>CM055116.1:380563968-390336468 GCA_029206835.1 Rana muscosa | reverse complement strand
ACATACTTGGGCTGATTTACTAAAGGAATTTGCATGCAATAAATTGTGTATGTTCAATTCAATTATCCAACCATGTGCAAAATAAAATAAATAAAAGAAATAAGTAAACCGAAAGAAGCGTCCACTATCTATAAACGCTATTTCAATTTGAGATTTACTTGGGCTAATTTACTAACGAGCTGAGAATCTTCACAGGATAAATTGTGTGAATATTCACTTCAATTATGCAACCCTGTACAGATAAACTGGAATTAATCGGCCATCAGCTATATACTTTTCTATGATGTGTCGATTTAAAGGCAGATTTGCTAACATACTTGGACTAATTTACTAAAATAGTTGAGAATTTTAACATAATAAATTGTGTGAATATTCACTTCAATTAAACAAACCAAGTACAGATAAACTAGAATTAATCGGTCAGTATCTATATAATGTTCTATGATGTTTTGATTTGGCAAATTTGCTAACATACTTGGGCAGATTTACTAAAGAGCTATGTGATATGTTCATATTAGAGGCAGATTTGCTAACATACTTGGGCAGATTTACTAAAGAGCTATGTGATATGTTCATATTAGAGGCAGATTTGCTAACATACTTGGGCAGATTTACTAAAGAGCTATCTTAATTTTAGAGGCAGATTTGCTAACATACTTAGGCAGATTTACTAAAGAGCTATGTGCTATGTTCATTTTTAGAGGCAGATTTACTAACATACTTGGGCAGATTTACTAAAGAGCTATGTGCTATGTTCATATTAGAGGCAGATTTACTAACATACTTGGGCAGATATACTAAAGAGCTATGTGCTATGTTCATATTAGAGGCAGATTTACTAACATACTTGGGCAGATATACTAAAGAGCTATGTGCTATGTTCATATTAGAGGCAGATTTACTAATATACTTGGGCAGATTTACTAAAGAGCTATGTGCTATGTTCATATTAGAGGCAGATTTACTAACATACCTGGGCAGATTTACTAAAGAGCTATGTTCATATTAGAGGCAGATTTGCTAACATACCTGGGCAGATTTACTAAAGTGCTATGTTCATATTAGAGGCAGATTTGCTAACATACCTGGCCAGATTTACTAAAGAGCTATGTTCATATTAGAGGCAGATTTGCTAACATACCTGGGCAGATTTACTAAAGTGCTATGTTCATATTAGAGGCAGATTTACTAACATACCTGGGCTAATTTGCTAAAGAGACTTCACAGGATGAATTGTGTGAATATCTACTCCAATTAAGCAATCATGTGCAGATGAAATAAGTAAATTGGAATTTGCTATTCACACGATTGGATAACCGAAGTGAATATTTACACAAGTTGTGTGAAGATTCTAAACCCCTTTTATAAATAAGCCCAATTATTTTCCCTTAGTTTGTATCCATTTCAAGTGCCCCATCAGGTTCAAGGAAAGTCCTATATTTTGTATTTTAATGATATGATTTGTTTATGGTCATGCCTGGTCCCATATTGTAATCGGTCCTCCCAATATGGTATAACAATCAACATGGATTGATGCGGCCACAACAGATGTATCGACCATCGGGATGTGTAATGCCAGGGCAGAAGATCATTGGTCAGCTGCTCTTGTTCTGATCCCAATATACAGATATATCTTGGCATTAGTACAGGGTTTGCTGGAGCTGGAGGTGCACATTGGTTGAAATGAAAGCTCATTTTGTACATTGATGTGGTCGGTTTTATTGAATGGTAGGTCTGATCATCTTCATATGCTGTTGTGATTTATGAGAAGGCCTCTCACAGTGACCTGTAGCTCTGCTGTCACACTCAGCAACATGAGTAGTGTGACAGATTTTTATGTCCTGTGATTTAATACGGGTGGCAGTTCTGTGTATCAGCATGCAGATGGTCCATGTTTTGCACGAGTCTTGGGTGTTGCATATATGTGACCCTGCTGACCTGATTTTTTTTTCTCTCTTTGCTTGCAGGTTTGGTTCAAGAACCGTAGAGCTAAATGGAGAAAGAGAGAGAGGAACCAACAGGCTGAGCTGTGTAAGAATGGCTTTGGTCCTCAATTCAATGGACTCATGCAACCCTACGACGACATGTACCCTGGCTACTCCTACAACAACTGGGCAGCCAAAGGGTTGACTTCAGCTTCTCTCTCCACCAAGAGCTTCCCTTTTTTCAACTCCATGAATGTCAACCCCTTGTCCTCACAGAGCATGTTCTCCTCACCCAACTCCATCTCCTCCATGAGCATGTCCTCCAGTATGGTGCCTTCTGCAGTCACTGGGGTGCCAGGTTCTAGCCTCAACAGCTTGAATAATCTGAACAACTTGAGCAACCCTTCTCTGAATTCAGCAGTGCCAACGTCAGCCTGCCCCTATGCCCCACCAACACCCCCCTATGTCTATAGAGACACATGTAACTCCAGCTTGGCAAGCCTTAGACTCAAAGCCAAACAGCACTCTAGTTTTGGATATGCTAGTGTTCAAAACCCAGGATCAAATCTCAGTGCGTGTCAGTATGCTGTGGACAGACCTGTCTGATATCTATACAATGTGCATGTGTAAATATACCTTATGGGAACCATCCTTTCTACAAAGACTTTACCTATCTGGACTCTAAAATGGGAGGAACCGAAAGGAAAACAAAATGCAAAAAAAAAAAAATGAAATGTGTCTTGTTTTCAATGGATGGCCTACAGCCAATTCTGAAAGTATTATCAGTCACAGGACGCTGATAAATCCAATATATTTGGACACATTTGACTGGATATTACATTTTAAAAAGTTACTATAAAGTTACTATAAGCTTGTAATTTTTTTTTTTTTTTCTAGCATTGTTAAAAGAAAACAGGAAAGGACTGAAAGGATGTATATATATTGAAATGTCAAATTAATTTTATAAAATGCAGTTGTTGGTCATAACTTTACAGTGTTAATATACACCGGACTTTAACAAAAGCATGCAAAAAAGGGAGCCAAATTCAAACTTGTCTCTGAATGGGAGGGGAGGGGTGGGGGGGGGGGGGTCATGTACATAGTTAATCCCTGACTTTATTCATTGTTTGCAACACTATAGAATAGTACCTCCGCTGGGTGCTCTGGAACAGAAAAAAAGCAACTTAAAATTTTATGTGCATTCTTTTTTTTTTTCTTTAAATATTATTAATATTATTATTATTTCAAATAAATATGTGGAGGCATAGCCCGTTTTTTGTCTCCTGGGGTAAAAGTCGCATTTCTTCCCTCTAGGTACATGTTCCAAAATAAAACAAATCGAAGCACAAATTGTACAATAAATGCTCCCCAAAGCCCCCCGCCCCCCCCCCCATTTCTGACCTCACCTTGTACACGTGTGTGTCCCCGCATTCAACGCAAACGCTGGACTTGTGCATCTACTCATGTAATTATTTATTTGTCGGATTTCCATAAAGCTGGTTGACATATCAGTAAACAATCCCGTTGTAAAATGAATTTTAATGTATTGTTAAAATATTTGGCGAAAAAAAAAAAAAAAAAAAGAAGAAAGAAACGATGCCGCTTTAACAATAAACTTACCTCTTTGGGAAAGAAAAGGTCTCCATGTAGTCTAATGAAACAGTTCTATGTACATTTATGTGTGTGTTTGTGTATGTGTGTGTGTCCTTAGAATTACACAATCATACATATGTATGTGTGTGCCCTCTTTAGAACTACACAATTATACATAGGTAATATGTGCGTGTGTGTCCTTAGAATTACACAGTTATACATATGTATGTGTGTGTGTGCCCTTTTAGAACTACACAATACATAAGTAATATGTGTGTGTGTGCCCTTAGAATTACACAATCATACATATGTATGTGTGTGTATGCCCCCTTATAATTACACAATACATAAGTAATATGTGTGTGTCCTTAGAATTACACAATCATACATATATGTCTGTGTGGGTGCCACCTTAGAACTACACAATACATAACTAATATGTGTGTGTGTCCTTAGAATTACACAATCATACATATGCCTGTGTGTGTGTGCCCCTTAGAACTACAAAATACATAAGTGTATTGTGTGTGTGTCTTTAGAATTACACAATCATAAATATGTCTGTGTGGGTGCCCCCTTAGAACTACACAACACATAAGTAAAATGTGTGTATGTGTGTCCTTAGAATTACACAATCATACATATGTATGTGTGTGTATGCCCCCTTATAATTACACAATACATAAGTAATATGTGTGTGTGTGTCCTTAGAATTACACAATCATACATATGTCTGTGTGGGTGCCCCTTTAGAACTACACAATACATAAGTAATATGTGCGTGTGTGTCCTTAGAATTACACAATCATACATATGCCTGTGCGTGTGTCCCCTTAGAACTACACAATACATAAGTAATATGTGTGTGTCCTTAGAATTACACAATCATACATATGTCTGTGTGGGTGCCCCTTTAGAACTACACAATACATAAGTAATATGTGCGTGTGTGTCCTTAGAATTACACAATCATACATATGCCTGTGCGTGTGTCCCCTTAGAACTACACAATACATAAGTAATATGTGTGTGTCCTTAGAATTACACAATCATACACATGTATGTGTGTGCCCTCTTTAGAACTACACAATTATACATAGGTAATATGTGTGTGTGTGTGTCCTTATATTTACAGACTCATATATATATGTGTGTGTGCCCTAAAATTAAACAATCTTTAAGCATATTAAATCGAGTGTTTTGTTTATTATTATTTTTTTATTATTATTATTAGTGTTCAATTTAAAATAATATACAAGAGAATTCGACGATTCCAAAATGTCTTATTCTAACAATAATGAACTGTGTTTAGTAATAGTAAACCAGTTGCAGGTTTTGCAGTGTGCCTTTTATAGCAGGTCGTTTTGTACAACTATTGGCATGCTTAAAGCATTTGCAATAGTATTTTATATGTACACACTGGTATATGTATGTAGACAGGAAAATGTAATTGAATGTCTATTGATAGCAGAATCAGCAGTTTGCATAAATGTAAGGGAGATAGTAGAGTGACAATAGTGTGTGTGAGTGTTGGTTTCCATAATACAAACCGATCTGAGAGTCTTCTTGTGATGTCCCCAGCTCTGTGTAATTCATCCCGCAGACCATTATTCCATACACGGTTATTTCCCAGCACTAAAACCTGATCTGATCCCATTTCCAGCCTATTGTACAGTCACTGGTGGACTTTGGTAAGTGTGGGTGCCATGTGGCAGTGTGTGCAGACAAATAACCCCTGGCTGCTGCCTCTCTGCCTTGTATTTAGGGGAGAGGAGAGGCCAGACACACATGTGTATTGGGATCACTCATTGCTCCTTTTTTTTTTTCATTGAAATGTTTGGCAGTCATTAGTATAGGGGGTGGATAAAAGGTGCTCAGACTTTAAGGAAGGGTCCTTGGGGGAGACAACAAGAGGTTATTGAACGCTGAATTGCACTAGGATTCCCATACAAGGAATGTGTGGATATAAAAAAGAAAGGGGGTTTCATTTCTAATCCACCAGGATGGATGGGATAATGGGGATGAAAATTTGTCTCTATTTAGTAAAATGGGGGCTCAGCTCATAGGGCGGCCTGGGCTGGACTTCGGTTCCACTCTCCTAATCGATTTATTCCAACGTGTCAACACTTATTACTGGTGAGTGCACTGATCTTATTTCTCTTATATGATTTATCTGCTTCTTATATACCCCCTGAGCAAGGAAAATATCAAGGTACAAGTTCTCTTCATTACATTTTTTTTTTTGAAAATTAACTTTTTTAAGTGAGAGAGTAAATTGTCTCAACATATCCACATTTAAATTTGAGGTATTGGAGATTTTTGAACATTTTGGTTGAGTTACTAAAATCGCTTTTGCTCTTCTTCTAAATAATCCATTTGGGGGTGAAATAAGTGATAGATAGATATTCCCAGAACCTATAAATTGTGTTTTGAGAGATCACATGGTATGGATAATATAGGATGCTGAACTATGCTCAAATAAAATACTAACACTTGGCCTACAGAATATTATTTATTAGGATCTCTAATTGGACGCAGTAACACTTAAGTTACTAAAGTGAAAAATCGAGTGCATGGGTGTATAGTAGCCAATCAGCTTCTAACTTTAGCTGGTTTAATTAAGCTTTGAAAATAAAACCTGGAAGTTGATTGGTTTCTAGGCAGATTTGCACCAGATTTTGCACTCTCCAGTGCTAGTAAATCAACCCCACATAGACACCCATAAGAAGTTTGCCAAAATCTAACCAGTATATGATGTAATCCAATTGATTGAGACATAAGAATAAAACTCTTTAAGCCGAGATTCCAAAAAAAAAAAAAAAAAAATTGTAAAATAATATCCACCCTCGTGATAATATGTAAAACGATGTTTTCCAATATTTGTGTTCTAATCTATATCACAGAGAAACATTAAACCAGGGCTGTCACATTTGTATTATTCTGCGAGCTATTAAGTCAAATATTGGGTATTTTCTTTGAGGGACATCTAGAGGGTTGAGAAGGACAAACATGGCAGTCACAAATTAATTATATAACAAACATGTGCTTTATATGTTTTTTTTTTTTTTTCCACTCCTGGTTAATAAACCCTTGACGTTATTATCAGAAAAGCTCTTGGTCCTTTGTACTGAGTCTATATAAAAAGGGCAGATAATGAAGACTGTATTAACCGCCCTGTACAAGTTGAATAAACAAAGGTGTCTAGGTCTCAATACACATCCCTGGGAGAGGGTGACAAGAGTCAGGAGAGGGCTCAGATACAGACAGGACCAACACTGGGAATAATGTGCCATCTCTGCTCCAAGCTAATAATGTTAGCCCCTCAGCCACATGAATGAGACCATACATTTATACATTAAACAGAGCCCACCTGAACACTCACTAGCCCAGCCAGTCCTCTGCAAAATGCCGCCTGCCTTTATTTTCTAATATTTATTTTTTAATCAATCAAGAATTCTTCAGCCTGTTTTTCTCCGACTTAAAAGAATGAGAGGAGGTCAGAGGTGGGGTCTGTGCCAAGACTGAAGACAAGAATGCATAGCATTAAATAACCTCTCTTTATATGGACCAACTGCCTTTAGATTTAGGCTGCCTGCACTACTGGGTACCTACCTATCTCTGCTGGGGTGTACTGTATTTTTATGGAGGGCAAGGACAATATAAGGTAAGTGAGGTTACAAATGTTAGATGTTTGGTGCTTCAGTTTGTTTAGCTTGCTTAGGTATGCTATATTTCCACCATTGATGTGGCTATATATATATTATATATATATATATATATATATATATATATAGAGAGAGAGAGAGAGAGAGAGAGAGAGAGAGAGAGAGAGAGAGATGGATAGATATAATTTTTGTTGTTACTTGTGTTAAGTTTCTTTTTTTTTTCTTTTTTCTCGTTCAATAGATTTTTATTTTTCAAATTAAATGTAGACAGAACATAAAAACAGCATGACAAAAGGCTGGATCTATTACATAATATGCATGTGTCAAACATAGTAACATAGTGTCAGCAACAAGGCCTCATAAGGTGTTTCAGAGAAGTTTTTATAGCTATGTATATCTCAAACATAAAAGCATATATGAATATATATATATATATATATATATATATATATATATATATATATATATAAAACAATCACTATTTTGTGTGGGTATGCTATATTCCAGTTAATGTAGTGAAATAATAATATTATTGTACATATATTAAACTAACTATTTTGTGTTCTTGTGTAGGTATGCTATTTTGCCATAAATGTGGCAAGTAAGGTATGTTTGTGTGTGCATATATAAAGTATATCTATCTATCTATCTATCTATCTATATATATATATATATATATATATATATATATACACATTTTATATATATATCTAGATCTATATAGATAGATCTATATACTGTATATATGCACACACACAAACATACCTCACTTGCCACATTTATGGCAAAATAGCCTACACAAGAACACAAGATATTAAATATATCTATCTATCTATCTATATATATATAGATATATATATAATTATTTAAAAAGCAATATTAGTTATTGAAAATTTTGGGGGGTTAATTTACTAAAAATTTAGCTTTTTGCTCCTCTAGTAAATAATCCAGTTAGGGGTGATAGATAGATCGATAGATAGATCGATAGATAGATCGATAGATAGATAGATCGATAGATAGATCGATAGATAGATAGAGAGATAGATTAAAAATAAGAACTGCAAGATCCTACACTATTTTTATTTTGTATTTTTTAGGATTGTCATTGTGCCTACTTTCTTCTAAGAAGAATTGTAATATTTTTTTCAATTATTATTTCTTTCCGAGCAAAGCCTTTCTTCAGTCCAGATCTGAGCTGTATGACAGAATGGCAGAACCCAGAAATGATGATCTCCAATTTGCTTTTGCTTGTAAATGGCTGTAAAGATCCATAATAAAAATGTGATGTATGGACGGGCGCTCTTTGTTGTAGTTGTACGCGGCTTATGTTACAGATCTGACAAGTCCCATACAGTTGTCCCGGGTCAACTGTTTTTATTATTTGCAGGAAGAAGACAGTAAACATTTCATTTCATCAACTTCTCCCGGATATTTTTTATTTTTTATTTTATTGATGTCTTTAGTATAAATGACACACTCTGATCACCCCTAGCAGTTGTATCGGTTTTGTGTAGAAATAAAAAAGCAATAAAAGCATCAGCACAAATAAATCCATGGAGCTTGTAATAAAACAAATCTTGATGTCATATTTCCCTGTAATAAGTTAAAATATAGACTAGATTGTGCGCTGTCTTTCTCTCTTCTCCTGTCCTGTCCATAATTTAAACCCCTGAACATTGTCCTATTAACATCTGTGACCTTCCTAGGAACAGGACCCTACATTCCCCATAGATCACACAAATTGCAACAACCACTCTTCATCTGATATATGAAGCTGTGTAATATTTGCTGTCATGTATGTTGAATAAAAGCAGCCAGTTCATGCATGTAATAAAGGAATCGCAAGGAAGCAGGTGATCTCTGCAGCGATTCCTCGTGTGTGTGCTCAGGCTGAGATTGAAGCTTTCTATTCTTCTGACTCCCCTGAGCCAGGCTGATGGCTGGGGGGGATCAGCAGGAGATCCTGGGTGCCATCTATCTGTCAGACATATGAAATGGATCTCTGTTATTACTTCCCTTCTCCTAGGAATGTCACAACTAATACAAAGGGAAATATTAGCTGCTATCTTATGAACTGACACCCAGCCTTGTGCTGTGTTATAGAGGCAGTGACTGGAGATTATGCTCTATATTGTTCTACGTGCTAACTAATCCTTTGTACACTGACTAGCACAGGGCATGCTCTTAGTTTCTTATCTACAGAGCACATGCGAGTTATGCTGGGGAAGTGAAGTGTACAGTATGCATTTATTTACTTCTTTCCATTTATATGCCTGAACCAGTTATGTCATTGGAAATAAAATGATTCAATCAAGTCACTTGAAATAAAACCCACCCAGTTAAGTCACTTAAATTAAAAACAAAATGTACTGTACCTTTATATTTTCGGTAGCTACTGGAAAATATTTGTATTCTTATAATGTATGTTAATTAGGACATATGTGATGTGTGGAATACTGACATGAGCAGTTGCTCTTATTTTTATTTATTTATTTATTTTCTTATTTTATTTTTTATATATATATATATATATATATATATATATGTATTATTTATGTATATATATATATATATATATATTTCTTTCCTTTTCTTTCTTTTTGTGTGTTGTGTTAAAGAAAATTATAAATAAAGTGTTTAAAAAAACAAAACAAAATGTACCGAGGAAGTACAAATGTTACAAGTGACACGAAACTCCCATTTTTAAATCAAATCAAATAAATGCAATATGTTTAAATATCTCTCTCTTCCTTTGTTTCGTCTCTCAAATGGCTACATTCACAAGGCAATAAAAAATAAAAAAAAAATGCATTTTTTACAAGTTTTTTTTTTTTTTATGGATCTGAACGCAGCTGATTTTATTTTTATGGAAATATTATTATACAGAATTTATATAGCGCCAACGGTTTGCGCAGCGCTTTACAACATAAGGGCAGAAAGTACAGTTACAATACAACTTAATACAGGAGGAATCAGAGGGCCCTGCTGGTTAGAGCTTACAATCTAGGCGATATTCACAAAGGGTGCATAAACACATATAGATCCATATTGTATTTAAAGCGGAGCTCCGCCTAAAAAAATAATAATAATTAAAGTCAGCAGCTACAAATACTGCAGCTGCTGACTTTTAAAGTAAAGACACTTACCTGTCCAGGGCACCCGCGACCCGAAGCCGACCCGTCGCTCGGCTCTCGGGTGGAGGCGTCGGTATTGCTAGTAAGGGAATCAGGAAGTGAAGTCCTGCGGCTTCACAGCCTTGTTCCCTACTGTGCATGCGCGAGTCGTGTTGCGCATTTTGGGTGGTCCCTGCTGTCTTCTGGGACCTGTGTATATCCCAGAAGACAGCGGAGGGGCTGGACACGGTGTAGATCGCCGCGGGTACTGCAGCGATCTTTCGCCGGAAGTGGGAGCAAATGCCTGAATTAGACAGGTATCTGCTCCCCCCTGAAAGGTGCCAAATGTGACACCGGAGGGGGGGGGGGGGGAATCCGGACAGCGGAAGTTCAGTTTTTGTGTGAAACTCCAATTTAAGTGTTTCCACCTTATCAAAACATGGTAAGTGATTGCCACATCCCTGGGTATTAGAAAAAAATAAAATTTCCCCTGAATGGGATTTTAAACAGCAACAACACCACCACAATTATGTAAAACCAATATTGAAACATATAAAAAGTGATCACTCACAAATGTGATGATCTATAAAAACATAGAGCAAGAGCAAATAGCATGGTCATTGCAAACATTACAGACATTACAAAAATTGCATATTGCACATATATTGTCCAAGTACTCTGCACTCTTCGGTACTCAACGCGTTTCAGGTTCAAGCCCTTCGTCAGCCCTTGTTTAAAATCCCATTCAGGGGGAATTTCCATCTTTTTTTTGCACATAGATCCACAACATAACATCTAAAAATCTCTGTCTGAGGACATGCACATGCATTTTGGTTTTGAAAAAACAACAGGACAATTTTACAAATTCAGGGCTCATGCACACTGGATTAAAAAAAAAGCAACTTGAGGCTTTCCACTCATTCTACTCCTCTCTGTACTCGGTTGATGAGCCCATACCCCCCATCCACCTCGACGCCTTCCTAGATAATTTAACCCTGCCAAAACTCTCAGACTCTCATCGTTCTGTCTTAGACTCGCCATTCCAGGAATCTGAGATCCGGGCAGTCATCAAAGATCTCAAAAAAAACTCCGCCCCAGGTCCTGATGGCTTTCCCACCCTTTATTACAAAACCTTTGCAGAGTCCCTCTCCCCATATCTTGCCCGATTCTTTAACTCTCTAAGCAAGGACTCTCCCCTAGATGCTGCTGCCAACTTGGCTTATATATCGGTGATACCCAAACCGGGCAAGGACCCCAGCGAAATAAGTAATTATAGACCGATCTCTTTGATCAATAATGACATTAAAATTATGACAAAAATCCTAGCGAATAGATTAGCTTCCTTTATCCCTAGCTATATACATAAAGACCAAGTGGGCTTTATCCCGGGGAGGCAGGGTCCGGACCAGATACGGAGAGCGGTGGACATTATTTCCCTTATGAAGTCAGGGTGGGATGGTGGTACCCCCCAGGAAGGATATCTCCTATCCATAGATCAACAAAAAGCGTTTGATACAGTTGCCTGGCCCTACCTCTTCGCTCTGCTACAGAGGTGGGGGTTTGGTCCAAACTTTATCAAAATCCTGGAAGCCCTTTACTCTCACCCCAAAGCCCAGGTTAGACTCCAGGGACATCTTTCAGAACAAATCCTAATTAAAAAAGGCACGAGACAGGGGTGTCCCCTTTCGCCCCTCCTGTTCGCAGTGGCCATCGAAACTTTGGCTAACGCATTCAGACTTCATCCAGATATCCATGGGGTCCGCTGTGGCCAGTCGACTCATAAATGCGTGCTATTCGCTGATGACATTCTCCTATTCATCACTTCCCCCCTCATATCGACACCTAATATAGTTAAATTACTTTCGGATTTTGGACAGATATCGGGCCTTCAAGTCAACATGTCTAAGTCGGTAGCTCTAAATGTTTCCACTCCCCTTCACCTGGTAGAGAGACTGAATGACAAATTCCCCTTTAAATGGAATTTTACATCTATCCCCTATCTAGGCATAAATCTCACTTCTAGGATAGATCTCTTATATACGCATAATTACCCTCCCATGCTTAAGAAACTCAAAGAGGACCTCCTTCAATGGTCATTATACAGAATTTCCTGGCTAGGCAGAGTTAATGCGGTCAAGATGACCCTGTTACCCAGACTGCTGTACCTTTTCCGCTCCCTCCCTATACCAGTCACTAAATTATACACAGATAGGTTACACTCAGCAATCTTCCGGTTTATCTGGGCTGGGAAGGGTCACCGCCTCTCTAAAAGTGTTCTTTTCAGACCCAGAACTAAAGGCGGTCTAGGCTTACCCAACTTGTGGTGGTATTACAGAGCAGCTCAGCTTAGCCAATTCTCAGTAGTCTATCTGAAGGGCCCAAAGCCTGACTGGGTCACCATGGAACGCGAAGCGACTCCTCGCCATACCTTGGACTCCCTACTCTGGTACCCTTCCAAAAATCGCCCCGCCATACTAGCCCCCACACTCTCCCACTCAATAAAACTATGCAACTCCCTACACAACACAAAACTCCTAACTTCTGCCTGGCATCCACTGGCCCACATATTCCACAATTCCCAATTTCCCCCTGGATTGGATATTAAGGCTTTCAGGTGGTGGCTGGATAAAGGCTTATACAGGATTGGTCACTTTTTCAATTCTAACGGCCCTATCACCTTGAGTCACTGCAAACGGATTTTGGAAATGCCTCCTTCCGAAACTTTTAGGTTTCACCAAATTTCCCACTTCCTCAACCAGATCTGGAAAAGCAATGCCAATCCCCTCTCAGTGACACCCTATGAACACTGGTGCTCCTCAGCCACGGATACAAGAGGGGGGATCTCCCTAATTTACTCAGCACTGGCTGAGCCTCAGGGGAAAGCGACCTATATGTTGGGCTGGGAGAAAGACTTGAATATCGATTGGGATCTAGATTCTTGGCATTCTAATTTTTCTCGCTCTTTTAAAGGTATTGTAAATGTCTCCCTTATCGAAGCGAACCTTAAGGTTATGACTCGCTGGTACCTGGTGCCCACCCGTTTAGCCAAACTTTACCCGCAATCCTCACCCCTCTGCTTCAGGGGCTGTGGCCATTTGGGCAACCTGCTCCATACATTCTGGGAATGCCCCAAAATCAGTGTTTATTGGAATAAGATCTTCCACCTAATACGCAAGGTCACCGGCATTGCGATTAAACAAGATCCTTCGATAGCCCCTCTTAATCACCCCAGCCCTAAAACCCCCAAGTCATCACAGTCCCTTCTTCGCTTTATTCTATTGGGTGCCAAGATATCTATTGCCCGGTCCCGGAAATCCCTGAATGTTTCTTACCAACTAACTAAACAAAAAATATCTTGGATGATGTCCCAGGAGAGGAGTTCCAACACCATCTTGGACACGGTGGACAAATTCAAACTTATCTGGGAACCATGGGCCACGCATGTTGGGGTCAGTATCTGATCTCCAGGTAGTGAGTTTGGGACTCCTACCTCAATACGTTAGGGACTTCTCTTTCCTTCTCCAATTGCCTTCCGTGTACCTCCTCCCCCTCTACCCCACTTCTTCTACCTACCCCCCTCTCGTCTATCCTTCCCCGCTGGTCTTTATATCTCTTTTCTTCTTTCTTCCTTTCATCTGTTTCTAACCTGATCCTGTATTAGATGCAGGAATTTACCCCATCGGACATATTGGTTTCTCAGTTTAGCTCTCCATTGATGGGGGTTTGCTCATTTTCAATGTTTTCAGTTCTCTTTCTTCAGTTAGAATTACGGAATCGTTTTCAGGAACTAGAGCGGAATAGATTTTATACCCCGCCTAAGCTAATTAAAATTAGCTTTATGATACCTGAACTGTTTCTTTCCCTAGGTTATGGTATGTTCCATGGGACTGGTCCGGAGAATTGTGACTATCTGATACCCTGACTTTTTTTTTATTAGCCTTTAGTGCTGCAGTCACATCGATAGTTTTTTGTCTGTTATCGGGGGCTCCGCCCTGTTTGCCTCTTGCACAGCATGATCCCGAAAGGGGTGCGTGGGGCAGGTAGGTCGGTTTCTCCTTACATGTTCTCTCATTTTGACCTAATGTATGTTTGTACTCTGTGGGTCGGATTTCTATTCTCTAGAATGTATTATGTACCCTGTTCCTTGTCCTAATTCATTGGTTTGATGTTATGCTGAAAATTTTTTCAATAAAAAAAAAAAAAAAAAAGAAGCAACTTCCAAAGGAGTTTTGTGTTTTGCCAGTATAAGCAGTTCAATGTCCATGCACATAAGGGCGTTTAGAGGCATATTTTAAACCCAGCGCTTACAGCGGTAGTAAAACCAGCTTGGTGATTTTTACCTACAGGTAAGCCTATAATAAGGCTTCTCTGTAGGTAAAAATGAATATCTCGTAAATGTGCACCTTTAAGGAGATATTCACCCTGAATGCAGCCAGTTACATCACCGGCGTATGCGCTCTGAAGGTCCGGACCTTCAGAGTTTCGTGCTGGAATGAGGGCTCCCACGCGCATGCAACGTCATCGCAGCTCCGGCCAATCACAGGTGTGAACCCAGAAGAAAGGCTGGGGGAAGATTTTAAGTTTTGTTCCAAGGTAAGTATTTCATAATGTGCTAGCATTTACCACCGCTTTAAAGACAAAAAAATTAAAAAAAACTTTCTGGACAGCGTTTTTGAGAGGAGTTTTCTGGAAGAAAAACATTGCTAAACATGCTTAAACACCTGTACAAAAATGCTCTATATAAGCGTTTTTTTTTCCTCCAAAAAGAACTGGTGTTTTTTTCTTAGCCCAGTGTGCATGGCCCCTAAAAAAGGATTTGAAAGAAAGTATAATTTTCACCGAAACATTGGATCAGTGACATTTTTATGGCAGCGTGAATGTAGCCTTTTTCTGCTCAGACTTCCTGTTCTAGGGTGGCTACATTTGTTCCATACCACATGCCCTCCTTGTGCATACGGATGTAGCCACCCTCTTCTGTTTGCTCCCAGGATGGACTACACATCTACATGTAGACACATTCAGCTCTATGGGATTTTTAGTATGCATAGAGTGGAGCATGGGACCAGAAATAATGGCACTGCTCATACTACACACAAAGATGGCCATAAATGGATCAAATTGTGTCCGGTTCAGCAGGGACTGGCTGAAATTCAGTCAATGTATGGGCAGGCTGGTTGTACTGAATTCAATCCATCGACTTCAGTACAATTAACCTGTTGGCTATAGCTACTAGCAGTAATCATTGTGTTCTCCTAGCCAGGAAGGCTCCCCATGCTCCCCCCCCCCCCCACCGCCAGCAGAACACAATAGCACCTTGGGAGGGATTCCTCCACCAACACTGACTGTTGATGGGGGAATCATGCCATTTTCTCTTCTGTTTGCTCCCAGGATGGTCTACATGTAGACACATTCAGCTCTATGGGATTTGTAGCATGCATAGAGTGGAGCATGTGACCAGAAATAATGGCACTGCTCATACTACACACAAAGATGGCCATAAATGGATCGAATTGCAGGGACTGCCTGAGATTCAGTCAATGTATGGGCAGGCTGGTTGTACTGAATTCAATCCATCGACTTCAGCACAATTAGCCTGTTGGCTATAGCTGCTAGCAGTAATCATTGTGTTCTCCCAGGAAGGCTCGCCATGCTCCCCCCCACCGCCAGCAGAACAAAATAGCACCGTGGGAGGTATAGGCGTGTGCACAGGGTGTGCCGGTGGTGCCCAGGCACACCCTAATCACCCCATGCACATTAGTGTTATCACTCTGTGTATCAGCAGGAACATGGAAAAGATCTCCCTCTTACTGGATCTGCCATAAGAGAAGTGTTTATGCTCTTCTCTTTCACTGTGTCGGCAGGGAGATCAATGTACCGGGGTCATATATATGTAGACACATACACACGCATGTGTTTTTGGGCTTAAGTGTGCACACCCTAATGCAATAGGCTGCGCACACCTATGGTGGGAGGGATTCCTCCATCAACACTGACTGTTGATGGGGAATCATGTGATTTTCTTTCCTGCAACCTGTGGTTGCAGGAAAGAAAATCAAATCATCTGTAGGCTTCCTAAGAGGGGCAGTGGAGGATAGAAAGGGTGCACAGGCCTGAACAACAACAGCTAGGGCATGTTCATACTTGTGTTATAATTCAGCAGCTGGTGTGCATTGCAATGCAGCAGAATAACTGCAGTGCGGATGCACCAATTACAGTGATATTTCATAAAGTTCTATCGGCCACGGCATGGTGCAAGGCAGTGGAATCTCTCACACTGCGCTGTGCTGGAAAAAAGTATCTTTTTTTTTAATGTACACCACCCACACATCTCTGCAACACGATGATGTGAACAGGCCACACAGGACACAAGGCATTTTTGGACCGTGCATTTTTGTAATAGCCATCCAGCACAGTCCCACCGCACTTAGTGTGAATAAGCCCTAACAGACTTCTTAAACAAACAAAAAAAAAATTGATGTAAAAATTAATTTGAGTTTAGTGTCACTTTAAGTACATGACTATGTTAGTCTACATGCACATGACCATTAAAAAAAACAAAAAAAAAACAGTTATGTCATAGAGGCTACATGCACACGACTGTAAGAATTTTACAGATACAAGGATTTTTTCGTTCACTAAAGTCCCTACATAAATGATCAGTAAAATGCTTGCCTTTAGATACATGCACATAGGCACATTAGCCTGTGCAGGAAAACAGCCTTCACCCAATCATGCCTATGCGCAGCTGTACGCATGACATCCAAAAAAACTAAATAAACCGTGTCATTATTTTGCACTGGAAAATGGGCCAGTGTGTATATAGCTTTAAAAAATGTATCCAAAGGCAAGCTGATCTTTTGCTCAGGAACCCTAGGCTGCTTTCACACTGGGGCGCTTTGCAGGCGCTATAGCGCTAAAAATAGCACCTGCAAATCGCCCTAAAAGAGCCTCTCCTTTCACTCCCGAGGGCTTTCACACTGGAGCGGTGCGCTGGCAGGACACTCAAAAAAGTCTTGCCAGCCGCATCTTTGTGGCGCTGTAGGAGCGGTGAATACACCGCTCCTAAAGCGCCCCTGTCCATTGAAATCAAAGGGCAGCGTCTCCGAACCACCAGCAAAGCGCCGCTGCAGTGGCGTTTTGTGGGCGGGTTTAACCCTTTTTCGTCCGCTAGCGGGGGTTAAAAGTGCCACGCTAGTGGCTGAAAAGCAACGCAAAAAACAACGGTAAAGCGTCGCTATTTTTACCGCCAATGCCCGCGACGCCCCAGTGTGAAAGTAGTACATTTACCCAGCCATAAAAAATGAGTTTCAATGCATTTTTGTGTACATATCCGAATACAGATGTATGATTTCAATGGGGACATGCACACAGGTGCTGAGTTCAGATCCGTAATCAAAAGTCTGCACTATCCAGAGGCCAGCAGGGAGGAACATGCTTGTCTAATGGGTCCGAGAATGTGTTCTTTCACTCTGTCTCATTACTTGTCATCACTTACACTCCTTGCTCTCAGTGCATCTAAACGGGTGGCTACAAAGGGAGGTACTGAGAGAGTGTAATGAATTGTAGACACGGGCATAAAGGAAACAAATACAGATGAGGGTTTCTGGAATGATTCAAAGGTATTTATGTGCATCAAATGTACACAGAATAAAAAAAAAAAAAAACACAGGATGAAGCAATTGAGAATTGAAACAAAGTATTTGTATACAGTATTTTTTTCTTTAGTTATGTTTTAAATCTAATTAAAACTTTGCTTATTTGCTCACCTTTGGTCTTTTAAATATACAATTAAAAACACGTATTTGCATTTGTTAAGGTCAAAAAATACCTGTCGACCCTACTATAAATTTCTGTGATCCCTGCCTTTGATGACTGTCATGCCTTGTTTCCACTGAGCGGATCAGTTTGGGTCGGTACAGTTTGGAACGGTTTGAATGGTCCGGTCTATTCTGGTGAGCGTTTCCACTGCAAGTCGGACCGTCAGGGGCCATACAGGGTTTACAAAAAATGCCTAGCGTCTCCACCAATCAGTGGAATGTATTGTAGCTCCGCCCTAACCGAACCGTACCATTTTCTATGGCCCCACATCTGAAGCAGGACTTAGAATGGTGCGGTACGGTTCGGTTTTATGGCACGCTTTCATAATGGAAACACCCAAAATAGCGTATCGTACAGAACCGATCCGCTCAGTGGAAACGAGGCAATAGTAGCTTTGTTCCCAGTTCTCTCTGTGGGCAAAAGAACACCTCCCCTATGTTTTGGAGAGGGGGAACTGTAATGTAGTATTGCCATAGGATGACAATGTTATTCCTCCATAGCGACTGAGCATTGTTGCCCTGGAGGTGCAACTGGCAGGATCACCAAAATGAATGGAAAAAAAAGGGCCTGAAAAATGAAAAACAATGCAGCCCTCACATCAAGGGACTGGCTGCAATATATTACCATTATGTTCCTAGGTTTATATACACTTTAAAATAATGCATTACTAAGCATTTTAGTAGTTGTATGACGGTACAGATATTATTATCTTTACATAAACAGAATTTATTTAATAAATATAGGTCTGAAAGTTATGATATGTTACTACAACTGTCGGGTTGCTATGGGTTACAGCATTATATTGCTTTTGGTGCAGAATTTGATAAATGGTAGTTTAACTCAATGGTGCATGGACCATTTGTTTCATAGGTCAAATTTTAATCTCTCTGCGCTCCCAAACTTCAGTATGTATCAGTAAGGGTGCATTTTATGTGGTAGTAAACTTTTATCTTTTACTAACAGGTAAGCCTATAATAAGGCTTACCTATAAGTACAGTAAATATCTCTTAATCATGCATCGTTTAGGAGATATTTACATGTGTGGCAGCCGGTGATGTCACTGGCGAATGTGCACTGCACTCTTAGTTGACAGCATGCCGTCCATTGAGCGAGCCATGGCGAGTCTGTGAGTCCCGCGTGCATGCACGGGAGTGATGTCATCACAGCTTAGCTATTCAAATGGCTGGAGCCTGCGATCCCAGAAGGAAGACCAGGTGAAGATGGATTCCCTATCAGCAGTGACACCATTGAGAGAGCAATGCCGAGGCTGTGAGTCCCACGTGCGTGCACGGGAGTGACGTCATTGCAGCTCAGCTATTTAAATGGCTGGAGCCTGTGAACGCGGAAGGAACACCAAGTGAGGATAGATTCCCTATCAGTGGTGACAGCGTGCCCCTGGAAGGATCTATTTTTTTAGGTAGGTCTGTCATAATGTGCTAGTATGTGGTGCACACTTGCACATTATGACATGAGCCTGTGGGGGGACCAGTTTCTTTATTTTTTTTAACACAGTTTACTACTGCTTTAACATGCAGTTCAGTGCCAGGCATTTTCTTTAGGACAATACTCATTTCAGTTCACTTTGAAAATTGGGGGTCCTTTTGGCATTTGTTACTACACACATGTGAAGGAACTCCAATCTGTGTTTGAAAAAGGTTTCTAACCAGAACATTTGTTGTTTCCTACAACAACCAGTCTGACCATTTGTTTCATTTTTACACCTTGACTGCAGAAATGACAGCTGGAAGATGATTGGCTGCTGTGGACAACACAACATTTTTTAAGAGGGTCTGATAAAAAAAAGTAATATACTACTACACACTCCCTACTCAGATTAGGTCACATACTAGTAAAAACCTCTAGTCGAATCAATGCTTTTTGATAGGCATGCTTTGTCTGAACTAAAAAAAAAAAAAACGTAAGGCCCCTTTCACACGGAGGGTCCGTTCAGGTCCGCCTGTCAGTTTTTTAGGTGGACCTGGACGGACGCTCCATGTAGCCCTATGGAGCCACGGATGTCAGCGGTGACATGTCCGCTGACATCCGCTCCGCCAAAGTGTGACGGTCCGTGTTCATCCGATCTCCCCATAGGGGAGAGCGGCGCTCTGACAGGGCGGTCCCTGCACAGTGTGCGGGAACCGCCCAGTCATCCGCCGGCTCAGCGGGGATCAACTGAGCGATCCCCGCTGAGCTTTATGACTGATCCGTCCTGTGTGAAAGAGCCCTAAAGGAGGAAGAGGAACGGATTAGTCCTCTCGGCCAGTGGTCTCCAAACTAGGGTTGCCACCTCATCCCGTTAAAACCCATCACTTATTAATTACACAGGTTCTGTGGCTGATAAAGGTGGTAATTAAACTCACTTGATGCCTTATCTGAATTAAATTAGCCTCAGAACCTGTGTAATACATATGTATTTGGGTTTAAAGGGATGAGGTTTGCAACCCTACTCCAAACTGAGGCTGGATAGGGCCATTTGCCTGCTTTTATCTGGCCCTTGGGGCACTATTCCCTCCACTGACACCAACAATTGGGCACGTGTCCTCCTATTGACACCAACAATTGGGCATATGTCCTTCTAATTTCACTAATGAAGGGGCACAATTCTTCCCACTAACACCAACAATGGGGCATTATTCTTTTTATTGACACCAACAGAAGGGCAAATGTCCTCCCACTGACCCTAGAGAAGAGGTACAATTCCTCCTAAGGTAGAGTGACCAGACATCCCCAGTTTCAGGGGACAGTCCCCAGATTGAGGACACTGTCCCCGGACCAAATCTGTCCCCGGTTTTGTCCCCGGATTGGATTTGAACAGGGGCTGGGGCAATTTCAAAGACAGTCAGTGCAGAATTAAAAAATAAATAAATCTGAATTACACCCCCCCGCTCTGTCGCTCCTACTAGCTTAGGGGGGTGTATTTTTTTCCATTTTCTGTACCCCTTTCTGATGATCATGTGCTGGTCGGAGCGGAGTGAATATTTCTTAAGTTTCGGACGCATGCCCATTCAGCTCCGCTCACATGTTCTTCTGCCTTGGCTCAAGTCCCGGCCAGCCGCCTGCCTGCTTATCTCCTTGCCTTCCCTGGTGGAATGATCTTCCTCCGCTCCCCACCCAGTAGTAGCCGGGGCCCAGAGAGTAAGACTTGACAGGCTGTGAAGCAGGCGGCGGCGACGGGTAGGGAGTCGCTGATTGACGCCATTACTAGTAAAAAATAAAAAAATATGTCCCCGGATTTCAATTTAAAAATCTGGTCACCTTATCCTAAGGACACCACTGATGCGGCACGATTCCTATTACTGACACCAACGATGAGGCAGTGTTTACTCTCACTGACACCAGGGTATTTTCTACTCCCACTGGCCTCTGTCCGTCCCCCGCAGAGTCTGAAGAACAGTATACTGGTCCTTTGTTTAGAAAGTTTGGAGACCCCTGCCCTAGGCAATGCATAATTATTTTTTCTCAGCTCCATATGTATTTTGTTATTAAAAAGACAGACATGAATTGACAAAGTGATAAATGATAACTGTGCTGAAAAAAGCACAGCCATGTGGTTCCTTTTTTATAACTGTTTATGTCCATTGCCTGTGCTCATTGCATATATCCTTTAACGTTTTAAATACTAACAAAAAGCATTTGAAATGATGCTAGCATGAAGAGAATATTTCACCTACAGAAGAACATTGGACATTCAGCAATACCATAATTAGAGTCATCATAAGTCATCATTTAGTCTGTCAATGTCTGAATTAATGTTACATCTTCACAATAAACTCACTGTGGACATTGCCATGTTGAATACATCTTTGCAATGTGTAGGAGCAGATAGGTGTGGAGATCGCTGCCTTTCTATGTATCTGATTGGCTGCTTTCTGCAAAAATGTTGGAGAGTTATATAAAGGCGTCAAAATTGTTTTTTTTTTTCCATTGCTGCTCACTTGGCAATGGTAGCATGAATTATATAAAAAAAAAGAAGAAGCATATTTCTGCAGTGTCTCACTCTGCTCTACAAGGCTGTAATCTTTCTTTTCATGTCAGAGATGCACTTTACTAGACGCCTCAGCCCACATCTGGGTATATTATGGTGCCTACAAAGTGGAAAAGCTTTGCAAGGTACTTATAGTGGGCTTTATCGGCCTTATCAAATAGTCTGTGGGAAGGCTTGTCTCAATCAGCAGTGCTGCCTCATAATTTATAATTAGATTCAAATCGCCACTGTAAATGACAGTTGGAAAATGTAAGTTTGTTTGTGATTGGTTGCAGAGTGAGACCACTGGGCAGGTTTACTAAAGCAGTTGAGAATCTTATCACAATAAACTATGTGAATTTTCACTTTATTTTCAAATTATGGGAAAAGCAAATTCCTTTTAAAGTGAGTCCCGGAATAAAGAAAGACGAGAATAGTGCAGGGCCGGGCATGACAGTGTGGAAGGGGAGCAACTAAAAGGTTAAATATGCTGGTAACTGGGAAGAAACAGGAAGGGGCTGGATGGTCTGGAAGAAAGTCTGAAGGGGGCGGGGGAGTACTTAACCACTTAACGACCGCCCACCGCCGATTTACGTCGGCAGAATGGCACGGACAGGCAGAATCACGTAGATCTACGTGATCGCCTTTGTGCAGTTGGGGGGCCGTTAAGTGTTCGGGAGCGATCAGGCATGAGGGGGCGGCCGCTCGATTCCGCCCCCCCCTCGCGATCGCTCCCGGCCAATGAAAATGCTTCCTCCGCCATGTGATGTAAACAAGGCTGGAGGAAGTGATGTCATCTCCCTCGCCGCGGTCTTTCCGTTCCCGGCGCCGAGCAGAGAAGAAGCAGGTTAGTGCACCAACAGTCCACTGACACGTAGGTACACATAGGCACACAAATCACCCCCCAGTCACCCCCAGATCACCCCCCAGGTCACCCCAAAGCCCCCAATCACAGTGTCACTGATTGCAGTGATCATTTATTTTACTGATCACTGCATTTAGTGTCATCTGTGATTGTAAAAAGTTGCAGGGCAGTTAGGATTAGGCCCCTTTAGGTCCAGGGTACCCCCCTAACCCCCCCTAATAAAGGTTTAACCCCTTGATCACCCCCCAGGTAACCCTTTCACCCCCTAACTTCAGCGTCACTAAGCGATTGTTTTTCCGATCGCTGTATTCGTGTCGCTGGTGTTTTAGATTTTTTTTTAGGTTCGCCGCAGGTTTTTATTAGTGTCAGGTACCCCCATATATTATTTTAACCCCCTGATTGCCCCTAGAGTTAACCCTTTCACCAGTGATCGCCGTATAAGCGTCACTGGTGTCACTGGTTAGCCAGTAAGTTATTTAGTTATTTAGGTTACCCGTCAGGTTTTTATATAGTGTCAGGTACCCCCATATTTAACCTAATAAAGGTTTTAACCCCCTGATTGCCCCTAGTTAACCCTTTCACCAGTGATCACCATATAAAGGTTACGGGTGACGCTGGTTGATTAGTTTGCTTTTTATAGCATCAGGGCACCCGCCGTATATAACCCAATAAAGGTTTAACCCCCTGATCGCCCGGCGGGTGAGATCAATTAGGTTTTAGCGCCAGAGAGGGTCTGCGTCGCCCCAGGCAGTGTTAGGTTAGTGACAGTAACGCTAACACCCACGCGCAAAGCATACACCCCCCTTAGTGGTATAGTATCTGATCAGATCTGATCAGATCTATACTAGCATCCCCAGCGGTTTAGGGTTCCCAAAAATGCAGTGTTAGCGGGATCAGCCCAGATACCTGCTAGCGCCTGCGTTTAGCCCCTCCGCCCAGCCCAGCCCAGCCCAGCCCACCCAAGTGCAGTATCGATCGATCACTGTCACTTACCAAACACAACACACATAACTGCAGCGTTCGCAGTGCTTGGTTTTTGGGGCCCTGTACGCGGCTAGGCTCCCAAAAAGTCCCACACATGTGGTATCCCCGTACTCAGGAAAAGCAGCAGAATGTATTTTGGGGTGCAATTCCACATATAACCATGGCATGTGTGAGCAATATATCATTTAGTGACAACTTTTTGTACATTTTTTTTTCTTTTTGTCATTATTCAATCATTTGGGACAAAAAAAAAAATATTCAATGGGGTCAACATGCCTCTCAGCAAATAGCTTGGGGTGTCTACTTTCCAAAATGGGGTCATTTGGGGGGGTTTTGTGCCATCTTGGCATTTTATGGCCTTCAAAACTGTGATAGGTAGTGAGGAGTGAAATCAAAAATTTATGCCCTTAGAAACCTTGAAGGCGGTGCTTGGTTTTTGGGGTCCCGTACGCGGCTAGGCTCCCAAAAAGTCCCACACATGTGGTATCCCCGTACTCAGGAGAAGCAGCAGAATGTATTTTGGGGTGTAATTTCACATATGCCCATGGCATGTGTGAGCAATATATCATTTAGTGACAACTTTGTGCAAAAAAAAAAAAGTTTGTCATATTCCCGCAACTTGTGGCAAAATATAAAATATTCCATGGACTGAACATGCCTCTCAGTAAATAGCTTGGGGTGTCTACTTTCCAAAATGGGGTCATTTGGGGGGGTTTTGTGCTATTTTGGCATTTTATGGCCTTCGAAACTGTGATAGGTAGTGAGGAGTGAAATCAAAAATTTGCGCCCTTAGAAATCCTGAAGGCGGTGCTTGGTTTCCGGGGTCCCGTACGTGGCTAGGCTCCTAAAAAGTCCCACACATGTGGTATCCCCGTACTCAGGAGAAGCAGCAGAATGTATTTTGGGGTGCAATTCCACATATAACCATGGCATGTGTGAGCAATATATCATTTAGTGACAACTTTTTGTAATTTTTTTTTTTTTTTTGTCATTATTCAATCACTTGGGACAAAAAAAAAAAATATTCAATGGGCTTAACATGCCTCTCAGCAATTTCCTTGGGGTGTCTACTTTCCAAAATGGGGTCATTTGGGGGGGTTTTGTACTGCCCTGCCATTTTAGCACCTCAAGAAATGAGATAGGCAGTCATAAATTTAAAGCTGTGTAAATTTCAGAAAATGTACCCTAGTTTGTAAACGCTATAACTTTTGCGCAAACCAATAAATATACGCTTATTGACATTTTTTTTACTAAAGACATGTGGCTGAATAAATTTTGGCCTAAATGTATGACTAAAATTGAGTTTATTCGATTTTTCTTATAACAAAAAGTAGAAAATATCTTTTTTTTCCAAAATTTTCGTTCTTTTTCCATTTATATCGCAAAAAATAAAAATCGCAGAGGCAATCAAATACCATTAAAAGAAAGCTCTATTTGTGGGAAGAAAAGGACGCAAATTTCATTTGGGTACAACATTGCATGTCCGCACAATTTACAGTTAAAGCAGCGCAGTGCCGAATCCCAAAAACAGGCTTGGTCCTAATGGTCCGAAATGGTCCGGGGCTTAAGTGGTTAAGAGAGAGGCGGGGACTTCCGGTCAGCAGAGGAAGGGACAGTGAGAGGAAGAAGTTTCCCACCCTCCCTCCCTGTATTTGTCTTGTTGTCCGTGTTTGTCTGTGTTCTTTTATTTCAGTTCAATGGATGTCGGTTCGTCGTAGCAGTGATGGTAACGGCGGTGGTATTTGGTCTTTGATGGTGACAGGAAACATACGAGTGGAAGTGTTGGGGGGCTCATCGGTAGTATGTGCCCCTCTGGTGTATTCCAGGAGATGGTTAGCTGGAATACGGGAATGGTTGCACTGCGGGAAGGGGTTGTCTACGAGCTGGTGGTACGGTTGGAGGCCTATCATGGGAAAAGGTCCCGCCGTATAGTGGTGGAAGAAGTGTGACGCTCGGGGTGCCGTCAAAGACCAACAGACTGAGAGTGAAAAGTTGTCGTTACAGATGTTTATATTTTAAAGATGTTGAGTTATTTATATTTGTTAATAAAAGGCTGCTACGGCCAGTTATACTCCAAATTCAGGTGTGGTCTCGTTAACCACTTCAGCCCCGGACCATTTGTCAGCTTAAAGACCGGAGGTCTTTTTACAATTTGGCACTGCGTCGCTTTAACTGACAATTGCGTGGTCGTGCGACGTGGCTCCCAAACAAAATTGGCATCCTTTTTTTCCCACAAAAGCTTTCTTTTGGTGGTATTTGATCAACTCTGCGTTTTTTATTTTTTGCGCTATAAACAAAACTAGAGCGACAATTTTGAAAAAAAAATGCAATATTTTTTGCTATAATAAATACCCCCAAAAAATATATAAAAAAATATTTTTTTTCCTCAGTTTAGGCCGATAAATATTCTTCTACATATTTTTGGTAAAAAAAATCGCAATAAGCGTTTATTGATTGGTTTACGCAAAAGTTATAGCGTCTACAAATTAGGGGATAGTTTTATGGCATTTTTATTAACCTCCCTGGCGGTATGATTCTGTCAGATTTTAGGTGCTGAAAGCGGTACCATTATTCTGCATGGAAATTTGGCGTTTTATATTGCAGGCCTGTAATTCTTAGGAATAACTCACTTAAATCTGTCCAAACCAGAGTCTAGTAGACATCCCGGGTATGATAAAGTTCAAAAAACAAAATCATAAATTATAATATAATAAATAACTATAAAATATAATAACCAATAATAATATAATAATAATAAAAGTGTTTTTCAGTGTTTGATGACGAATTTCCCCACAAATCGCTATCGCTCAATTCTGCAAGTGATTCTAATTTATTATCTCTGTTTTCTAGCTGGTCTAAAACCACTTTTGATGTAAAGGGACACTTTTTGGTTGCTATGGACAATTTCCAGTTTCCAGGCAGAAAGAACAGTTTTTATTATATAAAAGTGCATGCAGGACACTGGACAGACCACTAAGGACAATGGGGGTGTGTAATTATTTGATACAGTACTGTAATCTGTAAGATTACAGTATACTGTATGTGTATTGTGTGTTTCACTTTTTGAATTTGGCGCCGAACTCGGCCCCCGTGCGCCGCAACGTCGCAGGGAACGGAGCTGGGCGGCACTCGGCAGTGTGGATCGAGCGAGATGACGGCTCGCTCACACAGCTGGGACACATCGCAGGATCCAGGGACAAGGTAAGTAACTTCCCCTGTATCCTCCCCTGTATCCTGCAATGCTGTCTGGCTTGGGGTTACCGCTTTAGGTAATGAAATCTTACCCCGAGCCAGACTCAGGAATACCGCTAGGCAGGTTAATACTTTTTTTTTTACTAGTAACAGCGGCGATCAGCGATTTTTATCGTGACTGCGACATTATGGCGGACACATCGGACACTTTTGACACATTTTTGGGACCATTGTCATTTTTACAGCGATCAGTGCTATGAAAATGCACTGATTACTGTAAAAATGACACTGGCAGTGAAGGGGTTAACCACTAGGTGGCACTGTAGGGGTTAAGTGTGCCCTGATGAGTGTTTCTTACTGTAGGGGGGATGGGCTACATGTGACAAGACAGTGATCACTGCTTCCGATTACAGGAAGCGGTGATCACTGTCATTGTCACTAGGCAGAGCGGGGAGATGCGTATTTACATCAGCATCTCCCCGTTCTAACTCACTGTGAGACGATCGCGGGCACCCCCGGGACGATCGAGTCAGCGGGACCCGCGGTCGGGTTCACGGAGCTCGCGGCGGCAGGCGCGCACGTGCACAATGGCGCTTCCTTAAGGGGACGTATATATACGTCCTTTTGCCCAGGAGTGCCATTGTGTCTACGTATATAGTCGTGCGGCGGTCGGGAAGCGGTTAATTTAGAATGGAAGAAGGGGATGGTGGAGTATAATTGGTTGGGCAGTTCTATAGAAGGTGGGGACATCTGAACTACACTGGTCAAGTAGAACTATAGGCAAAACTTTTTATTTTTTTATTTTGGATAGCACAAGGGAATGTTATAACCCCTGTCATATTTTTGTTGTCCTATTGCAGAGGTTTCTTTTCACTTCCTGTCCCATAGCCAAACAGGAAGTGAGAGGAAATCACAGCAAATTAAGGGAATTGCATGGGTGCCCCTGGGTCACCAGATCTAGTGTCCTCTTTAGTAGATTTCCCCTCTTTTACTTTTCTGGGGACAACCCAAAATTTGGGATTTTCTTTTACTTTCACTTTCAATGATAATGGTGAACAGGACACATAGAGAGAGTGAATCTTCTTAACTAGGGCACAGACAGCAATAAAAACTGACAGGGGTTCTAATTCAACTCCACCCCTCTTTAGTTATACGTTAACTTTAATTTCCAACTTTGTGCATAAGAAATACGTAAAGAGGAATTTGGTTTCACACAATTGGATAACTGAAGTGTTTTTTTGACCCAATTTATTGTGTTAAGATTCTCAGTCTCTTTAGCAAATCAGTCTTTAAAGTGATTGTAAAGTCTCATTTTTTTATTTGTTAAAAATAACAAACATGCTATACTTACCCGCTCTGTGCCGTAGTTTTTCACAGAGCAGCCTCAATCCTTCTCTTTTCGGGTCCCTCTTCGGGTCTCCTGGCCCCTCCCTACTCTTGAGTGCCCAAGCAGCTTGCTATGGGGGCACCTGAGCCGAGCCGCAGCTCTGTGTGTTCATTCAGATACGGAGCTTTGGCCGGCTCCGCCCCCTCTCTTCTCATTGGCTCACTGAATTCGATTGACAGCAGAGGGCATCCAATGGCGCCACGCTGCCATCTCAGCCAATGAGGAGGGAGAGTCTCGGGCAGCCAAGACACTCCTGCAACATCCCTGGATCGAGATGGGCCTCAAGTAGGTATGAGGAGGGCTGAGGGGGGCTGCTGCACATAGAAGGCTTTTTATCCTAATGTAAGGCTACCAGATTTTTAAAATGAAATCCGGGGACATATTATTTATTTATTTTTTACTAGTAATGGCGGCAATCAGCGACTCTCTGCCCGTTGCCGCCGCTGCCCGCCTCACAGCGTGTCAAGTCTTAATGCCCCTTAAGTCCGGTGGGAGCTTTTCGTCTGGAAATCCGACCGTGTGTACGGGGCATTACTCTCCAGGGGCCCCGGCTACTACTGGGTGGGGAGCGGAGGAAGATCACTCCACCAAGGAAGGCAAGGAGATAAGCAGGAAGGCGGCTGGCCGGGACTTGAGCCAAGGCAGAAGAACGTGTGAGTGGAGCTGAATGGGTATGAACCCGAAACTGAAGAAATATTCCCTCCGCTCCGATCAGCACATGATCATCAGAAAGGGGCACAGATAATGGAAAAAAATACATCCCCCATAAGCTAGTAGGAGCGGCGGAGAGGGGGTGTAATTCAGATTTACATTTTTTTTTATTCTGCACTGACTGCATTTGAAATTGCCTCAGCACCTGTTCAAATCCAATCCGGGGACAAAACTGGGGACAGACTTGGTCCGGGGACAGTGTCCTCAATCTGGGGACTGTCCCTGGAAACCGGGGATGTCTGGTCACCCTATCCTAATGCCTAGAATGCATTAAGATAAAAAAACCTTCTGCCTTTACAACCACTTTAAGTATTCGACACACTCTAAAGCCTCATGATCACTGAGCGTTAAAATGCTGCTTTTAGAGCAGTGTTTCTCAACTCCAGTCCTCAAGGCGCCCCAACAGGTTATGTTTTCAGGATTTCCCTCAGATGAAACGGCTGTGGTAGTTACTAAGGCAGTGAAACTGATCAAATCACATGTGCAAAATAATGGGAAGCCTGAAAACATGACCTGTTGGGGGCGCCTTGAGGACTGGAGTTGAGAAACACTGTTTTAGAGTCTGGTGTTTTTTGTCTTCCCCTAGATGCCCCTCCGTGTTAGTCTATGCACACATAGGTGTTTTTTTTTTTTTTTTTTCACAAGAAAGCACACATAGCTGTTTAAAGGCAGGGGCATTCAGAGACAAAAAAAAACACTGCCTGTGTGTCCAATAGCAAAGTTTTGGCAGAAAAAAGTTTGATGCATGTAAGCGCGCCTAAACGTGCCTAAATGCGCAATAACACTAGGCGTGTCAAGTGCATCAGCTTTGATTAATTTCAATGGGCAGAAAATAATGCATTGACGTGCAAAAACGTGCCCAGGCATGTTCACTTGAGCCAATCGTTTTTTTCTGCCAAATCACTGCTGCCAGTAGGAAAGGCATTTAGGAAAGCTGGGTAAACACCCAGTGTGCATGGGACCTAATAGTCTCCTCCTGATTTATCAGTTTTTGACCAAACTGGGTGATGAACTAATGTCAATGGGGAAGATCTTAACAGCCCCAGGGTCAAAGTGATTGTAAAGGTAAGGAATTCTGTGAATGCTTTTGTTTCCACTGTTTGCATGCTTCTTACACTCCATCGACTAAATAGGAATATTTAGGCAACCAAATGCTTAAGGCAGGGCCAAACGATATGAGGCAATCAGAGCATGTACAACCTGCTATATTCTCTGGTATCATGGCCAGCTCTGGAGATTGCTCACACCTGAGTTGCTTAACACAGCATGGTACCTCAGCATAACCACACATGAGAAATAGGCCATTTTATCAAGCCATTAGGGTGCACTATAATAGGTACAGTATAATGACAGAGACACTATTTAGGACATTGAAACTGCACTTTAAAAACCATGAGTCATTTTGACCAATATTTTTCATCACGCAGACATGGAGGAGCATGGAGGAGCACTTAGACCGTATTAGCCTGTATTTTACCAAGGTAAGTACACAACCAATCAGAATTCTGTTTGCCAATGTAAGACCTGATGCTATGGGCATATATGAATTTAAAAATTGCCATTCTTGAATAAGCCCACCAGAGTAAATAAGACCCAATGCATGTTCTATGTTTGCCTACAGCTCCCAAAAGAGTTATATAATGCTTAAAAAAAAAAATTCTGTCAACTCGAGGTACAGAAGCAAATACTCACTACTCCAAAAGTTGGAGTAAAAGTAAATCATTTCTTGGGACCTTAAAGCGGAGGTTCACCCTAAGTTACAACATTAGTCTAAAACAATTGTTTCCCAACATACATAATGAATTGGCCAAACATAAAAAATATAAATAAATTACATACCGTAATATTGCCATTTAATGTGACTTCCTGGTTTCCCCTCCCGCGGGAGTAGGCGTAGCTGATCCTTTCCCCGGCGCCGCAATGGCTTGTGGGACTGAATTGAAAGGTTTTCTAGGAGCACAGTGTCGTGCTACCCAAAAGTAAATGTTGAGCTCCGTGACGCGTGACGTCGGTCACGTGACGAGGGCGTCTCTAATGGCGCCATTTTATAAACTGGCATGCAGGTAAATATTGCCATTATGTGCCATTACACACGAGGCAATACAACAGATGCAACGGAGTGGAAGCAATCGGTCTAAAGTTTGATATAAAATCTGCAAAAGGCAAGTAAATTTTTAATTTAATGTACGATTTTAATCATTATTCGTTTCCTTATCCCCAAAATACTGAGCATGCGTGGGATCGAGCGGAGAATGCTGGGAAGACAGCATTCTCCGCAATCAGGAAGTAGGTGCTTGTGGGCTTCTAGTGCCCATAAGCAAAATGGAAACGTCCCTCGGATGATTATATAAGTAATCGTTTAGGTCGGATAACGGAATGCTGGCGATTTAAACATTCAGAACAGTGAGTAAGCTATTGAAAAGGTTACAATCATTCAATGGGACAAAAAAAAAAAAAACGAAAACACAGTGGAACCTCCGCTTTAACACTTGAAGAACATTATCTGTCTTATTCAATGAAGTGTTCTTATCCTAGGGGCATAATACAATTTGTACCCCATTTCCCTGCGTGCCGTCTTTGGGCCCCTTTAAGTAATTTTGTGACACATTTATAAAATAATGATGGACCTTATAAACAGTAATCTGGTCTTAGTAAGTTTCATAGCACATGCCAGATTTTTACAAAAAAGTTACATATTTTTGGTTGAGAGAATCAAGCATACCTGCTGAACTGAGATGAAGGAAGAGGGAGCAGCTATTTTAAAAAGCAATTGTATTCATAACTGTCATAGTGAGTGCCAGCTTTGCAAATATTTTGTTCTCAAAGTGTTTGTACACCTTATGTTATTTTATTTTCAATACAATAAAGAAAAATGTATAAAATGGATAGAAATGTGTTAGCAAATGGTGATATTAAAAAACAGTGAACTAACAAATTCCACTGAACAAATCTGTCCAAAATAATCTTTGGATAGCTTGCACATTATGGCACACTAAAGCCGCGTACACACGATCGGTTTTACTGATGAAAACAGTCCGATGGATTTTTTTCATCAGACAAACCGATCGTGTATGGGCCCCATCGGTCTTTTTTCCATCGGTGTCAAAAAATAGAACATGTTTTAAATTTTTACGATGGATAAAAAACCGATAGCAAATTCCGATCGTCTATGGGCAAGTCCATCGGTTAAAAAACCCGCGCATGCTCAGAATCAAGTCGACGCATGCTCAGAAGCATTGAACTACATTTTTCTCGGCTCATCGGAGTGTTTTACGTCACCGCGTTTGGAACGGTCGGTTTTTTGACTGATGGTGTGTAGGCAAGACTGATGGAAGTCAGCTTCATCGGATTTCCAATGGAAAAATCCATCGGTTTAAAAACCATAGGAAATCCGATCGTGCGTACAGGGCTTTAGATCACGCAGTGCCCTCCTCCCATGGTGACAGGTCCAGCCTTCAGTTGCTGCTCCATCCACCACTGCCATTTCCCTTGCTGTTTCTTCCTGGTCCCGCAATGGTCTTTTTCAGTAATTTTATGGCCACTGACGATGTGCACAGGACATACAGTACATCGTCCCTTTAACCCAGCTCATTTCTCAGCATGCAGAGAAGGAGCCAGAATGTACAATGTACGCAGTTTACAATCTAAGAGAAAAACTGCTCGTAGGTTTGCATGTCTCTTTTGCCAAAAAAAACACTTATGCCGTGTACCCACGACCGTTTTTTCCATCGGAATAAACTCTGACGGAATTTCGTTCAAGCTGTCTTGCATACACACGGTCACACCAAATTCCGCCCGTCAAGAAAGCGGTGACGTACAACACTACGACGAGAAAAATTAAGTTCAAAGATTCCGAGAATTAGTTAAATTGATTCTGAGCATGCGTGGTTTTTAGTCCATCGGAATTGCATCCAGACGAACTGAATTTCTGATAGAAATTTTTTCCGTCGTAAAAAAAGAGAACATGTTCTCTATCTAAGTCCGTCGGAATTTGCGACGGAAAAAGTCAGATGGGGCATACACACGGTCGAAATATCCGATGAAAAAATTGCGTCAGACTTTTTCCATCGGAAATTTTGACCGTGTGTACGCGGCATAACAGTTTTTAAAAGTGGGACTCCACTTTAAGTGCAATGACCCATAACAGCCAATTAGAATCGTATACTGGTCTAATTTAAGCAGAATGAATTGTAATTGTTTTTTTTACAAGTTTCTGCTCTTAAAAATGAGGTCTGTATACTAAAAGGGGTGCTAAGGTCATAGTAAGCTAGTTCATTTAAAGAGAAATAAGGCATTCAAGCATATGTATAAAAATTAAAGTGAGAAAATATTTTAAAAAAATAAAGATTTAGAACAAACATTGAAACAAAAAATTCAAACATGTGGGTTGATTTACTAAAACTGGAGAGTGCAAAATTTGATGCAGCTCTGCATAGAAACCAATTAGCTTTAAGGTTTTTTTTGTCAAAGCTTAATTAAACAAGCTGAAGTTAGAAGCTGATTGGCTACCATGCAAAGCGGCACCAGATTCTGCATTTTCCAGGTTTTAGGAAATTAACCCTATGGTTTGAACCACTTACTGCAAGGATATTTTAGAACTGAAAAGGTCTCTGGCTATTCAAGTGTTAAGATCACTCCCCCACTTAAGGTACAAATGTAAGAGGAAGAGAGACTGTGTAGGAGATGGGGTCATGCAGTGCTAGGCACTTTAATCCAATTCAAATCAGGCTGGGTGGTATAAAGATAGCCAGAACATGCTGTCAAAGACACTTCCAGGCAAAAGCATCTCCATGACCATGATTTCTGGGTGCATTTCAATGGAAGAACTGTTCTTCTTTAGTGAAATCTTCACAAAATATTTTACACTGATTGGAAGGTACCTAAAGGTGAACATAGACTGATAGATATCTGACCAAGGATAATGGACAAGGTCATAATTACCATTCTTGAGTAACTCATCAGAGCATTGGGACCTGCAACAATTCCTATTTATTGGTGGCAGCAGGGTAGGTGGCATTTTTTCCTCACTCTCTTGCCTTCAAGTAGAAATACTTTTCTGCCAGCCTGGAAGGTCTCACTATATAATATAAGCCAGGGCCTATGACTGCTAGGGGTGCTCTTGACTGTCCCCTGGGATGCGCAGAATCTGAAGTGTCACTTGCTATTATCCTTCAATTTATAACCACCTAAGCTAACTAAGTGAACAGATTACTTTATAATGAATTTACTAACAACTTTGAGTTATAATTTACTCTGTCTCTTCAAACATTCACTCAAGTTCACAGAACATTTCTGTTTATCGGGTTTGGTCTAGAATTGTTCCCCAACGTAAAAATGTCTCTTGCAATACACTGGTATATATTAGTAGTGGTACTGAGTTCATGGACACTGTAAAAGGGGTCAGAAGCGTACAGCCCGAAACAGCTTGTCGTTTAAAAATAATATAATCCGTAAACACTAGGTTTGGGCAATTCATTTGGTAACGAATCGAAATTCGTCCGAATTTAGCAACTTTCGGACATTCGGAAGCATTCGAATTTCCGAACAAAGCAATTACGAATAAAACCGAATCCGAAATAAATTATATCGCAAATAGCAAATGCCCGAATGTCTTTGGCATTATTTGTTATGAAAAAAGTTACGAATGTACGAATCCATTCGAAGCACAATAACACTCTGCTCTGCTCTCTGCTTCTCCCTCACCGTGCTGAACTCCCTCTCAAAATGGTGTACAGGGGCGGAGGCTATAGCCGCATGTAAAAAACAAAAGTAAAATACGAGATTTCTAATCCATTCGAAGCACAATAACACTCTGCTCTGCTCTCTGCTTCTCCCTCACCGTGCTGAACTCCCTCTCAAAATGGTGTACAGGGGCGGAGGCTATAGCCGCATGTAAAAAACGAAAGTAAAATACGAGATTTTGAATCCATTCGAAGCACAATAACACTCTGCTCTGCTCTCTGCTTCTCCCTCACCGTGCTGAACTCCCTCTCAAAATGGTGTACAGGGGCGGAGGCTATAGCCGCATGTAAAAAACGAAAGTAAAATACGAGATTTCTAATCGTTACAAATAACCGCTATGTATTTAGAAAAGTACAAATCCATTCGAAGCACATTAGGCATAATAGGCAGCGTCGTTGTGAGAGAGACACGGAAAATTACGAATCAACTAACCCAAAAAAAGTTACGAAAGTAGGAGTTGTGTCCAGAATCAACGAAAAACAATGTACTCTACCGAAAGTACGAATTATAAATCAACTAAAAATAAGGCTTACATTAATACGAATCATTCCGATTCAACTAAAAATGTCGCTTGCGAAAATACGAATTAGTCCGAACACGAAAAATCCCGTCTAGCAAAATTACGAACAATTACGAATCAACAGGACCGAAAAGAAACAAACCAAAACTAAACACATTTTTCCGTTGTGCACAAGTCTAGTAAACACCCTTTTAATTATCAAAAAGTATACAAAAGAGGAACTTTTTTTTTCTCGATTCTATCTTACCTTGTCCGCTGAGTTGCCTATAAAAAAAACATACTCACCCGTTCAGCAAATCCAACATTGCCTGCTGTGATCCATCGCTCCACTGCCACACGCCAGGCCCTGCGTCTCATTTTTTGTTTTCTATGTCATCAGACCTGCCAGTCCCTAAGGATGTTCTACAATGTATGGACAGTGTGCTGTGTGCTGGATATTTTCAGGCACATGCACAGTGTTGTATTTTTTTGGCTGAAGCCTCCTGAGATGTGTGATGTATGTATTCCAGGAAGTTGTGGGCAACTGTTATCCTCAAATCCAGGAGCGCTGGAGTTTCTGGTCTCCAGAAAGGTGGGAGATCCAGCTGTTTTGGTATGTAAAAAATATATATACCGTATATACTCGAGTATAAGCCGAGTTTTTCAGCACATTTTTTTGTGCTGAAAATGCCCCCCTCGGCTTATACTCAAGTAACCTTTTTGCGCCTGATCTCCCGGAATTTGGGGACCCGGTACCGGCCGACCGTAGGTTTCTTGGACCCCAAACTTGGCACACATGTAGCCCCAATCTTCCTCTAAAAGGGTGCAAAGTTTGTTGTCCAGAGGACCTACAGCCGGGGAGTACTGATTTTTCAAAGCAGGGCACCCCTTCCATAGACTCCCATGTTAAAAGTCATTCTAGTCATGGACACAGTGAGGCATGGGCACAGTGAGGCATGGACACAGTGAGGCATGCACATGGACACAGTGAGGCATGGGCACAGTGAGGCATGGACACAGTGAGGAATGCACATGGACACAGTGAGGCATGGGCACAGTGAGGCATGGACACAGTGAGGCATGCACATGGACACAGTGAGGCATTGGCACAGTGAGGCATGGACACAGTGAGGCATGCACATGGACACAGTGAGGCATGGGCACAGTGAGGCATGGACACAGTGATGCATGCACATGGACACAGTGAGGCATGGGCACAGTGAGGCATGGACACAGTGAGGCATGCACATGGACACAGTGAGGCATGGGCACAGTGAGGCATGCACATGGACACAGTGAGGCATGGGCACAGTGAGGCATGGACACAGTGAGGCATGGGCACAGTGAGGCATGCACATGGACACAGTGAGGCATGCAGATGGACACCCTCGGCTTATACTCGAGTCAATACGTTTTCCCAGTTTTTTGTGGTAAAATTAGGTGCCTTAGCTTATATTCGGGTCGGCTTATACTTGAGTATATACAGTACATTTTTTTGCAAATGTGTTCAATTACGGGGAAAGGAGCAACATTTTATAAAGTCGTAAATAAGAGCGAAGGTCCATTTTAATATAAGAATCAAATGGTTACCTAAATCCAATCAGGTTTAAATGTTTTGCTTTATTTTCTTCAATTGATTTGAAGATTTTGAAGTACATACAGGCCCACTATATGTTGGGCAAAAAAAAGGTCTGTTTATTTTAAATGCCCCTGCACGTAATTGCATTTGTTCATTTCACTTCATACTTTAGTAATCGAAAACAAGGCAGACATATTTGGTAGTAGCCACACAAGTTGTTTGCAGTGATCTTATTATCTGGTTGTCTGTGGGTGTATTTGTTTGTGCTTCCAAGGTTGTTCATAGTATTACACAACTTTGCTCTCCTAAAGTGTAAAGTCGCTGAACAACTTGTCAGTGAAAGAGGATGGAGGGGGAGGGAGTAGACATCCCTCTGTGATTAGTTCCTATCTGCATATCTAAACATAGAAGGCATTTAAATCCCCAGTGCTTTCACAGCGCTCAGCTAAATGCAGCTAATGAATGGGTTTGGCACATTAGAGCAAATTAGACGTGATATCATCACAATGACATTAGTCCTTCTTATTTTCTTGTATTACGGCCTTTTCTCAAAAGAGCAACACTTTTTTTTTTCTGTGTGTATTTGGCCTGTCACTGTAGAAGAATGTGCAAACAGATGTGAAATGTTTTATCACGGATGAATTTAACTGGGCACATTTACTCAACCAAATTTCCATTGTTTAGACTACTTGTGTTTATTGATTCTGCAGTTGTGCTTCTATTTCCAAGAATTATGTCACTCAAAATAACAGGATGATGTACAATGCAGTACAGATCGCAGAATCCATTTGCCACAACACAAAATCAATCTTAGAATCATCATTCAAAAACGCAACAGTTAGAACTGATCGTAATAGAGAATCATGGGACACTGTTGTTGAATGCACACCATTCCTAGAAGAAAGAAAAATGTGAAAACTGAAATGGTCCTAAACTTGAGTGTACTGTAAAACTGTTTGTATTTATACGGCACTACCTACCTAGAGTTTGCATGTTCTTCCTGTGCCTGCATGGGTTTCCACCCACACTCCAAAGACATGCTGGTAGGTTAATCGTCCTGTCTAAATTGGCTCTAGTATGTATGTAGCACACAGACCCTTCCGCTTTATCCATTTGCAGTAAGGCACACCTGCTACTTGCCCGGTATCCAACTCCATGCATGAAGAGGCGAGCGGTTTTAGATTTTTGGGCCTTGCGGCGAGTTACCTGAATGGATCCTTGGTCTCCGTTGTCTAGGCGAAAGTCCCTTGGTAATAAAGCCAATGTCGACACAGGTGTAAAACCTAAGCAGCAAGGTTTTATTCTTTTCTTGAGGTAAAACTTGGAAGAGAGAGAGTAGAAATGAAAGAGTAGGGGAAGGTTCAGGCACGCAACACTTGGAGAACACTTTCGTTGCCACTCAAGCCTGAGTGGGTATTGCTAACCCGGATAGTCCCTTTGAGAGCTGTCCTAGCAACTGGAGTGGAGCACTGATGTCAGAGATGATGGATCCCCCTTTAGGTAGGCCTCCAGGTCTCTCCCCGAGACAGCAGTACCGTCGCTATCTCCGCCGGGACTGATCTTCTCCTGGAACTTCTTCCCCAAAGATGGGCCCCCTTCAACCGGGCAGCCTGGGATCCTTCTCTGAAGCGTAGGCCCTCAATAGGAGAGGTGGGCCTACTATGCAGCAGCAGAGCCTCGGGCTAAAGGTGCCCAAGACCAATTACACGCATCCCGTGCCATGAGGGCCACGAGATGCGCTCACTGGACCAGAGGTCCCCCAAACACCTTGGGGTCCCCCTGGAATCGCCTCACGCCTAATGGCGTCTGCCCCTTTTGTACCCTCTCCCAGCATGCACAGCGGATAGACCACGCCCACTGCACGGCCGCCGAGAGAAGACACCCAAGGCGCTGTGATACCCCCTGTGCCGGTGGTGACAGTGCCACAAAGGAGAATAACACTGCCGGGCAGTATCACACCCAGAGCAGAGCAAACAATTTGAACTATAATTGGTCCGAGCCCAACTATTGGCTCGGACCACCCCTAAATCTACACATATAGCGTCCCATAAATTGGGATGGGCGCTACATGTATATGTAGGTAATTGAAATAGGACCTTCGATTGTAAGCTCCTCAAGAGCAGGCAGTGATCAGATTGTACAATATAATAATCACTCTAGTACAGTGCTCCCACTTCCAAGTATAGATAGCCACAGTATCCGCAGTATCTGCAATATCCATGGATATCTACGCCACGTCCGGCCCCACCTCCGTCCCCCCGCTGTTTTCTGGGAAACACACAGGTCACAGAAGACAACAGGGACCAGTGAGGATGCGTCGCAAGGCTTCACTTCCTGATTCCCTTACTAAAGATGGCAGCGCCTCCAACCGAGAGCCGAGGGACAGATCGGCTTCGGGTGCTGACATCGCTGGCGTCCTGGACAGGTAAGTGTCCATATGTTAAAAGTCAGCAGCTGTAGTATTTGTAGCTGCTGACTTTAAAAAGAAAACATTTTTTGGCGGAACTCTGCTTTAATTCCTAACACAAACACATACTACAGACAATGCATTTCGAGGGCTCAAACAATGCAGTAATTTTTAAGTAAACTCCGCGACAGAAAAATATTGAATAATAATTAAAAAAACACCAGGTCAAATGAATTGACCTCAAAACTAAACTAAAGCTGCTCCCCTGAGAAGTGAATAACTCCCAGTGATGTGTAGAAAAAAAAAAAATATATATATATATATATATATATAGGGGGCGCTAACAAGTGCGAGTGAAAAACCAATAGTGATAAATTAGTTGTGCGTGTACCAATATCTCAATTAATATAAATGCAATATTGAATACTGTAAATAGGTGTCCCAATATATTATATAGACAAAAGTTCAACAGAAAAAAAGTCCAAAGTTTGCTGCTGAAAAATAAATCCTCAAGTTTTCATGTGACTCCAATACTCAGTGCTGACAACTCAGTGCTGACAACCAATAACTTGAAGTGATGTGGATTGTGCTCCTTCACCAAGGAAAAACATACACTCAAAGTGCTGTAGTAAATCCTGCTTACCAGAACTAGTTGACCACTTTAACTAAAAAGTAGGTCAAAATCGCTTGTACAGGGTAGTGCCTGTTCACATGGATTGGACCTGGAAAAAATCCTTCCTCCTCATAGTGCCATGACCGGAAAATTAAAATGGAAACATTCCATAGTGTAAAACCATTTATTATTCCATTAAAAGAAACATAAAAAGAGCCAAATGGCTACTCACATATACAAGTGCCTAATCCCGGCACTGGGGCTGCAGGCTCTCAGAGGAATTGTATAGGAAAGTCCGCTACGATCAGTCCACTTCCATGGATGGCGTGCGTTCCACCTCCCTCCTTCCGCTGACCACACAGGCCGGATGTGGGCGTAAAAACACGTGACCAGATACCGCCTCGACGTACGTTTCGTAGGATGCTACGTCATCAGGAAGCGTATAGATAGCCACAGTATCCGCAGTATCTGCAGTATCCATGGATATCTACGCCACGTCCGGCCCCACCTCCGTCCCCCCGCTGTCCCCCCGCTGTCTTCTGGGAAACACACAGGTCACAGAAGACAACAGGGACCAGTGAGGATGCGCCGCAAGGCTTCACTTCCTGATTCCCTTACCAAAGATGGCAGCGCCTCCACCCGAGAGCCAAGGGACAGATCGGCTTCGGGTGCCGACATTGCTGGCGTCCTGGACAGGTAAGTGTCCATATATTAAAAGTCAGCAGCTGTAGTATTTGTAGCTGCTGACTTTAAAAAAAAAAAACATTTTTTGGCGGAACTCTGCTTTAATTCCTAACACAAACACATACTACAGACAATGCATTTCGAGGGCTCAAACAATGCAGGGCTACGAGAGAAATACAAGGACGATTGTAACTTTACAAAATTATGTCATAATAATATAACATTACAATTCATCAATAAACATAAGGGACCTAAACATGACCAAAATAATAAATCACCAAAAATAATAAGTATATTATGTAAAAACTGCTAAATTATAACTAAATGCTGATAAAACATAAAAAGGCAAATCACATTAAGATAAAAAATGATACTGAATACAGGATTCAATCTAATTAAAAAGACTATACATTAGTCTTTCACACTAAAGCACATAGCACACCTCTCTAGAAACCATAATGACTCTTAAGGCCCCCACACACGATCAGATTTTATGACAATAATTGTCTTATGGACGTGTTGTGTCGGATAATCCGACCTTGTGTATGCTCCATCAGACAATTGTTGGCGGAATTAACGACAACAAATGTTGGCTGTTCATGCTCACCAACTGTCTGACAATAAATGTATTACGTTGGATTATCCGATCGTGTGTACACAAGTCCGTCGGACTAAAATCCGAAGTACAAACACGCATGCTCCGAACCAATGCTAACCATCAGACAAAATTAGCAGAAGTTGCCCAAAGGGTGGCGCTAAAGAGCATAAAAACTACGTCGTTTTGTGAATGTTGGCTGAAAAAGTTCTGCCGTCTGTATGCAGAACAAGTTCACGGCCAATGCCGACGATCCAGGATCCACCTAGGCTCCGCAGGATGGTGGAAGGCTCTTCAGACTTCAGGTAAGACCTAAGGCTTCAGGCCTTACCCCACAGCCGATCCGCGTAGGATGACTGGTTGCTTGAAGCGCGGCGTCCAAAGAGAGCGAGCTCCCCCTCGCCTCTCGCTTAAATAGGCCCTCCCATGAGTCTTTGCGGCGGAACTTCCGCCCTGGGGCTGAATGGGGTTCTGGGTAACGTAGTCCTGGGGCCTTAAAAGAGAGACCCCGCTACACAAGTATGAGACGGGAGCGATCGTTCTGGTAAAACTAGCGTTCATAATGGAGATAGCACATTCATCACGCTGTAACAGACTGAAAAGCACGAGGCTGAAAAGCACTAATCGTCTCTCACCAAACTTCTACTAACACGAGGATCAGCAAAAGCAGCCCAAAGGGTGGCGCCGTTGGAATGGAACTTCCCCTTTATAGTGCAGTAGTACATGTTGTACGTCACCGCGCTTTGGACGGGCGGACTTTTTTCTGAGCGTGTGTATGCAAGGCAGCCTGAGAGGAATTCTGTTGGGAAAACCGTTGTTTTTTTATTCGACAGAAAACCCGCTCGTGTGTACTAGGCATAAGTCCAGATAAATGTAAAGTTCAATTTTGTACCTGTGGTTTACTGCAAAGGGTTTCATGATATTCCACCATAAATTTCAGGCTTGTAGCCAGGAGTATAATACTGCACTATAAAGATTATATCCTTCTTATCTGATCCATTAAAAAATATTGTCCTTGATTGATCATTAATAACAAAAGCATATCAAATTCAGTCCTTTGTGCAGCAAAGCAAGATGAAATCAATGTACTACCTTGTGTCTCTTGGGCACCTGTGTTCAGTTAAGCCCTGTACACACGATTGGATATCCTATGGATTCTAATCCGATGTTTTTTTCCATCGGAAATCTGATGAAACTGTCTTCCATCAGTCTTGCCCACACACCATCAGTCAAAAAACGGACCGTTTCAAACGCGGTGACGTAAAACACTCCGATGAGCCGAGAAAAATTAAGTTCAATGCTTCTGAGCATGCGTCGACTTGATTCTGAGCATGCGTGGGGTTTTTATCCGATGGATTTCCACACAGACGATCGGATTTTGCTATCGTTTTTTTCCCCATCGGATAAATTTAAAACATGTTCTATTTTTTCACAAAAAAGACAGATGCGGCCCATACACGATCGGTTTGTCCGATGAAAACAGTCCATCGGACTGTTTTCATCTGTAAAACCGATCGTGTGTACACGGCTTAACACAGATTAAGGCCTCTTTCACACAGGAGTAAAAAACACTGCATTTTTTACTGATTTGAAATGAGATGCATTGTTGTCTATGGATCATGCACACAGCTGAGTAAAGAACAGCAATACAGCGTTGAGTACAGAGCAGTAAAACAAAAATAGAAAATTTTACATTTGAGTGCAGTAATTTACTCGCATATGTGTGTTTACTTGTCTATAAGCAGGTTTACATGCTTATAAATGAGTATATTACAACACTGGCAATGAAGAAGAATTTTGCTCATCTATACGCTTATGCACCATTACTCAGGCCTTTGCACACAATTTTTTTACTCACGGACATTCTGTCCAAAAAAGTTCCTGAGCAAACATCAGTAAATTATTATGCCTGTGTGCAACTGGCCTTAACCACCTCCCGCCCGCTGTATTGTCAAATAACGAGTGGGGGCCGGTTCTCTTGTTCTGGGATGACGTCATATGACATCATATGACATCGTCCCACTATCTCCCAATCAGTGCCCATCAGTGTTGCCAGTCAGTGCTGCCTTTCAGTGCCCATCAGTGCCTGCTCATCAGTGCCGCCCATCAGTGCCACCTATCAATGCCCATAAATGCCGCCTATCAGTGCCCATAAGTGAACCAATCAGTGCCCATCAGTGCTTCAGATCAGTGCCGCCTATCAGTGCTCATCAGTGCTGCATATTAGTGCCTCCTCATCAGTGCCACTTCATCACTGCCTTTCAGTGCCATCTTATCAGTGCCCATCAGTGCAGCCTCATCAGTGCCCAACAGTGCAGCCTATCAGTACCCATTAGTGCAGTCTCATCGACGCACATCAGTGAAGGAGAAAAAATTCTTATTTATAAAATTGTATAACATATACTAAGAAAAACGTTTTTTTTTTCTAAATTTTTTGGTCTTTTTTTTTGTTTTTTTTTGTAAAAAATAAAAAACCCAGTGGTGATTAAATACCACCAAAATAAATCTCTATCTGTCTAAAAAAAACAAAAAAACAGATTGTTTGGATACAGTGTTGCATGACCTTGTATTTGTCATTTAAAGTACGACAGCACTGAAAGCAGAAATTTGGCCTGGCCAGGAAGGGGGTAAAAGTGCCCAGTAGGCAAGTATTCATCCTGCGGGGAATACTTATTTGAGGTGGAGCAACCCACTGCATTGCCTCACGCTTATCGGATAGACTGGGATACAGGCATCGCTACGTTGGAAGATGTCGCCTTCGCCCCTGCGGTTCAGCCTGTGCGTACTACGCCTGCGGCAGAAAGTGAGTCTGAAAGAGATGTCGCTACCAATACAGAGGTACCAGCGGACATCGCAGCGGATACCACGTCCACAGCATGTGTCTCCATCCCACCCGTGAAACGGAAGGTGGGATACGTGAAGGCTTCCCGCGGTCGAAGCCTACCCCAGTGTTTACCGGAACCGGACCCCGTGAGCGATGATATTTCCGGGACGTCCACGTCAGGAGCTGGTAAGAAACCTAGGGGAAAAGTGACCGGGACTTTGGTTAATTATTTGCCGGCAGAAGAGTTAGCAGACTCTGACCTAGACTCTTTGTCGAATGCTGGTGATGACTATCTGATACACGGATTGCACTAATTGTTAGGGAGTCTGAGAACCCCTTTTGTGGTTCTTGGAGGACTCTGGTGGTGCAAGGTTCCCTGCGGCCTGCAGGTGGCGTTGTCGCCCTGGGCCGGAGTTGAACCCGCACCGCAAGACTGCTCCCTTTTTGTCCTTTCCTGGTGCTGGTACAGCGGCGCCGGGAACCCGCTGTGACGCAAAGGGAGAGGGGATAAAAGGGGCGGACGCCCTTACCACATTTGTTGTCCGAGGGGTTCAGAGTTCGGAGTTGGAGGACGCGGCCGCACCCAGGCACCTTCAGCCTGGGTGCTGGTGTTCCGGAGTTCCGGGCTAAGGTGCCCTTGACCTGGCCGGAGCGAGAGATGGAGTCCATCCCAGTCACCTTAAGCCTGGGGTGAGGTACTATGGCCAAGGCCTGGGGCCCAGTAACTTCGACTGGGTTCCGCGAGGGTGGAGGAGTCCAAGGGGCCCTAAGGTGTTGGGACCCGTATCTGAGGAGGCCGGGGAGTGTAACCCTTCCGAATAGCCCGGTACAGCATTAATCCGGTGACGGCGGGGCCTCTGGTAACTCTCTTGGAGGGATGTCTTCCCCCTGACAGGGGCTGCAGCGTAGCGAAGGTAACTCCAGTTCCTGTTCACTAGAGTCGCTGGAAGAGACTCTGAAGCCAAAAAGTACGTTTTACAGCCACTGTGCTTAGCAACCGTTGGTGAAACCTCAACGGTTTAGTTTCTTTGAGGATTGTGCCTTGACCTACTCCCCACCAATACTGAACTGTTCTATGGGTCTCAAACTGTCTGCTCGCAAAGGAATATTTGTTTGCCGTTATGGAATAAATAAGTGTTGGACATTTTCAGTGTGTGGTACTCCAATTACTGGGAGCAAAGGGGGTTATCAGCAGAACAGACTTGGCTCTGAGCGTATACACAGCCAGAAGGTAATCTGGTGCTGGCCTTCACCTCTACATGCTGTAATCTAGAGGACATGGGCCGTGGCGCACCTCGCTCTCCCCTTCAAGGTACCCCTAGACCGGAGCCAGAGTAACCGCTAAAGAGAAGAGAGAGGGTGAGGCCGCTACACACTATATAGGGCCCCTTTGGTGTTTGGCTCTATGCGGTGAGTGCTCCTTTTCCATATAGTGGCATTGTGAGTAATCCAACTCCCCCTAGTGGTGTGTAATTCCTGCTGCAGATAGAAGATCCTAGGTGGATGGATGGAGCTGGATGACCATAAAGGGAAGCTGCGAGTGGATATAATTACCCTGCTACTTGATGCCTTGGAGCTATTGAGTGTGGTATTACCCTCAATTAGAAGTGGTGTGTTTTTTTACTGATGGTGGAAGTCAAAGACAGGCACTTTGAATTCAAAAGGACTTTTTATTTTATTTTATTTATTCACACGATTCTCAGTGGATCGTTTATTATTTTTAAACTTACCGTATATACTTGAGTATAAGCCGACCCGAATATAAGCCGAGGCACCTAATTTTACCACAAAAAACGTATTGACTCGAGTATAAGCCTAGGGTGGGAATTCAGCAGCTACTGTAAGTGGAAAAGAGGGTCAACAATGCCCATTTGCACGTCTCACTGTGCGCATTTGCACGCCTCACCAGTGTGTTTTTTATTTTAATTGTATTTATTTTTTACAATTCATTTTATTTATTGCAATTCTTTTTATTTTATTTTTATTTACTTTTTTTAGCCCTGTTGGGGGGCTTCGGTGAGAAATCAGGGGTCTTAACAGACCCCTGACAACTCCCTTTTGTGACAGAGAAAGGAACTGAGGATAGGGATTTCCCAGTCCCTTCCTCTGCAGCCACAGCTGCGCTGAAAATGAATGAAGAGGAGACAGCGGCTCCTCTCCATTCATAAACTGAAGCATCGTAATCACAAGTTACAATGTTTCAGTTATGTGAATGGACAGAGTCAGTAATCACTGACTCTGTTCATTCGTAAAAGAAAGGGGGCGGGTTTACCGGCTCCTACCTCCCTCCGCTCTCCATCCTGACAGATCAAGGAGAGGGGGCGGAGGGGGACGGCAGAATGGAGGGGGACATGGAGCACAAAGGGGGACAGTCACGGAGCATGGAGGGGGACAGTCGCAGAGCACGGAGGGGGACAGTCACAGAGCACGGAGGGGGACAGTCACGAAGGGGGACAGTCACCGAGCACGGAGGGGGACAGTCACCAAGCACAGAGGGGGACAGTCACGGAGGGGCACAGTCACAGATCACGGAGGGAGACAGTCAAGGAGCACAGAGGGGGACAGCAGAATGGAGGACAGTCACATAGCACGGAGGGGGACAGCAGAACGGAGGGGGACACAGAGGCAACTGGAGGAGGATAAAGGGACAGTCAGCGGTGATCAATGCGGCAGGGCAGTTACAAGCAAGCACCGATCACCCTGTATAGATAAAGAAGCTAAGCAGCTGAGGGGCACAGAGATTGCGGCGAGGAGGGGAGGAGGAGGTAGTGGAGGACTGCGGCACCCGACGCGGACCAAACACCGTTTTCGGCGGCTGAAATTTCAGCGCACCTCTAGACTCGAGTATAAGTCGAGGGGGGCATTTTCAGCACAAAAAAAATCTGCTGAAAAAATCGGTTTATACTCGAGTATATACGGTAATTATTTTATGCTTGTCTATTTTTTGATACTTAACCTTTGTTACACTAAGGTGTTGCACTTTGTTCTATATATTGTATCATTTGGGGTTTTGTATACTTAACCACTGATAGCTGCCTTGCAAAAAACATTTTTTAGCGCTATCTTGTCACACTTACCTTCCATTACTTTACATTAACTCCATGTCCTATAACTAGTGTTCATGTCCCTTAGAGACTTATTGCTGGGATTTTTCTCTTTAATTTATTCACGAGGAGGAATGTCAACATTTCAACACTAATGCCCCGCACACACGACCAGTTTTCCTGACATGCCAAAACCCGACGTTTTTCCAGACGTGATTCCTCTCAAGCCTGCCTCGCATACACACAAAAAAAACACTCGACCAAAGCGTGGTGATGTCCAACACGTACGACGGCACTATAAAGGGGATGTTCCATTCAAATGGCGCCACCCTTTGGGCTTGCTTTTGCTGATCTCGTGTTAGTAAAAGTTTGGTGAGAGACGATTCGTGCTTTTCAGCTTCGTGCTTTTCAGTCCATTACAGCGTGACGAATGTGCTATCTCTATTACGAACGCTAGTTTTACCAGAACGAGCGCTCCCGTCTCATACTTGATTCTGAGCATGCGCGCTTTTTTCCCCCTCGGAAAAGCATACACATGACCGGTTTTCGCGATGAGAAAAAGACTGACGGGAAACACGTCTGGAAAACTGCTATGGAGCATACACACGACCGGTTTTCCCGACCAATCTAAAAAATGTCAGTTTTCTCGTCGGGAAAACCGGTCGTGTGTACAGGGCATTAGAGTTGAACTCCAGTAACAATACATTTTTTTAAATATACACCTCAATAGACACAAAAGATATAAATCTACTTTATGTGCATCAAATTACTTTGCAAAGCCAGATGTTACCTTTAAAAGTAGCAGTGACATCATCACTGTGCTGTACGTAGCCTGTACAGAGAGCAGAACGGTGTAAGGGGCCCATCAGACTCCACCCACTACAGGGTGCCTGTATAAAACTACAAGAGAGGTGGAGACAAGACCAGTTACTCTGCACCAGGAAAGAGAGCAACAGTGACCGGCATTGATTACAGGAAGCTCCTGCACAGAGGCAAAGTTTCACACTGGATCAGTGGCGGCTGGTGCTCAAAATTTTTGGGGGGGCGCAAACAAACTGAAAAAAAAAAACATCAATTGCAGCCACTGTGCCCATCAAACGCCGCCAGTTTGCCCCCTCAAATGATGCCAGTTTCCCCATCAAATGCAGCCAGTTTGCCCCCTCAAATGCAGCCAGTTTGCCCCCTCAAATGCAGCCAGTTTCCCCATCAAATGCAGCCAGTTTCCCCTCAAATGCAGCCAGTTTCCCCATCAAATGCAGCCAGTTTCCCCTCAAATGCAGCCAGTTTCCCCTCAAATGCAGCCAGTTTCCCCATCAAATGCAGCCAGTTTCCCCTCAAATGCAGCCAGTTTCCCCTCAAATGCAGCCAGTTTGCCCCCTCAAATGCAGCCAGTTTGCCCCCTCAAATACAGCCAGTTTGCCCCCTCAAATACAGCCAGTTTCCCCATCAAATGCAGCCAGTTTCCCCTCAAATGCAGCCAGTTTGCCCCTCAAATGCAGCCAGTTTGCCCCTCAAATGCAGCCAGTTTGCCCTCAAATGCAGGCAGTTTGCTCCCTCAAATGCAGCCAGTTTCCGCATCAAAAGCAGCCAGTTTCCCCATCAAATGCAGCCAGTTTCCCCTCAAATGCAGCCAGTTTGCCCCCTCAAATGCAGCCAGTTTCCCCATCAAATGCAGCCAGTTTCCCCATCAAATGCAGCCAGTTTTCCCTCAAATGCAGCCAGTTTGCCCCCTCAAATGCAGCCAGTTTGCCCCCTCAAATACAGCCAGTTTGCCCCCTCAAATACAGCCAGTTTCCCCATCAAATGCAGCCAGTTTCCCCTCAAATGCAGCCAGTTTGCCCCTCAAATGCAGCCAGTTTGCCCCTCAAATGTAGCCAGTTTTCCCTCAAATGCAGCCAGTTTGCCCTCAAATGCAGGCAGTTTGCCCCTCAAATGCAGCCAGTTTCCCCATCAAATGCAGCCAGTTTGCCCCCCTGCCCGGCACTTACCTTTCTCGGGTCAGCGCCGTCCTCCTCCGAGTCCTCGATGTCTTCTCCCGTCCTCTATGTCATCTCTGCTATGATTGGACGCCTGATAGGCGTCCAATCACAGCACCTGACGCTTCAGCCAATCAGGTGACCGGTAACCAGACCCAGTGCACCTGATTGACTGAGAGGCGGGTCAGTGTTAGGGAAGCGATTCCCTAACACAGCATTGTTTAAACAGGGAACGCACAGCCTGTGCGCCCTCTGTTTAACCATTTGGAAGCCGATTAGAGCCCACAGCTGAGCTATGAGTAAGCGTCAATTCGTGACATGAAACGCGTTAGCCACCCTTCCCTGCATGCACACTATCTGCATTTGTTGTTTTGGATTTATGGATTTATTTTGAATTTGGATTTTTTACCTGAAATTTTGGAATAAATAACTGTCCATACAGAGTGCGGCAGTCCAGGGTTTCTTTTTCTCCCATGCATCAGTGCAGAGCCAGCACCTGTGTGAGTGACCGGGCGGAAGCAGCTATTTGGTGAATTCTCAAGCTTTTGAGCGGTACGTTTTCCCTTTCCTATGAAACTGAGGCCTTGTACACACGGCCGAGATTCTCGTTGAAAAAAACATGTCGTTTTTTTCGACGAGATTCTTGGACAAGAAACTTGTCCCGGCCGAGTGTACACACGCTCGTTTCAAAGAACCCGCGGTTCTTTGAATGGAGCGTACGCGGTGACGTCATTGACTACGACGAGCATGCGCTCGTCACATTCGATGCCGTCGCCGCCATCTTGGTATACCCTACGTATGCCTATGAAGCTACCGCGCATGCGTCGAATTCATTTCGAACATGCGCGGGCTTCCGGGAGGACAGGTAAGTGTACACACACACACTTTTCTCGTCGAGAAACATGCCGAGGAGAATCTCGACGAGAAAATAGAGAGCAGGTTCTCTATTTTCTCGTCGAGGTTTCTTGTCGGTTTTCTCGACGAGAAACCCGATAGCCGCGTATACACGACCGATTTACTCGGCAAGACCTCTCTGCCAGCAAGTTTCTTGCTGGTTCTTGCCGAGAAAATCGGCCGTGTGTACGAGGCCTGAGACACACTGCAATAGTGACTATTGCGGTTTATCTTTACTGTGTAGGGGCTAGCATAACTGTGATGAGGATCAGAGATGTTGTTCTCTATTTCCAATTGCAGCACAATGAGAAGCAACAAATTAATGTAATTCAATAAAAGCACCTCATTAGCCTTTTATGTAAATTATCTCCCTCCATGCTTCACCACCTCAGAGGAGGCTGTAGCAGAGAGAGAACAAAGAAAAACTGTAATATGAAGAAGTAGATAAATGAATTCATCTGCTTCCTCTGCCACTGCTCGGTAGCCCCAATAAAAGTTAGAGCAAGACATGTATATGAACCTATACTTATGTGTGTGTATATATATGTAGCACCCTCTAGTGTGTGCTAGGCTTTAGTGTAGATTTGTTAGTGTAGGTACAGTTCTTTAGCTTAGGGCTAAGCCTGGGCTGTGAATCTGGGCCAGGGTTCAGAGAGTCAGGGCTGAATGACTCATGCTAGCAGCCTCTCTGGTGCCTCCCCCTTTTTTCTGGGACATTGGAGAATGTTCTAGACATAGTGGGTGGAGGTTAGTAGGACCTGTTTTATGACTGCCTCAGCCAATCTTCAGTAAAGGGCTGGCAGGGGGCAGGTCACCTCATAAATAGACATGAGTCATGTCAGCAGGAGAGTCGGGTGGAAGATGGATAAGGAGGGCTGTTGCTGGCCCACAAGGGTGCCCCCTATTCTGGGGGGTTGACCTTGGGTCAGGGCTCGGGTGTTGGAAGGATACTGCCATAACACATGGAGGAAGCCCTTCCTGGAGGCACGGGAGCAAGAAGAGAGGACAGCAGGAGAAAGTCAGCACTACTGGGAGATCCCCTGAGAGTCAGCTGGATGGGCTGGTGAGTGTCAGTCTGGAGGACTGTGGTGGAGAAGTTAGCCTGGAGGGCTAATAAACCTGCAGACAGGTGGGTAGGCAGTGCCTGAAGAGGTGGTGCTGGGATCAGTAGCCACAGGAGGAAGATTACAAGCTGGAGACTGTAATTTTTGCTACACACCAAAGGGCCTCAGGTTCCTGCCTGTAATGGGCCATTGCCTTTAATCTGACTGAGTGACTGTCAGATCTTCACACAGTGATCTGGCTAAGCTCTGCAAGCAAGTGTGTGCTGGAGGAAGAAGTGGAGCTGCATATAAAGACTGTATATAGAGACTGTATATAGGAAGAATGTCCCTGAAGTTCTGCTAAAGTTAGGTGGGCATCCAATAACCTCCCATGCTATCCAAGTTATTAACCTCAATAAATAACAAAAAACAAAACAAAGTTATGCAGTATTCTCCGTCTCCGAAATGCCTGTGAAAATTTGGTGTGCCTGGCTGTGCAGGGTGGGAGATCCCAGTTTAACTGCGGCTCCTAATCCCATCCCATATGTTCCCTTATACACGAAGGCAGTAAAAATAATTAAAAAAAAACATTTCTGTGACCTTTGTAACCAAGCCTATTTATGGCTATACAAATACACTCGGGTACAAGTGTCATAGAAATGTCTTGATATAAATAAATAAATAAATAAAATAAATAAAAACACAATTATTTATGTGTGGTCTCTCTCCAATAGGTCCGCTAATTGAAAACCGGGGGGATGCCGCAAGTTGAGGCAAGTTGAGAAGCGGGGGGTGGGTGGGGGTGCCCCCCAAGTTCAGAAGCGGGGGGTGCTGCCGTATGTCCCCCCGAGAATTAAGGTCCCCTTACAAGAAAAAAAAAGGGGAGTTGCCATCCGGGCCCCTTACATGTGTACTGCATGTACCCCCTGATGGCAGCCCTGGTTAGATGTAAGCTACTGTAGCTGAAAACAAAGCTTATTTATTTGCCATTCCAGGAGGACACTCTTTAGTCTTATACCATATACATCTTTAACATGTTTTGTATGCTGATGCCAGATTAATGGCCACTTCAGATGATGTTTACATTGGACTGCCCCATCCCTATACCAAACAATGCCATCTGAGACTAAATATATAATATATATGTTATATATAAATTTTTTGGGAGGGTTTAGATATGCTTTAACAACAGTTACCAGACTACTTTGCTCAACTCTTTCAGGAGAATAAGGACACTGTGACACACCATTCCATCCACCATAACACAGGGCACTGCATCTCCCTAATTACTAAAAAGGCATGTCTCTATTGTAAGGAGGTAACACTCAATGGACAATTGATATAATATGTAGCGGGGTCCTCAATTTAGGGGTAGTGTTTGAGTGGTAGTTATGCTCAAACACCTAAATTGTTAGGACATTATCAACCATTTTTGTCTGCAGGAAGAGTATCGGTGTACCGTTCCCTGTGGTCTGCAGGTGGCGCTGCCATGGTAGGCCAGGGTTGAACCGCTGATACAGTGCTGTGCCTTGTGTCCCCTTTTGGCAACCATACAGTGGGAGTGGTCGGCCTGCTGTGTATGCTGGGAGAGGATATAAAAGGGGCAGACGCTGCCTGTTGAGGGTCGTCGTCGGTCGTCGGGACTCCTACTCCCAGGGAGTGTGTGTTCCTGTCTGCCCTGGGCACCTTTGGTCCAGGGGCGGTGGTCCGTGAATCAGTCCCAGGCACCTTTAGCCCTGGGGCTGCAACTAAAGGCCTTGGGCCCAGCACCTTCGGCTGGGGCCCATCAAGGATCGAGGAATCTCAGGGTGCCGCCTTGCGAGGGGACCCGCATCTTAGACGAGGAGGCCGGGGAAAGACCGTTCCGAGGGACTGGTGAGAAGTCACAGTGAAGGAAGGGGCCCGGTAACTCTCTGGAGGGATATCTTCTCCTTACAAATAGGCCAAGCTTTGGAAACCAAGTTCACCAGGTCTGTGGCAGAGACCAAGTTCACCAGGTCTGTGGCAGAGACCAAGTTCACCAGGTCTGTGGCAGAGACCAAGTGTACCAGTTTGTGTAGTGATTGTGCGGTTAGTTCGAGTACCATTTTGGCTGCTAGTCCCTATCTAGGGAGACTATCCAAATGGGCTAAGTCTGCTTGAGAAGCCAAGCAGTGAAGTGTATTACTTTTGTGCCTGGACCTCTCCCACACCTTATGCTGTCCTGTTCTCTCTCCAACCTTTTCTATAAGAGACTGTCGTTTAAGAGAAATAAACTCTACGTTGGAGTTACAGCTGGTGTGGACATTGAAGTCATTGGGGGAAATAGAGACTTGTCTTTATTGACTATAGAGATAAGAACCATTCTCTGGAGAATCTGGCTGTGGAGACCCATCACAACACCGCTCAACCTCTTCACACAGGAGGGTACGGGCATATAGAGCTGGGTGTGCCCTTTCCTCCTGCGAGGAGCCAAAGACAAGGAGGAGAGGGTGGTAAGCGCTATAAATAATTATCATAAACAAAACTAAAGTACAAACCTAAGTGTTAAAGCCTCGTATACTACTAGTGTTTTTTTGTTCAACCCAGTGGGTAGCTCAGGTCGGAGCCGCTGTACCAACAAACCAATGTTAGTACAGCAACCTCCCCTGCTGTGCTATTGTGTTCTGACAGGGGGATCGCCCCCCACCAGAACACTCTGTTCAGTGCTCTCAGCCACTACCACCTGTGGGTTGATTAATGGAAGGTTACAAGCTAACCCCTGGTTAGTAGGGGATCATAGTTTTAAAGGAAAATCATCCTGGAAGAGGCTAATCATGCTTAAACCCCCTCAAACCTGACCAATACTATTTACAGATATATTAAAGTCAGTACGTTGTATTAGAGTCAATAATAGGGTAAGGGGATGACTCTACACATTTTTCAGTCCATTTTAATCTGCTTCAACAGGAGTTCTGCTAAGCTTGTGTATTAAAAATATCCGTGTAAGTATTGAATAGTTGCAGCCTGAACCAATCTCCACAAGAGGATAGGTGAGAACTTAAAAAGAAGGGTATATATCCGTAGCTGGTGAGATACAACTTCTATCTTAAACAGGATCTTAGTGAACAGAACAGCTTCAAAACACCTAGATGTTCCTGTAATTGCTGCAGTCTTCTAAGGGGCAGCCACACCTAATAGACACACATGCTTCTACAGTACATATTAACAAGTGTCCATCACCAAATAGTGCTTTACTTCAGAGACAACTGAGAATGGTGTCTGACTGATGGAGCAGAATTCAACATAATATACAGTCAGGTCCATAAATATTGGGACATCGACTCAATTCTAATCTTTTTGGCTCTATACACCACCACAATGGATTTGAAATGAAACAAACATGATGTGCTTTATCTGCAGACTTTCAGCTTTAATTTGAGGGTATTTACATCCAAATCAGGTGAACGGTGTAGGAATTACAACATTTTGTATATGTGCCTCACACTTTTTAAGGGACCAAAAGTAATGGGACAGATGAACAATCATAAATCAAACTTTCACTTTTTAATACTTGGTTGCAAATCCTTTGCAGTCAATTACAGCCTGAAGTCTGGAACGCATAGACATCACCAGACGCTGGGTTTCATCCCTGGTGATGCTCTGCCAGGCCTCTACTGCAACTGTCTTCAGTTCCTGCTTGTTCTCGGGGCATTTTCCCTTCAGTTTTGTCTTCAGCAAGTGAAATGCATGCTCAATCGGATTCAGGTCAGGTGATTGACTTGGCCATTGTATAACATTCCACTTCTTTACCTTAAAATACTCTTTGGCTGCTTTCACAGTAGGCTTCGGGTCATTGTCCATCTGCACTGTGAAGCGCCGTCCAATGAGTTCTGAAGCATTTGGCTTAATATGAGCAGATAATATTGCCCGAAACACTTCAGAATTCATCCATCTGCTTTTGTCAGCAGTCACATCATCAATAAATACAAGAGAACCAGTTCCATTGGCAGCCATACATGCCCACGCCATGACACTACCACCACCATGCTTCACTGATGAGGTGGTATGTTTTGGATCATGAGCAGTTCCTTTCCTTCTCCATACTCTTCTCTTCCCATCACTCTGGTACAAGTTTATCTTGGTCTCATATGTCCATAGGATGTTGTTCCAGAACTGTGAAGGCTTTTTTAGATGTTGTTTGGCAAACTCTAATCTGGCCTTCCTGTTTTTGAGGCTCACCAATGGTTTACATCTTGTGGTGAACCCTCTGTATTCACTCTGGTGAAGTCTTCTCTTGATTGTTGACTTTGACACACATACACCTACCTCCTGGAGAGTGTTCTTGATCTGGCCAACTGTTGTGAAGGGTGTTTTCTTCACCAGGGAAAGAATTCTTCGGTCATCCACCACAGTTGTTTTCCGTGGTCTTCCGGGTCTTTTGGTGTTGCTGAGCTCAGCGGTGCATTCTTTCTTTTTAAGGATGTTCCAAACAGTTGATTTGGCCACACCTAATGTTTTTGCTATCTCTCTGATGGGTTTGTTTTGTTTTTTCAGCCTAAGGATGGCTTGCTTCACTGATAGTGACAGCTCTTTGGATCTCATATTGAGAGTTGACAGCAACAGATTCCAAATGCAAATAGCACACTTGAAATTAACTCTGGACCTTTTATCTGCTCCTTGTAAATGGGATAATGAGGGAATATAACAACACCTGGCAATGGAACAGCTGAGCAGCCAATTGTCCCATTACTTTTGGTCCCTTAAAAAGTGGGAGGCACATATACAAACTGTTGTAATTCCTACACCGTTCACCTGATTTGGATGTAAATACCCTCAAATTAAAGCTGAAAGTCTGCAGGTAAAGCACATCTTGTTAGTTTCATTTCAAATCCATTGTGGTGGTGTATAGAGCCAAAAAGATTAGAATTGTGTCGATGCCCCAATATTTATGGACCTCACTGTATCTGTCAATATGGAAAAGCATACTGAGTAATTAAACATGCTTCTGTATACTAAGGGCTGTCCACTGCCCCACAGTGCTTTACTTAAAGTATCTATAGTATACTAAGAAGAAGCCAATGTGGCGAAGATTCTAAAATATGCAGAGAGTATGCTTCAAACAACTCCCAGAAAACAAACATTCTTCATCACAGCTATGTTGGATTCACCACCACACACGAAAGTATCATGCCGCGTACACACGACCGTTTTTAATGACGAGAAAAATGCAATTTTTTAAAATGGTCATTAAAAATGATCGTGTGTGGGCTTCAGAGCATTTTTCACAACGTGAAAAATGGCCATGAAAAAATTGGAACATGCTCTAATTTTTCTCGTTGTTTTTCACGTCGTCGTTTTTCTCGTCATGAAAAACGGCCGTGTGTAGGCTTTAACGAGAAACGTGAAAAAAAATGCGCATGCTCAGAATCAAGTATGAGACGGAAGCGCTCGTTCTGGTAAAACTAGCGTTCGTAATGGAGATAGCACATTCGTCACGCTGTAATGGACTGAAGAGCACGAGGCTGAAAAGCGCAAATCGTTTCTCACCAAACTTTACTAACTTGAGGTGGCGCCATCCGAATGGAACTTCCCCTTTATAGTGCCGTCGTACATTTCGTACGTCACCGCGCTTTGCTCAAGCATTTTTTTTCATGATCGTGTGTAGGCAAGGCAGCCTAGAGAAGAATCACGTCGAGAAAAACAGTCGTGTGTACGCGGCATTAGAAGAACTTCCCTCAGCAGCTTAATGGACAGCTCCTTTCACCTATGATAACAATGGGTAGCCTGCATAGGACTATAGAGACTTATGACTTATTATCAAGTAATAAAATAAATACTACCAAATCAGAGGCTTTACCAAGAAGAACTCCAATATGCAGATTAAAAACCTTACCCTCTCTAAAGACTAAACATTTTACAATTCTAATCAGTCTCCATGAAATAAAAATAGAAATCCAATCCATAAATAGACACCTCTTGGTTGGTATGATCTAAGGGTCTATCCTTTCAAATGTTTGTATTGTTTAAAAATTCTACCAGTAAAAGTTCCCTTACAAAACACCTTAAAGTGTAAGTAAACCCCCCTATCGTGTTCAGCCAAGGAAGCTTCCATTTTTGCCTCCGTTTAATCCACAACTGCCATGATGCTGCACATGTGATCAGTTATGACACCAGCCATTGGATGGTTTGACAGTTTGGTTGAGAGCACAACCAATAGGAGTGTTATATTTCCGGCACGTGCCAGAAATGAAACTGTTTTATGTAAAAACTGTTAAATGTAAAAAATATATTTAAAATATACACTCAGGCATGTACCAGTGCGAAACGTCAGCTGTGTGTCCCGATTTTCTGTTTGCTGTGTGTAGCGGGGTCCCCTTTAAGACTCTCGGGACTACTTTGCCCAGAATCCCTTTCGGCATGTTTCCACCCCAGAGACTCATGGGAGGGGTTATAAAAGGAGGAGGCGAGGCTGGGCTCGGCCTCTTTGGGACACGAGACTTCAGTGACTGATCCTCCTGTGCGGATGTGCCGGAGTGCAGGGCCTGAAGCCTGAGGCCTTGCGCAGCACCAAAGAGCCTTCCACCCCACTGCGAGCCTGTTGTAGGCATCTGACTTTGCTTGTCTACAACCTTGGTTGGATCGGGGACCCGATCGCTGGAGACACTGTGTGTGTGAGGACACAGTCGGTGGAAGTTCCCGGACTGGGATCGCGTCCGGAGGGGTGAGCGGGTGTATGCTCAGACCATATACTGTTGTTGCTAATGTGCCTATAGACTTCCGTGGCCCACAAGTTTATATCTGATACTCTCACTGGAGATTCATATCAGAGCGGAACTTAGAGTTCAAGAAGTAAAGTGTTTATTTCATCATAACCTTCCCATTGGATTACAAATGGTATTCTGTTAATGTGCACCACCTTTAAAGAATTGCCGGTGAAGAAACCATCATCCCCTATAGACTGAGTTTTAGATATCTGAGCCAGGCCTGGCCAGCTAGTTAGTTCATTTAGTACCTGCGTCACAGGACGCCTTGTTAACGGTCGCCCACGCGGCGCACCTTTACTGTTTATTTTAATGCATAATATGTTTATTGCTGCAGGGCTCTGCAATTTATTACCTGTGAACTGTTACCACTGTTAACCTTTCTTACCAAAAGCTTCAAGTAAATTTTATACCCCTTTCATTATTGCCTTGGTGTTTGGGTTTACTCATACAGTATAAGATATATATATATATATTGCTGCCATAACTAACTGTGCCAGTAGGGGGGTCAAGTACATTGCCGGGGGTTGGCGGAGCTGTTTCAGGGCCCAAACTAAATCTGCGGCCTTCTTAACTGAAGGTATCGCTACACGTGGGGGTTCTCGTCCGGGATCCTGATACAGCAATTAAACGCCAGAGGTGCCGTCATGGACCCGCAAGGAATAAGAGCGTGGTGCGAAGTGGCTAAGACAGACCCAAGCCAGTCAGTGGTCATCAACCTACCAGGGGAGGAATGGTCAATTGAAACGATAGAGGAGTTAATGAAGTCAGTGACCCCAGATCACACACCGTGGGTGATGGGAATAAAGTCAGACCCAGACATCTCATACCAGTATGCACTAGTGAAATACTTGGACGGGATGCCAGAGGCTTGTAAGCGCAACTGTGTACAGACACCAGATAATAGATCCTATAGGTTGGCGCACGCAATTAAGAAGGAGCCATCACCGACGGGATCACCGCAGGCTGCGGCCCGTACCCCACCTGAAAGAGGAGACAGGGCGACGCTTCCGGTGGCGCCTGCACCTGTCACTGCTATATCACCAGAACTGATAAATGCAATAGGGGATCTGCTAACCAAGTGTCAGAAGACAAGCACGGTGCATGTAGAGACTAGCTACCGGAGACTAAAGACATTCTCAGGGAAGCTCCCTGTCCCTGCAGGGGAAGAAGATTTTGACACCTGGGTGGAGCAGGCATTGCAGGCAGTAGAGGCATGGGAGGTGCCTGAAGCGCAGAAGAGGCAACGAGTGATAGAAAGCCTTAAAGGCGCAGCAGCAGAAGCAGTAAAAAGTTTTTGGTTTGGGAATGCAGATTGCACGGCTCAAGACTGTCTAGCCATGCTACAGGAAGAGTTTGGTCAATTGGAAAAGGTGACAGAGATGGTCTACCAATTTGAACATACTTTCCAACAACCGAAGGAGAAACTTTCAGAGTATGTTAGAAGACTGAACAGGTTGCTGTGCAAGATTGTGTTGAAGAAGGGAATGAAGCCCCAAGATACAGATGCGGCAAGAATGAAACAAGTTTTAAAGGGAGCATTACGCTCGGATCCAGTCTGGCTGCACCTGAAGACCTCGGGAGGAGGAACGCTGCTGACTTATGCTGACTTGATAAAAATCATCAGAGATGAGAAGGAACTACAACAGGACCAGCAAATGATTAAGGCAAATGTTGTGCCCGCACAGGTGCTAGTCAATCCAGTGATGACCCCTGAAAGAGACTCAGAGGTAGACACTCTAAAAGCTCAAATGTCCAAGGTGTTAGAGATGTTGACCTCTCTGATGGCAAAAGACACAGAGGGTTCCAAGAGAGAAGTACCAAGGAAGGAATTATTCCCAATTGCCTCAGCACCCGCATCTTTACAAGTATGGGGAGATATAGTCTGCTTTAACTGTGGAGGAATTGGCCATATTGCAGCCACATGTTCCAGTCCCAAGAAGAAGAAACCAGACAACCGCAAGCCGGCGGGAAACTCCAGAGGGCCCCGGTGAAGGAGTCAACCGGGTGCCCATCACTTTCAGTGAGCTCCAAGCTGAATGCGAAGCAGAAGAAAAGAGGAGATAAAACACCTCAGAGGAAACGCAACATTCCTCAACAGAGATACACCCCAGAAAAAGGGGGCAAGACCCCTCAGAAGGGACACAGCACTCCCCAGAGGGGGTGCACACCTAAGAAGAAGAATAGTATCCCTCAGCGGGTCCGTACACCCATTGAAAGGAGGGAAATCAATGCATACCAAGCTCAAGAAAGATTAAAGTCCAAAGGGAATTGGATGAGAGAGAGTCTGAAAGGAAAGGGTCAGAAGAAGGCGACCCCTGCCAGGCCATATCCGGAGAAGCTGGTAGGCCCATCTCCTATAGTGCCCATTCAAGTGGAGGGAGTCTACACCAGAGCCATCTTGGATACTGGGGCACAAGTGACCCTGTTATACCGAGATTTCTACGATAAGCACTTGAGTCACCTGCCCATCCAGAAGATAGAGGGACTAGAGATATGTGGGATTGGGACCCAGAATTTCCCCTACGATGGCTATCTGCCTGTCAAGATGATCTTTGACCCATCTGTGGCTGGAAAAGCCGAAGTGTTTGACACCCTGGCGGTTGTGTGCCCTCGGCCTCCCGGAGCCAACAAGAGTTCCCCTATAATAGGGACGAACACGGACCTGGTCCGAAGACTTCTGACCCCTCTAGTGAAAGAGAAGGAGTCAGCGGCCACCAAGATCCACCCCATGCTGAAGACGGCTTACCAACGGCTGGTCCTAGAGCAGAAGACCCCTGGAGAGGGGATAGGGAAGGTGTGGAGACTTGGAAGAGAAGGGATAGTGTTGCAGCCCGGCGAAGTAACCTGTCTCAGAGCCACTGTGAAGCTTACTTGGGAGCAGCCTGGACCCTTTGTCATGTTGGAGTCCGACCCAAGGGAAGAGTCCCCCGGTCTGGAAGTGATACCAGAAGTGATTCCGCTGAAGGCCCTGAAGAAGGCCCATTGTAGAGTTCCAGTGAGTGTTAGGAACAATACAGATGGCCCCATGGAAATCCCAGCCAGGATGCTGCTGGGCCAGGTGAGCCCTGCTGCCCCTGTCAACTTGTCAGAAGTAAAGGGGGCGGGCACAGGAGGAGATGCTTGGGAGAAGCTATCCATGGAAAACCCGAATCTGCCCAGGGCTTGGAAGGAGAGAGCCAAGGCCCAGTTGACCAGATGGGAGAAGATCTTCTCCAAAGATGAGTTCGATGTGGGGTGTGCAAGGAGTGCCACCCATCGGATCCGCCTCCAAGAAGATAAGCCCTTCAGAGAGAGGGTCAGGCGGGTCCCACTAGTGGATCTGGAGGATCTAAGGGAGCAACTTGCAGAACTCAAAAGGACTGGTGTGATACGGGAGTCTAGAAGCCCCTATGCCTCCCCGATAGTGGTGGTCAGGAAGAAGAATGGATCGTTGAGGCTCTGTATCGACTACAGGACTCTTAACAGGAGAACCATACCCGACCAGTACACCACTCCGAGGATAGAGGATGCCCTGCAGAGCTTGTCTGGAGCCAAGTGGTTCAGCGTTATGGATCTCAAGAGTGGGTACTATCAGATCCCTATGCACCCAGAAGACAAGGAGAAGACAGCTTTCATAACCCCAGTGGGGTTCTTTGAATTCGACCGGATGCCCCAAGGTCTGTCTGGAGCCCCAGCTACTTTCCAACGTCTCATGGAGAAGACTGTAGGAGACATGAACCTTATTGAAGTCCTTGTATACCTGGACGATGTCATTGTCTTTGGAAGAACCCTGGAGGAACACGAGGAGAGGCTGGAAAAAGTCTTGAGGAGACTCAGTGAGGAGGGACTCAAACTTTCGCCTGAGAAGTGTCGGTTCTACCAGTCTTCTGTGAACTACCCGGGGCATATAGTGTCTGAAGAAGGGGTGGCCACAGACCCTGAGAAATTGGAGGCAGTTACCTCCTGGCCACGACCCACCACAGTAACAGAACTCAGATCTTTCTTAGGGTTCTGCTCCTATTACAGGAGGTTTGTGGAGGGATTCGCCCGAATTGCTAGGCCATTGAATGAACTGCTCAAGACTGAGGGAGAGGAGGATGACTCAGGGCCCAGGAAGCCGGGAGAGTCCATCAGAGATCAGTGGAACCAGAAATGTGAAGAGGCCTTCCAGGCATCGAAGAAGAGACTAACCACTGCTCCAGTCTTGGCCTACGCAGACCCAACCAAACCCTATGAACTACACGTAGATGCTAGTCATGACGGTCTGGGAGGAGTACTTTATCAAGAACACGAAGGGCAACTACGGCCTGTTGCCTACGTGAGCAGGAGCCTGACCCCCTCTGAGAAAAACTACCCCACTCACAAGCTGGAGTTCCTGGCCCTTAAGTGGGCGGTAGTAGACAAGCTTAAAGACTACCTGTATGGGGCGGAGTTCACTGTGAAGACCGACAACAACCCCCTGACCTACTTATTCACTACAGCAAAGCTGGACGCCACTGGACACAGGTGGCTGGCTGCATTGTCTGGATTCAATTTCAGCCTAAAGTACAGGCCAGGGATTGGGAATCGAGATGCAGACGCTTTGTCCAGAAGATCTCATGGTTCCACCCATGACATGGAAGACTGGACTCAAGTGGCACCAGACGGGGTGCGGGCCCTATGTCAGGGGGCTGAATTGCAAGCTAGAGGGGGCTCAAGGGCGGAAGAGATAGGAGTTACCATGGTAGGAGTCCCCAAACAATACTGTGGAGTAACTCAACTGGAGGAAGACCATCTGCCAAAGCTGTCTAAGAAGGAGCTAAGATGTGACCAATTAGAAGACCCCATGGGGAAATTAGTTCTGGAAGCCTTGGAGAATCAGGATCCAAACAGACTTCTGAGTCACTCCTCGAAGGAAGCTCGCCTGTTAAGGAAAGAGTGGGACAGGTTACAGGTGCATCAGGGAGTGGTCTACCGAAGGGGCCCCTCTGATGACCTGGAAGATAAATGTCAATTGTTTCTTCCGGTCCAGAAAAACACAGAGAGACTGTTCTGGTGGCCCTACATGACAATCATGGCCACTTAGGGGCGGAAAGGACCTTCCAACTTGTCAGAAGTCGGTTCTATTGGCCCTGTATGAGGGCAGAAGTGGAAGAGTACTGCCATTCGTGTGCACGCTGCATCCAGAGGAAGACTTTACCCCATCAAGCTGCCCCAATGGGCCATTTACAGAGTCAAGGCCCAATGGATCTGGTATGCATTGATTTCCTCTGCCTCGAACCCGATCTGAGTGGACTAGGAAATGTTCTGGTGAAAACCGATCATTTCACCCGGTATGCCCAAGCTTTCCCAACCAAAGACCAGAAGGCTTCCACAGTAGCCAATGTACTTATGGAGAAGTATTTTGTTTATTATGGACTGCCCCAGCGACTTCATTCAGATCAAGGAAGGGACTTTGAGAGTCGACTGATCCGGAAACTCCTGGATTCGTTGGGAATCAAGAAGACTCGAACTACACCTTACCACCCACAGGGGGATGCTCAGCCGGAGAGGTTTAACCGAACCTTGCTCAACATGTTGGGGACTCTGGAAAGTGAGAAGAAACAACATTGGAGCAAACACATAGCAGCTATAGTACATGCTTACAACTGCACCACCAGTGATGCTACAGGCTACTCCCCATATCGACTTATGTTTGGGAGAGAAGCGAGACTACCTGTAGACTTGGCCTTTGGCACCTCTTTAGACCATTCCTCAGCCACATCCCACAAAGGATATGTGGACAGGCTCAGACACAGCCTGAAAGTAGCCTATGAACAAGCTCAAGCGGCCTCAGATCAAAGGGGAGCTCGAAACAAAAGAAACTTCGACTTGAAGGTCCGGGTACAAGACCTACAGCCCGGGGACCGAGTACTGCTACGCAATCTGGGGGTCCCTGGAAAACACAAACTTGCAGACAGATGGAGATCTGAACCCTATGTCATCTGTAGGAAGTTGCCGGGCCTACCTGTCTACAAGTTGAAGCCAGAAGGAAAGGTAGGCCCACTGAAGACGTGGCATCGAAACCACCTGCTCCGACTTGCTGAAGCAGTCAGGATACCTCCAGTGAGAGACTCCCCTGAACCAGTGTCTATTCTGGATACGCCCAGGCCAAACACTCGATCTCAGACCTCTCGGACTGAAGATATAGAAGCTTCTGAACTCAGTGGAGATGAAGAAGGAGAGCTTGACTGGCTGTGGCCTTCCCCAACTCAAGGGACTTCTGCTATAGATCTTCCAACTACTGAAGACACTATAGATACACAACTGAATGCAGAAGCCGTTGAATTCATCCCATATAGTCCTTCATTTGATTACTGGGAAGATGCCCGTGATGTTTACCCTGAACAGGACCCTAGAGACTCTATGTATCCCTCGGCTCCTGAAGCAAATGTTACAGAGCCTGCTGTGTTGCCTGAGCCTGTTACAGAAGAAGAGCATGTGGCGCCAGAACCAGAAACCCCAAGGGAACAAAGGGCCCGCAGAGTCATAAGGCCTCCCAGAAAGTTGACCTACCCACAAATGGGGAAGAGCTCAGAAGATTCTGTGATCACTGCTAGGAGGAGTGTAGAGAATCCGGACCCCTCCACTGTACATTTGGTAGAGGGCAACCCCCACTCACTCTCTGGCACAGTTAGGCAGGTCACTCAGGATAGTATGACCTGTGGCAAAGGGAATCCAACCCCTCGGTTTTGGTGGGAATTCCCTATGCCAACCTCTTATGCAATGTTGTCTGGGGTTGTACGCAGTGTATGCTAAGGTTTCTTTGGGGACCAAAGAATTTAAGTGGGGGGAGTGTGTAGCGGGGTCCCCTTTAAGACTCTCGGGACTACTTTGCCCAGAATCCCTTTCGGCATGTTTCCACCCCAGAGACTCATGGGAGGGGTTATAAAAGGAGGAGGCGAGGCTGGGCTCGGCCTCTTTGGGACACGAGACTTCAGTGACTGATCCTCCTGTGCGGATGTGCCAGAGTGCAGGGCCTGAAGCCTGAGGCCTTGCGCAGCACCAAAGAGCCTTCCACCCCACTGCGAGCCTGGGTGGCATCTGACTTCGCTTGTCTACAACCTTGGTTGGATCGGGGACCCGATCGCTGGAGACACTGTGTGTGTGAGGACACAGTCGGTGGAAGTTCCCGGACTGGGATCGTGTCCGGAGGGGTGAGCGGGCGTATGCTCAGACCATATACTGTTGTTGCTAATGTGCCTATAGACTTCCGTGGCCCACAAGTTTATATCTGATACTCTCACTGGAGATTCATATCAGAGCGGAACTTAGAGTTCAAGAAGTAAAGTGTTTATTTCATCATAACCTTCCCATTGGATTACAAATGGTATTCTGTTAATGTGCACCACCTTTAAAGAATTGCCGGTGAAGAAACCATCATCCCCTATAGACTGAGTTTTAGATATCTGAGCCAGGCCTGGCCAGCTAGTTAGTTCATTTAGTTACTGCGTCAAAGGGCGCCTAGTTAACGGTCACACCTTTACTGTTTATTTGAATGCATAATATGTTTATTGCTGCAGGGCTCTGCAATTTATTACCTGTGAACTGTTACCACTGTTAACCTTTCTTACCAAAAGCTTCAAGTAAATTTTATACCCCTTTCATTATTACCTTGGTGTCTGGGTTTACTCATACAGTATAAGATATATATATATATATATTGCTGCCATAACTAACTGTGCCAGTAGGGGGTCGAGTACATTGCCGGGGGTTGGCGGAGCTGTTTCAGGGCCCAAACTAAATCTGCAGCCTTCTTAACTGAAGGTATCGCTACATGTGGATTGTAGTGTATTCCATTTTTACCAATAAAGGACATTTAAGGATTTTTTTCCTGGAGTGCGGCTGTCCAAACATCCTTTACCTTTTTGGTTGTAACATGAAAAAATGTGAAAAATTTCAAGGTGTATGAATAACGTTTCAAAGGCACTGCATGTAACTATGTCTTCTCACGCTAATTTTAATCTCAACATTTAATAATCACTCAATAAAACTCCAAATCATTGGTATATTGCCAATAAAAAAAAAATGTGGATTGGGGACCAATATGGAAAAATGCCCACAATACGACCTTAACCGCTTAAGGACCGGCAAATGGGCGTACAGGTATGTCCCCTTTAATTTGCCGCTGTAGGGTCGCGCCTGCGCTGCCGCGCTTGCGACCCTGTCACAAGCTCTGTAACCGTACCCACAGGACCCGCGGACTCGATGTCCCGCGATTGTGTCAGTGTAAACACAACATCTTCCCGTTCTTCCTAGTGACATGTCACTGATCGAATGTTCCCTCTCATCGGGAACAGCGATCAGTGACATGTCACTCATAACCACGCCCCCTAACAGTTTTAATCACTTCTTAGGACACACTTAACCCCTTCAGCGCCCCCTACAGGTTAACCCCTTCACTGCCAGTGTCATTTTTACAGTAATCAGTGCATTTTTATAGCACTGATTACTGTAAAAATGACAATGGTCCCAAAATGGTGTCAAAAGTGTCCGATGTGTCCGCCATAATGTCGCAGTTATGATAAAAATCTCTGATCACCGCTATTACTACAAAAAAAAATGTATTAATAAAAATGCCATAAAACTAACTAACTAACTAACTTTTGCGCAAATTAAGCAATAAATGCTTTTTGCAATTTTTTTTTTACCAAAAATATGTAGAAGAATACTTATCGGCCTAAACTGAGGAAAAAAATAGTTTTTTTATATATTTTTTGGGGATATTTATTATAGCAAAAAGTAAAAAATATTGGATTTTTAAAAAAATTGTCGCTCTATTTTCATTTATAGCGCAAAAAATAAAAACCGCAGAGGTGATCAAATACCACCAAAAGCAAGCTCTTTTGTATTGGGAGCCACGTCGCACGACCACGCAATTGTCAGTTAAAGCGACGCAGTTCGGAATAGCAAAAAGTGGCCTGGTCTTTGGCCAGCCGAATGGTCCGGGGCTTAAGTGTTTAAAATTCTTTCCCGCTGTGATTATACACAAGAATTCTAACTCTTGGTCAATGTTGTAGATATCTAAAGATGGTGAGAACTGTATTCCACATATTCATATTCTCTAATCATACTGGTGACTAGGGATGAGCTTCGAGTTTGAGTCAAACTCATGTTTGACTCGAACATTGCCTGTTCGCCCGTTCGCCGAACAGCGAACAATTTGGGGTGTTCGCGGCAAATTCGAAAAGTCTATGGGAGAAATCTAAAGTGCTAATTTTAACCTTCCTGGCTGGAAGGTGAAGTTTCAGCACCAAAAGCGGTAACCCCGAGCCAGACTCGGGATTGCATCGCAGTGATCCAGGCAGAGTTACTTACCTTGTCCCCTGGATCCTGCGATGCCTCTCCGCTGTGTGATCGAGCTGTCTCCTCGCTCGATTCACACAGTGCCGAGTGCCGCCGAGCTCCATTCCCTGCGACGTTACGACGCACGGGGGCGGAGATCGGCGCCAAATTCAAAAAAGTTAAAACACAATACACATACAGTATACTGTAATCTTACAGATTACAGTACTGTATAAAAAAAAAATACACACCCCCATTGTCCCTAGTGGTCTGCCCAGTGCCCTGCATGCACTTTTATATAATAAAAACTGTTCTTTCTGCCTGGAATTTAGAGATTGTCCATAGCAACCAAAAATTGTCCCTTTATGTCAAAAGTGGTTTTAGACCAGCTAGAAAACAGCGATAATAAATTAGAATTAAGCGATAGCGATTTTAAATTCGTCATCAAACACTGAAAAACACTTTTATTATTATTATATTATTATTTGTTATAATTATTTTATACTTATTTATTATATTATAATTTTTTGAACTTTATCATACCCGGGATGTCTACTAGACTCTGGTTTGGACAGATTTAAGTGAGCTATTCCTAAGAATTACAGGCCTGCAATATAAAACGCCAAATTTCCATGCAGAATAATTTCAGCACCTAAAATCTGCCAGAATCATACCGCCAGGGAGGTTAAAGGCTTATATGCAAGTTATTGTCATAAAAAGTGTTTTGGGACCCGGGTCCTGCCCCAGGGGACATGTATCAATGGCAATTTTTTTTTTTAAAACGCCCGTTTTTTCGGGAGCAGTGATTTTAATAATGCTTAAAGTGAAACAATAAAAGTGAAATATTCCTTTAAATTTCGTACCTAGGGTGTGTGTATAGTATGCCTGTAAAGTTGCGCTTGTTTCCCGTGCTTAGAACTGTCCCTGCACAAAGTGTCATTTCTGAAGGAAAAAAAGTCATTTAAACTCACTTGCGGCTATAATAAATTGTCGGCTCCCGGCAATACATAGAAAAGTCATTGGTAAAAAAAAAAAAAAATGCGTGGGGGTCCCCCCAAATTTAATTACCAGGCCCTTCAGGTCTGGTATGGATATTAAGGGGAACCCTGCCACAATTAAAAAAAAAAAAATGTGGGGTTCCCCCAAATATCCATACCAGGCCCTTCAGGTCTGGTATGGATTTTAAGGGGAACTCGCCCCCAAATTAAAAAAAAAATGGCGTGGAGTTCCCCCAAATATCCATACCAGACCCTTTATCCGAGCACGAAACCTGGCAGGCTGCAGGAAAAGAGGGGGGGACGAGAGAGCGCCCCCCCTCCTCAACCGCACCAGACCACATGCCCTCAACATGGGGAGGATGTCCCCATTTTGATAGGGACAAGGGTCTCATCCCCACAACCCTTGCCCGATGATGACATCACGGAGATGGTGGATGTTAGAGACCTTGCGCTCCTCCACCTTCCGTTTGAGGATGCCCCACAGATGCACAATAGGCTTTAGGTCTGGAGACATGCTTGGCCAGTCCATCAACTTTTCCCTCAGATTCTTTAGCAAGGCAGTGGTTGTCTTGGAGGTGTGTTTGGGAGTTCTGGAATTTTAACTTCTAATACACCCTGGTAATGCATCTCTAGTGAAGTTCTGGGTGTGCTATTGGCTGTACTTATTCCACAAGTAAAAGTCAGAGGGAGAGAGGTAGTTCTGTCAGAATTAGGCTTTGTGAGCCAATAAACATCAGCCCTCAACATAATTTAGAAGCATGCTAGGTGGGTAGGGGCCTTTAGCTAGAAATTTGGCTATATATATATATATATATATATATATATATATATATATATAGTGGGGCAAAAAAGTATTTAGTCAGCCACCAATTGTGCAAGTTCTCCCAATTAAAAAGATGAGAGAGGCCTGTAATTGTCATTATAGGTATACCTCAACTATGAGAGACAAAATGTGGAAACAAATCCAGACAATCACATTGTCCGATTTGGAAATATTTTTTTTTGCAAATTATGGTGGAAAATAAGTATTTGGTCAATATCAAAAGTTCATTTCAATACTTTGTTATATATCCTTTGTAGGCAATGACAGAGGTCAAACGTTTTCTGTAAGTCTTCACAAGGTTGTCACACACTGTTGCTGGTATGTTGGCCCATTCCTCCATGCAGATCTCCTCTAGAGCAGTGATGTTTTGGGGCTGTCGCTGGGCAACACAGACTTTCAACTTCCATCAAAGGTTTTTTATGGGGTTGAGATCTGGAGACTGGCTAGGCCACTCCAGGACCTTGAAATGCTTCTTACGAAGCCACTCCTTCGTTGCCCGGTCGGTGTGTTTGGGATCATTGTCATGCTGAAAGACCCAGCCACGTTTTATCTTCAATGCCCTTGCTGATGGGAGGAGGTTTGCACTCAAAATCTCACAATACATGACCCCATTCATTCTTTCATGTACACGGATCAGTCGTCCTGTTCCCTTTGCAGAGAAACAGCCCCAAAGCATGAAGTTGCCACCCCCATGCTTCACAGTAGGTATGGTGTTCTTTGGTTGCAACTCAGCATTCTCTCTCCTCCAAACACGACGAGTTGTGTTTCTACCAAACAGTTCTACTTTGGTTTCATCTGACCATATGACATTCTCTCAATCCTCTTCTGGATCATCCAAATGCTCTCTAGCAAACCTCAGACGGGCCTGGACATGTACTGGCTTAACCAGGGGGACATGTCTTGCATTGCAGGATCTGAGTCCCTGGCGGCGTAGTGTGTTACTGATGGTAGCCTTTGTTACGTTGGTCCCAGCTCTCTGCAGGTCCTTCACTAGGTCCCCCCATGTGGTTCTGGGATTTTTGCTCACCGTTCTTGTGATCATTTTGACCCCACGGGGTGAGATCTTGCGTGGAGCCCCAGATCGAGGGAGATTATCAGTGGTCTTGTATGTCTTCCATTTTCTAATTATTGCTCCCACAGTTGATTTCTTCACACCAAGCTGCTTGCCTATTGCAGATTCAGTCTTCCCAGCCTGGTGCAGGTCTACAATTTTGTTTCTGGTGTCCTTTGACAGCTCTTTGGTCTTCACCATAGTGGAGTTTGGAGTGTGACTGTTTGAGGTTGTGGACAGGTGTCTTTTATACTGATAACAAGTTCAGACAGGTGCCATTAATACAGGTAATGAGTGGAGGACAGAGGAGCCTCTTAAAGAAGAAGATACAGGTCTGTGAGAGCCAGAAATCTTGCTTGTTTGTAGGTGACCAAATACTTATTTTCCACCATAATTTGAAAAAAAAAATATTTCCAAATCAGACAATGTGATTGTCTGGATTTGTTTCCACATTTTGTCTCTCATAGTTGAGGTATACCTATGATGACAATTACAGGCCTCTCTCATCTTTTTAAGTGGGAGAACCTTGCACAATTGGTGGCTGACTAAATACTTTTTTGCCCCACTGTATATATATATATATATATATATATATATATATATATATATATATAGGAAGGCCAGTATGCTGGCCTGAAATTATGGGAGGAGTTCGAGGGGTACTTAAGCAGACCATCCACGATGGTCTGTGTCGGCTCTAGTGCGCGGTGTTACGACGTCACCAGCCTGACACTGCTCAACTCACAGCGTCCGTGTAGTTGCGCTCGTGCTTCGAGATCGTTCGCAGTTGTTCGTTGATCGGGTCATCACTCGCTGCCGCAGGTAGGACTGGTTGTTACCGTTCATACGAATTGTAGCGCCGGTATACGTTTCCCTCTTTTACAATCGCACGGCTCATAAGTTCGCTTGTTCTCTCTGTTTGCATTTCTAGGTTTTACTGCCTAGGTCAGTTGTCTTTCGAGTCAGTTGTCTTGCGGGGCCGTGGCCGCCAGAGATACTCGCAATTCCTGGGTTCAGTCAGTCCTCCTCTCTGTTCGAGATCTACCCCATAGTTGCTGCAGCTCAAGTATGGGGCAGCACCTGGGCGGGACAGACTGTCACGTTCATCACAGATAATCAGGCCACAGCCACTATTATCAACAAAGGCAGGTCCAAATTGTTGGCCATCATGTCCTTCCTGCGTAGGCTGGTGCTACTTTCCTTACAACATCAATTTAATGTCCTCTGTGTCCACATTCCTGGTCATTGCAATACCTCAGCCGACGCACTATCCCGCTTTAATTATGCCACGTTCTATTTGCAGGAGCCCGGAGCCGACCCGACCATGTCCTTCATCCCACTTTGGTCGCAACTAACCCTGGATTGAGACAGCACCTCCAGGGTGCTACCTCCCTCATCAACACGTCCTTGTCTCCCAATACGCTAAAGGCCTACTGCTCCGCCTGGAAGATCTACAACAGATTCTTAGCTGCTAACCCAGGGGCGCTTTCAGGGAATCTCAGCCATATCTTGGCCTTCATTTCCCACTGTCACACCCAACTCAAGTTGTCACACAATACTATCAGACTGTATTTAGCCAGTATCCAGCATTTCATATCCCTTCAAGACCCGACCACACCTTCCTTGTTCGCCGCTCATGCGGTCAAAGCCATACTACGCGGTATCCACAGGCAGCAACCGCACACCACTGTCAAACACTTACCAGTGACCAGCTCCATATTTCGGGGCATGTCCACTATCCTCTCACGTTCTCCCTTCGGTGTACGGCCTAGCCTGGTTATCCAGGCAGCCATATACCTAGCCTTTTACAGTTTTCTACGTCCCAGCGAGTTTACTGTCACCAGCCCTAACTGCCAAGTACTACGCAGGCACCACCTGACTCGCCACCAGAGTCATTTCGTCCTACACCTAACGGTATCAAACTCAACAAACCGGTCCCGGTGTAGACGTCAAACTCTTCCAAACGCATAACGCCTGGTGCCCCGTGGCTGTCTTAGATGGACTGGTAACTCTCCTATCCGACCTACCGGGGGAAAGCCCTCTTGTTCCTTTCCCAACTGAACCCCTAAGTGGGAATCAGTTTGTTAGCCATGTCAGAACACTTCTGAGCACCTTAGGCCTTGACCCAGGTCAGTACTCGGGTCATTCCTTCCGCATAGGAGCAGCCTCAGCAGCATCACAAAACGGAGTCCCGGATCACGTAATCAAGACGATGGGCAGATGGAAATCCACGTGTTTTGGCCGATACGTCCCCGATCCTCAATCGGAAATATATATATATATATGTAGCGGCCTCACCCCATCTCCTTTTGCTAGGGGTATGTCACATGACAGGGTGAGATGCCCTACGGCCCATGTCCTCCCCATAGCTGTAGGTGAGGTGAAGGCCAGTATCAGTATCTTCCTCGGGCCAATGTGCATTAGTCTTAAAACTCGGTCCTGCTATGCTGGAATCTCCCTTGCTCCCATTAACCAGAGTCCATACACCGATCACAGTCCAACTCTTGCTTTATTGTACGCTCCACAATAAACAATGTCTTAATAGCCAACTGGTTGGTACATTATTATAACTTGATACGGTGGGATGAGCAGGCCGAGGCACTATCCTGATTTCAGTCTAAACCCCTGTGCTTTGACCAGGGGTTATAGCAACCTTGAATAGCATAGCACTTAGAACCTGTAAGTCTCGATCAGAATACCTTCGCTGCGCTGCGGTCCCTATCAGGGGAAGATGTCCCTTCAAGGGTGTTACCGGAGGCCCATCCGTCACCGGGTTGATGCTGCTCCGGGTCTCCGGACAGGTGACCTCCCCGGCCTCCTCACCTCAGATGCGGGTCCCCTCGCAAGGCGGCACCCTGAGATCACTTCGCCCGTGCGGGACCCAGTCGAAGTTACTGGGCCCCAGGCCTACGATATAGTACCTCACCCCAGGCTGAAGGTGCCTGGGATGGACCCCAACTTCGTTCCGGTCAGGCCTAGGGCGCCTAGGCCGGAACCTTGAACCGCCCGCACCCAGGCCTAAGGTGCCTGGGTGTGTGAAGAGAAATCCTCCAAGAACCCCGTGGCGAGGGCGTCTCCCCCTTTTATCTCCTCCCATCAACACCACGGCGGGTTCCCCGCCCCAGCCGTACCATCTCCGGAAAGGGACAAAAAGGGTAGAACTGTGGCAGTGATTCCACCCTGAGCCTGTAGGTACCCCGCCACCCACAGGCCAAGGTGAGTAATACACCACTCAATCCTCCACGAATTACAAAAGGGGTCCAGAACCTTTCATAATTATACACCTGGGTCACACTACCCCCAGGTGTACCCCAACTAAATTTAAAGACCCCGCTACACACTCCCCCCTGTGATTTGACGCTGGTCCCCAGCGTCAGGTGCACACCCATGTCCCCCAAGGCGTGGTGACATGAAGCGAGCCCCAGAGGCTGTCCCTCAAAATTTTGAATACTCCCTGTGCCAAGACCTGCTCAAGGGGAAAGGGAACTATAAAACGATAAAACTCTTGTATAAAACATCTGTCATGTACACATATACAATCCCTCCCATCACTGTCTAAGAACCACCCCATACTCAGTAGTCTTGACCGACGAATCTCCTGCAGAAGGGAACAAAAAAAAAAAACAACATCCTAACAATCTGTGTTAACTTGGAATGAATAGGTCTATCAGCCGAGAGACCCATTCGCTCCAATAAGTAAAGTGATGTAAATGTAAAATTTCAAACAGCCGTTGCACAACACTGCCACCTGGTGACAGCGCTGCGGTAATGACACTTGGTGAGATCTTCATTCTTCCTGCTTTCCCTACACTGACTCTACCCCCAAAGTCTCTGCCTTTGGCACATGAAGAAAAGGGAGAAAAGAAAAAAACAACAGCTCCCAAGTCTCCAGCGAGTAAAAGAAAAGCCCAAATCAAAACAAAACTAGGGCACAGTTCTGAGTGTCTGGGAATGTTCCTTCCAGAGAGTTCGATAAGCAAACAAATAGGAGTTCTCTTCTCCTACAAATAGAATCTTGGATCTGGCAAAAACAGGGGCTTTAGGTGCTTGTCAAACACTTCAACTGAATATTCGACATCCTCTCCCTCCTTTCTGCAGATAAGTACTTTATCGGCATGAATGTGGCGCCCCAACCTCCAATCCGCTCTGCAATCTTTGAATTTCTTGGACACAGGCGGCGAACAGGACAAGTATCGCCGGGCATGAGGCACTTTGAGCTTCTCCCAGACAAATTCGTCGTACCATCTCTGGCGCAAGACCTCAACTTCATAAAGTATGTCTCGAGTCAAGTAGGGATATTCCCATCCGTACTCACGGGCGACTCTCTGGGAGAAAAGTCGTTGTAATCTGGCTAAAGGAGGCATGACATCCCGCTCACCTTCTCCTGGTTGCACGATGGTTTCCGGGTGCCGAGGTACCTTCACTACCTCGGGTGGCTTGGCTTTTGGCGCCCGCAAGGAAGCGCGCTGCATCCCCACTATCAACGCGGGGGATGTTGTGGAATGTGGAAGATTGGTCGGAGGACTAGACTCCCTCCTGAGCTCTGGGGCCTGCGCCCGGGGCCTGCCGTCTTCTATGGACATAGGGGAATCCTGCGGTTTACATAGCACAGGTAGGGGGCGTTTGTCCCAGCCCTTCCGGTGAAACAGTTCATCTATTTCCCCGTCATCCCCACAGTCCGACAGCGATTCCAGGTCGGAGGTGTCATACATCTCGGCGGGAAGGTAGTCTTTAGTAGACGGAGAACTACCCTCCCTTGCGGGCTCCACCTCCAGTGGACCCCCGACACCTCCAACCACCACCACAGTCCCAGCCCCTGGCTCACCTGGACCTTTTTCAGCACTGGGATGTCCAGGACTCTTCCAACCAGATCCATCCAGGTCCGACAAGCGGCGGGGTAAAGCTCGACCACGACCACAGGAGGCCTGCACCAGGCCTATCTTCCTCTTCGGAGGTGGCAGCAGGGAATCTGTGGTGACCGAAGCAGCATCCTCGGATTTTTCTCTCTCAGTCTCTGGTTGGGCAGTCCCGTCGCCCCGGTCAGCGCGTACGGGGACCTCCGCAAAGGCCTGGATCTCTCCCTCCGGAGTGGCGGTACCTGTGATGCAATTGAGGCGAAGGGCCCGGGGCCTTACTGTGGATGATTCAACCTCAAACAGAAATTCTTTACACGCTTCACAACGCCCAAATGGCTTTAGTTGGACCACCAGTCCCGAGCATCCGGGACAGATCACACCGAGGGCCTCCGTGTCTCTGCATGAGTACAAAGCCAACTGTCCTCGGGGCCTGAGTCTTATCCCCGTGTCTGTAAGGGGAGCAGCAAAAGCAGTCATCTTCGTGGGGTATGATACCGGCATCCACGGGGAGCTTGAGGCCATCCCGACCACCTGCTGCTCCATCACGCGCTGACCACGCGCCGGAGTCTCCACGTGTATCTCCACATATGGCCAGACTCCTCCCACGACTTGCACGTTTTTGCGGGCTTCCCACAGTCCCCGCCCACGAATTGCGCAGTCATGGGGTGCCTCGTGGCGCAGTGCAGCAAACACCCCCACATGTAGTTCGTCACACGGCTGGGCTTTTCCCTCTTCCCGCTCTTTCTGCATAGGCCTCTCCCGGTTTTTCAGGGAAATTTCCACGACTTCGAGCACAGGGACGCACTTTGGCCAATCACATGGCCGACCTGCTCGGACCTCCTCCGGGCAACAAAGTCCAGACACAGCCATTTCAAGTTTCAAAGTCAACACACATTTTATCCCGGACTCGTGAGCCCCCACGTGTAGCGGCCTCACCCCATCTCCTTTTGTTAGGGGTATGTCACATGACAGGGTGAGATGCGCTACGGCCCATGTCCTCCCCATAGCTGTAGGTGAGGTGAAGGCCAGTATCAGTATCTTCCTCGGGCCAATGTGCATTAGTCTTAAAACTCGGTCCTGCTATGCTGGAATCTCCCTTGCTCCCATTAACCAGAGTCCATACACCGATCACAGTCCAACTCTTGCTTTATTGTACACTCCACAATAAACAATGTCTTAATAGCCAACTGGTTGGTACATTATTATAACTTGATATGGTGGGATGAGCAGGCCGAGGCACTATCCTGATTTCAGTCTAAACCCCTGTGCTTTGACCAGGGGTTATAGCAACCTTGAATAGCATAGCACTTAGAACCTGTAAGTCTCGATCAGAATACCTTCGCTGCGCTGCGGCCCCTATCAGGGGAAGATGTCCCTCCAAGGGAGTTACCGGAGGCCCATCCGTCACCGGGTTGATGCTGCTCCGGGTCTCCGGACAGGTGACATCCCCGGCCTCCTCACCTCAGATGCGGGTCCCCTCGCAAGGCGGCACCCTGAAATCACTTCGCCCTTGCGGGACCCAGTCGAAGTTACTGGGCCCCAGGCCTACGATATAGTACCTCACCCCAGGCTGAAGGTGCCTGGGATGGACCCCAACTTCGTTCCGGTCAGGCCTAGGGCGCCTGGGCCGGAACCTTGAACCGCCCGCACCCAGGCCTAAGGTGCCTGGGTGTGTGAAGAGAAATCCTCCAAGAACCCCGTGGCGAGGGCGTCTTCCACTTTTATCTCCTCCCATCAACACCACGGCGGGTTCCCCGCCCCAGCCGTACCATCTCCGGAAAGGGACAAAAAGGGTAGCACTGTGGCAGTGATTCCACCCTGAGCCTGTAGGTACCCCGCCACCCACAGGCCAAGGTGAGTAATACACCACTCAATCCTCCACGAATTACAAAAGGGGTCCAGAACCTTTCATAATTATACACCTGGGTCACACTACCCCCAGGTGTACCCCAACTAAATTTAAAGACCCCGCTACATATATATATATATATATATATATATATATGTATATATATATATATATAAAATCTGTAATTGCAATGCTATTTATAACTGTATATACTGATATATTTTTTCTGATACATTAACAATGCTCTCTAGGATTGCCTCAGACTAATGTGAACTTCTCTAATTTCACCAAAGTTGAATGAAAAAATGCATGTAAAGCCAAAACCAGCATTAGGGTCACTTATCAGCTTCTGTGGAATCTCTCACTGGCTAGCCAGGCCAGTAATATACTGCACCCTTGCTGCCACGGGACAGAAAGTAAATGGGGGGGGGGTCTTAAATTTCAGCTGTGGTCTGAGCAGAATAGGGAGAAAAATTTCAACTAGGGAGACTTATTCTGATAATAACTGTCTATGGGTACGTTCACACTCAGTGTGGGTTTGATATCGTAAGTGTTCAGCTGAATTTGCACGATTTCAAAACCACATTTCAGTGCGAGTTCGGGGGTGATTTGAAAGACATCTGTGCAAGTTCATGCACAGATGTCTTTTAAATCACCCCGAAGTCACCAAAAGTAGTGCAGAACCTACTTTTGGAAATCGCTGCGGTGCCACAAAGTCAGCGTTGCACCAATTGAGACAGTGCCGTTGCCGGAAATAGGCTCCATTTTGGCACGCGATTTGACATGTCAAATTGCACCAATGTGAACGGGGGCTCTGAGCTATGTCATATGGGCAGTACCAAGACATGCTTTTCCAGCCCCCAGGGCAAGGGTCCAGAATGGCGACCCCCCCTCCCCCACTAATAATACATGTTGTAGAATGGGTGTACCACCCTGCATCCATTTCTTACCCCTTCGCTTCACTGCTCCCAGGGCAACTTCCCCTCCTGCCCACCCCTTGACCCAACCCTGAATATGGGTGATCTTGACAATTGCGTCAACTCACCAGTGTCAGGATTACTAAGCAACCACTTGCCAGTCATTCAGGGCCAGTGAGGGAGTAATTCCACAGTGACAAAGCTTTCCAGCAAGACTGCTGCTGGCTGTGTGTCACTCCTGTATAATCAGCCTCATGGATAAAACTTGTATTTATAGAATAGGAAGTAAAAGGAAAATCTCCCTAGTGGGGCACAAACAGCGAACAAAAAATTGACAGAGATTTTAATCCTACCATATCCCCAAAAAAAAAAAAAATTGGGTTTTAAATTTACTTTAAATACAACAAGTAACAAATGCGGTTTGAGGACCATTAAAAACCCCATTTATTGTAATTAAGGACACATTAAGGGTATGGCCTGCACTCTGGCACCATGAATTTTTCTCTACAATAGATTCCAAATGCTGTTCTATATGGTATTGATTGAATCACTGATATGTCTTTACAGACCCGCCCTAGAAGGAAAAAAAACAATTAAAAGATTAACATAAAGCCATTTCTCTGCTGCTCCCTTTGGAGTTTTACTTAGTCGTTGCCTCCCAAGACACCTAAGCCCTGCTCTTAACAGCTGGTAATAGGAGCTCTTATTTGTAATTCTTGAAACTCAGTACATGACCCTAACAGTTTGTTATTGCTAGATTGCTTGTATGCTGAAACAGAATCGGCACCTTCATCTACATTTAGGTTGAGTTCAAAATACTATCAAACTTGGAGGCAGTGTCAGGGGAGGGTGGGAAAACTATTATAAACATTGTGTAAGCTATACAAATAGTGAGGAGAAAAAACTAGCGGTATTGACATAAGCCAGCAGATGGCTCTCTTGGTAAATTCAAATTGAATTACACTTTGCAAAGGGAACGTTCACTGAGCTTAGAGAATAAGGTGATGTTATGTTCACTTCAATCATTTTATCAAGCACTAGCAAAAACTTTTTTTTTTATTTTTTATTTCCTTTAAACGTGATTGGTTAAGTGAACACCATATTCGCTAAACTAAGTGAATGTTCACTTTTTTGCAAATGAATGAATAATCACTTTGTCAACTGAACAGCCTCTACTCTTTTAGTAAATTGGTGTACCAATCAGACATTGAAAAAGCTTTTTAAAACAAACTACCGGTATATAAATTTACTAAACTCAAATCTGGAATTTTTATATCATCAGTCACATACAACCTTTCAAGGCAGGTTTAACCACTTTAATACAGGGCTTTTTATACCACTTCCATAACGGGCCTATTCTAGCACTTCTCTCCTACATGTACAAATCATCATTCTTTTGCTAGAAAATTACTCAGAACCCCCAAACATTATATATGTTTTTTTTTAGCAGACACCCTAGGGAATTAAATGACGGTCATTGCAACTTTTTTTCTTGCACGGTATTTGCGCAATAATTTTTCAAACGCCTTTTTTTTGGAAAAATGGTTTCACGAATTAAAAAATAACAAAACAGTAAAGTTAGCCCAATTTTTTGGTAAAATATGAAAGATGATGTTACGCTGAGTAAATAGATACCTAACATGTCACGCTTTAAAATTGCGCACACTCATGGAATGGCGCCAAACTTCGGTACTTAAAAATCTCCATAGGCGACGCTTTACATTTTTTTACAGGTTACCAGGTTAGAGTTACAGAGGAGGTCTAGTGCTAGAATTGTTGCACGCGCTGTAACGCACGCGGCGATACCTCACATATGTGGTTTGAATCGCGTTTAAATGTGTGGGCGGGACTTACGTGTGCATTCGCTTCTGTTCACGAGCTACCGGGGGCAGGGGCGTTTAAATTTTTTTTTTTTTTGCTTATTTTTTTTTTTTTACACTTATTTTACTTTTTTTTTCTTTTGATCACTTTTATTCCTATTACAAGGAATGTAAACATCCCTTGTAATAGGAATGTGTGTGACAGGTCCTCTTTATTGAGAGATGCGGGGTAAATAAGACCCCACATCTCTCCTCCAGGCTGGAAAGCATGAGATTGTGAAACATTTCTCACTGATCTCATACTTACTAGCCGCAATGGCGGCTTTGTTTACATCTGAGGACCTGGGCGTGACGTCATCACATCGCGCCCGGGCCTCCGACGGTCATAGAGATGACTGGTGACCATCTGGTCACCAGTCATCTCTATGCTCATCACGTGACCCACCACCGGCACCGTACGATTCTCTCTGGGTCCCCGATGGCACAGGAGAGTCCGGAGAAGCACCGGATGGTGGCGGGAGGGGGGATGTCCCCTCCCGCCGCCTATAAGAACAATCAAGCGGTGGAACCGCCGCTATGATCATTCTTATGGTGCACAGAATCGCCGGCAGAACAAAAGGATATCTGAATGATGCCTCTAGCTGCAGGCATCATTCAGATATCCCCCCTCAAACCCAGGACGTCATATGACGTCCACCCAGGATGGGAGATCCCATCTGTGGACGTCATATTACTATGGCTGGGTATTGAAGTGGTTAAAGGATAACTAAATTCAAGAACAAAATTGTGAGATATGCTGCATTTCAGAAAATACCTGTTGATCTTGGCAGAAATGTAGTGTACTTGTCACTTCCTTTGAGCTGCACCCAAGAATATCTTCCTTCCTAGCTTTTTCTATAAACTACCAATAGCTCTGCCCCCAATGTATTCGACATGAAGAGATAAGGATAGCTTTGTAGTCAATATCAGGAGAGCAGTCTAGGGTGACAACTAGGGATGAGCTTCGTGTTCGAGTCGAACATACGTTCGACTCGAACATCGGCTGTTCGATCGTTCGACGAAGATCGAACGATTTGGGCCGTTCGCGCCAAATTCGAGTGACGCGAACGGCCCACAATGCACTACGCCATCGCAGTGTCATCCAGGCGCTGTGATTGGCCAAGCATGCACTGTGACCCCGCATGCTTGGCCAATCACAGCGCCGGCAGCGAGGAGAGCAATGATTGGCCACAGGCAGGATGCCTGTGGCCAATTATTGCTGAGGGTGTTTAGTACACGCCCCACACTATAAAAGGCCGCCAGCACGGCGGCCTAGTGTAGTGTGTTCCGGAGCAGGGAAAGAGAAGCATAGGCAGGGACAGTGACATTTATTTCTTTCTTGCTTAACCTGGATTCCTTTAGTTTAGGGAAAGAGAAGGATAGGTAGGGAGAGTGTCAGTGTGTTTTACTGTGCGAATCCTTGTTTCTAGGGACAAAGAAGGAAAGTGAGGGGAATTCTCCTTGTGCTATAGTGTGCTTTAAAAAAACATTTTTTCTAGGGACAGAAAACTCTAGGTAGGGAGAGTGTCAGTTTCTTTCACTGTGCGAATCCTTGTTTCTAGGGACAAAGAAGGAAAGTGAGGGGAATTCTCCTTGTGCTATAGTGTGCTTTAAAAAAACATTTTTTCTAGGGACAGAAAACTCTAGGTAGGGAGAGTGTCAGTTTCTTTCACTGTGCGAATCCTTGTTTCTAGGGACAGGGAAGGACAGTGAGTGAATTCTCCTTGTGCTATAGTGTGCTTTAAAAAAACATTTTTTCTAGGGACAGAAAACTCTAGGTAGGGAGAGTGTCAGTTTGTTTCACTGTGCGAATCCTTGTTTCTAGGGACAAAGAAGGAAAGTGAGGGGAATTCTCCTTGTGCTATAGTGTGCTTTAAAAAAAACATTTTTTCTAGGGACAGAAAACTCTAGGTAGGGAGAGTGTCAGTTTCTTTCACTGTGCGATTCCTTGTTTCTAGGGACAGGGAAGGACAGTGAGTGAATTCTCCTTGTGCTATAGTGTGCTTTAAAAAAACATTTTTTCTAGGGACAGAAAACTCTAGGTAGGGAGAGTGTCAGTTTCTTTCACTGTGCGAATCCTTGTTTCTAGGGACAAAGAAGGAAAGTGAGGGGAATTCTCCTTGTGCTATAGTGTGCTTTAAAAAAACATTTTTTCTAGGGACAGAAAACTCTAGGTAGGGAGAGTGTCAGTTTCTTTCACTGTGCGAATCCTTGTTTCTAGGGACAGGGAAGGACAGTGAGTGAATTCTCCTTGTGCTATAGTGTGCTTTAAAAAAAAAATTTTTCTAGGGACAGAAAACTCTAGGTAGGGAGAGTGTCAGTTTCTTTCACTGTGCGAATCCTTGTTTCTAGGGACAAAGAAGGAAAGTGAGGGGAATTCTCCTTGTGCTATAGTGTGCTTTAAAAAAACATTTTTTCTAGGGACAGAAAACTCTAGGTAGGGAGAGTGTCAGTTTCTTTCACTGTGCGAATCCTTGTTTCTAGGGACAAAGAAGGAAAGTGAGGGGAATTCTCCTTGTGCTATAGTGTGCTTTAAAAAAAACATTTTTTCTAGGGACAGAAAACTCTAGGTAGGGAGAGTGTCAGTTTCTTTCACTGTGCGATTCCTTGTTTCTAGGGACAGGGAAGGACAGTGAGTGAATTCTCCTTGTGCTATAGTGTGCTTTAAAAAAACATTTTTTCTAGGGACAGAAAACTCTAGGTAGGGAGAGTGTCAGTTTCTTTCACTGTGCGAATCCTTGTTTCTAGGGACAAAGAAGGAAAGTGAGGGGAATTCTCCTTGTGCTATAGTGTGCTTTAAAAAAACATTTTTTCTAGGGACAGAAAACTCTAGGTAGGGAGAGTGTCAGTTTCTTTCACTGTGCGAATCCTTGTTTCTAGGGACAGGGAAGGACAGTGAGTGAATTCTCCTTGTGCTATAGTGTGCTTTAAAAAAACATTTTTTCTAGGGACAGAAAACTCTAGGTAGGGAGAGTGTCAGTTTCTTTCACTGTGCGAATCCTTGTTTCTAGGGACAAAGAAGGAAAGTGAGGGGAATTCTCCTTGTGCTATAGTGTGCTTTAAAAAAACATTTTTTCTAGGGACAGAAAACTCTAGGTAGGGAGAGTGTCAGTTTCTTTCACTGTGCGAATCCTTGTTTCTAGGGACAAAGAAGGAAAGTGAGGGGAATTCTCCTTGTGCTATAGTGTGCTTTAAAAAAACATTTTTTCTAGGGACAGAAAACTCTAGGTAGGGAGAGTGTCAGTTTCTTTCACTGTGCGATTCCTTGTTTCTAGGGACAGGGAAGGACAGTGAGTGAATTCTCCTTGTGCTATAGTGTGCTTTAAAAAAAAAAAATTTCTAGGGACAGAAAACTCTAGGTAGGGAGAGTGTCAGTTTCTTTCACTGTGCGAATCCTTGTTTCTAGGGACAAAGAAGGAAAGTGAGGGGAATTCTCCTTGTGCTATAGTGTGCTTTAAAAAAACATTTTTTCTAGGGACAGAAAACTCTAGGTAGGGAGAGTGTCAGTGTCTTTTACTGTGCGAATCCTTGTTTCTAGGGACAAAGAAGGAAAGTGAGGGGAATTCTCCTTGTGCTATAGTGTGCTTTAAAAAAACATTTTTTCTAGGGACAGAAAACTCTAGGTAGGGAGAGTGTCAGTTTCTTTCACTGTGCGAATCCTTGTTTCTAGGGACAGGGAAGGACAGTGAGGGAAATTCTCCTTGTGCTATAGTGTGCTAAAGCATTCCTCATCAACCATCTTTGAAATCCTTGTTTTTTTGACAGTCAGGGAAATTGTCGTTGTGCTATTCTGTGCAAAAGCAATCATCCTCAACCATATTTAGAAATCCTTAAGTAAAGGGACAGAGAAGGACACCTGAAGGTAGCCCTTATTGCTTTTTTCCCATCTCCCTGCAGGCCATCTATTAGAATGTCTGGAAGGCAAACAAGGAGAGGCAGACAGTCAGGAGGCAATAAAAGAGGGCAAGCAGGCTCTGTGTCTGGGGGCAACAGTGCTGGTCGTGGACGCGGTGCATTGTCATCAGCACATGGCCATGGGACACGCTTGTCCTTCTTTTCGGCAGCTGGACATGTTGAGCCACATCATGCCGAAGACTTGGTAGAGTGGATGACCAAGCCCTCCTCCTCCTCCTCATCCTCTCTCACCCAGGCTCAGGGTACTGGCAAAGCAGCTGCCAAAGCGTCCTCTTCCCTGGTATCAATGTCAGACTCATCATCAGTCACTCCTTCCCTAGACCCACCATGTCCTCCTCCTGAGGAGTCCCCCGAACTGTTTGAGCACAGTGTTGGGTACATGCTCCAGGAGGATGCCCAGCGTTTCGAAGGGTCTGATGATGAAACCCAGCTACAGGAAGGCAGTAGCGTGAGAGCAGACAGAGGGGATGCTCAAGAAGGACACCAATCTGGCAGTCATGTTCCAGCAGCTGCAGCATACTGCCAGATTGGCTCCAGTGATGAGGAGGGAGGGGATGATGAGGTCACTGACTCCACGTGGGTGCCTAATAGTAGAGAGGAGGAGGAGGAGGATGAGGAGGAGGCACATCTCCAACGAGGCAGGATGCCCTTTGGTGGCCAGCGTAAGGGCAGTACACCGACGGAATCACACCGCAGAGCTCCGCCTGTGCAGGGCGCTGCCTCTGCCCGTCATTCAAAAAGTTCCTTGGTGTGGGCCTTTTTTGAGGCTAGTGCATCAGATCGCACAGCTGCTGTTTGCAACATATGTCTCAAGCGTATATCGCGTGGCCAAAACATCAGCCGCTTGGGTACCACATGCCTGACCAGACATATGTTGACCTGCCATGCAGCTCGTTGGCAAGCCTACCTCAAAGACCCACACCAAAGAACAAAGCGGACCTCTCCTTGCACCGCATCAGCTGGGATCTCCAACCCCACTATAACTTCAGTCCTCTCTGAAACATGCACTGAGAGGAATGAAGGTGTAGAATTAGGTGTGTCACAGCCAAGTACTTGCGGCCACTCTGCTAGCAGTACACCGACGTCCGATTCTAGCAGGCAAATTTCCCTGCCCCAGCTGCTGGACCGTCGAAAGAAGTTCACTCCCAGCCATCCACATGCCCAGCGGTTGAATGCTAGCTTGGCTAAATTGCTAGCGCTTCAACTGCTGCCTTTTCAGTTGGTAGACTCGGCCCCCTTCCGTGAGTTTGTGCAATGTGCGGTTCCTCAGTGGCAGGTTCCCAAACGCCACTTTTTCTCACGGAAGGCTATTCCGGCTCTCTACCGGCATGTGGAAGGCAATGTCTTGGCCTCGCTGGACAGGGCGGTCAGCGGTAAGGTGCATATTACCGCTGACTCATGGTCCAGCAGGCATGGACAGGGACGTTACCTTTCTTTCACGGCCCATTGGGTCACTCTTTTGGCAGCTGGGAAGGATGCAGGACAAGGTGCAGTAGTGTTGGAGGTTGTTCCACCGCCACGCCTCCAAAATGCTACTACTGGTTGTGACACACCTCTCTCCTCCACCCCCTCCTCTTCTTCTTCCTCCATGGCCTCTTCCTGTGGTTTGTCCTATGAACCAGCGGTGCTCCGTAGCCGTTCACGGGGCTACGCAAGTACGCAGGCAAAAAGATGCCATGCCGTGCTTGCGCTGGTGTGTTTGGGGGACAGAAGCCACACTGGGGCAGAGGTCCTGTCTGCTCTGCAGGGCCAGGCCGAGAGGTGGTTGACGCCACGCCAGCTTAAGCCAGGAATGGTGGTTTGCGACAATGGCACCAACCTCCTCTCCGCCCTCCGACAGGGACAACTGACCCATGTGCCCTGTGTGGCTCACGTCCTTAACCTGGTGGTGCAGCGGTTCTTGGGCAGGTACCCGGGCTTACAGGATGTCCTGAGGCAGGCCAGGAAAGTCTGTGTGCATTTCCGCAGATCTTATAATGCCAGTGCTCGCCTGGCTGAGCTGCAAAAGGAGTTGAACCTGCCCAAGAACCGCCTTATATGTGACATGCCCACCAGGTGGAACTCAACGTTGGCCATGCTGCAGCGGCTGCACACGCAGCAGAGGGCCATCAATGAGTACCTGTGCGACTACGGCACCAGGACAGGGTCAGGGGACCTTGGGTTTTTTTCTCCACGCCAGTGGGGCATGATCAGGGATGCATGCACTGTCCTGGCACCATTTGAGGAGGCCACGAGGATGGTGAGCAGTGACAGTGCATGCATCAGTGACACTGTACCTCTTGTCCACCTGTTGGAGCACACGCTGCGTGGAATAATGGACAGGGCACTTGAGGCAGAACAGAGGCAGGAAGAGGAGGACTTCCTTGCCTCTCAAGGCCCCCTTTACCCAGACAGTGTTCCTTCTGTCCCACCCATCGCACAGGAAGAGGAGGAGGAGGAGGAGGAGGAGGAGGATTGTGTCAGCATGGAGGTGGAGGCTGGCACTGAGCATCATCAGCAGCAGTCTTTTAGGGATGATTTACAGTCCCAAGAAACCAGTGGACTTGTACGTGGCTGGGAGGAGGTGGCTGCGGATCATGTCGTCCTTAGTGACCCAGAGGACTCCGGAGCGAATGCCTCAGCAAACCTACGCTGCATGGCCTCCCTGATCCTGCAAAGTCTGCGGAAGGATCCTCGTATTCTTCGGATCAAGGAGAGGGACCATTACTGGCTGGCCACTCTCCTTGATCCACGGTACAAGGGTAAGGTTGCGGACCTTATGTTACCGTCGCAGAGGGAGCAGAGGATGAGACAACTCCGGGAGGCCTTGCAGAAAGGTCTGTGCAACGCGTTCCCAGAGACTGGGAGGTTACAAACTCCTGGTCCTGGACAACGAGTTGCTGAGGCTTCGGCCAGTCAAAGAAGGAGCGGTGGGGAAGGTGGCCGTCTGACCGATGCGTTCAGACAATTCTTTAGTCCGCAGCCCCAAAGTATGATCGGTTCCAGCAACCATCGCCAGCGTCTGATAAACATGGTGCAGGAATATCTAGGGGCAAGGTCAGACTTGGACACCTTCCCCACCGAAAATCCTCTGGCTTACTGGGTCTTGAGGATGGATCACTGGCCAGAGCTTGCACAGTATGCAATTGAGCTACTGGCCTGTCCTGCATCCAGCGTTCTTTCGGAACGCACATTCAGTGCTGCTGGAGGATTTGTCACGGATCACAGGGTGCGCCTGTCCACCGACTCGGTTGATCGACTGACTTTCATCAAGATGAACCAGTCTTGGATCACCACCAGCTACCACACACCTGATGCTGATATAACAGACTAATTGATTTTAACATGTCACATCCCTTCAAGACTGATGCTGATGCTGAGTGCCTGTGCTGTTATGTTGACTGGCTATCCTCCTCCTCCGAGTCCTCAATGATACGATTGATGATGATAGCTTGGAAGATCATTTTTGTTTATGGGTGCCGCCACCAGTGGCTAAGGCCCAATTTTTCAGCCCCTGTTTTACAGGGGCGTGTAATTACAATTTTTTTAGCAATAATTTGCCATAGGGCTCATTGCTGTGCTCCAAGTACAGTATCTGTGAGGGGTTGGAGTGTTGTGCCACCAGTGCCTAAGGCCCAATTTTTCAGCCCCTGTTCAACAGGGGCATGCAATTACAATTCTTGATCTAATAATTCACAGCAGGGCCCATTGCTGCACCCACCAAGAGTAACTCTGAGGGCTTACAGTGTTGTGGCAACGCCACCACCACCACCACCACGAAAGGCCCAATTTTTCAGCCCCTGTTCAAAAGGGGCATGTAATTACAATTCTTGATCTAATAATTCACAGCAGGGCCCATTCCTGCACCCACCAAGAGTAACTCTGAGGGCTTACAGTGTTGTGGCAACGCCACCACCACCACGAAAGGCCCAATTTTTCAGCCCCTGTTCAAAAGGGGCATGTAATTACAATTCTTGATCTAATAATTCACAGCAGGGCCCATTGCTGCACCCACCAAGAGTAACTCTGAGGGCTTACAGTGTTGTGGCAACGCCACCACCACCACCACCACGAAAGGCCCAATTTTTCAGCCCCTGTTCAAAAGGGGCATGTAATTACAATTCTTGATCTAATAATTCACAGCAGGGCCCATTGCTGCACCCACCAAGAGTAACTCTGAGGGCTTACAGTGTTGTGGCAACGCCACCACCACCACCACCACGAAAGGCCCAATTTTTCAGCCCCTGTTCAAAAGGGGCATGTAATTACAATTCTTGATCTAATAATTCACAGCAGGGCCCATTCCTGCACCCACCAAGAGTAACTCTGAGGGCTTACAGTGTTGTGGCAACACCACCACCACCACCACCACCACGAAAGGCCCAATTTTTCAGCCCCTGTTCAACAGGGGCATGCAATTACAATTCTTGATCTAATAATTCACAGCAGGGCCCATTGCTGCACCCACCAAGAGTAACTGTCAGGGCTTACAGTGTTGTGGCACCAGCACCACCATCAAAGGCCCAATTTTTACTACCACTGTTCAACAATTATATGTAATTAAAATTCCTGATATAATAGTTGACAGCAGGGCGTTCCAGCACCAACCAAGAGTAACTGTGAGTGCTTACAGTGTTGTGCCAACACCAACAACTAAGGGGCCTATTTCTGCAGAGTATATACGGCAGGTCCCTACTTTCAAACATCCAACTTACAAACGACTCCTACTTGCAAACGCAAGAAGACAACCAACAGGAAGTGAGAGGAAATCTACCACTAGGAAGGAAAATTCTCTCCTGTAAGAATAAATATGGGAGAAAGGTGTCTCCTCTGTACTGATGCTTTATCAGCAATCCTTGTTTCAAGAAAAACACCACATTTCAAAAACAGTTGTCATTGGGACGGAAAGTGAGGTGAAATGTTCTGAACAGGGGCACAGACAGCAAAACAAATGTTACAGGGGTGATAACCCTTACCTATGTTTTCCAAAAAGTTTAAAAATAGATTTTTGGGCTGGAGCTACACTTCAACAATGTACCTGTTCAAAATTACGAACAGATTCTACATAAGAACAAACCTACAGTCCCTGTCTTGTATGCACCGCCTGTATACGGCTGTTCAGAGTATATAGGGCCTTTTTTATTTTATGTGCGGGGTTCCCCTTAATATCCATACAAGACCCAAAGGGGCTGGTAATGGGCTGGGGTAGGGGGGGGGGTCATGGGGTAGCTATGCCATTTTTCTTAAAGAATTTCATCCATATTACCGGGACCAGACATTACATTAAAGCCGCAAGCAGTTTTAAATGGCTTTTTTTTCCTTTAGAAGTGTCATTTTGTGCAGGGACAGTTCTAAACACGGGAAACACGTGGCACTTCACAGGCATACTTTAGACACCCCCCAGGTACGATATTTAAAGGAATATTTGACTTTTTTTTTTCACTTTATGCATCATTAAAATGACTGCTCCCGAAAAACGACCGTTTTTAAAACTTCTTTTTGCATTGATACATGTCCCCTGGTGCAGAACCCGGGTTCCCAAACCCTTTTTAGGACAATAACATGCATAATAGTTGTTATAATTAGCACTTTAGAATTCGAACGTTCGCATCCATTGTATTTAATAGGGTTCTATTGTTCGTACGAACTTTCGGTCCGTTCGCGGGTTCTGGTGCGAACCGAACCCGGGGGTGTTCGGCTCATCACTAGTGACAACCATGGCTCCCTCCATGAATACAGTGGAGGAGTGATGTAGCCACCCAAGGACAGGAAGTGTGTTATTTGCAGGATTACCAGGTGAAAATAAAGCAAAAAAAGCTTGCAAAAAAAAAGTAAACAAATGTAGCCACCACACCAAGGGCTAATAATCTGCAATTTGTCAAATTTTTGGTATTTAGTTTAGATACATTTTAAGTAATAAGGCTGACAGAATCTTTACTATTGATGCTTTGATACATTAGGCCAGGAGTAGGCAACCTTTTGAGCACAGTGTGCCAAAAAATGTTTTTTACCACTTAACCTCCCTGGCGGTATGATTCTGTCAGATTTTAGGTACTGAAAGTGGTACCATTATTTTGCATGGAAATTTGGCGTTTTATATTGTAGGCCTGCAATTCTTAGGAATAACTCACTTAAATCTGTCCAAACCAGAGTCTAGTAGACATCCCGGGTATGATAAAGTTTGAAACACAAAATCATAAATTATAATATAATAAATAACTATAAATAATTATAACAAATAATAATATAATAATAATAAAAAATATTCAATAATGTAATCAAATCAAAAACACTGAAATTTGCTCAGTTGCAGAATTGTCGCTGTCATTAGATTTAGTGTTTGATGACGAATTTCCCAACAAATCGCTATCGCTCAATTCTGCGAGTGATTCTAATTTATTATCGCTGTTTTCTAGCTGGTCTAAAACCACTTTTGACATAAAGGGACACTTTTTGGTTGCTATGGACAATCTCCAGTTTCCAGGCAGAAAGAACAGTTTATATAATATAAAAGTGCATGCAGGGCACTGGGCAGACCACTAGGGACAAAGGGATGTGTAATTATTTTATACAGTACTGTAATCTGTAAGATATGTGTTTTAGCTTTTTTGAATTTGGCGCCGATCTCCGTCCCCGTGCGTCATAACGTCGCAGGGAACGGAGCTCGGCGGCACTCGGCAGTGTGTGAAGCGAGCGAGGAGACAGCTCGATCACACAGCGGGGAGGCATCGCAGGATCCAGGGGACAAGGTAAGTACCTCTGCCTGGATTACTGCAATGCAATCCCAATCTGGCTCAGGGTTACCGCTTTTGGTGCTGAAATTTCACCCCGAGCCTGACTCGGGAATGCCAACAGGGGGGTTAAGGACCGCCGCACGCCGATGTACGTCGGCAGAATGGCACGGCTGGGCACAAGGGCGTACAGGTACGTCCCCTTTAAGAGCCCAGCCGTGGGTCGAGAGCGCGCCGCCAGTCCTCTTCTCCGTGACCGCCCCCCCGCGGGAAAAGTAGACCCAATCGCTGCCGGTGTTCCGCGATCGGGTCACAGAGTGGAAGAACGGGGAGAGGTAAGTGTAAACAAACCTCTCCCCGTGCTTCCTAGTGAGCCTGTCACTGATCGTCTGTTCCCTGTGTGAGGGGGTTAGCTCGGCAGCGGGTGTGTGTGTGACCCCCGGGATAGGCTCCCCACAAAAAAACAGGCCCAGCAAACGGAGGTTGTGGTTTTCAAAATCAAAAAAAAGGTGCGGTTTATTTTCTATTTACGGTGACAAAACACAGCAAAGCCAAAAGAAACATATAAACAAAATAAATCCTGGTCAACTTGACCTCTGACTAAACATACAGGTTTCCTAACTAACAACTGGGATCAGCCTAGTGCTGTCCTAGTCCCTAAGTCCCTGGTTTTAAATGTCCAAGCAAATAGCCACACAGGCTTTGCCTCACCGCACAGGGGTTCACTCTCCCTAGACAGTCCACACAGGTCTGGTTCCAGGCATGAGCTAACATCTAATGAAGCTGGGAGTTCTTATAGAGGCCTAAATGAGCTGACAAGCTTCAGCTGGCCTCATCAACTCCCTGTCTGTACGACGCCCAGCCCTCTCCCTAGAGGTATGAGTCATCCATGAGCCCACTAGCCTTATACAACTTTCCACCTAGTTGTATAAGTCGGCGTAAAGCCTGAATCTGGGCGAAATATATCTACCCCCCTGGATGCAACCAGGTGACTTTACCTTCCTGCTGTCACATACCCCCCCCTCTTGTTTTAACCTCGGGGTTGGAACACCAGCAATCAGGCATTCATGTACTCGAGACAAAGCATCCACATTCCCCATTTGAACGCCAGGGCGATGCTTTACTGTGAAGTTGAATTCCTGGAGGGCCAGGAACCACCTATTCACTCTTCTATTTGTTTCCTTGTTTTGAGCCATCCACTTTAACGGAGCGTGATCCGTAACCATGTCAAAGTGCCTACCTAGCAGGTAGTACCGAAGGGAATCTAGAGCCCACTTCACCGCTAAACACTCCTTTTCAACGGTGGCGTAATTTACCTCATGGGACTTCAACTTCCTGCTGAGGTAAATGACTGGGTGCTCTTCCCCGTTCCAGACCTGGGACAATACTGCTCCTAACCCCACATCTGACGCATCACTTTGTACGACAAAGTCTTTAGAGAAGTCGGGTGAGTACAACACTGGCTGGCTACATAAGGCTTGTTTCAAGAATTGGAATGCTGCCTCAGCCTCGGGGGTCCATTTAATCATGACCGACCCTTTCCCCTTCGTTAGGTTGGTTAGGGGCACAGCCTTAGAAGCAAAGTGGGGAATGAATCGCCGATAATACCCAGCGATTCCCAGAAAGGCTCGTACCTGCTTCTTGCTGTTGGGACGTGGCCAACTCTGGATGGCCTCGACTTTGTTGAGTTGGGGTTTTATTACTCCCCTCCCAATGGTGTACCCAAGATATTTGGCCTCCTCCTGCCCAATGGTACACTTCTTGGGGTTAGCCGTAAACCCCGCTTCCCGAACAGAGTCCAGGACTGCTTGCACTTTTGGCAGATGTGAGGCCCAATCTGTGCTATGGACAATTACGTCATCCAGGTAAGCCGCAGCATACTTCCGATGGGGCCTCAGCATCTGGTCCATTTTCCGCTGGAATGTGGCCGGCGCATTCTGTAACCCGAACGGCATTCTTTTATATTGGAACGCCCCGTCTGGGGTTACAAATGCGGTTTTCTCTTTGGCCAATTTGGCCAGGGGGATTTGCCAATACCCTTTTGTGAGGTCAAGAGTCGTCATGTATCGGGCTGTTCCCAGCCGGTCGATCAACTCATCTATACGTGGCATGGGGTAGGTGTCAAATTTTGTAACTTTGTTCAACTGACGAAAATCGTTACAAAATCGCCAGCTCCCATCCGGTTTAGGCACCAACACAATGGGACTAGACCAATCACTTTGGGACTCCTCTATCACCCCTAAGTTCAGCATTTTCTGTACTTCCTCCCGTATTGCCTCCCGTCGGGCCTCTGGGATCCGATAGGGTTTTAACTTCACCCTTTCACCGGGCGGGGTAATGATGTCATGCTCTACCCCAAATGTTTGTCCCGGCAGCTCAGAGAATACCTCCTTGTTGCGAAGCACAAACTCCTTAACCTCCTGTTGTTGGGGTTGTGACAAGGTGGCTGCTATTCCAACCTCAGGAATCACGCAACCAGTTTGAGCTGGTGACCAAGTGTCTGCGACTAGGGACTCTCTATCCCTCCAGGCTTTCAACAGATTAACGTGATAGATCTGTTCGGGCTTTCGCCTTCCTGGTTGTCTGACCTTGTAATTCACTTCACTCACTTTTTCCATTATCTCGTAGGGGCCTTGCCATTTGGCAAGGAATTTACTTTCAACCGTAGGGACAAGTACCAGTATCCTATCCCCCGGGGAAAAGGTACGGGTCTTGGCTCCACGGTTGTACACTCTCTGTTGTGCTAACTGCGCTTGGGCCAAATGTTCCTTCACGATGGGCATTACCTGTGCAATTCGGTCTTGCATCAGGGCGACATGCTCAATCACACTCCTGTGGGGAGAACTCTCACTTTCCCAAGTTTCCTTGGCAATATCCAACAGCCCTCTTGGGTGTCTCCCATACAGTAACTCAAAGGGGGAGAATCCCGTAGAGGATTGGGGCACCTCCCTAATAGCAAACATCAGATAAGGAAGTAGACAGTCCCAATCCTTTCCATCTCTATCCACCACTTTCTTCAACATTTGTTTTAGGGTTTTGTTGAATCTTTCAACCAGCCCATCGGTTTGGGGGTGATACACAGATGTACGTAATTGCGTCACTTTGAACAATTTACACAGCTCCTTCATAACCCGGGACATAAAGGGTGTACCTTGGTCCGTAAGCAGTTCTTTACAAATACCCACCCGGCTAAACACAAGAGATAGCTCTTTGGCTATGGTTTTGGCCGAGGTATTTCGGAGAGGGATCGCTTCTGGATAACGGGTGGCATAGTCCATTATAACTAATATGTACTGGTGCCCCCTAGCGGACTTGATTATAGGACCTACCAAATCCATGGCGATCCTCTCAAACGGGACCTCAATGATGGGTAGAGGGACCAGCGGGCTACGGAAATGTGGCATCGGGGCCGACCTCTGACACACAGGGCAGGAGGAACAATAATTTTCTATGTCCTTCATCACCCCCGGCCAATAGAATCTCTGTAATACCCTCTCTCGGGTTTTCTCTGTCCCCAGATGACCTCCAAGAATGTGCCCATGGGCCAACTCCAACACCAACTTCCTGTAAGGTTTGGGCACCACAAGCTGCTCAACGGTTTCTTCTGCCCTTTTTGCCACCCGATACAGTAGGTCCTTCTCTACGCTGAAGTATGGGTAAGTGCAGGTATTATCTGGGTTCACTAACTCGCCATCTATTTTCACTACGTTTTCGCGTGCCTTTATTAGGGCGGGGTCTTTCAACTGTTCTGTGGCAAAGTTTTCCCTGTGAACCTCAAGATCAGAAAACTCCACAGACGGTAGGTTTTCGTCTGAGGAGGTGGGCTCCTCTCCAGTTTCTTGAGTCTCCCCTGCCAATACTGATAAGGGAAATTCCGGAGAGTCCTCACCACTCTCAGGGGAGTTCTGGCTATCACATTCCTGGTACATAGGGGCACCAGTGGGGGGCTCAGGATCATCCCACAGTTCCCAGAACTTCGGAAAATCCCTTCCCACAATGGCATCATACGGTAACTGAGATACTAAGCCCACTGGATGAGAGAGGGTACCTTTGGGGGTCTCGAAACACACTGTAGTCACTGGATACTCTCGGGTGTCCCCATGCACACAAATAACAGCTACCTTGCTATTCCCAGAGACCTCTGTTTTAACTAACTCAGCCTTTATCAGGGTCACAAGGCTACCTGAATCCAGCAATACCACAACATTTCTACCATTAACACACATTTTGCATAAATGTTTCTCAATTCCTCGAATGGCAGTGCATGCGACTGTCGCACACAGCGACTGACGTCTGCCCGTCAGAAAGTCACACTGCATGGGTTCCTCCACAACCGGGCAATTGGCTGCAATATGTCCCGCTTGCCGGCAGCGGTAGCAAACGATCCTTCTTGCCGCCTCTTGAGCCGCTGATTTCCCAGGCTGTTCTCGCCAAACTTGGGGTAGAGCTCCCACCCTCTCACTCTCTCCACCCTTACCCCTTGGAATCCTCTTATCCGCCCCTGGGGATGGTCTGGTCTTAGGGTGGAAAGTCCGAGTGTCTCTGGAAGAGGCCGTCAGGTTCTCTGTAGCCAAGTATTTCTCCACACGATCCACAAGACCATCGGCCGTCTCTGGGTCTCCATGGCTTACCCAGTTTTGGATGGCAGTAGGAAGAGCTCTCAAAAACCGATCCATTACAACACGTTCCACAATCTTTGGTGCGGACAAAGTCTCTGGCTGTAGCCACTTTCTGCTCAGGTGAATGAGATCATACATTTGAGACCTGGGGGGTTTTCCAAGCTGGAAAGTCCAGTTATGCACACGCTGAGCCCGGACAGCCTGGGTGACACCTAGCCTTGCCAATATCTCAGCTTTTAGCATCACATAGTCTTTTGCTTGGTCAGGCTCTAGGTCATAGTAAGCCTTCTGCGATTCACCAGTTAACAGAGGAGCCACCAGTCCAGCCCACTGCTCCTCAGGCCACTTTTCTCTTTCAGCAGTCCTTTCAAATGTGGTCAAAAATACCTCTGGATCATCCTCTCCAGTCATTTTTGTCAATAAACGACTCACCCCAAAGGACGCGGTATTAGTGGGACGGCTTTCCTCACTGGTCTGCGGACGTTGCTGCATTACTGCTTCCATTTGTTGTAGTCTCTGCTCTTGCTTCTGTAACAGGTCTATGAAGCGGGCCTCAGATTGCTGCTGGGCTTGTTGCTGAGCTTCCAGACTCTGTTGGTGAGCTTGCTGCTGGGCTGCAAGGCTCTGTTGATGAGCTGCAAGGCTCTTTTGCAAACCTGCATTTGTCTGCTGTTGATTGGCATTTGCTAGAGCCAGCTGCTTCAGTATCTCCTCCATGCTGGCTTAAAAAAAACTGCCCGCATTCTCCACCAACTGTGAGGGGGTTAGCTCGGCAGCGGGTGTGTGTGTGACCCCCGGGATAGGCTCCCCACAAAAAAACAGGCCCAGCAAACGGAGGTTGTGGTTTTCAAAATCAAAAAAAAGGTGCGGTTTATTTTCTATTTACGGTGACAAAACACAGCAAAGCCAAAAGAAACATATAAACAAAATAAATCCTGGTCAACTTGACCTCTGACTAAACATACAGGTTTCCTAACTAACAACTGGGATCAGCCTAGTGCTGTCCTAGTCCCTAAGTCCCTGGTTTTAAATGTCCAAGCAAATAGCCACACAGGCTTTGCCTCACCGCACAGGGGTTCACTCTCCCTAGACAGTCCACACAGGTCTGGTTCCAGGCATGAGCTAACATCTAATGAAGCTGGGAGTTCTTATAGAGGCCTAAATGAGCTGACAAGCTTCAGCTGGCCTCATCAACTCCCTGTCTGTACGACGCCCAGCCCTCTCCCTAGAGGTATGAGTCATCCATGAGCCCACTAGCCTTATACAACTTTCCACCTAGTTGTATAAGTCGGCGTAAAGCCTGAATCTGGGCGAAATATATCTACCCCCCTGGATGCAACCAGGTGACTTTACCTTCCTGCTGTCACACCTGTCATAGGGAACGATGATCAGTGACGTCACAGGCTAAGCCACGCCCCCCACAGTAAGAAACACACATCAGGGCACACTTAACCCCTACAGCGCCCCCTCCTGGTTAACCCCTTCACTGCCAGTGTCATTTTGACAGTAATCAGTGCATTTTTATAGCACTGTTCACTGTAAAAATGACAATGGTCCCAAAATAATGTCAAAAGTGTCCGATGTGGCAGCCATAATGTCACAGTCACGATAAAAATCGTTGATCGCCGAAAAAAATATTAATAACTATCCCCTATTTGGTAGACGCTATAAATTTTGCGCAAACCAATTAATAATAGCTTATTGTGATTTTTTTTTACCAAAAATATGTAGAAGAATACGTATAGGCCTAAACTGAGGAAAAAATATGTTTTTTTATATATTTTTTGGGGATATTTATTATAGCAAAAAGTTAAAAATATTGAATTTTTTTCAAAATTGTCGCTCTATTTTTGTTTATAGTGCAAAAAATAAAAATCGCAGAGGTGATCAAATACCACCAAAAGAAAGCTCTATTTGTGGGAAAAAAAGGACGCCAATTTTGTTTGGGAGCCACGTCGCATGACCGCACAATTGTCAGTTAAAGCGACGCAGTGCCGAATCGCAAAAAGTGGCCAGGTCTTTAAGCTGCATAATGGTCCGGGTCTTAAGTGGTTAAAGAAATTGAGAGTGCCGATTTAAAAAAAAAAGTCAACTTTTTATAAAGTAAATGCTGTAAAGTACTTAGTAGTTTACTTAGGAGTAGTAGTGAGAAATTAACATCCTGCACTCAGGCCTCAGATCAGCCCCAATTCATGCACCTTCACACCTCAGATCACTGTCCCACCACTGTACTACCCTGCACATCTGTCCCACCTCTGTACCCCCCTGTACATCTGTCCCACCACTGTAATCCCCTGCACATCTGCCCCACCTCTGTTCCACCCTACACATCTGTCCCACCTCTGTACCCCCCTGTACATCTGTCCCACCACTGTAACCCCCTGTACATCTGCCCCACCACTGTAACCCCTGTACATCTGCCCCACCACTGTACCACCCTGCTTTTCTGTCCCACCACTGTAACCCTCTGCTCATCTGCCTCACGAATGTTCCCCCTTTCTCATATGCCCCACCACTGTACCTCCCTGCACATCTGCTCCACCGCTGTACCCCCATGCTCTTCTGTCTCACCGCTGAACCATCTTCTCATCTGTCTTAACACTGAATTTATCTGCTCATCAGCCCCACCACTGTAACCCCCTTTCTCATCTGCCCCACCACTGTACCTCCTGCGCATCTGTTCCACCTTTGTTCCGCCCTGCTCATCTGTCCCACCAATGTACCTCCTTTCTCCTCTGCCCCGCCACTGTACCCCCCTGTACATCTCCCCCACCTTTGTACCCCCTGCTCTTCTGCCCAACCATTGTAACCCCCTGCTCATCTGTCCCACCAATGCACATCATTTAACATCTGCCCCACCGCTGTACCCCCTGCTCTTCTGTCCCACAGCTGAACCCCCTTCTCATCTGCCCAAACACTGAACTCCCCTGCTCATCTTTCCCACCACTGTAACCCCCTTCTCATCAGGCCCAACACTGAACACCCCTTGCTCATCTGTCCCACCACTGTAAGCCCCTGCTCATCTGCCCCATCACCGTACCCCCCTGATTTTCTGTCCCACCGCTGAACCACCTTCTTATCCCTCCCACTACTGTACCTCCCTGCACATCTGCTCCACCGACATATCCCCATGCTCTTCTGTCTAACTACTGAATCGCCTTCTCATCTGTCCTAATACTGAACCCATCTGCTCATCTGCCCCACCACTGTAATCCGCTTTCTCATCTTCTCCACCAATGTACCTCTGGCACATCTGTCTTACCTCTGTACCCCCCTGCTCTTCTGCCCCTTCTCTGTTCCCCCTGCTCATCTGTCCCACCAATACACCTTTCACATCTGCCCCACTGCTCTACCTCCTCCTGCTTTTCTGTCCCACCACTGAACCCTCTTCTCATCTGGCCCACCACTGAACCCTCTTCTCATCTGGCCCAACACTGAACCCCCCTGCTCATTTGTCCCATCACTGTACCCTCCTGCTCTTCTGTCCCACCTCTGAACCCCTCCTGCTCATTTTCCCCACTGCTGTACCCTCTTCTCATCGGATATGCTTGATATGCAGAGTGGTGAAAGGAAGCAGAGACACACCTACCTGTCCTGGCACACTCATCCTGCTGATCCACCTCTCGCATTCAACCCACGTGATTGTATGTGATGTATGCGATGTATGTGATGTAACATACAAGCATATGGAATGGATGCGCAATGATGAGCTTAGGTCAGGGGCATTTTCTGAAAGCAGTGGGCCTGTGTGCAGGATCATAAGTTGAGGCCCCCATAGCTAAGAAAAAGTGTGGTGCCCTGCGCCGCAGCAACAGTTGGGTGTGATTTTGATTGCGCTGAATACTGGCCGTGGCTTAAAGGGACACAGAGTGCAGGGGTTTAGTAGTAAGTGACGCAAAGGTTCAGGAATAATTTTAACAAAGTTCCCAGAAGCTCAACAGTAATTCCACAAACTGTCACCTGATTGTGGTTTTCTCAATCACAGTGAAATCTCTTCTTTATGAGATTGGTAGTGGCAACCAAGCGATTCATCTTCCTCCAGATGGTGGACGGGGCTAGCAGGACTGTGATTGGCTTTAGCAGTGGCCAATTACAGTCCTACTTCTCCTGGAAACATGGACCACCCCCCAGCAGAACTGCACACAATCTCTTCCCCATGACAAAAGCTGACGATCGCCCCTACAGCAAATTTAGAGAACCAAACAATGTTTTCCATCTTTTACAATGTGTGGGGGCACAGTGCCTCCCCCTCAGTGCAGGTGCGGCATGGGGAACTCTGAAATTGGAATGCATTAGTGTCTCACTGACACTTCCCTGCGCTATTCTGCTGATGGGGAGGGAGTCGAGTGTCGGCCAAAGAGGCTTTGAGTGCCGCTTGCGGCACCAGTCCCGGGAGTTGCCTACCCCTGCATTAGGCTTTCCTAATTTTAGAGACTGCAAGAAGTCTGAAAGGAGTGTATTCAAGAATATCTTTCCTAGATTACAAACAGGTTAAGAAAAGGAGGTGGAGTGGACAGGTGAACAAAATCTACATCTAGATAAAAAGCAACCTCTGAACTGGTAAGCTGTGCTAAATGCATCTTAAGGCTTCTTTTTAAACCATTTGCGTCCCTAGGCTTTTTTTCTCCCTAAATCCCCCAGTCTAACATATTCTTTTTTATTTTGGTGATGGGTTCCGCACATTATACCTTTTTAGCATTTGCAGTTTACCCTAATGGGGCTTAAGGTGTTACTAAACCCACAGCAGTAAAATCTGTATATGCAGTAAAGCATGCTTATTATACTCACTGTGGAACCAAAGGGGTCAATCCTCTGCATTGTGTAAAAAGGCTGTTTGATCCTGTATGCACAGATCCTCCCCTTCTTCCACTGACTCAAGAACATGTCCGGAAAGTATAGAGCCTTTGGAGTCAGGCTGCACATGCTCAGTTTGGTGTGTATTGCTAGAGAGGTTTTTTTTTTTTTTCTTGGGAGGGTGCATGTGATCAGCACATGGCCAATCAGCACTATCCAGACAGAAGGTCGGGGGTCCTGGATCTTGATAGGACAGCCAATGCAGTATGAAAACTCCTCCTACAAGCTTTACCAGGAACTGATAGAAGCCACAAGATTGCTATATAATGCTGATGAGAAGCTGTATTAAGCAGTTTATATTAATTAAAATAATTGCATTTCCATGTTCTGTGTACTGTGGGTTTAATGAATCAGAAGAAGACCTGCGCCGTCTCTGCCTATGGCGCCGGGATCGCAAGGTCATCTCTTGCTGGGTGGGGATCCATGGTTCTGGTTGTATAAATGAGCTAAACCATTCTGGAACGGATACAACAGGGGTGCCCAAGGTGTCAGACAGCTTGTAGCTCCGTTGGCATACGCAGGGAGGCCGTGCGATTGCCTACCTTTGCTGGTAGGCAGAAGGGGAAGTTCCAGTGGTATATGATGTGCCTGTCCCTTACTACATTGAGAAGGGGTTGCAATGCTCTTCTGTGCTGCAGTGTGATAGCCGACAAGTCCTGAAAGATCTGAATGGGGTGGCCATCATGTTGTAGCTGCCCCTGGTTGCGTGCATGGCACAATATATCCTCCTTCTGATTGAAGCTGACAAGGCAGCATACTGTATCCCTAGGTGGGTCAGAGTCAGCACTCCATTTCTATTAGAGCATCTGGTGGTCTGCCCAGCATGGTGTTGAAAAGTGCCCATACTACCTGCTGTAACTAAGGTCCTTCCACTGATTCCGGGATCCCCCTGAATCTTAGATTGTGCCTCCGACCCCTGTTGTCAAAATATTCAAGGTGACGATGCATGTCGATCAGGTGTTGGGCATGGACGCTGGTCACTTGCTGTACTTGCTCTATAGCGTCATGGCCGCCGATTCCATGTGTTCAAGGCGGGAGACCACAGCTCTGTGGTCCATTTTAAGGTCCGAGATCGCCGCTGTTTGCGTGTTTTTAATGTCCATTGCTACCAGTTGAAGGTCAGCTAGGCTGAGGAGCGGTGAAGGCTGGGGACTATGAGCGGCGGCGCTTGGATGTCCAGCGGAATCCAGTGTGCTGGCGTGACTTGCTAGCAGCGCCGTCTGAGGCCTGCGATTCAGCTTGCTGGGTCCGGAATATCGCTGATATAGTGCGGCTGAGCTGCGTGGTCGGGTCTGCCTGTGAGCGAGTGAAACCAGTCCGCTTACGATAGCTTAATTTGCAACCTTAGCAGTCAGAACACACGAGCTAAGCTGCCATCATGGTGCGGAGCTAGGCCCCCTCTGCGGTTTTTATTTTTTGCGCTATAAATAAAAAGAGTGAATATTTTGAAAAACAAACAAAATTGTATTACTTTCTGTTATAATAAATATCCAACAATTTAAAAAAAAAAAAAAAATCTAATTTCTTTATTAATTTAGGGCAATATGTATTCTGCTACATATTTTTGGTAAAATCCCAATAAGTGTATATTGATTGGTTTGCGCAAAAGTTATCGCGTCTACAAATCATGGGATATTTTAATGGAATTTTTAATTATTTTTTTATTTTTAATTATTTATTTTTCTACTAGTAATGGCAGCGATCAGCGATTTTTAGCGGGACTGCGATATTGTGGCGGACAAATCGGACACCTGACACTTTTGACAATTTTTGGGGGACCAGTAACACTAATACAGTGATCAGTGCTAAAAATATGCATTGTTACTGTAATAATGACACTGGCAGAGAAGGGGTTAACACCAGGGACGATCAAAGGGTTAACTGTGTCCCTAGGGGGTGCTTACAAACTGTGTAGGGGGTTGCTCTGACTGGGAGAACACAGAGATCCATGTTCCTGCTTAGCAGGAACACAAGATCTATATGTTCTCCCCTGTGAGAATGAGGATCTGCCTTGTTTACATAGGCAGATCGCCGTTCTGCCTCTCTGGGGAATGATCGCAGGTGGCCGGCAGACATCGTGTCTGCCGGACTGGCAGATTGGCTCCCCCTCTGTCCAATCAGAGGCTACTGCATGAAGGGCCGCAGTAAATGTGCGTAAGGCGGTCCGGAAGTGGTAAAGGACATTTACATGTGATGATTTAAAATGATATATTGCACAATATGTGTTTACTTGCATTTGTGTGTGTTCTGTTTAGTTGCCTTTGGAAAAAACTGAAATGTGTGCATGCAGGAGCAGATTAGATACTCTGAATCCCTCTAAACGCATTTTTACCTGAAATCAGAGACACGCATACTAGGGTAATTTTAGACAAGAGCCAATTAGCCAACCAGCATGTTATTGAAGTGTTGGAGGAAGCCCACACAAACACATGAAGATCAAGTAAACCCTATGCAGAGAGTAGCCTGGCCAAGGACCCAAGTGATTGAGAACCCTAGTGCTGCAAGGTATAGGTGCTAACAACTAAGACCCTAACATCTCACTACCATTCTTTATCAGTGGCGGCCCGTCCATAGGGGGCGCCCGGGTGCCGCCCCCCCCCTCCCCCCCAGGCAGTCATAAAAAAAAATTTTTTTTTTTAAACATGTCCCTTTAAATTTTTTAATTTTTTTTAAAGGTCCTTATGTGCACTGTGTCCTGGCGCAGGGCGCCGGGCGCAGTGCAATATGCGAGATTGCCACGTCTGTGCAATCACAAGATTGCAGACGAGGCACTTCATTTGCAGTAAAAAACGCTCTCTGTGGCGCTTCCGAGGCCGCCACAGCTTCTGGCGCGACGGAGTGGCCGGGCGGGTGCACGCCTCATAGAATATCACTGGCATGGACATGTTCGGTGCTTCCTATTCTTCAAGTCCTGACGTTAGGACGTCAGGACGTCAAACGTGCCGCCTGAGAGGATCGTTTCATCAAGAGGAGGTAGGAGCTCTTCATGCATTCCTCCTGAGTCAAACCCCTGCTTGTGTAGTAATTCATGAGTACATTATGAGTTCGGCGGGGGGAGCAGCGGCAACCATCAGTCTGACCTTTGTTCATGTCACCCGGCCGCCGAGAAAAATCCCCCCCCTCAATCGGCACACGATCGGCGTGAGCAGCACCCCCCCCCTACTTATCAATCAAAATTATTTTTTTCCTATATCAATTTTTTTTATATCACCCGGCCGCCACAGCACACCCCCCCCCCCCCCCGCTTGTCAATAAAAAAAAAAATTTATATCACCCCCCGGCCGCCGCAGCACCCCGCTTATTATCAATAAAATGTTTTTTTTATATCACATATCACCCGGCCGCCGCAGCACCCACACGCCCCTGCTTATCAATAAAATGTTTTTTTTATATCACCCGGCCGCCGTGAAAAACGCCCCCTCCCACTGACACCAATGATGGGACACTATTGATCTTTTATTGAAAAGAATCAAGCAACCAATTTTTATACAAAAGTAAAAAACAAAACCATAGTACAAAACTTCAACAGAAAACAAAGGAATACACATCCATGTTCAGAATATATACAATATATACATAATCCACTACCAAAACATCCCTAGAAAACTATCTACATAAAGCAGCAGAGAGGGCCTAAGAGGCACAACCCATCACCTATGTACGCAGCCATTTATCAAAAATTCATCAAAAATACTGATAATCTAGGGTGATAAGAGACAGACAGCCACACCCGGGAAAGAGACTCCTGGCAGTCAGGGAGGCTTGAAACCCCTCCACGCCTTCAACCAAGCCCCCTGACCCCGCTTGTCTCTCTCAAGCTCCCGAATCTTCCCCACCTCATGCAAAATGTCATACACCACCACCTCAACAGGAAGGAGTTTTTGCCGAATGCTGACCTGACACCGTGCATTCCAGGTGAAATAACGGACTACTAGGCTAACTAAAAAAAGTGTATCCAAACAAAAAACTCCACCGGTATTGAATGCTCCGTACACCCACTCAGCATAACCCAGCCTGGAGAGGAAAGGGACACCGAGGGCCCGCCCCACCTGTTTGTACACCTCTATGTTAAAAGGGCAATGAAGCAGAAAATGGTCCATAGTCTCCTCCTCATCTGCACACTCCTCCCGAGGACAGCTACGATCCATCCCACTGCGGAATTTCAAATTGCCCCGAACATAGAGCTTCCCATGGAAGCACAACCAGGCCAGATCCCTAAATTTAGGGGTTACTCTATCCAAATTAATCAGTCTTAACCCCGCCCTCAAAACTGGGCCCGGGCAATCCCTTAAGGCCAGTGGGTCATGAAAGACTTCGCTCAAGACTCGACTCATAAGGACTTTCCTTGGAACCGATCTGAGATCTTCAGCCGACAATCGCCACTGCCGCAGTAACTTCAGGCACGGAGCGACATAGGCTGGTAGCTGACCACGATGACCCCTGCGATTCTTCACTTGGCCACCTTCTTCCCAAAGTCGTAGAAAAGGCCTAAACCAAGATCTAAATATGCCTACCCATCCAGGAGGTTCCACTGCAAGCATATTACCAATGTTAAACTTTAGAAATAGCAGTGAAAAGAAAAGAACTGGGTTGACCATACCTAAGCCACCCTCCCTCCTGGATAGGTAGGTGACATTCCTCTTGATGGGGTTCAGTCTGTTCCCCCACAGCATCTGGAAGAACACACTACTGACCCTAGCATAGAGAGACACTGGCAAGATGCAGACAAAGCTGACATACAAGAAGATCGGAATCAGGTAAGTCTTAATCAGATCAACCCTTTCCCTCATAGATAACTTCCATCTCTTCCAGCTGACCACCTTAGTATTGGCAATTTCCAGTCTGCCTTCCCAGTTTTTGAGGCCATAATCGCCGGGTCCAAATTCAATGCCTAGTATCTTAATTCTTTCCTGGGGCACTGGAAAGGTGTCCGGGAGATCAAAACCCTCACCATCCTTTCCCATCCAGAAAACTTCAGTCTTTTCCTGATTGATCTTGGAGCCTGATGCTTCAGAATACCGTGATGTCAGAGAGACCACCTCCTCCGCTTCATCCGTCCCAGTGACAATCACCGACACATCATCCGCATAGGCAACAACCCTCAATGGCGGCTCACCCGGGAGCCCCACTGGTACCCCACACAACATGCCGCTCTCTAGCCTCCTGATGAAGGGGTCGATTGCAAACACATAGAGCAGGGGACTCAGGGGACAACCCTGGCGCACCCCAGAGCCAATCCCAAAGGACTGTCCAACCCAACCATTAACAAGAGGGAAGCTTTCTGCCCCCTTATACAAGACTTTCAGCCAATCGACAAAACCACCCGGCAGACCGTACTTACTAAGGAGCAACCACAGGTACTCATGGTTAACACGATCAAAAGCCTTTGCCTGATCCAATGTCAGCAAATACTTTCCCCAGCCTGCAGCCCTGCACCGCTCCAAGGCCTCCCGGGCAGCTAAAACCGCTGAGAAGGTGCTCCTACCCTGGACCGAACAGTGCTGATGGCGAGAAAGCAAAGACTCTGCCACTGACGATAGGCGCCAGAAAAATATCTTTGCCAGTATCTTTCTATCGACATTAAGAAGGCTGATGGGGCACCAATTCTCAATCATCGAAGGATCTTTACCCTTTGAAAGAAGAATCACAGCCGAGTGCCTCATGGAAGGGAAAAGCACCCCCTCAGCAAGGCAACTGTTAAAAACCTCTACCAAATGCGGGGCCAGAATAGACTTAAAGGCTTTGTAAAACTCAGCCGTCAAGCCATCCGGTCCAGGCGACTTTTTGATGGCAAGCTGTTCAGTTGCCCTCATCACCTCTTCGACTGTGATCTCCTCTGTCAAATTCATCAATGGAACATCTCCACCATTTAGACCTGGAGTAGAGTCCAAAAAGCTTTCCATCTTGTCACGATCAAGCTCTTTCCTCCCAAGAAGGTCGGCATAAAAGGACCTCACGACCTCCAGAATCCCTGACCTGGACTTTGTCAAGGAACCTGTACTGTCCTTAAGGCCAACGACCGTTTTAACAGCTACACCTTGTTTGCAGTTCTGGTAAGGGTCAGGCGAGTGGTACTTCCCATAGTCCCTCTCCAGAACCAAAGAGGCATGCCGGTCATATTGACACTTCCTGAGAAGGAGTTTCACTTCGGAGATTGCCCCAGGATCTCCTCCTCTCGAAACAAGAATATCCAGCTTCCTCCGTAAACGTTGGTAGGTCATGTATTTATTAAACTGATTTCTATTGGCTAGGCCCCTGAAGAATCCAGCGATCCTCTTTTTGGTCAGCTCCCACAACTCAGCCTTGCTGCTACAAAAGCCCAGGATGGTCACCTGTGCCTGAAAGAATTCCTCAAAGGATTGTCTAACATGTTCTTCCTTGAGTAGGGTCGAATTTAATCTCCAGATGCCCTTGCCCCTCTGAGGGGCGTCTGAAGCATTCAGTACCACAGATAGCATACAGTGATCAGAGAACTCTACTGCCTGCACCACTGGGGGCGAGAAAGCAGAGGCCTCCTTCAAAAAAAACCTATCTATCCTACTCTGACTATTACCACGATGAAAAGTGAACCCGGTGTCATCTGGGAGGTGCTTAATGTGCACATCCACAAGACCAGCATCCCTAACCATACTATTTAAAAAAACGCTATCATATCCCAGCCTGTCCTTGAAGTCCTTCCTGTCCTTGGGCCTAGTTACTGTATTAAAGTCACCTCCAAAGACCACTTGCTGGGATGTAAAAAGAAATGGCTTGATCCTTGTAAAAAGGCATTTCCTGTCCCACTTTGTGTGCGGCCCATAAACATTGATTAGGCGCAGGTCCTGCCCTCCCACAAGGACGTCTAAGACCATAATCTCCCAATCTCCACCTCAATAACCCGCCGGACAGTTACCATGCCGGTTTTAAACAACACCGCCACACCGCCGTAAGGCTCGGCCGCAAGAGACCAGTAAGATGGACCATACCTCCACTCTCTCTTGGCCATATGAATATCTGCCAAGGAGGTGAGCCTAGTCTCTTGCAAAAATAAAATTTCAGCATCTAATTGGCTGAACAAAAAGAAGGCCATAGAACGAGCTCTTACTGACTTAATGCTGGCGACATTAATTGTCACCACTTTTAACGGAGGGGGAACCGCCATTTGGGTTATTGGGTGGATTGCTTCTTAGCTCCCCTCTGCTGCTCATCACCAGAAGCCTCTCTCTTTCTAGAGGCCGCCTCAAAGTCCATTTCGGAATCGGAACTTCTCTCAGAAGAAGCTCCGGATGAAGAAATATCCCACTTGGAGGACCTATGACGGCTGGAGACAGAAACCGGAGCTTCTCGTGCCCGTTCCGTCCTCACCGTCTGCCTCTTCCGCCTCCCAACCTTCCTTCTCTCCTCCAGGTACCGCAGGTCAGCCTCAGAGATGCCCTCATCTCTTATTTTTTTCTTTAAAGTCTTTCCACAAGACTTCTTTACAGAGGAAGGGGCGCCCTTTTTAGTACACGCTGGTGGGGGGGGTGATCCCTTTAAGTCAGACTCGGGAGGGGTAGACTCCTGGGGGGTAACAGACTCGGGGGGCACAGACTTGGAAGGTTCCGACACAAGAGGAGAGGGTACAGTAGGCTGGGGGGACACAGAGACAGAAACAGAAGGAGTACTTACAGACACAGGAGGGGTGGCCACAGGAACTGGAGAGGGATCCTGAGCAGGACCAGGGGAGGGGGTCACCGCAGAGGAGGATGGTACACCAGGGGTCTCACCCTCCATCCTGTCCAGCCTTGACATGTCCTCTACTACCTCCTTCTCCATATTGTGCCAGGCTTCAGGACATCTGCTGTAGGGGTGGCCAAGGCGCAGGCACAGATTGCACCTGATCATCTTAGTGCAGTCCTTAGCCATATGACCCTGACCCCGACACACTGAACACATCAAGGCCGAACAGGAGGAGCTCAAGTGCCCCTTTTCTCCACAGCGGTGACACAGCTTCGGCTGACCAGGGTAGAAAACAGTCATCCTATCCCTCCCTATGAAAGCTGAGGAGGGCAAGTGACGGACAACATTCCCATCCCTGGCCAACCTGACTGTTACCGACCATCCCCCAGTCCAGATGTTACGCTCATCATGGATTTTATTAGGTTTGGTCAAAACTTCCCCATAGTTCCTTAACCAGACCTCTAGATCCCGAGCAGGAACACTCTCATTGGTCAGGATAATGGTTATTTTTTTTACTGTTGACCTCTGAGAAACCGCAACTGGGACCAGACCTTCCCATTCAGGTCTTGACCTGCACCGAGCCTCATATCGCTCCCAGAACAGGTCAAGACCCTCTGGCCTGGTGAAACTAACCGTATAGTCCCTTGTCCCAGCTACGTGTATAAAGGCATACAGGTCATTTGCACCAAAACCCATCTCCAATATCAAGTCCACCACTGCACGCCGTGCTGGAGGGATGGCACCACCTTCCCATTTCAGGATAACTACATTACGTCTTGGACCCCCAGCAGAAGCCAGAGACCCAAGACCAGATCTTGGGGTGCTCAAGGTGGCAGCTTGCAGTGGAAAACCCCGCTTGGGAGCGGGACTACCAGGAGCAGAGTGTGCCACCTGTGCAAAAGTAGGTTTATCAGGGCCAAGGGCTGACACTGAAGCCACATCACTCTGTATATTATTATTATTATCAACTGTATGAACTGAAATGGCAGGATCTGTAGCAGGATTGTTCATCACACTGGTACTGGGGTGATTGTTATCAGTCACAGAACTATTCAAATTCCCATCAGGAATAGTCACAGTTGCTGCAATACCAGCTGTCTCCTGATGCTGCACTGTAGAGTCCTCAGCAGCAGTGGGGCAAACAGCTTTGGACTCAGCCAAAGAAGGGTTAATGGGCTGTTCTGACACTTGCAGTCCATCCACAGAAATGACATTTTTTAAATGTAACTCTTGCTGCATTGCAGCCTCAGCAGGCACAACACTGCTGCACACAGGACTAGCAGCCTGATTGTCATTAGGCACATTGTCAGTCACAGTGTTAAAAGGAACAAAAACAGTCTTATCCACAACATGGGACTTAGCAGGCTTCACTTTATCAGGTACATCATCAGTAATGTCTTCCTCATTAAACACCATCTGATCCCCCCGCATAGGAGACTCCATTACCTGGATGGCCCTCAGCATACCTCCTGAATCTTGGGAAGGCCTGGGGCTATTTACCTCTCCCTGGGGGGGCAGGGGGTCAGAACTGGGGGTCTCCTCCTCCTCCACCTCCATCTTTGTCACCCTTCCAAACCTTTTGTCGTTACAAAATTTTTCTTTAAAGGGCCCATCTCTGCCTTCCATCATGGCCACGATGGTCTCCTGATGATTAGGGATGAGCCGAACACCCCCGGGTTCGGTTCGCACCAGAACCTTCGAACGGACCGAAAGTTCGCGCGAATTTTCGAACCCTATTCGTTATAATGGACGCGAACGTTCGAAATCAAAATTGCTAATTACAACGGCCAATATGCATGTTAATGTCATAAAACAGGTTTGGGGACCCGGGTCCTGCCCCAGGGGACATATATCAATGCAAAAAGAAATTTTAAAAACTAAAGTTTTTTCGGGAGCAGTCATTTTAATGATGCATAAAGTGAAAAAAAAAAAAGTGAAATTTTCCTTTAAATATGGTACCTGGGGGGTGTCTAAAGTATGCCTGTGAAGTGGCATGTGTTTCCCGTGTTTAGAACTGTCCTTGCACAAAATGACATTTGTAAAGGAAAAAAAGAAGCCATTTAAAACCACTTGCGGCTTTAATGTCATGTCTTGTCCTGGCCGCCATATGGCTGAAAATCCTTGAGAAAAATGGCATGGCTACCCCATCACCCCCCCCCCACCCCAGCCCCTTTGGGTCTTGTATGGATACTAAGGGGGACCCCGCACCCAAAATAAAACCCTATACCTACAACCCTATATACTCTGAACAGCAGTATATAGGTGGTGCAAACAAGACATGGACTGTAGGTTTGTTCTTAAGTAGAATCTGAACAGGTACATTATGAAGTGTAGCTACATCCCAAAAAAATCAATTTTTAAGCTTTTTGGAGAACATAGTTTTTGGAAAAGTGGGGTTTTAATTGAAACAAGGATTGGTGATAAAGCATCAGTAGAGAGGAGATACCTTTTTCCCAAATTAAATCTAACAGGATAGAATTTTCCTTCCTAGGGGTAGATTTCCTCTCACTTCCTGTTTTCTCTTGCCGTTTGCAAGTAGGAGTCGTTTGTAAGTTGGATGTTTGAAAGTAGGGGCCTGCCGTATATACTCTGCAGAAATTTGCCCTATTAGATGTTGGTGTAGCCACAAGACTGGTGGGCACAGGAATGGGCCCTGCTGTGAGTTAATAGATCAAGATTTGTACTTGCATGCACCTGTTGAACCGGGCAGAAAAATTGGGCCTTTGGTGGTGGTGGTGGTGGTGGTGGACGGTGTTGCCACAAGACTGTAAGCCCTCACAGTTACTCTTGGTGGGTGCAGGAATGGGCCCTGCTGTGAGTTATTAGATCAAGATTTGTAATTGCATGCACCTGTTGAACAGGGCAGAAAAATTGGGCCTTTGGTGGTGGTGGTGGTGGTGGACGGTGTTGCCACAAGACTGTAGGCCCTCATAGTTACTCTTGGTGGGCGCAGGAATGGGCCCTGCTGTGAACTATTAGATCAAGATTTGTAATTACACGCCCCTGTTAAACAGGGGCTGAAAAATTGTGCCTTAGGCATTGGTGCTGGTGCCACAACACTGCAACCCCTCACAGATACTGTACTTGGAGCACAGCAGTCACACCTGTTGCGAAGCATCTTTTTAAAAAATTGTAATTACACGCCCCTGTTATACAGGGGCTGAAAAATTGTGCCTTAGGCACTGGTGCTGGTGCCACAACACTGCAACCCCTCACAGATACTGTACTCTGAGCACAGCAATGAGACCTGTTGCAAAGCATTGCCTAAAAATTGTAATTACACGCCCCAACAGGGGCTGAAAAATTGTGCCTTAGGCACTGGTGCTGGTGCCACAACACTGCAACCCCTCACAGATACTGTACTCTGAGCACAGCAGTCACACCTGTTGCGAAGCATCTTTTTAAAAAATTGTAATTACACGCCCCTGTTATACAGGGGCTGAAAAATTGTGCCTTAGGCACTGGTGTGGTGGCATGGATCATTGAGGAGGAGGAAGAGGATAGACAGTGAACATAACAGGACAGTCACTCAGCATCAGCATAGGCAGTCTTGAAGGGATGTGACATTATAAATTATTCCGTTATATCCGCTTCAGGTGTCTGGTAGCTGGTGGTGATCCAAGACTGATTCATTTTTATGAAGGTCAGTCGATCAACCGAGTCGGTGGACAGGCGCACCCTATGATCGGTGACAAATCCTCCAGCAGCACTGAATGTGCATTCGGAAAGAACGCTGGATGCAGGACAGGCCAGTAGCTCAATTGCATACTGTGCAAGCTCTGGCCAGTGATCCATCCTCAGGACCCAGTAAGCCAGAGGATTTTCGGTGGGAAAGGTGTCCAAGTCTGACCTTGCCCCTAGGTATTCCTGCACCATGTATATCAGACGCTGGCGATGGTTGCTGGAACCGATCATACCTTGGGGCTGCGGACTAAAAAATTGTCTGAACGCATCGGTCAGACGTCCACCTTCCCCACCGCTCCTTCTGCTACTGACCGAAGCCTCAGCAACTCGTCGTCCAGGACCAGGAGTTTGTAACCTCCCAGTTTCTGGGAACGCGTTGCACAGACCTTTCTGCAAGGCCTCCCTGAGATGTCTCATCCTCTGCTCCCTCTGCGACGGCAAGATAAGGTCCGCAACCTTACCCTTGTACCGTGGATCAAGGAGAGTGGCCAGCCAGTAATGGTCACTCTCCTTGATCCGAAGAACACGAGGATCCTTCCGCAGGCTTTGCAGGATCAGGGAGGCCATGCAGCGTAGGTTAGCTGAGGCATTCGGTCCGGAGTCTTCTGGGTCACTGAGGATGACATGATCGCCAGCCACCTCCTCCCAGCCACGTACAAGTCCACTGGTTTGTTGGGACTGTACATCATCCCTAAAAGACTGCTGCTGCTGATGCTGAGTGCCAGGCTCCACCTCCATGCTCACACAATCCTCCTCCTCCTCCTCCTCCTCCTCCTCTTCCTGTGTGATGGGTGGGACAGAAGGAACATTGTCTGGATAAAGGGGGCCTTGAGAGACAAGGAAGTCCTCCTCTTCCTGCCTCTGTTCTGCCTCAAGTGCCCTGTCCATTATCCCACGCAGCGTATGCTCCAACAGGTGGACAAGAGGTACAGTGTCACTGATGCATGCACTGTCACTGCTCACCATCCTCGTGGCCTCCTCAAATGGTGAGAGGACAGTGCATGCATCCCTGATCATGCTCCACTGGCGTGGGGAAAAAAAGCCAAGCTCCCCTGACCCTGTCCTGGTGCCGTAGTCGCAAAGGTACTCATTGATGGCCCTCTGCTGCGTGTGCAGTCGCTGCAGCATGGCCAACGTTGAGTTCCACCTGGTGGGCATGTCACATATTAGGCGGTTCTTGGGCAGGTTCAGCTCCTTTTGCAGCTCAGTCAGCCGAGCACTGGCATTATAAGATCGGCGGAAATGCACACAGACTTTCCTGGCCTGCCTCAGGACATCCTGTAAGCCTGGGAACCTGCCCAAGAACTGCTGCACCACCAGGTTGAGGACGTGAGCCATACAGGGCACATGGGTGAGCTGCCCCTGTCGCAGGGCGGAGAGGAGGTTGGTGCCATTATCAGAAACGACCATTCCTGGCTTAAGCTGGCGTGGCGTCAACCACCTCTCGGCCTGCCCCTGCAGAGCTGCCAGAACCTCTGGCCCAGTGTGGCTCCTGTCCCCCAAACACACCAGCGCAAGCACGGCATGGCATCTTTTTGCCTGCGTACTCGCGTAGCCCCTTGTACGCCTACGGAGCACCGCTGGTTCCGAGGACAGAGCACTCGAAGAGGACATGGAGGAAGAAGAAGAGGAGGGGGTGGAGGAGAGAGGTGTGTCACAACCAGTAGTAGCATTTTGGAGGCGTGGTGGCGGAACAACCTCCAACACTACTGCACCTTGTCCTGCATCCCTCCCAGCTGCCAATAGAGTGACCCAATGGGCCGTGAAAGAAAGATAACGTCCCTGTCCATGCCTGCTGGACCATGAGTCAGCGGTAATATGCACCTTACCGCTGACCGCCCTGTCCAGCGAGGCATGGACATTGCCTTCCACATGCCAGTAGAGAGACGGAATCGCCTTCCGTGAGAAAAAGTGGCGTTTGGGAACCTGCCACTGAGGAACCGCACATTGAACAAACTCACGGAAGGGGGCCGAGTCTATCAACTGAAAAGGCAGCAGTTGAAGTGCTAGCAATTTAGCCAAGCTAGCATTCAACCGCTGGGCATGTGGATGGCTGGGAGTATACTTCTTTCGACGGTCCAGCAGCTGGGGCAGGGAAATTTGCCTGCTACAATCGGACGTCGGTGTACTGCAAGTACTTGGTTGTGACACACCTAATTCTACACCTTCAGTCCTCTCAGAGCAGCTTTCAGAGAGGACTGAAGATATAGTGGGGATGGAGATCCCAGCTGATGAGGAGCAAGGAGAGGTCCGCTTTGTTCTTTGGTGTGGGTCTTTTATGTGTGCTTGCCAACGAGCTGCATGGCAGGTCGACATATGTCTGCTCATGCTTGTGGTGCCCAAGCGGCTGATGTTTTGGCCACGCGAGATACGCTTGAGACAAATATTGCAAATAGCAGTGGTGCGATCTGATGCACTCGTCTCAAAAAAGGCCCACACCAAAGAACTTTTGTGATAACGTGCAGAGGCAGCGCCCTGCACAGGCGGAGCTCTGCGGTGTGGTACAGTTGCTGTGCTGGCCTCTAGCTGGCCTCCAGGGGGCATCCTGCCTCGTTGGACATGTGACGCTGCATCCTCCTCCTCCTCCTCCTCTCTCCCTTCAGGCACCCACGTGGAGTCAGTGACCTCATCATCCCCTCCCTCTTCACCACTAGAGCAAACCTGGCAGTAAGCTGCAGCTGGTGGAACACTACTGCCAGATTGCTGTCCTTCAGCATCCCCTCTCTCTGCGCGCACACTACTGACTTCCTCAAGCTGGGTATCATCATCCGAGCCTTCGAATCGTTGGGCATCCTCCTGGAGCATGTACCCAACACTGTGCTCAAACAGTTCGGGGGACTCCTCAGGAGGACATGGTGGGTCTAGGGAAGGGGTGGCTGTTGATGCCATTGAGTACGCGTTGGCAGCTGCTCTGCCAGTACCCTGAGCCTGGGTGAGAGAGGATGAGGAGGATGAGGAGGGCTTGGTCATCCATTCTACCAAGCCTTCGGCATGATGCGGCTCCACATGTCCAGCTGCCGAAAACAAAGACAAGCGTGTCCCATGGCCACGTGCTGATGACGATGCACGACCACGTCCACGGCCAGCACTGTTGTCTCTAGAAACAGAGCCTGCCTGCCCTGTGTTCTTGCCTCGGCACGCTCTGCCTCTCCTTGGCGGTCTTCCAGCCATTGTAGTCGGTAGTGTATATAGTATAAAAAATAGAACTCCTATGTGTGCTCACAACACACTGTAGGTCCTATGGGTGCTGACACTAACACACTATAGGTACTATGTGTGCTGCTGACAAGAAAATATAGGAGCTCTGTTTGCTGCCACTAACACACTAGAAGTCCTATTGGTGCTTCTGAGATGAAAATATAGGAGCTCTGTGTGATGCCACTAACACACTAGAAGTCCTATGGGTGCTGCTGAGAAGAAAATATAGGAGCTCTGTGTGATGCCACTAACACACTAGAAGTCCTATGGGTGCTGCTGAGAAGAAAATATAGGAGCTCTGTGTGATGCCACTAACACACTAGAAGTCCTATGGGTGCTGCTGAGAAGAAAATATAGGAGCTCTGTTTGCTGCCACTAACACACTAGAAGTCCTATGGGTGCTTCTGAGAAGAAAATATAGGAGCTCTGTGTGATGCCACTAACACACTAGAAGTCCTATGGGTGCTTCTGAGATGAAAATATAGGAACTCTGTGTGATGCCACTAACACATTAGAAGTCCTATGGGTGCTGCTAAGAAGAAAATATAGGAGCTCTGTTTGCTGCCACTAACACACTAGAAGTCCTATGGGTGCTTCTGAGAAGAAAATATAGGAGCTCTGTTTGCTGCCACTAACACACTAGAAGTCCTATGGGTGCTTCTGAGATGAAAATATAGGAGCTCTGTGTGATGCCACTAACACACTAGAAGTCCTATGGGTGCTGCTGAGAAGAAAATATAGGAGCTCTGTGTGATGCCACTAACACACTAGAAGTCCTATGGGTGCTGCTGAGAAGAAAATATAGGAGCTCTGTTTGCTGCCACTAACACACTAGAAGTCCTATGGGTGCTGCTGAGAAGAAAATATAGGAGCTCTGTGTGATGCCACTAACACACTAGAAGTCCTATGGGTGCTGCTGAGAAGAAAATATAGGAGCTCTGTTTGCTTCCACTAACACACTAGAAGTCCTATGGGTGCTTCTGAGAAGAAAATATAGGAGCTCTGTGTGATGCCACTAACACACTAGAAGTCCTATGGGTGCTTCTGAGATGAAAATATAGGAACTCTGTGTGATGCCACTAACACATTAGAAGTCCTATGGGTGCTGCTAAGAAGAAAATATAGGAGCTCTGTTTGCTGCCACTAACACACTAGAAGTCCTATGGGTGCTTCTGAGAAGAAAATATAGGAGCTCTGTGTGATGCCACTAACACACTAGAAGTCCTATGGGTGCTTCTGAGATGAAAATATAGGAACTCTGTGTGATGCCACTAACACACTAGAAGTCCTATGGGTGCTTCTGAGATGAAAATATAGGAGCTCTGTGTGATGCCACTAACACACTAGAAGTCCTATGGGTGCTGCTGAGAAGAAAATATAGGAGCTCTGTGTGATGCCACTAACACACTAGAAGTCCTATGGGTGCTTCTGAGATGAAAATATAGGAACTCTGTGTGATGCCACTAACACACTAGAAGTCCTATGGGTGCTGCTGAGAAGAAAATATAGGAGCTCTGTTTGCTGCCACTAACACACTAGAAGTCCTATGGGTGCTGCTGAGAAGAAAATATAGGAGCTCTGTGTGATGCCACTAACACACTAGAAGTCCTATGGGTGCTTCTGAGATGAAAATATAGGAGCTCTGTGTGATGCCACTAACACACTAGAAGTCCTATGGGTGCTGCTGAGAAGAAAATATAGGAGCTCTGTGTGATGCCACTAACACACTAGAAGTCCTATGGGTGCTTCTGAGATGAAAATATAGGAACTCTGTGTGATGCCACTAACACATTAGAAGTCCTATGGGTGCTGCTAAGAAGAAAATATAGGAGCTCTGTTTGCTGCCACTAACACACTAGAAGTCCTATGGGTGCTTCTGAGAAGAAAATATAGGAGCTCTGTGTGATGCCACTAACACACTAGAAGTCCTATGGGTGCTTCTGAGATGAAAATATAGGAACTCTGTGTGATGCCACTAACACACTAGAAGTCCTATGGGTGCTGCTGAGAAGAAAATATAGGAGCTCTGTTTGCTGCCACTAACACACTAGAAGTCCTATGGGTGCTTCTGAGATGAAAATATAGGAGCTCTGTGTGATGCCACTAACACACTAGAAGTCCTATGGGTGCTTCTGAGATGAAAATATAGGAGCTCTGTGTGATGCCACTAACACACTAGAAGTCCTATGGGTGCTGCTGAGAAGAAAATATAGGAGCTCTGTTTGCTGCCACTAACACACTAGAAGTCCTATGGGTGCTGCTGAGAAGAAAATATAGGAGCTCTGTGTGATGCCACTAACACACTAGAAGTCCTATGGGTGCTGCTGAGAAGAAAATATAGGAGCTCTGTTTGCTGCCACTAACACACTAGAAGTCCTATGGGTGCTTCTGAGAAGAAAATATAGGAGCTCTGTGTGATGCCACTAACACACTAGAAGTCCTATGGGTGCTTCTGAGATGAAAATATAGGAACTCTGTGTGATGCCACTAACACATTAGAAGTCCTATGGGTGCTGCTAAGAAGAAAATATAGGAGCTCTGTTTGCTGCCACTAACACACTAGAAGTCCTATGGGTGCTTCTGAGAAGAAAATATAGGAGCTCTGTGTGATGCCACTAACACACTAGAAGTCCTATGGGTGCTTCTGAGATGAAAATATAGGAACTCTGTGTGATGCCACTAACACATTAGAAGTCCTATGGGTGCTGCTGAGAAGAAAATATAGGAGCTCTGTTTGCTGCCACTAACACACTAGAAGTCCTATGGGTGCTGCTGAGAAGAAAATATAGGAGCTCTGTGTGATGCCACTAACACACTAGAAGTCCTATGGGTGCTGCTGAGAAGAAAATATAGGAGCTCTGTTTGCTGCCACTAACACACTAGAAGTCCTATGGGTGCTGCTGAGAAGAAAATATAGGAGCTCTGTTTGCTGCCACTAACACACTAGAAGTCCTATGGGTGCTGCTGAGAAGAAAATATAGGAGCTCTGTGTGATGCCACTAACACACTAGAAGTCCTATGGGTGCTGCTGAGAAGAAAATATAGGAGCTCTGTTTGCTGCCACTAACACACTAGAAGTCCTATGGGTGCTGCTGAGAAGAAAATATAGGAGCTCTGTTTGCTGCCACTAACACACTAGAAGTCCTATGGGTGCTGTTGGGGTGCAATGCTGTGCTAACAGCACTGCGGTTGGTACTACTGCAATACTGTACTAACAGTAAGCACGCACCAGACTAATCCCCAGCAGCAGCTAATAACACGCTAACTGTGCAATCAGCAGCAATGAACGATCAATGACTTAGGTAGCAATGGTTTAGCAAAGAAATAGCCAATGGTTTAGCAAAGAAGAGCAAATCTTTCAGTATCAAGCAAAGACAGAATCAGCAGACTGATCTCTCCTAAAGCCGGAACTCATGTGACCGGGGCCGATGGCGTGGCGGCCTTTTAAATGGTGGGGCATGTACTAAAGCCCCTGAGCTGTAATTGGCTACAGGCGTCCTGCCTGTAGCCAATTATTGCTCTCCGAGTTTCGGGCGCTGTGATTGGCCAAGCATGCGGGGTCACAGTGCATGCTTGGCCAATCATCAGCCAGCAATGCACTGCGCCGGCCGCGCCGGCCGCAATGCATTGCGGGGCCGCTCGCATCACACGAATGTGATGCGAACGGCCCAAATAGTTCTGGGCTCGACGAGCGAGCGAACGCCCGGTGCTCGATTCGAACATGGGTTCGAATCGAGCACCGGGCCCATCCCTACTGATGATCCACACGGACCTTGGCCAGCTGGATTTCCGGATCCATGGATCCCCGTTTCTGGCTGTGTAAGCCCTCACGTTGCCTTCGCAGGCGCTTCAACTCCGCTCTCAGCTTGTACAGCTTGTCTCTCTCCCTATTCAGGACCTTAATCCCGGCCACCACTCGCTCCCGAATGGCCTCCGAGCCTTCATCCTCACCAGGGGCTGAGAGATCGGCTTGTGCAGAGGCAGGCAGTTCACCTGATGGCCCAGGAGATGGCTGGGAGCCTCCAGCAGGAGAGGCCCTGCTGGTCTCCATGGCCTCCCCAGAAAGGGGGCCAGGGAGCTGGGATAGATTTCACCACCACTCCCCTCTCACAGAGCAGCTTCAGAGGCACCTTCCTCCTGACACACCTGTGCTCCAATGATGGGCGGGGCACTATTCCTCCCACCAACACCAATGATGGGGCACTATTCCTCAAATCCTTACACTTGTCCATTGTTTCTGCTTTCAACACATTAACTTCAGGGACAACATGTTCACTTGCTGCCTAATATATCCCGCCCACTTTCAGATGCCAAAGTAATCAGATAATCAAGGATATTCACTTTACCGGTCAATGGTCAGAATGTAATGGCTGATCGGTGTATAGACGGGTATATTAGAAGTTCTGATTGGACGGTGATGGACGCATGCTCGTGTTGATGGATGTGATGTGGTTATTTATGTAGGTGACCCAGAAGTGAGGCTCGTTAAATGTAGAAAAGTTTGACCACACGAGAACTGATCTCATTTTGCAGCAGTTTTTTCTTCATCACTTCTGCTAAGAAACAGGACAGTAAAACCCCCCGAAGTCCCCGGCACAACGACCTCTCCGCCAACCAGCAGCCTACGTTCTGCTGACCTCACTGACACAATTAGGACTCCGATGTGCTCGTTCCCCATTCAGCTCACAAATTCTCTCTGATAACGATTCCCAGGCAGAAAGAATGGAGGACAAAGCCCTTGATGTCCCTCCACAGTCCTCACACCAATAAAAGGGTATCAGGAACAAGGGACATTCCAGGGACCGTTTTATGAGGACTAAAGTCCGGGCTACAGATTTCCGGCCCGTCACCACGGAAATACTAACAGCCAAGTGAGAAAAGCAATGGACAAAGGAGAGGGAAAAAAAATCTGTAATGTCTCGGAGAGAGTGCTGGAGGACTGAAGGGGACCAGGACTAAGGATTTGGTCCGGTGCAGGGGTCTCCAAACCTTCTATAGAAAGGGACAGCTTATTGTCCTTCAGACTTTAAGAGGGCCGGACTATGGCCATTGGCGGGCCGTCTTTAATGTTGATTGGACCCGGGGCAAAACGTTTCTTGGGGGCCACCCCATGCAATTTTGCTCTCCACCTGCTCTGAGACATACAATAAATATCAGCTAGACCTAAAATCAGTTTACTGTATCAGATCAGGGAGTGATTGCGATTGGTTGCCAGAGGTTACAGCTTATCATTACCACTTACTGACTGGTTGCTAGAGGTTACAGCACACATTACGGCTCACTGATTAGTTGCTAGAGGTTACAGCGCATGATTTCTTCTTGTTGATTGGTTGCTAGAGATTACTGTACAGTAATACTGCTCACTGATTGGTTGCCAGAGGTTACAGCATATCATTACCACTTACTGACTGGTTGCTAGAGGTTACAGCACACATTACGGCTCACTGATTAGTTGCTAGAGGTTACAGCACATGATTTCTTCTTGTTGAGTGGTTGCTAGAGATTACTGTACAGTAATACTGCTCACTGATTGGTTGTCAGAGGCTACATTATATCATTACCACTTACTGACTGGTTTCTAGAGCTTACAGCACACATTACGGCTCACTGATTAGTTGCTAGAGGTTACAGCACATGATTTCTTCTTGTTGAGTGGTTGCTAGAGATTACTGTACAGTAATACTGCTCACTGATTGGTTGTCAGAGGCTACATTATATCATTACCACTTACTGACTGGTTGCTAGAGCTTACAGCACACATTACGGCTCACTGATTAGTTGCTAGAGGTTACAGCACATGATTTCTTCTTGTTGATTGGTTGCTAGAGATTACTGTACAGTAATACTGCTCACTGATTGGTTGCCAGAGGTTACAGCATATCATTACCACTTACTGACTGGTTGCTAGAGGTTAAAGCACACATTACGGCTCACTGATTAGTTGCTAGAGGTTACAGCACATGATTTCTTCTTGTTGATTGGTTGCTAGAGATTACTGTAGAGTAATACTGCTCACTGATTGGTTGTCAGAGGTTACAGCATATCATTACCACTTACTGACTGGTTGCTATAGCTTACAGCACACATTACGGCTCACTGATTAGTTGCTAGAGGTTACAGCACATGATTTCTTCTTGTTGATTGGTTGCTAGAGATTATTGTAGAGTAATACTGCTCACTGATTGGTTGTCAGAGGTTACAGCATATCATTACCACTTACTGACTGGTTGCTAGAGGTTACAGCACACATTAAGGCTCACTGATTAGTTGCTAGAGGTTACAGCACATGATTTCTTCTTGTTGATTGGTTGCTAGAGATTACTGTACAGTAATACTGCTCACTGATTGGTTGCTAGAGGTTACAGCATATCATCACTGCAGAGGGGCATGATATACATATGATCAGTGGCGGTGTGTCCATAGAGGGCGCCGGAGCACCGCCCCCTCTCTCTCCTGCACCGCCACTGAAAGACAATACATAGATTCATGCATTGCATGAATCTGTGTATTGTCGCCGCTGCCGCACTGCCCACTATTCATATGGCCGGCCTCCTGGTGAGCGCCGGCCATATGAATTAGAGCAGTGGCCGGCGGTGGGTGTGACTTGGAAGTGTCTATCAGAGCCAGCGGCTCTGATAGGCTTTCCGAATACAGCTCTCACGCTGTAATCGGCTTCCAAAAACTCCTCCAAGGTACGCACGGGGGTGCGTTCCTTGGAGAAGACTGTGGGGGTTTCAGCCAATCAGGTTCACCGGATCTGGTTACCAGTAACCTGATCGGCTGAAGCGACATCGAGGGCGGGAGAACACATCGAGGACAGCGCGGACCGAGGAAGGTAAGTGCAGGGCTGGGGGGGGGGGGGCACAGGCTGCATTTGGGAACAAACTGGCTGTATATGGGGACACACTGGCTGCATTTGGGGGACACACTGGCTGTATTTGGGGACACACTGGCTGTATATGGGAACACACTGGCTGTATATGGGGGACACACTGGCTGTATATGGGGACACACTGGCTGTATATGGGGGACACACTGGCTATATATATATGGGGGCACACTGGCTGTATATGGGGAGACACTGGCCGTATATGGGGGACACACTGGCTGTATATGGGGGACACACTGGCTGTATATGTGGACACACTGGCTGTATATGGGAACAAACTGCCTGTATATGGGAACAAACTGGCTGTATATGGGGACACACTGGCTGTATATGGGGACACACTGGCTGTATATGGGGACACACTGGCTGCATTTGGGGGACACACTGGCTGTATATGGGGACACACTGGCTGTATATGGGAACACACTGGCTGTATATGGGGACACACTGGCTGTATATGGGGACACACTGGCTGTATATGGGAACAAACTGGCTGTATATGGGAACAAACTGGCTGTATATGGGGACACACTGGCTGTATATGGGAACAAACTGCCTGTATATGGGGACAAACTGCCTGTATATGGGGGACACACTGGCTGTATATGGGGGGGACACTGGCTGTATATGGGGGACACACTGGCTGTATATGGGGGACACACTGGCTGTATATGGGAACAAACTGCCTGTATATGGGAACAAACTGGCTGTATATGGGAACAAACTGGCTGTATATGGGGACAAACTGGCTGCATTTGGGGACAAACTGGCTGCATTTGAGGGGACAAACTGGTGGCGTTTGGACACAGTGGCTGCGTTTAATGGGCACAGTGGTGGCAATTGATGTTTTTTTTTTCAGTTTGTTTGCGCCCCCCCAAAAATTTTGAGCACCAGCCGCCACTGTTCTTTATATGTAAAATAAAGAGATTCCTCAGCAGCATGGTTCCCATGTACCCACTGGCCTTGCAGCTAATAGCTTTATTCCTCAAAATGGGCCCTGCCAAAACTGTTTGCTGTCAGCCCTACCAAAAAATGCAACATCATCTGATCTTCAAAACATCAAAATCAGAAGTAGATAACGATTGTCAAATGTTTATCTGAAGACCCCACTCAATGCACATCATTATATTGTGCAATGAACTAAAATTTCGACATACTACAAACACCGGTATGTACAATACTAGCATAGAAAATAAATATACATACAAAGAACAGTGATATAGATGAAGATGTTTAACAGAAAAGAGAAAGAAAGAGGGAATACAATCACAGGCTATTGACTGAACCACACTATACATAGACTGTTTGAAGTTTTATTATGGAGGTTAAATATTCACTCTTGTTTCGTAACATGTATGTTAGATAAATAGACATATATAACATGAGGTATTGACTATTCAAGGCAGTGACAGATAAAGACAAGCATAGTTAAAGTAAGCACTCTACACATATCTTAAAACTAATAATAATATCTATGTGGTTACTACAAATTGATAAACAGGAGCTTTAGAGCCCATTCACACAGGGACAACTTTAAATCCGACTTCAAGCCGCCCCAAGTCGCCCCTAGTAGCCTCAAGTCGCGCTGCATGAGAAAATCAATGTAAGTGAAAATCAATGTAAGTGAATAGAGCTGTCTTAATGTACACTACTGAAGTCGCTCCGACTTCAGAAAAGGTTCCTGTACTACTTCAATCCGACTTCTAGGTGACTTGTAGGCAACTTGTACCCATTGATTTCAATGGAAGTCGCCTCAGAAGTCGGATCACTGTCTTAACAGAAGCAACAATACAGGAAGAGAACATACATTTCTCAGGCAAACCCCTCCCTCCCCCTCCCTCCCACAGAGCTGATTCTTGTTTGATTGGCCACTGGAAAGCCTCCTGTCCTGGAGGCAACTTGAAGTTGCCTTGTAAGTTGCCTCATGTCGCGCTGTGATTCATACTCAAGTTGTGTCCAAGTTGCCTCCCAAAGTCGCGCTGGATGTCGTGTTGCCCCTGTGTGAATGGAGTCTAAAAATCAGCAGAGGCAAACAATGATGGCTATTTATTTCATAAGCGGTATAGACCAAGTATATGGAACTAGTCCAGCCTCATTTACTATGCTATATAAAATAAATTATAAAATATATTTTTCAATATCCTATTTTGTTAATAAAGTTTATGAAATTAGTAGTTTACACAATTAAAATAACATTGTTTTTTCCTCAAGATCATCTCACTGGAAGTGACAAGGACATTGCGTTTCTTACAAAATCAACAAGTATTTTTTGTACTTGCTGAAAATGTTCTTAGCTTAAAAAAATACAAATAAAGCAACCACCACATCTAAGGACTAATCAGCAATAATAGAATACATTTTCGATCTTGGGTTTACATCCACAGACACGTCTTCTCCTGATGACTACCCACCACAGATGACAGGCCCTGCACCTGAATGTAAACAAAGGGAAGGATTGTGGTCTCTGTCTCTTTCACATACAAAGCAGGGTTAATATTCCTGTATTCTATGTGATGACCCTCAGGGAGCGTCCACAGACAAGAACTTCAGGAAGAAAAGGGCACTACCAGGGCAGGCCAGAGCAGGGGGTAGGGTAAGAAGAGGGGCCTGTTCCTGTACCCCCTAGATATGATCAGCATTTAGATTTTTTTTCTAATTCCTGGAGTTGGGCTTTCAAAATACTGTGATACATACAAGGAAGCCAATCTCATGAAAACTTTAGTAGTGCTTTTGGGCAACTATATATTGCCTATGTAATCCTAGACTTACCTTCACTCATCTCCTATCTCTGATGATTTTCGAGACCAGTAGATATTCCATTGCCAAGGAAAATTTGATAATTTTAGTACCTGCATCATATGTCAAGATCTGGCTGTCAACTGAGTTGAGGCCATCTGCAGCTGAGCAGGAAAAATGACCTGATTTGTGCATGTATAACCAACATGAAATAATCCTACATTTGAAACCAACATTTGAGATGAAGTACTGGAAACTAGGAGCCATGTCTAGCCTTGTGCAAATGCAAACATTTGGAAAGTTGGTAACCCAATGGGTTCTGGCAGGGATAGCAGGCAAACTCTTTTATTCCTGACATACTATTGGATATATTTTTTTCTTCACACAACGGATTTATAATAAACATGTAATACCACTTTTAGTTTAACTAAAGTCAAAACTTTTTTGTTTTAGATAGAGTGGAGAAGGATTAGAATACCTGTCAGTTTTTTATTGCTGTCTGTTCCCCTATTTTTTCTGGTTTACCATTATTATCGAAAGTGAAATGAAAAGAAAATCCCAAGTTTTGGTTGACATCAGAGCACTAATAGAGGGGAAATGTTCCAATCAGGACACTAGTCATGGTGACCCTGGTGATACACTGGGATTCCCTCACTCTGTAGGTGTTGCACCCTCCTAGATAGGTGCTAGGATCAGTTAGACTTAGTGCTGGCTCACTGTGTTTATTGGGGCTGTGTGTGTTTTGGTTAGGTAAATGTTGCTTTCCCCACTCTTTCCAGTGTGGCTGCAATTAATTAGTTAAGTCTGTTCAGTGTTTTCAGCTGCTGCCAGTCTGATAGCTCCCTCTGCTTTCCAAAAATCAGTAGAACTTTCTGGATTATAGGTGTGAAGCTATGCAGATGGCGGCAGCATGAATATTTATAAAGCCCTGGCCAATCCCAGGGAGCATGGCCCTGAATGCTGCTGGGAGACTGTATATATTCTCTGAGCACACTGAGTTTTTTTTTGTGCTTGCTGTTGGCAGGCCCGGACAGGCCATAGGGCCGCCACACATCATGTCACGTTTCCCTATCATCTCCAATGTCTCTGGAGGCAGCCTGAGTTGGTGGGCGGAGCTGGGAGTGTGGCTGCCCCCTCCACTCCTCCCACAGACTCGTTCACTCAGATGAAGGAGAAAGAAACGAGGACACAGCGGCCAGAGTGTCTTCATCTCCAGGCATGCTGTAAGTTACTGCACTGCTGCACATGTCACTACATAGAATACTAACCTGGCACCATACCACCCCAGCCTGCCCTATGCCATCGCACCCTGCCCTATGCGTGCCACCCCAACCTGCCTTATGCCACGCACCCTGCCTAATGCCACGCAACCTGCCTTATGCCACCGCACCCTGCCCTATGCCACCGCACCCTGCCCTATGCCACCGCACCCTGCCTTATGCCACCGCAACCTGCCCTATACCACCCCAGCCTGCTCTATACCACCGCAACCTGCCCTATGCCACTGCAACCTGCCCTATGCCACCGCAACCTGCCCTATGCCACCACAACCTGCCCTATGCCACCACAAACTGCTCTATACCACCCCAACCTGCCCTATGCCACCGCAACCTGCCCTATACTGCCGCAAACTGCTCTATACCACCCCAACCTGCCCTATCCCACCGCAACCTGCTCTATGCCACCACACCCTGCCCTATATCACCCCAACCTGCCCTATGCCACCCAGCTTGCCATATACCACCGCAAACTGCCCTATACCACCCAAACCTGCTCCATAGCACCCCAGCCTGCCCTTTATCACCCTAACCTGCACTATACCACCACAACCTGCCCTATATTACCCCAACCTGCCCTATATCGCCCCAGCCGGCCCAATACCACCCTATACTTTAATTTACAGGGGTCATTTGGGGGTGCGCCTCATGACCGTGCTCTGCCTGCAGGGCGCTGGGCAGGATAGACAGGAGGGGGGTGACACCATGTTTTGCCGCACCAGGTGAAACCAACCCTAGTGACGCCACTGCCCCAGTGCACTCTCAGCTGTGAGTCGGAGCCGCACTTGAGTGACAGTGACACCCGTCGGCACATCAGGGGGCCGGGACCTGCAACGATCCCCTTCTCTCTGGCAAGGTGGCCATGGCACTGATGATCTGATCAGTCTCGGGTCGGCTGTCTCACACAGCCGAGCAGAGTAAAGCCGCCTCCCCCTCCTCCTTTATGTCCAAACAGGGGGAGGGGACCCAACATGCAGTCCCGCGCTGATCTGAGGTACAGTATGGGTCTGAAGGGGGGGTCTGTATTGTGGGGGGTTCTGTATTGTAGGGGTGGTCTGAAATGTAGGGGGGTTCTGTATTGTAGGGGGATCTGTAATGTAGGGGGGTTCTGTATTGTAGGGGGGTCTGAAGTGTAGGGGGGTTCTGTATTGTAGGGGGTCTGTAAAGTAGGGGGGTTCTGTATTGTAGGGGGGTCTGAAATGTAGGTGGGTTCTGTATTGTAGGGGGGTCTGAAATGTAGGGGGTTCTGTATTGTAGGGGGGTCTGTAATGTAGGAGGTTCTGTATTGTAGGGGGGTCTGTAATATAGGGGGGTTCTTTATTGTAGGGGGGTTCTGTATCGTAGGGGGGTCTGAAATGTAGGGGGGTTCTGTATTGTAGGGGGGTTTGAAATGTAGGTGGGTTCTGTATTGTAGGGGGGTCTGTAATGTAGGGGGGTTCTGTATTTTAGGGGGGTCTGTATTGTAGGGGGGTCTGTAATGTAGGGGGGTTCTGTATTGAAGGGGGTCTGAAATGTAGGGGGGGTTCTGTATTGTAGGGGGGTCTGAAATGTAGGGGGGTTCTGTATTGTAGGGGGGGTCTGAAATGTAGGGGGGTCTGAAATGTAGGGTGGTTCTGTATTGTAGGGGGGTCTGTAATTTAGAGGGGTTCTGTATTGTAGGGGGGTCTGAAATGTAGGGGGGTTCTGTATTTTAGGGGGGTCTGAAATGTAGGGGGTATCTGTATTGTAGGGGGGTCTGTATTGTAGGGGGGTCTGTAATGTAGGGGGGGTCTGTACTGTAGGGAGGGGGTCTATAATGTAGGGGGGTTATGTATTGTAGGGGGGTTCTGTATTGTAGGGGGGTCTGTATTTTAGAGGGGGGTCTGTAATGTAGGGGGTTCTGTATTGTAGGGGGGTCTGTAATGTAGGGGGGGTCTGTACTGTAGGGAGGGGGTCTGTAATGTAGGGGGGGGTCTGTATTGTAGAGGGGGGCTGTAATGTAGGGGGGTCTGTATTGTAGAGAGGGTCTGTACTGTAGGGAGGGGGTCTGCACTGTAGGGAGGGGGTCTGCACTGTAGGGAGGGGGCCTGTACTGTAGAGAGGTCTGTGTAACATGCAGGGGGTCCAGAACTGTTAGAAGGTGTCTGTGTAACAAACTGTGGGGGGCTGTGTAATGTAAAGGGGTCCAGAGGTGCGGTGCTTTGTAATGTAAAGGGGTCCAGAGGTGCAGGGTGCTGTGTAATGTAAAAGGGTCCAGAGGTGCAGGGTGCTGTGTAATGTAAAGGGGTCCAGAGGTGCAGGGTGCTGTGTAATGTAAAGGGGTCCAGAGGTGCAAGGTGCTGTGTAATGTAAAGAAGGGGTCCAGAGGTGCAGGGTGCTGTGTAATGTAAAGGGGTCCAGAGGTACAAGGTGCTGGAACCACACATCCCATTATTAACCGCCGCCGCAAAGCGCCACCGCCGCCCCCTCCCCCCGGGGCTGCTCAATCTAAAATGTCCGGGCCTATTTTTTGTCCCAGTCCAGGCCTGGCTGTTGGTGAGCCCTCAGATGGGTGACCTGAGGGCCTGGATGCTGAAGCTACAGAGAGCTGAGTGAGGGGCTGTCTGCTGAAGATCTAGTCTGGTATCACTGGAGAAAGGTGTCGCTTTAAAGTTGAAAGGAGGCAACCAACTGTCCCTGGACAGTACAGACTGCTGTGAGAGATCTTTGAGACTTTTGGGCTGCTGCCATGCCTATTGTGCTAGAGAGTCAGCTGTGTATTTGCTAAAGGGGACAACGGCTGGTGTCCTGAAGAGCTCAGTCTATCTGATAACTTGTGAAGGGACTCTACTCTTGTTGTTCGAAAGAAAGAAGCCTGCTTTTGACTGCTTTTAGGCCAAGACCACAGTTTGCTATACGCAAGGACTTCTGCTTAAGTTTTACTTTTACCTGTTTCCACTACAAAGTCAAGTAAACAGTTTGCTATATGCAATGACTTTTGCTTAAGCTCTACATTTATCTGTTTCTACTACAATGTCAAGTCCACAGTGACTTCTTCTTCAGCTTAATAGAAAGAAGTTCACTGTCCTCAACTTGTACATAGTTTCTGTTTTTTGAGTATCCCACACAATTCTCTCAATCCTATCCAAGTTCTCCCAAAAAAAAAACACATCAAAAACAACACCCTACACTGGTTATTGAGGAAAAGCGTGGCTGAGATTCTGTGTCTGATTGCGTGGCAATCCATTTGGGAAGAACCTGGACAAATTTCCAGTGGCTCCTATGGGAGTAAGTGTTACACAGGGATTTCCTCTCAATTCCTGTTTTTGGCTATGGGACGGGAAGTGAAGATTTTTTTTTCCAATGGGATACAGATGGCAAAAAAAAACTGACAGGGGTTATAACCCTCCCTTACTCTAAACAAAATGAAAAAAAAATGCCTTTAGTTACACTTTAACACTGTAGGCAACCTCTCCTCAGCCTCTCTGAAAACCCAAAATGACACAAACAACTGTGTGGGAAAATGCATAAGGTAGCATTCAAAGAAAAATCCCATCCTTAAACCAATTTTACCACAGAGTGTTCTCTTTCAATAAACATCAAGGAAGCTCTGACTTTGTGATTTTATCTTCACAGCCAAAGACAAATTGGGGACCTTTGAGCTGCTTAAAGTGGTTAAACATCTACTGCAATCAAATAGTTAAATGTGTACCTAGCTAGTGTTTTGGTGTACTGTGGGAGGTGCTTTTACTAGGGAAAGGATTTTTTTTTTATTCCTTGCTTTGCGGGAAATGGACAGGGCTCTGCCTTGTTTACATAGGCAGGGCTCTGTCCTGTGTAAATTCATGACAATTGCTGGGTGCTGGCGGTAATCTTTTGGCTGGCACCAATGACAGACATCTGCTGTGATCAATCACAGTGCGGCCGCATGCATGCGCGCGCGCCCCCTCTACCCGGAAGTGTCAGATCACGTACTTGGTACGTATATCTAGCGGTTAATTAAGTTAAAAATACATTTACTATTTTGCTACCTGTTGCAAGAAAAGTATTCATCTCATTAATGTCAATAATAAGAAATGTACACATATGGATAAGAATCCCTCACAAGCCTTAAACTGGCGTTATCCTCCCAACGGGTGCTATTATTATTAATAGTGTGGCACACTGTATAATGCAGCAATTAAATTGTCTTTATTGATCTAGATTCTAGACAAATAGATCAAGTGCGCCCACTCTTGTTTGGACCAATAAAGACCATTGAAAAATGAATTTTGCAATGAGGAAATATCACGTCCAGTGCTATGCTATTGTCATATATAACTGCCAACAGTAGAGACTTGAGAAAATCTTTTCTTATTTTTTTAGGCGGATTGAAGGTACCCAGCTCTTAAACAATTCACTTCTGTCACTGTTACTGCTATTACTGATTACTGGAAAAAACATTTGTCAGTGGGGTTGATTTACTAAAGGAGGAGAATTTTTGGTTTCCAAAGTTAATATTCATTTAGCTTAGTGAATAAGGTAAAATTGTGTTCATGTCAATCATCCAGTCACATTTAATCAAAAATCTTGCTTTGACTGGGTAGTCAAAGTATTCACAACATTCAGTTTGCAAAGACACTTATTCTTTAGTAAATCAACTCTAATGTGTTTTTTTCCAATTGATAGTAAAGCCAGTAATGGGGAAATAAATTAAAGTGCAAACCAAGTAAATACATTTTTTTTCTTTTTTTAGTTTTAATGTAAAGGGAAAGGATTAAACCAGCTGTCAGATTTTTACTGCTATCGGAAGTTCTATTGAAGATTTCCCCTCACTGACATTGGCAAAGGTTTTTATCAATCAGGAAGTGAGGAAAAATATTCAACAGCAACGCAGACAGATTTTTTTAGTGAGTTATGGGAAAGGTCGAACCCCTATTAGCTTTTTATTGACATGATGTGAGAAACATCTGTAGTCAAAACTTGGTGAAATTAGCATTACTAATATTGAGATTACTGTTTTATATAGTCCGGTAAATTTAAATATGAAGTTGTGGCAAAAATTATTACAGATTTCAGTTTTACTCAATGATTAACTTACCCAAAACTTTTGTAGTGTTATTATATAATTATTTAGGGAAGTATTTGTCTACTTGTAATCTTTTTGTCTATAACAAATTGCAATTAAAACATGTAATTCATTTAATGCTTCATTAAACGGTTCACAAACGGTGCTCCAATATATCACTACTTTAACTGTAGTTAATTACATTTTTTTCACTATTATTCTCAGAAAACAGTAGATGAGCTCAGAGATCGTTTAATAGGTGCTTACTACTAATGTGTATTACTATGACATTAATTTGGCAGGACACATTGCAGGAAGCTAATGGAACAAAAGCTTAGGTTGTTATTGCATGCACTTAACATAAACCAATCCAAGTGCATCCATTTACACTCTTTTAAAGTGCATAAATCAAACACAGAAATGGTTTAAATTACAGTAACTGTGGTTTGCTTGATGTATTATTTTTAATATCAATTTTAACCAACATTCCCCTTATGAAAAGAGCTCTATTTTTGGGACATGGTCTTCTGATGGAACTTTTCAGCATTGGGTTTCAGTCCTTGGCCAGTGACTGATAGAATTCAATTAGGTTGAGTTACTAAAGGATTGGAAAATGTACACATAGCAAAGTGAGTGTTCACTAGAAAGTAGGCTATGTTTGATTTTAATACCCAATCATATTCAAGAGAAACATTTTTTTGCTTGTGATTAAATAATTGAAGTGAAGACAGATTTAAAGTATTCACTAAGCTAATTCAATGTTCACTTCGTAAAGTGAAAATGTTGCTACTTCTCTGTAAAGGCCTGTACACACGATATGAAAATCGGAAGTAAAATTTCGTCCTGCCGATTTTCAGATCGTTAGTATAGTGCTTTCGACAGCCGATTCAGGTTTTTCGTCAGAAAAAAGCTGGATGTGCAGACTATAACATTTCTGTCGTACGTGAACTCAACGTCCGATTTTCGTTTAATTAGTATGAAAAAAATCGTAAGAGAAAGACTGCGCATGCTCAGAAATGAAAGAACACATACAAAACTAGTCGACACATTACGTCACTTCTGAATTTGTATTCTGTCATACGATAATTTTCGTATGGTGGGTACATGAGACTAGCATGCAACAAAAAACGGCCAGACGGTCATCCGAAAATCTGATCGTGTGTACGAGACTTCAAAGTATAGCTAAAGGCAAACCTTTTTTTGTTTTGGATAGAGTGGAGAGGGATTGGAACACCTGTCAGTTTAAATTGCTGTCTGTGCCCCCGTTAAGGAGATTCCCGCTCTCTATTTGTCCTGTTTACCATTATCATTGAAAGTGAAAGTAAAAGAAAATCCCACATTTTGGGTTGTCCCCAGAAAAGTAATAAAAGATTAAGCTTCCAATGTGGACACTAGTTCTGGTGACCTGGGGGGAAAGGGGGTAATTTGCAGGGATTTCCTCTCATGTTTTGTTTGGCTATGGGACAGGAAGTGAAGGGAAATTTCTGCAATGGGACACAGATTGCGGAAAAAAAAAAGCTACCAAAGGGTTTTAACCCTTCCTTGCTCTATCCAAAATGAAAAAAAAAAGTTTTACCATTAGTTCTACTTTAAATCCTATGAAAGGGTTGAGGGCAATGGAAATATACTGCATATACCTAACATAGTAAAAAAAAAGTTTTGCTTCCATATACGTTTTAAATTTAATTTGATCGTAGGGTCATTTAAAACTCAGCGAAATTTCAGTCCATAAAGTAACATTTCTGTCTGATTATGGGAAAACTTGTTTTATTTTCAGTTAGTACCCCTCCCTTAAAACCTCCTGCTTAAAAGATGGGAAATACAAAGACCTGATTTGCTTTAAGCAAAAAAATGTAAGATATTGATGTATTGTAAACTAGTCCAAGAACCCCGCTATTGGTACAGGTATTTAAAAAAAAAAACATAATACATGAATAAACCAACTTCTAAAATAGGTAGGCTGAAATGAAATGCAAGACAGGCAATGTTTCACTTATATTGACATGCCACTATTAAAAAAAGGACAAAAAAATAAAATCAATGTATATGTGGCAATTTTTAGGGCCATGGTTTTGTAGAAAGAGTTTATTGCAGCTACAAAATGCCAGGGCTTAGCATTTTGTTGCTGGGAATAAATGAATTGCAGTCAATGAAAGGTCTGTGTCACAGAGATTGCAGTGACTTATAGCTGCTTCAAATCTCTTTCATGATGTACCAGCACATTTTCAGAGAAAACTGATTTTTAAAACATTTGATAGAATAAGGATAAGTTGAACCCTTTGTCAGTTGTAGAGATTCTCCTTTTTTTCCATCATGATGACCACGCAGAAAGTGAAACAAATTTCCCCGATGGGTCTAAAGCCCGTTACACACAGCTAGTTTTTAGTACAGCAATCTTCCCACTGAGCTAATGTGTTCTGACAGACCCCCCCCCCCCCTGCCAGAACACACTGGTCAGCGTTCGCAGGCATTGGCTGTGAGCACTGTTTGGATGCGGGTCGGCTGCTGGTTTTCCAGCATGCCCGTTCTTCAGAAGCCTGATGTTAGGTCAGCTTCTGTCGGACAGGCTTCTGCAGCTGTACACACTGGCCAATACTGGGTGATATTTGGCCTGTGTGTACCAGTCTTTAGTTACCTGTAAAAAACTAAATAAAAAAAACTAAAAGGTTCTAACCCTCCACCTCTCTATCAAAAGCTAAATAAACAATGCCTTTTGAGCTTAAAGCTGAACTTCAGTCATACCTTCAGTTTTTACAGTTTTCAGACATTTCTCCTGTACTGAATATGCTTTTTCTGATTTCACTACACACTGTGAGCTTTTCACAGTGCGCATTAGAAGCGGACACAAGTCCACCTAATTTCTTAGTTGGATGACCTCCAACATCATCTAGTCCAGGGGTCTCAAACTGGCGGCCCTCCAGCTGATGCAAAACTACAAGCCCCATCATGCCTCTGCCTGTGGGAGTCATGCTTGTTACTGTCAGCCTTGCAATGCCTCATGGGACTTGTAGTTTTGCAACAGCTGGAGGGCCGCCAGTTTGAGACCCCTGATCTATTCCTTTCTTCTCCAGCCAGACTGTCCTTAGCCCACCCCCTTCATTAATTGGATTTTAGTTCTTTCAGTCTACAGATGCACCCTGCCTAGGAATGCTGACACCCCCAGACTGGCATCCACCCATTAAGGCATTTTGGTATTTGCAGAACTCCTCCCAATAACCAGCCAATGTTTGTGCCAAGTCAAAGGGCTCAAAGATAACTGAGGCAGGTTGCTTTCAGGAAGCTATGTACAGCACCCTTCTAGCCTCTCCATTCAGCTATAGCCAGCCTGCATCCCATAGAGAAACAGAGACCTAGATGTCACTGGGTCTAAAACAAGTTATGTAATGAAATCGGAAAGAACTTATTTAAACATTTCATTAGTATGTTGGTGGAAGAGGAGGAACCAGGGAAGCAAAATAATAACAGATTAAACTTTAAGTTTACGTTTTAAAATGGTCATCATTGATCATTATAAAGCTTTAAATTGTCTACATTGGGGGCGAATCACTCTAAACTGTTATACAAGTAGCATCTTACAGCCACTCTTTCTGCTGTGTACTGAAAGTAGCAGGAGTCAATAGAACCTTCAACAGATGTTCACAAGTGAATTGTATTAAGTCTCATATTGTAAAAAGGCTACAAAAAGAAAATGTAATATTATATATATATATATATATATATATATATATATATATATATAGACAGATATAGATATCTATATCTAGATATCTAGATATAGATATAGATATAGATAGCTACATCTATCTAAATCTATATATAATTTATTTGTATTTATATTATGAATGCAATATTCACATAATGCTATTGTACTGAAAAGTCTGAAAATAATGTTAAATGTTAGAACCTGATTTCCTCAGACAAGGATTATTCTGATTTAGCTTAAGGTGACATTTTTATCTTCAGTCCACATATTTATGCTCGTATGTCTACTAACCACATTGAATTACTCCAAGGCCAGTCACTCTCAATGAATATATCAGTTAGACAGAAGCTTTTTGGCAACCTGTCCTCTACTTAGCTCTGAAAGTCTGGATGAGTTATGCTGTAACAGATACAAATGATTCTCTTTTTTTTTCTTCCACACAAATGGTATTTAAATTATCGTGACCAAATCATGCATCACAGAGAGGTTCTAAACCGATATTTATTGTGTAACTGGCAGAACTTTTAAGTGCAGGAGTGATATAGGTAATACAATTTCATTCACATCTGAAATTCATTTTACTACCTGGAATGTAGATAGATCATTACTGGTGACCCAAGTGGTGAAGCTAGTGTTGTATCATGTATTATAGTCAAATGAATGAAGACTTTAGACAATCACACGCACTACAATATATAAGAAAAACATATGTTTAGAGGATTACCTTTTCAAATGATCCTATGAAGTTCCCAGCTTTGGGAGTTGTTTTATAAAGAGGATGCATCTGCTTCCAGAAGGTCCCATAGTTTGACTGAAATAGCAAATACAATTTCATTGACCATCCTGAATGTCTGGATTTGAGTATTTTTTCTGAGTGCTCTATCATACTTTCAGTAGATGAAGAGACTTTAGATTGAATCACGGGATGCTTCAGCTTTCACCAGAGTTCATTACAACAGATAAAGCACCCAATGTGATTCATTACAGAAAAAATAAATACAAATTTTGTGGTACATGTCACTGAAAACAGGTCAAAGTTCAAAGGCCAAGTTGTTTACCCCAAATAAAAACAACAAAAATAAGCCTACAGACTAGTTACTGACTTTGGATGCAAGTTGGAAAATTTGTATTGCCTTGCTGTGCAGACCATAGGGGGACCTAAAAACTAATTTGCTCATTAGGGGGCAGTGCTACATTTACTAAAATAATGTATTTTGGAAGCATGAGATTTGTTTGAATACAGCAGAGATGTGCACATAAATGGTGGGAAACAGAGTTTGTTTTGTGCTTTTATATTCTTGAATCACCCATTGACTTCATATACTTCATGTAGAGATCTCTGGAAGTGCTCAACCACTGAGTGTGACTGTTTTAAGAAGAGCTTACTCGTTCAGCTGGATTCTTTATTTAATAATTTATAAAGACAGCAACCCCCTTGGCTAACTTTGCAAAGTGGAGATAGGGATCAGAGGCTGGATCTCCAGCATATATAACTCACTCATGCAAACCCCTAGGAAATAAGAAGGTTTTAAAAAAGGACAGTATAAGCCAATGTAATTCAGATCCCCAAGTATGCAGTCAAAAACTGAAAACTCCCTTTTGGTTGACCTCTCATATTGGCAGATGTTACACTTAACAGAGTATCAAATCATAAAATGTAACGTTAAAACCCAACCAAACTTTTTTTTATATGTGTTGGGTAACGTGTATAAGAGTTAGAACCTTTGTCAGGTTTTTATTGTTGCCTGTGGCCCCATTAGGGTGCTTTCTCTTCATTTCCTGTCTGGTCGCTGAAACCGATAGAGAAGTAAATCTCTCCACTGTGGGTTGATATAGATATACAAAATTACTTTTCTTTTAGTAGCGTGAAGAAGTTATTAGCTAACTGAGTAAGTAACAAATACAAGCTGTCAGAACAGAACAGTACAGAACCAGTCTTCAGCCATGGTGCAGGATTGTTTTTATTCCTAGGTCAACAAAAGGATACAAATCCTTGCTGAATCATGGGTGTGTTAAGCTGGCTGGCAGTAAACCCACAGTATGCTTTTTCTTTTAACCACTTGACCACTGGGCACTTAAACCCCCTTAATAACCAGACCAATTTTCAGCTTTCGGTGCTCTCACATTTTGAATGACAATTGCTCAGTCATACAACACTGTACCCATATGAAATTTTTGTCATTTTTTTCACACAAATAGAGCTTTCTTTTGGTGGTATTTAATCACCGTTGGGTTTTTATTTTTTGTGCTATAAGAGAAAAAAGACTGAAAATTCTGTAAAAAAATGTTTTTTTTTCGTTTCTGTTATACAATTTAGCAAATTTGTATTTTTTCTTCATAAATTTTATCCAAAATTTATACTGCTATATATCTTTGGTAAAAATAAGTACAAATTGGTGCATATTATTTGGTCTTTGAAAGTTATAGAGTCCACAATCTATGGTGCCAATATCTGAAAATTGATCACACCTGAAGTACTGACGGCTGTACTGATCTAATTTCTTGAGACCCTAGCATGCCAGAAAAGTATAAATACCCCCCAAATGACCCCTTTTTGTGAAGAATACATTCCAAGGTATTTAGAAAGAGGCATTGTGAGTTTTTTGAAGTTGTCATTTTTTCCCACAATTCTTTGCAAAATCAAGATTTTTTTTTCTTTTTTTTTTTTCACAAAATTGTCATATTAGCAGGTTATTTCTCACACACAGCATATGCATACCACAAATTACACCCCAAAACACATTCTGCTATTACTCCCGGGTATGGCGATACCACATGTGTGAGACTTTTACACAGTGTGGCCACATAGAGAGGCCCAACATGCAGGGAGCACCATCAGGCGTTCTGGAGCACTGAGGCCAATTCTGACATTTCTCTCCTACATGTAAAAATCATCATTTGTTTGCTAGAAAATTACATAGAACCCCAAAACATTATATATGTTTTTTTAGAAAAGACCTTAGAGAATATAATGGTGGTCGTTGCAACTTTTTATCTCGCACGGTATTTGCGCAGCAATTTTTTTAACGCGTTTTTTATGGAAAAAAAAAGGTTTTGTGCTTAAAAAAAAACAAAACAGTAAAGTTAGCCCAATGTTTTTGCATAATGTGAAAGATGAAGTTACGCCGAGTAAATAGATACCTAACATGTCACCCTTAAAAATTGCACACGCTTGTGGAATGGCGCCAAACTTCGCTACTTAAAAATCCCCATAGGCGACGCTTTAAATATTTTTACTGGTTACATGTTTTGAGTTACAGAGGAGGTCTAGAGCCAAAATTATTGCACTCGCTCTAACGTTCACAGCAATACCTCACACGTGTGGTTTGAAAACCGTTTTCATATGTGGGCGGGACTTATGCATGCGTTTGCTTCTGTATGCGAGCTCACGGGGACAGGGGAGCTTAAAAAAAACAAAAACGATTTTTATTGTTCATTTTACTTTATTTATTTTAGTTTGACATGTTTTTCCGCTCCAAAAAATGTTTTGATCACTTTTATACCTATTACAAGGAACGTAAACATACCTTGTAATAGGAATATGGCATGACAGGTCCTCTTTACAGGGAGATATGGGGTCAATAAGACCCCACATCTCACCTCTAGGCTGGGAAGCCTGAAAAAAAAAAACAATCCTGGCTTTGATCGGAGCGGTGAGTCGGTAGAAGCACCGAAAGGGCGGCGGGGGGGACATCCCTTCTCGCCTCCCGTAAAAATGATCAAGAGGCGGAACAGCTGCTATGATTGTTCTTATGGTGTAGGGAATCGCCGGCTGAGAAAACTAATATCTGAATGATGCCTGTAGCTGCAAGCATCATTCAGATATCCCCACACAAAGTCAAGGACGTCATATGATGACTGGCGGGCGGGAAGTGGTTATTGCAGAGTATTGCCGGGCATTGCGGAGTATTGCCGGGCATTGCAGAGTATTGCCGGGCAATGCGGAGTATTGCCGGGCATTTCGGAGTATTGCAGGGTATTGCGGAGTATTGCAGGGCATTGCGGAATATTGCGGAGTATGGCAAGGTATTGCGGAGTATGGCAGGGTATTGCGGAGTATGGCAGGGTATTGCACGGGGTATTGCGCAGCGTATTGCACAGGGGGTATTGCGCAGGGTATTGCAGAGTATTGGGCAGGGTATTGCAGAGTATTGCGCAGGGTATTGCAGAGTATTGGGCAGGGTATTGCAGAGTATTGGGCAGGGTATTGCAGAGTATTGGCAGGGTATTGCATAGTATTTTGCAGAGTATTGCGCAGGGTATTGCAGAGTATTGCGCAGGGTATTGCAGAGTATTTCCCCGGGTATTGCAGAGTATTGCCCCGGGTATTGCAGAGTATTGCAGAGTATTGTGCAGGGTATTGCAGAGTATTGGCAGGGTATTGCAGAGTATTTTGCAGAGTATTGCGCAGAGTATTTTGCAGAGTATTGCGCAGGGTATTGCAGAGTATTGCGCAGGGTATTGCAGAGTATTTTGCAGAGTATTGCGCAGGGTATTGCAGAGTATTGCGCAGGGTATTGCAGAGTATTGCGCAGGGTATTGCAGAGTATTGGCAGGGTATTGCAGAGTATTGCGCAGGGTATTGCAGAGTATTTTGCAGAGTATTGCGCAGGGTATTGCAGAGTATTGTGCAGGGTATTGCAGAGTATTGCGCAGGGTATTGCAGAGTATTGGCAGGGTATTGCAGAGTATTGCGCAGGGTATTGCAGAGTATTTTGCAGAGTATTGCGCAGGGTATTGCAGAGTATTGCGCAGGGTATTGCAGAGTATTGCGCAGGGTATTGCAGAGTATTTTGCAGAGTATTACGCAGGGTATTGCAGAGTATTGCGCAGGGTATTGCAGAGTATTGCACAGGGATGGCTGAGCAGGGATGGATGGCTGGATCTGTGACTGCAATTGTCACAGATCCAGCCCACAGCGCTCCTGCCATTATCTGCTCCCTCCCCTCTCCTCTCACACTGTACTGATCGGTACAGAGAGGGGAGGGAGGAACCAGCGTCATCACATGACGCCGGTCTGTTTACACGTGATTGCTCCGTCATTTGACGGAGCGATCACGTGGTAAACGGCCGCTATCAGCGGCGATTTACCGTGATCCGTGATGCGCCGGGTGCTCTGGACCCGGCAGTCACGGAGATTCCCGTGTGTGCGCCCCAGTGGGCGCGCGGGAGCGCGATTCTGAGAGGACGTTATATAACGTCCTCCCAGAGTTAAGCAACCACCCTGCCGCCGTTATTTGTCGGCAGGCGGTGGTTAAGTGGTTAAACTGGAATATTTTCAGCCAGATAGATGATGGATGCAAAAACTGGAAATTATTCAGTTGAGTGTCGGCTCATTCATAACCTCCCTGGCGGTATGATTATTTCTGATTTTAGATGCTGAAAGCGGTACAATTATTTTGCATGGAAATTTGGCGTTTTATATTGTAGGCCTGTAATTCTTAGGAATAACTCACTTAAATCTGTCCAAACCAGAGTCTAGTAGACATCCCGGGTATGATAAAGTTTGAAACACAAAATCATAAATTTTAATATAAAAAATAACTATAAATAATTATAACAAATAATAATGTAATTATAATAAAAATTAATCAATAATCGAATCAAATCAAAAACACTGAAATTTGCTCAGATGCAAAATTGTCGCTGTCATTACTTTCAGTATTTTATGACGAATTTCCCCACAAATCGCTATCGCTCAATTCTGCAAGTGATTCTAATTTATTATCGCTGTTTTCTAGCTGGTCACTTTTGACGTAAACTGACAATTTTTGGTTGCTATGGACAATCTCCAGTTTCTAGGCAGAAAGAACAGTTTTTATAATATAAAACTGCATGCAGGGCACTGGACAAACCACTAGGGACAAAGGGGATGTGTATTTATTTGATTGTATGTATTGTGTGTTTTTACTTTTTTGAATTAGGCGCCGGTCTCTGCTCCCGTGCGTCGCAACGCTTGCAGGGAACGGAGCTCAGCACTGTGTGAATCGAGCGAGACATGGCTCACAGATACAGCGGGGAGACATCGCAGGATCCAGGGGACAAGGTAAGTAACTTTCCCTGTATCCTGCGATGCAGCCCCCAGTCTGGCTCAGGGTTACCGCTAATGGTACTGAAATTCCACCCCGAGCCAGACTCGGGAATACCGCCAGGGAGGTAATATATATTTTGGTTATTTCATGTATAAAGTCAAATATTTTGATCCAAAATTTCTGTATTCTGAGAGAACCTTCTTGACCACAATTTCTAAAGCATTTAGAAGAGACTTGTTGATTTATTTTAGCTAATCTCAATGGAACCATGTGCCATCGCAATAAAGTTTTGTAATTAGATTCCACTAGAGACGTATTGATTGATATTTTAGAGAGATTATTGATCGTTTAATACCATTCTTAGAAGTCTCAGGAAAAATTAAGATCTTTTTCCCATTGTTCCATAAATGGGAGCTTATGTTCAGGTCTAATCAAAATACTATATATAATAGAAATACAGCCTGTTATTGGAGTTCTAGTAGTACAAGATTTTTCAAAAAGGGACATCAGGAGTGGTTGATCAATTTTACTAAGTTAATTTTTTTAAGAATAAAGTAATTACCGGTAGGTTATATTGAGAAAGATCTGGAGATGGTAGTTTTAATACGGATTTATATTAATCCAGTGAATATAATTTATTCTCATGTAAAAAGTTTATAATAAGTGACAAACCCCCAGTTCAGAAGATAATCCAGGTATAAATTCAAAATTATTAACCACTTAAGGATCACCCCACGTACATATACTACGGCAGGGCGTCCCTTAAGCGCACGTGATTCCTTTTATCAGCTCTGGGGTGCGCCGCTGGAGCCCTGCTCCCGCTGTGATTGGTTCACAGTAGAGGCAGAACAGCGGTCTGCCTATGTAAACAAGGCAAACCGCTGTTCTGTCCGAGAGGAAGAGAGAGATCTTGTCTTCCTGCTAATCAGGAAGATAGATCTCTCTCTTCCTCCAGTCAGTCCATCCCCTACACAGTTAGAAAGCACACTAGACCCTTTGATCGCCCCTGATGTTAACCCCTTCCCTGTCAGTGTCATTTATAAAGTGACAGTGCATTTTTTTTTAGCACTGATCACTGTATTGGTGTCACTGGTCCCCAAAAAGTATCACTTAGTGTCAGATTTGTCCACCGCAATGTCGCAGTCCTGCTAAAAATCGCTAATCGCGGCCATTACTAGTAAAAACAATAATAAAAAAAGTCAATAAATCTATCCCATAGTTTGTAGACGCTATAACTTTTGCGCAAACCAATCAATATACGCTTTTTGGGATTTTTTTTATTACCAAAAATGTGTAGCAGAATACAAATTGGCCTAAACTGATGAAGAAATTCGATTTTTTTAATTTTTTTTATTGGATGTGTTTTATAGCAGAAAGTAAAAAATATATATTTTTTCAAAATTGTCAGGTGATCAAATACCACCAAAAGAAAGCTCTATTTGTGTGAAAAAAAGGTCATCAATTTTATTTTGGTACAGCATCGCACAACTGCGCAATTGTCAGTTAAAGCGACACAGTGCCGGCGCTGAAGTAGTTAAACAAAGTAGATAAAGGTGTATGAGGTAAACAAAGATTTTTTCTCATTCGATCACTATCTCAAATTGATAACGAGAATGAAAGACTAGAACATAAGATTGGGGGTCTTAATTTACTAGAAATCCTCATCATAGCTTCAATCGAACCTTTGGAGCATGTAAGGGCTTATATGGCAACCCAATGTGGCGTCGGACCAGGAATTGTAATAACTGCCAGTTAGGCTATCTGAGCTGCTTGATAGTAAGTAATCAAATTTTGCACTCCTAAGCCTCTACATTTTTTTAAAGTGTAAACTGCTAGTTTATTAATTCAAGGGTGTTTATGTCCCCAAACAAAATTTAAGATCTTTCTTTGAAAAATAAGGAGGTCTCGTTTAGAAATTATGTTAGGGAGATTTTCGAAAGAGATATAAAATTGTTGGTAATATATTCATCTTGACTGAAGAAATTTTTCCAAACCAAGAAAGATTCGGCCCTGACCATTTATTCATATCTTCTGAAAGCCTTCTAAACATAGGAGGATAATTTGCAGTAGAAAGTATGTATGGAAGAAGTCAACTGAATTCCTAGATAAGAAAGAATTAGTGGCCCATTGGAATTCAAAATTATGCTTAAGTAATGTAACTGTAGATTCGGAGAGATTGAGGTTTAAGGCAATAGATTTATTTTTATTTACCGTCAGTCCCGACAATCGTGAAAAAGAGGTAAAAATTTTCATTAGGTTAGGTATTGTTGTATGAGAGAAAGTAATGTACGTTAAAACATTGTCTGCAAAAAAATGTGCATTTATGTTCGTATTGTCCACAATGATTGCCTTTAATATTTTGATGAGCACCAGCTATAGAAAGTGATTCTATTGCTATCGCAAATGGAAGGGGCGATAGGGGAAACCTTGTTGTGTACCACGTTGTATATTTATGGAGTCTGGTTTATACCCTTTAAGAAGCTCAATTGTTTTTAGTAGATTAACCCAACATGTTTCATGGAAGTATAATAAGTCTGCAATATCTACCATCAGCATGGACAATGCCTGCAATCTTGTGGTTTTGCCCACATTTAAGCCCTCCCATACATTTGAAATAAAAGGTACTGATGCTCAAAAAATTCAAAATTTGTCTGTCTTAAAGGGAAATTCCACAATAGAACAAAGACAGCAAAAAGTATGCCAGAAGGGTTTTGAACCCTTCCTTACACTATTATTCTGAAAGAAAAGTTTAGGATGTATGCCACAAAAGTGGGTACACCCCTCACAATTGTTGTAAATATTTTATTATATCTTTTTATGTGACAACACCGAAGAAATTACACTTTTTTTACAATGTAAAGTAGTGAGTGTACAGCTTGTATAACAGTGTAAATTTGCTGTCCCTTCAAAATAACTCAACACACAGCCATTAATATCTAAACCACTGGCAACAAAAGTGAGTACACCCCTAATTGAAAATGTCAAAATTGGGCCCAAAGTGTCAATATTTTGTGTGGTCACCATTGTTTTCCAGCACTGCTTTAACCCTCTTATGCCGCGTACACACGGCCGTTTTTAATGTCATTGAAAAAAACTGAGTTTTTCTCCACGTGATTCTTCTCAAGCCTGCCTTGCCTACAAACTATCGTGAAAAAAAATGCTCGAGCAAAGCGCGGTGACGTACAACACCTACGACGGCACTATAAAGGGGAAGTTCCATTTGGATAGCACCACCCTTTGGGCTGCTTTTGCTGATCTTCGTGTTAGTAAAGTTTGGCGAGAGACGATTCACGCTTTTCAGCCTCGTGCTCTTCAGTCCGTTACAGCGTGCCAAATTTGCTCTCTCCATTATAAACGCTAGTTTTAACAGAACGAGTGCTACCGTCTCATAACTTGCTTCTGAGCATGCGCGTTTTTTTACGTCGTTAAAGCCTACATACAGACGTTTTTCATGACGAGCAAAACGACGACTAAAAAACGACGAGAAAAAATAGAGCATGTTCCAAATTTTTAATGCCCATTTTTCACGTTGCAAAAAATGCTCTGGAGCCTACACACGATCGTTTTTAAAGACCAAATTAAAATATTTAATTTTTCTCGTCATGAAAAATGGTCGTGTGTACGCGGCATTAGGCATGGAGTTCACCAGAGCTTCACAGGTTGCCACTGGAGTCCCCTTCCATGATGACATCACAGAGCTGGTGGATGTTAGACACCTTGCGCTCCTCCACCTTCTTTTTGAGGATGCCCCACAGATGCTCAATAGGGTTTAGGTCTGGAGACATGCTTGGCCAGTCCATCACCTTTACCCACAGCTTCTTAAGCAAGGCAGTGGTCATTATCATGTTGGAATACTGCCCTGCGGCCCAGAGGGGATCATGCTCTGCTTCAGTATGTCACAGTACATGTTGGCATTCAGGGTTCCCTAAAAAGAACTATAGCTCCCCAGTGCCGGCAGCACTCATGCAGTACCAGACCATGACACTCCCACCACCATGCTTGACTGTAGGCAAGACACACTTGTCTTTGTACTCCTCACCTGGTTGCTGCCACACACGCTTGACACCATCTGAACTTAACCAAAAAAGTTTATCTTGGTCTCATCAGACCACAGGACATGGTTCCAGTAATCCATGTCCATAGTCTGCTTGTCTTCAGCAAACTGTTTGCAGGCTTTCTTTTGCATCATCTTTAGAAGAGGCTTCCTTCTGGCACGACAGCCATGCAGACCAATTTGATGCAGTGTGCGGTGTATGGTCTGAGAACTGACAGGCTGACCCCCCACCCCTTCAACCTCTGTAGCAATGCTGGCAGCACTCATACGTCTATTTGCCAAAGACAACCTCTGGATATGACGCTGAGCACATGCACTCAACTTCTTTGGTCAACCATGACGAGGCCTGTTCTGAGTGGAACCTGTCCTGTTGAAAAACGCTGTATGGTCTTGGCCACCATGCTGCAGCTCAGTTTCGGGGCCTTGGTAATCTCCTTATAGCATAGGTAATCTTTATGTAGAGCAACAATTATTTTTTTCAGATCCTCAGAGAGTTTTTTTCCATGAGGTGCCATGTTGAACTTCCAGTGACCAATATGAGAGAGTGAGAGAGATAACACCAAATTTAACACACCTGCTCCCCATTCACACCTGAGACCTTGTAACAGTAACGAGTCACATGACACCTGGGAGGGAAAATGGCTAATTTGGCCAAATTTGGACATTTTCACTTAGGGGTGTACTCACTTTTGTTGCCAGCGGTTTAGACATTAATGGCTGTGTGTTAAGTTATTTTGAGGGGACAGCAAATTTACACTGTTATACAAGCTGTACACTCACTACTTTACATTGTAGCAAAGTGTCATTTCTTCAGCGTTATCACATAAAAAGATATAATAAAATATTTACAAGAATGTAAGGAGTGTACTTACTTTTGTGAGATACTGTATATACACTTTAAAGTGGTTGTAAAGGCAGAAGGTTTTTACCTTACTGAATTCTATGCAGTAAGGTAAAACACCTTCTGAATGCAGCTTCCCCAGCAGCCAACCTAAGTACATACTTGAGACCCATCTTGATCCAAAAATGTGCTTGAGAGCCAAGGCTATCTCGCTCCTCATTGGCTCAGATGCAGTCATTGGCTCTCGCTGCTGTCAATCAGAGCCAATGGAGAGGGAGCAGGGGATGGGGCTGAGCCCCACTCTGCATGCAAAATAGGAAGAAATTCTGGACAGCCGCACTCATGACTAAGCACTGTTTGTTAGTGTGAAACGCGTCAGTCTTCTGTCCGTTCTGTTCTGCTGTGGCATGTATTTTTGATGTCCATTTTTGAATAAAAGGCAAAAACTTTTTTGGAGTGCGGCTGTCCAGAATTTCTTCCTATTTTGCATTGTTACATGCATTGCCAGCACCTTGGGCTTCTAATCTGGAGGAGAGTCTTTTAACCTTTGATTGAACTTCCTGGAGCGGTGATATCCCTTTCTCTTCTTGATTCCTGGACTACCCACTCTGCATGTCTTATGGAGCCAGGAGCGCCGGGGGGGGGGGGGGGGGGGGGGCAAAAAAAATAGCAGGTAAGCACAGAGCAGGTAAGCTTTAATATTCATTTAAAGCCTTTTTTATCTTGTGTACATTGCCTATCATTTTAATATCCACTGCAATTTGTCAAGTTTTCTTTGTGTTTGACCTAAACACAAGAACACACATGTGTCTATGTGTGTGTCCTAACAAACATTATAAGGAAAAGTGATTTGGATTTTTACGGACAAATGCAATTCATCATATGAATTTAATAATCAGCACTGTCAACATCTGAAACCGAGACGGGAGCTGTTGATGAATTAACAAACAAAGAATCCATTTCTACAAAGCAGATAGCACCATCAGGATGTTGCAAAGAGAATGAGGTAACTTGCAAAGAAAAAAAAAAAAAAGTCTTCTAATAGATTTTTAAATAGATTGTTTTTCCAGCTTGAAATAACACCACAGCAAGCCATTACAAGCTCCCACACTCAGCATCCCAATGAGCAGTGCACCATCAGCAGCTTGGATTACATAGGGAGGTTGATAGTAAAAAGAGATTTGTATATGATAGATTTATTTCTGAGTTTTGGCAGCCCTACAGCAAAGAAGCAACATATGAACCACCATTAGCCCTGGATAGGAAGCTGATGCTGAGGACCATGAGTATTGAGACACTTTTTCCATTTTCAATGACTTGTAGTCAGCATGGCCAAGGTCAGGTGCGTTGGACAGTCAGTGGAAGTGGTGGTTTTATTATAGAATATTACTATTAGGAATGTGGAAGGTGGAAGCAATCAGCACCAGAGCATTCAGTTTTTGGAATGTTAATTGCTCAAGGGGTTAAAAAAGATTTATTACAGCTTTTTTGTGTAGCAATTCCACAGAAAAATATTATGGAATTTTAACCTGTACCTCTCATGAAGGCCAATGATGAAGAGATATTTTGTATATACAATATATATATTTCCAAATATCATTTTTTTAGTATGTATTATCATTGACTGCCAAACTTGCTTTTTTTTTACCACAGCAAAATAGTTGTGGTTAAAGTGTGTCTCTAGGCCAGGGCCGGACTTACCATTGGGCTTGACTGGGCTCAAGCCCATGGGCCCCGCCCAATAGGGGGCCCCTGCCTGTTAAAGTCTCCTTACTTTTTTTTCATCCTGCAATCAGTGGCGGAACTACCGCCATAGCGACCCACGCGGGCGCCATGGGGCCGCAGCTGAGTGGGGCCCCGGGAGGATGAGGATGCATTCTTGCCAACTTTTTTTTTTTTTTTTTTTTCTTGCTGCCGCTAGAGGTCCGCGGCACTGGTCATTTCTGTATCCGCCGCCATTTTACAGAAGGCCAGTTAAGGAAGAACCAAGAGGCGGAGCCCGGGTGGCAATCAAAGCGGCTTCAATAGAAATGGAGCTCCATTTCTATTGGCCACTTTCTTGCCACCCAGGCTCCGCCTCTTGGTTCTGTAAATGGCGCGGAGACGAGCACAGTGAGCATCCTGAGGCCTGATGGAGTCCTGGGTCCCGGCGCCGCGCTGTGCTGTGCTGTCTTACTCTCACTGGCTGCCAGTGCCTCCTATCACATCATGCCGCCCGGAGAGTCAGTGACAGTCTGAGCAAGTAACTCTCCGGGCCGCTCCAGGTGCATGAATGGGGGGGTGAATTGTCCTGGGGGGGTCTGTACTCCTGATGGGGGAGTTGAATTGTCCTGGGGGGGTCTGTACTCCTGATGGGGGAGTTGAATTGTCCTGGGGGGGGTCTGTACTCCTGATGGGGGGGGGTGAATTGTCCTGGGAGGGTCTGTACTGCTGATGGAGGTTAATTTCCAGGGGGGGTTTGTACTCTTGGGGGGGTTAATTGTCATGGGGGGGTTAATTGTCCTGGGTGGGTCTGTACGCCTAATGGGGGTTAATTTCCAGGGGGGGTTTGTACTCCTGGGGGGGTGAATTGTCCTGGGCGGGTCTGTACTCCTGGGGGGGGGGTGAATTGTCTTTGGGGGGGGGTCTGTACAGATGGAGGGGGTTGAGTTGTCCTGGGGGGGTCTGTACAGATGGGGCTGGTTTGTCCAGGGGGTCTGTACTGATGGAGGAGGGGGTGTACTGATGGAGGAGGGTCTGTACTGAGGGAGGACTATGGGAGGAGGGGGTAACGCAATGTTTTTCCGCACTGGGTGACACCAACCCTAGTGACGCCACTGGGGACAGCTGATGTAAGGAGGGACTCTACTGGGAATGCCTGATGTAAGGATGGACTCTGCTGGGGACACCTGATGGCATCTGGTGGCAGGCGACGTGGCAAGTGACAGGCTTGGGGCTCCCATTGATTCAGCATTATGGTGAGTTGAACTATTTCATTTTATATTACAATGTAATATAAAAAATAATGCGCTTTAATCATCCTGACACCATAACAACCATGGTGCCGTGATGATTGAAGCGCTAACACCAGGTGTTTGGAGTATCTTTGGAATGAAGATGTAGCGCTAAGTGAAGAAATGAAGCCCAATAATTTGGGCCTCCAATCAAACCAAAGTGATAAATAATATCAATATAATGAGTCCATAGAAAATTTTCGTGTTGTGAAAGAACATGTAGCAATGAAGGGTCATCACATAACTCTTGTAAAAAAAGAGAGGTAGAATACTCTTACCGGAACATTAGACCTGTGGTTTTGTCAGGTAAATAGGCATACGAAATCCCAGTGGCACTCCTCATCAGTTAGTCTGAAAACTGGATCAGATGGGTCCCCAATGTAGACTGTCCGGTATGCTCCCCGACTTGACAGCAGACTCTGGGTTTCACACCGATCCAGGTGGTCCTCCGATGGAACTGGAACCACCACTCAGCAAGGAGACTCTTTACCTGATGCCCCTGTTGAAGAACATTTGTTCGAAACGCGTAGGGCTTGGTACACTACCTCATTCACTGACCCTTTTTAAACGTTTTTATTGTTTGTGATCACTTTTGTGTTGGTTGAATAAACCCTCATTGACCTGCACCATTGGAGCATTCCTTCCCTTCTTTTCTCCTCACATGGGTGGTTGGTCAAGTAATAGCTTCCTTTGGCCACTGGTTACTAATATTTACCGTGGTAAAGAGTCTCCTCGATGAGTGGCGGTTCCAGTTCCATCGGAGGACCACCTGGATCGGTGTGAAACCCAGAGTCTGCTGTCAAGTCGGGGAGCCTATCGGACAGTCTACATTGGGGACCCATCTGATCCAGTTTCCAGACTGAGGCCTCGTACACACGAACGAGTTTCTCTGCAAAAACCAGCAAGAAACTTGCTGGCAGAGATTTTTTGCCGAGAAATTTGTTTGTGTGTATGGTTTCTCGTCAAGAAAAGCGACAAGAATCTCGACGAGAAAATAGAGATCCTGCTCTCTATTTTCTCGTCGAGATTCTCGTCAGCCTGTTTCTCGACGAGAAAATTGTGTGTGTGTACACTTACCTTTTCGCCGGGAAGCCCGCGCATGCTCGAAATGACTTTGACGCATGCGCGGTAGCTTCCTAGGCATAGATAGGGTATACCAAGATGGCGGCGACGGCATCGAATGTGACGAGCGCATGCTCGTCGTAGTCGATGACGTCACCGTGTACGCTCCATTCAAAGAACCGTGGGTTCTTTGAATCGAGCGTGTGTACACTCGGCCGGGACAATTTTCTTGTCCAAGAATCTCGTCGAAAAAAACGACATGTTTTTTTTGACGAGAATCTCGGCCGTGTGTACGAGGCCTAACTGATGAGGAGTGCCACTGGGATTTTGTATGCCTATTTGACCTGCCTAAACCACAGGTCTAATGTTCCGGTAAGAGTATTCTACCTCTCTTTTTTTACAAGAGTTATGTGATGACCCTTCAGTGCTACATGTTCTTTCTTCACAACACGAAAATTTTCTATGGACACTGTATGGACTCATTATATTGATATTATTTATCACTTTGGTTTGATTGGAGGCCCAAATTATTGGGCTTCATTTCTTCACTTAGCGCTACATCTTCATTCCATGTTTATTAATTTTAGTGACATTTTATGTATCAGCTTTATTTTTATTCACTATTTTAGATTAGCGCAGTATTTTCGCTCTTTATTTGGAGTATCTTTATCTGCTGATTGCTAAACTTTCTGGAATACACATATTGCTATTGTGGTGTAGGATCTGGGCGTGCTGTCCCTCCATCTCTCTTTCTTTCTTTCTTTCTTCCTCCATCCCTCATTCATCTCAGACTCTAACCACACCCCTTCCGAGCCACGCCCATTTGCGCCACGCCCACTATTTTGCGTGAACCACGCCCATTTTTCGTAATGTGAAGAAGGTAGGGCCCGAAAGTGACTCAAGCCCAGGGGCCCCCACCACCTAAGTCCTGCCCTGCTCTAGGCAAAACGTATTTTGTTTTTAAAGCGGTAGTAAACCACACCAATTATTTTTTTTTTAATCCTGCAAGGTAAAGGTATAATGTGCTAGTATTCATAGTATGAAATACTTACCTTAGAACAAAGCCCTTCAGCGCTGCGCTGTCACTGCTGACAGGCGCTTCCTTCTTCACCCGGTCTTCCTTCCGGGTTCGCGTCCGTTGGCCTTCTTATTAACCGCAACGTGATGACGCACGGGAGTCATTGACCGCGGCACAAAGTTCTGGAGGGACGGCACGGGTATACCGTCCTTTCAGAGCAAATGCGCCGATGATATCACCAGCTGCATGCAGTGTGAATATCTCCTAAACAGTGCAGGTTTAGGAGATGTTTACTGTACCTACAGGTAAGCTTTATTATATGCTCACCTGTAGGTACAATTTAAAACAAAGGGTTTACTTCCACTTTATTGGCGTGGAGAAGGGTTACACCATCTGTCAGGTTTTTATTGCTGTCTGTGTCCCCATTGGGGGCATTCATCACTCTGTTTGTCCAGGTGACTAGTGTCCCCGAATTTAATAGTGAACCCCAGAACAAAAGGTAAGAGGAAATCTTCCAGTGGAGACAGCTGTTCTCTGTCTAAGAGGAGAATCCCCCTCACATTGGGAGATCTCCTTTAACTTGTTATTTTGTCTCTGGGACAGAAAGTAAAAAGAGAAACGCAAACAGCAAGAAATAAACTAGCAGGGGTTTTAACTCTGCTCTAACTGAAACAAAAAAAAAGTTTGGGCTATACATATTCATTAAGGGCCCACTTGGACTTTACATGCATTGCACATTATATGCGTTGTTATGACACAGTGCCACTCTAACAATTGGGACCTGGAACACCCGATTCTGGTTCACCTGCACACTGTGATAGCCTCTGATTGGCTATCACAGTGATCAGTCACTGTGAAGCCTGCCCCCATGTTTTTGTCTCTGTGAATTGACAGATATATTCTGTCCTTGCAGAGATAGAAAAAAAAGTGTGTTTGTAAAAAATAAATAATAAAAAAAAATAATAATAAAAAAATACCCAGATCAAGGTTTGATCTAGGTCAGCCCCAGGGTTAGTGTTTGGGTCAAGGTCAAAGGTCAGGGTCAGATTCAGTATTTTTTGGACAGGATTTTTTTTCTTATTATTATCACTGTCAGTTAGTGTCAGTGTGTTTTAGGCAGGATAGAAAAAAATCAAAATGCGTACTATTGTTTCTGGGCTGTACTCCGGGTACAAACAACAACTATCATTGAGAGCCCAATTTGTCCTGAAAAAAACAAGGTATAATCCACCTGGATGCACAAACTAGTTGTGATGATATGTACAGGTTTACTAACAGATGTCAAGGTTGAAAAATTGGGCTTAGGCATTAAGATTTGTTTTACCCTTAGGCACAAAGGGGTTAAAATAGAAATGAAAGGCAAAACATTTGTGTATAGATATAAAAAAAAGATGGGGGAGGAGAAACATCAGCACACTGAACTTTGTATTGGCTATGCAGGGGGTGGGGTCATGTGAGCACAAGTCTGATCATTGGAGGAGTTCCCAGCATAGCTAGAGAACTGACCACGCTTTGCTCTTATACCTAATGTGATCAGATTTTATTAGGAGAGCAGAGGGACTGGCACACCAGGGATTTCACACAAAGAAAGCAACACAAAGAGAACAGGATACTTTTCATACAAGTACAGGATACAGCAGGCATATACAGTATAAGGAACAGAGGCGGCTCGAGGCTTTTGTGAGGCCTTAGGTAAAACTTAGACATGAGGCCCCACTCACGCCCATAATGGGAAAAATAATTCAAGCGATAAAAATTAACTGTATAAATTGCATGTATTAAAGTGGTTGTAAACCCACTTTTTAAACAAAGCCCTACAGGTAAGCCTAGATTAAGGCTTACCTGTAGGTGCAAGAAATATCTCCTTAACCTACACGGTTAAGGAGATATTTGTATGTAAATGCGGCGACGCTGACGTCACCCCATTCACAAATTCGGCTAGGTCGCAACATTCAACGACGTAGCCGAATTCGACAGCTCACGCGCGCATGCGCGGAGTCACGTCTTCTCCGCTCCGGCCAATCACAGCGCCGGAGCGGCGCTGTGATTGGCTGCAGCGGCGATACCCGGAAGTAACATTCCGGCTATCGCCACAGCGATGGATGTGGCTAGAGGAGGGACACGGACGACTTCGGGGGCCCCGATCGAAGGTAAGTGGTACATAATGAGCTAGTATGCTAGTCATACTAGCTCATTATAGCTTTGTCTTGCAGGTTAGTCAAAAAAAAAAAAAGATAAAAGGGTTTACAACCACTTTAAGAGCCTTAAATACTATGAACTATACCTACCATTTGTCTGTCCGTCCTTATGTCAGCTACGCAGCAAGCCTTCCCAGATTGAGATCCTCGGTAGGCCTTTCCATCTTGAGATTCTTGTGCGGTGGATGGGAGGGGGGATGTGCGTGGACACAATGTCACATCTGATTGGCTGGTGGCCGAAACTCCAGAAGTCTTATGCCAGGTTCACACATGTCCGTCCGATTTCCACATACGGTTCGGATGCAAATTTTCAGAGCCGAAAGCTACCGGCGTCTTTAACAACTGGTTTCTAAGGAGTGGGCCGGGATGCACCTCCCCCATGTTGAGGGCATGTGGCCTGGCTATCCTGGCCTGCCAGGCTGTATGCTCAGATAAGGGTCTGGTATTAATTTTGGGGGGGCACCCATGCCATTTAAAAAAAAAAATATTTGGTGCGGTGTTCCCCCCCCCAAATCCATACCAGACTTAAGAGTCTGGTATAGATTTGGGGGGTACCTCAAACCATCTGGTATGGATTTGGGGGGGCACCAGGTTTTTGTGGGGTCCCCCTTAGAATCCATAGCAGGCCTTCTTCTATGATAAGGGTCTAGTATTTAGGTTCAATACGTTTTTATTGTTCAATAAGTTTTTATTGTTTTAACAAGCTTATAGACAGAAGAAGCAAGAACAGGATCAGGTGCCCGACAAGGGGCGACCTGGTCTACAAAAACGTGTATAGCGGTACCCCCAGTTAAGAGGGCTGCTGGAATTGATTTCCTGTGCCCTGTAGTGCACCGCTGTCAACCCCCGGCAATCTACTCTTGTATCTCGTGGCACAGTTAGTTTAGGGGATGATGAAATCACAGTCCCTCTGTAATTCTTTATGACACACTACCACAATAAGGCACACAGTGATAAAGCAGCACAGTAATTGACACAGAGAACCAATATACTTAACTATAATGCCGCGTACACACGATCGATTTTCTTGCCATTTTGTTTCTTGCCGTTTTTCACATCGTTTTTTTCATGTTTCCTCTCAAGCCTGTTTTAAAAAACGATGAAGCAAAGCGCAGTGACGTACAACACGTACGACGGCACTATAAAGGGGAAGTTCCGTTCTAATGACGCCACCCTTTGGGACGCTTTTGCTAATTCCGTGTTACCGCGTGTTAGTAAAAGTTTGGTGAGAGACGATTCGCGCTTTTCAGTCTTTGTGCTTTGAAGATCGTTTTGTGGAGTTCAGTTTGTGCCTGTGGGTTCGTATCTGTTTGGCAGTGCGTGTAGTCAGTTCGTATCTGTTTATTCAGTGCGGTCTGCTCTGCTCGTTCCTGTTTTTCAGCTTGTTCTTCATTGGCCTTGCTGTTCTTCCGTGCGTTCTTCTAGTTTGTTCTGTTCAGCCGACCGTTATCTAGCCATGTTGCGGCTACGTACTCGTCGTAGAGTTCGTGCTGTAGTTGGTGCAGGGGTTCATGCTGTATCCCGACTCCATGCCATGAGCAGGGTCAGGAGGAGTTCATGGACCAAGAATTGGTTGCTCCAGCGGCACCAATTCTGTCACATGCCTTTGTTGCGGGAGATCAGGGAGAATAATTCTGATGATTTCAGGAATTTTCTCAGGATGTCTGACCCCGTATTTCAGCATCTGTTGGCTTTGGTGTCCCCCTATATTACCAGGCAGGACACCGTTATGCGGGAAGCCATCAGTGCTGAGCAGAGGCTCATTGCCACGTTGCGATACCTGGCGACTGGGAGAAGCCTGCAGGACCTTAAGTTCTCCACAGGCATATCCCCCCCAGGCTCTGGGGATCATTATACCAGAGACTTGTTCTGCCATCCTTCAAGTTTTGCAGGAGGACTATATTAAGGTAAGTGTTCTTCTAAAATAACTTCACATTGTATGTTTTTTTGTTTTGGATACTTTTTATTTTGCTTTATTAGCAGTCCCTTATTCACATGATTCTTAGCTGCAGGGAATGTCCCCTTTCTCCCCATGTTTTAATATTAAAATTTTTGGGTTTGAGGCCTACCTGTAAATTTGGCTTACCTAGCCTCTCCAGCATGCTATCCTGGGGCCATACCTACCTTGCCTAGTCATTTCCATGTATTTTATTCTATGTCCCATCGTAGTGCTTTTCCCAAAACGCACCCTAAAGATTGCCTAGGAATGTTTCATTTTTTTTAACTTCATACAGAGTGCTACAGCCTTCATTTGTGATATTCCCAACTCATCTTCAACCCCCCCCCCCCCCAAATTTTTATTTTATTTTTTAGGTTTGTTGTTGCTTACTAATCTTTTTTTTTATTACAGTTTCTACCAATGTTGGCCATGAATGTTGGTATGAAATCAGCTTTCAATGTTTCTGGCTCAAAGTATTCATTTTTTATTTCTTTAATTCCACAGTTCCCTTCTTCGCCACATGAATGGCAGAATGTGGCTTCCGAGTTTGCCCAGCGATGGAACTTTCCGAACTGTGGAGGAGCCATCGACGGCAAACATGTTCGGGTCGTCCCACCACCCCATTCGGGATCCTTTTATTACAACTATAAGGGGTTCCACAGCATCGTGATAATGGCAGTGGTGTCGGCCACCTACGAGTTCCTCTATGTGGACGTTGGCAAGAATGGCAAGATGTCTGATGGAAGAGTATTTGGCCAGACGGAGTTTGGGGAACGTCTCCTTTTGGATCTGCTGGCCTTGCCACCAGCGGAGCAGAATGTTGAGGGACTACCTTTTGTCTTTGTGGCGGATGAGGCGTTTGGCCTGGGACCCCATTTGATGAGGCCATTCCCGCAACGCACCCTCACCCCTGAGAGGAGGGTGTTCAATTATCGGCTGGCCAGAGCCAGAAGGGTGGTGGAAAATGCCTTTGGCATCATGGCCAGCCGATTTCGCCTCTTCCTGACCTCCATCCACCTTGCCCCATACAAATGGAACCATGTGGTAATGACTTGCTGTGTGCTTCATAATTTCCTACGGGTGCATTCCAACAGTTATATAGCTTTGAGTGGGCCTGAGGCCTCTTTACTCAATACAGAAACTTTAGTGGCCCTGGAACCTGGCCGTCCTGGCTTGGCCCCCCCAACCGGACGTGAGGTCCGTAACCAATATGTTGAATATTTTATGGGTAGGGGGGCCATTGAAATGCCAGAAAATCTTTAAAAATTTAATTAAAAAAAAATTAATTATTTTATGGAGTAAAGATTGGTTTGGTGTTTTAATTGTATAATGTTTTATGTTTCATGTAGGTTTACCTATTGCACTTGTATTGCCATGTGTATTTAACATTCTTAATTAGCCTTCATTGTCAGTGTAAACACAAAACATTGATTAGTTCACTCAGCACCACATTTACATAATGAAGCCACAATTATTTTGAATGTAAAAATACCTTTATTTCTTTTTTAGGTGGGAAACTTCCTTTGAAATGTGGATGTTCCCTTAATTTTTGGGGTATTAAAACGCATGACCAGCCATGCATAAACAAACTATATTCTTAAAAATTGTGAAAAAGCTAAACATGTGCTAGTCATTAAAGGGTAAAACAACAAAAAACCTTCCAAAACTCAGCAATTCAAACGTTCTTTGGTGTAAAAACATTAGACACGCCCAAGCACAGCCATGATATTTTGGAGCCTTTCCTCCACCCGCTTGGTATTTGCCCTGATCTCTAGCAAGTCTCCCTTAATTTTTTCGAGGTCACGACAGCAGACCATGAGGTATTGGATCAGGATCTGGGCACTGTGATGTGTCAACTTTTTGGGGTCTTCGGCCAGAACTGCACCTAAATGTAAAAAGAAATATGTAGGATAGAATATGTAGGCCTACATCTATTTAACATGCATGTGTCTGGTTTCTCTCTGACCTGTGGTGGTGCCACTTTCCACTTCCACAACATCACGTTCCTCTCCATCCTGGGGTTCTGAGGGTATTGTTGTAGGTGTTGCAATTCTCGTCTCATCTGAGGTAGCTTTTCGAATCCCTAGGGAGATTGAAATAAAAGGAATAGTTTCATTAGTAGCGACTCAATTTTTCAATTAAACTAAACATGATAAAATACTTTGTAATCATTCTTTTGAAGCCTGCTGCATTTTAAAATGTACCCCCTGTGCCAACCGGGACAAATGATTGGATACATAGCCAAAACCATAGCATCTACTTTAAAAACTCAAATTTGACACATTGTAACACCCCAAAGTATCTACACAGGATCACCTGTGTGTGACACCCTCAAGCTTTTTGGCTTTAGGCCCACACTTGTACTACTGCGTTCAGATGTTTCATCAGCTGCTGAGCATTCACTCCCTTAACATTACCATGCATATCCTTTTTTCAAACAAACAAATGTCCTTTGGATTAGCACCGAAAAAATAAGTGAAGCCAAAATTTACTCCCCCAAATAAATTAAAATACATGGGTGTTCACACTGGATGATCCTAAAACATCGTTTGAGGAACTGTACGGAGAAAGAGGTTTAATACGTCCGTTTACTGTGCGGACGAACCTGAAAGATGGTATCTTTCACTGTACTATATGAAAGTAAAAAATACACGACAGAATAAAGTAAATAATATGTACCATGGAAAATATTCAAAAATAACTAACTTTTTCCTAAAACTTTCTTGATTCTTTTGTATTGGTCGGCCTCCCGCAACTTCAGATCAGACCATCGTTTTCTGAGCTGTTCCTTCGTTCTGCACACCCCGATTTTTTTGTGAAGACTTTTGACCACTTTGCCCATAATTTTGGACTTGACCAGATTAGGCCTTTTATACGGCCCATGCTTGGCATCATAATCCTCCTTCTTTAAAATGGCGACCATCTCCACCATTTCCTCGAATGACATGTTGGATGCCTTATATCTCCTGGATCTGGATTTGGGCTCCTCTGGAATATCCTCCTCTGTAGAGGTAATCTCAGCCACCTGTGTCTCCGCCATGTTTTGTTAAGCACTACGAGCGAGAAGGGGCGGGGAAAGTACAATATCGAACGTCAGGGGCGGGGAAAGCGTGCGGAGTGTCACGCATGCGCAGTGTATATCAAGTGAAGATCCATGTCTCGAAAATACATTCATTTGGCGGGAGAGGGAGTTAGCAACGAACGTCTTGACGAAGGTACCTAACAATTTAAGTATTTGAGGTTCATCAGACGAGAAGATTTGTGCGCTAAAAATATGTCGAAAATGCACATTTGAGGAATGTTGCCTGAAATATATATATATTTTTTTTCTCGCTTTTACAGATATCATGAATACTTTTAAAAACCCGGAATTCATGGGGGAGTTCATAGACAAATGGCAAGAGCTACCTATACTATGGCAAACCAAAAGTGGCGCAAATAAAAATAAAGACGCCAGGAAAGCAGCACTGGAGAGCCTGCTTGCATTTGTGCAAACAAAGATACCCACAACAACTCTCCAAGATGTGAAAACCAAAATAGCGACCATCAGAGGGACATACAGGACCCAGAGGACTATGGTCCTGAGGTCCCAGAGGTCAGGTGCTCCAGCAGATAAGGTTTATAAACCCAGTCTGTGGTACTACAGTAAGCTTTATTTTCTGGATGACCAGCTGGAAGTGCGGGAATCTCTCTCCACCCTTCCCCCCAGAGGTCAATCCAGCCTTCCTTGTAGCCAACCCTCCAGCCTTCCCTGCAGCCAGTCCTCCAGCCTTCCTGGCAACCCTGCTCTGGCTTCCTCTGAGGATCAAGATCAGGTCCTTGAGGAGGCAGATTTGGATATATGGAGCCAGGTAAAGTATTGATATCTATATTTATATCTTACAAAATTGTAGAATTTAAATAGATGTTAGTATTGTTAGGTATGTAAACTTCTACCAATAAAGTTTTTGAAGAGCAAGATACAGTAGTGGCCTAATTTTATGTGGACAAGGCAACAAAACCAGGATGCGGAATCAATGAAAATGACATAACTTTTGGCATTGATTTCAACAATGTCTAGAGGTGAACAATGTCTGTGAATGATGGTGGGCCAAAATAAATAATGTCCCTTTCTTTTTTTACAGCCAGAGCAGAGCCAGGAAGAGGGTGATGTTGAGGATCAGGAGGAGGCAGGGCCCAGTGGCACCCAGGAGGAGGCTGGGCCCAGTGGCACCCAGGAGGAGGCTGGGCCCAGCACAAGAGCCCAGATGCCTCCCCTGGTAGTTAAACCACGAGGGCCAAGGAGAGGTAGGCAGGTGGAGGAGGAAACCAGGGCCTTCATCAGAGAGGCAACAGCGGCCCTCAGAGAGGCACCCTCTGTTGATAAGGGATTTGCCGCAGTCCTCGCCCACAAACTAGGGCAAATGGACTTGCGGCAAAAGATATATAGTGAGACCCTGCTTTTAAAAGTCATCAATAAGGGCGTGCTGGGTGAACTCACCATGTACACCGATATAACGGAGGTTGTCCCTACTCCTCCACCTCCTCCTCCTCCTCCTACTACTCCTCCTGCCACAACCTCTCCTCCTGATCCCCAGCCTCCAAGGAAGAAACCAACCAAGGCTGCAGAGAAGGCTGGAGAGAAGGCTACAAGGAAGAGGAGAAAATAATGCCTGCTGTAGTACCACAGACTGGGGACATATAGGACTTATCTGCTGTGGCTCCTGACCTCTGGGAGCTCAAGACAAGATTGGGCTCCTTTTTTTGGGGGATCTAATCTCTATTTTGGTTTTCACATCTTGGATGGTTGTTGTGGGGTCAAAGGGATGCACAAATGCAAGCAGGCTCTCCAGTGCTGCCTTCCCCTTTTAATTTGTTAATGTTCCGAAATAAAGTTTATTTTTTTGGCCTTAAAAAACTTGACTATGTGATTTGTATTTCAAAAGAGAGCTTGCTAGGGAGCAGGCAGGGACATCTCAAATAATATTATTGTTATTATCAAGGGACACAAACCTCCCTGAGGCCAAATGAGCCACATTTCGAAGGTTGGTGTGGTAACTTTACACAAGAATAATTTAAGCCCAAAAAAAAAAAACAAGGCCCCAAAAATTAAAAAGACAATAGTAAAATAGAATAAAAAAAAAAAAGGATATTTACATTATTTTATTATTATTAGTATTATTTAGGAGGGAGGTGCGGCTTAGAAATAATATTTTACAATCATTAGAGCAATTTGGAATTACTTTAGAAACAAGTTTGGCATAACTCTCAATGTCATTATCAAAAGAAGGTAATTTTTAAGCATTATCAAAAGAAGAACGGAATGCGCAGCATTAAAACGATGCTATTAATTCCACCGTGACGAATGTGCCATCTCCATTTCCAACATTAGCTTTACCAAAACGAGCGCTCCCGTCTCATAGTTGCTTCTGAGCATGCGCGTTTTTTTTCACGTCGTGAAAGCATACACACTATCGTTTTTCACGTCGTTAAAAAAAACGACATGAAAAACGACGTGAAAAAAGAGAGCATGTCCGAAATTTTTAATGCCCGTTTTTTCACGTCGTTAAAAATGCTCTGGAGCATACACGTGTAGCGCTACCCCCAGTTAAGAGAGCCGCTGATATTGATTTGGGCCCTGTAGTGCACTGCTGTCAACCCCTGGCAATGGGCTCTAACCTCCCGTGGCACAGCTGGTGATAGAGGGATAGGACCGCGTGACCGCAACTGTTGGTGACGCAGTCCTATAACAAACATACACAGAATATACTTTAAAACTCCTATTAAAGTAAGCGGAACTGACACCAAATGTACTTTACCCAGATATTTTACTGAGGCTAATGGGCAAGTAATAAACAACAGTATAACAAGTTGCAGATCCCTGCAATAAACAGTAATAAAGATAAACAGAGTAATCAGAATAATTAAGTATTGCTATGCAACTCTAGCGCTGCCCTTTTACAGCTACTTCCCCTCATGGGTAGACTAAGGCCCCATGCACACGAGACGCAGGTGCAAACTCTGCTGAACACACGTCTTTAAACGCTGAAACCGGCGTTTATAAACGCGCGTTTTGCCGCGTTTGCGGCCGCGTTTAGCGGCGTTTAACCGCGTTTGCGTTTATAAGCGTTTCATCATAGACCCTCCCTAAGCTCAAAAAATAGTAAATTTTAACCATTTCAGCCAGTTTGTGAGACCAGAGTGAGTAGCAGCTGAGAGAGCAGCAGTGTACTTGTATTTAGCGTATCACTTGCCACATCATCTGCCACAAGTTGTGGATTGTCCACTTGCCACGTCACCTGCCACGTCACCTGGCCACATCACCTGGCCACGTCACCTGGCCACGTCACCTGCCACAAGTTGTGGATTGTCCACTTGCCACGTCACCTGGCCACATCACGTGCCACGTCACCTGCCACAAGTTGTGGATTGTCCACTTGCCACGTTACCTGGCCACGTCACCTGGCCATGTTACCTGCCACGTCACCTGGCCACGTTACCTGCCACGTCAGCTGGCCACGTCACCTGCCACAAGTTGTGGATTGTCCACTTGCCACGTTACCTGGCCACGTCACCTGGCCATGTTACCTGCCACGTCACCTGGCCACGTCACCTGCCACAAGTTGTGGATTGTCCACTTGCCACGTCACCTGCCACGTCACCTGGCCACGTCACCTGCCACAAGTTGTGGATTGTCCACTTGCCATGTCACCTGGCCACATCACGTGCCACGTCACCTGGCCACGTCACCTGCCACAAGTTGTGAATTGTCCACTTGCCACGTCACCTGCCACGTCACCTAGCCATGTTACCTGCCACGTCACCTGGCCACGTCACCTGCCACAAGTTGTGGATTGTCCACTTGCCATGTCACCTGGCCACATCACGTGCCACATCACCTGGCCACGTCACCTGCCACAAGTTGTGAATTGTCCACTTGCCACGTCACCTGCCACGTCACCTAGCCATGTTACCTGCCCACATTACCTGCCACGTCATCTAGCCACGTCACCTGCCACAAGTTGTGGATTGTCCACTTTCCACATCACCTGGCCACATCACGTGCCACGTCACCTGCCACAAGTTGTGGATTGTCCACTTGCCACGTCACCTGCCACGTCACCTGGCCACGTCACCTGCCACAAGTTGTGGATTGTCCACTTGCCATGTCACCTGGCCACATCACGTGCCACGTCACCTGGCCACTTCACCTGCCACAAGTTGTGAATTGTCCACTTGCCACGTCACCTGCCACGTCACCTGGCCACGTCACCTGCCACAAGTTGTGGATTGTCCACTTGCCACGTCACCTGGCCACGTCACCTGCCACAAGTTGTGGATTGTCCACTTGCCACGTCACCTGGCCACGTCACCTGGCCACGTTACCTGCCACGTCACCTGGCCACGTCACCTGCCACAAGCTGTGGATTGTCCACTTGCCACGTCACCTGGCCACGTCACCTGGCCACATCACCTGACACAAGTTGTTGATTGTCCACTTGCCACTTTACCTGCCACAAGTTGTGGATTGTCCACAATGCGATGCAAGCAATTACAGTTTTCTTTTATATTTTTTAATAGTTTTTCATCATTTGCCATCATTTTTGAGATTTCTAATGTTAAAAAATAGGTCACCTTTAAAAACGCTTATAAACGCAAACGCGGCAAAACGCCGGTACCGCGTTTAGCCGCATTTAGCCGCGTTTAGCAGCGTTTAGCGTCTGAAACGTGAAAACTTTTGCGTCTGAACCCATTTTTTTGCTTCTGGAAAAACGAGGTTAAACGCAACTGCTTGTAAACGCCAAAAAACGAGAGTGTGTGCATGGACACATAGGATAACATTGAATGGGTTCAGGAGCAGTTGAAAAAAGCGTCCAACTGCCTCTGAACGCGCGTTCAACAGCAAATAACAGCGTCTCGTGTGCATGGGGCCTTACACCCAGCAATGTCTACCTATGCAGTCAGGCCTGACTGATCTAAATGGAAGTTCAGTGAAACAATATTTGCTAGCAATCTCTCGGTGGTGCACTTGAAGAACAACTTTGTAATCCCAACGAATAGTAAAGATAAAGTATCTGTCTTTAAACAGCTCTCACCACCTGGACAAGTCCAAGTCCCTTTCCTCCATCGATTCGTCTAGGAACAGGAATCCACCGACATCCAAGTCTTCAATCCTTCTGGTGTACTGCAGCAAGGAGGATTAGATGTCTCTAAGGCTCTGCTAGGCTGGCAGAGGGCTCTTTGGAAAGGAGCACACGGCCCAGGCTTCAGGCCTTGTGCACACAGCAGTTCAGCACAGACATCCTCTTGCTAGGAGAGGGGGGGTCCAAAGAGGCCGACCAAAACTCCGCCTCCCCTTTATAAAGTCTGCCCCAGCAGTCTCTGTTCTGGAGCAATGCACCCTGGGTGCTGCAAGATGTACTGGGAGATGTAGTCTCTCTCTCCTCTGCTTTCACTTCCATAATGTCTCTTTACTTCCTCCCGACTCACCTCTCACCTGGAACTTCTTGTCTCTCTGCATTAAAGGGGAACACCCCGCTACACACTCCCCCCACTTGAACTCTTTGGTCCCCAAAGATAAACTTCAACAAATACTGTTTGCCATTTTGGACAATGTCGAGCATGATGTTGGTATAGGGAATTCCCACCAAAACTTTGGGATGGAACTCTCTTGCCCACAGGTCACACTACCATGAGTGGCCTGCCTAACTGTGCCAGAGAGTGAGCTGGGGTTGCCCTCCACCAAATGGACGGTGGAAGGATCAGGTTGTTCAACACTTCTCCTAGCCGTTACAACAGAGTCCTCTGAGCTCGTCCCCATTTGGGGGTAAGTTAGTTTCTTGGGAGGCCTGATGACTCTGCGAGCCCTCTGCTCTCTTGGTGCTTCTGACTCTAGCACCACAGGCTCTTCTTCAGGAGTAAGTTCAGGTAACATTGCTGGTTCTGGAACCTCTGATTCAGAAGTCAACTGACGTATGGAATCTCTAGAGTCCTCCTCTGCGCAAGTGTCAGGAACATCTTCCCAGTAATCAGCTGAGGGACTGAAGGGTATGAATTCAGTAGCCTCCGGATTCAGCGTTGCATCTGGGGTATCCCCTCCATTTGGGAGATCTATGGCGGACGTTCCCAGAGTCGAGGGAGGCCACAGCCAGTCCAGTTCTCCACCTTCTTCTGTACTCAATTGGGAGGCCTCCCCATCTTTGGCTCGAGAGGTCTGGGACCGAGTGTTCGGCCTAGGAATATCCAGGATAGAGGCCGGTTCAGGGGAGTCTCTCACGGGAGGTATTCTGACTGCCTCAGCAAGTGGGAGCAGGTGGTTCCGATGCCACGTCTTCAGTGGACCCACCTTTCCTTCTGGCTTTAGTTTGTAGACAGGCAAACCGGGCAACTTCCTACAGACAACATAGGGCTCAGATCTCCACCTGTCGGCAAGCTTGTGTTTTCCAGGGACCCCCAGATTGCGTAGCAGTACTCGGTCCCCGGGCTGCAGATCTTGCACTCGAACCTTCAGATCAAAATTTCTCTTGTTGCGGGCCCCCCTTTGATCCGAAGCCGCCTGGGCTTGTTCATAGGCCACCTGCAAGCTACGTCTAAGTCTGTCCACGTATCCCTTGTGGGATGTAGCTGAGGTATTGTCTATAGAAGTGCCAAAGGCCAGGTCCACAGGTAGCCTTGCTTCTCTCCCAAACATAAGTCGATAAGGGGAGTAGCCAGTGGCGTCACTTGTGGTACAGTTATAGGCATGTACTAGGGCTGATATGTGCTGACTCCAGTGTTGCTTCTTCTCTGTTTCTAAGGTTCCCAACATGTTGAGCAGGGTCCGGTTAAATCTCTCCGGCTGAGCATCTCCTTGTGGGTGGTAAGGCGTGGTTCTGGTCTTCTTTATTCCTAATGAATCCAAAAGTCTTCGGATCAACCGACTCTCAAAGTCCCTTCCTTGATCTGAGTGGAGTCTCTGTGGTAGTCCGTAATGGACAAAATACTTCTCCATAAGTATCTTGGCCACGGTGGATGCCTTCTGGTCTTTGGTTGGGAAAGCTTGAGCATAGCGGGTGAAATGGTCGGTTATTACCAGAACATTCCCCAATCCACTCAGGTCGGGTTCGAGGCAGAGAAAGTCAATGCATACCAGATCCATTGGGCCTTGACTCTGTAAATGGCCCATTGGGGCAGCTTGATGGGGTAGGGTCTTTCTCTGAATGCATCGTGCACAGGAATGGCAATACTCCTCAACTTCTGCCCTCATGCAGGGCCAATAGAACCGATTTCTGACAAGCTGGAAGGTCCTTTCTGCCCCTAGGTGACCATGATGGTCATGCAGGGCAATTAGTACAGTCTCTCGGTGCTTCTCTGGAAGAAATAACTGCCACTTATCTTCTGAGTCATCAGAGGGGCCCCTTCGGTAGACCACTCCCTGATGTACCTGTAGCCTGTCCAATTCCTTCCTCAACAGGCGAGCCTCCTTTGAGGGGTGATGTAGGAATTTGTTGGGATCCTGATTCTCCAGGGCTTCGAGGACCAATCTCCCCATGGGGTCTTCCAATTGGTCACACCTCAACTCCTTCTTGGACAGTCTCGGTAGGTTGTCTTCCTCCAGTTGAGTTACCCCACAATAGTGTTTGGGGACTCCTACCATGGTAACCCCTATTTCTTCTGCTCTGGAGCCTCCTCTGGCTTGGAATTCAGCCCCTTGACAAAGGGCCCGCACCCCGTCCGGTGCCACTTGGGTCCAATCTTCCCAGTCATTTGTCGTGGCATGAGACCTCCGGGACAGGGCATCTGCATCCCTATTTCCGGCTCCTGGTCTGTACTTCAGACTGAAGTTGAATCCAGACAATGCGGCCAACCACCTGTGTCCGGTGGCATCTAGTTTCGCGGTGGTGAAGAGGTAGGTCAGGGGGTTGTTGTCTGTCTTCACAGTAAACTCTGCCCCATACAAGTAGTCTTTTAGCTTGTCTACTACCGCCCATTTGAGGGCCAGGAATTCCAGCTTATGAGTGGGGTAATTCTTTTCTGAGGGGGTCAGGCTCCTGCTCACATAGGCCACTGGTCGCAGTTGTCCTTCATGTTCTTGGTAGAGTACACCACCTAGACCCTCATGGCTGGCATCCACATGTAATTCATAAGGTCTGGTAGGGTCGGCGTAGGCCAGGACTGGGGCAGTGGTTAAGCTCCTCTTCAGAACATGAAAGGCCTCTTCACACCTTGGGTTCCACTGATCTTGAACTGACTCACCAGGCCTCCTGGGCCCTGAGTCATCCTCTTCCCCTTCTGCCTTTAGCAATTCATTCAACGGGCGGGCAATCCGAGCAAACCCCTCCACAAACCTCCTATAATAGGAGCAGAACCCCAGGAAGGATCTGAGCTCTGTTACTGTGGTGGGTCGTGGCCAGGAAGTGACTGCTTCCAACTTCTCAGGATCTGTGGCCACCCCTTCTTCAGACACTATGTGCCCCAGATAGTTCACAGAAGACTGGTAGAACCGACACTTCTCGGGGGAAAGCTTAAGTCCCTCTTCGCTGAGTCTTCTCAATACTTTCTCCAACCTGGCTTCATGTTCTTCCAAGGTTCTTCCAAAGACAATGACATCGTCCAAGTACACAAGGACTTCTATAAGATTCATGTCTCCAACAGTCTTCTCCATAAGGCGTTGAAAGGTAGCAGGAGCTCCAGACAGACCCTGAGGCATCCTATTGAATTCGAAGAATCCCACCGGGGTTATGAAGGCTGTCTTCTCCCTGTCTTCTGGGTGCATAGGGATTTGATAGTACCCACTCTTGAGGTCCATCACACTGAACCATTTGGCTCCAGACAAACTTTGTAGGGCATCTTCTATCCTTGGCGTGGTGTATTGGTCAGGGATGGTTCTCCTGTTGAGAGTCCTGTAATCGATACAAAGCCTCAACGACCCATTCTTCTTTCTGACCACCACGATTGGGGAGGCATAGGGACTTCTAGACTCCCGGATCACACCAGTCTTCTTTAGTTCTACAAGTTGTTCCCTCAGATCCTCCAGATCTGCCAGGGGGACCCGCCTGACCCTCTCTCGGAAGGGCTTATCTTCTTGGAGGCGGATCCGATGGGTGGCACTTCTTGCACACCCCACATCGAATTCATCTTCGGAAAAGATCTTCTCCCACCTGGACAGCTGGGCCTTGGCTCTTTCTTTCCAAGCCCTGGGTAGGTTCGGGTTTTCCACGGACAGTTTCTCCCAAACATCTCCTCCGTCACCCGTCCCCTTGACTTCGGACCAAGTGACCGGGGCAGCAGGGCTCACCTGACCAAGCAACACTCTGGCAGGGATCTCCATGGGTCCTCCCGTAGTGTTCCTAACACTCACCGGAACTCTGCCATGGGCCTTCTTCAGGGCCTTGAACGGAATCACTTCTGGTATCACTTCCAGGCCTGAGGACTCTTCCCTTGGGTCTGATTCCAGCATGACAAAGGGGCCAGGTTGTTCCCACGAAAGCTTCACAGTGGCCCTAAGACAGGTTACTTCTCCGGGCTGTAGCACTACTCCTTCTCTGCCAAGTCTCCACACCTTCCCTATCCCCTCTCCCGGGGTCTTCTGCTCTAAGACCAGTCGTTGGTAGGCCGTCTTTAGCATGGGATGGATTTTGGTGGCTGAATGGTTTCTCTCTTTCACTAGAGGGGTCAGGAGTCTCCTGACTAGATCCGTGTTTGTCCCAATGATCAGGGAAATCTTGCTGGCTCCAGGCGGCCGGGGACACACAACTGCCAGGGTGTCAAACACTTCAGCCTTCCCAGCCACGGATGGGTCGAAAGTCATCTTTATGGGCAGGTACCCATCATAAGGGAAACTCTGGGTTCCAAGTCCCCATATCTCCAGCTCTTCTATCTTCTGGATAGGCAGATGACTCAAGTGCCTATCATAGAAGTCCCGGTATAGTAAAGTCACCTGTGCTCCGGTGTCCAAAAGAGCTTTAGTATAGACTCCTTCCACTTGAATGGGCACAGTAGGAGACGGGCCCACCAGTTCCTTTGGGTATGGCCGGACTGGGGTCACCTCTTTTTTTTGGCTTTCGACCCTTGCCCTGCTCCTTTTGGACTTTAATTTTTCCTGAGCCTGGCATGCATTGACTTTCTCCCTCTCAATGGGGGCACAAACCCGCTGAGGGATGTTATTGTTCCTTTTAGGTGGATGTTCCTTCTTTGGGGTGCTGTACTTCCACTGAGGGGTCTTGCCCCCTCCCTCTGGGGTACATCTTGGTGGGGGCGTACTATACCTCCTCCTAGGAGTTTTGTCTCCTCCATTCTTGGCCTTTTTTTTTAGTTTGGAGCGCACTGAAGATGATGGGCACCCGGTTGACTCCTTCACCGGGGCCCTTTGGAGTTTCCCGCCGGCTTGCAATTATCTGTTCTCTTCTTCTTTGGGCTGGAGCATACGTTTGCAAAGTGGCCACTCCCTCCGCAGTTATAGCAAATCACCTCTTCTCGGTCCTGTAGGGAGGCCGGTGCTGAGGTGTTCGGGAACAACTCCTTTCTTGGGCTTGGTTTCTCTCGTCTTCTCTGATCTTTCTCCATCAAAGAGGTCAGCATCTCCAACACTTGGGCCATTTGCGATTTCAGAGTGTCAACCTCCGCTTCTCTTTCTGGGCTCTTGACCGAATGTACCAACACTGGTACAGGTGTGACATTCGCCTTGGCCACCTGCTGATCTTCCTCCAGCGCCTCTTCGTCCCTAATAATTTTTATTAGATCAGAGTAGGTTAGTGACATTCCTCCTCCTGAGGTTTTCAGGTGCAGCCAGACCGGGTCTGAGCGCCGCGCTCCCCTCATGATCTGCTTCATGCGTGCTTCATCTGCATCTTTGGGCAGCATTCCCTTCTTCAGTACAATCTTGCATAACTGCCTGTTCAGCCTTCTAACATATTCTGACAGTTTCTCATTCGGCTGCTGGAGAGTGTGTTCAATTTGATAAATCATCTCTGACACCTTCTCCAGCTGACCAAACTCTTCCTGCAGCATGGCCAGGCAATCTTGAGCTGTACAGTTTTCATTTCCAAACCGGAAGCTCTTCACCGATTCTGCCGCGGCACCTTTCAGACTTTCTAAGACTCGCTGTCTCTTCTGTGCCTCAGGCACCTCCCATGCTTCTACTGCCTGCAATGCCTGTTCCACCCAAGTGTCAAAATCTTCCTCCCCCGCAGGGACGGGGAGCTTCCCTGAGAAGGTGCTAAGCTTCTGGTAACCGGCCTCCACATGCACCGTACTGATTTTCAGGCACTTAATTACAAGGTCTCCTAGAGCATTCAACAATTCAGGCCCTATAGCGGCCAGCGGTGATCCCGGGCTTAATAGTTCCTTAAGCTTTTCTGCTTTAGGGGATAGTGGTGGAGATAATTGTGGGAGTGATGGCTTTGGTGTCTGAAACCATTCTTCCTTCACTGGCAGCGTATGTATCAAGTGATAGATCTGATTATCTATGGCTTGTATACTCTGACTTTTAAAATGCTCTGGGATTTCGTTTTTCCATTCTACCAGTGCGTATGTAAACGAGATCACTGGATCTGGCCTAAAATCCATCACCCATGCTTTGTGGCTCGGAGACAGTAACAATACGAGATGTTTTATCTCCTCTTCCTTCCATCTTTCCCCCGGGAGTACAATGACTACCGCCGCGGTTGGATCGGCGCCAATCGCTGCGCACCACTGTGACATTGCCAGCGGGTCCATGCTGGTACTTCTGACCGGCTTGATTGCAGCGTGCAACGTACAAGGATCCCGGACTCGAGCCCCCACGTGTAGCGCTACCCCCAGTTAAGAGAGCCGCTGATATTGATTTGGGCCCTGTAGTGCACTGCTGTCAACCCCTGGCAATCGGCTCTAACCTCCCGTGGCACAGCTGGTGATAGAGGGATAGGACCGCGTGACCGCAACTGTTGGTGACGCAGTCCTATAACAAACATACACAGAATATACTTTAAAACTCCTATTAAAGTAAGCGGAACTGACACCAAATGTACTTTACCCAGATATTTTACTGAGGCTAATGGGCAAGTAATAAACAACAGTATAACAAGTTGCAGATCCCTGCAATAAACAGTAATAAAGATAAACAGAGTAATCAGAATAATTAAGTATTGCTATGCAACTCTAGCGCTGCCCTTTTACAGCTACTTCCCCTCATGGGTAGACTAACACCCAGCAATGTCTACCTATGCAGTCAGGCCTGACTGATCTAAATGGAAGTTCAGTGAAACAATATTTGCTAGCAATCTCTCGGTGGTGCACTTGAAGAACAACTTTGTAATCCCAACGAATAGTAAAGATAAAGTATCTGTCTTTAAACAGCTCTCACCACCTGGACAAGTCCAAGTCCCTTTCCTCCATCGATTCGTCTAGGAACAGGAATCCACCGACATCCAAGTCTTCAATCCTTCTGGTGTACTGCAGCAAGGAGGATTAGATGTCTCTAAGGCTCTGCTAGGCTGGCAGAGGGCTCTTTGGAAAGGAGCACACGGCCCAGGCTTCAGGCCTTGTGCACACAGCAGTTCAGCACAGACATCCTCTTGCTAGGAGAGGGGGGGTCCAAAGAGGCCGACCAAAACTCCGCCTCCCCTTTATAAAGTCTGCCCCAGCAGTCTCTGTTCTGGAGCAATGCACCCTGGGTGCTGCAAGATGTACTGGGAGATGTAGTCTCTCTCTCCTCTGCTTTCACTTCCATAATGTCTCTTTACTTCCTCCCGACTCACCTCTCACCTGGAACTTCTTGTCTCTCTGCATTAAAGGGGAACACCCCGCTACACACACGATAATTTTTCAGGGCCATTTTTTAAAATGGCAGTTTTAACGGCATGAAAAACGATCGTGTGTATGGGGCATAAGGCTTTTACTGTAAATAAAGGTATGATAATGGCACAGCATACAATAACACATGAAGAGCCCTGCAATGATGTAACACTTGGTGATACTGTAAGGTGTTCAAGACTGTTAAACAAGAATATATATATATATATATAGCTATTTGCCGCTCCCTGCAATAAACAGTATTCAAACAAGCAGAATAGACATGTATTGCTATGCAACTCTAACGATGCCCCTTTTCAGCTACTTCCCCTCATGGACAGACTGACACCCAGCAATGTCTACCTATGCAGTCAGGCCTGACTGAACTAAATGGAAGTTCTGCAAAGGAATCTTCTCTAGCAAAACTCGGTGGTGCACTTGATGAACAAAACTTTGTAATCCAGCAGGGTAGTAGGGATACGGTATTTTGTCTGTGAGCAAGTGCTCTCTCACCAACCGGACCAGTCCAAGTCCGTCTCCTCCGCCGATGCGTCTAGGCACATTGATCCATCGACATCCGGGTCTTCGGTCCTCCTGGTATGGCACAGCAAGGATGAAAAGATGTCTCTCAGGTTCCGCTAGGCTGGCGGAGGGCTCTTTGGAGATGTGCAAGGCCCAGGCTTCAGGCCTTGCACCAGCAGCAGGTTCACATAGGGATCCTCTTGCAAGCAGGGCGGTGTTCCAAAGAGAAAGAGTGGGCTCTGCCTCTCCTTTATAAACCCCACCCCAGGAGTCTCTGTGCGGAGCAAAGTACCCTGGGTGTCCCATTGTTTACTGGGTAACGTAGTCTCTGAGGGATTAAAGGGGAATACCCCGATACAAGTGAAACATACATGGAAAGTACAGTGCATTCGTGGGCATACAATTGAGAGACTTGCAATTATGTCCATTTCCAACAGTTAGAGAAATGGTACCGACAATCAAACAAGTGCAGCTTTGCTCGGATTGGGCGCCCCTGTAGGAACCTGCTGCGCCCAGAAACCGAGGAAGATGGTGTACATGGAATGTACCATATCATTTTGTCAGAACTGGAATGTCAATGAACTTACAAGTCTCATTATTAGCAATAGGGAAACTTGCATTGAAATGTCAGAATGCATGTGATTTTGAGGAATGGCTAAGCAAAGCCGACAGCTTACAAAGTAGGGAAAGATAAAGACGATAGAGAGAGGGAAAATTAGCTGAGAGGAGGGGGGGTAGCAAGGAAAGAAAGGGGGAGGGATGGAGAGACAGCGAGCCTCAGTTCACTGGAGACTCCTTAGGCCAGGATGTGGGGCCCAATTTACGGGGCAAGGTGAACCTTCAAGGGACATTTGTGATTAAAGTGGTTGTAAACCCACTTTTTCAACTTGCACCTACAGGTAAGCCTAGATTAAGGCTTACCTGTAGGTGCAAGAAATATCTCCTAAACCTACACGGTTTAGGAGATATTTACTAAAATGACAAGCGCCGCTGTCTACGGCGCATTTATGGGGTAATCCCATTCACATACTCGGCTACTTCCCAGCAATCGCTGGGCGTAGCCGAGTGGGACGCCTCCCGCGCGCATGCGCAGAGTGACGTCTCCGCCGCTCCGGCCAATCACAGCGCCGGAGCGGCGCTGTGATTGGCTGGTGCGGCGATACCCGGAAGTAACATTCCGGCTATCGCCGCAGTGATGTCTGCGTCTGCAGTGAGGGACGAGGACGGCTTCGGGGGCCCCGATCTAAGGTAAGTGGAACATAATGAGCTATTATGCTAGTCATAATAGCTCATTATGCCTTTCTCTTGCAGGTGGGCCAAAAAATAAAAAAAATAAAAGTGTGTTTACAACCACTTTAAGAGTCTATGCTTCAGTTTATCTGAAGTAGAGTAATGCCTCCAGATACTCCAGGTAAAGGAAAACTTTGCGTGTTTGTCTAGAGATCTAGCATGCATCTCCTTCATAAGCATAATATTGTTTACCTCACCTACCCATTCTATAAGGGATGGGGGAGGTAGTTTTCCAATGTCTAGAAATTAGTTGTCGGCCTGCACTAAGGAAGAATTTTAGGAGGTGATGTTTTTGGAATTTAACAGTGCCAGGTAGTATAGAAAGGAGAGCAATAGCAGGGCATAAGAGGTTTGTCGTATATTTCAGTATAAATTTGGAAAATTTGCGTCCAGAAAGGGCGGAGTACCTCACAGTCCCACCAGATGTGGCTGTACGTACCTTTCGCTGAAGCAAGGGCGGATCCAGAGTCTTTTCTCGGGAGGGGCACTGCCAAAAGTTTTTCTTGTGGGAAATTTATCGGAGAAATGGTTGGTGTCGGCGCTTCAATCATCCCAGCACCATGGTTGTTATGGTGTCAGGATAATTGAAGCGCATTATTTCTATTATTACATTGTAATATGAAATTAAATAGTTCAATGCAGAATCAGTGGGAGCCCCGAGTGTGTCACTTGCCACCGTCGCCTGCAATTAGTGGGAGCCCTGAGCGTGTCACTTGCCACACGTTGCGGATTGTCACTTGCCACGTCACCTGCCACATCTTGTGGATTGTCACTTGCCACACCTTGTGGATTGTCACTTGCCACATCACCTGCCACACCTTGCGGATTGTCACTAGCCACACCTTGCGGATTGTCACTTGCCACACCTTGCTGATTTTCACTTGCCTGCCACCAGATGCAGATTGTCATTTGCCACGTCACCTGACACAATTTGCGGATTGTCACTTGCCACGTCACCTGCCACACCTTGCGGATTGTCACTAACTTGCCTGCCTTGCCCACGAACCGCGCCGCCCCCCTGACAACAAACCGCGCCGCAAGCGGAGCCGCACGCTATCGCACCTGCCCGCAGAACGGCCTGACGTGACTCACTGACGTCACTCGTTGCTAGACGCCAAGCGGCCCAGGCATTAGCAACGAGTGCAGGGGAGAGGCTCCACCCACCTCCTCCTCCGCTCCTGGTATCGTGTCAGTGCGCCACGTAACTACATTAGACGAGTCTCGCTCTCTGCGCCGCTGATCGGCTGATGTGAGAAACTGAGAGAGAGACTCAGAGAGGCAGCGGCAGCCGCAGAACAAGTACTGTATATACTCGAGTATAAGCCGACCCGAATATAAGCCGAGGCACCTAATTTTACCCCAAAAAACTGGGAAAACTTATTGACTCAAGTATAAGCCTAAGGTGTCCATCTGCATGCCTCACTGTGCCTCACTTTGCCTCACTGTGCCCATTGCTCACTGTGCCCATGACTAGACTGATGTTTAACATGGGAGTCTATGGAAGGAGTGCCCGGCTTTGAAAAATCGGTTCTCCCCGGCCCTAGGTCTCCCAGACACCAAACTTTTCAAACTTATAGAGGAGACATGGGGCTACATGTGTGCCAAGTTTGGGGTCCAGAAGACCTACGACCGGCCAGTACCGGGTCCGCAAATTCACTGGAGAAATGACCGTTTAACATTGAAGTCTATGGAAGGGGTACCCGGTTTTAAAAAATCAGTGCTCCCCGGCCGTAGGTCCCCCAGACACCAAACTTTGCACACTTGTAGAGAAGACATGGGGCTATATGTGTGCCAAGTTTAGGGTCCAAGGGACCTACGGCCGGCCGGTACTGGGTCCCCAAATTTCGGGAGATCAGGCGCAAAAAAAAAAAAAAAGAGCAAGCAAGTGTGACAGATGGTCTCGGGGGGTGCAATTGCCCTGTTGCCCCCCCCACCTGGATCCGCCCCTGCGCTGAAGTGCATCTCCAACAGGTGTCGGTGGTTGAAGGGAACATGATCCTGAGGGTGGTTGGCACTCGATACCATCTGGATATCACTTTATAACTTTTTTCTTGTGTGTAGCTCGATATGGATGATTTGTGTGTAAAGAGAAAAGCTTTACTCCATTCTGCTTCAGTAAAATCTTTCCCGAGTCCCTCCGACCAAACTGTAGTGTATTTAGGTAAAGTGCCGTGAGTGTGGTCCAAAATCAGTTTGTAAAGTAAAGATAGAGTGTGGCGAGGGGTTCCTGGAAGTGTGCAGAGCTGTTCAAAGCCAGTCGGGGGTCTGTGAATCTGTTTGGAGTCGTGGAGTGTTTTACAGAAGGAGTTCAAATGTAAGCGAGTAAGCCATGTTACCTTGGAGGCTGTAGCTTCACAGTCAGTCTCAAAAGTACCATGGGTAATGTTAACAAATTGTCGCGCTGTGGGCCATGTGGCTCTGTTGTAATTGTCTAGAATGTGAGTTGATCTGCTTTCTGGGAGGGTCGGGTTGTCAAATAGAGGGGTGAGGGGCTCGGTTCAGTGGATAGAGAGTAGCTCTCCCTCCTGCGGTACCAAATTACTAAGGCGTCTCTAGTCAGAGGGGACAGCATAGAAAAAGACCTATGGGTCCAGTCATACCCCCATAAAAGTGCTCGAAGGTCAATTGAGGACAGGTCTTGTTCCACCAGGGTGGAGGCCTTGATCAATGGTCGGGGGAACCATTCCAGGATTCGGGAGACTACTATCGAGGTATGATAAAGCTCAAAGTCTGGCAGGCCTATTCCACCTTTAGAGGTGGAGGAGCATAAGTGTTTATGTTTCAACCTTGGGTGGTACACCTTCCATACGAAACGAATGGCCATAGAGTAAGGCGTCTAAGTTTTGTGAGAAGCGGACTAAAATTCAAGGCATATATATCTGACGTGTGTGCTAGGATGGCTGTACCTAGGTATGATATGGATCTTGTCTGCCATTGAAAGCAGAAGTTGGCTTTAAGGGAGGATAGGGTGGATTGTGGTAAAGAAAGATTCAGAGCTTCCGTTTTGGAAATTTTTAATTTATAGTTGCTGAACCGGCCAAATCGGTCGATCTACGCAAGTAAGGATGGGATAACGATATGAGGTTGAGTTACATAGAGGAGCAGATCATCCGCGTATAGGGAAAGTTACATTGGGAGGAGGGGATTCGTATACCAAGATAGCATCTTTAATCGCATAAAAGTGAACTCTGGGGTGTTCCAGGTTCGGATTCTTGTGGCCCAGGGCCATGTGAACACGATCAAGTTCCAAAGGGGAGTCTTTGTCTTTGTGCAGAAGCTCATTGAACATGGCGATGACTGCAGGGGTCAGGTCTTTAGTTTCCACTGACTCTGGGAGGCCGCGGACGCGGATATTGTTGCTCCTGGCCCTATTCTCCTGGTCATCTTGGTGGTACATTAATTGCTGGATCTGCAGTGTATGCTCATTTAAAATGGCTTCATGTGACTGTACTGTTAAAGCTGTCTCCTCAACACTGCATTCCACCTCTTCCAGCCTGTTTGTGACATCTCTGCACAGCTCAGCTATCTCCTGTTTGTATGAGCGCTCCATTCTCTGTACACAGGCTTCAAAGTCATGTCTGGTCGGCAGGGCCTTAATGTACGCCTCCATGTCCCAGCTATCATACGAGCGGTGTGACTCAGGAGAATGACGTGCAGAGCGGATGGAGCCGTTTTCAGAGTCTGGAGGGGAACTGGCTCGCTGTCTGGTTCTCATATGTGGCGTGGCTCGCTGAGAGGCAGCTCCTTGTGAGACCGCGTGTGAGCCTGAGGAGCGGGGCGGCGCCATCTTGGAAGAGGGGGGGGTCGTGCTGACTCGATCCCAATTGTTTAAAGAAATGGTCAAAATCTTCCTCTTTGTGTGGATCTATGGTGCCTCTCTCCTCCACCTCTCCTCCCCATTACAGACCTGTACAGCGGGTCTAGAAAGCCAGGGGAGTATGGGAGCTCCGGGAGAACACGTCCTACTTCTCCATGCGCTTGGCCACGCCCCCCCAGTATTAATTTAGAAGGGAATCCCCAGCTGTTTTGTTTACAAACAGAAAAAAGGCCACTTTTCCTTTAGTACATCGTACAAGCACGCCTCTTCATGAATGAAGAAATCCCCCAACCATGTTCACTAATCCCCCAACCATGTTCGCCAAGGTGAAAACAAACCTTAACGCCCAAGCCCAATTTTGCTATTTTGACATGCGTTAGTAAAACTGTACAGATCATCGCTACTACAACTACTTAGTGCAGGGATATGCAATTAGCGGACCTCCAGATGTTGCCAAACTACAAGTCCCATGAGGCATAGCGAGACTCTGACAGCATCAAGCATGACACCCAGAGGCAGAGGCATGATGGGACTTGTAGTTTGGCAACAGCTGGAGGTCCGCTAATTGCATATCCCTGACTTAGTGTATCCAGGTGAATTATACCTTGTTATTTTCAGGACAGACTGAGCTTTCATTTGATTGGGAAATGTGTATTTCCTGATTTTGTTTTTATTATGATGGAAAAACTGGACCAATATTGTAAAAAAAAAAAAAAAATTTTTAAATTTTAGCTGTACATTTTTATGCCATAACCATGATGACCCACCACCAAAAAAAACCCTGCAAAATAAAATTTCATACTCCTGACGATCACGGTGTCACAACATAGAGTATGTGTGTGTGATTTGTTCTTTGAATCCGTAGTAGGGCCAAGAAACAATAGCATGTATTTTGTTTGTTTATTGTCCTACCTCAACACACTGACACTATTGCTGCGTACACACGACCATTTTTCATGACGAGAAAACTGCCATTTTTTAGATTGGTCGTGAAAAACGGTCGTGTGTATGCTCCATAGCAGTTTTCTCTATGAGAAAACTGCCCGCAAAAAAATTAGAACCTGCTCTCGTTTTTTCCGGCGTTCTTTTTCTCATCGCGAAAACCGCTCGTGTGTATGCTTTTCCGAGGGGAAAAAAACACACGCATGCTCAGAATCAAGTATGAGACGGGAACGCTCGTTCTGGTAAAACTGAAATGGAGATAGCACATTCGTCACGCTGTAACGGACTGAAAAGCACGAGGCTGAAAAGCGCGACTCATCTCTCACCAAACTTTACTAACAGGAGATCAACAAAAGCAGCCCAAAGGGTGGCGCCATTCGAATGGAACTTCCCCTTTATAGTGCCGTCGTACGTGTAGTCGTACGTGTTGTAGGTCACCGCGCTTTGTGCAAGCATTTTTTTCCCTGAACGTGTGTATGCAAGGCAGGCTTGAGAGGAATCACGACGAATCACTTCGAGAAAAACGTCGGTTTTTTGCCTGACAGGAAAAACGGTCGTGTGTACGCGGCATAACACTTACACTGACACTAAATATAAAACATTTTTTCTTACCTAAAAACAGACTGACCCCAATACTCAAACCATCACTGCCACTAACTGACACTTGCTCTGCACTAACTGACACGTACAATGACACTGACAATTACATGGACATTAAGTGACACACTGCCACTAACTGCCACTTGCACTGCAACTACCTGCCACTAAATGACACTGACACTACTAGTAACTGACAGATTGACACTAATCGACACACTGACACTAAATGCCCCTAAAACTGACACTGGCTCCCATTGACTTCAGTGCTATGCTATGTTGAGGTTCCCAATTTTTTTTAATTGTTTAGCGAATGCCCAGGAAACCAGACAAATATAGTGCCTTGCAAAAGTATTCACCCCCTTTGGCACTTTTCGTGTTTTGTTGCCTCACAACCAGGAATTAAAGAGGAAGTAAACCCATTTTTGTTTTTCCTGCAAAAAAAAACCCTGCAAGAGAAAGGCATAATGAGCTAGTATGCATAGCATACTAGCTCATTATGTGGCACTTAACTGAGATCGAAGCCCCCGAAGCGCTCCTCGTTCCCCTCCGCCGCCACCGCCATGTCCCCTCTGAGTGGCTTCCGTGTATCGCCGCTCCGGCGCTGTGACTGGCCGGAGCGGCGATGACGTCTCTCCCGCACATGCGCGCGGGGCCGGCAGATCCCTGCGCATGCGCGAGGTTCGGTCATTATCCCATTCAGAAAACCGGCACGCTCAGTGCGCCTGCGCCATTGTCTACGGCGCGCATACGCCGCAGACATCGGTGCAGTGTTTTCTGCAAATATCTCCTTAACCGTGTAGGTTAAGGAGATATTTCTTGCACCTACAGGTAAGCCTTAATCTAGGCTTACCTGTAGGTGCAAGTTGTCAAAATGGGTTTACAACCACTTTAACGTTGATAGTTTGAGGATTTGCATCATTTAATTTACAGAACATGCCCACAACTTTGAAGATGTTTTTTTTTTGTTGTGAAGCAAACAACAAATAGGACAAAATAACAGAAAAAGTCAATGTGCATAACTATTCATCCCCCTAAAGTCAATACTTTGTAGAGCCACCTTTTGCGGCTATCACAGCTCCAAGTCGCTTTGGATGAGTCTCTATGAGCTTGCCACATCTTACCACTGGGGTTTTTTGCCCATTCCTCCTTGCAAAACTGCTCCAGCTCCTTCAAGTTGGATGGTTTGCACTTGTGAACAGCAATTTTGTCTGACCACATATTTTCTATTGGATTGAGGTCTGGGCAGGGCCGATCCTAGGGTCACAGACGCCTGGGTGCAGAAATATTTCTGCACCCCCACATGGGCGTGGTCATCTTACTAACTCCTCCCCTTTACAAATGTTTCTATGGCTACGACTCAAACACAGAGATGCTCCCCTAAGAAGTCTTCATTACCCTGGAATCCTCCCATGATCTTTTAACAATAAAGAAAATGAGTACACTAATAGGACCTGGAGGGGGGTCTCTCTAATGCACACATAGAGGGCTTCTGTTAGAGAGTCTGTTAGAAAGAGCCCCCAGACATACTGCAGACATGATACAGGAGATGGTCAGAGACTGCAGACATGATACAGGAGATGGTCAGAGACTGCAGACATGCTACAAGAGATGGTCAGAGACTGCTGACATACTACAAAAGATGGTCAGAGACTGCAGACACACTACAGGAGATGGTCAGAGACTGCAAACACACTACAGGAGATGATCAGGGACTGCAGACACACTACAGGAGGCTGCAGTTCCTATGGATGGCAGTAGATAATGGCCAACCGGCCCTCTCACCAGACCCGGCGATACAGCAACATTGGTTCCTCTGATCAGGAGTCAGCTCACTCTGGGTTGCCCATGGCGACTCCGCTGGGTAGTGCTCAGATCTGTATTCTGGCAATGACTCCATTCCTTTCTTCACCAGGGATGGTGCCAGGCTGTGTGGCTTTTCCTCTGATGGTGCAGGGCAGCAGGGTTCTCTCTCTGATGGTGTCCCCTCAGCACTGTCCTCTCCCTGGAGTCCTGGGTGCATTTCCCCAAAAGCTTTCCCAGGCTCCTGGCTCTCTCTCTCTCCCCCCTTTCCCATTCAGCTGGGCATGATGTGTGGGCTGCAGTTTCTGGGTCACAATGGGGCCAGTCCTCGGGACTATATGTCCCACAATCCTCTTCTCTGCTCTTTTTCTATTGTATTTCTTCCCTGGCCAATATGAAGGAGGTAGAAGAAACATAGCGGGCAGCTGTCCTGGCAAGCACCGCTCACTAGTACAGCAATGCGAGGAGGAGAGGGGTCTGAGAGCCGGCGGCTGCTCTCTCTCCACTCAGACAGGGGCGCTCCGATCTCTGGCTGCTTCGCTCTCCTCCTCTGACAGGACACAGAGAGCCCTCTTCCCGTTGATAACAGGGGCGGCGGTGGCACAGTCTCTCCTCCCCTGATCCGTTCCTACATACCTCCCAACATTTAAAGTTGAGAATGAGGGACATTCTGGGGAGAGAGTGACCTGTGGCACTCGCAGCTTATATCAAAGTCCCCATCAGAGTCCCTCCTTACATCAGGGTTCCCATCAGAGCCCCCCCACAGCAGGTGTCCCCCATCAGTGTCCCCCCCACAGCAGGTGTCCCCATCAGAGCCCCCCTACAGCAGGTGTCCCCCATCAGAGCCCCCTACAGCAGGTGTCCCCATCAGAGCCCCCCCACAGCAGGTGTCCCCCATCAGAGCCCCCCACAGCAGGTGTCCCCCATCAGAGTCCCCCCACAGCAGGTGTCCCCTATCAGAGCCCCCCACAGGTGTCCCCCATCAGAGCCTCCCCACAGCAGGTGTCCCCCATCAGAGCCCCCCACAGGTGTCCCCCATCAGAGCCCCCCCACAGCAGGTGTCCCCCATCAGAGCCCCCACAGCAGGTGTCCCCCATCAAAGTCCCCCCACAGCAGGTGTCCCCCATCAAAGTCCCCCCACAGCAGGTGTCCCAGATCAGAGCCCCCCCCACAGCAGGTGTCCCCCAATCAAAGTCCCCCCCCAAAAGTGTCCCCCATCAGAGCCCCCCAGCAGGTGTCCCCCATCAGAGCCCCCCAGCAGTTGTCCCCCATCAGAGCCCCCCCAGCAGGTGTCCCCCATCAGAGTCCCCCATAGCAGGTGCCCCCCATCAGAGCCCCCCCACAGGTGTCCCCCATCAGAGCCCCCCCACAGCAGGTGTCCCCAATCAGAGTCCCCCCACAGCAGGTATCCTCATCAGAGTCCCCCCACAGCAGGTGTCCCCCCATCATAGTCCCCCCCACAGCAGGTGTCCCCCATCAGAGTTACCCCACAGCAGGTGTCCCCCATCAGTGTCCCCCACAGCAGGTGTCCCCCATCAGAGCCCCCCAGCAGGTGTCCCCCATCAGAGCCCCCAGCAGGTGTCCCCCATCAGAGCCCCCCAGCAGTTGTCCCCCATCAGAGCCCCCCCAGCAGGTGTCCCCCATCAGAGTCCCCCATAGCAGGTGCCCCTATCAGAGCCCCCCACAGCAGATGTCCCCCATCAGAGCCCCCCCACAGCAGGTGTCCCCCATCAGTGCCCCCCACAGCAGGTGTCCCCATCGGAGCCCCCCACAGCAGGTGTCCCCATAGATCAGTTCGTCCAATAGATCCCTGTAGCTTCGGCACGCTGGGAGCAGAAGCATGCGCTCTGCCTCTGGACACAGACAAGGAGGAGGGAGGGGAGCACTCTGGAGCTTCTGCGCCCCCACCCCTGCGGCACCTGGGTGTGGAGCACCCTGTGCACCCTGCCTAGGATCGGCCCTAGGTCTGGGCTTTGACTAGGCCATTCCAACACATTTACATGTTTCCCCTTAAACCACTCAAGTGTTGCTTTAGCAGTGTGTTTGGGGTCATCGTCCTGCTGGATGGTGAACCTCCGTCCTAGCCTCAATTCACACACAGAGTGGTACAGGTTTTGCTCAAGAATATCCCTGTATTTAGCACCATCCATCTTTCCCTCAACTCTGACCAGTTTCCCTATTCCGACTGCTGAAAAACATCCCCACAGCATAATGCTGCCACCACCATGTTTCACTGTGGGGATGTTGTTCTTTGGGTGATGTGATGTGTTGGGTTTGCGCCTGACATAGCGTTTTCTTTGATGTCCAAAATGTTAAATTTTAGTCTCATCAGACTAGAGCACCATCCTGCATACATTTTGAGAGTCTCCCACATGCCTTTTTGAAAACTCAAAACGTGCCATTTTGTTTTTTTCTGAAAGTAATGGCTTTCTTCTGGCCACTCTGCCATAAAGCCCAACTCTATGGAGCGTAGGGCTTATTGTCGTCCTATGTACAGATACTCCAGTCTCTGCTGTGGAACTCTGAAGCTCCTCCAGGGTTACCTTAGGTCTCTGTGCTGCCTCTCTGATTAATGCCCTCCTTGCCTGGTCCATGAGTTTTGGTGTGCGGCCGTCTCTTGCCAGGTTTGCTGTTGTGTCATGTTCTTTCCCTTTGGTTATAATAGATTTGATGGTGCTCCTAGGAATCATCAAATATTTGGATATTTTTTATAACCTAACCCTGACTTGTACTTCTCAACAACATTGTCCCTTACTTGTTTGGAGAGTTCCTTGGTCTTCATGGCAGTGTTTGGTTAGTAGTGCCTCTTGCTTAGGTGTTGCAGCCTCTAGGGCCTTTCAAAAAGGTGTGTATATGTAATGACAGATCATGTGAAACTTAGATTGCACACAGGTGGACATCATTTCACTAATTATGTGACTTCTGAAGGTAATTGATTGCACCACAGCTTTTTATGGGCTTCATAACAAAGGGTATGAATACATACGCACATGCCTATTATCAGTTATTTATTTCTGAAAAATTGTTTTATGTATATATTTTTCTAATTTTACTTCACCAACTTTTAACTAAAGGCTGTAATTTAACAAAATAGGTAAAAAGCCAAGGGGGGTAAATACTTTTGCAAGGCACTGTACAAGCAGATACTTTTCCACCATGCCATGCCATCAATGAGGCATGTAATTGGCCTCAAATTTATTCTGCAGCAGGACAATGACCTCAAACATACAGCCGATGTCATTAAGAACCATCTTTAGCGTGAAGAAGAACAAGGAGTCCTGTAAGTGATGGTTTGGCCCCCACAGAGTCCTGATCTCAACATCACTGAGTCTTTCTGGCATTACACAAGGAGACAGAAGGATGTGAGGCAGCCTACATCCACAGAAGATCTGTGGTTAGTTCTCCAAGATGTTTGGAACAACCTACCTGTCTAGTTTCTTTCAAAACTGTGTGAAAGTGTACCTAGAAGAATTGATGCTAGTTTGAAGCCAACAGCTAGTTACACAAAATATTGATTTAATATACGGTATGTTTTTCTTCTGCTTGCTCACTTTGCATTTTGTAAATTGATAAAAATAAAAAAATGTAATATTTTTAAAAGCATTCTCACCTTACAGCATTTCTTTGCACCTGAAGAAACGTTTCCACAGGACTGTATATCTCGACCTTTTTTGAATATTTATACGTTTACTTTTCACCAATCTGTTGGTACCAATTCAGTCCATAAGCTGTCCTAAAACATGAACTCTTGGGTAAAAGTCATTTTATTCAGGTGATTTTTTCACATTAGAGTAGAACTATAGGCAAAACTTTTTTTTTCATTTTGGATTTCTTTTGCCATCTGTGTCCTATTGCGGAGATTTTCCTTCACTCATAGCCAAAACAGGAAGTGAGAGGAAATCCCTGCAAGTTAGGGGAATTCCTTGGGGATCACCAGGTCACCAGAACTAGTGTCCCCATTGGAAGATTTCCCCTCTATTACTTTTCTAGGGACAACCTAAAATGTGGGATTTTCTTTTACTTTTAATGATAATGGTAAACAGGACATATAGAGAGGGGGAATCTCCTTCATGGGGGCTCAGACAGCAATAAAAACTGACAACAATTCTAATCCATCTCCACTCTACCCAAAACTAAAAAAAAAGTGTTGCCCTTAGTTATGCTTTAAGTTTTTCTAGTCTTTTTTTAACACAGGTTTCTGTCATCCACATGGGTACATTCAAGACAATGGTATTAGCATTACTGCCTTGTTTATTTTACCCCTCCTTTTCCTTTGTATAAACTGAGGAGAAGAATGCATTTATTACAGTTTCCTACTCCCTGTCACTTGTGACTAACTTCCCCAGATCATCTTATCATCTTTTATAGGGCCAATATGTTCTGATTAAGCCATCTTACTATTAATATATTTGATTTTTTATTTTTTTTTACTCTCCTAAGCAATGTCCCTTTCATAACCAATTTTATCTCCTTTGATCATGATCTTGCATTTCTTATTGCATTCTTTGTAGTTTTCGATTGCTGATGGTGACCCTTTGTCCTTTTTAAAGGACAGCTTTTTCTCATTAAAAATGCCTTTTTACCTTATAATTCAACCACCTTTGTTCTTTTATATTTGTTGTCCATTGGAATGCACTGACGTGTTGTCTATTATGTGCCTAAAGTACTAAAAAAAAGATAAACTTAAAGTACTAGTATACTTTTCTTTAGTGTTCTTTTTACAATAATTTGAACCCATTTAGCGTCATGTAGTATGGAGCACAGTTTAGTAAAGTTGATTCTTTTGAAAATAAGTGGCCTTGTTTTACCCTCCTGTCTCCCTTTTCTATAATTTATGGCAAACATAATTACTCTGTGATTGTTGTTACCTAAATTATCCTTTACTTCCACATCTGTAATCAGCTCTGTGTCATTTGAAATTAGTAGGTCCAGCAGAGCATTATCTCTAGTAGGGCCTTTCACCATTTGACGCATGAAATTGTCTTGCATTACGCTCAACTGCAGTCTCTTACTTCATATTGAGAGCTTGATAGAAATTCGCCAGGGGCAAGACAGTTTTACATCAGTGAGAGCAGGTACAGCCAACTACTGACCAATGTCTGCCAGTCAAAGTGTGCTTATTACCGTTTGATGAAAAAGCTACTTGAAAAAAGCGTTTTTTTTTTCAAATTGAAATGAGTCAGATTGGTGTGCTGCTCTTGTATATAAACAGCTAATTGTAAAAGAAAAAAAAAACTGAATAGCCAAATATGTGCTGTTGCTAAGTGAGTGAAAATTAAAAGTACGGTTCTTTAACAGCATCCATGTACAACTTTAGGGAAATCCCTAAAGCATGTTATTTAAAAGATTTCCGTATTTTCAATGTTGCCCTAAAAATGGACAGAATATAACAAGCTTCACATCCCCCCTCCATCCTCATAGACTTCAAGTTTGCTTCTCAATTTGGGGTCACCAATTTTTGAATAAGATTCAGCAAACCTTGAATACCTAATATGAAGTATACAGAAATCCATAAAAAAAAAAAAAAAAGGTGATTGCCAATAAGTAGTTAATTTGCAGATTTTTTTTTTTCAAATACAGGCAATAGTTTTGTCACTAGATTGCCTCTCTTTTGCTTGTCACAATTCTAAAAGGAGACATAGACTACTTTTTTTTCTAGTACATTTTGGCCATTTCTCCCTCATTAGCCCCTTAATGCTGGCTATACATATTTGGCAGCTAGGGCTTTAATGCTGAGCTGCCACACACACATATACATACACACACACACACACACACACACACACATTATTATATATATATATATATATATATATATATATATCCACTTGTCCCCCGCCCACTGTCAATTGACGGCGGGCGGAGGATACTCTCGTTCTGGGAGGACATCATATGACGTCCTCCCTTTAAAAACGAGCGTGCCGCGTTCACAAGGCCCCGGTGCGCGTGCCCGGCGGCCGCGATTGCCGCCGGGCACCCGCGATTGCCCGGGAAACTAGCAGGAAAGTGGATCCACGTCCTGTGAGGGAGAGGGGACCGATGCTGTGTCCCTTGTACATAGGGACAACCATCGGTCACCTCCTGCAGTCAGTCACCTCCCCCCACAGTAAGAACACATTGAGGGAACATATTTAACCCCTTCCCGCCCCCTAGTGGTTAACCCCTTCCCTGCCAATCACATTTATACAGTAATCAATGCATTTTTATAGCAGGGATCGCTGTATAAACGTGAATGGTCCCAAAAATGTGTCAAAAGTGTCCGATGTGTCCGCCGCAATATCGCAGTCACAATAAAAAATCGCAGATCGCCGCCATTACTAATAAAAAAATAAAAATGCTATAAATCTATCCCCTATTTTGTAGACGCTATAACTTTTGCGCAAACCAATCAATACGCGCTTATTGCGATTTTTTTTTTTTACCAAAAATATGTAGAAGAATACGTATTGGCCTAAACTGAGGAAAATTTTATTTTAAAAAAAAATGGGTATTTATTATAGCAAAAAGTAAAAAATAGTGTTTTTTTTCCAAACTGGACGCTCTTCTTTTGTTTATAGCGCAAAAAATAAAAACCGCAGAGGTGATCAAATACCACCAAAAGAAAGCTCTATTTGTAGGAAAAAAAGGACGCAAATTTCGTTTGGGAGCCACGTCGCACGACCGCGCAATTGTCATTCAAAGTGTGACAACGCTGAAAGCTGAAAAATGGCTTGGGCAGGAAGGGGGTTTTCATGCACAGTAGAGAAGTGGATATATATATATATATATATATATATATATATATGCTGCCAGTGTGCACTAATGCAAAGTCTATTTCTGAAAATCATACTGTTCTGTATGTATGTATAGCTATAGCTTTAAGGCATCCCCCAAGCATGTAGTTTAAAAAATCTGTGTATTTATAATGTTGAAATGAAAAGATCCACTTTTTGCTGTACAGTTTTTTCCTTTTTTTTTTTTTGCTTTGGTACTTCTTGCCCATGGCAGTGCCCAGCTCCCTGTGCTTTTTTAGTGACATTAGTTACATAATAGACCTAAAAATGGCAAGAATTTAACAAGTTTTGCCCCCCCCCCCCCCCCATAGAATTCAATAGATCTCGCCTCTGAGTTTTGGCCCATCACTAATGGAAAATTATCCAATATGCGGAATGTTGTAATAGTTTTTACAAAATAAGGAAATTGCCATCAAGAGTTTCATTTGCCTATTTTTTCAAATGCAGGTAATAGTTTGGTCACTAGAGGGCCTCGCCTTCACATATCAATGTTCTATATTATCTGACATGTTTTATGTCTCCTTCAGCATACACACAGCACTCAGCACTCATAGGAAAACTATAGATAGGGATAATTTTGGAAATCCTTTCCTGGTCACTAAAATAATTGGTGAGGATTTTAGCAATTTTCATTACAGAGCCTGACTACCTTCTGCTATTTCTGTGTAAGGTGACATATGACTTCCACACACTTCCTAATTCCTTCCTACTTAGCTGTAAACTCAAACTGGGAGAGTATTTTTGCCATAATCACACAATCACTCCCAGTGTTACAATAAGAACATTTGGCAGAGTAAAAAAAGTTAGATATAAGATGTTTTTCTGCCTAAATAGCTAAAACAGGAGAAATCCACATCTTTAGAAATCCAAAAAAGAATACATCCACAAGGTGGCACTGCAGACTATTGATTGCCACATTTTTCTTTCTGCAATTTCTGAATTCATTGCTGAACATAGGAATTTAAATGTAGTACTGAATACTCTTCTACATGAAGGATTTAAAGGTATCCACACCGAACATAACAGGGTAAAGATACTGTTTTGCAAAAAATAAAATTAAAAATCTAGTATTGGACTTAGGGCTTGTTCACACCAGAACACATTGCAGGAAACTCACATTCCATACGCGTCTCCCACACTGCGTTCAAAACACACTGGGTGTGTGATCTGCTGCGGGTGTCAAGATATTCCTAACAACACCCCAAACACAGATCGCAAATGCAGTGCGTTTGCCTGCACCGGATCTCATTGTACCACAGTACCATGCGATTTGGTGCAGTGCATTTTTGAAAAGTTGTTCTTGCACGACTTTTTGTGTGATCCAGTGCAATTTCAGCCCATTCAAATGAATAGGCTGGAAATTAAACCACCCTGAGTCGCACAGAAATTGCACAGGAACATAGACCACATTCCATTGCAGGTCCGGTATGAACCGGCCCTTAAAGTTGTTATCCAAATACATAAAAGGGAGCTGTTTTACCTGCAAAAGGATTGGTAGTTCTATTCATCCAGTTCTTAGATTCACACAGCTCCATCACACAGAGGGATAACATTACTTTGTTTACTAGGCCCCCTTTTTGTCAGTCCATTTCTGACCCTTGATTAGGCACATCAAAACAGACTGCAATGTATCTCTATGGACAGCCAGATGTCATCTAATGTGTGTTTGTTACATCCAGGTCCATTCAGGTTTGTTGGACTGAATGAAAGAAATCTGCTTTCAGGTCCACCTTTGTGCACCTGACTGGATAAGGGCAGATTTAGGTGGACGCACATCCACGTATATCTGGCCACCCATACATGGGTCCCTTTTTTTCCGTCTAAAGATAGAGGAGAAACGGAAAAGAAATGGATGTCACATATGTGTAGCACCCTTCTAGATAGGTGCTAGGATAGGATGACCAGACATCCCTGTTTTCAGGGGACAGTCCCCGGATTGAGGACACTGTCCCCGGACCAAGTCTGTCCCTTGTTTTGTCCCCGGATTGAACAGGGGGTTTGGGCAATTTCAAAGACAGTCAGTGCAGAATAAAAAAAAAAAAAAATCTGAATTACACCCCCCCGCGCCGCCGCTCCTACTAGCTTAGGGGGGTGTATTTTTTTCCATTATCTGTGCCCCTTTTTGATGATGATGTGCTGGTTGGAACGGTGGGAATATTTCTTCAGTTTCGGGGTGCATGCTCATTCAGCTCCGTTTGCATGTTCTTCTGCCTTGGCTCAAGTCCAGCCTCCTGCCTGCTTATTTCCTTGCCTTCCCTGGCGGAGTGCTCCTTCTCCGCACCCCACCCAGTAGTAGCCAGGGCCTGGAGAGTAAGACTTGACTGGGGCTGTGAGGCGGGCGGCGGCGACGGGCAGAGAGTCACTGATTGCCGCTATTACTAGTAAAAAAAAAAATATGTCCCCGGATTTCATTTTAAAAATCTGGTCACCTTATGCTAGGAAGTGTATACAGTTTTTCACTTTTCTGCTTAACAGAGAAGTAGACAGGCAAATCTATGTGCTGTCTGCTTAACAGAGAGCAGTGAATGATGAGTGAGGTCTGCCCAGGTGCGGCTCATGCTGGCTTGATGTTTTACACTGATCCAATAGCAAGAAGGCATATTGGACAGTGGGAAAAAACCTAGCAGATGAGATCATGGATGAAGATACAGACCATGCCAATTGGAAGGGGACGTGCCCCATGAAATGCTAGGTGTCTCTATTTAAGTCCGAGGAGCACATGGGCTCAGGGTCCCGTCCAACCCACCTCTGAGGAGAGAGGTTCTGTTGGAGAGAAGGCGGCTGCCTCTCCCCAGCGTGGAAGGCCATGCGGCCTCAGATTGTAGATCTGAGGGCCTGAAGCCTGCAGGCTACAAACAAGGGTTCCTGTGCAAGCTGGCTGAGGGAAAAAGTCTATGGATCTGGTCATGTGTCATTGGTATAGAGTATCGCTTAGAAGTTGGAAGGAGTCTACCAGCTGTCCCAGAACATTTTGTGAGTACAGACCCTGAAGGGATTCCTGAGACTGAGTGTGTTGCTGAAATCTCCCTCTGGTCCTAGAAGTCAGCATACTGGGTCTGTGAGCTAAAGGAGACACTGGCTAGTGTCTTGAAGACTTGAGTCTGATTACAATCCACTGAGTCCTTTCTGCTATAGAGGGACTTATTCTTCCATACAGACCCTGTATGGTTCAGCAGATCATCTGCTTCCACAGTTCTACAGATAGAGTTGTCCTCACCTGTGAATAGTTAATTTGGAGTATCCTACTAATTCCCTTCTCCTATCCAAGTTTTCCAAATAAAACATAAAAACAAATCCCCTAGACTGGTCATTGGAGACAACGAGCGGAAGAGTGTGTGTACCTGGCTGTGTGAAATACTGTGTAACTACCTGCAGGATAATCAATGGGAAGCCCAGGGGACAAGTATTCCAGAAGTTCCTGCGGGCGCAGTGCTATATATGTAAGATTCATTTCTGTTCTGATCTGATTCGGCAGGGTATCACTCTAGGATCGCCCATATGAAAGGGGCTTTATGGACTATAGAAGGACATCCACTTCCAGCCTATTGATTGGACAGTGAAGCTCCACCAGAAGATTGATGAGGTCATCCCTCTGCTCTCTGCTCACAGCACGTTCCTTGTCAGTATTTTTAACTGCAATACACCCAGAGTGCTGTTGCGTAGGGCAGTGTTTCTCAACTCCAGTCCTCAAGGCGCCCCAACAGGTCATGTTTTCAGGATTTCCGTAAGATGAAGCAGCTGTGGTAATTACTAAGGCAGTGAAACTGATCAAATCACCTGTGCAAAATAATGGCAAGCCTGAAAACATGACCTGTTGGGGCGCCTTGAGGACTGGAGTTGAGAAACATTGGCGTAGGGAACTGCAAAATGTTATATCCGAAACAAAGAAAAACGTTTTTTTTTCATTTAAAAAGCGACAGCACTGAAAGTGGTTAATCTGATTGGAACATTTAAATTTTTTCTTCAAGTCAGCTCAGCAAAGACTATTAGAAACTCAATTAGCATTACAAATGGACCTATAGTCAAAATGTAAAATCGTACATTTATTTCCACATTATATTTCAATTATTTCTAGCCTACTCCTAATAATCTGAACAATCTCGAAGATTGTAACCTTGGTTTGTGAAGATACCCACACATTTACTTCCTTGAATTCTGTGACACATATTCACTATGCCCTGTGAGTAGGTACTGCTGTGTCACACATTTTACAGATCCTGCCTTCTGCACTACAGAGGTGGTAAGAGGAGGAGTTTCAGGAGGCGGAGTCAGTACAGGAATCACTGCATGTGGATAGCTAGGTACCATGGGATATATAGTCCTTATAAATTGAAAGTGAACAGCAGAGGAGAAGCTGCAAAGCATGGAATGCAGGAAGTTGTGAAAAGATGACCAGCTGACAGGCAACACTCACAACATGAAAGGAGATTTTCAAGTAAGCTTATATTGTATTGTCAAATATATTGTTTGCATTGCTATTACAGTGGCGATGTTATAAAAGGAGTGTATACTCTGATCATAGATTTAAGCCTACATTTTTCATTGAAACACAGTAACCCTTTTAGGCTGGCCATACACATAACAAATTTCTGCTACTTCCTGATGATGCAGTTGATTTTTATTTTGTGGCTGCCCCCTGCCCGACATAGAATAATCAAAAAAGCTTGACAAAAAATTGTTGGCCGAACAGATGCAGCTGCTTTTTTTGGTATTCAAGCAGGAGTCAATGCCAGATGTCAGAATACAGTACCAGCATTGCAGATTCATCCATCTTGTAGAACATGCAGGATAAAGGAAAAAAATTGGATAGTTTATGGCCAACTTTACTCTCAATTGGTAGCTACTAATTCTTCCATAAGATGCAAAAAAATAATTTAAAATGAAAACATGGCCATGGCCATACACAGGGTAAAATTACACTTCTTACTTATTCCATGCATCTGATAAGTAAGAAGTGTGATTTTACTGTTGGCAGGTGTGCCATAGTCAAATATTTCATTGTAGCACATTCCAGGTTGTGGGTGGAGTATGAGAAAATTCCCAGGAGCTTGACCGTGCTATGGCTAGAAATGTTCAAACCAGGTGAATTGCAGATTCATCTCCTTTTGAGTCTCTTAAATTATTATTATTATTATTATACTACAGTATTTAGTGCTCTGCGTACAATCTAAGAGGGAGAGTCAAGTAATAAAAAAGGTAATAACTGTGGGGATGAGCTGATGGAGAAAGTAAAAACACAGTGTATTAGTTGGAAGAAGGATAGGCGTCTTTAACCACTTTAGCCCCGGACCATTCGTCAGCCTAAGGACCAGAGGTCTTTTTACAATTTCGCACTGCGCTGCTTTAACTGCACGGTCATGCAATGTTGTACCCAAACGAAATTTTCGTCCTTTTTTTCTCACAAATAGAGCTTTCTTTTGGTGGTATTTGATCACCTCTGCAATTAATTTTTTTGCGCTATAAACAAAAATAGAGCGACAATTTTGAAAAAAATGCAATATTTTTACTTTTTGCTATAATAAATATCCCCAAAAAATATATAAAAAAATATATTTTTTCCACAGTTTAGGCCGATACGTATTCTTCTACATATTTTTGGTAAAAAAAATTGCAATAAGCGTTTATTGATTGGTTTGCGCAAGTTATAGCTTCTACAAAATAGGGGACTGTTTTATGGCATTTTTATTCATAATTTTTTTTTAACTAGTTATGGCGGCGATCAGTGATTTTTATCATGACTGTGACATTATGGCGGACACATCGGACACTTTTGACACATTTTTGGGACCATTGTCATTTTTACAGCGATCAGTGCTATAAAAATGCACTGGTTACTGTGAAAATGACACTGGCAGTGAAGGGGTTAACCAGTAGGTGGCACTGTAGGGGTTAAGTGTGCCCTGATGAGTGTTTCTAACTGTAGGGGGGATGGGCTGTGTGTGACATGACACTGATCTCCGCTCCGACTACACGAAGCGGAGATCAGTGTCATTGTCACTAGGCAGAGCGGGGAGATGCTTGTTTACATAAGCATCTCCCCACTGTATCTCTCAGTGAGACGATTGCGGGTGTCCCAGCGGCGATCAAGTCCGCGGGACCCACGGTTGGGCTCACGGAGAAGGCTGGAGGGTCGCGAGCATGCTGCCGGCGGCGCGCACGCGACCACACGGCGGCATCTTAAAGGGGATGTACAGGTACGTGGTTATGCCTGTCCATGCCGCTCTGCCGACGTATATGTACAGGCGGCGGTTCTTAAGCGGTTAAAGAGAAGGCTTTTCAGGGAACATCTAAAGATGGATAGATTAGGAGATAGTCAAACAGATTAGGATAGGGCATTCCAAAGGATGGGGGAAACTCAGGAGAAATCCTGGAGGCGAGCATGGGAGGAGGTGACAAGGGAGCTATAGAGCAGGAGGTCTTGGGTGAACCGAAGAGAGTGGCTTGGTTGATATTTTGAGACTAGGTTAGTGATATTGCTGGGGGCAGAGTTGGGGATTGCTTTGTAAGTTGTTATTATTACTTTGAATTTGGCAGAGAGAAGTGGAGGACACTGAACATTTGCTAAGGTGGTTGAGTCTTACAGCAGAATTCATAATGGACTGAAGGGGGGAAAGCCTATGTAAAAGGTAATCCAATGAGAAGGGAGTTGCAGTAGTCGAGGCGAGAGATAATCAGGGAGTCAATTAGAAGCTTAGTGGTGTTCATGGTTAAAAATGGTCGTATTCTGGAGATGTTACAGAGGTTGAGGCAGCATGATTTGGACAGGGATTGGATGTGGGCCTAAAGTGTGGGGAGGAAATATTATGAGCTTGGTTTTGGATAGATTGAGTTTGAGGAAGTGGTGTGACATCCAGTCAGATATGTCTGTTAGTAGATCAGTGATGCATGAGGAGACTTATGGGGTAAGCTGAGGGTTAGAGAGATTTCGTTGTCATCAGCATAGAAATGGTATTGGAAGCCATGGAAGGCTATCAGCTGACCCAGGAAGGAGGTGTAGATCGAGAATAGGAGAGGTCCAAGGACAGAGCCTTTGGGGACCCCAATTGTTAGCGGAGTAGGAGTGGAGAAAGCAGATTTGTAAGTGACACTGAAGGTGAGGTAAGATTCGAACAAATGGAGAGCACAGCTGCGGAGACCAAGTAAATAGATTTTTTTGAGGAGGAGGGGGTGGTCAACTGTATCAAAGGCAGCAGGGAAGTCCAAGAGTAAAGGCCTCTTTCACACTGGGGCGGGGAGGTGTGCTGGCGGTATAGCGGCGCTATTTTTAGCGCCGCTATAACGTCGCATTTTCTGCGATATTCGGCCGCTAACGGTGCGGTTTTAACCCCCGCTAGCGGCCGAGAAAGGGTTAAAACCGCCCGCAAACCGCTGCTACGGTGTCCCATTGATTTCAATGGGAAGGAGCGGTAAAGGAACGGTATACACACCGCTCCATCACTGCTCCAAAGATGTTGCTTGCAGGAGATTTTTTTTCCTCCCGCCAGCGCATCGCCTCAGTGTGAAAGCCCTCGGGCTATCACATTGAGAATGCTGGGGCAGGATTATTTCAGGCGTTATTTATGCGCTATTTTTAGTGCTAAAACGCCTGAAATACACCTCAGTGTGAAAGGGGCCTAATGCCCTGTACACACGATCGGATTTCCAATGGAATTAAATCCGATGGATTTTTCCATCGGAAATCCGATGAAGCTGACTTCCATCAGTCTTGCCTACACACCATCAATCAAAAATCCGACCATCCCAAATGCCGTGACGTAAAACACTCAGAAGAGCCGAGAAAAATTAAGTTCAATGCTTCTGAGCATGCGTCGACTTGATTCTGAGCATGCGTGGGTTTTTTCTCCGATGGAGTTCCCCCACAGACGATCGGAATTTGCTATCGTTTTTTTTCCATTGGTAAAATTTATGTAGCGCACCAACCCCAGACTTTACCTGCTTTTCTTCTGCTTGGCTCCTCCGCAGGAAAAGAATGAGGCACACCGCACCACAAGCCCGTACCCTCCTGAACAGGGAGGTTGAGCGGTGTTAGTTTCTCGGGCCTGCTTGCGACTGGTGTAAAAAGGCCTCCAGTTCTGACCTTGTTTCTGCAGTAATCAGAACAAGTCTTTAACTTTCCCCAGTAAGCAACTGTCCACACCAAATGAAAGGTCCAACACTTGTTTATTCCTTTTTGCACAATAAACAGTCTCTTTTAGAGCATACGGGTTGAGACAAACACGGGTCAGATAAGGTGGGAGGAGGTCCAGGCACAGACTTTAAATTTGGGTTTTCTCCTGTTCTGAATAGCACTAACAGGCTTGGCGCACGGTCGCTGCCACCGACCATGAAGGGGTCTCTGCCACAGACCAGGTGAATAGGGCCTCTGCCACAGGCCCGGTTGTTGGGTCTCTGCCACCGTCCAGATTCATGATGGGTCTCTGCCACAGACCATGAGAACGTGGATTACCTTCTAAAAGTAATGACCCCTGTCAGGGAAAGGACATCCATCCGGAGAGTTACCAGAGGCCCCACCGTCACCAGCGATGCCGCGCCTGGTCTTCGGGAAGGGTCACCTCCCTGACCTCCTCGTCCTAGATTCGGGCACCCACTTCCAGGGGGCACCCTAGGAGACCTCGATCCCTTGTGGGACCCAGTCAAAGGTACTGGGCCCCGGGCCTCTCTCGAAGTACCTCACCCCAGACTGAAGGTGTCTGAGATGGAACAGCAGCTCCGTCTCTGGGCCTAGATTACCCAGAGACCTCCCGACAGGCCTTCAGGCCTAGGGCACCCGGAGGCGACACACCCGCACCCAGGCTTAAGGTGCCTGAGCGCGGAACGACGACCCCTCTGCAAGATGGCCGCCCCCTTTTATATCCTCTCCCAACAGGCACAGCAGGTTCCCCGCCCCGCCGTACCGCTGCCGAGAGGGGACAAAAAGGACACAACCTCGTACTGCAGTTCAACCCGGGACCCACGGCAACAGTGCCACCTATAGGCCCCAGTGAACTTAACCACCAGTACTATCTCCCAGGGATAGAAATGGTCAATGAGACCTAACAATTGGTACATCTGAGCCTAACTACCACTCAGATGCTTCCCCCTAAATGTAACCACCCGCTACATTTAAAACATGTTGTATTTTTTTATACCGATGGAAAAAAGACCGATGGGGCCCACACACGATCGGTTTGTCCGATGAAAAAAGTCCATCGGTCTTTTTTCATCAGAAAAAACGATTGTGTGTACGAGGCATTAGAGTACGGAATAGTGACTGTTGATTTTAGCTGTAAGTAAGTTGTTTGTGAGTTTTAAGAGAGCAGTTTCTGTGGAGTGTTGCAGGTGAAATGCAGACAAAAGGGGATCAAGAAGGTTATTCTCAATGAGGTGGCAGTTCAGCCTGTTGTAGACTAGACGTTCAAGGAGTTTGAGGAAAACTGGAGCAAGGAGATGGGTCCTAGGTTGTTAAGGTTGGTGGGGTTCAGTGAGGCTTTTTATGGTATAGGAGTGACCAGTGCATGTTTTAGAGGGTTGAGGAAGATTGTAAGGTGACAATCTTACACTATTGATTGTGTATTGTATCAATCTTATTTTTGAAGTGATTAGCAATTTCCTGGGCAGTGAGTAAGTTAATGGGTGGAGGTAATGGAGTACAAAGTAGAGAATTCAAATGTAGAAAAGAGTTCACAGAGACTGGAAAGCACAGTCTGGTTTAGGGCTAAGCCTGAGTCATGAAATCTGGGACAGGGTTTACTTGAGTTCAGGGCTGGATGACTCATGCAGGCAAGTCTTTGGTGTCTGCTCCTGGTTCTGGAAAGTTGGAGAATGTTCTGGAAGCAGGAGGGTGGAGGCTAGGAGGGTTGATCTGCATACTTAGAAGAGCTTGGCCAATCTCCAGGCAGTGGGCCAGGCATGGGGTTAAGCCAGCTCTTAAGTATGGATAAGTCACGCTGGCAGGGGGGAGGCCAGTGGCTGATGGGGATGGAGTGCTGAGGGAACTATCGGTCACTCTTGAGGTGAACCCCCTAGTCTGGGGGGGACTTACATGGGGAGAGACTGCCACACGTAGCAGGTCTCTCTGGAGTAGAGCGGTGTGCTTAAATCTTTCCTAACCTTGCCCTGGGAGATCTTAAGCGTCAGTCGGGTAGTCTGATGAAAAATCAGTCGGATAGCCTGGTAAAGATGCAGCCAGGTGGGCTGGCATTTCCTGCAGTGAGTAGAGCTGTGACCAGTGTCTACAAGGGAGTTGGAGGTACTCCAGGATGCAGTTCACAACACTTTGTGCTACTTTGTAAAGGGACTGAGAGCTGTTGCATCTTTTCACTTAGACTGTCAGTGTCTGGGAGTGAAGAACCAAAGGTAAAGTTGTCCTTGGCTTTTGTTGCTATCGAGTTGAGCACTCCATAATTCCTATTCCCCATCCAAGTACTAACCCCGAAATAAAACATAAAACCAAAGCTTAAAGACTGTTCCTTGTGTCTGGATGAAAGCGGAAAATGGTACTCATCTTGCTGTGTAGGAGTAGCGAACCTAGTTATCTGCAACCCCTACGGGGGTTGCGCTACAAATACTGTACAAGCAGAGGGGCATTTTCTTTGAGATGTTCTTCATGACCAGATCTTTTTTTAAGGCAGGGGTTGGCAACCTACGGCCCGCGGGCCGCGCCGGGCCCGCCTCCGCTAAACGTCCGGCCCGTCAGTGCACGTGATGAATTCATCCGGCTGTGGACATTTTAACCCCTTCATGTCGACCGTACGCAAATATGCGGCCTCGGCTTGAAGGGGTTGTACTGGGGGTGATGCCTGCAGCTGTATTTAAATAATGAAAAAGTGTTCCTCAGAGCGCTATGGCTCTGAGGAACACTTAAGTTAGCTTAAAAGACAACACAGCAGTGGTACTCTGCCCAATGGCTGGTTTTGACTGAATACAACTTTAGACTGAGCCATCCAACAGTTGAGTCATTCAGTTCTATGTGTAAGGCAGGCCGAAAAAAGCGCAGCTAAAACAATGGTAAAGCGCTGCTAAAAATAGCGGCGCTTTACCGCCGACGCCCCCAACGCCCCAGTGTGAAAGGGCTCTTAAGGAATTCTCAAAAACTTGTGTTGTGTTCACCTTTTATACTTTTTTGGTGAATGGGTAGTACCCCATGCTCATTCACATAGGGGGACTGGGATCTGGGGCCCCCTTGTTAAAGGGGGCTTCCAGATTCCGATAAGCTCTCAACCCACAGACCCCCACAAACACAACCCTGGGTTGTGGGGAAGAGGCCCTTGGGCAGGACATGTGGCCTGGTTTTATTCAGGAGGGGGGGCTCATTCGCCCAACCCACCCTTTCCTGACCTGCCAGGCTGCATGCTCGGATAAGGGTCTGGTATGGATTTACTGCTACATTGCAGTCAGCAAGTGCTTAATTAAAGATTTCTGCGACTTTATGTAAACTCTTAAATTATTGCATGTTCTCTCAGCTGAAGACAAGTAAGTCCTGGAATACAATTCAAGTAACACTGTAATTCTCAACGCAGTTCTTAATCAAGAGAAATATGCATTTCTGCCACTAGGGGGCACTGCAGGGGAAAGGCTCTAGTTTAGTGTGCTTGTGGGCTTCATCTTGCACCTCCTACAGATGGGTGATTGTTGGGGATACAGCAGATGATAGTTTGTCTTCTCAGGCCTTAACCACTTAAGCCCCGGACCATTTGGTAGCTAAAGGACCAGAGGTGAATTTAGAATTTTGCACTGCGCTGCTTTAACTGTAAATTGTGCGGACATGCAATGTTGTACCCAAACAAAATATGCGTCCTTTTCTTCCCACAAATAGAGCTTTCTTTTAATGGTATTTGATTGCCTCTGCGATTTTTATTTTTTGCGATATAAATGGAAAAAGACCGAAAATTTTGAAAAAAAATGATATTTTCTACTTTTTGTTATAAGAAAAATCGAATAAACTCAATTGTAGTCATACATTTAGGCCAAAATGTATTCAGCCACATGTTTTTAGTAAAAAAAATGTCAATAAGTGTATATTTATTGGTTTGCGCAAAAGTTATAGCGTTTACAAACTAGGGTACATTTTCTGAAATTTACACAGCTTTAAATTTATGACTGCCTATCTCATTTCTTGAGGTGCTAAAATGACAGGGCAGTACAAAACCCCCCCAAATGACCCCATTTTGGAAAGTAGACACCCCAAGGAAATTGCTGAGAGGCATGTTGAGCCCATTGAATTTTTTTTTTTTGTCCCAAGTGATTGAATAATGACTAAAAAAAAAATTACAAAAAGTTGTCACTAAATGATATATTGCTCACACATGCCATGGTTATATGTGGAATTTCACCCCAAAATACATTTTGCTGCTTCTCCTGAGTACGGGGATACCACATGTGTGGGACTTTTTGGGAGCCTAGCCGCGTACGGGACCCCGGAAACCAAGCACCGCCTTCAGGATTTCTAAGGGCGCAAATTTTTGATTTCACTCCTCACTACCTATCACAGTTTCGAAGGCCATAAAATGCCAAAATAGCACAAAACCCCCCCAAATGACCCCATTTTAGAAAGTAGACACCCCAAGGAAATTGCTGAGAGGCCTGTTGAGCCCATTGAATATATTTTTTTTTGTCCCAAGTGATTGAATAATGACAAAAAAAAAAAAAATACAAAAAGTTGTCACTAAATGATATATTGCTCACACATGCCATGGTTATATGTGGAATTACACCCCAAAATAAATTTTTCTGCTTCTCCTGAGTACGGGGATACCACATGTGTGGGACTTTTTAGGAGCCTAGCCGCGTACGGGACCCCGAAAACCAAGCACCGCCTTCAGGATTTCTAGGCACAAATTTTTGATTTCACTCCTCACTACCTATCACAGTTTCGAAGGCCATAAAATGCCAAAATCGCACAAAACCCCCCTAAATGACCCCATTTTGGAATATAGACACCCCAAGCTATTTGCTGAGAGGAATGGCGAGTATTTTACAGCTCTCATTTGTTTTTGAAAATGAAGAAAGAATATATATATATATATATTTTTTTTTCAATTTTCAAAACTTTGTGACAAAAAGCGAGATCTGCAAAATACTCACCATACCTCTCAGCAAATAGCTTGGGGTGTCTACTTTCCAAAATGGGGTCATTTGGGGGGGTTTTGTGCTATCTGGGCATTCCATGGCCTCCGAAACTGTGATAGGCAGTGAGAAGTGAAATCAAAAATTTACACCCTTAGAAAGCCTGAAGGCGGTGCTTGGTTTTTGGGGTCCCGTACATGGCTAGGCTCCCAAAAAGTCTCACACATGTGGTATCCCCGTACTCAGGAGAAGCAACAGAATGTATTTTGGGGTGTAATTCCACATATGCCCATGGCATGTTTGAGCAATATATCATTTAGTGACAACTTTGTGCAAAAAAAAAAAAAAAAAAAATTGTCGTTTTTCCGCAACTTGTGTCAACATATAAAATATTCCATGGACTCGACATGCCTCTCAGTATATAGCTTGGGGTGTCTACTTTCCAAAATGGGGTCATTTGGGGGGGTTTTGAACTGTTCTGGCATTTTATACACAACATTAGGAAGCTTACATCCACTCTTCTAACCACTTGAAGACAAAGCCCTTTTTGACACTTTTTGTTTACATGAAAACATTTTTTTTTTTGCAAGAAAATTATGTTGAACCCCCAAAAATTATATATATTTTTAAAGCAAAGGCCCTACAGATTAAAATGGTGGGTGTTGCATTTTTTTTTTCTACACAGTATTTGCGCAGCGATTTTTCAAACGCATTTTTTGGGTTAAAAAATACACTTTTTTTAATTTTAATGCACTAAAACACACTATATTGCCCAAATGTTTGATGAAATAAAAAAGATGATCTTAGGCCGAGTACATAGATACCAAACACGACATGCTTTAAAATTTCGCACAAACGCGCATTGGCGACAAACTACATACATTTTTAAAAGCCTTTAAAAGCCTTTACAGGTTACCCCAGTAGATTTACAGAGGAGGTCTACTGCTAAAATGATTGCCCTCGATCTGACCTTCACGGTGATACCTCACATGCATGGTGCAATTGCTGTTTACATATGACGCCAGACCGACGCTTGCGCTCGCCATTGGGCAAGAGCAGGGCAGGACAGGGGTGCTTTTTTTTTTTTTTTCTTTTTTTTTATTATTAATTTTGCTTTTTTATTTTATTTCTAAATTGTTCCTTCCAAGTATTTTTTTTTTATCATTTTTATTTTTATCTCAGGGAATGTAAATATCCCCTATGATAGCAATAGGTAGTGACAGGTACTCTTTTTTTGAAAAAACTGGGGTCTTCTAGACCCTAGATTTTTCCTCTGCCCTCAAAGCATCTGACCACACCAAGATCGGTGTGATAAAATGCTTTCCCAATTTCCCAATGGCGCTTTTTATATCCGGGGGGGGCATTCCCTCCCACTGCTTGTAAAAGCAGTCCAGAGGCTAATTAGCCGCTAGGATTGCTTTTACATGAAAGCCGGCCGCAGGCTGAAAAGAATGATACCAAGATGATACCTAAACCCGCAGGCATCATTCTGGTATAAACATTCAAAGTCCAGCAACATACCAGTACGTTGCTGGTCCTTGTTGGACATGTATTGTAATCTTTTTTTTTCATGCAGCCAGTTGGCTGAACGAAAAAAGAGATTGATCGGTGGGTATGCCCACCATTAGAATACCGCCCTTCATCCACCCACTTCCAATGATGGGCATACACGCACCATTTATATATGCCGAAGCATGGGGGCATCCTCCCGCAAAAAAGTTATGCCGCACACACATGGTCGGACTTTTCCACGGGCAAGCCTCCGTCGGAATTTCGACCGTATGTACGCGGCATTAGGAGCAAAATCGCTCCTCCGCCCCTGCTGCCCCAATGCTTTGGCATATTTGCTTTTTTTTTTTAACTGTGGTGGTGAAATCACCTCCTACAGCACTGGAGTCGCAGGGATCAGGCCTGTCTCTGCGAACGCTGCAGTTATGTGTGTTTTTGTTTTGTAAGTGATCGATCGATACTGCACTTGGGTGGCCTGGGCTGGACGGAGGGGCAAAACGCAGGTGCCAGCAGGTATCTGGGCTGATCCCGCTAACACTGCGTTTTTGGGAACCCTAAACTGCTGGGGACGCTAGTATAGATCTGATCAGATCAGATATTGATCTGTTCAGATACTATACCACTAAGGGGGGTGTATGCTTCACGCGTGGGTGTTAGCGTTACTGGCACTAACCTGACGCTGCCTGGGGTGTGACTCAGACCCTCTCTGACGCTAAAACCTAATTGATATCACCCGCCGGGCGATCAGGGGGTTAAACCTTTATTGGGTTATATACACGGCGGGTGCCCTGACACTATAAAAAGCAAACTAACTAACCAGCGTCACCCGTAACACTTATATGGTGATCACTGGTGAAAGGGTTAACTAGGGGCAATCAGGGGGTTAAAACCTTTATTAGATAATATATGGGGGTACCTGACGCTATAAAAACCTGCGGCGAACCTAAAAAAAATTACCAGCTACCGATCTGCATCACCGACACTAAGACAGCGTTTAGAAAAACGATCGCTTAGCGACAGTGGTGATAGGGGGTGAAAGGGTTACCTGGGGGGCGATCAAGGGGGTTAAACCTTTATTAGATAATATATTGGGGTACCTGACGCTATAAAAACCTGCGGCGAACCTAAAAAAAATTACCAGCTACCGATCTGCATCACCGACACTAAGACAGCGTTTAGAAAAACGATCGCTTAGCGACAGTGGTGATGGGGGTGAAAGGGTTACCTGGGGGGCGATCAAGGGGGTTAAACCTTTATTAGATAATATATTGGGGTACCTGATGCTATAAAAACATGCGGCGAACCTAAAAAAAATTACTGGCTACCGATCTGCATCACCGACACTAAGACAGCGTTTAGAAAAACAATTGCTTAGCGACAGTGGTGATAGGGGGTGAAAGGGTTACCTGGGGGGCGATCAAGGGGGTTAAACCTTTATTAGATAATATATTGGGGTACCTGACGCTATAAAAACCTGCGGCGAACCTAAAAAAAATTACCGGCTACCGATCTGCATCACAGACACTAAGACAGCGTTTAGAAACACGATCGCTTAGTGACAGTGGTGATAGGGGGTGAAAGGGTTACCTGGGGGGCGATCAAGGGGGTTAAACCTTTATTAGATAATATATTGGGGTACCTGACGCTATAAAAACATGCGGCAAACCTAAAAAAAATTACTGGCTGCCGATCGGCATCACTGACGCTAAGACAGCGATCAGAAAAATGATCGCTTAGCGACAGTGGTGATAGGCGGTGAAAGGGTTATCTGGGGGGTGATCAGGGGGTTAAACCTTTATTAGGGGGGGTTAGGGGGCTACACTGGACCTAAGACTAAACTTTGGTGACACTTTTACAGTCACAAATGTCACTGATTGCAGTGATCACTAAATAAATGGTCACTGCAATCAGTGACACTGTGACTGGGGGCTGGGGGGGTGATCTGGGGGGTGATCTGGGGTGTCTGGGGGGGCCTGGGGGGGCGATTTATGTCCCTATGTGTCCTGGTGTCAGTGTAGTGTTGTGTGCACTGACCTGATGTCTTCTCTTGTACGGCGCTCGGTATATGTGAGCGCCGCACCAGAGATGACATCACTTCCTCCTGCTCCCTCTGTCTGACACAGACAGAGGGGGCATTTCCATTCGCCGGGAGCGATCGCGAGGGGGTGGCCAGAAACGAATGGCTGCCCCCTCATCCCGGAACGCTCCCGGACACTTAGCCACCACTCACTGTATAGGAGGGGGGTCCGATTGGACCCCCCAACTATACAAAGGCAATCACGTACACTCTACGTGATTGTGCCTGTCGGTGCCATTCTGCCGACGTATATATACAGTGAGCGGTCATTAAGTGGTTAATTGACAGGTAAGAGGGTAAATTTGTCTGACAAATTAGTTACATTTATAATGTTTAAATGATTCCTATTAATGTACTCCACCATCACAGCATAAATGTTTACCCATAGTCTGGTCAGCAAATAGTTTTTTTCTTTTCCTCCTCTCAGTAAAATGATGAGACCAACATCTAGAGTTTGGAAACATTTCCACAGCGCAATTAATACTGAGAGCAAATCTGCAATTTGCAAATAATGTGAGAAGAAATATTAATTTCCAAACGCTACAAGGATGACAAAACACACCCTTGCATGCCAGAGGTGCCCTAAAGACATTAAGAAATACTTTATGAAATGAGGACCATACCGAATAAGCAGTACTTTTATTTTAAGCATAATACTTTTATATACACTGCTTTTCACGTTCCCGTTCCCATATTTTCCAGAAACAAAACAGGGGGAAATTTATTTTTTCTCATGTCTTCAAAATTTCTTGTTAAGACAGAAAATAGCTGGATCCATCTTTTTATGGAACCTCCCTTCAATAGGATATTGCTGGGCAAAGTGTTTGGGAGGAGTCACTATACAGTACAGTTAGTATCACTGAGTGCGCAGATAACGTTTTATCAGGTTGGGTACTCCTAAGGAAACCCAGGCTGGTAACTTTAGAGACAGTTGACGCAGGTTGCTCCAGGTCTAAACATCTACACCCTTCATCAGCAAGGACAGAAATTATATTTTTAGCTTAGAAGTTATGTCAGCAGATTGAACCTCCAGGTATAAACTATTTCAAAAGGGATAGGGTTCCTACATTATAATCCTTTACTGACTACAGGGGAATAAAAGACTGACTCTGAGGGAGAGGGTGTGGAAGCAAGCTTGCGACCCCCACATTCTGAGTCAGCTAACAGGCTGACATTTTGTTCACAAACTCAAAAACAGTAGTAGAAAGTTCCTCCCTGGACAGTATGGAGAAAGCCACACCTGAAGGAATTAAGAAAGACTCAGCGAAATGTGTAGACTCAAGCAGGGGATAGTGGTCCTGTCTAGACATAGTGCAAGCTACCTTAGAGTTGTTAATGAATCATAAGCTAGCAACGCCTGCAGGACTGCTACCCTTGCATTTAATACCCACCATATTACGAATCGCAAAGTAAGGAAATTCTCACAAACTGTTGCAGGACCAGGAAGTGTTAATGCCGTCTGTGACCCAGTCATCTTAAAGTGGTTGTAAACCCACTTATGCAACTTGCACCTACAGGTAAGCCTAGATTAAGGCTTACATGTAGGTGCAAGAAATATCTCCTAAACCTACATGGTTTAGGAGATATTTGCCAAAAGGTATACACCGTTGTCGGCGCAACGGTGCATTCACAGTGAGAATATCCCATTCACAAATCCAGCTTTGCCGGATTTGACGGCTCCCGCGCGCATTTGCGAGTAGTGACGTCTTCGCCGCTCCAGCCAATCACAGCACCGGAGTGGCCGAAGCGGCGATACCCGGAAGTAACCTTCCGGGTATCTGTGGAGAGATGGCTGCGGCTGGAAGGGGAGACGAGGACGGCTTTGGGGGCTTCGATCTAAGGTAAGTAATGCATAATGAGCTAGTATGCTAGTCATACTAGCTCATTATGGCTTTGTCTTGCAGGTGTTTTTAAAGGAAAAAATAAAAATTCAGGGTTTACAACCACTTTAAGGCAGCAACAAGCAGAAGCATGTGTTGTGGCACTTGTGTTGTGGAGGGCAGGGTTACCAACCAAGCATGTCTCATAAGCCTCACAAGGCAGGTAATACTAATTCAAAGAGTTTGCTGTGCAATAAGAGTGTGTGTCACCCTATAAAAGGCATGTGTGACAAATTAAAAGAAAAATGGAGTGTCCATACCACAATTCAATGTGCCACAGCACTCAAGTTAACCCACGAAGGGTATGAAGAAAAATACATGTAAGTGTTTTGGTACCTAAAAAGGCATGGCGAAGCCATGTTAATCACCAGTGGTGGTCTGGATGGGCAGAAATAGCCCTTGCAGGGCATTAAACCGGAAAGACTTCACCACTGCGGCGGGCATACTCCTGCTGGAGTCTTTAACCACTTGTCCACCGCCCACCGTCAATTGACGACGGGCGGAAGACTCTATTGTTCTGACTGGACGTCATATGACGTTGCGCCTTTAATAACCACTAGGGGGCAGCGCGCGCCCGCCGCGTCACTGGGGACCCGATGCGCTGCCCGGTGGCCGCCGGGCACCCGCGATTGCCCAGTAAACGAGCAGGACCGTGGATCTGTGTGTGTGTAAACACACAGATCCATGTCCTGTCAGGGAGAGGAGACCGATGGTGTGTCCCTTGTACATAGGGGCAACCATCGGTCACCTCCCCCAGTCAGTCCCCTCCCCCCACAGTAAGAATCACTTGCAGGGAATACATTTAACCCCTTCCTCGCCCCCTAGTGTTAACCCCTTCCCTGCCAGTCATGTTTATACAGTAATCAATGCATTTTTATAGCACTGATCGCTGTATAAATGTGAATGGTCCCAAAAATGTGTCAAAAGTGTCCGATGTGTCTGCCGCGATGTCACAGTCATGATAAAAATCCCTGATCGCCGCCATTACTAGTAAAAAAAAAAATGCTATAAATCTATCCCCTATTTTGTATCTGCTATAACTTTTGCGCAAACCAATCAATATACGCTTATTGCGATTTATTTTTTTTGGCCAAAAATATGTAGAAGAATACATATCGGCCTAAACTGAGGAAAATTTAAAAAAACTAATTACAAATTTTTTATATTTATTATAGCAAAAAGTTAAAATTTGTGTTTTTTTTTTAAACTTGACACTCTTCTTTTGTTTATAGCGCAAAAAATAAGAACCGCAGAGGTGATAAAATACCACCAAAAGAAAGCTCTATTTGTGGGAAAAAAAGGACGCAAATTTAGTTTGGGTACAGCGTCGCACGACCGCGCAATTGTCATTCAAAGTGTGACAGCGCTGAAAGCTGAAAAATGGCTTGGGCAGGAAGGGGGTGAAAGTGCCCAGTAGGCAGGTGGTTAAAGACAGTATTGCACCAGACCAGTGTATCATGTCCATGGATATGTAAAACCCTCTGCTGCTAACTTTCATGGGACAAGTGTCTGGAGAGTGGCGCAACAGAGCCCAGTGCCCGCAGGTCACATCACAAGATGACTCTGCGTCTTTCTTTATGCAGTGTTCAGTTGTGGTCTAAACAATTATACCAACATTACAAAAACTTCTCACAGTACATTCAATGATATGAAAGTTTACTTTCAACATCTGGTTTTGGAGTGAATAAACTCTCCCGAGCAAAACCCACATTCACTGTTAGGAAAAAAAAATCATCCTGCTCCTTGAACTCAAACATTGATTTGACCCTATTAACAATTAGAAAGTTGAACGAATGTCCTCCAAAATAAACATTTTCAAATTAAATTCTAGTAGTGTATGACCAGCTTTAGGAGTTGTCTCCCTATTCCCAGCCTTTGACTGGACAGTGAAAAAGATGCAACATACTGACAACCTCTGTCATTCTGCTCTCTCCTCCTATGACCACTTCCCTTGTTAATACATAAGCCCTAAAAACTGCATCTCCTTCCAGTCTGAGCTCTGCTGTACAGGGACCAGAGGCGGCTCTTTAATTAGGCAAATTAGGCGGTCGCCTAAGGTCTCGCGCTCACAGGGGCCTCGCAGGCTGCCTAATATGCCTGACGGAGGAAGGGGAAAGCCCAGCATCGGGAAGAATGATGGCACTGCCTGCGGATGTGCGGGACCAATCTCCTCATGCAAGGATTCTGCACTAAAAATTTTATATTTTTTCCCCATTATGGGTGTGAGTGGGGCCTCATGTCTAGGTTTTGCCTAAGGCCTCACAAAGCCTATAGCCGCTTCCGACAGGGACTGCAAGAAGCTAATACCAAATCATATTCATACTTGCACTACTTGAAGTAATAGGGCCCTTTCACACTAGAACGCAGATCTGCAGACCCAGGTTCCATTCCGGTTTCCTGCACCGCATTCCAATCACACTGCCTTTTGCCCTTGCGATCTGCAGTGGGTGTCAGTGCAAAGTTAATGACACCCACTGTGCATTCCTGTGCGATTCACACGCAGTTCCTGGTGTGAATGGTCCCTTAAAAAGTACAAAGCTCCATTTAATTTGTGTCTTTTATATCTGCCATTTTTTCAGCTTTAATCAACCCCTTAACATGTATGTCCTTTCCCTAGCAAACCAATAGCGATAATTATCAGATTTAAAACTCATAAAAAATGCCCAACACATACTTATTTAAGAAATATTGCTTGGCAGAAACAGGTACAAAGTTCAAACTGATTTGTTTGAATTTCTGATTTATGCTGATAAGAACAAGATGATTAGTGAAAATGTGCTACAAGTCAGCCCCAGCAGGAAGTCTTCACAAATGTCTAGTATAAAAGGAAAGCATCCATCTCAAGTAGTTGTTCACACCTTAGACACTGGAATTAAAGGATATTTTTGGATTCCATAAATTTGGATTTCAATGAATTTGGTTTTGTAAACTGATTGTAAAACAGTCACCTGCATTAGTATGTGCTATTATCAATAATACCTGGGGTTGATTTATCAGAGGAACCTTTCACTGTACCAAGACCCACTTTGGGAATAGGAGAAGACACTTACCACTTGTGTGAGGTCTCTAAAGACAACATTTCAGTAGGAATGGCCTTGCTTAAAGCGGAGCTCCACCCTAAAGTGGAACTTCCGCTGATCGGAACCCTCCCCCCCTCCGGTGTCATATTTGACACCTTTCAGGGGGGTGCAGATACCTGTCTAAGACAGGTATTTGCACCCACTTCCGGGAGTCCTCTCTGCGGGAAATCTGCGGGAAGCATGTCACTTCCCGCAGAATGCCCGTTGTGTTCTGGGAGACACTCGGCTCCCAGAACACATGAGGACCATTCAGAACAGCCGTAGGGAACCGGGCAGTGAAGCCGCAAGGCTTCACTTCCTGGTTCCCTCACCGAGGATGGCGGTGGGGGCAGCAGAGTGACGAGCGATTGCTCGTCCTCTGCTGCGGACGTCACTGGACTCCAGGACAGGTAAGTGTCCATATATTAAAAGTCAGCAGCTGCAGTATTTGTAGCTGCTGGCTTTTAATATTTTTTTTTCCGCGGCACCTCCGATTTAAAGATTTAATATGGAGAAATGTTTCCATCCATAGATCTGAGGAGACTAAAGTCCACTTTTTGGTTTTTCCACAACAGACTGTCAAAGCCCTCCATTTGGAGTCTACAGGAATGTGCCCTCCCAGCCAGGGGCAAAACAAGGGGTGGGCAGGTGTGAGGTGGGGGAGCACAAGAAGATTCGGGGGTGGAGATTTGTGTTGGAAGGGAGAATTTGGGGGGCTGCAGGTGATAAGTATTGTTCTAGGAGGAGATATGATAGGGGTGCTAAGAGTGGTGATTCAGGGGAATTTGTGTTGGGAGGGGGATGGGAGAAGAAGATTTGTACTGGGTGGGGGGATTTGGGGGCAGTTTGTGCTGGGAGGGGAGGAGTTGAAGTGTGGAGAGGAGCTGTATAATAGGAGGGGACATTTTAGGGGTAGAGGATTTGAGCTGGGGGGCAAAGATTTGTGCTGAGATGGGGGTTTTTAGCATGGGGGCGGATTTGTACAGGGGAGGAGGAATTTATGCTTAGGGGGTAAGCATGAAGATTAGTGCTTAGTGTTTTTGTGGGGAGATTTTTGCTGACACATAATGCTCATACATCTTGGGGGGGGGGGGGGTATGCAGTTTGGCATGTTCGCCCTGGGCTCTAGATGACTTTGTCCCTGCACTGCTCCTAGCCACCTCTTTCCGAGTAACCTTTTACATGTACTTTTTACAGTATTATACAAGACAGACCATACAATCACTTAAATAAATGAGTACACATGCGCTGGAATTTATTAACAATTGTCATCATTTGTGGTCATTATGCATTTAATCAATGTAATTACAAGAATCTAACATCTGACAAGTAACATCATCAAAAGGTTATTTGTTATACAAAGCTTGATTGTTATACAAAGAAAATTACGGGTTGGAAATATCCAATCATTTTATAATAAACGTACCTTGGTTCATCTCCCTGAATTAATTCAGAATGAATATTTTTCAAAGATCATACAAATACAAACATACTATCGCTTTTCTTACAAATTAACATTTTGCATATAACAGGGAAGATTTTTATTAACAAAAAAGAACAATGCATTTTAGGAAAAATATGTTTTATAAATTATTTTGTCATTTAGCTTGGTTTCATGTTTTCCTCTTTGGTTTGGCTATGCAGTCACTACTCCTATTGGTTAAGAATGTTTTGAACATAGATTTTAAGAGATAACTTCATTAAAGTGTATGTAAACCATATTACTGATTTCTTAATACATTCCTTTGAAAGTAATAAATCATGTGCATGTGCCTTCTTTTTTAGTGACATTGAGATTTTGCTGTAAATATTTGTATCCTGGTCTGTCGGTCTGCACCCCTCAGCATCTAATCTGCACTACAGGATACTGTGCCAACGAATATATAGTCAGCTTGGCCGACACGCCCCTCAGCCCTGCATTGCTTAGCCTGCAAAGTAGAAAGATGGGGTACATATTTCGCCGTCTCACTATATGTCAGTCACTGCAGATACACCCCCTGCAGTTAATACAGCCATGTCCTCTGCACTCAGTAAGAGGGATGTGAAGATTGCCCATGCAGTAACGTGACTACTTAATAAAGCTAAAAAATACAGTTAATAGCCACTTTTTTAGATGAATGCACTATTATTTAAAATTTTTAAGTAATGTTTGAATGTCATAGTGCAATTTGCATTGTATGACTACAAATATGCTTTGTATAAAGCAAATAGGCAGTAAGGGTGGTTGATTGAGTACAGTAGACCTAGAGCAGGCTTTCTCAGCCATGGTTCCATGGTACCCTAGGATTCCTCCAGAGGTTGCTAGGGGTTCCTTTAACAAGGAGCAATTTCTGCCTCCATTAATTAACCACTGACGCCAATGGTCTTTTTAGCTATCCGTAAGGGGGAAATGTTCCCAGTGACCATGAAATGATTTATTACAGGTACTTATATAGTGCTGTCAATTTACGCAGTGCTTTATATGCATGTTGTACATTCACATCAGTGCCTGTCCTCAAGGAGCTTGCAATCTAAGGTCCCTAACTCACATTCATACATACATGTACTAGAGCCAAACTGATGACAAGACAAGATGAAAGTAACTTCCCAGTCAGTTGCTACAGGTTTGGTTGTTAGGACCCTTTCCAGCCCCAGGACCCTTTTCCTGGACTGAGATTTTTGGAACGGAGATGAGTGCATATTAATGCAAAAGAGTGCTCCTCTCAGCAGTTTACTAAAACGTCTATTACCATGTAAGATCCCCTGAGGCTTACAGCAGCAACATTAGAAAGCTGCTTGCACCAATCAGGACCATATGGTGCCTATACTATAGTTTCAAGATAGTTTGCGCCATCTAGCAGGTAATGTACTTTATATAAAAAGGAAATTAACTTAGACACACTGAGATTGATTTACTAAAGAGTGCAAAATTGGGTGCAGCTGTGCATGGTAGCCAATCAGCTTCAGCTTGTTTAATTAAGCTTTGAAGAAAAAAACAAGAAACTAGAAGCTGATTGGTTTCTATGCCGAGCTGCACCAGATTATGCACTCTCCAATTTTAGTAAATCAACCCCACAGTGACTGCTACAGAACTGTAACTGAACAAGGTGCATGATCAAAGTTAGCGCTTTTTAAGAATATATACAACTTTACAAACATTTCAAGTGAGAAAAGGGGCTTGCAAAAATATTGTTTGAAACTGTGCCCTTTGAGTCTTGCACATTTATTAACAGTAGTTTATTAAAATGTGAAAAACAAAAACACAGTCTTGCAAAAAAAATGTGGTGAAAAATTGGCAAAGTCGAGTGAAACCAAATAAAATTTTATGCTATATTGTGAAAAGTTAATTTGTTTGTTTCCTTATATTGAGGATAATGGACTAGTCTTGATCTTTTAGACTAATTTTTTTTTTGTTTTTTTAGCAATGGTTTAGCCTGTACTGTACTGGTTCTTGTGCAGGTGGAGGTTCTTATGGGTGCCTAAGTATTGCCTTGAGACTTGTAGCTGGCTTTTCTTTAAGGAAATAAACAGATAGATAGGGGGGTGACTGCACGAGGACATATGGAACATAAAATGGCCAATAAACAAAATCATAAATTAAAATATTGATAAAAAAAATACAGAAACAGAATAAAAGAAAACAGAGGAAGAAAAAAAAAATGATCAAGGAACAAAACAATGAAGAAAATGAGGAAGGAGATAAAACTCAAACAAGACCTGAACAAAAATAAGAGTATGTCGGTCAGACATCAAAGCCCCGCACTTACCCCTCCTAGGTAGTGGGCAGGCAGCGCCTCCTACGTGCGATGACGGCTTCCATCATGTCTCTTCCTCCTTTGGATCACGGCGGCTTCCACCATGCGTCTCCTCCCTCCTCCTCCTAGGCGTCCAATAGGATAGCCTGTCCTTCAGCCAATCGGGTCACGGGTCTCAGGACCCGCTTCCTAACTGGCCGGGAAGAGGATCAGTGTGAAAATAGCGAATATTTATTCGCTATTGTCACACAACTGGGTGGGCTTGGCACGCAGTGCTCTGCGCCCCGAGCCCACCTTTTTTTGAAGCCTATTAGAGCTCTAATCACATGCTTAAACCCCCCTCCCCCTCTCATTGGAATCCATGCATCCAGTGCCCGCATGTAGATTAGAGGGCCGGACGCATGGATAGGGGGGCGGTGCCCGTGCGCCCCTAATGGATGGACCGCCACTGCTCAGCACCCATATAAAATGGTTTGAATGGATTACGGGAGAAAAATTAATGATGGAATGAAAGGAATATAAGATTGGTCAGAAATTTAACACAAGTCAGTATAGCTTTTCTTAAAAAGATAAAAAAACAAAACAAATAAAAATTAGAATTGATTTACTTAAGACAAATAACATGTTCACTTTGCAATTATCCCTAAAGCTTAGTGAATAAGGGGAGACGTCCATCATCCAATTATGTGCAAGCAAAATGCTGTTTTTTTATTTTCCTTGCACATTCTTTGCAAAGTAAAATTTCACCACATTCACTAAGCTCTGGAGGAAAATTTCCTTGCACAGTCCACCTTACCTTGCGAAATGAACAGCCTACGTGCATTTAGCAACCCCATTGTGTGTACATTTTAGAACATAATACAAATATAAGCAGGACACCCTCTCCAACTTTTCTGAGACATTCTCTTCTTCAAAACAAAATGGACCTTCTATAGTATTTGATATGTACATTATGCCCCTCTTTTTTATTTTAAAATAGACAATGCTGGCAAATTTAGAAACATTCGTGATCTTGAAACATTGCTAATAACTATGTTCTTAAGGAACAACATTCTGATCCAACCAGGATTTTATGCCATCTTTGTTATTTTTGACCCACTTAATGTTAGTTGTGACGGTTTCCAGTGCTTGCTGCCTAGGGGTCGCTCCAGCCCCAGCATTTGGGTATCTTTCAAAGAAATTTTTCATCTAGAAAGAAAACACAAATTGAGCATCAGTCAAACTCTTTGGCAACTTTTATTCATAAGGAAATCAAATAGGTGACAATGGAAGGTCATTAATAGAGTTGAGCGGACACCTGGATGTTCGGGTTCGACGGGTTCGGCCGAACTTCGGAAAAAAGTTCGAGTTCGGGACCGAACTTTAACCCGAACCCGAACCCCATTGAAGTCAATGGGGACCCGGACTTCTAAGGACTAAAAAGGCTCTAAAAAAGTAATGGAAAGGGCTAGAGGGCTGCAAATGGCAGCAAAATGTTGTTAAGAGCATGGCAAGTGCTCTGCAAACAAATGTGGATAGGGAAATAACTTAAAATAACATAAAAAAAGTAAAAAAATATGCTGGAGGCCCCCCTTTTCAGCAGAAGAGGTACGGGAAGTCATTAAGAACCTCAGAAACTCAACGGCACGATGCCACACATATGGTGGGAATGCCCCAGAATACGCCCTTTCTGGAATAAATTATTCAATTTAATGGATAAGCTAGTGGGAAAATAAAATACTTTGAAATAAAAATGTAGCGGGGTGCTAAATTTAAGGGAAGTGTTTGAATGGTAAATAGGCTCAAACACCCTAATTCTGTAGGATTCATGGACCATTTTGTCCTCAGGGGACAGTATTGGTGTGCAGTGCCCTGCGGCCTACAGGTGGCACTGCCATGGTAGGCTAGGGTTGAACCGCCGATACAGTGCTGTGCCTTTTGTGTCCCCTCTTGGCAGTAGTACAGCGGGGCGGGGAACCTGCTGTGCATGCCGGGAGAGCATATAAAAGGGGCAGACCTTTGGCCTGGGTGCATGTGTTCCTGTTCCATCTCGGGTACCTTTAGCCCGGGGTGAGGTACTATCCTGGAGTTCCTGCTGCCCTGGGTATGGAGGCCTAGGTGCCCTCCTTGTCTGTCTGCACAATTGCGAAAGCAGCAGCAGTTGGCACCTGTGTTTCGTCATCATCCGAGATGTGCTGCGATGGTCCTCCCATGTACTCATCATGAAACATAAGTGGTTGGGCATCGGTGCACTCAATCTCTTTCATATTAGAAAATATGAGGAGAAGGTCAAAGGGACGTGGTGGCCCCGGTCGTGGTGCTGCTGGTGGAGCTCCTGTTGCAGGGAGAGGACGTGGTGGATCTGTGCCAGATACACGCACAAGTGAAACACCTTCCTCAGGTGCGAGTAGGCGACTGAGCCTGCGGCGGTATTTTGTCGCGCCTAATGAGGCTGTACGAATGTTTAGGCCAGGACAAGTACAGGCGATAGTAGATTGGGTTGCTGACAGTGCCTCGGGTTCCTTCACATTGTCTCCCACCCACTCTTCTGATGAAAGATCAGAGTTGGCACCTGAAACCCATGTCCATCAGTCTTTCACCTCACCCCCTTGCAAATCAGCCAAGCAGTCTGATCCCCAAATCATGCAGAAATCCACTTCTGGGGCAGGGCTAGGTGGATGGCCCTGGGAAACCCTGCTAACAGAGTCATCGAAAAGCAGAAGAGACTGCTCCAAAAAATTTTTTTGCCCTAAACGGGTCTTTTTTTGCACGAGCAAAATAAAATGCAAATTTTTTATTTTTTTTTGCCCTTAATGGGTCTTTTGGAAAAGAGCACAATAAAGTGCCTTTTTTTTTTGCCCTAAATGGATCTTTTTCCAAGAGCAGAATACACCCACAGTATGGAAACGGTGTATCTCTCAACGTAATATATGCAGTGCTGGTGCACTGAGCTTGCAGATAAAAGGTAGATTTTCTCTGACACTGGGCTCATGGCAGTGTAAAAAGACTGCACTGCAACACAAACAGGTAAACCTATGCAGATCGCTGAGTTATATCTCTGAATCTGGACTCCTATTCCTATATAATATATCTCTCTCCCTGAAAGCACCAACAGGAACCTGGCCCTACACTACACTGTCTCTCTATCTTTTCCCTCAGATTCCAGAATCAGGACTAACTCATGTATTTTTCAATCTCTCCCTAAAAGCAGCAGCAGCAGACAAGATCCTCTCCCTATCTATTCTGAAGCAGAGTGACGTGTGTGCTGTGTGCCTCTAGCTTATATAGAAGCTGGGTCACATGTTGCACTGACCAATCACAGCCATGCCATTAGTAGGCATGGCTATGATGGCTTCTAAGGGCAAAGTCCGGGTTCGGGTTCGGGAAAAAGCTAAAGTTCGGTACGGACCCGAACTTTACAGTTCGGGTTCGCTCAACCCTAGTCATTAAGTCAAAGAAGAATCTCAGTTGGCTGTGTTTACTGAGAGATAAAACCAGTTGGTATTTTTCATGAATTAACAAATATAATTTAAAAAAAATTATCCACATAATATATCACAATTTACAGCTGTAGGCATACCCCACTTTTAAGTACACAATGGGGTTTATTTACTATCGCTGGAGAGTGCAAAATCAGGCTCACTTCTGCATAGAAACCAATGAGCTTCCAGGTTTTATTACCAAAGCTTAGGGATGAGCTTCGAGTTCGAGTCGAACTCATGTTCGACTCGAACATTGCCTGTTCGCCCGTTCGCCGAACAGCGAACAAATTGGGGTGTTCGCAGCAAATTCGAAAAATGTATGGGAGAAATCTAAAGTGTTAATTATAAAGGCTAATATGCAAGTTATTGTCCTAAAAAGTGTTTGGGGACCGGGGACCTGCCCCAGGGGACATGTATCAATGCAAAAAGAAGTTTTAAAAACGGCCGTTTTTTCGGGAGCAGTGATTTTAATAATGCTTAAAATGAAAAAATAAAAGTGAAATATTCCTTTAAATTTCGTACCTGGGGGGTGTGTATGATATGCATGTGAAGTGGCGCATGTTTCCCGTGCTTAGAACTGTCCCTGCAAAAAATGTCATTTTTGAAAGAAAAAAAGTCTTTTAAAACTGACTCGCGGCTATTAATGAATTGTCGGCTCCCGGCAATACATACAAAAGTCATTGATAAAAAAAAAAAAAAAGCGTGGGGGTTCCCCAGAATTCAATTACCAGGCCCTTCAGGTCTGGAATGGATATTAAGGGGAACCCCGCCGCAAATTTAAAAATTTTTTTACGTGGGGTTCCCCCAAATATCCATTCCAGGCCCTTCAGATCTGGCATGGATTTTAAGGGGAACTCCACCCCAAATTAAAAAAAAAAATGGCGTGGAGTCCCCCTAAAAATCCATACCAGACCCCTTATCCGAGCACGCAACCTGGCCGGCCGCAGGGGAAAAGGGGGGGACGAGAGAGCGGCCCCCCCTCCCTCCTGAACCGTACCAAGCCACATGCCCTCAACATGGGGAGGATGTCCCCATGTTGATGGGGACAAGGGCCTCATCCCCACAACCCTTGCCCGGTGGTTGTGGGGGTCTGCGGGCGGGGGGCTTATCGGAATCTGGAAGACCCCTTTAACAAAGGGGACCCCCAGATCCCGGCCCCCCCTATGTGAATTGGTAAGGGGTACGTTGTACCCCTACCATTTCACGAAGAAAGCGTAAAAAAATGTTTAAAAAAACACACAAACACCTTGAAAAAGTCCTTTATTAAAAAAAAAAAAAAAAAAAAACATTCCAGCGGTGAAATCCAGTGTCCCGCGGCGATCCCGATGTCCAGCGCTGTCCTTCATTGGTTGTGCCTGAGCGGACCTGATGGGGAACTCCCTCTCAGTATTTTAAATGTATAGACCCGCCCCTTCTAAAGTTCCCCATCAGGTCCGCTCCCTCGGTATGTCGGACCCGCCTACGTCATTGGCTTGAGCGGGGAACTTCCTTCACTGTGTAATTTAAATTTACATAGTGAAGGAAGTTCCCCGCTCAAGCCAATGACGTAGGCAGGTCTGACATACCGAGGGGGCGGACCTGATGGGGGACTGCTCTCACTTTGGTAATACATGTATAGACCCGCCCCTTCTCATGTTCCGCATCTGGTCCGCTGAGCGGACCTGATGGGGAACTTTAGAAGGGGCGGGTCTATGCATTTAAAATACTGAGAGGGAGTTCCCCATCAGGTCCGCTCAGGCACAACCAATGAAGGACAGCGCTGGACATCGGGATCGCCGCGGGACACTGGATTTCACCGCTGGAATGTTTTTTTTTTTTTAAATAAAGGACTTTTTCAAGGTGTTTGTGTGTTTTTTTAAACATTTTTTTACGCTTTCTTCGTGAAATGGTAGGGGTACAATGTACCCCTTACCAATTCACATAGGGGGGGGCTGGGATCTGGGGGTCTCCTTTGTTAAAGGGGTCTTCCAGATTCCGACAAGCCCCCCGCCCGCAGACCCCCACAACCACCGGGCAAGGGTTGTGGGGATGAGGCCCTTGTCCCCATCAACATGGGGACATCCTCCCCATGTTGAGGGCATGTGGCCTGGTACGGTTCAGGAGGGAGGGGGGGCCGCTCTCTCGTCCCCCCCTTTTTCCCTGCGGCCGGCCAGGTTGCGTGCTCGGATAAGGGGTCTGGTATGGATTTTTAGGGGGACTCCATGCCATTTTTTTTTAAAATTTGGGGTGGAGTTCCCCTTAAAATCCATGCCAGATCTGAAGGGCCTGGAATGGATATTTGGGGGAACCCCACGTAAATTTTTTTTTTAATTTGCGGCAGGGTTCCCCTTAATATCCATTCCAGACCTGAAGGGCCTGGTAATTGAATTCTGGGGAACACCCACGCTTTTTTTTTTTTTTTATCAATGACTTTTGTATGTATTGCCGGAGCCGACAATTCATTAATAGCCGCGAGTCAGTTTTAAATGCATTTTTTTCTTTCAAAAATGACATTTTTTGCAGGGACAGTTCTAAGCACGGGAAACATGCGCCACTTCACATGCATATCATACACACCCCCCAGGTACGAAATTTAAAGGAATATTTCACTTTTATTTTTTCATTTTAAGCATTATTAAAATCACTGCTCCCAAAAAAACGGCCGTTTTTAAAACTTCTTTTTGCATTGATACATGTCCCCTGGGGCAGGACCCGGGTCCCCAAACACTTTTTAGGACAATAACTTGCACATTAGCCTTTATAATTAACACTTTAGATTTCGAACGTTCGAGTCCATTGTATTTAATAGGGTTCTAAAGTTTACACGAACATTTTGTCTGTTCGCAGGTTCTGGTGCGAACCGAACAGGGGGGTGTTCGGCTCATCTCTGCCAAAGCTTAATTGAACGAGCTGGGGTTAGAAGCTTATTGGTTTCTATGCAGAAGTGAGCCTGATTTTGCACTCTCCAGCAATAGTAAATAAACCCCATTGTGTACTTAAAAGTGGAGTATACCTGTAATATGTGGTGGCTGCATTCGTTTTTGTTTTTTTTTAAACTTACTTTCTTTTATTTTTACCTGGTGATCATGCCAGTAACACACTTCCAGTGCCAGGGTCAAAATGATCAGTCGTTGTACTTTATCTATGGAGGAGCTGTGTTGCAAACCTAGGTTCCTCTCCTAATTTGGACTACAAACACCTCCTCTTCTCTGCATCTACAGTGCATAGAGATGAGTTTTTTTGTAGTCCACTAAATTTATCTGAGAATATTTAAACATTTTTTAAGATTTGAGTTCAGTCTATAGGAAGTTACAATGACATTTATTTAATGTAAAGGAAGTTACATGGACATTAATTTCAACAGGTATTTTTCTATACTTTAGGAAAATGCATTTAGTCTGAAAAAAGAAACCAATGCAGCTATTAAATCTAAGCACTGGCAGTGGCAAGCTGCAATATATAATTTTATTGATTCTTCTTGAGTTTAGATATACTTTAAACTACCACCCTCATCTCAAATGCTTGTCTTCTTTTAATTTACGTGCCCAATTCCATGCCCCCTAATTAGTTTTGGTAGAGAAAATAAAGGGCCACAATGTTAAGCATGTGATGAAGTCTCATGTTGTCTTTTTTGCAGTAGTGCCTTGCAGCTTCTTCAATTGCTGCTCCAATAGATTTTCTCACACAAAACTCAAATTAACAAGGAAATCCAAATATTTTGCTTTCCTCAAGGCCCGCACACATGATGAGAATATCGGACAAAAAAAAAAAAGCATTTAGAGCGATCATCTGAAAATAGTTAGTAAACAGCTTTTTCGAGAGCCAATCACAACAGTTCATGTGAAAATGTCCAACGGGATAAGCATAATTTTTTTTCTCATACAATAACAGAACAAACGATTTTCATGTAATTAGTATAGCAATGCAAAATGGGAACAAAATTCTGGACAGCCGCACTCCAAAAAAGTTTTTGCCTTTTATTCAAAAATAGACATAAAAAATACATGCCACAGCACAACAGAATGGACAGAAGGAACTGACGCGTTTCACACTAACAAGCAGTGCTTAGTCATAGCTTATTAGTATAGCATTTGTAGGAAAAAAATGACCATGCATGCTCGGAAACGGAAGAATACATTTTAATTCAATACAATACATTATATATCTTCTGAAGTTGTATTCTGTCTTATGAGAATTTTGGTAACTTTAGTAACCTATTGATTTTCAGAGACTAGCATGCAAAAATAAAAAACTGACAATAATTCCTCTGATATTCTCATTGTGAGTACTAGGATTTAGTAAAGGCACCTCCTTTGACATGTGTTCACTAAGCACTACCGGAAAGTACAGAGTACAAACTCCCCATAGGATTGAATGTGGAGTACTATGCAACCGATATCTTGCTGGATCGGGGACAGGTGAGGATAGGACTGGCATGGGGGCTGGTGGAGAGGGGCAAACATTTTTTTTAAGTATAACTGCACCAAAGGTGCAATCACACTTGCTACAAAAAATAGGTTATAATCACACATGTCAAAAATGCAGGCCAGGAACATTAGCATATTTTTGCATAATGCCAAGAGAATTTCATGTTCATTGGCTAATAAGAACAAATTGTTCTGTAAAATCAATTCTTTAACCACTTAAGCCCCGGACCATTATGCAGGTTAAGGACCAGAGGTGTTTTCAGAATTTGGCACTGCGCTGCTTTAACTGGAAATTGTGTTGTACCCAAACGAAGGCCATAAAATGCCAAAATAGCACAAAACCCACCCAAATGACCCCATTTTGGAAAGTAGACACCCCAAGCTATTTACTGAGAGGCATGGTGAGTATTTTACAGCTCTCATTTGTTTTTGAAAATGAAGAAAGAAAATTATTTTTTTATTTTTTCAATTTTCAAAACTTTGTGACAAAAGTTTCTCAGCAAATAGCTTGGGGTGTCTACTTTCCAAAATGGGGTCATTTGGGGGGGTTTTGTGCCATCTGGGCATTCCATGGCCTCTGAAACTGTGATAGGCAGTGAGGAGTGAAATCAAAAATTTATACCCTTAGAAAGCCTGAAGGCGGTGCTTGGTTTTCGGGGTCCCGTACGCGGCTAGGCTCCCAAAAAGTCTCACACATGTGGTATCCCCGTACTCAGGAGAAGCAACAGAATGTATTTTGGGGTGTAATTTCAGATATGCCCATGGCATGTTTGAGCAATATATCATTTAGTGACAACTTTGTGCAAAAAAAATAATAAATAAAAAATAAATTGTCTTTTTTCCGCAACTTGTGTCAACATATAAAATATTCCATGGACTCGACATGCCTCTCAGTATATAGCTTGGGGTGTCTGCTTTCCAAAATGGGGTCATTTGGGGTGGTTTTGAACTGTCCTGGCATTTTATACACAACATTAGGAAGCTTACATCCACTCTTCTAACCACTTGAAGACAAAGCCCTTTCTGACACTTTTTGTTTACATGAAAATTTTTTCATGGGTGTGGGGTCCGATTGGACCCCACACCCATACGAAGGCAGGCACGTACAGGTACGTGATTGTGCCTGTCCGTGCCATTCTGCCGACGTATATTTACAGTGGGCAGTCGTTAAGTGGTTATAGTCACTTATTTTAAATGGAGAGTTTGCTGGGTGTAAAACAAGGTTTTGTGTGTAGGAATTTGCTTCTCTTTAGGAATGGAGCTTTTTCCTAAATAGATGAATTTCTCTAAAGACTTCTGAACTTTTGAACACATGTTTGCCAATGTTATTAACAGTGTATATACTGTAACTTACACATTTTTGTTTACGATTTAAATTTAGCAATTTAAAAAGTTCACCAATATTATAATTGAAAATGATGGAAGATGAGAGTGAACGTATATCGAGCAGTGTTGCCAACCGTACGTAGAATTATGGACAGTTCGTTAAAACAAGGCACTTTTTCCCTGTACGCAAAAGTCTGTAGTAAGGGAAAGGTGCCAGTAAAAATGGCAGTGATCGGCTCGGGGTCAGAAGTGCGCATGCGCAATGCCGGAAATCCCAGAGAAGAGCCGATCCTGAGCCGCCGAGTCTGACTCCTGCACAACCTCTGCCCAGCCCACCCGCCGCGCAGCCAATAAAGTCACTGCATTTTCCCGCCAGCCTATGAACAGGCAGGACGGAGGAGCCTCGTAGAGTGGAGAGCAGAGCAGAGCTGCGTGTGTGACCTGAGCGGAGGGAGCCTGAAAAGTCGTGACCGGTGGTCTGGATAACAGAGCACACACACCCCCACCGGAGCAACGGACGGACCCCTGCTAGCCTGCCTGACTGAGTGAGTGACGTGTGTGTGGAGCCTGCTGCCCGCTGTTGCCGTGCCCGGTGTCTTGGACCTGGTGAGTCAGTCAGAGCAGACTAGTAGTCGGACAGACACAGTGAGTGTGACAAGAGAGACTACTATCTCGAGTCGACTGTGTGACTGTGTGAGGGTAAGCAGGGAGACAGCCAGGCTGGAATGATTCATTGATGGTGGAGGGAGGAGGGGGCTCAGGTGGACCTGTGGTGCACCGTGCTGTCAGACAAGCACAGGCAGCAGTTTCCAGACAAAAATGGCAGTGGTGAGATTGTACAAAATCATTGTATGCAATCTCTGTCTGCAATCTCTCACTCTGATATCTCCTGTATTCTGTCCGCAAGAGTGTATCCTGTCCGCATGACCATCTCCTGTACTATGTCTCCAGTCTCTGTCCATCTCCTGTACTATGTCTCCATTCTCTGACCATCTGTTATACCATGTCTCCAGTCTCTGTCCATCTCCTGTACTATGTCTCCATTCTCTGACCATCTGTTATACCATGTCTCCAGTCTCTGACCATCTCCTGTACCATGTCTGCGGTCTCTGATCATCTCCTGTACCATGTCTGCAGTCTCTGACCATCTCCTGTACCATGTCTGCAGTCTCTGATCATCTCCTGTACCATGTCTGCAGTCTCTGATCATCTCCTGTACCATGTCTGCAGTCTCTGATCATCTCCTGTACCATGTCTGCAGTCTCTGATCATCTCCTGTACCATGTCTGCAGTCTCTGATCATCTCCTGTACCATGTCTGCAGTCTCTGACCATCTCCTGTACCATGTCTGCAGTCTCTGACCATCTCCTGTACCATGTCTGCAGTCTCTGACCATCTCTTGTACCATGTCTGCAGTCTCTGACCATCTCCTGTACCATGTCTGCAGTCTCTGACCATCTCCTGTACCATGTCTGCAGTCTCTGACCATCTCCTGTACCATGTCTGCAGTCTCTGACCATCTCATCTTTTATCATGTCTGCAGTCTCTGAGGGGGAGCCAGTAGAGGCGTCAAGAATGGGAGCGCCGCCAGATTGGGGATCACAAGAGAAGTCAGATGTGTGTGGACTGTGTAGCGGAGACTATCAGATAAAACCAGAGCCGCAGGTTTTTATAGCGTCGGGTACCCCCATATATTACCCAATAAAAGGTTTAACCCCTTGATCGCCCCCCCCCCGGGTAACTGAAAAAAAGGTTAACCCTTATATCAGTAACCCCCCTTACCTTAGTGTATTCACTCTGCGGAAGGTAATCTGTGGTCACCAGAGTCCCCCCCTCATTAGAGTTCCCAATGTTCCCCCTTTAAATCAGAGTCTGCAGGATTTCCTCTTATAGTGCAAGGAAGAACTCTGCAGACCCTGATGTAAGTGGGAACTCTGATGTAAATGGGAGCGCAGAGCCCCTCCCTTACATCAGAGTTCCCCCTTAGATCGTGATCTGTGGCATTGTCCTTTACATCAAGGTTCGCAGAGTTCTCCATTGCACTGTAATGGGGAACTGGCTGTGTTATATTAACCCAGTGTTTCTCAACTCCAGTCCTCAAGGCGCCCCAACAGGTCATGTTTTTAGGCTCTCCATTGTTTTGCACAGGTTATTTGATCAGTTTAACTGCTTTAGTAATTCCCACAGCTGTTTCATCTGAGGGAAATCCTGAAAACATGACCTGTTGGGGCGCCTTGAGGACTGGAGTTGAGAAACACTGTATTAACCGGACCTTCATGTAAATAGAGAAATTTGTTTTTTGACTTTTTTTTAAACTTAAACACATTGCTAATAGCACTAGCAACATGTTTATAGTGTAAATACTAAAGGTTGCACAGTTTAGCAGCGAAAACAGCCATTTTAGGTGGTTTTTGAAGCGTCAGTAAAAAATTGGTTGTGTACGTAATTTTTAGGCATCTTGCCAGTAAATTTCACTTGGGGGGGTTGGCAACACTGATATCGAGCATTTGCACTTTTTAACTACCAGGTAATTACAAGCATACTTTGGGGGTTATTTACGAAAGGCAAATCCACTTTGCACTACAAGTGCAAAGTACACTTGAAATTGCACTGAAAGTGCACTTGGAAGTGCAGTCGCTGTAGATCCGAGGGGGACATGCAAGGAAAATAAAAAACAGCATTTTAGCTTGCACATGATTGGATGATAAAATCAGCAGAGCTTCCCCTCATTTCAGATCTACCCCTCAGATTTACAGCGACTGCACTTCCAAGTGCACTTTCAGTGCAATTTCATGTGCACTTTGCACTTGTAGTTTGCACTTGTAGTGCAAAGTGGATTTGCCTTTCGTAAATAACCCCCTTTGACTACTTTTTGCCCTTTATAATCCAGACAATTAAAAAGTAATTGGAACAATACATAAAAGGTACCTTTTCTTTTTTTATCAGGTACATCTACTTCTGAAAATATGTGTACTGCATCTCCTCTGATCCTCGCAGTACTAGCCAGCCTATAATACTATACTCTTTTCACAGTGCGATGGCTCACAAAGGCCAGGTAGTTCTGCAAATTACAGGATCCCGCTGACTTTAAATAATCACTTTTTTCTTTTCTATTATGGAATCAATCCGTTTTGATAAATTATGCAATTTGCCTTACTAAGTCAACTAATACATGGAATGGTTATTTGTAAGCATTGCTGCTTTTAATGCAATTCCCCAATATCCATTGCATATTTACACGTTTGAAAGGTTGAAAAAAGTACTCCTCTATCAAAATCAACATGCTAATTAGTATGTTTTATTAGTATTAAGCTAGGCACAGGTTTTAGTCAAGGATGTAAATTAAAGGGAAACTTGAAAGGTAATGGGTCAGTTTTATTACACAATTGATGATTTCTAAATGTATGTACCTGTCTTTTTTTAGGATTTAGCACAGGGTATAACCCAACAGACGCTACCTTGGGTTTTATTTGCAGGCAATGCTTATAGAACCCTAAAGTCTTATCCAGTTATATTTCTGCTAACATGACCTAAACACCTGAACTTATTCAATTTTGAACACTTAAGCACACAGGTTTTATTCCTGTGTCACCCAAACTTACATCTTCTCGTCAAAAATAGAAGAAAGTTGACAGGAAATTAGCACTAAATATAAAGGAGAGACAATGAGATGAAGATGAGACTGTCTACAACAATTGTTTTGTATGTATAGGGAAAGAACAATGTATTTTCAATGAGATAATATCAATTTTTTTTACCTAGTATGTAAGTGTAGATAAAATATAAGGGCTCATTTAGAATTGCATTTAGGGGTCAGTAAAAGCAGGTGGTTAAACCACTTTTTTTAACCCCCCCCCCCCCCCCAAACTGAAAAGGCAGCCAGACGAAGGTGTAAAATTGGACACACACTGCCCAGCTTGGAAGCAGACCCGAACATCTGCTCTCATAGCAAACCGCTTGCTATGGGGGGCATATACGGAAGAGGAGAAGCCAAGATCGCTGCCAGAGCACTCCAGAAGAAGAGGTTCGGGTCCGCTCTGTACAATACCTTTTGAACAGAGCAAGTAAGTACAGAATATCATTTAAATAAAAAAATTAAAAAAGTATTTTCAACCACTTTAGGCTTAGTGTGACAGATAATAAGGTGCAGTGCACAAAAATATAGAATATTTATTTGTACAAAGAAATAAACTTACTTGCCACAGCTGATCCTCTGTATTAAATGTACTTGAGATTCTTGTAACTATACGACCAAGGTTTCGATCATTGATTGTATATCTATAAGAAAATAAAAAAAGTTTGTGTTCATTAATTATTAAAAGTACACATGTTTGTAAACCCTATAAATTACAAATCAATACACATTGTTTGCAGCAAAAACACAGCGAGTGATCAAACCCTAATTTTTGAATGATCCAATTCTGATGTATGTACTTTTTGTGCCTATACCTCTATATATGCAGGAAGGACTGGGGTGGAGGGAATTTGCCCCCAGGGACAGTACTAATAAGATATGTTTGACCACCGTTTTCCCCTGAAAAGAAGACCTACCCCGAAAATAAGCCCTATCATGATTTTCTAGGATGGCTGCAATATAAACCCTACTCCGGAAAATAAGCCCTAGTTAACCACTTCAGCCCCGGAAGGATTTACCCCCTTAATGACCAGGCCATTTTTTGCGATACGGCACTGCGTCGCTTTAACTGACAGCGGTCATGCGACGTTGTACCCAAACAAAATTGATGTCCTTTGTTTCCCACAAATAGAGCTTTCTTTTGGTGGTATTTGATCACCTCTGCGGTTTTAATTTTTTGCGCTATAAACAAAAAAAGAGTGAAAATATTGAAAAAAAAAAAATATCCCCCCAAAAAAATTTGAAAAAAACAAAAACAAATTTCTTTATCAGTTAAGGCCAATATGTATTCTTCTACATTTGTTAAAAAAAAAAGAAGCAATAAGCGTATATTGATAAAGTTATAGCGTCTACAAAATAGGGAATAGATTTATAGCATTTTAATTATGATTTTTAGCAGGACTGCGACATTGCGGCGGACAGATCAAACACTTTTGACACTTTTTTGGGACAAGTGACATTTATACAGCAATCAGTGCTATAAAAATGCACCAATTACTGTATAAATGACACTGGCAAGGAAGGGGTTAACACCAGGGGGCGATCAAGGCGTTAAGTGTGTCCTAGGGAGTAGTTTCTAACTGTGGGGGGAGTGGACTGACTGGGAGTACAGAGAGATCGCTGTTCCTAATCACTAGGAACAGATGATCACACTGTACTGCCCTAACAGAACGGGGATCTGCTTTGTTTACATTGGCAGATCCCTGTTCTGCCTCTCTGTGGAGCGATCGCGGGTGGCCGGCAGACATCGCGGCTGCCAGCCATGTGCTTCGGCTCCGGCACCACGCTGTGCATGCATATCTATTACACGAAGCATTGTACCAGTACGGCGCTTTGTGCAATAGAGCCGCCCTCCCACAGTATAACTGGGCGGCTGGTCGGAAAGTGGTTAAAGTCCTTGTAAAATTTCACTCTCTAGATGTGCAAAGCTGGTAGAGACATCCCCAAATAGACTTGCAGCTGTAATTGCAGTGAAAGGTGGTTCTACAAAGTATTGACTCAGGGGTACTGAATACAAAAGCACACCACACTTTTCACATATTTATTTGTATAAAAAAAATTGAAAACCATTTTTCATTTCCTTCCACTTCACAATTATGTGCCACTTTGTGTTGGTCTATCACATAAAATCCCAATAAAATACATTTATGTTTTTGGTTGTAAATGTGGACAATTTCAAGGGGTTGGAATACTTTTTCAAGGCACTGTATACATATAAAGGAACTATTAAGTAATTAATGAAATAAGAAGAAACAAAGTTACACCAAGAGCAAATTAGATCACTCATCAACACAATTCACAGACTTGAAAATGCACACAAACAATCGACCTCGCAATCCACGCTGCAAGACCTACTACATGCTAGATCAGTACTTCTAGATGAACTAGGAAAACGCACAAGGAGACGCTATGTCCTCCAACAAAAGGTGTTCTATGAACACAGCAACAAGAATGGTAGATTACTGGCACGCACTATACAAGCAGCTAGGCTCACATCTAGAATCCACGAAGTACGAGACACCCACGGCACACTCCTCTCTAGAAATGAGGAGATAGCCAATCACTTCGAGCACTTCTACTCCAAACTGTACAACCTGCCCCAACACGGCGTGGGGGGGACTAGGGAAGCCCAACGTACCTCCCAAATAAAGGACTTTTTAGCCCAATGCTGCCCCAAACCTATCTCCCCACAGCAGGCGGAGGCCATGGAAACTCCATTTTCCAAGGAGGAACTCCATCTAGCTATAAAACAAATGAAGGTAGGAAAAAGTCCCGGCCCTGATGGTCTCCCACTAATATATTATAAATCCTTTCAGGATATACTGACTCCCGAGATACTTAAAATGTGTAACGCTCTAGCTGATCCTCATACATCAACAGGTAGACTATTAGAAGCCCACATAACAGTCATCCCAAAAGATGGAAAAGACCCCACACTAGCCTCAAGCTACAGACCAATCTCCCTACTCAATGTAGATATCAAATTGTACGCAAAAATCCTAGCCAACAGATTATTACCTCTTATCCCTGACCTCATAACAGCCGACCAGGTGGGTTTCATCCCGGGCAGGGAGGCCAGGGATAACACCATACGCACCCTGAACATACAACACTGGTTACACTCCTCGGGATCCAAAGGCTTTCTTTTATCCCTAGATGCTGAGAAGGCGTTTGATAGGGTGGCGTGGGACTACATGCAGGAGGTCCTGAAGGGTATAGGCCTCCTACCCCGCATGTTCACGCACATTAATGCCCTTTATACTAATCCCTAGGCAAGGGTGAGGACCAATGGCCTCCTCTCAAACGCCTTCTCTATCAGCAACGGCACACGACAGGGGTGCCCTCTATCCCCCTTAATCTTTGTTCTGACACTAGAACCCCTCTTAAACAGACTGTGCAGCAATGCAGACGTCAAGGGCATCAACATAGCACGCAGAGAATTCAAAGTGGCTGCCTTTGCAGATGACATCTTACTCTCCTTACAATCCCCCCGAACCTCCCTACCCAACTTACTGAAGGACATACAACACTTTGGCGAGATTTCAAATCTCAAAATTAACTACTCAAAGTCTCAGGCGTTAAATATCTCTCTACCCCCGCAGGAAGTAGAACACTGCCAACAATTCTTCCCATTTCAGTGGAAGACTGTAGCCCTCACATATTTAGGTGTCCAAATTACGAGGAAAATTATCGACCTTTATAGCCATAATTTCTCAGCTGCCCTTTCTAAAATACAGACCCACCTTAAAGAATGGACTAATATGAATGTATCCTGGTTCGGCCGTGCAGCCATAATCAAAATGGTGGTACTCCCTCGATTGTTATACCTGATGCAGACAATCCCAATTCATTTACCCCCTTCCTTCTTTGCTACCTATAGGAAAGCCTGCACATCTTTCCTATGGAAGAACACTCTCCCGCGTATTAAATATTCTCGCCTGACCCTCCCAAAGACCATGGGGGGCATTGGCCTACTAGATCTCCAAAAATACTATCTTGCGTGTCACCTGACTAGAATCGTGGATTGGAGGGTACACTACCGGGGAAAGACCTGGGTGACCTTAGAAAAGCATTTCATACAAACATCTACTCATGTACTCCCCTGGCTCCCGCCCCGTCTGTGGCCCCTCGCAGTTAAGACACACCCGCTTATATACCCCTCCTTAAAGGCCCTTGACAAAGCAATTTCGATCCACAAACTTTCCTCATATCTGGGACCAATGACCCCCCTGAGAGGGAACCCGGATTTCCCTCCTGGGGACCCTACGTTCCTCCAGAAAGAATGGCCCCACGAAGAAATGCGAGCGCAACATTTTTTCCGGTAAGGTGCTATTAGAACGTATGAGGACTTATTGTCCGAATCGCGCACACACTCGTTCCCTTTTTGGTCTTACAGACAATTGAGACACTTCTTCACATCTAAAACTCCAAGTGCGACGTGGTCCAGACAACCTACTCCATATGAAGCACTCTGCTTACGTAACGCACCACAAAGACATCTCATATCCTACATATACACTCTTCTCCAGGAGGACGCCCTCCATCCAGCGACTACACCCACATGTACCTCGTGGGAAAAAGACCTGAACCTGACTCTGACTGACGGGGAGTGGGAAACAATCTTTACACACGCCCATAAAAGGATCGATGAATATAGCAATTCAAGAAAATGGGTATAAGATCATAACTAAATGGTACAGGACTCCCTCACGCCTACACAAATTCACACCCTCAATTTCAAACATCTGCTGGAGATGCAAAGAAAGCAATAGGCTCCATGATCCATATTTGGTGGGAGTGTGGTTCCATCCAACCTTTCTGGACTGAGGTCCACGCCATTATCAAACACGTGACCACTTATGAGCTGGATTACAACCCTGCACAATACCTCTTACATCACACAACCCTTTCTAAACGAACCTACTTTAAATCATTGGCCATGCACATGGTCAATGCAGCTCGATTATGCATACCTGTACACTGGCGCTCTACAGAGGCACCCACCATCAGAGAATGGCTGATTAGGATAGCAAAGATAGAAGAAATGGAGGAACTGATATTCTCCTCTCAGGAACGCGTACAGAATTTTATGCAAACAAACATGGACATGCTGGTATCACTTCAAAACGTCAGACCACTACAAAACCTATCTACCCTAGTAAATACCTGGAAGAACTCCCTGCCTTGAATTCGGTATGGCCCACGATTTAAGACAACTCGGGGGGACGGGGGCGAGGAGCGGCGCCTGTCTCTCTTCCTTTCTCTTACCTCTTTGTCTTTCTCTTTCTTTTACCCCTTCTTACCTTTACACTCTTACATTCCCCCCAAACTCCCACTTTCTCATTAATTATCTCCCCTCCTCATCCCCATTTCCCCCCCTTCCCCTTAAACCACACAACGACAATGAACCTCTATCTAAATGGAAGCCCCGACATAATCACTAAGTTATGCCCATCCCATTCAGGCATCTAAGTGCCACGATTGGGCCTGTAGAGATTGGCCTACGTGGTAATGCCTACAAATATGATTCAACTTGACATGAATGGGGTGCTCTTCCCTAAAGTGGCTGATATGCTCGTTGTTCTTGTTCAACCTATATGCTAAATAGATCTCTATGTCAATACAATTACCCAAATGTGTTACTCTCTTCACCATTTGTTTGTTATAACACACTATGCAATATATCTAACGTTGTTATTTACGGAAGAAGACCCGAGTCTTCCTCATTTCTGTTCATGATAACCTTGAAAACCGTATTGAAATGTAACCTTGTTTTTGCCTTAATAAAGTACACTTTTGTGGAAAAAAAAAAGAAACAAAGTTACCTGTTGACCAAAAAGTCCCAGTTGATCCGTACCCAGTCCCAAGCCATTTGTTTTCCAAGCTTACTATATACAGCTATGTAATATATCACATTTAGTGCATCTTGGCTTTTAATAAGACTGGTATCATAAATGTACTTCAGGTATCTGTAACAGAGAATGACATTTTGAAACATTTCACTTTTGAGATGTAGGTTTAAAAAAGGGAATAACATTAGAAAAGTAACAATGAACAAACATTACAGAAATCCAAAATACAGTCCATTATTAACATTTCTGTATTAAAAGTGCTTTTTTTTTATTGAGGCCACAGTGATAATTATCCCTAAAAGAGGGCAAAGACCCCAGTCTGCTTCATACTTATACACCAAACTCCCTACTGAGCTCCAACATTATAATTCTTACCCATGTACTGGCTGACTACCTGAGTAAATTTATAACCAAAATTATCCATCCAGGTCAATTAGTATTTATTTTTAATAGATCCACTAGTACCAATATAAGAAGAGTTTTCCTGAACATCCAGGTTCTCACAGATAATGGAAGTAAGGGGACAATCTTTTCTCTCGACGCTCTGGAGGGTTCTAGATCAAAGGTGTCAAACACAAGACCCGCGCACCAAATCTGTCCCTCCAGGTCATTTCATGTGGCCCTCGCACCTCTCCTGCAGCTGCAGGAGAGCTCCAGCCCTCCTCTGGTCCTCCTCCAGAACCAGTGGCGTAACTAGAACCTTCAGGGCCCTGGTGCAAGAAACCATGAAGGGGCCCCCCCTGAACCCCAGCCGGGGCCCTTCCCTCCGAGTCCGGGGGTGGAACTCCAGGGCCCGGTCACAGGTATGACCTTTGTGAGCCCTGTAGTTCCGCCACTGGTATCAGTGTTTTTTTACAATTTTTTAGGAGCCCTGTTGGGGGACTTTCGTGAGATATCAGAGGTCTAAACAGACCTCTGATGTTTCACCTTTGAGACAAAGAGGAAGACTGAGGACACAGCCCCCAATTTCCTTCTCTGCAGCCTCAGCTACATAGAATGAATGGACAGGAATAGCTCTGTACAGAGCTTCCTGTCCATTCATAAACTAAAGCATAATAAAAACAGTTTAGTATATGCCACAGTTATGAATGGACAGAGTCAGTGATCAGTACAGATCACTAACTCTCAATTTAGAAAAAAAAGGGGCTGGTAAATTACACATTTACCAACCCATTTCCCATTTTCAATCCTGACAGATCCCCAGCAGCAGCCAGCAGGAAAGGGGATGGGGAAACCTGGCAGAGCCGATGAGGGGGTCAGAGAAAGAGCACACAGAGGCTGGAGAGCACACCTTGTTGGTACTGCTGTACCCCCCAATCCTCCAGCCACCCCACACTGGTACTGCTAGACCCCTGTCTGTCCTCCAACCTCCTCACGCTGGTACTGCTGTACCTCCCTCCCACTCCCCTGGTGTCCAGTGACCCCTGCTGGTACAACCCCCAAATGGCTAGGGATTCAGATTTCCTCTGTTTGTTCTGCCCCCTCCTCCATCCTGGCACCGTAGGGTGGCTGACACCAGTCCTGCCAGCCAGCATGGTCTGTAGATGGGGTTCCATTTCTTAGGTGAGGTGGGGTCCTGATCCCCAGGGAAGATGGGGTCCCTAGGTAAGATGGAGTCCCTGTTACCAGGGGGGATGGGGTTCCAAACCCTAGGCAGGATGGGGTCCCTTTCCCCTCGTGAAAAGGGGTCCTTGTCCCCAGGAGAGATGGGGTCTCTGTTTCCAGAAGAGAAGGGGTCCCTGTCCCCAGGAGAGAAGGAGGTCCCTGTCCCCAGAAGAGAAGGAGGTCCCTGTCCCCAGGAGAGAAGGAGGTCCCTGTCACCCAGGAGAGAAGGAGGTCCCTGTCCCCAGGAGAGAAGAAGGTCCCTGTCCCCAGGAGAGATGGGGCCCCTGTCCCCAGGAGAGAAGAAGGTCACTGTCCCCAGGAGAGATGGGGTCCCTATCCCCACATGAGAAGGGGTCCCTGTCCCCAGGAGAGAAGGGGGTCCCTGTCCCCAGGAGGGAAGGGGTCCCTGTCCCCAGGAGGGAAGGGGGTCCCTATCCCCAGGATGGAAGGAGGTCCCTATCCCCAGGATGGAAGGAGGTCCCTATCCCCAGGAGGGAAGGAGGTCCCTATCCCCAGGAGGGAAGGAGGTCCCTATCCCCAGGAGAGAAGGAGGTCCCTGTCCCCAGGAGAGAAGGGGGTCCCTGTCGCCAGGAGGGAAGGGGGTCCCTGTCCCCAGGAGGGAAGGATGTCCCTATCCCCAGGAGGTCCTTATCCCCAGGAGAGAAGGGGTCCCTGTCCCCAGGAGAGAAGAGGGTCCCTGTCCCCAGGAGAGAAGGGGGTCCCTGTCCCCAGGAGAGAAGGGGGTCCCTGTCCCCAGGAGAGAAGGGGGTCCCTGTCCCCACGTGAGAAGGGGGTCCCTGTCCCCACGTGAGAAGGGGGTCCCTGTCCCCACGTGAGAAGGGGGTCCCTGTTCCCAGGAGAGAAGGGGCCCCTGTCCCCAGGAGAAATGGTGTCCCTGTCCCCAGGGGAGTATGTGATGGTGTGTGGGGGATGGGGTCATCTCACTCACCTCCATGACCAAGCTGCAGGCCGAGCACTCATCCATGGTGGCCTGGGCTCCCTCCAGCCTGCTGGATGGGTGATCAGCATATCTCCCAGAAAGACCTCCTGTTGCCTGTGTATGACGGGAGAAGAGGAGGGGGGCTGGCAGACAAGCTTGCGGTGTCCTCTGGGAGCCGGCTCTCACGAGGCTGCACTGCACCCATGTGCTTAAAGTTTGTTTCCCCGGGAGAAGCATGCATTGCAGTGTGAGCCGGACTGAGGGGGCGAGACTCTGGCTGGGGAGGACAGACATCGGACTGAGCGGCGCTGCATGGAGCAGGAAAGGGGGACCTGGAAGAGCCGCCGAGGACACAGGTCATGTGGGGAATGCACAACTAAAGAGCAGCCAGTGCAATAGTCGAGCATGGAGCTCTGCTAGTCACCCCCCACCTCCAGCCACCCATGCGCATGGTGCACTGGTACTCCTAGCCCGCCGCCTTTGTTGCCGCCAGTGTTCTGCCATATGTAAAGGGTGGCCGCAAGGGCCCCCCTGCAGCACAGGGCCCAGTCGCTGTCGCGACTGCTGCGCCCCCTATAGACCCCTACTTTCTGCTTTCAAGCAATGCATCCAGCTTCTTCCCAGCAGCAGCATAAGGAAAGGGGGGTGTACTGTGATGTAAGGGAGAGTGGGGGACTCAGCTTCTGATGGTGGGGTGGCTCTTGACATCTAATGTAAGGGGAGGGGATGTGCTGGACATCTAATCTTACAGATACAACCGGCCCTTTTGAGGACAATCATGATGCTGATGCAACCCACGATGAAATTGAGTTTGACACCCCTGTTCTAGATAAATTTGTGCTAATCTAATTAACTCTGCGTCCTCATGATTATTCATATGATCACTTGATCAGCTTGGGTACAACCAACCTGTTGGATTTTTCATGTAATTATTGCCAGTATAGCTGCTGGCAATAATCACTGTGTTCTCCCAGCATGGATGGCTTCCCACGCCCGCACCGACCCCCCGCCTGCGCGCCAGGACAACACAAAAGCTCTGTGTAAGGGATTTCCCAATCAATACTGACCCATGACTGAAAGAAAATTGCACCATCTATGGCTCGCTTTGGTTATAGCCTACAAGAGTTCACATCTGCCTCATATGTACAGTATATGTAGAAAGAAATACCCCCCCCCCCCCCCCCCACACACACACACACACACACATAGGTGCAAACAGGTAAGAACAACTGGAAACCTGTCTCCAGCCTTATACAAGGCTGAAAGCAGAAAACTGTTAGGAAAGAATTTATTTTTCTAAAAAAAATTTTTTATCAAGTGTGTCAACATGCATTGATACCTGGCTGGATCGGGCCAATTCACAGCTAGCTGATATTTGCAAGTAAACCTTGATGTGTTAATATTAATTATTTTGCAGAGATTTTTTTTTAATCTTCAGCACAGCTTATTATAGCAAGTAACTGGTCTAGCTGGACTAAAAGGGAAATAGCTGGGCTTAAAGTAAACATTTCTGAAGTGCAGTCTCAACGCTGTAATTGTTAATAACTTAATTTGTTTAATCTGAACTTTTACAGTAGGTGATTAAACTCATCTGTGTCTACCCTCATTTAAAAAAAAAAAACAATTTAGGGTACACCTACCCTTTAATGAGAAAACTTTTTAATTTAATCTTTTAAGTCACCTTTCCTTTACATGTATTATTCTAATTTGGAAAGAAAAAAAATGAATACAGGGCGCTTCCATGACACTGTATTTGCAGAGTATGCAGGTTTACTGATAGGACACCTCAGCAGTAGCAGTAGTTACTCTCTAGACTCTCTCCCTCATCAAGGCTTCATACAGAACCCTATGAACAAGAGGGGTGTCAGCTGTGTATTTTTATTAGAGATGAACAGCAGCGGATCAAAGTATGCCCAGTTTCTGTAGTGAGCAGATGCTATGGCTGTGCCTGCTGGCTGAACATGACAACCATAAAATATGCAATTGGCATAGTTCATATTTTCAGTTGACTTAAAAAATTAAAAATGTATTTTTTCTATTCTCTGGACAACATATTACATTAATAAAAGTACGTGAAAACAGATCTCATTTAGGAAATAAAAAAGTTTAAATATTCAAGACTAACTTATCCAGAATTGGAATGCTGTTTGCTGCTGCTAGACCTTGAAGCAACTTTTCCTTTTCTTGAGCCAATGGCGTTTCAAGGTATTTCTGAAACATGAAATCCCAGGACTGTTCATCATTAGCCTGCTTCATCCCATAGCGGTATACCAACTGCCTGAGATTTACTGCAATGCTGCAAAAAAGAATGTATAGCAATGTAATCAACCTAAATTCACTCTTTATTAAAATAGGGATGTTATTTGTACATAAATAGTAAGAATTGCATTTATTATATTTTAAAGATATACATTGGAGTTCATTTTTTTTTTTACTGGAGCTGAGAATCTTTACTCAATAAATTGTACCTATGTTCATTTTCATTCAAGTACAGATTAACTACTTGCTTACTGGGCACTTAAACCCCCTTCCTGCCCAGGCCAATTTTCAGCTTTCAGCGCTGTCACGCTTTGAATGACAATTGCGCAGTCGTGCGACGTGGCTCCCAAACAAAATTGACGTCCTTTTTTTCCCACAAATAGAGCTTTCTTTTGGTGGTATTTGATCACATCTGCGGTTTTTATTTTTTGCGCTATAAACAAAAAAATATCGACGATTTTGAAAAAAAAAACACAATATTTTTTACTTTTTGCTATAATAAATATCCCAATTTAAAAAAAAAAAAAAAAAAAAAAAATTGTCCTCAGTTTAGTCCGATACGTATTCTTCAACATATTTTTGGTAAAAAAAAAAAAAAAAAAAAATCGCAATAGGCGTTATTGATTGGTTTGCGCAAAAGTTATAGCGTCTCCAAAATAGGGGATAGTTTTATAGCATTTTTATTAATATTTTTTTTTTTACTAGTAATGGCGGCGATCAGCGATTTTTATTGCAACTGCGACATTATGGCGGACACATCGGACACTTTTGACACCATTGTCATTTTTACAGCGACCAGTGCTATAAAAATGCACTGGTTACTGTAAAAATTACACTGGCAGGGAAGGGGTTAACACTAGGGGCGAGGAAGGGGTTAAATGTGTGCGCTGGGAGTGATTACTACTGTGTGGGGGAGGGGAGTGACTGGGGGAGGTGACCGATCTGTGTTCCTATGTACAAGGGACACAGCATCGGTCTCCTCTCCCTGACAGGACATGGATCTGTGTGTTTACACACACAGATCCATGTCCTTGTCTGTGTACCAGCCGATCGCGGGTACCTGGCGGACATCGCGGCCGCCAGGCACGCGCATCGGCATCTCAGTGATGCGCCGGGTGCGCGCCACCAGCGGCGCTCGCGCGCCCCCCAGTGGCCGGAATAGCCGAGACCATATAATGACGGTCTCCCGGATTTCTAGATCCACCTTGAGGCCATCATTTGCACATGGCCCGGGTCTCAGGTGGTTAAATAAATAAATGTGAATTTGCTTTTCACATGATTGGAAACTTTAAAGAGAATCTCTCTTCTATTAGTACAACATTGTAAATCAGGCACATAATAATGTTCTTTGAGGGACAATTATGAATCAAGAAGAACCTAGATATCCTGGAGATAGGGTGACCACATTTCCAAACTACAATTCAGGGACCCCCCCACCCTCCACTTCCAAAAAATCAGCTTGTTCTGTAACGAATCACAGCACAGTCATTGGACACAAGAGGCTGGATTTATGATTTCTCCAATCACAAGCAGGGGGCGGGGATTGTGCTCCTCCAGGCATTCCAGGCCAGGAGAAGTACTGTCAGTGAGTAAAGCAGTGATGTGGCGGCCCCCTTTTTGGGGGCATAAGATTGGCCCGGGGGGTGGCTGTGTCAGTTTCATTCCGGGACACTGTATTATCCTGGCATAAAGGTATCCGGGACAGACCTGCAAAATGCGGGACTGACCCGGGCAATCCGGGACACGTGGTCACCCTATCTGGAGAGCCCACAAGACATTTCACTTTACTGTAAAAGTCAGATATGAAGGTATAAAATGTCCTCTTCTTTTATGAGAAGAGCAGTACAAACTCAAATGTGTCTATTTTGTGAGATAAATACACAGATATATCTGTATGCAGAATATTTATATAATGCAAGTATATATAACTATACAATTATAAATTAGATTCTGCATAATATTATTTATTTTATCTATTGCTTCTGTTTTAAAAGACTGCTAAGCACTAAAATATTAAACTCTTTAATGTTATATTCCACAAAAAAAAAATGCTAATAACACAAGTTTACACTTCTGTTCGATGATCTGGTGTTGTTATACTATATTATGCTATTGTAATCTATTCATAAAGCAGTTATTGAATGTTATCTCTATAAACAGAGGATTAAATGCAGAAAGTTTGTACCTCAACATGTAAGAGACTGATACCAGTTGAAAGGCCACACAATACATAAAGTTGTAGAACACAGTATATTGTAAAGATCATTGTGAAAACCACATAGTTAGGCCTCGTACACACGACCGATTTTCTCGGCAAGAACCAGCAAGAAACTTGCTGGCAGAGAGGTCTTGCCGAGTAAATCGGTCGTGTGTACGCTGCTAGCGGGTTTCTCGTCGAGAAAACCGACAAGAAACCTCGACGAGAAAATAGAGAACCTGCTCTCTATTTTCTCGTCGAGATTCTCCTCGGCATGTTTCTCGACGAGAAAAGTGAGTGTGTGTACACTTACCTGTCCTCCCGGAAGCCCGCGCATGTTCGAAATGAATTTGACGCATGCGCGGTAGCTTCCTAGGCATACGTAGGGTATACCAAGATGGCGGCGACGGCATCGAATGTGACGAGCGCATGCTCGACGTAGTCGATGACGTCACCGCGTACACTCCTTTCAAAGAACCGCGGGTTCTTTGAAACGGAGCGTGTGTACACTCGGCCGGGACAAGTTTCTTGTCCAAGAATCTCGTCGAAAAAAACATGTTTTTTTCAACGAGAATCTCGGCCGTGTGTACGAGGCCTGAAAGTAGAACTATAGGAAAAACTTTTTTTTTTTCATTTTGAATAGAACAAGGCAAAACTCTGTCAGATTTTTTCTTACCATCTGTGTCCAATCGCAGTGATTTCCCTTCACTTCCTGTCCCATAGCCAAACAGGAAGTGAAAAGAAATCCCTGCAAATTAAGAGAATTCCTTGGGGACCCCCAGGTCACCAGAACCAATGCCTGAATTAGAAGATTTCCACTCCATTACTTTTCTGGGAAAAACCCAAAATTTGGGATTTATTTTACTTTCAATGATAATGGTAAACAGACATATAGAGAGGGTGAATCTCCCTAATGGGGGCACAGACAGCAATAAAAACTGACAGGTGTTCTAATCCCTTGCCACTCTATCGAAAAAAAGTTTTGCCGTAAGTTATACTTTATCATTTCATTTTTAAGTACGGTACATCAAAACTGAACATTTCAAACACTTAAAATATCACTACTCTTTTGTTAAAAAATGAAAATGCTAAATAATTAATATGGGGTAGAAACAAATTTTACTAGTTTAATAGAATTGACTTGAATCAAAAATGATTGTAGACAACATAGGAACTTTATTGGATACCTTCAAATTATCACAAAAAGTTGAATAAAAGATAATTTTCTGAACAGAAAGTTACTCATACAAAAACACTTCATGATGGAACCATCTACGCTCAGCTGATCCAGGGACAGTTGTACAGGGGCATCAGTGGACATGGGAACCTCAGTGGTACTTTTCTATTTAATTTTTGATGTGATATACGTTCAGGGTGTCCGTTAAAATCTCAATGTTGTTCTACAATAATATATAAATGCTATACTGTTGTGTACAGAACTTTCTCAGAAATGTCCTACCCTGCTCAGGAGAGTGGCTCACTGAAAATAATTGTGTGACTATAGCAGTAAGACCACCCTACTTAGCACTCAAGAAGTAGCTAAAGGAAGTAGCAAAAGCAGGAATACCTTTGCATGTCTCATTTACATGGGCTTCAGGGGAAGGTGTTAGATGAGCATATTTCTAGTTTTAGGAATGATCACCAAATGTCCCCCCCCCCCCCACCTGGCTTTATTACTGTGATAAATGAGTAAGTACACATTGGAGTTTAGGGTGGGGTCTGAGTAGCTTTGAGTTTAAAACAATGTTTATTGCACCTCCTCCCAGACATTGTCACAAATGCTTTACAAAGGCTCCAACAGAGTTCAACTCAAACTCCCTGTAACGGCATTTGAGCTTGCATGTATGGTGTTTGACAGAAATCTGTAAAGCAATGTGTACAGACACCAATTGGACGTACTATCCCCCTGGAAATAGATTTCTATGATAAAACTGCCCCACAATGCTCAAAGAGAATGACAGAGAGGGTATAGTGGCCATTTTCCAGCATTGTGAGCTATATACTTAAAGTGATGTTAAAGGTTAATTTGTTTATTGTTAAAAAAAAAAAAAAAGTTATACTTACCTGCTCTGTGCAATGATTTTGCACAGAGTAGTCTTTTACCTCATCTTTTGGTGGTTCCCTGCCAGCACTGTTAGCTCCTTTTTCCTATGAGTGCCTACTTAGCAAGCTGGGTGCTAAGGGAGTACCCATGCGCATGTGCTCCCAAGCCAGGCTGTGTGCATCCATAGATACACACAGCCAGGAAAGCCACACCCCTGCTATCTCCTCACAAGAGTTTAAATGACAGCAGCTGGAACCTATGGCTCACGATGCTCTGAGTGTCTCCTGTGAGACCAGGAAGTCAGAGAAACAGTACTGCAGCGGTGGGAGGAGTCAGGTAAGCGTTTAGAGATGGAAGGGTAGGATAGGAAATTGGTTTATTTTTTACTGTAATGCAGAGAATGCATTAAGGTAAAAGAAATGACTCTAGAACCATTTTAAAATGGGTGAGCTTTTACTTGTTGTTGAATCTTACGCTTTGCTGCCTTACTCTAACTGGGCCAGTAATAGAGATTCATACATGCTGCTGACTCTCACCCAGAGCTGTATGACTCTATCTAGTCCAGCTACAGTGATTCTTGTGTAGCAAGGTTTCACTTTGCAATATAGATAAAGACTACAGTTTGACAATTAAGAAGGAACTTAGCTCCCTCCGGTGTTCAATTTGTTATATTGCAGTAACTTTTTTTCACTTCAATGATATTAAAACAATGCATTGTGAATCAGACTATACTACCCAGAGTGCAGCTGTGCTACCAGGGTGCACTGCATCACCGCACAGCCTGCTGGGAGAGGTTATTTAAAGGAGGGGAGGAGTCACACTCTCTCTCTCTGGACTTTGCCTTCCCTCAAGTAGGAGGCCTGTGTTGAGGCCTGCTGCCGGAGCATCCAGGCCTGAAGCCTGGGCCTACAGCTATCGGGTAGGATCGCTCAGCCTAAGGAGAGATCCTCTTCCGTGTGTCCAGCTCTCGCTTCCCAGAGACCGGAGTCGTCTATCTACGGACATCCAGTGCGGCTGTGCGAAGAACCGGAGACTGCAAGTTGCAGAGAGACAGCGGATCGAGTAACCGACAGCTGAACGTACCAGAGGGATGAGGCCTGTTTTGGTGAGAGGGCACCTGCCTGGATTTCATTAACTGCTGTGTAGGCCTGTGACTTATTGAAGGCCCGCCAATATTAGAGTGGTGCGTCACACAGAAGGCCATTGAGCATCTTGCAGTGGCCGCATGGTTTAAAGTTGGTGTTTGCACCGCAATAGAGTTCACATCTACAAACATTGTGGAAGTTCAGTTTGCTTTCTTTTTAATCACCCTGTGGATTACAAATGTTATGTGCACCAATGTTTGCTAGCGAAGACTCCTACTATTGAAGGAGCTGTACACTGAAATTAGTCAGGCCTGACTAGAACTGTTAGTGACGGGACTTGGGTGTAATACTGCCCACCAGGGGGAGATCGCGAGCATAGGTAGCTTACTTATGAAGAAAGTGTGCATTAATGCTGTGTTTTACTATTAACATATATAGATATATTATTGACTTTGCAGGGCCCTGCATTAGTCAACTGCAATTCTGTTTAACTCTGCTATCCTTTACCATTGAGTAAACATGGTCTTTGATTAAGCAGAACACTGTGTGAAGTTCTCTGTTATCCTGCTGGACGAGTGGCTATACCAGGTAACAATTTTATGAGTCATTATACTGTTGTGTGGTATTATTGCGTTCCCAGCCATCAGTGGGTTCACAATTACAGTACAGACCAGTTGTGCCAAGGGAGGGTTTGAGCCAAATTCTTGGGGTTGATAGGCAGAGCGTAGACCCAAAACAAAACCAGCAGCTCCTTCGGGGGTAGTGCTACACTTGCAAAAAGGAGGCCTGGTAAGATGTTTACAGGCAGTAGTGGTTGAATAGGAGTCACAATTCAGGAAATTAAAGACAAAGGATGATAAACTTTTGTTGCATCTACTTCAATCCCCTTATGATGCTGAGAAGTGTTTGCAAAGTTTTGGGGAAAGTTGTGCAAATGCTTTAAGAACACATCGTAAATGTTCACAAAATGAAAATGATTTCTGCCCATGTTTTTAGAAGCCTCAAATAAGGATATGATTGTCAATCCCATGTAAAACTAAGTCCGGGTTTCATCAACTTGGTCTAAAAAGCTTAGAAAAAAATTCTCCATTACCTTGTACCATTTTTCCATTTATTAAAAAGTGTGGATGCATTGTTCAGCGCATCAGGATCTTCCATCTTGCATGCAAGTGCCAGAACTAGAGATCGAAGGAGCCTGAAAAGTAGTCAGACCAGATTAAAATCACATGTCACGCAGATATAGGGCTCAGCTACACAAGGGGTTTTTATTTGCTTAGTAATAAGAGATTAATTTCCTGTCATTATATAGTATTTGTAACACCTTGATTTGAATGTGTTGCAAATGAGGTAAAAAAATGGTTAATTTTATGCTGCTAAATAATTAGGATTATAAAAGGAAGTAAGGCTCTACAGCTTTACCAGTGTCAGTACCATATTATTTCATACTTACTTGTCTATGTCAGTGCCATCATCATTCCAACCAAGTTTGTCTGTGATTGGTTTTACTTGTTTGCGCCAATAATCCTAAAAGATAACATACATGGCACAAATGTTTTAGGCTGTAATTCACAATCTTAATCCATGAAAAAAAAAAAAAAAAAAAAACTTTGTTTAGGTTTTTTATTATTATAGGAAGATTGCAAATGCAAATATTCATTTGGTAAACAAAATGCTATTGCCACTTGAGGGCCTTAGACTCCATTCACACAGGGGCAACATGACTTCCAGTGCGACTTTGGAAGGCAACTTGGACACGACTTGAGTATGAATCACAGCGGGACATGAAGCTACTTACAAGGCAACTTCAAGTTGCCTGCAGGACAGGAGACATTCCAGTGGCCAAACAAACAAGAATCAGCTCTGTGGGGGGGGGGGGGGGGGGAGAGGTTTGCCTGAGAAATGTATGTTTTCTTCCTGGAAAGTTACTCCTGTTAAGACAGGGGATCCGACTTCTGAGGCGACTTCCATTGAAATCAATGGGTACAGGTCGCCTAGCAGTTGCCTAGAAGTCGGATTGAAGTAGTACAGGAACCTTTTTTGAAGTCGGAGCGACTGCAGTAGTGTGCATTAAGACGGCTCCATTCACTTACATTGATTTTCTCATGCAGCGTGACTTGAGGCGACTTGGGGCGATTTGAAGTCGTATCCAAAGTTGCCCCTGTGTGAATGGGCTCTTAATCCCTTGTAAAAAAACTTTATATGTGGCTTCCCAAAACCCCCTGTACATACATTATTCACACCTTGTATGCAGGCTTTCAGCGTCAAGATGCCTACAGCCTTCCCAGTGTGGCACCAATAGCACAATTTCTCAACTCCTCTGGCTTGTTTTAAAGGCTAAGTTCACCTTTTTTTTCCTTCTAAATTCCAGCTCCCCTATGTACCAGTATAGCATTAACGTACCTATTTTGCAAATATAAAACAGTTTTCCAATAATTCTACACTGGGTTACCATAGTTTCCAACAGTCCCGGATTTCCCAGGACATTCATGGATTTAGGACCCTTGTCCCGGATTGTTTTTGTCCCGTTTTTTTTCGGGACTTTTTGAATGTCCAAAAGTATACACCAAATACTGTCCTCTTGTGTTCAGTGCAGAGGAGAGGGGCAGCCAATCGGCTTCTCTCTTTTGGCGGCCCCTCCCCGCTATACTGAACATGTGGATCTTGGATGTGCGGATCTTCCTCCATGATGGAGGACAAAGTGTGAAAGGGCTCCGATGGAGGACAAAGTGTGAAAGGGCTCCGATGGAGGACACAGCCGCTGGGGACACAGTACTGATGTAAGGACCGGCCTCTGCTGCGGACACTGATGTAAGGACCGGCCTCTGCTGGGGGCACTGATGTAAGGACCGGGCTCTGCTGGGGGCACTGATGTAAGGTCCGGGCTCTGCTGGGGGCACTGATGTAAGGTCCGGGCTCTGCTGGGGGCACTGATGTAAGGTCCGGGCTCTGCTGGGGGCACTGATGTAAGGTCCGGGCTCTGCTGGGGGCACTGATGTAAGGACCGAGCTCTGCTGGGGGCACTGATGTAAGGACCGAGCTCTGCTGGGGGCACTGATGTAAGGACCGGGCTCTGCTGGGGGCACTGATGTAAGGACCGGGCTCTGCTGGGGGCACTGATGTAAGGACCGGGCTCTGCTGGGGGCACTGATGTAAGGACCGGGCTCTGCTGGGGGCACTGATGTAAGGACCGGGCTCTGCTGGGGGCACTGATGTAAGGACCGGGCTCTGCTGGGGGCACTAATGTAAGGACCGGGCTCTGCTGGGGGCACTAATGTAAGGACCGGGCTCTGCTGGGGTCACTAATGTAAGGACCGGGCTCTGCTGGGGGCACTAATGTAAGGACCGGGCTCTGCTGGGGGCACTAATGTAAGGACCGGGCTCTGCTGGGGGCACTAATGTAAGGACCGGGCTCTGCCGGGGGCACCTATTGTAAGGACCGGGCTCCGCCGGGGGCACCTATTGTAAGGAGGGGCTCCGCCGGGGGCACCTATTGTAAGGAGGGACTCCGCCGGGGGCACCTATTGTAAGGAGGGACTCCGCCGGGGGCACCTATTGTAAGGAGGGACTCCGCCGGGGGCACCTATTGTAAGGAGGGACTCCGCCGGGGGCACCTATTGTAAGGAGGGACTCCGCCGGGGGCACCTATTGTAAGGAGGGACTCTGCCGGGGGCACCTATTGTAAGGAGGGACTCAGCTGGGGGCACCTATTGTAAGGACGGACTCCTCTGGGGGCACCTATTGTAAGGACGGACTCTGCTGGGGGCACCTGATGGCAGGCGACGTGGCTGGTGACACACTCAGGGGTCCCACTGATTCAGCATTATGGTAAGTTGAATGATTTCATTTTATATTACAATGTAATAATAGAAATAATGCACTTCAATCATCCTGACACCATAACAACCATGGTGCCGGGATGATTGAAGCGCCAACAACAAATGTTTTGGAGTATCTTTATCTGCCGATTTTGTTAAACTTTCTGCAATACACATATTTCTATTGTGGTGTAGGATCTTCCTTCCTTCCTTCCTCTCGGACTCTAACCACACCCCTTCTGAACCACGCCCATTTAAGCCATGCCCACGATCACGTGTAAACCACGCCGCATTTTCATTTTAGTGTGTGACACGCCTACAAATGAATTCCCCGCCCCCTAATTATAGCAAGGCTCCGCCTACATGCAAAAAAAGTGTCCCGGATTTTTTTTTTGCAATGTTGGCAACTATGGGTTACCTTACTCTCTTCGTAGGTGTTTAAACACACTGCTCCATTATTTCTGCCTTACTTCCTGGACAGACTTTAGGACATGACACAGGAAGTAGTTGACCAGCTGACCAGTAGATGATGCAGGGTGTGTGCTAATGAGATCAGCTCGTCAACTCCTTCCTGTGTCATGACCTAAAGTCTGTCCAGGAAATAAGGCAGAAATAATGGAGCAGGGTGTTTAACCACTTCAGCCCTGGAAGGATTTACCCCCTTAATAACCAGGCCATGTTTTGCAATACGGCACTGCGTTAGTTTAGATGACAATTACGCGGGCGTGCAACACTGTACCCAAATAAAATGTCCTTTTTTCCCCCCACAAATAGAGTTTTCTCTTGGTGGTATTTGATCACCTCAGTGTTTTTTATTTTTTGTGCTATAAACAAAAAAGGTTGACAATTTTGAAAAAAATACTTTTTTTTTTTTACTTTATGCTATAATACATATCCCCTCCCAAAAAAAAAAAAAAAAAAGTATAAAATCTAAATTTCTTCATCAATTTAGGCCAATATGTATTCTACATATTTTTGGTAAAATAAATCCTAATAAGCGTATATTGATTGGTTTGCGCAAAAGTTATAGCGTCTACAAACTATGGGATAGATTTATGGACTTTTAATTTTAATTGTTTTTACTGGTAATGGCGGCGATCAGAGATTTTTAGCGGGACTGCGACATTGCGATGGATAATTCTGACATTAAGTGACACTTTTTGGGGACCAGTGACACCAATACAGTGATCGGTGCTAAAAAAAAAAAAAAAAATGCACTGATCACTGTATAAATGACACTGGCAGGGAAGGGGTTAACACCAGGGGCGATCAAAGGGTTAAGTGTGTTCCTCAAAAGGGTTAAGTGTGTTTTTGTAACTGTGTGGGGGATGGACTGACTGGAAGAACACAGAGATCGCTGTTCTTTATTACTAGGAACAGAAGATCTTTGTATACTTCCCTATCAGAACGGGGATCTGCCTTGTTTACATAAGCAGATCCCCATTCTGCCTCTCTGTGGAATGATCATTGGTGGCCAGACCCGCTGATTGGTTCCCCCTCCATGAAGCGGGCAAGCGCGTGTCCGCAGTATTTATTGCATGAAACAAAGTACAGGTACATTGTTTCACGCAATAGAGCTGTCCCGCCGCACTATGTATGTGATGAGCGGTCTTTAAGTGGTTAAACAGCTATTAAAAGAGAAGTATGTTTTTTTTTTATTTTTTTTTATTCATTCTTACCTCAGTGGATGGAGCATCAGACCGATGCTGCAGCTGTCCCCCGGCGTCTGTGCACTGAGAACCGAGCCACCGAACACCACCGATGGCTCGGTTCTCACTCTTCCCCGAGCAGAGCGATGCTGACTGTCAGCATGGCTTCTGCTCTACTTCACAGCGCTCATTGGAGCGCCGAGCAGTGGAGGGGCGGGGAAAGGCTGTCTCAGCGGCTCGCTGAGACTGCCATCAATCAGGGCAGTTGGCCGATCCCGACTTGGAAGTCAGGATGATGCGCTGCCCCGACTGATAGCAGTAACATCAGCGGAGAGCGGACCTCAGACCGCTCTCTGCTGAAAACAAGTCACAGGAGTGCAAAACGAATTGCACTCCTGTGACCCAGAGGAGAAGCCCAGGCTAAAAAGCTCAGGCTGGACTTCTCCTTTAAGAAAGTGAGGTAAGCCAGTGTAGAATTAATAGAAAGCTGTTTTATTTTTGCAAAAGAAATACATTAATGCTATATTGGTACATAGGGAAGCTGGAATTTAGAAAACAAAAGGTGAACTTAGCCTTTAAGAGTACGTGCAGACACCCTGCACCTCTACTAGGTACTACATTGAACTCAAGTATCACGCTCAAGTTCGAGTAGAATTGTATATAGTAATATATTTATACATGAATGCATAGTTAAACATGTACCTGAAATTTTGGGTAGATGGTAGCGTCGTTTTCCAGCATGTCATTTAGGTAGGAAAGGGCAGAATTCATTCTTTGCCAAGGCAGATAATCTCCCTCTTGCTGAAGATATTTGGTCAGGTCGAGTGAGATGTTATAGTCTAGCCTTTCAGAACTGTGTAAACATAAATGCAAAATGGAATCATATTATACTGTAAAATGTGCCATTTGTTCTTTATTAACCAATGCTCATTCTGGGGCACAAATTGACTTGTTTTTTTCGACAGCAGAGCCAAACTGGTTATTATCTCCAAGAGAATCCTCTGATGAACTGAGTAATTTTAAAGTGTATCCTAGGCCATTTCTATATAATTTTGAATAGAATGTGAACGAGTTATAATCACTGTCAGGCTATTATTGTTATTTGCGTCTCAAGACAGAAAGCAAAAGCAAATTCCCTTAAAGCGGGATTTTACTCACAAAGTGAAGTACTGCACATTCTCTCCCCTCGTCTGTAACTGAGTTGCAGCTAGTTTGCTTTTTTTTTTTTTGGGGGAGGGTACTTTTTTTTGTTGGTACACACTTCCACTTTCTCACTCCTCACCTAACCTGCACTATGTTGTCAAAAGTATTGGGACACCTGCCTTTACATAAACATGAACTTTAATGGCATCCCAGTCTTATTCCGTAGGGTTCAATATTGCGTTGGCCCACCCTTTGCAGCTATAACAGCTTCAACTCTTCTGGGAAGGCTGTCCACAAGGTTTAGGAGTGCGTCTATGGGAATGTTTGACCATTCTTCCAGAGGCGCATTTGTGAGATCAGGCACTGATGTTGGATGAGAAAGGTCTGGCTCACAGTCTCTGTTCTAATTCATCACAAAGGCGTTCTATTGGGTTGAGGTCAGGACTATGGGCAGGCCAGGGAAGTTCCTCCATTCCAAACTCGCTCTTCCGCACTTTATTGCCAAAAGTATTGGACCACCCCTCCAAATCAATTGGTGGAGGAGGGATTATGGTGTGGGGTTGTTTATCAGGGGATGGGCTTGGCCCCTTTGTCCCAGTGAAGGGAACTCTAAAGGCATCAGGATACCAAGACATTTTGGACAATTTCATGCTCCCATCTTTGTGATAACAGTTTGGAGATGCCCCTTCCTGTTCCAACATGACTGCGCACCGGTGCACAAAGCAAGGTCCATAAAGACATGGATGAGTGAGTTTGGGATGGAGGAACTTGCATGACCTGCACAGAGTCCTGACCTCAACCTGATAAAACACCTTTACACCATTTGCGGGGCCCTTTATAAGCCCTGGTTCACACTGAGACAAAGTCATGACAAGTCAAAACACATTCATTTCAATCGGTGCTGTCTTAATCAATGTGACTCAAGTTGGAGCGACAGAAAAAGGTTCCCACACTACTTTTCTGTGACTTTGGTGCGATTTTACTGCATAGACTGCATAGACTGCAATGTTAAATCACAAAAGTTGCAAGCAAGTCGCAAGTTGCAAGGAAGTTGGACGACCCTGGGGTCGCAGCAGTCTGAACCAGACCTTACTGTTCCACAATGGTGAAACGCTGGGGCCCAGTGCGACCTTTGTGAAAAGGTAAAGGTAAACCTCTAATTGCAGGACTACCATGTCGCAAATGCATGCATTGCACGACAATCATGGGTTTAAATCAGGGGGTGAGAAGGCAACATATCGCCTCCTCATTCCCTATCAACACACGCTTTTCAGAGGAGCAGCACTTGTGCTCGTTCACACATAAATATATATATAATAGAAGCCTATGGCTAAGCACAGCAAAATTGCAGGAAAGCTGCAGGTACACTGCACTGACTGCACCCACGATGTGTGAAAACCTTAGCACATCAGTGTGAATGCACCCTTAAGCCCTGTACACACAATCGGATTTCCTATGGATTCTAATCCGATGGATTTTTCCATTGGAAATCCGATGAAGCTGACTTCCATCAGTCTTGCCTACACACCATCAGTCAAAAATCCGACCGTCCCAAACACTCAGACGAGCCGAGAAAAATGAAGTTCAATGCTTCTGAGCATACGTCGTCTTGATTCTGAGCATGCGTGGGTTTTTTCTCCGATGGAGTTTCACACAGACGATCGGATTTTGCTATCGTTTTTTTTCCCATCGGATAAATTTAAAACATGTTCTATTTTTTCACACTGATGGAAAAAAGACTGATAGGGCCCATACACGATCGGTTCGTCCGATGAAAACAGTCCATCGGACTGTTTTCATCGGTAAAAGCGATCGTGTGTACACGGCTTCATACTATTATGTCCAGTGTATTGCTTCACACTGACCTGAAGATCTCTTCTTTTCTGCTGCTGGACCCACTCTGGAGACCACTAGCTGGGATAAGAGTTGGAGTGCAGTTGGTATCACTCCGCATGGGACAGGAGCAGCACTACAGAGGAGGCATCGGATTATGCAGCTCTTGCTCCCTACTACAGCTCCAACGTTACAAGTAGTCCATCTGCATTGCACTCTATTTGATGCTCTTCAATGGCGGGTCAGCAAACCCAGACCAAGATCTACCAGCCACCTGTTCATGATCTACTGGTAGATACTGTTTAATACTGGTGTAGCACACAGACCCTTTTTTCCCTGCCTACCTTCACTTGCAGGGGTAAAGGCACACCATGCCACATGCCCGTATCCTCCTGGTATAAGAGGTTGAGCGGTGTTCTTGCAATTTTGGGTCCTGCAGCGAGTTACCTCCCCTCCGTTGGTTCTCGTCCCTAGAGTGTGGGGAAAAGTCTAGTCTTCCCCGAAAGAAGCCAATGTCCAGACAATATTTAAACTCCAACAGACGAGTTTATTTTCTTTGCTTGAAACAAATTTGGGGAAAAGGTTGAAAACAGCAACAGGATTTGGTAGAGAAATAGGTTCAGGCACGCGGCACCCAGTTACCCTTTTCTCCACTCAAGCCTGAGTGGGTATTGCTCACCCGGATAGATCCCTCTCACAGTTCTAGCAGCCGGAGTGAAGCACGAACATGACAGGAGATCCTCTGCCACAGAATCTTTTAGGTCCTGAATTTAGAGCTTCCCAACGCCTGTAGATTATAGAGACCATAGGTGCCAATGGGGCACGCTACAGGAGCTATCTTGCAACTCACGAATCCTTCCCTCTGATAGGCAACCAGGCCTCCCCGAGTCCGTGACTTCCTTCACTGATCCATCGGACAGGTACTCCTCCGGGTTCCCTGGGACTCCAGTGGTTGGTTTGTAGACCCAGTCGAAGGTACTGGGCCTACCTGGAACTCCGTGGCCTCAGGCTGAAGGTGCCCGAGACTCCTCGACCAGTTTACGCACTCTCCGGCCAGCAGGGCCAAAGGGCACGACTTTGCCACCAGGGGTCCTCCCTGGAATCCCCCCGACACACCACTCCAGATCATGGCGTCTGCTCTTTATGTACCCTCTCCCGGCATGCACAGCAGGCAAAACCCGCCTACCGCACGGCAGCCGAGAGAGGACACCCAATTACACCACAACGCCACCTGTGGTTCTCCTCAAGACCTGGGCAACAGCGCCACCTGTAGGTCAAGGGGAACTATACTCCAGGCAACATTACAGCAGAGCAGAGTCCAAACGAAGCAGAATTGGAGAACCTGAGCTAAACTATTGCTCAGGCTGCCCTTAAATTTAGAGCATAGCGACCCCAGTTTTGGGGGTCAGCTACACAGGTTTAAGTGGTCAACCAAAACATTTTTACTAGTAATATTCAATTACTGAATATTACTAGTAAAAAAGGTCACTGGTGTGGTTATTCTGGCAGCTACTTCGCTGGTCTGTCTGACTGTTAAACAGAGTTATCACTTTAATGATAACCCTATACAATGGACTTTGACAAGCAGACTGGTATCCTATTTATGTGAATAATTATCAAAATTCTAAAAAGAAATTTCAGGACTGCGGTGGAATCTGTACTTTGTAACTTCTGACATGCAATTGTGAAGGTAATCTGTCACTGTGACTCTCTGGGGCTTTTATCTAAACATTGGCTTTGGCAGTTTAAAAATGAGTTTGCATCAGCCAGTGTAGTGAGGTTTCAAGTAACAGCCTTCTTGTGATGAATACTGCATGCGAAAATAATATCATAACTGAGTATATATGTATTATCTATGGTTAGTTTTGGAGCTGCATGGATAGGTAAGTTCAATGCCTAAATCAGTAGGCTACACATTTATCAAGAGATTTATTTCAGTGCTGTGTTATATTTGATTGGAGAATCAATGACAGATGAAGTCTAATGTTTAACGCTTTTTCATGCTAAGGAAAAACAAAACAGGAGGAATAAAGGTCAGCTGTAAAATCACCTTGCTAATGCAAAGGCATCATCAATTAATCCAGCTCGGTCTCCAGCACTTAATTCCTAAAAGAAAAATAAGCATTTAGAAAATAATAAGGGAAAGCGTGACAGCAAAAACACACTCACTCTTTAATGGTGACGCAGAGATCAGGCATGTCATATGCAAAAAAAATTGTGGGCCAAGATGAGTTCAATCAACCTTCAGTGAGCTACATTGTGTCTACTGAGAACCACACCTACAGAAAGGCCAATTGAAGAGATTTGTATCTCTTTTAGTTATGATCCTTCCACATGATATGATTTGTAACTTATTTTGCTTGGAAATGCATCTCTCTGCCCTTCCACTTCGGTGCTCTATGCTAGTAAAGCTGAATACGATCCAACCCAAACATTACAAGTGACTTAAAGCGGAGTTCCACCCAAAAATGGAACTTCCACTTTTCGGAATCCTCCCCCTCTCCGGTGTCACATTTGGCACCTTTTAGGGGGGAGCAGATACCTGTCTAACACAGGTATTTTGCTCCCACTTCCGGGCATAGATAGCCGAGCCACCCATGGCTATCTACGCCACTTCCGGCGCCTCCTCCGTCCCCCCTGTCTTCTGGGAGACACACAGGTCCCAGAAGACAGCAGGGACCAGTGGTGTCGCGCATGTGCAATAGGGAACCAGGCTGTGAAGCCGCAAGGCTTCACTTCCTGATTCCCTTACCGAAGATGGTGGCGCCTCCACCCGAGAGCCGAGGGACAGATCGGCATCAGGTGCCGACATTGCGGGCGCCCCGGACAGGTAAGTGTCCTTATTTTAAAAGTCAGCAGCTGCAGTATTTGTAGCTGCTGAAAAATTTAATTAAATTGGCGGAACTCCGCTTTAACACAGATTTTTACTGCAAAAATAGGGGGAGTGTCACACCAATTGTGTTAGTAAGGGCCGATCACTGAAGGCATTAGAGCTAACTCTAGTACCTTTTTAAAGGATTGATTATTGAGATTTTCTGCACAACTGCTGTAACGGGAGAGTGGAGTAAGTTTGATGAAAATGGAGGTTGTGACTGCATATTTATTTCCATGATTTCCATTGGGCTTTAACTCCAGACCAAGAATAAAGCATACTGGTTAAATCATCCCAGAGAAAACTGCCCTAAGGCAGTGCTGGCAAACCTTGGCACCCCAGATGTTTTGGAACTACATTTTGCATGATGCTTATGCACTCTGCAGTGTAGCTGAGCATCATGGGAAATGTAGTTCCAAAACATTTGGAGTGCCAAGGTTCGCCATCACTTCCCTAAAGCCTTGTTCACACCATTCATTTAAAAACACAGGGAAAAGGTCCCTGCTCATGTAAATTGCAAGTGCAGTGTTGTTTACCAGTGTGGGAAGCAGCTGTCGCAACTTTCAGTGCATGCATCTCCTGCGTTTCTCTGTGCGGGTGGTTGCGGCAACAAGTGCGGACCCACAGCGAGAAGCACCCACAAACATATGAACCAGGCCTAAAACTTTTGGTAGAGTATTCAGCAGCAAAATGATGTAAGGGAGTGTAGCCTTTATCAACTGAAGAACAGTTGCATGTTTAGCGTGGGCACAGCAGCCCATTAATTTGAAAGGTCCCTGCTCCATTTTTGAAATCGCAGCCCGCACGGAAACTGCAAGTGTGGGAAAGCTGCTGTGATTTCCTGTGCATGTGGGTGCCATTAGGATTAATAGCACCTGCTTGCACCTCCTGCATTTTTCTGTGCGGGTGGGTGCGGCTGCAGGAATAGGGTTGCCACCTCGTCCCTTTGAGGCTGGGTTCAGACTGATACGACACGACAATCATACAACTTTCATCCCACTTTGCTCTGCGACATCAGTCCTACATCGGTCCTACATTGGTCCTACATCCATCCGACTTGAATGGACAGGATACTACTTTGATCGGACTTTGTGATAGTCTGACTTGTCCTTTGACCAATCAAAACAGTCCCAGTGTGAAATAAAATTCCTTTTACTGCTGCTGTAAATACCATGTCGGATGTCAAAAGTCAGATGGTTAGGACAAGGATCCTACTTTGATCCGACTTCAATGATATTCAATGGGCTGAAGTAGGATCAAAGTCGGACCAAAGTAGTACAGGGAGCATTTTCAAGGTCGGACCGACATGTGTCGGACCAGTTAAGACGGCTCCCATAGGGAAACATTGATTTTCACACGTCATGCGACATGAGCTCCCAATGTCGGAGCATTTGTCGGACCAGTGTGAAACCGGGCCTAAACCCAAACACATGAATTACACAGGTTCTGAGGCTAATTTAATGCAGATAAGGCACCAACCACCTTAATCAGCCACAGAACCTGTGTAATTAATGTGTGTTCAGGTTTAAAGGGATGAGGTGGCAACCCTATGCCAGAACAGAACCAGCACAAGTGTGAACCAGGCCTGTAATCCTAAATTATGTAAGGAAGTGTAGCCCAGTTTAATTCTTCAATTTTTTTGGTTTGAGACATAAAGACAAAAGGAGTGAGAGAGCCACAAGTAGCTCAAAAAGGCCTAGCTTTGGCATGCTTGCTCTGCATAATTACTGCATTTTAAAAGGCATAGAAATAATTAAATAAAAGATGAGAATATCCTTCTACAATATAAATGTCAATATGCATACCAAATAACCAATCATAACACATTGTTAAAAATCCAACCCTAGATCATGTAACATACCGTATGGCTTCTCACTAACAGTGCAGCTAGGTCCTGCCAAGTTTGAGTTTCATAATTTACTCGAAAAAATCCAAAGTGTTTATCGTTGATTTTGAAGAACTGTGCATCACTGCTGTTATATGGGTGTAAAGTTATGGATGCATCTAAAATACAAAGATGTATGTCAGTATGGTATTTATGATAATATACTAGACTTAAGCACTATAAGGCTTGATTCACACCTATGTATTTAGAAAATAAAAAGGGAAAGGGTGACAGCAAAAACACACTAAAGCCCTGTACACACGGGCGGGAATCCCGTCGGAAAAAAAAACGTTGGTTTTCTCAACTGGATTCCTGGCAGGCTTGTCTTGCCAAGCCCTGTGTACACACACAACCATTCTTAAGAACTTCCGTTCTTTTGAATGGCAGGAACGCGGTGACGTCATCGACTACGACGAGCCGACGCTCGTCACATTCGATGCCGTCGCCACCATCTTGCTACGCCCTACACTACCCTTGTATGCTACCGCGCATGCGTCGAAGTCTCATCGAGCATGCGCGGGCTTACCTGGGACAGGTAAGCATACTCACGAATGGTTTTCTTGGCAGGAAAACTCTGCTGAGAATTCCGACGAGAAAAATAGTAAGCAGGTCCTCTATTTTTCTCATCGAGATTCCCGGCAGTTTTCTTGTCGAGAAACCATACACACGAACGGTTTTCTCGACAAAAAGCTCTCCCGGTTTTCTCGGCAAGAAAACTGCTGGTCGTGTGTACGAGGCTTCACTCTTTAATGGCGACGCAGAGATCATGCATGGGCCAAGATGAGTTCAATCAACCTTTAGTGAGCTACATTGGGTCTACTGAGAACCACACCTACAGAAAGGCCAATCTTTATCTCCTTAAGGCTGGATTCACACCTATGCATTTTTAGTGCTTTTTGACGATTTGTACTACAGTCCATTTAACATGGTTTCCTATGGAACACATTTTGTAGAGCAAATCTGCAAAATGCACTAAAAATGTATAGGTGTGAATCCAGCCTAATAGGGGACAAATGGATAGTATATATAATAATCAATCTTTATTGTAATTAACCCTTATCCACCTTCATGGAAAAAAATTCTAACAGTGTTAACCAAACAAGATTATCTATTACAGCTAGATACAGTATCTCTGCGTATCAAATCAGCTAGAATAAGTAAATAAATCACATTACTCTCACTTGTAAAGGCCACATATCTATGTACATGTGACATACAGGCCACTATTTTTTCCCATACCTCCAATCTGTCTACATAAACCACCCCTCCTGAGTGCTGTGTTCAACATCTATGGGCTTTGCAGAGATTGTTTTACCATCTTAAAAAAAGAGCATTCAGCCATGATTGGAATATAATGACAAGCCACAATAGTATTTTATGGTTGAAATAAACCATTATTGCAAAATAGTATAAGTAAGTATGTGTGAAGGATAGTTCCTAGCAACCAATTAGATTTCAGATTACTGCAGTCAGGTGATTAAAATATGCAATCTGATTTGGTACCATGCACGCTGTTTTTATACTACTTTACTACTTACAGTAAATATAACCAATTTCAAATCCCTCAGTATATGACAGTGTTTTTTTTGTCCAGTTACAGAAAGCTTACAACATTGGATAGCTGGAATAAAATTGTATTATGTTTGGTTCTCTTTGAAGAGACCATGTTGCCACTAAAAGAAACCAAAGCAAAATCACCATGTAAAAGAAGATGTTATATACTTAAAGTGACTGTAAAGTCTTTTTTTTCCTATAAAAATAAAGAACATGTTATACTTACCTGCTCTGTATAATGGTTTTGCACAGAGCAGCCCGGATCCTCCTCTTCTCGGATCCCTCTTTGTTGCTCCTGGCCCCTCCCTTCTGTTGAGTGCCCCCACAGCAAGCAGCTTGCTATGGGGGCACACAAGCCAAACTGCAGCTCCGTGTGTCAATTCAGACATGGAGCTGCAGTTTGGCCCCGCCCCCTCTCTCTCCTGATTGGCTGACTGACAGCAGTGGAAGCTAATGGCGCCGCTGCTGTGTGTCAGCCAATCAGCAGGGAGAGTCCCGGATAGCCGAGACACTTGTGGACGTTGCTGGACAGAGATGGGGCTCCGATAAGTATTAGGGGGGGCTGCTGCACACAGAAGGCTTTTTATTTTAATGCATAGAATGCAACCCCTTTTTAAGCTGGCCATGCACTGCTAGTTTTTATTTGTGATGGATGGGGGAATATCCACCACTGGGACATTGTATTTCGACAGAGACACACTCTGCTGTTAAAATATACTGATCAGCGACTGCAGCCACTGATCGACAGAAAATTTTCCAACCTGTTCCTTCAATAAACGACTTCTGTTGAGCTGACACACTGATCAAAATTCAGCTGTTCCCTGCTGGATTGGCTGAATTTCAGTGTATGACCTGTATGTAGGATTGCCACCTCATCCCTTTAGGCTCGATTCACACTAATGCATTTTTTGGTGCATTTTGCTGAAATGCATGGAAATTTTTTAACATGGGTTCCTATGGAACATGTTCACATCAATGCATTTTTGTACCTCTGCGTTTTTGGAAAGGGTCGGGGATTTTTTTTCATGCAAAAAGCAGCGCTTTGCATGTAATAGAAGTCAATGGATCTGCATCAAAAACGCAAGTACCAATTTTTTGATGCGTTTTTACCGCGATTTTGCCGCGATTTGCGTTTTTTTTTATTTTTTATTTTTTTGGGGAAATGTATAAAAATAAAAATTAATTTATAAAAAAAAAAAAAAAAATGAATAAAAAAAAAAAAAACGCAAATCGCGGTAAAAACGCATGTTGAAAAACGCGGCAAGCACCGCAAAAAGCAAGGCAAAAACGCTCAAAAGCAACATGCATAGGTGTGAAATGAGCCTAAAACCCGAACACATATTAATTACATGGGTTCTGAGGCTAATTTAACGCAGATAAGGCACCAAGTGAGTTTAATTACCACCTTAATCAGCCACAGAACCTGTGTAATTCATATGTGTTCGGTTTTAAAGGGATGAGGTGGCAACCCTACCTGTATGGTATCCTTATTAAAGGATAAGTTCACCCTTTTCAACATGTTACACCCATAGACTCCATGCACATTAGCCTTTTTTTAAGCTAAAAAACCACTGGAGCGTTTAGGAGCATTTAAGAGCATTAGCGTTTTTGCGTTAAAAGAAAAAAAAAGGCTAAGAAACCACTATTAGTAGTGTTTTTGCTGAAAAACGCTCCAAGAAACTCTACAAAAACATTTTTTTTCTGCTCCTAGACACTGCTAGGAGTTTAAAAAAAAAAACTACTGTGCATGGAGCCTTCGGGTGTATCATGTTACTTTAGAGCACTGTGACAGTGGGTGGGGGATCCACTGCCACAATTTAAAGATGGTGTGGCTGTGCGGTACTTCGCCCACACAGCTGTACCATTCTTTCACACAGATCTTTTAATTCTCAATGAACTGCAAGAATGCTGATCACCCTTGTAGTTCATTGACTCTTTCTGCACTTCAGTAACTATTATTATTTATTTATTTTTATACTAGTAATGGTGGCGAACATTGGGGCTGCGATAGTATAGCGGCCAATTGGACACTAACTGACACTTTTGGGAACCAGTGACACAAATACAGTGATCAGTGCTAAAAATATGCACGGACATTGTTCTAATGACACTGGCTGGAAAGGGGTTAAACATCTGGGGCGATCAAAGGGTTAAATGTGTGCCTAACCAGTGTTTATGTGTGTACTGTAAGCTGCTTTCACTAAGGGATGTGCTAGTTTTTATTTCCCTGCTTGGCAGGGAAATAAAAACCGACACATCCCCACTGACAAAACAGAGCTCTGTATTGTTTACATTGACATAGCTTTGTCCTGTCTTTCTCCTCACCAATCAGCAGGTGCCAGCGGTCGAACATTAGCTGGCACCTGCTAATCGGCTTGCGCTGTGACAAATCACAATACAGCCGGCGCTACCTGGAAGTGACGGATAACGTACTAGATACGCCATCTGGCACAGGAGAGCTGCTTTGCCGCCGTACTCCTACGTGAGATGTTTAAAAAAAAATAAAAAATCATGAAGCCTTTAATATATGCAGGGTACATTTTACCAGCCCAGGACTTCTATTTTAACCTCTTGATAGCCGGGCCATATACAAATGACGGCCTCAAGGTGGATCTAGAAATCCGGGAGGCCGTCATTATATGGCCTCGGCTATTCCGGCCACTGGGGGGCGCATCACTGAGATGCCGATGCGCGTGCCTGGCGGCCGCGATGTCCGCCAGGTACCCGCGATCCGCGTGTACACAGACAAGGATGTGGATCTCTGTGTGTAAACACAGAGATCCACGTCCTCTCAGGGAGAGGGGACCGATGCTGTGTCCCTTGTACATAGGGACACAGATCAGTCACCTCCCCCAGTCAGTCCCCTCCCCCACACAGTAGTAATCACTCCCAGGTTACACATTTAACCCCTTCCTCGCCCCCTAGTGTTAACCCCTTCCCTGCCAGTGTCATTTTTACAGTAACCAGTGCATTTTTATAGCACTGGTCGCTGGAAAAATGACAATGGTCCCAAAATGGTGTCAAAAGTGTCCGATGTGTCCGCCATAATGTCGCAGTCACAATAAAAATCGCTGATCGCCGCCATTACTAGTAAAAAAAAAAATATTAATAAAAATGCAATAAAACTATGCCCTATTTTGTAAAACTTTTGCGCAAACCAATCAATAAACGCTTATTGCGATTTTTTTTTTTACTAAAAATATGTAGAAAAATCCGTATCGGACTAAACTGAGGAAAAAAATATAAAAAAAAAAAAAATTGGGATATTATTATAGCAAAAAATAAAAAGTATTGTGTTTTTTTTCAAAATCGTTGCTCTTTTTTTGTTTATAGCGCAAAAAATAAAAACCGCAGAGGTGATCAAATACCACCAAAAGAAAGCTCTATTTGTGGGAAAAAAAGGACGTCAATTTTGTTTGGGAGCCACGTAGCACGACCGCGATATTGTCATTCAAATCGTGACAGAGCTGAAAGCTGAAAATTGGCCTGGGCAGGAAGGGGGTTTAAGTGCCCAGTGAGCAAGTAGTTAATATATGAATAACTGTAGTGCTCCACTAACTTATTATATACAATCGAAAATTAAAAGTGTAGCGCTATCTAAATAAATATGTATAAATGTGAAAATATACACAAAAAACTGAATATGATAATATAGTGATAAACACGTGTATCACCCAAAATAACGTGCTGGGTGACTCCAGTGATAAAGTCCTCAAATTATATTAACACAATTATGCAAATATATGCAAATTAATGTCCATTATAGGCAAATGAATGTCCATTAGAAATGGAATCCATAAAACGAAGGTGATGAAGATCAGTCCAGAGAGAACGTGATGAATCAAAACGTGAAATTGTAATCAACAGTCTTCTGTGTGTGAGAGAAAGTAGCCACCACCAAAGTGAATAGAGGAAGGCTTACCAGAAGTTATGGATTTGGCGGGGCATAAGCCACCCAAATCAAATAAACTTGAAGAGTGTGAACACTCAAACATTAATAAAATAGAGATGTGATGTGAGATCCGCCACCAAGTATATGTTGAGGAGGCTTACCAGAGGTCTCGGATTTGGAGAGGCATACGCCGCCCAAATCTGAGATTGCTTAGGGGGTTAATGGACGCCAATGGAGATGGTCTTGAGTGGAGGGGTAGTCTGGAGTCAAAGGGGTTTAGCACTTCAATCAGACGGGACATCCAATAACACAAAACACCAATTCATGTAGGGACTCGGTATCCAATGCATATGTGTGGAGATAGAAAAGCTCACATAGCATAATTCCGTTTGGAAAGAATTTAATAAAAATCATACAATGTAACACTCACATTTTAAGATGGTCTAAAAACATGGATGCAGGTACAAGAGCGATGTATATGGCCAAATCCACACGACTAGTTTCGACTAAAAAGTCATCATCTGGGGTATCATCTGGGGTATCTCCACACATATGCATTGGATACCGAGTCCCTACATGAATTGGTGTTTTGTGTTATTGGATGTCCCGTCTGATTGAAGTGCTAAACCCCTTTGACTCCAGACTACCCCTCCACTCAAGACCATCTCCATTGGCGTCCATTAACCCCCTAAGCAATCTCAGATTTGGGCGGCGTATGCCTCTCCAAATCCGAGACCTCTGGTAAGCCTCCTCAACATATATTTGGTGGTGGATCTCACATCACATCTCTATTTTATTAATGTTTGAGTGTTCACACTCTTCAAGTTTATTTGATTTGGGTGGCTTATGCCCCGCCAAATCCATAACTTCTGGTAAGCCTTCCTCTATTCACTTTGGTGGTGGCTACTTTCTCTCACACACAGAAGACTGTTGATTACAATTTCACGTTTTGATTCATCACGTTCTCTCTGGACTGATCTTCATCACCTTCGTTTTATGGATTCCATTTCTAATGGACATTCATTTGCCTATAATGGACATTAATTTGCATATATTTGCATAATTGTGTTAATATAATTTGAGGACTTTATCACTGGAGTCACCCAGCACGTTATTTTGGGTGATACACGTGTTTATCACTATATTATCATATTCAGTTTTTTGTGTATATTTTCACATTTATACATATTTATTTAGATAGCGCTACACTTTTAATTTTCGATTATTACTAGCTTTTTGTACCAGCAGTGTTGGCAGCTTCGTTTCACATTATTTCCAGCGCAGTATTATCCTTTCACTTTCTATTATATACAATCGCCAATGTAATTTGTGCTCTGGGCCCCCTAGTTACTAAAGCTGGCTACACGTGATTTGTTTACTTTTCATTCAGCAGCACAAATGAGGTGGATGTAGGAACTCCCTCGACCCGGATATTGTTATCTGACAGCATGACCCACTGCTGTCAGAATATACTGATCAGCGGCTACAGCTGACCAAGGCAAATTTTGCAACATGTTCCTTTGTCAGAAGTCAATCAAACAATCAACTTTGGTCGAACGCAGATGGCCACCCACTGATTTAAATTCGCCTGGTTCCTCCCGAATCAGCTGAATTTTAATCAGTGTATGGCCAATTTACCAAGGAAGCACACACCAGATATTTCCACTGCCACATTGTAAAGTTTAAAACCAATTGACAATCAGCACAACTGGAATATAGCATCAAATGTTTTCCTATAATCCATAAAAAATCTGTACCATGTGATTAGCTTTGACCAATCACAGCCAACGGCTAAATGTATTATTTATTTGCAAAATTTTATAACAGAAACGAAGATTTTTTTTCCCCTAAATTATCAGTCTGTTTTCATTTATTTAGCAAAAAAAAAAACCCAGTGGTGATTAAATACCACCAAAAGAAAGCTCTAGTTGTGTAAACAAAATGATAAAAATTTTGTTTGGGTAAAGTGTTGCATGATTGTGCAGTTGTCGTTCAAAATGCGACAGCGCTGAAAGCTGAAAATTGGCCTGGGCAGGAAGGGGGTAAAAGTGCCCGGTATTGACGATGTGGTTAACAATGCAGCTCCCTGCAATCTAGCTGTATCACATTACATAAAATTTTGTGAATTAGATAAAATTTCAGACATCAATAAAACTGAAACATTTTCTCAATATATTAGCAGTTCATTGGTTGCTTTACTGTTTGCTTGTAGTTACACTTTAAGAGTAACCACAGCTTTGTAAGAAAAAATAAAAAAAATAAACTAAGCTGAAAATAACACCTCTTCCTCTGATTTACCTGTTATTTTGTACATTGAAATATTCTTCTCATCTTTATTGGAGGTTGAATAAAATGTCACTGGGATATTCCACCTGTAACTGAATTAGTACAAAAAGAACAATAATTATTTATGTTTAACATATTCTTCGTTTTTCGGATCTTGCAACCAACCGGTCACATCAAAAAGTGGAGAGCTAATTTTAATGTGCAGGTTCTCAGGGAATATTTAGAATTTACATATTTTGTTACCGTTATTACATTTGTCCTTATAGATTAAATTTATTTTTGGATTAATAATTTGTACAAAATGCATTAAGCTGTAGTAACCACTGAGATCATAGGAGATCAGACATATGTGAATTCTAGTTCCTTTGGAATAATGTAGATTGAACTTTACTTAAAAGACATGCTTAAAATTCTAAAACCAAGAAAAATATTAATATATTGCATCTTATTCGTTTTTGGATCTCGTGACTATATTGGGTTTATTTTTCAGGATTTTTATCTGTTTATCCTGCCAGTAACACACTTTGGGTTTGGTTTAGTAAAACTACAGAGAGCAAAATCTAGAGCCGCTCTGCATAAAAACCAATCAGCTTCCAGTTTTTTTTATCAAAGCTTAAAGAGGAAGTAAACCCTGATGGGTTTTACTTCCTCTTTGTTTCCCTGCAAAGGTAAAGCATATAGGGCTACTATGCATCGCATGTGACACTTACCTGCAGGAGAAGCCTGCGTAGTCCCCGTCTTCCTCGCTAGCAGCGAGCGTCCATTCTTCACCCCTCTTCATTCCGGGGCCGCAAACTCCGGCTCTGTGACTGGCCAGAGTCGCGTGACATCACTCCCGCGCATGCACGCGAGAGCCGCCAGTCACGGCATGACCCCAGCTTGAAACAGCACAGCGTGCCCTTTCAAGACGGCGCATGCGCAGTAGAAGGAACTGTTCGGGGAAATTGAAAATATCTCCTAGACTGTGTAGGTCTAGGAGATATTTTAAACTCCTACAGGTAGGCTTACCTGTAGGTTAAAGTGGTTGTAAAGGGTTTACAACTACTTTAACTGAACAGGCTGAAGTTAGAAGCTGATTGGCTGCCATGCACAGCTGCACCAGATTGTGTGCACCAGTTTTAGTAAATCAACCCCTTCCTGTCTTAAAATGAAAAATGCTCACTATCTTTTCTGTATCTATGGATGAGCATCATCATCTCCCTAGCAGAGGAAATACATAAGGAATATAAAATAACCACCCTCCTTATAAGATGGATGAGGTGGTTGGGGATTTTGAATGGCAAACTTACCAAACCAAAGGGAGTAATTTAACAAAAGTTCATTGATAGGGTTCATTGATACATATTCTTTAGTTTAATACACAAAGTGCTTCAGTCTGCAGCAACTTTCTAATGAAATAATTTGTATAGTTTATAGACATGTGCACACTGAAATATTTCGTTCCGGAATTTCGTTTTCGCCCGAAAAATTAATTAATTTAGTTACTCCCGAAATTCGTTTTTAATTTATTTTGTTTTGTTAACCACTTCCCTACCGGGCACTAAAACGCCCTTCCTGCCCAAGCCATTTTCAGCTTTCAGCGCTGTCACACTTTGAACGACAATTGTGCGGTCGTGCGACGTGGCTCCCAAACGAAATTTGCGTATTTTTTCCCACAAATAGAGCTTTATTTTGGTGGTATTTGATCACCTCTGCGGTTTTTACTTTTTGCGCTATAAACAAAAGAAGAGCGTCCAGTTTGAAAAAAAACGCAATATTTTTTACTTTTTGCTATAATAATTATCCTTTTTTTTTTTATTAAAATTTTCCTCAGTTTAGGCCAATACGTATTCTTCTAGATATTTTTGGTAAAAAAAAAATCGCAATAAGCGTATATTGATAGGTTTGCGCAAAAGTTATAGCGTCTACAAAATAGGGGATAGATTTATAGCATTTTTTTTTTTTACTAGTAATGGCGGCGATCTGCGATTTTTATTGTGACTGCGATATTGCGGCGGACACATCGGACACTTTTGACACATTTTTGGGACCATTCACATTTATACAGCGATCCCTGCTATAAAAATGCATTGATTACTGTATAAATGTGACTGGCAGGGAAGGGGTTAACACTAGGGGGCGAGGAAGGGGTTAAATGTGTTTCCTAGATGTGTTCTAACTGTAGGGGGAGGGGACTGACTGGGGGAGGTGACCGATGGTTGTCCCTATGTACAAGGGACACACCATCGGTCCCCTATCCCTGACAGGACGTGGATCTGTGTGTTTACATACACAGATCCACGGTCCTGCTCGGTTACTGGGCAATCGCGGGTGCCGGGCACATGCATCGGGTCCCCAGCAACTCCCCCTAGGTCCTTTTTAAAGGCAGGACGTCATATGACGTCCTGTCAGAACGAGAGAGTCTTCCACCCGCAGTCATTTGACGGTGGGTGGTGGACAAGAGGTTAAAAAATGCATTTGTCTGAAAATCCAAATTAATTAAGGTCGAATCTGTCAATTGAAGGCTTATGGTGTTTGTCGAATGTTCTAAGAAGATTAGACGAAGCAGCTAAACGGTACAGCGCCGCGATCGTACATTTCCGGTCGAATGCTCCGCCCACAAGCTATAGTAGAATTCTAATGTTGTATGACTAGTAATAATTATATTTATTAATTATTATTACTAGTCAACCAACATTAGAATTCTTCTATAGCCTATGGGCGGATCATTTGACCGGAAATGTCCGCTCGCGGCGATCGTATGTTTTTAGCTGCTTCATCGAATCTTCATGTCTCTATAATGTAGAATCTTTTCTCTCTATGTCAAATAATCTCGGACTAATAGAGTTAGGTTAGGCACATTCAACCGCAGGTTCGATAGACACAGATCGCTATTGTCTCCATCATGTTGAATCTTCTATCTGTATCGAACTGTTGTCGCAACGAAACGAAAATAAAGCATTTTTTATGTTGGATCTTTCGGATTCTGAATTTCGGGGATTTTCGCGTTCGTTTTAACAACGATAACGAATGCGAAAATCCCCAAAATTCGGACGAAAATGCATTCGGACGAAAACTAATGCACATGTCTAATAGCTTAGTGTACAACAATTCTCTTTGTAGTCTGTTGTTAAAGCGTTACCACCCCAAGCTCATCTACTGTAGACTTTATTTTATAAATCATAGATTCAGAGGCAGTTGCAGTGTATTAAATTGTGTGACACATTTGAAAGCATGTTGATAATCTTTTTACAATGTGCTGAAATTAATAAAAAAAAAAATGTAATAACAAAATCAGCGGTTAGAAAACTTAGTAACAAAAGAACACCACTATAGGCAGTCATCTCATAATGCATCACACCTTCTGATGGAAACAGGTGCTGGCTCTGCATGTAGGAATGAATTGAAGAAAAGGCTGGACGGCCGCACTCTGTTAACACCTTTATTGAAGACGGTTTAAAAATTCTTCTAAGCTAAGCTGTGACTAAGCACCCCACAGTGGTGTGAAACATGTCAGCTTTTCATTGATCCTGTGCCTCTGATGTCTTTGTACCAGAAGAATTGCCGACTCGCCGAGTGCCATAACAGCAGGTCCCGCCTTCTGGAGCCTGCGCAATGCCTATGATGGACGTCCCACTGGTCCAATGCCGCAGGCAAAACAAAAGATCAAGTCTTCTGGACAGCAGCACTCCAATAAAAAGCCTTTATTATGTAAAATCTTCAAAAATCCAAAAACAGCACAGCAAGTCACAAAATTCTGGTTAGAGCTGACTAGTTTCACACTTTCTTAGTGTTTAATCATAGCTTTTGGTGGTCCAATGCCGCAACCGGAGGACGTGTGACGCTCATCATAGGCGCTGTAGACTCCAGAAGGAGGGAATTACAAATCGTCTGCCGCGCCACATCCCCGCTCGGCGCTTGGGCGGGTGGCTCTTCTCTCCTCTCCGGCTCTCCTCCAGACTCCTCGGCTCTCCTCCCCTCCAGGCTCCTCGTCTGACGGAATGACTGACTGCAGTAGTGCCTGCTGTGACACCGCTGAACTGAGGTAGGTCAGATAGTGTATTGTGTATGTAAATGTCTGTGTATATAGGGCAGTGTAGGTAGGTCAGTGTAGGTCAGGTAGGTCAGTGTATATAGGTCACTACCGTCAGTGTAGGTGTGTCAGTGTATATAGGTCACTACCGTCAGTATAGGTAGGTCAGTGTATATAGGTCACTACCGTCAGTGTAGGTAGGTCAGGTAGGTCAATGTGTATATAGGTCACTACCGTCAGTGTAGGTTTTTGACCCCTGAGATGGACATAAAATCACATCTCCTGTACATACAGTACAGATTATTCATTGAGGTGAAATCATTATGCAAGTTGCAGTAATTCATCCTTCATTGATTCTTGCATTTAGACACTTGCAATCCACTTTGCACTGTTTTATTGAATAAGCCCAATCGTAGTCAATATTTTTGGAGTTTGATTTTAGAAGTGTAATTCTGCTAGACTTATACTAGTCACAACACATTTCTATATTCATCTATTTTGTTACCCTCTCAGATGCTTACGTGCATTTATACTTAAAGGGACACTAAAGGTACACGTTTTTTCACCTTAATGCATCCTATGCATTAAGGTGAAAAAACATCCGACAATACTGGCCCCCCTAGCCCCCCCGTTTTACTTACCTGAGCCTGTTCACCTGTTGCGCTCGCCCCCGATGTCCTCTTCGCCGCTCAGCCTGGTCGTTGATTAGTTAGAGTGGATGGATTGAAAGCAGCGCAGCCATTGGCTCGCGCTGCTGTCAATCACATCCAATGACGCGGCGCGCCTGGGGGCGGGGCCAAGTGATACAGTAATCGGCTATAGCCGCCGGCTGTATCACGGGAGCGAGCCCGCAAGAACTTGCCACCATGTGAGCGCGCTCACATGAAGGTGTCCAGTTCTTGCGGGCAGGAGCCGAGACAGCCGCCGAGGGACCCCAGAAGACCAGGTTCGGGGCCACTCTGTGCAAAACGAGCTGCACAGTGGAGGTAAGTATAACATGTTTGTTATTTAAAAAAAAAAAAAAAAATCTCTTTACAACCCCTTTAATCATGATGACAGCAATATATAAATGTATGAATTTGACATAGCCAAGCAACAAGCTGACAGTATAGGAAAGCAACAGATGCAACCTGCCAATGAATAATTAATTAGGTTGGAAAATTTGTGTCTGTTTATCTTTTGTTCCTCATCAATATCAAACACGCCAACGCCAACTGTGTTAAGGTATCCTAACATGCTAAAAGCTGTATTTGTAAAAACATAATCTTTAAAACAGTGGTCTCCAAACTGTGGCCTGGGGGCCGGATGTGGCCCTTTGCTTGCCTTGGGACCCTAGGCCCTTGGGACACTATTCCTCTCACTTATACAAGGCACTTTTCCTTCTACACCAACAATGGGGCATAATTCCTACCACTGACCCCAACAATGGGGCACTATTCTTCCCACTGACACCGATGTTGTTTGTTGTTCAGGAGTGGCTTGACAAGAGGAATACGACATTTGAAGTCCATGTCCAGGATCCGTCTGTGTGGGGTGGCTCTTAATGCACTGACTCCAGCCTCAGTCCACTCCTTGTGAAAGTCCCCAACACTTTTGAATGGCCTTTTCTTGGCAATCCTCTCCAGGCTGCGGTCATCCCTACTGCTTGTGCACCCTTTTCTTCCACACTTTTCCCTTCCACATAACTTTCTATTAATGTGCTTTGATACAGCACTTTGGGAACATCCAACTTTTTTGCAATTACCTTTTGAGGCTTTCCCTCCTTATGGAGGGTGTCAATGATGGTTTTCTGCACAACTGTTAGGTCAGCAGTCTTTCCCATGATTGTGATTCCTACTGAACCAGACAGAGACCATTTAAAGGCTCGGGGACCCTTTGCAGGTGTTATGGCTTAATTAGCTGATTAGAGCGGGACACTTTGAGCCTAGATTATTGCACCTTTTCACAATATTCTAATTTTCTGAGATTGTGGATTTGGGGTTTTCATGAGCTGTAAGCCATAATCATCACAATTATAACAAATCACGGCTTGAACTATCTTTCTTTGCATGTAATGAGTCTATCTCATATATTAGTTTCCCCTTTTAAGTTGCATTAGTGAAATAAATGAACTTTTGCACGATATTCAAATTTTTCGAGTTTCACCTGTATGTACTGTAGTTGTTATACATTTCTTTTTTCTTTTTTTTACACAATTATAGTTTGCCTTTAACAAAGAAAGACATGATTGTTCCTAAACAAACAATCCAATACTCTTTTGTCTTGATAGCTTTCCATAACCCTTGCAATGGCAGTGTAATCATTACTTATCTTGATAGGCTGGGAACACTTTATTGTAGACGATTTGAATACATGCTTTTGGATTGTGCAATGATTGATGTAGGTCACATTATTTTGCCTAAAAATAATTCAATGGATTACATGAATCATGCCAAAAAACACGGCTAAACAGAACCTTCTACAATAACTGAAACATTTAAACTGGTCTCAGTTAAAAAATGTGGCAATTTAAAACTGTTAAACTGCAACAGCCTTTAAGAACCTTTTCAGGCGATATAGCACTGCCGTAATGCACACCCTGGAATGTACTTGAATTAAAGAGGAACTGCAGTCTGCTCACATAATTTGTAATGAAAACATCTTTGCCATTCTGAAGCTTCCCTCCAACCACTTTGCATATTATTTTATATATACTGTGATTCTGTACTTGCCAAATATGCTGCAGAAATCTCTCTCCACTGAGTCTAGCTGCAACCATTTTAACTGTGTGCAGCTGAAGCTGCTGGCTGTTCACTTCCTGGATTTACACAGACACACAGAGGCACACCTCCAGCTCTGCAGCCCTGCAGCTCTCATTGGTCCTCTTATGGTTCACCCCCACCACCCTTCTCATGAGAGTGAGAGAGAGCTGTGCATGATGTCATAAGCCTAGGTTTTTTTCCAGACAAGTCACAGAAAGTGGTATTTACTGCCAAAAAAAAATAATGTTTTACTATCCAAAGTTAATACAACATGGGCAGAGGATTTAATAGATGGAAAGATGAAAAAATTACCGAAGGTCCGCTTTAAGGAGCGATTCGTTACCACGGCTCATTTATAATTAAGATCTGGCTTTTTTATATTTTTGCCATGAAAGCTTTAGGATGCATTGCAATGTGTTATAGCACGGGTGCATTGTGTTGTGTTTTAGGGACAGCCATTCAAATAGCAACACAAATATATAATGCATTCCACTAAGCTCCAGTAAAGTGTATGCATGGTGCTAATAAAACCCTGCTTTTATGGTCAAAACCCATTTAGTCGGAGCTTGCAGCTAGCCCCACCCCCTTCCCCTAATACATTCCTATTAGCCCATCACTATGGACAATCTAATTCACTGCCCAGCAGAAATGCCAGAGCTTTGCCTACCAGGCTGTCCTAAAATTCAACTGTCCTAACATTCAACTGTAGGGACCTGCTCCAGGAATGTGTAAGCAACACCTGACAGCAGATTTTTCTAAATACCATTTTAATGTGGAATTGCTTTTGGTCATTAAAATGTAAGGGAATAATTGGCATGCCTCTGCTCACTTTCCTTGAGTAAATAATAACCTTTTTATTTTGGAGAGATGTGTTGGAAAAAGACGTGAATTCTTTTTACTTTTTACTTCTACTCATTGATTCTGTTGGAGGGAATATTTCTCTCTTTAGTCTCTTCTCACCATATCCTTAATGGTTGAATTTATTGTTGGGTCCCAAGCTCTACCCCGAAAAGTCATGGTTTCAACACACTGTACTGATAATGGCCAAAAATGCCTTAAATAATGGTATGAAGTTTGGAATAAATGGCTGTATAGTATTAAACTATATTTGCAAAATACGCCAGTGGATCTGGATGTGCCCAGGGTATAAGGACCTAAATAAATAATTTGGCTTCACTCATTGCTGTGAATCAGGAAAAACCCTCTTATTTTGGGGATATGTGACGATATAGTCTTGTTCACTATGTGCTTAAAGGGGAGTTCCAGCCTTTTTTTATGTTTATTAAAAGTCAGCAGCTACAAAAAGTGTAGCTGCTGGCTTTTAATAAACAGACACTTACCTGTTCCACTGTTCAGCGACGCAGCCGAACGGAACTTCGCTCCTCTCCCCCTCTCTCTGTCAGCGCCTCCATTCTAACTGTGGGCACCCGGCCGTGACAGCTTTCGGCTTCACGGCCGGGCACTCACTGCACATGCGCGAGCGGCGCTGCGCAATTTGAGTGGACAGGCGATCGCCTGGGACCTGTCACGTGTCCCAGGTGATCGCCTACAGGGAGGGGCCAGGCTTAGGCGATATGACGAGTCGCCTATGCGGTCCCTGGGCGGAACGAGGAAGTGGGACAGGAAGTCCCACTCCTACTGAAGCCCTCACTCCCCCCCCCCCCCCAAAAAAAATGACATGCCAAATGTGGCATGTAAGGGGGCGAGGAGTGGATTAAGCGGAAGTTCCACTTTTGGGTGGAACTCCGCTTTAAGGTGTTACTGAACTCATGACCCTGCATTAATTTTATCTAGTCTCCCACAGTACACAAAACATGGAATTGTAATTATTTCAGTAAATATAAACTGCTAAATACATTTTCTCATTAGCAGTATATAGCAGTCTTGTGACTTCTATCAGTGTCCGGTCGAGCACTGGTTAAAGCTTGTAGGAGGAGTTCTGATTCTCCTCTGACTGTCCTATGAGGCTGCATGACCCCTGACCATCTTGTCTGGACAGTGCTGATTGGCCTTGTATTGATCACATGCACTCTCCCAAAAAAAAAAAAAAACCTTTCTAGCAATACACACCAAACTGAGCATGTGCAGAGTGCCCCCACGGCTCTGTATTTACAGCAGATGGATTGGAGACAGTAAAAGAAAGGAAGGATCGGATAAGATGGGATCAAACAGCCTTTTTACACAATGCAGAGGATTAACCTCTTAGGTTCCACAGTGAGTATAACAAGCATGCTTTACTGCATTTACAGACTGATATGACTGTTGTGGGTTTAGTAACACTTTAAGTAGTAGGGGGCCTTTTTGATTCCTTCAGTCCCTTCCTGATCCTTTAATAATTATATTTTCTTGATTTTGAGAAAGAAACCTTTTATTTCTTTCTCTAGATGCCCTGATTCTCATCTACCCACGAGTGGTGCTATGCTGCTGCCATCTTTTTACGCTGAAATAGAAATTCAGATAGAATACTCACTTGAAACTTGAAGGTGGCTCTAATGGATTTGCTTCATAATCCAAAAGAAACCTTTCCTGTGCAACAGTATTTCCTGATGAAACATTAAGCACTGGATAACCCATCTGTCTAGTCCAGGTATCCATTACTTCTTTTACTGGCTCACCACTTGCCTAAAAGAAAATGGTATTTTGTTATAATCTATCCCAGTTAAAAAGTATCTAAATCCCAAAACAAAAATTTAATATATTACAGGTTACCAGTTCTTACATGTGGTGGCTGCATTCGTTTTATTTTTTTCTCAAGCCTGTTTTCTCTTATTTTTACCAGGTGACCCTGCAAGTAACACACCTTCTGTGCTAGGTGAAATGCTCACTTGATGTACTGTATCTCTGGATAAGCAGCATTGTCTCCCTAGCATAGGTAATATGTTAGGACTACCAAACAACCTTCCTCTTCTCATCTCAATTACATGAGGCCGTGGGGGAGGGGGGTTTGTTCTGTAGTTCACTAGAAGGAACCGGCAAAGCAGATAACATTATTTGAGATTTCAGTTCAGTGCATGGGAAGTTACAAGCAGGAGCGTATCTACCACGAGGCAAACAAGGCGTTTGCCTTGGGCGGCATTCTTCAGAGGGGCAGTGCCCGTACAGGGATGATGCCTGCAACAGCAGCCGGGATGATGCCTGCACTGGTTTATAAGGACATTGGATTTATGGCAGGCTCAACAGATATTTGTTTGTACTTGTTGATAATGTACTTAGCTTGAAAAAAAAAAAAAGCAAATGCAACCACCACATCTAAGGAATGGCCAAGCTGCAGAATAATAGATTTTTGTTTATGGGTTTAAGTATACTTCATTTAAGATTACATAACCGATCTTAAGGCAGATATAGAAGAATCCCAGAAATAAATGCAGTTATATGTTCATTAAAAAAATACAAAATATATTTTTTATTGCAAATAGTGTAAGTACCTGATTGTGAGTTAGTATCAGTGTCTTGTAATCTCCTGCTTAGCATCTCAGACTATTAGAGGGAGGGATGACAGGGAGGTGACCAGGACGTATTGTTTAAAGTGAACTTCACTCTCTCAATCAACATTGACTATTTTTAAGCTTAGTAAACACTACTAGATTTTTTTCGTTCAACCCAGTAGGTTGAACGAAAAAAAAAAAAAACACAGCTCAGGTCGGAGCCCCTGTACTAACAATCCAACAATCCTGTTGTGCTATTGTGTTCTGACAGGGGGATGGCCCCCTCGCCAGGTCACTCTGGTCAGCGCTCTCAGCTATTCACTGCTATTCACATGCATTTCCAGCATGCATATCCAACAGAAGCTGGTCGAACGGCCAGCTTCTCTCGGACCAGCTACCATACACACGGGCCGAATGTCGACCTTTTTTTTTTTTTTTTTTAACTGCCCGATGTCGTCCTAAATTCAGCTCGTTTGTACTAGGCTTTAAACCTAATCCTGCTAGCATTAGTAAATAGATAGGAAAGTATATTATATTTATTTGTTTTAAACTTATTTTTTATTTTTCTTTAGTTAATTCCTGGTTTCCAGACCAAGGCAAATGGTGTCATACATCCCAGGAGTCTTCAGGAGGTGAGAGGGGTTTTTCTTAGCTAAGCACACCCTCCTGAATGCATGCCTGAATGAAGGGCAGATGGATTTCAGGAAGTAAATGCTACATGAATCATCTGCCCTTACTCAAGATGGTAATGGCCAGAAATCAGGGGCGTATCTACCATGAGGCAAACGTTTGTCTCGGGTGGCATTTTTCAGGGGGGCGGCATCTGCAGGGGGATGATGCCTGCAGTAGTATCGTTTTTTATAGCCGGCGGTCGGCTCTCTTGTAATGACAATCAGAGCGGCTTACTAGGGGGGGGACACCATCAAAATTCTGCAATGACTCCCCATGCTCTGTACTGTAGTTATGCCCCAGATACTCATCCTTGTGGTAAAGATTTGTAATTGAGCCTATAGTCAAAAAAACTGTTGCCATGATGGTGGAAAATTGTGGTTAAAAGCTTCCACAATATGTATTGTTTCTAATACTTTAGAATAGAACACAATATAAGTAGTTGCTAAGCTATAGATTACAGGGGCCTGTCTACCCCTCATTCTATATATATGTATGTATAATAGGCATTTATACAGTGCTGCCAATTTATACTGCGCTTTACACACTATTCATGCACATATACTGTCAACCATGCAATGATGTTCATAAGTAACACGTTCATGTGGTTTTTACCTCTGCCAGAGAATTCCAGAAGTCATCTGTTTTCGCATTATCAAAATGGTATTTTTTAAGGTAATTCTAATGAATGAAAATCAAAAGAATATTTTAAAGTGTACATCTACTTTTGTGGGAAAAAAAATCGCAAATAAAAAAAAAAACAACATATACAAATGCGACACAAGTCATATTGTAATTGAATGTTATTAAAAATTACTTTTCCTTTTCAATCTGCAGCCGCTGTAATTTTCTGTAAAATGCAATATGGCTACCTGGAGGCATTCAATACACAGGTGGTGTACGGAACACCCTCCAGATATGTCATTTCCTGCTTGTGTGATTGGCTTACTGATTTTCCCAGAAGCCTGCACTAAGATACAGATCATATTTTTGGCATTTCCTTTTGTCATTTTTGGTGTGATACTATCAAAGAAAAAAATCACATCTAAAAGGGACGCAGACCTTGCAGCTATCTTCTATAGACCCATGCAGGTACAGCAGGAGTACATGGACACAGACAATCAAAAGTTTCTCAAAATCCTTGTAATGTACATAGATCACCCAGGGGAGAATGTTTTTTTCTCGACAAAAGTTGAGTTACTCTTTAAGCATTAGCATGGACAGTTTACAAAGCATTTTTTTAATAATAATGATCACAAAATGTATGTTTTTTTTTTATTTTACAAAATGTATGTTAAGCACACATTCAATATCTCACAAAAGTGAGTACACCCCTCAGATTTATGTAAATATTTTATTATACCTTTTCATGTGACAACACTGATGAAATGACACTTTGATACAATGTACAGTAGCGAGTGTACAGCTTGTATAACAGTGTAAATTTGCTGTCCCATCAAGATAACTCAACACACAGCCATTAATGTCTAAACCGCTGGCAAAAAAAGTGAGTATCAAAAATAATAGAAAAAATGCGCTACCTAAACAATGTGCAAAAAAAACAAAGTGCAAACTCAACAATATTAAATGCAATTATATGCAAAAAAAGTTTCAGGTGAAAGGCTGTCAGATAGTGTCCTACTAAACACAAACAGGCTGTGAAAAAGACTCGCTGAATTCAGAACCAAATGGGAGAAGTAATGATTGATGGAAAAGCGAGTCTTTTTCACAGCCTGTTTGTGTTTATTAGGACACTATCTGACAGCCTTTCACCTGGAACTTTTTTTGCATATAATTGCATTTAATATTGTTGAGTTTGCGCTTTGTTTTTTTTTTTGCACATTGTTTTGGTAGCGCATTTTTTCTATTATTTTTGATCATTATTGTATAGCTGTATATTCCAGCTATTTTGTAAATGCAGCACTTATCATTTATGCTTGAGAAATTTTTCTTTCTATTATAGCCCTTCATATAAGGAATAATTTTTTCACATTTCAAAAATGTTTTTATATTGTGTTTTATGTATATGTTTTTGTACTCATTGCACTAGTGTTTTTTTTTGTGAATCATTGCCTTTTTTTGCACTATAGGGGACGCGCGGATTATCCACGCTTTACAACAAAAGTGAGTACACCACTAAGTGAAAATGTCCAAATTGGGCCCAATTAGTCATTTTTCCTCCCCAGTGTCATGTAACTCGTTAGTGTTACATGGTCTCAGGTGTGAATAGGGAGTAGGTGTGTTAAATTTGGTGTTATCACTCTCACTCTGTCATACTGGTCACTGGAAGTTCAACATGGCACCTCATGGCAAAGAACTCTCTGAGGATTTAAAAAAAAGAATTGTTGCTCTACATCAGTGGTTCTCAACCTGGGGGTTGGGACCCCCTCGGGGGTCGAATGATGATTTGCTAGGGGTCATTGAATCCTGGGCTGTTCCTGAAGCATTTTTGCAGGCCGCCCAGCTGGGCTGTCCCTGGAGCCAGCGGCCGCCCATTTAGCCTCTTAGCAGTTGACCTTGATCAAGAGCACCTAAGTTGGCTGTTTAGAATTCCCCCCAGCACTGCCACTGATCCCACCCCCCACCAGCACTGCCACTCATCCCATTCCCACCACCCCCCACCAAGGAGTAAGAGAAGGAATAAAAATAGAGAATCCATGGAAGGGAGAGGCATAAAGCAAAAGGGAGAGAAAGAATAAGAGAAAGAACAAGAAAGACGACTAGAGAGAGGGATGAAGGAAAAACAAACAACAAATTAGGACAGAGAGCGATAAAAGGGAAAGAAAGGAGAACAAAGAGAAAGAGTGGTATATCTTAAAATGTACCATAAGGGGTTTTAATACTGTACGGGTGGAAGGGACTCAGCGCTAAATGTCCGTGGGTTAGGGGCGCAAATTACTTGTCTTTCTTTGGGTGCTGACAACCCACGCTACAAAAATAATTTTACTTTTAGTGGTCCCCACAGCTTGGGAAATTTTCTCAAGGGGTCACGGCACTAGTAAGGTTGAGAACCACTGCTCTACATAAAGATGGTCTAGGCTATTGAAATATTGCCAAGACCCTTAAACTGAGCTGCAGCACGGTGGCCAAGATCATACAGTGGTTTAAGAGGAAAGGTTCCACTCAGAACAGGCCTCGCCGTGGTTGACCAAAGGAGTTGATTGCACGTGCTCAGCGTCATATCCAGAGGTTGTCTTTGGGTAATAGGCAGTGGCGGCCCGTCCATAGGGGGCGCCCGGGCACCGCCCCCCCCTCCTGTGGTCACCAAAAAAAAAAAAAAAAAAAACGGGCCCTTTAAGAGTTTTTTTTTTAATGTCTTTTTTTTACACATGGCGGCGCGACCATAGTGGGCGCAGAAGCGCCGCTACCGCTCGCTTCTGCGCCCGGCCGTCACTCACCACAACAATACATAGGTTCATGCATTGCATGAACCTATGTATTGCTGCCGCCCACTATTCAGATGGCCGGCCCCTTGAGCGCCGGCCATCTGAGTCACAGCGTCTGATTGGCCTTTAGAAGTGCCTATCAGAGCCAGCAGGCTCTGATAGGCTTCCCGACTACAGCCTGAGGGCTGTAATCGGCTTCTAAATACCTAATGAGAGGACGCACAGGGGTGCGTTCCCTGGCCAATCAGGTTCACCGGGTCTGGTTACCGGTAACCTGATTCGCTGAAGTGACATCGAGGGCGGGAGAAGACATCGAGGCCGGAAGAAGGACGGCGCTGACTCGAGGAAGGTAAGTGCAGGGCTGGGGGGGACAAACTTGCTGTATTATGAGGACAAACTGGCTGCATTATGGGGGAGAAACTGGCTGCATTATGGGGGAGAAACTGGCTGCATATAGGGGAGAAACTGGCTGCATTTGGGGAAGAGAAACTGGCTGCCTTTGGGGGAGAAACTGGCTGTATTATGGGGGAGAAACTGGCTGTATTATGGGGGAGAAACTGGCTGCATTATGGGGGAGAAACTGGATGCATTATGGGGGAGAAACTGGCTGTATTATGGGTTAGAAACTGGCTGCATTATGGGGGAGAAACTGGCTGCATTATGGGGGTGAAACTGGCTGTATATTGGGGGAGAAACTGGCTGCATTATGGGGGAGAAACTGGCTGCATATGGGGGAGAAACTGGCTGCATATGGGGGAGAAACTGGCTGCATATGGGGGAGAAACTGGCTGCATATGGGGGAGAAACTGGCTGCATTATGGGGGAGAAACTGGCTGCATTATGGGGGAGAAACTGGCTGCATTATGGGGGAGAAACTGGCTGCATTATGGGGGGGAAACTGGCTGTATTATGGGGGAGAAACTGGCTGCATATAGGGGAGAAACTGGCTGCATTATGGGGGAGAAACTGGCTGTATTATGGGGGAGAAACTGGCTGCATTATGGGGGAGAAACTGGCTGCATTATGGGGGAGAAACTGGCTGTATTATGGGGGAGAAACTGGCTGCATTATGGGGGAGAAACTGGCTGCATTATGGGGGAGAAACTGGCTGCATTATGGGGGAGAAACTGGCTGCATATAGGGGAGAAACTGGCTGCATTATGGGGGAGAAACTGGCTGCATTATGGGGGAGAAACTGGCTGCATTATGGGGGAGAAACTGGCTGCATATAGGGGACAAACTGGCTGTATTATGAGGACAAACTGGCTGCATTATGGGGGAGAAACTGGCTGCATTATGGGGGAGAAACTGGCTGCATTATGGGGGGGAAACTGGCTGCATATGGGGGGGAAACTGGCTGCATTTGGGGACAAACTAGTGGCGTTTGGGCACAGTGGCTGCGTTTAATGGGCACAGTGGCGGCAATTGATGATTTTTTTTTCAGTTTGTTTGCGCCCCCCCAAAAAATTTGAGCACCAGCCGCCACTGGTAATAGGCGTATGAGTGCTGCCAGCATTGCTGCAGAGGTTGAAAGGGTGGGGGTCAGCCTGTCAGGGCTCAGACCATACATCGCACACTGCATCAAATTGGGGAGCTACAGTCCATTGAGGGAACCATCATTATTATTATTATACAGGATTTATATAGCGCCAACAGTTTGCACAGCGCTTTACAACATGGGGGCAGACAGTACAGTTACAATACAAATCAATACAGGAGAGATCAGAGGGCCCTGCTCATTAAAGCTTACAATCTAGAAGGGAGGGTCAATTGGAACAAAAAGTAATACCTGTGGGGGATGATCAGATCGAGAAAATGAAAATACAGTTGTTAGATGTGGGCAGGATAGGATTCTCTGAAGAGAAGGGTTTTTAGGGATCGTCTAAAAGATAATAGAGTAGGAGATAATCGGACAGATTGGGGTAAGGAGTTCCATAGGATTGGAAATGCTCTGTAAAAGTCCTGGAGACGAGCATGTGAGGATGTGATGAGGGAGCTAGAGAGCAGGAGGACTTGAGAAGAACGAAGATAACGATTAGGTTGGTATTTTGAGACTAGATTGATGATGTAGCTGGGGGCAGAGTTGTGGAAGCTTTGTAAGTAGTTATTAGTATTTTGAATTTAATTCATTGGGTGAGTGGAAGCCAGTGGAGGGATTGACAGAGAGGAGTAGCAGACACAGAGCAATTGGTAAGGTGGATGAGTCTGGCAGCAGCATTCATGATGGACTGAAGGGGGGAGAACCATGAATGCCAACATGTACTGTGACATACTGAAGCAGACCATGATCCCTCCTTTCGGTGACTGGGCCTCAGGGCAGTATTCCAACATGATAATGACCCCAAACACACCTCCAAGACAACCACTGCCTTGCTAAAGAAGCTGAGGGTAAAGGTGATGGACTGGCCAAGCATGTCTCCAGAACTAAACCCTACTGATCATCTGTGGGGCACCCTCAAACAGAAGGTGGAGGAGCACAAGGTCTCTAACATCCACCAGCTCCGTGATGTCTTCATGGAGGAGTGGAAGAGGACTCCAGTGGAAACCTGTGCAGCTCTGGTGAACTCCATGCCCAAGAGGGTTAAGGCAGTGCTGGAAAATAATGGTGGCCCCACAAAATATTGGCACTTTGGGTCCAATTTGGACATTTTCACTTATGGGTGTACTCACTTTAATAATAATACACACCAGCAGCTGCCAGCATGCACTTGGAGGACATAGTGCCCAAAGTGCTGATACTGGCCCATCACATGGTTATTTTTTTTGTTTTAGTGAGAACTTTATAGAAATGTCACCAGTGATATTTCATCAAGTGGTTGTAAACCTCAGACATGAAATATGAACACAACATATCCCTCTATAGTGTGTACTTGTCTCAATCAGGAGCACAAAGTGTAAATTCTGTCTGCAGCCTTGTTCCTCTGCTATCAGCATAAATCGCTTCTGACAATCTTTCCTGACATTAAAGGAAAGTATTGGATGGGTTAAATAACTAGTACATATCACATTAGTCCCATATCAGCTAATCTTTTTTTCCTACCTCTTTTAGTTTTTACAGCATGTGCACATGAATTTTCCTTCTGCCGGAAAAAACGGTCCACTTTCAGTTTGAAAAGTTCTCAGGGGGTGTGAACATCTCCAACAACACACCAACACACCCCCTGCCTCTGGGAGGAGGGAGGAGGGAAAAGGGAGGGGGAGCAACTACGCTCTGTGAAGTCTCAGAAACAAGCAGAGGGAGGAGAGCCGACATCAATCGAGCAAAATGACAGGAAAGGGGGTGGATCCAGACTCTATATTCACACCATTGTCTGGATGATGCTGTATGAAAGACTGTAGAACCTCCCACAGGTATTTATCTCGATTTTAACTGAATAGGGGCAATTCTGAGAGGGCTGGGAGGGTTTATAGATATCAGCAGCTCACATAGAATAGATGTAAGCAAAAAAAAGGAAACCCATACTTCTCTTTTAAGAGAAAAATTATGAATGGGAGGGACCTTCAGCAGATTGACAGCCTCAGCTCCGTTTCTGTGTGAAGAGGTGTTTGTCTCTTCCCTCAAATCAGCTCTCAGACCTCTCCTCACTGAGCTCTGCAGAGTGTAACTTCAGCTCTCAACCCCCTTTTTTCTAAACTCTAAGGCAAGCTTATAAATTCAGCAGTTTGAACAGATGTAGAGAAGAGAAAACTGTAGATAGACAGGTACAACTTATGTAAGAGGATTTGTTTCATCTCTGTGTATCACCTGAGGATATTCTCTTCACTGGTTATATGTAAGGGTTTACAACCACTTTACATTCTGTTCACACAGCAGTGTTGGAATGCAGTGGTTTTCGCCGCAGCACACTGTGCTGAAAAAAGTGCTGCACACAGTCCTTTTTTTCAGCACACTGACACAGTTAGGTTTTTTGGGCTGAATTCAGACCTGAAATGGACCAAAAGATGCACATGGCTCCTGTGCAATTTTCAGTGGAGCTGCTGCGAAGATGTGTGAACCGGCTCCATAGGGAGCCGGTCACAATCTCCTGCTATGCCAATTGGATGCAGGGAAACCTGCATCCGATTTGCACTGGTATGAACCCAGCCCTCCATTTTCAAGTTGTACCTATAGGTAAGCCTATAATAAGGCTTACCTATAGGTACAGTAAATATTTTCTAAACGTGCGCCGTTTAGGAGATATTTACATTGTACTGCATCAATGATGTCATTGGTGCATGCGCTGTGAAGAAACTGCCGTTTCTTCACTAGTGAGTGCCGTCCGCGGCCCCGGAAGGAAGAGGGCCGAACATGGATGTGGCCTCCAGCGGGGACAGCGCGGGCTTCAGTTGCAGGTAAGTGTTACATAATGTGCTAGTTTGTGCTAGTAACCCCAGGAGGGGTAACTTCCTCTTTAAAGCCTAAATATTGTGGCTTCATTTAATAGCCGTAAACTTCTTTACATCAAAAATTTTAATATGTTCCATATCTATAGGTTTTTGTTCTGTAAATACTCAGTGTTGCATACTTGGTTTTTCAAGTAACAATGACATGTAATTTTATACATGTGGCCAACATATATTTGACAGATTGTTACAACATAAATGTAAACTGTACCTGACATCCTAATTGGAACTTTTGTGGAGTAATCCAGCCTTCAAGCATTCTCAAAATGGATGCACCCTAGACAAAAAAGTAAGTTAGGCTAATAGAATGATACTTTTTATGCACATGTTTTTTTTTTTAAATGCACGTTGTAACTCTAAAGACCAATGCTGCGGGCAGTAGCTCTGGTGTCCTCATCTCCAGCAAGGCGGCTTTTGCTGTGCGTCTCCTCCTCCTAGGTGCTAGGCACCCAAAAGGAGTCTCACAACCTGCTTTCTGATTGGCGGGGAGGAGATTTAGTGTGAAAATAGCGAATATTCATTCGTTATTGTCACACAACTGGGTGGGTTCGGGGCGCAGTGCCCTGCGTCCGGAGCCCACCCTTTTTTGAAGCCTATAAGAGCCTCTGGCTCTAATCACGTGCTTCTAAAAAACACCCCCCCATTGGAATCCATAGTCTGGCGCCATGTATGTAGATCAGGGGGCCAGACGCATGGACAGGGGGTGCAACACCTGTGCGCCCCTAATGGATGGGCCGCCACTGGTGCCATTCTTATCAGAGTCCCAAAAAATAATAAACAAATAAATACACGTCCAATCAATTATTGCCCAAAGAATGGTCAGTCAAATGTATTATCAAATACTGGATGTATCAGGTAACAATCTTCTCAGGTCTACAAGATATTAATATTATGTTCCTAGCACCAATGCTACCTTAGTACAGCACTGGCTGCTGTGAATATTATTACCGTATATACTTGAGTAGAAGCCAACCTGAATATAAGCCTAGGCACCTAATTTTACCACAAGAAAATGGGAAAACGTATTGACTAGAGTATAAGCCTAGGGTGTCCATCTGCATGCCTCACTGTGCCTCACTTTGCCTCACTGTGTCCATGTTCATGCCTCACTGTGCTCATGCCTCACTGTGCTCATGCCTCACTGTGCCCATGCCTCACTGTGCCCATGACTAGACTGACGTTTAACATTGAAGTCTATGGAAGGGGTGCCCAGGTTTGAAAAATCGGTTCTCCCTGGCCGTAGGTCCGCCAGATAACAAACTTTGCACACTTGTAGAGGAGAAATAGGGCTAAATGTGTGCCAAGTTTCGGGTCCAGGAGACCTACGACCGGCCAGTACCGGGTCCCCAAAGTCACCGGAGAAATGACTGTTTAACATGGGAGTCTATGGAAGGGGTGCCCGGCTTTGAAAAATCGGTGCTCCCCGGCCGTAGGTCCCCCGGACAACAAACTTTGCACACTTGAAGAGTGGGGCTACATGTGTGCCAAGTTTGGGGACCTACGGCCGGCCGGTACCGGGAACCCAAAGTCAGGGAGATCAGGTACAAAAAGGTGACTCGAGTATAAGCCGAGGGGGGCATTTTCAGCACAAAAAAATGTGCTGAAAAACTCGGCTTATACTCGAGTATATACGGTACTTATTTTTTATATAAATACCCTATAAATAGCAGAGCAGCCCTTTTGGCATATTTCAGATTTACTAGCTTGCCAGTTTAGGTCTTGTTCTATTTATATGCTATAGAAAAATCTCAAAAAAGTTCATTAAATGTGACTGAAACCTTGTTGTATGAAATGGCATCAAAGACAGATGTGATCTCTGCAGGGGTCGAGACAGTGACAATAATTGGATGGGAGGACAGGAGTGCATCATCTCTCATTACAGGTAGCAGGTCATCAATTATAATCTGGTCAAGCTGAAAAACAGAAAATATATTTCTATGTAAACATTATGAAGTCTGGAAATAAAAAAAAAACATAGAAACTTATTTAGTTTCAGATTTAGGGGAAAAAGATAAAATACTCCTATACTGTACAATATAACAAAATAAGTATACATCTGGAGTTATAGGGAATTCTGCTAGCAGCACTTATTGCTGTCCAAAGGAACACACAATAACCACCATACCCCCACTTTCTGAATTTTCCTGCAATACATGACTCTCTCACCTCTGATCTTTCTTCATTCATTCTCAAGTTAGTTAAAACCTAATAAACTTTTTAGATGAAATCAGCTGAATACTTTACATATCGATCAAAATAAAATATGTGCAGAGCCACAGCTTGCTTTTCCTTAGAAAACAGCCACAATCTAAAGAGAAAAGCCTATCCCCTGTCAGTATATCGTAGCGGAGAACCCTTGCCATCTGAGCAGAAGCTGTGGTCTCTCTGCAGAAGTCATACAACTCCCCAGAGTCAGGGCTAAAGCTCAAAGCTCAAAAGCAGCTGCAGCTTTCCTAATTGGAGAGTTCCAGCTCTAACTTTACAGGGGCTTGTTGGCTACAGCTTCCACGCAGAGAGCAAGCGTTCTTTTCTACTCAGGCTGTGGTGGCTTTATATATAAAACAAACTTTAAAGCTTTGTATACCTTTTTGTCTGGAGGCATTTTAAATGTATTTAGCTGATTGAGAAAAAAAATGGTCCCTGAAAATGCCCTGTACTATCCATTGGCGGCTGGTGGGGTTTTTTTTTGGGGGGGGGGGGGTGGCAAACAACCTCCTCCCCTGCCGTCTGCCGGTCGGGTAGCAGGCATTGGGCATCAGACATCAGGCAGCGAGTATTGTGCAGCGGCTCCTGTGTCCCTTTTCTCCATCACGGCAGCTGTGCCTTCTCCCCTCCTCCTAGGCGTTCAATAAGATCGCCTATCCTTTTAGCCAATTGTCTCAGACCCGCTTCCTGATTGGCTGGGAGGAGGATCAGTGTTAGAATAGCGAATATTCATTCGCTATTCTAACACACCTGGGTGGGCTGTGAGCGCATTCTCTGCGCCCCGCAAAAAAAAAAAAAGTCAGCAGTTACAAATACTGTAGCTTCTGACTTTTAAAAATCAGGTACTCTGGAGTCCCACACTGTCTTGCTACAGTCTGTTCTTCTTACCACTGTGGGTCCCCAACACGACCATCTTGGATTTGGTAACTGACTGTGATTTTTTAAGGAATGACAGCTGGCTCCCCAATGCACATGCGCAAGATCGTGTGGTGCAGTGAGACTGGTTGCCATGCCTCCTGGAATGTGGGACGTGCCCCAGTAGGCTGCGGGTTGGGATGGAAAAAGCTGCATTCTTCTCACCTAAGTGAGAACTGTTAAAAATAGGTGCCCGCTCCCTGAAAAGAAAACTCTCAAGAATGTGTAGCAATACCCACAGTTAAGAGGGCTGCCTTGTTTGTTTTTGGGCCTTGTAGTGCACTGCTGTCAACCCCTGGCAATTGGCTCTAACCTCTTGTGACACAGTTAGAAAAAGGGATGATAGAATTACACTCTCTCTGGTATTCTATATGACACAATCCCCTTTGTAATATAGCACAGTAATTGAGACTGACAACCAATATACTTAACTATAGGTTCTTTACTATTAGTAAAAGGTTAAAAAGGGTAAAACAGTATGCAATGTCGCATGCAGATCCCTGCAATACAAGTATACTTATCAAAGGTAAAACATTCATCAATGAAACAACAGTTTAACAGACCCCGCTGCAGCTATCCTCCCTCGTGAGCAATATGGCGCTCAGCAATATCCTATAATACCCAGTCAGGCCTGACTATAACTTGGGGTAAAGTTTGATGAAAGAATTTTCGCTAGCAAAACACGGTGGTGCACTTAAAGAACAAATTGTAATCCAATAGGGTAGCGATGATCGCTAACTTTGTTAAGCTGGAGAGACTAATAAACTCAGTTTAGCAAGCAGTCTCCCCAGAGTGTAACTGTAACCACTGATGGGCCTGGATAAAGTAAAATAGGCACAAAGTTAATAGTATGTGGATCTGAGCAGGCGCTCTCTCACCCGACCGGACCAGTCCCTGTCCGGTACCTCTGCCCCTGTGACTCGCTTCACAGTGTTACCGACGCCCGGGTCTTCGGTCCTCCTGATGACAACTTCACAGCAGGGTCAGAGCTCCGCTTCTCCCTTTTAAAGTCCACCCCAGCAGTCCTTGCGCGGGGCAATGCACTTTGGGTGCCTCAAAGCGTGCTGGGAACTGTAGTCTTTGGGTGAATAACGATACCCCGCTACACACTCCCCCCACTTAGAATCTTTGGTCCCCAAAGACAGTATTAACAATAAGAGAACACAAACTCATTGAGGGCTGCAAGAGAAGCTGGCAAGGAAAACTCCCACCAAAACGGGGAAGGGAGCTTGTCCTGCCCACAGGTCACATCAATGGGGGTAACCTGCCTAACTGTGTCAGAGAGTGAGCTGAGGTTGCCCTCCACCAAATGCACAGTGGAGGGACCAGGTGTTGGTATTGTCCTTCTAGCAGTAGTGACTGTATCCTCAGAACTTTCCCCCATTTGGGCATAGGTTAACTTCCGAGGAGGACGAATGGTTCTCTTGGCTCTCTGTTCTCTTGGGGTGACTGCATTTGGTTCCACTATTTCAGGGACATCCAGATCAGGGGCAACAAGATATTGAGGGTCCCTTTGATCTTCAGCAGATGGCATCTTCCCACTCCTCAGACAGAGGGCTGGACGGAACAAACTCAGTGGCTTCCACATTCAATGTACTATCCAGGGTTCCTTCAGAGGGTGAAAGATCTATGGACAGAGGCTCAGGGGCCAGGGACGGCCACAACCATCCAAGCTCTTCTTCTTCGCTTTGATCAGAGACATCCATTTCTCCAGACTGAGATACCTGAGACCGAGTGTTGGGCCTAGGTGTATCCAGGCTTGGGGATGGTTCAGGGGAATCCTCTACAGGAGGTATCCGTACTGCTTCTGAAAGTGGAAGTAAGTGGTTTCTGTGCCAGGTCTTCAGCGGCCCTATCTTCCCTTCTGGCTTCAGCTGATACACCGGCAAGCCTGGTAACTTTTTGCAGATCACATAAGGTTCGGGTCTCCATCTGTCGGCCAATTTGTGCTTCCCAGGGACTCCCAAGTTCCGCAACAGCACTCTGTCTCTAGGTTGCAAGTCTTGGATTCGAACTTTGAGATCAAAGTTCCTCTTATTCCGGGCTCCTCTTTGCTCTGATGCCGCTTGGGCCTGTTCAAAAGCTAGCTTCAAACTCTTCCTCAGTCTATCCACATATCCCTTATGTGAGGTGGCGGAAGTGTGATCCATTGATATGCCAAAGGCCAGATCCACAGGCAGTCTTGCTTCCCTGCCAAACATTAGTCTGTATGAAGAGTACCCTGTAGCATCACTAGTTGTACTGTTATAAGCATGCACTATGTGCTTTCTCCAATGTTGCTTCTGCTCGCTGCTCAGAGTCCCTAACATATTTAACAGAGTCCTGTTGAATCTCTCCGGTTGAGCATCACCCTGAGGGTGATAAAGGGTAGTACGGGTTTTCTTGATACCCAAAGAGTCCAGCAATTTCTTCATCAATCGACTCTCAAAGTCTCTCCCTTGGTCTGAGTGTAGGCGCTGTGGTAGCCCATAATGCACAAAGTATTTCTCCACCAAGATTTTGGCTACGGTGGAGGCCTTCTGGTCTTTAGCTGGAAAAGCCTGGGCATAACGGGTGAAATGGTCGGTTATCACCAGAACATTTCCATGTCCACTTAAGTCAGGTTCTAGACAGAGGGAGTCAATGCATACCAAGTCCAAGGGTCCTTGACTCTGCAGGTGACCCATTGGGGCAGCTTGACGTGGTAATGTCTTCCTTTGAATGCAGCGAGCACATGAGTGACAGTACTCCTCCACTTCAGCCCGCATGCAGGGCCAATAGAACCTATCCCTTACAAGCTGAAATGTTCGTTCAGCCCCCAAATGGCCATGGTTATCATGTAGGGCAGCCAAAACAGTTCTTCTGTGTTTCTCCGGCAAGAACATTTTCCACTTTTCTTCTAGGTCATCAGAGGGGCCCATTCGGTAGACCACCCTCGATGCATCTGCAACTTGTCCCATTCTTTGTGGACCAGTCTAGCCACCTTTGAGGGATCCTTGAGAAGCCTGCTTGGATCCTGATCTTCCAGTGCCTTCAAAGCCAATTTTCCCCAGGGATCTTCCAACTGGTCTTTCCTTATGTCCTTTTTTTGACAGTTTTGGCAGGTCGTCCTCTCCAATCTGGGTCACGTCACAATAACTCTTGGGCACCCTACCACCGAAACTCCGATCTCTTCAGCCCTTGACCCACCACTAGCTTGAAGTTGTGCTCCTTGACACAGGACCCGCACCCCATCCGGGGTTACCTGGGTCCAGTCTTCTGTTTGGTGGGTGGGTGCATGAGCCCTTCTGGACAATGCATCTGCATCACGATTCCCAGCTCCAGGCCTATACTTGAGACTGAAGTTGAATCCGGCCAGGGCTGCCAACCAACAGTGGCCAGTGGCATCCAGCTTGGCTGTGGTGAAGAGGTAGGTGAGTGGATTATTGTCAGTCTTTATTGTAAAGTCGGCTCCATACAAGTAATCTCTGAGCTTATCCACGACTGCCCACTTTAGGGCCAGGAATTCCAACTTGTGAGTGGGGTAGTTCTTTTCGGCTGGTGTCAGACTTCTACTAACATAGGCAACTGGGCGCAACTGTCCTTCATACTCTTGGTACAGCACCCTCCTAGACCATCATGGCTGGCATATACATGCAGTTCATATGGTTTCCTGGGATCAGCATAGGCCAAGACTGGGGCAGTGGTCAGACACTTCTTCAACATTTGGAAGGCTTCCTCACACTCCTCTGTCCACTGACCTTCCACAGACTCTCCAGGTTTCCTGGGCCCAGTATCATCCTCCTCTCCTTCTGTCTTCAGCAGCTCATTCAAGGGTTTTGCAATCTTCCCAAACCCTTCCACAAATCTATGGTAGTAGGAGCAGAACCCCAAGAAGGATCTGAACTCAGTCACTGTATTTGGCCTGGGCCAGGAGGTAACGGCGTCCAGTTTGTGGGGATCTGTAGACACTCCTTCTGCAGATACTATGTGTCCCAAATAGTGGACCGAAGACTGGTAAAACTAGCATTTTTCTCTGGAAAGTTTTAGTCCCTCTTCACTAGGGATGAGCTTTGTGTTCGAGTCGAACATACGTTCGACTCGAACATCGGCTGTTCGATCGTTCGGCGAAGAACGAACGATTTGGGCTGTTCGCGCCAAATTCGAGTGACGCGAATGGCCCACAATGCACTACGCCATCGCAGTGTCATCCAGGCGCTGTGATTGGCCAAGCATGCACTGTGACCCCGCATGCTTGGCCAATCACAGCGCCGGCAGCGAGGAGAGCAATGATTGGCCACAGGCAGGATGCCTGTGGCCAATTATTGCTGAGGGGGTTTAGTACACGCCCCACACTATAAAAGGCTGCCAGCGCGGCGGCCTTGTGTAGTGTGTTCCGGAGCAGGGAAAGAGAAGCATAGGCAGGGACAGTGTCATTTTTTTCCTTTACTAATCCTGGATTCCTTGTGTTTAGGGACAAATAAGGATAGGTAGGGAGAGTGTCAGTGTGTTATTCTGTGCTAAACCTTGTTTGTAGGGACAGAGAAGGACAGTGAGGGAAAGTGTCAGTGTGCTATTCTGTTCTAAACCAATCTTGCTGAACCATATTTGAAATCCTTGAGTTTAGGGACAGTGAAGGACACTCGTGGAAACTATCAGTGTGCTATTCTGTGCTAAATCTTGTTTGTAGGGACAGAGAAGGACAGTGAGGGAAACTGTCAGTGTGCTATTCTGTTCTAAACCAATCTTGCTGAACCATATTTGAAATCCTTGAGTTTAGGGACAGAGAGGTACAGTGAGGGAAAGTGTCAGTGTGCTATTCTGTTCTAAACCAATCTTGCTGAACCATATTTGAAATCCTTGAGTTTAGGGACAGAGAAGGACACTCGTGGAAACTATCAGTGTGCTATTCTGTGCTAAATCTTGTTTGTAGGGACAGAGAAGGACAGTGAGGGAAACTGTCAGTGTGCTATTCTGTTCTAAACCAATCTTGCTGAACCATATTTGAAATCCTTGAGTTTAGGGACAGAGAGGTACAGTGAGGGAAAGTGTCAGTGTGCTATTCTGTTCTAAACCAATCTTGCTGAACCATATTTGAAATCCTTGAGTTTAGGGACAGAGAGGTACAGTGAGGGAAAGTGTCAGTGTGCTATTCTGTTCTAAACCAATCTTGCTGAACCATATTTGAAATCCTTGAGTTTAGGGACAGAGAAGGACACTCGTCTAAACTATCAGTGTGCTATTCTGTGCTAAATCTTGTTTGTAGGGACAGAGAAGGACAGTGAGGGAAACTATCAGTGTGCTATTCTGTGCTAAACCAATCTTGCTGAACCCTATTTGAAATCCTTGAGTTTAGGGACAGAGAAGGACACTCGTGGAAACTATCAGTGTGCTATTCTGTGCTAATCCTTGTTTGTAGGGACAGAGAAGGACAGTGAGGGAAACTGTCAGTGTGCTATTCTGTTCTAAACCAATCTTGCTGAACCATATTTGAAATCTTTGAGTTTAGGGACAGAGAAGGACACTCGTGGAAACTATCAGTGTGCTATTCTGTGCTAAATCTTGTTTGTAGGGACAGAGAAGGACAGTGAGGGAAACTGTCAGTGTGCTATTCTGTTCTAAACCAATCTTGCTGAACCATATTTGAAATCCTTGAGTTTAGGGACAGAGAAGGACACTTGTGGAAACTATCAGTGTGCTATTCTGTGCTAATCCTTGTTTGTAGGGACAGAGAAGGACAGTGAGGGAAACTGTCAGTGTGCTATTCTGTTCTAAACCAATCTTGCTGAACCATATTTGAAATCCTTGAGTTTAGGGACAGGGAAGGACACTCGTGGAAACTATCAGTGTGCTATTCTGTGCTAAATCTTGTTTGTAGGGACAGAGAAGGACAGTGAGGGAAACTGTCAGTGTGCTATTCTGTTCTAAACCAATCTTGCTGAACCATATTTGAAATCCTTGAGTTTAGGGACAGAGAAGGACACTCGTGGAAACTATCAGTGTGCTATTCTGTGCTAATCCTTGTTTGTAGGGACAGAGAAGGACAGTGAGGGAAACTGTCAGTGTGCTATTCTGTTCTAAACCAATCTTGCTGAACCATATTTGAAATCCTTGAGTTTAGGGACAGAGAGGTACAGTGAGGGAAAGTGTCAGTGTGCTATTCTGTTCTAAACCAATCTTGCTGAACCATATTTGAAATCCTTGAGTTTAGGGACAGAGAAGGACACTCGTGGAAACTATCAGTGTGCTATTCTGTGCTAAATCTTGTTTGTAGGGACAGAGAAGGACAGTGAGGGAAACTGTCAGTGTGCTATTCTGTTCTAAACCAATCTTGCTGAACCATATTTGAAATCCTTGAGTTTAGGGACAGAGAAGGACACTCGTGGAAACTATCAGTGTGCTATTCTGTGCTAAATCTTGTTTGTAGGGACAGAGAAGGACAGTGAGGGAAAGTGTCAGTGTGCTATTCTGTTCTAAACCAATCTTGCTGAACCATATTTGAAATCCTTGAGTTTAGGGACAGAGAGGTACAGTGAGGGAAAGTGTCAGTGTGCTATTCTGTGCTAAACCAATCTTGCTGAACCATATTTGAAATCCTTGTGTTTAGGGACAGAGAAGGATAGGCAGGGGACAGTGTCAGTGTCATTGTTGCTAAGCCTCCTGCACAGTATACACCTGAAGGTAGCCCTTATTGCTGTTTTTCCCATCTCCCTGCAGGCCATCCATTAAAATGTCTGGAAGGCAAACAAGGAGAGGCAGACAGTCAGGAGGCAAAAAAAGAGGGCAAGCAAGCTCTGTGTCTGGGGGCAACAGTGCTGGTCGTGGACGCGGTGCATTGTCATCAGCACATGGCCATGGGACACGCTTGTCCTTCTTTTCGGCAGCTGAACATGTTGAGCCACATCATGCCGAAGGCTTGGTAGAGTGGATGACCAAGCCCACCTCATCCTCCTCATCCTCTCTCACCCAGGCTCAGGGTACTGGCAAAGCAGCTGCCAAAGCGTCCTCTTCTCTGGTATCATTATCTTCATTAGTCAATCCTTCCCTAGACCCACCATGTCCTCCTCCTGAGGAGTCCCCCGAACTGTTTGAGCACAGTGTTGGGTACATGCTCCAGGAGGATGCCCAGCGTTTCGAAGGATTTGATGATGATACCCAGATAGAGGAAGGCAGTAGCGTGAGAGCAGAGAGAGGGGATGCTCAAGAAGGACACCAATCTGGCAGTCATGCTCCAGCAGCTGCAGCATACTGCCAGATTGGCTCCAGTGATGAGGAGGGAGGGGATGATGAGGTCACTGACTCCACGTGGGTGCCTAATAGGAGAGAGGAGGAGGAGGAGGAGGAGGAGGATGAGGAGGAGGAACATCTCCAACGAGGCAGGGTGGCCAGCGTATGGGCAGCACACCGACGGAATCACACCACAGAGCTCCGCCTGTGCAGGGCGCTGCCTCTGCCCGTCATTCAAAAAGTTCTTTGGTGTGGGCCTTTTTTGAGGCGAGTGCATCAGATTGCACAGCTGCTGTTTGCAACATATGTCTCAAGCGTATATCGCGTGGCCAAAACATCAGCCGCTTGGGCACCACATGCTTGATCAGACATATGTTGACCTGCCATGCAGCTCGTTGGCAAGCCTACCTTAAAGACCCACACCAAAGAACAAAGCGGACCTCTCCTTGCACCGCATCAGCTGGGATCTCCAACCCCACTATACCTTCAGTCCTCTCTGAAACCTGCACTGAGAGGAATGAAGGTGTAGAATTAGGTGTGTCACAGCCAAGTACTTGCGGCCACTCTGCTAGCAGTACACCGACGTCCGATTCTAGCAGGCAAATTTCCCTGCCCCAGCTGCTGGACCGTCGAAAGAAGTTCACTCCCAGCCATCCACATGCCCAGTGGTTGAATGCTAGCTTGGCTAAATTGCTAGCGCTTCAACTGCTGCCTTTTCAGTTGGTAGACTCGGCCCCCTTCCGTGAGTTTGTGCAATGTGCGGTTCCTCAGTGGCAGGTTCCCAAACGCCACTTTTTCTCACAGAAGGCGATTCCGGCTCTCTACAGGCATGTGGAAGGCAATGTCTTGGCCTCGCTGGACAGGGCGGTCAGCGGTAAGGTGCATATTACCGCTGACTTATGGTCCAGCAGGCATGGACAGGGACGTTACCTTTCTTTCACGGCCCATTGGGTCACTCTTTTGGCAGCTGGGAAGGATGCAGGACAAGGTGCAGTAGTGTTGGAGGTTGTTCCACCTCCATGCCTCCAAAATGCTACTACTGGTTGTGACACACCTCTCTCCTCCACCCCCTCCTCTTCTTCTTCCTCCATGGCCTCTTCCTGTGCTTTGTCCTCGGAACCAGCGGTGCTCCGTAGGCGTTCAAGGGGCTACGCAAGTACGCAGGCAAAAAGATGCCATGCCGTGCTTGCGCTGGTGTGTTTGGGGGACAGGAGCCACACTGGGGCAGAAGTCCTGTCTGCTCTGCAGGGGCAGGTCGAGAGGTGGTTGACGCCATGCCAGCTTAAGCCAGGAATGGTGGTTTGCGACAATGGCACCAACCTCCTCTCCGCCCTCCGACAGGGACAACTGACCCATGTGCCCTGTATGGCTCACGTCCTTAACCTGGTGGTGCAGCGGTTCTTGGGCAGGTACCCGGGCTTACAGGATGTCCTGAGGCAGGCCAGGAAAGTCTGTGTGCATTTCCGCAGATCTTATAATGCCAGTGCTCGCCTGGCTGAGCTGCAAAAGGAGTTGAACCTGCCCAAGAACCGCCTTATATGTGACATGCCCACCAGGTGGAACTCAACGTTGGCCATGCTGCAGCGGCTGCACACGCAGCAGAGGGCCATCAATGAGTACCTGTGCGACTACGGCACCAGGACAGGGTCAGGGGAGCTCGGGTTTTTTTCACCACGCCAGTGGGGCATGATCAGGGATGCATGCACTGTCCTGGCACCATTTGAGGAGGCCACGAGGATGGTGAGCAGTGACAGTGCATGCATCAGTGACACTGTACCTCTTGTCCACCTGTTGGAGCACACGCTGCGTGGAATAATGGACAGGGCACTTGAGGCAGAACAGAGGCAGGAAGAGGAGGACTTCCTTGCCTCTCAAGGCCCCCTTTACCCAGACAGTGTTCCTTCTGTCCCACCCATCGCACAGGAAGAGGAGGAGGAGGAGGAGGAGGAGGAGGAGGATTGTGTCAGCATGGAGGTGGAGGCTGGCACTCAGCATCATCAGCAGCAGTCTTTTAGGGATGATTTACAGTCCCAAGAAACCAGTGGACTTGTACGTGGCTGGGAGGAGGTGGCTGCGGATCATGTCGTCCTTGGTGACCCAGAGGACTCCGGACTGAATGCCTCAGCTAACCTACGCTGCATGGCCTCCCTGATCCTGCAAAGTCTGCGGAAGGATCCTCGTATTCTTCGGATCAAGGAGAGGGACCATTACTGGCTGGCCACTCTCCTTGATCCACGGTACAAGGGTAAGGTTGCAGACCTTATCTTACCATCGCAGAGGGAGCAGAGGATGAGACAACTCCGGGAGGCCTTGCAGAAAGGTCTGTGCAATGCGTTTCCAGAGACTGGGAGGTTACAAACTCCTGGTCCTGGACAACGAGTTGCTGAGGCTTCGGGCAGTCAAAGAAGGAGCGGTGGGGAAGGTGGCCGTCTGACCGATGCGTTCAGACAATTCTTTAATCCGCAGCCCCAAAGTATGATCGGTTCCAGCAACCATCGCCAGCGTCTGATATACATGGTGCAGGAATACCTAGGGGCAAGGTCAGACTTGGACACCTTCCCCACCGAAAATCCTCTGGCTTACTGGGTCTTGAGGATGGATCACTGGCCAGAGCTTGCACAGTATGCAATTGAGCTACTGGCCTGTCCTGCATCCAGCGTTCTTTCAGAACGCACATTCAGTGCTGCTGGAGGATTTGTCACGGATCACAGGGTGCGCCTGTCCACCGACTTGGTTGATCGACTGACTTTCATCAAGATGAACCAGTCTTGGATCACCACCAGCTACCACACACCTGATGCTGATATAACAGACTAATTGATTTTAAAATGTCACATCCCTTCAAGACTGATGCTGAGGCTGAGTGCCTGTGCTGTTATGTTGACTGGCTATCCTCCTCCTCCTCCTCAATGATCCGATTAATGATGATAGCTTGGAAGATCATTTTGGTTTATGGGTGCCGCCACCAGTGGCTAAGGCCCAATTTTTCAGCCCCTGTTTAACAGGGGCGTGTAATTACAATTTTTGATGCAATACTTTGCAACAGGCCTCATTGCTGTGCTCCAAGTACAGTATCTGTGAGGGGTTGCAGTGTTGAGCCACCAGTGCCTAAGGCCCAATTTTTCAGCCCCTGTTCAACAGGGGCATGCAATTATAATTATTGATCTAATAATTCACAGCAGGGCCCATTGCTGCGCCCACCAAGAGTAACTGTCAGGCCTTACAGTGTTGTGTCAACACCACCACCACCACCACCAAAGGCCCAATTTTTCAGCCCCTGTTCAACAGGGGCATGCAATTATAATTATTGATCTAATAATTCACAGCAGGGCCCATTGCTGCGCCCACCAAGAGTAACTGTCAGGCCTTACAGTGTTGTGGCACCAGCACCACCATCAAAGGCCCAATTTTTACTACCACTGTTCAACAATTATATGTTATTACAATTCCTGATATAATAGTTGACAGCAGGGCGTTCCAGCACCCACCAAGAGTAACTGTGAGTGCTTACAGTGTTGTGCCAACACCAACACCTAAGGGGCCAATTTCTGCAGAGTATATACGGCAGGTCCATACTTTCAAACATCCAATTTACAAACGACTACTACTTGCAAACGGAAGAAGACAACAGGAAGTGAGAGGAAATCTACCCCTTGGAAGGAAAATTCTCTCCTGTAAGAATTAATATGGGAGAAAGGTGTCTCCTCTCTACTGATGCTTTATCACCAATCCTTGTTTCAATAAAAACACCAAATTTCAAAAACAGTTGTCATTGGGACGCAAAGTGAGGTGAAATGTTCTGAACAGGTGCACACTGCACAGACAGCAAAACAAATGTTACAGGGGTGATAACCCTTCCCTATGTTTTCCAAAAAGCTTAAAAATAGGTATTTGGGCTGGAGCTACACTTAAACAATGTAGCTGTTCAAAATTACAAACAGATTCTACATAAGAACAAACCTACAGTCCCTGTCTTGTATGCACCGCCTGTATACGGCTGTTCAGAGTATATAGGGCCTTTTTTATTTTGTGTGCGGGGTTCCCCTTAATATCCATACAAGACCCAAAGGGGCTGGTAATGGGCTGGGGTAGGGGGGGGGGTTGATGGGGTAGCTATGCCATTTTTCTTAAAGATTTTCATCCATATTACCGGGACCAGACAATACATTAAAGCCGCAAGCAGTTTTAAATGGCTTTTTTTTCCTTTAGAAATTTTATTTTGTGCAGGGACAGTTTTAAACACGGGAAACACGTGGGACTTCACAGGCATACTTTAGACACCCCCAGGTACAATATTTAAAGGAATATTTGACTTTTTTTTTCACTTTATGCATCATTAAAATGACTGCTCCCGGAAAACGTCCGTTTTTAAAACTTCTTTTTGCATTGATACATGTCCCCTGGTGCAGAACCCGGGTTCCCAAACTCTGTTTAGGACAATAACATGGATAATAGTCGTTATAATTAGCACTTTAGAATCCGAACGTTCGCATCCATTGTATTTAATAGGGTTCTAATGTTCGTGCGAACTTTCGGTCCGTTCGCGGGTTCTGGTGCGAACCGAACCCGGGGGTGTTCGGCTCATCACTACTCTTCACTGAGTCTCTTCAGAACTTTCTCCAATCTCTCTTCATGCTCCTCCAGAGTCTTCCCGAAGACAATGATGTCGTCTAGGTACATCAAGACTTAGATAAGATTCATGTCCCCCACTGTCTTCTCCATCAACCTCTGGAAAGTCTATGACACTGAACCACTTGGCCCCAGACAGACTCTGTAAAGAATCTTCTATCCTGGGGGTAGTGTACTGGTCGGGTATGGTCCTCCTGTTGAGAGTCCTGTAGTCTATGCAGACCCTCAGCGACCCGTTCTTCTTCCTTACCACCACGATGGGGGAAGCATATGGACTCCTTGACTCTCGAATGACCCCTGTCCTCTTGAGCTCTGTTAACTGCTCTAGCAGATCTTCCAAGTCAGCCAGGGGGACTCGTTGGACCCTCTCCCGGAAGGGTTTGTCTTCCTGCAGATGGATTTTATGGGTGGCACTCCTCGCACACCCCACGTCGAACTCATCTTCTGAGAATATCTTCCTCCATCTGGTTAGCTGGGCCTTGGCTCTTTCCTTCCACTTAAATGGTAAGGTGGTATCTTCCAAACAGAGTCCCTCCAGAGTGACTTCTTCTTCTCCCTCCGTCCCCTTCAACTCAGACAGGGTCACTCGGGTGGCAGGATTTACTTTGCCCAGTAGTACCCGAGCTGGGATATTCACAGGAGAACTAGAGACATTTCTGATGCTCACTGGAATCTGGCCCTTTGCCTTCTTCAATGCCCTCAATGGGACCACTTCAGGGATCACTTCCAATCCTGGAAGAGTGTTGAAGGGGTCTGGCTCCAAGACCACAAAGGGGCCAGGCTGCTCCCAGGAGAGTTTTACCGTAGCCTGAAGACACTGTCACCTCACCAGGCTGCAGTATCTTCTCCTTTCTCGACAGTCTCCAGACTCTTCCCACCCCCTCTTCCGGGGCCTTTTGCTCCAGGATCAACTTCTGATAGACCTGTTGCAGCATAGGGTGAATCTTCTGTTTGGGAGGACTCTGCTCCTGCACTAAAGGGGTCAGCAGTCTCCTGATCAAGTCAGTGTTGGTCCCTATCAACATGGAGCTGGTGTTGGCCCCTGACGGGCGAGGACAAACTACCGCCAGGGTGTCAAAGACTTCCGCCTTTCCTGTCACTGATGGATCAAAGGCCAGCCTGATTGAGACATAACTGTCGTAGGGAAAGCTACGAGTGCCAATCACCCCTATTTGTAGGTCTTCCAGCTTCTGTAAAGTCACATGACTCAAATACTTCCGATAAAAGTCTCTGTATAAAAGAGTCACTTGGGCTTCTGTATCTAGGAGGGCCTTGGTGTAAACTCGCTCCACTTGAACGGAGACTAGAGGAGAGGGTCCTATTAACTTGTCTGGGAACTTCTTCTAAAGGTGTTTCCTCCTTTGGACCCCTTGATTTTCCTAATGGTGTTTTCTTCTTCTTCCATTTTTCTCTGGACCTCAACCCTTTTTGGACCTGGTATGCATTGATCTTTCTCCGGTTGTCAAATTTCAACTCCCAACAGGCGGTATGGGGGGTTTTAAGAGGGGTATTGTTTCCCTTCTCTTTTTGCTCTGCTTGTTTTTGAATCTTTTTGGAGCTTTCTGTAAGTAGCGGGCACCCGGCTGACTCCTTCACCGGGGCACTCTGAAGTTTTCTGCCTGCTGGTATTGAGTGCCTCGGTTCTTCCTTGGACTGGGGCACACTTTCCCAGTGTGGCCAGCTCCTCCACAGTTAAAGCAGACAATTTCCTTCCTTATTTTTGGGGAAGTTGGAATGGGGACATTCCAGTCCGGTTCACTCTTGATCTCTCCTCTTTCCTTTGTCCCTGAGTCCTTGGCCAATAAAGAGGTCAATAGATCCAGTACTTGGGCCATCTAAATCTTCTAGGTTTCTGCTTCCGAGTCACGTTCGGTAGCTACTGCTGTTCTGACTCCCACGGAAGCGGGTGGGGTGGTCTTCTCAACCCCCTGTTGATCCTTCAGCAAGGCCTCCTCGTCCCTTATGATCCGCACAAGGTCTGGGTAACTCAAAGCCATGACTCCGTCAGAGGTCTTCAAGTGAAGCCAAACTGGATCCGAGCGTAAGGCTCCCCCCAGGATCTGCTTCATCCTGGTAGTGTCTATGACTTGTGGCAGCATTCCCTTTCTCAGTACAATTTGGCACAGCATCCTGTTCAGTCTCCGGACATATTCAGACAACTTCTCCCCCGGCTGTTGGAGGGTATGTTCAAATTGATACACCAACTCTGACACCTTCTCCAGCTGGCCAAATTCCTCCTGCAACATAGACAGATAATCCATTGCTGTACACACAGTATTGCTGCACCTAAGATTCTTCACAGCCTCAGCAGCACTACCCTTCAAGCTTTCATTGATGCGCTGCTTTTTCTGCGCTTCTGGGACTTCCCAACCTTCTACTGCCTGCATTGCCTGCTCAATCCAGGTGTCGAAGTCCTCTGCCCCGGGTGGCACAGGTTTTGTTCCTGAAAACACCCGGAGTTTCCAGTACCCGGCTTCCACATGTACCGTGCTGGTTTTCTGGCACTTAGTAACAAAGTCTCCCAAAGCAGTCAGCAGTTCCGGCCCTATGGCGGTCAGGGGTGATTCCGGAGCTCTCGTCTAGCTACTGCCTCTCATTTTGGAGAAGAGTAACGGAGATAACGATGGGGAGGTTCGTGGAGACTCTTTCTTCATAGCCCCAGTATGCACTAAGCGATACGTTTTGTCATCTATGTCCTTTACACTCTGCCCTTTGAACTCTTCTGGGATTCCTCTTGTCCATTCTACTAATGCATATGCCCCCGAGGTATCTGACTTTACATCCACCGCCCATGCTTTCCATCTTGGAGATATTGACATTATTAGCTGCTTTACCTCTTCTTTTTCCTGAATCCCTTCCGGGAGTTTAACAGCTACCGCCCGGATTGGATCAACCGCCCACTCTGCGCACCATTGTGTCACGGCCTGCGGGTCCATGCTGGTACTTCCGACCGGCTTGATTGCAGCGTGCAACCCACAAGGATCCAGGAACCGAGCCCCCACGTGTAGCGATACCCCCAGTTAAGAGGGCTGCCTTGTTTGTTTTTGGGCCTTGTAGTGCACTGCTGTCAACCCCTGGCAATTGGCTCTAACCTCTCGTGACACAGTTAGAAAAAGGGATGATAGAATTACACTCTCTCTGGTATTCTATATGACACAATCCCCTTTGTAATATAGCACAGTAATTGAGACTGACAACAAATATACTTAACTACAGGTTCTTTACTATTAGTAAAAGGTTAAAAGGGTAAAACAGTATGCAATGTCGCATGCAGATCCCTGCAATACAAGTATACTTATCAAAGGTAAAACATTCAGCAATGAAACGACAGTTTAACAGACCCCGCTGCAGCTATCCTCCCTCGTGAGCAATATGGCGCCCAGCAATGTCCTATACTACCCAGTCAGGCCTGACTATAACTTGGGGTAAAGTTTGATGAAGGAATCTTCGCTAGCAAAACACGGTGGTGCATTTAAAGAACAAATTGTAATCCAATAGGGTAGCGATGATCGCTAACTTTGTTAAGCTGGAGAGACTAGTAAACTCAGTTCAGCAAGCAGACTCCCCAGAGTGTAACTGTAACCACTGATGGGCCTGGATAAAGTTAAATAGGCACAAAGTTAATAGTATGTGGATCTGAGCAGGCGCTCTCTCACCCGTCCGGACCAGTCCCTGTCCGGTACCTCCGCCCCTGTGACTCGCTTCACAGTGTTACCGACGCCCGGGTCTTCGGTCCTCCTGATGACAACTTCACAGCAGGGTCAGACGCTCCGCAGGCTCCTCGGTGGAGCGGAAGGCTCTTTGGAAGAAAGCGCAAGGCCCAGGCTTCAGGCCTTGCACGCACAGCAGGTCAGCAGGGATCCTCTTGCTGGGAGAGCGGTGTCCAAAGAGAAAGAGAGAGCTCCGCCTCTCTCTTTTAAAGTCCACCCCAGCAGTCCTTGCGTGGGGCAATGCACCTTGGGTGCCTCAAAGCGTGCTGGGAACTGTAGTCTTTGGATGAATAACGATACCCAGCTACAATTGTAAAGGATGGAAGTGGGGAGGTGGATAAGTGACACTTCTGTCTGTTGGAAAAAACAGACAGATGGGGGATCCATTCCCTATCTGCCTGGCTGATCGGATGACACTTGAATGGAAACAGACAGGACACTTACCAGTCCATTGATCCCGCGATGGCCCGGTGATGGAGGAAGGAGGAGGGGGGCTGAGGTCGCCGTAGTGCAGTCACCCAGAAGTGGGTGACAGGAAACCGTCAAAAACAGGTACCCCCCCCGAAAGGTGCCAAATGTGGCACCGGAGGGGGGGGGGGAGGCAGATAAACGGAGCTTTCACTTTTGGGTGGAACTCCGCTTTAACTTTTGAGTGAAGGTTTCCTTTTAAGGGTTGGTTCGTACCACAATTTCTGCAATACTTATACATTTTGGCACACGCATTTACATGTGTTTTTGATGAATTTTCAATGCATTTCAGTGCCTTTTTCCTCTTTTTTCATTTTGACACTTAAGAAATGCAGGACAATGTGTGTTCCGGTACAATTTTGGTGCATTTACATGTATGCCAGTGCGTTTTCGGTGCATTCCATAGAGAAAAAAATGCAGTAGGTTTTACTATTGTTGATTGCACTGGAACTGACTACACAGATGTGGACTCAGGCCTACATGGAAAACACTGTGCATGCTTTTGTGATGTAAAATGCACTGGGCTGCAACTGGTGTGAATCTTCCCAAAGGACAGAGAAAATAAACCATTTCAAATGTACACATTTCTTTACAGTATATTGTGAAACTGTATTTAACAAAACCTTCTTCTCTTCTAAAAGAAAGCATACCATGTTCCATGTGGGCTCAGCTGAATTCACTCCTGAATATTCAAAGAAGCTGGCAAAGCCTTCATTAAGCCACAGGTCGTCCCACCAGTCCATTGTGACTATGTTTCCAAACCACTGAAAATACAAACACATTAGGAACCTTTATAAACATTCCCTCCGGTCTCTTCCCCCCCAAAAAAAAACATGCTTAGAAAGACGTTTTCTCAGTACCAGAGGTGAAGAGAAAACACTGACAATATAAAACAGCTGTAAGCCAAAGAGTTTGTTTTATAAGCGATACCTAATACAAAAATAAGAGGTATACATATGCAGCAGTTTTTTTTTCTCCAGAGTGTCCTGGTTTACCGATTGCACCATTGCACTTTTTTCTGTTATTGCAGGATATTTATTGTTGCACGGACCATTTATTCACAGGCTGCTATATATTTATATGTTTCATTCACTCTAGCACGTATTTCATGTTTCACCTTTTGTAGCTGCTACCATTTGTTTATCCTTTAGGCCCCTTTCACACGGGTGGACCGCATGTCCGTTTTTCACCCATCCGTTTTCGGATGAAAAACTGACATACAAGTACAGTATCCCTATGGGATTGCGGATGTCAGCGGATGAACATCCGCTGACATCCGATCTTATCCGTGATCGCTATGCTCTGTTTTTCAGGATAGAAAAATTTCTATTTTTCTATCCGTCTGCGGAGCGGATCGGATGAACACGGACAGACGGTCCGTGTTCATCCGATCCCCCATAGGGGAGAGCGGAGATCTGACAGGGCGGTCCCTGCACAGTGTGCAGGGACCACCCAGTCATCCGCCGGCTCAGCGGGATCAACAGAGCGATCCCCACTGAGCAAGCGGAGGTTCATGGGGCGGATCATGACTGATCTATCCCGTGTGAAAGGGGCCTTATTCTCACTGGATTATATATTCATAGTAGCGGTTTTGTTTTTGCTTTTTCACTGTTTGCTTTTGTTTTTCCAAAAATTGGCAAAAAAAAGTATCAAAAATCATATTTTTTTGGGCTGGAGCGAGGGAGTACGCGGGGGGGGGGGGGGGGCGTGTCCCTGAATGGCAGTTTGGAAATGTGCCGGTTCACACTAGGGCGGCTTCAAAGTCGTCCGACTCTAAAGCCGCCCCACACAGCGCAACCTCAGCATGGCTTGCAAATAACTTCTTTTAATAGAAGTCAATGCAGGCCGCTCCGAAGTCACCCCCAAGTAGTACAGGAACCTTTTTCTAAGTCGGAGTAGACTTGAGTCGCTCCCATTAGAACGGTTCCATTGCACTGCATGGAGCGTGACTGTGAAGTGGCACTAAAAAAGCATTTAATCTATTTAGTATAACATTATTTCTAAACCTCTGAAGTGCATGTGTATATCTAATATATTTAGTGCAATAGGGGTCATATGTACATCTTAGTTGTGTAAAAGTGTGCATTATGCACATGCAGATGTGCTGTGCATGTGTTTATGGGCAAATGTGTATATGTTTATTTATTTCACCTCTTTTTACTTTTTATGTAACTTTATTATTGTCACAAGGGTACTTAGACATCCTCTATGTGACAGTATGTACAACCAATGACAGCCCCACTTTACAAAGATATCAAAAATAGACCCTTGGTGCCTCTACTGTGTGTTAGAGAATGAGAATAAAGTGTCAGCTGTAAATGCATAGTATTGAACTGAGACATTTACTTGCTTCTTATATTTTTGGGATACTCAATGGCCCTATAGGTTTGTGGAGTTCCCAGCTCTCAAGCCATTACCGACCATTTCCAAGACAGAGGCCTCGTACACACGACCGATTTTCTCGTCGTAAACAGTCAAGAAAAGTGCCGCGAGAGTTTTTTTTCTAGAAAAACGTTCGTGTGTATGGTTTTACGACGAGAAACTTGACGAGAATCTCGACGAGAAAATAGAGAACCTGCTCTCTATTTTCTCGTCAGGATTCCAGATTTCCTCGTCGTGTTTCTCGTCGGCCTGTTTTGTGACGAGAAAATGGTTCGTGTGTATGCTTTTACGACTCTTCCAAAAGCGCGCATGCTCACAAGCAACTATGAGACGGGAGCGCATCTTCTGGTAAAACAAGCCTTCATAATGGAGAGAGCACATTCGTCACGCTCATAAATATTTCATCGTTTAAATGTTCTGCATTGAATTCTTCGTTAGAATGTTACATTAATCAAAACGAGAGACCTTCTTTTGCTGCTGATATTCACACAGAGTTCTGCCTTATTTTTAACCTTTTTCATGCTGCTCTTTATAAGATTTATGTGTATTATATCGTGCAAGTTTTTAGGAATAATTTAAATGGTTAGATTTTTCAAAATGATGTTAATTATAATTTCTCAATGTTTTGATAGCGATCTCACATTTAATTTTCTAATCTATATTTTTAAAATTTCACACCATGTTTTTGAGCTAATCAGATTTAGTTATTCTTTTGGGGGGGTGATATCTGTGCCTTTTATTGTCAGTCAAATGTATCTGCTTACTCCAAAGCTTTTTTTTTTTTATTTAAAAATACACATAGTCAAGTATGAACTTAAACAAAAAACACATTTATTCATGTTTATAAATTAAATAAAGAGAAGGCAGCGCTGGAGAAGCTGCTGCCATTTGTGCATCCCAGGGACCCCAGAGCACACACCAACCCTGTGTGGACACTAAAATTGGGAGCTTGAGAAGGCCCACATTTCAGAACACAATCTGATGCTGGCCTCCCAGAGGTCAGGAACAGCAGCAGGTGAGATATATGTCCCAAGTGTGTGGTACTACAACAGGCTGCCTTCTGTCCGACCAGTGCGACCACAATGAAGCAAGGCCATCACTTCCTCTTCTTCCTGGCAACCTTCCCTGCAGCCTTTCCTGAAGCCTTTCCTGAAGCCTTTCCTGCAGCCTTTCCTGCAGCCTTCCTTCTTCGTTTAGCTGGAGGCTGGCCCACTGGAGGGGTACTCCTGTCAGGAGGAGGAGGTGGAGGTGTAGCAGAAGGGGATGGGGCAGAAGAAGAAGGTGGAGGTGTAGCAGAAGGGGGTGGGGCAGAAGGGGGTGGGGCAGAAGGTGGAGGTGTAGCAGAAGGGGGTGGGGCAGAAGGTGGAGGTGTAGCAGAAGGGGGTGGGGCAGAAGGTGGAGGTGTAGCAGAAGGGGGTGGGGCAGAAGGTGGAGGTGTAGCAGAAGGGAGTGGGGCAGAAGGTGGAGGGGTAGCAGAAGGGGGTGGGGCAGAAGAGGAAGGTGGAGGTGGAGGTTGAGGTTGGGTCAGTTGGGCCACCTCACATATGGCGGTATTGGGGGTAATTTGCTCCATCACCCCCTTGTTGAGCAAGGTGATGAGCAGGGGTTCGCATAGGAGGCGTTGCTCCATGCTCATCACCTTGAACTTAGCCTCCACTAGGCCGGCAATGGCCTCTTCAGGGGATGTGGGCTCCTTGAGGGTGGCATGGGCCTCTTTAATAAGGGCCATTGCTGCGTCACTGGTGGTCCTGTCCCTCCTGCCTCTTTTGTGAAGCCTGATGGGAGGCACCTGGGATCTGGTGCTTCTCCTTTGCCCTGCCACCTCCTGTCTGCCACTGGGCCCTGCCACCTCCTGGCTGCCACTGGGCCCTGCCACCTCCTGGCTGGTACTGGGCCCTGCCACCTCCTGGCTGCCACTGGGCCCTGCCACCTCCTGGCTGGTACTGGGCCCTGCCACCTCCTGGCTGCCACTGGGCCCTTCCTCCTCCTGCCTGACAGTTTCCAGACCCTCCTCCTGGCTGATTTCATCCTGTGTATGAAAAAGAAACATAGTTTAATATGTTGGTTTAATCTTTGCCTCAAACTTTGTAATCCTGATGGAAGCAATTAGAATGTAAATGCATAAATCCTTGCTTTAAATTTACCACTACATCAGCTTGACTATTTACCACACAATTAAGTGCAGAATAATGTCTACAGATCATGATTTCACTTGTGGAATACAAAATAATGTATGTTTCTCATCCTGACATATTTGGGAAACATTAATTTTATCCCACTACATTTTCAGTTAATACTATACCTGGCTCCAGATGGACAAATCAGGATCATCCAGGATGGCTGCCTCCTCTTGCTCCAGAGAAGGCTCAGGTTGGCTGCAGGGAAGTCTGGGGGGAAGAGTTGAGAGTGATGGCCTTGGCTCAATGTGGTCATCCAGGAAGGACATCCTGCTGTAGTACCACAAAACCGGGACATAAACATCATCTGCTGCTGCTCCTGACCTCTGAGAAGCCAGCACCTTAGAGCGTTCAGTCCTGTAGGTACCTCTCAAGCTCCCAATTTTAGTGTCCACTTGTTTTGCTGTGGCTGTGGGCACCTTGGTATGCACAAATGGGAGCAGCTTCTCCAGCGCTGCTTTTCTCACCCCTTTTTTTTTATGGATGGGGTTTTTGGTCTCCCACAGAGCCGGCAGCTCCCTTACCCGGTCAATAAATTCCGCCAGGAACTCTTTGTCGCTAATAAAGACATTCATATTGTATCTGCAAGTAAAATAATTTATATTTAAATAATGTGAGGCAAACAGTCTAACCTCCTTCACATCCTAGTCACCATATATATCCTCCACCAATCTCAAGACAGTATAGGCCCACAATTTTTACAAGTCTCACAAAATCACATACCTTCGTTCGCACGTCCGTCACTTGAACTCCTCTCTCCGCACACCGAACGTACTATAGTCACATGTGTGTTTGCTATATACACACCACGCATGCGTCCAAATTCGAACACGTCGCCCGCCCATGACGTTCTAACTAACATCTTTTCCCCGCCCCTTCTCTTTCGGCGCGCAGACAGATATGGCGGAGTTACAGCAGGTGTCTGATAATTCCGCAACTAGCGAGGAGACAAGCCCGGAGACCGAGGACACGTCACGATCAAGGAGGAGATTCAAGGCATCGAATATGTCTTTGGCGGAGATGGCGGAGATGGTGGACATCTTGGTCAAGGCTGATTATGATGCCAAGCATGGGCCGTATAGCAAACCAAATAGAAGGAAGGCCAAAATCCTCACTAAAGTTGTGAAGAGTCTGAGGGCGAAGTTCGGGGTGAAACGCTCAAATGAGCAGCTCAGAAAGAGGTGGTCAGACCTCAAACTGAGGGAGCCAGACCAGTTGAGGAGCATAAAGAGGATGCTCGCTAAAAGTAAGTAAAATGACGACCTTTCTGCTATTAATCTTTTTAGAAACTGACCTTTTTTTTTTTTTTTTCATATTGGACTCCCTTCCAAAATGTAATATTTTGAACTAGGTTGGGCACAGTAATCGTTCGTTACGTTACCAACACTTCGTTCGGCCACTATCCGCGGTTTTGGCTTATTTAAGACCCCCAAAAGTAATTAGACATCTGCCATTTTTGATCAAGTATTGTGGCTAATTTTTAAGTCTAGATGATGTGTTTGTAAGGAGAATGAAATGCAAACTTTAATCAGTGTAAAGGAGAGGACACTCAGCAGCTGCTTCCACATCTGTACTTTGGAGCAATATAGTGTGGGCCACCAGACCCGCCTTTTTTGGGTGTCCCACACAGGTGCATCAGAGTTTATTTGTGGTGCCTCCATGTCCAAAAAATTACATCCAAATGTGAATACTAAACATATTTGGGGTCATAAATAATGCATTTTTCTTTAAATTCCGCACAAACACACACTTGTACCCCACTTCCAAACAATTTAGCCTGTTTTAAGTTTAAAAATGAGATTTTTACAGTGTGATAAATAGACCTTTGGTTTTATTCTCATAGGGGAGAGAAGACTGGGAGGAGGACACTCCAGGGAGCACATGCACCCCACAACTTCCAAGCAACCCCAAACTCCCAAAGATCCACAACCGAAAGATGTGCAGGAAGTTGAGGTGGAGGAAGGAGAAGTGCAGGAAGGAGAGGTGGATGACGTTGTGGATCTGGTCACCACAACAGGTCAGTATCTGACACCACAGCTTAAGGTAAGCGAGGTAGGCCTGCAGAGTTTTATTAATTTTTTTTTATGGTTTTTAGGGGATGGAAATGTTGTGAAGGATAGCACACCGTTCTCTGCTGACAGTGCCCTCCGCCTCATCCAGCAAGTGATGGAATGTAGCACGGAACTGGACCTAATTAAACAAAGAATCCATGTGATGGAACAAACATTTAAAGACATTCTCGATGTTTTGGGGAGAATTCAATAAGCCATCCAAACACATTTGTTTTTACATGTTTGTTTTTATATTTTTACTAATTTTTTGAGTAACAAAGCAGCCAAAAATTGAATATGCACACAGTGTGTGAACATGTGCTATCTGCCATCAGGGGATATCCATGTACGTCTTTTGTGGGTGCAACCCCTTCCTCGTATCAAAAGTCGGTGAACTGAGGAAGGGGATGCACCCCCAAAACACGTCCATTGATCACCCCTGATGGCAGATAGCACATGTTGACAATAGGGATCAGGATTGTAAACTTCCTATTTGCAAAAAATTAAAAATGTGTGCATATTGAATTTTTGGCTGGGCAAGGGGTGGCAGGACCCCATATTAGGACGGGCACATAGAGACATAGTTTGTGTAACTGAATGTCTCAGATTGCTCAGAGGTATCCAATGTTGTCATTTTAGAAATGCAAGTGGTATTTTTGTATTTTCATAAGCCAAAATTTGCCGGGTTGTGGCCAGGCCAACCCCAAAGTAAAAAAAAAAAAAAAAGTGCAGAGAGTAAAATATTTGACCACAAACAACGTGTAGCTTCTTTTTATAATACTCTCTAAGCTTATTTGGTTCTTTTGTAAGGTAACATAGTGAAATTGGTTGTTATTTACTAAAGTAAAATACACTTGCCACTACAAATGCACAAAGACAAACTAGGAGACAGGAAAGAACAAATAATTAAAGGTTTAAACAAGATTTTTATTGGGATACTTAGACATAGGCTGGCATAGGAATTGCCCCCCTACCCGTGAAATACTCCATGTATTTGTCCCGAACCACACGGGCATTTTGGGGGGGCAAGCCAAGACGGGCAGATTCCAGGCCCGGAAGGGGATTTGCAGGGGAAAGTCCAGCCTCTGGCAAAACTGAGGCCATATACGAATTAGATTTTTGGCTCAGAAAGTTGTGTAGCACACAGCAGCATAACACTACATAGTTTATTTTGTAGTCCGCCAAGTGGATGGAAGTCATAAAAAGGCGGAACCGGCTGGCCATTATGCCGAAGGCATTTTCAACGACTCTTCGGGCCCTGGCCAGCCGGTAATTGAACACACTCTTCTCTGGGGTCAGGGTCCTCTGTGGAAATGGCCTCATAAGATGCCGTCCGAGTCCGAAGGCTTCATCAGCCAAGAAAACAAAGGGGAGTCCTTCAATATTCCCTGCATCCGGTGGCAATGCAAGGTCGTCACTCTGGAGACGGAGGGCAAACTCCGTCTGGATGAAGGATCCCCCATCGGACATCCGGCCATTCTTCCCTACATCAACATAGAGGAATTCATACCGTGCTGACACCACCGCCATCAGCACAATGCTATGAAACCCCTTGTAGTTGTAGTAGTAGGACCCAGAACGGGGTGGCGGCACGATGCGGACGTGCTTCCCGTCTATGGCACCACCGCAGTTGGGGAAGTCCCACCGCGTGGCAAACTCCGATGCCACAGTCTGCCATTCCTGTGGCGTGGAAGGAAGCTGTGGAGTGAAACAAGATGAAATAATATTAGAAAAACAAAGGCATACATTACAAGCAAATTCTAAACCAAAAAATTAGAGACCAACATCAATCTAATTATACGTTTATTAAGGTGTGTAAAAAAAGTATAATGGAAGGCTCATTTATCATATTCATCACCACCTCTGATGGGCCATTACTAAATTATTTTGGGGGGGGGAGATGTGTTTGGCCACAGGATAGCATTGCAGTGGCGGTGCGTCCAGAGTGGGCGCTGGAGCACTGTCCCCTCTCTCCTGTGCCCATCACTCAGAACAATACATAGGTTCATGCGTTGCATGAACCTATGTATTGTCTATGCCGCACACTATTCAGGTGGATGGCCTCTTGTAAAGCGACCGACATATGAATAATTGCGTCATTTAGGGGGTTAAAATTGCAGAGCAGAAACAGGCATTAAAAAAGTCTTGCAAATTACAACCTGAGGGATGTAATTGGCTTCCTCAAAGAAAAATCGGGGACGCAAGGAGGGGGCATTCCTTGTGTAAACACTGACAGGCTGCTCTGGCAATCATGTTCACCAAGTCTGTTTAATGGTAACATGATTGGCTGATGCAACATGAAGGGAAGGAGAAGACATCAAGGACAGAAGAAGGATGGCGCTGACCACAAGAAGGTAAGTGCAGGGCTGGGGGGAAACTGGCTGCATTAGAGGGGACTAAATGGCTGCATTGGAGGGGACAACTGGGGGCGTTTATTAGGCAACAGAGCAAAAAAGGAGGAAGTTTATTTCCGAAATTGGGGTTGGAACCCCCCAACATTTGGAGCAACAGGCGCCCCTGCTGGAAAAGTTAGTGAGGGGAAATATTTAGGGAGGATAAAAAAGGGGCAATCTAAAGCTTCCAACATGCATGGGGACAAAGGGGACATTCTCAGCATATTACAATCATGGTAATTAGGGAAGGATGAAAGAAATACAATACATTAGCATACATGTAATACATAAAATGTGATGTTAAGGGAGAAAACTTACCCTAATATAGTCCTCCTGCAGGACTTGTATAATAGCAGAACAGGTGTCTGGGATTATGAGGCCCAGAGCCTGGGGGGAGATGCCTGTGGTGAACTTCAAGTCCTGAAGACTTCTCCCTGTCGCCAGGTAACGCAACGTGGCGATGAGCCTCTGCTCAGCACTGATGGCTTCCCGCATAACGGTGTCCTTCCTGGTAATATAGGGGGACACCAAAGCCAACAGTTCCTGAAAAACGGGGTCAGACATCCTCAGAAAATTCCTGTAGTCCTCAGGATTATTCTCGACGATCTCCCGCAGCAGAGGCATGTGGCAGAATTGGTCCCGCTGGAGCAACCAATTCTTGGTCCATGAACTCCTCCTCACACCATTCATGGACTGGTCTTGGTCCAAAACAAGCAGACCAACACCAAGCGCACGCACAGCACGAACTCGACGACGAGAACGTCCAGGCGACATGGCTAGGAAACGGTCGTCTAATCAGAACGTACAGAACAGAACGCACTTTAGAACAGCAAGGCCTATGAATAACGAACTGAAATTCAGAAACGAACAGGCAATAACGCACTGTAAAACAGATACGACCTGCCTAGACGCCCTGAAAGTCAAGATACGAACCCACAAGCACAAACTGAACCGCAGAAAACGATCTGAAAAGTACGAAGACTGAAAAGCGCGAATCGTCTCTTCCCAAACTTTTACTTCACACGCGGTAACACGAGATCAGCAAAAGCAGCCCAAGGGGTGGCGCCAAGAAAAAAGATCTTCCCCTTTATAGTGCCGTCGTACGTGCTGGACGTGAGCGCAGAGAACCACGAGGAAATTGGAAAATTACAGTGTGTACGCATAGAAAGCTTGACGAGAAAATCGACAAGCTTAACAAGAATCTCGTCGAAAAAAACGACGTGTTTTTTACGACGAGAAAATCGGTCATGTGTACGAGGCCAGAGTCCCACCCCTCTATCCCTGTCAGCAATCTGCCTTATGCCTTCTCCATGATGTTACCTAATCTGCCTGTCCTATGCATTTAAGATAGCGAGACATACAATATCCACAACGTGTTGCCAGAGTTGACAATTTGAGATACTGGGTTTAATTTACTAAGGCTGGCCATGCATTATACAAGTTTCCAAATTCAATTTCCTTTAGATTCAACTATGTAGTTCAAGGGCCTGCCTGATTGCATACAAATTGAAAGTGTTTAGGGTTGATCTAATTTTATATGGTTTTGGTAAATTTAAAGGAAAATTGTACAAGAAAACTGTATAATGTGTGGTCAGCCTTAGTCTGATGCAGCTGTGCATGGTAGCCAATCAGCTTCTAACTTCAGCTTGTTCAATTAAAGTGGTTGTAAACACTTTACAACCACTTTTACCTACAGGTAAGCCTAGATTAAGTCTTACCTGTAGGTGCTCGAAATATCTCCTAAATCTCCACGGTTTAGGAGATATTTACAGAAATGACGGGCGCCGATGTACAGCGCATGCACCATAGACAACGGCGCAGGCGCACTTCAGCAACAGCGATCGTGCCGTTCCTAAAAGAGCCCGTGCCGTGACTGGCGGCTCCCGCGTGCATGCGCTGGAGTGACGTCATCGTGGTTCTGGCCAATCACAGCACCGGAGCCGCGATACCCGGAAGTAACCCCCGTGAGAGATGTTGGCCGCCCGAGCGATGTACTAGAACGGCTGTGGGGGCTTCGATCGGAGGTGAATATTACATAATGAGCTAGCATGCTATGCATACTAGTTCATTATGCCTTTGTCTTGCAGGTGGTGTTTTCCAAAACAAAAAAAAGAGTGGGCTTACTACGCCCCACGTGACCCCGGTACACGTGCGTTCGTTTTTTTGTATTTTAAAGCTTACCGGCTATTTAATGTATTATGCAGTTGATTCCGCCTGCTAACTTTTAAAGCAATAAAGGCTTTTTTATGGATTTACTACACTATCGGAGCTTCCTGTCTTACACTTACGGCCTGTTGGTCTAAGAGTGACATTTCCAGATTGGAGTTCCGGCTTTTCTCACTTGCTGATTGCCACGGAGGTTGGAGCTCAGTGCGGAGATTCTGGTGGTCGAGGAGATCCATCTGTCCCTGCAGAGGGCCGTATCTGCTTGCGTGCACGACCTTGCTATTAAGGGGGGTCCACCGTATCTGGTAAGAGAACCCACTCACAGAGTGAGAACGATTTCCAATTGGGGACTCTCATACATCTCCCTTTCCCTCTTCTCTTCTCTTCTTTGGTGACGGTGGATGAATCCTGGACTTTGTTTACTGATTGGACCTTGTTTTTTCCTCCCATCAGTGCTCTCTTTCTAAGTTCATATGGACTCAATGTACTTTGTATATGGTTTTTTTACTAATCAATTTTTTCAATCATCTTGATGCCACAAGTTTATCACAAGCGCAACTTATATATTTACTATTTTGTTTACCATAGAGATATTTGATGGTTTTTGTTGCAGCTGTTTTTTTAGTTTTTGTTATATTCTTTTTAGCACAGTATTAACCCCTTACACATTAGTTTCGGATGGCCTAAGCTTTTAAAACTTCATGTACAGTCATACCTGATGTACTAGCTCATGAGCTATTACAGCTGCCACTCGCTGTTTATTGACTGTTGCTGATTCATTGGGGTCATAAAGCAGGTTAGTCTCTCTGTAAGTGACCAATCCCCAGTTTTCCATAGCTCCAGTTCCAAAATCTGGAATTGCTATTTGGTCTAGATTAAGGGAAAAAGCACATTACCATTTGTAATGCAGGCTAGGCTGCTCATAGATATGACAACTTTTTGCCTGATCCTACAAAGACACAACTAAATGAATAAGATGTAAATGATAATAATAAATGTAACATTTCTCAAAATGCATATTAAAGCTATTACAAAATTAGACGTTTTTCTGGAAAACCCCTTATCATTATGTTAATTTCTTTCTCGTACATCACGGGACACAGAGCGACATAGTCATTACTAATGGGTTATATAGATACCGTCAGGTGCTGGCACTGGCAACTTCCAAAACCGGAAGTACCCTCCCCTATATAAGCCCCTCCCATCCGGGAGCACCTCAGTTTTTTGCCAGTGTCTAAGGTGTTGGCCAAGAAGAAACATGTGTTTTTCACTGAGCTTGCGTACAGGTTCTTTTGGGCCTCAGTAAGCTATTCCGGATCCGACCAAAAAAGCTTCATAGCTAAACGGTCGGTACCCGGGCCTTGCAGAGAAGAGCAAGGTTTTGCCTGTAATGCTTCTCTTAGGAGAGCTGGACCCTGGGATCCAGAGCTCTGGTCATACCCACGACCAAGATGTTTTCTGTGCAGGGTGCTATACAGGTCCAGGGGAGTGGAATCCTTGGGAACCCGGTCCCTGAAGGTTTGATTACAATGCCTGCCGTGATAGGTGAAGTTTGGGCTTTTGTGGACCAAACAAAGTCCTGCGGCGGGGAACAGGTAAGTGGGGGCCCCCAGGAACTTGGTTCTATTGGGGGACCCCCAAGCCTAATTTGTCTTTCTGTCTGTTACCTAATGGTATTCCCGCAAAATTCTGTGCATGCCTGTAACTACTAAAAAAAAAATGTAATAATTTTTAATGGTGGTCAAGAAAAAAAAAATAATAATTTTTTTTATATATATTTAATATATTAGACTGCGGTACCTGTGTTTGTCCACTAGAGGCCGCTGTGGAATGTTTTCTTGTCATGTGGACTAGCTTCTTCTCAGCAGAGCAAAGTCCAGGCAGATGGTGAGTTCTCTTATAGGAAACTGCTTCCTCTGCCATGTTGCAGTGCTCGTCCATCCCCCGGCCTGCGGCAAAGAGGGGCCCTGGCTCCTGTCCCTTGTTACCATATTTGAAATTAGCGCCGAAGGCGCACGTGCCCGCGCGCGTGCACGCGCCTCTATATATAGAGGTGAGCCGGGAAAGGGGGCGGAGCCTGGGGGATGACGCTCTGTGCGCGCCGCAGCGCTTCTGCGCATGTGCGGGCGTCCCAGCAGTTTTAAAAAAACCACAATATTGTAGTGAGCTGGCTATGAAGTACAGAGACAGAGCTGGCAACATTTAAAGGCATACAGCAAGCGGTTGATACAGGCATCCCCTAGAAAGGCACATTAGTAGACACCAACTGTGATATAGCAGCAATTGTGCTAGACTATTCTCAGTAAAAGTGGTGTATTACGGCTGGAATACCTCAGCTTTAGGCTTAGGAATATGCTGTCCAGAAGCTCCGGAACTGAATCTTCCAGGAAGCGAAGGGGGTCTCATCGGGCTCGGAGGATCTTGGGCATACTCCTGCTGCACCAGTCTCCCCTGAAGTTCAGAGGTAAGTGACCGTAGAGACCCCGCAGGGTACTTGGTACTGTGGCTGTCCTCAGTTCACCTGCTCCTGTGTATGTAACAGAGGAGGTTTTTTCCTCAGCTCTGGGAGGATTAGAGAGAGATTGTCAACATTTATCGCTGCCTCCCTGTCAGGGAAAGCACGCCCGATCTCTGTCTCCTCCTTCAGAGTACCTGTTAGCAGAGCAACAGTCCCATACAGGGATCGACCTGCCTGAAGGGGATCAGGATGAGGTTGATTCTGTTATAGAGGAATCAACAGTGGGGGAACCTTTTCTCAGCATCTTAAGCTGAAAGATTATGGGTTCAGTCTCTGACTAACATGGTCCGATCAGCATTTAAAAATGCACCTTGCGGAACCATCAACCACTACTGTATCCTCGTTGGGGTCGCTAGAAGCCCCCAGACTGTTTGTTCTTTTCCACTTCACCCTTTACTGAAAGGGCTCATTTACCAGGATTGGGAACGTCCTGAGAAAATATTTATTCCCCCAAGAGATTTCCGGTGGTCTATCCCATGGAGGATAAGTTCATCAAAAAAAAAAAAAAAAATGGAAGGTCCCTACAGTGGACGCAGCCATCTCTTGTATGTATAAATCACTGACATGTCCAGTGGATAATGTCCAAATGTTCAAGAACCCAATAGATAAAAGATTGGAGTCCTTATGAAAATCTGCTTGGTGATACAACCAGCAGTAGCAGCTATTGGGGTCTGCTAAGCAGTGAAGGATCAGTTGAAACAGGTCTTGAGGGACTTGACAGATCAGCAGGCTTTGCCCTAGCTGATCTACCTAGAGCCTTAGGCTTTGCGGTTGACGCCATAGAGGATTCAGTCCATCAGGCCTCCCGCCTTACGCTGTCTATAGTACATATGCGTAGGCTCCTATGGCTCAAAAACTGGTCTGCTGAAGCTCCCTGTAAAGAATGGCTGGTTAGCGTCCCATTTCATGGTGAACGCTTATTCAGGGAAAACCTGGACAAATATATCCAGAAAATTTCCAGCGGTAAAAATACGCTCTTGCCGGTTAAAAGCATAGTTAGAGGTCCCTCTTTAAGAGGCCTGCTTCTCCAGTCCCTGGGGCATCGGCTGTGTAACAGTTCCGACGGTCTCCTCGGTCAAATCCCGGGGGTAAAAAACAGGGACAGTAGCAGGGTAATGAGAAACCCTGGGTCAGGGGAGGTACAAAACCTCCCCCAAAGTTAAATTCATTGAAGCCCCCACTCAGTCGGGTGGGGGGAGGACTCCAGTTGTTCGCAAGAGACCTGGCGGGACACGATCAAGACAGATAGGTGCTCTCCGCAGTAGGTTTGGGATACAGTTTGGAGTTAAAAGACTCTCCTCCTTCCCATTTTGAGGTCAAACGTGCCAAGGGATCCCCGGAAGAGAGAGTCCCTCCTGTTGGCACTAGAACAACTATTGCTCCAAGGAGTAATTATGGAGGTTCCCCTGGAAGAATGAGGGTTCGGGTTTTACTCAAACCTCTTTACAGTCCCGAAGCAAACGCGGACGGGAGGCCCATATTAATTCTAAAAGGGCTATACAAATTCCTGTATATCAGGACTTTCCGATGGAGTCGATCCGATCGGTGGCCACTGCCCTACAAGGGGAGGATTGGTTAGCCACGATCGACATCAAAGATGCTTATTTGCACATTCCCATCTTTCCAGTCCACCAAAAATTTCTACGCTTTGCAGTAGAAGGGCGCCATTTTCAGTTCAGAGCCTTACCCTTCGGTTTGGCCACAGCACCAAGAGTGTTCACAAAAATTCTGGCCCTTTATTGGCCAATCTAAGAACACAAGGTGTAATGATAATGGCATATCTGGATGACTTGTTGCTGATAGACCACTCAGTGAAAAAACTAGACGTGGTCGTTCACAAGACGATCAAGTATCTGGAATCTCACGGTTGGATTATCAACCGAGACAAGTCAGCCCTAAAAACCAGTCAAAAGTCTGGAATACTTGGGGCTAAGGTTGGATTCAGGCCAGAGAAAAATATTCTTGCCTCGAGGAAAGGTGTTGTCTTTGAAAGATTTGATCCACTTAGTGGGTACAAAAAAGACAGCCGTCCATACGCCTGTATATGAGGCTGCTGGGAAAAATGGTGGCATCATTCGAAGCAGTACCCTACGGTCAATTCCATTCAAGGAATTTGCAAGGGGCCATACTGTCAGCCTGGAACAAAAAAGTTCAGGCCCTAGACTTACAATGTCCTTGTCCCCTTCCGTTCGCAAGAGCCTCCGTTGGTGGTTGGTTCTCCAGAATCTGGAAAAAAGGAAATCCTTCAGTCCGATTTCTTGGAAGGTGGTCACTACAGATGCCAGCCTTATAGGCTGGGGAGCAGTACTGGAGCAATAGTCTCTCCAGGGCAGATGGTCGGATGCAGAAAAGGCCCTGCCCATCAATCTCTTAGAGATACGAGCAGCCCGGTATGCCCTAGTAGCATGGACATCCAAACTCCAAGGGTCCCCTGTCAGAATTCAATCAGACAATGCCACAGCAGTGGCATATATCAATCATCAGGGGGGCACCAGGAGTCGTGCAGCCCAGAGGGAAGTAAATTACATCCTGAAATGGGCAGGAAAAATATGTCCCAGCCATATCTGCGGTATTCATTCCAGGAGTGGAGAATTGGAAGGCGGACTTTCTAAGTCGCCAGCAATTAGGCCCAGAGGAAGGGTCCCTTCACCCCGAGGTTTTCTGGACAATATGTCAGCGGTGGGGAACATCGGATGTAGATCTTCTAGCATCCAGATTCAACGCAAAGGGGGACAGGTTTGTCTCTCGGACAAGGGATCCCCTAGCTTGCGGCTCGGATGCCCTAGTGTTCCCTGGGGATCAGTTCAAGCTGATATATGCATTCACACCGCCACAATGGTTACCTCGATTACTCCGCAGAATCAGGGTAGAAAAGAAACCGGTGATTCCGGTGGCTCCAGCGTGGCCCCGAAGAGCGTGGTACGCGGAGATTGTAAAATTTCAGTGGGGAGTCCTTGGACTCTCCCACGTCGTCCGGCTTTCGCAAGGACCGATATACCACCCTTCCTTACCAGCCCTAGGTTTGACGGCCTGGCTATTGAAGCCCACATTCTAAAAAAGAGAGGGCTCTCTAATGCTGTGGTATCTACCATGATCAATGCCAGGAAGCCGGTATCCAGGCAGATCTACTATAGAATCTGGAAGGCGTACATCGCGTGGTGTGAGGCCAAGAAATGGCATCCACATAAGTACGTAATAGGTAGGATTCTGGACTTCCTACAATGGGCTGTAGATAGGAAGCTTGCCTTGAGTACTATCAAGGGTCAGATTTCGGCCTTGTCAATATTTTTTCAAAGGCCCTTGGCTTCGCATTCACTAGTCAAAGCCTTTATACAAGGAGTGATGCGTATTAGTCCTCCGGTTAATATTCCCATATGTCCATGGGATCTAAACTTGGTTCTGTCGGTTCTACAGAAACAACCATTTGAACCATTACAGCATATTTCTTTGGTGCTTCTCACCAGGAAATTGATTTTTCTAGTAGCCATTTGTTCGGCTAAAAGAGTGTCGGAATTAGCAGCTATGTCCTGTAAGGAGCCATATCTGGTTATCCATAAGGATAGAGTAGTGTTACGTCCTCATCCAGCCTTTCTTCCTAGGGTGGTATCGAGGTTTCATTTGAACCAAGATGTGGTTCTTCCTTCTTTTTTCCCCAAACCTACTTCGGTAGAGGAAAAGTTATTGCATTCTTTGGATGTAGTAAGAGCAGTTAAAGCTTATCTAAAGGCCACTGCTCAGATTCGCAGAACGGATACTTTGTTTATTCTGCCGGAAGGCCCCAGAAAGGGTCAGGCAGCGTCAAAATCTACTTTAGCCAAGTGGATTCGACAGGTCATTATGCAAGCCTATGGCTTGAGAAGGAGACCGCCTCCGTTCAAAGTTAGAGCGCACTCCACGAGAGCAGTTGGAACTTCATGGGCAGTGCATCACCAGGCCTCCCTGGCTCAAATCTGTAAGGCCGCAACATGGTCTTCGGTACACACGTTTACTAGGTCCTACCAGGTGGACGTTAGAAGTCAGGAGGATGTCGCCTTTGGGCGCAGTGTGTTGCAGGCCGCAAAAGATCCTCATGTCTGATAGCGCTCAGCTTATATATGGTGTATCCCCCCCCCTCATTTGGCATTGCTTTAGGACATCCCATTAGTAATGACTATGTCGCTCTGTGTCCCGTGATGTACGAGAAAGAAAATAGGATTTTTATAACAGCTTACCTGTAAAATCCTTTTCTTGGAGTACATCACGGGACACAGAGCTCCCGCCCCTCTTTAGGGACACTTATTGCTTTGCTACAAAACTGAGGTGCTCCCGGATGGGAGGGGCTTATATAGGGGAGGGTACTTCCGGTTTTGGAAGTTGCCAGTGCCAGCACCTGACGGTATCTATATAACCCATTAGTAATGACTATGTCGCTCTGTGTCCCGTGATGTACTCCAAGAAAAGGATTTTACAGGTAAGCTGTTATAAAAATCCTATTATATGCTATGTGATGTAGCAGACTTTTTAAGAGTCATAGCAATCTCACTGTTCACTGAAAACATCTCTCATTAATGAACATCTGCATAGAATAATCTTCTGTCGTGTTGCTGAGAGCGGAGAGTCCATATGGACACTCCGACCTCAGTACAGCGGCACTCCCTTTCCTCCTCTAAAGCTGTCACCCAGACAGCAGAGAGTTTTATCCTGGAGGAGCGTAGCCTGATGGGGATTTACAGGCACTAGTTCCCCCATCAGGTACACTCCCCTTGTGATTGACAGCCGGAAATGGGTGGATCCTTAGCCAAAAGATAGCCTGCTATTGGCTAAAGAATCCACCCACTTAAGCCCTGTACACACGATCGGATTTCCTATGGATTCTAATCCGATGTTTTTTTCCATCGGAAATCCGATGAAGCTGACTTCCATCAGTCTTGCCTACACACCATCAGTCAAAAATCCGACCGTCCCAAACGCCGTGACGTAAAACACTCCGACAAGCCGAGAAAAATGAAGTTCAATGCTTCTGAGCATGCGTCTACTTGATTCTGAGCATGAGTGGGCTTTTTGTCCAAGGGAGTTCCACACAAACGATCGGAATTTGCTATCGTTTTTTTTCCCATCGGATAAATTTAAAACATGTTCTATTTTTTCTCACCGATGAAAAAAAGACCGATGGGCCCACATACGATTGGTTTGTCCGATGAGAAAAGTCCATCGGACTGTTTTCATCGGTAAAACCTATCGTGTGTACACGGCATAACTGCTGTCAATTACAAGGTGAGAGCAGACCTGATGAGGAACTAATGTCTTAGTTTTCCATTCAGACTTCATCCACTGAAGCATCATTGGTTATTAGAAGGCTGTTGGCTGTGAAGCCGACAATGTCCTTGACAACGTCCTTGACAATCAGTGACAATCAGTGACAAGTAAGGAGTAGCAGCGGCAAATATGCCACTCTGCTACACTATGGACGGGGACAGACACTCCGTGGGGTTGATTTACTAAAGGCAAATCCACTTTGCACTACAAGTGCAAACTACAAGTGCAAAGTGCACTTGAAATTGCACTGAAAGTGCACTTGGAAGCGCAGTCGCTGTAAATCTGAGGGGTAGATCTGAAATGAGGGGAAGCTCTGCTGATTTTATCATCCAATCATGTGCAAGCTAAAATACAGTTTTTTTATTTTCCTTGCATGTCCCCCTCAGATGTACAGCGACTGCACTTCCAAGTGCAATTTCAAGTGCACTTTGCACTTGTAGTATGCACTTGTAGTGCAAAGTGGATTTGCCTTTAGTAAATAACCCCCTGTGTGTCTCTGTATGCAGTAAAGCCCTGTACACACGATCGGATATCCTATGGATTCTAATCCGATGGTTTTGTCCATCGGAAATCCGATGAAGCTGACTTCCATCAGTCTTGCCTACACACCATCAGTCAAAAAACTGACCGTTCCAAACGCGGTGACGTAAAACACTCTGATGAGCCGAGAAAAATGAAGTTCAATGCTTCTGAGCATGCGTCGACTTGATTCTGAGCATACGTGGGTTTTTTATCCGATGGAGTTCCACACAGGCAATCGGAATTTGCTATCAGTTTTTGATCCATCGGAAAAATTTAAAACATGTTCTATTTTTTAAAACCGATGGAAAAAAGACCGATGGGTCCTATACACGATCGGTTTGTTCGATTAAAAAAGTCCATCGGACTGTTTTCATCGGTAAAACCGATCGTGTGTACAGGGCTTAAGACTAGATCTTAATTATGCGAAAATTTGAGAAAATGGGAAGGAGATCTCAATAGATGAGTCTGAACTTGTTCTGAGGTTTTACTGGTACCACATCCTCTATTACAAGAAAAATACTGAAAATTTGTAAATTCCCTACCAAGAAGAGCTACTAGGACTTTATAGGTACCACACCAAATTAGAAATAAAAAATCAAAGATTTTTATCATACAAAACATAAAAAATGAAGGATTGAAATTGAATGTATATATATATATATATATATATATATATATATATATATATATATATGTATATATATATACACAATCTCACACAATGTTGAGTATATGATGTTGCTTATTTGCACTTCATTCTGACACTATATATTTGAATTAGATAGTGCAGCATATATTTACATCTACTTAAATATACTGTACTTAGATAAAAATCCAAAGCACTAAGCAGGAAGGTTAAGTTCCCTGGATATATTTCAAGATATTTTCATACATACCCAGTTTGGGTAGAGAATAGTTCATATTAAAGTACTCTTCAAAGTAGTCAAATACAATTTTTGTAGTCTCTGCAGCGTATTCCGCTGTTAGTTTTTGATTTGGCTGCACATAGATTCTCAGCTAAAATGAAAACAAAAATATTAATGTAATGTAAAAAAAAAACAGCCTGAGAAATGCAACAAATTGAAGCTGCCTTGTAACACTGTTGGTAACACATGCTGGTAAATGGATAATAACCAAGTGTACAAGGTCATAACAAGATCCAGAATGATCTTTAATCATTTTCAAGTGCACAGAGAATGTGGTGAGAATAGAAATTCTGCGCAGTCTACAGTTTGGGCATTTATACCAAACAGCAGCCTCAGTGTGGGTGTGGTCAGCTTATGACACCTGTATTTCTGCCAATTACAATTAAGCTGTGCCAAGAATTGTATAATAAAGTATTTCTAACCCCATGCTACAACCATATGTTAAAGGGGAACTACACTCTCCTATCCTTCATAGCCAAGGAGCAGAGGCGGCTCTCTAATTAGGCAAATTAGGCGGTCGCCTAAGGCCTCGCACTCACAGGGGCCTCGCGGCTGGCTAATTTGCCTGTGATCAATGCTAATGTCGCGTCATCGGATCTCTCTATTACCCCTCTCTCTTTCTCACCTCCCCCCTCTTGCATTGGCTGAATATGTCTGATGGTTGGGGAGGGTGCCCTGGAAGTGGTGCTGATCACCTGTGTGCTAGATCCGTGTATTTTCTGCAGCCATTTTTCTTGCTTGAATTTTTTTTCCCATTATGGGTGTGAGTGGGGCCTCATGTCTAAGTTTTGCCTAAGGCCTCACAAAGAGCCGCCTCTGCCAAGGAGGCTGCTATCTTAGCCTCTGTTTGATCTGCAGTTACCATTGTGCTTCACTTGTTCTAACACCAACCATTTGATGCCATGGCAGTTCAGTTGAGAGCACAAGCAAATGTGAATTTATCATTCATGAATGACCTGAGTGTAACGGTTTTGGGAAACAGTCAAATAATGGGTTTAGATCCATGTTAATGCTTCATAAGACTGGCTAAACTAGCCTCTGATTAAGTGTATGTATTAGTGCTTTGGTTTGGCAAGGGACTGATACCATCTTACCAGTCACTGTACTGTTGCCTGATGATTGATGTTGGCCATACACATGGCAATTTTTTCAGCCAATTTCAACCAATGAATCCACTACATCTACAATCTACGGTCCACAAGTGCGTTTGACCACCAGAATCTAGTTGGTTATAACGTCAAAATTGAGAAAACAATTGCCAGCTGCAGTACAGTTTAGTGAAAGCTCGAACTTGAAGCTGGATGAAGTTCATCCAGACCACGTGGATTTATTTCCATCCTCAAGTTCCATTGAAACCACCATTTCTATGTCTTTGATTGCTTTGCTTTCAACAAAATAGTGGAATTAAAAGTTCAAACTTTATATCAATTTCCCACATGTATGACCAGCTTAAAGGAGTTGTAAAGGTTCGTTTTTTATTTTCTAAATAGGTTCCTTTAAGCTAGTGCATTGTTGGTTCACTTACCTTTTCCTTAGATTTCCCTTCTAAATATTTTTTTTCTTTGTTTTCTTTGTCTGAATTTCTCACTTCCTGTTCATCCTCAGTAAGCTGTTCAGTAAGCTGTTCTGGCTGACTCCACACCACTCGGATGATGGTGTGGCGTTCAGTGAGGAGAAACAGGAAGTGAGAAATTCAGACAAAGAAAACAAACCTTTAGAAGGTAAATCAAAGGAAAAGGTAAGTGAAGCAACAATGCACTAGCTTAAAGGAACCTATTTAGAAAATAAAAAATGTACCTTTACAACTCCTTTAAGGCTTCATGTACACTAGCAGCTCCTAAACTTGAGTTTAGTTGCTTTTTTTTTTTTTACGTTTTTTTTTTTTACCAAAGCGCCTAAAATCAACTCCATAAAAGCCTATGTGTCCGTGTGCTGTACACATAGGCCTTTAGCAGAGTTTAGGAACTGTTGTAGTTAGGGGAACTTCAACCTCCCTCTCCTGAACGCAGAAGAATCGCATTCAGGATAGGAATGTTTTGACCGCTGGCTGCGAGAAAAGCCAAACTGCAGCAAAATTTGTACACGTTTTGCATTTTCCCGCGGCCGCGGTACATTTAGGCAGTGTAAATAAAGACTAAAGGCAGCCATACATAAATCAAAATTGGGCTGGTTCATCAGGGAGCGGCCTATTGCGATCCATGTATGGGCAGGCTGGATATACAGAAGTTAGTCTAATGATCAAATTCTGTACAAGCCTGTTGGGTTTTTCCCGATCAATCAGTGCTGCTGGCTATAGCTGGCAACATTAATCAGTGTATTCTCATGGCAGGGAAGTCTCCCTGCTGTCAGAATACAGAAGCTCAGCAGGAATGATTCCCCTATCCACATCGAGTGTGTGGATAGGGAAATTGGATCTTTTTTTTCCCGTTCAACCAAATAAATTTATTCTATGGGCTGCTTAAGGGTGGACAAAGAAGAGTAGATGTCTCCCAAAAACAACATCTGCTTGTCTTTGAACAAGTCACCTGAGTGCAAGGATCACTGACAATGCATTGTACTTTGAATCTTTCCTTTTCTCTAGGGCAGGAAGAAGATCGTGCACTCACAGTAAAGTTTCTCAACAATCCCCCTCATGCAATAACTACTGATTACAAAAGTATACACCTCTTTAGGAAGGAAATCTGGAAGGTCCAACACCTGGTGAGTCATTATCATAGCATAGTCTTCACCATGAAGACAGAAGAGCACTCCAAGAAAATCCATTAAAAAAAGGTGTTTGCCAGATGCATAAGCCTTTAAGTGGTTGTACATCCTGTACAACCACTTTCACCTACAGGTAAGCCTATATTAAGGTTCATCTGTAGGTGCTGGAAATATCTCCTAAAGCTACACAGTTTAGGAGATATATACAATGTCCCCGAACGCTATCGTCTTCTGCGCATGCGCCAATGTAGTTGGCGCATGTGCACTTTAGAAAGAGCATGATGTGCCATTTCTAGAAAGGATCATTCTGTGTTTGGCGGCTCAGGCCAGTCACAGAGCCCGAGTCTGCGGCCCCGGAAGCAAGAAGGCTGAAGATGGATGCTTCCAGACATCGGGGACATCGCAGGCTTCGGTTTCAGGTAAGTGACACACAATGGGCTACTATGCGATGCATAGTAGCCCATTATGCTTTACCTTTGCAGGGAAATAAAGAGGAAGTAAAACCCATCAGGGTTTACTTCCTATTTAATTTTTATATTTTGCTTGGGGTGTACCTTTAATGGATTATTGTCCCCCCACATGATCTGGGCATCTGATTGACACAAATGCCCAAATATTCCTAACTTACAATATGAAGACCTAATCTGGGAAATAAGACATATTTACAGTTGCCCGTTAGACCCGGTTCACACTGGGGCGGCACGACTTGTCCCGCGACTCTGCCGGGCGATCTCCACACGACTTCAGAGGTGACTTGCAAAATGACTTCTATATTGAAGTCATTGCAAGTCGCCCTGAAGTCGTCCCAAAGTAGTACAGGAACCTTTTTTTAAGTCGGAGCGACTTGAGTCGCTCCTATTAGAACGGTTCCATTGTACAGAGCGGAGCGCGACTTGTCAGGCGGCTAGGTCGCCTGACGAGTCGCCCCTGTGTGAACCGGCTCTAAGAGTCATATTTTGACTTTACACTCAACATTGTTAATGCATCAGGATGAAGAATGTGTGTTTAATCTAATTAGAACAGAAGTGTACTGACAGAATACTTACAGGGATTCCTCTTTTTGAAATTCGTTCCTCATATGTGAACTGGTGGACAGCAAAGGCAACCAAATATGTACTCATAGGGACTGACTTCACGAACACAGTTTTTTTCCACCCATCTCCTAGGTCAGTAGAAGTCTAAGTAAACAAACAATTTAATATATTCATTTTAATATGAGTATTGTACCAACAAATGTATTAACTGCCTCTCATATGAATATAGTAGGAGTAAACAGAATCTTTTATCTCTACTCTTTGAGACTTAGATGTAGTAAATTACATTTCAAGGTGTCAATGGAGATGGAAGAGGTTTAATTTTAAAGGAACTAAATGGGGAAAACATACAGTATTATAAATGTCCACAAACGATTAAAGGAAACCTTCAGAGGAAGAACTGCCGTATATACTCGAGTATAAGCTGACCCGAATATAAGCCGAGGCACCTAATTTTACCTAAAAAAACTGGGAAAACGTATTGACTTGAGTATAAGCCTAGGGCAAGGGTCTCCAAACTGTGGCCCTGGGGCCAGATGCGGCCCTTTGCTTGCCTTTATCTGGCCCTTTGAACACTATTCTATCCACTGACACCAGCAATGGGGCAAAATTCCTGTCGCTGACACAAACAATGGGGCACAGTTCCTTCCATTGACACCAATGATGGGGCTTAATTCCTGTCACTGACACCAACAATGGGGCACAGTTCCTTCCATTGACACCAACGATGGGGCACAATTCCTTTCCTTGACGCCAACAATGAGGCACAATTCCTTTCATTGATGCCAATGATGGGGCACAATTCCTTCCACTGACTTCAACGATGGGGTAAAATTATTTTAATTGATGCCAACGATGGGGCACAATCCCTTTATTGTTTTCCATGATGGGGTAAAATTATTTTAATTGATGCCAACGATGGGGCACAATTCCTTTCATTGATGCCAATGATGGGGCACAATTCCGTTCACTGACGCCAATGATGGGGAACAATTCTTTCCATTGACTTCCACGATGGGACACAATTTTTTCCATTGACGCCAATGATGGGGCACAATTCTTTCCACTGATGCCAACGATGGGGCATTAGTCTTGCCCCTGCATGCCAGGACATTTTCTACCCCCATTGGCCCTACTCCGGCCCTCCTAAAGTCTGAAGGACAGTAAAGTGGTCCTTTGTTTAGAAAGTTTGGAGATCCCTGGTCTAGGGTGTCCATCTGCATGCCTCACTGTGCCTCACTTTGCCCCACTGTGTCCATGTGCATGCCTCACTTTGCCCCACTGTGTCCATGTGCATGCCTCACTGTGCCTCACTGTGTCCATGCCTCACTGTGCCTCACTGTGTCAATGCCTCACTGTGCCCAATCTCCCTACCCTATCTCCAGCGCTGTGTGACTAGACTGACGTTTAACATGTAAAAAATCGGTGCTCCCCGGCCGTAGGTCCCCTGGACAATGACCTTTGCACACTTGTAGATGGGGCTACATGTGTGCCAAGTTTGGGGCCCAGGGGATCTAGGGCTGGCCGGTACCGGGTCCCCAAAATCACCGGAGAAATTACCGTTTAACATGGGAGTCTATGGAAGGGGTGCCCGAGTTTGAAAAATCGGTGCTCCCCGACCGTAGGTCCCTCGGACAAAAAACTTTGTAAACTTGTAGAGGAAGAGTAGGGCTACATATGTGGCAAGTTGGCCCCTGATGACGTCAGATTTGACGAAACGACGTAGGGCTACACGTGCACGCATTGCGCACGCGCGAACGGTCGTGTGATTGACAGAATACGGAGCTTTTTATTCCTTGCAAGGAGTTTTTTAACCAGCATTTTAATATCTCAGGACTTGTTTCTTTGAGGTTCTGTATCGCATACTTTGTGAAAATAAACCCCCTTTTTTATGGATGAACGCTACACTATGGAAAGTTTTTCTTTCTCTTTTGGATTTTATCCTACTTACTGAGGAACATCTACTCTGATCTGCCAAGAGTGTGTCTACTCCCAGTTCTGGCCAGGTGTTCAATCAACGTCTCTGGAGACTCTCCCATTGTGGATGAAGCGTTCCTGCAGAATCATCCTGCCTTCCATGGAGTAAAACATCACTCTACTGAGCCTGTTTTGACCCCCCTGAGAAGGGTGGTTGCAGGCTGTCTGGTAAGCCTTCATTCTTCACCTTGGTGGCGGGATCTTTACTAAGTGTTGGAGCATTTTGCCTATGATTTTCATCGGATACCTGCACTCTGTAGAACTCTTATCATCTTTAAATAGAGGAGAAGATTTCATATATTTTTCACTGACACATATGAACTTTAAATTGTTTATTTGTAGTATTCACTCATGTTTTTGATACTTTTTCCCATTTTTTTTACTGTATGGCCATACACAGTTTTGCTTATCCAGCGCTACACTTGTTTGTATATTTATATTTGTTGTACCTTATATCAAGGTTTTTTTTGGTGTTTAGCAGCAGGTTTTCCTTTAGGGATTTATTCATTTATTGCACTTTAATAATTCGCACCTATCGCAAATTTTTCTTTTATAACTACATTTTTTTTCCCTTGTACGATTGGATATTCTTTGCTCAGGGCAAATTCTCTTGCAAAGTGAACAACCTATTTTCCTTTAGTAAACCAACCCCCAAGAGTTGTTACAGACAGGATCTCCAAGTACGAAACTTAGCAAAAGTTTCCAAAAACAGTTTGTTTAACCTAGGTAATATGCCAAACAGACAGAAACATAGAGTTTGGATTTACATAAACTTTAAGGGTTGGCATTATGGCTAAAGACATTTTATTCATTAATGCCTGCTTTTTCAATTTTATACAGCTATCTACATCTGAACTATGTTTAAATCTTACTAGCTCTGCTGCTGTAAATTAGGCTGTAAAACAGAATCTGGCAATTTGGACATATATATCTTTTGGGCCCCCAACGAATCCCCAAGCGCCGGGGCCACAAAAGATATATATTCTGGCTGCCAGGGAGGGGGCGGGACGAGTGCCCACAGATTACATACAGGAGAATCTCCTGTTTACTCGGGGGCCACCGAGAAAACAGGAGATTCTCCTGTATGTAATCTGTCAGCACTCGTCCCGCCCCCTCCCTTTCCCCTCTGAGGCTGCAGATGGGCATCGATCAGGCTGCACTGATGGCAAAGGTGAGACCGCATTCATGGCACTTGTGAGGCTGCATTCATGGCATTTGTGAGACTGCATTCATGGCAATAGTGAAGCAGCATTCATGGCACTTGTGAGGCTGCATTCGTGGCAATGGTGAGGCTGCATTTGTGGCAATGGTGAGGCTGCATTCATGGCAATGGTGAGGCTGCATTTATGGCAATGGTGAGGCTGCATTCATGGCACTTGTGAGGCTGCAGATGGGCAGTGATTAGGCTGCATTGATGGGCCCTGACTCAGATTTCGCTTCACAGTTCATTATTTAAAATTTCATTTTTTTCCTGAAACTTCCCTCCTAAAGTGAAGGTGCGTGTTATACGCCGATAAATACGGTATATTTAAATAACACAAGCTCATCCTTAGTCCTAAGTGGCGCTCAGGGATTCATTGGGGGCCACAAAAGATATATATCCAAATAACACGCCCAAGCTCATCTCTTCACCACACACAGCCACAAAGGCAAGGGAATTCTTGTTGGGCAGTGTATTAGTGCTTGAACGAACACACTTAGACCGAATTTTAATGGTTCAAAGAATGTCAGGCAAAATGGTCAACCACGCATTTACACTTCATCAAATCTGGCCCTCTTTGAAAAAAGTTTGGACACCCCTGCAGTAAACCATAAAATGGTGCAATTTTCCTTTTTTTGTCCAGCGATCACAAACCCTCTTCTGTTCGGTGGGGGAGTGATTAGAATGCAAGTCAGTCCCATGATGTAGATGTAGCAATGTTGCTGCATTCGACTTAGTTTTCTTTGAGCAGAGCTGGGCGGGGGGCAAATCTGGACCTCCTTGAAGGTCTTCAAAGAATGCACTGCACAAATGATATTAATATTGTCAAAGGTTATGTCAATTTCAGATGTTTTGACTGAGAAATCACTGATTTAGCATTTTCCTCCGTTTTCTAATCTCTGTCTAAAAAAAAATCTATATTGCCCATTTGAAGACTAAAACCATGCTTACGTGTAGTCTCTCTATTTTTCAGCCCTTTCTGAGGAGAGGCTTCAGGTTGCCATGTGATAAAGGAAGAAGGGAAGTAGTCTATCTTTGTTATTTTGTACGATCCCATGATCAAAAAACAAAAACTCTGCAATGGTGTGCCTTATTTTAAATATAGTGACAATCATTACCAATTAACACAAAAAACGATTTTAGGTTTCATTCTTTTGGGTCCTAAATACATACCTCTTTTGGCATGTTTGAGATTGCATCGTAGTCACCAGGGTGAATAATGGTTATATTATAAGTTGCCTTTTTGTTGGGTTCATCAAAGCAAGGGAACGATTTTCGTGCATCTGTTGGCTCATGATCTGTAGCTGCAATACTCCTGGAGAAAAGAGAGGTTTCTTTTAGTCTAGTAGAATCCAGGGGTGATTGTGCTGTTTTAATTTTTTGACAGTCAGTATCTCAACAGCCATATAAGCATATAACAACCATACAAGTGTATTTTGTATATTATTGTTACATTTTTATCAGTATTTTTATTGTATTTTTTTGCTGTGTCACCGCAGGGAAGATTCAGCCTCTGTATATGCCATGGTAACTATTATCACCATGAAATAAGTGAAGATAAAACAAAAATAAGTATGCACTTCCAATGGGAACACTTAAGTCAGTGACAGCTGTCTAAGAGGGAAATTCCCTCTTATGCCGCGTACACACGATTCCCTATGGGAAAACTGCTGTGAATCACGACAAGAAAAATTAGAGCATGTTCTAATTTTTCTCGTCGTGATTCAGGCCGTTTTTCTCGTCGGTAAAAATGACCAAAAGCCCACACACAGTGGTTTTTTTCGTCAAAGAGAAAAAATTAAAATTTTCCCGACGAGAAAAATGGTCGTGTGTACGCGGCATTAGACATTCACTCTTATGCCACGTACACACGATCAGACATTCCGACAACAAAACCATGCATTTTTTTCCCGACGGATGTTGGCTCAAACTTGTCTTGCATACACACGGTCGCACAAATGTTGTCGGAAATTCCGATCGCCAAGAACGCGGTCACGTACAACACGTACGACGGCACTATAAAAGGGAAGTTCAATACCAAGTGCGCCACCCTTTGGGCTCCTTCTGCTAATCTCGTGTTAGTAGAAGTTTGGTGAGAGACGATTCGCGCTTTTCAGCCTTGTGCTTTTCGGTCCGTTACTGCTCTTCAGAAATAATAAAGAAATCAGTTTGTCAGAACTCTATGTGAATATCAGCAGCAAAACAACTTCATTATTCTAGCATTATAAAGAAGAAGAGAATTCGCTGCATTAAAAAATTTGCAGCGTGACAAATGTGCTATATCTCCATTATGAATGCTAGATTTACCAGTCCGAGTGCTTCCGTCTCGTACTTGATTCAGAGCATGCATGGAATTTTGTGCGTCTGAGATGTCTACACACGCTCGGAATTTACGAGAACGGATTTTTGTTGTCGGAAAATTTGAGATCCAGCTCTCAAATTTTTGTTGTTGGAAATTTCGACAGCAAATGTCTGATGGAGCCTACACACGGTCGGAATTTCCGACAACAAGCTCCCATCGAACATTTGTTGTTGGAAATTCAGAGCGTGTGTACGCGGCATTAGACTTTATTAAGATTTCTGCTTACATTCCGTTGCATCTCTGGGATGAAAAATTAAGAAAAATCTCATCAACAGAACACTATCCCAAAATGTTTTTGAGTTGAGTTGAGTTGAGTTGAGAGGTATCTTAATATAGCGCGGTCTTACCCCGAAGGGTCCCGACGCGCATAGCAGAGTTCCTGGGAAAAGAGGACCCAGGAACCAGAATCAGCACAGAGCGGCAGAAAGGATAGAAGAGAGAGGGAAGGCTTGCGTGAAAAGCCAAGTCTTCAGTAACCCGCAGAAGACCGGAATAGTAGGGGCCTCCTGGAGCTCGACAGGGAGGCTATTCCACAAAACGGCACCCTGGAGGGAGAAGGCCCGACCACCACGCCGGATCTTCTTGGGCACCGAGATGTGGAGGAGACCTCTGCCGGTAGATCTGAGTGATTAACAAAAGCTTGTTTATGAAAATGAGAGCAGAGATAGCTTGGGGCCAGGCCTCTTATTATCTTAAACATAATACATCCAGCCTTAAATAAGGTGCGATAGTGGACCGGCAGCCAGTGCAAGGCGCAGAGGACAGGGGTGATATGATCCCTCAGCGGGACATCCATGAGTAACCTAGCCGCAGCATTTTGAATAAGTTGAAGCTTCTGCACTAACATCTTTGACAATCTCAGATAAAGAGAGTTGTAGTAGTCTAGGCAGCTACCTATCGTGGCGCAGATGACAGTTTTTATGTCCGAGATATCCAAATCCCTCAGGAGTTTTAGCTGCCAGTGACATGCACTGACGACCCTCTTTACCTGAGGAGCCAAAGTTAAACCTGAATCTAGGACAAATCCCAGATCACGGACCTGGGGGGCCACCTCCGGAGCAGGACCAAATTAGGGAGGCCAAGGTGGGATATCTGGAGGGGTGGCCAGATCGCTGAAGATGATCACCTCAGTTTTTCCCCATTAAGTTTCAGGAAGTTGGCAGACATCCATGTGTTGATGGCCTCCAAACAGCTGGCAAGGGTGGCATCAGCCGTCTGGTTCCTAGGAATCTTTAGGTAAACCTGGGTGTCGTCCGCATAAACATGGTAATGGACGGCGTGGGACTTTAGCAGGTCGGCAAGGGGCCTCATATAGATATTAAACAGCAGGGGAGACAAGGCAGAGCCCTGTGGCACTCCGCAATCCAGTGCAGTGTACTTAGAGTAAAAGGGGCCAGTCTTGACTCCCTGAACTCTGCCCTCTAAGAAAGAGGCCACCCATGCCAAAGCCGACCCACTCATACCCAAAACAGATCTCATCCGCTCCAGTAAGATTCCATGATTAATGGTATCAAATGCGGCCGACAGATCCAAAAGAACCAGAGCTACTGAGTCACCCTTGTCCAAGCTGTGAAGGACATCATCATAGACACAGATGAGGCTCGTCTCTGTTCCATGTCCAGGTCGAAATCCGGAATGGAATTGGTCCAAGAGATGGAAAGACTTAAGGTAAGCCTGTAGCTGGATAACCACCAGGCGCTCCATCACCTTTGCCACAAAAGGCAAGATGGAAATTGGCCTGTAGTTGCCCAGTATGTCCGGGTCCAAAGTCGGTTTCTTCAGCAGGGTCAAGACCACGGCCCACTTCAGAGCGCCTGGGACAGTACCTGTCCTGAAGCAGCAGTTGATTGTCTCCCCAATAAAGGGGGCCAAAAGGGCAGCAGATTTTTTAACCAGCCCGGCAGGACATACATCTAATGGAGAGGAAGATGGTTTCAAAGAGGTAATAACCTCAACCACCTGTATAACCGTAACCGGTTGGAAACCGGGCAATCCAGGGGCCATCACTGTTTTGGCCTCTCATTTAATTTACCACTAGAAGGTAATATATTTTACCAGAAAGGGATTACTTTAATGCAACAAGTCAGCTGAATTGTACTATATAAAAACCAACAATCCCTGTTTTTATGCAAGAAATATGTAAGGGTAGAGAGCAGTGTGCAGAGGACTAATTCAACATTTTCAGTGATAGAATTCTTTAGTACCTCATTTGTTATATACGTAATCTATTTGGACTTGAGCACAGACATTGTTTCAGCTGTATTGCATTGTACAGGTCAGTGAACAGACCTTTGTCTGTAGCTCTCTCCAACGGATACCCCATATTGGCTCTATTTGTTTATGTTGTATACAGTATGTCCATTAAAGTATGCAATGAGCAAATGAATATTTTGCATTTTGCAGAGTAGATAGGGGTCAGTTTGATTATTGCCCAGACTAAAAATGTAATGCAATATATGCAAACTAACAATTATAATTTTTAAGCAAAGCGTGTTAAGCAGCATGCAGAGGCTTAATTACCAATCTTCAATAATATTTTTGCCCACATAAATCCTTTCTGATATTTAGGAAAAGCTGAAATATTTTATCCCAACTGGTATGTCTGTGTGGAAGGTCAGAATGCAGGACTTGCTGACAGCCATAGAATAGAGGTCAGAGTCTTCTTTTTTTGTTTAATCGTCTACCTTTTTTTTTTTAGAATATCTGTAATAAGAACTGTGTCTATAAATATTTATAGCAACCAATCAGATTAAAGCTGTGATTTTTATTTTTTTCAGCAATGGTTTTCATGTGTAAGGAAGAATATGATTGGCTGCTATGGGAGAGACTGACCACAGAAGATAAAAATAGGATTTTTATAACAGCTTACCTGTAAAATCCTTTTCTTGGAGTACATCACGGGACACAGAGCGGCATAGTCATTACTATGTGGGTTATATAGATACCTTCAGGTGCTGGCACTGGCAACTTCCAAAACCGGAAGTACCCTCCCCTATATAAGCCCCTCCCATCCGGGAGCACCTCAGTTTTGTAGCAAAGCAATAAGTGTCCCCAAAGAGGGGTGGGAGCTCTGTGTCCCGTGATGTACTCCAAGAAAAGGATTTTACAGGTAAGCTGTTATAAAAATCCTATTTTCTTTCTCGTACATCACGGGACACAGAGCGGCATAGTCATTACTATGTGGGATGTCCTAAAGCAATGCCCAATGAGGGGGGGGGGGATACACCATACATAAGCTGAGCGCTATCAGACATGAGGATCTTTTGCGGCCTGCAACACACTGCGCCCAAAGGCGACATCCTCCTGACTTCTAACGTCCACCTGGTAGAACCTAGTAAACGTGTGTACTGAAGACCATGTTGCGGCCTTACAGATTTGAGCCAGGGAGGCCTGGTGATGCACTGCCCATGAAGTTCCAACTGCTCTCGTGGAGTGCGCCCTAACTTTAAAAGGAGGCGGTCTCCTTCTCAAGCCATAGGCTTGCATTATGACCTGTCGAATCCACTTGGCTAAAGTAGATTTTGACGCTGCCTGACCCTTTCTGGGGCCTTCCGGCAGAATAAACAAAGTATCCGTTCTGCGAATCTGAGCAGTGGCTTTTAGATAATCTTTAACTGCTCTTACTACATCCAAAGAATGCAATAACTTTTCCTCTACCGAACTAGGTTTGGGGAAAAAAGAAGGAAGAACCACATCTTGGTTCAAATGAAACCTCGATACCACCTTAGGAAGAAAGGCTGGATGAGGACGTAACACTACTCTGTCCTTATGGATAACCAGATATGGCTCTTTACAGGACATAGCTGCTAATTCCGACACTCTTTTAGCCGAACAAATGGCTACTAGAAAAATCAATTTCCTGGTGAGAAGAACCAGGGAAATATGCTGTAATGGTTCAAATGGTTGCTTCTGTAGAACCGACAGAACCAGGTTTAAGTCCCATGGACATATGGGAATATTAACCGGAGGGCTAATACGCATCACTCCTTGTATAAAGGCTTTGACTAGTGAATGCGAAGCCAAGGGCCTTTGAAAAAATATTGACAAGGCCGAAATCTGACCCTTGATAGTACTCAAGGCAAGCTTCCTATCTACAGCCCACTGTAGGAAGTCCAGAATCCTACCTATTACGTACTTACGTGGATGCCATTTCTTGGCCTCACACCAGGCGATGTACGCCTTCCAGATTCTATAGTAGATCTGCCTGGATACCGGCTTCCTGGCATTGATCATGGTAGATACCACAGGATTAGAGAGCCCTCTCTTTTTTAGAATGTGGGCTTCAATAGCCAGGCCGTCAAACCTAGGGCTGGTAAGGAAGGGTGGTATATCGGTCCTTGCGAAAGCAGGTCCGGACAATGTGGGAGAGTCCAAGGACTCCCTACTGACATTTTTACAATCTCCGCGTACCATGCTCTTCGGGGCCACGCTGGAGCCACCAGAATCACTGGTTTCTTTTCTACCCTGATTCTGCGGAGTAATCGAGGTAACAATTGTGGCGGTGGGAACGCATATATCAGCTTGAACTGATCCCAAGGGAACATTAGGGCATCCGAGCCGCAAGCTAGGGGATCCCTTGTCCGAGAGACAAACCTGTCCACCTTTGCGTTGAATCTGGATGCTAGAAGATCTACATCCGGTGTTCCCCACCGCTGACATATTGTCCAGAAAACCTCGGGGTGAAGGGACCATTCCCCTGGGCATAATTGCTGGTGACTTAGAAAGTCCGCCTTCCAATTCTCCACTCCTGGAATGAATACCGCAGATATGGCTGGGACATATCTTTCTGCCCATTTCAGGATGTAATTTACTTCCCTCTGGGCTGCACGACTCCTGGTGCCACCCTGATGATTGATATATGCCACTGCTGTGGCATTGTCTGATTGAATTCTGACAGGGGACCCTTGGAGTTTGGATGTCCATGCTACTAGGGCATACCGGGCTGCTCGTATCTCTAAGAGATTGATGGGCAGGGCCTTTTCTGCATCCGACCATCTGCCCTGGAGAGACCATTGCTCCAGTACTGCTCTCCAGCCTATAAGGCTGGCATCTGTAGTGACCACCTTCCAAGAAACCGGACTGAAGGATTTCCCTTTTTCCAGATTCTGGAGAACCAACCACCAACGGAGGCTCTTGCGAACGGAAGGGGACAAGGACATTGGCAAGTCTAGGGCCTGAACTTTCTTGTTCCAGGCTGACAGTATGGCCCTTTGCAAATTCCTTGAATGGAATTGACCGTAGGGTACTGCTTCGAATGATGCCACCATTTTTCCCAGCAGCCTCATGCACAGGCGTATGGACGGCTGTCTTTTTGTACCCACTAAGTGGATCAAATCTCTCAAAGACAACACCTTTTTTCGAGGCAAGAATATTTTTCTCTGGCCTGAATCCAGCCTTAGCCCCAAGTATTCCAGACTTTTGACTGGTTTTAGGGCTGACTTGTCTCGGTTGATAATCCAACCGTGAGATTCCAGATACTTGATTGTCTTGTGAACGACCACTTCTAGTTTTTTCACTGAGTGGTCTATCAGCAACAAGTCGTCTAGATATGCCATTATCGTTACACCTTGCGTTCTTAGATTGGCCAATAATGGGGCCAGAATTTTTGTGAACACTCGTGGTGCTGTGGCCAGACCGAAGGGTAAGGCTCTGAACTGAAAATGGCGCCCTTCTACTGCAAAGCGTAGAAATTTTTGGTGGACTGGAAAGATGGGAATGTGCAAATAAGCATCTTTGATGTCGATCGAGGCTAACCATTCCTCCCCTTGTAGGGCAGTGGCCACCGATCGGATCGACTCCATCCGGAAAGTCCTGATATACAGGAATTTGTTTAGCCCTTTTAGAATTAATATGGGCCTCACGTCCCCGTTTGCTTCGGGACTGTAAAGAGGTTTGAGTAAAAACCCGAACCCCCATTCTTCCAGGGGAACCTCCATAATTACTCCTTGGAGCAATAGTTGTTCTAGTGCCAACAGGAGGGACTCTCTCTTCCGGGGATCCCTTGGCACGTTTGACCTCAAAAAATGGGAAGGAGGAGAGTCTTTTAACTTCAATCTGTATCCCAAACATACTGCAGAGAGCACCTATCTGTTCTGATCGTGTCCCGCCAGGTCTCTGCGAACAACTGGAGTCTTCCCCCCCACCCGACTGAGTGGGGGCAACCCTACAATGAATTTAACTTTGGGGGAGGTTTTGTACCTCTCCTGACCCAGGGTTTCTCATTACCCTGCGATTGTCCCTGATTTTTACCCCCGGGATTTGACCGAGGAGGCCGTCGGAACTGTTTCACAGCCGATGCCCCAGGGACTGGAGAAGCAGGCCTCTTAAAAGAGGGACCTCTAACTCTGTTTTTAACCGGCAAGAGTGTATTTTTACCGCTGGAAATTTTCTGGATATATTTGTCCAGTTCTTCCCTGAATACGCGTTCACCATGAAAATGGGACGCTAACCAGCCATTTTTTACAGGGAGCTTCAGCAGACCAGTTTTTTAGCCATAGAAGCCTACGCATATGTACTACAGACAGCGTAAGGTGGGAGGCCTGATGGATTGAATCCTTTATGGCGTCAACCGCAAAGCTTAAGGCTCTAGGTAGATCAGCTAGGGCAAGGGCCTGCTGATCTGGCAAGTCCCTTAAGACCTGTTTCAACTGATCCTTCACTGCTTAGCAGACCCCACTGCTGGTTGTGTCACCAAGCTTGCTGTAGAAAGAAGCAGATTTTCATAAGGACTCCAATTTTTTATCTATTGGGTTCTTGAACATTTGGACATTATCCACTGGACATGTCAGTGATTTATACACACAAGAGATGGCTGCGTCCACTGTAGGGACCTTCCATTTTTTGATGAACTTATCCTCCATGGGATAGACCACCGGAAATCTCTTGGGGGGAATAAATATTTTCTCAGGATGTTCCCAATCCTGGTAAATGAGCCCTTCCAGTAAAGGTTGAAGCGGAAAAGAACAGACAGTCTGGGGGCTTCTAGCGACCCCAACGAGGATACAGTAGTGGTTGATGGTTCCGCAAGGTGCATTTTAAATGCTGATCGGACCATGTTAGTCAGAGACTGAACCCACAATCTTTCAGCTTGAGATGCTGAGAAAGGTTCCTCCACTGTTGATTCCTCTATAACAGAATCAACCTCATCCTGATCCCCTTCAGGCAGGTCGATCCCTGTATGGGACTGTTGCTCTGCTAACAGGTACTCTGAAGGAGGAGACGGAGATCGGGCGTGCTTTCCCTGACAGGGAGGCCGCGATCAATGTTGACAATCTCTCTCTAATCCTCCCAGAGCTGAGGAAAAAACCTCCTCTATTACATACACAGGAGCAGGTGAACTGAGGACAGCCACAGTACCAAGTACCACTGCGGGGTCTCTACGGTCACTTACCTCTGAATTTTCAGGGGAGACTGGTGCAGCCGAAGCATGCCCAAGATCCTCAGAGCCCGATGAGACCCCCTTCGCTTCCTGGAAGATTCAGTTCCGGAGCTTCTGGACGGCATATTCCTAAGCCTAAAGCTGAGGTATTCCAGCCGTAATACACCACTTTTACTGATATATAGCAGCAATTGTGCTAGACTATTAACAGTTGGTGTCTACTAAAGTGCCTTTCTAGGGGATGCCTGCATCAACCGCCTCTGTGTGCCTTTTTACTGTTGCTAGCTCTGTCTGTGCACTTCAATAGACAGCTGTGATTGTGCTTCAAAACACGCTGGACGCCCGCACATGCGCAGTAGCGCCGCGGCGCACACCGAGCGTCATCCACCCGCTCCGCCCCTTTTTCCAGATCGCCTCTATATATAGAGGCGCGTGCACGTGCACGCGCACGGGCACGTGTGCCTTCGGCGCCTTTTTTGAAAAAAATAAGGAGCTAGATGGGAGCCAGGGTCCCTGCCGCAGGGCCCGGGGATGGATGAGCGCAGCAACAGGGCAGAGGAGACAGCTTCCCAGCAGAGAACTTACCAACTGCCTGGATTTGACTTCGGAAGAAAAAAATCCACATTACAAGAAAAAGAATCATAGCGGCCTCTAGTGTTTAACACAGGTACCGCGGTCTTACATTTTTTTTTTTTTTTTTTTTCTTGCCTACTATTAAAATTTTTACATTTTCTCAGTAGTAACAGGCATGCACAGAATATTAGCGGGAATACCTTAGGTAACAGGCAGAAAGACAAAATAGGCTTGGGGGTCCCCCAATAGAACCAAGTTCCTGAGGGCCCCCACTTACCTTTTCCTCGCCGCAGGACTCTGTTTGGTCCACAGAAGCCCAAACTTCACCTATCACGGCAGGCATTGTAATTAAACCTTCAGGGACCGGGTTCCCAAGGATTCCACTCCCCTGGACCTGTATAGCACCCTGCACAGAAAACATCTTGGTCGTGGGTATGACCAGAGCTCTGGATCCCAGGGTCCAGCCCTCCTAAGAGAGGCATTACAGGCAAAACCTTGCTCTTCTCTTGCAAGGCCCGGGTACCGACCGTTTAGCTATGAAGCTTTTTTGGTCGGATCCGGAATAGCTTACTGAGGCCCAAAAGAACCTGTACGCAAGCTCAGTGAAAAACACGTTACTTCTTGGCCAACACCTTAGACACTGGCAAAAAACTGAGGTGCTCCCGGATGGGAGGGGCTTATATAGGGGAGGGTACTTCCGGTTTTGGAAGTTGCCAGTGCCAGCACCTGAAGGTATCTATATAACCCACATAGTAATGACTATGCCGCTCTGTGTCCCGGCCGTGATGTACGAGAAAGAAATGGATCTACCTGGAATGATGATCCAGGAGACATTTACCCAATTAAAAAAAAATAGAGGGATAAACTATTTCATCTTGCGATTCAGCTGGCAGCATCTATGTGATTTAGCATTTCCTTCCCTCTTTTTAACTAGGTAAAAAAGGGATCTTTATAGAAAATCAGAAAATGTTTTTGATAACAAACACTTTTGGCTGTTGGAAGTGCTCATTACTGCCCCAATATAGCAGTACATTTTCACTTGACCGTAGCCAGCCTGTCCTAAGTAGGGGTGACTATCTAAATGTAGTTGCTCAGTGCTAGACAGCCCTGATTTGTACTTATGTGGTCTTCCTCTAAGCTCAGCTTTGCTGTTGGTTCTGCCTTCTGTTCTCCCTGGCCAACCACTAGGAAGTTTATTGCCAGTGGTGCATACTGGGGATGAACATAAATATGTGGGGCTAACTTTGAGAGGGTATCTTTCCCCCAGGCTTTGGCCTGGTGAGGTGTGCTGTCTGTAGTCTGTCCTGCTAGGCCAGTAGCATTTACTGGGCCTAATTTGTGCTGAGAGCCAGGCTGGGGCCAAAAGTGGTCCTCAGAACCTGTCCTTCCAGATCAAGGGGGGAGTTGAACCAAGACTAAGAACCAGGAAGGAGACATAAGAATACACAGAGAAGTCTGCTAGCCAGCTGAAGTGTGCTATTTACATTGTTGCAGGTGTTGTCTTGTCTGTAAGTATTGCTTTTGGGTAACTGCAGCCCTTATCCCTCTCCCCCTGTCTGTTTGGTGCAATAAAATCTTAAATTAACATTAAGCCCTGGTTCACACTGGTGCGTTTTGACATGCGATTTGGCATGTCAAATCGCATGTCAAAATGGCGGTATTTGCCGCAAATTGCCGGCAATGGCACCGTCCTAATCGGTGCGAAGCCGCATCTGCGGCGCTGCACCGATTTCAAAAAGTAGTTTCTATACTACTTTTTGCGATTTTGGACCGCGATTTACATTGACATCTGTGCAGAAACCTGCACAGATGTCCCTGTAATCGCGGCCAAAATCGGGACTGACCAGCGGGAGTGAAATCGTGCGAGTTCAGCTGAACTCGCACGGCTTCACTCTCGCAGCCCAGTGTGAACCCGGGCTAAAGCTTATTTTTTCTTATTAAAATAATAAACGTGTTATGCTTTTTTGCTCTGTGCAATGGTTTTGCACAGAGCAGCCCCGATGCTCCTCTTCTGGGGTCCCCCGCTAGTGCTCCAGGCTCCAGCTCTTCATGCGTTCTCACTCCCGAACCGCCCCGCCTGCCTCTTTTGACACAGATCAGGCGGCTCAGCCCCACCCCACCGCTCTTTCGTCACAGTATTTGATTGATTGCAGCCAGGACCAATGGCTCCCCCTGCTATCAAGCTGCCCAGTGACTCAATGATAGTCCCAGTTAACCTGTATGCAGTATAGGTTCAGATGTGGTAAAGGTTCATTCTACTGTAGTCTTGGTTTGGAATATGTGCAGTATAGGGGCGGAAAGGATTGGGTACACTTGGTTCCTGCTCTCAGTGGCTTAGTCACAGCTAGCAGTATCACCAATCGGCAAATAGCTTGCTCACCAGTCCCAGGGATGCTGCGGTGACCTCTTGCTTTAGAAGGGGGGCCCCCTTGGTCTCTCCCTGAAAGCCTTTGGTGATCAGAGATAGGAAGCAGAGGGTGAATGGAGGCTACAGTCTCCCTGCTGCAACCAGGCAGTTGCTGTGATGTGACCGGTTCTGCTCTGCCCCCAGGTTTCCTCACTCCGAGCCTCAGGCTAAGATCTCCACTGGTATGTTCTCCCACTGGCAGACAAATATCCAAACAGAGGTGTTCTTTCTCTAACTCCTTTGGTGCCAAGAGGAAGAGCTTTCTTGGGCAGTTTGATAAAAAAATCATCTCTCCACACCTCCTACTGCACAGTGCCTATTGGGATTTGTATTTTAAGGAGTCTATTTGTCCCATTAGATGGCTGCCGTTTCAAACTACAACTCACTGGATTCTTAGTGTGCTGCATAGATGTCTATGGGCTTGGTTGGCTTTAGCTCTCTCCCCTGCTGGCCAGGGTAGAATGGTGCTGCACAACATCAGTATCTCAGTAGATGGAGAGAAGAATAAAAGGCAATGTCTCCTTCTCGATATTGCTGTACCCAAAAAACCTGTCTACACTCACATGCCATCGAGAGTCAGGGGGGTGCTACATAAGAATTGCACTGGGACATCTTGCAGGAGCTGAACCATGCGCATTATTGCCACCCTTAGAGCAGCTTAAAGGGGTTGTAAAGGTTCGTTTTTTTATTTTCTAAATAGGTTCCTTTAAGCTAGTGCATTGTTGGTTCACTTACCTTTTCCTTAGATTTCCCTTCTAAATATTTGTTTTCTTTGTTTTCTTTGTCTGAATTTCTCACTTCCTGTTCCTCCTCAGTAAGCTGTTCAGTAAGCTGTTCTGGCTGACTCCACACCACTCGGATGATGGTGTGAAGTTTAGTGAGAAGAAACAGGAAGTGAGAAATTCAGACAAAGAAAAAAAACATTTAGAAGGTAAATCAAAGGAAAAGGTAAGTGAACCAACAATGCACTAGCTTAACCACTTAACAACCACCTGCCGACAAATAACGTCGACAAGGTGGTTGCTTAACTCTGGGAGGACGTTATATAACGTCCTCCCAGAATCGCGCTCCCGCGCGCCCCCTGGGGCGCGCACACTGGAAACTCCGTGACCACCGGGTCCAGAGGACCCGGCGGATCACGAATCGCGGTAAATCGCCGCTGATAGCGGCCGTTTACCACGTGATCGCTCCGTCAAATGACGGAGCAATCACTTGTAAACAGACCGGCGTCATTTGATGACGCCGGTTCCTCCCTCCCCTCTCTGTACCGATCGGTACAGTGTGAGAGGGGAGGGGGAGGGAGCGGATGGCAGCAGCAGCACTGTGGGCTGGATCTGTGACAATTGCAGTCACAGATCCAGCCATCCATCCATCCCTGCTCAGCCATCCCTGTGCTATACCCTGCCAATACTCTGCAATACACCCTGCCAATACTCTGCAAAATACCCTGCCAATACCCTGGTGCAATACTCTGCAATACCCTGGTGCAATACTCTGCAATACCCTGGTGCAATACTCTGCAATACCCTGCGAAATACTCTGCAATACCCTGCGAAATACTCTGCAATACCCTGCGAAATACTCTGCAATACCCTGGTGCAATACTCTGCAATACCCTGGTGCAATACTCTGCAATACCCTGGTGCAATACTCTGCAATACCCTGGTGCAATACTCTGCAATACCCTGCACAATACTCTGCAATACCCTGCACAATACTCTGCAATACCCTGCACAATACTCTGCAATACCCTGCAAAATACTCTGCAATACCCTGCAAAATACTCTGCAATACCCTGCGCAATACTCTGCAAAATACTCTGCAAAATACTCTGCAATACCCTGCACAATACTCTGCAATACCCTGCACAATACTCTGCAATACCCTGCACAATACTCTGCAATACCCTGCACAATACTCTGCAATACCCTGCACAATACTCTGCAATACCCGCCACAATACTCTGCAATACCCTCCACAATACTCTGCAATACCCTCCACAATACCCTGTGCAATACCCTCCACAATACCCTGTGCAATACCCGTGCAATACCCTGCCATACACCGCAATACCCTGCCATACACCGCAATACCCTGCCATAGTCCGCAATACTCCGCAATGCCCTGCAATACTCCGCAATGCCCTGCAATACTCTGCAATGCCCGGCAATACTCCGCAATGCCCAGCAATACTCCGCAATGCCCGGCAATACTCTGCAATAACCACTTCCCGCCCTCCGGCCGTCATATGACGTCCTTGACTTTGTGCGGGGATATCTGAATGATGGGAGCAGCTACAGGCATCATTCAGATATTAGCTTTTTCAGCCGGCGATTCCCTACACCATAAGAACAATCATAGCGGCTGTTCCGCCGCTTGATCATTCTTACGGGAGGCGAGAGGGGATGTCCCCCCCCCCGCCGCCCTCCGGTGCTTCTACCGACTCACCGCTACGATCAAAGCCAGGATTGTTGTTTTTTTTTTCGTATTTTTTTCAGGCTTCCCAGCCTAGAGGTGAGATGTGGGGTCTTATTGACACCCCCCCCCCCATATCTCACTGTAAAGAGGACCTGTCATGCCATATTCCTATTACAAGGGATGTTTACGTTCCTTGTAATAGGTATAAAAGTGATCAAAAAAATGTTTAGGGCGGAAAAACATGTCAAACTAAAATAAATAAAGTAAAATGAAGAATAAATTTTTATTTTTTTTTTAAAGCGCCCCTGTCCCCGTGAGCTCGCATACAGAAGCGAACACATACGTAAGTCCCGCCCACATATGAAAACAGTTTTCAAACCACACATGTGAGGTATCTCTGCGAACGTTAGAGCGAGAGCAATCATTTTGGCCCTAGACCTCCTCTGTAACTCAAAACATGTAACCAGTAAAAATATTTAAAGCGTCGCCTATGGGGATTTTTTAAGTAGCGAAGTTTGGCGCCATTCCACGAGTGTGTGCAATTTTTAAGGGCGACATGTTAGGTATCTATTTACTCGGCGTAACTTCATCTTTCACATTATGCAAAAACATTGGGCTAACTTTACTGTGTTTTTTTTTTTTAAGCACAAAACATTTTTTTCCCGTAAAAAACGCGTTAAAAAAATTGCTGCGCAAATATCGTGCGAGATAAAAAGTTGCAACAACCACCATTATATTCTCTAAGGTCTTTGCTAAAAAAACATATATAATGTTTTGGGGTTCTATGTAATTTTCTAGCAAACAAATGATGATTTTTACATGTAGGAGAGAAATGTCAGAATTGGCCTGGGTGCTCCAGAACGCCTGAAGGTGCTCCCTGCATGTTGGGCCTCTGTATGTGGCCACGCTGTGTAAAAGTCTCACACATGTGGTATCGCCATACTCGGGAGTAATAGCAGAATGTGTTTTGGGGTGTAATTTGTGGAATGCATATGCTGTGTGTGAGAAATAACCTGCTAATATGACAATTTTGTGAAAAAAAAAGAGAAAAAAAAAATCTTGATTTTGCAAAGAATTGTGGGAAAAAATGACAACTTCAAAAAACTCACAATGCCTCTTTCTGAATACCTTGGAATGTCTTCTTTCCAAAAAGGGGTCATTTGGGGGGTATTTGTACTTTTCTGGCATGTTAGGGTCTCAAGAATTGAGATAGGCCGTCAGTACTTCAGGTGTGATCAATTTTCAGATATTGGCACCATAGCTTGTGGACTCTATAACTTTCACAAAGACCAAATAATATACACCAATTTGTACTTATTTTTACCAAAGATATGTAGCAGTATAAATTTTGGCCAAAATTTATGAAGAAAAAATAGTAATTTGCAAAATTTTATAACAGAAACGAAAAAAAAATCATTTTTTTACAAAATTTTCAGTCTTTTTTCTCTTATAGCGCAAAAAATAAAAAACCCAACAGTGATTAAATACCACCAAAAGAAAGCTCTATTTGTGTGAAAAAAAGGACAAAAATTTCATATGGGTACAGTGTTGTATGACTGAGTAATTGTCATTCAAAATGTGAGAGCACCGAAAGCTGAAAATTGGTCTGGTTATTAAGGGGGTTTAAGTGCCCAGTGGTCAAGTGGTTAAAGGAACCTATTTAGAAAATAAAAAACAAACCTTTACAACCCCTTTAAATTAATAATGCTTGTTGTGCACTCTGTGAAGTTTTTTTTTAATTACAACCTGCTATAAGTTGCCATGATGTTTCATAAACAGCAAACAAGCAATAAAATGGTTTTGAACCGAACATCTGCTAAATCATTAATATATTGAACCTTGAACTTAGTTCTACAGGTTTCTAGCAAGCTTCAAGTAAGTGTGGCAGCCCACTCTCAGGTTTAATTATTCTGGAATCTGAAGTATGTTGTTTGTAATTTATTAGTGCTGACACTGTGTAGCCCCGCTTTCCTAATTTGATATTATTGTTGTAATGAAAGAATAATAAACCAGAAAGTTGTCTTCTTCAGCAGACAAGAGGTGTCTGGTTTCTGAATGTAGCAGACTTTTCATGTACTTGCTGAAAAACATTGGAGTTTTTGATGATACTGCTTAGCACTGGATCTGTATGTTTAAAGAAGAACCAAAAAAAAAAAAAAAAAAGAAGGCCTGAAGATTACCTAAAACTCACACAATTCTGAAAGTAGAGACCCTGGAGAATAAATTAGTGGTAGTGTTATTTTTTTCACAATGTTTTACCAAGTGCAAAATTTGGGGAAAACTACTGAAGTTTATTTTAAGACACAAAAATGCAATGTTTGGTAAAAGATGAAGCTGCACTGAGTAACCAGATACCCAATATTTCAAGCTTTAAAACTATGTGTGTTCATGGAACAGCAACAAACGTTGGTACCCTTAAATCTTCTATAGACCTAGTTTTATAGTTTTATTTATTTATTTATTTATTTTTGGGGGGGAGTAAAGTGCTTAGGTATAAATTTTTTTTTTTTTTTCTATTGCACTTTATTAGCTTCTTCACTGGCCAGAGCAGCTGGGAAATGTGACAGTAGAACCTGGAAGTAATGCAATACATGCCATTTCCAGGTTCTCACTAAGAAGGGATAATCAGCAAATGGATGGACATTTTTAAAATAAAAACTTGCAGTACCGGGCAGGACTGCACAGCGAAGATCACTGGAAGGGGGATGAAGCTATGTATCTAACATGGCAGGCTGCACTCAGAGGGAGGAGAGGAATTTAAGCGGAGGTCCACCCTGAAAAAATCTTTACACTAAAAATCTTACAAAAAAAAAATAAAAAATTAAATAGAATTTTTTTTTTTTTTTTATACTCACCCGAAATACCTGTTGCTATGCGGACGTCCCCTAATCTGCCTCTAATGTTCCTCTTCTCGTCCACGGTGGGTCTCCTTCCGCTTCCTCTTCTTGTGAATGGGTCGCGCTGCCTTCTGGGAACTGTGTGTATCCCAGTAGGCAAGCCGCCCATTCACAAAGCGCCGTGCGAGTGGCACATGCGCAGTAGGAAACGGGCAGTGAAGCCTTCACTGCCTGTTTCCCTTACTCAGGATGGAGGAGCCGGGACCTGCCAGCAGCGATCGATTGCCGTGGCAGGACCGACATCGCGGGCGAGTAGGACAGGTAAGTGTCCTTATTAAAAGTCAGCAGCTACACTGTTAGTAGCTGCTGACTTTTTTTTTTTTTTTGTGGCTGCACCTCCGCTTTAAGAAACTGGTTCTAAAGGCAGAAGTTTTTCTATCTTAATGCATTCTCTGCATTTAGATTAAAAAAAAAACCTTCTCCCCCCCCCCCTCCTCCAGCTGTTATACTTACCTGAGCCCAATCTTTATCCAGTGCTGTGCCCAAAAGCAACAGCTCTCTGCTCTCTCCCTCTTCACAGGGCAGATTGATAGCAGTGGGAGCCATTGGCTCATGCTGCTGTCAATCAAATCTTGTGATGAAAAAGCAGGGGCGGGCCCGAGCCACACTGTCTATAGACACACACAACCCGGCTCAGGATCGAGCCAGCCATCAGCTTCCAATGGTGGCACACTGAGAATAGGAGGAGCCAGTAAAGCCAGTGCAGGAACCCTAGAAGAGGAGGATCAGGGCTTCTCTGTGCAAAACTATTGCACAGATCAGGTAATTATTTGACTGCATTTTGATTAGTGGGAAAAGGTAACATATAAGCAGGTTAAATGTTACAGACTTTACAGCATTTGCTTCATAGTCAAGATTTGCATACCAGGAAGTTCTTTATTTTGCAGCTCCTGGCATGCTCTAGTGTACAAGGTATATGACCATGCATGCAGGTACCTTGGCAGTTTAAACTTACAAACTGTGCATTTTCCCTTTTTTTTAACAGGCTGCAAACCCTTATTTTCCATCTTTTAAACAAATGAGCAGTTGACCTTTGCAGTACTAGGTCCAGCCCCATTGCAAGATTGAGTTTTTGAGTTCCCTGAAGTTCTGCTTGAATATTTTTTACCGACACACAACTTTTAAGGCCCGTAAACGGACAATTTTCTTCAAATAACAGCCATTCAAAAAAGATGCACACCTTTTCTATTGCTATATGAAAGGATCCCTCATGTCTGTCTCGTGTGGTCACACGGCACTAAAATAAGTGCAGTAATGAACAGTTACACTTTTTTTTGTCTCATAGATTTTCATCTAACCATCTCTCATATATACAGTATATTTACTGTATATGTGCAGTACCCTCCTAGTTAGGTTGCTAGGATGTTAGGCAAATGTAGTTCTTTTTAGTTCCTCTGTAATCAGTGGAGCAGTGGTATCACCTCCTGCCATAACAGTGGGAGGGCATTAAATACCAGCAGTGTGCACCAAGTACATACAAAGTGCAGGGTTTAGTGGTGCGCTGCACACAAAGTTCAGGGGTGCTCTGCATACAGAGTACAGGCTTCAGGGGTGCTCTGCATACAGAGTGCAGGGTTCATGGGTGCGCTGCACACAGAGTGCAGGGTTTAGGGGTGCGCTGCATACAGAGTGCATGGTTTAGGGGTGCTCTGCGTACAGAGTGCAGGTTTCAGGTGTGCGCTGCGTACAGAGTGCAGGGTTCAGGGATGTGCTGCATACAGAGTGTAGGCTTTAGGGGTGCGCTGCATACAGAGTTAAGCTTTCAGGTGTGCGCTGTGTACAGAGTGCAGGGTTAAGGGATGTGCTACGTAAAAAGTGCAGGGTTCAGAGGTGTGCTGGGTGCAGAGCACAGGGGTGTCCCCTTTTCCTCCAAATTGCCCCCTTCCCCAGTACAGTGCTCTAATCCCACTCCCAAATTCCTCTCCTTGACAGGACCTGATAGAGAATTGTGGCTGCAGAAGAGCAGGACAGGTTACTCAGGAGGAGAGTGTAGTGTAGCTGTGGGGCACGTGGGGCCATGGGCACAGGCTTCAGCTGTTGCTGCCAAACAAGCACTAGGTTCCAACTACCTATCTATGCAGAGAGGCGGCAGGTGGAGCACAGGTGAGATCACTCCACAGCTGGAACTGGAAGAGCAGGATCAGCAAATGCAGCTGCCTTCTGCTGCTGGCTCCAGTCTGCTTCTCTTGTAAAATAAAACCCCAAATTGCTCCAAACTTAGCCTGTACAACTGGCTGCTGGTGTTGCATCAAGCAGTCAAGGAGTTCTTTCTTACACTTGATGAGCCAACACTAACCTGCCTGAAAAATAGGACTGATTTTTACTGACTTAAAATCTCTCTAATAGATCATTAACTGAGCTGTAAAAATCACAGATTTTTACAAACTGTCAGTAAATATACTGATGGTTGAAAACCTTGGAGGCAATCCAGCCATTTGGGTGGGGATGGCTACCCCCATCTGCAGCAGTTCTCCTGATTCTAGCTAATGTTTATCGAGGTCCCAGCTGTGCACAGCTGGGGGTATTTCTCTTGTTCACAAATCCATGAACTTTTTACCTAAGGACCTGGTCTGGAGAGCTCACTAAAGAGTACCTGGTGGAATTTAGAAGAGTTCTGGCTGTCCTGTGGCATTGTGAGCATTAATCTCTTCCTCACTGAAGAGTGTCAGGTGGATACTGAATGGAGGCATCCAGTGATCATTGCCATTGTGAGTACTGTCCTGAGGTCAGGGCCTTTGTGTGTATCTTTTTTTTTGTGTATTAGAAAAAGGAGAAGTCCTGACTGGTATAGCTTTTTAAACAAGGACTGTTAGGGAGGCTTAGCAAGGTGGAGTGTCCTCCTGCAAATATTCAGTGAATCTGAAGTATCCCATATCACCCAACATCCCATCCAAGTTCTTCAGCAATAAAAATCCTAAAAGACATCCCCTAGACCAGTGGCGGTGCGTCCATAGTGGGCGCAGGAGCACCGCCCCCTCTCTCCTGCGCCAGTCACTGCATTGCATGAACCTATGTATTGTCGCCGCTGCTGCCCACTATTCAGATGGCTGGCCCCTTGGCGAGCGCCGGCCATCTGAATAACAGCGGCTGGTTGGTTTTTGGAAGTGCCTATCAGAGCCAGCGGCTCTGATAGGCTTCCCGATTACAGCCTGTGGGCTGTAATCGGCTTCCAAATAGTTAACCAGGGGACGCATGGGGGGTGCGTTCCTTGGTTAACACTGACAGGCGTCGCAGCCAATCAGGTTCACCGGGTCTGGTTACCGGTAACCTGATTGGCTGAAGCGGGAGAAGACATCGAGGATGGAAGAAGGACGGTGCTGACCCGAGGAAGGTAAGTGCAGGGCTGGGGGAAAACTGGCTGTATTTGGGGACAAACTGGCTGCTGTATTTGGGGGGAAACTGGCTGCATTTGAGGACAAACTGGCTGCATTTGGGGACAAACTGTCTGAATTTGGGGGCAAACTGGCTGCATTTGGGGGGAAACTGGCTGTATTTGGGGGGAAACTGGCTGCATTTGGGGACAAACTGGCTGTATTTGGGGACAAGCTGGCTGTATTTGGGGACAAACTAGCTGCATTTGGGGGGAAACTGGCTGTATTTGGGGGGAAACTGGCTGCATTTGAGGGGGCAAACTGGCTGCATTTGAGGGGACAAACTGGTGGAGTTTGGGCACAGTGGCCGTGTTTAATAGGCACAGTGGCGGCAATTGATGATTTTTTTTTTCAGTTTGCTTGCGCCCCCCAAAAATTTGGAGCACCAGCCGCCACTGCCCCAGACTGATTATTGAACCAGAGTGAGAGAACTGTTGCAGCTTGCCTGGCTTCCTCTGCTTTAATCTTGGGAAAGAACCAGTTAAATGACAGTGGCTCCTACAGAGCTAGCACTACATATGTCTGAAACAGACCTAAGAATGGTGCCTTGGTTATATTAAATGGCATAATTACCATGGGCACAATGGGTGCTTTTGTTTCCAGACTCACAAGGCTGTATAGGTTCGAGGCCACAACTTAACTGGCACTTAACATTACCATAACAGGGGGGCCACAAAAACCAAACTCACCGGTGTATATTGGGTACCTTCCACTGCTACTCAGTGCAAATAATGTTCCTATCCACTTATTCTGCTCATTCTGATCTGCCAGTGAAACCTCTGTGAAAAACCCACACTTACCCTTATGGGACCAATGCACAGACTCCCACCCCCACTTCATCTTGTAGTGCTCAGTGCCTCATTGATCTATCGCTAAGTCTAAGTGTCCTATTCCAAATACTAACTTTTAGAAAAGTCTGAATTGGCAAAAAAAAAAGAGACCTCAGGTGCTGTAGAAGTTAGAGCAGCAGCCCCGACCACTTCCAGCAAATCCTTCAGGCCATTCAGGGAAAGGCAACCAAATTGCATTTCCGTCTTTCTCCCTAGCATATATATCTTTATTTTGTTACCCAACTGCTCCAGACAAAGGAAATACTTGGTTCTTCCAGGTATGGATCAGCATGAAGCTCACTATATATGATAGTCCTGTTCACCTGGTCAACTGGTCAACTGGTGCTGTCAAAGTTGAGTCCAAAGCCTTGTGTACACTACAACACAAGCAACTCGTAGCTTAAACAGCTTTCTTTTTGCACCCAGCCATTGAATAAAGCGGTGTAGAAGCAAAAGGAAGGTGTGTATATGCTGCTGGGTAGGGGGGGCATTAAAAAGAATTTGTTGCTTCGCATGGGCAAATGCAGTTATCGAGTCACTATACTTGGTGTGCACCCTCTCCTCTCCACCTCTACTTTTAACAGGTTTAGTTTGAACCCTCAATTAAAATCAGCTGAATACCTACTTGAATTCACTGAAGTGTGTGCAATGGCTGACTTGTGCTGAATGTGCATGACAGATCTAAATGGGAATAAAGCGTGAGGCTGCATCTCATGAGCAGCAATTCTGCATGCTTGAACACTTAGATGTTAATGGATCATTCCCACTTCTCCCACAGGTCTGGTTTTCATTCTATGAATCACAGGCTTTTTGCAAAATGACTTTTAGTTATGATGTTGTTTGAAAGTCATTTTTTCGTAACAACCATTGTTGTTTTGTAGCTGTAGGGCTGCAAATATTTGCATGACGCAACAGAGCTAGTAAAAAGTGCCAGCTAGGGATGCCAGATGTAGCGCTAATTGCTTTGGACACCTGGAACAAATAGAAAGTGTAACTGCAGCCAGCCAGTCATGAGAAACAGTTTGGAATTTTTAACACACAACACAATCTAATGGGCATCATTAAATCTACATATGTCCTTTACAGATAGCATGCTAGGCTTGCTTCACACTACCATACTGGGTTGATATGCGTTTTACCATGCATTACCATCATTAATGCATGGCATTTTTTTTACGGTGCGCTGTGTTGACAGTCACTTTCCCAAACCACAAGTACAGAGGCAACACCTGTGCTGCGGTACCATGCACATACGGTGTGCTGCGTTGACAGTCTCTTTACCAAACCACAAGTACCTGTGCTGCGGTACCATGCATTACGGTGTGCTGCACTGATTACAGGTACAGGTCTGCCTGTTCTTCTGCAAATAATAGAGTTCTTTATGATGGAGTACAAATTGTACTAGTACTGTTGTTTTGGAATTCCAGATATAGAAAAAAAAAATTACAGATCTGATAACTTGGGAACCCTAATTTCATTCCATGCTCATATTTAAATGAATGATTTTCTACAGTAAATATTTAAATGAATGATTTTCTACAGTAAAAGGAAAGTAAACTCCCCTGGGGGCAGGACTTTAAAGGCACTTTGACACAAGTCAATTTAAGTCAATTTAAAATATATGTACTTTTATTAGACACACATTGGTAAAAACATTATCCTGAAAAAAAATGTATTAATGTTTTTACCAATGTGTATCTAATAAAAGTACATATATTTAAAATTTACTTCAATTGACTTCTGTCAAAGTGCTTTTGATGTCCTGCCCCCAGCGGATTTTTCTTTCCTTTGTTACCCAGGGATGTGGCACCCTATGGAGTTAAGCCTCTTATCTCAATATCAGTTCTGAAGCTTTAAAGTGATATAAAAAGCATTTTTTTTTAAAATAACAAACATGTTGTACTTACACAGTTTTGCACAGAGCAGCCCCGATCCTCTTCTACTCTGATCCCCACCGGTGTTCCTGGCCTCTCCCTTCTGCCGAGTGCCCCCAGAGCAAGCAGCTTGCAATTAGGGCACCCAAGCATGCTCTGGATGTCCATTCACACACAGCCGCAGCTCGACCCTATCCCCTCTCTCTCCTCATTGGCTCACTGGCTGTGATTGATAGCACTGGGAGCCAATGAGGAGGGAGTGGATCGCAATGGGGCTCAGGTAAGTATTAGGGGGGCCTGGAGGGCTGGTGCACAGAGAAGGTAAAAAACCTTGAGCCTTTAGAACCACTTTAACTCTGGGCAAAAAAACGTTATTTTAAATATATTCCTCAATAGCCACAAATGATATAAATCCAATTTGTGTGCACCAAATGTCTTTACAAACCCAGCTATTAACTTTGTAAATGTAACAGTGACATCATCAGTGTGCTAAACAGAGCCTGTGTAGAGGGCAGAGCTGTGGGAGGGGTCCCTATGCTCCATACAGTACAGGTTGCCTGAAGAAAACTACAGTAGGGGGCGTAAACAAGACCAGACACTCTGTACAAGAAAGTAGAGCAGCAGTGAAAGGTCTTTATTACAAGAAACCCCTACACAGGCAAAGGTAAATTTTCACACTGAATTACTGCACATAGAAGAAATACACAAAAAACACATATAACCAAAATCCAAATAAAGATAAATAGGACTCTTATATTTAGACAATATTTGCTTATCCTGGAATTCAGCTTTAGGTTGGTTTATTCTAATCCTCCTCACATCATGTTTAAACTGAATTTGTTTTCTGTCATTCATAGTTACTGTCTTCAAATGTTATCACATATAGGAATAAATGTTTTTAAATGGGTGAACGGGCAGGATTTTTAATACTTGCTTTGTCTCTTCTGCATTAAAATAACCTACCTGCCTGTTTGCCCCTGTGTAGTGAGCTGCTTTCGTAACTCACTGTAGAAATTAGGCAATGCCGAAGCTGACTTTACTCTGCATCCGCGGTAGTGATGTAATATTAGCCCCACCAATCGATGCCTGAGTAAGAAGAGTCATTCTCCTTCTCCCTATACCCAGAATTTGGGTATTTGGATGGCTACAAGAGCACAATAATAGGTACGCTAGAGCACCTCTTAAAGTCTTCTATTCAGCAGTTAGTTTGTATTATTACAAATACAGGTTGTCTTTACCCAGTCAGTTTTGTTGCTTGAAATAATTAAAGGAGAAGTCCAGCCTGAGCTTGTTTGGCTGGGCTTTTCCTATGGGTCACAGGAGTGCAATTTGTTTAGCACTCCTGTGACCTGTTTTCAGCAGAGAGTGGTGTGAAGTCTGATCTCTGCTGACGTCACACAGATCAGTCTAGGCACCGCGCCATCCCGACTATGGAAGTCTAGATCCGCCAGGTGCCTGGCTGCTCCCCGCCCCTCCACAGCTCAGCGATCCAGTGAGCGTGGAGGAGCAGAGAGGAGAGATGCTGATTGACAGTCAGCAGCTCTCCACTTGGGGAGCAGAGAGAACCGAGCCATACGCAGTGTTCCATCGATTAATTTCCTGTCCCATGCAGCTAAGGCTGCAGAGAAAGTCATGTGTGATTGAGCTTTGGGGTGCACACCCTAATGCAATAGGCTGCACACACCTATGCTGGGAGGTAAGGGCAAATCTAATAAAGACATGCTCTGCTGTTCTGACTGTTATGGAGGAGTTATCCCCTCACGTTGAGGAGATTTCGCTAATTCCCTGTTGTGTCTTCAGAACAGGAGGCAAAGGTAAATGTCCCCGGTGGGGACACAGGAAGCAAAAATGAAATTTCAGGGATCCTAACCCTTCCTCACTCTATCCAAAACTAAAAAAACTTAGTGGCTGTGGGAGTTCCAATTGTTAAACTTTATCTGGCATGCAACAAACATCATTTTAATGACATTTGAATGCACTTAACCCCTGGATGAATTTTATGGATTTGCAGAAACATCTTACCACTGAATTTCGATTTAGAGGTCAACTAATTGACTCCAGGGTTTTTGATAAACTACAATTTCCAGTAGACCTGCAAGGCAAATCTTAAAATGACTTAGCCACTTACTCGAATATAATAATAATAATATCTGCAAAGAATATATTTACCTCTTCTGCTGCCCAAAAACACTCCAATGCTAAGTAATCCACTGCTGAGGTTTCCTCTGAGATCAGAACTTCTGAGAAAGATGTACTTCTGGATCTGCTGCAGTGCTTAGTGGTTCCGTCTACTGACTTCCACCCATTTTCTTATGCCGCGTACACACGACCATTTTTCATGACGTGAAAAATGCCATTTTTTAAATTGGTCATTAAAAACGATTGTGTGTAGGCTCTAGAGCATTTTTAACGACGTGAAAAATGGCCTAAAAAAAATTAGAACCTGCTCTATTTTTTCACGTCGTTTTTCACGTCGTTTTTCACATCGTTCTTTTTAACGTCGTGAAAAACGGTAGTGTGTATGCTTTCACGAGGGGAAAAAAATGCGCATGCTCAGAATCAAGTATGAGACGGGAGCGCTCCTTCTGGTAAAACTAACGTTCGTATTGGAGATAGCACATTCATCACGCTGTAACAGACTGAAGAGCATGAGGCTAAAAAGCGCAAATCGGCTCTCACCAAACTTTACTAATACGAGGATCAGCAAAAGCAGCCCAAAGGGTGGCGCCATCCGAATGGAACTTCCCCTTTATAGTGCCGTCGTACGTGTTGTACGTCACCACGCTTTGCTCAAGCATTTTTTTTCACAATAGTGTGTAGGCAAGGCAGGCTTGAGAGGAAACACGAAAAATCACGTCGAGAAAAACTTTGTTTTTTTCAATGACATTAAAAACGGCCGTGTGTACGCGGCATTAGAAGTATGAGTCTCAGAAGAAACTTTAGTAGGATATTAGCATCAGAATGGAGGTCAGCGACCAGGCAGCAGGGGAGATAGAGACCCTTTACACTTTGGCCTCCTGGTGTGTGTCGCATTTGAGCATGTCAACATGCATTGCATTTAGGGAGCCCATTCAAGTGAATAGGCTATCAATACACCTATGGCCCCGTGTACACTGGACGTATGTTCAGAGGCAGTTGCACGCTTTTTTCAACTGCCCCTGAACTCATTCAATGTTATCCTATGTGACCATGTACACAGTCTCGTTTATTGCTGTTTTTAGGCAGTTGCGTTTAACAGCGTTTCTTTGAAAGCAAGATTTCCACATTTCAGACGCTAAACGCGGTAACCCGTGTTTTGCAGCGTTTCGTTTATAGGCGTTTTTCGTTTTTGGCCATTTAAAAAAAAAAGCCTTTTTTTTTTTTAAACACTTCTAAACGCAAACGCGGCTAAACGCGGCTAAATGCGGCATGTAAACGCGGCAAAACGGACGTTTTAAGCGTGGGTTACTATCTGTCAAGTTAAATCGTTCAGGAGCAGTTGTAAAAATGTCCCGTGTACATGAAGCCTTGTACATTACCATGCATGGCAGCATGTTGCAATACATATGTATTCTCTTACTGCTTTGGTGTGCAACTGAAAATAAATGTCACCACAACATGCTGACACATGTAATATGACCCTAATGACACCCCATGGCACTAATGCTGCGTACACACGACCGTTTTTCATGACGAGAAACATGGCATTTTTTAAATTGGTCGTGAAAAATGGTCGTGTGTAGGCTCCAGAGCATTTTTCTAGACGAGAAAAATGGGAATTAAAAATGCAGAACCTTCTCTATTTTTTCTCGTCGTTTTTCATGTCGTTGTTTTTCTCGGCGTGAAAAACGGCCGTGTGTACGCTTTAAAAAAACGTGCATGCTCATAAGCAAGTTATGAGATGGGAGCGCTCGTTCTGGTAAAACTAGCGTTCTTAATGGAGATAGCACATTCGTCACGATGTAACGGACTGAAAAGCACGAACACTGAAAAGCGTGAATCGTCTCTCACCAAACTTTTACTAACACGTGGTATCACGAAATCAGCAAAAGCAGCCCAAAGGGTGGCGCCATCCGAATGGAACTTCCCCTATATAGTGCCGTTGTACGTTCCGTCGTACGTGTTGTACGTCACCGCGCTTTGCTCGAGCATTTTTTTTTCACGATAGTGTGTATGCAAGGCATGCTTGAGAAAAATCACGTCGAGAAAAACTTTGTTTTTTCCATGACATTAAAAACGGTCGTGTGTACGCGGCATAAGGGAATGCACATGCACAATTTATGGTAATGCACCAAGACACCAAGTTGTGAATAAACTAAGCAGGAGAACTGTGCACAAACTTTTTTTTGGGATACACTAGGAATGGTTACAACCTGCCGGCCTTTATTTGCTGTGAGAATTCCATGTTAGGGAGGGACAGAAAATGAGAGACAATTTCACAAATAAGAACACAACAGTTTTTTCCCACTCAATACAAAGCCGAAAAAAAAAAAGTTTGGGCTGGACCTTCACTTAAACTTGTATTTCCACGTTAGCTTTAGGTTTTCTAAATTTGTTAATATACACAATATATAAAAAATACATTACTTGGTCACGCCATTTTCCTGGTATGTGGTCCTGTAGAACCCCACCAAAGAACCATTGAGTTGACCAGAAAACTGCAGGGTCAGAAGGTAGGTGTCCTCCAGTTTGTCATCATCGGCATTGGGCTGCAACTGTTGTGTGAACTCCATCACAAGATACTCCTGTGGTCTATACTCGAAGCATTGACTGAGTTGTATCTCTTGCCCATTGCGATCCTTCAGCTTGGGCTGCCCTGAGATCTTGTTTTCCCTGATGTGCAGCCATAGATTCTTGTCTAAGCGGGTCAACTTCAACCAAATCGTCACTGTGCCAGTGTAGGTGTCTTTGTCCATCTCTGGCTTGATTTCCAGGTCATAATGCAAAGGTCGGATGTGTGATGGAAGTCGGAAGTTCTTCCAGTCCCCACTGCTGTCATCCTTAACTGGACAAGTCTCAGAAGTTGAAGGAGCAGTGGTAGAAGTGGTGGTAGAAGAGGTAGAAGAGGTAGAAGAGGTTGAGGTAGTGGTAGAGGAAGGTGTAGAAGGCTTTGTTGTGTCATCACATCCATTGGTATTTTTACATGGCTCTGGATATGTGAGACCTACCCCGAGCCCTACAGCTAATCCCACCACAACAACCGCTCCTACGATCATGGCCACATGTTTCCCTTGGATACAGTACTTCTTGAATCCCTTATCCAAATCCTCATCCATGTTTATGCTTTCTATTTCCAGAGTGGCTGGCAGCTGCAGCGGTTCACCTAGTCCTCTTCCTTCCTCCTCCTGCAGAGGCCACAATGATGTGAAACTTTTCACCCTCTGCTTTTAACAGCACATTTTTCAGCTCTCCCCCCACTCCTCCTCCTCCTTTTTTCCTTGTAGACTAGTTGAAAATAACTTTAATAGATGATGGCAGGATATTTATCTTGTCAGGGCATTATCAGTGACTTGATGGTCACATGCAATAATCAGAGCATCTCTAAATTGGAAACACAAGACAGCTCTATCAGCGGACTCTGCCCATACAGCTGCAATGAAACTTTATGAATGTTTCAGAGTTCTTTCCTGAGTTATGAGAATGAGGTAATAAACCTAATGAATGATTTTATTGAGCTGTTCTGGTGGTATTTAAGATATCTTATATGACAAGGTAATTATCTGCTATTGCTAGCTGTTGTATGCATATATCTTATTACAGTGCAAAATAACTTTTATAAGCATATTTCTTATCACATTTTAAAAGTGGAACAATGGGTAAAATCAGAAAGCTTTCCAAGTGAAAACAATGTTGCTAGAAGTTCTTAAAAGTGTTACCCGCGGGGCTTTTTTTGTGGCAGAACGTGTTATCGGCACCTATGCCAGAGCCCTACCCGTGCCCTAATCTGTATAGCCTGCTGCCCTTGCCTGTAAAAAGCACTGGCAGCAGCAGAGGTATCAAACGCAGAGGCACCTCCGCCAGAGCACTCCCCCTCTATCCTGTGTGTACTCTATGTAGCCTGCTGCGTGATGCATGAACAAACACTGGCAGCCGCCGAGGGATCAAATGGCTGCAGCTTGTGAAAGCAGAAGGGCTGTTTCTCTGCTAAAGGTACAGACCGACTTTGCCACATTGAGGGGCCAATGGATGGAGCCATGTATTGTAAATACATGGCTCCTCAGCCCCTCAGCCAGGACACTGAAAATGGGTCGTGGAAGGGTATTTTAGCATGACAATGACCCAAAACATACCACCAAGGCAACAAAGGAGTTGCTCAAGAAGAAGCACATTAAGGTCATGGAGTGGCCTAGCCAATCTCCAGACCTTAATCCTATAGAACATTTGTGGAGGGAGCTAAAACTTTGAGTTGCCAAGCCAAGAAACCTTAAGGGAAATTTCCAAAACATGGCCCGTTGGGGGGTACTTGAAGACTGAAGTTGAGAACCACTGATCTAGAGGAAGGCAGCTGATAAATAATTAAAAAAGTTAATTCTATTCAGACTCTGTATCTAAAAGGCATGTAGAAATGTTGCATATAAAACAATTTATCCAAACTTTATTTAAACAACAATAAAATATTGATAAAAGAAGTCATGGCTGTAAAAGTTATTTTGCACCAGAATGACATGAAGAATGAGAGGATGATACTCCACAATGCCTGTTGCTAATACAATCATCTCTAATGGACCAATCAAGCGGGAATAATCCAACGCGTTTCAAAAATACGTTTCTTTCTTTAGAGGATGTACTAAAAGCTTAAAAGTACTCCCCACCTGTACTGAACTGTTCGTTGGTCACAACCTGTCTGTGCTAAGTGACGATTTATTGCTGCTAAAGAATAAATAAGAGTTGGACCTTTTCAGTGGTGTGGAACTCTGGTTACTGGGAGCAAAGGGGGGTCAGTTAGAGGAAAGACTTGACCTCGGGTTATACACACGACCCGATGGTAAAATACGTTCGGGCCTTCACCTCTATCCAGAAGAGGACATGGGCTGTGGTGGATCTCATCCCTCCTCCCAGGTTCCCCTAGACAAGACAGCAAGCCGAAAAGAAGAAGGGGTGAGAGGGGTGAGCCCGCTACACACTAATGGTTGAAAAATTTGTATATATCGCGCTGACACTCAAAAGTGTATCTAATAGCAGCCAGCATAACACTAGAATGTGTGCAAACCAAAAGGATAATGTGAAAATAAAATTATGTGAGGCGCTCAAAAATTCATAATGATACAAATTCATATATATAAAAAATCTAATGTATGATGTGAAATAACCACAATAATACAAATAAAAATAAAAACAGTGAAAAGTGATGTGGAATTCACACCCAAACTAAAGTCCGTATTCCATCATATAGAGGTTATTAAACCATAAATACAGGAGTTCATGGATAGACAATGAGAAAAAACTCTATAGCAGAAAAAGGTATTCCACATGCCGTCAGTGTTGAAGTGAAGACACAACAATGAAACCACCACCGGTTGTGTGAAAGCTTACCGGAGTGTAGGGACTCAAATGGGCATATGCTCAATGAGTCAGCAGGGCATGTGGTGTAAACACCAGTGTATGGGACCTCCTGATCTGGGTTCCAGATCAGAACTGAAGATGGTCCAATTATTCAGGAGATAACTCAGAGAAGCAGTCCTCAGAAGCAGCCAACATGTCAGACCAAATCTTCTCATGTGCTCAAATTGGTGTAACTGCACCTGGGATATGATCGGCTCCTAAAGCACACAGCGGCATGCTCTGTACCATGTGATCACTGTGACCAATCACAGAGATCACAATTATAACAAAGTTTGCATACCTGCAGCTTTTGAACAGTTTCAGCTGTATGAAGCTGATTACTCACTGCAGTCACTGGGACAGCAGTCAGAGGGGAAAACAGAAAAACTAAATTCTGGAAAGTTTTTTTTCCTTTTTTCCTTTATATAATAAGAAGCAATACCCCAATGGTGATAAAATACCATCAAAATAAATCTCTGTCTCAAAATAATGATATAAAATTCATGTTGGTACAGTGTTGCATGACTGAAAAACTGTCATTCAATGTGTGCCAGTGCTGAGAACTGAAAAATGGCCTGGACTGGAAGAGGGTGAAACAGTTCAGTCTTCAAGTGGTTAAAGTATAACTAAAGTCAAAAGTTTTTTAGTTTTGGATAGAGTAGAAAAGGACTAGAAGATCTTTCAACTTCTGTTACTTGTCCTGCTTACCGTTATCATTGAAAGTGAACGTAAAAGAAAATCCCAAATTTTGGGTTGACCAGACCAGTAATAAAGGGGAGGTCTTCTAATGGGGAAATTAGTTCTGGTGAAAACCTGGGATTTCCTCCCACTTCTTGTTTTGGCTATGGGACAGGAAGTAGAGGAAAATCTCCTCAATGGGACACAGTACTCATTCTAGTACTTACTCTAAAGTGAAAAAAAAAAAGGTTTACCTTTAGTTCTACTTTAAGCCTAGCTTAGAGAAGACCTTTATTAAAACAATGACTACTTAGTAACCAGCAACAGTTGAGACAATAAACATTTTTATTAGCAAAATGTAATGTACAGCACAGTATACGTAATATTCAGCACAGTTTACAAACAGCAGAAATGCAGCCTAGATAATGTACAGCATAGCATATTGAGTGCAGTTGTTAGAATTATATTGGTTACTTACTCGAGGAAACCCTGTGTCCTGTGCTGCTGGCTGTGGCAATAACTGTTGATACCACAATAAGCCCAGGTTCACAATCACAGCAGGATTGAAATTGTGCGAGTTCAGCTAAACTGAATTGAATTTCATTCCCGCATGTCAGTCCGACTTCGGGGGCGACTTCAGAGACATCTGTGCTGGTTCCTTCATTCGGACGGTGTCATTGCTGGCAAATTGATTTGGCATGCGAATTGACATGACATTCTACTTTAGGATTTTCTGGTAGAGCTGAATTCATGGTTCCATCAATTATGGTAAGTTGTCCAGGTCCTGAAGCTGCAAAGCAGCCCCAGATCATTACACTACCACCACCATGTCTGACTGTTGGTATGATGTTCTTGGTATGAAATGCTGTATTCGTTTTATGCCAGATGTAACAGGACGCACCCCTTCCAAAAAGTAAAATTTTTGACTCATCAGTCCACCAAATATTTGTCTAAAAGTTTTGGGGATAATCAAGATGTTTTTTGGTAAATGTGAGATGAGCCCTTGTGTTCTTTTTAGTCAGCAGTGACTTTGGTCTTGGAACTCTCCCATGGATGCCATCTTTGCCCAGTCTCTTTCTTATTGTTGAATCATGAACACTGATCTTACCTGATGCAAGTGAGGCCTGCAGTTCTTTAGATGTTGTTCTGGGCTCTATTATGACCTCCTGGATGAGTCGTCGTTGTGCTCTTGGAGTCATTTCGGTTGGCATGCCACTCCTGGTTCCAAGTTTTCTTCATTTGTGGATATTGGCTCTCACCATGGTTGGCTGGCATCCCAAAGCCTTAGAAATCCTTTCCAGACTGATACATGTCAATGACTTTGTTTCTCATCTGTTCTTGAATTTCTTTAGATCACGGCATGATGTGTTGCTTTTTTAGATCTTTTAGCGTGTTTTACTTTGTCAGACAGCTTCTATTTAAGTAATTTTTTGATTCAACTGGTCTGGCAGTAATCAGGCCTGGGTGTGGAAAGTGAAATATAACTCAGCTTTCCAAAAAATTGTGGTTAATCACAGTTCATTCATGATTCAACATGGGAGGGGGCAATTACTTTTTCACATAGGGCCAGGCAGGTTTGAACAACTTTTTTCCCTTAATAAATTAAATAATAATTTAAAAACTGCATCTTGGATTTACTCAGGTTATCTTATTGTAATATTAAAATTTGTTTGATGATCATTCTAAATCATTTAAGTGTGAAAAATATGCAAAAAAATAAAAAATCAGGAAGGGGACATATACTTTTTCACAGCACTGTATTTGTCTGTCATTCTCTTGTCATTGGTGCTTAATGCATTTACTTTATTCACCCTACAGAAGGGGGAACCAGTAGAGGAGGTTTATTAGACACCACTATATAAAAAGTGTCTTGGGCATACCTCCCAACTTTCTGAAATGGGAAAGAGAGTAACATATTGGTAAAAGTATGTAGGTATAGGACACACTCCCTGCCACGTCCCCTAAAGGAGAATTATACTAAAAAAATAATGGTTAAACCCGCAAGTGCAATTTTGACAACTACAATTTTTTTATATTGGCTTTTGAAATTTACATGTAGCGGCCCCCTCTCTCTCCTCTCTTATTCTTCCGGCTCTGGCTCTTGTCTAGGGGTACCTCTGAGGAGAGAGGCCAAGTTCCCACTGCAGGTGTGTGTGTGCGGTGGGAGACAATTCTCTTTTACCTTCGGGCCGGTGTTCTGCATCTGGAGCCTCCTCCTAGTTTCTCGAACAGTGTCTGCCAGTAAATGAGCCCCACACCACTAAAGTCCAACACTCCTTTATTCTTCTCATGGAACAGTGAACACAATCAGTTGGACTCCCTCAATGAACAGAACAGACAGGGGGTGTGGATGCGAGTAGGCCCAGGCACAATGAACTCTCCTACTTCCTTCCCAGAAGTAGGTTTCTGCTCCCAATCGAGGAAGACATCCCTCCCGGCGATCTCCGGAGGCTCACCTGTCACTGGCAATTTGCTGCACCAGGTCTTCAGGTAAGTACCCCCTCCGATCCCTTACGCCACTGGATTCGGGTACCCACTCCCGGGGTCCCCTAGGAAGTTCCTCCCTCGCAGAGCCTTAATCCGAGACCCTCAGTCCCGGACTGCCATCCAAGTACCTCACCCCAGGCTAAAGGTGCCTGGGATGGAACACGACCTCCGAACGTCCTCCAGGCCTAGGCCGCCTAGAGGACCGACACGAACCACCGCCCTCAGGCTGAAGGTGCCCGGAACTCGACTCCCGCCACCAAAAATGGCCGCTCCCTTTATACCCTCCCCCAGCAAGCACGGCGGGTTCCCCGCCCCACCATACAACCGCTGAGAGAGGTCAAAAAGAGGTACGACACTGAAATGATGGCTCAACCCCGGGCCCAAAGTGACAGCGCCACCCGGTGGGCCCCAGGGAACCATACACCACAGTTTCCCCACTAGATTCAAACAGAAAAGCACATACCCGCTACATACAATCAGCAATTTAGAAATTGGATGAAAGGATTAGCACTGTAAAACACTTTCTGATAGAAAAATAGTGCATTTAATATACAACTATATAGATCAGACCAAAATGAGGGACAGATGAGGAGGAAAGAGGGACAGAGGGACTTTATTCCGAATGAGGAACAGTCCCTCAAAATCTGTTACAGTTGTGAGATATGGTCTTCTTGGGCCCTGATGTGGTAAAAAAAACAAAGCAAAAAGGTGATGTAGACTCCATCAGCTGCAGAAGACTTTTAGGCTGGGTTCACACTATTGCAAATTGAATGTGGGTTTCCTTAATGGAGCCGGCTCACACATATCTGGGGCCGCTGTGGAGCGCACAGCAGAAGAGTCCTGTGTGTCTTTGGCTCAGTTTCAGGTCTGAATTCAGCCAAAAATTCTGACCTAATTCGGACCAGAAATGGTGAATGGGGATACACCGGACCCCCCGCTGTGCACCGCGGCCACACATAGTGTAAACCCAGCCTTACAGTGCTGCATGAATATCGCACAGCCTCTTAAAACTAACTAGACTGTATCTGTGCATGTATATGTGCTTAGCTGAGTCATCTTGCTGTGCAAGTTTGCAGTGATTTGGTCTTGAAAAATTCAATTAGGGTATAGTATTTATGGGCCTTGTAAATATGTAAATATGTAGTTTCACTTGAACAGTTCCTTCGAATTGTGTGCTGCGTGTCTGTGTGTGTGTGCAAGTGAGCCAGGGCTGCTATGTTTTTTCACTTTTATTGTGACAACGTTGCCATGATTTTTTTATATTGGTGAAGGTTCTACTGTTATTGTGGCTAATAGCCATACATTATTGGAATTGTGTCTCTTTTCTATTAATAAACTTTGTATCTATGCCGCTGTGAGTAGGGTGACCACGTGTCCCGGATTGCCCGGGACAGTCACGCATTTTGCAGATCTGTCCCGGGCACCTTCATTCCAGGACAATACAGTGTCCCAGAATTAAACTGACACAGCCACCCCCCGGGCCAATCTGATGCCCCCAAAAAAGGCTGCCACATCACCACTTTACTTACTGACCGTACTTGTCCTGGCCGGGAATGCCTGGAGGAGCACAATCCCCGCCCCCTGCTTGTGATTGGAGAAATCATAAATCCCTCCTCTTGTGTCCAATCACTGTGCTGTGATTCGTTACAGCACAAGCTGATTTTTGGGAAGGCGGGGTGTCCCTGAATGGTAGTTTAAAAATGTGGTCACCCTAGCTGTGAGTTCCATATTAAAGCCCCTTTACAAGCCTGCTTGGCCTGTTTTCTTTTCTTTGCATATTCTATTTGGCTTTGGGAAACCCAACCTACTAAGTTGATATTTGATATTGATATATTTTCTCTTATTTATCATGTAATTTTGAATTGTCCCTTTGATCCGTCATGGATTCTCTTTAGGGGAACCACTGATTACTGCAAACACCGCAAGGTGTGTAATATATCAAAAACCTTCACCAAGTATCTTTCTATGTTGCTTTTTACATAATTTGTGTTATAAATTAACTTGTTGTGGCATTCTCTGTTGGAGATGAGATTGAGGAAGAGATAAGGGCTGCTTTTTCCCAAGAGCCCTGTGAACCCGCACCTGCTGACAATGACCAAATAAAAGGGCTATTTAACCACTTCTCTACTGCCCATTGTCATATGACGTCCACAGATGGGATCTCCCATCCTGGGTGGACGTCATATGACGTCCTCGGCTTTGTGGGGGGATATCTGAATGATGCCTGCAGCTAGAGGCATCATTCAGATATCCTTTTGTTGTGCCGGCGATTCTGCGCACCATAAGAACAATCATAGCGGCGGTTCCGCCGCTTGATCATTCTTATAAGCGTCGGGAGGGGACACTCCCCCCCTCCCGCCGCCATCCGGTGCTTCTCCGGGCTCTCGCCATCGGGGACCCGGAGAGAATCGTCCGGCGCCGGTAGTGGGTCACATGACGAGCATAGAGATGACTGGTGACCAGATGGTCACCAGTCATCTCTATGATCGTCGGAGGCCCGGGCGCGATGTGATGACGTCACACCCGGGTCCTCAGATGTAAACAAAGCCACCATTGCGGCTAGTAAGTATGAGATCAGTGGAAAAAAAATCACGATCTCATGCTTTCCAGCCTGGAGGAGAGATGTGGGGTCTTATTGACCCCGCATCTCTCAATAAAGAGGACCTGTCACACACATTCCTATTACAAGGGATGTTTACATTCCTTGTAATAGGAATAAAAGTGATCAAAAAAAAAGAAAGTCAAATAAGTGTAAAAAATAAATAAAAATAAGTAAAAAAAAAAAAAAAAAAATTAAAACGCCCCTGTCCCCGGTAGCTCGCGATCAGAAGCGAACGCACACGCAAGTCCCGTTCAAACCACATATGTGAGGTATCGCCGCGTGCGTTAGAGCGCGTGCAACAATTCTAGCACTAGACCTCCTCTGTAACTCTAACCTGGTAACCTGTAAAAAAAGCGTCGCCTATGGAGATTTTTAAGTACCGAAGTTTGGCGCCATTCTATGAGTGTGCGCAATTTTAAAGCGTGACATGTTAGGTATCTATTTACTCGGCGTAACATCATCTTTCATATTTTCCCAAAAAATTGGGCTAACTTTACTGTTTTGTTATTTTTTAATTCATGAAACCATTTTTTTCAAAAAAAAAGGCGTTTGAAAAATTATTGCGCAAATACTGTGCAAGAAAAAAAGTTGCAATGACCATGATTTTATTCCCTAGGGTGTCTGCTAAAAAAACATATATAATGCTTGGGGGTTCTGAGTAATTTTCTAGCAAAAGAATGATGATTTGTACATGTAGAAGAGAAGTGCCAGAATAGGCCCGGTATTGAGGTGGTAAAAAAAGCCCGGTGTTGAAGTGGTTAAACAGCACCAGAAATTGAATATTAGGTTTCTAAACCGAAAATGGGATGTATATCCCTGGAATCATATGTAGTGCTACCCCCAATTAAGAGAGCCGCTGATTTGATTTCGGGCCCTGCACGCAGTACCGCCAACCCCCGGCAATCTTACTCGAACCACTCTGGCACAGTCAGTCTAGGGTTAAACTCCTATCACTCTCAGGTGTATTATACTTAATAATCTCTAAACAGTCAGACAGCACACTGAGGCAAGAATATAAAATATATATATCAGCTTTACTGGTAATGAAAAATTCAAGGTATAACATGCAACATATACATGGGCCTGCAGAGCCCTGCATCAATCAATGTACTAGGTGCAGCACCGTAATATGGCGCCGCGCAGTGTCCACCACGCGGAGCTATTATGGCGTGCGTTCGCCTATGGCGCAGTAACACAAACTTTCTAAACTCCCCCTAAGTCAGGCCTGACATGGAATGGAACTGAGTCTCTTTCCTTTAGGAAAGGAAGGTTTCTTCACCGGCCAGCTTTCGTTGGTGCACTTAAAGAGATAACCATTTGTAATCCACATTGGGTGTTAACTTGAAATAACAAGGCAAACCGGGGGGGGGGGGTAGATACTTCAACTCTGTCCCGCTACCGGACTCCCAAGAAACACTGGTGAGCGAACAGCAGGCCTTGGCAGTCTACAGGCCTGAACACAACTCAGTCTATTGATATGGGCAGGTGCCCGCTCACCACTCCAGGCGCGATCCCAGCCTGGGACTTCCACCTCCTGTGTGTCGCACACAGCGTCTGCTCCGATCGAGTCCTCGATCCAACTCACGTCCTATCACGACGGGTAAGGATCCACCCAGACTCCGCAGTATGGTGGAAGGCTCTTCGGACTTCAAGCAAGGCCTCAGGCTTCAGGCCTTGCTTCACAGCCAATCCGCACAGGATGACTTGTCACTTGACGCGCCGAGTCCCGAGCGAGCTCCGCCTCGCCTCCCACTTAAGTAACCCCTCCCATGAGTCTCTGCGGTGGAACCTCCGCCCTGGGGCCGAATGGGGTTCTGGGTAACGTAGTCCTGGGGCATTAGAAGAGACCCCGCTACACATATGTCAGCAACAGGGTGATACCACGTGGGTTCAAAGAAAAAGCGATCCCTGCACAGCACCTCCACACTGAACAATTTTGCTATTGGAACCCCATAAGGATAAACGGGACTTTACTAAATATAATGAATTACTAAAGAAAAAAATCTACAAAGTCCAAAAAAAATCTTAAACTCACCAAATATTCTATGTTTCAAAGAGACGTGGATGATTAGGCGCGACCTGATGTCTTTGATATTACAGTAGACCGCAGTCACAGTAACTAATGCTGCGTACACACGCTTGGAATTTCTGGAAACAAATGTTCGATGGGAGCTTTTGGTCGGACATTTTTTGTCGGAATTTCCGACAACAAAAATTAGAGAGCTGGTTCTCAAATTTTCCGACAACAAAATCCGTTCAAAATCCGTAAATTCCGATCGTGTGTAGACCATTCCGATGCACAAAATTCCACGCATGCTCTGAATCAAGTACGAGACGGAAGCGCCCAGTCTGGTAAAACTAGCGTTCGTAAAGGAGATAGCACATTCGTCACGCTCTAACGGATTGAAAAGTACGAGGCTGAAAAGTGAATCGTCTCTCACCAAACTTCTACTAACACGACTGGTATTGAACTTCCCTTTAATAGTGCCGTCGTACGTGTTGTACATGACCGCATTCTTGGCGATCGGAATTTCCGACAACATTTGTGTGACCGTGTGTATGCAAGACAAGTTTGAGCCAACATTCGTCGGAAAAAAATCCACAGTTTTGTTGTCGGAATGTCCGATCGTCTGTATTAAAGTAGACGGTTACGCTCACATTCCTATGGACGTGACCCTCGTTCCTCTGAAAGTGATCAGGATGATATTCGTTCTGTCACTTTTTTAGAGGTGGAAAATCCATCGAGGAGGGAGAGTACGGAAAACTGAAGCCAACAACCACCAAAAAAGGAAACAAAAGTGGAAACGGAAGAGGCGGAGGAGGAGGAGACAGGACTACCACAATAGATCAATACAAAACAGTCACCAGGAGTCAGAAGCGTCACTAATAGATTCTAAGATAGACATGTAAAACTCCTCTGCCACGGCCTCTCCTTCTCTCCAACTAATAGGATGAACCAGTTTGAGGTATTCAAGGATATTTCCCTTTTCCTCCGGAATGTTTATTTCAGACTGGTTCATCAAGACCTAGCCACTACGGGGGACAGAGATTCCTTGGAGAGTGCCAGAGATAAACAGGCAGAGGAAGAGCTACTCTCACTTCTAGAGAAAAATCCCAGTGATGAAGAAACAGAAAATACATCTAATGATTAGGGATGAGCCGAACACCCCCCGGTTCGGTTCGCACCAGAACCTGCGAACGGACCGAAAGTTCACGCGAACTTTAGAACCCTATTAAATACAATGGACTCAAATGTTCGAAATCAAAAGTGCTAATCATAACTGCTAATATGCAAGTTATTGTCCTAAAAAGGCTTTGGGGACCCGGGTCCTGCCCCAGGGGACATGTATCAATGCAGAAAAAAGTTTTAAAAACTGACGTTTTTTCGGGAGCAGTGATTTTAATGATGCTTAACCACTTAACAACCCCTTCACGCCGGTATACGTCGGCAGAATGGCACGGCTGGGCACAAGCACGTACCTGTACGTTCTCTTTAAGAGCCCAGGCGTGAGGTCGCAAGCGCGCCGCCGGCGGCGTGCTCGCGACCTAGTCCTGTTCTCCGTGACCGCGCCCGCGGGACCCATGGACCCGATTGCCGCCGGTGTCCTGCTATCGGGTAACAGAGCTGAAGAACAGAGAGAGGTAAGTGTAAACAGTGTAATCACTCCCTAGAAAACACTTAACCCCTTCAGCGCCCCCTACAGGTTAACCCCTTCACTGTCAGTGTCCTTTTCACAGTAATCAGTGCATTTTTATAGCACTTTTCGCTGTAAAAATGACAATGGCCCCAAAATAGTGTCAAAAGTGTCCGATGTGTCCGCCATAATGTCGCAGTCACGAAAAAAATCACTACTCGCCGCCATAACTACTAAAAATGTTTTTTTTATAAAAATGCCATAAAACTACCCCCTATTTTGTAAACGCTATAACTTTTGCGCAAAACAATCAATAGACGCCGATTGCGGTTTTTTTTTTACCAAAAATATGTAGAAGAATACGTATCGGCCTAAACTGAGGAAAAAAAAATATTTTTTTATATATTTTTGGGGGATATTTATGTAGCGGGTATTTAAAATCTAGGGGGAGTGCAAGGGTGGTAGTATGACCCAATGCACTGATTATTGGGGAATCTGGGACCCTTTCATGGTTCTTGGAGGACTCTGGTGTTGTGAGGTTCCCTGCGGCCTGCAGGTGGCGTTGTTGTCCCGGGCCGGAGTTGAACTCTCACTGCAAGACTGCATCCTTTTTGTCACTTTCCGGCGCTGGTACAGTGGGGCGGGGAACCTGCTGTGACGCAAAGGGAGAGGAGATAAAAGGGGCGGACGCCCTGAACACGGGGTTCAGAGTCGGAGGTCAGAGTCGTGCCCAGGCACCTTCAGCCTTTGTGCCGGCGTTCCGGAGTTCCGGGCCTAGGTGCCCATGACCTGGCCGGAGCGGGAGATGGAGTCCATCCCAGGCACCTTTAGCCTGGGGTGAGGTACTATTGAGAAGGCCTGGGGCCCGGTACCTTCGACTGGGTCACGCAAGGGTGGAGGAATCTGAGGGGTCCCTAAAGCCTTGGGTGCCCGAGTCTGAGATGAGGAAGCCAGGGAGCGTAACCCCTCTGAACAGTCCGGTGCAGCATTGCTAGTGACGGCGGAGCCTCTGGTAACTCTCTTGGACGGATGTCTTCCCTCTGACAGGGGCTGCGCTTAGCGAAGGTAATTCACTTTCTGTTCTACACAGTCGGTGGCAGCGACTGTACGCTAGACATGTGCACACTGAAATATTTCGTTTCGGAATTTCGTTTTCATCCAAAAAATAAATTTATTTAGTTACTCCCGAAATTCGTTTTTATTTATTTCGTTTTTCGTTAAAAATTGCATTCGTCCGAAAATCTGAATTAATTAAGGTCGAATCTGTCATTGAAGGCTTATGGTGTCTGTCGAATGTTCAAAGAAGATTCGACGGAGCAGCGAAACTGTACGACTCTGCAATCATACATTTCCGGTCGAATGTTCCGCCCACAAGCAGTGATCTTTTCTCTCTATGTCGAATCTTTTCTCTCTATAATGTCAAATCTTTTCTCTCCTATGTCGAATCTTTTCTTTCTATAATGTCAAATCTTTCCTCTCCTATGTCGAATCTTTCCTCTCCTTTGTCGAATCTTTCCTCTCCTATGTCAAATCTTTTCTCTCCTATGTCGAATCTTTTCTTTCTATAATGTCAAATCTTTCCTCTCCTATGTCGAATCTTTCCTCTCCTATGTCGAATCTTTCCTCTCCTATGTCGAATCTTTCCTCTCCTATGTCGAATCTTTCCTCTCCTATGTCGAATCTTTCCTCTCCTATGTCGAATCTTTCCTCTCCTATGTCGAATCTTTCCTCTCCTATGTCGAATCTTTCTCTCCTATGTCGAATCTTTCTCTCCTATGTCGAATCTTTCTCTCCTATGTCGAATCTTTCCTCTCCTATGTCGAATATTTCCTCTCCTATGTCGAATCTTTCCTCTCCTATGTCGAATCTTTCCTCTCCTATGTCGAATCTTTCCTCTCCTATGTCGAATCTTTTCTCTCCTATGTCGAATCTTTCCTCTCCTATGTCGAATCTTTCCTCTCCTATGTCGAATCTTTCCTCTCCTATGTCGAATCTTTCCTCTCCTATGTCGAATCTTTTCTCTCTATAATGTCGAATCTTTTCTCTCCTATGTAGAATAATCTTGGACTAATAGAGTTAAGGTTAGGCACATTCGACCACAGGTTCGATAGACACAGATTGTTATTGTCAGCGTCACGTCGAATCTCCTATCTATATCGAACTGTTGTAGCAACGAAAACGAAAATAAAGCATTTGTTTATGTCGGATCTTTCGGTTTTCGGATTCTGTGCTTTCGTTTTCGTTTGTTAAAACGATAACGAAAATAGCTGAAATTCGGACGAAAATGCATTTGGACGAAAACGAATGCACATGTCTGCTGTACGCCATAACCGTTGGTGACACCACAATGGTTAGTTTTATCTAAGGATTGTGCCTCGACCTACTCCCCACCTATACTGAACTGTTCTTTGGTCACAACCTGTCTGTGCTAAATGACAATGTATTGCTGTTGGAGAATAAATACGAGTTGGACCTTTTCAGTGGTGTGGAACTCCAGTTACTGGGAGCAGAGGGGGTCATTTACAGAAAAGACGTGGCTCTGGGTTATACACACGACTCGATGGTAAATTAGGTTCTGGCCTTCACCTCTATCCAAAAGAGGACATGGGCCGTGGTGTATCTCATCCCTCCCCCCGTACTCCCCCCTAGACGAGACAACAAGCCGAGAAGCAGAACGGGTGAGAGGGGTGAGGTCGCTACATGTGGGGGCATCGTTCCGGGATGTGTGTTATACATATGGAGCTGAGAATGTCTGAATTTGAACTTTGCTGCCCGGGGGAGTTCCGAGTAGGTCGGCCATGTTGGCCAGCGCGCCACGAGGCACACCATAGCTGCGCAGTTCGTGGGCGGGGAGAAGAGAAAGCCCGCGAACAAGTGCAGAGTATGGGAGGAGTCTGGCCATGTGGAAGGACACACGTGGAGATTCCGGCGCGAATTGGTCAGTGCGCAATGGAGCAGTAGACAGTCGGGATGACCTCAAATACTTTGTGGATTTCTGTTCCTTCTACCACGGAGATGACTTCTTTTGCTGCTCCGATCATGGACACAGGAATAAGGCTAAGGCCCCAAGGACGTTTGGCTCTGTACACATGCAGAGACATAGAGGCCCTCGGTGTGATCTATCCCGGCTGTTCGGGACTGGTGGTCCACTTGAAGCCATTCGGGCGATGTGAGGCTTGCAGGGAATTCCTTTTTGAGGTGGAGCCATCCACAGAAAGGCCTCGCGCATACCACCTCAACTACCTCACAGGTACTGCCACTCCGGAGGGAGAGATCGAAGCCTATGCGGGCATTGCTGCGCGCACTGACTGGGGCGAGGTGAAGGCCCCAGCGGAGACTGAGAGAGAGAAATCTGAGGATGCTGCCTCGGTCACCACAAGCTCCCTGCTCCCACCGCCGAAGAGGAAAGTTGGCCTAGTGAAGGCATCCTATGGACGTGGAAGAGCTTCACCCCGTTGCTTGCCTGGCCTGGATGGATCCGGAGGGAAGAGCCCTGGATGTCCCTGTTCTACTAAAGGCCCAGGTGAGCCAGGGGTTGGGACTGTGTGTGTGGTTGGAGGTGTCGGCAGCCCACAGTCGGTGGGGGCCATTCAGGGGAGTGATTCCGTGTCCACTGGGAATTACCTGCCCGCAGAGTTTTATGACACCTCCGACCTGGAGTCATTATCTGACGCCGGTGATGACGGGGAGATCGATGAGATCTTTCACAAGAAGGGATGGGACAAGATGCCGCTACCCTCGTCCCGTGCAACAAGGGACCCACCTATGTCCAGTGGGGATAGTACACCCTGGGTGGAGGCCTCAGAGCCTAGGGAGGAATCTGGTCCCCTGTCTACCTGTCCACTTCTTGAATCATCAGATGTTTCACCTGCTCCTGTTGTGGGAGTGCAACGTGCATCACTGCGGGCTCCTAAGCCCAAATCTATAGAGGTAGTGAAAGTACCTCGTCATCCAGAATCCATCGTTCTGCCTGGAGAAGGAGACTGTGCCACAATGCCACCTTTGGCCAGGCTGCAGCGTCTCTTTTGCCAAAAGGATGCCTGTGAATATGGATGGGAATACCCATATTTGCCACGAGACTTGCTCTATGAGGTGGAAGTTTTGCGGCAGCGATGGTACAATTAGTTTGTCTGGACAAAGCTTAAGGTACCTTACGCACGCAGACACCTCTCGTGTTCACCTACAGTTACCAGAAAATGTAAGGACTGTAGGGCAGAGTGGATGATTGGGAGGCACATCCATGCTGACAGGGTGCTTATCTGTTGGAAGGATGGAGAGAACATTTAATATAATGTGGAGACCTTTGACAAGCATTTAAAGCCTTTGTTCCTGCCGCACCCAAAGTTCTACCTATATGAGAAAAAGACTCCTTTATATTCTCTTTTATTGCTAGACTTTCCAGAGTGTTTGCTGGAACACAGGGACTGTGCCCTACCTATTTATTTTTTTTGGGTGTTTACTCTTTGGAGAAATGGGAGCAGTTACTGTTGTTTGTTCTCCCTCCTTCTCCTCCCATAAAAAAAACAAAAAACACAGTGACTTTGGGGCATAGCCAGTATAGGGCCACAGCACAGAGAAGTAAAGTTCATCTGGATCTGACAAGTGTCTTTACTGCGGCATTGCTACTAGGTGGCGGTGTTGCGCAACGATTGTTTGTTTTACACTCTGCACTATACTTATTGGAGCGAACGGGTTTCTTTACGGATAGACCCATTCCTTCCAAGAAAATACATACATTGTGTTAGGATGTGTGTTTTCTTTTCTTTTTCCCTCTGCAGGAGACTCATCTATCAAGGCTGCTGAGAATGGGGTGGTCCTTAGATAGCAGAAGGGGGGGGGGAAGTGTCAATGTGTAAAATTACTTAAAGTATTTTTAATATAAGTTTGCTGTTTTATATTCCTAGTTCTCGTTCCCATTTTAGGTCCTGGCACAATTCATGGCTAAATGTTAAGGTTTGGTTTTATGTGTAGTTTGGTCTCTGGGTTGAACTTATGTTACCACTCTCTGGAGACATGGGTTTGCACCAGACACTGGGGACCAGTGTCAAATTACCAGGGGGAGAGTGTAGCGGGTATTTAAAATCCAGGGGGAGTGCAAGGGTAGTAGTTGTCACGAGGATGCTATACACAGACATCCAATACAGGTGATCAGATCATTGGGCTGCACATTAAGGAATCGGGAACAGAGTAAGTGAAAAATATATATATTTATTAAAGATAAAGACACACGTGTAAACAAAACCACAGCAAACCATAAGCAAGAAACGAATACAAAGGAACACAACAAACCCCAAAAACAACCTAATCTAACTAGCTAACTAATATGTACAAAAGAGAACACACATACATGAACAAGGCAGGGATGAGAGACAAGGGGAGCAGAAGGCCAGGTACTGGGAGCAGTCAGCAAGGGGGAGCTGGTATCAGGGGACAGGTATCAGGGGACAGGTCTCAGGGGACAGGTCTCAGGGGACAGGGTACAAGGATCAGAGTCCAGGACAAGGCAGGGAACAGATCAGGATCAGGTTCAGGACCAGGTAACGGATTAGGTTCAGGCAGGGACCAGGCTTACAGAAGGAATTCTGGAGCACTGAGCTTTGTTAAGGGTGGGTTTATATAGTCCAGCAGACCCAGATCAGGTGTGCTTGATGGCTGGTGGAAAGTCTTGGTGAGGAGACACCCGCTGGTGGTCACCAGAACTACACCCACTGCTGCCGAATGCAACAGTGCCACCAGCAGGTGAGCCCAGTAATGACATCATTCCTGACAGTTCCCCCCCCTTAAGGAGTGGCCTCCGGACACTCCATTCAGCCCTTGGTTGGACAGTCCGAGTGGATGCGGAAACACCCAAAAAAGTCTCCATACTATGTCTGCGGACTTCTTCGCACTTCCTAGGCCAGAGTCCTTTAGTTCACTGGGGGACGTGCCACTAGAGTCTGAAAATAGGGCGCGCATCCCACCACCAGGGTCAGGAAGTTTAGATTTAGAAGTAAAAATTTGCAGGGCAACGGGCAAGAACCCATCAGAGGCAGACCACGCAGGGGCATTACATTCAGGCTGGGTGACCATCAGGATTAAAATAGTGGAAAAAAGGGCATCCATCAGGAAGACGTCAGCGGCCAGCTGGGCATCAGGAACAGGTCTTAGCAGGGACCATATCCTCAGGCTGGACAGCGGGCTCCGAGTCATCAGGCTAGGCAGTGGTAAAGGAACCACCAGGAAGAGTATCAGGAATGGAACCATCAGGAACTGGATCGTGAGGCTGGATACCAGGTACAGGGTCACCAAGCAAGACAGTAGGCTCTGGAACATCAGACTGGGCAGCGGGCAACGGAGCAGCAGACAGGAACATCTCCGGCTGGGCAGCAGACGGAACATCTCAGACTGGGCAGCAGACGGGGTCATCTCAGGCTGGGCAGCAGACGGGGTCATCTCAGGCTGGGCAGCAGACGGGGTCATCTCAGGCTGGGCAGCAGACGGGGTCATCTCAGGCTGGGCAGCAGACGGGGTCATCTCAGGCTGAAAGGCTGGCCCTGGCACTGTAGGCTGAAAGGCTGGCCCTGGCACTGCAGGCTGAAAGGCTGGCCCTGGCACTGCAGGCTGAAAGGCTGGCACAGGAACCTCGGGCTGGCAAACTGGCACAGGAACCTCGGGCTGGCAAACTGGCACAGGAACCTCGGGCTGGCAAACTGGCACAGGAACCTCGGGCTGGCAAACTGGCACAGGAACCTCGGGCTGGCAAACTGGCACGGGAACCTTGGGCTGGCAAACTGGCACGGGAACCTCGGGCTGGCAAACTGGCACGGGAACCTCGGGCTGGCAAACTGGCACGGGAACCTCGGGCTGGCAAACTGGCACGGGAACCTCGGGCTGGCAAACTGGCACGGGAACCTCAGGCTGGCAAACTGGCACGGGAACCTCAGGCTGGCGGCACAGGGTCTTCAGGCTGGCAGGCTGGTACAGGGTCTTCAGGCTGGCAGGCTGGTACAGGGTCTTCAGGCTGGCAGGCTGGTACAGGGTCTTCAGGCTGGCAGGCTGGTACAGGGTCCTCAGGCTGGCAGGCTGGTACAGGGTCCTCAGGCTGGCAGGCTGGCACGGGAACCTCAGGCTGGAAGGCTGGCACGGAAACCTCAGGCTGGAACAGGTTGGTGGGTGTGGAGGCAGGTTGGGATACCGGTAAGATTGTGTGGGTTGGAAAGTACTTCCGCTTCTTTTTGGGCTTAGTCACTGCAGGTTTGCAAGTACCGGGGGGAGTATATGAAAAGGTTGGGATTGGGCAAATGGAAGAAAATGGCAGAGGTGCAGGGACAGTGGCTGGAGGAGGTTCTTGTGGATGGGCTACGGATAGGAGGGAAGAAGCAGGTGGATTGAAGGCAGGGTAAGTGCAGCAGGAGGAGGCAGGGTACTGATACTTAGTTGTTAGCTGGGTGCATTGTTCAGAAAAAGTGGGAATTGTGGGAAAAGGAGAGGAAGACATCCCAGCAGGTTGGTATCTAGACAAATGGATGGTTGGGAGCTGACAGGGGCTGAGTACAACAAACTTGACCAGGCCTGTAATAAGGGTTTCACAAAATAAGGTTTGCACACTGCTTGTCTGACCAGAGACTGCACTGAATCAATGCATGCTGCAAGCACCTGTTCAGGACAAGCTGAGTACTGCTCATGGAAAAAGGCTGAGGCCTCGTACACACGACCGATTTTCTCGGCAAGAACCAGCAAGAAACTTGCTGGCAGAGAGGTCTTGCCGAGTAAATCGGTCGTGTGTACGCTGCTAGCGTGTTTCTCGTTGAGAAAACCGACAAGAAACCTCGACGAGAAAATAGAGAACCTGCTCTCTATTTTCTCGTCGAGATTCTCCTCGGCGTGTTTCTCGACGAGAAAAGTGAGTGTGTGTACACTTACCTGTCCGCCCGGAAGCCCACGCATGTTCGAAATGAATTCGACGCATGCGCGGTAGCTTCCTAGGCATACGTAGGGTATACCAAGATGGCGGCGACGGCATTGAATGTGACGAGCGCATGCTCGACGTAGTCGATGACGTCACCGCGTACACTCCTTTCAAAGAACCGCGGGTTCTTTGAAACGAGCGTGTGTACACTCGGCCGGGACAAGTTTCTTGTCCAAGAATCTCGTCGAAAAAAACGACATGTTTTTCTCAACGAGAATCTCGGCCGTGTGTACGAGGCCTGAGTCATCCTCCAACAGCCACACCAAAGATTCTACTTGAGCTGCATTAAAAGGAGGTGTATAATCGTCAGTTCCAATAGAGGCATCAGACAGGGCCAACTCTGTACAGATACAAATCAAAGCTTGTACATCCTCAAACACAAAATTGCCCTGATCCACAAAAACGTGAGCTATGCGGATGCATTCTAATAACTGCTCTCTGGTATAATCTCTTAGTGTCTGATAACATAAATCTCTGTCATCTGTTGCCAGGAGCGAAAGATAAAAAATATCGTCCACCTCCATCTCAGTAATTTTAACAAGTGCTCAGACCCAATTCCAAGGTGCAGCCGATCTGATTGTATGGCTCCAGAATTCTGTCACGAGGATGCTATACACAGACATCCAATACAGGTGATCAGATCATTGGGCTGCACATTAAGGAATCGGGAACAGAGTAAGTGAAAAATATATATATTTATTAAAGATAAAGACACACGTGTAAACAAAACCACAGCAAACCATAAGCAAGAAACGAATACAAAGGAACACAACAAACCCCAAAAACAACCTAATCTAACTAGCTAACTAATATGTACAAAAGAGAACACACATACATGAACAAGGCAGGGATGAGAGACAAGGGGAGCAGAAGGCCAGGTACTGGGAGCAGTCAGCAAGGGGGAGCTGGTATCAGGGGACAGGTATCAGGGGACAGGTCTCAGGGGACAGGGTACAAGGATCAGAGTCCAGGACAAGGCAGGGAACAGATCAGGTTCAGGACCAGGTAATGGACCAGGCTTACAGAAGGAATTCTGGAGCACTGAGCTTTGTTAAGGGTGGGTTTATATAGTCCAGCAGACCCAGATCAGGTGTGCTTGATGGCTGGTGGAAAGTCTTGGTGAGGAGACACCCGCTGGTGGTCACCAGAACTACACCCACTGCTGCCGAATGCAACAGTGCCACCAGCAGGTGAGCCCAGTAATGACACCATTCCTGACAGTAGTATGACCCAATGCACTGATTATTGGGGAATCTGGGACCCTTTTATGGTTCTTGGAGGACTCTGGTGGTGTGAGGTTCCCTGCAGCCTGCAGGTGGCGTTGTTGCCCCGGGCCGGAGTTGAACCCTCACCGCAAGACTGCATCCTTTTTGTCACTTTCCGGCGCTAGTACAGCGGGGCGGGGAACCTGCTGTGACATAAAGGGAGAGGAGATAAAAGGGGCGGACGCCCTGAACACGGGGTTCAGAGTCGGAGGTCAGAGTCGCGCCCAGGCACCTTCAGCCTGGGTGCCGGCGTTCCGGAGTTCTGGGCCCAGGTGCCCTTGACCTGGCCGGAGCAGGAGATGGAGTCCATCCCAGGCACCTTTAGCCTGGGGTGAGGTACTATTGAGAAGGCCTGGGGCCCGGTACCTTCGACTGGGTCCCGCAAGGGTGGAGGAATCTGAGGGGGCCCTAAAGCCTTGGGTGCCCGAGTCTGAGATGAGGAGGCCAGGGAGCGTAACCCCTCCGAACAGTCCGGTGCAGCATTGCTGGTGACGGCGGGGCCTCTGGTAACTCTCTTGGACGGATGTCTTCCCTCTGATAGGGGCTGCGCTTAGCGAAGGTAATTCACTTTCTGTTCTACACAGTCGGTGGCAGCGACTGTACGCCATAACCGTTGGTGACACCACAATGGTTAGTTCTATCTAAGGATTGTGCCTCGACCTACTCCCCACCTATACTGAACTGTTCTTTGGTCACAACCTGTCTGTGCTAAATGACGATTTATTGCTGTTGGAGAATAAATACGAGTTGGACCTTTTCAGTGGTGTGGAACTCCAGTTACTGGGAGCAGAGGGGGTCATTTACAGAAAAGACGTGGCTCTGGGTTATACACACGACTCAATGGTAAATTAGGTTCTGGCCTTCACCTATATCCAAAAGAGGACATGGGCCCTGGTGTATCTCATCCCTACCCCCGTACTCCCCCCTAGATGAGACAACAAGCCGAGAAGCAGAAGGGGTGAGAGGGGTGAGGTCACTACATTTATTATAGCAAAAAGTAAAAAATATTGAATTTTTTTCAAAATTGTCGCTCTATTTTTGTTTATAGCGCAAAAAATAAAAACCGCACAGGTGATCAAATACCACCAAAAGAAAGCTCTATTTGTGGGAAAAAAAGGACGCCAATTTTGTTTGGGAGCCACGTCACACGACTGCGCAATTGTCAGTTAAAGCGATGCAGTGCTGAATCGCAAAAAGGGGCCTGGTCTTTATGCTGCATATTGGTCCGGGGCTTAAGTGGTTAAAGTGAAAAAAAAAGTGAAATATTCCTTTAAATATCGTACCTGGGGGGTGTCTAAAGTATGCTTGTGGAGTGGCACGTGTTTCCCGTGTTTAGAACTGTCCCTGCACAAAATTACATTTCTAAAGGAAAAAAAGTCATTTAAAACTGCTTGCGGCTTTAATGTATTGTCTGGTCCCGGCAATATGGATGTAAATCATTGAGCATTGACCCAGCCCACTACCAGCCCCTTTGGGTCTTGTATGAATATTAAGGGGAACCCTGCACCCAAATGAAATAAAGGCCCTATATACTCTGTACAGCATTATACAGGCGGTGCAAACAAGACAGGGAATGTAGGTTTGTTCTTAAGTAGAATCTGTTTGTAATTTGTAACAGGTAAATTTTTTAAGTGTAGCTCCAGCCAAAAAATAAATTTTTAAGCTTTTTGGAAAACATAGGGAAGGGTTATCACCCCTGTAACATTTGTTTTGCTGCCTGTGCACCTGTTCAGAACATTTCACCTCACTTTCCGTCCCAATGACAAATGTTTTTTGAAAATTTGGGGTTCTTATTGAAACAAGGATTGGTGATAAAGCATCAGTGGAGAGTAGACACCTTTTTCCCATACTAACTCTTATGCCGCGTGTAACGGGAAGGCCCGGGGAACTCAGAATCGCTTAGGAAGTATGAAATACCCTTGCGCCAGCTTCCCCAATGGCTCTTATGTGTCAATCACCCTGTGTCTCTATTAGGGGCACAGGGTGAATGAAAACCCCAATATGGTCTATGATGGCCATATTCAATGCTGTACATACATTTTATCTAGATTGGGTCTGTAATATTCATCCACCATATTCCCCAGGATACCTGCAAAGAACTCTCTACTGTTTGATTATGACCTCAACAGGTTAATTGGAAAGTGACGCCTTCATGATGGTTAGACACATACTTGTGTGTATTGTAAAGGCAGACTGGGATTTACAATACAAAGGGATTTAAGATGTAAAGGGTTTAGAACCTGTTGTCGCCAGACAGACTGGCTGCCAACCCTTTGTGGGAAGATGTGTATTGGAGATCGTATATTCTATTGTGTTGGGATCTTTTGAAGCCTAGCAGACGTCAGGATGAGGTGTTGAGTCTTGGGATGTGTGGGTGGAGCTGGGCCCTTGTTCATGTTAAATCATGTGCCTTGAATTGTGTATAAAGTTACAATGTTTCTCAATAATAAATGCATTCCTACTACAGAAGAGACAGAGTGCGTCTCGTCTTCTTCCAGAGGGGTCGGCTCCTATAGGAAAGGGTCGTTTAGCTGTGGATATTGGTAGTGAGTGGATGTGTGTCTAGGAGAGGGAACATCGTAAACGGCGTTAATCCCCTGGATATTGGGGTGCCGTTACACCGCGTACACACGATCATTATTCACGGCGGTTAAAAAACCGCTGTGAATAATGTCATTAAAAACGAGGGAACAGCTTGTTCCCCACACACGGTCATTTTTCACGTCATTTTTTCTCTTGTCGAGAAAAACGACCGTCTGTGGGCTCCGCGGCAGTGTTTCCCTATGGGAAACACTGCCGCGGAAAACATGTCGAAAAAAACGACGAGAAAAATTAGAACATGTTCTAATTTTACTCGTCGTTTTTAATGCCGTTTTTTTGGTCGAAAAAAACGACAAAGCCCACAGACTATCGTTTTTCTCGTCGAATGGGAAAAATTACGTTTTTTTCGACGAGAAAAACGGCCGTGTGTACGCGGCATTACAGGAGAGAATTTCCCTTCTTATGCCGCGTACACACGATCGTGATTCACGGCGGTGAAAACACCGCCGTGAATCACGGCATGAAAAAAAATGAGAAACGAGGGAACGGCATGTTCCCCCACACACGACCGTTTTTCCCGTAATTTTTTTCTTTGACGAGAAAAACGACCGTCTGTGGGCTCCGCGGCAGTGTCTCCCTATGGGAAAACTGCCGCGGAAAAAAATGATGGAAAAAACGATGAGAAAATTTAGAACATGTTCTAATTTTTCTCGTCGTTTTTCCTGCCATTTTTCTCATCGAGAAAAACGGCATAAAGCCCACAGACGATCGTTTTTCTCGGCGAAAAAAAAAAAATTCATTTTTCCCGACGGGAAAAACGATCGTGTGTACGCGGCATAAGGGGTAGATTTCCTCTCACTTCCTGTTGTCTCCTTCCGTTTGCAAGTAGGGGTCGTTTGTAAGTTGGATGTTTGAAAGTAGGGGCCTGCCGTATATACTCTGCAGAAATTTGGCCCTTAGGTGTTGGTGTTGCCACAACACTGTAAGCCCTCACAGTTACTCTTGGTGGGCGCTGGAACGCCCTGCTGGGAACTATTATATCAAGAATTGTAATTACATGCCATTGTTGAACAGTGGTAGGAAAAATTGGGCCTTTGGTGGTGGTGGTGGTGGTGGTGCTGGTGCCGCAACACTGTAAGTCCTCACAGTTCCTCTTGGTGGGCGCAGGAATGGGCCCTGCTGTGAATTATTAGATCAAGAATTGTAATTACATGCCCCTGTTGAACAGGGGCAGAAAAATTGGGCCTTTTGGTGGTGGTGGTGGTGGTGTTGCCACAACACTGTAAGGCCTCACAGTTACTCTTGGTGGGCGCAGGAATAGGCCCTGCTGTGAATTATTAGATCAAGAATTGTAATTACATGCTCCTGTTAAACAGGGGCAGAAAAATTGGGCCTTAGGCACTGGTGCCACAACACTGCAACCCCTCACAGATACTGAACTTGGAGTGCAGCAATGAGCCCTGCTGCAAAGTATTGCATCAAAAATGTTAATTACACAGAGACAGAAAAATTGGGCCTTTTGGTGGTGGTGGTGGTGGTGTTGCCACAACACTGTAAGGCCTCACAGTTACTCTTGGTGGGCGCAGGAATAGGCCCTGCTGTGAATTATTAGATCAAGAATTGTAATTACATGCTCCTGTTAAACAGGGGCAGAAAAATTGGGCCTTAGGCACTGGTGCCACAACACTGCAACCCCTCACAGATACTGAACTTGGAGTGCAGCAATGAGCCCTGCTGCAAAGTATTGCATCAAAAATGTTAATTACACAGAGACAGAAAAATTGGGCCTTAGGCACTGGTGCTGGTGCCACAACACTGCAACCCCTCACAGATACTGCGCATAAATGAGCCCTGCTGCAAAGCATTGTATTAAAAATTGTAAATACACGCCCCTGTTAAACAGGGGCTGAAAAATTGGGCCTCAGCCACTGGTGGCGGTGCCCAGAACCAAAAATGTTCTTTCAAGCTATCAGCATGATCATTGAGGAGGAAGAGGATAATCACTCAGAATAACAGGATAGTCACTCAGCATAGGCAGTCTTGAAGGGATCTGACATTTAAAAAAAAAAATATTCGGTTACATCAGCATCAGGTGCTTGGTAGCTGGTGGTGATCCAAGACTGATTTATTTTTATGAAGGTCAGTCGATCGACCGAGTCGCTAGACAGGCGCACCCTGTGATCGGTTACAAAGACTCCAGCAGCACTGAATGTGCGTTCCGAAAGAACGCTGAATGCAGGACAGGCCAGTACCTCAATTGCATACTGTGCAAGCTCTGGCCAGTGATCCATCCTCAAGACCCAGTAACCCAGAGGATTTTTGGTGGGAAAGGTGTCCAAATCTGATCTTGCCCCTAGGTATTCCTGCACCATGTAAACCAGACGCTGGCGATGGTTGCTGGAACCGATCATACCTTGGGACTGCGTACTAAAAAATTGTCTGAACGCATCGGTCAGACAGCCACCTTCTCCACCGTTCCTTCTTTGACTGACCAAAGCCTCAGCAACACGTTGTCCAGGACCAGGAATTTGTAACCTCCCAGTCTCTGGGAACGTGTTGCACAGACCTTTCTGCAAGGCCTCCCGAAGATGCTTCATCCTCTATTTCCTCTGCGATGGCAAGATAAGGTCCACAACCTTACCCTTGTAACGTGGATCAAGGAGGGTTGCCAGCCAGTAATGATCCCTCTCCTTGATCGCACAAATACGATGATCCTTCCGCAGGCTTTGCAGGATCAGGGAGGCCATGCAGCGTAGGTTTGCTGAGGCATTCGGTGCAGAGTCCTCTGGGTCACTGAGGACGACATGATCCGCAGCCACCTCCTCCCAGCCACGTACAAGTACATGGGTGTCTTGGGACTGTAATTGATCCCTTGAAGACTGCTGCTGATGCTGAGTGCTAGGCTCAACCTCCATGCTGACACAATAATCCTCCTCCTCCTCCTCCTCCTCCTCCTCCTCTTCCTGTGTGATAGCCGGGCCAGCAGGAACACTATCTGGATAAAGGGGACCTTGAGAGGTAAGGAAGTCCTCCTCTTCCTTCCTCTGTCCAGTGATCCATCCTCAAGACTAGGGATGAGCTCGGTGTTCGAGTCGAACATAGGTTCGACTCGAACATCGGCTGTTCGCGCGTTCGGCGAACAACGAACGATTTGGGCCGTTCACGCCAAATTCGAGTGACGCGAACGGCCCACAATACACTGCGCCATCGCAGTGTAATCCCAGCGCTGTGATTGGCCAAGCATGCACTGTGACCCTGCATGCTTGGCCAATCACAGCGCCGGCAGCGAGGAGAGCAATGATTGGCCACAGGCAGGATGCCTGTGGCCAATTATAGCTGAGGGGGTTTAGTACACGCCCCACACTATAAAAGGCCGCCAGCGCGGCGGCCTTGTGTAGTGTGTTCCGGAGCAGGGAAAGTGAAGGATAGGCAGGGACAGTGTCAAATCTTGTCAAATCTATTCTTTGCTAAACCTTGTGTGTAGGGACAGAGAAGGATAGGCAGGGAGAGTGTCAGTGTCATATTCTTTGCTAAACCTTGTGTGTAGGGAGAGAGAAGGATAGGCAGGGAGAGTGTCAGTGTCATATACTTTGATAAACCTTGTGTACAGGGAGAGAGAAGGATAGGCAGGGGACAGTGTCAGTGTCATATTCTTTGCTAAACCTTGTGTGCAGGGAGAGAGAAGGATAGGCAGGGAGAGTGTCAGTGTCATATACTTTGATAAACCTTGTGTGCAGGGAGAGAGAAGGATAGGCAGGGGACAGTGTCAGTGTCATTGTTGCTAAGCCTCCTGCACATTATACACCTGAAGTTAGCCCGTATTGCTGCTTTTTCCTGGTGTGTTACACCAACAGGATTTTGCGGCACTTACAGCGGGCGGATTGTATCTCCTGACCATATTACACCTTAACTTAGCCTGTATTGCTGCTTTTTCCTGGTGTGTTACACAAACAGGATTTTGCGGCACTTACAGCGGGCGGAGTGTGCCTCCTGACCATATTACACCTTAACTTAGCCTGTATTGCTGCTTTTTCCTGGTGTGTTACACAAACAGGATTTTGCGGCACTTACAGCGGGCAGAGTGTGCCTCCTGACCATATTACACCTTAACTTAGCCTGTATTGCTGCTTTTTCCTGGTGTGTTACACAAACAGGATTTTGCGGCACTTACAGCGGGCGGAGTGTGCCTCCTGACCATATTACACCTTAACTTAGCCTGTATTGCTGCTTTTTCCTGGTGTGTTACACAAACAGGATTTTGCGGCACTTACAGCGGGCGGAGTGTGCCCATATTACACCTTAACTTAGCCTGTTTTGCTGCTTTTTCCTGGTGTGTTACACAAACAGGATTTTGCGGCACTTACAGCGGGCGGAGTGTGCCTCCTGACCATATTACACCTTAACTTAGCCTGTATTGCTGCTTTTCCCATTTCCCTGCAGGCCATTAGAATGTCTGGAAGGCAAACAAGGAGAGGCAGACAGTCAGGAGCCAAAAAAAGAGGGCAAGCAGGCTCTGTGTCTAGAGACAACAGTGCTGGTCGTGGACGCGGTGCATCGCCATCAGCACGTGGCCATGGGACACGCTTGTCCTTCTTTTCGACAGCTGGACGTGTTGAGCCGCATCATGCCGAAGACTTGGTAGAGTGGATGACCAAGCCCTCCTCATCCTCCTCATCCTCTCTCACCCAGGCTCAGGGTACTGGCAAAGCAGCTGCCAAAGCGTCCTCTTCCCTGGTATCAATGTCATCATCAGTCACTCCTTCCCTAGACCAACCATGTCCTCCTGAGGAGTCCCCCGAACTGTTTGAGCACAGTGTTAGGTACATGCTCCAGGAGGATGCCCAGCGTTTCGAAGGGTCTGATGATGATACCCAGCTAGAGGAAGGCAGTAGTGTGAGAGCAGAGAGAGGGGATGCTCAAGAAGGACACCAATCTGGCAGTCATGTTCCAGCAGCTGCAGCATACTGCCAGATTGGCTCCAGTGATGAGGAGGGAGGGGATTATGAGGTCACTGACTCCACGTGGGTGCCTAATAGGAGAGAGGAGGAGGAGAAGGAGGAGGAGGAGGATGAGGAGGAGGAGGAGGCACATCTCCAATGAGGCACGATGCCCTCGGGGGGCCAGCGTAAGGGCAGCACACCGACGGAATCACACCGCAGAGCTCCGCCTGTGCAGGGCGCTGCCTCTGCCCGTTATTCAAAAAGTTCTTTGGTGTGGGCCTTTTTTGAGTCAAGTGCATCAGATCGCACAGCTGCTGTTTGCAACATATGTCTCAAGCGTATATCGCGTGGCCAAAACATCACCCGCTTGGGCACCACATGCTTGACCAGACATATGTTGACCTGCCATGCAGCTCGTTGGCAAGCCTACCTTAAAGACCCACACCAAAGAACAAAGCTGACCTCTTCTTGCACCGCATCAGCTGGGATCTCCAACCCCACTATACCTTCAGTCCTCTCTGAAACCTGCTCTGAGAGGAATGAAGGTGTAGAATTAGGTGTGTCACAGCCAAGTACTTGCGGGCACTCTGCTAGCAGTACACCAACGTCCGATTCTAGCAGGCAAATTTCCCTGCCCCAGCTGCTGGACCGTCGAAAGAAGTTCACTCCCAGCCATCCACATGCCCAGCGGTTGAATGCTAGCTTAGCTAAATTGCTAGCGCTTCAACTGCTGCCTTTTCAGTTGGTAGACTCGGCCCCCTTCCGTGAGTTTGTGCAATGTGCGGTTCCTCAGTGGCAGGTTCCCAAACGCCACTTTTTCTCACGGAAGGCGATTCCGGCTCTCTACCGGCATGTGGAAGGCAATGTCTTGGCCTCGCTGGACAGGGCGGTCAGCGGTAAGGTGCATATTACCGCTGACTCATGGTCCAGCAGGCATGGACAGGGACGTTACCTTTCTTTCACGGCCCATTGGGTCACTCTTTTGTCAGCTGGGAAGGATGCAGGACAAGGTGCAGTAGTGTTGGAGGTTGTTCCACCGCCACGCCTCCAAAATGTTACTACTGGTTGTGACACACCTCTCTCCTCCACCCCCTCCTCTTCTTCTTCCTCCGTGGCCTCTTCCTGTGCTTTGCCCTCGGAACCAGTGGTGCTCCGTAGGCGTTCAAGGGGCTGCGCAAGTACGCAGGCAAAAAGATGCCATGCCGTGCTTGCGCTGGTGTGTTTGGGGGACAGGAGCCACACTGGGGCAGAGGTTCTGTCTGCTCTGCAGGGGCAGGCCGAGAGGTGGTTGACGCCACGCCAGCTTAAGCCAGGAATGGTAGTTTGCGACAATGGCACCAACCTCCTCTCCGCTCTCCGACAGGGACAACTGACCCATGTGCCCTGTGTGGCTCACGTCCTTAACCTGGTGGTGCAGCGGTTCTTGGGCAGGTACCCGGGCTTACAGGATGTCCTGAGGCAGGCCAGGAAAGTCTGTGTGCATTTCCGCAGATCTTATAATGTCAGTGCTCGCCTGGCTGAGCTGCAAAAGGAGTTGAACCTGCCCAAGAACCACCTTATATGTGACATGCCCACCAGGTGGAACTCAACGTTGGCCATGCTGCAGCAGCTGCACACACAGCAGAGGGCCATCAATGAGTACCTGTGCGACTACGGCACCAGGACAGGGTCAGGGGAGCTTGGTTTTTTTTCACCACGCCAGTGGGGCATGATCAGGGATGCATGCACTGTCCTGGCACCATTTGAGGAGGCCACGAGGATGGTGAGCAGTGACAGTGCATGCATCAGTGACACTGTACCTCTTGTCCACCTGTTGGAACATACGCTGCGTGGAATAATGGACAGGGCACTTGAGGCAGAACAGAGGCAGGAAGAGGAGGACTTCCTTGCCTCTCAAGGCCCCCTTTACCCAGACAGTGTTCCTTCTGTCCCACCCATCGCACAGGAAGAAGAGGAGGAGGAGGAGGAGGAGGAGGATTGTGTCAGCATGGAGGTGGGGCCTGGCACTCAGCATCATCAGCAGCAGTCTTTTAGGGATGATTTACAGTCCCAAGAAACCAGTGGACTTGTACGTGGCTGGGAGGAGGTGGCTGCGGATCATGTCGTCCTTAGTGACCCAGAGGACTCCGGACTGAATGCCTCAGCTAACCTACGCTGCATGGCCTCCCTGATCCTGCAAAGTCTGCGGAAGGATCCTCATATTCTTCGGATCAAGGAGAGGGACCATTACTGGCTGGCCACTCTCCTTGATCCACGGTACAAGGGTAAGGTTGCGGACCTTATCTTACCGTCGCAGAGGGAGCAGAGGATGAGACAACTCCGGGAGGCCTTGCAGAAAGGTCTGTGCAACGCGTTCCCAGAGACTGGGAGGTTACAAACTCCTGGCCCTGGACAACGAGTTGCTGAGGCTTCGGTCAGTCAAAGAAGGAGCAGTGGGGAAGGTGGCCGTCTGACCGAAGCGTTCAGACAATTCTTTAGTCCGCAGCCCCAAGGTATGATCGGTTCCAGCAACCATCGCCAGCGTCTGATATACATGGTGCAGGAATACCTAGGGGCAAGGTCAGACTTGGACACCTTCCCCACCGAAAATCCTCTGGCTTACTGGGTCTTGAGGATGGATCACTGGCCAGAGCTTGCACAGTATGCAATTGAGCTACTGGCCTGTCCTGCATCCAGCGTTCTTTCAGAACGCACATTCAGTGCTGCTGGAGGATTTGTCACGGATCACAGGGTGCGCCTGTCCACCGACTCTGTTGATCGACTGACCTTCATAAAGATGAACCAGTCTTGGATCACCACCAGCTACCAAACACCTGAAGCTGATATAACAGACTAATTTATTTTCAAATGTCACATCCCTTCAAGACTGATGCTGATGCTGAGAGACTGTCCTGTTATGTTGACTGACTATCCTCCTCCTCCTCAATGATCCGATTGACGATGATAGCTTGGAAGAACATTTTTGTTTCTGGGTGCCGCCACCAGTGGCTAAGGCCCAATTTTTCAGCCCCTGTTTAACAGGGGTGTGTTATTACAATTTTTTATGCAATGCTTTGCAGCAGGGCTCATTCCTGCACTCCAACTAGAGTATCTGGGAGTGGTTGCAGTGTCGTGGCACCAGCATCAGTGGCTAAGGCCCAATTTTTCAGTCCCTGTTTAACAGGGGCGTGTAATTACAATTTTTGATGCAATACTTTGCAACAGGGCTCATTGCTGTGCTCCAAGTACAGTATCTGTGAGGGGTTGCAGTGTTGTGACACCAGTGCCTAAGGCTCAATTTTTCTGCCCCTGTTTAACAGGGGCATGTAATTACAATTCTTGATCTAATAATTCACAGCAGGGCCCATTCCTGCGCCCACCAAGACTAACTGTGAGGCCTTACAGTGTTGTGTCAACACCACCACCACCACCACCACCACCAAAGGCCCAATTTTTCAGCCCCTGTTCAACAGGGGCATGCAATTACAATTCCTGATCTAATAATTCACAGCAGGGCCCATTCATGCGCCCACCAAGAGTAACTGTGAGGGCTCACAGTGTTGTGGCAACACCAACATGTAAGGGGCAAATTTCAGCTGAGTATATACGGCAGGCCCCTACTTTCAAACATCCAACTTACAAACGACTCCTCCTTGCAAACGGAAGGATACAACAGGAAGTGAGAGGAAATCTACCCCTAGGAAGGCAAATTCTCTCCTGTAAGAGTTAATATGGGAAAAAAAGTGTCTCCTCTCCACTGATTCTTTATCACCAATTCTTGTTTCAATAAAAACCCCAAATTTTCAAAAAACATTTGTCATTAGGACGGAAAGTGAGGTGAACTGTTCTGAACAGGTGCACACTGCACAGACAGCAAAACAAATGTTACAGGGGTGATAACCCTTGACTATGTTTTCCAAAAAGCTTAAAAATATATTTTTTGGCTGGAGCTACACTTAAACAATGTACCTGTTCAAAATTACAAACAGATTCTACATAAGAACAAACCTACAGTCCCTGTCTTGTATGCACCGCCTGTATACGGCTGTTCAGAGTATATAGGGCCTTTTTTATTTTGTGTGCGGGGTTCCCCTTAATATCCATACAAGACCCAAAGGGGCTGGTAATGGGCTGGGGTAGGGGGGGGGGGTGTGTGATGGGGTAGCTATGCCATTTTTCTTAAAGATTTTCATCCATATTACCGGGACCAGACATTACATTAAAGCCGCAAGCAGTTTTAAATGGCTTTTTTTCCTTTAGAAATGTAATTTTGTGCAGGGACAGTTCTAAACACGGGAAACACGTGGCACTTCACAGGCATACTTTAGACACCCCCCAGGTATGATGTTTAAAGGAATATTTGACTTTTTTTTTTCACTTTATGCATCATTAAAATGACTGCTCCAGAAAAACGGCAGTTTTTAAAACTTCTTTTTGCATTGATACATGTCCCCTGGTGCAGAACCCGGGTTCCCAAACCCTTTTTAGGACAATAACATGCATAATAGTCGTTATAATTAGCACTTTAGATTTTGAACGTTCGCATCCATTGTATTTAATAGGGTTCTAAAGTTCGTGCAAACTTTCGGTCCGTTCGCGGGTTCTGGTGCGAACCGAACCCGGGGGTGTTCGGCTCATCACTACTCAAGACCCAGTAACCCAGAGGATTTTCGGTGGGAAAGGTGACCAAGTCTGATCTTGCCCCTAGGTATTCCTGCACCATGTAAACCAGACGCTGGCTGAGGATGACATGATCCGCAGCCACCTCCTCCCAGCCACGTACAAGTCCATGGGTGTCTTGGGACTGTAATTGATCCCTTGAAGACTTCTGCTGATGCTGAGTGCTAGGCTCCACCTCCATGCTGACACAATAATCCTCCTCCTCCTCTTCCTGTGTGATAGCCGGGCCAGCAGGAACACTGTCTGGATAAAGGGGGCCTTGAGAGGTAAGAAATTCCTCTTCTTCCTGCCTCTGTTCTGCCTCAAGTGCCCTGTCCATTATTCCAACAGGTGGACAAGAGGGACAGTGTCACTGATGCATGAACTGTCACTGCTCACCATCCTCGTGGCCTCCTCAAATGGTGCCAGGACAGTGCGTGCATCCCTGATCATGGCCCACTGGCGTGGGGAAAAAAATCCAAGCTCCCCTGACACTGTCCTGGTGCCATATTGCAACAGATACTCATTGATGGCCCTCTGCTGCGTGTGCAGCCGCTGCAGCATGGCCAACGTAGAGTTCCACCTGGTGGGCATGTCACAGATTAGGCCGTTCTTGAGCAGGTTGTAATCCTTTTGCAGCTCAGCCAGCCAAGCACTGGCATTATATGACCGGCGGAAATGCCCACAGAGATTCCTGGCCTGCTTCAGGACCTCCTGTAAGCCCGGGTACCTGCCCAAGTACCCCTGCACCACCAAGTTAAAGACGTGAGCCAAACAGGGCACATGGGTCAGTTGTCCCTGTCGGAGGGCGGAGAGGAGGTTGGTGCCATTGTCGGAAACCACCTTTCCTGGCTTAAGCTGGCGTGGCATCAACCACCTCTGAGCCTGCCCCTGCAGAGCTGACAGAACCTCTGCCCCAGTGTGGCTCCTGTCCCCCAAGCACACCAACTCAAGCACCGCATGGCATCTTTTTGCCTGCGTACTTGCGTACCCCTTGAACCCCTTGAACACAGGTAGAGGCAATGGAGGAAGAAGAAGAGGAGGGGTGGAGGAGAGAGGTGTGTCAGAATCACCAGTAGTAACATTTTGGAGGCGTGGTGGCGGAACAACTTCCAACACTACTGCACCTTGTCCTGCATCCTTACCAGCTGCCAGCAGAGTCACCTAATGTGCCGTGAAAGATAGGCAATGTCCCTGTCCATGCCTGCTGGACCATGAGTCAGCGGTAATATGCACCTTACCGCTGACTGCCCTATCCAGCGAGGCCAAGACATTGCCTTCCACATGCCGGTAGAGAGCCGGAATCGCCTTCCGTGAAAAAAAGTGGCGTTTGGGAACCTGCCACTGAGGAACCGCACATTCCACAAACTCACAGAAGGGGGCAGAGTCTACCAACTGAAAAAGCAGCAGTTGAAGTGCTAGCAATTTAGCCAAGCTAGCATTCAACCGCTGGGCATGTGGATGGCTGGGAGCGAACTTCTTTCAGCGGTGCAGCAGCTGGGGCAGGCAAATTTGCCTGGTACAATCGGACGTCGGTGTACCGATAGCAGATTGCCCGCAAGTACTTGGCTGTAACACACCTAATTCTACTCCTTCATTCTTCTCAGTGCAGGTTTCAGAGAGGACTGAAGGTATAGTGGGGTTGGAGATCCCAGCTGATGAGGAGCAAGGAGAGGTCTGCTTTGTTCTTTGGTGTGGGTCTTTTAGGTAAGCTTGCCAACGAACTGCATGGCAGGTCGACATATGTCTGGTCAAGCATGTGGTGCCCAAGCGGCTGATGTTTTGGCCACGCGAGATACTCTTTAGACATATGTTGCAAATGGCAATGGTGCGATCTGCTGCACACGTTTGAACAAAGGCACACACCGAAGAACTTTTGGAATAATGCGCAGAGACAGATGCACATGCGGAGCTCTGCGGTGTTATGCAGTCGGTGTGCTGCCCTTAAGCTGGCCCCTGGAGGGCATCCTGCCTCGTTGGAGATGTGCCTCCTCCTCCTCCTCCTCTCTCCTATCAGGCACCCACTTGGAGTCAGTGACCTCATCATCCCCTCCCTCCTCATCACTGGAGCAAATCTGGCAGTATGCTGCAGCTGGGGGAACATGACTGCCAGATAGCTGTCCTTGTTGGGCACTCCCTCTCTCTGGGCTCACGTTACTACCCCCTCTTTCTGGGCTCACGTTACTGCCTTCCTCCAGCTGGGTTCCATCATCTGAGCCTTCAAAACGCTGGGCATCCTCCTGGAGCAAGTACTCAACACTGTGGTCAAACAGTTCGGGGGACTCCTCAGAAGGACATGGTGGGGCTAGGGAAGGAGTGACTGATACCACGAGGGAAGAGGCCGCTTTGGCAGCTGCTTTGCCAGACAAAGTACCCTGAGCCTGGGTAAGAGAGGATGAGGAGGAGGACGACTTGGTCATCCACTCTACTAAGTCTTGGGCATTTTGCGGCTCAACATGGCCAGCTGCCGAAAAGAAGGACAAGTGTGTCTCACGGCCACGTGCTGATGAGGATGCACCGTGTCCATGACCAGCACTGTTGCCTCTAGACACAGAGCCTGCTTGCTCTCTTTTATTGCCTTGTGACTGTCTGCCTCTCCTTGTTTGCCTTCCAGACATACTGTACTAATGGCCTGCAGTGAGATGTAGCTGCACAAAGGTGGGATGTGTGTATATATATATATATATATATATATATATACATATATATAATCTGTACTGATTATTATCATGCGGCTATCAGAATCAAATGCCTGCTGTGGTATTAGTATGGGAAAAGCAGCAATTGTCTTCAGTTAGTTTTAGGTGAAAACTATGCAGAGGACACAGTACAATAACTGAAAATACTTGCAGCTCTCTGCCTGTGGTTTTATTATGAGAACACCACTATAATAGTCACTAACTGTATTCAGGTAAGCTTTAGGTGAACGCTATGCAAAGCACACAGTACACTAAGTGAAACACTGACTGCAGCTAGCACAATCACCTGCCTGCCTGTCACAGTATAGAGAATAACAGGAACGGATCTAGCTAAACTGAATACAGTGTATACTGTAAATATATATATACAACACATAGGATGCATATATATCCTCTACACACTGTAACTGCAGCTAACTGACTCGCCTGCCTGCTCTATCTAATTCAATATAAATGACACTGTCTCTCTCTGTAATCTCTCTCTTTTAACAACTCCAACACACTACACAAGGCCGCCAAGCCGGCGGCCTTATATAGTGTGGGGCGTGTACTAAACCGCCTGAGCCATAATTGGCCAAAGCCACCCTGGCTTTGGCCAATTACGGCTCTCTGTTAAGACGGCGCTGTGATTGGCCAAGCATGCGGGTCATAGTGCATGCTTGGCCAATCATCAGCCAGCAATGCACTGCGATGCCGCAGTGAATTATGGGCCGTGACGCGCCACTCGAATTTGGCGCGAACGGCCCATAATGTTCGCAATTCGGCGAACAGCTGAACAGACGATGTTCGAGTCGAACATGGCTTCGACTCGAACACCGAGCTCATCCCTACTAATGATCCATGGAGGAGGCAGGCTAATCTCACTATTAGATTTGTTAAGATGCCACAATTTAGGAAAAAACGCTAGTTAGGGGTATTCTTAGATCTGGTAGAGGAGGACCTAAAAAAAGTCATATGGGACAGTATTCCCACGGACAATCTCTCTCCAGATAAGAGAATTGCCCTTAGAGAACTTACTGAGGCTCCAAATCTGATCATTAAACCTAGTGATAAGAGAGGCAACGTCGTGCTCCTGTCCGAACAGTACTATGAGAATGAAATCTTGAGACAATTATCAGATGAATCAACTTACTCCAAACTAATCTTTTTCCGCTAGTCATTGGCTTTCTTTACTACAAACTCCTCCTTGCCCTTGAGGCATCTCTCCTTACTAAGAAAGAATTTGACTATATTAGTGTGGTCGACTTTAATGTTCATACTATATATATTATCCCCAAAGTCCATAAAAGTATCACCAATCCACCTGGACGCCCCATAATTTTGCACATTGGGGGACCCCTAGAACGAGTCGGGAAATATCTAGATGCCCTGATCAAGGAAATGGTGACGGAGTTGCCTTCCTATGTTCGGGACACATGTGATGTCCTTGCAAGATTAGATAGGGTGGAGGTGATGGAGGGAGCAATTCTTGTCAGCATTGATGTTGAGTCCCTCTACACCTCCATCCCCCATCACCAGGGGTTAGCGGCAGTGGCCCATTTTCTCTAAATGAAGTACCCCCTTATGGCATCACAGAATGAATTCATTCTAGAGCTGTTGGAATTTGCCCTCACACATACAGGTAACTTTCCAGTTTTTGGGGGCAAATTACCAGCAAACAAGAGAAACTTTGATGGGGGCATATTGGGCACCCGCATACACGTGCCTCCATCTTGGATGGTGTGAACAGGCAGTTGTCTATCATTCGCAGTGTACCCTGGCCACACCTTCTTGTGGCTATGGTACATCGATGATATTTTGATGATTTGGAACGGTGGTGTACAGGCGCCGCAGGAATTTCTGTCTGAACTCAGTACTAATGATAAAAGTATCAGGCTCACCTACACCTAATATCCCAACTCCTTGCCTTTTCTTGATCTTTTGATTACCATTGTAGGTGGTAGATTGGAGACTAAAACGTATAGGAAGATCACTGCAACCAATATCCTTCTTCAAGCCTCCAGTCACCATCCACCATCGCTCATTAAAGGAATCCCAAAAGGGCAGTTCCTTTTGAATTTGAAGGAACTGTTCAAGCGAAACTACTTATCAATCTGAGTCAAATGAATTATATAACAGATTTAGGCAACAAGGCTACTCCCACAAAAACATTAAATATGCACGCAGGCGAGCCTCTTCTACTGAACGTAGGGACCTCCTTGTCCCTAAACAGATACAAGACTCTCATTCCCAAATCACAATATCCCAACCTTCTCCTATACGTATAATCACTCGCTATGGGGACCAATGGGAGAAAGTTCGGTCAATTTTGACCAAACGTTGGTCCATTCTGACAAGGTCTCCTGGCCTCTGTAATATCGTGGGCCCAAAACCCCTACTAGTTTCCACTACTAGTTGAGCCAGCAACCTCAAAGATAATCTGGTACATTCTGGGTTTACACGCATTCCATCCAAGAGTTGGCTGACTGAAATACCTTGGCCTAAGGGTATGTTTCCATGTGGTCATTGCCACATTTGACGCCACGTTGAGCGTACAGATAAATTTACTGACATGGACGTTGAAAGAATTTACCAGATTAACAGGTTCATTAACTGTGGCACATAAAAAGTTTTATACATCCTTGAATGCCCCTGTCAAAAGCTCTATGTGGACAAAACGAAGCGACAGCGTATGGGGGAACACCTTTGTAGCATTAGAAACGTTCAAAAAAGTAAAGATAAAGATAATCCAAAATGGGGCCCCATAGCACAGCACAGCACTTTGAGAGGTTTCATAAATCCTCTTTCGAGGGATTAAAAGTTAAAGGCTTTTTCGCCCCATCTTTACCTAAACGCAGATGTGATTACGACACTATTCTTCTGAGAAAAGAAAAGGAATGGATATTTAGTTTGCGAACTATGATGCCAAAGGGGTTAAATACTGAATTAAGCTTGCAACCTTTTCTTAAACCATAACTATGATCTTCTCTTTATGCTTAGAAGAAGTATTATACTATCTTCATTTCTCCCATATTATTATAGGCGTGCTGGTACTTGATCAATCTGCGTTTTAATACCCACTATGACATATATACTTTATTCTAACCTATTAAAAATATGTTTATGATCTATTACCTCTCTCCGCTTCTAAAAATTTCCATCTACTTTTAAACCTCTATTACATTATACTTAATGATAGGTGTGTTTGGAATTAATGTTTTTTACCTATCAGCTACCCGGCCAAAAATGTATAATATCATTATTATTATTCTTAGCCCCTTGAAATTTAACCGCACTGTTTTGATACTTTTATTTTCGTAAGACTATAACACCTAAACAGAAAGGCAGTGGCCCTTTAAGGGCGTAATTTTGAAAAGGGAGGACCATCCCCATTATAAGCTCACGGACCAGTCCATTGCATCATTCTGAGGAAGCTCACACAGCTGAGCAAAATGCATAAACACCACAGTGTTTAGCAGCACGGTCTTGGAGCCACACACATGTAGCGTATATGCACTCCACTCATCACCACACGAAGCAGGGCTACTACTGAGAATCAGTGTACATCTACATCTGCAGCCAGGCAAAGGATGACTGCTTCCACTGCCTGAATCGTCCCAGGGACTAATTTTTTTATAGCCAAGTCTAGATGCCTATCATATTTTGAAGCTCATCCATGCATATGTACATATGTCAGTAACTTTGAACTATATGCTGGATTATCCTCTTCACAGCTGACTGTATTATCTTACTGATTTTCAGGATTGATATTTCTATTTTTCCTACTGTGACACCACTACTTCCTCTATACTCAGGATATTCCTGCTTTTGTAGTATATCCATACCTGTTGTCACTTGAGGCTGATTTTAGACTTCCGGCACTGAGTCTAATACCCACCCCTCCCCCGCATGTGTGCTGAGTGTCTGTGTGTGTGCAAGTAAGCCCAGACTGCTATGTTTTTCACTTTTATTGTGACAACTTTGTCATGATTTTTTAATATTGGTGAAGGTTTTACTGTTATTGTGGCTCTTTTCTATTAATAAACTTTGGGGGTTATTTAAGAAAGGCAAATCCACTTTGCACTACAAGTGCAAACTACAAGTGCAAAGTGCACTTGAAATTGCACTGAAAATGCACTTGGAAGTGCAGTCGCTGTAAATCTGAGGGGTAGATCTGAAATGAGGGGAAGCTCTGCTGATTTTATCATCCAATCATGTGCAAGCTAAAATGCTGTTTTTTATTTTCCTTGCATGTCCCCCTCGGATCTACAGCGACTGCACTTCCAAGTGCAATTTCAAATGCACTTTGCACTTTTAGTTTGCACTTGTAGTGCGTCGTGGATTTGATTTTTGTAAATAACCCCCATTGTATCTATGTCGCTGTGAGTTCCATATTGAAACCCCTTTACAAGCCTGCTTGGCTTGTTTTCTTTTCTTTGTGTAGCGCCCTAACCCGCCTTCTCCCCTCTCTTTACGGCTGTATGACTCGTCTAGGGGTATCTGGGAGAAGGGGGAAGATGTACACCACCAGCTCGGCTCTCTGATGTAGTATGCGGAGATATGAGCTAACCGTTTACCTTCGGGTCTGCGTTTTAGGCCGGAGCCTCAGCTTCTCCTGTGGAGGATGATTGCCACTGTCACTGACAGGAACACTTAGCTTCCAGTAACACGAGTTCCACACCATAAAAAGTCCAACACTGTTTTATTTGTTTTGATCAATAGGTAGGCTGGTTAAACTTTAAAAGAACAGACAGGGTGTGGGAAAGAGTAGGTCCAGGCACAACACAATGAATAAAGTCTCTCCTGTTCCATTTAGTGCAAACAGGCTTGGCGCACAGTCGCTGCCACCGACTGTGAATTTGGTCCCTGCCACTGACCTTGCTAAACGTTGAGGCCTCTGCCACAGGCCTTAAAGGAGGCCTGCCACTGACCTGATGAAGATGGGTCTCTGCCACAGACCATGAGAACATGAAATAGCTCCGTTAGGACAAACGACCCCTGTCAGAGGAAGACATCCATCCGGACGGTCACCAGAGGCCCACACCGGCACCGGCCAAATGCTGCACCGGCTCTACGGGAGGGTCACGTCTCCGGTCCCTTACGCCCTGGATTCAGGCACCCAATACCGGGGGCACCTTAGGAATGCTTCTCCCTTGCGGGACCCAGTCGAAGATACTGGGCCCCAGGCCTCCTTGTAAAGTACCTCACCCCAGGCTGAAGGTGCCTGGGATGGAACTCGACTCCACGCGCCCAGGCCAAGGGCACCTGGGCACAGACGAACCGCAGCAGCCCCCAGGCTGAAGGTGCCTGGGGAATGGACCTCGTACGCAAGATGTCCGCCCCTTATATCCTCTCCCAGAAAGCACAGCGGGTTCCCCGTCCCGCTGCACCCCTGCCGTGAGAGGACACAAAGGGCACGGCGCTAGAATGACAGTTCAACCCCGGTCCCAGGTAACAGCGCCACCTAGGGACCGCAGGGAACATGGCACCATTCAGACCTCCCACACTCCAAAGTGTCCATAAATCCCAAAAATCAATGTATCTGGGCAGAGGCGTAACTAGAAACTTCAGGGCCCCGGTGCAAGAAATCATGAAGGGCCCCCCCTATCAGTGGCAGCGGTGGTGTTGAGGGGGGTGGCAGCGGTAGTGTTGGGGGCGATAGAAGCGGTGGTGTTGATGGGGGGGTGGCAGGGGTAGTGTTGGGGGGGTGGCATCGGTGGTATTGAGGGAGGGTGGCAGCGGTAGTGTTGGGGGGGTGGCAGCAGTGGTGTTGAGGGGGTGGCAGCAATAGTGTTGTGGGGGGTGGCAGCGGTGGTATTGAGAGGGTGGCAGCGGTTGTGTTGAGGGGGGGTGGCGGCGGTAGTCTTGTGGGGGGTGGCAGCGGTGGTATTGAGGGGGGGTGGCAGCGGTAGTGTTGAGGGGAGGTGGCAGCGGTAGTGTTGGGGGAGATGGCAGCGGTGGTGTTGAGGGGGGTGGCAGCAGTAGTGTTGTGGGGGGTGGCAGTGGTGGTATTGAGGGGGGGTGGCAACGGTAGTGTTGGGGGGGATGGCAGCAGTAGTGTTGTGGGGGGTGGTATTGAGGGTGGGTGGCAGCGGTGGTGTTAGGGGGATGGCAGCGGTGGTGTTGAGGGGGGATGGCAGCGGTGGTGTTGAGGGGGTGGCAGCGATAGTGTTGGGGGATGGCAGCGGTGGCGTTGAGGGGGGTGGCAGCAGTAGTGTTGTGGGGGGTGGTATTGAGGGGGGTTGGCAGCGGTGGTGTTGGGGGGATGGCAGCAATGGTGTTGGGGGGGTGGCAGTGGTTGTGTTGAGGGGGGGTGGCAGCGGTGATGTTGAGGGGGGGTGGCAGCGGTGGTGTTGAGTGGGGGTGGCAGCGGTGGTGTTGAGGAGGGATGGCAGCGGTGGTGTTGAGGGGGGATGGCAGCGGTGGTGTTGAGGGGGGATGGCAGTGGTGGTGTTGAGGGGGGTGGCAGCGGTGGTGTTGAGGGGGGTGGCAGCGGTGGTGTTGAGGGGGGATGGCAGCGGTGGTGTTGAGGGGGGTGGCAGTGGTGGTGTTGAGTGGGGGTGGCAGCGGTGGTGTTGAGGGGGGTGGCAGCGGTGGTATTGAGGGGGGATGGCAGTGGTGGTGTTGAGTGGGGGTGGCAGCAGTGGTGTTGAGGGGGGGTGGCAGTGGTGGTGTTGAGGGGGGATGGCAGCGGTGGTGTTTAGGGGGGGTGGCAGCGGTGGTGTTGAGGGGGGGTGGCAGCGGTGGTGTTGGGGGTGGCAGTGGTGGTGTTGCGGGGGTGGCAGCAGTAGTGTTGTGGGGGGCAGTGGTGGTGGTAGCGGTGGTACTCGAGGGGGGGTGGTAACGGTGGCAGTGGTGGTGTTGAGGGGGGATGCCAGCGGTGGTGCTGAGGGGGGGGTGGCAGCGGTGGTGTTGAGGGGGGGTGGCAGCGGTGGTGTTGGGGGTGGCAGTGGTGGTGTTGGGGGGTGGCAGCAGTAGTGTTGTGGGGGGCAGTGGTGGTGGTAGCGATGGTACACAAGGGGGGGTGGTAGCGGTGGCAGTGGTGGTGCCATCCTCAAACCACCACCACCTCTGCCTCTTACTGATCCCATCCCCCCACCACCACCACTGATCTCATCCCTATCCCCCCCCCTCATCACCCCTGTTGTAGTGGTGATGGGGGGATAGGAATGAGATCTGCGGTGGTGGGGGTATGGGATCAATTGCAGCGCAAAATGTCACTTGACAGGACTTACCAGCAATCAATCGATTCCCCCTCAGAAGTCCGTCACTGTGCCTCCTCCAGGAATGCCTTGCTTCATGGGTAGACGGGACAGGTAGTCGATGCAGTCGCATAGGGGAGAGGTCCTCCCCCGCCTTCACTCAATAGGTGTTTTTCAGTGTGCGCCCCTTTATTGTCTCTGTCTCTGGAAAGGCGGGGGTGGGGCGGTACACAGTCTCTCAGCGCTGCGCCGTGCTGCGCTGCCTCTGCCTTCTCTCTCTCTCTCCTCAGCGGGCGAAAGCCCCCCTCCCTGTGGCGGAACAAACCACACAGTCAGGCGGGCACCTCACGCGGTCAGCAGGCGGGCACCTCACGTGGGCAAACGGGCGGACGGCGGGCCCCCCTGAAGTGGCGGAACTAGAGGGCCCAGTCGCAAGTGCGACTGTTGCGACCCTGATAATTCCGCCACTGTATCTGGGCCATCTATTGCCCAGACACGCCCCTCTAAATTTGACACCCGCTACACTTGCATATTCTATTTGGCTTTAGGAACCCCAACCTACTAAGTTGAGTCGGTAAAACACATACCATCTAAACTTTCAGTGTTGATATTTTCTCTATTTTATTATGTAATTTTTAGAGTTAATGTTAGCTGTTTTGCTGTTGCGTAATCCTTCAGGTTAAACATAATCCTTATCAAACCACCTAACATCTATTACAGTGCAACGAGAAAGGAGAGTTTAAAGGTTGCATGAGGGTTAGCAGAATTGTAGCTTATTGTTGTATAAAATGGTGTGTTACCTCAACAGGGTTATGTAATAATGGCATTTTGAAGCTTGTTTGTTAAAGCCCATCTCCAGGCATAGCACTTCCATTGTCATGCCTTCTTTCATTCTACCTTGCTCTCAGACATTCAAAAAATACCTCCTAAGTTTTTATATTTACCTTATTTCGCCATCTGTATCCCCTGATTCAGGGAGTGATAACTGGTGTTCCAGAGCTGCAGTCTGTACCGTCTGTGATGTCATCATGGCACTAGAGTTCTCTGGCTTGTAAAAAGACTCCACCACTAGACAGCCAAAGGAAGGCGTCCATGCTAACTAAGCGGTGACATGGACATTCGAAGGAGGGTCTTCCTTCTCTGCTGAGAAGAAGATAGAAAACTCAAGACCCTTCATGCCACGTCACTGCAAGTTTAGGTGAGTATCTGATGCATTTAGAATAGCAGCAATAAGTTAGTGGAGGTGAAGTGCCAAGGGTGAGGGGGAGGGGGGAATACCCAGACTTTAGCTTTTGTATTGTTATTGGAGCCATCTTTTTCCGTTCCTGTTATATTAAAGTAGAGCTCCAAAATACTGTAGCTGCTGACTTTTAATATTAGGACACCTACCTGTTCAGGGATCCTGTGATGTCGGCACCCCAGCCGATTTTTCAATCGGCTCTTGGGTGGTGCTGCAGCCATTTCTTGTAAGGGACACCAGCAGTGAAGCCTTTTTTTTGGAATTCCTTTATTTGTATAAAGAGTCTTAGAAAATACAGACATTAGAGAAATACATCTGAGTACATCATCAATAGAAACTTCAACATATGAACGGCTAACAAAGAGCATTAAAACAACGATCACAGAGGAAGTATTTAATATGACAATTCAATACTACAACTGAAGCATATATAGTACTGCTTACTTATTGCTATATTATTATAATTATTTTTACTATAACAATTCAATACTACAACTGAAGCATATATAGTACTGCTTACTTATTACTATATTATTATAATTATTTTTACTATATTGTAGGGGAGCAAACATCAAATAGCATTGAAACAGGAAAAGACACATATGGCAGGGGCATGTGTGTCGGCAGGTGGAAGACCTTGAGTGATCAAGAGGGTTCCACTTTTTTTTTATAATCATCTTTTTTTTCTTTATTGAAACAAATTTCAACATACAAAATACAAATACATACCAAACATAATATCTATACAGGACCATTCATTAACATAAAATATTGTGTAGCGGGGTCCTCAAATTCCCCAAGGAGATACACCGGGTCATCGATGGTGCCCATCTCCAAAAGAAGAAGAAAAAAAATCCCCTTCCCTAGTCCCTCCCAACCCTCCTTCCCCCCGCCCCTCCCCCTTTACACACCCATCTTGCAACACATTGTTCAAAACTTAATTAAGAAAGGAGCATAATAGCACCTTATTACGTGTTTCCAACAACCAACTTCTAAAACAAAAAACAAGAAAAAAAATTCCCTTTCTCTTCTTTCCCTCCCTCATTTCAAATGGCCATTCTTCGTGCCTTTCTTTTTTCTTTCTTTTTTTTTTCCCTTTCATTGCCCCTCCCCTCCTCCTCCTCCCCCTCCCTCCCTCCCCCTCCCGCCTCTTCTTTATGTGATTTCATGCATTACCTATTCCGTGCCTATTTCCATATTTGCTACAGAGGCTATATGCAAGAGGGTTCCACTTATCTAGTAATCTGAAATTAGGAGCAACAGGGAGGAAAGAGAAAGAGAGCGGAGCTGAGGGGGGGCGAACAGGACAAGGAAAGGAACAGAAAAGAAAAAGAAACGAGAAGGAGGACCAACAAATTTCAAAACTGTGAGCCACTAGTGCGAAAGAAAAGAGGCGGGAGCTGTATGGGAAGGGCTTGCAGTAGAAAGGGGATCCGAGCAAGCACTGTCATTTTGAGAGTATTGCAAAGGCTGAACCATGTCAGGGTTAAGGAATGCCAGTACAGCAAGTGTTCCTTCAGTTTGATAAGAAGTGGCTCAAAATTGGTTTCATATAGTTTGGACGGGTCAGAAGTGATGTTGGTGCCTAGGTATTTATTCGCCGCAGATGCCCACTGGAAGGGAAAAGAAGGCCGGAGACTCCGGATCACGTCAGGGTCAGCAAATATGTTGTCAGCCAGTAGGATTTGACACATTTAATACATATTTTGTATTGCCATTCACACTATCTACATATAGGCAGCTTTATACAACTGAGATAGATAATGTAAGTCATTTTTAAGCATGTTTACCTTCCTGTTTTCATCTCTGTACTGGTAGTGGCATGATCACTAAGAATGTCAATGTATGAATAAAAATTCATTACATATTCGTATGTGTGTAAGTGTGGGGTCTAACATCATAGTTTATCGTCATCGTGTATGGTTCTGTCGATTGTATTTTACTCCAATGACAGCACCTGCATGGCTATAAACACGGTCACTAAATACCATTGCACTACGGTGGCCACATTGACTGCTGATATCTTTGGTAGCAATGTATGTGGATCCACAGTAGTGATGAGCCGAACACCCCCGGGTTCGGTTCGCACCAGAACCCGCGAACGGACCGAAAGTTCGTACGAACATTAGAACCCTATTAAATACAATGGATGCGAACGTTCGAATTCTAAAGTGCTAATTATAACAACTATTATGCATGTTATTGTCCTAAAAAGGGTTTGGGAACCCGGGTTGTGCACCAGGGGACATGTATCAATGCAAAAAGAAGTTTTAAAAACGGTCGTTTTTCGGGAGCAGTCATTTTAATGATGCATAAAGTGAACAAAAAAAAGTCAAATATTCCTTTAAATATCGTACCTGGGGGGTGTCTAAAGTATGCCTGTGAAGTGCCACGTGTTTCCCGTGTTTAGAACTGTCCCTGCACAAAATGACACTTCTAAAGGAAAAAAAAGCCATTTAAAACTGCTTGCGGCTTTAATGTAATGTCTGGTCCCGGTAATATGGATGAAAATCTTTAAGAAAAATGGCATAGCTACCCCATGACCCCCCCCCCCCCCTACCCCAGCCCATTACCAGCCCCTTTGGGTCTTGTATGGATATTAAGGGGAACCCCGCACATAAAATAAAAAAGGCCCTATATACTCTGAACAGCCGTATACAGGCGGTGCATACAAGACAGGGACTGTAGGTTTGTTCTTATGTAGAATCTGTTTGTAATTTTGAACAGGTACATTGTTTAAGTGTAGCTCCAGCCCAAAAATCTATTTTTAAACTTTTTGGAAAACATAGGTAAGGGTTATCACCCCTGTAACATTTGTTTTGCTGTCTGTGCCCCTGTTCAGAACATTTCACCTCACTTTCCGTCCCAATGACAACTGTTTTTGAAATGTGGTGTTTTTCTTGAAACAAGGATTGGTGATAAAGCATCAGTACAGAGGAGACACCTTTCTCCCATATTAATTCTTACAGGAGAGAATTTTCCTTCCAAGGGGTAGATTTCCTCTCACTTCCTGTTGTCTTCTTGCGTTTGCAAGTAGGAGTCGTTTGTAAGTTGGATGTTTGAAAGTAGGGACCTGCCGTATATACTCTGCAGAAATAGGCCCCTTAGTTGTTGGTGTTGGCACAACACTGTAAGCACTCACAGTTACTCTTGGTTGGTGCTGGAACGCCCTGCTGTCAACTATTATATCAGGAATTTTAATTACATATAATTGTTGAACAGTGGTAGTAAAAATTGGGCCTTTGATGGTGGTGCTGGTGCCACAACACTGTAAGCCCTGACAGTTACTCTTGGTGGGTGCAGCAATGGGCCCTGCTGTGAATTATTAGATCAAGAATTGTAATTGCATGCCCCTGTTGAACAGGGGCTGAAAAATTGGGCCTTTCGTGGTGGTGGTGGTGGTGTTGCCACAACACTGTAAGCCCTCAGAGTTACTCTTGGTGGGTGCAGGAATGGGCCCTGCTGTGAATTATTAGATCAAGAATTGTAATTACATGCCCCTTTTGAACAGGGGCTAAAAAATTGGGCCTTTCGTGGTGGTGGTGGTGGTGGCGTTGCCACAACACTGTAAGCCCTCAGAGTTACTCTTGGTGGGTGCAGGAATGGGCCCTGCTGTGAATTATTAGATCAAGAATTGTAATTACATGCCCCTTTTGAACAGGGGCTGAAAAATTGGGCCTTTCGTGGTGGTGGTGGTGGTGGCGTTGCCACAACACTGTAAGCCCTCAGAGTTACTCTTGGTGGGTGCAGGAATGGGCCCTGCTGTGAATTATTAGATCAAGAATTGTAATTACATGCCCCTTTTGAACAGGGGCTGAAAAATTGGGCCTTTCGTGGTGGTGGTGGTGGTGGTGGTGTTGCCACAACACTGTAAGCCCTCAGAGTTACTCTTGGTGGGTGCAGCAATGGGCCCTGCTGTGAATTATTAGATCAAGAATTGTAATTGCATGCCCCTGTTGAACAGGGGCTGAAAAATTGGGCCTTAGGCACTGGTGGCACAACACTACAACCCCTCACAGATACTGTACTTGGAGCACAGCAATGAGCCCTGTTGCAAAGTATTGCTTCAAAAATTGTAACGACACGCCCCTGTTAAACAGGGGCTGAAAAATTGGGCCTTAGGCACTGGTGCCACAACACTCCAACCCCTCACAGATACTGTACTTGGAGCACAGCAATGAGCCCTATGGCAAATTATTGCTAAAAAAATTGTAATTACACGCCCCTGTAAAACAGGGGCTGAAAAATTGGGCCTTAGCCACTGGTGGCGGCACCCATAAACAAAAATGATCTTCCAAGCTATCATCATCAATCGTATCATTGAGGACTCGGAGGAGGAGGATAGCCAGTCAACATAACAGCACAGGCACTCAGCATCAGCATCAGTCTTGAAGGGATGTGACATGTTAAAATCAATTAGTCTGTTATATCAGCATCAGGTGTGTGGTAGCTGGTGGTGATCCAAGACTGGTTCATCTTGATGAAAGTCAGTCGATCAACCGAGTCGGTGGACAGGCGCACCCTGTGATCCGTGACAAATCCTCCAGCAGCACTGAATGTGCGTTCCGAAAGAACGCTGGATGCAGGACAGGCCAGTAGCTCAATTACATACTGTGCAAGCTCTGGCCAGTGATCCATCCTCAAGACCCAGTAAGCCAGAGGATTTTCGGTGGGGAAGGTGTCCAAGTCTGACCTTGCCCCTAGATATTCCTGCACCATGTTTATCAGACGCTGGCGATGGTTGCTGGAACCGATCATACTTTGGGGCTGCGGAGTAAAGAATTGTCTGAACGCATCGGTCAGACGGCCACCTTCCCCACCGCTCCTTCTTTGACTGGCCGAAGCCTCAGCAACTCTTTGTCCAGGACCAGGAGTTTGTAACCTCCCAGTCTCTGGGAACGCATTGCACAGACCTTTCTGCAAGGCCTCCCGGAGTTGTCTCATCCTCTGCTCCCTCTGCGACGGTAACATAAGGTCCGCAACCTTACCCTTGTACCGTGGATCAAGGAGAGTGGCCAGCCAGTAATGGTCCCTCTCCTTGATCCGAAGAATACGAGGATCCTTCCGCAGACTTTGCAGGATCAGGGAGGCCATGCAGCGTAGGTTTGCTGAGGCATTCGCTCCGGAGTCCTCTGGGTCACTAAGGACGACATGATCCGCAGCCACCTCCTCCCAGCCACGTACAAGTCCACTGGTTTCTTGGGACTGTAAATCATCCCTAAAAGACTGCTGCTGATGATGCTGAGTGCCAGCCTCCACCTCCATGCTGACACAATCCTCCTCCTCCTCCTCCTCCTCTTCCTGTGCGATGGGTGGGACAGAAGGAACACTGTCTGGGTAAAGGGGGCCTTGAGAGGCAAGGAAGTCCTCCTCTTCCTGCCTCTGTTCTGCCTCAAGTGCCCTGTCCATTATTCCACGCAGCGTGTGCTCCAACAGGTGGACAAGAGGTACAGTGTCACTGATGCATGCACTGTCACTGCTCACCATCCTCGTGGCCTCCTCAAATGGTGCCAGGACAGTGCATGCATCCCTGATCATGCCCCACTGGCGTGGAGAAAAAAAACCAAGCTCCCCTGACCCTGTCCTGGTGCCGTAGTCGCACAGGTACTCATTGATGGCCCTCTGCTGCGTGTGCAGCCACTGCAGCATGGCCAACGTTGAGTTCCACCTGGTGGGCATGTCACATATAAGGCGGTTCTTGGGCAGGTTCAACTCCTTTTGAAGCTCAGCCAGGCGAGCACTGGCATTATAAGATCTGCGGAAATGCACACAGACTTTCCTGGCCTGCCTCAGGACATCCTGTAAGCCCGGGTACCTGCCCAAGAACCGCTGCACCACCAGGTTAAGGACGTGAGCCACACAGGGCACATGGGTCAGTTGTCCCTGTCGGAGGGCGGAGAGGAGGTTGGTGCCATTGTCGCAAACCACCATTCCTGGCTTAAGCTGGCGTGGCGTCAACCACCTCTCGGCCTGGCCCTGCAGAGCAGACAGGACCTCTGCCCCAGTGTGGCTTCTGTCCCCCAAACACACCAGCGCAAGCACGGCATGGCATCTTTTTGCCTGCGTACTTGCGTAGCCCCTTGAACGCCTACGGAGCACCGCTGGTTCCGAGGACAAACCACAGGAAGAGGCCATGGAGGAAGAAGAAGAGGAGGGGGTGGAGGAGAGAGGTGTGTCACAACCAGTAGTAGCATTTTGGAGGCGTGGCGGTGGAACAACCTCCAACACTACTGCACCTTGTCCTGCATCCTTCCCAGCTGCCAAAAGAGTGACCCAATGGGCCGTGAAAGAAAGGTAACGTCCCTGTCCATGCCTGCTGGACCATGAGTCAGCGGTAATATGCAGCTTACCGCTGACCGCCCTGTCCAGCGAGGCCAAGACATTGCCTTCCACATGCCGGTAGAGAGCCGGAATAGCCTTCCGTGAGAAAAAGTGGCGTTTGGGAACCTGCCACTGAGGAACCGCACATTGCACAAACTCACGGAAGGGGGCCGAGTCTACCAACTGAAAAGGCAGCAGTTGAAGCGCTAGCAATTTAGCCAAGCTAGCATTCAACCGCTGGGCATGTGGATGGCTGGGAGTGAACTTCTTTCGACGGTCCAGCAGCTGGGGCAGGGAAATTTGCCTGCTAGAATCGAACGTCGGTGTACTGCTAGCAGAGTGGCCGCAAGTACTTGGCTGTGACACACCTAATTCTACACCTTCATTCCTCTCAGTGCATGTTTCAGAGAGGACTGAAGTTATAGTGGGGTTGGAGATCCCAGCTGATGCGGTGCAAGGAGAGGTCCGCTTTGTTCTTTGGTGTGGGTCTTTGAGGTAGGCTTGCCAACGAGCTGCATGGCAGGTCAACATATGTCTGGTCAGGCATGTGGTACCCAAGCGGCTGATGTTTTGGCCACGCGATATACGCTTGAGACATATGTTGCAAACAGCAGCTGTGCGATCTGATGCACTAGCCTCAAAAAAGGCCCACACCAAAGAACTTTTTGAATGACGGGCAGAGGCAGCGCCCTGCACAGGCGGAGCTCTGCGGTGTGATTCCGTCGGTGTACTGCCCTTACGCTGGCCACCAAAGGGCATCCTGCCTCGTTGGAGATGTGCCTCCTCCTCATCCTCCTCCCCCTCCTCTCTCCTATTAGGCACCCACGTGGAGTCAGTGACCTCATCATCCCCTCCCTCCTCATCACTGGAGCCAATCTGGCAGTATGCTGCAGCTGCTGGAACATTACTGCCAGATTGGTGTCCTTCTTGAGCATCCCCTCTGTCTGCTCTCACGCTACTGCCTTACTGTAGCTGGGTTTCATCATCAGACCCTTCGAAACGCTGGGCATCCTCCTGGAGCATGTACCCAACACTGTGCTCAAACAGTTCGGGGGACTCCTCAGGAGGAGGACATGGTGGGTCTAGGGAAGGAGTGACTGATGATGAGTCTGACATTGATACCAGGGAAGAGGACGCTTTGGCAGCTGCTTTGCCAGTACCCTGAGCCTGGGTGAGAGAGGATGAGGAGGAGGAGGAGGGCTTGGTCATCCACTCTACCAAGTCTTCGGCATGATGTGGCTCAACATGTCCAGCTGCCGAAAAGAAGGACAAGCGTGTCCCATGGCCATGTGCTGATGACAATGCACCGCGTCCACGACCAGCACTGTTGCCCCCAGACACAGAGCCTGCTTGCCCTCTTTTATTGCCTCCTGACTGTCTGCCTCTCCTTGTTTGCCTTCCAGACATTCTAATAGATGGCCTGCAGGGAGATGGGAAAAAAGCAATAAGGACTACCTTCAGGTGTCCTTCTCTGTCCCTTTACTTAAGGATTTCTAAATATGGTTGAGGATGATTGCTTTTGCACAGAATAGCACAACGACAATTTCCCTGACTGTCCAAAAAACAAGGATTTCAAAGATGGTTGATGAGGAATGCTTTAGCACACTATAGCACAAGGAGAATTTTCCTCACTGTCCTTCCCTGTCCCTAGAAACAAGGATTATCACAGTGAAAGAAACTGACACTCTTCCTACCTATAGTTTTCTGTCCCTAGAAAAAATGTTTTTTTAAAGCACACTATAGCACAAGGAGAATTTCCCTCACTGTCCTTTCCTGTCCCTAGAAACAAGGATTATCACAGTAAAACACACTGACACTCTCCCTACCTATAGTTTTCTGTCCCTAGAAAAAATGTTTTTTTAAAGCACACTATAGCACAAGGAGAATTTCCCTCACTGTCCTTCCCTGTCCCTAGAAACAAGGATTATCACAGTGAAAGAAACTGACACTCTTCCTACCTATAGTTTTCTGTCCCTAGAAAAAATGTTTTTTTAAAGCACACTATAGCACAAGGAGAATTTCCCTCACTGTCCTTCCCTGTCCCTAGAAACAAGGATTCGCACAGTAAAACACACTGACACTCTCCCTACCTATAGTTTTCTGTCCCTAGAAAAAATGTTTTTTTAAAGCACACTATAGCACAAGGAGAATTTCCCTCACTGTCCTTCCCTGTCCCTAGAAACAAGGATTCGCACAGTAAAACACACTGACACTCTCCCTACCTATAGTTTTCTGTCCCTAGAAAAAATGTTTTTTTAAAGCACACTATAGCACAAGGAGAATTTCCCTCACTGTCCTTCCCTGTCCCTAGAAACAAGGATTCGCACAGTAAAACACACTGACACTCTCCCTACCTATAGTTTTCTGTCCCTAGAAAAAATGTTTTTTTAAAGCACACTATAGCACAAGGAGAATTCCCTCACTGTCCTTCCCTGTCCCTAGAAACAAGGATTCGCACAGTAAAACACACTGACACTCTCCCTACCTATCCTTCTCTTTCCCTAAACTAAAGGAATCCAGGTTAAGCAAGAAAAAATAAATGTCACTGTCCCTGCCTATGCTTCTCTTTCCCTGCTCCGGAACACACTACACTAGGCCGCCGTGCTGGCGGCCTTTTATAGTGTGGGGCGTGTACTAAACACCCTCAGCAATAATTGGCCACAGGCATCCTGCCTGTGGCCAATCATTGCTCTCCTCGCTGCCGGCGCTGTGATTGGCCAAGCATGCGGGGTCACAGTGCATGCTTGGCCAATCACAGCGCCTGGATGACACTGCGATGGCGTAGTGCATTGTGGGCCGTTCGCGTCACTCGAATTTGGCGCGAACGGCCCAAATCGTTCGATCTTCGTCGAACGATCGAACAGCCGATGTTCGAGTCGAACGTATGTTCGACTCGAACACGAAGCTCATCCCTAATCCACAGACACATTGCAGAAATACAAAATATGAAATGTGATCAATAGTGATGAGCCGAACACCCCCGGGTTCGGTTCGCACCAGAACCCGCGAACGGACCGAAAGTTCGCACGAACATTAGAACCCTATTAAATACAATGGATGCGAACGTTCGAATTCTAAAGTGCTAATTATAACGACTATTATCCATGTTATTGTCCTAAACAGAGTTTGGGAACCCGGGTTCTGCACCAGGGGACATGTATCAATGCAAAAATAAGTTTTAAAAACGGACGTTTTTCGGGAGCAGTCATTTTAATGATGCATAAAGTGGGAAAAAAAAGTCAAATATTCCTTTAAATATCGTACCTGGGGGGTGTCTAAAGTATGCCTGTGAAGTGCCACGTGTTTCCCGTGTTTAGAACTGTCCCTGCACAAAATGACATTTCTAAAGGAAAAAAAAGCCATTTAAAACTGCTTGCGGCTTTAATGTAATGTCTGGTCCCGATAATATGGATGAAAATCTTTAAGAAAAATGGCATAGCTACCCCATCACCCCCCCCCCCTACCCCAGCCCATTACCAGCCCCATTGGGTCTTGTTTGGATATTAAGGGGAACCCCGCAACACAAAAAAAAAGGCCCTATATACTCTGAACAGCAGTATACAGGCGGTGTAAACAAGACCGGTGTAAACAAGACAGGGACTGTAGGTTTGTTCTTAAGTAGAATCTGTTTGTAATTTTGAACACGTACATTGTTTAAGTGTAGCTCCAGACAAAAAATCTATTTTTAAGCTTTTTGGAAAACATAGGGAAGGGTTATCACCCCTGTAACATTTGTTTTGCTGTCTGTGCCCCTGTTCAGAACATTTCACCTCACTTTGCATCCCAATGACAACTGTTTTTGAAATGTGGTGTTTTTATTGAAACAAGGATTGGTGATAAAGCATCAGTAGAGAGGAGACACCTTTCTCCCATATTAATTCTTACAGGAGAGAATTTTCCTTCCTAGGGGTAGATTTCCTCTCACTTCCTGTTGTCTTCTTCCATTTGCAAGTAGGAGTCGTTTGTAGGTTGGATGTTTGAAAGTAGGGACCTGCCGTATATACTCTGCAGAAATTGGCCCCTTAGGTGTTGGTGTTGGCACAACACTGTAAGCACTCACAGTTACTCTTGGTGGGTGCTGGAACGCCCTGCTGTCAACTATTATATCAGGAATTGTAATAACATATAATTGTTGAACAGTGGTAGTAAAAATTGGGCCTTTGATGGTGGTGCGGGTGCCACAACACTGTAAGGCCTGACAGTTACTCTTGGTGGGCGCAGCAATGGGCCCTGCTGTGAATTATTAGATCAATAATTATAATTGCATGCCCCTGTTGAACAGGGGCTGAAAAATTGGGCCTTTGGTGGTGGTGGTGGTGGTGGTGGTGGTGGTGTTGACACAACACTGTAAGGCCTGACAGTTACTCTTGGTGGGCGCAGCAATGGGCCCTGCTGTGAATTATTAGATCAATAATTATAATTGCATGCCCCTGTTTAACAGGGGCTGAAAAATTGGGCCTTAGGCACTGGTGGCACAACACTGCAACCCCTCACAGATACTGTACTTGGAGCACAGCAATGAGCCCTGTTGCAAAGTATTGCATCAAAAATTGTAATTACACGCCCCTGTTAAACAGGGGCTGAAAAATTGGGCCTTAGCCACTGGTGGCGGCACCCATAAACCAAAATGATCTTCCAAGCTATCATCATTAATCGGATCATTGAGGAGGAGGAGGAGGATAGCCAGTCAACATAACAGCACAGGCACTCAGCATCAGCATCAGTCTTGAAGGGATGTGACATTTTAAAATCAATTAGTCTGTTATATCAGCATCAGGTGTGTGGTAGCTGGTGGTGATCCAAGACTGGTTCATCTTGATGAAAGTCAGTCGATCAACCGAGTCGGTGGACAGGCGCACCCTGTGATCCGTGACAAATCCTCCAGCAGCACTGAATGTGCGTTCTGAAAGAACGCTGGATGCAGGACAGGCCAGTAGCTCAATTGCATACTGTGCAAGCTCTGGCCAGTGATCCATCCTCAAGACCCAGTAAGCCAGAGGATTTTCGGTGGGGAAGGTGTCCAAGTCTGACCTTGCCCCTAGGTATTCCTGCACCATGTATATCAGACGCTGGCGATGGTTGCTGGAACCGATCATACTTTGGGGCTGCGGACTAAAGAATTGTCTGAACGCATCGGTCAGACGGCCACCTTCCCCACCGCTCCTTCTTTGACTGCCCAAAGCCTCAGCAACTCTTTGTCCAGGACCAGGAGTTTGTAACCTCCCAGTCTCTGGAAACGCGTTGCACAGACCTTTCTGCAAGGCCTCCCGGAGTTGTCTCATCCTCTGCTCCCTCTGCGACGGTAACATAAGGTCCGCAACCTTACCCTTGTACCGTGGATCAAGGAGAGTGGCCAGCCAGTAATAGTCCCTCTCCTTGATCCGAAGAATACGAGGATCCTTCCGCAGACTTTGCAGGATCAGGGAGGCCATGCAGCGTAGGTTAGCTGAGGCATTCAGTCCGGAGTCCTCTCGGTCACTAAGGACGACATGATCCACAGCCACCTCCTCCCAGCCACGTACAAGTCCACTGGTTTCTTGGGACTGTAAATCATCCCTAAAAGACTGCTGCTGATGATGCTGAGTGCCAGCCTCCACCTCCATGCTGACACAATCCTCCTCCTCCTCCTCCTCCTCCTCTTCCTGTGCGATGGGTGGGACAGAAGGAACACTGTCTGGGTAAAGGGGGCCTTGAGAGGCAAGGAAGTCCTCCTCTTCCTGCCTCTGTTCTGCCTCAAGTGCCCTGTCCATTATTCCACGCAGCGTGTGCTCCAACAGGTGGACAAGAGGTACAGTGTCACTGATGCATGCACTGTCACTGCTTACCATCCTCGTGGCCTCCTCAAATGGTGCCAGGACAGTGCATGCATCCCTGATCATGCCCCACTGGCGTGGTGAAAAAAACCCGAGCTCCCCTGACCCTGTCCTGGTGCCGTAGTCGCACAGGTACTCATTGATGGCCCTCTGCTGCGTGTGCAGCCGCTGCAGCATGGCCAACGTTGAGTTCCACCTGGTGGGCATGTCACATATAAGGCGGTTCTTGGGCAGGTTCAACTCCTTTTGCAGCTCAGCCAGGCGAGCACTGGCATTATAAGATCTGCGGAAATGCACACAGACTTTCCTGGCCTGCCTCAGGACATCCTGTAAGCCCGGGTACCTGCCCAAGAACCGCTGCACCACCAGGTTAAGGACGTGAGCCATACAGGGCACATGGGTCAGTTGTCCCTGTCGGAGGGCGGAGAGGAGGTTGGTGCCATTGTCGCAAACCACCATTCCTGGCTTAAGCTGGCGTGGCGTCAACCACCTCTCGGCCTGCCCCTGCAGAGCAGACAGGACCTCTGCCCCAGTGTGGCTCCTGTCCCCCAAACACACCAGCGCAAGCACGGCATGGCATCTTTTTGCCTGCGTACTTGCGTAGCCCCTTGAACGCCTACGGAGCACCGCTGGTTCCGAGGACAAACCACAGGAAGAGGCCATGGAGGAAGAAGAAGAGGAGGGGGTGGAGGAGAGAGGTGTGTCACAACCAGTAGTAGCATTTTGGAGGCGTGGCGGTGGAACAACCTCCAACACTACTGCACCTTGTCCTGCATCCTTCCCAGCTGCCAAAAGAGTGACCCAATGGTCCGTGAAAGAAAGGTAACGTCCCTGTCCATGCCTGCTGGACCATGAGTCAGCGGTAATATGCACCTTACCGCTGACCGCCCTGTCCACCGAGGCCAAGACATTGCCTTCCACATGCCTGTAGAGAGCAGGAATCGCCTTCCGTGAGAAAAAGTGGCGTTCCGGAACCTGCCACTGAGGAACCGCACATTGCACAAACTCACGGAAGGGGGCCGAGTCTACCAACTGAAAAGGCAGCAGTTGAAGCGCTAGCAATTTAGCCAAGCTAGCATTCAACCGCTGGGCATGTGGATGGCTGGGAGTGAACTTCTTTCGACGGTCCAGCAGCTGGGGCAGGGAAATTTGCCTGCTAGAATCAGACGTCGGTGTACTGCTAGCAGAGTGGCCGCAAGTACTTGGCTGTGACACACCTAATTCTACACCTTCATTCCTCTCAGTGCAGGTTTCAGAGAGGACTGAAGGTATAGTGGGGTTGGAGATCCCAGCTGATGCGGTGCAAGGAGAGGTCCGCTTTGTTCTTTGGTGTGGGTCTTTAAGGTAGGCTTGCCAACGAGCTGCATGGCAGGTCAACATATGTCTGATCAAGCATGTGGTGCCCAAGCGGCTGATGTTTTGGCCACGCGATATACGCTTGAGACATATGTTGCAAACAGCAGCCGTGCGATCTGATGCACTCGCCTGAAAAAAGGCCCACACCAAAGAACTTTTTGAATGACGGGCAGAGGCAGCGCCCTGCACAGGCGGAGCTCTGCGGTGTGATTCCGTCGGTGTGCTGCCCATACACTGGCCACCCAAGGGCATCCTGCCTCGTTGGAGATGTGCCTCCTCCTCATCCTCCTCCTCCTCCTCTCTCCTATTAGGCACCCATGTGGAGTCAGTGACCTCATCATCCCCTCCCTCCTCATCACTGGAGCCAATCTGGCAGTATGCTGCAGCTGCTGGAGCATGACTGCCAGATTGGTGTCCTTCTTGAGCATCCCCTCTCTCTGCTCTCACGCTACTGCCTTCCTCTACCTGGGTATCATCATCAGATCCTTCGAAACGCTGGGCATCCTCCTGGAGCATGTACCCAACACTGTGCTCAAACAGTTCGGGGGACTCCTCAGGAGGAGGACATGGTGGGTCTAGGGAAGGAGTGACTAATGATGACATTGATACCAGAGAAGAGGACGCTTTGGCAGCTGCTTTGCCAGTACCCTGAGCCTGGGTGAGAGAGGATGAGGAGGATGAGGTGGGCTTGGTCATCCACTCTACCAAGTCTTCGGCATGATGTGGCTCAACATGTCCAGCTGCCGAAAAGAAGGACAAGCGTGCCCCATGGCCATGTGCTGATGACAATGCACCGCGTCCACGACCAGCACTGTTGTCCCCAGACACAGAGCCTGCTTGCCCTCTTTTTTTGCCTCCTGACTGTCTGCCTCTCCTTGTTTGCCTTCCAGACATTTTAATGGGTGGCCTGCAGGGAGATGGGAAAAACAGCAATAAGGGCTACCTTCAGGTGTATACTGTGCAGGAGGCTTAGCAACAATGACACTGACACTGTCCCCTGCCTATCCTTCTCTGTCCCTAAACACAAGGATTTGCAATATGCTTCAGCAAGATTGGTTTAGCACAGAATAGCACACTGACACTTTCCCTCACTGTCCTTCTCTGTCCCTACAAACAAGGTTTAGCACAGAATAGCACACTGACAGTTTCCCCGAGTGTCCTTCTCTGTCCCTAAACTCAAGGATTTCAAATATGGTTCAGCAAGATTGGTTTAGCACAGAATAGCACACTGACACTTTCCCTCACTGTCCTTCTCTGTCCCTACAAACAAGGTTTAGCACAGAATAGCACACTGACAGTTTCCCCGAGTGTCCTTCTCTGTCCCTAAACTCAAGGATTTCAAATATCGTTCAGCAAGATTGGTTTAGCACAGAATAGCACACTGACACTTTCCCTCACTGTCCTTCTCTGTCCCTACAAACAAGGTTTAGCACAGAATAGCACATTGATAGTTTCCCAGAGTGTCCTTCTCTGTCCCTAAACACAAGGATTTGCAATATGCTTCAGCAAGATTGGTTTAGCACAGAATAGCACACTGACACTTTCCCTCACTGTCCTTCTCTGTCCCTACAAACAATGTTTAGGACAGAATAGCACACTGACAGTTTCCCCGAGTGTCCTTCTCTGTCCCTAAACTCAAGGATTTCAAATATGGTTCAGCAAGATTGGTTTAGCACAGAATAGCACACTGACACTTTCCCTCACTGTCCTTCTCTGTCCCTACAAACAAGGTTTAGCACAGAATAGCACACTGACAGTTTCCCCGAGTGTCCTTCTCTGTCCCTAAACTCAAGGATTTCAAATATGGTTCAGCAAGATTGGTTTAGCACAGAATAGCACACTAACACTTTCCCTCACTGTCCTTCTCTGTCCCTACAAACAAGGTTTAGCAGAGAATAGCACACTGATAGTTTCCCCGAGTGTCCTTCTCTGTCCCTAAACTCAAGGATTTCAAATACGGTTCAGCAAGATTGGTTTAGCACAGAATAGCACACTGACACTTTCCCTCACTGTCCTTCTCTGTCCCTACAAACAAGGTTTAGCACAGAATAGCACACTGACAGTTTCCCTCACTGTCCTTCTCTGTCCCTACAAACAAGGTTTAGCACAGAATAGCACACTGACAGTTTCCCTCACTGTCCTTCTCTGTCCCTACAAACAAGGTTTAGCACAGAATAGCACACTGACAGTTTCCCTCACTGTCCTTCTCTGTCCCTACAAACAAGGTTTAGCACAGAATAGCACACTGATAGTTTCCCCGAGTGTCCTTCTCTGTCCCTAAACTCAAGGATTTCAAATATGGTTCAGCAAGATTGGTTTAGCACAGAATAGCACACTGACACTTTCCCTCACTGTCCTTCTCTGTCCCTACAAACAAGGTTTAGCACAGGATAGCACACTGATAGTTTCCCCGAGTGTCCTTTTCTGTCCCTAAACTCAAGGATTTCAAATACGGTTCAGAAGGGTTGGTTTAGCACAGAATAGCACACTGACAGCTTCCCTCACTGTCCTTCTCTGTCCCTACAAACAAGGTTTAGCACAGAATAGCACACTGACACTTTCCCTCACTGTCCTTCTCTGTCCCTACAAACAAGGTTTAGTACAGAATAGCACACTGACAGTTTCCCTCACTGTCCTTCTCTGTCCCTACAAAGAAGGTTTAGCACAGAATAGCACACTGACACTTTTCCTCACTGTCCTTCTCTGTCCCTACAAACAAGGTTTAGCACAGAATAACACACTGACACTCTCCCTACCTATCCTTCTCTGTCCCTAAACACAAGGAATCCAGGATTAGTAAAGGAAAAAAATGACACTGTCCCTGCCTATGCTTCTCTTTCCCTGCTCCAGAACACACTACACAAGGCCGCCGCGCTGGCGGCCTTTTATAGTGTGGGGCGTGTACTAAACCCCCTCAGCAATAATTGGCCACAGGCATCCTGCCTGTGGCCAATCATTGCTCTCCTCGCTGCCGGCGCTGTGATTGGCCAAGCATGCGAGGTCACAGTGCATGCTTGGCCAATCACAGCGCCTGGATGACACTGCGATGGCGTAGTGCATTGTGGGCCGTTTGCGTCACTCGAATTTGGCGCGAACGGCCCAAATCGTTCGATCTTCGTCGAACGATCGAACAGCCGATGTTCGAGTCGAACGTATGTTCGACTCGAACACGAAGCTCATCCCTAGTGATCAATTTAATGGCAAATAGAATAAGGTGGTTTATATTTTGCAGCAGGAAGAAGGAGGCTTCTTTAGAAGCTCAATCTCCATTCTATAGTTAATGAGATAAGGCTTCTTCTAAGTAGGGATGAGCTTCGTGTTCGAGTCGAACCCATGTTCGACTCGAATATCGGCTGTTCGGTTGTTCGCCGAATTGCGAACATTATGGGCCGTTCGCGCCAAATTCAAGTTGCGTGTCACGGCCCATAATTCACTGCGGCATTGCAGTGCATTGCTGGCTGATGATTGGCCAAGCATGCACTATGACCCCCATGCTTTGGCCAATCACAGCGCAGAAAAAACGGAGAGCCGTAATTGGCCAAAGCTTTGGTCAATCATGGATCAGGGGGTTTAGTACATGCCCCACACTATATAAGGCCGCCGGCTCGGCGGCCTTGTGTAGTGTGTTGGAGTTGTGAAAAGAGAGAGTTTACAGAGACAGACAGTTTCATTTATATTGAGTTAGATAGAGCAGGCAGGCGAGTCAGTTAGCTGCAGTTACAGTGTGTAGAGGATATATATGCATCCTAGGTGTTGTATATATATTTATACACTGTATTCAGTTTAGCTAGATCTGTTCCTGGTTTTCTCTATACTGTGACAGGCAGGCGGGTGATTGTGCTAGCTACAGACAGTCAGTGTTTCACTTAGTGTACTGTGTGCTTTGCATAGCGTTCACCTAAAGCTTACCTGAATACAGTTAGTGACTATTATAGTGGTGTTCTCATAATAAAACCACAAGCAGAGAGCTGCAAGTATTTCAGTTAGTGTACTGTGTCCCTCTCTGCACAGTTTTCACCTAAAACTAACTGCTGCTGCTGCTGTTGCTTTTCCCATACTAATACCACAGCAGGACCAATACAAGCACCATAGGTGAAAACAAAAACATGTCCACCGCCCCCATCTATAGCTGGCTATCACGGTAAGTAGCATTGGAAGGCTAAAGCAGATAACAACATGGCCTGGGGAATGCCCAGGGAAAAACCAAGCCTACTTACCGACCAGCTGGCTGACAACCAATTAACCTGTCTAACAGTATGCGTTAAAAACAGGGGTTTGTTTGCACGCATTTGCAAACGCATGCGTGAGCCACAGAGCCACGCCAAGGCCCCCTGGAGTCTGTGGTCCTACACTAACATTGAGTGTCCCCACAATGGAGGCACATGCATTCTGATGGTTAGATGAGGGCAGGTGGACTGAAGGGGAGCCACCCCTCCTTAAAGGTACAGGAGCACACCAAACACCCAGCGTAGCACAATGGCAGCAACCATCAGAATGCATGTGCCTCCATTGTGGGGACACTCAATGTTAGTGTAGGACCACAGACTCCAGGGGGCCTTGGCGTGGCTCTGTGGCTCACGCATGCGTTTGCAAATGCGTGCGGACAAACCCCTGTTTTTAACGCATACTGTTAGACAGGTTAATTGGTTGTCAGCGAGCTGGTCGGTAAGTAGGCTTGGTTTTTCCCTGGGCATTCCCCAGGCCATGTTGTTATCTGCTTTAGCCTTCCAATGCTACTTACCGTGATAGCCAGCTATAGATGGGGGCGGTGGACATGTTTTTGTTTTCACCTATGGTGCTTGTATTGGTCCAGCAGTGCACCAACACCTTTGCTGCCATTGTGCTACGCTGGGTGTTTGGTGTGCTCCTGTACCTTTAAGGAGGGGTGGCTCCCCTTCAGTCCACCTGCCCTCATCTAACCATCAGAATGCATGTGCCTCCATTGTGGGGACATTCAATGTTAGTGTAGGACCACAGACTCCAGGGGGCCTTGGCATGGCTCTGTGGCTCACGCATGCGTTTGCAAATGCGTGCGGACAAACCCCTGTTTTTAACGCATACTGTTAGACAGGTTAATTGGTTGTCAGCGAGCTGGTCGGTAAGTAGGCTTGGTTTTTCCCTGGGCATTCCCCAGGCCATGTTGTTATCTGCTTTAGCCTTCCAATGCTACTTACCGTGATAGCCAGCTATAGATGGGGGCGGTGGACATGTTTTTGTTTTCACCTATGGTGCTTGTATTGGTCCAGCAGTGCACCAACACCTTTGCTGCCATTGTGCTACGCTGGGTGTTTGGTGTGCTCCTGTACCTTTAAGGAGGGGTGGCTCCCCTTCAGTCCACCTGCCCTCATCTAACCATCAGAATGCATGTGCCTCCATTGTGGGGACACTCAATGTTAGTGTAGGACCACAGACTCCAGGGGGCCTTGGCGTGGCTCTGTGGCTCACGCATGCGTTTGCAAATGCGTGCGGACAAACCCCTGTTTTTAACGCATACTGTTAGACAGGTTCATTGGTTGTCAGCGAGCTGGTCGGTAAGTAGGCTTGGTTTTTCCCTGGGCATTCCCCAGGCCATGTTGTTATCTGCTTTAGCCTTCCAATGCTACTTACCGTGATAGCCAGCTATAGATGGGGGCGGTGGACATGTTTTTGTTTTCACGTATGGTGCTTGTATTGGTCCAGCAGTGCACCAACACCTTTGCTGCCATTGTGCTACGCTGGGTGTTTGGTGTGCTCCTGTACCTTTAAGGAGGGGTGGCTCCCCTTCAGTCCACCTGCCCTCATCTAACTAGTGATGAGCCGAACACCCCCGGGTTCGGTTCGCACCAGAACCCGCGAACGGACCGAAAGTTCGCATGAACATTAGAACCCTATTAAATACAATGGATGCGAACGTTCGAATTCTAAAGTGCTAATTATAACGACTATTATCCATGTGATTGTCCTAAACAGAGTTTGGGAACCCGGGTTCTGCACCAGGGGACATGTATCAATGCAAAAAGAAGTTTTAAAAACGGCCGCAGTCATTTTAATGATGCATAAAGTGAAAAAAAAAAGTTAAATATTGTACCTGGGGGGTGTCTAAAGTATGCCTGTGAAGTGCCACGTGTTTCCCGTGTTTAGAACTGTCCCTGCACAAAATTACATTTCTAAAGGAAAAAAAGCCATTTAAAACTGCTTGCGGCTTTAATGTAATGTCTGGTCCCGGTAATATGGATGAAAATCTTTAAGAAAAATGGCATGGCTACCCCATCACCTCCCCCCCCTACCCCAGCACATTACCAGCCCCTTTGGGTCTTGTATGGATATTAAGGGGAACCCCGCACACAAAATAAAAAAGGCCCTATATACTCTGAACAGCCGTATACAGGCGGTGCATACAAGACAGGGACTGTAGGTTTGTTCTTATGTAGAATCTGTTTGTAATTTTGAACAGCTACATTGTTTAAGTGTAGCTCCAGCCCAAATACCTATTTTTAAGCTTTTAGGAAAACATAGGGAAGGGTTATCACCCCTGTAACATTTGTTTTGCTGTCTGTGCCCCTGTTCAGAACATTTCACCTCACTTTGCGTCCCAATGACAACTGTTTTTGAAATGTGGTGTTTTTATTGAAACAAGGATTGGTGATAAAGCATCAGTAGAGAGGAGACACCTTTCTCCCATATTAATTCTTACAGGAGTGAATTTTCCTTCCAAGGGGTAGATTTGCTCTCAATTCCTGTTGTCTTCTTACGTTTGCAAGTAGTAGTCGTTTGTAAGTTGGATGTTTGAAAGTAGGGACCTGCCGTATATACTCTGCAGAAATTGGCCCCTTAGGTGTTGGTGTTGGCACAACACTGTAAGCACTCACAGTTACTCTTGGTGGGTGCTGGAACGCCCTGCTCTCAACTATTATATCAGGAATTGTAATAACATATAATTGTTGAACAGTGGTGGTGCTGGTGCCACAACACTGTAAGGGCTGACAGTTACTCTTGGTGGGCGCAGCAATGGGCCCTGCTGTGAATTATTAGATCAATAATTATAATTGCATGCCCCTGTTGAACAGGGGCTGAAAAATTGGGCCTTTGGTGGTGGTGGTGGTGGTGGTGGTGTTGACACAACACTGTAAGGCCTGACAGTTACTCTTGGTGGGCGCAGCAATGGGCCCTGCTGTGAATTATTAGATCAATAATTATAATTGCATGCCCCTCTTGAAAAGGGGCTGAAAAATTGGGCCTTAGGAACTGGTGGCACAACACTGCAACCCCTCACAGATACTGTACTTGGAGCACAGCAATGAGGCCTGTTGCAAAGTATTGCATCAAAAATTGTAATTACACGCCCCTGTTAAACAGGGGCTGAAAAATTGGGCCTTAGCCACTGGTGGCGGCACCTATAAACCAAAATGATCTTCCAAGCTATCATCATTAATCGGATCATTGAGGAGGAGGAGGAGGATAGCCAGTCAACATAACAGCACAGGCACTCAGCATCAGCATCAGTCTTGAAGGGATGTGACATTTTAAAATCAATTAGTCTGTTATATCAGCATCAGGTGTGTGGTAGCTGGTGGTGATCCAAGACTGGTTCATCTTGATGAAAGTCAGTCGATCAACCGAGTCGGTGGACAGGCGCACCCTGTGATCCGTGACAAATCCTCCAGCAGCACTGAATGTGCGTTCTGAAAGAACGCTGGATGCAGGACAGGCCAGTAGCTCAATTGCATACTGTGCAAGCTCTGGCCAGTGATCCATCCTCAAGACCCAGTAAGCCAGAGGATTTTCGGTGGGGAAGGTGTCCAAGTCTGACCTTGCTCCTAGGTATTCCTGCACCATGTATATCAGACGCTGGCGATGGTTGCTGGAACCGATCATACTTTGGGGCTGCGGACTAAAGAATTGTCTGAACGCATCGGTCAGACGGCCACCTTCCCCACCTTCTTTGACTGCCCGAAGCCTCAGCAACTCGTTGTCCAGGACCAGGAGTTTGTAACCTCCTAGTCTCTGGGAACGCGTTGCACAGACCTTTCTGCAAGGCCTCCCGGAGTTGTCTCATCCTCTGCTCCCTCTGCAACGGTAACATAAGGTCCGCAACCTTACCCTTGTACCGTGGATCAAGGAGAGTGGCCAGCCAGTAATGGTCCCTCTCCTTGATCCGAAGAATACGAGGATCCTTCCGCAGACTTTGCAGGATCAGGGAGGCCATGCAGCGTAGGTTAGCTGAGGCATTCAGTCCGGAGTCCTCTGGGTCACTAAGGACGACATGATCCGCAGCCACCTCCTCCCAGCCACGTACAAGTCCACTGGTTTCTTGGGACTGTAAATCATCCCTAAAAGACTGCTGCTGATGATGCTGAGTGCCAGCCTCCACCTCCATGCTGACACAATCCTCCTCCTCCTCCTCCTCCTCTTCCTGTGCGATGGGTGGGACAGAAGGAACACTGTCTGGGTAAAGGGGGCCTTGAGAGGCAAGGAAGTCCTCCTCTTCCTGCCTCTGTTCTGCCTCAAGTGCCCTGTCCATTATTCCACGCAGCGTGTGCTCCAACAGGTGGACAAGAGGTACAGTGTCACTGATGCATGCACTGTCACTGCTCACCATCCTCGTGGCCTCCTCAAATGGTGCCAGGACAGTGCATGCATCCCTGATCATGCCCCACTGGCGTGGTGAAAAAAACCCGAGCTCCCCTGACCCTGTCCTGGTGCCGTAGTCGCACAGGTACTCATTGATGGCCCTCTGCTGCATGTGCAGCCGCTGCAGCATGGCCAACGTCGAGTTCCACCTGGTGGGCATGTCACATATAAGGCGGTTCTTGGGCAGGTTCAACTCCTTTTGCAGCTCAGCCAGGCGAGCACTGGCATTATAAGATCTGCGGAAATGCACACAGACTTTCCTGGCCTGCCTCAGGACATCCTGTAAGCCCGGGTACCTGCCCAAGAACCGCTGCACCACCAGGTTAAGGACGTGAGCCATACAGGGCACATGGGTCAGTTGTCCCTGTCGGAGGGCGGAGAGGAGGTTGGTGCCATTGTCGCAAACCACCATTCCTGGCTTAAGCTGGCGTGGCGTCAACCACCTCTCGGCCTGCCCCTGCAGAGCAGACAGGACCTCTGCCCCAGTGTGGCTCCTGTCCCCCAAACACACCAGAGCAAGCACGGCATGGCATCTTTTTGCCTGCGTACTTGCGTAGCCCCTTGAACGCCTACGGAGCACCGCTGGTTCCGAGGACAAACCACAGGAAGAGGCCATGGAGGAAGAAGAAGAGGAGGGGGTGGAGTAGAGAGGTGTGTCACAACCAGTAGTAGCATTTTGGAGGCGTGGCGGTGGAACAACCTCCAACACTACTGCACCTTGTCCTGCATCATTTCCAGCTGCCAAAAGAGTGACCCAATGGGCCGTGAAAGAAAGGTAACGTCCCTGTCCATGCCTGCTGGACCATGAGTCAGCGGTAATATGCACCTTACCGCTGACCGCCCTGTCCAGCGAGGCCAAGACATTGCCTTCCACATGCCTGTAGAGAGCCGGAATCGCCTTCCGTGAGAAAAAGTGGCGTTTGGGAACCTGCCACTGAGGAACCGCACATTGCACAAACTCACGGAAGGGGGCCGAGTCTACCAACTGAAAAGGCAGCAGCTGAAGCGCTAGCAATTTAGCCAAGCTAGCATTCAACCGCTGGGCATGTGGATGGCTGGGAGTGAACTTCTTTCGACGGTCCAGCAGCTGGGGCAGGGAAATTTGCCTGCTAGAATCGGACGTTGGTGTACTGCTAGCAGAGTGGCCGCAAGTACTTGGCTGTGACACACCTAATTCTACACCTTCATTCCTCTCAGTGCAGGTTTCAGAGAGGACTGAAGGTATAGTGGGGTTGGAGATCCCAGCTGATGCGGTGCAAGGAGAGGTCCGCTTTGTTCTTTGGTGTGGGTCTTTAAGGTAGGCTTGCCAACGAGCTGCATGGCAGGTCAACATATGTCTGATCAAGCATGTGGTGCCCAAGCGGCTGATGTTTTGGCCACGCGATATACGCTTGAGACATATGTTGCAAAGAGCAGCTGTGCGATCTGATGCACTCGCCTCAAAAAAGGCCCACACCAAAGAACTTTTTGAATGACGGGCAGAGGCAGCGCCCTGCACAGGCGGAGCTCTGCTGTGTGATTCCGTCGGTGTGCTGCCCATACGCTGGCCACCCAAGGGCATCCTGCCTCATTGGAGATGTGCCTCCTCCTCATCCTCCTCCTCCTCCTCTCTCCTATTAGGCACCCACGTGGAGTCAGTGACCTCATCATCCCCTCCCTCCTCATCACTGGAGCCAATCTGGCAGTATGCTGCAGCTGCTGGAGCATGACTGCCAGATTGGTGTCCTTCTTGAGCATCCCCTCTCTCTGCTCTCACGCTACTGCCTTCCTCTAGCTGGGTATCATCATCAGATCCTTCGAAACGCTGGGCATCCTCCTGGAGCATGTACCCAACACTGTGCTCAAACAGTTCGGGTGACTCCTCAGGAGGAGGACATGGTGGGTCTAGGGAAGGAGTGACTAATGATGACATTGATACCAGAGAAGAGGACGCTTTGGCAGCTGCTTTGCCAGTACCCTGAGCCTGGGTGAGAGAGGATGAGGAGGATGAGGTGGGCTTGGTCATCCACTCTACCAAGTCTTCGGCATGATGTGGCTCAACATGTCCAGCTGCCGAAAAGAAGGACAAGCGTGTCCCATGGCCATGTGCTGATGACAATGCACCGCGTCCACGACCAGCACTGTTGCCCCCAGACACAGGGCCTGCTTGCCCTCTTTTTTTGCCTCCTGACTGTCTGCCTCTCCTTGTTTGCCTTCCAGACATTTTAATGGATGGCCTGCAGGGAGATGGGAAAAACAGCAATAAGGGCTACCTTCAGGTGTATACTGTGCAGGAGGCTTAGCAACAAAAACACTGACACTGTCCCCTGCCTATCCTACTCTGTCCCTAAACACAAGGATTTGCAATATGCTTCAGCAAGATTGGTTTAGCACAGAATAGCACACTGACAGTTTCCACGAGTGTTCTTCTCTGTCCCTAAACTCAAGGATTTCAAATATGGTTCAGCAAGATTGGTTTAGCACAGAATAGCACACTGACACTTTCCCTCACTGTCCTTCTCTGTCCCTACAAACAAGATTTAGCACAGAATAGCACACTGATAGTTTCCCCGAGTGTCCTTCACTGTCCCTAAACTCAAGGATTTCAAATATGGTTCAGCAAGATTGGTTTAGGACAGAATAGCACACTGACACTTTCCCTCACTGTCCTTCTCTGTCCCTACAAACAAGATTTAGCACAGAATAGCACACTGATAGTTTCCCCGAGTGTCCTTCACTGTCCCTAAACTCAAGGATTTCAAATATGGTTCAGCAAGATTGGTTTAGGACAGAATATCACACTGACACTTTCCCTCACTGTCCTTCTCTGTCCCTACAAACAAGATTTAGCACAGAATAGCACACTGATAGTTTCCCCGAGTGTCCTTCACTGTCCGTAAACTCAAGGATTTCAAATATGGTTCAGCAAGATTGGTTTAGAACAGAATAGCACACTGACAGTTTCCACGAGTGTTCTTCTCTGTCCCTAAACTCAAGGATTTCAAATATGGTTCAGCAAGATTGGTTTAGGACAGAATAGCACACTGACACTTTCCCTCACTGTCCTTCTCTGTCCCTACAAACAAGATTTAGCACAGAATAGCACACTGATAGTTTCCCCGAGTGTCCTTCACTGTCCCTAAACTCAAGGATTTCAAATATGGTTCAGCAAGATTGGTTTAGGACAGAATAGCACACTGACACTTTCCCTCACTGTCCTTCTCTGTCCCTACAAACAAGATTTAGCACAGAATAGCACACTGATAGTTTCCCCGAGTGTCCTTCACTGTCCCTAAACTCAAGGATTTCAAATATGGTTCAGCAAGATTGGTTTAGCACAGAATAGCACACTGATAGTTTCCCTCACTGTCCTTCTCTGTCCCTACAAACAAGATTTAGCACAGAATAGCACACTGATAGTTTCCACGAGTGTCCTTCTCTGTCCCTAAACTCAAGTATTTCAAATACGGTTCAGCAAGATTGGTTTAGAACAGAATAGCACACTGACATTTTCCCTCACTGTCCTTCTATGTCCCTACAAACAAGGTTTAGCACAGAATGACACACTGACACTCTCCCTACCTATCCTTCTCTGTCCCTAAACACAAGGAATCCAGGATTAGTAAAGGAAAAAAAATAACACTGTCCCTGCCTATGCTTCTCTTTCCCTGCTCCGGAACACACTACACAAGGCCGCCGCGCTGGCGGCCTTTTATAGTGTGGGGCGTGTACTAAACCCCCTTAGCAATAATTGGCCACAGGCATCCTGCCTGTGGCCAATCATTGCTCTCCTCGCTGCGGGCGCTGTGATTGGCCAAGCATGCGGGGTCACAGTGCATGCTTGGCCAATCACAGCGCCTGGATGACACTGCGATGGCGTAGTGCATTGTGGGCCGTTCGCGTCACTCGAATTTGGCGCGAACGGCCCAAATCGTTCGATCTTCGTCGAACGATCGAACAGCCGATGTTCGAGTCGAACGTATGTTCGACTCAAACACGAAGCTCATCCCTACATCTAACCATCAGAATGCATGTGCCTCCATTGTGGGGACACTCAATGTTAGTGTAGGACGACAGACTCCAGGGGGCCTTGGCGTGGCTCTGTGGCTCACGCATGCGTTTGCAAATGCGTGCGGACAAACCCCTGTGTTTAACGCATACTGTTAGACAGGTTAATTGGTTGTCAGCGAGCTGGTCGGTAAGTAGGCTTGGTTTTTCCCTGGGCATTCCCCAGGCCATGTTGTTATCTGCTTTAGCCTTCCAATGCTATTTACCGTGATAGCCAGCTATAGATGGGGGCGGTGGACATGTTTTTGTTTTCACCTATGGTGCTTGTATTGGTCCAGCAGTGCACCAATACCTTTGCTGCCATTGTGCTACGCTGGGTGTTTGGTGTGCTCCTGTACCTTTAAGGAGGGGTGGCTCCCCTTCAGTCCACCTGCCCTCATCTAACCATCAGAATGCATGTGCCTCCATTGTGGGGACACTCAATGTTAGTGTAGGACCACAGACTCCAGGGGGCCTTGGCGTGGCTCTGTGGCTCACGCATGCGTTTGCAAATGCGTGCGGACAAACCCCTGTTTTTAACGCATACTGTTAGACAGGTTAATTGGTTGTCAGCGAGCTGGTCGGTAAGTAGGCTTGGTTTTTCCCTGGGCATTCCCCAGGCCATGTTGTTAATACCACAGCAGGCAGTTGATTCTGATAGCTGCATTATCAGTACAGACAAATATATATACATCCCACCTTTGTGCAGCTACATCTCACTGCAGGCCATTAGTATGTCTGGAAGGCAAACAAAGAGAGGCAGACAGTCACGAGGCAATAAAAGAGGGCAAGCAGGCTCTGTGTCTAGAGGCAACAGTGCTGCTGGTCGTGGACACTGTGCATCCTCATCAGCACGTGGCCGTGGGACACGCTTGTCCTTCTTTTTGACAGCTGGCCATGTTGAGCCGCAACATGCCCAAGACTTGGTAGAGTGGATGACCAAGCCGTCCTCCTCCTCATCCTCTCTCACCCAGGCTCAGGGTACTTTGTCTGGCAAAGCAGCTGCCAAAGCGGCCTCTTCCCTCGGCTCAATGGCATCAGTCACTCCTTCCCTAGCCCCACCATGTCCTCCTGAGGAGTCCCCCGATCTGTTTGACCACAGTGTTGGGTACATGCTCCAGGAGAATGCCCAGCGTTTTGAAGGCTCAGATGATGGAACCCACCCGGAGGAAGGCAGTAACGTGAGCTCAGAAAGAGGGGGTAGTAACGTGAGCCCAGAGAGAGGGGGTGCCCAACAAGGACAGCTATCTGGCAGTCATGTTCCCCCAGCTGCAGCATACTGCCAGATTGCCTCCAGTGATGAGGAGAGAGGAGATTATGAGGTCACTCACTCCACGTGGGTGCCTGATAGGAGAGAGGAGGTGGCACATCTCCAACGAGGCAGGATTCCCTCCAGGGGCCAGCTTAAGGACAGCACACCGACTGCATCACACCGCAGAGCTCCGCATGTGCAGGGCGCTGCTGTCTCTGCGCGTTATTCCAAAAGTTCTTTGGTATGGGCCTTTTTTCAGACGTGTACTGCAGATCGCACCGTTGCCATTTGCAACATATGTCTAAAGCGTATCTTTACCAAAACATCAGCCGCTTGGGCACCACGTGCTTGACCAGACATATGTCGACCTGCCATGCAGTCTGTTGGCAAGCATACCTAAAAGACCCACACCAAAGAACAAAGCGGACCTCTCCTTGCTCCTCATCAGCTGGGATCTCCAACCCCACTATACCTTCAGTCCTCTCTGAAACTTGCACTGAGAGGAATGCAGGTGTAGAATTCGTTGTGTCACAGCCAAGTACTTGCGGACAATCTGCTATTGGTACACCGACGTCCGATTGTACCAGGCAAATTTCCCTGCCCCAGCTGCTGCACAGCCGAAAGAAGTTCGCTCCCAGCCATCCACATGCCCAGCGGTTGAATGCTAGCTTGGCTAAATTGCTAGCACTTCAACTGCTGCCTTTTCAGTTGGTAGACTCTGCCCCCTTCCGTGAGTTTGTGGAATGTGCGGTTCCTCAGTGGCAGATTCCCAAACGCCACTTTTTCTCACGGAAGGCGATTCCGGCTCTCTACCGGCATGTGGAAGGCAATGTCTTGGCCTCGCTGGATAGGGCGGTCAGTGGTAAGGTGCATATTACCACTGACTCATGGTCCAGCAGGCATGGACAGGGACATTACCTATCTTGCACGGCGCATTGGGTGACTCTGCTGGCAGCTGGGAAGAATGCAGGACAAGGTGCAGTAGTGTTGGAGGTTGTTCCGCCACCACGCCTCCAAAATGTTACTACTGGTGATTCTGACACACCTCTCTCCTCCACCCCCTCCTCTTTTTCTTCCTCCATTGCCTCTACCTGTGCTTTGTCCTCTGAACCAGCGGTGCTCCGTAGACGTTCAAGGGGCTATGCAAGTACGCAGGCAAAAAGATGCCATGCGGTGTGCTTGGGGACAGGTGCCACACACGAGATTCTGTCAGCTCTGCAGGGGCAGGCTCAGAGGTGGTTGACGCCACGCCAGCTTAAGCCAGGAAAGGTGGTTTCCGACAATGGCATCAACCTCCTCTCCGCCCTCCGACAGGGACAACTGACCCATGTGCCCTGTTTGGGAATAATGGACGGGGCACTTGAGGCAGAACAGAAGTAGGAAGAGGAGGACTTCCTTACCTCTCAAGGCCCCCTTTATCCAGATAGTGTTCCTGCTGGCCCGGTTATCACACAGGAAGAGGAGGAGGAGGAGGAGGAGGATTATTGTGTCAGCATGGAGGTTGAGCCTAGCACTCAGCATCAGCAGCAGTCTTCAAGGGATCAATTACAGTCCCAAGACACCCATGTACTTGTACGTGGCTGGGAGGAGGTGGCTGCGGATCATGTCGTCCTCAGTGACCCAGAGGACTCCGCACCGAATGCCTCAGCAAACCTACGATGCATGGCCTCCCTGATCCTGCAAAGCCTGCGGAAGGATCCTCGTATTCGTGCGATCAAGGAGAGGGATCATTACTGGCTGGCAACCCTCCTTGATCCACGTTACAAGGGTAAGGTTGCAGACCTTATCTTGCCATCGCAGAGGGAGCAGAGGATGAAGCATCTTCGGAAGGCCTTGCAGAAAGGTCTGTGCAACGCGTTCCCAGAGACTGGGAGGTTAAAAATTCCTGGTCCTGGACAACGTGTTGCTGAGGCTTTGGTCAGTCAAAGAAGGAGCGGTGGAGAAGGTGGCCGTCTGACCGATGAGTTCAGACAATTTTTTAGTACGCTGCCCCAAGGTATGATCGCTTCCAGCAACCATCGCCAGCGTCTGGTTTACAAGGTGCAGGAATGCCTAGGGGCAAGATCAGACTTGGACACCTTTCCCACCGAAAATCCTCTGGCTTACTGGGTCTTGAGGATGGATCACTGGCTAGAGCTTGCACAGTATGCAGTTGAGGTACTGGCCTGTCCTGCATCCAGCGTTCTTTCGGAACACACACATTCAGTGCTGCTGGAGGCTTTGTAACCGATCACAGGGTGCACCTGTCCACCGACTCGGTCGATCAACTGACCTTCATAAAAATGAATCAGTCTTGGATCACCACCAGCTACCAAGCATCTGATACTGATGTAACCGAATATTTTTTTTTGAAATGTCAGATCCCTTCAAGACTGCCTGATGCTGAGTGACTATCCTGTTATTCTGAGTGACTATCCTCTTCCTCCTCAATGATCATGCTGATAGCTTGAAAGAACATTTTTGGTTCTGGGCACTGCCACCAGTGGCTAAGGCCCAATTTTTCAGCCCCTGTTTAACAGGGGCGTGTATTTACAATTTTTGATGCAATGCTTTGCATCAGGGCTCATTTCTGCGCTCCAAGTACAGTATCTGTGAGGGGTTGCAGTGTTGTGCACCAGCACCAGTGCCTAAGGCCCAATTTTTCTGCCCCTGTTTAACAGGGGTGTGTAAATAAAATTTTTGATGCAATACTTTGCAGAAGGGCTCATTGCTGCGCACCATGTACAGTATCTGTGAGGGGTTGCAGTGTTGTGGCACCAATTTTTATGCCCCTGTTCAACAGGGGCATGTGATTACAATTCATGATCTAATATTTCACAGCTGGGCCCATTCCTGCGCCCACCAAGAGTAACTGTGAGGACTTACAGTGTTGTGGCACCAGCACCACCACTACCACCACCAAAGGCCCAATTTTTCCTACCACTGTTCAACAATAACATGTAATTACAATTCTTGATCTAATATTTCACAGCTGGGCCCATTCCTGTGCCCACCAAGAGTAACTGTGAGGACTTACAGTGTTGTGGCACCCGCACCACCAACACCACCACCAAAGGCCCAATTTTTCCTACCACTGTTCAACAGGGCAATGCTGTATCCTGGCCTAGGCCAACAAGTCCCAGGCCTAGGGCAGCACTTTGCAGGGGGGGGAGAATGGAAAGAGTCCCTGCCGGCTTGTGCTACACTGTTAGTGTAATGCAAGCTGCTTCTAATTTTGACTGTCCTATCAGCCTGGACCACAAACCTTCTCACAGTGCTATATGTTTTCTGTTGCACCATTGGCATGGTTATATCTTCCTAGTCCTCTCCATAAAATTATCAGAAATTTGTGCTTAAAGTAAAACTATAGGCAACACTTTTTTTTTTTTCATTTTGGATAGAGAAAGGGAGGGTTATAGCCCCTGTCAGTTTATTTTTTACCATCCCTGTCCCATTGCAGAGATTTCCCTTCACTTTCTGCCCCATAGCCAAACAGGAAGTGAAAGGAAATCTATGCAAATTAAGGGAATTCATTGCCCCCCCCTCTCCCAGGCCCTAAGAACTAGTGTCCCCACTCGAAAATTTCAGGGTGGGTCTTAAACAGAAAGGGTTGTGGCCTTGACAGGAAGGGGTGGGTCATATTTAAATTAGGGGTGCACGAGTTTAGTCAGGCCTAGGGCAGCACAAAACCTAAATACACTACTGCAACAGGGGCATGTAATTACAATTCTTGATCTAATATTTCACAGCTGGGCCCATTCCTGCGCCCACCAAGAGGAACTGTGAGGACTTACAATGTTGTGGCACCAGCAACACCACCAAAGGCCCAATTTTTCCTACTACTGTTCAACAATGGCATGTAATTACAATTCTTGATATAATAGTTCACAGCAGGGCGTTTCAGCGGCCACCAAAAGTAACTGTGAGGGTTTATGCCGCGTACATACGACCATTTTTCTCATCAGGAAAACTGTCATTTTTTTCACTTGGACGAGAAAACCGGCCGTGTGTAGGCTCTCCAGCAGTTTTCCCGACGAGAAAACCGCCGAGAATCACGATGAGAAAAAATAGAACATAGGGAAACACTGATAGGGAGCCTACACACGGCCGGTTTTCTCGACCAAGAGAAAACATGTCGTGAAAAACAGCCGTGTGTAGACTGGGAAAAGGGGACCAAGCCGGTCCTCATTTTTCCTGTCACGTTTCACGGCGGTGTTTTCACCGCCGAGAAATTAGGTCGTGTGTACGCGGCATTACAGTGCTGTGGCAACACCTAAGGGACAAATTTCTGCAGAGTATATACGGCAGGCCCCTACTTTCAAACATCCGACTTACAAATGACTCCTACTTGCAAACGGAAGGAGACAACAGGAAGTGAGAGGAAATCTACCCCTAGGAAGGGAAATTCTCTCCTGTAAGAGTTAATATGGGAAAAGGGTGTCTCCTCTCCACTGATGCTTTATCACCAATCCTTGTTTCACTAAAAACCCAAAATTTTCAAAAAACATTTTTCATTAGGACAGAAATGTTCTGAACAGACAGCAAAACAAATGTTACAGGGGTGATAACCCTTCCCTATGTTTTCCAAAAAGCTTAAAAATAGATTTTTGGGCTGGAGCTACACTTAAAAAATTTACCTGTTCCAAATTACAAACAGATTCTACTTAAGAACAAACCTACAGTCCCTGTCTTGTTTGCACCGCCTGTATATTGCTGTTCAAAGTATATAGGGCCTTTTTTTAGTTTGGGTGCGGGGTTCCCCTTAATATCCATACAAGACCCAAAGGGGCTGGTAGTGGGCTGGGGAAGGGGGGGTACCCATGCCATTTTTCTCAATGATTTTCATCCATATTACCGGGATCAGACATTACATTAAAGCCGCAAGCAGTTTTAAATGACTTTTTTTCCTTTAGAAATGTAATTTTGTGCAGGGACAGTTCTAAACACGGGAAACACGTGCCACTACACAGGCATACTTTAGACACCCCACAGGTATGATATTTAAAGGAATATTTCACTTTTTTTCTACTTTATGCATCATTAAAATCACTGCTCCCGAAAAAACTGGCATTTTTAAAACTTATTTTTGCATTGATACATGTCCCCTGGGGCAGGACCCGGGTCCCCAAAACCTTTTTAGGACAATAACTTGCATATTAGCCATTATAATTAGCACTTTTGATTTTGAACATTCGCGTCCATTGTATTTAATAGGGTTCTAAAGTTCGCGCAAACTTTCGGTCCGTTCGCAGGTTCTGGTGCGAACCGAACCGGGGGGTGTTCGGCTCATCCCTACTTGTAAGCCATAAAGGCATAATGGAATAACATAACAATGCTCCTTTTTTTTTTGTCCATTCTATGCTGGTGGTTTTGTAGCCACACAATAAAAAAAATTCTAATATTTTTACCTTTATTTTTTGTTTTTGATGTCTTCTATTCTTTATTATCCTCGTTTCTCTATTTCAGTAAATCGGTCCACAAAAGTCAAACTTATATCTTTCATATGCTTCACGAGGTTCCTCTTCTTCAAGTTCAAACTTTTTAGAAGTGCAGTAAGGGTCCTTCTTACCTTCACAAATTAACACACCTTCCGAATGAATACCAGTGTTTGGCTTTTTCTATCTCTCAGCATTTTTGTAGAGAGTATGTATGCAGAATATATGCACCTACTGGTGCATGAGCTAAATGCATGGACTAGTATGGTATGGCAAGTTTGTTGTGAATATGCTATTAGAATAAATACAACATTCCTAAAGAAATCTATTTTTAATTATGTTTTTTTATATATTTATGATCCATATTTCTTTTAAGTGATTGTAGTCTTGTACATTAAAGGGGAGTTCCAGCCTTTTTTATGTTCATTAAAAGTCAGCAGCTACAAAAAGTGTAGCTGCTGGCTTTTAATAAACAGACACTTAAGCCGCGTACACACGATCGGTTTTACCGATGAAAACAGTCCGATGGATTTTTTTCATTGGACAAACCGATCGTGTATGGGCCCCATCGGTCTTTTTTCCATGTTTTAAATTTTTCCGATGGATAAAAAACCGTTAGCAAATTCCGATCGTCTATGGGCAAGTCCATCGGTTAAAAAACCCACGCATGCTCAGAATCAAGTCGTCGCATGCTCAGAAGCATTGAACTTCATTTTTCTCGGCTCATCGGAGTGTTTTACGTCACCGCGTTTGGAACGGTCGGTTTTTTGACTGATGGTGTGTAGGCAAGACTGATGGAAGTCAGCTTCATCGGTTTTCCGATGGAAAAATCCATTGGTTTAAAAACCATAGGAAATCCGATCGTGTGTACAGGGCTTTACCTGTTTCACTGTCCAGCGACGCGGCCGAACGGAGCTTCGCTCCTCTCCCCACTCTCTCCGCCGGCGCCTCCATTCTAATTGTGGGCACCCGGTCGTGACAGCTTTCGGCTTCACGGCCGGGCACTCACTGCGCAATGCGCGAGCAGCGCTGCGCAATCTGAGTGGACAGGTGATCGCCTGGGACCTGTCACGTGTCCCAGGTGATCGCCTACAGGGAGGGGCCGCCTTAGGCGATATGATGAGTCACCTAAGAGGTCCCTGGGCGGAAGGAGGAAGTGGGACAGGAAGTTCCACTCCTACTGAAGCCCCCACTCCCCCCCAAAAAAATTACATGCCAAATGTGGCATGTAAGGGGGCAAGGAGTGGTTTAAGCGGAAGTTCCACTTTTGGGTGTAACTGCGCTTTAATTGTTTTCAGGACATGTGCAGTAATCAGTGAGATTGTGTTCATCACTAAAGGATATGCCATCAATTTATAGCTCTATTTGTGGAAAGCCATTTGTTTTATAATTATTTATTTATTATTCCATCAGTATGGAAACATCTTGGAGGAGAGATTCTTTGAGAGGGACATGAGAAGCTATATGCATAACATATGCGATAGACAGATTTATATACATACTGACACATCTCATGGGTCTCGCCTCCAGATGTTTTTCATTTTCAAGGTCTGATTGTGTAGGTGGGGTGTTTTTCAACACATTTTCACACTGATTGGTCATTAATCCCTATATATATATATATATATATATACTGTATATACACATGGTCAGACCATGATGCTTTAGCTATGACTAAGCACCAACATATGGTGTGAAATGTCTTAGCTGTATATCCCTGCCTTTGACTGCATTGGATTTTATCTGCTTTAAAGATGCAATAAAGATGCCTTAAATGGTGTGCGGCCATCCAGGACTGTTCTTTTTCTCCAAATATATTAAGTGCAGAGGATTTCCCAAAGTTAATTCTGAAATGGGACAAAGTCCTATACACCTGTAAAGCCTTTAGGAGGTTTGGTAGAGAGGTAAATGGGTCCGTAAGAAAAAAAGATCAGGTCATCAGCGAACGCTGCCACCTTATTGTCACCCAAGGATTTACGATAACGGGTGATGTTGGGATCATCACAGGCCGTGCAGAGGAAGAGTTCCAATGTCAGTATAAATATAAGGGGAGAGAGGGGGCAGCTGTGCCGTGTCCCGTTCGATATGTCAAAAAAGTCAGACCTGGTCTCGTTGACGTTTACAGCCACAGAAGGTCGTGAATAGTTCTGCCTTTAGGCATTTAAGGCGGGAATATGAAAGATGAGATGTACCCCTAGAGACATCCAAGGCTGGGTCCATGGCAAAGTTTAGATCTCCACCAAAGACTATGGTCCCCTCCTGAAACTCCAAAAGAGCAGGTACCAATCTTCGTAAGAAGGAGAGATGATCCACATTAGGGAAATATACATTGGCCAGAGTAACCATCAATTCACAGATTTTCCCCTTTACAAAAAGGAAACAGCGCATTGGATCCTGCTGTATTGCGGACAATGACCAGGGCACCTTGTTCGCCAGCAAGATGCTCACCCCCTTTGATTTTAGAATTGGGGAAGGACTGTGGTAGGCTATAGGGAAAGCTTTGTTGGAAAGACTAGGGACTTGGTTGAGCTTGAAATGCGTTTCTTGGAGAAAGACCACCTGCAACTTGCTTTTTTTCAGGTCCGTTAGTAGTCTGGAGTGCTTTTCAGGAACACCAAGGCCCCTGACATTGAAATTTGCGAATTTAATGGTGCCCAATGCCTTTCCGGTGCTCAGGCATAGCTATCAAAAGAGGGGGAGAATGGAACCCGGGAGGGGGATGACGGGGGTTGGGGAAAAGAGGATAGGAAAGCGAGAGGGAACTATCACACAAGAGGGAGAGGACATATAGAGAGGGGGGGAGAAGGGTAATGAAAAAGGGAAGTGTGCTAAAGGTAACATGTACTAAATCCCCTCACAGTGCACAAATCCCTCCGCAGGGGGAAAACCCTAACTGGGGTAGTGGTAAGGTCAGGAGGTAAAACAGCAGAGGTGCACGGCCTGGAGAATCGCAACATGGGTAAGAATCATAGACACCGTTAAAAGAAACATTAATATGGATTAAGGAAACTGAGATATTCCCAGTCGACCCAGTGATAGAGCGTAGGAGGCTGCATAGCCAACCGTTTTGAGGGGGAGTGACATGCAGAGAATGGGCCTTCGACACCTGTAAATACTTCTGCAAAAAACAAATACACATACAGTGGGTACGGAAAGTATTCAGACCCCATTTTTCACTCTTTTGTTATGTTGCAGCCATTTGCTAAAATCATTTAAGTTCATTTTTTTTTTCCTCATTAATGTACACCCCATATTGACAGAAAAACACAGAATAGTTCACATTTTTGCAGATTTATTAAAAAAGAAAAACTGAAATATCACATAATCCTAAGTATTCAGACCCTTTGCTGTGACACTCATATATTTAACTCAGGTGCTGTACATTTCTTCTGATCATCCTTGAGATGGTTCTACACCTTCATTTGAGTCCAGCTGTGTTTGATTATACTGATTGGACTTGATTAGGAAAGCCACACACCTGTCTATATAAGACCTTACAGCTCACAGTGCATGTCAGAGCAAATGAGAATCATGAGGTCAAAGGAACTGCTGAAGAGCTCAAAGACAGAATTGTGGCAAGGCACAGATCTGGCCAAGGTTACAAAAAATTTCTGCTGCACTTAAGGTTCCTAAGAGCACAGTGGCCTCTATAATCCTAATCCTAAAACCACTTTCACACTGAGGCGATTTTCAGGCACTTTCACGCTAAAAAAAGCGCCTGAAAAACGTATTTCCATTTAAATCAATGAATGCTTTCACACTGGGACAGTGCGCTGACAGAGTGGTGAAAAAACACCCCTCTCCATTAAAATTAATTGAAAGCTCTTCAAAAGCGACTGAAAGGCTCTTCAAAAGCGCTCAGTGTTTTACTGGCAGTTTTTTAAGCGCCTCCGTGTGAAAGAGGCCTTAAATGGAAGACGTTTGGGACAACCGGAACCCTTCCTAGAGCTGGTCGTCCGGCCAAACTGAGCTATCGGGGGGGAAGAGCCTTGGTGAGAGAGGTAAAGAAGAACCCAAAGATCACTGTGGCTGAGCTCCAGAGATGCAGTCGGGAGATGGGAGAAAGTTGTAGAAAGTCAACCATCACTGCAGCCCCCCACCAGTCGGGGCTTTATGACAGAGTGGCCCGACGGAAGCCTCTCCTCAGTGCAAGACACATGAAAGCCCGCATGGAGTTTGCTAAAAAACACCTGAAGGACTCCAAGATGGTGAGAAATAGGATTCTCTGGTCTGATGAGACCAAGATAGAACTTTTTGGCCTTAATTCTAAGCGGTATGTGTGGAGAAAACAAGGCACTGCTCATCACCTGTCCAATACAGTCCCAACAGTGAAGCATGGTGGTGGCAGCATCAGGCTGTGCGGGTGTTTTTCAGCTGCAGGGACAGGACGACTGGTTTCAATTGAGGGAAAGATACAAGTACAGGGATATCCTGGATGAAAACCTTCTCCAGAGTGCTCAGGACCTCAGACTGGGCCGAAGGTTTACCTTCCAACAAGACAATGACCCTAAGCATACAGCTAAAATAATGAAGGAGTGGCTTCACAACAACTCCGTGACTGTTCTTGAATGGCCCAGCCAGAGCCCTGACTTAAACCCAATTGAGCATCTCTGGAGAGACCTAAAAATGGCTGTCCACCAACGTTTACCATCCAACCTGACAGAACTGGAGAGGAATTGCAAGGAGAAATGGCAGAGGATACCCAAATCCAGATGTGAAAAACTTGTTGCATCTTTCCCCAAAAGACTCATGGCTGTATTCGATCAAAAGGGTGCTTCTACTAAATACTGAGCAAAGGGTCTGAATACTTACGACCATGTGATATTTCAGTTTTTCTTTTTTAATAAATCTGCAAAAATGTCAACAATTCTGTGTTTTTCTGTCAATATGGGGTGCTGTGTGTACACTAGCCCCCAGGTGGTGAACCCAGGCTGGTCCACGGGACCCCAATCGAACCAAAACTGGGAGATAGAAAATCGGATGCGTATATAGATATATGGTTATACGTCTCCTCAGTGAGGTGGATCCCCTGTAATCAAACAGTAAGGGAGTGCACTTGATGAGTTCCATGCCCCAGCTGTGCCAAAAAACGTTGGGGGCTAACAGGCCCAGAAAAAACATTCTCTGTGACCCTGAAACGTTCTCTGGTCACACCTGTCAAAGAAATAGGGGTGAGGAAATGGCCGGTCTCAGAGGCGGGGAGCCCACCAGCAGACAAATAGTGATGCATAAAAAGGCACTAACACTAAATAGCAATAGCAATTAACACAAGGCATAAGTGAGTCAGCAAGGGCCTTGGGAGGCCTCACTGACTGACTGGGTGGATAGAGTACAAATGTTATGATGGTCGTTTTTATTGTGTTTGTTCCTGAGCAACCACCACACTAGATGGTGGTGTATGTATTAAAAGATGGATCCAGATCACACAACTGGCATAAAAAACAATGACCCAAAAGTAAGTTTAAGGTCTAGAAGACTGGACTGAGACATCATCGCTTTTCATTGAACTGCAACTACCAACTTTTGAGAAGACAGAGATCCCACTGCCAAGGAACACGACAATGGCTGCACAGGATTGCACCCTGCGGAATCCTCTGCGGTCTTGGAGAAGGTGGGCCTGAAGGATCAAACCGTAGAAGGGATTCCAGCCAATCAGGTACATGAATCGCTGGTCTATCAAGGAATTGAAACAGTGGTTGAAGCTGGTCAGGAGAGCGTAGGTAGAAAAAGGAACCTTGCTTCTGAGCGATAAGGTGGAAAGGATGACCCCACCAATAGGTAGCCCCGTGTCCCGGGTGACTTTCAGTAAGTGGCAAAGCATGCCCCGCATCATACGAGTCTGTCGAGAGATATCCGGGTAGACCCGCACAACAGCCCTATCAAAGTCAATAGGCCTTTAATCCATGCTCTATGTAGAATCTCTTCCTTAACTTCATAGAAGTGCACCCTGCACAGAAAATCCCTGGGTGGAGGGGAAGAGGCTGAGGCTGAAGGGGTAGGTCAGGGCCTTGCACCAGATGGACCCGGTCCAGCTTGAGATCTGCTGTAGGTGCCTGGTCTAGGATCTGGTTAAGGATGGCCGTCTCTGTTACAAACGCAGGTCAACCCCCATAGTTGCCTCTGGTATACCCCGAAGACAGAGGTTATTCCCCCTGTTCCTATTTTCTATGTCATCAATTTTGAGCTAATTGTCAATGAGATGATGGCTGTATGCGGCCTGATGCGCCTCCAGGGCCTCTAACCGGGTGTCAACTGTAGACGTGGAGGATTCCAAGGTAGCTACCCACTCCTCCACTGTTTCTATCTGCTGTTTAATATCATGGATCTCCCTAGACAGAGCAGACAGTATGAATGCAGCCTTTGCTTGGATGTCTTGCCGCGTGGGCAGCTCTGCCAGCAAGTCCCTGATATCCCCCTCATGCTGTGCCCCCGAAGCCCGGATGACTTTCAGTAAGTGGCGAAGCATGCCCCGCATCATACGGGTCTGTCGAGAGATATCCGGGTAGACCCGCACAACAGCCCTATCAAAGTCAATAGGCCTTTAATCCATGCTCTATGTAGAATCTCTTCCTTAACTTCATAGAAGTGCACCCTGCACAGAAAATCCCTGGGTGGAGGGGAAGAGGATGAGGCTGAAGGGGTAGGTCAGGGCCTTGCCCCTGATGGACCCGGTCCAGCTTGAGATCTGCTGTAGATGCCTTGTCTAGGATCTGGTTAAGGATGGCCGTCTCTGTTACAAACGCAGGTAAACCCAATAGTTGCCTCTGGTAAACCCCGAAGACAGAGGTTATTCTTCCTGTTCCTATTTTCTATGTCATCAATTTTGAGCTAAATGTCAAGGAGATGATGGCTGTATGCGGCCTGATGTGCCTCCAGGGCCTCTAACCGGGTGTCAACTGTAGACGTGGAAGATTCCAAGGTAGCTACCCACTCCTCCACTGTTTCTATCTGCTGTTTAATATCATGGATCTCCCTAGACAGAGCAGACAGTATGGATGCAGCCTTTGCTTGGATGTCTTGTGCGTGGGCAGCTCTGCCAGCAAGTCCCTGATATCCCACTCATGCTGTGCCCCTGAAGCCCGGAAAAAAGTGGAGCCCGTAGGGGAGTATGCACTCAGCAGCACCAGTGACAGGATGGGAGATGCAGGGCGGGGTGCAAGAGAGAGGGGCTCATCTGTCATAGTCACTCTTCTGAGGACCATCAGAAATGCTGGACGGTCCGACTTGTGGTGGCGCCATCTTGGATGTAGTGGCGGGTACGGGGGCCAGTGAAAAGGATGAGTGTTGCCGGGTAATCTCCGTTGTTTGAGGCTCTCTGGTAGTTAGACATGGATCGTGGCTTTCTGTAGCGGCTGGACTGGATGTTACAGTGCCTGGTCCGCCCAGAGCTCTCACAAAAAGCGTTCTCTTGCTGCCATGCCCAGACCGAGCCCCCACAGATTATAATTGTATTTGACAGAGGCAGCTCCCATTGATTTCAATGGAGTTCAGGTTCAGCAACCTGAAGTTTGGCGACCCCTGTAGAGCAGAAAACAGGGCTGTTCGGCTCATCACTACCATGGGCATATGTAAGTTTAAAGCACAGAGTGACATATGCTGTATTCTACTAGCTTCAAATTTGAGAAAATGGTGCGTATAACCTAAAGGACCCTATGATACTATATGCAATATCCTCATCAGATCTTTATTTTATGTTTGTGGAATATTAAAGTTATTTTAAAATACAACCTTTAAAAAATCACCTTGACATCCAATGTCATCAAGAAACTGAAAGCCATTTTTCTATGCATAGAATTCTAGAACAGTTTCTATGAGATTATATTGCTCAGTTTGCGTCAACAGAATCTGAAAATATTTACTATAAGTCTAAAAATTACAGAGTATAAGTATACATGAATCATCTGCCCTTACTTAAGATGGCCCACAGCCAGAAATGCTAGGGTGTGTTTTTCAAAGTGATCTCTCAGAAAAATTAAGCATGGAGACATGGATGGATGTATGAGTTGGCTTTGAAATTTAAAAATTAATTAATTTGTGTTTTTGGTTTGTGGTGTTCAGATGCACTGTAGTTCTGCTTTAAAGCGGTTGTATACCCGCTGACACTTTTTTTTTTGTATACCTGTAAGGCAAAAGGCATAATGAGCTAGTATGCACCGCATACTAGCTCATTATGAAATACTTACCTTAGAACGAGGCGTCGGTATCTCAGCCGGTCCACGCCGAGGGAGATGACATTTTGCCTCGGCGTGTCTTCCGGGTATCGCGGCTCCAGCGCTGTGAATGTCTGGAGCCGCGATGTCGTCACTCGCGGGAGACTTCTTTCTGGCAGGGTCCGGCGTCTGCCGGGCTTTCAGCCGAGAATCCCCGATGCGCACTGCGCCGCTGAAGTCAGCGGCTCATTGCAAGGGGAATATCTCCTAAACCATACAGGTTTAGGAGATATTCTTTTTATCTACAGGTAAGCCTTATTATAGGCTTACCTGTAGGTAAAAGTTATAAAAATGGGGGCATGGCCGACCGGAGCTGAAGATGGCTGCTTAAGTTGAGAGCTCCTCATCCCAGAGACGACAGCGGAGCGACTACGGCCCACACAGCTACACCATCCACGGCCATCCTAGCTGCAGAAGCTCTCCTGCATACAGGAATCATGTCCAGGAAAAGATACACGGACTACAAGCCGCAGAAACTGACCAAGTTTGCCTTCAAACCTGCGGAGAAGGTCAGTGAGTTCAAAGATGGCGCCGGCTCTGCCGCGCCGAGAGAATAGCGGGCCTCTTACACTGACCTTCCGGACGCTGATCCGGACAATCCACACCTCCCTGAGCCCCCAGGCAGCTCCGATCACCTCCCAGAGTGTGATCCCCTCACCAGCAGCCCCGCAAAGGCTAAAATGCGTCTTGACACGCTGCCGCACCAGACGCCACAGGCACTAATTGAGGCCCGGGCTTTCAACCCCTTCTCCTCAAACCAGGCCCTGCACTCCTCTATGGCGTCCTTCCCCACCTCAGGGCAGCCTGTACTAGATTCGACCCTGAAGGATATGCTATTATCACTACAATCCTCTCTAATGACTGACCTCTCCTCACTCTTCACAAAAGTTACATCTGACATACACTCACTAGATGAAAGAGTGTCGACCATAGAAAGGGGTATGACTGAATGTGCCTCCACGGTGAATGGGGTCATAGATGCATATGAAGAGATTAAAGAAGAACAAGCATGGCTGCGCACCAAGCTGTCCGATTTAGAAGACAGATCTCGCAGAAACAACGTTAAACTGCGTGGGGTCCCTGAAACAATTCCACCAGCTGACCTACCCAAATACGCTAAAGAGCTCATGCACATCATACTCCCTGAAGCGTCACCCAGAGATTTAATAATTGACAGAATACACAGGATTGCTAAACCGTCCCACCTCGCTGCCACTGTCCCCAGAGATGTACTTATGAGAGTGCATTTTTTTCACATTAAGGAGAATCTCATGCTTGGGGTTAGAGCAAAATCCCCCCTTCCTGCTCCCTTTACTGATGTGCAAATGTTTCCGGATCTGTCCAAATTCACACTCCAACTCAGAAGACAACTAAACCCAATCACTAAGGGGCTCCAAAACCACAAAATCCAATATAAATGGAGACACCCAGCCACACTCCTTATCACTAAAAATGGCAAATCGCATGTGGTCAGCGACCTTACTGCAGGGCTGAATCTACTCCATGCCTGGGGTATACTGCCGGAATCACCCGCTTCTTTTCCACCACGCAACAGCAACACCCAAGCACGCCGTAACCTGGACCAAAACTTCACCTAGGGAACCACTAGCTCCACCACTACGGTGGGTCGAGCAACCTTTTTTCTCATACGCCTCTGGGATGTCAGAGTATATTTCTAAAGACTTCAGTTCTCTTTGTTCAGACTGTTTTTTACCCCCTTTCAGAGGTCGCAGCGGAGATATGCTCCACCTCTATATATCACCTTAGTTGAGCACCACAGTTCTAGTGGACTTGTTACTTCGAGCTAACATAGTGCATGCTCCTTAGAGTCGCGCCTTTACTTTGCAACACGCTGACTGTGTCCAGATTTTTGTTTCCTTTAAAGTTTTTTTTTTTTTTCTTGTCTTGTTTCCATTTTGACATATTGCTCTATTCACGGCTCTAGCATCCACTTCGTGGGAAGACCCGGATCCTTTCTTCTCCAGCCACGACTGCCTGGACCCGCCTGACGACATACCGGATACCAACCAACTAACTGTAAGTGCAGACCTAACACCATAGCCTTGCCCACACTTACACAATGCCTATCAACTTTATGTCCTTAAATGTTAACGGGCTTAACCACCCAGCTAAACGCCACTCCCTGTGGAAAACTGTCCTAGCTCTTCACAGCGACGTTGTTTGCATTCAAGAAACACACCTCCTACAAGCCGACATACGACTGTGTACCAACCGGCTGTTTCCCCACGTCTTCCATGCACACTACGCCTCTAAAGCTAGAGGTGTTCTGATAGCAATTAGAGACAAGGTTGATTTCCACCTATCCTCTGTAACCCTTGATCCGGAGGGGCGCTACATAATCCTGGTCTGCACCATCGGCAAGACACCATACACCATCGTCAATCTCTATGCCCCAAATGCTCACCAGATTAAATTCATCCGCAAGATCTTCAGACTCATTGAATCTGTAAAGAAGGGCCACCTCATAATTTGCGGGGACTTCAACATAGTCCCAGATATTCACTTGGACTCCACGTCTGCTGCGAAAAGGAGACCTTCCCCTTTGAAAAGGCTACTAACGGCACATGACTTGCTTCACGTATGGAGGTGCCACCACGGCACAGAAAAAGACTATACTTACTTCTCACATAGCCAAAACTCTTACTCCAGAATTGATTTGTTTCTGTCCGACAAATGGGTAATACAAAAAATTGTTGCCTCCGCAATCCACACCACCACATGGTCAGACCATGCCCCAATCTCACTTTCCATTGACGATTCTAAACGCACCCACAACTCATTTATCTGGAGAGTTAATAACTACATTCTACAACACAAGGACTACGCTCCAGAGATAGCAGCCCACATTACTGAATTTTTTAAATTAAACGCCGGCTCAGTGTCTGACCCTAACGTGGTGTGGAGTGCGCACAAGGCTTATATGAGGGGAATCCTGATGAAAATTAATGCGGTACATAGGAAGAAGAGAACGCAGCATATAGATGAACTTTCTTCCCAGATAGCAGACCTAGAAACGCACCACAAAACAAACCCCCACACCCCTTTACCTGACCAGCTAACGTCCCTAAGACAGGAGCTTCGCACTTTACTACTACATTCCTTTGACCGTATCCAACGGAAATTAAAAGCCACCACTTACTCAACTTCCAACAAGGCTGGGAAACGCATGGCACAACGCCTTAAAGGTAGACGCGCCAAGTCCAAAATACAACACCTGTACCAGCCCCATACTCACACCCCCTTGACGAACCCGCAGGACATCGCCAATGCATTTAGCGACTATTACAAAGACCTGTACAATTTGAAAGCAGATCCGAACACCCCCCAACCCTCTCAAGACGACATTAACCGCTTTCTTTTTTTTTTTTCCCAATAGATTTTTATTAGATTTCAAGTAAATTACAAAAAGTGTAAACAATTTGCGATCCAGTCTTTGTTTCAGGAAATATCTTAGTACTTTACAGTGTAATCAAAAATTACATCTCTGAGGAGTATCTTCAAAACATATTTACGTAACAGAGTAACAGCGTACATATCCATACATATGACACAGGCATCATGATCAAGGGGTACTGTCAGAACCCTTGGGTTGTATGAACATTTCTGCTTTGGACCATCTGGTCCATGGGAGCCATGCGTTTTTTGCTTTGTTGAGTTGACCTCTACTAGAGGCCAGTGTAATCTCATATGTATAGTGCAGGTTAACAAGTTCAATGGTATTTTCAGTCAAAGGAGGTTGGGTGGTTTTCCATAACTTGGTCAAGCTCAGCCGAGCTGCCAGAAGGACGTTGGTTATAACCAATCTCAATGGGACTGGCACCGACTCAATTGTCAAACTGAGCAATGCCAGAGCCGGAGAGGGTAGTATTTGTTCCTGTGCAATATCCGATAGGATGAGGAAGATGTTCGTCCAGTATGTTTGTATTGATTTGCACGCCCAGAGGGTGTGATGCAAGTCACCTCTCTCTGAGTTGCATCTCCAGCATACGTCTGAGGTGGTATTGCTAAAAGATGCTAGTTTGGTTGGCGTGAGATACCACCTTAGAGAAATTTTTTGTGTGAGTTCCCAGAATGTGGAGTTAAGGGTTGCTTTGTAAATGGAGCGTAGTGCTGTTTGCCATTGAGATTCAGTAAAGACTTTTCCCAGATCCGTATCCCAGTGTAGGTGTGGTTTAGTTTTAGTAAATTCCATTTTCTGCTGTAGAATATTATAGAAGAGGGAAATTCCTTTTATCTTTGAGGGGTTTGTCAAGAATGCCCACACTCTCGGTGGAAGCGTGTAGAAAGGATGTTCTAAGTGAGATATGCAATGTTTGATTCTTAGGTAGGTAAAGAGCTCGGAATTGGGAAGGTCGAACTTCTGTTGAAGTGATTGGAACGGTAGTATGGTATGCCCCTGGAATATATCTTGTATGTGGTTAATACCTTTACGTGTCCAGTGTGTTAGGTATAGGTCAGTAGTGAATTGACAAAGTATTTCTAACGGTAGCGGTGGAGAGAATGAGTTAGGCTGTGATGGATTTAGGTTTACTATTTTTTTCCAAGCTTGTGCTGATGCTCTTATCGTAGGAGGAAGGGCTTTGGAGATTGAGATTCCAAGGGGGGTGCTCAGCAACCAGTTTTGCCGTGTATGGTGTTTAATCATTGCTGCTTCAGTTATGCTCCAGAGTTTGCTAGGGGGGTTATGAAACCAGTCTTGTAATTGTGTCAGTAAGGACGCCCAATAGTAGTCTTCAAAGTCAATCAAACCTGCTCCCCCTGCTAGTTTATGTTTGCTAAGTATATGTTTAGCGCATCTGGGTGGTTTCCCTTTCCATAAAAATTTGTTTAGAGTTGTTTGGAGAGATTTAAAGTAAGACAACGGGATAGGGATGGGGATGGTCCTGTATAAGTATATCAGTTGTGGTAGGAGTAACATTTTGAATGCGGCGAGTCTGCCCGACCATGATAATTCCTGTTTAGCCAGTTTATGGGCCTCAGGCCTCGTACACACGGCCGAGATTCTCGTTGAGAAAAACATGTCGTTTTTTTCGACGAGATTCTTGGACAAGAAACTTGTCCCGGCCGAGTGTACACACGCTCGTTTCAAAGAACCCGCGGTTCTTTGAAAGGAGTGTACGCGGTGACGTCATCGACTACGTCGAGCATGCGCTCGTCACATTCGATGCCGTCGCCGCCATCTTGGTATACCCTACGTATGCCTAGGAAGCTACCGCGCATGCGTCGAATTCATTTCGAACATGCGCGGGCTTCCGGGAGGACAGGTAAGTGTACACACACTCACTTTTCTCGTCGAGAAACATGCCGAGGAGAATCTCGACGAGAAAATAGAGAGCAGGTTCTCTATTTTCTCGTCGAGGTTTCTTGTCGGTTTTCTCGACGAGAAACACGCTAGCAGCGTACACACGACCGATTTACTCGGCAAGACCTCTCTGCCAGCAAGTTTCTTGCTGGTTCTTGCCGAGAAAATCGGTCGTGTGTACGAGGCCTGAGTTTGGAGTTTGGTAAGAAATGGTATAAAGTTGCATTTAAAGAGATTTTTTGTCAATCTTGGCAGTTGGATCCCCAAGTAAGTTATGTCGTGTTTTGCCCATGCGAAGGGAAATTGTGTTTGGAGAAGGATCTTAGATGTTGTGTCTATTCCTAGGTCTAATATGTAGGACTTGGATGCGTTTGCCTTATAGTAGGAGATTTTACTAAACCACTGGAGGGTATTTTGAATTTCTGGTAGGGAAGAAGACGGGTTTGTCATCATTAAGATGACATCGTCTGCGAACAGACTGATCTTATGTGTTTGGTGTCCTATCTGGAGGCCTGAGATTTTTGGGTTCTGTCTAATGTGTTCTGCTAGGGGTTCCATTAGGAGATTGAAGATCAGCGGTGACAATGGGCAACCTTGCCTAGTGCCATTGGTAATGTTGAATGGTTGGGATAGCATATCTGCAGAAAATACCCGGGCCGAAGGGGAAGAGTATAGCGCCAGGATAGCATTGAGTATTTGTCCTTTGAATCCAAATTTCTGTAGCACTTGATGTAAGTATTTCCAGTTGACTCTGTCGAACGCCTTCTCCGCGTCCAAAGAAAGGAGCAGAGAAGGCGTTCCACTAGTCTCGGCATAGTGGATGATATTTATTAGTCTCCTCGTGGCGTCTGATGCTTGTCTGCCCGCTGTGAAGCCTGATTGGTCTTTGTGTATCAGGTTGGGCATTATATGATTTAGTCTTGTGGCTATCATTTTGGCATAAATTTTTAGGTCTAAGTTTAAGAGAGATATTGGGCGGAAGTTCTGTGGCGTTACTGGGTCTTTACCTGGCTTGGGTAGGGTGATTATTAATGCTTGTAGGGATTCCCGTGGAAATGTAGCGGAGGAGGCCGCGTCATTGTACATGTTCGCAAGGTGTGGAGCTAGGTGTTGTGCAAATTGTTTATAGTATTCCCCTGTGAGGCCATCGGGTCCTGGTGATTTCCCTGGGGGGAGAGTATTGATAGTCTCTACTACTTCTTTTACTGTGAAAGGATCATTGAGGTGGGAGAGCTGTTCTGAGGTTAACGATGGGAGACTGACTTGTGAAAGAAAATCTGTGATGTCGTCTAGGGTGGGTTGGTGTGTGTCTGTGTCTCTCTGTAGGTTATATAAATTGCTGTAATACGTGCTGAAAGCATCCGCTATCTCTTGTGGATTCCTGAGGATTTCTTTAGTGTGGGGATGGAATATGTGATCTATTTTGTTTTTTATACGTCTACCTTTTATTCGTTGGGCAAGGGTTTTACCTGCTTTATTGGACGTGGAGTATGAAATGGCTTTTAGTTTTCTCTGGATTCGTTCGTATGATTGGAGGAGGAGGATTCGTAGTTCTCGTCTAAGAGTTAGGATTTGTGCTGAGCACTTCGGATTGGGTTTGGATTTATTGTGTTGTTCTAGTTTTGCAATTTGGGACAGGAGGGAGTCTATCTTCATTGTTCTATGTTTTTTGTATCGGGAGCTGATTTTGATGAGCATACCTCTGATAAATGCTTTGTGCGCGTTCCACAACACACCCTAGTCGGATACAGAGCCTGAATTAAGTTCGAAATATTCCTTTAATTGGGTTATTATTTCTGGAGAGTAAGTTGGATGTTGTATAATATAGTTGTTCGCTCTCCATATGAATGTATTGTTGTGATGTGCTGAATCCGTCACAGTGATGGAGACCGGGGCATGATCCGACCAGGATGTGGTGTGGATTACAGCTGCGCTAATGCTTTGGAGGAGCCATTTATCAGTGAGAAAGTTATCAATGCGGGAGTAAGTTCTGTGTATAGGAGAGAAATATGTATAATCTCTCTCCTCTCCATTTAAACATCTCCAGACGTCAAACAAGTCGTGCTCAGCAATGAATTTTTTCAGGGGGGATTCCCTGCGTTTTGAAGCGGCTGTAGAGTCCATGAGGATTTCAGGTACTAAGTTGAAATCCCCACATATGGTACACACAAGAATAATGTATCGCCCTTCTGGGTCTAGGGTAACATTGTGCAGTTGTAATGATACCGAGTTTCTTATTGCTATCATCACCCCTCTCTTTTTCGAGGTGAAGGGGGCGGTAAAAATCTGGGAAAAATGTCTGTTTGTGCAATTAGGTGCAGCTGTGGAGAGAAAGTGTGTTTCCTGGACACACAGTACATCACATTTTAGTTCTAAAGCCGTTTTCTAGGCTTGTGCAATTCGTTTCGTAACGAATCAAAATTCGTCCGAATTTAGCAACTTTCGGACATTCGGAAGCATTCGAATTTCCGAACAGAGCAATTACGAATAAAACCGAATCCGAAATAAATTATACCGCAAAATAGCGAATGCCCAAATGTCTTCGGCATAATTCGTTATGAAAAAAGTTACGAATGTACGAATCCATTCGAAGCACAATAACACTCACTCTGCTCTCTGCTTCTCCCTCACCAACACTCTCAAAATGGTGTACAGGGGCGGAGGCTATAGCCGCATGAAAAAACGAAAGTAAAATACGAGATTTCAAATCCATTCGAAGCACAATAACACTCACTCTGCTCTGCTCTCTGCTTCTCCCTCACCGTGCTGAACCCTCTCAAAATGGTGTACAGGGGCGGAGCCTATAGCCGCATGTAAAAAACGAAAGTAAAATACGAGATTTCGAATCGTTACAAATAACCGCTATGTATTTAGAAAAGTACAAATCCATTCGAAGCACATTAGGCATAATAGGCAGCGTCGTTGTGAGAGAGACACGGAAAATTACGAATCAACGAACCCAAAAAAAGTTACGAAAGTAGGAGTTGTGTCCAGAATCAACGAAAAACAACGTACTCTACCGAAAGTACGAATTATAAAGCAACAAAAAATTCAACGAAAAATGTCGCTTGCAAAAATACGAATGAGTCCGAACACGAAAAATCCCGTCTAGCAAAATTACGAATGATTACGAATCAACAGGACCGGAAAGAAACGAACCGAAACGGAACGAATTTTTCCGTTGTGCACAAGTCTACCGTTTTCCATAGTGAGTGTCGCTTTGCTGGATGGTTGAGCCCATTTGCATTGATGGATAGTACTGTAATCGGCATTTTAGGTGTTGTGTATAGTTACAGAAATACCAATAAGGTTAAACACTTACAGTTCGTCGATGTTTTTTTGGTTCCTTGGATCAGAGGCCAAAACTGGCAGTAGGTATCTGTTTTATGTCTCTTCTTAGGGTGGAGTGTTATCCCCACCTGCGTAGATGTTGCTGTAAAACAAAAGGGTTAACTATAGAACTAAACAAGATAAAAACTGGAACTTGAATGTTAGAGTTTTTTTTTTGTTTTTTTTTGGGTGGAGTGGCCACCGGATAGAACGCTAGGTGGAGTAGAGAATATATATATTCAACTAAACCACTAAAAGGGGGTATCAGAAGTTACTGTTCAACTTAATAACAAATCAAAAGGCTGAAAGCCAGGGAGAGCCTCAAACTTGTAGATGTATACAGGCCCAAATGTAGGTTGAAGAAAGAGAGAAAATTAGCTGACTTATTCAAGTACCGCGACCATTGGAGGAGCGGCGTGCCGTGCGTTGAGTGCGTTGTTCCATTGGTGGAGTGGGGTCCTGCGGTGTGTCTGGAACGATACCCCAGGCCTGGAGAAGTTGTATTCCCTTTTGGAGGGAGTGGATCACATGCGATTCGCCATTCCTTGTGATGAGCAAGGTTGCAGGATATCTCCATTTGAATTGGATCTTGTGGTTGTGGAGGCCCTTGGTGATCGGGTTGAGCTGTCTCCTCATTTGTAATGTGTATTTTGATAGGTCTGGAAATAGTTGCACCCCTACGTACGGTTCAGGCAGCGAAGGGTTATTTCTTAATGTCATGAGCAGCCGCTCTTTGACAGGAAAGAAATGTACTCTCATCAGGACATCTCTGGGAACTGACGCAGCTAAGTGTGAGGGCTTTGCAATCCTGTGGATCCGATCCACAATCAGGTCTCTGGGTGAAGCGTCTGGCAGGATTAAGTGCATAAGTTCCTTGGCATATTTAGGGAGGTCCAGAGGTAGGATGGTTTCAGGGACTCCTCTAATTTTCACATTATTCCTCCTGGACCTGTCCTCCAAATCTGCCAGCTTTGCCCTTACCCAGGATTGTTCCTCTCTAATGTCAGCATATGAGTCAACCAGGTCGTTAACCGTTTCTGTACATTCCTCCATGCTGCTTTCTAAGTGCGTCACTCTGTCATCTATAACATGCATATCTGTAGATATTTTAGTAAATAGCGATGAAAGGTCAGTCATCAGTGAGGACTGGAGAGATAGTAGCATGTCTTTTAATGTGGTATCCATCACTGGTTGGCCCGTTGTAGGGAATGAGGCCATTGAAGACTGCAGGGCCTGGTTGGCCTGGAAGTGGTTATAAGCCGGGGCCTCAATTTGGGAGGGCCGCGGCAGCGGCGGTGGCTCCATCCGCATCCGCGCTTTCGCCGGGCTGCCTGTGATGGGGTTGTCGCCTGTTCTGAGGGTAGGGGACAGAGGAGGGCATGGTAAGTCCGAGTCACCCGGAGTATCATCGGGTAGATCTGTGTATGCCTCCTGTATCACGGCCGCGCCGGCGCCATTTTGGGGCTGACTAACCTTGCTGTTGTACTTGGAGAAGAAGGCAGTCAGCTTTCTCGGCTGATATTCTGTCATCCTCTTCCTGGACATGGCTGGTTGTAGTCTCTGAGATGTTAGGAGTCAGGATGACCGTAGATTGTCTTTGGATTTGGGCCTTGGACGCTCTGTTTATCTCCCTTAGCTGCCGAGCTCTAAGTCTAAGCAGCCATCACCCATTAACCGCTTTCTTAATGACTTGCATCTGCCTGTTTTGACACCTGACCAACTCAAACATCTAAATGCTCCGTTCTCGGAACATGAACTACGAAAAACAATTCGCTCTATCCCCACTGACAAAGCCCCAGGTCCCGACGGACTATCGGGAGAATATTATAGACAATTCTCTGACCAATTAATCCCACACTTGGTTGAGATATTTAATAACGCTGCCTCCTCTTCTCAGTTTCCAAATGACATGTTAAATGCTCTTATAATAACGATACCCAAACCAGGGAAGGAGCCGACCAGTCCCCAGAATTTCCGCCCGATATCCCTGCTAAATCTGGATATTAAGCTATACGCTAAAACAATAGCAGCGAGAATGATCGACATAATGCCCACACTGATCCACAATGATCAATCAGGCTTCACGAAAGGCAGACAGGCATCGGATGCCATGAGGAGAATGATAAACATCATACATCAAGCGGAAATTACTGGAACGCCTTCTCTGCTCCTCTCTTTGGATGCGGAGAAGGCGTTCGACAGAGTACACTGGGCCTACCTCAGATCGACGCTACAGAAATTTGGTTTTGATGGATATATTCTTAACGCTATCATGGCACTATATTCATCCCCCTCGGCCACAGTCTTTACGGAAGATATGACCTCCCACCCATTCCCCATAACCAATGGCACCCGACAAGGTTGCCCCTTGTCACCCCTTATTTTCAACCTTCTTATGGAACCTCTGGCATCACGCATACGAGAACACAACTGCATCTCGGGTATACAAATAGGCCAGATCTCACATAAAATAAGCCTATTCGCGGATGATGTGATACTAATCCTTACAAACCCGGCTTCTTCCCTGGCAGAGGTGCAAAAAATACTTACCTGGTTTAGCGAGATCTCTTACTACAAGGTCAATACAACAAAGTCGTTTATACTCGACATTAATCTAGATGCTACCACAAAAAACTTACTACAAATGCAACACAAATTCAAATGGGCAGAGACAGAAATCTTCTACCTAGGGATTAAATTGACCAGATCAACTACACTCCTATTCTCCACCAACTTCTTACCCCTGCTTCTCAAGATACAAGGTGAATCCCAGAACATAGTGAAACATGAATTATCCTGGTCGGGCAGGTTAGCGGCCTTCAAAATGATCTGCCTCCCGCAAATTTTATACTACTTTAGGACACTTCCCATCCCTGTCCCCCCTCTTTTTTCAGATCCCTTCAACATGTCTTGAATACCCACCTATGGAAAGGTAAAAAACCCAGATGTGCCCACACTAAACTGATCAAAAACAAATTAGCAGGCGGGGTGGGTTCTATAGATTTTGAGGACTATTATTTCGCTGCCATACTAGCCCAATTACAAGATTGGTTTCGTACCCACCCCACCACACTATGGGGACAAATAGAAAACTCCTTCCTCCCTCGCTCAGATCTGAAATCTTAGTTAATGAGTACCCCTTTCGAGACAACTATCCCATCAGCTTTCCCCCCTACCATGAAAGCATCCGCGCATGCATGGAAAAAAATGATCATACACTCAGGCTACATTCCCCCCAAGCCACCATTCCAAATACCTCTGGAATCTCTCCGCTATCTATCTCCAGACCTGTCACTAACACACTGGTCTAGTAAAGGCATACGCTTCCTGCAATCTCTTCTCCTGGGGCCTCACATCAAGCCACTCGCTGACATACAAAAAGAATTTGACCTCCCCTCCAGGGAGCATTATACCCACCTAAGAATTAGCCATTGTCTAAATGCAGTACCCACTCCCCTATATGCCATTCCACCCAAAACCTGGGATTTCCTTACAAATGCTCTCTCCAAAACAAAAGGCATATCTCATTTTTATAACCGCCTCCACTGCAAACAACACTTCTTTAAAACATCCTCGCACTTGTGTTGTGAAGCGGATTTAAATTGCTGCTTCTCCACAGATCAATGGACCTCAGCACTGAAATCCATATATTCCTCCACCAAATGCTCTGCCTTATGGGAACTTACCCAAAAAATCGCCCTGCAATGGTATCTGACACCTGCCAGATTAGCGTACTTTTCTCCCCAATCCTCTGACACTTGCTGGCGGTGCAAATCCCTTAAAGGTGACTTACTACATACACTCTGGTCTTGCCCCCTCATACAACCATTTTGGGAAGACATATTTAAACTCTTGTCTCGAGTCACTCACTGTGAAATACTCCCTTCCCCAGAGCAGGCGATCCTAAACATAAGGATAGAGAAGATCCCCTATGCCCATAGGTATGTTACAACCCACATTCTCCTAGCGTCCAGGCTATGTATCACAAGACTGTGGAGATCAGAGAGGGTCCCGGCTACTTCCCAAATCATTGACCTTGTGAATCTACACTTTAGCTACGAATCTGTTATGCAGGCAGCAATGGTCAGGCCGAAAAGACCCGGAAGGCCTGGGTCCCGTGGACCAATTGGTCCGGAGCTGTGCCTATCTCATAAAGCACCCTGTTTAGTTATACATTTTCTTGACTGAGCAATATGTAGGTTACACCCTACTATACCATGTGAATATCACCTATATAGTATTTTTGGAACTATACATGTTTGGACTTATCCTCTATTACTAGGGCGACTGGGGTCGTCTCTCCTCCTGGGACACAGAAGTGCTCCAATCCGGGTGGCCTCGGAGGAGAGAGGACCTTGTACTGCTGTTTTCTCATGCACTCTTAGTATCACTGTGCTAAATCTCGTTTCTTGTACTCTTCTATATTTTATCGTATCCTACCGTCGTTGCACGACGAACATTGTTAAGTGTTCTTGTACTATATGAAAGAATTTTTTTTTTTTCAATAAAGAATGATTTAATAATAAAAAAAAAAAAGTTATAAAAATAACTATACAACCACTTTAATTATGGAAATACCAAGCCCCAAATCCTGAATATTTCCTTTAGGTAAGAATACCCCAATTTCTTGTATTGTAGAGAAGTAGGGATGAGCCGAACACCCCCCGGTTCGGTTCGCACCAAAACCTGCGAACGGACCGAAAGTTTGCGCGAACTTTAGAACCCTATTAAATACAATGGACGCGAACATTCGAAATGTAAAGTGCTAATTATAACGGCTAATATGCATGTTATTGTCCTAAAAAGGGTTTGGGGACCCGTGTCCTGCCCCAAAGGACATGTATCAATGCAAAAAGAAGTTTTAAAAACGGTAGTTTTTTCGGGAGCAGTGATTTTAATGATGCATAAAGTAAAAAATTCCTTTAAATATCGTACCTGGGGGGTGTCTAAAGTATGCCTGTGAAGTGGCACGTGTTTCCCGTGTTTAGAACTGTCCCTGCACAAACTGACATTTCTAAAGGAAAAAAAGCCATTTAAAACTGCTTGCGGCTTTAATGTAATGTCTGGTCCCGGCAATATGGATGAAAATCATTGAGAAAAATGGCATGGCTACCCCATCAGCCACCCCTACCCCAGCCCATTACCAGCCCTTTGGGTCTTGTATGGATATTAAGGGGAACCCTGCACCCAAAATAAAAAAAAGGCCCTATACTCTGAACAGCAGTATACAGGCGGTGCAAACAAGACACGGACTGTAGGTTTGTTCTTAAGTAGAATCTGTTTTTAATTTGGAACAGGTACATTTTTTAAGTGTAGCTCTGGCCAAAAAATCAATTTTTAAGCTTTTTGGAGTACATAAGGAAGGGTTAACACCCCTGTAACATTTGTTTTGCTGTCTGTGCACCTGTTCAGAACATTTCACCTCGCTTTCCGTCCCAATGACAAATGTTTTTGGAAAGTTTGGGGTTTTTATTGAAACAAGGATTGGTGATAAAGCATCAGTAGAGAGGAGACACCTTTTTCCCATATTAACTCTTACAGGAGAGAATTTCCCTTCCTAGGTGTATGTTTCCTCACACTTCCTGTTGTCTCCTTCCGTTTGCAAGTAGGAGTTGTTTGTAAGTTGGATGTTTGAAAGTAGGGGCCTGCCGTAGATACTCTGCAGAAATTTGCCCCTTAGGTGTTTGTTTTGCCACAACACTGTAAGCCCTCACAGTTTCTCTTGGTGGGCGCTGGAACGCCCTGCTGTCAACTATTATATCAGGAATTGTAATTACATGCCATTGTTGAACAGTGGTAGGAAAAATTGGGCCTTTGGTGGTGGTGCTGGTGCCACAACACTGTAAGCCCTCACAGTTACTCTTGGTGGGCCCATGAATGGGCCCTGCTGTGAATTATTAGATCAAGAATTGTAATTGCATGCCCCTGTTGAACAGGGGCTGAAAAATTGGGTCTTTGGTGGTGGCGGTGGTGCCACAAGACTGTAAGTCCTCACAGTTACTCTTGGTGGGCGCAGGAATGAGCCCAGCTGTGACATATTAGATCAAGAATTGTTATTACATTCCCCTGTTGAACAGGGGCAGAAAAATTGGGGATTAGGCACTGGTGCCACAACACTGCAACCCCTCACAGATACTGTACTTAGAGAGCAGCAATGAGCCCTGCTGCAAAGCATTGCATAAAAAATTGGAAATACACGCCCCTGTTAAACAGGGGCTGAAAAATTGGGCCTTAGGCACTGGTGCTGGTGCCACAACAATGCAACCTCTCCCAGATACTGTACTTAGAGCGCAGCAATGAGCCCTGTTGCAAAGTATTAGACCAAGAATTGTAATTACATGCCCCTGTTAAACAGGGGCAGAAAAATTGGGCCTTAGCCACTGGTGGCGGCACCCAGAACCAAAAATGTTCTTCCAAGCTATCAGCAGGATCATTGAGGAGGAAGAGGATAGTCAGTCAACATAACAGGACATTCACTCAGCATCAGCATAGGCAGTCTTGAAGGGATGTGACATTTAAAAAAAAAAAATATTCGGTTACATCAGCTTCAGTTGCTTGGTGATCCAAGACTGATTCATCTTTATGAATGTCAGTCGATCAACCGAGACGGTGGACAGGCGCACCCTGTGATCGGTAACAAAGCCTCCAGCAGCACTGAATGTGCGTTCCGAAAGAACGCTGGATGCAGGACAGGCCAGTAGCTCAATTGCATACTGTGCAAGCTCTGGCCAGTGATCCATCCTCAAGACCCAGTAAGCCAGAGGATTTTCGGTGTGAAAGGTGTCCAAGTCTGACCTTGCCCCTAGGTATTCCTGGACCATGTAAATCAGACGCTGGCGATGGTTGCTGGAACCGATCATACCTTGGAGCTGCTAAAAAATTGTCTGAATGCATTGGTCAGACGGCCACCTTCTCTGACTGACCGAAGCCTCAGACACTCGTTGTCCAGGACCAGGAGTTTGGAACCTCCCAGTCTCTGGGAACACGTTGCACAGACCTTTCTGCAAGGCCTCCCAGAGATGTCTCATCCTCTGCTCCCTCTGCGACGGCAAGATAAGGTCCGCAACCTTACCCTTATACCGTGGATCAAGGAGAGTGGCCAGCCAGTAATGGTCCCTCTCCTTGATCCGAAGAATACGAGGATCCTTCCGCAGGCTTTGCAGGATCAGGGAGGTCATGCAGCGTAGGTTAGCTGAGGCATTCGGTCCGGAGTCCTCTGGGTCACTAAGGACGACATAATCCGCAGTCACCTCCTCCCAGCCACGTACAAGTCCACAGATTTCTTGGGACTGTAAATCATCCCTAAAAGACTGCTGCTGCTGATGCTGAGTGCCAGGCTCCACCTCCATGCTGACACAATCCTCCTCCTCCTCCTCTTCCTGAGTGATGGGTGGGACAGAAGGAACACTGTCTGGATAAAGGGGGCCTTGAGAGGCAAGGAAGTCCTCCTCTTCCTGCCTCTGTTCTGCCTCAAGTGCTTTGTCCATTATTCCACGCAGCGTATGCTTCAACAGGTGGACAAGAGGTACAGTGTCACTGATGCATGGCTTGTCACTGCTCACCATCCTTGTGGCTTCCTCAAATGGTGCCAGGACAGTGCATGCATCCCTGATCATGCCCCACTGGCGTGGTGAAAAAAAAACGAGCTCCCCTGACCCTGTCCTGATGCCGTAGTCGCACAGGTACTCATTGATAGCCCTCTGCTGTGTGTGCAGCCGCTGCAGCATGGCCAACGTAGAGTTCCACCTGGTGGGCATGTCACATATAAGACGGTTCTTGGGCAGGTTCAACTCCTTTTGCAGCTCAGCCAGCCGAGCACTGGCATTATATGATCGGCGGAAATGCACACAGACTTTCCTGGCCTGCCTCAGGACATCCTGTAAGCCCGGGTACCTGCCCAAGAACCGCTGCACCACCAGGTTAAGGACGTGAGCCACACAGGGCACATGGGTCAGTTGTTCCTGTCGGAGGGTGGAGAGGAGGTTGGTGCCATTGTCGCAAACCACCATTCTTGGCTTAAGCTGGCGTGGCATCAACCACCTCTCGGCCTGTCCCTGCAGAGCTGACAGAACCTCTGCCCCAGTGTGGCTCCTGTCCCACAAACACACCAGCGCAAGCACGGCATGGCATCTTTTTTCCTGCGTACTTGCGTAGCCCCTTGAACGCCTACGGAGCACCGCTGGTTCCGAGGACAAAGCACAGGAAGAGGCCATGGAGGAAGAAGAAGAGGAGGGGGTGGAGGAGACAGGTGTGTCACAACCAGTAGTAGCATTTTGGAGGCGTGGTGGCGGAACAACCTCCAACACTACTGCACCTTGTCCTGCATCCTTCCCAGCTGCCAAAAGAGTGACCCAATGGGCCGTGAAAGATAGGTAACGTCCCTGTCCATGCCTGCTGGACCATGAGTCAGCGGTAATATGCACCTTACCGCTGACCGCCCTGTCCAGCGAGGCATGAACATTGGCTTCCACATGACGGTAGAGAGCCGGAATCGCCTTCCGTGAGAAAAAGTGGCGTTTGGGAACTTGCCACTGAGGAACCGCACATTGCACAAACTCACGGAAGGGGGCCGAGTCTACCAACTGAAAAGGCAGCAGTTGAAGTGCTAGCAATTTAGCCAAGCTAGCATTCAACTGCTGGGCATGTGGATGGCTGGGAGTGAACTTCTTTCGACGGTCCAGCAGCTGGGGCAGGAAAATTTGCCTGCTACAATCGGACGTCGGTGTACTGCTAGCAGAGTGCCCGCAACTACTTGGCTGTGACACACCTAATCCTGAACCTTCATTCCTCTCAGTGCAGGTTTCAGAGAGGACTGAAGGTATAGTGGGGTTGGAGATCCCATCTGATAAGGAGCAAGGAGAGGTCCGCTTTGTTCTTTGGTGTGGGTCTTTAAGGTAGGCTTGCCAACGAGCTGCATGGCAGGTCAACATATGTCTGGTCAAGCATGTGGTGCCCAAGCGGCTGATGTTTTGGCCACGCGAGATACGCTTGAGACATATGTTGCAAATAGCAGCAGTGCGATCAGATGCACTCGACTCAAAAAAGGCCCACACCAAAGAACTTTTGGAATAACGCGCAGAGGCAGCGCCCTGCACAGGCGGAGCTCTGCGGTGTGATTCAGTCGGTGTGCTGCCCTTACGCTGGCCCCCGGAGGGCATCCTGCCTCGTTGGAGATGTGCCTCTTCCTCATCCTCCTCCTCCTCCTCTCTCCTATCAGGCACCCACGTGGAGTCAGTGACCTCATCATCCCCTACCTCTTGATCACTGGAGCAAACCTGGCAGTATGCTGCAGCTGGTGGAACATGACTGCCAGATTGCTGTCCTTCCTGAGCATCCCCTCTCTCTGCGCTCACGCTACTGCCTTCCTCTAGCTGGGTATCATCTTCAGACCCTTTAAAACGCTGGGCATCCTCCTGGAGCATGTACCCAACACTGTGCTCAAACAGTTCGGGGGATTCCTTAGGAGGACATGGTGGGTCTAGGGAAGGAGTGACTGATGATGACATTGATACGAGGGAAGAGGGCACATTGGCAGCTGCTTTGCCAGTACCCTGAGCCTGGGTGAGAGAGGATGAGGAGGGCTTGGTCATCCACTCTACTAAGTCTTCGGCATGCTGCGGCTCAACACGTCCAGCTGCCATAAATAAGGACAAGCGTGTCCCATGGCCACGTGCTGATGACAATGCACCACGTCCACGACCAACACTGTTGCCCCCAGACACCGAGCTTGCTTGCCCTCTTTTATTGGCTCGTGACTGTCTGCCTCTCCTTGTTGGCCTTCCAGACATTCTAATGGCCTGCAGGGAGATGAGAAAACCAGCAATGAGGGGTAGCTTCAGGTGTATACTGTGCAGGAGGCACCTACACCCACTGTAACTGCTTGCAGATGCCTGTCTGTGTTACACAACAGAAAAACACCACGAGCAATAAGGGGTAGCTTCAGGTGTATACTGTGCAGGATGCACCTACACCCACTGTAACTACTTGCAGATGCCTGTCTGTGTTACACAACAGAACAACGCCACAAGCAATAAGGGATAGTGTATACTGTGCAGGAGGCACCTACACCCACTGTAACTGCTTGCAGATGCCTGTTAGTGTTACACAAAAGAAAAACACCAGAAATACGGGGTAGCTTCAGGTGTATACTGAGCAGAAGGCACCTACACCCACTGTAACTGCTTGCAGGTGCCTGTCTGTGTTACACAACAGAACAACACCATGAGCAATAAGGGGTAGCGTATACTTTGCAGGAGGCACCTACACCCACTGTAACTGCTTGCAGATGCCTGTTAGTGTTACACAAAAGAAAAACGCCAGCAATACGGGGTAGCTTCAGGTGTATACTGTGCAGGAGGCACCTACACCCACTGTAACTGCTTGCAGATGCCTGTCTGTGTTACACAACAGAACAACACCACGAGCAATAAGGGGTAGCGTATACTGTGCAGGAGGCACCTATACCCACTGTAACTGCTTGCAGATGCCTGTCTGTGTTACACAACAGAACAACACCACAAGCAATAAGGGGTAGCTTCAGGTGTATACTGTGCAGGAGGCACCTACACCCACTGTAACTGCTTGCAGGTGCCTGTCTGTGTTACACAACAGAACAACACCACGAGCAATAAGGGGTAGCGTATACTGTGCAGGAGGCACCTACACCCACTGTAACTGCTTGCAGATGCCTGTCTGTGTTACACAACAGAACAACACCACGAGCAATAAGGGGTAGCGTATACTGTGCAGGAGGCACCTACACCCACTGTAACTGCTTGCAGATGCCTGTCTGTGTTACACAACAGAACAACACCACGAGCAATAAGGGGTAGCTTCAGGTGTATACTGTGCAGGAGGTTTAGCAAAGAATAACACTTAGGCCTCGTACACACGACCGAGTTTCTCGGCAAGAACCAGCAAGAAACTTGCTGGCAGAGATGTCTTGCCGAGAAATTTGTTCGTGTGTATGGTTTCTCGTCAAGAAAACCGACAAGTAATCTCGACGAGAAAATAGAGAACCTGCTCTCTATTTTCTCGTTGATATTCTCGTCGGCATGTTTCTCGACGAGAAAAGTGAGTGTGTGTACACTTACCTGTCCTCCGGGAAGCCCGCGCATGTTCGAAATGAATTCGACGCATGCGCGGTAGCTTCCTAGGCATAGATAGGGTATACCAAGATGGCGGCGACGGCATCGAATGTGACGAGCGCATGCTCGTCGTAGTTGATGACGTCACCGCGTACGCTCCATTCAAAGAACCGCGGGTTCTTTGAATCGAGCGTCTGTACACTCGGCCGGGCCAAGTTTCTTGTCCAAGAATCTCGTCGAAAAAAACAACATGTTTTTTTCGACGAGAATCTCGGCCGTGTGTACGAGGCTTAACACTGTCCCTGCCTATCGTGCTCTCTCCCTGCACGCCAACACACTGTAACTGTACAAGGTTTAGCAAAGAATAACACTGACACTGTCCCTGCCTATCCTTCTCTCTCCCTGCACGCCAACACACTGTAACTGCACAAGGTTTAGCAAAGAATAACACTGACACTGTCCCTGCCTATCCTTCGCTCTCCCTGCACGCCAACACACTGTAACTGCACAAGGTTTAGCAAAGAATAACACTGACACTGTCCCTGCCTATCCTTCTCTCTCCCTGCACGCAAACAAACTGTAAATGCACAAGGTTTAGCAAATAATATCACTGACACTGTCCCTGCCCATCCTTCTCTCTCCCTGCACGCCAACACACTACACAAGGCCGCCACGCTGGCGGGCTTATATAGTGTGGGGCGTGTACTAAACCCCCCTGAGCTATAATTGGCCACAGGCATCCTGCCTGTGGCCAATTATGGCTCTCCTCGCTGCCGGCGCTGTGATTGGCAAAGCATGCGGGGTCACAGTGCATGCTTGGCCAATCACAGCGCCGGCAATGCACTGCGATGGCGCAGTGCATTGTGGGCCGTTCGCGTCACACAAATTTGGCGTGAACGGCCCACAAAGTTCTGGTTTCACCGAACAGGCGAACAGCCGATGTTCGAGACGAACATGCGTTCGACTCCAACACCGAGCTCATCCCAATAGAGAAGTAATAGACTTCATTACCAACAGGCCAGGATTACCTCAGCAATAGCTGGTCTATCCTTGTCCCCTGAACGGCGTCCAAACCATCTTCCTTGTCAATGCCTTCTTACAGAGTAATTAACTGCATGACAGCCAGTAGGGGTAATAATTCCTGTCTTCGTTTAATCTCCTTTTGGTTGAACAACAGAAAATACACTTGTGCCTATATTATGACATGAGTTAATTGCTCTGACATGCATAAAAGATTGCACAGGTGCACTGTCTGGCCCTGCTGCAAGTAGCCTTTTAAACTCTATGAGAGTCTGTCTGCTCCTGTGGCTATACAGGTCTGGACAGTGATGCAGGGCAGTATGCAACTAGGGGGCAAATGACTGGAATGAAAGCAGTCTGCATCCTGAGCATTCATCCCTGGGCGCATACTGCCCTAAACATTAGTACTGCTCAGTGCATTGTCTAGCCCTGTCCAGTCCCAGCAGCTGTCAGCTTCTCATAGTTTTACTGTATAAGCTGCTAGCAGTGGGCTAGACAGTGCGCCTGTGCCTTCCACCCGAATCTTTGCCTATATGTTCATTGGCAAACTGTACTCTTGCTCTAAAAATCACGCCAAGGTGCTGGGTGTAATCCTGGACCCTGACCTCTCCTTCAGCCCCCACATCCAATCACTGGCTACATCTTGCCACCTTAACCTCCGCAACATTTCCAGAATTCACCCCTTCCTTACTAACAACACCACAAAACAACGTATTCACTCCTTGGTTATTTCCCGTCTTGACTACTGCAACTTTCTCCTCAGTGGCCTACCTTTACACAGGCTTTTCCCCTTTAGTCTATTATGAATGCTGCGGCTAGACTAATACACCTTGCTAACCAATCTGTGATGGCTGCCCCTCTCTGCCAATCCCTTCACTGGCTTTACCTACCACACCGTATAAAATTAAAAATACTAACCACAACATACAAGGCTATTCACAACATTGCCCCCAGCTACATCACCAACCTCATCTGCAGATATCACCCACATCGTCCTCTCCGCTTCTCCCAAGATCTCCCTCTCTAGCACCCTTGTTACCTCTTCCCATTCTTGCCTCCAGGACCTCTCTAGAACCTCTCCCATCCTCTAGAACTCCCTGCCCCAGTATGTCCGGTCAGCCCCTACCCTGTCCCTGAAATCTCACTTATTTGGGGAAGCCTACCCCACCTAAACCTAAGAACTGTACCCGAGCCACCTCCATCAGATCATATCTCCCCCCCCAGCTATTACCTTTGGTACCACCTTGCCCCTCCCTTTAGATTGTAAGCTCCACAAGTAGGGCCCTCCTGTCCATTCTGTATTGAACTGTATTTTAATTGTACTTTCCCCACTCTGATTATAAATAATTGTACTTTGAAATTGAACTTTTAAAAGTGTTACCTGCAGATCCTGCAAAGACATTTTGGGGTTCTCTGAGACTTCTTTTGGTATCAGTTAGCTCTTGGACTTAATTTGCTGGTCCGGACAGTTCTGGACAAATTAGCAGTGATTTGAAATTTATGCCACTTGTAGAATATTTTCCCTACGTGGAATGATTGATTTTGTATGGTTTTACCATTTTTCTTAATTCCTTGCCAGACTGAAAGGCATTCAACCTTGTTTATGAGGGCCTTAAGCCCCGTACACACGGTCGGACTTCCATCTGACTTTTTCGTGTTTTTTTGTCCGAACGGAGTTGGTCGGGAACACCCATAGCATACACACCACAGGACTTTTCTGCAAACTTTCCCAAAACTTTTTCCAACATCACATGGTTTTTCTGCTCTTTACCGCCACCCTTTGGTCAACTTCTGCTATTGTTGGTTGATTGTAACATTATTTGTTTTGTCCATTGGACAAAAGTCCGATGGTTTTCTGTACACACGGTCGGACTTTGCTCCATCGGACTTTTGTTGGCCAAAAGTTTGTCCGTTTGCAGACCCAACATTTGTCCGATGAAAACAAAACAAAAAAAAAAAAAGTTTGTCCGATGGAGCGTACACACGGTCGGATTGTTGGTCCAACTCAAAATGAAGTTTGTTGGCCAAAAGTCCGACCGTGTGTACGGGGCTTTAGCGAGATCTTTTGATTTAGTTATGACACCACACACATAAATAGCAAAGAATCACAAGACTCTAGGTATCTGGGGTTTAAATAGCACAGGTTCCACCTGCATACCCCCAGGTGGTACAAATTATTGGCACCTAATCTGGAACACCTGATGCTGATTTTATATTCTTCAAATGGTGGCAAATGTGGGGATGTACTTATGTTTTCCAGATGACAAATCTGCATTTTTGTTAGTTTAGATTAGGGCCAGTTCACACCAGATGCAATTCCGTGCGCTTTTTTCTGCACTAAAAATTCATGCATTTTTTCCATGTATTCCAATGGCTTTAGTAAACACCAATGCAGTCAGTTCCAGTTTACAGTCAGTTTCTGAATGGGAAACTGACTAAAACTGACTGCACTGATGTGAGCTAGAGCCATTGGAATACATGGAAAACACGGTGCATGCATTTTCAGGGTCAGTTCACACCACAAAAATGCACTCATACATTCCAGATCAGTTTTTGCTTAGTGCTAGTTCACACCAGATGCAGTTCCATTCAGTTCCATGCACTTTTTTTCTGCACAAAATGCATGCACAATGTTTCCATGTAGTCCGATGGCTCTAGTTCACACCATGCAGTCAGTTTCCAGGCAGTTTTTGCAATGGAAACTGACCGGAAACTGACTGCATAGTGTGAACTAGAGCCATTGGAATACATGAAAAACACTGTGCATGCATTTTTAGTGCAGAAAAAAGCGCACGGAACTGCATCTGATGTGAACTGGCCCTTACAGTTCACACCACACGCTGTTCCAGTGCGTTTTTGATACAATTTGCTAGGTTCCAGTACAGTTCTGTGCAGAAAAAATGCAGCACACTCTACTTTTTTTCTGCAACAGAAACTAACCGGAAACTGACTGCACTGATGTGAGCCATTGGAATACATGTAAAACACTGCGTGCATTTTTAGTGCAGAAAAAAAAAGCACAGAACTACATCTGGTGTGAACAAGCACTTAGTGCAGAAAAAAAGCGCACAGAACTGCATCTGGTGTGAAAACATTATATGTCATACGTGCAAGTAAGGATAGTGTTCGCAGCTCCACGTGCCAGGAAGCTGACACTCCGCAGCGATAATCACAGCGATAATCACAGGCAGTGAGACATTTCCTGATTCACAGCTGCACATGACCAGTGTAGTCCAGAGGTACAGTGGGTACGGAAAGTATTCAGACCCCCTTAAATTTTTCACTTTTTGTCATATTGCAGCAATTTGCTAAAATCATTTAAGTTCTTTTTTTTTCCTCATTAATGTACACACAGCACCCCATATTGACAGAAAAACACAAAATTGTTGACATTTTTGAAGATTTATTAAAAAAGAAAAATTGAAATATCACATGGTCTTAAAGGAGTAGTAAAGTTACATGTTTTTTCACCTTAATGCATCCTATGCATTAAGGTGAAAAAACATTCGACAATACCGCCCCCCCCCGAGCCCCCGTTTTTCTTACCTGGCCCCTCGAAAGTCCCATGCTCGTCCCCGTCATCCTCTTCGTTTTTCTGCCTGGCCGCCGATTGGCTACACTGGATAGATTGAAAGCAGCGCAGCCATTGGCTGGCGCTGCTGTCAATCACATCCAATGACGCGGCACGCCGGGGGGCGGGGCCGAGTGATACAGTCGGCGGCTATGGCCGCCGCTGTATCACGGGAGCGCGCCCGCAATCACTCCACACCATGCGAGCTCACTCGCATTAAGGTGTGGAGTCCTTGCGGGGAGGAGCCAAGACAGCCGCCGAGGGACCCCAGAAGACCAGGATCGGGGCCACTGTGTGCAAAACGAGCTGCACAGTGGAGGTAAGTATAACATGTTTGTTATTTTTAAGCAAAAAAAAAAAAAAGGTATAGTGCTCCTTTAAGTATTCAGACCCTTTGCTGTGACACTCATACATTTAATTCAGGTGCTGTCCATTTCTTCTGATCATCCTTGAGATGGTTCTATACCTTCATTTGAGTCCAGCTGTGTTTGATTATACTGATTGGACTTGATTAGGAAAGCCACACACCTGTCTATATAAGAACTTACAGCTCTCAGTGCATGTCAGAGCAAATGAGAATCATGAGGTCAAAGGAACTGCCCGAAGAGCTCAGAGACAGAATTGTGGCAAGGCACAGATCTGGCCAAGGTTACAAAAAAAATTCTGCTGCACTTAAGGTTCCTAAGAGCACAGTGGCCTCCATAATCCTTAAATGGAAGACGTTTGGGACGACATGAACCATTCCTAGAGCTGGCCGTCCGGTCAAACTGAGCTATCGGGGGAAAAGAGCCTTGGTGAGAGAGGTAAAGAAGAACCCAAAGATCACTGTGACTGAGCTCCAGAGATGCAGTCGGGAGATGGGAGAAAGTTGTTGAAAGTCAACCATCACTGCAGCCCTCCACCAGTCGAGGCTTTATGGCAGAGTGGCCAGACGGAAGCCTCTCCTCAGTGCAAGACACATGAAAGCCCGCATGGAGTTTGCTAAAAAACACCTGAAGGACTCCAAGATGGTGAGAAATAAGATTCTCTGGTCTGATGAGACCAAGATAGAACTTTTTGGCCTTAATTCTAAGTGATATGTGTGGAGAAAACCAGGCACTGCTCATCACCTGTCCAATATAGTCCCAACAGTGAATCTTTTTTTTCAGCTGCAGGGACAGGACAACTGGTTGCAATCGAGGGAAAGATGAATGCGGCCAAGTACAGGGATATCCTGGACGAAAACCTTCTCCAGAGTGCTCAGGACCTCAGACTGGGCCGAAGGTTTACCTTCCAACAAGACAATGACCCTAAGTACACAGCTAAAATAACGAAGGAGTGGCTTCACAACAACTCCGTGACTGTTCTTGAATGGCCCAGCCAGAGCCCTGACTTAAACCAAATTGAGCATCTCTGGAGAGACCTAAAAATGGCTGTCCACCAATGTTTACCATCCAACCTGACAGAACTGGAGAGGATCTGCAAGGAGGAATGGCAGAGGATCCCAAAATCCAGGTGTAAAAAACTTTTATCATCTTTCCCAAAAAGACTCATGGCTGTATTAGATCAAAAGGGTGCTTCTACTAAATACTGAGCAAAGGGTCTGAATACTTAGGACCATGTGATGTTTCAGTTTTTCTTTTTTAATAAATCTGCAAAAATGTCAACAATTCTATGTTTTTTGGTCAATATGGGGTGCTGTGTGTACATTAATGAGGGAAAAAATGAACTTAAATGATTTTAGCAAATGGCTGCAATATAACAAAGAGTGAAAAATGTAAGGGGGTCTGAATACTTTCCGTACCCACTGTACCCAACCTACCTCTTAAGCCTTGTACACACGATCGGATATCCTATGGATTCTAATCCGATGGTTTTGTCCATCGGAAATCCGATGAAGCTGACTTCCATCAGTCTTGCCTACACACCATCAGTCAAAAAACCGACCGTTACAAACGCGGTGACGTAAAACACTCCGATGAGCCGAGAAAAATGAAGTTCAATGCTTCTGAGCATGCGTCGACTTGATTCTGAGCATGCATGAGTTTTTTATCCGATGGACTTGCTCATAGACGATCAGAATTTGCTATCGGTTTTTGATCCATCGGAAAAATTTAAAACATGTTCTATTTTTTAAAACCGATGGAAAAAAGACCGATGGGTCCCATACACGATCGGTTTGTCCGATGAAAAAAGTCCATCGGACTGTTTTCATCTGTAAAACCGATCGTGTGTACAGGGCTTGTCTGGTATACCACTTATACTCCAACACCCCCATTTCATACCCGCAAAAAATGATGAGACCACACCTTAATTTTGGAGTAAAATGGCTGTTGTGTAACGGTTTCAGCCAAATGATCAGACCAGTGGTGATGTGCAATTTCTGCTTTACTTAACAATGAACTTCAACATACACGGGTATACAGTACATAACATTAATATGAACCATACAGAAAGAGGATATAACAATTATAATGCAGTTCAACTAATGTCCACTAGGTGGCAGCAGCATGTTCTGAGTTCAATCTACAGATAAAATAGAGAGCTAAGGAAATCTCACGTGTCCAAGATAGTAATCGTTCGTTCAACAGACTGTGAGCTGAGTGGACCTCCTGCTGGCACACACTTCACACTGACACTGCTTTCTACTTGCTTCAGTCAGGAGGTTCTGGTGGCTGCAGATAGAGCCAACCCACTTCATGGACAGCTTCTGCAAATGGACTGTAACAGAGTCCTCTCCAGTGACTGGGGCTTGGAAAGATGCTGCATGCTCTTGTGCTCACTGCTGGTGGCCCGCACACCAGACTTAACAGGGGAGGACCCAGCACCTGGGAACAGCTCACTTGCCCAGTCACTGCTGTCCCATCAGGCAGGATCTCTCTGAGCACAGGAAGCTGGGTGAAGCTGACATTTATATCCCCCGGGCGTGTCCAGGAGCTCAGAGGATTGTGGGGAGTTGAGTTAAAGGGACCTGCACCAGAATATGGACAATGGGGCATCCCACTACATGGCCATAACAGCCTATTTATTAACACACTATGAATAAATACTCCAATATAAAATATAACAAAATATAAACATCTGTAAACAACTTGTTTAACCCCAGTCTGTTGATCTTTGACGGCACCCCGAACTCCAACACATATTCCACCAATACACTGCGGGCCTTTATACCATGATAGGCCTCCAGCCGTAGAATTAGCTCGGAGACAACCCCCGTCCCGCAGTGCAACCATTACAGTATTCCATCAACCTTTCAGCTGGAATACACCGGAGGGGCACAAACTACTGATGAGCCCCCCCCACCCCTTTCCATCACATTTGTTTACTGCCACCGTCAAAGACCAACAAGAACAAGGCCAATTCTCAGCTGTTATGACGACTGTCTTCCAATGCTCCTGAAAGAAAGAAAACACACAAACACACCAACAACATATAGGGAGGACGGCTGGGAAAAACTGCCTCCTCCTTTCTCTTCCCCAGCTTACGGTTCCCCTCCTGGTCCCGCCTCTCTCTTAAATACTGCCACTCCCCTTCGGACTTTCTTCTCAATCACCTCCCCCCTCAGTATTTCCTGTTAACCCTTTGTGTTGTCTCCCCTAAACACACTGTCATGCCCAGCCCTGCACTACTCCTCTTTTGTCTTTTGCGTTCCGGGCCTCACTGATCTCACTGTGTGAACACGCCTAAGCTCATCCTTACATGCAAGCATATTATTTTTATTTTTTACTTTCAATACGTTTTTATTGTCAAAAGTGTGCAACATTACATCACAAAAAAGGATGGTGAACAAGTAAACATCAAGTGTGACATAAAACAGAAGTCGGTTACAGAGACCTTCAGATAACACATCTATACATAGATAAAATATCTGTTAAATCAAGACTGATTATCTTATCTCTCCCTCAGGAGTATATCTTACTTGTGGTTGTGGAGTGAAGGTGAAGAACTACGCTAAATAGATAGCACTCTTTCCTTTGATGCCTAAAGCTACAGTCTGTGCTTACGTTGGTAAGTAGTCAAGATGCTGTCTATTTTAGGTCTCTGAATAACCTATATATGTCCATAAGGATAATCACATGTAATATGGTGCACTAAGAGTTGGTGCGAAGTTGTATTTTTAAGGAAGGAAGAATAGTCTGAAAGAAGAAAGGAAAGAAAAAAGGTTAAGATATAAAGGAAATTAGTCAGCCCCTCGTGATCCCCCCTGGATCCCTATCTACAGTCTCCATATTAACTTGAAATGCCTAAATAGGATGCTCAGGGTTCCCAAGTTGCCTCAAACTTAGCAGCTGAGTCTGTCAGAGAGCTGACCATTTTTTCTTGTGCCATCACCCAAGAGATGTTCGGTTGTTTCCAGGCTAGTGCTATGGTCAGTTTTGCTCCCAGAAGGATGAAGAAAATTCAATTCTGGGTGGCTTTGGTGATTTAAGGGACCGTGGCATTAAGTAGAGATTGACATGCCGTAACCTTGCGTATCATGTGAAACACTCTGTTCCAGAATCCTCTGATTCTCGGGCATTCCCACCATTAGGGATGAGCTGCGAGTTTGAGTCAAACCCATGTTCGACTAGAGCATTGCCTGTTCGCCGAATTTCGAACAATATGCACGCCAAATTCGAATGGCGCGTCACGGCCCATAATTCACTGCAGTGCATTGCTGGCTGATGATTGGCCAAGCATGCACTATGACCCACATGCTTTGGCCAATCACAGCGCCGAAAAAACGGAGAGCCATAATTGGCCAAAGCCAGGGTGGCTTTGGCCAATCATGGCTCAGAGGAGTAGGTACACGCTCCACACTACACACTTGGTGGCCTTGTGTAGTGTGTTGCGGCAATTGTTAAAAGAAAGAGAGAGAGAGACAGTATAATTTGATTTGAGTTAGATAGAGCAGGCAGGCTAGTCAGTTAGCTGCAGTTACAGTGTGTAGAGGATAAATATGCATCCTAGGTGTTGTATATATATTTACACACTGTATTCAGTTTAGCTAGATCCGTTCCTGTTATTCTCTATACTGACAGGCAGGCAGGTGATTGTGCTAGCTGCACTATTTTCAATTAGTGTACTGTGTCCTTTGCACAGCATGCACTTAAAGGTACCTGAATACAATTGGTGGTGTTCTCATACCAATACCTCAGGCAGGGAACTGCTTTATTTTCACTTAGTGTACTGTGTCCTTTGCACAGCGTGCACCTAAAGGTACCTGAATACAATTGGTGGTGTTCTCATACCAATACCACAGGCAGGGAGCTGCTTTATTTTCACTTAGTGTACTGTGTCCTTTGCACAGCGTGCACCTAAAAGGTACCTGAATACAATTGGTGGTGTTCTCATACCAATACCACAGGCAGGGAGCTGCTTTATTTTCACTTAGTGTACTGTGTCCTTTGCACAGCGTGCACCTAAAAGTACCTGAATACAATTGGTGGTGTTCTCATACTAATACCACAGGCAAGGAGCTGCTTTATTTTCACTTAGTGTACTGTGTCCTTTGCACAGCGTGCACCTAAAGGTACCTGAATACAATTGGTGGTGTTCTCATACCAATACCACAGGCAGGGAGCTGCAAGTATTTTCACTTAGTGTACTGTGTCCTTTGCACAGCATGCACCTAAAGGTACCTGAATACAATAGGTGGTGTTCTCATACCAATACCACAGGCAGGGAGCTGCAAGTATTTTCACTTAGTGTACTGTGTCCTTTGCACAGCGTGCACCTAAAGGTACCTGAATACAATTGGGGGTGTTCTCATACCAATACCACAGGCAGGGAGCTGCTTGATTTTCACTTAGTGTACTGTGTCCTTTGCACAGCGTGCACCTAAAGGTACCTGAATACAATTGGTGGTGTTCTCATACTAATACCACAGGCAAGGAGCTGCTTTATTTTCACTTAGTGTACTGTGTCCTTTGCACAGCGTGCACCTAAAGGTACCTGAATACAATTGGTGGTGTTCTCATACCAATACCACAGGCAGGGAGCTGCAAGTATTTTCACTTAGTGTACTGTGTCCTTTGCACAGCGTGCACCTAAAAGTACCTGAATACAATAGGTGGTGTTCTCATACCAATACCACAGGCAGGGAACTGCTTTATTTTAACTTAGTGTACTGTGTCCTTTGCACAGCGTGCACCTAAAGGTACCTGAATACAATTGGGGATGTTCTCATACCAATACCACAGGCAGGGAGCTGCTTGATTTTCACTTGGTGTACTGTGTCCTTTGCACAGCGTGCACCTAAAGGTACCTGAATACAATTGGTGGTGTTCTCATACTAATACCACAGGCAGGGAGCTGCTTTATTTTCACTTAGTGTACTGTGTCCTTTGCACAGCGTGCACCTAAAGGTACCTGAATACAATTGGTGGTGTTCTCATACTAATACCACAGGCAAGGAGCTGCTTTATTTTCATTTAGTTTACTGTGTCCTTTGCACAGCGTGCACCTAAAGGTACCTGAATACAATTGGTGGTGTTCTCATACCAATACCACAGGCAGGGAGCTGCTTTATTTTCACTTAGTGTACTGTGCCCTTTGCACAGCGTGCATCTAAAGGTACCTGAATACAATTGGTGGTGTTCTCATACCAATACCACGGGCAGGGAGCTGCAAGTATTTTCAGTTAGTGTACTGTGTCCTCTGCACAGTGTGCACCTAAAACGAACTGAAGACAATTGCCACACAGTTGATTCTGCTAGATGCAGTATAATCAGTATATATATATATATATATATATATATATACATCCCACCTTTGTGCAGCTACATCTCACTGCAGACCATTAGTATGTCTGGAAGGCAAACAAGGAGAGGCAGACAGTCACGAGCCAATAAAAGAGGGCAAGCAGGCTCTGTGTCTAGAGGCAACAGTGCTGGTTGTGGACACGGTGCATCCTCATCAGCACGTGGCCATGGGACACACTTGTCCTTCTTTTCGGCAGCTGGCCATGTTGAGCCGCAACATGCCCAAGACTTGGTAGAGTGGATGACCAAGCCGTCCTCCTCCTCCTCCTCATCCTCTCTCACCCAGGCTCAGGGTACTTTGTCTGGCAAAGCAGCTGCCAACACGGCCTCTTCCCTCATCTCAATGGCATCAGTCACTCCTTCCCTAGCCCCACCATGTTCTCCTGAGGAGTCCCCCGAACTGTTTGACCACAGTGTTGGGTACATGCTCCAGGAGGATGCCCAGTGTTTTGAAGGCTCCGATGATGGAACCCAGCTAGAGGAATGCAGTAACGTGAGCCCAGAGAGAGAGGGTAGTAACATGAGCCCAGAGAGAGGGGGTGCCCAACAAGGACAGCAATCTGGCAGTCATGTTCCCCCAGCTGCAGCATACTGCCAGGTTTGCTCCAGTGATGAGGAGGGAGGGGGGTGATGAGGTCACTGACTCCACGTGGGTGCCTGATAGGAGAGAGGAGGAGGAGGCACATCTCCAACGAGGCAAGATGCCCTTTATGGGCCAGCTTAAGTGCAGCACACTGACTGCATTACACCGCAGAGCTCTGCATGTGCAGAGCGCTGCTGTCTCTGTGCGTTTTTCCAAAAGTTCTTTGATGTGGGCTTTTTTGAGACGAGTGCATCAGATCGCAGCGCTGCTATTTGCAACATATGTCTCAGGGGTATCTCGCGTGGCCAAAACATCACCCGCTTGGGCACCACATGCTTGATCAGACAAATGTCTACCTGCCATGCAGTTCGTTGGCAAGCACACCTAAAAGACCCACACCAAAGAACAAAGCAGACCTCTCCTTGCTCCTCATCAGCTGGGATCTCCAACCCCACTATACCTTCAGTCCTCTCTGAAACCTGCAGGGAGAGGAATGAAGGTGTAGAATTAGGTGTGTCACAGCCAAGTACTTGCGGGCAATCTGCTATCGGTACACCGACGTCAGATTGTACCAGGCAAATTTCTCTGCCCCAGCTGCTGCACCGCCGAAAGAAGTTTGCTCCCAGCCATCCACATGCCCAGCGGTTGAATGCTAGCTTGGCTAAATTGCACTTCAACTGCTGCCTTTTCAGTTGGTAGACTCTGCCCCCTTCCGTGAGTTTGTGGAATGTGCGGTTCCTCAGTGGCAGGTTCCCAAACGCCACTTTTTCTCACGGAAGGCAATTCTGTCTCTCTACCGGCATGTAGAAGGCAATGTCTTGGCCTCGCTGGACAGGGTGGTCAGCGGTAAGGTGCATATTACCGCTGACTCATGGTCCAGCAGGCATGGACAGGGATGTTACCTATCTTTCTCTGTGCATTGGGTGACTCTGCTGGGAGCTGGGAAGGATGCAGGACAAGGTGCAGTAGTGTTGGTTACTGGTTACTACTGGTGATTCTGACACACCTCTCTCCTCCACCCCCTCCTCTTCTTCTTCCTCCATGGCCTCTACCTGTGCTTTGTCCTCAGAACCAACGGTGCTCCGAAGGCTTTCAAGGGGCTATGCAAGTACGCAGGCAAAAAGATGCCATGTGGTGCTTGAGCCGATGTGCTTGGGGGACAGGAGCCACACTGGGGCAGAGATTCTGTCAGCTCCGCAGGGGCAGGCTTAGAGGTGGTTGACGCCACGCCAGCTTAAGCCAGGAAAGCTGGTTTCCGACAATGGCACCAACCTCCTCTCCGACCCTCCGACAGGGACAACTGACCCATGTGCCCTGTTTGGTTCACCTCCTTAAATTGATGGTGCAGCGGTTCTTGGACAGGAGGTCCTGAAGCAGGCCAGGAAACTCTGTGGGCATTTCCACCGGTCATATAATGCCAGTGCTTGGCTGGCTGACCTGCAAATGTATTACAACCTGCCCAAGAACCGCCTAATCTGTGACATGCCCACCAGGTGGAACTCTACGTTGGCCATGCTGCAGTGGCTGCACACGCAGTAGAGGGCCATCAATGAGTATCTGTTGCAATATGGCATCAGGACAGTGTCAGGGGAGCTTGGATTTTTTCCCCACGCCAGTGGGCCATGATCAGGGATGCATGCACTGTCCTGGCACCATTTGAGGAGGCCACGAGGATGGTGAGCAGTGACAGTGCATGCATCAGTGACACTGTCCCTCTTGTCCACCTGTTGGAGAACATGAGGCAGAACAGAGGGAAGAAGAGGAGGACTTCCTTAACTCTCAAGGCCCCCTTTATCCAGACAGTGTTCCTGCTGGCCCGGCTATCACACAAGAAGAGGAGGAGGAGGAGGAGGATTATTGTGTCAGCATGGAGGTGGAGCCTAGCACTTAGCATCAGCAGCAGTCTTCAAGGGATCAATTACAGTCCCAAGACACCCACGGACTTGTACATGGCTGGGAGAAGGTGGCTGCGGATCATGCCATCCTCAGCCAGCGTCTGGTTTACATGGTGCAGGAATACCTAGGGGCAAGATCAGACTTGGTCACCTTTCCCACCGAAAATCCTCTGGGTTACTGGGTCTTGAGGATGGATCACTGGCCAGAGCTTGCACAGAATGCAATTGAGCTACTGGCCTGTCCTGCATCCAGCGTTCTTTCGGAACGCACATTCAGTGCTGCTGGAGGCTTTGTAACCAATCACAGGGTGCGCCTGTCCACCGACTCGGTCGATCGACTGACCTTCATAAAAATGAATCAGTCTTGGATCACCACCAGCTACCAAGCACCTGATGCTGATGTAACCGAATAATTTTTTTGAAAATGTTAGATCCCTTCAAGACTGCCTATGGTGATGCTGAGTGACTATCCTGTTATGCTGAGTGACTATCCTCTTCCTCCTCAATGATCATGCTGATAGCTTGAAAGAACATTTTTGGTTCTGGGCACTGCCACCAGTGGCTAAGGCCCAATTTTTCAGCCCCTGTTTAACAGGGGCGTGTATTTACAATTTTTGATGCAATGCTTTGAAGCAGGGCTCATTGCTGTGCTCCAACTACAGTATCTGTGAGGGGTTGCAGTGTTGTAGCACCAGTGCCTAAGGCCCAATTTTTTAGCCCCTGTTTACAGGGCGTGTAATTAAAATTTTTGATGCAATATTTTGCAGCAGGGCTCATTGCTGCGCTCCAAGTACAGTATCTGTGAGGGGTTGCAGTGTTGTGGCACCAGTGCCTAAGGCCCAATTTTTTTGCCCCTGTTCAACAGGGGCATGTAATTACAATTCTTGATCTAATAATTCACAGCAGGGCCTATTCCTGCGCCCACCAAGAGTAACTGTGAGGGCTTACAGTGTTGTGCAACACCACCACCACCAAAGGCCCAATTTTTCTGCCCCTGTTCAACAGGGGCATGTAATTACAATTCTTGATCTAATATTTCACAGCAGGGCCTATTCCTGCGCCCACCAAGAGTAACTGTGAGGGCTTACAGTGTTGTGCAACACCACCACCACCACCAAAGGCCCAATTTTTCTGCCCCTGTTCAACAATGTCATGTAATTACAATTCTTGATATAATAGTTCATAGCAGGGCGTTCCAGCACCCACAAAGAGTAACTGTGAGGGCTTACAGTGTTGTGGCAACACCAACACCTAAGGGCCAAATTTCTGCAGAGTATATACGGCAGGCCCCTACTTTCAAACATCCAACTTACAAACGACTCCTACTTGCAAACGGAAGGAGACAACAGGAAGTGAGAGGAAATCTACCCCTAGGAAGGGAAATTCTCTCCCGTAAGAGTTAATATGGGAAAAAGGTGTCTCCTCTCCACTGATGCTTTATTACCAATCCTTGTTTCACTAAAAACCCCAAATTTTTAAAAAACATTTGTCATTGGGACGGAAAGTGAGGTGAAATGTTCTGAACAGGTGCACAGACAGAAAAACAAATGTTACAGGGGTGATAACCCTTCCCTATGTTTTCCAAAAAAGCTTAAAAATAGATTTTTTGGCTGGAGCTACATTTAAAAAATGTACCTGTTCCAAATTACAAACAGATTCTACTTAGGAACAAACCTACAGTCCCTGTCTTGTTTGCACCGCCTGTATACTGCTGTTCAGAGTACGGTATATAGGGCCTTTTTTTAATTTGGGTGCGGGGTTCCCCTTAATATCCATACAAGACCCAAAGGGGCTGGTAGTGGGCTGGGGGAAGGGGGTGGGGGGTACCCATGCCATTTTTCTCAATGATTTTCATCCATATTGCCGCGACCAAACATTACATTAAAGCCGCAAGCAGTTTTAAATGACTTTTTTTCCTTTAGAAATGTCATTTTGTGCAGGGACAGTTCTAAACACGGGGAACACATGCCACTTCACAGGCATACTTTAGACACCCCCAGATACGATATTTAAATGAATATTTCACTTTTTTTTTTTTTTTCACTTTAAGCATCATTAAAATCACTGCTCCTGAAAAAACGGCTGTTTTTAAAACTTCTTTTTGCATTGATACATGTCTTCTGGGGCAGGACCCGGGTCCCCAATCCCTTTTTAGGACAATAACTTGCATATTAGACGTTATAATTAGCACTTTTAATTTGGAACGTTCAAGTCCATTGTTTTTAATAGGGTTCTAAAGTTTGTGCAAACTTTCGGTCCGTTTGCAGGTTCTGGTGCGAACCGAACCGGGGGGTGTTCGGCTCATCCCTATTAGTGATGCGGCAATGCTGAGGGAACGATGCTGCACATTTTCTGTGATTGTCTCAAACTCAATCCTTTTGGAGTGAGGTTATCTGCACAATCAAACACCTGACAAATTTTGATCTAGAGGGGAACCCTGCATCTTGCCTTCTTAATCTCTCAAAGAAACTAATTAACCACTTGCTTACTGGGCACCTAAACCCCCTTCCTGCCCAGGCCAATTTTCAGCTTTCAGCGCTGTCACGCTTTGAATGACAATTGCGCTGTCGTGCGGCGTGGCTCCCAAACAAAATTGACGTCCTTTTTTTCCCACAAATAGAGCTTTCTTTTGGTGGTATTTGATCACCTCTGCGGTTTTTATTTTTTGCGCTATAAACAAAAAAAGAGCGACGATTAAAAAAAAAAACACAATATTTTTTATTTTTTGCTATATTAAATATCCCAATTTTTTATTTATTTTTTATATTTTTTTTCTCAGTTTAGATCGATACGTATTCTTCTACATATTTTTGGTCTAAAAAAATCACAATAAGCGTTTATTGATTGGTTTGCACAAAAGTTATAGCGTCTACAAAATAGGGCACAGTTTTATAGCATTTTTATTAATATATTTATTTTTTTACTAGTAATGGCGGCGATCAGCGATTTTTATTGTGACTGCGACATTATGGTGGACACATCGGACACTTTTGACACCATTTTGGGACCATTGTCAATTTTACAGCGATCAGTGCTATAAAAATGCACTGGTTACTGTAAAAATGACACTGGCAGGGAAGGGGTTAACACTAGGGGGCGAGGAAGGGGTTAAATGTGTAACCTGGGAGTGATTACTACTGTGGGGGGAGGGGACTGACTGGGGGAGGTGACCGATCTGTGTCCCTATGTACAAGGGGCACAGCATCGGTCTCTTCTCCCTGACAGGACGTGGATCTCTGTGTTTACACACAGAGATCCACATCCTTGTCTGTGTACCGGCCAATCGCGGGTGTGGACATCGCGGCCGCCAGGCACGCGCATCGGCATGACAGTGACGCGTCGGGCGCGCACGCGCCCCCCAGTGGCCAGAGGAGCCGAGGACGTCTATTGACGGCCTCCCAGATTTCAAGAGCCACCTTGAGGCCGTCATTTGTCTATGGCCCGGCTCTCAACAGGTTAAGAAATACAAGGCCTCCCTTACAATCCAGTTGCTTAATGCGGCCAAGGCATGAATCCCCCTCTGTTAGAGATCGGAGAACCCCCCATCCATATCCCTGTGGTTTGCTAAAGTAAACGAACTGAGAGATATGGAGAACCTCACCACTACCTTGCACAGCCAGGAGGAGACCTTCCGTGAGACCTGGAGACCTTGGAACCATTTTGTGTTCAAAGCTGCCTATCTTCAGGAGATGGCGCAGCCAGGCTGACCTTCTGGAATTAGTCCTACTCCCTAGGCGAGAAGCCTTACCTCTAGATTTCTATTCTCTTTCCCTTGCTCCCTCTTCTTTTGCACTCAGGGGACGCCTGATCCCCGAACCCTCTCCTCCTCTGGTTACCACACCCCCCATATCATTGGCTCGGTAATGGGCTATATTACTCAGATATGTTGTGTATTTTTGTTTACATCACACTCACCCCATTGTCCCATTTCTTGGCTAAGTGGGACATCGGGATGCATTGTCTTCCGATATACTGTACAAGTTCTATTTTATTGTATTTCACATTATTTTAATGTACCGTTTTTTGCTTTTTATGAATCTTTGTTCTAGGTCATCCCTGTAGAGACATACAAAACCCAAGCTCAACTTACCAACCAATCAGCAACCAACCAAAATTACTTGTCTAAAAGTGTGTTTAAAAACAGGGGTTTAGTTGCACGCATTTGCAAATGCATGTGTAAGCTGCAGGCCTCGTCAAGGCTCCCTGTGTACTGCAGACCTAACTCTAAAATTAAAGTCTTCTCAGTGGAAGCACATGCATGCTGATGGATAGATATAGGGCAGATGACTGGAGGCGGCCCATCCCTCAAAGTGGCAGGAGCAAACTAGGCACCCAGCACATAGAAGCAAAGGTGCTAGTGCGTTGCCTGACCACAAATGGCAAAATTGCCAACAATACAACAAACAAATATCACTGCCCTAATCTATGACTGGTCTTCACAGCAAGGAGCATTGGATGGGGCTTATCGCATATAAACAAAAACACATGTAGCGGGGTCTCCTTTAAGACTCATTGGACTACCTTTCCCAGAAACCCCCTTGGCACCCAGGGTGCAGTGTTATCACCGCACAGACTCATGGGTGGAGCTATATAAGGAGGAGGCGAGGCTAAGCTCGGCCTCTTTGGGACACGAGACTTCAGTGGACAGATCTTCCTGTGCGGATCCGCTGTGGTGCAAGGCCTGAAGCCTGGGGCCTTGCGCAGCTACCCAAAGAGCCTTCCACCCCGTTGCGAGCCTGGGTGGCATCTGACTTGGTCATCCTCAACCACTGCTGAGCCGGAGACCCGACCGCTGCAGACGCTGTGTGTGGAGACACAGCAGGTGGAAGTTCCCGGACTGGGATCGTGTCCGGAGGGGTGAGCGAGCACCTGCTCAATCCATATACTTTACACTATTGTTAGGCCTAGAGACTGCCGTGGCCCACCAGTTCATATTTGAGTCCCCACTGGAGATCCATAGCAGAACTGAGTCAAACGGATCTCTAGTGAAGTGTTCCGTGTTGGTACTTTTACCCCTTTTGGATTACAAATGTGTTCCTGAAATGTGCACCACCATTTAAAGACTTGCATGCGAAGAATTAATCTCCTAGAGACTGAGTTATAGGGTCAGGCCTGACCGGGTATTAGAGTTTAGTAGCTGCGCCACAGGGCGCTTAGTTAATGGTCGCCCCACGTGGCACGCCATTACTGTGTTTCATTAATGTGTAGTGTACCAATTGCTGCAGGACTCTGCCAGAAGCATATGTTATCTGTTTTACTGTTGATTTATTTTACTAAGTGAGAGTAAACTCATTATTCTTTTACTACTTGCATTGGCGTCTGAATTTTCCATAGAGCATAAGATAAATTACCCTAGACTAACTGTGCCAGAGTGGATCGAGTGAATTGCCGGGGGTTGGCGGAGCTGTCTTCAGGGCCCAAAACTAATACTGCGGCCCTCTTAGCTGAGGGTATCGCTACACATGGGGGTTCTCGTCTGGGATCATGATATAGCAAGTGAACACGCCAAAAGTACCGGCATGGATCCACTAGAAGTAGAACAGTGGTGCACGGTGGCGGGCAGAGATTCAGCCGCGGCAGTAGTGATTGAACTCCTGGGGATCTGGCAAGAAGGAGCGGTGAAACAGCTAGTGATGTCGCTGTCCCCATGCCAGAAAGCATGGGTGATGGATGTGAGATCGAATTCCTCGCTTACCCATGCATTAATAGAGTGGAAGAATGAAATCCCAGAGCATTTCAGAGGTCCAAACATACAAGCAGTGGATAAGCAGACATACAGCTTAATTCATGCGCTGCCACTCAAGGGAGAATGGTTCAAAACACCAAAACCATCACCTCCACAAGTATCTCCACCGCAGTCCCCGAAAGCAGATAAGCAGAAGGCTAGAGAAAGTCCCGGGTCATCATCAACCACCCTCAGCGCAGAGCTGTGCGCGGTTCTAGGGGAGATTGTTGCCCAGTGCAAGAGGGATCCCACAGACTACCCAATGTCAGGATACAGAAAACTTAGAATATTTTCTGGAAGGAAACCTGTACCTTCGGGGGAAAAGGGATTTGAGGAATGGCTAGATGGCGCCACTCAGGCCCTAGAGGAGTGGGAAGTCCCAGAACACCAAAAAAAAACAGAGAATCACAGAGAGTTTGAAGGGGCCTGCTCTAGAAGCCATACGCAACCTTAAGATAAGCAAGATAGACTGTGATGCACAGGATTATCTGGATATTCTGCAGAATGTGTTTGGCGGAACAGAAAAAGTCACGGAACTCACGTACCAGCTGGAACACTGCTACCAGAAGACAGGAGAGAAAGTGGCAGAGTTCATGAGACGTTTGGATAAAATTCTGCACAAGATCATACTGAAGAAGGGGATTGACCCAAGGAAGGTAGATGAGGCCCGTGTCCAGCAGGTCTCGAGGGGAGCTCAACCCCTGGACCCCATCGGATTGACGCTACGCACCCGACGGGACGCGAATAGCCTGGAATATCCTGATTTGATCCGAACGATCAGAGAGGAAGAGGCCATGCTGGAAGAGAAAAAGAGGAGCCAACCAGTCGAGCCAACCAACCCTCCAGTGGTGATGGTCAGGTCGGCCATGGCTTCTGAAAGAGACTCAGAAGTAGACACTTTAAAATCACAGATGTCTCAGGTGTTAGAGATGCTGACCTCTCTGATAGCAAAAGATTCGGAAAGTCCAAAGAGAGAGGTGCCAAGGAAGGAACTGTTCCCAATTGCCTCAGCACCCGCATCTCCACAAGAATGGGGAGATGTAGTCTGTTTTAACTGTGGGGGAGTTGGCCATATTGCAGCTATATGTTCCAGTCCCAAGAAGAAGAAAACAGATAACCGCAAGCCGGCGGGAAACTCCAGAGGGCCCCGGTGAAGGAGTCAACCGGGTGCCCATCATCTTCAGTGAGCTCCAAACTGAATGAGAAGCAGAAGAAAAGAGGAGACAAAACCCCTCAAGGGAAACATAGCGTCCCTCAGCAGAGATACACCCCAGAGAAAGGGGGTAAGACCCCCAAGAGGAGGCACAACACTCCCCAAAAGGGGCATGCACCTAAGAAAAACAATAATATCCCCCAGCGGGTCTGTACACCCATTGAAAGGAGAGAAATCAATGCATACCAGGCTCAAGAAAGACTAAAGTCCAAAGGGAGTTGGACGAAAGAGAGTCCAAAGAGAAAGGACCAGAAGAAAGTGACCCCTGCCAGGCCATATCTGGAGAAGCTGGTAGGCCCATCTCCTATAGTGCCCATTCAAGTGGAGGGAGTCTACACCAGAGCCTTCTTGGATACTGGGGCACAAGTGACCCTACTATACCGGGATTTCTACGATAAGCACTTGAATCATCTACCCATCCAGAAGATAGAGGAACTGGAAATATGGGGAATCGGAACCCAGAGCTTCCCCTACGATGGCTATTTGCCCATAAAGATGACTTTCGACTCATCCGTGGCTGGGAAGGCCGAAGTGTTTGACACCCTGGCAGTTGTGTGCCCTCAGCCGCCTGGAGCCAACAAAAGTTCCCTCATAATAGGGACAAACACGGACCTGGTCCGGAGACTCCTGACCCCTCTAGTGAAAGAGAAGGGCCATGCAGCCACCAAAATCCATCCCATGCTGAAGACGGCCTACCAATGGCTGGTCCTAGAGCAGAAGACCCCTGGAGAGGGGATAGGGAAGGTATGGAGACTTGGAAGAAAAGGGGTAGTGTTGCAACCCGGCGAAGTAACCTGACTCAGGGCCACTGTGAAGCTTACTTGGGAACAACTGGGACCCTTTGTCATGCTGGAGTCCGACCCAAGGGAAGAGTCCTCCGGTCTGGAAGTGATACCAGAAGTGATTCCGCTGAAGGCCCTGAAGAAGGCCCATTGTAGAGTTCCGGTGTGTGCTAGGAACACTACAGGTGGCCCCATGGAAATCCCAGCCAGAATGCTGCTGGGCCAGGTGAGCCCTGCTGCCCCGGTTACCCTGTCAGAAGTTAAGGGGACGGGTGAAGGAGGAGATGTTTGGGAGAAGCTGTCCATGGAGAACCCGAATCTACCCAGGGCTTGGAAAGAGAGAGCCAAGGCCCAGTTGATCAGATGGGAGAAGATCTTCTCCAAAGATGAGTTCGATGTGGGGTGTGCAAGGAGTGCCACCCATCGAATCCGCCTTCAAGAAGACAAGCCCTTCAGAGAAAGGGTCAGGCGGGTCCCACTAGCAGATCTGGAGGATCTGAGGGAACAACTCGCAGAACTCAAGAGGACTGGTGTGATCCGGGAGTCTAGAAGCCCCTATACCTCCCTGATAGTGGTGGTCAGGAAGAAGAATGGGTCGTTGAGGCTATGTATAGACTACAGGACTCTCAACAGGAGAACCATCCCCGACCAGTACACCACTCCGAGGATAGAGGATGCCTTACAGAGTTTATCTGGAGTCAAGTGGTTCAGCGTTATGGATCTCAAAAGTGGATACTACCAGATCCCTATGCATCCAGAAGACAAGGAGAAGACAGCCTTCATAACCCCAGTGGGGTTCTTTGAGTTTGATCGAATGCCTCAGGGACTGTCTGGAGCTCCTGCTACCTTCCAACGTCTCATGGAGAAGACTGTGGGAGACATGAATCTTATTGAGGTCCTTTTGTACCTGGACGATGTCATTGTCTTTGGGAGAACCTTGGAAGAACACGAAGAGAGGCTGGAAAAGGTGTTGAGAAGACTCAGTGAGGAGGGACTCAAGCTTTCGCCTGAGAAGTGTCGGTTCTACCAGTCTTCTGTGAACTATCTGGGGCACATAGTGTCTGAAGAAGCGGTGGCCACAGACCCTGAGAAGTTGGAGGCAGTTACCTCCTGGCCTCGACCCACCACAGTAACAGAACTCAGATCCTTCTTGGGGTTCTGCTCCTATTACAGGAGGTTTGTGGAGGGATTTGCCCGAATTGCCAGACCATTAAATGAACTACTCAAGACAGAAGGGGAAGAGGACGACTCAGGACCCAGGAAGCCGGGAGAGTCAGTCAGAGATCAGTGGAACCAGAAGTGTGAAGAGGCCTTCCAGGCATTGAAGAAGAGCCTAACCACTGCCCCAGTCTTGGCCTACGCAGACCCAACAAGACCCTATGAACTACATGTAGATGCTAGTCATGACGGTTTGGGAGGAGTACTTTACCAAGAACACGAAGGACAACTGCGACCCGTTGCCTACGTGAGCAGGAGCCTGACCCCCTCTGAGAAGAACTACCCCACTCACAAGCTGGAGTTCCTGGCCCTTAAGTGGGCAGTAGTAGACAAGCTTAAAGACTACCTGTATGGGGCGGAGTTCACTGTGAAGACCGACAACAACCCCCTTACCTACCTTTTCACCACAGCAAAGCTGGACGCCACTGGACACAGATGGCTGGCCGCACTGTCTGGATTCAATTTCAGCCTAAAGTACAGGCCAGGGGCTGGAAATCGAGACGCAGACGCTCTGTCCAGGAGATCTCATGCCCCCACCAGTGACACAGAAGATTGGACTCAAGTGGCACCTGACGGGGTGTGGGCCCTTTGTCAAGGGGCTGAATTACAAGCCAGAGGAGGCTCGAGGGCAGAAGAGATAGGAGTTACCATGGTAGGAGTCCCCAAACAATACTGTGGAGTAACCCAACTGGAAGAAGACAATCTGCCGAAACTGTCTAAGAAGGAGCTGAGATGCGACCAATTAGAAGACCCCATGGGGAAATTGGTCCTGGAAGCCCTGGAGAATCAGGATCCAAATAGACTCCTGCGCCACTCCTCAAAAGGAAGCTCGCCTGTTGAGGAAAGAGTGGGACAGGTTGCAGGTGCATCAGGGAGTGGTCTACCAAAGGGGCCCCTCTGATGGCCTGGAAGATAAATGGCAATTGTTCCTTCCGGAAAAACATCGAGAGACTGTTCTGATTGCCCTTCATGACAATCACGACCACCTAGGGGCGGAAAGGACCTTTCAACACGTCAGAAGTCGGTTCTATTGGCCTTGCAAGAGGGCAGAAGTAGAAGAGTACTAACACTCATGTGCACGCTGCATCCAGAGGAAGACTTTACCCCATCAAGCTGCCCCAATGTGCCATCTACAAAGTCAAGGCCCAATGGATCTGGTATGCATTGATTTTCTCTGCCTTGAACCCGACCTGAGTGGACTAGGAAATGTTCTGGTGATAACCGATCATTTCACCCGGTATGCTCAAGCTTTTCCAACCAAAGACCAGAAGGCTTCCACGGTGGCCAAGGTACTTATGGAGAAGTATTTCATCCACTATGGATTACCACAGCGACTCCATTCAGACCAAGGAAGGGACTTTGAGAGTCGGCTGATCCGGAACCTCCTGGATTCGTTAGGGATCAAGAAAACTCGAACCACACCTTACCATCCACAAGGAGATGCCCAGCCGGAGAGGTTTAACCGAACCCTACTCAACATGTTGGGAACCTTGGATAGTGAAAAGAAACAGCATTGGAGCAGACACATAGCAGCTATAGTCCACGCTTACAACTGTACCACAAGTGATGCTACAGGCTACTCCCCCTATCGACTCATGTTTGGGAGAGAAGCAAGGTTGCCCGTGGACCTGGCCTTTGGCACGTCCTTGGACCACTCCTCAGCCACATCCCACAAAGGATATGTGGACAGGCTTAGACACAGCCTGAAGGTAGCCTATAAACAGGCCCAAGCGGCCTCAGATCAAAGGGGAGCTCGTAATAAAAGAAACTTCGACCTGAAGGTCCATGTCCAGGACTTACAGCCAGGGGACCGAGTACTACTGCGCAATCTGAGGGTCCGCGGTAAACACAAACTTGCGGACAGATGGAGGCCCGAACCCTATGTCATCTGTAAGAAGCTGCCAGGCCTACCTGTTTACAAGTTGAAGCCAGAGGGGAAGGTGGGGCCACTGAAGACCTGGCACAGAAACCATCTGCTCCCACTTGCCGAAGCAGTCAGGATACCTCCCGCGAGGGACTCTCCTGAACTAGCCTCCATCCTAGATACCCCCAGACCAAACACTAGGTCTCAGGCCTCTCGGGCTGAAGATGTGGAGGCCTCTGAACTCAGTGGAGATGAAGGAAAAGAACTTGATTGGCTGTGGCCTTCCCCAACTCCAGGAACTTCTGCTATAGATCTTCCAACCACTGAAGACACTATAGATGGAACCCTGAATGCAGAAGCCACTGAGTTCATCCATCTAGTCCTTTGTCAGACCATTGGAAGGATGCCTGTGACACTTACTCAGAAGAGGACCCTGCGTGCAACTAAACCCCTGTTTTTAAACACACTTTTAGACAGGTGATTTTGGTTGGTTGCTGATTGGTTGGTAAGTTGAGCTTGGGTTTTGTCTGTCTTTTTGTGTTTTTGTTTATATTCGATAAGCCCCATCCAATGCTGCTTGCTGTGAAGACCAGTCATAGATTAGGGCAGTGACATTTGTTTGTTTTTTCATCCCTGTAGAGGCCTGTCTATCTCCCCAGCTCTGCACGCTGAAAATCAGTGGCGGCTGGTGCTCAAATTTTTTGGGGGGCGCAAACAAACTGAAAAAAACAAAACACCAATTGCCGCCACTGTGCCCATTAAACGCAGCCACTGTGCCCAAACGCCACTAGTTTCCCCCACAATACAGCCAGTTTGTCCCCACAATACAGCCAGTTTGTCCCCAAAATACAGCAAGTTTGTCCCCAAAATACAGCCAGTTTGTCCCCCAATATACAGCCAGTTTGTCCCCCAATATACAGCCAGTTTGTCCCCCAATATACAGCCAGTTTGTCCCCCAATATACAGCCAGTTTGTCCCCCAACATACAGCCAGTTTGTTCCCCAATAATACAGCCAGTTTGTCCCCCCAATAATACAGCCAGTTTGTCCCCCCAATAATACAGCCAGTTTGTCCCCCATAATACAGCCAGTTTGTCCCCCATATACAGCCAGTTTGTCCCCCAATATACAGCCAGTTTGTCCCCCAATATACAGCCAGTTTGTCCCCCAATATGCAGCCAGTTGCCCCCCAATATACAGCCAGTTGCCCCCCAATATACAGCCAGTTGCCCCCCAATATACAGCCAATTGCCCCCAATATACAGCCAGTTTGTCCCCCATATGCAGCCAGTTTCCCCCCAATATACAGCCAGTTTCCCCCCCAATATACAGCCAGTTTCCCCCCCCCAATATACAGCCAGTTTCCCCCCCAATATACAGCCAGTTTGTCCCCCATAATACAGCCAGTTTGTCCCCCATAATACAGCCAGTTTGTCCCCAATATACAGCCAGTTTCCCCCCAATATACAGCCAGTTTGTCCCCCGTATGCAGCCAGTTTCCCCCCAATATACAGCCAGTTTGTCCCCCATAATACAGCCAGTTTGTCCCCCATAATACAGCCAGTTTGTCCCCCAATATACAGCCAGTTTGTCCCCCAATATACAGCCAGTTTCCCCCCCAATATACAGCCAGTTTCCCCCCCAATATACAGCCAGTTTCCCTCCCAATATACAGCCAGTTTCCCCCCCAATATACAGCCAGTTTCCCCCCCATATACAGCCAGTTTCCCCCCTATATACAGCCAGTTTCCCCCCCCATATACAGCCAGTTTCCCCCCATATACAGCCAGTTTCCCCCATATACAGCCAGTTTACCCCCCAATATGCAGCCAGTTTCCCCCCCCCCAATATGCAGCCAGTTTCCCCCCCAATATGCAGCCAGTTGCCCCCCAATATACAGCCAGTTGCCCCACAATATACAGCCAGTTGCCCCCCAATATACAGCCAGTTTGTCCCCCGTTTTCAGCCAGTTGCCCTCCAATATACAGCCAGTTTGTCCCCGTATGCAGCCAGTTTCCCCCCAATATACAGCCAGTTGCCCCCCAATATACAGCCAGTTTCCCCCCCAATATACAGCCAGTTTGTCCCCCAAAATACAGCCAGTTTGTCCCCAATATGCAGCAAGTTTGTTCCCCAAATACAGCCAGTTTGTCTTTATAATACAGCCAGTTTGTCCCCCCCCAGCCCTGCACTTACCTTCCTCGAGTCAGCGCCGTCCTTCTTCCATCCTCGATGTCTTCTCCCGCCCTCGATGTTGCTTCAGCCAATCAGGTTACCGGTAACTAGTGATGAGCCGAACACCCCCGGGTTCGGTTCGCACCAGAACCCGCGAACGGACCGAAAGTTCGTACGAACATTAGAACCCTATTAAATACAATGGATGCGAACGTTCGAGTTCTAAAGTGCTAATTATAACAACTATTATGCATGTTATTGTCCTAAAAAGGGTTTGGGAACCCGGGTTGTGCACCAGGGGACATGTATCAATGCAAAAAGAAGTTTTAAAAACGGTCGTTTTTCGGGAGCAGTCATTTTAATGATGCATAAAGTGAAAAAAAAAAAGTCAAATATTCCTTTAAATATCGTACCTGGGGGGTGTCTAAAGTATGCCTGTGAAGTGCCACGTGTTTCCCGTGTTTAGAACTGTCCCTGCACAAAATGACACTTCTAAAGGAAAAAAAAGCCATTTAAAACTGCTTGCGGCTTTAATGTAATGTCTGGTCCCGGTAATATGGATGAAAATCTTTAAGAAAAATGGCATAGCTACCCCATGACCCCCCCCCTTACCCCAGCCCATTACCAGCCCCTTTGGGTCTTGTATGGATATTAAGGGGAACCCCGCACATAAAATAAAAAAGGCCCTATATACTCTGAACAGCCGTATACAGGCGGTGCATACAAGACAGGGACTGTAGGTTTGTTCTTATGTAGAATCTGTTTGTAATTTTGAACAGGTACATTGTTTAAGTGTAGCTCCAGCCCAAAAATCTATTTTTAAACTTTTTGGAAAACATAGGTAAGGGTTATCACCCCTGTAACATTTGTTTTGCTGTCTGTGCCCCTGTTCAGAACATTTCACCTCACTTTCCGTCCCAATGACAACTGTTTTTGAAATGTGGTGTTTTTCTTGAAACAAGGATTGCTGATAAAGCATCAGTACAGAGGAGACACCTTTCTCCCATATTAATTCTTACAGGAGAGAATTTTCCTTCCAAGGGGTAGATTTCCTCTCACTTCCTGTTGTCTTCTTGCGTTTGCAAGTAGGAGTCGTTTGTAAGTTGGATGTTTGAAAGTAGGGACCTGCCGTATATACTCTGCAGAAATAGGCCCCTTAGTTGTTGGTGTTGGCACAACACTGTAAGCACTCACAGTTACTCTTGGTTGGTGCTGGAACGCCCTGCTGTCAACTATTATATCAGGAATTGTAATTACATATAATTGTTGAACAGTGGTAGTAAAAATTGGGCCTTTGATGGTGGTGCTGGTGCCACAACACTGTAAGCCCTGACAGTTACTCTTGGTGGGTGCAGCAATGGGCCCTGCTGTGAATTATTAGATCAAGAATTGTAATTGCATGCCCCTGTTGAACAGGGGCTGAAAAATTGGGCCTTTCGTGGTGGTGGTGGTGGTGGCGTTGCCACAACACTGTAAGCCCTCAGAGTTACTCTTGGTGGGTGCAGGAATGGGCCCTGCTGTGAATTATTAGATCAAGAATTGTAATTACATGCCCCTTTTGAACAGGGGCTGAAAAATTGGGCCTTTCGTGGTGGTGGTGGTGGTGGCGTTGCCACAACACTGTAAGCCCTCAGAGTTACTCTTGGTGGTTGCAGCAATGGGCCCTGCTGTGAATTATTAGATCAAGAATTGTAATTACATGCCCCTGTTGAACAGGGGCTGAAAAATTGGGCCTTAGGCACTGGTGGCACAACACTACAACCCCTCACAGATACTGTACTTGGAGCACAGCAATGAGCCCTGTTGCAAAGTATTGCTTCAAAAATTGTAATGACACGCCCCTGTTAAACAGGGGCTGAAAAATTGGGCCTTAGGCACTGGTGCCACAACACTCCAACCCCTCACAGATACTGTACTTGGAGCACAGCAATGAGCCCTATGGCAAATTATTGCTAAAAAAATTGTAATTACACGCCCCTGTAAAACAGGGGCTGAAAAATTGGGCCTTAGCCACTGGTGGCGGCACCCATAAACAAAAATGATCTTCCAAGCTATCATCATCAATCGTATCATTGAGGACTCGGAGGAGGAGGATAGCCAGTCAACATAACAGCACAGGCACTCAGCATCAGCATCAGTCTTGAAGGGATGTGACATGTTAAAATCAATGAGTCTGTTATATCAGCATCAGGTGTGTGGTAGCTGGTGGTGATCCAAGACTGGTTCATCTTGATGAAAGTCAGTCGATCAACCGAGTCGGTGGACAGGCGCACCCTGTGATCCGTGACAAATCCTCCAGCAGCACTGAATGTGCGTTCTGAAAGAACGCTGGATGCAGGACAGGCCAGTAGCTCAATTGCATACTGTGCAAGCTCTGGCCAGTGATCCATCCTCAAGACCCAGTAAGCCAGAGGATTTTCGGTGGGGAAGGTGTCCAAGTCTGACCTTGCCCCTAGATATTCCTGCACCATGTTTATCAGACGCTGGCGATGGTTGCTGGAACCGATCATACTTTGGGGCTGCGGACTAAAGAATTGTCTGAACGCATCGGTCAGACGGCCACCTTCCCCACCGCTCCTTCTTTGACTGGCCGAAGCCTCAGCAACTCGTTGTCCAGGACCAGGAGTTTGTAACCTCCCAGTCTCTGGGAACGCGTTGCACAGACCTTTCTGCAAGGCCTCCCGGAGTTGTCTCATCCTCTGCTCCCTCTGCGACGGTAACATAAGGTCCGCAACCTTACCCTTGTACCGTGGATCAAGGAGAGTGGCCAGCCAGTAATGGTCCCTCTCCTTGATCCGAAGAATACGAGGATCCTTCCGCAGACTTTGCAGGATCAGGGAGGCCATGCAGCGTAGGTTTGCTGAGGCATTCGCTCCGGAGTCCTCTGGGTCACTAAGGACGACATGATCCGCAGCCACCTCCTCCCAGCCACGTACAAGTCCACTGGTTTCTTGGGACTGTAAATCATCCCTAAAAGACTGCTGCTGATGATGCTGAGTGCCAGCCTCCACCTCCATGCTGACACAATCCTCCTCCTCCTCCTCCTCCTCCTCCTCCTCTTCCTGTGCGATGGGTGGGACAGAAGGAACACTGTCTGGGTAAAGGGGGCCTTGAGAGGCAAGGAAGTCCTCCTCTTCCTGCCTCTGTTCTGCCTCAAGTGCCCTGTCCATTATTCCACGCAGCGTGTGCTCCAACAGGTGGACAAGAGGTACAGTGTCACTGATGCATGCACTGTCACTGCTCACCATCCTCGTGGCCTCCTCAAATGGTGCCAGGACAGTGCATGCATCCCTGATCATGCCCCACTGGCGTGGAGAAAAAAGACCAAGCTCCCCTGACCCTGTCCTGGTGCCGTAGTCGCACAGGTACTCATTGATGGCCCTCTGCTGCGTGTGCAGCCGCTGCAGCATGGCCAACGTTGAGTTCCACCTGGTGGGCATGTCACATATAAGGCGGTTCTTGGGCAGGTTCAACTCCTTTTGCAGCTCAGCCAGGCGAGCACTGCCATTATAAGATCTGCGGAAATGCACACAGACTTTCCTGGCCTGCCTCAGGACATCCTGTAAGCCCGGGTACCTGCCCAAGAACCGCTGCACCACCAGGTTAAGGACGTGAGCCACACAGGGCACATGGGTCAGTTGTCCCTGTCGGAGGGCGGAGAGGAGGTTGGTGCCATTGTCGCAAACCACCATTCCTGGCTTAAGCTGGCGTGGCGTCAACCACCTCTCGGCCTGGCCCTGCAGAGCAGACAGGACCTCTGCCCCAGTGTGGCTTCTGTCCCCCAAACACACCAGCGCAAGCACGGCATGGCATCTTTTTGCCTGCGTACTTGCGTAGCCCCTTGAACGCCTACGGAGCACCGCTGGTTCTGAGGACAAACCACAGGAAGAGGCCATGGAGGAAGAAGAAGAGGAGGGGGTGGAGGAGAGAGGTGTGTCACAACCAGTAGTAGCATTTTGGAGGCGTGGCGGTGGAACAACCTCCAACACTACTGCACCTTGTCCTGCATCCTTCCCAGCTGCCAAAAGAGTGACCCAATGGGCCGTGAAAGAAAGGTAACGTCCCTGTCCATGCCTGCTGGACCATGAGTCAGCGGTAATATGCACCTTACCGCTGACCGCCCTGTCCAGCGAGGCCAAGACATTGCCTTCCACATGCCGGTAGAGAGCCGGAATCGCCTTCCGTGCGAAAAAGTGGCGTTTGGGAACCTGCCACTGAGGAACCGCACATTGCACAAACTCACGGAAGGGGGCCGAGTCTACCAACTGAAAAGGCAGCAGTTGAAGCGCTAGCAATTTAGCCAAGCTAGCATTCAACCGCTGGGCATGTGGATGGCTGGGAGTGAACTTCTTTCGACGGTCCAGCAGCTGGGGCAGGGAAATTTGCCTGCTAGAATCGGACGTCGGTGTACTGCTAGCAGAGTGGCCGCAAGTACTTGGCTGTGACACACCTAATTCTACACCTTCATTCCTCTCAGTGCATGTTTCAGAGAGGACTGAAGTTATAGTGGGGTTGGAGATCCCAGCTGATGCGGTGCAAGGAGAGGTCCGCTTTGTTCTTTGGTGTGGGTCTTTGAGGTAGGCTTGCCAACGAGCTGCATGGCAGGTCAACATATGTCTGGTCAGGCATGTGGTACCCAAGCGGCTGATGTTTTGGCCACGCGATATGCGCTTGAGACATATGTTGCAAACAGCAGCTGTGCGATCTGATGCACTAGCCTCAAAAAAGGCCCACACCAAAGAACTTTTTGAATGACGGGCAGAGGCAGCGCCCTGCACAGGCGGAGCTCTGCGGTGTGATTCCGTCGGTGTACTGCCCTTACGCTGGCCACCAAAGGGCATCCTGCCTCATTGGAGATGTGCCTCCTCCTCATCCTCCTCCTCTCTCCTATTAGGCACCCACGTGGAGTCAGTGACCTCATCATCCCCTCCCTCCTCATCACTGGAGCCAATCTGGCAGTATGCTGCAGCTGCTGGAACATGACTGCCAGATTGGTGTCCTTCTTGAGCATCCCCTCTGTCTGCTCTCACGCTACTGCCTTCCTGTAGCTGGGTTTCATCATCAGACCCTTCGAAACGCTGGGCATCCTCCTGGAGCATGTACCCAACACTGTGCTCAAACAGTTCGGGGGACTCCTCAGGAGGAGGACATGGTGGGTCTAGGGAAGGAGTGACTGATGATGAGTCTGACATTGATACCAGGGAAGAGGACGCTTTGGCAGCTGCTTTGCCAGTACCCTGAGCCTGGGTGAGAGAGGATGAGGAGGAGGAGGAGGGCTTGGTCATCCACTCTACCAAGTCTTCGGCATGATGTGGCTCAACATGTCCAGCTGCCGAAAAGAAGGACAAGCGTGTCCCATGGCCATGTGCTGATGACAATGCACCGCGTCCACGACCAGCACTGTTGCCCCCAGACACAGAGCCTGCTTGCCCTCTTTTATTGCCTCCTGACTGTCTGCCTCTCCTTGTTTGCCTTCCAGACATTCTAATAGATGGCCTGCAGGGAGATGGGAAAAAAGCAATAAGGGCTACCTTCAGGTGTCCTTCTCTGTCCCTTTACTTAAGGATTTCTAAATATGGTTGAGGATGATTGCTTTTGCACAGAATAGCACAACGACAATTTCCCTGACTGTCCAAAAAACAAGGATTTCAAAGATGGTTGATGAGGAATGCTTTAGCACACTATAGCACAAGGAGAATTTCCCTCACTGTCCTTCCCTGTCCCTAGAAACAAGGATTATCACAGTGAAAGAAACTGACACTCTTCCTACCTATAGTTTTCTGTCCCTAGAAAAAATGTTTTTTTAAAGCACACTATAGCACAAGGAGAATTTCCCTCACTGTCCTTCCCTGTCCCTAGAAACAAGGATTATCACAGTGAAAGAAACTGACACTCTTCCTACCTATAGTTTTCTGTCCCTAGAAAAAATGTTTTTTTAAAGCACACTATAGCACAAGGAGAATTTCTCTCACTGTCCTTCCCTGTCCCTAGAAACAAGGATTATCACAGTGAAAGAAACTGACACTCTTCCTACCTATAGTTTTCTGTCCCTAGAAAAAATGTTTTTTTAAAGCACACTATAGCACAAGGAGAATTTCCCTCACTGTCCTTCCCTGTCCCTAGAAACAAGGATTATCACAGTGAAAGAAACTGACACTCTTCCTACCTATAGTTTTCTGTCCCTAGAAAAAATGTTTTTTTTAAAGCACACTATAGCACAAGGAGAATTTCCCTCACTGTCCTTCCCTGTCCCTAGAAACAAGGATTATCACAGTGAAAGAAACTGACACTCTTCCTACCTATAGTTTTCTGTCCCTAGAAAAAATGTTTTTTTAAAGCACACTATAGCACAAGGAGAATTTCCCTCACTGTCCTTCCCTGTCCCTAGAAACAAGGATTATCACAGTGAAAGAAACTGACACTCTTCCTACCTATAGTTTTCTGTCCCTAGAAAAAATGTTTTTTTAAAGCACACTATAGCACAAGGAGAATTTCCCTCACTGTCCTTCCCTGTCCCTAGAAACAAGGATTATCACAGTGAAAGAAACTGACACTCTTCCTACCTATAGTTTTCTGTCCCTAGAAAAAATATTTTTTTAAAGCATACTATAGCACAAGGAGAATTTCCCTCACTGTCCTTCCCTGTCCCTAGAAACAAGGATTATCACAGTGAAAGAAACTGACACTCTTCCTACCTATAGTTTTCTGTCCCTAGAAAAAATGTTTTTTTAAAGCACACTATAGCACAAGGAGAATTTCCCTCACTGTCCTTCCCTGTCCCTAGAAACAAGGATTATCACAGTGAAAGAAACTGACATTCTTCCTACCTATAGTTTTCTGTCCCTAGAAAAAATGTTTTTTTAAAGCACACTATAGCACAAGGAGAATTTCCCTCACTGTCCTTCCCTGTCCCTAGAAACAAGGATTATCACAGTGAAAGAAACTGACACTCTTCCTACCTATAGTTTTCTGTCCCTAGAAAAAAATGTTTTTTTAAAGCACACTATAGCACAAGGAGAATTTCCCTCACTGTCCTTCCCTGTCCCTAGAAACAAGGATTATCACAGTGAAAGAAACTGACACTCTTCCTACCTATAGTTTTCTGTCCCTAGAAAAAATGTTTTTTTAAAGCACACTATAGCACAAGGAGAATTTCCCTCACTGTCCTTCCCTGTCCCTAGAAACAAGGATTATCACAGTGAAAGAAACTGACACTCTTCCTACCTATAGTTTTCTGTCCCTAGAAAAAATGTTTTTTTAAAGCACACTATAGCACAAGGAGAATTTCCCTCACTGTCCTTCCCTGTCCCTAGAAACAAGGATTATCACAGTGAAAGAAACTGACACTCTTCCTACCTATAGTTTTCTGTCCCTAGAAAAAATGTTTTTTTAAAGCACACTATAGCACAAGGAGAATTTCCCTCACTGTCCTTCCCTGTCCCTAGAAACAAGGATTATCACAGTGAAAGAAACTGACACTCTTCCTACCTATAGTTTTCTGTCCCTAGAAAAAATGTTTTTTTAAAGCACACTATAGCACAAGGAGAATTTCCCTCACTGTCCTTCCCTGTCCCTAGAAACAAGGATTATCACAGTGAAAGAAACTGACACTCTTCCTACCTATAGTTTTCTGTCCCTAGAAAAAATGTTTTTTTAAAGCACACTATAGCACAAGGAGAATTTCCCTCACTGTCCTTCCCTGTCCCTAGAAACAAGGATTATCACAGTGAAAGAAACTGACACTCTTCCTACCTATAGTTTTCTGTCCCTAGAAAAAATGTTTTTTTAAAGCACACTATAGCACAAGGAGAATTTCCCTCACTGTCCTTCCCTGTCCCTAGAAACAAGGATTATCACAGTGAAAGAAACTGACACTCTTCCTACCTATAGTTTTCTGTCCCTAGAAAATTTTTTTTTTTAAAGCACACTATAGCACAAGGAGAATTTCCCTCACTGTCCTTCCCTGTCCCTAGAAACAAGGATTATCACAGTGAAAGAAACTGACACTCTTCCTACCTATAGTTTTCTGTCCCTAGAAAAAATGTTTTTTTAAAGCACACTATAGCACAAGGAGAATTTCCCTCACTGTCCTTCCCTGTCCCTAGAAACAAGGATTATCACAGTGAAAGAAACTGACACTCTTCCTACCTATAGTTTTCTGTCCCTAGAAAAAATGTTTTTTTAAAGCACACTATAGCACAAGGAGAATTTCCCTCACTGTCCTTCCCTGTCCCTAGAAACAAGGATTATCACAGTGAAAGAAACTGACACTCTTCCTACCTATAGTTTTCTGTCCCTAGAAAAAAATGTTTTTTTAAAGCACACTATAGCACAAGGAGAATTTCCCTCACTGTCCTTCCCTGTCCCTAGAAACAAGGATTATCACAGTGAAAGAAACTGACACTCTTCCTACCTATAGTTTTCTGTCCCTAGAAAAAATGTTTTTTTAAAGCACACTATAGCACAAGGAGAATTTCCCTCACTGTCCTTCCCTGTCCCTAGAAACAAGGATTATCACAGTGAAATAAACTGACACTCTTCCTACCTATAGTTTTCTGTCCCTAGAAAAAAATGTTTTTTTAAAGCACACTATAGCACAAGGAGAATTTCCCTCACTGTCCTTCCCTGTCCCTAGAAACAAGGATTATCACAGTGAAAGAAACTGACATTCTTCCTACCTATAGTTTTCTGTCCCTAGAAAAAATGTTTTTTTAAAGCACACTATAGCACAAGGAGAATTTCCCTCACTGTCCTTCCCTGTCCCTAGAAACAAGGATTATCACAGTGAAAGAAACTGACACTCTTCCTACCTATAGTTTTCTGTCCCTAGAAAAAAATGTTTTTTTAAAGCACACTATAGCACAAGGAGAATTTCCCTCACTGTCCTTCCCTGTCCCTAGAAACAAGGATTATCACAGTGAAAGAAACTGACACTCTTCCTACCTATAGTTTTCTGTCCCTAGAAAAAATGTTTTTTTAAAGCACACTATAGCACAAGGAGAATTTCCCTCACTGTCCTTCCCTGTCCCTAGAAACAAGGATTATCACAGTGAAAGAAACTGACACTCTTCCTACCTATAGTTTTCTGTCCCTAGAAAAAATGTTTTTTTAAAGCACACTATAGCACAAGGAGAATTTCCCTCACTGTCCTTCCCTGTCCCTAGAAACAAGGATTATCACAGTGAAAGAAACTGACACTCTTCCTACCTATAGTTTTCTGTCCCTAGAAAAAATGTTTTTTTAAAGCACACTATAGCACAAGGAGAATTTCCCTCACTGTCCTTCCCTGTCCCTAGAAACAAGGATTATCACAGTGAAAGAAACTGACACTCTTCCTACCTATAGTTTTCTGTCCCTAGAAAAAATGTTTTTTTAAAGCACACTATAGCACAAGGAGAATTTCCCTCACTGTCCTTCCCTGTCCCTAGAAACAAGGATTATCACAGTGAAAGAAACTGACACTCTTCCTACCTATAGTTTTCTGTCCCTAGAAAAAATGTTTTTTTAAAGCACACTATAGCACAAGGAGAATTTCCCTCACTGTCCTTCCCTGTCCCTAGAAACAAGGATTATCACAGTGAAAGAAACTGACACTCTTCCTACCTATAGTTTTCTGTCCCTAGAAAAAATGTTTTTTTAAAGCACACTATAGCACAAGGAGAATTTCCCTCACTGTCCTTCCCTGTCCCTAGAAACAAGGATTATCACAGTGAAAGAAACTGACACTCTTCCTACCTATAGTTTTCTGTCCCTAGAAAAAATGTTTTTTTAAAGCACACTATAGCACAAGGAGAATTTCCCTCACTGTCCTTCCCTGTCCCTAGAAACAAGGATTATCACAGTGAAAGAAACTGACACTCTTCCTACCTATAGTTTTCTGTCCCTAGAAAAAATGTTTTTTTAAAGCACACTATAGCACAAGGAGAATTTCCCTCACTGTCCTTCCCTGTCCCTAGAAACAAGGATTATCACAGTGAAAGAAACTGACACTCTTCCTACCTATAGTTTTCTGTCCCTAGAAAAAATGTTTTTTTAAAGCACACTATAGCACAAGGAGAATTTCCCTCACTGTCCTTCCCTGTCCCTAGAAACAAGGATTATCACAGTGAAAGAAACTGACACTCTTCCTACCTATAGTTTTCTGTCCCTAGAAAAAATGTTTTTTTAAAGCACACTATAGCACAAGGAGAATTTCCCTCACTGTCCTTCCCTGTCCCTAGAAACAAGGATTATCACAGTGAAAGAAACTGACACTCTTCCTACCTATAGTTTTCTGTCCCTAGAAAAAATGTTTTTTTAAAGCACACTATAGCACAAGGAGAATTTCCCTCACTGTCCTTCCCTGTCCCTAGAAACAAGGATTATCACAGTGAAAGAAACTGACACTCTTCCTACCTATAGTTTTCTGTCCCTAGAAAAAATGTTTTTTTAAAGCACACTATAGCACAAGGAGAATTTCCCTCACTGTCCTTCCCTGTCCCTAGAAACAAGGATTCGCACAGTAAAACACACTGACACTCTCCCTACCTATAGTTTTCTGTCCCTAGAAAAAATGTTTTTTTAAAGCACACTATAGCACAAGGAGAATTTCCCTCACTGTCCTTCCCTGTCCCTAGAAACAAGGATTCGCACAGTGAAAGAAACTGACACTCTTCCTACCTATAGTTTTCTGTCCCTAGAAAAAATGTTTTTTTAAAGCACACTATAGCACAAGGAGAATTTCCCTCACTGTCCTTCCCTGTCCCTAGAAACAAGGATTATCACAGTGAAAGAAACTGACACTCTTCCTACCTATAGTTTTCTGTCCCTAGAAAAAATGTTTTTTTAAAGCACACTATAGCACAAGGAGAATTTCCCTCACTGTCCTTCCCTGTCCCTAGAAACAAGGATTATCACAGTGAAAGAAACTGACACTCTTCCTACCTATAGTTTTCTGTCCCTAGAAATTTTTTTTTTTAAAGCACACTATAGCACAAGGAGAATTTCCCTCACTGTCCTTCCCTGTCCCTAGAAACAAGGATTATCACAGTGAAAGAAACTGACACTCTTCCTACCTATAGTTTTCTGTCCCTAGAAAAAATGTTTTTTTTAAAGCACACTATAGCACAAGGAGAATTTCCCTCACTGTCCTTCCCTGTCCCTAGAAACAAGGATTATCACAGTGAAAGAAAATGACACTCTTCCTACCTATAGTTTTCTGTCCCTAGAAAAAATGTTTTTTTTAAAGCACACTATAGCACAAGGAGAATTTCCCTCACTGTCCTTCCCTGTCCCTAGAAACAAGGATTATCACAGTGAAAGAAACTGACACTCTTCCTACCTATAGTTTTCTGTCCCTAGAAAAAATGTTTTTTTAAAGCACACTATAGCACAAGGAGAATTTCCCTCACTGTCCTTCCCTGTCCCTAGAAACAAGGATTATCACAGTGAAAGAAACTGACACTCTTCCTACCTATAGTTTTCTGTCCCTAGAAAAAATGTTTTTTTAAAGCACACTATAGCACAAGGAGAATTTCCCTCACTGTCCTTCCCTGTCCCTAGAAACAAGGATTATCACAGTGAAAGAAACTGACACTCTTCCTACCTATAGTTTTCTGTCCCTAGAAAAAATGTTTTTTTAAAGCACACTATAGCACAAGGAGAATTTCCCTCACTGTCCTTCCCTGTCCCTAGAAACAAGGATTATCACAGTGAAAGAAACTGACACTCTTCCTACCTATAGTTTTCTGTCCCTAGAAAAAATGTTTTTTTAAAGCACACTATAGCACAAGGAGAATTTCCCTCACTGTCCTTCCCTGTCCCTAGAAACAAGGATTATCACAGTGAAAGAAACTGACACTCTTCCTACCTATAGTTTTCTGTCCCTAGAAAAAAATGTTTTTTTAAAGCACACTATAGCACAAGGGGAATTTCCCTCACTGTCCTTCCCTGTCCCTAGAAACAAGGATTATCACAGTGAAAGAAACTGACACTCTTCCTACCTATAGTTTTCTGTCCCTAGAAAAAATGTTTTTTAAAGCACACTATAGCACAAGGGGAATTTCCCTCACTGTCCTTCCCTGTCCCTAGAAACAAGGATTATCACAGTGAAAGAAACTGACACTCTTCCTACCTATAGTTTTCTGTCCCTAGAAAAAATGTTTTTTTAAAGCACACTATAGCACAAGGAGAATTTCCCTCACTGTCCTTCCCTGTCCCTAGAAACAAGGATTATCACAGTGAAAGAAACTGACACTCTTCCTACCTATAGTTTTCTGTCCCTAGAAAAAATGTTTTTTTAAAGCACACTATAGCACAAGGAGAATTTCCCTCACTGTCCTTCCCTGTCCCTAGAAACAAGGATTATCACAGTGAAAGAAACTGACACTCTTCCTACCTATAGTTTTCTCTCCCTAGAAAAAATGTTTTTTTAAAGCACACTATAGCACAAGGAGAATTTCCCTCACTGTCCTTCCCTGTCCCTAGAAACAAGGATTATCACAGTGAAAGAAACTGACACTCTTCCTACCTATAGTTTTCTGTCCCTAGAAAAAATGTTTTTTTTAAAGCACACTATAGCACAAGGAGAATTTCCCTCACTGTCCTTCCCTGTCCCTAGAAACAAGGATTATCACAGTGAAAGAAACTGACACTCTTCCTACCTATAGTTTTCTGTCCCTAGAAAAAAATTTTTTTAAAGCACACTATAGCACAAGGAGAATTTCCCTCACTGTCCTTCCCTGTCCCTAGAAACAAGGATTATCACAGTGAAAGAAACTGACACTCTTCCTACCTATAGTTTTCTGTCCCTAGAAAAAATGTTTTTTTAAAGCACACTATAGCACAAGGAGAATTTCCCTCACTGTCCTTCCCTGTCCCTAGAAACAAGGATTATCACAGTGAAAGAAACTGACACTCTTCCTACCTATAGTTTTCTGTCCCTAGAAAAAATGTTTTTTTAAAGCACACTATAGCACAAGGAGAATTTCCCTCACTGTCCTTCCCTGTCCCTAGAAACAAGGATTATCACAGTGAAAGAAACTGACACTCTTCCTACCTATAGTTTTCTGTCCTTAGAAAAAATGTTTTTTTAAAACACACTATAGCACAAGGAGAATTTCCCTCACTGTCCTTCCCTGTCCCTAGAAACAAGGATTATCACAGTGAAAGCAACTGACACTCTTCTTACCTATAGTTTTCTGTCCCTAGAAAAAATGTTTTTTTAAAGCACACTATAGCACAAGGAGAATTTCCCTCACTGTCCTTCCCTGTCCCTAGAAACAAGGATTATCACAGTGAAAGAAACTGACACTCTTCCTACCTATAGTTTTCTGTCCCTAGAAAAAATGTTTTTTTAAAGCACACTATAGCACAAGGAGAATTTCCCTCACTGTCCTTCCCTGTCCCTAGAAACAAGGATTCGCACAGTAAAACACACTGACACTCTCCCTACTGTGAGGGGGTTAGCTCGGCAGCGGGTGTGTGTGACCCCCGAGATGGGCTCCCCACACAAAAACAGGCCCAGCAAACGGAGGTTGTGGTTTTCAAAATCAAAAAGGTGCGGTTTATTTTCTATTTACAGTGACAAAACACAGCAAAGCAAAAGAAACATAAACAAAATAAATCCTGGTCAACTTGACCTCTGACTAAACATAGAGGTTTCCTAACTAACAACTGGGATCAGCCTAGTGCTGTCCTAGTCCCTAAGTCCCTGGTTTTAAATGTCCAAGCAAATAGCCACACAGGCTTTGTCTCACCGCACAGGGGTTCACTCTCCCTAGACAGTCCACACAGGTCTGGGTCCAGGCATGAGCTAACATCTAATGAAGCTGGGAGTTCTTATAGAGGCCTAAATGAGCTGACAAGCTTCAGCTGGTCTCATCAACTCCCTGTCTGCACGACGCCCCACACTCTCCCTAGAGGTATGAGTCATCCATGAGCCCACTAGCCTCAGCTGGGCTTATACAACTCTCCACCTAGTTGTATAAGTCGGCGTAAAGCCTGAATCTGGGCGAAATATATCTACCCCCCTGGATGCAACCAGGTGACTTTACCTTCCTGCTGTCACACTACCTATAGTTTTCTGTCCCTAGAAAAAATGTTTTTTTAAAGCACACTATAGCACAAGGAGAATTTCCCTCACTGTCCTTCCCTGTCCCTAGAAACAAGGATTATCACAGTGAAAGAAACTGACACTCTTCCTACCTATAGTTTTCTGTCCCTAGAAAAAATGTTTTTTTTAAAGCACACTATAGCACAAGGAGAATTTCCCTCACTGTCCTTCCCTGTCCCTAGAAACAAGGATTATCACAGTGAAAGAAACTGACACTCTTCCTACCTATAGTTTTCTGTCCCTAGAAAAAATTTTTTTTAAAGCACACTATAGCACAAGGAGAATTTCCCTCACTGTCCTTCCCTGTCCCTAGAAACAAGGATTATCACAGTGAAAGAAACTGACACTCTTCCTACCTATAGTTTTCTGTCCCTAGAAAAAATGTTTTTTTAAAGCACACTATAGCACAAGGAGAATTTCCCTCACTGTCCTTCCCTGTCCCTAGAAACAAGGATTATCACAGTGAAAGAAACTGACACTCTTCCTACCTATAGTTTTCTGTCCCTAGAAAAAATGTTTTTTTAAAGCACACTATAGCACAAGGAGAATTTCCCTCACTGTCCTTCCCTGTCCCTAGAAACAAGGATTATCACAGTGAAAGAAACTGACACTCTTCCTACCTATAGTTTTCTGTCCTTAGAAAAAATGTTTTTTTAAAGCACACTATAGCACAAGGAGAATTTCCCTCACTGTCCTTCCCTGTCCCTAGAAACAAGGATTATCACAGTGAAAGAAACTGACACTCTTCTTACCTATAGTTTTCTGTCCCTAGAAAAAATGTTTTTTTAAAGCACACTATAGCACAAGGAGAATTTCCCTCACTGTCCTTCCCTGTCCCTAGAAACAAGGATTATCACAGTGAAAGAAACTGACACTCTTCCTACCTATAGTTTTCTGTCCCTAGAAAAAATGTTTTTTTAAAGCACACTATAGCACAAGGAGAATTTCCCTCACTGTCCTTCCCTGTCCCTAGAAACAAGGATTCGCACAGTAAAACACACTGACACTCTCCCTACTGTGAGGGGGTTAGCTCGGCAGCGGGTGTGTGTGACCCCCGAGATGGGCTCCCCACACAAAAACAGGCCCAGCAAACGGAGGTTGTGGTTTTCAAAATCAAAAAGGTGCGGTTTATTTTCTATTTACAGTGACAAAACACAGCAAAGCAAAAGAAACATAAACAAAATAAATCCTGGTCAACTTGACCTCTGACTAAACATAGAGGTTTCCTAACTAACAACTGGGATCAGCCTAGTGCTGTCCTAGTCCCTAAGTCCCTGGTTTTAAATGTCCAAGCAAATAGCCACACAGGCTTTGTCTCACCGCACAGGGGTTCACTCTCCCTAGACAGTCCACACAGGTCTGGGTCCAGGCATGAGCTAACATCTAATGAAGCTGGGAGTTCTTATAGAGGCCTAAATGAGCTGACAAGCTTCAGCTGGTCTCATCAACTCCCTGTCTGCACGACGCCCCACACTCTCCCTAGAGGTATGAGTCATCCATGAGCCCACTAGCCTCAGCTGGGCTTATACAACTCTCCACCTAGTTGTATAAGTCGGCGTAAAGCCTGAATCTGGGCGAAATATATCTACCCCCCTGGATGCAACCAGGTGACTTTACCTTCCTGCTGTCACATACCCCCCCCTCTTGTTTTAACCTCGGGGTTGGAACACCAGCAATCAGGCATTCATGTACTCGAGACAAAGCATCCACATTCCCCATTTGAACGCCAGGGCGATGCTTTACTGTGAAGTTGAATTCCTGGAGGGCCAGGAACCACCTATTCACTCTTCTATTTGTTTCCTTGTTTTGAGCCATCCACTTTAACGAAGCGTGATCCGTAACCATGTCAAAGTGCCTACCTAGCAGGTAGTACCGAAGGGAATCTAGAGCCCACTTCACCGCTAAACACTCCTTTTCAACGGTGGCGTAATTTACCTCATGGGACTTCAACTTCCTGCTGAGGTAAATGACTGGGTGCTCTTCCCCGTTCCAGACCTGGGACAATACTGCTCCTAACCCCACATCTGACGCATCACTTTGTACGACAAAGTCTTTAGAGAAGTCGGGTGAGTACAACACTGGCTGGCTACATAAGGCTTGTTTCAAGAATTGGAATGCTGCCTCAGCCTCGGGGGTCCATTTAATCATGACCGACCCTTTCCCCTTCGTCAGGTTGGTTAGGGGCACAGCCTTAGAAGCAAAGTGGGGAATGAATCGCCGATAATACCCAGCGATTCCCAGAAAGGCTCGTACCTGCTTCTTGCTGTTGGGACGTGGCCAACTCTGGATGGCCTCGACTTTGTTGAGTTGGGGTTTTATTACTCCCCTCCCAATGGTGTACCCAAGATATTTGGCCTCCTCCTGCCCAATGGTACACTTCTTGGGGTTAGCCGTAAACCCCGCTTCCCGAACAGAGTCCAGGACTGCTTGCACTTTTGGCAGATGTGAGGCCCAATCTGTGCTATGGACAATTACGTCATCCAGGTAAGCCGCAGCATACTTCCGATGGGGCCTCAGCATCTGGTCCATTTTCCGCTGGAATGTGGCCGGCGCATTCTGTAACCCGAACGGCATTCTTTTATATTGGAACACCCCGTCTGGGGTTACAAATGCGGTTTTCTCTTTGGCCGACTTGGCCAGGGGGATTTGCCAATACCCTTTTGTGAGGTCAAGAGTCGTCATGTATCGGGTTGTTCCCAGCCGGTCGATCAACTCATCTATACGTGGCATGGGGTAGGTGTCAAATTTTGTAACTTTGTTCAACTGACGAAAATCGTTACAAAATCGCCAGCTCCCATCCGGTTTAGGCACCAACACAATGGGACTAGACCAATCACTTTGGGACTCCTCTATCACCCCTAAGTTCAGCATTTTCTGTACTTCCTCCCGTTTTGCCTCCCGTCGGGCCTCTGGGATCCGATAGGGTTTTAACTTCACCCTTTCACCGGGCGGGGTAATGATGTCATGCTCTACCCCAGATGTTTGTCCCGGCAGCTCAGAGAATACCTCCTTGTTGCGAAGCACAAACTCCTTAACCTCCTGTTGTTGGGGTTGTGACAAGGTGGCTGCTATTCCAACCTCAGGAATCACGCAACCAGTTTGAGCTGGTGACCAAGTGTCTGCGACTAGGGACTCTCTATCCCTCCAGGCTTTCAACAGATTAACGTGATAGATCTGTTCGGGCTTTCGCATTCCTGGTTGTCTGACCTTGTAATTCACTTCGCTCACTTTTTCCATTATCTCGTAGGGGCCTTGCCATTTGGCAAGGAATTTACTTTCAACCGTAGGGACAAGTACCAGTATCCTATCCCCCGGGGAAAAGGTACGGGTCTTGGCTCCACGGTTGTACACTCTCTGCTGTGCTAACTGCGCTTGGGCCAAATGTTCCTTCACGATGGGCATTACCTGTGCAATTCGGTCTTGCATCAGGGCAACATGCTCAATCACACTCCTGTGGGGAGAACTCTTACTTTCCCAAGTTTCCTTGGCAATATCCAACAGCCCTCTTGGGTGTCTCCCATACAGTAACTCAAAGGGGGAGAATCCCGTAGAGGATTGGGGCACCTCCCTAATAGCAAACATCAGATAAGGAAGTAGACAGTCCCAATCCTTTCCATCTCTATCCACCACTTTCTTCAACATTTGTTTTAGGGTTTTGTTGAATCTTTCAACCAGCCCATCGGTTTGGGGGTGATACACAGATGTACGTAATTGCGTCACTTTGAATAATTTACACAGCTCCTTCATAACCCGGGACATAAAGGGTGTACCTTGGTCCGTAAGCAGTTCTTTACAAATACCCACCCGGCTAAACACAAGAGATAGCTCTTTGGCTATGGTTTTGGCCGAGGTATTTCGGAGAGGGATCGCTTCTGGATAACGGGTGGCATAGTCCATTATAACTAATATGTACTGGTGCCCCCTAGCGGACTTGATTATAGGACCTACCAAATCCATGGCGATCCTCTCAAACGGGACCTCAATGATGGGTAGAGGGACCAGCGGGCTACGGAAATGTGGCATCGGGGCCGACCTCTGACACACAGGGCAGGAGGAACAATAATTTTCTATGTCCTTCATCACCCCCGGCCAATAGAATCTCTGTAATACCCTCTCTCGGGTTTTCTCTGTCCCCAGATGACCTCCAAGAATGTGCCCATGGGCCAACTCCAACACCAACTTCCTGTAAGGTTTGGGCACCACAAGCTGCTCAACGGTTTCTTCTGCCCTTTTTGCCACCCGATACAGTAGGTCCTTCTCTACGCTGAAGTATGGGTAAGTGCAGGTATTATCTGGGTTCACTAACTCGCCATCTATTTTCACTACGTTTTCCCGTGCCTTTATTAGGGCGGGGTCTTTCAACTGTTCTGTGGCAAAGTTTTCCCTGTGAACCTCAAGATCAGAAAACTCCACAGACGGTAGGTTTTCGTCTGAGGAGGTGGGCTCCTCTCCAGTTTCTTGAGTCTCCCCTGCCAATACTGATAAGGGAAATTCCGGAGAGTCCTCACCACTCTCAGGGGAGTTCTGGCTATCACATTCCTGGTACATAGGGGCACCAGTGGGGGGCTCAGGATCATCCCACAGTTCCCAGAACTTCGGAAAATCCCTTCCCACAATGGCGTCATGCGGTAACTGAGATACTAAGCCCACTGGATGAGAGAGGGTACCTTTGGGGGTCTCGAAACACACTGTAGTCACTGGATACTCTCGGGTGTCCCCATGCACACAAATAACAGCTACCTTGCTATTCCCAGAGACCTCTGTTTTAACTAACTCAGCCTTTATCAGGGTCACAAGGCTACCTGAATCCAGCAATACCACAACATTTCTACCATTAACACACATTTTGCATAAATGTTTCTCAGTTCCTCGAATGGCAGTGCATGCGACTGTCGCACACAGCGACTGACGTCTGCCCGTCAGAAAGTCACACTGCATGGGTTCCTCCACAACCGGGCAATTGGCTGCAATATGTCCCGCTTGCCGGCAGCGGTAGCAAACGATCCTTCTTGCGGCCTCTTGAGCCGCTGATTTCCCAGGATTTTCTCGCCAAACTTGGGGTAGAGCTCCCACCCTCTCACTCTCTCCACCCTCACCCCTTGGAATCCTCTTATCCGCCCCTGGGGATGGTCTGGTCTTAGGGTGGAAAGTCCGAGTGTCTCTGGAAGACGCCGTCAGGTTCTCTGTAGCCAAGTATTTCTCCACACGATCCACAAGACCATCGGCCGTCTCTGGGTCTCCATGGCTTACCCACTTTTGGATGGCAGTAGGAAGAGCTCTCAAAAACCGATCCATTACAACACGTTCCACAATCTTTGGTGCGGACAAAGTCTCTGGCTGTAGCCACTTTCTGCTCAGGTGAATGAGATCATACATTTGAGACCTGGGGGGTTTTCCAAGCTGGAAAGTCCAGTTATGCACACGCTGAGCCCGGACAGCCTGGGTGACACCCAGCCTTGCCAATATTTCAGCTTTTAGCATCACATAGTCTTTTGCTTGGTTAGGCTCTAGGTCATAGTAAGCTTTCTGCGATTCACCAGTTAACAGAGGAGCCACCAGTCCAGCCCACTGCTCCTCAGGCCACTTTTCTCTTTCAGCGGTCCTTTCAAATGTGGTCAAAAATACCTCTGGATCATCCTCTCCAGTCATTTTTGTCAATAAACGACTCACCCCAAAGGACGCGGTATTAGTGGGACGGCTTTCCTCACTGGTCTGCGGACGTTGCTGCATTACTGCTTCCATCTGTTGTTGTAGTCTCTGCTCTTGCTTCTGCAACAGGTCTATGAAGCGGGCCTCAGATTGCTGCTGGGCTTGTTGCTGAGCCTCCAGACTCTGTTGCAAAGTTGCGTTTGTCTGCTGCTGGGCTGCAAGGCTCTGTTGATGAGCTTGCTGCTGGGCTGCGAAGTTCTGTTGTTGAGCTGCAAGGCTCTGTTGATGAGCTGCAAGGCTCTTTTGCAAACCTGCATTTGTCTGCTGTTGATTGGCATTTGCTAGAGCCAGCTGCTTCAGTATCTCCTCCATGCTGGCTTAAAAAAAAACTGCCACTGGTTCTCCACCAACTGTGAGGGGGTTAGCTCGGCAGCGGGTGTGTGTGACCCCCGAGATGGGCTCCCCACACAAAAACAGGCCCAGCAAACGGAGGTTGTGGTTTTCAAAATCAAAAAGGTGCGGTTTATTTTCTATTTACAGTGACAAAACACAGCAAAGCAAAAGAAACATAAACAAAATAAATCCTGGTCAACTTGACCTCTGACTAAACATAGAGGTTTCCTAACTAACAACTGGGATCAGCCTAGTGCTGTCCTAGTCCCTAAGTCCCTGGTTTTAAATGTCCAAGCAAATAGCCACACAGGCTTTGTCTCACCGCACAGGGGTTCACTCTCCCTAGACAGTCCACACAGGTCTGGGTCCAGGCATGAGCTAACATCTAATGAAGCTGGGAGTTCTTATAGAGGCCTAAATGAGCTGACAAGCTTCAGCTGGTCTCATCAACTCCCTGTCTGCACGACGCCCCACACTCTCCCTAGAGGTATGAGTCATCCATGAGCCCACTAGCCTCAGCTGGGCTTATACAACTCTCCACCTAGTTGTATAAGTCGGCGTAAAGCCTGAATCTGGGCGAAATATATCTACCCCCCTGGATGCAACCAGGTGACTTTACCTTCCTGCTGTCACACTACCTATAGTTTTCTGTCCCTAGAAAAAATGTTTTTTTAAAGCACACTATAGCACAAGGAGAATTTCCCTCACTGTCCTTCCCTGTCCCTAGAAACAAGGATTCGCACAGTGAAAGAAACTGACACTCTTCCTACCTATAGTTTTCTGTCCCTAGAAAAAATGTTTTTTTAAAGCACACTATAGCACAAGGAGAATTTCCCTCACTGTCCTTCCCTGTCCCTAGAAACAAGGATTATCACAGTGAAAGAAACTGACACTCTTCCTACCTATAGTTTTCTGTCCCTAGAAAAAATGTTTTTTTAAAGCACACTATAGCACAAGGAGAATTTCCCTCACTGTCCTTCCCTGTCCCTAGAAACAAGGATTCGCACAGTAAAACACACTGACACTCTCCCTACCTATAGTTTTCTGTCCCTAGAAAAAATGTTTTTTTAAAGCACACTATAGCACAAGGAGAATTTCCCTCACTGTCCTTCCCTGTCCCTAGAAACAAGGATTCGCACAGTAAAACACACTGACACTCTCCCTACCTATCCTTCTCTTTCCCTAAACTAAAGGAATCCAGGTTAAGCAAGAAAAAATAAATGTCACTGTCCCTGCCTATGCTTCTCTTTCCCTGCTCCGGAACACACTACACTAGGCCGCCGTGCTGGCGGCCTTTTATAGTGTGGGGCGTGTACTAAACACCCTCAGCAATAATTGGCCACAGGCATCCTGCCTGTGGCCAATCATTGCTCTCCTCGCTGCCGGCGCTGTGATTGGCCAAGCATGCGGGGTCACAGTGCATGCTTGGCCAATCACAGCGCCTGGATGACACTGTGATGGCGTAGTGCATTGTGGGCCGTTCGCGTCACTCGAATTAGGCGCGAACGGCCCAAATCGTTCGATCTTCGTTGAACGATCGAACAGCCGATGTTCGAGTCGAACGTATGTTCGACTCGAACACCGAGCTCATCCCTACCGGTAACCAGACCCGGTGAACCTGATTGGCCAGGGAACGCACCCCTGTGCATCCTCTCATTAGATATTTAGAAGCCGATTAGAGCCCTCAGGCTGTAGTCGGGAAGCCTATCAGAGCCGCTGGCTCTGATAGGCACTTCTAAAGGCCAACCAGACACTGTTATTCAGATGGCCGGCGCTCAAGGGGCCGGCCATCTGAATAGTGGGTGGCAGCAATACATAGGTACATGCAATGCATGAACCTATGTATTGTTGTGAGTGACGGCCGGGCGCAGAAGCGAGCGGCAGCGGCGCTTCTGCGCCCACTATGGACGCACCGCCACTCATTGTGTGAAGAAAAGGACATTTAAAAAAAAAAAAAAAAAAACTCTTAAAGGGCCCGTTTTTTTTTTTTTTTTTTGTGACCACAGGAGGGGGGGCGGCGCCCGGGCGCCCCCTATGGACGGGCCGCCACTGCTGAAAATTATCTTCAAAATCGTCATGTTTTTCTAGAACCATTCGTAATGTGAAGAGTAGGGATGAGCTTCGTGTTCGAGTCGAACATACGTTCGACTCGAACATCGGCTGTTCGATCGTTCGACGAAGATCGAACGATTTGGGCCGTTCGCGCCAAATTCGAGTGACGCGAACGGCCCACAATGCACTACGCCATTGCAGTGTCATCCAGGCGCTGTGATTGGCCAAGCATGCACTGTGACCCCGCATGCTTGGCCAATCACAGCCCCGGCAGCGAGGAGAGCAATGATTGGCCACAGGCAGGATGCCTGTGGCCAATTATTGCTGAGGGGGTTTAGTACACGCCCCACACTATAAAAGGCCGCCAGCGCGGCGGCCTTGTGTAGTGTGTTTCGGAGCAGGGAAAGAGAAGCATAGGCAGGGACAGTGTCATTTTTTTTCCTTTACTAATCCTGGATTCCTTGTGTTTAGGGACAAATAAGGATAGGTAGGGAGAGTGTCAGTGTGTTATTCTGTGCTAAACCTTGTTTGTAGGGACAGAGAAGGACAGTGAGGGAAGGTGTCAGTGTGCTATTCTGTTCTAAACCAATCTTGCTGAACCATATTTGAAATCCTTGAGTTTAGGGACAGAGAGGTACAGTGAGGGAAAGTGTCAGTGAGCTATTCTGTTCTAAACCAATCTTGCTGAACCATAATTGAAATCCTTGAGTTTAGGGACAGAGAAGGACACTCGTGGAAACTATCAGTGTGCTATTCTGTGCTAAATCTTGTTTGTAGGGACAGAGAGGACAGTGAGTGAAACTGACAGTGTGCTATTCTGTTCTAAACCAATCTTGCTGAACCATATTTGAAATCCTTGAGTTTAGGGACAGAAAGGTACAGTGAGGGAAAGTGTCAGTGTGCTATTCTGTTCTAAACCAATCTTGCTGAACCATATTTGAAATCCTTGAGTTTAGGGACAGAGAAGGACACTCGTGGAAACTATCAGTGTGCTATTCTGTGCTAAATCTTGTTTGTAGGGACAGAGAAGGACAGTGAGTGAAACTGACAGTGTGCTATTCTGTTCTAAACCAATCTTGCTGAACCATATTTGAAATCCTTGAGTTTAGGGACAGAGAGGTACAGTGAGGGAAAGTGTCAGTGTGCTATTCTGTTCTAAACCAATCTTGCTGAACCATATTTGAAATCCTTGAGTTTAGGGACAGAGAAGGACACTCGTGGAAACTATCAGTGTGCTATTCTGTGCTAAATCTTGTTTGTAGGGACAGAGAAGGACAGTGAGTGAAACTGTCAGTGTGCTATTCTGTTCTAAACCAATCTTGCTGAACTATATTTGAAATCCTTGAGTTTAGGGACAGAGAAGGACACTCGTGGAAACTATCAGTGTGCTATTCTGTGCTAAATCTTGTTTGTAGGGACAGAGAAGGACAGTGAGTGAAACTGAAAGTGTGCTATTCTGTTCTAAACCAATTTTGCTGAACCATATTTGAAATCCTTGAGTTTAGGGACAGAGAGGTACAGTGAGGGAAAGTGTCAGTGTGCTATTCTGTTCTAAACCAATCTTGCTGAACCATATTTGAAATCCTTGAGTTTAGGGACAGAGAAGGACACTCGTGGAAACTATCAGTGTGCTATTCTGTGCTAAATCTTGTTTGTAGGGACAGAGAAGGACAGTGAGTGAAACTGACAGTGTGCTATTCTGTTCTAAACCAATCTTGCTGAACCATATTTGAAATCCTTGAGTTTAGGGACAGAGAAGGACACTCGTGGAAACTATCAGTGTGCTATTCTGTGCTAAATCTTGTTTGTAGGGACAGAGAAGGACAGTGAGTGAAACTGACAGTGTGCTATTCTGTTCTAAACCAATCTTGCTGAACCATATTTGAAATCCTTGAGTTTAGGGACAGAGAGGTACAGTGAGGGAAAGTGTCAGTGTGCTATTCTGTTCTAAACCAATCTTGCTGAACCATATTTGAAATCCTTGAGTTTAGGGACAGAGAAGGACACTCGTGGAAACTATCAGTGTGCTAATCTGTGCTAAATCTTGTTTGTAGGGACAGAGAAGGACAGTGAGTGAAACTGACAGTGTGCTATTCTGTTCTAAACCAATCTTGCTGAACCATATTTGAAATCCTTGAGTTTAGGGACAGAGAGGTACAGTGAGGGAAAGTGTCAGTGTGCTATTCTGTTCTAAACCAATCTTGCTGAACCATATTTGAAATGCTTGAGTTTAGGGACAGAGAAGGACACTCGTGGAAACTATCAGTGTGCTATTCTGTGCTAAATCTTGTTTGTAGGGACAGAGAAGGACAGTGAGTGAAACTGACAGTGTGCTATTCTGTTCTAAACCAATCTTGCTGAACCATATTTGAAATCCTTGAGTTTAGGGACAGAGAGGTACAGTGAGGGAAAGTGTCAGTGTGCTATTCTGTTCTAAACCAATCTTGCTGAACCATATTTGAAATCCTTGAGTTTAGGGACAGAGAAGGACACTCGTGGAAACTATCAGTGTGCTATTCTGTGCTAAATCTTGTTTGTAGGGACAGAGAAGGACAGTGAGTGAAACTGTCAGTGTGCTATTCTGTTCTAAACCAATCTTGCTGAACTATATTTGAAATCCTTGAGTTTAGGGACAGAGAAGGACACTCGTGGAAACTATCAGTGTGCTATTCTGTGCTAAATCTTGTTTGTAGGGACAGAGAAGGACAGTGAGTGAAACTGAAAGTGTGCTATTCTGTTCTAAACCAATTTTGCTGAACCATATTTGAAATCCTTGAGTTTAGGGACAGAGAGGTACAGTGAGGGAAAGTGTCAGTGTGCTATTCTGTTCTAAACCAATCTTGCTGAACCATATTTGAAATCCTTGAGTTTAGGGACAGAGAAGGACACTCGTGGAAACTATCAGTGTGCTATTCTGTGCTAAATCTTGTTTGTAGGGACAGAGAAGGACAGTGAGTGAAACTGACAGTGTGCTATTCTGTTCTAAACCAATCTTGCTGAACCATATTTGAAATCCTTGAGTTTAGGGACAGAGAAGGACACTCGTGGAAACTATCAGTGTGCTATTCTGTGCTAAATCTTGTTTGTAGGGACAGAGAAGGACAGTGAGTGAAACTGACAGTGTGCTATTCTGTTCTAAACCAATCTTGCTGAACCATATTTGAAATCCTTGAGTTTAGGGACAGAGAGGTACAGTGAGGGAAAGTGTCAGTGTGCTATTCTGTTCTAAACCAATCTTGCTGAACCATATTTGAAATCCTTGAGTTTAGGGACAGAGAAGGACACTCGTGGAAACTATCAGTGTGCTAATCTGTGCTAAATCTTGTTTGTAGGGACAGAGAAGGACAGTGAGTGAAACTGACAGTGTGCTATTCTGTTCTAAACCAATCTTGCTGAACCATATTTGAAATCCTTGAGTTTAGGGACAGAGAGGTACAGTGAGGGAAAGTGTCAGTGTGCTATTCTGTTCTAAACCAATCTTGCTGAACCATATTTGAAATGCTTGAGTTTAGGGACAGAGAAGGACACTCGTGGAAACTATCAGTGTGCTATTCTGTGCTAAATCTTGTTTGTAGGGACAGAGAAGGACAGTGAGTGAAACTGACAGTGTGCTATTCTGTTCTAAACCAATCTTGCTGAACCATATTTGAAATCCTTGAGTTTAGGGACAGAGAGGTACAGTGAGGGAAAGTGTCAGTGTGCTATTCTGTTCTAAACCAATCTTGCTGAACCATATTTGAAATCCTTGAGTTTAGGGACAGAGAAGGACACTCGTGGAAACTATCAGTGTGCTATTCTGTGCTAAATCTTGTTTGTAGGGACAGAGAAGGACAGTGAGTGAAACTGACAGTGTGCTATTCTGTTCTAAACCAATCTTGCTGAACCATATTTGAAATCCTTGAGTTTAGGGACAGAGAGGTACAGTGAGGGAAAGTGTCAGTGTGCTATTCTGTTCTAAACCAATCTTGCTGAACCATATTTGAAATCCTTGAGTTTAGGGACAGAGAAGGACACTCGTGGAAACTATCAGTGTGCTATTCTGTGCTAAATCTTGTTTGTAGGGACAGAGAAGGACAGTGAGTGAAACTGACAGTGTTCTATTCTGTTCTAAACCAATCTTGCTGAACCATATTTGAAATCCTTGAGTTTAGGGACAGAGAGGTACAGTGAGGGTAAGTGTCAGTGTGCTATTCTGTTCTAAACCAATCTTGCTGAACCATATTTGAAATCCTTCAGTTTAGGGACAGAGAAGGACACTCGTGGAAACTATCAGTGTGCTATTCTGTGCTAAATCTTGTTTGTAGGGACAGAGAAGGACAGTGAGTGAAACTGACAGTGTGCTATTCTGTTCTAAACCAATCTTGCTGAACCATATTTGAAATCCTTGAGTTTAGGGACAGAGAGGTACAGTGATGGAAAGTGTCAGTGTGCTATTCTGTTCTAAACCAATCTTGCTGAACCATATTTGAAATCCTTGAGTTTAGGGACAGAGAAGGACACTCGTGGAAACTATCAGTGTGCTATTCTGTGCTAAATCTTGTTTGTAGGGACAGAGAAGGACAGTGAGTGAAACTGACAGTGTGCTATTCTGTTCTAAACCAATCTTGCTGAACCATATTTGAAATCCTTGAGTTTAGGGACAGAGAGGTACAGTGATGGAAAGTGTCAGTGTGCTATTCTGTTCTAAACCAATCTTGCTGAACCATATTTGAAATCCTTGAGTTTAGGGACAGAGAAGGACACTCGTGGAAACTATCAGTGTGCTATTCTGTGCTAAATCTTGTTTGTAGGGACAGAGAAGGACAGTGAGGGAAACTGTCAGTGTGCTATTCTGTGCTAAACCAATCTTGCTGAAGCATATTGCAAATCCTTGTGTTTAGGGACAGAGAAGGATAGGCAGGGGACAGTGTCAGTGTCATTGTTGCTAAGCCTCCTGCACAGTATACACCTGAAGGTAGCCCTTATTGCTGTTTTTCCCATCTCCCTGCAGGCCATCCATTAAAATGTCTGGAAGGCAAACAAGGAGAGGCAGACAGTCAGGAGGCAAAAAAAGAGGGCAAGCAGGCTCTGTGTCTGGGGGCAACAGTGCTGGTCGTGGACGCAGTGCATTGTCATCAGCACATGGCCATGGGACACGCTTGTCCTTCTTTTCGGCAGCTGGACATGTTGAGCCACATCATGCCGAAGACTTGGTAAAGTGGATGACCAAGCCCACCTCATCCTCCTCATCCTCTCTCATCCAGGCTCAGGGTACTGGCAAAGCAGCTGCCAACGCGTCCTCTTCTCTGGTATCATTATCTTCATTAGTCAATCCTTCCCTAGACCCACCATGTCCTCCTCCTGAGGAGTCCCCCGAACTGTTTGAGCACAGTGTTGGGTACATGCTCCAGGAGGATGCCCAGCGTTTCGAAGGATCTGATGATGATACCCAGCTAGAGGAAGGCAGTAGCGTGAGAGCAGAGAGAGGGGATGCTCAAGAAGGCCACCAATCTGGCAGTCATGCTCCAGCAGCTGCAGCATACTGCCAGATTGGCTCCAGTGATGAGGAGGGAGGGGATGATTAGGTCACTGACTCCACGTGGGTGCCTAATAGGAGAGAGGAGGAGGAGGAGGATGAGGAGGAGGCACATCTCCAACGAGGCAGGATGCCCTTGAGTGGCCAGCGTATGGGCAGCACACCGACGGAATCACACCGCAGAGCTCCGCCTGTGCAGGGCGCTGCCTCTGCCCGTCATTCAAAAAGTTCTTTGGTGTGGGCCTTTTTTGAGGCGAGTGCATCAGATCGCACAGCTGCTGTTTGCAACATATGTCTCAAGCGTATATCGCGTGGCCAAAACATCAGCCGCTTGGGCACCACATGCTTGATCAGACATATGTTGACCTGCCATGCAGCTCGTTGGCAAGCCTACCTTAAAGACCCACACCAAAGAACAAAGCGGACCTCTCCTTGCACCGCATCAGCTGGGATCTCAAAACCCACTATACCTTCAGTCCTCTCTGAAACCTGCACTCAGAGGAATGAAGGTGTAGAATTAGGTGTGTCACAGCCCAGTACTTGCGGCCACTCTGCTAGCAGTACACCGACATCCGATTCTAGCAGGCAAATTTCCCTGCCCCAGCTGCTGGACCGTTGAAAGAAGTTCACTCCCAGCCATCCACATGCCCAGCGGTTGAATGCTAGCTTAGCTAAATTGCTAGCGCTTCAACTGCTGCCTTTTCAGTTGGTAGACTCGGCCCCCTTCCGTGAGTTTGTGCAATGTGCGGTTCCTCAGTGGCAGGTTCCCAAACGCCACTTTTTCTCACGGAAGGCGATTCCGGCTCTCTACAGGCATGTGGAAGGCAATGTCTTGGCCTCGCTGGACAGGGCGGTCAGCGGTAAGGTGCATATTACCGCTGACTCATGGTCCAGCAGGCATGGACAGGGACGTTACCTTTCTTTCACGGCCCATTGGGTCACTCTTTTGGCAGCTGGGAAGGATGCAGGACAAGGTGCAGTAGTGTTGGAGGTTGTTCCACCGCCACGCCTCCAAAATGCTACTACTGGTTGTGACACACCTCTCTCCTCCACCCCCTCCTCTTCTTCTTCCTCCATGGCCTCTTCCTGTGGTTTGTCCTCGGAACCAGCGGTGCTCCGTAGGCGTTCAAGGGGCTACGCAAGTACGCAGGCAAAAAGATGCCATGCCGTGCTTGCGCTGGTGTGTTTGGGGGACAGGAGCCACACTGGGGCAGAGGTCCTGTCTGCTCTGCAGGGGCAGGCCGAGAGGTGGTTGACGCCACGCCAGCTTAAGCCAGGAATGGTGGTTTGCGACAATGGCACCAACCTCCTCTCCGCCCTCCGACAGGGACAACTGACCCATGTGCCCTGTATGGCTCACGTCCTTAACCTGGTGGTGCAGCGGTTCTTGGGCAGGTACCCGGGCTTACAGGAAAGTCTGTGTGCATTTCCGCAGATCTTATAATGCCAGTGCTCGCCTGGCTGAGCTGCAAAAGGAGTTGAACCTGCCCAAGAACCGCCTTATATGTGACATGCCCACCAGGTGGAACTCAACGTTGGCCATGCTGCAGCGGCTGCACACGCAGCAGAGGGCCATCAATGAGTACCTGTGCGACTACGGCACCAGGACAGGGTCAGGGGAGCTCGGGTTTTTTTCACCACGCCAGTGGGACATGATCAGGGATGCATGCACTGTCCTGGCACCATTTGAGGAGGCCACGAGGATGGTGAGCAGTGACAGTGCATGCATCAGTGACACTGTACCTCTTGTCCACCTGTTGGAGCACACGCTGCGTGGAATAATGGACAGGGCACTTGAGGCAGAACAGAGGCAGGAAGAGGAGGACTTCCTTGCCTCTCAAGGCCCCCTTTACCCAGACAGTGTTCCTTCTGTCCCACCCATCGCACAGGAAGAGGAGGAGGAGGAGGAGGAGGATTGTGTCAGCATGGAGGTGGAGGCTGGCACTCAGCATCATCAGCAGCAGTCTTTTAGGGATGATTTACAGTCCCAAGAAACCAGTGGACTTGTACGTGGCTGGGAGGAGGTGGCTGCGGATCATGTCGTCCTTAGTGACCCAGAGGACTCCGGACTGAATGCCTCAGCTAACCTACGCTGCATGGCCTCCCTGATCCTGCAAAGTCTGCGGAAGGATCCTCGTATTCTACGGATCAAGGAGAGGGACCATTACTGGCTGGCCACTCTCCTTGATCCACGGTACAAGGGTAAGATTGCGGACCTTATGTTACCGTCGCAGAGGGAGCAGAGGATGAGACAACTCCGGGAGGCCTTGCAGAAAGGTCTGTGCAACGCGTTCCCAGAGACTGGGAGGTTACAAACTCCTGGTCCTGGACAACGAGTTGCTGAGGCTTCGGGCAGTCAAAGAAGGAGCGGTGGGGAAGGTGGCCGTCTGACCGATGCGTTCAGACAATTCTTTAGTCCGCAGCCCCAAAGTATGATCGGTTCCAGCAACCATCGCCAGCGTCTGATATACATGGTGCAGGAATACCTAGGGGCAAGGTCAGACTTGGACACCTTCCCCACCGAAAATCCTCTGGCTTACTGGGTCTTGAGGATGGATCACTGGCCAGAGCTTGCACAGTATGCAATTGAGCTACTGGCCTGTCCTGCATCCAGCGTTCTTTCAGAACGCACATATAGTGCTGCTGGAGGATTTGTCACGGATCACAGGGTGCGCCTGTCCACCGACTCGGTTGATCGACTGACTTTCATCAAGATGAACCAGTCTTGGATCACCACCAGCTACCACACACCTGATGCTGATATAACAGACTAATTGATTTTAAAATGTCACATCCCTTCAAGACTGATGCTGATGCTGAGTTCCTGTGCTGTTATGTTGACTAGCTATCCTCCTCCTCCTCCTCAATGATCCGATTAATGATGATAGCTTGGAAGATCATATTGGTTTATGGGTGCCGCCACCAGTGGCTAAGGCCCAATTTTTCAGCCCCTGTTTAACAGGGGCGTGTAATTACAATTTTTGATGCAATACTTTGCAACAGGCCTCATTGCTGTGCTCCAAGTACAGTATCTGTGAGGGGTTGCAGTGTTGTGCCACCAGTGCCTAAGGCCCAATTTTTCAGCCCCTGTTCAACAGGGGCATGCAATTATAATTATTGATCTAATAATTCACAGCAGGGCCCATTGCTGCGCCCACCAAGAGTAACTGTCAGGCCTTACAGTGTTGTGTCAACACCACCACCACCACCACCACCACCACCAAAGGCCCAATTTTTCAGCCCCTGTTTAACAGGGGCATGCAATTATAATTATTGATCTAATAATTCACAGCAGGGCCCATTGCTGCGCCCACCAAGAGTAACTGTCAGGCCTTACAGTGTTGTGTCAACACCACCACCACCACCACCACCACCACCACCAAAGGCCCAATTTTTCAGCCCCTGTTCAACAGGGGCATGCAATTATAATTATTGATCTAATAATTCACAGCAGGGCCCATTGCTGCGCCCACCAAGAGTAACTGTCAGGCCTTACAGTGTTGTGTCAACACCACCACCACCACCACCACCACCACCAAAGGCCCAATTTTTCAGCCCCTGTTCAACAGGGGCATGCAATTATAATTATTGATCTAATAATTCACAGCAGGGCCCATTGCTGCGCCCACCAAGAGTAACTGTCAGGCCTTACAGTGTTGTGTCAACACCACCACCACCACCACCACCACCACCAAAGGCCCAATTTTTCAGCCCCTGTTCAACAGGGGCATGCAATTATAATTATTGATCTAATAATTCACAGCAGGGCCCATTGCTGCGCCCACCAAGAGTAACTGTCAGGCCTTACAGTGTTGTGTCAACACCACCACCACCACCACCACCAAAGGCCCAATTTTTCAGCCCCTGTTCAACAGGGGCATGCAATTATAATTATTGATCTAATAATTCACAGCAGGGCCCATTGCTGCGCCCACCAAGAGTAACTCTCAGGCCTTACAGTGTTGTGGCACCAGCACCACCATCAAAGGCCCAATTTTTACTACCACTGTTCAACAATTATATGTTATTACAATTCCTGATATAATAGTTGACAGCAGGGCGTTCCAGCACCCACCAAGAGTAACTGTGAGTGCTTACAGTGTTGTGCCAACACCAACACCTAAGGGGCCAATTTCTGCAGAGTATATACGGCAGGTCCCTACTTTCAAACATCCAACTTACAAACGACTACTACTTGCAAACGGAAGAAGACAACAGGAAGTGAGAGGAAATCTACCCCTTGGAAGGAAAATTCTCTCCTGTAAGAATTAATATGGGAGAAAGGTGTCTCCTCTCTACTGATGCTTTATCACCAATCCTTGTTTCAATAAAAACACCACATTTCAAAAACAGTTGTCATTGGGACGCAAAGTGAGGTGAAATGTTCTGAACAGGGGCACAGACAGCAAAACAAATGTTACAGGGGTGATAACCCTTCCCTATGTTTTCCAAAAAGCTTAAAAATAGGTATTTGGGCTGGAGCTACACTTAAACAATGTAGCTGTTCAAAATTACAAACAGATTCTACATAAGAACAAACCTACAGTCCCTGTCTTGTATGCACCGCCTGTATACGGCTGTTCAGAGTATATAGGGCCTTTTTTATTTTGTGTGCGGGGTTCCCCTTAATATCCATACAAGACCCAAAGGGGCTGGTAATGGGCTGGGGTAGGGGGAGGGGGGGTTGATGGGGTAGCTATGCCATTTTTCTTAAAGATTTTCATCCATATTACCGGGACCAGACATTACATTAAAGCCGCAAGCAGTTTTAAATGGCTTTTTTTTCCTTTAGAAATGTTATTTTGTGCAGGGACAGTTCTAAACACGGGAAACACGTGGCACTTTACAGGCATACTTTAGACACCCCCCAGGTACAATATTTAAAGGAATATTTGACTTTTTTTTTTTCACTTTATGCATTATTAAAATGACTGCTCCCTGAAAACGTCCGTTTTTAAAACTTCTTTTTGCATTGATACATGTCCCCTGGTGCAGAACCCGGGTTCCCAAACTCTGTTTAGGACAATAACATGGATAATAGTCGTTATAATTAGCACTTTAGAATCCGAACGTTCGCATCCATTGTATTTAATAGGGTTCTAATGTTCGTGCGAACTTTCGGTCCGTTCGCGGGTTCTGGTGCGAACCGAACCCGGGGGTGTTCGGCTCATCACTAGTGAAGAGCGGGGCTAGTTGTTTTATTACTCTGATTGTGTGACCCTTTTTTGCTACTTGATTCTGTTATCTGTCACTAGCTCATACCTGGACTGTTAAATGCAGATTTCTTTGGAAAATAAAAAAAAGAAATTACAAAAACAAAAAGAAGCCTGGCCGCTCAGTTGGTGTATAGAGGTGGAATTCAGAGGCTTTCAAAGTGCCCTGTGATTGATTCAGGGCCATCTTTAATGTTGATTGGACCCTGGGCAAAACAATTCTTGGGGCCCCCCATGCAATTTTGCCCTCCACAAGCTCTGAGACATACAAAAAAATATCATCTAGACTTGCAATCAGTTTACTGTATCAGATCAGGCAGTGATTGCCATTGGTTGCCAGAGGTTACAGCATATCATTACCACTTACTGACTGGTTGCTAGAGGTTACAGCACACATTACAGCTCACTGATTAGTTGCTAGAGGTTACAGCACATGATTTCTTCTTGTTGATTGGTTGCTAGAGATTACTTACTGCTCACTGATGCTAGAGGTTACAGCACATCATCTCTTCACTGCAGAGGGGCATGATATACATATGAATGCCCCCTTTATTTACAAATGAATGCCGTTGGCTTCAGCTACTTACATATGAATGCTGGCGCTATTTACATATGAATGACGGATATTTACATGTAAACACAGGGTTCTGCAGGTGAGTCATCTGTACACAACAATAGGGCAGAGCTGGGCAGCATTAGTAGCAGCACTTCACACTGAGATATCAGCACACAGCACAGGACTAAAACTTCAAAGGACAAGGGAATTTAAACTGGAATAGTTGGCAAGTATGAGGCAGCTGCTTTGGGCCCCACAACAATAACAGGGCCCAGGGCAGCTTCCCCTTTTGCCCTGACTTAAAGACGGCCCTGGATTGATTCCAATTAAGCATTTGAAGTTGGGCACTGCTTCTTTGGTGCATTTTACTTGTGTGGTTTTCAATCTAATGGTTTTAATAGTGTTAGCTTTTTGTGACTATATTACACTATGTGGAGTTTTCTCTTTGCCTTGAGTGAATGAGCCTGATTGTGCCCTTTACCATATGGGAGACACTGGAGGAATAATCCTGAGGCATTTGCTCATCAAGTGGCTGGGGGGGGGGGGACTGCTGTTTTTTACTTTTCGGAGAAAAAAAAAGGGGCTGTTTGATCTATTATATACAAGACAGGTACACTTACACAAGTGAGAGCGGCGAGTGAATGGTGATGGGACCCTCTCCTATGATGACACTTTAATGGATCACTGAATGTAGTACAATATTCCATCATTTCTCCCAATTCATTTTCACTGGGTGTTTATATGTTTTGTTTTTTTCTATGGACTCACTATATGCATTAATGTATATTATGCTTTAGGCTCCATGTACACGGGATGTTTTTACAACTGCTCCTAACTTGACATATAGTAACCCACGTTTATAACGTCCGTTTTGCCGCTTTTACATGCAGCGTTTAGCGGCGTTTTGCCGCGTTTGCGTTTAGAAGCGTTTAAAAAAAATATATAATTTTTTTTTTTAATGCCCAAAAACAAAAAAACCCTATAAACAAAATGCTGCTAAATGCGGGTTACCCCGTTTAGCCGCGTTTAGTCGCATTTGGCGTCTGAAACGTGGAAATCTTCTGCGTCTAAACCTACTTTTTTGCTTTCAAAGAAACGCTGTTAAACGCAACTGCCTAAAAACGGCAATAAACAAGACTGTGTACATGGTCACATAGGATGACATTAAGGCCCCTTTCACACTGGGGCGTTTTTCATGCGGTTTAGCGCTAATATTAGCGCTATTATACCGCATGAAAAAATCATGCCCTTTAGCCCTCAATGTGAAAGCCCGAAGGCTTTCACACTGAAGCGGTGCGCTAGCAGGACCGCTCCAAAAGTCCTGCTAGCTGATTCTTTACAGCGGTGAAGGAGCGGTGTGTTCACCGCTCCTTTACCGCGGTCTCCCATTGAAATCAATGGGACAGCGCAGTAATACCGCCCGCAAACCGCGGCAATAGCCGCGGTTTGCGGGGGCGGTATTAACCCTTTTTCGGCCGCTAGCAGGGGTTAAATTCACCCCCCTAGCGACCGCATACCGCGGTAAGAACGACGGTATAGCAGCGCTGAAAATTGCGCTGCTATACCGCCACCGCTCCTGCCCGCCCCAGTGTGAAAGGGGCCTTAATGAGTTCAGAGGCAGTTGAAAAAAAGTGTCCAACTGCCTCTGAATGTACGTTTAGCAGCATCCCGTGTACATGGGGCCTTAAAAGTTTTTTGAGACCCTATTTTTCACTTTTATCTATTATTTATTCAGTAAGTGTAATTGTTGGTATATTTACACTGGTTTAAGTAAAGTGAGATGCAATGAGGTTTTATTGAGTTCATTGTCACATTGCATTGCAGCATGTCATTTTTTTGTTGGTTTGCGCTGCACTTTTTTTGTCAATACTATATGTAGGCTACATACAATGGGCGCATCTTGTAGTGAAGGTAATATTACATTTGAATGAACTTGTAACAAACAAACTATTTATAATTCAATAAAAGTAGAACAGCATAAAATGGGGGTATTTGGAAAGACATGCAGTTTTTAAGTAAGCTGGGCACGCTGAGAATGCGCACTGTAATAGGTGATTAACTACTTGCCTACCGTGCACTTTTACCCCCTTCCTGCGCAGGTACATTTTCAGCTTTTAGCGCTGTCACACTTTGAATAAAAATTGAGCGGTCATGCAACTCTGTTCCCATATGTAAATGTTATAATTTTTTTCACACAAATAGAGCTTTCTTTTGGTGGTATGTAATCAGCACTGGGTTTTTTTATTTTTTGCTAAGCAATATTGAAAAAAAAAAGTTTCTTAGTTTCTGTTTTAAAATTTTGCAAACAGATAATTTTTCTCCTTCACTGATGTGCGCTGATGAGGCTGCACTGATTGACACTAATAGGTGGCACTGATGAGGCGGCACTGATAGACAGCACTAATGGGCACTGGTAGGCAATGGGCACTGATGAGGCGGTACTGATGGGCACTGATGAGGCTGCACTGATAGGCAGCACTAATGAGGAGGCACTGATTGGCACCATTGATGGACACTGATTGGCAGCACTAATGGACACAGATTGGCAGCACCGATGGGCACTATTGGGGCTGCGCTGATGATCAGGACACTGATGATCAGTGCCCTGAATATTAGTGTAGATGTCCCTTTTCACATTTTTCGGCTACTGGCTCTCTCCTCATGCTGTGACAGTGTGAGGAAAGGAATGTTGATAACCAGCAAGTCTGTTTACATCATGATCAGCTGTGATTGGACACAGCTGATCATGTGGTAAAACGCCACTGTGATTGGTTATTTACCCCGATCCTTGATAACTGTGTCCTAAGGACACAGCGATCACACACTGCTACGGGTGCGCACCGCAGCGGAAGTGTGCGGGGCGCGGTTCTGGAAGGACGTCAATTGACGCCCTCCCAGAGCTCGACGACCGTGCTGTAGCCGTCATTTGGCTACAGCGCGGTCAGCAAGTGGTTATTCAACTAAATAAGGTAGAAGGTAGACACAGCAGAGACAGAGTATAATGAGTAATGGTAATGTGTGAGAATGCAGTGTGTTTGGTGATTACACACTTTACAACAACCAAAGATTTGTGTGTGACTAAATCGAGTTGTGTGTGTAAACACTATATAAACATTACAAATCATGCCTTCAATAAAGAAAACCTGCTGTTCCTCTTTAAAAAAAGAATGAGATCAGAGCAGAAAAACAGCATGATCATTTAATATTATAATCTTATATTGGAATGGAGTTTGTATGGTTAGAGCAGAATTCCAATACTCTCTTTTCAACACCCACATGAAGGCCCAAAAACACCCACAGTAACTCTAGGACCCACCCACATCAACTCCCAGTACTGGTACAAGTTAGCCCGCCCAGAAGCTACAGAGGCTTAAAGGATGATGGGGCATGTAGTATCAGGACTGACGAAGGAAGGAAATAGGAAGTCCGAGAACTTTGAAATTCAGCCAGGTGAAGGAGTGACATCACAGACACAAACCTGCTGTATACAACTAAAGTAGGTAAGTCACACATAAAAAAAAGAAGTGTGGAAAGTGCAGCACTAATAAATGACCAATGAATAAATGACTTAAAAATAATAAAAGTGACCCAGTGCTATCCACAATATGCAGTAATATGCAGGAAAAAATTCCAAAGTGCAGTGTCCAAAGCTGATCAGTGACAATCATTGACTTCATATGTATTAGGGTGACAGTTTGATAGAAGGTCCACCACCGGAGATACAAATGTGATTACCGAAACAATTGAACTCAAGTAGGTGTATACCTAATGAGTCAATTGGGCTTGTTGGTATAATATACCCCAGCAGTACCAGGTTCACGGTCCGGATATAACCTCAGATAGATGTTGTAAATGGATTCAGTGGAATCAGGCATTCAGCCCCACCATTCAAAGGAAGAAGGAAGGTATATAGTGTGATACCGTAAAATAAATTTCTTTATAAAAAAGAGAGGATTACACTCACGTTTTAAGGAATAAAAAAGCGCTTATCTAGACAATAGTGGTCTCAGCATGGCTTCCCGATGCGTTTCGACTAATCAGTCATCATCTGGGGTCTATACCTTTGATCTTGGACAGCACGGTATATGTGCATTTATAGTTCACAAGTAAGGCCCCTTTGACACTAAGGAGTTTTTCTTGCGTTTTAGCGCTAAAAATAGTGCCTAAATACCGCCTGAAAAACTCCTGCCCTGCAGTCTCAGTGTGAAAGCCCGAGGGCTTTCACACTGAGGCGGTGCGCTAGCAGGACTGCGCCAAAAGTCCTGCTAGCCGCATCATTTGAGCAGTGAAGGAGCGGTGTGTATACCGCTCCTTTACCGCTCCTGCCCATTGAAATCAATGGCACAGCGCGGCTATACCGCCGGCAATGCGCCTCTGCAGAGGCGCATTGCCGGCTGTATTAACCCTTTTTTGGCCGCTAGCGGGGGTTAAAACCGCAGCGCTAGTGGCCGAATATCGTGGCAAAAACGACGGTATAGCGGTGCTAAAAATAGCGCCGCTATACCGCCAGCACACCTCCCGTGCCCAGTGTGAAAGGGCCCTAAGTCAAACATAAACTGACAGTGGGGATTGTCATTCATTTACATGCACAATGCATCTGTTGTTTTGGGGAGGAAAAGCTGGAGTTCTTCTTTAAGGTCAAAATTCAACAAGGAGATAGGCCTATAGTTCTGACATAAGAGAAGATCCTTCCCATCATGTTTATTTGTAAGCACTCTTTGAATGAAGGTCTAATGTTTGCACATTTAAATATTTTGAAAGAGTCAACGATTTCAATGAGGTTAGTTACTTTTATACATGATGGAATATGTGTGTAGACTGCTGCCCAAGATTCCTTTCTTATTTTCATTTGCAACATTCAGAATTTTCATAATTAAACCAATGACTCAGTGGACAAAGCTCAGGTGGCAAATGGTAAAGACATTTGTTTGAAAAGGGATGTTTTTTATGTTTAGGTCTAAGCAAAGGTAAATATTAGCTATCAGTAGTGTTGTAAAAACTATGCGTTATAATGGTTATTTTTTATTATTATTATTATATAAACCAGTTTTGTAATTGTCACTTAATTATCAACTTTGCTAAGAGGAAAAACAATAATTTATAGTTTATGACTAAAGTTCTGAACTAATAAGATACAGTTGGATGTACTTATCTCAGGGTTAAAGGGTAAGAGAAGTATATAAAAGATTGTGTTAGCAATAAAACCATAAAACAATATTGTGCTGCAAAAGATGAAAACACAGGATATTTAATGTACTGTAAAATCCTTTTCTTGGATTTCATTACTGGATACAGGATCAGTATTCAGATATATTGGTTATGTTGTTTCCTACAGGAGACTTAACACTGGCAAAGCAAAGCTGTAGGGGCAGTCCAGTGTAACATCTCCCACACTCAGCATGCCCCAGTTTTGTTAGCAATCAATATTAGGAATGGACATGGGCAGAGGGTAGGGAGCTTTGTCCCGTAATGTGTTCCAAAAAAAGGATTTTGCGGTAGATCTACTTACATAAGTGTAAGTAGGGATGACCAAAAGCATTCAAACTAAGTGGTGGACAACCAAGCAAGCAAACAAACATTTAAAGTAGGTGTAGCGCTAATAAAAGTGTCCATAGACCCTCAGATCATCAAGTGTGGGTAATAATCACACAATCCGTGGGATGTGGAGAGAAGAGGATAACCACCACCGGCACCCAGACACATGGCCTCTTACCCTCCTCTTTGGGCCCTTATTACAGGGGTCAAATATGCATTGAATAAGAAAGAAATCCTTCAATCAGCCATGATCGATCAGGTATCAGCAGGTATAGCAGGATAAAAGCAGGATGGATACCAATCTCCTCGTATTCAAAATGTGGATTCCACACACATAATTAGCTCATGTAATAAAGGTAACTAGTGATGATTTAGGCGGTATGTTCCTTAGACTGAAAAATCTAGTGACCACAGAACTTCATACTAACTGGGATATAGCCTTCTTAGAGAATTACATCGGAGAGAAGATGGTCCCAAGGAGTTCAAGATGGGAAGTAGCCCCCCAAAGCGGCATTTTGGATGTTGCTGATTGGTTTCAATATTTTAATAAAGCCGGTTTGGGACTTCTAAATTACATGCTTATTAAAAAAAAACTTAAATAATTAAAAATTGATGAGGAAATTGGTACCCTTAGAGAGAAATTAAATTTACAAAAGGGGAGTGATGAATATTTGAAGAGGTCAGAGCCCTTAAAGGAACATCTTGAGAAAGAAGAATCTGAACAGAAGAATAAGAAAAATAAAAAATATCTAAGGGACCTCACTGATTATAAAAAAACAATAAAGTCTTCAGATGGCAAAGTAATGAGGTACCAGCCATTGTTGGTGGTATGGAACAGGCCAACTTACCATCAACTACGGCGGGTCCCACCTATACCCGCCCGTTATCTGTACCTGATCCTACAGGGTCAATGAAGACCCTGTCTCGGGAGTATTCCCAGCCCCAAGGTCCTCCCATTAGGGTAGCCCCTTCTGGTAGATTTAGGGGTAGGGGGAGGGGCAGATGCCCACCCAACCCTGGGGCAGATGCCCACCCTACCCCAATAGGAGTCTTTTATCACGAGTTGATGAAAAGGGCAGTGGTCTGTCATCTGAGTTCGTCATAGAGGGGTCTTTTGTAATGATGGGCAGGGGGCAACCTATGTAATAATGGGGGAGTAGGGTCCTGTGTAATGATGGGGATAGTATGGGAGAGGGTTTTCTGTGTAATGATGGGGGGCAAAATTGCATTAGGGGGCAAGAAAATGTTTGCCCAGGGCCCAATTAATATTAATGACAGCCCTGCTGCTATGTTTTTTTGGGAGGGAATCTTTGAAAGGGGGTCTTTGTGTTTTTTTTATATAAAGAAGCTGGCAAATAAATGTAATTTGCTAGCATTTTACTCTGTGTCATTTTTATATTTATAAATGTCACTTTTGCTTTAGCATATTTTACAGCATTTGAGTCTGGTATAGATTTATGCAAAACAAAAAAAGTGTGAGGTCCCTTTAAAAATTTATACCAGACTCTTAAAACAAGCATTCAGCCTGACAGGCTAGAAAAGGGGGGGGGCGAGTGCATTCTCCCCTCCCTTAACCACTTCAATACAGGGCTTTTATGCCGCCTCCATACCCGGCCTATTCTTGCACTTCTCTCCTACATGTACAAATCATCATTCTTTTCTACAAAATTACTCAGAACCCCCAAACATTATGTATGTTTTTTTTAGCAGATACCCTAGGGAATAAAATTACGGTCATTGCAACTTTTTTGGGAAAAAAAATGAATTAAAAAATAACAAAACAGTAAAGTTAGCCCAATTTTTTTGTAAAATATGAAAGATGATGTTACGCAGAGTAAATAGATATCTAACATGTCACGCTTTAAAATCGCGCACACTCATGGAATGGCGCCAAACTTCGGTACTTAAAAATCTCCATAGGCGACGCTTTGAAAATGTTTACAGGTTACCAGTTTAGAGTTACAGAGGAGATCTAGTGCTAGAATTGTTGCACACGCTCTAACACACACAGCGATACCTCACATATGTTGTTTGAACAGCGTTTACATATCTGGGTGGGACTTATGCGTGCGTTCGCTTCTGAGCGCGAGCTACCGGGGACAGGGGCATTTTAATTTGAATTTTACTTAATTTTTTTTATTTTTACACTTTTTTTTCATTTTTATTTTTTTTATCACTTTTATTCCTATTACAAGGAATGTAAACATCCCTTGTAATAGGGATGGTGTGTGACAGGTCCTCTTTATTGAGAGATCCAGGGTCAATAAGACCCCACATCTCTCCTCCAGGCTGGAAAGCATGAGATCGGGAAAAAAAAATCACAAATCTTATGCTTACTAGCCGCAATCGCGTCTTTGTTTACTTCCGGTAACCCGGGCGTGACGTCATAACGTCGCGCCCGGGCCTCCGACGGTCATAGAGATGAAATCTCTATGCTCGTCACCCGGCGCCGGACGATTCTTTCTCCGGGCTCCCGATGGCCCGGGAGAGCCCGGAGAAACACCGGATGGCGGCGGGAGGGGGGGGGATGTCCCCTCCCGTCGCCTATAAGAACGATCAAGTGGCGGAACTGCCGTTATGATCATTCTTATCGTGCGCAGAATCGCCGGCATTTATGCATTAAGATTAAAAAAAAACTTCTGTGTGCAGCATGCCCCCCTCTGCCCCCCCTAATACTTACCTGAGCCCATCTCAAGTCAGCGATGTTGCAGGAGAGACTTGGCTGCCAGGGACTCTCCTCCTCATTGGCTGAGACAGCAGCGGAGCGGCAGTGGCTCCAGCTGCTGTCAAAGTCAGTGAGCCAATGAAGAAAGAGAAGGGGCGGGGCCTAGCCAGGGCTCCGTGTCTAAATGGATACACAGAGCTGCGGCTCGGCTCAGGTGCCTCCATAGCAAGCTGCTTGCTGTAGGGACACTTATCAGGAGGGAGGGGCTAGGAGAGCCGAAGAGGGACCGGAGAAGAAGAAGATCGGGACTGTTCTATAAAAAAACACTGCACAGAGCAGGTAAGTATAACATGTTTGCTATTTTTAAGAGAAAAAAAAAAGAGACTTTACTGTAGTATCACTTTAATTTACTAAAGGCAAATAGATGTGCACTTTGCAAGGACAGTTGCACTCTGCAAAAGCATTTGCTCCAGAGCTTAGTAAATGAGGTGAAGCTTTGCAAAGAATGTGATGTGCGCATCACATGCAAGGAAAACTTAAAAAAAACAGCATTTTTGTTTGCACATGATTGGATGACGGAAGTCACCAGAGCTTCCCCTTGTTTACCAAGCACTAGAGTCTGCAACTGCACTTGCCTTTAGGAAATCAACCCCAAAGTGTTTTATTTTTGGTTTGAACTTGATGAATGTGTTTTGACTAACTATGATAACTGAAAGAATAATGGCTCAATGGTCATAAATTTAGAATGAACCCATACCAATGAAAATGAAAAATAATTATATGCAGTATTTGCTTTTAAGAAGGAACAGTCTGGTCTTTAGCTTTGATTAATCTTGTGTTTTCAATTTTAAATCCATTCTAAAACAATGTTTGTGACCAAATATGGAAGATGTATCGTCACAGTGTGGAACACTGTGTATCTGGATAGTTTACTTCAGATCTTCATCATCGTTTAGTGGTTAACTATTTGAAAAAAATAAGAGGTTTTAGCAACATAAAGGTGTGCAAACCAAATTTTTACAAAACACAGCTGAAACATGTATATGATAAATACAAAAATATTTAAATTCCCATAAATGCATGGAAATTATTATTTATTGTAAGCTGACATTTGAGGGTCTTTTTTTAAATGATAAATCCATATTCTGATGAGCAGCAGGGGTCCTTCCTTTCATATTTTCTTCTCCCTTTGCATGCACGTCACTGAATGTCCATTTACAACTTCATACAATGTCCTAGTCTGTTGAAGAATTCACTCCTTCAGTTAGAGCATTTATTTGTCATGATTATGTTCTGAATTCTGAAAACAAACAAAAAACTACCTGATGTATACTTATACTGTAAGATTGGTCTTTACATAGGAAAATATTAATAGAGAATCATCAGGGATGCGCTATACCTGGGCACCAAACCCACTATGACCAGAACGTCGTTTTATTCATATCTGTTTAAAAATCTATGTAGAAAATGAAAGGAGGTCATAAGAATGGCAAGATTATAACCTTATGAGGGCAATGCGGAATTGCCCTCATAAGGTTATAATCTTGCCATTCTTATGACCTCCTTTCAAAAATGCAAAATGATGGAACTGCTCTCATTATAGGAAGATAACAATTTGATCTTTAGTGGAAATACAGTTCATCATTTAATTGGTCATAGCTTAAACAGTTTTTTTTTAGTTTGTTTTTTAAGTTTTAAAATGGACACTAAGCCCCACAGTGCATTGTTTCAATAAGCAACAGATATACAGTGGGGAGCACAAGTATTTGATAACCTGCCGATTTTGCAGGTTTTCCTACTTACACAGCATGTAGAGGTCTGTAATTTTTATCATAGGTACTCTTCAACTATGAGAGACGGAATCTAAAACAAAAATCCAGAAAATAACATTGTATGATTTTTAAATAATTAGTTTGCATTTTATTGCATGAAATAAGTATTTGATCACCTACCAACCAGTAAGAATTCCGTCTCTCACAGATCTGTTATTTTTTCTTTAAGGAGCCCTCCTGATCTCCACTCATTGCCTGTATTAATTGCACCTGTTTGAACTCGTTACCTGTATAAAAGACACCTGTCCACACACTCAATCAAACAGACTCCAACCTCTCCACAATGGCCAAGACCAGAGAGCTGTGTAAGGACATCAGGGATAAAATTGTAGACCTGCACAAGGCTGCGATGGGCTACAGGGCAATAGGCAAGCAGCTTGGTGAGAAGGCAACAACTGTTGGCGCAATTATTAAAAAATGGAAGAAGTTCAAGATGACGGTCAATCTCCCTCGGTCTGGGGCTCCATGCAAGATCCCACCTCGTGGGGCATCAATGATCATGAGGAAGGTGAAGGATCAGCCCAGAACTACACAGCAGAACCTGGTCAATGACCTGGAGAGAGCTGGGACCACAGTCTCAAAGAAAACCATTAGTAACACACTACGCCGTCATGGATTAAAATCCTGCAGCGCACACAAGGTCCCCCTGCTCAAGCCAGCGCATGTCCAGGCCCGTCTGAAGTTTGCCAATGACCATCTGGATGATCCAGAGGAGGAATGGGAGAAGGTCATGTGGTCTGATGAGACAAAAGTAGAGCTTTTTGGTCTAAACTCCACTCGCTGTGTTTGGAGGAAGAAGAAGGATGAGTACAACCCCAAGAACACCATCCCAACCATGAAACATGGAGGTGGAAACATCATTCTTTGGGGATGCTTTTCTGCAAAGGGGACAGGACGACTGTACCGTATTGAGGGGAGGATGGATAGGGCCATGTATCGTGAGATCTTGGCCAACGACCTCTTGGCCGGGTCTTCCAGCATGACAACGACCCGAAACACACAGCCAGGGCAACTAAGGAGTGGCTCCGTAAGAAGCATCTCAAGGTCCTGGAGTGGCCTAGCCAGTCTCCAGACCTGAACCCAATAGACAATCTTTGGAGAGAGCTGAAAGTCCGTATTGCCCAGTGACAGCCCCGAAACCTGAAGGATCTGGAAAATCTCTGTATGAAGGAGTTGGCCAAAATCCCTGCTGCAGTGTGTGCAAACCTGGTCAAGAACTACAGGAAACGTAAAATCTCTGTAATTGCAAACAAAGGTTTCTGTACCAAATATTAAGTTCTGCTTTTCTGATGTATCAAATACTTATGTCATGCAATAAAATGCTAATTAATTTCTTAAAAATCACACAATGTGATTTTCTGGATTTTTGTCTTAGATTCCGTCTCTCACAGTTGAAGAGTACCTATGATAAAAATTACAGACCTCTACATGCTTTGTAAGTAGGAAAACCCGCAAAATTGGCAGTGTATCAAATACTTGTTCTCCCCACTGTATGTGCAATTAATAGATAAAATAAGCTGTGCAATGGAAAAGGAATTCAAATGCAGCAGAGTATTGTTGTATGGTTTAAAGGCCACAGGCAGGGTTGGTTTTACCTTGTATAGTTATTGGCCACACATATTTCTAAATCAGCAGACAAAGTTACCACCTCTTAGGGATTAGGCGTATGGTGCCACATCTCAAATATTCTAGAAACACCATTTGAAGAATCACCTTCCAACATACAGGGACTTTTGAGGCACCATACCAAATAGACAACTGAAGTAAATAAAACTGAATATTTATTACATTTCATTAAAATAAATGACTGACTATAGCCTTATGCCGCGTACACACGATCGATTTTTTCGACGGTGAAAACACCGTCGAGAAAATCGACGTGAAAAACGAGGAACAGCTTGTTCCCCCCACACACGGCCGTTTTAAATGACATTTTTTTTTTGGTAGAAAAAAAGACTGTGTGTGGGCGCCCCGGCTGTGTTTCCCTATGGGAAAACTGCCACGGAAAAAAACGACGGGAATCACGACGAGAAAAATTAGAGCATGTTCTAATTTTTTTCGTCGTGATTAATGCCGTTTTTCCCGTCGAGAAAAACGACAAAAAGCCCACAGACGATCGTTTTTCTTGTCCAAAGGAAAAAATTAAATTTCTCTCGACGGGAAAAATGATCGTGTGTACGCGGCATGAGTTACCATTTAAATTTGCTGAGTATGGTTTTTGTAAGAGAACTGCTGTGACACGTCGGTTACACACATGTGCGCTCATAGAATTGTAGATGGGGGGAACAAATATTCGCAGGTGCGCCAATAAAAATGATGCACGCAGGAGCAGGAGCACATCCACAGCTTACATTGGTGTCAGATGGCCTATTTAAATGGTGCTCTTACTCCTGCTTAGCACTGAATGATCTTCATCATTTCCTTGTGTCCTGCTTGAATCCTGATTGATATCCGTTACTGACCTGGCTTACCACTGACCTGACCTTGGATTTCGTTTATGCTTCTGATCATCGGTTCCTGACTTTGGCTTACTCCTGACCTTGCTCCTGTCTGATGCCTTGGTACCTCGCTGCCCATTCGCTGCTGACTCAAGCTGTCCTTCTGACTACGCTTCTGTCTCCTGTTTGGTTTCACGTTACCTCTGAGTGCCTGCACTGGCTGCCCCTCATTCCAGCTGCAGTTGACACAGTGTGCTCCTGTCTCAAGACTGCGGGGAGCTGCAGCAAGCCATATATTCTGAACCTGCAAGCCTGGTGGAGTGCCCCTTCAACCATAGCTGATCTACCCAGCATCATCGCAGTTCCTGATCTGATGTTCTGCCTGAATTATGAGTCTACAACTCCTGCCACAAGCTCTGCAATCAACGCCTACAGGCACTCGTGTTCCTCCTGTCCCTTGGCACCATCTGTTCCACTCTCAGTGGGGCCGGGGCTGGAGATACAAGAGAGACCAATCTCATCATGTCAGTCTCCTACCAGGTATGTGAGAGTTATATAATATTACAAAATATATCCAAATATTAAAATTAATACAGGCGTGTGAGTATTAATATATCCGTCTGGCAATAGCCGCCGACGTGTTTCGCAGTCCTCAGGTGCTTCATCAATGGCAACGTGGGAATATCACAACATCTAACGTAGATATCAAGCAAAACAAACCACAAACTAATAAATATAGGGAGTGAATCAGCGCTAATAGATGGAATACAAAATTAAATGCATAAATAAAAAGTCTATTTAGTCCAGATAAGGCTGGAACAACATTATCCATCTGGACATTTCCTTCCTTTCGTCCTATTAGGAAATGGCCAGGTGGATAATTTCACAGATGAGAAATCAAGGGGACACACAATTGGCGGCATCTCCTAAACTGGGTATGGGATTCCCTCAGAAACAAACGAGAAAGGAGAAAGGGCACCAGGTCAGTGTAAGTAAAAATGGAAAGATGTTTGCCTAACTACCTGGATACAGTGGTTGTGGTCCACATCCCTGGTACATGGAGTGAAAAAAGGTTCCTCAAAATGGGACTTTAAATGGACCATAAACAGTAATGGATATAAAAGTACAAATTTATTGAAACATGAATTACAGTTGAAAGCACATCTCTGCCCTTAACACATCTCTGCCCTTATGGGTATCGAGCATGGGGACCTTTGTATTACCCTGCACACTCTTGTTCTTCTGTTCTCTACCTAGCCCACTCTCCCTCCACATTATCTCACTTTCTTTCACATTTTTACACCTTATATATGCCTCCACAATCTCCTATGGTGCAAGGTGCTCACCTCCACTTTTATTAGTATTATTTCATACGTTAGATTCTCACTATTTATACATTTTTTACAGACTCTGGGGTTATGCACCATCAAACAGGAACAAAAAAGTCTTCTGGACACAGTTAGCCAGATTTTTTTGACCTGTGTACCGTTGTACAGTGTGCATTTTGGATTTCCTATTTTAATAAAGGCTTTTATCTTTGGAGTGCTGCAGTCCAGAAGACTTTTTTGTTCCTGTTTGCTGTTATAGCATTGTCTGCACCCTTGGCTGCTGGGAGGAGGTGATTGGAGGATTCCCAGACCTGAGCGGCTCCCTTTTTTTCTGTTATGCACCATCACTCAGTACCTATGGAGGTTTGCACTTTGAAGGATATTTTGTGCGCCTGCGGGTCCCTTACCTCAGCTCCCGGGACAGGCTACCCCACGGGTCCCTGGTTGGGCCATCCCATATGTCTTGCTTATTAGCTCCATGTAAGTTTTGTAGGATTGGATACTTCCTTTTACTTACTATACATATTTACATTATCTTTGAGGTCTCTTATTAGATTTATTGGTCTTTTTTAGACATGCTGACGCATTCGCCCCTGAAGAGTGGTTTATACCATGAAACGCATCAAACCTATTTAGGATGCAGTCATGACTTTAATCTACCATGTTCTATTTATATTCCTACAGTTTTAATTATTATTATTTCTTACTCATTATGTGGAGCCCTGTATACCTACCACCGGCATTTGTGCTTTGACACCAACACATTATATGTGTGTATATATATATATATTTAATGTATTTGTGTTTTTTACATATATGAATTTTGCATGTATATATTATGTGCTAGATATACTCCTTGACAATAAATACGCCTATACATTTTATGGTCTGTCATATGCTACATCTAAAGTCCCAAACTTTTCCTCTTTGTAACCAATGTAGGAATGTAGACATATCTTTTGTGCCTCACTTAAAGTCCCGCTCATTTTTTCTTTCAACTTCTTGGGGATATAGGTAAGTTCCAGTTTTCTACAATATGCACACAACTCTTTTTTTGAAAATAGTTTAGTTGTCATGAAGATCCTGCCAGAAACAGGCACCTCAGACTCTCCGGTTCCCGATCATGGGTGCAACCGCGTGTGCGCGCGTGTATGCGCGTGCACGTGCGCTCGCACCTCTCTTGGCACCAGGCGGGCTATTTAAGCCTGCCTGTCACATACAGTCCTATGCTCTACAGCATTGTGTGATTAAAACCTGATCTGATACCTTTACCTGTAAAAAGACCCAGCTTGCCTGTGACCATCCAGTTATCTGCCTGCACCTGACCTCGGCCTGTTTGTGACAACTCTTTTGCCAGCACCTCGGTACCTCTGCTGCCCGCCTGATATCCGACCTGGCCTGTCTGACTACTCCTGTATTGGTCCTATCGGGTTCCTGGTTCTGATTCAGTCTGCTGTGCTGATCCAGTTTTCTGAGCTGATCCAGTCTGCTGTGCTGATCCAGTTGTCAGAGCTATCCCAGATGCAGTCTGCTTGCTGATCCAGTCTGCTGAGCTATCCCAGATCTAGTCTGCTTGCTGATCCAGAATGCTGAGCTATCCCAGATCCAGTCTGCTGTGCTGATCCAGTTTGCTGAGCTGATCCAGTCTGCTGTGCTGATCGAGCCTGCTGAGCTATCCCAGATCCAGTCTGCTGTGCTGATCCAGTCTGCTGAGCTGTTCCTGATTCTGTCTGCTGGACAGTCAACTGTCAAAATGCTTACGTTCCTGTATCCCAGTTCCTGCAATAAGTGTTGGGCTTCGGATCCACCTCCTCCTCTGTTGATCCTGCCAGGCACCCGTGCCACTCCTTACTCCCATGCCTTCTGTTACCTTACCAGGGGCCGTGAGTGGGAGCCGTAAGGGAGGCATTCCTCTGCAATTCGGGCTCCAAATCATCAGGTACGTGACATTAGCATATATTTTTTGGACTAACCATTGGACCAACCATTCCATTCCTTTAGGTTCATTTGGATATATCTGAAAGGGTTCTTTAAATGTGGACAATGCCTTCCCTGCAAAGTCAGCAAAAAAACAAAAAGAAAAAAAAAACACATCAAAATTCATGTCAGCAACAAACGGATCTGAGCATAATATAAGAGAACTAATAACCTGCCACAGCACACATGTGACCATAGGCATGCGCACAGGGTGTGCCAGGTGTGTCTGGGCACACCCTAATCACCCTGTGCTGGACAGATTCCCCCTACTTGGCTGCAGAGACAGGGACTGGGGAATCTCTCTCCTCAGTCCATTTCTCTATCTCAAAGTGTGACATCAAGGGTTTCTTTAGACCCCTGATATTTCACCAAAGCCTCCCAGTGGGGCTCCTAAAAAATATTTGTATAAAACAATAATAAAGAAATGATAGTAAAAAAAATAATTGTAAAAAATACTAAAATTATAAAAAACTAATAATAAAAAATATATAAAAAAATAAACTACTGCCCTACGTCCACTGCTCTACCAACACTGTCCATTGACCTACTATATATATATATATATATATATATATATATATATACCCACACACACATGCATGTGTTTGAGCTTAGGGGTGCACACCCTAATGCAATAGGCTGCACACACCTATGCATGTGACCTATGTCATAGAGTGCCCATGCCACAAGCAGTATGTTGGCAGAACCACCAGAGAGCTACATGTCAGAATAAGAGAGCATATAAATAACATCAAGAACGGATTCCCTAAACATAGTGTCTCAAGACACTTCAGAGATTATCATAAAAAAGATCCTTCCTGCATGGTCTTTTATGGCATCGACAAGATCAAAGGCCACTGGAGAGGTGAGAACAAAAGAATAAAGAGTTCACAAAATGAAACAAAGTGGATATTTCAGCTCGAGACCCTCCAGCCAGCAGGAATGAACATAGACCTAGACTTGAACTGCTTTCTTACCAATTTTTAGGTTTTAAAACCATAAAGCTTTTTCAATGATATTTGTACTACTTCCATCTCCGCAATTGTTCTATAACAAACTATTAATACCATTTCTACCTCCTTTCATCAAAAAATTGAAATAATTTTTTCAATTTTTCAATTTTTAATTTATTATTAATTTTTATTTTAACCTATTTCAATTTTTACCTTTGCCATGGGATTTACATCAAAATGTACCTCTACTTGGCCCTCTCCCTACATTATTTTTCCACCGACACCCATCCTTAATCTGTATATATCTAGTTTTTAATTTTAAATCTTCTTTTATATCCTCTTTTTACCATTATATATTGCACATTTTACTTATTATATATTCTGAGTATTTTGATCGGTTTATACTATGAATGTTTTTAAAAGTATTCTGTTAAATCTCATGAAACCCATGTATCGCTCACGGCCGCCAATACACATAGCAACCAGATTGGCCACAATCCTGTACGAGACCTGTACGGGGTATACTCCACTCGAGGCCAGGAATTCGGTCCTCAAGATCCATCCAAAAATGGCCTCCGCAATTATTAACACTGGTCTTTGGTCTCCAATATCTTTCTTAAAATGGCCACCGCCACCGGGTCCATTCTAGTATACTGAGGACTTCAGTCCCCAAAATCTATGCCAAAATGGCCGCTAATACTTTTCACATAGGAGAACTTCGGTCTTCAATACCACTCCCAAAATGGGCGCCGCAATTAATAAATTACCTGCGCAAGCGCACATGGGTCTTTATGGGATATATAAACAAGGGAAGTGAAGCCTGACGTTACGTTCCTGATGACGTCAGGTAGACGAAAAACGCGTAGGGAAGAGTCAAGGCACGTCGGTTCATCACTTCCGGTCTGGGCTGTAAACACAGTTTTTCAGCGCCAGCGACAATCTTTCTTTTTGTCTTTGATTACTTGATACAATGTGAGTATCTCAAACCTTTTAATACAATAAACCTTTTTTAAAACGGAATTACACTATGGGCATCCTTTCTTCCCTTGTATAACAAACGTCTTGGAGGATCGCAAGAGGCACCCGGAGCTGACCCTGTTTCCTCAGGCTGCTACACAGTGGCACTTATACTGTGACCGCGTCATACCCCTGGAGGGTAAGAAGCTTCTGGTGAGTGAAACTTTGTAAAGAGCACAGATTATCACGCACAGAGCAAGATATATAACGCTCAACATTGAAGTTTTAAAGCACCAGTCACCTTTATTTTATTTCTATCAACTTATTTAATTTTATAATATGGACTTTTTCTGCATTTATTAATGGACTTCATATGAACTTGTTTTTATGTGGTATAGGCTGGACTTCATGTAAACTTGTTTTTATGACGTTTTTATGTGGTATAAGCTTTGCACATCAACCTTTATGTTAAACTAAACACAACCAGCACCTATTACAGTAATAGCACAAGCACTTTTTCACCCCATAAGGTCTTTCACCTTTTGCAAACATCCGGCTGAGGGTGCAACACTTCAGCAAACTCCCGGCAGGGAGCTCTTTCATATTTATTCACCCAACATCATGCCATATTCACCTACCACTGGCATATATTTCTAATATCATATCCCCAAGTGTATTAAGAACACATCATCTTAGCAAACACCCGGCTGGGGGACCATCCGGTTTACTTATATATTTTTCATTTTTTGGGGATTGTTGCACAATTTTGCATACTGTAAGGATTTAACATTTTATTCAAACCAGAACAGCGCCACACCTACTACTTTCCCTCTTTTAATTTCTTGCCTCCACTCTGTGGCAGTAATAAGTAGGGGCAGAAGATATTTTTCTTTATTGTCCAGTGTTTGATTTTCTTTGTGCGGAATCACCCCATATCCCTCTCATTTGGATATACTACAGTCAGTTTCCTAGGCTGTGGCCTCTTTCCGGTGGGACTCTGTGTCCCTACATGGGTTACTTGCTGTTACGCTCCCCATCGTCTTTGTGTCCTGATGTTTATGCACAGCTGTGATAGTTTAACCATTTCCCCATTCTTTGAGTTATGATCTCTTTTGGGTGAATTACTAAACACATGGGATCTGTATGTTCAGCTTTTATATTGTGCTCTTCTTTTCTAATGTTCATGCATGATGTGTCTGCTATATGAACTGTTTGACATCCTGCATATGTTCATAATTATGATTGTATGAATTCTATAATTGTAGATTTAAGCTACACATTTGGAATTCGTAAGCCCTTTGTCCCCAAAGAAGATCTGCATTTTGTATGTCGAAACACGTCAAGATAGTAGTGCCCCATAGCCAATCAGGTGAAGGGCCAGGCAGGAGGGGCTGAGATCCACTGGTAAAGTGTATGGGCAGTAGGAAACAAATCTTATGCCGTGTACACACGATCGTGATTCACGGCGGTGAAAACACCGCCGTGAATCACGACATGAAATTAAATGACAAACGAGGGAACGGCATTTTCCCCCACACACGACCGTTTTTCCCGTCATTTTTTTCTTTGTCGAGAAAAACGACCGTCTGTGGGCTCCGCGGCAGTGTCTCCCTATGGGAAAACTGCCGCGGAAAAAAATGATGGAAAAAACGATGAGAAAATTTAGAACATGTTCTAATTTTTCTCGTCGTTTTTCCTGCCGTTTTTCTCAACGAGAAAAACGGCATAAAGCCCACAGACGATCGTTTTTCTCGGCGAAAAAAAAAAATGTAATTTTTCCCGACGGGAAAAATGATCGTGTGTACGCGGCATAAGAAGACTATAGCATAATAAAGGGGGCTATGGCAAATACGTGCGTTACCTCAAACTCATGGATAACTGCCCTGAAAAAGGCCAGATCGACATTAGATCCCATGGCAATGCTGTGGTGCTGCAAAATAAAACTGTTCCTGAAACAAAAATAAAATGTTAATCCCCTTATTTGGGGGCATTTTTTCATGATTTTGAGGTTAAGTACATCATTTCCAATGATCTTCATGTCAAGCATAGCAGCACCTATTGGCGCTATATAGACAATGTGTTTGCCCTCTAGCAGAGCAACATTGGATTTGTATATACATTTCATGAACCGATGAATCAATAAAGATCCTCTGGGGAATCAAACCCAGCCCCACTTCACCCCTCAAAAAAATAAATAAATTGTGTGAATTTCATTGCCTCTGTAATAAATGACACACCTACCCACACTTATACAAACACGTATCATGCAATCTACATTTAACAAATTTCTTCTACATTTCTATGTGTAGCGCTACCCCCAGTTAAGAGAGCCGCTGGTTTTGTTTTGGGCCCTGTAGTGCACCGCTGTCAACCCCTGGCAATCGGCTCTAACCTCCCGTGGCACAGCTAGTAAGGGGAGATAGGACCGCGTGACCGCAACTCTAGGTGACGCAGTCCTATGGCAAACACACACAGTGATATACTTTAAAACTTCTATTAAAGTAAGTGAAACTGACACCAATGTACTTGACCCAGATATTTTACTGAGGCTAATGGGCAAGTAATAAACAACAGTATAACAAGTTGCAGATCCCTGCAATAAACAGTAATAAAGATAAACAGAGAAATCAGAATAATAAAGTATTGCTATGCAACTCTAGCGCTGCCCTTTTACAGCTACTTCCCCTCATGGTTAGACTAACACCCAGCAATGTCTACCTATGCAGTCGGGCCTGACTGATCTAAATGGAAGTTCAGTGAATATTCGCTAGCAATCTTTCGGTGGTGCACTTGAAGAACAACTTTGTAATCCCAACGAATAGTAAAGATAAAGTGTCTGTCTTTAAACAGCTCTCACCACCCGGACAAGTCCAAGTCCGTTTCCTCCGCCGATTCGTCTAGGAGCAGGAATCCACCAACATCCAAGTCTTCTAAGTTTCTAAGGCTCTGCTAGGCTGGCAGAGGGGCTCTTTGGAAAAGAGCACAAGGCCCAGGCTTCAGGCCTTGTGCATACAGCAGTTCAGCACAGAGATCCTCTTGCTAGGAGAGGGGGTGTCCAAAAGAGACAGAACAAACTCCACCTCCCCTTTATAAAGTCTGCCCCAGCAGTCTCTGTTCCAGAGCAATGTACCCTGGGTGCTGCAAGATGTACTGGGAGATGTAGTCTCTCTCCTCTGCTTTCACTTCCAGTCATCTCTCTTCTCCACTTCCTCCCGACTCACCTCTCACCTGGAACTTCTTGTCTCTCTGCATTAAAGGGGAACACCCCGCTACACACTCCCCCCACTTGAACTCTTTGGTCCCCAAAGACATCTAACATTTTTAGATCTGCAAAACATTTTAGCTTCAATGCGGTTGCATAGGATTGACAGAGGAGCCTCCCACCGATCATCATATGATGGGGAGCTGTCCTGTCCACAGGTCGCTTCAGTGGGGCCGACCTGTCTAACTGTGCCAGGAAGTGAGTTGGGGTTGCCATCCACCAAATGTACAGTGGAGGGACCAGATGTGGGCATGGTCCTTCTTGAGGTTAGGACCGTGTCTTCGGAACTTTCTCCCATCTGATCATGAGTTAGTTTCCGGGGAGGATGAATGACTCTCTTCCTTCTCTTCTCCCTGGAAGTCACAGTCTCAGCTACTCTTGGTTCTTCCTCTGGTACTGAAGCAGGAACCTCTTCCGGTAGTGAGGGTATGGGATCACATCTGGGGACAGCAGGGGCTAAAAGCCGTTTCACCAGATCGGTATTGGTCCCAATGATGAGAGAGCTTCTTGAGGGCCCTGGCAGCCAGGGACAGACAATGGCCAGTGTCTCAAAGTTCTGGGGCTCCCCAGCCCTCAATGGATCACATGACAACTTGACCCGCACACATCCATCACAAGAGTACTCTTCTGCTTGGATACCCTGAATCTTGGTGTCTCCCATCTCTTCCAGGGGCAGGTATGATAGGTACTTCTTGTAAAAGTCTCTGGTCATTAGGGTAACCTGAGAACCTGTATCAAGGATGTCTCTGGTGTAGATCACTTTGATCAGAACAGGCACTACAGGCAGAGGACCTACCAATTGGGTAGCAGTCCTTTTGGAACACCTGTAACAGCAGGCTGGCATACTTGGACTTGTGCTCTCTTCAGCTTCCGGCGCTGGGAATGCCGTTTCTGCCGTTGTTTGGAAGGCTGATAGGCGTTGTTCACTGAGACGGCATAAACTGCAGGTGTCCTCCACCGTTCCCTCGCAGGTTCAGGGAAAGTTATTTTTGAAGGCCCGGATCTTCTCTCCATTCTTGGGTCACTTCTCTGAGGCCTCCGCCAGCCTTCTGTCTCCATTCGTGGACTTGGACATACTCGCTGGTAGTGGCCTACACCTCCACAGTTGAAACAGACAATCTCTCTTCTCTTCTGTGGGGAGGTTGGTGTTGAACTGCTCTGGCGTGGTTCATTCTTAATTTCCTCGGGTTCCTTCATTCCTGAGTTTTCAGACAGGAGTGTGGTCAAAAGATCCAGCACCTGGGTCATTTGGGACTTCAGGATCTCCACTTCTGAGTCCCGTTCAGTAGCCATAGCTGATCTGACTCCCACCGCAGGGAGGGTAGTTGGTTCGGTATGTTGACTCCTCCTTTTGTCTTCCAACATAGCCTCCTCCTCCCTGACTATCCGGATCAAGTCGGGGTATTCCAGGCTGCTCCCGTCCTGCCGGATGCGTAGCACTAATGCGATGGGGTCTAAGGGTTGAGCTCCCCTCAACACCTGCTGGGCACGGGCCTCATCCACTTTCCTGGGATCAATCCCTTTCTTCAGCAAGATCTGGTGCAGGATCTTATCCAGGCGTCTTATGAAGTCTGACAGCTTTTCTCCTTGCCTTTGGTAGCAGTGTTCCAGCTGGTAAGTAAGTTCAGGGACCTTTTCCGTCCCGCCGAACACATTCTGCAGAATGTCCAGATAATCCTGCGCATCACAGTCCTTCTTACTTAGCTTAAGGTTGCGTATGGCCTCCAGAGCAGGCCCCTTCAAACTCTCTGCGATTCTCTGTTTCTTTCTGGGTTCTGGGACTTCCCATTCTTCTAAGGCCTGAGTGGCGCTGTCTAACCACTCCTCAAACCCCTCTTCACCCGAAGGTACAGGTTTCCTTCCAGAGAATACTCCAAGTTTTCTGTATCCCGACATTTGGTAGTCTGTAGGATCCTTCTTACACTGGGCTACAATCTCCCCCAGGACCGCGCATAATTCTGCGCTGAGGGTGGCAGGCGGTGGAGATATCTGTGGAGATGATGGTTTTGGAACCATTCTCCCTTCACTGGCAGCGTATGTATCAAGTGATAGACCTGATTATCTATGGCTTGTATACTTGGACTTTTAAATTGCTCTGGGATTTCGTCTTTCCATTCTACCAGTGCGTATGTAAACGAGGCATTTGACCTTGTATCCCTCACCCATGCTTTCTGGCTCGGTGATAGTGACATTATTAGCTGCTTTATTGCTTCTTCTTGCCAGATCCCCCCCGGGAGTTCAATAACTACCGCCGCGGTTGGATCGGTGCCAGCCACTGCGCACCATTGTGACATTGCTAGCGTGTCCATGCTGGTACTTCTGACCGGCTTGATTGCAGCGTGCAACGTACAGAGATCCCGGACTCGAGCCCCCACGTGTAGCGCTACCCCCAGTTAAGAGAGCCGCTGGTTTTGTTTTGGGCCCTGTAGTGCACCGCTGTCAACCCCTGGCAATCGGCTCTAACCTCCCGTGGCACAGCTAGTAAGGGGAGATATGACTGCGTGACCGCAACTCTAGGTGACGCAGTCCTATGGCAAACACACACAGTGATATACTTTAAAACTTCTATTAACCACTTAACGACCGCCCACCGCCGATTTACGTCGGCAGAATGGCACGGACAGGCAGAATCACGTAGATCTACGTGATCGCCTTTGTGCAGTTGGGGGGTCCATCCGGACCCCCCTTCACTGCAGTGAGCGGCCGTTAAGTGTTCGGGAGCGATCAGGCATGAGGGGGGGGGCGCTCGATTCCGCCCCCCCCTCGCGATCGCTCCCGGCCAATGAAAATGCTTCCTCCGCCATGTGATGTAAACAAGGCTGGAGGAAGTGATGTCATCTCCCTCGCCGCGGTCTTTCCGTTCCCGGCGCCGAGCAGAGAGGAAGCAGGTTAGTGCACTAACAGTCCACTGACACGTAGGTACACATAGGCACACAAATCACCCCCCAGTCACCCCCAGATCACCCCCCAGGTCACCCCAAAGCCCCCAATCACAGTGTCACTGATTGCAGTGATCATTTATTTTACTGATCACTGCATTTAGTGTCATCTGTGATTGTAAAAAGTTGCAGGGCAGTTAGGATTAGGCCCCTTTAGGTCCAGGGTAGCCCCCTAACCCCCCCTAATAAAGGTTTAACCCCTTGATCACCCCCTAGGTAACCCTTTCACCCCCTAACTTCAGCGTCACTAAGCGATTGTTTTTCCGATCGCTGTATTCGTGTCGCTGGTGTTTTAGATAGGCAGTTATTTTTTTTTAGGTTCGCCGCAGGTTTTTATTAGTGTCAGGTACCCCCATATATTATTTTAACCCCCTGATTGCCCCTAGAGTTAACCCTTTCACCAGTGATCGCCGTATAAGCGTCACTGGTGTCACTGGTTAGCCAGTAAGTTATTTAGTTATTTAGGTTACCCGTCAGGTTTTTATATAGTGTCAGGTACCCCCATATTTAACCTAATAAAGATTTTAACCCCCTGATTGCCCCTAGTTAACCCTTTCACCAGTGATCACCATATAAAGGTTACGGGTGACGCTGGTTGATTAGTTTGCTTTTTATAGCATCAGGGCACCCGCCGTATATAACCCAATAAAGGTTTAACCCCCCTGATCGCCCGGCGGGTGAGATCAATTAGGTTTTAGCGCCAGAGAGGGTCTGCGTCGCCCCAGGCAGTGTTAGGTTAGTGACAGTAACGCTAACACCCACGCGCAAAGCATACACCCCCCTTAGTGGTATAGTATCTGATCAGATCTGATCAGATCTATACTAGCATCCCCAGCGGTTTAGGGTTCCCAAAAACGCAGTGTTAGCGGGATCAGCCCAGATACCTGCTAGCGCCTGCGTTTAGCCCCTCCGCCCAGCCCAGCCCAGCCCAGCCCACCCAAGTGCAGTATCGATCGATCACTGTCACTTACCAAACACAACACACATAACTGCAGCGTTCGCAGTGCTTGGTTTTTGGGGCCCTGTACGCGGCTAGGCTCCCAAAAAGTCCCACACATGTGGTATCCCCGTACTCAGGAAAAGCAGCAGAATGTATTTTGGGGTGCAATTCCACATATAACCATGGCATGTGTGAGCAATATATCATTTAGTGACAACTTTTTGTACATTTGTTTTTTCTTTTTGTCATTATTCAATCATTTGGGACAAAAAAAAAAAAATATTCAATGGGGTCAACATGCCTCTCAGCAAATAGCTTGGGGTGTCTGCTTTCCAAAATGGGGTCATTTGGGGGGGTTTTGTGCCATCTTGGCATTTTATGGCCTTCAAAACTGTGATAGGTAGTGAGGAGTGAAATCAAAAATTTATGCCCTTAGAAACCTTGAAGGCGGTGCTTGGTTTTTGGGGTCCCGTACCCAGCTAGGCTCCCAATAAGTCCCACACATGTGGTATCCCCGTACTCAGGAGAGGCAGCAGAATGTATTTTGGGGTGTAATTTCACATATGCCCATGGCATGTGTGAGCAATATATCATTTAGTGACAACTTTGTGCAAAAAAAAAAAAGTTTGTCATATTCCCGCAACTTGTGGCAAAATATAAAATATTCCATGGACTGAACATGCCTCTCAGTAAATAGCTTGGGGTGTCTACTTTCCAAAATGGGGTCATTTGGGGGGGTTTTGTGCTATTTTGGCATTTTATGGCCTTCGAAACTGTGATAGGTAGTGAGGAGTGAAATCAAAAATTTGCGCCCTTAGAAATCCTGAAGGCGGTGCTTGGTTTCCGGGGTCCCGTACGTGGCTAGGCTCCTAAAAAGTCCCACACATGTGGTATCCCCGTACTCAGGAGAAGCAGCAGAATGTATTTTGGGGTGCAATTCCACATATAACCATGGCATGTGTGAGCAATATATCATTTAGTGACAACTTTTTGTAATTTTTTTATTTTTTTTTGTCATTATTCAATCACTTGGGACAAAAAAAAAAAATATTCAATGGGCTCAACATGCCTCTCAGCAATTTCCCTGGGGTGTCTACTTTCCAAAATGGGGTCATTTGGGGGGGTTTTGTACTGCCCTGCCATTTTAGCACCTCAAGAAATGAGATAGGCAGTCATAAATTTAAAGCTGTGTAAATTTCAGAAAATGTACCCTAGTTTGTAAACGCTATAACTTTTGCGCAAACCAATAAATATACGCTTATTGACATTTTTTTTACTAAAGACATGTGGCTGAATACATTTTGGCCTAAATGTATGACTAAAATTGAGTTTATTCGATTTTTCTTATAACAAAAAGTAGAAAATATCTTTTTTTTTCAAAATTTTCGTTCTTTTTCCATTTATATCGCAAAAAATAAAAATCGCAGAGGCAATCAAATACCATTAAAAGAAAGCTCTATTTGTGGGAAGAAAAGGACGCAAATTTCATTTGGGTACAACATTGCATGTCCGCACAATTTACAGTTAAAGCAGCGCAGTGCCGAATCCCAAAAACAGGCCTGGTCCTAATGGCCCGAAATGGTCCGGGGCTTAAGTGGTTAAAGTAAGTGAAACGGACACCAATGTACTTGACCCAGATATTTTACTGAGGCTAATGTGCAAGTAATAAACAACAGTATAACAAGTTGCAGATCCCTGCAATAAACAGCAATAAAGATAAACAGAGTAATCAGAATAATAAAGTATTGCTATGCAACTCTAGCGCTGCCCTTTTACAGCTACTTCCCCTCATGGGTAGACTAACACCCAGCAATGTCTACCTATGCAGTCAGGCCTGACTGATCTAAATGGAAGTTCAGTGAAACAATATTCGCTAGCAATCTTTCGGTGGTGCACTTGAAGAACAACTTTGTAATCCCAACGAATAGTAAAGATAAAGTGTCTGTCTTTAAACAGCTCTCACCACCCGGACAAGTCCAAGTCCGTTTCCTCCGCCGATTCGTCTAGGAGCAGGAATCCACCAACATCCAAGTCTTCAATCCTTCTGGTGTACTGCAGCAAGGTGGAGAAGATGTCTCTAAGGCTCTGCTAGGCTGGCAGAGGGGCTCTTTGAAAAAGAGCACAAGGCCCAGGCTTCAAGCCTTGTGCATACAGCAGTTCAGCACAGAGATCCTCTTGCCAGGAGAGGGGGTGTCCAAAAGAGACAGAACAAACTCCACCTCCCCTTTATAAAGTCTGCCCCAGCAGTCTCTGTTCCGGAGCAATGTACCCTGGGTGCTGCAAGATGTACTGGGAGATGTAGTCTCTCTCCTCTGCTTTCACTTCCAGTCATCTCTCTTCTCCACTTCCTCCCGACTCACCTCTCACCTGGAACTTCTTGTCTTTCTGCATTAAAGGGGAACACCCCGCTACATATGTTACCAGGTTTCAGCCTACTAACTATGAATAATCCTACTTCTTTTTTTTTTTTCTCAAATTTTTATAATTTACACAACTGAAATATCTGAATAACGGGCCTGTGTCACTGAGTGTAACTTCTTGAACTTATCAAACTATGCCTAGTCTTGCTCAAATAATCTTACAAAAACTGAAAGGTCATTAGCAAATGTTCTCCATTTACAACAAAATTGCTAAACAGCTAGAATCACCATGCCATAAAAAGTCATATATGCGTGTAGATGTTTTACAATGCTGTACCTGTTTATTAATAAATGCATAACCAGCAGAGAATAGTGGTCATGTTCACACTCATAACAAGAGTTCACGGTTAAGCATAAATAGATAATCAAAATTTTTTATAAGACAGTCCTAATTATGAATTTGTCTAGTAGACATTAATTTGCACAGGGCTGTATTTAATACTGTAGCACAAGCATGTTACACTTTAATGAATTAATGGGTCCAAGAGGACAGATTTTTCAAGCAACCCACATTATGTCTACTGTGGGTTGCATAATGCCTACTAAAGGAGGAACCTCAGCGGGAGCTGCTGTCAATCACAGCAGGTGAGCCAATGAGGATAGAGAGGGGATGGGGCCTGCGTCATGGTGTTTGACCAGATCTGGAAAGCCGATCCCGCCATGTGGTTTGCGCAGGGTGAAAACCGCTCTATTTGTTCTGGCTTTCCTTCCTCCTCAATGATAGTGTAAGAAACAGGCCCTCAAATTTTTCAGGAAGCACTGTGGCATCGACACTGATAGTGTCTGTAAGAGATATAAGACACATGATAGAATGTTCATTTTCAGGACGCTGTTACAGAAGAACCAGGTAAAAGCCATTTTGTTCCAATTTTGGAGGTCGGCTTTTATTTCCTTAGCTAATGGGCCAATGTTTAGTTCAAAGATACATTTTAGATTGGCCAGGACCAGGGTGCCTAGATATTTACTAGGAGTAGGAGACCACCAGAAGAAAAATTGTCATTGCAAGCGCTCAAGGAGATGTTGAGGAAGCTTGATATTCCGGCCTCGGATTTTGAGATTATTATTTTGTAATTAGACAGGGCTCCATATGTCTCCAGTTCACATAATAGGACAGGTAGGGTAGTGTAGGGGGGTAAAAAGTAAGAGAATTAGGTCGTCCCCATATGCTGTGACTTTTTTGAGTATGTTAAGTGGTATTGAGGCCTGTGATATTGGAATTATTTCTAATATTGTGCAGGAAGGGTTCTAGCGACAATATTAAAATTACGTGCTAATACTTTTAGAGAAAGATGTAGAGACTGCTTCATTGGCTCACACAGCTGCAGTCAGCTGGGATCACAGGACCCTAATCCATGCCAACATGTTGAAACCTTAAGCCTATATGAGTTAGTGTGGCCATAATAAAGTTTCATCTCACCCAATTGAACACTTTTTTCTGTGTCAGCGGATAAAAGCAAAAAGGAAAATTTTTTCTCTTGGACCGAGTGGATAGCGTTTAGGTGTGTTGTCCCTCGCCTCTCTTTCAGGGACAAAACCAGATTGATCTGGATGTACAAGGAGTGGGATATGTGGTAGCAAGTGGCTGGATAGGATTATAGTAAAGATTTTAAGGTCCGCATTTCAATTTTCAATAAGGGCATCCTCAGAAATACAGGGATTTAAGAGGAAGTATGGGGAAGAAAAAGTCGGCATGTACGCAGACGATGTTCTGCTTTTTTTGGGGGACATGCAGTCCTCGCTGGACGCGGCAATGAGGATAGTTGGAGATTATGTCAAATTCTCAGGGTTGAGGATTAATTGGGAAAAATCTGCACTCTTACCAATAGATTCAATACCACAGCAGATAACCCAAGTAAAAGTAGTAAACCAGATGAGGTATTTGGGAATAAATATATCAAGAGACCCAGGCCAATATATAGCTGGAAATTTAGTGCCATTGATGACAAAACGAAAACAGAAGTGCTGTGTCTGGAAGAAGCTCCCAATCTCAGTAGCTGGACGGTGTAACCTGGTTAAAATGGTGTGGATGCCTCAGATCCTGTACGTCCTACATAACTCCCCAGTGTGGATTCCAAGGTACTGGTTTAAAAAACTGGATAGCGTGTTTAGGGAGCTAATATGGAAAAAATGGAGTGGCAAGAATTTGCCTCCGAACCTTGCAGCAACCTAGAGAGAAGGGGGTTTGGCAATGCCTAATCCGAGACATTACTTCCTAGCTGCACAAATGCAGCATATGAGTGGATGTAACCTACCGGTGAGCAGGGAGTCGGGGAAAAATCTTCTACTGAACGACACAAACCATGATACAGAGGTCGAGGCAGTGGAGGCGGACTCTTTCTGCTCCAGGAGCCCTACTGGAAAACTGATGGTAAAAAGCTGGGAAACAGTTAAGGGGATACTGGGGTATGGCGGATTCTCGGAATTCTCCCCTATATGGGACAACAATAACTTAAAAGAGCTAAAAATTATGGGGAAAACTGTGGAATGGGATATGTGTGGTGTACATCTTTTGATACAGCTTTTTAAAGAGGGGAGAATAAAAACATTCCAGGAGATAAGGGAGGAGTATTCAGTTCCCAATAAATCATTCTACAGATATTTTCAGGTTAGGCACACCCTGAACTCGCAATTTGGGCAGGAGACACCAATATGGAATGAAGTGCCCCAGCTCCGTAGATTAGTAAACGCGCATACATCTAAAGGGACAATTTCAGAGATGTACAAGTGCATAAGCGAGGCAGATCAGGAAGAGAGACCTGACACTAAGAATAAAGGGAAATGGGAAAGAGATGTGGGTCCAATAACACAGGAACAGTGGAAAAAGATATTGGAAGCAGGCCCCAGAGTCTCACTCTCCCCCTCCCAAATGATCTCCCAACTATATTTAATACACAGAGCATATTACACACCCCAAAGAATGTTACAGTTTGGCAGGAGACAAGATGCGAAGTGCCAGAGATGTGGAAATGAGGAAGGAGATTTGATACATATGGTCTGGAGGTGCCCCAAGCTGTATAGGTATTAGAAAAAAATAATAGATAGAATAAATGATGTATTCAGGACATCCTTACAGCCAGAGGCCAGGCTATGTGTGCTGGGCTTGATGGAAGAAAGGGGAATACCGGGAGATACGCAAACGGCAATATTAAGATGTCTGTTCCAAGGCAGGAAACTCATAGCACAAAGGTGGCAAGCAAAAGATCCCCCAACAGGAACAGAATGGAGGAAAGTAATAGACAACACCAATAGGAAGGAAGAATTTATATATAATAAGAGAGGAAATAAAAAGAAATGTATGAAGATATGGAAACAATGGATAGAGGTGGAGGTATGGTAGAGGGAGGGGGGGGGGGGTGGGAGGGAGGAATAAAAGGGAGGGGAGAGAAAGGGAAATGTGGGGTGTGGAAAGGGAGAATGGGGTTAATGTTTCACTATATGTGGTAAAGGATATCTAAAATGTTGTATATGGAAAGAAGTATATATGTATGTAAAATAAATAAATAATACCTGATTAAAAAAAGGTCTGCATTCAGTAGGCAAATGGGCCTGTAACTCTGACACAGCTGGGGATCTTTACCCTCTTTAGGTATAACTATGATAGTTGCTCGTAAGGTATCTCTAGTAGCGATGAGCCGAACATCCCCGGGTTCGGTTCGCACCAGAACCCGCGAACGGACCGAAAGTTCGCACGAACTTTAGAACCCTATTAAATACAATGGATGCGAACGTTCGAAATCTAAAGTGCTAATTATAACGACTATTATGCATGTTATTGTCCTAAAAAGGGTTTGGGAACCCGGGTTCTGCACCAGGGGACATGTATCAATGCAAAAAGAAGTTTTAAAAACGGCCGTTTTTCTGGAGCAGTCATTTTAATGATGCATAAAGTGAACAAAAAAAAGTCTAATATTCCTTTAAATATCGTACCTGGGGGGTGTCTAAAGTATGCCTGTGAAGTGCCACGTGTTTCCCGTGTTTAGAACTGTCCCTGCACAAAATTACATTTCTAAAGGAAAAAAAGCCATTTAAAACTGCTTGCGGCTTTAATGTAATGTCTGGTCCCGGTAATATGGATGAAAATCTTTAAGAAAAATGACATAGCTACCCCATCACACCCCCCCCTCCCCCTTACCCCAGCCCATTACCAGCCCCTTTGGGTCTTGTATGGATATTAAGGGGAACCCCGCACACAAAATAAAAAAGGCCCTATATACTCTGAACAGCCGTATACAGGCGGTGCATACAAGACAGGGACTGTAGGTTTGTTCTTATGTAGAATCTGTTTGTAATTTTGAACAGGTACATTGTTTAAGTGTAGCTCCAGCCAAAAAATATATTTTTAAGCTTTTTGGAAAACATAGGGAAGGGTTATCACCCCTGTAACATTTGTTTTGCTGTCTGTGCAGTGTGCACCTGTTCAGAACAGTTCACCTCACTTTCCGTCCTAATGACAAATGTTTTTTGAAAATTTGGGGTTTTTATTGAAACAAGAATTGGTGATAAAGAATCAGTGGAGAGGAGACACTTTTTTTCCCATATTAACTCTTACAGGAGAGAATTTGCCTTCCTAGGGGTAGATTTCCTCTCACTTCCTGTTGTATCCTTCCGTTTGCAAGGAGGAGTCGTTTGTAAGTTGGATGTTTGAAAGTAGGGGCCTGCCGTATATACTCAGCTGAAATTTGCCCCTTACATGTTGGTGTTGCCACAACACTGTGAGCCCTCACAGTTACTCTTGGTGGGCGCATGAATGGGCCCTGCTGTGAATTATTAGATCAAGAATTGTAATTGCATGCCCCTGTTGAACAGGGGCTGAAAAATTGGGCCTTTGGTGGTGGTGGTGGTGTTGACACAACACTGTAAGGCCTCACAGTTAGTCTTGGTGGGCGCAGGAATGGGCCCTGCTGTGAATTATTAGATCAAGAATTGTAATTACATGCCCCTGTTAAACAGGGGCAGAAAAATTGAGCCTTAGGCACTGGTGCCACAACACTGCAACCCCTCACAGATACTGTACTTGGAGCACAGCAATGAGCCCTGTTGCAAAGTATTGCATCAAAAATTGTAATTACACGCCCCTGTTAAACTGGGGCTGAAAAATTGGGCCTTAGCCACTGGTGCTGGTGCCACGACACTGCAACCACTCCCAGATACTCTAGTTGGAGTGCAGGAATGAGCCCTGCTGCAAAGCATTGCATAAAAAATTGTAATAACACACCCCTGTTAAACAGGGGCTGAAAAATTGGGCCTTAGCCACTGGTGGCGGCACCCAGAAACAAAAATGTTCTTCCAAGCTATCATCGTCAATCGGATCATTGAGGAGGAGGAGGATAGTCAGTCAACATAACAGGACAAACTCTCAGCATCAGCATCAGTCTTGAAGGGATGTGACATTTGAAAATAAATTAGTCTGTTATATCAGCTTCAGGTGTTTGGTAGCTGGTGGTGATCCAAGACTGGTTCATCTTTATGAAGGTCAGTCGATCAACAGAGTCGGTGGACAGGCGCACCCTGTAATCCGTGACAAATCCTCCAGCAGCACTGAATGTGCGTTCTGAAAGAACGCTGGATGCAGGACAGGCCAGTAGCTCAATTGCATACTGTGCAAGCTCTGGCCAGTGATCCATCCTCAAGACCCAGTAAGCCAGAGGATTTTCGGTGGGGAAGGTGTCCAAGTCTGACCTTGCCCCTAGGTATTCCTGCACCATGTATATCAGACGCTGGCGATGGTTGCTGGAACCGATCATACCTTGGGGCTGCGGACTAAAGAATTGTCTGAACGCTTCGGTCAGACGGCCACCTTCCCCACCGCTCCTTCTTTGACTGACCAAAGCCTCAGCAACTCGTTGTCCAAGACCAGGAGTTTGTAACCTCCCAGTCTCTGGGAACGCGTTGCACAGACCTTTCTGCAAGGCCTCCCGGAGTTGTCTCATCCTCTGCTCCCTCTGCGACGGTAAGATAAGGTCCGCAACCTTACCCTTGTACCGTGGATCAAGGAGAGTGGCCAGCCAGTAATGGTCCCTCTCCTTGATCCGAAGAATACGAGGATCCTTCCGCAGACTTTGCAGGATCAGGGAGGCCATGCAGCGTAGGTTAGCTGAGGCATTCAGTCCGGAGTCCTCTTGGTCACTAAGGACGACATGATCCGCAGCCACCTCCTCCCAGCCACGTACAAGTCCACTGGTTTCTTGGGACTGTAAATCATCCCTAAAAGACTGCTGCTGATGATGCTGAGTGCCAGGCTCCACCTCCATGCTGACACAATCCTCCTCCTTCTCCTCTTCTTCCTGTGCGATGGGTGGGACAGAAGGAACACTGTCTGGGTAAAGGGGGCCTTGAGAGGCAAGGAAGTCCTCCTCTTCCTGCCTCTGTTCTGCCTCAAGTGCCTTGTCCATTATTCCATGCAGCGTATGTTCCAACAGGTGGACAAGAGGTACAGTGTCACTGATGCATGCACTGTCACTGCTCACCATCCTCGTGGCCTCCTCAAATGGTGCCAGGACAGTGCATGCATCCCTGATCATGCCCCACTGGCATGGTGAAAAAAACCAGAGCTCCCCTGACCCTGTCCTGGTGCCGTAGTCGCACAGGTACTCATTGATGGCCCTCTGCTGCGTGTGCAGCCGCTGCAGCATGGCCATGGTTGAGTTCCACCTGGTGGGCATGTCACATATAAGGCGGTTCTTGGGCAGGTTCAACTCCGTTTGCAGCTCAGCCAGGCGAGCACTGGCATTATAAGATCTGCGGAAATGCACACAGACTTTTCTGGCCTGCCTCAGGACATCCTGTAAGCCCGGGTACCTGCCCAAGAACCGCTGCACCACCAGGTTAAGGACGTGAGCCACACAGGGCACATGGGTCAGTTGTCCCTGTCGGAGAGCGGAGAGGAGGTTGGTGCCATTGTCGCAAACTACCATTCCTGGCTTAAGCTGGCGTGGCGTCAACCACCTCTCGGCCTGCCCCTGCAGAGCAGACAGAACCTCTGCCCCAGTGTGGCTCCTGTCCCCCAAACACACCAGCGCAAGCACGGCATGGCATCTTTTTGCCTGCGTACTTGCGTAGCCCCTTGAACGCCTACGGAGCACCGCTGGTTTCGAGGACAAAGCACAGGAAGAGGCCACGGAGGAAGAAGAAGAGGAGGGGGTGGAGGACAGAGGTGTGTCACAACCAGTAGTAGCATTTTGGAGGCATGGCAGTGGAACAACCTCCAACACTACTGCACCTTGTCCTGCATCCTTCCCAGCTGCCAAAAGAGTGACCCAATGGGCCGTGAAAGAAAGGTAACATCCCTGTCCATGCCTGCTGGACCATGAGTCAGCGGTAATATGCACCTTACCGCTGACCGCCCTGTCCAGCGAGGCCAAGACATTGCCTTCCACATGCCGGTAGAGAGCCGGAATTGCCTTCCGTGAGAAAAAGTGGCGTTTGGGAACCTGCCACTGAGGAACCACACATTGCACAAACTCACGGAAGGGGGCCGAGTCTACCAACTGAAAAGGCAGCAGTTGAAGCGCTAGCAATTTAGCCAAGCTAGCATTCAACCGCTGGGCATGTGGATGGCTGGGAGTGAACTTCTTTCGACGGTCCAGCAGCTGGGGCAGGGAAATTTGCCTGCTAGAATCGGACGTCGGTGTACTGCTAGCAGAGTGGCCGCAAGTACTTGGCTGTGACACACCTAATTCTACACCTTCATTCCTCTCAGTGCAGGTTTCAGAGAGGACTGAAGGTATAGTGGGGTTGGAGATCCCAGCTGATGCGGTGCAAGGAGAGGTCCGCTTTGTTCTTTGGTGTGGGTCTTTAAGGTAGGCTTGCCAACGAGCTGCATGGCAGGTCAATATATGTCTGGTCAAGCATGTGGTGCCCAAGCGGCTGATGTTTTGGCCACGCGATATACGCTTGAGACATATGTTGCAAACAGCAGCTGTGCGATCTGATGCACTCGCCTCAAAAAAGGCCCACACCAAAGAACTTTTTGAATAACGGGCAGAGGCAGCGCCCTGCACAGGCGGAGCTCTGCGGTGTGATTCCGTCGGTGATCTACCCTTACGCTGGCCACCCAAGGGCATCCTGCCTCGTTGGAGATGTGCCTCATCCTCATCCTCCTCCTTCTCCTCTCTCCTATTAGGCACCCACGTGGAGTCAGTGACCTCATCATCCCCTCCCTCCTCATCACTGGAGCCAATCTGGCAGTATGCTGCAGCTGCTGGAACATGACTGCCAGATTGGTGTCCTTCTTGAGCATCCCCTCTCTCTGTTCTCACGCTACTGCCTTCCTCTAGCTGGGTATCATCATCAGACCCTTAGAAACGCTGGGCATCCTCCTGGAGCATGTACCCAACACTGTGCTCAAACAGTTCGGGGGACTCCCCAGGAGGAGAACATGGTGGGTCTAGGGAAGGAGTGACTGATGATGACATTGATACCAGGGAAGAGGACGCTTTGGCAGCTGCTTTGCCAGTACCCTGAGCCTGGGTGAGAGAGGATGAGGAGGATGAGGAGGGCTTGGTCATCCACTCTACCAAGTCTTCGGCATGATGTGGCTCAACATGTCCAGCTGCCGAAAAGAAGGACAAGCGTGTCCCATGGCCATGTGCTGATGACAATGCACCGCGTCCACGACCAGCACTGTTGCCCCCAGACACAGAGCCTGCTTGCCCTCTTTTATTGGCTCCTGACTGTCTGCCTCTCCTTGTTTGCCTTCCAGACATTCTAATGGCCTGCAGGGAGATGGGAAAACCAGCAATAGGGGTAGCTTCAGGTGTTTATTTTGCAGGAAGCACACTCCGCCCGCTGTAAGTGCTGCAAATGCCTGTCAGTGTAACACACCAGGAAAAAACAGCAATAAGGGCTAGCTTCAGGTGTATACTGTGCAGGAGGCTTAGCAACAATGACACTGACACTGTCCCCTGCGTATCCTTCTCTCTCCCTGCACACAAGGTTTAGCAAAGAATAGGACACTGACACTCTCGACTGCCTATCCTTGTCTGTCCCTACACACAAGGTTTAGCAATATGGTTCAGCACACTAGGTTTAGCAAAGATTATGACACTGACACTCTCGACTGCCTATCCTTGTCTGTCCCTACACACAAGGTTTAGCAATATGGTTCAGCACACTAGGTTTAGCAAAGATTATGACACTGACACTCTCGACTGCCTATCCTTGTCTGTCCCTACACACAAGGTTTAGCAATATGGTTCAGCACACTAGGTTTAGCAAAGATTATGACACTGACACTCTCGACTGCCTATCCTTGTCTGTCCCTACACACAAGGTTTAGCAATATGGTTCAGCGCACTAGGTTTAGCAAAGATTATGACACTGACACTCTCGACTGCCTATCCTTGTCTGTCCCTACACACAAGGTTTAGCAATATGGTTCAGCACACTAGGTTTAGCAAAGATTATGACACTGACACTCTCGACTGCCTATCCTTGTCTGTCCCTACACACAAGGTTTAGCAATATGGTTCAGCGCACTAGGTTTAGCAAAGATTATGACACTGACACTCTCGACTGCCTATCCTTGTCTGTCCCTACACACAAGGTTTAGCAATATGGTTCAGCACACAAGGTTTAGCAAAGAATATGACACTGACACTCTCCCTGCCTATCCTTGTCTGTCCCTACAAACAAGGTTTAGCAAAGAATATGACACTGACACTCTCCCTACCTATCCTTGTCTGTCCCTACACACAAGGTTTAGCAATATGGTTCAGCACACAAGGTTTAGCAAAGAATATGACACTGACACTCTCCCTGCCTATCCTTGTCTGTCCCTACACACAAGGTTTAGCAATATGGTTCAGCACACAAGGTTTAGCAAAGAATATGAAACTGACACTCTCCCTGCCTATCCTTCTCTGTCCCTACAAACAAGGTTTAGCAAAGAATATGACACTGACACTCTCCCTACCTATCCTTCTCTGTCCCTACACACAAGGTTTAGCAAAGAAAAAATATGACACTGTCCCTGCCTATCCTTCTCTTTCCCTGCGCCGGAACACACTACACGAGGCCGCCGCGCTGGCGGCCTTTTATAGTGTGGGGCGTGTACTAAACCCCCTCAGCAATAATTGGCCACAGGCATCCTGCCTGTGGCCAATCATTGCTCTCCTCGCTGCCGGCGCTGTGATTGGCCAAGCATGCGGGGTCACAGTGCATGCTTGGCCAATCACAGCGCCAGGATTGCACTGCGATGGCGCAGTGTATTGTGGGCCGTTCGCGTCACTCGAATTTGGCGCGAACGGCCCAAATCGTTCGTTGTTCGCCGAACGCGCGAACAGCTGATGTTCGAGTCGAACCTATGTTCGACTCGAACACCGAGCTCATCCCTAATCTCTAGGAATGGCATTGTCTTTCAGGATAGAATTGTAGGCTTCACGAATCTTGGCCCAAGGATGTCTTAGAAAGTTTTATAGTAAGGAAGAGCAAAGCCATCTGGACTCAGAGCTTTGCCATCTTTTATAGCCTTAAGGGCTAAAGTCTATGCCTCAATAGAGAGGTCTTAAACTGCACCTTCAGAAAGGTGAGGTATCCCAGCTGTTTGTAGATAATGACTAATGTCAGATTCAATGGATGGGGGCCCTGCATTGTCAGGTGGTAGGTTTTAAAATTCAGAATAAAAGGACCTAAAAGATGACTGCTATGGATGGCGAGTCCTTGACCACTACGCCAGTCCCAGTTTTGTTTTGGAGGATATAATTCTTGGTGCGTAATTCACAAGGCGCTCTTGCCAGTAATGTTCATGGCTTGTTGTTATATTCATAGAAGGAGCATCTACACCTGACTAGTGTCGCCTTAATCCTATCCGTGTGTAGCGGGCATTTGAATTTAGGGGAAGCATCTGGGTGGTAGTGTAACCCAGATGCACTGATTGCTAGGGAATCTGAGACCCTTTTATGGTTCCTGGAGGACTCTGGTGGTGTGAGGTTCCCTGCGGCCTACAGGTGGCGTTGTTGCCGGGGGCCGGAGGTGAACTCACACCGCAAGACTGTGCCTTTTTGTCCTCCCTTGGAGCTGGTACAGCGGGGCCGGGAACCCGCTGAGACGCAAAGGGAGAGGGGATAAAAGGGGCGGACGCCCTTACCACGGGGTTCAGAGTCTGGAGGATGCGGCCGCACCCAGGCACCTTCAGCTTGGGTGCTGGCGTTCCGGTGTTCCGGGCCCAGGTGCCTTTGACCTGGCCGGAGCGGAGATGGAGTCCATCTCAGGCACCTTTAGCCTGGGGTGAGGTACTATGGCGGATGCCTGGGGCTCAGTACCAGGGGCCGTGCTAGCGAAGGTAATTCACGTTCTACTTCACATAGTCAGTGGCAGTGACTATTCGCCACTGGTGATACCACAGTGGTTAGCAAAAGAAGGGAAAGGATTGTGCCTCAACCTATTCCCATTACTACTAAGTTGTTGCAAAAGAATCCAACTTAACCGTGCTGCATGTTTATTCACTGAAAATAATAAAACTGTGTTGGACCTATTCACTGTGTGGAACTGTGGTTACTAGGAGCAAAGGAGTCAAGGACGAAGGACAGGACTTGACTCTAGGACACCTACACAAAGCCAGATCTTTCTGGCCTTTACCTCTTCACTATGGAGGACATGGGCCGTGGTGTTTCTCATCCCTCCCCCCAGCACTAACACTCCTAGACGAAGAAAGACAAGCCGAGAATGAGAAGGGGTGAGAGGGGTGAGGTCGCTACACGTGGGGGCATCGTGTCCGGGATGTGTATGGTGTCTGAATTTGAACTTTGCTGCCCAGAGGAGTTCCGAGTAGGTCGGCCATATTGGCCAATGCGCCACGAGGCAAACCATAACTGCGTAGTTTGTGGGCGGGGAAAAGGGAAAGCCCGTGAACAGGTGCAGAGTGTGGGAGGAGTCTGGCCATGTGGACGTAGATTCCGGCACGGGTGGGTCAGTGCGCATTGGAGCAGCGAACAGGAAAGATGACTTCAAACACTCCGTGGATTTCAGCTTCTTCTTTCACGGACATGACTTCCTTTGCTGCTCCCATTATGGACACAGGAATCAGACTAAGGCCCCGGGGGCGATTGGCTCTGTACACCTGCAGAGACATAGAGGCCCTCAGTGTGATCTGTCCCGGCTGTTCGGGACTGGTGGTTCAGTTAAAGCCATTCGGGCGATGTGAGGTCTGCAAGGAGTTTCTCTTCGAGGTGGAGCCATCCACAGAAAGGCCTCGCGCCTTCCACCTCAACTACCTCACAGGTACTGCCACTCCGGAGGGAGAGATCGATGCCATGGCGGGTATTCCTGTGCGCGCTGACCAGGGCGAAGTGACTGCCCAAACGGAGATTAAAAGAGAAAAATCCAAAGATGCTGCTTCGGTCGCCAGCAGCTCCCTGCTCCGACCGCCGAAGAGGAAAGTCGGCCTGGTAATGGCCTCCTGTGGTCGTGGAAGAGCTTCGCCCCACTGCTTGCCTGGCCTGGATGGATCCGGAGGGAAGAGCCCTGGACATCCCTGTTCTTCTGAAGGCCCAGGTGAGCCAGGGGTATGGACTGTCTGTGTGGTTAAAGGTGGCGGAAGCCCACAGTCGGTGGAGGCTGTCAAGGGGGATGATTCCGTGACTGGGAATTATCTGCCCGCTGAGTGCTATGACACCTCCGACCTGGATTCATTGTCTGACAATGGCGATGATGGGGAGATAGACGAAATCTTCCACCGAAAGGGATGGGACAAGATGAAGCTACCCTCATCCCGTGTCGCAAGGGACCCACCTATGTCTACTGGGGATAGTACACCCCGGTGGAGGCCTCGGCGCCTAGGGAAGAATCTGGTCCACTGTCTGAAATCCCTCTTCTGGATTCAACTTCTATTTCACCTGCTCCTGTTGCGGGAGTGCAACGCCAGTCACTGCGGGCTCCTGTGCTCAGATCTACCGAGGTGGTGAACGCACCTCGCTATCCAGAAGCAATTGTGTTACCTGGAGAAGGAGACCGTGTCACGATGCCACCTTTGTCAAGGCTGCAGCGTCTCTTTGGCCAGAAGGTTGCCCAAGAGTATGGGTGGGAGTACCCATACCTGCCTCGAGAAATGCTCTATGAGGTGGAAGTTTTTCGCCAGAGGTGGTACAATACCTTTGTTTGGGACAGACTTAAAGTACCTCAAGCACGCCGATACTTTTCTTGTTCACCAACGGTCACCAAGAAGTTTCAGGACTGTAAAGCTAAGTGGATGCTGGGAAGGCATATCCATGCGGACAGAGTGGTAATTTGTCACAAGGATGGAGGAAATGTTGAGTATAACATGGAGGCGTTTGACAAGCATTTGAAGCCTGTGTTCCTGCCGCACCCAAAGTTTTACCTTTAGGAGAAAAAGACTCCTGTGTGTTCTTTCTTGCTGCTTATTGCTGAACTTTCCGGAGTGCCTTTGCCGGAGCACAAGGACTGTGCCCTAGTTTTTTTTTGTATTTGGGCGTTCTACTCTTTGGAGAAATGGGAGCTGTTACTGTTTTGTTCTCCCTCCTTCTCCTTGCTCTTCAGAGAAATCATTGACTTTGGGGGTTTTAGTCAGTGTAGGGCCACAGAGAAAAGATTAAGAGAGAAAAGTTCATCTGGGAGTGATAAGTGTCTTTACCGCGGCATTTCCACCAAATGGTAGTGTTGCGCAACGATTGTTTATTTTTTTTTTAACATTATGCAACACTCATTGGAGTGAATGGGTTTCTTCTCGGACAGACCCATTCATTCCAAGCAAACACATATATGATGTTAGGATGTGTGTTGTTCTTCTTTTTTTCCCCTCTGCAGGAGACTCGTCTGTCAAGGCTGCTGAGAATGGGGTGGTCCTTAGATAGCCAGGGGGAGGATAGAGAAAAATGTAAATTTGTGAGATATTTAAAGTATTTTATTACAAAGTTTATGGTTTTATATTCCTGTTTCCCTTTCCTGTTTTAGGTCCTGGCACAATTTCTTGTCGAAAATGTTGAGTTTGAATTTTGTGAATGTTTGTCTCTGGGTCGAACTTATGTTGCCACTTTTTGGGAGACATGGGTTTGCACCAGACACTGGGGACCAGTGTCAAATCACCGGGGGGAGAGTGTAGCGGGCATTTGAATTTAGGGGAAGCATCTGGGTGGTAGTGTAACCCAGATGCACTGATTTCTAGGGAATCTGAGACCCTTTTATGGTTCATGGAGGACTCTGGTGGTGTGAGGTTCCCTGCGGCCTACAGGTGGTGTTGTTGCCGGGGGCTGGAGGTGAACTCACACCGCAAGACTGTGCCTTTTTGTCCTCCCCTGGAGCTGGTACAGCAGGGCGGGGAACCCGCTGTGACACAAAGGGAGAGGGGATAAAAGGGGCGGTTGCCCTTACCACGGGGTTCAGAGTCTGGAGGACGCGACCACACCCAGGCACCTTCAGCTTGGGTGCTGGCATTCCGGTGTTCTGGGCCCAGGTGCCTTTGACCTGGCCGGAGCAGAGATGGAGTCCATCTCAGGCACCTTTAGCCTGGGGTGAGGTACTATGGTGGATGCCTGGGGCTCAGTACCTTCGACTGAGTTCCGCGAGGGTGGAGGAATCCGAGGGGGCCCTAACTCCTTGGGTGCCCGAGTCTGAGTTCGTGAGGTCTGGTGAGCAGAACTTCTCTGTAGAGTCCGGCACAGCATCGCTGGTGACAGAGAGGCCTCCGGTATCTCCCTTGGATGGATATCCTTCCCCTGACAGGGGCCGTGCTAGCGAAGGTAATTCACGTTCTACTTCAAATAGTCAGTGGCAGTGACTATTCGCCACTGGTGATACCACAGTGGTTAGCAAAAGAAGGGAAAGGATTGTGCCTCAACCTATTCCCATTACTACTAAGTTGTTGCAAAAGAATCCAACTTAACCGTGCTGCATGTTTATTCACTGAAAATAATAAAACTGTGTTGGACCTATTCACTGTGTGGAACTGTGGTTACTAGGAATCAGACTAAGTCCCCGGGGGCGATTGGCTCTGTACACCTGCAGAGACATAGAGGCCCTCGGTGTGATCTGTCCCGGCTGTTCGGGACTGGTGGTTCAGTTGAAGCCATTCGGGCGATGTGAGGTCTGCAAGGAGTTTCTCTTCGAGGTGGAGCCATCCACAGAAAGGCCTTGCGCCTTCCACCTCAACTACCTCACAGGTACTGCCACTCCGGAGGGAGAGATCGATGCCATGGCGGATATTCCTGTGCGCGCTGACCAGGGCGAAGTGACTGCCCAAACGGAGATTAAAAGAGAAAAATCCGAAGATGCTGCTTCGGTCACCAGCAGCTCCCTGCTCCGACCGCCGAAGAGGAAAGTCGGCCTGGTAATGGCCTCCTGTGGTCGTGGAAGAGCTTTTCCCCGCTGCTTGCCTGGCCTGGATGGATCCGGAGGGAAGAGCCCTGGACATCCCTGTTCTTCTGAAGGCCCAGGTGAGCCAGGGGTATGGACTGTCTGTGTGGTTAAAGGTGGCGGAAGCCCACAGTCGGTGGAGGCCGTCAAGGGGGATGATTCCGTGACTGGGAATTATCTGCCCGCTGAGTGCTATGACACCTCCGACCTGGATTCATTGTCTGACAATGGCGATGATGGGGAGATAGATGAAATCTTCCACCGAAAGGGATGGGACAAGATGAAGCTACCCTCATCCCGTGTCGCAAGGGACCCACCTATGTCTACTGGGGATAGTAAACCCCGGTGGAGGCATCGGCGCCTAGGGAAGAATCTGGTCCACTGTCTGAAATCCCTCTTCTGGATTCAACTTCTATTTCACCTGCTCCTGTAGCGGGAGTGCAACGCCAGTCACTGCAGGCTCCTGTGCTCAGATCTACTGAGGTGGTGAACGCACCTCGCTATCCAGAAGCAATTGTGTTACCTGGAGAAGGAGACTATGTCACGATGCCACCTTTGTCAAGGCTGCAGCGTCTCTTTGGCCAGAAGGTTGCCCAAGAGTATGGGTGGGAGTACCCATACCTGCCTCGAGAATTGCTCTATGAGGTGGAAGTTTTTCACCAGAGGTGGTACAATACCTTTGTTTGGGACAGACTTAAAGTACCTCAAGCACGCCGATACTTTTCTTGTTCACCAACGGTCACCAAGAAGTTTCAGGACTGTAAAGCTAAGTGGATGCTGGGAAGGCATATCCATGCGGACAGAGTGGTAATTTGTCACAAGGATGGAGGAAATGTTGAGTATAACATGGAGGCGTTTGACAAGCATTTGAAGCCTGTGTTCCTGCCGCACCCAAAGTTTTACCTTTTGGAGAAAAAGACTCCTGTGTGTTCTTTCTTGCTGCTCATTGCTGAACTTTCCGGAGTGCCTTTGCCGGAGCACAAGGACTGTGCCCTAGTTTTTTTTTTGTATTTGGGCATTCTACTCTTTGGAGAAATGGGAGCTGTTACTGTTTTGTTCTCCCTCCTTCTCCTTGCTCTTCAGAGAAATCATTGACTTTGGGGTTTTTAGTCAGTGTAGGGCCACAGAGAAAAGATTAAGAGAGAAAAGTTCATCTGGGAGTGATAAGTGTCTTTACCGCGGCATTTCCACCAGGTGGTAGTGTTGCGCAACGATTGTTTATTTATTTTTTAACATTATGCAACACTCATTGGAGTGAATGGCTTTCTTCTCAGGCAGACCCATTCATTCCAAGCAAACACATATATGATGTTAGGATGTGTGTTGTTCTTCTTTTTTTTCCCCTCTGCAGGAGACTCGTCTGTCAAGGCTGCTGAGAATGGGGTGGTTCTTAGATAGCCAGGGGGAGGATAGAGAAAAATGTAAATTTGTGAGATATTTAAAGTATTTTATTACAAAGTTTATGGTTTTATATTCCTGTTTCCCTTTCCTGTTTTAGGTCCTGGCACAATTTCTTGTCGAAAATGTTGAGTTTGAATTTTGTGAATGTTTGTCTCTGGGTCGAACTTATGTTGCCACTTTTTGGGAGACATGGGTTTGCACCAGACACTGGGGACCAGTGTCAAATTACCGGGGGGAGAGTGTAGCGGGCATTTGAATTTAGGGGAAGCATCTGGGTGGTAGTGTAACCCAGATGCACTGATTTCTAGGGAATCTGAGACCCTTTTATGGTTCATGGAGGACTCTGGTGGTGTGAGGTTCCCTGCGGCCTACAGGTGGCATTGTTGCCGGGGGCTGGAGGTGAACTCACACCGCAAGACTGTGCCTTTTTGTCCTCCCCTGGAGCTGGTACAGCAGGGCGGGGAACCCGCTGTGACGCAAAGGGAGAGGGGATAAAAGGGGCGGATGCCCTTACCACGGGGTTCAGAGTCTGGAGGACGCGGCCACACCCAGGCACCTTCAGCTTGGTTAGCAAAAGAAGGGAAAGGATTGTGCCTCAACCTATTCCCATTACTACTAAGTTGTTGCAAAAGAATCCAACTTAACCGTGCTGCATGTTTATTCACTGAAAATAATAAAACTGTGTTGGACCTATTCAATGTGTGGAACTTTGGTTACTAGGAGCAAAGGAGTCAAGGACGAAGGACAGGACTTGACTCTAGGACACCTACACAAAGCCAGATCTTTCTGGCCTTCACCTCTTCACTATGGAGGACATGGGCCATGGTGTTTCTCATCCCTCCCCCCAGCACTAACACCCCTAGACGAAGAAAGATAAGCCGAGAATGAGAAGGGGTGAGAGGGGTGAGGTCGCTACACGTGAGAATCTCATTGAGCGTGTTTTAAGGCGCATAGTACAGAGTATGATTTCCAGTTGCATACAATCATGTTCCAAATGTGTATTTGATTTGCGAAAAGTTAATGGAGATAAATCAACTCTCATTTTCGACAATAGTGAGATGAAAAATTTAAGGATAAGGGTATAGAATTTTTTTATTGTTTGCTATATAAATTAATACAATTCTAAAAGTGTATGCAGTCCTCAGTTGGGAAAGTTCTTGTAAAGCACATGTGCTAAAAAAAACTTTCATGGGCACGAACAATCGTTCCTTTAAATACAATACAACATGTTTGATACGGCAATGTATGGAAGAATAATGCATGTATATTTTGTGTAAATTTAGTATATTCTGCAAACTGTATTTGCAGGCTTCATTCATAAATACACTGAAACAATATTATTGCAAAGAATTTTCATCATTGCCTTTTTGACCATCAAACACATTTCCTTTGTTTGCACATAATATCAGGTCCAGCACACCTACCAAAGTAAAAAAAAAAAAAATTAACAAAACTGTTCCTATTTAACCCCCTGTTAACCTTTAGTTTATTCTAATTATTTTTAACTCCTGCCTCCCCCTTTTCCCCTTTTTGTTGATTTATTTTATAATTTGTAAGCTCTCTTGTTTTATTCATTTTGTTTGCTTGATTTTGTAGTACTAGTGCCACATTAAAAAAGCTTTTATTTAATTTGTACATATTTTTGCCATGCTTTGTACTAATTTTAGGGCCTTTATAAACAGGACAAATTGCAGAAGAAAGTCACAATTTTTACAATAGAAGAGTATAAAGTTACCAAATGGATGGTACTCTATTGATTTCACATAAGTGTTTTATTTTTCAAATTTTACTGTATATTTGACGTACAAACACCATACAATTCAGTGTTAACGCTTTGTTTTAAAAAATCAGGCTTTCTGTTAATTTATATTCATTGCTTTTGCAATCTGTTGTTCTTATTCACATCTTCACCCTGTAGTAACATGCAGTACATTTTACTGCACCCCATGGTAACACATGGATCTTGGTGCTTTGTTGTTTCATTACTTCTCAATGAATCCATAAATCACTAAAAGCAACAGTAATGTATCTGCACTGCAGCACACTACAACACACATGCAGTGCAGCGTGGTTTGTTGCTTCAGAAAAAATGTTAATTTCGGTTGTTTTTTGTGCGCTGTCAGCCCATTCAAAATGAAGACATTACATTAACACAGCTTGCCATAACACTTTTTAGGATGTTGCAGAATGGGCCATTAGGGTTTGTACACATGCTGCGAAGAATGCCTTGCATTGAGGAGCATTTCTGATGCCTTTACACATGTATGAAATAAAAAAATAAAAAAAATAAAAGAAACAAAATACATGGTAGAAGCAATAATGAGCATGATCCAATTTAAAGTCCTTTCAAAATTACTTCACAAATGCATATGGGAAGAAAAACACAAATTCCTCTGTACATTTACCCTTCTGTGTGTTTTTATTAAACTGCAGGGGACCACATGAACCAAAAACATTCTGGGGCCCATGGTACAACGAATCCACTTCTGCTGTCTAACAACATAAAAACTAGTCAAATTCAAACTTCTTCTAATTGTAATATTTCAGCGCAGACTTGAATCTAATAGCCAACCTGATCACCTCCCTAGCCACTTCCCGCCAAAGGCTATCATATGACGTCCTGGAATTTGAGTGGAGATATCTGATTGATGCCTGCAGATGCAGGCATCAGTCAAATATCTTTTTTTTGCGTGTGATTCCCTGCAAAGTAAAAACAATCATAGCGGCTGTTCAGTCGCTTGATTGTTTTTACAGGTGGCGTGAGGCGATACCCCCCCACCTGCCACCCTCCGGTGTTTCTACGGGTTCACCCTTGTGATCTGCGAGCCGGAGAATGAATCGGCCACCAGCCGTTTACCATAGAGCTGACTGAGGACCAGATGGTCCTCAGCCATCTCTATGACCTTCAGAGGCCGGGCGCGACATTATGACTTTACCGTGTTTTTAGCTGTAAAGGCTAAAATCTTTTTTTTTTTTATCTCAGACTTTCCAGCCTAGAGGAAAGATGTGGGGTCTTATAGACCCCACATCTCTATGTCAAGAAGACCTGTCATGCACTATTCCTATGACAAGGTATGTTTACATTCCTTGTCATAGAAATAAAAGTGATCAAAAAAAAAATAAAACTTTAAAGGAAAAGTGTAAAAATAAAAATAAAATAAACAATAAAAAAATATATATATATTTTAAAGCGCCCCCATCACCACGTGCTCAGCATGCAGAAGTGAATGCATATGTATACATGTGAGGTGATACCGCGAATGTTTGAGCGAGAGCAATAATTCTAGTCCAAGACCTCCTTTGTACATCTAAACAGGTAACCTGTAAAAATGTACCAAAGTGTGGCTCCATTCCACGAGTGCGCAATATTAAAGCATGACATGTTAGGTATCTATTTACTTGGCGTAACATAATCTTTCACATTATACAAAAAAATCAAGCTAACTTTAGTGTTTTTGTTTTTAATAAAAGAAACAGTTTTTTTTTCCCAAAAAAATTCATTTGAAAAATTGCTGCGCAAGTACCATGTGACATAAAAAGTTGCAACGACCGCCATTTTATTTGCTAAGGTCTCTGCTAAAAAATCATATATAATGTTTGGGGGTTCTGAGTAATTTTGTAGCAAAAATAATTATGATTTTTACATGTAGGAAAGGAGTGCCAGAATTGGCTTGGGCTGGAAGTGGCTAGAGTAGTACAGTGTCACTATGATAATACTGCACGGCTTTGGTCACAGTATGTAAAACAACAAAAAAACAAAAAACAAAGAGAATTTAAAAAAAAATGTAGAAAATGTAAAACAATTTTTTTTTCACATACTGTCGCCGGTCAATGTACTCTATGATCAATGTCAATGATCACCACCACACCATTTACAGTAGATCACAAAAGTGAGTACACCCCTTACATTTTTTAAAATATTTTATTATATCTTTTCATGTGCCAACACTGAAGAAATTACACTTTGCTACAATGTAAAGTAGTGAGTGTACAGCTTGTATAACAGTGTATATTTGCTGTCCCCTCAAAATAACTCAACACACAGCCATTAATGTCTAAACCGCTGGCAACAAAAGTGAGTACACCACTAAGTAAAAATTTCCAAATTGGGCCCAAATAGCCATTTTCCCTCCCTGGTGTCATGTGACTCATTAGTGTTACAAGGTCTCAGGTGTAAATGGGGAGCAGGTGTGTTAAATTTGGTGTTGTCGCTCTCACTCTCTCATACTGGTCACTGGAAGTTCTAAATGACACCTCATGGCAAAGAACTATCTGAGGATATGAAAAAAAGAATTGTTGCTCTACATAAAGATGGCCTAGGCTATAAGAAGATTGCCAAGGCCCTGAAACTGAGCTGCAGCACGGTGGCCAAGACCATACAGAGGTTTAACAGAACAGGTTCCACTCAGAACAGGCCTTGCCATGATCAACCAAAGAAGTTGAGTGCACGTGCTTAGCGTCATATCCAGAGGTTGTCTTTGGGAAATAGACGTATGAGTGCTGCCAGCATTGCTGCAGAGGTTGAAGGGGTGGGTGTCAGCCTGTCAGTGCTCAGACCATACGCCATACCCTGCATCAAATTGGTCTGCATGACTGTCGTCCCATAAGGAAGCCTTTTCTAAAGATGATGACTAGCTCGCAAACAGTTTGCTGAAGACAAGCAGACTAAGGACATGGATTACTGAAACCATGTCCTGTCGTCTGATGAGACCATGATAAACTTATTTGGTTCAGGTGGTGTCAAGCATGTGTGCCTTGCTAAAGAAGCTGAGGGTAAAGGTGATGGACTGGCCAAGCAAGTCTCCAGACCTAAACCCTATTGAGCATCCGTGGGGCATCCTCAAAAGGAAAGGTGGAGGAGCGCAAGGTCTCTAACATTCACCAGCTCTGTGATTTTGTCATTGAGGAGTGGAAGAGAACTCCAATGGCAACCTGTGAAGCTCTGGTGAACTCCTTGCCCAAGAGGGTTAAGGCAGTGCCCAATTTGGACATTTTCACTAAGGGGTGTTCTCATTTTTGTTGCCAGCGGATTAGACATTATTGGCAGTGTGTTGAGTTATTTTGAGGGGACAGCAAATTTACACTGCTATACAAGCTGTACACTCAACACTTTACATTGAACAAAAGTGTAATTGTTATCACATGAAAAGATATAATAAAATATTTACAAAAATGCGAGGGGTGTACTCACTTTTGTGAGATACTGTATATGATGATGCTGTACTGCTCTAGTGACAGTATGTAAAAAACATTTCAAAAAGTGAAAAAAAAACAACCTTTTATTTAATTTCTTCATTTTCAATGTAACAAAAAATTACAACTTCAAAAAACTCATTGTGCCTCTTACTAAATGCCTCTGACTGTCTACTTTCCAAAAAGAGTAATTTGGGCGGTATTTGTACTTGGCTTTGGCCAATCATGGCTCAGAGGAGTAGGTACACGCCCCACACTATATAAGGCCTCCGGCTTGGTGGCCTTGTGTAGTGTGTTGTAGTGTGTTGGCGTTGGTTAAAGGAAAGAGACAGAGAGAGACAGTGTAATTTGATTTGAGTTAGATAGAGAAGGCAGGCGAGTCAGTTAGCTGCAGTTACAGTGTGTAGAGGATATACAGTGGGGAGAACAAGTATTTGATACACTGACGATTTTGCAGGTTTTCCTACTTACAAAGCATGTAGAGGTCTGTAATTTTTATCATAGGTACTCTTCAACTGTGAGAGACAGAATCTAAAACAAAAATCCAGAAAATCACATTGTATAATTTTTAAGTAATTAATTTGCATTTTATTGCATGACATAAGTATTTGATACATCAGAAAAGCAGAACTTAATATTTGGTACGGAAACCTTTGTTTGCAATTACAGAGATCATACGTTTCCTGTAGTTCTTGACCAGGTTTGCACACACTGCAGCTGGGATTTTGGCCCACTCCTCCATACAGAGCTTCTCCAGATCCTCCCAGTGTGAAATTAGTCTCTTATCATTGTCTGCAGCTCAACTTCAACCTATGAGTCAAAGTACATTACCATTGGGCGCCTTTGTGTTGGAACTGAGTTTGGCCAGTTCTTATTTTAAATGGGTCCCAAGTTACCTTATATTTAGCGGCTGATATGAGGATGTTGTTTCGGTCATACCTATTCCTTGTGTTGGCCGTCGACCCGAGCGGGTATCGGGATAAGGTCCGGGTCCCCCGGGCGCTACCTGCACCGGTATCAAGAAGGATCCAGTATGGCTGCTTTAGTAGTGCCTGATGTCAGTTGCCGCGGTCGTGGCCGCTATCGTGAATGCTGGCTAGGGCTTACGTTCTCTGAGCCATGTCGATCCACCCACTCCTTTCAAAACAACGTCACGTGACTGTGTGGGATATGACGTCAACGCGTTTCGCCGTGCTCTGTGGCGTAGCTTCGTCTGGACGTGACATTTAAAATAAGAACTGGCCAAACTCAGTTCCAACACAAAGGCGCCCAATGGTAATGTACTTTGACTCACAGGTTGAAGTTGTCACAGACAACTGTATTACCATCATATTGATGAACTTTCTCTGACAGCCACTTCCGGGGGACATTTGTCTACCATCATTGTGCTAATACAATAGCCCCTTCATAAGCATCGATTAACCTCTTCAACCCTCAGGGAACATTTCCACCAGTGGATTTCCACCATGTACCTAATGCCAATACTGCACTTGGGTCATTTACTTTGATTTCTGCCAGTCCCAATACATCCCCCCAGCGCTACTACCCCCCTTCCCCGGTTTCCCTTTCCCACTCCATCAGGTTCAGCCTTGTATTTAATGTTAAACCCATTCGACTCTAATAAACAAATCCACTTATTAGTAGGTGGTCCAGATTACCCTATATTCCCTGGTGGACGGTAATCAATATACAAAATAATAATATTTCCTTTCTGGGTTACATACTTATACAAGACCGAACCACACGTCCGGACTAGTGTGTTGTTACATGTTTAGTTATTTGTTAGTCCTGTCTGTCCATTAGATGTTTCCAATTAACCTATGTACTGTATGACCATTTACTTTTTGATAATAATACTGCACTTTCATATGTTTTCCTTTTACATATGTTTTTTAAAATGATAATAGGAATAAATGATTAATTCTAAAATCATTTCCGTCTCCGGATCTACAATCTGTTGCCTATAGTAACCGCTTTTTGTCTGTCCTAAACAGACTGATCCCTTCCCTTTTCCTTTTGTATGCTTTGTATGTAGGAAAACCTGCAAAATCAGCAGTGTATCAAATACTTGTTCTCCCCACTGTATATGCATCCTAGGTATTGTATATATATTTACACACTGTATTCAGTTTAGCTAGATCCGTTCCTGTTATTCTCTATACTGACAGGCAGGCAGGTGATTGTGCTAGCTGCAGTGTTTTACTTAGTGTACTGTGTCCTTTGCACAGTGTGCACCAAAAGCTTACCTGAATACAATTGTTGGTGTTCTGATACAAATACAGGCAGGGAGCTGCAGTATTTTGCTTTAGTGTCCTTTGCACAGTGTGCACCTAAAGCTTACCTCAATACAATTGCTGGTGTTCTGATACAAATACAGGCAGGGAGCTGCAGTATTTTGATTTAGTGTCCTTTGCACAGTGTGCACCTAAAGCTTACCTCAATACAATTGCTGGTGTTCTCATACTAATACCACAGGCAGGGAGTTCAAAATTACAAAACAGATTCTACGTAACAACAAACCTACAGTCCCTGTCTTGTTTGCACCGCCTGTATACTGCTGTTCAGAGTATATAGGGCCAGGGGGCCCCCGCGCCTTTCCTTTTTTTAATTTGGGTGCGGGATTCCCCTTAATATCCATACAGGACCCAAAGGGACTGGTAATGGCCTAGGGGGGGGGGGGGAATAACCATGCCATATTGCCAGGACCAGACATTACATTAAAGCCGCAAGTCGTTTTAAATTACTTTTTTCCTTTAGAAATGTTATTTTGTGCAGGGACAGTTCTAAACTCGGGAAACACGTGCCACTTCACAGGCATACTATAGACACCCCCCAGGTACGATATTTAAAGGAATATTTTTTTTCACTTTATGAATCATTAAAATCACTGCTCCCGAATAAATGGCCATTTTTAAAACTTCTTTTTGCATTGATACATGTCCCCTGGGGCAGGACCCGGGTCCCCAAACCCTTTTTAGGACAATAACTTGCATATTAGCCTTTAATATTGGCACTTTTGATTTCGAACGTTCGAGTCCCATAGACTTGTAGCGGGGTCTTTAAATTTAGGTGGGGTACACCTGGGTGGAAGTTCAGGTGTGTAGGTATGGGAGTAATGACTATTTGTATTCGTGGAGGATTGGGCGGTGTAATAATCTCCTTGGCCAGTGGGTGGTGAGTTATAATACAAATGACGGCGCAAAAGGAAAGGAACAACAACCTAACTGATAAAGATAAATCAAATGAAAATCAAGGGAGTTTAGAGTATGAAAGTCTTTCTCTTTGGAAGTCCATGTAATACTAAAAGCAAGTCTTATAAACATATGCACCGTTGGCAGCAATTGTAGAGCGAAGCAGACTCTATATGCAGCAAGGAAAAGAAAAAACAAATGCGCCTACTAAGTGCAGTATGTTAGAAATTTATTTAAAAAGAATTAAAATAACAGCCAAATGGCTACTCACAGGATGGAAGTGGAGTATAAGCATGAATAGATATCCTTCTAAGTTGTTTGCGGAGGGCATGAGTCGTTGCTGCAGCGATGGGGAGATGGCAGAAGAGCGGTAGATGCAAGAAGAGCTGTCCCTCTATGCCGGTGTGGACACCAGAAAATGCGGAAGCATTGAAACGCGTCATCAGTTATCGCCTGCTATTGATGTCATGTCCGGTTGCCGAAGTTGACTGCGCTCCAGCGTGAACCGCACGCCGTACGCCGTGTGGGAACTGGTGTCCACACCGGCATAGAGGGACAGCTCTTCTTGCATCTACCGCTCTTCTGCCATCTCCCCATCGCTGCAGCAACACCGCAGTGCACTACCTCTTCATCTTGGCAGTATTCCACCACTAGGAGACTACAGACACACGGAGTGACTCATGCCCTCCGCAGACAACTTAGAAGGATATCTATTCATGCTTATACTCCACTTCCATCCTGTGAGTAGCCATTTGGCTGTTATTTTAATTCTTTTTAAATAAATTTCTAACATACTGCACTTAGTAGGCGCATTTGTTTTTTCTTTTTTTTCTTTTCCAGTGGGTGGTGAGTGCCAGCAGGCTCAAGGTAGATTCACTGCCACAGTGCTGTCCTTTTTGTCCCTTCTCGGAGATGGTACGGCGAGGGCGGGGAACCTGCCGTGGCGTCATGGGAGGGGATAAAAGGGGGAGACGCCCTGGTCACGAGGTCTTGCTCTTCTGGAGGTTCTTCATCACGCGCCCAGGCACCTTAGGCCTGGGTGCGGGCGGTTCCGGATTCCGGCTCATGTGCCCTAGGCCTGACCGGAATGGAGTTGGAGTCCATCCCAGGCACCTTCAGCCTGGGATGAGGTACTAAACCAGGAGGCCTGGGGCTCAGTGACTTCGACTGGGTCCCGCGAGGGTGGAGAAGTCCGAGGGTCCCTGAAGTGGTTGGGGCCCATGTCTGAGTTGAGGAGGCCGGGGAGGTTACCCATTCGGAGTGTCTGGAGCAGCATCAACCCAGTGACGGATGGGCCTCTGGTAACTCCCTTGGAGGGACATCTTCCCCTGATAGGGGCTGCAACGCAGCGAAGGTACTCCTATCTACGTTCTTTTGAGTCGCTGGTAGAGACTCTCAAGCTCTAAGTCCTTTCAAGATATGGCTATAGTAACCGCTGGCGAGATCACAGTGGTTTAGTTGAGAATTAGGATAGTGCCTCGACCTGCTCATCCCCTGTATCAAAATGTTAACAAGTCGCAACCAGTTGGCTACTGAAGCACTGTTTATTGTGAGAAATGCAATAAAACAAGAGTTGGACTGTGATCGGTGTGTGGAACTCTGGTTAATGGGAGCAAAGGGAAGTGTTGGCACAACAGGACTTAATCCTTTACAGAAGCACATAGGCCCGAGGAAATATCTGGTACTGGCCTTCACCTCACCCACAGCTATGGGGAGGACATGGGCCGTAGCGCATCTCACCCTGTCGTGTGACATACCCCTAGACAAAAGAGATGGGGTGAGGTTGCTACAGACTTTAATAGGGTTATAAAGTTTGTGCAAACTTTCGGTCCGTTCGCAGGTTCTGGTGCGAACCGAACCTGGGGGTGTTCGGCTCATCCCTAGTCATCATCAAGTTTGCCTTGAGAAATGCTATGCAGCCATCACTATAGTAGATGCATATTGACATGAAACAACATCAAAGAGTCTGCAGTAGGTCAGAAGCATTGATGTGCAACAAAGGATTAAGAAAAGTGGCAAACAATGCTTTGCTGATTAAAAAAAAAGCTGATTGTTTGTGTACATGGTACTATAGCAAACTAAATGAAAAAGATAAAAGTGATCCCCTGTTATAGTAAAACTATAGTAGTTTATATTAAAAGGAATGTGCATAATTATTTTTTATGTTTAGATGTAAAAAGAAGGTTATAACTAATATTTAGCTACCCACCACAGTTTGGATGTGAACTATCAGATCTTTACCAGATTTTCCTATACATTAACAGATGCACTCAAAAAATAAAGGTCCTATCCTAAATCTGGAAGCCATCTTCAAAAGCTAGGGTCCAGATATATGACCCTGGCAACTGCAAAGTGGGCACAAATTACATTTATTTATGTGGTCCATTACTATGTCCTTATTGATAATTCCCACACCTTTACTCTAGTGGTAATGATGTACTGTGGTCGCTCGTTTGATCTGTGGTGTTTATGGAGCTTGTCCCTGGCTGTGGTGTTATTCATGTGATGATTATCGCTAATAAATAATGGTATTGCCATAATGGCAATTACCTGGCTGCAACAGTGAGGAAACTGTGTTGGTCAAATTTTTGCTCTAGTTTTGGCAACTTCCTGGCTATAGTGGCTATAGTGGTAATTATTTATCAGTTTAAGTAGTGATCAGTCAATGGCAATCCTTGGCTGTTCTTTGGTCTAGTTGTTGGGAAACCCTGGCTGTGGTCCCAATGCTGAGTGGAAGTCAGTCTATTGATTTAGTTGTGGTCATTCCATGACTGCAGAATTAGTTAGTTCTGGAGACTAATGGTGGTCATTACTAGGCTTCACAGTGCTCACTTCCTGTGTCCAAAGGTAATTTTTTCTTGCCCTATCCCTGTGTCTGTCCCATTGTCTAATTGTGGCCTGTTTCTAGGAGTGATTAGGAATAACTATTTTACATTGTTGATACTTGTGCCCAATTGTGGTCAGTCCCTGTTTTCAATTATAGTGCTTATGTCCAATAGTGGTTCCAGCAGCTAGTGGTAACCCTGTGCTTTGTAGATATCAGGCTTTGCATCTAACAGTGGTAATTCCCAGGCTGTAGCAGATTGGTCTAGCACAGTCCTCAAGGCGCCCTAACAGGTCATGTTTTCAGGATTTCCCGCAGATGAAACAGCTGTGGGGATTACTAAAGCAGTTAAACTGATAAAATAACCTGTGTAAAACAATGGAGAGCCTGAAAACATGACCTGTTGGGGCACCTTGAGGACTGGAGTTGAGAAACACTGGTCTAGCAGAGATCAGTGCCTAGCTGTAGCTGTGGTCACACTTTTCACCTGTAGCCCCCTCCTAGGTAGGTGGGCAATATATAATTTAGTGACAACTTTTTGTAATTTTTTTTTTTTTTGTCATTATTCAATCACTTGGGACAAAAAAAAAAATCAATGGGCTCAACATGCCTCTCAGCAAATAGCTTGAGGTGTCTACTTTCCAAAATGGGGACATTTGGGGGGGTTTTGAACTGTCCTGGCATTTTATGCACAACATTAGGAAGCTTATGTCACACATCATCCACTCTTCTAACCACTTGAAGACAAAGCCCTTTCTCATGCCGCGTACACATGACCGCTTTTCTCGACGAGAAAAACAGCATTTTTTCATTTCGCCGAGAAAAACGATCGTCTGTGGGCTTTATGTCATTTTTCTCGTCGAGAAAAACGTCATAAAAAACGACGAGAAAAATTAGAACATGTTCTAAATTTTCTCGTCGTTTTTTCCAGCCCACAGACGGTCATTTTTCTCGTCAAGAGAAAAAATGACGGGAAAAACGACCGTGTGTAGGGAACCAAGCGGTTCCCTCGTTTTTCCTGTCATTATTCACGGCGTTTTTTTAACCGCCGTGAATAATGATCGTGTGTACGCGGCATGACACTTTTTGTTTACATGAAAAAATTTTTTTTTTGCAAGAAAATTATGTTGAACCCCCAAACATTATATATTTTTTTAAAGCAAAGGCCCTACAGATTAAAATAGTGGGTGTTGCATTTTTTTTTCCACACAGTATTTGCGCAGCGATTTTTCGAACGCATTTTTTTGGGGAAAAACACACTTTTTTTATTTTCAATGCACTAAAAAACACTATATTGCCCAAATGTTTGATGAAATAAAAAAGATGATCTTAGGCCGAGTACATGGATACCAAACACGACATGCTTTAAAATTGCGTACAAACGCGCAGCGGCGAGAAACTACATTCATTTTTAAAAGCATTTAAAAGCCTTTACAGGTTACCACGTTAGATTTACAGAGGAGGTCTACTGCTAAAATTACTGCCCTCGATCTGACCTTCGCGGTGATACCTCACATGCATGATGCAATTGCTGTTTACATATGACGCTAGACCGACGCTTGCGTTCGCCTTTGCGCAAGAGCAGGGGGGACAGCGGTGCTTTTTTTTTTTTTATTATTATTTATTTTGCTTTTTTATTTTATTTTTAAACTGTTCCTTCCATATTTTTTTTTTTATCATTTTTATTGTTATCTCAGGGAATGTAAATATCCCCTATGATAGCAATAAGTAGTGACAGGTACTCTTTCTTTGAAAAAAAATGGGGGGTTAGACCCTAGATCTTTCCTCTGCCCTCAAAGCATCTGACCACACCAAGATCGGTGTGATAAAATGCTTTCCCAATTTCCCAATGGCGCTGTTTATATCCGGGGGGGGGTCATTCCCTCCCACTGCTTGTAAAAGCAGTCTAGAGGCTAATTATCTGCTAGAATTGCTTTTACATGAAAGCCGGCCACTGGCTGAAAAGAATGATACCAAGATGATACCCAAACCTGCAGGCATCATTCTGGTATAAACATTCAAAGTCCAGCAACGTACCAGTACGTTGCTGGTCCTTGTTGGACATGTATTGTAATCATTTTTTTTTCATGCAGTCTGTTGGCTGAACGAAAAAAAGAGATTGATCGGTGGGTATGCCCACCATTAGAATACCTCCCTTCATCCACCCACTTCTAATGATGGGCATATATGCCGAAGCATGGGGGCATCCTCCCGCAAAAAAGTTATGCCGCGTACACACGGTCTGACTTTTCCACGGGGAAGCCTTCGTCGGAATTTCGACCGTATGTACGAGGCATAAAAGGTTATGCCGCGTACACACGGTCGAACTTTTCCACGGGCAAGCCTTCGTCGGAATTTCGACCGTATATACGCGGCATTAGGAGCAAAATCGCTCCTCTGCCCCTGCTGCCCCCATGCTTCGGCATATATGCTCTTTTTTTAACTGTGGTGGTGAAATCACCTCCTACAGCGTTGGAGTCACGGCTTTATGTATCGTGGGAGCAAACGCTGTTGCTGTCAAGATAAATAAATCCGCGATGCAACTGAATGGCGTACCTGCTAAGCAAATGATGGTTAACATTAAATCAAAGTAACATTACAGTACAACAGTAAGACCTTACCATACCATACCTGCAAAGCAAATACCAAAACAAAACCTAGTAAAAAATAAAACATTTTTTTAACGCAACCTGTGCCTAAAATATATATATGCCGAAGCATGGGGGCATCCTCCCGCAAAAAAGTTATGCCGCGTACAAACGGTCAGACTTTTCCACGGGCAAGCATTTGTCGAAATTTCGACCGTATGTACGCGGCATAAAAGGTTATGCAGCGTACACACGGTCAAACTTTTCCACGGGCAAGCCTCCGTCGGAATTTCGACCATATATACGCGGCATTAGGAGCAAAATCGCTCCTCCGCCCCTGCTGCCCCCATGCTCCGGCACATATGCTCTTTTTTTTTAACTGTGGTGGTGAAATCACCTCCTACAGCACTGGAGTCACGGCTTTATGTATCGTGGGAGCAAACGCTGTTGCTGTCAAGATAAATAATTCCGCGCTGCAGTTGAATGGCGCACCTGAAAACAAAAAATTACATACCTGAAAAGCAAGCATGATAAAACATTGCAGAATGGAATACAGTAAAAAAGAGCAGAACAATAGAGAGAAAATAGAGAGAGCGAGAGAGAACAATAAAACGACAACTATTTTTGTTTTTTTTATTTTATATTTTTTTTGTGTTTTTGTTTTTTACGTATTTTTTTTTATTTTTTACACTTTTTTTTTTAAACTTTAACAACTGTAATGGTTCGGGTCTCTCAAAATGTAATGGCATCTTGGGAGACCCTGTGTAAGTGTGTCCTAGTCTGTGAAATGCTGTACCCTACGCTAAAACTTCACTTTTGAGTGGTAGCGTTCAAAACATTCACCAAGGCAAAGACCAGGTTTGTCAGGACAGAGTGGACAATAATAACGGGTGTCACGCCTAAATCCGCGCTTGCTACAGACACGACATCTTTTTTTTTGGGGGGCTCGTTGGGTAGGGGTACTCGGGAGGAGATGCGTATAATGCCTCTCATGCAGCCGGCTTACTGCATTTGGTAGGGGATGGTGAGGTGCAGAACCGCCTGGATACAGGAGTTCTGTGACTATCTCATTCTGGAATTTTAGAAGAGATAAAGTCCCGCCTGAAGCTCTGTATAGCACATGAGCGTTCAGCAAAGCCAATTGGAATAAGGATAGAGACACTTTTTTGTACCAGCGTCTCGCCTTACGGTCAATTAGATACGGCGCCATCAACTGGTCGTTGAGGTCCACCCCTCCCATATTTTTGTTATATTCGTGGACACAGAGGGGTTTCTCCACAACACCAGTCGCCGTACGAATTTGGATTGTCGTGTCTGCATGAAGGGAGGTAAGAAGGAAAACATTCTTATTGTCCCTCCACTTCATAGCGAGCAAGTTATTTCACTTTACGCAGGATCTCTCCCCCAGCCTAAGACGGGCATCTACAAGCCGCTGGGGAAAGCCCCGGCGATTAGGTCGCACGGTGCCACATGCTCCAATCTGATGATCAAACAAGTGACTAAACAGTGGCACGCTCGTGTAATAATTGTCCACATACAAGTGGTACCCCTTTCCGAATAAGGGTGACACCAAGTTCCACACTATCTTGCCAGCGCTCCCTATGTAATCCGGGCAGTTGACCGGCTCAATCTGACTATCTTTTCCCTCATAAACCATAAAGCTCCATACATAGCCTGTTGCCCTGTCACAGCACTTATAGAGCTTGACCCCGTATCTGGCACGCTTGCTGGGAAGGTACTGCTTGAAAGCCAAGCGGCCAGAAAATTTAATCAGGGACTCATCAACGCAGACAGCTTGATCGGGAATAAACAAGGCTGCAAAACGTTCGTTGAAGTGGTTTATGAGGGGCCGAATTTTATAGAGCCGGTCGTATTCAGGGTCCCCACGTGGACGACAAAGTTCATTGTCGTTGAAGTGCATGAACCGCAAAATCTGCTCGTATCGTTTCCTGGGCATGGAGGCAGAGAACACGGGCATGTGGTCAATTGGGTGCGTGGACCAATAAGCACGCAATGACGGGAATTTATGTGTGCCTATGTTGAGGGAAAGGCCCAGAAAGGTCTTAAATTCGGAAACCGTAATTGATTTCCAATCTTTGGCAATGGAAGGCAACTGGGGATTAGCGCCGATGAATTGACCAGCATATAAATTACTCTGGTCCACAATAGATCTATAGAGATCTTCCGTGAAAAACAGCGAATAATAATCGATTGGCATAAAATCAGCTGTTTCCACCTGAATACCGGGTTGGGCAGTGAATGGGGGAAGTACGGGTTCTGCAGAAGTGGTAGGGACCCAATCAGGATAGGCGAATTCTGCAGGAAGAGCACTATGGGTACGACGGGCCTGCCTTTGTCTTCTTATTGGTGGCAGCGGGACACTACTTGTGCTTGCCACCTCGCCAGCTTGAACTGCACTTATGGGACTCGCCACGTCACCACGTGATACTGCAGTGCTGGATGTACGCCCAGGCTGTACTAGGCCGCTGGTGCTTGCCAATTTACCAGAAGGAATAGCGGCGCTAGTACTCCTCTGCTCCATGATACGAGAGCCCTGCGGTTCTTGCTCCTCAACAACCTCAGAAGATCGGGATCGGGTACGCCTGACCTTAGCAGGGACCTCAACTTCGTCGTCAGAGCTATCTGACGTGGGGCCGCTGACGTCACTGTCTTCTACGGGAAGATATTCTGAGCCTGAATCTGACAGATACGTGACCTCCTCTTCACTATCTGTCATGCTCAGAATCTCGTAGGCCTCTTTACTAGTGTACCTTCGACTTGCCATTTTGGGCTCTAAATTTAGGGGTACACTAGTAAGATTCACAGGAAAAAAAGCACCCGACTGTCGTCAGCAAATATATCAAACGCTACAAAAAAAAACTGTTAGCGGTCGCAGGGATCAGGACTGTCTCTGCGAACGCTGCAGTTATGTGTTTTGTGTTTGGTAAGTGACAGTGATCGATCGATACTGCACTTGGGTGGGCTGGGCTAGGCGGAGGGGCTAAACGCAGGTGCTAGCAGGTATCTGGGCTGATCACGCTAACACTGCGTTTTTGGGAACCCTAAACCGCTGGGGACGCTAGTATAGATCTGATCAGATACTATACCACTAAGGGAGGTGTATGCTTTTGCGCGTGGGTGTTAGCGTTACTGGCACTAACCTAACGCTGCCTGGGGCGACGCAGACCCTCTCTGGCGCTAAAACCTAATTGATCTCACCCGCCGGGCGATCAGGGGGTTAAACCTTTATTGGGTTATATACGGCGGGTGCCCTGATGCTATAAAAAGCAAACTAACCAACCAGTGTCACCCGTAACCTTTATATGGTGATCACTGGTGAAAGGGTTAACTAGGGGCAATCAGGGGGTTAAAACTTTTATTAGGTTAAATATGGGGGTACCCGACGCTATATAAAAACCTGATGGGTTACTTAAATAACTTAATAACTAACTGGGTAACCAGTGTCACCAGTGACGCTTATACGGTGATCACTGGTGAAAGGGTTAACTCTAGGGGCAATCAGGGGGTTAAAATAATATATGGGGGTACCTGACGCTCTAAAAACCTGTGGCGAAACTAAAAATAAATAACTGGCTATCTAGGGCACCACCGGCACTAAATACAGCGAACGAAAATACGATCGCTTAGTGACGCTGGCGTTAGGGGGTGAAAGGGTTACCTGGGGGGCGATCAAGGGGTTAAACCTTTATTAGGGGGGGTTAGGGGGCTACCCTGGACCTAAAGGGGCCTAAACCTAACTGCCCTGCAACTTTTTACTATCACAGATGACACTAAATGCAGTGATCAGTAAAATAAATGATCACTGCAATCAGTGACACTGTGATTGGGGGCTGGGGGGTGACCTGGGGGGTGATCTGGGGGTGACTGGGGGGTGAAATGTGTGCCTATGTGTACCTATGTGTCAGTGAACTGTTGGTGCACTAACCTGCTTCCTCTCTCCTCGGCGCCGGAATCGAAAAGACCGCCGCGAGGGAGATGACATCACTTCCTCCTGCCTGTGTTTACATCACATGGCGGAGGAAGCATTTTCATTGGCCGGGAGCGATCGCGAGGGGGTGGCCGAAATCGAATGGTCACCCCCTCATCTCTGATCGCTCCCCAACGATAAACGGCCGCTCACTGTATAGGAGGGGGGTCCGATCGGACCCCCCAACTGTACAAAGGCGATCACGTACACTCTACGTGATTGTGCCTGTCGGTGCCATTCTGCCGACGTATATATACAGTGAGCGGTCGTTAAGTGGTTAAAAACTCACACATAATAATGTTCACCCTGGGAACTAGTACTAATTTTCTTTGGCTTTTAGAGGTCCCTGTGTTAATTTCTAGTGAGCTGCTGTACAGTATCAGTTCCTGACACTAATCACGGTGTGGCTTATGGCGGTTCCAGTGTGTTGAACCTTGAGACTAGTTTAAGTTTTTCCCTTTGTACATTGGTAGTCTTTCCCTGGAACTAGTGATAGTCAGTCCATGACTGTAGTAGTGTTAGCTTTAGTCTATTGGTCATCAATCCGTGTGTCAACTGGTAGTCCATTTGTCTAGGAGTGATAAGTCCTTTTGTTTAGTGGTGTTCAGTCCCAGAATCCAGTGGTCGCCCTGTGTCCAAGGAGGTCAATCCAGAGTTGGATTACCCAAAACGTGACCTAAGTGGATGCCAAGAGTGGATGTCTGGGGCTTGATAACATAGTACAACTTGCTGATATCAGCCAGCATTTCTATGCTTAGCATAAGTGATTGGGCAGCTGTACAAATACCTGATTATTTCAACCCCCTCCCAGCACCTGCTATCAGGAGATCAGGAGAAAGTGGAATGATCTCATAAAGCACACTAACAATGGAGGGGAAGTGGGGTTTGCTCTGTTGAACACTGTTAGAACACGGTTCATAAGTTCCATTGAGAAAATTGTTGAAACATCTTTGATCTGCAGAGGATGTCCAAAAGCTTTCTTACAAAAAATAAAATTCAATAGAATGGGCTCCTTCTTAACTCTTATCAGCCTTAAAGTACAACTAAAGGCAAAACATGTTTTTTTTTTCGTTTTGGATAAAGGGGAGAGGCATTAGAACACCTGTAAGGCTTTATTGTTGTTTCTGTTCCCATTAGGGAGATTCACCCTCTCTATTTGTCCTGTTTACTATTTTTATTGAAAGTGAAAGTAAAAGAAAAATCTAATATTTTGAGTTGTCCCCAGAAAAGTAATAAAGGGGAATATACCAATGGGGACATTAGTTCTGGTCAGGGCTTTTTTTCTCAGAAAATAGGTACAGGAACTCAATCACGACCGCCCCCCCGGCCCTTACACACACCCTCCAAACCACATCAAATAGTGGGTGTGGTCAAATTTCACTAACAGTGGGCGGGTCTTAAGAGGGTCATTAAATACCAGAAGTGCATTATGTACAGAGTGCAGAGTTCAGGGAGGGGTTACATACAGACTGCAGAGTTCAGGTTGTGCCATGTAAATAGTGCAGAGTTAAGGTGTGCGCTGAATACAGAGTGCAGAATTCAGCCATCTTCCACAGCTGCTTACCTGTGTATCTATCATCCACATCTCACATTTACACCTCTTCATTTCTGACCTCTGCATGCAACCCCCTCTACTGCCCCTCTACTGCCCCATCTCCTCCCCATCTCCTTAAAAGCTCCACCATCTTTCACATGTCTTATTTTTGTTGTTGTATTAAGCTGAAGCACCCAGCCAGCTCTAGTACTTCCCCGCATACTGTAGTTGGCTCCGCCTCTCTCACTTGGGGGGAAATCATCCAATGGTGATGTTGGCATTTACACTGCACCCTGTGTACCTGCATCTCCATCCTTCACTCAGTGGGAGCCACTCAAGAGATCTGATTTGTGGGAGCTGTTGGGGAACAAGCTGTCACTTGTAAGCATAGAAGCCGGCTTTTTGTGTTTTCAACTAAAAGTGGTTAGCAGGAAGCAGAGGGCCTGTGCCAGAGGTGGTGGAATTGAGTTCCACCAAGTTCCATCTGAAAAAAAGCCCTGGATCTGGTAACCTAGTGGTCCCCAAAAGATTCCCTTAATGTGCAGGGATTTCCTCTCACTGCCTGTTTTGGCTATGGAACAGTAAGTGAAGGGAAATTCCCCCATTGGGACAAAGAGGGTAAAAATAAGCCTTACAAAGGTTATGACCCTCCCTTACTCTGTTCAAAATGAAAAAAATAAAGTTTGCCTAAAGTTCCTCTTTAGTTAACTCCTTCCTCCCCTAATTCCCATTTGTTATTTACAGTATCATATAATACTGGTGAAATTAGAATGAATGCACATTTGTGTTACGTCTTTTTATCTATGGATTGCAAGGAGGAACCTTGTTTGTCTCAAAAAAAAGAAATAACACAAAATCTTAGCATTACTTATTGCCAAATGAATAGAGCCATAGTAAAAATCTGAATGTGCTCTGGTCTACCGTAATACCAGCTGCACTGCTCTCCTGCACACACTGCCTGCTAGGACATTTATTTAACATTGCCGGTAATATCTCCAACATTGTTCATTCTGGAACAAGCAGCCTTTTGCTAGTTGGAGTATTATAGGATTTGTAAATGGAAGGTGCCTTGGTGTGGGATGCTCAAACCTAAAGCCTGCCTAGAGCCTTGTTTGGTCTTTATCCGGCTCTAGGTCCATCCCATTTCTAGTGTTGGCTGCTTTGTACAGTAGTGTTATATTTATGAATATACTGGATCCAATATTAGCCTATGCATGTTGACATTTTTGTGCAAATAAAATCTCAACTCAATTCTGCAATCAGATTGTAAACCTAAAGAAAATTAAAGTAAAGTTGTTGTTTTTTAAATAACAAACATGTCATACTTATCTGTTCTGTGCAATGGTTTTGCACAGAGCAGTCTGATCCTCCTCTTATGGGGTACTCTACTGGCGCTCTGGGCTCCTACTCTTCTCTCCTATAGTGGCACATGTGCGGGCTGAGTCCTAAGCTGCGCTCTGTGCATCCATTGACACACACATTGCGGCTCGACCCTGCCCCCACTCCATCATCACTGGATTTGATTGACAGCACCACGAGCCAATGGCTAGTGAGGAGGGAGAGAGAGAGCAGCATTGCTGCTCTCGGGCACAGCTTTGGATCGAAATCAGGCTCAGTTATGTATTTGGGGAGGGGAGCTGACAGAGAATGTATGTATGAATGAATGAATGTAAAAATCATTTACCCTTTACAACTGCTCTAAAGTAGTTGGGAATATGGATGGGCGAACAGTTCGGCACGAGCATGAGTTCGGGCTGAAGATTGGCTGTTCGCACGTTAGATTTATACTGGCGTTTGACCGTTTGTTTGGCCCGCCGAATGATCACAATGCACTGCGCCGCCACACAGTGCATTAAAAACCCTGATTGGCTGAAGCAATGAAAGCTTTGCCTAACCAGGGCACAGAGCACTGTCAGAGCCATGATTGGACACTGTCATGATGACTCAATCCAATCATGGCTCATTGCTCTTAGTCCCGCCCCACACTATAAAAGTATTCTTTCAATAGCGGCCATTTTTAGTGTGATATCGGCGTGGAGCGAGATAGAACAGGGCTCTGCTCAGTGCTACTAGACATTTAGTGTGCTATAGTGTTCTATTCTGATTCTATTGTCAGTGTAGAATATCAATTTAGTGTGAATCTAGGGATAGTTCAGTCAGTGTGAGTGTAGTGTGATCCCCATTCATCTTTACATTAGTGTGAATCTAGGGATCGTTCAGACAGTGTGAGTGTAGTGAGGGACCATTCATCTTTACATTAGTGTGAATCTAGGGATAGTTCAGTCAGTGTGTAGCTGGCCAGTAAGACCTGTCCTAGGTTGCTAATGTGACTTACATGCATATACAGCTAGACCTGCTAATAACCTTAATACAGTTCATATGCTCATATGTGAGAGATAAAAGCAGAGTTATTTACTGTGACTTTATATATGAATGTCATATAACAGTTGTATATTGTGTTCACAGAAGCAAAAGAGAAAATATGCCTTTAAGATTCATATATGACAGTAAAGGTAAGCTCACTGACACAGCAGAATTGAAACCAGAAAGCATAGAGTTAAGCTTTTGTGACTCATTAGGAGTTTTTGCCAATCATAGCCAATCTCACACTGAGCAAGAGTCTTGGCCAATCACAGCCAGCCTTAGGCCTCGTACACACGGCCGAGATTCTCGTTGAGAAAAACATGTCGTTTTTTTCGACGAGATTCTTGGACAAGAAACTTGTCCCGGCCGAGTGTACACACGCTCGTTTCAAAGAACCCGCGGTTCTTTGAAAGGAGTGTACGCGGTGACGTCATCGACTACGTCGAGCATGCGCTCGTCACATTCAATGCCGTCGCCGCCATCTTGGTATACCCTACGTATGCCTAGGAAGCTACCGCGCATGCGTCAAATTCATTTCGAACATGCGCGGGCTTCCGGGCGGACAGGTAAGTGTACACACACTCACTTTTCTCGTCGAGAAACACGCCGAGGAGAATCTCGACGAGAAAATAGAGAGCAGGTTCTCTATTTTCTCGTCGAGGTTTCTTGTCGGTTTTCTCGACGAGAAACACGCTAGCAGCGTACACACGACCGATTTACTCGGCAAGACCTCTCTGCCAGCAAGTTTCTTGCTGGTTCTTGCCGAGAAAATCGGTCGTGTGTACGAGGCCTTACACCCATTTTTGTCTGGAAATTCCCAAACACTGCCAGAACTCATTACACCAGAGAGAGTGGAGCTGAACAGTCACAGATCCAGTCAGAGTTCAGTTTTATGGAAGCAAGTGGCCAAAATAGGTATTTAATACAGTTATATATGTTCCTATTGTTGTTAATGTGATTAGAACTGTATACTAAACTAGTTAGGTGTTCACTTATAGTTCCACCAAACATCATAGCTAGGGATGAGCCGAACAGCCCCCTGTTCGGTTCACACCAGAACATGCGAACAGGCAAAAAATTTGTTCGAACACCGTTAAAGTCTATGGGACACGAACATGAAAAATCAAAAGTGCTAATTTTAAAGGCTAATAAGTTATTGTCATAAAAAGTGTAGGGACCTGGGTCCTGCCCCAGGGGACATGTATTAATGCAAAAAAAAGTTTTAAAAACTGCCGTTTTTTCGGGAGCAGTGATTTTAATAATGCTTAAAGTGAAACAATAAAAGTGAAATATTCCTTCAAATTTTGTACCTGGGGGGTGTCTAAAGTGTGCCTGTAAAGTCGCGCATGTTTCCCGTGTTTAGAATTGTCCCTGCACAAAACGTCATTTCTAAAGGAAAAAAAGTCATTTAAAAACACTCGCGGCTATAATGAATTATCGGCTCCCCGCAATACAGATCAAAGTCATTGAAAAAAAACGGCAGGGTGACATCACGGGGCGGGGTCAGCCGTCCTTATCATAGAAAACCCCGGGGGTTCCCTATGATAATGACGGGTGACCCCGCCCCCTCTTACGCGTCATGGGGGTTTCGTTCCTGCTGGAGAGGGGAGACTGGAGTGTCGCTGGAGAATGGATCATCGTTGGACATCGACGGGATTACATCGCTGGAATTTATTTATTTATTTTTTAAATAAAGAGCATGTCCAACTGTGTCTGTGTGTTTTTTACTAATTTTTACACTTTCTTTGTGAAATGGTAGGGGTACAATGTACCCCGTTACCAATTCACATAGGGGGGGTCGGGATCGGGAGTTCCCCTTTGTTAAAGAGGGATTCCAGATTTCGATAAGCCCCCCGCCCGCAGACCCCCACAACCACCGGGCAAGGGTTGTGGGGATGAGGCCTTTGTCCTCATCAACATGGGGACAGCCTCCCCATGTTGAGGGAATGTGGCCTGGTACGGTTCAGGAGGGGGGGCACTCTCTTGTCCCCCCTCTTTTCCTGTGGCCTGCCAGGTTGCATGCTTGGATAAGGGTCTGGTATGGATTTTTGGGGGGACCCCACGCCATTTTTTTTTTGGTGCGGGGTTCCCCTTAAAATCCATTTCAGACCCAAAGGGCCTGGTAATGGACTGTGGGGGGGACCCCTGTTGTTTTTTTCAATGACTTTGATCTGTATTGCCGGGGAGCCGACAATTCATTATAGCCACGAGTGGTTTTAAATGACTTGTTTTCCTTTAAAAATTACATTTTGTGCAAGGACAATTCTAAACAGGGGAAACATGCGCGACTTTACAGGCATACTTTAGACACCCCCCAGGTACTAAATTTAAAGGAATATTTCACTTTTATTGCATTGATACATGTCCCCTGGGGCAGGACCCAGGTCCCCAAACATTTTTTATGACAATAACTTGCATATTAACCTTTAAAATTAGCACTTTTGATTTCTCCCATAGACTTTTAATGGTGTTCCGTGGCTTTTCGAATTTGCCTCGAACACCCCAAATTGTTCGCTGTTCGCTGAACGGGCGAACAGCCAATGTTCGAGTCGAACTCATGTTCGACTCAAACATAAAGCTCATCCCTAATCATAGCAAATGTTCAAACAAGCAAACAAATGTGCAAACTGAAAACTGCAAACTGCAATATCAAACAAGTAAAACTATTGATTAAGCCTCAGATATACCTCTCAGAGAGATCATAAAGTGCCTAAAGTATTTAAAGTGAAAGTACAGATACTGAAGAGAGAAATATATCTACCATTTTATGTAGAATGACAAGATTGAACAGTTGAACCTCCATTTTGTTATACTTTATTCAACACATGTTTGTACATGGACTGCCTGCTGCGAAATTGTCAGTGTTATATATGCAGAAAAGCTGAAGTTAATAAAGACGTTATCTTAAGAGTTTGGTGTGCTCTTTAAACCTACTGCTTCCATAGAACGGCGCTAGAGGAATTATAGAGTAACAGATAGTCTTGTTTGGACTAAAAGGTCAGAAATTTAAATTCTTCTAATGCCACAGCGCATAAGGCACTTCATAGTGCTGCGCCTGCCACAGTGGAACTATTAGTTGCCTTTGAGGGCGAAGCGATAGTGCTCCTCAACTTGCACAGAAAAGAGCGCATTTGAGCAGCGGAGCTACCATAAAGGCCAGAGAACGTGTGTTTTAGTCAATCTGCAGCCGACTCCTAAAGTGGCAGAACGGCGAAGGCAAGATAGTCACAGAAAGAGCGCCAACCCTTCTGCGATCCCTAGAGAGAGAAAAAAGATGCATGGAGGGAGGCCAAAGTCCAGAGCTAGAGTGCCTACACCGCTACCCACAAAGCGGACACGTACTGCAGCCAGCTAATTTCCCGCCACTAGGCCCAAAGCATTGCAAGTCAGCACAAAGCATCGCAAGTCAGAATAGAGCATCAGATCAAGAAAGACCAGTCTCCTTTAAGACTGATATCTGTTCCAGCAACCTACTGATCACAGTATCCTGCTCTTCAGAATAAGGTCAGAGCTTTCCTTTATTATTATCATTGCACATAGGCTTGACAAGAAAGAGACATTTTCGTGTTCAGGAATAAAAAGACTGTAAGTAAAAAACAAGGGACAGTTCGTAGTACAAGGACTCTAAAGTATTTAAAGTGAAAGTCATTTTTTACCGCCTGCACCTATTGCTATTGCATTTAAAGTGAAAGTCTCCTTAATAGTCGTATTGATTGTTCTAGCACTTAACATAAAGTGTCTAAGTCTAGTATTGCTATTCCACTGTTAGAGGATACAAATATATATAAGATAGAAGGTGAAGAGCAAGTGAACCTGTCTCAGGTAGAAGAGTCTGATGCAGCATTAGTTTTGGCCCAAACAAATATATCCCAAACAAATGAACTTAGACGCTCAGACCGTATCAGAAAACCGACCCTAAAGATGCTGGAAAATTTGGAGCAAGAAGCAGCATTAAAAGGAAAAAAGTTTACCAGAATGTATGATAAGTGGAAATCTTACATTAAAGATGTTCGTAGAAAGCTAAAGCAAGAAAGTATAAAAGGAAACTTGAGTGATATGATAGAGACGGTAGAAGAATCGGAATCAGAGCTTATGGCAGCATATGTCAACCTGCGGTCATATACGACACCTCCCCAGGATATTGTAAGGAACATGGACACATGTACTGCAGTCACTAAAGATTTAGTAAAGCTCATGAGATAACTATCATCTGAAGATAACTATGATGAAGTTAAGGCAAGAAAGAGAACGAACAAGCTTTTTATGAGAGACTATGCTAGGTCCTTAGGAGGAACCACAATCACAAGTAGGACTTATTCCACTAGCAGAAGTGCTAGTAACATATCAGAGTCCTCAAGTACTTTAATAGCCAAAAGAAAGGAACTTGTCAAACAACTTGCTGTCAAGAGAGCAGAAATTGAGATGGAATCTGCCATTGAGGCGCAGCGACTACGAGTAGCAGAAATGGAAAGGCTGAAGGAAGTTAAGATTATAGAAGCCAGACTTATGCCCTGTACACACGATCGGAATAAAATCCGATGGATTTTTCCATTGGAAATCCGATCAAGCTGACTTCCATCAGTCTTGCCTACACACCATCAGTTAAAAATCCGACCGTCCCAAACGCTGTGACGTAAAACACTCCGAAGAGCCGATAAAAATTAAGTTCAATGCTTCTGAGTATGCGTCGACTTGATTCTGAGCATGCGTGAGTTTTCTCTCCGATGGAGTTCCCCACAGACGATCGGAATTTGCTATCGTTTTTTTTTCCATTGGTAAAATTTAAAACATGTTCTATTTTTTTATACCGATGGAAAAAAGACCGATGGGGCCCACACATGATCGGTTTGTCCGATGAAAAAAGTCCATCGTCTTTTTTCATCAGAAAAAAACGTTCGTGTGTACGCGGCATTAGAGTACACGAAGAGGACATGAATAGTAATCATAAGTCCAAATCTGTACTAAGTGAAGATGCAGACTCCTACTTCCTTTCATACGCCCAGGAGAATGGAAGGAAATCACCAGTATGTAATGAAGAAAAAGGTCATTGCCCTTCCATCCCTGCTCAGAAAGACGAATAGAGAGACTCACCCAATTCAGAACTTAGTAAAAAAATAAAACAGGATAATTCTGTTCCTAGATGTCACTGCAATGATCTGGAGAATGTTGCGACTATTGTCCCAGCCAGACGACAGAGAACAGTCCCAGCAAGACTTCCCGTTCCAGAACCTACTGTATTTTCAGGAGACATACTGAAGTTCATAGAGTGGAAGGCAAGTTTTGAAATGATCATTTAGCATCCCTGCTCCAGGCCAGTTGACAAGTTATTCTACGTTCAGAAATATGTTGATGGAGAAGCAAAGAAAGCTCTTGAAGGTAACTTCTATAGAACAGACAAAGAAGCCTACAAGCAAGCTTGGGAAAAGTTAAATGCAAGATATGGTCATCCTTTCTTAGTACAAAGAACCTTTAGGGAGACATTGAATAAGTGGCCTAAAATAGGTCCTAAAGAACACTTCAAACTCCAAGAGTATGGTGACTTCCTGCAAGCATGCAGCAATGCCATCCCACATGTACCAGGACTAGAAGTACTGAGCGACTATCTAGAAAACCACAGGATGCTAGCTAAGCTACCTGAAGAAGTGGCTTCTAGATGGCATCGCTATGTGAGTGAACATTTAGATCTAAGTAAGAACTTCCCAAGTTTTGAAAAGTTCTCTGAGTTCGTTAATAAGGAAGCACGAATAGCATGTAATCCAGTAACAGCATCTTACGCCTTAAAATCCTTAGAAGAAAGGCCTGCGAGAGATATAAGACATGCAGGAGCAACTAGCTTTGCAACCGACACAACAGCTAAAGGTCTAGATACCTACGAGAGCAAGTTCAAAGTCGCTACTGGGATCAGTAGAGAGACAGAACCGACAAATCCTCAGACTACTTTTAAGTGTATGTTCTGTGGAGAGAATCACTCTATACACAAGTGCCAACAATTGAAGGAGAAATCCCCAAATGAAAAGAAATGGTTTGTACTTGTTAACCAACTGTGTTTTGGGTGCCTAAGAAAAGGCCATATTGTTTGTGTAAAAAATGGCGAAGTACAGAGACAATTTTCATATTCATGTAGAGCTCGTTCTGCACAGTATGTGGGGATTGCAGCATTTCTGCAAGTTCTCATTGAGTTAAGAGATGATGGTGGAATTGTTAACATTGCTTCTGACTCAGACCAGGTGTGCAAGGGTGCAGTGGTCTATCTTTCATGGTGGAATGTGATGGGCTTTAAAGGAACAGATGGCAGTGAAATAAGATATGCACCCTTATGGAAAATGATAGAGGAGGAAACGCAATTCTTTTCAAAAATTAATAGCCGAAAGGTACAGGCCCACAGAAAACAAACAACCGAGCACTACTGGAACAATACTGTAGATAGAGTAGCAAAGGAGGCTGCAGTAACATCCCCCGAATGGCCTCATATAGAGCATACTTTGTCATTTCCAGTGTCTGCCCTTACACGTGCTCAAGCAAAAGGAATTGAAGAAAGGACATGTGAGTTGGGTAAAATACAAGATCAGGATGAGGAATTAGCTCAACTAAAAGAAATGTGTGGGACTGGGCCCATACAATTTGAGGGTCAAGAGATGCAGGTGAAGGATGGCCTTTTAATAACTTACAAAAACGATTTATCGTTATGGGTTGCCCCAAAAGGTGTGAGGAAGGACATTCTTACATGGATTCATGGGTCCCCTGTTGGTGGACACCCCAAACTTCCTTTAGCCTTAGAGAGATTAGATCATGTAGCATGGTGGCCTCAAAACAAACAACACATGCAGGACCATATCTTATCATGTCTGATGTGTGTCAGGCATGATCCCGCAAATAGGAAAAGGAGAGGGGCACTGATGAGACAAGATCCCATGGGACCATGGGAGCGAATACAAATTGATTACACAGGTGAATTACCTAACACTGCACACCAGAACAAATATTTGCTGGTTGTTGTGGATTCTTTCAGTCACTGGGTTGAAGCTTTCCCTTCCAAAAACTGTACTGCCACTACTACTGCAAGGATCTTGGTCAAATAAATATTTAGTCAGTGGGGGATACCAAAGGTTTTAGACAGTGACAATGGGCCAGGTTTTGTAGGTAATGTGATGCAAGAAACATGCAAGCTCCTTGGTGTCATCCAAAAATTTCACATCTTTTATCACCCTGAGTCTGCAGGACAGGTTGAACGAATGAACAGGACAATTAAAAATGCTCTTAGAAAGGTTGTAAATGAGCAAGGTACCGATTGGGATGAAAAATTACCCTTTGTTCTGGCAACTATTCGTTCCAGAGTTTGCAGGTCCATAGGCTTTGCCCCTTATGAAGCTCTGCTCGGCAGAACAATGAGAACTTGGGAACATCTGATAAATCTGGTCCCAGCAGCACTGTGTCATTATCTGAATCATGGGTAGAAATCTTAAAGGATCATGTGATTACAGTGCATAAGGCTGTGTGTGCCACTCATGAATGTACCCATAAAAGCTCACAACAGTGGTTCAATGCAATGGGTGACACTAGTGAATACCAAATTGGGGCTAGAGTAATGTTACAGGATTTTTCTGGGTTTCACCCATTTCCTAAGGCAAAGTGGAAGGGCCCTTATGCAGTCATAGACAAAATTGGACCCTCTGTTTACTTATTAGACTTGGGAGAGGATAGGTCAAGATGGAATCATGCATGTCAGATCAAAGCATTTAAAGGAAAAATGGATTTTATGGATGAGAGCATTGTCTAACTTTCTTCCTGAGATTGTCTTTCAGGTCCCAGGAGGAATGCGAATGTCAGAAGACTACATCAAAATGAAGACATCCCCTCTGGACAAATACAAGCCTCTATTAGCATATGTGTTGATAACAGCGTCAATCACTCTACTACTTTGCATCACAAACATCAGAGTGGAAAAGTGTCAAGTTAAAGAACTCAAATGCTTACCATTGGGGAAATCGGATCAAAATAAAAGAAGTGTAGTGGATCATACTACAGAACTCACTGTTTTAGAGAACTCAGAAGGCATCCAGATACATGGGGATACTGTAAAGGGCATAGTCGGGGGTGGATAGTCGTTGAATGTGAGATCATGATGCCAAAATCTGATTATTTTGTGGAATATGCGGTTTGGACTTACCCAGAAGGAAGCGATCGTCACAGGAGTACAAATATAATATTAGTGGAGACAAAGAATGGACCACAAATGCAAATGACTTTAGAAAGGAATTTTACAATATTTAAGGAGGGTATTATATCCTGTAGCCCTCATGACGTGAAGGATGGAGTCTATTCAAAAATCCTAAATATAATGGTCACAAATTCTAGAGACTGTCCTACAATTTTACAATGGCCAGAACATGGACTTTTCCTTGAGCGGACTCAAACATTAGTGTATAGCGACGTTTCATATTTATCATTACCATTATTGTTGAATTTTACATCATTTAACATTCCAGAGAGTTGCCCAAAATCAATGGGATTATGGTTTAAAATGGTCTTTCAAACACATATAAACTTATTTTGGGATGCTACGCAAGGGCTTAATTTTAAGAAAGTTTCAAAGAGGGATCTGGGTACTGATATCATATCAGGCCTCAGTTTGGGTAGTTCAATTTGGAATAGGGTTGATATAGAGAGTCTAAATATAAGAGAACAAAATTTTGTGGGTTCATTACAGCAGATACTGCTTAAAGGGGGAAGAGTGGATTTAGACGCTCTAGCTGAAATGAAAATAGATATTCAGAACATTCACACCATCGCTGCAGATTTGCAGAACATTCAAGTGTCGGTGAATGCACTGAATAAAACACTTCAAACCAATAATGTATCCAAGTCTATAGTTTGTGGTATTATAGGAAACTTGCTGAGCGAACACCTAAGCCTAGGGCTTCAAGAAATCAAACAAGAATAATGGCCAAGGATAATGAACTCAACTTTATTATTCAATCTTATCAAAGACAGTGGTATTACTTGTAGGAACTGTGCCCTTGCTAAAGTAAGGAGTCTGGACACCCTCTGCAATAAAGATCGCATTGGAAAGCTGGAAATACCTCTGACCATACACATCCCTACATGGTCAACAACCCCCTTACCCGTATACAAGATGATCATTCTTGGTGAAGTGGAGGTGAGAAATGGCACTAATATACTGAAACAACTGCTACCACAAAGCAGACTTGTCGTCAAGGATAACCAAGTGTGGAAAACTATGGACCCCAACTGCTGTACCAGACGTGCCCAGGCCTGGCTTTGTTCCTGTTCTTTTGAGCGGCTGGAGTACATAGATGGCTGTGCTGCTACACACTCTAGAAACTGCCTGGTTCAATTGCAGAAATTTGAACCCGCCTGGAAGAGAATAATTCATGGAGAAGACTCGAGGGTCTGTGCATTAGGGGTTCCTTTATTCACTTGGCAGAAACAAGTTCAGTGCCGGACACCTATCGCAGGATGGTGTGTGAACCTCACAGATGGACTGTTAACAATTGGAGAGGAAGATATTCGAGCTAATATCCAGATGAATCAAGTATCTATGGACATTGAGCAAACCGACCTTGGCAAATGGGACTCCATGATTTCTCCTTTATTTAAGAAAATACCACCACTTACAGTTGAATTGGATACATTATTTAAGAGGGATAGTAGGAAAATTATAGAATTACAAGAACTGGTAAAGGAGAACCTCTTCAGTTCTAATAAAATTGCTAAAGAATTTCAGGAGCCTTGGTGGAGCATACCCAATAACACTTTTACTCACCCGCTATTGAGAACTCTTTCCCTAATTTTTGTGTTTATTCAATTTATATTAATATGTTTTTTGTTTGGTTTATATTGCTGTGGTAGAAAACAACTAAGAAAAATCCAGAAAAATAAGGAAAGCCTAGAGATGGCTTCAATCTTAAGAGCCAGGGATGTCTGAGCAGTTTGGTTGTGAATCGATTCTGATTCGAACCGATCCAAGTGGCGGTATGTTGTAATATGTTGGCCGATTTATCGTTGTATGTATGTATATATATATATATATATATGTATGTATATATATGGGTACGTGTGTATATATATATATATATATATATTTATTTACCAGGCCAGATTTTAGTAGATAATTCAGTTGTCAGAGTCAACTGGATTGCGGATATGGGAGAGGCCGGAAGACAGCTTTGATGTGTTAATCTTATGTGTGTGAGGTACTTAATTGTTGACCAAAGGGCCAAACAGGATCTACTACTTGTTTAGGTCAATCTATTTTTACATATCAAGGCGGTATTCAGGCCACCTTCCGTCTCCGTAATCTAATTGCATATGTCATAAGACAGCATTTTGATGCTATTATGCAAGAATGCAAATGATGGCTATGGTCGTCTCCGGCTAGGTTGGGGGTCATTCTCTGTCATCCTGAATGACAGAGTGTGGATCAAAGACAGCCAATCAAATTGCTCAGTCATTCAATAGATAAGATATATAAAGCTAATATTCAGGCTAGTCAGATATATTCCTACATGATTATGAAGGCACAGGTATATTCTGTAGGAATATGAAGGCACAGGTCTAGAATATGATCTAGGTAACATGAGACTCTAAAGACTACTATTCTGGAAATCATATTCACTCTGTTGGATTGGGTCATCTGTGGACTATATACTAGATCACTACATTGGTGCCGTTCAAGCGACCAGAAGCGCATTTTAAAGACTTAGTAACAGAAGTCGGTGATGACAACAATCCTGTGATGGAGACCCAAGAGCTGTGCTGTGACTCTAATGTCTGGTTGTGACATAAGAGTCTGATCTACAAGATTAAACAAGTTTGGAACCACAGAATTATTCTCTGGAGACTGGAAACTGAAGAGAAAAAAGACTGTTGTGTACCAGAAGACCGGAACTGACAAGGTGGAGCCTCTAATGCGGTGAGTAAAATATTTCCTTTTTTAATTATTAGTAATATAACCAAAATGCTTACTCAGTGTGAAGCTAGTGTCAGTTCTGATAAAGTTAACAGATGGGTATTAAAATGTATTAAGCGTCATGGCGGTCCTTATGAAATTCCAGAAAAATGTAAGCAGACATGGACTATAATGAAGGAATTTTTAGAGAAAAATGTTTTTGATAGCAAAATTTCAGAAAGTAAAAGAAAAGGTTGCATTTTTCAGGGCTTGTTATCTTGGCGTTTAACTATGGAAAGCTCTTTGAATGATAAGGTTGAGGAAATTGCGCAGTTACAGAATGCAGTTGCAAATAGCAACAATGTTTGTCAGAGGTTACAAAACCAATCAGAAACTGAGACAGTAAATTTAAAATTGCATGCAGTTACCATTGGGGGAGCTTTGCTTGAGAAATCTAAACGTTGTGATGAATTATCAGAGTAAAATGAGAGATTAAAATTAAGAATTATGGAATTAGAGAAGATATCTCAGGAATGCAGATATGCATCAAATCTTGGATTCAGCAATCTGCAGCAAAATACAAACACAAACTTTCTATCAAATGAAACAGAACCTCATATTAAATCTGATAATTCATTGCCAGCCGCACCCACTGTGACCACCACAGTTTATAATAATACAGGTGAAGTTCAGCTTGTAATGAAGCATTTGAAACCAAAAGAACTGAATGCAATTCTTAAAGAAATAGGAATGGTTCCCTGCCATGATTTTAACAGATTTTTGAAGTGGTTTTGTGACTTGCAGAATGTCAGAGATATGTACAATCTCAACCCATCTGATTTAGAAAGAGTTTTGCAACATTCAATAGGAAATGGCCTTTGGATGAGAATTAAACAGATCTGTATTCAGCCTCTGAGGACAAGGGACATATTACTGGAATTATTATGTGCTTTGTATGGGATACGTTCTGATGTTACTATTCATGGGAAAATCCAACAAATGCAAAACGAATCTCCCTATGAATTGTCACACAGAATATCTACTATTATGGAGTTATTGGTCAGTAATAATCATGCATTTGAGCGTGGAGGCTTGGTACATATGAGTATGTTTTTAGATGCTTTGCATGAAGATATCAAACAAAATATTTTATTAGTTACCCCAAATCCCCATGATTTAAAAGACATATTATTGAGAGCAGATCATTTATGGAGAAAGTTTAATGAGCAAGCTGTCAAAATTGATGTAGCCACATTGTTTAGGACAAACACTGAACAGAAAGATCAGAAGATAATATCTTATGACAACAAGAGAGGAAACTCTGGGTCAAACATAGGTGAGAATAATATGAAAAACAGAACTGACCAAAATAATAATAAGAAAAGGACCTGGATACCATTTTCTCAATTAAAACAGAAATATGACCACCTGAAAATTGAGTATGACAAGATGAGAAAAGAACGTGACACATTATTGGAACAGTTGTACAGGGTGTCATAAATGCAAATGTACATTCTCCAGATCTGTTTTTGAATGCAAATGATGCTTCTCTAGCAGTGGGGGTGAATTAGCTTTAGACTGTAAACTGTAAATAGTACTTTGTCTTAACTTAAAAAAAAATAAAAAATACTAAGGACTTTGCTAATGAGTTTTTGTCTGAGAATTTTTGTCTTTCAGACCCCCGGAGGAACTCGTTTGAATGTGAACAGAAGTGGGCTAGTGGGGGAGAAATGCTGATAGACAATATGCAAGGATGGACACTCTCTCAATATTCATCAAGCAATGGACTTTTTTATTGAACATTCAAATTTTTTTTTTTTTTTGAAGACTTCCCCAACGCCCTATTTTTTCATTTTCTCCCTTTCCCTGATCTGTTTTATGTTTTCATTTTTTTTAATGTTTTATTTCATGAACTTTATCTTAAAACCAGAGCGAAGCATTTAAACCTAAGATAATTTTATAACATCCGTACATATGACATAATGCATATTGATATCAATAGATTTAACATCTGAGGTGATGCTGCACAATGGCTTGGCAATGCATAAATTATAGGATGTTGGGTGGTTTTCCTAAATTTATAGGAGGGGTGAGTGAAATTCATCACTCTAGTCATGATTTGGATTTTGTTGAATCAGTTGTTTATAATATGCTGAAGGCTATGGCATATATGGATGACAAAGACCTTTCTACCTTTCATGAAAAGATACTGACAAGAATTTCCACTGCCGCTTTGTCGGGATAGAAGATCTGATAGACATTGATGTCAAGCTGATTCCATTTGAACCATCGCGTGGGGGTATATATATATATATATATATGTTGGTATACCATTCTGGTGAAATTATGGACTGAATGATACAAGTAACTGCTCTATTAACCACTTAACGACCGCCCACTGTAAATATACGTCGGCAGAATGGCACCGACAGGCAGAATCACGTACATATACGTGATTGCCTTTGTATAGTTGGGGGGTCCGATCGGACCCCCCTTCTTTACAGTGGGTGGTCGTTTTACCTTCGGGAGCGATCCGGCATGAGGGGACGGCCGTTCGATTCCGGCCGCCCCCTCTCGATCGCTCCCGGCGAATGAGAGAGCTTCCCCTGCCTGCCAGGAAGGAGGAAGTGATGTCATCTCTCCTGCGGCGCTCACATATACCGAGCGCCGTACAGGAGAAGATGCAGGTTAGTACACAAAACAGCACACTGACACCAGGACACATAGGCACATAAATCGCCCCCCCAGGCCCCCCCAGACACCCCCAGATCACCCCCCAGCCCCCCCCCAGCCCCCAGTCACAGTGTCACTGATTGCAGTGACCATTTATTTAGTGATCACTGCAATCAGTGACATTTGTGACTGTAAAAGTGTCACTACATTTAGTTTTAGGTCCAGTGTAGCCCCCTAACCCCCCCTAATAAAGGTTTAACCCCCTGATCACCCCCCAGATAACCCTTTCACCCCCTAGCACCGCCGTCACTAAGCAATCATTTTTCTGATCGATGTCTTAGCGTCGGTGATGCTGATCGGTAGCCAGTAATTTTTTTTAGGTTCGCCGCAGGTTTTTATAGCGTCGGGTACCCCCATATATTACCTAATGAAGGTTTAACCCCCTTGATGGCCCCCCAGGTAACCCTTTCACCCCCTATCACCACTGTCACTAAGCGATAATTTTTCTGATCGATGTCTTAGCGTCAGCGATGCTGATCGGTAGCCAGTCATTTTTTTTAGGTTCGCCGCAGGTTTTTATAGCGTCGGGTACCCCCATATATTACCTAATAAAGGTTTAACCCCCTTGATCACCCCCCAGGTAACCCTTTCACCCCCTAGCACCGCCGTCGCTATGCGATCATTTTTCTGATCGATGTCTTAGCGTCGGTGATGCTGATCAGTAGCCAGTAATTTTTTTTTAGGTTCGCCGCAGGTTTTTATAGCGTCGGGTACCCCCATATATTACCTAATAAAGGTTTAACCCCCTTGATCGCCCCCCCCCCAGGTAACCCTTTCACCCCCTATCACCACTGTCACTAAGCGATAATTTTTCTGATCGATGTCTTAGCGTCGGCGATGCTGATCGGTAGCCAGTAATTTTTTTTAGGTTCGCCGCAGGTTTTTATAGCGTCGGGTACCCCCATATATTACCTAATAAAGGTGTAACCCCCTTGATCACCCCCCAGGTAACCCTTTCACCCCCTAGCACCGCCGTCACTATGCGATCATTTTTCTGATCGATGTCTTAGCGTCGGTGATGCTGATCGGTAGCCAGTAATTTTTTTTAGGTTCGCCGCAGGTTTTTATAGCGTCAGGTACCCCCATATATTATCTAATAAAGGTTTAACCCCCTGATCGCCCCTAGTTAACCCTCTCACCAGTGATCATCATATAAGTGTTACGGGTGACGCTGGTTAGTTAGTTTGCTTTTTATAGTGTCAGGGCACCCGCCGTATATAACCCAATAAAGGTTTAACCCCCTGATCGCCCGGCGGGTGATATCAGTTAGGTTTTAGCGTCAGAGAGGGTCTGCGTCACACCCCAGGCAGTGTCAGGTTAGTGCCAGTAGCGCTAACACCCACACGTGAAGCATACACCCCCCTTAGTGGTATAGTATCTGATCAGCTCAATATCTGATCTGATCAGATCTATACTAGCGTCCCCAGCAGTTTAGGGTTCCCAAGAACGCACTGTTAGTGGGATCAGCCCAGATACCTGCTAGCACCTGCGTTTTGCCCCTCCGTCCAGCCCAGGCCACCGAAGTGCAGTATCGATCGATCACTGTCACTTGCAAAACACAACACACATAACTGCAGCGTTCGCAGAGACAGGCCTGATCCCTGCGACTCCAGTGCTGTAGGAGGTGATTTCACCACCACAGTTAAAAAAAAAGCATATATGCTGAAGCATTGGGGCAGCAGGGGCGGAGGAGCAATTTTGCTCCTAATGCCGCGTACATACGGTCGAAATTCCGACGGAGGCTTGCCCGTGGAAAAGTCTGACCATGTGTACGCGGCATAACTTTTGCGAGAAGATGCCCCCATGCTTCGGCATATATAAATGGTGCATGTATGCCCATCATTAGAAGTGGGTGGATGAAGGGCGGTATTCTAATGGTGGGCATACCCACCGATCAATCTTTTTTTTTCGTTCAGCCAACAGGCTGCATGAAAAAAAAAGATTACAATACATGTCCAACAAGGACCAGCAACGTACTGGTATGTTGCTGGACTTTGAATGTTTATACCAGAATGATGCCTGCGGGTTTAGGTATCATCTTGGTATCATTCTTTTCAGCCAGCGGCCGGCTTTCATGTAAAAGCAATCCTAGTGGCTAATTAGCCTCTGGACTGCTTTTACAAGCAGTGGGAGGGAATGTCCCCCCCACGGATATAAAAAGCGCCATTGGGAAATTGGGAAAGCATTTTATCACACCGATCTTGGTGTGGTCAGATGCTTTGAGGGCAGAGGAAAGATCTAGGGTCCAATAGACCACAGTTTTTTCAAAAAAGAGTACCTGTCATTACCTATTGCTATCATAGGGGATATTTACATTCCCTGAGATAACAATAAAAGTGATAAAAATAAATAAATATGGAAGCAACAGTTTAAAAATAAAATAAAAAAGCAAAATTAATAATAAAAAAAATAAATAAAAAAAAAGCACCCCTGTCCTGCCCTGCTCTTGCCCAATGGCGAGCGCAAGCATCGGTCTGGCGTCATATGTAAACAGCAATTGCACCATGCATGTGAGGTATCACCGCGAAGGTCAGATCGAGGGCAGTAATTTTAGCAGTAGACCTCCTCTGTAAATCTAACGGGGTAACCTGTAAATGCTTTTAAAGGCTTTTAAAAATGTATGTAGTTTGTCGCCAATACGCGTTTGTGCGAAATTTTAAAGCATGTCGTGTTTGGTATCTATGTACTCGGCCTAAGATCATCTTTTTTATTTCATCAAACATTTGGGCAATATAGTGTGTTTTAGTGCATTGAAAATAAAAAAAGTGTGTTTTTCCCCCAAAAAATGCGTTTGAAAAATCGCTGCGCAAATACTGTGTAGAAAAAAAATGCAACACCCACCATTTTATTCTGTAGGGCCTTTGCTTTAAAAATATATATAATGTTTGGGGGTTCAATATGTTTTCATGTAAACAAAAAGTGTCAAAAAGGGCTTTGTCTTCAAGTGGTTAGAAGAGTGGATGTAAGCTTCCTAATATTGTGTATAAAATGCCAGAACAGTTCAAAACCCCCCCAAATGACCCCATTTTGGAAAGTAGACACCCCAAGCTATATACTGAGAGGCATGTCGAGTCCATGGAATATTTTATATGTTGACACAAGTTGCGGAAAAAATACTATTTTTTTTTTTTTTTTGCACAAAGTTGTCACTAAATGATATATTGCTCAAACATGCCATGGGCATATGTGGAATTACACCCCAAAATACATTCTGTTGCTTCTCCTGAGTACGGGGATACCACATGTGTGAGACTTTTTGGGAGCCTAGCCGCGTACGGGACCCCAAAAACCAATCACCGACTTCAGGCTTTCTAAGGGTGTCAATTTTTGATTTCACTTCTCACTGCCTATCACAGTTTCGGAGGCCATGGAATGCCCAGATGGCACAAAACCCCCCCAAATGACCCCATTTTGGAAAGTAGACACCCCAAGCTATTTGCTGAGAGGTATTGTGAGTATTTTGCAGATCTCGCTTTTTGTCACAAAGTTTTGAAAATTGAAAAAAAAAAAAAAATGTTCTTTCTTCATTTTCAAAAACAAATGAGAGCTGTAAAATACTCACCATGCCTCTCAGCAAACAGCTTGGGGTGTCTACTTTCCAAAATGGGGTCATTTGGGGGGGTTTTGTGCTATTTTGGCATTTTATGGCCTTCAAAACTGTGATAGGTAGTGAGGAGTGAAATCAAAAATTTGCGCCCTTAGAAATCCTGGAGGCGGTGCTTGGTTTCCGGGGTCCCGTACGTGGCTAGGCTCCTAAAAAGTCCCACACATGTGGTATCCCCGTACTCAGGAGAAGCAGCAGAATGTATTTTGGGGTGCAATTCCACATATAACCATGGCATGTGTGAGCAATATATCATTTAGTGACAACTTTTTGTAATTTTTTTTTTTTTTTTGTCATTATTCAATCACTTGGGACAAAAAAAAATATATTCAATGGGCTCAACAGGCCTCTCAGCAATTTCCTTGGGGTGTCTACTTTCTAAAATGGGGTCATTTGGGGGGGTTTTGTGCTATTTTGGCATTTTATGGCCTTCAAAACTGTGATAGGTAGTGAGGAGTGAAATCAAAAATTTGCGCCCTTAGAAATCCTGAAGGCGGTGCTTGGTTTCCGGGGTCCCGTACGTGGCTAGGCTCCTAAAAAGTCCCACACATGTGGTATCCCCGTACTCAGGAGAAGCAGCAGAATGTATTTTGGGGTGCAATTCCACATATAACCATGGCATGTGTGAGCAATATATCATTTAGTGACAACTTTTTGTAATTTTTTTTTTGTCATTATTCAATCACTTGGGACAAAAAAAAAATATTCAATGGGCTCAACATGCCTCTCAGCAATTTCCTTGGGGTGTCTACTTTCTAAAATGGGGTCATTTGGGGGGGTTTTGTACTGCCCTGTCATTTTAGCACCTCAAGAAACGAGATAGGCAGTCATAAATTAAAAGTTGTGTAAATTCCAGAAAATGTACCCTAGTTTGTAAACGCTATAACTTTTGCGCAAACCGATAAATATACGCTTATTGACATTTTTTTTACTAAAGACATGTGGCTGAATACATTTTGATTTTTCTTATAACAAAAAGTAGAAAATATCATTTTTTTTCAACATTTTCGGTCTTTTTCCGTTTATATCGCAAAAAATAAAAATCGCAGAGGCAATCAAATACCATTAAAAGAAAGCTCTATTTGTGGGAAGAAAAGGACGCAAATTTCGTTTGGGTACAACATTGCATGTCCGCACAATTTACAGTTAAAGCAGCGCAGTGCAAAATTCTGAATTCACCTCTGGTCCTTTAGCTACCAAATGGTCCGGGGCTTAAGTGGTTAAAGGCAATGAGGGGTGGCCTACAGCAAATTCAGATTGTGGCTGTCAATCAGCAAATTACTTGACAGGTACACAAAAGGTCATCATTGCTCAAATAGGAAATGGAAAGAAGCAAATGTGAATTGTAAGATGCTTACAAGATGGACTCATGCAAGGAAATAGTTTGCAGCACAGAGTTTTTACTGCCGTATCCAAACCTTTTTGACCTTGGAAGGGACTGCTGGTATATTGATGGTTCTTCTTACTATAAAGATGGAAGCAGAATTTCAGGATTTGCTGGTGATTGTGTAAAAGCATCTTTAAAAATGAAAACTTTGAGCCTGGAGATGAGAGAATCCTGGACTTATGTGGATTGGAGCTCCCAAAGCATACCAAACTTTACTTTCAGTGAGATGGTGAGAGATGTGATGAAGTCAGAATGGACTGTGACATCAGCTAATTTTTGCGCAATATTCAAGATCGTGATGTGATTTACTCAAGAGCAAGCTTTGAAATAAGGTCTAACAGCTATACAGGCCACGGATGTTTACCGAATCCTTTTACAGTCATGGTCTAAAGTTATATTATCTAATAACTGTTTCATGGGAATATTTTAGCTGCTGGTGAAGAGAGATGTAACCAGTCTCAGCTTCATTTTTTATGAGAGCCATTGTAAAGCATCCCGTACCTCAAATCATAATGATGTTTGTTGCTTGATTTATGGGTCAGTTCTAGTAGTTAGAACCGACCCAAGTGGGGGTATATGTTGTAATATTATATATATAATAATATATATGTAATATTATATAGGTGTATGTATTATATATTGTGTTATATGTATGGCACAATATATTTGTGTTACATACAGGCATTCTAGTTACGCACATCAAAGGGTGTTTGTTGACCAAAAGGGGTTAGTGGCCAAACAAGGTTTATCAGAGGGGACAGATAATGACTCTGATGTGCTAATCTTATTCAAGTCTACCTAGGTGTGTGAGATGGCCTGTTAACCTAATTGAACAGTTCAAAGGGGACATTGTTTAGATGGTAATTAGACTTGAGGGGGTATTCATTCATGGGAATATTTGGTTGACCTGGCAGAACACACCCCCCCCCCCTTCCCAGTGTCAGACCAGTATTTGAGACATTCAAGCTGGCAGTCAGTAGGTCAGTCTTGTCAATCTGCATGGATAGGAAAGCACAGGTCTAGAATATGATCTAGGAGATGTGGGACTCTGAAATATATATACTCTGATTGGATTTGTTGTCATCTGTGCAAGTATTGAACTTTGTTCTGTATTGGAACTCAATAAAGCACATTCTCTGGAGAACTTGGGTGTGATGCTGCGGGAATAACATAACTTATATCATCATTACTAATACTTAAACATCAATTATCAACTGGAAACCACTATACTAGATCACTACACTAAGGAGTGTAAAAAAAGGGCCACATGCAGCGTTTGCAAAGGACGCCATCCTACACCACTACATGAAGAACATCCAAAGAAGGATAAATCCTCAATACTTAAAGATGCTGAGGAAGAAAAGAAAGCATTGGTATTCTCTTGCAGAGTGAGGGAAAGCAACGGCACATCAATGGTTGTACCCGTGTGCATTTAAATCCTAAAAGGAAGAATAAGAAGGTATATGCCTATGCACTACTGGATGCCCAAAGCGATGTCACCTTCATTGATCAAGAAATCTGCAAGATATTACAAGTGGCTAAAGAACCAGTGAAGCTCAAACTCACCACAATGATGGGGAGAGACACATTAGTGAACAGTCAAAGGGTCAAAGGATTGAGAGTTGGAGGACTTCATTCAAACCTCACATTGGATCTACCTCCAGCTTATACGAAAGACGATATACCTCTAGATCGAGATTGCATACCTACCTGTGAAACAGCCAATAAATGGGAGCACCTATCTGTCATATCTCATGAAATATCCCCGCTGAAGGAGTTTGGTGTTGGACTGTTGATAGGTTATGATTGTCCCGAAGCTTTGGTACCATGAAGGGTAATCACAGGAGGAAAGGGTGAACCCTACGCTGTTCAAACTGATCAAGGATGGGGCGTTGTTGGAGGAAAACAGCAGATTGCAAACTCAAGACAGGTGACAGGATTGTGTCATCGAATATCTGTCTAAAGCCCTGTACACACGATCAGTTTGACTGATGAAAACCATCTGATGGATTGTTTTCATCAGACAAACCGATCGTGTATGGGACCCATCAGTCTTTTTTCCATCGGTTTTAAAAAATAGAACATGTTTTAAAAATATCTGATGGATAAAAAACCGATGGCAATTTCCGATCGTCTGTGGGAAAATCCATCAGATAAAAAACCCAAGCATGCTCAGAATCAAGTCGACACATGCTCAGTAGCATTGAATTTCATTTTTCTCAGCTCATCGGAGTGTTTTACGTCACCACGTTTGGAACGGTCGGTTTTTTGACTGATGGTGTGTGGGCAAGACTGATGGAAAACAGTTTCATCAGATTTCTGATGAACAAATCCATCAGACGAAAATCCATAGGATATCTGATCATGTGTACAGGGCTTAAGAGTTACCAGCTGTAAGTTCAGCGGCAGTAATCAAGATCCTTGAATCTGACTTTGCAGACATAAGTTCTAAAAAAAGGAGTGTATCCCAAGAAAACATAAAGTTCGTGCACATTCTAGAAGAAAGTATTCAGCAGAATCAACCGGGTTATCTTAAAATGCCCTTACCTTTTAGAGAACGACCTTGTCTGTCAAATAACAAAAATCTTGCCCTAGCAAGATTGAAATGTTTGAAGAAAAGGATGGGAAGGGATCTCAAATTCAAGCAGAATTATTTGAAATTCACGGAAGGCATCCTTGAAGAAGGGCATGCAGAAAAAGTTAATAACCAACATAAAGAAGGAGAAGTGTGAATACATTCCACGTCAAGGTGTTTTAACATCCAAAGAAACCAGATAAGATTAGAGTAGTATTTGATTGCTCAGCAAAGTATGACGGTGTTGCATTGAATGATCATCTACTAAAAGGACCAGATCTTACAAACACTCTGGCTGGAGTACTCTGTAGATTCAGAAAGTATCCCGTAGCGGTCATGTGTGACGTTGAAAAGACGTTCCACCAGTTTCATGTGAAGAATGAAGATAGAGACTTCCTGAGATTCCTATGGTGGGAGGAAGGAGATACAGAGCCAGCAGAATACAGAATGAAAGTACACTTGTTTGGAACAGCGTCGTCTCCAGGTTGCGCCAATTATGGTATGAAGTACATGGCCAATAAAAATGAAAAGGATTGCCCATCAGCAGCGAATTTTCTTAAGAAAAACTTTTACGTAGATGATGGTCTTATAAGTTTAGAGTCCTCAGAATCTGCAATCAAACTAGTGAAAAAAAGCCATAAGTTATGCGTAAGAGGAAACCTGTGCCTTCACCAATTCATCTCAAACAACAGAGAGGTAGTGGAATCCATCAGTGACTCTTAACGTGCATCAATAATGAAGAATAGTGATGAGCCGAACACCCCCGGGTTCGGTTCGCACCAGAACCCGCGAACGGACCGGAAGTTCGAACGAACATTAGAACCCTATTAAATACAATGGATGCGAACGTTCGAATTCTAAAGTGCTAATTATAACAACTATTATGCATGTTATTGTCCTAAAAAGGGTTTGGGAACCCGGGTTCTGCACCAGGGGACATGTATCAATGCAAAAAGAAGTTTTAAAAACGGTCGTTTTTCGGGAGCAGTCATTTTAATGATGCATAAAGTGAAAAAAAAAAAGTCAAATATTCCTTTAAATATCGTACCTGGGGGGTGTCTAAAGTATGCCTGTGAAGTGCCACGTGTTTCCCGTGTTTAGAACTGTCCCTGCACAAAATGACACTTCTAAAGGAAAAAAAAGCCATTTAAAACTGCTTGCGGCTTTAATGTAATGTCTGGTCCCGGTAATATGGATGAAATTCTTTAAGAAAAATGGCATAGCTACCCCATGACCCCCCCCCCCCCTACCCCAGCCCATTACCAGCCCCTTTGGGTCTTGTATGGATATTAAGGGGAACCCCGCACATAAAATAAAAAAGGCCCTATATACTCTGAACAGCCGTATACAGGCGGTGCATACAAGACAGGGACTGTAGGTTTGTTCTTATGTAGAATCTGTTTGTAATTTTGAACAGGTACATTGTTGAAGTGTAGCTCCAGCCCAAAAATCTATTTTTAAACTTTTTGGAAAACATAGGTAAGGGTTATCACCCCTGTAACATTTGTTTTGCTGTCTGTGCCCCTGTTCAGAACATTTCACCTCACTTTCCGTCCCAATGACAACTGTTTTTGAAATGTGGTGTTTTTCTTGAAACAAGGATTGCTGATAAAGCATCAGTACAGAGGAGACACCTTTCTCCCATATTTATTCTTACAGGAGAGAATTTTCCTTCCTAGTGGTAGATTTCCTCTCACTTCCTGTTGTCTTCTTGCGTTTGCAAGTAGGAGTCGTTTGTAAGTTGGATGTTTGAAAGTAGGGACCTGCCGTATATACTCTGCAGAAATAGGCCCCTTAGTTGTTGGTGTTGGCACAACACTGTAAGCACTCACAGTTACTCTTGGTTGGTGCTGGAACGCCCTGCTGTCAACTATTATATCAGGAATTTTAATTACATATAATTGTTGAACAGTGGTAGTAAAAATTGGGCCTTTGATGGTGGTGCTGGTGCCACAACACTGTAAGCCCTGACAGTTACTCTTGGTGGGTGCAGCAATGGGCCCTGCTGTGAATTATTAGATCAAGAATTGTAATTACATGCCCCTGTTGAACAGGGGCTGAAAAATTGGGCCTTAGGCACTGGTGGCACAACACTGCAACCCCTCACAGATACTGTACTTGGAGCACAGCAATGAGCCCTGTTGCAAAGTATTGCTTCAAAAATTGTAATGACACGCCCCTGTTAAACAGGGGCTGAAAAATTGGGCCTTAGGCACTGGTGGCACAACACTGCAACTCCTCACAGATACTGTACTTGGAGCACAGCAATGAGCCCTGTTGCAAAGTATTGCTTCAAAAATTGTAATTACACGCCCCTGTTAAACAGGGGCTGAAAAATTGGGCGTTAGGCACTGGTGGCGGCACCCATAAACAAAAATGATCTTCCAAGCTATCATCATCAATCGTATCATTGAGGACTCGGAGGAGGAGGATAGCCAGTCAACATAACAGCACAGGCACTCAGCATCAGCATCAGTCTTGAAGGGATGTGACATTTTAAAATCAATTAGTCTGTTATATCAGCATCAGGTGTGTGGTAGCTGGTGGTGATCCAAGACTGGTTCATCTTGATGAAAGTCAGTCGATCAACCGAGTCGGTGGACAGGCGCACCCTGTGATCCGTGACAAATCCTCCAGCAGCACTGAATGTGCGTTCCGAAAGAACGCTGGATGCAGGACAGGCCAGTAGCTCAATTGCATACTGTGCAAGCTCTGGCCAGTGATCCATCCTCAAGACCCAGTAAGCCAGAGGATTTTCGGTGGGGAAGGTGTCCAAGTCTGACCTTGCCCCTAGATATTCCTGCACCATGTTTATCAGACGCTGGCGATGGTTGCTGGAACCAATCATACTTTGGGGCTGCGGACTAAAGAATTGTCTGAACGCATCGGTCAGACGGCCACCTTCCCCACCGCTCCTTCTTTGACTGGCCGAAGCCTCAGCAACTCGTTGTCCAGGACCAGGAGTTTGCAACCTCCCAGTCTCTGGGAACGCGTTGCACAGACCTTTCTGCAAGGCCTCCCGGAGTTGTCTCATCCTCTGCTCCCTCTGCGACGGTAACATAAGGTCCGCAACCTTACCCTTGTACCGTGGATCAAGGAGAGTGGCCAGCCAGTAATGGTCCCTCTCCTTGATCCGAAGAATACGAGGATCCTTCCGCAGACTTTGCAGGATCAGGGAGGCCATGCAGCGTAGGTTTGCTGAGGCATTCGCTCCGGAGTCCTCTGGGTCACTAAGGACGACATGATCCGCAGCCACCTCCTCCCAGCCACGTACAAGTCCACTGGTTTCTTGGGACTGTAAATCATCCCTAAAAGACTGCTGCTGATGATGCTGAGTGCCAGCCTCCACCTCCATGCTGACACAATCCTCCTCCTCCTCCTCCTCCTCCTCCTCTTCCTGTGCGATGGGTGGGACAGAAGGAACACTGTCTGGGTAAAGGGGGCCTTGAGAGGCAAGGAAGTCCTCCTCTTCCTGCCTCTGTTCTGCCTCAAGTGCCCTGTCCATTATTCCACGCAGCGTGTGCTCCAACAGGTGGACAAGAGGTACAGTGTCACTGATGCATGCACTGTCACTGCTCACCATCCTCGTGGCCTCCTCAAATGGTGCCAGGACAGTGCATGCATCCCTGATCATGCCCCACTGGCGTGGAGAAAAAAAACCAAGCTCCCCTGACCCTGTCCTGGTGCCGTAGTCGCACAGGTACTCATTGATGGCCCTCTGCTGCGTGTGCAGCCGCTGCAGCATGGCCAACGTTGAGTTCCACCTGGTGGGCATGTCACATATAAGGCGGTTCTTGGGCAGGTTCAACTCCTTTTGCAGCTCAGCCAGGCGAGCACTGGCATTATAAGATCTGCGGAAATGCACACAGACTTTCCTGGCCTGCCTCAGGACATCCTGTAAGCCCGGGTACCTGCCCAAGAACCGCTGCACCACCAGGTTAAGGACGTGAGCCACACAGGGCACATGGGTCAGTTGTCCCTGTCGGAGGGCGGAGAGGAGGTTGGTGCCATTGTCGCAAACCACCATTCCTGGCTTAAGCTGGCGTGGCGTCAACCACCTCTCGGCCTGGCCCTGCAGAGCAGACAGGACCTCTGCCCCAGTGTGGCTTCTGTCCCCCAAACACACCAGCGCAAGCACGGCATGGCATCTTTTTGCCTGCGTACTTGCGTAGCCCCGTGAACGGCTACGGAGCACCGCTGGTTCATAGGACAAACCACAGGAAGAGGCCATGGAGGAAGAAGAAGAGGAGGGGGTGGAGGAGAGAGGTGTGTCACAACCAGTAGTAGCATTTTGGAGGCGTGGCGGTGGGACAACCTCCAACACTACTGCACCTTGTCCTGAATCCTTCCCAGCTGCCAAAAGAGTGACCCAATGGGCCGTGAAAGAAAGGTAACGTCCCTGTCCATGCCTGCTGGACCATGAGTCAGCGGTAATATGCACCTTACCGCTGACCGCCCTGTCCAGCGAGGCCAAGACATTGCCTTCCACATGCCGGTAGAGAGCCGGAATAGCCTTCCGTGAGAAAAAGTGGCGTTTGGGAACCTGCCACTGAGGAACCGCACATTGCACAAACTCACGGAAGGGGGCCGAGTCTACCAACTGAAAAGGCAGCAGTTGAAGCGCTAGCAATTTAGCCAAGCTAGCATTCAACCGCTGGGCATGTGGATGGCTGGGAGTGAACTTCTTTCGACGGTCCAGCAGCTGGGGCAGGGAAATTTGCCTGCTAGAATCGGACGTCGGTGTACTGCTAGCAGAGTGGGCGCAAGTACTTGGCTGTGACACACCTAATTCTACACCTTCATTCCTCTCAGTGCATGTTTCAGAGAGGACTGAAGTTATAGTGGGGTTGGAGATCCCAGCTGATGCGGTGCAAGGAGAGGTCCGCTTTGTTCTTTGGTGTGGGTCTTTGAGGTAGGCTTGCCAACGAGCTGCATGGCAGGTCAACATATGTCTGGTCAGGCATGTGGTACCCAAGCGGCTGATGTTTTGGCCACGCGATATACGCTTGAGACATATGTTGCAAACAGCAGCTGTGCGATCTGATGCACTAGCCTCAAAAAAGGCCCACACCAAAGAACTTTTTGAATGACGGGCAGAGGCAGCGCCCTGCACAGGCGGAGCTCTGCGGTGTGATTCCGTCGGTGTACTGCCCTTACGCTGGCCACCAAAGGGCATCCTGCCTCGTTGGAGATGTGCCTCCTCCTCATCCTCCTCCTCCTCCTCTCTCCTATTAGGCACCCACGTGGAGTCATTGACCTCATCATCCCCTCCCTCCTCATCACTGGAGCCAATCTGGCAGTATGCTGCAGCTGCTGGAACATGACTGCCAGATTGGTGTCCTTCTTGAGCATCCCCTCTGTCTGCTCTCACGCTACTGCCTTCCTCTAGCTGGGTTTCATCATCAGACCCTTCGAAACGCTGGGCATCCTCCTGGAGCATGTACCCAACACTGTGCTGAAACAGTTCGGGGGACTCCTCAGGAGGAGGACATGGTGGGTCTAGGGAAGGAGTGACTGATGATTTGTCTGACATTGATACCAGGGAAGACGACGCTTTGGCAGCTGCTTTTCCAGTACCCTGAGCCTGGGTGAGAGAGGATGAGGAGGAGGAGGAGGGCTTGGTCATCCACTCTACCAAGTCTTCGGCATGATGTGGCTCAACATGTCCAGCTGCCGAAAAGAAGGACAAGCGTGTCCCATGGCCATGTGCTGATGACAATGCACCGCGTCCACGACCAGCACTGTTGCCCCCAGACACAGAGCCTGCTTGCCCTCTTTTATTGCCTCCTGACTGTCTGCCTCTCCTTGTTTGCCTTCCAGACATTCTAATAGATGGCCTGCAGGGAGATGGGAAAAAAGCAATAAGGGCTACCTTCAGGTGTCCTTCTCTGTCCCTGGAAACAAGGACTTGCAGAGTGAAAGAAAAAAAACACTCTCCCTACCTACAGTTTTCTGTCCCTAGAAAAAATGTTTTTTTTAATCACAATATAGCACAAGGAAAATTAACTCACTGTCCTTACAGGTCCCTGGAAACAAGGACTTGCAGAGTGAAAGAAAAAAAACACTCTCCCTACCTACAGTTTTCTGTCCCTAGAAAAAAATGTTTTTTTTAATCACAATATAGCAAAAGGACAATTCACTCACTGTCCTTCCAGGTCCCTGGAAACAAGGACTTGCAGAGTGAAAGAAACTGACACTGTCCCTACCTAGAGTTTTCTGTCCCTAGAATAAATGTTTTTTTTAATCACAATATAGCAAAAGGACAATTCACTCACTGTCCTTCCAGGTCCCTGGAAACAAGGACTTGCAGAGTGAAAGAAACTGACACTGTCCCTACCTAGAGTTTTCTGTCCCTAGAATAAATGTTTTTTTTAATCACAATATAGCACAAGGAAAATTAACTCACTGTCCTTACAGGTCCCTGGAAACAAGGACTTGCAGAGTGAAAGAAAAAAAACACTCTCCCTACCTACAGTTTTCTGTCCCTAGAAAAAAATGTTTTTTTTAATCACAATATAGCAAAAGGACAATTCACTCACTGTCCTTCCAGGTCCCTGGAAACAAGGACTTGCAGAGTGAAAGAAACTGACACTGTCCCTACCTAGAGTTTTCTGTCCCTGGAATAAATGTTTTTTTCAGCACAATATAGCACAAGGACAATTAACTCACTGTCCTTACAGGTCCCTGGAAACAAGGACTTGCAGAGTGAAAGAAAAAAAATACTCTCCCTACCTACAGTTTTCTGTCCCTAGAAAAAAATGTTTTTTTTAATCACAATATAGCAAAAGGACAATTCACTCACTGTCCTTCCAGGTCCCTGGAAACAAGGACTTGCAGAGTGAAAGAAACTGACACTGTCCCTACCTAGAGTTTTCTGTCCCTAGAATAAATGTTTTTTTTAATCACAATATAGCAAAAGGACAATTCACTCACTGTCCTTCCAGGTCCCTGGAAACAAGGACTTGCAGAGTGAAAGAAACTGACACTGTCCCTACCTAGAGTTTTCTGTCCCTAGAATAAATGTTTTTTTTAATCACAATATAGCAAAAGGACAATTCACTCACTGTCCTTCCAGGTCCCTGGAAACAAGGACTTGCAGAGTGAAAGAAACTGACACTGTCCCTACCTAGAGTTTTCTGTCCCTAGAATAAATGTTTTTTTTAATCACAATATAGCAAAAGGACAATTCACTCACTGTCCTTCCAGGTCCCTGGAAACAAGGACTTGCAGAGTGAAAGAAACTGACACTGTCCCTACCTAGAGTTTTCTGTCCCTAGAATAAATGTTTTTTTTTAAGCACACTATAGCAGAAGCACAAAACACACTGACACTCTCCCTACCTATCCTTCTCTTTCCCTAAACTAAAGGAATCCAGGTTAAGCAAGAAAGAAATAACAGTCACTGTCCCTGCCTATGCTACTCTATCCCTGCTCCGGAACACACTACACTAGGCCGCCGTGCTGGCGGCCTTTTATAGTGTGGGGCGTGTACTAAACACCCTCAGCAATAATTGGCCACAGGCATCCTGCCTGTGGCCAATCATTGCTCTCCTCGCTGCCGGCGCTGTGATTGGCCAAGCATGCGGGGTCACAGTGCATGCTTGGCCAATCACAGCGCCTGGATGACACTGCGATGGCGTAGTGCATTGTGGGCCGTTCGCGTCACTCGAATTTGGCGCGAACGGCCCAAATCGTTCGATCTTCGTCGAACGATCGAACAGCCAATGTTCGAGTCGAACGTATGTTCGACTCGAACACGAAGCTCATCCCTAATGAAGAATGTATATCTCAATTATGATCATCTTCCAGTTCAGAATGTACTTGGATTGGGATGGAATGTAGAGAATGACAAGTTCTTCTTTGAAACATCCTTGAAAGAAAAAGTTGCAACTAGACGTACCATTCTTTCCGCAGTGGCTTCTATATATGATCCATTGGGATTCTTGGCACCAGTAATCTTCAAAGCAAGAGAAATACTACAATAATTATGTAGACGGAAGTTGGGATGGGATGAACCCATACCTGAAGATTTGAGGCCAAGGTGGGAGACTTGGATAAAAGACTTGCAAAATTTGAGAGACGTTCGGATACCTAGATGTTTTGTACGTCATGATTTCGGAGAGTACAAGAAAATAGAACTACATCACTTTTCAGACGACAGTAGTTATGGTTATGGACAGTGCTCCTACATCAGAGTGATAGGAGAAGGAAAAATACACTGTGCCCTGGTTAGGGATGGGCCCGGTGCTCGATTCGAACCCATGTTCGAATCGAGCATCGGGCGTTCGCTCGCTCGTCGAGCCCAGAACTATTTGGGCCGTTCGCATCACATTCGTGTGATGCGAGCGGCCCCGCAATGCATTGCGGCCGGCGCGGCCGGCGCAGTGCATTGCTGGCTGATGATTGGCCAAGCATGCACTGTGACCCCGCATGCTTGGCCAATCACAGCGCCCGAAACTCGGAGAGCAATAATTGGCTACAGGCAGGACGCCTGTAGCCAATTACAGCTCAGGGGCTTTAGTACACGCCCCACCATTTAAAAGGCCGCCACGCCATCGGCCCCGGTCACATGAGTTCCGGCTTTAGGAGAGATTAGTCTGCTGATTCTGTCTTTGCTTGATACTGAAAGATTTGCTCTTCTTTGCTAAACCATTGGCTATTTCTTTGCTAAACCATTGCTACCTAAGTCATTGATCGTTCATTGCTGCTGATTGCACAGTTAGTGTGTTATTAGCTGCTGCTGGGGATTAGTCTGGTGCGTGCTTACTGTTAGTACAGTATTGCAGTAGTACCAACCGCAGTGCTGTTAGCACAGCATTGCACCCCAACAGCACCCATAGGACTTCTAGTGTGTTAGTGGCAGCAAACAGAGCTCCTATATTTTCTTCTCAGCAGCACCCATAGGACTTCTAGTGTGTTAGTGGCAGCAAACAGAGCTCCTATATTTTCTTCTCAGCAGCACCCATAGGACTTCTAGTGTGTTAGTGGCATCACACAGAGCTCCTATATTTTCTTCTCAGCAGCACCCATAGGACTTCTAGTGTGTTAGTGGCAGCAAACAGAGCTCCTATATTTTCTTCTCAGCAGCACCCATAGGACTTCTAGTGTGTTAGTGGCAGCAAACAGAGCTCCTATATTTTCTTCTCAGCAGCACCCATAGGACTTCTAGTGTGTTAGTGGCAGCAAACAGAGCTCCTATATTTTCTTCTCAGCAGCACCCATAGGACTTCTAGTGTGTTAGTGGCAGCAAACAGAGCTCCTATATTTTCTTCTCAGCAGCACCCATAGGACTTCTAGTGTGTTAGTGGCATCACACAGAGCTCCTATATTTTCTTCTCAGCAGCACCCATAGGACTTCTAGTGTGTTAGTGGCAGCAAACAGAGCTCCTATATTTTCTTCTCAGCAGCACCCATAGGACTTCTAATGTGTTAGTGGCATCACACAGAGTTCCTATATTTTCATCTCAGCAGCACCCATAGGACTTCTAGTGTGTTAGTGGCATCACACAGAGCTCCTATATTTTCTTCTCAGCAGCACCCATAGGACTTCTAGTGTGTTAGTGGCAGCAAACAGAGCTCCTATATTTTCTTCTCAGCAGCACCCATAGGACTTCTAGTGTGTTAGTGGCAGCAAACAGAGCTCCTATATTTTCTTCTCAGCAGCACCCATAGGACTTCTAGTGTGTTAGTGGCATCACACAGAGCTCCTATATTTTCTTCTCAGCAGCACCCATAGGACTTCTAGTGTGTTAGTGGCAGCAAACAGAGCTCCTATATTTTCTTCTCAGCAGCACCCATAGGACTTCTAGTGTGTTAGTGGCAGCAAACAGAGCTCCTATATTTTCTTCTCAGCAGCACCCATAGGACTTCTAGTGTGTTAGTGGCAGCAAACAGAGCTCCTATATTTTCTTCTCAGCAGCACCCATAGGACTTCTAGTGTGTTAGTGGCAGCAAACAGAGCTCCTATATTTTCTTCTCAGCAGCACCCATAGGACTTCTAGTGTGTTAGTGGCAGCAAACAGAGCTCCTATATTTTCTTCTCAGCAGCACCCATAGGACTTCTAGTGTGTTAGTGGCATCACACAGAGCTCCTATATTTTCTTCTCAGCAGCACCCATAGGACTTCTAGTGTGTTAGTGGCAGCAAACAGAGCTCCTATATTTTCTTCTCAGCAGCACCCATAGGACTTCTAGTGTGTTAGTGGCAGCAAACAGAGCTCCTATATTTTCTTCTCAGCAGCACCCATAGGACTTCTAGTGTGTTAGTGGCATCACACAGAGCTCCTATATTTTCTTCTCAGCAGCACCCATAGGACTTCTAGTGTGTTAGTGGCAGCAAACAGAGCTCCTATATTTTCTTCTCAGCAGCACCCATAGGACTTCTAGTGTGTTAGTGGCAGCAAACAGAGCTCCTATATTTTCTTCTCAGCAGCACCCATAGGACTTCTAGTGTGTTAGTGGCAGCAAACAGAGCTCCTATATTTTCTTCTCAGCAGCACCCATAGGACTTCTAGTGTGTTAGTGGCAGCAAACAGAGCTCCTATATTTTCTTCTCAGCAGCACCCATAGGACTTCTAGTGTGTTAGTGGCATCACACAGAGCTCCTATATTTTCTTCTCAGCAGCACCCATAGGACTTCTAGTGTGTTAGTGGCAGCAAACAGAGCTCCTATATTTTCTTCTCAGCAGCACCCATAGGACTTCTAGTGTGTTAGTGGCAGCAAACAGAGCTCCTATATTTTCTTCTCAGCAGCACCCATAGGACTTCTAGTGTGTTAGTGGCAGCAAACAGAGCTCCTATATTTTCTTCTCAGCAGCACCCATAGGACTTCTAGTGTGTTAGTGGCAGCAAACAGAGCTCCTATATTTTCTTCTCAGCAGCACCCATAGGACTTCTAGTGTGTTAGTGGCATCACACAGAGCTCCTATATTTTCTTCTCAGCAGCACCCATAGGACTTCTAGTGTGTTAGTGGCAGCAAACAGAGCTCCTATATTTTCTTCTCAGCAGCACCCATAGGACTTCTAATGTGTTAGTGGCATCACACAGAGTTCCTATATTTTCATCTCAGCAGCACCCATAGGACTTCTAGTGTGTTAGTGGCATCACACAGAGCTCCTATATTTTCTTCTCAGCAGCACCCATAGGACTTCTAGTGTGTTAGTGGCAGCAAACAGAGCTCCTATATTTTCTTCTCAGCAGCACCCATAGGACTTCTAGTGTGTTAGTGGCAGCAAACAGAGCTCCTATATTTTCTTCTCAGCAGCACCCATAGGACTTCTAGTGTGTTAGTGGCATCACACAGAGCTCCTATATTTTCTTCTCAGCAGCACCCATAGGACTTCTAGTGTGTTAGTGGCAGCAAACAGAGCTCCTATATTTTCTTCTCAGCAGCACCCATAGGACTTCTAGTGTGTTAGTGGCAGCAAACAGAGCTCCTATATTTTCTTCTCAGCAGCACCCATAGGACTTCTAGTGTGTTAGTGGCAGCAAACAGAGCTCCTATATTTTCTTCTCAGCAGCACCCATAGGACTTCTAGTGTGTTAGTGGCAGCAAACAGAGCTCCTATATTTTCTTCTCAGCAGCACCCATAGGACTTCTAGTGTGTTAGTGGCAGCAAACAGAGCTCCTATATTTTCTTCTCAGCAGCACCCATAGGACTTCTAGTGTGTTAGTGGCATCACACAGAGCTCCTATATTTTCTTCTCAGCAGCACCCATAGGACTTCTAGTGTGTTAGTGGCAGCAAACAGAGCTCCTATATTTTCTTCTCAGCAGCACCCATAGGACTTCTAGTGTGTTAGTGGCAGCAAACAGAGCTCCTATATTTTCTTCTCAGCAGCACCCATAGGACTTCTAGTGTGTTAGTGGCATCACACAGAGCTCCTATATTTTCTTCTCAGCAGCACCCATAGGACTTCTAGTGTGTTAGTGGCAGCAAACAGAGCTCCTATATTTTCTTCTCAGCAGCACCCATAGGACTTCTAGTGTGTTAGTGGCATCACACAGAGCTCCTATATTTTCTTCTCAGCAGCACCCATAGGACTTCTAGTGTGTTAGTGGCAGCAAACAGAGCTCCTATATTTTCTTCTCAGCAGCACCCATAGGACTTCTAGTGTGTTAGTGGCAGCAAACAGAGCTCCTATATTTTCTTCTCAGCAGCACCCATAGGACTTCTAGTGTGTTAGTGGCAGCAAACAGAGCTCCTATATTTTCTTCTCAGCAGCACCCATAGGACTTCTAGTGTGTTAGTGGCAGCAAACAGAGCTCCTATATTTTCTTCTCAGCAGCACCCATAGGACTTCTAGTGTGTTAGTGGCAGCAAACAGAGCTCCTATATTTTCTTCTCAGCAGCACCCATAGGACTTCTAGTGTGTTAGTGGCATCACACAGAGCTCCTATATTTTCTTCTCAGCAGCACCCATAGGACTTCTAGTGTGTTAGTGGCAGCAAACAGAGCTCCTATATTTTCTTCTCAGCAGCACCCATAGGACTTCTAGTGTGTTAGTGGCAGCAAACAGAGCTCCTATATTTTCTTCTCAGCAGCACCCATAGGACTTCTAGTGTGTTAGTGGCATCACACAGAGCTCCTATATTTTCTTCTCAGCAGCACCCATAGGACTTCTAGTGTGTTAGTGGCAGCAAACAGAGCTCCTATATTTTCTTCTCAGCAGCACCCATAGGACTTCTAGTGTGTTAGTGGCAGCAAACAGAGCTCCTATATTTTCTTCTCAGCAGCACCCATAGGACTTCTAGTGTGTTAGTGGCAGCAAACAGAGCTCCTATATTTTCTTCTCAGCAGCACCCATAGGACTTCTAGTGTGTTAGTGGCATCACACAGAGCTCCTATATTTTCTTCTCAGCAGCACCCATAGGACTTCTAGTGTGTTAGTGGCAGCAAACAGAGCTCCTATATTTTCTTCTCAGCAGCACCCATAGGACTTCTAGTGTGTTAGTGGCAGCAAACAGAGCTCCTATATTTTCTTCTCAGCAGCACCCATAGGACTTCTAGTGTGTTAGTGGCAGCAAACAGAGCTCCTATATTTTCTTCTCAGCAGCACCCATAGGACTTCTAGTGTGTTAGTGGCATCACACAGAGCTCCTATATTTTCTTCTCAGCAGCACCCATAGGACTTCTAGTGTGTTAGTGGCATCACACAGAGCTCCTATATTTTCTTCTCAGCAGCACCCATAGGACTTCTAGTGTGTTAGTGGCAGCAAACAGAGCTCCTATATTTTCTTCTCAGCAGCACCCATAGGACTTCTAGTGTGTTAGTGGCAGCAAACAGAGCTCCTATATTTTCTTCTCAGCAGCACCCATAGGACTTCTAGTGTGTTAGTGGCATCACACAGAGCTCCTATATTTTCTTCTCAGCAGCACCCATAGGACTTCTAGTGTGTTAGTGGCAGCAAACAGAGCTCCTATATTTTCTTCTCAGCAGCACCCATAGGACTTCTAGTGTGTTAGTGGCATCACACAGAGCTCCTATATTTTCTTCTCAGCAGCACCCATAGGACTTCTAGTGTGTTAGTGGCAGCAAACAGAGCTCCTATATTTTCTTCTCAGCAGCACCCATAGGACTTCTAGTGTGTTAGTGGCAGCAAACAGAGCTCCTATATTTTCTTCTCAGCAGCACCCATAGGACTTCTAGTGTGTTAGTGGCATCACACAGAGCTCCTATATTTTCTTCTCAGCAGCACCCATAGGACTTCTAGTGTGTTAGTGGCAGCAAACAGAGCTCCTATATTTTCTTCTCAGCAGCACCCATAGGACTTCTAGTGTGTTAGTGGCATCACACAGAGCTCCTATATTTTCTTCTCAGCAGCACCCATAGGACTTCTAGTGTGTTAGTGGCAGCAAACAGAGCTCCTATATTTTCTTCTCAGCAGCACCCATAGGACTTCTAGTATGTTAGTGGCAGCAAACAGAGCTCCTATATTTTCTTCTCAGCAGCACCCATAGGACTTCTAGTGTGTTAGTGGCAGCAAACAGAGCTCCTATATTTTCTTCTCAGCAGCACCCATAGGACTTCTAGTGTGTTAGTGGCAGCAAACAGAGCTCCTATATTTTCTTCTCAGCAGCACCCATAGGACTTCTAGTGTGTTAGTGGCAGCAAACAGAGCTCCTATATTTTCTTCTCAGCAGCACCCATAGGACTTCTAGTGTGTTAGTGGCAGCAAACAGAGCTCCTATATTTTCTTCTCAGCAGCACCCATAGGACTTCTAGTGTGTTAGTGGCATCACACAGAGCTCCTATATTTTCTTCTCAGCAGCACCCATAGGACTTCTAGTGTGTTAGTGGCAGCAAACAGAGCTCCTATATTTTCTTCTCAGCAGCACCCATAGGACTTCTAGTGTGTTAGTGGCAGCAAACAGAGCTCCTATATTTTCTTCTCAGCAGCACCCATAGGACTTCTAGTGTGTTAGTGGCAGCAAACAGAGCTCCTATATTTTCTTCTCAGCAGCACCCATAGGACTTCTAGTGTGTTAGTGGCAGCAAACAGAGCTCCTATATTTTCTTCTCAGCAGCACCCATAGGACTTCTAGTGTGTTAGTGGCAGCAAACAGAGCTCCTATATTTTCTTCTCAGCAGCACCCATAGGACTTCTAGTGTGTTAGTGGCATCACACAGAGCTCCTATATTTTCTTCTCAGCAGCACCCATAGGACTTCTAGTGTGTTAGTGGCAGCAAACAGAGCTCCTATATTTTCTTCTCAGCAGCACCCATAGGACTTCTAGTGTGTTAGTGGCAGCAAACAGAGCTCCTATATTTTCTTCTCAGCAGCACCCATAGGACTTCTAGTGTGTTAGTGGCATCACACAGAGCTCCTATATTTTCTTCTCAGCAGCACCCATAGGACTTCTAGTGTGTTAGTGGCAGCAAACAGAGCTCCTATATTTTCTTCTCAGCAGCACCCATAGGACTTCTAGTGTGTTAGTGGCAGCAAACAGAGCTCCTATATTTTCTTCTCAGCAGCACCCATAGGACTTCTAGTGTGTTAGTGGCAGCAAACAGAGCTCCTATATTTTCTTCTCAGCAGCACCCATAGGACTTCTAGTGTGTTAGTGGCATCACACAGAGCTCCTATATTTTCTTCTCAGCAGCACCCATAGGACTTCTAGTGTGTTAGTGGCAGCAAACAGAGCTCCTATATTTTCTTCTCAGCAGCACCCATAGGACTTCTAGTGTGTTAGTGGCAGCAAACAGAGCTCCTATATTTTCTTCTCAGCAGCACCCATAGGACTTCTAGTGTGTTAGTGGCAGCAAACAGAGCTCCTATATTTTCTTCTCAGCAGCACCCATAGGACTTCTAGTGTGTTAGTGGCATCACACAGAGCTCCTATATTTTCTTCTCAGCAGCACCCATAGGACTTCTAGTGTGTTAGTGGCATCACACAGAGCTCCTATATTTTCTTCTCAGCAGCACCCATAGGACTTCTAGTGTGTTAGTGGCAGCAAACAGAGCTCCTATATTTTCTTCTCAGCAGCACCCATAGGACTTCTAGTGTGTTAGTGGCAGCAAACAGAGCTCCTATATTTTCTTCTCAGCAGCACCCATAGGACTTCTAGTGTGTTAGTGGCATCACACAGAGCTCCTATATTTTCTTCTCAGCAGCACCCATAGGACTTCTAGTGTGTTAGTGGCAGCAAACAGAGCTCCTATATTTTCTTCTCAGCAGCACCCATAGGACTTCTAGTGTGTTAGTGGCATCACACAGAGCTCCTATATTTTCTTCTCAGCAGCACCCATAGGACTTCTAGTGTGTTAGTGGCAGCAAACAGAGCTCCTATATTTTCTTCTCAGCAGCACCCATAGGACTTCTAGTGTGTTAGTGGCAGCAAACAGAGCTCCTATAGTTTCTTCTCAGCAGCACCCATAGGACTTCTAGTGTGTTAGTGGCATCACACAGAGCTCCTATATTTTCTTCTCAGCAGCACCCATAGGACTTCTAGTGTGTTAGTGGCAGCAAACAGAGCTCCTATATTTTCTTCTCAGCAGCACCCATAGGACTTCTAGTGTGTTAGTGGCATCACACAGAGCTCCTATATTTTCTTCTCAGCAGCACCCATAGGACTTCTAGTGTGTTAGTGGCAGCAAACAGAGCTCCTATATTTTCTTCTCAGCAGCACCCATAGGACTTCTAGTATGTTAGTGGCAGCAAACAGAGCTCCTATATTTTCTTCTCAGCAGCACCCATAGGACTTCTAGTGTGTTAGTGGCAGCAAACAGAGCTCCTATATTTTCTTCTCAGCAGCAGCCATAGGACTTCTAGTGTGTTAGTGGCAGCAAACAGAGCTCCTATATTTTCTTCTCAGCAGCACCCATAGGACTTCTAGTGTGTTAGTGGCAGCAAACAGAGCTCCTATATTTTCTTCTCAGCAGCACCCATAGGACTTCTAGTGTGTTAGTGGCAGCAAACAGAGCTCCTATATTTTCTTCTCAGCAGCACCCATAGGACTTCTAGTGTGTTAGTGGCAGCAAACAGAGCTCCTATATTTTCTTCTCAGCAGCACCCATAGGACTTCTAGTGTGTTAGTGGCAGCAAACAGAGCTCCTATATTTTCTTCTCAGCAGCACCCATAGGACTTCTAATGTGTTAGTGGCATCACACAGAGTTCCTATATTTTCATCTCAGCAGCACCCATAGGACTTCTAGTGTGTTAGTGGCATCACACAGAGCTCCTATATTTTCTTCTCAGCAGCACCCATAGGACTTCTAGTGTGTTAGTGGCAGCAAACAGAGCTCCTATATTTTCTTCTCAGCAGCACCCATAGGACTTCTAGTGTGTTAGTGGCAGCAAACAGAGCTCCTATATTTTCTTGTCAGCAGCACACATAGTACCTATAGTGTGTTAGTGTCAGCACCCATAGGACCTACAGTGTGTTGTGAGCACACATAGGAGTTCTATTTTTTATACTATATACACTACCGACTACAATGGCTGGAAGACCGCCAAGGAGAGGCAGAGCGTGCCGAGGCAAGAACACAGGGCAGGCAGGCTCTGTTTCTAGAGACAACAGTGCTGGCCGTGGACGTGGTCGTGCATCGTCATCAGCACGTGGCCATGGGACACGCTTGTCTTTGTTTTCGGCAGCTGGACATGTGGAGCCGCATCATGCCGAAGGCTTGGTAGAATGGATGACCAAGCCCTCCTCATCCTCCTCATCCTCTCTCACCCAGGCTCAGGGTACTGGCAGAGCAGCTGCCAACGCGTACTCAATGGCATCATCAGCCACCCCTTCCCTAGACCCACCATGTCCTCCTGAGGAGTCCCCCGAACTGTTTGAGCACAGTGTTGGGTACATGCTCCAGGAGGATGCCCAACGATTCGAAGGCTCGGATGATGATACCCAGCTTGAGGAAGTCAGTAGTGTGCGCGCAGAGAGAGGGGATGCTGAAGGACAGCAATCTGGCAGTAGTGTTCCACCAGCTGCAGCTTACTGCCAGGTTTGCTCTAGTGGTGAAGAGGGAGGGGATGATGAGGTCACTGACTCCACGTGGGTGCCTGAAGGGAGAGAGGAGGAGGAGGAGGAGGATGCAGCGTCACATGTCCAACGAGGCAGGATGCCCCCTGGAGGCCAGCTAGAGGCCAGCACAGCAACTGTACCACACCGCAGAGCTCCGCCTGTGCAGGGCGCTGCCTCTGCACGTTATCACAAAAGTTCTTTGGTGTGGGCCTTTTTTGAGACGAGTGCATCAGATCGCACCACTGCTATTTGCAATATTTGTCTCAAGCGTATCTCGCGTGGCCAAAACATCAGCCGCTTGGGCACCACAAGCATGAGCAGACATATGTCGACCTGCCATGCAGCTCGTTGGCAAGCACACATAAAAGACCCACACCAAAGAACAAAGCGGACCTCTCCTTGCTCCTCATCAGCTGGGATCTCCATCCCCACTATATCTTCAGTCCTCTCTGAAAGCTGCTCTGAGAGGACTGAAGGTGTAGAATTAGGTGTGTCACAACCAAGTACTTGCAGTACACCGACGTCCGATTGTAGCAGGCAAATTTCCCTGCCCCAGCTGCTGGACCGTCGAAAGAAGTATACTCCCAGCCATCCACATGCCCAGCGGTTGAATGCTAGCTTGGCTAAATTGCTAGCACTTCAACTGCTGCCTTTTCAGTTGATAGACTCGGCCCCCTTCCGTGAGTTTGTTCAATGTGCGGTTCCTCAGTGGCAGGTTCCCAAACGCCACTTTTTCTCACGGAAGGCGATTCCGTCTCTCTACTGGCATGTGGAAGGCAATGTCCATGCCTCGCTGGACAGGGCGGTCAGCGGTAAGGTGCATATTACCGCTGACTCATGGTCCAGCAGGCATGGACAGGGAAGTTATCTTTCTTTCACGGCCCATTGGGTCACTCTATTGGTAGCTGGGAGGGATGCAGGACAAGGTGCAGTAGTGTTGGAGGTTGTTCCGCCACCACGCCTCCAAAATGCTACTACTGGTTGTGACACACCTCTCTCCTCCACCCCCTCCTCTTCTTCTTCCTCCATGTCCTCTTCGAGTGCTCTGTCCTCGGAACCAGCGGTGCTCCGTAGGCGTACAAGGGGCTACGCGAGTACGCAGGCAAAAAGATGCCATGCCGTGCTTGCGCTGGTGTGTTTGGGGGACAGGAGCCACACTGGGCCAGAGGTTCTGGCAGCTCTGCAGGGGCAGGCCGAGAGGTGGTTGACGCCACGCCAGCTTAAGCCAGGAATGGTCGTTTCTGATAATGGCACCAACCTCCTCTCCGCCCTGCGACAGGGGCAGCTTACCCATGTGCCCTGTATGGCTCACGTCCTCAACCTGGTGGTGCAGCGGTTCTTGGGCAGGTTCCCAGGCTTACAGGATGTCCTGAGGCAGGCCAGGAAAGTCTGTGTGCATTTCCGCCGATCTTATAATGCCAGTGCTCGGCTGACTGAGCTGCAAAAGGAGCTGAACCTGCCCAAGAACCGCCTAATATGTGACATGCCCACCAGGTGGAACTCAACGTTGGCCATGCTGCAGCGACTGCACACGCAGCAGAGGGCCATCAATGAGTACCTTTGCGACTACGGCACCAGGACAGGGTCAGGGGAGCTTGGCTTTTTTTCCCCACGCCAGTGGAGCATGATCAGGGATGCATGCACTGTCCTCTCACCATTTGAGGAGGCCACGAGGATGGTGAGCAGTGACAGTGCATGCATCAGTGACACTGTACCTCTTGTCCACCTGTTGGAGCATACGCTGCGTGGGATAATGGACAGGGCACTTGAGGCAGAACAGAGGCAGGAAGAGGAGGACTTCCTTGTCTCTCAAGGCCCCCTTTATCCAGACAATGTTCCTTCTGTCCCACCCATCACACAGGAAGAGGAGGAGGAGGAGGAGGAGGAGGAGGATTGTGTGAGCATGGAGGTGGAGCCTGGCACTCAGCATCAGCAGCAGCAGTCTTTTAGGGATGATGTACAGTCCCAACAAACCAGTGGACTTGTACGTGGCTGGGAGGAGGTGGCTGGCGATCATGTCATCCTCAGTGACCCAGAAGACTCCGGACCGAATGCCTCAGCTAACCTACGCTGCATGGCCTCCCTGATCCTGCAAAGCCTGCGGAAGGATCCTCGTGTTCTTCGGATCAAGGAGAGTGACCATTACTGGCTGGCCACTCTCCTTGATCCACGGTACAAGGGTAAGGTTGCGGACCTTATCTTGCCGTCGCAGAGTGAGCAGAGGATGAGACATCTCAGGGAGGCCTTGCAGAAAGGTCTGTGCAACGCGTTCCCAGAAACTGGGAGGTTACAAACTCCTGGTCCTGGACGACGAGTTGCTGAGGCTTCGGTCAGTAGCAGAAGGAGCGGTGGGGAAGGTGGACGTCTGACCGATGCGTTCAGACAATTTTTTAGTCCGCAGCCCCAAGGTATGATCGGTTCCAGCAACCATCGCCAGCGTCTGATATACATGGTGCAGGAATACCTAGGGGCAAGGTCAGACTTGGACACCTTTCCCACCGAAAATCCTCTGGCTTACTGGGTCCTGAGGATGGATCACTGGCCAGAGCTTGCACAGTATGCAATTGAGCTACTGGCCTGTCCTGCATCCAGCGTTCTTTCCGAACGCACATTCAGTGCTGCTGGAGGATTTGTCACCGATCATAGGGTGCGCCTGTCCACCGACTCGGTTGATCGACTGACCTTCATAAAAATGAATCAGTCTTGGATCACCACCAGCTACCAGACACCTGAAGCGGATATAACGGAATAATTTATAATGTCACATCCCTTCAAGACTGCCTATGCTGATGCTGAGTGACTGTCCTGTTATGTTCACTGACTATCCTCTTCCTCCTCCTCAATGATCCATGCCACCACACCAGTGCCTAAGGCACAATTTTTCAGCCCCTGTATAACAGGGGCGTGTAATTACAATTTTTTAAAAAGATGCTTCGCAACAGGTGTGACTGCTGTGCTCAGAGTACAGTATCTGTGAGGGGTTGCAGTGTTGTGGCACCAGCACCAGTGCCTAAGGCACAATTTTTCAGCCCCTGTTGGGGCGTGTAATTACAATTTTTAGGCAATGCTTTGCAACAGGTCTCATTGCTGTGCTCAGAGTACAGTATCTGTGAGGGGTTGCAGTGTTGTGGCACCAGCACCAGTGCCTAAGGCACAATTTTTCAGCCCCTGTATAACAGGGGCGTGTAATTAAATTTTTTTAAAAAGATGCTTCGCAACAGGTGTGACTGCTGTGCTCAGAGTACAGTATCTGTGAGGGGTTGCAGTGTTGTGGCACCAGCACCAGTGCCTAAGGCACAATTTTTCAGCCCCTGTTGGGGCGTGTAATTACAATTTTTAGGCAATGCTTTGCAACAGGTCTCATTGCTGTGCTCAGAGTACAGTATCTGTGAGGGGTTGCAGTGTTGTGGCACCAGCACCAGTGCCTAAGGCACAATTTTTCAGCCCCTGTATAACAGGGGCGTGTAATTACAATTTTTTAAAAAGATGCTTCGCAACAGGTGTGACTGCTGTGCTCCAAGTACAGTATCTGTGAGGGGTTGCAGTGTTGTGGCACCAGCACCAATGCCTAAGGCACAATTTTTCAGCCCCTGTTTAACAGGGGCGTGTAATTACAAATCTTGATCTAATAGTTCACAGCAGGGCCCATTCCTGCGCCCACCAAGAGTAACTATGAGGGCCTACAGTCTTGTGGCAACACCGTCCACCACCACCACCACCACCAAAGGCCCAATTTTTCTGCCCTGTTCAACAGGTGCATGCAATTACAAATCTTGATCTATTAACTCACAGCAGGGCCCATTCCTGTGCCCACCAGTCTTGTGGCTACACCAACATCTAATAGGGCAAATTTCTGCAGAGTATATACGGCAGGCCCCTACTTTCAAACATCCAACTTACAAACGACTCCTACTTGCAAACGGCAAGAGAAAACAGGAAGTGAGAGGAAATCTACCCCTAGGAAGGAAAATTCTATCCTGTTAGATTTAATTTGGGAAAAAGGTATCTCCTCTCTACTGATGCTTTATCACCAATCCTTGTTTCAATTAAAACCCCACTTTTCCAAAAACATTTGTCATTGGGACGGAAAGTGAGGTGACATGTTCTGAACAGATGTGCAAAGACAGCAAATGTTACAGGGGTGATAACCCCTTCCTATGTTCTCCAAAAAGCTTAAAAATTGATTTTTTTGGGATGTAGCTACACTTCATAATGTACCTGTTCAGATTCTACTTAAGAACAAACCTACAGTCCATGTCTTGTTTGCACCACCTATATACTGCTGTTCAGAGTATATAGGGTTGTAGGTATAGGGTTTTATTTTGGGTGCGGGGTCCCCCTTAGTATCCATACAAGACCCAAAGGGGCTGGGGTGGGGGGGGGGGTGATGGGGTAGCCATGCCATTTTTCTCAAGGATTTTCAGCCATATGGCGGCCAGGACAAGACATGACATTAAAGCCGCAAGTGGTTTTAAATGGCTTCTTTTTTTCCTTTACAAATGTCATTTTGTGCAAGGACAGTTCTAAACACGGGAAACACATGCCACTTCACAGGCATACTTTAGACACCCCCCAGGTACCATATTTAAAGGAAAATTTCACTTTTTTTTTTTTCACTTTATGCATCATTAAAATGACTGCTCCCGAAAAAACTTTAGTTTTTAAAATTTCTTTTTGCATTGATATATGTCCCCTGGGGCAGGACCCGGGTCCCCAAACCTGTTTTATAACATTAACATGCATATTGGCCGTTGTAATTAGCAATTTTGATTTCGAACGTTCGCGTCCATTATAACGAATAGGGTTCGAAAATTCGCGCGAACTTTCGGTCCGTTCGAAGGTTCTGGTGCGAACCGAACCCGGGGGTGTTCGGCTCATCCCTAGCCCTGGTTATGGGAAAGAGTCGCACCTACCAGTATTCAGAAAATACCAAGACATGAACTGACAGCAGCTGTTGTTTCAGCATCAGTAAGCAAGTTTCTGAGAGAAGAATTAGAGTTAAAAATAGATGAAGAATATTTTTGGACAGACTCGCAAGTTGTCCTAGGATGCATAAACAACGAAGCTCGAAGATTCCATGTCTTTGTCAACAGACTTCAGAAAATTCGGGAAATAACAAATCCAGAACATTGGCATCACATTGATACCAAGCATAACCCAGCAGATCATGCTTCAAGAGGCCTGAATGTAACAGAATTGAAAAATTCAAACTGGTTCACCGGTCCAGAGTTCCTTTGGGAAAAGGAAATCATACCCAGTGAAGGTTACATAGAATTGTCTATGGGTGATCCAGAAGTAAAAATTGTACAAACATTGAGCACTGCCGCCAAGTGTCAAGATAACATACTTGAAAGACTAGCCAGGTGTTCAAAATGGAATACAGTCATAAACGTAGTAGCTCGAATTCAATGTTTGGCAAAGGGAATCAGAAAGAAGGAATCATTGAATGTAGAGGAAAGAATGAAAGCAGAAGAAACAGTCATAAGACTCATTCAACAGAGATTCTATAGTGAAGAGTTGAAAAGACCTAGTCAAGAACCCAAACGGCTTCCCAACAACCACCCATTGTACAAGCTTAATCTTGTTCTACAGGATGTATACTGAAGGTGGGAGGGAGACTGGAAAATGCATCGTTACCCAGCAGAGTGAAGCATCCAGCAATTCTACCCAAAAATTCTACCTTTACAAGATTGATTATCGATCACTACCACAACAAATCCTTGCATCAAGGAAGAAGCTTTACCCAGAACTGTTTGAGAAAAGGTGTTTACTGGATAGTAAAAGGAAGCAAAGTTATAGCAAAGTATATAAGTAAATGCGTAACCTGTAGAAAGGCACGTAGACCTACCGAAGAACAAACAATGGCAGATTTACCGGCAGATCGTGTAAACCCATCACCACCATTTCTTTATAGTGGAATGGATTGTTTCGGCCCATTCATCACCAAGCAAAACCGCAAGGAGTATAAGATATATGGACTAATATTTACATGTCTAAGCTCCAGAGCAATTCATCTGGAAATGTTAGAAGATATGTCAACTGACGCATTCATTAATGCCTTGAGATGTTTCATAGCCATTATGCCCTGTACACACGATCGGATTTCAGATGGAATAAAATCCGATGAATTTTTCCGTCGGAATTCCGATGAAGCTGACTTTCATCAGTCTTGCCTACACAGACTTGATGATAGTAATAACTGTTGAACAATACTCACTTACTTGGCAAAGTGGACACAGCTACACAGTACCAAAGTCCTTTAAGCCATCCGGCAGTACTGTGAGGTAGATTGGTTAGGATGCATCCTCCAATGGAGTCACCAGGCTCTTTTTGAGATACCAGCCTTTTGCTCGGTCCTCTCCACTAAGAGTCCTCCCCTGGATCTTCTAATTGCTCGGCTTCTTCCCACAGGCAAGACAGCAAAGGACCATCCCCAAACCAGTAAGCCCCAGACAGACTTCTGGGCCTACTTACAGTAACATAGCCTCGGGCCAGCAGGGCCCCGAGGCAAAAGAGGAGTTGTCACATACCTTAGGCCAGGCGGGCCATGAGGTCAGAGAGAGCGATAAAAATGGCGTCTGCCCCTTAAGTATCCTCTCCCAGAATGCACAGCGGTAAACCACTCCCACTGGGCTGTTTCTGGGGAAGGGACACCCAATACACTCCAGCCTGTTGTATTTCCAACACTGGCTGGTAGTGACAACGACACCTACCGGCGACAGTGGGAAATGCTCTCAACACAGCCAAAGCTGGAACAGAGGCTAATTTAGCCATAAACATTACATTCTGAACTATGTACAATTCAGATGACCCACTAAATTTACACAATAGCGCCTGGTCAACAGGAGCAGGGCGCTACATATATATAGGTATGTGTGTGTATATATCTATATATATATATATATAAAATATATGATATAGCTGTGTCCAGCTGTGCTACCCCAAAGTTCAGTTCTCTTGTGGTGCTATAAGCGGAGAGAAACAGCAACAGCTCTCCTGACTCTCGGCAGAGCAGATTACCCAAAGCAGTGAAGGGCAAAGTCCTTGAGTTCCCAACAGAATAAACTTCCAGAAGACAAAGGAAAAAAACAAAGTCTTGTCTTTACAGATAGAAGCGAGGATCTGGTAAAACAAAGAGTTTCCATTTTGTATCAAAGATCTCTACAGAGTACACGGCATCTTCTCGCTCCTTGTTACAAATGACCACCCGATCCGCATGTATGTGCCAGCCATAATTCCACTCCTGTTTGCATCCTTTAAATCGTTCAGTCATAGCAGCGGAGCACACAAAGTATCTGTGGGCGTTAGGCACTTTCAGGTGGTTCCAAACAAAGTCCGCATATCACCTCTCACAATATGCTTCGACCTCAAACAATAGGTCCCTAGGAACATAGAGGTATTCCCAGCCGTATTCGACGGCCACTCTCTTATCAAAGAGCCGTTGTAGTCTCGAAAGAGGAGGAAGGGTTGCACGGTCTCCTGCACCCGGTAAATCAAGGGCATCCGGGGACCTAGGCACTTTCACTGCCTCAAGTTTTGGCAAAGGGGCCCGCAGTGGCACACGTTCAGCCACAGCAGCAGGCACTGGCAATGCGGGTGCGGACAATGCAGGCACAGGAGTATCTCCTTCCTCACATGTAGGGGCCTCCACCCGGGGTGCATTTCTCCCCAGAATCCATGGGCGATCCCTGTCTGATGCTTCAGGGTGCGGACAACAGGGTTTTGTCCCATCCCTTCCCGGCAAACAGTTCATCCACCTCAAAATCATCTCCCACGTCGGAAAACGACTCCAAATCAGAGGTATCATACTCCTCCGCTGGCAGGTAGTTTTTAGTTGACACAGACTCACTGTCTCTCAAAAGTTCCCGCGGGTCAGGCACCCAAGAGTCCCCTATAGTACGGACACTGAGCCTCTACCCTTTCCCCGGCAAACTTTTCACCGTCATGACCCCAGCCTCCTTACCGTCACCTGCCGTGGATCTCCTGGTGGTTCCTCCGGGTTGGAGCTCCGGTTAAGGTAGGCGCTGGGGTGTACCTCGACCACGGGAGGCTTTCACGTAGCCCACCTTCTGCTTGGGAGGTGGAAGGGAAGTCTCGGTAGCAACAGAGACAGCATCCGCCGGCTTCTCCGTCTCCGGGTCCGCAGTAACCGGAATCTCGAGCTTGACTTCCTTCTCAGTCACAGTGGTGCGCGTGGGGGTGGTTGTGGTTTCCTCCCCTAGAGTGGTGGCGCCAGGGCCGGCCCTACCATGGGACCCGATGGTACCCCGGTCCCAGGCGGCACTTTAAGGGGGCGGCAAATTGCCGCCCGTCAGCCAACGACATTCCGTGTCTCCTACTAATTTTTCTTTCCTGTGTCCCCGATTTTCCAGCCGCCATGTTTAATGTCCGGTGCCCTGTGATTGGACGAATGGGGGTCATGTGCGGCGTGGGGCTGGCCTGTCAGCGATCGCTCTAGAAGTCCCGCCTCCGCACATGACCGCCATACGCCCAATCACAGTGCGCCGGGAAACACGAACATGGTGGCGGCAGACAAGCACTGGAAGTGTGAGCTGTCTTCCCCTCCGCCTGTTCCTCTGCTTTGTTACGGCGCGGTGGAGATGGAATCATGGAGGTGCAGGCGTGCAGCGTCTGACACCATGGAGCGGGCTGCGGGTGGATGGCGCTGGCGGGAAGTTGGGACGCCGAAGCAGTTCTGCACATCCAGTGCTGAGGTCCTGAGGAGAGTCCTGGTGAAGAGCAGACAAAGGTAAGGAGGACTCAAAGGATGGATTCGCACTGAGCTGTGGGGAGGGGGTCGGGTGTGAGTAGTGCAGGAAGTAGGACTCCTACTGTAGGAGTCAGGTGGGTCTGTGTAGTAGGTCAGTGTAGGTGTAAGGTCGGTGGGTCAGTGTATGTGTCAGTCAGTGTAATAGTCAGTGTTGCTGTCAGGTCAGTGTAATGTGAGTAGTGCAGGAAGTAGGAGTGAGGTAGGTGTCAGGTAGGTCAGTGTAGGGATCAGTGTAGGTGTCAGGTAGGTCAGTGTAGGGGTCAGGGTAATGGTCATGTAGGTCAGGTGGGTCAGTGTAATGTGAGTAGTGCAGGAAGTAGGAGTCAGGTGGATCAGTGCATGTGTCACGTAGGTGTGTCAGGGGGTCAGTGTAGGGGTCAGATAGGTCACATGTGTTCAAAAAATGTGCAGCGCTATGTGGTTAAAACCATGTGTGAAATAAATGTTAAACCTTGAAATGTGAAAAATGAATATATGAAAAATGAATTAAAAAGAAAACTAATGCAGAGTCCAAAAAGAACACAACATAGTCTGTGAAGAGTTAATTCCAAAAGCAAATCCGTGAAGGGTTAAGGGCTGTAGCCAATAAAGAGACTAGGGTCTAGTGGAGCATAATAAAATAAAAATAAACATTTCTTGATCAGTTTAGGTCGATATGTATTCTTCTACATATGTTTGGTAAAAAAAATGCAATGTGTATATTGATTAGTTTGCGCAAAAGTTATACCGTCTACAAAATAGAGGATAGATTTATGGCATTTTTATTATTATTATTTATTTTTTTTACTAGTGTAGCGGGATCTGGTGATCTGCGATTTTTAGCTAGACTGTGACATTGCGGTGGACAGATCAGACACTTTTGACACTTTTTTGGAACCAGTGACATTTATACAGCGATCTGTGCTATAAAAATGCACTGATTACTGTGTAAATGTCACTGGCAGGAAAGGGGTTAAATGTGTTCCCTGGGAGGTGTTTCTAACTGGGGGGGGGTGATGGGACTGACTGTAGGAGGAGAGAGATCTCTGTTCCTAATCACTAGGAAGAGCAGATCTGTCTCTCCTCCCCTGTCAGAATAGGGATCTGTCTGTTTACATTAACAGATCCCCGTTCTGGCTTTCTGGAGCGATCGCGGCCACCAGACACGCATAGGTCCTTTTATACTCCTTTACATGTATAGAGCCATGACAGGTCCACTTTAGTTATCATGAGATAAAATAATGAATGTGGGGTATTTGGTGGGCGTGATTTTTTTTTTTTTGGGGGGGGGGGGCAGCATTTAATTCTTGGTACCAGGCAGCACAATGTCTTGGGCCGGCACTGGGTGGCGCCTGTTAAGCAATTCACCCGGTAGGCCCGGGGCTTTTCCGTGGGCTGATCCACCTCAAAGAGGAACTCTCCACATCTAGTACATCTCCCGAAAGGCCGAAGTTGCACCACCAGTCCCTGGCACGCGGGACAGACCATCCCCAAGGCCTCCACATCTCGGCACGTGTACAATGCAAAGCGGCCCCGAGGCTTCAACCGAATCCCTGTATCTGTCAGAGGGGCAGCCAGTAAGGCAACGTCCATTGGGGAAGCAGAAACCGAACTCCATGGGACAGCAGACATGTTGCTCACTCACTATTTCAGCACGCACTGTCCACTTGGCGCCAAGGTCACCACGTGCAACTCACGATATGTCGGGGCTCCTCCCCTTTTCTTCTTGTTGCACGCAGCTTGCAGGCTTTTCTTGTTGAGACACGCCCACGAACTACGCAGCTAGAAATACAGTTCAGGCCTGTACCTCCATTACTCTCATCAGTGGCGCAGTTCAAAATTCACCAAAATGGCCGACCTCCACAGAATCACACAGGGAAACAAAGTCCAACTTCTGGGGGGGTATAGCTGCAGAATCCTGGACGAGCCCCCACGTGTAGCACACGGACCCTTTTTTCCTACCTTTGGCTCACTTGCAGGAAAAGGGCACACCGTACTATATGCCCGTACCCTCCTGTTTGAGGTGGTTGAGCAGTGTTATGTATTTGGGTCCCACAGCTAGGTTCTCCTTCAGTTGGTTCTCATCTCCTAGGATATAAGGACAAGTCTCTGTTTTCCCCCAAGTAATTCCAATGTCCACACCACTCTAAACTCCAAGGTTGAGTTTATTTTTCTCAATATTCAGCAGGTAGGAAAGGGTGGATAAGAGACAGGACAGCAAGATTTTAGGAGGTAGGTCCAGGCACAAGTAGATATTACAATCACCACTCTATCCCAGAGTGGGTTCAGCTCACCCGGATAGTCTCCTGTAAAAGTGGATCCTAGCAGCCGAAGTGATGCTCAGACGCCTAATTAGGTTCTTTTCCTAAATACGATCGGGAGACTCTCTGCCACAGTATCTATCAGGTCCCGAACTTCTCAGCTTTGGCAATACAAGGAGCGGTGCCAGCAACAGCACATTACTAGGCCCTTGGTGGATAGATGAATCCCTCCAGAAAGTTACCGGGCCTCTTTCTTCACCGTGAATTCTCACCGGTCCGTCAGAAAGGTCCTCCCCTGGCCTCCTCTTCTTAGAAGTGGTCTCCCTCGCAAGGGACACCCTGGGATTCTTCTCCCCAGAAGTGGGCTCCAGCTAAAGGTGCTGGGCCTAGTGTTGAAGTAGCAGCCCCAGGGCTAAAGGTGCCTGGGACTGATGCACACGCGGCCCCATGGCCTGGAGGGCCGGGCGCCACGCACCTGGACTCCGACTCCTCCCGCGAACTCCAGAGAGCCACCCCTCCCAGGCGGCGTCTGCCCCTTATGTATCCTCTCCCAGCATGCACAGCAGGCCAAACACGCCCACTGTACCGCTGCCAAGAGAGCACACCCCAAGGCACAGCACTATTACTGATGGTTCAACCCTGGCTTGCCACCTACAGGCCACAGGGAACTGCACACCAGTATACCACCTGGAGAAATAAAGTAGCACAACCTATCAATGAGAATGGTCTGAGAATAACTACTAACTCAGGCCAGCCCCCTAAATTTGGGTATATAGCACCCCTAAATGGGGTGGGCGCTACAATTACATACAGGTATAGTGGCTAAGCTGCCCACCCTGAGACGCTCTGATAACCGGGAACCAGGGGGGAAGGCTGGGAGTGCTGCTGGACACAGCTATATTTTATATACAGTATAAATCTGTGTATATAGCTGTGTCCAGCAGCACTCCCAGCCTCCCCCCCCCGGTTATCAGACCGTCTCAGGGTGGGCAGCTCAGCCACTATACCTGTATATAATAGAGCTGATAACCAATGGGGGGGGGGGGGGTGCTGCTGAACACAGCTATATACACACATATATATATATATATATATATATATATATATGTGCATATCTATAATATAGCTGTATCCAGCAGCAAAAACAACCACCATCAGACCAGTGGGGTGTCTGCAGCCAGGGCTGCTGATGGGGGGTATCATCAGGCCTCTTGTAGGGGGCCTGGTCCCATCACTTTAATAGGGGGGCCGGCAGCTTCAAACTTCATAATGTAGTATACATGGGCATACATAGTGTGAACAAATAATGTTCCCCTGTGGCCCACTGGTGGTTAATCATATTCCCTGGGTGGGGAGTGGGGGGCATTCAGTTCATCCAGAGGGGCTCAAGAGACTGCAGAATAGAGGGACTTCTTTTTTTCATTTTCAGTACTGGCGGACTGACACAACAACCAGTGCTGCACTTGCATAAAGTCCTGGGTCACAGTTCCTGCTGCTGGCAGAGTGATATACTTGGCTTTCCCACTGCCTGCCTCTTTCAGCAAGTAAGTGCTGAGCACAGGACAGACTGCGGCTGAGCGCAGGACAGACTGCGGCTGAGCGCAGGACAGACTCCGGCTGAGCACAGGACAGACTCCCGCTGAGCACAGGACAGACTCCGGCTGAGGGAATCAGTGGCAGGCTCAGAGCAGGCTGACAGCTATTAACAACATCAGCGCAGCAGGCATAGGCAGGTGCTGAGACTGATGTGGGGTGGCTAACAGGGAACAGCAGGAGGACTAATCCCATGGGCAGCATACATGCCAAGTGTCCCATGTACCTCACCTCCCGATTTACAATCTTAAACCACAATTTATATATGTAGCAATACCCCCTAAAGGGCCGCTGGTTAGTTTTGGGTTTTGCACGTTACCTCTTCAGCTTCGTTGTCCGGGTAGGAAAGTCTGTAGTAATGCAATGTCCACACAGATGTAAAACCTCAAACGGTTAGGCTTTATTTTTTTTATGAAGTAAACGTTGAGAAGTAGAAGGCATAGCAGAGTAGGGGAAGGTTCAGGCACTTGCCACAAAATATAACAGTCTCAGATTAAAGTCACTCACCACTCTCAATGTTAGAGTGAGCATTGGTCACCCGGATAGTCCCTTCTCACATGGCCTAGCAGCCGGGATTACACACAATCAGCAACGGGGCTGTCTCTGCCACAGACTGCCCAAGATGAAGCAGGTCTCTGCCACAGACCTTTTAAATTGTACAAAGTATCTGCCACAGACCTTTTGAAGTTGAGCAAGGGCTTGTAATATAGCGGATCCCTCCTTGCCAAAGTTACCAGGCCTCCCCCGAGTCAGCAGCACTCTGCCGGTCTCCTCCAGGGCAGGTCCTCCCCTGGTATCCTTCACCAAGATAGCTTCCTCCCCATGTGGACGGACAGCTTGGGATCCCCTCTCCGACTGTAGGCCCCAGCCAGACTAGCTGGGCCTACTAGATAGCGATGCAGCCTCGGGCCAACATGGCCCCGAGACCAGTACCACACTCACACACCTCGTGCCCGGAGGGCTGCGGTGGTGGGAACCGACCCCAATCAATGGCGTCTGCCCCTTAAGTATCCCCTCCCAGCAGGCCCAGCGGGTCGACCACTCCCACTGTACTGCTGCCGAGAAGGGCCACTCAATGCACCATGGTTTGCCCGTGTTCAACAGGTGCCTGAGGTGGTAACGCCACCTACAGGCAATAAGGGAAAATGCTATCGGACAAACCACAGCTGGAGCAGAGGTAAAATTAAATGAAATTCAACTGTCTGAGCCCAACTACTGGCTCAGACATCCCTCTATATTTTTAAATAGCGTCCCAACCTTTTGGGGAGGGCGCTACATATATATATATATATATATATATATATATATATATATATATATATATATATATATTTGTATAGTCCATTGGTCCGTCAGCCTTCCAATCTGCAGTGCCCAATTTTCCTTAATCCAGGCAAGCCACATCTCTGCTGAGAGCTGTCATTGATTGCTAGGACCACCAGCATCCTAGCAAACAATTACGTCATGTGTGCCCGCCCCCTGCAGAGTACTTCTCTTTTTAGCTACTGTCTTCTGCTTGCTGACTACAGGGCCTTGTAGCAACACTCCTTGTTGTGGGCAGGTCACAGCACCTTGCCATCTTCCCTGCAGCCATCAGATCCCCTCCAGCTAACAAGACACTGTGTCAGCAGGTCAAAATCAAATAAAAATTATTGGGGGGGGGGGGGTGACACCATGTTTTACCGCACAAGGTGACACCAACCCTAGTGGCGCCACTGACTGTGACTTTATATATGGATGTCATATAACAGTTGTATATTGTGTTTACAGAAGCAAAAGAGAAAATAAGCTTTTAAGATTCATATATGACAGTAAATGTAAGCTCAATGACAGCAGAATTGAAACTAGAAAGCATAGAGCTTTTGTGACTCATCAGGAGTTTTGGCCAATCTCACACTGAGCAAGAGTCTTGGCCAATCACAGCCAGCCTTACACCCATTTTTGTCTGGAAATTCCCGAGCACACTGCCAGAATTCATTACACCAGAGAGAGTGGAGCTGAACAGTCACAGATCCAGTCAGAGTTAAATTTTATGGAAGCAAGTGGCCAAAATAGGTATTTAATACAGTTATATATGTTCCTATTGTTAATAATATACAAATGAACGAACGGTTTACTAAAATTACCAACAAAAAACAAATTATCAAAAAGAATGAATATGGAAAACAACAAAAATACGAAATTATTAAATTAGAAACAGCGGAAATACGAAAGAGTGAAAAAACAAAAACATAGAAACAACGAAAATATCGAACAAAGATTCAAAATAACGAAAATCAAAATGAACGAAAACTCAAAATTACGAATATTCGGAAAACGGAAATCAAAACAACGAAAATACCGAACAAAGATTCAAAATAACAAAAATCAAAATGAACGGAAAAAAATTAAATAAATTACGAATATTCGGAAAACGGAAATCAAAACAACTAATTTGTTAGTTCTGAAATATTTCTGGACGTTGGCCAATAAGCTTGTCCCTTCCCCTGAAGAGGTTGTCCCTTCCCCCAATGAGCTTGTTTCTTATTCCCTTGTGTGTTTTTCTGTGTTAGACTGCAGTGCATTCCATCCAGAGTCCAGATAGGGTGTGGTTGGGTAGGTGGCACTGTTTTGGTGGATTTGTGAGTTAAGTTGTGACTTGTGATAGAGAAATTCTTTGTTTCTTAACCACTTAACGACCGCCCACCGCCGATTTACGTCGGCAGAATGGCACCGACAGGCAGAATCACGTAGATCTACGTGATCGCCTTTGTGCAGTTGGGGGGTCCATCCGGACCCCCCTTCACTGCAGTGAGCGGCCGTTAAGTGTTCGGGAGCGATCAGGCATGAGGGGGCGGCCGCTCGATTCCGCCCCCCCCCCTCGCGATCGCTCCCGGCGAATGAAATTGCTTCCTCCTGCCTGAAATGTAAACACAGGCTGGAGGAAGTGATGTCATCTCCCTCGCCGCGGTCTTTTCGTTCCCGGCGCCGAGGAGAGAAGAAGCAGGTTAGTGCACCAACAGTCCACTGACACGTAGGTACACATAGGCACACAAATCACCCCCCAGTCACCCCCAGATCACCCCCCAGGTCACCCCAAAGCCCCCAATCACAGTGTCACTGATTGCAGTGATCATTTATTTTACTGATCACTGCATTTAGTGTCATCTGTGATTGTAAAAAGTTGCAGGGCAGTTAGGATTAGGCCCCTTTAGGTCCAGGGTAGCCCCCTAACCCCCCCCCTAATAAAGGTTTAACCCCTTGATCACCCCCCAGGTAACCCTTTTACCCCCTAACTTCAGCGTCACTAAGCGATTGTTTTTCCGATCGCTGTATTCGTGTCGCTGGTGTTTTAGATAGGCAGTTATTTTTTTTTAGGTTCGCCGCAGGTTTTTATTAGTGTCAGGTACCCCCATATATTATTTTAACCCCCTGATTGCCCCTAGAGTTAACCCTTTCACCAGTGATCGCCGTATAAGCGTCACTGGTGTCACTGGTTAGCCAGTAAGTTATTTAGTTATTTAGGTTACCCGTCAGGTTTTTATATAGTGTCAGGTACCCCCATATTTAACCTAATAAAGGTTTTAACCCCTGATTGCCCCTAGTTAACCCTTTCACCAGTGATCACCATATAAAGGTTACGGGTGACGCTGGTTGATTAGTTTGCTTTTTATAGCATCAGGGCACCCGCCGTATATAACCCAATAAAGGTTTAACCCCCCTGATCGCCCGGCGGGTGAGATCAATTAGGTTTTAGCGCCAGAGAGGGTCTGCGTCGCCCCAGGCAGTGTTAGGTTAGTGCCAGTAACGCTAACACCCACGCGCAAAGCATACACCCCCCTTAGTGGTATAGTATCTGATCAGATCTATACTAGCATCCCCAGCGGTTTAGGGTTCCCAAAAACGCAGTGTTAGCGGGATCAGCCCAGATACCTGCTAGCGCCTGCGTTTAGCCCCTCCGCCCAGCCCAGCCCAGCCCAGCCCACCCAAGTGCAGTATCGATCGATCACTGTCACTTACCAAACACAACACACATAACTGCAGCGTTCGCAGAGACAAGCCTGATCCCTGCGATCGCTAACAGTTTTTTTGTAGCGTTTGATATATTTGCTGACGACAGTCAGGTGCTTTTTTTCCTGTGAATCTTACTAGTGTACCCCTAAATTTAGAGCCCAAAATGGCAAGACGAAGGTACACTAGTAAAGAGGCCTACGAGATTCTGAGCATGACAGATAGTGAAGAGGAGGTCACGTATCTGTCAGATTCAGGCTCAGAATATCTTCCCGTAGAAGACAGTGACGTCAGCGGCCCCACGTCAGATAGCTCTGACGACGAAGTTGAGGTCCCTGCTAAGGTCAGGTGTACCCGATCCCGATCTTCTGAGGTTGTTGAGGAGCAAGAACCGCAGGTCTCTCGTATCATGGAGCAGAGTAGTACTAGCGCCGCTATTCCTTCTGGTGAACTGGCAAGCACCAGCGGCCTAGTACAGCCTGGACGTACATCCAGCACTGCAGTAACACTTGGTGACGTGGCGAGTCCCATAAGTGCAGTTCAAGCTGGCGAGGTGGCAAGCACAAGTAGTGTCCCGCTGCCACCAAGAAGACAAAGGCAGGCCCGTCGTGCCCATACTGCCCTTCCTGCAGAATTCGCCTATCCTGATTGGGTCCCCACCACTTCTGCAGAACCCGTACTTCCCCCATTCACTGCCCAACCCGGTATTCAGGTGGAAACAGCTGATTTTATTCCATTTGATTTTTATTCGCTGTTTTTCACGGAAGATCTCTATAGATCTATTGTGGACCAGAGTAATTTATATGCTGGTCAATTTATCGCCGCTAACCCCCAGTTGCCTAAAATTGCCAGAAATTGGAAACCAATTACGGTTTCCGAATTTAAGACCTTTCTGGGCCTTTCCCTCAACATGGGCACACATAAATTTCCGTCATTGCGTGCTTATTGGTCCACGCACCCAATTGACCACATGCCCGTGTTCTCTGCCTCCATGTCCAGGGCACGATACGAGCAGATTTTGCGGTTCATGCACTTCAACGACAATGAACTTTGTCGTCCACGTGGGGACCCTGAATACGACCGGCTCTATAAAATTCGGCCCCTCATAAACCACTTCAACGAACGTTTTGCAGCCTTGTTTACTCCCGATCAAGTTGTCTGCGTTGATGAGTCCCTGATTAAATTTTCTGGCCGCTTGTCTTTCAAGCAGTACCTTCCCAGCAAGCGTGCCAGATACGGGGTCAAGCTCTACAAGTTCTGTGACAGGGCAACAGGCTATATAGTGAACTTTACGGTTTATGAGGGAAAAGATAGTCAGATTGAGTCGGTCAACTGCCCGGATTACATAGGGAGCGCTGGCAAGATAGTGTGGAACTTGGTGTCACCCTTATTCGGAAAGGGGTACCACTTGTATGTGGACAATTATTACACGAGCGTGCCACTGTTTAGTCACTTGTTTGATCATCAGATTGGAGCATGTGGCACCGTGCGACCTAATCGCCGGGGCTTTCCCCAGCGGCTTGTAGATGCCCGTCTTAGGCTGGGGGAGAGAGCCTGCTTGAAGTGTAATAACTTGCTCGCTATGAAGTGGAGGGACAATAAGAATGTTTTCCTTCTTACCTCCCTTCATGCAGACACGACAGTCCAAATTCGTACGGCGACTGGTGTTGTGGAGAAACCCCTCTGTGTCCACGAATATAACCAAAATATGGGAGGGGTGGACCTCAACGACCAGTTGATGGCGAGACACTGGTACAAAAAAGTGTCTCTATCATTATTCCAATTGGCTTTGCTGAACGCTCATGTGCTATACAGAGCTTCAGGCGGGACGTTATCTCTTCTAAAATTCCAGAATGAGATAGTCACAGAACTCCTGTATCCAGGCGGTTCTGCACCTCACCATCCCCTACCAAATGCAGTAAGCCGGCTGCATGAGAGGCATTATTCGTATGTCCTCCCGAGTACCCCTACCCAAAGCCACCCCCAAAAAAGATGTCGTGTCTGTAGCAAGCGCGGATTTAGGCGTGACACCCGTAGTTTTTGTCCACTCTGTCCTGACAAGCCTGGTCTTTGCCAAGGTGAATGTTTTGAACGCTACCACTCAAAAGTGAAGTTTTAGCGTAGGGTACAGCATTTCACAGACAAGGACACACTTACACAGGGTCTCCCAAGATGCCATTACATTTTGAGAGACCCGAACCATTACAGTTGTAAAGTTACAAAAAAAAGTGTAAAAAAGAAAAAAAAAACGTAAAAAACAAAACACAAAAAAAATATAAAATAAAAAAACCAAAAATAGTTGTCGTTTTATTGTTCTCTCTCTCTCTATTTTCTCTCTATTGTTCTGCTCTTTTTTACTGTATTCTATTCTGCAATGTTTTATCATGCTTGCTTTTCAGGTATGTAATTTTTTGTTTTCAGGTGCGCCATTCAACTGCAGCGCGGAATTATTTATCTTGACAGCAACAGCGTTTGCTCCCACGATACATAAAGCCGTGACTCCAGTGCTGTAGGAGGTGATTTCACCACCACAGTTAAAAAAAAGAGCATATATGCCGAAGCATGGGGGCAGCAGGGGCGGAGGAGCGATTTTGCTCCTAATGCCGCGTACATACGGTCGAAATTCCGACGGAGGCCTGCCCGTGGAAAATTCCGACCGTGTGTACGCGGCATAACTTTTTTGCGGGAGGATGCCCCCATGCTTCGGCATATATATATTTTAGGCACAGGTTGCGTTAAAACATTTTTTTATTTTTTACTAGGTTTTGTTTTGGTATTTGCTTTGCAGGTATGGCATGGTAAGGTCTTACTGTTGTACTGTAATGTTACTTTGTTTTAATGTTAACCACCATTTGCTTAGCAGGTACGCCATTCAGTTACAGCGCGGATCTATTTATCTTGACAGCAACAGCGTTTGCTCCCACGATACATAAAGCCGTGACTCCAACGCTGTAGGAGGTGATTTCACCACCACAGTTAAAAAAAAGAGCATATATGCCGAAGCATGGGGGCAGCAGGGGCGGAGGAGCGATTTTGCTCCTAATGCCGCGTATATACGGTCGAAATTCCAACGGAGGCTTGCCCGTGGAAAAGTCCGACCGTGTGTACGCGGCATAACCTTTTATGCCGCGTACATACGGTCGAAATTCTGACGAAGGCTTGACCGTGTGTACGCGGTATAACTTTTTTGCGGGAGGATGCCCCCATGCTTCGGCATATATGCCCATCATTAGAAGTGGGTGGATGAAGGGAGGTATTCTAATGGTGGGCATACCCACCAATCAATCTCTTTTTTTCGTTCAGCCAATAGGCTGTATGAAAAAAAAGATTACAATACATGTCCAACAAGGACCAGCAACGTACTGGTATGTTGCTGGACTTTGAATGTTTATACCAGAATGATGCCTGCGGGTTTAGGTATCATCTTGGTATCATTCTTTTCAGCCAGCAGCCGGCTTTCATGTAAAAGCAATTCTAGCAGATAATTAGCCTCTAGACTGCTTTTACAAGCAGTGGGAGGGAATGTCCCCCCCCCGGATATAAAAAGCGCCATTGGGAAATTGGGAAAGCATTTTATCACACCGATCTTGGTGTGGTCAGATGCTTTGAGGGCAGAGGAAAGATCTAGGGTCTAACCCCCCAATTTTTTTCAAAAAAAGAGTACCTGTCACTACTTATTGCTATCATAGGGGATATTTACATTCCCTGAGATAACGATAAAAATGGTAAAAAAATAAAATATGGAAGGCACAGTTTAAAAATAAAATAAAAAAGCCAAATAAATAATAAAAAAAAAAAAAAAAAAAGCACCGCTGTCCCCCCCTGCTCTTGCGCAAAGGCGAACGCAAGCGTCGGTCTAGCGTCATATGTAAACAGCAATTGCATCATGCATGTGAGGTATTACCGCGAAGGTCAGATCGAGGGCAGTCATTTTAGCAGTAGACCTCCTCTGTAAATCTAACGTGGTAACCTGTAAAGGCTTTTAAATGCTTTTAAAAATGAATGTAGTTTGTCGCCGCTGCGCGTTTGTGCGCAATTTTAAAGCATGTCGTGTTTGGTATCCATGTACTCGGCCTATGATCATCTTTTTTATTTCATCAAACATTTGGGCAATATAGTATTTTTTAGTGCATTAAAAATAAAAAAAGTGTGTTTTTCCCCCAAAAAATGCGTTTGAAAAATCGCTGCGCAAATACTGTGTGGAAAAAAAAAATGCAACACCCACTATTTTAATCTGTAGGGCCTTTGCTTTAAAAAAATATATAATGTTTGGGGGTTCAACATAATTTTCTTGCAAAAAAAAATTTTTTTTCATGTAAACAAAAAGTGTCAGAAAGGGCTTTGTCTTCAAGTGGTTAGAAGAGTGGATGATGTGTGACATAAGCTTCCTAATGTTGTGCATAAAATGCCAGGACAGTTCCAAACCCCCCCAAATGACCCCATTTTGTAAAGTAGACACCTCAAGCTATTTGCTGAGAGGCATGTTGAGCCCATTGAATATTTTTTTTTTTTGTCCCAAGTGATTGAATAATGACCAAAAAAAAAAAAAAATGTACAAAAAGTTGTCACTAAATTATATATTGCTCAAACATGCCATGGGCATATGTGGAATTACACCCCAAAATACATTCTGTTGCTTCTCCTGAGTACGGGGATACCACATGTGTGGGACTTTTTGGGAGCCTAGTCGCGTACGGGACCCCAAAAACCAAGCACCGCCTTCAGGATTTCTATGGGTGTAAATTTTTGATTTCACTCCTCACTGCCTATCACAGTTTCGGAGGCCATGGAATGCCCAGATGGCACAACCCCCCCCCCAAATGACCCCATTTTGGAAAGTAGACACCCCAAGCTATTTGCTGAGAGGTATGTTGAGTATTTTGCACATCTCGCTTTTTGTCACAAAGTTTTGAAAATGTAAAAAAAGAAAAAAAAAAAGAAAAAAAAATGTCTTTCTTAATTTTCAAAAACAAATGAGAGCTGTAAAATACTCACCATGCCTCTCAGCAAATAGCTTGGGGTGTCTACTTTCCAAAATGGGGTCATTTGTGGGGGTTTTGGGCTATTTTGACATTTTATGGCCTTCAAAACTGTGATAGGTAGTGAGGAGTGAAATCAAAAATTTATGCCCTTAGAAACCTTGAAGGCGGTGCTTGGTTTTTGGGGTCCCGTACGCGGCTAGGCTCCCAAAAAGTCCCACACATGTGGTATCCCCGTACTCAGGAGAAGCAGCAGAATGTATTTTGGGGTGTAATTTCACATATAACCATGGCATGTGTGAGCAATATATCATTTAGTGACAACTTTTTGTACATTTTTTTTTTCTTTTTGTCATTATTCAATCATTTGGGACAAAAAAAAAATATTCAATGGGCTCAACATGCCTCTCAGCAAATAGCTTGGGGTGTCTACTTTCCAAAATGGGGTCATTTGGGGGGGTTTCGTGCCATCTTGGCATTTTATGGCCTTCAAAACTGTGATAGGTAGTGAGGAGCGAAATCAAAAATTTATGCCCTTAGAAACCTTGAAGGCGGTGCTTGGTTTTTGGGGTCCCGTATGCGGCTAGGCTCCCAAAAAGTCCCACACATGTGGTATCCCCGTACTCAGGAGAAGCAGCAGAATGTATTTTGGGGTGTAATTTCACATATGCCCATGGCATGTGTGAGCAATATATCATTTAGTGACAACTTTGTGCAAAAAAAAAAAAAGTTTGTCATATTCCCGCAACCTGGGGCAAAATATAAAATATTCCATGGACTCAACATGCCTCTCAGCAAATAGCTTGGGGTGTCTACTTTCCAAAATGGGGTAATTTGGGGGGGTTTTGTGCTATTTTGGCATTTTATGGCCTTCGAAACTGTGATAGGTAGTGAGGAGTGAAATCAAAAATTTACGCCCTTAGAAATCCTGAAGGCGGTGCTTGGTTTTTGGGGCCCTGTACGCGGCTAGGCTCCCAAAAAGTCCCACACATGTGGTATCCCCGTACTCAGGAAAAGCAGCAGAATGTATTTTGGGGTGCAATTCCACATATAACCATGGCATGTGTGAGCAATATATCATTTAGTGACAACTTTTTGTACATTTTTTTTTTCTTTTTGTCATTATTCAATCATTTGGGACAAAAAAAAAAAATATTCAATGGGGTCAACATGCCTCTCAGCAAATAGCTTGGGGTGTCTACTTTCCAAAATGGGGTCATTTGGGGGGGTTTTGTGCCAGCTTGGCATTTTATGGCCTTCAAAACTGTGATAGGTAGTGAGGAGTGAAATCAAAAATTTATGCCCTTAGAAACCTTGAAGGCGGTGCTTGGTTTTTGGGGTCCCGTACGCGGCTAGGCTCCCAAAAAGTCCCACACATGTGGTATCCCCGTACTCAGGAGAAGCAGCAGAATGTATTTTGGGGTGTAATTTCACATATGCCCATGGCATGTGTGAGCAATATATCATTTAGTGACAACTTTGTGCAAAAAAAAAAAAGTTTGTCATATTCCCGCAACTTGTGGCAAAATATAAAATATTCCATGGACTGAACATGCCTCTCAGTAAATAGCTTGGGGTGTCTACTCTCCAAAATGGGGTCATTTGGGGGGGTTTTGTGCTATTTTGGCATTTTATGGCCTTCGAAACTGTGATAGGTAGTGAGGAGTGAAATCAAAAATTTGCGCCCTTAGAAATCCTGAAGGCGGTGCTTGGTTTCCGGGGTCCCGTACGTGGCTAGGCTCCTAAAAAGTCCCACACATGTGGTATCCCCGTACTCAGGAGAAGCAGCAGAATGTATTTTGGGGTGCAATTCCACATATAACCATGGCATGTGTGAGCAATATATCATTTAGTGACAACTTTTTGTAATTTTTATTTTTTTTTGTCATTATTCAATCACTTGGGACAAAAAAAAAATATTCAATGGGCTCAACATGCCTCTCAGCAATTTCCTTGGGGTGTCTACTTTCCAAAATGGGGTCATTTGGGGGGGTTTTGTACTGCCCTGCCATTTTAGCACCTCAAGAAATGAGATAGGCAGTCATAAATTTAAAGCTGTGTAAATTTCAGAAAATGTACCCTAGTTTGTAAACGCTATAACTTTTGCGCAAACCTATAAATATACGCTTATTGACATTTTTTTTACTAAAGACATGTGGCTGAATACATTTTGGCCTAAATGTATGACTAAAATTGAGTTTATTCGATTTTTCTTATAACAAAAAGTAGAAAATATCATTTTTTTTCAAAATTTTCGGTCTTTTTCTGTTTATATCGCAAAAAATAAAAATCGCAGAGGCAATCAAATACCATTAAAAGAAAGCTCTATTTGTGGGAAGAAAAGGACGCAAATTTCATTTGGGTACAACATTGCATGTCCGCACAATTTACAGTTAAAGCAGCGCAGTGCCGAATCCCAAAAACAGGCCTGGTCCTAATGGCCCGAAATGGTCCGGGGCTTAAGTGGTTAAGCATACTCTGTCTAGAATCTAGTTTCTATATTACGAATTATGCCCCGATTACGAATCTACGAAAACAATGATACGAAATTACGAATAAATGAGCCGGTCAATCTCACGAAAGTACGAATTACAAAATTACGACAAGTAGTGTTTCGAATAAACGGAAAATGTATTCTAACGAAAGTACGAATGTAATTAAATCTACAAAAGTACAATTTTCCAATCAACGGCAATTAGACACGGAAATACGAATCATTGCAAATCAACGAAAATATAGTTCTTACGAAAATACGAACGCGGCCGAATATAAAATATAACAAAAAATACGAATTTCGAATCAACGAAAATTAGACTAACAGAAAAACGAATCAACAGAAAATAACCCTTACGAAAATACGAAAGAGTCCGAATACGATAACCCACGTCTTACGAAATTACGAATCATTACGAATCAAGGGAAACGAACAGAAACAAAACCAAACTAAACACATTTTTATGTTGTGCACATGTCTAATTAGAACTGTATACTGAACTAGTTATGTGTTCACTTATAGTTCCACCAAACATCATAGCAAATGTTCAAACAAGCAAACAAACGTGCAAACTGCAAACTGCAATATCAGACAAGTAAAACTATTGATTAAGCCTCAGATACACCTCTCAGAGAGATCATAAAGTGCCTAAAGTATTTAAAGTGAAAGTACAGATACTGAAGAGAGAAATATATCTACCATTTTATGTAGAATGACAAGATTGAACAGTTGAACCGCCATTTTGTTATACTTTATTCAACACATGTTTGTACATGGACTGTCTGCTGCGAAATTGTCAGGCCTCGTACACACGGCCGAGATTCTCGTTGAAAAAAACATGTCGTTTTTTTCGACGAGATTCTTGGACAAGAAACTTGTCCCGGCCGAGTGTACACACGCTCGTTTCAAAGAACCCGCGGTTCTTTGAAAGGAGTGTACGCGGTGACGTCATAGACTACGTCGAGCATGCGCTCGTCACATTCGATGCCGTCGCCGCCATCTTGGTCTACCCTACGTATGCCTAGGAAGCTACCGCGCATGCGTCAAATTCATTTCGAACATGCGCGGGCTTCCGGGAGGACAGGTAAGTGTACACACACTCACTTTTCTCGTCGAGAAACATGCCGAGGAGAATGTCGACGAGAAAATAGAGAGCAGGTTCTCTATTTTCTCGTCGAGGTTTCTTGTTGGTTTTCTCGACGAGAAACCCGATAGCAGCGTACACACGACCGATTTACTCGGCAAGACCTCTCTGCCAGCAAGTTTCTTGCTGGTTCTTGCCGAGAAAAACGGTCGTGTGTACGAGGCCTTAGTGTTATATATGAAGAAAAGCTGAAGTTAATAAAGAAGTTATCTTAAGAGTTTGGTGTGCTCTTTAAACCTACTGCTTCCATAGAACAGTGCTAGAAGAATTATAGAGTAACAGATAGTCTTGTTTGGACTAAAAGGTCAGAAATTAAAATTCTTCTAATGCCACAGCGCATAAGACACTTCATAGTGCTGTGCCTTCCACACAGTGTGAGTGTAGTGACTGTTTAACCCAGTATATTTCATTGTGTTACTGCAAGTTTAAGGCCCCTTTCACACGGGACGGATCCGTGAACCTCCGCTTGCTCAGGGGGGATCACTCCGCTGATCCCCGCTGAGCCGGCGGATGACAGGTCGGTCCCCGCACACTGTAAAGGGACCGCCCAGTCAGATCTCCGCTCTCCCCTATGGGGGGATCGGATGAACACGGACCGTTTGTGCGTGTTCATCCTCTCCGCTCTGCAGACGGATAGAAAAATAGGATTTTCCTCCATCTGCAGAATCGGGGGATTGTGGACACGGAGGAGATCGGGTGTCAGCGGATGTATGTCCCTTTTTCATCCATAAATGGACGGATGAAAAAGCGGACATACGGTCCGCTGGTGTGAAAGGGGCCTTACGCCTTATATTTCAGTGCGTTATGTACCATTTAATGCAGTTTATTTCAGTGCGTTACATGCCATTTAATACAGCTGTACAGTATATTTCGGGGCTTTACTGCACGTTTAACGCAGTATATTTCTTAGCGTTACTGCACGTTTAATGCAGTATATTTCTGTGCGTTACTGCAAGTTTAACACTGTATATTTCAGTGTGCTACCTTCCATTTAACGCAGTATAGTTCAGTGTGTTACTGCAAGTTTAACGCCGTATATTTTAGTGCGCTACGTGCCGTTTAACGCAGTACATTTTTGTGCATTATTGCACGCATAACGCAGTATTTTTCAGTGTGTTACTGCAAGTTTAATGCCGTATATTTCAGTGCGCTATCTTCCAATTAGGGCAGTATAGTTCAGTGCGTTACTGCAAGTTTAACGCGTATATTTCAATGCATTACCTTACATTTAACACTGTATATTTCAGTGCGTTAGTGCACGTTTGACATAGTATATTGCAGTGCATCAGTGCAGTTTTACTGCAGTATATTCTAGTGTATCAGTGGAGTGTGTCTGTGTAGTGAGTACTCAAGTTAAAGTGCACCAAACACAACTTTTCATTGAGTAAAGTGCATCCACGTACACTTTTCCACATCTTTATTACATTTTAGTAATAAGCACCCCCCCCTATGTCTGGGAGGGCAACAAGTAGAGGCAGACATTCCCATGGCACTGTGAGGGGGCCAGCAACGTATGTGTCCACAGGCAAAGGTGGACGTGGCAGGCAGGGCATCATTTCCTCTGTTTAGTGATGTTGCCCATGCTATCCAGCCACAGCATGCAGAGGAGGTGGTTGACTGGGGCTTACTAAACCATCCTCATTCTCCTCATCCTCCGTCACTCATCAGAAACTAGTGCGCAGTCCACTGCAGCTGCCAGAGTGGCTAAACCTGCCTCCTTGTCTACAGCTATTCCTGCCCTAGCCCCAGCATCAGGCATGGAGAAGTCAGCTGAGTTATTTAAACACAGCCTCAGCCACTTGCTCCTCAACGATGCACAGCCATTACTTGATTTAGATGTTGGTTCTGAGGTTAAGGAAGGCAGAAACATGAGCCTACAGAGAGGGGAGTACACAAATTGTCAGTCATGTTCCCCCAGCCGCAGAGTATTGCCAAATTATCTCCAGTGGTAATGAGGAAGGAAGGAGGAGATGATGATGATGATGATGAGGTCACTGACGTGACTTGGGTGCCAGATAGAGCAAAGGAGGAAAGTGAGGGTGAGGCACAACCCCAACAAGGCAGCCATCCTAGAAGAGTAGAGAGAAGCCACCCTGTTCCATCACATTGCGGAGCTGTTATCTCCCGCCCCACTTCCCACAGCTCAGCTGTCTGGGCCTTTTTAGCACATGTGCAGCCGATCACACTGTCAAAATTTGCAAACTTTGTCTCAAGCACAGCAAGCATGGCAAAAACACCAGCCATTTGGGTACCACGTGCTTGACAAGGCATTTAACCTCCCACCACTCAGCCCATTCGCAAGAGAACCTGAAAGCCACACAAAAGGGGCGCAATTCTGTTATTTCTCCTTACTCACCTCATTTCCCCCCTGCTATACCTCATGACCTCTCAGCAGCCTCCACTGACAAGGATGACGGTATAGCGCAGGGTGTCCCAGGTCCTAGCAGCACATCTTCCAGTAGCACACCACCAGCTGTAGACTATAGCCGGCAAATTTCTCTGCCCCATCTGCTGCAGCAAGAGAAAAAAATACAGTCACTGCTACCCAGCATCTAAATGCAAGCATGTCAAAGCTGCTGGCTCTACAACTTCTGCCTTTCCATCTGGTGGATTCTGCCCCCTTCCGTGAATTTGCAGAATGTGCTGTACCACAATGGCAGGTTCCCAGTCACTATTTATTTTCAGGCCATTCCAGCTCTGTACCATCATGTAGAAGGCAATGTTAGGGCATTGTTGGGCCAGGCAGTCAGCTGCAAAGTCCACGTTATTGCTGACACGTGGTCCAGCAAGCATGGTCAGGGACGATATATTTTGTTCACAGCACACTGCTTGCAACTCGGAACAATTCAGGAGAGGGCTCAGTGCTACAGCTTGTTGTGCCCCGATGTCTCCATACAGCTTGTGGTGATGATGCAAGATTTGTCAGCTCTACCCCCTCCCCATCCTCTTCCTCCGTGCCCTCCTCTGCTGAATTGTCCTGTGAACCACAAGTACCACCTAAGCGTTCAAGGGGCTATTCAATGAGTCGGCTAAAAGGTTCCATGCAGTGCTTCCAGTCTAGGGGACAGGAACCACACTGGAGTAGAGATTCTTTCAACTCTGCAGGGGCAAGCCCAGAGGTGGTTCACGCCACGCCAGCTGGAGCCAGGAATGCAATAATAGCACAAACCTCCTGTCCACCCTTAGACAGGGAAAGTTGACACATGTGCCATCCTCAATTTGATGGTGCAGCGTTTCCTAAATAGGTACCCAGGGTTGGAAAATCTGCTAAAGCAGGTCAGAAGAGTCTGTAGCCATTTTAGGCAGTCATACACAGCCAGTGCTCGGATGGCTGAAATTCAGCGGAAATTCCACCTGCCAGTAAACCGCCTGATTTGTGACATGCTCACCAGGTGGAACTCGACTTTGGCAATGCTGCAGCGGCTGCACATGCAGCAGAGGTCCGCCAACGAGTACCTGTGTGACGGACAGGCTCAGGCCGGCTTAGCTTTTTTCCCCACACCAATGGCAGCTCATAAAGGATGCAAGCACTGTACTGTCACCATTTCAGGAGGCCACAAGGATGGTGAGCCGTGACAATGCATGCCTCAGTGACACAATCCCTTTTGTATTCCTGCCAGAGCAGACTCTGCGTGGCATTATAAACAGGGCACTTGAGGCAGAGCAGCGGGAGGAAGAGGAGGATTTCCTTTCCTCTCAAGGCCCACTTTATGCAGAATTTTTTTTCCCCTATGCCACAGAAGACACAAGAGGAGAGGGGGAGGAGGAGGAGGAGGATTCTGGCAGTTTTGGAGGCATTGGAGCAGAAGAAGACATACGTCAAACAGTAAGAGATGGTTTTCCTTCCCCAGAACCCTTGGGAGTAGTACGTGGTTGGGAGGAGGCAGTTTCAGATACTATAATCCTCAGTGATCCAGAGGAGTCTGCTTCTCATGCCTCCCCAATTTTGCGGTGCATGGGCTCCCTCATGCTTTAAAGCCTGCAAAAGGACCCAAGAATACGTGGCGTAAAGGAGAAGAATCACTATTGGTTGGCAACCCTCCTTGACCACCGTTACAAGGGGAAAGTCTCAGAACTCATCCTGTCCCCACAGAGAGTGCAGAATAGGGATGAGCCGAACACCCCCGGGTTCGGTTCGCACCAGAACCCGCGAACGGACCGAACGTTAGAACCCTATTAAATGCAATAGATGCGAACGTTCGAAATCTAAAGTGCTAATTATAACGACTAATATGCATGTTATTGTCCTAAAAAGGGTTTGGGAACCCGGGTTCTGCACCAGGGGACATGTACCAATGCAAAAATAAGTTTTAAAAACGGCCGTTTTTCAGGAGCAGTCATTTTAATGATGCATAAAGTGAAAAAAAAGTCAAATATTCCTTTAAATATCGTACCTGGGGGGTGTCTAAAGTATGCCTGTGAAGTGCCACGTGTTTCCCGTGTTTAGAACTGTCCCTGCACAAAATGACATTTCTAAAGGAAAAAAAAGCCATTTAAAACTGCTTGCGGCTTTAATGTAATGTCTGGTCCCGGTAATAGGGATGAAAATCTTTGAGAAAAATGGCATAGCTACCCCATCACCCCCCCCCCCCCCCCACCCCAGCCCATTACCAGCCCCTTTGGGTCTTGTATGGATATTAAGGGGAACCCTGCACACAAAATAAAAAAGGCCCTATATACTCTGAACAGCCGTATACAGGCGGTGCATACAAGACAGGGACTGTAGGTTTGTTCTTATGTAGAATCTGTTTGTAATTTTGAACAGGTACATTATTTAAGTGTAGCTCCAGCCAAAAAAACTATTTTTAAGCTTTTTGGAAAACATAGGTAAGGGTTATCACCCTGTAACATTTGTTTTGCTGTCTGTGCCCCTGTTCAGAACATTTCACCTCACTTTCTGTCCCAATGACAAATGTTTTTGAAACGTGGGGTTTTTATTGAAACAAGGATTGGTGATAAAGCATCAGTAGAGAGGAGACACCTTTTTCCCATATTAACTCTTACAGGAGAGAATTTCCCTTCCTAGGGGTAGATTTCCTCTCACTTCCTGTTGTCTCCTTTCGTTTGCAAGTAGGAGTCGTTTGTAAGTTGGATGTTTGAAAGTAGGGGCCTGCCGTATATACTCTGCTGAAATTTACCCCTTACATGTTGATGTTGCCACAACACTGTAAGCCCTCACAGTTACTCTTGGTGGGCGCATGAATGGGCCCTGCTGTGAATTATTAGATCAAGAATTGTAATTGCATGCCCCTGTTGAACAGGGGCTGAAAAATTGGGCCTTTGGTGGTGGTGGTGGTGGTGTTGACACAACACTGTTAGGCCTTACAGTTACTCTTGGTGGGCGCAGGAATGGGCCCTGCTGTGAATTATTAGATCAAGAATTGTAATTACATGCCCTTGTTAAACAGGGGCAGAAAAATTGGGCCTTAGGCACTGGTGCCACAACACTGCAACCCCTCACAGATACTGTACTTGGAGCACAGCAATGAGCCCTGTTGCAAAGTATTGCATCAAAAATTGTAATTACACGCCCCTGTTAAACAGGGGCTGAAAAATTGGGCCTTAGGCACTGGTGCTGGTGCCACGACACTGCAACCTCTCCTAGATACTCTAGTTGGAGTGCAGGAATGAGCCCTGCTGCAAAGCATTGCATAAAAAATTGTAATTACATGCCCCTGTTAAACAGGGGCTGAAAAATTGGGCCTTAGGCACTGGTGCTGGTGCCACGACACTGCAACCTCTCCCAGATACTCTAGTTGGAGTGCAGGAATGAGCCCTGCTGCAAAGCATTGCATAAAAAATTGTAATCACATGCCCCTGTTAAACAGGGGCTGAAAAATTGGGCCTTAGCCACTGGTGGCGGCACCCAGAAACAAAAATGTTCTTCCAAGCTATCATCATCAATCGGATCATTGAGGAGGAGGAGGATAGTCAGTAAACATAACAGGACAGTCTCTCAGCATCAGCATCAGTCTTGAAGGGATGTGACATTTGAAAATAAATTAGTCTGTTATATCAGCTTCAGTTGTTTGGTAGCTGGTGGTGATCCAAGACTGGTTCATCTTTATGAAGGTCAGTCGATCAACCGAGTCAGTGGACAGGCGCACCCTGTGATCCGTGACAAATCCTCCAGCAGCACTGAATGTGCGTTCTGAAAGAACGCTGAATGCAGGACAGGCCAGTAGCTCAATTGCATACTGTGCAAGCTCTGGCCAGTGATCCATCCTCAAGACCCAGTAAGCCAGAGGATTTTCGGTGGGGAAGGTGTCCAAGTCTGACCTTGCCCCTAGGTATTCCTGCACCATGTATATCAGACGCTGGCGATGGTTGCTGGAACCAATCATACCTTGGGGCTGCGGACTAAAGAATTGTCTGAACGCATTGGTCAGACGGCCACCTTCCCCACCGCTCCTTCTTTGACTGACCAAAGCCTCAGCAACTCGTTGTCCAGGACCAGGAGTTTGTAACCTCCCAGTCTCTGGGAACGCGTTGCACAGACCTTTCTGCGAGGCCTCCCGGAGTTGTCTCATCCTCTGCTCCCTCTGCGACGGTAAGATAAGGTCCGCAACCTTACCCTTGTACCGTTGATCAAGGAGAGTGGCCAGCCAGTAATGGTCCCTCTCCTTGATCTGAAGAATACGAGGATCCTTTCGCAGACTTTGCAGGATCAGGGAGGCCATGCAGCGTAGGTTAGCTGAGGCATTTGGTCCGGAGTCCTCTGGGTCACTAAGGACAACATGATCCGCAGCCACCTCCTCCCAGCCACGTACAAGTCCACGGGTTTCTTGGGACTGTAAATCATCCCTAAAAGACTGCTGCTGATGATGCTGAGTGCCAGGCTCCACCTCCATGCTGACACAATCCTCCTCCTCCTCCTCCTCTTCCTGTGCGATGGGTGGGACAGAAGGAACACTGTCTGGGTAAAGGGGGCCTTGAGAGGCAAGGAAGTCCTCCTCTTCCTGCCTCTGTTCTGCCTCAAGTGCCCTGTCCATTATTCCACGCAGCGTATGTTCCAACAGGTGGACAAGAGGTACAGTGTCACTGATGCATACACTGTCACTGCTCACCATCCTTGTGGCCTCCTCAAATGGTGCCAGGACAGTGCATGCATCCCTGATCATGCCCCACTGGCGTGGTGAAAAAACCCGAGCTCCCCTGACCCTGTCCTGGTGCGTAGTCGCACAGGTACTCATTGATGGCCCTCTGCTGCGTGTGCAGCCGCTGCAGCATTGCCAACGTTGAGTTCCACCTGGTGGGCATGTCACATATAAGGCGGTTCTTGGGCAGGTTCAACTCCTTTTGCAGATCAGCCAGGCGAGCACTGGCATTATAAGATCTGCGAAAATGCACACAGACTTTCCTGGCCTGCCTCAGGACATCCTGTATGCCCGGGTACCTGCCCAAGAACCGCTGCACCACCAGGTTAAGGACGTGAGCCACACAGGGCACATGGGTCAGTTGTCCCTGTCGAAGGGCGGAGAGGAGGTTGGTGCCATTGTCGCAAACCACCATTCCTGGCTTAATCTGGCGTGGCATCAACCACCTTTCGGCCTGCCCCTGCAGAGCAGACAGAACCTCTGCCCCAGTGTGACTCCTGTCCCCCAAACACACCAGCGCAAGCACGGCATGGCATCTTTTTGCCTGCGTACTTGCGTAGCCCCTTGAACGCCTACGGAGCACCGCTGGTTCCAAGGACAAAGCACAGGAAGAGGCCATGGAGGAAGAAGAGGAGGGGGTGGAGGAGAGAGGTGTGTCACAACCAGTAGTAGCATTTTGGAGGCGTGGCGGCGGAACAACCTCCAACACTACTGCACCTTGTCCTGCATCCTTCCCAGCTGCCAAAAGAGTGACCCAATGGGCCGTGAAAGAAAGGTAACGTCCCTGTCCATGCCTGCTGGACCATGAGTCAGCGGTAATATGCACCTTACCGCTGACCGCCCTGTCCAGCGAGGCCAAGACATTGCCTTCCACATGCCGGTAGAGAGCCGGAATCGCCTTCCATGAGAAAAAGTGGCGTTTGGGAACCTGCCACTGAGGAACCGCACATTGCACAAACTCACGGAACGGGCCGAGTCTACCAACTGAAAAGGCAGCAGTTGAAGCGCTAGCAATTTAGCCAAGCTAGCATTCAACCGCTGGGCATGTGGATGACTGAGAGTGAACTTCTTTCGACGGTCCAGCAGCTGGGGCAGGGAAATTTTCCTGCTAGAATCGGACGTCGGTGTACTGCTAGCAGAGTGCCCGCAAGTACTTGGCTGTGGCACACCTAATTCTACACCTTCATTCCTCTCAGTGCAGGTTTCAGAGAGGACTGAAGGTATAGTGGGGTTGGAGATCTCAGCTGATGCGGTGCAAGGAGAGGTCCGCTTTGTTCTTTGGTGTGGGTCTTTAAGGTAGGCTTGCCAACGAGCTGCATGGCAGGTCAACATATGTCTGGTCAAGCATGTGGTGCCCAAGCGGGTGATGTTTTGGCCACGCGATATACGCTTGAGACATATGTTGCAAACAGCAGCTGTGCGATCTGATGCACTCGACTCAAAAAAGGCCCACACCAAAGAACTTTTTGAATAACGGGCAGAGGCAGCGCCCTGCACAGGCGGAGCTCTGCGGTGTGATTCAGTCGGTGTGCTGCCCTTACGCTGGCCCCCCGAGGGAATCCTGCCTCGTTGGAGATGTGCCTCCTCCTCATCCTCCTCCTCCTCCTCTCTCCTATTAGGCACCCACGTGGAGTCAGTGACCTCATCATCCCCTCCCTCCTCATCACTGGAGCCAATCTGGCAGTATGCTGCAGCTGCTGGAACATGACTGCCAGATTGGTGTCCTTCTTGAGCATCCCCTCTCTCTGCTCTCACGCTACTGCCTTCCTCTAGCTGGGTATCATCATCAGACCCTTCGAAACGCTGGGCATCCTCCTGGAGCATGTACCCAACACTGTGCTCAAACAGTTCGGGGGACTCCTCAGGAGGACATGGTGGGTCTAGGGAAGGAGTGACTGATGATGACATTGATACCAGGGAAGAGGACGCTTTGGCAGCTGCTTTGCCAGTACCCTGAGCCTGGGTGAGAGAGGATGAGGAGGATGAGGAGGGCTTGGTCATTCACTCTACCAAGTCTTCGGCATGATGCGGCTCAACACGTCCAGCTGCCGAAAATAAGGACAAGCGTGTCCCATGGCCACGTGCTGATGACGATGCACCGCGTCCACGACCAGCACTGTTGTCTCTAGACACAGAGCCTGCTTGCCCTCTTTTATTGGCTTCTGACTGTCTGCCTCTCCTTGTTTGCCTTCCAGACATTCTAATGGCCTGCAGGGAGATGGGAAAACCAGCAATAAGGGGTAGCTTCAGGTGTATATTTTGCAGGAAGCACACTACGCCCGCTGTAAGTGCTGCAGATGACTGCCTGTGTTACACAACAGGAAAAAACAGCAATAAGGGCTAGCTTCAGGTGTTTATTTTGCAGGAAGCACACTCCGCCCGCTGTAAGTGCTGCAAATGCCTGTTAGTGTAACACAAAAGAAAAAAAGCTCCAGCAATAAGGGCTAGCTTCAGGTGTATAATGTGCAGGAGGAACACTCCGCCCGCTGTAAGTGCTGCAAATGCCTGTTAGTGTAACACACCAGGAAAACACAGCAATACGGGCTAGCTTCAGGTGTATATTTAGCAGGAAGCACACTCCGCCCGCTGTAAGTGCTGCAAATGCCTGTTAGTGTAACACACCAGGAAAACACAGCAATACGGGCTAGCTTCAGGAGTATAATGTGCAGGAGGCACACTCCGCCCGCTGTAAGTGCTGCAAATGCCTGTTAGTGTATCACACCAGGAAAACACAGCAATACGGGCTAGCTTCAGGTGTATATTTAGCAGGAAGCACACTCCGCCCACTGTAAGTGCTGCAAATGCCTGTTAGTGTAACACACCAGGAAAACACAGCAATACGGGCTAGCTTTAGGTGTATATTTAGCAGGAAGCACACTCGACCCACTGTAAGTGCTGCAAATGCCTGTTAGTGTAACACACCAGGAAAACACAGCAATACGGGCTAGCTTCAGGAGTATAATGTGCAGGAGGCACACTCCTCCCGCTGTAAGTGCTGCAAATGCCTGTTAGTGTAACACACCAGGAAAACACAGCAATACGGGCTAGCTTCAGGTGTATATTGTGCAGGAGGCACACTCCGCCCGCTGTAAGTGCTGCAAAAGCCTGTTAGTGTAACACACCAGAAAAACACAGCAATACGAGCTAGCTTCAGGTGTATATTTAGCAGGAAGCACACTCCGCCCGCTGTAAGTGCTGCAAATGCCTGTTAGTGTAACACCTTACCGCTGACCGCCCTCATCATTAATATTTCCCAATATTTGGGTTAGTATTGTTGTGTAACTATTTGTCCCATACCCCCTTGGGGGGTCCCACCCACTGTGTGCACTTACAACCTTTATTATTGTGTGTGTGGCCATGTTTTGAGGATAAATCAGCCAGCTCTGATTTGTGACCCCTGGTTGGCATTTGGCTCCATTATATAGGTTTGTGGCAATTTTATATTTGGCCACTAGAGGGAGTGACGCCATTTGGCTTGTTACACTACCAGATTGGCCATTGTTTTTAAAAAATAGCGCTGGGAGGCCTTTTAGACGGACCGGAAGTGGCGGGTGGAATGCAAACACACCCGCACTTCCTGGTCTGTTGGTTAGAGGCGTGCTGTGTATAGGGGAGCGGAACTGACGTCTCGGCAGAACCGGAAGTCTCGAAAGAACCGGAAGTGCGGGCTGGAACGCAGGAGGTACCCGCACTTCCTGGTTGTTAGACAGCGTGCGTCCCAGCGGATTAGCAGGGACGTCTGCAGTGACAATACAGCCACCGCTTATGCCGCGCCAGGAGGAACTGTTTTTGCTTCCATTTCTTGGGGTAAGATCTTTTCGGTTCCTACTGCCCTCTACCACACTATATATGTTGATATTGGTCTACACCAATACCCCTCCCTCTACACACACCCCCGGTATATGAGGTGATTACATCCTAATAGGCCATTCTTTTGGAGGGTATCCTTATGGAGGACACTCATGGCTGTATTGGCGGCCTGCTTCACTAGAGGACATGATGGCTTATTAATAGCCAGTGTTTCTAGAAGGTGGGGATATAATGCCCATTCTTTCCTGCTAATCTTTTCTAAAGGGTCCAGCCCCCCCCCCAGGTCATCTTTGAGTGGTTGCTGGGGTGTCTTCTATTTGTGTGGGAAGGGGGTTAGTGGAAGCCCCACCCATAAGGGTGGGGCTATCTAGGAGTGGGAGGCGGGACTTGCTAATTTGTGGTCACCTGAGCTGATGGCTCTGCATGTGTGCACACACACATATAATGGAGGTCTTTGTGGGGGAGAGCTATTATGGACCATCTAGGCTCTGAGGAAAGGGGTGCGCCCCAGAAACGCGTCAGCTATCCAAAGGTTTGAGGTATTGTCAGACCCTCTCTGTCATTGAGTCCAGTCGGCAGGTGCCGAAAAATTCCAGCTGATTTTTCCGATAAGCTTTCATTTAAGCTTTGATTGTGAGTAGGATTACTACTTTTTATAATTTAAATAAAACGTTTAAGTGGTAATGCACTAGGTTGGTGCGCCCTCCTTTCTCCTTTGTTAGTGTAACACACCAGGAAAACACAGCAATACAGACTAGCTTCAGGTGTATATTTAGCAGGAAGCACACTCCGCCGCTGTAAGTGCTGCAAATGCCTGTTAGTGTAACACACCAGGAAAACACAGCAATACAGACTAGCTTCAGGTGTATATTTAGCAGGAAGCACACTCCGCCCGCTGTAAGTGCTGCAAATGCCTGTTAGTGTAACACACCAGGAAAAAACAGCAATACGGGCTAGCTTCAGGTGTATACTGTGCAGGAGGCTTAGCAACAATGACACTGACACTGTCCCCTGCCTATCCTTCTCTCTTCCTGCACACAAGGTTTATCAAAGAATATGACACTGACACTCTCCCTGCCTATCCTTCTCTCTCCCTGCACACAAGGTTTAGCAAAGAATATGACACTGACACTCTCCCTGCCTATTCTTCTCTCTCCCTGCACACAAGGTTTAGCAAAGAATATGACACTGACACTCTCCCTGCCTATCCTTCTCTCTCCCTACACACAAGAATAGCACAAAGAATAGCACAATGACACTGTCCCTGCCTATCCTTCTCTTTCCCTGAGCCGGCACACACTACACAAGGCCGCCGTGCTGGCGGCCTTTTATAGTGTGGGGTGTGTGCTAAACCCCCTGAGCTATAATTGGCCACAGGCAACCTGCCTGTGGCCAATTATGGCTCTCCTAGCTGCCGGCGCTGTGATTGGTCACAGTGCATGCTTGGCCAATCACAGCGCCGGGATTGCACTGCGATGGCGCAGTGTATTGTGGGCCGTTCGCGTCACTTGAATTTGGCGCGAACGGCCCAAATAGTTCGATCTTCGTCGAACGATCAAACAGCCGATGTTCGAGTCAAACGTATGTTCGACTCGAACACCGAGCTCATCCCTAGTGCAGAAGATGAAATCTCTTGAAGACACCTTAAAGAGGAGTTTATCTAACACTTTTACAAACTCTGCTAGGTTACAGTGTCATGAAAAACATACAGTTAGGTCCATATATATTTGGACACAGGCATAATTTTCATACTTTAGTCTCTGTATGCCACCAGAAAAAAATTAAAAGGCAACAATCCAAATTCATTTGAAGTGCAGACTTTCAGCTTTAATTCAAGGGGTTGAACATAAATATCAAGTACAAATTTTAGGAACTGCAACTATTTTTAAACACATACACCCATTTTCACGGGCTCAAATGTAATTGGACAAATGAATATAATCATAAATAAAATGTTAATTTTGAATATTTTGTTGATAATCCTTTACTGACAATGACTGCCTGAAGTCTGAAACCCATGGACATTACCAAAGACTGTGTTTCCTCCTTTCTGATGCTTTGCCAGGCTTTAACTGCAGCTGTCTTCAGTTGTTCTTTGTTTGTGGGTCTTTCTGCCTTTAGTTGTGCCTTCAGCAAGTGAAATGCATGCTCAATTGGGTTGAGATCAGGTGATTGATTTGGCCATTGCAGAATATTCCACTTATTTTCCTTCAAAAGCTCATGGGTTGCATTTGCAGTGTGTTTTGTCCATCTGTACTGTGAAGCGCCGTCCAATCAACTTTGCTGCATTTGGCTGAATCTGGGCTGACAGTATATCTCTAAACACTGCAGAATTCATCCGGCTGCTTCTGTCTTCTTTCACATCATCAATAAACAGCAATGACCCAGTGCCACTGGAAGCCATGCATGACCATGCCATCACACTGCTTCCACCATGTTTTACAGATGGGGTTGTGTGCTTTACATCATGAGCTGTTCTAAGCCTTCTCCACACTTTTTTCTTCCTGTCCTTCTTGTATGGGAGAAAAAGAAACCCTGGACTGCCGCACTCTGTATAGACAGTTATTTATTCCAAAATTTCAGGTAAAAAATCCAAATTCAAAATAAATCCATAAATCCAAAACAACAAATGCAGATGGTGTGCATGCAGGGAAGGGTGGCTAACGCGTTTCACGTCACGAATTGACGCTTACTCATAGCTCTTAGCCACCCTTCCCTGCATGCACACCATCTGCATTTGTTGTTTTGGATTTATGGATTTATTTTGAATTTGGATTTTTTACCTGAAATTTTGGAATAAATAACTGTCTATACAGAGTGCGGCAGTCCAGGGTTTCTTTTTCTCCCATGCATCAGTGCAGAGCCAGCACCTGTGTGAGTGACCGGGCGGAAGCAGCTATTTAGTGAATTCTCAAGCTTTTGAGCGGTACGTTTTTCCTTTCCTCTGTCCTTCTTGTACAGATTAATCGTAGTTTCATCAGTCCAAAGAATGCTTTTCCAGAACTGGTCTGGCTTTTTTAGATGTTTTTTGGCAAAGTTTAATTTGGCTTTTCTATTCTTCAGGCTTATGAATGGTTTGCACCTTGTGGTGAACCCCCCTTTTTATTTGCTCATGTGAAGTCTTCTCCTGATTGCAGATTTTGACAATGATATGCCCACCTTCTGGTGAGTGTCTTTCACTTTTCTGGATGTTGTGAGTGGGGTTTTCTTTACAATAGAGAGGGTCCTGCGATCATCCACCACTGTTGTCTTTTGTGGACGTCCATGCCTTTTTATGTTGCTGAGCTCACCAGTGCATTCTTCTTTCCTCAGAATGTACCAAACTGTTGATTTGACCACTCCTAATGTTGCTGCTATCTCTCTGATGGATTTGTTTTTGAAGCCTTACAATGGCCTGTTTCACTTGCATGGATACCTCCTTGAACGCATGATGTAGGTTCACAGCAATAGATTCCAAATGCAATAACCACACTTAGAATCAGCTCTAGACCCTTTACCTGCTTAATTGATGAAGAAATAATAAAGAAGTAGCCCACACCTGGCCATGAAACAGCTTTTGATTCAATTGTCCAATTACTTTTGGTCCCTTGAAAAAGGGGGGTGGCTATTCCTAAGAGCTGTAATTCCTAAACGCTTACTCCGATTTGGATGTACATACCCTCAAATTAAACCCGAGAGTGTTGCTGAAGGGAATGCCCCTGGAAAATGAGTTAAGAAACCCCTTGCATGGGGAATGATATAAAAAGCCAGCTGTGGTTAAATAAATTGTTGGTTAACTCCCAAAACTGTGTCTCGTCCAGTTACTGGGGGGTAACATGTCGCCTTGGATGGGTTAAGACTTCCTCAGCTTCAAGGATTTCCCAGCGGACTTTGGAGATCCGCTACAGTGGTGGCAGCAGTGGGATCAAAAGCCTTGCAGCAAGAGGAAGCAGCATTCATGCAAATTCAGTTACACGAATGGAAGTGTGAATGGAGACAAACTATGCTGGATTAAAACAAGTGACGTTAAAGGATTTGCTGGAAGCAAGAGGGAAGATAGCCAGCAATAAAACCAAAGCCAAGCTTATTGCAGAACTGACCAAGGGAGGTCGGGCACACAGTATGGCTACAGAAGCCATGGAGACCGAGTTTGACCAAGAAGTGAAATGCAGGCTATCGTTTTATGGAGAAAACCCCTCCACCGAGCTGGTACAGGCAACGTTAGCCCAGGTGGATGCCTTTATCACGACGAGAGAAGAGCGGCAGAACCAACTCCGGCTGGCGGAACAGCGTGCCTCTGAGAGACGGCTAACGACTACACCAGCACCAGAGACAAAATTAAAAGTACCCCATGATGCCTTTAAAAAGTTTGTGGAATCAGAGGAAGAGATCAATAGCTTCCTGCAAGATTTTGAATGGCAATGCAAGCTGTACCAAGTACCCCAGACAGACTGGGTATGGATCTTAGCTGGGAAGCTGTCAGGCTGTGCAGCAGAAGCCTACAGAGCCGTGCCAGAGGAGGAAATCGCAAGCTATAGCTGGGTAAAGGAAGTTATTTTGGCAAGATCACCCCAGAAGCATAAAGGAGACGCTTCCGGGACACAAAGAAACAGGAGAAGGACTCCCACACCGAATGGGCTTGCCGAATGCAGAGGGCAGCCCTAGCTTGGCTACAAGCCAGTCAGGCAACCACAGCAGATGCGATCACCCAGCTGATTTTACTGGAGCAATTCTTTAATGGACTAAACCCAGAGGTACAGGAGTGGGTAAGGGATCGCAAACCTACCACTCTCTCGGAAGCAGCCAGGCAAGCTGATGAATATCAAGATGCCCGCCGGCCATCACAGACTAGCTTCCGACCAAGCACCAGACCGCTGAACCATAACCCAGGGCCACCAGCTACACAATGACCCGGGATAATCCCTAACCCCCCTGCAAATCGATACCTCCGGCGCAAGGGAGTGCAGTGCCATTCATGCAAGCAATTTGGGCACTATCAGAGAGACTGCACTCAGAACCAGGACCAAGCTGCATGGATTCGACCAGGGCCACCCCCTCCAGCATGGCTGCCGTTCATTGCTATCACATGGAAGCAGCCCCGGTCAACCGCGGAGTGGAAGAATTGGAGGAACACTGGAGTATCCTACACGAGGCTGACCCTGTACAGGCGGCTACCGACAACAGGCAACACCATCGCCAGTCAGTACAGCTGAACGGGAAGACTGCCCAAGGTCTACGAGATTCCGGCGCCACCCTCACACTGGTCAAATGTCACCTGGTTCCAGAGGCCGACCACACCGGGAGTTCCGTAGCCGTGCGGGTTGCAGGGGGAGCAGTACACAGGCTACCCAATGCAGGAGTACACCTGAACTGGGGTGCCGGCTCCGGATTAATTAAGGTAGGGTTGATCCAGGAACTTCCCGCTGATGTCCTGCTGGGGAACGATCTCGGCCATTTGACTTCTGCTTTTGTATCAGCCCCGGTTACCAACGAGATCTACCCCGTTACCACCCGGTCCCAGGCCCACACCACGGAAAACAGCGCACCCTCTGAGGCTCTGGTAAGAACACTCCCGCGAACTGTTAAACCCCTTCCCTGGGATACCCCCGCAGCATTTGGGCAGGAAACCCGTAGCGACCCCACGTTACAGATCTATAGGGACAAAGTAACCCAGTCGCAAGCTGGATTAGAGGGAGAGAAATATTCCTGGCACCAGGGGTTATTGTACTGCGACTCAGAGAGAGTCGTAGCTGGATCCTTACCGGTCCACACCCGACAATTAGTGGTCCCCCAGAAATACAGGAGAGAATTATTGCAGATAGCCCACGATATTCCCCTGTCTGGACACTTAGGGGTCAGCCGCACTAGATACCGGCTTACCCACACCTTCTTTTGGCCTGGCATCTCCAAAGATGTTAGACAGTATTGTCAAACGTGTGACACCTGTCAACGGGTAGGGAAACGGGGGGATCGCCACAAGGCCAAATTACAACCCCTACCCATTATAGAGGAGCCGTTCGGACAAGTAGCCGTAGATATTGTAGGACCCCTCGCCAAACCCAGCCCCTCCGGCAAAAAGTACATTCTGACAATAGTGGACTATGCAACACGGTATCCCGAGACGGTAGCTCTGACCAATATACACGCGGAGACAGTGGCTGAGGCGCTGATGCAGGTCTTCTCCCGGATGGGCTTTCCCAGAGAGATAGTCTTGGACCAGGGCATTCAGTTCACTGCGGAAGTCACCCAGCAGCTGTGGAGACTGTGTGGCATCAAGTCAATTATGAGTTCTCCCTATCAGCCCAGACAAATGGCCTATGTGAAAGGTTCAATGGCACGTTAAAACAAATGCTCCGGACTTTCACGGACACGAGTCGGGACTGGGAAAGATTCCTGCCCCACCTTCTGTTTGCTTACAGGGAGGTGCCACAGGAATCTACAGGATTCTCCCCCTTCGAACTACTTTTCGGACGAAGAGTACGGGGACTCCTAGATTTAATCTGGAAACACTGGGAAGGAGCAGAAGTGGAGGATGGTACCCCTGTTATACCCTATGTGTTGGAGTTCTATGACGGCTTGGAGGAACTGACTCAGAAGGTGCGTACTAACCTCCAGGCGGCGCAGACTCGCCAGCGCCAATGGTATGACAGGGGCGCCAGAGGAAGTAGCTTTCAGATTGGCCAAAAGGTTTTGATTTTAAAACCTGTTCGCCACGACAGGCTACAGGCCGCCTGGCAGGGCCCATAGCAAGTGGTGGAGAAGAGATGCAATACCACTTACGTGATAGGTCCTTGCTCTGGAAATGGGGGTAGACGCATGCTACACGTGAACATGCTCAAACCGTACTATGAGAGAATAGAGGAGGTGGCTGCCATATGCGCGCCCGCCTTCGACGAGCTCGAGAATCTTCCTTTACCAGACCTTCTGGGGGAGGATGAGACACTGGGCACTTTAGATGAGGTTCAGCTGGGGGAAAGGTTAAGCCCCCAAGAGCGTGTCCAGGCTCGGCAATTGCTAGTCACGAAGGGAGCAACTGTCTCAAACATCCCTGGATGCACTTTGCTGGCAATTCACAGAGTAGACACCTCGGAACAACCACCCCTCAGACAGACTCCCTATAGAATACCTGAGGCGGTCAGGGAGCACATGAGACAGGAGATACAAGAGATGCTCCGTCTCGGGGTCATAGAGCCGTCGGATAGTCCTTGGGCTTCTCCGGTGGTCTTGGTACCGAAGCGGGATGGAACTACCCGCTTCTGTGTAGACTACCGGCGACTCAATGACAAAACAGTATCAGACGCTTACCCAATGCCCAGGATAGATGAGCTCTTAGATCGAATGGCCAGAGGGCAATACCTCATGACCATCGACCTATGTAAGGGCTATTGGCAAATTACCCTTGCCCCAGATGCCATTCTCAAGTCGGCCTTTGTCACGCCATTTGGCCTGTACCAGTTTAAGGTCATGCCATTTGGGATGAAAAACGCCCCAGCCACGTTCCAACGGATGGTAGACCGGCTGCTTGATGGCTTCCAGGACTATGCATGTGCATTTTTGGATGACATCGCGATTTTTAGTGAGACCTGGGAGGAGCATCTGGGCCATGTAGGAGCGGTGCTAGACCGAATCAAAGAGGCCGGCCTAACACTCAAACCGAGTAAATGTCATCTTGGGATGGCGGAAGTACTGTACTTGGGACACCGGGTTGGGTGTGGGAAACAAAAGCCCGAACCCGCCAAAGTCGAGGCAGTGGCCCAGTGGCCAACCCCCCGTACCAAAACACAGGTTTTAGCATTCCTCGGAATGGCTGGCTACTACCAAAAATTTGTCCCAAACTACAGCACCCTGGCCAAACCCCTCACTGACCTTACTAAAAAAAAACTACCCCGCCAAGTAGTATGGGCCCCAGAGTGTGAACAGGCATTTCAACAGCTCAAACAGGCCCTGGTTAATAGTCCGGTACTAGCTGCTCCCAATCCATCTAAAGGATTTCTTGTTCACACAGATGCTTCAATGTTTGGATTGGGTGCGGTATTGAGCCAGGTTGGAGCAGATGGCGGAGAACACCCCGTAGTTTACTTGAGCAGGAAGCTTCTCCCCAGGGAAGTGAGCTACGCCGCCATAGAAAAAGAATGCCTGGCTGTGGTGTGGGCCCTAAAGAAGCTTCAGCCCTACTTGTACGGACAACAGTTCACCCTACTCACAGACCACAACCCGTTGGTATGGCTAAATCGAGTGGCAGGGGACAATGCCCGGTTGTTGCGCTGGAGTCTGGCGTTACAACCGTATGACTTTACTATCCACTACCGCCCCGGGAAACAGAACGGCAATGCTGGCGGATTATCGCGGCAAACTGAACTGGGAAAGTGATCCGTGAGTACTCCCCGGTCATCCCCAAGCCGATCCGTTAAGGATCAGACTGTGTATGCCGACTTGTGGGTAAGGGGGAGCAGTGTAGCAAAATACTGAACGCTGAGAATATGGTTTGGATCACTTCAAATGTGACAGTAAATATTCATTCCAGGAAATGTAGAGACAGAATGTCTACTGATGTCTGAATAAGTACATTGGGTTAATTGGGGTCTGAGGCAGCTTTCCATTCACCTATTGTTCAGTGTGTTAATGAACCCACCTATTATCTGCTACGGGATGTAATTACACTCCTAGTAATGTGTCTGGCACGGTTTCATTGTTATGAGTAAATATGTGGAGCCCTGTCCATGTGGTGACAAACTTCTCATGCATACCAAGTTTGTTAGAAATAGCCAGGTAATTAAATCACTGTCATCTGCTGAAGGGAATGCCCCTGGAAAATGAGTTAAGGAACCCCTTGCATGGGAAATGATATAAAAAGCCAGCTGTGGCTAAATAAAGTGTTGTGTGACAGCAGGAAGGTAAAGTCACCTGGTTGCATCCAGGGGGGTAGGTATATTTCTCCCAGATTCAGGCTTTATGCCGACTTATACAACTAGGGAGAGAGTTGATGAAGCCCAGCTGAGGCTAGTGGGCTCATGGATGATTCATACCTCTAGGGAGAGTGCTGGGCGTCGTGCAGGCAGGGAGTTGATGAGACCAGCTGAAGCTTGTCAGCTCGTTTAAGGCCTCTATAAAAACTCCCAGCTTCATTAGGTGTTTGCTCATGCCTGGAACCAGACCTGTGTGGACTGTCTAGGGAGAGTGAACCCCTGTGCGGTGAGACAAAGCCTGTGTGGCTATTTGTTTGGACATTTACTAAACCAGGGACTTAGGGACTAGGACAGCACCAGGCTGATCCCAGTTGTTAGTTAGGGAAACCTGCATGTTTAGTCAGAGGTCAAGCTGACCAGGATTTATTTTGTTTATGTTTCTTTTTGCTTTGCTGTGTTTTTGTCACTATAAATAGAGAAATAAACCGCACCTTTTGATCTTGAAAACCACAACCTCCGTCTGCTGGGCCTGTTTTTGTGTGGGGAGCCCATCCAGGGGGTCACACACACCCGCTACCGAGCTAACCCCCTCACAGTTGGTGGAGAACGCGGGCAGTTTTTTTTTAAGCCAGCATGGAGGAGATACTGAAACAGCTGGCTCTAGCAAATGCCAATCAACAGCAGACAAATGCAGGTTTGCAAAAGAGCTTCGCAGCCCAGCAACAAGCCCAGCAGCAATCTGAGGCCCGCTTCATAGACCTGTTGCAGAAGCAAGAGCAGAGACTACAACAACAGATGGAAGCAGTAATGCAGCAACGTCCGCAGACCAGTGAGGAAAGCCGTCCCACTAATACCGCGTCCTTTGGGGTGAGTCGTTTATTGACAAAAATGACTGGAGAGGATGATCCAGAGGTATTTTTGATCACATTTGAAAGGACTGCTGAAAGAGAAAAGTGGCCTGAGGAGCAGTGGGCTGGACTGGTGGCTCCTCTGTTAACTGGTGAATCGCAGAAAGCTTACTATGACCTAGAGCCTGACCAAGCAAAAGACTATGTGATGCTAAAAGCTGAAATATTGGCAAGGCTGGGTGTCACCCTGGCTGTCCGGGCTCAGCGTGTGCATAACTGGACTTTCCAGCTTGGAAAACCCCCCAGGTCTCAAATGTATGATCTCATTCACCTGAGCAGGAAGTGGCTACAGCCAGAGACTTTGTCCGCACCGGAGATTGTGGAACGTGTTGTGATGGATCGTTTCTTGAGAGCTCTTCCTACCGCCATTCAAAAGTGGGTAAGCCATGGAGACCCAGAAACGGCCGGTAAACTTGTGGATCGTGTAGAGGGATACTTGGCTGCAGAGAACCTGACGGCCTCTTCCAGAGACTCTCGGACTTTCCACCCTAAGACCAGACCATCCCCAGGGGCGGATAAGATGATTCCAAGGGGTGAGGGTGGAGAGAGTGAGAGGGTGGGAGCTCTGCCCAGGGTTTGGCGAGAACAGCCTGGGAAGTCGGGGGCTCAAGAGGCAGCCAAAAGGATTGTTTGCTACCGCTGCCGGCAAGCGGGACATATTGCAGCAAATTGCCCGGTTGTGGAGGAACCCATGCAATGTGACTTTCTGACGGACAGACGTCAGTCGCTGTGTGCGACAGTCGCATGCACTGCCATTCAGGGAACTGAGAAACATTTATGCAAAATGTGCATTAATGGTAGAAATGTTGTGGTATTACTGGATTCAGGTAGCCTTGTGACCCTGATAAAGGCTGAATTAGTTAAAACAGAGGTCTCTGGGAATAGCAAGGTAGCTGTTATTTGTGTGCATGGGGACACCCGAGAGTATCCAGTGACTACAGTGTGTTTCAAGACCCCCAAAGGTACCCTCTCTCATCCAGTGGGGTTAGTATCTCAATTACGGCATGATGCCATTGTGGGAAGGGATTTTCCGAAGTTCTGGGAACTGTGGGATGATCCTGAGCCCCCCACTGGTGCCCCTATGTACCAGGAAGGTGATAGCCAGAACTCCTCTGAGAGTGGTGAGGACTCTCCAGAATTTCCCTTGTCAGTATTGGCAGGCGAGACTCAAGAAACTGGAGAGGAGCCCACCTCCTCAGACGAAAACCTACCGTCTGTGGAGTTTTCTGATCTTGAGGTTCACAGGGAAAATTTTGCCACAGAACAGTTAAAGGACCCCGCCCTAATAAAGGCACGGGAAAACGTAGTGGAAATAGATGGCGAGTTAGTGAACCCAGATAATACCTGCACTTACCCATACTTCAGCATAGAGAAGGACCTACTGTATCGGGTGGCAAAAAGGGCAGAAGAAACCGTTGAGCAGCTTGTGGTGCCCAAACCTTACAGGAAGTTGGTGTTGGAGTTGGCCCATGGGCACATTCTTGGAGGTCATCTGGGGACAGAGAAAACCCGAGAGAGGGTATTACAGAGATTCTATTGGCCTGGGGTGATGAAGGACATAGAAAATTATTGTTCCTCCTGCCCTGTGTGTCAGAGGTCGGCCCCGATGCCACATTTCCGTAGCCCGCTGGTCCCTCTACCCATCATTGAGGTCCCGTTTGAGAGGATCGCAATGGATTTGGTAGGTCCTATAATCAAGTCCGCTAGGGGGCACCCGTACATATTAGTTATAATGGACTATGCCACCCGTTATCCAGAAGCGATCCCTCTCTGAAATACCTCGGCCAAAACCATAGCCAAAGAGCTATCTCTTGTTTTTAGCCGGGTGGGTATTTGTAAAGAACTGCTTACGGACCAAGGTACACCCTTTATGTCCCGGGTTATGAAAGAGCTGTGTAAATTGTTCAAAGTGACACAATTGCGTACGTCTGTGTATCACCCCCAAACCGATGGGCTGGTTGAAAGATTCAACAAAACCCTAAAACAAATGTTGAAGAAAGTGGTGGATAGAGATGGAAAGGATTGGGACTGTCTACTTCCTTATTTGATGTTTGCTATTAGGGAGGTGCCCCAATCCTCTACGGGATTCTCCCCCTTTGAGTTACTGTATGGGAGACACCCAAGAGGGCTGTTGGATATTGCCAAGGAAACTTGGGAAAGTGAGAGTTCTCCCCACAGGAGTGTGATTGAGCATGTCGCCCTGATGCAAGATCGAATTGCACAGGTAATGCCCATCGTGAAGGAACATTTGGCCCAAGCGCAGTTGGCACAGCAGAGAGTGTACAACCGTGGAGCCAAGACCCGTACCTTTTCCCCGGGGGATAGGGTATTGGTACTTGTCCCTACGGTTGAAAGTAAATTCCTTGCCAAATGGCAAGGCCCCTACGAGATAATGGAAAAAGTGAGCGAAGTGAATTACAAGGTCAGACAACCAGGAAGGCGAAAGCCCGAACAGATCTATCACGTTAATCTGTTGAAAGCCTGGAGGGATAGAGAGTCCCTAGTCGCAGAAACTTGGTCACCAGCTCAAACTGGTTGCGTGATTCCGGAGGTTGGAATAGCAGCCACCTTGTCACAACCCCAACAACAGGAGGTTAAGGAGTTTGTGCTTCGCAACAAGGAGGTGTTCTCTGAGCTGCCGGGACAAACATCTGGGGTAGAGCATGATATTATTACCCCGCCCGGTGAAAGGGTGAAGTTAAAACCCTATCGGATCCCAGAGGCCCGACGGGAGGCAATACGGGAGGAAGTACAGAAAATGCTGAACTTAGGGGTGATAGAGGAGTCCCAAAGTGATTGGTCTAGTCCCATTGTGTTGGTGCCTAAACCGGATGGGAGCTGGCGATTTTGTAACGATTTTCGTCAGTTGAACAAAGTTACAAAATTTGACACCTACCCCATGCCACATATAGATGAGTTGATCGACCGGCTGGGAACAGCCCGATACATGACGACTCTTGACCTCACAAAAGGGTATTGGCAAATTCCCCTGGCCAAGTCGGCCAAAGAGAAAACCGCATTTGTAACCCCAGACGGGGCGTTCCAATATAAGAGAATGCCGTTCGGGTTACAGAATGCGCCGGCCACATTCCAGCGGAAAATGGACCAGATACTGAGGCCCCATCGGAAGTATGCTGCGGCTTACCTGGATGACGTAATTGTCCATAGCACAGATTGGGCCTCACATCTGCCAAAAGTGCAAGCAGTCCTAGACTCTATCCGGGAAGCGGGGTTTACGGCTAACCCCAAGAAGTGTACCATTGGGCAGGAGGAGGCCAAATATCTTGGGTACACCATTGGCAGGGGAGTAATAAAACCCCAACTCAACAAAGTCGAGGCCATCCAGAGTTGGCCACGTCCCAACAGCAAGAAGCAGGTACGAGCCTTTCTGGGAATCGCGGGTTATTATCGGCGCTTCATTCTCCACTTTGCTTCTAAGGCTGTGCCCCTAACCAACCTGACGAAAGGGAAAGGGTCGGTCATGATTAAATGGACCCCCGAGGCTGAGGCAGCGTTCCAATTCTTGAAACAAGCCTTATGTAGCCAGCCAGTGTTGTACTCACCCGACTTCTCTAAAGACTTTGTCGTACAAAGTGATGCGTCAGATGTGGGGTTAGGAGCAGTATTGTCCCAGGTCTGGAACGGGGAAGAGCACCCAGTCATTTACCTCAGCAGGAAGTTGAAGTCCCATGAGGTAAATTACGCCACGGTTGAAAAGGAGTGTTTAGCGGTGAAGTGGGCTCTAGATTCCCTTCGGTACTATCTGCTAGGTAGGCACTTTGACATGGTTACGGATCACGCTCCGTTAAAGTGGATGGCTCAAAACAAGGAGACAAATAGAAGAGTAAATAGGTGGTTCCTGGCCCTACAGGAATTCAACTTCACAGTAAAGCATCGCCCTGGCGTTCAAATGGGGAATGTGGATGCTTTGTCTCGAGTACATGAATGCCTGATTGCTGGTGTTCCAACCCCAAGGTTAAAACAAGAGGGGGGGGGTATGTGACAGCAGGAAGGTAAAGTCACCTGGTTGCATCCAGGGGGGTAGGTATATTTCTCCCAGATTCAGGCTTTATGCCGACTTATACAACTAGGGAGAGAGTTGATGAAGCCCAGCTGAGGCTAGTGGGCTCATGGATGATTCATACCTCTAGGGAGAGTGCTGGGCGTCGTGCAGGCAGGGAGTTGATGAGACCAGCTGAAGCTTGTCAGCTCGTTTAAGGCCTCTATAAAAACTCCCAGCTTCATTAGGTGTTTGCTCATGCCTGGAACCAGACCTGTGTGGACTGTCTAGGGAGAGTGAACCCCTGTGCGGTGAGACAAAGCCTGTGTGGCTATTTGTTTGGACATTTACTAAACCAGGGACTTAGGGACTAGGACAGCACCAGGCTGATCCCAGTTGTTAGTTAGGGAAACCTGCATGTTTAGTCAGAGGTCAAGCTGACCAGGATTTATTTTGTTTATGTTTCTTTTTGCTTTGCTGTGTTTTTGTCACTATAAATAGAGAAATAAACCGCACCTTTTGATCTTGAAAACCACAACCTCCGTCTGCTGGGCCTGTTTTTGTGTGGGGAGCCCATCCAGGGGGTCACACACACCCGCTACCGAGCTAACCCCCTCACAGTTGATTAACTCCCAGAACTGTGTGTCGTCCAGTTACTGGAGGGTAACATGTCGCCTTGGATGGGTTAGCACTTCCTCAGCCTTAAGGATTTCCCAGCGGACTTTGGAGATCCGCTACAGAGAGCTAGGCTGTCATGGCCTTGGAGGGAGTGCCCCAGTCTGGGGGGTGACCTTGGGCCTGGGCTCAGAAATACATGGAGGTATCCGGGACAGGATGCTTGAAAATTGTGTGCCTGGCTGGGCAGGGTGACAAACGGACTGCAACACTCAGCAGCCCTTACGGGGGTACCATTACACCAGTAATAAGGAGGTCATTATTGCAGGGGCAGTAGGTTGCCTGCTCTGTTCTAGAGTAGTACTCTTGGGTGCCACTGTTGCACCACTTCCATTACCAATGTCTGACATGGCCAATCCTGTTCGCAGACTCCAAGTGTAACAGGATGGGTAATTGGCTGAATGATCAGACAGAGAGTAACTGTGACTTCCAGTTTCATAAACAGAAGCAAAGTTAGAACCAATAATGTAAACCAAGGCCAGAATGACAAAGAGCATGCATACACAACACAATAACACCAAACATATAATGAAAACTGCACAAACATGGACTCTTCATTGAACCTCAGAATGTGGCTAAATGTGGCAAAACCAAGATAACATAAGGCTGCATAGCATAATCTACATAAACCTCTTTAGTAACAGGAAGTCTATTTGAGAATCACCACATCAGTAAAAAAAAAATTAGCACACAAACATCTACTCGAACCTATCCTTACAAACATCATCCCTCTCAGTAAAGTCCAGAGTATCTCTCAGGATAACAGCTGGAGATATTCCAGGTATGAGGACACAGGGCAAGGGACCACCTTACTGGAACTAGAATACTCTAGTAGCAATTGGGGAGATGCTGCCCAGAGTAGCTGAGTTTTTCAGAGAAGCTGAGTGCTATAATACAGTACCTGGATGCCCATGCACTGGCTCTGACAGCGGAGGGACTCTCACTTACTGCATCAGGTATGGCCAACTACCTCTGCTGCATCAGGTGTTGCCTCTTTGAACTGCTGAGGGTGGAAAACAGAGAAATATATCTTTCATGGTGAAAAAATAAGTCTCTGCCACATAAATTTTCCATGCATACAAATCCTATCCCTTTTAGCATACATAAACCAATCCTAGCCTGCTTTATGGAGGAAGGTGCACGGTCACTGTGATGTCACCTCCACCAATCCACAGGTGATTAATTAATACTAACAGTGAAAAATATCTGCGCTAGTGGTCAAATGAAATGTATATATAAATGTAAATGAATAAAATAGCAGCTAGCACAGTCTGTAGATAGCAAACACAAATAATAAAGTCCAAAATGCAGCGCTATATAAAAAAGTGAAAAAAATCCAAAAAATGGAAGCCAATCAATATTGGATAAACGTGAAAAAGATGTAGTCCCGCCACCAAACTTCAGTGTGCAAAAAGGATTTTAAAGCACACCACACCAACGTGCTCACAATCTGCTTACCAGAAAGTGGAAATAAGTAGACAATATATTCAACTGATGTAGAGGGTCAAACGATGACAGCAGAAACTCCAGATCAGGTAATCATAGGAAAAGCCAACATCAAGGTAATTTCCAAATCTCAGCAGGCGAATATAGATGTTGGAGCAAATCTCAGCCAGAAAATGTAACCCAATGTAAGGAAAAAAAGGCAGCATAGTGAAGCCCATAGGTAAAAGGCAAAAACATTTATTGTAGTCTACTTACAAATGGCAGAAAACATCAAGGCATATGAAATAACAATTCCGCGGCTCTCAGCGTGCTTGCATCGCTTGATATGATGTACATATCCTAGGAGGCACTAGGCTGGCCGATGCAAGCACGCTGAGAGCCGCGGAATTGTTATTTCATATGCCTTGATGTTTTCTGCCATTTGTAAGTAGACTATAATAAATGTTTTTGCCTTTTATCTATGGGCTTTACTATGCTGCCTTTTTTTCCTTACATTGGGTAACATTTTCTGGCTGAGATTTGCTCCAACATCTATATTCGCCTGCTGAGATTTGGAAATTACATTGATGTTGGCTTTTCCTATGATTACCGTATTTATCGGCGTATAACACGCACTTTTTTACCCTGAAAATAGAGGGTAAACCATGCCTGCGTGTTATACGCCGATATCTGTTTTTTTACCAACAGGGGGTGGGGATCGGGCGGTCGGCCCCCGGTGCCACCCATTGGGAGGGTGTCAGGCCGACCGCCCCGCCTCTCCTGGCTGTGGGACAGTGCTGGCAGTAAACCCCAAAGTCCAGAAAACATTACCTCTCCTCCTGTGTCACTCCCAATGTAAATACAAGCCCCCAAATTCCTCAACCAACGCCGCTCGTTGTGGCTGCTCTCCTCCTCCCGCTCCGCCTCCTCCTCGTGTGTAGCTTTTGATTGGAGGAGGAGAGCGGTCACGTGACCGTCAATGAAAGAGAGGAGAGCAGTCACATGACCGGGTCCACGAGAGAGAGCGGCGTTAATGGAGGTATGCAGAAGCTCTGATCCACATTGAGATTATAATAAGGGGCTGATAGGCTAACAGTGTGAAGTTGTCTCAACTTTAGAGTATGCTGGCAGCGCTGTCCCTGTCCCAGCGCTGGGAGTGCAGGGCTTTGCTTGCAGCCCTTTATGTTACTGTGCCATGAAGAGTATTGTTCTTGCTGCCATATAGGTGACAAAAAAGACAGCTGGTAATTATGTTGCATGGTATCAAAGGACAGAAGTTGGTCATATTGCTCCTTTTGTTTTAAAGAAAAACTGAAAATGGTTTTATGTCAGTTTTATTTAATTGTTTTTTTAGTTTACAGTTTCAGTACAGTACACCCCTCACGTCTTTATAATGAAAGAGGGCTGTGGGTTGTGCAGGGGGTCTGTGTGTTGTTCAGGGGTCCGTGTATTGTGCAGGGGGTCCGTGTACTGTGCAGGTGGTCCGTGTACTGTGCAGGGGGTCCGGGTCCGTGTACTGTGCAGGGGGTCCGTGTATTGTACAGGGGGTCCGTGTATTGTACAGGGGTCCATGTATTGTTCAGAGGGTCCGTGTACTGTGCAGGGGGTCCGTGTACTGTGCAGGAGGTCCGTGTACTGTGCAGGGGGTCCGTGTATTGTGCAGGGGGTCCGTATATTGTGTATTATGCCAGGGGCCTGTGTAAAGTTTTTTTTCCCAAAACTTTCCTCTTAAAGTTGGGGTGCGTGTTATACGCCGGTGCGTGTTATACGCCGATAAATACGGTACCTGATCTGGAGTTTCTGCTGTCATCGTTTGACCCTCTACATCAGTTGAATATATTGTCTACTTATTTCCACTTTCTAGTAAGCAGATTGTGAGCACGTTGGTGTGGTGTGCTTTAAAATCCTTTTTGCACACTGAAGTTTGGTGGCGGGACTACATCTTTTTCACGTTTATCCAATATTGATTGGCTTCCATTTTTTTGATTTTTTTCACTTTTTTATATAGCGCTGCATTTTGGACTTGATTAATTAATACTGCAGAATTCAATCACTATATAGATTTGTGTATAACAAGAAATCCAACAGTTACACTAATTTCTTTCTCTGCACCGCCCACTGTGTTCTGGGCTATGATAAGGCAAGAAACCTAAATGGTAATACCTGTTGTCTGCCTGGGCCTGCATGGTGTGCTTTTAATTTGGTGGCACTGTTAGTGCTCATGCTCACCACCTCTCACTTCCTCTCCCATATCTCTAGCAAGATAAAGGCTGATAACCTCCCTTTGACACTCCTTTATATCCCAATCTCCTTTAAGCCTAATCTACTTTTGAAACTCTTTTAATCACAGGGAAACTGAGGTCAATCAATAGTCTAAGGTGCACAGTTATATGCAAAAATATTTTCTAACAGTTACTTTCATGCAGTAATGGGCACATATAGGTTGAACTCCAAGTACATATAAAAATACAGTAGATAATGCAGTTGTGTATTCAAATAATCATTATAATATGAATTTTTGAATGCTGGGACAGTAAAGTAGAAGTAATGGCTAAAACTAAGTTCAAAGTGGTTATAAAGTCTAAACATTTTTTACCTTAATGCATTCTTTGCATTAAGGTAAAACATGTTTAGAAATTGATTTTGGCCCCTCACCCCCCCCCCCCCCCTAATTCTTACCCGAGTACTCATACGATCCAGTGCTGTGCACATCTGAAGCACTTTTCTCCCCTCACTTCCTGCTCCCACAGGCTTTGCTGGGATACTGGGAGCCATTGTTGTCAATCAAAGCCTGTGACAAGTGAACGGGGGGTGGGGCCAAGTCCCGCTGTCTGTGTCTTTGGACACAGCAGTGGGGCTTGGGAGCAAGCACGCATGAATGCCCTCATGGAAAGTGTCTCCTGGACTGCACTGGACAGAGAGGAGGCAGCAGCGTCAGAGGGGGACACGAGAAGAAGAGGTTCAGGGCTGCTCTGTGCAAGTATTATTATTATTACTAATAGGCTGGATTCACATCTATGCGGTTGCAGTTGATGCGGTTCTCTGGTGTGTTTTGCATTTTTGAACATGCGATTTTGATGCACTTTTGTATGTGGTTTTAACACTCTACCTCGCCCGCCCCCCCCCCCAAAAAGAACCTTGTCCCCATGCTGATCTTGGGAGGTCTTGGAGGAGCAGAGAGGACAGTTTGGGTCATATTGGGAGACAAGATTGGTGATGTAGCTCAGGGCAGGGTGGTAAATGGCTTTGTATGTTATTGTTGGTGTTTTGAACTTTATTCATTGGACAATGGGAAGCCAGTGGAGGGATTGGCAGAGAGGAATAGCGGACACTGAACTGTTTGTAAGGGGGATGAATATGGCAGCAGTATTCAACACTCCTAGCACCCCCCCATTTCTCCTCCTATGACAATTCTTATCCCCTGCTGCCCCCCAAATTCCCCCTCCCAACACAAATCCCCAATCTCCTGCCAGTGCCCCTACCTCACATGATACCCAGGGCAGTCGTCCCTCCTGCCCACCCCTTGTTCTAGTCCTGTTTTCTACTGCTGATCTACATGCTTCATACTGTTTGCAATAAATAAGAATATAAATGTATTTTTTTCCATTTCTTGGAATGGGCACGTGATTGCACAGCTCCGTCTACTGTGTGTCCATGAAAGTTGTGACGTCCCCCCGCTGGCTTTCATTGTGCTTTGCCATGTCAAGGAGGGGGGGCAGTACCCTCCTACCAGCCGCAATAAGCCCCTCAGTGACACACAGCAGATGATGGAGTTGAGCAATCACTGTAACACTATAAATAAACATGTAGCAGCATATTTATCAGCAGTGGAGAGACAAGGCTTTAAACTTTGTTTATTTTAGTCTTTCCTTTTACTTTAAGGGATGACCCATCAGTAATTTTGCTGCTCCTTTGCTGAGCCAGCACAGGCAGGTGGCGGGGAGGTGGCCAAATTGTATTTTAATTGCGGTAAAAAGGTCTCTCATATGGCTCTGTTGTCTGTTTGGGACATGTAAGTCTCTCGACTGCTGTACAATAATAAAAATTATTTGGTGGCTAAAAATTACTAAAACATATGTATTGTGACTTTGTGTATTTAGCGGTTTGCTTAGATTTCAACTTTAATAGGAAACATCGTATTTGTTTTTTTGATTTGTTTACTTACCTTTTTTGTAGATTAAGTTTCACCTAGGCGAATTACCGGTACATATGTGATGTACATATCCTAGGAGGCACTGGGAGTCCTGCACATCACCCGTTCACTAACAGAGGAGGGGGGGGCGGCCTAGCAGCACATCATTGGGAAGCTGCACCAGAGCCCGGAACAGCCTCCCAATGACGCCACAAGGGAACATGGCAGTGCCGGACCCAGTTATGGCTGTAGAGATGAGAATCTCAGTAGGACAGCACTGGATCCGCTGTATGCATGGGCGTCTGCTGAAATTTTTTCAGGGGGGGGGCACTTCGGCAGCGGCGATACACAGATGTATTTTACCCTTTCTTTGACCGCTAGCGGGGGTTAAAAGCGACCCCCCCCACGTTAAAATGTAAAAACACCCCATTGTGCCCCCTGCATCTTTAAATATCTTTTTGTCACTATAGGATGAGAAGGACTGTGGGTACACTTAGGTACCCTGGGACTTTTTCTGTGCCTAATAGAGAAAGACACAGAGATAGAATCATAAAAAATGCAATTTTTATTACAATACGAGTACACAAATATATAAAATAACCATCCTTGCAGATGTGTGGCTCAATGGCCAAGAAGTGTGATTCACTGCTAGGTCACCACTCTACTAGTTTCGCTACATAGAGCTTCCTGAGAAGTGTTTAAGACTGTAGCAGATTACACTGAAAGCACAGAATACACAAAATTAGCATATGGATTAGTTAAGTAATACATGCGTTAACAAAAGATTTCATTGAAGATATTGTGGGGGAATGCATTTCTAAGCATGACCCCATTAGGATAACAAACATTTTTTTAAAAGGAAAGTGTTGACATGCATATTGTATCATGGCCCATAGTGAACATCAAGCGCATACAAAAATTATATGTGCACTCACCAATTTGCAGATTGATAAATCATCAAGGGAACAGAAATGGAAGATTGATCCCTTCAAAAACCTCTAAATCAGAAGCAACGGCATTTCCACAGTCATTCAACATTCAGCCACATCCAGTGACCCATCAGTAGTGTTGCAATCATAGGGGTAAAGAGCAAAATGAAGCTAAGCCTGTAAAGATAGTGATAATAGTAGTACAGGGGACAGGGGGCTACAGTTTGAAAGAGACCAACAAATGAAGAGAGAGGGAAGGATGGTAAATCCTACCTGAATGCATAAGTAGCTAGGATCATAAACAATATGCCAATGTTGTAGTAGTTGTATTTAGTATTGGTGATATAGACCAAAGGAAATGTCACTTCTGATAATTCAATAAAGAATGGTGACAGTTTGGGTCATATTGGGAGACAAGATTGGTGATGTAGCTCAGGGCAGGGTGGTAAATGGCTTTGTATGTTATTGTTGGTGTTTTGAACTTTATTCATTGGACAATGGGAAGCCAGTGGAGGGATTGGCAGAGAGTAATAGCGGACACTGAACTGTTTGTAATGACCCATCTGGGGAGGATACGTCCAGTTCCCCTAGTATAGGGAGGGATCCTGACAGATTGTTGTTCATCGCCAACAATCTGTCAGGATCCCTCCCTACACTAGGGGAACTGGACGTATCCTCCCCAGATGGGTCATTCGTTTAACCACTAACATTGAGGTAGGTGTTTCATGGATAATCTCCACCCGCTCTGATTCTCTGTTTTCACAGTGGCTGTGGCGCTTACCATGCTCCCCCCTCTTCCCTCTTTTTCTCTTTCAGCTGACAGTGAGTCTGCAACTTTCTTCACCTTCTTCACTCTCACGCAGGCCAGTTCACCATTCTTTATTGAATTATCAGAAGTGACATTTCCTTTGGTCTATATCACCAATACTAAATACAACTACTACAACATTGGCATATTGTTTATGACCCTAGCTACTTATGCATTCAGGTAGGATTTACCATCCTTCCCTCTCTCTTCATTTGTTGGTCTCTTTCAAACTGACTCATTGATTGTAGCCCCCTGTCCCCTGTACTACTATTATCACTATCTTTACAGGCTTAGCTTCATTTTGCTCTTTACCCCTATGGTTGCAACACTACTGATGGGTCACTGGATGTGGCTGAATGTTGAATGACTGTGGAAATGCCGTTGCTTCTGATTTAGAGGTTTTTGAAGGGATCAATCTTCCATTTCTGTTCCCATGATGATTTATCAATCTGCAAATTGGTGAGTGCACGTATAATTTTTGTATGCGCTTGATGTTCATTATGGGCCATGATACAATATGCATGTCAACACTTTCCTTTAAAAAAAATGTTTGTTATCCTAATGGGGTCATGCTTAGAAATGGATTCCCCCACAATATCTTCAATGAAATCTATTGTTAACGCATGTATTACTTAACTAATCCATATGCTAATTTTGTGTATTCTGTGCTTTCAGTGTAATCTGCTACAGTCTTAAACACTTCTCAGGAAGCTCTATGTAGCGAAACTAGTAGAGTGGCGACCTAGCAGTGAATCGCACTTCTTGGCCATTGAGCCACACATCTGCAAGGATGGTTATTTTATATATTTTTGTACTCGTATTGTAATAAAAATGTCATTTTTTATGATTCTATCTCTGTGTCTTTCTCTATTAAGCACCGAAAAAGTCCCAGGGTACCTAAGTGTACCCACAGTCCTTCTCTTCCTATATTTACACAAACGGGATGTGGTGCTTCAAAATTTGACCAAGTTTGCCCAATTTTGTCATATCTTTTTGTCACTACTGTGTACCCCCTCTCCACAACTGCACCTTTGGACCCCTTTACATTACACAGCACCCCACAGCTCTGGGCCCCTTTACATTACACAGCACCCTGCATCACTGGACCCCTTTACATTACACAGCACCCTGCATCACTGGACCCCTTTACATTACACAGCACCCTGCATCACTGGACCTTTACATTACACAGCACCCTGCATCACTGGATCCCTTTACATTACACAGCCCCCTGCACCCCTTTACATTACACAGCACCCTGAATCAATGGACCCCTTTACATTACACAGCACCCTGCACCTCTGGACCCTATTACATTGCACAGCACCATGCACCCCTTTACATTACACAGCACCCTGCACCCCTTTTCATTACACAGCACCCTACACCCCTTTACATTACACAGCACCCTGCATCACTGGACCCCTTTACATTACGCAGCACCCTGCACCCCTTTACATTACACAGCAGCACCCTGTACCTCTGGACACTACACACACTACACTCTGACCACTACACTACACACTGACTACTGACCACTACACTGCACACTGACCATATGTATGATGTGTCCTATGACGTCATGTCTCTGCAGTCACACACACACACATGTGTTGTAGGACATCTCCTCCTCCCTCCATACCGCACACACAGCCCGGCTCTCCTTCCTTCTCACCTTCAGCAGGTCCAGTGGGTGTGTGCAGCAGACCGCCCCGCAGGAGGCCAGGCCCCCGAGGTACTACCACCACCGACTCGAGACACCCTCCGCTCCACCATCTCCACCCGGCTCTTTTTCTTCTCTCCCCCGGGAGAATGAGAAAAGCCGGGGCCAATCGGGTTGCAGCACGAGGCCCCGCCCAGCCAGCGCTGCCAAACCACGAGACGCGGCCGCCCTAAAGAGGTGACGGGAGGTGTGGAGGGCCCGGGGGGAGGAGGAGGGAGTACATGTGCTGCGGTGCAGATCTGTGTGGGGCTGGAAGTGGGTGTAAGGGTGGAGGAGGGTGTAGAACACTGCCAATTCGGCCAACACCTTCTCAATTCCAGGGGGGCAAACGACCCCCCTTGCCCTATGGAGCGGACGCCCATGGCTGTATGGGTGAGTATCTGAGCTGTGGCTATCCCAACATCAGGAAAGCAGGGAAGAAAAAATAATAATAGGGGGAGGGTGAAGTTCCTCTTTAATGTAACAAAATAATTTGTTGTTACTGTGGTTTATGTGTACGCCATCAATGGTTTTTGTAACAGAGAAGATGAAAAGTGGTGCTAAATTTTGAGATTTCTTTAACGCACTGCTGGGCTCCCTGAAAACCTAAACTCTTCTGTTAGAAGGTCTGTGCTGGCAAATACAGTATATTGTCGGTTCCTATTGTTTTTGGGCACTGATTTGAAGCGATTATGTGAATAAGTGCAAGCCTTGAGTGCTGTTTTGGCGATTGAGGCAACGTCAATATGTCACCTATTTAATTTTGTAATTTTTTTTCTTTTGTATACATGCCAATGAAACAATGATCACCACTAAGCTTATCACTATAATACATTTTATATAGACAATACAGCATATTTTATATAGACACGGCAATGTATTTTTTTTTTAAACACGTACCTAATGGACTATAAAACCATTTACTTTAGAATAGATCTTTCTTTGACTCTGACACAGTTCTACCTTTTCTGTGACTTTGGTCATTTTAACAAAGAGGCAAAAAGAAAGATAGTTAGCTAGAAATCTATAGAACATAAAGAATTTGTTTGGTGTAATAGTTTATTTTTTATTTTTTTTATTTAATGGAAAATAAGGTTTTGTACATTTCATGCGTTAATCTGGACAAGTAGCAAGTCTAGTTACTATGTGATGCACAATTCACATAAATAAAAACATTCCTTTACCTTCATTGAGCCAAATTCTACTTCATTTGTTCCTCATGCACTTCCGCTCCCAGACACTGCAGCTCACAGCAACAGAGGGAATACTGTCAATCCAGAAAGCAGTGGGGAGAACTAGGTGAGGGCAGATGCTGTTTCACAAGCTACAGGCCTGTGATTCAGCAGAGACAATACTGATAGCCACACCAATGGCAATATTTTTCATCCCCCTGTAGGCAGAGTAAGTTGACTGACTAAAGCTTTCACTTTGTTCACACAAGATATCTGGAGGAGGTTTAGCCAATCACAGACTGTGTTGCGCCCCTCCAGCCTGTGTCTATGGTGTGTCTCTGCTGGGACTAACAGGGAGATGAAGCCTCCATCAATTACTATCTTATATTCCACTCCCATAGTGTTTAACAATATAAGGACATGGAGGAGGCATGGAGTTTCATTTACCTCTGGGTATACTCCCACATGTGTGATTCTATAGTCACGTGGACTGCACAGATAAGAAAAAAAAGAGGAAATTAACAGTTTAGAAGAGAACTGAAACTGGAGAATGCTCAGTAGATGTCAACGTCTGGTCTACACAATCTCGGGCTGCAGCAGGGACACAGACAAGGAGGGAGGGACAGTGAATACCAGGATTTTTGCAGTCTACAGAAAACAAATGCTCTAGTGGATGAGTGAGTATAAACACAATGTAATATAGCATGTATTGACAGTTTTGATTATTTGGGTTTAATTACACTTTAAGCCACTCATCATAATGCTGCACTGAGCTCTTCACAGCTTGTTACAGACCCAGCCAGGACAGGGGCTTTTGGAGGGGACTGCAGAGTGGCCTCTTACCCATTGACTATGGGCCCTGGCTTTTAAGGGAACACTATACTTTGGGAGATGTATGCCTGGGGACCCTTGGAGTGGTCTTATCTCTGATTCAAGTTCATGTCTCCCCAAAACACACAGACGCTGGGAATCTAGGCCCGGGATCCATGTTTAGGGCCTAGATGCCCCATTACCAACAATGACTGCTTCAGACTGTGAGACTCAGAGCAGACGTTAATATTGTCAGCTCAAAAGCAATTTGTCTGGGGTCTCCTGCTATAATGTGTTTATTGTAAGTAGGTCTCTCCCTTAGTGTGCCTCCTAGGTGCCTTTCACCCATTGGTAATTGTGTTAATTCAAGTGTTACTAAACCAACAACAGTAAAATCACTCTGTATATGCAGAATAGCATGCTTGTTATACTCACTGTGGAACTTAAGGGGTTAATCCTCTGCATTGTGTAAAAAGGCTGTTTTATCCTGAAGTACTGCTGCACATGCTCAGTTTGGTCTCTATTGCGGGGGAGAGAACATTTCCTGTCTTGAACGGAGCTAGTCAGGTCACATGATATTGACCTCACACATTTGGGTGTGTATACAGATCCTAAAAGGACAGCCTAGTCACTCTCCTCCTACCTGAACACTCAGCACTCAGGCAGACCCTGCAATTTATCACGTGACCGTGGTATACAGATCAGCCAAAAAGGTATATAGTTGCAGTATTTTAACGTAACAAGGAGATTTATAAGCTGTGGGGGGGGGGGGGGGATTAACTATCTTCATATTACTGGGTTTAGTAACACTTTAAGTCACCTATTGTTTCTGTCTGTCTGATCATCTCTTGCAGAGGGGATTGGTATTATGACCACTAGCCTTTTATCGAATCATTGTGGGATGTTTATGCTTATGATAATGTGTATTGTACTTTGTATTTAGGGCGGTGGGCTTGGTGCCGAATAGTCTGGGTGGGCACTGAGTCACCCAGGTGGCTAGTTGTTTAAGTAGTTTAAGGGGGTTGTAAAGTCTCCAGGTTTTTGAAAAACCTTCTGTGCTGCAGCTGCCCCCAGGGCCCCCCTTTTTCTTACCTGAGCCCATCCATTCCAGCATTGTGCACGAGGCTAGCGACTCCAAACGCTGTCTCTGTCTTGGATAGATTGATAGCAGCAGGAGCCATTGGCTGCTGTACATCAAATACAGTGACACGGAAGCGGGGGATGAGGCTGAGTCCTGCTATCTGCGTCAAGGGACTTGTGAGCGCCCACGCACAGGTGCCCCCATGGAAAGGGTCTCTCTGTGGGGGCCCCTGATGAAAAGGTGGAGCCAGAAGAAGAGTATCAGTTCTGCTCTGTGCAAAATGTCTGTACAAACATAACATGTTTGTTATTTAAAAAAACACAAAAAACGAACCTTTAGTTACTACTTCAGTCTCCTCCAGCACTTTCCTTGCTTGCAGACTATTCTTCTTCCTTCCTCCTGCACAACTCTTAACTCCCAGGAGCAGCTAGCACATTTAAAGATTGGATTGCACAATTGTTGGTATTGTAAAAGAAATGTGTAAAAACAAGTAAAAATGATTGAAGCTAAAAAAAAAAAAACACTGGAAACGAGCTTCTGTTAATTTCAATATATTCTATATAGCTTTTCTAAAGAGGACAAAAATTAAAATATTGGAACTAATTGATCAACCTATATTAATTTTAAAACATCAAACACATATAAAAAAAAAAATCCTTGTCTAGCAACATGACAGTGTTTGACCAAAACCTCAACTTTCTCTAACCCAACTCTACAAGAGTTGTCTTTTTAACGTAAACTCAAGAGTAATTTTCAGTCTTCTTACATGTGTGGCTTTCATTAAATAATATGCAGTGATCCTTCTGTAAGAGCCCTTTCACACTGGAGCGCCCATAGCGTCGGCGGTAAAATGCCGCTAATTTTACCGCCTACGCTATGGGCGGATTTGCAGATTTGCGGATTTGCGGATTTGCGGCGTATTTCGGCCGCTAGTGGGGGCGGTTTTAAAGGGTTAAACCCGCCCACAATGCGCTGCTGAAGCGCATTGCGGGCGGTATAGCCGCACTGTCCCATTAATTTCAATGGGCAGCAGCGGTGGAGGAGCGGTAAACACACCGCTCCTTCACCGCTGCAAAGATGCGGTTAGCAGGACTTTTTCTAACGTCCTGCTAGCGCAACGCTCCAGTGTGAAAGCCCTCGGGCTTTCACACTGGAATGAATGGGGCAGCAGTTTAGCAGCGTTTTGCAAGCACTATTTTTAACGCTTTAGCGCCTGCAAAACACTCCAGTGTGAAAGGGGTCTAAAAGTGCTTGCTCAGGTACTTTCTGTTAGGAGTGACAATGCTTTCTGTCTCTGTATCCCAGCTGTGCTTCTGTGTTGTCACACAGACTTCCAGTAGAGACTGTAAGTGGCCATTTCCACACACATTACACAGGAATAGTGCTCTGAAATATGCCATACGATCATCACTGAAGCGCATACTTGTAGGCAGGAAGTGACTGCAAAGAGGATGCATGAGATCAGATGCACTAGTGTAGCCCCCTCTACCATACAGTAGGTAGATGTTAGAGGTGAGGTTTTTGTGTGATAGCTGCCAGGCAGGTAAATTTAGGCAGGCCTATGCTTCATGCTAGTTAGTGTAGCAGTGGGTGTGACCACCTGTCTTTCAGTTCTTGAGCGCCTCCTCTGCTTCCAGGCAGAATGTTCTGGAAGAGGGGCATTCCTGGGAATTGGAGTGACAGGGAGCTCATGTGAGGAGCCCTGACCAATCCCCAATTGAAATTGGCGGAGGGCAGGCCTCCTACTTAAGCTCAGGTCCAGCCCACTGGAGGGGACTTGTCGGCTGGGTGAAGTGAAGAATGGAGTGTTAGACTGCAACAGGAGGCCCATCCCCATCTGGGGGGGGGTGCAGGCCTCGGCGGAGGAGCTCAGGAGCTGGGAGGAAGTCTCTCCTTACACGGTCATGGAGGAGGTGTTCTGGAACAGAGGAGCTGGAGAAGCAATCGGTATGCATGTCTGGGTAAATTCTTCACCAAGGACTCAGGGAAGGAGAAGGTCAGTGAGTGAGGCACAGTGGATATCTGGAGGAGGCATGCCGGGGGAGCTGGGTGCAAGGCCAGAGGAGAGACTGTGGGGTTTTGTGTCAAATCGATGTGGCCTGCGGGCACAGGTTTTGCAAGTCGGGCTAGCTGGGATCAGTAGTCCACCAACTATCTAAAGCTGCTAAACAACTAGGCCAATCAAGAAGGGGTACTGCAGGCCCCTAGCCTACTAAAGTTCAGCAAGTTCAGTAACCACCTGGGATTATTCAGAGTGATCCCTGGTGCAGTGTAAAGATGATGGGGCAGAGAGACTAACATTTGACAGTGAAGTTTTGTGCAGGAGGAGAAGAGTCCTGGGAGAAATAGTCTGCAGGAGTTGGTGCAGAGGAGGAGTAACGGTCTGCAGGAGTTGGTGCAGAGGAGAGACTGTAAATGTTAGAGTCCATCATTTGTTCAAAACGCAATTAATTCAACAATTCTTTAATGACGATGGCAAAGTGATCTGTTCTATGGGCATCCCATACCCTTTCCCCAAGTTATTTCCCCAAATAAACAAAAACAAAAGCAAACGACTGTTCATTGTCTCCTGGAGAGTGATGTATGAAGGTCTGGCAGCAGGGTGAACATGGTGGATGTTAGTAACTAGTAGCAACCATCCACTACACTAGTATTTTATTATAAGACAAATGACAATTGTTTATGATACGCAGTTATTTGCCAGACAGAAAGTCATTTGGTTAGAGTTTGCATATACTTTAAATTAGTAGGTAATAAGCATACATTAAATAAAAAATATGACATATCTTGAGAGATTTCTATTTTGTCTGTGTTTTATTTCACTTTATTAAATTAAGTAAAAAAAAATTATAAATGGGTTTTATGTTTGGACTAAGAGCTCCCTCTGCTGTACTGATGTTAGCAACAACAACAAAAAATGTATAATGTGCTAATTGATCGAAGATTAATAGGAATGTCTGTTGCTAATGCCGCGCACACACGATCATTATTCACGGCGGTTAAAAAACCGCCGTGAATAATGTCATTAAAAACGAGGGAACAGCTTGTTCCCCACACACGGTCGTTGTTCACGTCGTTTTTTCTCTTGTCGAGAAAAACGACGTCTGTGGGCTCCGCGGCAGTGTTTCCCTATGGGAAACACTGCCGCGGAAAACATGTCGAAAAAAATGATGAGAAAAATTAGAACATGTTCTAATTTTTCTCGTCGTTTTTAATGCCGTTTTTCTCGTCGAAAAAAACGACAGAAAGCCCACAGACTATCGTTTTTCTCGTCGAATGGGAAAAATGTCGTTTTTCTCGACGAGAAAAACGGCCGTGTGTACGCGGCATAAGAGTATCCTTCCATGGGCGTGAGGATCTGTGACCTTCATGCCCCCTGAGCTGCATTGACTTTGATAGATATGAGCAGCTGTCAGCACACCTTTGTTTTCCTATATGATAAAAGTAAACTACAGTATTGCAAGGCACATTGCACCTTAGCACCAATCTTAACATGAGCGAGCCAAAGAAGTAGTGAAATGCATTTTTGGTCCACTGATGTGTTGATTTACATACTGTGTGCTTTGTGGCAACCTCTATTTATCATAGAGATGAATGGAATATGCTGACAGCTGGTTGCTGACTGTTAATGGCAACACAGCTCATTGGGCATGAAGATCTTCATAACTGTGTAAAAGAACAAAAATCAGCAAAATTTTGAATATCTACCTCTTGTATACATAACCAATTCAGTCCCACAGCTTTCTCTCCCGTTAAAGTGGTTCCTCAGATATGAAATATGAACAAAGCACATACAGTATTTTCTATAGTGTTTACTATACGTGTCTATAGGTGTCATTTCTCTCTGCTGTCTAGTTCCTCTGTTATCAACATGAGTCACTTCTCACAAATTTCCCTGATACCAAGAGCTAAAAAGGTGATAGGGGAGGGAGCTCCAGCACACAGCTTGTGATTGGCAGCCACAACTCTACTCCTGTGTGCTTTGTGAAGGGGGGTGTTCCTTCCCTCTTATTAGCTCACAGAGCTCTTATACAGTGTGTAACTGCAGCTCCTCACCTAGGGTTGCCACCTTTTCTTCAAGTCAAAACCGAACACTTCAGCGGCGCACAGCAAATTTTTTTATAGTATAAATTACACATATATTTAGTTATTAATATGATTTCTAATCATATGAAGTTAATAACAAGAGTCCTCCTTTATATCAGAGTCCACAGAGTTCCCCTTTTACATCTGAAATTGCAGAGTTCCCTTTCACTGTAAGGGGTTACTCTGCAGACTCTGATCTAAGGGAGAACTCTGGGGACTCTAACATATGGGATGCTCCGGGAACCCTGATTTAAGGGGGAACACTGAGAACTCTGATGTACGGAGAGGACTCTGATGTAAGTGCAACACTGTGGCCTCTGGTATAAAGGGGAACTGTGATATAAGGGGTACTCTGAGAACCCTGATTTATCTTAGTGTACTCACTCAGAGGCAGGAGAGAGAAGGAGGACAAGACTAGAGACTTCAGTCACAGACAGGTAGGGATTCTGAGCTCACTCACCCCTTGGCAGTCAGCACCCCTCATCCAGATGTATCTCAGGCTGCTGGACTTCAAATTTCCGGCCTGCACTTTCCTTTTCTGAGGCACAGACCTGGGTAGGGGCGGGAGGAAAAGGTGTAGATGGAGCCCTCTCTCCTCTCCCATAGGTGTGAGTGTGGGGAGGGGGAATTGTTAGTGCTGGCTTTGGGCAGCATGAAAGAGAGTGTAACAGACACTCTCAGCTTAGAGACAACTGCAGCCAGCAACCCTATTGGGAAACCATAGTCCAGTCTGAATAATGTGTCTGGGTTTCCGGCAGTCTGAAACCCGGACGCATGATTCCAAACCCAAACTGTCCAGGTGAATCCCGGAGAGGTGGCAACCCTATCCCCGCCGCCTGCTTTGTGGTCTGTAAAAAATCCTTTTTAATCTCTTTTAAGAGTTTTTTACAAGGATGTACAGGGCATATGGCTGCCAATAAACAATTACAATATATGTAGGAGTATTTGTTTAATCTCTGTGTATCACTTGATGCTAGTCACTTCACTGGGTATATGTAAGGGTTTACATTCACTTTAACCACTTCAATACCATGCACTTATACAGCTTCCTGCCCAAGCCAATTTGGAGCTTTCAGCGCTGTCGCAATTTGAATGACAATTGCGCGGTCATGCTACACTGTACCCAAACAAATTTTTTATCATTTTGTTCCCACAAATAGAGCTTTCTTTCGGTGGTATTTGATCGCCTCTGCGATTTTTATTTTTTGCACAACAAATAAAAAAAGAGCGAAAATTTTTAAAAAAACTATGTTTTTCTTTGTTTCTGTTAATTTTTTTGTAAATAAGTACCTTTTCTACTTCAATGACGGGCACTGCTAAGGCGGCACTGAAGGGCACTGATAAGGTGACACTGATGGGCACCAATGAGGTGGCACTGATGAGGTGGCACTGATGGGCACTGATGATGGGCACTGATAAAGCGGCACTGATGGGCACTGATATGTGGCACTGGTATGCGGCACTGATGGGCACTCATAGGTGGCACTGATTGGCACTCATAGGCGGCACTGATTGGCACTCATAGGCGGCACTGATTGGCACTCATGGGCGGCACTGATGGGCACTTATGGGTGGCACTGATAGGTGGCATGGACGGGCACTGATAGGTGGGCACAGATTGGCACGGATGGGCACGGATGGGCACTGATAGGTGGCACTGATGGACACTAGTAGGTGGCATTGGTGGCACTGGTGCCCAGCAATGCCAGCCACCACACATTGTGAAAGTGCCAGTCAGTGCCCATTTGTGGGCACTGATTGGCATATTTTTTTAATGTTTTTCTTTTATTTATTTATTTTTACTACATGTGGATGGCCATAGGGGCCATCCACATGATTGGGGCTTCCCTGGTGGTCCTGGGGGGCTTCCCTGGTGGTCTAGTGTTGATATCCAAGGGGGGGCTGCGCTGATAAACAATCAGCGCGAACCCCCCCTGTCAGGAGAGCCGCCGATCGGCTCTCCTCTACTCGCGTCTGTCAGACGTGAGTGAGGAAGAGCCGATCAACGGCTCTTCCTGTTTACTTCCTGATCAGCCGTGATTCGACACGGCTGATCACATGGTAAAAAGCCTCCGACGGAGGCTTTTTACCGAGATCAGTGTAGCGGTGGGTCAGACTGACCCACCGCTCCACCGATCGCCGCGATGCGCGCCCCCCCGGGCGCGCGGCGGCTGTTATCCCGCAGGACGTCATATGACGTCCAGTGTGGATAACAGAACCACTTCCCGGACGTCAATCTGCTATTGACTGGGCGGGAAGTGTAAAGTATAATCAAAGGCAGATATAGAAAAAAAGGTGCTTGTGCGCTTACCACTCAGTAAAAATAGAAACACTAAAGTGCAAATATTGCTGAACAAATTAAATATTAAGAGACAACTAGCAGCTAACTTCTATAATGTGACCAACATACAATAAAATAGTTTATATAGTGAAGCAGCGCTAAATGTCAATAGAAAGTGCTAATATTAAAAGTGCTATTAATAAAGTCTAACTTCTCATAAATTAAATAAATGGGGTGACAAAATCAACAATAATAAAATAAAATTAAAACGTCCAAACAGTGACTATGTAAATAAAGTGCTAAATAGCCAAAATGGCAGTCCAAATAGCAACAGCTAATTGCAGGGAGAGAAGCAAGGATGGGTGTGGGAATACACCTTGTCTCATCAGAAACACACTGGATCAGATGAACAAATGATGCATAAATAATCCTCCCCCATAGACACCAGCCTCTCACCTCTCTGGTGGACCCCACGGGGTCAGTAATAACCACAAAGCTCTCCACTGCTCACAATGAGAACTTCCAGTCCTTTTGCGTGACCCGAAACCACTGTAGGGATCTCCACAGCTTACCAGTGTTCTTCCTTAAAGCAAATCTTCCTGATGGACCCCACGAGGTCAATAATGGCCACAAAGATCTCCACTGCTCACAATGAGAACTTCCAGTCCTTTTGAGTGACCCGGAACCACTGTAAGAATCTCCACAGCTTACCAATGTTCTTCCTTAAAACAAATCTCTCTGGTGGACCCCACGGGGTCAGTAATAACCACAAAGATCTCCACTGCTCACAATGAGAACTTCCAGTCCGTTTGCGTGACCCGAAACCACTGTAGGGATCTCCACAGCTTACCAGTGTTCTTCCTTAAAGCAAATCTTCCTGATGGACCCCACGAGGTCAATAATGGCCACAAAGATCTCCACTGCTCACAATGAGAACTTCCAGTCCTTTTGAGTGACCCGGAACCACTGTAAGAATCTCCACAGCTTACCAATGTTCTTCCTTAAAACGAATCTTACTCCATAATATTCAGAAAAAAACAAAAAGGGACTCCATAGTGAAGCATGTAAAGGAAAGCCCCAAGAAAAGGCGTTTATTCAAATAAAAACAGCTAAAAAACACGTTAAAAACCAAGGGGTAAAAAACGCCAAACAAAATGTTCATAAAATACTAACTTCCGGTTTACGGCCGCAAACCGGAAGTGGACGTCACTTAGGCTCCTCCTCCCGACGCGTTGCGTCACTACACACGTGACTTCATGAAGTCACGTGTGTAGTGACGCAACGCATCGGGAGGAGGAGCCTAAGTGACGTCCACTTCCGGTTTGCGGCCGTAAACCGGAAGTTAGTATTTTATGAACATTTTGTTTGGCGTTTTTTACCCCTTGGTTTTTAACGTGTTTTTTAGCTGTTTTTATTTGAATAAACGCCTTTTCTTGGGGCTTTCCTTTACATGCTTCACTATGGAGTCCCTTTTTGTTTTTTTCTGAATATTATGGAGTAAGATTCGTTTTAAGGAAGAACATTGGTAAGCTGTGGAGATTCTTACAGTGGTTCCGGGTCACTCAAAAGGACTGGAAGTTCTCATTGTGAGCAGTGGAGATCTTTGTGGCCATTATTGACCTCGTGGGGTCCATCAGGAAGATTTGCTTTAAGGAAGAACACTGGTAAGCTGTGGAGATCCCTACAGTGGTTTCGGGTCACGCAAAAGGACTGGAAGTTCTCATTGTGAGCAGTGGAGATCTTTGTGGTTATTACTGACCCCGTGGGGTCCACCAGAGAGATTCGTTTTAAGGAAGAACATTGGTAAGCTGTGGAGATTCTTACAGTGGTTCCGGGTCACTCAAAAGGACTGGAAGTTCTCATTGTGAGCAGTGGAGATCTTTGTGGCCATTATTGACCTCGTGGGGTCCATCAGGAAGATTTGCTTTAAGGAAGAACACTGGTAAGCTGTGGAGATCCCTACAGTGGTTTCGGGTCACGCAAAAGGACTGGAAGTTCTCATTGTGAGCAGTGGAGATCTTTGTGGTTATTACTGACCCCGTGGGGTCCACCAGAGAGGTGAGAGGCTGGTGTCTATGGGGGAGGATTATTTATGCATCATTTGTTCATCTGATCCAGTGTGTTTCTGATGAGACAAGGTGTATTCCCACACCCATCCTTGCTTCTCTCCCTGCAATTAGCTGTTGCTATTTGGACTGCCATTTTGGCTATTTAGCACTTTATTTACATAGTCACTGTTTGGACGTTTTAATTTTATTTTATTATTGTTGATTTTGTCACCCCTATTATTTAATTTATGAGAAGTTAGACTTTATTAATAGCACTTTTAATATTAGCACTTTCTATTGACATTTAGCGCTGCTTCACTATATAAACTATAATCAAAGGCAAATCTTTTTTTTCCCTCATTTTGGGTTATTCTGGACAAGGGAGGGTTATAACTCCATGTCAGTTTTTTTTTTTTTTGCCATCTGTGTCATTGGGGAGATTTTCCTTCACTTCCTAATGTAGATGTTGGCCAGCACACCATGGAACGACATGAATAGCGTCCAAACGAATGATTTATTGCATGATCACAACACAAGGAGAGTGCAACGTTTCGGAGTCACGCAGGACCCCTTTGTCACATGCCTGATGAAGGGGTCCTGCATTAATCTGAAACGTTGCACTCTCCTTATGTTGTGATCATGCAATAAATCATCCGTTTGGATGCTATTCATGTCGTTCCATGGTGTGCTGGCAAATATTTACATTGTGATTTGAACCAGTTTCCAGCTGCTTGTTGCTGCAGCACCCTAATTTGAGAGCTCATCCAGGAATGTGTGCGATGGGAATATGAAGTATTTCCTTCACTTCCTGTCCCATAGGCAAAACAGGAAGTGAGCGGCAATCCCTCCAAAGTGGGAAAATCCCTTGTTATCACCAGGGTCACCAGAACTAGTGTGCCCATTGGAAGATTTTACCTTTAGTACTGTTCTGGGGACAACCCAAAATTTAGAATTTCCCTTTGCTTTCACTTTCGATGATAATGGTAAACATGACAAATAGGGAAGTTGAATTTTTCTAAAAGGGGCAAACGCAGCAATAAAAATTGGCAAGTGTTCTAATACCTCTAAAAACTAAAAATTTTGAAAAAAGTGTTTGCTTTTAGTTATACTTTAAAAGAAAAGTACGGGATGTTCAAATAACAAACATCCGTACTCACCTCCATGCTGCAGCATCTGTGTACGCTGCAGCTGTTCAATGCTCTCAGAGCGGACAACAGTCACTGTCAGTCATTGCTCTTTGCTCTGCTCCTCCAGCGCTCACTGGAGCACCATGCTGGGGAGGGGTTGGGCATGGCTGACTCCTGCTCTTAGCCATGTGCTGAAAGTTGGAGCCAGCTGTCAGTCAGGCAGTAGCGTATATCCTGACAATATTGTTGGGATCCTTCCACTACCTGGAACAGCTGTGCTCCATCAACTGACAGAAATTTTGTTTGTGCGATTGATCAGCTGATTCACGGTCATAGGAGTCCAATAGTTAAAGATAAACTACAGCTTTTGTTAGACCTTGCGTAGTTCATTTGGGCCAGCTTCCAGTCTCATACCCGTACACAGTAGAGTCTATCACAGTGGCGCTCAGCCATTCACAGAAAGAAGTGAATTCTATCAATGAATACAAAACCTCCTCTAATTGGCTAAGTCAGAGGTTGTGACATCATCAGCCCGCCTCTCTGACTCAGCCAATCAGAGGAAGCTTAGTATTCATTGATAGAATACACCACTCTTTTTGAATGGCTGAGTGCCACTGTGATAGACTCTACCGTGTTTTCCGGGTATGAGACAGGAAATCTCAAGCCAAGCTGGCCCAAACAAACTGCAAAGTCTAACAAAAGATGGAGTTTAGCTTTAATGTACTGTACTCCAGTGACCAACAAGAAAACTATGGCCAAACAAGCTTTGGCCATACTTCCCTTTGAAAGTGTAAAAAAAACAGTTTCTTTATGCTGGAAGTGGAAGCGGATAGCATATCTCCCAACTGTCACTGATTTCGAAAGGACTGTCCCTGATTTGGAACAATGTCCCTCTTTCCTCCTCATTTTTCCCTCAATTTATAAAATTAACAATTTATCTTTCAAAGTCTTTGCCAATGCTAAACCTTTTATCTCATTTCTAAATGGCTGCATTTGTAAATGTCAATAGCCAGTATAAAGGAATAATAGTGGTAACAAATGCACGTGGGTTTAACTAATCTTTTTCTTTGCATATTTCTCCTTTAAGGGGGCGTGGCATGGGGTGTGTCCTATGCCTTCATATGTGTTCCTAGTTCCCATCTCAAAAAGTTGAGAGGTATGGGATAGTAATAATTAGTGTTGAGCGAACCCGAACTGTAAAGTTCGGGTCCGTACCGAACTTTAGCTTTTTCCCGAACCCGAACCCGGACTTTGCCCAAAAGTCCGGGTTCGGGTTCGGGTTCGGCAATCTAATAACGCATTTAGAAATGCTTCAGGGGCCAGCCAATCACCTTTTGATTAGCTGGTGTGCCCTTAGAGGCCATCATAGCCATGCCTACTAATGGCATGGCTGTGATTGGTCAGTGCAACATGTGACCCAGCTTCTATATAAGCTAGAGGCACACAGCACACATGACACTCTGCTTCAGAATAGATAGGGAGAGGATCTAGTCTGCTGCTGCTGCTTTTAGGGAGAGATAGAAAGATAGATGAGGTAGTCCTGATTCTACAATCTGAGGGAAAAGATAGAGAGATAGTGTAGTGTAGGGCCAGGTTCCTGTGTTGGTGCTTTCAGGGAGAGAGAATATTATATAGGAGTCCAGATTCAGAGATTAAAATCAGCGATCTGCATAGGTCTACCTATTTGTGTTGCAGTGCAGTCTTTTTACACTGCCATGAGCCCAGTGTCAGAGAAAATCAAACTTTTAGGGGAAAAAAAAGGCACTTTATTGTTCTCTTTTCCAAAAGACCCATAGGGCAAAAAAAAAAAAGCATTTTATTTTGCTCGTGCAAAAAAAGACCCGTTTAGGGCAAAAAATAAAAATAAAAAAAATTTGCACTTTAATGTACGCTTGCAAAAAACGCCGTTTAGGGGCACCAAAAAAAGTTTGCAGTGTGTTATACATATTTTGAGGTGTGTGAAATAAACAATTTCTATATAGTTTTCTCCTACTGTGCTATACTAAAAAAACAACATTTTTTTTGAATAGCATTTTCTGCAGTTCTGTAGCTGTGCGATTCAGCGGTTACGTACTGTGGGTGTGTTCTGCTCTTCCAAAAAACGCCGTTTAGTGGCACAAAAAAAAGTTTGCAGTGTGTTATACATATTTTGAGGTGTTTGAAATAAACAATTTCTTTATAGTTTTCTCCTACGTTGCTATACTAAAAAAACAAACATTTTTTTGAATAGCATTTTCTGCAGTTCTGTAGCTGTGCGATTCAGCGGTTACGTACTGTGGGTGTGTTCTGCTCTTCCAAAAAACGCCGTTTAGTGGCACAAAAAAAAGTTTGCAGTGTGTTATACATATTTTGAGGTGTGTGAAATAAACAATTTCTATATAGTTTTCTCCTACTGTGCCATACTAAAAAAACAACATTTTTTTTGAATAGCATTTTCTGCAGTTCTGTAGCTGTGCGATTCAGCGGTTACGTACTGTGGGTGTGTTCTGCTCTTCCAAAAAACGCCGTTTAGTGGCACAAAAAAAAGTTTGCAGTGTGTTATACATATTTTGAGGTGTTTGAAATAAACAATTTCTTTATAGTTTTCTCCTACGATGCTATACTAAAAAAACAACATTTTTTTTTAATAGCATTTTCTGCAGTTCTGTAGCTGTGCGATTCAGCGGTTACGTACTGTGGGTGTGTTCTGCTCTTCCAAAAAACGCCGTTTAGTGGCACCAAAAAAAGTTTGCAGTGTGTTATACATATTTTGAGGTGTTTGAAATAAACAATTTCTTTATAGTTTTCTCCTACGTTGCTATACTAAAAAAACAAAAATTTTTTTGAATAGCATTTTCTGCAGTTCTGTAGCTGTGCGATTCAGCGGTTACGTACTGTGGGTGTGTTCTGCTCTTCCAAAAAACGTCGTTTAGTGGCACAAAAAAAAGTTTGCAGTGTGTTATACATATTTTGAGGTGTTTGAAATAAACAATTTCGTTATAGTTTTCTCCTACGTTGCTATACTAAAAAAACAACATTTTTTTTGAATAGCATTTTCTGCAGTTCTGTAACTGTGCGATTCAGCGGTTACGTACTGTGGGTGTGTTGTGGTCTTCCAAAAAACGCCATTTAGGGCCACAAAAAATATTTTGCAGTGTGTTATACATATGTGGAGGTGTGTGAAATAAACAATTTCTATATAGTTTTCTTCTACTGTGCTATACTAAAAAAACAACATTTTTTTTGAATAGCATCTTCTGCAGTTCTGTAGCTGTGCGATTCAGCGGTTACGTACTGTGGGTGTGTTCTGCTCTTCCAAAAAACGCCGTTTAGTGGCACCAAAAAAAGTTTGCAGTGTGTTATACATATTTTGAGGTGTGTGAAATAAACAATTTCTATATAGTTTTCTCCTACGTTGCTATACTAAAAAAACAACATTTTTTTTGAATAGCATTTTCTGCAGTTCTGTAGCTGTGCGATTCAGCGGTTACGTACTGTGGGTGTGTTCTGCTCTTCCAAAAAACGCCGTTTAGTGGCACCAAAAAAAGTTTGCAGTGTGTTATACATATTTTGAGGTGTGTGAAATAAACAATTTCTATATAGTTTTCTCCTACTGTGCTATACTAAAAAAACAAAAATTTTTTTGAATAGCATTTTCTGCAGTTCTGTAGCTGTGCGATTCAGCGGTTACGTACTGTGGGTGTGTTCTGCGCATCCAAAAACACCCATTTAGGGCAAGATCCTAAATTTTGAAAATATGAGGAGAAGGTCAAAGGGACGTGGTGGCCCCGGTCGTGGTGCTGCTGGTGGAGCTCCTGTTGCAGGGAGAGGACGTGGTGGATCTGTGCCAGATACACGCACAAGTGAAACACCTTCCTCAGGTGCGAGTAGGCGACCGAGCCTGCGGCGGTATTTTGTCGCGCCTAATGAGGCTGTACGAATGTTTAGGCCAGGACAAGTACAGGCGATAGTAGATTGGGTTGCTGACAGTGCCTCGGGTTCCTTCACATTGTCTCCCACCCACTCTTCTGATGAAAGAACAGAGTTGGCACCTGAAACCCATGTCCATCAGTCTTTCACCTCACCCCCTTGCAAATCAGCCAAGCAGTCTGAGCCCCAAATCATGCAGCAGTCTCTTCTGCTTTTCGATGACTCTGTTAGCAGGGTTTCCCAGGGCCATCCACCTAGCCCTGCCCCAGAAGTGGAAGAGATTGAGTGCACCGATGCCCAACCACTTATGTTTCATGATGAGTACATGGGAGGACCATCGCAGTACGTCTCGGATGATGACGAAACACAGGTGCCAACTGCTGCTGCTTTCGCAATTGTGCAGACAGACAAGGAGGGCAGGGGTGAAGACTGGGTGGAAGATGATGTGGAGGACGATGAGGTCCTCGACCCCACATGGAATCAACGTTATGCAGGTGACCAGTGTAGTTTGGAGGAAGAGGCAGTGGTCGCACAGAGCCACCAGCACAGCAGAAGAGGGAGCAGGGTGCAAAAGCGGAGCGTCTGTCAGCTAGACAGTATGTCTGCTACTGCCCAACGCAGCAAGGGACCGAGCACACCAAAGCCAGGTCCAAGGAGTTCCCCAGCGTGGCAGTTCTTCACACAATGTGCTGATGACAAGACACGAGTGGTTTGCACGCTGTGCAATCAGAGCCTGAAGCGAGGCATAAACGTTCTCAACCTGAGCACAACCTGCATGACCAGGCATCTAAGTGCAAAGCACGAGCTGCAGTGGAGTAGACACCTCAAAAACCAAGAAAGGTCTCTGGCTCCTCCTGCTTCCTCTTCTGCTGCAGTCTCGGCCTCTTCATCCACCTCTGTAGTGACAGTGGCACCTGCCACCCCGCAAACAGAGCATCTGCCAGCAACACTACCACCTGGGTCACCAATCATCTCCACAATGTCCCATGGAAGCGTTCAGCTCTCTATCTCCCAAACATTGGAGCGGAAGAGGAAGTACCCCCCTAGCCACCCACGATCTCTGGCCCTGAATGCCAGCATTTCAAAACTCCTGGCCTTTGAAATGCTGTCATTCCGTCTGGTGGAGACGCAGAGTTTTAAAAGCCTGATGGCATTGGCTGTCCCACAGTACGTCGTGCCCAGCCGCCACTATTTTTCCAGGCGAGCCATCCCTTCCCTGCACAACCAAGCCATCGCCATCTGTGGCAAGGTCCACCTAACTACGGATGCGTGGACCAGTAAGCACGGTCAGGGACGTTATATCTCCCTAACAGCACACTGGGTAAATGCAGTGGCGGCTGGGCCTGAGGCAGATAGCAGTTTGGCGCATGTCCTTCCACCACCGAGGATTGCAGGGCGCTTCAGTTTGCCTCCTGTTGCTAACTCCTCCTACGCCGCTTCCTCATCCTCTACCGTCTCCTCATCCGGTCAGCGTAACACCTTCACCACCAACTTCCGCACAGCCAGGGGTAAACGACAGCAGGCAGTTTTAAAACTTTCCTGTTTGGGGGAAAAACCCCACACCGCGCAGGAGTTGTGGAGGGACATGGAACAACAGACCAATGAGTGGTTGCTGTCAGTGAGCCTCAAGCCCGGCCTGGTGGTGTGCGATAATGGGCGAAATCTCGTAGCAGCTCTGGGCCTAGCCGGTTTGACGCACATCCCTTGCCTGGCGCATGTGCTGAACTTGGTGGTCCAGAGGTTCCTTAAAAATTACCCCAATATGCCAGAGCTGCTGCAGAAAGTGCGGACTGTGTGTGCGCACTTTCGGCGTTCTCACCCTGCTGCTGCTTGCCTGTCAGCGCTGCAGCGTAACTTCGGCCTTCCCGCTCACCACCTCATATGTGACGTGCCCACAAGGTGGAACTCCACCTTGCACATGCTGGCCAGACTGTGCGAGCAGCAGCAGGCGATAGTGGAGTTTCAGCTGCAGCAATCACGCGTGAGTCGCTCTGCGGAACAGCACCACTTCACCACCAATAACTGGGCCTCCATGCGAGACCTGTGTGCCTTGTTGCGCTGTTTCGAGTACTCCACCAACATGTCCAGTGCCAATGACGCCGTTCTTAGCGTTACTATCCCAGTTCTATGCCTCCTTGAAAAAACGCTTCAGGCGATGATGGAAGAGGATGTGGCACAGGAGGAGGAGGAGGAGGAAGCGGGATCATTTCAAAGGCTTTCAGGGCAGTCTTTCACAAGTGGCTACGAGGGTGGGTTCCTGCACCAACAAACGCCAGGTACACAATTGTCCGGCAGAAAGGGAACAGTTCTGGAGGATGACGAGGTGGAGGAGGAGATGGAGGAGGAGGAGGAGGAGGAGGAGGAGGCATTTTCACAGCAGGGTGGCACCCAGACCAGCTCCTGGCCATCACTGGTGCGTGGCTGGGGGGATACAGAGGACACAGACGATACACCTCCCACAGAGGACAGCTTTTCTTTGCCTCTGGGCAGCCTGGCACACATGAGCGATTACATGCTGCAGTGTTTCCGCAATGACCGCCGAGTTGCCCACATTTTAACTGGTGCTGATTACTGGGTGGCCACCCTGCTGGATCCCCGTTACAAGGACAACGTACCGTCCTTAATTCCCTCACTGGAGCGGGATCGTGAGATGCGCGAGTACAAGCGCACGCTGGTAGACACGCTGCTGGTGGCATTCCCACCTGACAACGGGCGTACGGTGGAAGTACAAGGCGAAGGCAGAGGAGGAGGAAGAGGTCGCCAACGCAGCCGGGGCACCGGCAGCACCTCAGAAGGCAGGGTTAGCATGGCTGAAATGTGGAAAAGCTTTGTCAGCACGCCACAACAACCAGCACCACCAGCTGAGATGGAACGTCTTAGCAGGAGGCAGCATTTCACCAACATGGTTGAGCAGTATGTGTCCACAGGCCTACACGTACTGGATGACGGGTCTGCCCCCTTTAACTTCTGGGTCTCCAAATTGGGCACATGGTCTGAGCTTGCCCTTTATGCCTTGGAGGTGCTGGCCTGCCCTGCAGCCAGTGTATTATCTGAACGTGTATTTAGCACGGCAGGGGGCGTTATCACAGACAAGCGCAGCCGCCTGTCCAGAGCCAATGTGGACAAGCTCACGTTCATTAAAATGAACCAGGCATGGATCCCACAGGACTTGTCCGTACCTTGTGCAGAATAGACATGTATACCGGTGTTGTGACAAAAACTGTCCGGCCATCGTATTGTGTCCGGCCCATACTGCGAAGGCGCAGCGCTTGCGCAGTACAGAGGACAAGGAGATTCACAAAATCTCCGAAGATGAACGGCGCCTGCGCTGTGAGTGCAGGTTCAAGCCCCACCATCCAAGTGGACATACGGTAGCACATAGTAACAGGGCCCCTCACGGGCTCGGTTCGATCGCCACGCTTCGGGCACGGCCTCACTTGGCTCGTCTTGAACCACGGATGGTGTGCCCTTCACCTGAACTCACCACGCAGGCGCCGTTCGTCTTGGGAGATTTTAGAAATCCCCTTGTCCTACATACTGAGCAAGCGCAGTACAGGGTGGACACTATTTGACGGGGGACAGAATTCGACACATCACCGGCATTACACAGCCATTGTTGTATTTTTGAATCAGTGTTGGCTACCTCGTCCTCCTCCACCGCCGCTTCCACCTACACAGCCACATCCACCGCCACTTCAACCTCCTACTCCATATGGACCTCGTCCTCCTAGGTCAAGATTATTATTTTTTATTTTTATTTTTTTTATGTTATTTTAAGTTATTTCCCTATCCACATTTGTTTGCAGAGCACTTGCCATGCTCTTAACAACATTTTGCTGCCATTTGCAGCCCTCTAGCCCTTTCCATTACCTTTTTAGAGCCTTTTTAGTCCTTAGAAGTCCGGGTCCCCATTGACTTCAATGGGGTTCGGGTTCGGGTCTCGGTTCGGGTTAAAGTTCGGTCCCGAACCCGAACTTTTTTCCGAAGTTCGGCCGAACCTGTCGAACCCGAACATCCAGGTGTCCGCTCAACTCTAGTAATAATGTAAGGAGATGTGTAAAATAATGGGGCTAACTAAATAATTTGTTCAGCTTTGCCTTTTTAGCAAATTTTTCCCTAGGAAAAATGTAAAATATTCACCAGCATTCAGGTAAGGACATGATAAAATAAATGGAATGTTTATTGTTTGTGTTGGTGAAGAACATTAGCACAATAATTAGTCAGTGAACATAACAACAGAGGATCTTTCTTAAAGAGGAAGTACTTACTTTCTCTTTATTCCCCTGCAAAGTAAAAGCATAATGGGCTAGTATGCATCGCATACTAGCCCATTATGTGGCACTTACCTGAAAACGAAGCCTGCAATGTCAGCGATGTCCCCGCTGGTGGAAGATCCAACTTCATCCCTCTTCCTTTCCAGGGCCGCGGACTGCGGCTCTGTGACCGGCCGTAGCTGCGCAACGTCAATCCTGCGCATGCGTGTGGGAGCCGCCAGTCATGACACACGCTGGGGAAAAAACGACACAGAGGGCCGTTTCTTCATTGCGCATGTGCTGATGACATCACTATAAGGTAAATATCTCCTAAACAGCGCACGTTTAGGAAATATTTTCAGTACATATAGGAAAGCCTTATTATAGGCTTACCTATATGTAAAAATGTCTCAGGGGGGTTTATAACCACTTTAATAGATGGCAGCAGTGGCTAGGTAATGAGTAGATGCAGGTGGTTCTGTTAGTTATTGATATGTTGTACCAATGGCAGTGGTAGTGTTGTAACTGTTCTGTGACATCAGGTATGGACAGTCAAAAGTAACAGCTTATCTAGTCTTTGTTTATTTTCATGAACGTTTCTGTCAGGGCCCAAATTTGAACATGCAAATTCTGTTGTTTCTGGCCATGTCTCTTTTTGCTAGGCCACCTGGAATGCTGGACAGCTCCCTGGACACAACAAAATATATTACAGCACACACATGGAAAAATGACATTTAAATCCTGCAAGGCTATTTAAAACACCTGAACATATTAAAAAATATGGGGATTTGGTTACACCATATGGCCATACAGTGCTAAGCCCACAACTGCGTCAAAGTACCCCATTATCAGTGGGTCCTAGCTCCCTGGACAATTATTTGAATAATTCTGCCTCAAACCTTGTTTGTGTTGAACTTTGAGCGCCTTCTTCCTTCCATGAACTTCCTATTTAGGCCATGCCTTTGCATTTCCAGTTTGCCAGATTATTGTGCTCCCTCCAGCCAATATCTGGTTCTTGTCTGTCCTGCTGCTGTCTGTGTCTTTGCTGCTACTCATTACCGACCCTTGGCTTGTTCCTCAACTACACTTCTGCTTGATCCTGGCCTGCATCAATTCATTGCCGACCTTTGGCTTGTTTGCTGACTATGCTTCTGCTTATCTCTGCCTGCTGTGTGTGCTGTTGGGCCCTGGCAGGCTTGCCTCCTGGTGGGGGAAATCCTGGAGACCACGGTTTGGTGCTGACACACAGTGGGACCCATCTCCACCATTGAAAGCTCTAGTGAACTCCTGTTGGTGCTTGGACTCTGCACCTCAGGTGAGTCCATGTCATCCGCTGGAGTGACCTGCTTCTGTGCTTGTCCAGCTGGTTGGTGGGTGCTTCTTTACTGCTATAGCTATTGGTCTCTGAACCTGACCCCTGACCGTGACAGTCTCAATTGCTGAGTAGAAAAGTCTGGTATGTTTTTTGCTAATGATGCCAACCTTCATGGCAAATACTGTATTTGAAAGGATGCTGGTGAGTTGGGAGGAAAGTGCTTGTAAGGTAAATTGGGCCACTCAGCCCTACTAGTCCATCTCCAGATCCAGTTATTCATGGGGCCATCTGTTATCTTCTTAGGTTAAGCTGTCACTATCCTGCCCATCTGCTGCCTATGATTCCATTATGCTTTGTCCACTTTCCAAAACAATACTCTTGGCATCACAACATTTTCAATTCCAGGTTCCCTTTACAAAACTCCCTAAAATTCCCCATTTTGTTTTTTGTGTTGCACCCTCTACTTTAGGTAGGTGCTAGAAGTAGGTTTTTGTAGTGCAGGTAAAATTAATTAGGCCTAGCTGTTTGTTTTGATCTGTGTGGGCTGGGAGTGGCCTAGAGTAGCAGCAGGTTACTCACATGCAGCATCACTTCTAGAGGATTCTAGAAGGGAGGAGGGGAAGAGAGGTGGAGCTGCCTGGGGTGTTCTAAGGAGCCCTGACCAATCCCCAACTTGGATTGGCAGGGGGCAGACCTCCGTAAATACCTAGAGTCAGTCCTGCTGGGGAGGAGTTGTTGGGTGAAAGAAGCTGAAGATGGAGCACTAGGTTGTTGGGGCCTTTGAGGTACCCCCAGTCTGGGGGGGGTGACCTTGGGCCTGTGGGGTTCGGGTGCAAATCGGAGCCTTGCTAAGAAATAAAGAAGGATCTGGACAGGAGGCACAGAAAAAGACAAAAAGAGCTAGTGTTGCCAGGTAAGTCTCAAGAAGGGATCCACCGGAGTGCAACCAGGAGGGCTGGTGAGTGACAGGCACAGTTGGGAGAGCTGGGGAGGCATGCCAGAGCGGACTGGGAGAGTGCAGTCTGAGATTGACATAGAGCCAGCAGGAGAGACTGTGATGTCATGGGCAGTGAAGTCAGGCAGCTGCAGCCAGGAGGGCTGGCAGGGCCTGAAGAGGACTGACTGGGAGCACTAGTCCACCAATGTCAGCTATCACTAAAGCCTTTCCTATTTGTTGCTACACTAAAGGGGCCTGCAGTCCCTGCCTGCAAATGGCAGTTGCTAGGGCCTGACAGAGTCAGAGTTGGGCCTACCATGTGCTAGCTGTACCAGGAACTAAGAATTGTCCAATAGAGAGAGGAACAGTCTACAAATAAGTGTTATGCTGGAGGAGACTGGGACTCTGGAAGTGTAAATAGAGGTTCCAACTGATCATTTTATTGATCCTGGGCATCCCATAACTTCCTTTACCCTATCCAAGTTCAAAACCCCTCAATAAAAACACAAAACAAACATACGGACTGTTCATTGTCTCAAGAGTGACTGGGAGGTGAATGGCAGTGTTGTAAAAAAAGTTTCCACCCATGCAGGATCTCGACCGCGTCACTTCCTGTGTGGCTACATGACAAAACAGCTGATCGCGGTGCTCCACTGTGCATGCGCTGCTTCACCGCACCTATACCGTGCATGCGCAGAAGCTCATTTCAGTCCAGAAAAATTATAGACTCGAGCGGGCGGGCGGAGGCGGTGCGAGACATCATCGGCAGCACTGCCTCCAGCCCCGCCCCTAACACGCCCCTAGCTTGCTCTGGAGAAGTGGGTTGGGCCCCCTTGCAACTTAGCACTGTGCATATCAATGGGACCAAGGTTGAGAGAAAATATAGAGCTGCACCGCCTCCAGCCCCGCCTCTAGCCTGCTCTGCTGATGGGGGGCAGGCCCGTGCATAGCACTGTGTATATCAATGGCAGGTCCAGGAAAAATATATAGCTTTGCCCGTGGGAGGGGCCAAGCCTTTGCATAGAAGACATTCCTCATCAATATGAGCATCCACACTGCATGATGTACATAATGTGAAGGGCTGTGCAAACAGCAGCCTGACACACAGAGCCTCCGCTTACACAAATCTGTCTGTGCACAGCCCTGCAAAATACATATACGGGAAGTCAAGGAAAATTATAGAGCAGTGTCTGTGACAGTGGCGGCTGGTGCTCAAAAATTTTGGAGGGGTGCAAACAAACTGAAACCCCCCCACCCTCCCAATCAATTGCAGCCTCACTGTGCCCGTCAAATGCAGCCATTTGTGCCAGTCAAATGCAGCCACTTGTGCCTGTCATATGCAGCCATTGTGCCCACCATTTGAAGCCACTTGTGCCCGTCATACGCAGCCATTGTGCCCACCAAATGCAGCCACTTGTGCCCATCATATGCAGCCATTGTGCCCACCATTTGCAGCCACTTGTGCCCATCATACGCAGCCACTTGTGCCCACCATATGCAGCCACTTGTGCCCATCATACATAGCCATTAGACATGTGCACTGCCAAAAAATTTGTTAGTTTTCGTTTTCGTTTCATTCGTTTTTTTTTTTTTTCTTTTTTCGGGTCATTCGTTATGATCGCAATTCGTAAATTCGTAAATTTGTACATTCGTAAATTTATACATTCGTAAATTTGTACATTCGTAAATTTGTACATTCGTAAATTTGTACATTCGTAAATTTATACATTCGTAAATTTATACATTCGTAAATTCGGAAATTTGGAAATTCGATATTTTCGAAAACCCGAAAATTTGAAAATCTGAAAAAATAACTATTAAATTATAGGTATTGTAATTTCCTTTCAAATTTGGCTGTTAGCGAACGTAACGAATACAAATTTATCTGAAGTTACGCATAACCTGAAATAACAAATGCCGCATCTAAACAAATGGAACGGAACAAATTAATAATAATAATAATAAAACGTTTTTATTATTATTATTGTTATTTATTATTATTATTAATTCATTACGTTCCATTCGTTTAGATACGGCATTCATTATGTCGGAAAACAATTCGTAACTTCGTTAAGTTCACTAACAGCCAAATTTGAAAGGAAATTACAATACCTATAATTGAATAGTTAGTAATAGTTATGTTATTAGTTAATTATTATTTCAGATTTCCGAATTTACTAATTTACGATTGTACGAATGTACAAATTTACGAATGTACGAATATTCGGAAATTCGTAAATTCAAATTTACGAATTTCCGTATTGTTGTACATCCGTAAATTCGTGCATTGGTAAATTCGTATATTCGTAAATTCGTACATTCGTAAATTTGAATTTACGAATATTCGTTAAAATTCGTTAAATGAGTTTTCGTTAATTCGGATATTTCCGAATTAACGAATTTGTCGAAATTCGTTAAAAAACGAATTCGGAACGAAACGAATTGCACATGTCTAATAGCCATTGTGCCCACCATTTGCAGCCACTTGTGCCCGTCATACGCAGCCATTGTGCCCACCATATGCAGCCACTTGTGCCCGTCATATGCAACCACTTGTGCCCATCATATGCAACCACTTGTGCCCATCATATGCAGCCATTTGTGCCAATCAAATGGGGCCACTTTTGCCCGTCATATGCAGCCACTTGTGCCAATCAAAATGGAGCCACGTGTGCCCACCATTTGCAGCCACTTGTGCCCGTCATACGCAGCCACTTGTGCCCACCATATGCAGCCACTTGTGCCCATCATCTGCAGCCATTGTGCCCACCATTTGCAGCCACTTGTGCCCGTCATACGCAGTCATTGTGCCCACCATATGCAGCCACTTGTGCCCGTCATATGCAGCCACTTGTGCCAATCAAATGGAGCCACTTGTGCCCATCATATGCAGCCACTTGTGCCAATCAAATGGAGCCACTTATGCCCATCATATCCAGCAACTTGTGCCCATCAAATGGAGCCACATGTGCCCATCATATGCAGCCACTTGTGCCCATCATATGCAGCCACTTGTGCCCATCAAATGCAGCCAGGCGCATCCCCCAGCTCGGCTGTCACTTCACTAATCCCCCCCCCCTGCGCGCGCGCAGCCGGTCTGGCTTCCTCCTCCTCTTCTGTAGCGGCGGCTGTGGCTCCTGTGTCCGCTCCGCTCCTCAGACTTCCTCCGCCGTGTCTCCTCTTCCGTCAAAGCGTTAGGCATCCAATAGGATCGCCTAATGCTTTGGCCAATCGGGAGACAGGTTTTACTGACCTGCCTGCTGATTGGCAGGGAGGAACGTTAGTGCTTCAAAATACACACCACCGCCTATCCCTGCCATAGTATTTCATGTGTTTGGGGTCACTGGTGGCTTAGGGAGAAGGAGAGGGCCCCTGGGTGGCTTAGGGAGAAGGAGATTGCTCCTGGGTGGACGTAGGAGAAGGAGAGGGATCCTGGGTGGCCAGGAGAGAAGGAGAGAGCGCCTGGGTCGCCGGTGGAGAAGGAGAGAGCCCCTGGGTGGCCGTTGGAGAAGGAGAGAGCCCCTGGGCGGCTGGAGGAGAAGGATAGGGCCCCTGGGTGGCAGGTGGAGAAGGAGAGAGCCCCTGGGTGGCCGTTGGAGAAGGAGAGAGCCCCTGGGCGGCTGGAGGAGAAGGAGAGGGCCCCTGGGTGGCAGGTGGAGAAGGAGAGGGCACCTCGATGTTTGGAGGAGGAGAGGGCCTCTGGGTGGCCATTTAGTCAACAAGAGGGCCCCTGGGTGGCCGTGGGAGAAGGAGAGGGCACCTGGGTGTTTGGAGGTGGAGAGGGCCCTTGGGTGGTCGTGGGAGAAGGAGAGGGCACCTGGGTGTTTGGAGGAGGAGAGGGCCCCTGGGTGGCCATTTAGTGAAGAAGAGGGCCCCTGGGTGGTTGGGGGAGAACTAGAGGGCACCTGGGTGGTTGGCAGAGAAGGAGTGGGCCCCTGGCTGTTTGAAGGAGAAGGAGATGGCCCCAGAGTTTGCCAAAATTGGAAGAGCTGGTCCTTGGGTGGTTGGAGGAGGAGAGGGTGCCACCCTTCTTCCCTGAGGATGGAGACACCCTTCATTTCCCAGAGGTAGGGGACACCCTTCTCTCCCCCAGAGGACCGGGACACCAGGGCTGGACTGGGTCAAAAATTTGGCCCTGGACTTCATCCAGACCGGCCCACTTTAACAGGTCTCTCCCATGTGGGCCCACAATGCACGGGCGCCGCCCTCCCTATTCATGTGCCCGGCCTCTTTCAGGACGCCGGACACATGAAATACTATGGCGGGGATAGGTGATAGGTGTATTTTGAAGCACGCGATTAGAGCCAGAGGCTCTAATAGGCTTCAAAATAGGGTGAGCTTGGGGCGCAGAGCACTGTGTCCCACTCCCACCCTGTTGTGTGGCATAGCAAAAGAATTTTCGCTATTTTCACACTAACGTTCCTCCCTGCCAATCAGCAGGCAGGTCAGTAAAACCTGTCTCCTGTTTGGTCAAAGCATTAGGTGATCCTATTGGATGCCTAACGCTTTGGCAGAAGAGGAGACACGGTGGAGGAAGCCTGAAGAGCCGAGCGGACACAGGAGCCACAGCCCCCGCTACAGAAGAGGAGGAGGAAGCGCCGTCATTCGATAAGTGTCGCCAGACCGGCTGCGCGCGAAGGGGATTGGTGAAGTGACAGCCGAGCCGGGGGATGCGCCTGGCTGCATTTGATGGGCACAAGTGGCTGCATATGATGGGCACAAGTGGCTGCATATGATGGACACAAGTGGCTCCATTTGATTGGCACAAGTGGCTGCATATGATGGGCACAAGTGGCTCCATTTGATTGGCACAAGTGGCTGTATATGACAGGCACAAGTGGCTGCATATGGTGGGCACAATGACTGCATATGACGGGCACAAGTGGCTGCATTTGACTGGCAAAGTGGCTGCATTTGACGGGCACAAATGGCTGCATTTGACGGGCACAGTGAGGCTGCAATTGATTAAGGGGGTGGGAGGTTTCGTTTGTTTGCGCCCCCCCAAATTTTTGAGCACCAGCCGCCACTGTCACAGACACTGCTCTATAATTTTCCTTGACCTCCCGTATATGTATTTTGCAGGGCTGTGCACAAACAGATTTGTGTAAGCGGAGGCTCCGTGTGTCAGGCTGCTGTTTGCACAGCCCTTCACATTATGTACATCATGCAGTGTGGATGCTCATATTGATAAGCAATGTCTTCTAAGCAAAGGCTTGGCCCCTCCCACAGGCAAAGCTCTATATTTTTCCTGGACCTGCCATTGATATACACAGTGCTATGCACGGGGCCCGCCCCCTTCAGCAGAGCAGGCTAGGGGCGGGGCTGGAGGCGGTGCAGCTCTATATTTTCTCTCGACCTCGCCTCCATTGATATACACAGAGCTAAGTTGCAAGGCGGCACGCCCCCTTCTCCAGAGCAGGCTAGGGGCGTGTTAGGGGTGGGGCTGGGGCGGTGCTGCCGATGATGTAATTAAGCAACTCGCACCGCCTCCGCCCGCCCGCTCGGACTGAAATTAGCATCTGCGCATGCGCGGTATAGGTGCGGCAAAGCAGCGCATGCGCAGTGGAGCCCCGCGATCAGCTGTTTTGTGATGTAGCCGTACAGGAAGTGATGTGGTTGAGATCCTGAATGGGTCGAGACTTTTTTTACAACAGGGCTGGGCAGGGTGACAGGTGAATCACAATATCCAGCAGCCCCTAAGGGGTACTACTACATTTGTTTTTAGTGAGGGTCTTATTTCTATATCTAGAGATCTCTCAATATATTTTCATTGCAATTTGATTTTTTATCTTATTAATATTTGCTTTTTTTATAATTTATATAAAATAACACACCTTCCAGGTGCTTAATACTATGCTAAATTACTGGCATTATCTTTATTATTATGATCATTAACATTGAAATATGTGTTTTTTATAATATGTGATATAGCCTAGTGAATTGAGCCTCTTTGTATAATATGCATTATAGCACAGAGAACTAAGTTGGTATTCCTTTAACTGAAGCCAGTAAGGCTACTTTGCAATATTCAGAAATAATGCCTTAAATTATGAAATGGTCCTTACAGTATCAGCCATACACATCAGCAGCATAAGCAATGTGTTCTACAGTAACAATAATAGTGTGTCTAATGGTCATAATCAATATGTAGAAAAAAAATCAGATTCTAAAATGCATATTCAGGAAAACATTATGGAAAGCAGTGCTAATACAAGCAGATCCTAGTGAGCCACCAGACAATTTTCTGGAAAACATTATTGGTCCATTAAATGCTTCTGCTGATGCATAGTGAGACTCTTAATCAGATAGTCTGGTATATAATTTGTCTTTAGTCTGATATGTGATTCTACATATTCTCATTATTACAGTAGAGAACAGAACAACAGGGTTACTTATCTGAAAATCCACATTAAGTTACTGCAATATTCAGAGCAGGGTTTAAAAGCATCTTTGTAAGTAGTATATTTTACAGTGTAAGTTAAGAAGCCGGGTGGAATTATTTTTATGTAGTGATAATGCTCACTAGTATATTATATCACATTGTGATAGTACTTTTAAGGTCACACTGTAATATGGTAAAAATACTTTGTATTTAGGAATGGGAGAATCTGGCCAGCTTAGATTGGCCAAGGGTTCCATAGACTTCAGTGGGATTGACCAAACCCACTGTAGTCTATGGGGGTGAATCGTGTTATTAAATTTTTGCCCACTACCATGGAGGAAAAGCTGGGCATTGCTATGGGGGACAATTAAAAAAAAAATACTGTACAGTAGGCAGAGTGTCTTTCACTTGGCTTCGAGAGCAACATTTGAAATATACCGATCCTTTAAATAACATGCTTTGGAGATACCTTAAAGCTATAGGTAGTGTTAGGAAGCAGTACACTTTTTATGGACAGTCTCATAAACAGCATACACTGGTAGCACATTATTGGCTGTGAAGTTTTTTTCTCTCGCAATTAGCTTGGCCTACATACAGCAGCATCCCAATCTGATTCATTTTTGTTTGCGGGAATTAGCAGAAAAATGGGCATTAAAAATTTGGAACATGCTCTATTTTTTCTCGTCGTTTTTCACGTCAACGTTTTTCTCGTCGTGAAAACCGGCCGTGTGTAGGCTTTAACGACGTGAAAAAAACGCGCATGCTCAGAAGCAAGTTATGAGACTGGAGCGCTCGTTCTGGTAAAACTAGCGTTCATAATGGAGATAGCACATACGTCACGCTGTAACGGACTGAAGAGCACGAGGCTGAAAAGCGCGAATCGTCTCTCACCAAAATTTACTAACACGAGGATCAGCAAATGCAGCCCAAAAGGTGGCGCCATCCGAATGGAACTTCCCCTTTATAGTGCCGTTGTACGTGTTGTCGAACGTGTTGTACGTCACCGCGCTTTGCTCAAGCATTTTTTTTCACGATAGTGTGTAGGCAAGGCAGGCTTGAGAAGAATCACGTCGAGAAAAACTTTGTTTTTACAATGACATTAAAAACGGACGTGTATACGCGGCATAACTTTAATGTTATCTATGGGAAAAGGGGAGTGTGGGAAATGTGAGTGATATACTACTGTAATATTGTCAGGGACGTGCTGGCCATAGTGCAGCCAAAGCTCAGGGGCAGAGACAGATACGCATGCGAAGACGTGCATTTGCAGGTGCCTGTCTTGCCGGGCATAGGCACGCGTCTGTTAGCCATTAATGCTGGTGCCAAATGGCCTATATAAAGGGCAGCAACTGCACTAGTGAATTGCTGTCTGATCTGCAGCTTTACCCGCATACCTGTTCCTGTGCTCTGTGCTTGATTTCTGTGTTTGACCCGGCTTATTCTGACCACGCTTGCTCTCCTCCTATCCTGACCTTGACTTGCCTTAAGCCCCGTACACATGATCGGATAACCTATGGATTTTCGTCCAATGGATTTGTCCATCGGAAATCTGATGAAACTGTTTTTCATCAGTCTTGCCCACACACCATCAGTCAAAAAACCGACCGTTCCAAACGCGGTGACGTAAAACACTCCGATGAGCCGAGAAAAATGAAGTTTAATGCTTCTGAGCATGCGTCGACTTGATTCTGAGCATGCGTGGGTTTTTGATCCGATGGACTTGCCCATAGACGATCTGAGTTTTCGATCGGTTTTTTATCCATCGGAAAAATTTAAAACATGTTCTATTTTTTCCAACCGATGGAAAAAAGACCGATGGGTACCATACACGATCGGTTGGTCTGATGAAAACCATCCATCGGACGGTTTTCATCAGTCAAACCGATCGTGTGTACGGGGCTTTAAAGACTTTGTTATATCTTCCATCTGCCTGATATCCTGTTGCCAACCTCTGCCTGCACCTTTACCATTCTCTGCCTGCTGTTTATGCTTATTCCTAAATCTCCGTTGCTAACCTGGCTTGTCTGACTCTGCATTCAGTTATCCGTCTGTCCTGCTCTGCATATTGCCTGGTGACGCTGGTTCTACATCTGCTGTGTGCCTGCATCTGTTATTTCTGTTGCCATCTGCTGCTTCAGCCATTCAGCCCAGCTCAGATGACGCACCTGCCACACACTTCTGCAACCAATGGAAGATCTTGCAGGCACTCTTACCTCACTGCACTCTCGTGGCCACTGTCGCAACACCAGTGGCCCTTGAGCCGGGGCTGTACGAGAGGTCTCCCTCCACAAATCAGGCTCTGATACGAGGTACGTTACAAATATGAAGTGGCTCAACTTAAAATAATAAACCATATATCCTCAAAATAAACAACATCTCAAAATACCACCCCCTAAAACAAAAAGAAGCCTTTCAGAAAAAAGTTTGATATTGAGGAAACAGCAAAGTGATTGACTGCCCAGAGAACAAGCAATTGGAAATAAAGTATAGTTTCCTAACTGACCTGAATCTTTTGCTATGCAGTTTGCCAGCATTCCTTATTCTTTTCTTGGAGCAATTTCCAATATAGTGACACTATGGCTGCTCTGTGCCCCCTTTATAGTAAGGAGGGCGGAGGTGGATTTTCCAAAAGCCCTCTTACTGGCTTTCTCAGCTTGCAGGCCATACAGTAACTGCCTGCTTGTACGAGGTACGAGCAGACAGCTTTCACTGACAGTCTTCAAGAACCCTGCTGATCACGGGTGCAATGCTTTGCAGGCTCCTAGTAAAAAAAAAAAAAAATGCACATTTTTTTTACCAGCAAAAAGATGTGCATTTTTTATTTTCATTTTATTTTTACGAAGGTGAACTTATCCTTTAAAGTGTACACTGCATGCTGAGCACTCTGCCAATTCCCAACATCTCTAAGATGCCAATAATAGAACCAGGTGCCAAGTCAATATAACTCCTGTGCACATGTGCAGGAGTTACACCATAGGTGGCTGCCTAATGGCTGAAGAGGAAAGGTGCAAACTCAGAAGTAGCGGAGGATGGAGAGAACAGCAGGGGACATTTATGCATTTCAGTGTTGGACAAAGTTCAAAGTTGTGCATTTAAATTATGTCCTGTAGCGCCCTCCTAGATAGGTGCTAGGATTAGATAGATAGAAAGATACAATTTAGTTTGCATTTTGATAGGTACATTTAGCTGCAACCCTGTAGTCAGTGTGGCTGTGATTCTTTTTTGGGTAAAAGCATAGTTTGCTCACTGTACTCAGTGAAGCTGCATTCTGCTAGTAAGGTCTGCTCAGTGTGCTCAGCTGCTGCCAGTCTGCCTGATGGCTTTGCATGTATCCAGAGAAAATTGAGTACTGTCCATGATACTTTTTTTATTTGCACTAACATACAATTTTTCAGGACAAGCTTTCGGGGTATGTCTCCTTCTTCAAGGTCCAAGCAGTACTGATTCACAAATCTTTTAGCAGAATGTTAAAACAAAACAAGAAAAAAAAAAAAAAAAACTCAGAGGGAAAGGAAAAAAAAAGAAAAACAAACACATACAAATCAATGGTAATAAAGATAGCAGCAGAGATAAGACAGAGGGAGAGCTATAGACTTGAGGGGGAGATGCTAGTCACAGAGGAGGTCATAAAACCTTAGTATATTGGGTAAGGAAACCAATATTTAAATTTAGGCCATTAGTTTTTGTGTCAAAAAGAATTATCATTCTTAGTTCAAACGTTTTCCTTTCCTGGATAGTTCTGAAATTCCCTTTAAGAACTAAAACATTGAGGTCTTCTATAGTGTGGTCTGGTTGTGAGAAGTGATGTCCCACAGGCAGTGGCGTATCCAAGGTATGGCAGGCATGGCAAGAACCATGGGCGCCGTAGGGGGGGGCGCCAAAAAAAACGTTCCCTGCACGACAAAAAATTCCCACCCGTTCTCCTGCGGCCGCATCCTGCACTATAGTCCCGGTGCCGGCGGCGGCACGGCAATTCACTTATAAGTAATGTTTCCTGGCTGGCATGTAGGAGAGTGAGAGGCGCGGGCCGTGGGCGCCCCCATGCTTGTCTATGAGTGGTATCGCCCACTGCTCAGACCGTCATTCAGCTAACTTGCGGAGGCTCCGCCTAAAGCTCCGCCTACCCTCCAGTCCTCTTCGCATCGCAGCTTCATCTTCTCCCCGAGCGCCGATGTGTGCCAACTGCCAAATATAGTGCTTAATATATGGAATAAAAAAATTATAATTATGCATAGCCATAGATATCATAAATAAAGTGATTTGTGCAAGTAGTACCTGCTGTTGCACAAATCACTTTATTTATGATATCTATGGCTATGAATAATTCAATTTATTTAATCCATATTGAGCACTATATTTGATTGGCTGCTTGCTTCTGTTTGGGTCTGTGCCTGGCACATGATGACTTAGGCTACTTTCACACTGGGGCGTTGCGCCGTCGGCGGTAAAGCGCCAATATTTTTGCGGCGCTTTAGTGATGGTTTTCGCGGCGCTAGCAGGGCGCCTCAAAGATGTGGCTGGCAGGACTTTTTCGAGCATCCTGCTAGCGCACCACTAGCAGCCCAAAAAGGGTTAAAACCGCCCGCAAAGGCTGCAGCAGTGCTTTGCTGCGGTTCGGTTGCACTGCCCATTGATTTCAATGGGCAGGGGCACTTTAGAAGCAGTGTGTACACCGCTCCTACAGTACCTCAAAGTTGCGGCTAGCAGGACTTTTTTGAGCGTCCTGCCAGCGCACCGCTCCAGTCTGAAAGCCCTCGGGCTTTCACATTGGAGTGAGAAAAGAGGCTCTTTCAGGGCACTTTGCAGGCGCTATTTTGTAGCGATGTAGCACCTGCAAAGCGCCTCAGTGTGAAAGTAGCCTAAGACCCCTTTCACACTGAGGCGCTTTGCAGGCACTATAACGCTAAAAATAGCGCCTGCAAAGCGCCCTGAAAAAAAGCAGCATCTTTGAGGCGCTGTAGGAGTGGCTCCTAAAGCGCCCCTGCCCATTGAAATCAAAGCAGCGCTTTGCAGGCGTTTTGTTAACCCTTTCTCGGCCACTAGCCGGGGTTAAAAGCGCCCCGCTAGCGGCTGAATAGCGCAGCGAAAACTACAGTAAAGCGCCGCTAAAAATAACGGCGCTTTACCGCCAACGCCCTCACCCCCCCAGTGTGAAAGAGGCCTTAAAGTCCTCATCATGTACGATTGTGCGTGTGTGCTAAGCAAACAGGGCCGCTGGTGATCCTACTCCCTCTGTACAGTGTCAGAGGTGCTGGAGCAGCAGTGGCGGAGGACTGTATCCATTATGAGGAAACATCCCCTGCACCGCTGTGTGTCCCTGATCATCACAGTGCCACTGCCAGTGAGTGTGACCTGTCTGTGTACCACTGCGCGCAGTCACTGTCTCTGATGTTCCTTTCCACTCTGCCTTTCTGCCCAGTGCTGTGCCCGTCCACCGCATGATCCGCCCCCATGGAGGCCGCTCTCTCTTCCTCCTGCTAAGTGCCCATACACTGCACGATTCCTCTGCATTTATAGGTGCTGATATTACTGCATTTATGGGTTCTCGTAAGGCTTCATTTTTCTAGGTGCTGGTAAGGCCGCATTTATAGGTGCTGGTAAGGCCGCATTTATAGGTGCTGGTAAGGCCGCATTTATAGGTGCTGGTAAGGCCGCATTTATGGGTGCTGGTAAGGCCGCATTTATGGGTGCTGGTAAGGCTGCATTTATAGGTGCTGATATTACTGCAATTATGGGTTCTCGTAAGGCTTCATTTTTTTAGGTGCTGGTAAGGCCGCTTTTATGGGTGCTGATATTATTGCATTTATGGGTGCTGTTACCGCATTTATGGGTGCTGATATTACTGAATTTATGGGTTTTGGTAAGGCTGCTTTTATGGGTGCTGATATTACTGCAATTATGAGTGCTGATGTTACTGCATTTATGGGTTCTGGTAAGGCCGTTTTATGGGTGCTGATGTTACTGCATTTATGGGTTCTGGTGCTTTTTTTTTTGTTAAGGTTATCTGAAAGATGGGTTTCAAATGTTTTGACAGGGGCGCAGTTTCAGTGCTTGCCATAGGCGCCATTTTCACTAGATACGCCTCTGCCCACAGGTGTGCAGAAACTGTCTTCTTTATGTTCCTTGATGGTATGTCTGTGCAAATTCATCCTCGCTTGCAACTTCTGTCCTGTTTCACCAACATAAGATCCTTTGCCACACCTGTTGCATTGGATGAGGTACACAACATTACTGGAGGTACAGTTGTAATATCCCATGATAGTGAAGGTCCCATTTGTGTGTGTGATACTTTTGGATAGATTGATCTGGTTGCACAGTTTGCAGCGTTTTTTATTGCAGGGTTTGCTTCCATTATTTGTGACTTCATAATCAGAGTGAAGTTTCCTGCTGATTAGTTTGTGTCTGAGGTTGGGTGGTTGTCTGAAAGCCAATAATGGGGGTTGTTTGAATATTCCTTTCAGAGTTTCATCCTCTGTTATAATGGGCTGAAAATCTTTGATTATCTTTTTGATCCCTTCTAGTGTTGGGTTGTATGTGGTGACCAGAGGTACTCGGTTATTTGTTTTTTTTCTCTTTGTGTTGGAGGAGATTTTCTCTTCGGGTTTTCAAGGTGTTGTGGAAATTTTATTATATAAGATTTATGTGGACATTTTATTTTAGGATGTGCGTTTTATAGATTGTCATCTGTCTCCCTGTGTCTGATGTTTAATCGAGGAGCGCTCTAGCAGAGCGCACTTGGGTTGAATCGAGACCAGCGGTAAAAACGGTCAGTATGAAAGCCTTCTTATGGGATTGAAACGTGTTCTCTGCGTGTGTGGGCGTTTGTTGGTTTGTAGATATCAAGCGCAATGCGCTGGACTGCTTGCTTTCCAATGACTATGCACATTAGAGAAGCGAAGTCCCCATAATGAGAGAAACCTATTATATCTCTCTTGCGGACTTCGTTATCCCCTTTATGGATACATATCTGTATTTATAAGAGGACATTGATATCTGCCTTGTCGGTGTACTTGTACCGTATATTGACAACAGCAGTAGCAATGTCCCTGCAGATTGTCCCAAAACTATAAGAACAAGTAGAATGATCCTACTAGATACTGTTTACTTTGAACAGCATTGATTAAGATGGGGTGTGTGCACTTCCTCCCCTTTCCCTCCTGTGAGTGCCCTCCCCTTTACTGTTTGTCATTTCCTGTGATGTCATTTTGTATTAAGGGAAGCGATTGGCTGTTGGGGCCATCACTTCCTGTTTTGTTATCCTTTTTTCCCAATGAATAAAAGAATCCGAGTGTCTGAGCTCAGCCCAGACGCTTGAGACTCCAGCTTGAAGCAGCATCGTTTCTGATTCTACCTGGTGCCATTGAAGTACTTCATATTCCTTGTACCAAAGAGCTTGATACAAACGTGCTTTTAAGCACAAAGGAATTGTTTTGTGCTTTGTGTGCATTTAGACGCTGGAAGACCACATTTAGGCGCGGTGTGGATTTGCGTACAAAGCCCAAGGGAATTCTTCCACGACATTTCGGCGAGCCAGCTTGGAGCCAACGTAGTTCCAGCGCAGCGATCCGAGAGGAGAGATTGGGTCCCCGGTTCTGGGACAGGAAAAGGCCGGCAAAGTTTGGTAAGACAGACTCCATTTCAATTTTTGAAATTTTTGTTGTTCTAGAACCGGAATCTGGTCTCTCTGCTCGCTGTTGCAGGTAACTCCGCTTAGCAAAAGAACAAATTTTTGCGGTTTCACTCTTTGTGTACAAGGACGGGGATTTATATTTGTACTGGGAGGGATAGCTGTATTGGCTTGGGATAGAAGTCTATATTACTGTCCTCTGTAGACCCCATAGTCAATACAGCCTAGAGGGTCTTTGTATGGGGTTTACGTTAAATGTAAAACCATTTCCTGTAGTACAACGTGATGGTATGCATGGAGTGTGCTAGTTGATGTTTTAAATGTGCGGCAGAGATTGACTGACATAACATTGTGTGGCTGAGTTATTTGATAGTGCTGGTCATCGTGTGAAATAACTTTGTAAAGTGTGTAGCTATTATAGTTCGTCTAACGTTTAGTATGAGTTAAGTAGCACAGTTTGTTTTGTGTTAAAACAGTGATTTTTGTTTGTAAGAGGCACGGTTTGGTCTTGTTTTGAAGACACCATTTTGTCTTCCTTTGTGTGTGTTCAGCCATGTGGCCTGAGGGCACAATCTTGTTTTGAAGACAGCATTTTGTCTTCCTTTGTGTGTGTTCAGCCATGTGGTCTGAGTCACCATTTTTGTTTTTCTTTGTATGAATCCAATCTTCAGGTTTAGTTATTCTTGCATCATTTGTTGTAAAACTATTGCGTTTTCTTTTGGTTTTAATTTCGGTTCAAAGTGAAAACTCTGCTTTACACTGAATTTCAATAGATAGTAAAACTAACTTTAACTGAGTTTTTGTACTCTTAACGGGTGTGTGTGTTTTAATTTTTTTTTTTTTTTTTTTTTTTTTTAAATTTTTAATTGTTTGGGCATTTTCTTTGAGTTTCTCAGAAGGCAATTCATGCCCCTTGTTGTGTTACACTATGTGATTATTCTTGCTCTGTGTCTTTAAGATCTGTCCCCTTCTTTCCAGCTGAACTCTCTCTCTCACCGTAGTTCTTTATATATCTCCTCCACTTCCTGATTCTGGTCATTACTCCTGTATATCTTCCATGCTAAACATCTTACATGTGGCTTACAACTGCAACGTTTTTCTACCTATGAATATCCATCATTAAACGGAACATTCGAAAGGATTCATCGTCTGTCGTCCTAACTGCGAGTTTATTCATTGAGTTAAACTGCCTGTATCGATGCAAGGGATGAATATCAAACCAGCTTGAGTAAGGCCTACTTAAACCTGGAGATGAACTTTATCGCTTTGTAGTTGAGACAGAACAGTAGAAAAACGGAGTTTCACAGCCTAATTACAAGATTTCTGCATGTCAGTACTGAAACAGACAAGATTTACTGCCCTCATAGCAAGACAGAAGGGACAGAGCAGCACATGGCAGCCTTATAGCCTGAGACAATCTGCACAGTGTCATATTTCAGCACACAGATCCTGCCTGCTTTCACAGTCAGTCTGCTATCATGAGTGACCAAGCTTCTGCATGTGAACTCACATCTACCTCCCCACAAGTTCCTGAAGAAACTGAGTTACCCAAACGCTCAGTTAAACCCACTTGGAAAGTAATGGAGAATTATGAAGCTTCAAGGACTGAATTGTCAAATAGCTTGGAATTAGTCTGGGAGAAAATCCTTGCTGAAGCCAATACAGTGTCTGTTGAACGTGAACTACTGACACTAGAGGGCGCCATTAAACAACTTTCTGCCTCATATGAGCTTTATCAGCTTACCAGCATCAAATTCACTAATGTCTTACAAAACATGAAGTCATAAAGTGTGATGATGCAATTAAAGCGCGTCAATGCTCTCAATATTGAAAGAGACAGTTTTATCCAGCAAACCAGATTAAAGGCAGAAGCAAAAATAAAGCTGTTACAGGACACTGCATCTCACAGATCTGTTTCCACCAGACGTTCTAAAAACTCGTCAAGATACTCAACACTCAGTGAGCGACTTATTAATGCCCGCGCTGAAGTGGAAGCCAGCAAAGTGCAGGTGGCATATGCAGAAAAAAGAGCAGAGTTGGAAGCGCAGTCAGCACGTCAAAGAGCAGAGTCGGAAGCGCAGTCAGCGCGTCAAAGAGCAGAGTTGGAAGCTCAGAGAGCAGAGTCAGAAGCTCAGTCAGCCCGTCAAAGAGCAACAATGGAAACCTTAAATGAACAGTGTAAACATGACGCAGCTATGGCAAAGCTAAGGGTCCTACAGCAAGCTATCAGTGCAGACGAAGGTGCAAGTGAGAAAGACAGCATTAACCTAAACATAGCAGATATGGAAGACCCCCTCAAACGCACTAAAGACTATGTCCTAAGCCACTGCAGTGCACACTCCATTGTCTCCAATGCTCCCGACTACATAGAGACTCCTTCACAGCTTCAAGTTAAAGAGGTTCCAGCAACTTCCTGCACTCAAAATCACTCCACTGCATTTCCTACCTGTCTACCTTGCCTGCCTTCATACGTCACAGAGCATCAGCGCAAGCTTCAAGCAAGTCATCAATCTCCAGTCATCGGTACAGCCTTGAATCAACGTACCATTGGAACAACTGACTTCAAGCAAGCAACTCACCTGGATGCATCTGCTGCACCATATTTCCCTGTGTCCTTTAACAACAATGTCAAAGATAACGCAATCAGCACCATACAGCCAACAGCATCTCACATAAAGGCGGAGACAACTGAGACAGAAGAGTTTGTGAGGTACATGCTTCGCAGAGAGCTCACAAAGACTGGTCTTACAAGTTTTGATGACCAACCTGAGAACTACAGAAGTTGGAAATGTGCCTTCAGAACTACAATCAGCAATATTGGCATTACAGCTGATCAAGAATTGAATCTGCTGATCAAATGGCTTGGTCCTCTATCTGCTGCACGTGTTAAGCCATTAAGATCGGTTTTCATGGACAATCCTACTGCAGGCCTCACAGCTGCATGGGAGCGACTAGAGCAAAGTTATGGCAGTCCAGAAGCTATAGAAAATGCTTTGTTCATGCGTCTGGAAACTTTCCCAAAGATATCCAGGAAGGACAACAAGGAGTTCCAGAGACTGGGTGACCTTCTCCTTGAGCTTCAGCTAGCCAAGACAGACCCAAAACTACCTGGACTCAGTTACCTTGACACTCCAAGAGGGGTAAACCCAATTGTCTCCAAGCTCCCGTATAGTTTGCAAGAGAAATGGACTGCACTAGGGTCATCATACAAAAGAGAGAACAAGGTTTCCATCCCTCCATTCTCTTTCTTCTGTGAATTCATCAGGAAAATTGCAGAGACCAAGAACGATCCAAGTTTTTCCTACGGTGAGTACAGCCTCTTCTCACCCTTTCCTAAGAGTACCAGTCTTCAGGGCAACTATAGAAACCATAGAGGCCCAGTGTCCGTGAAAAAGACTGACATCCTTCCCACTCCTACCACAGTTCTGGCCACGAACAAACAGAGTAGGAAGATTGAAAACCCTAACAGAGAGTGTCCCATACACAAGAAGCCACACCCCCTCAATAAATGTATCGGCTTTAGGAAAAAGCCTCTGGAAGAGCGCAAGGAGCTTTTAAAGACATTTAGGGTATGTTTCAGGTGCTGTGCTTCTACAGAACATTAGGCTTGTGCAATTCGTTTCGTAACGAATTGAAATTCGTCCGAATTTAGCAACTTTCGGACATTCGGAAGCATTCGAATTTCCGAACAAAGCAATTACGAATAAGACCAAATCCGAAATAAATTATACCGCAAATAGCGAATGCCCGAATGTCTTCGGCATAATTCGTTATGAAAAAGTTACGAATGTACGAATCCATACGAAGCACAATAACACTCACTCTGCTCTGCTCTCTGCTTCTCCCACACCGTGCTGAACTACCTCTCAAAATGGTGTACAGGGGCGGAGGTTATAGCCGCATGTAAAAAACGAAAGTAAAATACGAGATTTCGAATCCATTCGAAGCACAATAACACTCACTCTGCTCTGCTCTCTGCTTCTCCCTCACCGTGCTGAACCCTCTCAAAATGGTGTACAGGGGCGGAGCCTATAGCCGCATGTTAAAAACGAAAGTAAAATACGAGATTTCGAATCGTTACAAATAACCGCAATGTATTTAGAAAAGTACAAATCCATTCGAAGCACATTAGGCATAATAGTCAGCGTCGTTGTGAGAGAGACACGGAAAATTACGAATCAACGAACCCAAAAAAAGTTACGAAAGTAGGAGTTGTGTCCAGAATCAACGAAAAACAACGTACTCTACCGAAAGTACGAACCCAAAAAAAGTTACGAAAGTAGGAGTTGTGTCCAGAATCAACGAAAAACAACGTACTCTACCGAAAGTACGAACCCAAAAAAAGTTACGAAAGTAGGAGTTGTGTCCAGAATCAACGAAAAACAACGTACTCTACCGAAAGTACGAATTATAAAGCAACAAAAAATTCAACGAAAAATGTCGCTTGCAAAAATACGAATGAGTCCGAACACGAAAAATCCCGTCTAGCAAAATTACGAATGATTACGAATCAACAGGACCGGAAAGAAACGAACCGAAACGGAACGAATTTTTCCGTTGTGCACAAGTCTACAGAACATTTTGCAAGGGACTGTAATGTGTCCATCAAGTGCATAGAGTGTGGCTCTGAAGAACATGTGCTAGCCCTCCATCCTCTTGAGCCCAGCTCTGCACAACCTGCCAACACTCCTCCCAGGTTAACGCATGGCGGGGAGAATACAGACCAAGTGCCTAATTCTACCATCATTTCTTCATCCTGCACTGAAGTTTGTGGAGAAGACCGCTGTGGTAAGTCCTGTGCTAAGATATGCTTGGTGAACATATACCACAAGGATCAACCAGAAAAGTCTCTAAAGGCATATGCTATCTTAGACGATCAGAGCAATCGATCACTTGCAAAATCGGAACTGTTCAATCTATTTGAAATAAAAGGCGAAGCTCATCCTTACACCTTGGGTACCTGTAGTGGAACTATAGAGGTTTCTGGAAGAAGGGCTCATGGACTCATGGTATCTTCTCTCAAAGGTAACTTGCAATTACCCTTACCTACACTTGTTGAGTGCAATCAGATACCTGCTAACAGGGAAGAAATCCCTACTCCAGCTGCTGCTTTCCATCACCCTCACCTCAAGGTAATAGCAAATGAGATACCACCGCTTGACAAAGATGCTCAGATCCTTCTTCTGTTAGGAAGAGACATTCTAAGAATTCACAAGGTACACAGACAAGTCAGTGGACCCCCAGATACCCCATTTGCCCAGCGCACGGATCTAGGGTGGGTCATCATAGGCAATGTCTGCATAGGCAAAATGAAAAGACCTACCAACATTTTGTCATTCAAGACAAATGTTCTGCCAAATGGCCGAAACACTTACTTTGAGCCATGCCCACATCACTACTGGGTGAAAGAGAAGATAGCCAGCCACGAATGGCAACATGGTATCTCAGGTGACACAAGCCCTTTCTCCTGCCATGATGGCGACTTCAGCTCTACAGTGTTTAAAGCAACCAGTGAAAATGACATACTGGCTCCTTCAATAGAAGACAAAGAATTCATCAAGGTAATGGACAAGGTGTTCTTTCAAGATGACTCCAATAACTGGGTAGCGCCCCTACCCTTTCGTCTCCCAAGAGAGAGATTGCCCAACAACTTACAGCAGGCCATCAGTAGATTCTCCTCCTTAAAGCGAAACTTAAGCAGGAAACCAGAGATGCAAAAGCACTTTGTGGACTTTATGCAAAATGTATTTGACAGAGATCATGCAGAGCCTGCTCCCCCACTAAAGGAGGGAGAAGAATGCTGGTACCGTCCATCCTTTGGCGTGTATCACCCACGCAAACCAGACCAAATCAGAGTTGTCTTTGATTCCAGTGCTCAGCACGAAGGTGTTTCTCTGAACATACACATCCCTGCTGACAGAGAGAGGACGTGCGTACAGCAGCTCCTGACATCCAGGGCTGCACTGCTTTCTCTTCCCAGTTCTCCCTGGCTTTCCCCCGTGCTTTCCTCCTCTCCCCCTGGTCCCCCCACCCCTTCATAGAAAGGACAGACAAAACGATCACGAAACCCTCTGCCGCCGAGCACCCCCCCCCCCGCAGTCGCCGTCAGGCAAGACCACGGCTGCGGCCTAGCACCATCGGGCATCGGTCCCCCTACAGGCGCATCCCCTGCTCCAGCACAGTGCCCAGCTCACCAGCCGCCACCCGCCGCACTCGGCATCACCTCCACCCGCAGCTGCCGTCAGGAAAGTCCCCGGCTGCGGCCTAGTTGCGGCCGGACACCGCCTTAACTTAAGTATCCCCTCTCCTACAGCCGGACCTTCAGTTAGCCGCTCCCCCCCCCAGGTCCAGAGCCAAGCCTAGGCGCCAGAGGGCTCCCGAAGCAGCACTAGCAGCTTCCTGGCCCGACAGGATAGTCTGCGGCTTCGGCCTAGCCCCGGCGGCCATCTTGAGCCACCCAACCTCGGCCCTTAACACCCTCTCCCGGCCCCCTTGGATCACTCCGACCCGGTAAACCACCGGATGGCACCCCCTCACTAACCAAGTGCCCGTGTCCCCCACTGGATCACTCCCAAAAGGCTGCCAGGAGGACGAAGCAAAGATCCGGCCTGGCAAGCAGCGGCCATCTTGGTACACCCAGGAGTTGGCCTCAATCACTGACACACTAAAAAAAAAAAAAAAAAAAAAAAAAAAACTTTTTTTCTCTCATTCTATATATCCTACTGATATTGCCCCCCCTCCCTCCCACCCCACCACTATTCTTCACAAAACCTCTAAAAACGCTTTCTCCACTCATTACGGTTCTTCCCCACCCGTCGCACTCAGGCTACCCAACCTACAGCTCCGACCACCGCTACTGCACCATCTTCCCAGATCCTCACACACGGTCGAGCAAAACGGACGTTGTAACAGGACCCCTAACCTCATCGCCTCACAGAGCAATCCACACACATGGTCCAGGGGAACGGACGTGTGTGGCAGGAGCTCTGACCTCACCGCTGCACAGAGCAATCCACACGCACGGTCTAGGGTAACGGACGTGTGTGGCAGGAGCTCTGGCCATCCAGGACCCTCCCTAGACTCCTCCATTTTCGCTCCCCTAACAAACGTAAACCTGATGACCTGGGGCTTTCCCTGGACCACACTCTCCCCCAGCTCAGATCACCCAGCTGACCATCACATTGTCCGCAGCCGCTGACTGCTCCCTGCCGCCATCTTGGCACCCGCCTCTAGACTACTAGACCTGCAGGACAGACAGCGACTGCGGCTTAACTCCGACCATCCCATCACCCTCTCCCCGTTTCGCGCTCCAGCGGGCCCGTGTGTGGTGACCTGGTAAGCACACTGGGGCACCTCCTACCTCTAGGAAGTTGATCCAGGGTTTACCCGATCGCCTCTCGAGGGGTCAGGAAGGAATTTTCCCCTGCTGTAGCAATTGGCCTGACTCGGCTGGGGTTTTTCGCCTTCCTCTGGACCAACAGGGGGGAGGTTAGGTCATTGGGCCCTATTCACCATCCCACCACCTTTTTTTTCTTCCCATCATGTGCAACTTTAAATACTCAGCGGACACCCTCCAGAGGCTAAGGAATACTGCCTCAACATTACCAACCTCCACCCAAAAAATACTACGAAAAGAACAACTGCTAAGGATCAATCGACAATCGACTATCAAAAACACGAAAACACCACTTCAACTACAACATATAGCTTGCGCCCTGATCAACACCAGATCGGCAGTCAAGCACAGACAGGAAATTCACGACTTCATCACGCAAAACGTCATAGATTGCCTCTTTATCACGGAAAGCTGGCTAACACCTGACTGTAACACCATCCTAACAGAATTGGTGCCTGAGAACTACTCCATCCTAACTGAGCATAGAACAGGACAAAGAGGAGGAGGCCTAGCAGTGATCTTCAAATCTCACCTCTCTATCATCAAACCAACTCTACAGAACTCATTGCCGTTCATGGAGACACTCACTCTGCAACTCCAAACAACACCCCAGGACACCATTCACATACTGCTATGCTACAGACCGCCAGGACCAAAGACAAATCTCCTCACACCCTTTACCGAATTCATCTCGACATACACTTTAAAAACCAAAAACTTCCTATTACTCGGGGACTTCAATCTCTGGGCTAACTCCACTCAGGACCCCATCGCCACCTCCTGCATCAACCAATTGGAAGAATTAGGTCTGCAGCAACTGATAAATGCCCCCACGCATGGATCGGGGCACATTCTGGACCTCATCTTCAAGCAAAATCTGGACATCAACACAGTGGACAACATGCCGTTACCATGGACGGATCACCACGCTATCAAATTTAAACTTACCACCAACACCATCTCCCAAAAATCAGAACACTCAATAACAACAAAATGGACAAGATCTCAGAAGAAACTACACTCGGAACTCTTCAAAACTACTCTATCAAATAAAATAGGAACGCAAAATCTCAACCACTCAACGGAACAAACACTCAACTCCTTAAACAAAGCATTACTACAAACAGCAGACACAGTCGCTCCGAGACGCAGGGCCCTCATTCGCAGAAACAACTCCGGCTGGTTTAATGACACTCTTACCCTACTGAAGCAAGAACGCAGAAGAGCCGAAGGAGCCTGGAGAAGAAACCCAACTAAGGAAAACCACATTAATTACAAAGCACTCACTAAGAAATATCACAAAGCAATTTTCAAAGCAAAAAAGGAACATTTCTCAAACACCATCAAAAAAGGCCTAAACCGACCTCGTGAACTCTTCAAACTAGTAACTCAAACTATGAACCCCACCTGCCTAGAACCTTCAGCAAACGAAACACAAGAGTTCTGTAATGAGCTATCGGACTTTTTTATCGACAAAATCGAAAACATTCGAGAATCAATTCAACAGAAAAAAACAACCAACCCTGCTCTGCCAAAGCAAATAGAGGAAATCAATATGAACACTATACAATTGACAAAATTTTCGCTGGTCCCGATCACCATCGACACCACCAAAAATATAATCAGAAGCCTCAGAGACAGCACATCTCCAAATGACATAATCTCTACAAAACTCCTGAAAGAATGTACCGACATTTTAGCACCCACCATAACACACCTCGTAAATCAATCATTCAAAGAAGGTATTGTTCCAATCTCTCTCAAGCAAGGCATAATCAAACCCCTCCTAAAGAAACCCAACCTGGACCCCAAAGACCCAAACTACCGCAGACCGGTAACAAGCCTCAACACCATCTCCAAGATCATGGAGAAAGCAGTAGTACAACAGCTACAACTCTATTTGGACACCCACAAACTCTTGGATCCACTACAATCAGGCTTCCGCCCAGGCCATGGCACAGAAACAGCATTTCTTAAAATATGGGATGACACCCTCGAAGCAGCAGATGACGGAGAATCATGTCTCCTGGTGCTGCTGGACCTCAGTGCAGCGTTCGACACAGTAGACCACAAAACTCTACTCATTCGCCTTAAAGAAGTAGCCGGAGTCGCAGACCCTGACCTACACTGGTTCGCATCCTTCCTAGACAATCGTTCCCAGACAGTGAAACTAGGAGCCTTCACCTCTGAAACTCGCACAATTTCTTGCGGAGTCCCCCAAGGATCACCCCTGTCACCCGTGCTCTTTAACATCTACCTCCGCCCACTCCTCAAAATCATCAGCAAACAGGGCCTGTGCTACCACTCATATGCTGACGACACCCAACTCTACTTTCGTATCACCGGGAAAAAAGACCAATATCACGGATTGGAAACCTGTCTCACATTGATCGATGAATGGATGACTGAGAATTCCCTCAAACTCAACGGATCCAAAACAGAACTCCTTCTCCTCCACGCAAACCGAAAGACAAAAACTAAGACTTCTTGGACACTCCCCACTATCCTTGGACAGACCGTTACCCCGAGCACCAAAGTTAAAAGTCTCGGAGTCATCTTTGACTCGGAGATGTCGATGGACGCACAAATTGGATCAGTAGTCAGCGGAGCTCACCATCTCCTCCGTCTACTACGTAGACTCATCCCCTTCATCCCAAAAGAGGATACAGCAGTAGTAGTTGGAAAAATTATCAACTCCCGACTCGATTACGCAAACGCCCTCTACCTCGGACTACCCAAATACCAGATTTCGCGCCTACAAGTCATCCAGAACACGGCTGCCAGGCTGGTAACGGGAAAAAAACCTTGGGAATCCATCACCCCATCACTAAGGACCCTTCATTGGCTAACCGTAAAGGATCGGATCACATTCAAGACCCTCTGTCTCACCCACAAGTGCACACAGGGAAACGCTCCACAATATCTATGCGAGAAGATAAAACACTACACCCCCAATCGCAATCTCCGATCAACCAACCAAAACCTCCTTCACATCCCCAAGTCCCGCTACAAATCAAAGGGAGAACGAAGATTTGCAGTCCAAGGACCACGGCTATGGAACGCTCTACCCACCAACATCCGCATGGAAGAAAACCACCGGGCCTTCAGGAAAAAACTTAAGACCCACCTATTCTGAAGGGTCAGGATGTCACTGGATGCAAAGCGCCTTGAGGCGATTTAGTTCGCATTTGTAGCGCTATACAAGTTATTCACTCACTCACTCACTCTTAACAACATGCTCCTTACTGGACCCAACTTGAACAACAGTCTAATAGGAGTCTTGATTCGTTTCAGACAAGAGCCTGTAGCAGTAATGGCCGACATTCAACAGATGTTTCACTGCTTCATCGTTAGAGAAGACAACAGAAACTACCTCAGGTTTCTATGGCACAAGGACAATGACCTCAACAAGGAAGTTATAGATTATCGCATGAAGGTACATGTCTTCGGTAACAGTCCTTCCCCAGCAGTGGCAACTTATGGGCTAAGGAGAACAGCTCAGACTGGAGAAGTTGAATATGGATCTGATGCCCGTCAATTTGTTGAAAGAAACTTCTACGTTGACGACGCACTTAAGTCCTTTCCAACTGCTAAAGAAGCAATTGATCTTCTCACCAGAACAAAGGAGATGCTGTCTGTAGCAAACCTTAGACTACACAAGATTATATCCAACAGCCAGGAACTTATGAATGCCTTTCACTCGGAGGACTATGCCACTAGTCTAAAAAACCTTGACTTAGGTACAGATGTGCCTCCTGTACAGCGAAGTCTGGGTTTGTTGTGGAACATCAAGCAAGACAAATTCACCTTCCAAGTGTCAACTTGTGACAAACCCTTCACTAAGAGAGGAGTCCTGTCCGTGGTGAATAGCATCTATGACCCACTGGGTTTCCTTGCTCCAGTTACCATTCAAGGTAAGATTTTACTAAGACAGTTGTCTACTGAGAACATAGACTGGGATACTCCCTTGCCGAGTGAGAATCAACACAAGTGGGAAAGGTGGAGATATGCTTTGAAGTCACTAGAAAAACTTCAGATTCCCCGTTGCTATGTTCCGGGTTCCATTTCAACTGCTAACCGGAGAGAGATTCATATTTTCTCTGATGCATTAGTTGAAGCTATTGCTGCAGTAGCCTATTTGAAGACCTCTGAACTGAATGGAGAATCACACTGTAGTTTTGTCCTAGGCAAGGCAAAACTCACTCCCAAGCCTGCACATACCATACCAAGACTTGAACTTTGTGCAGCCGTGCTAGCAGTAGAAATTGCTGAGGTCATACGAAGTGAAATGGACACTAAAATTGATTCTTTCACCTTCTATACAGACAGTAAGGTAGTACTTGGTTACATAAACAACCAAACAAAACAATTTTATGTGTACGTCAGCAACAGGGTTGAATGTATCAAGAGATTCACTCTACCAAGTCAATGGCATCACGTTCCCACTGAACTCAACCCAGCTGACTGTGGGACCAGAGCCGTGTCACCTGCCGCTCTTCAGGACAGCTTATGGCTGTCACCTCCAAGGTTTCTGTGTGAGGACTCTTACTTACTCCCTATTGACACCACCTATGGACTAGTAAGCCCTGAAGATGATAAGGAAATAAGAACTGTGAACACCTCACTCCACACTTCTGTAAGTACAAAACCGAAGCTGCGGTTACACCATTACGAGCATCTAGCCAATGTGTTCTGGCATCGCTGGAAGAAAAAGTATCTTCACCACCTTCAAGGTCGTAACAAATGGCAAGCATCTAAGCCGAATCTTAAGGTTGAAGACCTCATCCTTCTAAAAGACAAGGAAGTTTGTCGGAATGAGTGGCCTATGGGTCTTATTACTAAAGTAATGCCCAGCGACGATAACAAAGTCCGGAAGGTAGAAGTCAAGGTAACCAAGGGAGGATCGACACGAACCTTTAGTCGACCAATTACAAAGTTAGTACTCCTTTTGCTAGGTGAGTGACTTGTGCAAGGACTAGCCATGCTGTTGGCACGGCGGGGAGTACATTGCTGCCATCTACAGGTTCTACTCAGAACTTTGGAATTATTTGAAGACATCATACTGTGACTTTATGTTCTTCATCCTGTTGAACTTACGTTTGTTATTTGCTTGTTGCATGTTTTTCATTACAGGTTCCAGGACATTTATCAGTATTGGACTTTTTGAAAATATATATTTTAGTTTGAGGTTATGAAATCTAAAGATTTCAGACGGGGAGTGTTGTGTTACACTATGTGATTATTCTTGCTCTGTGTCTTTAAGATCTGTCCCCTTCTTTCCAGCTGAACTCTCTCTCTCACCGTAGTTCTTTATATATCTCCTCCACTTCCTGATTCTGGTCATTACTCCTGTATATCTTCCATGCTAAACATCTTACATGTGGCTTACAACTGCAACGTTTTTCTACCTATGAATATCCATCATTAAACGGAACATTCGAAAGGATTCATCGTCTGTCGTCCTAACTGTGAGTTTATTCATTGAGTTAAACTGCCTGTATCGATGCAAGGGATGAATATCAAACCAGCTTGAGTAAGGCCTACTTAAACCTGGAGATGAACTTTATCGCTTTGTAGTTGAGACAGAACACCCCTCCCCCATTGTTTTTGGTTTTAGAGCTGCATCTTTTATTGTATAGCTTGCGGTAGGAAAGAAAGGCTTTGGTTTTAAAACTCGCTTTATATTCACTTTATTGTTAATTGAGTTACTTTTGCGCAGCGAGTAGTCAATTTTTTGTTCACGCTCAGACTGTTAGTTTATTAGTTTGATCGTGTAACTACTGAGACATCGTACAACTGCTGAAATAGACAACAGAAGGCTATCCCCATTAAAAATTTTATTATTTCATTTTTGTGATTATTTAGAGAAGCCACATTGCTCTGTAGCGAAAACAAACCAAAGTGTGCTGTGCAGTTTAGTCTGACGACGCAGTGTACAGTCGTACAGAGGTATGTATGCATACACTGTAAGGGGTAGAGACATAATTCAGGGGGTGGTCTGTGGTTGTTGACTAATCATTGGGCATAGTTATTATGAGTATTGCGGTGTAAAAGAGTAGTACTCTGTAGTTCTGTGCCAAAAGTGTTGGGGCAACAAGCCATAGAGTTAATAACACCTCGGTTAGGTTTTCTAGTTGGGGGACTGGACCAAATATAGTGGTCACAGTCTGTCAATCCACCGTAGAAGAAGGCACCTGGCGGTGCTCTCTTAAATAGGTGCAGGGGTTTTTCCTGGACGCAGGAAAAAGACTATAAGCCGATTCGAATCGCCATGGGCAATTTGAAGTCCATGCAAGGGAAGGAATGTGAGGCTTCCCAGAGTCAGACGGCTGCACAGTACATGAAATCTAGCTTTGGGGCAAAGGTCATGAAACCTCTAAAGGAATGGCATAGTTGGTCCAAGGATACTACTTGGGCTATTCCTCTAGAGGGGACATTTGATGCCTGGAGGTGGGAGAAATTCATAACTGAGTTTAAACCCAGGCTCTGGGCAGCAAAGACCTTAGATGTAGCTGAGCTGTGGCTTCAGAAGTCTATTATGGTAAGCCGGCAGGGTATACAGAAGGCGGTTTCAGTCCGGAAGAACCGCATTATGTACACCTGGCCTGAGGGGATAGCAGTGACTGGTGATCTAATGCTGGAAGCGGAAGAGGCTCTTTCTGGGCTAACTCTGCTGAGGCAGGCTGGGTCCACCAACACTGGATCTGTTGTAGTTTCCTCTGATGCTTCTGCCATTGCCAATCTAACCAACCCTACTCTGCACTCTCCAACTAACATCTCTCTCTCTCCCACATCTCCACCTAACCGTGTCACCTCTGACGCTAAACCTCAAGCTAACCCTCTCTATCAGTCGCCTTTCCCCACATCTGGGGCGTTTTCTCCGCCGATTGCGGCTGATTATGAATCATTTTCAACTGGTGATCTACAGATGCTATGTGAGTCTAAGGGAATTGAGACCAGACTAAGGAACCGTGGGGATTGCATGACTGCGCTGAGAGCTTTTGACTCAGTCATATCTGCCATCTACCCTTCATTGGTTGGCTTCCAGACAGGGAACGTTGTGGGCAAGATAGCACACATTAGCCAACCAATGAAGCCACAACCTCCAAAGTACACACCTAGCCCCACTTATGTCACTGAACCTGGTACTTACCCAGTCCGGGTGCAACAATACGAGGGTGTTCCAAATACCAACGGTGAAAGGACTTTGGGGGAAAGGGTGGTATGGCATGTCCCTTTTGCTTCCTCAGAAATCAGGACCATACTGGCCGAACTGCCTGACTATAGAACAAATCCACGAGGGTTTGTGAGAATGTTTTGTCAAAATCAATCTAGTTACGGCATGAGCAGAACAGATTGTGCCCAGGTTCTGAGGGCGAAAGTAGGAGAAGAACTGGCAGGGGTTATAATCTCCTGTTGCGGCATTGTCACCCATGAACAAGCCACTTCTGGAGGTAAGCAATTCTGTGTGGCCCTGCTAGCCAAACTTCCAGAGTTGTGTGGTGCATCTTCTACCACAGATGTGATGAAACTCAGTCAAAACCCAGGCGAGGAATGTGCTTGTTTCTGGTGTCGCCTGAAACAAGCTACATTGGATGCAGATCTGGAGGTTGGTCCGGATGTGCCTACTGACGGAGGTAAGTTATCCGCCATTCACCTTTTGCTAAGAGCCAAATTTTTAGAAGGCATCCATATGAAAATTCGAGACCGGTTATTATTAGCCAGACCCGAATTTAATGAAATGACAATACCTGCCATTCTATCTACTGTCTCCGCTATAGAGAGAGAGATGGATAGGAAGAAACAGGACAAAGCATCCAAAATCCTTGTGTCTCAAGCCCCTTCTGCAGGACAAACGGGCCAGGATGGTGGGAAAAAGACACAACGCTGGAAAGCCCGAACTTGTTACATCTGTGGAAAGGAAGGACATCTAAGGCGTGACTGTCCTAACAGACCCAAGGTTAAGTGGCAGTTCATCCCAGACGATCCGGTACCAGGCTCACGCGATCCAACAACTTCAGTTGTAGGGATGGCCAGCCACGACTATGATTCTTCATAGGACGTTGGCAAAGCGGTGTCAGGACATATCAACCTGTTTATCGAGGAATTAAAATATCCCCTCCCTTGCCTCATTGACACCGGTGCCGTTCGAACTGTTCTGAGATCCAAAGATCTCAGAGGCAAGGTTCCCCTTTCTGGGGAGACTATACCCACTGTGGGTCTCACAGGTCAGACAGTGTCTCTACATACCACCAAACCACTCCATTGTAGGTTGGGCCAACACACAGAAGCCATTAAGTCGGTACTGGTATCGGATGATGTTCCCATCAACCTATTGGGAGCTGATATTTTATCTGAGATACAAGTGGTCATTGAGTACACTCCAACAGGTGTTGTGGTTAGCAGTGCATTGACGGATGAGCGCCTATGTGCAATGGTGGCTCTACCGTATATGATAGAACCTGGTTGTTTTCTGGGGTTGGATGTGCTAGCAGAAGTGGATCCCAAACTTTGGGCGTTTGATAAGTATGATGTGGGTCTTCTGCCGGTCCCGCCAACCACAGTAAACATCAGACCAGGGAATATTTTGCCCCAATTACCACAATACCCTTTGAGTGTGGCTCAGATGGATAGCCTTAAAATCCAAATAGACTGGTACCTGCTGATAAAAGTTCTTACGCCAACCAAATCCCCCTGTAACACCCCTTTGTTTCCAGTGGCTAAAAAGTCTGTCAAGGGTCAGGAAACAACTTTCTGTTTAGTACATGTTTTAAGGGCTATCAATAAAATCATTATCAGCGATGCCCCTTTGGTACCCAACCCACACACCTTGTTGGCCTCTATACCACCTAACGCAATTTTCTTCAGTGTTATTGATCTGACTAATGCATTTTTTTCGGTACCACTGGACCCCCAGTGCCAGTACCTTTTTGCTTTTTCATTCCAGGGTCGACAACTGACTTGGACACGTCTCGTTCAGGGGTCTGTGACTAGTCCCTTGGAGTACAGTTGCAAACTTAAAATAGTGTTGGATCAATGGACCCCAATGAATCCAGAGGTGGTGCTGCTCCAGTATGTTGATGACTTGCTGCTTTGTTGCCCTGCAAGGGATGTCTGTTATCAGCATACTGTCTCATTGCTTAACCATCTGCCGTCCATGGGGAATAAAGCTAGCAAGGAGAAATTGCAGTTTTGTAGGGAGAAGGTCACCTTTTTAAGACATTGTATATCTCAGGGTACTCGACACCTGACAACCCAGAGAATTCAGACACTGAAAGACTTCCCGAAACCCCGAAATGCACGACAAACGAGAGCCATTCTCGGTCTTATCAACTACTGTAGAGACTGGGTCCCTAACATCTCTTCGACTTTAGGACCCCTTTACAAAATCCTATCCCAACATCCCTTTCAACTGACTGATGATAACTGGTCAACCCTACAGGACTTGATCCAAGAACTCTCCAAAGCACCTGCTTTAGGTCTGCCCAACTACGATCTAGCCTTCTACGTTTTCTGCTATGAAAGCAAAGGCCATGCCACTGGAGTACTGACCCAACTACATGGGTCCAGGTACCGACCCATCATGTACTGTATCTATCAACTGCCCTAGATCCAGTCATTCGAGGTTCACTAGGTTGTGTACGAGCCGTAGCCGCCTGCGCTGTATTGTTACAGAAGGTAGGTGACATAGTCTTGGACTCCCCACTGACCCTCTATACTCCCCATTCAGTGCAGGAAATCCTAAATCAAGTTCAGACAAAACACCTCTCTGCTGCCAGATTGACTAAGTACGAAGTGGCTCTCCTAACGCCTACTAACCTGACTTTAAGACGATGCACCATTTTAAACCCAGCCTCTCTTCTTCCTACTGAGGAGGAAGAGAAGATGGGAGATAATGGTGTTAAAAACGACACTCAAACTTTCCAGACTAACAATACCAACCTCTCTACCTCTAACCAACTTATTAATTTAGAAGGACAACATGCTGATGATCACCACAGCTGTGTTTCTCTGATGGAACTCGAATCAACAACCATCAGCCCGGTGAAGGAGACCCCCATCCCAAACGCTAAAAACCTTTTTGTCGATGGTTCCAGGTATTACACCCCAGATGGTAAGCCACACACAGGTTATGCAGTGACTACAGTCAGTGAAATTGTGGAAAAGGGTTCATTGAGTTTCAACATGTCTGCACAGGAAGCTGAGCTGTGGGCACTGGCAAGAGCCTGTGAGACCCAAGAGGGTCAAAGGATCAATATCTACACGGATTCTAGGTATGCTTTTGGGATAGCTCATGATTTCGGTCCTATCTGGAAAGCAAGCGGGTTTCTGACTAGTTCAGGGAAGCCCATGAAACATGCGCAGTTAATCAACAGGTTATTCGTTGCTTTCAACCTGCCGCGTGAGATAGCCATTCTAAAAGTTAAGGCCCACACGACTGATAGGACTTTGGAGGCCGATGGCAATGCCTTGGTAGATAGAGCTGCTAAAGAAGGTGCTCTGCACCCTCCTGGGGAAACCCTGATGCTAGCCATCCCCTCTGATGTGTCTCTGGAAGAGTTTAAGAGACTACAGTCACAAGCGGAATTACATGAAAAGAGGAGATGGACAGCACTAGGGGCCATGAGAGGTCCAGATGACATCTGGGGTCTTGGTAAAAAAAAGGGATTTTTATAACAGCTTACCTGTAAAATCCTTTTCTTGGAGTACATCACGGGACACAGAGCGACTTAGTCATTACTAATGGGTTATATAGATACCTTCAGGTGCTGGCACTGGCAACTTCCAAAACCGGAAGTACCCTCCCCTATATAAGCCCCTCCCATCCGGGAGCACCTCAGTTTTGTAGCAAAGCAATAAGTGTCCCAAAAAGAGGGGTGGGAGCTCTGTGTCCCGTGATGTACTCCAAGAAAAGGATTTTACAGGTAAGCTGTTATAAAAATCCCTTTTTCTTTTTCGTACATCACGGGACACAGAGCGACTTAGTCATTACTAATGGGACATCCCAAAGCAATGCCAAATGAGGGGAGGAATACACTATACATAAGCTGGGCGCCATCAGGCATGAGGATCTTTTGCGGCCTGCAACACACTGCGCCCAAAGGCGACATCCTCCTGACTTCTAACGTCTACCTGGTAGAATCTAGTAAACGTGTGTACTGAAGACCATGTTGCGGCCTTACAGACTTGAGCCAGGGAGGCCTGGTGATGCACTGCCCATGAAGCTCCAACTGCTCTTGTGGAGTGCGCCCTAACTTTGAACGGAGGCGATCTCCTTCTCAAGCCATAGGCTTGTATTATGACCTGTCAAATCCACTTGGCTAAAGTAGATTTTGATGCTGCCTGACCCTTTCTGGGGCCTTCCGGCAGAACAAACAAAGTATCCGTTCTACGAATCTATGCAGTGGCTTTTAGATAAGCTTTAACTGCTCTTACTACATCCAAAGAATGCAATAACTTTTCCTCTACCGAACTAGGTTTGGGGAAAAAGGAAGGAAGAACCACATCTTGGTTCAAATGAAACCTCGATACCACCTTAGGAAGAAAGGCTGGATGAGGACGTAACACTACTCTGTCCTTATGGACAACCAGATATGGCTCCTTACAGGACAAGGCGGCTAATTCCGATACTCTTTTAGCCGAACAAATGGCTACCAAGAAAATCAATTTCCTGGTGAGAAGAACCAAGGAAATGTGCTGCAATGGTTCAAATGGTTGTTTCTGTAGAACCAACAGAACCAGGTTTAAGTCCCATGGACATATGGGAATACTAACCGGAGGGCTAATACGCATCACTCCTTGTATGAAAGCTTTGACTAGTGAATGCGAAGCCAAGGGCCTTTGAAAAAATATTGACAAGGCCGAAATCTGACCCTTGATAGTACTCAAGGCAAGCTTCCTATCCACAGCCCACTGTAGGAAGTCCAGAATCCTACCTATTACGTACTTACGTGGATGCCATCTCTTGGCCTCACACCACGCGATGTACGCCTTCCAGATCCTATAATAGATCTGCCTGGATACCGGCTTCCTGGCATTGATCATGGTAGATACCACAGGATTAGAGAGACCTCTCTTTTTTAGAATGTGGGCTTCAATAGCCAGGCCGTCAAACCTAGGGCTGGTAAGGAAGGGTGGTATATCGGTCCTTGCGAAAGCAGGTCCGGACGATGTGGGAGGGTCCAAGGACTCCCCACTGACATTTTTACAATCTCCGCGTACCATGCCCTTCGGGGCCACGCTGGAGCCACCAGAATCACTGGTTTCTTTTCTACCCGGATTCTGCGGATTAATCGCGGTAACAATTGTGGCGGTGGGAATGCATATATCAGCTTGAACTGATCCCAAGGGAACACTAGGGCATCCGAGCCGCAAGCTAGGGGATCCCTTGTGCGAGACACAAATCTGTCCACCTTTGCGTTGAATCTGGATGCTAGCAGATCTACATCCGGTGTTCCCCACCGCTGGCATATTGCCTGGAAAACCTCGGGGTGAAGATACCATTCCCCCGGGCATAATTGCTGGCGACTTAAAAAGTCCGCTCTCCAATTTTCCACTCCTGGGATGAAAACCGCGGATATGGCTGGGACATATCTTTCTGCCCATTCCAGGATGCAATTCGCTTCCCTCTGGGCTGCACGACTCCTGGTGCCACCCTGGTGATTGATATATGCCACTGCTGTGGCATTGTCTGATTGAATTCTGACAGGGGACCCTTGGAGTTTGGATGTCCATGCTACTAGGGCATACCGGGCTGCTCGTATCTATAAGAGATTGATGGGCAGGGCCTTCTCTGCTTCTGACCACTTGCCCTGGAGAGACCATTGCTCCAGCACTGCCCCCCAGCCTATGAGGCTGGCATCTGTAGTGACCACCTTCCAAGAAACCGGACTGAAGGGTTTCCCTTTTTCCAGATTCTGGGGCACCAACCACCAATGGAGGCTCTTGCGAACGGAAGGGGACAGGGACATTGGTAAGTCTAAAGCCTGAACTTTTTTTGTTCCAGGCTGACAGTATGGCCCTCTGCAAGTTCCTTGAATGGAATTGACCGTAGGGTACTGCTTCGAACGAAGCCACCATTTTTCCCAGCAGCCTCATGCACAGGCGTATGGATGGTTTTCTTTTTGTACCCACTAAGTGGGTCAAATCTTTCAAAGACGACACCTTCTCTGGAGGTAAGAAAATCTTTCTCTGATTTGAATCCAGCCTTAGCCCCAAGTATTCCAGACTTTTGACTGGTCTTAGAGCTGACTTGTCTCGGTTGATAATCCAACCGTGATATTCCAGATACTTGATTGTCTCGTGAATAGCTACTTCCAGTTTTTCCACTGAGTGGTCTATTAGTAGCAGGTCATCTAAATATGCCATTATCGTTACACCCCGTGTTCTTAGATTGGCCAATAGTGGGGCCAGAATTTTTGTGAACACTCGTGGTGCTGTGGCCAGACCGAAAGGTAAGGCTCTGAACTGAAAATGGTGCCCTTCTACTACAAAGCGTAGAAATTTCTGGTGGGCCGGAAAGATGGGAATATGCAGATAAGCATCCTTTATGTCGATCGAGGCTAACCATTCCTGCCCTTGTAGGGCGGTGGCCACCGATCGGATCGACTCCATCCGAAAAGTCCTGATATGTAGGAACTTGTTTAGCCCTTTTAGATTTAATATGGGCCTCACGTCCCCATTTGGTTTGGGGACTGTGAAAAGGTTCGAGTAAAACCCGAACCCGCTTTCTTCCAAGGGAACCTTCATGATTACACCTTGGAGCAATAGTTGTTCTAGTGCCAGAAGGAGGGATCCTCTTTTCTGGGGATCGCTTGGCACGTTTGACCTCATAAAATGGGCAGGAGGAGTGTCTTTTAACTCCAGCTTGTATCCCAGACTTACTGCGGAGATCACCCATCTGTCTCTGATGGTGTCCCGCCAGGTCTCTGTGAACAACTGAAGTCTTCCCCCCACCCGATTGAGTGGGGGCAACCCTTCATGACTTGGGGGGAGGTTTTGTACCTCTCTTGACCCAGGGTTTCTTGTTACCCTGTGATTGTCCCTGATTTCTGCCCCCTGGATTTGACCGCGGAGGCCGTCGGAACTGTTTCACAGCTGATGTGCCAGGGACTGGAGAAGTAGGCCTCTTAAAAGAAGGACTTCTACCCTTGTTCTTAACCGGCAAGAGTGTACTTTTACCGGCAGAAATTTTCTGGATATACTTGTCCAGATCTTCTCCAAATAAGCGTTCTCCATGAAATGGGAAGCTAATCAGCAATTTCTTACAGGGAGCTTCAGCAGACCAGTTTTTGAGCCATAGAAGCCTACGCATATCTACTACAGACAGCGTAAAGCGGGAGGCCTGTTGGATTGTATCCTTTATGGCGTCTACCGCAAAACACAAGGCTCTAGGTAGGTCAGCTAGGGCAAGAGCCTGCTGATCTGGTAAGTCCCTTAAGACTTGTTTCAACTGATCTTTCACTGCTTGGCAGACTCCAATCGCTGCTACTGCAGGTTGTGTCACCATGCTTGCTGTAGAGAAAGCAGATTTTAGTAAAGACTCCAATTTTTTATCTATTGGGTCTTTGAACATTGGAACATTATCTACTGGACATGTCAGTGATTTATTTACACAAGAGATGGCTGCGTCCACTGTAGGGACCCTCCATTTTTTTATGAACTTATCCTCCATGGGATAGATCACTGGAAATCTCTTGGGGGGAGTAAATATTTTATCAGGATGCTCCCAATCCTGGTAAATAAGCCCTTCCAATAAAGGGTGGATTGGGAAGGAACAGACAGCCTGGGGAGCTTTCAGCGACCCCAGCGAGGAAACCGTAGTGGTTGATGGTTCCGCCAGAGGCATTTTAAATGCTGATCGGACCATGTTAGTCAGAGACTGAACCCATAATCTTTCAGCCTGAGATGCTGAGAAAGGTTCTTCCACTGTTGATTCCTCTATAACCGAATCAACCTCATCCTGATCCCCTTCAGGTAGGCCGATCTCTGTGTGGGACTGTTCCTCCACTAACAGGCACTCTGAAGGAGGAGACGGAGATCGGATGCGCTTTCCCTGTGACAGGGAAGCAGCGATCAATGCTGTTAATCTCTCTTCCAATCCTCCCAGAGTTGAGGAAAAAACCTCCTCTGTTATATATACAGGAGCAGGTGGACTGGGGACAGCCGCAGCACCAGGTACTCCTGCGGGGTTCCTACGGCTACTGACCTCTGAATTTTCAGGGGAGATTGGTGCAGTACAAGCATGCCCAAAATCCTCAGAGCCCGATGGAGACCCCTTTGGCTTCCTGGAAGACTTATTTCCGGAGCGTCTGGACGACATATCCTTTAAGCACAAAGCTGAGGTATTCCCGTCGTCATACACCAATTTTGCTGGTAATAGTCTAACACAGTTGCTGCTATATACCAGCTGGTGTCCACTAAAGTGTCTTTCTATGGGGATGCCTGCATCAACCGCCTCTGTGTGCCACCGTTTGTTGCTAGCTCTGCTTGCATCCAGCTGACACTTGTACTGTGTCTTTTATCCATGCTGGGATGCCTGCACATGCGCAGAAGCACCGCGGCGCGCATCGAGCGTCATCCACCCGCCCCGCCCCTTTCCTTTCATAGGAGGCGCGTGCACGCGCCCGCGCGCGCCCGTGCGCCTTTGGTGCTCTTTTTTGAAACCAAGCAGGGACTAGGAGCCAGGGCCCTTTTTGCCGGAGGGCCTGTGCGGTGGATGAGCGCAGCAACAGGGCAGAGGAAGTGGATTCCCACAGAGAAACTTACCAACTGCCTGGATCTTTTGACTTAAAAAAACCAAAGATCCACATGACAAGAAAAATGGACCACAGCGGCCTCTAGTGGTTTAACACAGGTACCGCGGTCTACCTTTTTTTTTTTTTTTCTTGACTACTATTAAAATTTTACATTTTCCAGTAGTTACAGGCATACACAGATATCAGCGGGAATACCGTTAGGTAACAGACAGAAAGACAAATTAGGCTTGGGGGTCCCCCAATAGAACCAAGTTCCTGGGGGCCCCCACTTACCTGTTCCCCGCCGCAGGACTTTGTTTGGTCCACAGAAGCCCAAACTTCACCTATCACGGCAGGCATTGTATTTAAACCTTCAGGGACCGGGTTCCCAAGGATTCCACTCCCCTGGACCTGTATAGCACCCTGCACAGACAACATCTTGGTCGTGGGTATGACCAGAGCTCTGGATCCCAGGGTCCAGCCCTCCTAAGAGAGGCATTACAGGCAAAATCTTGCTCTTCTGTTGCAAGGCCCGGGTACCGACCGTTTAGCTATGAAGCTTTTTTGGTCAGATCCGGAACAGCTTACTAAGGCCCGTAAAAGAACCTGTACGCAAGCCCAGTGAAAACACATGTTACTCTTTGGCCAACACCTTAGACACTGGCAAAAAACTGAGGTGCTCCTGGATGGGAGGGGCTTATATAGGGGAGGGTACTTCCGGTTTTGGAAGTTGCCAGTGCCAGCACCTGAAGGTATCTATATAACCCATTAGTAATGACTAAGTCGCTCTGTGTCCCGTGATGTACGAAAAAGAAATGGTGTCTGCCAAGATCGCTTTTTCCAATGATGGCCCATTCGGGTCATTATCCAGGGCATCAGTCAAAGATGGTTATGTGTGCGCAGGTGGATGAGCATTGGATCGCCCCTGGATTTACTACCGCAGCTGCTAATTTTGCAGCAGCCTGCCTGGTTTGCGCATTGCACAACCCAGGTAGGACGGTACCAGTACCCAAACGACATTCCCCCGACCAGAATATCAATTTCAGCGCATCCAGATAGACTACATTACGTTGCCAAGGAGTGGGCCGTACAAACACGTCTTGGTCTGTGTAGATAAGGTTGGCCGGAGGCATGGCCGGTTCAGAAAGCAAATGCCACCACCACAGCCAAGAAGATCCTGTCTGAAATAGTGTGTCGCTGGGGCCAACCTGAAACGATCGAGTCGGATCGAGGCTCCCACTTCACTGGTCAAATATTTGCAGAAGTGTGTAAAGCCCTCCATATCAATCAGGGATTACACACTCCTTATCACCCCCAAAGTAGTGGTAAGGTTGAAAGGTTAAACGGAACCCTTAAAAACAAAATCTCCAAAATAATAGCTGATACTGGGAAACCTTGGCCTGTCTCCCCATAGCTCTCCACTCCATCAGAAATGCACCTAGACGACCTCACGGGTTATCTCCATATGAGGTTTTGTTCGGATGTCAACCAAAAACAGGGTTGTACTTTCCCCAGCAGCTGTCGTCTTTACATTCTCAGCTGACAGGGTATGTGCAGTCACTGCAACGTGAGCTAAAAAAATCCACCACAGGGTTCATGAGTCCCTTCCAGACCCTTACTCAATAACCGGTTTACATTCTATCCAACCAGGTGACTGGGTCGTTGTAAAGAAACACCAGAGGACGGGACTAGAATCGAGATACCTCGGACCATTCCAGGTTCAGCTGACCACGCCAACCTCACTAAAGCTTGAAGAACGGGACAACTGGATCCACGCCAGCCACTGCAAGAAGCTTCTCAACTACATCAAAGAGTGAGGAGTATCTTCTTTATTTATAGTTTTAGTTTAGTGTATTTTAGCAAGGGTAATGATGAAAAGCATCCCAATTTATTGTTTAAAATGCATCTCCAGTTGGCAAAAATGGCGAACAGGACCAACTGCTGGGTATGCTCCAAACCTCCACCAAGCCTTGATGCCCCGGCAATGGCAGCAGTACATGCGATATATGATGTCCGTATCGGTATGAGGAAACTAAAGACTCCAAACAGACACTTGTCAATAGAACTTAACGATACATTCCTAGAGGGTAAAATTAGTTATAGTTTTAACATTAGCTCTGGCTTTTGCCCCTCCCTCACAAAACCAGTATGGGTATCGGGACAACTAGGTAGCCTACAAGTGTGCTTCAACTTTAGTTTCGGTAGAGGGGATAACTTTGTTGGGTCCACCACCTGTAAAGAAGGTATAACAGTTAATCTAACCAACAAAACCCCCGTCTTCTTTAATAACACTAATAGACCAGATTACATCTGTTGGAAGGAAGGGTGTGACGTTCAGACCGAGGGAGCAATCCCCCAGTCTATCCTGTTACTACTCAATGCACGTAACCGTCAGAGTGATTCCCCCTGTGCGACTCTGACTGGCCCCTACTACTTCTTATGCGGTACCTCAGCTTATAAAGTAATCCCCCCTAATGCAAAAGGTTCATGCTTCCTGGTTAAACTAGTCCCAGCATCTTACATCGCGGATGATCGAGAGGATCTGATGGCACGAGAGAAGGTAAGAACGTCAGGAAAAGCTAGAAGGGAATTGTTCACCAACTCTGACCAGGCCTGGGCATGGTTTCCTGCTTGGACGGGTTGGGGGATTGAACTTATGAAACGATTGAATAATTTCTCATCCATTGTGGATGGAATATTCAATGAAACCGTAGAGGCTGTAAGGGAAATCTCACAGGAACAAAGGCAGATCAGGACCCTTCTTTTACAGGAAAAGATGGCCCTTGATTATCTGTTAGCATCCAAGGGGGGTTTCTGTGAATTCATAGGTGAAGATTGTTGTACCTGGATTGAGGATACCAATGACAAAGTTCAGGCCCATATGGATAAGGCTAGATCCCTGCAAGGCAAAGCCAGAGCTATAGCTAGTGAGGGTTGGAATCCTTTTAAGGGTTTGGGAAACTTTGGGGATTTTTTATTTTCCATTGGATCGTGGTTGAAGGAAGTAGGGGTGTATATACTCATGTCATTTTTGTTTCTATTCCTTCTATATGTCGTGATGAGGTGCTCCTGTTGCCTGATTGGACGCGTGACCAGAGCCCGAGCAGATGACCACATTTTCCTCAATGAGATAAGACGCCCCGAAGCCCAACCAACGTATCAGATGCATAGGATCCCAGACCGATCGGCGACTACTACAGCTCACCATTTCGTGTCCTCCTTATAAGTCATGTCTCTTGAAGAACAGAGTCTACATGTCAAGCCGTGTTTTCCTTTTTATGGACTGTAAGGACTGATTCATTTCCAGGTGTAAGAAGATCAAGTTTTGAGAGACACATGGGAGCATATGACAAAAAGGAAGGACTGTTGTGGAAGTTTTATTATATAAGATTTATGTGGACATTTTATTTTAGGATGTGCGTTTTATAGATTGTCATCTGTCTCCCTGTGTCTGATGTTTAATCGAGGAGCGCTCTAGCAGAGCGCACTTGGGTTGAATCGAGACCAGCGGTTAAAAAGGTCAGTATGAAAACCTTCTTATGGGATTGAAATGTGTTCTCTGCGTGTGTGGGCGTTTGTTGGTTTGTAGATATCAAGCGCAATGCGCTGGACTGCTTGCTTTCCAATGACTATGCACATTAGAGAAGCAAAGTCCCCATAATGAGAGAAACCTATTATATCTCTCTTGCGGACTTCGTTATCCCCTTTATGGATACATATCTGTATTTATAAGAGGACATTGATATCTGCCTTGTCAGTGTACTTGTACCGTATATTGACAACAGCAGTAGCAATGTCCCCGCAGATTGTCCCAAAACTATAATAACAAGTAGAATGTTCTTACTAGATACTGTTTACTTTGAACAGTATTGAGTGGGCTCCATGCTGATTAAGATGGGGTGTGTGCACTTCCTCCCCTTTCCCTCCTGTGAGTGCCCTCCCCTTTACTGTTTGTCATTTCCTGTGATGTCATTTTGTATTAAGGGAAGCGATTGGCTGTTGGGGCCATCACTTCCTGTTTTGTTATCCTTTTGTTTCCAATGAATAAAAGAATCCGAGTGTCTGAGCTCAGCCCAGACGCTTGAGACTCCAGCTTGAAGCAGCATCGTTTCTGATTCTACCTGGTGCCATTGAAGAACTTCATATTCCTTGTACCAAAGAGCTTGATACAAACGTGCTTTTAAGCACGAAGGAATTGTTTAGTGCTTTGTGTGCATTTAGACGCTGGAAGTCCACATTTAGGCGCAGTGTGGATTTGCGTACAAAGCCCAAGGGAATTCTTCCACGACAAAGGCTGTGTTTATGCTGTTGTTGATGGTTTTGTCTTTGTAACTTTTCTTATGGAAAGAGCCTGCCATTGTTCTGAGATGTTTATCTCTGTATTCTGGGTCTGAATAAATTCGGTGGTATCTGATGGCCTGGCTGTGTATGATGGCTCGTTTAGTGTGTTGGGGGTGAAAACTGGAACTATGAAGATAGCTGCATCGGTTAGTCGGTTTTCTGTATATCGAAGTGTGAAGCTTGTCATCCCTGATGTATACTGTAGTGTCTAGGAAGTTGACATGTGTGTTTGAATAATCCATTTCCAGGAAACTTGAGAAGTTTCGGTGTGGAGCTATGTAGATGGCAGCATGATTATTGATACAGCCCTGGCCTACCCCACAGAGGCAGGCTCTGATGGAATGCTGGGAGACTGCATTTATTCTGCGAGCACTTTAGGCTCAGGGTATTTTCCTGGAGAGCATTAGTCCAGCCTTGAGGGGAACGCTGCATTCCTAGGCAATGCTGCCATGTCTGCTGTCATGAGGCCTCAGGTGGGTGACCTGAGGGCCTGGATGCTGAGACTGGAACTAAAGAGAGCTGACTGAGGGGGGCTGTTGCTGAAGATCTGGTTTGGTATCACTAGAGTAAAGTGTTGCTTGCAAGTAGAAAGGAGGCAATCAGCTGGCCTTGTGTGAGTACAGATACTTCTGAGAGATTTTGGGCACCTTTGTCCTTCTGCCACCCCTCTAGTGCTAGATAGTGTGGATCTAGTTAAAGTGGACACCGGCTGGTGTCCTGAAGAGCTTTGTCCATCTAGTCTTCTACTTAAAGGGACTCTGCTCTTGTGGCTCTAAGAAAGAGATTTACAGTTAAATACTACTACTACTACTAGTACTATTACTACTACCTTAAAGCTAAAGTTTACTGTTTTCTACAAGCACAGACTTTAGAATAGTGTGTCCAGAAATAATACTTAGGTCCTCAAGTTGTACATAGTTCTTGTTTTTGGAGTGTCCAACCTAATTCCCTCAGCCATGTCCAAGTTCTCTAAAAATAAAAACAACAAAGACAACACCCATAGACTAGTCATTGAAGAAATGTTTGAATGATCCTGTGTGCCTGGCTGCGGAGCGAAGCTTGTGTGGAAAATCTGGATAGTATTCCTCCGGATCCTACGGGAGTAGCACTACAGTCCATTATGGTAAAAGCAGCCATTCCATTTTATTAAAGTATAAAAAGTAGCAGCATAGGCCAGGCACAGGGATGCTTCCAAATAAGCCAACTAGGCATGGTCATGTGGCGATATGACGAAGTATAGTGAGCTTTCTTATGCCCAGCTTGTAGCTTTGCTGCAAAACTCTGCCATCTAGGGCACTTTTTCAGTATAATTCTGACAATGACAAATATTCTTGTGGATCAAGCCTGGTGCTGTCGGGCGCAGTGAGCACATACTGCATGCAATTAAAGCGGTTGTAAACCGTGGCTGGAAAAAAACAAAAAAACACCTGTAAGGCAATTGTATAACGTGCTAGTATGCATCGCGTACTAGCACATTAGGGACGACTTACCTTAGAACGAATCCCTGCTGCGACACCCGGTCACCGCTGAGAGGGCTGAGATCTTCCCCTGGTCTCTCTTCCGGGTTTGCGTGCTCAGGGCTGTGTGATTTGCCGGAGCCGCAATGACGTCACTCGATTCTGGCACAAAGCTCTGAAGTTTCGGCAAGGTATGCCGGACCTTTTAAAATGCATGAGCCAGTGATGTCACTGGCTGCATGTAGAGTGAGTATCTCCTAAATTGTGCACGTTTAGGGGATATTCATTTTACCTACAGGTAAGCCTTATTATAGGCTTACCTGTATGTAAAAATAACAAACAGCAGGGTTTACTATTGCTTTAATAATAACTGTAAAAAACTTAGATATGCATAATGTTTCAAGAACCAAATGTCCCTTTGTTGGATGTGCTCAAAGTTCAGCAAAGTACAAGGAGCAATAAAAAAAGAAATTCATTGATTAAAACTCATCGCATGGAAGTCTTTTGCCATATGTAGAAACAATAGAGTCAACAATTTAATAGGTTTCCATTTGTTATGCTTGTACATTCAAATCACGTTAATTGTGTAATGTAGTAAATCTAATTTTAGCTGTTTAAAATGTGATCGTTCAATAAAGTGGTCCACAAATACATTTACAAATCATTAAAAAGACATGAAAATCATATAATACATTAGCAAAATGGATATTATATTCTTTCTTTGGCAGGGGAGGTTTGTGATGTGGAGAAAGCTTCCGAATGTATTGACTTTTTTTTTTTTTTACAGTTCTATGAATGGGTCTGTCAGAACAATTTAAAAGTACACAGGCATTTACTGTGTATGGCATATGTAGAGTCCTTTTCAATGACTTTGAAAATGTAAGACCGCTAACCTTGAATTTCAAGAACTTAGCCAAATCAAAAATTGTTTCCATAGTTTCTCCTGGCAAAGCGGGCTACACATATGCATATTAGCTGATCTTGTAAACAAGACACACGATTATTTGTTTCTTGTAATCCATATCATGGACAATAATAGACCGTGGACTTTTTGTGGTATCTCTGTATGAGGAGAGGGTGTGAGCCCTAAAGAGGGCAAAGGCACAAAGCCTAAGTACTGTATATGCCACCAGATGTTCACCAGAACACTCCACAAGGTATGATGACCTTTACTTTAAGCTGTGGCTGCTGGGCACCTCTGTGCAGATAGTAGCTGACCCGAGTGTAGAACATAATATGGTATAAGTCAACAGGCAGATACAGGCCTTCCCTGCCCTCAGCTGTACTTAAGAAAGGGGGCACCAGGCAGCTTATCCCTACTTATGAGGGGGGAAAAATAATAATAATAATAAAAACATTTAACAAAGTGAATTAGTAAATAATGTTTAACAAAAATAAAACACATAAAATGGTGTTGGCAAGTGGAAATATATTAATGTGGGATCTGCCAGGCCATGAACTGGAAGAAAGGGGTTGTTTTCACCAGATGGTATGAAAGCAGTTGAAGTGTCTAGCAGTTTTGTCAAGCTTGCATTCTGGTGCTGAGCATGGGGTAGTTTGGGGACATTTGTTTTCTTCTACTCCAGCTATTGGGAGAAGGGAAACCTGGTGTTGGAAGGTGGATGTTGGCAAGTACTGCTTCCAGTTTCGAGGCTTTACTGTGTGGAAGGGCAGGCAGCCTATGCCCTTAGGATTGTATGGTTACTTTTAGATGCTGCCTGCCCTTTCAATCTTGTCTCTGAAGAAAGACTCACAGGAAAAGGCCCAAAGATGACTGAAGGTTACCTTGAATGAGTCTCTATCCAAAAGTGGCAGTCATGTAAAAACCCATTTGCATCCCCCTTACATCATCTTTCCTAGCTGCCAATATTTTGCTGTTCCAGACTGTATTTACTAGACTTGTGCAGGGATGGCCTTCTGAAGAAAACTATACTATTAAACTGTTCTGTAAACTGTTCTGCCATTGGCAAATTTGAATGAAGTTGAAGGCTCTATGTTTCCTTAGGCTTTTAGAACTGTTGTAGTTACTACTTTCACCAGTCAATTTAAGCCTATTACCACTTGGTTTGTTAAATATCCTCCTTGGCAGTTCCTCAATCCCAAGTTAGTCTGGTCTATGGAAGAAGAGAAATGGGAACTAGAATGTGTGCATTGCGGCTGCGGCCAGAGGGTACAGGGTAATGGGTGTGTTTAGTACAGTTAAATGATGGAAGCCCAGGGTTAGGGGATATATATTCAGAGGTTAGGAGAAGCAGTATATGAAGGGACATGCTCCAGTGTCCTGGAGTTTTTTTTGTATGTGTGGGTTTAGAATTAGCAGGAGTTGGTGAGTGCAGTAATAAGGGGAGGATATAAGTGAGGGTGATATATATATGTAGCGCACACACCCCCTTCTCCTTGTCTGTTTCGGCTCCTCTTAGGAGAAAGGGGCACACCGCACCACAAGCCCGTACCCTCCCGTGTTGAGAGGTTAGGCGGTGTTGTTTTTGGGCCTTGTCTGCAGCCCGGGCATAAAGTCCTCCCGAGAATGATTCTCACCTCCACAGTGTGTAGATGCAAGTCCTTGACTTCCCCAGGAACGTAAATGTCCACACCAGCTGAAAGTCCAACTCAATCTTTATTTTTTTTTATTTTTCACTTGCACAACACATTTTTCTCTTGGATAGACGAAAGGTTGGAATAAAGACATAGGACAGCTTTAAGGTGTGGAAGAGGTCCAGGCACAAACGTAGCTCAAACTCTTAGGACTGTTCAGATTCTCGAACAGTTTTGGCGCATGGTCTCTGCCACAGACCATGAGGTTGGTCTCTGCCACAGACCTGGTGGATAAGGTCACTGCCACTGACCTGGCAAACAGGGTCACTGCCACTGACCTGGTGAATATGGTCACTGCCACTGACCTGGTGAATATGGATTTCCTTCCTAGGACATAGCCCCTTTTAGGGAGAAGACATCCCTCCAGAGAGTCAACAGACCCCTTCCTTCACCGTGTCCACAGCACTGGTCCTTCGGAACAGGTCCTCCCTTCTCTTAGGGTGCGGGTCCCCTCGCAAGGCGGCACTCTGGACTCCTCGATCCCTTGCGGACCCCAGCCGAAGGCTGCTGGGCTCCAGGTCGTCACTGCAACTCCTGGGCCTCCATGCCCAGGTGAACAGAAGCGGTAAGGTAGTACCTCACCCCAGGCTAAAGGTGCCTGAGGTGGAACCGGAACAAGGCCTCCGGGCCTAGGGCACCCAGAGATGACGAACCAAACTCTCACACACACCCAGGTTGAAGGTGCCTGGGCGTGGACGGACAAAGGCGACCCTTCTCAGAAGATATCCGCCCCTTTTTATATCCTCTCCCTGCATGCACAGCAGGTTCCCTGCCCTACTGTACGGCTGCTGAGAGGGGACACAAAAGGCACAGCACTGCACTCGCGGTTCAACCCTGGCCCAGAATGGCAGCGCCACCCACCGGCCACAGGGAACACATCACAAGCATTAACCCCTGAGAACAAAAATGGTCCATGAACCCTATCAATTTAATGTGTCTGAGCCTGGTTACCACTCAGACACTTCCCTTAAATTGAACACCCCGCTACATATATAAGCTGTGGGGTGGAGGACGGGGGTGAAGGAGAGTTAGTTTAAGGATAGAAGACACAGCTGTTCCTTTATAGATTTATTTATTAAGATGATTTGTTCTAAGAGGGGGTATTGGGATGGAGATGGTTTGTGCAAGAAGGGATTGCCTACAGGATTGGCCATCAGGGGATGGGCAGCTGAGCCAGAGGACCATGTGGACACTAGGTTTGAGAGGGAGGCCCAGAGCATTTCTCGATGCTTCTCACCTGGTTTTCTCAGAGTATGTGAAATTGATCGTCAGGAGGTCATCTGCAGCATCGGTGTGGTGAGAGGTCTTTGGCCACCCTTATTTTTTTTTATATACTTGTTTGCTGTCACAGGGATTTGAGGCTTCCAGTAGAGTTCTGCCTAAAGGGGACGCTAGGCTGTATGTGACATACACCTGACCCCTGCACTATTTATGCTATATTGTACAACAGATGCTGGTTGCTCAGTGGTCACTGCTAATGAGGATCTTCTTCAAGGTAGGCTGTGTGCAGAAAAGCATATGTAATGGTGAGTTTCATATTTTACAAATCAATATGCTAAGGTTTGTACATGTATGTTAGACTTTTCGTTATAAAAACCTAATTAAAGCTTATGTTTTGGATACAATGACTGTGGCGCATGATACCATGTACTCAATGAGTGGCTAATTATTCTCCATTGGGTGCCCAGGCTAAACCCACCACCCCCCCTCCCTTCTCCCCAGGAAAAAAAAAACATACTGTATATGGCCCTGCTAGATCCACATGCTGTTTTTAGACAATAGATTTCCTATTAGCCTTGAAAATGGCCAGAATTTAGTATCAAGATTCACCCATAGCACTCTTTTCTGTATAGTTTTATAGTTCCCTGCAAGATGTTCTTACAGTGTCTTAAAGTGACTGGAAATGATCCTCAAAAATTAGGGGGAGTTAGGTTGTTAGTGGAATTGTTAAGAACTTCAAAGGAACCTGGGAGGAAAAGTATTGTTCTAAAGATTAAGCACCGGGGATTGGGCAGAGCAAGGTGAAAATTAATCTACTACTTTACTTCCTGTGTATGTTATTTAGTTTGCAGTTTCCATTTAATCTTAGAAGCTATATACAGTATGTACTATATATACAAAATACATTATAAATCAAAATAATGTAAATTTTGTAAAATAATCAAAAGTAAAAAGGGATATTACTCTGTTTTTTTCTTTGTTACATATTAGCAAATTGCTGAAGTTGTGCTTTATTCTTTTGGTTAATAAATTTCTCCCTGTGTAGAAATAAATACTGTATTTTTATTGGTTTTATTCTACAGTAAAGAATAAATGCTTAAGTACTGAACGCAGAACAGACTGAAGTGGATGAATTTGTTCCAATGTATTTTCCCCTTAGGAGTAAATGAAAAAGTCCATGACCATCAGGAACTAAAATACACGATGCACATCACTGGTTTTATTTTCTTAGGTTATCTGGTAAAAAAACAAACGTACGTTATATAGATTCACTGAGAGCTTGTACAGTCCATATAATTGCAGCATCTGTTTCGTCTTAGCAAGCCAGCTCAGAAATATAACTATGTAGGTTTGTGTCCTGAACATTGGAAGCATGATCTACTGGAGGGTGAAGGGTAATATGGTTGAGGTTTGGATTTTTTGCAGCGAATCCTTTTGATTATGCCAATATTTTGTCTGAATTTGCCAGGACATTTTTTTTTTAAAACCAGTCCACCAACTAGAAAAGGGGACTGGGAGCAGCCATATTGTAAGTGCATTTGAAGGGATAGGGAGAGCTGACAAACTGCATAGGGGGAGACTGTTAATTATCGAACTCTACTTTATTTTTTTTTAGATTGCAGTTGTGGCATGTCCCCCCTTCCATAGTCTTGCATTTAACCCAAAAGCACTTTTTAAGACTTTTATCTGTGTCAGCAAAAAGTTTGATTGAAAGCTTTTGAGCAATCAGCTTTAGCTGCTGTCCCACCCATGTGCTACAAGAACAGCATGCTTTTTTATACTCTTGATATGTTCCTCTGTCCCTCCTCCTGCTTGGTGCTAGTTAGTACAGTCCCTAGCTGGACCCTCCTTGCTCCCTTATGCTTATAGTTTTAATTTTCACTGCAGAGACAGGCAAGTTATTGTCTTCTTACACTTCAAAAGACTTGAAAAACATACTTTGCATTTCACTTAAAGTGTTACTAAGCCCAGGAGCCTGCATTCACTATATCTGTTCTCCCACAGTACACAGAACACGGAAATGCAATTGTTTTAGTAGATATCAACTGCTAAATACCTTTTCTCTATAGCAGTATATAGCAGTCTTGTGACATCTATTAGTGCCTGGTTAAAGCTTGTAGAAGGAGTTTTCATACTGCACTGGCTGTCCTATCTGGATGCAGGACCCCTGACCCTCTGTCTGGACAGTGCTGATTGGCCCTGTGCTGATCACTTGCACTCTCCCAAGTGTAGCGGAACCTCACTCTCCCTCTTGCCTATTGTGAATGGCATGTGTCTAGGGGTACCTGGGAGAGGAGAGTGCAGGAACACTACGCCAAGTTCTCCTCTTATGTTTATAAGAGGGTTGAGCAAAGTTAGTTGATTTACCTCCCGGGTCTGTCCACTGCATACGAAGCCTTGTTGTTCCCTGGCGTGTCTACCAATAATAGAGCCCCACACCAATCGAAAGTCCAACACTCCTTTATTTCTCGTAACACAATCAGTTGAACTTCCATTAACAAACAAACATGGGGGTGTGTGAACGAGTAGGCCCAGGCACAACTGTATTCTCCTATTCCTTTTTAGCGAATAGGCCTGGCGCATGGTCTCTGCCACCGACCGTGAGTTTTGGTCGCTGCCACCGACCGGATGAACTGTTGAGGCCCCTGCCACAGGCCTAATTGTAGGCCTCTGCCACTGACCTGAGTTGAATAGTTGGACCGCTGCCACCGGTCATTGAACGTGGACTGAACTTCCTCTTTGAACTTGGCCCCTGTTCGGGAAAGATATCCCTCCGGGCGGTCTCCAGAGGTTCACCCGGCACTGGCAATCTGCTGCACCAGGTCTTCCGGTGAGTCCCTCCTCCGGTCCCTTATGTCTCTGGATTCGGGTGCCCCACTCCCGGGGCGCCCTAGGATGATCCCTTCCTTGCGGGACCCAGCGGAAGGTACTGGGCCCCAGGCCTCCGGCTGAGTACCTCACCCCAGACTGAAGGTGTCTGGGATGGAACACGAACTCCAGGTGTCCAGGCCTAGGCCGCCTGGACACCGACCGCAACCACAGCCCTCAGGCTGAAGGTGCCCGGGACTCCAACCTCGTGGCGAAGATGTCCGTCCCCTTTATACCCTCTCCCAGGATGCACGGCGGGTTTCCCGCCCCGTCGTACAACCGCTGCAAGAGGTCACAAAGGGTACGGCACTGCAGCGATGGTTCAACCCCAGCCCAAAGTGACAGTGCCACCTACTGGGCCGCAGGGAACTATGCATCACTGGTGTCCTCACCAGTTTAAAAAGTACATACCCGCTACACAAGGAAAATAAAAAACTCCAGCAATGCACACCAAACTGAGCATGTGCCGCCTGACTACAGTAACTCTGTCTTATCCAGACATGCTTTGGGGGCAATGCAAGAAGGGAGAATCTGTGCATACAGGATCAGACAGCCTTTTTACACAATGCAGAGGATTAACCCCTTAGGTTCCACAGTGAGTATAATAAGCGTTTTACTTCATATACGTACAGACTGATTTTACTGTTGTGGGTTTAGTAAGCATATCAAAGCGAGTTTCCCCATAAACGTCAATGGAAACTAAAATAATTTGTTCCGCATTGACTTCTATGGCATGCAATGCCGCATGTGGCCAGAGGTGGGGGAGCGCCGGCAAGCCTCGGAAACACTCGGAAAGGCCCGGGGACAGCTCGGCTGAACTCAGAAAACCTTGGAAAGGCTCAGGAACGGAGTATTTCCAAGTTTTTCCGAGCATTTCCGAACTGCTCCGATCGGCTACGGCGCCCCCCACCTCAGGCCAAACATGGTGCTGCACACCGCTGTGGCTTGAATCCTGCTCAATTTGTAAGACAACACTCGTAAACCGAGTCAGAATTTTTTTTAAAACAGTGCTCGTATTGCAAAACGCTCGTTAACCGCATTACTCGCAATCCGAGGATTCACTGTATTCTACTTATGTGTCCTATTGAGGAGGTAAAGTGACATTAAAGTCTTGTTTTTTTTTTTTTCTTTTAAATAACAAACATGGTATATTTACCTGCTCTGCGTAATGGTTTTGCACAGAGCAGCCCAAATCCTCAATGGCGCCCATTGCTGTCTCAGCCAATGAGGAGGGAGAGTCTTTGGACAGTCGAGGCTCTTGTGCAACATTGCTGCATTGCGATGGGGCTCAGGTAAGTATTGGGGGGCTGAAGGGGCTGAGGGGGCTGCTGCACACAGAGGTTTTTTTATCTTAATGCATAAAATGCATTAAAGTAAAAAAAACTACTGACTTTAGAACCACTTTAAGCTGCCCTGGGGATTGTGCAAGATCAGCAAGCATTGCGTGGTAGCCTTGCTTAACAGGAGGATACAAGAGGCTGATACCTGGTCAAATTTATATACTTACACTACTTGCATTAAAAAAAAACATTTAAAGGTTATAGAGCCGTAATATTTTGCTCTATTATATCTGGCCAAATTTCAGCTCTAAAGATGTTGAATACTCTACTTTATTTTAATTCAATATTATCTACAACTTACTGAGCACAATAACATACTGTGATCGGTAGACCTATAAATCATTTCAAGCATTCCTCCACGGTACCAACATTGAAGGGCTGTGACTCAAAGTTCAGAGGTCAGTAGTAAGTGACATATAGTTCAGGGCTGAGCAGTGTTAAATTTAGTTGCTGAAAAACATTTTCATCATAATTTTCGTCAGCAGAAAAGGCGTGTGTCTTCAACACACACTCATACACACACACATATTCATACATTCATAGGTACACACACCCACTCATTTACCCTTTAATTTATTTTATTTTTACTTTTTCACTTTCACCATGCTTGTTCCTCACCATACAAATGCTTACCTATTATGTTCTATCACTCATTAACCACTTCCCTACCCAGCCATAGTCAAATGACATCCACAGATGGGATCTCCCATCCTGGGTGGACGTCATATGACGTCCTCGGCTTTGTAGGGGGATATCTAAATGATGCCTGCAGCTAGAGGCATCATTCAGATATCCTTTTGAAGTGCCGGCGATTCTGTGCACAATAAGAATGATCATAGCGGCGGTTCCACCGCTTGATTGTTCTTATAGGCGGCGGGAGGGGACACCCCCCTCCCGCCGCCATCCGGTGCTTCTCCGGGCTCCCTCGTGCGATCGGGGACCCGGAGCTAATCTTCCGGCGTCGTTGGTGGGGTCACGTGATGAGCATAGAGATGACTGGTGACCAGATGGTCACCAGTCATCTCTATGATCGTCGGAGGCCCGGGCGCGATGTGATGATGTCACGCCCGGGTCTCAAATGTAAACAAAGCCGCCATTGCGGCTGTAAGTATGAGATCAGTGAAAATTTTTTCACTGATCTCATGCTTTCCAGCCTGGAGGAGAGATGTGGGGTCTTATTGACCCCGCATCTCTCAATAAAGAGAACCTGTCACACACATTCCTATTACAAGGGATGTTTACATTCCTTGTAATAGGAATAAAAGTGATCAAAAAAAAAAAAAAGTAAAATCATTGTAAAAAAATATATAAATAAGTAAAAAAAATAAATAAATAATAATAAAAAAAATTAAAACGCCCCTGTCCCCGGTAGCTCGCGATCAGAAGCGAATGCACACGTAAGTCGCCCACATATGTAAACGCCGTTCAAACCACGCATGTGAGATATCGCCGCGTGCGTTAGAGCGCGTGCAACAATTCTAGCACTAGACCTCCTCTGTAATTCTAACCTGGTAACCTGTAAAAAAAATTAAAGCGTCGCCTATGGAGATTTTTAAGTACCGAAGTTTGGTGCCATTCCATGAGTGTGCGCAATTTTAAAGCGTGACATGTTAGGTATCTATTTACTCGGCGTAACATTATCTTTCATATTTTCCCAAATAATTGGGCTAACTTTACTGTTTTGTTAGTTTTTAATTCATGAAACCATTTTTTTTTTAAAAAGGCGTTTGAAAAATTATTGCGCAAATATTGTGCAAGAAAAAATGTTGCAATGACCGTCATTTTATTCCCTAGGGTGTCTGCTAAAAAAACATATATAATGTTTGGGGGTTCTGAGTAATTTTCTAGCAAAAGAATGATGATTTGTACATGTAGGAGAGAAGTGCCAAAATAGGCCCGGTATTGAATAGGTACAAAAAGCCCTGTATTGAAGTGGTTAACAGGATACTTCCAGCACTCACACCTATTTCTAGGTGTGCATATAATGGTATTCAATTACACTTGTTCACACACCATTTCACACAGTCATTTATTTATACATTCACTTAGTTTCATTCTTTCACATCCTTCCCCCTCTTCTCTTCATCTCCCTCTCGCATCCCCCCTTTTTTTAATCCTTTTTTTTCACCCCTATGTCACACAGATTTCATTCAATGCGAACCCTGCATCTAACATGCATCATATATACATACCCAGTGAGCATCGACCAGCTCCTGCAACTATGTGTCTTCCCTGGATATCATCTGGCTATTCCCCGCCTCAGTCCCGGGTGAGACTACTTTCACCAGACCCTTGTTCAATCCCCTCCCTGGAGCCAATCTCCATCCATGGGCTAGTATGTAAGTAAGAAAGTAACCATCCTTATCTTTCATCCTCAGGGCTAGATATCTAGATAACCATTAAAATTACCTCATATTTCATTATTCCATAGTAATACACACGTATCCAACTCCTGACGATTGGCAAAAGGCCATGAAATGCATAGAGTGTCCATCCAGCGATGCCAAGCCACGCTTGCTCCAATAACCTCAACTAATTATGTTCTTTGTTTGTATTTATCATGTGAATTATGTATACATCATATATGCTTAAATTATATATACTTATTGTCTGCTATGAATTTTACTGTTTGTCACATATCATGTTTTAGTGATCAATTCCCTTATCAATAAATGTATTATGATTATATCAACTTTTGTTGAATTTTTTGACTGTATTTTTACATCATAAATGCCTGATTATATTGCTCAATTATGTTCACTTATATCACTACCATGAATCACCCCTAGGGGCTTGTGACACTCAGGTTATTTTCATGTTACGAACCTATTATTACAAACACCCACAGGCCTCACTCAAAGTCCCAATACAACCCCTTTTTGGTTTTCTATGTATATATATATTTAGGGATGGAGGCTTGTCGGTGTAGAGATTCAGGATGGGACAGGTCACCCCCCTTATCCAAGGATCACTTTAGTTACAACAAAACGAGGCTAGCTGAAGACATCTGGACTTCAAGGAACATCCTTTTTCCTTTTGTTATCCATTTCCCTCATCTGCTTCAATTGCATTGGACTTCATCTAAAGGGAGCCAGCCAATTTGAATATAGTAGTCTGTATATTGTTTCTTTATATTGTGCAAGATTTAGTGGCCTGTGAGTTGAGGAGCAGAAGGGAGAAACCTGACACAGAAGATATAGTTCTAGTTGTCTGCCCTCCTGTTACCTTGTTCACATAGGTTTCTGTGATTGGGTTAATATTTTTGCTCATTTACATTTAAAGGAATTTTGCACCATTATATTGCATTTCTGATAAGTATAGATAAAATATCTGTTTGAAAGAGTGTTTTCTTATTATATGACAAAGTTGAGATATACCTATTTTTGTGTTCTCACTAATACAGTAAACATACTTGAACTGTTCCTTTAATACTGTGTGAGTCTCTATTTACTAATACAGTTGGTAATATGACTGAACCCAGGGTGTCAGAGGTAATGGAGGATTTGCAGAGTCGAGGTAATCAGTGGGGTACAGAGTCTATTAGCAGCCCTTACGGGGGTACCGCTACATTTGGAAGTCCCACCGAGATACCCCATCTGGGACGCTCAAGCAAGTCAGGTGACGTGTCCAGGGTAGAAGAGAAAATGGAGCCGGTCACCGCCACTGACTGGGGCCGAAAACATGGGAGCTGGTTGGAGCTGAACACAGTTTTGAAACTGCCAGGAGTCCGGTGGTTCGACAAGGAGGTGCGACAGCTGATGAGAAAGGCTGTTCCAGAACAAGGGTCCTACCTTTTAGACTTAAAATACGAGTATGATGACGATTGCATGTATGTTCTCTTGAAATGGAGGGAGAGTATTCCAGCTGAGTTTCAGAAGAGTGTTGTGAGTCTGGCAGAAGGCCTTGATGGTCAAGCGATCCTATTGCAGTCAATAGGTGATCTGGATGAAGACCCCTCCCAGTCACAAGGAGGGAGTCCGGTTGCAGATGGCTCAATCACAGGTAGTCCGATGGCTGGAATGCCCCCTGCTTCATTCTACACAGATATGAGTCGATTGGTTAAGAGCCTGATAAAGAGTCATACCATCTCTGCTAATCAGGGGCATCGGAAGTTGCAATTCTTCTCAGGTCATGTTTCCACCCCAAGTGGGGAGGAAGAGTTTGACAGTTGGATGGATCAATCAATGCAGGCAATAAAAGATTGGAATGTGTCTGAATCAGTGAAGAGACAACGGATCAGTGAAAGCCTCCGGAGCCCAGCAGTTGATGTGATTCGAAGTCTGAAAAGGGGAAAAAGGGGAAAACCGTACTGGACTACATTGAGGCTCTGTGTGCTGTCTACAGAAGAGTGGAGAAACTACCATACTTAATGTACAAATTTGAACATACTCATCAGTGTCGAGGAGAGAGGTTATTAGACTATGTTGTTCTGGTGGATCAAATCCTGCATCAAATTATCCTGAAAAAAGGGATTGATCCTCAGGAAGTGGACAAACCAGACTGGAAAGAATTCTGCAAGGGGCTAGGCCCAACCATCCAATTGTGCTTCGACTACTACTGAAAGGAACACGAGAGGCTCCTACTTACCCAGAGTTGATGAAATTGGTGAGAGAAGAAAAAGCCCTGTTGGATGAGAAAAATCATGAGGCAAGGGTTTGTGGCGAAGACCCCTCAGAAGACAGAGAAAGTTGCAGCTCAGTCAGCTCGTGATTGAATCTATCCCTAAAGGAACCCTAACCACCAACAAAAGATTTTCCCTCCTGTGCAAGAGGGAAGTCTTTTGGATTTTTATGTTTGATTCATTAGCCCCGAAAGGGTTAAATGAGGGAATCGAGACATGCAGTTTCATATAATATTCTGTTATTTTTTTTATATAATATTCTGTTATTTCCTTCTCCCCTTTTCCTTTTCCCTTTCCCCTTCTTATTTTCCCCATTTTTAGGATTCCCGTTTTTTAGGATTTCCATTCGGTAGCGACCTCTTGCACTATTAAGATGCAAGAACTATTGGCCTTTTGAACCAGATACCCACAATGTCTAATGATACTTTATGTGGGTATTTAATATTAAAACATTTTACATATTTTTATATAGATGTTTTAAATATAGGTTTTATTATTATTTCTTATTTTCACATACCATAATTATTTGTGTTTCATTTATGTCCGCATTTTCTAGTTAATGTATTTTTGTGAGTATGATATTTGATGTTTTATGTCCTGTGAGCAACGTAGGGGTTAAAGATATATTTTCTTTTAACACACGCCCTTTTTCCTTTCCTCGTTCGCTCTGCAAATCCCTCCTTCTTTCCCTATTTAATTATCGTGGGTGCCTTAATTCCTTAATTCCTTTATGCCTTGTTCCGTTCAGGGACTTTTACAGCAGCAGAATTGTCCTGTGTACAAGCCGGTCTATGCACTCAGGATTCATCTTACTGAAGCAGACATTCTCTCATATCTCCACTAGAGAGCAGCAATAGCGTATTTACATCTAGAGTGGAGGAGCGTGCTGAACGACACTACTCGCTCCACAACACCGCTCGAATCCTGAGACATCAGCCAGCGTCGCAGTGGTGTGACGTCATCGGTCCGGAGGGACGGAGAGTGTGAGTTCCTCTGTCCCAGCCATGTTACGGTCCCAGGTTCGCGTCCTTCATGTTGGAGGGCCCTCCACATGTCGGCCTGCATGTCCTAGTCATCTAAAGGCACTGTGCTCTGTGGTCAAATTTTTAACCCCTTTTTTTGCTCTATGGATACTAACGCTAGCTAAGACTATTTTTGACTGGAGTTGATATTTCATCTGTTTTCCGCTCACTGGGTTTGGATTCTCTTGAATTGTTATTAATAAATGGACACCGTTTTTTCTTTATTATCAAGAGCATTCATGTGTTTTTATGTATGGTCAATGAGCGCTGGATTTTAGTGGTTGAATGTTGTATATTTTGTACTTCCGGGTACGAATTTTATCTGCTGCTCTAGATCCATGTCCTCCTTTTTGATTCTTCCTGCACCTCTTGACATTTTGAGGTTTTTTTCCACACCCACCCACCAATTTTAGCACTTGTGATTTATGTTGTTGTTCTGTTGTTCTTGTTCTGGATTTTTCACTTAGCAGCTTATTGGTGGATATCTGATATAGGGGGACTCTTACAGTGAAGACAAGAAGTGTTACATTTATACATTTTTATCCACAGATATGGTCTGCTCATATATGTTTTTGTTTTAATAACATTATTATTGTATATGCATCAGATTTTTCTGAACCAATTTTCTATGCCATTATTCCTCCCTTTTCCCTCCCCTGTTTTGATTGTTACTTCGTGGGTGTTCTGTTGGTTTTTTTTTTTGTTTTTTTTTTTGTTTTTGTTTTTGTTTGTTTTGTTTGTTGTGTTTGGTTTTTTGTCATGGATAAATTTGATCATGTTGATAGGGCCAATAGACTTTAAGATATTTTTGATATCAGCAAAAATAATAATAATGTTCAAACAGAACATATAGAGGCAGCTAATTCTAACAATTGGCCTCATACAGAGATATTTGAAATACGGATGAGAAAAGTATTTTTACAATTACAGGATGCTAAACAATATGAACAAACACAATGGTGGGATCTAGCTTTCCTCATAAAATACCTAGAGGTAGGGATTACCCCACGAGGCCTTTGAATCAAAAAACAGTGCAGTTTTTTGGATGAGGACCTGGGTAAAGAATGGAGATCAGTAGCAGAATTTTGCACTATCAAATGGATAAAGATTCTAATTGTTCAGAGAGAAAGGAAATTGGAATTGGCACAGCAACAGGCCATGGAAAAAGAGGCTAATATTAAAGAGTATAGTACATCTTGCTTGTATCCTAAATGGTTAGAAGTATTGAAGAAAAACGTGAAAAAAGATGAAGAGAACCTCATTCTCAAGAAAACCAATAAATTAGAATGGGATCTATTCGACTATAGTAACGGCCAAGTTTACGACTGGAAACATCCACAGCAAGGAAATATTGGCCCATTAATGCAAAAGGAACATGGTAGTAATGTCAAGAAGTTCAAACCCCAGGGCAAAAAATCTATGAGATTGAAACAGTATGAACGTAAATTTCCACCTCCACCTCTACAGAAAATACCCACCTTTCCTCCCCCTGGACCCTCACACAGGTTGAGGGATCCTCAGATCCCTATCCCCAGTAATATTGTACCGAGTGTCACCACTCTGGGCAGTACAGTCGCTGATACTGCTCTACCTCCTACCCTTTCCCCTCCTCTCCTATCTATAGAATCCCCTATCTTGTTTGATTCCACCTTGACTTTGGCCCCTGCGGCTGTAGTTTAAAATATACCAACTCATAACAGTTATAGCCCTTTATCCCGAGATTTAGAAAAATACATTGCGCTAGGAGCTAGACATAAATCCTTAGAAAACACGGCTAACGGATTATTTTCACAAGAAATAAATAATGTATCCATGTCGTCTAACCGCCAGAATTTTAATTCCCTGCCTCCAAAGGGAGTACAGCAAGAGAAATGAAAACTCGACGAGGACGAAGAGGAGGAACTTATTAAAAGGAACAACAAGAAAGAAAGGACAGAATCAATAGAATAGCAAGCACCATCAAAATCTATAACCTTTCGTCTCATAACCTTACCAAATTGAAGAATCAAGTACTCCGAAAGGGTTTACGTTTTTCCCCTTCGACCGGCCCCAACAAATTCGGGTTGTTTAAGGACTTGCATCAGTTTATACGTCTACTCAGGTTGAAACACCATTATGCTCCTAACCCTTATGTTAATCATTGATGAAAAGGCAACCGAGTTTATTCCGGTAATAGAACCAACACCTGCTACCAGATTGGATGAAGAAGCCTTACAGATTTTAGAGGAGCTATGGCTAGAGGGTTAGACAGATGGATACATACTGACGGCTCAGTTAGAGCCCCCCGTATTGTATACCTCGTTTAAGCCTAAATCTATTTTTTTTCCTAGCAACTCCAAAGGACCGTTTATTGAGACCTATTATCAGGCAGTATACAAGGATCTCTTGGCCCTTTGTGATAGGCCCAAAATTTTCAAACAGTCTAATTTAACCAAGGATGAGAATCAGGCGCTAAATGATCTAAAAGCCAATTTTCTAATCACCATTAGGCAAGCTGAGAAAGGAGGTAGTGTGGTAATACAGAATAGGGTTGACTATATTAAAGAAGCAAGCCGTCTATTGGCTGACACAGACACCTACCTTAGGTTACATAGTGACCCGCTATTGGACTACCAGGTGAAACTTAAGTCCCTAGTTTATACAGCATGGGAGAAAGGAGTTATTACTAAGAAAGAGAGACAATTCATATTACCATCTGAATGTAGCACCCCCCATTTTTATCATCTCCCAAAAATTCACAAATCCCTTATTGACCCCCCTGGGCGACCCATTGTAGCGAGTACCAATAGTTTTATCAATGGCTTATCTATGTATATTGATTTTATTTTGCAACCTCTGGTTACACAACTACCATCTTACATTAAAGACTCTAAGGAAGTTATCAAAGCCCTTCAACATTACTCTTGGGAGCAGCGCTATTTGTGGGCATCTCTGGATGTAGCCTCATTGTATACTTCCATACCCCATGAGATAGGCCTTAGAGCTGTACAACACTTTTTATCCAAGAGTGGAGACTTCAATTCACTTCAGTCCCAGTCTCTAGTTGAATCTATAGAATTCGGCTTGACACATAATTATTTTACCTTCTGTGAGCAGTTTTATGTCCAACGCAGAGGCACAGGAATGGGAGCTAATTTTGCTCCAGTATATGCTAACCTGACCATGGGCCACTGGGAGGAAGAGAGCATCTGGAACAACAACCGGTTGCTGAGCACATAGTGTTTTACGGTCGCTACATTGACGACATTGTGCTCATCTGGAGCGGGAGCCCAGAGGTTTTCTCCTCTTTTGTGGCCCACTGCAATACCAACACGTTTGGGTTAACGTTTACATGTGTGTTGGACTCACAAGAATTGGTTTTCTTGGATTTGGTTTTAACTAGTGACTCTGATAAGATTATTACTAAAAATCATACGAAACCCACCAGTGGCAACTCTTATCTATATTATAAGAGCTGTCATCACCCTAGCTGGAAACACAACATTCCTAATAGACAATTCAATAGACTTAGAAGGAACTGTACAAGAAATGAAGATTATGTTGAACAAAGTGTTCTGATGTCCAAAAAGTTTGAGGATAAAGGATATCCCTGTGAGCTAATTAAGGAAGCATTTTTTACTTTTGTGGGCCCCGAACCAGAAAAGACAGCACAGAAAGAATTGACTCAGGACATCAAAAATATAAGATTTGTATCCACTTTTAATGATAAGTATAAGTCAGTATCTAGAATAATCAAGAAACATTTCAATATCTTGCATCTTGATCAGAGATTGGCCCCGGTACTACCATTAGTACCACAAATAACGTTTCGTAGGGCGAGAACTATTAAAAACATACTGGCCCCCAGCAAAGTTTTGGGTTTGGATTCTCTTGAATTGTGATTAATAAAAGGACACAGATTTTTTCTTTATTATCAAGAGCATTCATGTGTTTTTATGTATGGTCCATGAGCGCTGGATTTTAGTGGTTGAATGTTGTATATTTTGTACTTCCGGGTACGAATTTTATCTGCTGCTCTGGATCCATGTCCTCCTTTTTGATTCTTCCTGCACCTCTTGACATTTTGAGTTTTTTTTTCCACATCCACCCACCAATTTTAGCGCTTGTGATTTATGTTGTTGTTCAAGTGGACACCAGTGTGCCAGAAAGTGATGAGGAGTAGGGATGAGCCGAATACCCCCCAGTTTGCTTCGCATCGGAACATGCGAACAGGCAATAAATTTGTTCGAACATCCGAACACCGTTAAAGTCTATGGGACACGAACATGAAAAATCTAAAGTGATAATTTTAAAGGCTTATATGCAAGTTATTGTCATAAAAAGTGTTTGGGGACCCGGGTCCTGACCCAGGGGACATGTATCAATGCAAAACAAAAGTTTTATAAATGGCCGTTTTTTCAGGAGCAGTGATTTTAATAATGCTTAAAGTGAAACAATAAAAGTGAAATATTCCTTAAAATTTCATACCTCGGGGTGTGTATAGTATGCCTGTAAAGTAGCGCTTCCCGTGCTTAGAACTGTCCCTGCACAAAATGTAATTTCTGAAGGAAAAAAAGTAATTTAAAAGTACTCGCGACTGTAATGAATTGTCGGCTCCTGGCAATACAGAGAAAAGTAATTGAAAGTCATTGATAAAAGAAAAAAAATGCGTGGGGGTCCCCCCAAATTCAATAACCAGACCCTTCAGGTCTGGTATGGATTTTAAGGGGAACTCTGCGCCAAATTTAAAAAAAAATTTGTGGAGTTCCCCCCAAAAATCTATACCAGACCCTTATCCGAGCACGCAACCTGGCAAGCGCAGGAAAAGAGGGGGGGACGAGAGAGCGGTCCTCCCACTCCTGAACCGTACCAGGCCACATGCCCTCAACATGGGGAGGATGCTTTGGGGTCTGCCTGGTGGCGTGCCTTGCCTGGTGGTTGTGGGGGTCTGCGGGTGGGGGGCTTATCGGAATCTGGAAGACCCCTTTAACAAAGGGGACCCCCAGAACCTGGCCCCCCCATGTGAATTTGTAAGGGGTACATTGTACTCCTAGCATTTCACAAAGAAAGTGTAACAAGTTGTGAAAAAACACACAGACACAGTTGGGATAAGTCCTTTATTAAAAATAAAAAAAATAAAAATAAAAAAAAGATTCCAGTGGTGGTAATCCACTCTCGATCTCCACTCCAGTGATGTCGGTATCCAGCGAAGGATGATCTGCAGGCTCCAGAAATGATGTCCAGCGAGGAACAGCACACGGTCCTGTCTCCACCGGAGACACCCTGGGAATGACGTTGCGGCAACCCGACAGGTCTTATGTAGCTGAGGACGGGGCCACCCGTCACGTGACCCCGTCCCCCTCTGACGCAAGGGGAAACCCGGGCTTTCCCAGTGACGTGACGGGTGACCCCGCCCCCCTCTGATGTAACGCAGGTTTCCCGTTGCATGTGGCTATGGCTGTGTTGGAAAACTTCCCACTGTTTGCCTGTAGGTAGCGTTACCACCTCAGGCCAATGTGGAAGATTGACAGGCCAGAGTGCATTGGGTACCTTCCCCCGGGAACAGTTCAGTGGGCGTGGTCTACCTGCTGACCATGCTGGGGAGAGGTACTTAAGGGGCAGACGCCATCTTTTGGGGTCCTTCGTCCCCTCGTGGCCCTCCTGGCGCAAGGGGTATATTGTGTGATTTCAGCCTCGGAGCTATGTTGGTCCGAGGCTGCAACTCTGCCAAGTAGGCCCAGTTATGCTGACTGGGGCCTACCCTTTGAAGGTGATCCTGTGCTGTCTGTCCTGAGGAAGGAAGCCACTCAATGTAGGAAACCAGGGGAGGACCTGTCCTGGAAAAGACCAAGCGGAAAGCTGGTGTCTTGAGGAGGGCCTGGTAATTCTATTGGAGGATGCACCGCAGCTAAAGTTTACCTTGCAGTCTGCCGGGTCAGTTTAAAGGCTTTTGACTGTTTGGCTGGAAGTTCGGGTGTTAAGTCCTGTGGCAGGGGATCCCGGATTATCCAATTCTGTGCACCACCAGTCTGTGGCAGAGACTGGTCCTGATTATTGTTCGTGCATCATACGGGCTGCTAGGCCAGGTGAGAGGGGCCTATCCGGGTGAGCAATACCCACTCCAGGAAGAGTGGTGAATTACTGTATAGTTGAGGAATTTTCCCCAGTGATCTGTACTGTGTACCTGAACCTACCCCTTCCCTTCACTCTTCTACTATTCTTCATATGTTTATGCAAAAAGGAAAATAAAACCTAACAGCTTAAGGTTTTACATTGTGTGTGGACATTGGAGTTACTACAGACTTTCTTCCCCTAGACAACAAATACAGAGGTAACATGCAAGGCCCAAATTTAAACCAGCAGCTCCTACGGGGGTGTGCTACAGATAGTAAGGTTAGAAAGGTCAAAGTTAAAGTCATGAGACAGGGCACCCTAAGGTGTACTTTAGACCTATCTCTGAAGTTGTTTTACTTCTTAAAAAATAAACATAGTGGTATAATGTTCATTATGCCAGGTGGGGAGTGTTCTGATCATCATAAGGTATATATTTACTGATCTTACTGTTTTTTTAAATTGGCATCCATTACTAACAGGAACTGTAGTATATTACGCCCACTTCCTGCCCAGCAGACATATTAGTTATTCTTTCTACAGTGAAGGAAGCATGTTAAAGACCTCCACTATTTCTTAATACTGGCCTTGGAAGCATACATCTGTAAATAGGCTGTCATTAGTTTTCAATTAATTAGTATATGTTCTACTAATTCAACTACATTTTATATGTGTGTTTGGTGGGATGTTTCTGTCAGGAAGTTCATTCAGCTAGGCTACATTTTCTGCTAGCTAGTGCCTTAACAGTATTGTAGCATGCCTGTTACTATTTGCATTTTGTGATGTAATGTTAAATGCTAATGCATATATTTATTTATTTTTGTTTCACAAGTTTTTATTGAGTGATAAATGATAACATAATATATCGTTTTACAAGAATGAACATCTGAAGTTCTTGACATTGGGAATTAGGATATAACATATTTTGCAAAAGTACATGGTATACATTTAGTTATATCTAGAGGTATCAATGAGTGCTAGTAGTCAAAACATATCACACCGTTTTTTGTTTATTTTCCTTTTTTTTTATTTTTTTTATTTTTGTTTGTTTTGTTATAGAAGAATATTATATTTAGTAAGGTACATCTTATTCAAGTCTGTCAGTGAGGGTATTTTGGTTGGGGGGGGGGGGGGGATAAAAAAAATGCATATTTTTATCATTTGTGTTTTGTAGTTTTACAAAAAACTTATTCTCAGTAAAGATTACAACTATTAGCCCTTCCTCCTGAGTCTTTATTGGGAAGCTGTTAGCTGTCTGCCAAGCCTTGTACTTTGAACACATTGTGAGGGCAGAACACTAGTACAGATGTTGATGTGCACTGTGAACAGGGACAGATAGTGCTTGGTGCACTGTTGACAGATGGCTGCAGTCTGTGTAATCTGTGTATAGTTAAACAGTAAAATCATCAGCTACACACAGATAGCTGACAGGCTGTGCAATCCCCCTCTCCTCCCCTCACTGAGCTCAGGAGGAGAGCCGACACAGAGGCACATGCCTCTGGTTACATTGTGTGATGGCTCTGATTGGACACAGCCATCACATGTTTGGGGGGCCAATCAGAGAGCCCATATCCCAATCTGTGATGTCCTGTGTCCAAGGGAAACAGTCATCATGTGATCACACTGCTGTGCAGCCACACTTCTGACAGGACATACGGGTATGTCCAGTCGGAACGCCACTTGTTCCACCCGGCCATTTGTGTACAGTGGGAAGTGATTAATGACTGTGTGAAATAAATATTGGGTGAATATAGATTAGCACAGGTGAAGAGCTCAGCTGAAGAAACTGAACACAGAGGATGACCTTACGTAAAGTATCATTTTGTTTCCTGTGCTCTGTAATATTTTATTTTAGTGTTTTATGTTAGCATTCCTATTGCTTATTTAAACAGTGTATTTATTTTTTATAGCTAACCTTGTTATTGTACCATCACCATTAACTAGTCTAGCATAGCTCTGATAAAGTTAATGGTGATGGTACAATAACACGGTTAGCTATAAAAAATAAATACACTGTTTAAATAATAATAAATATTACAGAGCATATGAAACAAAAGAACATCAATGATTCTTTTTGTAAGGTCATCCTCTGTGTTCAGTATCTTCAGCTGGGCTCAACGGCAAGAGGGAGGAAGTTCCTCCAGCCGGTCAGTACTTTCAAAGCCCATTCAGACACCACCCACACAACACCCACTGCCAGCCTATCTAGGATTCTGACAAATCAAAACCGATAAGAGGCAGTCCTTAATTTATTATTCTTCTTTCCGTCCTCTAGGAAGCATGCTGTAGTGACCACTAGGGGCAGCATTTGTCCATGAATCACCGCTATTTGACCCGGGTCAAATCTTCCGTGACAGGTGGTCTTTGATCTTCTGTAACTCAGGCAATCAGTCATCTTAGCAGCAGTTGATTTTTTAATCTTGTGTTTGCAGTCATGATAATCGGCACGTCAATCTTTATTACACAAGGTGGTTTGAAGCCAAGCTTTCTTATCCCATACTCCTTTGCCATGCCATGACCCTTTTCTTCCAGATCAAGATCCTGATATGCATTCTTCAGTTACGTAGCTCTGGTGGGTAACCTGCTGAATGGCATTCCAGACTGCCCCAAGAGTGACGAGGCTAGGTGTAACCAGATTTCATATTCAAAAACATCTTACATTATGAAATAAAACATGTTGCCTTCCAACACTGTGACACAAGCAAGAGTCTAACAGACACATACAAACCTCAACATAATATTTTTAATAAAATTAAATATGCTTTTGTACACACAGCCTACCTTAAATAGAAAGTTCAGAAATAACATACTCTGACCACTGCACTCTAAGTACATTATCTACAAAATGCCAAAAGTCTCTTTCGCCGCCCCCTAGACCGGATTCACATTCCAGGGCGGGGCGGCGATTGGAACAAAAAGCTGTTACAAATTAAACAGAAATGGATATACAGACTCCAGGTCACAATGTACCCGGGCCTAAACGAGTCTATTTCTTATGTACCCTTTTTAAAGGGCTTCGCCTCAGGGAAGACAAGCTAGGAAGGCTGAACCACGAAAATGCAGACGAAAAGGGAGAAGATGGGTAAAAGGCCCCCTAAATGGGAGGAGCCATCCACCTCTCCTCAGAGATACATTACCCTTTGGGTATAATGCACATGTAGAAATAGAATTAGGGAAACCTTTGCTTTCCTGGTCAGGAAAGCACCCTCTTTAGGTAGCAAAGCAATTTAGACTACATATAGGGGGTTCACCCATGAAATTATTATTACAAAGTAGAAGTCCTGCTTTTGTGCCCATCCCTCCAAGACTTGTCTTTTCCCCAATGGCTTATACTTTGTTAAATGATGTCCAAGGTAATCGCATTCTGTACTAATGCTTTTATTGTTTCTGTTTTTCAATTATGCAATGTACATGTTTATTAGCTCATTTATAAATGATAATCCTGTAAGCACAACTTATGTGCATAGATGCTAACATTTACTATAAAGTCTAAAGGGAAAAAAAGATCGAAAGAATATGCACAAGTAGATAATAATACAAAAGACAAATTAATTGTTATTCATTTTGATTTGTCTTTTTTTCCTCTTTTCCCTTCACAGATCCTTTGAGCCGCTGGGCTTGCCTGCCCTCCCCTTGCTCCCGGGGGGTGTCACCCACAGCCTGTCAGCTTCCCGGCACGGTAGGGAGACGTGGCAATCACGTATCTCCCCAGTCAGCCCCTCCATTACTAACCTCCAACACTGCGGGGAGCTTCTTCTGTGCCGGCGGCGTTCTGTGGGTGCCGCCGGGTGGAGAGGTGACGGCCAGCACATGCGCGGAGTGGTTGACAGGCATCCAGCATGGGTCCCTATGCTGCGCATGTGCGTCACCTCTCACGTCACGCTTACGTCGGAGGCAACAGAGTTCTCCGGGGCTGCTCAGCCTTCCGGAACGCAGAGGTGGTCACAGAAGGGCCACTATGGCGGCTCACTGGCCCCCACACGAGGTGGAATTCTCAGGGGCGGGAAGACACACCTGTCATCAATTTCTCCAATCAAAGCACAAAGGTATTTAAAAAATGCTCTCCACCGGTATTCCTCGGATGATACCTGGGGAGAGCCCACATACGAGCATTGCGCAATGCCTGTTTAAGGACAGACCATCATGGTATATATTATATATCCTAATGCTTTGGACCAATTGACCACTGATTAGTTTACCTTAAACCTTTTCTATGCAGTCGCTGCACCTGTACTTTTCTGACCTGAATGTACAGTAGACATGTGCACTGCCAAAAAATTCGTTAGTTTTCGTTTTCGTTTCATTCGTTTTTTTTTTTTTCGTTTTTCGGGTCATTCGTTATGATCGCAATTCGTAAATTCGTAAATTTGTACATTCGTAAATTTATACATTCGTAAATTTGTACATTCGTAAATTTGTACATTCATAAATTTGTACATTCGTAAATTTATACATTCGTAAATTTATACATTCGTAATTTCGGAAATTTGGAAATTCGATATTTTCGAAAACCCGAAAATTTGAAAATCTGAAAAAATAACTATTAAATTATAGGTATTGTAATTTCCTTTCAAATTTGGCTGTTAGCGAACGTAACGAATACAAATTTATCTGAAGTTACGCATAACCTGAAATAACAAATGCCGCATCTAAACAAATGGAACGGAACAAATTAATAATAATAATAATAAAACGTTTTTATTATTATTATTGTTATTTATTATTATTATTAATTCATTACGTTCCATTCGTTTAGATACGGCATTCATTATGTCGGAAAACAATTCGTAACTTCGTTAAGTTCACTAACAGCCAAATTTGAAAGGAAATGACAATACCTATAATTGAATAGTTAGTAATAGTTAAGTTATTAGTTAATTATTATTTCAGATTTCCGAATTTACTAATTTACGATTGTACGAATGTACAAATTTACGAATGTACGAATATTCGGAAATTCGTAAATTCAAATTTACGAATTTCCGGATAGTTGTACATTCGTAAATTCGTGCATTGGTAAATTCGTATATTCGTAAATTCGTACATTCGTAAATTTGAATTTACGAATATTCGTTAAAATTCGTTAAATGAGTTTTCGTTAATTCGGATATTTCCGAATTAACGAATTTGTCGAAATTCGTTAAAAAACGAATTCGGAACGAAACAAATTGCACATGTCTAATGTACAGGCATCGCATACCTTGCTCTGCATCACTACAACAAATATAAGGTACTTATCATTACTTCAAACATATCCAATTACTTATTATATTGTTTTTGTTTTTACCATCTACTCATGCAACACATAGATATATTCTCTGTTTCACTAGATAATCTTCTTCCACTTTTACTTTAGGAGTTTTAAGCACCAGACTATTCCCCCTCACTGATTTTCAATATTTTTCAACTACATTTCACTCAATCAACTTCGGGCACAATCGTTATTAACACTTGTTCATTCATCCCCTTTTGGCTTTTGTTTTTTTTCGGTTTGTTTGTGATATGGCATAATATGAACAATCACTAGGGCACATGCTTAACACACTGGTTTCAACACACATATACAGGTATCTTACACACTTTTTTCTTCCCCACAGTATATGCACTTTTATCAACGGCCGGCATAGGCAATACCATACATAGATAAGCACAGCTTCAAGCAGACATAATATTACTGTACCCTTATTTCATTCTTCATAAGTCATTAAGACCACTCGCCATACACTGAATACCATGATTCGGCATGTGACATATTCAAATAAGGTGTAAAGGATATATAACCGTTTATTATAACTATCACATTGATATGCGTTAGGCGATGCACATTGGATTTCCCTATGTGGGGATTGGAGATGGATCCACTGCTCCCCGCATGGAAAAACCTATAGCATCAACTAAGATGGTAAAAAATTTGCCCTGGCAACACATAGGAGAGGGGGTTTTTACTTATCCCCACCTCCTAGGTTGTCCTAAAAAATACCCCTTTTCGTTTCTAGCACACTAATTCTATATAATTTTCTGAAAAAACTTCCAGGTGTCCATACCCCTGGGACACACCGCTGGGGGGCGTATGAAATTTGTGACCACTTGCAAGTCTCACAGGTCAGGGCCGCCCCCTCTGGGTGGAGAAGGTGGACAGGCTCTCAGCTGACTCGGAATCGTCCCTATAGGGATTTATTGGTTTTAAAAGAAGTCTCTGGTTTGAGCAAGTAATTCTGGCGGAAATGGTAAATACATCATAACCATAAAAATTTAATATGCAGTAATGTAAAAATAATATGAGACTGTATTGGTTATCAGATTCTAGTTTATGTAGAATACTGAAATCTGTCTTTTCAATGTATTCGTGGAAATGTATGGACCCCCTGAAGAAGACCATAACCCCTAAGGTCGAAATGCATCGGGGTACTTCCATACATCGGATGAAGCAATTTCAAGTATAAACTATGTATCACCCTTGATGTATAAATTCCTGCTGTCTTTTTCTTCCTCGCCTTGCATATACCAGAGCTCATATTTTAATCTTTGTTCATGTATTTGCATTCAATCATCTTTTTTTAAAAAAAATAAGTGATTTTTACAAATCATTGACTCTTATTTTCTGCTAAAAAGCCCCGTGGGGAATTCTCAATTTCTTTTTCTAAGTTTTCAATTGGGGTGTGTAGCCCTCCTAGACTCTCATATATGTGTCATTCCTTTGTAATTATGTTATATACAGCCCAATCAACATACAGAGTGCAGTAGTCAGGAGTATGAAATGTAAAACACAGTGTAGGCGGGATCATCTGCGCCTGTGCACGTGGGGGTACCTCTCACGGGACCAGGCAGAGAATGTGGTCATGTGAAGAATCTAGAATTAAGGAAGTTCCCCGACTTAGAGAGGAGCCTTTACACTGTGTGCAGTAATTAAAGTGGTTGTAAAGACATAAGGCTTTTGCATAAAAATAAAAAACCTTCTATGTGTAGCAGCCCCCCTCACTAACACTTACCCGAGCCTCCTCTCGATCCAGCAATGTCCACGAGAGCCTTGCCTCTCTGGACTCACACTCCTGATTAGCTACTGGCAGCTGCAGGAGACATTGGCTCCCGCTGATGTCAATCACAGCCAGTGAGCCAATCAGGAGACGGAGGGGGTGTGGCCAAATCACAGCTCCCTGTGTGAATGGAAACACAGAGCGGCGGCTCGGCTCGGGTGCCCCCATAGCAAGCTGCTTGCTGTGGGGGCACCTGACAGGAGGGAGAAGTCAAGAGCGACTGTGTGGGACCTGGGAAGAGGAGGATCAGAGCTGCTCTGTGCAAAACTACTGCACAGAGCAGGTAAGTATGACATGTTTGTTATTTTAATGGAAAAATAATAATTAAAGCTTTAAAATCAATTTAAAGTACAGGGTTCCTCTGTGTCCCATGTCACTACACTGTAACTTGTGTTCTTAGATTAGAAGGGACATGCTGAGCCTGTGCTTGCTCCACCAGTCCAGCGTACCTCTGCTACCTCACTCCCAGTAACAGAATGGGGTCCTACCGAGAACCTAGCGCAGAGCTCATGCATGCTCTTTCCTTCCTGTACCTTGTGACCTGGCCATAGATCTTCGTAACGCAGGTTTGGATCTAGTTGCTATTGGATACTGACCGCTAGGGAGGGAGCCAGAACATCAACCCCCTCGCTACCGGAGGACCTGTCACCTTGCTAGGTACCACGCTATACGACTGGTTGCTTGTAGCTTGTTCCTTCACTTGGTTACCCATAGCAACTAAAAATTTTATTCACACTGCCAAAATTGTATTTTTGTCACTGCAGGCCTATTATTATTAAAATAATAAATTCCTCATGTACATATGTTAAAAGGAATATTTACTTTCTTTATGCACATACAAAAGATTTTTTTTTTTTTCATGACTTCTATCCCACATCCATCCTTCCATCACCATGTCAGCAGGATTTTCACAGCCATGTGAAGGTGCATTCATCCCACTCCTGTGTGGGAGGCACCAAATAGAGCAATATGAATGGAGACTGCAGTGACAGCACCAACAGACACTACAGTGTTCAGTGAAAATGAAGACTTCCCATGTACATCTTATCTGCTTTATTTTATTTTTTTTACGCCCGTGTGTATAAACACTTGCACTGACCGCAATCTTGAAATAAAATATTATATGAACTATTACAATATGCAAAAAAAACAACTTTAGTCAGTTCACTGGCTACCACATCTTTTTGCTGGGGTCTTATGAAGTAATGTCTCCCCGAATGAGCACAGCAGTATAACTAAATAAGAGAGCATTGTGTGGCTGGAGGGTAAAGCTGGCTATACACTTGTAGATTTTCAAACAAACATTCCAACAAATATACATGCGTGCATTCATACAAAAATTCTATGTACATTGGGTGGCTGTATGAATGTCGTTTTGAAGTTCTTGAAAGTTTTGTTCGCTTTTTAGCCTTTAGATTTTAGAATTAATGTATTTCCCGAATGAAAACCACACACACTGTTAGAAATTTATTTGAGAAAATGTTTTCCATCCTGCTCCTGAATTTTGAAAAAAAAAAACAATATTTTTTACTTTCTACTTTAAAACATATCCAATAAAAAAAAATAAAAAATCAAATTTCTTCATCAATTTAGGCCAATATGTAATATGTATTCTGCCACATGTTTTTGGTGAAAAAAATGTCAATAAGCGTGATTGATTGCGCAAAAAAATGTGAACCCTTTTGGAATGATATGGATTTCTGCACAAATTGGTCATAAAATGTGATCTGATCATCATCTAAGTCGCAACAATAGACAATCACAGTCTGCTTAAACTAATAACATACAAAGAATTAAATGATACCATGTTTTTATTGAACACACCATGTAAACATTCACAGTGCAGGTGGAAAAAGTATGTGAACCCTTGGATTTAATAACTGGTTGAACCTCCTTTGGCAGCAATAACTTCAACCAAACGTTTCCTGTAGTTGCACAACGGTCAGGAGTAATTCTTTTTTTTTTTTTTACCACTCAGACTTTATCACAACGAGAGACTTTCTCATGGTATTATTCCTTAACCACTTAACGACCGCTCACTGTATATATACGTCGGCAGAATGGCACCGACAGGCACAATCACGTAGAGTGTACGTGATTGCCTTTGTACAGTTGGGGGGTCCAATCGGACCCCCCTTCTGTACAGTGAGCGGTGGCTAAGTGTCCGGGAGCGTTCCGGGATGAGGGGGCAGCCATTCGTTTCTGGCCACCCCCTCGCGATCGCTCCCGGCGAATGGAAATGCCCCCTCTGTCTGTGTCAGACAGAGGGAGCAGGAGGAAGTGATGTCATCTCTGGTGCGGCGCTCACATATACCGAGCGCCGTACAAGAGAAGATATCAGGTCAGTGCACACAACACTACACTGACACCAGGACACATAGGGACATAAATCGCCCCCCAGGCCCCCCCAGACACCCCAGATCACCCCCCAGCCCCCAGTCACAGTGTCACTGATTGCAGTGACCATTTATTTAGTGATCACTGCAATCAGTGACATTTGTGACTGTAAAAGTGTCACCAAAGTTTAGTCTTAGGTCCAGTGTAGCCCCCTAACCCCCCCTAATAAAGGTTTAACCCCCTGATCACCCCCCAGATAACCCTTTCACCCCCTATCACCACTGTCGCTTAGCGATCATTTTTCTGATCGCTGTCTTAGCGTCAGTGATGCCGATCGGCAGCCAGTAATTTTTTTTAGGTTCGCTGCAGGTTTTTATAGCGTCAGGTACCTCAATATATTATCTAATAAAGGTTTAACCCCCTTGATCGCCCCCCAGGTAACCCTTTCACCCCCTATCACTAAGCAATCGTTTTTCTAAACGCTGTCTTAGTGTCTGTGATGCAGATCGGTAGCCGGTAATTTTTTTTAGGTTCGCCGCAGGTTTTTATAGCGTCAGGTACCCCAATATATTATCTAATAAAGGTTTAACCCCCTTGATCGCCCCCCAGGTAACCCTTTCACCCCCTATCACCACTGTCGCTAAGCAATTGTTTTTCTAAACGCTGTCTTAGTGTCGGTGATGCAGATCGTAGCCAGTAATTTTTTTTAGGTTCGCCGCATGTTTTTATAGCGTCAGGTACCCCAATATATTATCTAATAAAGGTTTAACCCCCTTGATCACCCCCCAGGTAACCCTTTCACCCCCTATCACCACTGTCACTAAGCGATCGTTTTTCTAAACGCTGTCTTAGTGTCTGTGATGCAGATCGGTAGCCGGTAATTTTTTTTAGGTTCGCCGCAGGTTTTTATAGCGTCAGGTACCCCAATATATTATCTAATAAAGGTTTAACCCCCTTGATCGCCACCCAGGTAACCCTTTCACCCCCTATCACCACTGTCGCTAAGCAATTGTTTTTCTAAACGCTGTCTTAGTGTCGGTGATGCAGATCGTAGCCAGTATTTTTTTTTAGGTTCGCCGCATGTTTTTATAGCGTCAGGTACCCCAATATATTATCTAATAAAGGTTTAACCCCCTTGATCGCCCCCCCAGGTAACCCTTTCACCCCCATCACCACTGTCGCTAAGCAATCGTTTTTCTAAACGCTGTCTTGGTGTCGGTGATGCAGATCGGTAGCTGGTAATTTTTTTTAGGTTCGCCGCAGGTTTTTATAGCGTCAGGTACCCCCATATATTATCTAATAAAGGTTTTAACCCCCTGATTGCCCCTAGTTAACCCTTTCACCAGTGATCACCATATAAGTGTTACGGGTGACGCTGGTTAGTTAGTTTGCTTTTTATAGTGTCAGGGCACCCGCCGTATATAACCCAATAAAGGTTTAACCCCCTGATCGCCCGGCGGGTGATATCAATTAGGTTTTAGCGTCAGAGAGGGTCTGAGTCACACCCCAGGCAGCGTCAGGTTAGTGCCAGTAACGCTAACACCCACGCGTGAAGCATACACCCCCCTTAGTGGTATAGTATCTGAACAGATCAATATCTGATCTGATCAGATCTATACTAGCGTCCCCAGCAGTTTAGGGTTCCCAAAAACGCAGTGTTAGCGGGATCAGCCCAGATACCTGCTGGCACCTGCGTTTTGCCCCTCCGTCCAGCCCAGGCCACCCAAGTGCAGTATCGATCGATCACTGTCACTTACAAAACAAAAACACACATAACTTCAGCGTTCGCAGAGACAGGCCTGATCCCTGCGACTCCAGTGCTGTAGGAGGTGATTTCACCACCACAGTTAAAAAAAAAAAGCAAATATGCCGAAGCATTGGGGCAGCAGGGGCGGAGGAGCGATTTTGCTCCTAATGCCGCGTACATACGGTCGAAATTCCGACGGAGGCTTGCCCGTGGAAAAGTCCGACCATGTGTGTGCGGCATAACTTTTTTGCGGGAGGATGCCCCCATGCTTCGGCATATATAAATGGTGCGTGTATGCCCATCATTGGAAGTGGGTGGATGAAGGGCGGTATTCTAATGGTGGGCATACCCACCGATCAATCTCTTTTTTCGTTCAGCCAACTGGCTGCATGAAATAAAAAGATTACAATACATGTCCAACAAGGACCAGCAACGTACTGGTATGTTGCTGGACTTTGAATGTTTATACCAGAATGATGCCTGCGGGTTTAGGTATCATCTTGGTATCATTCTTTTCAGCCTGCGGCCGGCTTTCATGTAAAAGCAATCCTAGCAGCTAATTAGCCTCTGGACTGCTTTTACAAGCAGTGGGAGGGAATGCCCCCCCCCGGATATAAAAAGCGCCATTGGGAAATTGGGAAAGCATTTTATCACACCGATCTTGGTGTGGTCAGATGCTTTGAGGGCAGAGGAAAAATCTAGGGTCTAGAAGACCCCAGTTTTTTCAAAAAAAGAGTACCTGTCACTGCCTATTGCTATCATAGGGGATATTTACATTCCCTGAGATAACAATAAAAATGATAAAAAAAAAATACTTGGAAGGAACAATTTAAAAATAAAATAAAAAAGCAAAATTAATAATAAAAAAATAAATAAATAAAAAAAAAGCACCCCTGTCCTGCCCTGCTCTTGCCCAATGGTGAACGCAAGCGTCGGTCTGGCGTCATATGTAAACAGCAATTGCACCATGCATGTGAGGTATCACCGCAAAGGTCAGATCGAGGGCAATCATTTTAGCAGTAGACCTCCTCTGTAAATCTACTGGGGTAACCTGTAAAGGCTTTTAAAGGCTTTTAAAAATGTATGTAGTTTGTCGCCAATGCGCGTTTGTGCGAAATTTTAAAGCATGTCGTGTTTGGTATCTATGTACTCGGCCTAAGATCATCTTTTTTATTTCATCAAACATTTGGGCAATATAGTGTGTTTTAGTGCATTAAAATTAAAAAAAGTGTATTTTTTAACCCAAAAAATGCGTTTGAAAAATCGCTGCGCAAATACTGTGTAGAAAAAAAAATGCAACACCCACCATTTTATTCTGTAGGGCCTTTGCTTTAAAAATATATATAATGTTTGGGGGTTCAACATAATTTTCTTGCAAAAAAAAAAATGTTTTCATGTAAACAAAAAGTGTCAAAAAGGGCTTTGTCTTCAAGTGGTTAGAAGAGTGGATGTAAGCTTCCTAATGTTGTGTATAAAATGCCAGAACAGTTCAAAACCCCCCCAAATGACCCCATTTTGGAAAGTAGACACCCCAAGCTATATACTGAGAGGCATGTCGAGTCCATGGAATATTTTATATGTTGACACAAGTTGCGGAAAAACGACAATTTTTTTTTTTTTTTGCACAAAGTTGTCACTAAATGATATATTGCTCAAACATGCCATGGGCATATGTGGAATTACACCCCAAAATACATTCTGTTGCTTCTCCTGAGTACGGGGATACCACATGTGTGAGACTTTTTGGGAGCCTAGCCATGTACGGGACCCCAAAAACCAAGCACCGCCTTCAGGCTTTCTAAGGGTGTAAATTTTTGATTTCACTTCTCACTGCCTATCACAGTTTCGGAGGCCATGGAATGCCCAGATAGCACAAAACCCCCCCAAATGACCCCATTTTGGAAAGTAGACACCCCAAGCTATTTGCTGAGAGGTATTGTGAGTATTTTGCAGATCTCACTTTTTGTCACAAAGTTTTGAAAATTGAAAAAAATATATATATATATATATATATTCTTTCTTCATTTTCAAAAACAAATGAGAGCTGTAAAATACTCGCCATTCCTCTCAGCAAATAGCTTGGGGTGTCTATATTCCAAAATGGGGTCATTTGGGGGGGTTTTGTGCGATTTTGGCATTTTATGGCCTTCGAAACTGTGATAGGTAGTGAGGAGTCAAATCAAAAATTTGTGCCTAGAAATCCTGAAGGCGGTGCTTGGTTTTCGGGGTCCCGTACGCGGCTAGGCTCCTAAAAAGTCCCACACATGTGGTATCCCCGTACTCAGGAGAAGCAGAAAAATGTATTTTGGGGTGTAATTCCACATATAACCATGGCATGTGTGAGCAATATATCATTTAGTGACAACTTTTTGTAATTTTTTTTTTTTTTTTTGTCATTATTCAATCACTTGGGACAAAAAAAATTATATTCAATGGGCTCAACAGGCCTCTCAGCAATTTCCTTGGGGTGTCTACTTTCTAAAATGGGATCATTTGGGGGGGTTTTGTGCTATTTTGGCATTTTATGGCCTTCGAAACTGTGATAGGTAGTGAGGAGTGAAATCAAAAATTTGCGCCCTTAGAAATCCTGAAGGCGGTGCTTGGTTTCCGGGGTCCCGTACGCGGCTAGGCTCCCAAAAAGTCCCACACATGTGGTATCCCCGTACTCAGGAGAAGCAGCAAAATGTATTTTGGGGTGAAATTCCACATATAACCATGGCATGTGTGAGCAATATATCATTTAGTGACAACTTTTTGTAATTTTTTTTTTTTTTTTTTTTTTTAGTCATTATTCAATCACTTGGGACAAAAAAATAAAAAATTCAATGGGCTCAACATGCCTCTCAGCAATTTCCTTGGGGTGTCTACTTTCCAAAATAGGGTCATTTGGGGGGGTTTTGTACTGCCCTGTCATTTTAGCACCTCAAGAAATGAGATAGGCATTAATAAATTTAAAGCTGTGTAAATTTCAGAAAATGTACCCTAGTTTGTAAACTCTATAACTTTTGCGCAAACCAATAAATATACGCTTATTGACATTTTTTTTACTAAAAACATGTGGCTGAATACATTTTGGCCTAAATGTATGACTACAATTGAGTTTATTCGATTTTTCTTATAACAAAAAGTAGAAAATATCATTTTTTTTCAAAATTTTCGGTCTTTTTCCGTTTATATCGCAAAAAATAAAAATCGCAGAGGCAATCAAATACCATTAAAAGAAAGCTCTATTTGTGGGAAGAAAAGGACGCAAATTTAGTTTGGGTACAACATTGCATGTCCGCACAATTTACAGTTAAAGCAGCGCAGTGCAAAATTCTGAATTCACCTCTGGTCCTCTAGCTACCAAATGGTCTGGGGCTTAAGTGGTTAATATCGTCTCTACTTTGGATTTGCATCATATGTGGTTCTCCAAATAAAAAATAAAATAAAAAAGTTTCTTTATTACATTCCATAAGTCATAAAATTCAATACAATCCCCTTCCTACTATACCCTTCGCCATCCCCCCCCCCCTTATCCCCTCTCCCCCCTTCCCCTAATCCCCCAACCTCTGACCTCTTTCTTCTGTACTCTCCACTTTTTCATTTTCCATTTCTAAATTATTATTATCTAATTATATGAGTACATTATATTATATTATTCTTCACCCATTATCTCTGCATAACCCAATGTGTATTTGAAAGCTGTCCATACCTTCCACTTATCTTCAAATGCTTCCAGTGAGTCCCTGTCACTAGATCTTAAATATTCCAAATTATAAATTTTGTCTATTTTATTGCTCCATCCCTTCTGGTTAGGGCTGTCCGATTCTTGCCAGTGTTTAGGAATTTGGCTCTTCGCTGCGTTTAATAAGTGTGGAATCAAACTTTTAAGATATAATTTGTTCGGCATCCGGATTCCGTGTAATAAGCATCCCCACGGGTCATCCGGTATTTCTATATTAGTTATATCTCTGATGGTTCTCCTTATCTCAGTCCAATATATTTTAATTTTTGGACAAGTCCACCATATGTGGGCCATTGTCCCGATTTCCTGGCACCCGCGCCAACATAGCTGTGATTTTTTCCGTTGCATACCTATGTACCCTGTCCGGCGTTAGATACCATCTGACGAGGCATTTATAATTAGTTTCAACTGTGTTACAGTTCACCGAAGTTGAATGGACCCTGTTAATTATTTGTTTAATCTCACTCTCTCGTACCTGTGATCCCAATTCCTCTTCCCACTTCTTTATAAATGTCAATTCCTCCGGTTTTCTTTTTGAATTGTTTAAGATCTTATAAATCTTTGACATAACTCCTTTCATCTTCTTTACCTCACACATTTTCTCCAATGGCCTTAAATTGTCTCTCGCTCTAATAGGTTTAGGTAGATTTTCAAAAAAATGTTTTAACTGATTATACCGCCATTCATCGATCAATCTCCACTCCTTATTTTTTTTAAATTCCTGATAGGTAATTAATTTATTTTGGACCATTACATCTTTTAATTGTGCGTTTTCTTTTAAAATCCATTTCCCGAAAATATTTTCCCTTCCTGGTGTGAAATAACTTGTGTCCTTTAATGGTATAAGAGGCAAATTAAACTGCCAATTTTCTTTTTTGTGTATCCTATCCCAAATTTTTAGTGCATTTCTAGTGATCTCATGTGTATTTGTACCCATTTCTCGATGTTGTACCGGTATCCATATTACCTTCCCTAATGACATATTACTAATTCTACTCTCCATTTTCACCCAACACTTCTCCGTACTTTTATTAGCCCATTCCATTATCCGAGCTATTACTATCGCATTATAATAATTTCTAATATTGGGTGCCCCTAATCCTCCTTGGCCCTTCTCTTTTGTGAGTGTCGCCCACTTGGTGCGTGGTTTCTTCCCACACCAAGTGAAAACCGAGAACAATGATTGTAGTTTTTCTAAGAAAACCCGAGGTAGTGGGATCGGGAGCATCTGCATTTTATAAATTATTTTAGGAAGGATGGTCATCTTAAAAATTCCTATTCTCCCAATCCATGATAATTGCCCCTGTGCGATTTTATTCAATTCTACCCTAATTTCATTCAAGAGTGGGATATAGTTCTCTCTGTAAATTGTCTCGGTATCAACGGCTAATTTAACTCCGAGATACGAAAGTGCTCTTTTCCCCCATTTGAATGAATAGGCTGTTTGGTAAATATTCCTATCTATCTTATTAATATTCATACTCAATGTTTCCGATTTGGTCCGATTTATCTTAAAATTAGACATCTCCCCAAACTTGTTAAGGGTTGTTAGGATCTTGGGTAGGGTTACTTTAGGGTGAGTGATGAAGAACAAGACATCGTCAGCATAAGCTGCGAGCTTATGCTCTTCATCCCCCACCCCTATCCCACTTATCTCCGGGTCTTGCCTGATTTTCCTTAGTAAGGGTTCCATCGCAAGCACAAATAATAACAGTGACAAAGGCCACCCCTGTCGGGTGCCATTCTTCATCTGGAACGGTGCGGATAGGGTCCCATTTACTTTCGCCCTCGCTGATGGGTTATTATACAAGGAGTTAATCCAACTGCTCATTCTGGGTCCTAGACCCAATACCTCCAATGTGGATTGCATGAAGCCCCAGTCCATCCTGTCGAAGGCCTTCTCTGCGTCAATTGACAGGAGTAGTCCTGGGGCCCCACTTTCTTTACTTTTCTTAATAGCTAGGAGCGATCTTATTCCATTGTCTTTACACTCCCTTCCTGGAATAAATCCAACTTGATCTGGGTGTATGACGTCTATCATAATGGTTTTCATCCTATTTGCTAGAATCTTCGAAAAGATCTTAGTATCTATATTTAAGAGTGAGATTGGTCTAAAACTGGAGCATAGTGTAGTATCTTTACCCCCCTTGGGGATTATAGTTATTATGGCTTCTAATGCCTCCTGCCGCATCTCCCAATTTACACCTATCCCATTCAAATAAGAGCACATTTTCGGAGTTAGTTGATCTATATACTTTTTGTAATAAAGTGTCGTCAGACCATCTGGCCCTGGGCTTTTCCCATTTGGTAATGCTTGAATAATTTTTTTAATCTCCTCTTCTCTTATGGGTGTTTCTAAGTCTAATTTATCTTCAGGGATTTTTTTTTTAAACTATCTCCTTAATATAGGTTTTAATTTTCTCCCTTTTTTGTTTGATCTCTTCTTTTGAATCCTGGGCATTAAGAGAGTACAACTGACTATAGTATTCTTGGAAGGATTTGGCTATTTCCGATGTTTTATATCTAAGTTCCCCAGTCTTATTTTGTATTTTCTCTATATAATTTTTTTTTTTTTTAGTATTTTCGCCAAATACTTCCCTGGTTTATTTCCCCATAGATATCTCTCCTTCTTAGTTTGATTATAAACTGTCCAGTTTTCTTGTTCATAGACCTCTCTTAACTCCTCTCTTTTAATGTTGAGGCGTAGTAGTTTCCCTTTCCCCTTAGTTTTTTTATGTTGCTGTTCTAGTTCGGAGATCTCTTTCATTAATGATGTTTTTTTTTTGTAATTCCTTCTCTTTTTAACCGCACCCTCCTTTATCAATATCCCTCTAATATATACTTTGTGAGTTTCCCAAACTATGGCCTCTGACATACCCTTAGTACTATTCTCCCTAAAAAATTGATCTAATTCTACTTTTATTCTCTGGCCTATATTTTTATCCAATAGCAATTCTTCATTCAACCTCCAGTTATTATTACTTTTTTGTGCTTCCCCGATATTCCATTGGAGTGTAATTGGTGCATGGTCCGAGAATGTTGTAATACCAATATCAGTTTCTACTGTATCCAGTAGCCAATGTTCTACTAAGAAATAATCAATTCTCGAGTACGTCCCATGCACGGGAGAGTAGAAACTGAAATCCCGTTGCTTTAGGTGTTGTGTTCTCCATGCATCCACTAATTGATGTTGGTGCATTTTTTATTTTTATTTATTCCTCTGGGCCATTCCAATCCCCCTAGCTTGTGACGTACTGTCGATTGTTGGCTCCAAACATACATTAAAATCTCCAGCTATAATGACCTCCCCCCTCCTGAAATCCATAAATTCAGCTATGATCTTCGTTAAGTATTGGGTTGGTTTTTTATTTGGTTCATACACGTTTGCCAGTGAGACCTCGGCTCCATTCAGTTTTCCTTTTAAAAATAGATATCTCCCCTCTGAGTCCTCCCTCTTCTCATCTAAAGTGAACCGGGTCCCCCTGGCAAACCCTATGGCCACACCTTTAGCTCTACTTATAGGTGAATCCCCATAGTACCACAAAGGGTACTCCTTTGAAATAATTTGACGATTTAAACTTGAACAAAAATAGGTCTCCTGTAAGAAAACTATGTCCACCTTAAGTGAGATTAATTCTCTAATTATATTTGCCCTCTTAATGGGAGCATTTAGTCCCCTTACATTGTATGAAATTATAGTTATTTTAGGCATTTGATGTTCCTAGGGAGAATATACTAAACAGACAAAACTAATTCTCTCAAGATTCTTGCCTAGAGGTCCCTCCTTCCCCTTACCACCCCTGACCTCCCCCTCCCCCCCCTCTCCTACCCTCCTGGTTTACCCTATTCCTTCCTCTATTGTTACTCAATATTATTTTTTCCTCGATTTAGAGGACCAGGATTGTTTGTCCGATGTCTTCTGCCTGTGCTCTCTTTCCCACCATCCTGGGATATCAGTTTCAGGGATATCCAATCTTTTACAGAAGTTAGGGGTGTCATCAGGGAATCTCAGGGTAGCTGAACGTCCTCCCTTTCGACCCACTAGACACGCTGGGAAACCCCCAGAATATTGAATCTCTTGACTCTTGAGTTGTTCTTAAAGTGGTTTTAAAATTCTTCTTCTATTCAATGTCTCTCCTGCTAAGTCTGGGAATATCTGCAACGTGGTGTCCTCGAACTTTGCGAGTACCTTAGATTTTAAGCTTTGTTGAATCTGTTCTTTATCTTGAAAGTTATGAAATCTTGCGATTATATCTCTTGGAATTTCTCCCGTTAGTCCTGCAGGTTTCCTAATCCTATGGATTCTTTCAAATTTTATCTTTTCTGTGGCATTTTTACTTAGCATATGTCCAAATATTTTATCCATTTTTTCCTGTAGGTCTTCTACTTGTTGGTCTGGTAATCCACGTATCCTCAATTTTTTTCTCCTGTTACGGTTTTCCTGCTCTTCGAGTCTATATTTCATGTACATTTGCTCTTTCTGTATTTCTTCCAGTTGCCCTTTTAGTTCCCTGACTTCCACTGCTTGCGCATCCATTTTTCTTCTGTTTCCTCCACTCTCCTCAGTAAGTGGTTCATATCCTCCTGTATTATCGTCATTTCCCCTTTAATCGATTTCTCCATTCTGTACATTACTGTTTCCATTCTGGCGATTGGCAAACATCTCCATTATCTCTCCCTTAGTAGGTAGTTTATCTTTTTGTCTAATATCAGCGATATCTTCCTCTTCTTCTTCCGCTGTAATAGGGTTTTCGGTCTCTGTGTATTCTGAGTGTCTTCTCGTGACTAATTTCTGTGAGCCCTCGGATGTCCTCCTGTTTAACGGTGTTACTTTCCCTGGGCTGTCTTTAGATATTTCCTGTGTCATATATTTTTTAATAGTACTCGGGCTTTCACTCATTTTTGGGTTTTTTGCTGTTGCACCCCTAAGCTGCCTTCCCCTCATCATGCTTTCTCGTGTCTCTGCGTTTATTAAATATATCTATGTCTTACTCCACCTGTGCCCTCTATGTGCGCACCCTCCTAGTTGTTTCGGAACCTTAATTTTATCTAATCTTTTGGTTTCTCCTATGCTACTGTTTTTTATGCTTGTTCGTTTATTCCAGATATCAGTAGCAGAACAACTAGTCGAGGTCAGGGACAAATCATAGAAACAATATCTTAATATAACTTAATGAAATTCCAGCTGTTGGTAGGTGTCTTCCCCACTTCGTTTGGTAGTCTCTGGGTGGTCGCCTTCACAGTGTCTCCATAAGTCCCAGCGTTTATATATTTTATTACCACTTAGTGTCCCTGCTTTTTGTGTCCTTCAGGTCACTTATAAGAGGAAAAAAAAGTGAAAAGGTTGCTTCACTTTTACATGCTACAGGGTTCTTACCTCCTGAGCTTGCTTGGGATCACTTCTGTTGATTCTTATCGCGTCTCACCCAGTCAGACCCACCAGGGTCTCCCGACTCCGATCCACGGACTGTGGGAGACTGGATGGATGGATGGTTGCCAACGAACGGCACCAGACGCCGAGCTCCACCCCACCTCGAGTGAGGTGTAAATAAAGTAGGGGGTAAATAAGGTGTAAGGGTACCGTGCCGACACTAAATCATGCTTAATCCCACAGGAGGTTCTATAGATTCCGTATAGTAGGAATCTAGATGACCCAGAGATCTACAAGATTATGCTATCCTTATAGTATCGTACCAACCTATGGAGGGTTAGGGTTAGAATTAGGGATGGAGGCTTTGCAAAGTGATTGCGGGGAGGCTCACGGATTCCCCACCGTATTATAAAATTCTCCAATTCTCTCACTGTTATCCCCTGCCATCTTTCTCCATATCTCAGCCACTTCTCCTACCAGGCTGCTGCCCGATTCCACTCTGTAGATCTGGCTTAGAGGGCAGAGATCTTATACTTAGAGGATAGAGATCCTTTAACAATGCCGGAGAATTACCGGAATTACCAGAATATAAAGGAGGAAGGGGAAGCATCCACCTAAAATCCACTCCACTCCCAAACAGCCAGCCCCTACTGCAGCTGAGTACTGAAAGCGCTGAAAGCTAACCGTCACTCAGTCAGTTCATTTACAGTTAACAAATAACAGTTCTGAAATATTCACACTCAGTGACACTTGTCCACATGTCCAGTTTCCAGTTTCCCCGGAACAGTGGAACACCTAGCTCCAAACCGCCAGGTGGAGAGGGGGTCCACAGTAGACAGGCAATGATCAGGCAGGCAGGCTGAGCAGAGACGCTGCCTCCGTGATACGTAATATCACAGTAAACCACCCCAGGTTTAACGGTGGATCAGTAATTGGTGAGCGGGGGACTCTGCGGGAGATAATTAAGGTTGACATTCAGGCTAAATGTATGTAGATTCGGTAGCTAATGTACCGGCATTAACCTGCCATTTTTAGTCTTTTTGGATACCTTCGGTTTTATCGTGAATCGGGAGAGTCGGAAGGATCTACGATGTCCAGACGATTCAGGGGGGTTCAGGAGTTCAGGAGTGTACCAGAGGGTTCTTGCAAGTCCATGTATTTTGCCTGGGGGAGCCTTTCCAGGGAAGATCAAGGGGGAGATCAAGAGCCGGGTCACATATCACCTCACGCCGTTCACACCGCTCCCGGCGTTCATGGTGATAGTCAGGGAGCTTCGCGGGCTTCCTGGAGCCTCTGCCTCCATCAGCAGCAGTTCCTCCCTCAAAATTCAGGTCAGGAGTAATTCTTGACCATTCCTCTTTACAGAACAGTTTCAGTTCAGCAATATTCTTGGGATGTGTGGTGTGAATCGCTTTCTTGAGGTCATGCCACAGCATCTCAATCGGGTTGAGGTCAGGACTCTGACTGGGCCACTCCAGAAGGCGTATTTTCTTCTGTTTAAGCCATTCTGTTGTTGATTTACTTCTATGCTTTGGGTTGTTGTCCTGTTGCAACACCCATCTTCTGTTGAGCTTCAGCTGGTGGACAGATGGCCTTAAGTTCTCCTGCAAAATGTCTTGATAGACTTGGGAATTCATTTTTCCTTCGATAATAGCAATCCGTCCAGGCCCTGACGCAGCAAAGCAGCCACAAACCATGATGCCCCCACCACCATACTTCACAGTTGGGATGAGGTTTTGATGTTGGTGTGCTGTGCCTCTTTTTCTCCACACATAGTGTTGTGTGATTCTTCCAAACAACTCAACTTTGGTTTCATCTGTCCACAGAATATTTTGCCAGTACTGCTGTGGAACATCCAGGTGCTCTTGTGCAAAGTGTAAACGTGCAGCAATGTTTTTTTTTGGACAGCAGTGGCTTCCTCTGTGGCATCTTCCCATGAAATCCATTCTTGTTTAGTGTTTTACGTATCGTAGATTCGCTAACAGGGATGTTAGCATATGCCAGAGACTTTTGTAAGTCTTTAGCTGGCACTCTAGGATTCTTCTTCACCTCATTGAGCAGTCTGCGCTGTGCTCTTGCAGTCATCTTTACAGGACGCACACTCCTAGGGAGAGTAGCAGCAGTGCTGAACTTTCTCCATTTATAGACAATTTGTCTTACCATGGACTGATGAACAGCAATGCTTTTATAGATACTTTTATAACCCTTTCCAGCATTATGCAAGTCAACAATTCTTAATCGTAGGTCTTCTGAGAGCTCTTTTGTGCGAGGCATCATTCACATCAGGCAATGCTTCTTGTGAAAAGCAAACCCAGAACTGGTGTGTGTTTTTTATAGGGCAGGGCAGCTGTAACCAACACCTCCAATCTCATCTCATTGATTGGACTCCAGTTGGCTGACACCTCGTCCAATTAGCTCTTGGAGATCTCATAAGTCTAGGGATTCACATACTTTTTCCACCTGCACTGTGAATGTTTACATGGTGTGTTCAATAAAAACATGGTAACATTTAATTCTTTGTGTGTTATTAGTTTAAGCAGACTGTGATTGTCTATTGGAAGAAGAGAAACAAGGGTGCACCAGCCTAGTGTATTGTCATTTAGGATAGATTTTATTAAAAAGAACATCAATACTACTCACAAGTGTACCCGAAAAAATCACAGTGCAATGATGTTTCATGTAGATGGCAGCTGAAAGTTGAGCTCAAAACCACACTCCACAGAAGCACCGAGGATATGATGAGGGCCACTGCCGGCTTACGCGTTTCGAAGCATTAAGCTTATTCCTCAGAGCCCAGCAGGAACATCATTGCACTGCGATTTTTTCTGCTACACTTGTGAGTAGTATTGATGTTCTTTTTAATAAAATCTATCCTAAATGATAATACACTAGGCTGGTGCACCCTTGTTTCTCATCTTCTATTTGGTATTAGGACACCCCTGTCCATGAAGGGCTGCAAAGCCGGTGCTACCATCGTGCAAGATTGACTGCTGGATGATCCACTTGTGCGCAGGAGTGTTTGTGTTCTGTGATTGTCTATTGTTGTGACTTAGATGAAGATCAGATCACATTTTATGACCAATTTGTGCAGAAATCCAAATCATTCCAAAAGGGTTCACATACTTATTTTTGCAACTGTATGTATGGAATTATTTATTTTTTTTTTTACTAATAATGGTGGCGATCAGCGATTTTTTGCGGGACTGCGACATTGCGGTGGACAAATCTGTTACTAAGTGACAGGTTTTGGGGAACAGTGACACTAACACAGTGATCAGTGCTAAAAAAATGCACTGTTACTGTTGGAAGAACTGAGAAAAACAACAAACTACTCACCCTGCCAACTGCAGAGGGCAGTGTGAGCAAAAAAACGACACAGTGTGAAACAAAAAAAAGGGGGAGGAAAAAATAGGAGGAAGAAAAAAGTCTGTGCATCCTGTTAACAGTAAGGAAGCGTGGCAGAAAAAAAAAGGGGGAGGAAACTGTTTTTTTTTTTTGTCCACGCAGGACGAGTGAAGGGGGGGCCCCAACATCTCAGTTCAACTCTGATTCAAAGGGACTTGTGATTCCAAGTCATCAAATAAAAGTAGTGCAAGTAACATACGTCCTCCACTCTGCCTGTCAGGGAGGTTAAAGAAAAGGAGTAGTGTACTCAAATCTCCTCACAGGGCATCCACATCATCCAGTAGAAAGAGGGAGAAAGACAGATCACCATCAGGCCATAGGTGCCGGAGCTTTTTTGAAGGTGTGCTCCACACGATCCAGCCACATAGACGCATTGGCAGGATTGTCAAAGAACTGCGTTTCGCCATTAGCGGCGATCCTGAGTTTGGCAGGGTACAGCATAGCATAAGCGACATCGTATTTGCGGAGGCGTTTATTAACTTCAGTGAACTTGGCTCTGCGACGCTGCAGCTCAGCAGAAAAGTCAGGGTAGAATGATATGCGAGCATTATCAATTCTCATAAGGGCGCCCCTGGTCCTGGCTTGATATAGAATGGCATCCCGGTCTTTAAAGTTCAGCATTTTGAACAGGAACGGCCTGGGGGGCTCGCCAGGTTTAGGTGGCCTGGGTGGGACTCTGTGGGCCCACCACAAACATGGCAGAAAAAGAATCCTTGCCAAACGTGCTAATCAGCCAGTTCTCAATAAATGCCACAGGATTCTTGCCCTCAGCCCTCTCCGGTATGCCTACCGCGCGGACTTTATTGCGCCTCTGCCTATTTTCCATGTCTTCCAAACGGACCGTGTGGCCAGTATTCATAGATTGCATATGGCAGACTTCTCTCTGCAGGGGGGAAACATCATCCTCCACAGTGCTCACTCTGTCTTCCAGTGCAGCTGTGCGATCACGCAGCTTCTGCATGGCCTGTCTAACCATATTAAATTCCAGTTTCACCCCTTTAATCTCATTAGTCATTATAGTAATGGATGTTTTGCAGGATGTCACAACTGCAAAAATGTCTCTCAGGGTGGGTTCAGGCGTCTGTTTATCCTGGTCTGTCAGGGCCCTGGCATTGTCATCAGTAGCAGGAGTACTCACTGTGTCCCATGAGGAGGCCTGGTCTGCGTCCTCCAGCCATGCCTGTTCCAGGGCCTCTGCAGGAGAGTCCAGATCAGAGGCATCCATGAGATGAGAGGGTGTTTTAGGCATGCCACCCTTCCCCAGAGCACATCTGAACATCCTCATGGATGCCTCCTTGGCCAAGCGCTGGGTCCGGGCACCATCTTGGCCTCCATGCTCTAAGGGCCTGCAGAGATTCCTTGCTGCCTTTGCGGGACATGTCCGTCGCCGATTCACTGAGAAAATTGCACCGCTGGATCGGGGATGAAGAGAGGGACCCTACGGTGTGTATCCTGGCCGCTGTGGATACTTCAGGGGCCTGTATTCAGGATAGATGCCTGGATTTTCGGTGGAGCTCTCACACTGTGCTTCCTACTTCATCAGCCGCAAGACCCCCCCCCCCCCATGCACTGTTACTGTACTAATGACACTGGCAGGGAAGGGGTTAACATCGAGGGCAATCAAAGGGTTAAATGTGTTCCCTGGGAGTGCTTGCTAACTGTGTGGGGGTGCTTTGACTGGGGGAAGACAGAGATCCGTCTCCATCATCCCCTCTTACAGAATGGTGATCTGCCTCTCTCAGGAACAATCACTGGGTGCCGGCAAACATTGGGTCTGCCAGGCCCACTGATTGGCTCCCGCTGTGTCCAATCAAAATGACCTACAGGTACGTGATTTCCTGCTGAAGGGCCGCCCTGCCTCAGTACATGTACGTGGGGCAGTTAGGAAGCGGTTAAAACTAAATGAAATATTACTAGCGTATGGCCAGTTTTAGGTATTTTGTCATGGCGAACTGTAGGTGGACAGCGCTATGCTATTCAGTAATCTAGGGTGGATGCCTAGGCCATCATACCTAAAACTTCAGGCTGAGTTTGCAGCGAGTACTCAGCCAGAAGTGGGAGTTAGTACCTGTCAAAACCAGGTACCCGTCCCCCTCCCTCCGCCCCAAAAGGTGCCAAATGTGTCAGCGGATGGGGGAGGATGCAGACAAGCAGAGCTTCCCCATTTGGGTGAAGCTATGCTTTAAATTGTATCTGTGGTCAGACTGTAAAATTACAGTATATATTCATTTCCACATTGTATTTTAATTATTTCTAGACTACTCCTAATAATCTGAATAATCTTAAATCCCTGCACATTTACTTCCTTGAATTCTGTGACACACACTATGAGTAGGCACTGCTGTGTCACACATTTCACGGTGCTTGCCTTCTGAACTAAAAAGGTGCTGAGAGGAGGAGTTTCTGGAGGCGGAGTCAGTACAGGAATCACTGCTTGCAGGCAGCAAGGTACCATGGGATATATAGTCCTTGTAAACAGCAGGGGAGAAGCTGTAAAGCATGCTGGAAAGCCAGGAAGTTGTGAAGAGAGATGGCCAGCACTCACAGCATAAAAGGAGATTTTATTATATTGGATAGTTAAATATAATTTTGTATTGTTATTACAGTGCTGATGTTATGAAACGAAAGTGTACACTACGACTATAGATCTCCTTTAAATGTGTTATAACCATTGTTAAAGTGGTTGTAAACCCCCCAAAAAAACAAAAAACAAAAAAAAAAAACCTGCAAAACAAAGGCATAATGAGCTAGTATGACTAGCATACTAGCTCATTATGAATTACTTACCTTAGATCGAAGCCCCCGAAGCCGTCCTCGTCCCCCCCCCCTCTGGCCGCAGACATCTCTCCGGGTATTGCCGCTCCGACGCTGTGATTAGCCGGAGCGGCGAAGACGTCACTCTGCACATGCGCGCGGGAGACGTCAAAGCCGGCATTAGCCATTCACAAAACCGGCATTCTCAGTGCGCCTGCGAAGAAACCCTTTGTTTAATCTAGGGTTGTCCCGATACCACTTTTTTAAGACCGAGTACAAGTACCGATACTTTTTTTTAAGTACTCGCTGATACCAACACTTTTTTTAATGTCATGTGACTGTGACGCACTGATAGATGGCATTGACTGATGGGCACTAAAAGGTGGCACTGACTGATGGCTAGCAGTGGCACTGATGGATAGGCACTGATAGGTGGCACTGACTGATGGGCACTGATAGGTGGCACTGATTATGCAGCAATGATGAGCACTGATAGGTGGCACGCACTGATGGCTGGCACTAAAAAATGGCACTGATAGGTGGCACTCACTGAAAGATGGCACTGATAGGTGGCACGCACTGATGGCTGGCACTGACAGGTGGCACGCACTGATGGCTGGCAGTGGCACTGACAGATGGCTGGTACTTATGGGCAGGCACTGAAATTAATGACATGAGAGGAAAAGAAAGGAATCTAAACCATTTTGCTATGCTGCCTGCGACACCTTGCACTCGGCCACATAAAAGCAGCAGTGGACATCTTGTTACACCCAGCCTGAACTACATGGTACAAGTACTCGCGCAAATAGTCGGTATCGGGACAACCCTAGTTTAAAAACAAAGGTTGGGACTTTATATGAGAGCGTAAAGCATATACAGCTGAACGCCTCCATCCCCGATATTTGGACAAAGGAGAAAAGGGTGGGACTTTATATGAGGCATGCATCCCAGGAAATGACACGATTGATAAGAAATATGGTAATACCCTAATATAATGGAACTAAGAGCATACATGAAAGCATTGCATAACAACAATTGGCAGTCAATGGTTTATTGGTAAATAATTACAACAATAATGATAATAACATGATAATATAATAATAAGTTCATACTATAAACATTATAAAGGACAAAATTCATAAAACCGTGTCTCCAAAGTAAATAGTTGTATCCCTACTTTGTTGGCGCAATCCAATTGGTATGTCGGTAATTAATGATGGCAGTATATAATATGTAAGGGGGCATCTATTGGCTCAACGCGTTTCGTGGCGACTGACACTCATCAGGAGCAGGTATGAAATAGGTGTCTACTGTGTATATCGTTCTGGTGTCCTCCACGAGGCACTTGGTGCCGCTCAGCGCTCTGGCGCCTTCTCCTCCCATTGGCCGCCAGCATGCAGTTGGTGGACATTGACGATCATATTGGAGTATATATACTCCCTCCAGCTGATTCCTACATAGCCCATTCCCCCTCTTCTTCTTTTAGAAAGATCTATTATTCTAATTTCCTACATATTAATTATGTTATTTTAAATTTATAGTCACCTATTTCATACCTGCTCCTGATGAGTGGCAGTCGCCACGAAACGCGTTGAGCCAATAGATGCCCCCTTACATATTATATACTACTATCATTATTACCGACATACCAATTGGATTGCACCAACTAACTAGGGATACAACTATTTACTTTGGAGACACGCTTTTATGAATTTGGTCCTTTATAATGTTTATAGTATGAACTTATTATTATATTATCATGTTATTATCATTATTGTTGTAATTATTTACCAATAAACCATTGACTGCCAATTGTTGTTATGCAATGCTTTTATGTATGCTCTTAGTTCCATTATATTAGGGTATTACCATATTTCTTATCAATCTTATCATTTCCTGGGATGCATGCCTCATATAAAGGCCCACCCTTTTCTCCTTTGTACAACCCTTTAATCACATCTCTCAATTTGACAAAGGACTTGGCTGAACAGTAATTCATTTAAGTAGTGCCTAATATTAAGACAAAGGTTTGAAAAAGGCAGATGAGATAGTGCATGTTTTTTAATCTGGAGATAGCAATTTTTTTCAATTACATGTAGCACCCCCCTAGTTATGTTCTAGAACAGAGTATAGTTTTTGGTCTTTCTGCTTACAAGGAAGATGGATCTATTGGTTAGGTCTGCTCATTGTACTCAGGTGCAGCTCAGCTTGTTCTGACTGTCCCCCACTGGTTCAATAGGGAGGCATATTGGACAGTGGGAGGGGACCTGACAAGTGAGTGCACAGGCTTTGTTACAGCCCTGGCAATTGGTAGAAGGAAAGTGCTGCATTGCATGGTGGGATACTATATATAAGGCCAGTGTACATGTGCTCAGAGTTAGTTGAGCCGGGAAACAGAGTCCAGGAGGGAGAGGGGCGGCTTTTTGGGGGAGCACAAAGAAACTGAAAAATACTGAAAAAAAAAACATCAATTGCAGCCTCACTGTGCCCATCAAATGCAGCCATTGTGCCAATTGCAGCCACTGTGCCCATCAAATGCAGCCACTGTGCCCATCAAATTGCAGTCACTGTGCCCATCAAATGCAGCCACTGTGCCCATTAATTGCAGCCACTGTGCCAAATGCAGCCACTGTGCCCATCAATTGGCACCACTGTGCCATCAAATGTAGCCACTGTGCCCGCTGTCTGACCGGCACTTACCCCATCTTGGTGGCAAGTCAGGCAGAGGCGATCTGTGTCCTCCGTGTGTCTCTTTTTGCTTCCTGCTAGGCGTACAATAGCAGCGCCTGTCCTTTCAGCCAATCAGGTGACGGCATCAGACCTGCTCTACCTGATTGGCAGAGAGGCGGTTCAGTGTTAGAAAAGCCAATATTCATTTGCTTTTCTAACATACCTGGCTGGGCTCCGATCGCAATGCTCTGCGCTCCGAGTCCACCTTTTTTTAAGCCAATTAAAAACTATGGCTCTAATTAGGTGCTTCAAAAATAAACCCCCGCCACTGTAATTCAGGCGCCCGGCATCCTAAAAGGGGCTGGACGCCAGAACAGGGGGTGGCGGCGGCGGCGGCAGCCATGGATAGATCCATGCAATGCATGAATCTATCCATGATACATAGAGAGGGTGGCTGGAGAGAGGGGGTGGCGCCCATGCGCCCTTAATGGACGGTCTGCCTCTGGCAAGAAGACTTAACCCGTCCATACATGTGGCTGTATGGTCAAAGCAGTGTGACTTCTTCTACTACCAATCCGGTGAGGGCAAGTGAGAGTTGTCCTTATTCTTTGTGAATAGTTCCAGTTGGAATATCCCACTCATCCCTTCTCCCATCCAAGTTCCAAAATAAAATACAAAAACACAAATACCCTGGACTGGTAATTGAGCAACGAGTAAATGGGAGTAAGGGTGGGACAAGCGGGAACTCCTAGCAACCAAGCGGGAACCCCTAGCAGCAAAGCGTGAACCCCTACCGGCAAACACAGGAACTCCTACCAGCAAAGCGGGAACCCCAAGCAACCAAGCGGGGACCCCTAGCAACAAAGTGGGAAACCCTTAGCAACTAAGTGGGAACCCTTAGCAACTAATTGGGAACTATTAGCAACCAGCTGCAGGTAACCAGAGAGAGGCTACATACAATTTTAATTATCTTTTCTTTTTTTGTACCTATTATAGACCTTACTAACTGATCTGTGACTCCTGCCCCTCTCTGCCAATCTCTTCCACTAGTCATACGTTCAAAATTCTAAATACTAACCACAACGTACAAAGCCACCTACAACATCACCCTAGCTACACCAACATCATCTGCAGATATCGGGCAAATTATTATTATTATACAGGATTTATATAGCGCCAACTGTTTGCACAGACTAAATCATCCTCTCCGCTTTTCCCAGGACGTCCTGCTCTCTAGCACTCTTGTTACCTCCTCCCATACTCGCCTCCAGGACTTTTCCAGAACCTCTCTCATCCTCTGGAACTCCCTACCCCAATACGTCCAGTCAGCTCCTACCCTGTTTGTCACCTCTACCTAAAAAGCCATACGTGAGTCACCTCCACCAGATAATCCCCTGCAGCTATTACCTTTCGTACCATCTCCCCCTCCCTTTAGATTGTAAACTCCATGATGAGCAGGGCCCTCCTATACTTTCTGTATTGAACTGTATTGTAATTGTACTGCCCCCCTGTATTGTAAAGAGCTGCACAAACTGTTGGCGCTATATCAATCCTGTATAACACTATTAAAGTGGTTGTAAACGCTTTACAACCACTTTAACCTACAGGTAAGCCTAAATGAAGGCTTACCTGTAGGTGCTTGAAAGATCTCCTAAACCTCCACGGTTTAGGAGATATTTGCTAAAATCATAGGCGCCGCTGTCTACGGCGCATGCGCCGTAGACAGCGGCGCAGGTGCACTGTAGCGTGCCGCTGCTGATCGAGGCTGTGACGTCATTGCGGCTCCAGCCAATCACAGCGCCGGAGCCGCGAAACCCAGAAGTAACCCCTGGGCAAGATGTCGGCTGCCCAAGCATTGGAAGAGGACGGATGCGGGGGCTTCGATCGGAGGTGAGTGTTACATAATGAGCTAGTATGCTATGCATACTAGCTCATTATGCCTTTGTCTTGCAGGTGGTGTTTTTTTGTTTTTGTTTTTTTTTAACTGGGTTTACTTCCTCTTTCATAAAACAAAGCATGTGCTCTGTTAAATCAGTTGGGGCCTCATCCATACTGACATTGTTTGATTCCACATACAGCTAGGACAGTAAAGGCACCGTGATTTATGACATTTCCTTTAAAACATTATTTTACAAGCAAAAATAGAGAGTCAAAGGTTACTTAGTGTGATAGCATGTGCATGGTACAGTCTTTAGTGGGAATAAATGGGAAAAAATGTGAGCACTCAGAGCAGGGAGATGATCACAGAAAAGCCTGGTAATTGAACAGCTGTGTCCTGTGTGTCTTTGCGGTGAAAACAGCAGCAACCTGATTGGTGTGACAGCCAATGACATTGGCGTGCAGCTGCAGAGCATCACAAGTAACCTCAGCAAACACGTGGGGCTGCTCCACGGACGTCATTCTATTCAAGCTGCACTTGCAGATCTGTTGCTGATGCTGGCATCAGGGAAAGGCATGTGCAACATCCTTCTACCGGTCATGCAATACAAACACAGGCTGCTGTGTTAATAATTTTACCTCTGTGTAACTTTATGTTTTGCACAATGTAGAATTCAAAACCTGAAACCATCAACTGATCCCCAAGCCCTGTTCTTATAAATGTATTCATTCACATAGCAGACAGAATATACTGTAAATGTAGGGATGGGAATACATAACATAATAGGGAGGTATTCTGTAGTCCACAGAGAGAACGGGCAATAAATACTAACTGATAAAATTTAGAACAAACTTGCATATAAACAGTGTTGCCTCTGAAACGATTTCCACAATCACAGCGATTTTCAGAAGGGCTTGACAGGCAATGAGGAGGTGATATGACGCCTCCTCACTGCCCATTTTAAATGCCACACCAATGCACTGCAACCATTTGCATTGAATGCAGTTGTGGGGCATTTGTCCTGCATCCCCAATTGCTTAAATGGGTCATGGTCACCAAGTGCAACAGGAGCAATAATTGTGGCCGCAGGAGCAAAGCATCGCAACCACAGCATGAAAACACCTCCTATTGCATGCCTTTTCAATATGATGGGGGCAGTTGGGTAGATGCTAAAAACGTAGCTCAACCACACTTTAACATCCTCCAAACAACAAGTCTAAACAAGCCCTAAGCCCTGGTTTAAATTGATGCAATTAGGCAAGCGATTCCCAAAAGTAGTTACTGTACTACCTTTGGTGATTTCGGGGTGCGATTTTCATTGACATCTGTGCAGAAACCCACACAGATGTCTCTGAAAACACCCCCGAAGTCGGGACTGACATGCGGGAATGAAATTGTGCGAGTTCAGCTGAACTCGCACTATTTCATTCCCGCAGTCAGTGAGAACCTAGGCTAAAGCACCGTACACACTAGTAGTTTTTTTTTTTCGTTCAACCCAGCAGGGCTGAATGAAAACAAACTGACAGCTCCGGAGGAGCCTCTGTACTAACTATCCGACGTTAGTTTAGCATTCTCCCATACTTCTCTATTGTGCTCTGACAGAACACTTCAGTCAGCAGATCTTTTTCGGTCATGCCCCTTTGACAGAAGCCGGCAGTTGGACCGACTCCAGTACACACAGGCCAAATGTCGGCCAGTTTCTAGTGTAGCACACAGACCCCCTTTTACCTGCCTGCTTCGGCTCCTCGCAGGAAGAAGGGGCACACCATGCCACAAGCCCGTACCCTCCTGTAATAAGAGGTTGAGTGGTGTTGTTGATGGGTCTTCCACAGTCAGATAACCAGAACATGTCTCTCACCTCTGTGCATACATACAGAGATAAGTTCTTGTTTTCCCCCAGTAACTGAAATGTCCACACTCGCTATAACTCCAACACAGAGTTTATTTTTCTCTTTTAGTAGAACAACAGTCTCTGATAGGAAAGAGGTTGAAGTAAAGACAGGACAGCATAAGATATGAGAGAGGTCCAGGCACAATCTCAATCACTTCACTGTTTGGCTTCTCGAACAGACTCAGCCTCAAATCGATAGTCTACTTAGGACAAGACTAGCAGCCAAATGACACTCCAACTCTACCCAAGGCCTCTGCCACAGACCTGGTGAACTTGGTCTCTGCCACAGACCTGGTGAACTCAGTCTCTGCCACAGACCTGGTGAACTTGGCCTAGGTTTAGGAAGAAGACGTCCCTCCGGAGAGTTACCGGGACCCTTACTTCACTGTTTCTTCCGCACCAGTTCCTCGGAATGGTTCCTCCCCCGGCCTCCTCTTCCAAGATACGGGTCCCCTCGCAAGGCGGCATCCTGAGACTCCTCGATCCCCGGTGGGCTCCAGACGAAGGTGCTGGGCCCAGGCCTCTGTTGCAGCCCCAGGACTAAAGGTGCCTGGGACTGATCCACTGACCACGAACTGCAGACCCACCCCTGGGCTAAAGGTGTCCAGGGCGGACAGGAACAAGAACCCTGGGGTAGGACCCCCGACAACGAACCCTCAACAGGCAGCGTCTGCCCCTTTTATATCCTCTCCCAGCATGCCCAGCAGGTAGACCACACCCACTGGATGGTTGCCGAGTGGGGACACACAAGGCACAGCACTGTATCAGCGGTTCGACCATGGCCCACCATGGCAGCGCCACCTGCAAGCCACAGGGAACTGCACACCAATACTCCACCTGTGAACCAAAATGGTTTCAAGAACTCTAACAATTAGAGTGCTTGGGTACAACTACCACCCAAACACTTCCCCTAAATTCAGCACCCCGCTACATACTCCCCCCTCTAAATAGACACTGGTCCCCAGTGTCTGGAGCAAACATATGCCTCTCAAGCCTGAGTCAACATAAAAACTATCTACAAAATAAACAAAAATAATTTGGAAAAAAGTTGTTAGATTGTGCCGGAACCTTAACATGGGGAAAAGGGAGTTAGATGTAGAGGTGAAAGAAGAGCAAAGAAAACACATGTGCACATCACATTCTCAATGTCACATAAACACATTTATCATTTACATTTCCCTCCCCATCTGCAACAGCTAACCCACCCTATTCTCAGTGGTTTGCTTGGTGTCCACCTGCAGAGGAAGAAAGAAAAACACACAACCAATAATTGACATTCTAACCTATGTACAGTAGTACTCCCCGAAGGAAAAATCCTCTCCTTCTAAAAAGTAAGACACATTCAATTAAACTGCAATACAAAAGTTACGCAACACCGCCACCTAGTGGAAGCGTCACCGTCAAGACACTTATCAAAAAAAATTGTTTCCTTTTTTTTCCAAGGGTAAATCTTCCTTCTTCTCCTTTGGCCCTGGCTCTAAGCTAATTCTACCCCAAAAGCCTCTGTCTTTTTGGCGCTGTGAGAGGGAGGAAAAAAACTGCTCCCGCTCTTCCAGCAAGTAGAAAACCCCATCTGTAAGGGCTAAAGTTCTTGGGCTCCAGGAGAGTACACTCCAGAATAAAACAAAAGGCAAACACAAAGAGTCCAGTCTCCTAAAGATAGTACTGCGGATGCGGCAACACCAATGGTTTCCAGTTCTTATCAAAGGTGTCAATGTGGTACTCAGCATTGTATTTATCTTTTCGGCAAATGATCACTTTATCGGCATGTATGTGTCTGCCGAGCATCCATGACTCTTTACCAGTGCCGATCCTGACCTCCCTGGGGCCCTAAGCAAAATTATGCTAAGGGGTCCTCTACCTGACCAGTGATGCCGTGAGCTATGTAAACCATTTGCCATTGTAAGGATCATTCTTGCCACTGACCACCAATGTAAGGATCATTCTTGCCACTGACCACCAATGTAAGGAGTATTCTTCTCACAGACCACCAATGTAAGGAGTATTATTCTCACTGACCACCAATGTAAGGAACATTCTTCCCACTGACTACCAATGTAAGAAGCATTCTTCCCACTGATCACCAATGGAAGGGTCATTCTTCCCACTGATCACCAATGTAAGGGACATTCTTCCCACTGACCACCAATGTAAGGGACATTCTTTCCACTGATCACCAATGTAAGGAACATTCTTCCCACTGACCACCAATGTAAGGAGCATTCTTCCCACTGATCACCAATGTAAGGGACATTCTTCCCCCTGATCACCAATGTAAGGAACATTCTTCTCACTGACCACCAATGTAAGGAGCATTCTTCCCACTGACCACCAATGTAAGGAGCATTCTTCCCACTGACAGCGGAAATGAAAGCGTGTGAGTCCAGCTAAATTCGCACGATTTCATACCCGCATGTCAGTGCGAGTTTGGCAGCGATTTCAGAGACAGATGTCAATGGAAATCGTAGAAAGAAGTCGGCAAAAGTTGTACAGAAACTACTTTTGGGCATCAGTGCGGCGCCACAAATGTGGCATTGCACCGATTCGGGTAGTGCCATTGATTTGCCATGCGATTTGACATATTATATCGCATGGCAAATTGCTCCAATGTGAACCAGGACTAAGTGCTATTCCCTATATATAACACTGATATCTAGACACTGAGTGCACTGAGTGGCATTCAATGTACCAGATGTCAGTGTGCACTAGTGAATAGCACCTGCCACCTGGTAAATAGACACAGCACAGGGCAAGAAGGAACACTCAGCAGCATGGCTCGTTTTTCTTATTGCAACACAGACACACACTAACTTCTGCTGTATTTGTATCACACTGACCTGCTGCTGCACACAAGGCAGGTCAGTGTGGGTGCCGTTGGGGAAGGGAAATTCCAAGATGACTCCGCTCAGCCTCCGCGTGCACTCTGCAGCCTCCAGCTCCATTACCATCTGTCCCCCACGGCAGTGACGAATCGCCCTGCCTCTCGGCTGAATTCCCCAGGGGGAGAGGTGGTCAGTAGTGATGAGCCAAACACCCCCGGGTTCGGTTCGCACCAGAACCCGCGAACGGACCGAAAGTTTGCATGAACTTTAGAACCCTATTAAATACAATGGATGCGAACGTTCGAAATCTAAAGTGCTAATTATAACGACTATTATGCATGTTATTGTCCTAAAAAGGGTTTGGGAACCCGGGTTCTGCACCAGGGGACATGTATCAATGCAAAAAGAAGTTTTAAAAACGGCCGTTTTTCGGGACCAGTCATTTTAATGATGCATAAAGTGAAAAAAAAAAGTCAAATATTCCTTTAAATATCGTACCTGGGGGGTGTCTAAAGTATGCCTGTGAAGTGCCATGTGTTTCCCGTGTTTAGAGCTGTCCCTGCACAAAATTACATTTCTAAAGGAAAAAAAGCCATTTAAAACTGCTTGCGGCTTTAATGTAATGTCTGGTCCCGGTAATATGGAAGAAAATCTTTAAGAAAAATGGCATAGCTACCCCATCACAAACCCCCCCCCCCCCCACCCCAGCCCATTACCAGCCCCTTTGGGTCTTGTATGGATATTAAGGGGAACCCCGCACACAAAATAAAAAAGGCCCTATATACTCTGAACAGCCGCATACAGGCGGTGCATACAAGACAGGGACTGTAGGTTTGTTCTTATGTAGAATCTGTTTGTAATTTTGAACAGGTACATTGTTTAAGTGTAGCTCCAGGCAAAAAATCTATTTTTAAGCTTTTTGGAAAACATAGGGAAGGGTTATCACCCCTGTAACATTTGTTTTGCTGTCTGTGCAGTGTGCACCTGTTCAGAACAGTTTACCTCACTTTCCGTCCTAATGACAAATGTTTTTTTGAAAATTTGGGTTTTTTATTGAAACAAGAATTGGTGATAAAGCATCAGTGGAGAGGAGACACTTTTTTTTTCCCATATTAACTCTTACAGGAGAGAATTTGCCTTCCTAGGGGTAGATTTCCTCTCACTTCCTGTTGTATCCTTCCGTTTGCAAGGAGGAGTCTTTTGTAAGTTGGATGTTTGAAAGTAGGGGCCTGCCGTATATACTCAGCTGAAATTTGCCCCTTACATGTTGGTGTTGCCACAACACTGTGAGCCCTCACAGTTACTCTTGGTGGGCGCATGAATGGGCCCTGCTGTGAATTATTAGATCAAGAATTGTAATTGCATGCCCCTGTTGAACAGGGGCTGAAAAATTGGGCCTTTGGTGGTGGTGGTGGTGGTGGTGTTGACACAACACTGTAAGGCCTCACAGTTAGTCTTGGTGGGCGCAGGAATGGGCCCTGCTGTGAATTATTAGATCAAGAATTGTAATTACATGCCCCTGTTAAACAGGGGCAGAAAAATTGGGCCTTAGGCACTGGTGCCACAACACTGCAACCCCTCACAGATACTGTACTTGGAGCACAGCAATGAGCCCTGTTGCAAAGTATTGCATCAAAAATTGTAATTACACGCCCCTGTTAAACAGGGGCTGAAAAATTGGGCCTTAGCCACTGGTTGCGGCACCCAGAAACAAAAATGTTCTTCCAAGCTATCATCATCAATCGGATCATTGAGGAGGAGGAGGATAGTCAGTCAACATAACAGGACAGTCTCTCAGCATCAGCATCAGTCTTGAAGGGATGTGACATTTGAAAATAAATTAGTCTGTTATATCAGCTTCAGGTGTTTGGTAGCTGGTGGTGATCCAAGACTGGTTCATCTTTATGAAGGTCAGTTGATCAACAGAGTCGGTGGACAGGCGCACCCTGTGATTCGTGACAAATCCTCCAGCAGCACTGAATGTGCGTTCTGAAAGAACGCTGGAGGCAGGACAGGCCAGTAGCTCAATTGCATACTGTGCAAGCTCTGGCCAGTGATCCATCCTCAAGACCCAGTAAGCCAGAGGAGTTTCGGTGGGGAAGGTGTCCAAGTCTGACCTTGCCCCTAGGTATTCCTGCACCATGTATATCAGACGATGGCGATGGTTGCTGGAACCGATCATACCTTGTGGCTGCGGACTATAGAATTGTCTGAACGCATCGGTCAGACGGCCACCTTCCCCACCGCTCCTTCTTTGACTGACCGAAGCCTCAGCAACTCGTTGTCCAGGACCAGGAGTTTGTAACCTCCCAGTCTCTGGGAACGCGTTGCACAGACCTTTCTGCAAGGCCTCCCGGAGTTGTCTCATCCTCTGCTCCCTCTGCGACGGTAAGATAAGGTCCGCAACCTTACCCTTGTACCGTGGATCAAGGAGAGTGGCCAGCCAGTAATGGTCCCTCTCCTTGATCCGAAGAATACGAGGATCCTTCCGCAGACTTTGCAGGATCAGGGAGGCCATGCAGCGTAGGTTAGCTGAGGCATTCGGTCCGGAGTCCTCTGGGTCACTAAGGACGACATGATCCGCAGCCACCTCCTCCCAGCCACGTACAAGTCCACTGGTTTCTTGGGACTGTAAATCATCCCTAAAAGACTGCTGCTGATGATGCTGAGTGCCAGGCTCCACCTCCATGCTGACACAATCCTCCTCCTCCTCCTCTTCTTCCTGTGCGATGGGTGGGACAGAAGGAACACTGTCTGGGTAAAGGGGGCCTTGAGAGGCAAGGAAGTCCTCCTCTTCCTGCCTCTGTTCTGCCTCAAGTGCCCTGTCCATTATTCCACGCAGCGTATGTTCCAACAGGTGGACAAGAGGTACAGTGTCACTGATGCATGCACTGTCACTGCTCACCATCCTCGTGGCCTCCTCAAATGGTGCCAGGACAGTGCATGCATCCCTGATCATGCCCCACTGGCGTGGTGAAAAAAACCCGAGCTCCCCTGACCCTGTCCTGGTGCCGTAGTCGCACAGGTACTCATTGATGGCCCTCTGCTGCGTGTGCAGCCGCTGCGGCATGGCCAACGTTGAGTTCCACCTGGTGGGCATGTCACATATAAGGCGGTTCTTGGGCAGGTTCAACTCCTTTTGCAGCTCAGCCAGGCGAGCACTGTCATTATAAGATCTGCGGAAATGCACACAGACTTTCCTGGCCTGCCTCAGGACATCCTGTAAGCCCGGGTACCTGCCCAAGAACCGCTGCACCACCAGGTTAAGGACGTGAGCCACACAGGGCACATGGGTCAGTTGTCCCTGTCGGAGAGCAGAGAGGAGGTTGGTGCCATTGTCGCAAACTACCATTCCTGGCTTAAGCTGGCGTGGCGTCAACCACCTCTCGGCCTGCCCCTGCAGAGCAGACAGAACCTCTGCCCCAGTGTGGCTCCTGTCCCCCAAACACACCAGCGCTAGCACGGCATGGCATCTTTTTGCCTGTGAACTTGCGTAGCCCCTTGAACGCCTACGGAGCACCGCTGGTTCCGAGGACAAAGCACAGGAAGAGGCCACGGAGGAAGAAGAAGAGGAGGGGGTGGAGGACAGAGGTGTGTCACAACCAGTAGTAGCATTTTGGAGGGGTGGCGGTGGAACAACCTCCAACACTACTGCACCTTGTCCTGCATCCTTCCCAGCTGCCAAAAGAGTGACCCAATGGGCCGTGAAAGAAAGGTAACGTCCCTGTCCATGCCTGCTGGACCATGAGTCAGCGGTAATATGCACCTTACCGCTGACCGCCCTGTCCAGCGAGGCCAAGACATTGCCTTCCACATGCCGGTAGAGAGCCGGAATCGCCTTCCGTGAGAAAAAGTGGCGTTTGGGAACCTGCCACTGAGGAACCGCACATTGCACAAACTCACGGAAGGGGGCCGAGTCTACCAACTGAAAAGGCAGCAGTTGAAGCGCTAGCAATTTAGCCAAGCTAGCATTCAACCGCTGGGCATGTGGATGGCTGGGAGTGAACTTCTTTCAACGGTCCAGCAGCTGGGGCAGGGAAATTTGCCTGCTAGAATCGGACGTCGGTGTACTGCTAGCAGAGTGCCCGCAAGTACTTGGCTGTGACACACCTAATTCTACACCTTCATTCCTCTCAGAGCAGGTTTCAGAGAGGACTGAAGGTATAGTGGGGTTGGAGATCCCAGCTGATGCGGTGCAAGAAGAGGTCAGCTTTGTTCTTTGGTGTGGGCCTTTAAGGTAGGCTTGTCAACGAGCTGCATGGCAGGTCAACATATGTCTGGTCAAGCATGTGGTGCCCAAGCGGGTGATGTTTTGGCCACGCGATATACGCTTGAGACATATGTTGCAAACAGCAGCTGTGCGATCTGATGCACTCGACTCAAAAAAGGCCCACACCAAAGAACTTTTTGAATAACGGGCAGAGGCAGCGCCCTGCACAGGCGGAGCTCTGCGGTGTGATTCCGTCGGTGTGCTGCCCTTACGCTGGCCCCCCGAGGGCATCCTGCCTCGTTGGAGATGTGCCTCCTCCTCATCCTCCTCCTCCTCCTCTCTCCTATTAGGCACCCACGTGGAGTTAGTGACCTCATCATCCCCTCCCTCCTCATCACTGGAGCCAATCTGGCAGTATGCTGCAGCTGCTGGAACATGACTGCCAATTTGGTGTCCTTCTTGAGCATCCCCTCTCTCTGCTCTCACGCTACTGCCTTCCTCTAGCTGGGTATCATCATCAGACCCTTCGAAACGCTGGGCATCCTCCTGGAGCATGTACCCAACACTGTGCTCAAACAGTTCGGGGGACTTCTCAGGAGGACATGGTTGATCTAGGGAAGGAGTGACTGATGATGACATTGATACCAGGGAAGAGGACGCTTTGGCAGCTGCTTTGCCAGTACCCTGAGCCTGGGTGAGAGAGGATGAGGAGGATGAGGAGGGCTTGGTCATCCACTCTACCAAGTCTTCGGCATGATGCGGCTCAACACGTCCAGCTGCCGAAAAGAAGGACAAGCGTGTCCCATGGCCACGTGCTAATGGCGATGCACCGCGTCCACGACCAGCACTGTTGTCTCTAGACACAGAGCCTGCTTGCCCTCTTTTATTGGCTCCTGACTGTCTGCCTCTCCTTGTTTGCCTTCCAGACATTCTAATGGCCTGCAGGGAAATGGGAAAAGCAGCAATACAGGCTAAGTTAAGGTGTAATATGGTCAGGAGGCACACTTCGCCCGCTGTAAGTGCCGCAAAATCCTGTTGGTGTAACACACCAGGAAAAAGCAGCAATACAGGCTAAGTTAAGGTGTAATATGGTCAGGAGGCACACTCCGCCCGCTGTAAGTGCCGCAAAATCCTGTTGGTGTAACACACCAGGAAAAAGCAGCAATACAGGCTAAGTTCAGGTGTAATATGGTCAGGAGGCACACTCCGCCCGCTGTAAGTGCCGCAAAATCCTGTTGGTGTAACACACCAGGAAAAAGCAGCAATACAGGCTAAGTTAAGGTGTAATATGGTCAGGAGGCACACTCCGCCCGCTGTAAGTGCCGCAAAATCCTGTTGGTGTAACACACCAGGAAAAAGCAGCAATACGGGCTAACTTCAGGTGTATAATGTGCAGGAGGCTTAGCAACAATGACACTGACACTGTCCCCTGTCTATCCTTCTCTCTCCCTGCACACAAGGTTTAGCAAAGAATATGACACTGACACTGTCCCCTGCCTATCCTTCTCTCTCCCTGCACACAAGGTTTATCAAAGTATATGACACTGACACTCTCCCTGCCTATCCTTCTCTCTCCCTGCACACAAGGTTTAGCAAAGAATATGACACTGACACTGTCCCCTGCCTATCCTTCTCTCTCCCTGCACACAAGGTTTATCAAAGTATATGACACTGACACTCTCCCTGCCTATCCTTCTCTCTCCCTACACACAAGGTTTAGCAAAGAATATGACACTGACACTCTCCCTGCCTATCCTTCTCTGTCCCTACACACAAGGTTTAACAAAGAATAGATTTGACAAGATTTGACACTGTCCCTGCCTATCCTTCACTTTCCCTGTTCCGGAACACACTACACGAGGCCGCGCGCTGGTGGCCTTTTATAGTGTGGGGCGTGTACTAAACCCCCTCAGCTATAATTGGCCACAGGCATCCTGCCTGTGGCCAATCATTGCTCTCCTCGCTGCCGGCGCTGTGATTGGCCAAGCATGCAGGGTCACAGTCCATGCTTGGCCAATCACAGCGCCGGGATTACACTGCGATGGCGCAGTGTATTGTGGGCCGTTCGCGTCACTCGAATTTGGCGCGAACGGCCCAAATCGTTCGTTGTTCGCCGAACGCGCGAACAGCCGATGTTCGAGTCGAACCTATGTTCGACTCGAACACTGAGCTCATCCCTAGTGGTCAGAGCGCCTGTTACTAAAATCATCACCGCACCTCTGACTGATGATCCATCCCGGCCAGCTCTTTTCCAACTTGATCTAAAGAACAATTTATGGCTAGTATATACTGGATATATCATTGTACATTGTGCAAAATATGCTTTTATGCATCTGTTTGTATCTCACTTATTGATGCACAACTATATTTGCATTCTAGAAAGGATGTAGTACTCAAGTCTACCCTAAAGAAGGAATATAATTCCGAAACATGTTTGGAAACAATCTAGCAACTCATGCGGACTGACCACAGATTCTCTTTGGCTGTACCCAGGATGCAATTGATTGATTTTGAGTACTTGTATATGGACCAAGTTCTTTGTATTTGTTTCTATGACTTATACTGTTTGTATGTTAGTAATGTTTACTATTTTAAGGCTTACCTTGCCCCTACACTTATTTTATTTTAACATTTGTATTAATGAACGTTGTTGCCTTTTAATGCATTTACGTTGTCAATCAATTTCTGCCTTAAAAGTCCAAGGGGGTTATATCCTGCTGCACTTTTGTGCACTATACATATATTTCCCGTGCTAAGAGGTTAACCTGCTGCAAACCCATATAGCAAGCAATTGTGCTGCAAGTTTGAAAATGACTTGCTAAGCTATTGCTAGACTTGCCATGCTTTACAAGTTTGTTGCACAATTGCAGCAAGTCCGCAATGCATTACTCCAGATCAACTTTCTTTGCAAACAATCTGCAAGTCTGCTGTAAGTTCAGAGAGGCACGGAGCAGCGCCGAAGGTGTAGGTGGAGGGCCGGCATGACAGGGGTTAACGGGGGCAGAGCCTGTAGGACGTAGGGGGCAGCGTGAGGTTGCAGAGGGGAGGAGGAGAGAGAGTAAGGAGAGGAAAAGGAAGGGGAGGGGTCAGTCGCCACGAGGAGCGCAGGGGGAAAGCAGCTTGTCTTCCCTGCTGCAGTGTGTTGCCTTGGCCGTTCTGCATCCAGCTTAGCAATGGCGGACGTGGATCGGCTTTTCCAGCGGTTGCGGGCGGCGGCGGAGGTGCATGGCACCAATTGGCTGCACGCTCAGGTAGGGGGACTGCTGTTGGGAGCCGTGGAAAGTTGGGGTTGTCACTTCTCCCTGCTGTACCTCGGGCTAGGAGGTCTAGGCCTCCTGAGCGGTTTAGCCCAGAAACCTCTCCCAGAGTCCGATGCCGCACTAGGAGCCCCACGGAGCATGCCTCCAGGAACCCTCCGGCGCCGGCACGAAAATGCCAGGCTCAGGCGGGGACGGCTGGGCCCGGGAGGAATCCTCTTCACAGACGGGACTAGCGTGGTAGGTCGGGGGCCCTACCGCGGCCCACTCCTCCTCGGGTGATCAGGTGGACGGTGCGGCGCCTGGGTCTGGCTCTGCGCCCACCCGGGTGGTTTGGCGGGGAGAGTGCAGGCATCGGGAGCCGGCCTGGTGCCTGGAGCGGCCGGTGTCCCTCTTATCCAGGAGCAGCGGAGTCGGTTGGAGAACGATGAGGTAGCTGGGAGCGTTCGGAGTCGGCCTGTGGGAGGCGCTGAGAGAATGGCGTCCCCCCTGTCGTTTGGGGCGGGCACCCGTCGGGTCAGTGATGACGAACAGCCTGGCCCTTCCTGGAGACTGGTGATGACACGGGCGTCCACAGTGGCGTTCAGCAGCATTCTGGTGTGGCGGGCCGAGGCAGTGATGTAGTTCGGGAGGACGCTCTCTTGTCTGAAGGGGAGCTTGAAAAAGGAAGCAAGGATGAGTTTGTGGAGGTACCGGTATCGGTGGAGACCGTGATGACGGCTCGTGGAGGCCCTCTTCCGCGACAGCCTGGTAAGCGGCCATTTGGCCAACCTTCTTTGTCTTCCGTGTGTGTGCCTGTGGTTAGTGGTGCGAGTGCTGGGGTTGGGGTGAGTGGTGTGTCGGTGTCAGGGATAGGGGGAGTGGGGGCCCCTGGGGTGTCCGGGTCCGGCACACAGGATTTGGCTCAGTTGTTGGCAGGTTTGCGGGACATTTTAGGTCGGTTGGCGCCGATGCAGGCTGCTGGGTTGCCCACGTTGGCTTGGGTTCCCCTAGCGGAGGGTGCTGGGGGACCGGGGGTGGTAGCCGGGTCCGGGACCACGTCAGCAGCGGGGTTAGCCCCGGTGCTGGCGGCTGTTGGGTCACCCCCTGTTGCAAGTGTGGGGATGGCGCAGGGAACAGGAGTGAGTGCGACAGACGGCGGTGCTGGTAAGACGCCGGAGAAGGAGGTGGATCGAGTTCGTTTGGCGGACGTGGCAAAATGTGAAGTCTACGTGTGTTTCGAGGGGCCGTTGGGAAAAAATTTGGCAGGGTGAGTATGTAGAGATTTTTTCCCTTCTTCCGCTAGAGAAATTTAACCTGGACAGAGGTAAGTTGGATGAAAGCAAGAAAGAGGAGGAGGAAAAACGGAGGTATAGATTGATCCCCAGAACGTTTCGAACTGGCTGCAAGCATTCGCAATTTTAGCCAGTGTGGTGGGGGAAAGGGCGCCGGAGAATTGCTCTGCTCTCTTTTGTTATCTGGATGTGATTGGGGAAGCTTACAGAGTTTATGGTGGCCTGGCCTGGCTGCGGTACGATGAGCAGTTCCGTCAGCGGAAGGCTGTTCGTCCGTCGTTGCGCTGGGACCACAAAGACATTAGCCTTTGGATGCGGCTCATGACTTTAGTGCGGGCTGGTAATTCGTCTTTTCAGACGGGGGCCGGCGGTGCTTCTTCCTCGGGACAGTCAGCCACAAGACGCAAGGGGTGTTGTTGGGCCTTCAATGAGGGGACTTGCAAGTTCGGCGCAACTTGCAAGTTTAAGCATGAGTGCTCCGGTTGCGGGGCTCCCATCCACTTAATAGATGCTCGCAGTGGGGAAGAGGCGGTAAGGGGGAGCTGGCAGGAAAGGTTGAGCGTAACAAGGATGCGTCCGTTTCTAGGTAGGTATCCGAGGAGGGAGGCGGCGGAACTGCTGGAGTCTGGTTTCGCTGAGGGTTTTCGGATTCCGTGTGGGCTTGCCCGTCCCCCACCGCATGCAGAGAATTTGAAGTCGGCGTTGGCTCATCCGGATGTGGTGTCTGCGAAGTTGGCGAAGAAAGTGGAGTTAGGCCGCATGGCTGGTCCCTTTGCTTCTCCGCCGCTGGTGAGTTTGGTGGTTTCTCCCTTGGGGGTAGCTCCCAAGAGGGAACCCAACAAATTCCGGTTGATCCATCACTTGTCTTATCCCAGGGGGGGGTTCGGTTAATGAGTTCATTGATCCGGCCTTGTGTTCGGTCTCATACACTTCATTTGACGCAGGGGTGCGGTGGGTCCGTACTTATGGCCGGGGGGCTCTCTTGGCGAAAACGGATATTGAATCCGCTTTTCGGCTGTTGCCTGTACATCCTGATAGTTTTCACTTGTTGGGTTGCAGATGGCAGGGGTCCTATTTCGTTGACAAGTGTTTGCCCATGGGGTGTTCAATTTCCTGCTCTTTGTTTGAAACGTTTAGTTCGTTCTTTGAGTGGGTGGTCCGGGAGGTGTCTGGCCTTCCCTCGGTCATCCACTACTTAGATGATTTTTTGTGTGTGGGGCCTGCTGAGTCGAGACAGTGTAGGATATTGTTGGCTACTGTTCAGCACATGGCGGAACGCTTTGGCATTCCGTTGGCACCTGACAAAACGGAAGGTCCGGTTACATCCTTGTGTTTTCTCGGGATTCTGATTGATGCAGTGGCTATGGAATGCCGCCTCCCGGAGGACAAGTTGACGGACTTGCGGGCGGCGGTTGTTTCGGCACGGGGGGCTGGTAAGCTGACACTGCGGCGGCTTCAGTCGCTCTTGGGGAAGCTCAATTTTGCTTGACGGATAATGCCGATGGGCAGGGTTTTTAACTGCCGGCTGGCGGCAGCGACAGCAGGGGTGGTGTCACCGGGGCAACACATTCGTTTGACGAAGGAGCATAGGGCTGGCTTGGGTGTTTGGGAATCCTTTTTGGATTCTTATAATGGCAGGTCGGTGTGGATGTCGAAAGTCTTGTCTAGTTTCGACTTGGAATTGTTCACTGATGCAGCTGGGTCAGCAGGTTACGGGGCATAATTCGGGGGTCAGTGGAGTGCAGGCCCATGGCCCTTGGAATGGAGAGAGGCAGGGTTTACTCGCAATTTGGCACTTTTGCAACTTTTTCCGATTGTGCTGGCAGTAGAGTTGTGGGGATCGCAGTTTTGTAACAAGAAGATTTGCTTTAATTGCGACAACATGGCTGTTGTTCAGGCTATTAATAGTGTGTCTGCCTCCTCTCCGCCAGTGGTGCGGTTGCTGAGGCATTTGGTGTTGACTTGTTTGGGTTGCAATGCATTTATTTATGCGGTTCATGTCCTGGGGTGTACTAATTCATTGGCCGATGCTCTTTCTCGGTTTCAGTGGGACAAGTTTTGTTTGTTGGCTCCGGGAGCGGCACAACGCGGTGTTCCTTGTCCAGCACGGCTGTGGCGGATTGCCTTGGCGTGACGGCAGTGCTGATTCGGCGGTCGGTGAGTGAGACGACCTGATCGGCGTACTCCAAGGCTTGGGAGGAGTGGTTTGGTCTGGTTAGAAGTCTGGAGGGGACGGTGGCTGTTGGGGAGGACGTATTCCTGGTGTTGTACTTTATAGGCCGGAATGTGGAGATGGGTGTTTCAGTGTCGGCATTGAATAGGAAGTTGACGGGGTTGGCCTTTTTGTTTAAGCTGATGGGTCGCCCGGATTGCACCAATAATTTTTTGGTGCGGCAAGCACTGAAGGGCTATCACCGGGGGCGGCGTCCGGCGGATGGCCGCCGCCCGGTGTCATTTGAGTTGTTGGGTTCGTTGTTTCGGGTGCTGCCGGGTGTGTGCTCGTCAGAGTATGAGGCCCTTTTGTTTCAGACAGCGTTTTCCTTGGCATTTTTTGGGGCACTGCGGATCGGGGAATTGGTTTCTTCTTCGAAAAAAGGGTCGGATGGTTTACTGGGGGGTGACGTGGAGTTCAGTGGGGTTTCGGTAGTCTTTTGGATTAGAAAATCCAAGACGCATCAGGCGGGGCGAGGGTCCCGGGTTGAGTTGTTTGGGGTGGAGGGTTCGCCGACTTGCCCGGTCCGGGTGGTTGGTCGTTTCCTAGAGGCCTGTCTGTATAGGCCGGGACCTTTGCTGTTACATGCCAACGGTGAGGCGTTGTCTAGGTATCAGTTCACGGCTGTGTTTAGGAAGTATTTGGGGGTGTTGGGGCTGCGTCCGGGGGACTTCGCGTCCCATTCCTTCCGGATTGGGGCCGCAACTGAAGCAGCACGCTGGGGCTTGAGTGAAGGGGTGTTGAAGCGCATTGGTAGGTGGGAATCTCTGCGTTACCGTTTGTATGTTCGTCCTCAGTTACTGTGAGTGTGTAGCACTGGGGGTGATGGTGGTATGGCTGTTGTCATTTGTGTCCCCTCTGTTATGATGTAGGGGGGGTGAGTGGTGTTGAGTGGTGGTTGATATGCAATTGGTGTGTTGTTTCCTTTTCAGATAGGGCCCCCTGTCTGATGTGGATAATGGGGCACTCTTTTGTCCATTGGGGAGCGAGGAGAGCTGACGTGTGGCCGGACGGACGTCAATTGGGCATACCCAGGGCTGAGGCTGCAGTCCGCTGGATCGGGATGCCGGGGCTCTTGTGGAGCAGACTAATTCCGGAATTTGAGCGCTTTGCTCGACTGGACAGGCCCCCTGATGTGTTGTTTGTACATGCTGGGGGGAATGATTTGGGGTTACGGTCCATGAGGGAGTTAGTCCGGGACATAAAGTTTAACCTTTTGCGGCTGCGGATGGATTACCCGGACTTGCTCATAGTCTGGTCTGACATGATGGCCCGCACGCAATGGAGGTGGGCTAGGTCAGTGACGGGTATGAACAGGACCAGAACAAAAATTAATCGGGAGGTGGCCAAGTTTTTGATGCGTAATGGGGGTTTGGCGGTGCGACACCAAGAGCTGGAAGGGGAACCTTTGAGGTACTTGCGAGGGGATGGTGTGCACCTAAATGATGTCTGGATCGACATGTGGTGTCTTAGGTTGGAGGAGGGTTTGAGGAGGTCCCTGAGGGTGTGGAGGGCCACTCAAACCTAAGGTGTCAGGTTCGAGTGGTGGTGGCGGGGTGCAAGGTCCTTGCTAGGTCAGATGGGCACCTAGAAGGCATGGTTAGGGACCCATCTGAGGGTACGGATCCCAGTTGGTATATGGGTACCTGCTAGTTGTCTCTGAGTCGGAGGTTTCAGCGGCTGGAGGCCTAGAAGTACTAGCAGGTACAGTGAGGGGTTATGCCGATTGGACCTTGTGCCCCCAGGGTGGTAAAAATACTGGAAGTTAGAAATAAAAGGTTAATGTGTTATGTTAATTATGGAGAGTTTTTTATATATATATATATATATTTATTTATATATATATTTTGGGTTATATATATATTTTGGTTAATAAAAATGGCCTGTTGGCTAATTTACCCCATTCAAGTCTTGTGTGGTTATTAAGGAGAAGGGATGGGGTATTTGTTCAATAGTGGCAGCCGTAGTTAATACCATAGTCATGGTTCAGTTATGTTGTTCAATAGTTATCCCACCACAGGGGTCACTGTGGCTGAATTTTCATGTTGTAGACTTGCAGAGCTCTTGCTGTAGACTCACCACTGCACCTTTGCTCTTGCTAGAGATTTGCCACGCAAATTTGCTACAAACTGGAAAGGTGTCAACTAGAACTTGTGCTTCATGTGCTCTGCAAGTGTACAACTTGCCGGTGAAAATGTGCAGCAAGTTAAAGAGGAAGTAAACCCTGATGGGTTTTACTTCCTCTTTGTTCCCCTGCAAACCCTGCAAAGTAAAAGCATAATGGGCTAGTATGCATCACATACTAGCCCATTATGTGCCACTTATCTGCAAACAAAGCCCCCGCTTTTACCGCTGGTGGCCGCATCCATCTTCACCCCTCTTCCTTTCGGGGGCCAGGTCTGTGACTGGCTGAAGCCGTGTGACGTCACTCCTGGGCATGCGTGCGGGAGCCATCAGTTACAGCATTTGCGAGTGAAGAAACTAAACAGCGCACGTTTAGGTGATATTACCACTACCTATAGGTAAGCCTTATTCTAGGCTTACCTATAGGCATGTAGCGGGGTCCTCAATTTAGGAGTAGTGTTTGGGTGGTAGTTATGCTCAAACACCTAAATTATTAGGACATTATTAACCATTTTTATTTGCAGGAAGAGTATCGGTGTATTGTTTCCTGTGGCCTGCGGGTGGCGCAGCCATAGTGGGCCAGGGTTGAACTGCTGATACAGTGCTGTGCCTTGTGTGTCCCCTCTCGGCAGCTATACAGTGGGAGTGGTCGGCCTGCTGTGTATGCTGGGAAAGGATATAAAAAGGGGCAGACGCTGCCTGTTCAGGTCGGAGTGGTCGTGGTCGGTCGTCGGGATCCAAATGGGCTAAGTCTGCTTGAGAAGCCAAGCAGTGAAGTGTATTACGTTTGTGCCTGGACCTCTCCCACACCTTATGCTGTCCTGTTCTCCCTCCAACCTTTTCTATCAAGGACTGTCGTTTAAGGAAAATAAAATCTACGTTGGAGTTACAGCTGGTGTGGACATTGAAGTCATTGCACGTGGTGACTTTGGCGCAAAAGGGACAGTGCGCAATGAATCGGCAAGCGGAGAGCATGGCGTCTAATGCCCCATGGATTCCAGTTCCTTCTACCATGAACGTTACTTCGTTTGCTGCTTCTTTGATGGATACGGGGATCCGACTGAAGACTCGGGGTCGCTTCGCCCTCTACGTTCACAGAGATGCAGAGGCCTTTGGAGTGGTTTGTCCCGGATGCCAGGGACTGGTGGTGCACCTTCGGCCTTTCGGAAGATGTGAGAGATGCAAAGAGTTCCTGTTCGAGGTAGAATAACCCACAGAAAAGCCTCGGGCCTTCCGGTTGAATTGCCTTACGGGCGCCACTACTCTTGAGGAGGAAACCAGTGCTTCTACAGTCACCCCTATGCGCACTGTCGAGACTTCGGAGGAAGTTGTTGTTGAGACTGTTCCGGTAGTTGAGGAACCGGAGACGGAGAAACCGGAGGACGCTGCCTCGGTTGTTACGGAGTCCTCGCTCCCACGGCCCAAGCGGAAGGTTGGCTACGTGAAAGCCTCCTGCAGTCATGGTCGAGCTACACCCCAGCGGTTACCTGTGTCGGATCGCCCAGTCGGAGGGACCTCCAGACGATCCGCGACAGCTACAGGTCGAGGTAAGCTGGGGAAGGGAGCAGAGAAAAGCGTCCAGAGTATTGGGGATGCTTGGGTTCCGGACCCCAAAGAATTTGAACTTGCCAGAGACAGTGATTCCCCTGCTACAAGGAATTACATCCTAGCAGAGGACTATGATACCTCGGATCTAGAATCGTCTTCCGATGTGGGAGAAGACGCTGAAATAGATGAACTGTTCGTTAAAAAGGTCTGGGACAGAATACCCTTATCCTCCGCCAGAAGTAGAAGGGACTCACTCAAGTCTGCTGGGGATGTTACACCCCGGGTGGAAGTCCATATGTCAGAGAAAGGACCTGACCCCATGCCTGAGTCTTCCGGACCTGTGGTGCCCGTCCACATTGCCACGGATGACTGTCTTTTGCTGCGTGTGGCTGTAATGGGTCCCAGGGCAGTGAAAGTGCCCAGGCATCCAGAGGCCATTGTTTTGCCAGGTGCGGGAGACCATACCACACTTTCACCACTCTCCAGACTGCAGCGGCTGTTCAACCAAAAGGTGGCTGCTGATTACGGATGGGAGTACCCGTATGTCACCAGAGACCAACTGTTCGAGGTGGAGGCCTACAGAGAGAGATGGTACGCGTATTTCCTGTGGAACCACTTGAAAGTCCAACACGCCCGCAGGTATCTTGCTTGTTCCGCGGCTGTTGCCGAGAGATATCGGGGTTGCAGGAAAGAATGGATGTTGGGTCGGCACATTCATGCAGATCGGGTGGTTGTGTGTCGAAAGGAGCTTGAGGATGCCGTCTACTCAATAGAGACCTTTGATAAGAAATGGAAGCTCCTCATCTTGCCTGATCCAAAGTTTTATTTATGAGAGACTGAACTCTGTGTGTTTTTTTTGTGCTTTCATTCCAGAGTGTGCTCTCCTGGAGTTTCAGGAACTTTGCCCTTGCCAATTGGGGTAGTCTACTCAGCTGGAGAGCGAGGGGAGCTGTTGATTTTTTTTCTTCCCTCCGCTCACAGCTTAACAAAGACAGAGACTTTGGGGTAGAGATAGTTTAGGGACACAGTCAAATTCAAGAAGAAGAGGAAGATTTGCCTTCAATGCAAGAAAAGTTTTTTTTTTTTGGGACAAGTGTCTTGACGGTGGCACTTCCATTAGGTGGCGGTGTTGCTTGAGTTGGAACTGCATTCGAAAGTAATTTACTTTTAGAAGGAAAGGATTTTTCTCTCTGGGAGAGTCTTTTCTCTTCTAATGTACATAGAAGGTTAGGATGTTTAACTTGTTGGTTATGTGTGTTTTCTTTTCTCTCCCTCTGCAGGTGGATACCAAGCGGCCACTGAGAATGTGTGGGTCTAGCTATTGCAGGAGGGGAGGGAAATGTGAATGATATAAAAATGTGTTTGCTTTTAAATATGTGACATTTGAGAATGGGATGTACACATTTGTTTTCTACTACTCTTTCTTCATCTCTTCGTTTAACTCCCTTTCCCCATGTTCAGGTTCCGGCACAAACAAACATTTTTTTTCAAATTTGTTTTTTTTGTACATAGTTTCTGGAATAGGTCTATGTTGACTCAGGCTTGAGAGGCATAGGTTTGCTCCAGACACTGGGGACAGTGTCTATTTAAGCAGGGGGAGTGTGTAGCGGGGTCCTCAATTCAGGGGTAGTGTTTGAGTGGTAGTTATGCTCAAACACCTAAATTATTAGGACATTATCAACCATTTTTATCTGCATGAAGAGTATCGGTGTATTGTTCCCTGTGGCCTGCGGGTGGCGCTGCCATAGTGGGCCAGGGTTGAACTGCTGATACAGTGCTGTGCCTTGTGTGTCCCCTCTCGGCAGCTATACATTGGGAGTGGTCGGCCTGCTGTGTATGCTGGGAGAGGATATAAATGGGGCAGACGCTGCCTGTTCAGGTCGAAGTGGTTGTGGTCAGTCGTCGGGAGTCCTACTCCCAGGGAGTGTGTGTTCCTGTCCGCCCCGGGCACCTTTGGCCCAGGGGCGGAGTTTGGTGAATCAGTCCCAGGCACCTTTAGCCCTGGGGCTGCAACTAAAGGCCTTGGGCCCAGCACCTTCGGCTGGGGCCCATCAAGGATCGAGGAATCTCAGGGTGCCGCTTTGCGAGGGGACCCGCATATTAGACGAGGAGGCTGGGGGAGGACCGTTCCGAGGGACTGGTGAGAAGTCACAGTGAAGGAAGGAGCCCGGTAACTCTCTGGAGGGATGTCTTCTCCTTACAAAGAGGCCAAGCTTTGAAACTCAAGTTTACCAGGTCTGTGGCAGAGACCAAGTTTACCAGGTCTGTGGCAGAGACCAAGTTCACCAGGTCTGTGGCAGAGACCAAGTTCACCAGGTCTGTGGCAGAGACCAAGTTTACCAGGTCTGTGGCAGAGACCAAGTTCACCAAGTCTGTGGCAGAGACCAAGTTCACCGGGTCTGTGGCAGAGACTAAGTGTACCAGTTTGTGTAGTGATTGTGCGGTTAGTTCGAGTACCATTTTGGCTGCTAGTCCCTATCTAGGGAGACTATCCAAAAGGGCTAAGTCTGCTTGAGAAGCCAAGCAGTGAAGTGTATTACATTTGTGCCTGGACCTCTCCCACACCTTATGCTGTCCTGTTCTCCCTCCAACCTTTTCTATCAAGGACTGTCGTTTAAGGAAAATAAACTCTACGTTGGAGTTACAGCTGGTGTGGACATTGATGTCATTGGGGGAAATAGAGTTAGGAACCATTCTGAGGGAGAATCTGGCTGCGGAGACCCATCACAATACGCTCAACCTCCTCACACAGGAGGGTACGGGCATATAGAGCTGGGTGTGCCCTTTCCTCCTGCGAGGAGCCGAAATACAAGGAGGAGAGGGTGGTAGGCGCTCCAGGTAAAAGTGACAATCGGGGGTTTACAACCACTTTAACAGACTTAGAGCCGGTTCACACCAGGGCGACTCAGGATCCGACTTCAGGTCGCCCCGAGACGCCCCAAGTCGCCCCAAGTCACGCTGTAATGTTAGTCTATGGAGCCGTCTTTATGCACACTACAGAAGGCGCTCCGACTTCAAAAAAGGTTCCTGTACTACTTGAAAACGACTTCTAGGCGACTTGTACCCATTGATTTCAATGGAAGTCGCCTCCAAAGTCGGATCCCCTGTCTTAACTGAAGCAACTTTACAGGAAGAGAAAATAGTTTTCTCAGGCAAACCCCTCCCTTCCACAGAGCTGATTATTGTTTGATTGGCCACTGGCAAAGTCGTCGCGCTGGAAGTCGTGTTGCCCCAGTGTGAACCGGCTCTGACAGTTCAACACTGTCACAATTTTGTGGCAAGTTATCCTTGCTTTCTGGGTAGTAACCACATAGTTATTCGCTCAGGATGGCCATCATTTCGAGAATGCCTTGCATTTTTCTCAGTCATTTCAAATCATTCTCTGATTGGATGAGGTGGAGAGGCGGGGTGATGGCGTCATGATCTATGAAATACAAACTATACTTGGAATTCAAGCTTGAACATACATCAATTCTTGTAAGCTGTACATCTGCACAAGCTTCTCAGAGATTCTTTGAGATGTGAATTAAAGGTCAAGCCTCGTACACACGGCCGAGATTCTCGTCGAAAAAAACATGTCGTTTTTTTCGACGAGATTCTTGGACAAGAAACTTGTCCCGGCCGAGTGTACACACGCTCGATTCAAAGAACCCGCGGTTCTTTGAATGGACCGAACGCGGTGACTTCATCGAATACGACGAGCATGCGCTCGTCACATTCAATGCCGTCGCCGCCATCTTGGTATACCCTACCTATGCCTAGGAAGCTACCGCGCATGCGTCGAATTCATTTCGAACATGCGCGGGCTTCCGGGAGGACAGGTAAGTGTACACACACTCACTTTTCTCGTCGAGAAACATGCCGACGAGAATCTCGACGAGAAAATAGAGAGCAGGTTCTCTATTTTCTCGTCGAGATTACTTGTCGGTTTTCTTGACGAAAAACCATACGCACAAACGAGTTTCTCGGCAAGACATCTCTGCCAGCAAGTTTCTTGCTGGTTCTTGCCGAGAGTGCCGTGTGTACAAGGCCTCACTCTGACCTCATCTGCTATGTACCCTGAGAACTGGTGCAGGCACCTAAAGTTCATCTTCCAAGAATCAGTGGATGAAAATAAAAACTGTACTCGGCAAATGAGATGCAGATATCAGGTGGATGCGCAGTAAAACCTAGAAGGATTTATGTGAAATTAGCCAGGAAGAGATCTAACTTCATGCAGAGAACACTTGGGTATAAATACTGACTTTTTAGCAAGGCAGAATTTTACACCTAAAGGAAACTGATGCTTGGAGAAACATGAAAGCTGCCATTGATGACCTTTCCTTTTGAAAGCGCAAGGTCCCTGGATGTCATGCTGATTTCATTGATTCAATGCTTTTTTAGCTGCTGGCTTGAAGCAAGTTTGCCAGTTGGGAGTTCTGTTTACTCTACAACTTAAAGCTAAGTTCACCTTTAAAACAATAAAAATAAATGCACATAATTCTGCAGGTAATTTTTTTTTTTTTTTGTACATGAGCATTGCTCCCAGTGGCGTCACTAAGGTTGGTGTCACCTGGTGGGGTAAAACATGGTGTCACCCCCCGATGTTTTACTGCATCGCCGCGGCTCTCCCCCCCCCCCCCCCAGCCTGCCACAGTGCTCTGTCCTGCTGCTGCGGAGTGACAGCATGAGCAGGACAGAGCAATAGACACTTGGAAGGCTAGCACATCAGGCTCTCCTGTCTAGCCTGCCACAGTGCACTTGATGGTGTCACCCAGGGCTCAACCTCGCCCCCACCACAGGGGGGAGCACACTGCATGAAAGGGTAGGTGCAGCCAAATTGCATGCTACATACAGGGTGCAGGACTCAGCAGTGCACTATTTACATGGGCAGGACTCAGGTGTGTGCTGCGTACAGGGTGCTGGACTGTAGTTTTTACATGCACATGGAGGGGTGAGGGGAACAATGTGGGGTGCTTAAAGTGATATTAAAGGCAATCATTTTTTTTTTTTCAGTAATTGGGATTTTTGTGTTCCTTCCACACCAGTCTGCCAAATTGGACTTTATTCAATAATTTGTGATTCTTTAGCGCGATTCTTCTTTTTTATTTCTATTTGTGTTTATCCCACTTTTATTGCTGCTGTAAAGGACTTTATTATTGTATTAATAATTTAATTTAATTTATTTATTGATTTATTTTTGTAGTAAGCGCGGTTTTTTCCCTTTGTTATACTGTTCTGATATTATTACTGCTGCTGCTTGACGGTTTGAAGTGTTTGAATATCATCATGGATATTTTTGATTTTAGGGCCACTAAAGTGGTTAATGTAGATGGGGTCTTCGAACTCTATAGGGAGGAAGAAAGTGATCTGGGGGGGATGTTTATGAGATTGAAAAATCTCTTTATATCTGAGACCCACACTCAATGGGATATAGCCTACCTGGAGACCTATATTAAAAATACAATGGTCCCCAGGAGTCTTAGATGGGAGGTTACCCCCCAAAAGGGAGATGCCGATTTGGAAGAGTGGTTCAGCTACTTTAACAAAGCGGGTATCTCCTGTTTAAGATTTCTGATTGATAGGAAAACCAATAAACTGGCTCAATTAGATAAAGAAATTAAAATTATTAAAGAGAAACTTAATCCCATGAAAGATAGTGACGAGTATAGAGATAAGTCCCAGAGTTTACTTAAGGTTATTGAAAAAGAGGATAAAGATCAGAGAATTAAAAAGAAGAAAAAGTATAATCGTGATTTATCAGATTATCAGAATAATGTTGTGTTCGATTGGCAAAAAAAATTGCTGAATGAGCAAGCCAACACCATCAATTCAGAGATGGAGGTTGTTACCCAGGCTGTGGTCAATAATTTAGGTGTACCGCCACAACAGTCTAAACCCCATTCTAGCAACCCCTCACAAAAAGCTGGAGGGACTTCAAAACCACAGAGAGGAGGTGGGCAGAACACATACCAATCCCCCCATAGGTTTTCTAAGAGCCAGAGAGGGCCATCCATTCAACAAGGGCCATATCAACATTGGGGGCCTAATAATGGATCCCACCATATGCAAGAATATGGGACCCAGATGTCTAACCAGCCATCTTGGTATAGGATGCCATTACCCCAAAGGGGTCGTAATCCTCCCAATCAGGGACGTGGGAACAAGATGGGGAACCCAGATTGGTGGAGGGGTGATGAATTTGGCCAATATTCACCACATGGATCTTATAATGATCCAAATTGGGGATCTAGTAATCCTTCATATAGGAATAGTTTTTTTTCCCTTAAGAGATAGAGATAATGTTGATGATGATTTGGGCTATTACGATTCACAGCAAGTTCAATATAGAGAAGGACCCTCTAACACATCTTACCCCCCACCGAGGTTTGGTACACCTAGGCGCCCGGCCAATAATGGGTCGGGGAATTGGGGTTTTTCTCGGCCAAACCAAGGCGTAAAAAGGCCGGGAGAACGAAACGAGGAGTCAGAGGGGGGAGGCGTCTACGATCAACAGAAAAGGCCCAGGCTATAATAGGCCAGGGCATTTTTAATTTAAGTACCCAAGTTCTCACTGACCCAGAGAAACTGGTTTTAGACAAAGGGCTCAAATTTGCACCTCCAAGAAGTTTGGATAAATTCCAAACTTACATGGATATACATCGTTTTGTGAGGAAATTGAACATTAAGAGGTATATGACCATTAACCCAATCTCCAGCATTAGTAATCAAAGGCCTGGAGATTACCGACACTCTGGTCTGGCCAATGCCTCTTTGTTCAACCCCCCGGGAGTGTTGGCACCATCCCTGAAAGTTTTCAGAGATGTACTTATTCGAGATTTAGAGTCCCTAGAACTAAAGAAGGCTAGAAATAGCAAACTGATGCAACTAGGTCTAGATACTTTGTGTAAAAACAAAGATTTAGTAATTAGACCTGCAGATAAGGGGGGTGGGATTGTGGTCCTTGACAAAAAGGACTACATGGCGGAAATGGACAGAATTCTGGGCGATTCCGACAATTATACCCTCTTGCCCTCAGATCCAAAAGTTGGTTATTTGAGAGATCTAACTAGAATTGTATCTAGAGGATTGTCTGTAGGCATTTTAAATAAAAAAGAAGGTTTATATCTGGTTCCTCGAGCGCCTAGAACGCCAACCATTTATTACCTACCAAAGGTACACAAGGACCCTGTCTGCCCCCCGGGACGCCCCATAGTCAGTGGAATTGACTCGTTGACGTCCCGGGTGGGCAGATATATTGATTTTTACCTTCAGCCCCTTGTAGGCCAGATGCCATCTTTTATTAAAGATTCCCGTCATGTTATCAATATTCTATCGGGATTGCGAATAAAAACGGGTACTCTTTTGGTGACAGCTGACGTCACGTCATTATATACAATTATTCCCCACAATCTTGGATTTGAGGCAGTTCGTTGTTTTCTCATTAGAGATTCGGGACTCCAGTTAGATCAGATCTCCTTTTTGATGGACCTCTTGAAGTTTGCAGCGACACACAACTATTTTTGGTTCTCTAGCCAATACTATAGACAAGATAGGGGTGTGGCCATGGGGGCTAAATATGCCCCCAGTTTGGCCAATTTGTTTATGGCCAAATGGGAGGAGGATGTCATCTATACCCAGGACAGACCCCAACTTGTCCTATGGGCAAGGTATATTGATGACATCCTCCTCCTATGGGATGGGGATCAGACGTCTCTGCATGACTTTATGGTCTCCCTTAATAGTAACCAAAGAGGCATTGAACTGAAGTATGAGTGTAGTAGTACAGAAATCAACTTTCTAGATTTAAGAATTAGAGTGGAAGGTGAGATATTGACTACGTCAACACACTTTAAACCCACAGATAGGAACTCTTTTATACCAGTGAGCAGTTGCCATCATAGGCCATGGCTGGGGTCGGTTCCAAAAAGCCAATATACCAGGCTTAGAAGGAACTGCTCCAGCCATGATGAATTTTTGCAACAAGCTGAGCTGCTCACTCAGAAGTTCCTAGAAAAAGGGTACATGGAATCTGACCTAAGGGCCTCCCTGGAATCAGTGAGTATTCTCAAACGAGAAGATCTGCTGGTTGAGAGGCCTAGCCAACAGGGGGGGTCTTTTTCACAAGGTGTTCCATTTATAACCACTTATTCTTTACAACATAAAAATATCAAGCAGATTGTGTCTCGACACTGGCATATTGTAAATAATGACCGTGTTTTGAGAGAAATTTTGCCCGATAAACCTCAGGTAGTGTTCCGTGGGGCACCGTCATTAAGAAATAGGGTATCCCCCAATATTCTTGATCCCCCTTCTAGACTTAATTTTTTCAATTCTTTTAGTCAACTAACGGGGTATTATCAGTGTCGCAGATGTAGGGTATGCTCTTTAAATAGCTGCACCCATAGGAGGACTACTAGCTTTCTGTCTACTAGTACACATACTAGTTACGACATTAAGCCCCTTATTACATGTTCCTCTGTGGGTGTGGTGTACCTGCTCCAATGCCCTTGTGGGTTACAGTATATTGGGAGGACCAAACGCCCCCTACAAGTTAGACTAAACGAACACATCACCAACATTAAATCAGGTTTCAGAAAACACTCTGTATCCAAACATTATCGCTTATTTCACGATAGAGATCCTTCAAAAACGCTATTTTTGGGAATAGATAAGTACAATCCCAGTTGGAGGGGGAGTTCTCTTATAAGAGAAATATCTAAACTGGAAATGTCTTGGATTTTTAAGGTTAAAACCTATGTGCCCTATGGGTTGAATGTTGATGTAGACGTTAATGCTTTCATTGATAATTCTTAAGATATGGGTTATTGTATACTTGGTCTGAGTCACGTATATGATCACGTATGGTTTTTTAATATTTTTAATTTCTATGGTATGGAAATAGTTTGATGTCTCATAATATCAATGGGTTAATACCACTAGGTGTTCACGTGGAGACTGTTATATATACGGTTCTCCAGGTGGAGTTTTAAATTGGTTTTCCATATTTACTAATTATTTATGGATAGATTTTTTGGAGGTGAGGTAGTATTCTATGGGTTAATTCCACTCTTTTCCATTTCCACTATGGTTTTCATTAAAGTAATAAAAAAAGTTTTTTTCATCTAATTGTTGACCTATATGGTCACGATAGGATGTCATAAATGTGCGAGGTATACCCTCGCACTGATATAAATATAATTTTATTTTATTTTATTTTATTTTGTATGATTCATATAATTTTATGCTTAATGTAATCTTTAAGCACTTAATATTTGTGCACAATTAATTTATTTTACATATATGCACATGATTGATATAACTGGTATGCACCATCCAATGTGGGGTTAATCATTGCGATATTTGTGTATTTAGTTCATTAGTGAACATTAATAAAACAATTTCTTTCACAGATTTAACTTAAACATATAGCTTTTAGTTAGATAGGATATTTAATTTAATCTAACTTGGTTTATGGATCCACCACTAGAGGGGGTAAGTAATGGTAATTCTTCGCTTCAATGATTCTTGTTAATATTAACGGGATTCATCATATTTCGATTAAATATTAACACTTAATTTTGGGTCAATTGATTAACCCTTGAGACATTAGTTTTAATTAGTTTTAATAAGTTTTATTAGTATTGCCAACTATAATGGCAATTGATTATTCATGTCCGAGACTCAGACTGAGGTTTCTTGTCTTTGTTTTTCTTTCGTTGTGGTTCTTGTACTGCTTAGAATGAGGTAAGGGCAAACAATGGATTTAGTTATATAATAATATTAGGTTTGCCATCAACCAAGATGGCGAACAGTTATTTTGCCCGCGATTCAGAGCGAGGCTTGGTTCTATAAAGAGTGGTGAGTCAGCACGCTACCCGTCCCTTGTTGAGAATGTCCTTTGTGACGAAACGCGTCTGAGGGGGTACGTGCTGACGTCACCACGCTCGCAGGACGGGAGTTCCATATTGCAGCCGGCCGGCTTCGTTTTTCTTCGTTTGTTTTTATACGATTTCATGTAAGTGTAATTGCCTTATTTTATTAAATGTACTGAAGGTATTACACTATCGATCTCCTCCATTCTTTCTCCTTGGGTATTAAATGATCATACTGCATACGTGGATCTACGGTCCTAGTGGGGAGAATCTGATTTCACCCCCTTATCATTCGAGCCTGCAGCTATTTATAGGATTTCGGTTACGGATCGTCACCTACATACATCAGGCTGTATTACACTAGCTATCTGGTAAGAAGATTGCATGAGAGGTGGTGGATCACAACCTTCTGTGTTTGGGGTGTTTTTTGGCCTATAGCTCCTTATGTAGTGCAATCTGGTAAGGAGATTGACTGTGAGGTGGTGGTTCACTTTTTGCATGCTTCCCACATTGTGTGTTGTGCACAACGCTGATTTCTATTGACCCATTATTGAGGCAGGATCACGCTATGTATTTTTCTCTCTCCTTTTTGGGTCGAATGTAATACATATATGGAGTCATAGTCCAAGCGACCATACCCAATAATTTTCCGACGAATCAACCTTGTGGGAATTGAAAGGCCCTGGCTGGGTAAAAGCCATATGCTCTATTGGCTTACATATCTGGTAAGCATGAATTCTTCCAGGTTTATTCAGTAATTGGGATTTTTGTGTTCCTTCCACACCAGTCTGCCAAATTGGACTTTATTCAATAATTTGTGATTCTTTAGCGCGATTCTTCTTTTTTTTTTTTTTTTTTTAACCTCCCTGGCAGTATGATTCTGTCTGATTTTAGGTGGTGAAAGCGGTACAATTATTTTGCATGGAAATTTGGTGTTTTATATTGTAGGCCTGCAATTCTTAGGAATAACTCACTTAAATCTGTCCAAACAAGAGTCTAGTAGACATCCCGGGTATGATAAAGTTTGAAACACAAAATCATAAATTATATTATAATAAATAACTATAAATAATTATAGCAAATAATAATATAAAAATAATAAAAATGATTCAATAATGTAATCAAATCAAAAACACAGAAATTTTCTCAGTTGCAGAATTGTCGCTGTCATTAGATTTAGTGTTTGATGACGAATTTCCCCACAAATCGCTATCGCTCAATTCTGCAAGTGATTCTAATATATTATCGCTGTTTTCTAGCTGGTCTAAAACCACTTTTGACATAAAGGGACACTTTTTGGTTGCTATGGACAATCTCCAGTTTCCAGGCAGAAAAAACAGTATTTATAATATAAAAGTGCATGCAGGACACTGGGCAGACCACTAGGGACAAAAGGGATGTGTAATTATTTTATATAGTACTGTAATTTGTAAGATTACAGTATACTGTATGTATACTGTGTTTTTACTTTTTTGAATTTGGGCGCCGATCTCCGCCCCCGTGTGCAGCAACGTCGCAGGGAACGGAGCTCGGCGGCACTGTGTGTGAATCGATCAAGGAGACAGCTCGCACACACTGCGGGGAGACATCGCAGGATCCAGGGGACAAGGTAAGTACTGTATTTATTGGCGTATAACACTCACCTTTTTACCCTGAAAATAGAGGGTAAACTGTGCCTGCGTGTTATACGCAGGGGGCTGTGGAAAGTTTTTTTCCTGAAACTTCCCTCTTAAAGTTAGGGTGCGTATTATACGCCTGTGCGTGTTATACGCCGATAAATACGGTAACTCTCCCTGTATCCTGCAATGCAGCCCGAGTCTGGCTCGGAGTTACCGCTTATGGTACTGAAATCTTACCCCGAGTCAGACTCGGGAATACCACCAGGGGGGTTAATAATAAACATGTCATACTTACCTTCTCTGTGCAGTGGTTTTGCACAGAGCAGCCCCGGTCCTCTTCTTCTCGGATCTCCCACCAGCGCTCCTGGCCCCTCCTCCTGCTGAGTGCCCCCAGAGCAGGCAGGTTGTTATGTGGGCACCCAAGAATGCTCACTCCCCAGCTCTGCGTGTCCGTTCACACACAAAGCCATGGCTTGGACCCACCCTGTGATTGACAGCAGCGGGTCCCAAACGGGTCCCAAACGCTGTGACGTAAAACACACCGAAGAGCTGAGAAAAATGAAGTTCAATGCTTCTGAGCATGCGTCAACTTGATTCTGAGCATGCGTGGGTTTTTTCTCCAATGGAGTTCCCCACAGACGATCGGAATTTGCTATTGTTTTTTTTCCATCGGTAAAATTTAAAACATGTTCTATTTTTTTATACCGATGGAAAAAAGACCGATGGGGCCCACACACGATCGGTTTCTTCGTTGAAAAAGTCCATCGGACTGTTTTCATCGGTGAAACCGATCGTGTGTACACGGCTTAACAGTAAGAAGTTATAATCGGCAACTCTATATTTCTCTTAATAGAAATATCTCTAAGCAGTCTAATTGGAGAGCCCAAAAATGCCAATCTGCTAGTTGGCAGCCTGTGTAACAGAGTAAGCAAGACAATATATTTTTTGCTAGGAGAGAGAAAGGGAATGAGCTATTAGCAGTCTGTGTATTTAGATTTCTCTGGCTATTTCTGCCTCTTGAACAGCCCAGCTGTATAAAGAACCTACAGGGAGCTGCCTCTCAAAAATGGAACTCACCATCTGCTGGCTGCAAGCAGTAAACATGAAACACTCTTATGCAATATTTGATATTTGTGTGATAAGAAGAAATATTGTACAGATCATAATGAATAAATAAACACACGTAAAAATCACTATGTATTGCCCTTAAGCAAACATACTTCTGGACAAAACAAGTTATACATTGAACTCTGTACAGTGTCACTTTTTTCTGTATTTTGACTTATTATATTTCTTTAATTAGTAATAATGCAGTGACCTCTGGCAAAACTTTCACACCTTTCCACGACTGAACGTTAGCGCTGTAGATAAAATTCATTCATCTTTTGTACATTAATTATTGAAATTGGTAGTACTAGAGATTGTACCAAAAAAAACAAAAAAAAAAACGTTTTTTTTTATTTTATATAATATATTTGCGTTCAGTGAATTCCTTTAATTCCTTTCAACAATCCAGACATATGCAATTTCCTAAATCAGATCTCTAGACCAACAACTGTGTACACAAATTAAATACTTGTGAACTGTTTTATCTACCAAAGGATTTTTATTTCTGTCCATTTAGTCCTGGTTTTTCTACAGCTCTGCGCAAAGCACTGGGGGGGGGGGGGGGTGTGTTACTGAACTTCCTGTGCTGCAGATTCACTTTCACTTACATGTCTCCTCCCCACTGATGAGCACATATCTGTGTCAAAGAAAAGCAAGGGGAGAGGCGCCTCTGAGTGCAGATGTTTTAAAACAATTTAATAACAGATTGCGGTACAAGCAACTCACATTTTACAGGGTAAAAGCAGGCATTGTACAAATTCCATGGGAAGAAGAGGATGTCATCAGGTCAGTCATGGAGTACCTTCTCCTGCTGGGGCGCTGTGCTGGGGCGCTTCTTACACCGCTGTAGATGGATTAAAAAGCCGGTGGCGGTGGAGAGGCTGCAAAGCACGGCCTGGATGATAGTTTTTCCTGGCAGGCGAGGGCCGATGACGTCACTGGAATGCGACGCGTTTCCTGAGCCGGCGTGCTGCGTATGACGTGGCAGTCGCGCTCCTTTGTCAAGCTGATGAGTGGGTTGGAGGAACTAGTATTTGATGGACATGGAGGGGGGCGGAGGGAGGGGGGAAGGCAGGACTGGGGGCGGGGAATGCGGGAGAAGTGTCAGCAGAGAGAGCTATCAGTACATGGCAGGGTTATAAAGCCAGACTGAGGATATGAATGGTGGTATTAAAACGGAATATAGAACACTATAAATAAGAGAAAGAAATTGAGTCTGTGGTATGGATAAGAATGAAGAAAGGATGATTAACTAATTTAAGAGGGGTATTTTAAAATTATGAGTTTATATATATGTGAGAGAAAATGAGTAAAGAAGGGGGGGGGGCGGGGGCAGGGCAAAAAAAAATAATATATAATAATGGTGAAGCAATGAATGGGATGAGGAATAAGAAAATGTCATCATAAGTAATACAATAATACATATAGAGATATGATTATAAACATACATACATGATTAAAATAGAAGTTTAAAAATACAAAATACAAAAATACACATAAGCGATAACAATAATGAAATCAATCAATATAGTAGGATAGTAGAGGGGGGGAAAAACGGGGGGGGAGGGAATAATAATAAGGGGGCGGGGGGGGTAATGGTGGGGGAGAAGAGGAAGAAGAGAGGGAAGGGAGGGGGGAAAGAGGGGAGGGGGAAAGGGGGGTTTTTTTGGGAGAAGAAAAAGAGAAAGCAGAGAGATAGAAAAAAGAAAGAAAGAAGAAAAAGGGGGGGGGGGCGTGTTGTTGGGGAAAAACAAAAAAAGGGGGGGAGGGGGAAACGGAGGAGAAAGGGGGAGGGGGGGCTAAAAAAGGGGGAAGGGGGAAAGATAGAACAGGATGGGGGAAGGGTGGTCCGTAAGTGGGACTGGGGGACTAGCAAGAACAATATACGATAACCTGTGAGATATATATAGTTAAAGGTGAGATAATATCAATAATATTAAAACAATGCTAAAACAATAATAGTGATAGTATATATCTCTAAAAAGTTGAAAAATGGAGGCCAAGGGAAAAGTATTATAAGATGGTGTGGATTTCGATGTTCTCGTTAATACCTCCAGGTGAGAGGACATCTAGGCTATAGATCCAATAGGTCTCGCGGGCGCAAAGTTTCTTAAATCTTTCGGCTGCAGGGAGGGATCTATCAATTTGTTCGATGACCCACACCTGAAGTCCTGTAGTGGATTTTTGATGTACTTTGGCAAAAGGTTTGGGGACACTGTGAGGGTCTGTACCACCCTCTATATATCTGCGGTGTTCCCCGAATCTTTGTCTTAATGGGCGTATGGTACGGCCTACATACATTAAACCGCATGGGCCGCTAAGGCCGTACACCACAAAGTCAGAAGAACAGTTGAAGAATTCCTTCAACTGGTAAGTTTTGCCTTTTGTGCTGAAACATTTTTGACCATGTTGAACAAATTTACATGTTTTACAAAGTGGTTTACAGCATTGATACATTCCTGTAATTGGTATGAGAACCGGTATGGGTGTAGATGAAGTAGTGGGTTTGAGTTTGCTAGGGGCGCCCCAGTCCCACCTTCCCCCCCTCCCTCCGCCCCCCTCCATGTCCATCAAATACTAGTTCCTCCAACCCACTCATCAGCTTGACAAAGGAGCGCGACTGCCACGTCTTAAGCAGCACGCCGGCTCAGGAAACGCGCCGCATTCCAGTGACGTCATCGGCCCTCGCCTGCCAGGAAAAACTATCATCCAGGCCGTGCTTTGCAGCCTCTCCCATGGGAAGAAGAGGATGTCATCAGGTCAGTCATGGAGTACCTTCTCCTGCTGGGGTGCTGTGCTGCTGGTTTCCTTTTTAATCCATCTACAGCGGTGTAAGAAGGAAACCAGCAGCACAGCGCCCCAGCAGGAGAAGGTACTCCAAGACTGACCTGATGACATCCTCTTCTTCCCATGGAATTCGTACAATGCCTGCTTTTACCCTGTAAAATGTGAGTTGCTTGTACCGCAATCTGTTATTAAATTGTTTTAAAACATCTGCACTCAGAGGCGCCTCTCCCCTTGCTTTTCTTTACAGTATTTTGGAACACGGTTTCTGTTTCTCCTTGATGGCAGCCCTGAGATTGTACATGTGACTTTTTCTACTATTCCCCGTCCGCCCCCCCCTTTCTCTCCCCATTACGTACCCCCAGAGCCTGGACTCTATGCTCACTGATTGTACATTCATTGTACATACATCATCTGATCCTATACTTATGAGATATCAGTGATTTGGACTCATGCACATTTTTACTTTTGTAATAAATCATATCTGTGTCACTCTGCTCTTTCCTGCCATCGGTATGCTTCTTGCACCACAGCAGGCATGACTAGCTGTTTGTACTGCTTCTGTATGATCTCTGCTGTGCAGGCTGTACAGTAGACTGCTTAGGTGGATAGTGATACCAAGTAGAGTTGAGCGGACACCTGGATGTTCGGGTTCGACGGGTTCGGCCGAACTTCGGAAAAAAGTTTGGGTTCGGGACCGAACTTTAACCCGAACCCGGACCCGAACCCGAACCCCATTGAAGTCAATGGGGACCCGGACTTCTAAGGACTAATAAGGCTCTAAAAAGGTCATGGAAAGGGCTAGAGGGCTGCAAATGGCAGCAAAATGTTGTTAAGAGCATGGCAAGTGCTCTGCAAACAAATGTGGATAGGGAAATAACTTAAAATAACATTAAAAAAAATAATAATAATAATCTTGACCTAGGAGGACGAGGTCCATATGGAGTAGGAGGTTGAGGTGGCGGTGGATGTGGCTGTGTAGGTGGAAGCGGCGGTGGAGGAGGACGAGGTAGCCAACACTGATTCAAAAATACAACAATGGCTGGGTAAGGCCGGTGATGTGTCGAATTCTGTCCCCCGTCAAATAGTGTCCACCCTGTACTGCGCTTGCTCAGTATGTAGGACAAGGGGATTTCGAAAATCTCCCAAGACGAACGGCGCCTGCGTGGTGAGTTCAGGTGAAGGCCACACCATCCGTGGTTCAAGCCGAGCCAAGTGAGGCCGTGCCCGAAGCGTGGCGATCGAACCGAGCCCGTGAGGGGCCCTGTTACTATGTGCTACCGTATGTCCACTTGGATGGTGGGGCTTGAACCTGCACTCACAGCGCAGGCGCCGTTCATCTTCGGAGATTTTGTGAATCTCCTTGTCCTCTGTACTGCGCAAGCGCTGCGCCTTCGCAGTATGGGCCGGACACAATCCGATGGCCGGACAGTTTTTGTCACAACACCGGTATACATGTCTATTCTGCACAAGGTACGGACAAGTCCTGTGGGATCCATGCCTGGTTCATTTTAATGAACGTGAGCTTGTCCACATTGGCTCTGGACAAGCGGCTGCGCTTGTCTGTGATAACGCCCCCTGCCGTGCTAAATACACGTTCAGATAATACACTGGCTGCAGGGCAGGCCAGCACCTCCAAGGCATAAAGGGCAAGCTCAGGCCATGTGCCCAATTTGGAGACCCAGAAGTTAAAGGGGGCAGACCCGTCATCCAGTACGTGTAGGCCTGTGGACACATACTGCTCAACCATGTTGGTGAAATGCTGCCTCCTGCTAAGACGTTCCATCTCAGCTGGTGGTGCTGGTTGTTGTGGCGTGCTGACAAAGCTTTTCCACATTTCAGCCATGCTAACCCTGCCTTCTGAGGTGCTGCCGGTGCCCCGGCTGCGTTGGCGACCTCTTCCTCCTCCTCTGCCTTCGCCTTGTGCTTCCACCATACGCCCGCTGTCAGGTGGGAATGCCACCAGCAGCGCGTCTACCAGCGTGCGCTTGTACTCGCGCATCTTACGATCCCGCTCCAGTGAGGGAATTAAGGACGGTACGTTGTCCTTGTAACGGGGATCCAGCAGGGTGGCCACCCAGTAATCAGCACCAGTTAAAATGTGGGCAACTCGGCGGTCATTGCGGAAACACTGCAGCATGTAATCGCTCATGTGTGCCAGGCTGCCCAGAGGCAAAGAAAAGCTGTCCTCTGTGGGAGGTGTATCGTCTGTGTCCTCTGTATCCCCCCAGCCACACACCAGTGATGGCCACGAGCTGGTCTGGGTGCCACCCTGCTGTGAAAATGGCTCCTCCTCCTCCTCCATCTCCTCCTCCACCTAGTCATCCTCCAGAACTGTGCCCTTTCTGCCGGACAATTGTGTACCTGGCGTTTGTTGGTGCAGGAACCCACCCTCGTAGCCACTTGTGAAAGACTGCCCTGAAAGCCTTTGAAATTATCCTGCTTCCTCCTCCTCCTCCTCATCCTCCTGTGCCACATCCTCTTCCATTATCGCCCGAAGCGTTTTTTCAAGGAGGCATAGAACTGGAATAGTAACGCTAAGAACGGCGTCATTGGCACTGGACATGTTGGTGGAGTACTCGAAACAGCGCAACAAGGCACACAGGTCTCGCATGGAGGCCCAGTTATTGGTGGGGAAGTGGTGCTGTTCCGCAGAGCGACTCACGCGTGATTGCTGCAGCTGAAACTCCACTATCGCCTGCTGCTGCTCGCACAGTCTGGCCAGCATGTGCAAGGTGGAGTTCCACCTTGTGGGCACGTCACATATGAGGCGGTGAGCGGGAAGGCCGAAGTTACGCTGCAGCGCTGACAGGCGAGCAGCAGCAGGGTGAGAACGTCGAAAGTGCGCACACACAGCCCGCACTTTCTGCAGCAGCTCTGGCATATTGGGGTAATTTTTAAGGAACCTCTGGACCACCAAGTTCAGCACATGTGCCAGGCAAGGGATGTGCGTCAAACCGGCTAGGCCCAGAGCTGCTACGAGATTTCACCCATTATCGCACACCACCAGGCCGGGCTTGAGGCTCACTGACAGCAACCACTCATTGGTCTGTTGTTCCATGTCCCTCCACAACTCCTGCGCGGTGTGGGGTTTTTCCCCCAAACAGGAAAGTTTTAAAACTGCCTGCTGTTGTTTACCCCTGGCTGTGCTGAAGTTAGTGGTGAAGGTGTTACGCTGACCGGATGAGGAGGCGGTAGAGGATGAGGAAGCGGAGTAGGAGGAGTTAGCAACAGGAGGCAAACTGAAGCGCCCTGCAATCCTCGTGGTGGAAGGACATGCGCCAAACTGCTATCTGCCTCAGGCCCAGCCGCCACTGCATTTACCCAGTGTGCTGTTAGGGAGATATAACGTCCCTGACCGTGCTTACTGGTCCACGCATCCGTAGTTAGGTGGACCTTGCCACAGATGTCGTTGCGCAGTGCACACCTGATTTTGTCCCCCACTTGGTTGTGCAGGGAAGGGATGGCTCGTCTGGAAAAATAGTGGCGGCTGGGCACGACGTACTGTGGGACAGCCAATGCCATCAGGCTTTTAAAACTCTGCGTCTCCACCAGACGGAATGACAGCATTTCAAAGGCCAGGAGTTTTGAAATGCTGGCATTCAGGGCCAGGGATCGCGGGTGGCTAGGGGGGTACTTCCTCTTCCGCTCAAATGTTTGGGAGATAGAGAGCTGAACGCTTCCATGGGACATTGTGGAGATGGTTGGTGACCCAGGTGGTAGTGTTGCTGGCAGATCCTCTGTTTGTGGGGTGCACTGTCACTACAGAGGTGGATGAAGAGGCCGAGACTGCAGCAGAAGAGGAAGCAGGAGGAGCCAGAGACCTTTCTTGGTTTTTGAGGTGTCTACTCCACTGCAGCTCGTGCTTTGCACTTAGATGCCTGGTCATGCAGGTTGTGCTCAGGTTGAGAACGTTTATGCCTCGCTTCAGGCTCTGATTGCACAGCGTGCAAACCACTCGTGTCTTGTCATCAGCACATTGTGTGAAGAACTGCCACGCTGGGGAACTCCTTGGACCTGGCTTTGGTGTGCTCGGTCCCTTGCTGCGTTGGGCAGTAGCAGACATACTGTCTAGCTGACAGACGCTCCGCTTTTGCACCCTGCTCCCTCTTCTGCTGTGCTGGTGGCTCTGTGCGACCACCGCCTCTTCCTCCAAACTACACTGGTCACCTGCATAACGTTGATTCCATGTGGGGTCGAGGACCTCATCGTCCTCCACATCATCTTCCACCCAGTCTTCACCCCTGCCCTCCTTGTCTGTCTGCACAATTGCGAAAGCAGCAGCAGTTGGCACCTGTGTTTCGTCATCATCCGAGACGTACTGCGATGGTCCTCCCATGTACTCATCATGAAACATAAGTGGTTGGGCATCAGTGCACTCAATCTCTTCCACTTCTGGGGCAGGGCTAGGTGGATGGCCCTGGGAAACCCTGCTAACAGAGTCATCGAAAAGCAGAAGAGACTGCTGCATGATTTGGGGCTCAGACTGCTTGGCTGATTTGCAAGGGGGTGAGGTGAAAGACTGATGGACATGGGTTTCAGGTGCCAACTCTGTTCTTTCATCAGAAGAGTGGGTGGGAGACAATGTGAAGGAACCCAAGGCACTGTCAGCAACCCAATCTACTATCGCCTGTACTTGTCCTGGCCTAAACATTCGTACAGCCTCATTAGGCGCGACAAAATACCGCCGCAGGCTCGGTCGCCTACTCGCACCTGAGGAAGGTGTTTCACTTGTGCGTGTATCTGGCACAGATCCACCACGTCCTCTCCCTGCAACAGGAGCTCCACCAGCAGCACCACGACCGGGGCCACCACGTCCCTTTGACCTTCTCCTCATATTTTCAAAATTTAGGATCTTGCCCTAAATGGGTGTTTTTGGAAGCGCAGAACACACCCACAGTACGTAACCGCTGAATCGCACAGCTACAGAACTGCAGAAAATGCTATTCAAAAAAAATGTTGTTTTTTTAGTATAGCACAGTAGGAGAAAACTATATAGAAATTGTTTATTTCACACACCTCAAAATATGTATAACACACTGCAAACTTTTTTTTCACACACCTCAAAATATGTATAACACACTGCAAACTTTTTTTTGTGCCCCTAAACGGCGTTTTTTGCAAGCGTACATTAAAGTGCAATTTTTTATTTTTTTTGCCCTAAACGGGTCTTTTTTTGCACGAGTAAAATAAAATGCTTTTTTTTTTTTTGCCCTATGGGTCTTTTGGAAAAAAGCACAATAAAGTGCCTTTTTTTTTTCCCCTAAAAGTTAGATTTTCTCTGACACTGGGCTCATGGCAGTGTAAAAAGACTGCACTGCAACACAAATAGGTAAACCTATGCAGATCGCTGATTTTAATCTCTGAATCTGGACTCCTATATAATATTCTCTCTCCCTGAAAGCACCAACACAGGAACCTGGCCCTACACTCAGAGGCGGCTCTAGGCTTTGTGAGGCCTTAGGCAAAACTCAGACATGAGGCCCCACTCACGCCCATAATGGGAAAAATATTTCAAGCAAGAAAAATGGCTGCAGAAAATGCACGGATCTAGCACATCCTCACCCATCAGACATATTCAGCCAATGCAAGAGGGGGGAGAGAGGGGGAGGTGAGAAAAAGAGAGGGGTAATAGAGAGATCCGATGACGCCGATATTAGGCAAATTAGGTGGCCGCAAGGCCCCTGTGAGTGTGAGGCCTTAGGCGACCGCCTAATTTGCCTAATTAGAGAGCCGCCTCTGCCTACACTACACTATCTCTCTATCTTTTCCCTCAGATTGTAGAATCAGGACTACCTCATCTATCTTTCTATCTCTCCCTAAAAGCAGCAGCAGCAGACTAGATCCTCTCCCTATCTATTCTGAAGCAGAGTGACATGTGTGCTGTGTGCCTCTAGCTTATATAGAAGCTGGGTCACATGTTGCACTGACCAATCACAGCCATGCCATTAGTAGGCATGGCTATGATGGCCTCTAAGGGCACACCAGCTAATCAAAAGGTGATTGGCTGGCCCCTGAAGCATTTCTAAATGCGTAATTAGATTCCCGAACCCGAACCCGGACTTTTGGGCAAAGTCCGGGTTCGGGTTCGGGAAAAAGCTAAAGTTCGGTACGGACCCGAACTTTACAGTTCGGGTTCGCTCAACACTAATACCAAGTCAAATACTGGTTTGTAGACTTATTGCATTGAAAATAAATTAAATGATGTAGCACCGAATACAGAAGTGCATCAATATGTGTCTTTTACATCTGAATAGAGTTCAGGTTTATTTTTAAACTACTGAACTTTTAGAGCTGATTCACACCTAAATTACACATTAACCTTTCCTTCTCCTCATTCCTGTGCGATATAGTGTGGTGCAAAATGCACCAAATGGCATGATACTAAGACACCATGCGATCTGGTGCAGGCATCTACATTTGGGGTGTTGTTATGAATACATTCACACCTGCAAAAGATTGTACACCCAATACATGAGGTCCTGGAAACATGCACGGAACGCAGGTTTCCCGCACTGCATTCTGGTGTGAATGAGCCCTTAAAAGGCTAAATGTGTTTATTCCTTTGAAACAACTGTTATGCCGCGTACACAGGAACGGAAATTCCGACAAGAAAAGTCCGATGTGAGCTGTTTGTTGGAAATTCCGACCGTGTGTAGGCTCCATCTGACTTTTTCTATCGGAATTTCCGCCAACAAAAGATTGAAAGCAGGTTCTCTATTTCTCAGACGGAAAAAGTTTCGGAAAATCCGCTCGTCTGTATGCAACTCAGACGTGCAAAAAAACATGCATGCTCAGAATCAAGCAGAAGGGCCGATCTGTCTATTGAACTTAATTGATCTTGGCTCGTCGTACGTCTTGTACGTTACCGCGTTCTTGACAGTAGGAATTTGTGAATTTCCGATCGTGTGTACGCGGCATAAGGCTTAATCAGGGCTTTTTTTCAGATGGAACTTGGTGGAACTCAGTTCCACCACCTCTGGCTCAGACCCTTTGGTGCCTGCTCACCGCAATCACTTGTAAACACAGAAGCCCGGTTTCTGTGTTTACAAGTGACAGCTCTGCACTCTGTGTGTAACCTCCATGAACTCTGCACTCGGTATGTAATGCAATCCAGGTATTTAATGCCCCTTTAATACCCTCCTACTGTTTGTGAAATCTGACCACACCCACTATTTGATGTGATTTGGAGGGTGTGTGTGGGGGGAGGGGTTTGGGGGGGGGGGGTTCGTGGTTGAGTTCCAGCACCTATTGTTTGATTAAAAAAAAGCCCTGGGATTAATGCACACTAGCTTACACTGGCATCTCCTAAACTTGAGTTTAGGAGCTTTTGGAGTTTTTTTGTCAAAGCTCCTAAACTCAACTTCATAAAAGCCTATGTGTCGATGTACACATTATTATTATTATTATTGTTATTATACAGGATTTATATAGCGCTTTACAAAATTATGGCAGTCATTACAGTTGCAATACAAATTAGAACAAGAGGAATCAGAGGGCCCTGTTAGAGCTTACATAGAGGCTTTTAGCAGAGTTTATGCTGAAGAACGGCATTCAGGGTAGGAATGCTTTGACCGCCGGCCAGGGGAAAACGCAAAACGCATTTTCCCACGACTGCGGTAAATGTAGGCCAGTGTACATGAAGCCTTACAAGGTTGGTTGGAGCAACTGCATCAACTGGTGTTGTTACCAGCTTTTCTTTCGACAGTACTGCCAGGAGTGAAGATGGCAGTTGGTGGTATGATGATAAACTGAAGAGCAAAGACTTCTTCAGGACAAGAAGTAAAAATGGTGAAAGCTAGCTGCAAAATGTAGATTGCTAAAGAAGAATTCCAGGTATTGATTTTTCTTACATAGTTGGTCCAGCTTGGACCAATGCAACTATGCATATGCAGTACCATACCTAGCCGATGCCCCTGGAAATCACTTAGACACTGTTACTCTAGTGCAGCCTTTTTCAACCACGTTGCCATAGTTTCTGCAGGGGTGCCTTGGCAAAATTATTAAAATTATCCCAAATTGGCCAAAAATTGTTCTCAAGCCATTAAGTGGATCAAGCCTGCCTTTTCTACATTTTTTTTTTTGCACACCATTACAACGAGCCTCTGGTATCCTAACAACTAATAACATCACCGGTTGATAAGGATCACATTGGGTGCTCCTTGTTTGCCCCTCTCTGTCAGCACTGGGGTCAGGTTAGATGGGTGAGAGAGAGAAAATGACGGAGAAAAGAATACTAGTCAGTACTAGTATGCAAAAGTGTATTTGCTTTTTAATAATACAGTGCCTAGAAAAAGTATTCATACCCCTTGACATTTTCCACATTTTGTCATGTTACAACCAAAATCGTAAATGTATTTTATTGGAATTTTATGTGATAAACCAACAAAAGTGGCACATAATTGTGAAGTGCAAGGAAAATGATAAATGTTTTCAGATTTTGTGTGAATGTGAAAAGTGTGGCGTGCATTTGTATTCAGCCCCCCTGAGTCAATACTTTGTAGAACCACCTTTTGCTGCAATTACAGCTACAAGTCTTTTTTAGACATGTGCATTCGTTTTCGTCCGAATGCATTTTCGTCCGAATTTCAGCTATTTTCGTTATCGTTTTAACAAACAAAAACGAAAGCACAGAATCCGAAAACCGAAAGATCCGACATAAACAAATGCTTTATTTTCGTTTTCGTTGCTACAACAGTTCGATATAGATAGGAGATTCGACGTGACGCTGACAATAACAATCTGTGTCTATCGAACCTGTGGTCGAATGTGCCTAACCTTAACTCTATTAGTCCAAGATTATTCTACATAGGAGAGAAAAGATTCGACATAGGAGAGAAAAGATTCGACATAGGAGAGAAAAGATTCGACATAGGAGAGAAAAGATTTGTTATTATAGAGAGAAAAGATTCGACATAGAGAGAAAAGATCACTGCTGGAATTGGGTGGGGGAAGTAAAATAAAAATAAAGTTGATGATGAATGTTATTGGCTGATTGTAACCAAAGAGGAGGAGCAGTAAAATAGCTAGAATGACGAAGATTCGACAAAGCATCGAAAGTTAGAAGATTCGACTGTGCAGCAAAACTGTACGACGCTGCAATCGTACATTTCCGGTCAAATGCATCCGCCCATAGGCTATAGAAGAATTCTAATGTTGGTTGACTAGTAATAGTAATGAATAAATATAATTATCACTAGTCATACAACATTAGAATTCTTCTATAGCTTGTGGGCGGAACATTCGACCGGAAATGTATGATTGCAGCGTCGTACAGTTTCACTGCTCCGTCGAATCTTCTTTGAACATTCGACAGACACCATAAGCCTTCAATGACAGATTCGACCTTAATTAATTCAGATTTTCGGACGAATGCAATTTCTAACGAAAAACAAAATAAATAAAAACGAATTTCGGGAGTAACTAAATAAATTTATTTTTCAGACGAAAACGAAATTCCGAAACAAAATATTTCAGTGTGCACATGTCTAGTCTTTTTGGGTATGTCTCTACCAGCTTTGCACATCTAGAGAAATACATTTTTGCTAATTTTTCTTTGGAAAATAGCTCAAGCTCTGTCAGATTGGATGGAGGGTGTCTGTGAACAGCAATTTTCAAGTCTTGCCACAGATCCTCAATTGGATTTAGGTCTGGACTTTGACTGGGTCATTCTAACACATGAATATGCTTCGATCTAAACCATTCCATTGTAGCTCTGGCTGTATGTTTAGGGTCGCTGTCCTGCTAGAAGGTGAACCCCCGCCCCAGTCTCAAGTCTTTTGCAGAATCTAACAGGTTTTATTCTAAGATTGCCCTGTATTTGGCTCCATCCATCTTTCCATCAACTCTGACCAGCTTCCCTGCCCCTGCTAAATGGTGTGTTTAGGGTGATGTGCAGTGTTAATTTTCTACCACACATAGCGTTTTGCTTTTAGGCCAAAAAGTTCAATTTTGGTCACATCTGACCAGAGCACCTTCTTCCACATGTTTGCTGTGTCCCCCACATGGCTTCTTGCAAATGGGACTTCTTATGGCTTTTTTTCAACAATGGCTTTATTCTTACCACTCTTCTATAAAGGCTAGATTTGTGGAGTGCATGGCTAATAGTTTCTCCCGCCTGAGCTGTGGATCTCTGCAGCTCCTTCAGAGTTACCAAGAGCCTCTTGGCTGCTTCTCTGATTAATACTCTCCTTGCCCGGCCTGTCAGTTTAGGTGGACGGCCATGTCTTGGTAAGTTTGCAGTTAAGTCATACTCTTTCTATTTTCGGATGATGGATTGAACAGTGCTCTGTGAGAAGTTCAAAGCTTGGGATATTTTTTTTAGAACCTAACCCTGCAGAGAACCTTAGTGAACAAACAGCATCATGAAGGCCAAGGAACACACCAGACAGGTCAGGGATAAAGTTGTGGAGAATGTTTCTAATAAATGCCTGAGGGCTTTGCAGAACAGCTGTATTTAGACTGAAATTATATTACACACAGGTGGACTCTATTTACTTATAAGGTGACTTCTGAAGGCAATTGGTTCCACTAGATGTTAGTTAGGGGTATCAGAGTAAAGGGGGCTGAATACAAACGCACGGAACACTTTTCGGATATTTATTTGTTAAAAAATTGTAAAAAACATTTATCATTTCCCTTCCACTTCACATTATGTGCCACTTTGTGCTGGTCTATCACATAAAATCCCCAAAAAATAAATTTACGTTTTTGGGTGTAACAGTACAAAATGTGGAAAATTTCAAGGGGTATAAATACGTGAGGAAGAAGACAGCAGCGGGAGACGATAGCGCAAGAAGACAGCTCAGGGAGAAAACAGCGGGAGAAGATGATTCGAGGAGAAGACGACTTGGGGAGAAGATAGCACCGGGAGAGACGGCGGCGGGAGAAGACAGCACGGGGAGAAATGGCAATGGAATAGAAGACGGCAGGAGAAGACAGCATCAGGAGAGACGGCAGCGGGAGAAGACGGCAGCGGGAAAAATGGCTGCATGTTTGGATAAGGGTTTGGTATTGGTGATTGTAAACCCTCCTTTTGTATAAACAACCCTTTCAGTTTAATAGAAATGAAAGACATAACATTTATGTATAGATATAAAAAAACATTATAAATACCTTGTTTCCCTATGTTGTAAGTGGTCACATTCCCTCTGTTCTCAGATGCATAAGAGCTGGGAGGGAGGAGAAGCAACAAGTACACACTGAGCTTCCCAGTGAATAGCTGTGCAGGGGGGGGGGGGTCAGGACAAGCCTGATCATTGGAGAGGAGCTCACTGAGTTCCCAGCACAGCTAGAGAACAGACCATGGTGTGCTCTCCTGCTTAGTGTATTTAGTTTTTAATAGGAAAGCAGAGGAACTGGCAGGAACACCAGGGATTTCACATAAAAGACGCAATACAAAGAGAACAGGATACTTTCTCATACAAGTACATGGTACAGCAGGCACATATCAGGAATATGAAATGTTGGGGTAACAAACGCTTTAAGCACAGTGCAGTAACAATCTTTGCCTTGTCATAGCTTACCACAGTACACACTTGGAGAAGGTAGAAATAAGATTATGATTTGCTGCTGGTAACTTAAAGTGGAACTTTAATTAACCACTTCAGCCCCGGAAGATTTTACCCCCTTAATGACCAGAGCATTTTTTTGCAATACGGCACTGCAACGCTTTAACTGACAATTGCGCGGTCGTGCGATGTTGTATCCAAACAGAGTGGACGTCCTTTTTTCCAAACAAATAGAGCTTTCTATTGGTGGTATTTATAATCAAAAAAAGACTGACAATTTTGAAAAAATATATATATTTTTAACTTTTTGGGGCTGCGGACTAAAAAATTGTCTGAACGCATCGGTCAGATGGCCACCTTCTCCACCGCTCCTTCTGCTACTGACCGAAGCCTCAGCAACTCGTTGTCCAGGACCAGGAGTTTGTAACCTCCCAGTTTTTGGGAACGCGTTGCACAGACCTTTCTGCAAGGCCTCCTGGAGATGTCTCATCCTCTGCTCCCTCTGCGACGGCAAGATAAGGTCCGCAACCTTACCCTTGTACCGTGGATCAAGGAGAGTGGCCAGCCAGTAATGGTCCCTCTCCTTGATCCGAAGAATACGAGGATCCTTCCGCAGACTTTGCAGGATCAGGGAGGCCATGCAGTGTAGGTTAGCTGAGGCATTCGGTCCAGAGTCCTCTGGGTCACTAAGGACGACATGATCCGCAGCCACCTCCTCCCAGCCACGTACAAGTCCACGGGTTTGTTGGGACTGTAAATCATCCCTAAAAGACTGCTGCTGTTGATGCTGAGTGCCATGCTCCACCTCCATGCTGACACAATCCTCCTCCTCCTCCTCCTCCTCGTCCTCTTCCTGTGTGATGGGTGGGACAGAAGGAACACTGTCTGGGTAAAGGGGGCCTTGAGAGGCAAGGAAGTCCTCCTCTTCCTGCCTCTGTTCTGCCTCAAGTGCCCTGTCCATTATTCCACGCAGCGTATGCTCCAACAGGTGGACAAGAGGTACAGTGTCACTGATGCATGCACTGTCACTGCTCACCATCCTCGTGGCCTCCTCAAATGGTGCCAGGACAGTGCATGCATCCCTGATCATGCCCCACTGGCGTGATGAAAAAAACCCGAGCTCCCCTGACCCTGTGCTGGTGCCATAGTCGCACAGGTACTCATTGATGGCCCTCTGCTGCATGTGCAGCCGCTGCAGCATGGCCAACGTTGAGTTCTACCTGGTGGGCATGTCACATATAAGGCTGTTCTTTGGTAGGTTCAACTCCTTTTGCAGATCAGCCAGCCGAGCACTGGCATTATATGATCTGCGGAAATGCACACAGACTTTCCTGGCCTGCCTCAGGACATCCTGTAAGCCCGGGTACCTGCCCAAGAACCGCTGCACCACCAGGTTAAGGACGTGAGCCACACAGGGCACATGGGTCAGTTGTCCCTGTCAGAGGGCGGAGAGGAGGTTGGTGCCATTGTCGCAAACCACCATTCCTGGCTTAAGCTGGCGTGGCGTCAACCACCTCTCGGCCTGCCCCTGCAGAGCAGACAGCACCTCTGCCCCAGTGTGGCTCCTGTCCCCCAAACACACCAGCGCAAGCACGGCATGGCATCTTTTTGCCTGCGTACTTGCGTAGCCCCTTGAACGCCTACGGAGCACCGCTGGTTCCGAGGACAAAGCACAGGAAGAGGCCATGGAGGAAGAAGAAGAGGAGGGGGTGGAGGAGAGAGGTGTGTCACAACAACCAGTAGTAGCATTTTGGAGGCGTGGCGGCGAAACAACCTCCAACACTACTGCACCTTGTCCTGCATCCTTCCCAGCTGCCAAAAGAGTGATCCAATGGGCCGTGAAAGAAAGGTAACGTCCCTGTCCATGCCTGCTGGATCATGAGTCAGCGGTAATATGCACCTTACCGCTGACCGCCCTGTCCAGCGAGGCATGGACATTGCCTTCCACATGCCGGTAAAGAGCCGGAATCGCCTTCCGTGAGAAAAAGTGACGTTTGGGAACCTGCCACTGAGGAACCGCACATTGCACAAACTCACGGAAGGGGGCCGAGTCTACCAACTCAAAAGGCAGCAGTTGAATTGCTAGCAATTTAGCCAAGCTAGCATTCAACCGCTGGGCATGTGGATGGCTGGGAGTGAACTTCTTTCGACGGTCCAGCAGCTGGGGCAGGGAAATTTGCCTGCTAGAATTGGACGTCTGTGTACTTGTCATAGAAATCCTGTCAGCTACAGGATTCCTGGACTTCCTGATTCCGAATCTCGGGCTCGTCCACGCGCGCGGGCACGCGCGCGCGCGATGGCGAGCACGTGCGCGCGCACGCGCTTAGCGGGGGCGCGCGCACGCTCCACAAAGCGCGCCAGAAGAGCTATTTAAACATGCCTGTGACAGACAGTCCCTGCTGTCTGCTCTACAGCGTGTAGTACCCAAAGAGACCTGATTCGTGTATTTACCTGTATCCGACCCGGCTTGCCTTGACCCTTCCAGTTTCCTGCCTGCCTCTGACCCCCGGCTTTGTTTGACCAATCTTCTGCCTGATCCTCCAGTACCTTGCCGTCAGCCAATACTACCGACCCGGCTTGTCCGACCAATCTCTCCAGTTGCTGTGTCCTGGTTCCAGTCCAGTCAGCCTCATCAGTTCCAGTCCAGTTGCTTGTTCCTGGTTCCAGTCCAGTTGCTGTATCCTGGTTCCAGTCCAGCCAGTCTCTTCAGTTCCAGTCCAGTTGCTGTGTTCCTGGTTCCGGTTCAGCCTGCCATACTTCCTGGGTGCCTGGATCCGTCCCAGTCTTCAGACTCTACTCTACCTTGATCCATCCTGCCAGGCACTCGTACCCCTTCTACCTCCGTGCCTCCTGTCTTCAGTACCAGGGGCCGCCGGTGGAAGCCGTAAGAGAGGCCTCCCTCTGCAGATCCGGGCTCGTCACCGTCAGGTACGTGACAGTAGCAGACAGCCATGTCTGAGCCCGGGCAGGGAGCCTCACCTATGGAGGAACTCTGTCGGCACCTGGCAGGTTTGTCTGAAGCAGTCAAGAGTCTTCAACAAGGATACACCCGCTTGGAAGAACAAGTGCGGGTCCTCACCAATCCCTCTGCCATCCAAGAGGGGCCCCACGCCTCTGCTTCCACAGCCGGAACAAGTTCCTCACCCACAGTGGTCATGCTTCCTCCTGAACCTAAGGTTCCTACACCCGAAAGATTTTCCGGGGATCGGAGCAAGTTTAGGGCCTTCCGGAATTCGTGTGAACTGTATTTTGCCCTACAGCCCCGTACCTTTTCTCTAGAGGCCACCAAGGTGGGCTTTGTGGTCTCTTTGCTCGCTGGAGACCCTCAGAGCTGGGCCCACCGTCTCTTTGAACAGAAGGATGTATCACTAAACAACCTCGCTGCTTTTTTCGATGCCCTGGCCCAGCTATACGAAGATCCCCAACTCTCAGTAACCGCAGAAGCCGCCTTGCGTTCCCTTCAACAAGGACGCAGACCAGCGGAGGACTATGTGGCAGAATTCAGGCGGTGGAGTGCGGATACCAATTGGAATGATGCCGCCCTCCGCCATCAGTTTCGCTTAGGACTTTCCGATTCCTTGAAGGACGAGCTAGCTAGAGTTGGTGTACCACAGACACTCAACCTGTTGATTGATCTAACCATCCAGATTGACCGACGTCTGAGGGAACGGAGGGCTGAGAGGACCACTGGCTTCTCCCGCCCAACCTGGATGCTTCCTCGGGCTCCTAGTCACCTGTACTCGGCTCCTGCTACACCTCCAACTCCCGCATCTGACACGCCTGAACCAATGCAGCTCGGGCTCCTTCGTCCATCCCTCGCTCCTGAGGAACGCCAGCGCCGCCGAATGAATAATCTGTGCCTGTACTGCGGGGACCCCGGACATTTCGTTAGAACCTGTCCCCTGAAGCTTCGTAAGTTTCTTTCAGTTTCTTCTAACATGACTAACCTACAAGCCAAAACCACATCTCACCTTGCCCTCTCTGTTTCATTACAGCTCCCAGGAAGGACTTTGCAAGTACCCGCCATTATTGATTCCGGAGCATGCAGCTGCTTTATGGACTCAGCCTTTGCCATTAAACACCAAATTCCCCTTCGTACCAAGACCCACGGACTTCGTGTCCATCTGGCTGATGGTTCCGTCATTAAGTCCGGACCTGTGACCCAGGAGACCACTCCTATACCCGCTACCATCTTTACCACCTCTGGAACCCACCAAGAATGCTTGTGTCTGGACATCATCTCTTCCCCGTTGTTTCCCTTGATCCTTGGTATGCCTTGGTTACAAGCCCACAATCCCACTATCAACTGGACTACGGGAATAGTTGCCTTTCCTTCTTCCTATTGCCAACAGTCCTGCGGCTCATATAAACCTCCTGGGCCGGCCTCGTTACTATGCATTGACACCGAAGATGGCACCCGTCAATCCATCCCAGAAGTTTACCACGACTTTCTTGACGTATTTAGTAAACAAAAGGCAGAGACTCTACCACCCCATCGGGCCTACGATTGCCCCATCGACCTACTTCCTGGAGCAAAGATTCCGTTCGGTAGAGTCTTCCCTTTAACGGAGGTGGAACAAGGGGCTTTAAAAAATTATGTTGATGAGAACTTGCAAAAAGGGTTCATCCGCCCTTCCACATCCCCAGCAGGCGCAGGCATCTTTTTTGTAGAGAAAAAGGACCACACCCTTCGACCTTGTGTGGATTACCGGGAATTGAATAAAATTACAGTAAAAAATCGCTACCCTCTCCCCCTGGTACCAGAGTTATTTCAGAGACTAGGTACTGCCACCATCTTTACCAAACTTGACCTCCGCGGAGCCTACAACTTGATCCGTATCAAAGAAGGTGACGAATGGAAGACCGCCTTCCGTACCCGGTATGGACATTTTGAGTACTTGGTAATGCCATTCGGGTTGTGTAACGCCCCTGCCACTTTCCAGTATTTTATCAACGATGTTCTACGGGACTTCCTAGACCTCTTTGTTATTGTTTATCTTGATGATATCTTAATTTTTTCTTCCTCCCTTGATTCTCATCGCAGACATGTCAAAAATGTGTTGGGTCGGCTCCGCCAGCATGGCCTGTATGCGAAGGCCGAAAAATGCGAGTTCGAGCAAGAGAGTATATCATTTCTGGGGTTAATCATTTCCAGCGAGGGCATCAAGATGGATCCTCAAAAGATTACCGCAATCCTGGACTGGCCAGAACCGGTGGACAAGAAGGGAATCCAACGTTTCGTTGGATTCGCCAACTTCTACCGCAAGTTCATCAGGGGGTTTTCAGCTATTATCGCACCCATTACTCAACTCACCAAGCAAGGAACACGTTTTCACTGGTCTCCTGAAGCCCAAGAAGCTTTTGAACGCCTGAAGGCCCGATTTACCTCAGCCTCTATCTTGAAACACCCAGACTCCTCACTACCATTCGTACTTGAGGTAGACGCCTCCGAAATAGCGGTAGGAGCAATACTGTCCCAAAGACAGGGAGTCAAAGCCTTGCTCCACCCAGTAGCCTTCTTCTCCCGCAAGCTTTCTGCAGCAGAGAGGAACTACGACGTGGGGGATCGGGAGCTACTAGCGATCAAGTTTGCACTAGAAGAATGGCGGTACCTGCTGGAGGGCGCGGCTCATCCGATCCTAATATTCACTGACCACAAGAAACTGGAGTACCTGAAAGCCGCGAGAAGATTGAATCCACGACAAGCCAGGTGGGCACTCTTCTTCTCCCGGTTCTCTTTTCATGTTACTTATCGTCCTGGGGCCAAGAATATTAAGCCTGACGCCCTGTCTCGGATGTTCCATAAGTCCAAGGAGACTTCTCCGCCTGATACCATCCTTGCCCCCGGAAATTTCCTTCTTCTACAGGAGAACCTGTTCACTCAAATCAAACAAGCTTCCACCGGGCAGAGACAGTTCTCCGAGCCGGAATTGCAGGTTAAGGATGGACTATTGTGGTACCAAGACAGAATCTACGTACCTGAGAAACTAAGAGTAACCGCATTAGAACTCTGCCACGACCACGCCCTGGCCGGGCATTTTGGCGTTGCCAAGACCACTGACCTGGTACAGCGCACCTTCTGGTGGCCTCGAGTACGTGAAGACTGTAGGAGGTTTGTAGATTCTTGTACAACTTGTACCCGAAACAAGGGTTCCAGATCCAAGGCCTGGGGACTACTAAAACCCTTACCCGTTCCAGATAGGCCCTGGAGAATGTTGTCCATCGACTTCATTGTCGAGTTACCCCCGGCCGAGAACCATTCCACCATCTTTGTTATTGTGGACCGTCTGTCCAAGATGGCACACTTCATCCCTATGAAAGGGACTCCCTCCGCTCCTGAAACCGCACAGGTATTCATCAGAGAAATAGTCAGACTCCACGGGGTACCAGCCAATATTGTTTCCGATCGCGGGGTTCAATTTACCTCTCGATTCTGGAGATCCCTTTGCAAAACCTTGAAAATCGAATTATCGTTTTCCTCTGCTTACCATCCACAGACCAACGGACAGACGGAGAGAACGAATCAGACGCTCGAGCAATACCTGCGATGCTTCTCCTCTTTTGCTCAGGACAACTGGGTTTCCCTACTTCCGTTGGCCGAGTTTGCGTATAACAATTCCATCCACTCCGCTACCTGCCAGACTCCTTTCTTTGCAAACTATGGTTTTCATCCTACTTTTCTGCCTAACTCCCTTCCTGAGTGTCCTGTACCTGCAGTCCAGGAAAAGTTAAATTTTTTCTCGGTCAATAACCAGCTTTTACAAGAGACCATGACCAAGACTCAAGAACGCAACAAGACAATTTATGACAAGAAGAGACGGGGTGAATTAGTGTTGGTACCCGGCGACCAAGTATGGCTATCTACCACAAACCTAAGACTGGCATGCCCTTCTAAAAAACTGGGCCCCAAATTTTTAGGTCCATTCTCTGTTAAGAGGAAAATTAATGAAGTAGCTTATGAATTGGAACTTCCTGACTCTCTTAGAATCCATCCAGTTTTTCATGTCTCTCTCCTAAAACCCACAGTCTCTAATCCGTTTCCAGATCGGAAGCCGGATCACCCTGATCCGATCATTATTGACGGTGAGCAGGAATTCGAAGTAGAAGCTATCATGGACTTCAGGAGAAGAAATAACCAGAACCAATTCCTAATTAAATGGAAGGGCTACGGACCCGAGGAAAACTCATGGGAACCCGAGGAGAATATCCATGCCAGGAGTTTGATACAGGCTTTCAAAAGGACTCACCCTGGAAGGTTCACCCGGCTGGGCATCCGGAGGCTGCCCCTTGGGGGGGGGCAATGTCATAGAAATCCTGTCAGCTACAGGATTCCTGGACTTCCTGATTCCGAATCTCGGGCACGTCCACGCGCGCGGGCACGCGCGCGCGCGATGGCGAGCACGTGCGCGCGCACGCGCTTAGCGGGGGCGCGCGCACGCTCCACAAAGCGCGCCAGAAGAGCTATTTAAACATGCCTGTGACAGACAGTCCCTGCTGTCTGCTCTACAGCGTGTAGTACCCAAAGAGACCTGATTCGTGTATTTACCTGTATCCGACCCGGCTTGCCTTGACCCTTCCAGTTTCCTGCCTGCCTCTGACCCCCGGCTTTGTTTGACCAATCTTCTGCCTGATCCTCCAGTACCTTGCCGTCAGCCAATACTACCGACCCGGCTTGTCCGACCAATCTCTCCAGTTGCTGTGTCCTGGTTCCAGTCCAGTCAGCCTCATCAGTTCCAGTCCAGTTGCTTGTTCCTGGTTCCAGTCCAGTTGCTGTATCCTGGTTCCAGTCCAGCCAGTCTCTTCAGTTCCAGTCCAGTTGCTGTGTTCCTGGTTCCGGTTCAGCCTGCCATACTTCCTGGGTGCCTGGATCCGTCCCAGTCTTCAGACTCTACTCTACCTTGATCCATCCTGCCAGGCACTCGTACCCCTTCTACCTCCGTGCCTCCTGTCTTCAGTACCAGGGGCCGCCGGTGGAAGCCGTAAGAGAGGCCTCCCTCTGCAGATCCGGGCTCGTCACCATCAGGTACGTGACAGTACTGCTAGCAGAGTGCCCGCAAGTACTTGGCTGTGACACACCTAATTCTACACCTTCATTCCTTTCAGAGAGAACTGAAGGTACAGTGGGGTTGGAGATCCCAGCTGATGAGGAGCAAGGAGAGGTCCGCTTTGTTCTTTGGTGTGGGTCTTTAAGATACGCTTGTCAACGAGCTGCATCGCAGGTCATCATATGTCTGGTCAAGCATGTGGTGCCCAAGCGGCTGATGTTTTGGCCACGCGAGATACACTTCAGACATATGTTGCAAACAGCAGCGGTGCGATCTGATGCACTCGACTCAAAAAAGGCCCACACCAAAGAACTTTTGGAATAACGGGCAGAGGCAGCGCCCTGCACAGGCGGAGCTCTGCGGTGTGATTCAGTCGGTGTGCTGCCCTTACGCTGGCCCCCCGAGGGCATCCTGCCTCGTTGGAAATGTGCCTCCTCCTCATCCTCCTCCTTCCTCCTATCAGGCACCCACGTGAAGTCAGTGACCTCATCATCCCCTCCCTCCTCATCACTGGAGCCAATCTGGCAGTATGCTGCAGCTGCTGGAATATGACTGCCAGATTGCTGTCCTTCTTGAGCATCCCCTCTCTCTGCTCTCATGCTACTGCCTTCCTCTAGCTGGGTATCATCATCAGACCCTTCGAAACGCTGGGCATCCTCCTGGAGCTTGTACCCAACACTGTGCTCAAACAGTTCGGGGGACTCCTCAGGAGGACATGGTGGGTCTAGGGAAGGAGTGACTGATGATGGCATTGATACGAGGGAAGAGGATGCTTTGGCAGCTGCTTTGCCAGTACCCTGAGCCTGGGTGAGAGAGGATGAGGAGGATGAGGAGGGCTTGGTCATCCACTCTAATAAGTCTTCGGCATAATGCGGCTCAACACGTCCAGCTGCCGAAAATAAGGACAAGCGTGTCCCATGGCCACGTGCTGATGACGATGCACCGCGTCCACGACCAGCACTGTTGTCCTCTTTTATTGACTCCTGACTGTCTGCCCCACCTTGTTTGCCTTCCAGACATTCTAATGGCCTGCAGGGAGATGGGAAAATCAGCAATAAGGGGTAGCTTCAGGTGTATACTGTGCAGGAGGCACACTACGCCCGCTGTAAGTGCTGCAGATGCCTGCCTGTGTTACACAACAGGAAAACACAGCAATAAGGGCTAGCTTCAGGTGTATATTTTGCAGGAAGCACACTACGCCTGCTGTAAGTGCTGCAGATGCCTGCCTGTGTTACACAACAGGAAAACACAGCAATTCCAAAAGGTGCAAGTGAATCTTCCAAAGTAAATATGTGACTTGTAACATAACCACCACCACGTGAAGGGGAGGCTTACCGGATGTAGTGGACCCAATACACATACGTGTATGGGGTCAAACAGGCTGAATACGTATACGTCCGTGCATATGGAACCAGATAAACACTGCGCACCCTTATATCCAAGGTCCAAGCTCAGGAGGGGATACCAGAAATTCAAGCCAATAGGGAATTTGACTCACATAAAGTTCATGTGGAAAAAGAAGGGAGATGGCACATAGCGTAATAACGCAAAGGATTTTAATGAATATAGGCAAGTACACTTACATTCAATCCATAGATTTGATGCTTTGCAAAGACACTCAGTAGCAGCAGTAGAGTCTCCCGACGCGTTTACTGCTGCTACTGAGTGTCTTTGCAAAGCATCAAATCTATGGATTGAATGTAAGTGTACTTGCCAATATTCATTAAAATCCTTTGCGTTATTACGCTATGTGCCATCTCCCTTCTTTTTCCACATGAACTTTATGTGAGTCAAATTCCCTATTGGCTTGAATTTCTGGTATCCCCTCCTGAGCTTGGACCTTGGATATAAGGGTGCGCAGTGTTTATCTGGTTCCATATGCACGGACGTATACGTATTCAGCCTGTTTGACCCCATACACGTATGTGTATTGGGTCCACTACATCCGGTAAGCCTCCCCTTCACGTGGTGGTGGTTATGTTACAAGTCACATATTTACTTTGGAAGATTCACTTGCACCTTTTGGAATTGATTTGAATATATGTTTCATCACATCTATTTGGAGTTCTATATATAATTGGACTTTTTATTCATTAATATATTTGGATTTTTATTTATTATTTTTTCTGTGATTCAGTTAATTTTGGAGCACTTGGTTTTTCACATTGTCATACACATAGCGCTGCATTTTTTGTATATGGTCTTGTTTTGAAGACACCATTTTATCTTCCTTTGTGTGTGTTCGGCCATGTGGCCTGAGGACACCATCTTGTTTTGAAGACACCATTTTGTTTTCCTTTGTGTTTGTTCAGCCATGTGGTCTGAGTCACCATTTTTGTTTTTCTTTGTATGAACCCAATCTTCAGGTTTAGTTATTTTTGCATATTTTTTTGTAAAACGATTGTGTTTTCTTTTGGTTTTAATTTCAGTTTAAAGTGAAGACTCTGCTTTACACTGAATTTCAATAGATAGTAAAACTAACTGGGTGTGTGTTTTAATTTTTTTAATTTTAATTTTTAATTGTTTAGGCATTTTCTTTGAGTTTCTCAGAAGGCAATTCATGCCACTCCCCCATTGTTTTTGGTTTTAGAGCTGCATCTTTTATTGTATAGCTTGCGGTAGGAAAGAAAGGCTTTGGTTTTAAAACTCGCTTTATATTCACTTTTATTGTTAATTGAGTTACTTTTGCGCAGCAAGTAGTCAATTTTTTGTTCACGCTCAGACTGTTAGTTTATTAGTTTTAACGTGTAACTACTGAGACATCGTACAACTTCTGAAATAGACAACAGAAGGCTATCCCCATTTCATTTTTTTTATTTTATTTTTGTGATTATTTAGAGAAGCCACATTGCTCTGTAGCGAAAATAAATGGAAGTGTGCTGTGCAGTTTAATCTGACGACGCAGTGTACAGTCGTACAGAGGTATGTATGCATACACTGTAAGGGGTAGAGACATAATTCGGGGGGTGGTCTGTGGTTGTTGACTAATCATTGGGCATAGTTATTACGAGTATTGCGGTGTAAAAGAGTAGTACTCTGTAGTTCTGTGCCAAAAGTGTTGGGGCAACAAGCCATAGAGTTAATAACACCTCGGTTAGGTTTTCTAGTTTAGGGACTGGACCAGATATAGTGGTCGCAGTCCGTCAATCCACCGTAGAAGAAGGCACCTGACGGTGCTTTCCTAAATAGGTGCAGGGGTTTTTCCTGGATGCAGGAATAAGACTATAAGCCGATTCGAATCGCCATGGGCAATTTGAAGTCCATGCAAGGGAAGGAATGTGAGGCTTCCCAGAGTCAGACGGCTGCACAGTACATGAAATCTAGCTTTGGGGCAAAGGTCATGAAACCTCTAAAGGAATGGCATAGTTGGTCCAAGGATACTACTTGGGCTATTCCTCTAGAGGGGACATTTGATGCCTGGAGGTGGGAGAAATTCATAACTGAGTTTAAACCCAGGCTCTGGGCAGCAAAAACCTTAGATGTAGCTGAGCTGTGGCTTCAGAAGTCTATTATGGTAAGCAGGCAGGGTATACAGAAGGCAGTTTCAGTCCGGAAGAACCACATTATGTACACCTGGCCTGAGGGGATAGCAGTGACTGGTGATCCAATGCTGGAAGCGGAAGAGGCTCTTTCTGGGCTAACTCTGCTGAGGCAGGCTGGATCCACCAACACTAGATCTGTTGTTGTTTCCTCTGATGCTTCTGCCATCACCAATCTAACCAACCCTACTCTGCACTCTCCAACTAACATCTCTCTCTCTCCCACGTCTCCACCTAACCATGTCACCTCTGACGGTAAACCTCAAGCTAACCCTCTCTATCAGTCGCCTTTCCCCACATCTGGGGCATTTTCTCCGCCGATTGCGGCTGATTATGAATCATTTTCAACTTGTGATCTGCAGATGCTATGTGAGTCTAAAGGGAATTGAGACCAGACTAAGGAACCGTGGGGATTGCATAACTGCGCTGAGAGCTTTTGACTCAGTCATACCTACCATCTACCCTTCATTGGTTGGCTTCCAGACAGGGAACGTTGTGGGCAAGGTAGCATACATTAGCCAACCAATGAAGCCACAACCTCCAAAGTACACACCTAGCCCCACTTATGTCACTGAACCTGGTACTTACCCAGTCCGGGTGCAACAATATGAGGGTGTTCCAAATATCAACGGTGAAAGGACTTTGGGGGAAAGGGTGGTATGGCATGTCCCTTTTGCTTCCTCAGAAATCAGGACCATACTGGCCGAACTGCCTGACTATAGAACAAATCCATGAGGGTTCACGAGAATGTTTTGTCAAAATCAATTTAGCTACGACATGAGCGGAACAGATTGTGCCCAGGTTCTGAGGGCGAAAGTAGGAGAAGAACTGGCAAGGGTTATAATCTCCCGTTGTGGCATTGTCACCCACAAACAAGCCACTTATGGAGGTAAGCAATTCTGTGTAGCCCTGCTAGCCAAACTTCCAGAGTTGTATGGTGCATCTTCAACCACAGATGTGATGAAACTCAGTCAGAACCCAGGCGAGGAATGTCCTTGTTTCTGGCATCGCCTGAAACAAGCTGCATTGGATGCAGATCTGGAGGTTGGTCCGGATGTGCCAACCGACGGAGGTAAGTTATCCGCCATTCACCTTTTGCTAAGAGCCAAATTTTTAGAAGGCATCCATATGAAAATTCGAGACCGGCTATTATTAGCCAGACCCGAATTTAATGAAATGACAATACCTGCCATTCTATCCACTCTCTCCGCTATAGAGAGAGAGATGGATAGGAAGAAACAGGACAAAGCATCCAAAATCCTTGTGTCTCAAGCCCCTTCTGCAGGACAAACGGGCCAGGATGGTGGGAAAAAGACACAACGCTGGAAAGCCTGAACTTGTTACATCTGTGGAAAGGAAGGACATCTAAGGCGTGACTGTCCTAACAGACCCAAGGGTAAGTGGCAGTTCATCCCAGACGATCCGGTACCAGGCTCACGCGATCCAACAACTTCAGTTGTAGGGATGGCCAGCCACGACTATGATTCTTCATAGGACGTTGGCAAAGCGGTGTCAGGACATATCAACCTGTTTATCGAGAAATTAAAATATCCCCTTCCTTGCCTCATTGACACCGGTGCTGTTCGAACTGTTCTGAGATCCAAAGATCTCAGAGGCAAGGTTCCCCTTTCTGGGAAGACTATACCCACTGTGGGTCTAACAGGTCAGACAGTGTCTCTACATACCACCAAACCACTCCATTGTAGGTTGGGCCAACACACAGAAGCCATTAAGTCGGTACTGGTATCGGATGATGTTCCCATCAACCTATTGGGAGCTGATATTTTATCTGAGATACAAGCGGTCATTGAGTACACTCCAACAGGTGTTGTGGTTAGCAGTGCATTGACGGATGAGCGCCTATGTGCAATGGTGGCTCTACCGTATATGATAGAACCTGGTTGTTTTCTGGGGTTGGATGTGCTAGCAGAAGTGGATCCCAAACTTTGGGCGTTTGATAAGTATGATGTGGGTCTCCTGCCGGTCCCGCCAACCACAGTAAACATCAGACCAGGGAGTATTTTGCCCCAATTACCACAATACCCTTTGAGTGTGGCTCAGATGGATAGCCTTAAAATCCAAATAGACTGGTACCTGCTGATAAAAGTTCTTACGCCAACCAAATCCCCCTGTAACACCCCTTTGTTTCCAGTGGCTAAAAAGTCTGTCAATGGTCAGGAAACAACTTTCCGTTTAGTACATGATTTAAGGGCTATCAATAAAATCATTATCAGCGATGCCCCTTTGGTACCCAACCCACACACCTTGTTGGCCTCTATACCACCTAACGCAATTTTCTTCAGTGTTATTGATCTGACTAATGCATTTTTTTCAGTACCACTGGACCCCCAGTGCCAGTACCTTTTTGCTTTTTCATTCCAGGGTCGACAACTGACTTGGACACGTCTCGTTCAGGGGTCTGTGACTAGTCCCTCGGAGTACAGTTGCAAACTTAAAATAGTGTTGGATCAATGGACCCCAACGAATCCAGAGGTGGTGCTGATCCAGTATGTTGATGACTTGCTGCTTTGTTGCCCTGCAAGGGATGTCTGTTATCAGCATACTGTCTCATTGCTTAACCATCTGGCGTCCACGGGGAATAAAGCTAGCAAGGAGAAATTGCAGTTTTGTAGGGAGAAGGTCACCTTTTTAGGACATTGTATATCTCAGGGTACTCGACACCTGACAACCCAGAGAATTCAGACACTGAAAGACTTCCCGAAACCCCGAAACGCATGACAAACGAGAGCCATTCTCGGTCTTATCAACTACTGTAGAGACTGGGTCCCTAACATCTCTTCGACTTTAGGACCCCTTTACGAAATCCTATCCCAAACTCCCTTTCAACTGACTGATGATAACTGGACAACCCTACAGGACTTGATCCAAGAACTCTCCAAAGCACCTGCTTTAGGTTTGCCAAACTATGACCTCCCCTTCTACCTTTTCTGCTATGAAAGCAAAGGCCACGCCACTGGAGTACTGACCCAACTACATGGGTCCAGGTACCGACCCATCATGTATCTATCAACTGCCCTAGATCCAGTCATTCGAGGTTCACCAGGTTGTGTACGAGCCGTAGCCGCCTGCGCTGTATTGTTACAGAAGGTAGGTGACATAGTCTTGGACTCCCCACTGACCCTCTATACTCCCCATTCAGTGCAGGAAATCCTAAATCAAGTTCAGACAAAACACCTCTCTGCTGCCAGATTGACTAAGTACGAAGTGGCTCTCCTAACCCCTACTAACCTGACTTTAAGACGATGCACCATTTTAAACCCAGCCTCTCTTCTTCCTACTGAGGAGGAAGAGAAGGGGGGAGATAATGGTGTTAAAAATGATACTCAAACCTTCCAGACTAACAATACCAACCTCTCTACCTCTAACCAACTTGTTAATTTAGAAGGACAACATGCTGATGATCACCACGACTGTGTTTCTCTGATGGAACTCGAGTCAACAACCATCAGCCCGGTGAAGGAGACCCCCATCCCAAACGCTAAAAACCTTTTTGTCGATGGTTCCAGGTATTACACCCCAGATGGTAAGCCACACACAGGTTATGCAGTGACTACAGTCAGTGAAATTGTGGAAAAGGGTTCATTGAGTTCCAACATGTCTGCACAGGAAGCTGAGCTGTGGGCACTGGCAAGAGCCTGTGAGACCCAAGAGGGTCAAAGGATCAATATCTACACGGATTCTAGGTATGCTTTTGGGATAGCTCATGATTTTGGTCCTATCTGGAAAGCAAGAGGCTTTCTGACTAGTTCAGGGAAGCCCGTGAAACATGCGCAGTTAATCAACAGGTTATTCGTTGCTTTCAACCTGCCGCGTGAGATAGCCATTCTAAAAGTTAAGGCCCACACGACTGATAGGACTTTGGAGGCCGATGGCAATGCCTTGGCAGATAGAGCTGCCAAAGAAGGTGCTCTGCACCCTCCTGGGAAAACCCTGATGCTAGCCATCCCCTCTGATGTGTCTCTGGAAGAGTTTAAGAGACTACAGTCACAAGCGGAATTACATGAAAAGAGGAGATGGACAGCACTAGGGGCCATGAGAGGTCCAGGTGACATCTGGGGTCTTGGTAAAAAATGGTGTCTGCCAAGATCGCTTTTTCCAATGATGGCCCATTTGGCTCATTATCCAGGGCATCAGTCAAAGATGGTTATGTGTGCGCAGGTGGATGAGCAATGGATCACCCCTGGATTTACTACCGCAGCTGCTAATTTTGCAGCAGCCTGCCTGGTTTGCGCATTGCACAATCCAGGTAGGACGGTACCAGTACCCAAACGACATTCCCCCCGACCAGAATATCCATTTCAGCGCATCCAGATAGACTACATTACGTTGCCAAGGAGTGGGCCGTACGAACACGTCTTAGTCTGTGTAGATATGTTTTCAGGTTGGCCGGAGGCATGGCCGGTTCAGAAAGCAAACGCCACAACCACAGCCAAAAAGATCCTGTCCGAAATAGTGTGTCGCTGGGGCCTACCTGAAACGATCGAGTCGGATCGAGGCTCCCACTTCACTGGTCAAATATTTGCAGAAGTGTGTAAAGCCCTCCATATCAATCAGGGATTACACACTCCTTATCACCCCCAAAGTAGTGGTAAGGTTGAAAGGTTAAACGGAACCCTTAAAAACAAAATCTCCAAAATAATAGCTGATACTGGGAAACCTTGGCCTGAATGTCTCCCCATAGCTCTCCACTCCATCAGAAATGCACCTAGACGACCTCACGGGTTATCTCCATATGAGGTTTTGTTCGGATGTCAACCAAAAACAGGGTTGTACTTTCCCCAGCAGCTGTCGTCTTTACATTCTCAGCTGACGGGGTATGTGCAGTCACTGCAACGTGAGCTAAAGAAAATCCACCACAGGGTTCATGAGTCCCTTCCAGACCCTGACTCAATAACCGGTTTACATTCTATCCAACCAGGTGACTGGGTCGTTGTAAAGAAACACCAGAGGACGGGACTAGAATCGAGATACCTCGGACCATCCCAGGTTCAGCTGACCACGCCGACCTCACTAAAGCTTGAAGAATGGGACAACTGGATCCACGCCAGCCACTGCAAGAAGCTGCTCAACTACATCAAAGAATGAGGAGTATCTTCTTTATTTATAGTTTTAGTTTAGTGTATTTTAGCAAGGGTAATGATGAAAAGCATCCCAATTTATTGTTTAAAATGCATCTCCAGCTGGCAAAAATGGCGAACAGGACCAACTGCTGGGTATGCTTTAAACCTCCACCAAGCCTTGATGCCCCGGCAATGGCAGCAGTACATGCGATATATGATGTCCGTATCGGTATGAGGAAACTAAAGACTCCAAACAGACACTTGTCAATAGAACTTAATGATACATTCCTAGAGGGTAAAATTAGTTATAGTTTTAACATTAGCTCTGGCTTTTGCCCCTCCCTCACAAAACCAGTATGGGTATCGGGACAACTAGGTAGCCCACAAGTGTGCTTCAACTTTAGTTTCGGTAGGGGGGATAACTTTGTTGGGTCCACCACCTGTAAAGAAGGTATAACAGTTAATCTAACCAACGAAGCCCCCATCTTCTTTAATAACACTAATAGACCAGATTACATCTGTTGGAAGGAAGGGTGTGACGTTCAGACCGAGGGAGCAATCCCCCAGTCTATCCTGTTACTACTCAATGCACGTAACCATCAGAGTGGTTCCCCCTGTGCGACTCTGACTGGCCCCTACTACTTCTTATGCGGTACCTCAGCTTATAAGGTAATCCCCCCTAATGCAAGAGTTTCATGCGTCCTGGTTAAACTAGTCCCAGCATCTTACATCGCGGATGATCGAGAGGATCTGATGGCACGAGAGAAGGTAAGAACGTCAGGAAAAGCTAGAAGGGAATTGTTCACCAACTCTGACCAGGCCTGGGCATGGTTTCCTGCTTGGACGGGTTGGGGGATTGAACTTATGAAACGATTGAATAATTTCTCATCCATTGCGGATGGGATATTCAATGAAACCGTAGAGGCTGTAAGGGAAATCTCACAGGAACAACGGCAGATCAGGACCCTCCTTTTACAGGAAAAGATGGCCCTTGATTATCTGTTAGCATCCAAGGGGGGTTTCTGTGAATTCATAGGTGAAGATTGTTGTACCTGGATTGAGGATACCAATGGCAAAGTTCAGGCCCATATGGATAAGGCTAGATCCCTGCAAGGCAAAGCCAGAGCTATAGCTAGTGAGGGTTGGAATCCTTTTAAGGGTTTGGGAAACTTTGGGGATTTTTTATTTTCCATTGGATCGTGGTTGAAGGAAGTAGGGGTGTATATACTCATGTCATTTTTGTTTCTATTCCTTCTATATGTCGTGATGAGGTGCTCCTGTTGCCTGATTGGACGCGTGACCAGAGCCCGAGCAGATGACCACATTTTCCTCAATGAGATAAGACGCCCCGAAGCCCAACCAACGTATCAGATGCAGAGGATCCCAGACCGATCGGCGATTACTACAGCTCACCATTTCGTACCCTCCTTATAAGTCATATCTCCTGAAGAACAGAGTCTACATGTCAAGCCGCGTTTCCCTTTTTATGGACTGTAAGGACTGATTCATTTCCAGGTGTAAGAAGATCAAGTTTTGAGAGACACATGGGAGCATATGACAAAAAGGAAGGACTGTTGTGGAAATTTTATTATATAAGATTTATGTGGACATTTTATTCTAGGATGTGCGTTTTATAGATTGTCATCTGTCTCCCTGTGTCTGATGTTTAATCGAGGAGCGCTCTAGCAGAGCGCACTTGGGTTGAATCGAGACCAGCGGTAAAAACGGTCAGTATGAAAACCTTCTCATGGGATTGAAACGTGTTCTCTGCGTGTGTGGGCGTTTGTTGGTTTGTAGATATCAAGCGCAATGCGCTGGACTGCTTGCTTTCCAATGGCTATACACTTTAGAGAAGCGAAGTCCCCATAATGAGAGAAACCTATTATATCTCTCTTGCGGACTTCGTTATCCCCTTTATGGATACATATCTGTATTTATAAGAGGACATTGATATCTGCCTTGTCGGTGTACTTGTACCGTATATTGACAACAGCAGTAGCAATGTCCCAGCAGATTGTCCCAAAACTATAAGAACAAGTAGAATGATCTCACTAAATACTGTTTACTTTGAACAGTATTGAGTGGGCTCCATGCTGATTAAGATGGGGTGTGTGCACTTCCCCCCCATTCCCTCCTGTGAGTGCCCTCCCCTTTACTGTTTGTCATTTCCTGTGATGTCATTTTGTATTAAGGGAAGCGATTGGCTGTTGGGGCCATCACTTCCTGTTTTGTTATCCTTTTGTTTCCAATGAATAAAAGAATCCGGGTGTCTGAGCTCTGCCCCAGACGCTTGAGACTCCAGCTTGAAGCAGCATCGTTTCTGATTCTACCTGGTGCCATTGAAGTACTTCAAATTCCTTGTACCAAAGAGCTTGATACAAACGTGCTTTTAAGCACGAAGGAATTGTTTTGTGCTTTGTGTGCATTTAGACGCTGGAAGTCCACATTTAGGAGCGGTGTGGATTTGCGTACAAAGCCCAAGGGAATTCTTCCACGACACCCTGCCTATCCTTCTCTCTCCCTGAACCGGAACACACTACACAAGGCCGCCGCGCTGGCGGCCTTTTATAGTGTGGGGTGTGTACTAAATCCCCCTGAGCTATAATTGGCCACAGGCATCCTGCCTGTGGCCAATTATGGCTCTCCTCGCTGCCGGTGCTGTGATTGGCCAAGCATGCGGGGTCACAGTGCATGCTTGGCCAATCACAGCGCCTGGATTGCACTGCGATGGCGTAGTGCATTGTGGGTCATTCGCGTCACTCGAATTTGGCGGGAACAGCCCAAATCATTCGATCTTCATCGAACAGCCGATGTTCGAGTCGAACGTATGTTCGACTCGAACACCGAGCTCATCCCTAGTCATACAGCACAGACAGGTTGAGACCCATAGGACACTTCAGTATTTGTGGGGAGTAGGTCAAGGCGTAATCCTTTAAGTAGAGCTAACCACTGTGGTGTCACCAATGGTTATGATGTATAGTTGCTGCCACCGACTATATAGAACAAGAGCATGAATTACCTTCGCTATCGCAGCCCCTGTCAGAGGGAAGACATCCGTCCAAGAGAGTTACCGGAGGCCTCTCCGTCACCAGCAAATGCTGTGCCGGACTTTCCGGAGAAGTTCCGCTCACCAGCCTCCTCGTCTCAGACACGGGCACCCAAGGTGTTAGGGCCCCCTCGGATTCCAGAGACCAAACTACACATAGAATCCAACCTCACAATTTAATCATGAATTGTGCCAGGATCTTAAACGGGAAAGGGAAATAGGAATATAAAACAATGAACTTGGTATAAAAAAAAACTTTAAATGATTTTACACATTGAAATTTCCCCCCCCTCGCTATCTAAGAACCACCCCACTCTCAGCAGCCTTGACAGACGAGTCTCCTGCAGAGGGAAAAGAAAAGAAAACACACATCCTAACACAATGTATATGTTTTCTTGGAAGGAATGGGTCTATCCAGGGAGAAACCCACTTGCTCCAATGATCATGGTGTATAGTGTACAAAAAAAAAACACAATCGCTGCGCAACACCGCCACCTGGTGGCAATTCCCTGGTCAAGACACTTATCAAATCCAGATGAACTTTTCTCTCTTCTTTTTTTTTTTTCTCTGTACTGTGACCCTATGCTAGCTATGCCCCAAAGTCACTGATTTATTTTCTTGATGAAAGGAGAAAGAAGGAGAACAAAACAACCATAACAGCTCCAATTTCTCCAAAGAGCAAAAACACCCAAAAATATAGGGCACAGTCCCTGTGTTCCAGCAAATACTCTGGAAAGTTCAGCAACAAAAAGGGAATATAAAGGAGTCTTTTTCTCCTATAAATAGAACTTTGGATGTGGCAGGAACAAAGGCTTCAAATTATTGCAGGTTTCCACATTGTACTCAATGTTCTCCCCATCCTTCCAACAGATTAGCACCCTGTCAGCATAAATGTGTCTCCCGAGCATCCACTCTGCTCTACAGTCCTTGAATTTTCTGGTGACTGTAGGTGAACATGAGCGGTATCTGCATGCGTGAAGTACCTTGAGCTTTGTCCAGACAAACTCGTTGTACCACCGCTGCCGCAAGACCTCCACCTCATAAAGCAAGTCTCGGGGTAGATATGGGTATTCCCACCCATATTCTCAGGCAACCTTCTGACAAAAGAGACGCTGCAGCCTTGCCAAAGGTGGCATTCTGGCACGGTCTCCTTCTCCAGGCAGAACGATTGATTCAGGATGACGAGGTACTCCAACCACCTCGGTAGATTTGGGCCTAGGAGCCCGCAGTGATGCGCGTTGCACTCCCGCAACAGGAGCAGGTGAAACATTCGATGATTCGAGAAGCAAAAGTGTAGGCAGGGGACCAGATTCTTCCCTAGGCTCCGAGGCCTCCACCCGGGGCGTACTATCCCCAATGGACATAGGTGGGTCCCTTGTGACATGGGACGAGGGTAACTTCATCTTGTCCCATCCCTTCTTGTGGAAGATTTCATCTATCTCCCCATCATCACCAGCATCAGATAGTGACTCTAGGTCGGAGGTGTCATAACACTCTGCGGGCAGGTAATTCCCTGTAGACACGGAATCACCCTCCTCGATGGGTTCCACCGACCATGGGCTCCCGACACCTCCAACCACACACACAGTCCCAACCCCTGGCTCACCTGGGCCTTTAAAAGAACAGGGATGTCCAGGGCTCTTCCCTCCGGATCCATCCAGGCAAGGCAAGCGACGGGGCGAAGCTCTTCCACGACCACAGGATGCCATCACCAGGCCAACTTTCCTCTTCTGCGGTGGGAGCAGGGAGCTTGTGGTGACCAAGGCAGCATCCTCGGATTTTTCTTTCTCAATCTCCGCTGGGGCAGTCACTTCGCCCTGGTCAGTGCGCGCAGGAATGTCCGCATAGGCATCGATCTCTCCCTCCGGAGTGGCAGTACCTGTGAGGTAGTTGAGGTGGAAGGCGTGAGGCCCACCTCGAAGAGGAATTCTTTGCAGACCTCACATCGCCCGAACGGCTTCAAGTGTACCACCAGTCCCGAACAGCTGGGACAGATCACACTGAGGGCCTTTATGTCTCTGCAGGTATACAGAGCCAACCGCCCCCGGGGCCTTAGTCTTATTCCTGTGTCTGTGATCGGAGCAGCAAGGGAAGTCATCTCCGCTGTAGAAGGAACAGAGATCCACAGAGTATTTGAGGTCACCCTGACTGGCTGCTGCTCCAATGTACACTGACCCCTTTGTGCCGGAATCCCCACGTGTGTCCTTCCACATGGCCAGACTCCTCCCATACTCTGCATTTGTTTGCAGGCTTTCTCTTCTTCCCGCCCACGAACTGCGCAGCTATGGTGTGCCTCGTTGCGCGTTGGCCAACATGGCCGACCTACTCGGAACTCCTCCGGGCAGCAAAGTTCAAATTCAGACACAATACACATCCCGGAAACGATGCCCCCACGTGTAACGACCTCTCCCTTCTCACCCCTTCTCACTCTCGGCTTGTTTGTCTTGTCTAGGGGGTTAGTACTGGGGGGAGGGATGCGATACACCACGGCCCATGTCCTCCAGAGAGACTGGAGGTGAAAGCCAAAACGATCGGGTTTTGTGTGTATGTCTCAGAGTCAAATCCTTTCTCCGAAATGACTCCCTTTGCTCCCAGTAACCACACACTGAAAAGGTCCAACTCGTATTTATTCTCTTCCAGCAATAAATAGTCATACAGCACAGACAGGTTGAGACCCATAGAACACTTCAGTATTTGTGGGGAGTAGGTCAAGGCACAATCCTTTAAGTAGAGCTAACCACTGTGGTGTCACCAATGGTTATGATGTATAGTTGCTGCCACTGACTATATAGAACAAGAGCATGAATTACCTTTGCTATCGCAGCCCCTGTCAGAGGGAAGACATCCGTCCAAGAGAGTTACCGGAGGCCTCTCTGTCACCGGCAAATGCTGCGCCGGACTTTCCGGAGAAGTTCCGCTCACCAGCCTCCTTGTCTCAGACACGGGCACCCAAGGCGTTAGGGCCCCCTCGGATTCCTCCACCCTCGCGGAACCCAGTCGAAGGTACTGAGTCCCAGGCTTCTGCATTAGTACCTCACCCCAGGCTAAAGGTGCCTGGGATGGAATCCATCTCCCGCTCCGGCCAGGTCAAGGGCACCTGGGCCCGGAACTCCGGAACGCCAGCACCCAGGCTGAAGGTGCCTGGGCGCGGCCGTGTCCTCCGACTCTGAACCCCCAAGGTCAGGGCATCCGCCCCTTTTATCTCCTCTCCCTTAGCGTTACAGCAGGTTCCCCGCCCCGCCGTACCAGCACCAGGAAAGGACAAAAAGGGATGCAGTCTTGCAGTGAGTGTTCAGCTCCGGCCCAGGGCGACAGGTCCACCTGCAGGCCGCAGGGAACCTCACACCACCAGAGTCCTCCAAGAACCATAAAAGGGTCTCAGATTCCCTAACAATCAGTGCATCTGGGTTACACTACCACCCAGATGCCTCCCCTAAATTCAAATACCCGCTACATTAGTAATGGTGGTGAGCTGCAATTTATGTTGGGACTGCGGCATTGTGGAGGACAGATCGGACACTTTTGACACTATTTTGGGACCCTTGACATTTATACAGCGATCAGAGCTAAAAATAGCCACTGATTATTGTGTAAATGTCACTGGCAGGGAAGGGGTTAAACACTAGGGGGCGATTAAGGGGTTAACTGTGTTCCCTCAACGTGTTCTAACTATAGGGGGGATGGGCTACCATTGACATGACAGAGATCACTGCTCCCGATTACTGGGAGCAGTAGATCCCTGTCATGTCACTAGGCAGAACTGGGAAATGCCTTGTTTACATAGGCACGTCCCCGTTCTGCCTCTCCTCATCGCAACTGCAGGCCGCCGGCAAGCATCGAGTGCGCGGGACCCGCGGGCACACTCCCGCGCACACGCCCGCTATTCTGCTTTTGCGGACTGACCTATGGGAATGTCTGTTTGCAGGAGTGCCATTCTGCCAACGTATAATGGCGTGAGCCGGTCGGTAAGCGGTTAAAAAAATCTAATTGTACAATTTCAGCATCTGCTAAAAACAAAGAGAATGAACTTATGTTTATGTGGAAATTCCAGTGCAGAAGGCAGAAGATCAGAACCGGGAAGAAAACCACCTGAAAATATCAGGGACGATGAGGGATCTCTGAGACACCACAGCGCTGTAATGGAGGTGAGTATAGTTCCACTTCCGGCCTACATTTGTGAATGGGAGCTACATGCTAGGTGTAGAACCTATGGGGGGATCTAGGATGGAAAGGGTTCTGTGGTTCTAGTAGACCAAAGGCATCTACTCAAGAGACAAAACGACAATCCTACCTCTTTACAAGACTCTGATTTGGCCACATCTTGAGTATACCGTGCAGTTATGCTCACCAGTCTTCAGGAAGGATGTGCTGGAACTGAAGACAGTCCAGAGAAGGGCATCAAAACTGATGAGGGGATTGGAGGACCTCAGTTATGAGGAACAGCTACATACATTAAACATATTCTCCCTGGAGAAGAGACGCTTAAAAGAAGATATGATTGCAATATACAAATATCGAATTGGTGATCCTAACATAGGCAAAAGACTATTCAGACTCAGGTCACTTAAAGTGCAGTTCCACCCTGCAAAACATTTTTTGACCAAAAATCCTAAAAAAAAAATAGAAAAATAAAATTTTTACTTACCAGAAATAGCGGTTGCTATGCGGAAGTCCCTAATCTGCCTCTTCATCGTCCACGGCCGGTCTTCTTCTGCCGTCCTACTTGCGGTGTCTTCTAGTGAATGGGGCGCGCTGCCTTCTGGGAACTGTGTGTATTCCAGAGAGCAGCTGGCCCATTCACAAAGCGCCGTGCAGATTGTGCATGCGCAGTAGGAAACTGGCAGTGAAGCCGCACGGCTTCACTGCCTGTTTCCCTTACTGAGGATGGCGGCGCCGGGAGCTGCCAGGATTGAGGGATCGGCCTCGAGGGGGCTGACATCGCGGGCGAGTAGGACAGGTAAGTGTCCTTATTAAAAGTCAGCAGCTACAGTGTTTGTAGCTGCTGACTTTTAAAAATAAATTAATCGCAGGTGGAATCCCCCTTTAAGAAGACATGAGACCATTCAATGAAGTTGAACGAGAAGCAGTTTAATCACAAACTGTGTGGGGGGGTTCTTTACTATTAGAGCGGTAAGGATGTGGAACTCCCTTTTTCAAATTGTGGTATTATCGCAGAGTGTCGATAAGTTCAAAAAGCTCTTAGATGAGCATCTTAGCAAACACAATATACAGGGATGTGGGAAGTGATAGAGACATAAATACATACACACTCATACACCCACACAGGTTGAACTGGATGGACTAATGTCTTTATTCAACCTTACCAACTATGAAACTATGAACTGCTGTGTGGCTTCCATCATGCTTTGTAGTATGGCAACTTTTCAACATTTAATGTATAATACAGAATACAGGATGTACTGTATATATATATATATATATATATATATATATATATATATATAGCGATACCCCCAGTTAAGAGGGCTGCTGGTATTGATTTGGGCCCTGTAGTGCACCGCTGTCAACCCCTGGCAATCGGCTCTAACCTCCCGTGGCACAGCTAGTGATAGTGGGATAGGACCGTGTGACCGCAACTATTGGTGACGCAGTCCTATAGCAAACATACACAGAATATACTTTAAAACTCCTATTAAAGTAAGCGAGACTGACACCAAATGTACTTTTTCCCAGATATTTTACTGATGCTAATGGGGTAATTAAATAACAGTATAACAAGTTGCAGATCCCTGCAATAAACAGTATTTAAAATGAACAGAACAATCAGACTACTCAAGTAATGCGATGCGGCTCTAGCGCTGCCCTTTTACAATCACTTCCCCTCGTGGGTAGACTAACTCTCAATAGTATCTACCTACACAGTCAGGCCTGACTGATCTAAATGGAAGTTCAAGGAAACAATCTTCGCATGCAATCTTTCGGTGGTGCACTTGCTGAACAAACTTTATAATCCAAACGAATAGTGAAGATAAAGTATCTGTATATGAGCAAGTGCTCTCTCACCACCCGGACAAGTCCAAGTCCATTTCCTCCGCTGATTCGTCTAGGAACAGGAATCCACCGACATCCAGGCCTTCGGTCCTTCTGATGTAGTACAGCAAGGATGAGAAGATGTCTCTGAGGTTCCGCTAGGCTGGCAGAGGGCTCTTTGGAGAAATGCACAAGGCCCAGGCTTCAGGCCTTGTGCACACAGCAGTTCAGCACAGGGATCCTCTTGCTAGGAGAGGGGGTATCCAAAGAGACAGAATCAACTCCGCCTCCCCTTTATAAAGTCTGCCCCAGCAGTCTTTGCACGGGGCAATGCACCCTGGGTGCTGCAAGATGTACTGAGAGATGTAGTCTCTCGGTATTAAAGGGGAATACCCTGCTACACACATATATATATATATATATATATATATATATATATATATATATATTTATTTATTTATTTTTTATATAGAAAATTACCCTAGAGTTGTTGGACGCCTGACTATCATGCTAATATGAATTTGTTAGACATGCTATACTAAAACCTTTTGCACCAATATGAAGTTGGCCCTCCTATAACAGGCTTAAAACTGAGTTCCACCCAAAAGTGGAACCTCCGCTTATCTGCTTCCCCCCCCCTCTGGTGCTACATTTGACACCTTTTAAGGGGGAGGGGGAAACAGGTACCTGTTTTAGACAGGTACCCTTCCCCACTTCTGAGAGACAGTGTCATCCCTCTGAAGTTCAGCCCCCCTCCGCCTGGCCTGTTAGAAAGCGCAGCGCGCTTCGTGCATGCACAGTAGGGAACCGTCTGTGAAGCCGAAAGGCTTCACTGCCAGTTTCCCTCATGACCAATGGCGGCAGCAGCACTCGACAGCCGAACCGAAAATTGGCTGGGGTGCCAACATCGTGGGCTCCCTGGACAGGTAAGTGTCCATATATGTATAAAAGTCAGAAGCTACAGTATTTGACTTACCTAGGAATGCTTTTTTTTTTTTTTTTATGTAAGGGTTCCATATTTTGGAGTGTGTCTGTAAAAATCTATGCCTAACAGAATTTGTGAGGCCAGGTGATGGACAAGAGGACATGGCTTACAATCTGAGTTTTAATTCACTCCAAAAGGTGTTCAGTAGGGCTGAGGCCTTGTGAAACCAAGTCTTCATGGACCTGGCTTTGTGCACAAGAGCACAGTCTCGATGGAATCTGCGATACTTTTGGCTATAAGTTATCGGTGGGATTGTCAGGTGTCCACAAACTTTTGGCCATAGAATGTTATGTGCAATATATATGTAGCGGGGTATCGTTTTCTTACACCCAAGAGACTACAGTTCCCAGCACGCTTTAAGGCACCCAGGGTGCATTGCCCCGCGCAAGGACTGCTGGGGTGGACTTTATAAGGGAGAGGCAGGGCCTGGTTCTTTCTCTTTGGACACCGCCCTCCCAGCAAGAGGATCCCTGTGCTGACCTGCTGCGTGTACAAGGCCTGAAGCCTGGGTCTTGTGCTTTTCCAAAGAGCCTTCCACTCCGCCGAGGAGCCTGTGGAGCGTCTGATCCTGTTGCTGAGTGCTGTCATCAGGAGGACCGAAGACCCGGGTGTCGTGGACACTGTGAATCGAGTCACAGTAACGGAAGTAACAGACAAGGACTGGTCCGGTCGGGTGAGAGAGCACCTGCTGAGAGCTACACCACAGTATTTCTAGGCCCATTAACTTTATTCAGGGCCATCACAGTGATTGCAGTTATACTCTGGGGAGACTATCTGCAGAACTGAGTTATTAGTCTCCCTGGCATTATAAAGTTACCGATCATCGTTACTTTGTGGATTACAATTGTTCTTAAAGTGCACCACTGTGTTTGCTAGCCAAGATTTCTTCCACAGAACTATACCCAAATCATAGTCAGGCCTGACTGGGTAGTATAGGACATTGCTGGGTGCCATATTGTCCACGAGGGAGGATAGATGCAGCGGGGTCTGTTAAACTGTCTATCATATTGCTGAACGTTTGATGTGTTAATAAGTATACCCATATTGCAGGGCTCTGCATGTGACATTGCATACTGTTTATCATTTTAACCTTTACCAACAGTAAAATATTAGAGTTAAGTATATTGGTTGTCAGTGTCATTTACTGTGCTATACCATACTGTGGGATTGTGTCATAGAGAATATTAGAGTGATTGCAATTCTATCATCCCCTTTACCAACTGTGCCACGAGAGGTTAGAGCCAATTGCCAGGGGTTGACAGCGGTGCACTACAGGGCCCAAAACAAACAAGGCAGCCCTCTTAACTGGGGGTATTGCTACACGTGGGGGCTCGTCCGGGATGAAGAAGCCCTGTTGAAGGATCAACAGGCGGTTGAGAAGACCACCCCACCCACCTCGGTGGGAGTCAGAACAGCAGTAGCTATTGAGCGTGATTTAGAAGTAGAAACCTTGAAGTCTCAGATGGCCCAAGTGCTGGATTTATTGACCTCTTTACTGGCCAAGAACTCTGGAGCCAAAGAGGAAGCAGAGATCAGGATTCAACCGTGCCAAAATGTTTCCACTTCAACACCCCCACAGACAAGAAAGGAAACTGTCTGTTTCAACTGTGGAGGAGCCGGCCACATTGGGAAAGTGTGCCCCAGTCCAAGGAAGAACCGAGGCACTCACTACCAGCAGGCAGAAAACTTCAGAGGGCCCCAGTGAAGGAGTCAGCTGGGTGCCCACTACTTACAGAAAGCTCCAAAAAGATTCAAAAGCAAGCAGAGACAAAAGAGAAGGGAAACAATGCCCCTCCTAAAACCCCCCATACCACCTGTCGGGAGTTGAAATTCAACAATCTGAGGGAAATCAATGCATACCAGGTCCAAAAAGGGTTGAGATCCAGAGAAAAATGGAAGAAAAAGGAAACAACAATAGGAAAATCAAGGAGTCCAAAGAAGGAGACACCCCAGAAGAGGTTTCCAGACAAACTAATAGGACCCTCCCCTCTAGTATCTGTTCAAGTGGAGGGAGTTTACACCAAGGCCCTCCTAGATACAGGAGCCCAAGTGACTCTTTTGTACAGAGACTTTTACTGGAAGCATTTGAGTCATGTGCCCTTGCAGAAGCTGGAAGGCCTACAGATAGGGGGAATTGGCACTCATAGCCTTCCCTATGATGGTTATGTCTCAATCAGGCTGGCCTTTGATCCATCAGTGACAGGAAAGGAGGAAGTCTTTGACACCCTGGCGGTAGTCTGCCCTCGCCCGCCAGGGGCCAACACAAGTTCCATGCTAATAGGGACCAACACTGACCTGGTCAGGAGGCTGCTGACCCCTCTAGTGCAGGAGCAGAGTCCTACCACAGACAAGATTCACCCCATGCTGCAACAGGTCTACCAGAAGTTGGTCCTGGAACAGAAGGCCCCGGATGAGGGGGGTGGGAAAAGTCTGGAGACTGTCAAGAAAGGAGAAGATATTGCAGCCTGGTGAGATGACCTGCCTTCAGGCTACGATGAAACTCTCCTGGGAGGTCCTGGAGCCAGACCCCTTGAACACCCACCCAGGGTTGGAAGTGATCCCTGAAGTGGTCCCGTTGAGGGCATTGAAGAAGGCGAAGGGCCAGATTCCAGTGAGCATCAGAAATGTCACTAGTTCTCCTATGAAGATTCCAGCCCGGGTACTACTGGGCAAAGTAAATCCTGCTATCCCAGTAGCCCTGTCTGGCTTAAAGAAAGCTGAAGGAGGGGAACTCAGCCTGGAGGGACTCTGTCTGGAAGACACCACCTTACCACCGAAGTGGAAGGAGAGAGCCAAGGCCCAGCTGACCAGATGGAGAAAAATATTCTCGGAAGATGAGTTTGACGTGGGGTGTGCGAGGAGTGCCACCCATAAAATCTGTCTACAGGAAGACAAACCCTTCCGGGAGAGGGCCGGCGAGTCCCCTGGCTGACTTGGAAGATTTGCGTGAACAATTGATAGAGCTTAAGAGAACAGGGGTTATTCTTGAGTCCAGGAGTCCATATGCCTCACCCATCATGGTGGTCAGGAAAAAGAACGGGTCATTGAGACTCTGCATAGACTTCAGGACTCTCAATAGGAGGACCATACCCGACCAGTACACTACTCCCAGGATAGAAGATGCCTTACAGAGTCTGTCTGGGGCCAAGTGGTTCAGTGTCATGGACCTGAAGAGTGGGTATTACCAAATCCCAATACACCCTGAAGACAGAGAGAAGACGGCCTTCATCACCCCGGTGGGATTCTATGAGTTCAATAGGATGCCTCAAGGCCTGTCGGGAGCCCCCGCCACTTTTCAGAGGTTGTGTCATGGAAACCCTGTCAGGAACAGACGCCCTTGACTTCCTGGTTCCCGCCCCCGCAGGTGACACCCGAAGGGCTATTTAAACTCCTCACTTGCAGACAGTCCCTGCTGTCTGCTCTACAGCGTTTATCCCAAGTGACCTGATCTGCCTTGTTTACCTGTATCTGACCCGGCTTCCTGTGACCCTCCTGCTATCTGCCTGTACCTGACCATCGGCCTGTTTTCTGACTTCGGTATTGCCTGATCCTTTTGTGCCTCGCTGCCTGCCAGTTTACCCGACCCCGGCTTGTCTGACGATCCTGCCTGACCTTGGCTCTTGTTCACCTGCTGCTGCCTAGTGGTTCCAGTTTACCTGCTGTGCCTCCCGGTCCGGGTCATCTGCTGAGTTCCTGGTTCCTGTCTGCTCATCTGCTGGTTCCTGTCTGCTCATCTGCTGGTTCCTGTCTGCTCATCTGCTGGTTCCTGTTCACCTGCTGCTGCCCAGTGGTTCCAGTCTACCTGCTGTGCCTCCCGGTCCGGGTCATCTGCTGAGTTCCTGGTTCCTGTCTACTCACCTGCTGCAGTTCCTGGTTCCTGTCTGCTCACCTGCTGGTTCCTGTCTGCTCATCTGCTGGTTCCTGTTCATCTGCTGCTGCCCAGTGGTTCCAGTCTACCTGCTGTGCCTCCCGGTCCGGGTCATCTTCTGAGTTCCTGGTTCCTGTCTACTCACCTGCTGTAGTTCCTGGTTCCTGTCCACTCACCTGCTGTAGTTCCTGGTTCCTGCCTCCTCACCTGCTGGTTCCTGATCACCTGCGGTAGTTCTTGATCCTGCCAGGCACTCGTACCCCTTCCACCTCCGTGCTTCCTGTTATACCACCAGGGGCCGCCGGTGGGAGCCGTAAGGGAGGCCTCCCTCTGCTAACCGGGCTCGTCACCGTCAGGTACGTGACAGTAGCAGACAGCCATGTCTGAGCCCGAGCAGGGAGCCTCACCTATGGAGGAACTATGCCGACACCTGGCGGGACTGACCGAGGCCGTTAAGAGCCTCCAGCAAGGCTACACTCACCTGGAAGACAAGTGCGGGCCCTCCCCAACCCCGATGGAGCTCAAGGGGGTCCACGTGCCTCCACTTCTTCCACCGGGGCAGGAGCTGCGCCCACGGTGGTCATGCTTCCCCCTGAACCCAGGGTCCCTACACCCGAAAGATTCTCCGGGGACCGGAGCAAGTTCAGGGCTTTCCGGAACTCTTGTGAGTTGTACTTTGCCTTACAGCCCCGCACCTTTTCCTTAGAAGCTACCAAGGTGGGCTTTGTAATTTTGCTGCTTTCCGGAGACCCACAGAACTGGGCCCACCGCCTGCTAGAACGCAAAGATGCGTCCTTGGACAGCCTTACACTTTTTTTTGACGCCATTGCCCAATTGTACGAGGACCCTCAGCTCTCGGTCACTGCAGAGAACGCCCTGCGGACCCTTCAGCAGGGACGCAGAGCAGCGGAAGATTATGTAGCTGAATTTAGGCGCTGGAGCACAGACACCAGCTGGAATGACGCTGCCCTCCGTCACCAGTTTCGCATAGGCCTTTCTGACCCATTGAAGGACGAACTGGCTAGGGTAGGAATACCAGAAAATTTGAACCTACTGATCGATCTGACAATTCAGATCGACCGACGCCTGAGGGAACGGAGGGTTGAGAGGGCCACGGGCTTCACCCGGCCGACCTGGATGCTTCCCCGGGTCCCGAGTCATCCACACCCAGCTTCTGCAGCACCCTTGACCCCCTTGTACGATGCTCCTGAACCCATGCAGCTTGGGGTCCTCCGCCCTTCCCTTACTCCGGAGGAACGCCAACGCCGACGCGCGCACAACCTGTGCCTGTACTGCGGGGAGCCCGGTCACTTCGTTAGGAACTGTCCCCTGAAGTTCCGTAAGTGCTTGTCAGTATTCCCTGCTGTGATCAACCCTCAGACTAAATCCTCCTCTCACTTCGCTCTTTCTATCTCCCTGCAGCTCCCAGGAAGGACCCTGCAAGTCGTCGCAATTATTGACTCTGGGGCTTGTAGTTGCTTCATGGACTCAACTTTTGCCCGTACTCAACTTATTCCTCTACTTCCCAAGACCCATGGACTACGGGTTCACCTGGCTGATGGGTCCCTTATCAAGTCGGGGCCCGTGGTCGAAGAGACGGCTCCCCTACCTGTCACTGTCTTCTCCTCTACCGGGGTGCACCGAGAATATCTACGGCTGGATATTATCTCCTCTCCACTGTTCCCCATAATTCTCGGTATGCCCTGGCTACAAGCCCATAATCCTACCATTAACTGGGTCACGGGGGTGATCACGTTTCCTTCCTCCTACTGCCAACGGTCCTGTGGCTCACACAAACCCCCTGGGCCTGCCACCTTAATATGTACCGACACTGAGGCCGGAATACGTCAGGCCATCCCTGACGCTTACCTGGACTTTCTCGATGTGTTTAGTAAACAGGGGGCAGAGACACTACCACCCCACCGAGCCTACGACTGCCCCATTGATCTACTTCCCGGAGCAGCTATTCCTTTCGGTAGGATTTTCCCTTTAACGGAGGTGGAACAGGGGGCCCTGAAGGACTACATCGATGAGAACCTTTTAAAGGGGTTCATTCGCCCCTCTACGTCGCCAGCAGGCGCAGGCATTTTCTTTGTAGAAAAGAAGGACCATACCCTCAGGCCATGTGTGGACTACCGTGAACTAAATAAGGTCACCATTAAAAATCGTTATCCTCTTCCTCTGGTACCAGAGTTGTTCCAAAGATTGGGAGCTGCCGTTATTTTTACTAAGCTTGACCTCCGGGGAGCCTATAACCTGGTCCGAATCAAGGAGGGCGATGAGTGGAAAACCGCCTTCCGCTCCCGGTTCGGACATTTCGAATATTTAGTGATGCCCTTCGGGCTGTGCAATGCCCCTGCCACCTTCCAGTATTTAATTAATGATGTTCTTCGGGACTTTTTAGATCTCTTTGTGATTGCTTATTTAGATGACATACTAATCTTCTCTTCCTCCCTTGACTCTCATCGCAGGCATGTCAGAAGTGTGTTAGACCGGCTTCGGCAGCATAAACTATATGCGAAGGCTGAGAAATGCGAGTTTGAGCGGGAGAGCATAGCATTTCTGGGATTAATCATCTCTGGCGAAGGCATCAGGATGGACCCACAGAAGATCACCGCAATCTTGGACTGGCCAGCGCCAGTGGATAAGAAGGGAATCCAACGGTTTGTTGGGTTCGCCAACTTTTATCGTAAATTCATCCGGGGGTTCTCCGCCATCATTGCACCCATTACTCAGCTAACCAAGCAAGGTACCCGCTTCCACTGGTCCCCTGAGGCCCAAAAGGCCTTTGAGGATCTCAAAGGGCTCTTCACCTCTGCATCCATCTTAAAACACCCAGATTCCTCCCTACCATTTGTACTTGAGGTAGATGCTTCTGAGGTTGCAGTAGGGGCAATATTGTCACAGAGGCAAGGAACCAAGGCTTTGCTTCATCCGGTGGCTTTCTTTTCTCGCAAATTATCTGCGGCAGAAAAGAACTATGACGTGGGAGACCGGGAACTCTTGGCGATTAAGTCCGCCCTGGAAGAATGGAAGTACTTACTTGAAGGTGCTGCTCACCCGATCTTAGTATTCACCGACCATAAGAACTTAGAGTACCTGAAAACTGCAAAAAGACTAAAACCACGACAAGCCAGATGGGCCCTGTTTTTTTCCCGGTTCTCCTTCCATGTGACATACCGCCCCGGTGCCAAGAACACTAAACCTGACGCCTTGTCCCGAATGTTTCATGGATCCAAGGAACTCTCCTCACCCGATACAATCCTCGCTCCTGGGAATTTTCTCCTACTTCAGGAGGGCCTACTCTCCCGGATCAGACAAGCCACCACTAGACAGGAACCCTCTCCTGAACTGGATCTGCAAACCAAGGATGGATTACTCTGGCACCAAGACAGGATATTCATACCAGAAGAACTAAAGATAACCGTGCTAGAGCTCTGCCGCGATCATGCCCTTGCTGGGCACTTTGGCGTGGCTAAGACCACTGAGTTGGTACAACGTACCTTCTGGTGGCCTCGACTACGCGAGGATTGCAGGAGGTTCGTGGAGTCCTGTACTACATGTACCCGGAATAAAGGGTCCAGATCCAAAGCCTGGGGACTACTGAAGCCCTTACCCGTTCCAGAGAGACCGTGGAAAATGCTTTCTATCGACTTCATAGTTGAACTCCCCCCGGCTGAGAATCACACCACCATCTTTGTGATTGTGGACCGTCTGTCCAAGATGGCACATTTTGTTCCTATGAGAGGGACCCCCTCGGCCCCGGAAACTGCACAAATGTTCATTAAAGAAGTCGTCAGGCTCCACGGGGTACCTGCTAATATAGTCTCCGATCAGGGGGTACAATTTACCTCCCGATTCTGGAGGTCCCTCTGCAAGACTCTGGGAATAGAGCTATCATTCTCTTCGGCTTACCACCCTCAAACCAACGGACAGACTGAGAGAACAAATCAGACCCTCGAGCAATATTTGCGTTGTTTCTCCCCCTTTGCTCAGAATGACTGGCTCTCCCTGCTTCCGCTAGCGGAGTTCTCCTACAATAACTCCATCCACTCCGCAACTAACCAGACCCCATTTTTTGCGAACTTCGGGTTTCACCCCACATTTCTGCCCAACTCTCTCCCTGAGTGCTCAGTGCCCGCAGTTCTGGAAAAAGTGAATTTCTTCTCCTCTAACAACCAGCTTCTACGCGAAGCCATGGCAAGAACTCAGGAGTATAACAAGACGGTCTACGACAGGAGGAGACGGGGTGAATTAGCGCTGGCACCGGGCGACCAAGTATGGCTTTCCACCATCAATCTAAGATTGGCTTGCCCGTCCAAGAAATTGGGCCCCAAGTTTCTAGGGCCTTTTCCTATCAAAAGGAAAATCAACGAGGTGGCCTACGAGCTGGAGCTCCCCGACTCCCTGAGGGTCCACCCTGTTTTTCATGTTTCTCTATTGAAACCGTCAGTCTCCAACCCATTCCCAGGTCAGACCCCGACTCGCCCTGATCCCGTCATCATAGACGGGGAACAGGAATTCGAGGTAGAAGCTATTTTAGACGCATGAAGAAGAAATAGCCAGAGTCAATTTTTAATAAAATGGAAGGGTTACGGACCAGAGGAGAACTCCTGGGAACCCGAAGAGAACATTCACGCCAAAGACCTGATACAAGCCTTCAGGAGGTCTCACCCCGAGAAGTTTGCTCCTAGGGGCATCCGGAGGCTGCCCCTTGGGGGGGGGCAATGTCATGGAAACCCTGTCAGGAACAGACGCCCTTGACTTCCTGGTTCCCGCCCCCGCAGGTGACGCCCGAAGGGCTATTTAAACTCCTCACTTGCAGACAGTCCCTGCTGTCTGCTCTACAGCGTTTATCCCAAGTGACCTGATCTGCCTTGTTTACCTGTATCTGACCCGGCTTCCTGTGACCCTCCTGCTATCTGCCTGTACCTGACCATCGGCCTGTTTTCTGACTTCGGTATTGCCTGATCCTTTTGTGCCTCGCTGCCTGCCAGTTTACCCGACCCCGGCTTGTCTGACGATCCTGCCTGACCTTGGCTCTTGTTCACCTGCTGCTGCCTAGTGGTTCCAGTTTACCTGCTGTGCCTCCCGGTCCGGGTCATCTGCTGAGTTCCTGGTTCCTGTCTGCTCATCTGCTGGTTCCTGTCTGCTCATCTGCTGGTTCCTGTCTGCTCATCTGCTGGTTCCTGTTCACCTGCTGCTGCCCAGTGGTTCCAGTCTACCTGCTGTGCCTCCCGGTCCGGGTCATCTGCTGAGTTCCTGGTTCCTGTCTACTCACCTGCTGCAGTACCTGGTTCCTGTCTGCTCATCTGCTGGTTCCTGTCTGCTCATCTGCTGGTTCCTGTTCATCTGCTGCTGCCCAGTGGTTCCAGTCTACCTGCTGTGCCTCCCGGTCCGGGTCATCTTCTGAGTTCCTGGTTCCTGTCTACTCACCTGCTGTAGTTCCTGGTTCCTGTCCACTCACCTGCTGTAATTCCTGGTTCCTGCCTCCTCACCTGCTGGTTCCTGATCACCTGCGGTAGTTCTTGATCCTGCCAGGCACTCGTACCCCTTCCACCTCCGTGCTTCCTGTTATACCACCAGGGGCCGCCGGTGGGAGCCGTAAGGGAGGCCTCCCTCTGCTAACCGGGCTCGTCACCGTCAGGTACGTGACAGGTTGATGGAGAAGACAGTGGGGGACATGAATCTTATTGAAGTTCTGGTGTACCTAGATGACATCATTGTCTTCGGGAAGACTCTGGAGGAGCATGAAGAGAGATTGGAGAAAGTCCTGAAGAGACTCAGTAAAGAGGGACTAAAACTCTGCAGGGAGAAGTGCCAGCTTTACCAGTCCTCGGTCCACTATCTGGGACACATAGTGTCAGCAGAAGGAGTGTCTACAGATCCCGACAAACTGGACGCAGTTACCTCCTGGCCCAGACCAACTACAGTGACTGAGCTCAGATGCTTCCTGGGGTTCTGCTCTTACTACCGTAGATTTGTGGAAGGGTTTGCGAAAATTGCCAAACCCCTGAATGAGCTGCTGAAGACAGAAGGAGAGGAGGATGATACTGGCCCCAGAAAGCCTGGAGAGTTCGTGGACGGCCAGTGGACAGAGAAGTGTGAAGAAGCCTTCAAAATGTTGAAGAAAAGTCTGACCACTGCCCCAGTCATGGCCTATGCTGACCCTAAGAAACCATATGAACTGCATGTAGATGCCAGCCATGATGGTCTGGGAGGTGTACTGTACCAAGAGTATGAAGGACAGTTAAGGCCAGTTGTCTATGTTAGTAGAAGTCTAACACCAGCAGAAAAGAACTACCCCATCCACAAGTTGGAATTCCTGGCCCTAAAGTGGGCAGTCGTGGATAAGCTCAGAGATTACCTGTATGGAGCTGACTTTACAGTAAAGACCGACAATAACCCACTCACCTACCTCTTCACCATGGCCAAATTGGATGCCACTGGCCACCGTTGGTTGGCAGCCCTGGCCAGATTCAACTTCAGTCTCAAGTATAGGCCTGGGGCTGGGAATCGTGATGCAGATGCATTGTCCAGAAGGGCTCATGCACCCACCCACCACACAGAAGACTGGACCCAGGTAACCCTGGATGGGGTACGGGCCTTGTGTCAAGGAGCCCAACTTCAAGCTAGTGGCGGGTCAAGGGCAGAAGAGATAGGAGTTTCGGTAGTGGGGTTGCCCAAGTGTTATTGTGACGTGACCCAGATTGGTGAAGAAGACTTGCCAAAGCTGTCTAAGAAGGACATAAGAAGAGACCAGTTGGAAGATCCCTGGGGAAGATTAGCTTTGAAGGCACTGGAAGACCAGGATCCAGGCAGGCTCTTGCAGGACCCCTCAAAGGTGGCCCGACTGGTCCACAAAGAATGGGACAAGCTGCAGGTGCATCAAGGGGTGGTCTACCGAAGGGGCCTCTCTGATGACCTAGAAGAGAAGTGGCAACTGTTCTTGCCAGAAAAACACAGAAGAACTGTCTTGGCTGCCCTACATGATAACCATGGCCACTTGGGGGCCGAACGAACCTTCCAGCTTGTGAGGAGTAGATTCTACTGGCCTTGTATGCGGGCTGAAGTGGAGGAGTACTGTCACTCATGTGCTCGCTGCGTTCAAAGGAAAACATTACCACGTCAAGCTGCCCCAATGGGCCATCTGCAGAGTCAAGGACCCTTGGACTTGGTATGCATCGACTTTCTCTGTCTAGAACCTGACTTGAGTGGACATGGAAATGTTCTGGTGATAACCGACCATTTCACCCGTTTCCAGCTAAAGACCAGAAGGCCTCCACCGTAGCCAAAATCTTGGTGGAAAAGTACTTTGTGCATTACGGGCTGCCACAGCGCCTTCACTCAGACCAAGGGAGAGATTTTGAGAGCGGCATCAGAGCAAAGAGGAGCCCGGAACAAGAGGAACTTTGATCTCAAAGTTCGAAACCAGGACTTGCAACCCAGAGACAGAGTGCTGTTGCGGAATTTGGGAGTCCCTGGGAAGCACAAACTAGCAGACAGATGGAGACCCGAACCTTATGTGATCTGCAAAAGGTTACCAGGTTTGCCGGTATATCAGCTGAAGCCAGAAGGGAAGATAGGGCCGCTGAAGACCTGGCACAGAAACCACTTACTTCCACTTTCAGAAGCAGTTCGGATACCTCCTGTAGAGGATTCCCCTGGACCATCCTCAAGTCTGAATACACCTAGGCCCAATACTCGGTCTCAGGCACCTCAGTCTGGAGGAATGGATGTCACTGATCAAAGTGAAGATGTAGAAGAAGAGCTTGAATGGTTGTGGCCGTCCCAGGCCCCTGAGCCTCTGTCCATAGATCTTCCACCCTCTGAAGGTACTTTGGATAGTACATTAAATGTCTAAGACACTGAGTTTGTCCCGTCCAGCCCTCTGTCTGATAAGTGGGAAGATGCCATAGAGTCGCCTCCTGCTGAAGATCAAAGGAACTCTCTGTATCTTCCTGCACCTGATCTGGATGCTCCAGAAATCTTGGAACCCAGTACACCTACCCCAGAGGAAGAGCCTGTGGTGACGGAGACAGTTACCCCAAGAGAACAGAGAGCGAAGAGAACCATTCGTCCTCCATGGAAGTTAACCTATGCCCAAATGGGGAAAAGCTCTGAGGATACAGTAACTACCGCAAGGACAATACCAACACCTGGTCCATCCACTGTGCATTTGGTGGAGGGCAACCCCAGCTCACTTTCTGGCACAGTTAGGCAGGTCACCCCCATTGAAGTGACCTGTGAGAAGGACAAGCTCCCTTCCCAGTTTTGGTTGGAGTTTCCCCTGCCAACTTCCCTTGCAGCCCTCAATGAACTTGTGTTTTCTTATTGCTAATACTGTCTTTGGGGACCAAAGATTCTAAGTGGGGGGAGTGTGTAGGGGGGTATCGTTTTCTTAAACCCAAGAGACTACAGTTCCCAGCACGCTTTAAGGCACCCAGGGTGCATTGCCCCGCGCAAGGACTGCTGGGGTGGACTTTATAAGGGAGAGGCAGGGCCTGGTTCTTTCTCTTTGGACACCGCCCTCCCAGCAAGAGGATCCCTGTGCTGACCTGCCGCGTGTACAAGGCCTGAAGCCTGGGCCTTGTGCTTTTCCAAAGAGCCTTCCGCTCCGCCGAGGAGCCTGCGGAGCATCTGATCCTGTTGCTGAGTGCTGTCATCAGGAGGACCGAAGACCTGGGTGTCGTAGACACTGTGAATCGAGTCACAGTAACGGAAGTAACGGGCAAGGACTGGTCCGGTCGGGTGAGAGAGCACCTGCTCAGAGCTACACCACAGTATTTCTAGGCCCATTAACTTTATTCAGGGCCATCACAGTGATTGCAGTTATACTCTGGGGAGACTATCTGCAGAACTGAGTTATTAGTCTCCCTGGCAATATAAAGTTACAGATCATCGTTACTTTGTGGATTACAATTGTTCTTAAAGTGCACCACCGTGTTTGCTAGCGAAGATTTCTTCCACAGAACTATACCCAAATCATAGTCAGGCCTGACTGGGTAGTATAGGACATTGCTGGGCGCCATATTGTCCACGAGGGAGGATAGCTGCAGCGGGGTCTGCTAAACTGTCTATCATATTGCTGAACATTTGATCTGTTAATAAGTATATCCATATTGCAGGGCTCTGCATGTGACATTGCATACTGTTTATCATTTTAACCTTTACCAACAGTAAAATATTAGAGTTAAGTATATTGGTTTTCAGTGTCATTTACTGTGCTATACCATACTGTGGGATTGTGTCATAGAGAATATTAGAGTGATTGCAATTCTATCATCCCCTTTACTAACTGTACCACGAGAGGTTAGAGCCGATTGCCAGGGGTTGACAGCGGTGCACTACAGGGCCCAAAACAAACAAGGCAGCCCTCTTAACTGGGGGTATCGCTATTTATATGTACAGTGCTGCATATACTGTCAGCACTACATAAATACCTGTAATAAATAGAAATAGACAATAGTCATGTAAATATTTGTAGGCAATGATAGCTCACGTGAAAGAGTGAATGGTTGACTGAACCACAAAAATAGAATAATGCACAACCAACACTGCCAGGAAAAGAATTATGTCACAGGAAATTGAAACTTCATTTTTTTTTTTACTTTTGTGTCAGTACATTGGGAAAAAAAAACACAAGACAGTCTGATGTCTGATGATTTCAGACCTATTTTGTAACTGATGACTTAATAGTTCTTTTAATTTACCATTTGGATTCTGCCTTTAGCTACTGAAGTACTCTGCCCAAATGTCTTAGGTGGAGTGGCAGCACATGTATGCATATGCAACATAAAAATATTAGATTCGTTGCTCTTTTGCTATTATGCAGTAATTGTAAAGTCATGGGCAAAGATTTTTTCACCATAATGCAATAGCAGATCTATTTCAGATTCAGTTATTTTTTTCACTTCAGCTCTATATGTCAGTTCCTATTCATGTTAGTATGTCCAGGCATGCAGAAAAATGGGTTGTCTTTTCAGGTTAACCCTTAGTGGTGGCTCTGTGTTTCTGAGAGCATGCATTTTTTTATTAATTTTTAAGCACATATTTGAATGCATATTCCAAGAAAAGAGGATATGCAAAATGCATTAATTGTGTTGTGCATTTACTGTAATTCCATTCATTTCCATGATGATTTTTTGTCAAAAAAAAGCAGCAAAATGCAGCTTGAAGGACTATTTAAAGCTGAACTCCAGGAACATAAACTTTCATTTGAATATATTTATCAATGACCACAAAGGATATAAATCTGCTTTGTGTGTACTAAACGCTTTTGCAAACCCAGAGTATTACCTTGTAAGAGTAGCAGTGACAATAGAACCATGCTTTACATAGTCTGTGCAGAGAGCAGAGCTGTGGGAGGGACCCAGCAGACCCCCCACTACAAGCTGCCTGCATAAAACTACAGAAGGGGGCGGATATAAGACCCGTCACCCTGCACAAGAAGAGAGAGCAGCAGTGACCGGTCTTTATTACAGGAAACTCCTACACAGATGCAAAATGTAGAAGTTGTTTCATGATGAATTACAGTAGAGATCTGTAAGAAATACCCAAAAGCACATCAAAATTCAAGTAAGAATCTACAACCTGTTGTATTTAGAAAATATTTATTTTGACTGAAGTTTAGCTTTAAGGATAAAAAACGTTTAACTTTAATCAAGTTGAGGCTAATTCCCCCTATTCTCTGTCCCATTTCTATATACAGTCCACACTGCTGACCTAAGATCAGCCAGCAACCTGCTCCAGCAGCTGTGGCCTACACTGGTGCTTCTGAACTCCTCTGCAGTGTAAACTGGTCATATTAGAAAATATTTCAGTTCAGAAAAATAACATAAGACACACATTCTGATCTCTGATGACATACAATTTTTATTTCTATCACTAAAAAACAATAATTTTTTTAATTTCCAATGAACTATTTTAGAAAAAATGAACACCCCATTTATACCTATGTGTGTGCAAATATATCATAGTTTAACACGTGTCTCAAACATGTTGACATGTTTTTAGAGACATTTTAAGGGCATCCATTGATGTAAATCTTGTAGCCATGAGCTGGCTATAATGCCTGCAATTCAGAGACATTGTGTAGTGTTATTAATGTGGAGTTGTCTCCACTAGTGTTGGCTAGACTCTATAAGTCATCTCCTTTCTCTTTTGGTAAAACTTGGAGCAAAGCATTGTGGGAGGTATAGTTCAGAATGTGTTTCAATGCCAGCAGGACTGATCTAGTTGCTATAAGACACTGCTTGTAGGCATCATTTTCTCAGTTCAGCTTGGTGGTACTTGTAATGCAGCTGGAAGTCAGTTATTTTACTATAACAAACACTGTAAGCAGACATCTATGCCTTGATCACTTTATTGCTTCTTGTAGTTTTACTGGATATAACACCACTAGGATCATACAAGAGGAGATTAAAGTAAAATAAGGATACCCTAAAGTTCTGCCAAATTTGCTATACCCTTTTATCAAGGATTACCTTAATCATATTACATCAAAGCTAGCTGAAGACATATGGATTTCAAGGAATAACCCTTCCACCTTTTGTTATCCTTTCCTCCTCTGCTCTAGTTTTGGACTTCATTTAAGGGAGCCAGCCAATTCGAATATAATAGTCTGCATATTGTTCTTTTCATGTTGTGTAATTCTTAAAGTGGTTGTACACTCTGTACAGCCACTTTCACCTGCAGGTAAGCCTAGATTAAGGCTTACCTGTAGGTGCTGTAAATATCTCCTAAACCTACACGGTTTAGGAGATATTTACAATGTCCCCGTACGCCAATGTATTCGGCGCATGCACATTTTAGAAAGGGCAAGCTGTCCCTTTTCTAAAAGGGTCATGGCGTGACAAGCAGCTCCCGCGCACATGCGCAGGAGTGACGTCACCAAACTCCGGACAGTCACAGAGCCGGAGTCCGCGGACCCGGAAGGAAGAGGGGTGAAGAATGAACGCTTCATGTACAGGGGACAGTGGTGACATCGCAGGCTTTGGTTTCAGGTAAATAACACATAATGGATGTGCATCGCATAGTAGCCCATTATGCTTTACCTTTGCAGGGAAATAAAGAGGAAGTAAAACCCATCAGGGTTTACTTCATCTTTAATGGTCTATGGGTTGAGGAAACAGATGGGAGTCAGCCTGACATAGGAAATACAGTGCCAGTTCTCTACTCTTCTGCTGACCTGTTCACATAGGTTTCTGTGATTGGGTTAATATCTGTTTGAATTTGAATCATACTATGTTGATCTGTGTTCATTTACAGTTGAAGGAGCTTTAAACCACTATATTCATAAACATAGCCATAGTGTTCATAAGTGTGCCTTTTTCATATTACATTGTTGAAATATACTTATTTCTGTATTCTCACTAATACTGTAATGGTCGTTTAACCACAAAGGGGTTAATATGGATTCTACTACTGTTCCGAATTGTAAAGGTTAGATAACATTGCATGCATGCTTGAAAGCAAAACTCTGACACATCCGTGCAGATCCGTTACTTCCGTATCTAATGATTTATTCCAGGCAGTACTAAACTTTTTACACACAGCATGATACGTCACTATTATGTTAATGTAAGACTGCAAACCACATCTGATTGGCTGCAATACAAAAAGAGTACAGAAACGTGATGATTAAGCTGGGCTGTCCTCTGGTCCTATCTTCATATCCGCATTCCAAAGATGTGTGGGAGAGGGGGGTATCCGCCATTTTCTGTCTTCTCCAGTCTTTTCGGTGGGAGGAGGTGTTATTAGAAGTTGATTTGAGTAAGGAAGAATTACAGCAGTTTTGTACATGAAAAAGCAATATAGACTTTATAGCATAGTAAAGATGCATAGAGAATAGACATTTTCTAGTTTAACATTATGCTCATCACATTCCTTCACAAAACAGTAAACAAACTTGAACTCGAGGCAACCAGTGGGGTACAGAGTCTATTAGCAGCCCTCATGGGGGTACCGCTACAATCTAAATACAGGCATGCATTTTCTTAAAAAAATCCACTGCAATGCAACACAGGTATTTCAAAATGTGCAAGTGGCGTAGCATTGGTTGTCAGCGCCCAGGGCAAGGCAAGTAATTTGCGCCCCCTAACCCGTATATTTTTAGCACTGCCTAAATCTTTTTCTCTAGAACAGTATTAAACCCCCTACCTAAGCACATATATTTTATATTAAGAAAAAACAGAAGTAATTAATGTAAAAATAGTATACTCAAATTTATTTTAATTTTTAATTTTACTTTATTGAGAGTAGTCCACATAGTACCTACCTACAATGTCAGGCCTGGGGGATGGTTTGTCCCCCAGGAGGTGCAGGAAGATGGTGGCAGGAGAAGTGAGAGACACACCGAGAGGAATTCCCCCGGGCTTTGCACACATCACCCTAAATCCTGCACATTCCCACCTGAGATCTGTCCATAATCCTCAATTCAGCCCAATTCCTGTGCAACAGACCCCAGAACACCCCAATTCCTGCATCTTTGCACCTCAGATCAGCCCCAATTCCTGATCCTTCACACCTCAGACCACTCCAATTCCTGCATCTTTACACCTTAGGTCAGTCCCAATTTGTGTACCTTCATACCTCAGGTCAGTCCCAATTCCTTCACCTACACACCTAAGATCACCCCAATTCCTCCACACCTTAGATCACTCCAATTCCTCCACACCTCAGATCACCCCAATTCCCGCACCTTCACACCTCAGGTCAGTCCCAATTCCTGCACCTTCACACCTACGATCACCCCAATTCCTCCACACTAGGGATGAGCTTCGAGTTCGAGTCGAACTCATGTTCGACTCGAACATTGCCTGTTCGCCTGTTCGCCGAACAGCGAACAAATTGGGGTGTTCGTGGCAAATTCGAAAAATCTATGGGAGAAATCTAAAGTGTTAATTATAAAGGCTTATATGCAAGTTATTGTCCTAAAAAGTGTTTGGGGACCCGGGTCCTGCCCCAGGGGACATGTATCAATGCAAAAAGAAGTTTTAAAAACGGCCGTTTTTTCGGGAGCAGTGATTTTAATAATGCTTAAAATGAAAAAATAAAAGTGAAATATTCCTTTAAATTTCGTACCTGGGGGGTGTGTATGATATGCATGTGAAGTGGCGCATGTTTCCCGTGCTTAGAACTGTCCCTGCAAAAAATGTCATTTTTGAAAGAAAAAAATGCATTTAAAACTGACTCGCGGCTATTAATGAATTGTCGGCTCCCGGCAATACATACAAAAGTCATTGATAAAAAAAAAAAAAAAAAAAAGCGTGGGGGTTCCCCAGAATTCAATTACCAGGCCCTTCAGGTCTGGAATGGATATTAAGGGGAACCCCGCCGCAAATTTAAAAAAAAATTGACGTGGGGTTCCCCCAAATATCCATTCCAGGCCCTTCAGATCTGGCATGGATTTTAAGGGGAACTCCACCCCAAATTTAAAAAAAAATGGCGTGGAGTCCCCCCAAAAATCCATACCAGACCCCTTATCCGAGCACGCAACCTGGCCGGCCGCAGGGGAAAAGGGGGGGACGAGAGAGCGCCCCCCCTCCCTCCTGAACCGTACCAAGCCACATGCCCTCAACATGGGGAGGATGTCCCCATGTTGATGGGGACAAGGGCCTCATCCCCACAACCCTTGCCCGGTGGTTGTGGGGGTCTGCGGGCGGGGGGCTTATCGGAATCTGGAAGACCCCTTTAACAAAGAGGACCCCCAGATCCCGGCCCCCCCCCTATGTGAATTGGTAAGGGGTACATTGTACCCCTACCATTTCACGAAGAAAGCGTAAAAAAATGTTTAAAAAAACACACAAACACCTTGAAAAAGTCCTTTATTTAAAAAAATAAATAAATAAACATTCCAGCAGTGAAATCCAGTGTCCCGCGGCGATCCCGATGTCCAGCGCTGTCCTTCATTGGTTGTGCCTGAGCGGACCTGATGGGGAACTCCCTCTCAGTATTTTAAATGTATAGACCCGCCCCTTCTAAAGTTCCCCATCAGGTCCGCTCAGCGGACGAGATGCAGAACATGAGAAGGGGCGGGTCTATACATGTATTACCAAAGTGAGAGCAGTTCCCCATCAGGTCCGCCCCCTCGGTATGTCGGACCCGCCTACGTCGTTGGCCTGAGCGGGGAACTTCCTTCACTATGTAAATTTAAATTTACATAGTGAAGGAAGTTCCCCGCTCAAGCCAATGACGTAGGCGGGTCCGACATACCGAGGGGGCGGACCTGATGGGGAACTGCTCTCACTTTGGTAATACATGTATAGACCCGCCCCTTCTCATGTTCCGCATCTGGTCCGCTGAGCGGACCTGATGGGGAACTTTAGAAGGGGCGGGTCTATACATTTAAAAATACTGAGAGGGAGTTCCCCATCAGGTCCGCTCAGGCACAACCAATGAAGGACAGCGCTGGACATCGGGATCGCCGCGGGACACTGGATTTCACCGCTGGAATGTTTTTTTTTTTTTTTTTTTTTAAATAAAGGACTTTTTCAAGGTGTTTGTGTGTTTTTTTAAACATTTTTTTACGCTTTCTTCGTGAAATGGTAGGGGTACAATGTACCCCTTACCAATTCACATAGGGGGGGCCGGGATCTGGGGGTCCTCTTTGTTAAAGGGGTCTTCCAGATTCCGATAAGCCCCCCGCCCGCAGACCCCCACAACCACCGGGCAAGGGTTGTGGGGATGAGACATCCTCCCCATGTTGAGGGCATGTGGCTTGGTACGGTTCAGGAGGGAGGGGGGGCCGCTCTCTCGTCCCCCCCTTTTCCCCTGCGGCCGGCCAGGTTGCGTGCTCGGATAAGGGGTCTGGTATGGATTTTTAGGGGGACTCCACGCCATTTTTTTTAAAATTTGGGGTGGAGTTCCCCTTAAAATCCATGCCAGATCTGAAGGGCCTGGAATGGATATTTGGGGGAACCCCACGTCAATTTTTTTTTAAATTTGCGGCGGGGTTCCCCTTAATATCCATTCCAGACCTGAAGGGCCTGGTAATTGAATTCTGGGGAACCCCCACGCTTTTTTTTTTTTTTTTTTTTATCAATGACTTTTGTATGTATTGCCGGGAGCCGACAATTCATTAATAGCCGCGAGTCAGTTTTAAATGCATTTTTTTCTTTCAAAAATGACATTTTTTGCAGGGACAGTTCTAAGCACGGGAAACATGCGCCACTTCACATGCATATCATACACACCCCCCAGGTACGAAATTTAAAGGAATATTTCACTTTTATTTTTTCATTTTAAGCATTATTAAAATCACTGCTCCCGAAAAAACGGCCGTTTTTAAAACTTCTTTTTGCATTGATACATGTCCCCTGGGGCAGGACCCGGGTCCCCAAACACTTTTTAGGACAATAACTTGCATATTAGCCTTTATAATTAACACTTTAGATTTCGAACGTTCGAGTTCATTGTATTTAATAGGGTTCTAAAGTTTACACGAACATTTTGTCTGTTCGCAGGTTCTGGTGCGAACCGAACAGGGGGGTGTTCGGCTCATCCCTGCTCCACACCTTAGATCGCTCCAATTCCTCCACACCTAAGATCACCCCAATTCCTGCACCTTCACACCTCAGGTCAGCCCCAATACCTGTACCTTCATACCTCAAATCGCCCCAATTCCTGCACCTTCACACCTCAGATCACCCCAATTTCTGCACTTGCACACCTCAGATCACCCCAATTTCTGCACCTTCACACCTCAGATCAGCCCCAATTTATTGCATCTTCACACCTCAGATCGGCCCCAAATCCTGCACCTTTACACCTCAGATCACCCCAGTTCCTGCACCTTCATACCTCAGATCAGCCCCGATTCCTAGGGGGGATGTCAGCAGGGCAGAGGGGGGAGGGAACGTCAGCAGGGCAGAGGGAGGAGGAAACGTCAGCAGGGCAGAGTGATGGGGAATGTCAGCAGGGCAGAGGGACGTGAGCAGGGCAGAGGGGGGGGGACGGGGACGTGAGCAGGGCAGAGGGGGGAGGGACATCAGCAGGGCAGAGGGGGGGGACATCAGCAGGGCCTCCCCAACACTGCACATAGCTAAGATCTTATTCTTTTGCAGAACAACCTGGATTTTCATAGTGTGTATCCGGCTTTTGCAAGTAGGGGATTTCACAGGTCAGAACTGCAACTGCCAGCGCTAACTGTGCCTATGGAATCTCTGTCTAGAAAAGAAACAAATTAGCTGTGTGCAGGGGAAGAGCCGCATGAAAAGCTGATGTTACAGTTCTGCAGACTGCTTGTTGTTTACTAGACTCCTAATGCCCCGTACACACGATCCGAATATCGTACGACAGATCGTATGACTTTTTTCGCTTAATAGTCGCAAGTAAAATTAAATAGGTTATTAAAGTCACGAAAATTCTCGTACGACAGAAAAAAAAAAATCGGAAGTGATGTCATGTGTTGTAATGTATTTGTATTGTATTTTCGGACGACAACTGTATTGACTAAACGAAAATCGTACGATTTGTTATCGTACAAGGAAAATTTTCGTGCACGTCCGATTAAATAATATTGGATGAACTGTCCTGATCGGCTCTTGAAGCTCTGTACTAACGATCCGATTATCGTACGATTCTTCCTCGGACGACATTTTTCGTACGATATTCGGATCGTGTGTACGGGGCTTAAAACAATGCGAGCCACATGGGCTCAGGAATCTAGTAAACAAGCAGTCTCCAGTACTATAAGAATAGGAGGACCACCAGCAACCAGCCACTGAAAAAAGAGTATGGGAAGATAGGTTTCTCCCCACCCAGGATTCAATGTCCCAGTCACTGTTTAGCCTGGCCATCTCCATCCAGCCCTGCCCCGGCAATACAGCGCCACTCACCTGGGGTCTTCTTTTCTCCCATGCTATGTGGTGGAGGAGATGTGGAGCCTGTAGCCCGCCTAGCCAGCAGTGAGACCCGGACAGCGAGGTGGGAGCAAGCAGCTGCACTAACCACGATTACCTGCCAAAACCAGCTCCGCCCGCCACCGCAGCCACACATGACTGAGTGCAGCCAATCACAGAGGTCTGAGCTCGAACAGCCAGGGAGGCTCGGCCAGGGTAACTGGGATCACAGAGAGAGGCAGGGGCGGGGAGCACAAAGTGGCACACTCTGGACTTTTCTTTGCCTCTCTAGATTTTGCGCCCGGGGGGCCAGCGGCCCCACAGCCCCCCACGCTATGCCAACTGTTCCCATGCAATATAAAATGTTTCCATAAATTACATAAGAGTGAATGGGGCCCATAGGGTGGAAAATGGAAGTAGCAGTTGCATAAAAATTCAGATATTAGATATGCAAAAGCTGTTTGTTGGATGATGGTTGTAAGGTGCTGTGTGATAGGTGCTTTCTGTGTATCAGGTGATGCCTGTCAGGTGCTGTGTGTTGGGTGCTTGCTGTGTGTTGGACAATGGTTGTCAGGGGCTGTATATTTGGAGATGGTTATCAGGTGCTGTGTGTTGGGTGAAGGCTGTCAGGTGCTGTGTATCTGGTGATGGTTCTCAGGTGCTGTGTATTTGGAGATGGTTGCCAGGTGCTGTGTGTTGGCTCTCAGGTGTTGTGTGCTTGCTGTTTGTTTGGTGATGGTTGTCAGGTGCTGTGTGTTGTGTAATGGTTGTCAGGTGCTGTATTGTTGGAGATGGTTGTCAGGTGCTGTATTGTTGGAGATGGTTGTCAGGTGTTGTGTACTTGCTGTCTGTTGGGCGATGGCTGTCAGGTGCTGTGTCTTGGACAATGGATGTCAGGCACTGTGTGTTGGGTGCTGGCTCTCAGGTGCTGTTTGTTGGGTGATGGTTGTCAGGCGCTGTGTTGGGTGATGGTTGCTGGCTGTCAAGTATTGTGTGTTGTATGATGGCTTTTAGGCACTGTGTGCTGGGTGATGACTGTCAGGTGCTTTATATTTGGAGATTGTTGTTAGGTGATTGGTACTGGCTGCCAGGTGCTGTGTGTTGGGTGATGGGTACTGGCTGTCAGGTGCTGTGTGTTGGGTACTGGCTGTCAGGTGCTGTGTGTAGGGTGATGGTTGTCAGGTGCTGTGTGTAGGGTGCTGGCTGTCAGGCGCTGTGTGTAGGGTGATGGCTGTCAGGTGCTGTGTGTTGGGTGATGGTTGTCAGGTGCTGTGTGTTGGGTGATGGTTGTCAGGTGCTGGCTGTCAGGTAGCCTTTAAACCCAAACACATATAAATTATACAGGTTCCGTTGCTAATTTAATGCAGATAAGGCACTGAGTTGAGTTTAATTACCACCTTAATCAGCTACAGAATCTGTGTAATTAATATGTGTTTGGGTTTAAAGGGATGAGGTGGCATCCCTACTGTCAGGTGCTGTGTATTGGGTGCGGGCTTTCAGGGGTTGGTTTCTGGCTGTCAAGTGCTGTGTGTTGTATGATGGCTTTTAGGCACTGTGTGTCGGGTGCTGACTGTCAGGTGCTGTGTGCTTGCTGTTTTTTGGGGTAAAGGTTGTCAGGTGCTGTGTGTTGGGTGCTGTCTGTCAGGTGTTGTATATTTCAAGATTGTTGTCAGGTGCTGTGTGTAGGGTGCTAGCTGTCAGGTGCTGTGTGTAGGGTGATGGCTGTCAGGTGCTGTGTGTAGGGTGATGGCTGTCAGGTGCTGTGTGTAGGGTGTTGGCTGTCAGGTGCTGTGTGTAGGGTGTTGGCTGTCAGGTGCTGTGTGTAGGATGATGGCTGTCAGGTGCTGTGTGTAGGGTGATGGCTGTCAGGTGCTGTGTGTAGGGTGATGGCTGTCAGGTGCTGTGTGTTGGGTACTGGTTGTCGGGTGCTGGCTGTCAGGTAGGGTGGCCCCCTTATCCCTTTAAACCCAAACACATTTTTTGGGCAAAGGTAGTCAGGTGCTGTGTGTTGGGTGCTGGCTGTCAGGTGTTGTATATTTCAAGATTGTTGTCAGGTGCTGTGTGTAGGGTAATGGCTGTCAGGTGCTGTGTGTAGGGTAATGGCTGTCAAGTGCTGTGTGTAGGTTGTTGGCTGTCAGGTGCTGTGTGTAGGGTGATGGTTGTCAGGTGCTGTGTGTAGGGTGATGGTTGTCAGGTGCTGTGTGTAGGGTGATGGCTGTCAGGTGCTGTTTGTAGGATGATGGTTGTCAGGTGCTGTGTGTAGGGTGATGGTTGTCAGGTGCTGTGTGTAGGGTGATGGCTGTCAGGTGCTGTGTGTAGGGTGATGGCTGTCAGGTGCTGTGTGTAGAGTGATGGTTGTCAGGTGCTGTGTGTTTGGTACTGGTTGTTGGGTGCTGGCTGTCAGGTAGAGTGGCCCCCCTCATCCCTTTAGACCCAAACACATATGAATTATACAGGTTCTGATGCTAATTTAATGCAGATAAGGCAGTTGAGTTTAATTACCACATTAATCAGCCACAGAACCTGTGTAATTAATATGTCAGGTGCTGTATATTTGAAGATTGTTGTCAGGTGCTGTGTGTTGGATGCTTGCTGTTTTTTTGGGTGAATGTTGTCGGGTGCTGTGTGTTGGGTGAATGTTGTCAGGTGCTGTGTGTTGGGTGCTGGCTGTCAGGTGCTGTGTGTTGGGTGCTGGCTGTCAGGTGCTGTGTGTTGGGTACTGACTGTCAGGTAGGGTTGCCACCTCATCCTTTTAACCACTTCAGCCCCGGAAGGATTTGCCCCCTTAATGACCAGGCCATTTTTTGCGAGACGGCACTGCGTCGCTTTAACTGACAATTGCGTGGTCTTGCAACGCTGTACCCAAACAAAATTGATGTCCTTTTGTAGCGGGGTGTTCCCCTTTAATGCAGAGAGACAAGAAGTTCCAGGTGAGAGGTGAGTCAGGAGGAAGTAAAGAGACATTATGGAAGTGAAAGCAGAGGAGAGAGAGACTACATCTCCCAGTACATCTTGCAGCACCCAGGGTGCATTGCTCCAGAACAGAGACTGCTGGGGCAGACTTTATAAAGGGGAGGCGGAGTTTTGGTCGGCCTCTTTGGACACCCCTCTCCTAGCAAGAGGATCTCTGTGCTGAACTGCTGTGTGCACAAGGCCTGAAGCCTGGGCCGTGTGCTCCTTTCCAAAGAGCCCTCTGCCAGCCTAGCAGAGCCTTAGAGACATCTAATCCTCCTTGCTGCAGTACACCAGAAGGATTGAAGACTTGGATGTCGGTGGATTCCTGTTCCTAGACAAATCGATGGAGGAAACGGACTTGGACTTGTCCAGGTGGTGAGAGCTGTTTAAAGACAGATCCTTTATCTTTACTATTCGTTGGGATTACAAAGTTGTTCTTCAAGTGCACCACCGAAAAGATTGCTAGTGAATATTGTTTCACTGAACTTCCATTTAGATCAGTCAGGCCTGACTGCATAGGTAGACATTGCTGGGTGTTAGTCTGCCCATGAGGGGAAGTAGCTGTAAAAGGGCAGCGCTAGAGTTGCATAGCAATACTTTATTATTCTGATTACTCTGTTTATCTTTATTACTGTTTATTGCAGGGATCTGCAACTTGTTATACTGTTGTTTATTACTTGCCCATTAGCCTCAGTAAAGTATCTGGGTAAAGTACATTTGGTGTCAGTTCCGCTTACTTTAATAGGAGTTTTAAAGTATATTCTGTGTATGTTTGTTATAGGACTGCGTCACCAACAGTTGCGGTCACGCGGTCCTATCCCTCTATCACCAGCTGTGCCACGGGAGGTTAGAGCCGATTGCCAGGGGTTGACAGCAGTGCACTACAGGGCCCAAATCAATATCAGCGGCTCTCTTAACTGGGGGTAGCGCTACACGTGGGGGCTCGAGTCCGGGATCCTTGTACGTTGCACGCTGCAATCAAGCCGGTCAGAAGTACCAGCATGGACCCGCTAGCAATGTCACAGTGGTGCGCAGCGATTGGCGTCGATCCAACCGCGGCGGTAGTCATTGAACTTCCAGGGAGTGACTGGAGAGAGAAACAAATTAAAGAGGTGGTACAAATATTGTCCCCAGATAGAAAGGCTTACGTGGTCGCAATGAGACCAGACTCAAGGACCAACTGCACCTATGCACTGATAGAGTGGGGACAGGATGTCCCTGAAAACTTCCACGGTGCCAGTATAAAATTGTCCGAAAAGACTGAGTTCCACCTGACACATCCTAGTCAGAAGCAGTTAGAACCCTTGGACAGGAAAGCAGGGGCTGCTGTTAAATCGCAGGCAGAGCAACAGCTGATTGATCTGAAACGACAGTACCGTGACATACAAGAGAGGTTTCAGGAGACTTCCAGTATGATAGCTGAACGCATTAAGGAGTTACGTGTCGCTCCTGAGGATCAGAAAGATGGTCAGATAAAGCCCAAACCTGGGAAGGTACCGAAGAAACGAGCTCAGGGTCGCCTGCAGGAAGTAACCATCCGGAAGGATTTCCGCATTGATGGCCAGATAGGAGAAAGAGGGCAGAAGGACAAACTGTCCTACACCAACCTCCTACACCAAATAGAGTTGGGGTTACAGAAAGGATATCAGGAATCTGAAATTAGAGAGGCTGTAATCCATGCCATCAACCCAGGTTCAAGTGTCAGGGGCATGTTAGAGAGGAAGGGTGGATTGACCCTGAACCAGCTAAAGAGGATACTGAAAAGCTACTATGAGGAGGAAGATGCTGCTGAGTTATTTCATCGACTGATAAATATGACCCAGGAGAGTGGAGAGACTCCTCAGAACTTCCTATTCCGGGCCATTGAGCTCAAGGACCACCTGTTGTTTGCATCCAAGGATGAAGGAAATGGGGAGCATTTTGGAGTCGAGCTAGTCCAAAAGAAATTTCGGAGATCTGTGACTACGGGATTGAGGAGTGACTACATCAAGCTACAGCTGAAGCAGCATTTGGAAGATCCCTCAACTCCGGATGAGGTCCTCATTGAGAAAATGAATGAAGCAGATAAGATGGAGATTGAGAAGGACCAAAAACAGAGGAAACTTCAATCTCCTAGCACCACAAGTGCCAAAGTACAACAGATAGATGTCCCTTCAGACACTCGGGAGCTTAGTGTACTGACAGCAAGCACTGAACAGGGATCATGGTCTTCACCTATTCACCATTTCCCCACAAGTCAGACTGGACTGGAGGAGCTGTTACAGACCCAGAAAGAAATACTAGAGATGATGACGATGTTGATGACTCGTCTGGTGAAACCCCAGACAGAAGAGGTCTCACCACTCATGGCACCAAAGACCCCTACCACTAACCGCTCTATGAAACCAATACAGAGAGCCTGCTTCAAATGTGGGGGAAAAGGACATCTCAGGCGAGTATGCCCAAGCCTGGTAGTTGAGGAAAAGTCCAAACAGCTGGCGGGAAACTTCAGCGGGCCCCGGTGAAGGAGCCGACCGGGTGCCCATCATTTTCAGTGAGTTCCAAACTGAATGAGAAGCTAAGGAAGAGAAAAGACAAAACTCCTCAGAGGAACTATAGTATCCCTCAGCAGGGGTACACCCCAAAGAGAGAGGGCCAGACCCCTCAGAAGAGGCACAGCATTCCCCAAAGGGAATGCACACCTAAGAAAAACTATAATATCCCTCAGCAGGTCTGTGCGCCCATTAAAAGGAGGGAAATCGATGCATACCAGGCCCAAGAAAGACTAAAGTCAAAAGGGAGATGGACGAGAGAGAGTCCGAAGGGAAAGGACCAGAAGAAGGCGACTCCTGCCAGGCCATATCCGGAGAAACTGGTAGGCCCATCTCCTGTAGTGCCCATTCAAGTGGAGGGAGTCTACACCAGAGCCATCTTGGATACTGGGGCACAAGTGACCCTACTATACCGGGATTTCTACGATAAGCACTTGAGTCATCTGCCCATCCAGAACATAGAGGAGCTGGAAATATGGGGAATTGGAACCCAGAGCTTCCCATATGATGGCTATCTGCCCATCCGGATGACCTTTGACCCGTCTGTGGCTGGGAAGGCCAAAGTGTTTGACACCCTGGCAGTTGTGTGCCCTCGGCCGCCAGGAGCCAACAAGAGCTCCCTTATAATAGGGACAAACACGGACCTGGTCCGAAGACTCCTGACCCCTTTAGTGGAAGAGAAGGGGCAAGCAGCCACCAAGATCCATCCCATGCTGAGGACGGCTTACCAAAGGCTGGTCCTTGAGCAGAAGACCCCGGTGGAGGGGATAGGGAAGGTGTGGAGACTTGGAAGAAGAGGGGTAGTGTTGCAGCCTGGCAAAGTAACCTGTCTCAGAGCCACTGTGAAGCTTACTTGGGAGCAGCCTGGACCCTTTGTCGTGCTGGAGTCCGACCCAAAAGGAGAGTCCTCAGGTCTGGAAGTGATACCAGAAGTGATTCCGCTGAAGCTTCTGAAGAAGGCCCATTGTAGAGTTCCAGTGAGTGTTAGAAACACTACCAGAGGCCCCATGGAAATCCCTGCCAGAATGCTGCTGGGCCAGGTGAGCCCTGCTGCCCCGGTTACCCTGTCAGAAGTAAAGGGGACGGGTGAAAGAGGAGATCTTTGGGAGAAGCTGTCCATGGAGAACTTGAATCTATCCAGGGTTTGGAAAGAGAGAGCCAAGGCCCAGTTGACTAGATGGGAGAAGATATTCTCCAGAGATGAGTTCGATGTGGGGTGTGCAAGGAGTGCCACCCATCGGATCCGCCTCCAGGAAGACAAGCCCTTCCGAGAGAGAGTCAGGCGGGTCCCCCTAGCAGATCTGGAGGATCTAAGGGAACAACTTGCAGAACTCAAGAGGACTGGTGTGATACGGGAGTCCAGGAGCCCCTATGCCTCTCCCATAGTGGTGGTCAGAAAGAAGAATGGGTCATTGAGGCTCTGTATAGACTACAGGACTCTCAACAGGAAAACCATCCCTGACCAATACACCACTCCAAGGATAGAGGATGCCCTACAGAGCTTGTCTGGAGCCAAATGGTTCAGCGTTATGGACCTCAAGAGCGGGTACTATCAGATTCCTATGCATCCAGAAGACAAGGAAAAGACAGCTTTCATAACCCCAGTGGGGTTCTTTGAATTCAATCGGATGCCCCAAGGTCTGTCTGGAGCCCCAGCTACTTTCCAACGTCTCATGGAGAAGACTGTAGGAGACATGAACCTTATTGAAGTCCTTGTATACCTGGACGATGTCATTGTCTTTGGGAGAACCTTGGAAGAACACGAAGAGAGGCTGGAAAAAGTGTTGAGAAGACTAAGTGAGGAAGGACTCAAGCTTTCGCCTGAGAAGTGTCGGTTCTACCAGTCTTCTGTGAACTATCTGGGGCACATAGTGTCTGAAGAGGGGGTGGCCACAGACCCTGAGAAATTGGAGGCAGTTACCTCCTGGCCACGACCCACCACAGTAACAGAACTCAGATCTTTCTTGGGGTTCTGCTCCTATTACAGGAGGTTTGTGGAAGGATTCGCCCGAATTGCTAGACCATTGAATGAACTACTCAAGACCGAGGGGGAAGAGGACGACTCAGGGCCCAGGAAGCCGGGAGAGTCAGTCAGAGATCAGTGGAACCAGAAGTGTGAAGAGGCCTTCCAGGCATTAAAGGAGAGCCTAACCACTGCCCCGGTCTTGGCCTACGCAGACCCAACCAAACCCTATGAACTGCACGTGGATGCTAGTCATGAAGGTCTGGGAGGAGTACTTTACCAAGAACATGAAGGGCAACTGCGGCCTGTTGCCTACGTGAGTAGGAGCCTGAACCCCTCGGAGAAGAACTACCCCACGCACAAGCTGGAGTTCCTGGCCCTCAAGTGGGCAGTAGTAGACAAGCTCAAAGACTACCTGTATGGAGCGGAGTTCACTGTGAAGACCGACAACAACCCCCTGACCTACCTGTTCACCACGGCCAAGCTGGACGCCACTGGACACAGGTGGCTGGCCGCACTGTCTGGATTCAACTTCAGCCTTAAGTATAGACCAGAAGTGGGGAATCGAGACGCAGACGCTCTGTCCAGGAGATCTCATCTCCCCACCATTGAAATAGAAGATTGGACCCAAGTGGCACCGGACGGGGTGCGGGCCCTTTGTCAAGGAGCTGAATTCCAAGCTCGAGGAGGTTCCAGAGCAGAGGAAATAGGAGTTACCATAGTGGGAGTCCCCAGACACTACTGTGGAGTAGCTCAACTGGGAGAGGACAACCTGCCAAGACTGTCCAAGAAGGAGTTGAGGTGTGACCAATTGGAAGACCCCATGGGGAGATTGGTCCTGGAGGCCCTGGAGAATCAGGATCCAAACAGACTCATGCGTCAACCTTCAAAAGAAGCTCGCCTGCTGAGGAAGGAGTGGGATAGGTTGCAGCTACATCAGGGAGTGGTCTACCGAAGGGGCCCCTCTGATGACTCAGAAGATAAGTGGCAGCTGTTCCTCCCAGAGAAACATCGGGAGACTGTTCTGATTGCCCTGCATGACAATCATGGCCACCTAGGGGCTGAAAGGACCTTTCAACTTGTCAGAAGTCGGTTCTATTGGCCCTGCATGAGGGCAGAGGTAGAGGAGTACTGCCACTTATGTGCCCGATGCATCCAGAGGAAGACTTTGCCCCATCAAGCTGCCCCAATGGGCCATCTACAAAGTCAAGGCCCAATGGATCTGGTATGCATTGATTTTCTCTGCCTCGAACCCGACCTGAGTGGACTAGGAAATGTTCTGGTGATAACCGACCATTTCACCCGGTATGCCCAGGCTTTCCCGACCAAAGACCAGAAGGCCTCCACCGTAGCCAAGGTACTTATGGAGAAGTACTTTGTCCATTATGGGCTGCCACAGCGACTCCATTCAGATCAAGGGAGAGACTTCGAGAGTAAACTGATCCGGAAGCTCCTGGATTCTTTGGGAATCAAAAAGACTCGAACTACACCTTACCATCCACAGGGAGATGCTCAGCCGGAAAGGTTCAACCGAACCTTGCTCAACATGTTGGGGACTCTGGAAAGTGAGAAAAAGCAACATTGGAGCAAACACATAGCAGCCATAGTACATGCTTACAACTGCACCATCAGTGATGCTACAGGCTACTCCCCATATCGACTCATGTTTGGGAGAGAGGCGAGACTACCTGTGGACCTGGCCTTTGGCACCTCTCTGGACCATTCCTCAGTCACATCCCACAAAGGGTACGTGGACAGGCTCAGACAAAGCCTGAAAGTAGCTTATGAGCAAGCTCAAGCAGCTTCCGACCAAAGGGGGGCTAGAAATAAGAGAAACTTTGACTTGAAGGTCCGGGTGCAAGACCTACAGCCTGGGGATCGAGTGCTGTTACGCAACCTGGGGATCCCTGGGAAGCACAAACTTGCAGACAGATGGAGATCTGAACCTTATGTCATCTGTAGGAAGTTGCCGGGCCTACCTGTCTATAAGTTGAAACCAGAAGGAAAGGTAGGCCCACTGAAGATGTGGCATCGGAATCACCTGCTCCCACTTGCTGAGGCAGTTAGAATACCTCCTGCGGGAGACTCCCCTGAACGGGCCTCTATCCTGGATACTCCTAGGCCGAACACTCGGTCGCAGACCTCCTGGGCTGAAGAGGGAGAGGCCTCTCAACCTAGTGAAAATGAAGAAGGAGAACTTGATTGGCTGTGGCCTTCCCCAACTCCAGAAACTTCTAATATTGATCTTCCAGCCACTGAAGACACTCAAGATGGAACACTGAACCCAGAAGCCACAGAGTTCATCCCTTCTAGTCCTTCAGCAGAATACTGGGAAGATGCCCAGGATGGTTGTTCAGAGGAAGAGGTACCTGAGGCGCCAGAGCCAGACATCCCAAGAGAGCAAAGGACTCGAAGAGTCATCCGGCCTCCTAAGAAGCTGACCTACCCACAAATGGGGAACAGTTCGATAGACTCTGTAGTTACTGCTAGAAGGAATGCTGAGAATCCGAATCCTTCCACTGTCCATTTAGTGGAGGGCAACCCCAGCTCACTCTCTGGCACAGTTAGACAGGTCGCCCCCACTGAAGCGACCTGTAGACAGGACAGCTCCCCATCCTATGATGATTGGTGGGAGGCTCCTCTGTCAATCCTATGCAACCGCATTGAAGCTAAAATGTTTTGCAGATCTAAAAATGTTAGATGTCTTTGGGGACCAAAGAGTTCAAGTGGGGGGAGTGTGTAGCGGGGTGTTCCCCTTTAATGCAGAGAGACAAGAAGTTCCAGGTGAGAGGTGAGTCGGGAGGAAGTAAAGAGACATTATGGAAGTGAAAGCAGAAGAGAGAGAGACTACATCTCCCAGTACATCTTGCAGCACCCAGGGTGCATTGCTCCAGAACAGAGACTGCTGGGGCAGACTTTATAAAGGGGAGGCGGAGTTTTGGTCGGCCTCTTTGGACACCCCTCTCCTAGCAAGAGGATCTCTGTGCTGAACTGCTGTGTGCACAAGGCCTGAAGCCTGGGCCGTGTGCTCCTTTCCAAAGAGCCCTCTGCCAGCCTAGCAGAGCCTTAGAGACATCTAATCCTCCTTGCTGCAGTACAACAGAAGGATTGAAGACTTGGATGTCGGTGGATTCCTGTTCCTAGACGAATCGATGGAGGAAACGGACTTGGACTTGTCCAGGTGGTGAGAGCTGTTTAAAGACAGATACTTTATCTTTACTATTCGTTGGGATTACAAAGTTGTTCTTCAAGTGCACCACCGAAAAGATTGCTAGTGAATATTGTTTCACTGAACTTCCATTTAGATCAGTCAGGCCTGACTGCATAGGTAGACATTGCTGGGTGTTAGTCTGCCCATGAGGGGAAGTAGCTGTAAAAGGGCAGCGCTAGAGTTGCATAGCAATACTTTATTATTCTGATTACTCTGTTTATCTTTATTACTGTTTATTGCAGGGATCTGCAACTTGTTATACTGTTGTTTATTACTTGCCCATTAGCCTCAGTAAAGTATCTGGGTAAAGTACATTTGGTGTCAGTTCCGCTTACTTTAATAGGAGTTTTAAAGTATATTCTGTGTATGTTTGTTATAGGACTGCGTCACCAACAGTTGCGGTCACGCGGTCCTATCCCTCTATCACCAGCTGTGCTACGGGAGGTTAGAGCCGATTGCCAGGGGTTGACAGCAGTGCACTACAGGGCCCAAATCAATATCAGCGGCTCTCTTAACTGGGGGTAGCGCTACACTTTTTTCCAACAAATAGAGCTTTTTTTTGGTGGTATTTGGTCACCTCTGCAGGTTTTATTTTTTGAGCTATAAACAAACAAAGAGCGAAAAAAAAATTACTTTTTGCTATAATACATATCCCAAAAAAATAATATAAAAAAACACATTTATTCATCAGTTTAGGCCAATATGTATTCTTCTACATATTTTTGGCTAAAAAAAAAATCACAAAAGGCGTATATTGATTGGTTTGCGCAAAAGTTATCAGGTCTACAAACTATGGGATAGAGCTAGGTACAATTTTTTTTTAATTGTTTTTATTAGTAATGGCGGCAATCTGCAATTTTTAGCGGGACTGCGACATTGCGGCGGACACATCTGACCCTCAAGGACACTTTGGGTGATGATGGGTACTGGCTGTCAGGTGCTGTGTTTTGGGTGTTGGGTACTGGCTGTCTGGTACTGTGTGTTGGATGATGGGTGCTGGCTGTCAGGTGCTGTGTGTTGGATACTGGCTGTCAGGTGCTGTGTGTTGGGTGCTGGCTGTCAGGTGCTGTGCGTTGGGTACTGGCTGTCAGGTGCTGTGCGTTGGGTACTGGCTGTCAGGTGCTGTGTGTTGGATACTGACTGTCAGGTGCTGTGTGTTGGGTGCTGGCTGTCAGGTGCTGTGTGTTGGGTGCTGGCTGTCAATCGCTGTGTGTTGGGTACTGGTTACAGGTACTGTGTGCTGGCTGTCAGGTAGGGTTGCCACCTCATCCTTTTAACCACTTAAGGACCGGAAGGATTTGCCCACTTAATGAGCAGGCCATTTTTTTTTGCTACTTTTTGCTATAATACATAACCCCAAAAAATATATAAAAAAACAAATTTCTTAAGTTCAGGCCGATATATATTCTTCTACATATTTTTGGCTTATATTGACTGGTTTGCGTAAAAGTAATTGCATCAACAAACTATGGGATAGACTTAGGGACTTTTTTTTTAATTGTTTTTACTAGTAATGGCGGCGATCTGCAATTTTTAGCAGGACTTCCACGCTGCGGCGGACAAATCTGACCCCAAATGACACTTTTTGGGGACCAGAGACATTATTACATTGATCAGTGCTATAAAATGCACTGATCCCTAGGGGGGCGATCAAGGGCTTACCTGTGTTCCCTGGGTGTGTTCTAACTGTACGAGGGGATGGGCTGCCAGGGACATGACAGAGATGACTGGGAACAGTAGATCTCTGTTATGTCCCCTGTCAGAACAGGGATCTGCTTGTTTACAAAGGCTGATCCCCGTTCTGCCTCTGTACTAGGCGATCACGGGTTGCCGGCTGACATTGAGTCCGCCCGACTCGCTGGCATGCGCGCTGCCTGTAATTATGCCTGCGTGAGCTTCCGTACAGCAATTCACGCAGGAGAGCCAACCTGCCACCATATAACGACGGCGGCTGGTCGGCAAGTAGTTAAACCCAAACACATATGAATTACACAGGTTATGAGGCTAATTTAATGCAAATAAGGCACTGAGTTGAGTTTTATTACCACCTTAATCAACCAGAGAACCTGTGTAAATAATAGGATTTTTATAACAGCTTACCTGTAAAACCCTTTCTTGGAGTACATCACGGGACACAAAGCGGCATAGTAATTACTATGTGGGTTATAGAGCTTACCTTCAGGTGATGGACACTGGCACACCCAAGACAGGAAGTCCCCTCCCTATATAACCCCTCCCATATCGTGAGTACCTCAGTTTTGTAGCAAAGCAATAAGTGTCCCCAAAAGAGGGGTGGGAGCTCTGTGTCCCGTGATGTACTCCAAGAAAAGGATTTTACAGGTAAGCTGTTATAAAAATCCTATTTTCTTTATCGTACATCACGGGACACAGAGCGGCATAGTAATTACTATGTGGGATGTCCCAAAGCAATGCCAAAATGAGGGGAGGGAGACACCATAACAAGCTGGGCGCCATCAGGCATGAGGATCTATACTGCAGCCTGCAGCACACTACGCCCAAAGGCGATATCCTCATGACCTCTTACATCCACCTGATAACATTTTGTGAATGTGTGGACTGAAGACCAAGTTGCGGCCTTACAGATTTGAGCCAAGGAGGCCTGGTGATGCATTGCCCAAGAAGCACCAACCGCTCTAGTAGAGTGCGCTGTAATCTTAAATGGAGGCACCTTCTTTCTCAGACCATAGGCTTGAATAATAACCTGCCAAATCCACTTAGAAATAGTAGATTTCGACGCTGCCTGGCCCCTTCTGGGGCCTTCTGGCAGAATAAATAAAACATCAGTTTTTCGAATCATAGCAGTAGCTTCAAGATAGGCTTTAACTGCTCTTACTACATCCAAAGAATGTAATAATTTCTCTTCCACCGAACTAGGTTTGGGAAAAAAAGGAAGGAAGAACCATATCTTGGTTCAAATGAAAACTTGACACGACCTTCGGAAGAAAGGCTGGATGTGTACGTAAAACCACTCTATCCTTATGGATAATCAAATATGTCTCCTTGCAAGATAAAGCTGCTAATTCCGATACCCTCCTGGCTGAGGATATAGCTACCAAGAACACTAATTTCCTGGTGAGGAGCACTAAAGGAATGTGGAGTAATGGTTCAAAAGGTTGTCTTTGAAGAACTGATAGAACCAAGTTTAAGTCCCATGGACAAATGGGAGACCTCACTGGTTGGTTGATACGAGTCACACCCTGCAAGAAGGTTTTTACTAGCGAATGTGTAGCTAGTGGCCTTTGAAAAAATATCGATAAGGCCGAAACCTGTCCCTTAATAGTACTTAAGGCTAGGTTTTTGACAACAGCCCACTGTAGGAAGTCAAGTATTCTGCCTATGATGTACTTCCGAGGATGCCATTTCTTGGCTTCACACCATGCCACATACGCCTTCCAAACTCTATAATATATATGTCTAGATACTGGCTTTCTAGCATTAATTATCGTAGACACCACTGTGTTAGAGAGACCTCTCTCTCTTAGAATGTGGGATTCAATAGCCAGACCGTTAAATTTAGAGTTTGTAAAGAAGGGTGGTATATCGGACCCTGCGTGAGCAGGTCTGGCCGAAGCGTAAGGGTCCAAGGCTTGCCTACAGACATTCTTACAATTTCCGCATACCAGGATCTCCGAAGTCATGCTGGGGCTACCAGAATCACCGGCCTCCTTTCCATCCTGACTCTGCGGAGGAGTCGAGGTAGAAGCTGCAGCGAAGGGAACGCATATATTAGTGCGAACTGATCCCATGGGAACACCAGCGCATCCGATCCGCAAGCGAGCGGGTCTCTCGTCCTGGACACAAAGCTGGTCAATTTCTTGTTGAACCTGGATGCGAATAGATCTACATCTGGTGTCCCCCATCTCTAACATATTGTCTGAAAGATGTCGGGGTGAAGAGACCATTCCCCTGGGGATAACTGCTGCCGACTCAGGAAGTCTGCTTTCCAATTCTCTATTCCTGGAATAAAGATAGCGGATATGCATGGGACATGTTTTTCTGCCCATATCAGGATATGATTCACCTCCTTCTGGGCCGCATCGCTCTTGGTGCCCCCTTGGTGATTGATGTATGCCACAGCTGTGGCATTGTCTGATTGGATCCTGACAGGAGACCCATGTAGCTTGGAAGTCCATGCTTCCAGGACCAACCGTGCCGCCCGAATTTCCAGTAGGTTGATGGGCAAGGTCTTCTCGATATTCGACCACTTTCCCTGGAGTGAACATTGCTCCAGTACTGCCTCCCAGCCTAGAAGGCTGGCATCCGTAGTTACTACCCTCCAAGAGATTGGAATGAACGACTTTCCCTTTTGTAAATTTTGGGGTACCAACCACCAACATAGACTCCTGCGTACTGACGACGCCAGGGACATTGGGAAGTCTAGGGCTTGAACCTTTTTGTTCCAGGCGGATAGGATGGCGTTCTGCAGTTTCCTTGAATGGAATTGAGCATACGGAACTGCTTCGAAAGAGGCCACCATCTTTCCCAGCAACCGCATGCAAAGACGAATGGATGGCTGTCTCTTTGCACAAATCGCTTGAATTAGTTCTCTTAAGGAAGAGATTTTTGCCTGAGGCAGAAAAACCTTACTTTGGTCTGTGTCTATGAATAAGCCTAAATATTCGAGTCTTCTTGCTGGCTGCAAGGCCGACTTGTTCAGATTTAGGACCCAGCCCCAGGATTCCAGGTATTGTACCGTGTTGTGTACAGCAACCCTTAGGTTGGAAGCCGACAGATCTATTATCAATAGATCGTCCAGGTAGGCCCTTATAGATATTCCCCGAGTTCTTAAGTCGGCCAACAGAGGGGCCAAGATCTTTGTGAACACTTGCGGAGCCGTGGCCAACCCGAAGGGTGGCGCCACAAACTGAGAATGGCGCTGTTCCACCGCAAAGCCTAGAAGCTTTTGATGACTGGGGAATATAGGAACATGCAAATAAGCGTCCCTGATATCGATGGACACCAACCATTCTCCCCCTTGTAGGGAGGCGGCTATTGACCAAATTGATTCCATACGGAACGATTTGACGATTAGGAATTTGTTTAGACCTTTGAGATCTAGTATGGGTCTTACATCTCCATTGGGCTTTGGAACAGTAAAGAGGTTTGAGTAAAAACCCCAACCTCTGTTCCTTTACCGGAACTTCCACAATTACCCCTTGGGATAATAGTCGGTCTAACGCCGAAAGGAGAGATCTTCTCCTTACTGGATCTTTTGAGACGTTCGATGTTATAAACCGAGGAGGAGGAAATTCCTGTAACTCCAACTTGTATCCCAGGGATACCGTGGAGAGAGCCCATCTGTCCCGGATCGTCTCTTGCCAAGCCCCTGAAAACAACAGAAGTCTTCCCCCCACTCGTCTGAGTGGGGGCGACCCTTCATAAGGCCGACTTGGGGGCTGGTTTAGTATTCCTTCGGTTCCAGGGTTTTTTATTACCCTGCGGCTGTCCCTGAGCTCTCCCTCCAGGATTGGATAGGGGAGGCCGTCGGAACTGCTTAGAGGCTGAAGTTCCTGGGACTGGCGAGATGGGCCGCTTGAAGGCAGGACCCCTGAATTTCCTTTTAACAGGTAAAAGGGTACTCTTCCCACTGGAGATTTTCTGGATGTATTTATCCAAGTCCTCGCCAAATAACCACTCCCCATGGAATGGAAATCCAGCCAGGAGCTTTTTACAGGGTGTCTCGGCTGACCAGTTTTTCAGCCATAGGAGTCTACGCATGTGTACCAACACCAGCGTAAGGCGGGAGGCCTGATGAATTGAATCTTTAATGGCGTCAACCGCAAAACATAAAGCCCTAGGTAGATCTGCTAAATCCTGCGCCTGCTGAATTGGCATGTCTTTTAAAGCCAGCTTCATCTGGTCTTTCAAGGCCTGACAGATGCCAATGGCTGCCACTGCAGGCTGAGTTACAGTACCAGCTGTAGAAAAAGCAGTCTTTAATAGGGTTTCCAACTTTTTATCTGTTGGATCTTTAAACATCTGTACATTGTCCACTGGACATGTCAGGGATTTGTTCACAGAGGAGATGGCAGCGTCCACAGTAGGAAGGCTCAATTTTTTGGTGAACTTTTCCTCCATAGGATATACCACAGAAAACTTTTTGGGAGGAAGGAACAGTTTATCAGGATGTTCCCAATCCTTATAGATGAGATTTTCTAGCAATGGATGCATTGGAAAGGAACCATTAGCCTGCGGGGCTTTCAAAGAGCCCAATGAAGAAACCGATGTAGTTGCTGGTTCTGAAAGGGGCAGCTTGAAAGCTGACTGAACCATGTCTGTTTAAGACTGAACTAACAATCTTTCAGCCTGAGAGGCTGAAAACGGTTCCTCTAAAGTAGTTTCCTCCGAGGCTGCATCATCCTCCTGATCCCCTGCAGGAAAATCAATTTCATCCTGAGACAATTACTCTGCTGTTAGATACTCTAACGGTGGAGATGGAGATCTGGCGCGCTTTTTTCCCGGCAGGGAGGAAGCGATTAATGCCGCCAATCTTTGTTCTAATCCTCCCAGAGCAGAGGTAAAAGCCTCCTCTGTCACATATACCGGAGCAGGTGAACTGAGGGCAGCTGCAGCACCTAGCATTCCTGATGGCTCCCCTCGGGTAACTACCTCTGATTTATCAGGGGAGGATATATTAGTAGGAGCAAGCCCCAGATCCTGAGAGCCCGATGGCGAACCCTTTAGCCTCCTAGGATTTTTACTCCCAGAGCCCTTGGAAGGCATAGTCCTAGCTCAAGCTAAGGACTTACAGCCAAAAATGCACCCACTACTAGCTATAGTCTAGCGTACAAGCTTGCTATCAGAGCTAGTCAGGTGACTAAACTAATGTGCCTTGGGGATGCCTGTATCACCACCTGTAGCGTGCCCAATATAATATCAAAAATAAATGTCACCAAGGAGCTCTGCTGATGTGTCCATCCTCTTACAGCATGTCTCGCAGAGGCTGTCTTTTAAAAGCAGAGGACGCCCGCACATGCGCAGAAGCGCGCTTGCGCCAATGCGTGCGCGTCAATGCGCACGCGCATGCGCCAATGCGCGTGTTGGGGAGAGGAGCAGGAGGAACTTTTCCTCCATAGGCTTCCCACTGGGAGCTGTAGTTTTACATTGGAGCCTAGCTGACACTATAGAGGGAGACCACAGCGCCATGTCTAAGAACGCTGTTTCCAGGTCCCCCTAGCAGGTATGGTAACATTTTTACAGATGGGTACTGCAGAGCTTGTACATAGAAGAATGCTCCTCCATCTGTCTAGGCATTACACTTATAGAAGGTATGCCCAGCTATATAGACATTCTCAAGTATCTCCCTCCTGTGGCCAAACAGGGGTACTACGTAATGTCCAATAGAACCATAAGAAAATACATTTCAGGTTTATCAAAGATATTTTAGGCATCAGGTACGGTGGGAAATATACCATGTAGGTAAAATACAGGCAAACACATTAGTCTTGAAGGGTCCCTGCTGGACCAAGTTCATCAGGGACCCTCACTTACCTGTCCCCGCCTCAGGACCCTGTTCGGAACAGACAGCCCAAACTTCGCCCCTTTGGCGGGCAACGTCATTTGACCTTCAGGGACCGGGGTCCTACTGAAAGGAACACCACTCCCCTGGACCTGTATAGCACCCTGCCAGAAAACCTCTTGGTATTGGGTCTGACCATAGTACTGGATCCCAGGGTCCAGCCCTCCTAAGAGAGGCATTACAGGCCAAACCTCGTAGATGGTCCACATCTTCTTCCCCGAGGCCCGGGTACCGTCCATTTTGGCATTGAAGCACTTTGGACGGATCCGGAATAGCTCGCCTTTAGGCCTCAAAGACCATACGCAGAGCTAACTTGAATACATTCTTAACTGTGACCAACACCTTTAGACACTGGCAACAAAACTGAGGTACTGCCGATATGGGAGGGGTTATATAGGGAGGGGACTTCCTGTCTTGGGTGTGCCAGTGTCCATCACCTGAAGGTAAGCTCTATAACCCACATAGTAATTACTATGTGTTCGGGTTTAAAGGGATGAGGTGGCAACCCTACTGTCAGGTGCTGTGTGATGTATAATGGCTTTGAGGTTGGGCTGGGTTCACACTGGTAGGACATACGCTCCGACTTTGGAAGCACATGTCGCATGACATGTATAAATCAATGGTTTCCATTTGAGAGCTGTTTTAACTGGTCCGACAGAAGTCAGCCCGACTTTAGGGCTGGGTTCCCACTTTCTGTGGTGTCTCTTTCTTCTTTTTCTAAATGACTCTTTAGGTTAGTGGATAACATATTGAATTCAGATGTGGATTTATGTGGTAGGAGCTTCTCTCTAATATCCTTAATCTCTTTGCCTATGAGGGCTAATCGGGTCATTTTTTTCTCTAATAGAAAATAAATAAATGAAATCCCAGCCTTGTTGAAATAGCGAAACCATGTGTCTAATTCTAGGTCTCCCTGTTGTGGACATACGTCCCATCTTAGTCCTCTTGGGACCAATGCGTCCCTTAACATATTGGTCAAGGAATGCCTTGTCCCATTCTAAATGTAATTTAGAGGTCATGAGGTTTTTAAGCCTCATGAATAAACCACCCATTTCTGAGTCTGTACTAGTGGAAACGAACACACCCTCTGTGGTGTTTCTCTTTCTTCTTTTTCTAAATGATTCTTTAGGTTAGTGGATAACATATTGTATTCAGATGTGGATTTATGTGGTAGGAGCTACTCTCTAATATCCTTAATCTCTTTGTCTATGAGGGCTAATCGGGTCATTTTTTTTTTCTCATCACATTATTTGTTGATACAGATATAATATCAATACGTTTCAAGTTTTTTTTTATACTATTTACGTTTATTCATTATATCACTTATCACTAACATATGGTATATACAAAGTGGGATTTTCCACTTTTTTCACAGCGCCACACTGTATTTATTTATATGGGTTCCCACTTGTACGACAAACGCTCCGACAATGGGAGCTCATGTCGCATGACGTGTGAAAATCAATGTTTCCCTATGGGAGCCATCTTAACTGGTCCGACACAAGTCGGTCTGACTTTGAAAATGCTCCCTGTACTACTTTGGTCCAACTTTGATCCTACTTCAGCCCATTGAATATCATTGAAGTCGGATCAAAGTAGGATCCTTGTCCTAACCATCCGACTTGTGACATCTGACATGGTTATTACGGCCGGGTTCACACTTGTATGACAAACGCTTCGACATTGGGAGCACATGTCGCATGACGTGTGAAAATCAATGTTTCCCTATGGGAGCCATCATAACTGGTCCAACACGAGTCGGTCCAACTTTGAAAATGCTCCCTTCACTACTTTGGTCTGACTTTGATCCTACTTCAGCCCACTGAATATCACTGAAGTCCTGATTGCCATCTTGCCTGATCTGACTTTGGCATGCGACTTGTGCTCTGATGATCTTGAAGGGGAACTCCACGCTACAGTTGAAAAAAAAAAACGGCATGGGTTCCCCCTCCAAGAGCATACCAGGCCCTTCGGTCTGGTATGGATTTTAAGGGGAGCCCCCTACGCCGAAAAAACGGTGGGGGTCCCCCCAAAGTCCATACCAGACCCTTATCTGAGCACGCAGCCCGGCAAGTCAGGAAAAAGGGAGGGGACGTACCAGGCCGCATGCTCAACATGGGGGGGTGGGTGCTTTGGGGCAGGGGGGGCCCTGTGCACCCCCACCCCAAAGCACCTTGTCCCCATGTTGATGAGGACAAGGGCCTCTTTCCAACAACCCTGGCCGTTGGTTGTCAGGGTCTGCGGGCGGGGGGATTATCGGAATCTGGGAGCCCCCTTTAACAAGGGGGCCCCTAGATCCCGGCCCCCACCCTATGTGAATGAGTATGGGGTACATTGTACCCCTACCCATTCACCTGAAAAAAGTGTCAAAAATAACACGTTTTAAAGTAATTTATTCAGCAGCATCGGGGGTCTCTTCCGACTTCTCCCCTCTCCGGCTCTTCTGCCTCCTCCACTGATGTCTTCTAGCCCTCTCCAGTTCTTCTCCCCTCTCTGGCTCTTCTCCGCTCTCTCCGGTTCTTCTGCCTCTGTCCGCTGTCTTCTGCCGGGTCTCCTCCGCTATCTTCTGCTCTTTTGCTCGCTCTTGCCTGGTCTTCTCCATTGTCTTCTCCCTCTGTTTTTCTTCCGATGTTGACTTGACGCTCTCTCCCGCTCTGGTGCGCAGTGTGCCACTACTTATATTGGCATGGGGGCGGGGTGGTGACATCATAAGAGGTGGGGCCTCCAGATGTCACACGGTGACTCCGCCCCATGCCAATATAAGTATTTGCACACCGCGCACTGGGCATTAGAGCGGACAGAGCGTTGAGTCAATATGGGAAGAAGAACAGAGGGAGAAGACAACGGAGAAGACTCTGCAAGAGCGAGAAAAAGAGCAGAAGATAGCGGAGGAGACCCGGCAGAAGACAGCGGACAAAGGGATTAGAACCGGAGAGAGCGGAGAAGAGCCAGAGAGGGGAGAAGAACCGGAGAGGGCTAGAAGATAACAGCAGAGGAGGCAAAAGAGCCGGAGAGGGGAGAAGTCGGAAGAGACCCCTGGAGCTGCTTAATAAATTACTTTAAAAACCTGTGTAATGTGTTTTTTTATTTTTGACACTTTTTTTCAGGGGAATGGGTAGGGGGTATAATGTACCCCATACTCATTCACATAGGGTGGGGGGCCGGGATCTGGGGGCCCCCTTGTTAGATCCCGATGACCATTGGCCAGGGTTGTTGGGAAGAGGCCCTTGTCCTCATCAACATGGGGACAAGGTGCTTTGGAGTGGGGGGCACAGGGCCCCCCTTGCCCCAAAGCACCCACCCCCCATGTTGAGGGCATGCAGCCTGGTACGGTTCAGGGGGGTTGCTCGCTCGTCCCCACCCCCTTATTCTGACCTGCCAGGCTGCGTGCTCGGATAGGGTCTGGCATGGACTTTGGGGGGACTCCCATGCTGTTTTTTCGGCGTAAGCGGTTTCCCTTAAAATCCATACCAGATCGAAAGGCCTGGTATGCTCTTGGAGGGGGAACCCATGTGTTTTTTTTTTTTACATTTTGCGTGGAGTTCCCCCTAAAGATTCATACCAGACACAGTGCCTGGTATTGTCGGAGATCGAAGTCGGATTCCTGTTTATTGAAGTCGGACGCATGTCGGACTTCAAGTCGCAGGGCAAAGTCGGATCCAAAGTAGTACGACTGTCATGTCGTACCAGTGTGAACCCGGCCTACAGCAGCAGTAAAAGTAATTTATGTCACGCTGGGATTGTTTTGATTGGTTAAAGGACAAGTCAAACCATCACAAAGTCGGATCAAAGTAGTATCCGATGTAGGACTGATGTCACAGAGCAAAGTAGGATGACAGTCGTATGACTGTCGTGTAGTATCAGTGTGAACCCAGCCTGAAAAAGGTTCCTGCACTACTTTGGTCCAACTTTGGTCCTACTTCAGCCCATTGACTATTATTGAAGTCGGATCAAAGTAGGATCCTTGTAATAACCATCCGACTTGTGACATCCGACATGGTGACTGCAGCAGCAGTAAAAGGAATTTATGTCACACTGGGATTGTTTTGATTGGTCAAAGGACAAGTCAGACTATCACAAAGTTGGATCAAAGTAGTATCCTGTTCATTCAAGTCCGATGGATGTAGGACCGATGTAGGACTGATGTCGCAGAGCAAAGTAGGATGACAGTCGTATGACTGTCCTGTAGTATCAGTGTGAACCCAGCCTTAGGCACTGTGTGCTGGCTGTCAAGTGCTGTGTGTTGGGTGATGGCTGGGTGTTGGCTGTCAGGTACTGTGTGTTGGGTGATGATGGGTACTGGCTGTCAGGTGCTGTGTGATGGGTACTGGCAGTCGGTTCTTTGTGATGGGGGGTATTGGCTGTCAGGTACTGTGTGTGGGTGATGATGGGTACTGGCTGTCAGGTGCTGTGTGTTGGGTAATGATGGGTACTGGCTGTCAGGTGCTGTGTGTTGGGTGATGATGTGTACTGGCTGTCAGGTGCTGTGTGTTGGGTGATGATAGGTACTGGCTGTCAGGTACTGTGTGGTGGGTGATGATGGGTACTGGCAATCAGGTACTGTGTGATGGGTACTGGCAGTCAGGTACTGTAATGGGTGATAATGGATACTGGCTGTCAGGTATTGTGTGGTGGGTGATGATGGGTACTGGCAGTTAGGTACTGTGTGATGGGTGATGATGGGTACTGGCTGCCAGGTACTGTGTGGTGGGTGATGATGGGTACTGGCTGTCAGGTGCTGTGTGTTGGGTACTGGCAGTCAGGTACTGTAATGGGTGATAATGGGTACTGGCTGTCAGGTACTGTGTGATGGGTGATGATGGGTACTGGCTGTCAGGTACTGTGTGATGGGTACGTGCTGTGTGTTGGGTGATGATGGGTACTGGCTGTCAGGTGCTGTGTGATAGGTGATGATGGGTACTGGCTGTCAGGTACCTTGATGGGTGATGATGGGTAGTGGCTGTCAGGTACTGTGTGATGGGTGATAATGGGTACTGGCTGTCAGGTACTGTGTGATGGGTGATGATTGGTATGGGCTGTCAGGTACTGTGTGATGATGGGTACTGGCAGCCAGGTACTGTGTGATGGTGATGATGTGTACTGGCTGTCAGGTACTGTGTGATGGGCTTTGATGGGTACTGGCTGTCAGTTACTGTGTGGTGGGTGATGATTGGTACTGTACAAAAAATGGGAGTATGGGAGTCCCACCTGTTTAATAAAGCTGCAGTACTCACCGATGATATATCGGGGGGTGTAATCAAATATACAAATGGCCACAAATAGAAAAAATAAAAAAGAGAACAGACAAATACACACCCTAAAGAGTTAACTACAATGATTTTATTGATGCTTAAAGCATGTGTAGCGGGGTGTTCCCCTTTAATGCAGAGAGACAAGAAGTTCCAGGTGAGAGGTGAGTCAGGAGGAAGTAAAGAGACATTATGGAAGTGAAAGCAGAGGAGAGAGAGACTACATCTCCCAGTACATCTTGCAGCACCCAGGGTGCATTGCTCCAGAACAGAGACTGCTGGGGCAGACTTTATAAAGGGGAGGCGGAGTTTTGGTCGGCCTCTTTGGACCCCCCCTCTCCTAGCAAGAGGATGTCTGTGCTGAACTGCTGTGTGCACAAGGCCTGAAGCCCGGGCCGTGTGCTCCTTTCCAAAGAGCCCTCTGCCAGCCTAGCAGAGCCTTAGAGACATCTAATCCTCCTTGCTGCAGTACACCAGAAGGATTGAAGACTTGGATGTCGGTGGATTCCTGTTCCTAGACGAATCGATGGAGGAAAGGGACTTGGACTTGTCCAGGTGGTGAGAGCTGTTTAAAGACAGATACTTTATCTTTACTATTCGTTGGGATTACAAAGTTGTTCTTCAAGTGCACCACCGAGAGATTGCTAGCAAATATTGTTTCACTGAACTTCCATTTAGATCAGTCAGGCCTGACTGCATAGGTAGACATTGCTGGGTGTTAGTCTACCCATGAGGGGAAGTAGCTGTAAAAGGGCAGCGCTAGAGTTGCATAGCAATACTTAATTATTCTGATTACTCTGTTTATCTTTATTACTGTTTATTGCAGGGATCTGCAACTTGTTATACTGTTGTTTATTACTTGCCCATTAGCCTCAGTAAAATATCTGGGTAAAGTACATTTGGTGTCAGTTCCGCTTACTTTAATAGGAGTTTTAAAGTATATTCTGTGTATGTTTGTTATAGGACTGCGTCACCAACAGTTGCGGTCACGCGGTCCTATCCCTCTATCACCAGCTGTGCCACGGGAGGTTAGAGCCGATTGCCAGGGGTTGACAGCAGTGCACTACAGGGCCCAAATCAATATCAGCGGCTCTCTTAACTGGGGGTAGCGCTACACGTGGGGGCTCGAGTCCGGGATCCTTGTACGTTGCACGCTGCAATCAAGCCGGTCAGAAGTACCAGCATGGACCCGCTGGCAATGTCACAGTGGTGCGCAGCGATTGGCGCCGATCCAACCGCGGCGGTAGTCATTGTACTCCCGGGGGAAAGATGGAAGGAAGAGGAGATAAAACATCTCGTATTGTTACTGTCTCCGAGCCACAAAGCATGGGTGATGGATTTTAGGCCAGATCCAGTGATCTCGTTTACATACGCACTGGTAGAATGGAAAAACGAAATCCCAGAGCATTTTAAAAGTCAGAGTATACAAGCCATAGATAATCAGATCTATCACTTGATACATACGCTGCCAGTGAAGGAAGAATGGTTTCAGACACCAAAGCCATCACTCCCACAATTATCTCCACCACTATCCCCTAAAGCAGAAAAGCTTAAGGAACTATTAAGCCCAGGATCACCGCTGGCCGCTATAGGGCCTGAATTGTTGAATGCTCTAGGAGACCTTGTAATTAAGTGCCTGAAAAGCAGTACGGTGCATGTGGAGGCCGGTTACCAGAAGCTTAGCACCTTCTCAGGGAAGCTCCCCGTCCCTGCGGGGGAGGAAGATTTTGACACTTGGGTGGAACAGGCATTGCAGGCAGTAGAAGCATGGGAGGTGCCTGAGGCACAGAAGAGACAGCGAGTCTTAGAAAGTCTGAAAGGTGCCGCGGCAGAATCGGTGAAGAGCTTCCGGTTTGGAAATGAAAACTGTACAGCTCAAGATTGCCTGGCCATGCTGCAGGAAGAGTTTGGTCAGCTGGAGAAGGTGTCAGAGATGATTTATCAAATTGAACACACTCTCCAGCAGCCGAATGAGAAACTGTCAGAATATGTTAGAAGGCTGAACAGGCAGTTATGCAAGATTGTACTGAAGAAGGGAATGCTGCCCAAAGATGCAGATGAAGCACGCATGAAGCAGATCATGAGGGGAGCGCGGCGCTCAGACCCGGTCTGGCTGCACCTGAAAACCTCAGGAGGAGGAATGTCACTAACCTACTCTGATCTAATAAAAATTATTAGGGACGAAGAGGCGCTGGAGGAAGATCAGCAGGTGGCCAAGGTGAATGTCACACCTGTACCAGTGTTGGTACATTCGGTCAAGAGCCCAGAAAGAGAAGCGGAGGTTGACACTCTGAAATCGCAAATGGCCCAAGTGTTGGAGATGCTGACCTCTTTGATGGAGAAAGATCAGAGAAGACGAGAGAAACCAAGCCCAAGAAAGGAGTTGTTCCCGAACACCTCAGCACCGGCCTCCCTACAGGACCGAGAAGAGGTGATTTGCTATAACTGCGGAGGGAGTGGCCACTTTGCAAACGTATGCTCCAGCCCAAAGAAGAAGAGAACAGATAATTGCAAGCCGGCGGGAAACTCCAAAGGGCCCCGGTGAAGGAGTCAACCGGGTGCCCATCATCTTCAGTGCGCTCCAAACTAAAAAAAAAGGCCAAGAATGGAGGAGACAAAACTCCTAGGAGGAGGTATAGTACACCCCCACCAAGATGTACCCCAGAGGGAGGGGGCAAGACCCCTCAGTGGAAGTACAGCACCCCAAAGAAGGAACATCCACCTAAAAGGAACAATAACATCCCTCAGCGGGTTTGTGCCCCCATTGAGAGGGAGAAAGTCAATGCATGCCAGGCTCAGGAAAAATTAAAGTCCAAAAGGAGCAGGGCAAGGGTCGAAAGCCAAAAAAAAGAGGTGACCCCAGTCCGGCCATACCCAAAGGAACTGGTGGGCCCGTCTCCTACTGTGCCCATTCAAGTGGAAGGAGTCTATACTAAAGCTCTTTTGGACACCGGAGCACAGGTGACTTTACTATACCGGGACTTCTATGATAGGCACTTGAGTCATCTGCCTATCCAGAAGATAGAAGAGCTGGAGATATGGGGACTTGGAACCCAGAGTTTCCCTCATGATGGGTACCTGCCCATAAAGATGACTTTCGACCCATCCGTGGCTGGGAAGGCTGAAGTGTTTGACACCCTGGCAGTTGTGTGTCCCCGGCCGCCTGGAGCCAGCAAGATTTCCCTGATCATTGGGACAAACACGGATCTAGTCAGGAGACTCCTGACCCCTCTAGTGAAAGAGAGAAACCATTCAGCCACCAAAATCCATCCCATGCTAAAGACGGCCTACCAACGACTGGTCTTAGAGCAGAAGACCCCGGGAGAGGGGATAGGGAAGGTGTGGAGACTTGGCAGAGAAGGAGTAGTGCTACAGCCCGGAGAAGTAACCTGTCTTAGGGCCACTGTGAAGCTTTCGTGGGAACAACCTGGCCCCTTTGTCATGCTGGAATCAGACCCAAGGGAAGAGTCCTCAGGCCTGGAAGTGATACCAGAAGTGATTCCGTTCAAGGCCCTGAAGAAGGCCCATGGCAGAGTTCCGGTGAGTGTTAGGAACACTACGGGAGGACCCATGGAGATCCCTGCCAGAGTGTTGCTTGGTCAGGTGAGCCCTGCTGCCCCGGTCACTTGGTCCGAAGTCAAGGGGACGGGTGACGGAGGAGATGTTTGGGAGAAACTGTCCGTGGAAAACCCGAACCTACCCAGGGCTTGGAAAGAAAGAGCCAAGGCCCAGCTGTCCAGGTGGGAGAAGATCTTTTCCGAAGATGAATTCGATGTGGGGTGTGCAAGAAGTGCCACCCATCGGATCCGCCTCCAAGAAGATAAGCCCTTCCGAGAGAGGGTCAGGCGGGTCCCCCTGGCAGATCTGGAGGATCTGAGGGAACAACTTGTAGAACTAAAGAAGACTGGTGTGATCCGGGAGTCTAGAAGTCCCTATGCCTCCCCAATCGTGGTGGTCAGAAAGAAGAATGGGTCGTTGAGGCTTTGTATCGATTACAGGACTCTCAACAGGAGAACCATCCCTGACCAATACACCACGCCAAGGATAGAAGATGCCCTACAAAGTTTGTCTGGAGCCAAATGGTTCAGTGTGATGGACCTCAAGAGTGGGTACTATCAAATCCCTATGCACCCAGAAGACAGGGAGAAGACAGCCTTCATAACCCCGGTGGGATTCTTCGAATTCAATAGGATGCCTCAGGGTCTGTCTGGAGCTCCTGCTACCTTTCAACGCCTTATGGAGAAGACTGTTGGAGACATGAATCTTATAGAAGTCCTTGTGTACTTGGACGATGTCATTGTCTTTGGAAGAACCTTGAAAGAACATGAAGCCAGGTTGGAGAAAGTATTGAGAAGACTCAGCGAAGAGGGACTTAAGCTTTCCCCCGAGAAGTGTCGGTTCTACCAGTCTTCTGTGAACTATCTGGGGCACATAGTGTCTGAAGAAGGGGTGGCCACAGATCCTGAGAAGTTGGAAGCAGTCACTTCCTGGCCACGACCCACCACAGTAACAGAGCTCAGATCCTTCCTGGGGTTCTGCTCCTATTATAGGAGGTTTGTGGAGGGGTTTGCTCGGATTGCCCGCCCGTTGAATGAATTGCTAAAGGCAGAAGGGGAAGAGGATGACTCAGGGCCCAGGAGGCCTGGTGAGTCAGTTCAAGATCAGTGGAACCCAAGGTGTGAAGAGGCCTTTCATGCTCTGAAGAGGAGCTTAACCACTGCCCCAGTCCTGGCCTACGCCGACCCTACTAGACCTTATGAATTACATGTGGATGCCAGCCATGAGGGTCTAGGTGGTGTACTCTACCAAGAACATGAAGGACAACTGCGACCAGTGGCCTATGTGAGCAGGAGCCTGACCCCCTCAGAAAAGAATTACCCCACTCATAAGCTGGAATTCCTGGCCCTCAAATGGGCGGTAGTAGACAAGCTAAAAGACTACTTGTATGGGGCAGAGTTTACTGTGAAGACAGACAACAACCCCCTGACCTACCTCTTCACCACCGCGAAACTAGATGCCACCGGACACAGGTGGTTGGTCGCATTGTCTGGATTCAACTTCAGTCTGAAGTACAGACCAGGAGCCGGAAATAGGGATGCAGATGCCCTGTCCCGGAGGTCTCATGCCACGACAAATGACTGGGAAGATTGGACCCAAGTGGCACCGGACGGGTTGCGGGCCCTTTGTCAAGGGGCTGAATTCCAAGCCAGAGGAGGCTCCAGAGCAGAAGAAATAGGGGTTACCATGGTAGGAGTCCCCAAACACTATTGTGGGGTAACTCAACTGGAGGAAGACAACCTACCGAGACTGTCCAAGAAGGAGTTGAGGTGTGACCAATTGGAAGACCCCATGGGGAGATTGGTCCTCGAAGCCCTGGAGAATCAGGATCCCAACAAATTCCTACATCACCCCTCAAAGGAGGCTCGCCTGTTGAGGAAGGAATTGGACAGGCTACAGGTACATCAGGGAGTGGTCTACCTAGGGGCCCCTCTGATGACTCAGAAGATAAGTGGCAGTTATTTCTTCCAGAGAAGCACCGAGAGACTGTACTAATTGCCCTGCATGACCATCATGGTCACCTAGGGGCAGAAAGGACCTTCCAGCTTGTCAGAAATCGGTTTTATTGGCCCTGCATGGGGGCAGAAGTAGAGGAGTATTGCCATTCCTGTGCACGATGCATTCAGAGAAAGACCCTACCCCATCAAGCTGCCCCAATGGGCCATTTACAGAGTCAAGGCCCAATGGATCTGGTATGCATTGACTTTCTCTGCCTCGAACCCGACCTGAGTGGATTGGGGAATGTTCTGGTAATAACCGGCCATTTCACCCGCTATGCTCAAGCTTTCCCAACCAAAGACCAGAAGGCATCCACCGTGGCCAAGATACTTATGGAGAAGTATTTTGTCCATTACGGACTACCACAGAGACTCCACTCAGATCAAGGAAGGGACTTTGAGAGTCGGTTGATCCGAAGACTTTTGGATTCATTAGGAATAAAGAAGACCAGAACCACGCCTTACCACCCACAAGGAGATGCTCAGCCGGAGAGATTTAACCGGACCCTGCTCAATATGTTGGGAACCTTAGAAACAGAGAAGAAGCAACACTGGAGTCAGCACATATCAGCCCTAGTACATGCCTATAACTGTACCACAAGTGACGCCACTGGCTACTCCCCTTATCGACTTATGTTTGGGAGAGAAGCAAGGCTACCTGTGGACCTGGCCTTTGGCACTTCTATAGACAATACCTCAGCTACATCCCACAAGGGATACGTGGACAGACTTAGACGTAGCTTGCAGGTGGCCTATGAACAAGCCCAGGCGGCTTCGGATCAAAGGGAGGCCCGCAACAAGAGAAATTTTGATCTGAAGGTTCGAGTGCAAGATCTGCAGCCCGGGGACCGAGTACTGCTACGCAATCTGGGGGTCCCTGGAAAACACAAGCTTGCCGACAGGTGGAGATCTGAGCCCTATGTTGTCTGTAGGAAGTTGCCCGGTTTGCCTGTCTACAAACTAAAGCCAGAAGGAAAGGTGGGTCCACTGAAGACGTGGCATCGGAACCACCTGCTCCCACTTGCTGAGGCAGTCAGAATACCTCCCGTGAGAGACTCCCCTGAACCGGCCTCTATCCTGGATATTCCTAGGCCGAACACTCGGTCCCAGACCTCTCGAGCCAAAGATGGGGAGGCCTCCCAATTGAGTACAGAAGAAGGTGGAGAACTGGACTGGCTGTGGCCTCCCTCGACTCTGGGAACGTCCGCCATAGATCTCCCAAATGGAGGGGATACCCCAGATGCAACGCTGAATCCGGAGGCTACTGAATTCATACCCTTCAGTCCCTCAGCTGATTACTGGGAAGATGTTCCTGACACTTGCGCAGAGGAGGACTCTAGAGATTCCATACGTCAGTTGACTTCTGAATCAGAGGTTCCAGAACCAGCAATGTTACCTGAACTTACTCCTGAAGAAGAGCCTGTGGTGCCAGAGTAAGAAGCACCAAGAGAGCAGAGGGCTCGCAGAGTCATCAGGCCTCCCAAGAAACTAACTTACCCCCAAATGGGGACGAGCTCAGAGGACTCTGTTGTAACGGCTAGGAGAAGTGTTGAACAACCTGATCCTTCCACCGTCCATTTGGTGGAGGGCAACCCCAGCTCACTCTCTGGCACAGTTAGGCAGGCCACTCATGGTAGTGTGACCTGTGGGCAAGAGAGTTCCATCCCAAAGTTTTGGTGGGAATTCCCTATGCCAACATCATGCTCGACATTGTCCAAAATGGTAAACAGTATTTGTTGAAGTTTATCTTTGGGGACCAAAGAGTTCAAGTGGGGGTAGTGTGTAGCGGGGTGTTCCCCTTTAATGCAGAGAGACAAGAAGTTCCAGGTGAGAGGTGAGTCGGGAGGAAGTAAAGAGACATTATGGAAGTGAAAGCAGAGGAGAGAGAGACTACATCTCCCAGTACATCTTGCAGCACCCAGGGTGCATTGCTCCAGAACAGAGACTGCTGGGGCAGACTTTATAAAGGGGAGGCAGAGTTTTGGTCGGCCTCTTTGGACCCCCCTCTCCTAGCAAGAGGATGTCTGTGCTGAACTGCTGTGTGCACAAGGCCTGAAGCCCGGGCCGTGTGCTCCTTTCCAAAGAGCCCTCTGCCAGCCTAGCAGAGCCTTAGAGACATCTAATCCTCCTTGCTGCAGTACACCAGAAGGATTGAAGACTTGGATGTCGGTGGATTCCTGTTCCTAGACGAATCGATGGAGGAAAGGGACTTGGACTTGTCCAGGTGGTGAGAGCTGTTTAAAGACAGATACTTTATCTTTACTATTCGTTGGGATTACAAAGTTGTTCTTCAAGTGCACCACCGAGAGATTGCTAGCAAATATTGTTTCACTGAACTTCCATTTAGATCAGTCAGGCCTGACTGCATAGGTAGACATTGCTGGGTGTTAGTCTACCCATGAGGGGAAGTAGCTTTAAAAGGGCAGCGCTAGAGTTGCATAGCAATACTTAATTATTCTGATTACTCTGTTTATCTTTATTACTGTTTATTGCAGGGATCTGCAACTTGTTATACTGTTGTTTATTACTTGCCCATTAGCCTCAGTAAAATATCTGGGTAAAGTACATTTGGTGTCAGTTCCGCTTACTTTAATAGGAGTTTTAAAGTATATTCTGTGTATGTTTGTTATAGGACTGCATCACCAACAGTTGCGGTCACGCGGTCCTATCCCTCTATCACCAGCTGTGCCACGGGAGGTTAGAGCCGATTGCCAGGGGTTGACAGCAGTGCACTACAGGGCCCAAATCAATATCAGCGGCTCTCTTAACTGGGGGTAGCGCTACACATGTATCAAAAATATAAATATTAAACATGTAAAAAATCCTAGTCCTCTGTACTGTATAGGGGACTAAACCAAGAACATTCCCCATATGTAATCCCAGCGACGGCAATGTACAGGTAACTAAATCAGGACCAGTTCCCCCCATAGAGAAACAGCTATACAAAATGCACACCCGCCCTCCCCCAACTCAAAAGCACCCCCTAGTACACCCAACAATTACCAAATCACTATATTGTTAACCCATATAATCAGGGCTGCTGTTAGAAATCACGGGGCCCCCTACAGCCTACCTGGCAGTGCCCCCCAGCTCCCCCTCCCCGAAATATAGCAAAACAATATTTTTACAAAAAAATCATTATTAGCAGACACAAACATAACAGAGAACCTGTGTGAATTAGCCCTTTTTTAAATAGTTTTGTACAATCTTTAAACTTTTTTTTATAATTTAAAATTTTAGTACGAAACAGGTAAGCCGGCAGTGCCATGGGGGGAGGGGGGGGCAGCACAGTGACACACAGGGGGGATCAGAAGCAGGCAGAACAGGGAGGGGGAAACAATTACAAGAACACTTCCCTGTGTCTGTGTCTCTCCCTGCAGCAGCTGAAAGCCAGCAGGAGGGAGAGAAACCGTCTTTCAGCTGCTGCAGGGAGACGCACAGGGCATCCTTCTGTAATTGCCCCTCTGCCTGACCACACCAATTCCCTCTGCTGTCTGGGCCCCCCTGTGTACCTGGGCCCCCTACAGGAGGACTGGTGGTCCCCCCCCTATCAGCGGCCCTGCATATAATGTTCCTACGCAGGACAGTGGATGCCTGAAACAGGTAATCTGTATTCACTGTCCATAGGTGGAACGCTGTGCTGGGGTAGTCACATGGATAGAAGGATATATTCATTTACCACCATTAATCAAACACAGACCGCTAAACACAAATCCAAGATGAAGAAAATATGAGAAGTTCGTTATGAGATGTTTATATAATTCACCCTAAATGGGAGTAAATGTGATGTATATACAGTCTCAAATATTCACTTATTGATCAAGGACGCTGGAAAACCATGGAGAGTCTCAAGCACTGTAAGGTAGTTATACCATATAAGTAAGTCCAAGAATGCATACAGAGCTTGATTCACCTGAGTAATAGGTGCACTCAATGGGAGTAATAATAGCCACAGAGAACAGTTTCCCACACCTTGCGAGTATGTCCATTTGTTCAAAGCAGTTGTTGTTTCAAATGTACGTGTAGTGGCCTCACTCTCCCTCTCCGCTTCTATCGCCTGGTTGGCTGGTTTTGTCTAGGGGTACCTGGGAGAGGAGAGTGCAGGAACACTACGCCAAGCTCTCCCCTCGTATGTATATGAGGGTTGAGCAAAGTCACTTGAATTACCTCCGGATCTGTTCACTGCATACGAAGCCTCCGAATTGTTCCGTGGATGTGTCTGCCAGTAATAGAGCCCCACACCAATTAAACGTCCAACACTCTTTTATTTCTCCATTGCCAGGGTGAACATAATATTTGAACTTTCAGTAACAGACAGACAGGGGTGTGGATACGAGTAGGCCCAGGCACAAATAAACTCTCCTATTCCTTTGCAAGCGAATAGGCCTCGCGCACGGTCTCTGCCACCGACCGTGAGATTGGTCGCTGCCACCGACCGGATAAACTGTTGAGGCCCCTGCCACAGGCCTAATAGCATGTCTCTGCCACTGACCTGAGTTGACTAGTTGGACCGCTGCCACCCGTCATAGAACATGAACCACCCTCCTCTATGAACTTGGCCCCTGCTCGGGAAAGATATCCATCCGGGCGGTCTCCAGAGGTTCACCCGGCACTGGCAATATGCTGCACCAGATCTTCGGATGAATCCCTCCTCCGGTCCCTTACGCCTCTGGATTCGGGTGCCCAACGCCCGGGCACCCTAGGACAATCCCTCCCTTGCGGGACCCAGCAGAAGGTACTGGGCCCCAGGCCTCCAGCTGAGTACCTCACCCCAGACTGAAGGTGTCTGGGATGGAACACGAACTCCAAGTGTCCAGGCCTAGGCCGCCTGGACACCGACCGCGGACAGCAGCCCTCAGGCTGAAGGTGCCTGGGACTCCAACCTCGTGGCGAAGATGTCCGCCCCCTTTATACCCTCTCCCAGCAAGCACAGCGGGTTCCCCGCCCCACCGTACAACTGCTGCGAGAGGTCACAAAGGGTACGGCACTGCAGCGATGGTTCAACCCCGGCCCAAAGTGACAGCGCCACCTGCTGGGCCGCAGGGAACTAGACATCACTGATGTCTTCACCAGAATTAAACACTTTGAAAAGTATATACCCGCTACATACCATATAAGTAAATCCAAAAATGCATACAGAGCTTGCTTCATCTGAGTAATAGCTGCACTCAATGGGAGTAATAGCCACTGAGAACAGTTTCCCACACCTTGCGGGTATGTCTATTTATTCAAAGCAGTTGTTAATTCAAATGTCTTAGTTCATATAATCACTCACTATGATAGCTGCCAAGCATCATTCACATGGATCTGAGCCGAACCGTCCTTGCATGCAGATCCACAATATTGGATGCACTACTTGTTGGCAAATGTTATTCATATACAGCAATTATCAAGGCAGATGTGCAGAATTACTTTACATTAGCTTAACTGTCTTAGCTGTCAAAGGTGGGTGGAGGTATAGGTACAGGCAGGGCTTTTTTTCAGTGGGTACGCGGGGGAACGCAGTTCCTGCACCTCCAGGACTGAATGTACGCAATGGCAAGGGGTGGTGGGGTGTGCTGTAGGGTCTGTTGATGCTGGCTGCTGGGGGATCTATTGTCATTGGAGGGGATCTATTTTGTGGGAGGAGGGTCTGTTGTTGCTGGGGAGGTCTGTTGTTGCTGGTAGGGGATCTATTGTTGCTGAGGGTGGGTCTTGTGTTACTGGGGGGGGGTCAGTTGTTTCTGGTAGGGATTTGCTGTTGAGGGAGGAGCCTATTGTTGCTGGCTGCTGGAAGATTTGTTTTTGCTGTTGGGGGTCTATGGTTGCTGAGGAAGGGGGTGATATTTTGTTGTAGGTGGTCTGTTGTTGCTGGGGGGATCTATTGTTGCTTGGGGGTCTATTGATGCTGGCTGGGGGGAGATCTGTTATTGCTTCAGGGGGTTTATTGTTGCTGGGGGGGAGGGTATTTTTTATGGGTGGTCCATTGAAGGGAATCTATTCTTGCTGGCTGCAGGGGATCTAATTTACTGCTTTTGTTATTATCATTAATGAGTTCCATGCAAATTAGTTAGTACCACAAATGTTACATGCTTCTGTATTCTTTAAAAGAGGCGGTCTTGGGAGATGGGTAGGGGATGGAACCAAGGAACGGTGCTCAGAGGTGGGTAGGGGGCAGAGACAAGGGATGACTTGGAAAGGGTGAGTTTCTGCACCTATTCTTTGAGAAAAAAAGCCCTGGGTACAGCATAGTACCTACAGATTCCCATAAATCAGTGGAGACAGATGCAAGATAATTTTGCCTTTCTGCTTTAACATAACCAATAATTTGCATAACAGCAGCCCTTCAATTTCAGAAATAAAATCAATATATTACTAGGGGATACCTTGAGTTGTAAACAACTCTGTCATCAGAAAAGATGTTACCTCTGGAGCTCTCCTTTACCAAGCAAACGGTAAAACTAATAATTACTATTTTGACAAAAAAAGAAATAAAAAAAACCACAGCCCAGAACTGGGTCCTGGCAGTCAGGTGCTGTGATGCGATGGGTGGTGGGTGATGATGGGTACTGGCACTCAGGTACTGTGTGATGGGTACTGGCAGTCAGGTACTGTAATGGAGGATTATGGGTCCTGGCAGTCAGGTGCTGTGTTGTGATGGGTGGGTGATGATGGGTACTGGCACTCAGGTACTGTGTGATGGGTACTGGCAGTCAACTACTGTAATGGGGGATTATGGGTCCTGGCAGTCAGGTGCTGTGATGTTATGGGTGGGTGATGATGGGTACTGGCACTCGGGTACTGTGTGATGGGTACTGGCAGTCAGGAACTGTAATGGGGGATTATGGGTCCTGGCAGTCAGGTGCTGTGATGTGATGGGTGGGTGATGATGGGTACTGGCACTCAGGTACTGAAATGGGGGATTATGGGTCCTGGCAGTCAGGTGCTGTGATGTAATGGGTGGATGATGATGGGTACTGGCACTCAGGTACTGTGTGATGGGTACTGGCAGTCAGGTACTGTAATGGGGGATTATGGGTCCTGGCAGTCAGGTGCTGTGATGTGATGGGTGGGTGATGATGGGTACTGGCACTCAGGTACTGTAATGGAGGATTATGGGTCCTGGCAGTCAGGTGCTGTGTGATGGGTACTGGCAGTCAGGTACTGTAATGGGGGATTATTGGTCCTGGCAGTCAGGTGCTGTGATGAGATGGGTGGTGGGTGATGATGGGTACTGGCACTCAGGTACTGTGTGATAGGAACTGGCAGTCAGGTATTGTAATGGGGGATTATGGATCCTGGCAGTCAGGTGCTGTGATGTAATTGGTGGTGGGTGATGATGGGTACTGGCACTCAGGTACTGTGTGATGGGTACTGGCAGTCAGGTACTGTAATGGGGGATTATGGGTCCTGGCAGTCAGGTGCTGTGATGTGATGGGTGGGTGATGATGGGTACTGGCACTCAGGTACTGTGTGATGGGTACTGGCAGTCAGGTACTGTAATGGGGGATTTTGGGTCCTGGCAGTCAGGTGCTGTGATGTGATGGGTGGGTGATGATGGGTATTGGCACTCAGGTACTGTGTGATGGGTACTGGCAGTCAGGCACTGTAATGGGGGATTATGGGTCCTGGCAGTCAGGTGCTGTGATGTGATGGGTGGGTGATGATGGGTACTGGCACTCAGGTACTGTGTGATGGGTCCTGGCAGTCAGGTGCTGTGCTGTGATGGGTGGTGGGTGATGATGGGTACTGGCACTCAGGTACTGGGATGGGTAATGATGGGTACTGGCACTCAGGTACTGGGATAAGTGATGATGGGTACTGGCACTCAGGTACTATGTGATGGGTACTGGCAGTCAGGTACTGTGTGATGGGTACTGGCAGTCAGGTACTGTAATGGGGGATTATGGGTCCGGGCAGTCAGGTGCTGTGATGTGATGGGTGGGTGATGATGGGTACTGGCACTCAGGTACTGGGATAAGTGATGATGGGTACTGGCACTCAGGTACTGGGATGGGTGATGATGGGTACTGGCACTCAGGTAGTGTGTGTAGAAGAGGAGGCGGCTCTAGGACCGCAGCGCTGCCTGTTCAGTCAGGGTGGATGCAGAAGAAAGAAGGAGGAGAGCTCCTGTGACCCGGGAGGAGAATAGGGCGAGGAGAGAGCAATGCTAAATCAAGGGTACTGTTAGGAGGCACAGCCACCCAAGGAAGGAAAGGATCGGATGAGGAGGAGGTGTGATCAGCAGACACACACACACACACACACACACAGACCAGTCCGGAGAGATCGGCCTCCCTCATTCTCCTCTCTAGGTATCACACAGCAGGTCGCCCCAATGAACATGTCAGTGTTGACTTTACAAGAATATGAATTCGAGAAGCAATTTAACGAGAACGACGCGATCCAGTGGATGCAGGATAACTGGTAGGTGCAGGCTGATCGCCCTCATTGATGAGTCTCTGTATCTGGATGGATGGCTGGATGGATGGATGGATGGATGGCATATCACCCACACATTCATTCTGTACGAGTGAGATGATGATGGTGATGATGAAGGATGTTGTCCCTCCCAGAGGATTTCACCTTGTGGATGACATGCACGATGTGTTTTCCATGTGTTGGGTACACTCAGCCCTGGGGATGCCTCTCCCAACATGCAGCCATAGGCCTTTGTGGCATTTGAAGGGTACAGGTATGATGTGCTGGGGCCCTGGTCTATCCACAATGAATGGAAGCTCTATATTTCTGGACTGGGTGGCTTACATGGCTTTCCACATACATGATCACTTGCATTGCCTGGGGCAAGAGCGCATACATAGGCAGGAGGGGGGTTCTGGCACAAGCTAAGAGGCCCTGCTTCGCAGACAACACCAGATTTCTGTCTTCATCTGTACATGCTGATAATAGTCATCAATATAGGGCAGTAGTAATAGCTGGATCTGCTCTGCTGGGGTCAGGAACTGCAAATCAATAGCTGCCATTGATCAGTTGATTGCATTCGTTTTGTCAAACAAGTGTTTGGGGTGTGTATCTATCTCCTGATTTCAGGTCCATTAGAATGTTGTGGATGTGCTAAGTTCATAGAGCAGGAACGGCTTTTCCTAAATCTGCCATGATCTGTTTGGAAATCAGGCCATGAAACACATAATTGCCTGATTTAACCTTGCAGAATGTTTTTGTTAAATATTTTCTTATATGTATCTATCTTATTTTTGTGTAACAATGTGTTGGGTTCATGTTTTATAAATATATAAAAATCTTCATTCATTCTTTATTCTGGATTTTAAAGTATTTAAAGACTTGACCTAGGGTTTTTTTTTTTTTTTTTTGCTTTTTTTTGGAGGCAGGAGTAAAGATGCCCACACACGCATCAATACGATCGATTAAAATGATCACATTAAAGGTCAGTTAGAAAGCATCAGATATGGTTTATTCACCTTTTTATTAATCATTTCCTTCACTGTCAAAAGTCTTTGAAAAAAAGTAAAAAACCAAGGTGATTGTTTCTGAATCAATTGCTTCATATGCCAAGTGATCAGCTTCAATACAATTTAGTTTTCTAGCCCTATCCAATCACTTATAGTAGACCCAGCAAGGTGGTCATTTATAACAGGAAGAGATCTATACATGTTCAGTAAGACCCGGTTCACACTGGGGCGGCACGACTTGTCCCGCGACTCTGCCGGGCGATCTCCACATGACTTCAGAGGTGACTTGCAAAATGACTTCTGTATTGAAGTCAATGGAAGTCGCCCTGAAGTCGTCCCAAAGTAGTACAGGAACCTTTTTCTAAGTCAGAGCGACTTGAGTCGCTCCTGTTAGAACGGTTCCATTGTACAGAGCGGATCGCGACTTGACAGGCGGCTAGGTCGCCTGACGAGTCGCCCCTGTGTGAACTGGCTCTTAGATCAGAATATTGATATGATTGTTTTATCAGATGAATGGATCGATACATGTATGGGCAGTACAGCCTCTGAGTCCTATGCTTCTCTAGTCTTTCATTTGTTCTACACAAGGTACTGTGCCCAGGGCTGCTGTTAGAAATCACGGGGCCCCGTACGGCCTACCTGGCAGGGCCCCCCCAATATATCAAGACCACATGTTCACAAAAAATACACTAAAATCATTAGTGGACACAAACATAACAGAGAACTTGTGTGAATTAGCCCGTTTTTATTTGTTTTTTACATAGAAAAAATTATATTTACAGTGACAGGGGGCACACGGGGGGGGGGTCAGAAGCAGGCAGAACAGGGAGGGAAATCAGTGTCAGGAAGAAATTACAGGAATGATGCCCTGTGTCTGTGTCTCTCCCTGCAGCAGCTGAAACCTGGCAGGAGGGGGAGAACCTGGCTTTCAGCTGCTGCAGAGAGCTGCATAGGCCAAACCACACTAATTCCCTGTGCTGTTTGGGCCCCCCTGTGTGCCCGGGCCCCCTACAGGAGGACTGGTGGTCCCCCCCTATCAGCGGCCCTGACTGTGCCCACAGGGACATTCAGACACGTAGTACTTGTTAGTCTAAATGAGTTTTGACAAAATAATAAAATGCTCAGGATGAAGTGTTTACTTGATCCCATTGGTGGGCTGAGACATGTCTGTGGTAATGGAAGTTTGCAAATCTGTTCTGCACAGAGTGAATTGCCCATACTTCACCCTTTCTACCCCAGAGGAACCCATGAAATTATAATCAAGTCCCAAGGAAGACCCTTGCTAAAAAGGAAATGATCTACAATTCAGGTATAGTATGTTGTAGTTATAATTAAATAATAAAGAGTGTGGCATACCTAGAATATTTGACACCCCCTACTCTAGTTGATAGTTATTTGCCTTAGTATTTTCAAAATTAAAATGACAACTATCAATAATGTTCAGAAAACAAATGCAGGCAGACTTCTTTACATTGGTAGTCAATTGAGAAAGGCTTCCCTACATTGTGGTCAGAAGGAGAGGTGTTCCCTAACATTGGTGGTCATTAAAGAAGTGGTCCCTTTCCTAGTGGTTGATCCCTGTTAGGTTGGAGGTCAATTGAAAGAATGAGCACTTTCATTGGGGATCAGTTTGAATAGCGCTACCCTCTCCCCCAACAGGTGGCATGTTGTCAACTGGCGTTGGCCCTAGAACTATGCAGATGCTAAGTCAATCAGCCACTGCTCAAGGAACCCCTTGCAACCCGCCCTAGGGTTCCACAGAGCCATGATTTACAATGGCTGGTAAAAGAGAGGCAAGAACTTATAACAATGGAATCCTTTATTCAAGATGGCACAAATTCTGATTTAACAAGAGAATGAATTGTAGACTTGTGCACAACGGAAAAATTCGTTCCGTTTCGGTTCGTTTCTTTCCGGTCCTGTTGATTCGTAATCATTCGTAATTTTGCTAGACGGGATTTTTCGTGTTCGGACTCATTCGTATTTTTGCAAGCGACATTTTTCGTTGAATTTTTTGTTGCTTTATAATTCGTACTTTCGGTAGAGTACGTTGTTTTTCGTTGATTCTGGACACAACTCCTACTTTCGTAACTTTTTTTGGGTTCGTACTTTCGGTAGAGTACGTTGTTTTTCGTTGATTCTGGACACAACTCCTACTTTCGTAACTTTTTTTGGGTTCGTACTTTCGGTAGAGTACGTTGTTTTTCGTTGATTCTGGACACAACTCCTACTTTCGTAACTTTTTTTGGGTTCGTTGATTCGTAATTTTCCGTGTCTCTCTCACAACGACGCTGCCTATTATGCCTAATGTGCTTCGAATGGATTTGTACTTTTCTAAATACATTGCGGTTATTTGTAACGATTCGAAATCTCGTATTTTACTTTCGTTTTTTACATGCGGCTATAGGCTCCGCCCCTGTACACCATTTTGAGAGGGTTCAGCACGGTGAGGGAGAAGCAGAGAGCAGAGCAGAGTGTTATTGTGCTTCGAATGGATTCGAAATCTCGTATTTTACTTTCGTTTTTTACATGCGGCTATAACCTCCGCCCCTGTACACCATTTTGAGAGGGAGTTCAGCACGGTGTGGGAGAAGCAGAGAGCAGAGCAGAGTGAGTGTTATTGTGCTTCGTATGGATTCGTACATTCGTAACTTTTTCATAACGAATTATGCCGAAGACATTCGGGCATTCGCTATTTGCGGTATAATTTATTTCGGATTCGGTCTTATTCGTAATTGCTTTGTTCGGAAATTCGAATGCTTCCGAATGTCCGAAAGTTGCTAAATTCGGACGAATTTCAATTCGTTACGAAACGAATTGCACAAGCCTAATGAATTGTGCCCTAGCCAGCCATGTGCACATTCTCTACAGCCTGGGCAGGAAGTGGGTTTAAAAGTATCTGCAACTGAATTCTACTTTTGGTATTATCTATAGTAATACTAAGGAAAGGATTTAGTCCACGGTCATAATATCTGTTCCTACCTCTGTTCTGGGCTGTGGGGTTTTTTATTTCTTTTTTTTTGTCAAAATAGTATTAGTTTTACCGTTTGCTTGGTAAAGGAGAGCTCCAGAGGTAACATCTTTTCTGATGACAGAGTTGTTTACAACTCAAGGTATCCCCTAGTAATATATTGCTTTTATTTCTGAAATTGAAGGGCTGCTGTTATGCAAATTATTTATGTTAAAGCAGAAAGGCAGAATTATCTTGCATCTGTCTCCACTGATTTATGGGAATCTGTAGGTACTATGCTGTACCTATACCTCCAGCCACCTTTGACAACTAAGACCGTTAAGCTAATGTAAAGTAATTCTGCACATCCCGCTGCCGTTGACCTCCTATACACCTCACTCTGAATGATCCATTCATGTGGCAGTGGTGCAGGATTGGAATGACCTTGGTGTTCAGTCATTCTGAAGGTCAAGGCCAGTCTGTACCTTCACCTCTGCTTTGTGAATGATTTATTCTGAATGAGAAGTAAACATCAACAATGTGTTGTGGGTGCATGCGCAGAATGACCACAGCCATCAATCGTTCAGAGTGACTAAAGCCAAAGTCATTCTGCATCTGCACTACCGACTACACATTGTTTATATCTGTTTAAATATTTCCCTCCCTCCCCCTGACTACACATTGTTTATATCTCAGCCTAAATATTTGCACCCCTCAATCCCCCCCCCCCCCCAAAAAAAAAAATTTTTTTTTATTTTCCATAAGGGCGCTTTTCATCCATACCTATCCCTGTGATGCTTTGTTAAGTGAAGGAAATCTTGACAATTTGTATACAGCCATAGACAGCCACAAAGTCCTGTTGTAATTTGAGTTAGGATGTTACAAATCTGCTCAGCAATACATCCTGAACATAAGGGAGAAGTTACCTTTGGTGAAAGGTGCCAAAACAATTGTATACGGTGTACGTAGAGGTAAAATGAAAATGCAAATCTTCTTTAATATTGTTCTCCATCTTTCTGTAGCTGCCCTATGGACACAATTGTGTCCATTAACCAACCACTTTCCTTAAGCATTGTTATGGTGGGCATCAGTGCCGGGACAAGGCCATCCAGTGCCCAGGGCAAAGATGCCAAACTGCGCCCCCACCCTTCCCTTAGGTTTAGGGTTGAGGCGCCCGCATCCCTGCAAATAAACTATTGCGCCCAGGGCAGCCATCCCTTCTGCCCACCCCTTGTCCCAGCCCTGGTGGTCATACACACTTTGATAAATGATCGACTTCTTTCTTCATAATTGGCAAAATCAGTGCTTTGTGCACTGGTCCAAATCAATTGGTGGAGGGGGGGATTATTGTGTGGGGTTGTTTTTCAGGGGATGGGCTTGGCCCCTTAGTTTCAGTGAAGGGAACTCTTAGCGTTATTGCGATAAAAATAGCGCCTGCAATGCGCCCCAAAAAAGCCGCTCAATTGTATCCAGTGTGAAAGCCCGAGGGCTTTCACACTGGAGCGTTGCGCTTGCAGGAGGGTCAAAAAACTCCTGCAAGCCGCATCTTTCAGGCACGATAGGAGCGGTAAAAATACCGCTCCTATAGCGCCCCTGCCCATTGAAGTCAATGGGGTAGCGCCTTCAAAACGCCGCAAAGAGACGTTATTGCAGGCGTTTTTAACCCATTTTCGGCCGCTAGCGGGGGTTAAAATCCCCCCACTAGCGCCCAAAAATCGCGGCAAAAAATACGGTATGGCCAGCGTATCCAGCGCTTCAGTGTGAAAGTAGCCTTAAAGCGGTAGTAAACCGATGTGTTGTTTTTTTTGTTTTGTTTTTCTGGAACCTGCAAGGTAAAGCTATAATGTGCTAGTATACATCACATACTAGCACATTATGTGAAACTTACCTTAGAACGAAGCCCTTCCAGAGGTGAGCTGTCACAGCTGACAAGGCTTCCATTTTCAACCATTTTCCTTCTGGCTTTGCGGAGCCACAATGACGCCACTACGTGCAGAAGTCGCCATTTATGGCACAGGCTGTGCCTTTGGAGCGTATGTGCTCGTGTCATAACCCACAGCATGTACAGTAAATATCTCTAGCGGTGCACCTAAGGTCCATAAAGACATGGATGAGGGAGTTTGGGGTGGAGGAGCTTGACTGGCCTGCACAGAATCCTGACCTCAACCAGATAGAACATTTTTGGGATGAATTAGAGCGGAGACTGCGAGCCAGGCCTTTTTGTCCACATCAGTGCCTGACCTCATAAATGCGCTTCTGAAAGAATGGTCAAACATTCCCATAGACACACTCCTAAACCTTGTGGACAACCTTCCCAGAATAGTTTTAGCTGCAAAGGGTGGGCCAACTCCATATTGAACACTACGAACTGAGACTGGGATGCCATTAAAGTTCATGTGTGTGTAAAGGCAGGTGTCCCAATACTTTTGGTAATATAGTGGGGTTATTTACTAAAGGCAAATCCACTTTGCACTACAAGTGCAAACTAAAGTGCACTTGAAAGTGCAGTCACTGTAGATCCGAGGGGGACATGCAAGGAAAATAAAAAACATAATTTTAGCTTGTACATGATTGGATAATAAAATCAGCAGAGATTCCCCTCATATTTACAGCGACTGCACTTCCAAGTGCACTTTCAGTGCAATTTCAATTGCACTTTGCACTTGTAGTTTGCACTTGTGGTGTAAAGTGGATTTGCATTTCGTAAATAACCCCCAGTGTCTCTGTTAGTGATCAATCAAATCTTCATTTCACCACAGATGCAACCTCATCTGATCGATCGAAATATGACTGCATTCAGGAACAAAATATCTCAGTGCTGCCGATCAATGCAAAACCATCAATGATATTCCTCCCTGGCTGATTGACTCAGTTTGACTGAATCCAATCTAATTGAGTCCAAATCCATCGGAAGGGAAGTTATGGTTTTTCAATTGTGTGCGGATTCCATTGTTTTTATTAAATTTCACATTAAATGGATTAAAATAAATAAATAAATAGTGTGGTCACCATTATTATGAGCAGGGTTGTGTGACAGCAGATCACTAAGGAAGGCAGATGAGTTGAAAGATTTCAAGGAAATTATGCATTTACTTCAAGAAAGGGGCAAGCTGAAAACCATTAACCACTTGCCGACCGGCTCACGCCGATATACGTTGGCAGAATGGCACGGCTGCGCAAAGCAACGTACCTGTACGTTGCTTTTGAATTTGCCGCCGTGAGGGCGCTCGTGCCCGCGGGTCCCGCAGACTCGATGTCCGCCGAGTGCCCGCGATGGTCTCACTGAGAGGCAAAACGGGGAGATGGCAATTCCCTGTTCTGCCTAGTGACAGGACAGTGATCTACTGCTCCCTGTCATCGGGAGCAGTGATCACTGCTGTGTCACTGGTAGCCCAGCCCCCCCACAGTTAGGCCTCGTACACACGGCCGAGAATCTCGTCGGGAAAAAACACGTCGTTTTTTTTGACGAGATTCTTGGACAAAAAACTTGTCCCGGCCGAGTGTACACACGCTCCATTCAAAGAATGGAGCGAACGCGGTGACGTCATTGACTACGACGAGCGTGCGCTCGTCACATTCGATGCCGTCGCCGCCATCTTGCTACACCCTACCTATGCCTAGGAAGCTACCGCGCATGCGTCAAAGTCATTTCGAGCATGCGTGGGTTTCCGTGGCGACAGGTAAGTGTACACACACACACTTTTCTCGTCGAGAAACAGGCCGATGAGAATCTCGACGAGAAAATAGAGACCAGGTTCTCTATTTTTCTCATCGAGATTCTGGTCAGTTTTCTCGACGAGAAACCATACACACAAACGATTTTCTCGGCAAGAAAGCTCTCTCGGCAGTTTTCTTGTTGTTTCTTGCCGAGAAACTCGTTTGTGTGTACGAAGCTTCAGAATCACTCACTAGGACACACTTAACCCCTTCGTCGCCCCCTAGTGTTTAACCCCTTCCCTTCCAGTGTCATTTACACAGTAATCAGTGCATTTTTATAGCACTGATCGCTGTATAAATGACAATGATCCCAAAATAGCATCAAAAGTGTCCGATGTGTCCGCCATAATGTCGCAGTCATGATAAAAATCGCAGATCGCCGCCATTAATAATAAAAAAAAAGCCATAAATCTATCCCCTACCAAAAATATGTAGAAAATATTGCTTTATTTTTTAAATTGTCGCTCTTTTTTTGTTTATAGCGCCAAAAAAAACCGCAGAGGTGATCAAATACCACCAAAATAAAGCTCTATTTGTTGGAAAAAAAGGATGTCAATTTTGTTTTGGTACAACGTCGCACGAGCGTGCAATTGTCAGTTAAAGCGACGCAGTGCTGAATCGCAAAAAGTGCTCTGGTCAGGAAGGGGGTAAATTCTTCCGGGGCTGAAGTGGTTAACCACTTAAGGACTGCCGCCTGTACATATACATCGGCAGAATGGCTAGGCTGGGCACAAGCACGTACAGGTACGTCTTCTTTCAGATGCCCAGCCGTGGGTCGCACGCGTGCCGCCGGCGGTGCGCTCGCGACCCGGTCCTGAGCTCCGTGACCGCACCCGCGGGACTCGCGGACCCGATCGCCGCCGGTGTCCCACGATCGGGTCACACAGCTGAAGAACGGGGAGAGGTAAGTGTAAACAAACCTCTCCCCGTGCTTCCTAGTGAGCCTGTCACTGATCGTCTGTTCCCTGTCATAGGGAACGACGATCAGTGAGGTCACACCCCTTCAGCGCCCCCTACAGGTTAACCCCTTCACTGCCAGTGTCATTTTCACAGTAATCGGTGCATTTTTATAGCACTGATCACTGTAAAAATGACAATGGTCCCAAAATAGTGTCAAAAGTGTCTGATGTGTCCGCCATAATGTCACAGTCACGATAAAAATCACTGATCGTCGCCATTACTAGAAAAAAAAAAATAATAATAAAAATGCCATAAAACTATCCCCTATTTTGTAGATGCTATAACTTTTGCGCAAACCAATCAATAAACGTTTATTGCGATTTTTTTTTTTTTTTTATTAAAAATATGTAGAAGAATACGTATCGGCCTAAACTGAGGAAAAAAAATGTTTTTTTATATATTTTTTGGGGATATTTATTATAGCAAAAAGTAAAAAATATTGCTTTATTTTTTAAATTGCGCTTTTTTTTGTTTATAGTGCAAAAAATAAAAACCGCAGAGGTGATCAAATACCACCAAAAGAAAGCTCTATTTGTGGGGAAAAAAATAAGTATATTTTGTTTTGGTACAATGCCGCACGACCGCGCAATTGTCAGTTAAAGCGACGCAGTGCTGAATCACAAAAAGTAGACTGGTCCTTTAGCTTCAAAATGGTCCGGGGTTTAAGTGGTTAAAGGATAACTCCACTTTCATTGGGAAAAAAAATAACAAATAAAGAAAAAAACAATATAGCATATACAATTGCGATACAAGTCACATTGTAATTGAATGTTATTAAAAATTACCTTTCCTTTTCAATCTGCAGCTGCTGTAATTTCCTTTAACCCCTTAACGACCGCCCACTGTACATATGCGTCGGCAGAATGGCACGGACAGGCAAACTCGCGTACCTGTACGTGCCTGCCTTATTATGGGTGGGGGGTCCCATCGGACCCCCCTCCGGTACCGTGAGTGGCCGGGATCGCTTCGGGAGCGTTCCGTGATGAGGGGGCCGCCATTCGTTTCTGGCCACCCCCTCGCGATCGCTCCCGGCGAATGAAAAGCTTCCTCTACCTGTGTAATGTTTACACAGGCAGGAGGAAGTGATGTCATCTCTCCTGCGGCGCTCACATATACCGAGCGCCGTGGAGAGAATACACACAGGTTAGTGCACTGAACAGCACACTGACACCAGGACACATAGGCACACGATCGCCCCCCCAGACACCCCCAGATCACCCCCCAGCCCCCAGTCACAGTGTCACTGATTGCAGTGACCATTTATTTACTGATCACTGCAATCAGTGACATTTGTGACTGTAAAAGTGTCAGGGCAGTTAGTTTTAGGTCCAGTGTAGCCCCCTAACCCCCCCTAATAAAGGTTTAACCCCTTGATCGTAACCCTTTCACCCCCTAGCACCACTGTCACTAAGCAATCGTTTTTCTGATCGCTGTCTTAGTGTCGGTGGTGCTGATAGGTAGCCAGTTATTTTTTTTTAGGTTCGCCGCAGGTTTTTATAGCGTCAGGTACCCCCATATATTACCTAATAAAGGTTTAACCCCTTGATTGCCCCCCAGGTAACCCTTTCACCCCCTTTTGCCAGTGTCACTAAGCGATCGTTTTTCTGATCGCTGCCTTAGTGTCGGTGGTGCCGATAGGTAGCCAGTTATTTTTTTTTAGGTTCGCCGCAGGTTTTTATAGCGTCAGGTACCCCCATATATTACCTAATAAAGGTTTAACCCCTTGATCGCCCCCCAGGTAACCCTTTCACCCCCCTTTTGCCAGTGTCACTAAGCAATCGTTTTTCTGATCGCTGTATTAGTTATGCTGGTGCTGCTAGGTAGTCAGTTATTTTTTTTAGGTACCCCCATATATTATCTAATAAAGGTTTTAACCCCCTAATTGCCCCTAGTTAACCCTTTCACCAGTGATCACTGTATAAGTGTTACTGGTGACACTGGTTAGCCAGTTAGTTATTTTGTTATTTAGGTTCCCCGTCAGGTTTTTATATAGCATCAGGTACCCCCATATATTACCTAATAAAGGTTTAACCTCCTGATTGCCCCTAGTTAACCCTTTCACCAGTGATCACCATATAAGTGTTATGGGTGACGCTGGTTAGTTAGTTTGCTTTTTATAGTGTCAGGGCACCCGCCGTATATAACCCAATAAAGGTTTAACCCCCTGATTGCCCGGCGGGTGATATCAATTAGGTTTTAGCGTCAGAGAGGGTCTGCGTCACACCCCAGGCAGCGTCAGGTTAGTGCCAGTAAAGCTAACACCCACGCGTGAAGCATACACCTCCCTTAAGGGTATAGTATCTGAACAGATCAATATCTGATCTGATCAGATCTATACTAGCGTCCCCAGCGGTTTAGGGTTCCCAAAAACGCAGTTTTAGCGGGATCAGCCCAAATACCTGCTAGCACCTGCGTTTTGCCCCTCCGTCCAGCCCAGGCCACCCAAGTGCAGTATCGATCGATCACTGTCACTTACAAAACACAACACACATAACTGCAGCGTTCGCAGAGACAGGCCTGATCCCTGCGACTCCAGTGCTGTAGGAGGTGATTTCACCACCACAGTTAAAAAAAAAAAAGCATATATGCCGAAGCATGGGGGCAGCAGGGGCGGAGGAGCGATTTTGCTCCTAATGCCGTGTACATACGGTCAAAATTCCGACGGAGGCTTGCCCGTGGAAAAGTCCGACCATGTGTGTGCGGCATAACTTTTGCGAGAGGATGCCCCCATGCTTCGGCATATATAAATGGTGCATGTATGCCCATCATTAGAAGTGGGTGGATGAAGGGAGGTATTCTAATGGTGGGCATACCCACTGATCAATCTCTTTTTTTTCGTTCAGCCAACAGGCTGCATGAAAAAAAAGATTACAATACATGTCCAACAAGGACCAGCAACGTACTGGTATGTTGCTGGACTTTGAATGGTTATACCAGATTGATGCCTGCGAGTTTAGGTATCATCTTGGTATCATTCTTTTCAGCCAGCGGCCGGCTTTCATGTAAAAGCAATCCTAGTGGCTAATTAGCCTCTGGACTGCTTTTACAGGCAGTGGGAGGGAATATCCCCCCCCCCGGATATAAAAAGCGCCATTGGGAAAGCATTTTATCACACCGATCTTGGTGTGGTCAGATGCTTTGAGGGCAGAGGAAAGATCTAGGGTCTAATAGACCCCAGTTTTTTCAAAAAAAGAGTACCTGTCACTACCTATTGCTATCATAGGGGATATTTACATTCCCTGAGATAACAATAAAAATGATAAAAATATGGAAGGAACAGTTTAAAAATAAAATAAAAAAGCAAAATTAATAATAAAAAAAAAAAAGCACCCCTGTCCCGCCCTGCTCTTGCGCAATGGCGAACGCAAGTGTCGGTCTGGCGTCATATGTAAACAGCAATTGCATTATGCATGTGAGGTATCACCACGAAGGTCAGATCGAGGGCAGTAATTTTAGCAGTAGACCTCCTCTGTAAACCTAACGTGGTAACCTGTAAATGCTCTTAAAGGCTTTTAAAAATGTATGTAGTTTGTCGCCACTGCGCGTTTGTGCGAAAATTTAAAGCATGTCGTGTTTGGTATCTATATACTCGGCCTAAGATCATCTTTTTTATTTCATCAAACATTTGGGCAATATAGTGTGTTTTAGTGCATTAAAATTTAAAAAAGTGTATTTTTTCCCAAAAAAATGCGTTTCAAAAATCGCTGCGCAAATACTGTGTGGAAAAAATGCAACACCCACCATTTTAATCTGTAGGGCCTTTGCTTTAAAAAAATATATAATGTTTGGGGGTTCAATATAATTTTCTTGCAAAAAAAAAAAATGTTTTCATGTAAACAAAAAGTGTCAGAAAGGGCTTTGTCTTCAAGTGGTTAGAAGAGTGGATGGATGTAAGCTTCCTAATGTTGTGTATAGAATGCCAGGACAGTTCAAAACCCCCCCCAAATGACCCCATTTTGGAAAGTAGACACCCCAAGCTATATACTGAGAGGCATGTCGAGTCCATGGAATATTTTATATGTTGACACAAGTTGCGGAAAAAAGACAATTTATTTTTTATTTTAATTTTTTTTGCACAAAGTTGTCACTAAATGATATATTGCTCAAACATGTCATGGGAATATGTGTAAATACAACCCAAAATACATTCTGGTGCTTCTCCTGAGTATGGGGATGCCACATGTGTGAGACTTTTTGGGAGCCTAGCCGCGTACGGGACCCCAAAAACCAAGCACCGCCTTCAGGCTTTCTAAGGGTGTAAATTTTTGATTTCACTTCTCACTGCCTATCACAGTTTCGGAGGCCATGGAATGCCCAGATGGCACAAAACCCCCCCAAATGACCCCATTTTGGAAAGTAGACACCCCAAGCTATTTGCTGAGGGGTATGGTGAGTATTTTGCAGAGATATCAGTCCAATTAATGATATTTCTATAGTCTTCTACTTATGTACTCCTAAATTTAATGCAACCCTGGCATCCACTTGCCGACCGCCCACAGTACATTTACGTCACGACTTTGACGTTAAATACCGTTGTTATGGCAGCAGATAGCTACCATAACACTGGTATTATTTTGTACTGTGGGCGATTTCGAGTCTGATAAATATGGTCCCAGTGGCAGATTTGTCACGGGATCACTTTTCGAGGTGCCCCCTCCTGCCGCTTACTGGTTGTCTCTGAGTTTACCCGAGCCGATCAGATCCCTCAGATGCCTGGCCAGGAAGTCGAGTGAGAGCAAGATAGCCCCCACTCTGCTCTATGCCCTTGGAGGACCGGAGCGACGTCAGATGTCACTTCTGCCTCTCGGTCTTCAGGGGCTGTTTTTTTTTTTTCTGTTAAAGACAAAACCAATTTTTTTTTTTTTTTTTTTTTTTTTAATAAAGGTAAAAGAAAGATCTGGAGGACCTGTCATGCTTGTTTCTATTACAAAGGATGTTTACTTTCCTTGAATAAGTGATAAAAAATAAATAATGGGACAGTGTAAAAATTAAATAAAAAAATAAAAAATAAAAAAGCACTAGACCTCCTCTATAACACTAAACAGCTAACCTGTAAAAATGTTTGAAGCATGGAGATTTTTCAGTACTGTAGTTTGTCGCTATTCCACGAACATGCGCAATTTTAAAGCATGACATGTTGGGTATACATTTACTCAGCGTAACACCTTTTTCATTATACAAAAAACATTGGGCTAAATTTAAAAGTGTGTTTCTGTGTGTTTTTTTAAATTTTTATTTATCAAAGTGTATTTTTTCCCAAAAAAATGCGTTTGAAAGACCACTGCGCAAATACAGTGTGGCATTAAATATTGCAATGATCACCATTTTATTCTCTAGAGTCTCTGCTAAAAAAAAAATATATAGATATATAAAATGTTTTGGGGTTTTAAGTAATTTTCTAGCAAAAAATATTAATTTAAACTTGTAAACAAAAAGTTCCAGAAAAGGCCTGGTCAACAAGTGGCTATCTTTCTTTATCCTGGATATGAAATTGCCTTAGAAAATTCAATAACTATTGATAAATATGATAGCATTTAAAGTGGATGAATGTCACAGATGTGTGCAAAAATCTAAAATCTGTTAACTATATTATGTTCTGAAATGTAAATAATTGCAAAACCATTAAAGCAGAAACTACACCCTCTTATCCTTTACAGCCAAGGACGGTGCCATCTTGGCTTCTATTTGTTCTGCAGTTGCCATACTGCTGCACATGTGATCAGCTATCACACCATCCATTTGATGGCTTGACAGTTCAGTTGAGAGCTGACAAAAGCACACTAGCAACTGTAATAGTTATCATGCAAGGCATGCCTTGAATGTAATTGTTTTGGGAAAAGTCTAATTGGTTGGTTTATTTCCACTTTTACACTATGTAGAAAGGAAAGCAGCATATACCTTCAATGTAAAGTATAACCTCAAGCAATGGACTTTTCTTTTCTTTTTTTTAAACATTTGGCAGACCAGGAAAAAGAATGTAATGGTTACTTAGCTTCCCCTACTCCTACGGCATGTCTCGTAGGCCAGTGGGTGGTGCACACTTCGGGTTTGATATACAGGGTTGGTGCACAGTGGACAGACACTTGTACAATGTTTGCCCACATAGTTGCCAAGCCCCCATGTTAGGAGAGAGAACTATAGGGTGGGACTTTGAATGAAGCATACTGTAAACTTGAAGGAACCAGTCAATGTGAACATGATTTATTAATGCAAGAGAGGCATACATACACCTGTAAAATAGTAACATTTTATGATAATAGGTCATGATATAGGGGGCTAGACAGTGCATGGTAATACATAAATGTCTCCACATATATACATAGTAACAGACCTTGGGCATGTAGACCAAAATTGCATAGGTAACATATAAATAAAGTAACAATATTGAAATGGTTCATTATGGTAAAATACAGATATTAAATTTAGAACTGTGACGTAGCATCATCATATCGAAGCTCTACGCGTTTCGTCATTTCAAAAACCACTCGTCGGGAGCAGATGCATAGTAAGGGGGTATCTATAATGATATAAAATGCCATAATGATATAATAATGTAAAATATATAAACTTATAGAACCACAGAAGAAAGAGGGGGAACAAACAAGGTCCCAAGCACTCTCACCAATCTGTATTGTAGAAATAAAGTTGTAAGATAATATCCAAGGTAGCGGGCAACTATAGAGAACATCATCCCCGGGAGCTGAGACGGTAGTGCCCATGACACGGCAATGGCACCAGCAGCCTGTTGTAGGGATAGGAAACATATGGCCAGTTGTCAACTGGGGTGGGCATGGTGGATAATGTCGTTAAGTTGGTAGACGCATTCCTAGTGGTATCTGTGGAATTGGAAAAGAATCATAAGCTAGTAGACCAGTTGGTAAACTGGAAAAGATGAAGGTAATAGGAGTGAGGGTATCATAGTGACTAGGTACATAAATAATGGGGTGACCATGAAAAGTATTCAATGAAAAACCAAGGGAATGTTGTAAAGTAACAAGGTGAGACATACAGTAGGTACCTGATAGGGTATGTAGGGGAATTGATCCAAGGTGCAAACGTGTCAGCCGGGGAGGAAAAATTAAGGTGATGGCGCTGGGCAGAGAAGATGTATATAACAGCCGTGAATGGGAGGCGACCGTCTACGTCACGCAGCGTCATAGAGGGGTGGAGCCAACTGACCGAGCAACGTACCTTGCTCGGCGTATGGCGCCAAAAACTACCTCGTGGTAGACGCGAGGTGAACAATCAAGTCAAGATTGGCATGTGGGCGTGGCATTGACGCGCAACGTACGCCTAACCCGTCCCCTCACAGGAGGAGGGGGGGGAAGGCAACAGAGCGCGTCGCAGCTCCCAGGGAAGATGAGGCAAAGGCCTAACCCCACTGCAGAACCTGGTCCCTGTATATAAAGGGAAAACATATGGGCAGATAGTGGGTCACAAGTCCCACCCTATAGTTCTCTCTCTTAAATACCTGGAATGGAGGTATATTTAGCCATTGCCTCATTTAAAGTCCCAATCCTAGTCTTAGTCTTAGTTATTTCAAGCCCCCATGTTAATTGCCTGATTGCCCTTATGCTTCCTTGGCCCCTGAGCCTTTTCTGTTTCTCTTCTGGTGCCTGGTCCATGCTCTCCTGCTGCTGTCCTTTTTGCACTCCACCTGTCTGTTCCTCTTTGTAGCCACAGCTCTTTGTACTCTCTCTACCAGCTTCTCCATTACCAGAGCTCCAGGTGAGCTTCATCTTTCAGCTTCTCCATAGCTGCAGCTCCAGGTTTGATGCACTCACCAGCTTCTCCATAGCTATTTGCTTTTGGCACTCACCATCCATCAAATCCTCTATACAGACACTCCACCAAGAATGTTTCACCTGTCAACCCTGTACCACCTGGTATGTTTCATCCATCTGTGTCCCTCCGCCACTCTGAGTCCTCACAGCTGGACAAATCCAGTCATCCTTAAGTGCTTCTGTTGGTTTCTTCAATTTCCTCTCTAGCAAGCTGTTTAATTTTTTCCATGGTACTATCAGATCTTTCTACTGTGTCTGCTAGTATTCAGGGAAGCACCCTGTTTTCCACCATTTTCTTGCTTGTTGATTGGCTCATTAGTCAGTTTTCCTTTTTGCATCCTCCTACTGGGTCTGCTGGTATTCTAGGGAGCCTTCAGGGCCCCGATGCAAGAAACCATGAAGAGCTCCCCTGACGTCCTACTCCCCTCCCCCACTCCCCTTCCATCCGAGCCCCAGGCTTCCAGTTCTGGGAGGGCATCCGTGGACATCCTCCAGTGTGCCCCCCTGGGGCGGGCATCCAGCTCGCCCAGTGACTGCAGTGTGTTTTGACCAGCTGATCACAGGTCACGTTAAAGGGCCAATTGCAATGGCCATTTACCATGTAATCAGCTGCTCACATGTAAACAGACTTGCAGGTTATCGGCAGGCCTTTCCTCGCACGCTGTGTATATGTGTGAGGAAAGGAGAGCTGATAATCAGCAAAACAGTCTGTACATTGTACATTGTTCAGTGCCTCCTATCAGTGCCCAACAGTGCAGCCTAACAGTGATGCTGCCCATCAATGCTGCCTATCCAGGGCCATCGTTTTAATATTATTTGGACCCTGGGCAAACATTTTCTTGTCCGTCCGTCCCCCCTATTCTGAGACATTCAAAAAAATAGCCAGAAGACTCAAAATCTGTTTGCTGCAGCAGATCACACAGCGTTTGTAATTGGTTGCCAGAGGTTACAGGCTATCGTTACCACTCACTGACTGGTTGTTGAAGGTTACAACACATAATTTCTGCTTTCTGATTGGTTGCTAGAGGTTACTGCACATTATTACTGTTCACTGATTGGTTGCTATAGATTACAGCATATCATTACCACACACTGATTGGTTGCTAGAGGTTACAGCACATCATTACCGCTGACTGATTGGCTGCTAGAGGTTACTGCACATTTTAACTGCTAATTGACTGGTTGCTAGAGATTAAAGCCGATCACTACTATTCACAGATTCATTGACACAGGTTATTGTACATCATTACCACTCCATGAGCAGTGGAGCAAGCCCAAATTTTTGAGCAAGTAAAGCAGCACATTAATACACATACTACAGGAGAGGGTGAGTGACTGCAGAAATACTACAGGAGAGGGTGAGAGACTGCAGACATACTACAGGAGAGGGTGAGAGACTGCAGACATACTACAGGAGAGGGTGAGAGACTGCAGACATACTACAGGAGAGGGTGAGAGACTGCGGACATACTGCAGGAGACGGTGAGAGGCTGCGGACATACTACAGGAGAGGGTCAGAGACTGCAGACATAGTACAGGAGACGGTCAGAGACTGCGTACATACTACAAGAGATGACCAGAGACCTTTCAGCAATGCACAGCTTTACAGATGAACAGCTCAGGGTTTAGGATAGCAGTCAGGCATTGTGGGGGGAAGGGCATACCTGGCCAGCTGGGCTCACCATGCACTTTCAGAAGTCTGGGGGCGGGGTCCCCACTCCAAGCTCTGCTCCTACTACAGCCATTCCCTCCTGAGTATTCAGACTGCATGGGGCGGGGTCAGAGCCTCAGTGGAGCTCCAGGCCCCACCCCCTATCTGCTGGTAGGGGAATACCGTGCTGCCTCCCTCCCGAGTATACAGACTGCATGGGGTGGGGTCAGAGCATCAGTGGAGCTCCAGGCCCCGTCCCTTCTCTGCTGGCTTGGGATTACAGCACTGCCACCAGTGTCCCCGGTGCACTCTGCAGTGCCATCATCGCGGCCCAAATTTGCAGATAGCGTGGGGTCAAGGGGCAGCTGCTTTGGGCACCACAGCAAAGACAGGGCCCAGGGAAGCTGCCCCATTTGCCCTGCGTTAAAGACGACCCTTTGCCTATCAGTTCCTCCTCAGCAAGACTCTGAGCTGAGATCATATCTCTAATACAGCCCAGAGCCTGCACTGACCGTTCCCTGTCCCTCTTCGCACGGATGGGAGAAGAGAGAGCCGATCTGCTCCTCCTTCTCCCATCCCTCTCCTCCTGTGTGCACTGTAGGAAGTGTGAAGCTAAGAATTTGAATTTACACAGGAGGAGGATTCTCTCCTCTCACATCTGTGTGAGGGAGGGGGAACTGTCAGTGCAGGCTCTGGGCTGTATGAGGGAGATGCTCTCAGCTCAGAGCCCACCGACAGTGGTGGAATGCCAGGGCCTGGTCGCAAGTACGACCTTTGCAACCATGGTAGTTTTGCCACTGGTGAAGGCAGAACTTTCCCTGTTTGCATTCTTGTTCCAGGTTAGTGGGTAAAAAAGAACTGAGCTTATTGAATAAGAATAACAACCATGCATCAGAACAATAAGTCAGCAATCTAAACGCCCCTCCATGTTAGTCTATGTGTCCATACACACATTTGCATGAGCTTAGAGGCAAAAAAAGTCAATTGCCTGTAACAGGCCTTTTTGGGCTTTAAATGTGCATGAGGCTTAAAACCCACTGAAGTCAAAGAAATAGATATGCAGTCACGCAATGTACAAAAAGAACCTATATTTTCACAGTTCTGTCTTCACTTTGCTAAGGCTTCTTTCATGTTGGTCGTACTGCTCACATTCTGAAGAGTGATCTGCAGTGGACTGCTTTTCAGAGGGCAGTACAGCAGTAGCTGACAGCCATTCGAATAGCTCTACTGCCTGTTTTTTATTTATGTGTGTGGTGTGTTTTTTTTATTTATTTTTCTATTTCAATTTTTTATTTATTTTTAATTTTATTTTATTTATTAACTTATTTTAAAACTGCGCCGCTGAAGATGCAAGGTGACAGTTCAGTTTACTGTTAGGATGTGACCCCATTGAGCTCAATGGATGATTTTGACAGGTGGGATTGTCTGTCAAACTGTACCCTGCGTTAAAAATACTGCAGGAACAAAACAAAGCACAGCGGTATGTGTTAGCCATGTCCAGTTGGTCTGTTACAACTTGGATGGGCAGCAAAACCACCACTCAGCCCCCTGTTTTTACTGTCTGCTAGCCGCCCCTGTGAGAAATCTCTTGTAGGCACTACAGTTAGTGCACTTGGTAATCACTCAGTAAAAGGCATTGCCAGAAACGCTCCCACCCTTCACTCCAATACAAGTCTGTATGAGAACACTTGTGATCAAGGGTGTGGCTGTTACTCAGCTATGTCATCTTAGAGCAGAGATCTCCAAACTACGGCCCTCCAGCTGTTGCGGAACTACACGTCCCACGAGGCATTGTAAAACTCTGACATTAACAGACATGACTAGGCATGATGGAAATTGTAGTTTCTGAACAACTGGAGGGTCATAATTTAGAGACCAATGTCTTAGAGCAAGGGTGTCAAATTCAGTTTCATCACGGGCAGCATCAGTATTATGATTGCCCTCAAAAGGGCCGGTTGTATCTAAGATTAGATGTCCAGCGCATCCCCTCCCCTTTACATTAGATATCAAGAGCCACCCCACCATCAGAAGTCGAGTCCCCCACTCTCCCTTACATCAAAGTGCACCCCCCCCCCTTTCCTTATGCTGCTGCTGGGAAGAATCTGGATGCATTGCAAGAAGCAGAAAGTAAGGGTCTGGAGTAGGACCAGAGCTCTCCTGCAGCTGCAGAAGAGGTGCGAGGGCCACATGAAATGGCCTGGAGGGCCAGATTCGGCCCGCCGGCCTTGTGTTTGACACCGGTGTCATAGAGGATTAAAGTGGGAGTACAGAAATCAGCATTTTTAATAATACAAAGCAAAAATTATTTGCGAATCATATTATGCATGGGTATACGGCCATACAAGGCCTTGGTAGGAAGTAGAGAAGCTAACGCAGGAATGGGTTTTTATAAGCTCCTTTTAATGGCTCAAAAAGTTACTGTTAACTTTTAGTCCTATATAAGTGTGAAACGAACAACAAGAATCCAGATTTCTAAAATCATTGTATCTAGATCTTTTGGTATCCTATTCTTTTTAAGGATTACATACGTGTCGAATTCCAATTTATGTATAATGTTAGAACATCCAAAAATGTGTTATGCTAATGAGTTGCCACTTTATAACTGTCAAGCCTCGTACACACGACTGAGTTTCTCGGCAAAAACCAGCAAGAAACTTGCTGGCAGAGATTTCTTGCCGAGAAACTCGTTCATGTGTATGGTTTCTCGTCAAGAAAAGCGACAAGAATCTCGACGAGAAAATAGAGAACCTGCTCTCTATTTTCTCGTCGAGATTCTCGTCAGCCTGTTTCTCGACGAGGAAATTGTGTGTGTGTGTACACTTACCTGTCCTCCGGGAAGCCCGCGCATGCTCAAAATGACTTTGACGCATGCGCGATAGCTTCCTAGGCATAGGTAGGGTGAACCAAGATGGCGGCGACGGCATCGAATGTGACGAGCGCATGCTCGTCGTATTCGATGACGTCACCGCGTACGCTCCATTCAAAGAACCGCGGGTTCTTTGAAATGAGCGTGTGTACACTCGGCCGGGACAAGTTTCTTGTCCAAGGATCTCGTCGAAAAAAACGACGTGTTTTTTACGACGAGATTCTCGGCCGTGTGTGCGAGGCTTCACTCCTATTCCTTTTCTCTCCAATGTCTGCCGTGTATTTATTGAATCCTATATCTGTAAGAATGATTACGTTTGAACTGCCTAAAAATAAAAAATAAATGTAAAAAAAGTGTGGACATTGAACATGCAAGGTTTGTAAAGGGAAAATAATGTTCTATTGTGTGCTCAGTAAAGTGACCTCTTGTTACTGTCTGATTTCTATAATCTCAATAAAGGGTTGCTTTCTTCCTTTATTTTTAAAGTTTACATTTTAGGCCTCATGCACACATGGCGTTTGATTTTCTCCCCTGAACGCCAGAACTTCTGGCAGTAGAAAAACTGCCTAAAAAACTCACCTAAAGCTGTGTATTGCACACGCCTTTTAGGTACATCAAGCATTTGAGCATTAATGGATTTCAATGGCCAGAATACTAATTTATTCTGGCCATTGAAATGCTTGAACGCGCCAAGCATTTACACACGTTTAGGCGCGTTGGCCGTTTTTTGCTCAAGCTGCTTTTGTGTGTGTGTGTGTTTTTTTTTTTTCGTTCAGCCTGTAAAACGCTTCTTTTCTAATATGTCTGTAAACACCTATGTGCATGGACACACATGGTAACATAGAGGTGCTTTTGCGGGATGAAAATAGAAAACGCCTGCAAAAGCTGTTTTTTTTTTTAAGCTCAGTATGCATCAGGGTGGATTTGATTTAAATCACAATTTAAATCATTAGTAAAAAGGCTTGATTTAAATCAACTCAATTTTAAATCATAATTTTTAAAGAGCAACTGTCATCTCTGTCCCGCAACGGCTCCTCCTCTGACACGCTGTGGACTCAACGACAGTCCCTTTCACTTTATTGGGACGGCTGGTGATGCGGCAATGACACAACAAGGTGAGGGATGTGGCGGCAGCAGGTGAGGTGGATGCCCGCTAACAGGAGCTACCATGATGGATCTGAAATGACAGGTGCTCTTTAAATATAAGAATTCTTGCTGTTAGTTAGTCCTTATTATTTTCAAACAAAATGAAGGTTTCCTATTTAGAATAATAAGCTGTCAGGTTAGTAAAACAGCGATATCAGAACCGATTCAATCATACAGTTTTTAATGTACATAGATTTGCAAAACAATGAGATAAAGGAATATTCCTGAACTTTGTTTTATCTCATGGTTACTGTGCCAATGTGTGAATGCATCAATGCAGTGCATGTTATCTCAGCTTGTAGAGCTTGGATTTGTTGATTGAGTTTACCAAAAATTTAACTATTGCAGAATATACAGCCTCATGCTACATAACTAAGCTCCATTTCATGCTGAATAAACTAAATTATTAATGTATTTTAAATAGACAACTATCTTTAGATAGACTTTTACTCCAAAAGCATTTTATTAAAATAAATTTGATTAAAAAAATCGATTTAAATAAAAAAAAAATGATTTAAAGTGGTTGTAAACCCACGATCCCCAAAAAAATAAAAAGCCCCCGAAACGCTCCTCATACCCCGCTCTGGCCGGCGACATCGCTTCCAGAGTTACTTCCGGATATCGCGGGCTCCGACGCTGTGATTGGCTGGAGCCGCGATGACGTCACTCCCGCGCATGCGCGTGGGAGCCACTGGTAACGGCACACTCACTGAAGCAACGGCACATATGTGCCATTGCTTCAGTGCGCATGTGTCGATGACGTCGGCACATGCACGGTTTAGGAGATATCTGGGCCGTTTAGCTACAGGTAAGCCTTATTATAGGCATATCTGTAGCAAAGAGTGGTTTTAAATGGTTTCCAACCACTTTAAACAAATAAAAAATAATATAGATAGATAGATAGATATATATCTATCTATCTATATATATATATTTTTTAAATCATTGATTTATATTCACCCTGCTTTGCATTGGCTACGATGAGGAAAACTAGAAAGTCAATGAAGAACTGTGTATAGGGCTGCTAATCTCATCCCTTAAAGGCCCCTTTCACACTGGGGCGGTGGTTGCATCGGTTGTAAAGCGCTGTTATTTTTAGTGGCGCTTTACCGTCAATTTCGCGGCGCTATTCGGCCGCTAGCGAGAAAGGGTTAAAACCACCGCAAAGCGACTCTGCCGGCGGTATAGCTGCGGTGCCCATTGATTTCAATGGGCAGGAGCGGTGGAGGAGCGGTAGAGGAGCTCCTTCACCGCTCCAAAGCAGGACTTTTTTTACCGTTCTGAGCCCTCTGAGCTTTCACACTTGAGAGACAGCAGCGGCTGTTTCAGGGCGCTTTGCAGGGGCTATTTTTAGCGGTACATCACCTGCAAAGCGCCTCAGTGTGAAAGGGGTCTTAAACCAAACACATATTCATTACACAGGTTCTGGGGCTTATTAAGGTAAGGTGGTAATTAAACCCACTTGGTGCCTTATCTGCATTAAATTAGCCTCAGAACCTGTGGAATTCATATCTGTTCAGGTTTAAAGGGATGAAGTGGCAACCCTGGCTGTGTAGTGCAAAATCCAAGAACTATAGAGAGACAAAATTGCCGCTCCAAACAGCTATGGGTAAACACTGAATAAGTGTGAAACGCGTCAGCTGTCCTAAGGTTATGTTGCTGTGATATGTAGTGACTGTTTTTATCCTATTTTCACTATAAAGCCACGTTGGATTGGAGTGCGGCTGTCCTAATCATCTTTGTTCCTAACTGGCTGTGTAGTGGATGGGATCTGCATGTCTGCATCCAGCCCAGGGATTTTCAAGCCTCAGTTTGCCCATTATCAGCCGGCAATTAGCATAGGTCATTTGAAACCATACTATGCCTGTTTGGATGTTTATGAAAAAAAAAAAAAGCTGAACTGGTCATTACTATAGGTTACTTTTCTCTGCAGTGGATTATGCCTTGCCATGAAAAAAAAATGTTCCGTATTTGCAACGTAATGTTGCGCACTTGAGATTCCACATTACCTTTTATGATGTACGGTTAGGGTTTTCTTAAATGTGATGGCTCTAAATTCCCAAACATGTGCCATGTACCAAATGCTGCATCATCCTTTAGCTAGGTCTGTGTGACGTTATAGAAAGAGGGAAGCTACAGAAATTACAGCTATATGTTCTAATGTGCTACAAGAAAGACAAATAGGGGATAAATTAGGCAAAACTAATATGTGTTTTTTTTTTGTTTGTTTTTTTGTGCTAATCCAGAGCAATGGTAAATGCTGTTCTGCACAGTTCTTTTATATGGATTTTAGAATAATAAATAAATAAAATAAATTAAAAAAATATATTATATCTGTATCAAGACATGTCCTCTGAGAATGTTATCTCTCTCTCTTTAATTGATAATGACGGTTATGAAGGCACACACTAATTACCCAGGTGAATTATGCGCAATCAGAAGGCTGAAGACAAATTAATTCTCCAGGTGACACTACTTGGAATGAACAGTCAGCGTAGAGGCGTAGAAATCTAGCCTTTCTTTGCTCTGCATGCAGTTTACATCAAGCGGAGGATAATTGGTTTTAAAGGGCAAGCACATCAAAATAAGACTTTCCTGACTATTTTTCCAGAAGTACTAGTTGCTTTGCTGTCCAATGAGTTTAATATGTTTTGTATCATAGACCCGGAACAATACAGATTTGGAGAGTCAAGTGAAGTCTGATCTTTATACTTCTCTTAGGTCAGTGATTTAGAAAGTGCTGACATCATAGTTTCAGAATGAAGCCTCATACACACGATCGGACTTCCATCGCACTTTTCAGTGGATTTTTGTCCAAAGGGGCGTTGGCCGTGAACTTGTTCTGCATACACAGCAGAACTTTTTTAGCCAACATTCACCAAATCACGTGGTTTTTCAGCTCTTTACCGCCACCCTTTGGGCAACTTCTGCTATTGTTGTCTGATGTTTAACATTGGTTCTGAGTATTAAGCCCCATACACACGGTCGGACTTCCATCTGACTTTTCCCTGGATTTTTGTCCGAACGGAGTTGGCCGGGCGCACCCATAGCATACACACCACAGGACTTTTCTGCAAACTTTCCCAAAGCTTTTTGCAACATCACGTGGTTTTTCTGCTCTTTACCGCCACCCTTTGGTCAAGTTCTGCTATTGTTGGTTGATTTTAACATTAGTTGTTTTGTCCATCGGACAAAAGTCCTTTGGTTTTCTGTACACACAGTCGGACTTTGCTCCATCAGACTTTTGTTGGCCAAAAGTTTGTCCGTTTGCAGACCCAACTTTTGTCCGATGAAAACCCCAAAATAAAAAAAAAAGTTTGTCCGATGGAGCGTACACACGGTCAGATTGTTGGTCCAACTTGCTCAAAATGAAGTTTGTTGGCCAAAAGTCCGACCGTGTGTACGGGGCTTAAGAGTTGCCACCTCATCCCTTTAAAACCGAACACATATTAATTACACAGGGTGTGTGGCTGATTAAGGTGGTACTTAAACTGACTTGGTGCCTTACCTGCATTAAATTAGCTTCAGAACCTGTGTAATTCATATGTGTTCGGGTTTAAAGGGATGAGATGGCAACCCTACTGAGCATGCGTGTTTGTACTTTGGATTTTAGTCCGATGGACTTGTGTACACACGATCGGATGATCCTCCATCGGGCATTTGTTGTCGGAAAGTTTGAGAGCATTCACAGCGAACATTTGTCTGTTGAAAAACCGACAACAATTGTCCGATGGAGCATACAGACGGTCGGATTGTCCGCTAAAACACGTCTGTCGGATCGTTGTTGTCAAAGTCCGATCGTGTGTATGGGCCTTAACAGTCACACAACTACCAATTCCAGAAGATGAGGTTGGCAATGGCAGCACACATAATTACCTACTATAATGGTTTCCTTTAACAAAGTCATGCATTTACCTGTATTGCACATAAAAGCAAGTGCATTTTGTGATCAGATTGTGTTGTAGGAAATGCATACTAACTGATGTAATTCCTTTTGAAGGTCAGTTCACACCAGATGCAGTTCCGTTCGCTTTTTTCTGCACTGGAACTAAATGCACTGGTGTGAACTAGAGCCATTGGAATACATGGAAAACACTGTGCATGCATTTTTAGTGCAGAAAAAAAGGCACGGAACTGCATCTGGTGTGAACTGTCCCCAAATGTGCATAACCCCTTTTCTTGCTACATCCTTCTTCATGCTTTTACATATCAGTGCACAGATTCCCAGCAGAATCAGAGCAGAATAGCACAGCTGTCACTATTGTGATATCATGTCCATTCAGTTTTTTGCTGCAGCAGTTTTCCAACCCATATTAGATCTATAGGCGGCCAGATGTAAACTGACTTGCATCCAAATTACATCAAGACTACCTCCGATCTGTCACCTTTAGGGTGTAAAAATTGGAAGAAAAGCACAGACCTTTTTTTTTTTTTTGCATGTTGCTTTTGAGCGTTTCTGCAGTGTTTTTTGCCACATGATTTTACTGCTATTTTGCCACAATTTGTGTTTTTTTTTTTTTTTTTTACACTGTGTATATAGTTGGTTGCAAAGGAGGGGGCCAGCATGTCAATAACAACAGATGAGTCATCAGCTGTCAGCGGGCTTCCCCAGACCCTTAACCGAGCATGCAGCCTGTTAGGTCAGGAAAGGGAGGGGACAAACTCTGTGCCCCCCCCCCACCCCTAAGCACCTTGCCCCCATGTTGATGGGGACAAGGGCCTTTTCCCAACAACCCTTGCCCGGAGGTTTTCGGGGTCTGCGGGCAGGGGGCTTATCGGAATCTGGAAGCCCACTTTAACAAGGGGCCCCCCAGATCCCGGCCTCCCCCCTATGTGAATGAGTATGGGGTACATTGTACCCCTACCCATTCAGCAAAAAAAAAAGTAGCGTGGTGTCAAAAACGGTCTACTGTATTTTTTCACAAGTCCTTTTATTAAAAATATCTTCTTCTTCCCCGCTTTTTCCTCTGGTCTGCCTCCATCTTCTCCCGCATCTTCCTCCTCTGGGCTTCTTCTTCTCCCGCTGCTTCTTCTTCCACTCTCCTTCTTTCTACTGTTTTCTTTGTCTGGTGTTCTCCTTCCTCTGCCGCCGCCGACCATCCTCCAATGCTGAGTCCCGCTCCCGCCGACAGACCTCCTCCTGATGCTGCGTCCCGCCGATCTGTCTGCGCTGATGTCAAGCATGTCTTGGATAGTGATGCGGGCGTGGCCATCGGATGACGTCATCCGTAGGCCCAGTCCCCTTGTGACGTAACCGCCTGGGGCATGATGGGATTGTGAATTGTCCAAAGAATTGTGTTTCTAGGGGAGGTTCAACCTCCTTCTTCTGAATGCAGAAGAATCGCGTTCAGGATAGGAATGTTTTGACCACATAATTTTGCAGCGTTTTCCCACGGGCAGCGGTCAAAGTAGTTCAAGTGCACAAAAAGCCGTATACTGTATTTCCTGAATGATAATGTAACTTATGTCTGGTAAGGATTGGATACAGTTAATGCATTTAAGTCAGGGCTCAGCAACCCGCGGGCCGCACCCAGCCCACCGCCGCTATATCTCCTGTCTGTGCCCATGTCCTGTGCCTGTGATTAATTCACGGGCACCCGGCCCGCAGGCAAGTGGGTGTCTGTTTGGTGGTGTCATCTGCAAAAGTCTCTGTGTTGTATGGTGGAAATGCAGCTGTGTGCCTCGTTGGGGGCGCCGCTTGGCGCTCGGGTGGCTCGCCGCCTCTCCCCTCACTGACGTCATTCTCGGCTCTGCCCACTGCAATTGTCAGACGAGCAGAGGGGAGGGGCGCCGGGCGGCACTCTTGATGAGGTATGTGGTTGCATTTTTTATTGTGTGGCACAGACACTTTTGCAGATGACATTGTTAAACAGAGTAAATAATAGGAATATTCAGTCTTTAACCACTTCCTTACTGGGCACTTAAACCCCCATCCTGCCCAGACCAATTTTCAGCTTTCAGCGCTGACGCACTTTGAATGACAATTGCACTGTCAAACAACACTGTACCCAAATTAAATTTTTATAATTTTTTTTCACACAAATAGAGCTTTCTTTTGGTGGTATTTGATCATCTCTGCGGTTTTTATTTTTTGCGCTAGAAACAAAAAAAGAGCGACAATTTTGAAAAAAACGCAATATTTTTTACTTTTTGCTATAATTAATATCCCAATTTTTTATGTATTCTTCTACATATTTTTGGTAAAAAAAAAATTGCAATAAGCGTATAGTGATTGGTTTGCACAAAAGTTATAGCGCCTACAAAATAGGGAATAGTTTTATGACTTTTTTTTTTACTAGTAATGGCGGTTATCTGCGATTTTTGTCAGGACTGCCATATTACGGCGGACAGATCGGACACTTTTGACACTATTTTGGGACCATTCACGTTTATACAGCGAACAGTGCTATAAATATGCACTGATTACTGTATAAATGTGACTGTCAGGGAAGGGGTTAACACTAGGGGGGTGATCAATGGGGTTAAATGTGTTCCCTGGGAGTGATTCCTACTGTGGCGGGAGGGGACTGACTGGGGGAGGTGACCGATCGGTGTCCCTATGTACAAGGGACACAGCATCGGTCTCCTCTTCCTGACAGGACGTGGATCTCTGTGTTTACACACAGAGATCCATGTCCCTGGCTCTGTAACTGCCGATCTCGGGCACCTGGCGGACATCGCGGCCACCAGGCACGCGCATTGGCACCCACGTGACACGACGGGCACAGTTTTTCCCCGATGCGCGCCCTCGGCGGTGCGCGGGGAGGATGTAAACAGGAGGACTTCCAGGGACGCCCTCCCGGCAGATGAGCGCCGCAATGTAGACGTCTTTTGTCTATAGCGCAGACGCAAAGAGGTTAATATTGTTAGGACCCTGGGCAAGCATTCTCTCATATCCTCCGACCACAGCCACTGCTGTACCACCCCCCCCCCCCATCTTCATTTATTAGCAGGTGAATGCGGCCCTACATGTATTCACATACATCATTAGCCCTCGAGGCATGAACTCTGCTGGACCTCTGAAGGTATGCTGTGGTGTCTGGCACCAAGTCATCAGTAGCAGATCCTTTAGGTTCTGTAAGTTGCAAGATGGGGTCCCTCAAGGTTTGGACTTTTTTTTCCAGCACATCCCACAGATGCTCAATCGGATAGCGATCTGAAGAATTTAGAGGCAAAGTCAACACCTCAAACTTGTTGTGTTCCTTAAACCATTTGTAGCGGGGTCCTCAAATTGATGGGATACACCTGGGCAATAGTGTGACCCAGGTGTATAATTGTGTTAGGATTCAGACCCCTTTTTGTTTCGTGGAGGATTGGAGGATGTAATATTCTCCTTTGCCTGTGGGTGGCGAGGTACCCACAGGCTTCAGGTAGAATCATCTTCGCAGTGCTCCCTGGTTTGTCCCTTCCTGGAGATGGTATGGCTGGGGCGGGGAACCCGCCGGGCCGTTGATGGGAGGAGATAAAAGGGGGAGACGCCCTTGCCACGAGGTCTTGGCGGAGAAGGAGGTCCTCGGAGGAGGACGGTTGCGGTCTGCACCCAGGGCCCTTGGGCCTGGGTGCTGAAGATCCAGGAGTCTGGTCCAGGTGCCCATGGCCTGGTCCGGAGTCACGTTGGCGTCCATCCCAGGCACCTTCAGCCTGGGGTGAGGTACTATCAAGGAGGCCTGGGGCCCAGTACCTTCGACTGGGTCCCGCTAGGGTGGACTGTCCGAGGGTCCCTGAGCGGAGGGACTCGTACCTGAGGTGAGGAGGCCAGAGAGGTTACCCACTGGAGACCCGGAGCAGCACCAACCCGGTGACAGTGGGCCTCTGGGAACTCTCTTGGGGGGACACATCCCCCTGATAGGGGCCACAGCGCATCGAAGAGGGCTCCATTGCTGTTCATAGGGGTTGCTGGAAGAGACCCCATCTTTCCTGTTCTGTAACAGCCGGATTGGCTTAGGCGCCGCTGGTCATAGTACAGTGACATAGAACTGAAACTTTAGGAAGTGCCTTGATCTGCTCGGCCCATCGTTGGCAAAGTTATAGGTCCCAACCAGTTTGCTGCAAAAGAACTGTTTATTGTGCTTTGCGTATTGGAGTGTCAAATAAACAAGTGTTGGACCTTGCTCCGGTGTGTGAACTCCAGTTACTGGAAGCAAAGGGGAGGCTGGTGAGCTTGCAATTACAGACTCAGTGCATTCACAGAACACACCGGCCCGAGGAAACATCAGGAAGTGGCCTTCACCTCCCTACTACAATGGGGAGGACATGGGCCGTGTAGCGGCCTCACTCTCTCTCCATCTTCTTCGGTTACACGCCAACTCATGTCTAGGGGTTCCTGGGTTGTGAGAGTGAGATGCGCCACGGCCCATGTCCTCCCCATTGTAGTAGGGAGGTGAAGGCCACTTCCTGATGTTTCCTCGGGCCGGTGTGTTCTGTGAATGCACTGAGTCTGTAATTGCAAGCTCACCAGCCTCCCCTTTGCTTCCAGTAACTGGAGTTCACACACCGGAGCAAGGTCCAACACTTGTTTATTTGACACTCCAATACGCAAAGCACAATAAACAGTTCTTTTGCAGCAAACTGGTTGGGACCTATAACTTTGCCAACGATGGGCCGAGCAGATCAAGGCACTTCCTAAAGTTTCAGTTCTATGCCACTGTACTATGACCAGCGGCGCCTAAGCCAATCCGGCTGTTACAGAACAGGAAAGATGGGGTCTCTTCCAGCAACCCCTATGAACAGCAATGGAGCCCTCTTCGATGCGCTGTGGCCCCTATCAGGGGGATGTGTCCCCCCAAGAGAGTTCCCAGAGGCCCACTGTCACCGGGTTGGTGCTGCTCCGGGTCTCCAGTGGGTAACCTCTCTGGCCTCCTCACCTCAGGTACGAGTCCCTCCGCTCAGGGACCCTCGGACAGTCCACCCTAGCGGGACCCAGTCGAAGGTACTGGGCCCCGGGCCTCCTTGATAGTACCTCACCCCAGGCTGAAGGTGCCTGGGATGGACGCCAACGTGACTCCGGACCAGGCCATGGGCACCTGGACCAGACTCCTGGATCTTCAGCACCCAGGCCCAAGGGCCCTGGGTGCAGACCGCAACCCTCCTCCTCCGAGGACCTCCTTCTCCGCCAAGACCTCGTGGCAAGGGCGTCTCCCCCTTTTATCTCCTCCCATCAACGGCCCGGCGGGTTCCCCGCCCCAGCCATACCATCTCCAGGAAGGGACAAACCAGGGAGCACTGCGAAGATGATTCTACCTGAAGCCTGTGGGTACCTCGCCACCCACAGGCAAAGGAGAATATTACATCCTCCAATCCTCCACGAAACAAAAAGGGGTCTGAATCCTAACACAATTATACACCTGGGTCACACTATTGCCCAGGTGTATCCCATCAATTTGAGGACCCCGCTACACATTCTTGAATTCATCAGACCAGGCCACCTACTTCCATTTCACTATGGTCCATTTCTGATGCTTATGTGCCCATTGAAGGCACGCTTGGCTGTGGACATGGGTCAGCATGGGCACCCTGACCAGTCTGTGGCTACGCAGCCCTATACACAACAAACTGCTAAGAGCTCTATGTTCTAACACCTTTCTATCGGAACCAGCATTATTTTTTTCAGCAATATGAGCTACATATTGCAGTTCCATTGGATTGGACTATACGGGCCAGCCTTTGTTCCCAAGCACATCAGTGAGCCTTGCCTGCCCATGACGCTGTTGCTGGTTTGCTGATTTTCCTTCCTTGGACCACGTTTGGTAGGTCCTGACCTGCAAACCGGAAACTTCTCACAAGAACTGCAGTTTTGTGTGTGTATCAGTGGCGGTGCGTCCATAGAGGGCGCCGGAGCGCCGCCCCCTCTCGCTCCCGCACCGCCACTGAATGACAATACACAGATTCATGCATTGCATGAATCTGTGTATTGTCACCGCTGTCGCGCTGCCCACTATACATATGGCCGGCCTCCTGGTGAGCGCCGGCCATATGAATTAGAGCGGCAGCCGGCGGTGGGTGTGACTTGGAAGTGCCTATCAGAGCCAGCGGCTCTGATAGGCTTTCCGAATACAGCTCTCACACTGTATTCGGCTTCCAAAAACTCCTCCCAGGTACGCACGGGGGTGCGTTCCTGGAAGAAGACTGTGTGGAGGTTTCAGCCAATCAGGTTCACCGGATCTGGTTACCGGTAACCTGATTGGCTGAAGCGACATCGAGGGCGGGAGAACACATCGAGGACGGCGCGGACCGAGGAAGGTAAGTGCAGGGCTGGGGGGGGGACAGGCTGCATTTGGGGGACAAACTGGCTGAATATGGGGCACAAACTGGCTTAATATGGGGCACAAACTGGCTGAATATGGGGGGAACTGGCTGAATATGGGGGACAAACTGGCTGAATATGGGGGAACTGGCTGAATATGGGGGACAAACTGGCTGAATATGGGGGGAACTGGCTGTATATGGGGGACACGCTGGCTGCATTTGGGGGGAACTGGCTGTATATGGGGGGAACTGGCTGTATATGGGGGGACAAACTGGCTGAATATGGGGGGAACTGGCTGTATATGGGGGACAAACTGGCTGAATATGGGGGGAACTGGCTGTATATGGGGGACACGCTGGCTGCATTTGGGGGGAACTGGCTGTATATGGGGACAAACTGGCTGTATTTGGGGGCACACTGGCTATATATATGGGGACAAACTGGCTGTATATGGGGGCACACTGGCTATATATATATGGGGGCACACTGGCTGTATATGGGGGCACACTGGTTGTATATGGGGGCACACTGGCTGCATATATGGGGGCACACTGGTTATATATATATGGGGGCACACCGGCTGTATTTGAGGGGGCAAACTGGTGGCGTTTGGGCACAGTGGCTGCGTTAAATGGGCACAGTGGCGGCAATTGATTTTTTTTTTTTTTCAGTTTGTTTGCGCCCCCCAAAAATTTTGAGCACCAGCCGCCACTGGTGTGTATATGTGTGTGTATATTTTATATATACAGTGCATCCAGAAAGTATTCACAGCACTTATTTTTTCACATTTTGCTATGTTACAGCCTTATTCAAAAATTTAATAAGTTACTTATTTTCCTCAAAATTTTACAAACAATACCCCATAATGACAACTTGAAAGAAGTTTGTTTGAAATATTTGCAAATTTATTTAAAATAAAAATTAAAAAATACATAAGAATTCACAGCCTTTGCCATGACACTCAAAATTGAGCTCAGGTGCATTCTGTTTCCACTGATCATCCTTGAGATGTTTTGACAACTTGATTGGAGTCCATCTGTGGTAAATTTAGTTGATTGGACATGATTTGGAAAGGCACACACCTGTCTATATAAGGTCCCACAGTTACTGTGCATGTCAGAGCACAAACCAAGCCATGAAGTCCAAGGAATTGTCTTTCGACCTTCGAGACAGGATTGGGGGAAGGGTACAGAAAAATGTCTGCAGCATTGAAGGTCCCAATAAGTATAGTGGCCTCCATTATCAGTAAATAGAAGAAGTTTGGAACCACCAGGACTCTTCCTAGAGCGGGCCGCCCGGCCAAACTGAGCGAAGGGCTTTAGTCAAGGAGGTGACCATTTAACCCGATGGTCACTCCGACAGAGCTCCAGCATTTCCCTGTGGAGATAAGATAACCTTCCAGAAGAACAACCATCTCTGCAGCACTCGACAAATCAGGCCTGTATGGTAGAGTGGCCAGGCAGAAGCCACTTCTCAGTAAAAGGCACTAGACAGCCCACCTGGAGTTTGCCAAAAGGCACCTAAAGGTGACCACGTGAAACAAAATCTCTCTGGTCAGATGAAACAAAGATTGAACTCTTTGACCTGAATGGCAAGCGTCGTGTCTGGAGGAAACCAGGCACTGCTCATCACCTGGCCAATACCATCCCTACAGTAAAGCATGGTGGTGGCAGCATCATGCTGTGGGGATGTTTTTCAGCGGCAGGAACTGGGAGGCTAGTCAGGATCGAGGAAAAGATGAATGCAGCAATGTACAGAGACATCCTTGATGAAAAACCTGCTCCAGAGTACTCTGGAACTCAGACTGGGGCGAAGGTTCATCTTTTTCCAACAGGAGACAAAACCCCAAGAGGCTACAGGGCAACTCTGTGAATGTCCTTGAGTGGCCAAGCCAGAGGCCAGACTTGAATATGATTAAACATCTCTGGAGAGATCTGAAAATGGCTTTGCACCGACCCTCCCCATCCAACCTGATGGAACTTGCTGGTCCTGCTAATAAGAATGGGAGAAACTGCCCACAAAAATAGGTGTGCCAAGCTTGTAGCATCATCCTCAAAAAGACTTGAGGCTGTAATTGGTGCCAAAGTGCTTCAACAAAGTATTGAGCAAAGGCTGTGAATACTTATGTACATGGAATTTTTTTTGTTTTTTATTTTTAATATATTTGCAAAGATTTCAAACAAACTTCTCTCCGGTTGTCATTATAGGGTATTGTTTGTAGAATTTGGAGGAAAATAATGAATTTAATACATTTTGGAATAAGGCTGTAACGTAACAAAATGTGGAAATAGTGAAGCGCTGTGAATACTTTCTGGATGCACTGTGTATGTGTGTGTGTGTGTGTGTGTGTGTGTGTGTGTGTGTATATATATATATATATATATATATATATATATATATATATATATCCACTTGTCCCCCGCCCACTGTCAATTGGATACTCTCGTTCTGGGAGGACGTCATATGACGTCCTCCCTTTAAAACAAGCTAGGAGGCGCGCGCTCGCCGCGTTCACAAGGTCCCGGTGCACGTGCCCGGCGGCCGCGATTGCCGCCAGGCACCCGCGATTGCCCGGGAAACGAGCAGGAAACTGGATCTCTGTGTGTAAACACAGAGATCCACGTCCTGTGAGGGAGAGGGGACCGATGGTGTGTCCCTTGTACATAGGGACAACCATCGGTCACCTCCCCCAGTCAGTCACCTCCCCCCACAGTAAGAACACATTGAGGGAACATATTTAACCCCTTCCCGCCCCCTAGTGGTTAACCCCTTCCCTGCCAATCACATTTATACAGTAATCAATGCATTTTTATAGCAGGGATCGCTGTATAAACGTGAATGGTCCCAAAAATGTGTCAAAAGTGTCCGATGTGTCCGCTGCAATATCGCAGTCACAATAAAAAATCGCAGATCGCCGCCATTACTAATAAAAAAATAAAAATGCTATAAATCTATCCCCTATTTTGTACACGCTATAACTTTTGCGCAAACCAATCAATACGCGCTTATTGCGATTTTTTTTTTTTTACCAAAAATATGTAGAAGAATACGTATCGGCCTAAACTGAGGAAAATTTTATTTAAAAAAAAAAAATGGGTATTTATTATAGCAAAAAGTAAAAAATAGTGTTTTTTTTCCAAACTGGACGCTCTTCTTTTGTTTATAGCGCAAAAAATAAAAACCGCAGAGGTGATCAAATACCACCAAAAGAAAGCTCTATTTGTGGGAAAAAAAGGACACAAATTTCGTTTGGGAGCCACGTCGCACGACCGCGCAATTGTCATTCAAAGTGTGACAGCGCTGAAAGCTGAAAAATGGCTTGGGCAGGAAGGGGGTTTTCGTGCACAGTAGAGAAGTGGATATATATATATATATATACACATCCAGAAAGTATTCACAGCGCTTCACTATTTCCACATTTTGTTACGTTACAGCCTTATTCCAAAATGGTAGCACGAGGCGATACTTGGACCCTATAAAGGTTGCACAGGCAGTCCAAATCCTCCCGGATGGCACATCAATACGTGTCATTGCCAGAAGGTTTGCCATGTCTCCCAGCACAGTCTCAAAAGCATGGAGGAGATTCCAGGAGACAGGCAGTTACTCTAGGAGAGCAAGACAGAGCCGTAGAAGGTCCTTAACCCATCAGTATCTGGTCCTTTGTGCAAGGAGGAACAGGATGAGCACTGCCAGAGCCCTACAAAATGACCTCCAGCAGGCCACTGGTGTGAATGTCTCTGACCAAATAATCAGAAACGGACTTCATGGGGGTGGCATGAGGGCCCGACGTCCTCTAGTGTGCTCTGTGCTCACTGCTGCACACTGTGGAGCTCGATTGACATTTTCCATTGAACACCAGAATTGGCAGGTCCGCCACTGGTGCCCCATGCTTTTCACAGATGAGAGCAGGTTCACCCTGAGCATATGTGACAGACGTGAAAGGGTCTGGAGAAGCCGCGAAGAACTTTATGCTGCCTGTAACATCGTTCAGCATGACCGGTTTAGTGGTGGGTCAGTGATGGTCTGGGGAGGCATATCCATGGAGGGACGCACGGACCTCTACAGGCTACACAATGGCACCCTGACTGCCATTAGGTATCGGGATGAAATCCTTGGACACATTGTCAGACCCTACGCTGGTGCAGTGGGTCCTGGGTTCCTCCTGGTGCACGACAATGCCCGGCCTCATGTGGCGAGAGCATGCAGCCAGTTCCTGGAGGATGAAGGAATTGATACCATTGAATGGCCCCCACGCTCACCTGACCTAAATCCAAAAGAACACCTCTGGGACATTATGTTTCGGTCCATCCGGTGCCGCCAGGTTGCACCTCAGTCTGTTCAGGAGCTCAGTGATGCTCTGGTCCAGATCTGGGAGGAAATACCCCAGGACACCATTCGTCGTATCATTAGGAGCATGCCCTGATGTTGTCAGGCATGCATACAAGCACTTGGGGGCCATACAAACTACTGAGGACCATTTTGAGTTTTTGCAATGAAATTTCAGCAAAATGGACTAGCTTGCTGCATAATTTTTTCACTTTGATTTTCGGGGTGTCTTTGAATTCAGCCCTCTGTAGGTGGATAATTTTCATTCCCATCAAATGATGTGCCATCCTTTCATTCCTAACACATTACCCAGTCCATATCAGTATAGATATCCAGCATGAGATTTTGCCCCGTTGAGATCTGATGTGTTTTCAAAGTGTTCCTAATTTTAATTTAATTTTAATTTGATTTTTTTTGAGCAGAGTATATATATATATATAATCAGATGTATACTCTGCTCAAATTTCACATATTGCCCATTATTTTTATTAAATTTGTCCCAACGGTGTGTTCTTTCAGGCTGGCATAGAGGTTTTTGTTTTTTGGCTGCTTGCATATTTAGTGAAAAAAAAAAAAACTGCTCACATACGTACACATTTTTTTTTTTTTTCGTTTTTTTTAGAGAGTTGAGCAACAACAGGAATTTGAATGGGTTTTATTCTTATTTTGTCTTCCCTGACTGCATCATACAGGCTAGCAGCAGTGAATGACAGCTGCAACAGCTCTAATTGTCTGGCCAATGACTATTATCTTCTGATGTCTGCTGACATACAGAACACCAATAGGAACACAGAATCTCTGTGCTGACTGCTGGAAATTAATCCATACAGGCTTACGTCATGGAGGAGGGAGCCTGCCTGAAATCACACTGCTAGAAAGTTTTGAGTCATCCAACAGAAGGCAGCTGAATGAACAGCTCATTCTACGTTACACTGCTATAGTGCTTTCTAATGCAGCTTGCTCTATATCTTTGGTTTTGTATTGAGCGCTGTGTGAGCAGGGTTAACGTACTGTAGTAGAACAATAGATCATCAGATCTTCACTAGTATATACAGTACAGCACCGCCAAGCTTATCTACATATTGGATCATATACCTTTTTGGCTTGTTAAAGAAATGGATATATAACTTCTCTATATTTTTTCAGTATAATTTTTTTTAGAATATTTTGAAAGGAATACAATTAAAGAAGTCACACAGCTAGCCCAGCGTTGTAGATAGAATGTAATCCATCTGGTCATCATATATTAAAGTGTATCAAAAACTGAGAACAAAAATGGTAATTTATTGCACCTTCCATGTTGTGGATGAATTGGTTCCTTTTTTTTTTTTTTTTAAGGGCCGGTTCACATTGTTGCGATACCAGACATCGCATGTGATTCGCACCGCATTGCTGTGCAGATTAAATGCGATGTCTGTGCGATGCGAATTTCAGCCATACAAACTGTATGGCTGAATTTGCATTGCATTCGGACCAAACTCGCGCAGGACCCTTTTTTTGGTCCGCATCAGAATCGGATCGCATGGGTGTTCATCCGATTCCGCAAATCACGCTGTGTTTTGCAAACTAATTGTGGGGTGTCGTTCACTTAACATATACTCCACAATCAGTTTGCATTAATGGGTTTGCGATTTTAAATGCGGTGCAAATTTGCAGCCGCATCTAGTGTGAACCGAGCCTTAGGGCTAAGTACATTCTCTTCAAGTACAGAAAATTACCCGTTGATTCTGTCTAAAAAATGTTTGTCTAATTTTGTCCTTACAACTTATTATAGACTAAACTGAAGTATACATTTTATCAGCTTTCGTTGCTATTTTTTGTGAATTACAAAGCAGTGCCCCTCTGTTTTAGCCAACGTTCACATCAGACCATTTTGACATGCAGTTTGACACGTCAAATCGCATGTCAAATTGCTGTCTATTGCCAGTGTCCTGTCGATTAATGCCTCCCGTCGGATATTGCATCCAACGAACAACGCGCATGCGTAGTGATGACGTCACTCCAGCTGATCGGGAGACTCCAGCTGATAGAGATGGTCCACTCGGATCCACGTCAAGAACGCGGTGACGTACAAGACGTACGACAAGCTGAGATCAACGAAGTTCAATAGGCAGTTCGGCTCTCCTGCTTGATTCTGAGCATGCGTGTTTTTTTGAGCATCGGAATTGCATACAGACGAGCGTCGGAAAAATAGAGAACCTGCTCTCAATCTTTTTTTGGCGGAAATTTTGTCAGAAAAAGTCAGATGGAGCCTATACACGGTCGGAATTTCCGACCAAACGCTCACATCAGACTTTTCTTGTCGGAATTTCTGATCGTGTGTACGCGGCATTACTCTTGAAGGCGGTCCCCCATTTCAGGCTTCTCTCTCCCACATGCTCCAGCTGCCAGCACCTCCTTTTGTTAGCCTAGAAGTTAAATAAGCCGGGCTGGAAAAGCTCCCATTAGTCATCTTTATTCTCTTGGTATCTTCCTCTCTCCCCCTCCTCTTCTTGCCCAAACACAGCCACTCCACTAAGCACAGGGAGATATCAAATTGAGGTGTCCCTGCAGCTTGAACAATAAGCTCTGAGCCGCTGTATCCCTTCACAGATGTGAAAAACCTCCCTGCCAGGCATCTGCAATACTTTTTTTTTTTTTGCAAGTAATACACAAAAAATATATATATATTCAAAAGCTGGCTGTAAACATGGGGGTGCTAAAAGATTATTTTAAGGGTGTTTTAGCACCCACCTGGCACTGCCCCTGTGCCTACCTACATTCGTTGCTTCCGGGACAAGAACAATGAGATGGGGAGGGTAAGCAAATACTGTACAGTCTGAATTCGACAGTCTCAATTCAATAGCGCTAAAGTGGCAGAGGAAGGAGCTGGAGGGGTGGGAGAGAGAGCTCGGCCCACATCTCCTTTCAGCTGTTTCCTCCACTTCAGATTCGGTATGCCACATCCAGTGCTAAGCTTATAAGAGTAGTGAGATGTTGCTGTCACTACTCCTATCAATTTTCAGTGTCAGTAACTCTGCTCATGGTGCCCCTCCCCTCACATAATACCATGGTACCCAGGGCAGGCGTCCCTCCTGCCCACCCCTTGTCCCAGCCCTGGCTTTTGGTGATGGTCCATGAAGTGAGTTTGGAGATCTCTTTAGAGATCTGCAAACTTGTTGGTAGCCTTGTAGAAGGGGTGACCTTGCTACTGTTTTTTTGATGATCTGGATGCCAAGTGTCAACTTACGCCTAGTCCTTATTACTAGTCACCCTATATGCTAAATTGTGTTATTACTATTGTTAATCCATTTCTATGCTTACTTTGTTACCAACCATATCAGGTGACAACATATTAAAGTGATATTAAAGTCTTGGTTTATTTTTGTTTAAAAATAACAAATATGTTATACTTACCTGCTCTGTGCAGTGGTTTTGCACAGAGCAGCCCTGATCCTCCTCTTCTTGGGTCCCTCGCCGGCAATCTGGCTCCTGCCAAGTACCTCCACAGAAAGCAGCTTGCTATGGTGGCATTCAAGCTGAGCTTCTGCTCTGTGTCCATTTATAGACTGGAGCCGGGGCTCGACCCCGCCCCCTCTGTCTCCTCATTGGCTCACTGACTTTCACAGCAGCGGGAGCCAATGGAGGAGTGCTGGACAGCTGAGGCTCTTGTGCAACATCACTGGATCGAGATGGGCCTCAGGTTCTTTGATATAGTGCTACTACTGGGTACTAAGTATTAGCCCTGGTTCACACTGGTGCGTTTTGACATGCGATTTGGCATGTCAAATCGCATGTCAAAACGGCGGTATTTGCCGCAAATTGCCAGCAATGGAACCGTCATAATCGGTGTGACGCCGCATCTGCGGCACTGCACCGATTTCAAAAAGTAGTTTCTGTACTACTTTTTGCAATTTCGGGCCACGATTTACATTGACATCTGTGCAGAAACCTGCACAGCTGTCCCTGTAATCGCGGCCGAAATCGGGACTGACAGGCAGGAGTGAAATCGTGCGAGTTCAGCTGAACTCGCACGGCTTCACTCCCGCAGCCCAGTGTGAACCTGGGCTTACTGTCAGTGATTTTCCGTGATATTGCATGCTTTGTACACTCAACGCAGTCCTTATGAGGTCAAGGCAAATAGAGTACAGCTACTGAGCTTTTTAAAATTTCAATCAAGGGCTTTTGGAGCTCACGTATTTTTATAACAAAGGAACATAACCCAATGTTGTGCAAGTCTGCTAATGATTTTTGACTTCACTCAGTCTTAAGTCAGATTTCTGTGGCATAAGGCATAACCTTTTTTATTTAACTGTACAAAAAAAGTCTATATTCTAAGATGTTTTATTGTAGAATATTGCATTGGTATTGATTGAATTTGCCTTTTGTCTTAGAATTATATTTTAATCTCATTTACCATATTTCTGCCTTGAATAACATTGACTATTGTACTGCGTTCCAACTTCTGATATTTTATAAATAGACTTTCTTGGATTCCTTTTCAGGCAGCTCTGCCTTTTCCTTTACTATGTGCCTTACTATGTGCCTTAACCAAAATTGTGCTTGTAGCTGTGTTATACAGTTTTTTTTTACCTGATTATATGCCTGGTTGGTCCTTTTAGGCCGGGTTCACACTGGTGCGACACGACAGCCGTCCTACTTTGGATCCGACTTTGCCCTGCGACTTGAAGCCAACATACGTCCGACTTTCAATGAACAGGGATCCGACTTGGATCCCCGCCAATACCAGGCACTGTGTTTGGTATGAATCTTGAGGGGAAACGTCACACCAAATTTTAAATAAAAAACCAGCATGGGTTCCCCCTCCAAGAGCATACCAGGCCCTTGGGTCTGGTATGGATTTTAAGGGGAAACCCTACGCCGAAAAAACAACGTGGGGGTCCCCCCAAAATCCATACCAGACCCTTATCCGAGCACGCAGCCTGGCCGGTCAGGAAAGGGGGTGGGGACGAGCGAGCGCCCCCCCTACTGAACCGTGCCGGCCGCATGCCCTCAACATGGGGGGGTGGGTGCTTTGGGGCAGGGGGCGCCCTGCGGCCCCCCACCCCAAAGCACCCTGTCCCCATGTTGATGAGGACAAGGGCCTCTTCCCTACAACCCTGGGCGTTGGTTGTCGGGGTCTGCGGGCGGGGGGCTTATCTGAATCCAGGAGCCCCCTTTAATAAGTGGGCCCCCAGATCCCGGCCCCCCACCCTATGTGAATGAGTATGGGGTACATCGTACCCCTACCCATTCACCTGGAGGAAATGTGTCAAGAAAAAAAACACACTAGACAGCTTTTTAAAGTAATTTATTAGGCAGCTCCGGGGGTCTTCTTCCGACTTCGGGGGTCTTCTTCCGACTTCAGGGTCTCTTCCGACTCTCCGGTGCCTTCTCCGCGCTCTCCGGTTCTTCTCTCGCTCTCCGGTGCTTTTTGCCTTCTGCCAGGCACCTCCGCTGTCTTCTGCCAGCTCTTTTGCTAGTGGGGGCCCGGTCTTCCCCGTCGTCTTCTTCCCTCTTCTCTTGACCCGATGTTGACACGCCGCTGTCCCCTGCTGTAATGCCGTCAGGGCCAGATTAAGAACATCATGGGCCTGGTGCTGAGGATTTTGGTGGGCCTTTTATAAATAATAAATAAATAAATATGCAAACTATTTTTGTTATAACAAATTAAATTAAAGAGAGAGAGGATGAGAGAGGGGTGAGGGGTAAGGGAGAGAGGATGAGAGAGAAAGGGGGGATGAGAGAGAGAGGATGCGCATGAGCATGCGTGGGAATGACATCAACGCAGCCCAGCCAAGGCAAGTGACCGAAGGCACAGAGCGCAGAAGGAAGACCGGGTGAAGATGGAAGCGCCCAGGACCCGCCGGATTGATCACAGTGCAGCACTGGAGGGCTCAGTCTGACAATTTATGTACATATAGTGTACATATTTGTACACTATGGCATAACCTACCTCAGGGCCTCTAAAAAGTAGTAATGTTAGTGAAGTTTACTACCGCTTTGTTATCACAGGATCCCAGGAGCCTCTCATTGGGCCTCCTACTGACCCGGTGGCCCTTGGTCATGCCTAAGTGCATAGTTGCCAACATTTCAAAAATATTTTTAAGGGACACTTTTTTCACCAGTGCTATATTTAGAGTAGCTGAGATCCCCTATGTTCCTCTATACATCACAGTAGTAATCACAAAATCAAATGAGTACTAATAATGGGGCAGAACAAATATGAGGACTGAGAAGATTTCCTTTAGTTGAACTAACAAAAGTGTGCCCATTCTAGAGCTGATAACATTGAGGATATTCAGTATCATTTTAAAGAACTGTTTTTGTGGGTAAGAGGCATAGGGGAGGAGTATGGATGGTATAAAACTGGGAAGTATGTGCAGGTGATGGAGAGGGTCTAACAGTGGGCACTATGTACAGGAGAGGAGTGTAGAGGGTATGGTAGAAGGCACTATGTACAGGAGAGGAGTTTGAAGGGTATGACAGTGGGCAGCATGCACAGCAGAGGAGTGTGAAGGGTATGACAGAGGGTGGTATGTACCGGAGAGGAGTGTGGAGGGTATGAAAGTGGGCAGTGTGTACGGGAGAGGAGTGTGGAGAGTATGACAGTGGGCAGTATGTACAGGAGAGGAGTGTGGGGGGTATGACAGAGGGTGGTATGTACCGGAGAGGAGTGTGGAGGGCATGAATGTGGGCAGTATGTACAGAAGAGGAGTGTGGAGAGTATGACAGTGGGCAGTATGTACAGGAAAGGAATGTGGAGGGTATGATGGGGGCGGTATGTACAGGAGAGGAATGTGAAGAGAAAGATAGTTGGCAGAATGTACAGGAGAGGAGTGTGAAGGGTAAGGTTAAGTTACAGTATGTACAGGAGAGGAGTGTGGAGGGTATGATAGTGGACACTTTGTACAGGAGAGGAGTGTGGAGGGTATGATAGTGAGCAGTATGCACAGGAGAGGAGTGTGGAGGGTATGACAGCTGGCACTATGTACAATAGAGGAGTTTATGAATGTGGGCAGTATGTACAGGAGAGGAGTGTAGAGGGTATGACAGTGAGCAGTATGTACAGGAGAGGAGTGTAGACGGTATGATACTGAGCAGTATGTACATTAAATGAGTGTGGAGGGTAAGACAGTGAGCAGTATGTACAGGAGAGGAGTGTGGAGGGTATGATAGTGGGCAGTATGTACAGGAGAGGAGTGGGGAGGGTATGACAATAGGCAGTATGTACAGGAGAGGAGTGTGGAGGGTATGACAGCCGGCACTATGTACAATAGAGGAGTTTATGAAAGTGGGCAGTATGTACAGGAGAGGAGTGTGGATGGTATGATACTGAGCAGTATGTACATGAGATGAGTGTGGAGGGTAAGACAGTGAGCAGTATGTACAGAAGAAGAGTGGGGAGGATATGACAGTGGGCAGTATGTACAGGATAGAGGTGTGGAGGGTATGACAGTGGGCACTATGTATTGGAGAGAAGTGTGGAGGGTATGACAGTGAACAGTATGTACAGGAGAGGAGTGTGGAGGGTATGATGGTGGGCACTATGTATAGGAGAGAAGTGTGGAGGGTATGACAGTGGACACTATGTATAGTAGAGGAGCGTGGAGGGTATGACAGTGAGCAGTATGCACAGGAGAGGAGTGTGGAGGGTATGACGGTGGGCACTATGTATAGGAGAGAAGTGTGGAGGGTATGACAGTGGGCACTATGTATAGGAGAGGAGTGTGGAGGGTATGACAGTGGGCACCATGTATAGGAGAGGAGTGTGGAGGGTATGACAGTGAGCTGTATGTACAGGAGAGGAGTGTGGAGAGTACAACAGTGGGCACTATGTACAGGAGAGAAGTGTATGACAGCGGGCACTATGTACAGGAGAGGAGTGTGTAGGGTATGACAGCGGGCACTATGTATACGAGAGAAGTGTGGAGGGTATGACAGTGAGCAGTATGTACAGGAGAGAAGTGTGGAGAGTATGTACAGGTGAGGAGGATGAAGGAATCTGGGAAGGAAAAATGTAAAGGGTTGTGGAAGGATTTTTAGGGACTGCGTAGTGGTTAAGCGGGCCATACATGGATTGAAATTACGCCAATTAAGCAGAGACCAGCCATAGTCGATCTATGAATAGGCTAGCTGGTTTTACACAAGTCAATCTATTATCTGACTTGAGTACAACCAGCCTGTCAGGTTTTTCCCAAAACAATCAGTGCTGCCAGCTATAGTTAGCAACACTGATCATTGTATTCACTGACAGAACACAATAATACTGTAGGAGTGATTCCCCCATCCACAGGTCAGCAGGTGAGAGGGTGTGTGGGGACAGGCTGGGGAGAGATACTAGTCAGTGGCTGGGTAGTAGTATCAGAGCCAGATACATACGCCACGATCATTAGAGCGAGAGCAATAATTCTAGCACTAGACCTCCTCTGTAACTCTAAACATGTAACCTGTAAAAAAATGTAAAGCATCGCTTAGTATACAAAAAAAATTGTGCTAACTTTAGTGTTTTTTTTTTTTATGAATGAAACTGTTTCTTTCCAAAAAAAACACGTTTGAAAAATTGCTGCGCAAATACCGTGTAACATAAAAAGTTGCAAAGACCACCATTTTATTCCATAGGGTGTCTGCTAAAACAATATATAATGTTTGTAGTAATTTTCTAGCAAAAAACAAAGGATGATTTTTACATGTAGGAGAGAAGTGTCAGAATTGGCCTGGGTGGCAAGGGGTTAATTACTATAAGACCTCTTTCACACTGAGGGCATTTTGCAGGCGCTATAGCGTTAAAAATAGCGCCTGCAATCCGCCCTTAAACAGCTGCTCCATTCACTCCAGTGTGAAAGCCTGAGGGCTTTCACACTGGAGCGGTGCGCTGGCAGGACGTCAGAAAAAGTCCTGCCAGCAACTTCTTTGGAGCGCATTAGGAGTGGTGAACTCACCGCTCCTAATGCGCTCCTGCCCATTGAAATCAATGGGCAGCACCGCTGTACCGCCGGCAATATGCCGCTGTAGCGGCGCATCTCGGGCGTTTTTAACCCTTTCTCAGTCGCTAGCGGGGGTTAAAAGCGCCCCGCTAGAGGCCTAAATGTGCCGCAAATCCAACGGTAAAATAGCAGCGTTTTACCGCTATTTTACCGCCGACGCTCGGGGCGGCATAGTGTGAAAGCAGTCTTAGTAATATCAAATAAATTATTATAAGCCCTGTGAGCTCATCCTCTCAGTCTGCTGCAGAGTGTGTCAGCTTGTATTTAAACTGTCCGCTCTGTATATAGCTTCTGACAGGCTGCGCAAGCAGCCCCGTATCTCCGGAACCATAAAATATCAGCAGCCCCATATTTGACCAGTGGTGGGGTGGGTCTTCATCTACATACCCTTCAAATATGGGGTCTCTGTGTCCCCTGGTCGCCGAGCTACAATCCTCAAAGTCAATCTTTTTTTTTTGGGCAAATGGGCTTATCTTGGGGAAGGGGCCTGGAGCTGCATCTCCAATAGCCCCTATGTTAATCCGGCCCTGAATGCCGTGTGCGCGGGCGCGCAACGATTTATATAGGCATGGGCAGGGTTGCCAACTTTCTGTAAATTTAAGAACAGTTTGTAAAATCCGTACTTTTTGCATCTTTCCTTAAATGTCCATTGCGGACATATAGGCTGCATGTCTGTAACTGACATTCATGGACAGATGCAACAATTATGGATTTTACAAACTGTTTGTAAATTTACTGAAAGTTGCCAACCCTGGGCATGGGGCATGGTCACCGGGTAATGTCACCCGGTGACCCCGCCCCCTTATGACGTCGCAGTCCTGGGGCATGATGGGACTGCGACGTCATAAGGGGGCAGGGTCTCCGGGTGACATCACCCGGTGACCACGCCCCATGCCTATATAAGTCGTTGCGCGCCGCGCACACGGCATTACAGCGGCGTGTCAACATCCGGTCAAGAGAAGAGGGAAGAAGACGACGGGGAAGACCGGGCCCCCCGCTAGCAAAAGAGCTGGCAGAAGATAGCGGAGGTGCCCGGCAGAAGGCAGAAAGCACCGGAGAGCGGGAGAAGAACCGGAGAGCGCGAGAAGGCACCGGAGAGTCGGAAGAGACCCCCGAAGTCAGAAGAAGACCCCCGAAGTCGGTAGAAGACCCCCGGAGCTGCCAAATAAATTACTTTAAAAAGCTGTCTAGTGTGTTTTTTTATTGACACTTTTCCCCCAGGTGAATGGGTAGGGGTACGATGTACCCCATACTCATTCACATAGGGTGGGGGGCCGGGATCTGGGGGCCCCCTTATTAAAGGGGGCTCCCGGATTCCGATAAGCCCCCTGCCCACAGACCCCGACAACCAACAGCCAGGATTGTCGTGAAGAGGCCCTTGTCCTCATCAACAGGGTGCCTTGGGGTGGGGGTCTACAGGGCACCCCCCTGCCCCAAAGCACCCACCCTCATGTTGAGGGCATGCGGCCTGGTACGGTTCAGGAGGGGGGGCGCTCGCTGTCCCCACCCCCTTTCCTGACCTGCCGGGCTGCATGCTCGGATAAGGGTCTGGTATGGATTTTGGGGGAACCCCCACGCCGTTTTTTCCGGCGTAGGGGTTCCCCTTAAAATCCATACCAGACCTAAGGGCCTATGAGCTATAGCAACCCAGGAAAAAGCACAATTTTTCAGTTTAATAAAATATCAGCAAATAAAAAAATTTGTCAACACAAAATAAAATTGTACAAAAGAACAGTAGAAGTTTTTTTTGAATCCGATGCCTTCAACCATTAAATTTTTTTTTTCTCTTTTATAAAACCTCAACCTTTCCTCTTCACCACCCTTTATAGAATACCCATAAACCTCCTTTTGATTTTTGGAACCATAATTCTGATTGGATAATTGCTTAGATTTTTCCATGATTAGTTATAACTGTAAGCAATTATTCAAACATTTACTATGCATTTTCCTGGTCAGCAGTGAAATTCTGCCAGTAATAGATGGAGTTTATTAACATCAGCAGAATTCTAAAATGGTGTTAATCACCAGCGTCTTCTGCCATCTGTTGTATTTTTTACCTTGTGGAATCGGGAATCATTTTGGTTAGCAGCACAGATGCACCTTTTTGTGCATGTTGCAGATGCTGCAGATTTTCTGGGGGATGCCACTAAATGTACAGTTTAGCAGCTGAGCAGTGAGATCTGCAGTCCATTCTTTTACATGAAAAGACCAAACTCCTTTACTAAGGTAATGCAGAGAACTAAGATGATCTCTAAGATGATTTGCAATAACCCATATCAAGCAATCTGATTTTGACAGGTTGCTCTGAATTACTACAGTTCACAAATATCATCTGTGTTCTTAAAGTATAACAATAGGCAAAACTTCTTCCATCTTTTTTTTTTGTTTTGTTTTGTTTTGGATATAGTGGAGATATGGACAGGGCCATCTTTAATTTTGATTGGACCCTGGAAAAAAAAAATTTGGGCACCCGCCCATCCAATTTCGCTCTCCATCTGCTCTGAGTCATGCAATAAATAGCAGCTAGACTCAAAATCAGTTTACTGCATCAGATTTGACAGCGATTGTGATTGGTTGCCAGAGGTTACAGTGTATCATTACCGCTCACTGACTGGTTGCTAGAGGTTACAGCACACATTATGGGTCACTGATTATTTGCTAGAGGTTACAGCACATGACTTCTGTTTGTTGATTGGTTGCTGGAGATTACTGTGCATCAACACTGCTCTCTGGTTGCTAGAGTTTACCGGACATCCTCACCACTCACCAATTGGTTGCTAGAGAATACTGCACCTTATCACTGCTCACTGATGGGTTGCTAGAGGTTACTGCACACCCGATTCCTTACCACTCAATGATTGGTTGCAAGAAGTTAGTGCACATCATTACTGCTCACCGATTGGTTGCTAAAGGTTACAGCACATCATCTCTGTGCGGTAAATAACTACTGCGGTAACATTTCGATAATGCAGTAATTACAGCATATTTTCATGCAGTAGTTTATTGCATTGAGTTGGTTGCTAAGGAGTGGGCCAGGAAGCTGGCCGCCGCGTTCTCAACAACAGATGACTCATCAGCTGAATGTAAAGAAAACGTGCCGGGAATTAGAAATTATGGAAAAAACAGCATGGGGTCCCCTCCCTCAAAGCATACCAGGCCCTTCATGTCTGGTATGGATTTTAAGGGGAACCCTATGCCCAAAAAAAAGGCATGTGACCGTGTTATCGCATGCGGCAAACGTTAGTTTACCCCCTATGCCGCGTACACATGTTTGAAATTTCCGACAACAAATGTTCGATGTGAGCTTGTTGTCGGAAAATCTGACTGTGTGTATGCTCCATCGGACATTTGCTGTCGGAATTTTCGACAACAAAAATTTGAGCTGCTGGACAACTTTTGTTGTCGGAAATTCCGACCGTGTGTACACAATTCAACGCACAAAAATTCTACGCATGCTCGAAATCAATTTGACGCATGCTCGGAATCATTGAACTTAATTTTTCTCAGCTCGACGTAGTGTTGTACGTCACCGCGTTCTTGACGTTCGCAATTTCCAACAACATTTGTGTGACCATGTGTATGCAAGACAAGACAAATCCATGTTTTTTTTGTCGGAAATTACAATCGTCTGTACGTGGCATTAGTGTGTATCCTGTGTGCTCTCTTCTTCCTCTGCTCTCTGCATTAGTCACTTCTGACAGTTTTTCCAGACACCAGAAAATCCATGGAGAAGCTACAAGTTACAGTATAAGGTTCTAGTAAGCTTTTAGAAAACCTGCACACTTTCCCAATATTAGTCCATCTATGAACAGGCATACATGTGCTAGTTCATATGTCGCTTCCTCTTAAGTGTATAGCGTGGACAATCCGCGCTACCCCCACTGTGCAAAGGTGCAAGTTTGTGCATAAAAAATTGCAATAGTGCAAAATATTTTATTTTCTTTAGAAAGAAATGAATAGCTAAAAACTGAATAAATACAGTAAAGTGACAGTGCAGCAACTGCTGTGTAGCTGGAATAATCAGCTAAAAATAAATGTGTTAGAAATGGAGTTAGGCCCCTTTCACACTGACACGTTTTTCAGGCGGTTTAGCGCTAATAATAGCGCTGATATACCGCCTGAAAAAATCGTGCCCTGCAGTCTTCAGTGTGAAAGCCCAAAGGCTTTCACACTGAAGCGGTGCGCTAGCAGGACCGCTCCAAAAGTCCTGCTAGCCGCATCTTTACAGCGGTGAAGGAGCGGTGTGTTCACCGCTCCTTTACCGCTGCTGCCCATTGAAATCAATTGGAGACCGCGGTAATACCGCCCGCAGTGCGCCTCTGCAGAGGCGCATTGCGGGCGATATTAACCCCTTTTTCGGCCGCTAGTGGGGGTTAAATTCACCCCGCTAGCGGCCGCATACCGTGGTAAAAGCGAAGGTATAGAGGCACTAAAAATAGCGTCACTATACCCACAGCGCACCTCCCGCCCCAGGGTGAAAGGGGCCTTAGATGCGCAACCAAATAGTTATGCAAACAAAGTGCAAGTAGGTAAGTGCTATTTATACACAAAAACCTGGAATAAATAAATAAAGTTCAATAGAAAACAAAAACAGTGTCCATTTCAAGTCAGCTATGAGAGCTTTGCTGCAATCAGAGAGACAGAGGAGCAAATCTTCATCCTATGTTTCCACAAGGCAGACGAGAAATAGTAGGTATACAAAGGGGCCGCTTACCGGATCTGTTGGATCTCTATCACGGAGATCATACGAGCTCAGCACAACCGGGATCACTCAGGTAACGGCAGCAGCCGATTACACCTTCTTCCAGATCCTCTCCTCCACTAACCGTCTGGGGACTGAAACCGATCTCCTTCAGAGTCTTTAATATGGGTAGGATCGCTCACAAAACGTGATGGACGAGCGTGTTTAAAAGAGGAAAAAATTGCTTCATAGTGCAGTAAGTTCTTAAAGCAAAGACCCTTTGCCTCCCTTTTTATTTTCTATTGAACTTTATTTATTTATTCCAGGTTTTTGTGTATAAATAGCACCTACCTACTTGCACTTTGTTCGCATAACCATTTGGTTGCACATCTAACTCCATTTCTAACACATCCTCTTAAGTGCCAGGGTTAGTTTGTTTTAGTGCTGCCTCACTGTGTTCAGTGGAGCTGGATGTGTTTTTGGTTGGGTAAATCGAGCTTGCCTCACTGCAACCAATGTGGCTGTAATTGTTGTGTTGCGTAAATTTAGCTGTGCTCACTGTAATAAGTGCCGCTGCTTGTGATTCATTAGGTCTGTTCAGTGTTTCAGCTGCTGATAGTCTGACTGCCCCCTCTGACTTCCAGAGAGCTGTAGAATGCACTGGAACATAGGTGAGGAGTAGGGTGACCACGTGTCCCGGATTGCCCTGGACAGTCCCGCATTTTTAAGATCTGTCCTGGGCACCTTCATTCCAGGACAATACAGTATCCCAAAATGAAACTGACACAGCCACCCCCCCAGGCCAATCTGATGCCCCCAAAAAAGGCTGCCACATCACCGCTTTACTCACTGACAGTACTTGTACTGGCCGGGAACAATGCCTGGAGGAGCACAATCCCCGCCCCCTGCTTATGGTTGTAGAAATCATAAATCCCACCTCTTGTGTCCAATCACTGTGCTGTGATTCGTTACAGCACAAGCTGATTTTTGGGAAGGGGGTGTGTCCCTGAATGGTAGCTTAAAAATGTGGTCACCCTAGTGAGGAGCCATGCAGATGGCAGTATGAATATCTATGCAGCCTTGGCCATTCCTAGGGAGCATGGCCCTGAAGGCTGCAGGGAGTCTGCATTAATACTCTGAGACACTGAGATTCTGAATCTTCCTGCAGAGGATCAGCTTAGCCGGGAAGGCTTCTGCCCTCTGGGGCAACATTGCCATGTGCTTGCTGTTTGTGAGGCCTCAGGTGGATGACCTAAGGGCCTGGATACTGAAGATCTAGTCTGACACCACTGGAGAAAGGTGTCGCTTGGAAGTTGGAAGGAGGCAACACCAGACATTTTTGTGAGTACAGACTATTGAGAGATTTTAGAGACTTTTGGGCAGACTATTGTGAGAGATTTTAGAGACTTTTGGGCTGCTGCCTGTGATAGAGTCAGCTGTATGTTTGTTAACGGGGCCATCGGCTGGTGTCCTGAAGAGCTTAGTCTATCTAGTTCTACATGAAGGAACTCTGCTCTTGTTGCTCTAAAGGAAGAAGTCTGTGTAAGCCCAGGTTCACACTGGGCTGCGGGAGTGAAGCCGTGCGAGTTCAGCTGAACTCGCACAATTTCACTCTCGCTGGCAGTCCCGATTTCAGCCGCGATTACAAAGACATCTGACACAGATGTCAATGTAAATCGCGGCCGAAATCGCAAAAAGTAGTACAGAAACTACTTTTTGAAATCGGTGCAGCGCCGCAGATGCGGTGTCGCACCGATTAGGACGGTGCCATTGCTGGCAATTTGCGGCAAATATTGGCGTTTTGACATGCGATTTGACATGCCAAAATCGCATGTCAAAACGCACCAGTGTGAACCAGGGCTTAAACTGTTTTTGGATTATCCTACTCCATTTCCCTCAACCCTATCCCAGTTACTCCAAAAATTAAAACAACAAAAGATAACACCATAAGTCTGGATTTTGAGGAGAAGAGTGACTGTAAGCCTGTGCCTGGCTGCTGAGGCAATCTACTGGGAAAGACCCTAGGCAAATTTACAGTGGCTCCTACAGGAGCAAGCTCTAGATATATAAAATTCCAAGTTCAAGAAATTGTGTATTGAGCAAGCCACAGCCTTAAAGCCCTTCGGAGAACAGAGACATGTCGGGAGCTGTGAAGACGATCACTCCTGTTGTTTGTATGTGTAGGTCAGGTTTCTGCAAGGCAGGCACTACACCGTGAGCATGGCAAATTTGTTTATCAAGATGCTCTTCTGCATTATTGATTGGAGCATCTTTATTTTTAGGCAAATGAAAACAAGCTAAAACAACATGACTGGGGCTTGTCTGGATTTTAACCTGGATCACCTTACACTGCTTTCTATTAGCCTTGTTTTTAAAGCTATCGTCTTTTTGGAAAGACATCTTAAATGCTACAGCTTGCAGTGTAAGCTGAACAGTCACACTTTCACCTGTTTTATGTAATGGCACTATACTACCATATGTGTAGACTTCAGAAACCTTTGTGAGCTTAAAGTTGTTCTAAAGCCTAAACATTTTTTACCTTTAATGCATTCCTTTCATTAAGGTAAAAAATGTTTAGGCATCAGCATCTTCTCTTGGAGCATGTCCGCAGTCTCTGACAGTCTCTTGGAGCATATCTGCTGTCTCTGACCATCTCCTGTATCATGTCTCTTGTATCACATCCGCAGTCTCCGACAGTCTCTTGGAGCATGTCCACAGTCTCTGACAGTCTCTTGGAGCATGTCTACAGTGGGGGACCTGAGAAGAGGAGGTTTGGAATTGCTCTCTGCAATTCCATTGCACAGAGCATGTAAGTATAAAGGTGTTTTTCCATTACAATCACTTTTACATTTGGAGAGGGAAGGTTGTATAGATAGCCAAAATATTGATATTTTAAAGGGGTATTAAAGTAATTTTTTTAAAAACCACTGACAGGCTGGGTTTTTATGATGGAAGAGACCTTAGTGGTCTATTTTATTATAAATGCCTCTCCCAGCCTTATCAGCATTAATGTAATTTGAGCTGAGCATGTGCAGCTCAGATCACGTTTACAGCACCCGCTGTGTGCCGTGGGGAAGTGACTCCTGTCGCATTCATGAGAGTGACGCGACCGTGGCCCTGGCTAGAGAGCGAGAACCCAGAAAGAAGACCAGGGGATGAATAAGGCGCCGAGACCTGCTGGATTGCTCTATTTGACAGGTAATTCTGTCAAAACTTGTTAAAGTGGTTGTAAACCCACTTTATAAACAAAGACCTACAGGTAAGCCTAGAATAAGGCTTACCTGTAGGTGCATGAAATATCTCCTTAACCACTTAACGACCGCTCACTGTATATGTACGTCGGCAGAATGGCACCGACAGGCACAATCACGTACAGTGTACGTGATTGCCTTTGTACAGTTGGGGGGTCCGATCGGACCCCCCTCCTATACAGTGAGTGGTCAGTATTCGTTGGGGAGCGATCCGAGATGAGGGGGCGGCCATTCGATTCCGGCCACCCCCCCGCGATCGCTCCCGTCGAATGAAAATGCTCCCTCTGCTGCGTAATGTAAACACAGGCAGAGGAAGCAGGAGGAAGTGATGTCATCTCTCATGCGGCGCTCACATATACCGAGCGCCGTACAAGAGAAGACACACAGGTCAGTACACTAACACTACACTGACACCAGGAAACATAGGCACACAAATCGCCCCCCTAGGCCCGCCCCGATCACCCCCCAGCCCCCAGTCACAGTGTCACTGATTGTAGTGACCATTTATTTACTGATCACTGCAATCAGTGACATTTGTGACTGTAAAAGTGTCACTAAAGTTAGTTTTAGGTCCAGTGTAGCCCCCTAACCCCCCCCCTAATAATGGTTTAACCCCCTGATCACCCCCCAGATAACCCTTTCACCCCCTAACACCGCCGTCGCTAAGCGATAATTTTTCTGATCGCTGTCTTAGCGTCGGTGATGCAGATCGGTAGCCAGTAATTATTTTTAGGTTCGCCGCAGGTTTTTATAGCGTCGGGTACCCCCATAAATTATCTAATAAAGGTTTAACCCCCTTGATCGCCCCCCAGGTAACCCTTTCACCCCCTATCACCACTGTCGCTAAGCGATCGTTTTTTTGATCGCTGTCTTAGTGTCGGTGATGCAGATCGGTAGCCAGTAATTTTTTTTAGGTTCGCCGCAGGTTTTTAGAGCGTCAGGTACCCCCATATATTATCTAATAAAGGTTTTAACCCCCTAATTGCCCCTAGTTAACCCTTTCACCAGTGATCACCATATAAGTGTTACGGGTGACGCTGGTTAGTTAGTTTGCTTTTTATAGTGTCAGGGCACCCGCCGTATACATCACCCAATAAAGGTTTAACCCCCTGATCGCCCGGCGGGTGATATCAATTAGGTTTTAGCGTCAGAGAGGGTCTGCGTCACACCCCAGGCAGTGTCAGGTTAGTGCCAGTAACGCTAACACCCACGCGTGAAGCATACACCTCCCTTAGTGGTATAGTATCTGAACAGATCAATATCTGATCTGATCAGATCAATATCTGATCTGATCAGATCTATACTAGCGTCCCCAGCAGTTTAGGGTTCCCAAAAACGCAGTGTTAGCGGGATCAGCCCAGATACCTGCTAGCACCTGCGTATTTCCCCTCCGTCCAGCCCAGGCCACCCAAGTGCAGTATCGATCGATCACTGTCACTTACAAAACACAACACACATAACTGCAGCGTTCGCAGAGACAGGCCTGATCCCTGCGACTCCAGTGCTGTAGGAGGTGATTTCACCACCACAGTTAAAAAACAAAAGCATATATGCCGAAGCATTGGGGCAGCAGGGGCGGAGGAGCGATTTTTCTCCTAATGCCGCGTACATACGGTCGAAATTTCGACGGAGGCTTGCCCGTGGAAAAGTCCGACCATGTGTGTGCGGCATAACTTTTTTGCGGGAGGATGCCCCCATGCTTCGGCATATATAAATGGTGCATGTATGCCCATCATTAGAAGTGGGTGGATGAAGGGCGGTATTCTAATGGTGGGCATACCCACCGATCAATCTCTTTTTTCGTTCAGCCAACTGGCTGAATGAAAAAAAAAGATTACAATACATGTCCAACAAGGACCAGCAACGTACTGGTATGTTGCTGGACTTTGAATGTTTATACCAGAATGATGCCTGCGGGTTTAGGTATCATCTTGGTATCATTCTTTTCAGCCAGCGGCCGGCTTTCATGTAAAAGCAATCCTAGTGGCTAATTAGCCTCTGGACTGCTTTTACAAGCAGTGGGAGGGAATGTCCCCCCCCCCCCGGATATAAAAAGCGCCATTGGGAAATTGGGAAAGCATTTTATCACACCGATCTTGGTGTGGTCAGATGCTTTGAGGGCAGAGGAAAGATCTAGGGTCTAGAAGACCCCAGTTTTTTCAAAAAAAGAGTACCTGTCACTACCTATTGCTATCAAAGGGGATATTTACATTCCCTGAGATAACAATAAAAATGATTAAAAAAAAAAATATGGAAGGAACAATTTAAAAAAAAAAAAAAAAAAAGCTAAATTAATAATAATAAAAAAAAGCACCCCTGTCCTGCCCTGCTCTTGCCCAATGGCGAACGCAAGCGTCGGTCTGGCGTCATATGTAAACAGCAATTGCACCATGCATGTGAGGTATCACCGCGAAGGTCAGATCGAGGGCAGTAATTTTAGCAGTAGACCTCCTCTGTAAATCTAACGGGGTAACCTGTAAAGGCTTTTAAAGGCTTTTAAAAATGTATGTAGTTTGTCGCCAATGCGCGTTTGTGCGAAATTTTAAAGCATGTCATGTTTGGTATCTATGTACTCGGCCTAAGATCATCTTTTTTATTTCATCAAACATTTGGGCAATATAGTGTGTTTTAGTGCATTAAAATTTAAAAAAATATATTTTTTCCCCAAAAAATGCGTTTGAAAAATCGCTGCGCAAATACTGTGTAGAAAAAAAAAATGCAACACCCACCATTTTAATCTGTAGGGCCTTTGCTTTAAAAATATATATAATGTTTGGGGGTTCAACATACTCTTCTTGCAAAAAAAAAAATGTTTTCATGTAAACAAAAAGTGTCAAAAAGGGCTTTGTCTTCAAGTGGTTAGAAGAGTGGATGTAAGCTTCCTAATGTTGTGTATAAAATGCCAGAACAGTTCAAACCCCCCCCCCCCCCAAATGACCCCATTTTGGAAAGTAGACACCCCAAGCTATATACTGAGAGGCATGTCGAGTCCATGGAATATTTTATATGTTGACACAAGTTGCGGAAATAATAAAACATTATTTATTTTTTTTTGCACAAAGTTGTCACTAAATGATATATTGCTCAAACATGCCATGGGCATATGTGGAATTGCACCCCAAAATACATTCTGTTGCTTCTCCTGAGTACGGGGATACCACATGTGTGAGACTTTTTGGGAGCCTAGCCGCGTACGGGACCCCAAAAACCAAGCACCGCCTTCAGGCTTTCTAAGGGTGTAAACTTTTGATTTCACTTTTCACTGCCTATCACAGTTTCGGAGGCCATGGAATGCCCAGATGGCACAAAAACCCCCCCAAATTACCCCATTTTGGAAAGTAGACATCCCAAGCTATTTGCTGAGAGGTATTGTGAGTATTTTGCAGATCTCGCTTTTTGTCACAAAGTTTTGAAAATTGAAAAAAAAAAAAATATATATATTTTCTTTCTTCATTTTCAAAAACAAATGAGAGCTGTAAAATACTCACCATGCCTCTCAGCAAATAGCTTGGGGTGTCTACTTTCCAAAATGGGGTCATTTGGGGGGGTTTTGTGCTATTTTGGCATTTTATGGCCTTCGAAACTGTGATAGGTAGTGAGGAGTGAAATCAAAAATTTGTGACTAGAAATCCTGAAGGCGGTGCTTGGTTTTCGGGGTCCCGTACGCGGCTAGGCTCCTAAAAAGTCCCACACATGTGGTATTCCCGTACTCAGGAGAAGCAGCAAAACTTATTTTGGGGTGTAATTCCACATATAACCATGGCATGTGTGAGCAATATATAATTTAGTGACAACTTTTTGTAATTTTTTTTTTTTTTTTGTCATTATTCAATCACTTGGGACAAAAAAAAAAAAATATTCAATGGGCTCAACAAGTCTCTCAGCAATTTCCTTGGGGTGTCTACTTTCTAAAATGGGGTCATTTGGGGGGGTTTTGTGCTATTTTGGCATTTTATGGCCTTCAAAACTGTGATAGGTAGTGAGGAGTGAAATCAAAAATTTGCGGGGGTTTTGTACTGCCCTGCCATTTTAGCACCTCAAGAAATGAGATAGGCAGTCATAAACTAAAAGCTGTGTAAATTCCAGAAAATGTACCCTAGTTTGTAGACGCTATAAATTTTGTGCAAACCAATAAATATACGCTTATTGACATTTTTTTTACTAAAGACATGTGGCTGAATACATTTTGGCCTAAATGTATGACTAAAATTGAGTTTATTCGATTTTCCTTATAACAAAAATTGGAAAATATCCTTTTTTTTCAAAATTTTCGGTCTATTTCCGTTTATATTGCAAAAAATAAAAATCGCAGAGGCAATCAAATACCATTAAAAGAAAGCTCTATTTGTGGGAAGAAAAGGACGCAAATTTCGTTTGGGTACAACATTGCATGTCCGCACAATTTACAGTTAAAGCAGCGCAGTGCAAAATTCTGAAATCACCTCTGGTCCTTTAGCTACAAAATGGTCCGGGGCTTAAGTGGTTAACCTACACAGTTAAGGAGATATTTGCATTTAAATGCGGCGACGCTGACGTCACGCGCATGCGCATGGGGTTAACCCCATTCACAAATTCGGCTAGGTCGCAGCATTCGACGACGTAGCCGAATTCGACGGCTCACGCGCGCACGCACGGAGTCACGTCTTCGCCGCTCCGGCCAATCACAGCGCCGGAGCGGCGCTGTGATTGGCTGGAGCGGCGATACCCCGAAGTAACCTTCCGGCTATCACCGCAGCGATGGATGCGGCTGAAGAGGGAGACGAGGACGGCTTCGGGGGCCCCGATCTAAGGTAAGTGATACATAATGAGCTATTATGCTAGTCATATTAGCTCATTATGGCTTTCTCATACAGCTAGTTAAAAAAAAAAAAAAAAAATTAGGAGGGTTTACAACCACTTTAATATGCCATGCACACTAGCACAATATGGCATAAACCTCCTGGGGCCCCATAAAAAAATAAAATAAAAAAATGTGACTGAGTTTAATACTGCTTTAAGAGAATATCTATTGATTTTTCTATATTTGTTCTTATTTTATTTTTTTCTCTAGGTAGTAAAAATAATAATAATAATAAAAAAAAAAGATTCACTATAAATAATTTGTACTTAGCATATACAAATATTATACCATCCTCTAGATCGCTATGATCTATTGATTTAGATTTCATTTCAGAGTTTGTTTTTTGCTTATTCTTTACCAGGTATAGTAAAAAGTTTGTATACAGGGATCAGCAGCATACGTCTGACGCATACAGCAGAATAACTCACCAAAGTGACATTATCATTCTATTCAGTTCAAGGTTATAAACAAAGAATACAGTTTCAGTCAGACAAAGAACCACAAGGCACATGTATTCCAAAGTCCAAAGTTTTTTTTAGCTGACCCATGTCGCTCTGTGAATTCTTTTTTGAAATGTAATTTGTAAAACAAAGATTGTTAACAATATCCAAAAATTTACAGTTTAAAAATGTGTAAATAAATAGTTTGTAGACCATGTGGCTTGATAGTGAAAATAGTGTGGCAACTGGCAAAATGAAGCAATGCAATGACAAAGATAAATCATTTGAGAACTTTTTCCACCTTTAATGTGATCTATAAACTGTACAACTCAAGTGAAAAACGAACTGAAATCTGTTAGGCAGGAGAAGTAAAAAAAAATAAAAAAAAATAATGTGGTTGCATAAGTGTGCACACCCTCTTATAACTGGGGATGCAGCTGTGTTCAGAATTAAGCAATAACATTCAAACTGATGTTAAGGCTGGGTTCACACTAGTGCGACACGACATCTGTCCTACTTTGGATCCGACTTTGCCCTGCGACATGAAGCCGACATATGTCCGACTTTCAATGAACGGGGATCCGACTTGGATCCCCACCAATAGCAGGCACTGTGTTTGGTATGAATCTTGAGTGGGAACTCCAGGCCAAATTTTTAATAAAAAAACGGCATGGGTTCCCCCTCCAAGAGCATGCCAGGCCCTTGGGTCTGGTCTGGATTTGAAGGGGAACCCCCTACGCCGAAAAAATGGCGTGGGGGTCCCCCCCAAAATCCAAACCAGACCCTTATCCGAGCACGCAACCTGGCAGGCCGCAGGGGAAGAGGGGGGACGAGAGAGCGGCCCCCCTCCCTCCTGAACCGTACCAGGCCGCATGCCCTCAACATGGGGGGTTTGGTGCTCTGGGGTAGGGGGGCGACCTGCGGCCCCCCCCCATCCCAGAGCACCCTGCCTCCATGTTGATGAGGACAGGGCCTATTCCCGACAACCCTGGCCGTTGGTTGTCAGGGTCTGCGGGCGGGGGGCTTATCGGAATCCGGGAGCCCCCTTTAATAAAGGTGCCCCCGGATCCCGGCCCCCCCACCCTATGTGAATGAGTATGGGGTACATTGTACCCCTACCCATTCACCTGGTGGAAAAAAAATGTCAAGAAAAAACACAACACAGCTTTTTAAATTAATTTATTGCACAGCTCCGGGGTCTTCTTCCGACTTCGGGGGTCTCCGCGCTCTCCGGTTCTTTCTTCTGCCGGGCCTCCGCTAACTTCTTCCAGCTCTTTTGCTAGCGGGGCCCGGTCTTCTCCGTCGTCTTCTTCTTCTCCCGCTCTCCGGTTCTTCTCCTGCTCTCCGGTTCTTTCTTCCGCCGGGCCTCCGCTAACTTCTTTTAGCTCTTTTGCTAGCGGAGGCCCGGTCTTCCCGTCGTCTCGTCGGGCTCTCCGTTGTCCTTCTGCCGGCCCCTCCACTAACTTCTTGGTAGCTCTTTTGCTAGTGGATGGGCCGGTCTTCCCGTCGCCGTCTTCTTCTTCTCTCTTCTCCTCCTCGATGTTGACGCGTCGCTTCCTCCCGCTGTAATACTGGCTGTTCGCTCCGCTCCGCATTAATATAGGCTTCTCATGACCTCACAGTCACATGCTCCCATGACGTCACAGTCACATGCTCCGGGGCCACCGGAGCATGTGACTGTGACGTCATGAGAAGCCTATATTAATGCGGAGCGGAGCGAACAGCCAGTATTACAGCGGAAGGAAGCGACGCGTCAACATCGAGGAGGAGAAGAGAGAAGAAGACGGCGACGGGAAGACCGGCCCCTCCACTAGCAAAAGAGCTACCAAGAATTTAGTGGAGGGGCCGGCAGAAGGACAACGGAGAGCCGGACGAGACGATGGAGAAGACCGGGCCTCCGCTAGCAAAAGAGCTAAAAGAAGTTAGCGGAGGCCCGGCTGAAGAAAGAACCGGAGAGCGAGAGAAGAACCGGAGAGCGGGAGAAGAAGAAGGCGACGGAGAAGACCGGGCCCCACTAGCAAAAGAGCTAAAAGAAGTTAGCGGAGGCCCGGCAAAAGAAAGAACCGGAGAGCGCGGAGACCCCCGAAGTCGGAAGAAGACCCCGGAGCTGTGCAATAAATTAATTTAAAAAGCTGTGTTGTGTTTTTTCTTGAATTTTTTTTTCCACCAGGTGAATGGGTAGGGGTACAATGTACCCCATACTCATTCACATAGGGTGGGGGCCGGGATCTGGGGGCCCCCTTATCAAGGGGGGGGCTCCCGGATTCCGATAAGCCCCCCGCCCGCAGACCCCGACAACCAATGGCCAGGGTTGTCGGGAAGAGGCCCTGTCCTCATCAACATGGGGGCAGGGTGCTCTGGGGTGGGGGGGCCACAGGTCGCCCCCCTGCCCCAGAGCACCAAACCCCCCATGTTGAGGGCATGCGGCCTGGTACGGTTCAGGAGGGAGGGGGTGGCCGCTCTCTCGTCCCCCCCCCCTCTTCCCCTGCGGCCTGCCAGGTTGCGTGCTCGGATAAGGGTCTGGTTTGGATTTTGGGGGGGACCCCCACGCCGTTTTTTCGGCGTAGGGGGTTTCCCTTCAAATCCAGACCAGACCCAAGGGCCTGGTATGCTCTTGGAGGGGGAACCCATACCGTTTTTTTTTTTTTAATTGGTGTGGAGTTCCCTTTCAAGAGCAGCAGAGCACAAGTCGCATGCCAAAGTCGGATCATGCAAGACTGCGGTCCGACTTTGATCCGACTTCAATGATAGTCAATGGGCTGAAGTCGGATCAAAGTCGGACCAAAGTAGTACAGGGAGCATTCTCAAAGTCGGACCGACATGTGTCGGACCAGTTAAGACGGCTCCCATAGGGAAACCATGATTTTCACACATCATGCGACATGAGCTCCCAATGTCGGAGCGTTTGTCGGACCAGCGTGAACCAGGCCTTAATAGGAGTCAGTACACACCTGCCATCATTAAGAGTGCCTCTGATTAACCCCAAATAAAGTTCAGCTGTTCTAGCAGGTCTTTCCTGACTTTTTCTTAGTCATATCCTACAGCAAAAGCCATGGTCTGCAGAGAACTTCCAAAGCATCAGAGGAATCTCCTTGTTAAAAGATATCAGTCAGGCAAATGGTATAAAAGAATTTCCAAGGCATTAGATATATCAAGGAACGCAGTAAAGACAGTTATCATCAAGTGGAGAAAATATGGCACAACAGTGACATTACAAAGTCTCTCCTAAATTGATGAAAAGACAGAAAGAAAATTGGTCAGGGAGGCTAACAAGAGGCCTACTCTTAGACCACTTTCACACTGAGGCGCTTTTCAGGCGCTTTTAGGCAAAAAAAAGCACCTGAAAACTTATTTCCATTAAAATCAATGAATGCTTTCACACTGAGGCAGTGTGCTGAAAAAATGCCCCTCTCCATTGAAATGAATTGAAAGCGCTTCAAAAGCGCCTGAAAAGAGCTTCAAAAGCGCTCAGTGTTTTACTGGCAGTTTTTTAAGTGCCTCAGTGTGAAAGTGGCCTAATGAAGAACAGCATCCAAGCCAGACTAAATTTTGCCAAAACACATCTGAAGTCTCCCAAAGCATGTAGGAAAATATGTTATGGTCTGATGAAACCAAGGTTGAACTTTTTTGGCCATAATTCCAAAAGATAGAAACAGCACTGCACATCACCAAAAGAACATCATACACACAGTGAAGCATGGGGGTGGCAGCATCATGCTTTGGGGCTGTTTTTCTTCAGCTGGAACAGAGGGCTTAGTCAAGGTAGAGGGAATTATGAACAGTTCCAAATACCAGTCAATATTGGCACAAAACCTTCAGGCTTCTGCTAGAAAGCTGAACATGAAGGGGAACTTCACCTTTCAGCATGGCAATGACCCAAAGCATACATCCAAATCAACAAAGGAATGGCTTCACCAGAAGAAGATTAAAGTTTTGGAATGGCCCAGACATGAATCCCATTGAAAATCTGTGGGGTAATCTGAAGAGGGCTGTGCACAGGAGATGCCCTCGCAATCTGACAGATTTGGAATGTTTTTGAAAATAAGAGTAGGCAAATATTGCCAAGTCAAGATGTGCTATAGACTCATACCCAAAAAGACTGAGTGCTGTAATAAAATTAAAAGGTGCTTCAACAAAGTATTAGTGTAAGGGTGTGCATACTTATGCAACCATATTATTTTAGTTTTTTATATTCAGTTACCACCACCATAAAGATTTCAGTTTGTTGTTCAACTGAATTGTACAGTTTATAAGTCACATTAAAGGTGGAAAAAATTCTGAAATTATTAATTTAGTCTCATTTGTTTACATCACAGAAACCTGACATTTTAACAGACTTTTTTTTTACATCCACTGTATATATGTTCTCTGGAAACCCAGAGTAGAGTGGAGAGGGATTAGAAAACAATTAGATTAGATTAGAACGCCTGTTAGTTTTTATTGCTGTCTGTGCCCTCTGTTAATGGGGTTGTAAACCCTCAAGTTTTTTCACCTTAATGCATTCTATGCATTAAGGTGAAAAACCTTCTGTAGAGCATCATCCCCCCAGAGCCCCCCCTTTTACTTACCTGAGCCCGATCGTTCCGGGGAGGGAAAGAGCACAGCAGTTCCAGCCGCTTTTTCTGGTCCTCATTGGATAGATTGATAGCAGCAGGAGCCATTGGCTCCCACTGCTGTCAATCAAATTCAGTGAAACGGGGGGCGGGGCCGAGTCCTGCTGTCTGTGTCGGAACAGAAGGGAAGGACAGAAAAACAGAAACTATTTCAAGTGGCTGTGCCAAGATTGACACGTCCTGCTGAGCTGCAGCATAATGTAGTGATCATTGCTGAAGGGGGACACTTTTTAATTAAGGAAATCCTCCGGGATCCCCTGTCTAACCAATGTCCCTCCAGTGAAAAATGATCACTGCAATAAGTTATGACATCTCAGACTAAGTTCTACGCATACTGCAGAAACAGCAGCTCTGAGAATTTCTTGTGCCAAAGTCATAAAAGACTTTGCAAGCAAGGCTGTTGCTGTGTAAGCATTGGGACCATAGGGAAAACAGAAGTAGCAGCCTCGCCTGTTACAGGCATTAGCATTTTCTTGGAGGCCATGATAAATAGTGAGGAAAACCTGAGACATTTCCAGCAGGGAGAATCGGAGCACAAAACGGACAGGGGTAACCAGGGCCGGGACAAGGGGTAGGCAGGAGGCGCAGCTGCCCTGGGCGCTATGGTATCATGTGAGATGGGGGGGGGCACCGTAAGGAGATTGAGGGGGCAGGTAATTGGGTTGGGTGGGGAAAATAGGGGGGAAGAATTGTTCTAGGAGGGTGAAATTGGGGATGGGGGATTTCTATGAGTAATTATTCAGGGGGATTTGTGTTGGGATGGGTTGGAGAGAGAGGGTTTGTGCTAAGTGAAGGCATTTGGGATTTTATGCTAGAAGAGGTGATATGGTAGAAGGAGGAAAGGGATTTGTGCTAGGAAGAGATTTTATTTTTATTTATTTTTTGAGGGGGGAGGATTTATGCTAGTGGGGTGATTGGGGGTATTTGTGCTAGGAGGGGGATTTTGATTGGGGGGGGAGAGGATGTGTACTCGAAAGGGTGATTTCTTTCAGGGTGGGGCATTTGTGCTGGGGAGATTTGGGGGACAGAGGGGGCAAAGATTTATGCTAGGAGGGGGGATTTCAGCAGGGGGGTGAATTTTTACTTGGAGGAGGGGGGATTTATGATTTGGGGGGTAAGCATGCAGATAAGTGCACAATTTTTTTATTTATTTTTTGGGGGAACTTTCGCTGACACATAATGCTCATACATCTTGGGGGGGGGCGCAGTTGGGCATGCTCGCCCTGGGCTCTAAGTGACCTTGTCCCGGCACTGGGGGTAACTATGGGGAAATACAAAGCCATAGTGTTGGGACAGCAGTCATGTTAACATGTGAGGAAGGGGGATGAAAGGGAGAAACTGGGGAAACCATTCAAGGAACAGCAACTGTGGGGAGCACATAAAGGCAGACTCGGAGCTAGGAAAGAAATGGACGTGACAGGGTGGAATGGGAAGCACACAGTGTGAGGCCAATTGTGTAAAAAGTGGTAAGAAATGGCTGATGAGATGAGGTGATGGGGAAGTGTGTAGGGGGATATGTTAAACAAATACAAAGAGATTTCCGAGTTCAAACTTACCAACCAGGCAGCGACCAACCAAATTGACCTGTCTAACAGTATGCGTTATGAACAGGGGTTTAGTTTGCACGCATTTGCAAATGCATGCGTGGGCTACAGGCCCCGTCAAGGCACCCTGTTTTCTGTAGTCCTAACTCTAACTTCTGAGAGTCTTAAGAATGGAAGCCCATGCATTTTAATGGATAGACAGAGTGCAGGTGAGCCTGGAAGAAGCCCATGCCTCCTTAAAGGTACAGGGGCGCACTGAACACTCAGCACTATGGCAGAAAAGGTGTCCGCTCATTGTCTGAACAATATACAGGTGATACTCAAAAATGTGATTATCGTGCAAAAGTTCATTTATTTCACTATTGCAACCTAAAAAGTGAAACTAATATATGAGATAGACTCATTACATGCAAAGAAAGATAGTTCAAACCGTGATTTGTCATAATTGTGATGATTATGGCTTACAGAACATGAAAACCCCAAATCCACAATCTCAGAAAATTAGAATATTACATACAATCAATAAAACAAGGATTGTACATAGAACAATATCGGACCTCTGAAAAGTATAAACATGCATATGTACTCAGTACTTGGTTTGGGCCCCTTTTGCAGCAATTGCTGCCTCCATGCAGCGTGGCATGGAAGCTATCAGCCTGTGGCACTGCTGAGGTGTTATGGAAGACCAGGATGCTTCAATAGCGGCCTTCAGCTCTTCTGCATTGTTCGGTCTCATGTCTCATCTTTCTCTTGGCAATGCCCCATAGATTTACTATGGGGTTCAGGTGAGGCGAGTTTGCTGGCCAATCAAGCACAGTAATCCCACGTCATTGAACCAGATTTTGGTGCTTTTGGCAGTGTGGGCAGGTGCTAAGTCCTGCTGGAAAATGAAGTCAGCATCCCCATAGAGCTCGTCTGCGGAAGAAAGCATGAAGTGCTCCAAAATCTCCTGGTAGAGGGTTGCGTTGACCCTGGACCTAATGAAGCACAGTGGACCAACACCAGCAGATGACATGGCTCCCCAAATCAACAACAGACTGTGGAAACTTCACACTGGACTTCAAGCATCTTGCAGTGTGTGCCTCTCCATTCTTCCTCCATACTCTGGGTCCTTGGTTTCCAAATGAGATGCAAAATTTGCTCTCATCAGAAAAGAGGACTTTGGACCACTGAGCAACAGACCAGGTCTGTTTTTCTTTAGCCCAGGTAAGACGCTTCTGACGTTGTTTGTTGTTCAGGAGTGGCTTGACAAGAGGAATACGACATTTGAAGTCCATGTCCAGGATCCGTCTGTGTGGTGGCTCTTGATGCACTGACTCCAGCCTCAATCCACTCCTTGTGAAAGTCCTCAACACTTTTGAATGGCCTTTTCCTGACAATCCTCTCCAGACTGCGGTCATCCCTGCTACTTGTGCACCTTTTTCTTCCACACTTTTCCCTTCCACATAACTTTCTATTAATGTGCTTTGATACAGCACTTTGGGAACATCCAACGTCTTTTGCAATTACCTTTTCTGCACAACTGTCAGGTCAGCAGTCTTTCCCATGATTGTGATTCCTACTGAACCAGACTGAGAGACCATTTAAAGGCCCAGGAACCCTTTGCAGGTGTTATGGCTTAGTTAGCTGATTAGAGTGGGACACTTTGAGCCTAGAATATTGCATCTTTTCACAATATTCAAATTTTTTGAGATTGCGGATTTGGGGTTTTCATGAGCTGTAAGCCATAATCATCACAATTATGAAAAATCACAGCTTGAACTATCTTGCTTTGCATGTATTGAGTCTATCTCATATATTAGTTTCACCTTTTAAGTTGCATTAGTGAAATAAATGAACTTTTGCACTATATTCTAATTTTTCGAGTATCACCTGTATGCAAATACAAACAAGTGGCCACTGTCCCCCACCTCTAACTGGGTAGGAGGTTAGTTTACAGGGGGGGGTGACGGAATCGGTAGGAGAATTGAAGCTGTCATATGAACCCTCTCCCTATTTGTTTTTGTTACTTTGGGTTGGTGGTAGTTTGTAGTGCATGTTTTGGTAGTTTGGGGTCCTTGAAAGGGTTGAAAATCTGGTGTTTCGGGAAAAAAGTGGGGAACCATCGTTGGTATGGTGCCTTCTAGTTGGTGTGGTCCAAAAATGGTGACCAGGTAGTGGAAAACTTGTAATGTGTCTGAGTTTAGCTGGGAGGCCCTGAGGCGATGTCCTGCTGTTGGGGGCATAATTTAGCTAGTGGGTGCCACAGACCCAATGTTTCAGTAATATGGTACCTTCAAGCCCAAGTTGATCTGTAATGTTATGTTTTTGTTATTTATTCATACGTTGTTTATAATAAAATGCCTTACGCCCATTGAATCTCACTTTGGGTAAAGTGTTTTATTTGGTGTAGTTGGTGTAGTGGGAGGTAGAGTTTGGGGAGATGGGCCAGGGGTTCTAGGCGGAAGGGAGGAGACGCACGGGGGAGGCGAGGAGGAGAAGATACAGGAGCTGCTGCCCGATGCCCGCCGCAGCCTGATGTCCGACGATGCCTCAATCCCAGACCGCTGCCCGATGTGCCCGCCAATGCCCCGATTCCCGCCACTGCCCATTGTGCCTCCTGCCTAGTTGGGGTAAGTGCCGGTGGACCAGCAGGCGGCGAGGGGGGGGTGTTGGAGGTGCCGCAGGGGGGGTGGTTATTTGCTGCCCCCCCAACAAAAAAAAACAGCCGCCACTGCCTGGGATATTTATGTTTAGAGCATATTTAGGCTGCAAATAGACTGTGTCTATGAGCCTAGGTGTAAGTACAGATTATACAATTTTAAAATATGTATACGAATGAACATTTCAGTGACTATGCCAGAGACTTTCACATGATTGGATTTCATTTTGCATGCCAAGAAGAAAGTTGCAATTTCTATTATTCCATGTAGTTATGCTTTAAAGAAGCATATTTATACAGTTTTCATTCTACCTTAAAAACGACTAGTTATATTATATTTGGGGCACTTCATTTTGAATATTTAGGATGTCTCTTCTGCAAGAAAAAAGAAAATGTGTGCTGCGTTTGCTAGAATTTGAAATGTATGTGTATTACATTTACCAGTGCATTTATTTAAGTTTTTTTTCTTTACGGCTTGCAGTGGGAATTCAAGTGAATGTACAGCCACAAGAATTGTGCGCCTCATTACTGTGCAGAGATTTTCATCCCAACCAGTAGGTGACCCAGAGACTCACGCTGACATTATTAGAGCATGATGTACTGTTCATAAGATGGAAGAAGTCAGCATTTTTTTTTTTTTTTCAGTTTCCAGATTAGAAGGGCACATTTTGTTACTTTCGGATAAAGCATACTTTACCATTCAGCTGCAGCTTGTTGCCTCATTACTAAAACCAATCAACAAAATTGTATGGGAAAGGAACACTTAACTTGTACAACAAATTTTATAATTATTAAAATCTCCTAGACTCTCAAGAAAAAGTATGGTTACCCAGAGCAACTTATTTGCAGTAATTGTATTCATTATCTTGACTGCTTTTCACCTATTAACATCAACTCGTGTGGCTTTTTATTTCAGCATGTGCATCATCATCGCTGCTCTTTGAAATGCCTTTAAAAAAAAAAAAGGGTGTATCAATTAAATCGAAGCCTGTATATAAATTGCACCTGCATTTGCATCCCAGGTTCCTCTCGTGGTACCTAGGCAAGGGGGACCTCACATTCTTTCTGGTGAGATCCTGGAAAAGCTCAGGATCCCAAATATTACACAAAGATGCTCCAGTGCAGTAGCATCTTCAGCCCTTCAGGTTTACTGTGTACATGCTTCCAAGTCACTGTGGGGAGAGCAAATAGAGTAAAAACAGCAGTGCGGTGCAAATCACATGCAATGTCTGCCATCCTCAAGAGTGTGAATCCAGCCTTAAAATCCCCCCTTTTTTTGTTTAATTTTGTCTTGTTTTGTTTCTTATCTTCCTCCGGGAGCAGAGAAATCTACTAGGCTGCTAAGGTCTTCAGTCTGCAAAATCTAAAACGTGGAATAAGGAAGGCTTCTGGCGCCACTTCCTTGAAAAGCATGGCACTCTCTTGGAACATCCTGTACTGATTGGGATGGAGAAGCACTGACTATGTTTGAAACCCCTTTTACATTGCATATATGCATAGGCATTTAGTGTGGTCACCCTGCAATAGAAAGGCCCTGTGACTGGCAAGAACACCTGGTATTTATTTTTTTATAGTTCTGTATAAAGTATAGAATATGGAAGCATAAAAACCTCCTGCCTGGTTTTTATTTCTGCATTTGTGCGATTCACTCACTGTAGTTCTGGTGACAATTCTCTCCAGTACGGATGCATAGTTGCCAGCATTGTAAAAAAAATGTATAGGGACTTTTTTCCTGTAGGCGGAATTTTTTTTATAATTAGGGGGTGGGGCATTCATTTGTAGGCATGGCATAGCAAGGAAAGAAAAATGTGGAGCATGCCGGAGTGGAAAAAGGGGTGTGGTTTGAAAGGGCATTGGGCATGGCTTAAAGGGGGTGGCTCAAACGGGGTGTGGTTAAAGTCTGAGATGAACGAGGGATAGAGAGAGAGAGATGCCAGATCCTACACCACAATAGAAATATGTGTATTCCACAAAGTTTAAAAATCAGCAGATAAAGATATTCCAAGCACCTGGTGTTAGCGCTTCCATCATCCCAACACCATGGTCGTTATGGTGTCAGGATTATTGAAGTGCATTATGACATTGTAATATAAAATGAAATCATTAAACTCACCATAATGCCGAATCAGTGGGAGCCCTGAGCTTGTCACCTACCATGTTGCCATCAGGTTCCCCCATCAGAGTTCCTCCTTACATCAGGTGCCCCCAGCAGAGTCCGTCCATACATCAGGTGCCCCCAGCGGAGTCTGTCCTTACATCAGGTTCCCCCAGCAGCGGAGCCCCTCCGTATATCAGTGTTCCCAGCAGTGGAGCCCCTTCATATATCAGTGTTCCCAGCAGCGGAGCCCCTTCGTATATCAGTGTTTCCAGCAGCGGAGCCCCTCCTTACATCAGTGTCCCCATCAGCGGAGCCCTTCCTTACATCAGTGTCCCCAGCAGCGGAGACCTCCTTAAATCTGGTGTCCCCAGCAGCGGAGACCTCCTTACGTGTGTCTTTCCCCATCAGCGGCAGCTACAGTTCCCGGGTTTCTCTGTGTGTTCAGTGGAGAGAGGAGGGGCCTCCAATCCGTGCAACCAATCGGCTTCAGTGTACAAGACAATTGTCTACTTGTACACTGAAGAGAGAAGCCGATTGGCTGCCTCCCCCGCTCCACTGAACACAGGGGAAATAGTCCTCATGGCGGCCATCTTTTTTTAAAGCCCGCCGGCTGTTTTTGCCTAAAACATTCCCGATTTCCCGGGACTGTTGGCAAGTATACAGATAGGGATGGGTAATCCCAACATTTTTGTCACAGTAGGTTAATGGGAAGTCTTCCAATCAGGAACCCTGTTCAGATGAAGGGAACTGTCCCCAAAAGGACACAGACAGAAAGACAGGGTCCTAAAGCGTATGTCAAGTCAAAACCTTTTTTTTTCTAGCTTTTCCTAGTGTGGGAAAGGATTAGGACTTCTTTTGGGTTTTTACTACTATCCAGGGCTCCATTAGAGAAATGTATCCTCACTTCTGTCAAGCTGACCACATTTTACTAGACAGGAAATGAGAATAAAGCCTCATACACACGACTGGTTTTCTCGGCAAGAAAACTGCTGGGAGAGCTTTTTGCCGAGAAAACCGTTCATGGGTATGGTTTCTCGACAGGAAAACTGCCGGGAAACTCAACGAGAAAAATAGAGAACCTGCTCTCTATTTTTCTCGTCGGGATTCTCGGCAGAGAAAACCGTTCGTGAGTATGCTTACCTGTCCCCGGTAAGCCCGCGCATGCTCGATGAGATTTCGGCGCATGCGCGGTAGCATACAAGGGTAGTGTAGGGTGTAGCAAGATGACGGCGACGGCATTGAATGTGATGAGCGCCAGCTCGTCATAGTCGATGACGTCACCGCTTTCTTGCCATTCTAAAGAACGGCGGTTCTTTTGAATGGTTGTGTGTGTACACAGGGCTTGGCAAGACAAGCTTGCCAGGAATCCCGTCGGTTTTATTCCAACGGGATTCCCGCCCGTGTGTACAGGGCTTAACTTTCCAACAGCAACACAACCAAAAATAAAAATGCTTTTTAGATTTAAATTTGAAATTGATATAAAAGTCTACACATCCCTGTTAAAATGTCAGGTTTCTGTGATGTAAAAAATATTCGTCAAAGATAAATATTTTCAGAACTTTTTCAACATTTTAATGTGACCTATAAACCGTACAACTCAGTTGAACAAAAAACTGAAATCTTTTAGGTGGAGGGAAATAAAAATAAAAAAATAAAAATAAAATGGATGTGTTCTTTTGGTGATGTGCAGTGTTGTTTTTGCACCAAACATATCTTTTGGTATTATGGCCAAAAAGTTCAATCTTGGTTTCATCAGACCATAACACATTTTGCCACATGCTTAGGGAGACTTCAGATGTGTTTCTGCAAAGTTTTGCTGGGCTTGGATGTTTTTCTTCGTAAGAAAAGGCTTCCATCTTGCCGCTCTACCCCACTCTACATATGAAGAATACAGGAGATTGCTGTCACATGTACCACATGGACAAAATACAAATAAAATCAAAGGGCAGGGCCTGGTAGTCAACACCAGGGAATTATTCCTCATATGTCTTGAGCACCGATTCCTCCATTAGGATGGGGTACCTGCATAACTATGTAGCATCAACATGTAATATACTAGGAGAAACCAAGAAGATGACTCCAATAAAAGATATCAACGGGAGGACCAACCACGGTATGCAATAAATGGGAATAAAAACTTTACAGAGAAGCTGTAGAAATTTCCCACTCGTGGGAACAAGTTTAACCATATAGTGGAAACCCAGTATAACCACCATTTAAAAACATAAAATTACAATGTTGTCATTAAAGACCTTGTGTGCAAAGGTAGGTGTTCAATTAAACATGATCTAAGACTAAAGCCATGGGAGACCATATATGTGACTACTGCTTTTAGAATGTGGTTGTAGCTGCAGAGCACCATGCAGAAACTGTATTGTATGGTCAAATGTCAATATGACTGTTTAGCAAGGTTTGTTGGGTATGCCGTATGATAGATAAGTTACATGTAAAACAGTCCTGAATTAGGCTCGGATATTAAAATAGATATACCGTATATACTCGAGTATAAGCCGAGATTTTCAGCCCTTTTTTTTGGGCTGAAAGTCCCCCTCTCGGCTTATACTTGAGTCAGCAAAATTGAATATTGTAAAATGTACCTGAAGGCTGCGGCGTCCATCGTTTAAAACTCACGGGCTCTTCCTGGTCCCGTCCGTGATAGATGGAACTGTGTGTGATGAGAATCGCCTATCACGAACGTTCTCTCATCCTCAGTTTCCCAGCAGACGTCCGTGATTGGCGGAAACTGAACACAGTGTCTGCTGGGATGGGTGAAGATGAGAGAACGTTCGTGATAGGCGATTCTCAGAAGGCAGTTCTGCCTATCACGGAAGAGACCAGGAAGAGAGCGCAAGTTTTAAACGATGAACGCCGAAGTCTTCAGGTACAATTTTACAATGTTCAATTATAATTCTAGGGAAACAGTGAGGGCGGGCACAGTGAGGATGGGCACAGGTGAGGATGGGCACAGGTGAGGATGGGCACAGGTCAGGATAGGAACTTGTGAGGATGGGAACAGTGAGGATGGGAACAGTAAGGTGGCAATGGGCTTAGTGAAGTTGCAATGGGTGGGCATTGTTGACCCTCGGCTTATACTCCAGTCAGTACGTTTTCCCAGGTTTTTGTGGTAACATTAGGTACCTCGGCTTATACTCGGGTCGGCTTATACTCGAATATATACGGTACTTAGTTCATGTATTGTCTGGTATAACGGCTTGTAGGAATAACCAAAGCACTATTGAATATAGTGTCTATTGACATTGAGATAGAGTCCCACTCCTGGGATATTTGCACCGAAGCGGTAGATCAACCAGTTTAGTTATAGGGATAAGTAAGTAATGCATACAGCGTGGGCCTTGAGAGTCTTGGCAGCACTGTGATCCGATATGTGGCACAGCATTTGAATAACCATAAAACTTTGCTTGGAGGCTCTCACCACTCCGTAGAATTAGCTTGTGTTTTGATTGTGCATAGGCCTCTCATTCCACTGGTTGAACAATGCCGCTGCTTCTGTATCCTATGCTGGAAGTAGCCAGATAGACAAACACCAAAGCACATCAAGCCATGGTTAGCGGGACAGGTGAGGCAAGAGAGGCTATATCTTTCTGAGCCCCAGGTAACCGTACAAACTATACAGGAGTTCTAATCCTTCATCCCTCAATGCAGAACTTGAAAATGACTTGACATTCCCTTTAACCATTCCGTTTTGTATATCCAAAGCTAAACATAATAATTAGTAACTTTAGTACAGATTGCACATAGCTCCTCTTATGTGCAATGGTTGTGCCTGTTTCATGAAGCATGTCCAAAATAAATAATGTTACTAACTGTGACACCAATCAAATTGCACAGACAGGTGTGACCAGTACCTTGTCCTTGCTTGGATACAGGTATCTCTCTATCTCTCCATTTCTTTATCCCATATCTCTTTTTCTGGCATGGGTTCCATGGCAATTTTAGATGACATTTCACCTCTTACCAAAAAATTAAGTATAATAACAACATATAATATTTTCCAGAATGCATCTTCTTCCTGACATTTATTTAAATGTTTTCATTCTAAAATGTACTTTTGAAAAATTCAGAAACATAACTTTGTAAGTTCTGGTTTTATTCCCCTCTTGGCTAAGTAATTAGTCCCCATGGACGATGCAGGAATTCTAGACCAGGTATGATGAATAGGTGTTCCTGTAATAAGCTGCTGTGCTAGGACAGTGAGCAACTATAAGAATAGACCTGCTGTTAGGCGATGTCGGTGCTTTTGCAATTTTAAAAATGCAGTGCGGATGAAAAAATGGAAATTAATTGATAAAACTCACACCAGGCTGCTGATTTCTCTTCTTTTCTTTTTTTTTTCTTTTGACTTCTTTTTCTATTTCAATAACTTGTTATAGTAGTTATTGTCCCAAGATGTCTAAACCCGCATAACCTGGGAAAGATGAAAAAGCTTGTTTGTTTACATACTTTTCTTACAAAAAAATGGGAAAATAGAGGCCTCATGGGTGCATGTGGCTATATAAACTTTGTGAAAATTGTGTGCGTGTTTCTGCGCTGAGAGACACAGCTGCCCATAGTAATGAATGGCTGTAAGAATACAGTATACAGTATTTTGGCATGTAATTGGTATGTACATGCTATGTGTTAGAAATATAAAGGGCCTATAAAAATGTGATAGGTTGCCAGAAATGTATGTGTGTAATTTATGTCCCTAGAACACCTAATGGTGCTCCATGGATGTTGGGCCTCTCTGTGGTTAGGCTGTGAAAAAGTCTCACATGTAGTATCACCATACTCAGAAGGAGTAGCAGAATGTATTTTGGGGTGTAATTCTTGTTATGTCCATGCTGTGATTTAGAAATATCTTATAAATTGACAACTTTGTGTATAAAGAAAAAAAGTTTTCATTTTCTTTCCACATTTTCTAAAAACTTGTGGAAAAAAAAATCACATGTTCAAAAGACTCATAATGCCTCATAGAATATTCATTGGGGTGTTTTCTTTCCAAAATGGGGCCATTTTGTGGGCGTTTTCATTGTCCTGGTGCTCCAGGGACTTCAAAAGTGTGATAGGTAGTCAGGAAATTAGATGTGTAATTTATGCTCTTAGAATGCCTGAAGGTTACATAGTTAGTCAGGTTGAAAAAGACACAAGTCCATCTAATTCAACCAATAAAGAGAAAAAAATATCATACAATCCCATATACACAATCCTATACCCACAGTTGATCCAGAGGAAGGCAAATAACAAACAAACAGCAAAGCATGATCCAATTTGCTACAGCAGGTGGAAAAAATTATTTCTGATCCCCCGAGAGGCAATCAGATATTCCCTGGATCAACTTTACCTATAAATGTTAGTACCCAGATATATTATGTACTTTTAGGAAATAATCCAGGCCTTTTTAAAGCAATCTACTGAGCTGGCCAGAACCAGCTCTTGAGGGAGTCTATTCCACATTTTCACAGCTCTTACTGTGAAGAAACCTTTCTGTATTTGGAGATGAAATCTCTTTTCCTGTAGAGGTAAAGAGTCCCCCCCCCATGTCCTCTGTGATGACCTTTAATAATGATGAAAATCTTAAAACCAAGTTCACTATATGGACCCCTTTTGCATTTATACATGTTGATCATACCCCCCTTCGTCTCCTCTTCTCATGAGAGAATAAATTCAGTTCCTCTAATCTTTCCTCATAGCTGAGCTCCTCCATGCCTCTTATCAGTTTGATTGCCCTTCTCTGCACTTTCTCCAGTTCCCCGATTCTTAATAATGATTTGTACATGGGCAAAATTATATCTTTCTCTCTGGAGTCAATACTTCCCTTAAAGAGGAAGTAAAACCTTATGAGTTTTACTTCCTCATTATTTCCCTGCAAAGGTAAAGCATAATGGGCTACTATGCATCGCATAGTAGCCCATTATGTGTCACTTACCTGAAACCGAAGCCTGCAATGTCACTGCTGTACCCACTGGCAGCACGCGTCCATCCTCACCCCTCTTCCTTCCAGGGCAGCGAATTCCGGCTCTGTGACTGGCCGGAGTGATGCATGATACGGCATGACCCCTTTAGAAACGGCACGATCTGCCCTTTCTAAAGTGTGCATGCGCGGTAGACATTGGCGCATGGCTTTATTGTAAATATCTTCTAAACCATGGAGGTTTAGGAGATATTTCCAGTACCTACAGGTAAGCCTTAATATAGGCTTACCATTACCTATAGGTAGAAGGGTGTACAACCACTTTAATACAAGAAGGGACTTTGCTTGCTTTGCAAACTGCAGCTTGGCATTGCATGCTAATATGAAGATTATGATCTACCAAAACCCCCGAATCCTTTTCCACCATTGATTCCCAGTTGTAGTCCCCCTAGTATGTATAATGCATGCATATTGTTAGCCCCCAAGTGCATAACTTTACATTTATCAACATTGAACCTCATTTGCCACATAGTCGCCCAAGTAAACAGTGCATTGAGGTTGGCTTTTCAGTTGAAGACATCCTGTAAGGACGTTATTCCACTACATAGCTTGTTGTCATCGGCAAAGACTGAAATGGTACTTTTAATCCCAGACCCTTTATCATTTATAAAGATATTAAAAAGTAAGGGTCCCAACACTGAACCTTGGGGTACACTACTAATAAACTTAGACCATTCAGAGTAAGAATCATTAACCACTACTCTCTGAATTCTGTCTTTTAGCCAGTTTTCAATCCATTTACAAACTGATCTTTCCAAGGCTATAGTCTTTACCTTTACACATTAGCCATGTGTTGGGAACTGTGTCAACGCTTTTGCAAAATCCAAGTCCACAGCCACCCCTCTGTCCAAGGTTTTACTTGGTTAAAATCTTGTTTTTTTTGACAACTTCTGTCTTTCATGAATCTATGCTTTCTGTTGCTTAAAATATTTTTTTTCCAGCAGGAACTTGTCTATGTGGTCTTTTATTAAACTCTCCAGTATATTTCCGACTATAGAAGTTAAACTAACAGGTCTATAGTTACTTGGTAAAGACTTTGATCCCTTTTTGAATATAGGCACCACATTGGCCCTACGGCAATCCAGTGGTACCATTCCAGTCATTAAAGAGTCCTTAAAAACAAAACAATGGCTTTGAAATGACAGAGCTCAATTCTTTTAGGATCCGTGGGAGGATGCCATCTGGTCCAGGTGCTTTATCCACCTTTATTCTGTCTAAATATTTCTGGGCCATATCACTTTTGAGCCATTGTGGATCATTTGGGGCTGTGTCAATACCATCCCTATTATGGACATGCTCCTTTGTATACACAGAGCTGAAGAAAGTATTTAATAAATTTGCCTTCTCTTTGTTCCAAGTCACCCACTCTAGATTATTTTGTAAAGGACTTACATGTTCAGACCTGACCTTTTTATTATTATTATAGTTGAACAAATTTTGGGGGTGTGTCCTACAATCTTGGATGTTGGGTCTGAATGTGGCCAGGCTTTAAAGTCTCACACATGTGGTATCACTATACTCAGGATGAGTAGCAAAATGTATTTTTGGGGTATAATTGCAAGTATGCTTATGCCGTGTGTGAGAATAACTTGTGACAATTTTGTGTTGTAAAGAAATTAATTTCTTCGTTTTCCCAAATGTGGGGAAAAAATTACAACTTCAAAAAACTCACCATGCCTCTTACTAAATACCTTGGCCTGTCTACTTTTCAAAAAGGGGTAATTTGGGGGGTATTTGTACTGTAATTTCAGGGCCTCAATAAATTGGATAGGCTGTCAGTACATCAGGTGCGATCAATTTTCAGTGATTGGTACCATAGCTTGTAGACTCTATAACTTTCACACAGACTAATATATACTAATTTGGGTTATTTTTACCAAAGATATGTCGCAGTATAAATTTTGGCCCAAATTTTCTGAACAAAAATTAGTGTTTTGCAAAACTTTATAATAGAAACTGAAAAAAGTGTTTTTCCGCTTATAATTATAAACATTTTGTTTGGGTACAGTGTAGCATTACTGAGTAATTGTCATTCAAAATGTGATAGCACCGAAAGCTGAAAGTTGGTCTGGGCAGGAAGGGGGTAAAAGTGCCCTGTATTGTGGTTACATATTCTGAAGCATAAGGATACAGTGTTCTGCCTTATCTCTCTGCTGTATTGTTCTGTGTCAGTGATTCAGAAAATCTTTGTGCCAGAAGGTCAGCATAATAGTCAGGAAACTATAATTTTCAGAAGTCAGCACTGGCAGTCCACATATTTTTCGCATGGCAGGTTTTCCTTTAACAGAGTGAAGTTTTGTGCGATTTAATCCCTTACAAATGCAGCTATTAGTTGAGCAGGACCATGCTGCATAGTGCACTGCTTGCTTTACAGCAGAATGCATGCATAATCACCCTCAATGGGAAATCCAAGATCTTTGTCAACATCTTGACAGTTACACTGACAAGGCTAATTTGATGTGCATGACCGTGGAAGTGAGAGATTCTTTCCAGTGTTTACAAGTAATATAGACCATACATTTTCATAATAAAATACAATTTCAAACTTGAACGCAGTTTCCCCACAAATTATTTCTTTCTTTTTTTTTCTGCAGAAAAGAAAATTATTAATTATGCTGTCCAAATCAGTTGGTGGTCATCAGTATTACACAGGAGACATTATGTTATGTCTGTCAACCAGCGATACAGAGGGTAAAAATAAGCAATAGTCTTTATGCTGGGACATAACCACTTCCTTTGTAATTACCATGATACACGATCTAGCTTTTCTAATAAAATTAATGGAATAGCAGACAGCAAGATCTCATTTCAGTCCAGCTGTGATGTGCTGAACGGGAAGTGACCAGCCCACTACGGCTGTCGCTAAATAGGAAAATCAGGCATAAATGGAAGTGTCATTGAGTCTGAAAGTAGACCCCTATATCAGACCTATGCAGTCAGTGTCACCTTATCAACATTGGTGCTTTCATCCTGAGACTGATTTGGTGAGTTGAAGGTGCGTATGGGATCATGCAGGTACACTTGTCTATTGGGTTATCCTCAAACACTCAGTATAGCTCAACCGGGCATTCATGGTTATCCTTTTCTCAACCAATTTTTGGTCTCTGCTTCTCATGGAAGCTCAAAGATAAGGGTATACACCGAGGTTGGATTAACAGGTTGCCAACATCCTGTGTTGCTAGAACAAAAAAGGTTGTCCCCCTAACTAGGGGCTGGGACTTTAATGGCAACAGAGTATTGCAAAACACAGTAGTATAATATAAAAAGTAATTTAATATAATTGGTTTAAGAAGCCAGCTTAGTGGCAAGATAGAAATGACTGTAGAATATTGAAATTCACGTACAGTAGAATACGTATAAAAACAAAGAATACAAGTTGTTCTCCACACGTGGTTGAGCCCGACGCGTTTTTGGGAGGGTTCCCTTTCTTCAGGGGCGTGTCCCTGACAATAAGTCCCGATAGAAGATAAAAATTGGCTGAACCATGTGCTGCACACTGCCATTTGGCCATTTTGCCAATTTGCCAATTTGCCATTGCCATAAGACCGTATATTAGTCTGCTGCTCATAACAGAATTTGCCATTTCTCAACTTACAGGCTTTGCTTTTCTCCCTATGGTCTCTATTGACCAGCGACAGACCTTGGTGAGAATTGATATAATTTTCTGTTGCAGCATGACTATTCAGTCTTTATCGATTTTCAATAATTCTATTTAGTCCATGGTTCAGCCAATTTTTATCTTCTATCAGGGCTTAAGCCCTCTACACACGATCGGATATCCTGTGGTTTCTAATCCGATGTTTTTTTCCATCGGAAATCCGATGAGACTGTCTTCCATCAGTCTTGGCCACACACCATCAGTCAAAAAACCGACGGCAACAAAACGACGGGACGTACAACACGTACGATGGCGCTATAAAAGGGAAGTTCAAATCTAATGGCGCCACCCCTTGGGCTGCTTTTGCTGATTTCGTGTTACCGCGTGTTAGTAAATGTTTGGTGAGAGCCGATTCGCGCTTTTCAGTCTCCGTGCATTTCAGATAGTTTCCTGGTGTTCAGTTTGTGCTTGTGGGTTCGTATTTGTTCTTCAGTGCTTGCAGTCAGGTCGTTACTGCTTTGCAGTGCCTTCTTGGCCATTCGTTTACTGTTTTTCAGGTCGTTCTTCTCAGGCCTTGCTGTTCCACGGTGCGTTCTGTTTGAGTTCGTTCTGACCAGGTGACCGGTTTAAGACCATGTTTGAAGTGCGTTCTCGTTCTCGAGCTCGTGCTGGCTATGGACTTGGTGTTGCGGTTAACACTGTAACCCGAGTTCAGTCCATGAACAGGGTGAGGAGGAGTTCATGGACCAATAATTTGTTGCTCCAGCGTGACCAATTCTCTCATATGTCTCTGCTGCGGGAAATCCATGAGAATAATCCTGATGATTTCAGGAATTATCTCAGGATGACGGACCTCGTTTTTCACCGTCTGTTGGATTTGCTGTCCCCCTATATCACAAGGCAGGACACTGTGATGCGCCAGGCCATCACTGCTGAGCAGAGGCTTATTGCCACGTTGAGATACCTGGCGACTGGGAGAAGCTTGCAGGACCTCAAGTTCACAATAGGCATTTCCCCCCAGGCTCTCGGGATCATAATCCCTGAAACGTGTTCTGCCATTATTCAGGTCCTGCAGAAGGACTATATGAAGGTAAGTTTGCTCCTTTAACATCACATTATATGTTTGGATTGTTTGCTAATGTTTTTTTATTTCTATCCTCCTTCCCAAATTTGCCTGTTTGTAATATCCTGGGAATGTCCCCATTTTCCCCATGCATGTTTTTTCCTCTAATGCCCTTTTTTGTGGCCTACATGCCTATTTCCCTTCACTAACCTCTCCAGCATGCTATCCTGTGCCCAAACACAGCTAGCCTATTTTTTTACACCTGTTTTTTTGGGGTCAGTGCCATCGTAGTTTTGCACCCCTCCCCCCCCCCCTAAAATGTGTTCAAATGTTTTCTTTCTCCTTAAAGCTCAGCAGAGTGGTAGAGCCTTTAATTTTGTGCCCCCCAAATCACCTCAAACCCCCCCCTTAGAATATTTTCTAATGTCCCCTCAGTGGGGGTGAGTCACCTGCTAAGTGGGCCTTCTTTTTTGGCCATGAAATACTCCCTTAAATAATAATGTTAGCCTGATGTTGGTCAACAATGTCTTTGTGTAATCTGTTTGCCCTGTAAACTGAAAACGTACTAATGTCTTCTTTTTTTTTGACTCCACAGTTTCCTTGCACACCACAGGAATGGCAGACTGTGGCTGATCCATTTGCCCAGTGGTGGGACTTCCCCAACTGTGGAGGGGCAATTGATGGAAAGCATGTCCACATAGTGCCGCCACCCCATTCGGGGTCATTCTATTTTAAGTATAAAGGTTTTAATAGTATTGTGTTAATAACTGTGGTGTCGGCACGGTATGAGTTTCTGTATGTGGACGTGGGGAAGAACGGCCGGATGTCCGATGGCGGAGTATTCGCCCAGACGGAGTTTGCTCACCGTCTGCACTCTGGGGGTCTTGCACTGCCTCCAGATGCAGACAACGTGGAAGGACTACCGTTTGTGTTCATCGCGGATGAAGCCTTTGGACTGGGACCACACCTGATGCGGCCGTTTCCCCAACGCACCCTCACCCCGGAGGGGAGGGTTTTTAATTACCGGCTGGCCAGAGCCCCGGAGAGTTGTGGAGAATGCCTTCGGGATAATGACCAGCCGGTTCTGCCTGTTTCAGACAGCAATACATATGGCGGAATACAAGCTGAACCACATTGTTTTCTGTTGCTGCATCTTGCACAATTTTCTCCGTCATTTTTCGCCAACATATGTCTCAACAGTTGGGCCTGAGGCCGGTCCATCCGAGATGTCCATTATGACCGGCCTGGACACTGCCCGTACTGGCTTGGCCCCCCAAAGTGCCCGTGAAGTACGTGAGAAATACGTTGAGTACTTCACGGGTAGGGGGGCCATCGCAATGCCAGACCAGATCTGACCTTTTGGTTTTTTAAATAAAATATTATTATATTTCAAAAAAACTTGATTTGTCATTCTTGTTTTTTGGGTTGATGTGTCTCCCATGTTCTTGTAGTACCAAGTGTATTTGTCCTTAGTAAATAGCAACAATTGTCACTATTAAAAGCATTGATTTAGCTTTTTCAGAACTGCTATTGAGCATAGAAAGAACAAGCCACACCTTTTTGAGTGTCCCAGAAACTTTTTACTCTGTGCACCAAATTTTTTTTAAGGTTTTATAGAAATACAATGTAGAAAGTTTTACCTCCCCAAAAATTTTGGTTTTATTTGGAGGTTTGTTTTGCAGAAACATGCATGGGTCAAAATAGTAAACATTTGTCCAAAAAAGGAAATATAAAAATTCAACGTGAAAAGGAGAAACAGGAGATGGGGTGATGTCACCCCTGATCCATCCCAAATGTGAAGAACCCCACTTTATTTTTGTGTCTGAACTGGGGATTTGCTACATGATCCCATGGCTAAGGTAAACATGTGCTATCTGCCATCATGGGGGATCAATGGACGTGCTTTGGGGGTGCAAACCCTTCCTCTCACCTACTTGAGTAGGGAGGAAGAGGTTGCACCCCCAAAACAGGGACATAGATATCCTGTGACGGCAAATAGCACCTGTTGAGTCACTGTGTGCATCTTCACATTTGGGCTGGTGGGAATACCAGTGCAAAATTTTAAGGGCAAAAAAAAACACAAAAACAGGGGGGGGGTCAGACTATTCGCCCCAAAATATCTATAATGTTTTTATATTTTTGCTCAATCACATTAATTCTATTTATCATAATGTCCATTTCGCTACTACATTCCATTATTTCTTGAATAATTATTTGGGCACTAGCACTCGAGAATGGAGGATTTGGAGTTCCTGACACACCACCACGTTCATCCCCTAAAAAATATAAAAAAATTAGAAATATGCAGGCCTACATCTGTATTTACCTGGAAGTTGTGGTGACAGACACTGACCTGTTGTGGTGATAAGCTCCACCTCTCCTTCCTCCACCTCCGCTTCCTCAACATGCTGATCTTGGGGTGCTTTGGGATCTTGGGGGTGTTTATGTGGTCTGTGCTTCCTCTTCTCCTCAGATTGGTGTCCTCCCAGTCTCCTCTCCCCTATGGGAATGGAAAAAAAAGGTATCCTTTAGCACACAGAGATTTGAGGGCAGAAATTGTATACATTGATTTAAAGTGGGGTGCAATTGATATTTGGGCCTGAGTTCCAAGATGAACACATGAGATCTTGAGAACTCTACTAAGTTGCATGCTTTTTTTTAGGGGCCTAAAAAACACACTTGGAGAACCACCAAGGTATCCACTGGAGCACCTGTGTGTGACACCCTTAAAAATTTGGGCATGTGGCCCACACTATAGTATATTGCTCCTGAGCAAAAAGCTCTGTAACCAATTGCTTGAGTGTCATCTCCTTTACCCAGAATCCAGTTCAGCCTTTCATTCACATTCTACTTTAGTTACAACACATCATCTAGCCACATATGTGTAGAAACTTTGTTTTATTAAAATGAGGCATGACCACATGTAGTTTACGTGGATATGTGCCAAACATAGTTTGGGGAAGACGATCAAGTGTTTACTACGAAACATTACCAAATAAGTGGTCCCCCAACTTAACATAAAAGTTGCCATTTGCAAATGTGAAACCAGTCAAGCCAAGCACATGGAGCAAACACATGCAAGAATACATATTACAATATGAAAGTACACAGTAAAAAGAAAAGCTTCCTTTTTTCAATGCTTTTTTTAAGCTTCCTATACTGCCCCGGCTCCCTCAGCTTCAGGTCAGACCACCTTTTACGGAGGAGCTGCTCCTTGGATCTCCTGACCCCATATTTCTGATAGAGAGTCCTCGCCACTTTGTCCATTATTTGCGACTTCCTGAGATTAGGGGTGTCGTATGGCCCATGCTTCCCATCGTAATCTTTCCTCCGCAGGATGTCCACCATCTCCGCCATCTCAGCAAATGACATATTAGTCGCCTTGTATCTTTTAGTCCTGGATCAGGACGTTACCGCCTCCGGGCTTTCCTCGTCGGTACTTTCTAATAAAGAAGCCACCTGTGTCACCGACATGTCGTCGTATCCCACTGTGCGCCGAACGTGAAGGGGCGGGGAAATGCAGGAAAAGGCCGTCATGGGCGGGCGATGCGGGCGGAGTTACACGCATGCGCAGGGTATAAAATGGGAACAAAGTTATTAGGGTTGCGTGGAGTAAGAACGAGCGGAAGTCCAGAAAAGACCACAACTATAATAAGGTAAGAAGGGAACTTGGGCCTGCAATAGCCTATAATGGTTCATGATTGTAAAGGCCAATATTGGGATAGGTTGAGGAGAATGGAATCTGACCTCTCATGTTTTTTTATGTGTTTTGAACTTGCAGACAGTCGGCAATGCATAAACTCCGCGAGCCGGATATCATGTTGGTTTTTATTAAAAAATATAAAGAACTCCGCAACCTATGGGAACTAAAACATCCAGATTACTACAAGAGTGGTGTACGTCGGGCAACCATTCAAAAATTGGCGGATTATATGAAGCCCTGGGTCCCAGAGGCAGACTACAGTATGATGAACAATAAGATAAACAATATGCGGAATGCATATAAAAAAAATACACTGAATACTGCGCTTCCATGAGATCAGGAGCAGAAGCAGACGATGTAGTACAGCGCAAGCTGTGGGACTACAAGCACCTGCAATTTCTGGAAGACCGGATTGAGGCCAGGGAATCATTTTCCAGCCTTCCCTCAACCCTTCCTTCCACCCTTCCCTTCAGCGTTCCTTCCACCCTTCCCTCCAGCATTCCTTTCACCCTTCCCTCCACCCCTGCAGAGGTGGAGGAGGAGCCACCTGTGCTTGAAGAGCCGGATCTTCGCATCTTCAGCCAGGTATAGTATTTTAGAACATAATTATAGGCCTCAAAGTACTATTGTGATGAACTTGATTTATTCTCCCAAAATGATAACATCCCCCCACCCCCCCCCAAAAAAAAAAAGCACATAAATGATTGTTAACCACTTAAGCCCCAGACCATTTGGTAGCTAAAGGACCAGAGGTGAATTCAGAATTTTGCACTGCGCTGCTTTAACTGTAAATTGTGCGGACATGCAATGTTGTACCCAAACGAAATTTGCGTCCTTTTCTTCCCACAAATAGAGCTTTCTTTTAATGGTATTTGATTGCCTCTGCGATTTTTATTTTTTGCGATATAAACGGAAAAATACCGAAAATTTTGAAAAAAAATGATATTTTCTAATTTTTGTTATAAGAAAAATCGAATAAACTCAATTTTAGTCATACATTTAGGCCAAAATGTATTCAGCCACATGTCTTTAGTAAAAAAAATGTCAATAAGCGTATATTTATTGGTTTGCGCAAAAGTTATAGCGTTTACAAACTAGGGTACATTTTCTGGAATTTACACAGCTTTAAATTTATGACTGCCTATCTCATTTCTTGAGGTGCTAAAATGGCAGGGCAGTACAAACCCCCCCAAATGACCCCATTTTAGAAAGTAGACACCCCAAGGAAATTGCTGAGAGGCATGTTGAGCCCATTGAATATTTTTTTTTTTGTCCCAAGTGATTGAATAATGACAAAAAAAAAAATTACAAAAAGTTGTCACTAAATGATATATTGCTCACACATGCCATGGTTATATGTGGAATTGCACCCCAAAATACATTCTGCTGCTTCTCCTGAGTACGGGGATACCACATGTGTGGGACTTTTTAGGAGCCTAGCCACGTACGGGGACCCCGGAAACCAAGCACCGCCTTCAGGATTTCTAAGGGCGCAAATTTTTGATTTCACTCCTCACTACCTATCACAGTTTTGAAGGCCATAAAATGCCAAAATAGCACAAACCCCCCCCCCAAATGACCCCATTTTAGAAAGTAGACACCCCAAGGAAATTGCTGAGAGGCCTGTTGAGCCCATTGAATATTTTTTTTTTTTTTTGTCCCAAGTGATTGAATAATGACAAAAAAAAATACAAAAAGTTGTCACTAAATGATATATTGCTCACACATGCCATGGTTATATGTGGAATTGCACCCCAAAATAAATTTTGCTGCTTCTCCTGAGTACGGGGATACCACATGTGTGGGACTTTTTAGGAGCCTAGCCGCGTACGGGACCCCGAAAACCAATCACCGCCTTCAGGATTTCTAGGCACAAATTTTTGATTTGACTCCTCACTACCTATCACAGTTTCGAAGGCCATAAAATGCCAAAATAGCACAACCCCCCCCCCCCCAAATGACCCCATTTTGGAAAGTAGACACCCCAAGCTGTTTGCTGAGAGGCATGGTGAGTATTTTACAGCTCTCATTTGTTTTTGAAAATGAAGAAAGAACATTTTTTTTTTCTTTTTTTTTTTTTCAAGTTTCAAAACTGTGACAAAAAGCGAGATCTGCAAAATACTCACAATACCTCTCAGCAAATAGCTTGGGGTGTCTACTTTCCAAAATGGGGTCATTTGGGGGGGGGGGTTTCGTGCCATCTGGGCATTCCATGGCCTCCGAAACTGTGATAGGCAGTGAGAAGTGAAATCAAAAATTTACACCCTTAGAAAGCCTGAAGGCGGTGATTGGTTTTTGGGGTCCCGTACGCGGCTAGGCTCCCAAAAAGTCTCACACATGTGGTATCCCCGTACTCAGGAGAAGCAACAGAATGTATTTTGGGGTGTAATTGCACATATGCCCATGGCATGTTTGAGCAATATATCATTTAGTGACAACTTTGTGCAAAAAAAAAACTGTCTTTTTTCCGCAACTTGTGTCAACATATAAAATATTCCATGGACTCGACATGCCTCTCAGTATATAGCTTAGGGTGTCTACTTTCCAAAATGGGGTCATTTGGGGGGGTTTTGAACTGTTCTGGCATTTTATACACAACATTAGGAAGCTTACATCCACTCTTCTAACCACTTGAAGACAAAGCCCTTTTTGACACTTTTTGTTTACATGAAAACATATTTTTTTTTGCAAGAAAATTATGTTGAACCCCCAAACATTATATATATTTTTAAAGCAAAGGCCCTACAGAATAAAATGGTGGGTGTTGCATTTTTTTTTTCTACACAGTATTTGCGCAGCGATTTTTCAAACGCATTTTTTGGGGAAAAAATACACTTTTTTTAATTTTAATGCACTAAAACACACTATATTGCCCAAATGTTTGATGAAATAAAAAAGATGATCTTAGGCCGAGTACATAGATACCAAACACGACATGCTTTAAAATTTCACACAAACGTGCATTGGTGACAAACTACATACATTTTTAAAAGCCTTTACAGGTTACCCCGTTAGATTTACAGAGGAGGTCTACTGCTAAAATTACTGCCCTCGATCTGACCTTCGCGGTGATACCTCACATGCATGGTGCAATTGCTGTTTACATAGGACGACAGACCGATGCTTGCGTTCGCCATTGGGCTAGAGCAGGGCAGGACAGGGGTGCTTTTTTTTTTTTTTTTTTTTTTATTATTAATTTTGCTTTTTTATTTTATTTTTAAATTGTTCCTTCCATATTTTTTTTTTTTTATCATTTTTATTGTTATCTCAGGGAATGTAAATATCCCCTATGATAGCAATAGGTAGTGACAGGTACTCTTTTTTTGAAAAAACTGGGGTCTAGACCCTAGATATTTCCTCTGCCCTCAAAGCATCTGACCACACCAAGATCGGTGTGATAAAATGCTTTCCCAATTTCCCAATGGCGCTTTTTATATCCGGGGGGGGACATTCCCTCCCACTGCTTGTAAAAGCAGTCCAGAGGCTAATTAGCCACTAGGATTGCTTTTACATGAAAGCCGGCCGCTGGCTGAAAAGAATGATACCAAGATGATACCTAAACCCGCAGGCATCAATCTGGTATAACCAATCAAAGTCCAGCAACATACCAGTACGTTGCTGGTCCTTGTTGGACATGTATTGTAATCTTTTTTTTTCATGCAGCCAGGTGGCTGAACAAAAAAAGAGATTGATCGGTGGGTATGCCCACCATTAGAATACCGCCCTTCATCCACCCACTTCTAATGATGGGCATACATGCACCATTTATATATGCCGAAGCATGGGGGCATCCTCCCGCAAAAAAGTTATGCCACACACACATGGTCAGACTTTTCCACGGGCAAGCCTCCGTCGGAATTTCGATCGTATGTACGTGGCATTAGGAGCAAAATCACTCCTCCGCCCCTGCTGCCCCAATGCTTCGGCATATTTGCTTTTTTTTTTTAACTGTGGTGGTGAAATCACCTCCTACAGCACTGGAGTCGCAGGGATCAGGCCTATATCTGCGAACGCTGCAGTTATGTGTGTTGTGTTTTGTAAGTGACAGTGATCGATCGATACTGCACTTGGGTGGCCTGGGCTGGACGGAGGGGCAAAACGCAGGTGCTAGCAGGTATCTGGGCTGATCCCGCTAACACTGCGTTTTTGGGAACCCTAAACTGCTGGGGACGCTAGTATAGATCTGATCAGATCAGATATTGATCTGTTCAGATACTATACCACTAAGGGAGGTGTATGCTTCACGCATGGGTGTTAGCGTTACTGGCACTAACCTGACGCTGTCTGGGGTGTGACGCAGACCCTCTCTGACGCTAAAACCTAATTGATATCACCCGCCGGGCGATCAGAGGGTTAAACCTTTATTGGGTTATATACGGCGGGTGCCCTGACACTATAAAAAGAAAACTAACTAACCAGCGTCACCCGTAACACTTATATGATGATCACTGGTGAAAGGGTTAACTAGGGGCAATTAGGGGGTTAAAACCTTTATTAGATAATATATGGGGGTACCTGACGCTATAAAAACCTGCGGCGAACCTAAAAAAAATTACTGGCTACCGATCTGCATCACCGACGCTAAGACAGCGATCAGAAAAATGATCGCTTAGCGTTAGTGGTGATAGGGGGTGAAAGGGTTACCTGGGGGGCGATCAAGGGGGTTAAACCTTTATTAGATAATTTATGGGGGTACCTGACGCTATAAAAACCTGCGGCAAACCTAAAAAAAAAATACTGGCTACTGATCTGCATCACCGACGCTAAGACAGCGATCAGAAAAATTATCGCTTAGCGACAGTGGTGATAGGGGGTGAAAGGGTTACCTGGGGGGCGATCAAGGGGTTAAACCTTTATTAGATAATTTATGGGGGTACCTGACGCTATAAAAACCTGCGGCGAACCTAAAAAAAATTACTGGCTACCGATCTGCATCACCGACGCTAAGACAGCGATCAGAAAAATTATCGCTTAGCGACAGTGGTGATAGGGGGTGAAAGGGTTACCTGGGGGGCGATCAAGGGGGTTAAACCTTTATTAGATAATTTATGGGGGTACCTGACGCTATAAAAACCTGCGGCGCACCTAAAAAAAAAATACTGGCTACCGATCTGCATCACCGACGCTAAGACATCGATCAGAAAAATGATCGCTTAGCGACAGTGGTGATAGGGGGTGAAAGGGTTACCTGGGGGGTGATCAAGGGGGTTAAACCTTTATTAGATAATTTATGGGGGTACCTGACGCTATAAAAACCTGCGGCGAACCTAAAAAAAATTACTGGCTACCGATCTGCATCACCGACGCTAAGACATCGATCAGAAAAATGATCGCTTAGCGACGGCGGTGCTAGGGGGTGAAAGGGTTATCTGGGGGGTGATCAAGGGGTTAAACCTTTATTAGGGGGGGTTAGGGGGCTACACTGGACCTAAAACGAAATGTAGTGACACTTTTACAGTCACAAATGTCACTGATTGCAGTGATCAGTAAATAAATGGTCACTGCAATCAGTGACACTGGGGCTGGGGGGTGATCTGGGGGGGCCTGGGGGGGCGATTTATGTGCCTATGTGTGCTGGTGTTAGTGTAGTGTTTGTGCACTAACCTTGATGTCTTCTCTTGTACGGCGCTCGGTATATGTGAGCGCCGCACAGGAGATGACATCACTTCCTCCTGCTTCCTCTGTCTGTGTAAACATTCGACAGACAGAGGGGGCATTTCCATTCGCCGGGAGCGATCGCGGGGGGTGGCCGGAATCGAACGGCCATCCCCTCATGTCGGATCGCTCCCCAACGGATTCCGACCGCTCACTGTACAGAAGGGGGGTCCGATCGGACCCCCCAACTGTACAAAGGCAATCACGTACACTGTACGTGATTGTGCCTGTCGGTGCCATTGTGCCGACGTATATATACAGTGAGCGGTCGTTAAGTGGTTAAAGTATCTAAAAAGAACGGGGACAGAATGAAACTCTTTGCTAGTTTTCTAAAAAGCAGATTGCACCAGTCATGAGATCAAAATTGTGTGAGATTCATTACCCAAAATATCTAACTATGTGCCTTTTTTCTACACAGGATGAGGCCAGCCAGGAGGAAGAGGCTCAGGAATGTGGCAGGCAGGAGGAGGCAGGGGTTAGTGTCAGCCAGGATGAGGCAGGGCCAAGTGGCATGCAGCAGGTCCCCAGGCCTAGTGGCAGTACAGTGTCACAAGTGGCTCCCCTCCACATCAGACCTAAAAAAAATCGTAGGATGACACAAGTGGAGGAGGAGTCACTCAAAATGATCTGTGACGCTGCTGCCATCATGAGGGCCCATCTCAACCCTGTGGAGGGCTTTAGTACCTACCTGGCGGACAAATTAGTCGAAATGGAGGCGGGACAACGTGCCCTCTGCGAGCACATTATCTATACAGCCGTACACATGGGGGGGAGGGGACAGCTGACTGAGGCCACCCATCTCTCACATCAGGCCAATCCTTCTCCTCCTTCTCCTCCTCCTCCTGCCACATTACCACCCACAGTGGCACGGCCTGCAAGCGTGCGTGGACAGGGCCGTGGAGGGAACGCCGCAGAGAGGCGTGGAGGGAACACTGCAGGGAAGCGTGGAGGGAAGTGTACAGGGAAGAGCGGGAGGTGATTCCCTGGCTTCAAGCTGCTCTTCCAGAAGTTGCAGTTTTATGGAGTACCACAGCTTGGGATGATGTATGTCTTCGGCTGCTGCTTCTGATCTCATTATGGTGTTTATCTTATTGTTCATCATACTCATGTCTGCCTTTGGGGTCCAATGACTTCATATTTTCCGCTAATTTTTGAATTGTTGCCCTTCGTTTTTTATTTCATATTTTGCCAGAATAAATGGAGATTTAATTTCAGCCTAAATACTTGCCTGATGTGTTTTTTTTGGGAGTAGCAATAACATTTCATAAATACAATGTGGAATTAATAACAAGGGACACCAACCTCCATGAGGGAAAAATAAAAGAAACATATGTTGTTGTGAGGAATTGACACCCAAAACAAAGGCAAAAAAAAAAAACAACAAAAAAAAAAGGATTCTAAAACTTTAAAAAAATTTGTGAGGTCTGCCTTTAAGAATAAATCATAATTATTGAGAAGATCACAAGAAACAAGAAAGACATAAGTTTGTCAGAATTTTAAACAAGGGACACCAACCAAGCCATTCTAAAACAAAAAACAATGCGCTGCATTAAATGAGGCAATAACTTGCAGAATGCCGAATGTGCTCTCTCCATTAGGAACGCTAGTTTTACCAGAACGAGCGCTCCCGTCTCCTAATTCAGTCTGAACATGCGTGGGTTTTTTATCCGATGGACTTGCCCATAGACGATCTGTATTTCCTATCGGTTTTTGATCCATCGGACAATTTTAAAACATGTTCTATTTTTTAAAACCGATGGAAAAAAGACCGATGGGTCCCATACACGATCGGTTTGTCCGATGAAAAAAAAACATCGGACGGTTTTCATCGGTAAAACCGATCATGTGTACAGGGCTTTATTGTCTTTATTATAGGGCTGTGGAAATTAACTATTAATTCCTCGATTAATCGATTAAGTTTTTTGATCAATCAAAATTCTTTTGATCGATCAAAATTCCGGGTCTTCAGGGAGTTCCGTCGGAGATCCGGTGACGCCACAGACACCGGCAGGGCTTGCCGTGTCCATCTGAAGGGCTCCTTTGCTGTGCCTTCATATCTACATGCCGGGAAGACCTTACTATCTGCCACACACAAGGGCTGTTACACGTCCCTCTGTCACTCCCCTCTATCAACCTGGGATTCTACAGCCATCCACTGGGAGTTGTGATAGTTCCCTTCATGGGACATCTACATGCCGACGGACTGATGTTAACCCCTCCTCATCTGGATTCAGCAGTGGTATCGTTGTACACATTTTTATACCAGTATCATACTTAGCTACATGTTTTTATGACTGCTTTTGCTACCGTTTGGTATTACTCGCACCATTTTTACAGTTTATTTAGCTACATCGATTTTATCTCCAGTGCAATATTTATTTTGTTACCTACTTGAAGACTATAAAAGTTTTAATACTATTCCCATTGAGCGCTGCCTTTGTTTTTTGAATCCTGCTAATCATTTTTCCAGTGGTTGGTAGCTGCACTGGGAATCAGCCTGCAAGGAGATCAGCTAAAAGTAGTTGGATCTGTATGTGCATTTATAATTAGTCTAAATTAGCCGATTAATCGATTTAAAAAAAATATCGATTAATCGAACACGAAAATTTTAATCAATAACAGCCCTACTTTATTACCATCTGGATTAATTCACAAGTGGCTCTATCAGATGTACCTTCAATCTCCTATAAGGACACGCCCCTGAAGAAAGGGAACCCTCCCTGAAACGCGTTGGGCTCAACCACGTGTGGAGAACAACTTGTATTCTTTGTTTTTATACGTATTCTACTGTACATGAATTTCAATATTCTACAGTAATTTCTATCTTGCCACTAAGCTGGCTTCTTAAACCAATTATATTAAATTACTTTATATTATACTACTGTGTTTTGCAATACTCTGTTGCCGTTAAAGTCCCAGCCCCTAGTTAGGGGGACAACCTTTTTTGCTTCTCATGGAAGAACAAGTTTTTTGACATTCTGGATCCCCATTTTTTTTTTTTTTAAGTAGCTGATGACAATGGCTGTCTGTAAGTACCTTGCAGTGATAAATTTGTTGCCAGATCTGGATAAAAAATTTGATTGGGCAACTGTTGTCCAATGTCTTTGGGTACAATAAGTCAGTTTAGACTGCTCAGTATTGCAGGTAAACTCTTTAGCTTTTTTTGGCCCCAAAGAGAGAGAGGCTCCACCCACCGGCCACATGTGAAGGATGAAGGACTCCTGTTTTTTTGATTCCTCATTTATTTGATATTCTACATTATGTAATAATGAGGGTATGTCATTATTTGAACCTTTTTGATGTGTATAAAGTATCAGTTTTGGGTGGGTTTAATGTTAGTTGTGGTGAAGTTACAAAAGGTGAGCAAATAACCATCTATGCAATGCAAAATACATGCTTTATTTAGACAGTGAAAAAGGCCCCTGACGGTAATTTGTGACACACCCTATAAATATATATATATGCCACCTGAATCTTCATCTTCATGTTTGCATTTCTAGAATGTCAAGACAGACCATTTTTCTGCTGAGCCCTGAATATGGCATTTTTTGAAATTACACCTTTGGCAATATATTAGCTTTTTGCAAGAGAGCTGTTTTGCAGAAAACACACAGCAGGTGCCATGACTTTATTTAAAATTGCTTATGCAATAGTGTTTATAAGCAGGCATGCAGATATTCATTTGAATTATTTCAGGAGTTTGGGCCAGGCACCATCTCCTAAAGTGGTATTTAACACCCCAAAATATTTTCTATTGCAGCTTACCAATTCTTAACACTGACAGGAGTGCTTACAATCGTCAGCTTTTTAATGATTTATGTAAGAGCTTTTTCCTAAAAAATAAATAAATAAGTAAATAAAAAAAGTTCTGTAAGGATCTTTTCACATAGGCATCATCAGTTAAAGAAAAAAAAATTCAGGTTACACCAGTCTTCATCACTTTGTATGTTCGTCTTCAGTTCACTCCAGTATACATCCATTTTTGTCCAAAAAAATTTAAACGTATGCAGACCTTTTCTGTGTTTTTTTTTTTTTTTGTTTTGTCTTGTTTCTTCCTGTTGCCATAAACTTGGATGTAAGCAGACGGATGTATGTCAATATACATCTGTTCACCTTTAGAGTTTAGACCCCTTTCACACTTAGTCACTCCACAGGCGCTATAGTGCTAAAAACAGCGCCTGCAAAGTGCCTGTAAAGCGCCTCTCCTTTCACTCCAATGTAAAGCGCCCCTGCCCATTGTAATCAATGATGGTTGATCCCAGGTGGTTGACATCCAGCCATCTTGAGGCCTCTGTCGCATGTTTAAAAAAGTGTGTTTGACCCCTGACTGACACACTGAGTTTGGCAGGAAAAAGCATAGCATACGTCGCCTGTAGGCCCTGTAGTCTTTTTTTTAACATCTGTAAACTGGGTCCTTCGCCGCAGAGTAAACTGGATAGAAGGAGATGCAGGGCTCCATTGTGCGCAACATTCTTCTTTTCTCTGGCTAGGCGTAAAATGTTTTCTTTATACTTGTAGTTAAGCAATCTGGCAAGGAAGGTGCGCAGTGGGTGCCCAGGTGGCAGGGGCCTAGGAGGCACTCTTTGAGCTCGCTCCACAGAGTATAATGGAGAAAAGGCTTTCTTACTAAACACCTCCACTAGCCACCGTTCAATTAATTCTGTGGGGTCCCTGCCCTCCAGCTTCTCAGGGAGCCCCATAATCTGAACATTATTTTGTCTTAAATTGTTTTCAATGTCCTCAGACTTTAGTTTGTTTGGCTTAGCAAGCCACATGGTGGAATGCACATCCCTCATCAATGGGATCAATGTATCCTCAACATCACTAACTCGGCCTTCCACTGCTGTGGTACGCTCCCAGATCTTTTGTAGATCATGGCGGATTAGGCCCAGCGCCTTCTTCATACCCCCAAAGTCTGCTTTCAGGGTATCCACAGAGACAGTGCATTTATGAACTGCCCTGAGAATATCAGCCAAAGTTGGGTTGATCAGCCTCATCATCCTCTATGTCCTCCTCTGCAGCAGTAAGCTGAGGTGTAGTGGCTACTGAGGGGCATGTGTGGATGTCTGTCCCTCATCCTCATTATGAAAGATAGCAGGGGTTGCCTCTAAGTCTGTCTCTGCAGCCCATCCTGGCCCCCCAGTTAGATTCTGGGCATAATAGAGCATGTCTCGAGGGGACTCTTTCCTATCAGCTCTGGGCATTTTAGGAGGCTCACTCACTGTCTGCAGCTTCTCCACTCCACGTGCCCTCTGAGACTGGGCCGCCGCAGCGCAATTTTGGAGGTCCGGCTGCTCGCCTTCTTCCTGCCGTTTGCGGGTCACCATGCCCCCGGAATAATTAGCTGAGGATGCCAGGAGGATCCGGGATGGTTCCAGCAAAGTCCGTGTCGGTTCCATTCAGATTGCCAGCCGGGAGCAGGATCTACACAGGATCAATCGCGGGAGCTCCGTGAGACACTTCTGCTCACATGCCACTCTTGGCCACGCCCCCTTTTATTACATTTATTTGATGTTAGCCAAGAAAACCCCAAGTTGTAGGGAATTCCACAGCCTTGAGTGGAAGGCTGGCAAATCCTTTGGCTAACCTTGGATATTTTCTAATATATTAATCAAATTGCCTCTAAGGCTGGCCATAAATGGACAGGTATCTCTCTGAGAACAAAGGGCAGGATAAAGTCTAGCTGTTAATTGCACTGGGACCCTCTTTGTCACTCATATGAATGGCCAGACACAGTACTTAAAAAAAAAGTCACAACTTCATTCAAAAGCGGGAAAGGTCAACCGTCTTTTTGAGCATAGGAATCGCTTGTTTTCCCACACCATACGACCATAAATGTCCATGTCCTTGCCCAAGTGCTGTAGGCAAACAATGAACCAGCTCCATCTCTTAAATTCTTCTTACAACGCAGAATTATATTCAATAGAAACACCATATTTAAGGCGTGGCTTTAAAAGACTTTGTTGTTTCATAAAGTGTTTTTTTAGTTTTCTATATTTTTTTGTACATAATGTTGTATATTTGATTTATGCAGCGACTGCCGCTTACCTTATGTGCTGCTGCTCGAGATACTTGAATTTTTAAATCCCTTTCCAGCTGTTTTCCTTAAAGTGGTTGTAAACCCCCCCCCCCCCCCCCAAAAAAAAAAAAAAAAAACCCTGCAAGACGAAGGCATAATAAGCTAGTTTGCATAGCATACTAGCTCATTATGAAACACTCACCTTGCATCGAAAGCCCCCACAGTGGTCCCCGTACACCGCTCCGGCCGGCGCCACGATGATGTGGCATTACCGGCATGGGAGCCGCCGGTAACGGCACTCTAGCTGAAGCAATGGCACAACATGCCGTTGCTTCAGTGCGCATGTGCCGATGAATATCTCCTAAACTGTGCAGGTTTAGGAGATAGATATCTGGGGTAGCTACAGGTAAGTTTTATTATAGGCTTGCCTGTAGTAAAAAGTGATCTGTAAGGGAAATTAGAGGAAGGCAAAAAACAGGGAACCCTCTCTGGATTAATAGGCCCAAGGTTAATATACAGCCTAATGTACAGCCAGAATTATACATTATACCCTGATTTTTTCAACAAATTTGTCTTTTATATAGAGAACATTTAACTAAAGAATTTTTTGTAAAATATATACAGAAGAATTATTTGAAATGTTAAGGCACTCTATATCAATGCATGAGTACACCAAGGTTAGATTGAATTTTTTTTACTTCTTTTCTGCTAAGATAAACATATGAAATATATTCCAAGCACAAAATGCCAGGTAGAAAAATTCAGTACAGAAAAAAGAGACACCCATCAGAAGACTGATTGATATAGCACAAGATCTGGGCTAAGATATTAGCAAGACCTTGGAGCATGCAACGTTAATGTAAAAGATAAGAAACTCATGAATAATGCAGCATTTGATGGGAAACCAGCACCGAGATTTAATGATAAAGGTACCTTTTCATTTTCTTTAGGAACACGTTTTGCAACATCAGAATCTCCAAACTGAAATGTAAAATGAAGTTTAGATGTAAATTTTACTTTTTAGATTGAAAGTTTTCACCGTTGGCCTATAATATATCTAATTTGCTAACTGATAGCGGAGCACATACCTTTTTTTACAAGACGTCAGAGAATAAATTCTAGAGTGACAGTGATTGGGATAAGGATGGTGGAGTGCTGGATTTGCCAGTTTGTGCAAGAATGCTATTGTGTGGTATGAGACTTGTCTTTATCCTGAAGTATCAGAAGGTGGACACTTAAATCCCAAATCCAAAAGGTTAGGTGTGTTCAAAAAATTTACAAAGCATTGTAGTTTGTAGTGTCACACAAGCCCCTCCCACAACAAACCTTCATAATCCATTTAAGAAATAAGAGGAAGGAAGGAAGCCACATGTTGGAATCAAAGCCTTTGCTAAATTATGCTAAATTATTTGTTCTATCCAATGCTATAAAAGCAAATGGCATATTCATAGAATCTGGTGTATATTAACCTTTTTTGATGAGATTCCAAGGAACCCTCATAATCCATTGCTTGTGCAGAGTTCATAAACACAAAATAGAATATACAGAATAGAAACCGATAGCGGCTGAGACAATAACTATTGCCAGAAGTTGGTGGGAAGGCTAAGATCACTGATGGCAAACCATATTAGGTCCCAACTAAGGATGAGCTCTGGCGTGTTCGCAAAGCCCACATGCAGAGCCCGCCAGGAAGTCGGCACTGCGCTACGCTAATCACAGGCAGTGAGACATTTCCCGATCTCTGCAGCCACGCATCGGGAAATGTCTCAGGAAAAAATGCCTCAAGGTTGGCGGTCTCAGTAGGAGCAAAAAATGCCTTATTGTTGCAGTCGGTGGGAGCAAAGCATGCCACATCGTCGGTGGGAGCAAAGCATGCCGCATCGTCGGTGGGAGCAAAGCATGGCCCACCGTCGGTGGGAGCAAAGCATGCACCATCGTCGTGGGAGCAAAGCATGCCCCATAGTCGGTGGCAGGAAAGCATGCACCATCTTCGGTGGGAGCAAAGCATGCCCCATCGTCGGTGGGAGCAAAGCTTGCCCCATCCTCAGTGGGATGAAAAGGATATCTCTGCGATGCTGGGAAGAAAGAACACCCCAGCATTAGTGGTGTTGCTAGTTACTTATTCGAGGATATGCGCCATGTCCTACATGACATCTTTTGACACTGCTGATGACATTGATGCATGACCATCAAGCTGAAGATGCTTTGCCCCAACAGCTTGCTTGAGCTCCCTGCCACTTTGTTTACTGGAACCCTAAAGACGCTGCTACTTTACTGGGACCCCAAAGAGGGTGAGGGCCTTGGGTTATCGCCTAGTTTTCCCCTAACCTAATGTAGGCCCTAGTTGGAGTGAAAGTGAATTTCTGAACACAGCAAGACAGCCTGCTGGACACTGATGGGCATTGTTTAAAACCTCTGGAGATGGCACACTTGGCAAAATATTATTTTGTAATTACGATGCCTCTACTTTCCTGTATGACGTTAGTTAAATTGGTGAAATATGTACTGCATAGTGCTTTAAGATTTATTCTTTTTGTAGAACTTGATTTTCTAATAAAAATTGTTATTAAAAAATAAAAAAATATATTCTTTTGTGAAGACTGCTACTCTACGTGTAGTTTCTGTGGCATGAAAGTAGACTTTTTTTTTTCATATGCTTGTGTAGCACACGGACCTTTTCCCTGCCTTTGGCTCACTTGCAGGTCAAGGCACACCGCGCTATATGCCCGTATCCTCTGTCACAGAGGTCGAGCAGTGTTAACAGATTTTTGGGCCCTGCAGCTCCAACGTTGAGTTTATTTTTATGAGCAAAGTTCAATAGACAGTAAAGATGGATGAGAGAAAGGACAGAAAGGTGTTGGGAGATAGGTCCTGGCACAATCAATATTGTAGTCGCCACTCGTTCCCGAGTGGGTTTAGCTCACCCAGATAGCCCCCTGTAAGAGCGGATCCTAGCAGCCGGAGTGATGCTCGAACATTTACTTGAGTTTTCCTAGATATACGATCGGGAGATCCTCTGCCACTGAATCTTTAAGTCCCAAACTTCTCAGCACATGCAACACAAGGACAGGTGCCGGTGACAGCACGTTGCAAGGCCTGTAGTGAATCTTTCAATCCCTCCAGAAGGTTACCGGGCCTCTCCTTCACCGTTAACTCTCACCGGGCCCTCAAAAAGGTCCTCCCCCGGCCTCCTCTTCTTAGAGCGTGTTCCCTCGCAAGGGCACCCTGGGATTCCTCTTTCGGGGATGGGCCCCAGCTAAAGGTGCTGGGCCCAATAGTAGAGTTGCAGCCCCAGACTAAAGCTGCATGGGACTGATACACACCCGCACCCCTGGCCTGGTGGGCCGGATAACGCAAACTGCTCCCCAAAAGATGGCGTCTGCCCCTTATGTATCCTCTCCCAGCATGCACAGCAGGTTAACCACGCCCACCGCACCACTGCCGAGAGAGGACACCCTAAGGCATAGCAATCCCACCCACGTTTCAACCCTGACCCAAGACGGCAGTGCCACCTACAGGCCACAGGGAACTGTACATCGGGCTGCATTACATAGGCAGAAGCTAGTCCTAACAATCAAAGTGGTCTGAGCCTAGCTACTGGCTCAGACCAAACCCCTAAATTTAAGTACATAGCACCCCTGAAAGTAAAGGGGCGCTACACTTGTTAGCTTTATACAAACATGCACAAACAGTTTGTCAGACTATGCAATGTCTGTCTTACATCTGCCTCTGTTAGCAGAATGTTTTCAGGCTTGTATAATCAGTAATCTCAGACTCTTCTAGCTGTAGTTAAAAATCTTGTTTGTGTCCAAAAACCCTTTAATCCCTTATTTTTAAGATTAAAAGCATTGAATGGAACAAAATCTTGTTTTCTAGGAGCCTGGATCAGTGGTAATCTTTGTTGCTGCTAATTTCCACTCTATACTCCTTGAATGTATTACACTGCTCATCTCAGCATGTAAATGGGAGAGATTGATTGATTTGGCAGATGTTTCCTCTTGGCAGGTATACTGTAGTTACTAGAAAATTGTTTTCCTATATTCTTTCTAAGAATGTCTAACAGTGTTGCTCAGTTGCTGCATTTTTGTAATGGAGTATTTATACTACAGCATTTACAGTGCCTTGCAAAAGTATTCAACCCCTTGGCATTTTTCGTGTTTTGTTGCCTCACAACCTGGAATTAACATGGATTGTTTGAGGATTTGCATCATTTAATTTACAGAACATGCCCACAACTTTGAAGATTTTTTTTTTTTTATTGTGAAGCAAGCAACAAATAGGACAATTTGCGGCTATCACATCTCCAAGTCGCTTTGGATAAGTCTCTAAGAGCTTGCCACATCTTACCACTGGGAATTGTGCCCATTCCTCCTTGCAAAACTGCTCCAGCTCCTTCAAGTTGGATGGTTTGCGCTTGTGAACAGCAATCTTTAGGCCTGACCACAGATTTTCTTTTTTTTTTTTTTATTCTTTATTTATTCAAAAGGTGGTAGAGAATACATAATTACATCGCATTTCCACTCTTACAAATCCATTATTCTACATTACATTTTTCTTCCTCTTTCTTTTTTCTTTTCCCTTTTCGTTAATTTGAAATTCCTTCTTCCTCTTTACATAGGTAATCACCTATTATACTCTTATAGTTTACCCAAATTGGAATCGAAATATCGCCTGCTTTAACTCTATTCCCAAATTATCACTCCTAATTCTCTAATCCACCTTTAATTCTATTTTTTCTCTATATCCCCAAACCCTACAAATCAACAAAATCAACAAAAAAAAAGAAAAAAAAAAAAAAAAAAAAGGTCCACCCCCTACCATCTCCCCGTCCCTCCGCCCCTCGCAACAAGGTGCAGGGGTTCTTTACATTTCCTACGCCAGTGGACTTCCTTCTCCCATTCCACCATCCATCTTTCTCTTCCCATCCTCTGAGTATACAAACCGGTCCCATACTGACCACGTCTGGGCATATTGTTCCTTTCTATTTTGAGCCGAATGTACCAAGTCTTCCATGGCCCCAATCTCTCTGACCTTATTAAGCCACCTTGCAATAGAGGGTGGTCTAGAGTCTCTCCAGTGCATTGTAATACATGCCTTAGCAGCATTTACCAAATGGCACAGCACCGACTTTCTATGTGTCTGTGCAGGGATGTGTGTAAAATGAAGTAAAAAAAAAGCAGGATCATCTGGTATTACAAAATCAGTAAGTTTTTGGGAGATCTTCTGGACCTCTAGCCAATATTTCCTGATCTCAGCACAGGACCAAAAAATATGAAACAGAGTTGCTTCCTCTTTTCCACATCGCCAACACCGGTCTGAGGCTTCGGCCGAGAATTTACGAAGCCTCACTGGGGTGTAATACCATGGGGTCATCAGTTTATAGTTTAGTTCCTGTATTCGCATGCATATTGATGTATTTAAGGCTAAGTAAATAATATTCTTACGCTGTGTTGGACTAAAGGTCTTATTTAGATCTCTCTCCCATTTACTAATAGATGGCATCACAAATTCCTCTGACGGGGTATTTAGAAGCCTATACACCTTAGAAATCACCCCCGGAAGAGGTTCTTTCTCTTCACAATATACTTCAAATGCAGTAAGTTGGCGTCTATAGTTAATTGGTTGGCCTAGAGTTCCCAAAAAATGGCTTAATTGTATTGCTTGCCAGGGACTTATTTCATAGTCTCCTCCTAGTTGTGTCAGTGTTGCCGTTGTTGGCCAAGCTTCCGCTTTCAAGAAGTGTGATGCCTGATAGCATCCCTTCTCTTCCAGTTTCTTAAATGCACCCTTTTCCATACCTGGTTGGAAGCTGGGATTTCCTAATATAGGATATAAAGGTGATTGTGTCGGGGCATTTCCAGTACTACCACATATCTTAGCACCGATTCGTAGAGTAACCCCCAAAATCGGATGCGTTTTAAGGGAAGACCGTAACCCTGTAGAGCACCAGGGTGCTCTACGAAGAGGTACTGGGCTCAGCTGTTGTTCCAGGTCTATCCATTGCTTAAGTTCCGCATGTCTGCACCAGTCCACCACTCTTCCTAAATGGGCTGCTTGGTAATACCCGCGCACATCAGGGGCCGCCACTCCCCCATACTGTTTAGGCATCACCAAAAGTCCTCTACTGAATCCTAGGTCTTTTCCTTGCCCAAATAAATTTTGTAAAAAGAGTATCTATCTGGCGAAAGAAAGTTGCTGGGATCTCAATGGGTAGCGCCTGAAAAAGATATAAGAATTTTGGTAAAATACACATTTTTATAGTGTTACAGCGGCCAAACCACGAGTGTAATCCGTGTTGCCATTTCTCCAATAAGGCTCGTACTGAATTATATAGTTGTGGAAAATTTGCTGAGAAGGTATTTCTTATATCTGATGGTATTTGTGTGCCCAGGTAACTCAATGCAGTGGATACCTATTTAAAGTTGAAATTTGGTTGTATAGCTTCTCGAATTGAGAGGGGCAAACTTACCCCCATTGCTTCAGACTTAGCATAGTTGATTTTAAAATTCGATAGGGCTCCATACTTCTCAATTTCCTTCATAAGATTAGGGAGTGAGGTGTGCGGGCTAGACATGGAGAACAACAGATCATCTGCGTATGCTGAGACTTTATAGTTCTTATCTCCCAGACACAACCCCTGGATATCCGGGTTTTGACGTATTTCATTTAATAAGGGCTCAAGCGAAAGGGCAAACAGTAATGGCGACAGGGGGCATCCCTGTCGTATACCGTTTGTGATCTTGAAAGGTTTCGAAAAAACTCCATTCGCTTTAACCGATGCTTGTGGTGTAGTATAAACCCCGGCTATCCATCGAGTCATTCGGTCTCCCAAGCCCATCTGCTTGAGAGTCTCCAGCATAAAGTGCCAGTTTATTCTATCAAAAGCTTTCTCTGCATCTGTACTTAAAAAGATACAAGGGATATTTATTTTATTGGCATAATGGACTAAGTTCAGTACCTTACTGGTATTATCCCTTGCCTCACGGGTCGGGATGAACCCTACTTGATCTAACACCACTAACTGGCAAAGAGATGGTTGAAGATGAGTGGCGAGAATTTTAGTGAATAATTTTAAATCCACATTCAACAGTGATATGGGCCGGTAGCTACCACACTCCGACGGATCCTTCCCCTCCTTTGGTATTACTGATATATGCGCCATAAGCGCCTCCGGCGGTAGTGTGGCGGCCCGGCACAGCTCATTGAATACCTTCACCATCTGGTTGCACAGTAGTGTACTAAAACATTTATAGTACTGTATGGAATATCCATTGGGTCCCGGTGCCTTCCCAGGTTTGATCGTTTTTAATACAGTGTTAAGTTCCTCGTTTGAAATAGGTATTTCTAAATTATGCCGAGTTAAAGAGGATAACCGAGGAAGCCGTGCTGAGGAGACATATTCCTCCAATATAGGGAGGGGTGATGGCATTGGAGCCAAATTGTATAAGGAGGAGTAGTACTCTCCAAACCTCTGAACAATTTCCTTTGGTAGTGATATTAATTTTCCATTTCCCCCTTTTATTTGCGGTATATACGTCGTCATCCTTCTCTCTTTAAGTTTCCCCGCCAATATTTTACTACATTTATCTCCTAACTCATATGTCATTTTTCTGCCTGATTGTATCACTGCCTTCGCCTTATATCGGAGGATATCCGTAATCTGCCGCCTCAGATGCATCAGTTCCCTTCCATCTGCCTGACTCTGTGTCCTCTTGTGCTGAAGCTCTAATAATTGTATTTCCTTTAGCAATTCCATTATCTGTTTTTCTCGCTTTCTCTTCAGCCTCGATCCATGACTAATCAAAATTCCCCTGATCACTGCCTTGTGTGCCTCCCATACCATGGCCAGGTCACTCCCAGGAGTGTCGTTTGTATGAAAGTATTCCATAATTTCTTTGGCTACATTTTCCCGAATGTCAAGTTCCTGCAGCAAGCTCTCATTTAAGCGCCATCGCCACTCCTGGGATGGAGCCGCGCCCTGCAGGGAGAGGCACATTGTGACCGGGGCGTGGTCTGACCACGTTATACTTCCTATGGATATCTCTACTACTGAAGCTAACAAATAATGTGGAAATAGGACTAGGTCTATGCGTGAATATACCTGATGTGGATTGGAGAAAAAGGTGTAGTCTCTCTCTCCTGCATGTAAGATCCTCCATGCATCCACCAACTGCAATTCATGCAATTTCCGCATTATCCCCTTCCTGGTTCCACTTGGGACTGAGGAAGTCCCAGAGGAGGTGTCTACTCTGGGGTCTAATGGGATATTAAACCCCCCCCCCCCCTAGTATCAGCCTCCCCTCCGCAAATTCCATAAGTTTTAGTAGCACTTTGCTCAAAAAAGAGTCTTGATGTACATTCGGACCATATATAGTGGCAAGAGTCACTTTAATACTTCCAATCTGACCTTTCAAAAAAAGATACCGGCCGTTTATGTCCAAACATTTTCCCGTAAGGGACCACGGTATCCGGTTGGATATCAAGATCGATACCCCTTTAGATTTAGTTTTTTGGTTAGATGCATGGTAGACACAGGGGAAGAATCTATTCTGAAGAAAGGGAAGTCCACCGGCTCTAAAATGCGTTTCCTGTACAAATGCTACATCCGTACCAGTTTGTTTCAGTTCATGCAAAAGCATCCTCCTTTTTTCAGGGACATTCAGTCCTTTCGCATTTAAGGAAGTTACTTTCACCCCCTCCATCTCTGTCGCGAAGGGCGGAAGCAAGAAAAAAAAAAAAAGGAAACCCCCTCCCTAAACCCCCCTCCCTCCTCCCCTTTACCTCCCTCCCCCTAAATCCTAAAAAGGAAGGCGCCCACTCCTCAACCTCCTATGGGCGCTGGCCTATATGGGGGTTTAGTCCGGGTTAGGTGGAGAGCTCTGCTCCCCCTCCCGTCCCCCGTCTTATCATTAATCTCCTTATTCTCACTCGGTATCATCCCTAGCAGACACCTCATTCCTATCCTGTCTCCCCATCCCTCTCCCCCTTCCATATTCTTCCACTGCCCTGTCCCCCTATTTCAATCTCTAGTAGGTTGCATTCCCCTCCCCTCCCCCAGCCTGGGAGGGGGGGATAGAGAGAGATAGGGGGATGCACCACCCATGTTCATCTAGCTCCTCATGATCCTCTCCCCCCTCCTTCCCCTTGACCCACCCACAAAAAAAAAAGGGGATATTCCCCCATATCTAGTGAATTCTTTCAGTGACCCCTCCATGACCCTGTTCAAAGAGGTGGATGAAAGGAAAAAAAACAATTACAATTTGTATATATTCCCCTACTCTTTAGTGATTTCTCCCAACTTTCAGTGATTTTTCTGTGATCTTTTGGTGACTTTTTTCAGTGACCTTACTAATGTAAATAATAAGTGATTTAACCCCATAAATTCAAAATTTCAATAACATTTTCTCATTCCAATTTCATTTCGATATGTCAGTGACCCTAATTCCAAGGTAATAAGATAATCATATACCCCAGAGTTCAACACTCCACCCTCAGTTCATAATTCCATATTTCATTGACATAAACCGTCACCCTGGCACTCCAAAAACAAAAACAAGAAAGAGAGAAAAAAAGGGAGGGCAGGGGAGAAAATCTATCCCCTGCCTCTAGTGAATTGATTTAGCATTTCATTTCAGTGATATTCTGTGCCATTTTCAGTGAAAATTTACTCATTTCATCCCAAAAAAAAAAAAATCCATTCAGTTTTCAATATTTAATATCCTTCTCACTTTTCCATACTTTTCCATACTCAAAAAAAAAAAAAGAAAAAACCCAGCACACACAAAAAAAGGGGGGCGGGAAATGCCGGTGGGGTGAGTTCCCCCCTTATTCCACCCATTCCCTCTAGGGGGAAACCCCTCCCTCTCAACCATATCTGGGCCCTCAGAATTGAGGGCTGGGTGTGAAAAAAAAAAACAATCAGGTTACACAGAAAAAAAGGGGAGAGGGGATGGGGACAAAGGCAGGACTCAGAAAATAAACCTGGAACCCCCCTTCTATCCTCTCATACCCCCCTCCAGGCCCTAAATCCCCCCCTACTGCGGGGGCCTTGCTATTCTTATCATTCCTGGGTTGGGCTGCAGCCAGTTGGGAATCACCACAGCGTCCACCCCCAGAAAAAGAAACAGGTCTGGAAGGTCGGAGGAGTGTTTCAGAGTGAAAAACAGTGCCTCCTTTTTTACTATTAATGAAATCGGGTACCCCCATCTGTATGTACCCCCTGTACTCTTAATTCTGTCCAATAATGGACGCTGCATTGCTCTTCGCTGAAGAGTAGCCCTGGACAGATCTGGCAAAATCTTCACTGATAACCCTTCATAGTTAATTTCTCCAGCTTCCCATGCCTTACGGCTGATTAACTCTTTCTGTGTATAACGGTGGAAGCAGCATATCACATCTCAGGGTCTATTTAAGTCTGTTGAGCGGGGTCCCAGAGACCTATGTACCCTCTCAAATTCCAGGGTCTGGGGGGCGGCAAAAGTAACTAGCTGATGACATATTGCCATGATCTTAAGCTGCAGTTCTTCTTTCCCTATTGCCTCTGGAATCCCCCTGAACCTTAAGTTCTTACGTCTGCTACGGTCTTCAAATTCCTCCATACGGAGCTGCATTGAGGGGGCATAACAAGATTGTATAGTCTGTACCTGCTCCAGCTGAGTGACCCGTTTCTCCAGAGACGTCAGTGCAGTCTCTTCCTGACCCACCTTATCCGACAGTAGTTGGACTTCTATCTGTACCTCCTTCATTCCCTTGCTGTGTGCTGCTTCCACCCGTGCTACAATTTCTTCTATGTCTGCACGTGTTGGTAGGGCTTGCAGTAGTGCTCTCAAGTCAATATCCTCAATTCCTGAGATTTGCATCTCTTGTTGCTCCCGGGGGCTCGGCACTTGCTCATCCATCCTGTGCAATATCCCAATTTCTCCCTCCAGTGTCCTTGTGAGAACTGAGCAGGTACGTTCCGTTGGAGCAGGGATTTCCCGTTCTCCGGCTCCCGCTTTGGATGCCGCCTTTTCGAATTCCGCGCCTCTAGTTTCCCCACGTGACTCAGTCGCTCGGGCTCGGGATACTGCCGCACGGGTTCCTGGGAAGTACTGCGGGATCTGGGGCTGTGCCGGCGTCCGTGGAGGTTTCTTCCCTCTCCTCCTCATTCCCAGGTGGGTGTCCAAGTTCAATTGCTAGTTTTGCTCACTCATGTGTCTGCCTGGGAAGCCTTTGATAAAGCATCCACAGATGGGGGGGACAGGTAGACGGAGCTCTGTGAGCGTGTGTCTCTACTCCATCTTCCTCAGACCACGCCCCCCCTTTTTTTATTGAAGCAAACAACAAAAAGGACAAAATAACAGAAAAAGTCAATGTGCATAACTATTCACCCTCCTAAATTCAATACATTGTAGAGCCACCTTTTGCGGCTATCACAGCTCCAAGTCGCTTTGGATAAGTCTCTATGAGCTTGCCACATCTTACCACTGGGGTTTTTTGCCCATTCCTCCTTGCAAAACTGTTCCAGCTCCTTCAAGTTGGATGGTTTGTGCTTGTGAATAGCAATCTTTAAGTCTGACCACAGATTTTCTATTGGATTGAGGTCTGGGCTTTGACTAGGCCATTCCAACACATTTACATGTTTCCCCTTAAACTACTCAAGTGTTGCTTTAGCCGTGTGTTTGGGGTCATTGTCCTGCTGGGAGGTGAACCTCCATCCTATCCTCAAATCACACACAGAGTGGTACAGGTTTTGCTCAAGAATATCCCTGTATTTAGCACCATCCATCTTTCCCTCAACTCTGACCAGTTTCCCAGTCCCGACTGCTGAAAAACATCCCCACAGCATGATGCTGCCATCACCATGTTTCACTGCGGGGATGGTGTTCTTTGGGTGATGTGATGTGTTGGGTTTGCGCTAGACAGCGTTTTTTTTTTGATGGCCAAAAAGTAAAATTTTAATCTTGTCAGACCAGAGCACCTTCCTCCATACATTTTGGGAGTCTCCCACATGCCTTTTCGCAAACTCAAAACGCGCCATTTTGTTTTTTTGCTGAAAGTAATGGCTTTCTTCTGGCCACTCTGCCATAAAGCCCAACTCTATGAAGCGTACGGCTTATTGTCGCCCTATGTACAGATACTCCAGTCTCTGCTGTGGTACTCTGCAGCTCCTCCAGAGTTACCTTAGGTCTCTATGCTGCCTCTCTGATTAATGCCCTCCTTGCCCGGTCCGTTAGTTTTGCTGTGCAGCCATCTCTTGGCAGGTTTGCTGTTGTGCCATGTTATTTCCATTTGGTTATGAGAGATTTGATGGTGCTCCTAGGGATCATCAAAGATTTGGATATTTTTTTATAACCTAACCCTGAATTGTACTTCTCAACAACATTGTCGCTTACATGTTTGGGGAGTTCCTTGGTCTTCATGGCAGTGTTTGGTTAGTGGTGCCTCTTGCTTAGGTGTTGCAGCCTCTGGGGCCTTTATAAAGGTGTGTATATGTAATGACAGATCATGTGACACTTAGATTGCACACAGGTGGACATCATTTCACTAATTGTGTGACTTCTAAAGGTAATTGGTTGCACCAGAGCATTTTATGGGGTTCATAACAAAGGGGGTGAATGGCACATGCCAATTATCCGTTTTTTATTTCTGAAAAATTGTTTCATGTATATATTTTTCTAATTTTACTTCACCAACTTAGACTATTGTGTTCTGATCCATCACATATAATTCAGATTAAAAAAATATTGAACTAAAGGCTGTTATGTAACAAAATAGGTAAAAAGCCAAGGGGGGTGAATACTTTTGCAAGGCACTGTAGGTTATTGATTTTAGTTGGAGGTAGTTGTGAACCTACAGAAGATGAGAGGAGCCTGTGCCCTGGAATCCCATGTGAATGTTGTACATGATGAGTGTCCAAGGGTAGATCTTTCAGTCACTGAATCACACTGTATTTGTTGGTAAGAGTAGTTCTACTTGGCTGGATAAGCATAATGCTGGGATGGAGAGCAATGGCTGAACTATGCACTGTCTATGAGCTGGTAGGATATCACAGGAATGTACCTACTTTTAGAACAGGCCACAGCTAGCTTTTTTTTTACCACTACTACAAAAAGATATTACCTTTTTAGTATAGATAAATATAAAAGTTTTATCCCAAGCTCAAGCGCTATAATTTATATTCAGGAGCTGGAGTCCGGGGCTCTGGCTGAGGCGTTCAACTCCAAAGGTAGTAGATATAAATGAGATGAAAGCCAACAACTCAGAGTGCTCTTGCAAAGAAAATTCTTTACTGGCTACATGTATAAAAGCATGATACAAAAGAGGCTAGCGCATTTCGACTTTTGCAGCCTTCCTTCTAGCAAGGCTTTGCTATGAGGAAAGCTGCAAAAGCTGAAATGCATTAGCATCTTTTGTATAATGCTTTTATACATGTAGCCAGTAAAGAATTTTCTTCTCAAGAGCACTCCGAGTCGTCGGCTTTCATCTTATTGGTACCTTTGGTATGGCAGTAGTTGATAGAGTGACAGGTATTCCTCAGGAGTGCGACTATGTCTACCCTTTTCGCCTGCCTCCTCCGTTAGCTAATATATTCCTCCTCCAATCCACCCACCCAGTCCAATTGTCCTAATCTTTGGTGCAGTGGATAGAGCCGACAGACTTGTGACATAAAAAATTAAAATTATGCCCATCCGTCCTGCCCCAGTCCTCCATTCATGGACACTTTACTATAGCTTCTGTTCATGAAACACCATCAATGAATGGAGGAGTTGGATGTTTTGTTCATCCTCTCGTTCATAGACCACGTTACTATCATAGAAGCTATAGTACAGTTTTTTTGGATGGAGGAAGGAGTGGAATTGGTGGGCACAGTCGGCATTTTCGATGTCACAGGCCCATCGGCTCTGTTAAAGTAGTAGTAAAGTCTGTATTTAAATTTGTACTTACAGGTAAGCTTACAATCAAACTTACCTGGAAGTACAATGAATATCTCCTAAATGTGCACCATTTAGGAGATATTCAAATCGGCAAAAGCCGTTGATGTCATCAGCGCATGCGCATTGACGCACTACATTTAGTATACACTATATTACCAAAAGTATTGGGACACCTGCCTTTACACGCATATGAACTTTAATGGCATCCTGGCCTTAGTCCGTAGTGTTCAATATTGAGTTGGCCCACCCTTTGCAGCTATAACAGCTTCAACTCTTCTAGGAAGGCTGTCCACAATGTTTAGAAGTCTGTCTATGGAAATGTTTGACCATTCTTCCAGAAGCGCATTTGTGAGGTCAGGCATTGATGTGGATGAGAAGACCTTAGCTCGCAGTCTCTGCTCTAATTTATCCCAAAGATGTTCTATCGGGTTGGGGTCAGGACTCTGTGCAGGCCAGTCAAGTTCCTCCACCATAAACTCGCTCACCCATGTCTTTATGGACCATGCTTTGTGCACTGGTCCAAATCATTTGGTGGAGAGAGGTTTATGATGTGGGGTTGTTTTTCAGGGGTTGGGCTTTGCCCCTTCATTTCCGTTAAGGGAACTCTTAAGGCATCAGCATACCAAGACATTTTGGACAATTTCATGCTCCCAACTTTGTGGGAACAGTTTGGGGGTGGCCCCTTCCTGTTCCAACATGACTGCGCACCAGTGCACAAATCAAGGTTCATAAAGACATGAATGAGTGAGTTTGGGGTGGAGGAACTTGACTGGCCGGCACAGAGTGCTGACCTCAACCCGATCTCAACCCGATAGAACCCCTTTGGGATGAATTAGAGCAGAGACTGTGAGCCAGGCCTTCTCGTCCAACATCAGTGCCTGACCTCACAAATGCGCTTCTGGAAGAATGGTCAAACATTCCCATAGACACACTCCTAAACCTTGTGGACAACCTTCCCAGAAGAGTTGAAGCTGTTATAGCCGCAAAGGGTGGGCCAACTCTATATTGAACCTTACAGACTAATGCCCCGTACACACGATCGTTTTTCATGCCGTTAAAACTGCCATTTTAAAAAATGGCCCTGAAAAATGATCGTGTGTATGCTCCAGAGCATTTTTAACGACGTGAAAAACGGCCATTAAAAATTTCGGACATGCTCTCTTTTTTCACGTCGTTTTTCATGTCGTTTTTTTTAACGACGTGAAAAACGATAGTGTGTATGCTTTCACGACGTGAAAAAAAACGCGCATGCTCAGAAGCAACTATGAGACGGGAGCGCTCGTTTTGGTAAAGCTAATGTTGGAAATGGAGATGGCACATTCGTCACGGTGGAATTAATAGCATTGTTTTAATGCTGCGCATTCCGTTCTTCTTTTGATAATGCTTTAAAATTACCCTCTTTTGATAATGACATTGAGAGTTTTATGCCAAACTTGTTTCTAAAGTAATTCCAAATTGCTCTAATGATTGTAAAATATTATTTATAAGCCGCACCTCCCTCCTAAATAATACTAATAATAATAAAATAATGTAATTCTCCTTTTTTCTTTAAATTATATTTTACTATTGTGTTTTTTTTTTGTGGCCTTTTTTTTATTATTTTGGCTTAAATTATTCTTGTGTAAAGTTACCACAACAACCTTCCAAATGTGTCTCATTTGGCCTCAGGGAGGTTTGTGTCCCCTGATAATAACAATAATATAATTTGAGATGTCCCTGCCTGCTCCCTAGCAAGCTCTCTTTTGAAATACAAATCACATAGTCAAGTTTTTTAAGGGCACTAAAAATTATTTTATTTCAGAACATTAACAAATTAAAGTGGAAGGCAGCACTGGAGAGCCTGCTTGCATTTGTGCATCCCTTTGACCCCACAACAACCATCCAAGATGTCAAAACCAAAATAGAGATTAGATCCCCCAAAAAAAGGAGCCCAATCTTGTCTTGAGCTCCCAGAGGTCAGGAGCCACAGCAGATAAGTCCTATATGTCCCCAGTCTGTGGTACTACAGCAGGCATTATTTTCTCCTCTTCCTTGTAGCCTTCTCTCCAGCCTTCTCTGCAGCCTTGGTTGGTTTCTTCCTTGGAGGCTGGGGATCAGGAGGAGAGGTTGTGGCAGGAGGAGGAGGAGGAGGAGGTGGAGGAGTAGGGACAACCTCCGTTATGTCCGTGTACCTAGTGAGTTCACCCAGCACGCCCTTATTGATGACTTTCAATAGCAGGGTCTCACTGTAAATTTTTTGCCGCAACTCCATTTGCCCTAGTTTGTGGGCGAGGACTGCGGCAAATCCCTCATCAACAGAGGGTGCCTCTCTGAGGGCCGCTGTTGCCTCTCTGAGGAAGGCCCTGGTTTCCTCCTCCACCTGCCTACCTCTCCTTGGCCCTCGTGGTTTAACTACCAGGGGAGGCATCTGGGCTCTTGTGCTGGGCCCAGCCTCCTCCTGGGTGCCACTGGGCCCAGCCTCCTCCTGGGTGCCACTGGGCCCTGCCTCCTCCTGATCCCCAACATCACCCTCTTCCTGGCTCTGCTCTGGCTGTAAAAAAAGAAAGGGACATTATTTATTTTGCCACATCATCATTCACAGACATTGTTCACCTCTAGACATTGTTGAAATAAATGCCAAAAGTTATGTCATTTTCATTGATTCCGCATCCTGGTTTTGTTGTCTTGTGCACATAAAATTAGGCCACTACTGTATCTTGCTCTTCACAAACTTTATTGGTAGAAGTGTACATACCTTTAACAATACTAACATCTATTTAAATTCTACAATTTTGTAAGATATAAATATAGATATCAATACTTTACCTGGCTCCATATCTCCAAATCTGCCTCCTCAAGGCCCTGATCTTGATCCTCAGAGGAAGCCAGAGCAGGGTTGACAGGAAGGCTGGAGGACTGGCTGCAGGGAAGGCTGGAGGGTTGGGTACAAGGAAGGCTGGATTGACCTCTGGGGGGAAGGGTGGAGAGAGATTCCCGCACTTCCAGCTGGTCATCCAGAAAAGCAAGCTTACTGTAGTACCACAGGCTGGGTTTATAAACCTTATCTGCTGGTGCACCTGACCTCTGGGACCTCAGGACCATAGTCCTCTGGGTCCTGTATGTCCCTCTGATGGTCGCAATTTTGGTTTTGACATCTTGGAGAGTTGTTGTGGGTATCTTTGCACAAATGCAAGCAGGCTCTCCAGTGCTGCTTTCCTGGCGTCTTTATTTTTATTAGCGCCACTTTTTGTTTGCCATAATATAGGGAGCTCTTGCCATTTGTCGATGAACTCCCCCATGAAGTCTGGGTTTTTAAAAGTATTCATGATATCTGTAAAAGCGAGAAACCAAAAAAAATATATATTTCAGGCAACATTCCTCAACTGTGCATTGTCTACATATTTTGAGCACACAAATCTCCTCGTCTGATGAACCTCAAAAAGTAAAATTGTTAGGTACCTTCGTCACGATGTTCGTTGCTAACTCCCTCTCCCGACAAATGAACGTATTTCCCAGACATGGATCTTCACTTGATATACACAGCGCATGCGTGAAACTCAGCACGCTTTCCCCGCCCCTGACGTTCGATATTGTACTTTCCCCGCCCCTTCTCGCTCGTAGTGCTGAACAAAATATGGCGGAGACACAGGTGGCTGAGATTACCTCTACAGAGGATGAAATTCCAGAGGAGCCCAAATCAAGACCCAGGAGATATAAGGCATCCAACATGTCATTCGAGGAAATGGTGGAGATGGTCGCCATTTTAAAGAAGGAGGATTATGATGCCAAGCATGGTCCGTATAAAAGGCCTAATCTGGTCAAGTCCAGAATTATGGGCAAAGTGGTCAAAAGTCTTCACAAATAATTCGGGGTGTGCAGAACGAAGGAACAGCTCAGAAAACGATGGTCTGATCTGAAGTTGCGGGAGGCCGACCAATATAAAAGAATCAAGAAAGTTATAGTAAAAAGTAAGTAATTTTTTTTTAGTTTCCATGGTACATATTATTTTCTTGTATTCTGTCGTGTATTTTTAACTTTCATATAGTACACTGAAAGATACCATCTTTCAGGTTCGTCCGCACAGTAAACGGACGTATTAAACCTCTTTCTCCGTACAGTTCCTCAAACGATGTTTTAGGATCATCCAGTGTGAACACCCATGTATTTTGGTTTATTTGGGGGAGTAAATTTGGGCCTCACTTATTTTTTGGGTGCTAATCCAAAGGACATTTGTTCGTTAGAAAAAACGATATGCATGGTAATGTTAAGGGAGTGAATGCTCAGCAGCTGATGAAACATCTGAACGCAGTAGTACAAGTGTGGGCCTAAAGCCAAAAAGCTTGAGGGTGTCACACACAGGTGATCCTGTGTAGATACTTTGGGGTGTTACAATGTGTCAAATTTGTATTCAAAATGTATATGCTCTGGTTTTGGCTATGTATCCAATCATTTGTCCCGGTTGGCACAGGGGGTAAAATTTAAAATGGAGCATGCTTCAAAAGAATGATTACAAAGTATTTTTTCATGTTTCTTATTTTAGCAAAATTGAGTCGCTACTAATGAAACTATTCCTTTTATTTCAATCTCCCTAGGGATTCGAAAAGCTACCTCAGATGAGACGATAATTGTAACACCTACAACAATACCCCCAGAACCCCAGGATGGAGAGGAATGTGATGTTGTGGAAGTGGAAAGTGGCACCACCACAGGTCAGAGAGAAACCAGACACATGCATGTTAAATAGATGTAGGCCTACATATTCTATCCTACATATTTCTTTTTACATTTAGGTGCAGTTCTGGCCGAAGACCCCAATAAGTTGACACATCACAGTGCCCAGATCCTGATCCAATACCTGATGGTCTGCTGTCGTGACCTCGAAAAAATTAAGGGAGACTTGCTAGAGATCAGGGCAAATACAAAGCGGGTGGAGGAAAGGCTCCAAAATATCATGGCTGTGCTTGGGCGTGTCTAATGTTTTTACACCAAATAACGTTTTACTTGCAGAGTTTTATAAGTATTTTTGTTATTTTACCCTTTATTGACTAGCACATGTTTAGCTTTTTCAAAATTTTGACGAATATAGTTTGTTTATGCATGGCTGGTCATGCGTTTTAATACACCCGAAATTAAGGGAACATCCACATTTCTAAGGAAGTTTCCCACCTAAAAAAAGAAATAAAGGTATTTTTACATAACAAATAATTGTGGCTTCATTATGTAAATGTGGTGCTGAGTGAACTAATCAATGTTTGGTGTTTACACTGACAATGAAGGCTAATTAAGATTGTTTAATCCACATGGCAAAACAAGTGCACTAGGTAAACCTACCAGAAACATCAAACATTATACAATAAAAAATCCAAACCAATCTTTACTCCAGAAAAAGTTTTATTTTTTTGGTATAAAATTATTAAAGATTGTCTGGCATTTCAATGGCCCCCCTACCCATAAAATAGTCCACATATTGGTTACGGACCTCACGTCCGGTTGGGGGGGCCAAGCCAGGACGGCCAGGTTCCAGGGCCACCAAAGTTTCTGCATTGATTAAAGAGGCCTCAGGCCCACTCAAAGATATATAACTCGTTGAATGCACCCTTAGGAAATTATGCAGCACACAGCACGTCATAACCACATGGTTCCATTTGTATGGGGCAAGGTGGATGGAGGTAAGGAAGAGGCGAAATCGGCTGGCCATGATCCCAAACGCATTTTCCACCACCCTTCTGGCTCTGGCCAGCCGATAATTGAACACCCTCCTCTCAGGGGTGAGGGTGCGTTGCGGGAATGGCCTCATCAAATGGGGTCCCAGGCCAAACGCCTCATCCGCCACAAAGACAAAAGGTAGTCCCTCCACATTCTGCTCCGCTGGTGGCAAGGCCAGCAGATCCAAAAGGAGCCGTTCCCCAAACTCTGTCTGGGCAAAAACTCCTCCATCAGACATCCTGCCATTCTTGCCAACGTCCACATAGAGGAACTCGTAGGTGGCCGACACCACTGCCATCATCACGACGCTGTGGAACCCCTTATAATTATAATAAAAGGATCCCGAATGGGGTGGTGGGACGACCCGAACATGTTTGCCGTCGATGGCTCCTCCACAGTTCGGAAAGTTCCATCGCTGGGCAAACTCGGAAGCCACATTCTGCCATTCATGTGGCGAAGAAGGGAACTGTGGAATTAAAGAAATAATAAATTAATACTTGGAGCCAGAAACATTGAAAGCTGATTTCATACACACATTCATGGCCAACATTGGTAGAAACTGTTCAAAACATAAAAAATTGGAAGCAACAAAAAACAAACAAACCAAAAAATTATGGGGGGGGGGGTTGAAGATGAGTTGGGAATATCACACATGAAGGCTGTAGCACTCTCTATTGAAGTTAACAAAAATGAAACATTCCTAGGCAAAATTTAGGGTGCGTTTTGGGTAAAGCACTACGATGGAACATAGAATAAAAAACATGGAAATGACTAGGCAAGGTAGGTATGGCCCCAGGATAGCATGCTGGAGAGGTTAGGTAAGCCAAATTTACAGGTAGGCCTCAAACCCCAAACTTTAAATAATAAAACATGGGGAGAAAGGGGACATTCCCTGCAGCTAAGAATCATGTGAATTAGGGACTGCAAATAAAGCAAATTAAAAATATCCAAAAATAAAAACCATACAATGTGAATTTTTGAAGAAGAACACTTACCTTAATATAGTCCTCCTGCAAAACTTGAAGGATGGCAGAACAAGTCTCTGGTATAATGATCCCCAGAGCCTGGGGGGATATGCCTGTGGAGAACTTAAGGTCCTGCAGGCTTCTCCCAGTAGCCAGGTATCGCAACGTGGCGATGAGCCTCTGCTCAGCACTGATGGCTTCCCGCATAACGGTGTCCTGCCTGGTAATATAGGGGGACACCAAAGCCAACAGCTGCTGAAATACGGGGTCAGACATCCTGAGAAAATTCCTAAAATCATCAGGATTATTCTCCCTGATCTCCCGCAACAAAGGCATGTGACAGAATTGGTGCCGCTGGAGCAACCAATTATTGGTCCATGAACTCCTCCTGACCCTGCTCATGGCATGGAGTCGGGATACAGCATGAACCCCTGCACCAACTACAGCACGAACTCTACGACGAGTACGTAGCCGCAACATGGCTAGATAACGGTCGGCTGAACAGAAAAAAATAGAAGAACAAACGGAAGAACAGCCAGGCCTGAGAAGAATAAGCTGAAAAACACGAACGTGCAGAGCAGGCCGCACTGAATAAACAGATACAAACTGACTACAAGCAGTGCTAAACAGATACGAACCCACAGGCGCAAACTGAACTCCCGAAAACGATCTTCAAAGCACGAAGACTGAAAAGCGCGAATCGTCTCTCACCAAACTTTTACTAACACGCGGTAACACGGAATTAGCAAAAGCGTCCCAAAGGGTGGCGTCATTCGAACGGAACTTCCCCTTTATAGTGCCGTCGTACGTGTTGAACGTCACTGCGCTTTGCTTGATCGTTTTTTTTAATGATGGTGTGTACGCAAGGCAGGCTTGAGAGGAAACATGAAAAAAAAACGAGGAGAAAAACGTCGGTTTAAAAAATGACATTAAAAACGATCGTGTGTACGGGGCATAAGACTGGGATGCCATTAAGTTCATGTGCGTGTAAAGGCAGGTGTCCCAATACTTTTGGTAATATAGTGTACATACAGTTTGTTAAACAAATAGGTAGGAGTAGAGCACAGGGAATACCTTGGCAGAATTATGATGTTCTTTCATAAATTAATGAGCAGGTGGGTGACACATGAAAATGAAAACTAAAAAGGTGTTGTCACCCTGTAGGTGTGTGTGTGTGTGTGTGTGTGAATCATTAGAGCAGCCTTTCTCAACCTTTTAACCCTAGAGGAACCCCAAAAATAACTTTCGGGTCTCGAGGAACCCTTACTAAAACCAATTTATCAGGGGTCAATAGGAACAATGCCCCTTATACTGGTGGCCAATAGGAAGAATGTACCCCTTAAACTGGGTGCTCAGAATGCCACCCTTAAAGACAGCTAAAAATATATTTGGTGTCATGCTCCTGGCTTTGCTAAGGGATGCTGAACCTTGAACTCTGCAGGCACCATCAAAAAGGTGATTCATCAGCCACAGCTCAAGGAACCCCTAGCAAACTCTGGAGGAACCCTGGTTGAGAATAGCTGCATTAGAGTGACTGACCAGTACTATGTTTTGCAGGTAAAATATTTCACATAAATAGAATATTTTATATTTTGTTTAGCATTTTCACATCCTTTGGTTTACAGCAGTGTCTGCATATGTACAAATGTAGCGTATCTTGTTAGGATCATTATGTCAGTCTTCTAAGTGAGTAGTGGTGTATCCTGCCCTATGTGTGACCTGCAATTCCTGAGGTTTTAGCCTTCTGTGCTCTATGTTGTCAGTCTTGATATCTCCAGTTGCACTTTTATTAATGAAGTGGGAGTACAGCTGTTATCATTTCAACAAAAAGTACTATTGACACTTCGCTTAGCTCAGTATTGGTGCCAAGTGCCTAATCAGCTGCATACCAAGGACTGCCAAGAAACTGACACTGCGAATATTTAGCAAAGAGGCTTAAACTTTACATCTTGACATGTGGGTTGAATCTACTTCTTTCCAACTGCAGATGACTGTCTAGTGGAGCTTCTTCGTGTTACCTCTTAAATTTACACAAACACAGCTGTTCTTGATCTCTGCCAACAAGTGCCATCCTGACTCATTTTCTTACCCTTTATCTCTTATTCTTTACCAATATTTTACAATGAATAATATGAAAGTGAGTTTCATTTTTTTTTCAAATATGAGTCAAATTACCCAGAATATTGGTGCATTTTCATATAAGATGTGTGCTTTCGGTACAGAGGCGTAACTAGAATTTTCAGGGCCCCTTTGCAAGAAACCATAAAGGGGCATCGCTAGGTCTACAAAAGATCTTTGGCTAGAGCCCATAGCAGCGAAGTAAAGAAAGACATACACTTGGGCGGGCATACACATGTATATAATATAGGCCGGGCAAGGAGAGCATTAATCAGAGAAGCAGCCAAAAGGCCCATGGTAACTCTGGAGGAGCTTTTAAATAACAAATTTGTCATACTTACCTGCTCCATATAATGATTTTGCAGAGTGCAGCCCTGATTCTCCTCTTCTTGGGTCTCCCAACTGCGCTTTTGGCTCCTCCTGCATTAAGAGTGCCCCCATAGCAAGCCGCAGAGTATAGTATATAGTGCCCCTATAGCAAGGTAAAAAAAAATTTGCCTTAAGAATCACTCACTTCTCCTGCACAAGTCTATGTGTCCCACGAGGCATTGCTCCTTACACATTCACAAGTTCTCAGGCACTTATTGATGTGTATGAACGGTGTACTAAGCTGTATGTGCATAGCTCCCAACTGTCCCTGATTTCGAGGGACTGTCCCTGATTCGGAGCAATGTCCCTCTGTCCCTCATTCCTCCTTATTTCTTCCTCATTTTGGTCTGATCTATAGAGTTGTATATAAAATGCACTTTATATCTATCAAAAAGTGTTTTCCAGCCCTAAACCTTTCATCTGATTTCTAAATCGCTGCATTTGTAAATTCCAAAAGCCAATATAAAGGAATAGTGGTGGTAAAAAAAACACTTGTGGGTTTAACCAATCTTATTTTTATTTTTTTGTCCAATTCTCCTTAAAGGGGGCATGGCAAGGTCCTATGCCTGCATACTTTTGCTGATAGGTGTCCCTCATTCCCATCTCAAAAAGTTTGGAGGTATGCATGTGTGCTGCACTGTGTATAACTGACATGTACAGTATGGATGATGTACTGAGCTGTATGTGTGCTGCACTGTATTTTCTGATATGTAAACAAATAATGCATTCTGTATGCAGGCCAACTAATCGGCAGACCAACTAATAGATTATGGAAATGGTTGACAACTATTTTCATAATCAATTATAATCAATTATAATAGATTATGTCAATTTAGTTGTTTCAGCCCTCAAATAAAATAATGGTTTCAGTAATTGGTGATGAAAACAGAGGTTTTAGTTGCATAAATTTGTAAATATGTGGTTTGTGTAGTCCGGTCCCTAAAAGTAATTTAAATAGAGGTCCCAAAATGGGACATTATTTAATAAATGGAGGGCAGATATCCTGTTAAGCTTGTTCCCCACACACGGCCGTTTTTCACTTAATTTTTTCTCTTGACGAGAAAAACGACCGTCTGTGGGCTCCGCGGCAGTGTTTCCCTATGGGAAAACTGCCGCGGAAAACATGTCGAGAAAAATTAGAACATGTTCTAATTTTTCTCGTCGTTTTTAATGCCGTTTTTCTCGTCGAAAAAAACGGCAAAAAGCCCACAGACGATCGTTTTTCTCGTCGAAAGGAAAAAAATTCGTTTTTCTCGACGAGAAAAACGTCCGTGTGTACGCGGCATTACATTCATTGTCTGTTTGCCTTGAAATCCACTTTCCTACATTACTCCGTAGCTGCTCTATATAGTTAGTTCCCACCCTTCTTCTTCATGCTTTAGCCCTCCATTCATCACATGTACTGTATTCTGTTGGAGCTAGACATAATAAGATTTTTTGACCTATCTGATGTTCATCTGTTAACGACACCCCAAAAGCAGGTCGCAAACGCAGTGCAATCCAGTTTAGTGTGACTCCAAATAAGGTGCATGCATACGGTGCAATTTGAGCCCATTTAAATAGCACCACACTGAACCACATATGAATTGCACAGGAATGCAGTGCAGTTTCTGTGTATTTCCCATGCGGTGTACAGTGTGAACCGAGCCTTATGCTTGCACAAATTTTCTATAAAAGCTTTCTACGATCTACAGAATATCATTTGGTTTGGGTCACAGTCTGCTAATTCTATTGAGAATGTAAGTTACAGCTATCTTGCCACAACTAGATCAGTTATAGAGGTTACACATGAAGTGCTTAATCTGGAAAGGCAGAACAGTAGGTATGCCTGGAGGTAGCCTTCCTTAAAGCTGCTGGGACCAATAGTTTCTTACAGCGCCTGATGGCTATATACAGTATATGTTATGATTTTATGAACAAGGCTATATTTTATCAGCGTTGGTTAGATGTTAGGATACGGATACTGAAATTATTTTGATGCTGTCTTATATTTTTTTATAATATTTTTTTTTTCTTTCAGGAAGAAATCGTTTTTATTTTCCGCATTGTACGCTGCCTTTATATTTGGTGGTCGGCACCTAATGAAGCAACGGGAAAAGTTTGAGCTAAGAAAACCTCTCGTTCTATGGTCTCTCAGCCTCGCTGTGTTCAGGTAGAAAAAGTTAAACAATCTATCACTGGGATTCTGATTGGGTTGGGTGGGGGTTGTCACTAGGATGTGAAAAAAACTGGAACAAACTTGGTTACCAAAACTTCTGTTAAAACTGCTTGAAGGCTGCGAATAGTGGGGAATGGCCAAAATCATTCCTGAACTCGATTCATTCTTCTGTTTCTGACTGCTTCCTATGTTGCATCAATCCCATTTTGTCCCTTTAACTCCACCATCTAGAGTGAAAATAAACTGAATTATTTTCAACCAACAAACTTCAGCACTTGGTCCAGCCCCCGTGATCACTCCTCTGACATGTTTCACCTAATAGGCTTAACTTCTCTATGAGCTGACTATACAGTCATGGCCAAAATTGATGGCACCCCAGAAATTTTTCCAGAAAAATCAAGTATTTCTCAGCGAAAAGTATTGCAGTAACACATGTTTTGCTATACACATGTTTATTCCCTTTGTGTGTATTGGAACAAAACAAAAAAGAGGGAGGAAAAAAAGCAAATTGGACATAATGTCACACAAAACTCCAAAAATGGGCTGGTCAAAATTCTTGGCACCCTTAACTTAATATTTGGTTGCACACCCTTTGAAAAAAATAACTGAAATCAGTCACTTCCTATAACCATCAATAAGCTTCTTACACCTCTCACCCAGAATTTTGGACCACTCTTCCTTTGCAAACTGCTCCAGGTCTCTCTTATTGGAAGGGTGCCTTTTCCCAACAGCAATTTTATGATCTCTCCACAGGTGTCCAATGGGATTTAGATCTGGGCTCATTGCTGGCCACTTTAGGACTCTCCAGCTCTTTGTTGCCATCCATTTCTGGGTGCTTTTTGACGTATGTTTGGGGTCATTGTCCTGCTGGAAGACCCAAGATCTTGGACGCAAACCCAGCTTTCTGACACTGGACTCTACAGTGCGACCCAAAATCCTTTGGTAATCCTCAGATTTCATGATGCCTTGCACACATTCAAGGCACCCAGTGCCAGAGGCAGCAAAACAACCCCAAAACATCATTGAACCTCCACCATATTTCACTGTAGGTACTGTGTTCTTTTCTTTGTAGGCCTCATTCCGTTTTCGGTAAACAGTAGAATGATGTGCTTTACCAAAAAGCTCTATCTTGGTCTCATCTGTCCCCAAGACGTTTTCCCAGAAGGATTTTGGCTTACGCAAGTACATTTTGGCAAACTGTTGTCTTGCTTTTTTATGTCTCTGTGTCAGCAGTGGGGTCCTCCTGGGTCTCCTGCCATAGCGTTTCATTTAATTAAAATGTCGACGGATAGTTCGCGCTGACACTGATGCTCCCTGAGCCTGCAGGACAGCTTGAATTTCTTTGGAACTTGTTGGTGCTGCTTATCCACCATCCGAACTATCCTGCGTTGCAACCATTCATCAATTTTTCTCTTCTGTCCACACCCAGAGAGATTAGCTACAGTGCCATGGGTTGCAAACTTCTTGATAATGTTGCACACTGTGGACAAAGGCAAATCTAGATCTCTGGAGATGGACTTGTAACCTTGAGATTGTTGATATTTTTCCACAATTTTGGTTCTCAAGTCCTCAGACAGTTCTCTTCTCCTCTTTCTGTTGTCCATGATTAGTGTGGCACACACAGACACACAATGCAAAGACTAATGCTGGCCATACACTATACGAAAAATCGGGCGAAAATCGGTCGTTCAGACAGTTCTTTCGTTTTTCGAACAGTTAATGGGCACAAAATCGATAATCTTTGGGACGTTTTTGAGCCGAAAAACCGAAGGACAAGTTTGGAAATTTTCTGCCGAACGAACGATAAATCGGAAGGTTCATGTTTTTCCTGTCCGAACTTTCTGCACTAGGTATATGTAAAAAAAATATATATATTTTTTTTATTTATGTCCACTGAACGATTTATCGGTCATTACATGATGGCACTATCGTTTGCGCTCACGAACGAACTTTTGTTTTTCGAAAGTTCGTTCGGACAATTTTTCGTATAGTGTATGGCCAGCATTAGTGAACTTTTCTCCTTTTTATCTGCTTTCAGGTGTGATTTTTATATTGCCCACACCTGTTACTTGCCCCAGGTGAGTTTAAAGGAGCACCACATGCTCAAAACAATCTTATTTATCCACAATTTTGAAAGGGTGCCAAGAATGTTGACCAGCCCATTTTTGGAGTTTTGTGTGACATTATGTCCAATTAGCTTTTTTTCCTCCCTTTTTTTGTTTTGTTCCAATACACACAAAGGGAATAAACATGTGTATAGCACAACATGTGTTACTGCAATACTTTTCTGTGAGAAATACTTGATTTTCTGGAAAAATTAATGGGGTGCCAACAATTTCGGGCATGACTATAGATCAGGGGTGTCATCACACATCAGCATTATGGTTGCCCTCAAAGGGCCTGTTGTATCTGTAAGACTATATACATTTATCCAGGTCTCTTTGTTTCTCAGAGAATAGGTGCAGGAACTCAACCCCCCTCCCCCCTCTTTGGAGATCCAGATTGAACAGTGGGTGTGGCCAAATTGCACTAACCATTGGAGAATCCTAAAGGGGCAAAAAATACCAGGAGTGCTTATGTGTGGAATTCAGGGATTCTCTATGTACAGAGTTCAGGGGTGTGCTATGTGCAGAGTGCAGTTTTAGGAGAGCCCTATGCAGAGGGTGCAGAGTTCAGGGGTGCACTATGTATATGGGGCAAGGTTCAGGGGTGCGCTGTGCAGAGTTTAGGGGTGTGCTACGTACAGAGTGCAGAGTTCAGGGGTGTGCTACGTACAGAGTGCAGAGTTCAGGGGTGTGCTACGTACAGAGTGCAGAGTTCAGGGTTGTGCTACGTACAGAGTGCAGAGTTCAGGGTTGTGCTACGTACAGAGTGCAGAGTTTAGGGGTGTGCTACGTACAGAGTGCAGAGTTTAGGGGTGTGCTACGTACAGAGTGCAGAGTTTAGGGGTGTGCTACGTACAGAGTGCAGAGTTTAGGGGTGTGCTACGTACAGAGTGCAGAGTTTAGGGGTGTGCTATGTACAGAATGCAGGGTTTAGGGGTGTGCTATGTACAGAGGGCAGAGTTTAGGGGTGTGCTATGTACAGAGTGCAGAGTTCAGGGGTGTGCTATGTGCAGAATACAGGGTTTAGGGGTGTGCTATGAACAGTGTACAGGGTTCAGGTCTTTCACAGGCTTCCCACATATCGCTTCCAACTCTCCTTGGCTCTGACCTCTGTACCATTCTCCCCCATACCCCACCTCTTCACACATCTCCCTCACCCAATCATCCCCAAAAAATTGCTTCCTTGCATCTCACCTACGCGGCCCGACTCTAGTGCCTCCCAGCAGTGTAGCCAGCTCCGTCTGTCTCACTTGCAGGGAGATCATTGGCAGCCATCTGTGCACCCAGCACAAACAGGGATCACAGTGCAGTTTACCACGTGATGCCCCATGTCACACTGCACCTGCATCTCCCTTGTCCCCACCATGAGTTCAGGGTAGGCAGGGATCTGTGACAGCCTCTAAGAAAAAAGCTGTCCTTGTAAATACAGAAGGCTTCTGTGTTTACAAGTGACAGTGGTGAGCAGAGGGCAAGAGCCAGGGGTCGTGAAATGGAGTTCCACAATGTTCTGACTGAAATGCTCTGGGTGCGAGGGCCACATTGAAATGGCTTGGCAGGCCGGATTCGGCTCATGGGCCTTGTGTTTGACACGTGTGCCATAGATTGTTATTGTCATTTTTATTTTATTTTTGGTTCAGCCCTGCCAGGACATTGCATTCTGGCAGTGGGACCTGTCGCTTTCAGAATACATTGATCAGCAGCTGCAATCAGTCGAGAAGTGTTCCAGCATGTTCCTTCTGTTGAACAGGGGTGGCCTCAAACTCACCGAATTTAGTTGATCCATGGAGAAACGACCAAATTTTGATCAGTGTATGGCCAGCTTAAGCCCATCAGGCGATACATGTCAAAGGAGTGGTCCTGGAGGCGAGACCATGTGCTGAAGCTTGTCGGAAGTTTGAAATTTTTCCTCTGAAGACATCATCAGTGTTGCTGTTTTTCCTTTGGCTTTTACTGAGCTATGTATGGAGGAGTGACAGACCCCAAGCCAGTAACAGTTTCCAATGTACAGGATGAGGGAAGCTTCCAGAGGGTTGGAGCGGTGCACATTTATTTTACTCTACACACCACACCATAAAGGGTTATTCTAAACTAGACTACAGGTACTCCTCACTTAACAACCAGGTTCCGTTCCAACGACCAGGTCATTAAACGAATTGGTTGTTAACCACTTCCTTACTGGGCACTTAAACCCTCCTCCTGCCCAGAGCAATTTTCAGCTTTCAGCGCTGACGCATTTTGAATGAAAATTGCGCGGTCGTGCGACGTGCCTCCCAAACAAAATTGACGTCCTTTTTTTCCCAGAAATAGAGCTTTCTTTTGGTGGTATTTGATCATTTCTGCAGTTTTTATTTTTTGTGCTATAAACAAAAAAAGAGCGACAATTTTGAAAAAAAACACAATATTTTTTACTTTTTGCTATAATAAATATCCCAATTTTTATTTAAAAAACAAATTTTTTTCTCAGTTTAGGCCGATACGTATTCTATTACATATTTTAGGTAAAAAAAAAATCGCAATAAGCGTATAGTGATTGGTTTGCGCAAAAGTTATAGCGCCTACAAAATAGGGGATAGAATGATGACATTTTTTTTTATTATTTGTTTTTTATTAGTAATGGCGGCGATCTGTGATTTTTATTGTGACCGCAACATTATGGCAGACAGATCGAACAGTGCTATAAATATGCACTGATTACTGTATAAATGTGACTGGCAGAGAAGGGGTTAACACTAGGGGGCGATCAAGGGGTTAACTGTGTTCCCTGCTAGGTGATTGTTACTGTGGGGGGACTGACTGGGGGAGGTGACCGATGGTTGTCCCTATGTACAAGGGACACACCATCGGTCTCCTCTCTCCCTGACAGGACGTGGATCTCTGTGTTTACACACAGAGATCCACGTCCCTGGCTCTGTGACAGCCGATCGCGTGTACATGGCGGACATCGCGGCCGCCAGGCACGCGCAACGGCACCCGCGTGACACGGCGGGCACAGCTTTTCCCCGATGCGCGCCCGCGGCGGGGCGCATCGCGGAAATAAACAGAAGGACGTCCATGGACATCCTCCCGGCAATAGAGCGCCGCAATGCAGGCGTCTTTTGAGCATTGCCCGGGCGCGAAGTGGTTAAACGAGGAGCCACAAGTAATCAATATTTTAAGCATTCTTAACTACTGTAGTGTACTGTATTGTGAGAAAAAAGGTCTAACCACAAAACTCCAGCTCAATAACGTTGTTTCAATTTGCATAAGTACAGAACACAAACGAAAATTCTGTACTGTGCTCTACAATACAATGATGTATAGAGCGTCGTTTGAGTGGGGAGAACTGGTCGTAAGTCTGAGTGGTCGTTAAACGAGGAGTATCTGTATTATGGAAATATACAAAATTTATCAAAGTGGTACAAAATGTGAATGATCTTGAGGTTGATAAAGGCTGCTGTTTGTATTTTTTCTACATAATGTTAAGCATATATATTAGGTAGAAAAATACATGAAATATACAAAACCAGTAAATAACATTTAATTATATACATGTTTGCAGAATTTCTGGCATGTTCATTACTTTTGTTTTCTTTTAGTATATTTGGTGCAGTCCGGACTGGTGCATATATGCTATACATTTTGATGACCAAAGGCCTCAAGCAGTCCGTTTGTGACCAGAGCTTTTATTATGGACCAGTCAGCAAATTCTGGGCATATGCATTTGTGCTCAGCAAAGCACCAGAGCTGGGTAAGTAACTTTCATCCTAAAATAAAAAGAATCCGTGTTTGCTTTGAATTACTGAAAATTGTTTTTTTTACGTTAACTGTAGATGGCTTGGTCCAAGGGACTGGCTGTGTGAAATATTTTTATCTTCCATATGCTTTGAAAGGTTTATGTGAAAGCTTCTGTTTGAAGAAAAAGGAAAAAACAAACAAACAACATATTGCACAAAATGTTCTGCTTTACACACCGATGTGTTCGCAAACAGCTAGGAACAACTTTCAGTATACTTTCTTTGATAATGAGCTATGCAAAGCTGACAGTCCTGGTAAATTGTAATTCTTGTTTTACTTTAAACTAGTGTAGCGGGTATATGCTTTTCTCTCATGTTTGTATTTGGTGGGGATATCTGTAATGTATGGTTCCCTGGGGCCCAGCGGGTGGCGCTGTCACTTTGGGCCCGGGGTTGAGCCATCATTGCAGTGCTGTACCCTTTTTGGCCTCTCGCAGCATGAGTACAGCGGGGCGGGGGCTCAAGCTGGGCTTGCTGGGGGAGGGTATAAAGGGGTCGGTCATTTTGGTCACGGGGTTGTCGAGTCCCAGGCACCTTCAGCCTGAGGGCTGTGGTTCGTGGTCGGTGTCCAGGCGGCCGAGGCCTGGACACCCGGAGCTCGTGTTCCACCCCAGGCACCTTCAGCCTGGGGTGAGGTATCGGTTGGAGGCCTGGGGCCCAGTGTCCTCCGGTGGGCTCCGCGAGGGAAGGATTTCCTAGGGGACCCCGGGAGTGGGGTACCCGAATCCAGAGGCGTAAGGGACCGGAGGAGCTACTCACCCGAAGACCTGGTGCAGCAGATTGCCGGTGCCGGGTGAGCCTCAGGAGACCGCCCGGAGGGGTATCTTCCCAAACAGGGGCTGAGTGCAGTCAGGAGGAAGGTTCACCGTTCATCCGGTCGGTGGCAGCGACCAAGATTCTCAGCAGGTGGCAGAGACCATGTGCCAAACCTATTCGCTGATAGAGGAATAGGAGAGTTCATTGTGCCTGGGCCTACTCGTATCCACACCCCCTGTCTGTTCGTTGAGGGAGTCCAACTGATTGTGTTTCATCCTGACATTGGAAAATAAAGGAGTGTTCGACTTTTATTGGTGTGGGGCTCATTTACTGGCAGGACACTGTTCCACAAGAAGAAGCAGAGGCTCCAAACACCGAACACCGACCCGAAGGTAAAGAAACTTTGCTCACACCACACAAACATCTGCGGTGAAGGCTTGGCGTGGTGACCCCACACTCTCTCCTCCAGGATACCCCTAGACGAGCAGATATCAGCCAGCAGCGGAGAGAGAGAGTGGAGGGCGCTACACTAGTGTATCTATGGTCAAAATTTAAAATCATATATTCATTTCCACATTGTACTTCAACTATTTCTAGCCTACTGCTATTAACCCATTTGCTGCTAGAGCCATTTTTGCCTTTTGTTTTTTTTTGTTTTTTTTTAGCATACATGTTTTAAAAATCATTTTGGTCATGAAAATTTGGTAAAACTCCCCCAAACATTATACATTTTTTGAAAGCCAAGTCTCTGGAAAATAAAATCGTGGTAGAACCAATTTTTTATGTCACATGATATGATATGAACAGTTTATCAAGTGCAAAATTTCAGTTAAAAAGATCATTTTTTATTACTTTTAAGAAAAAGTAATATATTACCCAATTATTTGGTAAAATCTATAAGAGGAGGTTGGGCTGAGTAAATATATACCCAACATGTCAAGATTTAAATTTAGCAAGAGCCTGAAAAATGACAACAAACCTTATATTTTCCATAGACAATACTTTAAAATCCCCTACAGGTCATCAGTTTAATGTTAACTGTGGATAATGGACCTGGAATTTTTGATCTCACTTTGGCAATATGTAACGTGTATCGCAAGCAAAGTTAGAAAGTAGAGATCCTAAATACAATTTTGGGCATAAGCTGTTTAGCCTCCTAGTACATTTTAACTATGGGAGGAAACTGGAACACCTGGATAAAACAAACCAATACACAGAGAGAATATGCAGCATTCATTATTGTACACGTCATTCACTGAACACTAGATTTTAAACTAAACTCTGAAAATAAAAGAGAGAGCTTTTAAAAAACAAAGTCTCTTCTGCCAAAAAGTCTATTCTAGCAAATTTGAGTTTTCCATGTACACTGTATGTGTATGCAGCATACTCTCCCGGCTTATTTCTAGCATCTGCAAGATGCTGAGAATGGAGCTGGGTGGCAAGGAATATGTAATATAAGTGCAGGCGCTATCAGTGACTGCCCAATGGATGGATTGGGAAGAGGATTACTGGGGAGTTGGAAGACTCAACAAAAGAGATGCCAACTTTGGAGCACAAAGAGGCATCTGGCAACCTAGAGTGAACAGTACCAAAGGTGGGTACACTTGTAAGGTAAGTGTGCCATAATGTACAGTTATGCTGTGCAGAAGTATATCCCACCCTGCACAAAGAGTTGTGAAGCAGGAATGCTAGCCACTGTGCGGACCCTGATGTATGTGCATTGCAGTAGATGAAAATAGTCTGCGCACCGTGAAAGGAGCTTAAGGCCTCCCTCACGCCTTTGCGCTTTTATGTGCATTTTGCAATGTGCCATGAAAATACATTGTTTCCAATGAGGCCATTCACATTTGCGTAGCGTGTTGTAAAAAATAAGACCTGTCTGATATTATGGGCATTTACCTGTGTTTTCTGGCCCATTGAAGCCTATGAAAAAATAAGCGTAGAGTTGTGAACCCAGGCTTCGTCTGTTATGAAAACATCAATGTAACTAACATAGATGATTCACTGATGTGTCATTAATTTAGAAAATATTGTAAAATGCCCCCCCCCCCCCCTTCAATAATTGACTCCAAAATCTTTTCATAAGCACTCAGTATAGGACCACTGATATGAACGTTGAGAGCTATTGGAAACTTTTATTAACAGAACAGTAGTGTTTTTTTTTTTCGTTTAACCAAATTATGCGAGATGCAAGGATCTCCCATGCTGCACTATTGTATTCTGACAGCCTGGCTGCAAGCACTGATCAAATGCTGGTCTTCCCTAGTAGGACAGTTTAACAGAAGCTGGTCTTTAGACTGGCTTCTGGTAAACAGACAGTAGTATACACGGACCAAAAGTTGTCCAGTTCCAGCAAAACCGGACAATTTTCAGACCCTGCTTAAGTGCTGTCATGATTTTTTTTTTTTTAACGCAACAGTTTTTATTTGTATGCAGCTGGTATATAAAATGTGACTGCATTACCAATAGGTTAATCTAGGCAGGCCACAAGAAGGGATATTATGCTTGCATACCTTCTTCATACTGTCAAAGGTTATCAGATTTGTAAGTAGGAGAGAATCCCACAAGTTAGTCTGCTTTTGAAGCTTGCTGCCTAATTCCTTCTTTACTTCCACTTCTTTCTGTGCTTGACCCAGCCTGCTCTGTTGGCTCCTCCTCAGCCTGCCCGGCCGCCATTCTGCCAGCATCTGTGACCACTGACTTGTGTATCTGCTAAAACTTCTTAGCTATCAATACTCAAACCTACTTTAATGGCCACCCAGAGGCATAACTACAAACTTCAGGGCCCCGAAGCAAGAAACCATGAAGGGCCCCCCTGACCTCTGGTCCCAGGGCCCTTTTTTATGGTCCCACAGCGGGCCCCTTCCTGCCATCTTGGGCCCACCCACCATCGCAGAACACCAGGGTCCAGTTGCAAATGCAACTTTTGAGACCCTTGTAGTTCCCCCACTGTGTTCCACCTGTATTTAGGTACTGCCATAAAATGTTATAGATTTTACTGGCATGTAAGACCTGCACTCCCAGCACCTGAAAGGCTTTTAAACAGGGGGTTACTGACAGGCTCAGTGAGTGGACCGTGAGCAGATAACCCATGACAGGAGAACCAGCATATCCGTTGTTGACCCAAGGAATTTCAGCCGCAGTGGTGCAGGAGGAGAGCTCTGACAGCAAGTGGATCTCAATGGGAACACTGATGGAGGATGGAAGGTCCGACTGGCAGCATTGGGCTAGCAGCGGTGGGGAGTGGCGGGGGGCAAGTCAGGCAGCGGTTATCAGTACCAGCTGGGCCAGTGCAAGAATTTTTGTCTATACAAGCGAAGGTGCATTTTGATTTTTGATGCCCTTCCACCCCTCTCCCCTAAACAATGCAACCCCCCACCCACACTGTCAACAGCCACGCTGGATCCTCCTTCACATTACGCCCATATTTGTGATGGGGTGTAACGTGAAGGACGTCTCTTCAAATCCACCCCCACCCAATCCCCCTCTCAGCAAAAATCCTCTCGCCATTTCTAGCACAGATCCTCCCCCTTAGGTCCTCCCTTCCAGCACAACTCCTTCCCCCATCCTGGGTCAAACCCCCCCAGCATTAATTCTCTTTCCCCCATGCCAGCATAAGTATTCTCCCCAGTTCTGTCACAAATCCTGCTACCCAAATACCCCTTCCCGGTACAACCCCCCCCCCCAGCACAAATCCTCTCTCCTTCTAATAAAAATCCATACTTCTCAACTGTCTTTGTTTTGGTTGGACCTTCCTGAGATACAAATGAAATCCTGTGCATCTGGACTATAGCCTTGTACACAAGATCCAATTGTTGGCCAACCAAGCGTCAAATTTTTGTCTTAAGGGCGTGTGCCTGGATCTTTTCTTGCCTACTAATGGTACACAATTGTCGGCCAACAAACACGAACGTAGTGATGTACTAGGAGGAATTATAGCTCTTGAGCGCCACCCCTTGGGCCCCTTCTGCTAATTTCGTGTTTGGTGAGCATTGATTCTGAGCATGCGTGTTTGTATTTTCGACTTTTGTATGACGGACTTGTGTACTGACGACACGAAAATCAGACAACAGACCGTTGTCCGCCGAAAATTTACTGGCCTGCAATTCAAAAATTTGTTGGCTGAAAGTTGGACAACAATTGTCAGAACGAGCGTACTAACGGTCAGATTTTAAGACAACAGTCTGTCAACAGACAATCCCCTGCCAACAATCGGATCGTGTATGAGGCTTAAGGGTCTGTTCACACCAGAATGCTGTGAGGGAAACCTGCGTTTTGTGTGCGTTTCCCACACTGCATTCAAAATGCACTGCCAAAGCGATCCGTAGTGGGTGTCAAGTTAATGACTTCACAAATGCAGTGTTTGCCTGCACCAGATTGTATGATCAGCAATACCATGCAATCCAGTTTCTGTGCGTTTTGTAAAGTATTGCATGCACAGCTCTTGGTGCAGACCAACACAATTTCAGCCCATTCAAATGAAAGCACATGGAAGGCCTATGAATCGCAAAAGAACGCACAGTGCATTTCTTTTGCGATTTGTGGTGTGAACTGGCCTTGATTCCTGGAGTGATTGCCTCAATAGCAGCCAGCCTTTCTTTGAAGGTGGGGGAAGTAAGTTGTCAAAGAAGGATACTTGCAGTGATTTGGGGGGGGGGGGGGGATGCTGCATGTGCAAGGGGGCACTTTGGGAACAGAGAGAATTTGTGCTAGAAGGGGGGGTTAAATAAAAAATATGACCCCCCCCCCCCTATACCTGCCAACTTTTTGAGATGGGAACGAGAGACACCTATTGGTAAAAGTATGTAGGCATAGGAAACACCCCCTGCCACGCCCCCTTAAAGGAGAAATATACACAAAAAAAGATTACTTAAACCCACAAGTGCTTTTTTTCCACCACTATTATTCAAAAGCATCCCATAAGACACATAAGGGAGGGGAAAAGGGAAACAACTTGGACAGGGGTTGTGTACAAATAAACACATAGAAAAATAGAGTATGTACACTGTCTTAGAGTATATACAGCAACACATATAAAGGAGTCCTAACTACAGCGCCCTGCAGCTAGCGAATAACAATCAATATACATGAACATTTTTAAATATTGCAATATGTACACCTCCAGGCAGAGCACCTCCCAACTTCAATGTATCAATTTTTCTGGGCAAAGGAAAGTCCATGACCTGAGCTGGGGTACAGCCATCTATGTTGAACCTGCAAAAGACACAAAAGAAAGGCCCTCACATTAGCCTAACAGCAGTCTGTCAGCAGGGTGTTAGGATCCTGCTGGCAGAACAAACGTAAACAACGCATCACAATGTTGACATGAGACCTTGGAGGTTATGTACAAGGAGGAGCCCCTCCATAACCGCAAAGGTAACACCGTTCTAGGCCTCACCCAGGAATCTTTTCCAGGAACGATACCTTTTCTGGAAAGAAAGTACGAAACTGAACTGGCCCAGTCCATGATGAAACAAAAGCAAGGGTAACAGAACTTCCCCTGCAGCAGTGACTGCCATCCATTCCTGCTGTCTTCGGGCTAAAATCCTGCATTAGCCCTGTTACGAACCCTCTGTCCTCAAACAGATCTAGGTCCGCCGTCAATGCTTCCTCTGTTCCGAACCAGCACTTTTCCCAGACTCTCCAGCCATCCCAGTCATCAGACACAACACCTCAGGGTAGAGTGGCAAAACAAACTGACTTTATTATCACACATGGACACACAGATATCTCTCCTCAAAACCACATCCCTCCCACCCTTGGAAAACAGGGCAGGTCAAACTGTCCAATGACAATGGCCACACAGGTCAGGTGTGTTCAAACTTCTCAATACACAGTTTTATCAGCAGGGGGGTTGGAGGAATCCCCCCTCCCTTTTTCCTCACAACAAACACACTTGCACATCCCATAATAGTTGAGTCAGCCACAATAGACAATAGAATACAGTCCCACCCCAAAACATCACAGCAAATAGTCCAACAGCATGGCACAGCACACAATATATATATATACATCTATACAGCATTGAACCTGACTAGAAAAGATCACAGTGGGGTTCTCATTCACCCTGTGCCCCTATTAGAGACACAGGGTGATTTACACATAAGAGGGGTCGGGGAAGCTGGACAAGGAGCCTCCAAAACTCCCCAGGGCAAGCTGAGCCACACAAACCCCCGATCCAAAGTCACTCCTGTCACACATCTCCCCTTTCATCAGGAGACTAACGCAGGAGGAGACCCCAGACGGGTTGACTCTGAAGTTAGTCAGTAGTTCCAGACCCCCAATGCTGGTATCCATACAGTACCCCAAATAAATTGTCCCAAACAGAGCATTACTTACCCAGCCAACCGCTGGGGAGAGGCCTGGACTGGCCCTTCTCCCTGGAGACCTTTCAGCCGCTGGAGAGAAGACAGGGTGACTGGGCTCACTCCGGCATGCTGTTGGGGATCTGGGCTGACTGCCCAGCATCCCTGGGGTAGACAGGTGGAGACTAAAGTCCCATCCACTTTTACAGAAAATCCATTGTTTGTTAGTGGAGGGCAGAGGTTGGTAGCACTCTGGCCTGTTGCCAGCACTTCTGCTGGGTGGCTGTGAGTGGCGACCACAAGCTGCAGTTGTGAGGTGACGACTGCATTCTCTCCTTGGATCCTGATCTGCAGCTCGGGACAGACTGCCACCTCCTCAACCTGGGCCTTCATAATTTCTTCAGGTGTAGGGCAGAGGTCTTGGACCCTCTGTCCGGTTGCCAGCACTTCAGCTGGGTTGGTGTCATAATTCTGGGGCGCCGTCTGCTGCTGAAACTCCCTGTTTCTCTTATTGTCTCCCAGGTTCAAAAATCCTTGCTGGGGAGGGGGAATGGCAGCTTCCCCTCCCTGCATCTCTGCAATCCACTGGGGAAAAAGAAACACCACCCCCTCACCTCGGGCCTCCGAAACTGCCACGGGTGTGGAGCAGGGGTTTGCAGTACTCTGTCCTGCTGCCAGCACTTCTGCTGGGGGTTTGCTAGGTGGTTCCTCCTCTACAGAAACGTCTATTAAATCCCCAGTCTCTGGAATTGCTAAAAGTGTGGGACAGAGGTCTTGGACCCTCTGTTCGGTTGCCAGCACTTCAGCTGGAGAAGTTTGTTGTAACTCCATAGATGCTGCTGGCAGAAAATCCCATGTTCCTGTCAGTGTTGTGGGAGAAAGGCCCGACTACCTCTTCTCTCAAGAAGGCTGAAGCCACTGTAGGTGCTGGGCAGAGGTTAGCAGGGCTCTGCCCTGTTGTCAGCACTTCAGCTTTGGAGACGGCAATCTCCGGAGTTTCCACTGCCGATTCTCTGGCATGCTGCTGAATGCATTCTAGCAGTTTCCTGTATGCCCTTTCCAGATGCTGCTCCTTCCTTAGCAAATAGTCTAGATCAGGTTTAGGCTCTGAGACCCCTGCAAAACCGAGCATAGCATCTCTGTGTTCTCTCAGGTCCTCAAGGGTAGGTTCCTTTTCATCGCTAACACAAAACAATCTGTAAGGCTCTCCCACAGCAATCCAGAGCCACCAAAGTCATATCCCTCCGGAGAGCATTCTGTTGTCTCTCCTAAATATTCATCCTCCGCGTGCCATTGCAGAGCCCGATACCGATTGTCCAGCTCTATCTCCTGCTGGACCAGCCAGTCCAACTCAGTCACCCATTGCTCCTGGGGCCGCTCTCCCAGGAATTGCATCTGTAACTCCCTTTGTTCACTGGCCTGCTGCTCTGGGGTTGGAAAGCACTTGCCTTGTTGCATACCAGCAACTTGGAGGCATCTAATCCAGTGCCTTACCCGAATCTGCAGCCTGACCTCCAGGTATTCATCCGCAGACACAGGCCTGGAGTATGCTGAAAGGACGATCTGCTGCAGCCCCGGGAATTCTGATGCCAGATCCATATCTCCGCTGGAGTGACTGAAGGCTGCTATCAGATCTTGGATTTAGGTGGAGGTCTTCACAACCAGGAAGCACGATCCCAGTGCTGCCAACCAGTTGTGACGAACCCTCTGTCTTCAAACAGAACTAGGTCCGCTGTCAATGCTTCCTCTGTTCGGTACAACACGATCCAAGATCTTTTATCCCCCAATCAACAGACAACGCCTCACTGTAGAGTGGCAAAAACAAACTGACTTTATTATCACACATAGACACAAAGATATCTCTCCTCAAAACCACATCCCTCCCACCCTTGGAAAACAGGGCGGGTCAAACTGTCCAATGACAATGGTCACACAGGTCAGGTGTGTTCAAACTTCTCAATACACAGTTTTATCAGCAGGGGGGTTGGAGGAATCCCCCCTCTCTTTTTCCTCACAGCAAACACCCTTGTACATCCCATAATAGTTGAGTCAGCCACAATAGACAATGGAATACAGTCCCACCCCAAACCATCACAGCAAATAGTCCAACAGCATGGCACAGCACACATTATATATACATCTATACAGCATTGAATCTGACTAGCACAGATCATAGTGGGGTTCTCATTCACCCTGTGCCCCTATTAGAGACACAGGGTGATTTACACATTAGAGGTGTTGGGGAAGCTGGACAAGGAGCCTCCAAAACTCTCCAGGGCAAGCTGAGCCGCACAAACCCCCGACCCAAAGTCACTCCTGTCACAAGCCCCTTTACCAGTACATGTTATCATCGGCTCCCCTGACAGCAGCTGAATAGCTTCTTGTTGGCCGTCCAACCTTAACGACCACTACCCGGTCCTTGTATATGACCCGCCCCAGGTGCCATTCCTGCTGAATGTCATGAAACCAGGCCCAGGCCTCTTCATTGTGGGACCCCCGTTGTGGCTTAGGGACATGTATAAAATCCCACACCATGTCATCTTCCCACTGTGAACAAGAGTCCTAGATGATGTCCTGGCCCTATTCCAGTGCTGTTCTTTGAATCTCTGGCTAAAACCGAGAGAACCTCGGAAGCTCTTGCAACTTGCCTCTCCCAGGAAGAACGCAAGCATATGGTGACCGAACTACGCACTGCTTATACTCAGTACTTCTGGACCTGGCCCTTGCCTATGTGCTCGACGGCCTTGAGGGTACCCGCTGCTTGACACAAGCTTGGGGTCTGCTAAGGTTCTTCAGCCCCTGCTGGCAGTTCTACTTCTCCTGCCCCATCAGCTGATTCTGGTACATCTGGCAATCCTGCCAACACCTCAACCTCCTCTTGAGCGCTTCCCTATTCCCACTCTCCATCTAATCTGCTGTCTGAGGACCACTCTTCCCAATTAGCATCTATGGGCCCGAACTCTGCCTGCATTCTAGGTGACCCTCAGTCTATTGCCCCACCACTATCGCTCCCCTATGGCTCACCTGAAGGCAATCTGTCCTCAGACACTGGCTCCTTCCAGGTGGGGTTGACAAGGTGGAAGGGTACAGCCAGCTTTCCAGAGACATCTGCTGGTTCCTGCCAAACTATATGCCGAGACTACCGAGACAGACTCCAAACCTCCTCCATGGGTGTCACTTGTCTTGGGGGAATTTCTGTTCTGGGCTCCAACCCACCTTCCAGCTTCACAGGGGAATCTCTGTCCTGGCACTAAACCCTGCCTTTTGTAGTTGTTCCTGGCCCTCACTGGCAACTAGGACTTCTCCAGCTGCTCTGTACACAGACTTGATTGCAGGTCCATGCTGCAGGGAGGCTAAAATTGGGAGGTATACAGCTCCCTAAAATAAGTGTAAGGTACTCCTGTGCAGACTGCAACAAGAGGTTGAGTGTATAGCGTCGTCTAAAACCCTGAATCTCCATCTTTAACCTTTAGGAGAGCTTTTGTCACTTTTATCTACATGTTTTCCCTGTTCATAGTCTCACTGCAAATTGGCCCCTATTATATAGCATCTATGCAATGTGGCAGTGCCCCCCAGGTTTTAAAAAGGTTGTATAGAAAGTTGGAATAGTGTAGTAATAGAACTGCATTCACACACTGTTGACGACAAAAAAAAAATGGAGTTGCTGAAAATTACCTCTGTGACAAATGACATTGCTTCCTTCTGACGCAGACACCACCTTCATCAGCTCAGAGCAGAATAAACAGAGGAGGTTTTTGTGAGCTGACGAGTATTTCATACATTCACAGGGGGGAAAGTTTTGCAGGTATGCATGCAGTTTTCCCCCAGCTGTTTTCCAGGCCTGGCAATAAAAATAAGAAAAGTTTCATTTTTGCTTTAAAACGGTAATCCAGTTTATTTGAATTGATGCCCGCAATGGAGGATTTAGGAGCCTGCAGCACCCTTGTCCCCAGACTATATTCTGCTGACCACTAGTAGCCCTCCACTCTTCACACGTGACCCTTGCATCTAGACTAGAGCAGATGGATTCCATGCCTTTTGCTATTCAGAGAATGTAAGGGGTGATTTAAGGACACAATTTTGAGCAATATAACGGGTGACATAACCAGTATATCTTGTTGCTGTCAAAGCAAACACTAAGTGAATCATAATAACAGTGTCATGGTGCATTTATCACAAGGCATAATAAAGGAGTCAGCAGTATAGCACTTTGTAGTACATTGCATTATACTATATTGGCATAGCACAAAACCTGCCTTAATGAAACGTTTATGAGAAGTTTATTAGCTTGTATTCATAAGGCAGTGTACAATGTCTTTTCTGTAAAGAAGAAATCCTGTGGAAACAACGCCATATCTGTGTTTTTTTGTAAAGAGGTGAATTCCTCACTTTTTTGTGGAATGAGCTTCATGAAGTCTTTTTTTTTTCATTTAATATAGCTTGCACTGCCTGCCTGAGATTACATTTACCATGAGACCCTACCTTGCTTCATAGGGTCCTATTCCAGGCCCCAATCAGCTGTTGGCAGAGAGATTCCCTGGCCGAACGTGAAATATAAATGCAGGGGCCAGGGATAGTGGTGATGCCATTATGCAACTATGACGATGGCAATATTTGGAAAGTGACTTGTGTTGCTGTGTGGGCAGAGCCTGATGGGGAACTGGGAGATGACTACTCCCATTAGGTTTGCCTTAACTTTTGATTTGATTGACTGCGCACATCAGTGGGCAGATTTGAAAGCAGCTGTTGAACGTATGAGCAGCTATGGATCCACCCACTGCCCAGCTCTTTGGTCATGCGCCTGATAGTGTGACAGACACAGTGCCTGGGGAGGGAGGGAGTGCACTAAGGAAGTAGTGTCCGGTATGGACACTCCAAACTCAGTGCTGGACAACGACAGATTAATGTAGGCCACAAGAAAAGTAAATTTTAGTGCAGCAACAGAGAGAATTCTAAATGATGTCTACGACACCCTTCATGAATTTGCATCAAGGTGTTTTAGAGCAAAAAGTCTTAAATGTCAGCAATGATAGGGACATTACACTGCAAAACAAGAGATGGTATTCAGATATGGGAAGAGGTAACCGACAACACTAAGAAGGACTTTGTTTTATGCTGATGAGCAGTAGATGGTGTGTTAGATATGTAACATACTTCAGGGCAGTGACGGATGCTCCATTAGGGGCGCAGGGGCGCCACCCCCCTATTCCATGCGCCCGGAGCTTAATCTACCTGCAGGGCGCTGGACACATGGATTTCAACGGGGTTTTTTTTTTAAGCACATGATTAGAGCCTGAGGCTCTAATTTGCTTAAAAAAAGGGAGGGCTCAGGGCACTGAGCACTGAGCTCACCCAGTTGTGTGTAAATAGTGAATTAATATTTGCTATTGTCTTCCTGATTCTCCTCCCGGCCAGTCATGAAGCGAGTCCTGAGACCAGATTGGCTGAGGTGAGAAGCGACCGCATTGGCCGTCAAAGAGGAGACACAGGGGGATGCCGCCAAGAAGGAGACGCAGAGAAAGAGACACCAAGGAGGAGACGCAGGCACGCACCCTAGATGGGGTAAGTGCAGGGTTTGTCAATCGCCTGAGCGACGGGGAAGGGGGGGGATTTTGAGTGACAGACCGAATATGGGAGGGGAATGGTTTGTTTGTCACCTCCCCAAAAAAAAGACAGTCACCACTGCTTTAGGGACTAGGACATTGTGCTGTTAATTAGTAAATATTACATACAGTATCTAGCCAGTGTGTATGGAAATCATGATGACCTTTGGGACCGATTCATACCTATGCAGGCATATTTTACTGTGCATGGTAATACACACATGTATAGGTGTTGTTGGACCATTATAGTTTCCCTTTAAAGCACACTAAATTACGGCACATAGATGAACTGGCCACATAAGAAAGAATAGCATTTCTACCAAAGCCCAATTCCAGGCAAAAATAAAATGTATATAATGAATTGGGCATCAATTACCTAACACCTCTTCTTAAGCCATCTATCCTGCAGTGTAATGCCGCGTACACACGATCATTATTCATGGCGGTTAAAAAAACGCTGTAAATAATGTCATTAAAAACGAGGGAACGGCTTGTTCCCCACACACGGTCGTTTTTCACGTCATTTTTTCTCTTGTCGAGAAAAACGACCGTCTGTGGGCTCCATAGGGAAACACTGCCGCGGAAAACATGTCGAAAAAAACGACGAGAAAAATTAGAACATGTTCTAATTTTTCTCGTCGTTTTTAATGCCGTTTTTCTCGTCAAAAAAAATGACAGAAAGCCCACAGACTATCGTTTTTCTCGTCGAATGGGAAAAATTACGTTTTTTTCAACGAGAAAAACGGCCGTGTGTACGCGGCATTAGGGATCAAAGTCAGTTTCCTCTATGAGCCAAGCCAATTTCCTGCCTGGAGGACCAGACATTTTTTCTTGCTTGTTGTTGTCTTGAGCACCGGTTTTCTCACTGACCTTGTGAGTTCTCCAGCCTCTGGAGCCAATGAGAGAGGACCCACTTGCCGAAAGTGTTGCCTCCAACAATGATTTGGACACCAAAAAAGGACCCAAGGGAGTAAACCAAAGAAGAGAAGGTTGTGGCTTCAGGTAAGTAAAATGGATTTTGGTTGTCTTTTTTTTTTTACCAGTAGTTCGTTAAAAGGTGGTAGGGGAGAGTGCCTAATATCCTGCAGCTGGGCTTTAAAAATGCATTTTTGTGCAGCAAAGTTCATTTGTTTTACTGCAAGATAATGGACAAGTATGAATAGGCCTTTATTCACCTTTATAGGCCTTTATTCTAGATCAGCTAGTAGGCACAGGTTGCCTATTTCATTAACAAAATTGAAGTCTCTGAAGAATCTAGTAAAAAAACACTTATCCTATGAGCGGCTGGTCTGGGTAGATCAAAGATTTTTGCTCTGCTCTATGCACAGAGGAAGCACATATAGAATGTCGACTAACATGATGTATAGCAGAACTTACTAATGATTCGACAGAGGACACTGATATCCCTAAAGTGGCTGCCCTCTGCATTCTCGCCACAATGATGGGCGACAGCCAAGCAGTTTGTCCTTCTGTGTCTGGAAACCTTTCTGGTGTGTGTTTATTCCATGCAATTCCTAACCACTGTGTAATTACTAAATTAGCAGGTACAAGCTGGAGTTTTCGATTTGATTCAGTCTGATCTCTAGTGTCTCAAAATATTTCCACTATACTTCACTTTTCTATGTGTCTCCTGCAAACAGTCCTGTACCTTGCCCTTCTGCATCTTCTAAAATGGTGGCTGTCAGCCAGCCTGTTTAGGGATAGTGCTTTAATCTCTAGTATCTGGTGCATTTTACCACACATCCTTTTTTGTGTGCATCTGTTCTAATGTGCAGGTGTGTACCTGTTCCCATTCTTTCAGGGAAAGCTACATGTTAACCATATGAAGGTTTTTAATTCTACAAGTTCAAATTGTTCTACATTCTTCTATACGTTACAATCTTTTTATAATAAACTGCCCTGAGGGTTATATGGTGAAAATAGATGAAAGTGGTACATGGTAGAGTTCTTCTTTAGAGACCTTTACAAAATCAATGGGCTTTGACATCCTGTTCCATAATCCTCAGCAAAATTCCTATTGATTAGTTGCAGTCTTCTAAATGTACTGTAGCGGGGTCCTAAATTGAGGTTATGTTATGCCAAATTTAGGGGTGACTTGAGTGATAGTTCGCTCAAGTCTTTCAATTACTGGACTCCGCCTTGCTGCTGCTTCACCTGGCTTGCAGTTCCCCTAAGCAGTATGGGTGGCGCTGTCACTTGTGCTCAGGGTTGAACCACAAGTGTTGGAGTGGCGATTTGGTGTCCTCTCTCGGCAGCCGTGCGGTGGGCGGAGTCTGCCTGCTATGCATGCTGGGAGAGAATACAAACGGGGCGGATGCCATTGTTCAAGGGGGAGATCCAGGAGAGTGATCCGGGGACCTGTACCCGAGGGAACCTGCGGGTTCGGGAGTCGAGTGTGTGGCCTTCCAGGCCATGGGGCCACGTACGCCTCAGTCCCAGGCACCTTTAGTCCTGGGACTGCAACTTCAGCCTTGGGCCCAGCACCTTTAGCTGGAGCCCGCTTCGGAAGGAAGAATCTCAGGTTGCTGCCTTGAGAGGAGACCCGTTTCTGGATGAGGAGGCTGGGGGAGGACCGTTTCGAAGGACTGGTGAGCCATCACAGTGAATGAAGGGGCCCAGTAACTCTCCAGGAGGATGTCATCCATCCGGAACCCAGGGGCCTAACAATCTGGACCATCAGGAGGTTTGGGACACTATAGATCCTGTGGCAGAGGATCACCTAGACGCATCTATTAGGGATCTAGATTGACTGTTCGAGCTGCACGCCGGCTGCTAGCACCATAGGTGGCTATCCGGGTGAGCTATACCCACTCGGGACCGAGTGGCGACGAAGCCAGAAGTGCCTGAATGCTGTCTATCCTTCTAACACCCTTTTCTCTTCATGCAAAGAAAAATAAAGCTCTACGTTGGAGTGATATACTTGTGTGGACCTTGGAGTTACTTGGGGTATAGAGACTCTGTCCTTGCACACTGAGGACAGAAACCAACTTTGAGGAGAACTTCGCTGCAAGACCCATAGGTGAAACAAGTGTGCTTAACCTCTGCAAACCAGAGGGTACGTGCATGGTGGCACCTTGCGCCTTTTCCTCTCATGAGTGAGCCAAAGAGACAAGAGGAAAAGGGTGAGGTCGCTACAGTACATTATGGCTGTATGTGTTCTGTAAAGTGGTCAGTTTTATCTTGTAGTATCTAGTAGGGATGAGCCGAACGCCCCCCAGTTCGGTTCGCACCAGAACTTGCGAACAGACCGAAAGTTTGCGCGAACTTTAGAACCCTATTAAATACAATGGATGCGAATGTTCGAAATCAAAAGTGCTAATTATAACGGCTAATATGCAAGTCATTGTCCTAAAAAGGGTTTGGGGACCCGGGTTCTGCCCCAGGGGACATGTATCAATGCAAAAAAAAGTTTTAAAAACTGAAGTTTTTTTGGGAGCAGTCATTTTAATGATGCATAAAGTGAAAGAAAAAAAGTGAAATATTCCTTTAAATATCGTACCTGGGGGGTGTCTAAAGTATACCTGTGAAGTGCCATGTGTTTCCCGTGTTTAGAACTGTCCCTGCACAAAATGACATTTCTAAAGGAAAAAAATGGTCATTTAAAACTGCTTGCGGCTTTAATGTAATGTCTGGTCCCGGCAATATGGATGAAAATCATTGAGAAAAATGGCATGGGTACCCCCCCACCCCACTTGTATGGATATTAAGGGGAACCCTGCACCCAAAATTAAAAAAAGGCCCTATATACTCTGAACAGCAGTATACAGGCGGTGCAAACAAGACAGGGACTGTAGGTTTGTTCTTAAGTAGAATCTTTTTCTAATTTGGAACAGGTACATTTTGTAAGTGTAGTTCTAGCCAAAAAATCTATTTTTAAGCTTTTTGGAGAACATAGGGAAGGGTTATCACCCCTGTAACATTTGTTTTGCTGTCTGTGCACCTGTTCAGAACATTTGACCTCACTTTCCGTCCCAATGACAAATGTTTTTGGAAAAGTGGGGTTTTTATTGAAACAAGGATTGGTGATAAAGCATCAGTAGAGAGGAGACACCTTTTTCCCATATTAACTTTTACAGGAGAGAATTTGCCTTCCTATGGGGTAGATTTCCTCTCACTTCCTGTTGTCTCCTTCCGTTTGCAAGTAGGAGTCGTTTGTAAGTTGGATGTTTGAAAGTAGGGGCCTGCCGTATATACTCTGCAGAAATTTGCCCCTTAGATGTCGGTGTTGCCACAACACTGTAAGCCCTCACAGTTACTCTTGGTGGGCACTGGAACGCCCTGCTGTGAAATATTATTTCAGGAATTGTAATTACATGCCATTGTTGAACAGTGGTAGGAAAAATTGGGCATTTGGTGGTGGTGCTGGTGCTACAACACTGTCAGCCCTCACAGTTACTCTTGGTGGGCGCATGAATGGGCCCTGCTGTGAATTATTAGATCAAGAATTGTAATTGCATGCCCCTGTTGAAGAGGGGCAGAAAAATTGGGCCTTTGGTGGTGGTGGTGGTGGTGGTGGTGTTGCCACAACACTGTAAGCCCTCACAGTTACTCTTGGTGGGCGCAGGAATGGGCCCTGCTGTGAATTATTAGATCAAGAATTGTAATTACATGCCCCTGTTGAACAGGGGCATAAAAATTGGGCCTTAGGCACTGGTGCCACAACACTGCAACCCCTCACAGATACTGTACTTGGAGCACAGCAATGAGCCCTGTTGCAAAGTATTGCATCAAAAATTGTAATTACACGCCCCTGTTAAACAGGGGCTGAAAAATTGGGCCTTAGGCACTGGTGCCACAACACTGCAACCCCTCACAGATACTGTACTTGGAGCAACGCAATGAAACTTGTTGCAAAGTATTGCATCAAAAATTGTAATTGCACGCTCGAGTTAAACAGGGGCTGAAAAATTGGGCCTTTGGCACTGGTACTGGTGCCACGACACTGCAACCTCTCCCAGATACTCTAGTTGGAGTGCAGGAATGAGTCCTGCTGCAAAGCATTGCATAAAAAATTGTAATTACATGCCTCTGTTAAACAGGGGCTGAAAAATTGGGCCTTAGCCACTGGTGGCGGCACCCAGAAACAAAAATGTTCTTCCAAGCTATCATCATGAATCGGATCATTGAGGAGGAGGAGGATAGTCAGTCAACATAACAGGACAGTCACTCAGCATCAGCATAGGCAGTCTTGAAGGGATGTGACATTTCAAAATAAATTATTCTGTTATATCAGCTTCAGGTGCTTGGTAGCTGGTGGTGATGATCCAAGACTGGTTCATCTTTATGAAGTCAATCAACCGAGTCGGTGGACAGGCGCACCCTGTGATCCGTGACAAAGCCTCCAGCAGCACTGAATGTGCGTTCCGAAAGAACGCTGGATGCAGGACAGGCCAGTAGCTCATTTGCATACTGTGCAAGCTCTGGCTAGTGATCCATCCTCAAGACCCAGTAAGCCAGAGGATTTTCGGTGGGAAAGGTGTCCAAGTCTGACCTTGCCCCTAGGTATTCCTGCACCATGTATATCAGACGCTGGCGATGGTTGCTGGAACCGATCATACCTTGGGGCTGCCGACTAAAAAATTGTCTGAACGCATCGGTCAGACGACCACCTTCTCCACCGCTCCTTCTTTGACTGACCGAAGCCTCAGCAACTCGTTGTCCAGGACCAGGAGTTTGTAACCTCCCAGTCTCTGGGAACGCGTTGCACAGACCTTTCTGCAAGGCCTCCCGGAGATGTCTCATCCTCTGCTCCCTCTGCGACGGTAAGACAAGGTCCGCAACCTTACCCTTGTACTGTGGATCAAGGAGAGTGGCCAGCCAGTAATGGTCCCTCTCCTTGATCTGAAGAATACGAGGATCCTTCCGCAGACTTCAGGATCAGGGAGGCCATGCAGCGTAGGTTAGCTGAGGCATTCGGTCTGGAAATGCACACAGACTTTCCTGGCCTGCCTCAGGACATCCTGTAAGCCCGGGTACCTGCCCAAGAACCGCTGCACCACCAGGTTAAGGACGTGAGCCACACAGGGCACATGGGTCAGTTGTCCCTGTCGGAGGGCGGAGAGGAGGTTGGTGCCATTGTCGCAAACCACCATTCCTGGCTTAAGCTGGCGTGGCGTGACCTCTCGGCCTGCCCCTGCAGAGCACACAGAACCTCTGCCCCAGTGTGGCTCCTGTCCCCCAAACACGCCAGCGCAAGCATGGGATGGCATCTTTTTGCCTGCGTACTTGCGTAGCCCCTTGAACGCCTACTGAGCACCGCTGGCTCCGAGGACAAAGCACAGGAAGAAGCCATGGAGGAAGAAGAAGAGGAGGTGGTGGAGGAGAGAGGTGTGTCACAACCAGTAGTAGCATTTTGGAGGCGTGGCGGCGGAACAACCTCCAACACTACTGCACCTTGTCCTGCATCCTTCCCAGCTGCCAAAAGAGTGACCCAATGGGCCGTGCAAGAAAGCTAACGTCCCTGTCAATGCCTGCTGGACCATTAGTCAGCGGTAATATGCACCTTACCGCTGACCGCCCTGTCCAGCGAGGCATGGACATTGCCTTCCACATGCCGGTAGAGAGCCGGAATCGCCTTCCGTGAGAAAAAGTGGCGTTTGGGAACCTGCCACTGAGGAACCGCACATTACATAAACTCACGGAAGGGGGCCGAGTCTACCAACTGAAAAGGCAGCAGTTGAATTGCTAGCAATTTAGCCAAGCTAGCATTCAACCGCTGGGCATGTGGATGGCTGGGAGTGAACTTCTTTCGACGGTCCAGCAGCTGGGGCAGGGAAATTTGCCTGCTAGAATCGGACGTCGGTGTACTGCTAGCAGAGTGCCCACAAGTACTTGGCTGTGACACACCTAATTCTACACCTTCATTCCTCTCAGTGCAGGTCTCAGAGAGGACTGAAGGTATAGTGGGGTTGGAGACCCCAGCTGATGAGGAGCAAGGAGAGGTCCGCTTTGTTCTTTGGTGTGGGTCTTTAAGGTACGCTTGCCAACGAGCTGCATTGCAGGTCAACATATGTCTAGTCAAGCAAGTGGTGCCCAAGCGGCTGATGTTTTGGCCACGCGAGATACGCTTGAGACATATGTTGCAAATAGCAGCGGTGAGATCTGATGCACTCGACTCAAAAAAGACCCACATCAAAGAAGTTTTGAAATAACGGGCAGAGGCAGCACCCTGCACAGGCGTAGCTCTGCGGTGTGATTCAGTTGGTGTGCTGCCCTTACGCTGGCGCCCGGAGGGCATCCTGCCTTGTTGGAGATGTGCCTCCTCCTCATCCTCCTCCTCTCTCCTATCAGGCACCCACGTGGAGTCAGTGACCTCATCATCCCCTCCCTCCTCATCACCGGAGCCAATCTGGCAGTATGCTGCAGCTGCTGGAACATGACTGCCAGATTGCTGTCCTTCTTGAGCATCCCCTCTCTCTGCGCTCACGCTACTGCCTTCCTCTAGCTGGGTATCATCATCAGACCCTTCGAAACGCTGGGCATCCTCCTGGAGCATGTACCCAACACTGTGCTCAAACAGTTCGAGGAACTCCTCAGGAGGACATGGTGGGTCTAGGGAAGGAGTGACTGATGATGACATCAATACAAGGGAAGAGGACGCTTTGGCAGCTGCTTTGCCAGTACCCTGAGCCTGGGTGAGAGAGGATGAGGAGGATGAGGAGGGCTTGGTCATCCACTCTACCAAGTCTTCAGCATGATGCGGCTCAACACGTCCAGCTGCTGAAAATAAGGACAAGCGTGTCCCATGGCCACGTGCTGATGACAATGCACCGCGTCCACGACCAGCACTGTTGCCCCCAGACACAGAGCCTGCTTGCCCTCTTTTATTGGCTCGTGACTGTCTGCCTCTCTTTGTTGGCCTTCCAGACATAGTAATGGCTTGCAGGGAGATGGGAAAACCAGCAATTGGGTAGTGTATATTGTGCTGGAGGCACACAACACCCACTAACTCCAGCAGATGCCTTTATTAGAGAACAGCAATGACGGGTATATACAGGTGTATACTGTGCCACTAACTCCTGCAGATGGCTGTATTAGAGAACAGCAATGACGGGTATATACAGGTGTATACTGTGCCACTAACTCCTGCAGATGGCTGTATTAGAGAACATCAATGACGGGTATATACAGGTGTATATTGTGCCACTAACTCCTGCAGATGCCTGTATTAGAGAACAGCAATGACGGATATATACAGGTGTACACTGTGCCACTAACTCCTGCAGATGCCTGTATTAGAGAACAGCAATGACGGGTATATACAGGTGTATACTGTGCCACTAACTCCTGCAGATGCCTGTATTAGAGAACAGCAATGACGGGTATATACAGGTGTATACTGTGCCACTAACTCCTGCAGACGCCTGTATTAGAGAACAGCAATGACGGGTATATACAGGTGTATACTGTGCCACTAACTCCTGCAGATGCCTGTATTAGAGAACAGCAATGACACGTATATACAGGTGTACACTGTGCCACTAACTCCTGCAGATGCCTGTATTAGAGATCAGCAATGACGGGTATATACAGGTGTATACTGTGCCACTAACTCCTGTATATGCCTGTATTATAGAACAGCAATGACGGGTATATACAGGTGTATACTGTGCCACTAACTCCTGCAGATGCCTGTATTAGAGATCAGCAATGATGGGTATATACATGTGTATACTGTGCCACTAACTCCTGCAGATGCCTGTATTAGAGAACAGCAATGACGGGTATATACAGGTGTACACTGTGCCACTAACTCCTGCAGATGCCTGTATTAGAGAACAGCAATGACGGGTATATACAGGTGTATACTGTGCCACTAACTCCTGCAGATGCCTGTATTATAGAACAGCAATGACGGGTATATACAGGTGTACACTGTGCCACTAACTCCTGCAGATGCCTGTATTAGAGAACAGCAATGACGGGTATATACAGGTGTATACTGTGCCACTAACTCCTGCAGATGCCTGTATTAGAGAACAGCAATGACGGGTATATACAGGTGTTTACTGTGCCACTAACTCCTGCAGATGCCTGTATTAGAGAACAGCAATGACGGGTATATACAGGTGTACACTGTGCCACTAACTCCTGCAGATGCCTGTATTAGAGATCAGCAATGACGGGTATATACAGGTGTTTACTGTGCCACTAACTCCTGCAGATGCCTGTATTAGAGAACAGCAATGACGGGTATATACAGGTGTACACTGTGCCACTAACTCCTGCAGATGCCTGTATTAGAGATCAGCAATGACGGGTATATACAGGTGTTTACTGTGCCACTAACTCCTGCAGATGCCTGTATTGGAGAACAGCAATGACGGGTATATACAGGTGTACACTGTGCCACTAACTCCTGCAGATGCCTGTATTAGAGAACAGCAATGACGGGTATATACAGGTGTACACTGTGCCACTAACTCCTGCAGATGCCTGTATTAGATATCAGCAATGACGGGTATATACAGGTGTATACTGTGACACTAACTCCTGTATATGCCTGTATTATAGAACAGCAATGACGGGTATATACAGGTGTATACTGTGCCACTAACTCCTGCAGATGCCTGTATTAGAGATCAGCAATGACGGGTATATACATGTGTATACTGTGCCACTAACTCCTGCAGATGCCTGTATTAGAGAACAGCAATGACGGCTATATACAGGTGTACACTGTGCCACTAACTCCTGCAGATGCCTGTATTAGAGAACAGCAATGACGGGTATATACAGGTGTATACTGTGCCACTAACTCCTGCAGATGCCTGTATTATAGAACAACAATGATGGGTATATGCAGGTGTACACTGTGCCACTAACTCCTGCAGATGCCTGTATTATAGAACAGCAATGACGGGTATATACAGGTGTATACTGTGCCACTAACTCCTGCAGATGCCTGTATTAGAGAACTGCAATGACAGGTATATACAGGTGTATACTGTGCCACTAACTCCTGCAGATGCCTGTATTAGAGAACAGCAATGACAGGTATATACAGGTGTATACTGTGCCACTAACTCCTGCAGATGCCTGTATTAGAGAACAGCAATGACGGATATATACAGGTGTATACTGTGCTGGGGGCACACAACACCCACTAACTCCTGCAGTTGCCTGAGAAGAGAATAGAACATAGAACACACTGTCCCTGCCTATGTATCTCTTTCCCTGCACGCTGGAACACACTGCACGAGGCCGCCGCGCTGGCGGCCTTTTATAGTGTGGGGCGTGTACTAAACCCCCCTGAGCTATGATTGGCAACAGGCATCCTTCCTGTGGCCAATTATGGCTCTCCTCGCTGCCGGCGCTGTGATTGGCCAAGCATGCGGGGTCACAGTGCATGCTTGGCCAATCACAGCGCCGGAAATGCAGTGCGATGGCGCAGTGCATTGTGGGCCGTTCGCGCCACACAAATTCGGCGCGAGCGGCCCATAATGTTCGCAACTCGGCGAACAGGCGATGTTCGAGTCGAACATGCGTTCGACTCGAACACCGAGCTCATCCCTAGTATCTAGCCTGTACATTTATAAACCTTTGCTTTACTTATTGATTACTTTGTTCATGATTCTGATATATTTGTAGTACAAAGTAAATACTACAGGAATGCTTCTGCTTATGTTTGAAATTTACCTGAATATATTTCTAAAAATAAATACACAAATGACATAGTTAAAGCAGAACTCAGGGCAAAAACTTTTTTTCATGTCCTTGTTGCTGACCTTCACCAACTTTGCCATCCATGTTCTTCTGAGCTATGTAGTTCCTCTGTAATATCCTGCTGATTTTGCTGATAAACCGTTATTGTCTGCTGACATCCTGTTTGTAAGACCGCTGGCTTTTATCCCTCTCCTAAGCTCAGCCAGCGGTCTGACACACCCCCTTGTAGTTCAATCCACAGCGAGCAGGGAGTTCTATTTCCTGTAGAAGGCGGAGGGGTCTCACAGCCCTACCTGTCTGTGCCGCCCATGGAGGCGGTGCCCTCCTTTTCTCTCCTCCTCCTCCTGCTCTCTGCCAGTCTCCGTACCTCCACTCTACCCCCGCCGCCCGCTCACTATCTCCGTGCATAGCCTGATTGTTATCAAATGACCGGATGACAAAGCATGGATCTCTGGCTGTGACAGATATTGTATGCGAGAACACCGATCACTGTAATCTCCCGCCGGCATTGTGATTGAGATTACAGTGATTGGTGTTCTCGCATATAATACCTGTCACAGCCAGAGATCCCTGCTGTGTCATCCGGTGATTTGTGCTAATGATTCTGCTATGCACTGAGGGCCACTGATAAGCTGCACTAGGGGCCATTGATGAGCTGCACTGGGGGGCCACTGATGAGCTGCACTGGGGGGCCACTGATGAGCTGCACTATAGGCCATTGATGAGCTGCACTAGGGGCCACTGATGAGCTGCACTAGGGGCCATTGATTAGCTGCACTAGGGGCCACTGATAAGCTACACTGGGGGCCACTGATGAGCAGCACTGGGGGCCACTGATTGCTGTTAGAACGATCTCAAAGGTGCAGCAGGAGCAATATTTCTAATACTGAATTACAGCAGAGTACAGTGTGTATAATATATAGTTATGGGCAGTGGCGGCTGGTGCTCAAAATTTTTGGGGGGGCGCAAACAAACTGAAAAAAAAACATCAATTGCAGCCACTGTGCCCATCAAATGCAGCTACTGTATCCATCAATTGCCGCCACTGTGCCATCAAACGCAACCACTGTGCCATCAAACGCAGCCACTGTACCCATAAAACGCAGCCACTGTGCTTATCAAATGCAGCCACTGTGCCCATCAAATGCAGCCACTGTGCCATCAATTGATGCCACAGTGTCATCAAACGCAGCCACTGTGCCCATTAAACACAACCACTGTGCCCATAAATTGCTGCCACCGTGCCATCAAACGCAGCTACTGTACCCATCAATTACCGCCACTGTGAACATCAAACGCTGCCACTTTGCCCATCAAGCGCTGCCAAGAAACTTCACAAATATAACTGTTTAGTGTTTTGTGTCAGGGGGTGTACTAATGGGGTATTTTTTGAAAATCCCGGAGTTCTGCTTTAATGTATCTAGGTACTGATGAGTGCTTGAAATGCCATATCTGCAGTAAAGAACATTTAGAGGTGAAATTATGTCAGTCATAATGCTGACAAGTCCAAGTCTGTTCTTTCATAAGCTGTAAATGACTTAATCTCAGCTTAAACCCTGGACTGACTTGTCACTACCCTGAATCAGTTTATGTAGTACAATGTCACTGTTATAATAATAGCATATCATATATCATTGTAGACTGCAGCAATAAATTTCCAATAAATGTATTTTAAGGTATATACTTTGTTAACAACAGAAATTATATAGCGGCTATTTGCTATGACTAGTGTGCATGTGTGTGATGTGTGTGTTTATGTACATACAGTATCTCACAGAAGTGAGTACACCCCTTGGACTTTTGTAAATATTTTATTATATCTTTTCATGTGACAACACTGAAGAAATTACACTTTGCCAGGGACGTGTGGTGAGGTCAGTGACTTGTGAGGCACTGGCTAGTATCAGAGCCAGCTACACACAGGTTACATACGCCACGAACGTTAGAGCGAGAACACTTATACTAGCACTAGACCACCTCTGCAACTCTAAACCTGTAACCTGTAAAAACATTTTACAGCGTCGCCTATTGAGATTTTTAAGTACTGAAGTTTGGTGCCATTCCAGAAGTAACATGTTAGGTATCTATTTACTCGGCGTAACATCATCTTTCACATTATACAAAAAAATCGGGCTAACTTTAGTGTTTTTTTTTTTTCATGAAACCATTTCTTTCCAAAAAAACGCGTTTAAAAAATTGCGACCACCAATTTATTCTCTAGAGTGTCTGCAAAAAAAAAAAAAAAAAAATATATATAATGTTTGGGAGCTCTGAGTAATTTTCTAGCAAAAAAAAAGATTTTTACATGTAGGAGAGAAGTGTCAGAACTGGCCTGGGTGGCAAGGGATTAATTACCATAAGAAACCCCCCCCCCCCTTCCACAGGTGGATTGCCATTCTCAATGACGTTCTGCTTATGGAGAAGATGCAGGCTAGGGAGGGGGACACCTGGGACACCTGGGATAAACACCTTAAACTTTGGTAGATCTGGGTCCATTACTTAACCTCAGATAGACTATTGAGCTATTGAATTACTAGAGGTTGAGCCGAGAGATACCTTTGGTGCCCACGGACAAAACATCACTGGAGTAAGTGGGCCGGCTGAGTAGATGACCACCCCTCGGGGGCCACGCCCCCTTTGAGCACGCTATCTCAACCATACTGAGAATGTAAGGTATCAACTACACAAACTGTATATCTACATCCCCCCTTATCCCCCCCCCCATCTTTTTCCCCCCATCTCTCCATACCCCTGGTTTATTTACAATTTTATATATCCATTTCATTGGATACACTAAATACTTAAGATATTGATTGCAACTTTCACATAATGTTATCTACTTTACATAATGTTATTGCTTTACTTGAAAAATGGTTAATAAAAATATATTCAACCTTAATCACGGTACCATAAGAAAGTGATATACAAATAATTATTATATATTGTTTTTAAGGTAATTTGCTATTATTTCAAAAACTGTACTCAAGCAGGTGGCTTAATGGACAAATTACTGAAGTTTGAAATTATAACTTCCAAAGAGTAATTTCACAGTAAATAGATAAATAATACATTATTATGTTATAACATGTAGCATATAAATATATTATTTAGCTTGATTAAAACAGTACCTTTTCAACAGCAGCAGAATCTCATTCTCCCTCTTAACTGTGTGAGAAAACATGGGATTGTGGGTAAACCCATAAACTCATATTTTTCCCTTCTAGTTAAGAGGGCTGGGCTGGAAGGGAGCATTTGTCTTTTAGACACATACCCCCTTCTATGACACTGCAGTGACAGGCGTGCCTCCACTGCAGCATTTTTATTGGACAGCTTGGGCCAATGGTACTTTACCATTGGTCCAAGTCTCCAAGCTGTCCATTGAGCTCAGTGCCTCTGACAAGAAGTGAGGAGAGGCACTGTGAGCTCATCCTCTCAGTCTACTGCAATGTGCCAGCTTGTATTTAAACTGGCCGATCTGTATACAGCTTCTAACAGGCTGCGCAAGGAGCCCCGTATCTCCCCATTTTTAAAAAAAAAAAAATATGTTTTATGTTCATGGCAGGAGAGGCTCTGCCCCCCCCCCCCCCCCCCCCTGACTGCACGTCCCTGCACTTTGCTACAATGCAAAGTAGTGAGTGTACAGCTTGTATAACAGTGTAAATTTGCTGTCCCCTCAAAATAACTCAACGCATAGTTTCCTGAGTAGGGTACAAAGCTGCTCATCTCTACAGCGACTAACTGGCAGTGTTACCGTTACGATCTCTGGGTGCACCTAAAATATAGTATGTAGCATCTTGAATGTACAGTGTGTGCCTAAAAAACAATTCTTATATGTTATTTCTGTGCTTGTCTTTCAGGGGACACCATTTTTATCATCCTTAGGAAACAGAAGCTCATCTTCCTTCACTGGTACCACCATATAACAGTGTTGCTGTATTCATGGTATTCATACAAAGACATGGTGGCCGGCGGCGGGTGGTTTATGACCATGAACTATGGAGTACACGCAGTTATGTATTCTTACTATGCCTTGCGAGCCGCTGGCTTTAGAGTGTCGCGAAAGTTTGCCATGATGATCACTTTATCCCAGATCACTCAGATGCTTATTGGGTGCGTGGTGAATTACCTGGTCTTTGCTTGGATGCAACAAGGACAGTGCCCATCCCACGTACAAAATATTGTGTGGTCCTCCATCATGTACCTCAGCTACTTTGTGCTTTTCTGCCGCTTCTTCTTCGAAGCCTATATGACCAAAACAAGGAAAGCTGCCAAGGCTGACTAATGGTGAAACTTAATGCCAAGTCATAGCTCAGGGTCATCAAAAATTAAGAGAAGATGAATACAAACAAAACAGAATTGGGAGTGAGCAAATATTTTAAAGGCACAAAGAAAACCATATCTCAAGCACTTAGATCCTAGCGACAACTAAAGTGAATTTGTAATAGTTTATTTAATTCTTGTCTTAAAACGTGAAGCTGATCAGTGCGCCAAGCACTCCGAGTATGTCGAAGGAACGGAAATTAGTCTGTAACATCAGCCCACTTTAACAAGTCCTTTGGAAAAAAAGGCTATTGCTATGTTCTTCAGTACAAACTCTGGTGTTTTACTACTGCCCGTAATCTGTTACTGACCTATTTCAAGAATGAGACAAGGTATACACAGGAATATAAATCCAGTCTTCTGGCTAAGGTTTATAATCTTTTGCGTTCTGGATTTTACACCTAGGATGCTGTAATGTGTACAGGTGTGGTTCCTATCAATATGCAAATTAAACCATCTGCCCAAGCTGGTTACTACAGTATTAAATATAGACTGTAATCATTTTACATATCTTGTATCTGGTGTGTCTCACAGTGGACATGTGCAGCTGGACAACACACGTATCAAAGCCTCTTCACTTGCTGAACTACCTGCTAGAAGGGATGAAAAGAGAAGAAGGTTAAAGGTGTTATCTGAATGTTTTACTCAGAGTCCATGACAAATGCCTGGTTTCTATAACGCCGAAAAGTTCTTGTTTTCTATTTTTTGAGAACGGTTTCCTTATCTGACTACTACTGCAGGGCTGTGTGTGTGCGTTCGGTAACACTGTGCTTTATGTATTTGCTTATGAAGCAGTACAGAGTTGAATAAAGTGCCCTCTTCTGGTCCACACAGATAACATAACACACCAGATCTTTACTATTTCTTTTTTCAATAAATCTGAGAGGAGAATAACAATTCCTGTAACAATCTCCCGTATTCCAAGGGACTTGTCTTACTTCACACTCTTGTATTTTTCTATGTCTTGTGTGCATTGAAGACAGGTTAAAAAAAATGCCAATGGGTACTTACTGTACCTGGGTCTGAAATCAAACTTACGTTGTTTCAAGCCATATTCTTCAGAAACTCATAGAGTGTTTTGTCTGTTATAACCAAGTCTGGAGAAGCCAAACACATGTACAATTTCCTAGTATTTCAAGGAAGCACTTATTGTAACTTGATGTTAAATGTTTTGATGTAGTCTTCTTAATTGTATTAGTTAGCTAGATTAATATATTAGCAGATTAGAGAAGAAGGGTTAGAGGCTGCTGTCATGCGTCAGAGTACAGTTAAGACTTACTGTAAATGCAACCCTGTAGGAACTTGCAGTCATCATTGTACAACCCTGTGGTATATAGGAGCACATTTCCTAGCTACTTAAAAAAAAATAAAAAAATGTTTCTTTCATTTACGGAAGAAGTGCAACACAAGGGATTTTTTTTTTAGCTTTAAATGGTGCTGCCATCCATGCTGCTTTTTTTTTTTTTTTATTAGTTTCATGATCTAGAAATGGCAGAGGCTACTTAGCATCTCAGTTATGGGAAATAAATTAAAAAAAGGATGTGTAATGTTATGATGCATTTTGACTGAATTATCAGAAAGAAATGAGAAGATCTTGCAATTTACTATTGTAACAAACAATAAAGTTTACATTTATGTTAAAGTACTGGATGTATTTATTACTGATGACTGCAGAATTGAAAGGATTTTTCCCCTTTACTACACAGGCGGTGCTGCTTTTTATGATCGATGCAACTTAAGTGGCGAGATGGCTTACTTTGGGCTACACAATTCTTGTTCTAAACAATTTTGCCTATTCTCATTAATCTGAATTTAAGTGACAAACATAAATGATCAGTTTATACATGTATGTATTCATTAAACAATCATTAAGTGTCAGGTTGGTAGGAAGGACAAAACCGAGTTGTATTACTTAAAGCAGACCTTGCAGTACACTGAACTTTCCACATATAAAATGTCTGGGTCCCTATAAAGATTTATACTTGCCCTACTCCCATCTTCCACATCCCTGGACGTGACATCGCTATCCCTCCAGGGATATTACTGGGAATGCAGAGCAGCCCAAATCTCATGAGAAGACTCTCCAGTCCATTGCAAGAGCATATACTCATGACAGATGTAAGTATATACTCTGTTTTATTTACAGGTACCTTTACAACAAGCAATGTTTTACAGGGGAGAGGGCAATGACATTATAAGCGAACCTTGCATTTTACTGCAATGCTTACTTTCCTCATCATTTTTACCTTTGAAAGAAAATTGTCTATGCAGTCATGGGTACTCATTAGATAGGGAAAAACTGTGCAGCTTTAAAAATGTTTATTAATATAACTGCCATACCTGTGACCATTTGCAACCATTCCTGTAGCCTGGCCAAAAACTCTTATGCCGTGTACACACGATCGGTTTTACCGATGAAAACAGTCTGATGGATTTTTCTCATCGGACAAACCGATCGTGTATGGGCCCCATCGGTCTTTTTTCCATCGGTGAGAAAAAATAGAACATGTTTTAAATTTATCCGATGGGAAAAAAACGATAGCAAATTCCGATCGTCTGTGTGGAACTCCATCGGACAAAAAACCCACGCATACTCAGAATCAAGTCGACGCATGCTCAGAAGCATTGAACTTCATTTTTTTCGAGTGTTTTACGTCACGGAGTTTGGGACGGTCGGATTTTTAACTGATGGTGTGTAGGCAAGACTGATGGAAGTCAGCTTCATCGGATTTCCGATGGAAAAATCCATCAGATTAGAATCCATAGGAAATCCGATCGTGTGTACAGGGCTTTACAGATAGCTTTGCCTCATCCAGTCTCCAACCATTGAACTTTAACAGGAACAAGCTTTCTCCTAACCTGTGTGCATGCACAGTATGCTTTATCTCACAGCAGTGGGTGAGCTCATAGCAAGGGGCATGCATAGGCATTCTTGCCAAAAACGTCCTTCCTGCATAAATATGTGGAACTTTTAACACTACACCATCTACCAACCTCATCGTCCTCTTATCAATTATATCTGCTCTGCCCCTAGAGGTAACCATCTTTCATATGAATGAAAAAGCATCTGTCTTGCTATTGTTTATTTAACTGCTGCAAACCGTCTATTTTGAGATAGACCTACCTTTTTGGCTTTTTGCCTAATCAAAGAACTGACCAGTCTCGGACCTGTTTAGTGTGGAAACCTTTCACTAACAACCATGTGTCTTTTTTATTACCTCTGATTAATTAACAAACACCCCCACCCCATTTGAGTATAAATTTACATTGTACTTCAACTCATTGAAGCAGGATAGGCATTCTTACTAAAAGTGCCTTTTCAGTATAAGTGTGTGACCCTTTTAGCTCAACACTTTGACTAGGCACAACCAAGAAAACACTACAAACAACCACACTCCACTTCAGAAAGTATGCAAGTGGGCCTTTATTCTTCCGTATACTTTTTTTCACAGTCTGTGTCCCATTCTTGGCACCCTTCAATATGTTTTCACTAGCAAAGCTTTATAGTAGGGATGCACCAATACTGGTATCGGTGCCAATACTAGGCATTTTCACGAGTATCTGTACTTGCGAAAATGCTCCGATACCGGAAGCCAATCCCGGAAGTGACGTCGCGTGGGAGCGGACCGCCTCCTCCTCCCTTCCGGACAGTGCCATCCCCGCTGCTTCCTCCTGTCATCGCTTGGTGCAGGCCCGCTGGGCTGCCTGTCCTAACAGCCCACCAGCCTGTCTCTGCACTGCACACCTCCCTCCTCCAGCTCTGACTCCCGGCCACACAGAGCACTGGATCTGGGCTCTCCCTGGCTGGAAGCTGAGGCAGAGAACAGGGGGCTCTGTATGTGAAGACACTGTACAGCGGTATCCTATCCTGTTGTACAGAGCAGCAGGGCTCTCTCCCTCCTCCGTGCAGTCCCTAACTGTCTCTTGTACCATCTCTGCAGTCCCTAACTGTCTCTTGTACCATGCCTGAAGTCCCTAACTGTCTCTTGTACCATGCCTGCAGTCCCTAACTGTCTCCTGTACCATGCCTGCAGTCTCTAACTGTCTCCTTTACCATGCCTGCAGTCTCTAACTGTGTCATGTACCATGTCTGCAGTCCCCAACTGTCTCCTGTACCATGCCTGCAGTCCCTAACTGTCTCTTGTACCATGCCTGCAGTGCCTAACTGTCTCCTGTACCATGCCTGCAGTCCCTAACTGTTTCCTGTACCATGCCTGCAGTCACTTTTGCCTGTTACCTCCTCCTTCCCTCTACCAGCTGTCACCCCTGCCCCCATGTTTCCCAATAACCCTCCTATCCCCATCCTCTTCCCCCCAGCGATCACAGCCTTTTCCATCCCAACTCTCCCACCCCACAATCCCTATTTTACCCCGCCCTCAACTACCGCCACCTCCCAAACCACCCCTCTTCCTAGGCGATAGGTATCGGTAATTGGTATCGGTGAGTACCTGAGGTAAAGTATCGGTACTCGTACTCTGTGTTAAAAAAGTGGCATCGGTGCATCCCTACTTTATAGAGTGTTTTTTGCCTTTCTCTGGATTACCTGTGGGTATAGGATTCTGTATATTGAGGTTTTTGACGTCTTCTATTTTTTTCTATAGGTTAAATTGGATTGACTTGTGTCTTTTTTATTTTTTTCAACCTATGTAACTTTTCTTCTCACTATTGTGCCCTCTCTCCTCCTTTACCCTCCCTCTCCACCTCCAAAATCTACACATTTCACACAAACTTCTACCATCTCTATATTATTGCACTCTTCACCTCCTACTCTTTCTGAACACACACACGCAGTCAAAAACACCAGTACACTGAGACACTCCCATCTTGCCACCCTTACACTGCTGCTTGTAGGATCTGGGGATGTCTACCCTAACCATTAACCTTTACCATCAATTCCCCTGCTTCCAAGACACAGCCACCCTTTCCTTCACAAGTGACCTATGGAATGCCAGATAAGTCTGTAACAAGCTCCTCTCTGTCAACCTTTTTATGGCCAACTGCTCTGAACGATTTGCTTTTACTAAAGCCTAGGTCCAGCAATCGGCATTTGGCTCTGCCTTACTAGATGTCTTCTCCCATGGTGGCCTCCACTGGACTCACTCACCCGGACCCAATCCACGAAAGGGAGGTGGAGTTGGACTCCTTTTGTCACAAAGCAACTTTCAAATTCCTCCTACACTTCCCTCTCTGTTCTTTTTTTTTTTTTAAGCTCACTGTATTCGCCTCTTGGACCAGTGTCGCATTTCCATGACCTATACTTTAACATTTAGGTTGATGTTAACACCCCAGCAATCTCTCTACTGCTTAATCTTACCTCTTCTTTAGACTAAAAACACTAGACACATACTTCTACCTACTCTGATGGCAACACCCTTGACCTTTATTTCTCCCACCTCTGCACATCATGAAAAGTCTCCCACCAAGAATTTTCCACTCATCACAGTCTTATCAGTTTAATACTCTTTCTTTCTTCAACCCCCATACCTAGAACCAGCAAAATTCACACATCCTGGAATTGCCATTTTATCCCATCTGCTACTGACTACCACTGTGACAATCTCACCCCTATCCTGCCCCGACCTGGCCACCTCTGTCTACAACAGCTCAATCTCATCCTCTCTGGTTATACTTGTTTCCCTCACCACATTCAGAATTGGGAACTAACTGCTACAACCTTCGAAAACTGTGAACACCAGAAGAGTCAAATACATAATGGTTTCCCCATCCTTGCTGGATGCCACCAGTTGGAAAAACTTAGGACCCATCCCCCTGCACCTGTCTACCTCTAAACTTATTGAACACCTTGTCTACAACTATCTAAACTTCTACCTCACTGACAACCATCTTGACCCTTACAGTCTGGCTTCTTCTCGCAACACTCCACTGAAACTGTCCTACTAAAATGTACAAATTACTTACTGCTAAAACCAATGACCACTATCTGTACTCATACTCTTAGACCATTTCTGCTGCCTTTGATAAAGTAGCTCCTCCTCAAAAAACTGAACTCCCTTGGTCTCAAAACATTTTATGGTTTCCTGGTTCTCCTACCTAATTTAGTGCACCTTCAGTGTCACCCACAACTTTTATTTCCTCCTTCGGTATGGTGATCCTATGGCTTCCATTATCTTCTCTACTCCTCTGCTCACCCCCCTCGGTCCCTCTGCATCACTAATTGACATATAAGTATGTGTGCCACTTTCTCAGAACCAATCTTTCAAAAACTTTGCGGTGTGCAGTATTGCATTTGGCCAGAGGTGCGGGGGCGCCGGTGATACTCAGAACCGTTCGGAAACACTCGGAAACACTCAGAAATACTCAGTTTCTGAGGGTTTCCGAGTGCAGCCGAACTGTCTCAGAGTATTTCTGAGTCTCTCCGGCACCCCCCACCTCTGGCCACATGTGGTATTGCATGCCATAGAAGTCAACGTGGAACAAATTATTTTTGTTTCCATTGACTTCTATGGGAAAATTTGCTTTGATATGCAAGTGCTTTGGATTACAAGCATTCTCTTGGAACGGATTATTATCGTAATCCAAGGTTCCACTGTATTCTGTGAAGGAGAGTGTGTCCTTTCCCTCCACAGGTCTCAGGTTACACTGATCGCTCTATTTTGTGCAGTGTAAGACATCAGATCCTCGTCCCATGCCTGTTAAAGCTGAGAAAAATCTTTTGTGTGTTTTAGAAGGCTGTACAGGAGAGATAGCTGCAGATGAACAGGCGCAACTCGTATAGGAAGATTTGTTTTATCCCTGTGTATCACCTGAGGCTTGTCACTTCATTATATGTTACAGTTTATGTAACTGAGTGCAGGTGGAACAGAACACATGCAGAGAGCGGGAATGATCAAAAGGTTCTGTATTGAGGGATTAGACTGACAGGGTTGGGTAATGGTAGGTTCACAAGGTCTGTCTTCACAGACAGAAAATCAGATCTGGGATAACGGGTTCAGACCAGCACACAGCAGTGATCTGAGCAGGTTATGGTACAGCAGGTTTAAAGTGGTTGTAAATTCAGAGTAGAATTACTACCAGCCTCTCTGTTATACTAAGGTATACTACACAGTCTAAATGTTTGTTTAAAATGATGCAGATAAATACCTTATTTCACATCACTTCTGTGTGGTCACGTGACCTCCCGCCGCCCTCCTCCCTCGATCTAAGGGCTACAGAAGGAGGGGCTGAGATCCCCCTCTGACTTCAGCCAGGTGTTCACGTGACCGCTGTGCTGTCCGGTCAGCCCCTCCCACTGTAGCCTTTAGATCGGAGGAGGAGAGCAGCGGGAGGTCACGTTACTGCACAGAGACGATCTTAAAGAAGGTATTTAGCGGCATCATTTTAAACAAACAGTTAGACTCTGTAGTATACCTTGGTGTAACAGAGGGGCTGGCAGTAATCCTACTCTGACTTTACTGCTAGCTACTAATAGTGGTGGGAGGGGCACAAAGGAGATCGCTCACACACAGGAGCTGACAAGCAGGGAGCGAGAGAGGAGAGATTGTGGGATGACGGAGGCACAGCAAGGGTTAAGTCCTTATCACAGGGCAGCAATCCAGGCACACGGCACGGATGGGTAGGATTCTGGCACAAAAAAATAGAAAATACAGAGGCGCTTTTGAGTGTAGACTGTCAACTGATTTCTTTTTAAAAAGTTGTTAAAATACACTTACATTTTGTAATGTGTAATCAGGCTCATCAGCAGTCCATGCTTGGTGTTGAGGAAGTCAGGCGCTTGTGCTGTGGATGGTCTGCCACCACTCTGTTGGATCCTTAGCTGGCTGAATGTTGAGGGAAGACCAGGAATGAGGGTTGGAACGCTGGTGAGGCGCTGCATTGGGCGTGATTACGTCACCGGACATGATTGCGACGTGTTTCGGAGCATGCAGGGATCAGGCTTTATCAAAAAAATGTGAGTGCATTTTCATGCCTTTATTTAATAAATCAGTTAACGGTCTACACTCAGAGGCGCCTCTGTACTTTCTATTTAGAAGACCGCTTCTACTCTCTACTAGAAGGCTCGCCCTGATGTGTTGACTTTATTTTCTGTTCCTGCGACTCCATTTCCTGATGGACTTGCTTTCTATTATTGGCTATTAAACCCATGGACTTTTACAATGTTTAATACTTCTAAAGCCCTGTACACACGATCAGATTTCCTATGGATTCTAGTCCGATGGATTTGTCCATCGGATATCCGATGAAACTGTTTTCCATCAGTCTTGCCCACACACGTTCAGTCCAAAAACCGACCGTTCCAAACGCGGTGACGTGAAACACTCCGATGAGCCGAGAAAAATGAAGTTTAATGCTTCTGAGCATGCGTCGACTTGATTCTGAGCATGCGTGGGTTTTTTATCCGATGGACTTGCACATAGACAATCGGAATTTGCTATCAATTTTGGATCCATCGGAAAAATTTAAAACATGTTCTATTTTTTAAAACCGATGGAAAAAAGACCGATGGGTCCCATACACGATCGGTTTGTCCGATGAAAAAAATCCATTGCACGATTTTCATCAGTAAAACCGATCGTGTGCACAGGGCTTAAGAGTCATTCATTTGCGCTAAACAGCCTTGTGTATTCTGGCACAACAAGGGTTAAGTCCTTGGCTCAGGGTAGCAATCCAGGCACACAGCAAGGATGGGGAGGATTCTCCCACAGCAAGGGTTAAGTGACTCTCCAGTATCCAGTAAAGGGAATCCAGAGGCCAGTAGGAGAGGCAGGCCAGGTAAAGGTCTTCCACAGTTTCCCCGTTCCAGTATTTAACTCCATAGCTAGGTCTCGATCTCATGTCCAGGCAACTCAAGGCTCAGCATCAGGTTGCGCTGGCAACAAGCCCCACCACTTCCACTTTGGCCACACACAGGGAACATTGCCTTCTTCTCCAGTAGGCACAGAAGAGCAGGAACAGCGGGACTGTGCTGTGCCTGCCGAGACAGATGGGGGGGGGGGTGTAAAGGATTGATTGGTGTGGGTGCCAACAGTCCAGGAAGGACTTGTGCTGATACCTTTAGCCTGACAGATATGGTCTTAAGTTGTTGCCATCATCAATCTGGGGGAAAATGTAAAACTGGTTTATCTTAAACATACCGTACAGGGCACAGGGCTTGTAGTAGTGGACCATGGATTATATGCAGGCTATTTTCAGATGATTGGACACTGACAAGAACTCTTTTAGGGGTCACTTACTAGGGTATGCTCATATAACCCTACCCAATCCCTGAGACTTCAGTTTTGTTGTTGTTATTCCTTAGTGTCTGTACTCTGACCCCACTATGTGGGGTAGGCCTGCAATGTTTACTTCAGGCACTGGATCCCGCTGTAGGCTCTCTCCTTGGCAGATTGTTTCAGCAAGTGTAGCTAGCCACCCGGTGCTTTTCAGGTCTAGAGCATGGTCCATCTCTATGGTTCGAGACCCTTAAGACCTCTCTGGGAGTATGCCCACTTCAACAGGCGAAACTTGGACTCTTAACAAGCCCAGCGACATGGACCCGGTAAGTCAGGGTTTCCCTGTACTTTGAATTGTTCTTGGCTAAACACATTCCACAGCACTTAGTATATACTGTACAAGTGGCAAGGGATGGGAAGTTATTCACATTATAGTGTTACTCCCCAATATACTTGTCTCTGCCTATAAGCATTACCCATAACAACTTGATAAAAAATAATGTTCTTTACCAAGATACATACATTCTACAATAATAATTATGCTACCAAAATTAGTGTAACTGTAAATTGCCTCCAGCATTGTTCCTGTTGGCATCTGCATCAGTCTGGATCTGAGATGTCCTGAAACTCTAGATCCAATCTGCTTGCAGATTTACTGCCCACCTTGCGACACCTGCAGTGCGGTCATAAGGGGTTGTTGTATCAATTCCTTCAGAGACAAGTTCTGAGGTTTTTATCCAGACCTATTTACAGTCCCAAAACCAAATGGGCAATATGCCCCATATAGGACTTTAAATCTCTAAACTGATTTGTTCATGTACCAAAGTTCTGGAGGGAATCGGCAAGATCTGTCATTGCTTTAGACAAGGAAAATTTCTGGCATCAGTAGATGCACAGGATGACTACCTGAATATCCCATCTTGTTCCCACATCAACAATTTATATTTGCTGTGGGAGACGAGCACCTCCAATTTGTGGCACTACCAATCAGGCTCCTCTGTACCCCAAATGTTTACAAAAGTGTTTGCTATTCTGAAGACCCAGGGCACAGAATACTTGGGTGACCTTCAACTGAAGGATTCCTTTGCCACCAATTTGTCAGACAACTTCCAAAAGACTATTCAGTTCCTTCAAACTTTTGACTGGTTCAAGTCTGCACTTAAAGCGGAGTTCCGCCATAAAAAAAATATTAAAAGCCAGCAGCTACAAATACTGCAGCTGCTGGCTTTTAATATTAGGATACTTACCTGTCCAGGAGTCCAGCGACGTCAGCAGCAGAAGATGAGCAATTGCTCGTCTCTCAGCTGCCCCACCACCATCATGGGTGAGGGAATCAGGAAGTGAAGCGTTGCAGCTTCACTTCCCGGTTCCCTATTGCGCATGCGCGAGCAGCGCTGCGCGTCTTTCATTGGTCACCGTTGTGTTCTGGGAGCCGTGTGTTTCCCAGAACACAACGGGGGGGGGACCGGGAAGTGGCGCACTACCCGCAGTTTACCTACAGACTGTATGCACAGAAGTGGGTGCAAATACCTGTCTTTTTTTTTTATATCCAACAAAGTTTTATTATTAATTTGCAGAGGTACAGAGCATACAGACACCCCTCAACATAGCGGGGTAAGAAGTCATTACAAACATGCATTTCAAAACAAATCCGAACTAGGAGCCAGCCGGTCCTCAAATCAACATATCCACTCTCCCAATCGTTAAAACATCTCTCAGCCTATATTGATGCCTAGCAATCTATCAGCCACCAGATCCACCGGGGCCAAGCCCGGTACATCTAGCCATTTTGCCCATAGCTTCTCGAATTTTTGAGCACTACCCCTATGCTGATAAGTCATCTTCTCCATCCTCAACACTATCCCAATATTATTAACCCATTCCTTCAAGGTCGGCGGGTCCTCCGCTTTCCAGTGTATCATGATGAGCTTCCTCGCCTGAAACAGAGTCCTATGAACGGCTTCTCTACAGTCCTCGTCCCATTCGTATTCCTCCAAAGCACCCAAGAGACAAGCTCTCGGGTCCTGTGGAAGAGACACGCCAAACACTGAAATAATGGTAGACACCACCCCCGCCCAGTACATGTGGAGTTTGGGACATCTCCACAACATATGGACTAGATCTCCGTGGTCCCTTTTGCATCGTGTACATATGGGGTCAAGCTGTCTATTCATTAAATGTAATCTGTGAGGTGTGAAATAAGTGCGTAACAATATGTACAACTGGGTAAGCCTATGGGATATATTCAGTGAACACCTACCCACAGCCTGGAAAATTTCCTCCCACTGCTCACCATCCAACTGTCCAACATCTGCCTCCCACTTCTCCCTTATCTTCAGAGGATGCTGCCTCATCACGGACTGTAACAGTATGGCATAGCATTGTGAGATAAAGCCCTTTGACAACCCAGCATCCCCAAGAAGCCTAAACACCGGGGTTGGCGACAAGTGCCACTCCGAGGAGCGACCCTGTGCCGCCACCGCATGGAGCAATTGTAAATAATAAAAGTACATTGATTGCGGGAGACCGTAAGATTCCCTTAGGTCGCTAAAAGGGCGCAATACTCCATTACAGAATATGTGTCTAAGATGCGTAATCCCATACTGCTTCCATCTGGCCCCAGACTGCAGTTTTGCCAATTCAGTATATGTATCATTTTGCCATATAGGGCTATATTCTGTATAGCCATCTGCATTCTGAATGTATTTAACCTTGTTCCATACCTTCTGAATTAAGCTATAAGTTGGAAACTTTTTATGTGGTTTAGCGAAGGCCTGAGCCTCCAACGCCACAGGAACCGGATCTCTGCACACAGTAAACAGCAGCAGTTTATGAGCCGAGGTTTGCAAGGTGGGCGCCCCCTCTGCCTCTAATGGAAACATGCCTATAAGGTGCTGTAGCTGGGAAGCTAAGTAATACAGCCAAGGGTTTGGTAACGCCAAGCCCCCGCAGTCTTTGGGCCGCTGCAAATGTTCCAATCTGATCCTAGGGAGCTTATCCCTCCATATGAGGCTGCGAAAGATACTATTTACTGTACGAAATGTTTTGAGGGGGATAACCATAGGAGTATTATGAAGGAAATACAGTAGCTGTGGCATGAGTATCATCTTTATAAGATTCACCCTGCCAGCCACAGATAGGAGAAGAGCCTTCCAGGTTTTGACTTTATCCCTAAACCTTAGTAACAGGGGGGAGATATTAAGATGGATAAAATCCCGTGGCCTAGCTGTGATCTGAACCCCCAAGTACTTAAAAGCAGTGGTAATGGGAATGGGGCAGGAAGAGTTAATCACCTGTGTGTCGTCCCCATCCAACAGGAGCAACGCCGATTTTGACCAGTTTATATGCAAACCGGAAAACCCTCCAAATTTGGATATGGTCGACATAGCTTCCCTAAGGGAGGAGTCCGTGTCCCCCAGAAGAAGCAGAGTGTCATCGGCATATAGCATGACTTTTTCCTGCAAGTCACCATAGCAGAAACCAGTAATGCCAGAATTTGCCCGAATATCCATGGCCAGTGGCTCAATAGCCAAAGCAAAGAGGAGGGGCGACAGGGGACACCCCTGCCGAGTCCCCCTCCTCAATGCAAAGCTCCCAGACAAAGAACCAAAGGTCCTTATGGCGGCCTGCGGCTGACTATATAGCAACTTCACCCAGGATATATAAATTGGACCAAACCCGAACCTCCGCAGCACCGACCAAAGATAATTCCAATCTATGCTATCAAACACCTTTGTGGCGTCCAGGGACAAAAGTGCCCTGCTTCCCATGTTATCTGCCCTTGCTTGTACATTCAGGAACAACCTCCGCAAATTAACCGCTGTAGATTTATTTGGCATGAAACCAGCCTGGTCCCCATGCACAATTGAAGTAATCACCCCATTCAGCCGAATGGCCAGTACCTTGGCTAATATCTTGATGTCGCTTTGCAGCAAGGAGATGGGGCGATACGCCCCTGGGTCTACAGGATCCTTACCCGGTTTGAGCAGTAGTACTATGTTTGCCTTAGACATTGAGGGTGGAAGGGTCCCTCTCTCCCTGGCATTGTTAAACACTCTCAGTAGTTGGGGCAGTATTTCCTCTGAGTATTGCTTATACACCTCCATAGGCAACCCATCCTCCCCCGGGGCCTTACAATTAGGGAATGCGCCCACAGCCCCCCGGAGCTCCCCGACAGTAAGCGGCGCCTCCAACTGTGCCCGCTGACCCTCGGACAGCGCAGGGAAGACTAATCGGGCCAGGTATAACTCCAGATCCTTCTGGGCGTATGGCGCTCCAGGACTGTACAGGGTCTCATAGAAACCCGCCAATTCCTCCATAATCAACTCTGGTTGGGAGACTACACTCCCTGTCTTGGACCTAATGGCTCCTATAGCAGGCGAGCGTTGATGGGAGTTTGCAATCCGTGCCAAAAGTCGGCCGGTCTTCTCACCCTCCTCAAAGAACGCCTGTTTCGTAAAGAACCTTTTCTTCTCAGCCGAGGAGGAAAGTAGTTGTTGATAGGCCGACTGAGCGGCCACCCATGCTTCTCTGGTCAGATCAGAGGGATCCGTCACATATACCCTCTCTAATTCCTGAACCCTAGCCTCCACTTCTATCAGGAGCTCAGAGGAGGCTCTTTTAACCTTATTCATTTCCCCTATCAGGAGGCCCCGGAGATGCGCCTTAAAGGCATCCCAGTGCCGCACATTAAATTCTACTCCGTCCCCGTCATCAAAGAACCTCCGTATATCACCCATTATCTCCTCATGGGAACGAAACAATTTCAACCAAAATGCATTAAACTTCCAGGGCGCCCTAGTTCATTTTGCCGGTGGAGCCACCAGCAACTGTACCACTAGAGCAGAATGGTCTGATACACTACGGAGTCTATGTGTAATGTCAGCTACAAACGGGAGTATGCTCAGGTTCCCCACCCCCAGATCTATCCTAGACAGGCAACCATGGGACTTTGAAAAGCAGGTAAATTGTCTGTCGCCCGGATTGCGATGTCGCCAGATATCCACCCAGCCCACCTCTTGCAACAACCGCACCAGGGGAGTACTCCTGGCGAGGGCAGAGGGCCTAGGGCTCGGGTGTCTATCCGCCACCTGGTCCGAACAGCAGTTGAAGTCACCGATCACTAGCAGCGGCACATCCGGCCTACCATCCAAAAACGCAAGGAGGAGCCGGAGTACCGCCGCCGCGAACGGTGGTGGGATATATATGCATGCCAGCACACATATCAATGTACCAAACCTGCAGTGAAGAAATACATATCGCCCCTCCTGGTCTATGACACTGTCAAACTCCTGGAAATCCAAGGCTGCATGCACCAGTACACTCACCCCCCTAGAAAAGGAGGTGTGTGTAGAGTGATAAGCTCTCCCCACCCATGCATACCGTAAACAGCATACTGTCTCTGCCGTTAAGTGAGTCTCTTGGAAACAGATAACCCCAGGAAGGAATTTCTTCAAACACATATTAAGCATTGTACGTTTCATGGGGGAGTGCATACCCCTCACATTCCAGGAAACAATAGAAACCTTAGCCATGAGCATCCGCAATTAAAGATAAATGGTCGGATAATCGTGGGTAGAGACAACAATATAGTCCCCGGGGCAGGGGTGACGTCACCCCTCTCGTACCATTCCTGAACCCCGCTGCACTGCGCTCTAGGAGTATTAATTCACGTCTGCTGCAATGTACCTCTTTGAAGTTGTAACTGCTGAAAAAGGGAAAGTTAGTAGGAACAGTGGACCTAACGGATCCTGGAGCTACATAATCCACCAACAGGGCAGCAGCAACTCCTTTCACGACAGAACGTCGCCATGGTTCAGTCAATTGTAACATCCTCTTATTGGACAACGTGGTGTAAATCACTCTCCTTGCATTGTATAGCCATATAATGTCCCCCAGCCATAAAACAGTAGCCACAAACAATAATAGGGGATCCCCCCTGAGGAAATTAAACGCAAGGTGTCTTTGAGCAGCATACAATTCGTGCCATCAGGCACAATCAGAATTTAGACCTTATTCCCCCTCCTCCTGCTCTCGTCGCTGAAGTGATTGTTCGTTCCGATCCAGCCAGGTTAGAGCCTCCTTGGCAGACTCAAAGAATTGTGCCTGGCCCCGCACCACTATGCGGAGCTTTGCAGGATAAAGCATAGCGTATGGAAGTTGCAGGAGTCGCAGGCGGCGTTTCACATCATTAAATTTGGCCCTGCGTCTCTGGACCTCTGCCGAAAAGTCCGGATAGAAGGACACTCTGGTGCCATTGTGCTGTACATTCGCTCGCTCCCGAGCTTGGCGTAGCACCGCCTCCCTGTCCCGGTAATGCAGTAGTTTCGCAAGGATGGATCTAGGAGGACCCCCCTGTTGGGGCGGGCGAGACGGCACTCTGTGCGCACGCTCCACTGCAAAAAATGGTGAAAATGAATTTTTGCCAAAAAGTTCAATCAACCAGTTCTCCACATATGTAGTAGGATCCCTGCCCTCCACCCTCTCCGGGAGACCCACTATACGAACGTTGTTTCTTCTGAGGCGGTTCTCCAAATCTTCAGCACGATCGTATGCATCTCTAGCCATCTGCAGGGCTGCTCTTGTGTCCTGGGCTATGGGCTGCATTTGGTCCTCCACCTCACTAACTCTGTTCTCCACAGCCGTGGTACGTTCTGCATGTCTTGCCTCAGCAAGCCAAACTGCTCCTTTAAAGTATCAACAGAGGCTGTGCATTTGTTCACAGCCCTAAGGATATCAGCCAGAGTGGGTTGCACTGCATCCTGTGCATCTGGGGCTGAAGTGTCCTGCATCACAGAGCCTGCCTGGCCCCCCTCCTCCTCTCCCCACTGATCTGGGACAGCGTCTGCATGTATATCAGGCATCATATGTGTGGGGTCCCCCGATCGGACGGGCATCTCGGTCCCCATAGCCCCAGACATCTTCTGGGCATAATACAGCATGTCCTTAGGGGGTTCTTTGGGGGTTTTGGGCGGCTTACTTGCCTTGGGGCCTAGCTTGTCCTGGACGCGCGGTGTCCCCTTCACTACAGATGCGGCGGCGCCATCTTGGAGCTCCGGCCCCGCGATTTCCGCCTGTCCTTTGCGGGTCATCCCCCTGGTACAGAGAGCCGGTAGTAGTACCTCAGTGGTCCCCGGATCACAGGCTGCGAGCATAGGTGACCGTCGGACCGATTAGGCGGCTGAGGGAGGATCAGTACCGGATCACTGTTAGGAGCTGGGGAGATGCGTCCTCTCACATGCCTGTCTTGGCCACGCCCCCGCAAATACCTGTCTTAGACAGGTATCTGCACCCCCCTCCCCCTGAAAGGTGCCAAATGTGACACCGGAGGGGGGAGGGTTCCGATGAGCGGAAGTTCCACTTTAGGCTGGAGCTCCGCTTTAAGCCCTTACATCATCTGGAGTACCTGGATCTTATCGTGGATACAGCCCAAAGCATAATCTCCCTTCCTCCAGGAAAGAGTGCTGCCTTATAATGCCACTTGCAGAGTCTCATATTCAAAAGGCACCCCTCAGTTTGCTTCTGCATAATGGCTCTAGGCCTAATTGGTAGCCTCCTTTTGAAGCAGTCCTCTTTGCCCAGTTTCACTGCAGAACACTTCAGTTCAACATCCTCCCCTCGTGGAACAAACAGATCCACTTTCTGGACCATCCTATGCGTCTTTCCAGCCAAAAAATTATCTTCCTGGTTGGGTGGATCTCTGGGTCTGCACTGGAGTCATAAAAGTCATTCCTTCCCATGTCCTGGATGGTGGTGACAACAGATGCCAACCTTACTGGTTAGGGGGTCATTTACAACTAGACATGTGCACTGCCAAAAAATTTGTTAGTTTTTGTTTGCGTTTCATTCGTTTTTGTTTTTTTTTCGTTTTTCGGGTCATTCGTTATGATCGCAATTCGTAAATTTGTACATTCGTAAATTTGTACATTCGTAAATTCGTAAATTCATACATTCGTAAATTTATACATTCGTAAATTTATACATTCGTAATTTCGAAAACCCGAAAATGTGAAAATCTGAAAAAATAACTATTAAATTATAGATATTGTAATTTCCTTTCAAATTTGGCTGTTAGCGAACGTAACGAATACAAATTTATCTGAAGTTACGCATAACCTTAAATAACAAATGCCGCATCTAAACAAATGGAACGGAACAAATTAATAATAATAATAATAATAAAACGTTTTTATTATTATTATTGTTATTTATTATTATTATTAATTCATTACGTTCCATTCGTTTAGATACGGCATTCATTATGTCGGAAAACAATTCGTAACTTCGTTAAGTTCACTAACAGCCAAATTTGAAAGGAAATTACAATACCTATAATTGAATAGTTAGTAATAGTTAAGTTATTAGTTAATTATTATTTCAGATTTCCGAATTTACTAATTTACGATTGTACGAATGTACAAATTTACGAATGTACGAATATTCGGAAATTCGTAAATTCAAATTTACGAATTTCCGGATAGTTGTACATTCGTAAATTCGTGCATTGGTAAATTCGTATATTCGTAAATTCGTACATTCGTAAATTTGAATTTACGAATATTCGTTAAAATTCGTTAAATGAGTTTTCGTTAATTCGGATATTTCCGAATTAACGAATTTGTCGAAATTCGTTAAAAAACGAATTCGGAACGAAACGAATTGCACATGTCTATTTACAACCACCTAAATGTCTAGAGGACGTGGTGTTTGGCAGAGTCAGAACTTTTTTCATCAACATTCTGGAGAGACATCAAGTTATCTCTACAACACCGGACCCCTGCCCCTTCTGCAAGGCCATCCAGTCAGTGTTCAGTCAGACAATGCAGCGGCCAACTTTAAGCCATCATGAGTTCACCAGAAGGCCAGATTTACTGGCACAGGGTTCCTTATTAAACCCTGCTTCTCAGTCACTGGCTTTTATTGGTATGACTGTTGAAACCCATGTCCTGAAAGATGGGGGAGATATCGGACTCAGTCATCACCACCTTACTCGGAGTGAGAAGATCTACCTCCTGCAAGATTTACCATCGCATGTGGAAACCCCATTTTGCCTGGTGCAAGGACAGACATCTGAGTTCTAGGGAATACTGTTTGTATCTTAGCCTTTCTTCAGTATGGTTCGGCCGGCGTCTCGCCCTGAGCATTATTAAAGGACAAGTTTTTCCGCATTACCCATTCTTTTGCAGAATTAAAAAAAATCCTTGCATCACAGTGCTTAATCAAGAGCCTTCTTCCGAGAGTTGCTCATATTAATTCCCCAATCCAATCTCCTGTGTCACCTTGGGATCTAAACCTAATACCCTCTGTACTCCACAGACCCTGCCTCCCTCCCCCCATCGCCCCCCCCCCTCTTTGAGTTGATCAGAGATATCCCCTTGGGAGACCAATTACATCAGGTGTGATTCTGAGCTTTCTTGTAAGGAGCTGTTTCTTGTATTGCTCAAGGACAAGGTGGTCTTGAGACCAAGACTTTCTTTTCTACCCAAGGTTGTTTTGTCTTTTAACCTCCATGAGAATATTGTCCTGCCTTCCCTCTGTCTTGCTCCAAAACATGCCTAGGAAATGTCCCTTTGTTGCCTAGATGTTGCCAGGGCTGTCAGGGTCTACTTAGCATCTACAACATTTTGTTGTCCCTACAGGTTCTCATAGAGGATTCCCTGCTTGCCACACCACCATCACTAGATGGATCAGACAACATATTTCCAGGACTTATGCCGTGTACACACGATTGATTTTTTGATGGTGAAAACACCGTCGAGAAAATCGACGTGAAAAACGAGGAACAGCTTGTTCCCCTACACACGGCCATTTTAAATTAAAAAAAATTTCTTGGTCGAAAAAAACGACTGTGTGTAGGCTCCCCGGCAGTTTTTCCCTATGGGAAAACTGCAGCGGAAAAAAATGACGGGAATCACGACAAGAAAAATTAGAGCATGTTCTAATTTTTCTCGTCGTGATTAATGTCGTTTTTCCCGTCTGGAAAAATGACAAAAAGCCCACACACGGTCGTTTTTCTCGTCCAAAAGAAAAAATTTAATTTTTCCTGACGGGAAAAATGATCGTGTGTACGCGGCAATATTGTCTTAGTGACAGGGTTCTTTCTTTCCTTGGCAGAGCTTCAGATCAGTTGGTGTCTCTTCAGCTTTCCAGTATCAAGCATGTGTATCTCAGATTTGTCAGGCTACCACCTGGATCTATGTCCTCTGTTTTCTTGTTCTCCAAGTTGTACCAGATGGAGGTTCTGGCCTCAGCTGATAAGAGCTTTACCTACAAGGTGCTTCAAGCTGTAATCTGAGCATCATTTACCCTTTTATATGGGCCTGTTAGCAGCTCTGTTTGTTATGTTGTTGCCCACCCCTCAGTCTATTGCTTAAAGGGGTAGTAAAGGTTTGTTTTTTATTTTCTAAATAGGTTCCTTTAAGCTAGTGCATTGTTGGTTCACTTAGCTTTTCCTTCTATTTACCTTCTAAATATTTTTTTCCTTTGTTTTCTTTGTCTGAATTTCTCACTTCCTGTTTATCCTCAGTAAGCTGTTCAGTAAGCTGTTCTGGATGACTCCACACCACTCGGATGATGGTGTGGAGTTCAGTGAGGAGAAACAGGAAGTGAGAAATTCAGACAAAGAAAACAAACATTTAAAAGGTAAATCAAAGGAAAAGGTAAGTGAACCAACAATGCACTAGCTTAAAGGAACCTATTTAGAAAATAAAAAACGAACCTTTACAACTCCTTTAAGGATACCCCATGGTCTGTGACTGCAGCCCTGTACACACGACCGGTTTTCCTAGCAGGAAAAAAAAGTTAGTTTCCCCGACGGGATTCCTGCCAAGCTTGACGGGTTTCCTGCCAAGCTTGTCTTGCAAAATCCCGCCGGTCCAAAGCACGGTGACGTACAACACGTACGACGGCACTATAAAGGGGAAGTTCCATTCCAACGGCGCCACCCTTTGGGCTGCTTTTAATGATCTCGTGTTATCGCGTGTTAGTAAAAGTTTGGTGCAAGACGATTATCGCTTTTCAGTCTTCGTGCTTTCAGATCGTTTTCTGCTGTACAGATTGCTGATGAATGTGCTATCTCCATTACAAACGCTAGTTTTACCTGAACGAGCGCTCCCGTCTCATACTTGATTCTGAGCATGCGCGTTTTTTTTGCCCTCGGAAAAGCATACACACGACCGATTTTCACGGCGGGAAAAAGTCAGCTGGGAATCCTGACGGGAAAATAGAGAGCAGGTTCTCTATTTTTTTTTTCTGCAGTTTTCCTGTTGGGAAAACTGCGATGAAGCATACACATGGCCGGTTTTTCTGGCCAAAAGCTTTCATGGCAGTTTTCCTGCCAGGAAAACCGGTCGTGTGTACAGGGCTTGCAAGCTGTGTCCTGTACAGTAGGATTAAGATAAAGGGAATTTTGACTTGCATGTAAAGGACCCTCACCTCTGTTTCCTGTTGTCATTCCATATTGCTTGCTAAAAAAAAAACTGTCGTCTCCCAGAATGGAGTTATTCACACATGCACTAGGGGCAGCCCTGGCAACGTTCTTTCCAGTGTCCAATCTTCTGAAGGTAACCTGCACCTAACCCAAAGTCTATAACTACAAGCTCTGTTTCTGTACTGTACTCCATGATAAGCAATTTTACAGATAATTCCCTTTTCTGGCAACAGGATCTCAGTGTAGAGTAGCTTTTAGCACAAATCCAAATCCTTGCATGGGACAACTAGGCATTGAACACAAAGAATGGCAAGTATGCATAGACAGGGGCTAATATAGTATAGTAGTAAGCTGCCCTCATACTAGTTAATTTGCCCTTCAGTTTGATCAACAGCAAAATTTACCAGTAATAGTGTTATGTGAAAGCCTACTTGATTGACTATTATATTGATATTAGGCTAACTTTTGCAGTAGAGAAGTGTAAAGGGTTCAATAAAAGTGTTTGGTTAACATTAGTCTAGGTAAGGTTAGGTTAAGTGTAAGGCAGCTCATACATTATACATTTTACCCCCCAAAAAAAAAAACTGAATGAAAAAAAAATGTGCTGATTCGGTGATTCCACCATCCACACATTTGAGGAATCACTCCCGCTGTTCTATTGTGTAGCAGCATGATCAGTGTTGCCAACTATAGCTGGCAGCACTGAACGTTCAGAAAAAACATGAAAGGGTGATTGTACAGAAGTTGATTGATAGATAAACTCCTGGACAACCAGGGTGCCCACACATCGAAATATGGATGGTCCCTCCTGAACTTGATTAATTTTGATCCATGTATGGCCGGCTTTAGCGACAGATACATTTTTTAGGGGTTGGTTATTGGGGCAAGTAAAGCTGGGCTCACATATATGGGAATTAGATGCATTTTACACCGCATCCAATTTGCATAACATGTGAGTGTGACCGGCTTGCATTGGAGGCGGTTCACACATGTCCGGGGCAGCTGCAGTGTGAATTTGAAAAGGGTCCTGTGCATTTTTGGGTCCGGCTCAGGTGTGAATTCAGTGAAACATTTGCACCTGAACTGGTGAACCCAAACGCACGAGACACCAGACTGCAAATGCAGCCGGACATGTGAGAACCCAGTCTTATAGAGCTTGAGCAAAGGGTCAGGGTGAAGGAAACTTGTGCAGAAAGAAATATGGAGGCTGCTAGTGCTGACCTCTTCAATGAAAGTGTAAAACCCAAACCCCAAAATAGTGTAATATATTGAAGATTACTAATCCTGAGAGGAGGTGCCTGCATATAGGTTTCTTATTTTTAGGCGTTTTTCTCTTTTTATTTTGACCTGGTATTTCTGTAAAGAAATCATTTTATGTCTCTGGGTGGCTACACTCACTCCTCCATTCTATCTATGAAGGTTAGTTCTGGCCTTAACCTGATTTGTCAGAGCTGGAACTTTGAGCTGTGAGCCAGTAACACAGGACCAGGAGTTTCTTCGGGGGAGTAACCAACAGAGACCATTGACACTTCAGCTTCAACTGACCACCAGCACAGTGAGACACTAAAACCAATTACCTCCAATACAAAGCTATTTGGAGTTGGTTATACACTTTGAATACGTGTAATAGCTTGCTGTACACATTGCTTTCATACAAATGGAATATCATGTATAAAAGGCCCAGTCTGCACTATACACAGTGAAGATTTGTGTTCTCTTAGGTTAAGGGTCATAATTTATGTAAATATGTGTGCAAACATTAATGCACACATGTGGGTCTGCAATGGAAACATATGTAGCGGCTACTCCTCACACTCCCCTCTTGGTCTCGTCTTTCTCTTGTCTAGGGGTATCTTAGAGGGGAGGGAGCAGGGACACTACGCCTAGCTTCCACCACAGATGTTAGTGCGGTATAAGCAACAGTTCTGTATTACCTTCGGGTCAGTGCTGTGCACCTGGATCCTCCCTCCAAGAGTCACCATGAACCATGTCTGTCAGAAATTGAGCTCCACACCATTAAAGTTCAACACTCCTTTATTCTCCTTGTCTGAACACAAACAGTTGAACTCCCTTGATAGAACAGAACAGAAAAGGAGGTGTGGATGCGAACAGGCCCAGACACAATGTAGCTGCCACTTCCCTTCTTAGAAGTGTATCCTGGTCTCCGCACGAGGGTAGATTTCCTTCCAGGCCGTCTCCGACGAGAGACTCACTTGTCACCGGCAATATGCTGCACCGGGTCTTCAAATGAGGAGCTCCCCCCGGTCCATAGCGCCTTCCGGATTCGGGTACCCAATCCCTGGGCACCCTAGGATCTCCTTCCCTCGCGGAACTCAGTGTTGGGCACTGAGCTCCGGACCTCCATCCAAGTACCTCACCCCAGGCTAAAGGTGCCTGGGATGGAACTCGACCTCCGCTGTCCTCTGGGCCTAGGCCACCCAGAGGAGCGACACGACCCACCGTCCGCAAGCTGAAGGTGCCTGGGACTTCGACCCCGTGACAAAGATGGCCGGCCCCCTTTATACCCTCTCCCAGCAAGCACGGCGGGTTCCCCGCCCCACCATACCGCTGCCGAGGGAGGACAAAAAGGAGGACGGCTCACAGCAATGATTCAACCCCCAGCCCAGGGCGACAGCGCCACCCACCGGGCGGCAGGGAATTACACATCACCAATGTCTTTGCCAAATTCAAAATTACACCCGGGAAAGTACACTCTCCCCTCGGTCCTTTGACACTGGTCCCCAGTGTCTGGAGTAAACCATGCCCCAAACAGCTGACATGATTCAGTCCAGAACAGACTAACAATAGATATACAAAAATATAAAAACTTTGTAGAGCTACCTTATCAAAACATTGTGTCTGAGCCCTGTAAAGAAAGGGAATAAAGACAGAAGAGAAACAACAGTATTGATCCATAACTTTGAATCACATATTCACATATGACTTTCCCACCCATCCTGACTAAGACCCACCCCATCCTCAGTAAACTTGATGGGATGTTCTCCTGCAGAGGGAAAAGAAAGGATTAACACACATAACCCTGACACCTGTATTTGTGTAATGGAAAAGAAACTTCTCCGAGAAGAAATCCCTTTTCTCCAAAGTGAGTGTGTGATAAGTGTTAAAACGTTGCGCAACCCTGCCACCTGGTGACAGCATCGCGGTAACTGCACCCGTGGAACTTTCCTCTTTCCTTTCAGCCCTATCTACCACAGAGTCAGTATTCTCTTGCAGGAAAAGTGAAGAACAAACAGGAACAGTTCTTCATTCCTCTGGGCACAAAAGCAACGGGCCACAGAAAGTTCAGCAACATGATAAGAACGGAGTCTCTTTTCTCCTACAGGTAAAAGCGGGGATGCGGCAGAACAAGTGGTTTCAAGTGCTGATCCATGGTCTCCAGATGATACTCCACATCTTCTCCTTCCTTCCTTCGGATCAACACTTTATCTGCATGGATGTGTCGTCCTAACATCCATTCTGCCTTGCAGTCTTTGAATCGTTGGGAGGCCTTCGGAGAGCATGCCAAGTACCTGCGGGCGTGAGGAACCTGAAGGTGGGTCCACACAAAGTCATTCTACCAGCGCTCCCGACACACTTCCACCTCGTAGAGCAAGTCCTTCGATAAGTATGGATACTCCCATCCGTACTCCGCAGCAACCTTCTGCCCAAATAGGCGTTGTAATCTTGCAAGAGGCGGCATGGTAGCTTTGTCCCCTTCGCCAGGCAACACTATCGAGTCCGGGTGGCGAGGGACCTTGATCACATCTGATCGGGGCATAGGGGCCCACAGCAATAGTCTCTTTTTCCCGGCCTTCGATACAGATGGCACCGGGGATGTAGCAGCAGACTGGGGACGGGACCTCTCTTCAGGCGCTGATGCCTCCACCCGGGGTGTGCTTTCCCCTGTTGACATGGGTGGATCTCTGATCCTCCGAGATGAAGCAAGTGGTACTTTGTCCCAGCCCTTCTCAGCAAACAAATCGTCTATTGCCACGTCGTCTCCCATGTCCGAGAGCGACTCCAGGTCGGAGGTGTCACACTCCTCCGCGGGTATGTAGCCGGTTGTAGAAACGGAGCCACCACCTCCCGCGGATTCGCTAGGCCATGACTTCCCGACACCTCCACCCACACACCAAGTCTCCCCGCCTGGCTTACCTCTGTCTTTTCTTGAAGCTGGACGTCCAGAACTCTGGTCGACGGATTCATCCGGGCCGGGCATAAGTGGGCGAGATGGTCCACCACAACCGCTGGTCGGGGCTACCATGCCGGTCTTCCTCTTCGGTGGTGGACGCTGCGAGACAGTGGTGACCGAGTCAGCATCCTCGGATTTCTCCCGATTGGGTTTTACGACCTCCTCCGCTGTCGTTGCAGTGTGCGCAGGGGTGACTCTCACAGCAGTGATTCCTCCTCTCTGAGTGGTGGTGCCTGAAGCCCGGCCAGGGTAAATGGTTCTCGGCCTCTCCACCGCCGGATCCACTTAGAACAGGAACTCCCCACAGGCCTCACAACGTCTGAACAGCTTCAACTGGCACACCAGTCCCGAACACCCGGGACAAATCACACCCAGGGCCTCAACGTCCATGCACGAGTACAGGGCGAATCGACCCCTTGGCTTTAGTCGGATCCCCGTATCCGTTACTGGAGCAGCAGCGGTCAAAGTCGTGGTGGAAGGATGAACTGGAATCCACAAGGTGTGTCCGAACATGGCGACCTGTTGCTGATCCATCGCACACTGCAAAGTTTTTGCGCCAACGTCCCACGTGTTGTCCTTCACACGTATTGGACTCCTCCCCTTTGCTCCAGTTTGCGGGCCTTTCTTCTTTTCTGTTTCTGAGTCACGCCCACGAACTAAGTGGTGGGGGTGTGCCTGGTGGCGCAGTGCAATAGAAGCCCCCACGTGTAGTACTTCACACGGCTGAACTTCCCCCACTTTCCACTCTTCTGCACGGGCCTTTCCTCTTTTCGGGTCATGTCCACGACTTCGAGCAGGGATGCACTTCGGCCTATGAAGGCCTGCCTGTTTGCTTAACTCTTCCAACAGACACGTTCGATACTGTAGTGCACAAACACTATACCGGACCCGAGCCCCCACGTGTAGCGACTACTCCTCACACTCCCCTCTTGGTCTCGTCTTTCTCTTGTCTAGGGGTATCTTAGAGGGGAGGGAGCAGGGACACTACGCCTAGCTTCCACCACAGATGTTAGTGTGGTATAAGCAACAGTTCTGTATTACCTTCGGGTCAGTGCTGTGCACCTGGATCCTCCCTCCAAGAGTCACCACGAACCATGTCTGTCAGAAATTGAGCTCCACACCATTAAAGTTCAACACTCCTTTATTCTCCTTGTCTGAACACAAACAGTTGAACTCCCTTGATAGAACAGAACAGAAAAGGAGGTGTGGATGCGAACAGACCCAGACACAATGTAGCTGCCACTTCCCTTCTTAGAAGTGTATCCTGGTCTCCGCACGAGGGTAGATTTCCTTCCAGGCCGTCTCCGACGAGAGACTCACTTGTCACCGGCAATATGCTGCACCGGGTCTTCAAATGAGGAGCTCCCCCCGGTCCATAGCGCCTTCCGGATTCGGGTACCCAATCCCTGGGCACCCTAGGATCTCCTTCCCTCGCGGAACTCAGTGTTGGGCACTGAGCTACGGACCTCCATCCAAGTACCTCACCCCAGGCTAAAGGTGCCTGGGATGGAACTCGACCTCCGCTGTCCTCTGGGCCTAGACCACCCAGAGGAGCGACACGACCCACCGTCTGCAAGCTGAAGGTGCCTGGGACTTCGACCCCGTGACAAATATGGCCGGCCCCCTTTATACCTTCTCCCAGCAAGCAGGGCGGGTTCCCCGCCCCACCATACCGCTGCAGAGGGAGGACAAAAAGGAGGACGGCTCACAGCAATGATTCAACCCCCAGCCCAGGGCGACAGCGCCACCCACCGGGCGGCAGGGAATTACACATCACCAATGTCTTTGCCAAATTCAAAATTACACCCGGGAAAGTACACACCCGCTACACATACAAATGCAACTTAAATCTACGTTAGTTTGTTTTCTTTAGAAGAATTAGGTCCAGTGTGTCTAGATCCTCATCGCTATAATGCCAGTACTATGTGGACTACGTTGCATTTTATGCCAATTCATACAGTAATTGTGGTGGATAGAAGATCAGTATATCATTAGGTATGTAAATATAGGCATGTGATTCGGATGATTTTGGTAGCCCTTCTTAGTATTTATGTTGGACCCCTACTAATGTTTTTATCCTTGGGAAGATCAAGTTCAGACACAAGCAGGACCTGATTTAGTGATGCAGTGTCATCATGCCTTTCAGATGCCCTCCCTTTGACACAATCTATCTGTGCCCAAGGGTGGATGCCCCTAACCACAGGTTACCACTGAATGTGTGGATTCATGCTTAACGCCAAAGACATTGAGTTGTACAGACTGAGCTACGGAACACTTGACATCCTAGCCGCAGGTATATTTGCTGCCCCATGGCCGTTTAGGACATGTGAATGCAATGGGGTGCTGACACTACTTGCTTACGATGTAGTCATCCTACAGGTTTCTGTCCTCACCCTCCCATTTTCTTTCCATGGAAATCTTTGAAAGGACCAACTGTGTGTAGCACCCTGATGTTTAGGCAGGGTTGCTCCAAAATTTACCTGTCAGGTGTAGTTACATTGGCTCATTATTAGGGATCAGTTGAGTTCACCCTAAGTCTGGAATTGCTACACTTCTCTCTTCTGCTGCTGGGTGGCAAGGTACCTAGTGGCATTAGATAGGACAAGGGCAAAGCAAGGTCAGATTAGGAGTATATGGAGTATCTCAGCCAATGGGCAGGGTTTTTCTTAAATCCATTGGCCTGCTGGGAGAACCTATATATTTGGGTGGAGTCAGATGATCGTGGTTCTGGACGGCTGTCTGGGTGGACGTCTGTTGTACTGCCCGGGCTGCTAAGCCGAAGTTTGGGCCTATCCCGCACATCTGGCTGCTAGGCTGTTTGAGGGTCTATCCAAAAGCAAGAGAGCAGTGTAGGGTTGGGATTGCGGCTTGCAGTCCAACCAGAAGTGACGGTTCTGCCGGCCAGAGAACCTGGCGTGTATGGAGGTAGAGGGGAAGCTGTCGCCACTAAAGGACCAACCACCTTATTACCAGGGACCTCAGTGAGTAGCTGAAGCAAGTACCAGAGCGGTATTCTCACCAACCAGGGACGGTGAAGAATTGGAAACTTCAGCAGGTGTCAAGCCAGGGACCCAGCCAGCGGAGGTGGCGACTTGTGTGTCAAGCCAGGGACCGAGCCGGGCCAGTGGGGTGAAGCTTGAGAAGTATCTTGAGTGCCAAGCTTAGGGACCCAACATAGAAGTGGGGGGGGATGCTTGAGGAAGATACTTATGTGAAGATTGGAAGAGCTCAAGGGATTTGGTGGCAGTAAATCAGCAAGTCTAGTGAGAGAGACTGGGAGCTCAGTGGGTTGAGAACCTACAAGAAGTGACTGTAGAGAAAGTAAAGGAGTTTGTTACAACTTGTGTTAGGAACTGTTCTAAGACTGTTGCCATAAGACAAAAAAGAGAGAATAAAGTTCTCCCAAGAGGGTCAAAACTAGGACACTATGAATAATACAAAAAGTTTTATTTAAGTAGAAAAAACTCACAACAAATTAATGAAAAAGGAAGCTGATTGTGTACCTCACAATTTTTTTAAAAATAGGACAACATTGTCTTATATTAAAAACAGGGGAATCGCAGCTGCGCATGCCACACACATACCAATAACCACATACGAGCATCCCACAAAGGGGATGTGTAATTATTTTATACAGAACTGTAATCTGTAAGAACTTTGACCCTCTGACCAGGGCAACTTATCATTCATATTCTTGGACCAATTCATTAGGCACCAATTATTCAACTTTCAACATATTATTTGCGTCACAATTGAGCAGCATTTATTATTGGGGGACATTTGCCACCACAATTGTTCACTTCTGTATTTACATTTATTTTTTATGTTGATGTTCACAATGTTTTTGTATTAACTTGCATCTAGTTGTGACTCTTTGATTCAGGGTTAGCGCAACCATATTTTTTCCAACTATTTTAATCAGTCTTTCGTCCACATGGATAACCACGGGATGCAGTCCGTGTGGCCCTAAATGGCATTTAACAAAAAAGAGAGAATAAAGTTCTCCCAAGATGGTCAAAACTAGGACACTATGAATGATACAAAGGGTTTTATTTAACCTCCCTGGCGGCATTCCCGAGTCAGGCTCGGGGTGAAATTTCAGTACCATTAGTGGTAACCCCGAGCCAGACTCGGGATCACATCGCAGTATCCAGGCAAGTAACTTACCTTGTCCCCTGGATCCTGCAATGTCTTCCCGCTGTGTGTGTGAGCTGTCTCCTCGCTCGATTCACACAGTGCCCGAGTGCCGCCGAGCTCCGTTCCCTGCGACATTGCGACATACGGGGGCGGAGATTGGCGCCAAATTCAAAAAAGTAAAAACACAGTATACATACAGTACACTGTAATCTTACTGATTACAGTACTGTCAGGGTTAGCGCAACCATAATTTTTCCACTTTGTTTTCACTGTTTTTGTTCGCAGAAGGTTTTGCTGCTTCATATTTATACCAAATTCAATCACTGTGGGATTGAAGACCTTACACATCTTAGCACAATTTATTTTCCCCCTTTATTTCATTGATTAAAATAGTTAAACTAATTTATTATTAGTATTATTAATTAACGGTTGATCCAGGCATCCACTCGATTTTTTCTAACTGTTACCATAGGAGACAGCATTCCTTCACATGCAGATGTGGTGTTTTGCTGGATGCTTTTCCTTGCATGGCTGTCTACCTGTAGAAATCTTGGAGTCTGCTAATTAACATTGCAACTACCTAAGAGTGTCCTGGCCCTAACCCTATCCTCCAAAATTCTGTTCTGGCTCTGGAGGTTTTTATTGGACTAAAAGAGGCCTGGGATCTTGCTACATGTGCAATTGCCACCCCAGTGTATAGTAGTTGATGTACTGTCTTTTCAAGAGTGCAGGCACCAACAAACATAACACTCACGCTATGCAAGCTCAAATCCAAAATGGCACTACTAGAGCCATTTGTGTATGCAGCACCATTTTGGATTGATCCCTGCACAGTTGTGACCACTGGTTGCAATGCAGTGGAATGTTTACAACACTGCCAGGTGGTCAAGGAGGTTAATTTCCTGGGGACAGATGCATGCATACTGTAGGGAACATCTCCTTTGGCATGTCCTTTGTCTCTGCCATCTTCTTCCCAGTTTGCAATCTGACAGCCTTCTGTAGTATTACAATCACTGAAGATTATGTGCAGCCCTTTGGTGATGTCAGGAGCCGCATGTGAGGCCCCTTATGGCAAGTAATTGGACCACTACTGATATAGACATTCAATATGAATGGTAAACCAGGTCCACAGCATATGCATTAAACATCAGTGCATGATTTGTAGTTAGGTTCCAGCTTACTTTACTGCACTGTAGCGTAATGTAAGGGTTTATCTCAGCTCTTGGTTATTTAATTTAGTAAATAAGATACAAAATCTTGCCAGTGATAAGGTCTGCTTTTGGAAAGGAGAATATATGTAAGATGGGAAGCAGCTCTCATTGTCTGAACACTGTTTGTTTACAATTAAATATTTAACTGTCATTCTGCTGTTTGGCCACAAGATGCCGCTGGTTTTTCCTGACACAGATAACGGGCTGTAGCCATGGAGACGCTGTACACAAATCAGTGCTGTGCCACACAGGAAAGAAAGTGAGAGTAGAACTGTAGTATAACGGGCTGTTTTGGACAGAGATTCAAGAAAGAGAGAGAAAGTGTGTAGCGAGCAGGCAGCCATTTTGAGAAGGAGTTTGTTCTGAGGACTGTGTGCAGAGAATCCCACAACATCCAGGTGTGGAAACAGAACTGCAGCTGAGTGAAGTTACTTGTGTCTAAGATCCTGATCCTGTCCAGAGAAATGAGGAATTGCTTGCAGGAAGACGGATGAGACCTGAGGAACAAAACAATATACACTGCAGGACCATATACTTGTTAGAGAGACATTTTGTTCCGGTCAGAGTCACCAGCAGATGCAGAGCAGACCCAGGTCGGTAAGATCGTGCACGCACCCCATTACTTTGTTGGCGCCTAGAGACTGAGACCAGGCCTGTAGATAGTTAGTAGGGTCTCTGTTTGTGTCAGGCCACAAGTGTTGCTACTGTTCACTACAGGGACTCCATAACCTAAAGTGACACTTCACAATTGGAGAGCTGATGAACTTTCTACAAACTCAATATAGACTGGCGTTGTGCTCAGGAGGAACACGCAGACGCATGATACAACACCAGTTAAGGGGGGGGGGAAATACGGTAGAGCTTTGTAAGTTTGTAAACTGTTGTGCTGCACTGCAGGCTAGCCCGCACCACACACTCATACAGTTATTCTTGTGTTGTTTTTAGGGTATTAACAGGTAAGGTGTGGCGGTTTGGTTGTGCTCATCAGTAGGCAAATTACTCCTGCATCCTGTTAGGGTGCCGCGCTGTGCAGCATAAGGGTCTCAGCCTTCGGGCTGGGTGTCTGTAAATATATTGTATGTTCCCAGAATTGGCGGTTGGGTTCAATACCCCATCTAAGTAAAATTCAGTTTTAACAAGAGCTGGTGGTGGAGTGGTTTTCCTTGTTCGTGACTTTGCTGTATCCTGGGGAGCCCACCCCGGTACACGTTCTACATCTTGGCGTAGTCGGCAGGATACAGCAACCGTTATGGACGGGAACGCGGCGGGAGACCCTCCCCCTCGCTAATGGCTCCGGTCCAGGACCCAGCTCAGGGTGCGCCAGTGCAAGGCCAACTTGCCCCCGCCATGTCTGCCCCAGTAGGGTATATCCCTGTGGAGGCGCTGTTGCGTCATCTGCCAAAATTTGATGGTAAAAACAGGACATTGCAGGACTGGACTGAAAGGGTGCAAAGTGCAGTTAGGATGTGTAACCTGAACCCCGAGCTACGGGCAGAGGTTGCGTTGGGGGCTCTAGAGGGTGACGTAAGACGGACAGTGATGGTGAGGCCCGAATCCGAGAGAGACACCCTAGAGAAAATATTCTCCCTTCTGGAGAAAACCCAGGGGGGGCGTACCAAAGTGGTACAGTTGCGGAGTCACTTCTTCAACAGACCGCAGCGAGAGGGTGAGACCCTGATGCAGTACTCCAATGCCCTACAGGAGATGTTAAGTGAAATGCAGCGGCGAGACCCCGAGGCCATGGGAGCCTTCCAGGGGGTGGACCGGCTACTACGAGACCAGTTCATAGTGGGGCTCTCCAACAAGTTCTTACGAGACAAATTGCAAGAGATGACACGGATGTCGCCCGACATGTCGTTCTATAATGTCTACCTAGCCGCTGTTGAGAGAGAGGAAGAGCACATGCCTGTGGCAGAGAGAGTAGTCAGTGGCATCCATGCTACAGGAGGGCGGTCTGCATCCGAAGACTAACAATAGCAAATGCAAGCGCTTGGGAAGCCTGCACAGACAAACACGATTAATCCTAAATGTGTAAAGGATATTATACAAAGGTTGAAAATCAAAAAAACAAAAAAAGTATTCCAATCAGATGGACATAAAGTTATTACTGTTACCAAGGGATGGCAGCTAGCATAAGGTTTTGAAAAACTCTATAGTAACAATTGTGGATAGGAAGTCTTTAATAAAAACTCAGTTGCCCAAAAAAAAAAAAATATGCTGAACATAAAATTTCTCCTAGAGGCCTAAGAATCCTTAAAACCTGTTCTTTCCTAGATACTGCCCATAATAAGGAATGGGAAGGGATAGCCGAATTTTGCACCAATAAATTGATAGAGATCATTATTAGTCAGCGGCACATCAAATATAATGAATTGGTGCATCATGTACAAATGCTTTCATTGGAGATTATAGGCTCACAGCAAAAAATTCCATTGACTTGGCTGGACACACTTAAAAGGAACACCAAAACTAAAGAGAATTCACTAATACAGACTAAATTAGGCAAATTTCACAGGGATCTAGATGATTACCGCCAAAAAAAGATTTTTTCTTGGAAAAGTAATACAAAAATACCAGCACTCATGTCTATAGTACCCTATGCTAGAGTGATTCCTAATGTCATATCCAGACCCAAGGATAAATTTAGTTTTGTCAACACCAACAATTCACGTACAGCTAGCCCACTACCCCAACGAATTCATTCTAGACGAAGATTTGGAAATAAATGCCAACCACTTAGGGAAATTCCCTCGCCTAGAGATAATGTGGCTTCCGTCCTAGATGAAAACACATTGTCTACTGGCATAGTTCCTGATGGTAATATTCCGCTTGTATCTACAGATGATATCCCCTCTGGCACTACCTCTGATTCCAATTCCATTGATATACCAACACAATCTTCTATTACCAGTCTTGGTATTGCAGCTCAAATTGTGAGCCAAGATGACTCTTTAATCCCTACCACTCCCCAAGCATCTACCACCTTTGATCTTCTCCTCTGTGATTTTAACATCCATGACATACCAACTTATTCTGCCTCCCTGTCCTTCTCGCCTTTTTTAGAAAAGGGCTCACACCCAAAACACAGATTAAAAAGAAAGCACACAGACGAGGATGTAGGGGAGGACGCAGAAAATCCAAAAATCAATGCAAAACAACAGAAACTATAAAGTTGTTCAATCTTTCCTCCCATGTATTGTCATCTGATGATGTCTCCCTTTTGGGTAGAGGCCTCACTTTTTCTCCCACCATACAACCCAATTCCTTCCAATTATTTAAGGACCTTAACAAATTCATAAGAAACCTTACTCTTAAAAGATTTTATAATATACAATCTACCAAAGGCAAATTAGCTGATCCTGACAGCACATTTTCTCCTGTCACTGTTGCTGAGGCAATTACAGCAGTTTCTTCCTATAGTCCTGATAGCCAATTTAACATGTATGATCTAGAACCTGGCGAGCTGGATCTAGACGTTGATCTTGAATTATTCACTCAACATTTTCAAACATCACCCCCGGTTACACATACACCTTTACAGCCTAAGTCCATTTTTTACCCTACCAAATCCAAGGGACCCTATCTAGAATCTTACTATAGAGTTGTGTTTGCTGACCTCCAAAAATTATGCCAAGCTACAGAAAATGCCGGCAAACATCGCCATTATAATCTTAAACCCGGTGAGAGAGCTTCACTTAAATGCTTCCTTGACAACCCCAATATTATCATTAAGCCTGCAGATAAGGGGGGTGGGATCATTATTCAAGATCGAACAGATTATGTGGCTGAAGCCATGAGGCTGCTGTCCGATCAAAACACTTATAGAAAACTTCCATCTGATCCTTTACCTCTGTTTCGTATAGAAGCAGAGACATTGGTTAAGAAAGCTCTAGTAGATCAAGTCATCGACAAAAAAGAAGCAGCCTTTTTACGAAAAAACTACTACAGTACGCCGTACTTTTATCATTTACCTAAAGTACACAAAGATCTAAAGAACCCTCCCGGTAGGCCGATCGTTGCCTCTATGAATAGCGTAACTGGTGGCTTCTCACAATACATTGATTCTTTTCTACAACCGCTCGCTCAGGATCTCCCATCATATATACGGGACTCTATACATCTCATGGAACTTCTGTCTCCATATACTTGGCTTGACAGCTATTCTTGGCTGTCATTAGATGTTAACTCCCTATATACCTCCATTCCCCATAATATAGGCCTTTTGGCCGTACAACATTATCTATCCTCCAACCCTATGCTCAACAATAAACAAGCTGAATTTATTCTGGACGCTACTCTGTTTTGCCTTACGCATAATTATTTCCATTTCGAGGGAGATTTCTACCTACAGACCCATGGTACAGCGATGGGGGCTAATTTTGCCCCCTCCTATGCCAACCTGACCATGGGACTGTGGGAGAATCTACTCATATGGAAAAATAACCCTTTTGCTAGATAGTAGGATTTTTAAAACAGCTTACCTGTAAAATCCTTTTCTTGGAGTACATCACGGGACACAGAGCAGCATAGTCATTACTATGTGGGTTATATAGAATTAACTTCAGGTGCTGGCACTGGCAACTTCCAAAACAGGAAGTACCCTCCCCTATATAAGCCCCTCCCATCTGGGAGTACCTCAGTTTTGTAGCAAAGCAATACGTGTCCCCAAAAGAGGGGTGGGAGCTCTGTGTCCTGTGATGTACTCCAAGAAAAGGATTTTACAGGTAAGCTGTTTTAAAAATCCTACTTTCTTGTTCATACATCACGGGACACAGAGCAGCATAGTCATTACTATGTGGGACGTCCCAAAGCAATGCCACATGAGGGGGGGGATACACCATACATAAGCTGGGCGCCATCAGGCATGAGGATCTTTTGCGGCCTGCAACACTCTGCGCCCAAAGGCGACATCCTCCTGACTTCTAACGTCTACCTGGTAGAACCTAGTAAACGTGTGTACTGAAGACCATGTTGCGGCCTTACAAATTTGCGCCAGGGAGGCCTGGTGATGCACTGCCCATGAAGTTCCAACTGTTCTCGTGGAGTGCGCCCTAACTTTGAACGGAGGCGGTCTACTTCTCAAGCCATAGGCTTGTATTATGACCTGTCGAATCCACTTGGCTAAAGTAGATTTTGATGCTGCCTGACCCTTTCTGGGGCCTTCCGGCAGAACAAACAAAGAATCCGTTCTACGAATCTGAGCAGTGGCTTTTAGATAAGCTTTAACTGCTCTTACTACATCCAAAGAATGCAATAACTTTTCCTCTACCGAGCTTGGTTTGGGGAAAAAAGAAGGAAGAACCACATCCTGGTTCAAGTGAAACCTCGATACCACCTTAGGAAGAAAGGCTGGGTGAGGACGTAATACTACTCTGTCCTTATGGATAACCAGATATGGCTCTTTACAGGACATGGCGGCTAATTCCGACACTCTTCTAGCCGAGCATATGGCTACTAAAAATATCAATTTCCTGGTGAGTAGAACCAAGGAAATGTGCCGCAAAGGTTCAAATGGCTGCTTCTGCAGAACCGACAGAACCAAATTTAGATCCCATGGGCATATGGGAGCCTTAATCGGTGGAATAATACGAGTCACACCTTGCATAAAGGATTTGACAAGTGAATGCATAGCCAGGGGCCTTTGCAATAGTATTGACAAGGCCGAAACCTGGCCCTTGATAGTACTTAAGGCAAACTTCCTGTCTACAGCCCACTGCAGGAAGTCCAGAATTCTGCCTATAACGTACTTACGTGGATGCCATTTTCTGGCCTCGCACCAAGTGATGTACGCCTTCCAAACTCTATAGTAGATCTGCCTGGATACAGGCTTCCTGGCATTGATTATAGTTGATACCACAGAGTTAGAGAGACCTCTCTTCTTTAGGATGTGGGATTCAATAGCCAGGCCGTTAAACTTAGAGTTAGTAAGGAAGGGTGGTATATCGGTCCTTGCGAAAGCAGGTCCGGACGACGTGGAAGGGTCCAAGGACTCCCCACAGACATTTTGATGATCTCCGCGTACCAGGCCCTTCGGGGCCACGCTGGAGCCACCAGGATCACCGGCTTCTTCTCCAACCTGACTCTGCGAAGGAGTCGAGGCAACAATTGTAGCGGAGGGAATGCATATATCAGTCTGAACTGATCCCAAGGGAACACCAGAGCATCCGAGCCGCAAGCGAGGGGATCCCTTGTCCGGGAGACAAATCTGTCCACCTTTGCGTTGAATCTGGATGCTAGCAGATCTACATCCGGTGTTCCCCACCGCTGACATATTGCTCGGAAGACCTCGGGATGAAGGGACCATTCCCCTGGGCATAACTGTTGGCGACTCAGAAAGTCCGCCTTCCAATTCTCCACCCCTGGAATGAAGACAGCTGATATACATGGGACATGCTTTTCTGCCCATTCCAGGATGTGACTTACTTCCCTCTGGGCTGCACGACTCCTGGTGCCTCCCTGATGATTGATATATGCCACTGCTGTGGCATTGTCTGATTGAATTCTGACAGGGGACCCTTGGAGTCTGGATGTCCAGGCTACTAGGGCGTACCGGGCTGCTCGTATCTCTAAGAGATTGATGGGCAGGGTTTTTACTACATTTGACCATCTGCCCTGGAGAGACCATTGCTCCAGTACTGCCCCCCAGCCTATAAGGCTGGCATCTGTAGTGACCACCTTCCAAGATATCGGGCTGAAGGGTTTTCCCTTCTGGAGATTCTGGGGGATCAACCACCAGCAGAGACTCTTCCGAACGGAAGGGGACAAAGCCATCGGGAAGTCTAGAGCCTGAACTTTTCCGTTCCAGGCTGACAATATGGCCCTTTGTAAATTCCTTGAGTGGAATTGGGCGTATGGTACAGCTTCGAATGATGCTACCATCTTTCCTAGCAGCCTCATGCACAGGCGTATGGACGGCTGTCTTTTTGCACAAAGCAGACGGACCAAGGCCCTCAAAGAGGATACCTTGTCTAGAGGTAAGAAAATCTTCCTCTGGTCTGAATCCAGCCGTAGCCCTAGATATACCAGGTTTTTCACTGGCTGTAGGGCTGACTTGTCCAGGTTGATGACCCAACCGTGAGACTCTAGATACTTGATTGTATCGACAATTACCACTTCTAGCTTGGCAACTGAGTGGTCCATCAACAACAGGTCGTCTAGGTATGCCATTATCGTTACACCCCGTGTTCTTAGATCGGCCAACAGTGGGGCCAGAATTTTTGTGAACACTCGTGGTGCTGTGGCCAGACCGAATGGTAAGGCTCTGAACTGAAAATGGCGCCCTTCTACTGCAAAGCGTAGAAATTTTTGATAACCTGGAAAGATGGGAACATGCAAGTAAGCATCTTTGATGTCGATCGAGGCTAACCATTCCTCCCCTTGTAGGGCAGCGGTGACCGATCGGATCGACTCCATCCGGAAAGACCGGACGTTTAGAAATTTGTTTAGACTCTTTAGGTCCAATATGGGTCTTATGTCCCCGTTTGGCTTCGGGACTGTGAAAAGGTTTGAGTAGAAACCCAACCCCCACTCTTCCATAGGAACCTCCATAATTACTCCTTGGAGCAATAGTTGTTCTAACGCCAATAGGAGAGACCCTCTTTTCAGAGGGTCTCTTGGCATGCCTGACCACATAAAATGGGACGGAGGAGACTCTTTTAACTCCAACTTGTATCCCAGAGTTACTGCGGAGAGCACCCATCTGTCTTTGATCGTCTCCCGCCAGGTCTCTGCGAACAACTGAAGTCTTCCCCCCACCCGTTTGAGTGGGGGCAGCCCTTCATGGGCTTGACTTGGAGGCTGGTTTAGTACCTCTTCGGATCCAGGGCTTTTTATTACCCTGTGGCTGTCCCTGATTTTTACCTCCTGAGTTTGACCGAGGAGGCCGTCGGAACTGCTTAGTAGCAGACGTCGTAGGGATAGGAGAGGTAGTCCTCTTAAAAGATGGACCCCTAGACCTCTTTTTACTCGGTAAGAGAGTACTTTTACCACTGGAAATCTTCTGGATATACTTATCCAGGTCTTCGCCAAAAAGGCGTTCCCCATGAAATGGGAAGCTAACTAAGAGCTTCTTACAGGGAGCTTCAGCAGACCAGTTTTTGAGCCACAGAAGCCTACGCATATGTACCAAAGACAGCGTGAGGCGGGAGGCCTGATGGATAGAATCCTTGATGGCGTCAACCGCAAAGCATAATGCTCTAGGCAGATCAGCCAGAGCCTGGGCCTGCTGGTCTGGCAAATCCCTCAGGACCATTTTCATTTGATCCTTTAAAGCTTGGCAGACCCCAATAGCTGCCACTGCTGGCTGTGTAACAGCCCCTGCTGTGGAAAAAGCAGATTTTAATAAAGATTCCAATTTTTTATCCACTGGATCTTTGAACATTTGAACATTATCTACTGGACATGTCAGTGATTTGTTCACAGAAGAGATGGCTGCATCCACCGTAGGAACATTCCATCTCTGGGTGAACTTTTCCTCCATGGGATAGATCACCGGAAACCTTTTAGGTGGAACAAATAGTTTATCAGGATGTTCCCAGTCCTGGTATATAAGTCCTTCCAATAATGGATGTATTGGAAAGGAGCAATTAACCTGGGGAGCTTTTAGCGACCCCAATGAGGAGACAGCAGTAGTTGATGGTTCAACAAGAGGCATTTTAAATGCAGATCGAACCATGTCAGTTAGGGTCTGGACCCACAATCTTTCAGTCTGTGATGCTGAAAATGGTTCATCTACTGTCGATTCCTCAAAAACAGAGCTAACCTCCTCCTGATCCCCTTCAGGTAGGTCGGTCCCTTCCTGGGACTGTTGCTCTGCCAACAGGCACTCTAATGGAGGTGATGGAGATCTGGCGCGCTTTCTTTCCTGTAGAGAAGAAGCGATCAATGCAGCCAATCTCTGCTCCAATCCCTCCAGAGTTGAGGAAAAAACCTCCTCTGTTATATATGCAGGAGCAGGTGGACTGAGGACAGCCGCAGTACCTGGCACTCCCGGGGGTTCCTTATGGGTATTAACCTCTGATTTCTCAGGGGAGGAGGGTGCAGATGACTGCTCCAGATCCTCAGAGCCCGATGGAGACCCCCTACACTTCCTGAGAGGTATATCTCGGAGTTTTTTAGGCGGCATATTCCTTAGTTCAAAGCTGAGGTATTCCAGCCGCAATACACCCCTTACTGAAATAGTCTAATGCAATTTGCTGCTATGTACATCAGTGGGTGTCTACTAATGCGTCTTTCTGGGGATGCCTGTATCAACCGCCCGCTGTAAGCCCCTATACCATGCTACCAGCTCCTTTTCATGCTCTGTGTCCATAGCAAGCAGCGTGGACTGAGTCCTTTTATCTTGCTGGGACGCCCGCACATGCGCAGAAGCGCTGGGCGCACAGAGCGCGTCATCCGCCAGGCTCCGCCCCCTTTTTTGAAGCTAAACCTTATAAAAGGAAAGCATGTGTGCGCGCGCGCGCGTTCACGCACGTGTGCGCTCTTGGCGCCATGTAGGGAGAGGAGCCAGGGTCCCTGTTTCACCAGGACTCGGGGATGGAAGGAAACTACTTGGCAGCATGACAGAGGAATGCAGCTTCCCTGATAGAGAGCTCACTCATCTGCCTGGACTTTCACCATGGAAGGAATAGTCCCAAGAAAAAAAGACGTTCCACAGCGGCCTCTAGTGGACAAACACAGGTACCGCACCTTTGTCTTTTTTTTTTTTTTTTAAACCTCCTTTATGAAAAAACATTTCCAGGTTTACAGTTTTTTTAAAACTTCCCTTATGAAAAAACATTTCTAGGATTTCTTAGGCATATACAGCTATTAGCGGGAATACCCTTTAGGTAACAGGCAGAAAGACATATTAGGCTTGGGGGTCCCCTCAATAGAACCAAGTTCCTGAGGGGCCCCCACTTACCTTTTCCCCGCCGCAGGGCTTTGTTTGGTCCACAGAAGCCCAAACTTCACCTCTCACGGCAGGCATTGTACTAGACCTTCAGGGACCGGGTTCCCAAGGATTCCACTCCCCTGGACCTGTATAGCACCCTGCACAGATAGCCTCTTGGTTTTGGGTATGGCCAGAGCTCTGGATCCCAGGGTCCAGCCCTCCTAAGAGAGGCATTACAGGCAAAACCCTGCTCTTCTCTGCAAGGCCCGGGTACCGACCGTTTAGCTATGAAGCTTTTTTGGTCGGATCCGGAATAGCTTGCTAAGGCCCAGAGAACCTGTACACAAGCCCAGATGAATACATGTTAACCTTGGCCAACACCTTAGACACTGGCAAAAAACTGAGGTACTCCCGGATGGGAGGGGCTTATATAGGGGAGGGTACTTCCTGTTTTGGAAGTTGCCAGTGCCAGCACCTGAAGGTAATTCTATATAACCCACATAGTAATGACTATGCTGCTCTGTGTCCCGTGATGTATGAACAAGAAACATAGTATTCTATGGCAGGTATATCGACGATATTGTCATCATCTGGGATGGCTCCTCCTCCCAGGTTGATGACTTTGTCACATACTGCAATACCAATGACATGGGACTCTCCTTTTCCGCTGTCTGGAATAAGGACAGTTTGGCCTTCCTTGATTTAGAACTCAATCATGAGCTAGATAAGATCTTTACTCGTAATTATACTAAACCCACTGCAGGTAACTCTTACCTCCATTACGATAGCTGTCACCATCCCCTCTGGGTAAAAAATATACCTAAGGGTCAATACTGTAGATTAAGACAGAACTGCACCAGGGATAGTGACTACATACTACAAAGTGCACACTTAAAACAAAAATTTTTGGATAAAGGATACCCAGAAAAAATTATAGACCATGCCCATACCATCTATCTTTCTGGCAAGAAACCCAAGAGAATAAAATCGCCAGAAAAACCGGTTGTTCGATTTGTCACTGGGTTCCATGGACAGTATAGAAAAATGGAACATATCATTCATAAACACTGGAACATCTTGAAGCAAGACCCCCACCTAGCTACAATTGCTTGTGATAAACCTAAAGTTACCTACAGAAGGGCACCGACTCTAAAAAACAAAATAGCGCCTAGCAAGTTAAAACACACTAAACCAATTAGTGCTATTTGTCCGGCCCCCCTTAAAGGGATGTATAAATGCAATAAAGCCCTGTGCAAAACTTGCAATTTTGTCCAACATGGACAAAAAAAATTCTCTCATAGGGATAAGACTTATCAACTTGACAATTTTTTCAACTGTTCAAGTGATTATGTCGTTTATTGACTAACATGCCCATGCAAAATGCTATATGTGGGTCGCACTATTAACCCACTAAGACAGCGTTTTGGCAAACATCGTCGCTTTGTGGAAACTGGTTGTGATGAACACAGTGTACCACGGCACTTCTTGGAATTTCATGGCCAGTCCACGGAGGGCCTACAGGTTTGGGTGATAGAAGCCATACCTAAAGGCCTATCTGAGGCCGAACGTTTTTCCAGACTGTGTGAGCGCGAAACTTATTGGATTTTTACTCTGGATACCCTTGTGCCGAATGGGTTAAACGAGGAACTAGAGGTTAACACGATCCTCTAAAAAATGTTCCCCTTTTCTTATTTGCCCTCTCCTTATGATGCACGGTTGCAAGTGTGCATGTACATATTGTAGTGTTAGCACCTATATGTGTGTGCTTTTCCATTAAGGAATCTTATGGCTTCTTCTTTTTACACATTTACATATATATAATCCCTTCATTTATTATCATTTATTATAATTATACAATACCATTATTACCATTATCATTTTTTAATTTTAGCTCTTCTGTTACACAGCGCAAGCCTCCACGCATGTGTGGGCGAGCGCTTGCGTGCACTAGCATATATGTGTATGTGTGTCCCTTTATACGTGTGTGCACGTGGGCACACATAGGCACACGAGCATATATATATATATATATATGTGTATATATATATATTTTATTCTTATTATTTCCTTTTGTTTTGTATACAGCTACGCTGACAATCCTCTATAATGACTAGTGATTGATGATTATTCACTGTGCCTATATCATACTCATTATATTTTATCACTTTGATTGTATTTATCGTAACATTTAAGAGCTTGCACCCAAATATTTTGTTGGCAGGCATCATATCCCTGTCATATATTAATTTTTAAAAAAAAATAATTTTTAACACTAAAATGTCTATATAGACATTCCCTTAAAAAGCTTTTATCATACAATAATAATTTTTTGCTATTATAAACGTTATGCCTTAATTACTTCATAATTATTTTATTATGAGCAATATTATTTCATTACTTCTTTAATTATTTTATTATGAGCAATATTATTTCATCACTATTCATTACCTTTATTATCATTATTATTATTATTTTTATTATATATATATATATTTTTTATTAATATATATTTTTTTATTAATTTTTTAATATATTAATATATTAATATATTATTATACATTTTATTATTAGTTTTCTGCTATTTAAGCTATCCCAAGTTAGTGGGGTTAAAACTCCCGTTTTGTTTTATGCAACACACTTGTCATAGCAATTATTGAATTCTGCTGCGCTGACGGGCAGAATTACTTTTAAAACATCCGTCCTTCCTGTCTCCTTGTACACTTGAGAAAGGAGCGCGCATGCCCTGTACGAGAGCTGCGCATGCTCTGAAACGCGTTGTGGTTCCCTGCACCATCCAGTTGACGTCAGACGCTCCTCTCCGGACCGACCGTTGCCATCTTTCGCTGCTGTCTCCTATCACGGACAAGCCAGCCTGTATCCCGGCTACTTGCGGCCGCCATAACCGGGACCTGGGAAATCCGTGGAGTAGCGTCAGAGATCCTGGACGCAATATAAACATTAATCCTACTGGATGACACCTGAAACTTACCATGATGTAAGTGTTTGATACAAATTGTCTGCTACATAATAAATCTGTTTTGCTAAGAGGCGCTTTTCTATTTTTCCTTTCATGTCATTTTCCTTGAGTCGGCTTCAACTTGGAGAAGAGCTGCCCTGGGCAACTGAGTTTTTATTAAAGACTTCCTATCCACAATTGTTACTATAGAGTTTTTCAAAACCTTATGCTACCTGCCATCCCTTGGTAACAGTAATAACTTCATGTCCATCTGATTGGAATACTTTTTTTGTTTTTTTGATTTTCAACCTTTGTATAATATCCTTTACACGTTTAGGATTAATCATGTTTGTCTGTGCAGGCTTCCCAAGCGCTTGCATTTGCTATTGTTTTTCTTGTCTTTCTGAAGTCTTGTATAGCAGCTGGGAGTGCAGGCACGGTTAACACAACTACTTCAGTCATTTAATAACAATTTATATATATATATATTTTTTTTCCATCTCTGACCTTGCATTTCTATATGCACGCACGTATGCACATATATAGATCATTTATTTATAATTCTCGTAGATTTTAATGGTTCTAATAATTTTTGTTTTATGAGATAGCACTCTAGCTCTTTGCCTTCCTGATTAAGCTCGACTTAGTCCAGCCTATCATTCCTTTAAAATGGAATTGATTAACGAAATTGAATATCACAAATATGATGTACTCGATATATTGTATTCAAGCTTACCCCCTGATTTATTTAGTAACTCAGCGAAACTTAAACGCTCAGACCGATACATTCTTTGTGGAAAGTTCAAAAAACTAGAAAGATTAATTCACTCCACCAACACACAGTGGTGGGATGAGTTTTTTCTAAAAAAATATGCTGAACATAAAATTTCTCCTAGAGGCCTAAGAATCCTTAAAACCTGTTCTTTCCTAGATACTGCCCATAATAAGGAATGGGAAGGGATAGCCGAATTTTGCACCAATAAATTGATAGAGATCATTATTAGTCAGCGGCACATCAAATATAATGAATTGGTGCATCATGTACAAATGCTTTCATTGGAGATTATAGGCTCACAGCAAAAAATTCCATTGACTTGGCTGGACACACTTAAAAGGAACACCAAAACTAAAGAGAATTCACTAATACAGACTAAATTAGGCAAATTTCACAGGGATCTAGATGATTACCGCCAAAAAAAGATTTTTTCTTGGAAAAGTAATACAAAAATACCAGCACTCATGTCTATAGTACCCTATGCTAGAGTGATTCCTAATGTCATATCCAGACCCAAGGATAAATTTAGTTTTGTCAACACCAACAATTCACGTACAGCTAGCCCACTACCCCAACGAATTCATTCTAGACGAAGATTTGGAAATAAATGCCAACCACTTAGGGAAATTCCCTCGCCTAGAGATAATGTGGCTTCCGTCCTAGATGAAAACACATTGTCTACTGGCATAGTTCCTGATGGTAATATGCCGCTTGTATCTACAGATGATATCCCCTCTGGCACTACCTCTGATTCCAATTCCATTGATATACCAACACAATCTTCTATTACCAGTCTTGGTATTGCAGCTCAAATTGTGAGCCAAGATGACTCTTTAATCCCTACCACTCCCCAAGCATCTACCACCTTTGATCTTCTCCTCGGTGATTTTAACATCCATGACATACCAACTTATTCTGCCTCCCTGTCCTTCTCGCCTTTTTTAGAAAAGGGCTCACACCCAAAACACAGATTAAAAAGAAAGCACACAGACGAGGATGTAGGGGAGGACGCAGAAAATCCAAAAATCAATGCAAAACAACAGAAACTATAAAGTTGTTCAATCTTTCCTCCCATGTATTGTCATCTGATGATGTCTCCCTTTTGGATAGAGGCCTCACTTTTTCTCCCACCATACAACCCAATTCCTTCCAATTATTTAAGGACCTTAACAAATTCATAAGAAACCTTACTCTTAAAAGATTTTATAATATACAATCTACCAAAGGCAAATTAGCTGATCCTGACAGCACATTTTCTCCTGTCACTGTTGCTGAGGCAATTACAGAAGTTTCTTCCTATAGTCCTGATAGCCAATTTAACATGTATGATCTAGAACCTGGCGAGCTGGATCTAGACGTAGATCTTGAATTATTCACTCAACATTTTCAAACATCACCCCCGTTTAGACATACACCTTTACAGCCTAAGTCCATTTTTTACCCTACCAAATCCAAGGGACCCTATCTAGAATCTTACTATAGAGTTGTGTTTGCTGACCTCCAAAAATTATGCCAAGCTACAGAAAATGCCGGCAAACATCGCCATTATAATCTTAAACCCGGTGAGAGAGCTTCACTTAAATGCTTCCTTGACAACCCCAATCTTATCATTAAGCCTGCAGATAAGGGGGGTGGGATCATTATTCAAGATCGAACAGATTATGTGGCTGAAGCCATGAGGCTGCTGTCCGATCAAAACACTTATAGAAAACTTCCATCTGATCCTTTACCTCTGTTTCGTATAGAAGCAGAGACATTGGTTAAGAAAGCTCTAGTAGATCAAGTCATCGACAAAAAAGAAGCAGCCTTTTTACGAAAAAACTACTACAGTACGCCGTACTTTTATCATTTACCTAAAGTACACAAAGATCTAAAGAACCCTCCCGGTAGGCTGATCGTTGCCTCTATGAATAGCGTAACTGGTGGCTTCTCACAATACATTGATTCTTTTCTACAACCGCTCGCTCAGGATCTCCCATCATATATACGGGACTCTATACATCTCATGGAACTTCTGTCTCCATATACTTGGCTTGACAGCTATTCTTGGCTGTCATTAGATGTTAACTCCCTATATACCTCCATTCCCCATAATATAGGCCTTTTGGCCGTACAACATTATCTATCCTCCAACCCTATGCTCAACAATAAACAAGCTGAATTTATTCTGGACGCTACTCTGTTTTGCCTTACGCATAATTATTTCCATTTCGAGGGAGATTTCTACCTACAGACCCATGGTACAGCGATGGGGGCTAATTTTGCCCCCTCCTATGCCAACCTGACCATGGGACTGTGGGAGAATCTACTCATATGGAAAAATAACCCTTTTGCTAGATACATAGTATTCTATGGCAGGTATATCGACGATATTGTCATCATCTGGGATGGCTCCTCCTCCCAGGTTGATGACTTTGTCACATACTGCAATACCAATGACATGGGACTCTCCTTTTCCGCTGTCTGGAATAAGGACAGTTTGGCCTTCCTTGATTTAGAACTCAATCATGAGCTAGATAAGATCTTTACTCGTAATTATACTAAACCCACTGCAGGTAACTCTTACCTCCATTACGATAGCTGTCACCATCCCCTCTGGGTAAAAAATATACCTAAGGGTCAATACTGTAGATTAAGACAGAACTGCACCAGGGATAGTGACTACATACTACAAAGTGCACACTTGAAACAAAAATTTTTGGATAAAGGATGCCCAGAAAAAATTATAGACCATGCCCATACCATCTATCTTTCTGGCAAGAAACCCAAGAGAATAAAATCGCCAGAAAAACCGGTTGTTCGATTTGTCACTGGGTTCCATGGACAGTATAGAAAAATGGAACATATCATTCATAAACACTGGAACATCTTGAAGCAAGACCCCCACCTAGCTACAATTGCTTGTGATAAACCTAAAGTTACCTACAGAAGGGCACCGACTCTAAAAAACAAAATAGCGCCTAGCAAGTTAAAACACACTAAACCAATTAGTGCTATTTGTCCGGCCCCCCTTAAAGGGATGTATAAATGCAATAAAGCCCTGTGCAAAACTTGCAATTTTGTCCAACATGGACAAAAAAATTTCTCTCATAGGGATAAGACTTATCAACTTGACAATTTTTTCAACTGTTCAAGTGATTATGTCGTTTATTGACTAACATGCCCATGCAAAATGCTATATGTGGGTCGCACTATTAACCCACTAAGACAGCGTTTTGGCAAACATCGTCGCTTTGTGGAAACTGGTTGTGATGAACACAGTGTACCACGGCACTTCTTGGAATTTCATGGCCAGTCCACGGAGGGCCTACAGGTTTGGGTGATAGAAGCCATACCTAAAGGCCTATCTGAGGCCGAGCGTTTTTCCAGACTGTGTGAGCGCGAAACTTATTGGATTTTTACTCTGGATACCCTTGTGCCGAATGGGTTAAACGAGGAACTAGAGGTTAACACGATCCTCTAAAAAATGTTCCCCTTTTCTTATTTGCCCTCTCCTTATGATGCACGGTTGCAAGTGTGCATGTACATATTGTAGTGTTAGCACCTATATGTGTGTGCTTTTCCATTAAGGAATCTTATGGCTTCTTCTTTTTACACATTTACATATATATAATCCCTTAATTTATTATCATTTATTATAATTATACAATACCATTATTACCATTATCATTTTTTTATTTTAGCTCTTCTGTTACACAGCGCAAGCCTCCACGCATGTGTGGGCGAGCGCTTGCGTGCACTAGCATATATGTGTATGTGTGTCCCTTTATACGTGTGTGTGCACGTGGGCACACATAGGCACACGAGCATATATATATATATATATGTGTATATATATATATATTTTATTCTTATTATTTCCTTTTGTTTTGTATACAGCTACGCTGACAATCCTCTATAATGACTAGTGATTGATGATTATTCACTGTGCCTATATCATACTCATTATATTTTATCACTTTGATTGTATTTATCGTAACATTTAAGAGCTTGCACCCAAATATTTTGTTGGCAGGCATCATATCCCTGTCATATATTATTTTTTTTTTTTTAAATTTTAACACTAAAATGTCTATATAGACATTCCCTTAAAAAGCTTTTATCATACAATAATAATTTTTTGCTATTATAAACGTTATGCCTTAATTACTTCATAATTATTTTATTATGAGCAATATTATTTCATTACTTCTTTAATTATTTTATTATGAGCAATATTATTTCATCACTATTCATTACCTTTATTATCATTATTATTATTATTTTTATTATATATATATATTTTTTTTATTAATATATATTTTTTTATTAATTTTTTAATATATTAATATATTAATATATTATTATACATTTTATTATTAGTTTTCTGCTATTTAAGCTATCCCAAGTTAGTGGGGTTAAAACTCCCGTTTTGTTTTATGCAACACACTTGTCATAGCAATTATTGAATTCTGCTGCGCTGACGGGCAGAATTACTTTTAAAACATCCGTCCTTCCTGTCTCCTTGTACACTTGAGAAAGGAGCGCGCATGCCCTGTACGAGAGCTGCGCATGCTCTGAAACGCGTTGTGGTTCCCTGCACCATCCAGTTGACGTCAGACGCTCCTCTCCGGACCGACCGTTGCCATCTTTCGCTGCTGTCTCCTATCACGGACAAGCCAGCCTGTATCCCGGCTACTTGCGGCCGCCATAACCGGGACCTGGGAAATCCGTGGAGTAGCGTCAGAGATCCTGGACGCAATATAAACATTAATCCTACTGGATGACACCTGAAACTTACCATGATGTAAGTGTTTGATACAAATTGTCTGCTACATAATAAATCTGTTTTGCTAAGAGGCGCTTTTCTATTTTTCCTTGCATCCGAAGACTAAGAGTCCTTAAGAGATGTGGTTCAGTGCCTGCGGACGGAGTTGAGAGAACTCCGGCTGGAAGTGTCTCAGATGAAGGCAGAATCACCCTGGTCACTGGAAATGACCCCGGTGCCCCGCGCTACCCCACCCAGGATTACTCAGCTGCGAGGGTTAGTTAAAAGGGGGCCCCTCTGCTGGGCTTGTCGATAGTACGGCCATATGGCCAGAGAGTGCCCAAAACAGATGAAGTCTGAGCCGACGTTAAACTTCTGACCGCCGCGGTAGCTGGGCGTCCTGCGGCGGTACGCCAGAAGCTAAGCTCTATGTGTAAGGAGCACGACCTGTATGCCAGCAGCCCCATTATGGAAGCCGAGTTGGAAGGCCAGAAGCAGGGATGAGCCGAACACCCCCCTGTTCGGTTCGCACCAGAACCTGCGAACAGACAAAATGTTTGTGTGAAATTTAGAACCCTATTAAATACAATGGACTCGAACGTTCGAAATCTAAAGTGTTAATTATAAAGGCTAATATGCAAGTTATTGTCCTAAAAAGTGTTTGGGGACCCGGGTCCTGCCCCAGGGGACATGTATCAATGCAAAAAAAAGTTTTAAAAACGACCGTTTTTTCGGGAGCAGTGATTTTAATAATACTTAAAATGAAAAAATAAAAGTGAAATATTCCTTTAAATTTCGTACCTGAGGGGTGTGTATGATTTGCATGTGAAGTGGCGCATGTTTCCCGTGCTTAGAACTGTCCCTGCAAAAAATGTCATTTTTGAAAGAAAAAAAGTCATTTAAAACTGACTCGCGGCTATTAATGAATTGTCGGCTCCCGGCAATACATACAAAAGTCATTGATAAAAATAAAAAAAAAGCGTGGGGGTTCCCCAGAATTCTATTACCAGGCCCTTCAGGCCTGGAATGGATATTAAGGGGAACCCCGCCGCAAATTTAAAAAAAAATTGACGTGGGGTTCCCCCAAATATCCATTCCAGGCCCTTCAGATCTGGCATGGAATTTAAGGGGAACTCCACCCCAAATAAAAAAAAAATGGCGTGGAGTCCCCCCAAAAATCCATACCAGACCCCTTATCCGAGCACGCAACCTGGCCGGCCGCAGGGGAAAAGGGGGGGACGATAGAACGGCCCCCCCTCCCTCCTGAACCGTACCAGGCCACATGCCCTCAACATGGGGAGGATGTCCCCATGTTGATGGGGACAAGGGCCTCATCCCCACAACCCTTGCCCGGTGGTTGTGGGGGTCTGCGGGCGGGGGGCTTATCGGAATCTGGAAGACCCCTTTAACAAAGGGGACCCCCAGATCCCGGCCCCCCCATGTGAATTGGTAAGGGGTACATTGTACCCCTACCATTTCACGAAGAAAGCGTATTTTTTTTTTAAAAAAAACACACAAACACCTTGAAAAAGTCCTTTATTTAAAAAAAAAAAAAAACATTCCAGCGGTGAAATCCAGTGTCCCGCGGCGATCCTGATGTCCAGCGCTGTCCTTCATTGGTTGTGCCTGAGCGGACCTGATGGGGAACTCCCTCTCAGTGTTTTAAATGTATAGACCCGCCCCTTCTAAAGTTCCCCATCAGGTCCGCTCAGCGGACCAGATGCGGAACATGAGAAGGGGCGGGTCTATACATGTATTACCAAAGTGAGAGCAGTTCCCCATCAGGTCCGCCCCCTCGGTATGTCGGACCCGCCTACGTCATTGGCTTGAGCGGGGAACTTCCTTCACTATGTAAATTTAAATTACACAGTGAAGGAAGTTCCCCGCTCAAGCCAATGACGTAGGCGGGTCCGACATACCGAGGGGGCGGACCTGATGGGGAACTGCTCTCACTTTGGTAATACATGTATAGACCCGCCCCTTCTCATGTTCCGCATCTGGTCCGCTGAGCGGATCTGATGGGGAACTTTAGAAGGGGCGGGTCTATACATTTAAAATACTGAGAGGGAGTTCCCCATCAGGTCCGTTAAGGCATCACCAATGAAGGACAGCGCTGGACATCGGGATCGCCGCGGGACACTGGATTTCACCGCTGGAATGTTTTTTTTTTTTTTTTAAATAAAGGACTTTTTCAAGGTGTTTGTGTGTTTTTTAAAAAATTTTTTACGCTTTCTTCGTGAAATGGTAGGGGTACAATGTACCCCTTACCAATTCACATAGGGGGGGGCCGGGATCTGGGGGTCCCCTTTGTTAAAGGGGTCTTCCAGATTCCAATAAGCCCCCCACCCCCTGACCCCCACAACCACCGGGCAAGGGTTGTGGGGATGAGGCCCTTGTCCCCATCAACATGGGGACATCCTCCCCATGTTGAGGGCATGTGGCCTGGTACGGTTCAGGAGGGAGGGGGGCCACTCTCTCGTCCCCCCCCTTTTCCCCTGCGGCCGGCCAGGTTGCATGCTCGGATAAGGGGTCTGGTATGGATTTTTAGGGGGACTCCACGCCATTTTTTTTTTTAATTTGGGGTGGAGTTCCCCTTAAAATCCATGCCAGATCTGAAGGGCCTGGAATGGATATTTGGGGGAACCCCACGTCAATTTTTTTTTAAATTTGCGGCGGGGTTCCCCTTAATATCCATTCCAGGCCTGAAGGGCCTGGTAATTGAATTCTGGGGAACCCCCACGCTTTTTTTTTTTTTTTTTATCAATGACTTTTGTATGTATTGCCGGGAGCCGACAATTTATTAATAGCCGCGAGTCAGTTTTAAATGACTTTTTTTCTTTCAAAAATGACATTTTTTGCAGGGACAGTTCTAAGCATGGGAAACATGCGCCACTTTACATGCATATCATACACACCCCCCAGGTACGAAATTTAAAGGAATATTTCACTTTTATTTTTTCATTTTAAGCATTATTAAAATCACTGCTCCCGAAAAAACGGTCGTTTTTAAAACTTCTTTTTGCATTGATACATGTCCCCTGGGGCAGGACCCGGGTCCCCAAACACTTTTTAGGACAATAACTTGCATATAAGCCTTTATAATTAGCACTTTAGATTTCTCCCATATATTTTTCGAATTTGCCGCGAACACCCCAATTTGTTCGCTGTTCGAAGCTCATCCCTAGCCAGAAGGTACGCTGCCTAGTTGATACAGGGTTGGAGTGCACTCTTATGCCTCTGGAGTTCTTCGAAAGGCACTTTGGACATATGATGGAGCCGGAAGACGGGAGCATCATCAGGCTGACAGCTGCCAATAACAGGGAGATGGACGTCCGAGGTATAGTCTGGATGCGGATCCGACTGTTTGGGCAAGACGTCGGCAAGAAAGGGGTCGTGCTGGTGGACCATTCATCCCGGAGAGGCATGGACGTGACGCTAGGTATGAATGTGCTGAGAGACCTAGACCATCAACTCTATGCCAAAGAAGGGCCGAAGTATTAGCAACGGGCCACCACACACCAGCCGACCCAGAAGGTTTTACAGCAGATGGTGAGGAGCTGTAGTCTGCAAAGGAGCAACATGTCCGGTCGGCCCATTGGACACGTGAGGGTGCCGCGGAGGACCCCAGTGAAGGTCCCACCTCGTCAAGAACAAATATTGATGCTGCTGGTAGGGGCGGGACGACAACTGAATGGACTGGAGGTCCTTATCGAGCCGGCTTACCAAGAGGAGATGCAGACTCGCCCACTGGTAGCCCGGGCCCTCGCAATTGTGAAGGATGGATGTGTGCCTGTACGCTGCCTCAATGTTGAAGACTGTGAGTTAACCGTGCCTGGGAATACCTTGCTGGCCAAAGTTTATGTGTCTGAAGGGGATATGCCTCGACGAACGAGCTTCACGCTACAGCCAGATAGGAGGTCAGCCTGGACCTATGCTGTAGAGGTCCATCAACGGGAAACCCCGACAGCGTAGTGGAACGGTCGAGTGATCATGGCTCGGATGGGGGTGGACTGCAACACCCTGACTCCAGGACAACAGAAGTTGCTGGAAGACACCATTTGGGAATTTCAGGAGGCATTCTCGAGACATGATGAGGACTTTGGGTGTGTGCTTCCGCCATTGAACACAAAATCCCCACCGGCGATGCTGCACCAATCAGGGAACGTTACCGGCAAATCCCACCTAAAATGTACCAGGAGCTGAAAGATATGGTGGCCAGCATGTTGGAAAACCGAGTGATTAAGGAGAGTCAAATTCCGTGGGCTGCTCCGGTAGTCTTGGTGCGGAAGAAAGATGGGAGTCTCCGGTTCTGCGTGGATTATTGGACCGTCCGGGATGCCTACCCCCTTCCGCGGATTGAGGAGTCGTTATCCGCCCTGAGTCATGCAAAGTTCTTCTCGACTCTTGACCTGGCCAGTGGGTATTGGCAGGTACCAATGGCCAAGATGGACAAAGCGAAGACGGCCTTCATCCTACCTATGGGACTCTATGAGTTTAACCGGATGCCGTTTGGCCTGTCCAATGCCCCAGGAACATTCCAACGGTTGATGGAGCACTGTCTGGGGGATCTCAGCTTCGAGTCGGTATTGATCTACCTGGACGACATAGTAGTATTTGGGGCCTCTTTTGAAGATCACCTCCAGAAGCTGCGACAGGTCCTAGGATGGGTGCGAGATCATGGGCTCAAGATCAAGCCCAAGAAATGCCAACTGTTTAAACAGCAAATAGAGTATTTAGGACATGTGGTCACCCAGGAGGGGGTAAAGCCGGCCCCCAGCAAGGTTGAAGCCATACAGAACTGGCCCCAACCACATACACTACGAGAGGTGCGGGCATTTGTGGGATTGGCTGGCTACTGCAGGAGGTTTATACCCAAATTTGCTCATGTGGTGGGCCCATTAAACGAGTTAACAAGAGGCACTGCGGGGGGCCCAAAGAATCGTCCCATTGAGTGGGGACCCCGACAACAAGAGGCCTTCGAGGCAGTGAAGCAGGCGCTGACCAGTGCCCCGATTCTGGCTTATGCGCGGCTCGACACCCCATTCCTGCTGTACACTGACGGGAGCCTACATGGCTTGGGGGCCGTGTTATCACAAGCTCAGGATGGACGTGAAAGAGTCATTGCCTATGGCAGCCGGTCTCTGAGAAAGTCGGAGCGCAACCCTGACAACTATAGCTCCTTTAAATTGGAACTACTGGCACTGGTGTGGGCCATGACCGAAAGGTTTGTGGAGTACCTGACAGGTGCAGAGGTGACCGTGATGACAGACAACAACCCGTTAGCACATCTGGAGAATGCCAAGCTTGGTGCGCTGGAGCAGAGGTGGTTGGCTCGACTTTCTAAGTACCAATACCGCATCAAGTTTCGGTCAGGAAGGGAGAACGGCAATGCAGATGCACTCTCCCGAGTCCCTGTTGGGTTATCTGATCGGAATGCTGATGAGGAGTTAGAGGACACTGAAACTCCTGACCTTGGTCGAGTACCCATGTTCCAGGACGTGGCAAATTCAAGTGGGGTGGCGTCCGGGATGCACATGTTGCTAGGCAAGACGTTGGCTGATTGAGAGAGAGTCCAGAATGGCTGCCCAGACCTGTGGAAAGTGAGAGAATGGGTCCGGACTAAAATCTGGCCTCGCCCAGAAGAGCGGGCCCGTCTGACTCCAGAGGGCCAAAAGTTGTTTAGGCAGTGGGATAAGCTGACTGTTACCCAGGGCCTCCTGTGTCGGACCATATACTTACAGTCAGAGTTGTAGTACCGGCATCAGATTGTCATCCCCATGTCATGGGGACCGGAGGCCGCCCGGGAAGCTCATGAAAGGGGAGCCCATTTCGGGAGTGAGAAAACGTTCACGTGGCTTCAACGGCTGGTATACTGCCCCGATCTGTCAGACATGGTGGCTGAGGCATGTCTTAAGTGTCGACTGTGGGTTGAGCAAGAGTACTGAACAACGGGCTCCTGTTCAGGCCATCCGGACCTCAGCGCCCCTAGAGCTTCTTATGATCGATTATGTACAGATTGGGTACTCTACCTCGGGACACTCGTACTGTCTAGTCATGACAGATCATTTCACCAAGTATGCGGTGGATGTACCCACCAGAGACCAGACGGCAGAGTCGGCCGTGGATGCGGTCTGTAAACACTTTATACAGGTGTTTGGGTGTCCTCGGAGGATACATTCCGACCAGGGGGCATGTTTTCAGGGTACTCTGATCAATGCGCTGTATCAACTGTATGGCATTGAACATTCCCAAACCACCCCGTATCACCCCCAGGGAAACGGGGCATGCGAGCTGTTCAACAACACCTTGCTCCAGATGCTGCGGACTCTGGAGGACAACCAGAAGGCTCGGTGGCCCGTGTACCTACCTGAACTGATGTGGGCCTATAACAACAGGGTACACAGTACCACTGGTTACTCCCCACATATGCTTATGTTTGGGAGAGCCAGACAGGAGATTGAAGATCTCCACATGCCCGATCCGATGGAGCCATCACCAAGAAATACCACTGCATGGGTGCAAGAGCACCGCCGCCGGCTAAGAGCAATCCACAAGGTTGTGGGGGAGCGCCTGGGACAAGTGGTACATCCTAACCCAAGACCAGTGCAGAGGGATGGGTTTGCCCAGGGTGATCGAGTGATGGTCAAAGCTAAGCGGCCGTCTGGAAAGTTGGATGGGCGGTGGGAGGCGGTCCCTTACACAGTGAAGAGGAGGATAGACCCTGACATCCCGGTCTATGAGGTAGAGCCAATAGGGACTGGGGGCCTTCACGAAACTTGCACCGTAACATGTTGAGACGTTGTAATTTTGATAAGCCTGTGTGCATGGAGGAGATGCCTCCTTCTGCTCAGGGTACAGAGCAAATACCCTTGGAGGAGGAGGAGGAGGAGGAATGATGGGTTGTCCCTGCCCCGGTACCCACAGAGGCTCCAGCCGTGGCAAGTTTGCCACCTCGGGAAAGTGTTGAGCAGTCAGCAGCCCCTCCCCCATTAGATGTGTCTGACGTCCCCAGTGCTTCTGAACCTATCCCTCTTCGAAGGTCAACTAGGCCCAATGCTGGTGTGCCCCCACAGCGCTATGCCCAGAATGAGTTTGTATGGGGAGGGTTGCCGAGGACGACAACCTCTAGTGGGGTGGCATGTAAGATGGGAAGCAGCTCTCATTGTCTGAACACTGTTTGTTTACAATTAAATATTTAACTGTCATTCTGCTGTTTGGCCACAAGATGCCGCTGGTTTTTCCTGACACAGATAACGGGCTGTAGCCATGGAGACGCTGTACACAAATCAGTGCTGTGCCACACAGGAAAGAAAGTGAGAGGAGAACTGTAGTATAACGGGCTGTTTTGGACAGAGATTCAAGAAAGAGAGAGAAAGTGTGTAGCGAGCAGGCAGCCATTTTGAGAAGGAGTTTGTTCTGAGGACTGTGTGCAGAGAATCCTACAACATCCAAGTGTGGAAACAGAACTGCAGCTGAGTGAAGTTACTTGTGTCTAAGATCCTGATCCTGTCCAGAGAAACGAGGAATTGCTTGCAGGAAGATGGATGAGACCTGAGGAACAAAACAATATACACTGCAGGACCATATACTTGTTAGAGAGACATTTTGTTCCGGTCAGAGTCACCAGCGGATGCAGAGCAGACCCGGGTCGGTAAGATCGTGCACGCACCCCATTACTTTGTTGGCGCCTAGAGACTGAGACCAGGCCTGTAGATAGTTAGTAGGGTCTCTGTTTGTGTCAGGCCACAAGTGTTGCTACTGTTCACTACAGGGACTCCATAACCTAAAGTGACACTTCACAATTGGAGAGCTGTTGAACTTTCTACAAACTCAATATAGACTGGCGTTGTGCGCAGGAGGAACACGCAGACGCATGATACAACACCAGTTAAGGGGGGGGAAATACGGTAGAGCTTTGTAAGTTTGTAAACTGTTGTGCTGCACCGCAGGCTAGCCCGCACCACACACCCATACAGTTATTCTTGTGTTGTTTTTAGGGTATTAACAGGTAAGGTGTGGCGGTTTGGTTGTGCCCACCAGTAGGCAAATTACTCCTGCATCCTACTTAGGGCACCGCGCTGTGCAGCATAAGGGTCTCAGCCTTCGGGCTGGGTGTCTGTAAATATATTGTATGTTCCCAGAATTGGCGGTTGGGTTCAATACCCCGTCTAAGTAAAATTCAGTTTTAACAAGAGCTGGTGGTGGAGTGGTTTTCCTTGTTCGTGACTTCGCTGTATCCTGGGGAGCCCACCCCAGTACACGTTCTACATCTACAGTGAACATATGCAAGCACAAATGATTTTAAATCACCTGGCTCCATTTTTTCTTCATCCTTTAGATGTAGAGAAGATTTAAAGCTGAACTCCAGGCAAACAGCTAAATAGATTAAATACATTTAAAGCAGCTGCTGTACCTGTTAAAGGATTTGTACAACCCCAATTCCAAAAAAAGTTAGGACGGTATGTAAAATCTACAATAAAAACTGAATGAAATGATTTGCAAATCTCATAGACCCATATTTAATTCACAATAGATAACAGACAACATATCAAATGTTTAAACTAAGAAAATGTACCATTTTAAGAAAAAAATAAGGTAATTTTGAAATTGATGGCAGTAACATGTCTCAAAAAAGTTGAGACAGGGCAACACAAAGCTGGCAAAGTAAGTAGCACTAACAAGGAAGAGCTAGAGGAACATTTCACAACTATTTAGATTAACTGGCAACAGGTCAGTATCATTATTGGGTATAAAAAGAGCATCTTAGAGAGTCATGGTGTTTACCAAAACTGCAAAGTACTAAATCTGGTGCAGCTCTGCATAGAAACCAGTCGGCTTCCAGGTTTTTATGCCAAAGCGTAACTGAACAAGCTGAGTTTAGAAGCTGTAATGACTTTAAATATATCATTATCTACAGTACATAATATCAAAAGATTTAAAGAGTCTGGAAACATCTCTGGAAAATGTATAGTACTAAGTTCAAATAGCACTTGTTTTAACAGTTTTATATATATAAAAAAGTCATATTTTAACAGTAGAACGTATTTGGTACAATTATTGGCACCTTTAAAGTCCCATAACCAGAGAAAACTGTGTTTGGACATAAACATGTCATTTATGATTGCATTAATAAATAGAGAGCTACATTAATTAGTGTTGTTTATATCTGCTTGGGGTTCAGCTTAAGAGTTCATTCACACAGGGACGACTTTGGATCCGACTTCAAGTCGCCCCAAGTCGCCCCTAGTCGCGCTGCATGAGAAAATCAATGTAAGTGAATGGAGCCGTCTTAATGCAAACTACTGCAGTCGCTCCGACTTCAGAAAAGGTTCCTGTACTACTTCAATCCAACTTCTAGGCGACTTGTAGGCAAATTGTACCCATAGATTTCAATGGAAGTCGCCTCAGAAGTCGGATCACTGTCTTAACAGAAGCAACAATACAGGAAGAGAACATACATTTCTCAGGCAAACCCCTCCCTCCCCCCTCCCACCCACAGAGCTGATTATTGTTTGATTGGCCACTGGAAAGCCTCCTGTCCTGGAGGGAACTTGAAGTTGCCTTGTAAGTTGCCTCATGTCGCGCTGTGATTCATACTCAAGTCGTGTCCAAGTTGCCTCCCAAAGTCGCGCTGGAAGTCGTGTTGCCCCTGTGTGAATAGAGTCTTAGGCTTTTATGACCGTTTTCTGTACATAATTTGTACATTTTTATAAAACTGTCACTATCATTACTTTTAGGTTTTGCTTTTCTGTTGTTCAAACAGGTAAAAAGCAAACAAACTTTATAATCTTTTTGTATTATAATAAATCACCAGAATAACTAAATTCTACCTCACCCAAAATGTTATCTGGTCTAGTATGTTATTATTTTAACATGTAAAACTGTGATATCAACGTGAAATATAAAAAAGCAAAACAGATTTGTGAATGAAACCTGACCAGAAAGTTCCTCCTCTATCTGCCCTGATTGAAATGTTCTCCATGTGCCTACGTGGGTTTCCTCCGGGTACTCTGGCTTCTTCCCCCACACCAAAGACATGCTGGTACAATAAATACAATGTAAAACACAATATGCGCAGAGCGCAGTCCAACAAAAATATGTGTTTATCCCAATATGTGAGACACAAGTTGCCCACTAAACACTGTAATGCCGCGTACACACGCCCGGAATTTCTGACAACAAATGTTCGATGGGAGCTTTTGGTCGGAAATTCCGACCGTGTGTAGGCCCCATCGGACATTTTCTGTCGGAATTTCCGACAACAAAAATTTGAGAGCTGATTCTCAAATTTTCCGACAACAAAACTTTTCGGAAATTCCGACCGTGTGTACACAATTCCGAAGCACAAAATTCCACGCATGCTCGGAATCAAGCAGAAGAGCCGCACTGGCTATTGAACGTAATTTTTCTTGGCTCATCGTACGTGTCACCGCGTTCTTGACGTTCAGAATTTTCAACAACATTTGTGTGATCGTGTGTATGCAAGACAAGTTTGAGCCAACATCCGTCGGAAATAAATCCACGGTTTTGTTGTTGGAATGTCCGATCGTCTGTACGCGTCATTAGAGTAATTTCTCTGCACTCCATTAATCGTACCAATAAGAAAATAATAAAATGCAGCACAACTACTGTACATAAAGCTGATTATTGAAAATATACAAAATCAGAAATCTCTCTCTCTCTGCTGTTCTGTGAAGCCCTCAGAGGTTTGTTAGAAAACCTTAGTGAACAAACAGCATCATGAAGGCCAAGGAACACACCAGACAGGTCAGGGATAAAGTTGTGAAGTTTAAAGCAGGGTTAGGTTATAAAAAAAATATCTCAAGCTTTTAACATCTTAAGGAGACCTGTTCAATCCACCATCTGAAAATTGAAAGAGTATGGCACAACTGCAAACCTACCAAGACATGGCCATCTGTAACGACACCCTGTGTATGAAAGGGGTTAACGTCGTTTAGGATATTCCATTCCCGAACACCAAGGCAGCTACCGACACTCCAGTCAGGCGAACAAGACCCATAAGAATAATTCTCCCTCAATAACGAGACGACGCTCTGTATGAGGTTCAAGCAGGACTGACAATCTTTATTGAAAAGACTACAAGTTTTATACACCAAAAGAGGAGGTGCATCATATTACTCTGGAATTACACCTGTGACCAGACCTAATTAACATGCTAATTACCTAATTCCTTTTAGCAGCCTGGCTGTCTCCTAAACTTCAAAACACATTATCACAGGAATCCTTTCATACAATACAGGGTCAATTAGCCCAAGCCCCCATGAAAAGATCCTCAGAATTTAGTCTGGATCCATTAACATTACAATAGACAACAGTCTGGTGTCTGGGGGTGATGACATTAGCATCGTTAAGCAATAGAATTAGTCAGTCTTTACATATATCCTGGAATGCCCATATTAGGAGTTACTTCCTGTGCAGAGACCTCACAGCACTCAGGGGATAACATCTTCATATTTCTTGAGAGATATTGCTAATGAATATTACTGTCCCATTTGAAGTAGTCCACAATATATTTCCTCAGTCACCCTATGCCCCTAATAGACATAGGGTGATTTAGACATAAGAGGTGCATGGGGAGCTGAAGCAAGGGTATCTCATACTTTCTAAAGGATTCTGGGTTCCACGGGCCCTCCCGTTACATCTCTCCACTTTCGGCAGGAGACTAGCACAGGAGGAGACCCCAGATGGGTTGACTCCGAAGTTAGTCCATAGTTCCATTCCTCTAATGCCTGTATCCACACAGTACCCCAAATAAATTGCTCCAAACAGAGCATTACTCACCCAGCCAACCTCTGCCTCTCTCAGAGAACATACCCGCCGCTGGGGAGAGGCCTGGACTGGCCCTTCTCCCTGGAGTCCTTTCAGCCGCTGGAGAGAAGACAGGGTGACTGGGCTCAGTCCGTCATGCTGTTGGGGATCTGGGCCAACTGCCCAGCATCCCTGGAGTATACAAGTGGAGACTGAAGACCCAGCCACTTGTGGTAGGTGAAAACGACCTAGTGCTTGCAAAGCAAGGTTGACATCCTCCTGTCTCAGTGTCGCACCATTTTCTGGGGTTGTGTCAGTGAAGACTGAAGTCCCATCCACTACCACAGGAACTCCCTCTTCTGTTAGTTGAGAGCAGAGGCCAGCAGCACTCTGCTCTGTTGCCAGCTCTTCTGAGACCGCAGTCCCATCCCCCGATATCAGCTCAAGCTGCAGTTGTGTCCAGAGGCCAGTAGCATTCTGCCCTGCTGCCAGTGATTCAGCTGGGAGTAAAAGCTTTACTACCTCAGCTTGTTGCTGGAGAGAGGTGCCAACTGCCCCGGCTCCCTGGAACTCCACAGTTGTTGCCAGTGCTGGGCAGAGGTTGGTAGCACTCTGCCCTGTTGCCAGCACTTCTGCTGGGGACCCCACACCATCTGCTCCGGTTAACTGTTGGGGAGGGAAGATGGCTGCTTCTCCTCCCTGCATCTCTGAAATCCACTGGGAAAGAGGAACCATCAACTTCTCAGCTCGGGCCTCCAAAACTGCCACGGGTGTAGAGCAGGGGTCTGCAGTACTCTGTCCTGCTGCCAGTACTTGAGCAGGTGATGCATAATCCATAACATCCTCTGAACAGTCCATTAAGTCCATACATTCTGTAATCTGTGGCTGGGGAGATGAGCCAACTGCCCCAGCTCCCTGGAACTACACAGTTGTTGCCATTGCTGGGTAGAGTCTGGTAACTAAACTGACAGGCCGGGCAAGGATAACCATATTCAGAGAAGCAGCCAAGAGACCCATGGTAACTCTGGGGGAGCTGCAGAGATCAACAGCTCAGGTGGGGGAACCTGTCCACAAAACAACTATTAGACATACACTCCACTGTTGGTGGCAGCATCATGATGTGGGGATGCTTTTCTTCAGCAGGGACAGGGAAGCTGATCAGAGTTGCTGGGAAGATGGATGGAGCCAAATACAGGGCAATCTTAGAAGAAAACCTGTTAGTCTGCAAAAGACTTGAGACTGGGGCGAAGGTTCACCTTCCAGCCGGACAACGACCCTAAACATACAGCCAGAGCTACAATAGAATGGTTTCGATCAAAGCATATTCATGTGTTAGAATGGCCCAGTTAAAATCCAGACCTAAATCCAATTACCTGAGCCCCATCTAGATCCAGCGATGTTGCACGAGAGCCTCGGCTGTCCAGGTGCGCCATTGGCTCCCACTGCTGTGAAAGTCAATGAGCCAATGAGGAGAGAGAGGGGGCAGGGTCGAGCCAAAGCTCCATATCTGGAGGAGGATCAGGGCTGCTCTGTGCAAAACCACTGCACAGAGTATGTAAGTATAACATGCTTGTTATTTAAAAAAACAAACAAGACTTTAATATCACTCCACTTCATGTATGAGTATGCAGTCTGCTCTCCTCCTCCTGTTTCATACATTAAGGTCAAAAAATGCTTTAGTCTGCTCACCTTTAAGGCTGGTAGGAGGATGTGAACTCCATCTCTTGGTACTTCCCAATTTCAACTACATAAAAAAGAAGAGGAGAAACTAATAGTGCTCTCCGTATTTAATAAAATCCACCCTTAAATAGTCTCACTGCTTAGTTCCTATATATACAATGGTGCCTGAAATCGGAAAGGACATTCCCTGGAGCCTTCGTGATCAGCGGGACCAAGGAAGCAGCAGAAAAAGATCCTAACCTCATGCTGCAGCCCTATAATTAAAAGATTAAGCACAGAGACTCAAAAAAAACTGGACAAACCAGGTAAAAAGCAGTCAATAAACAGCACCAGTCATCAAGGGGATGTCAAAACGGGCTCCTCCATTGCAAGAAACAAATAATAAATTTACATTACAATAAAATTACAATTCGATATGGGAACAAGGTAAAACACCAAAAAAAACTATAAATACATACCGTAAATCGACCAAATCAAACACCATAATAAAAATAGACTCCAGGTATGTACTGTACTCCAGATGGATAGGTACATAAATCCAACCGCAGAGGAGGCAAATATAAAATCGCTAGTAAAACAGTTGAGATCAAATTGAATATTGAGGACGCAGAGTGAAAGGACCTTAGCCTCATAGATCCAAAAAGATTCTCTCTGGCTTAACTGCCTAATGAAATTTCCCCCTAACCACTCTTTTGACCACCCCAGAACATCAATCACTTTGTTATGACACAACCCAAAATGTTCAGAAACATTGTGATTCCTCTCTCCTTTTATAACCCCCTGCCGACTGCTGACAGTAAATATACTGAGAGCGGGGGGCAGGTGCAGAATGGGCAATATACATGTGCATGCCCCCTGCCAACTCGTGCTATAATTGTACACAGCGCAGGTTTGGCAGCAGATTTCAGCCAATGATTTTGGCTGAAATCTGCTGATCAGTTGTGACCAATTGCACACAGTGTTTTTCAAACACACAGAACTCTGTGTACAGAGAACAGTGATCTGCCTGTTTCTTCTAACTGAAAAGCAGGGAGAAAAAACAGCCAGGTTAGTAAGTAAAAGCAGCACACATTACACTTGCTAGTTAACACTAGACTTGTGCACAACGGAAAAATTCGTTCCGTTTCGGTTCGTTTCTTTCCGGTCCTGTTGATTCGTAATCATTCGTAATTTTGCTAGACGGGATTTTTCGTGTTCGGACTCATTCGTATTTTCGCAAGCGACATTTTTCGTTGAATTTTTTGTTGCTTTATAATTCGTACTTTCGGTAGAGTACGTTGTTTTTCGTTGATTCTGGACACAACTCCTACTTTCGTAACTTTTTTTGGGTTCGTTGATTCGTAATTTTCCGTGTCCCTCTCACAACGACGCTGCCTATTATGCCTAATGTGCTTCGAATGGATTTGTACTTTTCTAAATACATAGCGGTTATTTGTAACGATTCGAAATCTCGTATTTTACTTTCGTGTTTTACATGCGGCTATAGGCTCCGCCCCTGTACACCATTTTGAGAGGGTTCAGCACGGTGAGGGAGAAGCAGAGAGCAGAGCAGAGTGAGTGTTATTGTGCTTCGAATGGATTCGAAATCTCGGATTTTACTTTCGTTTTTTCATGCGGCTATAGCCTCCGCCCCCTGTACACCATTTTGAGAGGGAGTTCAGCACTGTGAGGGAGAAACAGAGAGCAGAGCAGAGTGTTATTGTGCTTCGAATGGATTCGTACATTCGTAACTTTTTTCATAACGAATTATGCCGAAGACATTCGGGCATTCGCTATTTTGCGGTATAATTTATTTCGGATTCGGTTTTATTCGTAATTGCTTTGTTCGGAAATTCGAATGCTTCCGAATGTCCGAAAGTTGCTAAATTCGGACGAATTTCGATTCGTTACGAAACAAATTGCACAAGCCTAGTTAACACCTTGATTGCCCCTAGATGTTAACACCTTCCCAGCCATTGTTATTAGTACAGTATATAGTATTATCACTGATCACTGTATTAGTGTCACTAGCGATGTTAGTGTCAGTTAGTGACCATCCTAGCCAGAGGCTGTTAGAACCAGATTTCCCGCCACACTATCACAGTCACGCTATAAAGTCGCTGATCACCGCCATTACAGTATACAGTTCCGGATTCTTCTCGATTTATACTGTGCAATATAAACAAAATCAAGAAAATTATTTAAAAATATTGAGGGATATTACTTCAACTCATCCCCTACCTGCCCTTTTGTATGTGTTTTTGGCTCCTCGCAGGGAGGGGAGAGGCACACAGCACCACAAGCCCGTACCCTCCTGAGTAAGGAGGTTGAGCGGTGTTACTTTTCGGGCGAGCCTGCGGCCGGAGTTGAATCCTCCCGAGGATGATTCTCACCTCTACCTTAGATAGATGCAAGTCCTTATGTTTCCCCCAATAATGTAACTGTCCGCACCAACTGAAAGTCCAACTTCTATATTTATTTCACATGGATAATAAATATGCCTCTTTGAAAGCAGACAGGTTGGGACAAGACACAGGACAGCTTAGGTGGGAGGAGGTCCAGGCACAAACTTGAATCATGTTCTTTTACTGTTTAGATTTCACAAACAGCTTTGGCGCATGGTCTCTGCCACAGACCGTGAGGTTGGTCTCTGCCACAGACCTGGTGAATAGAAAGTCACTGCCACTGACTTGGAGAACGAGTCACTGCCACTGACCGGGTGGATAGGGCCTTGCCCTATGAAGTCACTGCCACTGACTTGGAGCGAGTAGGGTCACTGCCACTGACCTGGTGAACTTCCTTCTCAAAGTATTGGCCCATGTCAAGGAGAAAACCATCCCTCCGGAGAGTTACCAGAGGCCCTCACCGTCACCACGACTCTGCGCTGGGTCTTCGGAAAGGGTTACCTCCCTGGCCTCCTCATCTCAGATACGGGTCCCCTCGCAAAGGCGGCACCCTGGGAGCTCTCGATCCCTAGCGGACCCCAGCCGAAGGTTGCTGGGCCCCAGGCCTTAAAAATAGTACTTCACTCCAGACTGAAGGTGTCTGGGATGGAACAGGAACCAGGTCTCCGGGCCTAGGCCACCCAGAGAACGAACCCACACACCCAGGCCGAAGGTGCCTGGGCGTGGACGAAGACGACCGACCCCTATGGAATATGGCTGCCCCTTTTTATACCCTCTCCCGACAGTCACAGCAGGTTCCCTGCCCCGCCGTACTGCTGCCGAAAGAGGACAAGAAAAGGCGCAACCCTGTATTGCGGTTCAACCCGGACCCAGGGCGACAGCGCCACCGGTAGGTCCCAGGGAACTACACACCAATACCAACTCCCATGGTACACAAATGGTCCATTTAACCCTAACAATAGTGTGTCTGAGCCCAACTACCACTCAGACACTCCCCTAAATTGTACACCCGGCTACATTACATAAAGCTAAAGCTCTGGGACCAGTTTTACCCCCGAATCCCAGATTTATCTATAGAAAAGTGCCTAATCTGCAAAATGTTTTGACACTCCAAGTACTGATAACAAAAATAAAAATAAATGATTCCCTTTCCTATCTGGATTTTATTCTTGTGGCAAATGTAAACTGTAAACTGTAGGACTTCATTACCTGTACCAAGGAGGGACTGACATATACAGGTGTGTGTGTGTGTATATATATAAAGTTAGGTCCATATATATTTGGACACAGGCACAATTTTCGCTTTTTTCAGGTATGTACCAAAACATGTTGAAGCTATAGTTATATAATGGATTGAAAGTGCACACTCTCAGGTTTAATTTGAGGGTATGTACATAGGGTTGCCACTTGTCCGGTTTTGACCCAGACAGTCCGGGTTTTGACACATGTGCCCGGGTTTCCACCCACTGGAAACCCGAGCACACATTTCACCGTTCTGTGGCAGCCGGATATCTGTCCCCGGCCGCGCGTGATCCCGTGCCCGCTATCACTGTCACACAGCGGTGCGCTCTGAGCCAGCGGGTGCCCTGTGATTGGACGAACGGGCCATGTGCAGGGCGGGCAGCAGACATTGGGGTCTGTGAATTGCCCTGCAAGGCTGGTGCTGGTTACGTGTGGAGGCGGGGGCAGGGCTGTGGATTCGATAATCGTGCCTGCTTGTTCCCGGAGTCCTGCCTCACGATGTGTGTCTCCTGAGGTCTCATCTGCTCTAACAGCTCCTCCCCCTCCTCTGTGTCAGCTCCTCCCCCTACTCTGTGTCAGCTCCTCCCCTCCTCTGTGTCAGCTCATCCCCCTCCTCTGTGTCAGCTCTCTCTTTCTCTCTCTCTCACCTTCCTCTCTCTCTCACCTTCTTCTCTCTCTCTCTCTCACCTTCCTCTCTCTCTCACCTTCCTTCCTCCCTCTCTCTCTCTCTCTCTCACCTTCCTTCCTCCCTCTCTCACCTTCCTTCCTCCCTCTCTCTCACCTTCCTTCCTCCCTCTCTCACCTTTCTTCCTCCCTCTCCTTCCTTCCCCCCTCTCTCACCTTCCTTCCTCCCTCTCTCACCTTCCTTCCTCCCTCTCTCTCACCTTCCTTCCTTCCTCCCCCCTCTCTCTCTCTCTCTCACCTTCCTTCCTCCCTCCCTCTCTCTCTCTCTCTCTCACCTTCCTTCCTCCCTCACTCTCTCTCTCTCACTCACTCTCTCTCTCTCACCTTCCTTCCTCCCACTCTCTCTCTCACCTTCCTTCCTCCCTCTCTCTCACCTCCCTTTCTTCCTATCGTCCTTCCTTCCTTCCTCCCTCTCTCTCGCCTTCCTTCCTCCTTCTTTCTCTCTCTCTCACCTTCCTCCCTCTCTCTCTCTCTCTCTCACACCTTCCTTCCTCTCTCTCTCTCTATCTCTCTCACCTTCCTTCCCCTCTCTCTCTCTCTTCCCCCTCTCTCTATATCTCTCTCACCTTCCTCCCCCTCTCTCTCTCTCTCACCTTCCTTCCTCCCTCTCTCTCTCTCACCTTCCTTCCTTCCTCCCTCTCTCTCTCTCACCTTCCTTCCTCCCTCTCTCTCACCTTCCTTCCTCCCTCTCTCTCTCTCACCTTCCTTCCTCCCTCTCTCTCTCTCGCCTTCCTTCCTCCCCCCCTCTCTCTCACCTTCCTTCCTCCCCCTCTCTCTCTCACCTTACTTCCTCCCCCCTCTCTCTCTCTCTCTCACCTTCCTCCCTCCCTCTCTCTCTCTCTCTCACCTTCCTTCCTCCCTCCCTCTCTCCTTTCCTTCCTCCCTCCCTCCCTCTCTCTCTCTCACCTTCCTTCCTCCCTCTCTCTCTCACCTTCCTTCCTCCCTCTCTCCCTCCCTTCCTCCCTCTCTCCCTCCCTCTCTCCCACTCTCCCTCTCTCCCTCTCTCCCTCCCTCCCCTCTCTCTCTCTCCCCCTCTCTCTCTCACCTTCCTTCCTCCCTCCCTCTCTCTCTCTCTCACCTTCCTTCCTTCCTCCCTCCCTCTCTCTCCCTCTCTCTCTCTCACCTTCCTTCCTTCCTCCCTCTCTCTCTCTCTCACCTTCCTTCCTTCCTCCCTCTCTCTCTCTCACCTTCCTTCCTCCCTCTCTCTCTCTCACCTTCCTTCCTCCCTCTCTCTCTCACCTTCCTCCCCCACCTCTTTCCCTCCTCAGGGGGTGGCGGCCCCATGAGGATGGCTGTATGGGGCCCCAATAATTGCTAACAGCAGCCCCGTGAGAGAGTGCACCAGTTCGGATGTGTCCTGAATCCTGTGTCTTGCCGACACACTTCTCCCCAAGGCTCCCCACACAGTGGAAGGAAGGAAAACAGCACTACAGTAGAGGAGCTCCACCCCCAAACTCCAGCTCCCACACTTCCTGGCTCGAAGCAGCTCTAGGTAAGGCAGTCTAATGGGGGTCTTACGGGGCAGGGTTCACTGATGGGTGGGTTCCCTGATCTAATAGAGGGGGGACCGATATAAGGGAAGTGGAGTCTGTGGGGCGGGAGGTGGACAGTGTCAATGGGGAAGTGGACAGTGTCAGTAGGGCAGTGGATGGTACCAGTAGTTACCATCCACGCTAAGCGTGACGCATTATTTCTCTCCTCCAGGTCTTTAAAATCCTATAGTGTATATCACCAAAAAATTTCCCATGCGCCGCTAAAGTGTTCGGGTTTGGCTTGAGGAAAAGGTGGCATGGCCAGGTGTGGGCTACTCCTTTGTTATTTCTTCATCAATTAAGTAGGTAAAAGGTCTGGAGTTGGTTCTAAGTGTGGTATTTGCATTTGGAATCTATTGCTGTGAACCTACATCATGTGTTCAAAGGAGCGGTCCATGCAAGTGAAACAGCCCATTGTAAGGCTTCAAAAATGAAAAAAAAAAACATCAGGAAGATAGCAGCAACATTAGAGTGGCCAAATCAACAGTTTGGTACATTCTGAGGAAAGAAGAATGCACTGGTGAACTCAGCAACATAAAAAGGCCTGGACGTTCACTGAAGACAACAGTGGTGGATGATCGCAGGATCCTCTCTAAGGTAAAGAAAAACCTATTCACAACATCCAGACAAGTGAAGGACACTCTCCAGGAGGTGGGCGTATCATTGTTAAAGTCTGCAATTAAGAGAAGACTTCACGAGAGCAAATACAGAGGGTTCACCACAAGGTGCAAACCATTCATAAGCCTGAAGAATAGAAAAGCCAGATTAGACTTTGCCAAAAAAAATCTAAAAAAGCCAGACTAGTTCTGGAAAAGCATTCTTTGGACGTATGAAACTAAGATTAATCTGTACCAGAATGACGGGAAGAAAAGAGTGTGGAGAAGACTTGGAACAACTCATGATCCAAAGCACACAACGTCATCTGCAGTGTGATGGCATGGGCATGCAGGGCTTCCAGTGGCTTCCAGAGTCATTGGTGTTTATTGATGATGTGACAGAAGACAGAAGCTATGAGTAAGCGTCAATTCGTGACGTGAAACGCGTTAGCCACCCTTCCCTGCATGCACACTATCTGCATTTGTTGTTTTGGATTTATGGATTTATTTTGAATTTGGACTTTTTACTTGAAATTTTGGAATAAATAACTGTCTATACAGAGTGCGGCAGTCCAGGGTTTCTTTTTCTCCCAAGAAGACAGAAGTAGCCGGATGAATTCTGCAATGTTTAGAGATATACGGTCAGCCCAGATTTAGCCAAATGCAGCAATGTTGATTGGACGGCGCTTCACAGTACAGATACTGTAGACAATGATCCAAAACAAACTGCAAAAGCAACCCAGGAGCTTTTGAAGGAAAAGAAGTGGAATATTCTGCAATGGCCGAGTCAATCACCTGATCTCAACCCAATTGAGCATGCATTTCACTTGTTGAAGGCAAAACAAAAGACTCACAATCAAAGAACAACTGAAGACAGCTGCAGTTAGAGCCTGACAAAGCATCTGAAAGGAGGAAACCCAGTCTTTTGGTAATATCCATGGGTTCCAGACTTCAGGCAGTCATTGCCAGTAAAGGATTCTCAACAAAATATTAAAAATCAACATTTTATTTATGATTATATTAATTTGTCCAATTACATTTGAGCCCCTGGGGGACTGTGTATAAAAATGGTTGCAGTGGGGGGCGTGGCCTGGAGGGGGCGTGGCCTGGACGTGAGCAGTGGCGGACGTGTTCTGGAGAAGCTCCGGGTAACCCGAGTTCAATCCGCCATCATCTGAGGCTAAAATTGACAATCCACAGCCTGGGGGCACTCCTGCATGATCAGCGCAGTCCCCTGTAGTGCCCATCACAAGTATTTTGGGGCAATTCGGCCAGAGGACGCCCTAATTTCGCCATCGGCGGATCCTGAGGCCGCCGCCATCTTGCAGGCCTGCGGCCTTCCTGAGGAACCAGATTCCAACAGCCCGCAAGGTAAAGAAACCTGCACACTTCCTTCCCTACCACCCATCCACCCACCTAGAGCAGTCCAGAGCAAGATCTGAGCCTCGGGGACATACGTGGAGGCCGCGGCCGGCGCGGCCTAGTGGGGCCTTCGGGACCCCAGTGTTTCCTGAAGCTGTGCCCCGCTGGAGCGCTCCGCGGCCGGTCCGCCTCCGTTCCAGAGGCACGGGTCTCCACACAACATTCGCCAGGCACCCATCCTGGACCCATCTACAGCCGAGGGTGCCAATAAAAACGACCTACCTGAGGGGCGTGTCCTGACGTGTGCAGCGGCGGACGTGCTTCAGGGGAGCTCCGGGACTCCCGAACTCCATCCACCGCCATCCGGGTTGATAAATCGACCATCCACGTCCCAATCTCATCCCAGCCCGTTCACCTTGCCCCACCGCAGTGTCCTGGGCCGTTATCGCGGAGCGATTCGACCGGGGGAAGCCCGAAATCCGTAGCCGCCAGCTTCTGCAGCCACCGCCATCTTGTAGGCCCAAGCCCTCCCGGAGGAGCCAGACCCCGGCATTCTTGGAGGTGAGAGACCACCATCCATCCCCACCCGCCACCCATCCTCCTACCTGGAACAGCCCGAAGACAGGGCCGACTCTCGGAGCCATCTGTGGTGGCCGCGACTCCACGCGGCCTTGTGAGGCCTTGAATCCCCGGTCTTTCCTGCGGACTGCACCCCCGCGAGAGCGCAGTGAGGCCGACCCGATCCGTCTCTGGGGGCCAGATCCCACACACGGCACCCGCCCGGTCCCCCATCCTGGGCCCTGTCTGTGCCGGGGGCACTTAAAGAACTTTTTGGGCTGATCCCATCCACGTGAGATCCGCCGCCATCTTGAGGCCTGTGGGCCCTCCGAATCTCCGGGACTCGGGTAAGGCGGCTACGGGAGGAGCGGGGAACATCTCTGGCCACAGCTATCCCACCTCTCCTGGACAGTCAGGCTGGAGAGGGGGAGTTCTGAAGGCCGGTGGAGGCACCCAATAGTGTTGTTTAAAGCAGGGGAACGGCGGCCATCTTGCTACACCTCAGGTCTACAGACAGCCTCTTCGTCCTCCCCTGCACTAACATCAAGGCTTAATCCTGACACCCCGCCTGCAAGAGGGGTGAACCGGGCTGCTATGCTCTGCTATGCTAGAAGACTTATTTAGGTGGGGATCTGCTCAGACGGCGGCCGGGATGGCGGCATGAAGATAGGACTCCTGCATGACGGGGATGTGAAACGCTTTCTTTAGACACCACAATCAGCTGAATCATGGGGAAATCCACTAGAAGTTCCTCCACACCACGCACTCTCAAAGACTCAGGGGCACAATTGAGCAACAATATTCCGGAGATGTTCAAGAATCGGCCCCCAGGGGACCACGGGGAGATGCAGAATTCACAGAGCTCACAGGCCTCATCCTTGATCCCGCTTGAAAACACCGTTGGTCTGAGATCAGCCACAGACCCTAACCCGAGCCTACTCGACCTCCAAAGAGATCTGCAGAGAGTGGCACTAGACATCAAACATACTCTAACAACGGCCATTGCGGATCTGAAGTCGGACATTCACACAATGAACCACCGCCTCACCGAGGTGGAAGAAACCACCCAAACTCAGGCAGTAGCAATCAGGCAAGTACAAAAGACTTATGACTCACAACTGTCTCACATGTTTGAACTCCACAGACAGGTGGAGGATTTAGATAACAGGGGTCGCAGACATAATGTTAGGGTTCGGGGGGTCCCCGAGGGTACAGACCCGGCTACACTACCACAAACAGTCTGCTCCATTTTCAACGACCTCTTGGGCCGCCCGGCTGACTCCCCCATCGAGATGGAAAGACTGCACCGGGCCCTGAGACCCCCTCCCCGAGATTCTGAGCCCCCCAGGGACATTGTGTGCTGTATCGTAAATTTTCCCCTCAAAGAGGAGATACTGAGGAAGGCAAGAGATAGAGGCCGAATTTTGTTTAATGGCACAGACATTAAATTATTCCAAGATCTCTCTCAAATAACTTTGCAGAATAGGCGCACTCTGCGTCCCCTGTTGGATACACTGCGGGCCCGCAATATACAGTATAGATGGAAGTTCCCGTTTTGCCTCTCAGCGTCCACCAGGGGCCATACAGCCTTCTTACGGACCCCGGAAGATTTGCCTGTATTCTGCGAACAACTAGACATACCATTGATTGACCTGCCTGACTGGTACTCTTTCTACTTTCCCACGGAGCCTTGGAAACCTGTCTCGCACAACTCCTCACCAAAAGCTCAGCGACAACGCTCCAGACGCCGCAGATTGGACCCGACATCACCAGGAGACCGCTATGCCCACCGTGACAACCTCCTGCAACATCCGGACCCGGCTGGAACCCCGAGAGGGGGACTTCAAGATGCTTAACTCTGCTCCTTTCTACATCAAGCCTCTAAAACTACCTAGTTGAGATTACACAGAAACGTTCTGTTGCTGTTTAAATTTGTTTGCGATTCCGGCACGGGGGAGGGGGGGGAAGGGGGAGAGAGGGGAAGAGGTTTTTTTTTTTTTCTCCTCTCTTTGCTGACCTCACCCCCCAAGCCCAATTGGAACTTACTGCCCCCTTTGATTCCAGCCAAATGAGTTTTCACCTTCACCTAGACGGTTATTTCTAAGCTGTGGCCCTTTGTTGCCCTCCAAAGCGCCAAAAGCATTCGGTGCCCCCCCCCTTTTTTTTTTTTTATCTTCCAGACATGACTAACTCTGATTTGCTCCTACAGTTTCTCCGGGGGGCCTTCTCGGGGTCCATTCCTTCCAGGGTCTAGGTGATGTATACTACCGAGAAGGTAACAGATGCTCACACGCATGGTTTGCCAGGGATATGCCTTTGCCTGCTTAGATCGCTTTGTTTTTATGCCTGCTGATTACTTTGGGGAGGTGGACTCGGCTCCTGACAGCTTGAGGAATGTCTCTACAATCTAGACATATTGTCTTTTATATTGGCCCCTGTTGTAGGATTATGCTAAGGGATCCGCCAAGCCAGATTACCGTCTTTCACGGTGGGGCCGGGTTCACTCCTCCACTTTCCCGTTTTTGATTTTTTATGGGTTGAACCTGCACTTATTCTGTAGCTTGTGATAAGCTCTCCATGCTAGGCATTTACTTCTTTCACAATAAGACCTAACTTGAACTACGCCCATGCTTAAGCGGGATGGCATTGGGTCTCAGGGGAAGAGTATACTCTTACCTTGAACACAACCCTGGGGTATCTCCTGAGACTGGTCCTATACCTGGACAATGGATTTTCAGATTGAGGCCCTACTGGATTGACACACAGTCCGAACCCCTTGGGGGGTGGGGGGGGAGCAGCGTTGCAATGTTTCAATGCCTGTTTGTTTATTTGTTTATCTGTTTCTATGGTTCTGGTCGGTGGGTTCAGGGGCCTACATATTTGTGGGCTCAGGGACACACCGATCTCCACAAATGTGTGATAATGTTTAAGGATGAATATTGTCCATCCTAAGCCCTTGGTAGGGGGTCCGTTTAGATTCCGTTCACAATAGGTTTAGACTGGTCTATCATATAACTTGGATAGGCTTTTGGACCGCCCCTGTTATCATTATGCAACAGTATATCCCGAAGTAACAACCTGTGCAGGGGAATTCCACGTCTCAATATTCATTTATTCCTTCTCGATTCCCTTTTGTACTTTTCGTATTTTAATCCCATGATTCTCATTTACGCCATCCATTGTCTTTTAAGCACCTGTTTTATCTCCTTACGTCCACCGTTGTGCGGGATTCCAGTATCCCGTCCTGGTCTTTCTACCCCTCCACAGCCTCCCACTTGGCGGGAAGCTGACACTCCGGATTTTCCCTTATTAGGCGGTTAGATTTATATTTAACTGCCTCCGGTATTATCACGCACGCGCTGTAGACCCTCCCAGCGTTAGTGCATTGTTCTTCTCCGTGCGTTTCCCCTCCCCCCCCTGCTTCCTGACTTCCTTACTTACTCCCTCCCATCTTTCTCTAGATCCTACGTGTCCCCTCCCCCCATCCCCCCCCTTTATTTATTTTTTATTTTTATTTTTTTTCTCCTTTCTTTTCTTCATTTTCGTGGGGGCCGCTCTTCTTTCCTCTCTCCTGTCAGGGACAGTGCGGTGGCTCCTGATCACCGCACTAACAATCAGACTTCGCTCATAAATATTATATTCTCCGTTGGATTACACCATGCAGAAGGAGAATATAATTAAACAACAGCTGTCATTGAAATGTCTCTCACTCAACGTCAAAGGCCTAAATCTCCCTGAAAAGAGAACACAGGTATTGTCAGCATTGACTAAACACAATGCTCACTTTCTTATGCTCCAAGAAACTCATTTTAGATCTGATGTAATCCCCAAATTGGGGAACCATATTTACAAGCAGGTAATACATTCTACGAACCCAGAGTCCAAGACGAAGGGAGTTTCCATACTGATATCCAAACGCGCTGATTTTCGATTGTCGGACTCGATAATCGATCCGGAGGGCAGGTACATTTTTATTAAAGGTACCTTTGCCTCTAAACCAATCACACTAGCCAATGTGTACTGCCCAAACGAGCACCAAGTGTCGTTCTTTAGGAAAGTCTGTGACCTGCTTGCCACATTCCAGGAGGGTATTGCACTCTTGGGAGGGGACTTCAATGTTCCATTAAACCCAACTATAGACTCCTCTACTGGCACATCCATCCTCACACACCGGGCACTTCGCCAGATTAGACTCCAAATGCAATACCTAAAGCTCCATGACACATGGCGTACCATGTATCCTACCGATAAAGATTACACTTTTTTCTCTCCACCCCACCAGAAGTACTCTAGGATAGATTACTTTTTTCTCTCGCAGACTGACCTATCCTTTCTCTCGCAGGCCACTATAGAGCCAATGTTCTTATCAGACCACCACCCTATAACAGTAACTCTTACGTTTCCTGACGTCCATAAGACAACGAAAACCTGGAGACTGAATCCAACGCTATTCAAAGACCCTGAAAATGTTAGACAAGTGCGTACCTGAATTAAATTGTACTTTCAAGAAAACTCTACCCCAGATGTCTCTCCCATAACACTTTGGGAAGCACACAAATGTGTCCTAAGGGGAAAATTAATCTCTTTAGCCACGATAGCCAAAAAAAGACACCAGGAAGACGTTAAATCATTAATTGAAAAAATAAACCGCCTGGAAAGAGCCCATAAACAGTCATCCATGCAAGCTACACTGCAGGAGCTTTTGCAGGCGCGTTCTGATTTGGTGGGTGAGTTGGGGAAGCGCACTAGAAGGCGATACGTCCTCAGACAGAAAGTGTTCTACGAACACGGTAACAAAAGTGGGAGACTGTTGGCTCGCACGATACAGGCAGATAAGGTCTCGTCAGTGATTCATCATATTCGTGACAGCCAAGGTACACTCCTTTCAAAGAACGAAGAAATAACCAAACACTTTGAAAAATTCTACTCCAAATTGTACAATTTGGCGCAAGATGGGGGAGGGGTGACCAATATGGCCGGTAGTGATGAGCCGAACACCCCCCGGGTTCGGTTCGCACCAGAACCCGCGAACGGACCGAAAGTTCGTACGAACATTAGAACCCTATTAAATACAATGGATGCGAACGTTCGAATTCTAAAGTGCTAATTATAACAACTATTATGCATGTTATTGTCCTAAAAAGGGTTTGGGAACCCGGGTTCTGCACCAGGGGACATGTATCAATGCAAAAAGAAGTTTTAAAAACGGTTGTTTTTCGGGAGCAGTCATTTTAATGATGCATAAAGTGAAAAAAAAAAAGTCAAATATTCCTTTAAATATCGTACCTGGGGGGTGTCTAAAGTATGCCTGTGAAGTGCCACGTGTTTCCCGTGTTTAGAACTGTCCCTGCACAAAATGACACTTCTAAAGGAAAGAAAAGCCATTTAAAACTGCTTGCGGCTTTAATGTAATGTCTGGTCCCGGTAATATGGATGAAAATCTTTAAGAAAAATGGCATAGCTACCCCATGACCCCCCCCCCCCTACCCCAGCCCATTACCAGCCCCTTTGGGTCTTGTATGGATATTAAGGGGAACCCCGCACATAAAATAAAAAAGGCCCTATATACTCTGAACAGCCGTATACAGGCGGTGCATACAAGACAGGGACTGTAGGTTTGTTCTTATGTAGAATGTGTTTGTAATTTTGAACAGGTACATTGTTGAAGTGTAGCTCCAGCCCAAAAATCTATTTTTAAACTTTTTGGAAAACATAGGTAAGGGTTATCACCCCTGTAACATTTGTTTTGCTGTCTGTGCCCCTGTTCAGAACATTTCACCTCACTTTCCGTCCCAATGACAACTGTTTTTGAAATGTGGTGTTTTTCTTGAAACAAGGATTGCTGATAAAGCATCAGTACAGAGGAGACACCTTTCTCCCATATTTATTCTTACAGGAGAGAATTTTCCTTCCTAGGGGTAGATTTCCTCTCACTTCCTGTTGTCTTCTTTCGTTTGCAAGTAGGAGTCGTTTGTAAGTTGGATGTTTGAAAGTAGGGACCTGCCGTATATACTCTGCAGAAATAGGCCCCTTAGTTGTTGGTGTTGGCACAACACTGTAAGCACTCACAGTTACTCTTGGTTGGTGCTGGAACGCCCTGCTGTCAACTATTATATCAGGAATTTTAATTACATATAATTGTTGAACAGTGGTAGTAAAAATTGGGGCTTTGATGGTGGTGCTGGTGCCACAACACTGTAAGCCCTGACAGTTACTCTTGGTGGGTGCAGCAATGGGCCCTGCTGTGAATTATTAGATCAAGAATTGTAATTGCATGCCCCTGTTGAACAGGGGCTGAAAAATTGGGCTTTTCGTGGTGGTGGTGGTGGTGTTGCCACAACACTGTAAGCCCTCAGAGTTACTCTTGGTGGGTGCAGGAATGGGCCCTGCTGTGAATTATTAGATCAAGAATTGTAATTACATGCCCCTTTTGAACAGGGGCTGAAAAATTGGGCCTTTCGTGGTGGTGGTGGTGGTGGCGTTGCCACAACACTGTAAGCCCTCAGACTTACTCTTGGTGGGTGCAGGAATGGGCCCTGCTGTGAATTATTACATCAAGAATTGTAATTGCATGCCCCTGTTGAACAGGGGCTGAAAAATTGGGCCTTAGGCACTGGTGGCACAACACTACAACCCCTCACAGATACTGTACTTGGAGCACAGCAATGAGCCCTGTTGCTAAGTATTGCTTCAAAAATTGTAATGACACGCCCCTGTTAAACAGGGGCTGAAAAATTGGGCCTTAGGCACTGGTGGCACAACACTACAACCCCTCACAGATACTGTACTTGGAGCACAGCAATGAGCCCTATGGCAAATTATTGCTAAAAAAATTGTAAGTACACGCCCCTGTAAAACAGGGGCTGAAAAATTGGGCCTTAGCCACTGGTGGCGGCACCCATAAACAAAAATGATCTTCCAAGCTATCATCATCAATCGTATCATTGAGGACTCGGAGGAGGAGGATAGCCAGTCAACATAACAGCACAGGCACTCAGCATCAGCATCAGTCTTGAAGGGACGTGACATGTTAAAATCAATTAGTCTGTTATATCAGCATCAGGTGTGTGGTAGCTGGTGGTGATCCAAGACTGGTTCATCTTGATGAAAGTCAGTCGATCAACCGAGTCGGTGGACAAGCGCACCCTGTGATCCGTGACAAATCCTCCAGCAGCACTGAATGTGCGTTCCGAAAGAACGCTGGATGCAGGACAGGCCAGTAGCTCAATTGCATACTGTGCAAGCTCTGGCCAGTGATCCATCCTCAAGACCCAGTAAGCCAGAGGATTTTCGGTGGGGAAGGTGTCCAAGTCTGACCTTGCCCCTAGATATTCCTGCACCATGTTTATCAGACGCTGGCGATGGTTGCTGGAACCAATCATACTTTGGGGCTGCGGACTAAAGAATTGTCTGAACGCATCGGTCAGACGGCCACCTTCCCCACCGCTCCTTCTTTGACTGGCCGAAGCCTCAGCAACTCGTTGTCCTGGACCAGGAGTTTGTAACCTCCCAGTCTCTGGGAACACGTTGCACAGACCTTTCTGCAAGGCCTCCCGGAGTTGTCTCATCCTCTGCTCCCTCTGCGACGGTAACATAAGGTCCGCAACCTTACCCTTGTACCGTGGATCAAGGAGAGTGGCAAGCCAGTAATGGTCCCTCTCCTTGATCCGAAGAATACGAGGATCCTTCCGCAGACTTTGCAGGATCAGGGAGGCCATGCAGCGTAGGTTTGCTGAGGCATTCGCTCCGGAGTCCTCTGGGTCACTAAGGACGACATGATCCGCAGTCACCTCCTCCCAGCCACGTACAAGTCCACTGGTTTCTTGGGACTGTAAATCATCCCTAAAAGACTGCTGCTGATGATGCTGAGTGCCAGCCTCCACCTCCATGCTGACACAATCCTCCTCCTCCTCCTCCTCCTCCTCTTCCTCTTCCTGTGCGATGGGTGGGACAGAAGGAACACTGTCTGGGTAAAGGGGGCCTTGAGAGGCAAGGAAGTCCTCCTCTTCCTGCCTCTGTTCTGCCTCAAGTGCCCTGTCCATTATTCCACGCAGCGTGTGCCCCAACAGGTGGACAAGAGGTACAGTGTCACTGATGCATGCACTGTCACTGCTCACCATCCTCGTGGCCTCCTCAAATGGTGCCAGGACAGTGCATGCATCCCTGATCATGCCCCACTGGCGTGGAGAAAAAAAACCAAGCTCCCCTGACCCTGTCCTGGTGCCGTAGTCGCACAGGTACTCATTGATGGCCCTCTGCTGCGTGTGCAGCCGCTGCAGCATGGCCAACGTTGAGTTCCACCTGGTGGGCATGTCACATATAAGGCGGTTCTTGGGCAGGTTCAACTCCTTTTGCAGCTCAGCCAGGCGAGCACTGGCATTATAAGATCTGCGGAAATGCACACAGACTTTCCTGGCCTGCCTCAGGACATCCTGTAAGCCCGGGTACCTGCCCAAGAACCGCTGCACCACCAGGTTAAGGACGTGAGCCACACAGGGCACATGGGTCAGTTGTCCCTGTCGGAGGGCGGAGAGGAGGTTGGTGCCATTGTCGCAAACCACCATTCCTGGCTTAAGCTGGCGTGGCGTCAACCACCTCTCGGCCTGGCCCTGCAGAGCAGACAGGACCTCTGCCCCAGTGTGGCTTCTGTCCCCCAAACACACCAGTGCAAGCACGGCATGGCATCTTTTTGCCTGCGTACTTGCGTAGCCCCGTGAACGGCTACGGAGCACCGCTGGTTCATAGGACAAACCACAGGAAGAGGCCATGGAGGAAGAAGAAGAGGAGGGGGTGGAGGAGAGAGGTGTGTCACAACCAGTAGTAGCATTTTGGAGGCGTGGCGGTGGGACAACCTCCAACACTACTGCACCTTGTCCTGCATCCTTCCCAGCTGCCAAAAGAGTGACCCAATGGGCCGTGAAAGAAAGGTAACGTCCCTGTCCATGCCTGCTGGACCATGAGTCAGCGGTAATATGCACCTTACCGCTGACCGCCCTGTCCAGCGAGGCCAAGACATTGCCTTCCACATGCCGGTAGAGAGCCGGAATAGCCTTCCGTGAGAATAAGTGGCGTTTGGGAACCTGCCCCTGAGGAACCGCACATTGCACAAACTCACGGAAGGGGGCCGAGTCTACCAACTGAAAAGGCAGCAGTTGAAGCGCTAGCAATTTAGCCAAGCTAGCATTCAACCGCTGGGCATGTGGATGGCTGGGAGTGAACTTCTTTCGACGGTCCAGCAACTGGGGCAGGGAAATTTGCCTGCTAGAATCGGACGTCGGTGTACTGCTAGCAGAGTGGCCGCAAGTACTTGGCTGTGACACACCTAATTCTACACCTTCATTCCTCTCAGTGCATGTTTCAGAGAGGACTGAAGTTATAGTGGGGTTGGAGATCCCAGCTGATGCGGTGCAAGGAGAGGTCCGCTTTGTTCTTTGGTGTGGGTCTTTGAGGTAGGCTTGCCAACGAGCTGCATGGCAGGTCAACATATGTCTGGTCAGGCATGTGGTACCCAAGCGGCTGATGTTTTGGCCACGCGATATACGCTTGAGACATATGTTGCAAACAGCAGCTGTGCGATCTGATGCACTAGCCTCAAAAAAGGCCCACACCAAGGAACTTTTTGAATGACGGGCAGAGGCAGCGCCCTGCACAGGCGGAGCTCTGCGGTGTGATTCCGTCGGTGTACTGCCCTTACGCTGGCCACCAAAGGGCATCCTGTCTCGTTGGAGATGTGCCTCCTCCTCATCCTCCTCCTCCTCTCTCCTATTAGGCACCCACGTGGAGTCAGTGACCTCATCATCCCCTCCCTCCTCATCACTGGAGCCAATCTGGCAGTATGCTGCAGCTGCTGGAACATGACTGCCAGATTGGTGTCCTTCTTGAGCATCCCCTCTGTCTGCTCTCACCCTACTGCCTTCCTGTAGCTGGGTTTCATCATCAGACCCTTCGAAACGCTGGGCATCCTCCTGGAGCATGTACCCAACACTGTGCTCAAACAGTTTGGGGGACTCCTCAGGAGGAGGACATGGTGGGTCTAGGGAAGGAGTGACTGATGATGAGTCTGACATTGATACCAGGGAAGAGGACGCTTTGCCAGCTGCTTTGCCAGTACCCTGAGCCTGGGTGAGAGAGGATGAGGAGGAGGAGGAGGGCTTGGTCATCCACTCTACCAAGTCTTCGGCATGATGTGGCTCAACATGTCCAGCTGCCGAAAAGAAGGACAAGCGTGTCCCATGGCCATGTGCTGATGACAATGCACCGCGTCCACGACCAGCACTGTTGCCCCCAGACACAGAGCCTGCTTGCCCTCTTTTATTGCCTCCTGACTGTCTGCCTCTCCTTGTTTGCCTTCCAGACATTCTAATAGATGGCCTGCAGGGAGATGGGAAAAAAGCAATAAGGGCTACCTTCAGGTGTCCTTCTCTGTCCCTTGAAACAAGGACTTGCACAGTGAAAGAAACTGACACTCTCCCTACCTACAGTTTTCTGTCCCTAGAAAAAATGTTTTTTTTAAGCACAATATAGCACAAGGAGAATTCACTCACTGTCCTTCCAGGTCCCTAGAAACAAGGACTTGCACAGTGAAAGAAACTGACACTCTCCCTACCTACAGTTTTCTGTCCCTAGAAAAAATGTTTTTTTTAAGCACAATATAGCACAAGGAGAATTCACTCACTGTCCTTCCAGGTCCCTGGAAACAAGGACTTGCACAGTGAAAGAAACTGACACTCTCCCTACCTACAGTTTTCTGTCCCTAGAAAAAATGTTTTTTTTAAGCACACTATAGCACAAGGAGAATTCACTCACTGTCCTTCCAGGTCCCTAGAAACAAGGACTTGCACAGTGAAAGAAACTGACACTCTCCCTACCTACAGTTTTCTGTCCCTAGAAAAAATGTTTTTTTTAAGCACAATATAGCACAAGGAGAATTCACTCACTGTCCTTCCAGGTCCCTGGAAACAAGGACTTGCACAGTGAAAGAAACTGACACTCTCCCTACCTACAGTTTTCTGTCCCTAGAAAAAATGTTTTTTTTAAGCACACTATAGCACAAGGAGAATTCACTCACTGTCCTTCCAGGTCCCTGGAAACAAGGACTTGCACAGTGAAAGAAACTGACACTCTCCCTACCTACAGTTTTCTGTCACCAGAAAAAATGTATTTTTTAAGCACACTATAGCACAAGGAGAATTCACTCACTGTCCTTCCCAGTCCCTAGAAACAAGGACTTGCACAGTGAAAGAAACTGACACTCTCCCTACCTACAGTTTTCTGTCCCTAGAAAAAATGTTTTTTAAACACACTATAGCACAAGGAGAATTCACTCAATGTCCTTCCAGGTCCCTGGAAACAAGGACTTGCACAGTGAAAGAAACTGACACTCTCCCTACCTACAGTTTTCTGTCCCTAGAAAAAATGTTTTTTTTAAGCACAATATAGCACAAGGAGAATTCACTCACTGTCCTTCCAGGTCCCTGGAAACAAGGACTTGCACAGTGAAAGAAACTGACACTCTCCCTACCTACAGTTTTCTGTCCCTAGAAAAAATGTTTTTTTTAAGCACAATATAGCACAAGGAGAATTCACTCACTGTCCTTCCAGGTCCCTGGAAACAAGGACTTGCACAGTGAAAGAAACTGACACTCTCCCTACCTACAGTTTTCTGTCCCTAGAAAAAATGTTTTTTTTAAGCACAATATAGCACAAGGAGAATTCACTCACTGTCCTTCCAGGTCCCTAGAAACAAGGACTTGCACAGTGAAAGAAACTGACACTCTCCCTACCTACAGTTTTCTGTCCCTAGAAAAAATGTTTTTTTTAAGCACACTATAGCACAAGGAGAATTCACTCAATGTCCTTCCAGGTCCCTGGAAACAAGGACTTGCACAGTGAAAGAAACTGACACTCTCCCTACCTACAGTTTTCTGTCCCTAGAAAAAATGTTTTTTTTAAGCACAATATAGCACAAGGAGAATTCACTCACTGTCCTTCCAGGTCCCTGGAAACAAGGACTTGCACAGTGAAAGAAACTGACACTCTCCCTACCTACAGTTTTCTGTCCCTAGAAAAAATGTTTTTTTTAAGCACACTATAGCACAAGGAGAATTCACTCACTGTCCTTCCAGGTCCCTGGAAACAAGGACTTGCACAGTGAAAGAAACTGACACTCTCCCTACCTACAGTTTTCTGTCACCAGAAAAAATTTATTTTTTAAGCACACTATAGCACAAGGAGAATTCACTCACTGTCCTTCCCAGTCCCTAGAAACAAGGACTTGCATAGTGAAAGAAACTGACACTCTCCCTACCTACAGTTTTCTGTCCCTAGAAAAAATGTTTTTTTTAAGCACACTATAGCACAAGGAGAATTCACTCAATGTCCTTCCAGGTCCCTGGAAACAAGGACTTGCACAGTGAAAGAAACTGACACTCTCCCTACCTAGAGTTTTCTGTCCCTAGAAAAAATGTTTTTTTTAAGCACACTATAGCACAAGGAGAATTCACTCACTGTCCTTCCCAGTCCCTAGAAACAAGGACTTGCACAGTGAAAGAAACTGACACTCTCCCTACCTACAGTTTTCTGTCCCTAGAAAAAATGTTTTTTTTAAGCACAATATAGCACAAGGAGAATTCACTCACTGTCCTTCCAGGTCCCTGGAAACAAGGACTTGCACAGTGAAAGAAACTGACACTCTCCCTACCTACAGTTTTCTGTCCCTAGAAAAAATGTTTTTTTTAAGCACAATATAGCACAAGGAGAATTCACTCACTGTCCTTCCAGGTCCCTGGAAACAAGGACTTGCACAGTGAAAGAAACTGACACTCTCCCTACCTACAGTTTTCTGTCCCTAGAAAAAATGTTTTTTTTAAGCACAATATAGCACAGGGAGAATTCACTCACTGTCCTTCCAGGTCCCTGGAAACAAGGACTTGCACAGTGAAAGAAACTGACACTCTCCCTACCTACAGTTTTCTGTCCCTAGAAAAAATGTTTTTTTTAAGCACAATATAGCACAAGGAGAATTCACTCACTGTCCTTCCAGGTCCCTAGAAACAAGGACTTGCACAGTGAAAGAAACTGACACTCTCCCTACCTACAGTTTTCTGTCCCTAGAAAAAATGTTTTTTTTAAGCACACTATAGCACAAGGAGAATTCACTCAATGTCCTTCCAGGTCCCTGGAAACAAGGACTTGCACAGTGAAAGAAACTGACACTCTCCCTACCTACAGTTTTCTGTCCCTAGAAAAAATGTTTTTTTTAAGCACAATATAGCACAAGGAGAATTCACTCACTGTCCTTCCAGGTCCCTGGAAACAAGGACTTGCACAGTGAAAGAAACTGACACTCTCCCTACCTACAGTTTTCTGTCCCTAGAAAAAATGTTTTTTTTAAGCACAATATAGCACAAGGAGAATTCACTCACTGTCCTTCCAGGTCCCTAGAAACAAGGACTTGCACAGTGAAAGAAACTGACACTCTCCCTACCTACAGTTTTCTGTCCCTAGAAAAAATGTTTTTTTTAAGCACAATATAGCACAAGGAGAATTCACTCACTGTCCTTCCAGGTCCCTGGAAACAAGGACTTGCACAGTGAAAGAAACTGACACTCTCCCTACCTACAGTTTTCTGTCCCTAGAAAAAATGTTTTTTTTAAGCACAATATAGCACAAGGAGAATTCACTCACTGTCCTTCCAGGTCCCTGGAAACAAGGACTTGCACAGTGAAAGAAACTGACACTCTCCCTACCTACAGTTTTCTGTCCCTAGAAAAAATGTTTTTTTTAACCACAATATAGCACAAGGAGAATTCACTCACTGTCCTTCCAGGTCCCTGGAAACAAGGACTTGCACAGTGAAAGAAACTGACACTCTCCCTACCTACAGTTTTCTGTCCCTAGAAAAAATGTTTTTTTTAAGCACACTATAGCACAAGCACAAAACACACTGACACTCTCCCTACCTATCCTTCTCTTTCCCTAAACTAAAGGAATCCAGGTTAAGCAAGAAAGAAATAAAAGTCACTGTCCCTGCCTATGCTGCTCTATCCCTGCTCCGGAACACACTACACTAGGCCGCCGTGCTGGCGGCCTTTTATAGTGTGGGGCGTGTACTAAACACCCTCAGCAATAATTGGCCACAGGCATCCTGCCTGTGGCCAATCATTGCTCTCCTCGCTGCCGGCGCTGTGATTGGCCAAGCATGCGGGGTCACAGTGCATGCTTGGCCAATCACAGCGCCTGGATGACACTGCGATGGCGTAGTGCATTGTGGGCCGTTCGCGTCACTCGAATTTGGCGCGAACGGCCCAAATCGTTCGATCTTCGTCGAACGATCGAACAGCCGATGTTCGAGTCGAACGTATGTTCGACTCGAACACGAAGCTCATCCCTAATGGCCGGGCGTTCCTCTCAAATATCGGACTTCTTGGCGGATTACTGCCCCAAACCTATCACCCCCCAACAGGCTGAAGCCATGGAGAGCCCTTTCTCCATGGAAGAACTTCACTTAGCAATCAAACAGATGAAGGTGGGGAAAAGCCCAGGCCCCGATGGCCTCCCGCTGTTGTACTACAAATTCTTTCAGGAGGACCTTACTCCCAAAATGCTAAACACATTTAACTCCCTTTCGTCCCCCCACACTTCCCTAGGCAGATTACTGGAAGCCCATATAGCAGTTATCCCGAAAAAAGATGGGAAAGATACCACACAAGTTTCTAACTATAGGCCGATCTCCCTGCTTAACGTGGATATAAAAATCTACGCCAAGATGCTAGCAAATAGGTTACTCCCCTTGATCCCTGGCCTCATATCATCTGATCAGGTGGGCTTTATCCCGGGTAGGGAGGCTAGGGACAATACTATCCGCACTTTAAACCTGCAGCATTGGCTGGCCTCATCGAAGACCGAGGGATTCCTCCTCTCCCTTGATGCTGAGAAGGCGTTTGACAGGGTGTCATGGGATTACATGCGGGCGGTCTTGGAAGGCATAGGCCTCCTGCCACGTATGCTTGCACATATCACTGCCCTCTATACTAACCCCTCCGCGAGGGTGAGGGCTAATGGCCTCCTGTCAGACGCCTTCTCGATTAGCAATGGTACCCGTCAGGGCTGCCCGTTATCTCCCCTGATCTTTGTTTTGACTCTGGAGCCCCTACTAAACAGACTGAGGTCCAACACGGATATCAAGGGAATCTCCATTGCCCACAGAGAATTTAAAGTTGCGGCCTTTGCTGACGATATCCTATTGTCCTTGCAATCCCCTCGGATATCGCTACCCAATCTTTTGAAAGACATAAAACACTTTGGCAAGCTATCAAATCTCAAAATCAATTATTCCAAATCGCATGCCCTAAATGTATCCCTTACCTTTCATGAAGTCACACATTGTCAGGAATCCTTTCCCTTTCATTGGCAGAAGACAGCCATTACCTATTTAGGCATCCAGATCACTAAGAACATAACGGATCTTTATAGCCACAACTTCCTCCACGCCCTCTCTAAGCTCCAGGCAAATTTGAAGGATTGGGACAACCTTAACGTTTCTTGGTTTGGGCGCTCGGCCCTCATTAAGATGGTTGTTCTCCCCCGCCTATTATATTTAATGCAGACAATCCCGATTCACTTACCCCCCTCATTCTTTGCGGCATATAAAAAAGCATGCACTAGCTTTATTTGGAAGAATAATGCCCCACGAATTAAATACTCACGGCTGACATGCTCCAAAACAACCGGTGGGATTGGGTTACCAGACCTTTATAAATATTACCTGGCCTGCCACCTAACTAGAGTGGTGGACTGGAAACTTCACAAACTAAGGAAAGCATGGGTGACGCTAGAAAATTCTCTCACGCAAACTCCGATTGCCACATTACCTTGGCTGTCACCTCGATGCTGGCCCCTGATCCTCAAGACACACCCGCTCATTGCACCTTCCCTATCGACCTTTAGGAAAGCGGTCGCTCTCTTTAACCTCTCCTCACAACCGGGTCCACTAACCCCTCTGAGAGGCAACCCTGAGTTCCCTCCGGGAGATTCTAATTCATTCCTCCACACGGAATGGCCACACGAGGAGGTTCTGGCGTGCCATTTCTTTCATAAGGGCCGAAGACGAACCTATGAGGAGCTTACTTCTGAATCACGTACTAACACTTTTCCTTTCTGGTCTTTTAGACAGCTGACTCACTTTCTTACCTCCAAAGATGCGAAGGCCACGTGGGATAGACAACTTACACCATTTGAAGTACTTTGTTCACGCAATGCACCACAACGACACCTCGTGTCACACATTTACGCCCTATTACAGGATGTCCCTGGTACTCCCACGATGCAGAATATACGTGCTTCTTGGGAAAGGGACCTGCAAATCACACTTGAGGACGATGACTGGGAATCCATATTCACTCTTGCGCATAAAGGCTCAATGAACGTTGCGATTCAAGAAAACGGTTATAAAATTATCATGAAATGGTATAGGACCCCATCTCGTCTACATAAATTCTCACCCTCTATTCCGGATACATGTTGGAGGTGTACAGAAGAGGTAGGATCTATGATCCACATTTGGTGGGAGTGTACCTTGCTCCAACCTTTTTGGAGGGAGGTCCACTCCATCATTAAACGGGTCACCACTTTCACTCTAGACTACACTCCTGCTCAATACCTTCTACACCATACTACTCTACCCAAACGAAATTACCAAAAATCATTGGCTATGCATATGGTTAATGCAGCCAGGCTATGCGTCCCTACACATTGGCGTTCAAAGGATATCCCGACCATTCGAGAATGGTTGATCAGAGTCGCTAAGATAGAGGAGATGGAGGAATTGATACACACAGCCCATGACCGCTTACAGAAGTTTAGTTTGACCTGGTCCTGTTGGACGCATTTTAGGACTACGGATTACTATAAGTCCTTCTTCTAGAATTCTGTCCTGAAGTATTTGAAGTAAAAACAGTTCACACAGTAATCTTTCCTGCGTTTTGATCTCGTGGAGGGGCCTGGGACGGAGAGCGGCCCCCACCACCCCCCACCTCACGCTTCTCTTTTCGCCCCACTTCTCTCTATTTTCTATTCTTGACTGCTACCCTCTACCTACCTTTCTTCTTCTCCTTTTACCCCTTTCCCACGCCTATGTCAATGTAAACCTCTTCTCTGTCTGCTCCCCCCCCCCGATATGATTGTTATTTTTCTCTATTTGTCTTTCCCAATACCGAATTAACCGACCAAAAGATAGCCTGGAGCCTTACTAGGGGCTCCCAATACCTATACAACCAGTGCAGTTTCCGATTTCAGAAGTTTTACCATGACCCCGGATAGGCCTGCTGATATTGGCCTATGGCGGGTCCTTGCACTCTTACACGGGTTTACTTGCTCTCTTTCAGTTACTGGTTATTGCTCTGTGTTAACGTTGGTTAGTCTTGAAATGTCCATGAACCTGTATGTCTTGTATGTACATGTAACCTTACTTTTCTTTCAATAAAATCATTTATGGGAAAAAAAAAAATGGTTGCAGTTCCTAAAATTTGTACTTGATATTTATGTTCAACCCCTTGAGTTAAAGCGTAAAGTCTGCAGTTCAAATTAATTTGGATTGTTTCGTTTTAATTTTATTCTGGTGGCATACAGAGACAAAAGTATGAAAATTGTGCCTGTGTCCAAATAATGTATATGGACCTAACTGTGTGTGTGTGTATATATATATATATATATATATATATATATATAGTATATATACCAGGGGTGCCCAACCAGTGGTCCGGGGGCCACATGTGGTCCGCGACCTCCTGCTCTGGGATGGAATAGAAGACTGTTATTAAAGGTCAGTTTATTACTAAAATCACAGTGTATATATGGGCTTATCTTTTCTGCAGTGGTTACTGGGCTGCTTTCAAACTGATCCGCAGGTGCAGAGCAGTTTACCTGCACTGAGCCATAGACTTCTGTAATTACCTGCGAGTTTGAGCTTTCTGAAAGTGCACCAAACCTGCAGAATATAATAGAAGTCTATTGCAATTGCAGGAAAGCCAAAGGTACACTGTGTTGCACCCGTGGTGTGGGTAAACCACAGCGCATCAGTGTGAAAGCAGCCTTGGGCTGCTTTCACACGGACAGTCCGACCAATTGGACCCACCATTCACCTCTAAGTAGTGGCAGACATAAACCGATTTGTGTTCTACCTCCAATACGATCCGCTAAAAAATATTGTGGGCTGCGCCCGTGTCCGCTCTGCATATGCAGAGCAGACACGGACATGCCATCCACCCGCTCCGCACATTGTGGCCCGCGACTGGTTACCAAGTCGCTTAAGTGGCCCTCGCTCTTCAAAAGGTTGAGCACCCCTGATATATACAGTGCTCAGCATAAATGAGTACACCAACAGAATTGTCAGAAAACCTTTACTTTCCTTTCCAAATCAACATTTTTCTATGTCACGCTATACTTCAAAATACTCCCACAAATTGATTGCAACCAAGATTTGTTAATTTGCACACACAAAAAAGTATTTTTCCTAACAAATTCATTCAAGACTGCAGTTAGCTGAAGAAGTACAAAGCCAAACTGGGGTGATTGTTTCCCATGACACAATGCAGCATAAACTGCGGAGGAATGGAATGCATGGGTGTCATCCATGAAGGAAGCCTTTCCTAAAGCCCATACACAAAAAAGCTTGCCTAGAATTTGCCAGGGTGCATGCTGAAAAATAAGAAGACTACTGGGACTCTGTACTCTGGAGTGATGAGACATATACCATATACGTTTACTATTTGTACCATTTTTACCACTAATGTATATTAAATTGTGTGATTTTTACTGCATTTTCTCTCTGTACTGGGTGACGACATGGCACGAGATAGTGAAGCGGTTGCACAGCAAAGATTTTAATAAGGAGACATGGAATACATTAGAGATACGCATATTAGAAGGAAGGTCTAAAGCGTAAGCCAATGGGTTAATCCTGCGGAGAATACAGAAAGGCCCAATAAACCGAGGTGCCAATTTCAGTGAGGGAACATGGAGTCAGAGGTTGCAAGATGACAGCCATAACCTCTCCCTAACTTGGTAGTAAGGCGCAGGTAGGCGTCTGCGGTCAGCATGGAGACTGTACCTATCATTGGCATGTCGCAAGGACTCTGGACCTGTACCCAAGTGGAACGAAGACCACAGAGATGCTCCTCTAATGCAGGAATGTTCTGAGGAACAAATGAGTCAGGCAACATGGATGGTGAAAACAAGGAACAATCAGGAAGCAGAATTAACGGCACTATTGTGAGCAAACTCCGCCCAAGGTGAGTGTCATGATGCTCCAAGGACTGGTTGGCACGTCCCGCTGCCCCATTAGACTGTGGGTGATACATAGAAGAGAAGGAAAGCTGAATTCCCAACTGTGCACAAAAGGCTCGCCAAAACCTGGATACAAACTGGCTACCCCTGTCCAGGGCCTCCATCAGAAATTTTGGGGCCCCTTACACAGTTTTAGGCCTGGGCCGCACCCATCCCCGGACCTGCCCACTGGCAGTCCCACTGAGTCCCATCCCATGTCCTCCTCTTTCAGTCTCATCTCCCCGATCCCATGTCCTTCTCCTCCTCCTCTAGTCCCATCTCCTCCATCCCACATCCCCCTCCTCCAGTACCATCTCCTCCATCCCACATCCTCCTCCTCCTCCTCCAGTCCCATCTCCTTCATCCCACATCCTCCTCCTCCTCCAATCCCATCTCCTTCATCCCACATCCTCCTCCTCCTCCAGTCCCATCTCCTCTATCCCACATCCTCCTTCTCCTCCAGTCCCATCTCCTCCATCCCATGTCCTCCTCCAGTCCCATCTCCTTCTCCAGTCCCATGTCCTTATCCTCCTCCAGTCCCATCTTCTCCATCCCATGTCCTTATTCTCCTCCAGTCTCATCTCCTCCTTCTCCAGTCCCATCTCCTCCATCTTACATCCTCCTCCTCCTCCAGTCCCATCTCCTCCATCCCATGTCCTTATTTTTCTCCAGTCTCATCTCCTCCTCCTCCAGTCCCATCTCCTCCATCCCACATCCTCCTCCTCCTCCAGACACATCTCCTCCATCCCATTTCCTTCACCTCCTCCGGTCCCATGTCCTTATCCTCCTCTAGTCCCATCTCCTCCATCCCATGTCCTCTATCCCATGTCCTCCTCCTCCAGTCCCTTCTCCTCCATCCTGGGACTCCGGTTCTGGTGGCAACTGTCGCCAAGGGCATTTCTCTCTCACTACCGGTTGTGCCTATGTGACCTCACAATGGGACACATAATTTAGCCAAAATGGAAAAAAAAGTGCTTGCTTTATATATACTTTTTATACATAACTAGAACATCTAATTGGGTTATATCATTGCATGAGATTTCCCCTCACTTCCTGTCTTAGTGTCACCAGAACAGGAAATGTCCAAATTATATTATATATATATATATATATATATATATATATATATATATATATTCATATTTATATAAACAATTGCTGACTATATCCCCACAGGGAGATTCCCTCACTTCCTGTTTTGGTGACATCATGACAGAAAGTAAGGGGAAATCTCCTGCAATGACATAACCCTGTTAGATGTTTTAGTTATGTATCATACTAAAGTATATATAAAGCAAGCACTTTTTTCCCCATTTTGGCCAAATTATGATTTTTTCCCCACCTGTTAGAACTTCTAACAGGTGGGGAAAAAATCATAATTTGGCCAAAATGGGGAAAAAAGTCACTTCTAACTTAGAAGTGACTTTTTTCCCCATTTTGCCCAAATTATGATTTTTTCCCCCACCTGTTAGAAGGCGGAGCAGCCCGCCTCCTGCTGCCTCCTCAGCCAATGAGCAACTGAAAGGCTGTTAAGTCCCTCCCTCATACCATCTCCCGAGTCCCAGCCCTACCAGATTACTATGCTTAGCCTACGGCCATTATACAAGTAAAAATGCGCAAAAATACCAGAGACTCAAATATCCAAACAATATGGTAGTAACTAAGTGTACATAGTGATAGACACAGCTAAGTAGACTTAGGTGAAAAGTTAGTTGAAAGTCCAAGTACTGGAGGTAAAGGGTATATCAGGGGTTAAAGTTACACTCCCAGGGCTGCCGTCAAAGGGGAACAGAGACCATGTTCCAGTTCTGCAGGAAAACACAAGGAGAGAGGCGCCTCTGGGTGTAGCAGTATTAAAACAATTTATTTAGGCAGTGAACAAAAGCCACTCACATTTTGTTGAATTTATGTGAGGACTCTGGGGGTGTGGGGTTCCTTGGGGCCTACAGGTGGCGTTGTTGCCTTGGGCCGGAGCTGAACTCACACCGCAAACTGTGCCTTTTTGTCCTCCCCTGGAGCTGGTACAGCGGGGCGGGGAACCTGCTGTGACGCAAAGGGAGAGGTCATAAAAGTGGCAGACGCCCTGACTTTAGGGCAGAGAGTTGGAGGACGTGGCCGCACCCAAGCACCTTCAGCTTGGGTGCTGGCGTTCCGGTGTTCCAGGCCTAGGCGTCCTTGGCCTAGCTGGAGCGGAGATGGAGTCCATCTCAGGCACCTTTAGCCTGGGGTGAGGTACTATGGCGGATGCCTGGGGCTCAGTACCTTCGACTGAGTTCCGCGAGGGTGGAGGAATCCGAGGGGACCCTAATTCCTTGGGTGCCCGTGTCTGAGTTCATGAGGACTGGTGCGCAGTAACTTCTCCGAAGAGCCCGGCGCAGCATCGCTGGTGACGGAGAGGCCTTCATTTCTCCCTTGGACGGATTTCTTCCTCTGACAGGGGCAAAGTGAGCGAAGGTAATTCACGTTCTATATTACCTAGTCAGTGGCAGTGACTATTCACCACTGGTGACAGCACAGTGGGCAGCAGCAAGAAGGGAAAGGATTGTGCCTCGATCTGTCCCCATTTTCCAAAGGAGAAAGATTGTTTTATTGCTTGGCAAGAAGAATAAAACTGAGTTGTACCTATTCACTGTGTGGAACTTGGGTTACTAAAGCAAAGGAGTCAGGGACGAAGGACTGGACTTGACTCTAGGACACCTACACAAAAGCCCAATCTTCTGGCCTTCACCTTTTAGTTACGGAGGACATGGGCCGTGGTGTGTATCATCTCTCTCTCCCAGGTACCCCTTGACAACAGCCATATAACCGATAGAGCAAGGGAGAGGGGTGAGGCCACTACACGTGGGGGCATCGTATTCGGGATATGTGTATGGTGTCTGAAATTGAACTTTGCTGCCCGGAGGAGTTCCGAGTAGGTCGGCCATATTGGCCAACGCGCCACAAGGAAACCCATAACTGTGTAGTTCGTGGGCCGGGCAAGGGAAAAGCCCGCGAACAAGTGAAAAGCCCGCGAACAAGTGCAGAAGGTGGGAGGAGTCTGGCCACGTAGAGGTACGCACGTGGAGATTCCGGCGCAGGTGGGTCAGTGCGCAATGGAGCAGCAAAGAGAGAGGATGGCTTCAAGTGCTCCGTGGATTTCTGTTCCTTCCTTCGCGGATATGTCTTCTCTGGCTGCTCCGATTATGGATACGGGGATAAGACTAAGGCCCCGGGGGCGATTGGCTCTCTTTACCTGCAGAGACATGGAAGCCCTCGGTGTGATCTGTCCCGGCTGTACGGGACTGGTGGTCCAGCTGAAGCCGTTCAGGCGCTGTGAGGTCTGCAAAGAATTTTTCTTCAAGGTGGAACCATCCACAGAAAAGCCTCGGGCTTTCCACCTCAACTACCTCACAGGGACTGCCACTCCGGAGGGAGAGATCGATGCTGGTGCGTTCCCCGTGCGCACTCATCCGGGCGAAGTGACTGCCCAAGCGGAAGTGAAAAGAGAGAAATCCGAGGATGCTGCCTCGGTCACCAGCAGCTCCCTGCTCCGACCACCGAAGAGGAAAGTCGGCCTAGTCATGGCCTCGTGTGGTCGTGGAAGAGCTTCGCCCCACTGCTTGCCTGACCTGGATGGATTCGGTAGACAACGTCCTGGACATCCCTGCTCGTTTAAAGGTCCAGGTGAGCCAGGGGTTGGGACTGTCTGTGTGGTAAAAAGTGGCGGTAGCCCACAGTCGGTAGAGGCCGTCAAGGGGGATAGTTCCGTGACTGGGAATTATCTGCCCGCTGAGTGCTACGACACCTCTGACCTGGATTCATTGTCTGACAATGGCGATGATGGGGAGATAGATGAAATCTTCCAACAGAAGGGATGGGACAAAATGAAGGTACCCTCGGCTCTTGTCACAAGGGACCTGCCCATGTCTACTGGAGATAGTACACCCCGGGTAGAGGCCTCGGCGCCAGGGGAGGAAGCTGGTCCTCTGTCTGAAGTTCCCCTTCTGGATTCAACATCCATTTCACCTGCTCCTGTTGCGGGAGTGCAACGTCAATCACTGTGGGCTCCTAGGCCCAGGTCTACTGAGGTGGTGAACGCACCTCGCCACCCAGAAGCGATTGTTCCACCTGAGAAGGAAACCGAGCTACTATGCCACCTTTGTCAAGGCTGCAGCGTCTCTTTGGCCAGAAGGTTGCTCAGGAATATGGGTGGGAATACCCGTATCTGCCTCGGGAACTGCTCTATGATGTGGAGGTCTTTCGGCAAAGATGGTATGACACCTTTGTATGGGACAAACTGAAAGTACAGCAAGCACGGCGGTACCTTTCCTGTTCACCAACGGTCACCAAGAAGTTTCAGGACTGTAAAGCTAAATGGATGCTGGGAAGACACATTCATGCGGACAAAGTGGTGACCTGCCGCAAGGAAGGAAAGAGTGTTGAGTGCCATGTGGAGGCTTTTGATGATCGTCTGAAGCCTATATCATTGCCTCATCCAAGGTTTTACCTGTAAGAGAAAAAAAAAAAAGAAGAGAGGGAAAAAAAGACTCCCGTGTGCTTTTCTTTTCTATTCCTGGCTGAACTTTCCGGAGTGCCTTTTCTTGAACACAGGGACTGTGCCCTAGTTTTTTTTTGTATTTGGGCAGTTCTACTCGTTGGAGATATGGGAGCTGTTTTTTTTTGTTTGTTCTCCCTCCTTCTCCTGGCACTCAAAAAGAAATCAGTGACTTTGGGTTTTAGATAGTGTAGGGTCACAGAGAAAATGATCAAGAGGAAAGTTCATCTGGAAGTGATGAGTGTCTTGACCGCGGCACTGTCACCAGGTGGCAGTGTTGCGCAACGATTGTTTGTTTCTTTTCATTATGCAGCACTTATTGGAGTGAATGGGTTTCTTCTAGGATAGACTCATTCATTCCAAGCAAACACACATGTTGATAGGATGTATGTTTCTTTTCTTTCCCTCTGCAGGAGACTCGTCGGTCAAGACTACTGAGACTGGGTGGTCCTTAGATAGCCAGAGGGAGGGAAGAATGTAAATGTGTGAGATATTTAAAGTGTTTTATTGGAAAGTTTTATAGTTATATTGTTTTAAGTTTTCCCTTTCCCTTTCAGGTCTTGGCACAATTCAGGGCTAAATTGTGTAGTTTGGTTTCTGGGCTGAACTTATGTCACTACCCTTGTGGGGTATGAGTTTGTACCAGACACTGGGGACCAGTGTCAAATCACCAGGGGGAGAGTGTAGCGGGTGTTTGAATTTATGTGAGGACTCTGGGGGTGTGGGGTTCCTTGGGGCCTACAGGTGGCGTTGTTGCCTTGGGCCGGAGATGAACTCACACCGCAAACTGTGCCTTTTTGTCCTCCCCTGGAGCTGGTACAGCGGGGCGGGGAACCTGCTGTGACGCAAAGGGAAAGGTCATAAAAGGGGCGGACGCCCTGACTTTAGGGCAGAGAGTTGGAGGACGCCGCCGCACCCAGGCACCTTCAGCTTGGGTGCTGGCGTTCCGGTGTTCCAGGCCTAGGCGCCCTTGGCCTAGCTGGAGCGGAGATGGAGTCCATCTCAGGCACCTTTAGCCTGGGGTGAGGTACTATGGCGGATGCCTGGGGCTCAGTACTTTCGACTGAGTTCCGCGAGGGTGGAGGAATCCGAGGGGACCCTAATTCCTTGGGTGCCCGTGTCTGAGTTCATGAGGACTGGTGCGCAGTAACTTCTCCGAAGAGCCCTGCGCAGCATCGCTGGTGACGGAGAGGCCTCCATTTCTCCCTTGGACGGATTTCTTCCTCTGACAGGGGCAAAGTGAGCGAAGGTAATTCACGTTCTATATTACCTAGTCAGTGGCAGTGACTATTCACCACTGGTGACAGCACAGTGGGCAGCAGCAAGAAGGGAAAGGATTGTGCCTCGATCTGTCCCCATTTTCCAAAAGAGAAAGATTGTTTTATTGCTTGGCAAGAAGAATAAAACTGAGTTGTACCTATTCACTGTGTGGAACTTGGGTTACTAAAGCATTGAGAGTTTTATGTCATAAGTTTTATTTTTATTTTGATCAATTTATCTTTTTCCATTTATATATGTTTGTTTCACTTATATTCCAGCTTTGAGATATCGGTTGGGATATCGGTTGGAATTTCACATTGTTTCAGAGATTCACTGTTATCATTCACATTGGGTTGCGCTTTTTTGATTTATTTTTTCCATATGTTTTGAGTCCTTTTTCAGGCTAATTGAATAGCAGCACCCGCCCGTCAGGTGAAGGTCATACCATTCACCCTTCTCTCACACATTTAGAGCATCACACTTAATTTGTGTTTCAAACACACTTAAGTTTTAATTTTTTATTTAATTTTGTCACTGTTTAAGGCAGCGCTGGATTTTTTCCATTTACTAAAGCAAAGGAGTCAGGGACGAAGGACTGGACTTGACTCTAGGACACCTACACAAAAGCCCAATCTTCTGGCCTTCACCTCTTAGTTACGGAGGACATGAGCCATGGTGTGTATCATCTCTCTCTCCTAGGTACCCTTAGACAACAGCCATATAACAGATAGAGCAAAGGAGAGGGGTGAGGCCACCACATTGGTAAAAAACAAGCATGTAGAACTTCCCAATCAGGGGAAAGGAGGGATCATCAGATGTGTCAGTCCACTTCTCTTCCTGCTGGGGCGCTAGGGTGCTCTGGATTCGCTCGCACCGCTGACAGATGTATAGAAGAGGCTAGCTGCGATGGAGGAGGAAATCCAAAGCGAGGCCTGGAGCGCGATGGTGTAGCAGGCGAGGGGTGCTGACAGCACCCCTCGCCTGCTACACCATCGCGCTCCAAGCCTCGCTTTGGATTTCCTCCTCCATCGCAGCTAGCCTCTTCTATACATCTGTCAGCGGTGCGAGTGAATAAATTGTTTTTAATACTGCTACACCCAGAGGCTCCTCTCTCCTTGTGTTTTAGCCTACGGCCATGTCTCTCCTGCAGACCTGCACTATTTCTCCTCCGGCTCCTCTCTCCTGCACACTTCCTGGTTGCCGCCGGGCCCCTCCAGACACTCGGGCCCGGTACATGTGTATCGGCTGTACCCCCCTGATGGCAGCCCTGCCCCTGTCTGTGACGATAACCTTGGGTAGCCCATGTAATCAAAAGATCTCGCAAGCAAAAATGGATGCCAGTTCTTGGATGTAGGGGACTCCTTAAGTGGAATGCATTGTGACATTTTCGAGAATCGGTCAACCACCATAAGGATAACTGTGTTGCCCTCGGAGTTGGGTAACTTCACAATAAAATCCATAGACAGGTGGGTCCAAGGCCTCTCTCTATTGGGTATGAGTTGTAGGAGGCCCACTGGAAGGTGTCGTGGTGTCTTACTCATAGCACACACGCAACAGGCAGCTACATCAGCATGGAGATTAGGCCACCAGAATTGTTGGGAAATAGCCCAAATGAGTTGATTCTTCCCAGGGTGGCCAGCAGCCTTGGGAGAATGGTAAGTTTGGAACACAGCGGTGGGAAGACTCTCAGGGACAAAGCAGCAGTCACAAGATTTCTCAGGAGGAGAATGAATCTGAGTGGCAAAAATATTGTCACCCAAAGGCAGATAGTTGATCCAAGGACTATCTGATTGTCTCTGGGGGATCAGGAATTACTTTTTTTTCTCTCTAGAGCAAGTTGGATCATGTTCTAGTGAGGTTTTTGGCCCTTCTATGAATTAACTGTGAGTATAGGATAGTGTATATGGAGGTTTTCTATATTTTTTATTTTCTCTTGGTTTAACAGGCTGGACTTGTATCTTTTTTTAAAGCTAACTATGTAATCACAAAAGCAAAGTATTGTATAGACATGGACAGTAATAGAGTACCGGTAATATCCTTTAACAAGAGGCACAACATTTCAGACATTTTCTAATGAAGCCTGTCTGATTCTGATAGCCAGCAGTGAAGTATATCTTGGAGAACTGTGCCCTCTAGTGACTAGAATAGGATTTAGCAAATCCAGCTTGTACAATATTATTGAGCTATCAACATTCAATACCTATGCATGGCAGCTGTAGTGTGGAGGGTTTTCCATTTCAGATAAGCCTTCACAAGCAATAATATATTTGTACAGATTTCCTGCTACTCCTTTAAAGTCTGCATATACGTGTACAAGTACTTAGGACAACAATTATACTACACAGTTCCATCAGAATAAAATTTAGTACTGTGATTGTTTGACGATAAAGTGTATTAGATAACAGTCTCATCCAGATTCAATAAAAATTTGCAGACAGGAATTGGATGACTGGTTTCTGAGTATCAGGATTCAGTAATCACTGAATGAATCACTTAGAAAATATACAAGCTAAATAAAGGACAATATGTGTATAAGGATACACATATTGTCTTCAAGAAAAATACTAAGGATTGTTATAGGGTAAAGGACAAGTGAGCCTGACCATTTGTTTTTTGTTAACCTATTCATGACTATTTTGTGCCTCCATGTTAATACAGAGTCTGATAAGACGACTAGACTTCTAAATTCACTTTATGGTCTCCTGGCTACATAGGGAGAGGGACACATTTCTGTGGAATAAAGAAAATGTAATGCACGAAGGCCAAGGGATGTATTTAGAAGTAAAATAAATTGCATAGCAATTAACCCATTGAAATAGCATGTACACTCATTCTGGGTAAATGGGGCAAAAAAAAAAAATGTTATTAGGCTATTCCAAGACTAGTCGAATATTTTCCATTGATTTAAAATAGCACATTACCATTAAATACTGCTAAGTATTATAGGAAAGGCTATGATACTTAGCACCCTCTAGTGGCCAAATGCTGTATTTTCTGTTTTAATCAAGGAAAAACATTCAACCAGTGTAAAAAATTGCCTAATAGCATTTGTTTTTTGCCCCATTTGCACAGAATGAGTGCACATGCTTGTTCACTGGGCAAATTTCTGTGCAAATATTTGTAAATACACCCCAAAATGTGCGGTGGTGCTTCATTTATTGGTGGGCATGGTAAAAGGTGGGCTACTCCTGTAATATCAGTGGTCTCTATGTCGCCTTGAGGAAGGGATCCTGCGTAGCCCTGAAACAATGGGTTACATAGGACACATGTGAATTTGCACTAATATAAGTGTATATTAATTGCATTGGATTGCTGGTGATGTCTCATCCTTATACTGGGGTCTATGCAGCGCCATTCGCTAATGTCACTACAAGCACCCATCTGTCACCAAGGTTGAACACTGTAAGGAATGCAGTCCATACCTGTACTGTTGCATGGTTTATAGTAAAATCATTTCACATCTACCAACATAGACTTACTTTCTAACTTTTTCCATTCGAACGCATGATATTTCAGACCCAGAAAGGACAACCGTGCAGGAGGACCTTATATGCTGTGATTGCAGGTCTTAATGAGGAGCAAGTATTATTATTATTTAGGTACTTATATAGCGCCGTCAATTTACGCAGCGCTTTACATATACATTGTACACATTCACATCAGTCCCTACCCTCAAGGAGCTTACAATCTAAGGTCCCTAACTCACATTCATATATTAGGGCCAATTTAGACAGAAGCCAATTAACCTACCAGCATGTCTTTGGAGTGTGGGAGGAAACACACTCAGGCACAGGGAGATCATGCAAACTCCAGGCAGGTAGTGTCGTGGTTGGGATTTTAACCAGCGACACTTTTACTGCTAGGCAAGAGTGCTTCCCACTACACCACTGTGCCGCCCTATAGCTATATAATGCCCATGTGTCACTGACTGCAAGTCCTGCTGTGATCGATGGGGGAGTGTGTTCATAAGGGCCACCAGCCCTTAGTGCTAGCCCAGGGGGCCAGCCCAACATATCTCATTAGTACTAGCTCAGGGGGCATATATCCCTCTCCCCACCAACTTTTGTCCTCCTGGCCTAGGGACAGAATGGGAGACAATGCCTATGTAGCCATTGGTGGTCATGGGTGGCAGAGCAATAAAAGGTGTCTTCCACTTCCCAAAAATGTAAGAAGACTGGGGCATTTTATTCATACAAAGTAAAGTAAATGGGCAACTATTCCTAAGTGTGTTTGAGCTATAATAGAAAAATTTTCAGCAATGACATTATCCTAGGACCAAGTCACCAAGGTATATCTGTGATCTTAAGCCTATAATCACTGTCACTGCAGGTTGCCAGCAAAACACATAGTTTACCTTATAGCCTGGTGGTATCTCAGGCAGCTAATTATATGACAATTTAATGGCCGCTAAGACTAGTAAAGGTCAGTGACCTCCGAGAACTGAGCTGCACAGCTTATGACAGGTATTTAGCCTTCTGTGTTCATCATATTTATGAAGCCCTATTAACCAATGAAGGCATGCGCCATAATATAGCCAATTTCACATATTATATTTAGGGACATTTTTGGACAGTTAAACCCATGTTTTTGTCAGGAAGTTCTTTCATGTCCCGCTCAGAGTTAGGACAAGCATGACACTGATTCCAGGAATGCTGTACATCAATATTTGCCTGTGTTATTTTTACTCTGACTCATATATCTGAAAGGAGGGAAATCTAAACCTGCTTTGGAGCTCTGAGTCTGAGGTATGATCAACAGATTACCTACATCTGAGGCAGGGAAAGCGAATGGAAATAATTTACATTTCACAGTCTTGGTCATTTGCCAAATGTTGCTCGCGTCAGATATAAACTTTAATCGGTTCACGTGTAAACAATGTCATGGTAAGCTCAGAGCTAAATCACTCAATCGCAATGCCTTGTAGAGGAATATCCATGAGTTCTTTACTGTATGTCACACTGTACTCCTGCAAGGATAAATAACTGACATGTAGTGATGACACCTATCTACAGTAAGCAAGATAATATAGAGACTATGGGCTAGATTTACTAAATGCAAATAGACTGTTCACTTTGTAAGGGAATTTTCCCCAGAGCTTAGTAAATGAGGTGAAGCTCTGCTAACTTCCATCATCCAATCATGTAGAAGCATACATTTTTATTTATTTTTATTTTGCACGCAATTCGGTATTCTTTGAAAAGTGAAACTTCACCACATTCACTAAGCTTTGAGGAAAATCCCTTTGCATAGTATAAATTCCCTTGCAAAAAAAACAGCCAATTTGCTCCTATTTTTTATTTTATTTTCCTTTTTTTTTTTTTTTTTTGGATAGCGCAAGGGAGGGTTATAACCCTTGTCAGAATTTTTTCCCCATCTGTGTCCCACTGGGGAGATTTACCTTCACTTCCTGTCCCATAGCCAAACAGGAAGTGAGAGGAAATCCCTGCCAATTAAGGGAATTCCTTGGGGACCCCCAGGTCATCAGAACTAGTGTCCCCATTGGAAGATATCCAATTTTTTACTTTTCTGGGGACAACATACAATTTGGGGATTTTCTTTAACGTTCAATGATAATGGCAAATGGGACAAATAGAGAGGGTGAATCTCCTTTACAGGGGCACAGATATCAATAAAAACCGACAAGCGTTCTAATCTTTCTCTATTCTATCGAAAACTAAAATAAAAGTTTTGCCTTTAGTTATACTTTAGGGGTACATAAACCCTTTCGTATCTGCAGGTATGTTATGGTATACATATTATGGATATTATAGCAACCTCAATGCAGAAGACCCACTCAGATACACATGCACAGAAATATTACTAGGATATTTTACACCTGCACAGAGCTGATATTAATGGCCCCATCTGAATGGTTTTGCAACCACACCCTCTTTTTTACCATGACGCATCATCAAACAAGTGTTCAGCTGGTTAAGTAAGAGCAGGATTACTGACCCGCGTCAATATTGAGAAAGCTCCGGTCCATTTGGTTTTATTATATACATCTGTGGCGCTGTTAAAACCTTTTTGCAAGTGTTCAGCTGGCCTCTATCTATTTAAAAAAAAATTGAAACAGGAGTGGATACAGTAAAAAGGTGTAGTCATTTACTGTGACTTACCAGAGTGTAAGGCAGGTCCTTCCACATAGAAGCCTTGTTCAAAGAAAAGGGCATCTCCAGTGTGGTATCATTATTATTACTATAATACTTTATTAGGAAATGATGTCACGCAGGAAGATGACTTTCCCCCATGTTTCCCTGCAGTTTTACCCACTTCAGCCCCGGAAGAATTGGCTGCCCAATGACCGGGTCTTTTTTTGCGATTCAGCACTGCGCCGCTTTAACTGACAATTGCGCGGTCATGCGATGTTGCACCCACAAAATTTTTTTCAAAAGCTTTCTTTTGGTGGTATTTGATCACCTCTGTGGTTTTTATTTTTTGCGCTATAAACAAAAAAAGAGCGACAATTTTGAAAAAAAAAAAGCAATATATTTGACTTTTTGCTATAATAAATATCCTCAAAAAATACATATAAAAAAAAAAATATTTTTCTCAGTTTGGGCCGATATGTATTCTTCTAGATATTTTTGGTAAAAAAAATCGCAATAAGCGTATATTGATTGGTTTGCGCAAAAGTTATAGCGTCTACAAAATAGGGGATAGTTTTATGGCATCTTTATTATTATTATTTTTTTTTTACTAGTAATGGTGGCAATCAGCGATTTTTATCATGACTGCGATATTGCGGCGGACACATCGGACACTTTTGACACTGTTTTGGGATCATTGTCATTTATGCAGCGATCAGTGCTATAAAAATGCACTGATTACTGTGTAAATGACACTGGCAGGGAAGGGGTTAAACACTAGGGAGTGATGAAGGGGTTAAGTGTGTCCTAGGGAGTGATTCTAACTGTGTGGGGGCTGGGCTACAAGTGACATGACAGTGATCACTGTTCCCAATGACCAGGAGCAGTAGATCACTGTCCTGTCACTAGGCAGAACAGGGAAATGCCTTGTTTGCTCTCCATGACTGCTCCGTGACATGATCGCAGGACACTGGCGGACCTCGAGTCTGCAGGTCCTGCAGGCACGGTCACGGAGCTCACAGCGGGCGCACGCCCCCGCTAGGAGGCAGTTTTAAAGCAACGTACCTGTATGTTGCTTTGCCTGCCCGTGCCATTCTGCCGACGTATATGTACGTTAGGCAGTCGGCAAGTGGTTAAAGGTGAGATCTCCATTGGAAAAAGCAGAAAGTCTTAATTTAGATTTGGCTTTATTCAGATATAAAAAGCCAACAACACGTTGTGGGTTCAAAGGGTCCCCTTTCATGTCCCTTGATTGTAATTATGATCATCACTTTTGTCCTATGCTCAATAATTGTATGTATTCTACTTCTACGCATTAGTTATTAGTTAGTTATATGCAGGTACTGTATATTATATACATTTGCCCATCCTTTTTAAAAACTGCATTTTAACCATAGCTCTTTTAGTCATTTTAATTCTAACTATTCTGTCGTTTTTTTGTTAAAATTTTATAGCTATATTTTTATATCATCTTCCCATACCTCATATTTTCTTGACTTTCTCTTCCTATACTACTTACTACTACTACTGCACACTGATCATATTTACTGTTATTTGTAGCCCTGATGAAAGGAAACCCGTCGATCCCTGATGTACGAATCACAATAAAATCGAATTTTTTTAATTTTTTTTCTGCTTTTGGTGCTTTCCCCTTACAAACCTAGTCTCTATTCTAGTAAAGAGCTGGCCTTTGTCCACCCACCCCTGTGAGAGCTGCCTAAAGAGATTCATTACCTAAAACCTGATTGAGAATACCTAATGTAACTGATTCTTGCCCAGAGCCAGCATCCCTTTGAGTGGGCCTGGGGGGCGGGACAGACTTCTTGATCATGTGACCACTGTTATTGGCTGTCACAGTGATTACATGATCAGGAGCCTGTCCCACCAGCTCCTGATCATAACTAGCAGCCCATGTGCTGGAGCACGCAGTGAGCATGCCCTCAGCACAGAAACCTTGGCTGTCTATGGACGTATATGTGTGGTTTGTGACTGTGTACAATAAAGCCTACTCTCTTTGCTGCTGCACGTATTTGTTACGTGAGCAGAAAGAGGTTAGGAGTTTCAGTGCACCACACCCTTCCCCTGTTGCACACTTTTCCAGTGCAGGTATTTAACTGATAAATTTGTATAGAGAACTGTACCTTCACAGTGTTAATTGGATGGTTATGTTAGGAGCAAACAAGCTTGATCAGTATCTTCCAAATATAGTATGACCTTCTAAATCCATACTCTAGCCAGCGTCTTTTTTTTTTAGCATGGGGAAGATTAAGAATCCCTGCCAAATGTTTATCATTGCCTTTGTTTGGGGAGCTTTGCCCTCACATCCTGTCTTGATGACTAGTGTCACCATGTTGGGACCAGGAGCGAGGAGAAAGTTTATTTATTTATTTTTAATTTGGAGTTACCATACTAATACAGAAAAATAACAATCTCCTGCGCTCTCAGTGTACAGTCAGGGTACGGGTAGTGTGGTTCCGTCTAAAAGCAAAGTCTAAAGTCTTGCAGTCCTCCTCAGAACAATGGGTGTTCACATGGCTAGAAAAAAGAAAAGAGAAAGGAGGGCGCACCAACCTCGTGCATTACCACTTAAAAGTTTTATTAAAATATAAATAAAAAGCAATGGTCCTACTCACAGACGGAGCTTAAGTGCAAGCTTATCGGACAATTAGGCTGGAAATTCTTGGCACCCACCGACCGAACTTGATGACAAAGAGGGTCTGGCAGCACCTCAAACATCTATATAGCTGACGCGTTTCTGGGGCGCACCCCTTTCCTCAGAGCTAAGATGATCCATAGAGTATCACCCACAAAGCTAATACAACATTTTTATTGCTGCTTAAATTTAACATTAATGATCGGTTTAGAGCAGGGTTGTCAAACTCAATTTCATTGTGGGCCGCATAAGCATTATGATTGCCCTCAAAAGGGCCAGTTGTATCTGTAAGATTAGATGTCCAGCGCGGATATCCTCCCCTTACATTAGATGTCAAGAGCCCCCCCACCATCAGAAGTTGAGTCCCCCACCCTCCCGTACATCACAGTGCACCCCCCTTACCTTATGCTGCTGCTTGGAAGAAGATGGATGCAGAAAGCAGAAAGTACAGGGTCTGGAGGAAGACCATAGGGGGGCTGGAGCTCTCCTGCAGCTGCAAGAGAGGTGCAAGGGCCACATGAAATGTCCTGGAGGGCCTGATTTGGCCCGCAGGCCTTGTGTTTGACACTGGTGGTTTAGAGGATGGCTTAAGTCAAGGGTTGTTAAGGTTGTGTTTTAAGAGTTAGATTAATGGTTATTTTTAGGAATGAATTTTTACAATACAGACAGGATTAGGAATTGGATTAGGTTAAGAGCAGGATTAGGGTAATTTGGTAATTTCGTATTCATCTTTTTCCTGGTTTAATATCCAAGCTTTGGGGGCTCAGGGGGGTTGTGTGTAAATTTCATTGACATTGTAAGTTCCTGTGTATAGCACCAAAAAATACATACTGTACAAAGAGCATAACAAGTTAAATCAAACATTCTCACTAACAGAGATTTATATATCTGTGCTGTGGCTTTGTATCTTGAAATTTCCATGGAAAGTGGAAAACATTTTTCCTAAAATATATGCCCTGTGGTAGCTAATTTTCAATTGTCCTTTGTTCCCTCAGCTTAGTGGCAGACATTCAGATTTTGTAGGGTAGTAATTGAATTCCTGATCTTACCATGTGTGGCCATATTTCAAATGTTTAAAAGGTTTAATGCACCTATAGACATAGAATGATTGCCCCCCAAGTTGTGACCTATGACAGAACCCCCAGACAATATTACTTGGGGAAGAGTCAACAGCTATGTTGGAGATATCAGCTGTGAGATAATACAGATATCGTGGGTATTTACCAACTCTCCTTTTTATACAAGCAAGGACTTATATAGCTGGAAACAGTGACCATTTGGTGGTTGGATTGTGCTTTTCTATGCAATTGCCATATAATGTCTATGGTTAGTTTTAGATTGAACTGGTAAACCCAGTAGAAGAAGACAGCTCTGCCATTTGCCTAGTTTATCTGTTATCAAGGAAAGAGCTGGTATTCCTAAAGTTTTGTACAGTTAGTGTATGTGGTAACACTGATCTAACTAAAAGGGAATATATAGGGTTGTTATATACATTCTTGGAAATTATTAAGGGGTGTTGTAGTTACCCTTTAGAATTCCATCAGGGCACAACACCGAAAGTATCGGTGTTTGGGCCTAATTCATGTACCTGTCAGAGACAGGTACATGAATCGGTCTGGTCTGCATCCACACTGTACACTCCTTCCTCAGTGCACTCACTATCACCCTTCCTCCCTCTGTGGCCTCTGTGTCCATCACACTGAAAGACGCAGGGCTAGGGAGTTTATACTAGGGTTCGCAGACTATGATGGTGAACTAAGAGACCAGTTACCCATCAGGTCTGCTTTACTTTTGACTGATTGAGCACAGCAGTGGGCATATCCATAGCCGCTATTCAGTACAATAGAGGCTTTTGAATCTACCCACTGCCATGTGCTGTCAATTAAAAGTAAATCAGACCTGATGGGGAACTAGTTTCTCAGTTTCCCAACATGCTATACCCACCCAGTGACAGATCATTTCCCTGATATGGGCATTGCCTTTACCTGTACCCGTATTTACATTTTATTTCAATAGATCTTTATTGAAAAATATTTTCAGAAATTCATAAAAATGTATAGTAGCCTTTAAACAATATATAACAACTGATTGGACGGTATGTGTAGAGTGAAGAGACAAAGAATGTCCCAATGGGGCAAATCAGAAGAGCAAAGCAAGATGAGGAAGGGAAGGAGAAGACGGAATGTAGTACAGGGGCCCTTTTTACATTTAGCTTTCAATTGGGGAATCTCCCGGCTGTTAGCTGAATGAGGAAGAAAAAACCACGCTAACCTAAAAACTAATAAATGGTATAAGGCAGCAGCCTGAGTGGGATAAACACAAAAATATATAGAAAAAATTGAAGCTGCGCCAAAATTAGATATTGAAATAAAGTCCTCAGATGACACAAGGATCAACACACTCAATGTACTCCAATAGCGTGGAACACCAGATAACAGTCTATAAGCATATCATGGTCTTAATGTTGATAAAACGACACCACAGTGACTTCATAGACATATGTGAAGCCCACCACCAAATTTAAAAGCCGCTTACCAGAGGGCAAGCACAATTGAGCAATCGGCTATAGCCCAGCCGCGCCCTTTAGATTCCAGGAAGAGATGTAACCTCATACACAGTGAAAGCTCCCAAACATAGATTTCTCCACACTCATGCAGTCAGCATCATCATATGTATATATAGAAGAGAGGGAGGACCATAGCGTAACTCTGTTATAAATTACGTTTTATTAAAAGAATTAAGTTGTACTTACAACAATGTGGATAAAAACAGCATGTATACAATGCCAGCCGGCATAGCAAGGAGCCCTTCCTCCTCAGATCAGCGTGGTGACGTCACTGCGCGTCCTCCCATATGCATTTCGTCATCAACAGACGTTCTCATTGGAAACGTCTGTTGATGACGAAACGCGTATGGGAGGACACACAGTGACATCACCACGCTGATCTGAGAAGAAAGGGCTCCTTGCTAAGCCGGCCGGCATTGTATACATGCTGTTTTTATCCACATTGTTGTAAGTACAACTTAATTATTTTAATAAAACGCAACTTATAACGGAGTTATGCTATGGTCCTCCCTCTCTTCTATATATACATATGATGATGCTGACTGCATGAGTGTGGAGAAATCTATGTTCGGGAGCTTTCACCCTGTATGAGGTTACATCTCTTCCTGGAATCTAAAGGCCGCAGCTGGGCTATAGACGATTGCTCAATTGTGCTTGCCCTCTGGTAAGCTGCTTTTTCATTCAGTGGTGGGCTTCACATATGTCTATGAAGTCACTGTGGTGTCGTTTTATCAACATTAAGACCATGATATGCTTATAGACTGTTATCTGGTGTTCCTCGCTATTGGAGTACATTGAGTGTGTTGATCCTTGTGTCATCTGAGGACTTTGTTAGCTAAATGGGGCTGGAGATACAGCTCTGTGCAGGAAGTTGTCATATACATGACAGCTTCCTAAGTTCAACAGCTCAATCTCAAATTACACACATGTACTAAATGAGTCAGATATGTTTATCATTCCCCACCCTCCTCAATTTTTCTGCTCTGTACAGCTCCATACAAAGATTCAATTGGAGAGAGGCAGATGAAAGCAAGCAGCTTCTGCTGTGCTCTCTCTTGAAAGGAAAACATAATGCTCTGAGAGACCATTTCTCAATCTGTATCACATGTTTATCAGTTTATATTATGTTTAAAAATATATCAACTTCAAAAAATAGGTCCAAACCCTTTTCATTCTAGGCATTAACATGCAAATTCAACATAATTACTAAAAATAATGACCTAGGTAATGATTTTAACCTTTTGTCAGAAGTTGTTTAATTAAATTGCCCCTGAAATGGTTTAACTTATTGTAAATATAAATGGACCTTTACTAAAAGGGTGTACTAGAAATCTGGCTTGGATTGCTATTGCCCTCTAGCAGTTTGGGTGTTAAATAGCAAGATCAACACTGAACAAAAAGAAACAAAAAGCAGACGAAAATTAAAAATAACTTACAGACAACAGATACGCCATATGGAATAGATAAATAGTCACTTTAGGCCTGTTTCCTTTGTAAATGTTTTCATTATTCTTTAATAATGCTAATTTCTTTCCAAGAGGTCAGGATATCTCACGTTTGATGTCTAAATCTTTGACATCATCTGTACAGATTCCTATTGATACTCTTGTGGATGAATCTCTGGGTGGCAAAAAGATATGTACTTCCATCATCACTAACATCTGACAGGATTTTCTTACAAAGAAAATATCACGTATCTGAAAAAGGTGAGACAATATATAAATTCTTAATTATTAATCTGGTTTCTGTTACCAGAGTGTGTTATTATTATTCATGATGACCTAAGAATATGTCTTGGGTTGCCATAAAGCTTGTGCACACCTATTAGTTACAATTTATATTATATATTGGACCTGGGCAGTGATATGGGACACCACCTTGTTATTATCACTTTTTAATACTCATGATATTAAAAAAAATTCTGCATCAAAAAAGAATAAGACAATTCTGGTAGAATATAAATCGGTTTGCGAAACAAAATATTGTCTTTATCAGCATGACTGTGATAACAATCTGCCTTATCTGGTGATGATCTGTTACAGGCTGATCTATTTTGTTACGCCTTTATGAGTTGTTGTAATTGTTATAAAGAAGGGCATGAGAAAGAGTATTGCAGATATCCTAGTTTCTTGGAGTTTGTCATATTCTCCTCTGTTTATGATATGCAAGGTAGGACTAGGGACTTTGAGCCTGGAAGGCAAACATTATCAACAGGGCACTTCATGGCAGAGACAGTTCCTTGTGGACTAAAGAAAACACACCCCAGAAAATGTGCTGCAGTGATAAGTGGCTATCCTGAAAGGTGGGTATTGTCTTAACCGCTTGAAAATCATAAATGTATTACCAGCCATTGCCAGTTGTCAAAATGCAGCTGCACCTCTGTAAAATGACAAGTGTCATTGAGTAATACTGTATAACATTGTTATGTTACATTATATTTACTGTCATACAGTATCTCACAAAAGTGAGCACAGTGAAACCTTGGATTACGAGCATAATCCGTTCCAGGAGAATGCTCGTAATCCAAAGTACTTGCATAAAAAAGCGAGTTTCCCCATTGAAGTCAATGGAAACGAAAATAATTTGTTCTTCAATGGTATGCAATACCACATGCTGCCAGAGGTGGGGGGCGCCGGAGAGCCTTGGAAAGGCCCGAGGACAGTTCGGCTGACCTCGGCAAACCTCGGAAAGACTTAGTTCACGAGCCTTTCCGAGGTTTGCCGAGGTCAGCCGAACTGTCCTCGGGCCTTTCCGGCCATTTCCGATCCGGCCAATTCAGCTCTGGCGCCCCCCCACCTCAGGCCAAACATGGTAATGCACCTGCTTTAGCCTGAATCCTGCTCGTTTTGCGAGACAACACTCTCAAACCGAGTTAGGATTTTACCAAAAACAGTGCTCGTATTGCGGAACGCTCGTTACCGTGTTACTCGCAATCCGAGGTTCCACTGTACACCCCTTACATTTCTGGAAATATTTTATTAAAACTTTTCATGTGACAACACTGAAAAAATTACACTTTGCAACAATGTAGTGAGTGTACAGCTTGTATAACAGTGTAAATTTGCTGTCCCCTCAAAATAACTCAACACACAACCATGAATGTCTAAACCGCTGGCAACAAAAGTGAGTACACACCTAAGTGAAAATGTCCAAATTGGGCACAATTAGCCCTTTTTCCCTCCCCGGTGACATGTGACTTGTTAGTATTACAAGGTTTCAGCTGTGAATGGGGAGCAGGTGTGTTAAATCTAGTGTTATCACTCTCACTCTCTCATACTGATCACTGGAAGTTCAACATGGCAACTCATGGCAAAGAACTCTTTGAGGATTTGAAAAAAAGAATTGTTGTTCTACATAAAGATGGCCTAGGCTATAAGAAGATTGCCAAGACCCTAAAACTGAGCTGCAGCACGGTGGCCAAGACTATACATCAGTTTAACAGGACAGGTTCCACTCAGAACAGGCCTCGCCATGGTTGACCAAAGAAGTTGAGTGCAGGTGCTCAGCGTCATATCCAAAGGTTGTCTTTGGGAAATAGATGTATGAGTGCTGCCAGCATTGCTGCAGAGGTTGAAGGGGTTGGGGGTCAGCCTGTCAGTGCTCAGACCATACACCACACACAGCATCAAATTGGTCTGCATGGCTGTTGTCCCAGAAAGAAGCCTTGTCCAAAGATAATGCAAAAGTTTGCTAAAGACAAGCAGACTAAGGACATGGATTACTGGAACAATGTCCTGTGGTCTGATGAGACCAAGATAAACTTATTTGGTTCAGATGGTGTCAAGCGTGTGGGGGCCACCAGGTAAAGAGTACAAAGACAAGTGTGTCTTACCTACAGTCAAGCATGGTGGTGGGAGAGCCATGGTCTGGGGCTGCATGAGTGCTGCCAGCACTGGGGAGCTACAGTTCACTGAGGGTACCATGAATGCCAACATGTACTGTGACATAATGAGGCAGAGCATGATACCCTCTCTTCAGGGAATGGGCCGCAGGGCAGTATTCCAACATGATAATGACCCCAAACACACCTCCAAGATGACTACTGCCTTGCTAGAGAAGCTGAGGGTAAAGGTGATGGACTGGCCGTGTATGTCTCCAGACCTAAGCCCTATTGAGCATATGTGGGGCATCCTCAAATGGAAGGTGGAGGAACATAAGGTCTCTAACATTCACCAGCTCCGTGATGTCATCATGGAGGAGTGGAAGAGGACTCCAGTGGCAACCTGTGAAGCTCTGGTGAACTCCATACCCAAGAGGGTTAAGGCAGTGCTTGAAAATAATGATGGCCACACAAAATATTGACACTTTGGGCCTATTTTCACTTAGGGGTGTACTTACTTTTGTTGCCAGCGGTTTAGACATTAATGGTTGTGTGTTGAGTTATTTTGCGGGGACAGAAAATTTACAATGTTATACAAGCTGTACGCTCGCTACTTTACATTGTAGCAAAGTGTCATTTCTTCAGGGCCGCTAGATATACCCCTTTAAATAAAACACTGACACAATGTAAGAGTTAAACAGTATTTTGTATTAACTAGATAGCAAAAGGGGTGTATCAGCCAAATGTCAATTAGCCAAATCCTGGGAAAACACTCCAGAACAAGGTTGAATTGAACACTCAGCAGACAGATATGTACCAATGGCCGTTGCCGGTGGCGGGCTTAGCAGACTAAATTTCTCAACAATCCACTCTATCCAGGGGAGAATGATGGGAGAGACTATAAGAGGAACTGCCCAGCAGGCCCGCGCACTCTTCTTCCCATTGTGCGAGTACCGGCCTCGCCGCTGTAAGATTGCGGCTTACCCTGGTGCCAGAGGTTACCGCTGTTTCTGCACTCTATACAGCAGTATAGTGATGGCTGCGCAGAGGACACAATTCCCACGATGCTCCCCTCACTGGCTCAGGAGTGTGATGCACTAGGGGGAATTATGAACAGTCTGAGGAGTGGAGATTAGGTCTGCTTAATCAGGTTACTGTAGTCCGCTTCCGGCTACATAAAAAAAGACCTTGCAAATAAAATAAAAAATGCTTCCACCTAAATAAAATGTATTTATTTTTAACCCTTTATTAAACATTTGTTCACCTTAACCAGTGTTTATTTACTACTTTCTCCCCTTCTCTTAGCAGCTCTATTCCTACTGATTTTTTTTTCTGTTTTCTAACAGTTTTTTGTTTTAATTTGTTTTGCTTGTTTTATTTCAGTGTCACATAAAAAAAGTGCAAATCTGAAAAAAGTGACAAGTACATCCTACACACTCCGATATCCCAAAATAAGACAGGTGCCAAAGCTCAAGGAGCCCAGTCCCATTCCACTGGGCTGCACACTGATTACGTTTCCACCATTCAACGTGTTTATTAGCACAAGCTTCTGTTTCTTAATAAACAACTTGGACTTTGGAAAAGTCATCAGTGAGCAGCCCAGTTTTTACAGGTTAAAAACAAGTTGCTTGTTTTCAGTTGAAAATAAGTTTGCTATGTGTTGTAGCAGAAAAACCATTTTAGTTTCATTTTAAAAAGAGAAAATTAAGTACTGTCCGTGATACTTTTTTTATTTGCACTAACATAGAATTTTTCAGGACAAATAATTATTTATTTTATTATTTATTATTATTATTATTATTATTATTATTATTATTATTTATTATTATTTATTTTAGTGCAAATAAAAAAAGTATCACGGACAGTACTTAATTTTCTCTGTCACAATTGCACTAATACGGCTACAATTACGTCAAGTATTTTAAAAAGACAAATTATTAAATAAAATGTATACTTTTCATTTACTAACACTTTTTTTATTTTTTTTTCATTTATTTACTGTATGTCTTTTGACAATAAAATAACTTTTGCAAGACTGTCTGGCCAAAAAAAGCCCCAAAAAGTTATCTTAGGTACTGCCCCCTGCACTCTTTGGGTTACGCACTCCTGACTCCTACACTCTTTGGGTTACGCACTCCTGACTCCTACACTCTTTGGGTTTTGCACTCCTGACCCCTGAACTCCATGTGTTACAAATTTCTGAGAACTGTACTCTGTGCATTACGCACTCCTGACCCCTGAACTTTGTGTGATAAGCACTCCCAAGCCCTGCAATCTGTGTGCTATGCACTCCTGAACCCTGCACTGTGTGCAGTACATACTCCTCAGCCCTGCGCTACTTTAAATACACAGTGTATACGTGTACCAGTGCTTAAATATCAGTGTCCATAACATAATCTCATGTCTTGTCATTTTACCCTCCTTCTTTATTCAATAAAATCCTAAACTTTCACCAGATTGTGCGACCCTTAAAATATATGTGGGTCAAATAAAGCTTGATAAAAACTCAAAGTGTCTGCAATGCCTTCTTTTCAGTCAGTGTTCTTCCACTTTTCCTTGAAAAGGATATAAAAACAAAACAAAATTATATATCAGTGTAGCGGGCATATACTTTACAAGTATATTTTAAACTGGCGGAGACACCAGTGATGTATAGTTCCCTGGGGTCCAGCGGGTGGCACTGTCGCTTTGGGCTGGGGTTGAACCATTGCTGAGTGCCGTACCTCTTTTTGGCCTCTCTCAGCGGTTGTATGGTGGGGCGGGGAGCCCGCCGTGCTTGCTGGGGGAGGGTATAAAGGGGGCCGGCCATCTTTGTCAGGGAGGAGTCCCAGGCACCTTCAGTCTGAGGACAGTGGTTCGTGTTGAGGGGGGAGTCTAGGCGGCCTAGGCCTAGAGGCCACCCCGGGAGGTCGTGTTCCATCCCAGGCACCTTTAGCCTGGGGTGAGGTACTCGGATGGAGGTCTGGAGCCCTGTGTCCTTCGCTGGGTTCCTCGGGGGAAGGATTTCCTAGGGGACCCCGGGAGTGGGTACCCGAATCCAGAGGTGTAAGGGACCGGAGGAGTTACTCACCTGAAGACCTGGTGCAGCAAATTGCCGGTGCCGGGTGAGCCTCCGGAGACCGCCTGGAGGGATGTCTTTCCCGAACAAGGGACCAAAAGCCATTTTCGGGAAGGAAAGAGGAGAGTAAGTTGTGCCTGGGCCTACTCGCATCCACACCCCCTGTCTGTTCTGTTCGTTGAGAGAGTCCAACTGATTGTGTTTTGCTCTGATGTGAGAAGAATAAAGGAGTGTTGGACTTTTGATGGTGTGGGGCTCATTTTACTGGTAGACACTGTTCAAGAGAGGAGGTGGAGGTTCCAAGGGCAGGACACCGACCCGAGGGTAAAGAAACTTTGCTTTCACCTCACAGGCATCTGTAGTGAAGGCTTGGCGTGGTGACCCCGCACTCTCTCCTCCGGAGCAACCCCTAGACACGCAGAAGAAATAAGCCAGGGAGTGTGAGAGTGGAGGCCGCAACATCAGGGGTCGGCAAGCCGTCGATTGCAATCAACCCGTCGACTGCGGACAGCGGATGTGTCGATCAGGAACACAGCCCTCTGCACAGTCCTTTTCCCAGCCTCCTCCGCTCTCTTCACTGCAAAGTGGAAAGCGGGAAGAATCACAGTACTGGATAGAGGGCATGGACGGGAGCTGCTGGAATGAACTTTTCACGTTAACCAGCAGGTGATTGGTTGCGGGGCGGTCCTAGCAACCAGTCACTAGTTTGTTAATGTAAAAAGTTAACTCTGGCAGCTCCCGCCCATGTCCTCTATCTAGTACTGCCATACTTCCTGCCTTCCGCTCTATTGTTTACTAGTGTAAGGTAGGAGAGTGCTAAATAACACACTGGTGTGAAGGGGACAGAGGACATTACAGTGGGTGGAAGGGGTGTGTATAGGGGACAAAGGACATTGTATTGGGGGGGACAGAGGACACTAAAGTTGGGGGCGAGGGGATGTAAAGGGGACAGAGAACACTACAGTTGGGAGGGTGAAGGGGACAGAGGACACTGCATTGGGGGGGTAAGGGGACAGAGGACATTGGATTGGGGCAGATGACACTACAGTGGGGGTGGGGGGGGTGTAAGGGAAAGAGGACATTGCATTGGGGGGAGTGAAAGGGACAGAGGACCCTGCATGGGGGGGTTCTGAGGACACTACAGTGGGGGAAGGGTGTAAAGGGGGCAGAGGACATTGTTTTGGGGGTACAAAGGACACTACAGTAGGGGGAGGGTGTGAAGGGGAAGAGAGGACACTAGTGAGAGTGGGGGGGGGGGGCACAGGACACTATGCTGTGTTTTTATTGGGCACTTGATAGTTTTTTTTTTTTTTTAAGGGCGCTTCCCCCCTCCCCAGAATCTTTGTTTTTCCCTAATGTTGTCCAGGTATATCTCAATTTGCTTACCCCTGCTATATGGTGTAGCATGCTCAAAACATACCAACATACATAGATTGCAATGTAATCGCGCTTACGTATATCTGTGTCTGAAAATTTACATAAACCTTGTGCTTTTCTCCTGTCCATTCCCACTATCTAATCTATTCTCACCAAAAATTCATATCCTCCAACACATGTCAATAAACTTTTCTCTTTCTATGCCTTTTCCCAAGATTTCACAGTTTTGAGATTGTATTATGGACACCGATATTTAAGCGCTGGTACACATATACACATTGTTCTTTTATCCGCCATGAATGGACGGTAATTCTCAGCTGCTAGGGTATCTTAAATAAAGTGTTTGGTGGCAACTGTATTTTACCTGAATGCTGAATAATTACCTAGTACTATATATACTGTGTTGTACGTGTCATATTCCTGATCACTGCACTCTGTGTGCTGGGCTTTATATGGCATACTCCTGACCACTGTACTCTAAGTACATTATGTCATCCCAAATTTCTTATTCTTAAGGTAGGCTGTGTACAGAAAAGCATATGTAATGAATGAGTTTCATATTTTAAAAAGTAGATATGTTGCACAATCACTTGTGGCAAAGTAATAAAAACCTATTTTGTGGGTAAAAGCACTGTGGCATATGTGCGCAGTGTATACAGTGAGTACGCTCAAGTTTTACGTGGCCATGATCCTTTACATCCCTATCGGTATTAGCGTATTTTGGGCATTTAATTAAAGTGGTTGTAAACCCAAAAGAAAAAAAAAACCTGCAAGACAAAGGCATAATCAGTTAGTATGCATCGCATACTAGCTCATTATGAAACACTTGCCTTAGAACGATGCTGTTGCAGCGGTCCTGGCACACCGCTGTCACCGGCAACATGTTGTCCTGGAGTTATTTTGGGGTTTGTGGCGCTGTGATTGGCTGGAGCCGCGTCACTCTCGCAGCCGCCGGTAACGGCACAGCAGCTGAAGAAACAGCACGAGCCAGCGGTTTCTTCAGTGCGCATGTGCCAATGACGTCAGCACATGCGGATACAGTGAATCTCTCCTAAACTGTGCAAGTTTAGGAGAAATTCACGGTACCTACAGGTAAGCCTTATTATAGGCTTACCTGTAGGTAAAAGTGGTTATACAGGGTTTACAACCACCTTAAGGTAAGCCATCACACTTTCCAATAGTTCCAGACTTTTTCACCTCATCCTCAACCTACTTCCAGTATTGCTGGCAAAGCCCTCTCTTCCTGAGTTGACTGCTTGCAGGATTTGGATCTTAGCATAGATACAGAAGGTTTTCTCCTTTGGTTTGGCATATTATCAAGCACAGTACTACATTTGTAGACACTCTCATTAGCATTATTAATGGACAGCTTCTGGGAGGCCTCTGTCCTGTCTGGCACACTGCATATTGTTCAGTCAATTTCCAGATTATTGTTTTATTTCATGGCCAGGTTATCATATTCAGCACTGACAGCAACAAAACAAGCAGAATATGACCTAGCTGTGATTCTTTGTAAAACTTGCTTATTAATGGTGATTGTGTCCATACTTAAATATTTATGGTGGGAATGTAGTGAGTCTATGCTCTAGAACAGTTATTGAACAAATCTTAGAGCTCTCTGGTACATATAGATGATGTTAATCTCCATTTTTTTTAAAGTACAGTGGAACCTTAGATTACGAGTATAATCCGTTCCAGGAGAATGCTCGTAATCCAAAGCACTCACATATCAAAGTGAGTTTCCCCATAGAAGTCAATGGAAACGCATTGACTTCTATGGCATGCACAACCGCATGTGGCCAGAGGTGGGGGGGGGGGGCGCTGGAGAGCCTTGGAAATACTCGGAAAGGCTCGAGGACATCTCGGCTGAATTCGGAAAACCTCGGAAAGGCTCAGGAACTGAGTATTTCTGAGTTTTTCAGAGTATTTCCTAATGGCTCCGCTCGGCTTCGGTGCCCCCGCACCTCAGGCCAAATGCGGTACTGCACACCACTGTGGCTTGAATCCTGCTCGTTTTGTGAGACAAGACTCGCAAACCGAGTCAGTGCTCATATTGCAAAACGCTCGTTAACCGCGTTACTCGCAATCCGAGGTTTTACTGTACAACAGATATCTATTAGAACCACAGTTGCCACTTTACCACAACTTATGTAAAATCCTTGGCACCACCGCAGTGTACTCTCTTATACAACATACAATATACTGTCCTCTATATGTTTTTTTTTTGTTTTGGTGTTGTTAAGCATCTCTGCTTCATATATCCCATCCTGACACATAGCAGGAAGGAGTTTTTCTTCTAGATAATCGATTTGGTTTGTGTATCCATATGTTATTAGTGGATGCAGCAGTGATATAGGGGCTTAAAATGGTGTATAGTACATGGCAAGGGGACATAGGCACCCAACACTCACTAAAGTGTTCAATTCGAAGGAATCTGCTTCAAAGAGAAGTACAGGATTTAAAATAAATAAACATTTGTAGCGGTACCCCCGTAGAGGCTGCTGATTGTTGTAATCCGTCTGTCACCCTGCCCAGCCAGGCACACAGTTCTCATTCACCCTCAGGCAGAAAACCAGTTCTTGAACTTTGTTTTGTATTTCTATTGAGGGGAATAAACTTAGATGGGGATGGGATATTCATGAGATGCCCAAACTGATTGCAGAAAAATATACATGGGACCGACTATATACACCTCTGGTATATATACAACCCCAGTCTTCAACTCCAGCACATCACTTGCTTGCAGACTATCTCTCCTCAACACCTCCAGCACATCACTTACTTGCAGTTCCGGGACCAGTTACCACTGATTTGTAGGCCTGACAATAGTTCAACCAGGCCTAAGGTGAATGCCCTTTGAAGGCCGGGACTGCGGGCCCCTTTAGTGTAGCAAAATTGTAGATAGTCCCAGTGCTAGCTGTCCACGTGGCTACTGAGCCCAGTACAGGCCCCGACAGCCCTCATGGCTGCAGCTGCCTCTCTCCACTGCCCATGACATCCCAGTCCACTCCTCTGGCTCTGCACCCATCCCAAAATGCAATCCCCCAGTCCTCTTAGGCGTGCCTCCCAGATCTTCCGACTGCGTGACACTCACAAGCCCTATTGGCTGTGACCTGTTGTTACTCTCCTGGAGACTTTGCCTAGCAGTGCCTCTGCCTCTGTCCTCTCTTGCTCCCATGCCACCTGTCCAGGACACCTCTGTGTGTCGTGAGAAGGGTCTTATCTGCACCCGAGCCCCAGGCCCAAGGTCACCCCCCCGGACTGGGGACCTCCCTCAAAGGCCCTGACAGCCTAACACTCCATCTCCAGCTTCCACCCCAAACTCCTCCCCAGCTGGGCTGACCCAGGGTATTTCAGGAGGCCTGCCCCTGTCAATCCAGATTGGGGATTGGTCAGGGCTCCTCAGAACACCCCAAACAGCTCGACCTCCCCTCTACACCTCCCTTTCAAGAAAACACCAGAACATTCTGGAAAGAAATGGGAGGGCTTAGTGATGCTGCCTGTGAGTCACCCAGCTCTACTCTGAGTCACTCCCATCCCAGATCAAAACACACCCAGGCTTGACTGCCATCCAAGCCTGGAAATTTACCTACTCTCACATTCATTCTCACATTCATACTCACCTAGGTGGATGCAGCATCATTCCAATGATGCAGCTGTCCTCTACCACCTCTAGGACTGAGAACTGAGCAATCAAAGGCTGCTGATCTCTCAATTTGCGAGTCTGCTCTGAGCACAGAATGGTAGTGGTGTGCTGAGAGGCTGAGTCAGCTGGCAGTCAGGCATCTGGGCAGATCCCAACATTATTGTCAGGATCCCTGAAGAGCCTGGTCGGCTCTGTGACCTCAGCCAGCAGCAAGCTTTAGCAATCAAAGACCAATGCTCGCTCAGTTCTCGAGTAAGCTCTGAGCACAGAGTGGGGACTTTCAGTCTCCGCTCTGTGCTCTGCCCCTTCAGCAATCAATGGAGCACCAGGCTGTGAAGGGGGCAGGAGTGGCTGGCTCAGGCTCTCAGCGGCATGCAAATACAGATTTTAACGCATATTACCAAGCGCCTATAGATGTGAATCCAGCCTTACTAAACTTGCGGTTACAATGCATAAGTCAGCCCAGTTTTAATCACAAGCTACATCTTCTGTTTTATATGAGATGATATGCTACAAATATTTTATAAGGATATACAGTGGGGAGAACAAGTATTTGATAACCTGCTGATTTTGCAGGTTTTCCTACTTACAAAGCATGTAGAGGTCTCTTCAACTGTGAGAGACGGAATCCAAAACAAAAATCCAGAAAATCACATTGTATGATTTTTAAGTAAGCAATTTGCATTTTATTGCATGACATAAGTACTTGATCCATCAGAAAAGCAGAACTTAATATTTGGTACAGAAACCTTTGTTTGCAATTACAGAGATCATATGTTTCCTGTAGTTCTTGACCAGGTTTGCACACACTGCAGCAGGAATTTTGGCCTACTCCTCCATACAGAGCTTCTCCAGATCCTTCAGGTTTCGGGGCTGTCGCTGGGCAATACGGACTTTCAGCTCCCTCCAAAGACTTTCTATTGGGTTCAGGTCTGGAGACTGGCTAGGCCACTCCAGGACCTTGAGATAGTTCTTATGGAGCCACTCCTTAGTTTCCCTGGCCGTGTGTTTCGGGTCGTTGTCATGCTGGAAGACCCAGCCACGACCTATCTTCAATGCTCTTACTGAGGTAAGGAGGTTGTTGGCCAAGATCTCACGATACATGGCCCCATCCATCCTGCCCTCAATGCGGTGCAGTCGTCCTGTCCCCTTTGTAGAAAAGCATCCCCAAAGAATGATGTTTCCACCTCCATGCTTCACGGTTGGGATGGTGTTCTTGGCGTTGTACTCATCCTTCTTCTTCCTCCAAACACGGCGAGTGGAGTTTAGAGCAAAAAGCTCTATTTTTGTCTCATCAGGCCACATGACCTTCTCCCATTCCTCCTCTGGATCATCCAGATGGTCATTGGCAAACTTCAGACGGGCCTTAACATGCGCTGGCTTGAGCAAGGGGACATTACGTGCGCTGCAGGATTTTAATCCATGACGGCATAGTGTGTTACTAATGGTTTTGTTTGAGTCTATGGTCCCAGCTCTCTTCAGGTCATTGACCAGGTCCTGCCGTGTAGTGCTGGGCTGATCCCTCACCTTCCTCATGATCATTGATGGCCCAAGAGGTGAGATCTTACATGGAGCCCCAGACCGAGGGAGATTGACCGTCATCTTGACCTTCTTCCATTTTCTAATAATTACGCCAACAGTTGTTGCCTTCTCACCAAGCTGCTTGCCTATTGTCCTGTAGCCCATCCCAGCCTTGTGCAGGTCTACAATTTTATCCCTGATGTCCTTACACAGCTCTCTGGTCTTGCCCATTGTGGAGAGGTTGGAGTCTGTTTGATTGAGTGTGTGGACAGGTGTCTTTTATACAGGTAACAAGTTCATTCAGGTGCAGTTAATACAGGCAATGAGTGGAGAACAGGAGGGCTTCTTAAAAAAAAAATAACAGGTCTGTGAGAGCCAGAATTCTTATTGGTTGGTAGGTGATCAAAAACGTATGTCATGCAATAAAATGCAAATCAATTATTTAATAATCATACAATGTGATTTTTCTGGATTTTTGTTTTAGATTCTGTCTCTCATAGTTAAAGAGTACCTATGATACCTATGATAAAAATTACAGACCTCTACATGCTTTGCAAGTAGGAAAACCTGCAAAATCGGCAGTGTATCAAATACTTGTTCTCCCCACTCTAAGTGATCTCAGAGTTGTGTATTCTGTGCCAGTCACATCTAATAAAATGACCATGACAAATTCAGAATGTCATGCTTCAAAACAGTCATGTGACAAGCTGATGTTGGTGTGTAAAAGTCACACCAAAACATTAGAACTTTAGTTGGGTGATGTGAAAGTTTTGGAAGATTTCCATGATCAACCAGCTATAAAAGGGGGGGTGGGTTTGGGACTTTAAATGAGGCATATGATGCTAACATACGCCTCCATCCCTGTAGATTGATAAAAGGAGGAGGATGGGGACTTTGAATGAGATGTGTGTTTGTACAGTTAACAATTGTATCAAAATAATGCATAAATACATAAAAAATAATTTATTCATGAAAGCACATGAGACAGGATACATGGCAATAATGACAGGCTGATATGAATTGGAAACATTACAATTCCATTGTTACACATGATGAGTGGACTTCTAATATATGATGAAATATAGATGCATAAAAAACTGCATAAAAAACCTTGACGCGTTTCGTGGAAACCTATCCACTTCTTCAGAAGCAAATGCAGATTGCATATATGACAGCCCTGTAAAAGGTCATGGGATGCTGAGAGCTGGATGTGAAGGAAGGCTGGGGAATATCCCCGTTGGGAGCTAAGGGGACGTGCCTGCATGGACGACCCAGGCGGAAAACCCCACACCCAGGGGGAGGAGAGAAGCGAATGAGAGTGTCCATGGAAATTGTGAAGATGGTTTCTGGCAGCAACTCCAGATTCTGAACAGCCTGTGATAGTGCTGAGACTTGTTGGGTTCATAGAGCAAGTTATTTATCATTGTTCACCAGTTAAATCTTTGCCCATTCTTCTTTGCAAAATAGCTCAAGCTCTGTCAGATTGTATGGAGAGCATCTGTGAACAGCAATTTTTAAGTCTTGCCACAGATTCTCAATTGGATTTGGGTCTGGACTTTGACTGGACCATTCTAACACATGAATATGCTTTGATTCAAACTTGTCCTGTATTTGGCTCTATCAATTTTCCCATCAACTCTGACCAGCTTCCCTGTCCCTGCCGAAGAAAAGCATCTTCACAATATGATGCTGCCACCACCATGTTTCACGGTGGGGATGGTGTGTTCAGTATGATGTGCAATGTTAGTTTCCACCACACATAGCGTTTTGCTTTAGGGGTAAAAACTAAACCATAGCACCTTGTTTACAGTGCCCCCCACATGGCTTCTTGCAAACTGAAAATGGGACTTCTTGTGGCTTTCTTTCAACAATAGCTTTCTTCTTGCCACTCTTCCATAAAGGCCAGATTTGTGAAGTGCATGACTAATAGTTGTCTTGCGGACAGATTCTCTCAACTGAGCTGTGGATCTATGCAGCTCCTCCAGAGTTACCATTGGCTTCTTGGCTGCTTCTCTGATTAATGCTCTGACCTGTCAGTTTAGGTGGACAGCCATGTCTTAGTAAGTTTGCAGTTGTGCCATACTCTTTCCATTTTTGGATGATGGATTGAACAGTGCTCTGTGAGATGTTCAAAACTTGGGATATTTTGTTATAACCTAACCCTGCTTTAAACTTCTCCACAGCTGTATCCCTGACCTGTGTGGTGTGTTCCTGGGCCTTCATGATGCTGTTTGTTCACTAATGTTCTCTAACAATCCTCTGAGGGCTTCACAGAACAGCTGTATTTTTACTGAGATTAAATTACACACAGACAGACTCTATTTACTAATTAAATGGCTTCTGTAGGCAATTGGTTCCACTAGATTTTAGTTGGGGGTATCAGAGAAAAGGGGTCTGAATACAAATGCATGCCACACTTTTCAGATATTTATTTGTAAAAAAAAAAATGAAAACTATTTATCATTTTTTTTTCACTTCACAATTATGTGCCACTTTGTGTTGGTCTATCACAGTGATGGCAAACCTTGGCACCCCAGATGTTTTGGAACTACTTTTCCCATGATGCTCCACTACACTGCAGAGTGCCTGAGCATCATGGGAAAGGCTGTTCCAAAACATCTGGGGTGCCAAGGTTCGCCATCACTGGTCTATCACATAAAATCCCAATAAAATACATTTTTGGTTGTAACATGACAAAATGTGGAAAATTTCAAGGGGTATGAGTACTTTTTCAAGGCACTGTATATCTAGCAGTTTGTGTTTTCTTGGGCAAACTCTAGGTGAAAGTACCATTGTGCATGTACTGTAATACCTTACAGGAAGACAGTCATTACACAGATTACATTTAGATCACATTCGAGCTATAAACAAAGTAGCATTGCCTTTCCATTTTCTTAGTAATCCTTCTAGCTATCAAATGACTTTCTGGTATCTCACACAGCCTTAAACATGGAATCAAAGAATAAAATATCCCAGACACTTATACAGCAGATATAAGATGTAGGGACTAAGCATTTTCCCTATATATGGACACATGCAATTCATAATAACAGTGATGTACAGATATACATTAGTAGTAGAAGCTTGACCGACCGTAATGGGCTTATGAAAGTCTGGTCTGGCTTGGTATTTTAGTGCAGAAGGGATTATGTTTGCCATATGTGTTAATACCTCTAAAATACATTTATTGTCTTTTAGTTCATTTTGACTGCCTGGACATACATAATGTCCTCTTGGGTCAAAAGGCAGAGAGATTGCGGTGTGACCTTAAGGATAATCACAAAGCCTTTGAGTGGGCAGTTAATGCCTTCTTTAGACCTTCATCTGTGAGGTTTGTGTAGAGGGAACTCTTACTTAAGGCCAAATGCTGCTGTCTGAAAGAAATGAGCGGAAGACAGTGCAACTCTGACCAATCCCACTGCTCTGCTTTCCTCTTTTTACGGATTAACCTTTATCCCTATATCTTTATTTTAATTCCCAGCACCTGAACCAGAATGAAACAGTGCTCCAGTTCCGTCTAATAGTGTTAATGAATGACATTTGGTTTGGGGAAACCTGCCCAAAAATCTAGATCTGTCCCCTACAGATGGAAGAACTTTGACCTTTCTAATAACCTAAATGAAGCCTGCAGTAATCTGTGCCCTACTAAATTATTACTACATGCTTCCGAATTCTCTTAACCTCATTATAGCTGTGGACACCAAATTGTGTCATGACTATAGTCAGGCTTAACCAGTAATCACCACTAGACACATCGGAAATTTAAATAGACAAAACACTAATCAAACTAACTTTTGAACTCCACTTTGTGTTACGTTTACTGATAATTCACATGTGGTCATGTCATGTTTTAGGTCATTAATGACATGTAAAACCTATTCTTAGCTTAAGCTGCTTTACTTCATTTAAGGATTAAGTATAACCTTTCTTTGAGACATATGGAAAGGAATGGACAAATTTATAAATGGATAAATTTACAGTTTACCTAATATTAATATTAATCAATACAATTCTGCTTAAAAACAAACCTTAATTTTTTATTTATTTTTACCAGAGTTTCACATTCTTATGACGCGTACACACGATCAGACATTCCGACAACCAAACTGGATTTTTTTCCGATAGATGTTGGCTCAAACTTGTCTTGCATACACACGGTCACACATATGTTGTCGGAAATTGCGAAAGTCAAGAACACGGTGGCGTACAACACTACAACGGGCCGAGAAAAATTAAGTTCAATGATTCCGAGCATGCATAGAATTTTTATGCGTTGAATTGTGTACACACAGTCGGAATTTCCGACAACAACTTTTGTTGTCGGAAAATTTGAGAACCAGCTCTTAAATTTTTTTTGTCGGAAATTCCGACAGCAAATGTCCGATAGAGCATACACATGGTCGGATTTTCCGACAACAAGCTCACATCTAACATTTGTTGTCGGAAATTCCAACCGTGTGTACGCGGCATTATAGTACTTTATAGCCAAACTAAATATGTAACCAATGGTTTAATCCATCACTCTTTACTTAAAATCTGATATTCCACAGTACTTTTCATTGTGGGAAATGAAAAAAAAAAATAAACATTTGAAGACTAATAGAAGTAGGTGTGACTTGTCTGCAAAAGCTTGCAATCCAAACGAAATAACTTGACGTAAAGGATAAGTGAATAAAGTGAGGGTTAAGGCAAATGTTCTTATTTCTAAATTGGAGCAACCAAATGTATTATATATGTATATATACAGTGTATGTGTGTATACACTGTATATATACAGATATATATATACACACACACAGTGCATCCCGAAAGTATTCACAACGCTTCACTTTTTCCACATTTTTTTATGTTACAGCCTCATTCTAAAATGGACTAAATTCATTATTGTCCTCAAAATTCTACAAACAATACCCCATAATGGTAATGTGAAAGAAGTTTGAAATCTTTGCAAATTTATAAAAATTGAAAATTAAAAAAAATCACATGTACATAAGTATTCACAGCCTTTGCCATGACACTCACAATTGAGCTCAGGTGTATCCTGTTTCCAGTGATCATCCTTGAGATGTTTCTACAACTTGATTGGAGTCCTCCTGTGGTAAATTCAGTTGATTTGACATGATTTGGAAAGGCACACACCTGTCTATATAAGGTCCCACAGTTAAGTGCATGTCAGAGCACAAACCAAGCCATGAAGTCCAAGGAATTGTCTGTAGACCTCCGAGATAGGGATGAGCTTTGAGTTTGAGTCGAACCCATGTTCGACTCGAACATCGGCTGTTCGACCGTTCGTCGAATTTCGAACATTATGGGCCGTTCGAGCCAAATTCGAGTGGCGTGTCACAGCCCATAATTCACTGCGGCATCGCAGATCGCATTGCATTGCTGGCTGATGATTGGCCAAGCATGCACTATGACCCGCATGCTTGGCCAATCACAGCGCCGTAGGTACAGAGAGCCGTAATTGGCCAAAGCCAGGGTGGCTTTGGCCAATCATGGCTCAGAGGAGTAGGTACACGCACCACACTATATAAGGCCGCCAGCTTGGCGGCCTTGTGTAGTGTGTTGGCGTTGGTTAAAGGAAAGAGAGAGAGAGAGAGAGACAGTGTAATTTGATTTGAGTTAGATAGAGCAGGCAGGCGAGTCAGTTAGCTGCAGTTACAGTGTGTAGAGGATATATATGCATCCTAGGTGTTGGATATATATTTACACACTGTATTCAGTTTAGCTAGATCCGTTCCTATTATTCTCTATACTGACAGGCAGGCAGGTGATTGTGCTAGCTACAGTGTTTCACTTAGTGTACTGTGTCCTTTGCACAGTGTGCACCAAAAGCTTACCTGAATACAATTGCTGGTGTTCTGATACAAATACAGGCAGGGAGCTGCATTCATTTGCTTTAGTGTCCTTTGCACAGTGTGCACCAAAAGCTTACCTCAATACAATTGCTGGTGTTCTGATACAAATACAGGCAGGGAGCTGCAGTATTTTACTTTAGTGTCCTTTGCACAGTGTGCACCAAAAGCTTACCTGAATACAATTGCTGGTGTTCTGATACAAATACAGGCAGGGAGTTGCATTATTTTGCTTTAGTGTCCTTTGCACAGTGTTCACCTAAAGCTTACCTCAATACAATTGCTGCTGTTCTGATACAAATACAGGCAGGGCGCTGCAGTATTTTGCTTTAGTGTCCTTTGCACAGTGTGCACCTAAAGCTTACCTCAATACAATTGCTGGTGTTCTGATACAAATACAGGCAGGGAGCTGCTGTATTTTGCTTTAGTGTCCTTTGCACGGTGTGCACCTAAAGCTTACCTCAATACAATTGCTGGTGTTCTGATACAAATACAGGCAGGGAGCTGCAGTATTTTGCGTTAGTGTCCTTTGCACGGTGTGCACCTAAAGCTTACCTCAATACAATTGCTGGTGTTCTGATACAAATACAGGCAGGGAGCTGCTGTATTTTGCTTTAGTGTCCTTTGCACGGTGTGCACCTAAAGCTTACCTCAATACAATTGCTGGTGTTCTGATACAAATACAGGCAGGGAGCTGCAGTATTTTGCTTTAGTGTCCTTTGCACGGTGTGCACCTAAAGCTTACCTCAATACAATTGCTGGTGTTCTGATACAAATACAGGCAGGGAGCTGCAGTATTTTGATTTAGTGTCCTTTGCACAGTGTGCACCTAAAGCTTACCTGAATACAATTGCTGGTGTTCTCATACTAATACCACAGACAGGGAGTTCAAAATTACAAACAGATTCTATGTAACAACAAACCTACAGTCCCTGTCTTGTTTGCACTGCGTATATACTGCTGTTCAGAGTATATAGGGCCTGGGGGCCCCACGCCTTTCCTTTTTTTAATTTGGGTGCGGGATTCCCTTAATATCCATACAAGACCCAAAGGGGCTGGTAAGGGGCTGGGGGGGTTATAACCATGCCATTTTTCTCAATGATTTTCATCCATATTGCCGGGACCAGACATTACATTAAAGCCGCAAGCAGTTTTAGATGACTTTTTTTCCTTTATTATTATTATTATTATTATACAGGTTTTATATAGCGCCAACAGTTTGCGCAGCGCTTAACAAAATAAAGGCAGACATTACAGTTACATTACAATTTGGTACAAGAGGAATCAGAGGGCCCTGCTCATTAGAGCTTACAATCTAAAAAGGGAGGGTCAATTGATACAAAAGGTAATAGCTGTGGGGGATGAGCTGATGGAGGAAGTAAAAGTGTTAGTTAGAAGCAGGATATGTTTCTTTAAAGAGTAGAGTTTTCAGGGATCGTCTAAATATGGATAGATTAGGGGACAGTCAGACAGATTGGGGTAAGGAGTTCCAAAGGATGGGAGAAGCTCTGGAGAAATCCTGGAGGTGAGCATGGGAGGAGGTTACAAGGGAGCTAGAGGGCAGGAGGTCTTGGGAGGACTGAAGAGAGCGGCTTGGTTGATATTTTGGGACTAGGTTAGTGATGTAGCTGGGGGCTGAGTTGTGGGTGGCTTTGTAAATTACTGTTAGTACTTTGAATTTTATTCGTTGGGTGAGTGGGAGCCAGTGGAGGGATTGGCAGAGAGGGGTGGAGGACACTGAATGGTTGGTAAGGTGTATGAGTCTTGCAGCGGCATTCATGATGGACTGAAGGGGGGATAGTCTATGTAAAGGTAATCCAATGAGGAAGGAGTTGCAGTAGTCGAGGCGAGAGATGACCAGGGAGTAAATTAGAAGCTTGGTGGTGTCATTAGTTAAAAAGGGGCGTATTCTGGAAATGTTGCGGAGGCCAAGGAGGCATGATTTGGACAGGGATTGGATGTGGGACTGAAAGGACAGTTCAGAGTCTAAGGTTACCCCTAGCATCCTGGCATGTGTGGACGGACTGATAGATGTGCCATTGATCTTGATAGAGAAGTCAGGGGAAGGGGCACGTGGGGGAGGAAATATTAAGAGCTCAGTTTTAGATAGATTCAGTTTGAGGAAGTGGTTTGACATCCAGGCTGATATGTCTGTTAGTAAATCCATGATGCGTGAGGAGATTGATGGGGTGAGCTGAGGGGTGGAGAGATAGATTTTGGTGTCGTCAGCATTAAAATGGTGGTGGAAGCCATGGGAGGCTATCAGCTGACCCAGGGAGGATGTGTAGATCGAGAATAGCAGACGTCCAAGGACAGAACCTTGGGGAACCCCAATGGTAAGAGGAGTTGGAGAGGAGGAAGTTGAGTTGTAAGTGACACTGAAGGTGCGGTGAGATAGGTAAGATTCAAACCAATGGAGAGTGCAGCCATGGAGACCAAGCAAATTTAGTTTTTTGAGGAGGAGGGGGTGGTCAACTGTATCAAAGGCAGTGGAAAGGTCCAAGAGTAAGAGTATGGAATAATGACCATTGGTTTTCTCTGTTAGCAAGTCGTTTGTGAGTTTTAGGAGGGCAGTTTCAGCGGAGTGCTGTGGGCGAAATCCAGACTGAAGGGGAAATGTCCTTTAGAAATGTCATTTTGTGCAGGGACAGTTCTAAATATGGGAAACACGTGCCACTTCATAGGCATAATATAGACACCCCCAAGGTAAGATATTTAAAGGAATATTTCACCTTTTTTTTCACTGTATGCATCATTAAAATCACTGCTCCCGAAAAAACGGCTGTTTTTAAAACTTTTTTTTGCATTGATACATGTACAATGGGTCAGGACCCGGGTCCCCAAACCCTTTTTAGGACAATAACTTACATATTAGCCTTCATAATTAGCACTTTTGATTTCGAACGTTGGAGTCCTATAGACTTTAATAGGGTTCAAAAGTTTGCACGAACTTTCGTTCCGTTCGCAGGTTCTGGTGCGAACCGAACCGGGGTATGTTTGGCTCATCCCTACTCCGAGACAGGATTGTATTGAGGTACAGATCTGGGGAAGGGTACAGAAAAATTTCTGCAGCATGGAAGAAGTTTGGAACCACCAGGACTCGTCCTAGAGCCTGGCCAAACTGAGCTCTCGTGGGAGAAGGGTCTTAGTCAGGGAGGTGACCAAGAACCCGATGGCCACTCGGACAGAGCTCCAACATTTCTCTATGAAGAGTGGAGAACCTTCCAGAAGAACAACCTTCTCTGCAGCACTCCACCAATCAGGCAACTGGTAAGGGTTCTAATCTGCAGTATTAGGGCCCACATGACAGCAGCGCATGCTATGCTTTCTATCATGTGTGCCAACTAGTGTGTGTTTTGTAGGGGTAGTGCAATGCATTTTTTAACACATTATACGTTTCTTTTTTTTTTTAACCAAATGATATTGAATTAATTTCAGCTCATTGCAGTGAGGTGTAGTGCGTCACAACCCACTGCACTGCATAAAAAATTCAGCTACTTTTTTTCTGCGCACGCCAACACAGCACATTGATGGGACTTAAACTTATAAAACAAAATTACCTTGTCTATGCTGTGGGATTGCGTTGGGCAATGCTGCTCAATGCTGCCCAACGCATAGGCTATGAATGGGCCCTTAGCAGTGTGTAGGAGTATGTTCCTGTATTTCTTATTTTTAGAGGTGATTGGATGTGTTTTGCCCCTCACTGCTAGCAGTTCAGTTCTAGGTGAACAGACCCAGAGTGGCCTACTAATAGTACACATTACAATATTCCACCAAGAAAAATTCTCAAGCCTCGTACACACGACCGATTTTCTCGTCGTAAAAAACACGTCGTTTTTTTCGACGAGATTCTTGTTAAGCTTGTCGATTTTCTCGTCAAGCTTTCCATGCGTACACACTGACAATTTCCAATTTCCTCGTTGTTCTCCGCGGTCACGTCCAGCACGTACGACGGCACTATAAAGGGGAAGATCTTTTTTCTTGGCGCCACCCCTTGGGCTGCTTTTGCTGATCTCGTGTTACCGCGTGTGAAGTAAAAGTTTGGGAAGAGACGATTCGCGCTTTTCAGTCTTCGTACTTTTCAGATCGTTTTCTGCGGTTCAGTTTGTGCTTGTGGGTTCGTATCTTGACTTTCAGGGCGTCTAGGCAGGTCGTATCTGTTTTACAGTGCGTTCTTGCCTGTTCGTTTCTGATTTTCAGTTCGTTATTCATAGGCCTTGCTGTTCTAAAGTGCGTTCTGTTCTGTACGTTCTGATAAGACGACCGTTTCTTATTAGCCATGTCGCCTGGACGTTCTCGTCGTCGAGTTCGTGCTGTGCGTGCGCTTGGTGTTGGTCTGCTTGTTTTGGACCAAGACCAGTCCATGAATGGTGTGAGGAGGAGTTCATGGACCAAGAATTGGTTGCTCCAGCGGGACCAATTCTGCCATATGCCTCTGCTGCGGGAGATTGTCGAGAATAATCCTGAGGACTACAGGAATTTTCTGCGGATGTCTGACCCCGTTTTTCAGGAACTGTTGGCTTTGGTGTCCCCCTATATTACCAGGAAGGACACCGTTATGCGGGAAGCCATCAGTGCTGAGCAGAGGCTCATCGCCACGTTGCGTTACCTGGCGACAGGGAGAAGTCTTCAGGACTTGAAGTTCACGACAGGCATCTCCCCCCAGGCTCTGGGCCTCATAATCCCAGACACCTGTTCTGCCATTATACAAGTCCTGCAGGAGGACTATATTAGGGTAAGTTTTCTCCCTTAACATCACATTTTATGTATTACATGTATGCTAATGTATTGTATTTCTTTCATCCTTCCCTAATTACCATGATTGTAATATGCTGAGAATGTCCCCTTTGTCCCCATGCATGCTGGAAGCTTTAGATTGCCCTTTTTTTCTCCTCCATAAATATTTCCCTTCACTAACTTTTCCAGCAGGGGCGCCTGTTGCTCCAAATGTTTGGGGGTCCCACCCCAATTTATGAACTAAACTTCCTCCTTTTTTGCTCAGGTGCCTATTAAACGCCCCCAGTTGTCCCCTCTAATGCAGCCATTTTGTTCCCTCCAATGCAGCCATTTAGTCCCCTCTAATGCAGCCAGTTTCCCCCCAGCCCTGCACTTACCTTCTTGTGGTCAGCGCCATCCTTCTTCTGTCCTTGATGTGTTCTCCTTCCCTTGATGTTGCATCAGCCAATCATGTTACCATTAAACAGACTTGGTGAACATGATTGGCAGAGCAGCCTGCCAGTGTTTCCCCAAGGAATGCCCCCCCCTGCGTCCCCTATTTTACTTTTAGGAAGCCAATTACATCCCTCAGGTTGTAATGTGCAAGACTATTTTACTACCTGTTTCTGCTTTGCAATTTGAACCCCCTAAATGCCGCAATTATTCATATGTCGGTCGCTTTACAAGAGGCCATCCACCTAAATAGTGGGCGGCATAGACAATACATAGGTTAATGCAATGCATGAACCTATGTATTGTTCTGAGTGATGGGCACAGGAGAGAGGGGGCAGTGCTCCAGCGCCCACTCTGGACGCACCGCCACTGCAATGCTATCCTGTGGCCAAACACATCTCCCCCCCCCAAAATAATTTAGTAATGGCCCATCAGAGGGGGTGATGAATATGATAAATGAGCCTTCCATTATACTTATTTTAAACACCTTAATAAACGTAGAATTTGATTGATGTTGGCCTCTAATGTTTTTTTAGAGATTTTCCTTGTAATGTATGATTTTTGTATTCTGATATTATTTAATCTTGTTTCACTCCACAGCTTCCTTCCACGCCACAGGAATGGCAGACTGTGGCATCGGAGTTTGCCACGCGGTGGGACTTCCCCAACTGCGGTGGTGCTATAGACGGGAAGCACGTCCGCATCGTGCCGCCACCCCGTTCTGGGTCCTACTACTACAACTACAAGGGGTTTCATAGCATTGTGCTGATGGCGGTGGTGTCAGCACAGTATGAATTCCTCTATGTTGATGTAGGGAAGAATGGCCGGATGTCCGATGGGGGATCCTTCATCCAGACGGAGTTTGCCCTCCGTCTCCAGAGTGACGACCTTGCATTGCCACCGGATGCAGGGAATATTGAAGGACTCCCCTTTGTTTTTTTGGCTGATGAAGCCTTCGGACTCGGACGGCATCTTATGAGGCCATTTCCTCAGAGGACTCTGACCCCAGACAAGAGGGTGTTCAATTACCGGCTGGCCAGGGGCCGAAGAGTTGTCGAAAATGCCTTTGGCATAATGGCCAGCCGGTTCCGCCTTTTTATGACTTCAATACACTTGGCGGACTACAAAATAAACTATGTAGTGTTATGCTGCTGTGTGCTACACAACTTTCTGAGCCAAAAATCAAATTCCTATATGGCCTCAGTTTTGCCAGAGGCTGGACTTTCCCCTGCAAATCCCCTGCCGGGCCTGGAATCTGCCTGTCCTGGCTTGCCCTCCCAAAATGCCCGTGAGGTTCGGGACAAATACATGGAGTATTTCACGGGTAGGGGGGCAATTCCTATGCCAGCCTATGTCTAAGGATCCAAATAAAAAGCTTGTTTAAACCTTTAATTATTTGTTCTTTCCTGTCTCCTAGTTTGTCTTAGTGCATTTGTAGTGCCAAGTGTATTTTACTTTAGTAACTAACAACCATTTCACTATGTAACCTTACAAAATAACCAAATAAGCTTAGAGGGTATTATAAAAAGAAGCTACACGTTGTTTGTGGTCAAATATTTTACTCTGTGCACATTCACACCATTTTTAGTTTTTTCTGTTTTTTTGGGTTGGCCTGGCCACAAACCGGCAATTTTTTGCTTATGAAAATACAAAAATAACAGTTGCATTCCAAAAATTACAACATTGGATACCTCTGAGCAATCTGAGACATTCACTTACACAAACTATGTCTCTATGTGCCCGTCCTAATATGGGGTCCTGCCACCCCTCGCCCAGCCAAAAATCGAATATGCACACATTTGGGATTTTTTTCATCTAGGAAGTTTACAATCCTGATCCCTATTGTCAACATGTGCTATCTGCCATCAGGGGTGATCAATGGACGTGTTTTGGGGGTGCAACCCCTTCCTCAGTTCACCGACTTTAGATACGAGGAAGGGGTTGCACCCCCAAAAGACGTACATGGATATCCCCTGATGGCAGATAGCACATGTTGACACACTGTGTGCAGATTCAATTTTTGGCTGGTTTGATTGTCAAAAATATTCTAAAATGTGCAATAACAAACATGTAAAAACAAATGTGTTTGGATGGCTTATTGAATTCTCCCCAAAACATCGAGAATGTCTTTAAATGTTTGTTCCATCACATGGATTCTTTGTTTAATTAGGTCCAGTTCTGTGCTACATTCCATCACTTGCTGGATGAGGCGGAGGGCACTGTCAGCAGAGAACCGTGTACTATCCTTCACAACATTTATATCCCCTAAAAACAAAAAACAAAAGGTATTATAACTCTGCAGGCCTACATCTCTTACCTGAAGCTGTGGTGACAGATACTGACCTGTTGTGGTGACCAGATCCACAACATCATCCACCTCTCCTTCCTGCACTTCTCCTTCCTCCACCTCAACTTCCTGCACATCTTTCGGTTGTGGGTCTTTGGGAGTTTGGGGTGCATGTGCTCCCTGGAGTGTTCTCCTCCCAGTCTTCTCTCCCCTATGAGAATCAAACAAAAGGTCTATTTATCACACTGTAAATCTCAATGTTAAAATAAAAACAGGCTAAATTGCTTGGAAGTGTGGTACAAGTGTGTGTTTGGGCGGAAGAATGCATTATTTATGACCAAGAATATGTTTAGTATTCACCTTTGGATGTAATTTATTTGACATGGAGGCACCACAAAAATTCACTGATGCACCTGTGTGGGACACCCAAAAAAGGCGGGTCTGGTGGCCCACACTATAGTGCTCCAAAGTACAGATGTGGAAGCAGCTGCTGAGTGTCGTCTCCTTTACACTGATAAAAGTTTGCATTTCATTCTCTTTACAAAAACATCATCTAGCCTAAAAATTTTGCCACAATATTTGACCAAAAATGGCAGATGTCTAATTACTTTTGTGGCTATAAAATAAGCCAAAACCGCGGATAGTGGCCGAACGAAGTGTCTGTAACGTAACGAACGATTACTGTGCCCAACCAAGTTCAAAATATTACATTTTGGAAGAGAGTCCAATATGAGAAACCAAAATAAAGAGCAACATGTAAGTTTAGAAAAAGATTAATAGCAGAAAAGTCTACATTTTACTTACTTTTAGCGAGCATTCTCTTTATGCTCCTCAACTGCTCTGGCTCCCTCAGTTTGAGGTCTGACCACCTCTTTCTGAGCTGCTCATTTGAGCGTTTCACCCCGAAATTCGTCTTCAGACTCTTCACGACTTTAGTGAGGATTTTGGCCTTCCTTCTATTTGGTTTGCTATACGGCCCATGCTTTGCATCATAATCAGACTTGAGCAAGATGTCCACCATCTCCGCCATCTCCGCCAAAGACATATTCGATGCCTTGAATCTCCTCCTTGATCGTGACGTTTCCTCGGTCTCCGGGCTTGTCTCCTCCTCGTTAGTTGCGGAATTATCAGACACCTGCTGTAACTCCGCCATATCTGTCTGCGCGCCAAAAGAGAAGGGGCGGGGAAAAGATGTTAGTTAGAACGTCATGGGCGGGCGACGTGTGCGGAGCGACGTGTTCGAAATTTGACGCATGCGTGGTGTGTATATAGCAAACACACATGTGACTATAGTACGTTCGGTGTGCGGAGAGAGGAGTTCAAGTGACGGACGTGCGAACTAAGGTATGTGATTTTGTGACTTGTACAAATTGTTGGCCTATACTGTCTTGAGAATGTTGGAGGATATATATGGTGACTAGGATGTTAAGGAGGTTAGACTGTTTGCCTCACATTAGTTATATATAATTTATTTAACTTGCAGATACAATATGAATGTCTTTATAAGCGACAAGGATTTCCTGGCGGAATTTATTGACCGGGTAAGGGAGCTGCCCGCTCTGTGGGAGACGAAAAACCCCATCCACAAAAAAAGAGGGGTGAGAAAAGCAGCGCTGGAGAAGCTGCTCCCATTTGTGCATACCAAGGTGCCCACAGCCACAGCAAAACAAGTGGACACTAAAATTGGCAGCTTGAGAGGTACCTACAGGACTGAACGCTCTAAGGTGCTGGCTTCTCAGAGGTCAGGAGCAGCAGCAGGTGATGTTTATGTCCCGATTTTGTGGTACTACAACAGGATGTCCTTCCTGGATGACCACATTGAGACAAGGCCATCACTCTCCACTCTTCCCCCCAGACTTCCCTGCAGCCAACCTGAGCCTTCTCTGGAGCAAGAGGAGGCAGCCATCCTGGATGATCCTGATTTGGCCATCTGGAGCCAGGTATAGTATTAACTGAAAATGTATTGGGATAAACTTAATGTTTGACAAATATGTCAAGATGACAAACATAAAATATTTTGGATTCCACAAGTGAAATCAAGATCTGTAGACATTAGTCTGCACTTAATTGGGTGCTAAATAGTCAATCTGATGTAGTGGTAAATTTAAAGCAAGGATTTATGGATTTACATTCTAATTGCTTCAATCAGGATTACAAAGTTTGATGCAAAGATTAAACCAACATATTAAACTATGTCCCTTTTTCATACACAGGATGAAATCAGCCAGGAGGAGGGTCTGGAAACTGACTGTCAGGCAGGAGGAGGAAGGGCCCAGTGGCAGCCAGGAGGTGGCAGGGCCCAGTGGCAGCCAGGAGGTGGCAGGGCGCAGTGGCAGACAGGAGGTGGCAGGGCCCAGTGGCAGCCAGGAGGTGGCAGGGCCCAGTGGCAGACAGAAGGTGGCAGGGCCCAGTGGCAGACAGGAGGTGGCAGGGCAAAGGAGAAGCACCAGATCCCAGGTGCCTCCCATCCGGCTTCCCAAAAAGGCAGGAGGGACAGGAGCACGAGTGAGGCAGCAATGGCCCTTATTCGTGAGGCCCATGCCACCCTCCAGGAGCCCACATCCCCTGAAGAGGCCATTGCCGGCCTAGTGGAGGCTAAGTTCAAGGTGATGAGCATGGAGCAACGCCTCCTATGCGAGCCCCTGCTCATCACCTTGCTCAACAAGGGGGTGATGGAGAAAATTACCCCCAATACCGCCATATGTGAGGTGGCACAACTGACCCAACCTCAACCTCCACCTCCCCTTTTTCTTCTGCCCCACCCCCTTCTGCTACACCTCCCCCTTCTTCTTCTGCCCCACCCCCTTCTGCTACACCTCCACCTTCTTCTTCTACCCCACCCCCTTCTGCTACACCTCCCCCTTCTTCTTCTGCCCCACCCACTTCTGCTACACCTCCACCTTCTTCTTCTGCCCCACCCCCTTCTGCTACACCTCCCCCTTCTTCTTCTGCCCCACCCCCTTCTGCTACACCTCCACCTTCTTCTTCTGCCCCACCCCTTCTGCTACACCTCCACCTTCTTCTTCTGCCCCACCCCCTTCTGCTACACCTCCACCTTCTTCTTCTGCCCCACCCCCTTCTGCTACATCTCCTCCTCCTGACAGGAGTACCACTCCAGTGGCCCAGCCTCCAGCCAAACGAAGAAGGAAGGCTGCAGGGAAGGCTTCAGGGAAGGTTGCAGGGAAGGTTGCCAGGAAGAAGAGGAAGTGATGGCCTTGCTTCATTGTGGTCGGACAGAAGGCAGCCTGTTGTAGTACCACACACTTGGGACATATATATCACCTGCTGCTGTTCCTGACCTCTGGGAGGCCAGCATCAGATTGTGTTCAGAAATGTTGGCCTTCTCAAGCTCCCAATTTTAGGGTCCACACAGGGTTGCTGTGTGCTCTGGGGTCCCTGGGATGCACAAATGGCAGCAGGTTCTCCAGCGCTGCCTTCTCTTTATTTTATTTCGAAACATGAATAAATGTGATTTTTGTTTAAGTTCATACTTGACTATGTGTATTTGTAAAAATTAAAAATCTAGCTTTGGAGTAAGCAGATACATTTGACTGACAAAAAAAGGGACAGATAACAACCCCCCAAAAGAATAACTAAATCTGATTTGCAAAAAAAGATGGTGGAAAATTTAACTAATATAGATTCCAAAATTAAATGCGAGATCACTATCAAAACATTGCGAAAATATAATTAACATCATTTTGAAAAATATAACAATTTAAATTATTCCAAAAAACTTGCACGATATAATACACATAAATCTTCTTAAGAGCAGCATGAAAAAGGTTAAAAAAAATAGTCATAACTCGGTGTGAATATCAGCAGCAAAAGAAGGTCACTCGTTTTGATTAATGTAACATTCTAACGAAGATTTCAATGCAGAACATTTAAACGATGCAATAATTTGGAGCGTGACGAATGTGCTCTCTCCATTACGAAGGCTTGTTTTACCAGAAGATGCGCTCCCTTCTCATAGTTGCTTGTGAGCATGCGCGCTTTTGGAAGAGTCGTAAAAGCATACACACGAACCATTTTCTCGTCACAAAACAGGCCGACGAGAAACACGACGAGGAAATCTGGAATCCTGACGAGAAAATAGAGAGCAGGTTCTCTATTTTCTCGTCGAGATTCTCGGCAATTTTCTCGTCGTAAAACCATACACCCGAACGTTTTTCTCGACAAAAAAGCTCTCGCGGCACTTTTCTTGATGGTTTTGGACGAGAAAATCGGTCGTGTGTACGAGGCCTCAGACTGAGCAAGGGAACAATAATGCAGGCCCTGGCTGGATGGAACTCATAGTCTAAAACTATTTTGCTAAAGCAAATACCATTTATTTTGGAAAAGAGGGAAGTTAACATTAGCAAAAATATATGCATCTGTGCAGAAATTAGAATATTTGACGTATAGTATAAACAATACTGTTTATATACAATTTTATTTGGCTATAATAAAATGTATGTTGACAAAAGGAAAGGACAAAAATCGTATTCCTTAAATAAATGTGCCAAACCTATAAAGTGCTTAATAAAATAATAATAAATGTGACAACCAAAACCATGCTGTGTGATATTCATATAGAATAATCTAAACAATGCACAAAATAGTTCATAAAAGTCAAAAAAAATCCACATAAGGTCTTCAATAAAGTGCTTTTTGTTCAAAAAAAGTGTTTGCTGCAGTGAGAAAAGTGTTTAGTTGTGCAATGTGGTGCCTTGAGTGCCCAACATATCCTCCAATCAGTGCTCTCAAATGACAACACTCCGCACTTACCAGAAAAATGTGACCCCTTTTCTTAAATGAAGTCGAACAGTGCTCACAGGTAAGTGTGTCTCAAAATAAAGCTGGGATTACCCATCCAACGATCTCTCGGATAGCAAGGGGCTTTAAAGCAATCAGCCCTGGATACTATGATACTCCTCTCACTCAGGGGCGTACCTAGAGCATTTGGCACCCAGGGCGGATCCTATATCTGGCACCCCCCCCACATTAGAATGTAAAAACACCCCACTGTGCCCCCGGCATACCTCTGCATCCTTCAATATCTCTTTGTCACTACTGTGTACCCCCTCTCCACAACTGCACCTCTGGATCCCTTTACATTACACAGCACCCTGCATCACTGGACCCCTTTACATTACACTGCACCCTGCATCACTGGACCCCTTTACATTACACTGCACCCTGCATCTCTGGACCCCTTTACATTACACAGCACCCTGCATCACTGGACCTCTTTACATTACACAGCACCCTGCATCACTGGACCCCTTTACATTACACAGCACCCTGCATCACTGGACCCCTTTACATTACACTGCACCCTGCATCACTGGACCCCTTTACATTACACTGCACCCTGCATCTCTGGACTCCTTTACATTACACTGCACCCTGCATCTCTGGACCTCTTTACATTACACAGCACCCTGCATCACTGGACCCCTTTACATTACACAGCACCCTGCATCACTGGACCCCTTTACATTACACTGCACCCTGCATCTCTGGACCCCTTTACATTACACAGCACCCTGCAACTCTGGGCCCCTTTATATTACACAACACCCTGCACCTCTGGACTCCTTTACATTACACAGCACCCTGCACCCCTTTACATTACACAGCACCCTGCACCTCTGGGCCCCTTTACATTACACATCACCCTGCACCTCTGGACTCCTTTACATTACACAGCACCCTGCACCCCTTTTCATTACACAGCACCCTGCACCTCTGGGCCCCTTTACATTACACAGCACCCTGCATCACTGGACCCCTTTACATTACACAGCACCCTGCATCACTGGACACCTTTACATTACACAGCATCCTGCATCACTGGACCCCTTTACATTACACAGCACCCTGCATCACTGGACACCTTTACATTACACAGCATCCTGCACCACGGGACCCCTTTACATTACACAGCACCCTGCATCTCTGGACCCCCTGCATGTTACACAGACCCCCCTTCAGTGTAGCCCCCATTCAGTGTATCCACCCCTTCAATGCAGACCCCCCCGTTCAGTGCAGATGCCCCCCTTCAGTGTAGCCCCCCCTCAGTGTAGCCCCCCGTTCAGAGTAGCCCCCGTTCAGAGTAGCCCCCCTGTTCAGTGCAGATGCCCCCCGTTTAGTGCAGCCCCCCATTCAGTGTAGCCCCCCTCATTCAGTGTAGCCCCCCGTTCAGTGCAGCCCCCCCTTCAGTACCTCAGATCAGCGCAGCGGCACATGCACAGCAGGTCCCCTCCCCCTGTTTACACATAAACAGAGAGGAGGGGGAGGCGGCTTTACTCTGCTGCTCGACATGCTGTGACATCTGGGATCACACAGACAGGCAGCCCGCGGCCGCAAGAGGAGGAGGGGATGGTAGGTGCAGCGGTGTCACCCTGCACCCTCCCCCTCGCCACTGTAGCTAGCTCGCCTCTGAGCTCTCCCTGCCTGTCACAGTGTGTCGCTGCCAAAACCCGCGACGCTGCCACCGCGGGTGGGTGTACTGTACAATCGCGGAGGGGGGTGCCGGTCTGACACCCCCCCAGTGTGTGGTACCCGGGGCGACCCGCCCCCCTCGCCCCCCCCTTAGTACGCCTCTGCTCTCACTTTCCATAATTCCTCCACGATCTTTTCCTTTGTCCCTTCTTTATTTGTTGTTTTTGTATTTTATCCTTGTTACAACTACTCTGCTTCACTGCGTCACCCAGCCACACCTCTGCACATGTACAGCAGTGCACCTAATTGGCTTTTAGTCCTAACAATCCTACTCCCAGTCTGAGTGCTGCTGTACAGGGGGTTGATCCCAGTTAATTTTAAGTAAATCAACTAGTTCTTAGTACTTAATACATTTTTAATTAATGCATCACTGCAGTCATTGGAGTTTTTTTTTGTTTTGTTTTGTTTTTATATCTGCTTTAGGATTATTTTAATGGCAAAAAGGCCAAATAAATATAAGAGAGATTGGTTTATTTTTGTGCTATGTTCAATGAAACAATAAAAACCCACCCATGCTTTTGCTGGGATGAAATGTATATTGGTTGCTGTAATTTAGCTACAAATGTTGGGGATTGACCCAAAGATCAGGGGGTCGTAGAGCACATGGGAGAGACAGCCTGGTGAATGTCAAAGGTTCTGTCATCTGCACGTGTCTTAGGTCATGAATGGTTTGCTTTCTAAAAGCCATACACTCTCAGACCGTTCAAGTACTTAACATATGGATGTTTGCAGCTAGTGATTCAAATAGACACGGCATAATTAGCATTTTATGTTTTCTGTCATATAACTTACATTTTAATGACTTCGATCATGTATAGGCTGTGATGAAAAGTCTTACCCTGTATGTTTTCTGTGTAACTATTACTGTTTGGCGGAATCTTGAACATTACTCTTAGAAAATGAACACAAAGCTTTCCAGCAATTTTATCTCATCAAATTAATCTAGGTGACCGCATTTTAATTGTAACATGAGGATTATATGAAAACTAGAGGGTCAATTCACTAAGATTGTGAAGATGTTTTTAATAGGAGGCAAATCTTGATGTGGAATTAAAGTCAAATTTAATAAAGATACTAACAGGTAAGGTTCTATGATAGGAAAGACTCTGCGTGTCTCTTCTGTCATAATTGCTTCTCTCTGCCTGCGAGCATTTGTGTACACTGAACCACGCATGCGCAGCTCACTGTACATTCACAGATCGGGAGTTACATCATTCCAGCCAATCAAAAGACTGATGAATCCCAACCCAGAAAAAGACCAGGAGAACACGGAAGTGCAGGTGATGGAGGGAAGTACTGAATGCAGTGGAAGGTTTGCGTGCAAGTAAGTCTGCCACACAATGCTATTCTGCTGTGTATACTAGAACGTTATGGCAAAAAGCTCCTGGGGAGCGCTTTTTTTTTTTTTTTAGTGTGTGGTGACTGGTTTATTTCTGCTTTAAAGCGATATTAAAGCCTTGTTTTTAAAAAAAAAAGTAACAAACATGTTATACTTACCTGCTCTGTGCATTGTTTTTGCACAGAGCAGCCCGGATCCTCCTCTTCTCGGGTCCTGGCTCCTCCCTCCTGCTGGGTGCCCCCACAGCAAGCAGCTTTCTGTGGGGGCACCCAGGCAGGCGTGCTCCTAAACCACGGCTCTGTGTGTCCCCCCACCCACCTCCCCTGTGTCCTGATTGGCTCACTGGCTCTGATTGACAGCAGCGGGAACCAATGGCTGCCAAAAGCTAATCAGGAGTGTGAGTCCCTGGAGAGGCAAGGCTCTCGTGGACATTGCTGGATCAACAGGGGCTCAGGTAAGTATTAGGTTGGGTGGGGGGCTGCTGCACACAGAAGGTTTTTTACCTTCCTGCATAGAATGCAGGAAGGTAAAAAAACATTGTGCCTTTACAACCACTTTAACTAAATGACATATAGTTTGCTAAAGCACTGTGGATCACAACCAATTGCAATTTTTTCTAAAATAAAATCATTTTTTTTTGTTTTTTTTTAACCATTTATTGCAGCTCTGCGCTGCTGATCCCCTGCAGGCTCTTTGCAGCCACTTCCTGTCTAAATGCATACACTCCTGCAACAGCTGCATTTCTCAGGGAGAGCTTCCTTAGGGTGACAGCAGTGGACTATGTCTGTGTAATGCATGTCATTGGAAGCCCATGTGACAACACTGGAACAGAGTTGGAAGACAGGTACAGAGCACAACTCTTTAACAGGAAGAGCCTGAGCAAAGATTGTTGTCTGAAATCATTTCTTTTTAACTGTTAGCTCACAAATATAAATATAGCTAAGGTAAACAATTGCTATTTCTATGCATTGAATAGCTTTTTAACCAATAAAAGCCATCATTTCTTGCCTCTGTATTTAATTAATTTAATCTCATTAATCATCATTTTATCTTCACTTTAGTTGCCTCTTACTTATTGCTCTCCTTAACATCAACCTTATCAAAGCTCATAATTATCATTGAAGCTAGCCAGATTTTAAAGGGTGATAATCCCTTTATAAAATGATTTAAATGCTCAAAATGCCACAAAAAATAAAAATAAAATAATACAGTAGGTTCTGATTTTTCAAGCAAAGCCTTTCCATGAGCTTAAAAGAAAAAAAAAAAAAAACAGCCTCTAAAAGTGGCCAATGAGACACAATAATAAAAAAACACACATGTCTTATGCTTCAGGAAATTGACCCTTATAATTATTTATAAATCCATGAAAATGACTGTCATTAAACTTGATGCTTCAAATAAACTGTGTTTTAAGTGGCCTGGTGTGTCCTTGACTAAAAGACGCATTACCATGAGCATTAAAAGCATATAGTGATCACTTATGATAGATATTGAAAATTTAAGAATATATACTGTAGTAGATGATTTAATAAAGGAATAACAGAACTGCTAAAAAAAAAACATGCCAACCTATTAAACATTATATGTAAAAATAATAATGATAATGATCTAATAGTATCTACTGAGGGATGACACTAGAAACGGTGTCTTTGTATACAAAATGACCTGTACGGATGTCTTTAACATTCACACAGGCACAACAAATGTTGCCCTATTGTTTGTAATTAGAGTTGAGCGGACACCTGGATGTTCGGGTTCGACGGGTTCGGCCGAACTTCGCAAAACAGTTCGAGTTCGGGACCCGAACTTGACCCCGAACCCCATTGAAGTCAATGGGGACCCGAACTTTTGAGGACTAAAATGGCTCTAAAAAAGTAATGGAAAGGGCTAGAGGGCTGCAAATGGCAGCAAAATGTTAAGAGCATGGCAAGTGCTCTGCAAACAAATGTGGATAGGGAAATAACTTAAAAAAAACATGGGTGGGAGACAATGTGAAGGAACTGGAGACACTGTCAGCAACCCAATCTACTATCGCCTGTACTTGTCCTGGCCCCAACATTCGTAGAGCCGCATTAGGCCTGACCAAATACCGCTGCAGGCTCTGTCACCTACTCGCACCTGAGGAAGGTGTTTCACTTGTGCGTGTAGCTGGCACAGATCGACCACGTCCTCTCCCTGCAACAGGAGCTCCACCAGCAGCACCACAACCGGGGCCACGTCCCTTATTTGACGTTTTCCTCATATTTCTCAAATTTAGGATCTTGCCCAAATGGGTGTTTTTTGAATAGTAGAATAGAGCAACAGTATCTAAAGGGTGTATATCACACGTACAGATATGCAGCAAACGCTGCAAAATCATTATTTTTGTCCTAAATGCGTGTTTTTAGAATAGCAGAATAGAACAACAGTATCTAAAGGGTGTATCTCACAGTAACATATGCAGTGCTGGTGCACTGAATTTGCATAAAATGCCTGCCGACGCCAACCTATCTAACAGACGGATAAAAGTTATCTTTTCTAGCTTATATAGAGGCTGGGTCACATGCTGCACTGGCCAATCACAGACATGCCATTAGTAGGCATGGCTGTGATGGCTTCTAAGGGCACACGAGTTAAAAAAATGTTGATTGGCTGCCCTGCAGCTTTTTAAAATGCGCCATTACATTACTGAACTCGAACCCGAACATACAGTACAGTGTTCGGGTTCGGGTCCGGATACCAAAAAGCCAAAAATCCGGTACGAACCCAAACTTTACAGTTCAGGTTCGCTCAACCCTATTTGTAATATGATTATATCCTATGATCGACCGCTCCATCTAGTGGCCAGATTGCGGTATTTCTTTTTAATATGCTATTTCAGAAAAACACTGCATTATGTCCACTAGATAGAGCTGATGATCATAGGAGATAATCAGGTTACAAAGAATACAGCAATCATTTGGTATGCCTGTGCGAAAACTTGCACAGCATGGTCGTTTTCTCAAGTCAGCTCCTTGGTAAGAAATGTCATTGTCATTTGTGGTTGATGTGGACCTGTTGCACACTACCTTACATATAATAGTTACTACCTAGCCACATGTTGCTCTTTTATTATAAAATTAACTAGCTACTCTATGATGTGTGCCCATGTATCCTTGGTGTTCAATTTAATTGTGCACCTATAAATGTATGGTTCCACCATTAATTATGTCTCTGACATACAGTATAGTACTGTGCAAAAGTTTTAGGCAGTTGTGGCAAAATGCTCTTAAATAAGAATGCTTTCAAAAATATATTTTTTCATTGTTTATTTTGATCAATTTACAAAATGCAAAGTGAGCGAACAGAAGAAAATCTATAACCAATATTTTGTGTGACTACGCTTCAAACCAGCATAAATTCTTACACCTGCATGCTTTGTACACTTGCACAAAGTCAGGGGTTTTGTAGGATTGGAGTCAGGTGTATGATTAACCAATTATGCACACGCAGGTGCTAATGATCATCAATTTCATATGTAGGCTGAAACACAATCATTAACTGAAACAGAAACAGCTGTGTAGGTGGCTTAAAACTGGACGAGGAACAGCCAAACTCTGGTACTAAGGTGAGATTGTGGAAGACAGTTCCATATCACAGGTCATACTCCATGGCAAGACTGAGCACAACAACAAGACACAAGGTAGTTAGTTATACTGCATCAGTAAGGTCTCTCCCAGGCAAATGTCTCAAAGCAGACCGGGGTTTTAAGATGTGCTTTTCTAGAAGAAGCACAAAAAAAGGGGCAACTTTGAGGACTGTAGACGTAGTGGTCGGCCAAGGAAACTTAATGTAGCAGATGAAAGACACATCCTGCTTCCTTCCCTTCAACATTGGAAGATGTCCAGCAGTGCCATCAGCACAGAACTGGTGGGAACCTGTGGAACTCAGGTACACCAATCTACTGTCTGGAGAAGTCTGGCCAGAAGTGGTCCTTATGGGAGAATTGCAGCAAAAAAGCCATACCTCAAAATGATGTGGAAACGAAGCTAAGCAACTCAACTATGCAGGTAAACATGGGAACTGGGGTGCAGAAAAATGGCAGCAGGCGATCTGGACTGATGAGTCAACATTTGAAATATTTGGTTGTAGCAAAAGGCAGTTTGTTCACCGAAGTGCTGGAGAATGGTACAAAAATGAGTCTGCAGGCAACACAGTGGAGGTTCCTTGCAAGGTTGGGGTTGCATTTCTGCAAATTGAGTTGGAAATTTGGTCAGGATCAATGGTGTCTTCAATACTGAGAAAGACAGGCAGATCCTTATCATGCCATGGAATGAGGGAGGCATGTGATTGGCCCCAAATTTATTCTGCAGCAGGACAACAACCTCAAACATGCAGCCAATGTGATGAAGAACTATCTTTAGTGTAAAGAAGAACAAGGAGTCCAGGAAGTCATGGTTTGGCCATCACAGAGCCCTGATCTCAACGTTGAGTCTGTCTGGGATTACAGGAAGAGACAGAAAGATTAGAGATAGCCTACATCCACAGAAAATCTGTGGTTAGTTCTTCAAGATGTTTGGAACAACCTATCTGCCGAGTTCCTTTAAAAACTGTGTACAAGTGTACCTAGAAGAATTGATGCTTTTTTGAAGATAAAGGGTGGATTACTTGGATTTCTCTTCTATTAAAAATAAACTATTATTCGATTTCTGATAGCATACTTCATTAATGCCGCATACACACGATCGGAAATTCCGACAAGAAAAGTCCAATGTGAGCTTTTGGTCGGAAATTCCGACCGTGTTTAGTCTCCCTCTGACTTTTCCTGTCGGAATTTCCGCCAGCAAAAATTTGAGAGCTGGTTCTCAAATTTCCAGACGTAAAAAATTCCAATCGGAAATTCCGATCGTCTGTAGCAATTCCGACGCGCAAAATTTCGATGCATGCTCGGAAACAATTTGACGCATGCTCGGAAGCATTGAACTTCATTTTCTCGGCTCGTCGTAGTGTTGTACGTCACCGCGTTCTTGACGGTCGAAAGTTCGGAGAACTTTTGTATGACCGTGTGTATGCAAGCCAAGCTTGAGCGGAATTCCGTCGGAAAGACCATCCAATGGAAAATCCGATCGTTTGTACGCGGCATTACAGCATTTTTCACACCTGCCTAAACTTTTGCACAGTAATGGTAATTGTGCTCAAAAAGACACCATCATTCAGGTGGGCATAGGAAAGCATGGTATGTGTACATACATATGTTAAAATATTTCATATTGGTTTCTATGAGCGTTGCACTCTTTGAAAACCATGTGGGTATAAACTAGGTTGCAAGATGTAATATATATCTATTATTTACTACAGATTTTTTTTATATAGTGCTGATAACTTACGCATTTAATCCCTGCCCCTAACAATCTAAATTCCCTATCTCACATGCATGTACACTAAGGTCCATGTACAGACAGGAGCCAACTAACATACTAGCATGTCATTGTATTGTGGGAGGAACCTAGAGTAGTCAGAGGAGACCTTTGCAAGCACAGAACGAACATGCAAACTCCATGCAGATAGTGTCCTGACTGGGATTTGAAGTGAGGACCTCAGTGCTGCAGAAAAAAAGTGCTGACTACTAAGCCTTTGTGCTGTGCTTAGCTTCCAAATGCCCCCCTATTTTGGAACCATTTTTTTTTCGACTTGGTTCCTCCTCAGTTGTCCTTATTTTGGTCTGATGCATTGTATAGCCTTCTATCAAAATGTACTTGGTAACTACCAAAACTGTTATGGTGCACTAAACCTTTTATTCAACAACTAAATTAATACATCTTATGCCGCGTACACACGGTCGGAATTTCCGTCGGAAAAACCTTGGATGTTTTTTTCCGACGAAATTCCGCTCAAGCTTGGCTTGCATTCACGCGGTCACACAAAAGTTCTCTGAACTTTCAACCGTCAAGAACGCGGTGCCGTACAACACTACGACGAGCCGAGAAAATTAAGTTCAATGCTTCCGGGCATGTGTCGAATTGTTTCCGAGCATGCGTAGGAATTTTGCACGTCAGATTGCTACAGACGATCAGAATTTCCGATAGGAACTTTTTCCGTCGGAAAAATAGAGAACCTGCTCTCAATCTTTTGTTGGCAGAAATTCCGACAGCAAAAGTCCGTTGGAGCACACACACGGTCAGAATTTCCGTCCAAAAGCTCACATCGAACTTTTCTTGTCGGAAATTCCGACCGTGTGTACGCGGCATTATATTTAAAAGCCAGAATAAAGGAAAAATAGTGGTCATAATAGCCCTTATGGGTGTACCATATCAAGATTGGCATATTAATACACCATAGTCCATATAACTGGCAGGGGGTGTGCCTTTTATCTAAATTTTGTTTTAAAGGGTGTTCCCTTTTCTCATCATACAAATTTGGAAGGTATATTTCCGTATGTGCATTCCTTACATACAAGGAACAAAGCATTGCCCTCATCAAAATAGAGCCTTTGTAGGCTTAAAAAGTCAGTCTTTTGAGATCGCTGTGACTTACACTGTTACCGTTCTGACTCAGTAGGCCTTTGACACAGCATACCAAGCAAACATGAATGGATTCCAGAGCATTATTATAACACTTTTCTAAATCACTGAAATAAATAGGTCTTGGCAGTTTAAGTACTAGAGCAGGAAGTCAAGTGCAGATCATTCCTGTAATATGCTTTATAATAACATTGTCTCTAAAGCACATTGTACCCTGTTATGAAATGCTATGCAGACCTCAAAAGAACATATTTAGATTACCTTTGACTTCATATTGTATGTTATTTATATCAAGTTTTTTTCTGAGCGCTGGCTGTTACAAGGACAAATGCATTCGCGGAAAATGTTTTCATCAACTGTGATAAAAAGAAAGTTTTTTTTGAAAATACAGTATAACACGACAACATCATCATTTAAAGTGGTTGTATACCCTAGGAGACAACTTAATCTTATCATTTAGCCCCTAACACAGGCAGCTGATCACTGCCTGTGAAAGTGTACTCACATTTGTAGTTTCACAAAAAATCGTCTTTTTAGTATTGATGATGTCACTCGCGATTGCACACTGCTGACCGTCATTTGCGGCTTCTGAAGAAAGCCGTTTATTCATTTACTTCTTATCCGGAAATCCCTGTGAGCGATCTTCTCCTCTGCTCGGCACAGAGGAGAAGTCTCGCGATATTGCACTTATTCTCTGCTTCCTGATTCTCATTGCCAGTGATTTATCATTGATAGCCGTGTATGTTGGTTGCCGCGTTAACGTCAATCGAGAACGAGGCTTGGTTACGGCGCTACGGCGCATGCGCGAGATTTCGTACAGGAAAACACTAAGGGAGGAAGGAAGTGACGTCAGAAAAGGATTCAATAAACAGAAGTTATAATGGCGCGGTCAGTACCCAGAAATACACAGAACTAGAACATCTAAAAAAAGGTATTTACAGGCCTCGGTTTTGGATTAATTATATATATATTAAGCATTGCAATTAGCTTGGCTAGCGTAATATTTGAAAAACTGAGAAAATCGACATGGGTTTACTTCCTCTTTAAAGGAGCGCTCCAGAAAGAAATAGGCAATTTGTTAATAAATGTGTAATGTGAGGTTCTGTTTAGATTTCTCTTCTTTTTGTTTATAATTTTTAATGGTTTTGATGTTCTTTAAATTGTGGGTATGAGTTAGATATCATGGAATACCTGAGTGAGGATTTCTTCTTCTACAAGCTCTGCCCCTTGTGTCATGTAATTATTTTAGGAAAAACTTGCACCATGATGCACTATTGGAGGTAGCATATGGTCGGCTTTCAATGCAAAAAAATTATTTTCAACCTACAGCATATCAAACAAGAGAAGAGAGTGATAGATTATTGACTCTTTTCAACATCCCTTTCACTCCCTTCTCAGGTAGCTCTCTTGCTGAATTCAGTCACAGATGTCCAGTGATGGCCAAAAGTGTGAAACAAAAGAAAAGTTGTCACAATCTTCAGATTTTAAAGGCTTGGTGCTGACACTCTACACACACTGGTCTAGTAGGACAATACTCGAAATATTGCCCTAACTGTAATGTAGTACCTTATGGTAAATATAGCCCTAAATGTAATTTAACCACTTGCTTACTGGACACTTAAACCCCCCTCCTGCCCAGACCAATTTTCAGCTTTCAGCGCTGTCACACTTTGAATGACAATTGCGCAGTAATACAACACTCTACCGAAATGAAATTTATATATTTTTTCCCCCACAAATAGAGCTTTCTTTTGGTGGTATTTTATCACCTCTGCGGTTTTAATTTTTTGTTAATTTTTTTTTAAAAGACCCATTTTTTTTTTTATTATATTTTTTTATATTTTGTTATAAAATTTTGCAAACAGGTAATTTTTCTCCTTCATTGATGTACGCTGATGAGGCTGCACTGATGGGCACTAATGGGCTGCACTGATAGGCACCGATCGGCGGCACTGATGGGCTGCATCGATGGGCACTGATAAGGCGGCACTTGTGGGCACTGATAGGCGGCACTGGTGGGCACTAAGAGGTGACACTGATGGGTGGCACTGATGGGTGGCACTGGGGGGCATTGATAGGTGGCACTGGTGGGCACTGAGAAGTGGCACTAATAGGTGGCATTGATAGGTGGCACTGATAGCTGGCAGTGATGGGCATTGATAGGTGACAGTGATGGGCACTGATGGGTGGCAGTGATGGGCACTGGTAGGTTACACTGATAGGCAGCACTGCTAGGTTGCACTGATGAGGCACTGATTGGCACCACTGGTGGGCATTGATAGGTGGCACTTGTGGGCATTGATAGGTGGCACTCATGGGCATTGATAGGTGGCACTGGTGGGCACTGGCAGGTGGCAATGGCAGGTGGCACTGGCAGGGGGTATGTTTTGTGCTGAAATTTACCATTTTATGTACTTTTTTGAATGTGGCACTGTCATGATTGTTGCCAGTAAAAAATTGGAGCTGTATGTAAATTTTGGACACCCTCTCAGTAAGTTTCACTTTGGGGGTTGGCAAAACTGCACCACAGTAAAGTGCCCTACTTCCCCCGCTATGTATACTGAGCGCCGCTTGCCCATCTCCAGCGTCTGAGACCGGCAAAGTGGGTGCCACTGGAGAGGGGAGGGAAAAGAGTGCATACACGTCCGCTCTCCTCCCTTTCGTGTTCCTGACCCAGGAGCAACATTGACCGTTTCCCCAGCCATGAAGGCTGGGAAAGAATGTAATGCAATGCGATCTACACTGCAGTACATACATGACTGAATGCATGATAACATTGATGATATAACATCAGCAGGCAAATTAAGTGTATGCCATATGGGGGTGGGGGTTTGCACTGTGGAGGGAAGGGGGTAGCAGGAGGATGGTTGGGGGGACACCAAAATGCACCTTTGCCTAAGTACACAAAAATCCATGCACCAGGCCTGAAGACAAGTGCAACATTTCGGAGCTGCGCATGACCCCTTCGTCAGGCATGTGATACCCCCGCATGGGCCCAGCCATTCAGCCTCTGTATCTATTTGTATAATTCAATAAAATACATTGATGAAAACTTTTTTTGACTGGATATACATTTTAAAGTTTCCTCAAAAAGTAACTCAAAAAGTTTTCTATGTTATAGGGAAAAATGTTAATTGTGACAGCGGGAATCCTGGGTGGCATTATTGACCAAATATGGTTATAACACGATGACCCATTGTGCTTGATAATCTTCATTCGCCACTACTCCGGTCAATATGGCCATGACCATATTTGTTCAATAATGTCACCCACGATCCCCAGTAAGTTTGTTTATAAACAGAAATAAATTTGTTGAATTCTGTCATATAGCGATGATAGCACTACCACTGCAATAGCTCTAATATTAGTTTGCGTTAAAAACAGAGGTTAATTTGGTTGTTTGCAGGCTGGCTGACAAGTTGAGCTGGGAATTTTCTTTGGGTTTTGTTTTACATGCGTTGTCCTTCCATGTGCTCCTTGCCACTAAAGTCAGTTATAGGTGGGGGCAGTGTCCATTTGTACTGCTGGAATACTGGTGAGGGGACTTCCAAAGCCTTTTTAAATCCCTTCCCCACAGACCCTCACATCCCTTTTGGGGGGCAGAATATGGGAACGAGGCCCTTGTCCTCATCAGCATTCAGACAAGGTGCCTTGCCACCTCCCTTGCAAGGTTCCCTTCCAATGCTGAGCACATTCGTTGCCACCCTTGCCACCCAGACTGTATGCCTGGATAAGGGTCTTTATGAATCCTAGCTGTTTTTTTTTTTTTAAAGAGACTGTACATATTATTTAAACAACAAAATGTGTACTGTCCCTTTAAAAAAAAAAAAATGTTATAGGGGCCCCCCAAAAATTCAAAAACCTTATTTAACTACCCATGGCCGAAAAAAAATTGCAAGATTCAGCTCCCATTGGCTTCAGTGGGTTTTATCACTATGTTTGGGTTTAACAGATTTCTTCCTGGTTCATCGAACCTTCTGTGAATCAAACTCTGCCCCATTTACTTACTATTGACTAGCCTTGTCCTTAGAGTTGCCACCTCATCCCTTTAAACCCAAACACATACTAATTACACAGGTTCTGTGGCTGATTAAGGTGGTAATTAAACTCACTTGGTGCCTTATCTGCATTTTATTAGCCTCAGAACCTGTGTAATTCATATGTGTTCGGGTTTAAAGGGATGAGGTGGCAACTCTACTTGTCCTCCCTGCCTGCCTTTTTGGGGTGTTTTCAGAGTTTGATTCCTCTTTATAACCTATAGTAAATCTATACTAAACAGAGTAGGGGATGCCTAAATTTTGGCATCTGTGTGTATAAGCACAACAGGAAGTGAGAGGAAATGTCCCCTCCCCCTATTTTACTTCTCCAAATCCTAGATCTTTTTCAACCAGGGTGCCCAGGTACCTTCAGGGGTGCCCTGGCAAAATGTCTAGAAATTGCCCAAAAATTGTATACAAGCCAGCGGGTGGATCAAGCCTATCTAAAGCCTCGTACACACGGTCAGACTTTTTGCCAACAAACTTTAAAATTAGCAAGTTTGACAAAAAATCCGACCGTGTGTACGCTCCATCGGACAAACTTTTTTGGTTTTCATCAGACAAATGTTCGGTCTGCAAACGGACAAACTTTTCGCCAACAAAAGTCCGATGGAGCAAAGTCCGACCGTGTGTACAGAAATCCATCGGACTTTTGTCCGATGGACAAATAAGCATGCCCAGAACCAATGTTTAAATCAACCAACAATAGCAGAAGTTGACCAAAGGGTCACTGTAAAGAGCAGAAAAGAGCAGAAAAACCACGTGATGTTGAAAAAGTTTTGGGAAAGTTTGCAGAAAAGTCAGAGCGTGTGTATGCTATGGGAGTGCCCAGGCCAACTCCCTTCGGACAAAAATCCACAGAAAAGTTTGTTTGAAGTCCGACCGTGTGTACGAGGCTTAATGAAGCCACAGGTTTTCATTTTGAACTATTACAACATTCTAGCCGCCAGTGTCCTAACAACCAATGACATCATCAGTTGATAAGGAGGATGTCGGGCACCTGCACAACATCCTTGCCTGTCCCTCTTTTCCCCTCTCCATCAACACTGGGGTCACATTGGCTGAGTGAGGGAGAAGAGAAACATTGGAATACTAATCAGTACCAGTGTGCAAAGGTGTGTTTGCTTTGGAAGAATAAATCACCTCTAACGTTGGGTGTCCTACCCATGTGGATGTTGCTGTATTATGTAAATCTATTTGTTTCGATTTTTACATTTTAGAATGGGGTGCCGCAAGATTGTGTGGAATTTTAAAGGGTGCCTTGACGGAAAAAAGGGCATGACAATGGTCACAATGCCAAATAGATAGAGTGTTTCTTCCTCATGGGGACAACAAAAAATCTTTACAGGAGTATTAACCATTCACAACTGCACCAAAAAAAAAGTTTGACTTTAGCCCTGCCTCTGTGGCACAAGAAACAACTAGCCATAATGTAGTGAATCACACTCCATGTTCTGATTCTCCATTCTGCATGTGTACTGCTGCAGCTTCCAATGAAAAAATGGACTACACATGCCCCAACATACATTTGTTGGTGACTCTTATCATGACCGGTGGTAATAACCCTCTTGATATGATTTAAGGATACATGGAATGGGATTTTAAAGGTGCCAGTTGATTAAACAACTTGTATACAATTTTATTTAATATCACTCTCTTTAAAATGACAAATAGTCAAATACATAGATTGACAAAAAATAGTCAAATATATAGATTTCATACAACATTGCAGCCAATTATGCTCAGTGAGCATAAGTGGCTACAATGTTGTATGAAATCTATGTATTTGACTATACTTTGTAATTTTAAAGAGAGTGATATTAAATAAAATTTATATTTTTATACAAGTTGTTAAAACAATTTGCACCTTTAAAGTCCCGTTCAATTTATCCTTAAATCTATTACCATTGGGATGCAGTGCTTTTTTCGGTTGTTAGGACACTGGCGGTTAGAAGGTTGTAATAGTGCAAAATGAAAACCTTCATCGCCCATATCCTTTCTTCCTCTTGATATGATGTTTTGAAGAATGGTTGCAATAAAGTCTATTATAACTGTGAATCATTATTAAATGATATTAAATTATATGATTGAAGAATATGTTCTTAATGTTATTATTTCATAGCTGGCATCCTTATATGCAGCTTTTTATGTATTATCTGTTGTAGATTAATTTAGACCTTCTTGAGTCAGCTGACGTAAGCAAGGCAGACAGAAGTAGATACTGGCCAAATAAAACTCATTCAGCATCAGGATCCAAAAGAAATCTTTGGACACGGATGATGGCAGTTAATTCCAAGCTGCAACAATTTTTGTGGTCAGCTTTGGGTTAAAAAGAAATCTGTCATCGAACAAAAAGCATGCTGACATTTAGCGGTTCTCTAATTAGATAAAGTAACCTGTTACTGTCAAATCTGTCAGTGTCTAGATTAATTTTAAAATGCAATGTTAACTGACTCCAGTGTCGCAGCACAGAACAGTGATGTGAGCTCCCAGCTCTGTGCAGCTTTCTGTTATGGAGCCAGAACCTGAAACGAAGGTGTGAAAACTGCAGATTATGTGCTGCATCATAAACAAACAACACAAGTGCAGTGGCGTACCCAGTGGCGTCTCCAGCTTTCATATTTAGGGGGGGGGCACATGGGGGGACAGGGACAAAAGTAGGGGGCCAACTATAAAATGCAAATATATATATATATATATATCCTGGGACCCTTTACTACGATCCCACAACGGGCCCTTTCACATGTTCTGCAGTGAGCTCCCTTCCTACTATACTGGGGCCCCACCAGGGTGGCAGAAAACAAGAGATATATGTCACCAGCACACCAAGAAAATATAAGGGTCCAAAGCAGTGGGAGAACTATCAGGGTTGCAAAGGTTGTCTTTCCACTGGGCCCTGGTGTTCTGCCACTGTGGGGTTCCCCAGCTGTCCTGTCCCTGTTATTGACAGCGCTGGTCTGGCATCTGTCTCCTTGGCACCGGCGGCAGTCTATTAGGACTTTGTGCTGGTGACATTATGCGTGCATGTAGGGGAAGGCTGGCACTATTGGTTATAGAGACCCGAGCCCCCAGCTGGTCACCTAGCAGCAGTAATGCTGTATAACCTTCTCTGTTGACATGTTGATCGGGATGTGATCCTAGTGATGCTCCCAGTCAGATCTAATAAACACAGTATTTATTAGCATCAAGAGTACAACCACATATATATATAATCAACCGTATGCTCAGCAGCCATGTGGGCTCTATGCCTGTAAAGTGTGGACTTTGATCAATAAAATCACTGATATTTAACACTAGGATTTGACTAGGAGCATCACCTGGATTGCATCACGATCAGCATGTCAGAGAAGGCTCGATCCACCACCGTTACCGCTATAATTTATCTACTACATTGTAAGTGCATTCCTTTTTTCAATAAAGTACTTGGTTTTGCATATTACACTATGGGCATATCCCCTTTTTTCCACATGAGCGTGTGAGGAGTGGACTACCACTATCTGCAGTACTGTTGTGAAGACTTTGAGGTCTTGGGGAAACCTATTCCCTGTGCTGGGAGAGACTGTTTTAAATACAGTCACGGCATTCTGGTAAGCAGATCTTTTACCACAAGGGTGTTATACCTGAAGTTTTCTTGGGAAGATTGATCCATTCTACCTTCACTGTGGACACTTTCTGATTGGAATTTTCACTACCACTTATTTTGTTTGGGACTTCTTTTCATTCATTTTTTTCACTCAAAATTTTTTTTCAATATCACCTGTTGCTAATTGTATATATTCATTCATTTGGAGACTCTGCATTAGTTTTTTTCCCCTTTTTTCACCTATATAATTTTCCTAATTTTTTCTCCAAGTTTGGTTTAATAATTAGTTTAATTAAATATCATTCATTTATATCCTTTATATTACCATCACCTATTTATAATTCCATTATTGGTGTTTTTTTAGCGTTGCACTTTCACTTTTTTCTTGTTTACCATTTATAAGTTTCTTGTACCGAACTTATAGTGCTAGCAGCTATTATTTTGGATGTTTTTTAAACAAAACACATTGCTACAACTTGTCATATAGCGCAGCGTTAGCCTTAGGGCTTTCCTCTTCCTGCTAAGCAACCTGCATGGAGCTCAACTGTCTACAACCAATAGAGATGGGCTCGGGTGTGTTTGAAATCCCACATGCCCGTTCCCGCCAGGAAGCCGACACTCTACAGTGCTAATCACAGCCAGTGAGACATTTCCTGATCTGTGGAGCTGCGGACCGGGAAATGTCTCACTGCCTGCGATTAGCGCTGTGCAGTGAGGGCTTCCTGGCAGGCTCTGGCATGTGGAATTTTGAACATGCCCAGCCCATCTCTAACAACAAATTGTGCTGGCCCTCCTGTACATCAGCCCCATAAAGTAACCAGCACTGGGTTCCAATATGCTGCCGCCGCTACCATGGAGACAGAGACCAGCGCTGTGAATAGCCGGGACATGACAGCAACTCTGGTTGTTCCAGCACTGGTCCACACTGGGAACATTCCCCCATCCACCTATAATGTGTAGATGGGGGAATTGGATCATTTCCTTTTTTTTTTCATTCAACCTAATAGTTGAATGAAAAAAAGTGATCAATGTATGGGCTGCCTAAGAGCCAAGAGCAGCCATAGACGGTTTAAATCTCAGCTGTTTCAGCAGGAACTGGCTGAGATTTGAACCATTAATGAGCAGATTCTCTTATGATTATCACTAGTGGTTGCTATAGTCACTAGTGATAATCACTGTCTGTCGGGAGAATACAATTGCTGGGCAGGAGGGATATTCCCCTGTCAGCACTGTCTGTGTTGATGGGGGAATTATGCAAGTTTCTTTCCTGCAATCTGTGGATGCAGGAAAGAAATTTGCACCGTATATTACCTGCCTAACTGAAAGTGAAAGTAAATTGTGAATGTCTTGAAAGAACAGGAGAGGGGGAGGGAGACAGATGGGGAAGAGAAGGGATGGAGATAATGCAGTTCAGTGATTACAGTGTACTGCAGTCTGCAGTGCACACACTTACCCACGGTCCAGGCTAGAATCTCAGGCATCATTCACACACAGCCAGGAATGCTGCTGATTTTCATATTTCCCACCCACACATCCCCTCTCTTCAGATACAGCACGCCGGGAGAGTGTGGGCGGGACTGGAAGGAGGAGGAGCTGTATTCCTCCCTGCTCGTATGTGAGGAGAGTGAGGGGGGGTGATTGGACTCGCTGGGCTGTGAAAGAGTGTCATAGACTGACACTCGGCTCAGCTTGCAGTCACCACTCTCGAGAATTTACAGGCTGGTTCTCCTGTCCTAAGGACGGGAGAAATCAGTCTGTTTTTTCAGTAACTGAGATGAAGGCTTGGGCCCCCCTCCCCCCCTCCCACAGTGCTCGTGGAGTCCTTCCTGCAACTCGCTCTTCTCCGTGCCAATGAGGATGCAGGGAAAGGAGCAGATCGAGCGGCTGTGGTTGTGTGAGCGCTCGCATTATGCAGTGTCAGCGAGCAGAGGGAGGGGGAGGAATCCCCCGCAGGAGCTGACTAGGGACACTCTCCCTCTCAAGAGAGACTATGTTACCCCAGCAGCAGCCCGAGCGCACATGGTGGGGCACAGCATAATGTTGGGGGGCCAGGGCCCCCTCTGGTCCCCCCTATGGATGCCATTGGGCGTACCTACCATACCTGGCACCTAGACCAATCATCCAAACAAATGACTTGCAGGAATTAAAATAGCAAAGTGTGCCCTGCTGGATTATGGATTTGGCCAAATTGCGCTTATTGGGAGGGGCTTAGAGGTGTATGGTTAAATAAAACCTGGGGCTACTGACTGTATACTGTATACACAAGACACAAATGCTACACTCCTTGTATCCACAAAATATGATTTCATCATTGTGCCACACATGAGAGTCTAAAGGCCCATACACACGATCAGACTTTTTGACAACAAACCTCCGACGGACCTTTTTGATCGGACAATCCGACCGCGTGTACGCTCCATCGGACAAACTTTTTCGCTTTTTCATCGGACAAATGTTCGCTGTGAGAACAGACAAACTTTCTGGCAACAAATGTCCTACATCGGCTAATCTGATCATGTGTACACAAGTCCATAGGACTAAAGTCCAAAGTACAAACACGCATGCTCAGAACCAATGCTAAAGATCAGACAACAATAGCAGAAGTTGCCAAAAGGGTGGCGGAAAAGAGCAGAAAAACCATGTAGTACGTCTATTACGTCACTGCGTTTGTGTTTGTTGGTTGAAAAAGTCCTGCCGTGTGTATGCATACCAAGTGCACGGACAACGCCCTTCGGAAATGTCAGATGGAAGTCCGATCGTGTGTATGAGGCTTAACAGACACAGACGAACCTGAGCACATTAATATTTAAAAACTGAAATGGTTCCATTTCTACACATAGCCTACCTTAACCATTTGCCATCTTTAGGCCCTTTTAAAATGTTGTTAAAACAAGCTAATGGAATCACCTGCAGACTTGAGCTTAGTATTGTTTTTTCAGCCAGCTATCAGCTGTTCAGTAAAAGTGATCTGAGTTTTTTTACAACCACCTGATCATTTTCAAGGGAGTGAGAAAGGATAGAGAAACACACACACATACACATACACACACACACACACGCACACACCTATCTATGGTGGTTCCCAGCTTTCCTGTTCCTCCGGGGAGGCAAGATTGCAGTAAGGGAGTAATAAACTCAGAAGTGACAATCATTTAATTATTTTCAGTTTCACTTAATTCATTCTGCAGCTACTGAATAAGCTATCAGAGCACAATCTGTATCAGGAATATATAATGTACTCCAGTGCATTGGTGAGGAGTATGTCACATAAAGTCCAGCGTGCTGGGTGCAGTGGTCAGGAGTATGAAATGTGCAACATAGTGTCTATAGTGCAGGTTGTAAGGCACAGGGTGAAGGGGCCAGGAATGAGAGGGGTTACCATAGCAATGGGCAGAAGCCATATCATCACTACAGACTCTTGTAAAGGAGTCACCATAGTAGCAGGGAGTAGCAGTGTCCTCAGCACAAGGGCCTGGCCTCCACTAAAGGACTCACCATATCAACAGGCAGCGCCATTTATAGTGCTACCACTCACCAGATGCATTGGCCTCAAACAACATAGAAGGTCAAATAAGCAAAACATTTTTGCACTTCAATTGTAAAAGGGTCATCACCACCAGGCAATCCAAATGCACACTCACCAAACTATAGGACCTCACTGCATAAATTGAGGTCAATATGTACTCAGTCCTCCTGGCAAACCATATACTTTGAAGCAGTCTTTAGTGCCAAACAATCCTTCCAATGATGTAATCTAAAAAGAAAGAAACACTCCAATAGTGCAGCAAATTATTTTTATTAAAATAAGGCTATGTACACGGGACGTTTTTACAACTGCTCCTAAATGATTAAACTTGACAGATAGTAACCCACGTTTAAAACATCAGTTTTGCCGCGTTTAGATGCCGCGTTTGCGTTTAGAAGTGTTTCAAAAAAATAAAAAATATTTATTTTTATTTTTAATTTTTAAATGGGCAAAAACAAAAAACACCTATAAACGAAACGCTACTAAACGCGGGTTACCGCGTTTATCCGCGTTTAGTCGCGTTTGGCGTCTGAATTGTGGAAATCTTCTGCGTCTGAACCAATTTGTTTGCTTTCAAAGAAACGCTGTTAAACGCAACTGCCTAAAAACGGCAATAAACGAGACTGTGTACATGGACACATAGGATAACATTGAATGAGTTCAGGGGCAGTTGAAAAAAGTGTCCAACTACCTCTGAACACACGTTTAACCACTTGCTGCCCGGCGTATAGTAATATGACATCCGCAGGAACCTCTCGTCCCTCCGGGCGGACACCATATGACGTCCGGGGATTCCCGGCCGTCTATGGGGCGTGCGAGCGTGCCCGCCGCATTGCTTGGGATCCGGTGCGCATGCCCGGCGGCCGCGATGTCTGCCGGGCACCCGCGATTGCCTGCAATCACGGCAGGACCGTGGATCTGTGTGTGTAAACACACAGATCTATGATGTCCTGTCAGAGGTGAGGAGACCGATGTGTGTTCCCAGTACAGAGGAACACAGATCGGTCTCCTCCCCTTGCGAGTCCCCTCCCCCTACAGTTATGATCACTCCCAGGGAACATATTTAACCCCTTCAGCGCCCCCTAGTGTTAACCCCTTCCCTGCCAGTCACATATACACAGTAATCAGTGCAATTTTATAGCACTAATCGCTGTATAAATGTGAATGGTCCCAAAAACTTGTCAAAAGTGTCCGATATGTCTGTCGCAATGTCACGGTCACAATAAAAATCGCAGATCGCCGCCATTACTAGTAAAAAAAATAAAAATGCCATAATTCTATCCCCTATTTTGTAGATGCTATAACTTTTGCGCAAACCAATCAAATACGCTTATTGCGATTTTTTTTTTTACCAAAAATATGTAGAAGAATACATATCGAGCTAAACTGAGGAAAACATTTTTTTTTCAAAAAAAAATTGATATTTATTAAATCAAAAAGTAAAAGATATTGTGTTTTTTTTCAAAATTGTCGCTCTTCTTTTGTTTATAGCGCAAAAAATAAAAACCGCAGAGGTGATCAAATACCACCAAAAGAAAGCTCTATTTGTGGGGAAAAGAACATAAAGATTTCATTTGGGTATAGTGCTGCATGACCGCGCAATTGTCATTCAAAGTGCGACAGCGCTGAAAACGAAAAATTGGTCTGGGCAGGAAGGGGGTGAAAATGCCCTGTATTGAAGTGGTTAACAGTGTCCCATGTACATCGGGCCATAACGTTTCCAAACATGAAAACCTAAAAGTCGGCAGCTGAACTCGCTGTCACCTGAATTTAGCTGATAGCTTGTGATGTCAGTATGCAAAGCTCTTTCCAACACGTTTTGTCCTACTGGATGTCCTCAGGGACTGACAGTAATCCCATCCTCTGGAAATCCCTGTCCCGGTATGTCCGATCAACTCCTACCCTGTCCACCTTTAGGAGATCCATGAAACCTTATTTATTCAGGGAAGCATATCGCACACCCACCTTACAACTGTCCCAGAGCCACCCCCATCAAATCATTCTCTGCAGCTATTACCTTTTGTACCACCCCCCTCCTTTCCCCTTTAGAATTTAAGCTCTACGAGCATGGCCCTCCTGTACCTTCTGTATTTGTGCTGTCCTCCCTCTACATTGTAAAGTGCTGTGTAAACTGTTGGCGCTAAATAAACGTGTATAATAATAATAATACTGACAAATTACAGACAGTGCCCTTCAGCAAGTATAAACTTTTGGCAATCTTCTCCAGGCCCAACGCCCAGCAACTGCTGAGGCCCAAGCTGCAATCCTTGGCTTAGTGAGGTTCAGCAGCAGCCCCAAAGGAACTGGAACCCTCCCTGGAGTAGAAAGAACACTCTGGCAAGGCTTCCCAAACATTTATTTGCCTCCCCAGCCATCTTTTGGACGCCTCCTTCCAGGGATTGGCTGGTACATAATTTATATTCACACTGATCATTTAAATCTCCTTGCGCTATACTCTGGAAACCTCTTTGAGAGGCAGGTGGGAGGATCCAAACCCTCAGCTCAGGAAAACCTGAACAGACAAAAACAATCATGCCTTGTACACACGATCGGATTTTCCGTCGGGATAAACTCTGACGTATTTTTCAGACGGAATTCCGTTCAAGCAGTCTTGCATACACACTGTCACACCAAATTCCAACCGTCCAAAACGCGATGACATACAACACTACGATGAGCCGAGAAAAATTATGTTCAATGCTTCCGAGCATGCGTCGACTTGATTCTGAGCATGCGTGGTTTTTTCTCTGTCGGAGTTCCACACAGATGAATGGAATTTCTCTTTCTAAATTCCGACGGAAAAAAGTCAGATGGGGCACACACATGGTCGGAATATCCAAAGAAAAAATTCCCTCTGACTTTTTCCATCGGAAATTCCGATCATGTGTACAAGGGATAAATCATTGCTCCATTCACTACAGTGAAGCCAAAAACTAAATTTAACCTAGCAGCTTAACCAGAGGAGCGTGCTACACCATTTTGGATTTGCTGATGCTGAAATAAAAGCTTTATTGATGTTTAATCAATTTACAAATCAGAAGCTTTGCAGTAAAGAACCATTAAAGTGGTTCTAAAGCCTCAAGGTTTGTTTTTTTTACCTTAATGCATTCTATGCATTAAGGCTAAAAATCTTCTCTGTTGCAGGATCCCCCTAGCCCCCCTTATTTTAACCTGAGCTTGATCTTATCCAGCAACGTGCACAAGAGCAGCGGCTCTCGTAATTGTCTCCCTCCTCATTTGGCAGAATGACAGCAGTGGGTAGCACAAATATGGGTAGCACAAATATGCTACCCCCCCCTTTTTTTTTTCCAGTTTTTCTTCCCCCCCAACCCCCTTTCTCTCATCTTGCCCCCCCCCCCCTTTCCCTTATCTCTCTCCCTCCTCTCCTTCCCCTCCTCTTTCTTAATCTATCTATACATCCTCTTTGCTCGCTTTTCTTATTTTGGTGATTCTATAAACCAGCAGATAGAGAATATAGGGGTTATAGGAGTGGACATATTTTATATAGATAGGTAGTTCTCCCAGGATATTGGTCTATGAAGAGATTTTTAGGTAGAGGCTTAAACTGAGACCGTATAAGTGTTTTATTGTTGTATGTATTTTTTTATGTTTTTGTACTGAAATATGTGTAAATGTAATGTTGAAAAGACTAATAAAGAAAAAGAAAAAAAAAAGACAGCAGTGGGAGTCAATCAAATGCTATGAGTTGCCCGGTCTGTGTCAATAGCCAAAGAGGAGGGACCTAGTGTGCCGGCGGGAGACCCCAGAAAAGGAGGAATGGGGCTGCTCTGTGCAAAACCATTGCCCGAAGCAGGTAAGTATACCATGCTTGTTATTTATTTTATTTTTTTAAATGACGTTTTAATGTTACTTTCAATCTTGGAACTCTGACAAATCCATGAAATCAGGTGCAAACTATCCTTTTTTCTCTTTGTCAGCCATATTGTCCATTAATGAATTGGCATTAAAGAATGCCTACTATCATCCAGAGTAAGTACTACAATGTGTCTGGGGAACATGGGGAAAGTACCATTCCCTCCCTTGGGCAGGGGATGTCAAGATTTCTGCTTACATGATTGTACAGTTGTAGATCTTCACAGTGTGGAGTAACATCCTCCTTACCTTCCCCAGCCAGCTGTCAGATTGTAATGGTAAAATTCTCAACTGTTACCCTCCGGACTTGGTGAATTTCACCCTATCAGTGAAGAAAGACTAAGCTTCCTGAACAGGAGTAAGTTGTGGCTTATAGGGACCATTAACAAACCTACCTTTAACAAATTTGAGCAGCAAACCTGATCATACCTATTTTCAGAAGCCTGCTTTTTTAAAGGATATCTAAACCCAAGAACAAATCTTTAATATATTGCAGCCTAAATTGTTCAAGTGTAGCGCCCTTCTAGTTAGGTAAATTTCGTTTTGGCTCCTTTTGTAACCAGGGGAGCAGTAATTGATTGGTCTGGTCTGTTCAGGGCTTCACAGGCTGGGAGTTTGATTGCTTCCCTCTGCCTCTAGAAGAAGTCTCCGGAGCTTAGGGAAGAAGAATTCAAATGACTGGCCTTACAATTGACCAGGGCCTAGCTAATCCCTGGGGGATGTGCCCAGTTGGTGAGTGGGATGCTGTTAAATAGCCTGGAGCCCCGAGGAGATTGTATTTTTCCCTGATGAGTGGATGGATCTGTGAGCTGAAGTGAAGGGGGTGGATGCTTGCCCCTGGAGCCTCTTTGGTCTGGATGCTGGACCACACTACAAGAGGCGGCACCTATGAACTGATTCCAGGATTCTGTGAGTAGAGTCTCCTTTCTGAGCTAAACCTCAATTCATAATCCCTAGCGGTGAACCTATAGACTGTTCCAGTCTACCTTTACCTATTCTCAAACTTACTTCATAATCCCTTGCTGTGAACCTAAAGGCTGTTTCAGTCTAACTTAACCTGTTCTCGAACCTTTTTCATGGTCCCTAACCGTGAGAATATAGATTGTTCCAGTCTACCTGTTACTAGTGCTGTCATTAGCGAGAAGTGTCCACTGATAACTATATCTAATGTTTTGGAGTACCCTATACCCCATTGTCCTCCCCATGTTTCCAAGTTCTACCAGCAATTAAGCTTTAAAAAGACATCCCCTAGACCAGGGGTCTCAAACTGGCAACCCTCCAGCTGTTGCGAAACTACAAGTTCCATGAGGCATTGCAAGGCAGAGAGTTACAAGCATGACTCCCTCAGGCAGAGGCATGATGGGACTTGTAGTTTCACAACAGCTTGGAGGGCCGCCAGTTTGAGACCCCTGCCCTAGACTGTTTAATGAGACAAAATGAATGAGCTGTTGCCATGTGACTGGCTGCCTTTGCACTAACTTTGGAAAGAACCTGTTAGACTACAGCGGCTCCTATGGGGGTAGCGCTACACATTTTAGCAAGTACAGAAAATACCTGTTAATCCTGCGAGAAATGCAGCATCCTTGTAACTTCCTGTGAGATGAACTGGAAGCAAAAACAATGTTATCTTTCTTACATAAATGTTTAATGTCATCATCACCACCCTATGTTATGGAGATAAACAAAGGCAGACATGTTTGAAGTCCACCCTGACTGGCAACCAAGGCTCCCTCAATGGAAACAGTGGAGGAGTAAGAGGGACCAAGGGACAGGAAATATGTTATTCACAGAAAGGCAGTACATATAATTTCTTGTACAAACATGTACAAACGTCTACAATATAGAGTTTGAAGTATATCTAAAGCATTTTGAATGGTGAAGTGGCGAAGCACCCCTATATTTTATTACTATATGTGTCCTCATTAAAGCGGAGTTCCACCCAAATTTGGAACTTCCACTTTATCCACTCCTTGCCCCCTTACATGCCACATTTGGCATGTAATTTTTTTTGGGGGGAGTGGGGGCTTCAGTAGGGGTGGGACTTCCTGTCCCACTTCCTCCTTCTGCCCTGGGCTTGCCTAGGCGATATATCATATCGCCTTGTGGCGGCCACTCCCTGTAAGCGATCACCTGGGACGTGACAGGTCCCAGGCGATTGCCTGTCCATTCAGAGAGCGCTGCGCCGTTCGCGCATGCGCAGTGAGTGCCCGGCCGTGAAGCCGAAAGCTGTCACGGCCGGGTGCCCACACAATGAATGGAGGCGCCGGCGGAGAAGGGGGGGAGAGGAGCGGAGCTCCAGGCGGCGCGGCGCTGGACAGTGGAGCAGGTAAATGTCTGTTTATTAAAAGCCAGCAGCTACACTTTTTGTAGCTGCTGACTTTTAATAAACATAAAAAAAGGGTGGCACTCCCCTTTAAGGATATTTTGTCCCTCTATTTGGGAAAACGAGAACAGGAATAGAGGGGAAATATTCCAATATGGACACTTGTTCCCATGACAGTGTTTAAAGAGAGATGTCTCTTGCTTCGGAGAGAAGTTCTTTCACTTCCTGTTGAGTTTTGAAACAAGAAGTGAAATGAGATCTCCTTAGAAATAAATAAACAGCAAGAAATAAAACTGACAAGGATTTTAACCCTTTTTTTTTTACCAAACCCCAAAAATTCCTTCAAAAGCAAAAAAGATTTTCTAACTTTCTTGGGCATGTGAAATACTACTGTTACTTCTGTAAAATATATAATGTATACAATATCTATAGAAAGTGACATAATATAATTATATTACAATATATAAAATCTACACTATTATAATAATATAGATTTATTAGTGTTTCATTATGCGCTGCATTTTTCATATGGGAAATATGCTCAGAATCATATTTATTATAACAAACAGCGAGTTATACACAGAAGCCATGTTTATATCCTTCTCATTTATGTATCCTCAGACAACCCTTGCTGCTAAGAGATCTCTTTTATTATTGTTACGGTAAATATTTGTATGCTTGTCTGGACCCTTTTCTCTGGTTCATTGTATGATGAAAGGATAACAAACTACTCATGTGGAAAAAAAAATTTTTTTTATGCAAAACAGAGGGATTTGATGGGTTTCTTCTTCAAACTCCAACACCATCAGAACGATGTCCAAGCCTTTACGTCATGCTTAGTTGTCACAAACAATATACAACCTTTGGAGACTATTCATGAAGAGATGTGAATTAGCAGATATATATAGAATTTAACAGCATTACACAGTGGCAAAACAGCTAAATCATAGGGCCCCAATAGAAAATTTCTAATGGGGGCCCCCCGTTTAACTTTGTTTTGTGGCAGCTGGCAGTGTCAACTGTAACAATATGTGTCATTGATCTTAACATAAGGTATGCCTAAATCAAAGACAGGCAGCAGGAGAGCAGTCAGCAGGGTTAGCACACTACTATGGACAAGGCTATTGTTTTACCACCGGTATTTATGATTACTTAAATTCAGCATTAAAGAACACTCCTTAATAGGCTTCAACATTTTTATAATAATAAGAGCTTTATTTTTATGGTTACAATTAACACTTTTGCAGCCAGAGCTGTTTTTGCTATTTTTTTTTTAAATAATCCCTTTAGGCCTGAAGCTTAGTTAAATCCCTATAAAGACAGTGACCCTGTTTTGAAATATACTGTAAAAGATGACCTTGCATAAAGTAAATAGGTATTCAACTCACCAAGCCTTAAAATTGCGCATACCTGTAAAACAGCGACAAACTTTTAAAAGCTCCTACTTTTAGGTAACAAACATGTCATACTTACCTCCTCTATGCAGTTGATTTTGCACAGAGTGGCCACAATCCTCCTCTTCTGGGGTCCCTCAGTGGTGCTGGTGGCACCTTCTCTTTTCGAGTGCCCCGTCAGAAAAGCGCTCTCCTTCGGGACACCCGTGCGGGCGTGCTCCCTGTGTCCTGCTTCTGCGTCAATTGACACAGAAAGCAGGAACCCGCCCCCCAGCGCCTGCGTCATTGGATTTGATTGACAGCAGCGGGAGCCAATGTCTGCGCTGCTATCAATCTATCCAATCAGGACACGAGACACCAGCCATAGCTGGTGTGCTCATCCCCGGGGCGAGAAAGACAGGGCTCAGGTAAGTAAAACGGGGGGTCTGGGGGGCTGCAGCATGAGAGAAGGTTTTTCCCTTTAATGCATAGAATGCAATAAGGTGAAAAACCACAAGGGTTTACAACCCCTTTATCTATGAATAATGGCTCTAAAATAATTGGTCTCATGGGGTGCTATGTAACATGTGTCACACAATTGAAGTTTATAAAGCCAAAACTTTTTCTTTTTCTTTTAGTTTTGCATAGACTTAGAGAATTAATGTTCTGATCACAACTCAAAATGTGTTTTTCTCTCACTTTCATTGTATTGCAAGGGTATTGGTTGTTTACTCTCAGAAAAGCACTTGCTTTATATTAGCAACCCTGAGTTAAATAAACTCCACGTGCATTGTTGATTTGCATTGAATTTGCAGTCTATATTTAAAACTACTGTTCCTTCATCCCTTTGCAAAACAGAGTATCCAACATTGGAGATGGACAGGGGTTTTAACAATGTCACATTCTTCCCTTATTCTTTCCAGTATTTTCTTTTCCAATGATTTTTATTGTTTTGAGTTCGGTAATTTGAAAATAAATTTTACCAAAACAAAGCATGTCCACTTCTTTGTAATTCACATGAAAAACAAAGGTAAACGCAACAACTTATTATTCACTATTGGGTGCAAAAAGTAATCGAACATGGAATGAGATGTGTTATAATGTCCCCGACAGTTCATCCTTGCTGAAGAGAGCAAGCTCTTTCCATATCGGAAGTTGTATGTTTCATGACAACAAAGGTAAAAGCTTCCTAACGAACTCCATGAGATAGCGTAGAAGTAAAGAAAGAGTTGAAAAAGTACAGAACAGAGAGGCGAGTAATGAGAGAAGAGAGGAAAACAAGAAATGCACCCAAACCCAGCACTCCGAGTTATTCATTGTTCATCTGAGAGATACTGTATCCATGTTTTCCATGTTTTCTTGAATAAAAGTATTTTGTCATTCAAAATGGCTGTTCATTTTTCATTCACCATAACCCATGGCAATTTAGCTTTGATTAATGCAAACAAGATGGATGATGACTTCAAAGACCTGGCAAGTGGTACCCTAGTTACTAGAATCTTTTCAGTATTTTCAATTAATAAAAGCCATTTGTATAGTAGTCTAAATAACAAGTAAAAGTGAAAATAATATTTTCTCTAATGTTGTTAGTAACTATATGGTTCAAATAGAGCTAGGTTGACCATTAAAAGAAATCCTTGTGCAGATTCTTCTATACCATATAGCTTGAATAGCCACAGTGCAATACGACATATAGATAAAGATTAGTTAGGAAGAAAAGAAGTAAGGATTGGTACCAGAAAACATGGAGAGTAGGCAAGTGTCATCAAGGCTCTTGGTGAATTGAAGTATATACAGTATGTCCACCTAATATTTATAGTTTGTGGAAGATTAAAATTGGTTTGGATTATTACAGTAGTATGAATTCCTTTATTGGAAAATGAATACATGCCCAACTCTTTCCAAATCTAAAAAAAATAAGTAAATAAAAAATATTGGGATGTAGATTACCCTTTAAAGTAAATGAGAATGTGTTTTTATTTCCTGGTCTATTCACTTTTCCGTACACTGATTTTTTATATAAAGATTAGACCATTCATATAATAACACAATGGGGGTTATTTACGAAAGGCAAATCCACTTTGCACTACAAGTGCAAACTACAAGTGCAGAGTGCACTTGAAATTGCACTGAAAGTGCACTTGGGAGTGCAGTCACTGTAAATCTGAGGGGTAGATCTGAAATCATCCAATCATGTGCAAGCTAAAATGCTGTTTTTTATTTTCCTTGCATGTCCCCCTCGGATCTACAGTGACTGCACTTCCAAGTGCACTTTCAGTGCAGTTTCAAGTGCACTTTGCACTTGTAGTTTGCACTTGTAGTGCAAAGTGGATTTGCCTTTTGTAAATAACCCCCAATGTATTTACCTAGTTATTTGTGTTTAGGTGCTGACAGCATGGTGACAGACGTTCATATTTCTAGCTTGTATCCTGTTAATCTGAATGGGGACCTGATGATGTGTATAAATGCATTCAGTCCAAGATGCTGACCCTACCACAGGCCTTTCTTGATGAAGACGACATTTCACTGTCCGGTCACTGAGGTCAGCATTCTGTGTCCTCACAGTATTTACCATCTCCTAGTTACAAGGCAGTCAGACACATATTACTATTTCCCTAAGAAAGTTTGGTTTCATGAAAAGAATTGAAGCAGGAATCGGGATTGGCAACACAAATACAGTATCAGGAGTCTAGAGGACCTTTATCGTCCTGGTGTCATTTTAATATGACATATGAAAAAGAGGCTTGTTTTTAGTTTCCTTTTATTGTTTATCCTGGACTTTTTTTTAATTACAGTGGTTTATTTGATATACAAAGACAATGTGATTAAAAGGCACATAAATTCACTATAAATGTAATCATGGTGTTTTTTTCTCCAGCTTAATGTCACATGCCAAACAGATTAAAAGGCCGCTGGTTAACTAGTAGTATCAAATGTATTTGAGTGGGAGTGAGAAGGAATCCATCTTGCAGAATGTTTTCCACAGACAAGTCTTTTTTTAGACGAATTACTCACTACGTCATAGCCAGATATCAATGTTTATTGCACAGCTTAGCTGGAAACCTTAAAGAAGAACTCGAGTAAGCACTATTTGCAGCTAAACAAACCACATAAAATAACTGCAGTTCAGTTAAAAAAGAAGGAACATGTGACCAGCTCATTGACAAAGGTGCTGAGCTGTATGTTGGACATGCCACTTGGCGCCTTGCACTTATACACATATTCCTGCTTCTGCTCAGCTCTCTGGGTGAATGGAGCTAATATTCATACAGTATAATATATATGTAAAGCGCTGCGTAAATTGACAGCAAATATAAGTACCTGTTAGGCTTGTGCAATTCGTTTCGTAACGAATCGAAATTCGTCCGAATTTAGCAACTTTCGGACATTCGGAAGCATTCGAATTTCCGAACAAAGCAATTACAAATAAAACCGAAAAAAAATTATAACGCAAATAGCGAATGCCCGAATGTCTTCGGCATAATTCGTTATGAAAAAAGTTACGAATGTACGAATCCATTCGAAGCACAATAACACTCACTCTGCTCTGCTCTCTGCTTCTCCCTCACCGTGCTGAACTCCCTCTCAAAATGGTGTACAGGGGCGGAGGCTATAGCCGCATGTAAATAAACAAAAGTAAAATATGAGATTTCGAATCGTTACAAATAACCGCTATGTATTTAGAAAAGTACAAATCCATTCGGAGCACATTAGGCATAATAGGCAGCGTCACTGTGAGAGAGACACGGAAAATTACGAATCAACGAACCCAAAAAAAGTTACGAAAGTAGGAGTTGTGTCCAGAATCAACGAAAAACAATGTACTCTACCGAAAGTACGAATTAGTCCGAACACGAAAAATCCCATCTAGCAAAATTACGAACGATTACGAATCAACAGGACTGAAAAGAAACAAACCAAAACTAAACAAATTTTTCCGTTGTGCACAAGTCTAGTACCTGTAATAATACAGTATGCATAAGTGCCCCAATGGACATCATGGTTTGTAGGGATGTATCGTTTTTTACAATATTGTTGCTCACTGGTCTACTTGCATGCATTGTGTGGGCATACTCCCACTAGTTCTAAAAGAATTGAGCTCTGTCATTTCAAAGCTATTGTTTAGGGACTCTTTAATGACTGTAATAGTATCACTGGATTGAAAAGGCCAATGTGTTGCCTATATTTAAAAAGGGGTCCAAAGTCTTTACCAAGTAACTATAGATCTGTTAATTTAACTTCAATAGTTGAGAAGATTCTTGAGAGTTTAATAAAAGACCACATAGATGAGTTTTTGCGAGAAAAAAATATTTGAAGCAATAGCCAGCATGAATTCATGAAAGACAGAAGTTGTCAAACTAATCTGATTTCTTTTTATGAGGAGGTAAACAAAACCTTATGAACAAAAAGAATTCTGTCTGGCCACACGTCCAGTAAAATCACTTTTATTTCAGAAAGGCCATAAAAACATTTTAAAAAACATAAATAGAGGGGAACAGCATTACCAGATAATGGGTTCCACGCTCCCTTAGCGCTTAGTCATAGCTCAAAATGGTTCTTTTTGCTCAGTGGAATCCACAATGGAAGGGGGCCAGCACCTGGTCTTTGTGTTAGTGGAGGTGGGGATGGGAGACTGACCTAGAGTGGTGTTCATTCACATCTAAGCAAAACCTTAGACAAAGGAGTGGCTGTGGACGCGGTATACATGGATTTTGCAAAAGCGTTTAACACAGTTCCCCACACACAACTAATGTAAGTCATAAGGTAAAGACTACAGGCTTGGAAAAATACGTTTGTAAATGGATAGAATACCCGCTTATAGACCATATTCAGAGAGTAGTGATTAATGATTTATACTCTGAATGGTCTAAGGTTATTAAATGAGAAAAAACCTCTAGTTTGTGGGATTTTGGAGGCAATGTAAAAAATATGAGAAAAACTCAATTAAAATATCAAAATATTTGTTAGTACACATGCCACGTAAAGCGGACACATGTATGAAAAAAGAACAAATGGTACAAAAAAGCACATATATATGAAAATTGTACAGAAACTACATAGATCTGACATAATACAAATCTTCAAAAGATGAATACAATAGCCTGAGTTGACCGCTCCAGCCAGAAGCAGATCAAAAGAGGCTTGTCCAAGGTTCAGTGTTGGGACCCTTACTTTTTAATATCTTTATAAATGATATAGGGTCTGGGATTAAAAGTAAAATTTCAGTCTTCGCAGATGACACTAAGCTATGCAGTGGAATAACGTCCTTACAGGATGTCTCCAATTTCCAAGCCAAACTCAATGTCTAATTGGGCAACTACCGTATATACTCGAGTATAAGCCGACCCGAATATAAGCCGAGGCACTTAATTTTACCACAAAGAACTGGGAAAACTTATTGACTCGAGTATAAGCCTAGGGTGTCCATCTGCATGCCTCACTGTGCCTCACTTTGCCTCACTGTGTCCATGCCTCACTTTGCCTCACTGTGTCCATGCCTCACTGTGCCCATGCCTCACTGTGCCCATGCCTCACTGTGCCCATGCCTCACTGTGCCCATGCCTCACTGTGCCCATGACTAGACTGACATTTAACATTGGAGTCTATGGAAGGGGTGCCCAGGTTTCAAAAATCGATGCTCCCCGGCCGTACGTCCCCCAGACACAAAACTTTGCACACCTATAGAGGAGGAATGGGGCTACATGTGTGCCAAGTTTCGGGTCCAAGAAACCTACGACCTGCTGGTACCGGGTCCCCAAATTCACCGAAGACATTACAGTTTAACATGGGAGTCTATGGACGGGGTGCCCAGCTTTGAAAAATCGGTGCTCCCCGGCCGTAGGTCCTCTGGACAACAAACTTTGTACAGTTGTAGAGAAGGAGTGAGGCTACGTGTGTGCCAGGTTTGGGGTCCAGGGGACCGATTGGCCGGCCAGTACCGGGTCCCCAAAGTCCGGGAGATTAGGCGCAAAAAAGTGACTCGAGTGTTGAAAAACTCGGCTTATACTCGAGTATATACGGTATGTGGCAAAGGTTTAATGTTGATAAATGTAAAGTTATGCACTTGGGGGCTAAGAATATGCATGCATCATACATACTGGGGGAGTACAACTGAGGAAATCAATGGTAGAGAAGGATCTGGGTGTTCTGGTAGATCATAAGCTCAATAATAGCATGCAATGCCAAGCTGCGGTTTCCAAAGTGAGCAAAATCCTTTCTTGTATTAAAAAGGTATGGACTGCAGGGAGACGGACATCTGCCCCTGTACAAATCATTAGTAAGACCTCTTCTGGAATATGCAGTTCAGTTTTGGGCACCAGTTCTCAAAAAGGATATCAGGGGACTGGAGAAAAGTACAAAGGAGTATAACCAAACTTATAAGAGGCATGGAGGAGCTCAGCTATGAGGAGAGATTAGAGGAACTGAATTTATTCTCTCTTGAGAGGAGGAGATTATGATTAACATGTATAATTAAATAAGCGTTCCGTGTAGTGGTCTATATAGTGACTTGGTGTAGGGTTTTTTACTGTAGGGTCATCACAGAGGAAGAGGACAAGGGGGCACTCTTTACGTCTGAAGGAAAAGAGATTTAATCTCCAAATATAGAAGGGTTTCTTCACAGTAAGAGCTGTGAAAGTGTGAAATAGACTCCCTTAACAGCTGCTTCTGGCTAGCTCAGTAGATTGTTTTAAAAAGGCCTGGGTTCTTTCCTAAATGCACATACTATAACTGGATACGAATATTTAAAGATAAAGTTGATCCAGGGAGTGACTTGTTTTCCTCTGTCCCTCCCCTACGTTCCTTTATACTCTCCCCTGATAAAAATGTAATAGTTCTAAGTTTGAAAATGATCTATGAAATGCTGTATACTGGCGACTATTCTGTTATGCAGCCTCTCGTCAACCAGCTTCGCAATATGGCATATTTGACTTGTATAGCTTTACGTGTCATCAAAGATGCCACCACCATAATTTGAATAGTTAAGACCCGTACACACGATTGGTTTAACTGATGAAAACCGTCCGATGGATGGTTTTCATCAGACAAACCGATCGTGTATGGTACCCATCGGTCTTTTTTCCATCGGATGGAAAAAATAGAACTTGTTTTAAATTTTTCCGATGGATAAAAAACCGATGGGAATTTCCGATCGTCTATGGGCAAGTCCATCGGTTAAAAAACCCACGCATGTTCAGAATCAAGTCGACGCATGCTCAGAAGCATTAAACTTCTTTTTTCTCGGCTCATCAGAGTGTTTTACGTCACCGCATTTGGAACGGTCGGTTTTTTGACTGATGGTGTGTGGCCAAGACTGATGAAAAACAGTTACATCGGATTTCCGATGGTCAAATCCATCGGGCGAAAATCCATAGGTTATCCGATCGTGTGTACAGGGCTTCACTGTATGTAGGGTCCTGTTCATTCAGATGTTTACATGTTAATGTTTGTTATATACTCTATACTCCATATGAAAACTAATAAACACATGTTTGCCTATAAAGTTGAACCAGGAAATATTCAATTGCCTCTTTAGGTATAAAGAAGGAATTTTTCCCCCCGCTAGAGCAAATGGGATCATACCTCCTTGGGGTTTTTTTTTGCCTTTTGTGGGTATAAGATAGTGTATATGGAGGTTTTTGATTTGTGTGTGTTTTGAGGGGTTTTTCTCTGTTGGTTAAACTGGATGGACTTGTGTCATAGAGTCCATCACAAACTATCTGAATACATGTACACCTGCTTGACAGCTCATCCATAGAGGTGAATAAAGTTCATCACTCACCACGGGGATGCAGGTACACTTTGCCAAGTAATGAGTTGCGTTTACAAGACACAAGTCATTACTTATCTAAATGATGCATTTACTGTCAATTGGATGTCTCTCATAGAGAATAGAGAAGAATTTGAACTTTTAAATTAATTTAAAGATAGATAAATAAGCCAGATAGCTTTTATGGTGTCATAGAATTGTTATGCTGTCAGCATGATATTGTGGACTATGGACACAATTTTTTTTGAGACAGCCAAAACCCAAACAACATGCCAACATTGCAAATAAATATTGTTGTACGATATTTTTTTTTTTTTTAGCTGAATATCCCACAAAATCCATATTTCCTAGCCATTGTATATAAAAAATAAAAATAAAAAAATAAAACTTCTAAGACACTGAATCGTGCACTTTAATTCACTGGCATATGGCCAAACACAGTGCCTCTAGTGGAGACTCATAATCACTGGTTGCTCTTTGGGCTAATTGGCCCTGTCACCCCTGGGGTTGTAACTTCATGACACTAAAGCTGGCCGTAGACAGGGCAATTATTTTTTTCTGCAACCACGGGTTGTCACAGTCAGTGCTGATGGGAGATTCCCTCCCATGGAGCCTATGTGTTCTCTCAACGGGGAGGCAGTGGGAGCTGTCCCCACTGGGATAACAGATATTATTGTTAGCAGCTATAACAGCCACTAGCAATAATCACATTTAAAATCTGGTAGGCTGGTTGAACCCAAGTTGATCGATCGATCAACTTGGGTATATTCAGCCTGATCGATCGATCAACTTGGGTATATTCAGCCTGATCATACTTTTTACTTTCGCAGCCACCTGATTAGACAGTGAAAAAGCAGCACCATATTAAAAGTGTTTAGATTGAGGGTACAGTGCAGTGTATTACAATAGAATCCCAACTGTCTCACATTTATGGCCCTTGATATTTTCTCTTGTGGTCCTGGTGTAAAGGGAAATATGGGAAGCTAATATAAGAAGAGATTTCAGGAACTTTTACTACTGTAGCAGAATTAAAAATGACATGCTCTTATTTTTTGCCACCTAAAAAGTAGTTTTTTAGATTTGCTTAGACTTCACCTTTGGCTTACTTTGTAGGCAGTGATTTGAAACCACATTGCCTTGCAGAAGAAAAATCCACGTTGGTGGATCATGCAGCACCAGCAATGTAAAAATCACAGCTTCTAGTCTATACCAACATTAAAATTACAGAGCTCATTCTAGATGGACTTGTACTTTTTCATATCGCCTTGACAGTTTGCATAGAATACCACCATGTTTGTTGTGCAAGCAGTGGCAGAGGTCAGTCCTTTTTAAATTAAAATGCAAATATTTCTGCAAGGCCGGTACGTCTCTGCTGTGTGCTTTATCCAGGGCTTAGGTCTTTATGGCTGTACTGAATGCCTCACTCTCAAATAGAATAGTTCACGACACTGGTATTAGGTAAGACATATTGTAGAAGATGATAAGCTCTGTTAAACAAATGATTATTTGAAGAACAAGAATTCCATGCCACCAAGTTTACTATTGTTAAATATTTGTGACGTTTGGATTTTTTTATTTATTTTTTGATGATTCACTGGAGAAGGGAAGATACTAGTATCTTTCTTTATATTTAGGGAGCCACAAGATCTAATTTACAACCCACTTAGGAGTTTGTACCGCTTTTTGTTTTGGCATGGTCAGTTTTGTAGAGTATACTTTGTGGTCACCAGAAACTATCATGTAGCTGTTAGCTGTGGTTGCTACAAGATGTATAGGCATGCATTGCAAAATCACACAATGAATAAGTTACAATTAACCCATGATCTGGCATTCCTGAACACATGAATGAATAACCACTTTGTGGTCTTAACTAATATACAGTTAAAAGGATATCTACAACCAAGAACAAAAATATAATATACTGTAGCTTACCAGTCCTTTTATGTTTATAATGAGGTGTGGGGTAAAGTGGCGCAGCTAAACCAAAATAACATGAAATAATAGATATAAGATATGTGATATCACTATAAGTGTTGTAAAAACATGCTGGTGTGTGAATATAAAAAAAATCCAAGTATAACTCTGCTATACAAAAGCATCCAGTGAAAACTGTTGAAAAATAAAGTGTATAAGTGCTAATAATATAAAACAATGAAAAAACATTAAAATTCGTTGCACGTCTCAGTTCATAAATTCACATACATGGTCATCTTCAAGAAAAGTGACTGGTGCTTGAATGAATATGGTGGTATATAAATCAAGAAAAACAGTGACTCGTCTTCACACGTGCTTCCTCCTTAGGTCCGCACTCACTAAATAGATGTACCCTTGCAGGGGTGAAAGGCCTCACAATGGAGTCAACTCTCAGTCCTATGTTCCCTCCTCATCATCCACGATCGTGTTATGCGATCACATATAAGTGGGTAAAGAAAGAGGTTATCCCTGTGTAAATCTGTATGGATAAGTTTATTGAATAAATGTTCATAAAAGGCACTTTCAATAGTGCTGGGGAAAAAGTATACAGCTGTATGTAAGTTTGTCTGGGACGCCTTGCATTCCACAGACCAAAAACCGGAAATGACTTAGTGAAGCTGTAAGCTCCACCCTATGCGTTTCATCATGCAGACGTCATGCAGTCCTTGTATGCGTTGACTGCATTAGTTTTAAACAGCAAGTACAGAAAATACCTGTTCTTTCTAGGTAGAGTTTTTGTAAATCTATTCCCCTTAAAAAAAACTTGTGTACCTGTCTGCTAGCCCCTCTTTATCTGTGCACTAACTTTAGTGCATGCATAGTGCAGTGTACTGTCTCAGCCCACACAAAACCTTACAGATGCCAGAAATGGAGGCGAGTACAGGAGCAGAAGTTACATCATCAGTGCCTGCTCAGTGAATAAAGCAAGACCTAGAAAAAGAGAAGAATATGACAACAATGGCAACAGAGTAGAAGTGGGGAACAAGGACTTTGCATTGCATGAGAAAAGCATTTCTAGAGGTAAGTGTGCCCTAATGTGCAAGTATGCTGTGTATGGCAAATGCTGGCCACCCACAACCCTCAGTTTAATTTCACCTAAAGTTGAACAAGGCTCAATAAAGTTGAATAGGACCCAATTCACACACATTCATAACATGCCCGTTATTTGCTTGTTTCCACACGTCGCACATAGGGCAGCCCATTCACTTGACACATGCCAAAAACTCATGTGCCATATTTTGGCACTGAGCCAGGCGTGTTTGTAAAATGTGTGGGGTAGAAATGTGTGATTCTGCATTTTCAGAGTGACCACATGTGAATGCAGCCTTAAAGTAATATTAAAGGTACATTTAAAAAAATGCCAGATCTGTGTCCCCCTGTCTGTGCTGACTACGGTTATCATGGCTGCTTAGCCCTGATTGCCGTGGTGAGTTTACGAGCCTTTGTCATCCGCTGTCTTTCCTCTGACAGTCTCTCCCTATCTCCCCCTCCCTCCATGTCAGCATGAAAGTGCTTTCCTGCCAGCCCCTCCCGCCGCTATTCAGCTGCATAATGCAGCAGATATCAATGTATCCCATGCAGGTATCCTGCCATTAGCAAAAGTGTATGTGTTTGTTTAAAATGAAAAGTAGAGTTGTCCCGATACCACTTTTTAAGGACTGAGTACAAGTACTGATACTTTTTTTCAAGTACTCGCCGAGTTGGTGTGGCCAAATTTCTCTTGCTGACATCATCACCCTGCCACCCAGTGATGCAGAACCTGCCCCCAGCCAGCCACACGCAGCTCTCGGACGGCAAAAGATTAGTGTGTGACTATCTTGGTTACTTGGGGAGACACAGGCTGGTCTGAATAATGTGTCCGGGTTTCAGTCCGCCTGAAACCCAGACACATGATTCAAAACCTGGACTGTCTAGGTGAATCCCGGACAGGTGGCAACCCTAGTATAAACACTGATCTAATATGCTGGTGCAAAACTTAAATCGTATAGTACATCAGTACATAATGCCATAAATAAAAACTATGCTGCTGCATAAATACTGACACTAATTAATTAAACCTTAATATGCATACAAATCTTATAATACCCTTCTTGTGATGAAGATGTATACACTGTAAACATCAAAGCTAACACATGCTCATGCTGTAAACATTAACAGAGTTAGTCCAAAAAAATCCAACTGTAAACATGCTGACATTGAAAGTACTCTTGCGCCTATAGACAAAAGGACAGGTGCTCCACTCAAAAGTGCCTCAGGTGTTCCCACGTGGGATAAACTGACACATGAGCCACTTTTGAGTATAGAATGTGTCCTTTTGTCTATAGGAGCACAAGCACTCTCATTGGCAGCACCGTCCAGCACATTTACAGTGGGACTTTATTGGATTGACTTCTGTTGGTGATTACAGCATGTGCATATGTTGACTTTGATGTTTATACATCTTCATCACAAGAATGACATAATACAATTTTTATGCATATCAAGGTTTAATTTATTACAGTGTCACTATTGATGCAGCAGCGCAGTTTTCATTTATGGTATTATGTACAGTTTTATGTGCTTATTTATTTTAACTGCCGCAGATGAAACTCAAAATATTTATTTTATTCACTGCATTTTATAGTTTATTATTTGTAATTCAAATCGATCGCAATACACTATCATTTTTTCCACGGTGTGAAATAACACATTGTAACTTTTAGTACCTTACCCGTCAGACAGGCAGGCAATACAGGGGAAGTCATTTCAGACCTAATTTGTCTAGTTACCAAATCATGAAAGACTAACCTTGGGTAGGATAGCCTAATCAGTCGAAGAATGACTAGCTCCAACCTAAATAATAAACCTTTGCTAATATACAGTAGATACAGTTTCAGAAAACTTAAGGAACATTTGCCTTAGCTTGTAACAGTAGAATTTGGGTCACAGCAGCTGAATGTTTAGGTATTTACCTTGCAATCCAAGCCATGATGTGTACTGCACAAGACCTATCACATTCTTAGCGTTCCATTTCCAACAGATGTAATCTAAATAAATATGTAGAATTTAGCACATTTGACTTATATACGTATGTGTGCCTTTCACAGCTTCACCAAACATTCAGAGCAGGCTGCTTCTAATACTGGTTTCCTCGGTCTTAAACTGTTGTTTGGAAAATTACAATGTTAAAAACTGACTAGAAAATGTAGAAGAGAAAAAGCAAAAATATCTTACTTTTATATGTTAACCATCAATTTACATCACTGCAAGGCCCAGTACAAACACCATCTAACTCTAATGAGCAAGGCCCTCTTATTCCTCCTGTATTGAATTGTATTTTTACTGTACTGTTTGCCCTCATGTTGTAAAGCACTGTGAAAACTGTTGGCGCTATATACAGTGCCTTGCAAAAGTATTCACCCACCTTGGCTTTTGACCTATTTTGTTACATTACAGCCTTTAATTCAATGTTTTTTTTAAATCTGAATTATATGTGATGGATCAGAACACAATAGTCTAAGTTGGTGAAGTAACATTTGAAAAATATATACATAAAACAATTTTTCAGAAATAAATAACTGATAATTGGCATGTGCGTATGTATTCACCCCCTTTGTTATGAAGCCCAAAAAAAAAAGCTCTGGTGCAACCAATTCCCATCAGAAGTCACATAATTAGTGAAATGATGTCCACCTGTGTGAAATCTAAGTGTCACATGCACTGTCATTACATATACACACCTTTTTGAAAGGCCCCAGAGGCTGCTACACCTAAGCAAGAGGCACCACTAACCAAACACTGCCATGAAGACCAAGGAACTCTCCAAACAAGAAAGGGACAATGTTGTTGAGAAGTACAAGTCAGGGTTAGGTTATAAAAAAATATCCAAATCTTTGACGATCCCTTGATTGAGGGAAAGATGGATGGTGCTAAATACAGAGATATTCTTGAGCAAAACCTGTACCACTCTGTGTGTGATTTGAGGCTAGGACGGAGGTTCACCTTCCATCAGGACAATGACCCCAAACACACTGCTAAAGCAACACTTGAGTGGTTTAAGGGGAAACCTGTAAATGTGTTGGAATGGCCTAGTCAAAGCCCAGACCTCAATCCAATAAAAAATCTGTGGTCAGACTTAAAGATTGCTGTTCACAAGCACAAACCATCCAACTTGAAGGAGCTGGAACAGTTTTGCAAGGAGGAATGGGCAAAAAACCCCAGTGGTAAGATGTGGCAAGCTCATAGAGACTTATCCAAAGCGACTTGGAGCTGTGATAGCCACAAAAGGTGGCTCTACAAAGTATTGAGTTTAGGAGGGTGACTAGTTATGCACATTGACTTTTTCTGTTATTTTGTCCTATTTGTTGTTTGCTTCAATAAAAAAAATTAAAATCTTCAAAGTTGTTGGCATGTTCTGTAAATTAAATGATGCAAATTCTCAAACAATCCATGTTAATTCCAGGTTGTGAGGCAACAAAACACGAAAAATGGCAAGGGGGGGTGAATAGTTTTGCAAGGCACTGTAAATCCTGTATTAAAATAATAATAACGTAAATTACACATAAAATAATATAATGTTTTATTAGGTTACCTTTAGAGTCCATTTGATAAGACCCAACTAAAGACAAAAATGATTAATTTGGGACCCCAGGGCGATATACTCTCTTCATGCAGTTAAAACAACCACATGGTAAACTGTATTAGTTTTCTGTTCAGCCAGTCCTTGGTCTAGTTTCCAGCAGTGTCCTCCATCGAATGTGACTACTACTATTTTAGCTACTTACCCTTAGAGCCGGTTCACACAGGGGTGACTCGTCAGGCGACTCAGCCGCCTGACAAGTCACGCTCCACTCTATTCAATAGATCCGTTCTAATAGGAGCGACGCAAGTCGCTCCACCTTAGAAAAAGGTTCTTGTACGACTTTGGGGGCGACTCGGGGCGACTTGCATTGACTTCAATACAGAAGTCATTTTGCAAGTCGCCTCTCAAGTCGTCTTCAGATCGCCTTGCCGAGTCGCCCCCAAAGTCGTGCCGCCCCTGTGTGAACCGGCTCTAAAAGAGAATGGAACCAGTTGTGGTGCATAGAATCTTTTCTCTATGAGGTCACAATTGCCAGGCTCAGAGCTTTAAGCCTCGTACACACGACCGGTTTTCTCCGTTCGTGTGTATGGTTTCTCGTCGAGAAAAATAGAGAACCTGCTCTCTATTTCTCGTCAAGATTCTTGTTTTTCTCGTCGGGATTCTCGTCGGCCTGTTTCCCCACGAGAAAACCAGTCGTGTGTATGCTTTTCCGAGTCTTAAAAAAATGCGCATGCTCAGAATCAAGTATCCGGCAATCCGGGACACGTGGTCACCCTAGGTGAAGGGTCACAGTGTTCCATCACTCTTTTAACGATCTACGATCCTGTAAGTGCTTTTAATCCCTTGTGCGCTTGATTAAATGTTTTAATATTGCACTTAGAGGCGCCTTTCTTTCTGTAATACTCGCTTTCGGTGGTGGATATTCACAAATGAGGGTGGTTGTGTACTTTCCCTAATGCCATCTCTAATCCTCCTTTCTGCACTGGAATTTGTCACTTTGGACTTTCTTTACATAGTTATGCTTTGATTATCACCTTACATGTACTATGTTGCACTGTATGGATTCTACATTTTTTTGATTTAATTTTTTAAAACATATCATTTATATTATTTTTGCACTTTGCTGACTCATATTTGATTTTATTAGTCAGCTTATTACTGTTATCTAATTTTAGGTGGATATTAAGGCAAAAAACATATTTTATTTGTGGTATAGTATGAAACTCCGGGACAGGACTCAGGAGGGCAAGAAATTAGAATGGGCAGGCACACACACATGAAATTAACTCTCCAAGTGACACTGACAGCAGAGTGCAGCAGCACAGATGATGATGACACCTCGCCAACATGACATGTCCCCTCCTGAGTCATAGTGACAGTCTCTCTTCATGTCAGGTGGTCCCTTCAATCCACTCCAGTCCAAAAAGCACTAACAGTTCCGTTACCCGGCTTGCCTTGCTCCCATCCTGCAGATCCGCACACAAAGCTCCAGCCGCTTGGCTCCCTTGCACTATGACATCACACGACACGCTCAGGCACGGCCTCTCCTAGACCCTACCCCCCGCCAGCACCGCCCGAACACACTGTGGCAGGCACTCGAATGGTCTCAACCAGCTTCGGACTGGACCTGTGCAGTTACAAGTCGAGCATCTCAGCCATATTTTTTAATGTCAACCTTTTCCTGTCACTGGCATTTACTGGCAGGAGAAAATGCTAATTTTTTACTGTCTGCCAGTAAAATTACTGATGGTTGGCAACACTGATATCTACTCTCCACTTCCAATCAGCAGATTTTGAAGGCACTACCATTGTCAACCTGCTGCTAGTGGACAATTAGAATTTTTTCATAATATATATTTCGACAATTTGTATTGTATATTTTTGTAAAATAAACATTTAAATTATTTAAAATATTGGTAATCGTGGTGGGGAAGAATAAATACAGTTAAGATGATGATACTGCCCAAAGCTTTATATATCTTTCAAACTTTGCTGATAAAAATACCTGATATATATTTTAGAACATTAGGGAAGATAATAAGAAGGTATATCTGGAAAGAAAAGAAACCTTGCATATCAGCCGAGACGCTGTCTTGTTCTAGACAGGAAGGGGGGCTATACCTACCAGATTTTAGAAGATACTATGAGGCAGCAGTGCTAAAGAGAGTGGCAGACTGGATACAGGAGGATGGACATAAGAAAAAATGGATAGGAGTAGAAGAAAGTATGAGTAAAAAAGAGCTGGGAAAGCTGATATGGATTCCAAAACAATATAGAGGCCTTGCTCAAGATATACCTTTAATAACAAAAGAAACATTCAGGATTTGGGATAAAGTATGTAAAATAAAGAAGTGGCAATACAATAGTCCATTGTTGCCCCTTACGGGTACGGACTACTTCCCGCCGGGAAAAGAGAGAGGGGCGTTCCTTAGATGGGCAACTTCGGACATACTAGTACTGAAAGATATGATGAGAGGTAACACTCTGAGACCAATTCTGGAGTTACGAGAGAAATATGGGACCACGACAGGAGACAGTTGGAGGTATAGACAAGTTCAGCACTTTGTGAATACGCTACCTAAACCTTTGCGTGCTCCGAGTGATCTGAATAAGTGGGAAAAACTTGTAAGGGAGGGAGGAACAGGAAGACAGGGGATATCGAGTATATATAGGATATTTATACCTACAAGGAGACTGGATGCACTAAAGGTACTGAAAAATGGGAATTAGAATTAGATCAAACTATATCAGTAAAAAAAAAGAGACAAGTCCTAGAATATTTCCACTCTACATCGGTAGAAGCAAAAGTAAAGGAGATGAACTATAAACTCCTAACTAAATGGTACTATGTTCCAACGAAATTACATAAAATAAATAAGGAGATGTCTCCTCTATGCTGGAGAGAATGTGGGATGGAGGGAACACACGCCCACATATGGTGGTATTGTCCCGTGATACAAGAGTACTGGAAGGAGATCTTAAGCTGGATAAAGAGGATTAGTGGCCTAGAGGTGAAACAAGAACCTTGGTATTGTTTGTTTCATAATACAGGGATAGCAAGGAAAAAGTATAGAATGACCCTGGTACCACACCTACTGAATGGAGCCAAAGCATTAATACCGCGGAAATGGAGGGAAAAAGAAGCCCCATCAATAGGTGAATGGATAAATGAAATGGATAGAATTAGATTGATGGAAGAGTTGATGTCCAATCAAAATGAGACTAGGATTTTTTTTATAAGGTCTGGAGGGGATGGAGAGAGTTTAGGGAGATGGGGGTAGGTGGGGAAGGACTGGAGATTACGGAGGGGTGAGGTAGGCATTATCTCCCCTCCCTCCCAGCTTCCCCCCCTTTTTTTTTTTTCATCCCCTTCAACACATTATTAGGCTTGGGACCACAAGCCCACTTGATTATTAACACAAAACAGTATCACTTTTGAGATCAGTTTATATTAAGTATGCACTTTTTAAATTTTTTATCACGTGGAATAAGCTTATAATTGGAGCACTATTAATCACCAATATGTAGAGGGTTAGAGGGCAGAAGCTCCTCCCCCCTCTACCCCCCCCCCCCCTAGTTTTTTTTTCTCTTACACATCCTTTTTTAGGCTTGGGAGAGCAAGCCTTCGTGATCTATAAACACAAGTATCTCTTAGGAGATTAGTCTGGTGGGTTTTTTTTTTATATACACTTTTTTTTTTTCTTTAGGCTTGGGAGTGCAGGCCTTCGTGACTTATAAACACAAAATAATATCTCTTGGAGATTAGTCTGGTGGGGTTTTTTTTTTTTTTGGGTTCCCCCCCCCCCCTCTTCCTCCTCTCCTTCACCTCCTCTATATATAAGTCTGTCCATATATCCCTCTGGCCGGTGTATTGTATCCAGGAGATTTTATAAACTAGTAAATAGAGAGTAAAGGGGACATAGGAGTGGACATATTCCATATAGAAAGGTAGACTACACAGGATACTAGCTTACAAGGGGATCTATAGGCAGAGGCTAAAACTGAGACCATATAAATGTTTTATTGATGTATGCATTGTTTTAATGTTTTGTATTGATAAAGATGTAAATGTAATGTTGAAAATATTAATAAAAGAATTAAAAAAATATTGGTAATGTATGGTAAGGCCTTCGTTGTTTGTGTATTTTAGCTGACAGTTGGCTGATGTCCTTGGCCTGTAAAAAACAGTAAGTTAATATGTAGACAGAACTCAGGTAAAACCACAAAATGGATTTCAAAATCCATTTAGGCTGGGTTCACACTAATGCGCTGTGCGATATCACATGTGATTCGCACCGCACTGCAGATAGTATGGCTGATATCACACCACATTCTGACCAAACACGCACAGGACCCTTTTTTTGGTCCGCACCAGAATCGTATCGCATGGGTGTTCACACCTATGCGATCCGATTCATGTCCGAACTGTCAGTTTGCAGTGCAATATGCAAGCTGAAATGGGGGTGCCATTAATGGTGTATGACACTCCCCAGCAGTTTGCATATGGCAGTGTGAACTGCCTTGCGAGTCGGGTGTGATGCGGGGACCGGCAGTGGATTCGCAGGGTTCCCGCATTGCACTAGTGTGAACCCAGCCTTAAAGTGTATGTTAACACTTAAGCCCTGTACACACGATCGGATAACCTATGGATTTTCGTCCGATGGATTTGTCCATCGGAAATCCGATGAAACTGTTTTTCATCAGTCTTGGCCACACACCATCAGTCAAAAAACCGACCGTTCCAAACGCGGTGACGTAAAACACTCCAATGAGCCGAGAAAAATGAAGTTTAATGCTTCTGAGCATGCGTCGACTTGATTCTGAGCATGTGTGGGGTTTTGATCCGATGGACTTGCCCATAGACAATCGGAAATTCCCATCGGTTTTTTATCCATCGGAAAATTTTAAAACAAGTTCTATTTTTTCCATCCGATGGAAAAAAGACCGATGGGTACCATACACGATCGGTTGGTCTGATGAAAACCATCCATCGGATGGTTTTCATCAGTTAAACCAATCGTGTGTACGGGGCTTCACAATTAACTTATTTTACTTGTTCTCTTTTGTCTGATAAATATGTAATTGGAATTATTTTGTTATAGATTTGAAAATACAGCAAGTAGATAAAAAAAAACTGTTGATCCTGTCAGAAATCCAGTAAGCTGATATTTTTTTGTTCAATTGCCTAAATACCGTGAGGGAACATTTGTACATTTTCACCTGTAGACCAGGAAGTGTGTTACTAGCAGAATCATAAGGTAAAAAAAAGCCTTAATAATAACACTAATGCAGCCACCATAACTAAGGACTGGTAAGCTGCAATATATTATATATCTGTTTTTGAATTTAGATATGCTTGAATGATATTTTTATTGTTTATAAAAATATATATATATATATTTATTTAATATCTGTCCAAATTTCACTTTTGATAACCTTCATAAAATGTTGTTATGCTTTAGCTACAATAAAATGTTGTAAGGCAAGGCAACATATTCAAAATAACAAGGCTGGAAAGTTTATGACGGGTTAAATTATTTTATATACAAAGTGTTGAAGACATGTAAAGCAGGAAAATATATTTGCTATTTCCATGACTGATGTTTCACCAGCTGCTACCACTCTACAATTATTTCACCAACTACCAATAATGTTACATAACATTTAAATAAAAAGAACATGTTTTTGTTTGTCACAGTAATTTTGTGTATGGTGCCCATCATACCATTGTATTTAGATCTGGGGATGTTAGCTGCATAACTACAGCAAAATACATCATGGTCAGGGTGATGTAGAAGATTTAGGAATGATTTACTACAGGTTTTATACTAGACTAGATGTTGTTGCTGCTAATAGTTATTCAGGCTAAATGGAAATATTATTATTTTTTTATGTCAAAGCTGGCCTTACAAAAAAACATGAAAAACTATGTATCACATTACCCACTGCTACTGCTGTGAAGTATGACTTTCCATATTACCCTTTGGGGGGGGGGGTAGTAATTATTAAAGCAGAGTTCCACTGACATGGTATTTTTTATTTTATTAAACATTTGATAAGTTCAAAACATTAACATATAACACTCACGTCTTTTTAAAATTTCATTCTCCGATGTCCGGTTTAATATAAAAAAATAACTTATATCATTGCTTCTTGGCCGTTCCCATATTGTTTGTGGGCATGTGAAGCCCACAAGCATAATGTTCTGGGATACGGTGCAGATGAGTGACCAGCATGCACCGCCCATTCTCGTGCATGCGCAGTATGACAGTATCGAAGTGCCATAAGCTTCTCACGTTACCATCACAATAGGCGGCAGCGTCGGAAGTGACCGCCCCGTTGTGATGGCAACGAAGCCCTCTGCGCTGCCCACTGACTCCTGGGAAATGATGACACACATCTCCCAGGAGCACTAGCGAGCACAGGCGCCAAGGGAAACCAGGGAGAGGAAGAGGCAGATTACAAGGCACCCCTTAACAACAGCCAGGAAAGAGTAAGTAAAAAAAAAATTTTTTTTCCAAATATTTTTGCTTATGTTTATTGCTGATGAATTCTGCAAAGTAAATTTTATGGGTGGAACTCCGCTTTAAACTTTACAAAAATCCCTGACTAATTGGCTTCTACAGGCTACCAATGGTGCAATGCTAAATACGTATGAAACAATCAATATCAAGTTAGGGACTGGAGTATGTATTTGTTCATTATTGGGAAAGATTCACTTGTAGGATCCATGTGGAGGAGTACCTTGCACTATACCAACAAGGGCATTCTTGGAATACTTAATGGCTAATATCTCTTAGCATGTCTATAGGTCTTTCTTTAGATGTACAGTATCTGACTTCTCTATTCCATTGTAGGTTGTAAAAACAGGGGTTACTCGTTCAAAGATGGAAAATTCAGTACCGTATAATTGTCCCCTTTTAGATTTTCAGTTTTTTTTTGCCTTTTTGTTTTTGAACATACATGGCAAATCTTCTATTCTTTTCAGAGATTGAGATATATGTACTGTATAATGATGTGATGTGCAAAGTTTTGAGAGTTATGTAGGTAATTTTAACAGTATATGACATAAATACATTGTAGGAAATAAGGCACCTATCATTTTAGGGCAATTTTAAGCTTCCATGGTATATTTATTTTCATTAAAGTCTAGTAGAAATAAAACAGTTTGTTACACTCCTAGTATTTTATTGTTTTTCAGTTGTTTTCTCTTTCTTTTTTTCTTTTAGACATTTTAAAATTGTTGTTTTATATTCCATATACACAATCTTTGCGTATTATGGGTTAACTGAAGAGATATTACGGCAAATGATGCCTGCTTTGGAACTCCATTTGTCTGATTGAAAACATCAGACTAAGTTGCTTGATATGAAGTGACTGTAATTCATTTGCGTTCGTACATTCCAACTTACACCGCATGGTCCAGATGGTGGACAGAACCATGCCACAGCAAATTAACCTGGCATTACCAGTTAAAGCTGCTCCAGTCTGATTTCATAATTGACTTATACCAGAGAAGAGCCAAGAGGTTGAAAAGTTTTTGGGCAATAGGAGTAATATGGGGAAACCAATGGTAATGCAGTGTACTTCTGTTTAGAGCACCAAAGCACACAAAACAGTTGAATGGAGCCACATAGTCTTAAAGCGGAGGTCCACCCAGAATTTTTTTTAACACTAAAATTCCTAAAAAAAAAGAGAAAAAAATTAATAGAAAAAAATAATAATTTATACTCACCCGAAATGCCCGTTGCTATGCGGAAGTCCCCTAATCTGCCTCTTCCTTTGCCTCAGTGGTTCTCCTTCTGCTTCCTCTTCTTGTGAATGGGGCGCGCTGCCTTCTGGGAACGGTGTGTAATCCCAGGAGGCAGCCGCCCATTCACAAAGCGCCGTGCGAGTTGCGCATGCGCAGTAAGAAACGGGCAGTGAAGCCGTAAGGCTTCACTGCCTGTTTCCCTTAGTCATGATGGAGGAGCCGGGACCTGCTAGGACCGAGCGATCGCCGTCGGGGGCCCGACATCGTGGGCGAGTAGGACAGGTAAGTGTCCTTATTAAAAGTCAGCAGCTACAGTGTTAGTAGCTGCTGACTTTAAAAAAAATAAAATTGCGGGTCCGAGATACTTTTTTTATTTGCACTAACATACAAATTTTCAAGACAAGCCTTTGGGGTAAGTCCTATCAGTACTGACCTTGAAGAAGGGGACATAACCGAAAGCTTGTCCTGAAAAATTGTATGTTAGTGCAAATAAAAAAAGTATCACGGACAGTACTCAATGGTTTCTGTTGCAAGTGCACTAATATGGCTACAATCACCTCAGAGCCGGTTCACACAGGGGCAACACGACTTCAACACGACTTCCAGAAGCAACTTCAGACACGACTTGAGCATGAATCACAGCGAGACTTGGAGGAGACTTCAGCAGACTTGGAGGAGACTTCAGCACGACTTGTGGTCATTAACAACACGACTTGAAGTAAATTCCTTGTGGCTTCTGGGTAAATTCCTTTCTGCTTCCTGTAAAGTTGCCTTCAAACAGTTATCAGACTTCTAAGCGCCTTCCATTGAAATCAATGAGTACAAGTTGCCTACAGGTCGCCTAGAAGACTGATTAAAGTAGTACAGGAACCTTTTTTGAAGTCTGAGCGACTGCAGTCGTGTGCATTAATACATCTCCATTCACTTCAATTCGTTTTAAAAATAGCGCGACTTGGGGCAACTCGGGCCGACCTGAAGTCTCGTCCAGAGTCGCCCATGTGTGAACTGGGTCTCAAGAAAGTATTGAATGGAAAGAATACAGAGAGGTGTAAACAAGCCCCTAGAAAACCACTCCCTTTGTGTTACACTATGTTCAACCAGCCAAAAGGTAGAAATGTGAGCATAGACATAAACTTCCAAACCTATCTTCTTTAATGTGGTCTGCAAATCCACCTAATGGATATAAGAGGCTGAATTTAACCAGCAAGTCCTTGGATAGCTTTTTGCAATCACTTTGCTTAAGTTGTTAAGCCCATAAAAAACTATTATATAGTAGTGGAGACTTTTCCTTAGAATAAAAAGATGGCCACCTGCACTCTGGGTAGTAGCCTGACCTGTTTGATAGCACTGGGAACAATGTGAACTAACTATTTCATGTCTAAATTTAAAAACTGCTTATTTTGGAGCATAGTAATGTTTAATCAAATAAGATTCCCAGGTAAATTTGTTGAAATTGCACAACTGCATAGAGGATTCACATTCTTCTTATTGCTACAAATAGCTGTTCCTTCTGTTTCGCATTCATCTACAAATCAGATTATGGAACGCTGTCGTTTTTGTAGGCACAGTCATTTTCATGTTAGTTTGCACACTCTTGAAGCTCTGCTTTATTCTTCACAGACCAATTACTTGTTCATTTTTCGATTTCACAGTCTTGCTGGCCACTGACAAAAGAAGGAATGCAGAAAAATCAACAGCAAGTACAAGAGATTTTAATGAACTTAATTTACTTAGGAACCCAGTCCAGCTGTTGTTTACATTACACTAGTAGAGTAATATCATACCTGACTAAACAAGCTGCAGTACCAAATTTCACCAGCAAGCGTACATGCAGAAGAAAGCTGGGGATGCAATTTCTAGATTGCCAATAAAACCAGGGTGTAACTCGCTGGTGGGTATTGTAGACAAAAAGCCTCCCTAAATTTGCAAAGAATGCCCAATAACACACATATGCATGCTCACATATATTTAAAGACAGATGTATATAATATAGAGCATATTCTTGTCAGAAAATTATGTGCTGTAATGCCACCTTGAAGAAAATCTTTCGGTTGACACCCAATATACTGGCATAGCTTTAAAAGCAATAAGAAACCTGACCTGTGGTACAAAGAGACATTTCAGCACTACATCTCCCTAAATGTCACTTGTGAGACATAGGCTTTTCCTGCGCAATGTTTATTAATGGTAAGAAAACATCCACCTGACAATAAATCCTATGTAGGAAAATACAAATTAAGCAAGGCTTGGTAAATAAAATGAATATGAGCCTGTCTCCTGTAACAGACACAAATGGTCTGCCTCTGTTGTAAATACAGTTGGTCATTTTTATACTACATCTAGTTGACATTTACATTTCTGCCTGTGGGTATTGTATAGTTGTATACAAAGAAATGATGAAGAGATGTATGTATCTTCTAAATGCAATTCATATGAAATCATATTATTAACATATACATTATATTCATTATATGAATTCAGAAAAATAAATTCTACCACTTCCACCACAATGCATTATACATTCTTATGAGCCGTGTGTCTGTGAGAATTCTAAGTCATCGGGGATCATATGGAATTACAAGTAGAAGTCAATAAAGCTGAGGTCTGAGATTCGTCAAAGGGGTTTCCAGTTTATATTAAACCCTTCCAGTCTGCCATCCATTGTTCTCATTCTAATGAAAGTGGGCATTCTAGGAGGCAAAAGCTGGTATATACCACATCTCTTGTTAGTGCAGCAAGATACCTTTAATGGGACTAGAGATGGGAAGGCCAGGAAAAAAAATGAAAAATTGGGTAAAACTTTTTACGGTACTTTTCTGTTTTTAAAAAAAGTTTTTTTTTGTTTTTTTCTGGAAAAGATAAAAAAATAAAAAAGTGTGGAATATGTTTTTTACAATGATAAATAATATATCTATGGAAATGATATAACATGAAGACCTTAACCACTTACCAACCGCCTAACGAACATATGCATCGGCAGAATGGCTGGTGTGGGCAAAGCAACATACCTGTACGTTGCTTTGAAAATCCCGCTGTGCGCGCCCGCTGCGAGCTCCGTGACCGTGCCCGTGGGACCCGTGGACTCGGTGTCCGCCGGTGTCCCGCGATCATGTCACGGAGCTGCAGAATGGGGAGATGCCTTTGTGAACAAGGCATTTCCCTGTTCTGCCTAGTGACAGGACAGTGATTTACTGCTCCCTGTGATCAGGAGCAGTGATCTATGTTGTGTCACTCGTAGCCCAGCCCCCCCACAGTTAGAATCACTCCCTAGGATACACTTAACCCCTTCCTCGCCCACTAGTGGTTAACCCCTTCCCTGCCAGTGTCATTTACACAGTAATCAGTACATTTTTATAGCACTGATTGCTGTATAAATGACAATGGTCCCAAAATAGCGTCAAAAGTGTCCGATGTGTCCGCCATAATGTCGCAGTCACGATAAAAATTGCAGACCTCAGCTTGTAGATTATACATTTATGGGGAACTATATTGAATGCTTTTGCAAAATCCAGATACACCACATCCACAGGCCTCCCCTATCTAGATGGCAGTTCACTTCCTTGTAGAATGTTAGCAGATTGGTCTGGCAAGAACATCCCTTCGTAAACCCATGCCGATTACTACTAATGATACTGTTTTCATCAGCAAACTCTTGGATATAGTCCCTTATCCTCCCCTCCAATAATTTACCTACTATTGATGTAAGGCTGACCGGCCTGTAGTTCCCTGGAATATGTCTATGCCCTTTTTTTAATATTGGTACCACATTGGCTTTTCTTCAATCAGCTGGTACAATTCCTGTCAGTATGCTGTCCGTAAAGATTAGGAAAAATGGTCTAGCTATAACCCGACTGAGTTCTCTGAGGACTCTCTGGTGTAAGCCATCTGGTCCTGGTGACTTATTTGTGTTAAGCATATCTAGTCTTTCCTTGACTCCAGTCTCTGTTAGCCATGAGAGTATATCATGTGATGTGTTACTAACAATAATGTCGTGGTCAATACACCCCTCCTTTTCCTGTGTAAAAACTGAGGAGAAGAAAGCATTTAGTATAGTTGCCTTCTCTGTGTCATCTGTAACCATCCTCCCATAATTTTCTTTTATGTGGGCAATGTGCTCAGATTTCGCTTTTTTTACTGTTAACATATCTAAATAATTCCTTGGGATTTTTTTACTCTCCTCTGCTATGTGTCTCTCGTAGACTTTTTTAGCCACCCTGATTTCGTTCTTACACTTCTTATTGCATTCCTTGTAGTGTTGGAATGCTGATAATGCCCCCTCCACTTTATATTTTGTAAAGACAATTTTTTTCTCTCTAATAAGAATTTTTACATTACGGATTAGCTACCCAGGTTTAACCTTCGCTCTTCTATATTTATTTCCCATTGGAATGCACTGTGTGATACCTTTGTTTATTATGTTCCTAAAACATTCCCATTTTTCCTCTGTGTTCAATGTTTCTAGGATTTGGTCCCAATTGATGTCTTGTAGTACTGTATTCAGCACAGTTTGGAAAAGTTGGCTCTTTTGAAATTTAGAGTTCTTGTGCTACCCTCATGCCTCCTTTTCCTATGATTTACATTAAATATGATCATCCTGTGATTGCTAGGTCACAAGTTGTCCTGTACTGCCACATCTGAGATCACACTTGAATTGTTCATAATTAATAAATCTAGCAATGCATTCTTTCTAGTTGGAGAATCCACCAATTGAGACATGAAGTTGTCCTGCAAGACATTCATGCAATGACGGGCCTTTAATGAAGGAGCTGTCCCCTCTGCCCAGTCAATATCGGGATAATTAAAGTCCCCCATTATGCATTATGATGACATTTCCCTGCCTCTCTGCCCTTTCTAACTGTGATATGAGGTCCACCTCCTCTTTCTCCTTTGGGTTGGGGGCCTGTAACCTAACTACACTATCAATTCCCCTGTTACTTCTTCTCATCAGAGTTCTACCCACACAGTCGGTCCTCTCCCTTACATTGTTTTTGAAATATAGGTACACCCCTCCCCCTCTTCTACCTTTCCTGTCCTTCTGATACAAGGAATACCCCTGAATATTTGCCAGCCAGTCGTGTGAGCTGTCAAACCAAGTTTCTGTTATTTCCACAAAGTCTAAGTCCTCTTCATGTAAGAGCAGCTACAGTTCCTCCATTTTGTTAGCTAGACTCCTTGCATTTGTGTATACTCCTCTTGTCAGGAAAGGCTTCACCCGCTGGTGGTGCTGTTGGTCCTTTGGACTGCAGTGCTAGTGTCCGCCAGCAGGTGTCCTCCTGCAGCCAATATCTCTGTTGGAGGATCTCACCTACTGGTGGTAACACATGATACGTGGACTGCAGTACCGGCATCCACCAGCGGGTGTATTCTGGCAGTATGGGGCAGGCAGCACTTCCTGTGGTCAGCTGTGACCTGAAGCTCAATCATCTGGACTTCCTTATATACCCGGCAAGTGCAAACATTCCTTGCCCTGGTATCTGTCTTCCTGACCCCCTGGACCTGTGACCCGGACTTTAGCCTGTATCTGATCCTAACCTGCACCCTGCCTGATCTCATCCGACCCGATCCCTACCTTGAACCCGCATCCTGTTTAACCTGATCCTTACCTTGTGCCCATCCTACAGCTTTCCCTTCTGTTACCCGGATCCCTGCTCTGCAGCCTATCCATCCGTCCCATCCCTGTTCCTGCTTCCTCTCATCCATACTCATCTGCTTGATTCCCTTGTGTATGACCTCGGCCTGGCTTCCACTACGATTCTGGTATTCCCCATACTTGTATATACTGTTTGTAGTCACTGTTGGTTTATTGCACTGCGTTTTATTGGTTGTTGTATGTTGGTCACTCACCGTAATAAATTATATATATTTTCACCTACACCCGTTTGGTTTTCTTTTATGAGGTCACACAGTCTGGTCAATTAACAATCTCTGACAGTATACCAGGGCCATTCCTGATCAGACGTGACTTCATTAAGGAACCATCCTGTTATTGTGTTTGGCGGATATGGATTATAATGAGATCCTTTACTATTCACTGCTGGCAGCAGAGGATGGCAAACATTGTCGCCAGGTTTTAGAGGGTTGGACTAGTGACCAACTAAGGGAAACTATTCGATCAGCAAATTTTTGGGTGGATCAGGGTTACTTACAGCCTGAGGATGTTCTGCCGTTAACCCGGTTATGTGTTGAACCAGCCCTGTCGTTTGTTCCCAAAGGAGGTGATGACTTCTCTCCCCCTTTCAATGGTGACCAAGTAGAATCCCTAGTATGCTTGTTAGAGGATGATCCGGCTTCTTTCTATGAGCATTATTCCCTCTGTTCCCAGCAGGTGTTACATGATTGTGTGAGGTCAGTGCAGTCTCTGATTAAAAGGCGTGAGTGCGGACTACTTTTTGTTCAGCCTTTGCTGCAGGCATGGTCAGATCTCCTCCCGAATTCAGCCAAGCCACAACATCCCGGCCCCTCCATCAATCACCTGCCTTCCCAAGAATATATCCGCCCATTGCCTATGGCAACCCCAGCTACCGTCCAGTGTGTTCAGCCCCCCAAATACTACTACCCCGTTTCTACCTGTTGCACCTACCCTGCCTTCAATCCACCTGCTTCTTCCCTCCTAACCGTAGCCAATCCACAAGAACCTCCTCCAGCCACTGTCCCTGCACCTCTGTCATTGTCTTCCATTTGTCCAATCCCAACATTTTCATATATTCCCTCCGTTACATGCAAACCGGCAGTGACTAAATCTAAGAAAAAGCGGAAGTACTTCCCAACCCACACAATCCAACCTACCTCCACACCCACCAACCTGCTCCAGCCTGCGGTTCTCGAACCAGCCTTCCAGCCTGCGGTTCTCGAACCAGCCTTCCAGCCTGCAGTTCTTGAACCAGCCTTCCAGCCTGCAGTTCTCGAACCAGCCTTCCAGCCTGCGGCTCCCAAGCCAGCCTTCCAGCCTGCAGTTCTCGAGCCAGCCTTCCAGCCTGCAATTCCCGAGCCAGCCTTCCAGCCTGCAGTTCTTGAGCCAGCCTTCCAGTCTGCAGTTCTCAAGCCAGCCTTCCAGCCTACAGTCCCAGAGCCAGCCTTCAAGCCAGCCTTCCAGCCTACAGTTCTCGAGCCAGCCTTCCAGCCTGCAGTTCTTGAGCCAGCCTTCCAGTCTGCAGTTCTCGAGTCAGCCTTCCAGCCTGCGCTTCCCGAGTCAGCCTTCCAGCCTGCGGTTCCCGAGCCAGCCTTCCAGCCTGCGCTTCCCGAGCCAGCCTTCCAGCCTGCAGTTCTCGAACCAGCCTTCCAGCCTGCAGTTCTCGAACCAGCCTTCCAGCCTGCGGCTCCCAAGCCAGCCTTCCAGCCTGCAGTTCTCGAGTCAGCCTTCCAGCCTGCAATTCCCGAGCCAGCCTTCCAGTCTGCAGTTCTCAAGCCAGCCTTCCAGCCTGCAGTCCCAGAGCCAGCCTTCCAGCCTGCAGTTCTCGAGCCAGCCTTCCAGTCTGCGGTTCTCGAACCAGCCTTTCAGCCTGCAGTTCTCGAACCAGCCTTTCAGCCTGCAGTTCTCGAACCAGCCTTTCAGCCTGCAGTTCTCGAACCAGCCTTCCAGCCGGGGGTTCCTGTACCAGCCTGCCAGCCTGAAGACCCTGTACCAGCCTGCCAGCCTGAAGACCCTGTAACAGCCTGCCAGCCTGAAGACCCTGTACCAGCCTGCCAGCCTGAAGACCCTGTACCAGCCTGCCAGCCTGAAGACCCTGTACCAGCCTGCCAGCCTGAAGACCCTGTGCCAGCCTGCCTGCGTGAAGTTCCCGTGCCAGCCTGCCAGCTTGCAGTTCATGTGCCTGCCTTCCAAACTGAAGTCCTGATGACAGTGTCCCAGTCGGAAGATCCGGTGCCCGTTTCCCGGCCTGTGGTTGTGGTGCCCGTTTCCCGGCCTGTGGTTGTGGTACCCGTTTCCCGGCCTTAGATTGTGGTGCCCGTTTCCCGGCCTGAGGTTGTTGTGCCCGCTGCGGTGCCCGTTCCCTGGCTTGAGGTTGTGGTGCCCGTTTCCCGGCTTGGGGTTGTGGTGCCCGTTTCCCGGCTCGAGGTTGTGGTGCCCGTTTCCCGGCTTGAGGGTATGAGGCCCGCGTCCCAGTCTGTGGAGCCTGCGACCCAGCTCGATGACCCGGAGCTTGCTGCCCAGCCTGAGATGATTCCGTCTGCTGCCCAGCCTGAGATGATCCCGTCTGCTGCCCAGCCTGAGATGATCCCGTCTGCTGCCCAGCTTGAGATGATCCCGTCTGCTGCCCAGCCTGAGATGATCCCGTCTGCTGCCCAGCCTGAGATGATCCCGTCTGCTGCCCAGCCTGAGATGATCCCGTCTGCTGCCCAGCCTGAGATGATCCCGTCTGCTGCCCAGCCTGAGATGATCCCGTCTGCTGCCCAGCCTGAGATGACCCCGTCTGCTGCCCAGCCTGAGATGACCCCGTCTGCTGCCCAGCCTGAGATGACCCCGCCTGCTGCCCAGCCTGAGATGACCCCGTCTGCTGCCCAGCCTGAGATGTGCCCATCTGCTGCCCAGCCTGAGATGATTCTGTCTGCTGCCCAGCCTGAGATGATCCCATCTGCTGCCCAGCCTGAGGTGTTCCCGTCTGCTGCCCAGCCTGAGGTGTTCCCGTCTGCTGCCCAGCCTGAGGTGTTCCCGTCTGCTGCCCAGCCTGAGGTGTTCCCGTCTGCTGCCCAGCCTGAGGTGTTCCCATCTGCTGCCCAGCCTGAGGTGTTCCCGTCTGCTGCCCAGCCTGGTGTGCCCCTGTCCGCTGGCCAGCTTGATATGACTATTTCCTGCCCGGATGTGCCCGCTGTCTGCCCGGATGTGACCTTGCCTGTTGCCCAGCTTGTTGCTATGAACTTCCCCCAGCAGCAGGTCGTTGGAGCGTCCGGAGGCCGCTCCTTTGAGGGGGGGGTACCGTCAGGAAAGGCTTCACCCGCTGGTGGTGCTGTTGGTCCTTTGGACTGCAGTGCTAGTGTCCGCCAGCAGGTGTCCTCCTGCAGCCAATATCTCTGTTGGAGGATCTCACCTACTGGTGGTAACACATGATACGTGGACTGCAGTACCGGCATCCACCAGCGGGTGTATTCTGGCAGTATGGGGCAGGCAGCACTTCCTGTGGTCAGCTGTGACCTGAAGCTCAATCATCTGGACTTCCTTATATACCCGGCAAGTGCAAACAATCCTTGCCCTGGTATCTGTCTTCCTGACCCCCTGGACCTGTGACCCGGACTTTAGCCTGTATCTGATCCTAACCTGCACCCTGCCTGATCTGATCCGACCCGATCCCTACCTTGAACCCGCATCCTGTTTAACCTGATCCTTACCTTGTGCCCATCCTACAGCTTTCCCTTCTGTTACCCGGATCCCTGCTCTGCAGCCTATCCATCCGTCCCCTCCCTGTTCCTGCTTCCTCTCATCCATACCCATCTGCTTGATTCCCTTGTGTATGACCTCGGCCTGGCTTCCACTACGATTCTGGTATTTCCCATACTTGTATATACTGTTTGTAGTCACTGTTGGTTTATTGCACTGCGTTTTATTGGTTGTTGTATGTTGGTCACTCACCGTAATAAATTATATATATTTTCACCTACACCCGTTTGGTTTCCTTTTATGAGGTCACACAGTCTGGTCAATTAACAATCTCTGACACCTTTCAGTGTTGTATGGGTGCATATTGAATTCTCCTTAAGTTTTCTCATGCTTTGTTTTTGATTTGACCACTCATTCACTCCTGGATTAGATGTTCTAGGTATATTATCGCTACTGGCTCCACTATTACCCTATGTCCTTTCCTCACTGCTGACTAGGGATGAGCTTCGAGTTCGAGTCGAACTCATGTTCGACTCGAACATTGCCTGTTCGCCCGTTCGCCGAACAGCGAACAAATTGGGGTGTTCGCGGCAAATTCGAAAAATCTATGGGAGAAATCTAAAGTGCTAATTATAAAGGCTTATATGCAAGTTATTGTCCTAAAAAGTGTTTGGGGACCGGGGTCCTGCCCCAGGGGACATGTATCAATGCAAAAATAAGTTTTAAAAACGGCCGTTTTTTCGGGAGCAGTGATTTTAATAATGCTTAAAGTGAAACAATAAAAGTGAAATATTCCTTTAAATTTCGTACCTGGGGGGTGTGTATGATATGCATGTAAAGTGACGCATGTTTCCCGTGTTTAGAACTGTCCCTGCAAAAAATGTCATTTTTGAAAGAAAAAAATGCATTTAAAACTGACTCGCGGCTATTAATGAATTGTCGGCTCCCGGCAATACATACAAAAGTCATTGATAAAAAAAAAAAAAAAAAGCGTGGGGGTTCCTCAGAATTCAATTACCAGGCCCTTCAGGTCTGGAATGGATATTAAGGGGAACCCCGCCGCAAATTTAAAAAAAAATTGACGTGGGGTTCCCCCAAATATCCATTCCAGGCCCTTCAGATCTGGCATGGATTTTAAGGGGAACTCCACCCCAAATTTTAAAAAAAATGGCGTGGAGTCCCCCTAAAAATCCATACCAGACCCCTTATCCGAGCACGCAACCTGGCCGGCCGCAGGGGAAAAGGGGGGGACGAGAGAGCGGCCCCCCCTCCCTCCTGAACCGTACCAAGCCACATGCCCTCAACATGGGGAGGATGTCCCCATGTTGATGGGGACAAGGGCCTCATCCCCACAACCCTTGCCCGGTGGTTGTGGGGGTCTGCGGGCGGGGGGCTTATCGGAATCTGGAAGACCCCTTTAACAAAGAGGACCCCCAGATCCCGGCCCCCCCTATGTGAATTGGTAAGGGGTACATTGTACCCCTACCATTTCACGAAGAAAGCGTAAAAAAATGTTTAAAAAAACACACAAACACCTTGAAAAAGTCCTTTATTTAAAAAAAAAAAAAAAACATTCCAGCGGTGAAATCCAGTGTCCCGCGGCGATCCCGATGTCCAGCGCTGTCCTTCATTGGTTGTGCCTGAGCGGACCTGATGGGGAACTCCCTCTCAGTATTTTAAATGTATAGACCCGCCCCTTCTAAAGTTCCCCATCAGGTCCGCTCAGCGGACGAGATGCGGAACATGAGAAGGGGCGGGTCTATACATGTATTACCACAGTGAGAGCAGTTCCCCATCAGGTCCGCCCCCTCGGTATGTCGGACCCGCCTATGTCATTGGCTTGAGCGGGGAACTTCCTTCGCTGTGTAATTTAAATTTACATAGTGAAGGAAGTTCCCCGCTCAAGCCAATGACGTAGGCGGGTCCGACATACCGAGGGGGCGGACCTGATGGGGAACTGCTCTCACTTTGGTAATACATGTATAGGCCCGCCCCTTCTCATGTTCTGCATCTCGTCCGCTGAGCGGACCTGATGGGGAGCTTTAGAAGGGGCGGGTCTATACATTTAAAATACTGAGAGGGAGTTCCCCATCAGGTCCGCTCAGGCACAACCAATGAAGGACAGCGCTGGACATCGGGATCGCCGCGGGACACTGGATTTCACCGCTGGAATGTTTATTTATTTATTTTTTTAAATAAAGGACTTTTTCAAGGTGTTTGTGTGTTTTTTTAAACATTTTTTTACGCTTTCTTCGTGAAATGGTAGGGGTACAATGTACCCCTTACCAATTCACATAGGGGGGGGCCGGGATCTGGGGTCCCCTTTGTTAAAGGGGTCTTCCAGATTCCGATAAGCCCCCCGCCCGCAGACCCCCACAACCACCGGGCAAGGGTTGTGGGGATGAGGCCCTTGTCCCCATCAACATGGGGACATCCTCCCCATGTTGAGGGCATGTGGCCTGGTACGGTTCAGGAGGGAGGGGGGGCCGCTCTCTCATCCCCCCCTTTTCCCCTGCGGCCGGCCAGGTTGCGTGCTCGGATAAGGGGTCTGGTATGGATTTTTAGGGGGACTCCACGCCATTTTTTTAAAAAAATTGCGGTGGAGTTCCCCTTAAAATCCATGCCAGATCTGAAGGGCCTGGAATGGATATTTGGGGGAACCCCACGTCAATTTTTTTTTAAATTTGCGGCGGGGTTCCCCTTAATATCCATTCCAGACCTGAAGGGCCTGGTAATTGAATTCTGGGGAACCCCCACGCTTTTTTTTTTTTTTATCAATGACTTTTGTATGTATTGCCGGGAGCCGACAATTCATTAATAGCCGCGAGTCAGTTTTAAATGCATTTTTTTCTTTCAAAAATGACATTTTTTGCAGGGACAGTTCTAAGCACGGGAAACATGCGTCACTTTACATGCATATCATACACACCCCCCAGGTACGAAATTTTAAGGAATATTTCACTTTTATTTTTTCATTTTAAGCATTATTAAAATCACTGCTCCCGAAAAAACGGACGTTTTTAAAACTTCTTTTTGCATTGATACATGTCCCCTGGGGCAGGACCCAGGTCCCCAAACACTTTTTAGGACAATAACTTGCATATTAGCCTTTATAATTAACACTTTAGATTTCGAACGTTCGAGTCCATTGTATTTAATAGGGTTCTAAAGTTTACACGAACATTTTGTCTGTTCGCAGGTTCTGGTGCGAACCGAACAGGGGGGTGTTCGGCTCATCCCTGCTGCTGACTGTCACTTCCTTAGAACCTTCCCCCCGTTATTCCTGCAAAAAGGCTGCTTGATCCTGTCTTCTCTGGGCCTTCCCTTCTTCCACAGTCCCCAATCTATCTCCTGCTAGTACAGAGCCTAGGGGCACTCTGCACATGCTCAGTTTGATGTGTTTTGCTAGAGAGTTTTTTGGGAGGGTGCTTGTGATCGGCATAGGCCCAATCAGCACTGTCCAGACAGAGGGTCAGGAGTCATGCAGCCTCATAGGACAGTCAGAGAAGAATGAAAGCGCCTCCTACAAGCTGTAACCAGTGCTCGGCTGAACATTGATAGAAGTCACAAGACTGCTATATACAGCTGATGAGAAAATGTATTTAGCAGTTTATATTTATTAAAATAATTGCAGTTCCATGTTCTGTGTACTGTGGGGAACCAGATATAGTGAACGCAGGGTCCTGGGTTTAGTAACACTTTAATTAACTCTCTTAAGCCCTGCTTTCTCTATTGTGTCACTTTCACTTAAAACTGAGATGTTGCATGCTATATCTGCTGGTTCTTTTGCTATAGAAACATTGGTGTCTATAAAATAACACACAAATGAATCAGAAAATCCCATGGGAATAATAAATGTACTTGTACAGCATGTTTAGTCAATCACTTCTGTCAGGGCTTTTTTCAGCAGAACGGGGGGAATGCAGTTCTGGCACCTCCAGCACTATATGGGGTAATGGGGTGTGCTGGAGAGTCTACTGATGCTGTCTGCTAAGGGATATATTGTCTCTGGGGGGATCCATTGTTGTGTGGGGTCTATTGTTGCTGGGGAAGTCTGTTGTTGCTAGTGGGGGGGTCTATTGTTGCTGGAGGATCTTATGTTGCTGGAGAGTCAATTCTTGCTGGTAGGGATCTACTGTTGAAGGAGGGGTCTATTGTTGCTGGCTGCTTGAGGGTCTATTGATTCTGGCTGTTAGGAGATCTAATGTATTGTTGCTAGCAGGGATCTGTTGTTGTTGGGAGGTATTTTGTAGCAGGGGTTCTATTGTTGCTGGGGGGGATCTATTGTTGCTAAGAGGATCTTTTATTGCTGGGGGGTATTTTGTGTCTGGAGAGGATCTATTGTATTGCTTTTCTTGTTACCATTAATGAAGCCCATAAAATCTACTTAGCACCACAAAATGATACTTGGTTCTGTATTCTCTGAAAGGGGCAGTACTGAAAGGTGGGTAAGGGGTGGAACCAAGGGACAGTGCTCAGAAGTGGGTAGGGGTGAGAGACAAGGGGTGACTCAGAAGGGAGGAGTACCTGCACCTATTTTTTGAGAAAAAAAAAGCCCTGACTTCTGTTTTCCTGAAGACTGACAATGAGGGTATGAAGATTCTCCACTTCTTTAATAGATATTAATGTTCACTTGGAGAAGAACAATATGTGTGTAGTAAAATATTCATCTAATAGAGGGAAAGTCCATCATGCATATCTATGGCAAACTTTTTTTGCCCAACATTCATGAAAGCCTTTGATATATAAGTTTGTAGAACAAAATGGTTGCTTAGCATGTTCCTGACACCCATCAACTGTTCCAGATACACAATGTATAACTAAAGGGTTCTGAGCCAAAATGCAGAGGGTAAAGTTAATTGATTTATTAGATATTATCACTTTGGGGTTGCATTCACTAATATTGCCTTTGTGGATCCATAGAAAGAGCATTCTTGAATGAGATGAACAATTTCACTTAGTCTGGGTGTGTTTTTTCATCCAGCACCTGTATATACGTAGTCTAAATACTGCCAAGACTCAAGCAGGATGTAAGGGATACATGAGGTTAATCCTGCAATGCGTCTCCCTGTTCACAAACACTGTAATAGATGCGTTGGCCCTTAATCATTATCATTTTGCATATATAAGAGGTAATAATAAATATTTTCAATGTGTTTTTACAAAAGCTGTTTGTAAAAATATGCGGGTTTACGCTAATTTGATAGGGTCTTACATCAATACACCATGTCATCGCTTTGCCATTTCCTTAATTTAGACTCGGCTCTCCAACTGTTGTGTGCTGGGGCTAACAATAACACTGGCTCATAACTGCAGAACATCCAAGCAGCTGTGAACTTAGAGGGATAACAATGAAGTAAGATGACCTGGAGTTCAGGGCAAAGTACTCAATGACTCTGGCAGCTACTTAATGTATAGAAGATGTGAATTATTTCATGGATAATCTCAAGTGGATCCCCACAGCCCTTTGATCCTATGCTGCGACATATTAATAATAAAGAATTACTGTACCTCAGGCTGGCTTCTGCACATTGCTAATATGGCTCGATGTGGCGCCCGCCAGTGCTTCTGCTTTGTACGAGCTGATGCCTTACAGTGAAAACAGAAATAGAAGAATGCAGTAAGTCAGACTGACCTAGGTAGCGTTTAAAGAATGTCGTGTGAATAATGATGTAGCACAGGTGTTATGCATCTTTATAGCCGATCATGTCCCTGTATTGGTCGTAGACATAATTGTATTGTCATCAAAGTGGAGGATTTCGGATAGATAAGGTGAAAATCTCTTTCTTATCTCATGGACACCAGCAGATACCAAGGGACTGATTGGATAGGCTATAAAACCTTGCACAATTTTGATGCTTTTCATCAAGATAAAAGCTAGAAATGTCTGATTGTGTGCTTCCTCTCTATTCTATTTATCTAAACATGCATGTTTGGGACATCCAGTTGTATATACACCAATCAACCATACCATTATGTCCACTGATAGGTTAAGTGAATAACACTAATTATCTTGTTACAATGGCATCTGAAAGTTGGTGTGATATATTAGGCCTGGTCTAAATAATCATGTTTTCTTTTACATCATGTGGATGGCTGGGTGCGTGTGCCTCACATACTTGGTAAAGATATGGCACAAGGATGCATTATGGTAAGCAGACAAGCCAGCAAAGGCAGCGTGATGCTTTGGGCAATGTCCTACTGGGAAACTTTGGGTCCTGCCATTCATGTGGTGACACATACCACCCACCTAAATACTGTTGGTGACCAAGTACACCCAGTCATGGAAAATATATTCCCTGATGGCATTGGCCTCTTTCAGCAAGTTTGAGAATGGTTTGAGGAACACAATGAGTTGTCTGGATACCCACTGGACCAAGGAACAGGGGCAATTTAAAGGAAGGGAAGTGCTCAGATTGCACAAGTACTCAGAAATTTGCCGTCACTGTCTGAAGCTTTCACTAGGAAAAAAGGATATGGCTATTGACTGATCAAATTTGTCAAGCCCCCCTTTTTGAGATAACAGGCTTAACTGTAGGGCAGTTGTTCTTCCCTCTTGTTTTTGGCACATCTCCCATCGGACCTCTTGGAGGGGTTTGGGGATTATTTGGAACCATAATCATTATTAAAGGTGGTATTGTATTAAAAAGGTCCTACAGAAGCTCCAGAAGAAGCCACGTTTGTGGTGAAACATGTAGACGCAACCATTCTTTTGTATTATGACCACGGGGCTGTTCTTGCCTGATTATTTTAAGTAATTTTATATTATCTATGTAATAAATCCATTTTTCTATTTTTCAGTAATTTGATGTTGATAAATTTTTCTGCACCTTAAAACTCCATTCTTTTGCTCTTTGGGTATTTCTTGTTATACATATAAAGGAGGTGGTGCGTTTATTAATATCATCAAGTTTCAATACTACTATATTGTTTGGCATTCAAGATACTTCTCAAGCTTTATCCCACTGGCCTGTTTAGTCCCTGGCTTAACACACAAGGCTGCTCTGCAAGCGTCACCTCAGCTCGCTGGGTCCCTGGCTTGATACCCGCTGAAGTTTCCAGATTCTTCACCGTCCCCAGTTGGTGAGAATACTGCTCCGGTACTTGCTTTAGCTACTCACTGTGGTCCCTGGTAATAAGGTGGATGGTCCCTTAGTGGAGACAGCTTCCCCTCTACCTCTGACCACGACAGGTTCTCCGACCGGCAGAACCGGCACTTCTGGTTGGACTGCAAGCCGCAATCCCAACCCTGCGCTGCCCTCTTGCTTCTGGATAGCAGCCGGCCTAGCAGCCAGATGTGCCTGGGATAGGCCCAAACTCCAGCCTAGAAGCACGGGCAATACAACACACGTCCACCCAGACAGCCGTCCAGGTGGCACAGAACAGTGATCACCTGACTCCACCCAAATATATAGGTTCTCCCAGCAGGCCAAGGGATTTAAGAAAACCCCTGCCCATTGGCTGGGATACCCCATATACCCATAATCTGACCTTCCATTGCCCCTCTCATATCTAATGCCACCAGGTACCTGGCTACCTAGTGGCAAAAGAGAGAAGTGCAGCAATTACAGACGTATGCCGCGTACAGACGATCAGAAATTCCGACAACAAAACCGTGGATTTTTTTCCAAAGGATGTTGGCTCAAACTTGTCTTGCATACACACGATCGCACAAATGTTGTCGGAAATTCCGAACGCCAAGAAAGCGGTGAGGAACAAGACGTATGGCGGCACTATTAAAGGGAAGTTCAATACCAGTCGTGTTAGTAGAAGTTTGGAGAGAGACGATTCGCGCTTTTCAGCCTCGTTCTTTTCAGTCCAATACAGTGTGACGAATGTGCTATCTCCTTTACGAACGCTAGTTTTACCAGACCGAGCGCTTCCGTCTCGTACTTGATTCAGAGCATGCGTGGAATTTTGTGCGTCAGAATTGGCTACATACGATCGGAATTTTCGAGAACGGATTTTATTGGCGGAAAATTTGAGAACAAGCCCTCAAATTTTTGTTGTCGGAAGTTCAGACAGAAAATGTCAGATGGAGCCTACACACGGTCGGAATTTCCGACAACAAGCTCCCATCGAACATTTGTTGTCGGAATGTCCGATCGTCTGTACGCGGCATTAGAGTGAAAGGTAGCTATACCTGGCAGGTGAATTTAAGAGCAACCGTGCCTAAACACCAGGGTGCTACATATGTTAGAGCAGAAAGTAAAAAATATTGTTTGTTTTTTTCAAAATTGTCGGTTGTTCTTTGTTTCTAGTGCAAAAAAAATATCGCCAAAAGAAAGCTCTATTTGTGGGAAAAAAGGACATTCGTTTTGTTTGGGTACAGTGTCGCATAACCGCGCAATTGTTAGATAAAGTAGCGCAGTGCTGTATCCCAAAAAAAGGGGTCAGGAAGGGGGGTAAATCTTGTGGAGGTGAAGTGGTGAAACTATACAAGGGTTTGCCACCCTTAAACCACCACCAATTGTAGGACAGAAGGTGGGGTGGGTTTTTGAGTGGAGGATTGTCACAATGGAAAAGCACCAAACAGCTACAAGTTATATGGCAGCCTGGATTCTACTGAAGGGTAGGGATGAGCCGAACACCCCCCAGTTCGGTTGAACCTGCGAACGGACCGAAAGTTTGCGTGAACTATCGAACCCCGTTAAAGTCTATGGGACTTGAACGTTCGGAATCAAAAGTGCTAATTTTAAAGGCTAATATGCAAGTTATTGTCCTAAAAAGGGTTTGGGGACCCGGGTCCTGCCCCAGGGGACATGTATCAATGCAAAAATACGTTTTAAAAACTGCCGTTTTTTCGGGAGCACCAGGACAATAGAATTTTCCAAAAAAAGTGAGATATTCCTTTAAATATCGTACCTGGGAGGTGTCTATAGTATGCCTGTGAAGTGGCACGTGTTTCCTGTGTTTAGAACTGTCCCTGCACAAAATGACATTTCTAAAGGCAAAAAAGTCATTTAAAACTGCTTGCGGCTTTAATGTAATGTCTGGTCCCGGCAATATGGATGAAAATTATTGAGAAAAATGGCATGGTACCCCCCCCATTACCAGCCCCTTTGGGTCTTGTATAGATATTAAGGGGAACCCTGCACCCAAATTAAAAAAAGGAAAGGTGTGGGGGCCCCCAGGCCCTATATACTCTGAGCAGCAGTATACAGGTGGTGCAAACAAGACAGGGACTGAACGTTGTTTTTCCTGACGAGAATCTTGACAAGAAACTTGTCCCGGCCGAGTGTACACACGTACGATTCTTTTGAATGGCACGAACGCGGTGACGTCATCGACTACTACGAGCGTGCGCTCGTCACATTCGATGCCGTCGCCGCCATCTTGCTACACCCTATGCCTATGCCTAGGAAGCTACCGCGCATGCGTCAAAGTCATTTCGAGCATGCGCGGGTTACCATGGCGACAGGTAAGTGTACACACGCTCGGGTTTTTCGTCGAAAAACAGGCCGACGAGATTCTCGACGAGAAAAAAGACCGCAGGTCGTCTTTTTTCTCGTCGGGGAATCTGGGCAGTTTTCTCGACGAGAAAACTGAAACCCGCGTACACACAGTAGGTTTTCTCGGCACAAAAACTCTCCCGGCAGTTTTCTTGTCGTTTTTTGCCGAGAGAACCGTGTGTACGCGGCCTGTAGGTTTGTTCTTAAGTAGAATCTGTTTGTAATTTTGAACTGGTACATTTTTTAAGTGTAGCTTCAGCTCAAAATTCTATTTTTAAAGGGGTTGTAAAGGTTCGTTTTTTATTTTCTAAATAGGTTCCTTTAAGCTAGTGCATTGTTGGTTCACTTGCCTTTTCCTTAGATTTCCCTTCTAAATATTTTTTTTCTTTGTTTTCTTTGTCTGAATTTCTCACTTCCTGTTCCTCCTCAGTAAGCTGTTCAGTAAGCTGTTCTGGCTGACTCCACACCACTCGGATGATGGTGTGAAGTTTAGTGAGGAGAAACAGGAAGTGAGAAATTCAGACAAAGAAAAAAAACATTTAGAAGGTAAATCAAAGGAAAAGGTAAGTGAACCAACAATGCACTAGCTTAAAGGAACCTATTTAGAAAATAAAAAACGAACCTTTACAACCCCTTTAAGCTTTTGGAAAACATAGGGAAGGGTTATCACCCCTGTAACATTTGTTTTGCTGTCTGTGCACCTGTTCAGAACATTTCACCTCACTTTCCGTCCCAATGACAAATGTTTTTTGAAAATTTGGGGTTTTTAGTGAAACAAGGATTGGTGATAAAGCATCAGTGGAGAGGAGACAGGTTTTTCCCATATTAACTTTTACAGGAGAGAATTTCCCTTCCTAGGGGTAGATTTCCTCTCACTTCCTGTTGTCTCCTTCTGTTTGCAAGTAGGAGTCGTTTGTAAGTTGGATGTTTGAAAGTAGGGGCCTGTCGTATATACTCTGCAGAAATTTGGCCCTTAGGTGTTGGTGTTGCCACAACACTGTAAGCCCTCACAGTCAGGCCTCGTACACACGGCCGAGATTCTCGTTGAAAAAAACATGTCGTTTTTTTCGACGAGATTCTTGGACAAGAAACTTGTCCCGGCCGAGTGTACACACGCTCGTTTCAAAGAACCCGCGGTTCTTTGAAAGGAGCGTACGCGGTGACGTCATCGACTACGTCGAGCATGCGCTCGTCACATTCGATGCCGTCGCCGCCATCTTGGTATACCCTACGTATGCCTAGGAAGCTACCGCGCATGCGTCGAATTCATTTCGAACATGCGCGGGCTTCGGGGAGGACAGGTAAGTGTACACACACTCACTTTTCTCGTCGAGAAACATGCCGAGGAGAATCTCGACGAGAAAATAGAGAGCAGGTTCTCTATTTTCTCGTCGAGGTTTCTTGTCGGTTTTCTCGACGAGAAACCCGATAGCAGCGTACACACGACCGATTTACTCGGCAAGACCTCTCTGCCAGCAAGTTTCTTGCTGGTTCTTGCCGAGAAAATCGGTCGTGTGTACGAGGCCTTACTCTTGGTGGGTGCTGGAACACCCTGCTGTGAACTATTATATCAAGAATTGTAATTACATGCCATTGTTGAACAGTGGTAGGAAAAATTGGGCCTTTGGTGGTGGTGGTGGTGCTGGTGCCACAGCAACACTGTAAGTCCTCACAGTTACTCTTGATAGGCGCAGGAATGGGCCCAGCTGTGAAATATTAGATCAAGAATTGTAATTACACGCCCCTGTTAAACAGGGGCAGAAAAATTGGGCCTTTGGTGGTGGTGTTGCCACAACGCTGTAAGCCCTCACAGTTACTCTTGGTGGGCGCAGGAATGGGCCCTGCTGTGAAATATAAGTTTAAAAATTGTAATTACTGTACACGCCTCTGTTAAACAGGGGCTGAAAAATTGGGCCTTAGGCACTGGTGCTGGTGCCACAACACTGCAACCCCTCACAGATACTCTAGTTGGAGCGCAGGAATGAGCCCTGCTGCAAAGTATTGCAACAAAAATTGTAATTACACGCCCCTGTTAAACAGGGGCTGAAAAATTGGGCCTTAGCTATCAGCATGATCATTGAGGAGGAAGAGGATAGTCACTCAGCATAACAGGATAGTCACTCAGCATCAGCATAGGCAGTCTTAAAGGGATCTAACATTTAAAAAAAAATTATTCGGTTACATCAGCATCAGGTGCTTGGTAGCTAGTGGTGATCAAAGACTGATTCATTTTTATGAAGGTCAGTCGATTGACCGAGTCGGTGGACAGGCGCACCCTGTGATCGGTTACAAAGCCTCCAGCAGCACTGAATGTGCGTTCCGAAAGAACGCTGGATGCAGGACAGGCCAGTAGCTCAATTGCATTTGTGCAAGCTCTGGCCAGTGATCCATCCTCAAGACCGAGTAACCCAGAGGATTTTTGGTGGGAAAGGTGTCCAAGTCTGATCTTGCCCCTAGGTATTCCTGCACCATGTAAACCAGACGCTGGCAATGGTTGCTGGAACCGATCATACCTTGGGGCTGCGGATTAAAAAATTGTCTGAACGCATCGGTCAGACGGCCACCTTCTCCAACGCTCCATCTTTGACTGACCGAAGCCTCAGCAACACGTTGTCCAGAACCAGGAATTTGTAACCTCCCAGTCTCTGGGAACGCGTTGCACAGACCTTTCTGCAAGGTCTCCCGAAGATGTTTCATCCTCTGCTCCCTCTGCGACGGCAAGATAAGGTCCGCAACCTTACCCTTGTAACGTGGATCAAGGAGGGTTGCCAGCCAGTAATGATCCCTCTCCTTGATAGCACGAATACAAGGATCCTTCTGCAGGCTTTGCAGGATCAGGGAGGCCATGCAGCGTAGGTTTGCTGAGGCATTCGGTCCGGAGTCCTCTGGGTCACTCAGGACGACATGAACCGCAGCCACGTACAAGTCCATGGGTGTCTTGGGACTGTAATTGATCCCTTGAAGACTGCTGCTGATGCTGAGTGCTAGGCTCCACCTCCATGCTGACGCAATCCTCCTCCTCCTCGTCCTCTTCCTGTGTGATAGGCGGGCCAGCAGGAACACTGTCTGGATAAAGGGGGCCTTGAGAGGTAAGGAAGTCCTAATCCTTCCTCCCTCTGTTCTGCCTCAAGTGCCCTGTCTATTATTCCACGCAGCGTGTGCTCCAACAGGTGGACAAGAGGGACAGTGTCACTGATGCATGCACTGTCACTGCTCACCGTCCTCGTGGTCTTCTCAAATGGTGACAGGACAGTGCATGCATCCCTGATCATGACTCCCCTGACCCTGTCCTGGTGCCATATTGGCACAGATACTCATTGATGACCCTCTGCTGCGTGTGCAGCCGCTGCAGCATGGCCAACGTTGAGTTCCACCTGATGGGCATGTCACAGATTAGGTGGTTCTTGGGCAGGTTAAATTCCTTTTGCAGGTCAGCCAGCCGAGCATTGGCATTATATGACCAGCAGAAATGCACACAGACTTTCCTGGCCTGCCTCAGGACATCCTGTAAGCCTGGGTACCTGCCCAAGAACCGCTGCACCACCAAGTTAAGGACGTGAGCCAAACAGGGCACATGGGTCAGGTGTCCCTGTCGGAGGGTGGAGAGGAGGTTGGTGCCATTGTCGGAAACCACCATTCCTGGCTTAAGCTGGTGTGGCGTCAACCACCTCTGAGCCTGCCCCTGCAGAGCTCACAGAATCTCTGCCCCAGTGTGGCTCCTGTCCCCCAAGCACACAAGCTCAAGCACCGCATGGCATCTCTTTGCCTGCATACTTGCATAGTCCCTTGAACGCCTACGGAGCGCCGCTGGTTTCGAGGACAAAGCACAGGAAGAGGCCATGGAGAAAGAAGAAGAGGAGGGGGTGGAGGAGAGAGGTGTGTCAGAATCACCAGTAGTAGCATTTTGGAGGCGTGGTGGCGGAACAACCTCCAACACTACTGCACCTTGTCCTGCATCCTTCCCAGCTGCCAGTAGAGTCACCCAATGCGCCGTGAAAGATAGGTAACATCCCTGTCCATGCCTGCTGGACCATGAGTCAGCGGTAATATGCACCTTACCGCTGACCGCCCTGTCCAGCGAGGCCAAGACATTGCCTTTCACATGCCGGTAGAGAGCCATGAAAAAAAGTGGCGTGTGGGAACCTGCCACGGAGGAACCACACATTCCACAAACTCACGGAAGGGGGAGAGTCTACCAACTGAAAAGGCAGCAGTTGAAGTGCTAGCAATTTAGCAGAGCTAGCATTCAACCACTGGGCATGTGGATGGCTGGGAGCGAACTTCTTTCGGCGGTGCAGCAGCTGGGGCAGGGAAATTTGCCTGGTACAATCTGACGTTGGTGTACCGATAGCAGATTGCCCGCAAGTACTTGGCTGTGACACACCTAATTCTACACCTTCATTCCTCTCAGTGCAGGTTTCAGAGAGGACTGAAGGTATAGTGGGGTTGGAGATCCCAGCTGATGAGGAGCAAGGAGAGGTCCGCTTTGTTCTTTGGTGTGGGTCTTTTAGGCAAGCTTGCCAACGAACTGCATGGCAGGTCGACATATGTCTGATCAAGCATGTGGTGCCCTAGCGGGTGATGTTTTGGCCACACGAGAAACGCCTGAGACATGTGTTGCAAATAGCAGCACTGCAATCTGATGCACTCGTCTCAAAAAAGGCCCACACCAAAGAACTTTTGGAATAACGCGCAGAGACAGCAGCGGCCTGCACATGCGGAGCTCTGCGGTGTGATGCTGTCGGTGTGCTGCCCTTAAGCTGGCCCCTGGAGGGCATCCTGCCTCGTTGGAGATGTACCTCCTCCTCCTCTCTCCTATCAGGCACCCACGTAGAGTCCGTGACTTCATCATTCCCTCCCTCCTCATCACTGTAGCAAACCTGGCAGTATGCTGCAGCTGGGGGAACATGACTGCCAGATTGCTGTCCTTCTTGGGCACCCCCTCGCTCTGGGCTCACGTTACTGCCTTCCTCTAGCTGGGTACCATCATCGGAGCCTTCAAAACGCTGGACATCCTCCTGGAGCATGTACTCAACACTGTGGTCAAACAGTTCGGGGGACGCCTCAGGAGGACATGGTGGGGCTAGGGAAGGAGTGACTGATGCCATTGAGCTGAGGGAAGAGGCCGCTTTGGCAGCTGCTTTGCCAGACAAAGTACCCTGAGCCTGGGTGAGAGAGGATGAGGACGACTTGGTCATCCACTCTAACAAGTCTTCGGGATGTTGCGGCTCAACACGGCCAGCTGCCGAAAAAAAAGGACAAGCGTGTCCCACGGCCACGTGCTGATGAGGATGCACCGTGTCCACGACCAGCACTGTTGCCTCTAGACACAGAGCCTGCTTGCCCTCTTTTATTGGCTCGTGACTTTCTGCCTCTCCTTGTTGTCCTTCCAGACATACTAATGGCCTGCAGGGAGATGTAGCTGCACAAAGCTGGGATGTATATATATATACTAGGGCTGTGGAAATTAACTATTAATTCCTCGATTAATCGATTAATTGTTTTGATCGATCAAAATTCTTTTGATCGATCAAAATTCTTTGGGCTTGCCGTGTCCATCTGAAGGGCTCCTTTGCTGTGCCTTCATATCTGCATGCTGACGGGACCTTACTATCTGCCACACGCAAGGGCTGTTACACTTCCCTCTATCACTTCCCTCTATCAACCTGGGATTCTACAGCCATCCACTGGGAGTTGTGATAATTCCCTTCACGGGACATCTACATGCCGACGGATTGATGTTAGCCCCTCCTCATCTGGATTCAGCAGTGGTATCGTTGTACACATTTTTATACCAGTATCATACTTAGCTACATGTTTTTATGACTGCTTTTGCTACCGTTTGGTATTACTCGCACCATTTTTACAGTTTATGTAGCTACATCGTATTTATCTCCAGTGCAATATTTATTTTGTTACCTACTTGAAGACTATAAAAGTTTTAATGCTATTCCCAGCGAGCGCTGCCTTTGTGTGTTTTTTGTATCCTGCTATCCATTTTTCCAGTGGTTGGTAGCTGCACTGGGAATCGGCCTGCAAGGAGATCAGCTAAAAGTAGTTGGATCTATGTGCGTTATAATTAATTGAAATTAGTCGATTAATCGATTTTAAAAAAAAATCGATTAATCGAACACGAAAATTTTAATCAGTAACAGCCCTAATATATACTGATTATACTGCAGCTAGCAGAATCAACTGCCTGCCTGCCTGTAGTATTATTAGTATGAGAACACCAGCAATTGTCTTCAGTTAGCTTTAGTTGCACACTGTGCAGAGGACACAGTACCCTAACTGAAAATACTGCAGCTCCCTGCCTGTGGTATTAGTATGAGAACACCAGCAATTGTATTCAGGTAAGCTTTAGGTGCACACTGTGCAAAGTACACTAAATCAAAATACTGCAGCTCCCTGCCTGTATTTGTATGAGAACATCAGCAATTGTATTCAGGTAAGCTTTAGGTGCACACTGTGCAAAGGACACTAAAACAAAATACTGCAGCTCCCTGCCTGTATTTGTATGAGAACACCAGCAATTGTATTCGGGTAAGCTTTAGGTGCACACTGTGCAAAGGACACTAAATCAAAATACTGCAGCTCCCTGCCTGTATTTGTATGAGAACACCAGCAATTGTATTCAGGTAAGCTTTAGGTGCACACTGTGCAAAGGACACTAAAACAAAATACTGCAGCTCCCTGCCTGTATTTGTATGAGAACACCAGCAATTGTATTCAGGTAAGCTTTAGGTGCACACTGTGCAAAGGACACTAAATTAAAACACTGCAGCTCCCTGCCTGTATTTGTATGAGAACACCAGCAATTGTATTCAGGTAAGGTTTAGGTGCACACTGTGCAAAGGACACAGTACACTAAGTGAAAATACTGCAGCTAGCACAATCACCTGCCTGCCTGTCAGTATATTATGAAGAGAATAACAGGAACGGATCTAGCTAAACTGAATTCAGTGTATAAATATATATACAACACCTAGGATGCATATATATGCTCTACACACTGTAACTGAAGCTAACTGACTCGCCTGCCTGCTCTATCTAACTCAAATTAAACGACACTGTCTTTGTCTCTCTGTCTGTCTTTAACCACCGCCGCCACACACTACACAAGGCCGCCACGCAGGCAGCCTTTTATAGTGTGGGGCGTGTACTAAACCCCCTGAGACATAATTGGCCAAAGCCACCCTGGCTTTGGCCAATTATGGCTCTCCGTGTTTTCCATGCTGTGGTTGGCCAAAGCATGCGGGTCATAGTGCATGCTTGGCCAATCATCAGCCAGCAATGCACTGCGATGCCACAGTGAATTATGGGCCGTGACACTCCACTCGAATTTGGTGCGAACGGCCCATAATGTTCGAAATTCAGCGAACGGCCGAACAGACGATGCTCGAGTCGAACATGGGTTCGATTTGAACTCGAAGCTCATCCCTACTGAAGGGTAGTGATTCCCATTATGCAGGCCTTTATGCCCAAAAATTCGAATAGCAGCAGCATAATATAATGCCAATGCTTCCATTTGCCAAAGAAGGAAAAATAACAATATAAAATCTGACTGGTAATAAAAAAATCATATGAGATTTCCCAGTCAAGAATAAAAAACCTACACAGGTATTTCACGTTATCAGTAGGAATATAAAAACGATGCAGCTTGTTAATAAGGTCTTGATTCAACCTGGCCTATTCCTCTGTTTAGCACATATGTTTTTTAGCAAAGCTACATTTATTATGTCATCGAGTAAACCAACATGTCAGACTGGATGGGTATTCTGGTGCAGTAGCGTGTGAGCCTTCTCACCAGATGTCTTCACATGTGACATAGATGTAATGTTTTCATGGCTCAGTTAAACTTTAAGCAGAGCCGCAGCAAACATAGACATCCAAGTCAAGATAGCTGAGATAACTAATGGGATGGTTAAATCAGGAACAGATGGCAGTCTTTTTTTGGAGGAAAACAGGGATTACCATGATGTTATATTTTCAGAATTCAATCAAAACATGCCAGCTCTCAGCAGGAATCTGGCCATTTGCTCTCAGAACTGGATGCTCAGTGCTAGGGATGAGCCGAACACCCCCCCGTTCGGTTCGCACCAGAATCTGCGAACAGACCTAAAGTTTGCGCGAACTTTAGAACCCTATTAAATACAATGGACTCAAACGTTCTAAATCAAAAGTGTGAATTATCAAGGCTAATATGCAAGTTATTGTCCTAAAAAGGGGTTGGGGACCCGGGTCCTGCCCCAGGGGACATGTATCAATGCAAAATAAATTTTTAAAAACTGCCATTTATTCGGGAGCAGTGATTTTAATAATGCTTAAAGTGAAACAATAAAAGGGAAATATTCCTTTAAATTTCGTACCTGGGGGGGGTGTATAGTATGCCTGTAAAGCAGCGGTTGTTTCCCGTGCTTAGAACTGTCCCTGCACAAAGTGTCATTTCTGAAGGAAAAAAAGTCATGTAAAAGCACTCGCGGCTATAATGAATTGTCGGCTCCCGGCCCGGCAATACAGAGAAAAGTAATTGATAAAAAAAAATAAAAAATGTGTGGGGGTCCTTCCAAATTCCATTACCAGGCCCTTCAGGTCTGGTATGGATTTTAAGGGGAACTCCACGCCAAATTACAAAAAAATGGTGTGGAGTTCCCCCCCAAAAAAAACGTTCCCCATCAGGTCCGCTCAGCCTTACACCCAGTGAAGGTGACCCCGCCCCCTATGTCATTGGCTGAGCGGACCTGATGGGGAACGTGAGAAGGGGCGGGGTCTATTCATTTATTACACTGCGGAGGAAGTTCACCCATCGCAGGATACCGAGAATGGATTACCGCCGCTGGAATCTTATTTATTTTTTTAATAGAGGACTTTTCTCAATGGTGTGTGTGTGTTTTTTTACATTTTTTTACACTTTCTTTGTGAAATGGTAGGGGTACAATGTACCCCTTACCAATTCACATAGGGGGGGCGGGATCTGGGGGTCCCCTTTGTTAAAGGGGTCTTCCAGATTCAGATAAGCCCCCCGCCCACAGACCCCCACAAACGCTGGGCAAGGGTTGTGGGGATGCTTTGAGGGGTCACAGACTCTAAATGCATCCTCCCCATGTTGAGGGCATGTGGCCTAGTACGGTTCAGGAGGGGGGGCGCTCTCTCGTCCCCCCTCTTTACCTGCGGCCTGCCAGGTTGCGTGCTCGGATAAAGGGTCTGGTATGGATTTTTGGGGGGAACTCCACGCCATTTATTTTTTACATTTGGCGTGGAGTTCCCCTTAAAATCCATACCAGACCCTTCAGGTCTGGTATGGATATTTGGGGGGAACCCCACTTCATTTTTATTTTTATTTGACGCAGCGTTCCCCTTAATATCCATACCAGACCTGAAGGGCCTGGTAATTGAATTTGGGGGGACCCCCACGCATTTTTATTTTTATCAATGACTTTTCTCTGTATTGCCGGGAGCCGACAATTCATTATAGTGTATGTATAGTATAGAGTGCTTTTAAATTACTTTTTTTCCTTCAGAAATGACACTTTGTGCAGGGACAGTTCTAAGCAAGGGAAACAAACGCTGCTTTACAGGAATATTTCACTTTTATTGTTTCACTTTAAGCATTATTAAAATCACTGCTCCCGAAAAAACTGCAGTTTTTAAAACTTTTTTTTTTGCATTGATACATGTCCCCTGGGGCAGGACCCGGGTCCCCAAACACTTTTTATGACAATAACTTGCATATAAGCCTTTAAAATTAGCACTTTAGATTTCTCCCATAGACTTTTACAGGGTGTTCCGCGGCTTTTCGAATTTGCCGCGAACACCACCAAATTGTTCGCTGTTTGGCGAACGTGCGAACAGGCAATGTTCGAGTCGAACATGAGTTTGACTCGAACTCGAAGCTCATTCCTACTCAGTGCCATGAAGCCATTTTCAGAAACAAGAGAACAAGAGGAGAAGCAGTGGAAACTAATATTGTCAGGGTCAAGTACATAATTAGAAAGGGCTTGCAGCAAGCGCCATCTTTTCCCAAAGGTACAGCACATTTATGATTATCACCACATTAAATAGAAAGAAATTGGTTTGTTGCTTAATTTTATTTATTTACTTATTTTCAACTGTAGTATAGATGTATGTGTATACTGTAGTTGTGTGCGTAAAATTCTTATTGAGATCTTTAAAGCAGAATTAAACTGTATTTAAGCATCAAAAACGGAAAACGCCATTTTTAATCAAAGCAAACTCACCCCTCTCCTTCCCCCGTTTTTGAAGCAACAGATGATCAGATTACAGTTTCCTACATTAGGCCGGGTTCATACTGGTACGACACTACAGTCGTACGACTTTGGATCCGACTTTGCCCTGCGACTTTATGACCGTCTTCCATCCGGCTTCAATGAACGAGATCTGACTTTGATCCCCAACAATATCAGGCTCTCTGATTCTGGTATGGATCCCAAGGGAAAACCCATGCCAAAATAAAATAAAAACTGCGTGGGGTCCCCCCAAAATCCATACTAGACCCTTATACAGAGACGCAGTCCGGCAGGTCAGGAAAGGGGGGGAGCGAGTGCCCCTCTCCTGGACCATACCAGGCCACATGCCCTCAACATGGGGGGATGCTTTGGGGCAGGGGGAGCTCTGCGCTGATGGGGACAAGGGCCTCCTCCTGACAACCCTGAGCGGTGGTTGTCGGGTTCTGTGGGCAGGGGGCTTATCAAAATCTGGAAGCCTCCTTTAACAAGGGGGCCCCCAGATCCTGCCCCCCCACCCTATGTGAATGAGTATGGGGTATTGTACCCCTACCCATTCACCCAAAAAAAGTGTCAAAAAGAAATAAAAACCAGTACACAGGTTTTTGACAAAGTCCTTTATTAAAGCAGCATCAGCGTCTCGACTCCCTGCTATTTCTTCTCCCTCCGGTAATGTCTTCATCCTCCGGTTCTTCTCGCTGCGCTTATGTCTTCTTTCTCTGATTCTTCCTCTGGTTCTTCAGCATGGGGACTAGAGCCCCCCCTGCCCCAAAACACTCACCCCTCCATGTTGACGACATGTGGCCTGGTATGGTTCAGGAGGAGCGCTCGCTCGTTCTCCCCCCCCCTTTCCTGACCTGCCATGCTGCATGCTCGGATAAGGGTCTGGTATTCATTTTGGGGGGGAGCACATGCATTCTTTTTTTTTTGCCATGGGGCTTCCCCTTAAAGATTTGTGCCAGACCCAAAGGACCTGGTATGGAATTAGGGGGAACTCTACGCTGTTTATTTTAAATTTTGGCATGGGGTTCCCCTTCAAGATCCTCAGCGCACAAGTTGCATGCCAAAGTCGGATCAGTTAAGATGATGATCTGACTTTGATCCGATTTCAATGATATTTAATGGGCTGAAGTAGGACCAAAGTCAGACCAAAGTAGTGCAGGAATCTTTTTCAAAGTCGGACTGACTAATGTGGGACCAGTTAAGATGGCTCTCATAGGAAACCTATGATTTATACACGTCATGCGACGAGTGATCCCAAAGTCGGAGCGTATGTTGTACCAGTGTGAACCCAGCCTTATCCTAATGTGTCTGTTCTCACTCTTTAAAAGGAAATCTTTCTACAATTTGGAAAACTGTGCATGCTGTGGGCTTTCTGTAAATTGAATTTGCTAGTTGGACTACAAGAACTGTTGTTTTTAGAATTATCTCTGCTTCTGGAATTGCTGTGCTGTGATATACTGTATTACATTTCTGCTCTGAACAAACACCTGATTTTTGCATTGCTTTATATTGATACCGTACATCACCATTGCTTCCTGTTCACAGTTCTGTGCAGTCTATACAGCATTACTAGCCTATGAAAGTTTCCTCAGTTTAGTTTCTGCAAATAGGGTGTCTCCTTTGTTTTTAGTGTCTCTATGGTGCCACTCTGACATGCACCCCCCTGCCAGCTGGTGCCTTGCATGTGGAATGTAACAGAAGAACTTCTGAAACTACCTGACTGGTGCATGCACAACAGGGTCCACTGGTGCTGTCTGGCTTGTGTATGTGCAGTAGGGGCTGTTGTCTTTCTGAGACTTTCAAGCATACTACTGTGCATGTGCCAGCCGGGCAAAGCTCTAGCAGCTCCCTACTGTGCAGTCGCTGGCTGGGCACAGCACCAGCTATCAGAAAATCAGCAGCCAACTTTGCATGGGCTGGCCATACAGCGCCAGCAGCCCCTACTGCGCCGGCCAGGCATATCGCCAGTGCATTTTGCATTGCTTTATATCTATAATGTATGTCACCATTGCTTCCTGTTCACAGACTTGCGCAGTCTTTACAGCCTTTTACTTTTTTATAGTATAAATATGTGTGGATCTGAAAGGTCCAACTTCTGGTGGCTAAGTATCATAGCATAAACTTCACTATGAAGACACTCCAAGCTATTTGAAAACTGAAACTGGAAAGCACAAGTCAGGGGACAGATACAGAACAATTTCTAAATCACTGAAAGGACTTAGAAAACCTTGAAGTGCACTTAATCATCATTAAGAAAAGGAAAGAATATGGCACAGCTGTGTGAGTTACCAAGAAGAAGACTAGTGAGGGCAGCCACCAGAAGACCTATGGCTTTATGTAAGAGTGGTAGAAAAATCCACTGTTAACTAAAACTTTCATGGCATCTTACCAACTGTTTGCCAAATTGCATATAGGAGACTTTGAATTCAGCTGTAAAAAGGTTCTATGGTCTAATGCAGTGTTTCTCAAATCCTGTCCTCAAGGCGCCCCAACAGGTCATGTTTTCAGGCTTACCATTTTTTTGCACAGGTGATTTGATCAGTTTCACTGCCTTAGTAATTACCACAGCCATTTCATCTGAGGGAAATACTGAAAACATGACCCGTTGGGGCGCCTTGAGGACTGGAGTTGAGAAACACTGGTCTAATGTGACCAAATGAAGCTGTTTGTCCATCATTCTAAACTACCTGCTTGGTATAAGCCAAACACAGCACATCATCATAAACGCACTGTCCCCACCATGAGGCATGTTGGCAGGATGCTTCTCTGCAGCATGCTGTGGAATGCATGAAAGGGTATAGAGGAGAATGAATGCAGCTGAATACAGGGGAATCCTAAAAGAAAGCATGTAGTCTGCAAGAACCTTAAATCTAGAGAGAAGATTTGTCTTCAAACAAGACAATGACTTCAAGCATAACATCAAAACTACACAAGAATGTGTTAAACAACAGTGTAAATGTCCTGGAATGTCAGAGTCTGAAGTCTAGTACACACGACCGAGAATCTCGTCAGGAAAAAACCCGTTGTTTTTCCCTGACGAGATTCTTGACAAGAATCTTGTCCCGGCCGAGTGTACACACGCTCGATTCAAAAGAACCGCCTTTCTTTTGAATGGAACGAACTCGGTGACGTCATCGACTATGACGAGCGTGCGCTCGTCCCAATGGATGCCATCGCCGCCATCTTGCTACACCCTACCTATGCCTAGGAACCTACCGCGCATCCGTCAAAGTCATTTCGAACATGCGCGGGTTTCCACGGCGACAGGTAAGCGTACACACTCTCGGGTTTCTCGACGGGAAACAGGCCGACGAGAATCCCAACGAGAAAATAGAGAGCAGGTTCTCTATTTTTCTCGTCGAGATTCTGGCCAGTTTTCTTGACGAGAAACCTGAAAGCCTCGGATACACGCACGGTTTACTCGGCAAGAAAGCTCTGCCAGCAATTTTCTTGCTGGTTCTTGCCGAGAAAAACGGTCGCGTGTACGAGGCTTAAGTTTCAGCCCAATAAAGAGTTTATGACTATTCAGTCACAAAAACCCCATGCAACATGAAAGGGTTAAATGATGTGCAAAGCTGATAAACACCCATCCACATAGACTTAAACCTGTAATGGCTGCCAAAGGTGCTTCTTCCAAATATTGACTTGAAGGGAGGAGATACTTATTCACTCAGATAGTACGTGTTTTTGGTTAATTTAAATCACTTTGCAGATACTGTATCTGTTTTTACATTGACATAAAATAGGCTATTGACTGTTGACTTCAATTTTTTTTAGGCCACTGATTCTATACAAGCATATAGGTTTGAAGTTTCAACTTCACTCTGACTTCACTACACTTTTTTTTTGATCAGTGAATCAGCTGAAGCTGGAGAGAGAAAGCTCTAGCTAATTGCATTTTTTAAGAAAGACGTCAGTAATGGCAGCCTCAGCATTTCTCTCACTGTACCGTGTGTATGAGTGTGTATGAGTGTGTGTGTGTGTGTGTGCATGCCTAGAACATTGCTATATTCTTCCTCTTTCCCATTACAGGCGGTCCCCTACTTAAAAAACATTTGACTTACAAACGACTCCTACTTACAAACGGAGGGAGACAACAGGAAGTGAGAGGAAATCTACCCCTAGGAAGGGAAATTCTCTCCTGTAAGAGTTAATATGGGAAAAATGTGTCTCCTCTCCACTGATGCTCCTTGTTTCCCTAAAAATCCCAAATTTTCTAAATCCAATTGTCATTGGGACAGAAAGTGAGGGGAAATCTTCTGAACAGGGGCACAGACAGCAAAACAAATGTTACAGGGGTGATAACCGTTCCCTATGTTTTCCAAAAAGCTTAAAAATAGATTTTTTGCCTGGAGCTACACTTAAAAAATGTACCTGTTCCAAATTACAAACAGATTCTACATAAGAACAAACCTACAGTCCCTATCTTGTTTGCACCGCCTGTATACAGTTCTCCATTTCGAAAAGTCATGCTAAGAGTGAAAGTCAGGAATGTCCAGAGTGGCGCATTTTACTACTTGTTACCGCATTGCACATATCATGCAACACACTGGGGTGAATTTACTAAAAGCAAATAGAGTGTGCATTTTGCAAGTGTAGTTGCTCCAGAGTTTAGTAAATGAGATAAAGTATCACTTTTCAAAGAATACCTAGTGACATGCTAGAAACAAAAGATTTTTTTTTTTCTTGCTCATGATTGTAGAATTATTCGTTTTTGGAATTTGTTTCATGTATTTGGATGTTTATTATACTTGTTGTTCTGAATCAATTTGTATTTTTGGAAGTTCTGTTATTCTTTTGTTTTTTCGGAAGATTGGCTAAATCCCTGCTAGTCCAACTCACAAACAGAAATGGAATGAGCTTATTGGACGATATCGACTGGAGTTACGTGCATCCCAAAGTAACGAATAGAACAAAATTAATTTGACATAAAAATGAATGGATCAGAATAATTTGGATCTATTGTTATGACGTTACGTTATTTCGGATTCTTCAAATATTAACAAAAGGCCCAAACTAGCACACCGTGTCATCCGAATAAATACAAATGAATTTGTTGTTTTCATTATAATTTATTTTGCATTCACTGAAAATTCGTTACTATTGTGATTCGGAGTTTCAGATATATCCGAATTCCCAAATAACGAAAATTCTGTCTGAATTTCAATTCGTAACTAAACAAATCGCATATGTCTACATGATTGGATGATGGAAGTCAGCAGAGCTCCCTCTCATTTACTAAGCTCTGGAGCAACTGCACTTGCAGAGTGCACAGTCTATTTGCCTTTAGTAAATCAACTCCACTGCTACATTAGCGGGCAATGTACCTGTACTGCAGAGCACCACAACATGTTTACTGTGATTGGGTGTGATTTTCTGTGCATTAACAAGCAAACATACATATTAAATTATATAGTTCCTGTTTGCAGGAAAGCAAAATCAAATGGTTTTCATGAGTCATTACACTTTGCATTGCTCTACTAAATCAACTTGCCAGAAAAGTTAGCGTATTTGTATTTTTTATAAATAATCACTATCTGAAATGATCTTCAGCTTATAGTACATGAATATTGCAGTCACCTGTAATGGTATATTACAAAGGACCCAAGACCCAGAGTCAGGAAGAGGACAACCAAAGATACAGCGATGGTAACACTACGAATCCTCATCTGTGTTGATCGTGGCTCCCACCACTTCAGGTCATCAAACTGGCATTTTTCTCCCAAATACCCGTTCACACAGCTGAAATGTGAATTAATATATTATGGTGAGTTTTTAAAATAGCACAATGTGCTTATATTAATTTCAAACATTCAAAACAGTAACAAAAAGTATTGCTAATATATTTAATTCGTTTAAATGGTGTTGTAGAGCAGTGGTCATTAACCCTGTTCTCAGGGCCCACTAACAGGCCAGGTTTACAAGATAACTGAAATACATCACAGGTGATATCATTTGCTGCTCAGTGACTGCAGTATTCTAGTCTGCATCTCCCCAAGGTAATACATAAAACCTGGCCTGTTAGTGGGCCCTGAGGACAGGGTAGATGACCACTGCTGTAGAGGACTCTGCCTACCTTGCCTGTGGCTGCGGCAGTGTGTCAGGCCTCAGGCATTCTGAGTGCAGCTGTTATCATTTTTAGTTCTGTTCTTTCACCCTGGACAGCCGCTGGTATGTCCAAATGCATGCACTTATTTGTAGCGTAGCATTAGGAGAGCTGAAACACCGTCCCTGTGTGTCTACTAACTGATATTATGTAAGATACAACTACACAGACACTTGGAAGAAAATTTGTTTGAAAATTCTTTTAAGTAAAGCTGTTCCAGGCCTGCAGGCTAGGCAGTGTAAACTATTTCTAAAGCCCCGTACACACGATCGGTTAACCTATGGATTTTAATCCGATGGATTTGTCCATCGGATATCCGATGAAACTGTTTTCCATCAGTCTTGCCCACACATCATCAGTCAAAAAACCGACCGTTCCAAACGCGGTGACGTAAAACACTCAGATGAGCCGAGAAAAATGAAGTTCAATGCTTTTGAGCATGCGTCGACTTGATTCTGAGCATGCGTGGGTTTTTTATCCGATGGACTTGCCCATAGACGATCGGAGTTTTCGATCGGTTTTTTATCCATTGGAAAATTTTAAAACAAGTTCTATTTTTTAAAACCAGTGGAAAAAAGACCGATGGGTACCATACACGATCGGTTGGTCTGATGAAAACCATCCATCGGACGGTTTTCATCAGTCAAACCGATCCTGTGTACGGGGCTTTAGTGTTATATTTACAAAGGTGCTGCAGAGAGGAAGGCAGGGACAGGATCGGGATACTACATACAAGGCCTCATGTACACTGGGCAATAAGCCCCAGTAAATGAGATCCCAGCATTTTAGTGCGGGCAAAAGGCACATGCGCACCACCCGGCTCCACTGCCAGCAGCCTGGAATACTCTATGAGAGGCTGAAAGCTGCTGCAGCTGGACAGTGCACTTGTGCCTTTACCTTAAAGGGGTTGTAAAGGTGAATTTTTTATTTTCTAAATAGGTTCCTTTAAGCTAGTGCATTGTTGGTTCACTTACCTTTTCCTTCGATTTCCCTTCTAAATATTTTTTTTTCTTTGTCTGAATTTCTCACTTCCTGTTCCTCCTCAGTAAGCTTGCCCCCATCATCCGAGCTGTTCTGGCCGGGGGTTAGTCAGCGTGCTTGCCCCCTCCCTTGGGACTATGTAGTTAGTCAGAGTGCTCGCCCCCTCCCTTGGGACTATGTAGTCCCAAGGGAAGGGGCGAGCACGCTGACTAACCCCCAGCCAGAACAGCTTGGATGATGGGGGCAAGCTTACTGAGGAGGAACAGGAAGTGAGAAATTCAGACCTTTACAACCCCTTTAACAAAAATGTCAGGATCTCATACACCAGGGTAAAATCGGGCATCCAATGTGAAGGAGGCCTGAAGGTGAATATATCTTTTAGTAACGGATAACAAAAATGTATACCCAAAAACAGAAAATATCTGTGAGGTTGATTTACTAAAACTGGAAACGCAAAATCTGGTGTGTAAAAATCTGTGCTAGGTCACCAGCAACTGAACAGCAAGCAGCCACTTATATAACTGTGATACAAGCTAATAACATACATTAATACAAAAAAGCAGCGCTGATATAATAAGTACAAACATGCAAAGAGAGCTTAAATAAAATAACCAAAAATAAAGTGCAAACGTGCAATAAATAGTGCATATGTAATGGGCCCATAAGCACACAAAGATTCATAGAAAGAAAGTTCATCAAGTGTAAAAAAAAAAAAAAAAAGCATTTAAGTGCAGATGAATCTCATTATGGTAATCCAAAAAGTGCAATTGTGCACATATGTAGGACTTACATTATCAGTGGCTGTCCAATGGTCTGAGAAAGAAGATACCAGGTCCATTAAAAAGGACGAGAGTGGCAGCAGTAATGGTGACAAAGAAGGAGAGTGTCATGAGAGTGTCTTGCATAGCTGGAGCTGGCCAAACTAGGAGGTAAGTCTACAATACAATGCTGTATATACTTGCACAAATGCTCCAGGGACTTGCTTTGCTTTAGTTCCACTTGAAGTTAAAGTGGTCATGAAATCTGAACAAAGCACATATATCTATGGTGTTTACTTTTCTCTCTCCAAAGCCTTAAGTGTAATTTCTCTCTGGTGCTTCGTTCCTCTGTTATCAGCATGACTCGCTTCTCTGAAGTTTTGGGGGGGGGGGGAGAGAGCTCAGAACAGAGATTGTCTATTCAGAACACAGTTCTTCTGCTGTGTGAAGGGGGATGTGTGTCTTTCCTCCAATCAGCTCTCACACACTGTTACTGCAGCTCTCCGCCCCTTCCTCTGTGCTCCTGACAGATTACGATGAAGAAAGACTTTTCTGCCCTTTTGAAGGGGTGTAGAGAGGAGAAGACTGAGAAACAAGTAAAACCTATATAGGAGGATTTGTTAATCATCCGAGCCATTCTGGCTGGGGTAAGGTGACCAGACATCCCCGGTTTCAGGGGACAGTCCCCGGATTGAGTACACTGTCCCCGGACCAAGTCTGTCCCCGGTTTTGTCCCCGGATTGGATTTGAACAGGGGCTGGGGAAATTTCAAAGACAGTCAGTGCAGAATAAAAAAAAAAGAAAAAAAAAAGAATACACCCCCCCGCTACGCTGCTCCTACTAGCTTAGGGGGTGTATTTTTTTCCATTATCTGTGCCCCTTTCTGATGATCATGTGCTGGTCGGAGCGGAGGGAATATTTCTTCAGTTTCGGGTGCATGCCCATCCAGCTCCGCTCACATGTTCTTCTGCCTTGGCTCAAGTCCCGGCCAGCCGCCTGCCTATCTCCATGCCTTCCCTGGCGGAGTGATCTTCCTCCACTCCCCACCCAGTAGTAGCTGGGGCCCGAGGAGTAAGACTTGACAGGCTGTGAGGCGGGCAGCGACGAGCAGAGAGTCGCTGATTGGCGCCATTACTAGTAAAAAAAAAAAATATGTCCCCGGATTTCAGTTAAAAAATCTGGTCACCTTAGGCTGGGGGTTAGTGAGCGTGCTCACCCCCTCCCTTGGGACTACATCCCTGCAGGGAGACGCTGTGAAAGTTCACAGCGTCTCCCTGCAGGCATGTAGTCCCAAGGGAGGGGGTGAGCACGCTCACTAACCCCCAGCCAGAAGGGCTCAGATGATGGGGGCAAGCTTACAGGAAGTGAGAAATTCAGACAAAGAAAAAAAAACATTTAGAAGGGAAATCGAAGGAAAAGGTAAGTGAACCATGCACTAGCTTAAAGGAACCTATTTAGAAAATTAAAAACGAACCTTTACAACCCCTTTAAAAAAAGGCATTTCCTTCACTTTGGAGTGATTTGCTCTCATTTCCTGTTTTGTCTACAGGAGTGAAGGGAAAGTACTTGAATGAGAGTCAGATGGAACAAAAAAAAAAAAAAAAGACTTTGGTTTTACCCATTCCCTATTGTATGAAGCATGAAAAAATAGGCTTTAAATATACTTTTAAACAATTAGTGCATCACCATGCTTATATTTTCTGTGTGTACAAGTTTATTTTCTGTGTAGAGCCCTAGCGTATTGACACCAGCCTTATTTGGGGTAATGTTCACAGTGAACTACAAAATCAAATTGCTATTTTTGCTTGCCTTTCTCAGACTATTTAATGGGACAACATCGCCACCTACTGGATTTTAAAAGTAATAGCATTTAAGTATAAACCTATTGTGTGTTGGAAACTTAAATGTGATTGACATTAATGTAAAATCTTGACTGTCATATACAATCCACTCCAGCCTAATTAAATAAAACAATGATGAGTTCTAAACTTCCAATCCAGTGTAAAGATCTCTATGGCAGCAAGTGGTATTGAACATTCAGATTCTTTATACGGATATGGTTATCTTACATTCATTTCCCCAATGGGGGGACTTCCTCTCACTTTCTGCCATGTCATTGAAACAGGAAATTAGGGCAAATATCTCTAACAGGGACACAGACAGCAATAAAGAAATACATTTGTTTCCTAAATGTACATTATATAACTGGATACTAATATTTATAGGTGAAATAGATCCAGGGAATATTCGATTACCTCTCGGGGATCAGGAAGCAATTTTTTCCACTGTTGGAGCAAATTGGAGCAAATTGGACCATGCTATACTGGGATTTTTTTGCCTTCCTCTTGATTAACTGTGGCTAAAGGATAGGGTTGCAACTTTTTCTTCAAAACAAACCTGAAAAACATTTTAGCAGCCTGGGACACCTTTGGGTGCCCCAAGGAGAGGAGTATTGCGGTGCGCATAGCGTGCCACAGCTAACATTGGGTGTGATCAAATTGCTTTTGCTGACATTATTGCCCTGCCCCCAATGATGCCAAACCCCCAGACAGTTGCCTGCAGCCCCCGGACGGCAACAGATTTTATGTGTGACTATCTTGGTTACCTGGGGAGCCACAGCCCAATCTGAATAATGTGTCCGGGTTTCAGTCTGCCCGAAACCCCAGACATATGATTCAAAACCTGGACTGTCCAGGTGAATCCGGGACAGGTGGCAACCCTAGTATAGGATTGTGTTTATGGGATTGTATGATATATTTTTTTTACCCCTTTTATAGGTTGAACTAGATGGACTTGGGTCTTTTTTCAACCAGACTAACTATGTAACTATATATTTGTAGAGTGGAGAATGATTAGAGCCTCCATCATCACAGTTTCATTGCTGTCTGTCCTTAACAACTATAACGAAGACCGAAAGGGAGAATAACTAACTATAGAAAACTGTTCCTTATAGCCAGGGTTTAATAGGTTAACTAGAAGATACAGAGTGCCCCGTGTTACTGCATGACCTGTAATTGTGAACAATTTAACAAAAAGGATGAAAATATGTTATAAAGAAGGATTAGATACTGGAAAAATCAGACAAAAAAAAAAAGTGACCTAAAGGGAGGAGAGCAATGTATACACAATAAAATGTCCAAGCAGATACACCTGGTTACCTGTGAATTACACATTTAATTCTATTGACTTACATGCATCCATATTCTTCTACTGCTGGTAGGTAGATGCACATGCCCCCATTATGACAGTAGTCCTCATAGAATGCAGGGCAATCCTGTATATAGCCGCTACCTGATAAGTTGTATACGGTTGTAAAAAAAGTGCTGGTAGGTGTGGTCAACTCTGAAAATAATGTAATATTCAAACATTAGCAAAAAAAGAACCATTATTCTAACCTCTCACAATATATACCAATGTGTTCCACATTACAGCATGTAAGAGATACCTTTGGACAGCATCAGTGTCAATCTGAGGAGAGGGTAGTGTTAGAAGGCCTAGAACATGTAGAAGGGCTTTACTAACCAATTAAAGCAGAACTTCAGCTAACAAATTAAGTAAAATAAAATTCAGCATAATCCTCTAAAAAAATACTATTATAAGGACATGTGAATCATGTGTAATACCACTTAGACCCCTTTCACACTGGGTGGGTCCATTAGCGGTAAAGCGCTGCTAGTTTTAGCGGCGCTTTACCGTCTTTTTATTGGCGCTTTTTGGCCACTAGCGGGGTGCTTTTAACCCCAAAGAAGGGGTTAACAAGGGGTTAAAAGCACCCGTGTTGCAGGGATTCCGAATCGCTTTTCAGGCATCTCAGAAGCGCTGCCCATTCATTTCAATGGGCAGGGGCGGTGTAGGAGTGTTGTATACAGCACTCCTACACCACCCCAAAGATGCTGTTTGCCGTCCTTTTTTTCCTGTCCCGCAAGCGCCTCGCCCCAGTGTGAAAGCACTCGGGCTTTTACACTGGGGAGGCATGAGAGGCAGTTTTCAGGCGCTTTACTGCCACTAACAAAAATTACATTACAATGCAAATTAGTGTAATAGTGTAAATGAATGGTGGTGATACCCTTTGCTAAAGAGGGTGAGCAGGGGGTATCTAAACATCTCTCAATCAAATAGTGCAACACAGATCCTTTAGGATTTTTTTTTCCTTTTGCGATAAGGGTTTTACATAAATAAATAAAAGTGACCATTAAGCACCCCTGTCAGTGTCAACCCTCTAACTGCCACTTCTGCTGGACAGCTTGGTCTGTTAAAAGTAGTTGAAACATAACAGACTTACTGGCCGGATCAACAGATAAAAAAGAAAAGCTTGTTTACCATGTTTACTTGGAGCTCATTTGTAAGTAGCCATGTGATGGCCCCAGAGAACAACTTGGCTGATTATGCCATACTACCAGTATGTCCAAAAACTTAAATGCTGATATTTATTTCCTAGACATGTATTTTTCATCTTCTCCCGAAGAAGTGAACAGAGAGCCACGAAATACGTTGTGTTTTTAAATGCAAATTGCCAACTATGTATCTATATGTGGAATATAAGAACTGTTTAATGCCCATTGTTCATCATGTATTTAAATTTGGAATATATATAATATCATCATGATTGTGAAGGAATTTATGGCTTCACTTTATATATACTATAAATTAGCACTATATACTTTTCAACTGGATTTTATCGTGCCTGTAATCTGTAGTTATGTGTATTTACCATACAGTACATTCATGCGTGATGCACTTCCAGTAGAGTCCCAGAGCGAATGCTTTGATATTTTGTACATGCTGTTTGAGGGATAAAGGCACGTTTTGGTGCCCTAGATTAAATTTGTTTTATTTTCTTAAAAAAGAAAATCAATGCAGCCACCACATCTAAGAATAAGTAAGCTGCAATGTAAAAAAATGGCTTGGTTTTGGGTTTAATACCGATTGTATGTAGCAACTGATGTAGCAACTGATGCTCCTATTTCCACAGTAAAGGTAAAGGATAAAAAAACACCAGAGGACTAAGAAGTGGAAGGTAAATAATGTCTGGGACAGAGCAGGTAAGAACAATTAAGTGGGTTATAACAACTTGTACTGTGCACAATCTCCATGTCATATATATATATATTTATACAGCAAATACATCATTAAGAAATATATTGTATTATTTTCTGATAATAATGATAATAATGAGGTTTTACATTTTAGGCTGTATCTGGGCACTATATTCTGGCGATTCTGGATATGCACTTAGAAATTTGGGCATAAAACCCTTTTTTTTATTTATGATAGATGCTGTGACATTTTAAGAAGGTAATCATAGCGCAGAATAAGGCATACTTTGACACATGTAGGAGTTGGAATGAAAATATATGAACTGGTAATACCTCTTGTCCTTAGTAACCGCTTCACACACTTGCCCTGGATATATGTCATGGCACCTCAGTAAAAGAATGCAGGGCTTTGTGGGAATGGGTTAGAGCTTTACAGCACTGTGACTCCAGCACATTTATGTCATAGCTCCACTACGACCAGGCTTTGCAGAGGTACTGACAAGAGCTTTAGTCCAATCTGTGTGTTGCAAGTATTTACCAAAGGAATACAGACTATTCACTTAGCAAAATGAATGTTCACTTTGTAGCGTATAGGTTTTGTCTTGCAATGCGACTTTTTACTTAGTGTAGTGAATAAGGTTTATAAGAAGTGTTAATTGCAAAATCATCCAACCATGTGCAAGCAAAAATTCTTTCTTTTCTTTTTTTTTTTTTCTGTTAATTACAGTAATACCTTGGTTTGCAAGCATAATTTGTTACAGAAGCATGCTTGTAATCCAAAGCACTTGTATATCAAAGCGAATTTCCCCATTTTCCCCATAGGAAATAATGGAAACTCAGATGATTCGTTCCACAACCATTCATTCATATAAAAATGATTACGGCAATACAAAATATAGTATAAAGTGTACTGTAAAAATAAAACAATTTAACCTGCACTTCAAAATACAGTACAGTATAAAGTGTACTGTAAAAATAAAACAAATTAACCTGCACTTTGTCTTTGAAAAGGAGAAAGATCACAGTTTTAATGTAAAAAAAAAAAGAAAAAAGAATTACACTCACAACGTTAAGGAGTTTTGTGCTCATCCATGTAAAGCCGACGTTGTATACAGTAAAGCCGCTGGTGTGTATATGCAGTAAAGCCGTTGTACAGTATACAGTACTGTATGTGGCCAGAGGCCTGGGGGTGCTGGTGGCTCCTAGCGCTTCCTGGAGAACTCAGAGACACTCGGGAACTGTTGACGTCACTTCCAGGTGCTATGAACGTGGGTTACACCCACCCCACCCAGCTGGGAGTGAGCGCCCCTGGACCTCTGGTCCCATACAGTACTGTATACACCAGCGGCTCTATACCAGACACTCTACTGTACGTATACACCAGCGGCTCTACTGTAAGTATACACCAGCGGCTTTACTGTACGTATACACCAGCGGCTTTACTGTATACAGCAGCGGCTTTACACAAATGAGAACCAGACTCCTTAACATTGTGAGTGTAATTCTTTTTTTTTACATTAAAACTGTAATCCTTCTAATGCTTGTCTTGCAAGACAGCGCTCGCATATCAAGTTAAAATAAAAAAATAAAAAGTTGCTTGTCTTGCAAAACGCTTGTATAGCGCGTTACCAGTGGCAGCTGCTCACACAGAGAGCAGGGGCACCGCCCCACTAATCCATCCGCCCTGCCCCTAGTCTACATGCAGGGCGCCTGATGCATGGATTTCAATTTTTTTTTTTTTTTTTAAGCACATGATTAGAACCGGAGGCTCTAATTGGCTTCAAAAAGGGTGGGCTTGGGGCGCAGAGCACTGCGCCCTGAGCCCACCCGGTTGTGTGACATTAGCTAATTAATATTCACTAATGTCTTAATTCCTAGGTCCTGATTGCCCAGGAGGAGAAGCGATCGCCGGGACTCAAGAGGAGACGAAGGGGGGAAGCCGCCGAAGCCGTGACCTGGATGGTTCGATAATAGGAAGCTGCTTCCTATTATGGCACACCTGCAGCGCTTGATCCCGAGCTGTGCTGCCTGTGTCTATAGACACAAACAGTGCGGCTTGGCCCAGCTCCCCGCTACCCCGTCACAGGATTTGATTGACAGCAACATGAGCTAAGAAGAGAGAAGAGAGCTGCTGCTCTAGGGTACAGCACTGGGTCGACATTAGACTCGGGTGAGTATAAGAGGGAACGATCGAGCACCGGGGGCGGGGGGGTGCTTGGCTGGCTGGCTGGGTGGGGGCCACGGGCCGCTCCCACAAGAGAATTGAGCACCAGCCCCCACTGTGCGTTACTCGCAAACCAAGGTATTACTGTATTTATTTCCCTTACTTGTGATGGGGTATTGAAAGTGAAAACAGCTTCACGTTATTTACAAGAATAATTAATTTTAACATGCATATTTAACTGCTCAGCTCACCCCTTCATGTTGTATTGGTTCCTACACAAGCAGGTGACATGAGCTCCAACCCTATAACCACGTGCTTGTAAAAAATGAACCGCTCATCCCCAACATAATGACTGTATAAAAGTTCAATTCATTGAATTACAATCATGACAGTGCATGTTCAGACTGTGCTGTATCTCAGCATTATTGTTTGCTTTTAACAGAGCCCATAGAATGGTTTTAAACAGGCACTTTGTTTGGGATGTGCTAATCGTTTCACAAGGATGTACTGTTAACAAGTACTATCACACTACCTCTATTTCAAGTGCAGCTGTAACCACTATACATTTTAGCATCACAATCTATGTCCATGAGCTGTTCGACTACAATGTGTATGTTACTGGAAATAAGTCAAAACACATACATAATTAATAACACAGTGGCTGCATTTATATATACTCAAAAAGCATTAAGCTTAAAAAAAAAAAAAAACTTTAAAAGGAGAAATAGACGAATAGTAGTAGAATACTGAGTTTCTACAGAAATAATGCCTTTAGTTTCTAAATGATAGGAAGAGTAATCATGGCCATAAAAAGGATTAGATAACACACTTCACAGTAAATCAAAATTTTAAAGGCGTAAATGAATAGCATAATACAATATGAAGAAAAAGAGAACTGAGAACAATTTATATAGTTAATCACTTAAATCTCTAACACTGAATGTCAATTACGCCAAATGAAAAGAAGTGGAAAATGAAGAGACTTAAGAAACAATCATGATTATGGAGATTTCAGAAGATTATTCCCAAACAGCAGCAGGAGACATATGAAAAGCTTATTAACTATGCAGGGATTCCTTGGCTCCACTGTAAGACTTCTTTGGTTAACCACTATCCCTGTGCTCACTTCGCTTTCCCAGTGTCAGGCTTCTGTGAAACAACTCACCCAGGCAGTTAGCGGCAGTTCCAGGAATCCCATTATTACATATGCAGGTGTAATTCCCTGGTGTGTTTGTGCAGAGGAACTCGTCTCCACATCCGTGCGTGCCCTGGGTACATTCATCAATATCTACCACACAAAGGCATCCAGTAAATACAATTATAATACAGACTATGACAACATAGAATCATATATTTTAGGTACATATGTGTATTATTTGTGTTAGCAAATTTTTCCAGATTACTTATATTAGATTAAAGAGGATTTTATTAAACGACATCTAATACAGTGTTAGTAAATTGGGTAAAAAGCATGGCAGTTTTGTGTCTGATGGGCTGCACTAAGCTGCCCATGTAATGTATCATATAATAAATCATAGATGACAAGCTCTGTACTCCTTTACTACAACAGCATTTTGTGCATTTCAAACAGCTGAAGACATTTCATACATAGAGACTTAACAATGCAAAAACATGCCTCTTCCCATTAAAACAACGTGCTTTTATCCCTTATGCTCTACTGCCTTAACTTAATGCATACCTACACCCAGTGGTGGCAGCTTTTTGGTATCTGTTCATATTTTATTAAAAAAGTCTTGACTACACTCACACAGTAGCTCCTTAAACTTCTGTGGGGCCGTGCCCAATGGCAAGAGACAGAGATGGCTTTATAGAAGACTATGGGATGCTACTGTGCAGTAGAGCTGCACAATTAATCTTTAAAAAATCTTGATCTCGATTCAACCCCCCTCACAATTAGGGATGAGCCGAACACCCCCCAGTTCGGTTCGCACCAGAACTTGCGAACAGGCAATAAATTTGTTCGAACATCCGAACACCGGTAAAGTCTATGGGACTTGAACATGAAAAATCTAAAGTGCTAATTTTAAAGGCTAATATGCAAGTTATTGTCCTAAAAAGGGTTTGGGGACCCGGGTCCTGCCCCAGGGGACATGTATCAATGCAAAAAAAAGTTTAAAAAACTGCAGTTTTTTCGGGAGCAGTGATTTTAATAATGCTTAAAGTGAAACAATAAAAGTGAAATATTCCTTTAAATTTTGTACCTGGGGGGTGTCTAGAGTATTCCTGTAAAGCAGCGCTTGTTTGCCGTGCTTAGAACTTTCCCTGCACAAAGTGTAATTTCTGAAGGAAAAAAAGTCATTTAAAAGCACTTACGGCTATAATGAATTGTCGGCTCCCGGCAATACAGAGAAAAGTCATTGATAAAAAAAAAATGCGTGGGGGTCCCCCCAAATTCAATTACCAGGCCCTTCAGGTCTGGTATGGATATTAAGGGGAACCCTGCGTCAAATAAAAAAAAAAAGACGTGGGGTTCCCCCCAAATATCCATACTAGATCCTTCAGGAAACCTGCGTTACATCAGAGGGGGGCTGGGTCACCTGCACGTCACTGGGGAAGCCTGGGTTTCCCCTTGCGTCAGAGGGAGACGGGGTCACGTGACGGGTGGCCCCGCCCTCAGCTTCATAATAGCTGTCACTGGCTTCGGCGGCGTCATTCCCGGGGTGTCTCCAATCCGGTGAAGAGTGCTGCGCTGGACATCATCGTTGGAGCCTGGACCCCGGAGAGGAGAGATCATCCATCGCTGGACCCCCGAGAGGAGACCACTCATCGCAGGATACCGAGAGTGGATTACCGCCGCTGGAATCTTTTTTTTTTTAACCACTTCTCCACCGGGCCTATTCTGGCACTTCTCTCCTTCATTTAAAAATAATAATTTTTTTGCTAGAAAATTAATCAGAACCCCCAAACATTATATATATATATTTTTAGGAGACACCATAGGGAATAAAATGGCAGTCATTGCAACTTTTTATCTTGCACGGTATTTGCGCAATAATTTTTCAAACGCCTTTTTTTGGGAAAAAAAAACAGTTTCACAAATTAAAAAATAACAAAACAGTAAAGTTAGCCCAATTTTTTTGTATAATGTGAAAGATGCTGTTACGCCGAGTAAATAAATACCTAACATGTCACGCTTTAAAATTGCGCACACTCATGGAATGGCGCCAAACTTCGGTACTTAAAAATCTCCATAGGCGACGCTTACATTTTTTTTACAGGTTACTCTTTTCGAGTTACAGCGGAGGTCTAGTGCTAGAATTGTTGCTTGCACTCTACTGCACGCGACGATACCTCACATGTGGGGTTTGAACGGCGTTTACATATGTGGGCAGGACTTACATGCGTGTTTGCTTCTGAGCGCGAGCTACCGGGGACAGGGGCGTTTTACTTTTTACTGAATTTTTTTATTTTGACAATTTAAAAAAAAATATTTTTTTTTGATCACTTTTATTCCTATTACAAGCAATGTCAATAAGACCCCACATCTCTCCTCCAGGCTGGAAAGCATGAGATCGGTGAAAAAAAATCACCGATCTCATGCTGACAGCCGCAATTGCGGCTTTGTTTACTTCCGGGTACCAGGCGTGACGTCACAACGTCGCGCCCGGGACTCCGACGGTCATAGAGATGACTGGTAACCATCTGGTCACCGGAAATCTCTATCGTCGTGAGCCGGTGCCGGCCGATTTGTTCTCCGGGCCCCCGATGGCACAGGAGAGCCCGGAGAAGCACCGGATGGCGGCAGGAGAGGGGGATGTCCCCTCCCGCCGCCTATAAGAACGATCAAGCAGCGGAACTGCCGCTATGATCATTCTAAAGCCTCGTACACACGGTCGGACTTCCATCAGACTTTTCCTTGGATTTTTGTCCGAAGGGAGTTGGCCGGGCACACCCATAGCATACACACCACAGGACTTTTCTGCAAACTTTCCCAAAACTTTTTGCAACATCACATGGTTTTTCTTCTCTTTTCTGCTCTTTACCACCACCCTTTGGTCAACTTCTGCTATTGTTGGTTGATTTTAACATTGGTTGTTTTGTCCATCGGACAAAAGTCCTATGGTTTTCTGTACACACAGTAGGACTTTGCTCCATAGGACTTTTGTTTGGCAAAAGTTTGTCCGTTCGCAGACCCAACTTTTGTCCGATGAAAACAAAACCAAACTCAAAAAAGTTTGTCCGATGGAGCGTACACACGGTCGGATTGTTGGTCCAACTTGCTTAAAACTAAGTTTGTTGGGCAAAAGTCCGACCGTGTGTACGGGGCTTTATGGTGCGCAGAATCGCCGGCATGACAGAATGATATCTGAATGATGCCTGTAGCTGCAGGACTTTTCCCAACGGTGTCTGTGTGGGTTTTTTTACATTTTTTTACACTTTCTTTGTGAAATGGTAGGGGTACAATGTACCCCTTACCAATTCACATAGGGGGGCAGGATCTGGGGGTCCCCTTTGTTAAAGGGGTCTTCCAGATTCTGATAAGCCCCCCGCCTGCAGGCCCCCACAACCACTGGGCAAGGGTTGTGGGGATGAGGCCCTTGTCCCCATCAACATGGGGACATGGTGCTTTGAGGGGTCACAGACCCTCAAAGCATCCTCCCCATGTTGAGGGCATGTGGCCTGGTACGGTTCAGGAGGGGGGGCTCTCTCTCGTCCCCTCCTCTTTTCCTGTGGCCTGCCAGGTTGCGTGCTCGGATAAAGGGTATGGTATGGATTTTTGGGGGGTACTCCACGCCATTGTTTTTTTACATTTGGGGTAGAGTTCCCCTTAAAATCCATACCAAACCTGAAGGGTCTAGTATGGATATTTAGGCGGAACCCCATGTCATTTTTTTTTATTTGACGCAGGGTTCCCCTTAATATTCGTACCAGACCTGAAGGGCCTGGTAATTGAATTTGGGGGGACCCCCATGCATTTTTTTTTTTTATCAATGACTTTTCTCTGTATTGCCGGGAGTCGACAATTCATTATAGCCGCGATTGCTTTTAAATTACTTTTTTTCCTTCAGAAATTACACTTTGTGCGGGGACAGTGCAGGCATACTATACACACTCCCTAGGTACGAAATTGAAAGGAATATTTCACTTTTATTGTTTCACTTTAAGCATTATTAAAATCACTGCTCCCGAAAAAACTGCAGTTTTTAAAACGTTTTTTTTGCATTGATACATGTCCCCTGGGGCAGGACCCGGGTCCGCAAACACTTTTTATGACAATAACTTGCATATAAGCCTTTAAAATTAGCACTTTCTCCCATAGACTTTTACAGGGTGCTTTTCGAATTTGCCGCGAACACCCCAAATTGTTCGCTGTACGGCGAACGGGCGAACAGGCAATGTTCGAGTCGAACATGAGTTTGACTCGAACTCGAAGCTCATCCCTACTCACAATCTCTGTTGCAGAGTTTCCCGATTCTTTCATGTAACAAGTGTAGACACTTCTCTGCTCACTCTGGTAGTCTGCCAAGTTTTTAACATTGTCTGTGCTAGTAGATAAGTAGAAACATTGTAACTCTTCTTTCTTAAATCAAAGGGATACAACTTCTGTGTGTAAATGTAGGAAGTTTAACCACTTAGGCCTGGTTCACACTGGGGCGACAAACGCTCCGACATTGGGAGCTCATGTCGCATGACGTGTGAAAATCAATGTTTCCCTATGGGAGCCGTCCTAACTGGTCCGACACATGTCGGTCCGACTTTGAAAATGCTCCCTGTACTACTTTGGTCCGACTTTGATCCGACTTCAGCCCATTGACTATCATTGAAGTCGGATCAAAGTCGGACCGCAGTCTTGCATGGTCCGACTTTGGCATGCGACTTGTGCTCTGCTGATCTTGAGGGGGAACTCCAGGCCAAATTTTAAATAAAAAAAACGGCATGGGTTCCCCCTCCGGGAGAATACCAGGCCCTTGGGTCTGGTCTGGATTTGAACGGGTGCCCCTACGCCGAAAAATGGCGTGGGGGTCCCCCCAAAATCCAAACCAGACCCTTATCCGAGCACACAACCTGGCAGGCCGCAGGGGAAGAGGGGGGGACGAGAGAGCGGCCCCCCCTCCCTCCTGAACCGTACCAGGCCGCATGCCCTCAACATGGGGGGTTTGGTGCTCTGGGGCAGGGGGGCGACCTGCGGCCCCCCCACCCCAGAGCACCCTGCCCCCATGTTGATGAGGACAGGGCCTCTTCCCGACAACCCTGGCCGTTGGTTGTCGGGGTCTGCGGGCGGGGGGCTTATCGGAATCCGGGAGCCCCCTTCAATAAGGGGGCCCCAGGATCCCGGCCCCCCCACCCTATGTGAATGAGTATGGGGTACATCGTACCCCTACCCATTCACCTGGTGGACAAAAAATTGCAATAAAAAAACACTACACGGGTTTTCAAAGTAATTTATTGCTCTCGTCCCCCCCTTTTCCCCTGCGGCCGGCCAGGTTGTGTGCTCGGATAAGGGTCTGGTTTGGACTTTGGGGGGACCCCCACGCCGTTTTTTCGGCGTAGGGGCGCCTGTTCAAATCAGACCAGACCCAAGGGCCTGGTATGCTCCTGGAGGGGGAACCCATGCCGGTTTTTTAATTTAAAATTTGGCCTGGAGTTCCCCTTCAAGATTCATACCAAACACAGTGCCTGATATTGGCGGGGATCCAAGTCGGATCCCCGTTCATTGAAAGTCGGACATATGTCGGCTTCATGTCGCAGGGCAAAGTCGGATCCAAAGTAGGACCCCCTAATTGCCCCTAGTTAACCCTTTCACCAGTGATCACCATATAAGTGTTACGGGTGACGCTGGTTAGTTAGTTTTCTTTTTATAGTGTCAGGGCACCCGCCGTATACATAACCCAATAAAGGTTTAACCCCCTGATCGCCCGGCGGGTGATATCAATTAGGTTTTAGCGTCAGAGAGGGTCTGCGTCACACCCCAGGCAGCGTCAGGTTAGTGCCAGTAACGCTAACACCCACGCGTGAAGCATACACCCTCCTTAGTGGTATAGTATCTGAACAGATCAATATCTGATCTGATCAGATCTATACTAGCGTCCCCAGCAGTTTAGGGTTCCCAAAAACGCAGTGTTAGCGGGATCAGCCCAGATACCTGCTAGCACCTGCATTTTGCCCCTCCGTCCAGCCCAGGCCACCCAAGTGCAGTATCGATCGATCGCTGTCACTTGCAAAACACAACACACATAACTGCAGCGTTCGCAGAGACAGGCCTGATCCCTGCGACTCCAGTGCTGTAGGAGGTGATTTCACCACCACAGTTAAAAAAAAAAGCAAATATGCCGAAGCATTGGGGCAGCAGGGGCAGAGGAGCGATTTTGCTCCTAATGCCGCGCACATACGGTCGAAATTCCGACGGAGGCTTGCCCGTGGAAAAGTCCGACCATGTGTGTGCGGCATAACTTTTTTGCGGGAGGATGCCCCCATGCTTCGGCATATATAAATGGTGCATGTATGCCCATCATTAGAAGTGGGTGGATGAAGGGCGGTATTCTAATGGTGGGCATACCCACCCGATCAATCTCTTTTTTCATTCAGCCAACTGGCTGCATGAAAAAAAAAGATTACAATACATGTCCAACAAGGACCAGCAACGTACTGGTATGTTGCTGGACTTTGAATGGTTATACCAGATTGATGCCTGCGGGTTTAGGTATCATCTTGGTATCATTCTTTTCAGCCAGAGGCCGGCTTTCATGTAAAAGCAATCCTAGTGGCTAATTAGCCTCTGGACTGCTTTTACAAGCAGTGGGAGGGAATGTCCCCCCCCGGATATAAAAAGCGCCATTGGGAAATTGGGAAAGCATTTTATCGCACCGATCTTGGTGTGGTCAGATGCTTTGAGGGCAGAGGAAAGATCTAGGGTCTAGACCCCAGTTTTTTTTAAAAAAAGAGTACCTGTCACTACCTATTGCTATCATAGGGGATATTTACATTCCCTGAGATAACAATAAAAATGATAAAAAAATAAAAAAAATATGGAAGGAACAATTTAAAAATAAAATAAAAAAGCAAAATTAATAAAAAAAAAAAAAAAAAGCACCCCTGTCCTGCCCTGCTCTTGCCCAATGGCGAACGCAAGCGTCGGTCTGGCATCATATGTAAACAGCAATTGCACCATGCATGTGAGGTATCACCGCGAAGGTCAGATCGAGGGCAGTAATTTTAGCAGTAGACCTCCTCTGTAAATCTAACGTGGTAACCTGTAAAGGCTTTTAAAGGCTTTTAAAAATGTATGTAGTTTGTCGCCAATGCGCGTTTGTGCAAAATTTTAAATTTTGTCGTGTTTGGTATCTATGTACTCGGCCTAAGATCATCTTTTTTATTTCATCAAACATTTGGGCAATATAGTGTGTTTTAGTGCATTAAAATTAAAAAAAGTGTATTTTTTCCCCAAAAAATGTGTTTGAAAAATCGCTGCGCAAATACTGTGTAGAAAAAAAATGCAACACCCACCATTTTATTCTGTAGGGCCTTTGCTTTAAAAATATATATAATGTTTGGGGGTTCAACATAATTTTCTTGCAAAAAAAAATATGTTTTCATGTAAACAAAAAGTGTCAAAAAGGGCTTTGTCTTCAAGTGGTTAGAAGAGTGGATGTAAGCTTCCTAATGTTGTGTATAAAATGCCAGAACAGTTCAAAACCCCCCCAAATGACCCCATTTTGGAAAGTAGACACCCCAAGCTATATACTGAGAGGCATGTCGAGTCCATGGAATATTTTATATGTTGACACAAGTTGCGGAAAAAATACAATTTTTTTTTTTTTTTGCACAAAGTTGTCACTAAATGACATATTGCTCAAACATGCCATGGGCATATGTGGAATTACACCCCAAAATACATTCTGTTGCTTCTCTTGAGTATGGGGATACCACATGTGTGAGACTTTTTGGGAGCCTAGCCGCGTACGGGACCCCAAAAACCAATCACCGCCTTCAGGCTTTCTAAGGGTGTAAATTTTTGATTTCACTTCTCACTGCCTATCACAGTTTCAGAAGCCATGGAATGCCCAGATGGCACAAACCCCCCCCCCCAAATGACCCCATTTTGGAAAGTAGACACCCCAATCTATTTGCTGAGAGGTATTGTGAGTATTTTGCAGATCTCGCTTTTTGTCACAAAGTTTTGAAAATTGAAAAAAATAAATAAATAATTTTCTTTCTTCATTTTCAAAAACAAATGAGAGCTGTAAAATACTCACCATGCCTCTCAGCAAACAGCTTGGGGTGTCTACTTTCCAAAATGGGGTCATTTGTGCTATTTTGGCATTTTATGGCCTTCGAAACTGTGATAGGTAGTGAGGAGTCAAATCAAAAATTTGTGCCTAGAAATCCTGAAGGCGGTGCTTGGTTTTCGGGGTCCCGTACGCGGCTAGGCTCCTAAAAAGTCCCACACATGTGGTATCCCCGTACTCAGGAGAAGCAGCAAAATTTATTTTGGGGTGCAATTCCACATATAACCATGGCATGTGTGAGCAATATATCATTTAGTGACAACTTTTTTTTTTTGTCATTATTCAATCACTTGGGACAAAAAAAAAATATTCAATGGGCTCAACAGGCCTCTCAGCAATTTCCTTGGGGTGTCTACTTTCTAAAATGGGGTCATTTGGGGGGGATTTTGGGCTATTTTGGCATTTTATGGCCTTCAAAACTGTGATAGGTAGTGAGGAGTGAAATCAAAAATTTGCGCCCTTAGAAATCCTGAAGGCGGTGCTTGGTTTCCGGGGTCCCGTACGTGGCTAGGCTCCTAAAAAGTCCCACACATGTGGTATCCCCGTACTCAGGAGAAGCAGCAGAATGTATGTTGGGGTGCAATTCCACATATAACCATGGCATGTGTGAGCAATATATCATTTAGTGACAACTTTTTGTATTTTTTTTGTCATTATTCAATCACTTGGGACAAAAAAAAAATATTCAATGGGCTCAACATGCCTCTCAGCAATTTCCTTGGGGTGTCTACTTTCCAAAATGGGGTCATTTGGGGGGGTTTTGTACTGCCCTGCCATTTTAGCACCTCAAGAAATGAGATACCCTAGTTTGTAAACGCTATAACTTTTGCGCAAACCAATAAATATATGCTTATTGACATTTTTTTTACTAAGGACATGTGGCTGAATACATTTTGGCCTAAATGTATGACTAAAATTGAGTTTATTCGATTTTTCTTATAACAAAAAGTAGAAAATATCATATTTTTTCAAAATTTTCGGTCTTTTTCCATTTATATCGCAAAAAATAAAAATCGCAGAGGCAATCAAATACCATTAAAAGAAAGCTCTATTTGTGGGAAGAAAAGAACGCAAATTTTGTTTCGGTACAACATTGCATGTCCGCACAATTTACAGTTAAAGCAGCGCAGTGCAAAATTCTGAAATCACCTTTGGTCCTTTAGCTACCAAATGGTCCGGGGCTTAAGTGGTTAATGTGAAAGATGACGTTAAGCCGTGAGAATCGTGAGCGAATCGTGATCTATCTTCTAAGCAAAAAAATCACGATTCTCATTTTAGCCAGAATCATGCAGATCTACTGTGCAGACATGACCAGCATACAGAAGGCGTTTGAAACTGGACGTAGACAAACATTGGAGGCCACTGGATCAAGTTGGGTATGCTTCTTGGGAGTGCACTTTTTCTTTTAGGCTTGTCCCAAGCATTGCTATGTCACAGCTAGAGCAATGCATGTTACACACGTGATATTTAGCCATGATCTACACAAAGAATGATCTCCAACAAAACCCAGCAGATATTATAACTTTTTACATAAAAACGAACTATACTTAACAGGTCCTTCCTTCTCTTGTTCTGCAACATGCATAAATACACTTGATTTCAACACCCTATAAATCTGTACATCCAGTTTTTACTTGTTTGAGGTGCACAAGCTTGTTTTCTAGCCTCCAAAGACTGGCCATGACACCCCTTTATTTGACTGGGGCAGAACAGCATCCAATTAGACCTCTCTTACCATGCTGAGATGGAAGGAATGGGGATGGTACTTACATGACACAAATGCATGACTCACTCAAAGAATGATCTCCAACACTAGTAAGTATTTTAACTTTTTATCTTCACAAGTTAAAATACTTACTGGTATTTTAACTTGTAGGCACCCCTTGCGCACATATAGGTAGAAAAGGGGACAGCATGGGAACAAGATCCCTACCTGTATTAGGGTTCCTTTCCTCCAAGCCATTTGAACGCTCTATGCCACCACCCATGGTGGCAGTCAAACTCCTGCACTCCTTATCTTTAACTTTCCTGATCTTAAATGGTACCTGCAAAGATTTTGCTTTGTCCAGTGGGCGCTTTTTGTGCTTGGTACAGAACCACTAGTCTCTAATATTCATCTAATACAATACGAACCCACCTGTATCACTACCAAATCTTCATAAGATTTTAAAGGAATATGGCTCTTTGTGGCAATACAAAATTAACACCACCAAAACTGAAGCACTTCCTATCAATGTTAGAGCTCCCCACTTCGGTCAGCTGAAGTTGAATTTTAACTAAAGCTAAAAGGCAGATTCCCTTTAGTACCTAGGTGTACACATCATACCTACTTATTAGTCTCTCTATAAACAAAACTTTCCCCCCTTATGCTGTAGAACACAAATGGAAATCACACCCTCTATCTCTACTGCAATGAATTGCAACACTTAGGATGTCTATCATTCCTAAATGTCTTTATTTATTTGAAACACTCCCCATTAAGGTCCCTTTAACCACGTGACGATGGCTCACGCTGATATATGTTGGCAGAATGGCACGGCTACGCAAAGTATATATACGTCACTTTGAATTTCGCGCCGTGCGGTCGCGCGCCCCTGCCGCGGCTCCGTGACTGTGCCCGCGGACTCAATGTCCACCGGTATCCCACGATCGGGTCACAGAGCTGCAGAATGAGGAGAGGCCAGTGTAAACAAGGCATCTCCCCGTTCTGCCTAGTGACACGACACTGATCGTCTGCTCCCTCTCATCGGGAGCAGTGTCTCAACGACACTGGATGCCAAGCGCCTTGAGGCGATTTAGTTCGCAATTGTAGCGCTATACAAGTTCTCACTCACTCACTCACTCATCAGTGACATGTCACAGTAAGCCACGCCCCCTAACAGTTAGAATCACTCCCTAGGACACACTTAACCCCTTCCTAGATTCCTAGTGGTTAACCCCTTCACTGCCAGTCACATTTATACAGTAATCAGTGCATTTTTATAGCCCTGATCTCTGTATAAATGTGAATGGTCCCAAAATAGCGTCAAAAGTGTCCGATATGTCCTCAATAATGTTGCAGTCACAATACAAATCGCTGATCGCCGCCATTACTAGTAAAAAAAAAATATTAATAAAAATGTCATAAAACTATCCCCTATTTTGTAGACGCAATAACTTTCGCACAAACCAATCAATAAATGCTTATTACACTTTTTTTACCAAAAAATATGTAGAAGAATACGTATCGGCCTAAACTGAGGAAAAAATTTGTTTTTTTTATATATTTTTTGGGGCTATTTATTATAGCAAAAAGTAAAAAATATTGCCTTTTTTTCAAAATTGTTGCTCTATTTTTGTTTATAGCACAAAAAATAAAAACCGCCGAGGTGATCAAATACCATCAAAAGAAAGCTCTATTTGTGGGGAAAAAAGGACGTCAATTTTGCTTGGGAGCCACGTCGCACGACCGCGCAATTGTCAGTTAAAGCGACGCAGTGCCGAATCGCAAAAAGTGGCCCGGTCATTTGGCAGCCAAATGGTCCGGGGCGGAAGTGGTTAAAGATCTTTAAAAAATTCAGATTGCCTTGCTTAAAGTGATTGTAAACCTACTTTTTTTTAAATAACAAACATGTTACACTTACCTGCTTGAGCAGCCCCAATCTTCCTCTTCCCAGGTACCCATTTGGCTCTCCTGGTTCTTACTCTTCTCGGTGTGCCACCAGAGGAAGCTGCTTCCTATTATGGCACACCTGCAGGGCTTGATCCCGAGCTGTGCTGCCTGCGTCCATAGACACAGACAGTGTGGCTTGGCCCAGCCCCCCCGCTATCTCATCACAGGATTTGATTGACAGCAACATGAGATAATGGCTCCTGCTGTTGCCTCTCTATCCTGGGAGGAGGGACAGAGAAAAGAGAAGAGAGCTGCTGCTCTAGGGTACAGCACTGGATCAACATTAGACTCAGGTGAGTATAAGAGGGAACTTGGGGGGGGGGTGGTTGGAAAAGCTGCATTAATGTAAAAAAAACCTTCTACCATACAAACACTTTCATTTTATATGTAACTACATGACACCGTCTCTTTAGAGGGTTGCTTTGCACACCTAAATCCCAAGGAAGTCTTGGAGTTATGGATATAACAGAATATTATTTTGCAGCCCACTTGAGACATCTGGTGTCTTGGGCCATGTTCTGGCTCCAATGCAATTCACTAAACTTATCTGGGAGCAAACCAAAGACAAATTTATTTGACATCCACAAAATCATTGTTGACATCCCCTTTCTGCACTCCGAGTGTCCCTAATAGCTCACAAACAAAAATGATATAGCCCTGGAGATTGTGCTCTCGCCTACATTCTATGCTTCTTCTGTTCTCCAAATTACAGGATAAATATAACCTCCCTGTTCCAAATCCAACACTTTGCCCAGTTTTTGACTAAATACTTTAAATTCAATCAGCTCACGCCCTTGGAGAAGATCTGCAGGGAGGATGATTGATATAGTCAAAACAATACATTTCTTGAACATCCTTATATGTTGGTAGGAAACGGTAGTTGGGCAAGAACTTCCCTTGAAGATTTGGCTAATGTCCTGTCTATTGTATATATCATCTTAATGTATTGGTATTATACTGTACTTCATATTTATTTTATCTCATAAATCCCACAGTCAGCAACATGGCCCACTTAGCAGTGGGGCTAATTATACCATATCTGGTGGTCCTGCTCTGGCACCACAACCTTCTGGGGGGGAAGCCGTTGCCTTGCTCTCAAAACTAGCGAAAACGTATTACTTTGGACCTTCTGACACACCTATTGGGTCTCCCTATTTGAAGTGTAGAAAGTGTTTTAAAAAAAATTGATTTCCCATAGTCTAACAGACACACACTTCCTGATAACCACTAAATGGAAACCGACAACTTCCCTACTTTGCGTGACTTATTGAATAAGATCAAAGACGTAAGATTACTGAAACACCTAAGGCAAGATTGCACAAAACATTGGACAAATTGAATGCTGTGTTGGGCATTTTGAAGCACCTGATTTAAAACATGCGCTGACTCTCCTCTGTAATTTCACTGTGGTTCTGTGCACTAAATGGCTCGCTTTTTACCGCATATTCCTGCCCCAATTTCTCTAACCATTCCCTCACTCCTTTCCTTATATCTTTTTTATGTTTCGTTCTTTTTTATATTGTTTCTCCACTGGTGTTATAACACTATCTGCCCTCTGCATACTAACAGACATGGTTACCAGAAGGGCAATGTTGACCTGAATTCCTATATAGTCCTATATGACTGTTCTTTCTCATATGCCCCATACACACGATCGTTTTTCATGCCGTTAAAAATGCCATTTTTAAAAATGGCCATTAAAAATGATCGTGTGTATGCTCCAGAGCATTTTTAACGACGTGAAAAACAGCCATTAAAAATTTTGAACATGCTCTTTTTTTTCACGTCGTTTTTCATGTCGTTTTTTTAACGACGTGAAAAGCGATAGTGTGTATGCTTTGATGACATGCTCAGAATCAAGTATGAGACGGGAGCGCTCGTTCTGGTAAAACTAGCGTTCGTAATGGAGATAGCACATTCGTCACGCAGTAACGGACTGAAAAGCACGAGGCTGAAAAGCGTGAATCGTTGCTCAACAAACTTTACTAACATGAAGGGTGGCGCCATTCGAGCGGAACTTCCCCTTTATAGTGCCGTCGTACGTGGTATACGTCACTGCGCTTTGCTTGATCGTTTTTTAAAATGATCGTGTGTACGCAAGACAGGCTTGAGAGGAAACATGAAAAAAAACGACGTGAAAAACGGCAAGAAAAAAAATGGCAAGAAAAACGATCGTGTGTATGGGGCAATACTCATTGAGCATGTTATGTACTGTGATCTATCATGTTTCACATGACAGAGAGTTTGTTACCCTTGTATGTGGATCTTTCTCCATTTATCTTGTTATTTAACAAAATTCCTAAATAAATTCTTACATTTAATTTTTTTTTTTAATTCTTAAACATAAAAAAAGAACTACTAGAATGGCACAAGTGCTTGATGTGGCTTGTTTTTATGCTGAGCTGAGTGATAGCAGACTATTTTAAAGCAGCACGTACTGTATATCTAACATAATGCTCATTTACTGCATTTTTACTTCATGCAGTATATGATTAGCTAATAAAAATTAGAGTACGGCACAATCCTATCCTACTCGTATGAGATACACAATGAATTGTTAAAAAAATATAACAAAGTAAAAAAAATGTAACCTAAAACATGTAACCCAAATAAGGGTGTTCCTTATTGTAGAGTGAGTGTGTCAGTGTCAGTTCAATGACTCTCATGACTATTCATCAGAACCAGTTATTTGATGAGTTTAACTACTGGGTCATTCTTGATTTGAGCCTTGTATTCATATTAAAGATTTCCAATAAATCTATGCACTTGTTCCATTTGTATCTATTTTGTTACAGCTGCCAAAGGAAATGAAGAGAAATGCAGATATAAGCACGAAAAATCTTAGGCTTTAGCCATTGATCTCAGGCTAAGGCAATGTTCTCTTGTCTGTAAGCTATGGAGGAAAACATTAACAAATAAATAGCATAGAGTTTTAATGCTACATAATCATGTCATCTTTTCTTTATATTCTGAATATATTATATATTATAATAAGCAATACGTCTCAATTTGTAGGCATGTCTAGAGCCAGATGTAATGACGTATAATGTGCACAATCTTAACTGCATGACTATCCTCATGATTAACTTTTTAATTGCTAACAGACTCATTAAATAGGGCAGTGCAGGCAGGACAAAGTCCTGAAAACCAGCAGCAACTAATAATCCTCATTTCAACAGTTAACAGTAACCAACTCAACGAAAGATAATTGCTGACTAATTGCTTTTTTGCTGCAAAACATCAGACAGTAACAGGTGGTAAAGTGTGTTTGTAAAAGACACTCCATTCACCCATGAGCAAAGACTCCGATGCGAGAACTGTATTTGCTTACCTGTGCACTGAAGGCCATTTCCATGGAAACCATCTCTGCATCGGCATATATAACCACCCTCCATGTTGATACACTCTGCATTGTGTGGGTCACAGGCATCAAAGTGTGGCAAGCATTCATCAATATCTAAAGTAAAGCATCAAGTTAAAAACAAACAGTAAGCAAGTGTTCACACTTTCTGAAATGCCTTGATTATATAAATGCTATGACTCTCATTATTAGTTAAAAGTGTTCGGCAAAATATTATATTGCTCTATCTACATTAGGACTCATGGATACAGCCGTATCTGCCAGGGAGTCCACAGGTAACACGTACAGCTGCAAATAAAAGTCAATGGGGTTGATTTACTAAAACTGGAGTGTGCAAAATCGGTGCAGCTTTGCAAAGAAACCAATCAGCTTCCATGATTTTTTGTCAAAGCCTAGTTGAACAAGCTAGAAGCTGATTGGCTATCATGCACAGTTACGCCAGATTTTCCACTCTCCAGTTTTAGTAAATCAATCCCAATCGCTCTACACGGCTATACAACTCTGGATGCAAATTTCTGCCTCCAGAGTTGCATGTCTGTATGCATGTGGGTGTTTTTGCAGGTACTTGGGTATACATGCTTATAGAAACGTATGGCCATTGACTTCTATAGGTGGCTGTACACATTATCTGTGGGCTCTCTGGTGGGGAAATGTGCTGGGATTTACACCATATGGCCAGATACAGCCATGTGCATGAGCCTTTACAAGCAAATGCCTTCATAATCCTTCTGACTGCAAAGTATATAAATTAGGGAGATGAGTGGTGGAATGTGGTGTCCACTTCTTCACCTTCTAGTTTCTACCATTATATCAATAATGTGGCAGCTGTTTTTTTCATTGAGACATCAGAGGGAGGTTGAGGGCTGTCTGTTATTGGTAATGTAGAGAGAGGTGCGTGATGTACAATAAATTCACCTGTGCCAAGAATATATGTGCGGAACAAATAAAGTTAGTCAGAGTTTACATTCCACAGTGAGGCATGTTTAAATAGTAGGAGATTTGTGCTGTATTTAAAAAGAGGTGTCACTTACGTATGCTTAATATAAAATAGCAAAATTATATTTTGCACTAGAAATGTTCATACAATATTAATTACCATGGACATATGCGGCAAGCAATGCTATGCCTTTTTATAATGGCCAAAAAATTTAGCATTTTTATATACACAACTGTTATGGTTATTGTCATTCAGTATGTAGGTCTAAAGAGCAGTTCTCAAGGATTCAGGCATAAGACTGAACAAAGAAAAATCTCTTTTTAAATCTTGCATAATAATAATAATGATAATAATAGTTTGGAAAAATGATATAATATACACAACATAACATAAATATCTGATCTGGTAACCACATGCCTAGATATTTTTCATTCAGATTTTTATGTAAGGCACAGAACTCTGTCCATAGTTGCCAACATCTCAGAATGGCGGCACACTACAATTATATCAAGGCGTATATATCAAGTCAAGATAACACAAATATATTGTAGGAAATTAATGCAGCTTTTCAAAATGCAGGCAATTTTACTGTAAGGCCCATCGCATATTGGTGATCTTGCTCCTGGTGAGAATTTGCTTGTTTGAGAATAGCTAAAAAATGCTGAGAAAATTGTCACCTGTTTCCACATGTCACTCCTTTGCTGGCTGGATGAGCAAGGGGTCACTCTCTTGCTGACAGAATTGTAGCAGAATGTCCTTCGCCAGCAACAGACTGACACCTTGCTTATCTGGTCAAAGAAGGTAAAGTGTATAAAAACAAAAGAGTATTTGTTCTGCCCTGTACAGTGATCTAGTCACCGGGCAAGTTGTCACCAGTTACAGGATCAGTAGTGTGCCATAAACCTTAGAGTTGATCAGTGTTCAAAATTTGAGACATTGCTGGGGACACACTTTTCCAGGGACACGTTTTCAAAACCTAAGCATGTCTTCCTGCACTACGTTATTTGATAATGAATCCCTATTACACAAGTCCAGATATGTTGATGAAATGTTGTAAAGAAACATCTAGGGGTTTGCTCAAACCATGTAAAATCTGTATAGATCAATGCAGGCTCAACACAACAGCATATAGAAACAAATTGTTGTCTATGTTCCCTGTCCACACCATAATGCTGCATTGAGATTGGTTGCAGGGAATAGCAAAAAAATACAGACATGCATGTTACGCTGTGGTTGAATGAAGTGTCATATTGTAACACTTCTGTAGCGAGGGTTAACATTTAGGGGGAGTATCTGGGTGGTAGCATGGCCCAGATACACTAATTGTTAGGAATCTATGGCCAATTTGATTAGTGGAGGATATAATGGTGTTCAGTTCCCTGTGGCCCCTGGGTGGCGCTGTTGCCTTGGGCTGGGGTTGAACCATCATTGTAGAGCCGTGCCCTTTGTGTCCTCTTGCGGTAGTAGTATGGCGGGGCGGGGAACCCGCTGTGCCTGCTGGGAGAGGGTATTAAGGGGCGGACATCTTTCGCACGAGGTCTGAGCCCCAGGCACCTTCAGCCTGGGGGCTGCTGTTCTGTTCGTCCGCGCCCAGATGCCCTCAGCCTGGGTGCAAGGGAGTTCGAGTTCCATCCCAGGCACCTTAAGCCTGGGGTGAGGTACATGCCGAGGCCTGGGGCCCAGTACCTTCGACTGGGTCCCGTATGGGAGAGGATACCTAGGGGCCCACCGAGTGAGGGGACCCGAGTCTTGGGCGAGGAGAACCAGGGAGGTGACCTGGCCTGAAGATCCAGTGCAGCATTGGCTGGTGACAGTGCAGGCCTCTGGGGACCGTCCGGGATGGATCATCTCCCTAACAGGGGTCGCCATTAGAAGGTAGTTCATGTTCTATGGTCTTTGCAGAGACCCAGCTACATCAGGTTGGTGGCAGAGGCCTATCCTAAGGTCTGTGGCAGAGACCAAATCGTTTACCCGGTCTGTGGCAGGGACCAACCTCACGGTCGGTGGCAGCGACAGTGCGCCAAAAGTTGTTGTGAACTCCTAACAGCTTCTCTGATCCAAAAGGATTGTGCCTGAACCCTCTCCCCACCAAGTTTGTGTTTGTATCAACCTGTCTGCTTGCAAAGAGGCATATTTATCTCTGCGGAAATAAATATAGATGTTGTACTGTCACCTGGTGTGGGCTTACTTTTCTGGGAGCAAAGTGTTCTACATTCTCCTATCTACCTGACATATTTAAAGTGGAATCTCCGGACAGAGACACAGACCCGAAGGTAAAGAACTTAGCTCAAACCTCTATACACATAAGAGGTGCGAGCTGGTGGCAGCACCTCACCCCTCTCCCTGGTCCCCCTAGACGAGTTAACCAGCCGAGAAGAAGAAGGGAGAGAGCGGGTGAGACCGCTACACTTCGATAAAGTAAAAAAAAAATAAAGAAAAAGGAAACAGCGTGATGCAACCACGTATTGCACTGCCTCTCGCCCCCTACACAACACAACCAACAATGGGCCTTCTTTAAAAGGAAATACTGCAAAATGCACAACAATATTGATGTTGAAACTATGGTTCCACTTTTCTGAATAAGAAGCTAGAATGCTTATTCATATTCTATTCTGTAATTTGACATAATCAATGAAAATACATCTTAATTAAAGTCAAAATAAGTAATATATTGACAAGACGAAATACAAACAGGAGCATGCAAATATGTATGCTCAGCAGAAATATGTTACTTTCCAGCACTCGCAGGTTAGTGTAGGAGTTGTGTTGAGCCTTTGGTGCAGGGTTTGATGTTATAGCAAACTTTCAAAGAGGTCTGTTATCCCCCACTAAGTGAGTAAAATATGATCAAAAGTTTGTGGAAAGCTGACCATCAAACCTAGTTGAAGATTGTTGGACATCCCATTTCAAAACCATGGGCATTAGGATGCAGCTTTCCCCTTTGCAGCTATAACAACTTTAGTCTTTCAGGTAGGCTTTCCAGAAGATCTTCGGATGTGTTTAAGGAAATTTGTCATCATGTAGCCAAAAGAACATTTTTCAGGTACTGATGTTAGATGAGAAGATGTGGCTCACAATTGGTGCTCCAACTCATCCCATATTTAGTAGGGTTGAGGTCAGGGCTCTTTGTAGATGTCTGAAGTTTCTCCACACCAAACATTTCAAACCATATCTTTTTGAACATGCCTTTTTTGTTGCAGGACTGATGATCTGGTGTGATATACACATACTTTTGTAGTATATAGTGTTTTTGAAATGGCAGTGAGTATAATTCAATTGGAAGTCATTAACAACATAGCTGAATATGAAATGTGTTATAATATCCTGAGTCCTTTACATGCTGAAATCAAATGTAAGCTTAACTTTGATGTTAAAGCGGTTGTATAGTTATTTTTTTTAACTTTTACCTACAGGTAAGCCTATATAATAAGGCTTTCCTGTAGGTAAAAAAAATATCTCCTAAACCTTTACGGTTTAGGAGATATTCCCCTCGCAAACCGCCTCTGAATGCAGCAGCGCATGCGCACAGGGGATTTTCGGCTTAAGGCCCGGCAGACGCCGGACCTTGCCGGAAAGAAGTCTCCCGCGCGCATCTGCGGGAGTGATGACTTTGCGGCTCCAGCCACTCACAGCGCTAGAGCCGCGATACCCGGAAGACACAGCAAGGCAAGATGTCATCTCCCTGGCGTGGACCAGGTAAGTTACTGATGCCTCGTTCTAAGGTAAGTATTTCATAATGAGCTAGTATGCGGTGCATACTAGCTCATTATGTATTTTGCTTTACAGGGTTAAAAAGAAAAAAAAATGTTCAGCGGGTATACAACCGCTTTAAGAGTTATAAGTGTGATAAGTGTATACTGCATGCAGTAAAAGCAAATTTTTTGCCAAAAATGATCTGTCGTGATTCTCTGGTGCCAAAACACCCTTTTCAGAAGCCATGAAGAACCTCATAACGGTTGTTACAATTGGTCCGAACTGGGAAAACTGTCCACAAAAACACAACATATATATAAAAATATCTTAAACCTGATAACAATTGTTACAATTGGTCAGAACTGGGAAAATTGTCCACAAAAACACAATAGATATGTAAAAATATAAAGTGAGCTTTCAACATCTACAAAAACTGAAATGTCAGTTTCAGCTGGATTTATGGCTTATATCACACCTGAATTCCTATAGTAACAAAGATGAATGGGAGCTTGTTTTAAGCCTCAAACAATGTAAATTCGTGCATATTCTGGGCACAGGGAATCTCTGTGAACCCATTGCATTTTACTTACATCATGGGTTGGGGTGATTTATGACTTGACGTACAAAAAAACTGAAAGGGTTTCATCATTTCTTTGCACTAGATTACTGCAGTGAAAATAAGTAAGTGATTTGGTCATTACCATGACAGGACTTGCCATTCCCAGTATAGCCTTCCAAGCATTGGCATCTTGGTCCATCTTCTGATGGCACACAGTAAGCATTGATATCACAGGAACTGTCCCCACAGCCACTCTCATCTGTTTGAAGAACAAAGTTTATAGCCTTACATTTCTGCCAAAAAGAATTAAAGACCCAACAGGTGCCCCAGCTATGTGACCTTTTTAAATTACATTTTCAGGTCAATATGGATTAATCTTAAAATACTATCATGGCAGCTAGTTCCTGCAGTGCATTACCATCTATAGTTTCCAATGGGAGACACTTTTATTAGATTAACACTGTGAGTGTCTAGCTCAATGTGGCATTGAAATGAACACAGATCTACAAATTAAGGTGTATTGTACTATATGCCTTAATGGCAAAACCATTGCTGATACTTCCTAGTATTATGAAAAAGGAAGAACATTTATAACTAAAATTCACTAATTATATTAGATGCCTGAAATATAGCTAAAGACATAAGGGTTGATTTACTAAAGGAGTTTAGGCTGTTGACTTAACTTAGTTTATAAGGTGAACTTTTGACTACCCAACCATGTGAGAGGGTAATAATTTTTGGTGTCTCTATCCACGCTATACAGCATGGATAAACAAATCTCTTGTCGCGGATATTGTATTTGGATAGTCAGCCCTGCCAGATGATTGCATGCAGTAGTTGTTCAGCAGAGAATTTTGAATGGTTCCTCAGGAACCATCCGAAATTCAAACAGTGTATGGCCCACATAAGACAATTGTGAAGCTAGAGAGGATGAATCTCCCTAGCAAGGACACAGACAACAGGGGTTCAAAATCTTCCCTATTCATTCCAAAACTGAAAAAATTTGTATTTGCTTTACAAGTAATAATCTAATTTAAAAACTTTGATTACTTGGATGTATCCGGCTACAGGTATACCACAAGTAAAAAGATAATGCCTGTCCAACATAATTGGTCTGAGCCAGGGACTGTTGAACAGTGACATTGGAAGCAGCATGAAAATAAAATCTAAAACAGAAGTGAGGTCCGCAGTGGTAGCCAGTGTATATTTCACAATGCTGTAGAAGTTGGAAACTGAGCATATGAAGGAAAAGTACATAAGAGTTTAATCTTTAGTGAAAACTATCAGTAGCCCCTATCAGTAGCCCCAGGATTATGTGCAAATCTACACTTTTCCTGTAAATGTCAAGTTAGGCCCTGCGTCTCACCTTTTCTGAGCCCTCATTTTGACCCTTTAATGTCATGTGCAACCACACCGACCAGTAGCAGAACAGTCGCTGGGACGTGGTGTATCCAGGTTTGGCTTTTTGCTAAAAAGTCAAGATATGAGCTTAACTATATTTGTCTGTATCGCTGACTGTACTAATTATTTTGACATGCTGAATTCATTATTTATCATATCCTCAGTTGGAATTGCCTAGGATTATGTTAAATAAATGTTGTAAGAAACCTTTCTACAAGTTGACTTTATGTTAATATTTGCAGGATAATTGCTTTGCAGTCAGATTATCTACTGTATATACTGGAGTAAAAGAAATATGGAAACTTTTTAATATTATGTAATTTGTACACTACTCTTAGGCTGCATTCACACCTGAGCGTTTTGTAGCCCTAAGCCTGAAGCTACAAAACGCTAGAGGGGAAAAATCCATTATTCTCTATGGAGATGGTTCACATCTCCACTCCAAAACGCCTGAAGCCGAACGCCTGAAGCTCAAACAAGTTCCGGACCCTTTTTTGTCGCGCGAATCGGGCAGATTTGGGCGTTTTAGGAGTCATAGAATGTAATGAAAACGCCCGATTCAAGCGTCTAGCGCGACAACGAGTGTTTTGACGGGCACAAATTCGCGCGACAAAACGACGGTAAAAACGGCGGTAAAAACGCTCGAAACGCTATGCTCAGGTGTGAATGCAGTCTAAAAGTATAGTAGATTTTGGATAGATTAAGCCACAACAGGAAGTGAGAGCAAATTCATACAAAGTGAGGGAAATCAGTGGTTGTCACCAAGGTCACAAGAGTTAGAGTCCAAACTGGAAGATTTCAGCTCTATTCCTGTTCTGGTGACAACTCAAAGCTTTGTCACTAGATAATTAAAACAATGGCAAGTGGACAAGATGGTATAGAACCAGTGTGTTGGAGTTGCTTTACTTTGCTTCACATTAGGAATTTTAGGGCATATCTTGTGTTCTAGAATTTGTCGCAAACCTGCTGCCTCCAATTTTTTTCAACTGCAGGGCACAAAAAATACGCCTTTAGTGTTTTTGATGCAATCAGCGCATGTTTTTGAAGTTTTTATCACTGCCTGTGCCCCCTTCAGGTAGAGTAATTTTGCTATTTGTCCTGGTGACCATTGTTACTTCCACAGATCAAGATGGGAAATCCAAAATGTTCCAATTGTGAACCAAAACATAAGTTGAGAGTAAATTTTAGTAGCACCTGTTCAGGTGACAAATGTCCAACTGTCTAAGAGGGGAAGTCCATTCATTTTGTAGAGATAGGAGAGGTCTCAGTGGGAGAGAGATATCGGTTCTATTCCTAATGATAGCTGGGATGACATTTTACAATCCCTTCAGAGTGTTTTCTTATCCCCTTCTCATAGACTTACGCAGGTATTTATTTTACATAGAGTTCATGTGAAGGGGGTGAGTTCCTTTTCTCCAATCAGCTCTCAGAGCTTTCCTCGCTGAGCTCTGTAGAGTGGTACTTCAGCTCTCTGTCCCTTTTTTTCTGACAGCTCAAGGAAGCTGTAGAATTCTGGACTTTGAATGGATGTAAAGAAGAGAAAACTGCGGATAAACAGATATAAACTTATGTAGGAGGATTTGTTTCATCTCTGTGTATCACCTGAGGTCAGTCACTTCACTGGGTGTATGTAAGGGTTTACATCCACTTTAAGTTGGGTATACATGTACCGAAAGTCAGCCCACTCAGCAAGAACAGGCTGACGGTTCAACAGAAGCTGATCTAATGATCTGTTTTTGATATGTTGGATAACAGCCCCTGGTTGCAGGCCCTGAGCTATGTATTTTGATGTGGGGGAGTCCCCTGTCAGGGTTAAATTGTTTGTCTCAACCCTCTAACTGACACTTTTGCTGGACAGTTTAATCTGTTAAAGGAAGCTGAAAAATAGCAGACTTTCACAATAAATCACTAGTAAAAAATGTAAAGGAAAAAAAGGAAAAAAGCCTAAAAGAAAATAAACAAATGCAGTGCCCACATGTAATAATGGGTATGCTGCAGTAAAATACATTTTTGTTTAGGGTTTAATTACACTTTAAATAAAACACCTCAAAACCAGTCATCTCCAGATTATTACTCTGCAACAAGGGCCCGAATTTATAAAGTAATGAAATCATTGCAAATTCTTTTGCCCAAGAACATATATATGGTGCTGAGGTATTTAGGGTACTCTTTAAGGCTGGATGGAAAGAAAAATGGGGCTGTTGTCTGTGGCAGTGGCATTAACCCTGTAAGTACTGGAACTTATGTCAGCTCTTGGACAGACAGCAAGATGGTATGAATCTTTTAAATGTTTCTTTACAATGGTATTTCAGGTTTCACTTATCTCATCACATAATATTCATCGGCATTGGGGTTGATCAACTAAAACTGGAGAGTGCAAAATCTGGTGCAGATGTGCATGGTAGCCAATCAGCTTCTAAATTCAGCTTGTTCAATTAATCTTTGACAAAAATTGGTTTCTATGGAGAGCTGCACCAAATTTTGCACTCTCCTGTTTTAGTAAATGAACCCCATTGTCCTTGAGAATTTATCTATAGGTTGCTTGGGATGAAAAATGTTTCCTTTGGTTTATAACACTCCAATTTAATGCTAACAAAAAATCAGCACCATTGTTTTTCAAGCACCATATAACGTACAACTTCAAATAGCACGTGTTTTACCTAATATATGCAATGTATCTTAAAAATATCTAATATGTTGTGATGGTTTGCAAACAACCTGTTCTGTTGAAAACGTTTTTTTTTATAATCTAATATTTATATTATATTTATATAACTGTTTGATACTATATTATGTGATAATAATTAACACTTGTCTTTAAAAGGCACTAGTACCCCTTGAATTTTTTTTTTTACCATACTAAGCACATAAAGCATTTGAAAAGTGCATGTTTCGTATTAGACATTACTAACTATCAGGGTGGTCTATGGAAGCTGAGCCACAAAGTAATAACAATGGCTATGTTGAGAAGCATATTTGCGTATTCATCTGCAAGCTTTTTAATTTCACTGTAAATAAACAAAAAGGACTGTGCTAAACCTTCACACTACCATGCTTACAGGCAAGCTAAAATAAATTGATTTCTTAAAATAAAAAAATGTGTAAACAGTTGATGCGAAAAAGATCCCTCTAACAAAACTGTAGGATAACTTCTCCAGAAATCTATTTAGCGAGTTTCAAAAACCCCAAAGACTCTTGTCATAAATTATGAATGGACAATACTGATTTCTATGCGGTTTCGTCTGTTTAGTGATATTTAAAAAAGTAAATAAAGAGCTAAAAATAATTGCTGCCATTCCATGAGGACATGAAAAATACAGACAAGATTAATTTTCTCAGACAGTAAATGTATGAAGCATTGTGCTAAAAAAACGTATTGCAGGTAGAAATACTAGGGACAGTTTACAAGTTTTTTTTTTACATGAAAGAAAAGATCCTCTATTGATAAATATCTATAGCTACAAAATTATAAAAAATTATTTAACTAATTATTTATTTTTTACTGCTATTATTTTAATATTTTACTATAATGTTTTATTATTTTGCATCTTTTTCACCATAGTGATCCATATCTATTTAAAATATATCTAACAAAAATATAGAAGGAAATGATTAGAACCCTTATGATTTTTTTTTTCTCTGTCTATCATTGGGAACATTTCCCTTCACTCTCTCTATGGAGACATAACATGCAGTTGGAGGAAATCTCTCCAAAGTGAAAGGAAATCCCTTTTGTCACTGGAGCAGGTGTCTTTATTGCAAGATTTCCCCCTCATCTCCTGTTCTAGTAACAACTGTAAAACTTTATATTTCCCACCAATTTCTGCCCTGGGGACAATGGTCACCAGGACCAATAAAGAGGGAGATTCCCTTTTTCTTCCTCTTTCCTTCTCTGGCTTTTCTTATTCTCCCTTTACTTCCTTGCTATTCTATAAAAATAAAAAAAAAGAGGGAATAGGCATCTCCGTATTTATTTTTGTGTGGTTTATTTCTTAATATACAGAAAGAATGAACCCATATCTGACTTTATCTCTATATTGGTCTCTTGATTTTTTTGTGGGGTTACAACATTGGTTTACTGTATAGAAATGTTGTATGGTATACCATTGGCTATGAAAATGTCTATATACTAGTGTTGTACTGTTCTGGATCTGCCTGTTCCTGATCCTAACTAAAATTTTTGCAAAAAAAAAAAAGAGGGTGATTCCAGGTGGGGACAGAGACTGTAGTAAAACCAGACAGAGGTTATAACCCCCTGATCTAAAAAATAAATAAAATTACATGTTAAAGTAACATGGATACATGTTAAGCAATGCTAACTAGGACACTTTCAGATAATGAACAAAATTTACTAATTCACTGATATTTTTGTTTGACATGTTAAATAATATTAATATCACTATAGAAATAATTATCAAATTTTGAAGATGTTATCAAAAAGTGTAATTAAAAAGCATAATCTAGATTTGGACTATAAGGCTGTAAATGCAGCATGCTTTTTTGTATTAATAAATTAATGGCAAAAATAATTCCAATATATATACAGGCATAATTCCAATATATATACAGGCATACCCCACTTTTAAGTACACAATGGGGTTTATTTACTAAAACTGGAAAGCGCAAAATCAGGCTCACTTCTGCATAGAAACCAATGAGCTTCTAACCCTAGCTTGTTCAATTAAGCTTTGGTAATAAAACCTGGAAGCTCATTGGTTTCTATGCAGAAGTGAGCCTGATTTTGCGCTTTCCAGCGTTAGTAAATAAACCCCAGTGTGTACCTAAAAGTGGGGTATGTCTGTATATAGATATACATATTTATATAAAACAAGAAATTGAGACATACTTTACCTGATAAAAATATTTCAGCAACTAACTCATTGCTGCCATGGGCATCCTCTTTCGTAACGTTCCCATAAAAGATAGTACTTAGAGGGCCGTGAGGGAAGGACTGATTAAGTGTAGCTCCGTCGCTATCAGCTATGCCTTTTCTAGGTTCCGACGTGATGTCTGCAAAGGCTGCAACACAAAGAACCATGAAAACTTCATCTTAAACTAATTACACAGTCATTAGGTTAGTCATTATCAAGCTTCACACTTTGGCTCTCATTTTTTATTATTGTTCTTATTATAAGGGGCATTATGTGCATAATAGGATCAAGAGGTAAATATAGACAGCTTGGGAGCAGAATTATGTTTTATTATAGTCAGGTGCTAGCCGACTGTCCCATAATTTGGTGCGTGTTTAACGATAAGCAGAGACTAAGTTTAAACTAAAGGCTGAATAAAAGAGTGTTACACTTCTAACAAGCGAACGCTCTCCACTTTGAACATGAGCCAGTTGCTTAAGCCCAGGCCTTCAAAGAAGATGAACGAGGACACTCCCTCTGCACGCAGTGGTGCCAAGCCAGGATATCTGGACACATCACAAGTATTCTCAGATTAGATTGTCAGCACAGTAAAGCTTCCATTATGCTACATCAAGGCATCTAAAGCAGTTCTCTTCCCCTTTTCCATTCTTTATGTCTGGGCCAGAAATACAATTCAATCCATGAAGGGTATCAAAACAAAGTGGTTCTTCTAATTCCATCCTTCTAACACTATAAAAGATTAGGACTGCAATGTAGTTATGAGCGCGCAGAACAACAATGACTCACTGGCGCATTATTGTCTATTTAGGGAGAACGTGCACAGGACCCACGGTATAATGAAACGATAAGCTCACAAAAGAAAAACCCTCATAAAAGATACACCTGAGTACACTGTAAATAAAAATATATTTGGGGGAAGATTAAGTTAATCCCGGACTACCTGCTGTTGTTTCAAAGGCATTAGCAGTTTTTTTTTCCACAGCTCCGTATCATAAAGTCTTTATTGAACAAATCTCACACATCACCACCCTGACACCTTTTTATGAATGGAAAAGTGTTCTTCCTTACCAAGCTCATCAATGTCAGCTGTCAGGTCACAATTTTCCAGGTACACTTAGGAACAATCCGTTGATAGCGCAGGCCAAATTTAGAACTCCCGCTGTAGAGGTGCATTGCTAATTTCAACCATTTTAAGTAGCTCTTAGCTTTTAGATTAAGTGATTTTAAGAGTTTAAAGGATAGAAAATGTTAACAAATGTTCCTCCTAATAGTTACAGCTAAAGCACATGCTGTGATTGGACCATTGATATACCAAGGGGCCCATTTATAAAAGGTCCAAAGGAAAAATATTGGCCAATATTCACTGGTTATTAACTGGCTGTTGATCATTTTCCTTTTGACAGTTTTTTAGGTGTTTTTCACACTATTTGGAGTTTTCATATTTTTTTTACCCTGCCAATTAATTCCAGCTGCAATTTTTAGTGAGAAACCTTCCTACTATGCTAAGATCGAATGGTGATTTATTTTCTCAAAGAAATAAAAAGGGTAAGTAACATATATGCAATATCATTTTCTATTAAGCAGTGCTAATTTTTCATTGGGGAACAAAGATTGGTGGGGGGGGGGGGGGCATTTTTTTACTATTAGAAATGATAACTGTTCCAAAGTTATATGTTTCATATGCAGTTATTATTAGACAGAGATTAGCAGGATATGTGTGTTGGGATTCTTGGGACTAACAAATTATAAATTGCTCATTCATCACTAAGACTCCTTTCGCACTGGAGGGATTTTTCAGGCGATTTAGCGCTAAAAATAGCACCTGTAAAGCGCCTGAAAGAAGCCTCATCTGCAATCCCAGTGTGAAAGCCCGAGTACTTTCACACTGGGGCACTGCAGGAAAAGTCCTGCAAGCAGCTTCTTCGCAGCGCTTTAGGAGCGCCTTGAGGCGATTTAGTTCGCATTTGTAGCGCTATACAAGTTATTCACTCACTCACTCACACCGCTCCTAAAGTGTCCCTGCTCATTGAAATCAACACAGCGGCACTTTGCGGACACTTTTAACCCTTTTTCGGCCGCTAGTGGGGGTTAAAAGCACCCTGTTAGTGGGCGAAAAGTGCTGCAAAAATCACGGTAAAGCGCCGCTAAAAATAGGGGTGTTTTACCGCTGACGCCCGGGCGCTTTCAGTGTGAAAGCAGCCTTATTGACATGTTGTTTGCAACTTTTGTTTATTCAAATATATTCCCAATTCTTGGCTTCCCGTGTCTTTACAGCTTTATAAATGGCTGGCAAACTGAGCAATGAATGAGGCAGATTTAGGCAAATAAATGATGTCTTTATTTTACTCTTTATAAACAGTCCCTATACACTATAGAGAGTGTGGAGAGTGCAAAATCAGGCTCACTTCTGCAATAGAAACCAATCAGCTTCTAACATCAGCTTGTTTAATTAAGCTTTGGCAATACAACCTGGAAGCTGTTTGGTTTCTATGTAGAAGTGAGCCTGATTTTGCACTCTCCAGCTTTAGTAAATAAACCCCTATGAGACAAACACACATTTTCTCCATTTCAAGCATTTACTAAACTGTTACAAAATTGCTTTAAAAATAATTTTCACTTTTTCAACCAGTCGTAGACATAGGGGTTGATTTAGGCTGGGTTCCCACCTATGCGAATTGGATGTGGATTTCCCTGCATCCAATTCGCATAGCAGGAGAATGTGACCGTCTCGATTCACATATCTCCGGGGTGGCTGCGGAGCGCACTGCACAGAAACGCTGTGTGTCTTTGCCTCTGTTTCAGGGCCAAATTCAGGCAAAGATTCGGTCCTGATTCGTCCCTGAAACGGAGAACAGGGACACACATTGTTTCTGTCAAATCCGCGGCCGTTTTAGGTGTGAACCGAGCCTTACTAAAACTGGAGAGTGCAAAATCTGGTGCAGCTCTGCATGGTAGCCAATCAGCTTCTAACTTCAGTTTGTTCAATTAAGCTTTTAACCCCCCACTAGCGGCCAAATAAAGGGTTAAGTTCCTCCACCCCAAACTCACTTATCCATGTCTTTTTAGGACCTTGCTTTGTGCACTGGTCCAAATCATTTGATGGAGGGGGGATTATTGTATGGGGTTTTTGTCAAGGGGTTGGGCTTAGTCACTTAGTTCCTGTGAAAATAACTCTTAAGGCGTCAGCATACCAAGACATTTTGGACAATTTGATGCTCCCAACTTTGTGGGAACAGTTTGGGGATGGCTCCTTCCTGTCCCAACATGACTGCACACCAATGCACAAAGCAAGGTCCATAAAGACAGGAATGAGCGAGTTTGGGGTGGAGGAACTTGACTGGCCTGCACAGAGTCCTAACCTCAACCCGATAGAACACCTTTGGGATAAATAAGAGTGGAGACTGTGAGCCAGGCCTTCTCACCCACATCAGTGTCTGACCACACAAATGCACTTCTGGAAGAATGGTTAAACATTCCCATAGACACACTCCTAAACCTTGTGGACAGCCTTCCCAGAAGAGTTGAAACTGTTATAGCTGCAAAGGGTGGGCCAACTCAATATTGAACCTTACAGACTAAGACTTGAATGCCATTAACCTCCCTGGCGGTAGGATTCTGTCAGATTTTAGATGCTGAAAGCGGTACAATTATTTTGCATGGAAATTTGTTGTTTTCTATCGTAGGCCTGTAATTCTTAGGAATAACTCACTTAAATCTGTCCAAACCAGAGTCTAGTAGACATCCCGGGTATGATAAAGTTTGAAACACAAAATCATAAATTATATTATAATAAATAACTATAAATAATTATAACAAATAATAATATAATAATACTAAAAATTATTCAATAATGTAATCAAATCAAAAACACTGAAATTTGCTCAGTTGCAGAATTGTCGCTGTCATTAGATTTAGTGTTTGATGACGAATTTCCCCACAAATCGCTATCGCTCAATTCTGCGAGTGATTCTAATTTATTATCTCTGTTTTCTAGCTGGTCTAAAACCACTTTTTGTTTGCTATGGACAATCTCCAAATTCCAGGCAGAAAAAACTGTATTTATAATATAAAAGTGCATGCAGGGCACTGGGCAGACCACTAGGGACAAAGGGGGTGTGTGATTTTTTTATACTGTACTGTAATCCGTAATATTACAGTGTACTGTATGTGTATTGTATTTTTACTTTTTTGAATTTGGCGCCCATCTCCGCCCCCGTGCGCCGCAATGTCGCAGGGAACGGAGTTCGGCGGCACTGTGTGTGAATCGAGCAAGGAGACAGCTCGCACACACTGCAGGGAGACATTGCAGGATCCAGGGAACAAGGTAAGTAACTTTCCCTGTATCCTGCAATGCGATCCCAAGTCTGGCTCGGGGTTTTAGCTAATGGTACTGAAATCTTACCCCGAGCCAGACTCAGGAATAAAGCTAGGCAGGTTAAAGTTCATGTGTGTGTGTAAAGGCAGGTGTCCCAATACTTTTGACAATATAGTGTACATTAAACAGCCATTGTTCTCACATCAGGAAACCTGCCCTGAAATGCAATGCAGCCACCACTTCAGTACATGCAAGTAGATATGAAGTAGCGGCAAATAGGCTGCAAAAGATCAGCATCACTAAAAGACAACTTAAGCTGGCCATACATTATATAATTTTCTTATTCAATTTCCTTTAGATTTACCTTCAACTATGTAGTGCAAGAACGCCTAATTACATACAAATTGAAAATGTGTTTAGCTTCGACCTCAAATTATATGGTATTATTTTGGTAAATCTAAAGGAAAATTGTACAAGAAAAAATTGTATAATGTATGGCCAGCCTTAGGATGGAAAAAGAAAAAAAAATAGTTAATTATTTAGAGTTTACATCTAATTTCAACCACTTGCTGACCGCCCCACGTACATGTACTGCGGGGCGGCGGCTCTCCTGCGCGAAATTACGTACCTATCTGTAATTTCACTCTTCCGGGTCTGCAGCATGCACGCACGCCACCGGTAACCAGCTCCCACTGTGATTGGACACAGCAGAAGCCATTCAACGGGACCCACCGAGAGCGGCAGAATGGCGGTCTGAATATGTAAACAAGGCAGATCGCCGTTCTATGACAAGGGAAGACAAAGATCTTGTGTTTCTGCTTAGCAGGAACATGGATCTCTGTCTTCTTACAGTTAAAGCACACCCCCCCACAGTTAGAAAGAACCCCCTAGGGACACATTTATCCCTTTGATCAGCCCTGATGTTAACCCCTTCCCTGCCACTGTCATTAGTACAGCGACAGTGCATATTTTTTACCACTGATCACTGTATTAGTGTCACTGGTCCCTAAAAAAGTATCAAAAGTGTCACTTAGTGTCCGGTTTGTCTGCCGCAATGTCGCAGTCCGGCTATAAGCCGCTGATCGCCACCATTACTAGTAAAATAAATAAATACAAATTCCATAAAAATATCCCATGGTTTGTAGATGCTATAACTTTTGCACAAACCAATCAATATAGGCTTATTAGGATTTTTTTTTTTACCAAAAATATGTAGCAGAATACATATTGGCCTAAATTGATGAAGACATTTGTTTTTTTACTTTTAATGGATGTGTTTTATAGCAGAATGTAAAAAAAATATATATATTTTTTTAAATTGTCGGTCTTTTTTTTGTTTATAGCTCAAAAAATAAAAACCGCAGAGGTGATCAAATACCACCAAAAGAAAGCTTTGCATGACCGTGCAATTGTCAGTTAAAGTAACGCAGTGCTGTATCGCACAAATTGGCCTGGTCATGAAGGGGGGTAAACAATCTGGGGCTGAAGGGATTAATGCATCATCTGTAGGCTCTAATACTACTGGTATTACACACGGCTCATGCAGACAGTAGGTATCACACAAGTATTACAAATCAATAGCATATAGGAGATTTTTTTTTTGGCAGTGCTTTAGGAGATTGCACAAAAAGACTTCCATTTAGTGACAGCTGTAAAAATATGGCTTTAGATTACAGGCAAATGTTTATAAAATATGAGTGACTATCCATGTGACACAATTGAAAAGCATATGAATTGTGAGACTCCGACTATTTCAACTGCATAAACATCTTCAGTGCAAAATAGCACAAATAGTTATGTCATGTTGTAATAAAATCCACATCAATCATTTGATCAGAAAACAAGTACGTCATATAAGGAGAATTTCAAAGCTGGGGCACTAACATTTAAGGAATGAATGCATACTTTAACAGTAAGTACTTTCTGCAATTCTTGAAAAGAGTAAACAGCTTTTGGCATTTCCATCAATGTTAAAGTCTAACTTTGACATTTTTATACTGAACCCTGGGAAATCTGAAAATTCTCAAGGGTTAATTGCTCAGTCTATTGGGCATGAAAAAAAAGATTTATGCCGTGTACACACGATCGGTTTTACCGATGAAAACAGTCCGATGGACTTTTCTCATCGGACAAATCGATCATGTATGGGCCCCATCGGTCTTTTTTCCATCGGTGAGAAAAAATAGAACATGTTTTAAATTTATCCGATGGGAAAAAAAACGATAGCAAATTCCGATCGTCTGTGGGGAACTCCATCGGACAAAAAACCCACGCATGCTCAGAATCAAGTCGACGCATGCTCAGAAGCATTGAACTTCATTTGTCCCGGCTTGTCGGAGTGTTTTACGTGGGACGGTCGGATTTTTGACTGATGGTGTGTAGGCAAGACTGATGGAAGTCAGCTTCATCGGATTTCCGATGGAAAAATCCATCGGATTAGAATCCATAGGAAATCCGATCGTGTGTACAGGGCTTTACTCTGCTTCTTCACGCTGCTAAAGCTGTTCCAGCAGTGTCTTCTCCCCTATGCTCCAGTGATCTGAAGTTATCAAGATTGATGCAGGGTTCACTGCCCTGCACTGGATGTGATATGTCGAGGGACAGTCCTCTACTAGAGCATAGGTGAGCGTTGTCTACTGGAGGGAATGCAGAACCGGGTAAGTAAAAGTGTAGAAAAAAAATGAGAAGTTAATCCCTACAGTGCAGGCGGCAACCCACTGCAAGGGAGAATTTTTAGATTTCCCCAATTTTGGCTTTAAATCGGCATTTCACTTTCTCAATTATCATTGACAATTTTATGTTGCTAGCCTTAGTAAATAACTAAGAACGCATAATATATCTTTTTTTTTTTAATTTCTTTAGTTACTTCCTTGTTTTCAGGCCTAGGCAAATGATGTCATACAACCTAGGAATCTTCAGGAAGAGAAGAGGGTTTTTATGAGTTAAGCACACCCTCCTGCCTGCATGCCTGAGCTAAGGGTAGCTGGATTCCAGGAAGTAAATGCTACATGAATCACCTGCCCTTACTCAAGATGGCCACAGCCAGAAATGCTAAGGGTGGTTTTCAAAGTGATTTCTCAGGGAAAAAAAAGCATAGAGACTTGGATGGATGGGGACGTTTGCTGTAAATATTAAAAATGAATTAAAGGGGAAGTAGGGCCAAGGCTCTTTTGACCCTACTTCTCCTGTGGGTCACATACATGCACTTATTTCTGCACTCCTGTGACTTGTATTCAGTCAACAGTGGACTAAAGTCTGCTGTCTGCTGACATCACTTAGCCGGTCCAAGCTCTAGAGAGATCCCGACTTCTATGCCTGACCTACAGCTGGTTTGTCCTCTCATGCATTCTATGCATGAAGGTAAAATTCTTCTGTGTGCAGCGGCCCCTTTGCCCCCCTAATACTCACCTGAGCTCCCTCTTGATCCAGTGATGTGCACGAGAACTGAGCATCTTTCGGGTCTCTCATTCCTCATTGGCCAAGACAGCAGAGGGAGCCATTTGCTCCTTCCATTGTCAATCAAAGCCAATTTGGAAAGAGCGGGGGGCTAAGCTGTGGCTCTGTGTATCATTAGGATGCATAGAGCGGGGCTCAATAGTAAGCACGCATCAGTGCCCCAGAGCATACGGCTTGCTTTTGGAGGCATTGGCTGAAGAAGAGGAGCCAGGACCTGAGAGGAGGAGGATCAGGTCTACTCCGTGCAATACCACTGGACAGAAGAGGTAAGTATAACATATTACCTTTAATGTCGCTTAAAAGATATTACATCTGCTTTACACAACATGTTCTCCTAACTAAAAATCAATGCAAACACCAACTTGCAGAGTGCAGTAAACCAATGGGAATTCATATTTCGCTGATCCTACGCCATTAAACTGAGATGTGATCTGTCACTTTACATAAATGCATTTTTTATATTACTGTTACTCTTTACACTGTCTGTTGTATTCATAAATTCAAGTGGCTCTCAGCATTACCAGCATATGGACCTTATACACATGAGCACTGGAGGACACTAGGCCATCTTCCGCTTAATCATTGAGCATTGTCTATCCTTTTTGCTGCATGCAATGATATGAGGATTGGAGGGCAAGATATAACAGCTTTAGGAATAGATGACACCATACATCAGTGGTCTCCAAACTGCGGCCCGGGGGCCAGATGTGGTCCTTTGCTTGCTTTTATCTGGCCCTTGATGCACTATTTCATCCACTGATAACAACAATGGGGCATAATTCATCTAATTGACACCAATGAAGGGAGCATATTTCCTCCCAATGACACTAATGATGGGGCATGATTCCTCCCACTGACACCAACAATGGGGCCCAATGATTTCAATGATGGGGCACAATTCCTCTCAATGACACCAATAATGGGGTGCAATTATTCTCACTAAAACAAACAATGGGGCATTATTTTTTTCCCACTGACGCTAGGACCTTTTCTACTGCCACTGGCCACAGTCTGGCCCTCCTAAAGTCTGAAGGACAGTAAACTGGCCCTTTGTTTAGAAAGTTTGGAGACCCCAGCTTTACATCATGTTGTGAACATTACAGTCAGATCCATGATGGGTTGTTTTTCCAATATAAACTTCAAATCCTGTGTAGCGGCCTCACCCCCCGTCCCCTTGTAAATAAAACAGCTTGCTTGTCTAGGGGTATGTGGGAGGAGGATGAGGTTCACTACGGCCTATGTCCTCTAATGTGCAGAGGTGAAAGCCAACACTTCTTTTACCTTCGGGCTTGTGTTCTGGATGGAGCCTCTGCCTCTCCTTGAGCTTAACTGTCAGTAATAGAGCCCCACACCATAAAAAGTCCAACACTTCTTTATTCTTCTCAACAAGTGAACAGCATCAGTTGAACTTTTAAATGAACAGACAGGGTGTGGATACGAGTAGGTCCAGGCACAGTGAACTCTCCTATTCCTTCTAGTGCAAATAGGCTTGACGCACGGTCTCTGCCACCGACCGTGAGATTGGTCGCTGCCATCGGTGAACTGTTGAGGCCCCTGCCACAGGCCTAATAGCAGGTCTCTGCCACTGACCTGAGTTCCTAGATGAACCGCTGCCACCGGTCATAGAACATGAACCTCCTTCCCTCTTGAATTGGCCCTTGTTCGGGAAAGATATCCATCCGGACGGTCTCCAGAGGTTCACCCGGCACTGGCAATATGCTGCACCAGATCTTCGTTTGAATCCCTCCTCTGGTCCCTTACGCCCCTGGATTCAGATGCCCAACACCCGGGGCACCTTAGGACAATCCTTCCCTCGCGGGACCCAGCGGAAGGTACTGGGCCCCAGGCCTCCGACTGAGTACCTCACCCCAGACTGAAGGTGTCTGGGATGGAACACGAACTTCCTGTGTACAGGCCAAGGGCGCCTGGACACCGATCACGGACAGCAGCCCTCAGGCTAAAGGTGCCTGGGACTCGGACCTCATGGTGAAGATGTCCGCCGCCTTTATATCCTCTCCCAGCAAGCACAGTGGGTTCCCCGCCCCGCAGTACAGTCGCTGCGAGGGGTCACAAAGGGTACGGCATTGCAGTAGTGGTTCAACCCCAGCTCAAAGTGACAGCGCCACCTACTGAGCCGCAGGGAACTTAACACCACTGATGTCCTCACACAAATAAAACATAACCCTGTTCTACCAATAGTGCATCTGGGTCATACTACCATCCAATTGCTGCCCCTAAATAGTACATACCCGCTACACCTGTATCCTCAAGCTCTGATTAAGGGGTATGGCTAGATCTATACTTTTGAGTTTAGGGAGGCCGCTTCAGCTGCAGGATGAATGCTGGTGGCCATACACTTATCAATTTTGTTGGTGGTTGGGGACATTAACCAGCAATTTTCAACCACAACAATCGTTCACCCATGGTTTTATTTATTCTGCAGTTTTCAGCAACCCAAACAATTGAAATTGTGACTGAATTTGATTCAAACCACCATAGTGCCCATCAAAAGTCATTTTCTATCAATTTTGGTATTTAAAGCTGGGAAACGGCTTAAACCGTAAAATGGTAAAGCCTAGAATAAAAGTACACCTAAAGCCAAAACTTTTTTGTAAATACAATTGAGCAATTAAAATCTTTATCTGGTTTATATTGCTGTCTGTGTTTTGGTTAGGTAGATTCTTCCTCTCAATCTGTCTTGGTGACCACTTTGTCACTGGGACCAAAAGATAGGGAAGATCCAAAATTTTGAGTTGTCATCAGAACAGGAACATAGAGGAAATCTTCAAGTGGAGATTCTTGTTCCAGTGACAACAGTTCAAAACTGGATTTACTTTTAAGGATATGCAGAGTGGTTTCAGCTAAATTGATTTAGCCTTTTGTTGATTTTGCTAAATCTCAATTTCACTCATTCAGCTTCTTATGCCGCGTACACACGATCGTGATTCACGGCGGTGAAAACACCGCCCTGAATCACGACATGAAATTAAATGAAAAACGAGGGAACGGCATTTTCCCCCACACACGACCGTTTTTCCCGTCATTTTTTTCTTTGTCGAGAAAAACGACCGTCTGTGGGCTCCGCGGCAGTGTCTCCCTATGGGAAAACTGCCGCGGAAAAAAATGATGGAAAAAACGATGAGAAAATTTAGAACATGTTCTAATTTTTCTCGTCGTTTTTCCTGCCGTTTTTCTCGACGAGAAAAACGGCATAAAGCCCACAGACGATCGTTTTTCTCGGCGAAAATTTTCCCCGACGGGAAAAATGATCGTGTGTACGCGGCATGAGGGGGAATTTGCTTGAGGCTGGGTTCACACCAGTGCGAATTGGGTTTCCCTGCATTACAATTCGCATGTCAGGTGATAGTGACCGGCTCTCTATGGAGTCGGTTCACACATTTCCGGAGCGGCTCCGGTGCTAATTGTACAGGTGCCCTGTGCGTTTTCTGATCCGTTTCAGGTCCAAATTTAGCCCAATATTCGGGCTGAAATCAGACCTGAAATGGTGAAGGAAGACGAATCGGACCCCCTGCTGTGAGCCGCTCCAATCCTCAGTGTGAACCCAGCCTGAAAGAAGAAAAATTTATTAAATAATGTATTTATAATTAGTGTGTTTTTAAAAAATATATTGAGGCTAGTTCACTCCATTTGAATAACTATTCCTTATATTTGTGTCTTTCCCTTTTCTTGCATTTGATAATTTTTTGCGTAATCACAATTGTCTGTATTATACTTGTAATAAAGAAAACATAAAGTAATCATGCTAATGAGGGTCCATTTTTGGCACAAGAACAGATTCAGAATATTTAAAAGGAGCTTCCAAAGCTATTTAAGGCCAACAGAATCCTTAAAAAAATACCAATATCCACTTTAATTTCATCTTTTCTTTTAGCTCCAATATATTTTACCAAACTGGACAGAAAGTGATAGGAAATTTCGCAAATGGAACACAGATGGCAAAAACAGGTGTATTACCATTTCTTAATCCATTGCAAAATTAAAAAATAGTTTTGGCTTCAGATATACTCCTTCCCACCAACCAACCAATAAAGACCAGCCCTCCAATTCTTACCTTCAAGGAACACTAAAGGCAAATAAAAAAATAACAAACATGTTGTACTTACCTCCACTGTGCAGCTCGTTTTGCACAAAGTGGCCCTGAACCTGGTCTTCTGGGGTCCCTCGGCGGCTGTCTGGGCTCCTCCCCGCAAGAACTATCCACCTTCATGCAAGCTCTCTCGCATGCTGGATAGTTCTTGGGGGCGCGCCCCCGTGATACAGCCGGCCGCTATAGCCGCTCACTGTATCACTCGGCCCCGCCCCCCGGCGCGCCACGTCATTGGATGTGATTGACAGCAGCGCGAGCCAATGGCTGCGCTGCTTTCAATCAACCAATGAATGAGCCGAGATGCCAGCGCGTTCACGGCACGGGACTTTCGAGGGATCAGGTAAGTAAACGGGGGCTCGGGGGGGCCACTAATCCTCTGATGTTTTTTCACCTTAATGCATAGAGGCATTAAGGTGAAAAAACTTGTACCTTTACAACCCCTTTCAGTTTGAAACTCACTTCTATCTGTGGGTAAATTGTTATGTAGGGGAATAGCCTGGAGACAGGGTAAACCTACCAGCTACTCTAAAAATACACTCTGGAGTTTATGAAGGGACAGCTGTAAAGTTTCCATTTAATTTCAATACAAAAACATGAAAAGTTTTAATCCCAAGTATTATACATCCATGTTATAAGTGTCCCATGGGTTACATGCAAATTTGGCAGTAATCTACAAGATGGGAAATGTAACTGTGCACAGTTGAATTGTGTTTAGCCTGGTGGTTGGATAGTTGCCTTCAGCAAAAAAAAAATGTATATATAGATATATTTGTAGCTCCCAGGGGCTTTTTTTCTTCTGTTGGTTCTCTCTTGGGGGACTGGAATCCCCTCAACTCCTTCACCCCTGCGGCTACGCCGGATCCACACTTTGTTAAGTGTGAAAATCACTATTTAGTTACCTTTGGGTCTGCAGCAAAATACCTCTTACAAATGGATCCCCGGTCTCCGTTGTCTAGGTGGAAGTCCCTTTGTAATAAAGCCAATGTCAACACAGGTGTAAAACCTAAGCAGCAAGGTTTTATTCTTTTATCTTGAGTTAAAACTTTGAGAGAGAGAGAATAGACGAAGTAGGGAAAAGGTTCAGGCACGCAACACTTAAGACTTAGTACCGTCGCCACTCAAGCCTGAGTGGGTTTTGCTCACCCGGATAGTCCCTTTTTAGATAGGTCCTAGCAGCCGGAGTAGAGCACAAATTAATCTGTCCTTTATGAAATGGGGATGCGATTGGGAATCCTCTGCCACAGGATTATCCAGTCCCAAAACCTCCCAGCCAAGCAACAATGAGAGAAACCTTTAGGGTATTGCAGGGCTTGTATCAACGATGATGGATCCCTCTTTAGGTAGGCCTCCAGGCCTCTCCCAGAGATAGCAGTACTGTCGCTATCTCCGCCAGGACTGATCTTCCCCTGGAACTCCTTTCCTAAAGTTGGGCCCCCTTCCAATGGGCAGCCTAGGATCCTTCTGTGAGGTGTAGGCCCTAGCCAGCCGAGCTGGGTCCACCAAGCAGCGATGCAGCCTCGGGCTAAAGGTGCCCGGGACTGAAACACGCGCACGCAACCCTGGCCATGAGGGCCACAAGAGGTGGGGTACATGCCGAACGTCCTCCAGGACCAAGGGGTCCCCTGGAATACCTCACGCCTAATGGCATCTCCCAATTATGTACCCTCTCCCAGCATGCACAGTGGGTCGACCACTCCCACTGCAGGGCTGCCGAGAAAGGACACCCAATGGTGCTGTGATACCCCCTGTGGTTCAACCTGAGCCAGCGGTGACAGTGCCACCTACAGGCAACAGGGAACTGTACTGCCAGGCAGCATCACACCCAGAGCAGAAGCAAATAATTGAAAATATAATTGGTCTGAGCTTAACTACTGGCTCAGACTACCCCTAAATTTGTACATAGCGACCCCAAATATTGGGAGGGGCACTACACATATATAGATATCTATATATCTATAGATATCTATATAAATAGTGTGAGGGGGTTAGCTCGGCAGCGGGTGTGTGTGACCCCCGGGATGGGCTCCCCACACAAAAACAGGCCCAGCAAACGGAGGTTGTGGTTTTCAAAATCAAAAAGGTGCGGTTTATTTTCTATTTACAGTGACAAAACACAGCAAAGCAAAAGAAACATAAACAAAATAAATCCTGGTCAACTTGACCTCTGACTAAACATACAGGTTTCCTAACTAACAACTGGGATCAGCCTAGTGCTGTCCTAGTCCCTAAGTCCCTGGTTTTAAATGTCCAAGCAAATAGCCACACAGGCTTTGTCTCACCGCACAGGGGTTCACTCTCCCTAGACAGTCCACACAGGTCTGGTTCCAGGCATGAGCAAACACCTAATGAATCTGGGAGTTCTTATAGAGGCCTAAATGAGCTGACAAGCTTCAGCTGGTCTCATCAACTCCCTGTCTGCACGACGCCCCACACTCTCCCTAGAGGTATGAGTCATCCATGAGCCCACTAGCCTCAGCTGGGCTTATACAACTCTTCACCTAGTTGTATAAGTCGGTGTAAAGCCTGAATCTGGGCGAAATATATCTACCCCCCTGGATGCAACCAGGTGACTTTACCTTCCTGCTGTCACATACCCCCCCCCTCTTGTTTTAACCTCGGGGTTGGAACACCAGCAATCAGGCATTCATGTACTCGAGACAAAGCATCCACATTCCCCATTTGAACGCCAGGGCGATGCTTTACTGTGAAGTTGAATTCCTGGAGGGCCAGGAACCACCTATTCACTCTTCTATTTGTTTCCTTGTTTTGAGCCATCCACTTTAACGGAGCGTGATCCGTAACCATGTCAAAGTGCCTACCTAGCAGGTAGTACCGAAGGGAATCTAGAGCCCACTTCACCGCTAAACACTCCTTTTCAACGGTGGCGTAATTTACCTCATGGGACTTCAAACTTCCTGCTGAGGTAAATGACTGGGTGCTCTTCCCCGTTCCAGACCTGGGACAATACTGCTCCTAACCCCACATCTGACGCATCACTTTGTACGACAAAGTCTTTAGAGAAGTCAGGTGAGTACAACACTGGCTGGCTACATAAGGCTTGTTTCAAGAATTGGAATGCTGCCTCAGCCTCGGGGGTCCATTTAATCATGACCGACCCTTTCCCCTTCGTCAGGTTGGTTAGGGGCACAGCCTTAGAAGCAAAGTGGGGAATGAATCGCCGATAATACCCAGCGATTCCCAGAAAGGCTCGTACCTGCTTCTTGCTGTTGGGACGTGGCCAACTCTGGATGGCCTCGATTTTGTTGAGTTGGGGTTTTATTACTCCCCTCCCAATGGTGTACCCAAGATATTTGGCCTCCTCCTGCCCAATGGTACACTTCTTGGGGTTAGCCGTAAACCCCGCTTCCCGAACAGAGTCCAGGACTGCTTGCACTTTTGGCAGATGTGAGGCCCAATCTGTGCTATGGACAATTACGTCATCCAGGTAAGCCGCAGCATACTTCCGATGGGGCCTCAGCATCTGGTCCATTTTCCGCTGGAATGTGGCCGGCGCATTCTGTAACCCGAACGGCATTCTTTTATATTGGAACGCCCCGTCTGGGGTTACAAATGCGGTTTTCTCTTTGGCCGACTTGGCCAGGGGGATTTGCCAATACCCTTTTGTGAGGTCAAGAGTCGTCATGTATCGGGCTGTTCCCAGCCGGTCGATCAACTCATCAATACGTGGCATGGGGTAGGTGTCAAATTTTGTAACTTTGTTCAACTGACGAAAATCGTTACAAAATCGCCAGCTCCCATCCGGTTTAGGCACCAACACAATGGGACTAGACCAATCACTTTGGGACTCCTCTATCACCCCTAAGTTCAGCATTTTCTGTACTTCCTCCCGTATTGCCTCCCGTCGGGCCTCTGGGATCCGATAGGGTTTTAACTTCACCCTTTCACCGGGTGGGGTAATGATGTCATGCTCTACCCCAGATGTTTGTCCCGGCAGCTCAGAGAATACCTCCTTGTTGCGAAGCACAAACTCCTTAACCTCCTGTTGTTGGGGTTGTGACAAGGTGGCTGCTATTCCAACCTCAGGAATCACGCAACCAGTTTGAGCTGGTGACCAAGTGTCTGCGACTAGGGACTCTCTATCCCTCCAGGCTTTCAACAGATTAACGTGATAGATCTGTTCGGGCTTTCGCCTTCCTGGTTGTCTGACCTTGTAATTCACTTCGCTCACTTTTTCCATTATCTCATAGGGGCCTTGCCATTTGGCAAGGAATTTACTTTCAACCGTAGGGACAAGTACCAGTATCCTATCCCCCGGGGAAAAGGTACGGGTCTTGGCTCCACGGTTGTACACTCTCTGCTGTGCTAACTGCGCTTGGGCCAAATGTTCCTTCACGATGGGCATTACCTGTGCAATTCGGTCTTGCATCAGGGCGACATGCTCAATCACACTCCTGTGGGGAGAACTCTCACTTTCCCAAGTTTCCTTGGCAATATCCAACAGCCCTCTTGGGTGTCTCCCATACAGTAACTCAAAGGGGGAGAATCCCGTAGAGGATTGGGGCACCTCCCTAATAGCAAACATCAGATAAGGAAGTAGACAGTCCCAATCCTTTCCATCTCTATCCACCACTTTCTTCAACATTTGTTTTAGGGTTTTGTTGAATCTTTCAACCAGCCCATCGGTTTGGGGGTGATACACAGATGTACGTAATTGCGTCACTTTGAACAATTTACACAGCTCCTTCATAACCCGGGACATAAAGGGTGTACCTTGGTCCGTAAGCAGTTCTTTACAAATACCCACCCGGCTAAACACAAGAGATAGCTCTTTGGCTATGGTTTTGGCCGAGGTATTTCGGAGAGGGATCGCTTCTGGATAACGGGTGGCATAGTCCATTATAACTAATATGTACTGGTGCCCCCTAGCGGACTTGATTATAGGACCTACCAAATCCATGGCGATTCTCTCAAACGGGACCTCAATGATGGGTAGAGGGACCAGCGGGCTACGGAAATGTGGCATCGGGGCCAACCTCTGACACACAGGGCAGGAGGAACAATAATTTTCTATGTCCTTCATCACCCCCGGCCAATAGAATCTCTGTAATACCCTCTCTCGGGTTTTCTCTGTCCCCAGATGACCTCCAAGAATGTGCCCATGGGCCAACTCCAACACCAACTTCCTGTAAGGTTTGGGCACCACAAGCTGCTCAACGGTTTCTTCTGCCCTTTTTGCCACCCGATACAGTAGGTCCTTCTCTACGCTGAAGTATGGGTAAGTGCAGGTATTATCTGGGTTCACTAACTCGCCATCTATTTTCACTACGTTTTCCCGTGCCTTTATTAGGGCGGGGTCTCTCAACTGTTCTGTGGCAAAGTTTTCCCTGTGAACCTCAAGATCAGAAAACTCCACAGACGGTAGGTTTTCGTCTGAGGAGGTGGGCTCCTCTCCAGTTTCTTGAGTCTCCCCTGCCAATACTGATAAGGGAAATTCCGGAGAGTCCTCACCACTCTCAGGGGAGTTCTGGCTATCACATTCCTGGTACATAGGGGCACCAGTGGGGGGCTCAGGATCATCCCACAGTTCCCAGAACTTCGGAAAATCCCTTCCCACAATGGCGTCATGCGGTAACTGAGATACTAAGCCCACTGGATGAGAGAGGGTACCTTTGGGGGTCTCGAAACACACTGTAGTCACTGGATACTCTCGGGTGTCCCCATGCACACAAATAAAAGCTACCTTGCTATTCCCAGAGACCTCTGTTTTAACTAACTCAGCCTTTATCAGGGTCACAAGGCTACCTGAATCCAGCAATACCACAACATTTCTACCATTAACACACATTTTGCATAAATGTTTCTCAGTTCCTCGAATGGCAGTGCATGCGACTGTCGCACACAGCGACTGACGTCTGCCCGTCAGAAAGTCACACTGCATGGGTTCCTCCACAACCGGGCAATTGGCTGCAATATGTCCCGCTTGCCGGCAGCGGTAGCAAACGATCCTTCTTGCCGCCTCTTGAGCCGCTGATTTCCCAGGCTGTTCTCGCCAAACTTGGGGTAGAGCTCCCACCCTCTCACTCTCTCCACCCTCACCCCTTGGAATCCTCTTATCCGCCCCTGGGGATGGTCTGGTCTTAGGGTGGAAAGTCCGAGTGTCTCTGGAAGAGGCCGTCAGGTTCTCTGTAGCCAAGTATTTCTCCACACGATCCACAAGACCATCGGCCGTCTCTGGGTCTCCATGGCTTACCCACTTTTGGATGGCAGTAGGAAGAGCTCTCAAAAATCGATCCATTACAACACGTTCCACAATCTTTGGTGCGGACAAAGTCTCTGGCTGTAGCCACTTTCTGCTCAGGTGAATGAGATCATACATTTGAGACCTGGGGGGTTTTCCAAGCTGGAAAGTCCAGTTATGCACACGCTGAGCCCGGACAGCCTGGGTGACACCCAGCCTTGCCAATATTTCAGCTTTTAGCATCACATAGTCTTTTGCTTGGTTAGGCTCTAGGTCATAGTAAGCTTTCTGCGATTCACCAGTTAACAGAGGAGCCACCAGTCCAGCCCACTGCTCCTCAGGCCACTTTTCTCTTTCAGCGGTCCTTTCAAATGTGGTCAAAAATACCTCTGGATCATCCTCTCCAGTCATTTTTGTCAATAAACGACTCACCCCAAAGGACGCGGTATTAGTGGGACGGCTTTCCTCACTGGTCTGCGGACGTTGCTGCATTACTGCTTCCATCTGTTGTTGTAGTCTCTGCTCTTGCTTCTGCAACAGGTCTATGAAGCGGGCCTCAGATTGCTGCTGGGCTTGTTGCTGAGCCTCCAGACTCTGTTGCAAAGTTGCGTTTGTCTGCTGCTGGGCTGCAAGGCTCTGTTGATGAGCTTGCTGCTGGGCTGCGAAGTTCTGTTGTTGAGCTGCAAGGCTCTGTTGATGAGCTTGCTGCTGGGCTGCGAAGCTCTGTTGATGAGCTGCAAGGCTCTTTTGTAAACCTGCCTTTGTCTGCTGTTGATTGGCATTTGCTAGAGCCAGCTGCTTCAGTATCTCCTCCATGCTGGCTTAAAAAAAAAACTGCCACTGGTTCTCCACCAACTGTGAGGGGGTTAGCTCGGCAGCGGGTGTGTGTGACCCCCGGGATGGGCTCCCCACACAAAAACAGGCCCAGCAAACGGAGGTTGTGGTTTTCAAAATCAAAAAGGTGCGGTTTATTTTCTATTTACAGTGACAAAACACAGCAAAGCAAAAGAAACATAAACAAAATAAATCCTGGTCAACTTGACCTCTGACTAAACATACAGGTTTCCTAACTAACAACTGGGATCAGCCTAGTGCTGTCCTAGTCCCTAAGTCCCTGGTTTTAAATGTCCAAGCAAATAGCCACACAGGCTTTGTCTCACCGCACAGGGGTTCACTCTCCCTAGACAGTCCACACAGGTCTGGTTCCAGGCATGAGCAAACACCTAATGAATCTGGGAGTTCTTATAGAGGCCTAAATGAGCTGACAAGCTTCAGCTGGTCTCATCAACTCCCTGTCTGCACGACGCCCCACACTCTCCCTAGAGGTATGAGTCATCCATGAGCCCACTAGCCTCAGCTGGGCTTATACAACTCTCCACCTAGTTGTATAAGTCGGCGTAAAGCCTGAATCTGGGCGAAATATATCTACCCCCCTGGATGCAACCAGGTGACTTTACCTTCCTGCTGTCACAATAGATATCTATATCGATATATATATAGATATCTATATCTATATAGATATCTATATATATATATATATATATATATATATAGATATCTATATCTATATAGATATCTATATATATATATATATATATATATAGATAGATATATATATATAGATAGATATATATATATAGATAGATATATATATCTATATAGCAATATCTATATAGATATATCTACACTGTATAAATATTTATATAATTTCATTATGTGGAAACAAAACTACAAAACTGATTTTTAATTAACTAATTAATTAATTAGATTTCCCTAATTTTATATGCAGAAGTTAATTGAACTTGAGATTACAGTTTTAGTTGGAGAGGATTTGCATCTTAAATAAGAGGCTCAAAAGCTGTTGAATGGCACTAGCTCTACAAAGATCGTATGAATCACATTTTAGCTGGTCTAACATCTGTCTTCCTTTGCACACCCATTACTTTTTTATTTTTATTTTGCTCGAGGACAAAACAGACTTTTGTCTTTTTTTTTTTTTTTCACCTGTAATTCCTTCCACAAATCTTAAATACGTCAAGTATCGGTATGATCTTGGGTATAAAACTAAAAGCAGGCGGTGTGATTTTTATGAAATCTTTTGTGTAAATCTTTCAACATCTTTTCAAAGGAGCTTCTGAAAACTGCTGATAGAGCCTGCCGACGGTTCATATTCAATATTTTCTTTTAGTAACAAGAAGAAAGCCAAGATCTGCCAGAGGCATCTAAAATATGTCGAAGATAATCACAATAGAGCTTCATCACTCTCTCAGGTCATATATCACAATGGCTCACAATAGGTTTGGACGCAGTGTTCTGGGGCTGACTCTATAAAATGAAAATAGACATCAGCTTAGTGGTCATTTTTAGTAATACGCTCATTTTTTTTTTTTTCAAACTGACGTCTCCTCTGCCAGTGCTGAACGCCCATATTAGCCACTGGGACTATTTAGGAAAGCATAGTGTCATGACATGGTAAGCTTCAATCTGCCCTCCTAGCATAATTATGTTGTCATGTGTCATGTTTATGGGGTCAGCATGTTTTCCAAATGGCCTCAAAACTTAGTGGCCAGTGGTAACAATGCCTTCTGTCTTGTGTTATCACTCTTGCCTCTAGTTACTACTTAAATAGGGAACATGAATGACATGATGACAATGAGGATTACAGGGGCTTCTGCCGTGCCATCCTCTCCCCCAGCTGTTGTTAAGGACTGAGTGCAATTCCACTGTTAGTAAAAGGACAACAGCCTAACGTTGAGGACAGCAGTCTGGAATGTAGAAATTCGAGCCTTTGTCACTTTTATCTGTCCTAGCTGAGAAATTTACCAAAGAAAATTGTAATTTGTAGGATTATTCTCAACAGGACAAAGTCATAAGTCTCACCACGTTGTGTTTGGAGATTTTACTTCTTTTTTTTTATCAGTCAGACCAGTTGTGATTTTCTGCCATCTGGGTCTAGTTTCTATCTGATAATGAGTCCAATCATCACTAATGTCATTAAAGATGTACTGTATTTAGGGAGAGTTCAGCCTAAGAATGCATGAAGGTGACATTGTTTTGACTGGGACCAGCGCTTAGGCTTTCAACACTGTACAAGATTATTATCATGAAAGCCAGAGCTCATGCGCACGGGCATATTGGGACACATATTGCATATTTCAGCACCAGGGAAGCCATAAGTGTTATGTGCAGCTGCTTGTACAAATGGATGACAGGATACAGCTGTATGCGGCTATACGCAGCCCCAATCATAAACATGCATACATCTGTGTGCATGAGTTCTTAAAGTATATGTCAAGACAAAATAATTTTAAAATGTTTGGATAGAATGAAAAAGGTTTAGAATGCCTGTCACTTTTTATTAATATCCAGGGATCCTCTTAGAGAGATTTATCTTCACTTCCTGTCCTGCGAACAATGATTTCACCAGACAGGAAGTGAGGGAAAATCTGCAACTACAAATCTCTAAAGCTACTTACAACTCAACTCAATCCTTTTCCACATCCCCACCCTCATTCCCTTTCTTTCTCTCCTTGGTCCCTTTTGAAAGTTCTATTGGACTGCAATTCACAGCTCATTTAAACGACTAAAAGTTGTTTGTACTGGCTCTTGTTTATGTTATACAACCTTTGTACCACTCTTACATGATCTTCAGCCTTATCTACATGTAAAATGTATAAAACCTTAATAAAACATTGTTACAAAAAAATAAATACAAATCTCATAATGCATGAAGTTGGTGAAACTGGGGGAGATTGTACAGGAATTGTACATTTGGATTGTATAGCTCAAATTTTAGACATATTATTTTTGGCTATATTTTACTTACATATATCATTTATTCGTTCAGGGTCAATCTAAATTCATTATTTCAATTGTTATTAATATTACTATTATTTTCATTATTGCTGTTTCTTACCCTGTTGATGAACTGAAAGGCTATGGTTTATTATTCATATTATTACACTTGTCTGAGGTTCTTGTACAGTTTATTGATTATCCATTCAATGTTACCCAACATTCATTTTTTTTACATCCGTTACTATTGGGTATTTGGTTTTAACTATGACCCTTAGCAGGAGATATGGGGTGTTAATGTTGTATTGATATGGAGATGCAATTATGTTTTTTCCAGTCCTGATTATAGGGGTGTCTTTGGACCCCCCAAAACGTGTTGCCAATTTTTTGGGATTTTCCCCCTGACTATTTTTTTAAATAAAGTTGTATCTAGGCATCTTAGCAGTGGCATAGCGGATTCATTTTTACTCTTTGTTAGAAATACAAATCTGACAGGGGTGCTAGCCTTCCCCTACTCTACTAAGCAAAAATATTTTTATTTCTGTCTGTTTCTTTTCTATTTCTGTTGGCGTGTTCCTTTCACTTCCTGTTTGGTAAAATGTCAATAGCAGGACAGAACATCAGGGAAACTCTCTCTAATGCCCTGTACACACGATCGGATTTCCGATGGAATAAAATCCGATGGATTTTTCCATCGGAAATCCGATGAAGCTGACTTCCATCAGTCTTGCCTACACACCATCAGTCAAAAATCCGACCGTTCCAAACGCTGTGACGTAAAACACTCAGAAGAGCCGAGAAAAATGAAGTTCAATGCTTCTGAGCATGCGTCGACTTGATTCTGAGCATGCGTGGGTTTTTTCTCAGATGGAGTTCCACACAGACGATCGGAATTTGCTATCGTTTTTTTTTTTCCATCGGTAAACTTTAAAACATGTTCTATTTTTTTATACCGATGGAAAAAAGACCGATGGGGCCCACACACGATCGGTTTGTCCGATGAAAAAAGTCCATCTGTCTTTTTTCATTAGAAAAAACGATCGTGTGTACGCGGCATTACAGAGCCCCGGATTGCAGTAAAAATAAAAGACAGAGGTTCTAACCATAACTTATTCAAAATGGAGAAAAACATTTTGGCTAGAGATACACTTTAAATATGCTGATGGAGGTACTTTTTCAGATCTCTCATTGGTCTGTACTGTCTATCTATGAACAATCTGAATAGAAAGAGAGATTTCTGCATATTACTTAAGCTATAAAGCCCAGTGGTTAAAGTTTAGTTAAGTGAGTTGATCCGTGGAAAAAAGTTCCATTGGATTGCTTTTTTAATTTTGCCATTATTTATGTAAGTAATGCATTGTAATGCAAAGGCAAATGTTTTAAAGACTGGAGGAGAGAGGTGCAAAAGCGCTAGATACCAAACCAACCTGATGTGCCAGACTATTAGCCTGAGAAGATGTATTATAATTTTGTAAAACGAAAAACAATTTTTTGATGCCCAGCAATATAATTGTAACATGGTTGGATCACTGCCAAATGTGTAATACTAGATTTTCACCCAGTTGAACTGCACTTTGGCCAGAGACAGATTTTTAGCCTTGGGGTGCCCGGGGCACTTCAGGTTCGGGTGGCTCCTTTTACACAGAGTTGGTTAACATTGTAATTGACAGTCACACAGTTTTAAAATGCATGACACAACGTCATTCTGAGGTCACACATGCCCACAAAACACAGTGTTAGAGCTCCATGTCTGGTATGCTTGAGCCGCCAAAATTCATTTTTGAAAAACAATATAATATACCAGTCCAGAGTTTTACAGATCATGGCCTGAAAAATATTGCTTCCCAAGATACATTTTATAAAAGAAAGTATGTTTTTTATTATACATTTTATATTATTTTATAATTATTTTTTTATTATTATTTTATAAATCTTTTTAATATTGTTTTATTTCATTTTTGTATAGAGGGGAGCCCCTTCTGTCGGGGGGGGGGTCTGGGGCAATAGCCCTTTTTGCCCCCTATGAATCCGGCCCTGACTCTGGTGACAACCTAAAGCCTTTTTCACACCTACAGTATATGTTGCATTTTAATCCAGTAAACCATCTTTGAGAATCTGGTGTTAAAAGTAAATTTCCTGGCCAAAATGTTATACTCTGAGGTATCAAACAATACTTTCACATGGTGAATATATATTCCCATCCAGACCTGACATACCTTCACAAATGGGAGAGGGATCTACAAATGTTTGCAGACAGCCAGAAAGATAGGATCTTGTTTTTTGCTTATTAAGCCTCTCAATCAACAAGCCAGCAGCCCGGGGGAGCAGAGAGATGACATAATCTCTCACTGCCCGTGCCCGCCTTGCATCCCTTCAGTAACTTCCGCCCTCACTGTGCAGGCAGCAGAGAGATTACATTATCTCTCTGCTGCCTGACTCTGACAAGCAAAACACCACCTTAGCAAGTGACAATCCGCAAGGTGTGGCAGGTGAGGTGGCAAGTGACAATCCGCAACTTGTGGCAGGTGATGTGACAAGTGACATTCCGCAACTTGTGGCATGTGACGTGGCAAGTGACAATCTGCAACGTGTGGCAGGCGACGTGGCAAGTGACAATCCGCAATGTGTGGCAGGTGACATGGCAAGTGACACACTCAGGGCTCCCACTGATTCTACATTATGGTGAGTTGAACCATTTTATAATACAATGTAATAATAAAAATAATGCGCTTCAATCATCCTGACACCATAATAACCATGGTGCCGTGGTAATTGAAGCACTAACACCAGTGATTTCCCTGATAAATTGCCCCCCAAAAAATATATTTTCTGGTAGTGCCCCTCCCGAGACTAGACTCTGGATCCGCCCCTGGTTGCAATGCCTATACAGAGACCTTATTACATGTTTTTTGGTAATGTTCCGTGTTGCGCCTCTTTTGCCAACAGATTAACTAAATCATAACAACCCTGTCGCTGTCCTAATAAACTTGACACTGCTGTCCAGAAAACACTACAATAAATCAATCCTGGTCCATCTATTAAACATAGACAGGACATGTATCTACAGCAACTGGAAACAAACAAGCTCGCCAATGGTTTTCCAGAGTGAATGATATACAGACTATGCAAAACCTAGCCTCTGCAAGTGGGAAGAACACACCGCCAGATGGTTCTACTGGGAAGAATTTCAATACTCCACTAAGTATCTACAATACACATGAGAAAGATTTTTGTAGTAGAGGCCACACTCTACTTCCTTAGTCCCCAATCCCCCTTTTGTTTTCCTACCCCATGCCTTTCCTACCCCATGGTCCTTCTCTTCCCATCCTAATTTCCCAAGATTTGTAGTTAAAGTGATATTAAAGTCTTGTTTTTTTTTTGTTTAAAAATAATAAACATGTTATATTTACCTGCTCTTTTGCAGTGGTTTTGCACAGAGCAGCTCCGATCCTCCTCTTCTCGGGTCCCTCGCTGGCGCTCCTGGCCCCTCCCTCCTGCTAAGTGCCGCCACAGCAAGGAGCCTGCTGTGGGGGCACCCAAGCTGCTGCTTAGTGTGTCCATTCAGATACGGAACCGTGACTCAGCCCCGCCCCCGCTCTCTCCCTATTGGCTCACTGACTTTGATTGACAGCAGAGGGAGCCAATGTCGGCCACTGCTGTGTCTCAACCAATCAGGAGAGAGAGTCCCAGACAGCTGAGGCTCTCATGCAACATCAGGAGAAAAACAAGGTGTGTCATCAGGAGATCAATAGCCATTTAGATCTGACGAAGAAGTGGATGCTTTGAAACGTTATCTCCATGTTCTGACGTCACTTCCGATGCGACTCCACCATCCACCGGGGACCCGCTGAGTGACCACAGTATTATACTGTTATATGCTTATTGATCTTTATATTAGTGTGAGTAGCCATTTGGCTGATTTTAATTAAATATATCATTTGTTGCATCTACTGCTGCACTTAGTTTTTGGCGCACCTTGTTTTTTCCCCATTGTTCTTCCAGAGACTGCTTCGCTCTCAAGGGAGCTGCCACTAATGCTGCATATGTCTACTTTCTGGACTTTATAGATTTTTAGTAGTTGTGTTATCAGTGTGTTTCAGTACCCTCTCGTGTGCCATTCTGTTTTTGTCTCATGCTACATCGCTGGATCGAGATGGAGCTCAGGTAAGTATTAGGGGCGCTGCTGCACACAGAAGTTTTTTATTTTATTTAATAAATAGAATGCATTAAGATTAAAAAAAACTTGCAACTTTGCTTATGTTTTCAGATATGTGTGTATCAATGTATGTTACCAGTATTACCTACCTCAGTTCTATATGTCTAAGATAACTGTATTATCTGTATGCTTTGGTAAACCTCTTAAATAAAAAGAAATACAAAAATACTATCACATGATAATATCAGATGATATGGCACTTTTAGACCTACAAAATTTTGCAGGTTCCTTTGAAACTTTGGCCTTCTAAAAATACTATCACATGATAATATCAGATTGAAGCAGGTAATACCGCCACCCAGGTGTACTTCAGGTAATGCAGGATCGTTTTCAGTGACCCCCGGATCCGTGAGAAATCAAATGAGATACGGAAACAGATTTGAGTGTGTTCATAAGATCTCTGACCTTTACTGATTACCATAGTGGCTTATATGCAAAAGAAAGAAGGGAGGGGCTGTGTTTTAATGCATATGTCTCTAAAAGTTATACAAACTCAGTACTTTCTTATCATGATTAAAACGGTTGAATTTAGTTTAACAAGAATTAGCTGCTTACACAACAGGCTGCTCCATTTATCAACTTTAACCGCAATGACTTGCAGCAGGGTGTGTTTCTATGCAAACTGTTAGTTAAGCTAATTATGTCAAAACACATATTGAAAAGTTAATTTCTACTTAATTAAAATGGAGTCAGTTATTTATACATTCTATTACACAGATGATATGGCACTTATATGCCGCGTACACACGATCGATTTTCTCGACGGTGAAAACACTGTCGAGAAAATCGACAGGAAAAACGAGGGAGCGGCTTGGTTCCCTACACACGTCCGTTTTTCCAGACATTTTTTTTTGGTCGAGAAAAACGACCGTGTGTGGGCTCCGTAGCAGTGTTTCCCTATGGGAAAACTGCAGCGGAAAAAAACGACGGGAATCACGACGAGAAAAATTAGAGCATGTTCTAATTTTTCTCGTCGTGATTAATGCCGTTTTTCCCGTCGGGAAAAATGACAAAAAGCCCACACACGGTCGTTTTTCTTGTTAAAAAAAAAAAATTAATTTTTCCAGACGGGAAAAATGATCGTGTGTACGCGGCATTAGACTTAAAAAATATTGCAGGTCCCTCTGAAACTTTGGTCTTCTAATACCAAGCAGGATAAAATGACGTAGGAGACCAATACATCCCCCAAATCCCCCCCCCCCACAATTTGGATTGTTGAGCCAGTTCCTGGAGCACTTTAAGACTTCTTGCTTAACAGCTTTGCAGGGGTGGGCGGTGTGCCGGAGCACTGCCTCATCCCCCGCAGTTTCCACTACATTTTCTTAAGGGTTCTCTTTGGCAGGCCTTAGGCCTGGGGAGAAGCACCTGACACATAGAGGCTTCAAGTAATAACCCCCTTGTACAAAACTATACAGCAGTGCCAATACAATAAATTGCATCTACTTGATTTGTACAATACATAAAAGTAGATCAGGATGTTTGTATGTACTGGACAAATACTTAATTCAAAACCTATTTAATGCTTCATATTGTCTAAATGATGTAGTAGCTTCTAGTCTATGACAGAGTTGTTTGCAGTCATCTCTGCTGATAAACCTCTACTGCATTTTGGACTGGTCAGTTAGCTTCTAGGTTTAGCTGAGCTGTCAAATCTCAGCTTCCTTAACATTCTTCTGTAAGTGCATGATCATGTAAATTGTATGTAATGTCAAAATAAATGAAAACTGTAACATTCTTTTGAAACCTAGAAATTACATTTACACTCATAGTGTCGAAGCAGAATGCTAATGACATACGAGCTTGTGAAAAAATAGGTAGATAACTCCATCCTTGCATTAGCCTAAGCTGTCATTCTTTGTGAAAGGAATCTTAATGAACGCTACAAGTATTTATTTGTCTCTTGGAATCCCGTGTAGAATGTTGTTTTTCTAGTGTTAAATGCAGACAGGAGGAGTAGTGTGATCCAGCTATTCTCAGTCTATACAAAGATCACCCCAAGCATTAGTGTGATTTTGTCAAAAACTTTAGAGACGCAGACTGTTAAGCTGGCTACACATTATACAATTTTCCTTTAGATTTACCAAAACCATGTAATATGAGGTCAAACCTAAACACTTTCAAATTGTATGCAATCAGGCAGGCCCTTGCACTACATAGTTAAAGGTAAATCTAAAGGAAATTTAACAAAAAAAATAATTGTATAATGTGTAGCCAGCTTTAGACATGCGTTACTCTGCATTGACAGATACCACACATTAGTATTTAAAGCTGTGTCTTCTATCAACAATTAATGCATGATTAACAAAAAATAAAAAAATATGCAGGATTAACATGTGATCACTCATATTAAAGCCTAGTACACACTGCTAGTTTTTTTCCGTTCAACCCAGCGGGCTGAACAAAACAAAACTGACAGCTCAGGTTGGAGCCACTGTACTAACAATCCAATGTTAGTACAGTGACCTCCCCTGCTGTTTTATTGTGTTCTGCCAGGGGTACGGCCCCCCGCCTGAACACTCCGGTCAGCACTTCCAGCTGTTGGCTAAGAGCGCTGATCGGGAGCCAGTTGGCAGACCTTATTCGGTCATGCCTCTCCAGCCCTTCGGCCAACTTCTGTCGGACTGGCTGCAGTACACTTGGGTCAAATTTGAGCCTGTTTCTATCAAACTGGCTATGCCACCAGACATTCGGCCCCTGTGTAGGGGGCTTAAGGTTCATACAACAAAACCATGTTAGGATAGTATGAATATTTGGGATACTATTACCATACTTGCTTCGCTTATTAATACACAATGATACTTAAACTAGACACATGTTACTTCATAGGTATAGGATACAGAAAACCAAATATTATAAAAAGAAGTGGTTGGAAAGACAAATATATTAGACATTTAGCCATATGCTTGATCAGCATCTGCGCATTGAAATTTGGAAGAATAAGCAATCTTACAGGTAATCTGAGGGTGGCATAATTATACTTGTTGCACCTACCCCCAAAGGAGCCACTGATGTTTGGGTCCCCTGGTTCTACAACCCCAATTCCAAAGTTGGGACACTGTGTAAAATCTACATAAAAACAGAATGCAATGGTTTGCAAATCTCATGAACCCATATCTTATTCACAACAGAAAATAAAAAACATATCAAATATTTAACCACTTGCCGACCAGCCACAGTAAATACACTGTGGCGGGGCAGAACATGCAGGCAGAATAATGTACATGTATGTCACTGAGCCTGCCCCGGGCTAGGAGCACGCAGCAAACCCCTACTGTGACCGCAGTGTCTGATTACAGTTACCGATAATCAGTGACTAGGTACTGTATCATGTAATCACTTTGATTGGTCATAGCGATCACATGATAACAATGTTACTAACCTTTCATGAATGGCTTTTCATTCATGAACAGCTTGCTTACTGCTGTGATCTGTGATTGGCCCAAAGCAATCACATGGTACCTGGCTACCTGTACCGTGTAATTAGCTGTAGCCAATCACTGTATTGCACTGGTGACAGTATGTAAAAAAAAAATTTGCATTTAATTGCTTCATTTTCCGAAAAATTGCGACAAAAACAACAACTTAAAAAAACTCACCATGCCACTTACTAAATACCTCAGACTGTCTATTTTCCAAAAAGGGGTAATTTTGGGGTGTATTTGTACTGTCCTGGAATTTTAGGGCCTCAAGAAATGAGATAGGCTGTCAGTACATCAGGGTTGATCAATTTTCAAATATATATATACCATAGTTTGTAGATGCTATAATTTTCACACAAACCAATTAATATACACTTATTGGGAATTTATTTTTACCGAAGACATGTAGCAAAACACATTTTGCCCGAAATTTATGAAGAAATTAGATTTTATTGAATGTGTTTTATAACAGAAAGTAGAAAATATTGGTGGTTTTTTTCCACATTTTTGGTAATTTTTTCACTTAAAAATGTGAAATTAAAAAACCCAGTGGTGATCAAATACCACCAAAAGAAAGCTCTATTTGTTTGAAAAATATTATAAATTTCACTTGAGTACAGTGTTGTATGACCACACAATTGTCAGTTAAAGTAGCATGGTGTTGAAAAGCAAAAAATGCCATGGTCACGAAGGGGGTAAAATCTTCCAGAGCACTGAGAAAATGTATCATTCAAACAAAATATGATTTTGAAACTGATGGCAGTATTACATCTCAAAAAAGTTGGGACAGGGCCATGCTTACCATAGTGTAGCACCCCCTCTTCTTTTAACAACACTCTGTAAATGTCTGGGAACTCAGGAGAACAGTTGCTGTAGTTTTGGGAGAGGAATGTTGTCCCATTCTTGCCTGATATTTGTTGCCCTGTCCCAGATTTTTTTAGACAATGGTGCTGCCATCAATTTCAAAATTACCTTATTTTTTTAAACATGTGATATGTTTTCTATTTTCTATTGTGAGTAAAATATGGGTTTAAAATTCTGTTTTTAAGCAGATTTTACACTGCATCCCAACTGTTTTGGAATTGGGGTTGTAGATGTCAGCAACCTTCCAAGCAATGCCACACCCTCTGACACACCAAGTCTAAATAAAAATAGTTTATCTTGGAAATACTTCCAAGAAGGCAACAATACAGTATGGCAATAGCAATAAACAAAAACACATAATAAATTGGCACAACACTACACATAACAGGAGGACCAAGTGTCTCTGTACCCAAACCCTGAAAGTGGAAAGGTCCTAACTAAAGGGGCGATACTGAAAGCTAAAAGTCTCTCCTAACCCCTCCCGCTGGCCAGTGTAAATAAACCATTGGGGCTAAAAGTTCCTGTGTTGGAGTGCTCAGATTTATATGGCTCCCACAGTACTGTGCAGAAGTACCCAAATTGTATCCCAAGGTAAGGTGACACTGTCCCTTTAAGTAATGAACAAGGAAGTTGTGGCTAGCAGCCTCTCACCACCAAGCTGTCTGTGATTAAGCCTCCTCCCGCACTCTGGCACCCGGTGACATTGGCAGCTACGCAAGACCTGGAAGTGGCGATCTTCCACGGAACAAGTAACATTGGTGGCGACTCAGGACCCAGCAGTGGTGATCTCTTAAAGAACTTATGATGATCTCTGACAGTCATGCCCTCCAGTCTAAGAAGACTAGCAGTCCAGTCTCTTGCTCTCTCTCTCTGTCTCTCTCTGACACTGCGGCTAACACTGCAGCAGATAGCTCTCTGACTCAGCAGCCCACTCTGATGGTCACCTCTCACTCTTTTCTGAGACTGCCCCAAGCCAAGGCTTCTTTTCCCTTTTTTCCCCTCCTGCAGCTTTCTGGCTTCCTGGGACCTGTGGTCCCATCCAGTCCTTTAGTTGATAGATAACTGTCCCTGGGAACTACATTCCCCATAGTTCCAGGTGGCTCCAAGCAGTCTCTTCTTCCTCCCAGGCTGAACAGCAGCCAATCAGAATCCTCTATTTCCTGTGACAGACGGTGGGCTCTCCTCCTACTCCCTGTGGCTGTAAACTGAGCCCTAACAAGTGTCCTGTTTCTATCTCTGCCCACATAGCCACTTCTTTACTCGCTGGCAGTTGGAGAAAGAGAGAGAAACTTTGTGGGCAGCTGCAGCATCCCGAAAGATAGCCCAGTTTATGTGCCAGTAGGAATAAAGTGTCGCAGACCAAGGCTACATACTAAATCCTGTTCTTAACACTTGTGGTTAACAGCAGAATTGGTCCAATCATAGCTGATTTGCAGGTTCAAGTTCTAGAACCACAGTTTTTAATAGGGACAGTAATACTAGAAGGAGTATAAGTTGTGACCAACTTTGTGTTGCATAAACTCACCAAGAAATAAAAGTAGCAGATATAAAAATGAATTTTTATAATGCATCTATATATCTATATCTGTTCAAAAATAAGAATTACCTAGCTTTACCAATGGATGCACAACCACAAGTGCTGAAGGTCTCTGCATACTCCCACGGAGGCGTACCCAGTTGTGTGTCTTCTTCCTGTCCATTCTTATTATTGATGGCTGCACCCAGTCAGACAACCAAATGTGATCTTCAAATATGGCTATACCAAATGGATGACCTGAGAAATATATGCAAATATAATAATCCACAGCCTTTTCCTTGTATTACACATATAAATTAGACTCCTAAAAACCTATAGATGAAGAGTGTAAGTAGGAGATGTCTGTCCCCTAGGCAAGCTACCCCCCAAGTAATGCAGCAGTGAAACAGAAGGTGGCTGGGGTACAGTGGAGATGTAGTTAACTACAAATTTACAGGACCAGTAACCCAAAACAGGGAGTTAAAGAAGCCATATCTGTAACAACAAATGTAATACTGTATTTAACTTAGTTCACTTAGCCTTACCTGTTAAAATAAAACTGCCAAAAGGAACTTCATGCTAATGGCCTGATCTAGCTGAATGTCATTGGAATGGTGATTACTATATTTTGGGGTGTAAGTAGAAGTAGTCATTCCAGGACAATTATTCTGATGGGAACACATCGTAGGGCTGGATTTTGTTCTATCCTTTGTCCGTACGTGATAAAAGGCATATTGTAGTAATAAATGCTGTCTTTTGCACACCAAAGAGCCAAAGCGCCTAAGTTACTAAAGCTTGAAAAGTGTGAAGAAACACCACTTCCCAAAATACTACTCTTCAAGTATATCTAAAGCCAAAACTTGTTTTTTACTTTAAATAGAGTGAGGAACAGATTTGTATTGCTGTCCTTGACCTATTCTAGTCAAAACTTTATTAGAGGGGATTTCTCCTCACTTTGAAGGAATCAATGGGAAGCTCTTTAATGAGACACAGACAGCAAAAAAAATTAAAATTAAAGAAGCTTTATCCAAAATTAAAAAAGTTTTAATTTTAGAAACACTAAAATCTGTATTTTCTATAAACTATTGAGACATTTTGATACAGGAGGTACACGCTATAACTGAAGTGTGGTTGTGGAATATTACCACTTTAATATTACATATCTTAATTCAGATATCTTCATGTTTGATCAACTCTTGATACAGTTACATATAGACATAATAACCAACTGTAATTCATGCTCCTTACTACCTTACAAGAACATGTCTGCATATTATCTTTCCCAAACTTTCAGAATGAAGACCTAAGACACATTAAATTCCATTGCACACCACTTAGACCCTCCACACAGTATGTCCACAGTTGGATCACCATGCTCACTTTTAACTAGCCCAAATACTGTATTTAGAATCTGGAAATGGGACAACCTCACTAAGGTCTGAACTCTAGTGAAAACTGGTTAAAAAACACAGAAATTGGCATAGACATAGAAAGGACTTAGAACTTGTCTAGGGGTATGTCATACGACAGGGTGAGATGCGCTACAGCCCATGTCTTCCCCATAGCTGTGGGTGAGGTGAAGGCCAGTACCAGATATTTCCTCGGGCCTGTGTGCTTTTGTCTAGAATCAAGTCCTGCTGTGCCAACACTTCCCTCTGCTCCCATTAACCAGAGTTCCACACACCGATCACAGTCCAACCCTTGTTTTATTGCATATCTCACAATAAACAGTGCTTCAGTAGCCAACTGGTTGCGACTTGATAACATTTTGATACGGGGAATGAGCAGGTCGAGGCACTATCCTGGTTGTCAGCTAAACCACTGCGATCTCGCCAGCGGTTACTATAGCCTTAGCTAGAAAGGACTTAGAACTTGAGAGTCTCTACCAGCGACTCAAGAGAACATAGATAGGAGTACCTTCGCTGCGCTGCGGCCCCTGTCAGGGGAAGATGTCCCTCCAAGAGAGTTACCAGAGGCCCATCCGTCACTGGGTTGATGCTGCTCCAGACTCTCCGAATGGGTAACCTCCCCGGCCTCCTCACCTCAGACATGGGCCCCATCCACTTCAGGGACCCTCGGACTTCTCCACCCTCGCGGGACCCAGTCGAAGTCACTGGGCCCCAGGCCTCCTGGTTTAGTAACTCACCCCAGGCTGAAGGTGCCTGGGATGGACTCCAATTCCATTCCGGTCAGGCCTAGGGCGCCTGGGCCGGAATCCGGAACCGCCCGCACCCAGGCCTAAGGTGCCTGGGCGCGTGAAGAAGATCCTCCTGAAGACCTCGTGGTTCGGGCGTCTCCCCCCTTTTATCTCCTCCCATCGACACCACGGCAGGTTCCCCGCCCTCGCCGTACCATCTCCTCCGGAAATGGACAAAAAGGCTAGCACTGTGACGGCCAATCTACCTTGAGCCTACGGGTACCCCGCCACCCAGAGGCCAAAGAGATTATTACACCGTCCAATCCTCCACGAACACAAATGGTCCATTATTCCCATACTTACACACCTGAGTGTCCTACCTAAATTTAGAGACCCCGCTACAGGTGCATACTGCACCATTTTTAGAAGGCATGACAGTCACTTTCGCAAAATCTGTCTACATAAGTCTTTAGGAGTTCTATGGATTATCTTACAATTCCGACCGTGTGTATGCTCCATCTGTCTTTTTCTGTCAGGAATTGAGAGCTAGTTCTCAATTTTCCCATCTGAATTTCCAACTGACTTTTCCCGTTGGAAATCCTGATCGTGTGTACGGGGCTTTAAAAAGTTTATCACATTCTCATTATATATTTTTCTGTCAAAATGGATGATGTTCATCTTTATGCAGACATGTAATAAGTAAATACAGCTTACACCTCTCTAGTGAAAGAATATATGTTATATATGCAATAATAGTCATAACATACAATATCTCTAATGTGCGGTTGGTAAAAAAAAGATAATCCTATTCCAAGCTAGTGCTATTTTTTACAATATAAAGTGCATCTGATTTCTGTAATATAAACAGTGTTTAGTAATTTGACAGGTGTTTTTTTGACATGATTTTTTACCAAAACCTCACCTACATCATGGGATAGGCTGTGGCGATTGGAGCCATCCAGATCCGAAGATTCAACAACAGATTTCTTGGCATCACACCAATAAAGCTTATTAGTGAGGGTGTCTACAGTGATTCCACTTGGCCACACCAGGTTGGTATTGATCACGATTGTTCTGTCTCTTCCCTCAATACTGGAGCTTCCTATTTGAGGAGCAGATCCTATATCTGTCCAAAACAATTTCCTAAAAAATAAAGAAATTCCAATTCTAAAACACTCATATATAAATTTTCAAGTCCATGACAGTATTAAGCAGGGCACAATAAGGTGGCTGTTCTTACCTTAAAACAAAGCTTAGGTCCATGATCTGCCACTCCAACACCCAAAAACAAGTGAAACTTTCATTTACGGTGCACACAAGCACACTCCCAGCCTCCCACAGTGAAGTGATCAATGCTTAAGCAAACTATTGCTAGGCCCAAGAGCTAACATATAGTGGCAAGCTTAGATGTATGAGACAAGAAGAAAAGTGGCGGCACTTCCAGCATAAAAGTTTCCAAGTTTATTGAAGAAAGATTAAAATCCTGGACAAGACATGCATAGACACAGCTTCTAGGAGCAACAGCAAACACGTTTCACACTACTGTGCTTAATCATTGCTTAGATGTATGCTAGTATTAATTTTCAGAAAGCTGGTATTTGGGTAGGACATTTTGGGGGACTGTAGTGATGGACCTGAGATGGCACAAGTGTACCATCTTTTCTACATGCTTACTTTAAACACACAATAGAAAACTAACAATGCACTACTGATTCATACCCAGCCCGCGGATGTAGACAAATTCCTCTTGGCTGATGCAAGTTTTCGTGGATAATCTTTTCTCTGTTTTCTCCATTCAAGTCACTCCTTTCAATGCAGGATTTTCTATTTATTGTGAAAATAAACAAGATAATAAAGTAATTAATTCACCATTCAGTATAACAATGAAAATAAATTCACTGGTACAGGAATTTAAAAAGCAGTCACTTTTTATCTATGTTCATATATACTGTGTACCCATTAATGCACAATTTGTCAGGAGCACACACGCATGCTCCTGAGTCTGCATGCACATTCAAAAACATCCCATATTTGCAGCATGAGATATCTATCTTTTGACAGTAATTACTTGACAAAGCTGCATTGAAAAATAGTTCATAGTGCAGCTTTTTCTAGTGCCTCATATTAAAAGCAAACAAAGTAGAAATACATTACTATGACTGTATCCTAATTGCCTGACTCCTAGCAGGTCAAGTATTTAACGACTCTGACAGACACAGGGATTAATGTACACAGTATTATCTGCAAAGCTACATTGCTTGACATTATATTAGAGCAGCATAGAAAATATTATTTCTAGACAGAGCTAGATGCATTCTCTGTTGGATATTATCAGGTAAATTGTATTATGGGACAACTCAGGGGATTGGGGAGAGTGCCAATCAACTTGCACACAGGAGATATAGTATAATATGGTGTACACCCTAACTTCAGGGACATTGGAGCACAGGGAAGTTGTTGTATGTATAAATTGAGTTATCAACCAACAGCTTTGGATACCTGCAACCCTATAACAATAACAGCTGGGAGGTAGATGACCCAGTCTAAGAACAAAATGTTTTCTAAAAAACATTATATTTAAATCCCCTAGAACAGCCTTTCTCAACCTTTTTACCATGGAGGAACCGCTTGGAATAGTTCATAGGTTTCGGGGAACACCTGAATGTAAGAGGGTTGAAATTATGCCGGTTAGGTTTTGCCCCAGACAGGAAGGTAAAGGTTAATATCTTTCACAGTTCTTTGGTTTTTACAGGTTTTCTTTGGGTCCAACCCACTGATCCTGTGCTATAAGAGAGGCACAGTGGTCCGGAGCAGAGAGGTCATCGGGACCTGGGGCTCGTCCCCAAAGACTCGAGCACTTGGAAATGCTACTTTTGGATCCCCTGATTATACATATACTCTACCTTTGCATGTATGCTGGGGCAGCACATAACCTGAGTTAGGATTAGGGATGTAGGAAGAAATACAGTTCTTGCACGTGGACTTTGTATTATGTTGCACTATTCCAAGTAAAGCTTTTAAAACCTTGTTCCCACCTGGTCTGAAGTTACTAAGGGGGTGTAATGCAAGTAACCAACACCTTTCTACAGTTCAGGTCACTAAGGTACTTTGAGGTATAAAGACATCAGTACAAGAGTTAATACAGTGTGGAGAGGCAAGTGGTTACCTAGGATAACAGAAGTTTAGCAAGCAGCCTGTCAATAAGTGTGTGCCTGAGATGGATGGGATAGCTTTTTGCAGGAGGTAGTTGTTGTTGGTGCTCCATCCATGAGCTGTCCGTCCCCCATAGCAATGGGAGCAGACCAGCACCACAGAGGTCCCCAGCCTGTACACAGGTACGGAAGAGTTAAGTGACGTTGAGTACACGCGTGGAGTCTGCACTGAGTGCATGGCGGAACCCCATAGTGTTACTGGGAGTGAGGTAGTTGTAATACACTGGACAGGTGGATGTGGAAAAGACTCAGCGTGTCCCTCCTAAATGCAAGTTATGGTGAAGGTGTACATTGTCACAGGGACCGAGAGTTAACTGGAGGACAGTTATGGTGCAAGTGTACACAGTGTATGTTCGTCTCTAAAAGCAGAGGCCTGCCTTAAGGTCAAGTATTCCCCGACAGCCCAGGGCATTGATAAAAAAGACACAGAAGTAAAGGTACCCCATGTGTAGTCAAGTGATCCTGTTACCGGTGATGAGTGCAGCCCAGAAGAACCCAACCTGGAGGTAGTCCTCTCATATAACCCAGACTTGGCACCCAACAAGTTAGGAAAAACCACCGCCTACCCCCCCTTCCACTTTACATGCTAAAATTATTAAACTTACAGCTCATTGCACATTAGTGTCAGTACTGAGCTTTAAGTGAAAGAATAATGATTGGGGTTTCTGTAATCAAAAAATAAAAACAGACAGTGGAAATTGTAGTGCCCAACCTGCAACTGCCCTCACCTCAAGGAACCCTAGAAACCTCTGAAGGATCCCCGGATTTCCATTGAACCAAAGCTGAGAAAGGCTGTCATACAAGATGTATGCAAGTTTTTAATCCTCTGTAAGATACTTACCCTCTGTCAGTCCAGTACAGCTTTCTGTTTATGGCATCAATGGCAAGTCCCTCTGCTGTGTCTACATCTTCTGTAATCACTTTTTTTCGACTGCTGCCATCCATCTTTGCACTTTCTATGCACTTCAGAGCTGTGTGTGCAAAGTAAATCTAAGAATAAAATTGTACAGACACATAAAACATAATGACTACAGATATGGGTTCTAGATTACTCATAGTAGTAAAAAAAATAATATGTAATGTTCATTAATCTGCCCTAAAATATTTTTTTATTTTTTTATTTTTTTTGTATTTAAACGATTTATTTGAATTCACAGGTTTACAGGTTTACAGTAAATTAGGAGAAATTAGACAAGGTAATCACATTATAAGCAATACATACATAAGCGAAAGACTATAGATCACAAGTAACCGAACTTCATCAGTAATCGGAGTAATATCCAGAGTAATATTATCTGCCCTAAAATATAATTGCAGTTCCATGACTATAAAATCTTATTAGATAAAAGAATAGATATCCCAAAACATCTGTTTTCACATATACATACAATGTACAGTGACATGTTTATTTATTCCAATCAAGGCTGTTATAGGAAGAAGTATGTTTAGCACAGTCCAATAAAAAGTGGCTAAATAATTCAAACTATCTTTATGCCCCTTGACCTAAAATCTTCAAAACCCTCTTGCTTTAGGATAGGACATAATTGATATAACATTTTACTACAGACATTAGTTGTCTGCTGTCACTATGACTGGTAGATGAATCAAGGAGGATGAAAACCATGCAAGGCTGCCCTCTTGTGGAGTATTATGAGTATTACAATAATATGTACATAGACATCTTAAAGTGGAATGTTACCTAAAAAAATGTGAACAGGCAGGCAGGATTTTTAATGCAGAAAGTACATACTATGTCTTTTCTGCGTTAAAGTTAATTATCTGCCAGTCGACACTGTACACTGAGCTGTGCAGCTCAATGTAAGAATTTCAGCAATGCAGGGATAAGTGAACTCCTGCATTTGCGTGACAGTGATGTCATCTCGGCCCAGCCAATGGAAACTGCCAGGGATCGATACCCTGAAGCCACTAGGGTGAAGATGTGGAGCTTTGATACATCCATTATCACCGAAACACAAGGTAAAAGTTATGCAAAATCAAAAATTTTACAGCTGGTGAGGGAAAATCCTTGATTCAAAGAATCAGTTTCATTGAGAGCTAATGGGGGAGCTCCCCTGAATTTGCTGAGATACTCTCATTTCCTATTGAATCTGCAAGACATAATGAACAGAGAAATCTCCTCTACAGGACAGACACACAAAAAAACAAAACAAACATAAATACTTGGATATTGAACTCACTCAATTTTGTCACTGAAAAAACAAAGTGATCAATAACATCATATCTACATTTATGTACAAAGGCACTGGCATTTAAAATTCCTATTGTAACACAGTTCTGAGCAAATGGTGACATTTTTTAAAACAAAATATATTAAAGGGGTTGTAAAGGTTAGTTTTTTATTTTCTAAATACCGTATTTTCCAGCTATATAAAACGACCTTTTATACTTAAAAATATGCCTCAAAACTCGGGGGTCGTCTTATACGCCAGTACCTGTATGCAGAGTCTCAGTCAGACTGCGGGCGTCCATTGTTCAAAAGCCACGCCTCCTTCCCGTGCTGTTCCCTGAAAGGCGGAACACTCAGTTTCCCAGCAGAGCCTCTGTTCAGTGTTCTGCCTATCATGGATGTCTTCTCATCCTCGGCCTCAGACGAGAGGACCTCCGTGATAGGCGGAACACCGAACACAGGCTCTGCTGGGAAACTGAGTGTTCCGCCTATCAGGGAACAGCACGGGGAGGAGGTGCGGCTTTTGAACAATGGACGCCCGCAGTCTGACTGAGACTCTGCATGTCAGGGATAAAGTATGGGATCATCGAGGTGAGGTATGCAATGGCACAATGAGGCATGCAATGGCACAGTGAGGTATGCAATGGCACATTGAGGTATGCAATGGCAGAGTGAGGCATGCAATGGCACAGTGAGGCATGTAATGGCACAGTGAGGCATATAATGGCACAGTGAGGCATGTAATGGCACAGTGAGGCACGCAATGGCACAGTGAGGTATGCAATGGCACAGTGAGGCACGCAATGGCACAGTGAGGTATGCAATGGCACAGTATGGCATGCAATGGCACAGTGAGGCATGTAATGGCACAGTGAGGCATGCAATGGCACAGTGAGGCATGTAATGGCACAGTGAGGCATGTAATAGCACAGTGAGGCATGTAATGGCACAGTGAGGTATGCAATGGCACAGTGAGGCATGTAATAGCACAGTGAGGCATGGAATGGCACAGTGAGGCATGCAATGGCACAGTGAGGCATGTAATGGCACAGTGAGGCATGTAATAGCACAGTGAGGCATGTAATGGCACAGTGAGGTATGCAATGGCACAGTGAGGCATGTAATAGCACAGTGAGGCATGTAATGGCACAGTGAGGCATGCAATGGCACAGTGAGGCATGTAATGGCACAGTGAGGCATGTAATAGCACAGTGAGGCATGTAATGGCACAGTGAGGTATGCAATGGCACAGTGAGGCATGTAATGGCACAGTGAGGCATGTAATGGCACAGTGAGGCATGTAATGGCACAGTGAGGTATGCAATGGCACAGTGAGGCATGCAATGGCACAGTGAGGTATGCAATGGCACAGTGAGGCATGCAATGGCACAGTGAGGCATGTAATGGCACAGTGAGGTGAGGCATGCAATGGCACAGTGAGGTGAGGCATGACTAGTCGGAAGGGGGTCGTCTTATACAGCGAGTATATCCCAAAACCAACATTTTAGCTGGAAAATTAGGGGGTCGTCTTATACGCCCAGTCGCCTTATACGCCGGCAAATACGGTAGGTTCCTTTAAGCTAGTGCATTGTTGGTTCACTTACCTTTTCCTTCGATTTCCCTTCTAAATGTTCTTTTTCTTTGTCTGAATTTCTCACTTCCTATAAGCTTGCCCCCATCATCCGAGCCGTTCTGGCTGGGGGTTAGTCAGCATGCTCACCCCCTCCCTTGGGACTACATCCCTGCAAGGAGACGATGTGAACGTTCACAGCATCTCCCCGCAGGGATGGAGTCCCAAGGGAGGGGGCGAGCATGCTGACTAACCCCCAGCCAGAACGGCTCGGATGATGGGGGCAAGCTTACAGGAAGTGAGGAATTCAGACAAAGAAAAAAAATATTTAGAAGGGAAATCGAAGGAAAAGATAAGTGAACCAACAATGCACTAGCTTAAAGGAACCTATTTAGAAAATAAAAAACGAACCTTTACAACCCCTTTAAATGTAATAAAAAGGATATATACACTGCACTAATACTTATTGTAAGATATTTGAATATTAATGTCATAAACAGTGTTCATTGAGAATGAAGGTGGTTCCTAAATGCTTATTCAGAAGTGATCATATTGCTTTATGTAAAGATTCGAAGAAAGCAACTCAGGAATCCACTACCCTATGCCACTCGGCATCAGCACTTGCAAAAAATTTTTGGACATTCCTCTCTTGCTGGATGTAAGGGTTGATATCAGTATAAAAGGGGTATGAACAATTGCAGTCCTTTGGCTACAGAGGTGCTGATATGCATAATTAGCATGATTGATTTGCCATCAATTTTTGTCTCTGGTCCAAGAGTCTCAAGGAGATAAAGATAAAGTGAATCTACCTAGAGAAGATACATACAGAAACAAAAACATAACATGGGTTCTAATCCTGCCCTATATTATACAAACATTTTAACTTGCACATCTATTATTGTACCTATCAACTAATCCATCCAGCACTATTCATAACTATAACATAACATTTAGCCTCGACCCTTGTAACTATTGACTTTAACATTAAAGCCCTGTACACACGATCGGATTTCCTATGGTTTTTAATCCGATGGATTTTTCCATCGGAAATCCGATGAAGCTGACTTCTATCAGTCTTGCCTACACACAATCAGTCAAAAAACCGATCGTCCCAAACGCCGTGATGTAAAACACTCAGACGAGCCAAGAAAAATTAAGTTCTATGCTTCTGAGCATGCGTCGACTTGATTCTGAGCATGCGTGGGTTTTTTATCCGATGGAGTTCCCCACAGACGATAGTAATTTGCTATCGTTTTTTTTTTCATCGGATAAATTTAAAACATGTTCTATTTTTTAACACCGATGGAAAAAAGACGGATGGGACCCATACACGATCGGTTTGTCTGATGAAAAAAGTCCATCGGACTGTTTTCATCGGTAAAACCGATAGTGTGTACAGGGCTTTACTCTAACCTAATCCCCAAAACTATTGTTTAGATATTAAAGCATATCTAAACACCCCCAAAATATGTAGCACCCTCTTACCCCTGGAAGGCAGTTAGGAAACCCCAGCAAGCTTAATGGACTAGCATCTCAAACATCAGGGCAGAATCCTTGACTTTTATGTAATGAAGGTCATGAGAGGCTGAGATGTTTATAGTTCAAATCAAAAGAAGTGTCTAGGGCGAGAAATCTGCTCCCCCATAGATAAAGTACAGTGAGTGCTGCCCCCCTAGGACAGAATGTATGATACTGGCAGGATCACCAGGTGAAAAAGCCTGGAAAAAAGGAAACAAAAGCAGCAATCACATCCAAGGGCTGATAAGCTGATCCACTATTTTAAATTTTTTCTTTTGGGCTTAGATATGTTTGTATGTACCAGCTGGATTTGCATCACTGGAGCCTGCAGGCACACATCCTTTGCCACCCAAAGCAACAATAGATCGCTTCCCTTAAGGCTCCATGTACACGGGACGCTGGTGCAAACTCCTCTGAACTAATTTTTTTGAAGGCTTGAAACCAGCGTTCAGAAACGCCCGTTTTGCCGCGTTTGCATGCCGCGTTTAGCCGCGTTTTACCGCGTTTGCGTCTAGAATCGTTTAGTAAGATAACCTCACAGGACCCTTCCCAAGCTCCAAAAACATTGTAATTTTAACTATTTCAGCCATTTTGACCAGAGTGAGTAGCAGCAGCAGAGAGAGCAGCTGTATACTTGTATTTGCCTTTATTTCTGTGCTTTTTTTTTTGCAATGGATCCCATAATGAGCATATGTGAGGAAATGCTCCTGACGTTGCTCTTGATGAGGCTAGAACAACGTAGAAAATTGCCTGCAAAATCCAGAGTCAGAGTTCGTCGCTATTTGACCCATACATTGATTGCGCAGTGAATGTCGGTAGGATATTTTTCAAACATGTACGTACAGCTGCGTACCTACCCCTACAAATTCTTAATTAAAACATTTTAAACTATTTTTTTTAGTTTTTTTCATCGTTTTCCGTAATATTTTTGTCTTTTCAGGTCAAAAAAATAGGGTACCTTTAAAAACGCTTATAAACTAAAACACAGCTAAACACGGGTACCACGTTTAGCCGCGTTTAGCAGCGTTTTGCGTCTGAAACTTGGAAATCTTCTGCGTCTGAACCCATTTTTTGCTTTCAAAGAAACGCTGTTAAACGCAACTGCATAAAAATGGCAATAAACGAGACAGTGTACATGGTCACATAGGATAACATTGAATGTGTTCAGGGGCAGTTGGAAAAAGTGTCCAACTGCCTCTGAACGTACGTTTAGCAGCGTCCCGTGTACATGGGGCCTTACACAGAACATTTTCCTAGCTAATTTCTGAATACCTTAGGCCCCTTTTCACAAATGCGGACCGTTCAGATCCGCCTGTCAGTTTTTTCAGGTGGATCTGAACGGGCGCTCCATGTACCTCTATGGAGCGTCGGATGTCAGCGGTGACATGTCCGCTGACACCCGATCAGCCCGATCCGATCCTCTCTGCTAAAATGTGACAGATGCGAAACCCATTTTGCATCCATCTGGCGGATCGGATCGGATCCCCCATTTCATCCGATCCCCCATAGAGGAGAGCGGAGATCTGACAGGTCGGTCCCTGTACAGTGTGCAGAGACCAACCTGTCATCTGCCGGCTCAGCGGGGATCCCCGCTGAGCAAGCGGATGTTTAAAAACGGATCCTCATGGGATCTGCATGTGTGAAAGGGGCCTTAGAATATTTTGACAATATGAAGACCAGCTAATATGAGATGTCTTCAGATCTGCTGGGAAAAACGTGTGGCTGATAAATATATAGCGAAAAGTTGCTTGTTTTTTCTTTGTTGCCTATGGATATGAGACTGCAGCACATAATAGTAAATCTGGGCTTGAGTATCAGCACCAAAAAATCGAATTCCTGGACTGAAATTACACAGCACATAGAAATAGGGTTGCCACCTCATCCCTTTAAAATCTGTTTAAAATCGAACACATATTAATTACACAGGTTCTGTGGATATATAAACTCACTTGGTGCCTTATCTGCATTCAATTAGCCTCAGAACCTCATATGTGTTGGGGTATAAAGGGATGATGTGGCAACCCTATCCTGGAACCACAAAATAATTAAATCATACTTAGCCAACATTGTTGTATTAAAGCTGTATTAAACCCAAAACCCAAAATGTAATATATTGCTGTCCAAACCTTAAGAGTTGAGTTGAGTTGAGAGGTATCTTAATACAGCGCGGTCTTACCCCGAAGGGTCCCGACGCGCATAAAAAGTGATGGTGGCTGCATTTGTTTTCCTCTTTTTGTTTTTTTTAACTCTGTTTTCACCTGGTGATCTGGCCAGTATCACAATTCCTGTAGAGTGCCTCCACTCTGAATGAAGGAGCAACAGAGACACCTTTGGACAGCAGTTTTGTTAATTTGGGGGGGAGGGGAGTGTTACATGTGCTAGCAGTTTTAGATACACTAACAAATTGAAGCCAAAGTCCAACTCACATTGCAGTTAAGCAACACACGATCAGATTATCAGACAAATTCTCGTCCTTTTTTGTTGCATGCTAGTCTCATGTCAAAAGTGAAGAGGTTACTTTCATACGAAAATACTCGTATGACAGAATTCAACTTCAGAAGTGATATCATGTGTTGAATTGTTTTGTATGTATTTTTTCTTTCTGAGAATACGTAGTCTTGCTCTTATGATTTCTTTCGGACGAAAACCGTACTAATTATACGAAAATCGAACATTGTGTTCACGCACGATAAACATTTTATAGCCTGCACATACAGTTTTTGTCGTCTGAAAATTTGTAATCGGCTGTCGAAAGAACCATACTAACGATCTGAAAATCGGCAGATCGTTGTCGGACGAAATTTTACTTCCCAATTGTCGTATCGTGTGTACGGCCCTTTACACAAGCAGTTGCAGCAACAGTTTTTTTTTCTTTTGGGATAAAGGTTTTACATGAATAAATAAAAGGTGATCATTATAACTACCCCTATCAATGGTAAATGATTTGTCTCAAAACTATAATTGTTAATTCTGCATGTAGCGCCCACTACCTTTTGGTATGTGCTAAATAGTGTTTTATTATTTTTAAACTGTCAGTGCAGGCAAATTTAGTCAGGCCTTGCATTAGGCTAGGCCTGATTGTTTTGATCTGGGACTGGGAGTGTCAGAGTAGCAGTGGGTGTGGCCACCTGTGCTCAGATCCTGGAACTCCTCCCCTACTTCTGGAAGGAATGTTCTAGAAGGGGGCGGAGCTGGAAGTTCTGAGTGACAGGCAGCTTGTGTGGCAGCTCTGCCAATCCCCAACTTGGATTGGCAAGGGGCGGGACTGCTATATAAGCTGAGAGGTAACATGCCACTGGGGAGAGTCGTGAGAGGAAAGAGAATGGAGCTGTAGTGTCTGTGTGACAAGGCCCCGGTCTGAGGGCCTGGGGCCTACCCGGTGCTGAAGAGAACCACCTTTCTTTAACACCGCATAGGAAGAACTAACATCTAGCATCCTGGAACTGTTACTGCTGGACTGTGCGGTTGAACCATGTCCCTTCCATGGACTGGAGACCATGGAACAGGTCAGTGGGTACATTACAGCAAGTGATGGGACCAGAGGAGTCTGTTCAAGGAGCTTGGGAATATCTGCTGTTGCCCCTAGTAACGGAACGACACAAGGGGGTGTCTTTGATGGGATGTTGCACGGTCAGTCCTACACAGCAGGATATTACAAGGAGTGACTCTTATAATCTTATTTAAACTCAATATGGAAGGCTGTGGCCGGGGAACTCAACTTCCATATTACTGGACTATTTGGGCCTAGTAGTCCCTCAGTTACCATTTGCAGATAAATGGACTGTGGTGTCATAGAGGGGTGTCTGTGTGAATGAGCTCCGGACACAGGGCCAGCATTTGGATGACTGAATAAATTACCTCAGAAAGTCATTCAGAGTAACTATTCAATACTCTGCAGGAATCAGTACAGCATACAAGATAGCAATAGTCTGCAGTGACGCAGCTCACCTATCTTCAATCTGTGCTGTGCCTTATCCTCAGAATCCAATCTACTAAAGTACTATTATCTATGGGCATCCCATGTCACTACACCTTTACCCAACTCTACCCAAGAAACCTTTTATAATAAAAATACCGCAAGGTAACGCAAGTGACTCTTCATTGTGTCTAAAGGAGGGAGAGTGAGACAAATGGATGAATGGAGGTTCAGACAACAAGGTGATGTGTGGATCTTTTGAACTTGTGCCCAGAGTGCACTGCTACATGCGCAAGAGCTTGTTCTGTTGAAAAACAACAGACTTATTAGCCAGATCACAGATTATGATACAAAATGATCTCTACTTAGTCCTAAATTTCCTAATAACTTGATGATATGCCTTTGCAAATTGCCAGCACTTATTTAGGCTATACCTATTTACATAACTGACTTAAAAACTTTTTTTTTTGGAAAGTCTTTTCTGTCTATTAAATCCCTAGAATTTTCACTTTCTGAATTTCTAGAATTCAACCACATCTTTTGCAAAAAGCCTTTGAAGAACTGGAGCTGATGGTCTGAATCATTAAATCTCTTGGTTGGAATATCTGTACAAAGTTCTGTACTGGGTGGTAGATGAAGGCATAGATGGGATAATGGAGACATGGACATTAAAAACTGGGCAATCAGATGGCTGCTTGAGCCAGTAGCTCCTCACCACCCCAGCACAGCGGCGCCCATAACTCCGGTTCTACTGAACGAAATTTGGAACCACTGGTATCCACAGAACCCCCAGACTCCCGGGCACCCCCCCCCCCCCATCTATAAATAATAATTTTTACGGCTCAATGGAAGCCGCAACGGCCGATCGAAATTCCGGCCGAAAGTCCAAGATGGCCGCCGAATCGCAGATTGTTTGTGACAGTGCTGAGGTAAATTCAAAGGGCATTCATATGGCAGATCTGATAGCCCAACAATGTTCCTCACACTCATCTGGCTTTATTATACAGACTATATCTCCATCTCATCCCCCTCATGAATCCCTGAGGGAACATTTTCAGGAGAACTCAGCATTAACCCTTTTGGCTAATCCTATTATGGATCAGGACAGCTCTTGTCCTGTCAGCTCTCTGGCCAATACATCTACATTTTCTATGGCCAACTTGTACCAGACCCTGGCTGAATTAATTGATAGGGGCCTCTCTCAAACTGCGGCTAAAATCACGGGAGAATTAAAGGCTGATTTTCAGAATTTAGGAGCCAGAATTGAGAACATAGAGTGTAAATTGGATCAAACAGTGTCCGCCACAAATCAAAATGCAGAACAAGTCCATTTTATTCAAGAACAATTAGATACAGCTTTGTCTAGGATCGACGATTTGGAAAATAGATCCAGAAGATATAATATCCGTATTAGTAACTGACATCCCGGCAGCGATTCAAAATATGATTCAATCCCTAATCCCAGAAATTCCACAAGACCGCCTGGAGCTAGATAGAGCACATAGGGCCTTAGGTCCTCTAAGGAAAGATGGTCTACCGAGAGACATAATAATTAAACCCCATTTCTATGCGATAAAGGAGGAAATTATGAGCAAGGCGCGAAATATGTCTACGATTCTATGCCTGGGTCATAAAATCCAATTATATGCAGACCTCTCTCCCTCTACAATGCAACGCAGACGTGCAATGAAGCCTCTACTTCTAGCTCTTATACAAAAAGACATTAAATACAAGTGGGCATTCCCATTTGCAGTAAAATTCTCTTACAAAGGGAAGAATCATTCCTTTTCTACTTTTCCTGACGGCGAAAAACTGTTATTGAATCTCAAGATCATCACTCAAGAAAATGACATGGACACTTCTCGAAGTGGCCCACAATCTTCAAAGAGACCGAACCCTACCAGCCCTCAATCTCCCTTGTGGACCAGGGAAAGAACCAGGAAAGCCAAAGACAATGGTCCCGCTTGAAGAGACCCAAGCTCACAATTTATACTTTGTACTCCTCGATTCCCATGAGTTCCAGGAAAGATTTATTCTAAGAGTCTGGAACTAATGTTTTTTTTTTTTTCTGATTGTTTAAATTTTTCCAAAATGTTTTGCAAGGGGTTTTTATCCCCCTCTCAATTTTTCTGAGTTCGATCTACTACTTGTAGAGTTCTTTGTCCAATTTGGGGGGGTGGGACTCTCGCTCCTCTATCCACTTCAGGGGGGAGAAGTAGGGGTCCCTCCGGACAGACCTGAATATGGTAGATCTAGTATGTCTTTAGTTTTTTTCTAAGGGGCGCCCTGGCTGGGGTGGGTCCCATGTGCTTCCACCTTTCCCCTGAGTCTCCTAGAGACTTTGTGGAAGGAATAGCCTTTTCCTTAGGGAACAGGCTTTTCATTTTCTACCTTGGTAGAAGTTTTGGGGAGGAATTTATCCTCCTCGAGATCGTTTTCATCCTTTTTTCGGTTTTTTAAAATTTAAATTTTATTTTTTTATTACTGTTTTTCTATGACAATTTTTTACTCTTCTTATTTTTTCCACTTTTTCAAATCTTTTTTCTCCTTTCCTATCTCTAATCCTATTATCACATGCCTGGCAGTTCTGGTTTTTGCAGATTCAACTGAAGGTACCCGCAACATGATCCTTTGGCTTTTGATTACCCGTCTAGAACACTTACAGATCCTGAGGATGGTGTATTGCGGTAAGGTAGATATAGTGGATGACGATGGCAGCTCCCTCCCTGAGTCCCATGGCTGATTCCGTACTAGGTTCACTCAAAATAGCTACACATAATGTTCAAGGCATGAATTCCCCTGTTAAGAGACGCAAACTCTTTGACTCTTATAAATCCCTGGGTATTGACATACTCATGATTCAGGAAACCCATTTCCCTAGGCAATTCAATCCCAGCTTTATACACTCCCGATTCCCACAATTTTTTTTAGCTAATGCCGAAAAGAAAACGAAGGGTGTGGCTATTTGTAATTCAAAATCATGCCACTTTAGTTTCATATCTGATTTCAAAGATCCTGAGGGCAGGTAAATACTGGTTAAGGGCACAATAGAGGGACAAATATATTCTCTGATTTCATATTATTCCCCCAATTCAGGGCAAGATAAATTTTTTCGATTCATCCTGGACACCCTATCTCCTCAATTAGAGGGCACAATCATTTGGGGGGGAGATTCCAATGCAGCATTTGATCAGGGGTTGGACAAATCCAAACCCCCCTCGACCCAATTAACCAGACCCACTAAGATAAGCCTGAAAATAGCTAGACTTTTGCATGATAAAGGCCTAGCTGATGTATGGCGAGAATCTAATCCTTCTATAAGAGATTATACTCATTACTCTCACCCACACAACACCTACTCTAGGATTGACCATATCCTGGTTTCTTCCTATATTCTCCCGGATGTTATTAAATCAATCATCAAAGACACGGTCCTTTCTGATCACTCCATGGTTGTCATGTTCCTACGCATTAAAACTGGTAGATCAAAGGGGGGTAATTGGAGACTAAATGAGTTTTTACTTTCCGATCCAGCCATACAAATGGAAATAGATAAAGCTCTTCAAGAATACTTCAGCTTTAATGATGTAGAAAATGTTTCCGCCAAAGTCCTTTGGGCTGCTCATAAGGCCTTTATTAGGGGCAAGCTTATCCAAATTTCGACAAGAATCAAAAAGGAAAGGGAAGCGGACATTGATAGATTGGAGAGATCATACAGGACCCTGAAAACACAGCATAAAAGGAAACCTTCTCTATCCTTATTGTCTAAGATTGAAAGGAGTAGACTAGAACTCAATTTAGCACTCACTACAAAAGCGGAGAAATCTCTCCGTTGGACAAGTAATAAATTTTATACTCAAACAGGTAAAATAGGTAGAATGTTGGCATCCAAATTGTCTCCTAAAACGAGAGTTTATTCCATACCTAAGATCCGCATTGCTGGACAGGACCCCACGGCTAACCCTGAAAAGATACTAAAGGCTTTTCAGACATTTTATTCCGAACTCTATAGCGACCCTTCAAATATACCCATGAACTCGGTATCCTCATACCTAGATGGCCTCCCTATTCCATCCTTGAATATGGAATATAGAGATATCCTAGAAGCTCCCTTCTCTGTTGAAGAGGTTACAGCAGTAATTCAAGATCTCAGGGCGGGATCAGCCCCGGGACCTGATGGATTATCAGCTCCCTACTACAAAGCCTTCAAGGACACCCTTACCCCATATTTAGCAAAAAAATTGAATTTTACTACAAGGGGTTCCCAATTAGGTACACAACTTAATACAGCCTACATTACTGTTATACCCAAACCGGATAAAAACCCAGAAGAAGTTTCCAATTATCGCCCTATTTCTTTGATAAATAATGATTTGAAAATTCTCACTAAAATTTTAGCGAATCGCCTCTCCTCTTTTATTACTAAATATATCCACAAGGATCAGGTAGGATTTATGCCAGGAAGACAAGGCCGAGATCAAGTGAGAAGAGCGATTGATATTATCTCCCTTTTGCAGTCCAACTGGGACGGAGGTCAAAAACAACAGGGTTTCCTGTTAGCACTTGATCTGGAGAAGGCCTTCGACTCTGTATCCTGGCAATACTTTTTTCCCCTATTAGAACAATGGGGTTTTGGCCCACGTTTTATGGGAGTTATTAGAGCTCTGTATTCTCAACCTAAAGCTCAAATTCGTATACAGGGATATTATTCCTCTCCGATAAATATAGCCAGGGGTACAAGACAAGGTTGTCCACTATCCCCTATTGTCTTTGCTATGGCCATTGAAAGCTTGGCCATAGCCATTAGACAAAATTCTGACATTAAAGGCGTAACCTGTGGGAATCAGATGCATAAATGCGGACTTTTCGCAGATGATTTGCTTCTCTTTCTTACCTCTCCCATTACCTCCCTCCCGAATCTTTATAAAGTAATTTCTGATTTTTCTAATATTTCAGGACTCAGGGTCAATTTTGCCAAGTCACAGGCACTAAATATTTCCCTCCCGTTACCCATAGTTTCCCTCATCAAACAGTCTTTCAAATTTGAATGGAATTCTTCTCATATTAAATATCTGGGAATCTTTCTGACTGCTCAAACAGAATCTCTTTACACAAGTAACTATCCTCCCCTATTCCATAAAATTATTACAGATCTTAAAAATTGGGACAAATTCGAACTATCTTGGTTGGGCAGGATTAATTCAGTGAAAATGACATTACTCCCTAGAATTTTATATCTATTTCGTTCCCTCCCCATTCCCATCAGGAAAGATCACATAAATTCCTTACAAAGTAAAATTCTCACATTCGTATGGGGCAAATCTAGTTACAGAGTTCCCCAAAACACCTTATATTTAAATAGGAAGAAGGAAGGGGTGGGTTTGCCTAACTTATATAATTATTTTTTAGCTGCCAGACTAGCACAATTATCTATATTTTATTCCAAGAATGAAAAACCGGACTGGGTGCTGATAGAAGAACAAGCGGTACCACAATTATCCTTAGAGTACCTGCTTTGGTGCCCACAAAGACAGAGACCACCTATTTTATCCCCTTCCTTATCTCAATCATTTGCCCTTTGGGACAGACTCCGTCCTCTTCCCACTCTAGTGTCTGTAGCACAACCACTAGCACACATTTTTAATAATCCAAAATTCTTTCCCGGTATGGATACCGAGGCCTTCAGTTGGTGGACAAACAAAAGGTCTATATAGGATAGGACAATACTTTACAAATCGGGGTCCTATTACCATGCCCCATTGTCTAAATAAATTTGACCTCCCTGACTCTGAAAAATTTAGATTTGAACAGATTTCACAATTCTTGAATGATATTTGGACGGAGAAACCTCTTCCTCCCAAATTTACGGACTATGAGATCTGGTGCGGATCGGCCGTGGGACAAAGGGGGGGCATTTCTGTCATCTACTCTTCACTTACTTGTACAGCTACTAAAACCTCATACATGAAAGCATGGAAAGATGACCTCCAGCTAAATTGGGATCTAGGATCTTGGCAAAAGGCCAACTTTCGCTCATTCCACAGTATTTTGAACACCTCCCTCATGGAAGCTAACTTAAAAGTTGTCATGAGATGGTATATGACTCCCATCAGGCTTGCATCCATCTACCCAGAATCGGATCCCAACTGCTTTAGAGGCTGCCATTTATTGGGCTCGATGGTGCATATCTGGTGGGAATGTCCTAGGATCAGGCCGATCTGGAAGAAAAATTTTAATCTCATATTTAAGGTCACTTCGTGTTCAGTACCTAGGTCAGCTTCTGTTGCTCTCCTCAATGACAATATTCCCAATGTTTCTAAACCAACTAGAAAACTGATTCACTTTATACTTCTGGGGGCTAAAATTATTATTGCTAGATCTTGGAGGAAGCCCAGGGTATCCATTAAGGCTATACACAATAAGATCTCTTGGATTATGGCTCAAGAGACGATGGTTAGCATATCAACTAATTTAATCCCTAAATTTGAGGCAATATGGGAACCTTGGGCAGTTTTCTGTGGCGTTTCTTTGAAGGTCAGGCATGACCCTGACCGCTCTGATTCCTAAAGGGCCTCATGTTCAGCATGTGATTTCTTCTTATTTCTTTCTTCTTCTATTCTATCTTTTCTTGGTTCTTTTATCTTTTGTTTTATTTATTTTTCTTTTATTTTTGTTTCGATACTTAAACATGATTCAAAGATTTGATATAATTATTTACTGTGTTCTTATTGCGGTATCTCCGAGTCTTAAATTTGATGGGCGTTATTGTATATGAGTATAGTACTGTTCTTCATTAAGATTCCGAGTTCCTTTTTATTGGTTTCATATGAGGATGGCGGGCTGGGTGGGGGGGGCCTGACCTGGGCGCAGGATGATCCCGTTAGGGGCGTCCAGGTGGGGTGTGACTTCCCCGAATGCCTATTTTTCATTTTTTTTTTTTTTAATCTCTTGATAAGAACATTGTGACATAAACAATTGGAAATAACCCTTTGTCATGTTTAAACAACAATTTTTTAAGATTTTCTGTACATGTCTTGAATTGAAAAATAAAAATTTATTGAAAGAAAAAAAAAACTGGGCAATCCCTTTGACCATAGGGCTTTGATCTACAAAGTATATATGGTCTGTTCAACATACACTACCCTATTTTCCATGGGGTCATGGTCCAGTGCTAAGACTCTCCCCATCTGTGTGTCCAGTAGACTGTCATAATCTGTCCCATCAAAGTTCATTTTCCGGATGTCTTGTACATTTGTAAACAGTAGGAATGGCCGAGGACCTGTACTTAATGCACAAAGAAAGATTAATGAGTTAAATATAGTAATTAAAACTGTCAAAGAATAAAAAAAAAAAAACGGAAAACAAAAGTCAAAACTATATTTAGTATTATGTAACATATATAAATGGTTTAACTATTTGCCTTATCTTTGCCTGATGCTTGCTATTTTTATTGCTTACACAAAAATGGCAAAAAAAAAATATATAAAATCTACTGACCTGAAGCAAGGCAACGCTTCTTATCCCATTGTAGAGTGTATCCAGGAAAACAGTCACAGTCCCATTCTGCTCTTCTAGACCTCCTGCATATCTGGCTACATCCTCCGTTGTCATGAGACGAGCAGCCTTGAAAACAACGTATCTGGGCCACTTATGATTTTGTACTTTGTATACATTTACTACACATAACACATTCACATCTTTTGGGTTTTTACTACACATAACACATTCACATCTTTTGGGTTTTTACTACACATAACACATTCACATCTTTTGGGTTTTTACTACACATAATACATTCACATCTTTTGGGTTTTTACTACACATAATACATTCACATCTTTTGGGTTTTTACTACACATAAAACACATTCACATCTTTTGGGTTTTTACTACACAATGTATACACAATTCATAGTTAGAAAAACCCAAAAGATGTGAATGTGTTATGTGTAGTACACATAACACATTCACATCTTTTGGGTTTTTCGAATTATGAATGTGTGATTTTATTGCAGTCCTATTTCACAACAGCTTCCACCTTAAGCCCTGGTTCACATTGCTGCTACTTTGAAGTGAAGTAGCGCGATTTCAAAGTAGCAAGGTCAGCGCGATTTCAGCTGCTACTTGATAGACATCTGTGTGGCTTCATGCACAGATGTTTATTGAAGTCGCACCTAAAATCAGGAAAAGTAGTGCAGGAACTACTTTTGCATATCAGTGCAGTGCCGCAAAATCGTTTTCGCACCGATTGGAACAGTGCCATTGCTTCCAATAGGCTGCGACTTGTCATGCGATTTTATCTCTCCAATCGCATGACAAATCTCTCCAATGTGAACCTAGACTTAGCCTGGGTTCATGTTGGAGCGATTTGTCATGCGATTTGAGAGATCAAATCGCATGACAAGTCGCAGCCTAACGGCGGCAATGGTACTGTTCCAATCGGTGTGACACCGATTTTGCTGCGCCGCACCAATTTGCAAAAGTAGTTCCTGCACTACTTTTGCCAATTTCAGGTGTGATTACAAAAGATATCTGTGTATGAAGCCACCTTGCTACTTTGAAATCACGCTACTTCAAGTGAAGTAGTGCGATTTTAAAGAATCATCAATGTGAACCAGGGCTTAATTAAAATATATAATCACACAAGAAAGACAAACACAAATATACCAATATACCTAGCAAATCTAAAATATCTATCTAATAGTGGGCATACATGTGTCTGTTTTTATGTCAAATTGCTTAACTGCTAGATAAAAACAGTCAAATCAATGGGCCGCCACAGGTGGAGAAAATCTCATTACGATTTTTTCAAACCTTTGCCAACTTCACATTTAACAAAAAAGCAAACAGAAAACAAAAATATTACCATGCAATACAGTTTATACAAGACATGACTAATAAAATAACAATTAATATACATTTATCCCAACCCCCTTCCTTGCTGATAGACCCCTGCTTCTTTTTAACGAAAAATCTTTATTCTTATTTTATTCTTATCTTTTTTACAGGTGTCTTCGGTCTGGCCCTGTGAGATCACAGGTCCTCTTAACGCTGTTCTTCCTGCAGTGGTAAGTGAATCCTATAGAGTGAAGCAATGTAATAACATGGCAACACTTTATGCAGCTTTCTTCTGTGAGTCCATGGTTAGGGTGAAGCCTTGACACCCTGCGCTCACAGGAAGTGGGTTGAATGAGCTCTTTTGTGCTTTGAATGTTTTGTACTGTGATTAAACCTGAAAGAAAAGTATTGATTTCTTTTGGCGCTACTCAAAGTAAAGCTGAAAACATATCCCTGCGTCCCAGAACATGGGGTGCAGGCTTGTCCTAATACTAATCCAGGGGTGTTAGTAAATGTAAAGAGCAGTACCGGGACAGGTTCACTCAGCGCCCTGAGCAAAAATGCAAAACTGCGCCCTCTCCTGATGCATGTCTTAGAATGGGTGTACCGCCTTGTGCTCATTCACTTCCCCCTTCACCAGCTGCCCATGGTTGGCATAGAGTGTGCACTGCACATTCATGGCCATTTTCTTAATTTTTACAGCAGTAGCTGTCAAAGCAGACATGAGGCTACAGCTTGGCCCTGTTTACTAACCACTGTTCTAAAGCTTGGGTTTAGTAATAAGCCCCCCCCCCCGTTGTGCCCTGGGCGGCTTTCCCTCCTGCCCACCCCTTGTCCTGGCCCTGATGAAGAGGACAGGATTGCCACTACTCCCGACCAGCCCGCATGAAAAAACAATAAAGAGCGGCCTCAGCCTACATGTCTCCACCAAACCATACACCCTAATGCATTTCCCCGCTCACCAGGGCTTAGTCATACCATCGATCCTTTCCTCTTTACTAAAAATTGAGCATCTGAGTGCCAAACAGGAAGTATTATTACCAGCTAGAGCTGCTCTTTTATTTTCAGGAGCTGTCAGGGACTGCTTTTATTTAGTTTTTTTTTTGGCCAAGGTAGACTTGGACTTTAATTTGGGGTGCATCGGTGTCACTGATGTCACAGATTTTTATAGGTTTTTGTTAATGACAAAGCACAGACTGTTTCCTTTCAGTGTGCATTTCTCTAACTGAAAGCCTGTATGGCCTATCTAAACACAATAGCCACAGCGGGAAGTGATGGGGAGTCTCCCTTCTTACTCATCATGTTCTGTGTGTAAATCTGAGCTTTAGCCCTTTATCTCAATAAATTGGCTTTATTCAGCAAATTAGCTACGATTAGTTTGGTAAACATGTGAAATTGAGGACGCTGTCTGGAAATATAAATATGATATGTAGCGGGTACTTACTTTCCCGCAATAAGTTTTGAATTTTTCGGTGACACCAGTGGTGTGTTTCCGGCGGTCCACTGGGTGGCGCTGTCACCGTGGGTCGAAGGACGGATACCGCTGTGTGCTGAGCCTACTTTTGTCCTCTCTGGGCAGCGGTATGGTGGGGCGGGGAACCCGCCGTGCTTGCTGGGAGAGGGGATAAAAGGGCCAGCCATCTTGGTCACGGGGCGGTTGGTCCCTGGCACCTTTAGCCTGCGGACGGAGTTCGTGTTTGTCCTCTAGGCGGACTAGGCCTAGAGGACAACCGGAGATCGTGTTCCATCCCTGGCACCTTTAGCCTGGGGTGAGGTACTCGGACGGCGGTCCGGAGCTCAGTGCCCAACACTGAGTTCCACGAGGGAAGGATCCTAGGGTACTCCGGAGATGGATGCCTGAATCCGAGGTGGGCGTAATGGACCGGGAAGAGCTCCTCATCTGAAGACCCGGTGCAGCATACTGCCGGTGACGGGTGAGCCTCTTGTCGGAGACCGTCCTGAAGGTGAATTTCCCTCGTGCGGAGACCATAAACCACTCTTTGGAGGAGAGTGGAGGATCGAACTTGTGTCTGGGCCTATTCGTACACACACCTCCTTTTCTGTTCTATAGCCAAGGGAGTCCATGTTATGTGCTAAATAAAGGAGTGTTGGACTTTAACGGTGTGTGGCTCAAGTTCCTGGCAGACGAGGTTCTCGGAGACTCTTGGAGGGAGGATCCGATGCACAACACAGGCCCGAAGGTAAAGGAAGGCATTGCTGATACCACTTATACACCTGTGGTAGAAGCCAGGCGTAGCGCACCCTCTCCCTCCCCTATCATATCCCTAGACCAGAGACATTGCGAACAGAACTTTAAATAGAGGGGACGGTAAGAGGGGCGGACCTGCCCGCTACAGATATATTCAAGCAATCCTTCAGATACAAATAACTATCAAAAACAAAACAAAAAAGTTTTTCAAGTGTAACTTTTTAGTCCTGAACATAATAAAGACAGAAAATATACACAGAGCACTACATATTCTTAATACTATAGATATTATAAATAATACAATCGTTTGATTGTTGTATATACTATATCCCTTGGATTACTAGCATAATACGTTCCAGGAGAATGCTCGTAATCCAAAGTACTTGATTATCAAAGTGAGTTTCCCCATTGAAGTCAATGGAAACGAAAATTATTCGTTCAGCATTGACTTCAGAGGCGGGGGGTGGCGGAGAGCCTTTCAGAAATGGCCGGAAAGGCCCGAGGACAGTTCGGCTGACCTCGGCAAACCTTGGAGAGACTCCGTTCACAAGCCTTTCCGAGGTTTGCCGAGGTCAGCCGAACTGTCCTCAGGCCTTTCCAGCCGTTTCCGAACGGTGCCGATCGTCGCCGTTCGGCTCCGGCGTCCCCCCCCCCCCCCCCCACCTCAGGCCAAACGCGGTACTGCACACCACTTTGGCCTGAATCCTGCTTGTTTTGCGAGACAACACTCGCAAACCGAGTTAGGATTTTAGGAAATAAAGTGCTCACATTGCGAAACGCTCGTTAACCGCATTACTCGCAATCCGAGGTTCCACTGTATTATTACATTGTAATGACAGACTAGATCACTCTAGGTGTCATATCATGGCAGGCCCATGATGATTATTAAACTCTTTATTTATGTTGGCACACAGCAGCAGGATGCTCACAGACATGTTGAGTTCACCAATTAGGGGAGAGTTTACTAAAACTGGAGCACTCCGAATTTGGTGCAGCTGTGCATGGTAGCCAATCAGCTTCTAACTTCAGCTTGTTCAATTAAGCTTTGACAAAAAAAAAAAACTGGAAGCTGATTGGTTACATTGCAAACCTGCACCAGACTTTGCACTCTCCAGTTTTAGTGAATCAGCCCCGTTGTGATCAGGCCCATGATGATGTGCCATATGGGAAAGGGCTGGAAATGCTGTACATGCTGATAAGAGAGGATGGCTGGTTCATTAACGTGACCCTTATTCTTTCTAGAAGTCCTGCATACCTGTGCACGTTTTCCCGTCACTAGCAAGCACTGATCCTTCAGGGCAGTAGCAGACAGGTCCTCCAGCTGTCTGTACACAGCCATGACTGCAGTTTCTATTTTCTTGTAAGCAAGGTGTCACATCTAGCAGATTGAAAAAGAGTTATCTGATTAAACACAGCTGTAAGCCTTGTGAATTGAGCAAACATCTGTAATTAACTACCAGACAGATCTAAATATTGTGATGGGTAGCAGGTGCTTTCCTTTTTTATGTAAACTTAAGTCTTCTTGTATTTTGTTCGCCTAAAACCCAAAAAACTGACATTGTACCCAATAAGACAAAAGATAGTGAATTCATAGAAATCTAGAAACCAGTAGGCTTTTATTTTTTTATTTAACACATGAGCAAAAGACACCAAGCATCCACAAATTGCCTTCACAGGTTTCATATAGCAGTAGAATTACGAGTAAGCCCTTCTTTGTGAAAAATATCAAGCTATTTATGTAGGAAGGTGAGCAGTGAAGACCTTTATTAAAAGTTATTTTAATACTGAAACTGTAAATCTTGTTTCCTGAGACAAAAGCCATTATAAAGTAATTTATGCCAGACAGATTTTTTATTTATTTTTTCTGAGATTTTTTCTGGTTCCCATTGCTGAAAAAAAAGATCTGTTGAGTGCAACTCACACCAAGGAGGGGAAGAGACGAGCGACAAGACCATGGTGACAAGTAAAGAGCAGGACTAAGGATCATGAAAGCGTAGAACGGCGTACATGAAGATGAGAACATGAGGACCTGGTGAGTGCTTATGCCTGACGGGTGTTTGGTGATGGTACATTATATGGAGGATTCATGACAAGCTGCAGCTGACAAGTGATTGTGAACAAAGATTACCATGGTGCAAGCTACGGACTAATAAGACACTTCAAATGTTTGATTTATTTCTTTTACATACTCTTATATGTTTTGTGCTGTCCAATCACTTTTCTTTACTGCTATATTTACATGGTTCTGTGATCCTTTATTATTTAGCTTACTCTGAGGAATATCAAATGTAGAGAATTTTTAAGGGACTGTAGGGAAAACACATTTAGAAGCATTTTTTATTCACCATAAGATATATTAGGGGTTATTTACTAAAACTGCATGGTGCAAAATTTGGTGCAACTCTGCAAAGAAACCATACAATCAGTTTAGGTCGATATATATTCTTCTACATATAGTGCATAGCCGCCGAGTATATGACTCGGCCCCGCCCCCCGGTGCCCGCATCATTGGATTTGATTGACAGCAGCGGGAGCCAATGGCTGCACTGCTATCAATCTATCCAATGAAGAGCCGAGAAGAGGTATAGAAACCGATGCAGGAGGCCAGACACTGCAAGGTGTTTTTTCATCTTAATGCATAGGATGCATTAAGGTAAAAAAAACACGAAGCTTTAAAACCCCTTTAAGTCATTATAAAAATATTTCATTGTTAATTGTAAATCACTAGAAATCCCAGGCAATATATCCTTAGTATCGGGTCATCTCTTGGAGCATGTCCCCAGTTTCCAGTATCTCCTGTATAATGTCCATTGTTACAGGCCATTTCTTGTGACATGTCCTTAGTCTATGATTAACTCTTATAGTATGTCTGTAGCATGTCTGCAGTGTCTGAGCAAATCTTGTAGCATGTCTGAAGTCTAAAATAATCTCTCATTGTCTCCTATAGCTTTACATTACCTGAAAATAACGTGGATCCCTTAAGGCCTCTTATACTGATAATACTTGTTTGTTGGCTGGTAATGTTGGCTAGTACCGTATATACCAGTCAATTAAAAAATGTATAAGAAACCTTAAGGGGGGTTGTAAAGGTTCGGTTTTTATTTTCTAAATAGGTTCCTTTAAGCTAGTGCATTGTTGGTTCACTTACCTTTTCCTTTGATTTACCTTCTAAATGTTTTTTTTCTTTGTCTGAATTTCTCACTTCCTGTTTCTCCTCACTAAACTTCACACCATCATCCGAGTGGTGTTTAGTCAGCCAGAACAGCTTACTGAAGAGCTTACTGAGGAGGAACAGGAAGTGAGAAATTCAGACAAAGAAAACAAAGAAAAAAAATATTTAGAAGGGAAATCTAAGGAAAAGGTAAGCGAACCAACAATGCACCAGCTTAAAGGAACCTATTTAGAAAATAAAAAACGAACCTTTACAACCCCTTTAAGCATCTGAACATTACACAAGTAATTAACAATTTGCTGCTGTTCTTTTGTAATTCCAAAATTTTAAATCAATCTTAATTCTTCCCGGTCATTGCTCCATAAAGGTTAGTGTTCAGACATTTCCTGCTACAAAGGTGACCACTGTGCCCCAATTGTGCTCCTGCTTTGTCACATATGCCTCAGGTGGGAACTGCACTGACACATATAGCGCAAGTACAATCCTCAGTTGTCAAGCGTCATCTGAGTCCGGACCAATTATATACAGGACAGAACGTGGCTGTAAATTTTTGAAGAAGATCAGCAGCACTGAGATGTAGCAAAGGATGGGAAATGGTGAAAACATTATTTTGTGATAAAAACCATAACCAGTGTTTTAGCAAATTAAATGTCATCTATGATATTTGAGTAGTAACATATGCTAGTAGTTATTACAATTTACTAATGATTGAATGATGATTGTGTATAACTTAGTGATGATTGAGCCCTCGTTCACATTGGAGAGACTTGTCATGCCATTTGACAGGTCAAATCACATGACAAGTCGCACCGTATTGTCTGCAATAGCCCCCTTCAAATCGGTGTGACGCCAACTTTGCGGTGCCACATCGATTTGAAAAAGTAGTTCCTGCACTACTTTTGGCGATTTCGGGTGCGACTTGCATAGAAATTTGTGCATGAAGCCATACAGATGTCTTGAAAGTCACATGTAAAGTTGCACTGACATGCGGCTTTGAAATCATGCAATTTCAGATGAAGTCACACGATTTCAAACGCACATTTAACGTGAATGAGGGCTTAGTCTCTATTATTTTTCTTCTTTATGCATTCTAAGGGTACATTCACACCAGATGCGGAAGGACTGCGTTAAAGTGGTTGTAAACCCTATGAGAAAAAAAAAACCCTGCAAGACAAAGGCATAATGAGCTAGTATGCATAGCATACTAGCTCATTATGAATTACTAACCTGAGATTGAAGCCCCTGCAGCTGTCCTCATACACCGCTCCGGCAGCCGACATCGCTCCCAGAGTTACTTCCAGGTATCGCTGGCTCCGGCGCTGTGATTGGCCGGAGCCGCGATGACGTCACTTCCGCGCATTGCTTCAGTTTGCTACAAATACAGGGGATATCCCCTAAACCGTTCAGGTTTAGGAGATATCCAGGGCAGCTACAGGTAAGCCTTATTATAGGCTTACCTGTAGCAAAAAGTGTATTGTAAGGGTTTACAACCACTTTAAGTAGCTATTTCAGTGCAGTCCCACCACAGCACCACTGCAAGACAAGGCAACATGTCTTGTCTCCTAGCTGGCTGGCTGTTTTTTTTTTTCAGCACAGCACAAGGCAGTCCAGCATCTTGCACCACACCACAGCCAATAGAACCTGTTTGACATTTCAATAAAGTTTGTTTAAAAAAAAAAGTGAACAGTGAGATGCGCAGCGATCAGCACATCAGCACTGCAGGGATCGCACTGCACACCAACCACTGTCTTGTAACCCAGTGGCTGGTGTAAATAGACCCTAAAAGACCAGAGACATATCAGAGACATACCAAAACCCTGCTGCACACAGCAGATGTTCAGGCAAGTAAGCTGCTCATAGTAGGTGAAAAATTGTACATGGGAAGATGGTAAGGGGGCCTACCTAATATCACTCATAAAGCTAAAGCTTCTTGAATTTATTCAGCTTCTACCTACTCGACCCAATTATTACAAGTTTAACCACTTAAGCCCCGGACCAATTTGCTGGTCAAAGACCGGGTCACTTTTTGCGATTCGGCACTGCATCGCTTTAACTGACAATTGCGCGGTCATGCGACATGGCTCCCAAACAAAACTGATGTCCTTTTTTTCCCACTAATAGAGCTTTCTTTTGGTGGTATTTGATCACCTCTGCGGTTTTTATTTTTTGCGCTATAAACAAAAATAGAACGACAATTTTGAAAAAAAAGCAATATTTTTTACTTTTTGCTATAATAAATATCCCCAAAAAATATATTAAGGCCCGGTTCACACAGGGGCGGCACGACATCGGGGGCGACCACGGCGGCGCGATCTCAAGACGACTTGAGACACCCACCGAGGCGATTTGCATAATGACTTCTGTATAGAAGTCAATGCAAGTCGCCCTGCGTCGCCCCAAAAGTAGTACAGGAACCTTTTTCTAAGTCGGAGCGACTCAGGTCGCTCCTATTAGAACGGTTCCAAAGCACAGACCGGGACGCGACTCCTCAGGGGACCGAGTCGCCTGAGAAGTCGCCCCTATGTAAACCGGGGCTAAAAAAAATGTTTTCCTCAGTTTAGGCCGATACGTATTCTTCTACATATTTTTGGTAAAAAAAAATCGCAATAAGCGTTTATTGATCGATTTGCGCAAAAGTTATAGCGTCTACAAAATAGGGGATCGTTTTATGCCATTTTTATTAATATTTTTTTTTTTTACTAGTAATGGCGGCGATCAGTGATTTTCATCATGACTGCGACATAATGGCGAACACATCGGACACTTTTGACATATTTTTGGGACCATCGTAATTTTTACAGCGATCAGTGCTATAAATGCACTGATTACTGTGAAAATGACACTGGCAGTGAATGGGGTTAACCACTAGGTGGTGCTGTAGGGGTTAAGTGTGCCCTAGTGAGTGATTCTTACTGTAGGGGGGATGGGCTGTGTGTGACAAGACAGTGATCACCGCTTCCGGTTACAGAAAGCGGTGATCACTGTCATTGTCACTAGGCAGAGCGGGGAGATGCTCGTTTACATCAGCGTCTCCCCGTTCTTCCACACCGTGAGATGATCACGGGTATCCCCGCGGCGATCGAGTCTGCGGGACCCGCGGTTGGGCTCACTGAGCTCGCGGCGGGCGCGAGCCGCGCCGCCGGCATCGCGCGAGTCCACAATGCTGCGATCTTAAAGGGGACGTACAGGTACGTCCTTCTGCCTGTCCGTGCCATGCTGTCGACGTATATAGTCGGCAAGTAGTGATGAGCCGAACACCCCCGGGTTCGGTTCGCACCAGAACCCGCGAACGGACCGAAAGTTCGAACGAACATTAGAACCCTATTAAATACAATGGATGCGAACGTTCGAATTCTAAAGTGCTAATTATAACAACTATTATGCATGTTATTGTCCTAAAAAGGGTTTGGGAACCCGGATTCTGCACCAGGGGACATGTATCAATGCAAAAAGAAGTTTTAAAAACGGTCGTTTTTCGGGAGCAGTCATTTTAATGATGCATAAAGTGAAAAAAAAAAAGTCAAATATTCCTTTAAATATCGTACCTGGGGGGTGTCTAAAGTATGCCTGTGAAGTGCCACGTGTTTCCCGTGTTTAGAACTGTCCCTGCACAAAATGACACTTCTAAAGGAAAAAAAAGCCATTTAAAACTGCTTGCGGCTTTAATGTAATGTCTGGTCCCGGTAATATGGATGAAATTCTTTAAGAAAAATGGCATAGCTACCCCATGACCCCCCCCCCCCTACCCCAGCCCATTACCAGCCCCTTTGGGTCTTGTATGGATATTAAGGGGAACCCCGCACATAAAATAAAAAAGGCCCTATATACTCTGAACAGCCCTATACAGGCGGTGCATACAAGACAGGGACTGTAGGTTTGTTCTTATGTAGAGTCTGTTTGTAATTTTGAACAGGTACATTGTTGAAGTGTAGCTCCAGACCAAAAATCTATTTTTAAACTTTTTGGAAAACATAGGTAAGGGTTATCACCCCTGTAACATTTGTTTTGCTGTCTGTGCCCCTGTTCAGAACATTTCACCTCACTTTCCGTCCCAATGACAACTCTTTTTGAAATGTGGTCTTTTTCTTGAAACAAGGATTGCTGATAAAGCATCAGTACAGAGGAGACACCTTTCTCCCATATTTATTCTTACAGGAGAGAATTTTCCTTCCTAGTGGTAGATTTCCTCTCACTTCCTGTTGTCTTCTTGCGTTTGCAAGTAGGAGTCGTTTGTAAGTTGGATGTTTGAAAGTAGGGACCTGCCGTATATACTCTGCAGAAATAGGCCCCTTAGTTGTTGGTGTTGGCACAACACTGTAAGCACTCACAGTTACTCTTGGTTGGTGCTGGAACGCCCTGCTGTCAACTATTATATCAGGAATTTTAATTACATATAATTGTTGAACAGTGGTAGTAAAAATTGGGCCTTTGATGGTGGTGCTGGTGCCACAACACTGTAAGCCCTGACAGTTACTCTTGGTGGGTGCAGCAATGGGCCCTGCTGTGAATTATTAGATCAAGAATTGTAATTACATGCCCCTGTTGAACAGGGGCTGAAAAATTGGGCCTTAGGCACTGGTGGCACAACACTGCAACCCCTCACAGATACTGTACTTGGAGCACAGCAATGAGCCCTGTTGCAAAGTATTGCTTCAAAAATTGTAATGACACGCCCCTGTTAAACAGGGGCTGAAAAATTGGGCCTTAGGCACTGGTGGCACAACACTGCAACTCCTCACAGATACTGTACTTGGAGCACAGCAATGAGCCCTGTTGCAAAGTATTGCTTCAAAAATTGTAATGACACGCCCCTGTTAAACAGGGGCTGAAAAATTGGGCCTTAGGCACTGGTGGCACAACACTGCAACTCCTCACAGATACTGTACTTGGAGCACAGCAATGAGCCCTGTTGCAAAGTATTGCTTCAAAAATTGTAATTACACGCCCCTGTTAAACAGGGGCTGAAAAATTGGGCGTTAGGCACTGGTGGCGGCACCCATAAACAAAAATGATCTTACAAGCTATCATCATCAATCGTATCATTGAGGACTCGGAGGAGGAGGATAGCCAGTCAACATAACAGCACAGGCACTCAGCATCAGCATCAGTCTTGAAGGGATGTGACATGTTAAAATCAATTAGTCTGTTATATCAGCATCAGGTGTGTGGTAGCTGGTGGTGATCCAAGACTGGTTCATCTTGATGAAATTCAGTCGATCAACCGAGTCGGTGGACAGGCGCACCCTGTGATCCGTGACAAATCCTCCAGCAGCACTGAATGTGCGTTCCGAAAGAACGCTGGATGCAGGACAGGCCAGTAGCTCAATTGCATACTGTGCAAGCTCTGGCCAGTGATCCATCCTCAAGACCCAGTAAGCCAGAGGATTTTCGGTGGGGAAGGTGTCCAAGTCTGACCTTGCCCCTAGATATTCCTGCACCATGTTTATCAGACGCTGGCGATGGTTGCTGGAACCGATCATACTTTGGGGCTGCGGACTAAAGAATTGTCTGAACGCATCGGTCAGACGGCCACCTTCCCCACCGCTCCTTCTTTGACTGGCCGAAGCCTCAGCAACTCGTTGTCCAGGACCAGGAGTTTGCAACCTCCCAGTCTCTGGGAACGCGTTGCACAGACCTTTCTGCAAGGCCTCCCGGAGTTGTCTCATCCTCTGCTCCCTCTGCGACGGTAACATAAGGTCCGCAACCTTACCCTTGTACCGTGGATCAAGGAGAGTGGCCAGCCAGTAATGGTCCCTCTCCTTGATCCGAAGAATACGAGGATCCTTCCGCAGACTTTGCAGGATCAGGGAGGCCATGCAGCGTAGGTTTGCTGAGGCATTCGCTCCGGAGTCCTCTGGGTCACTAAGGACGACATGATCCGCAGCCACCTCCTCCCAGCCACGTACAAGTCCACTGGTTTCTTGGGACTGTAAATCATCCCTAAAAGACTGCTGCTGATGATGCTGAGTGCCAGCCTCCACCTCCATGCTGACACAATCCTCCTCCTCCTCCTCCTCCTCCTCCTCCTCTTCCTGTGCGATGGGTGGGACAGAAGGAACACTGTCTGGGTAAAGGGGGCCTTGAGAGGCAAGGAAGTCCTCCTCTTCCTGCCTCTGTTCTGCCTCAAGTGCCCTGTCCATTATTCCACGCAGCGTGTGCTCCAACAGGTGGACAAGAGGTACAGTGTCACTGATGCATGCACTGTCACTGCTCACCATCCTCGTGGCCTCCTCAAATGGTGCCAGGACAGTGCATGCATCCCTGATCATGCCCCACTGGCGTGGAGAAAAAAAACCAAGCTCCCCTGACCCTGTCCTGGTGCCGTAGTCGCACAGGTACTCATTGATGGCCCTCTGCTGCGTGTGCAGCCGCTGCAGCATGGCCAACGTTGAGTTCCACCTGGTGGGCATGTCACATATAAGGCGGTTCTTGGGCAGGTTCAACTCCTTTTGCAGCTCAGCCAGGCGAGCACTGGCATTATAAGATCTGCGGAAATGCACACAGACTTTCCTGGCCTGCCTCAGGACATCCTGTAAGCCCGGGTACCTGCCCAAGAAGCGCTGCACCACCAGGTTAAGGACGTGAGCCACACAGGGCACATGGGTCAGTTGTCCCTGTCGGAGGGCGGAGAGGAGGTTGGTGCCATTGTCGCAAACCACCATTCCTGGCTTAAGCTGGCGTGGCGTCAACCACCTCTCGGCCTGGCCCTGCAGAGCAGACAGGACCTCTGCCCCAGTGTGGCTTCTGTCCCCCAAACACACCAGCGCAAGCACGGCATGGCATCTTTTTGCCTGCGTACTTGCGTAGCCCCGTGAACGGCTACGGAGCACCGCTGGTTCATAGGACAAACCACAGGAAGAGGCCATGGAGGAAGAAGAAGAGGAGGGGGTGGAGGAGAGAGGTGTGTCACAACCAGTAGTAGCATTTTGGAGGCGTGGCGGTGGGACAACCTCCAACACTACTGCACCTTGTCCTGAATCCTTCCCAGCTGCCAAAAGAGTGACCCAATGGGCCGTGAAAGAAAGGTAACGTCCCTGTCCATGCCTGCTGGACCATGAGTCAGCGGTAATATGCACCTTACCGCTGACCGCCCTGTCCAGCGAGGCCAAGACATTGCCTTCCACATGCCGGTAGAGAGCCGGAATAGCCTTCCGTGAGAAAAAGTGGCGTTTGGGAACCTGCCACTGAGGAACCGCACATTGCACAAACTCACGGAAGGGGGCCGAGTCTACCAACTGAAAAGGCAGCAGTTGAAGCGCTAGCAATTTAGCCAAGCTAGCATTCAACCGCTGGGCATGTGGATGGCTGGGAGTGAACTTCTTTCGACGGTCCAGCAGCTGGGGCAGGGAAATTTGCCTGCTAGAATCGGACGTCGGTGTACTGCTAGCAGAGTGGGCGCAAGTACTTGGCTGTGACACACCTAATTCTACACCTTCATTCCTCTCAGTGCATGTTTCAGAGAGGACTGAAGTTATAGTGGGGTTGGAGATCCCAGCTGATGCGGTGCAAGGAGAGGTCCGCTTTGTTCTTTGGTGTGGGTCTTTGAGGTAGGCTTGCCAACGAGCTGCATGGCAGGTCAACATATGTCTGGTCAGGCATGTGGTACCCAAGCGGCTGATGTTTTGGCCACGCGATATACGCTTGAGACATATGATGCAAACAGCAGCTGTGCGATCTGATGCACTAGCCTCAAAAAAGGCCCACACCAAAGAACTTTTTGAATGACGGGCAGAGGCAGTGCCTCCTCCTCATCCTCCTCCTCCTCCTCTCTCCTATTAGGCACCCACGTGGAGTCAGTGACCTCATCATCCCCTCCCTCCTCATCACTGGAGCCAATCTGGCAGTATGCTGCAGCTGCTGGAACATGACTGCCAGATTGGTGTCCTTCTTGAGCATCCCCTCTGTCTGCTCTCACGCTACTGCCTTCCTCTAGCTGGGTTTCATCATCAGACCCTTCGAAACGCTGGGCATCCTCCTGGAGCATGTACCCAACACTGTGCTGAAACAGTTCGGGGGACTCCTCAGGAGGAGGACATGGTGGGTCTAGGGAAGGAGTGACTGATGATTTGTCTGACATTGATACCAGGGAAGACGACGCTTTGGCAGCTGCTTTTCCAGTACCCTGAGCCTGGGTGAGAGAGGATGAGGAGGAGGAGGAGGGCTTGGTCATCCACTCTACCAAGTCTTCGGCATGATGTGGCTCAACATGTCCAGCTGCCGAAAAGAAGGACAAGCGTGTCCCATGGCCATGTGCTGATGACAATGCACCGCGTCCACGACCAGCACTGTTGCCCCCAGACACAGAGCCTGCTTGCCCTCTTTTATTGCCTCCTGACTGTCTGCCTCTCCTTGTTTGCCTTCCAGACATTCTAATAGATGGCCTGCAGGGAGATGGGAAAAAAGCAATAAGGGCTACCTTCAGGTGTCCTTCTCTGTCCCTTGAAACAAGGACTTTCACAGTGAAAGAAACTGACACTCTCCCTACCTACAATTTTCTGTCCCTAGAAAAAATATTTTTTTTAAGCACAATATAGCACAAGGACAATTCACTCACTGTCCTTACAGGTCCCTGGAAACAAGGACTTGCAGAGTGAAAGAAAAAAAACACTCTCCCTACCTACAGTTTTCTGTCCCTAGAAAAAATGTTTTTTTTAATCACAATATAGCACAAGGACAATTCACTCACTGTCCTTACAGGTCCCTGGAAACAAGGACTTGCAGAGTGAAATAAACTGACACTCTCCCTACCTACAGTTTTCTGTCCCTAGAATAAATGTTTTTTTTAAGCACAATATAGCACAAGGAGAATTCACTCACTGTCCTTCCAGGTCCCTGGAAACAAGGACTTGCAGAGTGAAATAAACTGACACTCTCCCTACCTACAGTTTCCTGTCCCTAGAATAAATGTTTTTTTTAAGCACAATATAGCACAAGGACAATTCACTCACTGTCCTTACAGGTCCCTGGAAACAAGGACTTGCAGAGTGAAAGAAAAAAAACACTCTCCCTACCTACAGTTTTCTGTCCCTAGAAAAAATGTTTTTTTTAATCACAATATAGCACAAGGACAATTCACTCACTGTCCTTACAGGTCCCTGGAAACAAGGACTTGCAGAGTGAAAGAAAAAAAACACTCTCCCTACCTACAGTTTTCTGTCCCTAGAAAAAATGTTTTTTTTAATCACAATATAGCACAAGGACAATTCACTCACTGTCCTTCCAGGTCCCTGGAAACAAGGACTTGCAGAGTGAAAGAAACTGACACTGTCCCTACCTACAGTTTTCTGTCCCTAGAATAAATGTTTTTTTTAATCACAATATAGCACAAGGACAATTCACTCACTGTCCTTACAGGTCCCTGGAAACAAGGACTTGCAGAGTGAAAGAAAAAAAACACTCTCCCTACCTACAGTTTTCTGTCCCTAGAAAAAATGTTTTTTTTAATCACAATATAGCACAAGGACAATTCACTCACTGTCCTTCCAGGTCCCTGGAAACAAGGACTTGCAGAGTGAAAGAAACTGACACTGTCCCTACCTACAGTTTTCTGTCCCTAGAATAAATGTTTTTTTTAAGCACACTATAGCACAAGGACAATTCACTCACTGTCCTTCCAGGTCCCTGGAAAAAAGGACTTGCAGAGTGAAATAAACTGACACTCTCCCTACCTACAGTTTTCTGTCCCTAGAATAAATGTTTTTTTTAAGCACAATATAGCACAAGGACAATTCACTCACTGTCCTTCCAGGTCCCTGGAAACAAGGACTTGCAGAGTGAAATAAACTGACACTCTCCCTACCTACAGTTTTCTGTCCCTAGAATAAATGTTTTTTTTAAGCACAATATAGCACAAGGAGAATTCACTCACTGTCCTTCCAGGTCCCTGGAAACAAGGACTTGCAGAGTGAAAGAAACTGACACTCTCCCTACCTACAGTTTTCTGTCCCTAGAATAAATGTTTTTTTTAAGCACAATATAGCACAAGGACAATTCACTCACTGTCCTTAGAGGTCCCTGGAAACAAGGACTTGCAGAGTGAAAGAAAAAAAACACTCTCCCTACCTACAGTTTTCTGTCCCTAGAAAAAATGTTTTTTTTAATCACAATATAGCACAAGGACAATTCACTCACTGTCCTTACAGGTCCCTGGAAACAAGGACTTGCAGAGTGAAAGAAACTGACACTCTCCCTACCTACAGTTTTCTGTCCCTAGAAAAAATGTTTTTTTTAATCACAATATAGCACAAGGACAATTCACTCACTGTCCTTCCAGGTCCCTGGAAACAAGGACTTGCAGAGTGAAAGAAACTGACACTGTCCCTACCTACAGTTTTCTGTCCCTAGAATAAATGTTTTTTTTAAGCACACTATAGCACAAGGACAATTCACTCACTGTCCTTCCAGGTCCCTGGAAAAAAGGACTTGCAGAGTGAAATAAACTGACACTCTCCCTACCTACAGTTTTCTGTCCCTAGAATAAATGTTTTTTTTAAGCACAATATAGCACAAGGACAATTCACTCACTGTCCTTCCAGGTCCCTGGAAACAAGGACTTGCAGAGTGAAATAAACTGACACTCTCCCTACCTACAGTTTTCTGTCCCTAGAATAAATGTTTTTTTTAAGCACAATATAGCACAAGGAGAATTCACTCACTGTCCTTCCAGGTCCCTGGAAACAAGGACTTGCAGAGTGAAAGAAACTGACACTGTCCCTACCTACAGTTTTCTGTCCCTAGAATAAATGTTTTTTTTAAGCACACTATAGCACAAGGACAATTCACTCACTGTCCTTCCAGGTCCCTGGAAAAAAGGACTTGCAGAGTGAAATAAACTGACACTCTCCCTACCTACAGTTTTCTGTCCCTAGAATAAATGTTTTTTTTAAGCACAATATAGCACAAGGACAATTCACTCACTGTCCTTCCAGGTCCCTGGAAACAAGGACTTGCAGAGTGAAATAAACTGACACTCTCCCTACCTACAGTTTTCTGTCCCTAGAATAAATGTTTTTTTTAAGCACAATATAGCACAAGGAGAATTCACTCACTGTCCTTCCAGGTCCCTGGAAACAAGGACTTGCAGAGTGAAAGAAACTGACACTCTCCCTACCTACAGTTTTCTGTCCCTAGAATAAATGTTTTTTTTAAGCACAATATAGCACAAGGACAATTCACTCACTGTCCTTAGAGGTCCCTGGAAACAAGGACTTGCAGAGTGAAAGAAAAAAAACACTCTCCCTACCTACAGTTTTCTGTCCCTAGAAAAAATGTTTTTTTTAATCACAATATAGCACAAGGACAATTCACTCACTGTCCTTACAGGTCCCTGGAAACAAGGACTTGCAGAGTGAAAGAAACTGACACTCTCCCTACCTACAGTTTTCTGTCCCTAGAAAAAATGTTTTTTTTAATCACAATATAGCACAAGGACAATTCACTCACTGTCCTTCCAGGTCCCTGGAAACAAGGACTTGCAGAGTGAAAGAAACTGACACTGTCCCTACCTACAGTTTTCTGTCCCTAGAATAAATGTTTTTTTTAAGCACACTATAGCACAAGGACAATTCACTCACTGTCCTTCCAGGTCCCTGGAAAAAAGGACTTGCAGAGTGAAATAAACTGACACTCTCCCTACCTACAGTTTTCTGTCCCTAGAATAAATGTTTTTTTTAAGCACAATATAGCACAAGGACAATTCACTCACTGTCCTTCCAGGTCCCTGGAAACAAGGACTTGCAGAGTGAAATAAACTGACACTCTCCCTACCTACAGTTTTCTGTCCCTAGAATAAATGTTTTTTTTAAGCACAATATAGCACAAGGAGAATTCACTCACTGTCCTTCCAGGTCCCTGGAAACAAGGACTTGCAGAGTGAAAGAAACTGACACTCTCCCTACCTACAGTTTTCTGTCCCTAGAATAAATGTTTTTTTTAAGCACAATATAGCACAAGGACAATTCACTCACTGTCCTTAGAGGTCCCTGGAAACAAGGACTTGCAGAGTGAAAGAAAATAAACACTCTCCCTACCTACAGTTTTCTGTCCCTAGAAAAAATGTTTTTTTTTAAGCACAATATAGCACAAGGACAATTCACTCACTGTCCTTCCAGGTCCCTGGAAACAAGGACTTGCAGAGTGAAAGAAAAAAAACACTCTCCCTACCTACAGTTTTCTGTCCCTAGAAAAAATGTTTTTTTTAATCACAATATAGCACAAGGACAATTCACTCACTGTCCTTACAGGTCCCTGGAAACAAGGACTTGCAGAGTGAAAGAAACTGACACTCTCCCTACCTACAGTTTTCTGTCCCTAGAATAAATGTTTTTTTAAGCACAATATAGCACAAGGACAATTCACTCACTGTCCTTCCAGGTCCCTGGAAACAAGGACTTGCAGAGTGAAAGAAACTGACACTGTCCCTACCTACAGTTTTCTGTCCCTAGAATAAATGTTTTTTTTAAGCACACTATAGCACAAGCACAAAACACACTGACACTCTCCCTACCTATCCTTCTCTTTCCCTAAACTAAAGGAATCCAGGTTAAGCAAGAAAGAAATAACAGTCACTGTCCCTGCCTATGCTGCTCTATCCCTGCTCCGGAACACACTACACTAGGCCGCCGTGCTGGCGGCCTTTTATAGTGTGGGGCGTGTACTAAACACCCTCAGCAATAATTGGCCACAGGCATCCTGCCTGTGGCCAATCATTGCTCTCCTCGCTGCCGGCGCTGTGATTGGCCAAGCATGCGGGGTCACAGTGCATGCTTGACCAATCACAGCGCCTGGATGACACTGCGATGGCGTAGTGCATTGTGGGCCGTTCGCGTCACTCGAATTTGGCGCGAACGGCCCAAATCGTTCGATCTTCGTCGAACGATCGAACAGCCGATGTTCGAGTCGAACGTATGTTCGACTCGAACACGAAGCTCATCCCTATCGGCAAGCAGTTAAATGGCAGCTGCATTGCATGTGAAAATTGGGGTATAATGCAACACAAGTAACAACCAATCTGTCAATCACTCACCAATATACAGCAAAATCTGCCTATATTCTTTACTGCCCATTGTAAAGGAACTCATATTTTTTCATTTTAAACATGCTGTTGTATGTGCTTGTCATTTGCTGATGAATGCATTTCCCACATTTTAACAGGAAAAAAGTGGGGAGTGAGCACTGAACACCTTTATTAAAAAGCTGTTATTTTAATACTGAATCTGTAAATCTTTTGTCCTGTAATTATTCACGCAACATTAGTTCATGTAATAGTCGCATAACCAATGTTTAAAACAATGAATCGTTAAATCTGTGTCTTGAAGCTAATTCCAATGTGCACGCTTCCTACAATTAACATTATAGATTGAAATGACAAATTGCAGTTGCACGAACATGTCTGCAAAACACAGACAAAGATTACAATGCATTTATCTGACTCTGTAATAGTCACCTCACAATAAAACAGCATTTACAGGAAATTTGTAATCTTTCACATTGGAGAGCTATTCTAAACATTCTCATTAATTTAGTGAGCAAAGAAGAAGAAGGCAAAATAATGTGAGTCATTAAAGCAGCAATATGTAATTTGTTAAAGTGCTTTAATGCAGCGAGAGTACTCATAAACTAACATAAGTGACAGTTTCCTATGAGGTTGTTGATAACATTCAACTATGTAATTAGTGGCAACAATAATTAAAGTGTAACTAGACCATATAGAGATCTAGAATTTACGAAGGACCAACAACACAAACCAATAGATTCTAATGAATAGGACTGACAAAAACTATAAAGGAGAAGTCTGCCCACAGCCAGCAAAAGAAACGCAACTGGGGTTCTAACTAGACATGTGCATTCGTTATCGTCCGAAATGCATTTTCGTCCGAATTTCAGGTATTTTCATATAAGTTTTTACAAAACGATAACAAACGCGCAGACTTCGAAAGATCCAAAATAAAGAAATGCTTAATTTTCGTATCCATTATATTTTCGTATTGTTGCGACAACAGTTCGATATAGATAGAAGATTTGACATGATGGAGACAATAGCGATCTGTGCCTATCGAACCTGTGGTCGAATGTGCCTAACCTAACTCTATTAGTACAAGATTATTCGACATAGAGAGAAAAGATTCTACATTATAGAGACAATAGTAAAAGAGCTGTTAGTGGTCGCTGCTGGAATGGGTGGGGGAAGTAAAATGATGATGATGATGAATTTTATTGGCTGATTGGTGGTGCTGCTGCTGCTGCCTCCATAGAAGGGCCAGGAACCTCCATGTGGATGAACTGCCTGGAGCCACCTTTGGATGCTGCCATCGCCAGTGTGAACCAAAACTATTAGGAGCGCAAAGCGAATAGGAAGGAAGTTATATGCTTGAATTTCGATACAACGCAATTCCATTGGCTGTTGGGGTAGACCGTTCGACATGAACAGAAACAAACAAGTATCGTATCTTTTGATACGATCAAAAATATGTATAATACCGCTCGACATGAAGATTCGACGAAGAAGCTCAAAACATACGATCGTCACGAGCGGACATTTACAGTCAAATTCACCGCCCATAGGCTATAGAAGAATTCTAATGTTGGTTGACTAGTAATAATAATTAATAATTATAATTATTACTAGTCATACAACATTAGAATTCTACTATAGCTTGTAGGCGGAGCATTCGACCGGAAATGTACGATCGGGGCGTCGTACAGTTTAGCTGCTCCGTCGAATATTCTTAGAACATCCAACAGACACCATAAGCCTTCAAATGACAGATTCGACCTTAAAGTGGTTGTAAACCCTGTTGAGCATTTTTTTTTTTTTTTAACTAACCTGCAAGACAAAGCTATAATGAGCTAGTATGACTAGCATACTAGCTCATTATGTACCACTTACCTTAGATCGGGGCCCCCGAAGTCGTCCGTGTCCCTCCTCTAGTCGCATCCATCGTTGAGGCGATAGCCGGAATGTTACTTCCGGGTATCGCCGCTGCAGCCAATCACAGCGCCGCTCCGGCGCTGTGATTGGCCGAAGCGGCGAAGACGTGACTCCACGCATGCGCGCGTGAGCCCTCGAATTCGGCTACGTCGTCGAATGTTGCGACCTAGCCAAATTTGTGAATGGGGTTAACCCCATGCGCATACGCGTGACGTCAGCGTTGCCGCTTTTAAATGCAAATATCTCCTTAACCGTGTAGGTTAACCACTTAACAACCACCTGCCGACAAATAACGGCGGCAGGGTGGTTGCTTAACTCTGGGAGGACGTTATATAACGTCCTCCCAGAATCGCGCTCCCGCGCGCCCCCTGGGGCGCGCACACGGGAAACTCCGTGACCGCCGGGTCCAGAGGACCCGGCGGATCACGAATCGCGGTAAATCGCCGCTGATAGCGGCCGTTTACCACGTGATCGCTCCGTCAAATGACGGAGCAATCACTTGTAAACAGACCGGCGTCATTTGATGACGCCGGTTCCTCCCTCCCCTCTCTGTACCGATCGGTACAGTGTGAGAGGGGAGGGGGAGGGAGCGGATGGCAGCAGCAGCACTGTGGGCTGGATCTGTGACAATTGCAGTCACAGATCCATCCATCCATCCATCCCTGCTCAGCCATCCCTGTGCTATACCCTGCCAATACTCTGCAATACACCCTGCCAATACTCTGCAAAATACCCTGGTGCAATACTCTGCAATACCCTGGTGCAATACTCTGCAATACCCTGGTGCAATACTCTGCAATACCCTGGTGCAATACTCTGCAATACCCTGCGAAATACTCTGCAATACCCTGGTGCAATACTCTGCAATACCCTGGTGCAATACTCTGCAATACCCTGGTGCAATACTCTGCAATACCCTGGTGCAATACTCTGCAATACCCTGGTGCAATACTCTGCAATACCCTGCACAATACTCTGCAATACCCTGCACAATACTCTGCAATACCCTGCACAATACTCTACAATACCCTCCACAATACTCTGCAATACCCTGCAAAATACTCTGCAATACCCTGCAAAATACTCTGCAATACCCTGCAAAATACTCTGCAATACCCTGCGCAATACTCTGCAAAATACTCTGCAATACCCTGCACAATACTCTGCAATACCCTGCACAATACTCTGCAATACCCTGCACAATACTCTGCAATACCCTCCACAATACTCTGCAATACCCTCCACAATACTCTGCAATACCCTCCACAATACCCTGTGCAATACCCTCCACAATACCCTGTGCAATACCCTCCACAATACCCTGTGCAATACACCGCAATACCCTGCCATACACCGCAATACTCCGCAATGCCCGGCAATACTCCGCAATGCCCGGCAATACTCCGCAATGCCCGGCAATACTCCGCAATGCCCGGCAATACTCCGCAATGCCCGGCAATACTCTGCAATAACCACTTCCCGCCCTCCGGCCGTCATATGACGTCCTTGACTTTGTGCGGGGATATCTGAATGATGCCTGCAGCTACAGGCATCATTCAGATATCGGCTTTTTCAGCCGGCGATTCCCTACACCATAAGAACAATCATAGCGGCTGTTCCGCCGCTTGATCATTCTTACGGGAGGCAAGAGGGGATGTCCCCCCCCCCCGCCGCCCTCCGGTGCTTCTACCGACTCACCGCTACGATCAAAGCCAGGATTGTTGTTTTTTTTTTTTGTATTTTTTTCAGGCTTCCCAGCCTAGAGGTGAGATGTGGGGTCTTATTGACACCCCCCCCCCTCATATCTCACTGTAAAGAGGACCTGTCATGCCATATTCCTATTACAAGGGATGTTTACGTTCCTTGTAATAGGTATAAAAGTGATCAAAAAAATGTTTAGGGCGGAAAAACATGTCAAACTAAAATAAATAAAGTAAAATGAAGAATAAAATATTTTTTTTTTTTTTAAAGCGCCCCTGTCCCCGTGAGCTCGCATACAGAAGCGAATGCATACGTAAGTCCCGCCCACATATGAAAACGGTTTTCAAACCACACATGTGAGGTATCTCTGCGAACGTTAGAGCGAGAGCAATCATTTTGGCCCTAGACCTCCTCTGTAACTCAAAACATGTAACCAGTAAAAATATTTAAAGCGTCGCATATGGGGATTTTTTAAGTAGCGAAGTTTGGCGCCATTCCACGAGTGTGTGCAATTTTTAAGGGCGACATGTTAGGTATCTATTTACTCGGCGTAACTTCATCTTTCACATTATGCAAAAACATTGGGCTAACTTTACTGTTTTTTTTTTTTTTAAGCACAAAACATTTTTTTTCCGTAAAAAACGCGTTAAAAAAATTGCTGCGCAAATATCGTGCGAGATACAAAGTTGCAACAACCACCATTATATTCTCTAAGGTCTTTGCTAAAAAAACATATATAATGTTTTGGGGTTCTATGTAATTTTCTAGCAAATAAATGATGATTTTTACATGTAGGAGAGAAATGTCAGAATTGGCCTGGGTGCTCCAGAACGCCTGAAGGTGCTCCCTGCATGTTGGGCCTCTGTATGTGGCCACACTGTGTAAAAGTCTCACACATGTGGTATCGCCATACTCGGGAGTAATAGCAGAATGTGTTTTGGGGTGTAATTTGTGGAATGCATATGCTGTGTGTGAGAAATAACCTGCTAATATGACAATTTTGTGAAAAAAAAAAAAGAGAAAAAAAAAATCTTGATTTTGCAAAGAATTGTGGGAAAAAATGACAACTTCAAAAAACTCACAATGCCTCTTTCTGAATACCTTGGAATGTCTTCTTTCCAAAAAGGGGTCATTTGGGGGGTATTTGTACTTTTCTGGCATGTTAGGGTCTCAAGAATTGAGATAGGCCGTCAGTACTTCAGGTGTGATCAATTTTCAGATATTGGCACCATAGCTTGTGGACTCTATAACTTTCACAAAGACCAAATAATATCCACCAATTTGTACTTATTTTTACCAAAGATATGTAGCAGTATAAATTTTGGCCAAAATTTATGAAGAAAAAATAGTAATTTGCAAAATTTTATAACAGAAACGAAAAAAAAATCATTTTTTTACAAAATTTTCAGTTTTTTTTCTCTTATAGCGCAAAAAATAAAAAACCCAACAGTGATTAAATACCACCAAAAGAAAGCTCTATTTGTGTGAAAAAAAGGACAAAAATTTCATATGGGTACAGTGTTGTATGACTGAGTAATTGTCATTCAAAATGTGAGAGCACCGAAAGCTGAAAATTGGTCTGGTTATTAAGGGGGTTTAAGTGCCCAGTGGTCAAGTGGTTAAGGAGATATTTCATGCACCTACAGGTAAGCCTTAATCTAGGCTTACCTGTAGGTGTTTGTTTACAAAGTGGGTTTACAACCACTTTAATGAATTAGTATTTTCGTACGAATGCATTTTTTAACTAAACAAAATAAATAAAGACGAAATTCGGGTGTAACTAAATAAATGTATTTTTAGGATGAAACCGAAATTCCAAAACAAAATATTTCAGTGTGCACATGTCTAGTTCTAACTGCTTCCTATTCTATCCAAAACAAACTAAAACATTTTAGCGAGATGTACACCAGTTTTACTAATCATCTCAATTGTGTTTCAGAGTAATGTTCTCTTGTGTTGGTAAATTAACTGTAAGTATTGCATCTCTGATTTTATGAGTACCCCAAGTCACCCCAATCCAGGGCTATAGATAAGGGGGTACCACCAGTCCTCCTGTACAGGGCCCAGAGTGAACCGAAAGTTGTCAGGGAGGGTGATCCATGCAGCAGAGGGGGGGGGGGCAATTACTGTTACCAATCCCCTGTATGGCTCTCTCTGCAGCAGCTGAAAACTGGCTTTAACTCATCTCCCTCCTGTTGGCTTTCAGCTGCGCCAGAGAGAACCATACAAAGGATTGGTTCCAGTAATTTCCTCTATCCCCACAGCGCTGCTGGCTTCCCTCCTCTTTTTCCCACCAGCAGCTGTAAGCACAGAATAGGATCCTTCAAGATGGAGAGTGGAGGAAGGGCTAGGTAAAAATGTCATATTTACCAACCCCTTCATTTCCTGAATGAACACAATGCCTGATCGGTACGATTCACTCACTGTGTTAATTCATAAATTAAGCATTGGCTGGGGCCCCATGTTAGGTTATCTGTATGGAGCCCCATGGTTTCTAACAGCAGTCCTGCCCCAATCACCAGCAGGGATGAGCCGAACACCCCCCTGTTCGGTTCGCACCAGAACCTGCGAACAGACAGAATGTTCGTGTGAACTTTAGAACCCTATTAAATACAATGGACTCGAACGTTCGAAATCTAAAGTGTTAATTATAAAGGCTAATATGCAAGTTATTGTCCTAAAAAGTGTTTGGGGACCCGGGTCCTGCCCCAGGGGACATGTATCAATGCAAAAAGAAGTTTTAAAAACAGCAGTTTTTTCGGGAGCAGTGATTTTAATAATGCTTAAAATGAAAAAATAAAAGTGAAATATTCCTTTAAATTTCGTACCTGGGGGGTGTGTATGATATGCATGTGAAGTGGCGCATGTTTCCCGTGCTTAGAACTGTCCCTGCAAAAAATGTCATTTTTGAAAGAAAAAAATGCATTTAAAACTCACTCGCGGCTATTAATGAATTGTCGGCTCCCGGCAATACATACAAAAGTCATTGATAAAAAATAAAAAAAAAGCGTGGGTGTTCCCCAGAATTCAATTACCAGGCCCTTCAGGTCTGGAATGGATATTAAGGGGAACCCTGCCGCAAATTTAAAAAAAAATTTGACGTGGGGTTCCCCCAAATATCCATTCCAGGCCCTTCAGATCTGGCATGGATTTTAAGGGGAACTCCACCCCAAATTTAAAAAAAAAATGGCGTGGAGTCCCCCTAAAAATCCATACCAGACCCCTTATCCGAGCACGCAACCTGGCCGGCCGCAGGGGAAAAGGGGGGGACGAGAGAGCGGCCCCCCTCCCTCCTGAACCGTACCAGGCCACATGCCCTGAACATGGGGAGGATGTCCCCATGTTGATGGGGACAAGGGCCTCATCCCCACAACCCTTGCCCGGTGGTTGTGGGGGTCTGTGGGCGGGGGGCTTATCGGAATCTGGAAGACCCCTTTAACAAAGGGGACCCCCAGATCCCGGCCCCCCCTATGTGAATTGGTAAGGGGTACATTGTACCCCTACCATTTCACGAAGAAAGCGTAAAAAAATGTTTAAAAAAACACACAAACACCTTGAAAAAGTCCTTTATTTAAAAAAAAAAAAAAACATTCCAGCGGTGAAATCCAGTATCCCGCGGCGATCCCGATGTCCAGCGCTGTCCTTCATTGGTTGTGCCTGAGCGGACCTGATGGGGAACTCCCTCTCAGTGTTTTAAATGTATAGACCCGCCCCTTCTAAAGTTCCCCATCAGGTCCGCTCAGCGGACCAGATGCGGAACATGAGAAGGGGCGGGTCTATACATGTATTACCAAAGTGAGAGCAGTTCCCCATCAGGTCCGCCCCCTCGGTATGTCGGACCCGCCTACGTCATTGGCTTGAGCGGGGAACTTCCTTCACTATGTAAATTTAAATTACACAGTGAAGGAAGTTCCCCGCTCAAGCCAATGACGTAGGCGGGTCCGACATACCGAGGGAGCGGACCTGATGGGGAACTTTAGAAGGGGCGGGTCTATACATTTAAAATACTGAGAGGGAGTTCCCCATCAGGTCCGCTCAGGCACAACCAATGAAGGACAGCGCTGGACATCGGGATCGCCGCGGGACACTGGATTTCACCGCTGGAATGTTTTTTTTTTTTTTTTTTTTTTTAATAAAGGACTTTTTCAAGGTGTTTGTGTGTTTTTTTAAACATTTTTTTACGCTTTCTTCGTGAAATGGTAGGGGTACAACGTACCCCTTACCAATTCACATAGGGGGGGCCGGGATCTGGGGGTCCCCTTTGTTAAAGGGGTCTTCCATATTCCGATAAGCCCCCCGCCCGCAGACCCCCACAACCACCGGGCAAGGGTTGTGGGGATGAGGCCCTTGTCCCCATCAACATGGGGACATCCTCCCCATGTTGAGGGCATGTGGCTTGGTACGGTTCAGGAGGGAGGGGGGGCCGCTCTCTCGTCCCCCCCTTTTCCCCTGCGGCCGGCCAGGTTGCGTGCTCGGATAAGGGGTCTGGTATGGATTTTTAGGGGGACTCCACGCCATTTTTTTTTTAAATTTGGGGTGGAGTTCCCCTTAAAATCCATGCCAGATCTGAAGGGCCTGGAATAAATATTTGGGGGAACCCCACGTCAATTATTTTTTTAATTTGCGGCGGGGTTCCCCTTAATATCCATTCCAGACCTGAAGGGCCTGGTAATTGAATTCTGGGGAACCCCCACGCTTTTTTTTTTTTTTTTTATCAATGACTTTTGTATGTATTGCCGGGAGCCGACAATTCATTAATAGCCGCAAGTCAGTTTTAAAAGACTTTTTTTCTTTCAAAAATGACATTTTTTGCAGGGACAGTTCTAAGCACGGGAAACATGCGCCACTTCACATGCATATCATACACACCCCCCAGGTACGAAATTTAAAGGAATATTTCACTTTTATTTTTTCATTTTAAGCATTATTAAAATCACTGCTCCCGAAAAAACGGCCGTTTTTAAAACTTCTTTTTGAGGTCTAGAATTTTAGTATATGGGAAAAGTTGGGAAATATTAATTTAGTTTAGCTTAACTGGCCACTTCATGCATCAAATGTCAGAACAGGAACATACTGTACTTAGAGGAATACTAAAGCAAGTCAATCCTAGAACAAAATAAAAGTGTTCATCAGAATTTATCAGTAAGCTTACCAAGCCTTACAGACAAGCAATTGGGTAAAATAAGGGGCAAGGCATGAGGTTCAGATTCCCAGTAAATCCCCAGGATTTGCAAAGTTTTTGAACCTGCTGAAAATTTTAAATTTGGCATCAGAAAGAAAGAACCCCTAACATACAGTGCATCACATTTACTCCTGGTCAGCTGAGTCATAATAGACAATAATCTGAAGGAAAGGATAATCCAGCCCTCAATAGCTATATTGTCAGTGCATGTTGGATCTGTTAACATTTCTTTGTAAGCCACAGTACTTTTTTTTTTATTGTTTTTCGATTTTGGAATTAGCACATGTTCCCTATGGCAGGGCCTGGTCTCCCAGGACCTTTGTTTGACAATAACGTGCTTATTGGTCCTGCAAATGGACAGAATTGAACAAACAGGACCATCCTCTATAGCAGTAGTTCTCATCCTTTCTAGTGCCGTGACCCCTTGATAAAATTTCCCAAGTTGTGGGGACCCCTAACAGTAAAATTATTTTGGTAGCGTGGGTTGTCAGAACCCAAGGCAAGACAAGTAATTTGTGCCCCTAACCCATGGACATTTAGTGCTCCCTGAGTCCCTTCCACTCGTTCAGTATTAAAATCCCTTCTGGTACATTTTAGGATGTACCACTCTTTTTCTTTGTTCTCCTTTCTTTCCCTTTTATTTCTACCTATCCTAATCTCTTGTTCCCCCCCCCCCCCATCCCTCTCTTTAGCCATCTTTCTTGTTCTTTCACTTATTCTTTCTTATTGGGTGGGGGGAATGGGATGAGTGGCAATGTTGGGGGGAGTTCTGATCAGCCAACTTAGGTGCTCTTGATCAAGGTCATCTGCTGATCTGAGAAATGTAGTGGGGATTTTTAACCTCCCTGGTGGTATTCCCGAGTCAGGCTCGGGGTGAAATTTCAGTACCATTAGCGGTAACCCAGAGCCAGACTCGGGATCGCATCACAGTATCCAGGCAAAGTAACTTACCTTGTCCCCTGGATCCTGCTAAGTCTCCCCGCTGAGTTTGCGAGCTGTCTCCTCGCTTGATTCACACACAGTGCCCGAGTGCCGCCGAGCTCCGTTCCTTGCGACGTTGCGATGCACGGGGGCGGAGATCGGCGACAAATTCAAAAAAGTAAAAACACAGTATACATACAACAGTACATTGTAATCTTACTGATTACAGTACTGTATAAAATCATTACACACCCCCTTTGTCCCTAGTGGTCTGCCCAGTGTCCTGCATGCACTTTTATATTATAAAAACTGTTCTTTCTGCCTGGAAACTGGAGATTGTCCATAGCAACCAAAAAGTGTCCCTTTATGTCAAAAGTGGTTTTAGACCAGATAGAAAACAGCGATAATAAATTAGAATCACTTGCAGAATTGAGCGATAGCGATTAGTGGGGAAATTTGTCATCAAACACTAAAAGTAACTGAGCAAATTTCAGTGTTTTTGATTTGATTACATTGTTGAATAATTTTTATTATTATTATATTATTATTTGTTATAATTATTTATAGTTATTTATTATATTATAATTTATGATTTTGTGTTTCAAACTTTATCATACCCAGGATGTCTACTAGACTCTGGTTTGGACAGATTTAAGTGAGTTATTCCTAAGAATTACAGGCCTATGATATAAAACGCCAAATTTCCATGCAAAACAATGTATCGCTTTCAGCACCTAAAATCTGAAATAATCATACCGCTAGGGAGGTAATGGCAACTTTAATCACAGGTAGTGTTACTCACTGTGTCTGACTTTGTGGCGTCTCGTAGCAGTGACACCTCTACCGAAATCAGGAGATAGGGTCTCCTTCAGCCCCTCCCACTTCACATTCCTCACCAGTCAGCTGACCTCTAGTCTCTGCCCCCCAGCCATGCCGTAAACTGAATGTGTGGCTGTGAAGAGGCTGAGTGGGCAGCTGTGGGCTCCAGTAACAGCCCAGCTGGGTGGCCACAGGCTCCAGGGACAGCTCTGCTGGGCAGCCGCAAAAAAGCTGGGAAAGCGGTGTGGGCTTCAGGAACAGCCCAGGATATGTTGACCCCTGGCAAATCATCATTTGACCCCCGTGGGGGTCCTGACCCCAGGTTGAGAACCACTGTTCTATAGACTTCAGTAGGGTTTGCCGCAGAGTCTGAAAATGCCAAGCAAGATTCACAAAACTGTTCAGGAACTAAACCCAGGCATATTGAAGTGATATTACATTTTTATTTTTTTTAATTAAAATAAAAAAAGGTTATACCTACCTCTCTGTGCAATGAAATTGCACAGAGCAGTCCCTTACCACCTCTTCTGGAAGCCACCCACCTAGCTGTCCGCTTCTTCTTCCTACAAGTGCCCCTTACACAAGCCATGTGCTATGGGGGCACCCAAGGGGGCGCACTCTTGAGCCAGGCTGAGTGCCTCAATAGACACATACAGCACTGGCAAGCCATGTCCCCGCTCCCTCCTTAAAGGAGTTTGACTGACAGCAGCAGAAGCCTATGACTCTCGCTGCTCTTAGAGTCTCCTGTGAAAGCAGGAAAAGAGAGGACCATTGCTGCAGCTGGCACAGCGCTGGATCGGTGACAGGGTGACAGGACATGTGCACAGGAGTCACAGCCCTCTCTGCATTCATGGCACACTCAGTGTGCCGTGAATGCAGAGAACACTGCCAATGTGCCGTTAGGTAAGTGTTTAGGGCTCCGAACCTAAAAAACAAAATTGCCCCAAGCAAACTCAAACCTACCATCACATCACCACCAGCACCGATTCTTATACCCATCATAGGCATGTATCAATGTCACAAACCATTGTGTAAAACATGCAAATTTGTTTGACATGGCCAAAAATCCTTCAGCACCAAGGGAAAAACGTATCAGTTGAAGGAATTTTTCAATTGTTCCTCGGACTTTGTGGTGTACGGCCTCAGCTGTCCATGAGGGCTAATATATGTAGGTCGCACCATACGCCCGTTACGACAAAGATTCGGTGAACACCGAAGATATATAGAGGGTGGTACAGACCCTCACAGTGCCCCAAAACACTTTGCCAAAATACATCAAAAATCAACCACGGGACTCCAGGTATGGGTAATCGAACAAATCGACAGATCCCTCCCGGCAGCCGAAAGATTTAAGAAACTCTGCGCTAGAGAAACCTACTGGATTTATAGTTTAGATGTACTCTCACCTGGAGGTATTAACGAGAGTATCGAAATACACACCATTCTATAACCATTCCCCCCCCCCCTTTTTTATCCCTCTCTAATATTTTAGACATGTTACTCCATAATTTTAGATACTATTGATATGTTAACTTATTGGCCTGTCCTTATCTACCTTTCAATCGTATATCTCACAGGTTGATCTAAAAACTTTTTCTCTACTGGGGGTGGCGGGTGTTTTTGTAAGTATACCCCCTAGTCCTGTTTGCAGATTACCCTCATCCCTATCCCACCTCCTCTCTACTTCCCACTACTTTCCTTTCAACCCTCTCCCTCCCCCCCCTTTTCCCTCTTGTCCCTTCTCTTTCCCATTCCCCTCTTTTTCTTCTCCCCCCCCCTCCCTATTACCACCCGCCCTACCCCTTCCCCTTTTTCTCCCCCCTCCCCCCCCTCCTTCTCTCTCTCCCCCCCACCTTTTTCCCTTCCTCCTTTCTCCCCAATACCTTCCCCACTCCCCTCCCTCTCCCCTTTGATTGATTCATTATTATTATTGTTTTTATTATTTTTGTTGTTTTCTATGCATGTATATAATAATACCCATGTGTATATTTTACATGTATTTATATTTATTGTATTCCTTATATAAGTTTTTATGTAAGTTTTTATGGTTCCTCCATTTCATGGCATCATGTCATTATGCGTCCACCATCATATCCATTAGTGTCCTATACACCTCTCCCCTGTTTTTTCGCTTCCCCCCCCCCCCTGTTTCTCACCCCCCTCCCCTCCAGCTCCGGTATGTAGATTTGTATATACATATCTACAATCTCTTTTCCCCCCTTATATATTTTTCACATCCATATTTCTCCCCATATCATATACATTCAGTCCCTTTTGTTTCTTTTTTTCCCCCTCCACCCCTCCCCCATCCTTCTGCACCCACTATGAATTCATAATCCCCCTTTTATTTATTTATTAATTTATCCATTTATCATTACTTCTCTCCCGTGTCCCCCCCCCTATTCATCATGCTTCCAGCCCGCCTTGTATACACTACTGCCTAGTATACTGTCTTGGGTCTGCAAATAGCAATTGCACACTGGGGTTGATATATGCAGCTGGATTCTTGGATAATTAAGCCACACTAAAGCCCCATACACACGGTCGGACTTCCATCAGACTTTTCCGTGGTTTTTTGTCCGAACGGAGTTGGTCGGGAACACCCATAGCATACACACGCTCGGATTTTTCTGCAAACTTTCCCAAAACTTTTTGCAACATCATGTGGTTTTTCTGCTCTTTTCTGCTCTTTACCGCCAGCCTTAGGTCAACTTCTGCTATTGTTTATTGATTTTAACATTAGTTGTTTTGTCCATCGGACAAAAGTCCAATGGTTTTTTGTACACACAGTCGGACTTTGCTCCATCGGACTTTTGTTGGGCAAAAGTTTGTCCGTTTGCAGACCCAACTTTTGTCCGATGAAAACAAGAAAAAAGCAAAAAAAGTTTGTCCGATGGAGCGTACACACGGTCGGATTGTTGGTCCAACTTGCTCAAAAGGAAGTTTGTTGGCCAAAAGTCCGACCGTGTGTACGGGGCTTTAGGCTGCTTTCCCACTGAGATGCTCTGCAGGTGCTATAGTGCTAAAAATAGCGCCTGAAAAGCGCCTTGAAAAAGCCTCTTCTTTCCCTCCAATGTGGCTTGAGGGCTTTCACACTGGAGCGGTGCACTGGCAGGACGGTAAAAAAAGTCCTGCTAGCCGCATCTTTTCAGCGCTGTAAGGTTACTTTCACACTAAGGCATTGCGCCGTTGGCGGTAAAACGGCTCTATTTTTAGCGACGCTTTACCGTAGTTTTTGCGGCACTTTTTGGGCGCTAGCGGGGTGCTTTTAACCCCCGCTAGTGGCCGAATAAAGGGTTAATAGCGCCCGCAAAACGCCGCTGCTGAGGCGCTTTGCAGGCGCTTTGGCGGCACTGCCCATTGATTTCAATAGGCAGGGGTTCTTTAGGAGCGGTGTGATCTAGGCTCCTACAGCGCCTCAAAGATGCGGCTGGCAGGACTTTTTTTACCGTCCTGCCAGTGCACCACTCCAGTGTGAAAGCCCTCGGGCTTTCACATTGGAGTGAAAGAAGCGGCTCTTTCAGGGCGCTTTGCAGGCGCTATTTTTAGCTTTATAGCGCCTGCAAAGCGCCTCAGTGTGAAAGTAGCCTTAGAGCGGTGTATACACCTCTCCTAAAGCACTCCTGCCCATTGAAATCAATGCGCAGCGCCGCCGAACAAGCGCCGCTGCAGCACCACTTTGCGGGCGATTTTAACCCTTTTTCGGCTGCTAGCGGGGGTTAAAAGCGCTCCGTTAGCGGGCGAAAAGCGCAGCAAAAACTATGGTAAAGCGCCGCTAAAAATAACGGTGCTTTGCCACCGACACCGGCGCTGCTCCGTTTGAAAGCAGCCTTAGGCCTATGCAAAGGTAGTGAGTCAGTCAACTGTAAATGGATTCAACCATGTTCGGAACAAACATTGCACTATACTCAAACAAAAAAGTTAAAACAAGTTAAAACAAACATTGTAAATAAGTACTATATATATAGATATATATCTATATCTATATATATCTATATATATCACTTGGTCGGCATTTTTGGCCGATTTTGGAATTTCTAGAATGCAGGGCATACATCCTTGAATGCATACAGCCCTAAACACAAGTCTTATACCGTGTACACACGATCGGTTTTACAGATGAAAACAGTCCGATGGACTTTTCTCATCAGACAAACCGATCGTGTATGGGCCCCATCGGTCTTTTTTCCATCTGTGAGAAAAAATAGAACATGTTTTAAATTTATCCGATGGGGAAAAAAACTATAGCAAATTCCGATCGTCTGTGTGGAACTCCATCGGACAAAAAACCCATGCATGCTCAGAATCAAGTCGACACATGCTCAGAAGCATTGAACTTAATTTTTCTCTGCTTGTCGGAGAGTTTTACGTCACGGCGTTTGGGACGGTCAGATTTTTGACTGATGGTGTGTAGGCAAGACTGATGGAAGTCAGCTTTATCGGATTTACGATGGAAAAATCCATTGGATTAGAATCCATAGGAAATCCGATTGTGTGTACAGGGCTTAACTCAGTACAGTATCCAGCTGCATACAGTGATTGTGTATTTGCCTGTCTTAGATTTTGAGAGGCTGCTGACAGCAAGGCTGGACACTGTATTAGTGCCTCCTGGGCACACCAAAAAGTTAGACGGTCATGCATGTGGCCTAAGGGCTAGTGTGTCTGTGGCTTATTGGAGAAACAGAAGTAAAGATGTTCTCTTAAATTAGATTCTGCCACAGTTGTGCCAAAGGATATGTGCATAGTGATGGCATTTAAAAGTGGGAACAATACCATATAGATGTAAATGGGAAAGAACTCACCATGACATGACTTGTTGTCTGGTAGAAGAACATAGCCTCTTGGACAAGTACAAAAATAGGAACCTGGAATATTTTCACAGCCAAGAGTGCAGCCATGGGTCCAAAGAGCACACTCATTTATATCTAAAGAAAAATATATAAAGATGTAACTTAGAATACATACCTAGACTTATAAATGTTTCAAATATTCATGTCATGTGTTTAATACAGACTACAAAAAGACTTGTCAGGGCAGAAACTTAAAACAACCCATCTCAGCTGTTTTACTTTCATGTTTAGGTTCACCTGAAATAGAAAGTTTAGCGAGCTGAGCCTCCCACCTTTAACCTTCCTCAATAAACATTTATAATTTAACAGCTGGAACTGTTTTCTTTTTTTCTAAATATTAAACATATTTTTCTTACAGCGTTCATTTTCATCAGAGCTGGACGTTCATTCCTTAAATACTAGAATGAGGAGGGTCTGAGGACTTTAACACGTGTGTTATGTACAAAAAGGAATAGATTGCACAGATCTTACTTGTGTCATTTTTAAAGGGAAATTCCTTTTATGGGTTAGTGGAGGAGGAAGAGTAGAGTGTTTCTGAATACATACATCCCCAGGCACCTGTTTTTCCCTGGTTTCAAGAAAAAGCCCACCCCAGTCTGTTTGGGGGGGGGGGGGGTTGTTGGCTGATTCAATCACTTGCTGGTTCATTAAAGTGAAACAGAATTTAAAAAGTAAAAAGTAGCCTTATAGCTTAGTGTTTGTAGTGAGAGACTAAAGCCCTGTACACACGATCGGTTTAACCGATGAAAACCGTCCAAAGGATTGTTTTCATCAGACAAACCGATCGTGTATTGGACCCATCGGTCTTTTTTCCATTGGTTTTAAAAAATAGAACATGTTTTAAATTTTTCCGATGGATAAAAAACCGATCGAAAACTCTGATCGTCTATGGGCAAGTCCATCGGATAAAAAACCCACGCATGCTCAGAATCAAGTCGACGCATGCTCAGAATCATTGAACTTCATTTTTCTCGGCTCATCGGAGTGTTTTACGTCACCGCGTTTGGAACGGTCGGTTTTTTGACTGATGGTGTGTAGGCAAGACTGATGGAAGTCAGCTTCATCGGATTTCCGATGGACAAAACCATCGGATTAGAATCCATAGGATATCCGATCGTGTGTACGAGGCTTAAGGCACTGCTGCCTCTAACTGGTAGCCACATGAGGTTTGGAGTGAGATTTGGTGATGTCTCTACTGTGCTGCTCACTTTTCTCTTTGCTGGAGGCTCTTTCATAAGGAAGCAACGCCCTGCATATACCAAGATGGTCACCTTCCTAATGAAAACAGTGCATAACAATACATAGTAAGTCAGTAAAGAGGAAATGCTGCTAATTAGTCCTTAAGTGTCATGAACATGGATGTTTCTGAGGTATTTTATATGCCTGGTGTCAATTTCCAGAAGCCACAGGTGCCACGCTAAGTGAATGGCTATATGCAGCTAACCTCTTGTGTACATGGACATAGCTCCCAACTGTCCCTGATTTGGAGCAATGCCCCTCTGTCCCTCTTTCCCCCTCATTTGTCCCTCATTTTGGTCAGATCTATATAGTTGTATATAAAATGCACTTTTTATCTTTCAAAAACTGTTTCCCAGTGCTAAACTTTACATTCAAATTCTAAATTGATGCATTTGTAAATTTTAAAAGCCAGTATAAAGGAATAGTAGTGGTAAAAAAAAAAAAACCCTTGTGGATTTAATTAACCTTTTTTTGGGTTAATTCTCCTTTAAGGGGGTGTGGCAGGAGGCGTGTCTTATGCCTACATATGTTTGCTAGTAGGTGTCCCTCATTCCCATCTCAAAATGTTGGGAGGTATGCATGGATGCTACTTATGAATACTATAAAGCTTTCTACATACTAAGTTAAACTAAATTTAATCAGTTATTACCTGTATCTCAAAGGTAATCAAAAAAAGAGGGTCCATCTCACCTTCACAGTGTCTTCCATCAACGGAAAGTTGAAACCCTTCTATACATCTACATTGCTGGCTTGCTGCATCATTTTGACATATTCTTGTACAATAGTCAGTTCCCTCATTGCAAAGATCAGGCTCTAGAAATATTCAGTAAATAAGAGTATTTTATTGTGTCCTGCATCCCAGTATTATACAAAATAGGTTTGTGCAGAATTCATACATAGCAAAATTATCTTCATGTTTTTCAGTAAAAATAGGGCAACAAATTATGCAAAATGCTGTAGTTTGCTGATCAATAAAAACTGACCCAATCCAAAAAATTGTATGATTTTCTTGTACAGTATTTTGTGTCATTAACCACTTCCTGACCAGCCGCCGTCATTATACTGCGGCAAGGTGTCTCGTTCCCGATGTACGTTGGCGCGGGAATTCGTTTCTGTGGGCGTGCGTGCTTCAATTGGCCAGCGGGGGGGAGCCAATCACTGTGCCAGCCGCAATCGTTCCCCGCAGTGACAGAACGGGGATCTGCCTGTGTAAACAAGGCAGATCTCCGTTCTGACAGGGGAGATCACACAGATCCTGTCTTTCTGCTATGCAGAAAGACGGATCTGTGTGTTTCCCCAGTCACACAGTCCCCCATACTGTTAGAAAACACAAACCGGGAACACATTTAGCCCTTCGATCGCCCATGAGGTTAACCCCTTCCCTGCCAGTGTCATTAGTACAATAACAGTGCATATTTTTAGCACTGATTACTGTAATAATGTCACTGGTTCCCAAAAAGTGTCAAAAACGTCAGTTAGGTGTCCAATCTGTCCGCTGCAATGTTTCAGTCCTGCTAAAAATGACTGATCGCCGCCATTACTAGTAAAATAAATAAATAATAAAAATGCCATAAATCTATCCCCTATTTTGTAGACGCGATAACTTTTGCACAAACCAATCAATAAATGCTTTTTGCGATTTTTTTTTTTTTTTTTACAAAAAATATGTAGCAGAATACATATCAGCCTAAACTGATGAATACATTTGTTTTTGTTTTTTTTAAATTGGAAATATTTTATAGCAGAAAGTAAACAATTTCGTTTTTTTTTTCAAAATTGTCGCTATTTTTGTTTAAAGCACAAAAAATAAAAATCACAGGGGTGATCAAATACCACCAAAAGAAAGTTTGATTTATGGGAAAAAAAGGACATCTATTTTGTTTGGGTACAGCGTCACCAACCGCACAATTGTCAGTTAAAGCAATGCAGTGACGTATCGCAAAAAATGGCCTGGTCAGGAAGTGGGCAAATCCTTCCAGGGCTGAAGTGCTTAAAGTATATGTCAGACCAAAATGAAAAAATTGAAGTACATCTCCATATGTTCACCTTAAAGTAGGGTGACCAGACATCCCCGGTTTCAGGGGACAGTCCCCGGATTGAGGACACTGTCCCCGGACCAAGTCTGTCCCCGGTTTTGTCCCCGGATTGGATTTGAAGAGGGGCTGGGGCAATTTCAAAAGACAGTCAGTGCAGAATAAAAAAAAAAAATCTGAATTACACCCCCCCGCTCCTACTAGCTTAGCAGGGGGGGGGGGGTGTATTTTTTCTCATTATCTGTGCCCCTTTCTGATGATCATGTGCTGGTCGGAGAGGAGGGAATATTTCTTCAGTTTCGGGTGAATGCCCATTCTGCTCCGCTCGCATGTTCTTCTGCCTTGGCTCAAGTTCCAGCCAGCCGCCTGCCTGTTCATCACCTTGCCTTCCCTGGCGGAGTGATCTTCCTCCGCTCCCCACCCAGTAGTAGCCGGGGCCGGAGAGTAAAACTTGACAAGTTGTGAGGCGGGCGGCGGCAGAGAGTCGCCGATTGCCGCCATTACTAGTAAAAAAAAAAATAAGTCCCCGGATTTCATTTTAAAAATCTGGTCACCTTACCTTAAAGACCCTGCAAGTACAGAATAATATTTGATAATCTGCCAGAAATGCACTCAGTCCTTTTGTGGGCTGAAACCCCAAACGTTGTTGTGGAGTGTTGAGCGTCTTTTGTTAAACCTCTCAATCCCTCCCACCCTCTGCATCTCCATGATATAAACCTATATTTTTTTACAGGGCAGCTCTTTATTTCCGACATGATCAACAGGTTTTTTTTTTTTTTTGGTTTTTTTTTGGGGGGGGGGTTGCTCTTATCGTATAGATATAACCAGGGCTTTTTTTCTCAAACAATAGGTACTGGAACTTAACCACGCCCCACAACTCCTCCCCCTACACACACCCTCCAAATCGCATCAAATAGGGGTGTGGTCAGTCAAATTTCACGAAAACAGTAGGAGGGTCTTAAAGGGGCATCAAATACCAGGATTGCATTATATACAGAGTGCAGAGCTGTCACTTGTAAACACAGAAACCAGACTTCTGTGTTTACAAGTGATTGTGGTGAGCAGGCACCAAAGGGACTGAGCCAGAGGTGGTGGAACTGAGTTCCACCAAGTTCCCCCCTGAAAAAAAGCCCTGGATATAACAAAATGGTTTCAGTAATGTATTGTAAAAGGTAGAACATGAGAACAGTTAATTGTAATGCCGCGTACACACGATCATTTTTCCTGTCGAGAAAAATGTCATTTTTTCCTTTGGACGAGAAAAACGATCGTCTGAGGGCTTTTTGTCGTTTTTCTCGACGGGAAAAACAGCATTAATCACGACGAGAAAAATTAGAACATGCTCTAATTTTTCTCGTCGTGATTCCCGTCGTTTTTTTTCCGCGGCAGTTTTCCCATAGGGAAACACTGCCGGGGAGCCCACACACGGTCGTTTTTTTCGACCAAAAAAAAATGTAATTTAAAACGGCCGTGTGTGGGGGGAACAAGCTGTTCCTCGTTTTTCACGTTGATTTTCTCGACAGTGTTTTCACCGTCGAAAAAATTGATCGTGTGTACGCGGCATTAGGGTTTACAGGCACATTAATTAGTGTAGAGAGGGTAAAAGCAAATCACACTCTGAATAAACTGTTCTCCCTAAATCCTGAGTGCTGCAAAAACAAATTATACATATTTTTTCTATAAGTAAGGCCCCTTTCACACTAGCGGACTGTATGTCCGCTTTTTCATCCATCCATTTACGGATGAAAAAGGGACATACATTGGTTCCTATGAGATCGCGGGTGTCAGTGGATGTTCATCCGCTGACACCCGATCTCATCCATGTCCGCAATCCCCCGATTCTGCAGACGGAGGATAATCCTATTTTTCTATCCGTCTGCAGAGCGGATCGGATGAACACGGACAGACGGTCCGTGTTCATCTGATCCCCCCATAGGGGAGAGCGGAGATTTGACAAGGCGGTCCCTGCACAGTGTGCGGGGACCGCCCTGTCATCCGCCGGCTCAGCTAGGATCAGCGGAGCGATCCCCGCTGAGCAAGCAGAGGTTCACGGGGCGGATCCTCACGGATCCGTCTCATGTGAAAGGGGCCTAAAGGGAAAGTACAGCCTTCTGCCCCAGCCACAGGACAGCAAGTTGAAGGGTTCAAGATTAGTTGGAAGAAGCATAGCTTTGCAGAAAAAGGATTCCTGCACAATAATGAATGTCTCCCAACATATCTGGCCCCATTATGGCAATCAAGGTTTACTATAAAGGAAATATGTAATGTTCCTGACATAACTGCACCTTTGACTGCTATATGCCCATATATTTATTGTCTGGATTGGAATAACTGGCTTTTTCATACATGAGCCTAATCCCTGGGACACATAGGGGTTAATTTATTAAAACTGTAGCCTGCAAACTCTAGTGCAGCTCTGCATAGAAACCAATCAACATCCAGGTTTTATTATTAAAGCTTATTTGAACAAGCTGGAGTTAGAAGCTGACAGGCTACCGTGCACAACTGCACCAGATTCATAGCTTGGATGCTCCTGTTACTAGTACAGCTATCATTCAGTAGGTATGAATGTGTCAGGTTTTCCTTTTCACTACGATAGGTTGCAACAAACATAGAGACATGAACAAAGTTACTTATGACAGCATGTTAGCACTAATGCAGTGTTCCTTTAGCAACACTTAGCTGCTGTAGTCGAGTCAAACTGGCCAGCACTAATGAAGTATCACAGGACACTTTATTAAAGTGCTAAATTCCTGTTTACATGAAGCCACACCCCTTTCTTTGATGTGTAAGATGCACCTCCACTTTGGAAATTGGGAGAAAGAATGTGAGTTTTCATTGTGCCATCAGGAGAGAGAGAAGCAGTTTTCCCTTTACCCATAACTATTAAGCCCTGTACACACGATCGGATAACCTATGGATTTTCGTCCGATGGATTTGACCATCGGAAATCCGATGAAACTGTTTTTCATCAGTCTTGGCCACACACCATCAGTCAAAAAACCGACGGCAAGAAAACGACGGCACGTACAAAACGTACGACGCGCTATAAAAGGGCCGAACAAATCTAATGGCGCCACCCCTTGGGCTGCTTTTGCTGATTTCGTGTTACCGCGTGTTAGTAAAAGTTTGGTGAGAGCCGATTCGCGCTTTTCAGTCTCCGTGCTTTGCAGATCGTTTCCTGGTGTTCAGTTTGTGCTTGTGGGTTCGTATTTGTGATTCAGTGCGTGCAGTCAGGTCGTTACTGCCTTGCAGTGCCTTCTTGGCCGTACGTTTCCTGTTTTTCAGGTCGTTCTTCTCAGGCCTTGCTGTTCCACGGTGCATTCTGTTTGAGTGCGTTCTGACCAGGCGACCGGGTTAAAACCATGTTTGAAGTGCGTTCTCGTTCTCGAGCTCGTGCTGGCTTTGGACTTGGTGTTGCGGTTAACACTGTAACCCGAGTTCAGTCTGTGGACAGGGTGAGGAGGAGTTCATGGACTAAGAATTGGTTGCTCCAGCGGGACCAATTCTCTCATATGTCTCTGCTGCGGGAAATCCATGAGAATAATCCTGATGATTTCAGGAATTATCTCAGGATGACGGACCCCGTTTTTCACCATCTGTTGGATTTGCTGTCCCCCTATATCATGAGGCAGGACAATGTGATGCGCCAGGCCATCACTGACGAGCAGAGGCTTATTGCCACGTTGAGATACCTGGCGACTGGGAGAAGCTTGCAGGACCTCAAGATCACAACCGGCATCTCCCCCCAGGCTCTCGGGATCATTATCCCTGAGACATGTTCGGCCATTATTCAGGTCCTGCAGACGGACTATATGAAGGTAATTTTGCTCCTTTAACATCACATTATATGTTTTTATTGTTTTATAATGTTCTATTTTTTTTTCCTCCTAATCCAAATTTGCCTGTTTGTAATATCCTGGTAATGTCCCCATTTTCCCCATGCATGTTTTTACCTGTAAAGGCCTTTTTGGGCCCTACATGCCTATTTCCCTTCACTAACCTCTCCAGCATGCTATCCTGGGCCCAAACCCAGCTAGCCTTCTATTTTCCTTTTCCAATTTTTGGGGTCAGTGCCCTCGTAGTTTGACAACCCTCCCCCCCCCCCCCCCTAAAGATGTAAAAATAGTTTTAGTTCTCAATCAAGCTCAGCAGAGTGGTAGATCCTTTTTTTGTATCCCACACAATCACCTCAAGCCCCCCCCCCCTTAGATTAGTTTAGAATGTCCACTCAGCGGGGGTGAGGCATCTGCTAAGTGGGCCTTTTGTTTATTGGTAGGAAATACTCCCCTAAATAATAATGTTAGAATGATGTTGGTCAACAATGTTTTTGTGTGTAATCTGCTTGTACTGTAAACATAAACCGTACTAATGTCTTCTTTTTGTTTGACTCCACAGTTCCCTAGCACACCTCAGGAATGGCTGACTGTGGCCTCCCAATTTGCCCAGCGGTGGGATTTCCCCAACTGCGGAGGGGCAATTGATGGGAAGCACGTCCACATAGTGCCGCCACTCCGTTCGGGGTCATACTATTTTACTATAAAGGTTTTAATAGTATTGTGTTAATGGCGGTGGTGTCGGCACGGTACGAGTTCCTGTATGTGGACGTGGGGAAGAATGGCCGGATGTCCGATGGCGGAGTATTCGCTGAGACGGAGTTCGCTCACCGTCTGCAGGCTGGGGGTCTTGCACTGCCTCCAGATGCAGAGAACGTGGAAGGGCTACCGTTCGTTTTCATCGCGGATGAAGCTTTTGGACTTGGACCACACCTCATGCGGCCGTTTCCCCAACGCACCCTCACCCCGGAGAGGAGGGTTTTTAATTACCGGCTGGCCAGAGCCCGGAGAGTTGTGGAGAATGCCTTTGGGATAATGGCCAGCCGGTTCCGCCTGTTTCAGACAGCTATACATTTGGCGGAATATAAACTGAATAACATTGTGTACTGCTGCTGCATATTGCACAACTTTTTAAGAAAATTCGCAGCTACTTATGTGTCATCAGTTGGGCCTGAGGCCGGTTCATCCGAAATTACAATTCTGACCGGCCTCAACACTGCCCGTACTGGCTTGGCCCCCCAAAGTGCCCATGAAGTACGTCAGAAATACGTAGAGTACTTCACGGGTAGGGGGGCCATCGCAATGCCAGACCACATCTGACATTTTATAACCTTTTTAAAATAAAATAAAAATTATATTTACTACAAACTTGTGTTGTCATTCTTGTATTTTGGGTTTATGTGTCTCCCAGGTTCTAGTAGTGCCAAGTGTATTTGTCCTTAGTAAATAGCCTCAAATCTCACAGGTAAAAACCTTGATTTTGCACCTTCAGAACTGCTATTGAGCATAGAAAGAACAAGCCACACCTTTTTTAGACTTCCCGAATGTTTTTATTGATTGCACCACATTTTTGGGTGGTTTGCGATATTCAAGCCTTTTTTTTGTTTGGGCGGCTTTTTTTGCAGAAACATGCATGGGTCAAAAGCCAAAATTTTTTTTTATGAAAAAGTAACAAAATAACACAGTAAAAAATACAAACATGAGATGGGGTGATGTTACCCCTGATCCATCCCAAATGTGAAGAACCACACTTTCTTTTTGGGGCTCAAATGGGTATCTTCAACATGATCCCATGGCTAAGGTAAACATGTGCTATCTGCCATCATGGGGGATCAATGGACGTGCTTTGGGGGTAAAAACCCTTCCTCTCACCTACTTGAGTAGGGAGGAAGAGGTTGCACCCCCAAAACAGGGACATAGATATCCTGTGACGGCAGATAGCACATGTTGAGTCACTGTGTGCATCTTCACATTTGGGCTGGTGGAAATCCCATTGCAAATTTCTGACGCATAACAAAACACAAAAACAGGGGGAAGGTTCACACTATTCTCCCCAAAATATCTATAATGTTTTTATATTTTTGCTCAATCACATTCATTCTCTTTCTCATAATGTCCATTTCGCTACTGCATTCCATGATTTCCTGAATGATTATTTTGGCGCTGGCACTCGAGAATGGAGGATTTGGACTTCCTGACACACCCCCACGTTCAGTCCCTAAAAAAAATAAAAAATTATTTGAACTATGCAGGCCTACATCTGTATTTACCTTGAAGTTGTGGTGACAGACACTGACCTGTTGTGCTGATAAGCTCCACCTCTCCTTCCTCCACCTCCCCTTCCTCCACCTCCCCTTCCTCCCCCTCCGCTTCCTGAACATGCTGATCTTGGTCTGCTTTGTGATCTTCGGGGAGTTTCTGTGGTGTTTGGTTCCTCGTCTCCTGAGCATGGTGTCCTCCTAGTCTCCTCTCCCCTATGGGAATGTCAAAAATAATGTATCCTTTAGCACACAGAGATTTTAGGTCTGAAAATGGATTCTCATTGTTTTGAAGTGGGGTACTATTGATATTTGGCCCTAAGTTTCAAGATGAACATATGAGATCTTGCAAACTCTACAAAGCAACATGTTATTTTTGAGGACACTCACAAATACACTTGGATAACCACCAAGGTATCCACTGGACCACCTGTGTGTGACACCGTTTATAAATTTGGTCATGTGGCCCAGACTATAGTATCTTCATCCAGAAAAAAAAATGAGTACACAACTGCTGGAGTGTCATCTCCTTTACCCAGAATACAGTTTAGCCTTTCATTCACATTCTAGTTTTCCTTACAACACATCATCTAGCCAACAATGTGTAGATAAACATTGTTGAAGTAAAATGAGGCATGCCCACATGTAGTTTACGTGGATATGTGCCAAACATGTTTGGGGGAAGAGCAGCAATTTTTTTTTAACACACATTTACCAAATAAGTGGACTCTCCACTTAACATAAAAGTTGACATTTTAAAATGTGAAACCAGTCAAGCCAAGCACATGTTGCAAAACATGGAAGAATACATATTACAATGTGAAAGAACACAGTAAAAAAAACTTACTTTTTTCTATGCTTTTTAGAAGCTTCCTATACTGCTCCGGCTCCCTGAGCTTCAGGTCAGACCACCTTTTACGGAGTTGTTCCTTGGATCTCCTGACCCCATATTTTTTATAGAGAGTCTTCGCCACTTTGTCCATAATTTGAGACTTCCGGAGATTAGGGGTGTCGTATGGCCCATGCTTGCCGTCGTAATCCTTCCTCCGCAGAATGTCCACCATCTCCGCCATCTCAGCAAAAGACATATTAGTCGCCTTGTATCTTTTTTTACTGGATCGGGACGTTTCCGCCTCCGGGCTTTCCTCGTCGGTAATTTCTACTAAAGAAGCCACCTGTGTCTGCGACATGTCGCGGTCTCACACTGTGCGCCGATCGTTAAGGGGCGGGGAAATGCAGAAAAAGTCCGTCATGGGCAGGCGACGAGGGCGGAGTTATACGCATGCGCAGGGTATAAAAAGGGGAAAGAAGTTATTAGGGATGCGTGGAGTAAGGACGACCGGAAGTGAACAAACTAACTCAACTAAGGCAAGAAGGGAACTCGGGCCTGCAGTGGCCTATAATGGTTCATGATTGTAAAGGGCAATATTGTGATAAGTTGAGGAGAATCAAATCTGATCTGTTTTTTTTTTTTATTGTTTTTTTACTTGCTGATCCAAAAAGATGCATAAACTACGTGAGCCGGAGGTGATGCTGATTTTTATAGACAAATATAGGGAACAGCGCAACCTGTGGGAACTGAAACACCCAGCGTACCACAAGAGTGATGTACGTCGTGCAACTATTACCAAGTTAGCAGAGGATATGAAGCCATGGATCCCAGATGCAGACTACACTATGATCAATAATAAAATCAACAACCTGCGTAATTCCTATAAAAAAAAAATACAAGGAAGTGCGCCAGTCAAAGAGATCAGGAGCAGCAGCCGACGATGTAGTAAAGCCCAAGCTGTGGTACTACAAACATCTTCAATTTCTGGATTACCAGATCGAGGCCAGGGAATCTATTTCCAGCCTTCCCTCAACCCTTCCTTCCACCCTTCCCTCAACCCTTCCTTCCACCCTTCCCTCCACCCCTGCAGAGGCGGAGGAGGAGCCACCTGAACTTGAAGAGCCAGATCTTCGCATCTTCAGCCAGGTATAGTATTTTTGCTGATAATTATTGTCCACTAAGTAATATTGTGTTGAAATGGTTGGATTAGCCATAAATGATATCATCCCCCCCAAAAAAAAATATGCACCAGTAATGATATCCAAATTGTGTGTGATAGATTCCCCAAATAATACAATATTTAAATTTTATTTTATAAACAGGATGAGGCAAGCCAGGAGGAAGAGGCTCAGGAGTGTGGCAGGCAGGAGGAGGCAGGGCCAAGTGGGACTCAGCAGGTCCCCAGGCCTAGTGGCAGCACCGTCTCCCAAGTGGCTCCCCTCCACGTCAGACTGCCAAAACAATAGCGGATGACACAAGTGGAGGAGGAGTCACTAAAGATGATTCGGGAGGCTGCTGCCATCATGAGGGCCCCCCTCAACCCTACGGAGGGGTTTAGCAGCTATCTGGCGGATAAGTTGCTCCAAATGGAGGCGGGACAACGGGCCCTTTGTGAGCACCTCATATACATGGCCGTACCCATGGGGGCGAGGGGGCAGCTGACTGAGGCCACACATCTGTCACATCAGGCCAATCCCTCTCCTCCTTCTCCTCCTCCTCCTCCTGCCACATCACCACCCACAGTGGCCCAGCCTGCAAGGGTGCGTGGACGGGGCCGTGGAGAGAACGCTGCAGGGAAGCGTGGAAGGAAGGCTACAGGGAAGAGCAGGAGGTGATTCTCTGGCCTCGAGCTGCTCTTCCAGAAGTTGCAGGGTGATGGAGTACCACAGTTTTGGATGATGTATGTCTTTGGCTGCTGCTCCTGATTTCATGCTGTTGTTGATTATATTATTCATCATAGTCAGGTCTGCATTTGGGATCTAATGACTTGATATTTTCTGCTAATTTCTGAATAGTTACCCTTCGTTTTTTGTTTGCTTTTTTTCCAAAATGAATGGAAATTTGATTTCAGCCAACATACATGCCTGATGTGGTTTTTTTTTGGAGTAGCAATAACATTTCATAAATACAATGTGTAATTAATAACAAGGGACACCAACCTCTATGAGGAAACGATAAAATAAAAAAATGTTGTTCTGAGAAATTGACAAAATGCACAACAAATTTAAATACAAAAACAAAAAAAAAAAGGTGTAATTTGTGAGGTCGGCCTTTAAGAATTAAACTAATTATTCCTAAGATCACAAGAAAGAAGAAAGACATACGTTTGTCAGAACTCGTGATAAAGATCTGCAGCAAAAATGACATTTTAAACACCGTTCTAAAGCAACAAAACATGCGCTGCATTAAACGAAGCAATAACTTGCAGAATGACGAATGTGCTCTCTCCATTAGGAACGCTAGTTTTACCAGAACGAGCGCTCCCATCTCCTAATTCAGTCTGAGCATGCGTGGGTTTTTTAACTGATGGACTTGCCCATAGACGATCGGAAATTACCATCGGTTTTTTATCCATCAGAAAATTTTAAAACAAGTTCTATTTTTTAAAACCGATGGAAAAAAGACCGATGGGTACCATACACGATCGGTTGGTCTGATGAAAACCATCCATCGGACGGTTTTCATCAGTCAAACCGATCGTGTGTACAGGTCTTTAGTGTGAGAACACCAATTATTTAAAGCAGAGCTCCACCCATAAGGGGAAGCTCTGCTTGTCTGCCTCCCCCCCCCCCATCTCTGCCACATTTTGCACCTTTTTGGGGTGGAAGGGAAGTGGTTACCTGGTTTTGACAGGTATCTGCTCCCACTTCCGGCTCAGTTCGCCACAGCAAAATGAGCCGGAAGTCCCCTCCCCTTCACAGGTCCCAGGAGACTGTGGCCCATTCACAAAGCGCAGTAGGAAATCGGCTGTGAAGCTGAAGAATCAGCTCAGGTGAGGACACCGCTGCCTGGACAGGTAAGTACCCAAATATTAAAAGTCAGCAGCTACAGTATTTCATTTTTGGGGGGAGCCTGGAGCTCCTCTTTAATTACTTGACTTCATATATGTAGCACCTATCAAATTTAAGCACCATCATATAAACAAACTACCGGTTGCAATTACATTGTACTGGAAAATGTCCTCTCCTCCCTCAGTCTGTTTTTGAATGAAGTTGGCTAATTCCAATTTACCCCTGTATCAAGGTACCTACCTAAATAGAAGTTGTCCTAATAAGTTTTATAAAGTTTGGTCACATTGGTTAGATAAGCCCTCCACAGCCACTCCATTGAATCTAGAGTAATGATTATATTATTCTGGGAGAGGTGTTCCCAAATGGGTATGGATGCTCCTGTTTATTATTTGTACTTGTGAATGAGCCATGAACCTTCTGTTCTTTTCTTAAAGCAGAGTCCCACTCATTTTTTAAAGGGTTTGTAAATAAAAAAAAACAAAAAAAAACAAACATGTTATACTTAGAGCCCATTCAAACAGGGGCGTCTTTGGATCTGACTCCAAATCGCCCCAGTTCGCCCCTAGTCGCCTCAGGTCGCGCTGGCTGAAGAAATAAATGTAGGTTAATGGAGCCGTCCTTATGCACACTACTGCAGTCGCTCCGACTTCAAAAAAGGTCCCTGTACTACTTCAATCCGACTCCTAGGTGACCTGTAACCATTCATTTCAATGGGAGTCGCCTCTCACTGTCTTAATAGGAGCGACTCTCCAGGAAGATAACATACATTTATCAGGCAAAGCTCTCCCTCCCCCCTCCCTCCCACAGAGCTGATTCTTGTTTGATTGGCCACTGGAATGTCTCCTGTCCTGCAGGCAACTTGGAGTTGCCTTGTAAATAGCTCCAGGTCGCGCTGTGATTCATTCTCAAGTCGTGTCTGAGTTGCCTCATAAAATCGTGCTGGAAGTCGTGTTGCCCCTGTGTGAATGGGCTCTTACCGTACCTCCACTGTGCAGCTCGTTTTGCACAGAGTGGCCCCGATCCACATCTTCTGGGGTCCCTCGGCGGCTGTCTCGGCTCCTCCCCGCAATCACTCATCACCTATATACGAGCGAGCTCGCATGGTGGTGAGTGATTGCGGGCGTGCTCCAGTGATACAGCCAGCGGCTATTGCCGCTCACTGTATCACTCGGCCCCGCCCCCTGGCGCGCAGCGTCATTGGATGTGATTGACAGCAGCGTCAGCCAATGGCTGCGCTGCTTTCAATCCATCCACTGTAGCCAATCAACGGCTAGGCTAAACGGCAAGGAGGATGTCGGGGGTGAGCGCATGACTTTCGAGGGCTCAGGTAAGTAAAACGGGGGCTGGGGGGCGGTATTGTCGGATGTTTTTTCACCTTAATGCATAGGATGCATTAAGGTGAAAAAACGTTTTCTTTTACAACCCCTTTAAGCTTATTAAAAGTCAGCAACTACAAAAAGTGTAACTGCTGACTTTTAATAAACAGACACTCACCTGTCCCACAGTCCAGTAATTCGGCCTCCTGAAGCCTCGCTCCTCTCCCCCTTCACTCTGCGGCACCGTCATTGCAACTGTGGGCACCCAGCTGTGACAACTGTGCATACGCGAATCGCGCTGCGCTCTACTAGTGGCCAGACAATCTTCTGGGACCAGTGACGTGTCCCAGAAGATTGCAAAGAGGGTACCCACTCCCCCCCCCAAAAAAAAATTACATGCCAAAAGTGGCATGTAAGGGGGAGAGGCGTGCTTAAAGCGGAATTCCACTTTTGGGTGGAACTCCGCTTTAATGCCTACTAATAGATGTTCGCTATAGGATACTAAGTTATGTTGTTAATATGTATCTCTGTGAGTATGAGGCAGTTGTCCCTGCATGGGCTTGGTTGTATCAGACTATTGTCTTGTTTTGTAATACCTTGCAAAATTCAATAAAAAAGATTTTCCAAAAAAAAAAAAAATACCCGCTGCTACAGAAGGTACGTTTACCTTTTTTCCTGCAGGTTTCTTGTAGAAGTAATTTTGGAGGCTGTAAAAGATGCCTGATCACTTCTAAATCAGTGTAAAGTATGCAAAAAAGGTTAAAAAAAAAGTCTCTAGCACTAAAAGGTTTAAATGTAGTAAACCAAGCAGCCTAATGATTTACGAAAACATGGGTTCCATATCAATCAATTGTGTTCCAGTTTTACTGATATATGCAGCTGAACCTTTATTTAGAAATGCAATATTTCTCCTATTTTAAAAGAGTAAAATAAATCAGAAGGGACAGGAAGCCATAGATATAAGACAGAATCATCACGCAAACTAGTAATGGGCTCACTAAGCTTTAACAATAGCTGTTTGTGATAACAAGTGTTATTTTTAGCAATGACAGCCATGTGAGCTGAAAATAACAGTCAGATGGCTAAAAAATAGCAGCCATTAAAGGGGTTGTAAACCCTCCTGTTTTTTCACCTTAATGCATCCTATGCATTAAGGTGAATAAACATCTGACTATTACCGGCCCCCCCAGCCCCCCGTTTTACTTACCTGAGCCCTGTAATTGTCCCGCGTCGAGAACGCGCTGCATCTTTGCCCGGGGTTCTCAGCTCTTCATTGGATAGATCGATAGCAGCACAGCCATTGGCTCCCGCTGCTGTCAATCAAATCCAATGACGCTGGCGCAGAGGAGCGGGGCCGAGTCCTGCATTCGGCAGCTATGGACGCCGAATGCAGGACTCGGGAGCGCGCCCGCAAGGTAAACCCCTTGGGAGAGCGCTTCCCAGAGGGGGTTATCTGATGCGGGGAGGAGCCAAGAGAGTCGCTGGGGGATCCCAGAAAACGGTGTTCAGGGCCACACTGTGCAAAACGAGCACAGTGTAACATGTTTGTTATTTAAAAACAAATAAAAAACAAAGCTATAGTGTCGCTTCAAGTTAAATTTGCTGCTTATTAAATCAACTTACCAGATATCTGCGAGTAAGTAGCCTCACTGGTATGTGACAGCTGAGCAATTACTTTCATGTTGATGATGTCCACAATGTATGGTTTTAGGTTAATGGTAGTGGAATTTTTTCCTGTATATTTATGAATTTTTCTGATGGAAGCAGATTTCCTTTCAGAATAGTAGATGTGATCATAAAAAACTGAAAGTCCTACATTATTTTGTCTTGAAGCCCTAAAAAATAAAAAGAAAGTTCATTACCCAATTACATTCAGTTTTGAAATGCCATAAATTATTAAGATCTACTTCTACTAGGATTCAACATAAGGTTTAAACATGCTGATAGCATATATACCAATCTATCTCATGTCATGGTAAATATTAGTTTCATTTATTACTACTGTTAAACGTGTCTATGCCGTGTTCCTTTTTGAAACGTTCATATGTATTTTGATATTTTGATTACTCAATAAAACTTTATGAAACAAAAAAAAAAGATCTACTTGTACAACATCTGTCTCCATAGACTCCCATGTTAAACGGTCATTTCTCTGGTGACTTTGGGGACCCAGGACCGGCAGTCCTAGGTCCCCTGGACCCAAAACTTTGTCTGGGGGACCTATAGCCGGGGAGCACTGATTTTTCAAAACCGGGCTCCCCTTCCATAGACTCCGATGTTAAACGTCAGTCTAGTCATGGGCACAGTGAGGCATGGGCACAGTGAGGCATGCACATGGACACAGTGAGACAAAGTGAGGCACAGTGAGGCATGCAGATGGACACCCTAGGTTTATACTCGAGTCAATAAGTTATTAAATTTTTTGGTGGTAAAATTAGGTGCCTCGGCTTATATTCGGGTCAGCTTATACTCGAGTATATACGGTAACTATGATTACTTAATTTTATCTTCAATGTACCATTGCTTTATTCAAAGTCATTTCAGCAGGCTTTTGGTGGATCTTGGGCAAAGCCATCCTAATGTAAACTGTACTCAATCAAGGGTCCTAAAGCTGGTCATACACATACAATTTCATCCAATTTGAAATTATCTGGCTGAAATGTAATCAGTGAATAGCCCTGTCAGCACCACGCCATCTGACATCCTTAAAGTGTTACTAAAGTCATAACAGTAAACTCAGTCTGTATATGCAGTAAAGCATGCTTGTTATACTCACTGTGGAACCTAAGGGGTTAATCCCATGCATTGTGTAAAAAGGCTGTTTGATCCTGTCTCCACTAATCCTTCCCTTCTTCCACTGTCCCCAAAATATTTCCTGATAATACAGAGCTGCACATGCTCAGTTTGGTGTGTATTGCTAGAGTTTTTTTTTTTCTTGGGAGGATGCATTAGATCAGCAGCAATCAGTACTGTCCAGATACAGGGTTAGGGGTCCTGCATCCTCATAAGACAGTTAGGCTGGATTCACACCTATGCATTTTTAGTGCTTTTTGCAGTTTGCAGATTTGCACTACAGCCCATTTAACATGGAACACATTCTGTCGTGCAAATCTGCAAAATGCAAAAAGCACTATAAATGCATAGGTGTGAATCAGGGCCTTAGTGCAGATTGAAACCTCCTCGTACAAGCTTTAACCAGACACTGATAGAAGTCCCAAGCCTGCTATATACTGCTGATGAGAAAAGGTATTTAGCCATTTATATTTACTAAAATAATTGCATTTCCATGTTCTGTGTACTGTGGGAGACCAGATATAGTGAATGCAGGGTCCTGGGTTTAGTAACACGTTAAATTGAAAAATTGAAGGAGACAGCTGGAAAATTCTAGGCCAAACAGCACATGTTTTCAATCAGATGTAGGCACTGTTTGGGTATTCTGACATCTGCAATGGAAGATTTGTACTTCTATTTAGCCACAGTGTGAGATTGAGGAATCTGTTAGTTAGTTTTCTTTCAGTAAACCGCAGGAAGGAAATCTATGGGTGTATGGCCATCAAACAAAAGGCACATTATAAACTGTCCTATTTATAAAACCATTTTAGTAAAAATGGATGTGATTTTACCAAAACGAATGCATGATGCTTGGACAGTAGCAAGAGTCTGGCTCTGATTTATCAAGCTGCAATAGCAATAAAGGCATGCTAAAAGGTGCTTATCACATGCAATAATACTGACTGAGAGGACTCTTTAGCATTCCTTCTGCACACTTTAGGGTACCTTAAAGGAATGTAAAGGCAGAAGTATTTTTATCTCAATGGGGCTGATTTACCAAACGTTTGCGCCATGAGTATTGGCGCATCTGCGTGCGCAATGGCTGTTTTGGTATTTACAAAAAAATAGCGCCGGTATCGCAGCCCTATTTCCCATTTACTATAGTGTTCTCTGCGCCCGGGAGGAGGCGCTCAGTGCACTACTATGGACCTGGCGCAGGGCATGTTAAAATCTAAATATAAAGAAGTTGGAAGTGAGAAAATATTGGGGGTGACATGGGGTGATGTGAGGAAGTATAGGGACACCTGCCCAAATAACTAATATGCCCAAAATAGAGAGGGAAAGTAAGTTTTTCAAAACCAGCCCGCTGCGCCGGCAATTCCGATTCGAGCTGCGGGAGGTTTTTTTGAGCTCAGCGCGGGAATTTCAATGGTTTAAATGCGCCAAGACACTGCGCCGGCAAAATCTTAGTAAATGTCAAGTCACGTAAACTAATTTGCATAAGTTGAACAGGCGCAGCCCTGAAATTGCCAGTGCGCCTGCAAAATGACATTTCTAAAGGAAAAAAACCCCATTTAAAAGCAGCCGCGGCTGTAATGAATTGTCGGCTCCCGGCAATATAGAGAAAGGTTATAGAAAGTCTTTGCTAACCAAAAAAAAAAAAGCGTGGGGGTTCCCCCAAATTCCATAACCAGGCCCTTCAGGTCTGGAATGGATATTAAGGGGACCCCGCTGCAAATTTAAAAAAAAAATGACGTGCGGGTTCCCCCCAAATATCCAAACCAGGCCCTTCAGATCTGGAATGGATTTTAAGGGGAACTCCACCCCAAATTTTCTTAAAAAATGGCGTGGAGTCCCCCTAAAAATCCACACCAGACCCTTATCCGAGCACATAACCTGGCCGGCCGCAGGGGAAGAGGGGGGGACGAGAGCAGCCCCCCCTCCCTCCTAAACCGTACCAGGCCACATGCCCTCAACATGGGGAGGATGTCCCCATGTTGATGGGGACAAGGGCCTTATCCCCACAACCCTTGCCCGGTGGTTGTGGGGGTCTGCGGGTGGGGGGCTTATCGGAATCTGGAAGACCCCTTTAACAAAGGGGACCCCCAGATCCCGGCCCCCCCTATGTGAAATGGTAATGGGGTACAAATGTACCCCTACCATTTCACAAAGAAAGTGTAAAAAATTACAAGAGCCGGTTTTTGACAATTCCTTTATTAATGTCTTCTCTTTTCTTCCTTCTTCTTCTTCTTCCATCTTCTTCTTCTTCTTCTTCCATCTTCTTCTTCCATCTTCTTCTTTTCTCCATTCAGGTTTCTTCCTCCATCTTCATCTTCCTCTTCATCTTTATCTTCATCTTCATCTTCCTTCTTCCTTCGGTCTTCTCGTCCGCATCTTGCCCCGGCGTCTTCCCTTCTTCTTTCTTCTCCGGCCGCTCCGTTTGAATTGGAGGTTCCCGCTGTGCGACGCTTCAGTTCTCCACTTGGTCCGCTAACCACCCGGTGGCTCCGCCCCCCTCTGTCACCACGGGGAAAGTCCCCGTGAAATCCATGTGCGTCAGAGGGGGGCAGGGTCACCGGGTGTAAGAGGACCCAGAGGGGAACTGAAGAACTGAAGCGTCGCACAGCGGGAACCTCCAATTCAAACGGAGCGGCCGGAGAAGAAAGAAGAAGGGAAGACGCCGGGGCAAGATGCGGACGAGAACACCGAAGGAAGAAGGAAGATGAAGATGAAGATAAAGATGAAGAGGAAGATGGAGGAAGAAACCCGAATGGAGAAAAGAAGAGGATGGAAGAAGAAGATGGAAGAAGAAGATGGAAGAAGAAGAAGATGGAAGAAGAAGATGGAAGAAGAAGAAGATGGAAGAAAAGAAAACACATTAATAAAGGAATTGTCAAAAACCGGCTCTTGTCATTTTTTCCATTTTTTACACTTTCTTTGTGAAATGGTAGGGGTACATTTGTACCCCATTACCATATCACATAGGGGGGGCGGGATCTGGGGGTCCCCTTTGTTAAAGGGGTCTTCCAGATTCCGATAAGCCCCCTGCCCGCAGACCCCCACAACCACCGGGCAAGGGTTGTGGGGATGAGGCCCTTGACATCCTCCCCATGTTGAGGGCATGTGGCCTGGTACGGTTCAGGAGGGAGGGGGGCCGCTCTCTCGTCCCCCCCTCTTCCCCTGCGGCCTGCCAGGTTATGTGCTCGGATAAGGGTCTGGTATGGATTTTTAGGGGGACTCCATGCCATTTTTTTTTACATTTGGGGTGGAGTTCCCCTTAAAATCCATGCCAGATCTGAAGGGCCTGGTATGGATATTTGGGGGGAACCCCACGTCATTTTTTTTTTAATTTTGCAGCTGGGTTCCCCTTAATATCCATTCCAGGACCTGAAGGGCCTGGTTATGGAATTTGGGGGACCCCCACGCATTTTTTTTTTTGGTTAGCAAAGACTTTCAATGACTTTTATCTGTATTGACGGGAACCAGCAATTCATTACAGCCGCAAGGACTTTTAAATTACTATTATTTTACTTTAGAAATGTCATTTTGCTCTCCAACTGTTATAAACATGGAAAACGTGCTACTTTACAGGCATACTATAGACACCCCCCGGGGATGATATTTAGGGCCAGTTCACACCGGATGCAGTGCAGTGCGTTTTTTTGATGCCTGAAAAACGCAAAGAAAGTTGATCACATTAATGCCAATGGCATAGTTCACACCACTGCAGTCCGTTCCAGTGCATTTCAGAAAGCCAAAAAATAATTGGTCATGCTGCATTTTTTAGGTACAAAACTGTACTGGACCCCAGTAAAACACATCAAAAACGCAACGGAACGTACCAAAAATGCACTGGAATGCACCGCAACGCACCTAAATGCACCAAAGACGCACTGCAACACACTTGTCCTAAGTGAAAAGAGGGGTAAAAAAGCACTGGACTGCATCAAAAACGCCTCAAAAATGCACTGGAATGTGTCAAAAACGCGCATGCAGAAAAGCACCTGGAACGCACCCAGACTGCGTTTCTATAGTGTGAACTAGGGCCAGTTCACACCATAGAAACACAATCCGACTGTGTTCCAGGTGCTTTTCTGCATGCACGTTTTTCATGCGTTCCAGTGCATTTTTGGTAAGTTTTTGATGCAGTCCAGTGCTTTTTTTTCACCCCTCTTTTTTATTAACCATAGATAAGGACAAGTGTGTTCCAGTGCGTTTTTGGTGCATTTAGGTGTGTTCCTGTGCGTTCCAGTGCGTTTATGGTGTGTTTTGATGCGTTCCAGTACAGTCCAGTGCAGGTAAAATGCAGCATGTTCTACTTTTTTGGTGGAACTGGAACGCACTGGAACAAACACTGCCATTTAGAACCATATAACCAACTTTCCATGCATTTTGGATGCATAAAAAACGCAATGGACTGTATGTGGTGTGAAATGGCCCTTAAGCAATTTGGCATATTTAAAGGCACTTCTCCTTGTTTTGTTTTTGGTGTTTTCCAAATTTCCAAATTGGTGACATTGATATATGTCCCTTAGGGTGGGACCTGGGCCCCCATTTTAAGGCCAATACCTAGAAGATAAGCCAGCCAAGTGGGGACTAGCAAAATTAACAAGTCAGTTCCCATAGACTGCAATGGGATTTGTTGGTGGGGGGGGGGAGGAGGGGTGATTGTCCCATCTCTAATTTTGTAGCATGCTGGATGATGTGCTTAATTTTGGACGGGGGGAGTTATTTTTTGCTAGCTGCATTGGTGTTGTTCTGCACATGCCCAGCCAGTTCGTTTTTTTTGGCGTGCTTTTTGTGTGTGAACAGCGCTTGGATATTTCTGGGCATGCTCACTCAGAGAGTGTTTTTATGGGTAAGAAATTGAAGGACATCTGTGTGTGTGTGTGTGTGTTAAAATGTACATGTTGGTGTCCTTATCGAGTTTGTAACACATGTATTTTATTTGTTATGTCTTTGCAAAACAGGTGTTTGTTTTATTTTGTGGATTGTATATTTTTTGTGTGGGGGAAATGTTCCCCTGAAATAATTCTGATGTTGTTAATGTGTGTTGTTTGTTCACTTTTATTTAATTGTCTGCTGCATTTTTTGGCCAAAAATTGCTCAAGATGTTGAGTCTGTAACTGTTTCAAACTGACCATGTTTTTTATTTTGCCTTCCCTTTTGTTTTGTTGAACAATAAAATTAGATGCAAAATTTTGATGTTTGTTTTGTGTTTTCTTTGCAACAAATGTGACAGCTGATTGGCATGTCAAAACAAAACTGGTGTAATTTGTCTACCCTGGTGCCTTCATGGTAGTATATGCATGTATTGTGTGCTGCCATGGAGCGTCACCAGCAAATGAAATACAGAGCAGTAAGTATTCAATTTTCCTTTTTTTTACTGCAGTGGTTCTCAGCCTCAGTCCTCAAGTACCCCCAACAGGACAGAATTGCTGTCCAAAAATCAAAAGCATTGACTGTGATTTAAAGCACATGTGCAAGATGAAGGAAAACCTGCAAACATGGCCTGTTGGGGGTACTTGAGAAGCACTGATTTAGAGCACTGCACTTAAAAATGGCTCAAGGCCATACAATTCTAATTGTGGCCATTTTGAGGGAAACGAAGTAAGTGTTAGAACCCCTGCGTGTGTGTATTTTATTTTTTAGAATTTTTTATTTATTTATTTTTTTGTAGTTTGGCCTTGGTCTCCTTTTTCTTAACATTGGCTTCACTTCCTGTCACACAGCTAAACAGGAAGTGAAGGTAAAACCCTACCAATGGCTTTTCTTGGGGACACACAGATCAATCTAACTAGTGTCCCCATTAAGCAAATTGCACTCTAGCACTTTGTTGTGTACACCCCAAATCATTGGGTAGTTTGGGGTTTAGTAAAGACAAATCCACTCTGCAGTAAAAGTGTAGCTGCTGAAAATCTGAGGGAAAGTACTGGTGATTGGATGTTACAATCATGTAAAAGCAAAGATGTTTTTTTTTGGCTTGCATGTACCCCTCAGATATACAGCAAGTGCACTTGTAGTGCAAAGTAGATTTGCCTTTAGTAAATAAACCCCACAGTCCAAACAACCTAATAAATTGTGGTGTACCCCGCAATGTGCATAATGGGGAAAGTATTTAGACTGACCTGTGTGTCCCCAAGGAAAGACATTGTTAGGGATTTTCCCTCACTTCCTGTGTGGCTATGTGACAGGAAGTGAATTATTTGGAAGGATAAAGTGGCCAAATTATTTAGTTTAACTTTTCAAAGACTCATTCCTAAGTTGAATTGTAATGCATGTCAATGGCCCATTTAGACCTTCTTTAATCACTTGAGATCAGCGCTATAACTGATCGACGGCCACAGCATGGTCCTCAATTGCCGGGAGTCCGTCAATAAACGTCCTCCCCTTTGCGCGCGCTGTGGTCACAGAGTCACTGAGACTCAGGTGATGACAGATCCGAGTAAGAGGCCGATCCCTGCCCTTTACCATGTGATCAGCTGTCAGCAAATGACAGCTGATCACATAATGTAAACAAAAGCTGGGTAATGGTTCTTGTTTTCTCCTTGTGCCGACAGCGTGAGCATAAAAAAAAGGCAATCACCAGCTTATGTGCAAGGGACATGGGGCCCGAAGAGGAAGAGGCAATTCTGCATCATCTGTGACAATTAGTAGCCCCTGCCAGTGCCACCTATCAATGCCCACCACTGGTGCCAACTGGTAACAGGGAAAAAACCCTGGGAATCAATCGCACCATCCCTGAAAAGCCTCCATTGGCTACCCCTAAAGGATCGGATCACATTCAAGACCCTCTGCCTCACCCACAAATGCGCACAAGGAAACGCTCCTGAATACTTATGCGAGAAAATAAAACACTACACCACTACTCGTGACCTTCGATCAACTAACCAAAACCTCCTCCACATCCCCAAGACCCGCTACAAAGCCAAGGGAGAACGAAGGTTTGCTGTCCAAGGACCAAGGCTATGGAATGCGCTACCCACGAATATCCGCATGGAAGAAAACCATCGGGCCTTCCGGAAAATACTAAAGACCCATCTCTTCTAACGATCTCAACGACACTGGATGCAAAGCGCCTTGAGGCGATTTAGTTCGCAATTGCAGCGCTATACAAGTTACTCACTCACTCACTCACTCAGTGGCACCTAGCAGTGCTGCCTATCAATGCCCATCACTGCCAACTATCATTGCCAGTGCCACTTCTCACTGCCCACCAGTGCCAAATAGCAATGCCACCTCTCAGTGCCCACCCTTGCCACCTTATCGGTGCCCATCAGTGCAGTCTCAGTGTACATCAATGAAGAAGAAAAATTACCTTTTTTAAAAATATTAACCAGTTTTCTACCGCCCACCGTCAAATGACATCCTTGGCTTTGTGCGGTGACATCTGAATGTTGGGTTCAGTTGCAGGCATCATTCAGATATCATTCTTTTCAGCCGGCGATTCTGTGCACAATAAAAATGATCATAGTGGCAGTTCCGCCGCTTGTTTGTTCTTATAGGCGGGGGGAGGGGACGTCCCCCCCCTCTTGCCGCCATCCGGTGCTTCTCCGGGCTCTCCCGTGCCATCTTGGGCTCGGAGAACGATTTGGAGATGACTGGTGACCAGATGGTCATCAGTCATTTCTATGACCATCGGAGGCGCGGGCACGATGTTATGACATCATGCCGTGTTCCCGTATGTTAACCAAGCCGTGATCTCTGCTGTCAGCATGAGATTGGTGTTTTTTTTGGACCAATATCATGCTTTCCAGCCTGGAGGAGAGATGCGGGGTCTTATTGACCCTGCATCTCTCCATAAAGAGGACCTGTCACACACATTCCTATTACAAGGGATGTTTACATTCCTTGTAATAGGAATAAAAGTGATCCCCAAAAAAAAAAAAAAGAGTAAGTCATACAAAAAAGTAAAAAAAAATAAAAAAAAAAATAAGAAAAAAGGCCCATGTCCCCGGTAGCTCGCGCTCAGAAGCGAACACACACGTAAGTCCCGCCCTCATATGTAAACGCCGTTCAAACCACACATGTGAGTTATTGCTGCGTGCGTTAGAACGAGTGCAAAAATTCTAGCACTAGACCTCCTCTGTAATGCCAAAATGGTAACCTGTAAAAAAAATTAAAGCATCGCCTAGGGAGATTTTTAAGTACTGAAGTTTGGTGTCATGCCATGTGTGTGCGCAATTTTAAAGCGTGACGTGTTAGGTATCTATTTACTCAGCATAACAACATCTTTCACATTATACCAAAAAATTGGCCGTAACTTTACTGTTTTGTAATATTTTTAGCAAACAAAAGGCGTTTGACAATTTATTGCGCAAATACCGAGCGAGATAAAAATTTGCAATGACCTCCATCTTATTCCCTAGGGTGTCTGCTCCAAAAACATATATAATGTTTGGTGTTTTGAAGTAATTTTATAGCCATAAATTTATGATTTTTACATGAAGGAGAGAAGTGCCAGAATAGGCCCAGTGCTGAAGTGGGTAAAATATAATTTTTTTTTTTTTTTAAACTCGGTCTTTTGTATTTATAGAAAAAAAATAAGACTAAAACACAAAGGTGATCAAATAGCACCAAAAGCAAGCTCTATTTGTGTGCCAAAAAATCAAACATTTTCATTTGGTTACAGTGTTGTATGAGCGCGCAATTGTCATTAAAAGTGCATCAGCGCTGAAATGTGAAACTTGGTCTGGGCAGTGCACAAGTGGTTAATATAAGGCTACATGCACACGGACGTTTTTCAAGCCGCTTGTTTGAGCGTTTTTTGCAGCTTAAAAACATCTCTCCATGTTAGCCTATGGCCTCATGGCCACCATGGCGTTTTTGAGCTGTAAATGGCATAGGCGTTTTTAGGCCCCATGTAGACGGGACGCTGGTGCAAAGTGTTCAGAACTAAGGTTGAAAGTGGCGTTTAGAAAGGCGCGCTTTGTGGCGTTTGCATGCCGTGTTTTACCACATTTGCGTGTATATGATAAGGAGCCGCCCTAAGCTCCAAAAACAGTATTATTTATGATTTTAGCTATTTAGTGAGACCAGAGTGATATCAGCAGCTGAGAGCAGCAGTGTAGTTGTATTTAGCGTGTCACTTGCCACATCACTTGCCACAAGTTGTGGATTGTCCACTTGCCACGTCAGCTGCCCCAAGTTGTGGATTGTCCACAATGCAATGGAAGCAATTTATTTTATATATATATATATATATATATATATATATATACATATACGTGGAAATCTTTGGCGTCTGCAGGCATTTTGAGGGTTTGTGAAAAACAATTTTAAACGCAACTGCAGATTTTTTTGGCCAGGACAAAAACAGTGTTTTGGATGTAATAGAATTCAATGGACCCGCATCCAAAACGCAAGTACTGCAATTTTGCTGCGATTTTTTGTTTGACCTGTTTATAGCTGGTTGTTAAAGCAAATGTAAAAAAAAAAAAAAAAGCAGTTCAAAAAACCAAACCAAAAAAAAAAATAGCGTGGGGTCCCCCCCCCAGGTCCATACCAGGCCCTTGGGTCTAGTATGGATTCAAAGGGGACCCCCCCAAAAATGAAAAAAAATGGCGTGGGGGTCCCCCCAGAATCCATACCAGGCCCTTCAGGTCTGGCATGTATTTTAAGGGGAACCCCGCACCAAAAACAAAAAAAATTGCGTGGGGTCCCCTTGGAATACACACCAGACCCTTTATCCGAGCACTCAACCTGGCAGGCCACAGGGGAAAAGGGGGGGACGAGAGAGCGGCCCCCCCTTCCTCCTGAACCGTACCAGGCCGCGTGCCCTCAACATGGGGGGTTTGGTGCTTCAGGGCAGGGGGGGGGCGACCAGCGGCCCTCCCCACCCCAAAGCACCCTGCCCCCATGTTGATGGGGACAAGGGCCTCTTCCCGACAACCCTGGCCGTTGGTTGTCTGGGTCTGCGGGCAGGGGGCTTATCGGAATCCGGGAGCCCCCTTTAATAAGGGGGACCCCAGATACCTGCCCCCCACCCTATGTGAATGAGTATGGGGTACATCGTACCCCTTCCCATTCACCTGGTGGCAAAATAAGTCAATAAAAAAAGACAACACAGGTTTGAAAAGTAATTTATTGGGCAGCTCCGGGGGTCTTTCTGCCGGGCCCCCGCTATCTTCTGCTAGCTCTTTTGCTAGCGGGGGTCCCGGGCTTCGTCGCCGTCTTCTTCCGACTTCGGGGGTCTTTCTGCCGGGCCCCCGCTATTTTCTGCTAGCTCTTTTGCTAGCGGGGGTCCCGGGCTTTGTCGCCGTCTTCTTCCGACTTCGGGGGTCTCTTGTTCTGTTCTCCGGTTCTTCTCCCGCTCTCCGACGCCTTCTCCTCGATCTCCGGTTCTTTCTGCCGGACGCCCCGCTATCTTCTCGCAGCTCTTTTGCTAGCGGGGGCCGGTCTTCTACATCGCCTTCTTCCTTCTTCTCTTCGCCCGATGTTGACTCGTCGCTCTCCACCGCCGCAATGATCGTCTGAGCAGCGGTGCCACTTTTATTGGCATGGGGCGTGGTCACCGGATGATGCCACCGCTGACCCCGCCCCCGTATGATGTCATAGTCCTGGGGAATGATGGGACTGTGACGTGAAATGGGGGCGGGGTCAGCGGTGGCATCATCCGGTGACCACGCCCCATGCCAATAAAAGTGGCACCGCTGCTCAGACGATCATTGCGGCGGTGGAGAGCGACGAGTCAACATCGGGCGAAGAGAAGAAGGAAGAAGGCAACGTAGAAGACCGGCCCCCGCTAGCAAAAGAGCTGCGAGAAGATAGCGGGGCGTCCGGCAGAAAGAACCGGAGATCGAGGAGAAGGCATCGGAGAGCGGGAGAAGAACCGGAGAACAGAACAAGAGACCCCCGAAGTCGAAAGAAGACGGCGACGAAGCCCGGGACCCCCGCTAGCAAAAGAGCTAGCAGAAAATAGTGGGGGGCCCGGCAGAAAGACCCCCGAAGTCGGAAGAAGAAGGCGAAGAAGCCCGGGACCCCCGCTAGCAAAAGAGCTAGCAGAAGATAGCGGGGGCCCAGCAGAAAGACCCCCGGAGCTGCCCAATAAATTACTTTTCAAACCTGTGTTGTCTTTTTTTTATTGACTTATTTTGCCACCAGGTGAATGGGTAGGGGTACGATGTACCCCATACTCATTCACATAGGGTGGGGGACCGGCATCTGGGGGCCCCCTTTTTAAAGGGGGCGCCCTGATTCCGAAAAGCCCCCCGCCTGCAGACCCCGACAACCAACGGCCAGGGTTGTCGGGAAGAGGCCCTTGTCCCCATCAACATGGGGGCAGGGTGCTTTGGGGTGGAGGGGCCGCAGGTCGCCCCCCTGCCCCGAAGCACCAAACCCCCCATGTTGAGGGCATGCGGCCTGGTACGGTTCAGGAGGGAGGGGGGCCGCTCTCGTCCCCCCCTTTTCCCCTGCGGCCTGCCAGGTTGCGTGCTCGGATAAGGGTCTGGTTTGGATTTTGGGGGGACCCCCACGCCGTTTTTCGGCTTAAGGGGGTTCACCCTAAAATCCAGACCAGACCTAAGGGTCTGGTTTGGATTTTGGGGGGACCCCCACGCCGTTTTTTCGGCTTAGGGGGTTCACCTTAGAATCCAGACCAGACCTAAGGGCCTGGTATGCTCCTGAAGGGGAACCCATGCCGGTTTTTTCATTAAAATTTGGCCTGGAGTTCCCCTTCATGTTTCATACCAAAACATGGGACAGCGAGGCTGCCGAGGACCAGCGCGATGACATCGCGCTGGACACATTCTCGGCCGGCTAGTCTCCTCTAGGACACGACTTGAGCGGCTGCCTCACGCGCTCAGGTCGTGTCCAGGTCGCCTGGCAGAGTCGCGCTGTCCCTGTGTCAGCCGGCACATGAGTCGCCCGCAAGTTGGATCCGACTTCCCGGGCGACCTCTATTCAAATCAATGGGCTCCCATACGGAACCATTCATTTTCAATAGAGCGCCGCTGACATTTCTATTTACTATAACAGTGCGCCGCTGCTTCCTGCGCCCAGTGAAGGAGTTATCAGGCGCACCAATTAAGGTTAGAAGCTAGAAGCAGCGCAGCGCACTGTTATTAGTAAATCAGCCCCAATGCATTCTATGCATTAAGATTTTAAAAAAATCTCCTGTGTGTAGCACCCCCCCCCCTAATTACTTACCTGTCTTAGCCATCCAGGACTCTCCTACTGATTGGCTGAAACACAGCAGCAGCGCCATTGGTTCCCGCGGCTGTCAATCAAAGCCAGTTAGCCAATCAGAGGAGAGAGGGGGGCAGGGTTGGGTCGGGGCTCCGTGTCTGAATGGACACACAGAGGTGTGACTCGGCTCGGGTGCCCCCATAGCAAGCTGCTTGCTGTGGGGGTACTCAACAGGAGGGAGGGGCCAGGAGCAGCGAAGAGAGATTCGAGAAGAGGAGGATCTGGGCTGCTTTGTGCAAAACCAACTGCACAGAGGAGGTAAGTATAACATGTTTGTTATTTTTTTTTTTTTTTTTTAAACAAGACTTTACAATCACTTTAAAGTGGTGTTCCAGCCAAAAAAAATTAAAAGTCAGCAGCTACAAACACTGTAGCTGCTGACTGTTAATAAGGAAACTTACCTGTCCAGGGAGCCCGTGATGTCGCCCCCCCCCCCCCCCCCCCGAGGCCAATCCGTCCATCGGAACAGTTGCCGGCTCCGCCATTCTAACTAAGGGAAACAGGCAGTGGCAGCGCTTTGTGAATGGCCGGCTGTCTTCTGGGACACACACAGGTCCCAGAAGACAGGAGACAATGCGAGGGAGGACGAGAACGAGAACGAGGAGCTCCGCAGTATAGGAAGTGTCAGATTAGGACGACTGCCTAACAACAGGCGTTTCTGGTACGTAAAAACATTTTTTTTTTAAATGTTTAAGATATTTTAAGGAGCCTGTTAATGTAATTTTTTTTTTTTTTTAGGGTGGACCTCTGCTTTAAGTGCTACTAAGTTAACCACTTCCTGCCCGCCATATGACGTCCTGGGATTCCCGCAGTGTGGAGCGCGTGCGCGTGCCCGCGACGGCACGTGCGCGCACTTGCCGCATCCCTGGGGACCCGATGAGCGTGCCCGGCGGCCGCGATGTCTGCCGCACACCTGCGATTGTTCGTCACAGAGCCAGGGACGTGGATCTCTGTGTGTAAACACAGAGATCCACGTCCTGTCAGGGAGCGGAGACCGATGGTGTGTCCCTTGTACATAGGGACACAGATCGGTCACCTTCCCTAGTCAGTCCCCTCCCCCTACAGTTAGAATCACTTCCTAGGGAACACATTTAACCCCTTCCTCGCCCCCTAGTGTTAACCCCTTCCCTGCCAGTCACATTTATACAGTAATCAGTGCATATTTATAGCACTGTTCGCTGTATAAATGTGAATGGTCCCAAAATAGTGTCAAAAGTGTCCGATCTGTCCGCCGCAATATCGCAGTCCTAACAAAAATCGCAGATAACTGCCATTACTAGTAAAAAAAAATAATAAATAAATAAATGTCATAAAACTATCCCCTATTTTGTAGGCGCTATAACTTTTGCGCACACCAATCAATATACGCTTATTGCGATTTTTTTACCAAGAATATGTAGAAGAATACGTATCAGCCTAAAAAATTGGGATATTTATTATAGCAAAAAGTAAAAAAAAAAAATTTCTCAAAATTGTCAGTCTTTTTTTGTTTATAGCGCAAAAAATTAAAACTGCAGAGATGAGCAAATACCACCAAAAGAAAGCTCTATTTGTGGGGAAAAAAAGGACATTTTGTTTGGGAGCCACGTCGCACGACCGCGCAATTGTCATTCAAAGCGTGACAGTGCTGAAAGCTGAAAATTGGCCTGGGCAGGAAGGGGGTGAAAATGCCCGGTATTGAAGTGGCTAAATCAGGAATTTCGTATGGTTTGGGGGGTTCTTAAAGCTGTAAGGCATGAAATGTTCCATACCCAATCTGAAATTAAAATTACCAACTTCAAATAGAGAATGAAAATAATCTACACTTGGAAAAAAGGTAAAACCTATAAATAAAAAGTGTATTCCTCTCCTATTCACAATCTAAGAATCTTGCTTTATTAAACCATAATGACCAGTAAGATATGTTATTTGTATGCAGCACACAGTTTGTATTATAATCCTGGTACATGGTCCACATACATTTTTATCTAAAATAGAATTTAAAGTCTAGACATTTGTGAATTGCGGATATGCAAGGAGCGTGGGAACGAATGTACAAAAATAAATGTTAAAAATGTGATGTGTGTCCAAACTTACATGGCTAAATGCTTAATTACAGTTGCAGATTCCCCATGGTAAGTGCATGTGCCAAGGCTTGATTCTGCAGCATCTAGTTCCGACCGAACCCAGTAGATTCTTTTGTCACGTGTGTCCAACGCTAAGGCTTGGAGTTCTCCTTTCATTTCAATAACAGACGTCACATTAGTTCCATTCAATCTGGATCTTTCAATGACAGAAACTGAACTCCCAGATGTCCAGAACAGAAAACTAAAAATCAAAAAGGAAACATATAACTAATAGCACAGTCAGTTGAGATGCAATTTCAAATATAAAGATATGCTTGGTAATTGATAATAGAAAGTTTAGGCCCGGTTCACACAGGGGCGGCACGACTTCGGGGGCGACCTCGGCGGCGCGATCTCAAGACAACTTGAGACGCCCGCCGAGGCGATTGGCATAATGACTTCTGTATAGAAGTCAATGCAAGTCGCCCTGCGTCGCCCCCAAAAGTCGTACAGGAACCTTTTTCTAAGTCGGAGCGACTCAGGTCGCTCCTATTAAAATGGTTCCATAGCACAGACCGGGACGCGACTCCTCAGGCGACCGAGTCGCCTGAGGAGTCGCCCCTGTGTGAACCAGGACTTAGATAAAGTATTATTATTTGCAATATTAGTGTCACTAAAAAGTGCCTGCTTAAAAGTTTTTCACAGTATGATGGTTTATTATTCAGGGGAAGAACATATTACATCGCAGTGCCTGTAAAGCCCCGTACACACGGTCGGACTTTTTGCCAACAAACTTCATTTTGAGTAAGTTTGCCCAAAAAATCCGACCGTGTGTACGCTCCATCGGACAAACTTTTTTGGTTTTCATCGGACAAAAGTTTGGTCTGCAAACGGACAAACTTTTGGCCAACAAAAGTCCGATGGAGCAAAGTCCGACCGTGTGTACAGAAAACCATAGGACGTTTGACCGATGGACAAAACAAATAATGTTAAAATCAACCAACAATAGCAGAAGTTGACCAAAGGGTGGCGGTAAAGAGCAGAAAAACCATGTGATGTTGGAAAAAGTTTTGGGAAAGTTTGCAGAAAAGTCCTGTGGTGTGTATGCTATGGGTGTTCCCGGCCAACTCTGTTCGGACAAAAATCCAGGGAAAAGTCCGATGGAAGTCCGACCGTGTGTACGAGGCTTTAGGATGACTTGATGACTTTTACACTGATGTACATGCTCAAGAAAGAATTATTGGACAAATCATTTCATGTTGATTATCATACACTGTACATGCGTTATACAATTTGGATGTGCACTGTGCAGCCCAGTCTTTGACAAATTTCCATTCATTAGTATATGTGTAACAAATAAATAGATACATTTATTAGCATATGTTGAAGTTGTAGTCATTTCTCTTTCATCTGCAAAGCAATTCATGCTGGAGATCCGACTCAGAAATGTTTGTTATATTGGGAAGTACAAGTTTATGACTATAATTTCCCTGAATACGATTTGAAAACAACTATGTTTTTAAATATCACTTGCTGTTCTTTGATAACTTGTAACAGTCTCAGAAAATGCAACAATTACAAAGCAATATTGTAATTGTTGGCCTAGTGGCCAAGTCTGCAATATTCAACTTGGCCACTAGTGGTCAGCACAAGCAAGAATAAAGCTACAGTAAATCAGATGGTCATAGGACCAGCATATAATGTTGGTATTATTTTTAAAAAGAAAATTATTAAAAATACAAAACAAAAATATGTTTAAATAATCAAAATATACCTTACTAATATATATATATATATATATATATATATATATATATATATATATATATATATATATATATATATCTCAAAACAGTGAATTGGATGTGACCTGACACACACTATAGCTCAACAAGGCGACCTCCATCCCTAAATTAATTTGTAGAAAAAATATTGTATCAAATAAATAGGTAGTCGCATGACTTACACTAAATATGCTGCTATATAGCATGCAATACAAAAAGGAATTCAACATAATAACTGTACATAATAAGGTAAATGGGTTGAAAAACATTGTAGGGACAGATAACTGTTGAATTCCTTTTTGTATTGCATGCTATATAGCAGCATATTTAGTGTAAGTCATGCGACTACCTATTTATTTGATACAATATTTTTTACAATGTAACAATAAATTATGTACTGTAAATTTTATGTTTCTGTTGAATATCTGACATGGTGGTAGCCTCACTCAAAGTCCCACAGCTCTCCTTTTTCTACAAATATATATATATATATATATATATATATATATATATATATATATATAAAATCATATATCTATATAGATAGATCTATATAGATATATATATAAATATACACACACACGTACACCCCAAAAAATGAAATATTATCAAAAAGTTAATTTATTTCAGTATTTCATTTCAAAAAGTGAAACTCATATATTATGTAGATTCATTAAACACAGGGGGGATATATTTCAAGCACTTTTTTCTTTTACTTTTGATGATTATAGCTTACAGCTAGTGAAAACCCCAAATTCTGTATCTCTGAAAATTGTGAAAAAGTTCAATATTTCAGACCCATGGTGTCACACTCTAATCAGCTAAATAACTTAAAACACCTATAAAGGTTTCCTGAGCCTTTAACCACTTCAGCCTTGGAAGGTTTTACCCCCTTAATGACCAGAGCATTTTTTTTGCGATTCGGCACTGCGTCGCTTTAACTGACAATTGCGCAGTCGTGCAATGATGTACACAAACAAAATTGACATCCTTTTTTTCCCCACAAATAGAGCTTTCTTTTGGTGGTATTTGATCACCTCTGCGGTTTTTATTTTTTGCGCTATAAACAAAAAAAGAGCGACAATTTAAAAAATATATATATATATTTTGTACTTTTTGCTATAATAAATATCCCACATTTGTTTTTTTAAAAACAAATTTCTTCATCAGTTTAGGACGATACGTATTCTTCTACATATTTTTGGTAAAAAAAACGCAATAAGCGTATATTGATTGGTTTGCGCAAAAATTCATAGCGTCTACAAAATAGGGAATAGATTTATGGCATTTTTATGGCCTTTTGATTATTATTTATTTTTTACTAGTAATGGCGGTGATCTGCGATTTTTATCGGGACTGTGACATTGCGCAGGCAGATCGGACATTTTTGACACTTGCTCAGAGCTAAAAATAGCCACTGATTACTGTGTAAATGCCACTGGCAGGGAAGGTGTTAACACTAGGAGGCGATCAAGGGATTTAACTGTGTTCCCTATAAGTGTTTCTAACTGTGGGGGGGATAGGCTTACTGGCACATGACAGAGATCACTGTTCCCGACCACTGGGAACAGTAGATCCCTGTCATGTCTCCTGTCAGAACGAATAAATGCCTTGTTTACATTTCCCCGGTTCTGCCTGTGTACAATGCAACAGCGGGCCGCCGGAGGACATTGAGTCCTCCCGACCCGCGGGCACGCTCCTGCAGCGGGAGCGCGCCCGCCCACAACTTTGCTTGCGATTCGCGCAGGAGAGCCATTGTGCCACCGTCAAACGACAGCGGCCGGTCTTTAAGCGGGTAAATGGTCTCTCAGTTTCGTTCAGTAGGTTGCACAATCATGGGGAAGACTGCAGACTTGGCAGTTGTCCAGAAGACAGTCATTGGCACCCTCCACAAGAAGGTAAGTCACAAAAGGTCATTACTAAAGAAGCTGACTGTTCACAGAGTGCTGTATCCAAGCATATGAATAAATAGTTGAGTGAAAGGAAAAAGTGTGGTAGAAAAAGGTGCACAAGCAACAGGGATAACCACAGCCTTCAGAGGATTGTGAAGCAAAGGCCATTCAAGAATTTGGAGGAGATTCACAAGGACTGGACTATGGCTGGTGTCAGTGTTTCAAGAGCCACCACACAGACGTATCCAGGACATGGGCTACAACTGTCGCATTCCTTCTGCCAAGCCACTCCTGAACCAAAGAATGTCAGAAGCGTCTTACCTGGGCTAAGGAGAAAAAGGACTGGACTGTAGCTCAGTGGTCCAAAGTCCTCTTTTCGGATGAAAGTAAATTTTGCATTTCATTTGGAATTCAACGTCCCAGAGTCTGGAGGAAGAGTGGAGAGGCACAGAATCCAAGTTGCATGAGGTCCAGTTTGAAATTTCCACAGTCAGTAAAAATTTGTGTGGATCCCCCTGAGGAAAACACGTGAATCCCTGTGTCGACACACGTTGGGGAGGGGTTAGGATGGTGTTGGCAGAAGCAGCTTCCACGCTGTCTGCAGGGACCACTAGGTGGAACGGCAACCCCACGGGCATACACAGATCTGTTTCTTGGAGTTTGCTGCGCTCAACACACCTGATGCATGTGAGTATCTATTTGTGGGGCTTTTTTTTAATAAAAGTTTATTAAGCGATATAACACTATCCAGTCTATTCTTTGTTTCCACCACCACGAGCACACCAATTTAAAGGACCTGGGATTCTTGAGCTGATCTTTCCATAGAGCCCAGGTGTGGATCGTAAGCATGTTTAGACCAAACTTAATTGTGCGGTCACATGCTCTAAGGTGAGCGCAACCACATAAGGGGAGCAGAAGAGTGCCATCACTACATTTAAGTTTGGAGCACTTTTAAACAAGGACTTTTACCTGCACAAACTCCATAGGGGAGCTTACAGCATTCATCTATATGGACTTTCACTATTATTCATGTTATATACACATTATATAGTTATGTTTGAGCACTAGGGCACTTTATTTATATTATGCTACGCTATTTTTGATTGATTTATGATTGCACCTTTTTATATGTATTTAGCAATATGCCTCATCATTGTTTATAAGCATTATAGCACTTTATTGTTGTATTCTGATTTATCCTTACAGCATTTAGCACCTTTATAATATTTTTAGCATGGCACTTTATTGTTTATTTTGATATCTTTTGCACATCATGGGATTGTGATCAGTGTCAGCAGCTGATTTTTGGAGGCAGGTGTAGGTACATAAGTAAGTGCATCTATATCTTGTTTGTTTTGCTTAAGTGCAGCTGTATATTTTTTTTCTGTTGGATCAGTGGATTCCTATTGATAGCTGGCAAGGTTCCCTGTTTATGGAGATACTGATTTCATTTTCCACCTGGACTTGGCACCTGCCCACATTGTTAAAAGTACCAATACCTGGTTTGAGACCCCTTTCACACTGAGGGCATATTGCAGGCGCTATAGCGTTAAAAATAGCGCCTGCAATCCGTCCTCAAACAGCTGCACCATTGTCTCCAGTGTGAACGCCCGAGGGTTTTCACACTGGAGCGTTGCGTTGCGCTAGCAGGACGGTAAAAGTCCTGCTAGCCGCATCTTTGGAGCGGTGAAGGAGCGGTGTGTTTACCACTCCTCCACCGCTGCTGCCCATTGAAATCAATGGGACAGCGCAGCTATACCGCCCACAATGCGCTGCTTCAGCAGCGCATTGAGGGCGGTTTTAACCCTTTCTCGGTAGCTAGCGGGGCGGTTTTTCCACCCGCTAGCTACCAAGAAAGGGTTAAAACCGCCCGAAATGCGCCGCAAATCTGCCCATAGCGTCGGTGGTAAAAATGGCGTTTTGCCACCGACGCTATGGGTGGCTCAGTGTGAAAGGGGTCTAAAGGCTTGATTGGTCAGCAAACTCGCTTGACCTAAACCCCATGAAGAATCTGTGGGGTATTGTCAAGAGGAAGATGAGAGACACCAGGCTGATCGCTTCCATGCTGTGCAGCATTAATGAAGTAATTCATGCAAAAGGAGCCCCGACCAAGTATTCAATGCATACTATACTGTACTGTACATGGACATACTTTTCAGTAAGCCAACAGTTCTGTATTAAAAAAAAAAATTTATTGGTCTTCTGTAATACAGTAATACCTTGGTTTACGAGTATGCGGTATACAAGCGTTTTGAAAGACGAGCAACATTTTTATTTTGTCTTGATATACGAGCGCTGTCTTGATATATGAGCAGTAGTTTTACTGTAAAAACAAAAGAATTACACTCACAATGTTAAGGAGTCTGGTGTTCATCCATGTAAAGCCATTGTGTATATGTACAGTAAAGCTGTCGGAGACACCCAGAGACACTCCCAGCTGGGCGGGGCGGGCGTAACGTGTGCTCGGAGCACCCGGAAGTGATGTCAACAGTTCCCGAGTGTCTCCGAGTTCTCCAGGAAGTGCTGGGAGACACTATCGCCCCCGAACCTCTGGCCACATATAGTGCTGTATAGTGTACACCAGCGGCTTTACTGTACATATACACAGCGGTTTTACATGAATGAGCTCCAGACTCCTTAACATTGTAAGTGTAATTCTTTTTTTTTATATATTCAAACTGTGAGTCTTCTTTTGTTTTTTTCAACACAGAGGTACAGTATTCCTACTACAGTACTGTACAGTATTAATATGAGCTTTTGCTCATATTTTCCTCAATTTTATATAAATAAATGGTTGTGGAACGAATTAATTGAGTTTACATTATTTCTTATGGGTAAATTTGCTTTGATATAAGAGTGTTTTGAATTACAGGCATGCTTCTGGAACGAATTATGCTTGCAAACCAAGGTATTACTGTATTCAAATTTTCTGAGATACTACATTTTGGGTTTTCACTAGCTATAAGTCATAATCATAAAAATAAAAAATAAGAAATGCTTAAAATATATCACTCTGTGTGCAATGAATCTATATAATATGAGTTTCACTTTTTGAATTGAATTACTGAAATAAATTAACTTTTGATGATATTAAAATTTTTTGAGATGCACCTGTATATACACTCACCAGACATTTTATTAGGTACACCTTGCTAGTACAGGGTTGGATCCCCGTTTGCCTTCAGAACTCTCTTAGATCTTTGTGGCATAGATTCAACAAGGTGTTGGAAACATTCCTCAGAGATTTTGGTCCATATTGACATGATAGCAACACACAGTTGCTGCAGATTTGTCCGCTGCACATCCATGATGCAAATCTCCCATTCCACCACATCCCAAAGGTGCTCTATTGGATTGAGACTCTGGTGACTGTGGAGGCCATTGGAGTACAGTGACCTCATTGTCATGTTCAAGAAAGCAGTGGTGAGATGATTTGAGCTTTGTGACATGGTGCATTATCCTGCTGGAAGGAGCCATCAGAAGATGGGTACACTGTAGTCATAAAGGGATGGACATGGTCAGCAACAATACTCAGGTTGGCTGTGGTGTTTAAACAATGCTCAATTGGTACTGAGGGGCCCAAAGTGTGTCAAGAAAATATCCCCCACACCATTACACCACCGGCCTGAACCATTTATACAAGTCAGGATGGTTCCATGCTTTCATGTTGTTTAATGCAAAATTCTGACCCTTCCATCTAAATGTCGCAGCTGAAATCCAGACTTATCAGACCAAGCAACATTTTTCCAATCTTCTATTTTCCAATTTTGGTGAGCCTGTACGAATTGTACCCTCAGTTTCATGTTCTTAGTTGACAGGAGTGGCACCCGGTGTGGTCTTCTGCTGCTGTAACCCATCTGCTTCAAGGTTCAAAGTGTTGTGCGTTCAGAGATGGTATTCTGCATACCTTGGTTGTAACAAGTGGTTATTGTTGCCTCGAATCATGTCTGCCCATTCTCCTCTGACCTCTGACATCAACAAGGCATTTTTGTCCACACAACTGCTGCTTACTGGATATTTTCTCTTTTTTGGACCATTCTCTGTAAACCCTAGAGATGGTTATGCATGAAAATCCCAGTAGATCAGCAGTTTTTGAAATACTCAGACCAGCCCATCTGGCACCAACAACCATGCCACATTCAAAGTCACTTAAATCCCCCTTTCTTTCCCATTCTGATGCTTGGTTTGAAATTCAGCAAGTCGTCTTCACCACCTGTAGATAACTAAATGCTTCGACTTGCTTCCATGTGATTGGCTGATTAGCAATTTACGTTATCAAGCAATTGAACAGGTGTACCTAATAAAGTGTCTGGTGACTGCGTATAAATAAATATATATATAAATAAATAAATATATATATATATGCATGCACTGTATGAATTGTCATGGTCGAAGTAGGTTAAAAATGTTCTTCACCCCCTGCTCACACACTGCTTGTAAAATCATTATGCGTGAATACCTTTTTAGTTCAGCTCTGGCACTCCTGTTTCAGTGAGTGGCTCAGCAACAACGGCTCATCACCCAGGGAGGTAAATACAGTACAGTACAGTGGGGACTTGGGGTCGGGAGGGTGTATGGTATTGTTTCACCTTTTAACTTTTTTCTGTAAAGATGAACCAACCCTTTAATGGTTTATTAATGAATGCGTAACTGCATTAATAGGTCTGTTCATCTTTACACAGTAAGGGGTCGTCTGCTTTTAGTGGCTGCTAGAGGAACCACTTACTATTTCCTTCCAATGATTTTTTACATGAGATTCACTACATATATTTCTATATTCCCAGCACCTAATCTGAAAGTAACAAATACTGCAAGTATTTTATTATCATTATTAAAATGTGTGCTATAGTATAATAAAAAATATGAAGTTCTAAAGTAGCATATACCCCTCCACAGGATCAACAGAAATGAAGGTGGGATGAACTAAACCTCTCAAAAGGGTTCGAGACTTCTTCCCACTCAAGCTGGTCCATTCTATGGTTCCTTTGTTCTGGTTAGACCAGAAAATCATTTTGTGTTTCCAGTCCACTGTAAATAGCGTGGCTCCCTGCACTACAGCACGCATTCTCTGAAAAAGAAAAATTTGTACAGAGCCATAACAGAAAAGTAAGACACATGGTATAATCAACTGAAATATGTCATATATAAAACAATGATATATTTAACAATTAAAACAACAAAATCGAATTATGGCATAACTATAGAATTAAAGTGCTTCTAAAGGCACAGTTTTTTTATACCTTATTGCATTCTATGCAAAAAAACCTTCTGGATGCACTCCCTCTCCCCAATAGACCCCCCCCCCCGTTATACTTACCTGAGTCCCATCTCAATCCAGTGATGTGCATGAGAGCAGTAGCTCTCCCAGGGTCTCTCTCTCCTCACTGGCTGTGGGAGCCAATGAGGAAAGAGCGGGGGCAGGAGCGAGCCTGCTTCAGTGCCTTTCAGTGCCCTATAGCAAGAGGCTTGCTATTGAGGGCACTCAACAGGAGGGAGGAACCAGGACCACCGGCCGGAGAACCAAAAAGAAGAGGATAAGGGCTGCTCGGTGCAAAACATGTTTGTTTTGTTTTTTTACTAACAACCATTAGAATCACTTTAAATTGTTTAATATTGTTCTGGCATACAAAAGCAATTTGATCTAAAAATACAAAAAAAATCTAAAAATACAAAAAATATATCTAAAGCCAAGTTTTTAGTTTTAGTTGGATGGGGGAAGGGTTAGAACCCCCTTTCTGGTGTATATTGCTGTATTTATCTTCTGTGCTACGAAGATTTACTCCCTCTATCTGTCCTGTTGACCATTGTCTATGGCATTGGTTCTCAACCTCTGTCCTCAAGTACCCCCAACAGGCCATGTTTTGGGAATTTCTCTTAAGCCTCATATACACGATCGGACTTCCATCAGACTTTTCCGTGGATTTTGGTCAGAAGGGGCGTTGGCCGTGAACGTGTTCTGCATACACATGGCAGAACTTTTTCAGCCAACATTCACCAAACCACGTGGTTTTTCAGCTCTTTACCGCCACCCTTTGGGCAACTGGTTCTGAACATGCTCGTTTGAACTTTGAATTTTAGTCCGATGGACTTGTGTACACACGATCGGATTATCCTCCATCGGACATTTGTTGTCGGAAAGTTTGAGAGCATTCACAGGGAACATTTGTCCGTTGAAAAACCGAATACACACGGTCGGATTGTCCGATAAAACACGTCCGTCGGACCGTTGTTGTCAAAAAGTCCGATCGTGTGTATGGGCCTTTAGATAAAATAGCTGTCCAAAATACCAAGACATTGACTCTGATTTAAATCACCTGTGCAAGATAAAGGAAAACCTGAAAACATGGCCTGAGGACTCAGGTTAGGAACCACTGATCTATGGGACAGAAATCCAGTCATAGACAAGAACTTTTCTTGTCGGAAAAATTGACAACCAGCTCTCAAACATTTGTTGTTGAAAGTTCCAAAAGAAAATGTCTGATGGAGCCTACACACGGTCGGAATATGCGAACAAAAGCTCATATGGAACATTTGTTGTCGGAAATTCCGATCATGTGTACGCGCCGGCATTTACACTGTAATGTGCTTGTGAATATTCATTTTTGCTATATATTTCCATGCACCTTACCTCACGTTTAGTTCCATTCAAGAACACTCTTTGAAGAAAACCTTTGCTGAGATCAAGCCAGTAGACTCTTTGTTCCTGATGATCAAAATCCAGAGAGGCTAAAGACCCCGTGTTACGGGTTACTGTTCTGAAATTGGTCCCATCGCTGTCAATGCTGAAAATTTCATTTCTGTGACTTAACAGCAGGAACGGCATTAGAGCTAAAAGGAAAAAATTAAAAACACATGGGAAATTGCAATATAGTATTATGAAAACAAGATTCTCTATGATCCAATATTGAAACATGCCTTTTATTCAGAATTATATTTGCAAAAGCACACCCTGACAAAGTTTGAAATGTATGGAAGATAAATACATTTGTATAAAAACTGGTGTCAGTTTTAGATTAAAGCTCCTTTTCGTCAACCTCAAATTGTGGCTGTGTGTCCTCATCAAGAACATTAGAATAAAGAGTTTGTTAGATGGTGATGTGATAGAGATCACATCTCCATTTAAACGCCTCTTCTCTAAAGCTGGTCATATATTGACCAAATTCAATTGCTTCAGCAGGGCTTTCCCGAATTTCGAACAGTGTGTGGCAGACCCCGCTCAATAAAAGTCAATTGTTTTATCGATTTGTGTCAAAGGGACATGTTGGAAATGGAAAATGTTTCTTGATCAGCAGCTGCAGCCGAACGTTACAGCCGCTGATCAGTGTATGCTGACAGTGGCAGGTACAGCTGTCAAAATGGAATTTCTCAATGAGGTGGACCTTTGTGTGGATTGTGAAATCTGGTATGCTATCCATTAGAAAATTAGTTTGGCTGCTGGCTGAATAAAAAACGCTAAAAGATTCCTCCATCCACACAAACAAAGTGGATGGAGGATGGCTCCCATCTGGGACATTGTATTCTGATAGCTGCACCCGCCACTGTCAGGATACACTGATCAGCAGCTGCAAGTGACTGGCTGCACCGACTGATCAACAAAAGTTTTCCAGCGTGTCCCTTGAGGCTGGATTCACACCATTGCGAATTGGATGTAGGTTGCTGAATCCAATTCGCAATAGCAGGAGATTTTGACCAGCTCTCTATGGAGCCGGTTCAAACATCTCCGGGGCGGCTCCATTGCGAATTTGCACAGGAGCCCTGTGTGTCTTTTGGTCCATTTCAGGTCCGAATTCAGACAAAAATTCGGGCTGAAATCGGACCTCAAACGGTGAACGAGGATGCAAAGAGCCCCTGCTGGTAGCCGCATCGGTATTAGGTGTGAAGCCAGCCTTAAACAATCGGATTCTGTTGAGCAGGGATAGCTACACACTGTGTAAGTGTACCTGTATGCATACTGTATATATATATATGTGAGCCCTAGATGCTAGTTTCAGTTCACAAAATTGGGGACTAGATCTGATGACTAGGGTTCCCTTTTATTAGGGTGACCAGACATCCCCAATTTCTGGGGACAGTCCCCGGATTGAGGAAACTGTCCCCGGACCAAGTCTGTCCCCGGTTTTGTCCCCGGATTGGATTTGAACAGGGGCTGGGGCAATTTCAAAGACAATCAGTGCAGAATTAAAAAAAATTATTCTGAATTACACACCCCCACTTCGCCACTTCTACTAGCTTAGGGGGGTGTATTGTTTCCCATTATCTGTGCCCCTTTCTTATGATCATGTGCTGGTTCGGGTGCATGCCCATTCAGCTCGCAGCTCGCATGTTCTTCTGCCTTGGCTCAAGTCCCGGCCAGCCGCCTGCTTGCTTATCTCCTTGCCTTCCATGGCGGAGTGATCTTCCTCCGCTCCCCACCCAGTAGTAGCCGGGGCCTGGAGAGTAAGACTTGACAGGCTTTGAAGCGGGTGGCGACGTGCAGAGAGTCGCTGATTGCCGCCATTACTAGTAAAAAAAAAAAATGTCCCCGGATTTCATTTTAAAACTCTGGTCACCTTTTATCCCAAATTGCACTGTAAGAAATGGGATAAAAAACTTGGATGCATGGAGATACTGTACGTCTTCGACATTAAAGAACAGCCTACCTCAAAACATTGCAAATTGGCTTTCCTTATGCTGGAAGGATTTTTTAAATATTGGGTTTGTCATTTTCAGATACAAATAAAAGTCATGAGCTAATTTCATATTACACATGTGTCACGCTGGGAAATGAGGGAATAAATTCAGGGTGTTAAAGATTAAATTAACCTTGACAGGAAGAGTTTCCAAAGAATTTACGTTGTTTGCACTGATAGAAGCACAGTATCAGCAAATTTTAACAGCTTCTCTGCTGTGGATTGTTTACATTGAACAAAGTAGTGTGAGAATATGTTAAAAATGTAGACAGCGCTTACGTGCATTGCAAAAAAGTATGCTGAACCTATACAATAATCCTGAGGATTTACAGATCTGACATTTACTGACAGTATGGTTACAGAACATTGAATATGATGTCTGCTAAAAGGTTCTTTTTTTCTTATGAACAATTTAGGAGTATTTAAGTGTACACTGAAGCTCATTATGTAAGTTGCCTAAATCACACTAGAAATTAAAAATGAATTTCCTTCTAAAAATAATTGTTAGCAGTAGGAGATCATGTATTTATAGGCAAAGGTTTTGGTTTGGTAATAACATTTCTGACAATTTTGTGCAACCCTTCTTTAGTGCTTGATGGAGAAAAAAAAATGAAAGAGCAAAAACATTTTTAATGAATCCACATCCTTGCCCAAAAAAGTATGTAATGCACTTACATCATCAAAAACATCATTTGGTAATGGAGATGGCATTCCTGAAAGTCCTATGGTTAGATTAAATTGTGTGGTCCTTCTTTAAGGCCCCAAAACATTTGCTAAACATTTTTTTGGCCTGATATATAATGTGCACATGCCGACTCTTGTCATGAGGCTGTAGTGGGAGAAAAGAGCTATGAAGCTTTCTGAAAGTATTCTGCTGGAGTTCAGTTGTTTCAGATCCCATACTAGGATGGCATTATTAATCCTCATCCCATAAATTTTAGCAGTAACTAGCAGTGCAAAGCATTTCTGTGACTAGCAAACTCAACTAATTGGGTCTTTAGAACCATAGGCTTTAATAGGCTTCAAAATAGCATTGGCTCGTGTCACAGAGCATGCGACCTGGAGCCCACCCTGGTGTGTTGAAAAAGCGAATGAGTATTCGCTGTTGCAACACTGATCCTCTTCAGCAGGTATGAAAACCATTTCCCGATTGGCCGAAACGTCAGGTGATCCTATTCACTTCACTTCACTATGCACATGGTTCTGGGCTGATGGGGAGGACCTGGCAGGGTGCTCTTTAAAGCTTAGAGCAGCCCTGATGCAAGCAGTGGGCTGGCTCTTGGGAGGAGTTGTGCAAATATCAGAATGCACAGAGACAAAAGTACAGAGACCCAGTGTCGACATGACTGGGTCTACAATAAGATATGTAATGACATTTTTTTTTATTTTCTAAATTTAATTAGCATGTTAAAGAGGAACTAAACCCTGATGGGTTTTACTTCCTCTCTGTTTCCCTGCAAAGGTAAAGCATAATGGGCTACTGTGCATCGCATAGTAGCCCATTATGTGTCACTTACCTGAAACCAAAGCCTGAGATGTCCCAGATTTCCTCGCTGGCTGGAAGCATCCATCTTCCTTCCAGAGTCACGGACTCCGGCTCTGTGACTGGCCGGAGTCACGTGACGTCACTCCCGCGCATGCGCGCGGAAGCCGGCAGTCACAGCATGACCTTTACTGGAAATGGCACAGCGTGACCTCTCTAAAGTGCGCATGCGCCGAATACATCGCAGAATACATGCGCAGAATACATGCGCAGAAGAAATCCTTGTATGGGGAATTGTAAATATCTCCTAAACCGTGTAGGTTTAGGAGATATTTCCAGCACCTACAGGTAAGCCTTAATATAGGCTTACCTGTAGGTGAAAGTGTGTTGTAATGGTTTACAACCACTTTAATGAGCAAGTATGGAGGAAATAGGGAAGGCAAAATATAAGCAGATTTTTCAGCTGTAAAGGAAACATCAGTGAAGTAGCAGGTACCTAGGTTAGTCTTTACATCATTTCTTTTTGGATCCTTTGCACATACAGAGATGATTAAACCCTTCCCAAAATATTAAATCCTACCCTGTTGAATGACAAAAGCGGGTCTTAAGCACAGTATTGAGTTAAACTGCAGAGTATCACAGTATATCCTTGCTGGGGCATTTTTTCCTCCCACAGATGAGAAATGTAAGAGGCACTATTGATCACTGCACTTTATTGTGCTGTACATAGCAAAGTCCTGACTAGGGCTGATCTTCGGGTTTGAGTCCAGCTTGAGTTCGACCTTAACCCTACCTGTTCATAGATTGGCAAATTGATGAACAAAATTGCCATATTTGGCCAGTTAGATAATGTGAATCTCTGGCTACGGTTTGTAAACAGCCTAGCTGGAGATCTGTCATTTAGCAGTGATAGTATTACTGATGTTAAATGACAGATCCACAGCCGTCTTCTGTTTGTACACATTATTATTATTATTATTATTTAGGTACTTATATAGAGCTGTCAATTTATGCAGCGCTTTACATATACATTGTACATTCACATCGGTCTCTACCCTCAAGGAGCTTACAATCTAAGGTCCCTAACTCACATGCATATGATCTCACCCAGCATCCCTTGCTGGTTTGTCTGCAAACAGTAGCCAGCAAGGGATCTGACACATTATGGCAGTAGTGTGGCAAGATCTGATTAGAATTTTACAGGGAACCCAATGCCTTTTTTCCTTGTTCCTTTAATGTGGTCCCTCTCTTAAAAGAAAAAAGGAATAGCGTTGGGCTCCACCAAAAATTTAAACCAGACCCTTCTCCAAGCATGCAGCCTGGGTGGCCAGGAAATGGAGGATATAAACATGTTATACAATTACACACCTGCTCTGTGCAGTGATTTTCCACAGAACAGCCCAGATCCTCCTCTTCTCAGGTCCCTCGCCGGTGCTCTTGGCCCCTCCCTCCTGCTGAGTGCCCCCAAAGCAAGCAGCTTGCTATGGGGGTACCCGAGCCGCTGGTCTGAGTGTCCATTCAGACACGGAGCTGCGGTTTGGTCCCGGCTCTCTATCTCTCCTCATTGGCTCACTAAGTTTGATTGACAGCAGCAGGATCGATCCATCACTGGATCATGATGGAGCTCAGGTAAGTATTAGAGGGGCTGCTGCACCGGGAAATGCATTAAGATAAAAAAAAAACCTTCTGCCTTTACAACCACTTTAACATTGGATGGGTACATTTCAAGAGCCATGCTAAGGGGACAAGCGCCTCATCCTGCATCTAGTCCCCAAGGGGATGTGGTAATTTGCAGGGGGAATCAGGAAGCTCTCTTTATAAGCTCTCTTTATAATAAATAGGTAGTAATATACCCTGTACTTATTCCCTTGTGGGGTGGGGGGGAATAAATGGGGCCCCTCTTATTATAAAGGGGCTTCCAGATTCCGAAAAGCCTCTGAGTAAACCCTTAGGAATTATTTTGAGGGACCAGATGTGGGAATGAGGACCCCACTCAACATAGAGACAGTGTTCCTTGCAGAGGTGGGGGGGGTGGAAGGCCTTGCTGCCTATTTTCTCACCTAGGAGAAAGCTGGAAGACCCAAAGAACACCACCATATTATGCATGCACCACAGAGCATCATCAACAGGCAGGAACAGACTGCGAGTCCCATGATAACAAAAGAGAAGGTGGCAGTGCAGGACACAACATCACTTCCTGTTCTGAGTCAAAAAAGGAGGAGAAAGGAAATCTCTAAAAAGTAAAAAGAGATATTTTCTTACCTTTTGTCAAGGGAACAGGTGTGCCTGCTAATGATTAACCCCAAACTCCAGCTACAGTAACAACCAGGGCTGCCATTAGAAAGCAAGGGATCCCTTACAGCCTACTTGGCAGAGGCCTTTCCTAGTCTCCTTGATCACCCTGAAGTGCACCGTGGTCAGCACACTGTGGAAAATTGTGAGTGTGGCATCAGTATGTAATGCAGAGGGCAGAGGTTAATAGTTGGTAACACAGAGTTCAGTAGTATTTAATGCAGACTGCAGGGGTCAGTAGTTATTACACACAGTTCAGTAGTAACACAGAGTGCGGGGGTTTGTAGGATGTAACATAAAGTGAAGGGATCAGTAGTAAACAATGCAGAGTGCAGAGGTCAGGAGTAAGTAACACAGAGTGCAGAGGTCAGGATTAAATAACGTACAGTGCAGAAGTTAGGAGTAATGCACCTGCATTTTAGACATCAGATAACTGCTGATCCTTCTATCTTACTGCCAGTCCAGTACTGTAATTTTAGCTAGAAGCTTTGTTCAGCCTGCTGCCCTCCTGGCACTGATTCCCTTGCTGCCCTATTACCCATTTCCAACCCCCAGGGACCTGCTCTGCAGAACGTGTCACCCTGGGCACACCAGACCCTTTGATCATTGCTTCAACAGAGATGCATCATGTGGATCCAGGATTTAATGTAAATCTTCCATGAAAGGACACACACAACAATACAAAAAACCCGATGGAGGTTCTCACCTTTCTCTATTCTATCCAAAGCTAAAGAAAATGTTTTGCTATAGTCATACAAGAAAGTATAAGTATGAGCCATGACTAAGGTCAAGTTGGCCGAAACACGTAGGCTGTTTGTGTGGTTGTATACTTGTCAGAGAAGGCTAATAGACCAGACTGTGTGACTGCATAGAGGAGACCAAACGGGTGCAGGTGAAAGTATAATAATTTATTATGGTAAGTGACCAACATACAACCACCTCAAACAGAACACAGTGCAAAGAATAAATCAATAAACAGTGACTATAAACAAAGTATATACAAATATGGGAGATACCGGAATCGTAGAAAAAAGCCAGGCCGAGGTCATACACAAGGGGATCAAACAGATGGGTAAGGATGGGAATAAAGCAGGAACAGGGAGAGGACGGATGGGTTGGCTGCAGAGCAGGGATCTAAGTAACCAGGGGGACAAATGCAGGATGAGCTCAAGGTAGGGATCAGGTCATATCGGGTCAAGCAGGATGCAGGGATGCAGGTTCAAGGTAGGGATCGGGTCAAGCAGGATGCAGGCTCAAGTCAGGGTCACAGGTCCTAGGTCAGGGAGAGAGATACCAGGGCAAGGAGTGCTTGTACTTGCCGGGTATTTATGGGAAGGCTGATTAGCTTCAGGTCACAGCTGAGCGGAGGAAGGGCAGTTTGCTCCACACTGCCAGGATCCATCCGCTGGTGGAAACCAGTACTGCGTCCAAAAGATAATACACCAGCAGGGAAAGATTCTCCTGACAGTTCCAAACTGCCAGGAGACACCTGCTGGTGGACCACAGTACTGCAAGACAAATAATAAATATCACCAGCGGATGGAACCTTTCCTGACAATACTGTTCCTTGATAATGGATACTCTATAGCAGATGTTCACCAGGGTGATGGCTTTCTTCTTGAATTATACATGAAAGTACAGTACTGTGCAAAAGTTTTAGGCATGTTTGAAAAACTGCTGTAAATTAACCTCTTCAGCCCCGGACCATTTTGCACCTAAAGGACCAGGCCCCTTTTTGCGATTCGGCACTGCGTCGCTTTAACTGACAATTGCGCGGTCGTGCGACGTGGTTCCCAAACAAACTTGGCGTCCTTTTTTCCCACAAATAGAGCTTTCTTTTGGTGGTATTTGATCACCTCTGCGGTTTTTATTTTTTGCGTTATAAACAAAAATAGAATGGCAATTTTGAAAAAAATTCAATATTTTTTACTTTTTGCTATAATAAATATCCCCAAAAAATATATAAAAAAAAAAAATTTTCCTCAGTTTAGGCCAATACGTATTCTTCTACATATTTTTAGTAAAAAAAATCACAAAAAGCGTTTATTGATTGGTTTGCGCAAAAGTTATAGCGTCTACAAAATAGGGGATAGTTTTATGGCATTTTTGTTAATGTAGCGGCCTCACCCCCTTCACATGTCCATCGGCCGTCCGAAAGCTCCCGTCTAGGGGTACCTGGGTTTCGAGAGTGAGGTGCGCTACGGCCCATGTCCTCCCCATGGCTGTGGGTGAGGTGAAGGCCAGTATCAATATCTTCCTCGGGCCAAATGTGCATTGGGTTGCGGAACTTAGCCCTGCTATGCTGGAATCTCCCTTTGCTCCCATCAACAGAGTCCATACACCGATCACAGTCCAACTGTTAGTTTTATTTCGTAGCTCCACAACAAACAATATATGGCAGGATACGGTGGGATGAGCAGGCCGAGGCACTATCCGGATTGTAGTCCCTACACCCCCTGTGCTATGACCAGGGGTTGCAGGAGTCTTGATTAGAACAACTTCACTGCGCTGCGGCCCCTATCAGGGGAAGATGACCCTCCAAGGGAGTTACCGGAGGCCCGTCCGTCACCGGGTTGACGCTGCTCCGGAGTCTTCAGACGGGTGACCTCCCCAGCCTCCTCACCTCAGATGCGGGTCCCCTCGCAAGGGGCACCCTGGAATCCCTTCACCCTCGCGGGACCCGGTCAAAGTCACCAGGTCCCAGGCCTTCTACAAAGTACCTCACCCCAGGCTGAAGGTGCCTGGGATGGACTCCAACTCCAGCTTCATTCCGGCCAGGCCTAGGGTGCCCGGGCCGGAACCTTGAACCGCCCGCACCCAGGCCGAGGGCGCCTGGGTACGTGAAGAGATGATCCCCCAAAAGACCTTGTGGCGAGGGCGTCTCCCCCTTTTATCTCCTCCCATCGACACCACGGCGGGTTCCCCGCCCCAGCCGTACCATCTCCAGGAAGGGACAAAAAGGGTAGCACTGTGGTAGTGATTCTACCTCGAGCCTGTAGGTACCCCGCCACCCACAGGCCAAGGAGAATATTGCACCACCCAATCCTCCACAAATAACAAAAAGGGGTCTAATCCCTGACATAATTACACACCTGGGTCTCTCTACCCCCAGGTGTATCCCACTAACTTTGAAGACCCCGCTACACACTCCCCCTTGTGATTTGACGCTGGTCCCCAGCGTCAGGTGCACACCCATGTCTCCCAAGGAGTGGTGACATGAAGTGGGCCCCAGAGGCTATCCCTCAAATTTTGGATACTGTGTGTGCCAAGACCTGCTCCAGGGAAAGGGAACTATAAAACATTAAAACTTTTGTATAAAACATCTGTCATGTACACATATACAATCCCTCCCGTCACTGTCTAAGAACCACCCCATACTCAGTAGTCTTGACCGACGAATCTCCTGCAGAAGGGGAACAAAAAAAACACATCCTAACACTCTGTGTTAACTTGGCATGAGTGGGTCCGTCAGCCGAGAGACCCACTCACTCCAATAAGTAAGTAATGCATGTGTAACATTTCAAACAACCGTTGCACAACACTGCCACCTGGTGACAGCGCTGCGGTAATGACACTTGGTGAGATCTTCATTCTTCCTGCTTTCCTACTCTGACTCTACCCCAAAAGTCTCTGCCTTTGGCACATGAAGAAAAGGGAGAAAAAAAAACAACAGCTCCCAAGTCTCCAGTGAGTAAAAGAAAAGCCCAAATCAAAACAAAAGTAGGGCACAGTTCTAGGCGTCTGGGAATGTCTCTTCCAGAAAGTTTCAACAGCAACAAGATAGGAGCTCCCTTCTCCTATAAGTAGAACCTTGGATCCGGCAGAAACAGGGGCTTCAGGTGCCCGTCAAACACTTCCACCGAATACTCGACATCCTCTCCTTCTTTCCTGCAGATGAGCACCTTATCGGCATGAATATGGCGCCCAAGTCTCCAATCAGCTCTGCAGTCCTTGAACTTTTTAGACACAGGCGGCGAACATGACAGGTATCGCCTGGCATGGGGTACTTTAATCTTTTCCCATACAAACTCGTCATACCACCTTGGTCGCAGGACCTCGACTTCATACAATAAGTCCCGAGGCAAGTAGGGGTACTCCCACCCATATTCATGGGCGACTCTCTGGGAGAAAAGTCTCTGCAACCTGGCTAGAGGCGGCATCACATCTCGCTCACCTCGCGCCGGAGTCTCCACGTGTATCTCCACACGTGGCCAGACTCCTCCCACGACTTGCACGTTTTCGCGGGCTTCCTTCAGTCTCCTCCCACGAATTGCGCAGTCATGGGGTGCCTCGTGGCGCAGTGCATTAACAGTCCCCACATGTAGTACTTCACACGGCTGGACCTCTCCCTTTTTACGCTCCTCCGCGTGGGCCTTTCCCGACTTAGGGTCATGTCCACAACTCCGAGCAGGGATGCACTTTGGCCAATCACATGGCCGACCTGCTCGGACCTCCTCCGGGCAGCAAAGTCCAGACACAGCCGTTCCAACCCTTAGGATCAATACACATTTCATCCCGGACTCACGAGCCCCCACGTGTAGCGGCCTCACCCCCTTCACATGTCCATCGGCCGTCCGAAAGCTCCCGTCTAGGGGTACCTGGGTTTCGAGAGTGAGGTGCGCTACGGCCCATGTCCTCCCCATGGCTGTGGGTGAGGTGAAGGCCAGTATCAATATCTTCCTCGGGCCAAATGTGCATTGGGTTGCGGAACTTAGCCCTGCTATGCTGGAATCTCCCTTTGCTCCCATCAACAGAGTCCATACACCGATCACAGTCCAACTGTTAGTTTTATTTCGTAGCTCCACAACAAACAATATATGGCAGGATACGGTGGGATGAGCAGGCCGAGGCACTATCCGGATTGTAGTCCCTACACCCCCTGTGCTATGACCAGGGGTTGCAGGAGTCTTGATTAGAACAACTTCACTGCGCTGCGGCCCCTATCAGGGGAAGATGACCCTCCAAGGGAGTTACCGGAGGCCCGTCCGTCACCGGGTTGACGCTGCTCCGGAGTCTTCAGACGGGTGACCTCCCCAGCCTCCTCACCTCAGATGCGGGTCCCCTCGCAAGGGGCACCCTGGAATCCCTTCACCCTCGCGGGACCCGGTCAAAGTCACCAGGTCCCAGGCCTTCTACAAAGTACCTCACCCCAGGCTGAAGGTGCCTGGGATGGACTCCAACTCCAGCTTCATTCCGGCCAGGCCTAGGGTGCCCGGGCCGGAACCTTGAACCGCCCGCACCCAGGCCGAGGGCGCCTGGGTACGTGAAGAGATGATCCCCCAAAAGACCTCGTGGCGAGGGCGTCTCCCCCTTTTATCTCCTCCCATCGACACCACGGCGGGTTCCCCGCCCCAGCCGTACCATCTCCAGGAAGGGACAAAAAGGGTAGCACTGTGGTAGTGATTCTACCTCGAGCCTGTAGGTACCCCGCCACCCACAGGCCAAGGAGAATATTGCACCACCCAATCCTCCACAAATAACAAAAAGGGGTCTAATCCCTGACATAATTACACACCTGGGTCTCTCTACCCCCAGGTGTATCCCACTAACTTTGAAGACCCCGCTACACACTCCCCCTTGTGATTTGACGCTGGTCCCCAGCGTCAGGTGCACACCCATGTCTCCCAAGGAGTGGTGACATGAAGTGGGCCCCAGAGGCTATCCCTCAAATTTTGGATACTGTGTGTGCCAAGACCTGCTCCAGGGAAAGGGAACTATAAAACATTAAAACTTTTGTATAAAACATCTGTCATGTACACATATACAATCCCTCCCGTCACTGTCTAAGAACCACCCCATACTCAGTAGTCTTGACCGACGAATCTCCTGCAGAAGGGGAACAAAAAAAACACATCCTAACACTCTGTGTTAACTTGGCATGAGTGGGTCCGTCAGCCGAGAGACCCACTCACTCCAATAAGTAAGTAATGCATGTGTAACATTTCAAACAACCGTTGCACAACACTGCCACCTGGTGACAGCGCTGCGGTAATGACACTTGGTGAGATCTTCATTCTTCCTGCTTTCCTACTCTGACTCTACCCCAAAAGTCTCTGCCTTTGGCACATGAAGAAAAGGGAGAAAAAAAAACAACAGCTCCCAAGTCTCCAGTGAGTAAAAGAAAAGCCCAAATCAAAACAAAAGTAGGGCACAGTTCTAGGCGTCTGGGAATGTCTCTTCCAGAAAGTTTCAACAGCAACAAGATAGGAGCTCCCTTCTCCTATAAGTAGAACCTTGGATCCGGCAGAAACAGGGGCTTCAGGTGCCCGTCAAACACTTCCACCGAATACTCGACATCCTCTCCTTCTTTCCTGCAGATGAGCACCTTATCGGCATGAATATGGCGCCCAAGTCTCCAATCAGCTCTGCAGTCCTTGAACTTTTTAGACACAGGCGGCGAACATGACAGGTATCGCCTGGCATGGGGTACTTTAATCTTTTCCCATACAAACTCGTCATACCACCTTGGTCGCAGGACCTCGACTTCATACAATAAGTCCCGAGGCAAGTAGGGGTACTCCCACCCATATTCATGGGCGACTCTCTGGGAGAAAAGTCTCTGCAACCTGGCTAGAGGCGGCATCACATCTCGCTCACCTCGCGCCGGAGTCTCCACGTGTATCTCCACACGTGGCCAGACTCCTCCCACGACTTGCACGTTTTCGCGGGCTTCCTTCAGTCTCCTCCCACGAATTGCGCAGTCATGGGGTGCCTCGTGGCGCAGTGCATTAACAGTCCCCACATGTAGTACTTCACACGGCTGGACCTCTCCCTTTTTACGCTCCTCCGCGTGGGCCTTTCCCGACTTAGGGTCATGTCCACAACTCCGAGCAGGGATGCACTTTGGCCAATCACATGGCCGACCTGCTCGGACCTCCTCCGGGCAGCAAAGTCCAGACACAGCCGTTCCAACCCTTAGGATCAATACACATTTCATCCCGGACTCACGAGCCCCCACGTGTAGCGGCCTCACCCCCTTCACATGTCCATCGGCCGTCCGAAAGCTCCCGTCTAGGGGTACCTGGGTTTCGAGAGTGAGGTGCGCTACGGCCCATGTCCTCCCCATGGCTGTGGGTGAGGTGAAGGCCAGTATCAATATCTTCCTCGGGCCAAATGTGCATTGGGTTGCGGAACTTAGCCCTGCTATGCTGGAATCTCCCTTTGCTCCCATCAACAGAGTCCATACACCGATCACAGTCCAACTGTTAGTTTTATTTCGTAGCTCCACAACAAACAATATATGGCAGGATACGGTGGGATGAGCAGGCCGAGGCACTATCCGGATTGTAGTCCCTACACCCCCTGTGCTATGACCAGGGGTTGCAGGAGTCTTGATTAGAACAACTTCGCTGCGCTGCGGCCCCTATCAGGGGAAGATGACCCTCCAAGGGAGTTACCGGAGGCCCGTCCGTCACCGGGTTGACGCTGCTCCGGAGTCTTCAGACGGGTGACCTCCCCAGCCTCCTCACCTCAGATGTGGGTCCCCTCGCAAGGGGCACCCTGGAATCCCTTCACCCTCGCGGGACCCGGTCGAAGTCACCAGGTCCCAGGCCTTCTACAAAGTACCTCACCCCAGGCTGAAGGTGCCTGGGATGGACTCCAACTCCAGCTTCATTCCGGCCAGGCCTAGGGTGCCCGGGCCGGAACCTTGAACCGCCCGCACCCAGGCCGAGGGCGCCTGGGTACGTGAAGAGATGATCCCCCAAAAGACCTTGTGGCGAGGGCGTCTCCCCCTTTTATCTCCTCCCATCGACACCACGGCGGGTTCCCCGCCCCAGCCGTACCATCTCCAGGAAGGGACAAAAAGGGTAGCACTGTGGTAGTGATTCTACCTCGAGCCTGTAGGTACCCCGCCACCCACAGGCCAAGGAGAATATTGCACCACCCAATCCTCCACAAATAACAAAAAGGGGTCTAATCCCTGACATAATTACACACCTGGGTCTCTCTACCCCCAGGTGTATCCCACTAACTTTGAAGACCCAGCTACATTAATATTTTTTTTTTACTAGTAATGGCGGTGATCAGCGATTTTTATCATGACTGCGACATTATGGCGGACAAATCAGACACATTTGACACTATTTTGGGACCATTGTAATTTTTACACTGATCAGTGCTATAAAAATGCACTGATTACTGTGAAAATGACACTGGCAGTGAAGGGATTAACCTGTAGGGGGCGCTGAAGGGGTTAAGTGTGACCTAATGTGTGTTTCTTACTGTATGGGGGCGTGGCTTGGCGTGTGACGTCACTGATCGTCGTTCCCTATGACAGGGAACAGACAATCAGTGACAGGCTCACTAGGAAGCACGGGGAGAGGTTTGTTTACACTTACCTCTCCCCGTTCTTCAGCTCTGTGACCCGATCACGGTCCGAGCTCAGGACTGGGTCGCGAGCGTGCCGGCGGCCTTGCTCGTGACCCACGGCTGGGCTCTTAAAGGGCAACGTACCTGTACATGGATATGTCCAGCCGTGCCATTCTGCCGACGTATATCGGCGTGAGGCGGTCCTTAAGTGGTTAAGAATACTTTCAGAAATAGAAGTGTTAATAGTTTATTTTTTATCAATTATTAAAATAGAAAGCAAATGAACAGAAGAGAAATCCAAATCAAATCAATATTTGGTGTGACCACCCTTTGCCTTCAAAACAGTATAAATTCTGCTAGGTACACTTGCACACAGTTTTTTGTAAAAATTGGGCAGGTAGGTTGTTCCAAGGGCTCTGTGGGGAACTGTCCATGCACACGTAGGCATTTACAAGTGTATTAGCAGAGGAATGTTTGCAAACTGAAAAGAAAACCCATCACCACCACACTCAGGAGCTTTTGAGCAGAAAAAAGGCTTGATGTGCCAAACGCATCTAAACGTTGGATAAATTTACTGTAGGTACGTTTGCGTGTAATGCATTCCAGTGACCAAAATAAATTCACATTCTGGCCAATGGAATCCATTAATACTCAAATGCTTGACACACCTAAAGCCTCATACACACGAACGAGTTTCTCGGCAAAAACCAGCAAGAAACTTGCTGGCAGAGATTTTTTGCCGAGAAATTCGTTTGTGTGTATGGTTTCTCGTCAAGAAAAGCGACAAGAATCTCGACGAGAAAATAGAGAACCTGCTCTCTATTTTCTCGTTGAGATTCTCGTCAGCCTGTTTCTCGACGAGAAAATTGTGTGTGTGTACACTTACCTTTTCGCCGGGAAGCCCGCGCATGCTCAAAATGACTTCGACGCATGCGCGGTAGCTTCCTAGGCATAGGTAGGGTGAACCAAGATGGCGGCGACGGCATCGAATGTGACGAGCGCATGCTCGTCGTATTCGATGACGTCACCGCGTTCGCTCCATTCAAAGAACCGCGGGTTCTTTGAATCGAGCGTGTGTACACTCGGCCGGGACAAGTTTCTTGTCCAAGAATCTCGTCGAAAAAAACGACATGTTTTTTTCGACGAGAATCTCGGCCGTGTGTACGAGGCTTAAATGTGTATCCAGTATGTGGCTTTTGGTGCATTTTTTAAGCAGTTTTCTTCCTGTCAGGAGCTCTGGTGTTCAGAGGAGAAACTCAAACAGTGTGCATAAATCGTAAAAGATAAGGTTGCGCTGAGTAAATAGATACCCAACATGTCAAGCTTTAAAGTTGTGTATGCCCATGAAATGGAGACAAACCTCAGTACCCTACATTTTTCAAAGGTGACATTTTAAACGTACCTAGAGGTCATCAGTTTGGAGTAACCAATGAATGACCCTAGGATTATTGCTATCCCTCCTGGCGATATTTAAATAGTGCAATTAACGCTTCAAAAAAGTTTTGGGGGGTAGAATTTTAGGTGCTTAGGCAGTAACTTTATTTTTTTTACAGAATTCCACTCGCTTGCTCGCATTTTGTGAGTGGAATTTGGTGCAGGGCGAGTGAGATGCAGGGTCGAACCAGGCTGACCGTTTCCTGGCTGAAGCGATCAGCCAGGAAACTGTCAGCCGGAGGACACAGAGCGGCAGGGCTGGACTGCCCTGGTGCCGCTTTGAGCTGAGGCTGCAGCGCTCTCCTTCTCCTCCTCACACACAGCGGTCACGGAGCTGGTTCTGCGTTCGGCGGCGCAGTGTAACAAGGTCCGCCCCCCTAGACTGGCTCGTGTGATAGTAGATTGAATCAGTGTTCTGCCTATCACACGAGCCAGTCTAGAGGGTCGGGACCTTGTTACACTGCGCCGCCAAACCCAGGCCCAGCCAGCTCCGGAAGATGCCCGCTGTGTGTGTGTGTGTGAGGCAATGGTGAGTCTGGAGTGATGACGGGACACTGTAAATGCTGCATTGATGGGGCACTGTATGGCTGCATTTCATGGGGCAGTGTATGGCTGAATTTCATGGGGCAGTGTATGGCTGCATTTCATGGGGCAGTGTATGGCTGCATTTCATGGGGCAGTGTATGGCTGCATTTCATGTGGCACGGGAAGGCTGCATTTCATGGGGGCACGGGAAGGCTGCATTTCATGGGGCACGGGAAGGCTGCATTTCATGGGGCACGGTGAGGCTGCATTTCATGGGGCACGGTGAGGCTGCATTTCATGGAGCACGGTGAGGCTGCATTTCATGGAGCACGGTGAGGCTGCATTTGATGGGGCACAGTGAGACGGCATTTGATGGGGCACAGTGAGACGGCATTTGATGGGGCACAGTGAGACGGCATTTGATGGGGCACAGTGAGACGGCATTTGATGGGGCACAGTGAGGCTGCCTTTGATGGGGCACAGTAAGGCTGCCTTTGATGGGGCACAGTAAGGCTGCCTTTGATGGGGCACAGTAAGGCTACATTTGATGGGGCAGTGTATGGCTGCATTTGATGGGGCACGGTATGGCTGCATTTGATGGGGCACGGTATGGCTGCATTTGAAGGGGCGCGGTATGGCTGCATTTGATGGGGCACGGTATGTCTGCATTTGATGGGGCGCGGTAAAGCTGCATTTCAGGGGGCATGGTAACGCTGCATTTGATGGGGCACAGAGAGGCTGCATTTGATGGGGCACAGTGAGGCTGCATTTGATGGGGCACAGTGAGGCTGCATTTGATGGGGCACAGTGAGGCTGCATTTGAAGGGGCACAGTCAGGCTGCACTGATGGGTACTGATATGCTTTATGTTAACATTGTTAACGTTGTTGTTAATATTAGTAACTCTTAAGGCCTGGCTAGTGGCTTATGCCGCGTACACACGATCGTGATTCACGGCATGAAAAAAAATGAAAAACGAGGGAACGGCATGTTCCCCCACACACGACCGTTTTTCCCGTCATTTTTTTTTTTTGACGAGAAAAACGACCGTCTGTGGGCTCCGCGGCAGTGTCTCCCTATGGGAAAACTGCCGCGGAAAAAAATGATGGAAAAACGATGAGAAAATTTAGAACATGTTCTAATTTTTCTCGTCGTTTTTCCTACCGTTTTTCTCAACGAGAAAAACGGCATAAAGCCCACAGACGATCGTTTTTCTCAGCGAAAAAAAAAATGTCATTTTTCCCGACGGGAAAAATGATCGTGTGTACGCGGCATGAGGACTTGAAATTTTGAGCCCTGACATAGGGGACAAAACTCTCCTAGTGTACAAATACCCGATTGCTTCCATCACACAATCATCAGTCGGGTTTGTCAGATTTACACACATTCTTAGCTGCTGCGGCAGTCAGAAGTTAGTAATAAATAAAAAAAAACTGCTGCTACTAACGTATGACATACAGTACATCAGTGAAAGGGTTAAATGCTGTTTTACCCTCTGGACTAAATTGATATTTTTCTTTAACCACTTCAGCTCCGGAAAGGTTTGCCCCCTTTATGACTAAGCCATTTTTTGTGATACAGTACTGCATTAATTTAACTGACAATTGCACGGTCATGTGACGCTGTACCCAAATACAATTGATGTCCTTTTTTCCCCACAAATAGAGCTTGCTTTTGGTGGTACTTGATCACCTCTGCAAATTAAATTTTTTGTGCTACAAACAAAAAAAGACTGGCAATTTGGAAAAAAATATATGTTTTTAAATTTTTGCTATAAAACTTATCTAATAAAAAAATTAAATTTCTTCATTAGTTTAGGCCAATATCTATTCTGCTGCATATTTTTGGTAAAAAAAAATCCCAGTAAGCGTAAATAGATTGGTTTGCGTAAAAGCTATAGCGTCTACAAACAGGAACACAGGATCACAACCTTCCCTTCTCACAGAATGTTTATATATGCAGACCGCCCCACAGGTATAAGATTCTGGCCAGAAGAGCCACCTCTGCTGCCGTATATATTAGGGTTGTCCCGATACCGATACTAGTATCCGTATCGGTACTGATACCGAGCATTTGCCTGAGTACTTGTACTCGGGCAAATGTTCCCGATGCCTGATCTGATACTTGTACAGTCAGCGGTGATCGTGTGTGGGGGTGTTACAAGCACCGATCACCGCTGTATAGATTTAAAAGTTTGACAGCTGTTTCTCCGCTTCTCTCTCTCCCCCCCCCCCCGCGCGGCTTTCAGTTGCTTTAAAATCAGCGGTGATCGGTGCTTGTAACTCCCCCACACACGATCACCGCTGATTGTCCCCGTATCCTCCTCCAGCCCCCTCCATTTTGCTGCTGTCCCCCTCCCTCCGTGTCCCCCTCAATGCTGCCGTTCCCCTCTTTATGCCGCCATTCCCCTTCATGCCGCCGTCCCCCTCCATGCCGCCGCCCCCCTCTGTGTCCCCCTCCGTGCTGCCGCCCCCCTCCGTGCTCCTCCTCCACCCCCTCGATCTGTCAGGATGGAGAGCAGAGGTAGGAGTCGGTAAATCCGGCCCCTTACTTGTCGGAATGTACAGAGTCAGTGATCACTGACTCTGTCCATTCACATAACTGAAACATCGTAAACTGTGTTTACAATGTTTCAGCTTATGAATGGAAAGGAGCCGCTGTCTTCTTTCCATTCATTTTCAGCGCAGCTGAGGCTGCTGAGAAAGGGACTTGATGAATCTGTGTCCCTAGTCCCTTTCCCTGTCTCAAAGGGGAGATGTCAGAGGTCTGTTAAGACCCCTGATATGTCATCAAAGCCCCCCAACAGGGCTGATAAAAAAAAAAGAATGAAAATAAAATAAAAATTAATTGTAAAAAATAATAAATAAAATAAAACACACACACTGACACTGTCCACCCCCCCCCCCCCCCCTTAAAAAAATAAAGCATTGTAAAAAATAAATAAATGAATAAATAAAAAAAATACTGACACATGAGATTTAAAAAAAGTATCGTATTGGGTATCAGCGAGTACTTGAAAAAAAGTATCGGTACTTGTACTCGGTCTTAAAAAAGTGGTATCGGGACAACCCTAGTATATATACACAGTATGTGGTCGGAAAGTGGTTGAAGTAGAACTAAAAGCAAACATTTTTTCATTTAGGATAGAGTAAGGGAGGGTTATAACCCCTGTCAGCTTTTGTTTTGTCATCTGTGTCCCCATTGGGTAGATTTCAATTCACTTCCTGTCACTCCCTGTTCAACCAAGTGGTTGCATTGTGATAAAAGGGCCAGGGACTTTTTCCTGCAGGTACAACAGCCCATCCATCCACACAGATGTGAACCTAGCCTTTAAAGTGGAACTCCCGTACTTTGGCCACTTAGTATGGGTTAATTCCACTTTTACTGAATCAGAACATGTATCCAGAGACTCAGGGGGTGCTCTGGGACTGTTAAGGCCCCTTTCACACTGGGGCGGGGTCGGCGGTAAAGCACCGCTATCTTTACCGCCAATTTCGCGGCGCTATTCGACCGCTAGCGGTGCCGTTTTACCCCCCGTCAGCGGCCGAGAAAGGGTTAAAAACCACCGCAAAGCGCCTCTGCAGAGTCACTTTGCCGGCGGTATAGCCACGATGCCCCATTGATTTCAATGGGCAGGAGCGGTGGAGGAGCGGTATACACACCGCTCCTTCACCGCTCCAAAGATGCTGCTAGCAGGACATTTTTTACCGTCCTGCTAGCGCACCGCTCCAGTGTGAAAGCCCTCGGGGCTTTCGTACTGGAGACACAGCAACGCCTGTTTCAGGTCCGTTTGCAGGCGCTATTTTTAGCACAATAGCGTGTCAGGGAAGTTAGCAGACCAGACTGCATGGACTGCACAGAGGAAACCAAAAACGCATGTGAGTGAAAATATAATAATAATTTATTTAAGTAAGTAAATATGAATACAACCACCTCAAATAAACACAGTGCAATAACCAACCCTAAAACCAAGACCCACAGATAACAATAGACATATATGTACAATGATGGGAGATACCGTAATCGTAAACAAGCCAGGCTGAGGTCATACACAAGGAGATCAGAAGATAGGTAAGGACGGGAGATCAACAGGAACAGGGAGAGGGCGGATGGATAGGCTGCAGAGCAGGGATCCAAAGTAATCAGGTAACAGGGGGACAGGTATCCAAGGTAATGGGGAAGCAGGAGGGAAAGAACCAGGTTGGGCTCGGGATAGGGATCAGGTCGGACCAGATCAGGTCAGATACAGGCTCAGAAGTCAGGATCGCAGGGTCAAGGTCAGGGAGAGAGATACCAAGGCAAACATGTGAGGGCTTGCCGGGTATTTAAGTATCTGCCGGTGATTAGGCTAGGTGACACCTGTCCGCAGGAAGAGCAGTCAGCTCCACACTGCCAGGATCTATCCGCTGTTGGAGACCAGTACTGCGTCCCAAAGATGATATAACACTAGCAGGGAGAAGTTCTCCTGACAGTTCCAAACTGCCAGGAGACACCCGCTTGTGGACCACAGTACTGCAATCCAAATAATAAATATTACCAGCGGATGGAAGCTTTCCTGACAGTACCCCCCCTCGAAGGAGCGGCCTCCGGACGCTCCAACTAACTGTTGCTGGGGAAAGTCCATGGCGACAAGCTGGGCAACAGGCAAAGCCACATCAGGTGGGCATGAGGAAAGTCCATGGCTTTAAACCGAACAAAATGCAGCTTGAGCTGAGCAGCGGGTACAGACACATCTGGGCAGGCAGCGGGCACATCCGGGCAGACAGCGGGCACATCCGAGCTGGCAGCAGGCACATCAGGCTGGAAAGCGGGCACGTCAGGCTGGAAAGCGGGCACATCAGGCTGGAAAGCGGGCACATGGGACTGAAAGGCAGGCACTGGGACATCAGGCTGGAAAGCGGGCAAATCAGGCTGGAAAGCAGGCACTGAGACATCAGGCTGGAAGGCAGGCACCAGGACATCAGACTGGAAGGCAGGCACCAGGACATCAGACTGGAAGGCAGGCACCAGGACATCAGACTGGAAGGCATGCGCCAGGACATCAGACTGGAAGGCAGGCACCAGGACGTCAGACTGGAAGGCAGGCACCAGGACGTCAGACTGGAAGGCAGGCACCAGGACGTCAGACTGGAAGGCAGGCACCAGGACGTCAGGCTGGAAGGCAGGCACCAGGACACCAGACTGGAAGGCAGGCACAAGGACACCAGACTTGAAGGCAGGCACAAGGACACCAGACTGAAAGGCTGGCACCAGGACACCAGACTGGAAGGCAGGCACATCATACTGGAAGGCAGACACCGGGACATCAAGCTGGGTAGCAGGTACGGGCAAATCGGACTGGAAGGCAGGCACATTGGACTGGAAGGCAGGCACTGGGACATCAGGCTGGAAAGCGGGCAAATCAGGCTGGAAAGCAGGCACTGAGACATCAGGCTGGAAGGCAGGCACCAGGACATCAGACTGGAAGGCAGGCACCAGGACATCAGACTGGAAGGCAGGCACCAGGACATCAGACTGGAAGGCATGCACCAGGACATCAGACTGGAAGGCAGGCACCAGGACGTCAGACTGGAAGGCAGGCACCAGGACGTCAGACTGGAAGGCAGGCACCAGGACGTCAGACTGGAAGGCAGGCACCAGGACACCAGACTGGAAGGCAGGCACCAGGACACCAGACTGGAAGGCAGGCACAAGGACACCAGACTGAAAGGCTGGCACCAGGACACCAGACTGGAAGGCAGGCACATCATACTGGAAGGCAGACAATGGGACATCAAGCTGGGTAGCAGGTACGGGCAAATCAAGCTGGGCAGCAGACAGGAACACATCAGGCTGGGCAGCAGACAGGAACACATCAGGCTGGGCAGCAGACAGTGGCTCATCAGGCTGGGCAGCAGACAGTGGCTCATCAGGTTGTACAGCAGACAGAGGCTCATCAGGCTGGGCAGCAGACAGAGGTTCATCAAGCTGGGGAGCAGACAGAGGCTCATCAAGCTGGGCAGCAGACAGAGGCTCATCAGGCTGGGAAATGGGCGCCACAACCTCAAGCCGGGAAACGGGCACCAAAACCTCAAGTCGGGAAACGGGCACCACAACCTCAGGCCGGGAAACGGGCACCACAACCTCAGGCCCGGGAAACGGGCACCACAACCTCAGGCCGGAATGCTGGCTCTAGCTCTTCAGGCTGGAATGCTGGTACTGGTTCCCCAGGATGGAACGCTGGCACCCCGGGCTGGAACATTGGCACCCCGGGCTGGAACATTGGCACCCCGGGCTGGAACAGTGGCACCCCGGGCTGGAACAGTGGCACCACGGGCTGAAACACTGGCACTCCAAACCAGGCAGCAGTTACTGGAGTTTCAGACTGGGTAGCTGGCACTGGGACGTCAGGCTGGGTAGCAGGCGCTGGGACATCAGGCTGGAGCAGGTTGGTCGGTGTGGAGGCAGGTTGGGTTACTGGCAGGATTGTGTGGGTCGGAAAGAACTTTTGTCTCTTTTTTGGCTTAGCCGCTGCAGATTTGTAAGTAACTGGAGAAATGTAAGAAAAGGATGTAATTGGGCAAAAGGAAGGGCTGGAATGCGGTGGAGACACGGGGAATGTGGCTGGAGGAGATTTTTGTGGAATAGTTACAGGTGGAAGGGAAGAGGCAGGTGAATTGAAGGCAGGATAAGTGCAGCAAGTAGAGACTGGGTAATAGTACTTGGTGGGAAGCTGAGTATACTGGGCTGTAGCTGAGGTTGCCATGGGTGACGGGGAGATAGATTCTTGGGAAGGCAGGTGACTAATGGCAAAGCTGGGTTGTTGTGGCTTGGCTAAATACAGGAGATCTGACCATGCCTGTAGCACAGGTTGAACAAAAGCTGGTTCACAAACACCCTGTCTAATCAGAGATTGTACTGAACAAATGCAATCAGATAGCACCTGCTGGGAACAGGAGGAATAATGTTCATCAAAAAAGGCCAGATCGTCCTCCAACAAACATAGCAGGGATTCAACTTGGTCACGACTGAAGGGAGGAGAGAAATCATCACTTCCTTCGGGAACACATGACAGGGCTGGCTTTACACATAACTGGATTAGAGGCTGAACATTCTCAAATAACATATGACCCCGATCTACTAGGGAATGAGCTGATCGGATGGCTTCCATCAGCTGGTCACTAGTCCACCCTTTTAAAATCTGGCCACAATATTCACCATCCTCTGCTGCCAGCAGAGAAAAGTAAACAATGGCATCGAAATCCATATCAGCAAAAACGCACAACACCAGAATGGTTCCTCTATGCAGCCACGTCTGATCAGAGATGGCCTTGGTATATTGTCAGGGAAGTTAGCAGACCAGACTGTGTGGACTGAGAAACCAAAAACGCAAGTGAGTGAAAATATAATAATAATTTATTTAAGTAAGTAAATATGAATACAACCACCTCAAATAAACACAGTGCAATAACCAACCCTAAAACCAAGACCCACAGATAACAATAAACATATATGTACAATGATGGGAGATACCGTAATCGTAAACAAGCCAGGCTGAGGTCATACACAAGGAGATCAGAAGATAGGTAAGGACAGGAGATCAACAGGAACAGGGAGAGGACGGATGGATAGGCTGCAGAGCAGGGATCCAAAGTAATCAGGTAACAGGGGGACAGGTATCCAAGGTAATGGAGAAGCAGGAGGGACAGAACCAGGATGGGCTCGGGATAAGGATCAGGTCGGGTCAGATCGGGTCAGATACAGGCTCAGAAGTCAGGCTCGCAGGGTCAAGGTCAGGGAGAGAGATACCAAGGCAAACATGTGAGGGCTTGCCGGGTATTTAAGTATCTGCCAGTTATTAGGCTAGGTGACACCTGTCCACAGGAAGAGCAGTCCGCTCCACACTGCCAGGATCCATCTGCTGGTGGAGACCAGTACTGTGTCCCAAAGATGATATAACACTAGCAAGGAGAAGTTCTCCTGTCAGTTCCAAACTGCCAGGAGACACCTGCTGGTGGACCACAGTACTGCAAGCCAAATAATAAATATTACCAGCGGATGGAACCTTTCCTGACATAGCGCCTGCAAAACGACCCAGTGGGAAAGGGGTCTAAGAGACTAACATCATACAAGTTCATCTGTTGTCTGCTGGGAACTGTTGTGCTTTTTTCCAGGGCCCCAACTGTGCCAGCCAATTTTTTTATTTTTTTTCATTAGTCCCTGGCCAGTGAGATAAAACAAGGTCTGTTATAGCAAATGCCTTTCTATACTTTTGCTAGGTAAATGCAATTCAGTTATGTTAATTACTGTTAGTCAGAATACTACAGGTGTTTAACCATACCTCTCGGAATAATGTTGTTGTCTTATGGATTATCTGCATACGTACACTAGCTGGACCTCTCTTATTTTAGGCTATGCTTGGCCTAATAAATTCTTTGAAATACCTCAAGTGGGTTTGTGCTGGGTGAGTGAAGTGTGTTATCTTCAGGTATGCAGAGAAATCACAAAACAATTTAGTGGCTCTTCTTGGGGTACTGCTACAATGGGAGGCTAGGTCAAGGATTTGAATTTGGGACTGAGAAAGCAGAGTGCTGACCACCTCCACCAGCCAATACACCAAGATAGACCCCGTCACTCCTGCCGACTGGTGTTAAGAGCAAAAGGGCAGGTTTGGACTCTGTATAGTTATGGGTGTCACCTGGACAGAGGTACAGATCCAGTGAGTTGCATCGACATTGGTACTTGATCAGAAAACATTTGAGGTGGACACAAAAATTGACCAGACAGCCCCCTGCACTTATGTTTTATTAGAATGGAGGAGAGGAATCCTGTATGGCTTTCAGGAGGATAGCATACAACTGCCAGGGGATCGTAAAGCTCAGCTCACCCAGCCAAGTATGGGGAACAGACAACCAGAAAGTACCAGTTCCATAGAGTCGGATTCAGGAGTACCAGCTACAGCTCAAACCCGATCCTCAGGCTTCCCCACTGTCTCATTCTTTACCGATATGGGAAGGCTAGTAGAAACCTTAGTTTAGAACTCAGCAGCATCCAACAATTATGGGTATCACAAGTTGAGGTTCTATCTTGCAAGAGCCCCAGTGCCATCAGGAGAAGAAGATTTTGAACAGAAGAATCAGTGCTACCACCCATATAACACATTTATAACACAGCTCCCCGATGCTCGATCTGAGCTGAGGAGATAATGTAAAAAGATGATCCGCACACCAGTTTTTGATTTTAAGAAATCTTTTGTTATTCAGAAACTACAGTGTACAAACGCAGATAAAATCAGTTGATGCATTTCAGCCTATAAGGCCTTAGTCCAGTGGTTCTCAGCTCCTGTCCTCAGGACCCACTAACAGGCCAGATTTTAAGTATTACCTTGGGAGAATGCAGACTAGAATACTGCAATCACTGAGCAGAAAATGATATCACCTGTGATGTATTTCAGTTATCTTGCAAACCTGGCCTGTTAGTGGGCCCTGAGGACAGGAGTTGAGAACCACTGCCTTAGTCGTATGACTAAAGCCTCGTACGCACAGCTGGGTTTCCTCACGGGAAAACTGCGAGGAGAGCTTTTGGCCGGGAATCCCGGCCGTATGTATGCTCCCTCGCAGTTTTTCCGATGGGAAAACTGCCAAAAACGGCACACAAAAAAAATAGAACCTGCTCTTTTTTTTCCCGGCGGGTTTCCCGACAGACTTTTATCCGTCAGAAAACCCGGCCATGTGTAGCAAAAACCAGCCATTTTTGGCAGTTTTCCTGTGGGGAAAAACTCAGATGGAGCATAAAACACGGTCAGGATTTCCGAGGAAAAGCTCTCATCTGAGTTTTCCCGACGGGAAAACCGAGCGCCTGTACAGGGGAAAAGTAGAGAGCAGGCTCTCGGCTTTCCCCTCGGGATTTCCGACTGACCTTTTCCCGTCGGAAATCCCGGTCGTGTGTACCAGGCATAAGGCTTTGAAGGCTGAAACACGTCAATTGATTTTATCTGCATTTGTACACTGTGGTTTCTGAATAAAATTAAGATTTCTTAAGAGCAACAACTGTTGTGCGGGTCATCTTTTTACAAGAAGATTTTGAGACCTGGATAGATCAAGCAGTCCAAGATGCAGAAGAGTCGAAATTTGCTGACACAGCCAAGAGACGGGATAATCAAGAGTGTGGAAATTCATGCTTCTGACGTTGCCCAGAACTTAAAAAGAGACAAGCCAGGCTGCACGGCTACTGGGTATGTAAAAGCCTTGCAGGAGATTTACAAGTGCAAGACTGTTCCGAACTGGTTTATATGTTCTCAGACACCTATCAAAATGAGGCAGAAGAGTTGTCGTCATATGTTACGCGGCTGGACAAAGATCTACACCAGAATCTTCTGAAAGCTGGCATGGGGCCAGGCAATGTGAGCAAGGCTTTGTTGACACAGACTCCTAACTACTTGCCGACCAGCCACCATCATTATACTGCGGCAGGTAGGCACGATCCTGCAAATTGCCGTAGGTGTATGTTGGCACCTTTAAGGTAGATAGCAGGGGACCCAATCCATGTTCTGACGGGAGAGGAGAGACAGATCATCTGTTCCTAGTAATTAGGTACAGAGATAGGTCTCCTCCCCCAGTGAATCCCATCCCTCCACAGTTAGAAACACTCATGATGGACCCCACATCAAGCCTGGGACACCGGAAACCACCGGCGCCGCCAAGCTCGACAGGACCGTGCTGTACCAAGCCCCCCTGGACTCCTGTGACATCCTTGTTTGCTACTTTACGATGTGCCCACAAACAACTACTTTCTAGTGAGTGCAACTATTTGCGATTAAAATGTGCTGTTAAAACTACTACACTCAGATTGGCGCCACTTTTTTGTCTTTTATGTTCCGCTGAAGGAGTGGCCACTGACCACAAGATGTTGGAAGGCGTCACCACCTGGCCCAGGCCCAGATTATTTCTGGGGTTCTCTTCTTAATACAGGAGGTTCATGGAAGGGTTTGCAAAGATAGTCCAGCCTCTCACTGAGCTCCTACAGGCTGAAGAAGAAGAAGAGCAAGGGTTCATCAAGCCAAAGGGTCGAGAAAGTCCCGAAAGGTCTTTCTTCATCTACATGTTGATGCCATCAGAGAAGGACTGAGTGGTGTGTTATGTAAAGAATATGACGGATAACTGAGACCAGTTGCTTATATGAGCCAAAACCTTACCTGGTCTGAGAGAAACTACTCTACCCACAAGTTGGAGTTTTGGGCTTTAAAGTGGGCTGTCATGGACAAGCTGAAAGAATACTTGTACAGGGCACAATCTGAAGTTAAGACAGGTAAGAACCCACTCACATATACTATATTACCAAAAGTATTGGGAAGCCTGCCTTTACATGCACATGAACTTTAATGTTACCTCTTTCTTAAGCCTTGTACGCATGACTGGTTTACTCGGCAAGAACCAGCAAGAAAATTGCTGGCAGAGCTTTCTTGCCAAGTACACCGTGCGTGTGTACGAGGCTTTTAGGTTTCTCGTCAAGAAAACTGGCCAGAATCTCGACGAGAAAAATAGAAAACCTGCTCTCTATTTTCTCGTCGGGATTCTCGTCGGCCTGTTTCCCGACAAGAAACCCGAGAGTGTGTGCACTTACCTGTCGCCGTGTAAATCCGCGCATGCCCGAAATGACTTTGACGCATGCGCGGTAGCTTCCTAGGCATAAGTAGGGTGTAGCAAGATGGCGGAGACGATATCGAATGTGACGAGCGCACGCTTGTCGTAGTCAATGACGTCACCGCGTTCGATCCATTCAAAAGAACGGCGGTTCTTTTGAATCAAGCATGTGTACACTCGGCCGGGACAAGATTCTTGTCAAGAATCTCGTCAGGGAAAAACAACGGGTTTTTTCCTGACAAGATTCTCGTTGTGTGTACTAGGCTTTAGTCCGTAGGGTTCAATTTTGAGTTGGTCCACCCTTTGCCATAAAGGTCGTTTGTCATAAAGGTCCATAAAGACATGGATGAGCGAGTTTGGGGTGGAGGAACTTGACTGGCCTGCACAGAGTCCTGACCTCAACCCGATAGAACACTTTTGGGGTGAATTAGATTGGAGACTTTTAGCCAGGCCTTCTCGTCCACATCAGTGCCTGACCTCACAAAATGCGCTTCTGGAAGAATGATCAAACATGCCCATAGACACAATGCTAAACCTTGTGGGCAGCCTTCCCAGAAGAGTTGAAGCTGTTAAAGCTGCAAAGGGTGGGCCAACTCAATATTGAACCCTACAGACTAAGACTGGGATGCCATTAAAGTTCATCAGCGTGTAAAGGCAGGCGTCCCAATACTTTTGGTAATATAGTGTATGTTCTTACCACAGCCAAACTGGATGCCACGGGACAGGGAGCGTTGGCGGCACTGTTTGTGTTTCATTTTGGCTTAAAATACTTACCTGGAGTCAAGAATTACGAATGCTGATGCTCTGTCAAGAAGACCCTATGATTCAGAGACTCCTAAGAAAAAATTGACTTAATTGAATTCAGAAGGAGTCCAAGCTTTGTGTTAAGGGATCGAGTACAGAGCCAGCGGGGCAACAGGGGCCGAAGTCATTGCATTTACCACTGCTGGCATCACTGCAACTTGTGAAAAATAAAACACCAGCACTTGTCCTTGGGCTTGTAAATCTTCTTTCTTAACACCTGAGTAAAAGTCACAGATGCAAAAGTGCTGACATGTTTCAGCCATGAATGACCTTACTCCTATGAGTAAGGCTATTCATGGCTGAAACATGTCAGCACTTTTGCATCTGTAACTTTTACCCAGGTGTTAAAAAGAAGATTTACAAACCCAAGGACGAGTGTCGGTGTTTCACTTTTCAGATGGATACATAAGATATACAGGAGCTTTTACCATAGCACCATTTACTGCACACAGATATCAGATCTGGCCAGGTTGAGCACAGTGAGTTATTTTTGTATCTACTGCAACTAGTGTGGAATGACAGTCTGTGTACTCTTTCCAGGAAAGAATTGAGGAAAGACCAAATGCAAGATCCTATCTCCGGTTTGACTTTGAAAACCTTGGGGAGTGGTTGCCCAGAACTTCTACTAGCCTCAGATTCTCTGAAGGAGGCTTGAATAGTCCACAAAGAGTGGGATCGATTACAGTTGCTGGACTGGGTGGTCTACTGAAGGGGCCTCTCGAATGAGCCCAAAGAAAGATGGCAATTGTTCCTCCCCAAGAAACATAGGGGAACAGTGTTGAATATGTTACAAAATGAACATGGACACTTAGGACCTGACAGAATGTTCAAGTTAGAGATCGTTTCTACTGGCCATGTTTGCAGACTAAAGTCGAGAACTATTATCACTCCTGTCTCTACTGCATCCAGAGGAAGACTCTACCATCCAGAGCTGCCCCAGTGGGCCCTCTCCAGAGTCAAGTTCCCATGGATTTGGTGTGCATTGATTTCTTAAGTATTGATCCTAACACGAGTGGCCAAGGGAATATCCTAGTAGTGACTGACCATTTCCCTGATAGTGACTGATCATTTTATGCCCAAGCTTTTCCAGTAAGAGAACAACAAGTGGCTACAGTCGCCAAAGTATTAGTGGAGAAGTTCTTTGTTCACTATGGACTACCCCAGAGAATCCACTCTGATAAAGGAATAGATTTGGAAAGCAGGCTCATCAAACAGCTGTTTGATCCACTGATCATTAGGAAGTCAAAAATGGCACCCTACCACCCTCAAGGGGATCCACCACCAGGGAGATTTAATCGTATCCTCCTTGACATGTTAGGGACCCTTCCTTCAGAAAGAAAACAGCATTGGAGCAGACTCATCTCTGCTGTGGTGCATGCTTATAACAGTACTGAGAATGATGCCACTGGATATTCCCAATATTGATTTATGTTCAGGAAAAAAACTGAAATGCTAGTGGATTGGGCATTGGCATCTCCCTAGACAGAACATCAGCTACAACTAACAAAAACTGTGTGGACTGGCTCTGGAAGAACTTAAAGATTGCTTATGTGAAAGCTTGAGAAGCTTCTGATGCCAGAGGTCTGTGGAACAAGAGGAGTTATGATGTGAAAGTTTGTGTACATGATTTACAGCTAGGACAAAAGGTGTTTCTAAGAAATCTGGGACCTCCTGGAAAGCTTAGGTTAGCTGACCTGGAGATTGGCCAGCAATATATAATCTGCAAGCAACTGCCTACCCTTCCTGTATACCAAATCCATCCTGATGAGAAGACAGGGCCTTTAACGACCTGGCATCAAAACCATTTATTGCTTCTGAGTGAAGTTGTCATGGTACCTGCAAGAACTGAGATGCCGCCACCACACCGACTTCCTCCAAGCGAGTTCTAGTCAATAGATCTGAACCACTGCCACATGCTGAAGCAGAACAAGAAGAAGATAACAGTGATGATGACTTAGATGTGGATTGGATGTGGCCTTCTGAGTCTATGGATCCAACTCCATCCACTTTTACTGGGGGGAGCTCTTAGGCCTGAAGCACCAGAGTTAGTGCCACAAAAGTGGAAGAGGAAGGGAGGGACTTAGAAGAAGGGACCTCTGCAGAATTCCTTGTAGAGGAAACATAACCATCTTCAGCACCTGCTTCAGTATCTTCTCTAGTGTCCCATGAGCAGGACAGGAAAACCCTCATCTTATGATTGCCAGAGCCTGAAAAAAAAAAGATTCTACCTCAGAGACATATGAACACAGGGAACAGTAGGTCAAGAGAATGGTATGAACCCCACAAAGACCTACATATGACTCACAGGACAACAGTTCAGAAGAGATTATCCTGCCTGTGCACTGGTCCTTTTACATTTCAGTGCTTCCCATAACAGCACCAAAGGAGAAGGCCCTTGCTTCACCACCGACACACTTTAATGCCATATTCCATTACCTGATGCCTTTGTTAAGAAATGTTATATAACGAATTTAGTTTCTAGGTTACTTGTTTATTAACTTACCATTAGTTTCCTGATGCCTTTTCTTTGCAGGACCAACGATTCTTTGGTGGGGGGAGTATGTAATCTAGACTATAGCTGATAATTGCTTTGGAACTTCCTTTGTTGCTGCTGTATTAGCCTTCTGTTATGTGTACAGGGTTAAATTGAATATTCATTAATGCAGACGCAACAGAGCAAGAGGTGAGTGAATTGGGCTGCTGGAAAAGGGGAGCACTGTTGTGCCACCAGCCTGGAGAATGCAGGGATTAAGCTGCTGTTGGACCATGTGCTATTGCAACCATTTTCCTGTGCTGAGAAGCTGAGAGAGAGAGCACCACAATGTTTGCAGTGAAGAACAGTGGTATGTGGTCAGAGTTTGCTGGAGTTATCTGATGCCCTACTGCCCAGGAGAAGAGGGCTATTCAATTCAAAGACTGCTGCTGCCATCTTACTCTGTGCAATGCTACATGTGAGGGGGTGGTCCTGGAAGAAAGCAGGTGTGTAGGAAAGGGACTAAGCTGTTGCTGCTGGATGAATGACTACCTGCCATAGCTGACCACATTTGTGTGAGAACTCAGGGAAGCAAAGAGACTGAGAGCATTTTCCTTGAGGGGGGGGGGGGGTATGGTTTGAATGCCTGGTGAGATCAGACTGTACTAGAGAGCACTCCCACGTTTTAAGGTAGGAAAAGAGGAACTGCCTCAGCAGGAGTGAAAGAGAGAGGTCATCAGGAACTTCTAGACTTTTACTGAATCAGAGCATGTGTCTGGAAACCCAGAAGGGAGTGCCCTGGGACTGGTAAGAGACTAAAATCATAAAATAGAATTTGGTATCTGGTCTGGTACAGGCCTGAATCAGAAACTTGTGAATACCAATTGTGGCCTGATCTCTGCTGGTTTGGCACATAAACTTATTAAAATAAATTTTCTGCATATTCAAAACAGTCCATTGAATGAGCCTGTTTCTACAAGAAAAACAGTTTTTTGCACATTTTATAACAATGTGTCTGTAGGAACCATGATTCCATATTTCAGCAACAATGTAAAGAAATGTTTTATGCAAAATCTGGAAATGTAATTAACAATCACAGGAAACAAGTGACGCACAAGAGAAGGAGAAAATTTGTCAAAACACGCAATTAAAAGTTGTGAAGTACTAACTTGTGCAAACTAATGTATTGACCTTCCAAGTGAGTCACATGCTACCTCATACCTGTAGGGGAAGGGCATTTCTTTTCATGCCTAGCCAATGAAAAAAGTGCTGGGAAGCTGAATATGTTTTGTTGTGGAGGGAGGAATTAAGTGACTGTCTTACTATGCATGAGCAAAAAAAATTTTTTATTAAAGAGTAATTTTACTTTACTTATTTGGTCTCTTTATACCCTTGTTCCATCAATTTACAATCACTGAAAAAACGACTACAATTTTGTTATATGTCTGTTTATAAAAAAAATTTGAGAGTTCAAAACTTTGTGTGAGTCCCTTTTCTGTAATATAAAGCCCTTCAGATAACAGGCCATTACATTTATCAGTAACTACAAATACTACATAGATTCCAATTAAGCATGACGCACCATGACATTTTAATGCCCCTCGTATCCTGGCAACGGTGGTATTATGGAGGCCGTGTCCTGAAAAAAAAGTAGCTTAACAAAATACAAAGGCACTCTGCAGCATCGTGTCGATCTGCTCTGAATAGAAGAATGAGCTGGCCGAAAGCAGGGATGAAAAGATCCTTTATGTCACCTTAGCGCATAATGCGTTAGAGGAACAAATGAAAATAATGAACAATCTCCGATCCTTGGCAGCTCTCAATGGTACTGTAGACAAACACAAAATTTGCACTTATTGGAAGGCATGAGAAAAGGCCTGATGAAGCAGGGCAGGGCATTAGTATGCCAAGCAGGAAGAGATCAGGAGAAATGAATGTTAAGCCGTGGATCCTGGACAGACACTAATGTAGAAGGAATGTGCAGTTACAAACAGTGTACTTTATAAACTTAAAATTTATACATTTATTGATTATTTGTTTGAACCACATTTTATTTAAACTTAAGGTAAAGTAAAAAAAAAACATGTTTAGTACATCTCTGAAAAATGTGCACATTCCCCTGTGTTTTGTTTGCTACCAGTACAGAAAACATCTTGTTGATCTTGCCAGATATACAATGATCTTGTAACTTCCTGGAAATGGTGTCACTGCTGCACTAAAATCCCAAGCAGTACTACCTGAGGTCTATTGTGGATGTAGCAAGGTCCCGAGTCCCCTTTGGTCTAATGAGAACCTCCAGAGTTAGGGACAGCTTCTGTGTAGCGTGGGTTACAAGGCATGGTGGGTGTAGTGCAAGATAGATTCATGGGTGCCAGACACTTCTTGAATGCAAAGAGATTTATTTTCTATTGAACAGAACTGTGGAAAAAAGGGTTTAGGGCCAGGACACCCTTTAGTAGTTGCATTGTTAATTGCAGACTCCGAGACTTCAATAGGTAGACAGTCATGCAGGGAAAGGCACCCAGCAGGACACCACATCTGCATATGTAGGATTGCTGTCTCTTATGGCAACAGTCTTATAACAGTTTCTAACACAAGTTGTAATGATTTTCTGTACTTTCTGTACTTCCTCTACAATCACTTCTTGTAGATCTTCCCTCCACTAGGCTCCCAGCCTCTCCTTACTGGACTTGCTGATCTACTGCCAGTGCCACTGGATCTCCTGAGCTCTTCCAATCTTCTCACGAAGTATCTTCCTCAAGTGTCACCCCTGTGCCCCTGTTGGGTCCCTAGCTTGGCACTTACAGATACTCCTCAAGCGTCACCCCACTGGCCTGCTCGGTCCCTGGCTTGGCACACAAGGCTGCTCTGCAAGCGTCGCCTCCGCTGGCTGGGTCCCTGGGTTGACACCTGCTGAAGTTTCCCAATTCTTCACCATCCCAGATTGGTGAGAATACTGCTTCGGTTCTTGCTTCAGCTACTCACTGTGGTCCCTAGTAATAAGGTGGTTGCTTCCTTAGTAGCGACAGCTTCCCCTCTACCTCAACAAAACAGGTTCTCTGGCCGGCAGAACCATCACTTATGGTTGGACTGCAAGCCGCAGTCCCAACCCTACGCTGCTCTCTTGCTTCTGGATAGGCCCTCAGACAGCCTAGCAGCCAGATGCCTGGGATAGGCCTCAGGCTCTGGCCTAGCAGCCCAGGGTAGCACAACACACATCCACCCAGACAGCCGTCCAGGTGGCACAGAACCCCACTCACCTGACCTCACCCAAATAAATAGGCTCTCCCAGCAGGCCAAGGGGCCTAAGAAAATCCCTGCCCATTGGCTGAGATACCACATCTATTGCTAATCTGTCCTTGCAATGCCCTTGTCCTATCTAATGTCACCAGATTCCCACCCACCTAGTGGCAGAAGAGAGAAGTGCAGCAATTCCAGAATTAGGGTGGAATCAATTGATCTCCTATCAATTGGCCAAGGCAACTATACCTGGCAAGTAAATTTACTAGCAACCCTTCCTAACCATCAGGGTGCTACATGGACTACATAACACCTATCCCACTCCTCACCCCCATAACATAAGGATGGGGGGTGTTCGGTAGTCCAGCAGGGAAAACTTGGTCAGGACTGACAACACTGTTTGGGTTTTCAGTGTAGCAAAAGCAATGTTGACAGCTTACTATGGGAAGTTACAAGCTCACTGCATTTCTGGCAGGTATTTTTCAGCACTTGCAGTGTCTTCAAAGAGACAAAAGTAATTGTGGGATGAGAGACATTTTTCCTGGTCAACCTTTACCCTAAAAACCTGGCAAACCACATTATTTTTTCAAGCATGGTCTGAAATATAATGTAGCGGTGCACTAAGCACGAATTCAAAAGATCCACACATCACCCCACTGTCTGACCATCGATTCACACTGCCGGGTCCCGAGCTCCGTTCCCTGTGACGTTGCGGCGCACGGGGGCAGAGTTCGGCGCCAAATTCAAAAAGTAAAAAACACACAATACATACAGTATACTGTAATCTTACTGATTACAGTACTGTATCAAATAATTACACACCCCCTTTGTCCCTAGTGGTCTGTCCAGTGTCCTGCATGCACTTTTATATTATAAAAACTGTTCTTTCTGCCCTGAAACTGGAGATTGTCCATAGCAACCAAAAAGTGTCCCTTTATGTCAGACCAGCTAGAAAACAGCAATAATAAATTAGAATCACTTGCAGAATTGAGCAATAGCGATTTGTGGGGAAATTCATCATCAAACACTTATGCCGCGTACACACGATCGTTTTTCACGTCGTTAAAAATGCATTTTTTTAAATTGGGCATTAAAAAACGATCGTGTGTAGGCTCCAGAGCATTTTTAACAATGTGAAAAATGGCCTAAAAAAATGAGAACCTGCTCTATTTTTTCACGTCGTTTTTCACGTTGTTTTTTTTAACAACGTGAAAAACGGTAGTGTGTATGCTTTTACGAGGGGAAAAAAAACTTGCATGCTCAGAATCAAGTATGAGACGGGAGCGCTCGTTCTGGTAAAACTAGCGTTCGTAATGGAGATAGCACATTCGTCACGCTGTAACGGACTGAAAAGCACGAGGCTGAAAAGCGCGAATGGTCGCTCAACAAACTTTACTAACATGAAGGGTGGCGCCATTCGAACGGAACTTCCCCTTTATAGTGCCGTCGTACGTGTTGTACGTCACTGCGCTTTGCTCGAGCGTTTTTTTTAATGAACGTGTGTATGCAAGACAGGCTTGAGAGGAAACAAGAAAAATCATGTCGAGAAAAACGTTGTTTTTGAAAATGACATTAAAAACGATCGTGTGTACGCGGCATTAAATCTAATGACAGCGACAATTCTGCAACTGAGCAAATTTCAGTGTTTTTGATTTGATTACATTATTGAATAATTTTTATTATAATTACATTACTATTTCTTATAATTATTTATAGTTATTTATTATATTATAATTTATGATTTTGTGTTTCAAACTTTATCATACCCGGGATGTCTACTAGACTCTTGTTTGGTCAGGTTTAAGTAAGTAATTGCAGGCCTACAATACATAACACCAAATTTCCATGCAAAATAATTGTACCGCTTTTGGTACATAATTCCAGACAGAATCATACCGCCAGGGAGGTTAATGATGCTTAAAGTGAAAAAATAAAAGTGAAATATTTATTTAAATATCGTGCCTGGGGGGTGTCTACAGCATGCCTGTAAAGTGGGCGTGTTTCCCGTGACAAAATTACATTTCTAAAGGAATAAAAGTCATTTAAAACTGCTTGCGGCTTTAATGTCATGTCTGGTCCGGGCAATATGAATGAAAATCATTGAGAAAAACGGCATGGGTACACCCCCCCCCCCCAGCCCATTACCAGCCCCTTTGGGTCTTGTATGGATATTAAGGTGAACCCAGCACCCAAATTAAAAAAAGGAAAGGTGTGGGGCCCCCAGGCCCTATATACTCTGAACAGCAGTATACAGGCGGTCCCAAGAAAGACAGGGACTGTAGGTTTGTTCTTAAGTAGAATCTGTTTGTAATTTTGAACTGGTACATTTTTAAAGTGTAGCTCCAGCAAAAAAATATATTTTTAAGCTTTTTGGAAAACATAGGGAAGGGTTATCACCCCTGTAACATTTGTTTTGCTGTCTGTGCACCTCTTCAGAAGATTTCACCTCACTTTCTGTCCCAATGACAATTGGATTTTGAAAATTTGGGCGTTTTAGTGAAACAAGGAACTCATACAGGAGAGAATTTCCCTTCCTAGGGGTAGATTTCCTCTCACTTCCTGTAGTCTCCTTCCGTTTGCAAGTAGGAGTCGTTTGTAAGTTGGATGTTTTTTTTTTTTTATAAATCTTTTTATTTAATTTCTTAAACAAACAAAACATAACATAACATAACAACACATCATACACATTAAATCTAAAATATATTAGTAAAATAACACGATCCCATCACCTTGCATAGCAAAAAACAAGAAATAAAGAAATTATGATTATCACTATTATTTCCAATCATTTCTAAACACAAATATCCCATATAGGGAACATCCCTTCTATGAGTTGTTACCTCCCTCTATGTTAGATGCCGTATATGGCTTATCCAGCCACTTTGCCCAAACCTCATCATACTTACTAGGGCGACCCCTATTCCTATAGGTATCTCTGTACAATGGAAGATTATTATTAATCAATTGTTTCCAATATATAAACGGAGGAGGATGAGGTTTCTTCCAATATAATGCAATAGATTTTCTTGCATAGAATAATGTTGTATTAACAAATATTCGTTCGGTCTCTATAGGGGTAATATCCTCTACTAAGCCCAGCAAACAGACTGACATTGAAAACGGTAAAGGAGCAGAGGTAATAGAGTTTAATAGATCCACTACCTCCATCCAAAATGTAACTATATATGGACAGGTCCAGAAGATGTGTGTGAAATCCCCTCGAGCTGCTCCGCACCTCCAGCACTTAGAGGAACAAGCAGGATTTATCTTTTGAAGTCTATATGGCGTGATATATGCTCTGTGTATGAGTTTAAATTGGATAACACGATCCCTCAAGGAGACCAGAGATCTCAAAGGGAAATCCCACACACAGCTCCAGTCCTCCATACTCAAATCTGGTATATCTCGAATCCACCTAGCTCGAAGACTCTCTAATGGCAGGATAGAAATTAAAGTAAGATGAGAATAGAGTCTCGAGGTAGGCTTATCCAGACACTCAGACCTAAGTACTAACTCCAAGGTAGATTGTATCATCGTTAAACTATTCTGTGGAAACTCTGCATGAAAAGTATGTGAAAGCTGGTAGTATCTAAATAGATAAGAGCTAGGAAGATTAAACATTGAGGTTAGTGTAGAGAAGGTGGATAACCTCTGATCAGTAACCACTTGGACAAGTAATTTAATATTGTATTTGGTCCATGCAATAGGCTCTGGTGTTTTAAGGAATTGAGGAAGGGTAGGGTTTAGCCATAGAGGGACATTTGGAGAAATTACTCCCTTTGGATAACCCTCACATCTAAGGCCGGCCTCCCAAGCTTGAATAGTATTAAGCATAGGAATAGTCACCTGATGAAGTGCCCTACGGCCCCTAAATAAGAGAACCTTAAGAGCTTCTATGGAACCTACTACTGCTGCTTCTAACCGGGTAGAAGAGTTATATAGATCTGGGTTTAACCACCATGCGGCTGTAACCAACTGAGTGCCCAAAAAATATTTGTATAGATCCGGAAAAGCTAGTCCTCCCTCTTCACAAGGGCGCATCAGAGTGCTTAATTTATACCTAGGATTTTTTATCCCCCATAAAAAAGATGAAAACAACTGATTTAGTCTTTTGAAAAAGGATACAGGGAGCCATTGAGGAGAATGTCTAAATAGGTACATGAATTTAGGTATAATTTTCATTTTTAAAAGATTAATACGCCCCAATAGAGACAACGGTAGAGACTTCCATACTTTTAATTTAGACTCAGTATCTCTCAAAATTGGGGTCAGATTCAGAGACATAAATTCAGAAGATTGACGAGAAATTACCACTCCTAAATACTTAAAATGATCTACCCACTGCAGTGGAGTATCCTTCATAGCCGTACTGCGAGCCTCCATATCTATTGGAAACAGCAATGACTTAGTCCAATTTACCTTCAGCCCTGTAACCGTTGAAAATGAATCCAGTATATCCAAGGCCCCTTGTAACGAGGGGCCAGCATCATTTAAAAATAATAAGAGGTCGTCTGCATACAGAGCTACCCTCTCCTCCAGCCAACCGATCCGCAATCCCCTAATATTAGGTGAAGTACGTAGAGCCTCAGCCACCGGTTCCATAGCAATTGCAAAAAGGGCTGGAGAGAGAGGGCAGCCCTGACGGGTTCCCCTAAATAGTGAGAAGGAAGCTGACAACCCTCCTCCCATCTTTACTGCAGCTCTGGGATTCTTATATAAGAGCTGTAACCATTTTATAAATACCGTTGGGAAGCCCATTCTGCGGAGTACTTCCCACAGAAAGGGCCACTCCAAGGTATCAAAGGCCTTCTCAATGTCCAGGGAGGCAATAACCCTAGATCCCAGATTAAGATGTGAAGCATAAATATTGGTATATAATCTCCTCAAGTTCACATCAGTGGATCTGCCTGGCATGAAACCAGTCTGATCTGAATCAATGATATTAGACATCAACGGTTGTAATCGTCGGGAAATTAACTTTGTCAAAATCTTGAAATCTACATTCAAGAGTGCAATAGGCCTATATGAAGCACAGGAGGATGGGTCTTTCGGATGCTTGTAAATTAGGACTATATGAGCTTGACTCATTGAGTCTGGCATGGATCACTCCTTCAGACAATCTGAGTAAAGAGAGGCCAGTACAGGAGATAAAAGCTCTCCATGAGCCCTATAGAATTCAATAGGAAGACCATCAGGCCCTGGTGACTTCCCCAATGAAAAGGAGCCAATAACAGAAAGGACCTCCTCCGATGTTATAGGACGTACTAGCATCTCCCTCTCATTATCGGATAGCGATGCCAATGCGACTGAGTCCAGTAACTCCGCTAACTCAGTCGACTGAAAACTAGAAGGCAGCTGAGATGTATATAATGTCTGATAGAATTGTCGAAACGTCTCTAAAATTTTAGGCTGTGTACGGACCGTATCTCCAGAAGTGGTATGTATTTCCAAAATCTGGGTACTAGATTGTTCATGTTTAGCCATCATGGCCAAAAACCGTCCATTACGGTCCCCCTGCTCAAAAGATTTCTGTTTATTTTTATATAGATCTGTCCTCGTAGCCTCTGTTATATGCAAATGTAGGGTCCGTTTACTATGTAATAAGGCATTAAAATTAAATTCTGAGGGATCCGCGGTATATTGGGCTGTTTGTTCCTCTACTATAACTTTCAAAGCGTCATTTTTTGCTCGTTGAGACTTATTAACCGCTTTAATAGCGGATATATATTGTCCTCTTGCATATGCCTTAAAAGCATCCCATAATATTGCCGAAGTGGATGATCCTACATTAAACTCCCAATACTCTACTAAAAGGGGCGGGATTTTTTTAACTATGTCTGAGTGTGAGATCCAATGCGTGCCCAGTCTCCACTGTGCTGCATCACGAAGGTGATGCATGCAGAGTGTAAGCATGAGCGGAGCATGATCGGATAACCCACTCTGCAAATATTTAGCATCTACTATATCTGCCAATATCGCTGAATTGACAAAGGCTAAGTCTATACGTGAAGCTGTCTTATAAGAAGTTGAAAAACATGAATACGTTCTACTTAGTGGATTTTTCCATCGCCAAACTTCTACCAAATCTACCATCTGGGCCCAATTAAGGAGCCCTGCAGAGAATTTTTTTGCAGGAGTTGGTCTATCCAAAACAGGATCAAGTATAGAATTAAAGTCACCCATTATCAGTAACTTAGCCGGACCGTACAAAGAAATTTTTTCCACAAGACTATATAAGGGGGTCACCAAAAAAGGAGGTGGTATATACACACTAACAATTATATATCTCGGGCCCCATAGCAAAAAGACAACAAGAACATATTTACCCTGAGGGTCAGAGAATACATCTTCCACCATACAGGATAAAGATCTGCTAATCAATATCGAAACCCCTCTAGAGAAAGTGGAGTATGTAGCGTGGTAAGCCTTCTGTACCCATCGCTTCTTTAGGGTCAGTAGCCTACTCCCCATAAGTTGAGTTTCTTGAAGTAGTACTATATGGGGAAGATAACTTTTCAAATACTTAAATAACAACGCTCTCTTAAATTTGGAATTTAGGCCACGGACATTCCATGACAGAATAGATAAGACCTCCTGATCACGTGATACCATCTAAACAGAGAAAAAAGTAAAAGTAAAAGTAATACTTAACTAATAATTTATATTTCAAGATGGCTTGCAAGGTGATGGACCTCAAAAACAACAAACTTCTGAGTGAATATATTTCAGAAAAAATACAATAATAAAAATGAGATAATGTGTATAAACATTTAACAAAAACCCAACCCACCCTACCTTTCTCCAGCGCCATCCCCCCCAAAAAAACAGGGGGGGCGTGGGGAAGGCCTTATCCCAAAATCTATCAGAAAATAGGCAACTATACCCTAATCGTCCTAAAAGGGAAAAAAAAAAAAATTAGAAGAAACCCCCCCCCCCAAAAAAAAAAAAAGAAGGGGGAGGAGCAGGTAGAAGTGCCCCAAAAAAAACAGTCCACCCCCACCGCCCCAGGTCTATATTCCGTGACAGGAGGGGAAGACTGCAGTTTATTCTAAGGGGGTGTTAGGAAGTCGTCCATGAGGCGCTGATTGGAGCTCCTGATCAAGGATTTGTGAGCGATTTGATTATCTTCCATCTAGCCAAGCTGAAGCAGCAGCCGAAGTATCAAAAAAAATGTATGTCCATCATCTATAATGCGCAATCTACTTGGAAACAGTAGGCTGAACTGTATACTCTTTTCTCGTAATCTCTTACGAATCTCTGTATAGGACTTTCGGCGTTGCTGAACTTCTTGAGAATAATCTGGAAAAAATAATAATTTGGTATTTTCATAGGGTATATCTTGTTTGGTTCTGGCAGCCGCCAGAACCTTATCTCTATCTCTTGAATTCAGTAATCGTAGCAGAAAGGTCCTAGGGGGAGCGCCAGGTTTAGGTGGTATTGATGGAACCCTATGTGCCCGCTCAACCACAAATGCGGGTGGCCCACTACTTAGGTCCAGAACAGAGATAAGTAGTTGCTCAGCAAATTCGATTGACTTAGTCCCTTCCGCCCTTTCGGGTAAACCCAGAATGCGAATATTATTCCGTCTGAGACGGTTTTCAGTATCAATTGCCTTTTCCTGCAACCGTCTGACCTGTAACTGTAGGGCCTCGTACACACGACCGATTTTCTCGGCAAGAACCAGCAAGAAACTTGCTGGCAGAGATGTCTTGCCGAGTAAATCGGTCGTGTGTACGCGGCTATCGGGTTTCTCGTCGAGAAAACCGACAAGTAACCTCGACGAGAAAATAGAGAACCGGCTCTCTATTTTCTCGTCGAGATTCTCGTCGGCATGTTTCTCGACGAGAAAAGTGAGTGTGTGTACACTTACCTGTCCTCCCGGAAGCCCGCGCATGTTCGAAATGAATTCGACGCATGCGCGGTAGCTTCCTAGGCATAGGTAGGGTATACCAAGATGGCGGCGATGGCATCGAATGTGACGAGCGCATGCTCGTCGTAGTCGATGACGTCACCGCGTTCGCTCGATTCAAAGAACCGCGGGTTCTTTGAATCGAGCGTGTGTACACTCGGCCGGGACAAGTTTCTTGTCCAAGAATCTCGTCGAAAAAAACGACATGTTTTGTTCGACGAGAATCTCGGCCGTGTGTACGAGGCCTAAAGCTCGCATTTCTTTAGAGTTTGATTGAGCAGAATCTTCCAATATAGAGACCCTATTTTCCACTTCAGAGACCCTGGCTTTAAACCCATCTAAGTCCTGACGGATCCGAGAAACATCTGAGGCTAAGATCCATTTGTCCTTTAAGAGTCTCTTTACATTCCTTAATAGCTGCTAAAATAACTTCAGCAAAGGAGGGATCCCCCAAGGAAGTAGCTGATGTATCACTAGGTGGTTGAGAAATAGCAGTCATTCTTGCTTTTGCTGTCTTTACTTTCTTTGTAGGAATAGTTATAGCTGCAGAGATTGTATCTGGCTTACTTAATGTCGCTAACTTGTTTGATGTTGCTGAGCGTGTCTGCGGCTGAGACATCTATCTCCAGCCACAGAGGATCCTCTTTTCTGTGTATAGTTGCAGTGGATTAATTGCTCCACCAGACAGCAAGCGTCAATAAAAGGTAGGAATCAGAGGTATATCAGAGCCCACCTGCAGTTGGATATTTGAAAGTAGGGGCCTGCCCTATATACTCTGCAGAAATTTGGGCCTTAGGTGTTGGTGTTGCCACAACACTGTAAGCCCTCACAGTTACTCTTGGTGGGTGCTGTGAAATATTAGGTCAAGAATTGTAATTACATGCCCCTGTTGAGCAGGGTCAGAAAAATTAGGCCTTTGGTGGTGGTGGTGGTGATGGTGTTGCCACAACACTGTAAGGCCTCACAGTTACTCTTGGTGGGTGCAGGAACGGGCCCTGCTGTGAAATATTAGATCAAGAATTGTAATTACATGCCCCTGTTAAACAGAGGCTGAAAAATTGGGCCTTAGGCACTGGTGCTGGTGCCACAACACTGCAACCCCCTCACAGATACTGTAGTTGGAGCGTAGGAATGAGCCCTGCTGCAAAGTATTGCATCAAAAATTGTAATTACACGCCCCTGTTAAACAGGGGTTGAAAAACGAGGCCTTAGCCACTGGGGGTGGTGCCCAGAACCAAAAATGTTCTTACAAGCTATCAGCATGAATATTGAGGAGGAAGAGGATAGTCACTCAGCATAACAGGATAGTCACTCAGCATCAGCATAGGCAGTCTTGAACGGATCTGCCACAACACTGCAATCCCTCACAGATACTGTAGTTGGAGCGCAGGAATGAGCCCTGCTGCAAAGTATTGCATCAAAAATTGTAATTACATGCCCCTGTTAAACAGGGGCTGACAAATTGGGCCTTAGGCACTGGTGCTGGTGCCACAACACTGCAACCCCACACAGATATTGTAGTTGGAGTGCAGGAATGAGCCCTGCTGCAAAGTATTGCATCAAAAATTGTAATTACACGCCCTTGTTAAACAGGGGTTGAAAAACGGGGCCTTAGCCACTGGGGGTGGTGCCCAGAACCAAAAATGTTCTTACAAGCTATCAGCATGAATATTGAGGAGGAAGAGGATAGTCACTCAGCATAAGCATAGGCAGTCTTGAAGGGATCTCACATTCAAAAAAAATTATTTGGTTACATCAGCATCAGGTGCTTGGTAGCTGGTGATCCAAGACTGATTCATTTTTATGAAGGTCAGCCGATCGACCGATTAGGTGGACAGGCGCACCCTGTGATCGGTTACAAAGCCTCCAGCAGCACTGAATGTGCGTTCCGAAAAAACGCTGGATGCAGGACAGGCCAGTAGCTCAATTGCATACTGTGCAAGCTCTGGCCAGTGATCCATCCTCAAGACCCAGTAACCCAGAGGATTTTTTGTGGGAAAGGTGTCCAAGTCTGATCTTGCCCCTAGGTATTCCTGCACCATGTGAATTAGACGCTGGCAATGGTTGCTGAAACAGCTCATACATTGGGGCTGCGGACTAAAAAATTGTCTGAACGCATCGGTCAGACGGCCACCTTCTCCACCGCTCTTTCTGTGACTGACCGAAGCCTCAGCAACACGTTGTCCAGGACCAGGAATTTGTAACCTCCCTGTGTGACAGGGTTCACTTTGGGCATAGGGTGACTGATGAAATATATTTTGGACTACCTAAATTGGGATAGTAATATTAATCCACAATATGTACTGGTTGTTTGATTCTGAACTCAACAAGTTAATTGAGAGATGCTGATGTGCCACCTGGCTGCCTGTGTAATGTAAATGAGAGTCCCGGCTAGCTGCTAGAGATCCTTTCATTGCGAAGAGTGATAATTAACTCTGTAATTGTGGGTATTGTAAATTAGCAGACAGACAGTCTGGGGAACATAAAGGTCATGCATAGTCATTTAAACTGAAAAGGGATTAGCTAATGAACTCACCTGTTGTCTGCTAAGAGATGTCAAAATAATGTGTATTGGGCCTCGTTATGTTGTGGGTGGAGTTGGACCGTTGTTCATTTAGATTAATGCAGTATTATTTTGGTGTATAAAAAGAGCCTGCTCTCGTTAAAGATTGTCAGACCAGTTGGAAACCTCATACAGAGCGTTTGTCTCGTATTTCTGGAAGAATTATTCCTATGGGAAGCGGTCGCCTGACTGTGGAGTGTCGGTAGCGGATGTGTGTTCGGAGAGGGAATATCCTAAACGGCGTTAACCCTTTTCATACTTGGGGTGCCGTTACACCCAGGCTCTGGAAATGCGTTGCACAAACCTTTCTGCAAGGCCTCCCGAAGATGTTTCATCCTCTGCTCCCTCTGCGACAGCAAGATAAGGTCTGCAACCTTACCCTTGTAACGTGGATCAAGGAGGGTTGCCAGCCAGTAATGATCCCTCTCCTTGATACCACAAATACGAGGATCCTTTCGCAGGCTTTGCAGGATCAGGGAGGCCATGCAGCGTATGTTTGCTGAGGGATTTGGTCCGGAGTCCTCTGGGTCACTAAGGACATCTTGATCCGCAGCCACCTCCTCCCAGCCACGTACAAGTCCATGGGTTTCTTGGGACTGTAAATGATCCCTTGAAGACTGCTGCTGATGCTGAGTGCTAGGCTCCACCTCCATGCTGACACAATCCCCCTCCTCCTCCTCGTCCTCTTCCTGTGTGATCAGCGGGCCAGCAGGAACACTGTCTGCATAAAGGGGGCCTTGAGAGGTAAGGAAGTCCTTCTCTTCCTCCCTCTGTTCTGCCTCAAGTGCCCTGTCCATTATTCCATGCAGCGTGTGCGCCAACAGGTGGACAAGAGGGACAGTGTCACTGATGCATGCACTGTCACTGCTCACCATCCTCGTGGCCTCCTCAAATGGTGCCAGGACAGTGCATGCATCCCTGATCATGACACACTGGTGTGGAAAAAAAAAATCCCAAGCTCTCCTGACCATGTCCAGGTGCCATATTGGCACAGATACTCATTGATGGCCCTCTGCTGCGTGTGCAGCCGCTGCAGCATGGCGGCCAACGTTGAGTTCCACCTGGTGGGCATGTCACAGATTACGCGGTTCTTGGGCAGGTTAAATTCCTTTTGCAGGTCAGCCAGCCGAGCACTGGAATTATATGACCAGCAGAAATGCACACAGACTTTCCTAGCCTGCCTCAGGACATCCTGTAAGCCCGGGTACCTACCCAAGAACCGCTGCACCACCAAGTTAAGGACATGCCAAACAGGGCACATGGGTCAGCTGTCCCTGTCGGAGGGCGGAGAGGAGGTTGGTGCCATTGTCGCAAACCACCATTTCTGGCTTAAGCTGGCGTGGCATCAACCACCTCTGAGCCTGCCCCTGAAGAGCTGACAGAATCTCTGCCCCAGTTTGGCTCCTGTCCCCCAAGCACACCAGCTGAAGCACTGCATGGCATCTTTTTGCCTGCGTACTTGCGTAGCCCCTTGAACGCCTACGGAGCACCGCTGGTTCCGAGGACAAATCAGCAGAGGAAGAAGCCATGGAGGAAGAAGAAGAGGAGGGGGTGGAGGAGAGAGGTGTGTCATAATCACCAGTAGTAGCATTTTGGAGGCGTGGTGGAGGAACAACCTCCAACACTACTGCACCTTGTCCTGCATCCTTCCCAGCTGCCAGCAGAGTCACCCAATGCGCCGTGAAAGATAGGTAACATCCCTGTCCATGCCTGCTGGACCATGAGTCAGCTGTAATATGCACCTTACTGCTGACCGCCCTGTCCAGCGAGGCCAAGACATTGCCTTCCACATGCCGTTAGAGAGCCGGAATCGCTTTCCGTGAAAAAAAGTGGCATTTGGGAACCTGCCACTCAGAAACTGCTCATTCCACAAACTCACGGAAGAGGGCAGAGTCTACCAACTGAAAAGGCAGCAGTTGAAGTGCTAGCAATTTAGCCAAGCTAGCATTCAACCGCTGGGAATGTGGATGGCTGGGAGCGAACTTCTTTCGGCGGTGCAGCAGCTGGGGCAGGGAAATTTGCCTGGTACAATCTGACGTTGGTGTACCGATAGCAAATTGCCCGCAAGTACTTGGCTGTGACACACCGAATTCTACACCTTCATTCCTCTCAGTGCAGGTTTCAGAGAGGACTGAAGGTATAGTGGGGTTGGAGATCCAAGCTGATGAGGAGCAAGGAGAGGTTCGCTTTGTTCTTTGGTGTGGGTCTTTTAGGTACGCTTGCCAACGAACTGCATGGCAGGTCGACATATGTCTGGTCAAGCATGTGGTGCCCAAGCGGGTGATGTCTTGGCCACGCGAGATACGCTTGAGACATATGTTGCAAATAGCAGCGGTGCGATCTGATGCACTCGTCTCAAAAAAGGCCCACACCAAATAACTTTTTGAATAACGCACAGAGACAGCAGCGCCCTGCACATGCGGCGCTCTGTGGTGTGATGCAGTCGGTATGCTGCCCTTAAGCTGGCCCCTGGAGGGCATCCTGCCTCGTTGGAGATGTGCCTCCTCCTCCTCCTCTCTCCTATCAGGCACCCAGGTAGAGTCCATGACCTCATCATCCCCTCCCTCCTCATCACTGGAGCAAACCTGGCAGTATGCTGCAGCTGGGGGAACATGACTGCCAGTTTGCTGTCCTTCTTGGGCACCCCCTCTCTCTGGGCTCACGTTACTGCCTTCCTCTAGCTGGATACCATCATCAGAGCCTTCAAAACGCTGCGCATCCTCCTGCATCATGTACCAAACACTGTGGTCAAACAGTTCGGGGGACTCCTCAGGAGGACATGGTGGGGCTAGGGAAGGAGTGACTGATGCCATTGAGCCGAGGGAAGAGGCTGCTTTGCCAGACAAAGCACCCTGAGCCTGGGTGAGAGAGGATGAGGAGGATGAGGACGGCTTGGTCATCCACTCTACCAAGTCTTCGGCATATTGCGGCTCAACACGGCCAGCTGCCGAAAAAAGGACACGCGTGTCCCACGGCTGATGAGGATGCACCGTGTCCACGACCAGCACTGTTGCCTGGTCAAAGACAGCCCAGGCAACAGGCTGTCAAAGACAGTGGGGTGAAATATTACATACAGGGTCAAGGACAGGAATAAAAATTTGAAAGATGTTCTAGCCCTCCCCTTCTCAATCCAAAACTGCAAAAAAAAAATTTGTCTAGAATTTGGCTTTAAAACCTGTGCAGTCTCTTTACAACTGTAATATGAATTCATTCTATAGCTCTCCCTGACCTTTTGTTATCACCTGTTAGTCTGTCTACACCAGGGGTCCTCAAACTATGGCCCGCGGGCCGTATACGGCCCGCCAGTGCGATTTACCTGGCCCGCGGACTGCCCCTTTAACACTGTGGCAATCGTCCCCTTCTCTGACCTTTTTGTTCACCATTTTTCGCCACCGCTAGAGGTCGGAGATAATGTCTCGAACAGACGAGTTGTTAACAAGAAGGAAGCCTGCCGAGTGGCTACTATAAAAATGGAGCTGCGGCACCGCCCACCCCCCGCCCCCGGCCTGTCTGTCATCTGTGACCTGTTGTGGAAAGGGGCAGGGGGTGGGTGGTGCCACGGCTCCATTTTTATAGTAGCCACTCGGCAGGCTCCCTTTTTGTTAATAACTCATCTGTGGTCTTCTTGAAAATGGCTGCATCTAATTTGTTCCCCACTCCGCTGGGGACACCTGAGATGTAAGGAGGCACTCCGCTGGGGACACCTGAGATGTAAGGAGGCACTCCGCTGGGGACACCTGAGATGTAAGGAAGCACTCCGCTGGGGACACCTGAGATGTAAGGAAGCACTCCGCTGGGGACACCTGAGATGTAAGGAGGCACTCCGCTGGGGACACCTGAGATGTAAGGAGGCACTCCGCTGGGGACACCTGAGATGTAAGGAGACACTCCGCTGGGGGCACCTGAGATGTAAGGAAGCACTCCGCTGGCTGGGGACACCTGAGATGTAGGGAAGCACTCCGCTGGGGACACCTGAGATGTAAGGAGGCACTCCGCTGGCTGGGGACACCTGAGATGTAAGGAGACACGCCACTGGGGACACCTGAAATGTAAGGAAGCACTCCGCTGGCTGGGGACACCTGAGATGTAAGGAGACACTCCGCTGGGGACACCTGAGATGTAAGGAAGCACTCCGCTGGGGACACCTGAGATGTAAGGAGACACTCCGCTGGGGACACCTGAGATGTAAGGAAGCACTCCGCTGGGGACACCTGAGATGTAAGGAAGCACTCCGCTGGGGGCACCTGAGATGTAAGGAAGCACTCCGCTGGGGACACCTGAGATGTAAGTAAGCACTCCGCTGGGGACACCTGAGATGTAAGGAGACTCCACTGGCTGGGGACACCTGAGATGTAAGGAGACACTACGCTGGGGACACCTGAGATGTAAGGAAGCACTCCGCTGGGGACACCTGAGATGTAAGGAAGCACTCCGCTGGCTGGGGACAGTGACATCAGAGCTCCCACTGATTCTGATTCGGCATTATGGTGAGTTGAACTATTTAATTTTATATTACAATATAATAATAGAAATAATGCGCTTCAATCACCCTGACACCATAACAACCTTGGTGCCGGGATGATTGAAGCGCTAACACCAGGTGTTTGGAGTATCTTTATCTGCTGATTGTTAAACTTTCTGGAATACACATTTCTATTGTGGTTGGAGGAAGACTGTGATGGGGGGGGGGAGTCTGTGATGGGGGGAGTCTGTTATGGGGGGAATCTTATAGGGGGCTCTGTGATGGGGGTGTCTGTTACGGGGGGCTTTGTGATGGAGAGGAGTTTGTGTTGGGGGGGATTTGTGATGGGGAGATTTGTGATGGGGGGTCTGTGATGGGGGATCTTTTATGGCGGGCTTTGTGATGGATGACCTTACATGGGGGCTTTTTGATGGGGGGAATCTGTGATGGGGGGAATCTGTGATGGGGGGGATTTGTGATGGAGAGGTTCTGTGATGAGGGGGTTCTGTGATGCGGAGGGGGTTCTGTGATGGGGGAGGGGGATCTGTGATGAGGGGAGTCTCTGAAATACTAATAAGTTTATGTTGATTAAAATAGTTTTTTATTTTAAATATTAAATAGTTTTTTCCTGTTTTTTTGCACTACAAATAAGATGTGTGCATAGGAATTTGTTCATATTTTTTTAAACTATAGTCCAGCCCCCCAACAGTCTGAGGGACCGTGAACTGGCCCCCTGTTTAAAAAGATTGAGGACCCCTGGTCTATACCTTTGACTCTGGTTATCTACCATCTTCTTACTTCAGGGTATTTGTGGACGCCTTCTCTTCTGTAGGATTGCAAAGCATAGTTCGTACCTTTATCCCTTGTTCCTGTATATTCTATAATTGTACTAATTCAACTCTGATTGGCACTCTGGTTACTTCCCTGAACTGTTTTCAGGTTCCTGTTGCCCATTAGCTTCTGTCTGTATCTACTTAAACTCTGCCAACCTCAAACTTCTGCCTGTTCTACCAATTTGTCTGAATGATACCTGCCACGACCCTTGCCAGTTTATGGAATAATAGGCCACTGTATGTTATAGCAGTCTTATTGCCTATGTTTAATTTTCAGCATCTTTCTGTATGTGCTGTATTGTATAAAGTAAAATTAGACCTATGATAAAATCCACACTTCACTTTATATTTTTTCTTGTCATTCTATCTTCAACTGGTGACATTCTTCTCACACAGTCCAGTAAGAGTGCCAAACAAACGAGGAGTCCAAAATTTTTTATGATAAAATTGATTGAAAGCAGAAAAAATCCAATGAGTTTCAAGGGTCAAATGTACTCCCCTTTCATCAAGGCTTAGCACTTTTGACTTTTGCTTAGGACTCAAGAAATCAGATATTAAATAGCTCTGCAGTGTGATTTACTGCTTGGATCAGTTTCAGGAGCACAGGTTAACCACTTGCCGACCGCCTCCTGTACATATACATCGGCAGAATGGCACGGACAGGCACATCAACGTACCTGTACGTCCCCTTTAAGTGCCTGTCCGTGTGGTCGCGCATGCCACCCCCCCTACAGTAAGAAACACTATGCAGGGAACACTTACCCCTATAGCGCCACCTAGTGGTTAACCCCTTCACTGCCAGTGTCATTTCCACAGTAATCAGTGCATTTTTATAGCACTGATCGCTGTGAAAATGGTCCCAAAAATGTGTCAAAAGTGTCCGATGTGTCCGCCATAATGTCGCAGTCACAAAAAAAAACACTGTTTGCCGCTATTACTAGTAAAAAAATAAATAAATAATAAAAATTTCATAAAACTATCCCCTATTTTGTAAACGCTATAACTTTTGCGCAAACCAATCAATAAACGCTGATTGCGATTTTTTTTTACCAAAAATATGTACAAGAATACGTATCGGCCTAAATTGAGGAAAAAATGTTTTTTTATATATTTTTGGGGGAAATTTATTATGGCAAAAAGTCAAAAATATTGTATTTTTTTCAAAATTGTCGCTCTATTTTTGTTTATTGCGCAAAAAATAAAAACCGCAGAGATGATCAAATACCACCAAAAGAAAGCTATATTTGTGGAAAAAAAAGGACGTCAATTTTGTTTGGGAGCTACGTCGCACGACCGCGCAATTGTCAGTTAAAGTGACGCAGTGCCGAATCGCAAAAAGTGGCCTGGTCTTTAAACAGCCAAAATGGTCCGGGGCTGAAGTGGTTAACCACTTCTCCACCGGGCCTTTTCTGGCACTTCTCTCCTTCATGTAAAAATCATAATTTTGCTAGAAAATTAAACAGAACCCCCAAACATTATATACATTTTTTTTAGCAGACACCATAGGGAATAAAATGGCGGTCATTGCAACTTTTTATTTTTCACGGTATTTGCGCAATAATTTTTCAAACGCCTTTTTTTGGGAAAAAAACGGTTTCACAAATTAAAAAATAACAAAACAGTAAAGTTAGCCCAATTTTTTTGTATAACGTGAAAGATGCTGTTACGCTGAGTAAATAGAAACCTAACATGTCACGCTTAAAAAATTGCGCACAACTCATGGAATGGCGCCAAACTTCGGTACTTAAAAATCTCCATAGGCGACGCTTTCAATTTTTTTACAGGTTACTATTTTTGAGTTACAGAGGTCTAGTGCTAGAATTGTTGCTCGCACTCTACCGCACGCGGCGATACCTCACATGTGGGGTTTGAACGGCGTTTACATATGTGGGCGGGACTTACATGCGTGTTCGCTTCTGACCGCAAGCTACCGGGGACAGGGGAGTTTCACATTTATTTTATTTTTTTCATTTTATTTTTTATTTTACTGAATTTTTTTTTATTTTGACACTTTTTTTTTTTTCTGATCACTTTTATTCCTATTACAAGGAATGTAAACATCCCTTGTAATAGGAATCATTGTGACAGGTCCTCTTTATGGAGAGATGCAAGGTCAATAAAATCCCACATCTCTCCTCCAGGCTGGAAAGCATGAGATCTGCCGCTATGATCGTTCTTATGGTGCGCAGAATCGCTGGCAGAAGAGAAGGATATCTGAATGATGCCTGTAGCTACAGGCATCGTTCAGATATCCCCCATCAAAGTCAATCACATCTTATGACGTCCTTGGTGGACAAATGGTTAAAGTGATTGTAAAGGATTTTTTATTTTTTTTAAATAACAAACATATCATATTTAACTGTTCAATGCAATCATTTTGCACAGAGAAGCCCTGATCCTTTTCTTCTCAGGAACCCACCGGTGCTCATAGCTCCGCTACCCCCGATTGCTATAGGGGGCACCAGGGCTTTTTTTCAGCACGAACGCGGGGGAACGCAGGTCCGGCACCTCCAGGACTGAATGTATGTAATGGCAAGGGGTGGTGGGGTGTGCTGTAAGGCCTGTTGAGGCTGGCTGTTGGGGGATCTATTGTCAATGGAGGGGATCTATTTTGTGGGAGGAGGGTTGTTGCTGGGGAGGTCAGTTGTTGCTGGTAGGGGATCTATTGTTACTCAGGGTGGGTCTTATGCTACTGGGGGGGTCAGTTGTTGCTGGTAGGGATTTGCTGTTGAGGGAGGAGCCTATTGTTTCTGGCTGCTGGAAGATCTGTTTTAGCTGTTTGGGGTCTATTGTTGCTGAGGAAGGGGGTGATATTTTGTTGTAGGTGGTCTGTTGTTGCTGGGGGATCTATTGTTGCTTGGGGGTCTATTGATGCTGGCTGGGAGGAGATCTGTTGTTGCTTTAGGGGGTTTATTGTTACTGGGGAGGAGGGTATTTTTTTATAGGTGGTCCATTGATGCCAAGGGAATCTATTGTTGCTGGCTGCAGGGGATCTATTTTACTGCTTTTGTTATTATCATTAACGAGTTCCATACAAATTAGTTAGTATTAGTACCACAAATGTTACATGCTTCTGTATTCTCTAAAAGAGGTGGTCTTGGAAGATGGGTAGGTGGTGGAACCAAGGAACGGTGCTCAGTGGTGGGTAGGGGTCAGAGACAAGGGATGACTTGGAAAGGGGGAGTTCCTGCACCTAGTCTTTGAGAAAAAAAGCCCTGGGGGCACTCTTGTGGGCTCGCTCCTGAGCTGGCTCTGTGTGCCCCACCCTCACTTCCTCTAAACTAATGCTGCTGTCTCTGAGCCAATGAGAATAGAGAGAGCTGAGGGAGCCTTTCATCTTGTGCACAGATCTGGATCGAGATCGGGCAATGGTAAGTATAAGGGGGAGAAAATATAAAAAGAAAAGGGCGCAACAGCCTTGTGCATTATCCCAAGATAATTTATTAATAAAAAAATCAGTAAAATACTACTCACAAACATGTGATGAATTAAAAGCTTGTGAAGACCACTTGGATGTGGCAATCAATCATAGAGCCGACAGTCTCCAGAAAGCAGAGAGGAGGACCTCAGAACCACTGTTGCTGACGCGTTTCAAAGGAGTACCTTCTTCCTCAGAGCCTCTAGGCTTCAGATGCTTACAAGTATGCAGCCAAGGTAGAAATTGTCTCCATTTTGTGGAGTGCTGCCAAACTGGAGCCAGTGTGCCCAATTACATTTTCAGTGACCCTTAGAAAATCTGAATCCAGCTCCCAGTTTGCTCTTGTATTCTTCTCACAATGACACTTTGGTGTCCACCTAATCCTAAGAAACCTGCTTTCCAATTCCTAGGTTGAGCTCTGCAATTTATGCACTGGTATTAGGAATTAACATGAGAAACCATAACCAGTTTATTACAAGCTCCTGGTCTGTTGATACATTGTAATGACTATCTTGCTCTGACCTAAAGAAATTGAAGTTACAGCTCGTTTGGCTGGACTTCTCCTATGGATCACAGGAGTTCAATTTGTTTTGCACTCCTGTGACTCGTTTTCAGCAGAGAGCAGTCCTAGGCTACTAAAGGCATAGTAACTGCCCTACCCCACTAGAGTAGCCCAAGATGTATGCATTTTATGGGGTGAAGGGTTCCCTTTGTTTGCAGCAGTTGGGTCTGTGAGGGCTTTCTGATCTGATTAGTGGTGAGAGGCCCTGGTAGAGGTACTGAGGGCTAGGGCATAAGGCACAAAGGGCAGAATGAAACACTGAGTGAATGATGTGGATGAGGCACTTGTGCTGTTGTGGATGGAAGAGCAGGCACTCTTTTATGCAATTTGCGTGGTATACTACTATGACTAAGTGACCTGTCTTTTCGCCCCTGCAACAGATGTCACTGGAAACTAAGTGTTCCCCAGAATGTTCTAAAGGATCAAAACATAAAAGGAGCCAGTAACAGTGACTTTTCTTTAGGTGAATTATACATGGGAAAGCAGGTTAAAGACATTCAACTATTTAAAGCATCTCACTCCTCTGCTTAGATACTCAGTTCAAACAAGGACTAATTGTATATTTGCTTTTGTGCACTTATCCTCTGTCTACTCCTCATTACAGGGCTGATATATTAAAGTATGAAATATTTCCCATTGCCCATAGGAACCATTATCTGCTGACTGTAAATTCTGCAGTCCATAGTTTGAAAAAGAAACAAGAATTATGATCGGTTGCATAACTAAACAGAAAAAAATTTCCCTTTAGTACATTTATACAACAGCCCCAAAATGAGTCCAGTGACTTAGTTATTATCACTGTTTGCTATGACGGTAGAACTTTCACGGATTAAAGTAGAGCTATGGTCTCCCATATAAAATACATATGCTGCAGCACTTAAAGCAGAGTTCCACCCAAAAATGGAACTTCCGCTTTTCGGAACCCTCTTCCCCTCCGGTGTCACATTTGGCACCTTTCAGGGGGTAGGGGGGTGCAGATACCTGTATAATACAGGTATTTGCACCCACTTCCGGGCAGAGACTCCCATGGGAGTCACTCCACTTCCCGTCCCCCCCCCAGCTGCCTTCTGGGAAACACACTGGTCCCAGGAGACAGCGGGGACCACTGGGAACGTGCCGCGCTACTCGCACATGCACAGTAGGGAACCGAGTAGTGAAGCCGCAACGCTTCACTTCCTGATTCCCTCACCGAGGATGGCGGCGGGGGAAGCCGAGAGACGAGCGATTGCTCGCCTTCGGCTGCCGACATCGCTGGACTCCAGAACAGGTAAGTGTCCATTTATTAAAAGTCAGCAGCTGCAGTATTTGTAGCTGCTGGCTTTTAATAAAAAAAATTTCGTGGGACCTCCGCTTTAATGATATACGTGAATCTTTACACTGAGTGCACTAACAGTTTTCTCTAAGTACCCCTGCAAAGTCCCACAAATCAAGATCAAGATAGTATACAAGGTCTGTCTGGTAGAAGTCCACCCACTGTTAATATAACGAGAACGGTTTGAATCGATGTAACCTGGCAGCCAAAGAGAGTGTACTGGAATGCGCATGTGTGAACAATTACAACTTCATTGTACTAGTCAGTGGGGGCGAAAGATGATGTTAAATGAGCATGTGTACTATTTGGCCGTCGCATTCAAATGACTGAGCAAGTAAAGCAACAAATCTCCATTTGAGTAAACTATTCAGATGATTTAGGAGGCTTTTGGGGATGATTCAATGAGTGCAAAGCAAATAAAAGCGTGCTACGAATGCTTCAAAGATGGTTGACAATCTGTTAAAAGTGATCCATGTTCTGAAAGGCCTGCAACAAGCAGAACACCTGAGAATGTTGAATGTGTACAGGCTGCAATCAACAATCATCGAATGACAGTGTGAGAACTAGAGAAGGATCTAGGGATTCAAAAATGACTGTGGCTGAGATTTTGACGCAGGAGCTTTGCATTTGTTTAGCAGTTGGAAATTGTGCTGCAGTTGTTAAAGCTTGCTTCAAACCACTACCAATGAACCAGACTTCCTTAAGAAGGTCATAACTGGAGATGAATCGTGGGTCTATGGCTATGATCTGGAAACGAAGGCCAAGTCCTCCCAATGGAAGTCCTATCTTTTTTTTTTTTTTTTAAAGACAGATTTGTGAACAAGGGATATGAAAGAAAGCAGTTGGAATTTTTTAAAAGAAAAATATTAAGATAAAATAGAGAGAAGGACTCCTTAACAGGACAGACCAAAAATGAAAAAAGGAAAAATGAATGTTTGATTATAACTGATTATACAGGTGTAGCGGGTGTTTGAATTTAAGGGAGGCATCTGGGTGGTAGTGTAACCCAGATGCACAAATTCCTAGGGGATCCGAGACCTTTTTCTGGTTCTTGGAGGACTCTGGTGGTGTGAGGTTCCTTGCGGTCCACAGGTGGCGCTGTTGCCCTGGGCCGAGGCTGAACTCACCACAAGACTGTACCTTTTTGTCCTCCCCTGGAGCTGGTACAGCGGGGCGGGGAACCCGCTGTGACGCAAAGGGAGAGGGGATAAAGGGCGCAGACGCTCTTACCACGGGGTTCAGAGTTCAGAGTCCGGAGTGGGAGTCGGAGGACTCGGCCGCACCCAGGCACCTTCAGCTTGGGTGCTGGCGTTCCAGTGTTCCAGGCCTAGGTGCCCTTGACCTAGCCGGAGTGGAGATGGAGTCCATCTCAGGCACCTTTAGCCTGGGGTGAGGTACTATGGCGGACGCCTGGGGCTCAGTACCTTCGACTGAGTTCCGCGAGGGTGGAGGAATCCGAGGGGGCCCTAACTCCTTGGGTGCCCGTGTCTGAGTTTGTGAGGACTGGTGTGCGGAACTTCTCTGGAGAGTCCGACGCAGCATCGCTGGTGACAGAGAGGCCTCCGGTTTCTACCTTGGACGGATTTCCTTCCCCTGACAAGGGCAGTGCTAGCAAAGGTAATTCACGTTCTACCTCACATAGTCAGTGGCAGTGACTATTTACCACTGGTGATACCACAGTGGTTAGCAACAGAAGAGAAAGGATTGTGCCTCGATCTATCCCCATTATTACTCAGTAGAAGAAACTGTTTGTTGTTTGCCAAGAAGAATAAAACTGAGTTGGACCTATTCATTGTGTGGAACTCTGGTTACTAGGAGCAAAGGAGTCAGGGACGAAGTACTGGACTTGACTCTAGGACACCTACACAAAACCCAATCTTCTGGTCTTCACCTCTCAGCTATGGAGGACATGGGCCTTGGTGTATCTCATCTCTCTCTCCCAGGTACCCCTAGACAACAGCCGTATAACCGATAAAACTAGAGAGAGGGGTGGGGCCGCTACACAGGCAACACAGAAAACTAGAAAAAATCATGAAGAAATGTTTACTAATCCTGTTGAAAGATAAATAATTGTATAAGGTCCTCCCAATTAAACCTAGGTTTAATTATGGGAGAGTTTCCTCTCTGCAGACAGAATTGGTACATAATGTTATGGATCCTCATAGAAAAACAGTTACATTTTTTGAAGGAAAAAGATTTAATAGGTGCAAAAGGTGCATGATGTGCAGAATGCTGAAAATATGTTAAAGTTTGAAACATACTAAAAAGCAGTATGATATTAAAGAATTAATTTCATGTAATACTATATACGTAGTTAATATACTGGAGTGCCCTTTCTGGCTACAGTACATTTAAAGGAAAACTAGAAAACCTTTAGAAAAAGTTTTAAAAACAATAGTGTCACTAGACATTTCAGAGGGATGCACAACAAAGATCCCAGCTTTCTAATATTTTATGGTATTGATTGTGTTAAAAATCACTGGAGGGGCTTGGATGTTATAAAATATATTTTCAAGGTAGAAACTAAGTGGATTCATGAATTATATACGGTACAACCCACAGGATTAAATATAGATATTGATTTAAACTGCTTTTTGATAATTTTTTACTGTCTTTTTAGTTATTAGGAGGTCATTCTTTTAGCTTTTTCACCTAAATAGTAATTTATTCATTCCTATATTCGCTATAGTGTGAGAGGGTTAGTAAAGTTTGAACATTATCTGATTTTAAGTAATTTTTAGTGTAAGGGTAGAGTTCTGCTTTAATATAATTATTCAGATAAGTTAGAGTTCCGCCTTTATAAATAAAGTGTGTCATCTTATGTTATGTGGACATTTAGATCCACAATAGGGGGTTTTGGCTTGGTGTTAGGCACCTATTAATAGAGCTCACCAAATAGGGTCAGAGTTACACTTTAATTAGTACAACATCTCTTTAAATATTGGCTTTTAATACTAAGAAAAAGGACAAAAAAAATCATATAGGTACAGTGTTGCATGACTGAGTAATTGTCATTCAAAGTGGGACAGCACTGAAAGCTGAAAATTGGCCTGGTTAGGAAGGGGGTTTAAGTGGACAAGTGGTTAAAAAGAAAGGTTGACACTTTGAAAGTCAGGCAAGGCATATGATGCATTAATGCCACAGTTGACAAAGCCTGCCTTAAAGTGGTTTAACCTAAAACCAAAAATGTAATATATTGCAGCTTATCAATCATTATATGTGGTGGCTTTAAGGTAAAAAAACCCTACAATAGCAATCCCTGATTTTGAGAGACTGTCCCTGATTCGGGAAAAAGTCCCTCAGTCCCTCTTTCCTCCTCATGTGTCCCTTATTTTGGTCTGACCTATATAGTTGTATATAAAATGCACTTTTTAGCTTTCAAAAAGTCTTTCCCAGTGCTAAACCTTTCATCCAAATTCTAAAATTACCGTATATACTCGAGTATAAGCCGAGATTTTCAGCCCTTTTTTTGGGGCTGAAAGTCCCCCCCTCGGCTTATACTCGAGTCATAGAAATTTTTACATTGTAAATATTACCTGTAAAGAAGTTGCGGCTGCGGCGTCCATCGTTCGAATTCCGCGGCGTCCATCGTTCAAAATTCCGCGGTCTCTTCCTGTTCCTTACTTGATAGGCGAGTCTCAGCAGACACTCTCCGCCTATCACGAACGTTCTCTCATCCTCAGTTTTCCAGCAGACGTCTGTGATTGGCGGAACACCCAACACAGTGTCTGCTGGGAAAACTAAGGATGAGAGAATGATCGTGATAGGCGGAGAGTGTCTGCTGAGACTCGCCTATCAAGTAAGGAACAGGAAGAGAACGCGGAATTTTGAACGATGGACGCCGCGGAATTCGAACGATGGACGCCGCAGCCGCAACTTCTTTACAGGTAATATTTACAATGTAAAAATTTATATTTACAGGGAACAGCGAGCTAGGGAACAGTGGGGCATCGGCTTATACTCGAGTCAGTAAGGTTTCCCAGTTTTTTTGGGCAACATTAGGTACCTCGGCTTATACTCGGGTCGGCTTATACTCGAGTATATACGGTACTGCATTTGCAATTTGTAATAGCCAGTATAATAGTAATGGTAAAAAAATTAAATAAAATAAAAGCACTTGTGGGTTTAACTAATATATTTTTTGTTTAATTCTCCTTTAAGAGGGAGTGGTAGGGGGTGTGTCCTATGACTACATATTTTTGCTAATAGGTGTCCCTTGTTTCCATCTCAAACAGTTGGGAGGTTGGGAGGTATGCTAATATGCTGAGAATAACTAAAGCCCCGTACACACGGTCGGACTTTTGCCCAACAAACTTTGTTTTGAGCAAGTTGGACCAACAATCCGACCGTGTGTACGCTCCATCGGACAAACTTTTTTCGTTTGGTTTTGGATTTCATCGGACAAAAGTTGGGTCTGCAAACGGACAAACTTTTGCCCAACAAAAGTCCGATGGAGCAAAATCCGACCGTGTGTACAGAAAACCATCGGACTTTAGTCCGATGGACAAAACAACTAATGTTAAAATCAACCAACAATAGCAGAAGTTGACCAAAGGGTGGCAGTAAAGATCAGAAAAGAGCAGAAAAAACACGTGATGTTGTAAGAAGTTTTAAGAAAGTTTGCAGAAAAGTCCGAGCGTGTGTATGCTATGGGTGTTCCCAACCAACTCCGTTCGGACAAAAAACCACGGAAAAGTCCGATGGAAGTCCGACCGTGTGTACGAGGCTTTACACATACGTACGGCGATGTCTTCCGCACACGCTGTGGCGTTTCCAGCTGGGGTCATGCCGTGACTGGCGGCTCCCGCACGCATGCGCGGGAGTGACGTCACGCGACTCCGGTCAGTCACAGAGCCGGAGTTCGCAGCCCCCAAAGGAAGAGGGATGAAGAATGGACGCTTCCAGCCAGCGAGGAAATCGGGGACATCGCAGGCTTTACCTTTGCAGGGAAACAAAGAGGAAGTAAAACCCATCAGGGTTTACTTCCTCTTTAAAGAGGAGTAGCTAATCTAGACAAACTAATGGAAGAACAGCATGGGATCCCCCAGATTGATATTAAGCATAAAATAGATGAAGCAAGACTGGCCCCTAACTTAAGTCTGACCACCCAGGCGGAAAAACATATTACCTGGTCCAAGCACAAATACTACACAATGGGAGATAAAGCAACCACAATGTTAGCCAAAAAACTAGTACCCCTGACCATATACACCGAATTTACCTAAATTAAGACTACCCACTGGACATCCTACTCAAAATCCTGAGTTGATTCTCACGGAATTTCATAAATTTTACAACAGACTGCATAGTCCACTGACTTCATATGGGTCAACTAAGGCAGACGAGTTCTTTCGAGACGTCCAATTACCCAAACTAACTCAAGCTCACATGGAGCTGATGGACAAAGACTTTACAGAAGTAGAGATTAATATGGCCATAAAAACTATCCACCCTTCAAAAGCCCCAGGGCCGGACGGCTTCTCAGGTCACTATTATAAAAAGTATCAAGAGGTCCTCACCCCCCATTTATGCTCCTACTTTAATGACCTGAGACGAGGAAATAAGATCCCCAATTATGAGAACGCAGCCTATCTATACGTTATACCAAAACCGGGAAAGGATCACTGAGACTGTGCCAATTATCGTCCGATCTCTTTGATCAACACGGATTTAAAAATATTAACTAAAGTGCTAGCGTTTAGATTAAACTCTTTCCTCCCACGCTATATACATCCAGACCAGGCAGGCTTTGTCCCAGACCGCAAGGCATCAGATCCGACCCGTAGGATAATAAATCTAATTTCAGAAATTCAGTCTGACTGGGATGGTAAGGGACCTAGACAGGGCATGCTGCTTTCGTTGGACATCCAGAAGGCGTTTGATTCCCTCTCCTGGGACTATTTGTTTGATGTGTTATGTCGCTTTGGCTTTGGAGAACGCTTTCTGGCCCTCCTTCGGATGCTGTATGACACCCCGACCGCATCATTGATGCTTAGGGGTTACTCCTCCCAACCCTTAGCTATCAAGAGGGGAACTAGGCAGGGATGCCCGTTGTCCCAGCTAGTATTCGCTCTAGCGATAAAGCCCTTGGCTATAAGGATTCACTCCTGCCCGGATATCAGAGGTATAGTCTGTGGGGATGGTGACAGTGTTGCCAACCGTACGTAGATTTACGTACGGTACGTGAATTTAACCCCTTTTTTGGGGTGTACGTTAATGTCCGCTATGGGCACCGGCGCCCATAAAAAAGATGGCCACGAGCCGGCCATACAACGGCGCATGCGCCGTTCCGAAGCCGGCCGAGCGCAGGGAAACTTGTTCACGCTCGGCCGGGCGGCGCACGCACAGTAACGTGATGGCGCCGCTGGCGCCATTTTTGAATACACTGGCGTGACTCGAGTCCTCAGCAGTAGCACTAATCATCAGAGGAGCGAGCGGAGCACTGACAGGGTGGAGGAGCGAGCGGAGCACTGACAGGGTGGAGGACAGAGTCAGACAGACTCGAGGTGAGTGAAACTGGGGGGGTCAGTGAGTGAGCCTGGAGCGTGAAGCCGTGCCAATGGTGCCATGCAGGGGACACAGAGACTGATGTGCTCTCTGTCCACCGGCACCATATTACTTCTCGAAATCATCAGTGTGCTGTGTCCTCCTCTGGCTCCTGTGCACCTTTCCACAGGTCAGGGCAGCACAGTGCTGCCCTGACCTGTGGAGAGGTGAAAGGGGCACAGGAGGAGGACACAGCACACTGATGATGTGGAGAAGTAATATGGTGGTGGACAGAGGAGGAGGCTACTGTGAGGGGGTGAGGAGGGCACCATCATGTCCGCAGAGTGTCTCCGGCACCTCCAGTAGTATGTCCGCAGCCTCTGTCCCCCCTCCAGTAGTATGTCCGCAGCCTCTGTCCCCCCTCCTGTAGTATGTCCGCAGCCTCTGTCCCCCCTCCTGTAGTATGTCCGCAGCCTCTGTCCCCCCTCCTGTAGTATGTCCGCAGCCTCTGTCCCCCCTCCTGTAGTATGTCCGCAGCCTCTGTCCCCCCTCCTGTAGTATGTCCGCAGCCTCTGTCCCCCCTCCTGTAGTATGTCCGCAGTCTCTGTCCACCTCCTGTAGTATGTCCACAGTCTCTCCAGTGTCCACCTCCCTGTAGTATGTCCACAGTCTCTCCAGTGTCCACCTCCCTGTAGTATGTCCGCAGTCTCTGTCCACCTCCCTGTAGTATGTCCGCAGTCTCTGTCCACCTCCTGTAGTGTGTCCGCAGTCTCTGTCCACCTCCTGTAGTGTGTCCGCAGTCTCTGTCCACCTCCTGTAGTGTGTCCGCAGTCTCTGTCCACCTCCTGTAGTGTGTCCGCAGTCTCTGTCCACCTCCTGTAGTGTGTCCGCAGTCTCTGTCCACCTCCTGTAGTGTGTCCGCAGTCTCTGTCCAACTCCTGTAGTGTGTCCGCAGTTTCTGTCCAACTCCTGTAGTGTGTCCGCAGTTTCTGTCCACCTCCTGTAGTGTGTCCGCAGTCTCTGTCCACCTCCTGTAGTGTGTCCGCAGTCTCTGTCCACCTCCTGTAGTGTGTCCGCAGTCTCTGTCCCCCTCCTGTAGTGTGTCCGCAGTCTCTGTCCCCCTCCTGTAGTGTGTCCGCAGTCTCTGTCCCCCTCCTGTAGTGTGTCCGCAGTCTCTGTCCCCCTCCTGTAGTGTGTCCGCAGTCTCTGTCCCCCTCCTGTAGTATGTCCGCAGCCTCTGTCCACCTCCTGTATCGTGTCTGCAGTCTCTGACCATCTCTTGTCATGTCTACAGTCTCTGAGGGGATCCTAGAAAGGAGTCAAGAGTGGGAGTGCCGCCGGGATGGGGGTTACGGCCCAGGAAGAAACACACGTGTGGACTGGGGAGAAGAGATCAGACCCACCAAGCTGGAGCCGTCTGACTGAGCCTCACACTGTGCACCTGGGAGGAGGTAAGTGACAGTGCCGCCAGGCCATTCTGAGGGGGGGGGGGGGTCACTGATGTAAGAAGGTGAATGAATACAATAATGTAAGGGGGCACTGATATAAAGGTTTCCCCCTTATATTAGTGCCCCCCCCCCTTACCTTAGTGTATTCACTCTGTGGAAGGTGGTCTCTATTCACCAGAGCTCCCCTCCACATCAGAGTTCCCCCTTACATCATGATCTGCAGCGTTCCCCTTTACATAAGAGTGCCCTTGCACTGTAAGGGGGCATCCTGCAGACTCTGATATAAGTGGGAACTCTGTGCTGGCTGGGTTATAGTAACCTAACCTTCATGTAAATTGAGAAATATGTTTTTTTACTTTTGTTTAACTTAAACACATTGATATTAGCATTAGCTGTGTGTTTATAGTTGAAATATTGATATTTGCACTGTTTAGCACTAAAAACAGTAATTTTAGGTACTGTTTTGCAGTGTCAGTAAAAAATGCAGCTCTGCCAGTAATCTTCATTATTTTTGCCAGTAAGAAATTGGTGCCGTACAGAAATTTTGGCATCCTTGCCAGTAAATTTCACTTCAGGGGGTTGGCAACACTGGATGGTGAGCATAAATGCCTTCTTTTTGCTGATGACCTGCTGTTGGCTTTATCTTCGCCAATCACTTCCCTCCCTTATTTATATGCAATTTTACAACCATTCTCTGAGATCTCAGGTCTACACATTAACCACAGCAAATCTAGGGCTTTAAATCTCTCTTTGCAGAGTCCCACCAAGAAAACGCTAGAACAGTCTTACCAATTCTCATGGGAGCTGGAGGCTCTTCCATACTTAGGGATACGTTTGACTGCATCTATTCAAACGCTGTATAAACGAAACTACCCTGCCCTGTTCAAATTGCTGGCCAGATGGCAGATTCACCCCTCATTGTGGTTCGGCAGACTACACTCGATTAAAATGAACATAGTACCGAAGGTTCTATATTTATTCCGCACTATACCTGTGTCATTAGTTCGAACTGATCTTCAAGCCTTTCAAAATAAAATTCTCCAGTTTATTTGGGTCGATAAGAGGCCTAGGGTGAACAAAAGGACAATGTATACTCCAAAAAGAAAAGGGGGACTTGGCTTGCCCGATCTATTGAAATACTTTAACGCGGCCCAATTGGCCCAACTCACTAGATTTCATTCCCAACATCCCGAGCAATATGGTTGACTATGGAATCATATTCCTGTCGTCCTGCACCAATTTCACAAATTATGTGGCTCCCAATGAAGGAGAGACCAATCATACTATGTCCTACTCTTTCCTTCTCACTAGAAATTTGGGATAGACTTTCTCAGACTCAGAAATTCAAGTCACCCCATAATCCATTAGCACCTCTATTGAGAAATAAGGAATTCACCCCGGGCCTCACTCCCCCCACATTCGAATGGTGGACCAATAAAGGATTAATACAGATCGCAGACCTCTGTGATCACAGGGGTATGCTATCTGAAAGCTCACTGGTAGAAAAATATCAAATGCCATGCTCTGAACGCTATAGATATGCCCAAATACATCATTATGTACAAACAATAGCTTGTGAAGGTGATTTAGCGACAATGACTCCCATGGAGTATCTGTGTAGACAACATGATAAACTCAGGGGTCACATATCAGCTATATATACAATCTTGACAACTATCTCGACTAAATTGAACTATATGCTCCAATGGGAACAAGATAATCAGGAAACCCTTGGATTAGAGGAATGGCATGCGATATCAGAAGCAGAATCTAGATCGTTCATCAATACCTCTATTATAGGGGCTAACTATAAGATCTTATTAAGATGGTATATGGTACCAGCCAGACTGGCCACCTTTGTACCCGGAGCCACCACTAGGTGCTTTAGAGGCTGCGGCCAAGTGGGATCCACCTATCACATATGGTGGACATGCCCCAAAGTCAGGAGATTTTGGATCAGGGTCTACAATTTCATATATACCCTTACCCAGATAAACCTGACGAAATCTGTGAAACACGCACTCCTGGGTGGGGGGCTAGTGGAAGCCTCTAGAGCCCAAAGACGGCTTCTTACATTTATATTCATTTCAGCTAAAATAGCGATATCCAGAAACTGGAGATCTGCTGCCCTGCCATTCGATCAGCTTAAACGCAAAATGACGTGGCTAATGTTAAATGAAAGGTTAACAGCAATAGTACAAGACAAGATGAAGTTGTTTCACAGAGTATGGGACCCATGGAATAAATACCTGACAAATGACCCCAGGACACTCACAAACTAGATTTTATTATCAAGAGATAGGTCTCTGAGCACGGAGCCATACTCCCTCCCCTAGCTCTTCCCTTCTTTGCTCTTTCCTCTGCACTTTTTCTCTATTTTGTTTTACCCTCCCTTTCTTACTAATGTTGTTATTGGGTTTTAAATTTATTGTTATATATGTTGTGTTTCTCCTTTTCACTCTCGGCAGACCACAGTCTGCTTGGGCGGTGGGTGCCCGTGCGACCGGAGGAACCAGACTCTCCCGTTAGTCGGATGGGGAGCTGGTTCTTCCCAGCAGGTTGAACCTACCCTAAGGCCTAGGATTGACAACATGTTTTAGGTCATAGACACGGTGGCACTGTATACAATCTATAATTCGTATTGAGAAAGGCATGTGTACCACATTTCTTTGAGTAAAGGAGTTTCAGCCAACATTAGGAGGTGCAATGGCCTATGTATGCAATAAGAGGAGGATTCCTCAAGTAAATCTAAATACTTATTGTATGACTCTCAGGGTTTGTTGTATACTGCTTCATGAAAATCCGAGATCTTTGTTTTGTATTTGTTTTTTATTACTTTTTGTACTGTAAAACTTTAATAAACACTATTGAAACATAAAGAGGATTTCCAGTTGTTTTTTTTGTTTATTAAAAGTCAACAGCTACAAAAAGTGTAGAAATTGAAGAAAGTTTGGACAGCCACACTCCAAAAAATAGTTCCTTTATTTTAAAATCAAGTCACAAAAATACATGCCACAGCAAAAAAGCAGATGTAAGCTGACGCGTTTCACACTGTAGTTCAGTGCTTATTCATAGCCAAGTTAGCTATAAATAAGCACTACAGTGTGAAACGCATCAGCTTACATCTGCTTTTTTGCTGTGGCATGTATTTTTGTATTTTTGTGACTTGATTTTAAAATAAAGGAACTATTTTTTGGAGTGCGGCTGTCCAAACCTTCTTCAATTTCCACATTTTCATATGCATTGTCTGCACCCGCAGCTTTGGATCTAGTGAGAGGCTCATTAGGCACATCTGAGCGGTAATCTTCTCTCTACAAAAAGTGTAGCTGATGACTTTTAATAAACACACACTCCCCTGTCCCATGATCCAGTGATGCAACCGCCCGAACCCTCGGTTCTCTCCCTCTTCTCAGCCCCGCTCTGGCATTACAAGTGTGGGCACCCGGCTGTGACTTGCAGATTTACAGCCGGGTGCACACTGCACATGCGCGATTCGCTCTGCGCCTCCTGAATGGTCAGACAATCTTCTTGGACCTGTGATGTGTCCCAGAAGATTGCAGGGAGGGAGGAGGAGAACTTCCACTCTGAACACCAAGGCAGCCCGAGCGGAAGTGGGAGCGGGTACCTGTCAAACCTAGGTACCTGCCCCCTGAAAGTGCTTATAGCGGAACTTCCACTTCTGGGTGGAGCTCCGCTTTAAAGTAACAAGTAGTATATAGTAGTATAAATCCTTTATCTTAACACATTCAACACAATAAAATAAACATTCCCTAGTTAAAATTATTTTTTGTACAAGCGTTTAGGAGCGTTTAGCTTTTTTTTTTTCTGACAGAGAACCCCTCTCAAAAACGCAATTCTGAAGGGTTTATTTTCTGCCTTTAAACGCTGAACTTAAAGAGTCATTCCACTTTTGTTGAGAAAAAAACATTCCTCTGGATGATCTATGTACATTGCAGGGATTTTAACAAACTTTGTTTCAGATTACTATCCCTTGTTGTTGTGAAGAAATAGCTGTTTGTTTGTCTGTGTCCATGTGCCCAGTGAGCCTGTATGGGAGTGGTTTTATTATTATCACTCAGCTGCTGCACCTGCAGGGCTTTAAGGCTGCTCTCACACTGGGGCGTGGGTGGCCTCAGCGGTAAAGCGCCGCTATTTTTAGCGGCGATTTACCGCCGTTTTTGCAGAGGTATTCGGCCGCTAGCGAGGAGATTTTAACCCCCGCTAGTGCCCGGAAAAGGGTTAAAACCACCCACGAAGGCACTTTTAACCCCCGTTAGCACCCGAAAAAGGGTTAAAACCACCTGCGAAGTGCCGCAGCAGCGACGCTTTGCCGGCGGTTCAGCCGCGCTGTCCAATAATTTCAATGGGCAGGAGCAGTGCAGGAGCTTGCAGGAGTTTTTTTAACGTCCTGCCAGCGCATCGCCTCAGTGTGAAAGCCCTCGGGCTTTCACACTGAGACTGCAGGGGGGGGGCCTTTTTCAGGTGCTTTATAGGCGCTATTTTTAGCCCAAAAGCGCCTGAAAAATGCCCCAGTGTGAAAGGGGTCTAATGAGGAAAGTTGCTGAGTCAGCATCCCTTTAGTGCCAGTTCACTCCAGTGCGTGGTGCGAGATTGCATGTGTTTCGCACCGCACTGCAAATCACATGCGATATCCGTGCAATGCAAATTCAGCCATACAGATAGTATGGCTGGATTTGCATTGCATCGCATTGGGACCAAACTCGCACAGGACCCTTTTTTTGGCCCGCACCAGAATCGGATCGCATGGGTGTTCACACCCATGCAATCCGATTCATGTCCAAACTGTCTGTTCGCACTGTGATATGCAAACTGAAATGGGGGTGTCATTAACATTGTATTGACACTCCCGGCAGTTTACATATGGCAGTGTAAACTGCCTTGCAAGTGGGGTGCAAAGCGGGAACCCGCAGTGGATTTGCAGGGTTCCGCAAGTGTGAACCGGCACTGAGACGTGATTTCCCTTTAAAGGTATCACACCAAAAATAAAATAGATGCTCAAAATCTGACTTGTATCTTAGTGCAGACTTCTGGGAAAATCAGTACGCCAATCACACAAGCAGGAAATTACATTTACATTACACCATCTGTCTACAGAACACCTCCAGGTAGCCATATTGCATTGCATTTTACAGAAAAGTACAGAGCAGCAGATCAAAAAGGAAAGGTCATTTTTATTAACACTTAATTACAATATGACTTGTGTTGCAATTGTAAATGCTATATTATTTTTTCTCTATTTGCCAGTTACCCTTTATCCCCTTCATGCCGTATATTTGTGCATCTCCCTTTGTGATGGGAGCTCGCCGCATGTACTAACGATCGGGACCTCGAACTCCCGATTCCGGGTCACCTGATTGCTGTGATAGTCTGATCAGTCACTGTGAAGCCCTCACCTGTGTTTTCTCTCTTTGTGAATGGAGGAGAGCGATACATATTGTATCTCTGTCTCTCCTTGCAGAGAAAAAAAAAAGTGTGTGCAAAAAATAAAAATACAAAATACAAAAAAAACCTAGATCAAGGTTTTATCCAGGTCAGTGCCAGGGTTTGTGTTTGGGTCAAGGTCGGGGTCAAAGGTCAGGGTCAGTATTTTGTTTTTGGACAGGATTTTATTTTATTTTTTTTATTAGTATTAGTGCCAGTTTGTGTCAGTGTCAGTGTGTTTACTATGTTTATTATGCTTTAGTTATGAATGAACACAGTGAGTGAGTGTGTTTACCGTGTTCATTTAGAAAAAGAAAGGCGCTGGTATATTACATATTTACTAGCCCCTTCCTCTATTCTCCATCCTGAAACATCCCCCACCGCCGCTGGGGGGAGAGAAAGCCCAGGCAGTAGGGGGAATCGGCACTGCCCATAGTTATTAGGGTGTGCCCAGGTACACCTGGCACACCCCCTGCGCACGCCTATGGCTGCTCTAACGCAACATATATCAGAAGATTAGGAGAGTGCAAACGTGTGGATAGGTGTGAAGGTGCCCCACAGAGTGGAAACAGAAAGTAGGGGGCACTGCTCATCAGAACTCTGCACACCTCCTATACTCCATTTTAGGCTACTTTCACACTGAGGCACTGGTTGCGCTGGTGGTATAGCGCCGCTATACCGTTTTTTTTGCCGCGATTTGCAGGCGCTAGCGGGGGTATTTTAACCCCCGCTAGCAGCCGAAAAAGGGTTAAAAACGCCCGCAATAACACCTTTTGCAGCGTTTTGCGGGCGTATTGGAGGCGCTACCCCATTGATTTCAATGGGCGCTATAGGAGCGCTATTTTTAGCGCTCCTATTGCGCCTCAAAGATGCGGCTTTCAGGAGTTTTTTGGCCCTCCTGCAAGCGCAACGCTCCAGTGTGAAAGCCCTCGGGCTTTCACATTGGATATTATTGAGCGGCTTTTTTGGGGCGCATTGCAGGTGCTATTTTTAGCGCAATAGCGCCTGCAAAGCGCCTCAGTGTGAAAGGGGCCTTAATGTTGGTTTGTGCATTGCTGTAACACGTGATTAAACGCTTTAGACCACTTTCACACTGAGGCGCTTTTCAGGCGCTTTCACGCTAAAAAAAGCGCATGAAAACGTATTTACATTAAAATCAATGAATGCTTTCACACTGGGGCAGTGCGCTGAAAAAACGCCCCTCTCCATTGAAATGAATTGAAAGCGCTTCAAAAGTGCCTAAAAAGCGCTTCAAAAGCGCTCAGTGTTTTACTGGCAGTTTTTCAAGCGCCTCAGTGTGAAAGTGGCCTTATACCACAACACCTAGTAAAGACCAGGACTCAGTGTGGTGTTGTGCCATTCATTTACAATGAAAGCCACCCCAACTAACCAATACAGGAGGTTCTGATGGACCTACACTGGAGCACAACACACCATAACAAGTTATAGAATACTAGTGGTAACTCCATGTGTGAATGGGGCCTTGTTGTATGTCACTGTACAACTGAAATAAAAGCTATAGAAGAATCAGCAACTTTTTAGAACAACATAATACACACATGTCCAGTATAAGCTGCCCATATATAGAAAGCAAAAAATGATATGCTTTATAATTCTGATACTTAGAATATCATTTTAAATATGTCTGTTAGTAATTCTCTGTAGTGCCATGAAATAAATGAATATGCCAAAGTGTAAATTTATTATAAACACTTGAAGCCCCCTAACAATGTAATTGCATGTGTCTATATACTGTCTGCATGTACAATGACATATCACCTGTTTTGAGGTTGATAACAAAAAAAAAAATTCCTCCCTGTGTGTATAGCAGTACACCTTCCTGGCTATTCTACAGACAGTCATTCAAACAATGCGAGGCTCACAAAGTCCATTTCATTTCCTGAGCAATGCTTTCACTAACCTAAGCAATGACTTGTGGACGGCTCTGACATAAAAGTACCTGGCAAGAGACTCAGTCACAAAGGATAGACCCTTTTCAATTTAGGATTCACTGCAGTTTTTTAGAATTTCTTAACCATTACATTTGGAAAATTCTAAATGATTTTGCATATCATGCCTGTACACAATGACATTGTTATGCCTCGTACACACGACCGGTTTTCCCGTCGGAAAAAAAAAACGATGCTTTTCCCGACGGAATTCCTCTCAAGCCTGCCTTGCATACACACGGTCACACAAAAGTCCGGTGAACTTTTGACTGCCAAGAGCACGGTGACGTAAAAGACTACGACGAGCCGACAAAATGAAGTTCTATGCTTCAGAGCATGCGTCAAATTGTTTCTGAGCATGTGCGTTTATTTTCCCGTCGGAAAAGCATACAGACGAACGGTTTTCCTGACAGGAAAAAAAAGAGCCAGTTCTCTTTTTTTGTCCGCCCGTTTTTGGCAGTTTTCCCGTTGGAAAAACTGCGATGGAGCATACACACGGCCGGGGATACCCGGCCAAAAGCTCTCATCGCAGTTTTCCTGTCGGAAAAAACGGTCGTGTGTACGAGGCATTAGGCAGAGATTTAATATGCTGATTATTTAATGGTGCATGCAATAAAGTAACACATTATCAAATACATAAAAACATGCATCATGTTTTTGAGAAAATTGATGTTCTTAAAGCAGTATGAAACTCAAAAACAAAAATCGAATATATTGCAGATTAGCAATCCTAAAATTTTACTTTATTTTTACATGGTGATCCTGCCCGTAACACACTTTCTATTCTAAGGTGTTTCTATTCTGGATGGAGGAGCAATGGGGACACCTCTGGACAGCAGCATTGTCAATCTAGTGTTAGACTAGCAGATTTAGATGTAATTGACTAAGAAAAGCTAACACTTTTTTTTCAAGCAATTACAGCTACTTTTTTTTTCCTTTTGAGATAAAGGTTTCATATAAATGGATCAAGTCAGACCATTTTAATCACCTCTGTGAATGTTAAATAATGTGTTCCAAGCCACTAACTGCCGCAGTTGCTGGACAGTTTGGTCTGATGAAAAACAGACTTTCTGGCAGGATCAACAGGAAAAAAAATGCAGCTACCACATCCAAAAATTGGTAAGCTGCAAAGTAATAACGTTTTGTTTTTGGGTTTAATACCACTAGAATAGTTACACAGCTGCACATTTTAATTACTGTATTTATTGGCGTATAACACTCACTTTTGTTACCCTGAAAATAGAGGGTAAACTGTGCCTGTGTGTTATACGCAGGGGGCTGTGGAAAGGTTTTTTCTTGAAACTTCCCTCTTAAAGTGAGGCTGCGTGATATACGCCTGTGCGTGTTATACGCCGATAAATGCGGTAGATAAAAAGTATAAAAATACATCTTAAAAGTAATAATGAATTACTAAACGAATAATAAAATACAAGACTTCCTTCACACCTGTGCATTAGCAATGTGTTACTTGCTGATGTGCGGCAATGGCATTAATTCGTAATGGCACCCCCGCAAATCTCACTAACGTGCATGCTTTAGCACGTGCCTAAACGCATGGTACTGCAGTGCCATGCGTTTTGGTGCAACGTAATTTTTAAAAAGGGTCCGTGGTTTGTGTGTTTCTCGCACATAGGGCAACCCATTGAAATTACTGAGCTGCCCTAAACGCACATGCTTTGTCACACCTGCATGGTGTAAACAAAGCCTAAAGCTTAGCTAATTGCTCCCATATTGCAGTTTGATTAAGGCATTTGGAGAAAAAGGGAAGTGGGGACTTTGCCTATAGCTGCCAGTCTGGTTCAAGATTTCATTTTACAATGTGTGCTTAAAAATGAGAGCAGCATTCTAACTGGCTGATAAATTTTTCAGTTTTTATAAATGATGCATAACACCTGCAGCATATGTGTGAAATCTGAAAATAATATGTCAGCAACTTTAAGTAGATATTCCCAGAACAGTTTCATATCTACTGTAACAACATTTTTTATTTTTGTCCAAAAAGATCGGGCCCATTCACACCAGCAGGTGCTGTAAGGTGAACATACCCACCTGCTGGTGTGCATTGTGCACGCTTGCTGCAATGTATTGTACAACGCATTGAAGGGGGTCTTTTTAATCATTTTGAAAAACTTTTTTTAAACCCAACTGTTTTTTTGGGGGGGTTATATGCATGGCAGCACATTGTGATACATTAAAATGCAACATGTCCTACTTTTTTCGGTGCACATCAACACAGCACGTTGGTGTTAACTTAAGAAATAGAACATACATTATAACAAATTGCCTTGTCTTAATGTTGGGACAGCGTTGGGTAATGCTGCCCAGTGTAGTTCAATGGGCTGGTGTGAACAAGTCCTTACAGGGTATCAACATGTGGATTACAAAATGCTTCTCTTTGTATTCATTAATTACTTTAAGGCCCCATTCACACTTTGCGTAGCCGGAACTCACGTTCTTGCTAACGATTTTGTGTGGGCAGTTTTCACGCGATTTCACGTGTCACACATAGCGCAGCCCATTCACTTCAATGGGCTGCTCTATGCACATTTTTTGCCCCAAAAGGAGCTCCTGCTTCTTTTTGGGCGACAAGCTTTATGTGATTTTTAAAGACATGTTTTGCTGCCATTGCAGATCACGCGACAGTCGTGCCAAAATGTGTTTGGGGTGCCATTTCGCCGTGTTTGGGGTGCCATTTAGGATGCAGCAATTGCCATGCAATTTGAAATCGTGGGCAGGATCATGTAGATTTGGTCTAGATCGCCAAGTGTGTATGGGGCCTAACAGCGAAAGGGACATTTTAGCAAAACATCAAGTTGAATACAATCACAGGCTTATTCAACAAACTACTACAAAATGCAATTTAGATGATCTAATGCCGTGTACACACGATCTGTTTTACCGATGAAAACAGTCCGATGGACTTTTCTCATCGGACAAACCGATCGTGTATGGGCCCCATCTGTCTTTTTTACATCGGTGAGAAAAAATAGAACATGTTTTAAATTTATCCGATGGGGAAAAAAAACGATAGCAAATTCCGATCGTCTGTGTGGAACTTCATCGGACAAAAAACCCACGCATGCTCAGAATCAAGTCGACGCATGCTCAGAAGCATTGAACTTAATTTTTCTCGGCTTGTCGGAGTGTTTTACGTCACAGCGTTTGGGACGGTCGGATTTTTGACTGATGGTGTGTAGGCAAGACTGATGGAAGTCAGCTTCATCGGATTTCCGATGGAAAAATCCATCGGATTAGAATCCATAGAAAATCCGATCGTGTGTACAGGGCTTTAGCCATTATTTAATGCCAGATAGGTGCAAGAATTCTGATTGGCTGTTGAGGTTCACTGCATGCTACACGTCTTTGCCTTATCAAATAAACCACCTAGGTACAGTTGCCTCTGACTCTAAATGTATTTTTCCATTGTTCTGGTATTTTCTTAATCTGTTCAATAATTTCCTTCCTTTCGACCCCCTGTGTTGATTACATATGTGTACGGATTGCCTCAAACAATCAGAACAATCACATCTCTGTTGAAATGGACTGTGACTATAGCAACTATAAAGCTGTGTTCACAATTAAGCTTTTCTTGAGAGACTTAGCTATGAATGAGTGCAAGAGTAAAGAATGATTTATGTGTCACCTTCTGTACCTTCACCTTTACTCATTCCTAAAGATCCTCAAAATTCCCCATATAGTCAAAGTTTTACATATACTGTAAAGGCTTTGCTCCATTAAAATATACGATACCCCGTCATAATGTAATGAAAGGACCACTCGCCCCAACATTTTTTCTTTATCAACAAAATACATTCAATTTACTCATCAGCTAATAAAACATTTACTTACCGTTGCAAGTGGTCTGTCCGTTACCAAAATCACCATAACCTTCTTGACAATCCCATTGCTGTATTCCTTGGGTGCAAAAGAAAGCCGTAAAAAAAAATAATGGCCAGAAAACAGTTAATAAAAGGAACATAATCTCCTCTTCTTGTGATTGCTGTCCATAAGGCTACATGTCACTTGTCTTTCACCCCATGCAGCTGTGTGCATGAAGGACGCTCTGTCTCTTCCCCACAGCCCTTCACAGCCAACAACATTTTCTCAGCAATGCCAGATTTTTGTTATTCTGCTTTCTATTTACTTCAACAATGCGGTGACCCCTCTCCGTATACAAGCCTCCTAATTAGTTATGCCTCTTGATTTTTTTCTTTTCGAAGCAAAGTATGAAATGCCAGGCACCCTGGTGACGAATGTAACACGTTCAGCAAGTACAGTCTGGAAGCATTTCTTTCAGTGTCAGAGCAAACTGCGATGTGATAACCTTCCAGTTCGTGGTGTGCAGTCTTCTATATCAGGGTCTGTCTTTCCCCAAATGCTGCCCCCTTTAAAACGCTTCCTTGCCACTCCTCCTGTCTTCGTAGTGCCAGCCAAGCGGAGCCCGTCTTTAGTCTATTCTATGCTGGGAATGAAAGAATCCAGACTTAGAACAAACACACAAGCACTTGTAACTCTTTCAAATTGTAGGAAGGTATGTTGAGAGGTATCATGAATTTTATTTTGATGACTAGGGGCAATCTATAACAAGTCTGAGACTAGAGAATAATAAGTACATTTGATGTGCTTGAAACTCATTTAAGTGTTCTTTGATTCAAAAATGAGACAGGTGACTCATCTGAAATACAGTAATCTGACTTATGCTTGGGTGCATGAATTATTGAAAATCAATATGAAAGAGAACAGAAATGACTCATTGCAAAGAGCATCAGCCTACCTATACAGGTTGTAAACAGTGCACAGTTTTGGCCCTTCACATGATCAGGAAGATATTGAGAAATACTTGTCTCAGCAAATCGTGAAACGGTAGAACTGGCATTTAAAAACAAAACAAAGGCATAGTTTACATTATCCTCTTTGAGATTTGGAATACCAATGGATATATGTTTTACTCTAACCCCGGCAAATTACATTTCCTGCAAACAATCATTCAGTGTTGAATAAAGGATTTTGAAAAATACCTCCTTTTAAGACTCAGATTCAGCACTAGGCAAAATTCTGTGGATAAAAGCATGTGTTATCTAATCTTTTACTTCTACCAACCCTATACCACTTGGTCCTTATCCTCCATTCTACTCTTGTTCTACATTATAAAAAAACAGATAAGCACAATCATGTTCCATGAATGGTGGTGTTCCACGTTTCATGAGTGGTGGTGCCTACCATAATAGATGTTGGCAATACAGCCAGGGATATAGTTCTGCCTGGCCAATATAGGCCATGACCATGACACCACACAACCACCAACAGCTGTGTTCTTATTATTGCTGTCCCTGCTCAGGTATCGCATTATTCTTAAGAGAACAGTGGACTGCGTATTTACAATTCACTCACCCACCTATTTAATGTTCAAGCACTCTAGGTATGTACACCTAGAAATCTAGGAACTAGGCCCATAGTTTGCACTACTCTTCTAGTGATAACACGGATGCCCTGTTCACACTTTAAGCTCGAAATTCAAAAACGCTCAACAAGCAACCATAGTTTTTAATAGCCCTTGTTCACATTTGAGCGTTCTTTCCCTTCAAGCAAACTGCCTGGTACAGCCTATCTATGCAGGTTGTAAACAGCGCACAGTTTTGGCTCTTCGCATGATCAGGAAGATATTGAGAAATATCTGTCTCACCAAATTGTGAAATGGTAGCATTGGCATTTAAAACAAAACAAAGGCATAGTTTACATTATCCTCTTTGAGATTTGGAATACCAATCGATTTACATTTTACTCTAACACTGGAAAACTACGTTTACTGCAAACAATCATCCGGTGTTGGATAGGGAATTTCAAGAAAGTACTCCACCTAACACTGAGATTCAGCACTAGGCAGAATTCAGAAATTAAAAGCACGTGTTATCACATCCCTTAGTTCTTGCTGTGCTCTCACCTACAGTACCAACCCTATGCCACATGGTCCTCTACTTCCATTGCACTCTTGTTCTGCGGTATAAAGAACAGATAAGCACAACTATGTTTCCAAGTTCATTTGAGTGTTGGTGACTATTATAGATGATGGCAACACAGCAAGGGATATATTTCTGCCTGGCCAACATAATGGAGGCCATGACCATGGAATCACACACTCCCCACTGGCTGGTTTGTTATTATTGCTGTCCCTGCTCAGGTCTCGCATTATTCTTAAGGGAACAGTGGACTGTGTATTTATAGTTAACTCACCCACCTATTTACAGTTCTCCCACTCTAGGTCCATACACCTACCCTTCAAATTGCTATCAGGCCCATAGTTTACACTACTCTTCTAGTGATAACACTGAGACCATGTTCGCACTTGAGCATTTTGTAACTAGTAGTTCGAAACTCAAAAACACTCAACAAGCAAAAACCCATTGTTTTAATAGCCCTTTTTCACGTTTGAGCATTCTGTCCCTTGTGGCAAAATGGCTATTGCTCAAAAAGTACATGAGCTACCTTTCAGACAGAATTGAGCATTTTTGTCCCCATAGATTTCAATGGAAATGCCTAAAAAGTGCAACATGAGCCTTTTTTGAAAAATTTTCAAACGTTTTGTCGCACGTTTTCTGCTCAAACACCAGCTCTTCGCCCCTTTTTCAGCAGCATTCCACACCATTAAGTTGAAAAAATTATTTAAAAAAGTCTGGCAAAGCTGCAAAAATGTGCAATTCTGCTTCAAAAAACACTTGAAAACAAGACACTTAGGTGTGAGTGTAGCTTGACTTTTTGAACTTTCAGTCATTCCACTCTCATGCTCAGTGTTTTTTGTCTGGCTATGTTGTCTTATCTTGTTATGGTGATACTAAGGATAGCCAGAATGTTAGTTTGGGGGTGGCACAGGACTCTTGGCCTGGGAGAAAGGAAATACAAATCCAGTCCTGGATACAGTACCATATGACCCATATTGGCAGGTGGACAGGAAAAAGCTTAGTAAGAAGAGGCACAGTCATGAAATTCCATAGAAACTGTGATTCTCTGCAGTCCATTTTAAGCCAGCCACCTATTGCAGAGCTCAGTTGTCAATACATGAGAAACTAAAGGTCTCAGTGTGTTCTGTCCTATAGTGTGTGTTCTGTCTCATCTTTCCCCTGTTAATTACAAATAGGGATGAGCTTCGATTTCGACTCGAACTCATGTTCGACTCGAACATTGCCTGTTCGCCCGTTCGCCGAACAGCAAACAATTTGGGGTGTTCGCGCAAATTCAAAAAGCCGCGGAAGACCCTGTAAATTTTAAAGGCTTATATGCAAGTTATTTTCATAAAAAGTGTTTGGGGACCCGGGTCCTGCCCCTGGGGACATGTATCAATGCAAAAAGAAGTTTTAAAAACTGACGTTTTTTTCGGGAGCAGTGGTTTTAATAATGCTTAAAGTGAAACAATTAAAGTGAAATATTCCTTTAAATTTCGTACCTAGGGGGTGTTTATAGTATGCCTGTAAAGCAGTGCTTGTTTCTCGTGCTTAGAACTGTCCTTGCACAAAGTGTCAATTCTGAAGGAAAAAAAGTCATTTAAAAGTACTCACGGCTGTAATGAATTGTCGGCTGAGTCATTGAATGTCATTGATAAAAAAAATAAAAATGTGTGGGGGTCCCCCCAAATTCAATTACCAGGCCCTTCAGGTCTGGTATGGATATTAAGGGGAACCCTGGGTCAAATAAAAAAAAAATGGCGTGGAGTTCCCCCCAAAAATCCATACCAGACCCTTTATCCGAGCACGCAACCTGGCAGGCCGCAGGAAAAGAGGGGAGGACGAGAGAGCGGCCCCCTCCTGAACCGTACCAGGCCACATGCCCTCAACATGGGGAGGATGCTTTGGGGGTCTGTGACCCCTCAAAGAACCATGTCCCCATGTTAATGGGGACAAGGGCCTCATCCCCACAACCCTTGCCTGGTGGTTGTAGGGGTCTGTGGGCGGGGGGCTTATCGGAATCTGGAAGACCCCTTTAACAAAGGGGACCCCCAGATCCCGCCCCCCCCTATGTGAATTGGTAAGGAGTAGATTGTACCCTACCATTCCACAAAGAAAGTGTGAAAAATTTTAAAAAAACACACAGACACCGTTGGGATAAGTCCTTTATTAAAAATAAAAATAAAAATTCCAGCGGTGGTAATCCACTCCAACGCTTTCGGTATCCTGAGATGGATGCTCTCCTCTCCGGGGTCCAGCGGTGGATGATCTCCTCTCCATCCAGGTCCAGGCTCCAGCGATGAGATGTCCAGCGCAGCGCAGCGCATCCCCGGGAATATCGCCGCCGGACAGGTCTCGTATGTAGCTGAGGACGGGGCCACCCGTCACGTGACCCCGTCCCCCTCTGACGCAAGGGGAAACCCGGGCTTTCCCAGTGACGTGCGTGATGTAACGCAGGTTTCCAACAAAGCATTTTCGCCCGCACAACTGCCACTCACTGGATATTTTCTCCTTTCTCCCTATTTTCTCCTTTCTCAGACCATTCTCTGTAAACCCTAGAGATGGTTGTGTGTGAAAATCCCAGTAGATCAGCAGTTTATTAAATACTGTCTGGCACCAAAAACCATGCCACGTTCAAAGTCACTTAAATCTTTTTTTCCCCATTCTGATGCTCGGTTTGAACTTCAGCGAGTCGTCTTCACCACGTTTAGATGCCTAAGTGCATTGAGTTGCTGCCATGTGATTGGTTGATTAGCAATTTGTGTTACAAAGCAATTGAACAGGTGTGCCTAATAAAGTGGCGGGTGAGTGTGTGAGCACTGGATGCCCACTGAAATCTTTAGGAGCTAAAGTCTATGGGAGCTAAAATCTAAGCATACATTTCGATTTTTCCTTAAATTTTTTTAATATACACTACACTTTGCAAGAAGGTTAATCTTAAGAAGATAGTTGTTCTGGGCCCTGACTAAATCATTTTTTCTCACCGCTCATCTACATTAGCTTTGAAAGCAGTAACAGTGGCTGTAGTCCCATGGTCTAGTGCCCACCTGGATCACCTTCTATCCATTCTTCAATGACACATAAGCCTGACAATTTTTTTGAGACAAAATATCAGCCTAATGATCTTCTTTCTATTAACAGCATTGGCAACATGTCTCTTTTTCACCAACCAGGCCAGTAAAATACCAACAAGGGGCCAACCCTAGGCTGGTGGCTATGAGTGATAGGATCTGCTGTGATGTAAAGGAATGTCAGCAATCACATGCTTAGCTGGACATGGTTAAAAGGCTTGAGTGTTGATTTAATGTAGACTCTCATCATCTATTTATTGAAGCTAGATGCTGGCATTAAAAATTTAGAGACAAAAAAGCACACAAATTTTTTCCAGACATCAAAAGCAGATACAGAGCAACAGACACGATACTTAGGCGTCACCTTAGACTTATGCCGCGTACACACGATCGTGATTCACGGCGGTGAAAACACCGCCGTGAATCACGACGGGAAAAACAAGGGAACCGCTTGGTTCCCTACACACGTCCGTTTTTCCCGACATTTTTTTTTTTGGTCGTGAAAAGCGACCGTGTGTGAGTGTTTCCCTATGGGAAAACTGCGGCGGAAAAAAACGACGGGAAAAACGACGAGAAAAATTAGAGCATGTTCTAATTTTTCTCGTCGTGAAAAATTTCGTTTTTCCCGTCGTGAAAAATGACAAAATGCCCACACACGATCGTTTTTCTCGTCCAAAGGAAAAAATGTAATTTTTCTTGACGGGAAAAACGGTCGTGTGTACGCGGCATTAGGCCCCACACACATGAAGTGGCTGCGAATTGCTGGGAAATTTAATTTCAATGTAGGCTTTATGCACACTGGACGCTAAAATAATGTTATAAAAACGCCAGTAGTTTGCAGTGAGTCTTTCAACGTTTTTTAAAGTTTTTGCAATAGCGGTTATTAGCGTTTTTTTCTTTCCTTTTTTTTTCTTTTTTTTCAATGGATCAAAAACGCTAAAAAACGCGGGTGAGCCACGTTTTTGAGCGTTTATTTGTGTTTTTTAGCGTTTATCTGCGTTTGGCATTTTTTGAGGTAAATGACGAGAAAAATTACATTTTTTAAAATAGTCATTAAAAATGATCGTGTGTGGGCTTTCCAGCAGTTTTCCCGACGAGAAAAACGCAGAGAATCACGACGAGAAAAATTGGAACATGCTCTAATTTTTCACATCGTTTTTTACATCGTCGTTTTTCTTGTCATGAAAAACGGCCGTGTGTGGGCTTTAACGACGTGAAAAAAAAATCAAGCAGGCCCGGACTGGGACTAAAAATAGGCCCGGGCATTTTAGACTGAGCAGCCCGAGGGGGGGGGTGCGGCGGCGGTGCTTCGCGGCGGCGGTTAATGATGGGATGTGGAGTTCCAGCACCTTGTACCTCTGGGCCCCTTTACATTACACAGCACCCTGGACCCCTTTACATTACATAGCACCGCACCTCTGGACCCTTTTACATTACACAGCACCCTGCACCTCTGGGCCCCTTTACATTACACAGCACCCTGCACCTCTGGACCCCTTTACATTACACAGCACCCTGCATCACTGGACCCCTTTACATTACACAGCACCCTGCATCACTGGACCCGTTTACATTACACAGCACCCTGCACCTCTGGACCCCTTTACAATACACAGCACCCTGCACCTCTGGACCCTTTTACATTACACAGCACCCTGCACTTCTGGACCCCTTTACATTACATAGCACTGCACCTCTGGACCCCTTTACATTACACAGCCCCCCGCAGTTTGTTACACAGACACCCCCTAACAGTTCTGGACCCCTTGCATGTTACACAGACCTCCCTACAGTACAGCCCCCCTCCCTACTGTTCAGACCGCCTCCCTACAGTACAGACCCCCTCCCTATAGTACAGACCCCCTACAGTACAGACCCCTCTACAATACAGACCCCCCCTACATTACAGCCCCCCCTACATTACAGACCCCCTCCCTACAGTACAGACCCCCCTCTACAATACAGACCCCCTACAATACAGACCCCCCTCTACAATACAGACCCCCTACAATACAGAACCCCCGTACAATACAGAACCTCCCCTACAATACAGACCCCCCTACATTACAGACCCCCCCTACATTACAGACCCCCCTACAATACAGACCCCCCTACATTTCAGACCCCCCTAAAGTACAGAACCCCTTACATTTCAGACCCCCCTAAAGTACAGAACCCCTTACATTTCAGACCCCCCTACAATACAGAACCCCCTACATTGCAGACCCCCCTACAATACAGACCCCCCCTACAATACAGACCCCCCTACATTTCAGCCCCCCCTACAATACAGAAACCCCTACATTTCAGACCCCCCTACATTTCAGACCCCCTTCAATACAGAACCCCCCTACATTACAGACCCCCTACAATACAGAACCCCCCTACATTACAGACCCCCCCTACATTACAGACCCCCCTACAATACAGACCCCCCTACAATACAGAACCCACCTACATTTCAGACCCCCCTACAATACAGAAACCCCCTACATTTCAGGCCCCCCTACAATACAGAACCCCCCTACATTATAGACCCCCCTACAATACAGGACCCCCTACATTTTAGACCCCCCTACAATACAGAACCCACCTACATTTCAGACCCCCCCTACAATACAGAACCCCCCTACAATACAGAACCCCCCTACATTACAGAACCCCCCTACAATACAGAACCCCCCTACAATACAGAATTCCCCCTACAATACAGAACCCCCCTACATTACAGACCCCCCTACAATACAGAACCCCCCTACATTTCAAACAACCCCTACAATACAGAAACACCCCCTACAATACAGACCCCCCCTTCAGACCCATAATGTACCTCAGATCAGCGTGGGACTGCATGTTGGGTCCCCTCCCCCTGTGTGGACATAAAGGAGGAGGGGGAGGCAGCTTTACTCTGCTCGGCTGTGTGAGACAGCCAAGCCGAGACTGATCAGATCATCAGTGCCGCGGCCACCTTGCCAGAGAGAAGGGGATCGTTGTGGGTCCTGGCCCCCTGATGTGCTGACGAGTGTCACTGTCACTCGAGTGCGGCTCTGACTCGCAGCTGAGAGTGCACTGGGGCAGTGGCATCACTAGGGTTGGTGTCACCTGGTGTGGCAAAACATGGTGTCACCCCCCTCCTGTCTATCCTGCCCAGCGCCCTGCAGGCAGCGCACGGTCACGAGGTGCACCCCTAAATAACCCCTGTAAATTAAAGTATAGGGTGGTATTGGGCCGGCTGGGGCGATATAGGGCAGGTTGGGGTAATATAGGGCAGGTTGTGGTGATATAGGGCAGGCTGGGGTGGCATAGGGCAGGTTGGGGTTGTATAGGGCAGGCTGGGATGGTATAGAGCAGGTTTGGGTGGCATAGGGCAGTTTGCAGTGGTATATAGCAGGCTGCGTAGCATAGGGCAGGTTGGAGTGATATAGGGCAGGGTGTGGTGGCATAGAGCAGGTTGCGGTGGCATAGGGCAGGTTGGGGTGGTATAGAGCAGTTTGCGGTGGCATAGGGCAGGTTGGGGTGGTATACAGCAGTTTGCGGTGGCATAGGGCAGGCTGGGATGGTATAGGACAGTTTGCGGTGCTATAGGGCAGGTTGCGGTGGCATAGGGCAGGTTGGGGTGGTATAGAGCAGTTTGAGGTAGCATAGGGCAGGTTGGGTGGTATAGAGAAGTTTGCGGTGGTATAGGACAGGTTGCAGTGGCATAAGGCAGGTTGCAGTGGCATAGGGCAGGGTGCGGTGGCATAGGGCAGGGTGCGGTGGCATAAGGCAGGTTGGGGTGGCACGCATAGGGCAGGGTGCGGTGGCATAGGGCAGGCTGGGGTGGTATGGTGCCAGGTTAGGACTCTATGTAGTGACATGTGCAGCAGTGCAGTAACTTACAGCATGCCTGGAGATGAAGACACTCTGGCTGCTGTGTCCTCGTTTCTTTCTCCTTTAGCTGTGGGATCAGCCAGAGTGAACGAGTCTGTGGGAGGAGTGGAGGGGGCAGCCACACCCCCAGCTCCACCCACCAAATCCGGCTGCCTCCGGAGACATTGGAGATGATGGGAAAGACGTGACATGCTGTCTGGCTGTCCGGCGGCCCGCGGGCCATTGCGGGCCATTGCGGGTCATCACGGGCCACTGGGCATTTGCCCGGTATGCCCTATGGCCAGTCCGGGCCTGGAATCAAGTATGAGACGGGAGCACTCGTTCTGGTAAAACTAGCGTTCGTAATGGATATAGCACATTCGTCACGCTGTAACGGACTGAAAAGCACGAGGCTGAAAAGCGTGAATCGTCGCTCAACAAACTTTACTAACATGAAGGGTGGCGCCATCCGAATGGAACTTCCCCTTTATAGTGCCGTCGTATGTGTTGTATGTCACCGCGCTTTACTCAAGCATTTTTTTCCACGATAGTGTGTAGGCAAGGCAGGCTTGAGAGGAAACACGAAAAATCACGTTGAGAAAAATGCAGTTTTTTTCAATGACATTAAAAACGGTCGTGTGTACATGGCATAAAAGTTGAACACTGGGTTGTAGAAAAACTAATATACCATATACAGTAAATAAAAGATTGAAAGCTTTTTAGATTTACATTCACTAGCACAGGTACAGGCCCACTTTTAATTAGAATGTATGCTTTTTTTTACCAATTAAGCATAAGTACAAAAAATAAAAGAAAGGGCAGTAAGAAAATAAATAAACTGCTGTTATCTGCATTTGCAAAAATTTAACAAAAAATCCTTCAATTTTTGTAAACCACAGGGTAGGAAAATGAAAAGTTCCCTGTACACCATCCAAATGCCAACTTCTCTCCTCCTCTGGGTCTAATAAACACAATCTAGTTGTTCTCCTTGTTCTGTTTGCTCTGGATATAATTATTGAGTGATTATAAGAACTCTCTCCCTAAATCTTTCTTTTGAGATCTTAAGCTTCCTATTCAAATTCAGGGCGGTATTAAACCCAAAAGCAAACATTTATTATAATGCAGCTTACCAATTCTTATGCCCCATACACACGATCATTTTTAATGTCATTTTTAAAACTGACGTTTTTCTCGTCATTTTTTTTCTTGTTTCCTCGCAAGCCTGTCTTGCGTACACACCATCATTTTAAAAAATGTTCAAGAAAAGCGCAGTGACGTACACCACGTACGACGGCACTATAAAGGGGAAGTTCCGTTCGAATGGCGCCACCCTTCATGTTAGTAAAGTTTGTTGAGAGACGATTCGCTCTTTTCAGTCTAGTGCTTTTCAGTCCGTTACAGCATGACGAATGTGCTATCTCCATTACGAACGCTAGTTTTACCAGAACGAGCGCTCCCGTCTCATACTTGATTCTGAGCATGCGCATTTTTTTTCACGTCGTTAAAGCATACACACTATCGTTTTTCACGTCGTTAAAAAAAACGACATGAAAAACGACGTGAAAAAAGAGAGCATGTTCGAAAATTTTAATGCCCGTTTTTCACGTCGTTAAAAATGCTCTGGAGCATACACACGATCATTTTTAATGGCCATTTTTTTTAATGGCATTTTTAACGGCATGAAAAATGATCGTGTGTATGGGGCATAAGATGTGATGGCTGCACACAGGTCTCAGAAGGCAGCGGGGCGAAGGAGGAAATGACACAGAGGGCCGTGGCCGAGGTAGGAAGGAAGTACACTCAGTACTTATAAGTAAGTAAAAAGAAAAAAATAACAAGTTGTAAAATAGGGTGGAACTGCGCTTTAACCACTTGTCAACCGCCCACCGTCAAATGACGGCGGGCGGAAGACTCTGTTGTTCTGGGCGGACGTCATATGACATCGCGCCTTCCAGATCCACGTCCTGTCAGGGAGAGGAGACCGATGGTTTGTCCCTTGTACATAGGGATAACCATCGGTCACCTCCCACAGTCAGTCCCCTCCCCCCACAGTAAGAATCACTTCCAGGGAACACATTTAACCCCTTCCTCGCCCCCTAGTGTTAACCCCTTCCCTGCCAGTCATGTTTATACAGTAATCAATGCATTTTTATAGCACAAATCGCTGTATAAAAGTGAATGGTCCCAAAAATGTGTCAAAGTGTCCGATGTGTCCGCCGCAATATTGCAGTCACAATAAAAATCCCTGATCGCCGCCATTACTAGTAAAAAAAATATATATATATTAAAAATGCTATAAATCTATCCCCTATTTTGTAGCTGCTATAACTTTTGCGCAAACCAATCAATAGACGCTTATTGTGATTTTTTTTACAAAAAATATGTAGAACAATGCATATCGGTCTAAACTGAGGAAATTTTTTTATTTTTTTTTATTGATATTTATTATAGCAAAAAGTAAAAAATATTGTGTTTTTTTTCAAACTTGACGCTCTTCTTTTGTTTATAGCACAAAAAATAAAAACCGCAGAGGTGATCAAAAAGAAAGCTCTATTTGTGGGAAAAAAAGGACGCAAATTTTGTTTGGGTACAGCATCGCACGACCACGCAATTGTCATTCAAAGTGTGACAGCGCTGAAAGCTGAAAAATGGCCTGGGCAGGAAGGGGGTGAAAGTGCCCTGTAGGCAAGTGGTTAAAGAACATGTATGGCCAAAGCTCATTTGAACCTACTTCTCCTGTGGAGTGTACTACTGTGACACATATTCAGCCGACAGCAGGCTAAAGTCTGTTGTCGGCTCACATCACTCAGCAGGTGCAGGCCCTGGATGGATTGTGACTTTATTGTTCGGATCCACGCAGATGCCTGATGCCTCGTACACACGACCGGTTTTCCCGGCAGGAAGACTGCCATGAGAGCTTTTGGCCGGGAACCCCGGCCGTGTGTATGCTCCATCGCACAGAAAAACTGCAAGAAAAAAAAGAGAACATGGGATTCCCGGCGGTCTTTTTCCCAGCAGTTTTCCTATGGAAAACTGCGATGGAGCATACACACGGCCGGGATTCCCGGCCAAAGCTCTCACCGCAGTTTTCCCAACGGGAAAACCTCTCGTGTGTACAGAGGGAAAGTTACAGAGCAGGTTCTCAGTTTTCCCCTCGGGATTCCCGGCGGACTTTTTACCGCCGGGAATCCCGTACGTGTGTACGAGGCATAACCGGTAGCTGGCTCCACTGAGTGCTGTAAGGGGCAGAAAGGGCCCATCACTTGCCATCACTTACACTCTCTGCTCTCAGAGCGTCTAAATGGGTGGCTACAAAGAGAGATGTTGCGAGATCTGAATGAATTGCCGACCCAAGCCTAAAGGAAAGGGATGTAGATGGGGATCTGGTGGAATGGTTCTAAGGCAGCGGTCCCCAACCTTTTTTGCATTGGGGACTGGCTGTGTGCAAGTAAATTGTGCCAAGGCCCGGGGGGTCAGCGATTACGCGATTTTTCGTGGGCAATTTGTAAGGGCAATGGCTGGTGTTAGTGCTTCAATCATCCCGGCACCATGGTTATTATGGTGTCAGGATGATTAAAATGCATTATTTCTATCATTACATTGTAATATAAAATGAAATAGTTCAACTCACCATAATGCAGAATCAGTGGGAGCCTTGAGCGTGTCACTTGCAACCATCGCTTGTCACTTGCCACGTCACCTGCCACCAGATGAGGATGTCACTTGCCACTATGCCTGCCACCAGATGAGGATGTCTCTTGACACTTTGCCTGCCACTAGATGAGGATGTCACTTGCCACTATGTCTACCACCAGATGAGAATGTCACTTGCCACTTTGCCTGCCACCAGATGAGGATGTCACTTGCCACTATGCCTGCCACCAGATGAGGATGACACTTGCCACTATGTCTACCACCAGATGAGAATGTCACTTGCCACTTTGCCTGCCACCAGATGAGGATGTCTCTTGACACTTTGCCTGCCACCAGATGAGGATGTCACTTGCCACTATGTCTACCACCAGATGAGAATGTCACTTGCCACTTTGCCTGCCACCAGATGAGGATGTCACTTGCCACTATGCCTGCCACCAGATGAGGATGACACTTGCCACTATGTCTACCACCAGATGAGAATGTCACTTGCCACTATGTCTACCACCAGATGAGAATGTCACTTGCCACTTTGCCTGCCACTAGATGAGGATGTCACTTGCCACTATGTCTGCCACCAGATGAGGATGTCACTTGCCACTATGTCTGCCACCAGATGAGGATGTCACTTGCCACGCTGCCTGCTAGCATCATTTAGATTGCCATAGTTACCTAACTGCCACCCAAAAAATAGCAGTTTGTCATTAACTAATTTACATATAACATGGCTGCAGAGTACTTGCAGCCAGGTACAACGCTGTCAGCCTCTCCTCAGCGCGGTAAAATAGCTGCAGGTTAAACACAGGCACATGCGAGGGAGAGATGAGAGTGAGGGCGGTCGGTGAGAGATGACGTCATTCTCTCTCTTCTGGGTCGCGGCTGCAACTCCGTGTAGAGCAGCCTTCGCAGCCCTGTAAGTAAGGGCGGAACAGCAGTGCGGGCAATGAGAAATTATTTCATCTCTCTCCCCCCTGCATGCACCACTGACATTACTTGTCTCCTCCGCAGCCCGGCAGCAGAGGCGCTACGGCCCGACGTTGGGCCACGGACCACAGGTTGGAGACCTCTGTTCTAAGGTATTTATGGGGGCTAAATGTACACAGGATTTTAAAGAAACAAGATGCAACAGTTGAGAACTTAAACTTTAAGCGTATATGTAATATTCATTTTTCTTTTAATTAGTTACACTTTAAAGCTAAACCCCAGGCATATATATTTGGCATTATATCAGACTCTTGCAGTCTATGTACAGCAAAATTCACACTAGGAGAGAGAGAAAGCAGCACAAGGGCTCATGTGCTAACAAGAAACATGCTGATAGGAGAAGAGAGCAGAGTGACAGAGATTAGTTCATCAGTCTGCTTCTTCTCCTTTCACTGTTCACACACAGGCTGGGGAAAGGACAAGAACTAAAATTGTTACTAAACAGATAGGCAGAATGGGCTGTGCTGTGCGGCAGATTGTATGGACAGAAATGGAAATCCTTTGGCAGATAAATCAGCTCCTTTATATGTATTTTAGCTGTATTTCATATGTATCTGTAACTATTTAAAACTGTTTGCCTGCAGTTCAGTATTAACAATCAAACGTGTCCTGGTTTATAACTGGATAATGGTAGTTTATTAACATTTATATTAGAGCAAGCTATAGTGTGATACATGTAAATGTATGTTATTTATGTGTGGAGTGGGTTTTATTTTTGTCAAAGTAATCAGTTATGGATTTGATTATTTCTTTTTATTTTATAAATATTTGAAAAAACTGTTTTCATTTGTCATAAAAAATCACTTTAGGCAGGAGCATAACTAGAACCTTCAGGGCCCCGGTGCAACAAATAAACCCCCCCCCCCCCGGACCCAATTCCCTCTGAGCCCGGGGCCCTTCCTTCCAAGCCTGTTCTTTTTTTTTTTACAAACCTTTTTTTTTATTATTTTTTTACAATTTTTTTAAGGAGCCCTGTTGGGGGGGCTTTGGTGAAATATCAGGGGTGTAAACAGACCTCTGATATTCAACCTTTTAGTCAAAGGAAAGAGATTGAGGACGCAGCTCTCAATCTCCACTTCTACAGTCTCAACTGCACAGAATGAATGGACAGGAATAGCTCTGTCTCCCTCCATTAACAAACTGAAGCATAGTAGACACAGTTTACTATACTTTAGTTATGAATGGGCAGAGTCAGTGATCAGTACTGATTACTGACTCTGTCCATTCAGAAAGAGAAGAGGCCGGTAAATTACATATTTATTGGTCCCTTCCCTGCTCTCCATCCTGACACATCCACCACAGCCGCCCGGGGGGAGAGGGGAGGTGGAAAGCCGGCAGAGCTGCAGGGGGGACAAGGTGGGGCCAGGGGAGCACACGAAGGCCCAGGGCAGCAGAAAGAAAAGGAAGCTGTATAGGAGGGGCAGCGGGGCTGGCAAATAGAGGAGCCAATCTCCTTCATTACCCCCCTACAGCTGCTGAATGCCTGTGGGTGGAGGAGAAGAAGGTTAAGTAGGAAAATATAAAGGGTCAGTTCCTCTATATGCTGCCGCCCCTCCTATCCAGGTGCACAGGGGAGCCGCAGTTGTGAGCCCTGTAGTTACACCCCTGATTTTAGGGTATTTTTGCCCTGGAATCAGCATGCAGTGCAGAAAATTGTGCTGTTTACTGACATGATATATATTGTACAGATCATTGATCTCTACCAACATTTGGAAGTGACCACAGCTCTGTCAAAGTGTGGTACAAATACCAAATGTATTTACAGTTTAATATGTAATAGTGTAAGTTCAAAACATTATATGATTATAAATGTTATAGAAATGTCTGCTTAGTTTTTCCAACTTTTGTATAGACAATGATTTGTTTTTTTAAAAGTTTGAGTCTTTACTATATCATTTTCTGTACTAATAAAGTTTCAAAAGAAGCAACTATAAACAACTTAGTTCTCCATTAAAAAAATAAACAAATAAAAGTAATCCGTTGTACAAATTCAATACAAGAGATACTGAAATTTGTGCTTCTAACTGAGATGGGTCATATGTCTGCATAAATAAAACTTGGCCTTGTGAATTCACTCACTGGAACGCACTGTCAAAACTCCATTTACAGTTGTGCTCATAAGTTTACATACCCTGGCAGAATTTATGATTTCTTGGAAATTTTTTAGAGAATATGAATGATAACACAAAAACATTTCTTTCACTCATGGTTAGTGTTAGGCTGGATCCATTTATTATCAATCAACTGTGTTTACTCTTTTTAAATCATAATGACAACGGAAACTACCCAAATTATCCCGATCAAAAGTTTACATACCCTGGTGATTTTGGCCTGATAACATGCACACAAATTGACACAAAGGGGTTTGAATGGCTATTAAATGTAACCATCCTCACCTGTGATCTGTTTGCTTGTAATTAGTGTTTGTGTATAAAAGGTCAATGAGTTTCTGGACTCCTGACAGACCCTTGTATCTTTCATCCAGTGCTGCACTGACGTTTCTGGATTCTGATTCATGGGGAAAGCAAAAAAATTAACAAAGGAACTGCAGGAAAAGGTAGTTGAACTGTATAAAACAGGAAAGGGATAGAAAAAGATATCCAAGGAATTGAGAATGCCAATCAGCAGTGTTCAAACTCTAATTAAGAAGTGGAAAATTAGGGTTTCTGTTGAAACCAAACCACGATCAGGTAGACCAACTAAAATTTCAGACACAACTGCCAGAAAAATTGTGTGTGATGCAAAGAAAAATCCACAAATTACATCAGGTGAAATACAGGACTCTCTGAAAACATGTGGTGTGGCTGTTTCAAGATGCACAATAAGGATGCACTTGAAGAAAGATGGGCTGCATGGTCGAGTCACCAGAAGAAAGCCATTACTATGCAAATGCCACAAATTATCCCGCTTACAATACGCCAAACAGCACAGAGACGAGTCTCAAACCTTCTGCCACAAAGTCATTTGGAGTGATGAGACCAAAATGTAGCTTTTTGGCCACAACCATAAACGCTACATTTGGAGAGGAGTCAACAAGGCCTATGATTAAAAGTACACCATTCCTACTGTGAAACACGGAGGTGGATCGCTGATGTTTTGGGGATGTGTGAGCTACAAAGGCACAGGAAATTTGGTCAAAATTGTTGGCAAGATGAATGCAATACGTTATCAAAAAATACTGGAGGAACATTTGCATTCATCAGCCAGGAAGCTGCGCATGGGACGTACTTGGACATTCCAACATGACAATGATCCAAAACACAAGGCCAAGTTGGCCTGTCATTGGCTACAGCAGAATAAAGTGAAGTTTCTGGAGTGGCCATCTCAGTCTCCTGATATCAATATCACTCTGGGGAGATCTCAAACGCGCAGTTCATGCAGGACAGCCCAAGAATTTACAGGAACTGGAGGCTTTTTTCCAAGAGTAATGGGCAGCTTTACCATCCGAGAAGATAAAGAGTCTCATCCACAAATACAACAAAATACTTCAAGCTGTCATTGATGTTAAAGGGGGCAATACACGGTATTAAGAACTGGGGTATGTAAACTTTTGATCGGGGTCATTTGGGTAGTTTCTGTTGCCATTATGATTTAAAAAGAGTAAACACAGTTGATTGATAATGAATGGCTTCAGCCAAACGCTAACCATGAGTGAAAGAAAAGTTTTTGTGTTATCATTCATATTCTCTGAAAAATGACCAAGAAATCATAAATTCTGCCAGGGTAAACTTATGAGCACAAATGTAGCTTTAGCCAACAAATTAAAGTTTATGCAATAGTAATTCTAGAAAACTTTATTTGGTAGGTGTAACTTTAATAAAATGTAAAGACATAAGGGTTTTATCAGAAAAGGTCCATGTATTCAGTGGGTATCGACAACAAAAGTACAAGCCTTTGAAATATGTATGCTTTGGTGAATTAAATTGTATATTACCATAAATATATGTAGCGGGTAGGTACTTTTCAGTATGTTGATTCGGGTGGAGACATCAGTGATGTCCAGTTCCCTGCGGCCCAGCAGGTGGCGCTGTCACTTTGGGCCGGGGTTGAACCATCACTGGAGTGCCGTGCCCTTTTTGGTCTCTCGCAGCGGTTGTACGGCGGGGCGGGGAACCCGCTGTGCTAGCTGGGAGAGGCTATAAAGGGGGCGGACATCTTCGCCACGAGGTCCGAGTCCCAGGCACCTTTAGCCTGAGGGCTGCTGTCCAGCGGTCAGTGTCCAGGCAGCCTAGGCCTGGACACGTGGAGTTCGGGAGTCACCCCAGACACCCGCAGTCTGGGGTGAGATGCATCGTTCAGGCCTGGGGCCCAGCTTCTTCCACTGGGATCCGCCCGAGAGGAACCATCCTAAGGCACCCACAGAATCGGGTGTCTGAATCCAGGCGTAAGGGACCGCACAGTTGACCTTCCCGTAGATCTGGTGCAGCAGATTGCCAGTGCCGGGACAGGGCCTCCGGAGACCGTCGGGATGGATGTCCTCGCCAAACAGGGGCCATATTCACACGGAAGGTGGTCCATGTTCTAAGGTCGGTGGCAGAGACCGTTATTCTAAGGTCGGTGGCAGAGACCGTTATTCTAAGGTCGGTGGCAGTGACCCCAAACAGTTCAAAAGGTTGCCAACGAGTACAGGTGGGAATACCCATATTTATCCAAGGAACTTTTGTATAATGGTGGAGGTTTGCAGGGAGCGCTGGTACAATGACTTTGTGTGGACGCACATTCAGGTCCCACACGCCCGCAGGTACCTTGCGTGTTCCCCCAAAGCATCTCAACACTTCAAGGACTGTAAGGCAGAATGGATGTTGGGTCGGCACATCCACACGGATAAGGTGCCGATTCGACGGAAAGAAGGGGAGGATGTCAAATACCATTTAGAGACAATGGACCAGCATTTGAAGCCTCTTGTCCTGCCGCACCCAAGGTTCTATCTATAGGAGGAAAAAGACTCCGTTCTTGCTTAGTCTACTGCTGCTGAACTTTCCGGGGTTGTTGTTCTGTTACCCGGAAACCCAGTGACTGTACCCGAGTTTAACGGGTGTTTGTGCTCTTTGGAGGAATTGGAGGATTGTTGCCGTTGTTTGTTCTTCAGTTTTTCCTTTTCACAGAGTGATCGTGGACTTTGGGGTAGCTAGAGCTACAGAAGAAGATGGAGGAAAGTCTTCAACAGGTGCAGTAACCGCGACACTGTCACCAGGTGGCAGTGTTGCGCACCGATATTCACTTTTCACACACACACTTATGGAAGGAAAGGATTTATTTACGGAGACGTTTTTTCGTTCTTACACGAACATATGTGTCAGGGTTGTGTGTGTTAATGTTTCTTTTCCCCTCTACAGGAGAACGTCCCATCAAGACCGCTGAGAATGGGGCGGGTCTTAGTTAGGATGGGTGGGGAAAATGTTAATGTGATTTGTGAATATGTTTTGTTGTTAGGTGTTGTTTGTTTCCCTTCTCTCCCCTTTCATGTTAGGCTCAGGTACAACGGTTTAGTTAGTTTTAAAATAAAAATAAAAAAATTAAATTTTTGAGATTTATAGTTGGTTTCTGGATTGGGCTATGTCATTTTTTTTCGGGCATAGTTTGCTCCAGACACTGGGGACCAGTGTCAAACCACCGGGGGAGAGTGTAGCGGGTAGGTACTTTTCAGTATGTTGATTCGGGTGGAGACATCAGTGATGTCCAGTTCCCTGCGGCCCAGCAGGTGGCGCTGTCACTTTTGGCCGGGGTTGAACCATCACTGGAGTGCCGTGCCCTTTTTGGTCTCTCGCAGCGGTTGTACGGCGGGGCGGGGAACCCGCTGTGCTAGCTGGGAGAGGCTATAAAGGGGGCGGACATCTTCGCCACGAGGTCCGAGTCCCAGGCACCTTTAGCCTGAGGGCTGCTGTCCAGCGGTCAGTGTCCAGGCAGCCTAGGCCTGGACACGTGGAGTTCGGGAGTCACCCCAGACACCCGCAGTCTGGGGTGAGATGCATCGTTCAGGCCTGGGGCCCAGCTTCTTCCACTGGGATCCGCCCGGGAGGAACCATCCTAAGGCACCCACAGAATCGGGTGTCTGAATCCAGGCGTAAGGGACCGCGCAGGTGACCTTCCCATAGATCTGGTGCAGCAGATTGCCAGTGCCGGGACAGGGCCTCCGGAGACCGTTGGGATGGATGTCCTCGCCAAACAGGGGCCATATTCACACAGAAGGTGGTTCATGTTCTAAGGTCGGTGGCAGAGACCGTTATTCTAAGGTTGGTGGCAGAGACCGTTATTTTAAGGTCGGTGGCAGCGACCCCAAACAGTTCACCCGGTAGGTGGCAGCTACCAACTTCACGGTCGGTGGCAGAGACCGTGCGCCAGGCCTATCCGCACGAGAAAGGGATAGGAGAGTTCATTGTGCCTGGGCCTACTCGTATCCACACCCCTGTCTGTCTGTTATGGAAGTTCAACTGATTATGTTCATTCTGGCATTGAAGAAATAAAGGAGTGTTGAACTTTTAATGGTGTGGGGCTCTATTACTGGCAGATACACCTCCACGGAAGAAGCGGAGGCTCCATATGCACGATGCAGACCCGAAGGTAATTCAGAAAAGACTTTGCTCAAACCTCATATACATGTCAAGGGAGAGCTGGGCGTAGTGTCCTGCACTCTCTCCTGCAGAGTACCCCTAGACAACAGCCACAAAAACCAATACAAGAGAGAGAGAGAGTGAGGCCGCTACACATATATATATATATATATACATATGTAGCGGGTATTTGAATTTAGGGGAAGCACCTGGGTGGTAGTGTAACCCAGATGCACTGATTGCTAGGGAATCCGAGACCCTTTTATGGTTCTTGGAGGACTCTGGTGGTGTGAGGTTCCCTGCGGCCTGCAGGTGGCATTGTCGCCCTGGCCGGAGTTGAACTCACACCGCAAGACTGCTTCCTTTTTGTCCTTTCCTGGCGCTGGTACAGCGGTGCGGGGAACCTACTGTGACGCAAAAGGCGAGGGGATAAAAGGGGCGGACGCCCTGACCTTGGGGTTCAGAGTCGGAGGACGCGGCCGCACCCAGGCACCTTCAGCTTGGGTGCTGGCGTTCCGGAGTTCCAGGCCCAGGTGCCCTTGACCTGGCCGGAGCGAGAGATGGAGTCCATCTTAGGCACCTTTAGCCTGGGGTGAGGTACTATGGCGGATGCCTGGGGCTCAGTACCTTCGACTGAGTTCCGCGAGGGTGGAGGAATCCGAGGGGGCCCTAACTCCTTGGGTGCCTGTGTCTGAGGTCGAGGAGACTGGTGAGCGGAACTTCTCTGGAGAGTCCGGCGCAGCATTTGCTGGTGACAGAGAGGCCTCTGGTGACTCCCTTGGACGGATATCCTTCCCCTGACAGGGGCTGTGCTAGCGAAGGTAATTCATGTTCTACCTCATATAGTCAGTGGCAGTGACTATTCGCCACTGGTGACACCACAGTGGTTAGCGATACTTTAAAGGATTGTGCCTCGACCTACTCCCATTAATACTGAACTGTTGCAAAGGTCCCAACTTGACTGTGCTGTATGTTTATTCGCTGAGAAGAATAAAACTGTGTTGGACCTATTCAGTGTGTGGAACTCTGGTTACTAGGAGCAAAGGGGAGTGGATCCGAGGAAAGGATTTGACCCTAGGACACCTACACAAAGCCCGATCTTTCTGGCCTTCACCTCTTCACTATGGAGGACATGGGCCGTGGTGTACCTCATCCCTCCCCCCGGTACTGACACCCCTAGACAGAGACAGACAAGCCGAGAATGAGAAGGGGTGAGAGGGGTGAGGTCGCTATATATATATATATATATATATATATATATATATATACACAGTGCCTTGAGAAAGTATTCAGCCCCCTTGAACTTTTTATCCTTTTGCCACATTTCAGGCTTCAAACATAAAGATATAAAATTTTAATTTTTTGTGAAGAATCACCAACAAGTGGGACACAATTGTGAAGTGGAACGAAATCTATTGGATATTTTAAACTTTTTTAGCAAATAAAAAACTGAAAAGTGGTGCGTGCAAAATTATTCGGCCCCTTTACTTTCAGTGCAGCAAACTCACTCCAGAAGTTCAGCGAGGATCTCTTAATGATCCAATGTTGTCCTAAATGACTGATGGTGATAAATAGAATCCACCTGTGTGTAATCAAGTCTCTGTATAAATGCACCTGCTCTGTGATAGTCTCAGGGTTCTGTTGAAAGCGCAGAGAGCATCATGAAGACCAAGGAACACACCAGGCAGGTCCGTAATACTGTTGTGGAGAAGTTTAAAGCCGGATTTGGATACAAAAAGATTTCCCAAGCTTTAAACATCCCAAGGAGCACTGTGCAAGCGATCATTTTGAAATGGAAGGAGTATCAGACCACTGCAAATCTACCAAGACCTGGCTGTCCCTCTAAACTTTCAGCTCAGACAAGGAGAAGACTGATCAGAGATGCAGCCAAGAGGCCCATGATCACTCTGGATGAACTGCAGAGAACTACAGCTGAGGTGGGAGAGTCTGTCCACAGGACAACAATCAGTCGTACACTGCACAAATCTGGCCTTTATGGAAGAGTGGCAAGAAGAAAGCCATTTCTCAAAGATATCCATAAAAAGTCTCGTCTAAAGTTTGCCACAAGCCACCTGGGAGACACACCAAACATGTGGAAGAAGGTGCTCTGGTCCGATGAACCCAAAATTGAACTTTTTGGCCACAATGCAAAACGATATGTTTGGCGTAAAAGCAACACAGCTCATCACCCTCAACACACCATCCCCACTGTCAAACATGGTGGTGGCAGCATCATGGTTTGGGCCTGCTTTTCTTCAGCAGGGACAGGGAAGATGGTTAAAATTGAGGGGAAGATGGATGCAGCCAAATACAGGACCATTCTGGATGAAAACCTGTTGGAGTCTGCAAAAGACCTGAGACTGGGGCGGAGATTTATCTTCCAACAAGACAATGATCCCAAACATACAGCAAAATCTACAAAGGAATGGTTCACAAATAAACGTATCCAGGTGTTTAGAATGGCCAAGTCAAAGTCCAGACCTGAATCCAATCGAGAATCTGTGGAAAGAGCTGAAAACTGCTGTTCACAAACGCTCTCCATCCAACCTCACTGAGCTCGAGCTGTTTTGCAAGGAAGAATGGGCAAGAATTTCAGTCTCTCGATGTGCAAAACTGATAGAGACATACCCCAAGCGACTTGCAGCTGTAATCGCAGCAAAAGGTGGCTCTACAAAGTATTAACGCAAGGGGGCCGAATAATTTTGCACGCCCCACTTTTCATTTTTTTCTTAGTTAAAAAAGTTTCAAAAACCCAATAGATTTCGTTCCACTTCACAATTGTGTCCCACTTGTTGGTGATTCTTCACAAAAAAATAAAATTTTATATCTTTATGTTTGAAGCCTGAAATGTGGCAAAAGGATGAAAAGTTCAAGGGGGCCGAATACTTTCGCAAGGCACTAATATATAATATATATATATATATATATATATATATATATATATATATATATATATAATTTGTATGTGTGTGTTCACATATGTGTATTTTATAAACCATAGTCTCTATCCTCGTCATGTGCTTCTTCCATCTGAACTATCTGGTTGATGTTGCCAGTCACCATTCTTTCTGTTGCCAGTCACTATTCTTCCTTGTTCTAAACTGACCACACAAAGGGCAGAAGCTGATCTGATCTGATCCATGGTCAGCTTTCATCCTTTGGCTGGCCATTCAGAGGTACAGGACACCATGCGGAGACATAGCATGCCTGTATTGGGTAGTTTGTTTAGTCATCCCATGACCAATCAGAGTCTTCCCCTGGCACACACCCTCTTCCAATAATGGCCTGCCTCTTGAATAAGCCCCCTGCTCAAGGCATGCTGCATCTTGCCTCAGGCTGAACAGACCATGGAATAGAGGAACACTGTTTGTCTGCACACTCTCCTGTACCCCCAACCCCACCCCCCCCCCCTCACACTATCGGGATGGTAAAAAGACAGAACTTTTTAACTGCTTAATGAACGCCCCACGTACATATACTGCGGCAGGGAGGCTCTTAAGTGCAAAATCACGTACCTGTACATGATCCCGCTCCCGCTGTGATTGGACACAGCGAGAGCCAATCAGCGGGTCCGGCAGAAACCTGGCGATCATTCCGAGAGAGGCAGAACGGCAGTCTGCCTATGTAAACAAGGCAGATTGCTGTTCTGCTAGTAAGGCATACAGAGATCTTGTGTTTCTGCTAAGCAGGAACACGGATCTCTGTCTTCTTACAGTTAAACCATCCCCCACACAGTAAGAGAGCATTCCCAGCGAACACATTTCATCCTTTGATTGCACCTGATGTTAACCCCTTCCCTGCCAGTGTCATTTATACAGTGACTGATCACTGTATTAATGTCACTGATCCCCAAAAAGTGTCACTTACGTGGTTATTTACAAAAGGCAAATCCACTTTGCACTTGAAATTGCACTGAAAGTGCACTTGGAAGTGCAGCCGCTGTAGATTCGAGGGGGACATGCAAGGAAAGTAAAAAACGGCATTTTAGCTTGCACATGATTGGATATTAAAATCAGCAGAGCTCCCCCCCCCCCCCCTTTCAGATTTACCCCTCAGATTTACAGGGACTTCCAAGTGCACTTTCAGTGCAATTTCAAGTGCACTTTGCATTTGTAGTTTGCACTTGTAGTGCACAGTGGATTTGCCTTTTGTAAATAGCCCCCTTATGCTCGTACACACGATCGGACATTCCGACAACAAAACCGTGGATTTTTTCCCGACGGATTTTCACTCAAACTTGTCTTGCATACACACGGTCACACAAATGTTGCTCAGAAATTCCGAACGTCAAGAACGTGGTGACGTACAACACTACAAGGAGCCAAGAAAAATGAAGTTCAATGATTCCGAGCATGTGTCGAATTGATTCCGAGCATGCGTAGGATTTTTGTGTGTCGGAATTGGATACACACTGTCAGAATTTCCGACAAGAACTTTTGTTGTCAGAAAAATTGAGAACCAGCTCTCAATCATTTGTTGTCGGAAATTCCGACAGCAAATGTCCGATGGAGCCTACACACGGTCGGAAAATCCGACCAAAAGCTCACATCGAACATTTGTTGTTGGAAATTGCGATCGTGTGTACGCGGCATTAGTGTCAGATTTCTAAACCATAGTTGGTAGACGCTATAATTTTGCGCAAACCAATCAATATTCGCTTATTGGGATTTTTTTAACAAAAATATGTAACAGAATACATATTGGCCCAAATTGATGAAGAAAATAGTTTTTATACATTTTTTTATTGGATATGTTTTATAGCAGAAAGTAAAAAATATTGTTATTATTTTCAAAATTGTCGCTCTTTTCTTGTTTATATAATTAAAAATAAAAACCGCAGAGGTGATCAAATACCACCGAAAGAAATCAATTTTATTTGGGTACAGTATCGCACGGCCGCACCATTGTCAGTTAAAACAACGCAGTGCCTTATCGCAAAAAAATGGCCTGGTCAGGAAGGGGGTAAAACCTTCCGGAGCTCAAGTGGTTAACCTATGCAAAAGCAGTTATGGTACCTGGATAGTTATAGCTGTATTAGAAAATGTCTATTATATAGTATGTTCACAACTACTAAGAGAATATCAGATGTTATATAATAAAGGTGTATAAAATAATATAGTAAAAAAGAAACACCATAATCACCCAAGCATATGGATAAATCTTCCTCTACTGTCGGGGTCTAGTGCTGTGTATTTGCCTTAATATCATATCAACAATGAAAGACCAGTGGCTGTACATACAGTATCTCACAAAAGTAAGTACACCCCTCACATTTTTGTAAATATTATATTATATCTTTTCATGTGACAACACTGAAGAAATGACACTTTGCTACAATGTAAAGTAGTGAGTGTGCAGCTTGTATAACAGTGAAAATTGGCTGTCCCCTCCAAATAACTCATCACATGTCTAAACCGCTGGCAACAAAAGTAAGTACACCCCTAATGCCCCATACACACGATCGTTTTTCATGCCGTTAAAAATGCCATTTTTAAAAATGCCCATTAAAACCTATCGTGTGTATGCTCCAGAGCATTTTTAACGACGTGATGGGGCATTAAAAATTTCGAACATGCTCTATTTTTTCACGTCGTTTTTCATGTTGTTTTTTTTAACGACGTGAAAAACGATAGTGTGTATGCTTTAACGACCTGAAAAAAAAAGCGCATGCTCAGAATCAAGTATGAGACGGGAGCGCTCGTTCTGGTAAAACTAGCGTTTGTAATGGAGATAGCACATTCATCACACAGTAACGGACTGAAAAGCACGAGGCTGAAAAGCGCGAATCGTCGCTCAACAAACTTTACTAACATGAAGGGTGGCGCCATTTGAACGGAACTTCCCCTTTATAGTGCCGTCGTACGTGCTGTACAACACTGCGCTTTGCTCAAGCGTTTTTTTTAATGATCGTGTGGATGCAAGACAGGCTTGAGAGGAAACATGAAAAAAAACGACAAGAAAAACGTCGGTTTAAAAAATGGCATGAAAAATTATCGTGTGTATGGGGCATAAGGGATAATGTCCATAGTGGGCCCAATTTGCTATTTTCCCTCCCCGGTGTCATGTGACTCGTTAGTGTTACAAGGTCTTAGGTGTAAATGGGGAGCAGGTGTGTTACATTTGGTCTTATTGCTCTCACTCTCTCATACTGGTCAATGGAAGTTCAACATGGCACCTTATGGCAAAGAACCCTCTGAGGATCTGAAAAAAAGAATTGTTGCTTTACATAAAGATGGCCTAGGCTATAAGAAGATTGCCAAGACCCTGAAACTGAGCTGCAGCGCGGTGGCCAAGACCATACAGCGGTTTAACAGGACAGGTTCCACTTAGAACAGGCCTCGTCATGGTCAACCAAAGAAGTTGAGTGCATGTGCTCAGCGTCCTATCCAGAGGTTGTCTTTGGGAAATAGAGGTATGAGTGCTGCCAGCATTGCTGCAGAGGTTGAAGGGGAGGGGGGTCAGCCTGTCAGGGCTCAGACCATATGCTGCACACTGCATCAAATTGGTCTGCATGGCTGTCATCCCAGAAGGAAGCCTCTTCTAAAGATGATGCACAAGAAAGCCTGCACACAGTTTGCTGAAGACAAGCAGACTAAGGACATGGATTACTGGAACCATGTCCTGTGGTCTGATGAGACCAAGATAAACTTATTAGGTTTAGATGGTGTCAAGCGTGTGTGGCGGCAACCAGGTGAGGAGTACAAAGACAAGTGTGTCTTGCCTACAGTCGAGCATGGTGGTGGGAGTGTCATGGTCTGAGGCTGCATGAGTGCTGCCGGCACTGGGGAGCTACAGTTTATTGAGGGAACCATGAATGCCAACATGTACTGTGACATACTGAAGCAGAGCATGATCCCCTCCCTTCGGAGACTGGGCTGCAGGGCAGTATTCCAACATGATAACGAACCCAAACACACCTCCAAGATGACCACTGCCTTGCTAAAGAACCTGAAGGTAAAGGTGATGGACTGGCCAAGCATGTCTCCAGACCTAAACCCTATTGAGCATCTGTGGGGCATCCTCAAACGGAAGGTGGAGGAGCGCAAGGTCTCTAACATCCACCAGCTCCGTGATGTCGTCATGGAGGAGTGGAAGAGGACTCCAGTGGCAACCTGTGAAGCTCTGGTGAACTCCATGCCCAAGAGGGTTAAGGCAGTGCTGGAAAATAATGGTTACCACACAAAATAGTGACACTTTGGGCCCAATTTGGACATTTTCACTTAGGGGTGTACTCTCTTTTGTTGCCAGTGATTTAGACATTAACCACTTCCCGCCCAGTCAATAGCAAATTGACGTCCGGGAAGTGGTTCTGTTATCCACACTGGACGTCATATGACGTCCTGCGGGATAACAGCCGCCGCGCGCCCGGGGGGGCGCGCATCGCGGCGATCGGTGGAGCGGTGGGTCAGTCTTACCCACCGCTACACTGATCTCGGTAAAAAGCCTCCGTCGGAGGCTTTTTACCATGTGATCAGCCGTGTCGAATCACGGCTGATCAGGAAGTAAACAGGAAGAGCCGTTGATCGGCTCTTCCTCACTCGCGTCTGACAGACGCGAGTAGAGGAGAGCTGATCGGCGGCTCTCCTGACAGGGGAGTTTCGCGCTGATTGTTTATCAGCGCAGCCCCCCCTCGGATACCCACACTGGACCACCAGGGAAGCCCCCAAGGACCACCAGGGAAGCCCTAAGCATGTGGATGGCCCCCATGGCCATCCACATGTAGTAAAAAAAATATATATATAAAAAAATATGCCAATCAGTGCCCACACATGGGCACTGACTGGCACGATCATGCCAAGAAACAAATGTGTGGTGGCTGGCATTGCTAGGCAGCAGTGTCACCAGTGCCACCTACTAGTGTCCATCAGTGCCACCTATCAGTGCCCATCTGTGCCCATAAGTGCCCACCTATCAGTGCCCATCCGTGCCACCTATCAGTGCCACCCATAAGTGCCCATCAGTGCCGCCTAAAAGTGCCCATCAGTGCCGCCTATGAGTGCCCATCAGTGCCATCTATGAGTGCCCATCAGTGCCGCCTATGAGTGCCCATCATTGCCACATACCAGTGCCACATATCAGTGCCGCCTATCAGTGCCCATCATCAGTGCCCATCAGTGCCACCTCATCAGTGCCACCTCATCGGTGCCCATCAGTGTCGCCTTATCAGTGCCCTTCAGTGCCGCCTTATCAGTGCCCGTCATTGAAGTAGAAAAGGTACTTATTTACAAAAAAATTAACAGAAACAAAGAAAAACAGTTTTTTTTTTACATTTTCGGTCTTTTTTTATTTGTTGCGCAAAAAATAAAAATCGCAGAGGCGATCAAATACCACCGAAAGAAAGCTCTATTTGTGGGAACAAAATAATAAAAAATTAGTTTGGGTACAGTGTAGCATGACCGCGCAATTGTGATTCAAATTGCGACAGCGCTGAAAGCTCAAAATTGGCTTGGGCAGGAAGCTGTATAAGTGCATGGTATTGAAGTGGTTAATGGCTGTGTGTTGAGTTATTTTGAGGGGACAGCAAATTTACTAGACATGTGCATTCGTTTTCGTCCGAATGCATTTTCGGGGATTTTTGCGTTCGCTTTAACAAACGATAACGAACGCGCAGAATCAGAAATCTGAAAGATCCGACATAAAAAATGCTTTATTTTAGTTTCGTTGCGACAACAGTTTGATACAGATAGAAGATTTGACATGACGGTGACAATAGCGATCTGTGTCTATCGAATCTGCGGTTGGACGTGCCTAACCTAACTCTATTAGTCCAAGACATAGAGAGAAAAGATTTGACGTTAAAATTCGACGAAGCAGTCGCCGCGAGCAGACATTCATGGTAAAATGCTCCGCCCATAGGCTATAGAAGAATTCTAATGTTGGTTGACTAGTAATAGTAATTAATAAATATAATTATTACTAGTCATACAACATTAGAATTCTACTATAGCTTGTGGGCGGAGCATTAGACCGGAAATGTACGATTGCGGCGTCGTGCAGTTTAGCTGCTTCGTCGAATCTTCTTAGAACATTCGACAGACACCATAAGCGTTCAATTGACAGATTTGACCTTAAAGCGGTGTTCCAGCCGCAATTTTTTTTTTTAAAGTCAGCAGCTACAAACACTGTAGCTGCTGACTTATAATAAGGACACTTACCTGTCCAGGGAGCCCGCGATGATGGCCCCCCGAGGCCAATCTGTCTATCGGATCGCGTGCCGCCGCCGCCATCCTAACAAAGGGAAACAGGCAAGGGAGCCTTGCGGCTTCACTGCCCGTTTCCTACTGCGCATGCGCGAGACGCGCAGCGCTTTGTAAATGGGTGGCTGTCTTCTGGGACACACACAGGTCCCAGAAGACAGCGAACCCCATTTTCCAGGAGACAACGTGAGGACGAGGACAAGGACGAGGACGAGGAGCACCGCGGACTAGGAAGTGGGCAGATTAGGACGACTGCCTAGCATTGAGCTCTTTTAGGCAAGTAAAACATTTTTTTTAACAAAATGTTTTTTATTATATTTAAAGGAAACTACTAATGTGATTTTTTTTTTTTAGGGTGGACCTCCGCTTTAATTCGGATTTTCGGACGAATGCATTTTTTAACGAAACAAAATAAATAAAAACAAATTTCCGGAGCAACTAAATAAATACATTTCTCGGACGAAAACAAAATTTCGAAACGAAATATTTCAGTGTGCACATGTCTAAAATGTACACTGTTATACAAGCTGTACACTCACTACTTTACATTGTAACAAAGTGTCATTTCTTCAGTGTTGTCACATGGAAAGATGTAATAAAAAATATATATATAAATGTGAGGGGTGTACTCACTTTTGTGAGATACGGTATATTCCCCCACAACAACCTTACAGTTGTCATCAGCTGTGTTTCTGTCACACTTCACTTACTGCCACAGTGCTAATTAATAAAATCCTTGCAGATGCACTGAACACACAGTACAATTCATGGGTCATGAAGTGCTAATTGTAAAAATTCCTCATATCAGCTGCCCATATGAGAGACATTACTTTATGGATAGAGCACTGGCTAACTGCTAAAACAAGAAAATACGTTATTCATTAAATATTTTGTTGTTTAGTAGTACAATGTTTCTGTAAAATAGTTTGGTTATTATAGCAGATCTGTATTTGAGGTTGATAATCCGCTGGTAAAAAAAAAAAAGTATTTGAAGATGATTTTACAAGTAGAGCACCCAGGAAGGCTCAAAATTCGGTGTGTTCTCACATACAACTAGAGATTTTAGGAAAATGTGAAGTGAAGATTTTAGGAACTGTGAAGAGTGTGAAGTGATGGGGCTTTAAAAAGTTGGTATTGGCATTTGTTTGTCCCCCACATGCGTCTCTGTTCCCCCACTTGCTTTTGTGTTCCTCTCCTACTCCTCTGTCCCCCCCCCATGCTCATCTGGTCCCCCTGCTCATCTGTACCCTTGTGCTTCTCTGGTCCCCCCGTGCTCCTCTGGTACCCCCCCCCCCCTGCTCCCCCGCGTGCTCCTCTGCCCCCCCCCCCCTGCTCCTCTGTTCCACGGAGAGAATAGAACCGTCGGTGGAAGAAGACATCAGTGGAGGGAGAAGAACCGGAGGATGGAGACATCGCCGGAAGGAGAAGAAATCGGAAGGAGAAGAGACGCCAGGACTGCTTTAATAAATTACTTTGTCAAAAACCTGTTTACTGTTTTTATTTTTGACACTTTTTTTGTGTGAATGGGTAGGGGTACCCCATACTCATTCACATAGTGTGAGGGGCCAGGATCTGGGGGCCCCCTTGTTCCACATTCCAATAAGCCCCCCCCCCCCCCCGCAGCCCTTGACAACCAAAGGCCAAGGTTGTCAGAAGCAGGCCCTTATCCTTATAAACATGGGGACAAGGTGCTTTGGGTTGGGAGGCGCAGGGCCCCCTGCCCCAAAGCACCCCCCCCCCCAATGATGAGGGCATGTGGCTGCGTGCTCGAATAAGGATCTGGTATGGATTTTGGGAGGGACCCCACGCCAATTATTTGGCGTAGGAGTCCCCTTAAAATCCACACCAGACCGTAGGGTCTAGTATGCTCATAGGGGGGGGGGAACATGCGCTCTTTTTTTTTCATTTTGGCGAGGGTTCCCCTTCAAGATCCTCAGCGCAAATGGCGCACCGCAAGTCTCATCATCATGATCCGACTTGTGGGGTGACTTATAGGGAATCATTGATTTAAAATAGAGGCAGAGAAGCGCTGCTATAAGCTAGCATGGCTAAACGTGCAATAATGCCAATGCAAAAAGCTACTAAAAGCAAGTTTTTACAGCCGATTTTTTCTGGCGTTGGTAGTGACTTTACACCTTGTTTTTTCGAATGCCTCGTGTGCATGAGGCCTAAAGCTGGCCGCACACATTAGTCTAATTGTACAATCTCTATAAAATACCCTTGAGATATGCTAAAAACTATGTAGGGTGATGGCCTAACTAAACAGCCTAATATCCAACCCAAGGAGATTGCAGATATAAATGTGTATGGCTTCTTAAGACTGGTACTGAGTCTTAAGCCCTGTACACACGGGCGGGAATCCCGTCTATTTGAAAACCGTTGGTTTTCTCGACGGGATTCCTGGCAAGCTTGCCTTGCCAAGCCCGGTATACAGACGGATATTCAAAAGAACCGCCGTTCTTTTGAATGGCAAGAACACGTTGACGTCATCGATTACGACGAGCCGGCGCTCGTCACATTCTATGCCGTCACCGCCATCTTGCTACACCCTACACTACCCTTGTATGCTACCGCACATGCATGTGTACAGGGCTTTAAGCAGAGTTTTTTGCCCAGTTTATTACTTGGAGTTCCAGTCAGCCAGGCCCACAATATAAATCACACAAAAAAGGGGGTAATGATGTTAAAGTGTATGTAAAAACATTGCTGTTCAGTTTCTGATAGAGTGGGAAGTGGTTAGATCTCATCTCACATTTTTATTGCAGACTGCATTCTGTTGGGGAAATTTACTCCTCTTTCTGCCTTGGTGACCATTGGCCCTAACAGAGAAAGTGGGAAATCCAAAATTTTAAAGTGGACACCAGAGCAAGAAGTCAAGAAATATCCTCAAACAGGGACACTTGTTCTATTTACAACTCTCTAAAGTAGAGTAAACAAGCAGCAGGTTGAAATAAAAACACTCACAGATCTCTGCATCCACACAAGTGATTTGTATACTGAGGCATCGTACACACGACCGATTTTCTCGTCGTAAAAAACACGTCCAGCACGTACGACGGCACTATAAAGGGGAAGATCTTTTTTCTTGGCGCCACCCCTTGGGCTGCTTTTGCTGATCTCGTGTTACCGCGTGTGAAGTAAAAGTTTGGGAAGAGACGATTCGCGCTTTTCAGTCTTCGTGCTTTCAGTTCGTTTTAGCGTGACGAATGTGCTATTTCCATTACGAAGGCTTGTTTTACCAGAAGATGCGCTCCCGTCTCATACTTGATTCTGAGCATGCGCGCTTTTTGAAGAGTCGTAAAAGCATACACACGAACCATTTTCTCGTCACAAAACAGGCCGACGAGAAACACGACGAGGAAATCTGGAATCCTGACGAGAAAATAGAGAGCAGGTTCTCTATTTTCTCGTCGAGATTCTCGTCAAGTTTCTCGTCGTAAAACCATACACACGAACGTTTTTCTAGACAAAAAAACTCTCGCGGCACTTTTCTTGACTGTTTTGGATGAGAAAATCGGTCGTGTGTACGAGGCCTGACAGTCAAAATACACTGATCCGAGCTGCAGCCATTGGCTGCAGGTGCTGATCAAATGTTAGTTTTCCAACAAGATTGTTAGAAGCTGGTCTAACAACCATTTTCTGTTGAACAGGTAGGGGTACACATGTACCAAAATTCAGCCAACCAAATTTCGATACCTGTATATCCAGCTTAATATAGGAATCCTGTTTGTTTTCTGTTCATTCAGAGATTTCTTCTCATTTCCTGTTGAATCAAGAAGTTAGGAAGTTCAGGGAAATCTCCCTAGACAGTTAAAAAAATTAACCTGATAGGTGTTTTACAGGATATGTTTACCTTTGGGAACATGTCATTTGTTCCCACTGCTGCAGCCGCTGGTTAGTAGTGGTAGTAGAACTGCTGGTCAAGAAAACAAGGGATCTTATTAAACTACACTGTACCAGCAAATCAGAGAAAATTGGAGGTGAGCAGATCGGACCTAGACCATATCCAATGGGGGGATCTGTACCAGTGGGATTCATTGATCCATTGGGATGTGCAATTCTGGAGAGCAACATATTTTGAAAGTGCTATGTGACCTTTATGGTCACATATAGAATGTGAGCAGCCAATTCACTTACTAGTGGCTAATGGAGGATAGTTTATTTCTTCCTACATGAAGGATCGCATGGCACTAGCACTCTAGAAGTGGATGTTGTTGGCAATAGAGGATTGTTTTACTTACCTAGGGCAATCCGTTGTATATGTTTATATGGATTGTTTTTTTCACCTGTTGAATCACTATAGTGGATGTGAGCACAATATGGACTAATCAAGGACTATATAGCACATATTTCTACCTTTACTTTTATTTTATTTCATTTTATTAACATTTGTCAATTGTCATCCTATAATTATTTTTGGGTTATAATTATGTATTGGCACAAAGTTTGAACAAGCGCACCACCATTCATATCCAATAAGTACGAGGAGAAGTTGCCCGTACAAGCTGTCACTTTTTGAAAACGGCATCACTCCGTCCACATGGCCACGTCATTCACACATAGAGTTCTGTGTATGAATTTAATACAAGTCCCGACATCCTTTGCGGCTGCTGGCTTGTACTTTTTAATGAACTATCACGATGCTGTTGAGCGCTGAGGTAATTTATAGAGTCTTCCTGTCAGTGTGAAACTGCTTGGCCGTACGATGTACGGGGCAGACAGACCACACTGACAGTCTGCAGGAGACTCTGCTGATCGCTGGTGCAATGCTTTTACCTGCAAAAAAAAATGTACATTTACTTTTTTTTAAAGGGAACTCATCCTTTAAAGGGCAAGTTCACCTTTACAGAAAAATCTGTAAGGTGAACTTACACAGGACCCCCACCTCACCCCCCCCCCCACCCCCTGCAGTTCCACTGACCTGGAGCGTGGCAATCACCCGCTAGGAGACATCATGTCGCCGCCTCACTGGTCCGGGGCTTAGAAATCCCCCCTCAGGTACGTTTAGAAACCTGGGCGGCACAGACCAATCAGAACCCGCGTAGCCAGTCCTGTCACTGTGGGTGAAGAGGAAAGAAAGCCACTGGGATTTCAAATCCCCGGATCGGTACAGCGGAGATACGAGCTGTCAGTGCAGGGGATCGCTGGACTCCAGGTTAGCGGGACCAGGGGGGGGGGGATGGGGAGGGGGTCCAGTGTAAGTTCACCTTACAGATTTTCTGCAAAGGTGAACTTATGCCCTGTACACACGACCGGGATTCCCGACGGGAAAAGGTCCGTCGGGAATCCCGAGGGGAAAACCGAGAACCTGCTCTCTACTTTTCCCCCGTACAGACAATCGGTTTTCCCTTCGGGAAAACTCAGATGAGAGCTTTTTCTCGGGAATCCCGACCGTGTTTATGCTCCATCTGAGTTTTTCCCCACAGGAAAACTGCCAAAAATGGCCATTTTCTGCTACACACGGCAAGAAAAAGTCAGTCGGGAATCCCGGTGGGAAAAAAGAGAGTCGGTTCTCTTTTTTTTGGCCGGCGGGTTTGGCAGTTTTCCCGTCGGAAAAACTGCGAGGGAGCAAACACATGGCCAGGATTCCCGGCCAAAAGCTCTCCTCGCAGTTTTCCCGTCGGAAAACCCGGTCGTGTGTACAGGGCATCACACTTTAACCTTTCCCTACTCTATCTCAAACTAAAAAAAAATTGGCTTTACATGAACTTTAATTTATTTTAAAAGGACTGCGAGCATGAAACACTATGAGATGAAAGCCGAATTTTCATTGGAAATGGATGTCTGTAATGCACAAATGCTTACCTTTCCTTTACCTGAGGGCTACAACATGCAGCTTAGGAACTTTATAATCATACCCTTTTAAAACACTTGCAAAGTTTGACCATACCACATTCAGTTGCTACAGTATACTCAGTGCTACCATTTTTCCCTAGGAGGGTACCAGTTTCCCCTAGTTCATTAAGACCTTTGCAATGTCTCTTCTGCCCTTGCCCTGTTAAAGTAGAACTATAGGCAAAATATTTTTTTCAATTTAGAAAGTGTCATGCCGCGTACACACGATCGATTTTCTCGACGGTGAAAACACCATCGAGAAAATCTACGGGAAAAACGAGGGAACGGCTTGGTTCCCTACACACGGCCGTTTTTCCCGACATTTTTTTTCTTGGAGAAAAACGACCGTGTGTGGGCTCCGTGGCAGTGTTTCCCTATGGGAAAACTGCCGCGCAAAAAAATGACGGGAATCACGACGAGAAAAATTAGAGCATGTTCTAATTTTTCTCGTCATGATTAATGCCGTTTTTTCCCGTCGGGAAAAATGAGAAAAAGCCCACAGACGATCGTTTTTCTCGTCCAAAAGAAAAAATGACATTTTTCCAGACGGGAAAAATGATTGTGTGTACGCGGCATAAGGGAGGGTTTAGAAAGTGTAAGGGGGGGTTATAAAACCTGTCAGATTATGAATTTTTTTGACCATCTTAGTCCCATTGGGGAAACTAACGCTTTCTGTCCCGTAGCCAAAACAGGAAGTGAGAGGAAATCCCAGCAAAATAAGGGAATTCCCCTCTTCCTCAGTCACCAGAACTAGTGTCCCCATTGGAAGATTTCCCTTTTATTACTTTGCGATTTTCTTTTACCTTCACTTTCAATGATAATGGTGGACAGAACAAATAGAGAGGGTGAATCTCCATAATGGGGACACCTGACGGGTGTTCGAATCCATCTTTACTCAATCCAAAACTAAAATAAAATGTTTTGCCTTTAGTTATACTTTAAATAGCCTTGATAAATCATCAGGTGTAATATCACAATAATATTATTTTTTTTAAATAATCTACACAAATTTAATATCAAAACTAAAAACATTTTGGGTAATACTCACGAAAGGCATTCCTTGAGTGACTGTTGGTCTTCCTAACACTAGTCTGCTAAGTCTCATAGATAAGAATTGTTCTGTTCTCCTGAAGAAGGAAACAAGACATGATCATTTTGCTCACACAGCACTTAACTAAATGGGGTATGTAGGTCTAATTATAGCTTTATTAAAGAAATGTATTATATTACTACTAGACAGATAATGTTTAGCTTACCTATGCAGTACGAAGCCATGAAGTAGTAGTCCAACATGAAAGGCCAGCTGGGCAAGGGAACGCACTTTAGGGTGTGTTTGCAGTTCTAAGCTAGTTGACATGCTTAAATTATGACACCAGTAGGAGAATGTGCTGTAATCGCCAACATTTCTTTTCCATAGCTCCCATCTAGCATTTGCTCAGCAGAATTCCCAGCTGGGTTCTAAGGCTCCTCTCTCTCTCCTCTTTAAGATTTTCTAGTAAAAGGTGAGCAGACATTAAAAGAAACAGAGAACTTTCAAGTTCAGCTTTCAAGGCTGATCACATCATGGTGTGACCCTGAGCAGTGTAGGACACATTCACCAGCTGCCTGCAAAAGGAAGCCAAAGGACTGGACAGTGACCCAAATGCCACTGTGGGAAGTAACAGACATCCAAGAGCTTGGCATTCAAGTTTAGCTACCGAACACACCCTTGTGAGGGGGCACAGCTGCAGATTATGCTGCTCAAAAAAGGGAAAGAAGGACAAGGAAAGGTTATGTACAATGTGAACATCTCTGCTCTACAACTGTGCTCATTGAGTAGCTGCAAAGTATCAAGAATGCATTTGATCGCGTGTACACTGTCACATACATTCTTTGAAAGAATATACAAAAATCTAAGAAGATCCTTTACTCTCCAGCGTCTTTCAGCACAGCAGGAACATTGTACAGCAGAACAATGACAACATCTATCCGCTTCACTGGCCATTCATACCCTAAATACATTCATTAACCTTTTTCATTTCCAGTGACGTACATGAAATTCAGCCATTTCTGTAGCTAACATAACATTTTGGACTCTGTTACTTTAGGGGAACAGCGCAATATATAGGTGCTGACTACAAATGAGAAGTATCAAGAAACATATCACCTGAATTTCTTTTTACCTAACAAATTTTCCCTAGAGGAAATAAAATAAATGACATGCAATGGTGAATAACTTTTGACAGGGCCACTGGAAACTATACGTTATATGTAAAAGTTTTCAAAGTGGTTTATGTACAAGCTATACAAGAAATATTTAAAGTGGTTGTATACCCAAAATTTGTACAAGCACCTACAGGTAAGCCTACATTAAGACTTACCTGTAGGTGCTTGCAATATCTCCGAGACCTACACAGTCTCGGAGATATTTGCAAAAAAGACTGTACCGCTTTCTACGGCGCATGCGCGCCGTAGATAGCGGCGCAGGCGCACTGAGCGCAGTGGCTCTTGAATGGGAGCCTGCCGGACACTGCCGGAAATTCACGCATGCGCGGGGATCGTGCCGTTCCCCGCGCATGTGCGGGAGTGACGTCATAGCCGCTCCGGCCAATCACAGCGCCGGAGCGGCGATACCCGGAAGTCACTCCGGGTATCATGGATGCGACGGAGGACGTGTCCGAGGACCGCTGCGGGGGCTTCGATCTAAGGTAAGTGATTGATAATGAGCTAGTATGCTAGTCATACTAGCTCATTATACCTTTGCCTTGCAGATTGACAAAAAAAAAAAAAAGTTTTGCGGTATACAACCGCTTTAAGGTTAAACTGATACTGTGGGGAGTAGTAATTTTAAATGCTCAGATGACTTCCTGACCACTTATGCTATAGAATATAGATCACAGGTGTCAAACACAAGACAGGTGTCAAACACAAGGCCCGCGGGCCGAATTCGGCCCTCCAGGCCATTTCTTGTGGCCCTCGCACCTCTCCTGCAGCTGCAGGAGAGCTCCAGCCCTCGTCTGGTCCTCCTCCAGGCCCTTATGCCTTGTACACACGATCGGAATTTCCGATGGAAAAAGTCAGACGGACTTTTTCCATCAGATATTCTGACCACGTGTATGCCTCATCGGACTTTTTCCATCTAAAATTCCGAGGAATTCCGTCGGAATTTAGATAGAGAACATGTTCTCTTTTACTCCGATGGAATTCTGTCGGAATTCCAATGTGATTTTGGCCAGGCAAAAGTCTGACCGTGTGTACGGGGCTTTACTTTCTGCTTTCAAGCAATGCATCCAGCTTCTTCCCAGCAGCAGCATAAGGAAAGGGGGGTAAACTGTGATGTAAGGGAGAGTGGGGGACTCAACTTCTGATGGTGGGGTGCCTCTTAACATCTATAGTAAGGGGAGGGGATGTGCTGGACATCTAATCTTACAGATACAACCGGCCCTTTTGAGGGCAATCATAATGCTGATGCGGCCCACAATGAAATTGAGTTTGACACCCCTGCTATAGATTAACTACTTCTGTCAGTTTTAATTATAACCAGTTTGAGAAGGCTTAAAGTGTATCTGTACCCAGAACGAAAATGTAATATATTACAGCTTAATATTCTTGTTTATTTATTCTTAGTTATTGTGCTATATGTTTCTTACCAATAGCTTCCATCACATTCACTACTTTGCCATAAGACAACATTAGCAGAAGTTGCCCATAGGGTAGAGCTGAAAAAACACGTAGTTTCGTGTATGTTAACCAAAAATTCTTTGCCGTTTGTATGCAATACAAGTTCACGGCCAACACCCTTCGGACAAAAGTCCTACGCTTTGTCCGGGGGAAATCCGATCGCGTGAACGAGGCTTTAGTGTATGACTGAATATTTTGCAGCTTACTAAACCCTAAGGCCCATACACTTGATCAGATTTACCGACAACAATGGTCCGACGGACGTGTTTTATCGGACACAAATCCGTCGGACTAAAATCCAAAGTACAAACACGCATGCTCCGAACAAATGCTAAACATCAGACAACAATAGCAGAAGTTGCCCAAAGGGTGGCGGTAAAGAGCTGAAAAACCACGTGGTTTGGTGTATGTTGGCTGAAAATGTTCTGCTGTGTGTATGCTTACCAAGTTCACGGCCAACGCCCCTTCGCACAAAAATCCACAGATTTGTCCGATGGAAGTCCGATTGTATGTATGAGGCTTTCGATGTGATGGCTGCATTCATTTTAATTTTTATTGTCTATTTTCCTTTATTTTCACCAGGTAATCCTGCGAGTAACTCACCTCCTGACCTAGGGTGAAAACACAAATTTACTGTACTGTATTGCCTCGAACACACGGCCGAGAATCTCGTCGCAAAAAAAACGTAGTTTTTCTCGACGGGTTTCTTGTCAAGCTTGATGAGATTCTTGTCAAGCTTTCCTTGCATACACACTGTCAATCCAAAATTTCGTCGTTGTAAAACGTAGTCACGTACAACACGTACGATGGCAGTATAAAGGTGAAGTTCGATTGCAATGGCGCCACCCCTTGGGCTGCTTTTGCTAATCTCGTGTTACCGCGTGTTAGTAAAAGTTTGGTGAGAGACGATTCGCGCTTTTCAGTCTTCGTGCTTTCAGTTCGTTACAGCGTGACGAATGTGCTATCTCCATTACGAACGCTAGTTTTACCAGAAGGAGCGCTCCCGTCTCATACTTGATTCTGACCATGCGCGGTTTTTGAAGACTCGGAAAAGCATACACACGAACGGTTTTCTTGTCCAAATACAGTCTGACGAGAATCACGACGAGAAAACTGAGACTCCTGACGAGAAAAAATAAAGCAGGTCTTCTTTTTTTCTCGTTAAGATTCCGAGCAGTTTTCTTGACGAGAAACCTGAAAGCCTCGTACACACGCACGGCTTTCTCAGCAAGAAAGCTCTCCCAACAGTTTTCTTGTCATTTCTTGCAGAGAAAACCGGTCGTGTGTACGAGGCTTAACTCTTAACCACTTCCAGTCTGAGCCAATTTTGGCATTCCTTTCCAACATGTAAAAAAAATAAAAAATAATTTTTTGCTAAAAAACGACTTAGAACCCCCAAACATTACACTTTTTTTTTAAACAGAGGCCCTAGAGAATAAAATGGTGGGAATTGCATATTTTTATAGCACACAATATTTGTGCAGCGGTTTTTCAAAAGCCAATCTTTTGGAAAAAAATACACTTTAATGGATTTTAATGCACAAAAACACAATATAACACCCAATTGTTTGGTAGAATATATAAGATGATGTTACACCAAGTAAATAGATAAAATGAACAACATCCCTTGTAATAATATGGGCCATGACAGATCCTCTTTTTGGAGAGATCTGGGTTCTATTACAGCCGATCAGACACAGATCCGTCTTATTGACTGCTTCTACGGTTGTTAATGGCCAGGTAATCAGAGAACCAAAACAGGAAGTGATTAGATCCTCATCGCCTTCCTTTTTCTGACATCACACAGTGGGAGGAACAACATTCGTTCCTCTCACTGTGTGCCTAGAGCTGGATGCCGCCGATCGCATCCTTACTGGGCTTTCCGATCCCATAGGAGACCCTCTTCTGCCACCTGTAAAAGTAATCCAGTGGCTCGTTAGCCACTAGGATTACTTTTACTTTGTGCAGAAGTGCCGGTGTCCTGCCGAGATTTGTCCCCCGGTGGATAATGCCCGCTCTGTACTGCGCAGGCACAGCGCTTGCGCAGTACAAAGCACAAAGGACCTCCAAAAATCACCTGTACACGGTGCATGCGCAATGAACACGATATTGGGGCAGGTGTTTTATTAGGGTGGTTTTATCAAGAAACTACACAATATAATAGTGTAGCGGGCATGCACTTTCCCTGTGTATTTAAACTGGCAGAGACACCAGTAATGTGCAGTTCCCTGCAGCTCAGCGGGTGGCACTGTCGCCTTGGGCTGGGGTTGAACCATTGCTATGTGCCGTACCCCTTTTTGTCCTCCCTCGGCAGTGGTATGGTGGCGCGGGGAACCCGCCGTGCTTGCTGGGAGAGGGTATAAAAGGGCCGGCCATCTTTGTCGGGGTCGAGTCCCAGGCACCTTCAGCCTGAGGGCGGTGGTTCGTGTCGGTCCTCTAGGCGCCCAGGCCTGGAGGACGTTCGGAGGTCGTGTTCCATCCCAGGCACCTTTGGCCTGGGGTGAGGTACTCGGATGGAGGTCCGGAGCTCAGTGCCCACCACTGAGTTCCGCGAGGGAAGGAGATCCTAGGGGACCCCGGGAGTGGGTACCCGAATCCAGAGGCGTAATGGACCGGGAGGGGGTACTTGCTTGAAGACCTGGTGCAGCATATCGCCAGTGACGGGTGAGCCTCCACCGGAGACCGCCTGGAAGGATATTTCCCCTCGATTGGAGACCGCAACCCACTTTCAGGAAGGAAAGTGGAGAGTTCATTGTGTCTGGGCCTACTCGTATCCACACCCCTCTGTCTGTTCTACTTGTTGAGGGAGTCCAACTGTATGTGCATTACTCTGTTATCGGAAGAATAAAGGAGTGTTGGACTTTATTGGTGTGGGGCTCATTTTCTGGCAGACATTGCTCAAGAAACCACCAGGAGGAGGCTCCAGAAGCAGAACACCGACCCAAAGGTAAAAGAGGATTGTCTCTCACTGCACATACATCTGCAGGGGGACTTGGCGTGGTGACCCCGCACTCTCTCCTTCAGAGTACCCCTAGACAAAAGCCAGAGCCAGAACAACTGATACATAGAGGGAGAGAGTGGAGGCCGCTACAATAGTAATACACCCGCCCCTTGCTGTAGCCATCCGACCCTTACACGATATAATAGTAATACACATCCGCCCCTCGCTGTAGCCATCCTTACACCCGCCCCTTGCAGACTGGAGCGAGCATCGAGAGCATGCGGCAACTTCTGTCACAATGTCCTGTTCATTGCGCAGGCGCCCCTCTTTAACGTGTAGGCAGTGCCAGGAGCTAAGGTACACAATACAGAGAGAACAGCGCACATGGAGACCAAGAAGAATTAACAGTTCTTGTATTTGGAAAAATAGTTTGGCAGAAGAAGTTACAAGAGTACTTGCAGCAACACAATGGGTATATAAATGTTAAAATATATGATGCGCTTACACCAACCTATTGTTTGTGCATATATTTTAACATTTATTCACTTTGGAGGGCACAGATTCTCTTTTTATGTTTGCAGCTAGCACCATTTAGGTATCTTTGGTTTGTGGTTTACACTATTTACATATTAGCGCTGTAGTAATTTTTATTTATTAACACAATGGGTATCACTAGTATTGACACTTGCAGTAAAAGGTGAGGTAATACTTGCAGTAATAGTCATAGTAACTGGTAGGATTACTGCTTTACTCTGTCACAGAACAGTCCTCAACAGTGTGTGGATGCAGGCATTAATGGCGCTAAAAGAACTGTAGGCATTAGGGGTCTCCTCAGTTATACCAACAGGTCACACAGCATAAACACAGATATGCAGAGGTATTTCTTCCAACACAGTAAGGAACACTATAGGCAAGGCCTACTTTACAAGGACAACATTTGCAGGAAGGGTGACTGACTGGCAGGGTGGCAGACTCAGTTGGCAATTCAGGGAGGCTATTGAGATAGTGGTGGCAGCAGCTCTGGCAATCAGTGCATGACGTGTGTCCAGCCGTATCCCTACGTTTGCCCTCCTCGTACTTGAACCTTTTCCTGATGCTAAATCTCTATTTAACAAGTGGGTTCCTGTCCCTACTCTGTCCACTCACAAATGCGCACATAATCCTGGCAGACTGCAGAGGAACATCATTCCTGAGTCAACACTCTATCCATCCAGCAGCCAGAACCTACTGAATGAAGCAAGAACTACTTCTTGCTCCCCCACAACTGCTTCTACCACCACATCATGGAAAGAGATGGCGGGTCACATAGTTACATAGTAGGTGAGGTTGAAAAAGACACAAGTCCATCAAGTCCAACCTGTGTGTGTGACTATATGTCAGTATTACCTTGTATATCCCTGTATGCTGTGGTCGTTCAGGTGCCTAATAGTTTTTTGAAATTATCGATGCTCCCTGCTGAAACCACTGCCTGTGGAAGAGAATTCCACATCCTTACCGCTCTTACAGTAAAGAACCCTATACGCAGTTTAAGGTTAAACCACTTCTTTTCTAATTTTAGTGAAGTAGTGACTCCTCCCACTTGCTCTTCTGGTCACGTAGCTCTCGGGCTTTTATGGCTCCACCCGCAGCCTACACAGTCAGAAATGTGATCTTGCAATTAACCCCTGTTTTCCTGGAGAAAGTCCAGGACCCCTCTTTAGCATAGACTCTCGGGTTCTTCCCCAGTGAATAGTGCAGAACTTTGGAAACAGTCTCAAGGGCTTTACTTAAGGAAACAGTTCACAATCCCCACGGTGCCATGACGAAATTCCTGATTTGCAGTTGGTTGCTAGGGGCAACGGCAAACTTATTCCGCCAAGCCCCATGTTGGGCGCCAAAATGTAGCGCCCCCCTGGGTATACTGGGAGCAAAGAGATACCTCCAGAGACAGGGAGCGATCTTACATTCACCCCAGGGCTGAGTCCATGGCTATAATGGGAAGTTAGAACAAATGCGGCGCCAGTCACTTTAGTACTTTTCAATGCTTTAATGAAGAACTTGGAAATAGCAGTAGGATAGAGGGTCAGGGGAGGTTTCAGATACCTTTAGCAGATCACTTGCGGACTCCTTGAATCCAAAGGACAAAAACAGCTTTCTTTTCAGCAGATCTTAAATACCTGGATAGGCCTCTCACACAGACCTAGCAACCGGTATGGTTTTCTGGATAAGCCTCTCTCACAGGACTTAGCAGCCATCAGAACTTCCGGACAAGCCTCTCTCACAGGACTTAGCAGCCAGTAGCTAGTTACCTTGAATTAGAATTGTAGAACAGCTTCACAGTACCAGAACCTTTAAGCCATCCGGCAGTACTGTGAGGGTAGATTAGCTTAGGTGCATCCTCCAAACGAGTCACTAGGCCCTCCTGAGAGACCAGCCTTCATCCTGGCTCTCTCCAGCAAGGGTCCTCCCCTGGGATCTCCTCAGCTTGGCTTGGCCTCTTCCACACAGGCAAGACAGCCTAGGACCACCTCAGAATTAGTAGGCCCCAGACAGGCTTCTGGCCCTACTTGCAGAGCTTGCAGCAACACAGCCTCAGGCCAGAAGGGCCCCGAAGGCCGGACTGACTGGAGCACATGGCGTCTGTCCCATAAATACCTTCTCCCAGCATGCACAGTGGTAGAGAATCTCCTACTGGGCTGTTTCTGGAAAAAGAATATTCAATACAGCTTAACTGTGTTGTAATTCTCATGCTGGCCTGTGGTACTAGTGACACCTACTGGCAACAGTGAGAAATGGCACAACTCAGTCAAGTTCAAGACAGAAACCAAATAAACTATATACAATCTGAGCTGGTTACAGCTCAGCCAAAAACTAAATTTACATTATAGCCCGATTTCTTTAGGAACAGGGGGCTACACACTCCCCCCACCAAAGTAGACGATGTCCTCAGCGTCTGTAAGAAAAAAATGATACAAAATTGGGTGTATTCCTGCACTACTATGGAGAGGGCTAGCTAGTGTTATAAAAATGCTGCAAGCACCAGGGGGGGTTAGCTCATACCCACGGAAATTACGTGTATAAAGAGGGGGGTGGTGCTGCGCTGTTTAGTGAAATAAATTAAGTGAAATTCTTCTAAAACTTTGTGTTGCAAAACGCACATAAAATAGCAAGATCTTCCAAGATATGAAAAAACGCACAATAAATAATCTTCAAGTGGTGACCATAAAATACTATCTTTTAAAATAGTAAACAATGTGCAACAGGTCTAAACACTGTGTCAAGAAATCAAGATTGTGCAAATCGCAAAATAAATAATGAACTGTGACAGTAAATCATAGACAATGAAATCAAAAATGTGAAATGCAAAGCATACGTCAGTGCAAAAGATGCATAAACTCATAAATCAATCCGAGGGGATGTTGCACTTTAAAAAGTGCACGGTGCGACAGGTCTCTGAATATCCTCACGAGCTAGGATAACCAGGTGAATTGTAACATGCGTCTTTAAATTATAAATGTTGCAGGGCGATCGCACAGAATATTGCAAAGCGATCGCCCTGCAACATATCGTACCTACTACATAACGTACCTGCTGAATATCCTCACGAGTTGGATAACCAGGTGAATTGTAACATGCGTCTTTAAATGATAAATGTTGCAGGGCGATCGCACAGAAAATTGCAAAGCGTTTGCACAAAAAACTGCAGTATATGCGACTATATCAAGTGCAGGTAGAGTTCATTTGGTCAATTGTGAAGAAAAAAATGACTCTCAAGCCTGAGAGTAGGTATCTGAACCAAAAACTACTTGGATGGGAAAAGGAAAGGGTAAAGCAGTAAAAGAAGAATGTTACAGTTTCAAACATTAATACACAGTATATTCACATCACACATGTTACCGGAACCTCACTATCTATCTAACTGACCACCTCTAGCAGCTTGATAGGAGATCTGGTTTTACCTGGAAAAGAACAAACTTATACACAGAGAATTATAGAACAGCATCACTCATCAACTGGGAGCAAAACCTCACTCCCAGGAGAATTAAACTTTCTTCACCATTTTAAATGCAAAGCAAACTAAAATGTAACTCAAAAGTCCATCCCTTGCTATAAGTAACTTCCACCACCTAACGGCAGAAATCAGTATGGCAGAATATTGAAATTACTGTACATAGGTAGAAAATCTTGACCACGAAGTTCTCTAAACCTAAAACTATCTGGCTATGTACCCCTTAGTCCATTGAGAATAAATAACTTTTCCCAGTCTCTTTTCAAAGAACTGAAGACTCTTCTCTGAGTTTAAACAGGAACAAACTTTTGCTTTTAGAGCAAAGACTGATATTTGCCAGCTGAACTATGACAGTCCCTTTAAATGGTTACCAGTAGAAACGAGGATCTGGCAAAGTAACTGGTTTCCCTTGGTTATCCACTGTAGTGACAAAGTAAACAACATTTTATTTTCCAGGTCTGCAGATAACCACTTTGTCAGAGTAGATATGCCGGCCATAGTTCCATTGAAGCAGGCATCCGTCATAACGCTCATCCATGACAGATGAATAGCCAGCTTTCCTGAAAGGCTTTAGTACAGACAAGTAGTCCCAGATAGCTTCACTGTACCACTCCTCTCGCTTTGATTCAATTTCTTGCATAGCTGGGAAAGTGAAGGTAGAAGCAACATCCTCACTATTAGCCCACAACAGTTCTTGTGACAAGGATTCAAACAGTTCATCATCGCCAGATAAGTCAGACAAGGAATCCAGCTCAGAATCCCTTAATTATTCTGCAGGCCTATATTTACACATTGACCCCACAGAAATGCTTTTCCCAGATTTCTCACCAGTTTCTTGCTGTGGATTTTCCAGGAGTAACGCCTTCCTCTGGTTCCAGTTCTGGTAGTCTCTGGGGTAGGCCTCGACCGCGGCCGCGGGATGCCTTTACATAGCCCACCTTCTTCTGGGCAGGTGCAGCGGGCACAGTAGCAATGGCAATGTCTGCTGGTGGCACTTTAGAAACAGTAGCAGCGACATCATCAACTGGAACACTCACAGTAGCAGGCGTGATGAGTGTAGGTGTCATAGATCAGCTGCGGCGCTGATGTGTGTCTTACCTTTACTGCTGTAGGTCGGCTGGCACCTGTTGTTCCACAAGCTTGTGTTCAGCTCTGGCTGCACTGAGCAGCTATGGGTGTCGCCGGCTTCACCTGTTGCTTAATATATCCTTCCTTCCTGCTACTTCCTGTCCAGCCCCACATGTGCCTCACTATTTAAATTCCACTCAGACCAGTTTCTGGTTGCTTGAGCAACGCTTGTTTCTGAGCACCCCTCCTGTAACCTGCTTACCTGACTTCTCGTGAACTGATCTCTTGTGTACCGAATCGGCTAGTTCCCCTGATTACGTTGTCTGCTGCCCGCCCTGACCTTGGCTCGCTATCCGGCTTTCCTTTTTCCTCATCCATCCATCCATTTATGTCTTCTGGTACTCTCCTCACGAGCAGGGTGAACCTGGGGGTCGTGACCTGGGGTCAGCACGCAGCTAAGCCCAAACCCTTCTGAGGGGACCCTGGCAGAATACAGGCTGGCCCTTAGATTCCATGCCCTGGGGGATCCCGTGTCACCTGCTCGCCTGTGGGCTCACAACAGTACCAGTGTGACAGTTTGCTCAAGCCATGAGCTCCTCAGAGAGGCAGCCACTGACTGAGGACCAAATACAACATCTAGTTCAGAGACTTAACTCCCAGCAAGCAAATCAAGAGCAAATAATGCCGTTTCTACAGGATCTTGCCTCCCGCCTGGATCGCCTGCAAGTCACTGTAACTTCGGCTCCTTCGGCTCCTGCTTCTGCCTCATCTGCTCCTGTGTTACCTGCCTCACCTGGCAATCCCTGCTTGCATCTGCCACCACCACCTCATTTTTATGGCGACCCTAAGTCTTGTCGTGGCTTCATTAATCAGTGTACCATCCACTTTGAACTTTCCAGCCACCATTTTCCAACTGATCGCACCAAAGTCGCATATATCATCTCTCTACTTTCTGGTGATGCCCTTGCTTGGGCCTCCCCACTTTGGGAACAACATGATTCTATCACCTCCGACCTCCAGGCCTTTTTGGATGCTTTCCGGAAAACTTTTGATGAGCCCGGCAGAGTGTCTTCTGCTCCGGGGGCCCTCCTTCGTCTTCATCAGCAAGGAATGACAGTCGGTCAATACGCAGCTCAATTCCATACGCTGGCCGCTGAACACAAATGGAATAATGAAGCTCTTACCGCTACCTTCTGGCAAGGCCTATCTGAGCGTGTAAAGGATGAACTCACTGGACGCACCATTTCTACCACATTGGATGATTTAATCGCATTAAGCATTCAAATAGACATTCGTTTCCAGGAGCGGGCCCTGGAGAGATCCAGATCCAGTCATCCCCCTGCTGGCCGTCAAGCACAGGCACTCCAAAAACTTGAGGAACCCTCTCCATCTTCAACCTCTCAAACGTTGGAAGAACCTATGCCGCTTGGGCGAACTCGCCTCACTCCAGAGGAACGTGCCCGGCGCATGGGTTTGGGCTTTTGCCTTTATTGCGGCGATAAAGGACATCTTTTGAACTCCTGTCCAGTTCGTCCGGGAAACTCCAGGGTCTAGGTCACTCGGAGAGAGGTGATCTAGACCGATCCTTTAATTCTGTCAGCTTCTCTCGTTTCACCCTACCCGTGTCTATCCACTGGGCTCAAAAAGCCTATCAACTCTCTGCATACGTGGACTCTGGAGCAGCTGGGAATTTCATTGAACAATCTTTGGCTTCCGAGTTGGGCATTTCCTTTGTTGCACTGTCTATACCCCTCTCCGTGACTGCAGTAGATGGCTCCTTCTTGCCAATGAGCCCCATCCAGTTTAAAACCCCTTCTATGGCATTACGCATTGGGGTTTTGCATGGTGAGGAAATCTCTTTCCTAATTCTGCCTAAATCCTCCAGTCCCATCATTCTGGGTCTTCCATGGTTGCAGAAACACTCCCCACATCTTGATTGGAACTCTGGACAAGTATTGGCTTGGGGTCCTCAGTGTCAGCAACAATGTGTTTCCAAGGTACTACCACCTCCTTCCATTCCTCTGGCTGAAACCTCCACAACTCCCATGTTGCCTTCCTAATATCAGTCCTTCCGAGATGTTTTCTGCAAAAAGTCAGCTGATCGCCTTCCTCCTCACAGAGACTATGACTGCTCCATTGATCTCTTACCAGGGACCTCCCCTCCCCGAGGCCAAGTCTACCCTCTATCTATCCCAGAGACACAAGCCATGTCTGGATACATTCAGGAAAATTTGCAAAAGGGTTTCATCAGGAAATCCAACTCCCCTGCCGGAGCCGGGTTTTTCTTTGTAGGGAAAAAAGATGGTTCACTCCGTCCATGCATCGACTACAGGGGCCTTAACGCCATTACCGTGAAGAACCGATACCCTCTTCCTTTAATTTCGTAACTCTTTGACTGACTGCGAGTTTCTCATGTTTTTACCAAATTGGATCTTAGAGGGGCCTACAATTTAATAAGAATCCGGGAAGAAGACGAGTGGAAGACCGCCTTTACCACCAGGGACGGACATTATGAATATCTTGTCATGCCCTTTGGCTTATGCAATACCCCAGCTGTCTTCCAAAATTTGGTAATGAGATATTCCGCGACCTTCTGTATGTCTGTGTTATTGTATATCTGGATGATATTCATATTTTTTCACCAGACTTACTCACCCATCGTCTCCATGTGAAAGCTGTGCTACAGCGTCTACAGGACAATTGTCTATATGCTAAATTGGAGAAGTGCCTATTTTAACAAACACAAGTTCCTTTTCTGGGCTACATAATCTCGTCACAGGGCCTCCTCATGGACCCAGCCAAACTTTGGGCCATCTCTGAGTGGCCCCAGCCCTCTGGTCTTAAAGCCACCCAACGCTTTTTGGGCTTCACCAATTACTATTGCCAATTTATTCGTAACTACTCCACCTTGGTGGCCCCTATTACTTCTCTCACCCGCAAGGGTGTCAATGCCTAGCTCTGGTCCTCTGAAGCCATTGATGCTTTCCACAAACTCAAGGCAGCCTTCCTTTCCGCCCCAATTTTCCTACGTCCAGACATTACAAAACCCTTTCCTATGGAAGTTTATGCCTCCTCAGTAGGAGTCGGTGCCGTCCTACTCCAAGCTCAGAAGGGCAAGTCTCAGCCTTGCGGATTCTTTTCCAAGAAGTTTTCTGATGCGGAAAAGAACTATACCATTGGAGACCGTGAGCTACTGACTATTAAACTAGCTCTTCAAGAATGGCGACATCTACTAGAGGGTTCTCCCCATTGCATTACCATCTATACTGATTATAAAAACCTGCAGTATTTACAATCCGCAAAACGCTTGAACCCACGCCAAGCTCGCTGGGCCCTCTTTTTTGCCTGCTTCAACTTCAACATTACTTTACTGGTGCCAAAAACCTTTGTGCCGATGCCTTGTCCAGGTCCTTCGATGTCAATGATTCTGAGAATCACCTAGATCCTGGTCCCATCATCCCTCCGCATCGAATTCTAGCCACTACTCAGCTCCGGTCTACGCAGCCTCCCCCAGGTAAAACTTTTGTAGTTCCTGCACTTCTTCCCAAACTCCTTGCGTGGGCTCATGACTCCAAGTTCTCTGGACATCCTGGTATACCTCGTACTTGTTACCTTCTTCAGCGTCATTACTGGTGGCCCTCTCTTCGTAAGGATGTCAAAGAGTACGTTCAAGCTTGTACGGTTTGTGTACTATCGAAGTCTTCCACGTCCGCCCCAGCTGGGTTGCTTCTGCCCTTACCAGTTCCCGATATACCTTGGCGCTGTATTTCCATGCATTTTATCTCGGATCTGCCCCCCTCAACAGGTTCTACAGTCATCTGGGTAGTGGTGGATTGGTTCTCCAAAATTTGTCACTTGATTCCTCTCCCAGGCCTACCTTCTGCTCCCAGTCTTGCCACAACCTTCATTAAGGAGATCTTTCGTCTTCATGGGATGCCTTCACATATCGTCTCTGACAGAGGAGTTCAATTTACTGCTCGGTTTTGGAGAGCCTTGGCCAAATCCTTTGGGATTAAATTGGATTTTTCTTCTGCCTTTCATCCCCAGTCCAATGGGCAAACGGAACGTGTCAATCAAAATGTAGAACGTTTTCTCCGTGCCTTCATCTTAGCCCACCAATATGACTGGGTGGACCTTTTGCCCTGGGCAGAGTTTGTCTTAAACCAACACTCCAATGCCAATTCTGTAAAATCTCCCTTCTTCACTGTTTACGGGCAGCATCCATCTGTTCCCTTCCCTGTTCCTATTTCTCCCCTTGTACCAGCAGCAGCTGAAACCCAAAGGACCTTCAACTCAATCTGGGCAGAAGTCTCTAAGAATCTTCATCTGGCTGCTTCCAGGCATAAAACGGCAACAGATCGTCATCGCCGTCCGGCTCCTAAGTTCCTACCTGGCGATAGAGTCTGGCTCTCTACCAAGCACATCCGACTCCGGGTGCCCTCAATGAAATTTGGCCCTCGCTTTATTGGTCCCTTTCCCATTCTCCGTCAGATCAATCCAGTTGCTTTCAAGCTCCGTCTGCCCTCTCATTGCAGGATCCCCAATGCCTTTCATGTCTCTCTGCTCAGGCCACTGGTCCTCAATCGCTTCTCTCGCCCTTCTTCTCACCCCGCTCCTGTGGCTGAAACCACAGATTAGTATGAGATTAAAGGTATATTGGACTCCAAATACTCCAGAGGGAAGCTACTCTATCTGATTGATTGGAAGGGTTATGGCCCGAAGGAGAGGTCTTGGGTTCCTGCTGCAGATGTCTCAGCCCCATGCTTGGTGACCAGATTCCATCGGAAATTTCCCTCCAAGCCAGCCCCCAGATGTGTAGGGGGACCTCGTAAGCGGTGGGGTACTGTCACAGATCAGCTGCGGAGCTGATCTGTGTCTTACCTTTACTGCTGTAGGTCGGCTGGCACCTGTTGTTCTACAAGCTAGTGTAGTGGGTATTTAAATTTGGGGGGGGAGCATCTGGGATATTTAACCCAGATGTACTAATTGTTAGGGAATCTGAGAGTCCCTTTTGTGGTTCTTGGAGGACTCTGGTGGTGCAAGGTTCCCTGTGGCCTGCAGGTGGCATTGTCGCCCTGGGTCGGAGTTGAACCTGCACCGCAAGACTGTTCTTTTTGTCCTTTCCTTTTGCACCTTCGGCCTGGGTGCTGGCGTTCCGGAGTTCCGGGCCCAGGTGCCCTTGACCTGGCCAGAGCGAGGGATAGAGTCCATCCCAGGCACCTTAAGCCTGGGGTGAGGTACTACGACCAAGGCCTGGGGCCCAGTAACTTCGACTGGGTTCCACAAGGGTGGAGGAGTCCGAGGGGCCCTAAGGTGTTGGGACCCGTATCTGAGGCGAGGAGGCCGTGGAGTGTAACCCTTCCGAATAGCCCGGTACAGCATTAATCCGGTGACGGCGGGGCCTCCGGTAACTCTCTTGGAGGGATGTCTTCCCCCTGACAGGGGCTGCAACGTAGCGAAGGTAACTCCAGTTCCTGTTCACTAGAGTCGCTGGAAGAGACTCTGAAGCCAAAAAGTCAATTTAACAGCCACTTTGCTTAGCAACCGTTGGTGAAACCTCAACGGTTTCGTTTCTTTGAGGATTGTGCCTTGACCTACTCCCCACCAATACTAAACTGTTCTATGGGTCTCAAACTGTCTGCTCGCAAAGGATTATTTGTTTGCCGTTATGGAATAAATAAGTGTTGGACCTTTTCAGTGTGTGGTACTCCAATTACTGGGAGCAAAGGGGGTTATCAGCAGAACAGACTTGGCTCTGAGCGTATACACAGCCCGAAGTTAATCTGATTCTGGCCTTCACCTCTACATGCTGCAATCTAGAGGACATGGGCCGTGGCGCACCTCGCTCTCCCCTTCAAGGTACCCCTAGACCGAAGCCAAAGCATCCGCTAAAGAAGAGAGAGGGTGAGGCCGCTACATTTGTGTTCAGCTCTGGCTGCACTGAGCAGCTATGGGTGTCGCCGGCTTCACATGTTGCTTAATATATCCTTCCTTCCTGCTACTTCCTGTCCAGCCCCCCATGTGCCTCACTATTTAAATTCCACTCAGACCAGTTTCTGGTTGCTTGAGCAAAACTTGTTTCTGAGCACCCCTCCTGTAACCTGCTTACCTGACTTCTGGTGAACTGATCTCTTGTGTACTGAATCGGCTAGTTCTCCTGATTACGTTGTCTGCTGCCTGCCCCGACCTTGGCTCGCTATCCGGCTTTCCTTTTGCTTTATCCATCCATCCATCCATTTGTGTCTTCTGGTACTCTCCTCACGAGCAGGGTGAACCTAGGGGTCGTGACCTGTGGTCAGCACGCAGCTAAGCCCAAACCCTTGTGAGGGGTCCCTGGCAGAATACCGGCTGGCCCTTAGATTCCACGCCCTGGGGGATCCCGTGTCACCTGCTCCCCTGTGGGCTCACAACAGTACCAGTGTGACAGTAGGTTTCCCAGCAGAAGCAAAAGCAGCGGACTCCACTGTAGCAACACCTGTGGCCCAATCAACTCTGTAGGCACGGGGCGGCATGGTAGGTTGTTCCACAGCAAACAGGTACTCCCCGCAGTGCAAGTAACGAACAAATGGACGAGGATGTACGGCCAGTCCTCAACACATGTGACATAACATACCCAGCACTACATGGTCTCCAACAGTATACAGCACAAAATGACCATGCGGCTTCAGGCAGATGCCGGTATCTGCTGGCAAGGTTCCGGACAGCATAGTATTTCAGCGGTGCTGACTGGGAACATCTTGGACCCCACTGCAGTTTGCACAAGAGAAAATTCAGCCATAACTGGGCTCTGATCTTCCCTGTGGTAACAGCAAACTTTCTCTCTCTTCAGCGCCAGACACACACACAGCTTCTCACGCAGCAGCAAGTAGTGACTCCTCCCACTTGCTCTTCTGGTCACGTAGCTCCCGGGCTTTTATGGCTCCACCCGCAGCCTACGCAGGCAGAAATGTGATCTTGCAATTAACCCCTGTTTTCCTGAAGAAAGTGACAAAGTTCAGGACCCTTCTTTAGCATAGACTCTCGGGTTCTTCCCCAGTGAATAGTGCAGCACTTTTGAAACAGTCTCAAGGGCTTTACTTAAGGAAACAGTTCACAATCCCCACGGTGCCATGATGAAATTCCTGATCTGCTGTTGGTTGCTAGGGACAATGGCAAACTTATTCCGCCAGGCCCCACATTGGGCGCCAAAATGTAGCCACCCCCCTGGGTATACTGGGAGCAAAGAGACAGGGAGCGAGCTTACATTCACCCCAGGGCTGAGTCAATGGCTATGTAGCAGGATGTCCATATGTAAGAAGGAATCCGGCTCCCTCCGGTGGTATAAGTGTTACAATGCAACTAATGCACTTTGGGACAGATATCAGCTAGGAGAAAAGACTTTGTTGCTTTTAGTAAAAGACAGACTACATTACCCAGGGTGCATTGCAACACCGCAAAGCATTCTGGGCAGACTACTTAAACCAGGGGAGGGGCCAGCGTCTCTCTCTCTGGATCCAGCTCTCAATCAAGCAGGAAGTTGGCACGGAGGCCTGCTTCCTAAGGATTAGGCCAGAAGCCTGGGCCTAAACTACGGGAGTGCCTGAGTGATTTCCAGCAGAGGATCGTCCACAGCGTCCTGTGATTGCCCAGCAGAGACCGGAGTCGTCCATCACCATATGCTGTTAGTGACGGAGTCCGGAGACTGCAGCTGAAGCAGAAGCGTGGAGATCGAGTGACCGGGACAAGCCAGAGGAGACTATCTGAAAGTCGGGCCTGTTTGGTGAGAAGGGCACCTGCCCAGAATTGACTACTACCTTAGAGGAAAGTGATTTAGTTAATGCCAGCCACACTTCACCTATCACGCCACAGCTTGCGGCCTAGTGTATCTCACTGGAGACTATGTGATCAGAGATTGGTGCATCCGTCATTAGTGGGTGGCAGGCACACGAGTACTCAGGTATATTGCGGATAATTACAGCATCTTGTTGAAACCCTGTGGATTACAATTTAACTTGTGCACCGACGGTGGCTAGCGAAGACTTCATTGGAGAAAGGAACTTTGAGTGGGACGCAGATAGGCCTTGCTTACCTATTATAGGGAATGAACACGTGCAAGGTATTGCAACAAAGGGGGAGCTCGTGAGCAACCAGTTAGCCGTGCAGAGACACATATAGATACATGTACATATATATAGCTGATGTTATTTCCTGTTATTACCTAATCTCAGTGATACCTATCCTTATTGGTTTATTGACTCTGCAATGCGCATGCAGAGTCAACTGTGTGTATTAATGTGATTCTTTACCCTTCCCTTTTATACTGAGTAAAGGTACCTTTGATTAAGCATATAACTTGTGTGAAGTATCTCTGTCACTTAGAAGGACTAGTGACCAGCAAAGGTAATAACATTTACAGGTTATTGTGTGATGTATGCAGGATTGTGTCTCCTAATACTCACTAGGTCTCACACTCCTTGTTCATATCAGTTGTGCTAAGGGAAGGTTTGAGCCACTTCCAGGGGTTGATAGGCAGGACGTAGACCCAAATCAAACAAACAGCAGCTCCTACGGGGGTAGTGCTACACGTGGGGGCTCGTCCGGGATATTCTACGGTTCTGCAATCAACTTTCCCCCTAGACAGAACCCTTACAGCACAGAAATGGACCCTGCTGCCGTAGCCCGGTGGTGCAGGGATGAAGGCATCCTACCCGGAAATGGCCTGGTGGTTGAAATCCAGAGAGAGGCCTGGGTAGAGGAGCAGCTAACTCCAGTCTTGAGAGCATTGTCCACGGACAGGAAGCCATGGGTGATTGACATAAAGACAGATACTGTAAATCCCCACACCTATGCATTATGTGAGTGGAGGAACGGAATCTCTGACTACTTCAAGGGTGCCAGCATAAAAACTACAAACCAAGTAGAACTCCTCCTGATACACCCAGAAGAGAATAAAGATGGCCCCACATCCACTACTTCAGGAGGCCCCAGCACAGGAGGGAGCGCCCAACAAAAGGGTCCCGGTTCACCACCATTGACCACCCTTAGCTCAGAATTGTGCGCTGTCCTGGGGGAGATTGTGACCAAGTGTAAAAAGGACCCTCCAGACTACCTGATGTCAGGATACAGGAAACTCAGGACCTTTTCTGGGAAGAAACCTGTACCTTCAGTGGAAGATGGATTTGAAGAGTGGCTAGATGGCGCCACTCAGGCCCTAGAAGAATGGGAGGTGCCAGAACAACAAAAAAAACAACGGATTGTGGAAAGCTTAAAGGGGCCCGCTCTGGAGGCCATACGTAACCTCAAGTTAAGCAAGAAGGACTGCAATGCACAGGATTATCTGGATATTCTGCAGAATGTGTTCGGCGGGACGGAAAACGTCACTGAACTCACTTACCAGCTGGGGCATTGCTACCAAAAAGAGGGAGAGAAGCTGTCAGAATTCATAGGACGCCTGGATAAGATCCTGCATCGGATCCTACTGAAGAAAGGGATCGATCCAAGAAAAGTGGATGAGGCCCGTGCCCAGCAGGTGTTGAGGGGAGCTCAACCCTTGGACCCCATCGCATTATTGCTACGCACCCGGCGGGACGGGAGCAGCCTGGAATACCCCGACTTGATCCGGATAGTCAGGGAGGAGGAGGCCATGTTGGAAGACAAAAGGAGGAGTCAACACACCGAACCAACTGCCCGAGTCAGAATGTTAAGTGCAGAAGAAGGTGATTCAGAAGTTGAACTCCTAAAGACCCAGGTGTCACAACTAGTAGAAATGGTGTCCATGCTGACTAGCCAGGCCTCTGTGCCACACAACAAGAACACGTCAGAGGAACCAAAAAAAACCTCCTAGCTCCAATATGGAACTAGTACAGAAGCCTAAGAGATTGATAACATGCTTCAATTGTGGGGGAATCGGGCATGTTAGAGCAGTGTGTCCCAGCCCAGATGAAGTTGCATCCAGACATCGCAAGCCGGCGGAAAACTTCAGAGGGCCCGGTGAAGGAGTCAGCCGGGCGCCCACCAGTTTCCACGAACTCCTTCAAGAAGTCCAATGATCCAAAACATCAGAGTCAGGGACCTAAACCTCTGCCAATTAGGCCCCGTCCCACAAGTCAGGCTGCTGTTGAACAGAAGGCCAGTGCACACCAGACCCAGAAGGGACTGAGACCCATCGGAAACTCAAGAAAAAAAGAAGTGAGGGTACAGGTAACTGAACCCAGCAAGAAGTCTGTGTTGAAGGAGTTCCCTGCCAAGTTAGTGGGGCCTTCTCCAGTAGTCTCCATACAAGTAGAAGGGATCTACACCAAGGCTCTTCTTGACACTGGGGCTCAAGTGACTCTTCTGTATAGGGATTTCTATGATAAACATCTTAAACATCTGCCCCTACAGAAATTAGAGGAACTGGAAATATGGGGTATTGGAACTCAGAGCTTTTCCTATGACGGTTACCTGCCAATCAAGTTGACTTTTGATCCCTCAGTGGCTGGGGAGACAGAGACCTTCGATACTCTGGCAGTAGTGTGCCCTTGCCCACCAGGGGCCAGCAAGAGCTCACTCATCATAGGGACCAACACTGATCTAGTCAGGCGACTGCTGACACCGTTGGCCCAACAGGAAGAAGCCCCGACCACAAGAGTCCACCCCATGTTAAGGCAAGCCTACCAGCGCCTGGTACTGGAGCAGAAGGCCCCGGCTGAGGGAGTTGGCAAGATTTGGAAGCTAGACAAGACGGAGAAGGTATTACAACCGGGAGAGGTGACTTGCCTGAGGGCTTCTGTCAAGCTCACATGGAAACAGCCAGGCCCCTTCATTGTCTTCGAACCAGGCCCACAGGAAAGACAGAAAGGGACTGAAGTAATCCCCGAAGTGATCCCATTGAAGGCCCTACAGAAAAGCCATGGGAGGGTTTCAGTGAGTATAAGGAACACTGCTATTACACCAGTGAAGGTGCCGGCCAGAATGCTGTTGAGCCAGGTGAATCCAGCCACCCCCATTGCCCCGTGTGAATTGAAGAAAGAAGAAAGGGGTGAAGTCACCATAGAGAAGCTCTGTTCTGAAGACACGGCCCTCCCACCAGAATGGAGAAAAAGGGCCAAAGCTCAACTTGCAAGGTGGGAAAAGATCTTCTCTAAAGATGAGTTCGATGTGGGGTGCGCAAGGAGTGCCACTCACAAGATACGCTTACAAGAAGATAAGCCCTTTAGAGAGAGAGTTCGACGGGTCCCACTGGGTGACTTAGAAGACTTGCGGGAACAGTTGGCTGAGCTGAAGAGGACGGGGATTATTCGAGAATCCAGGAGCCCTTACGCTTCTCCAATAGTGGTAGTCCGAAAGAAGAACGGGTCGCTGAGACTGTGTATCGACTACAGAACACTAAACAGAAGGACCATCCCAGATCAATACACCACTCCCCGAATTGAAGACGCCCTGCAGAGTCTGTCAGGGGCCAAGTGGTTCAGTGTAATGGATCTAAAAAGTGGATATTACCAAATCCCCATGCACCCTGAGGATCGGGAGAAGACAGCCTTCATCACCCCTGTGGGGTTCTTTGAGTTCAACCGTATGCCTCAAGGGTTATCAGGAGCCCCCGCCACTTTCCAAAGGCTAATGGAGAGAACCGTCGGGGACATGAATCTAATAGAGGTACTGGTATATTTGGACGACGTCATCGTGTTCGGGAGAACCCTAGAAGAGCATGAAGAGAGACTGGAGAAGGTCCTGAAGAGGCTCAGTGAAGAGGGCCTGAAACTCTCCCCAGAGAAGTGTCAATTTTACCAGTCCTCAGTCCATTACCTGGGCCATATCGTTTCTGCAGAAGGGGTGGCCACGGACCCAGAGAAGCTGGATGCCGTCACCTCTTGGCCGAGACCTACCAACGTGACTGAGCTTCGGTCATTCCTGGGGTTCTGTTCTTACTACAGAAGATTTGTAGAAGGATTCGCCAAGATTGCCAGACCCCTGAACGAGTTACTCAGAAACGAAGGGGAAGATGATGTTCCAGAGCTGGTCAAACCAGTGAAACTCACCATGGGACCCCGAAGGCCCAAAGAGTCAATTCAAGACCAGTGGACAGGGAAGTGCGAGGAAGCCTTCCAGATGTTAAAGAAGAGTCTTACCGCTGCACCAGTCCTGGCCTATGCTGATCCAAAGAAGCCTTATGAACTGCATGTAGATGCCAGCCGAGATGGGCTGGGTGGGGTGCTGTACCAGGAACATGATGGTTACCTAAGACCCATCTCATATGTGAGCAGGAGTCTGATACCTGCTGAGAAGAATTACCCCACCCACAAGCTTGAATTCCTGGCCTTGAAATGGGCAGTGGTAGACAAACTGAGAGACTACCTATATGGGGCGGAGTTTGTGGTGAAGACAGATAATAACCCGCTCACCTACCTTCTGACCACTGCCAAGTTGGATGCAACGGGACACCGGTGGTTGGCTGCCCTTTCAAGCTTCACCTTCAGCTTGAAGTACCGACCCGGAGTGGGAAATAGGGATGCAGATGCCCTGTCCAGGAGGTCTCATGCCCCCACCGACCCTACCGAAGAATGGGCCCAACTAGACCCAGAGGGAGTGCGAGCCCTATATCAGGGGACAGAACTTCAAGCCAGAGGTGGGTCAAGAGCCGAAGAAATTGGGGTCTTAGCTGTTCGAGTACCGAAGTGCTATTGCAGTGTGACCCAAGTCGAAGGGGAGGGCTTGCCCAAGCTGACAAAAAGGGATTTGAGAAAGGAGCAAGAAGAAGACTCTTTAGGGAAACTCCTGATAAAGGCCCTGGAAAGCCAGCGTCCCGAGATGCTTGAAACAGACTCCCCAAGAGAAGCCCGATTGTTGCGCAGGGAGTGGGATCGGCTACACATACGTCAAGGGGTGGTCTACCGAAGGGGCCCCTCTGACGACTCAGAAGAGAAGTGGCAGCTGTTTCTACCAGCCAAATATCGAGAAGCGGTCCTAGCTGCCCTCCATGACAACCATGGTCACCTAGGGTCCGAACGGACTTTTCACCTTGTACGGGATAGGTTCTATTGGCCCTGCATGCGGGCTGAGGTGGAAGGATATTGCCATTCCTGTGTCCGATGCATTCAAAGGAAGACCTTGCCACGTCAAGCAGCCCCAATGGGCCATCTGCAAAGTCAGGGACCTATGGAACTGGTGTGCATTGACTTCCTTTGCCTGGAGCCTGATCTGAGTGGTCAAGGGAATGTCTTGGTGATAACAGATCACTTTACCAGATATGCTCAAGCATTCCCAACAAAAGACCAGAAGGCCTCAACAGTAGCCAAAGTACTGGTAGAAAAATTCTTTGTGCACTATGGTCTACCCCAACGCCTTCATTCAGATCAGGGCAGAGACTTTGAAAGCAAATTAATAAAGAAGTTATTAGACCTGTTAGGCATCCAGAAGACCAGGACAACCCCTTATCACCCACAAGGAGATGCTCAGCCTGAACGGTTTAACCGGACTCTCTTGGATATGTTGGGGACTCTGAGTTCAGAGAAAAAGCAGCATTGGAGCAAGCATGTAGCTGCCATAGTGCATGCCTACAATAGCACTGCCAGTGATGTCACCGGGTATTCCCCATACCGTTTGATGTTCGGGCGGGAGGCTCGGTTGCCAGTGGACTTGGCCTTTGGCATATCGCTGGATCATACCTCAGCAGCATCCCAAAAGGGGTATGTAGACCGATTGAGAAAGAGTCTGAAGACAGCTTTTGAAAAGGCCCAAGCAGCATCTGATCAACGGGGGCTGAGAAATAAAAGAAACTTTGACCTAAGAGTCAGAATTCAAGATTTACAGCCAGGAGATAGAGTGCTGTTGAGGAACTTGGGAATTCCGGGAAAACATAAGTTGGCTGACCGTTGGAAATCCCAACCTTATGTTATCTGCAAGAAGCTGGAAAACCTTCCTGTGTACCAAATTAGGCCAGAAGGAAGCGTGGGACCGTTAAAGACCTGGCACAGGAATCACTTGTTGCCCCTCTCCGAGGCAGTTCGCATGCCTCCTGCATCTGACTCACAAGAAACCCCTTCAACTTCTCAAGGTTCCAGACCCATCACCCGATCTCAAACAGTGCTTCCAGATGTGAGAGATGGAGACTCTGACAATGAAGGTCAAGAGGATGAAGAAGCAGAATCTGACTGGTTGTGGTCATCCCAATTGCCAGAACCCATGACCACCTCCCAAACCTCACCCAAAACAGTTGACAATGGAACTCTTCGGGCAGAAGCTCCTGAATTCGTGCCTTCAAACATTCTCATTGAGGAGGTAGCTGATGACGCAGGCTCTTTGTCAATGGAAGACCCAGAAGAAGGGTCGTTGTCTCTATCTGAAGGAGAGCGGGACGCTCCTGAAGTTCTGGAGCCCAACATGCCTGAACTAGATGAGGAAGCCCCTGAAGAGCTTCTAGAAACAGCCAGCCCCAATGTCCTTGAGAATATGATACCTAAAGAGCAGAGGGAAAGAAGAGTAATTCACCCCCCAAAAAGACTGACGTACGACCAATTGGGAGAATGCTCTGAGGAGGCCATCATCACTTCTAAGAGAACCATTGATCAGTCTAGCTCTTCCACTCCAGATTCAGATTCAGTGGAAGACAACCCCAGCTCACTCCCTAGCACATCTGAAACAGACACCCAAGTGTCGGTGGTCCGTATACAGGACAACCTCCCTCCTTGTGATAATTGGTGGGAGGTTCCTCTGTCGGCTCTGTGTTATGATATGAGCTGTTTAAGTTTAAATCCTGCTTATGAAAAGGCAAGTTGTTTATTGTCATGCATAAACTAACAAATTTCCCTGCAGGTATTGCCAAAGTATGTGTTAGGTTACATACTGTTGTCCTCTTTGGGGACCAAAGACTTTAAGTGGGGGGAGTGTGTAGCAGGATGTCCATATGTAAGAAGGAATCCGGCTCCCTCCGGTGGTATAAGTGTTACAATGCAACTAATGCACTTTGGGACAGATATCAGCTAGGAGAAAAGACTTTGTTGCTTTTAGTAAAAGACAGACTACATTACCCAGGGTGCATTGCAACACCGCAAAGCATTCTGGGCAGACTACTTAAACCAGGGGAGGGGCCAGCGTCTCTCTCTCTGGATCCAGCTCTCAATCAAGCAGGAAGTTGGCACGGAGGCCTGCTTCCTAAGGATTAGGCCAGAAGCCTGGGCCTAAATTACGGGAGTGCCTGAGTGATTTCCAGCAGAGGATCGTCCACAGCGTCCTGTGATTGCCCAGCAGAGACCGGAGTCGTCCATCACCATATGCTGTTAGTGACGGAGTCCGGAGACTGCAGCTGAAGCAGAAGCGTGGAGATCGAGTGACCGGGACAAGCCAGAGGAGACTATCTGAAAGTCGGGCCTGTTTGGTGAGAAGGGCACCTGCCCAGAATTGACTACTACCTTAGAGGAAAGTGATTTAGTTAGTGCCAGCCACACTTCACCTATCACGCCACAGCTTGCGGCCTAGTGTATCTCACTGGAGACTATGTGATCAGAGATTGGTGCATCCGTCATTAGTGGGTGGCAGGCACACGAGTACTCAGGTATATTGCGGATAATTACAGCATCTTGTTGAAACCCTGTGGATTACAATTTAACTTGTGCACCGACGGTGGCTAGCGAAGACTTCATTGGAAAAAGGAACTTTGAGTGGGACGCAGATAGGCCTTGCTTACCTATTATAGGGAATGAACACGTGCAAGGTATTGCAACAAAGGGGGAGCTCGTGAGCAACCAGTTAGCCGTGCAGAGACACATATAGATACATGTACATATATATAGCTGATGTTATTTCCTGTTATTACCTAATCTCAGTGATACCTATCCTTATTGGTTTATTGACTCTGCAATGCGCATGCAGAGTCAACTGTGTGTATTAATGTGATTCTTTACCCTTCCCTTTTATACTGAGTAAAGGTACCTTTGATTAAGCATATAACTTGTGTGAAGTATCTCTGTCACTTAGAAGGACTAGTGACCAGCAAAGGTAATAACATTTACAGGTTATTGTGTGATGTATGCAGGATTGTGTCTCCTAATACTCACTAGGTCTCACACTCCTTGTTCATATCAGTTGTGCTAAGGGAAGGTTTGAGCCACTTCCAGGGGTTGATAGGCAGGACGTAGACCCAAATCAAACAAACAGCAGCTCCTACGGGGGTAGTGCTACAGCTATAATGGGAAGTTAGAACAAATGTGGGCGCCAGTCACTTTAGTATTTTTCAATGCTTTAATGAAGAACTTGGAAATAGCAGTAGGATAGAGGGTCAGGGGAGGTTTCAGATACCTTTAGCAGATCACTTGCGGACTCCTTGAATCCAAAGGACAAAAACAGCTTTCTTTTCAGCAGATCTTGAATACCTGGATAGGCCTCTCACACAGACCTAGCAACCGGTATGGTTTTCTGGATAAGCCTCTCTCACAGGACTTAGCAGCCAGCAGAACTTCCGGACAAGCCTCTCTCACAGGACTTAGCAGCCAATAGTTATTTACCTTGAATTAGAATTGTAGAACAGCTTCACAGTACCAGAACCTTTAAGCCAGTACTGTGAGGGTAGATTAGCTTAGGTGCGTCCTCCAAACGAGTCACCAGGCCCTCCTGAGAGACCAGCCTTCATCCTGGCTCTCTCCAGCAAGGGTCCTCCCCAGGGTCCTCCTCAGCTTGGCTTGGCCTCTTCCACACAGGCAAGACAGCCTAGGACCACCTCAGAATTAGTAGGCCCCAGACAGGCTTCTGGCCCTACTTGCAGAGCTTACAGCAACACAGCCTCAGGCCAGAAGGGCCTTGAGGTCCGGACTGACTAGAGCACATGGCGTCTGTCCCATAAATACATTCTCCCAGCATGCACAGCGGCAGAGAACCTCCTACTGGGCTGTTTCTGGAAAAAGAATATTCAATACAGCTTAACTGTGTTGTAATTCTTCTGCTGGCCTGTGGTACCAGTGACACCTACTGGCAACAGTGAGAAATGGCACAACTCAGTCAAGTTGAAGACAGAAACCAAATAAACTATATACAATCAATCTGAGCTGGTTACAGCTCAGCCAAAAAGTACATTTACATTATAGCCCTATTTCTTTAGGAACAGGGGGCTACATTAGGAACAATGGTCTGGCAATTACTTGACTGAGTTCCTTAAGGACCCTCGGGTGCAAGCTATCTGGTCCCGGTGACTTATTAATGTTAGATTTTTCAAGTCTATTTCTAATTCTATCCTCTGTTAGCCATGAGGGTGCTTCCAGTGACGTGTCATGAGGATAAACGGTTCCTTCCGACCAGTCTATGTCTGGATAAATAAAATCCCCCATTATAATGACACATCCTTCCCGCTAATCCAAATTGTGACAGGAGGTTCGCCTCCCCCTCCTCCCTCTGGTTAGGGGGCCTATAGCATACTCCCAGTATTACCTTCCCCTTAGTTTCCTCCCTTTGTAGCTCTACCCATAGGGATTCCACATCCTCCCTTGTTCCCTTAGTGATGTCGTCTCTCACATTCACTTGTACATAATTTTTGATATACAGGCATAACCCTCCTTTTTTACCCTCTCTATCCCTGCAATATAGGGAATGCCCTTGAATGGTTGCCAGCCAATCATGAGAGCTGTTGGACCAGGACTCTGAAATTCCTACAAAATCTAAATTCTCCTTGTACAATAGCAGCTCTAGTTCTCCCAACTTGTCCGCCAGACTCCTGGCATTGGTGGACATGCCACGTAGTTTATACCGGTCGCATACTGTCTCCTTATTGGGTGTTCTGAGGTTGTAAATAGGACTTGTTACTGTGCTTACCTTGGGTTTAGGTGGTTTAGTCAACCTCCCACTAATGCCCCCAATACTACCCTTGAAATATTCCGCGCTGACTATCTCTTCCTCTGGACGCTCCCCCCTGTGGCCTAGTTTATCAGCTCCTCCAACTTGTCGGCCATCTTTACTCCCAGCAGATCTGCACCCTCCTCATTTAGGTGCAGTCCATCCCTGCTAAAGAGCTGGTAACTGACTGAGAAGTCGGCCCAGTTCTCCAGGAACTCAAACCCCTCCTTTCTACACCAGCTCCTCAACCACTTGCTTACTTCCCTAATCTCCCTCTGCCATTTCTGAGAATACTACCTTGGAGAACCTTTTCCTCAATTTAGCTCCTAAGTCCCTAAAATCGTTTTTTAGGACACTTCATCTTCCTCTGACTTTGTCATTGGTGCCAACCTGCACCATGACAGCCGGGTCTTCGCCAGCCCCTCCCAGTAATCTGTCCATCAGATCCGTGATGTGCCGAACCCAAGCGCCCGGTAGACAACATACAGTTCAGCGCTTCAGGTCTTTGTGACAGATTGCCCTCTCTGTCCTGAGAATTGAGTCACCTATCACCAGAAATCTGTCTTTCCTTTCCCTTGGCTTTACTCCCGACCTCACTGGAGGAGTTATTCCCCTGCCAGCTAAAGGAGTCACTCAGCTCCAGCAATGCTAATCCCTGACTGGTTTCACCAATGTCACGCAACAGGGTGTACTTATTGGGATGTTCCAGCCCAGGATCGGCCTCCCTAACACTTTCCCCTTTCCTGACTGTCACCCATCTACTCTGCTTTGGTGCCTGCCCCTCTTTATCTCCACCCGCCTCTGTGCTGGCCCCTGCCGGCACCTGGCGGGTACGATCCCAACAGTTGCTTCCCTAGATTCAGAACCTGGGCTTCCAGGGAAACAACATGCTTACATTTTGCACAGCAGTATTTGCCCTTGATCAAATGACCAAGGAACGCATACATGCCGCATGATGTACACCGAGTCGGTTCTCCACACGGGCATCGTACCTACTAATTTAATAGGGATCGGGGATTATGTCCTGTCCAAATTAACTAACTAGCTTTCTGACACTAATATGCAACAATACACAGGTACACAACACGGGTACTCACAGCACACATGGACTCACAGCACACGTGCACTCACAGCACTTGTGCACTCACAGTACACAGGTACTCACAGCACACGGGTACTCACAGCACACGGGCATTCACAACACACATGTACTCAGAGCACACATGCACTCGCAGCACATGGGTACTCACAGCACACGTACACTCAGCACTCAGTACTCACAATACACAGGTACTCACAGTACACAGGTACTCACAATACACACAATACACAGGTACACACAATACACAGGTACCCACAATACTCAGGTGCTCACAATACACACACAATACTCATGTACTCACAATCACTGCTCGGCGTGCGTCATCCTTCTAAAAGTTAATGGCCAGCTCTGCGATCAGCCGGGCCGGAACCTGATACAGGTGCGCAGCACTTTCAAGTCTCCCTCTCACTCAGCCAGGGTAATGTTGGAGCCACTAAACTTGGGCACCAGGGCCAGAGCTGATCCTAGCTATGCCATGATGGTGCCTGTTGCTTCTTCCACACCCTCTGCCAACTGTCGCCAAGTTTGGGAAGGTGCAGTGTGGTGCGGCAACAGTAATTACACAGACTCCGGTTGCAGAGAACAGAACCTGTATTAATGCAGAAACCAGAAACACTCACAGCAAGTAACAGCAACATGTAGCAAAACAGGTCTCAGATGTGCCGACAGCGTCTGTCTTGAGGGGCAGAATATGGCCTGGCTGGTCCAGGCCCAAATGGGGAGGTCTCCAGGTAGGATGGCATATCCTTATTCTTTCCCTATTCGTCGGGAACCTTTCCCTGATGCTAGTCACTGTCCTTGTCAGACAGGTGACCTATGTCTACACTACCCATACACAAAATGCACACCAAGCCTGGGAGCCAGGGCCTTAAATAGGCTCTGCCTGACCCAAGATGGCGGTCACATAGATTGACAGCATCCAATCGGATAGCTTCTCCAGTGATCCTGGAAACCATAAAGGAACTTCCTCTCGCCTGCAATGCCACTGCAGTTGAACACCACCTGCAGTGGAGGAAATAGACTGCACGTGCCTACAGGTGAAATAAGGATAATGGTGACTCACTACTGTACTCACATCACAACAAAGTGTGGGCAGGGCCTAGATTGGGTACCTTTTATTAGGGAGGAAGTACTCGCACACAGTGTATATAGTACTAATGTCTTATAGAACTCTTACACAGTGGTCCACAGTAACAAATAAACCAATCTTCAGTGCTGATATAAACAGTTCTGAGCATGTACAGTTTCCCAGCATCTACAGTATATGTTACCAGAGGATGGCTTCTATTAGCAAGGATAGTGTTCTTTCTGGGTGTGAGTAGAAAGCGTTCCTGCAGTCTGCGCCAACTCCTTGTCTCCGCACTGCTCGACGGAGTGTGTGTATAGAAGAAGGAACCTTCCTTAGACTATCCTCCTCTCCAGGAACCTGAGCTCTTCGCTGTCCTTCACAAGCGGGTTCCTCTTCCTACCATTCACTCCGCAGAAGCGTGGCAAAATGATATAGGGACCCTAATATAAAAAATGTTGCCTCACCCAAGATGGCCAATGAAGGTCACCAGAGGTTTACGTGTCCAATCAGATATTTGTTGCCTTGGAGACACCAACGAAGTGTATGAGGGTTTCTATTTCCTTTAACAAACTCCATGCCATTGGTATAATGGCATGGTGCCACCTATTGGACAGCAGAAAATTTGCACCTGCCTACAAGAGTACTATGAATATATTTGTTTACAGACACAATAAGGGTTCATACACATGGATGCAAATATGGGCACATGCCCATACAGCATAAATTCTGTCTGTATTTACAGCACCTGCAAACCTCAGATGCAGTGTATTTCTACCTATATTACTGTATTACAAGGAACACTGTGCTCCTGTAACCTCATGTAAACTCTGGTGCTTGTTTTTCAAGCACAAACACATGGACATATGTTTCTGGGCGCAATAAATACAGACATTGTTTATGTCATAACGCTGTATTTGGCATAAGCCCTTAAAAACCCCTACGAATCATAAAAATGAACACAGTGTATAAAATATCATAATGAAAAAAAAAATAATTAAACATTTTAAAAAACATTGAGCCCAGTGTTAAAAATGCAAACGCTGCTATTTTCTGCACTTTTTTTTGTCATTTTTAACTACAACTAATAACAACAAAATATGCTAATTGATAAGAAAAAACAACATAATCAAAAGGACAATTTATTTTTCATAAGGGCAATAAAGCTTCGGCAGCTTAGGTAATTTAATTTTGTTCTTTTAAAGGATAAATTCTTCTGGGCCTCGCTGTGGTTTAGCACCTATCATCTTCAGTGGTCACATTGAGGCTCGGAACATAGGCCATATACCAAATTGTGTGTGGCTGTGCAGTTAAGTGATGTCTGGAACTTGACTCTATCCAAGCTTCGCTGTGGTTTAGCCCCTATCATTGTTGGTGGTCACATTGAGACTTGGCTCTATCCGAGCCTCGCTGTGGTTTGGCACCTATCATCATTGGTGGCCACATTGAGGCTTGGAACATACGCCGTATACCATGTTGTGTGTGGCTGTGCAGTTAAGTGATATCTGGAGCTTGGCTCTATCCAAGCCTTGGGGTGGTTTAGCACCCATCATGCTTGGTGGTCACATTGAGGCTTGGCTTTATCCGGGCCTCACTGTGGTTTAGCACCTATCATCATTGGTGGCCACATTGAGGGTTGGAACATACGCCGTATACCTAGCTGTGTGTAGCTGAGCAGTTGAGTGACGTCTGGAGCTTGGCTCTATCCAAGCTTTGCTGTGGCTTAGCCCCTATCATTGTTGGTGGTCACATTGAGGCTTGGCTCTATCCGGGCCTAGCTGTGGTTTAGCATCAATCATCATTGGTGGTCATATTGAGGCTTGTAACACACGCCAGATACCATGTTGAACATGGCCACATGTTAATATGTTATATACAGGTTTGTTTAATTATTATTGATTATTGAGTGTATATTATTGTGCAGTGCATGGGTGTGGACTCATACCCCAGTTTAAGCCTTTGTAGATGAAACGCGTCGGGTTTGATGTGTCCTTTCTATGCCATTGTGCCTTTTTGAATTTTATGCTTTTGTGATCACATAGGAGATTTTTTACTTGATGCAATACATCTTGGAATCTATATAAAGCCTATTTATTCCAAATAAACCAGTAACCATAAGGTTTTTCACTATGTGGAGGCTTTCTGTTGTTTTTTATGGGTGCTGTTAACCATAAACCTACCAAACGGTTCTGTGGTGGAAGAAGCCATCTGGGCCATCCTGATCCATATTCTCACCTGCCGGATCGAGGTTGCCTGAAGTGGCTCAGCTGAGGAGGAATTGCACAACTCCCTATCCGGAGCTTTGATATCACATGCCTGATTAATGCTACCTTCTGGTAAACGTATTTAATCTTCTCACCTGGGTGGTGGATGCACACAGGGTGGTGACTCCTTTAGTCCTACACTCCTTGATTCCTTCCCATCAATATATACTAATATATTAAAGTTTTAATCACCAATGGGACTATACTACCAATGTTGATTTACAATTTGCACAGTGCACTTTATTTAGAGACAGTCAATCATATGATTGTGTTAGACCCGGTTCACACAGGGGCGACTCCGGACAAGACTTCAGGTCTCCCCGAGTTGCCCCAAGTCGCGCTATTTTTAAAACTAATTGAAGTGAATAGAGATGTTTTAATGTACACGACTGCAGTCGCTCCGACTTCAAAAAAGGTTCCTGTACTACTTCAATCCGACTTCTAGGCGACCTGTAGGCAACTTGTACCCATTGATTTCAATGGAAGTCGCTTAGAAGTCTGATCACTGTTCATTTTGAAGGCAACTTTACAGGAGGCAGAAAGGAATTTACCCAGAAGCCACAAGGAATTTACTTCAAGTCGTGTTGTTAATGACCACAAGTCGCAATCAAGTCTCCTCCAAGTCTCGCTGTGATTCATGCTCAAGTCATGTCTGAAGTTGCTTCTGGAAGTCGTGTTGAAGTCGTGTTGCGCCTGTGTGAACCGGCTCTTAGAGTTTTTCATATATGCAAATCACAATTTATTTTGTATATCACAGTATGTTGATATGTCAATACTCAACATTTAATTCTTAGTGCTGCACTTTTTTCACTTTAAAGGATCAATTTACCTTTCCAGGGAGAATTTTTGCAGAAAAAAATGTGCATTTATTATTTTTTCCTGCAGGATCCTGTGGATCAGGAGTGCAATGTCAGGCCTCTGCAGACAAGCCCTGCAGCTTTCTTCCCCTACCTTCATATGGACTGTCTGTTTGCAATGCTGGTGAATGAACTACAAGAGCATTCTTCAGATCCCTTGCAGCTCATTCAGAACTACAAGCCATCAGCTGCGGTACCTGTAGTTCATTCATTCACAGGAAACTGTGAAAGAATGAAGCGGCACAGAGAATACATTGCACAGAGCAGGTAAGTATAACATCTTTTTTATTTAAATGGAATAAAGATAACTTTGGTATCACTTGAAGCACTGATAATGTCACTGGCTCTGTGATACTTGTCCCTCTTTTGTCAAAGTGTAATGTGGATTTGTCCAGCAGCCCCTCACTAACCAGGTGGTCTCCCTCTATATCCTGGGTGAAGCACAGCTGGTCTGTGTCTGAAGCATCCTTCCCCCTTCCCCCTTCATCAGGCAGCAAGCACTATCAGCATTCCTGGCTCTCTCAGATGTCCCAGAATGTTTCCCACTGTGCCTCTCTCCCTCTCAGGTGCAGTGCTGAGTGATCTGTTAGCAGCCTGATGTGGATATACTGTAGATGTGCCTATTCAAATGTCTCCTCTATACCAGACACAGAATAATTTTTCTATCAGTGCTGTAGACCAATGTTTCTCAATTCCAGTCCTCAAGTACCCCAACAGGTCATGTTTTCAAGATTTCCCTCAGATGAAAAGGCTGTGGTAATTACTAAGGCAGTGAAACTGATCAAATCACCTGTGCAAAATAATGGAAAGCCTGAAAACATGACCTGTTGACGGTACTTGAGGACTGGAGTGGAGAAACATTGCTGTAGACCAGCCTTTGAGCCTTGAGGTTGCTTCAGGGGTGCCTTGTTTGACCCTCCAGTTCCCCTCTCCCTCAGAACTAGTGTCCCATTAGCTGACTGATGGAGAGAAATTGAGGGAGAAGAGAAACATTGGAATACTAGTCAGTAACAGTGTGCAAAAGTACATTTGCTTTTGAAGAATAAATCCCCTCTAACATTGAGTGTGCTACGTGTGGATGTTGCTGCATTATGTAAAACTATAATGCCGCGTAGACACGATCATTTTTCCCGTCGGGAAAAATTAAATTTTTTCCTTTGGATGAGAAAAATGATCGTCTGTGGGCTTTTTGCCGTTTTTCCCGACGGGAAAAACGGCATTAATCACGACGAGAAAAATTAGAACATGCTCTAATTTTTCTCGTCATGATTCCTGTCATTTTTTTCCGCGGCAGTTTTCCCATAGGGAAACACTGCCGCGGAGCCTACACACGGTCGTTTTTCTCGCCAAAAGAAAAAATTACAGGAAAAACGGCCGTCTGTGGGGGAACAAGCTGTTCCCTCATTTTTCCTGTCGTGATTCAGGGCGGTGTTTTCACCGCCGTGAATCACGATCGTGTGTACGTAGCATCAGAATAGTTTTTACATTTTAGAATGGGGTGCCTCGAGACTGTCCATAATTTTAAAGAGTGCCTTGACTGAAAAAAGGTTGAGAAACACTGCTGTAGACTGCGCTACACAGGTATGTCCTATTTTGCTGTGTGATTATTATTTTTTTCCCCATAAAGTGAAAGTCAGAATCAAAGTGGATGGCATGTCAAAAGAATAGATGTCTATATTTATCTATTTTGAAGTTGCTCTGGTTTGGTCCTATGACCTTTCCAGTGGCCGGCTTCAGTGAAGAGATGAGATTGCCAACAATGGCTGCAGAGCCTGGGTGCTCATGCCACCCATAGGCTTACTATGGGGCCTCTGATGTTGGCTGTTCCTCCTCTACACTGAAGCTGGACTGGAGCACCTTCAGAATAGGAAAGTATTGACATCCTTTCTTTTACAGGATAGATAGAATAGGTTTAAAATTGGGGTGGGAGTAGATTTCAGCTTAGTTAGGTTTTGACTTGCCTTTCACTTTAAGTCAGACTAATTACAGATGCAAGCATTTTTTTTCCATGAAAGCACCTGAACACAGTCTGACTTACTTTTCTGAGTCTGACGCTATGTGTGCTAACCCTAATGCCGTGTACACACGACCGTTTTTAATGCCATTGAAAAAAACGTTTTTCTCAACGTGATTCTTCTCAAGCCTGCCTTGCCTACACACTATCATGAAAAAAAAATGCTCGAGCAAAGCACGGTGACGTACGAAATGTACGACGGCACTATAAAGGGGAAGTTCCATTCGGATGGCGCCACCCTTTGGGCTGCTTTTTCTGATCCTCGTGTTAGTAAAGTTTGGTGAGAGACGATTTGCGCTTTTCAGCCTCGTGCTCTTCAGTCTGTTACAGCGTGAAAAATGTGCTATCTCCATTACAAACGCTAGTTTTACCAGAACGAGCGCTCCAGTCTCATCCCTTGCTTCTGAGCATGCACGTTTTTTTCACATCGTTAAAGCCTACACACGGCCGTTTTTCATGACAAGTAAAAACGATGACGTGAAAAACGACGAGAAAAATTAGAGCATGTTCCAAATTTTATATGGCCATTTTTCACGTCGTGAAAAATGCTCTGGAGCCCACACACGATCGTTTTTAATGACCAAATTAAAAAATTGCATTTTTCTCGTCATGAAAAACGGTTGTGTGTACGCGGCATAACAGTGCCCTTAATGTAAGCAGCGACAGGGCTATTGAAAAGCAGTGTGTAGAACCAGGCATTTGGCCTGGCAGAAAGTGTCAGACTCATGTTGAAGTGCCAGGCTCAAAATAGCTAAAGCTCAATTGTAGGGAAAGCCTGGTATAATCTATGACTGGCATTGGGGTATGTGTGGCATGCTAGGGTACATCTGCCAGTAGCGAGCTGAAAACATCTTACTGCCTTGTGCAGGCCACAGTAGTACTGACAGTTCTTTGCATCAACATATTAATGCCCCTTTTAATTGTGGTAACGTGCAGTAAAACATGTTGGGTGGTGCACTGCATATTATTCTAAATACTCCCTATGACAAAAGGTGTCCAACCACTGCCCTCCTCACCAACTTATGACAAATGTCTGGTCAACTTGCACAGTGCTGTCACTGATACGCAACAATGACACTCTTATGCCCCGTACACACGATCGTTTTTCATGCCGTTAAAACTGCCATTTTAAAAAATGGCCCTGAAAAATGATCGTGTGTATGCTCCAGAGCATTTTTAACGACGTGAAAAACGGCCATTAAAAATTTCGGACATGCTCTCTTTTTTTCACGTCGTTTTTCATGTCGTTTTTTTTAACGACGTGAAAAACGATAGTGTGTATGCTTTCACGACGTGAAAAAAAACGCGCATGCTCAGAAGCAACTATGAGACGGGAGCGCTCGTTTTGGTAAAGCTAATGTTGGAAATGGAGATGGCACATTCGTCACGGTGGAATTAATAGCATCGTTTTAATGCTGCGCATTCCGTTCTTCTTTTGATAATGCTTTAAAATTACCCTCTTTTGATAATGACATTGAGAGTTTTATGCCAAACTTGTTTCTAAAGTAATTCCAAATTGCTCTAATGATTGTAAAATATTATTTCTAAGCCGCACCTCCCTCCTAAATAATACTAATAATAATAAAATAATGTAATTCTCCTTTTTTCTTTAAATTTTATTTTCCTATTGTGTTTTTTTTTTTGTGGCCTTTTTTTTATTATTTAGGCTTAAATTATTCTTGTGTAAAGTTACCACAACAACCTTCCAAATGTGTCTCATTTGGCCTCAGGGAGGTTTGTGTCCCCTGATAATAACAATAATATAATTTGAGATGTCCCTGCCTGCTCCCTAGCAAGCTCTCTTTTGAAATACAAATCACATAGTCAAGTATTTTAAGGGCACTAAAAAATGTTTTATTTCAGAACATTAACAAATTAAAGTGGAAGGCAGCACTGGAGAGCCTGCTTGCATTTGTGCATCCCTTTGACCCCACAACAACCATCCAAGATGTCCAAACCAAAATAGAGATTAGATCCCCAAAAAAAGGAGCCCAATCTTGTCTTAAACTCCCAGAGGTCAGGAGCCACAGCAGATAAGTCCTATATGTCCCCAGTCTGTGGTACTACAGCAGGCATTATTTTCTCCTCTTCCTTGTAGCCTTCTCTCCAGCCTTCTCTGCAGCCTTGGTTGGTTTCTTCCTTGGAGGCTGGGGATCAGGAGGAGCGGTTGTGGCAGGAGGAGTAGTAGGAGGAGGAGGAGGAGGTGGAGGAGTAGGGACAACCTCCGTTATGTCCGTGTACCTAGTGAGTTCACCCAGCACGCCCTTATTGATGACTTTCAATAGCAGGGTCTCACTGAATTTTTTTTGCTGCAACTCCATTTGCCCTAGTTTGTGGGCGAGGACTGCGGCAAATCCCTCATCAACAGAGGGTGCCTCTCTGAGGGCCGCTGTTGCCTCTCTGAGGAAGGCCCTGGTTTCCTCCTCCACCTGCCTACCTCTCCTTGGCCCTCGTGGTTTAACTACCAGGGGAGGCATCTGGGCTCTTGTGCTGGGCCCAGCCTCCTCCTGGGTGCCACTGGGCCCAGCCTCCTCCTGGGTGCCACTGGGCCCTGCCTCCTCCTGATCCCCAACATCACCCTCTTCCTGGCTCTGCTCTGGCTGTAAAAAAAGAAAGGGACATTATTTATTTTGCCACATCATCAATCACAGACATTGTTCACCTCTAGACATTGTTGAAATCAATGCCAAAAGTTATGTCATTTTCATTGATTCCGCATCCTGGTTTTGTTGTCTTGTGCACATAAAATTAGGCCACTACTGTATCTTGCTCTTCACAAACTTTATTGGTAGAAGTGTACATACCTTTAACAATACTAACATCTATTTAAATTCTACAATTTTGTAAGATATAAATATAGATATCAATACTTTACCTGGCTCCATATCTCCAAATCTGCCTCCTCAAGGCCCTGATCTTGATCCTCAGAGGAAGCCAGAGCAGGGTTGACAGGAAGGCTGGAGGACTGGCTGCAGGGAAGGCTGGAGGGTTGGGTACAAGGAAGGCTGGATTGACCTCTGGGGGAAAGGGTGGAGAGAGATTCCCGCACTTCCAGCTGGTCATCCAGAAAAGCAAGCTTACTGTAGTACCACAGACTGGGTTTATAAACCTTATCTGCTGGTGCACCTGACCTCTGGGACCTCAGGACCATAGTCCTCTGGGTCCTGTATGTCCCTCTGATGGTCGCAATTTTGTTTTTGACATCTTGGAGAGTTGTTGTGGGTATCTTTGTTTGCACAAATGCAAGCAGGCTCTCCAGTGCTGCTTTCCTGGCGTCTTTATTTTTATTACCGCCACTTTTTGTTTGCCATAATATAGGGAGCTCTTGCCATTTGTCGATGAACTCCCCCATGAAGTCTGGGTTTTTAAAAGTATTCATGATATCTGTAAAAGCGAGAAACCAAAAAAATATATATTTCAGGAAACATTCCTCAACTGTGCATTGTCTACATATTTTGAGCACACAAATCTCCTCGTCTGATGAACCTCAAAAAGTAAAATTGTTAGGTACCTTCGTCACGACGTTCGTTGCTAACTCCCTCTCCCGACAAATGAACGTATTTCCCAGACATGGATCTTCACTTGATATACACAGCGCATGCGTGAAACTCCGCACGCTTTGCCCGCCCCTGACGTTCGATATTGTACTTTCCCCACCCCTTCTCGCTCGTAGTGCTGAACAAAACATGGCGGAGACACAGGTGGCTGAGATTACCTCTACAGAGGATGAAATTACAGAGGAGCCCAAATCAAGACAGAGGAGATATAAGGCATCCAACATGTCATTCGAGGAAATGGTGGAGATGGTCGCCATTTTAAAGAAGGAGGATTATGATGCCAAGCATGGTCCGTATAAAAGGCCTAATCTGGTCAAGTCCAGAATTATGGGCAAAGTGGTCAAAAGTCTTCACAAAAAATTCGGGGTGTGCAGAACGAAGGAACAGCTCAGAAAACGATGGTCAGATCTGAAGTTGCGGGAGGCCGACCAATATAAAAGAATCAAGAAAGTTATATTAAAAAGTAAGTAATTTTTTTTTAGTTTCCATGGTACATATTATTTTCTTGTATTCTGTTGTGTATTTTTAACTTTCATATAGTAAACTGAAAGATACCATCTTTCAGGTCCGTCCGCACAGTAAACGGACGTATTAAACCTCTTTCTCCGTACAGTTCCTCAAACGATGTTTTAGGATCATCCAGTGTGAACACCCATGTATTTTGGTTTATTTGGGGGAGTAAATTTGGGCCTCACTTATTTTTTGGGTGCTAATGCAAAGGACATTTGTTCGTTTGAAAAAACGATATGCATGGTAATGTTAAGGGAGTGAATGCTCAGCAGCTGATGAAACATCTGAACGCAGTAGTACAAGTGTGGGCCTAAAGCCAAAAAGCTTGAGGGTGTCACACACAGGTGATCCAGTGTAGATACTTTGGGGTGTTACAATGTGTCAAATTTGTGTTCAAAATGTATATGCACTGGTTTGGGCTATGTATCCAATCATTTGTGCCGGTTGGCACAGGGGATAAAATTTAAAATGGAGCATGCTTCAAAAGAATGATTACAAAGTTTTTTTTCATGATTCTTATTTTAGCAAAATTGAGTCGCTACTAATGAAACTATTCCTTTTATTTCAATCTCCCTAGGGATTCGAAAAGCTACCTCAGATGAGACGAGAATTGCAACACCTACAACAATACCCCCAGAACCCCAGGATGGAGAGGAATGTGATGTTGTGGAAGTGGAAAGTGGCACCACCACAGGTCAGAGAGAAACCAGACACATGCATGTTAAATAGATGTAGGCCTACATATTCTATCCTACATATTTCTTTTTACATTTAGGTGCAGTTCTGGCCGAAGACCCCAATAAGTTGACACATCACAGTGCCCAGATCCTGATCCAATACCTGATGGTCTGCTGTCGTGACCTCGAAAAAATTAAGGGAGACTTGCTAGAGATCAGGGCAAATACAAAGCGGGTGGAGGAAAGGCTCCAAAATATCATGGCTGTGCTTGGGCGTGTCTAATGTTTTTACACCAAATAACGTTTTACTTGCAGAGTTTTATAAGTATTTTTGTTATTTTACCCTTTAATGACTAGCACATGTTTAGCTTTTTCAAAATTTTGACGAATATAGTTTGTTTATGCATGGCTGGTCATGCGTTTTAATACACCCGAAATTAAGGGAACATCCACATTTCTAAGGAAGTTTCCCACCTAAAAAAAGAAATAAAGGTATTTTTACATAACAAATAATTGTGGCTTCATTATGTAAATGTGGTGCTGAGTGAACTAATCAATGTTTGGTGTTTACACTGACAATGAAGGCTAATTAAAAGATTGTTTAATCCACATGGCAAAACAAGTGCACTAGGTAAACCTACCAGAAACATCAAACATTATACAATAAAAAATCCAAACCAATCTTTACTCAAGAAAAAGTTTTATTTTTTTGGTATAAAATTATTATAGATTGTCTGGCATTTCAATGGCCCCCCTACCCATAAAATAGTCCACATATTGGTTACGGACCTCACATCCGATTGGGGGGGCCAAGCCAGGACGGCCAGGTTCCAGGGCCACCAAAGTTTCTGCATTGATTAAAGAGGCCTCAGGCCCACTCAAAGATATATAACTTGTTGAATGCACCCTTAGGAAATTATGCAGCACACAGCACGTCATAACCACATGGTTCCATTTGTATGGGGCAAGGTGGATTGAGGTAAGGAAGAGGCAAAATCGGCTGGCCATGATCCCAAACGCATTTTCCACCACCCTTCTGGCTCTGGCCAGCCGATAATTGAACACCCTCCTCTCAGGGGTGAGGGTGCGTTGCGGGAATGGCCTCATCAAATGGGGTCCCAGGCCAAACGCCTCATCCGCCACAAACACAAAAGGTAGTCCCTCCACATTCTGCTCCGCTGGTGGCAAGGCCAGCAGATCCAAAAGGAGCCGTTCTCCAAACTCCGTCTGGGCAAAAACTCCTCCATCAGACATCCTGCCATTCTTGCCAACGTCCACATAGAGGAACTCGTAGGTGGCCGACACCACTGCCATCATCACAACGCTGTGGAACCCCTTATAATTATAAAAAAAGGATCCCGAATGGGGTGGTGGGACGACCCGAACATGTTTGCCGTCGATGGCTCCTCCACAGTTCGGAAAGTTCCATCGCTGGGCAAACTCGGAAGCCACATTCTGCCATTCATGTGGCGAAGAAGGGAACTGTGGAATTAAAGAAATAACAAATTAATACTTGGAGTCAGAAACATTGAAAGCTGATTTCATACACACATTCATGGCCAACATTGGTAGAAACTGTTCAAAACATAAAAAATTGGAAGCAAGAGAAAAAAAAAGAAAAAAAATTATGGGGGGGGGGGGGTTGAAGATGAGTTGGGATTATCACACATGAAGGCTGTAGCACTCTGTATTGAAGTTAACAAAAATGAAACATTCCTAGGCAAAATTTAGGGTGCGTTTTGGGTAAAGCACTACGATGGAACATAGAATAAAAAACATGGAAATGACTAGGCAAGGTAGGTATGGCCCCAGGATAGCATGCTGGAGAGGTTAGGTAAGCCAAATTTACAGGTAGGCCTCAAACCCCAAACTTTAAATAATAAAACATGGGGAGAAAGGGGACATTCCCTGCAGCTAAGAATCATGTGAATTAGGGACTGCAAATAAAGCAAATTAAAATTATCCAAAAATAAAAACCATACAATGTGAATTTTTGAAGAACACTTACCTTAATATAGTCCTCCTGCAAAACTTGAAGGATGGCAGAACAAGTCTCTGGTATAATGATCCCCAGAGCCTGGGGGGATATGCCTGTGGAGAACTTAAGGTCCTGCAGGCTTCTCCCAGTAGCCAGGTATCGCAACGTGGCGATGAGCCTCTGCTCAGCACTGATGGCTTCCCGCATATCGGTGTCCTGCCTGGTAATATAGGGGGACACCAAAGACAACAGCTGCTGAAATACGGGGTCAGACATCCTGAGAAAATTCCTGAAATCATCAGGATTATTCTCCCTGATCTCCCGCAACAAAGGCATGTGACAGAATTGGTGCCGCTGGAGCAACCAATTCTTGGTCCATGAACTCCTCCTGACCCTGCTCATGGCATGGAGTCGGGATACAGCATGAACCCCTGCACCAACTACAGCACGAACTCTACGACGAGTACGTAGCCGCAACATGGCTAGATAACGGTCGGCTGAACAGAACGAACTAGAAGAACGCACGGAAGAACAGCAAGGCCTATGAAGAACAAGCTGAAAAACACGAACGTGCAGAGCAGGCCGCACTGAATAAACAGATACGAACTGACTACAAGCAGTGCTAAACAGGTACGAACCCACAGGCGCAAACTGAACTCCCGAAAACGATCTTCAAAGCACGAAGACTGAAAAGCGCGAATCGTCTCTCACCAGACTTTTACTAACACGCGGAAACACGGAATTAGCAAAAGCGTCCCAAAGGGTGGCGTCATTCGAACGGAACTTCCCCTTTATAGTGCCGTCGTACGTGTTGAACGTCACTGCGCTTTGCTTGATTGTTTTTTTTAATGATGGTGTGTACGCAAGGCAGGCTTGAGAGGAAACATGAAAAAAAACGAGGAGAAAAACGTCGGTTTAAAAAATGACATTAAAAACGATCGTGTGTACGGGGCATTAGGCTTCATGCACACTGAAGCTGATAAACTGCAGTTTATTGGCATTTGGGCATTTTTTTTAAAAGCCCATAAACTGCACTCTATGTTAGCCTATGTGTCAGTTTTTTAGCATTAATGAGCAATGCAGTTTATGGGCTTTTTTCTGAACGCAAGAAATTTGCGTTCAAAGTGCCGTTTTTTCGGCGGGAAAAAAATTCAAAAAAAGCCAAACGCCGATAAACGTAATTTAAGCGGCTGCTAATTAGCGTTAGGCGTTTCTCTGGCTCTATTCAAAACCAATGGTTCCCTATGGGAGCCCATTGCTTTGAATAGAAGTCGCACCGCAACTCGGATCATCATGATCCGACTTGCGGATCGACTTGCGTGTCGAGGATAAGGGGAAACCCCGCCAAAAAAAGAAAAAAAATTGGCGTGGGATTCCCCCTCGGACGATACCAGGCCCTTCGGTCTGGTACGGATTTTAAGGGGAACCCCCTATGCCGAAAAAACGGCGTGGGGGTCCCCCCAAAATCCATACCAGACCCTTATCTGAGCACGCAGCCTGGTCGATCAGGAAAGGGGGTGGGGACGAGTGAGCGCCCCCCCTCCTGAACAGTACCAGGCAGCATGCCCTCAACATGGGGGGGTGGGTGCTTTGGGGCCTACCCATTCAGCTGATGGAAAAAAATTTAAATAAAAAAACACTACACAGGTTTTAAAAGGAATTTATTAGGCAGCTCCGGGGGTCTTCTTCCGACTTCGGGGGTCTGTTCCGACTTCGGGGGTCTTTTCTTCTGCTCTCTGGTGTCGTCTCCGCGCTCTCTGGTTCTTCTCCCGCTCTCCGGTGCCTTCTCCACGCTCTCCGGTTCTTTCTGCCTTCTGCCGGGCGCCTTCGCTATCTTCTTCTTGCTCTTTTGCTAGCGGGGGGCCAGGCTTCATCGTCTTCTTCTTCCCTCCTCTCTCCGCCGATGTTGACTCGTCGCTCTCTGCCGCTATAATACCGTGTGCGCGGAGCGCAACGACTTATATAGGCATTGGGCGTGGTCACCGGGTGACGCCACCCGGTGACCCCGCCCCCGTATGACGTCACAGTCCCGGGGAATGATCCCCAAAGTTGGAAGAAGACCCCCGAAGTCGGGGGAATGATCCCCCGAAGTTGGAAGAATACCTCCGAAGTCGGAAGAAGACCCCTGGAGCTGCCTAATAAATTACTTTAAAAACCTGTGTAGTGTTTTTTATTGACATTTTTTTCCACCAGGTGAATGGGTAGGGGTACTATGTACCCCATACTCATTCACATAGGGTGGGGGCCGGGATCTGGGGGCCCCCTTATTAAAGGGGGCTCCCGGATTCCGATAAGCCCCCCGCCCGCAGACCCCGACAGCCAACGGCCAGGGTTGTCGGGAAGAGGCCCTTGTTCCCATCAACATGCGGGCAGGATGCTTTGGGGTGGGGGGGCCGCAGGGCGCCCCCCTTCCCAAAAGCACCCACCTTCCATGTTGAGGGCATGCGGCCTGGTACGGTTCAGGAGGGGGGGCTCTCCCTCGTCCCCACCCCCTTTCCTGACCGACCAGGCTGCGTGCTCGGATAATAGTCTGGTATGGATTTTGGGGGGACCCACACGCCATTTTTTCGGCGTAGGAGGTTCCCCTTAAAAACCATACCAGACCGAAGGGACTGGTATCGTCCAGGCACACAAGTCGCACCGCAAGTTGGATCATGATGATCCGACTTGCGGTGCGACTTGTATTCAAATCAATGGGCTCCCATAGGGAACCATTGGTTTTGAATAGAGCCAGAGAAACGCAGCTAAAAGCTAGCCCTGCTAAACGTGCATTGACGGCAATGCAAAACGCTGATAAATTCTCGTTTTTAAAGAAGCGTTTTCCTGCCAGCAATCCGGCGTTCAAAACGGCCGTTTTTGAGCTCCAGTGTGCATGGAGCCTTAAGCCCTGTACACACGATCGGATATCCGATGGATCCTAATCCGATGTTTTTTTCCATCGGAAATCCGATGAAACTGTCTTCCATCAGTCTTGCCCACACACCATCAGTCAAAAAACGGACTGTTTCAAACGCGGTGATGTAAAACACTCCGATGAGCCGAGAAAAATTAAGTTCAATGCTTCTGAGCATGCGTCGACTTGATTCTGAGCATGCGTGGGTTTTTTATCCGATGGATTTCCACACAGACGATCGGATTTTGCTATCGTTTTTTTTCCCATCGGATAAATTTAAAACATGTTCTATTTTTTCACACCGATGGAAAAAAGACTGATGGGGCCCATACACGATCGGTTTGTCCGATGAAAAAGTCCATCGGACTGTTTTCATCGGTAAAACCGATCGTGTGTATACGGCTTTAGCCTCAGCCTGTACAAAGATTAAAAAGAAAATAAATAAAATGTCATAGCTGACTTATTGGGGTGCTGAAGAACATGGTTGCCTGTTTTGCCGCGTACACACGACCATTTTTCTCGTCGGGAAAAATAAAAAAAATTCTCTTTGACGAGAAAAACGACCGTGTGCGGGCTTTCCTGCATTTTTCCCGACGAGAAAAACGGCAAGAATCACGACGAGAAAAATTAGAACATGCTCTAATTTTTCTCGTCGTGATTCACAGCATTTTTTTCCGCAGCAGTTTTCCCATAGGGGAAACACTGCCAGGGAGCCTACACACGGTCGTTTTTCTCGACCAAGAGAAAAAATGTCGGGAAACCCGGCCGTGTGTAGGGGACCAAGCTGTTCCTCGTTTTTCCCGTCGATTTTCTCGACTGTGTTTTCACCGTCAAGAAAATCGATCGTGTCTACACGGCATTTGGGTTTGCCCAGTCCTCATTATCATTACATTACCAAATGCACGATTACAGAAGCAGGAATCTCACCTGAACTAAACAAATTAGACAAGCGTTTATGTAATTGTTTCTTTTTTTCCAATGTTTTATCCTGTGTATCTTGTGTTTCCTTTGTACAGCACTTTGAGAAGCTACCTTTAAAGGTGCTATATAAAAAATTATATTATTATTATTATTGCAGGACTGGTGCATTTTGTTATGAAAGTGTCTTGTCTTATTTTGCGCATTGGCAGCCCTTTCCTAAAGAATGGGCTACCTTTAACCACTTGAGACCCGTGCTATAGCCGAAAGACGGCTGCAGCGCGGCTCTCAAGTGCCGGGTGGACGTCCTGGTTTGTTTACATTCCGCCACGCACCGCCAAAGGGTGCGCGACGGGAAATAGCTGTGCGCGCCGCATCACGTGATGCCGATGCGCGTGCCTGGCGGCCGTGATGTCCGCCAGGTACATGCGATCGGCTTTTACAGAGGCAGGACGTGGATCTCTGTGTGTAAACACAGAGATCCACGTCCTTTCAGGGAGAGAGGAGACTGATGCTGTGTGCCTTGTACATAGGGACACAGATCGGTCTCCTCCCCCAGTCAGGCCCCTCCCCCACACAGTAAGAATCACTAATAGGGAACATATTTAACCCCTTGATCGCCCCTAGTGTTAACCCCTTCCCTGCCAGTCACATTTATACAGTAATCAATGCATTTTTATAGCACTGTTCGCTGTATAAATGTGAATGGTCCCAAAATAGTGTCAAAAGTGTCCGATATGTCCGCCGCAATATCGCAGGCCTGACAAAAATCGCAGATCGCCGCCATTACTAGTAAAAAAAAAATATATATAATAAAAATTTAATAATTCTATCCCCTATTTCGTAGGCGCTATAACTTTTGCGCAAACCAATCACTATACGCTTATTGCAATTTATTTTACCAAAAATAAATAGAAGAATACGTATCGGCCTAAACTGAGAAAAAATATATTTTTTTTTAAAAAAATTGGGATATTATTATAACAAAAAGTAAAAAAAATGGTGTTTTTTTTTTAAAATTTCAGTTTTTTTTTTTGTTTATAGCGCAAAAAATAAAAACCGCAGAGGTGATCAAATACCACCAAAAGAAAGCTCTATTTGTGGGAAAAAAATTATAAAAATATCTTTTGGGTACCGCGCAATTGTCATTCAAAGTGCGTCAGCGCTGAAAGCTGAAAATTGGTCTGGGTACGAAGGGGGTTTAAGTGCCCACTAAGGAAGTGGTTAACCTCAACGTGCATTAAAAGCAGAAAAAGATGTGAATAGGTTTCTAAGGTTTTGAAGAGATGGAAAGGTGTAGGGCAGTGATGGCAAACCTTGGCACCCCAGATGCTTTGGAACTACATTTCCCATGATGCTCACCTACACTGCAGAGTGCATGAGCATCATGGAAAATGTAGTGCCAAAACATCTGGGGTGCCAAGGTTCACCATCACTGGTGCATACCTCCCAACTATTCAGATCTCCCCTCTCCCCTGCTAACGAAAGTTGTTGAGCGGGGGGGGGGGGTGCCGCGGGACATGTAGGGAGGTATGCTGGTGTAGGGGCCCTTCATTTTGAAGTACATGTAAAACCTAACTGAATGACATTTAGTTTGTTAAAGCACTGTAGCACTGTAGAGTATAAAAAAATTACATATTTGCTTTTTAATTAAATATATACGTTTTTAACTTTTTTGCACCATTTGTTGTATGGCAGTGCTGATGATCTCATACGGCCTCTTTTGAGCCACTTAATTTCTACATATATTTGTTAAAGCAATGGCTTCATGGGATTTTTCAGGGCAAGTTTCTCAATGGGGGCAACAGTGGAGCATGGCTGTGCACAGTGCATCAGCACTGCTATTTGTAGTCTGCGTTGGGTGAGCATGTAACAGAGTGACAACAAATAAGAGAGAACAATTGGGAGACAGAGATGGTGTTGTAACCGTGTAACAGGAAGTGCCTGAAAAAGGACCTTCATGACCATGTATTATTTTAATGAAAGCTGCAGATTTAAAATTATGTTAAAGCTTTTATTCGATTTTAATGATTCTGCTTAAATACACGTCAAGAGAACATATCCATTAAAGATGCCATTGCTTGACTTTCATATTATGAAACTGCTGCAGGCAAATATGCAATGTTGTGCCAACAACAAAAATTTGTTTGTAATTTTCTTACCTATAGTGAAGGGAGATACAGTCAGGTCCATAAATATTGGGACATCAACACAATTCTAATCTTTTTGGCTCTATACACCACCACAATGGATTTGAAATGAAACAATTGCAGACTTTCAGCTTTAATTTGAGGGTATTTACATCCAAATCAGGTGAACGGTGTAGGAATTACAACAGTTTGTATGTGTGCCTCCCACTTTTTAAGGGACCAAATGTAATGGGACAATTGGCTGCTCAGCTGTTCCATGGCCAGGTGTGTGTTATTCCCTCATTATCCCATTTACAAGGAGCAGCTCAAAGGTCCAGAGTTCATTTCAAGTGTGCTATTTGCATTTGGAATCTGTTGCTGTCAACTCTCAATATGAGATCCAAAGAGCTGTCACTATCAGTGAAGCAAGCCATCATTAGGCTGAAAAAACAAAACAAACCCATCAGAGAGATAGCAAAAACATTAGGTGTGGCCAAATCAACTGTTTGGAACATCCTTAAAAAAAAAGAACGCACCGGTGAGCTCAGCAACACCAAAAGACCCGGAAGACCACGGAAAACAACTGTGGTGGATGACCGAAGAATTCTTTCCCTGGTGAAGAAAACACCCTTTACAACAGTTGGCCAGATCAAGAACACTCTCCAGGAGGTAGGTGTATGTGTGTCAAAGTCAACAATCAAGAGAAGACTTCACCAGAGTGAATACAGAGGGTTCACCACAAGATGTAAACCATTGGGGAGCCTCAAAAACAGGAAGGCCAGATTAGAGTTTGCCAAACAACATCTAAAAAAGCCTTCACAGTTCTGGAACAACATCCTATGGACAGATGAGACCAAGATCAACTTGTACCAGAGTGATGGGAAGAGAAGAGTATGGAGAAGGAAAGGAACTGCTCATGATCCAAAGCATACCACCTCATCAGTGAAGCATGGTGGTGGTAGTGTCATGGCGTGGGCATGTATGGCTGCGAATGGAACTGGTTCTTTTGTATTTATTGATGATGTGACTGTTGACAAAAGCAGCAGGATGAATTCTGAAGTGTTTCGGGCAATATTATCTGCTCATATTCAGCCAAATGCTCATTGGACGGCGCTTCACAGTGCAGATGGACAATGACCCGAAGCATTCTGCAAAAGCAGCCAAAGAGTTTTTTAAGGGAAAGAAGTGGAATGTTATGCAATGGCCAAGTCAATCACCTGACCTGAATCCGATTGAGCATGCATTTCACTTGCTGAAGACAAAACTGAAGGGAAAATGCCCCAAGAACAAGCAGGAACTGAAGACAGTTGCAGTAGAGGCCTGGCAGAGTATCACCAGGGATGAAAACCAGCGTCTGGTGATGTCTATGCGTTCCAGACTTCAGGCTGTAATTGGCGGCAAAGGATTTGCAACCAAGTATTAAAAAGTGAAAGTTTGATTTATGATTGTTCATCTGTCCCATTACTTTTGGTCCCTTAAAAAGTGTGAGGCACATATACAAACTGCTGTAATTCCTACACCGTTCACCTGATTTGGATGTAAATACCCTCAAATTAAAGCTGAAAGTCTGCAGTTAAAGGACATCTTGTTCATTTTATTTCAAATCCATTGTGGTGGTGTATAGAGCCAAAAAGATTCAAATTGTGCCACTTTATGGACCTGACTGTATATAACCTTAAACTGCACAGGGGATTTTTCACAGTCAGGGCAATATGGTTGTGGAACTCTCTTCCACAATTGGTGGTGGCAGTGGGGAGTACAAATATTTTAACCACCTAAGCCCCGGACCATTTGGTAGCTAGAGGACCATAGGTGAATTCAGAATTTTGCACTGCGCTGCTTTAACTGTAAATTGTGCGGACATGCAATGTTGTACCCAAACGAAATTTGCGTCCTTTTCTTCCCACAAATAGAGCTTTCTTTTAATGGTATTTGATTGCCTCTGCGATTTTTATTTTTTGCGATATAAACGGAAAAAGACCGAAAATTTTGAAAAAAAATGATATTTTCTACTTTTTGTTATAAGAAAAATCGAATAAACTCAATTGTAGTCATACATTTAGGCCAAAATGTATTCAGCCACATGTTTTTAGTAAAAAAAATGTCAATAAGCGTATATTTATTGGTTTGCGCAAAAGTTATAGCGTTTACAAACTAGGGTACATTTTCTGGAATTTACACAGCTTCAAATTTATGACTGCCTATCTCATTTCTTGAGGTGCTAAAATGACAGGGCAGTACAAACCCCCCCCCCAAATGACCCCATTTTGGAAAGTAGACACCCCAAGGAAATTGCTGAGAGGCATGTTGAGCCCATTGAATTTTTTATTTTTTTGTCCCAAGTGATTGAATAATGACTAAAAAAAAAAAAAAAAAAAATTACAAAAAGTTGTCACTAAATGATATATTGCTCACACATGCCATGGTTATATGTGGAATTTCACCCCAAAATACATTTTGCTGCTTCTCCTGAGTACGGGGATACCACATGTGTGGGACTTTTTGGGAGCCTAGCCGCGTACGGGACCCCGGAAACCAAGCACCGCCTTCAGGATTTCTAAGGGCGCAAATTTTTGATTTCACTCCTCACTACCTATCACAGTTTCGAAGGCCATAAAATGCCAAAATAGCACAAAACCCCCCCAAATGACCCCATTTTAGAAAGTAGACACCCCAAGGAAATTGCTGAGAGGCCTGTTGAGCCCATTGAATATAATTTTTTTGTCCCAAGTGATTGAATAATGACAAAAAAAAATAAAAATTACAAAAAGTTGTCACTAAATGATATATTGCTCACACATGCCATGGTTATATGTGGAATTACACCCCAAAATACATTTTTCTGCTTCTCCTGAGTACGGGGATACCACATGTGTGGGACTTTTTAGGAGCCTAGCCGCGTACGGGACCCCGAAAACCAAGCACCGCCTTCAGGATTTCTAGGCACAAATTTTTGATTTCACTCCTCACTACCTATCACAGTTTCGAAGGCCATAAAATGCCAAAATCGCACAAAACCCCCCCAAATGACTCCATTTTGGAATATAGACACCCCAAGCTATTTGCTGAGAGGAATGGCGAGTATTTTACAGCTCTCATTTGTTTTTGAAAATGAAGAAAGAAAATATATATATATATATATATATTTTTTTTTTTTTTCAATTTTCAAAACTTTGTGACAAAAAGAGAGATCTGCAAAATACTCACAATACCTCTCAGCAAATAGCTTGGGGTGTCTACTTTCCAAAATGGGGTCATTTGGGGGGGTTTTGTGCTATCTGGGCATTCCATGGCCTCCGAAACTGTGATAGGCAGTGAGAAGTGAAATCAAAAATTTACACCCTTAGAAAGCCTGAAGGCGGTGCTTGGTTTTTGGGGTCCCGTACATGGCTAGGCTCCCAAAAAGTCTCACACATGTGGTATCCCCGTACTCAGGAGAAGCAACAGAATGTATTTTGGGGTGTAATTCCACATATGCCCATGACATGTTTGAGCAATATATCATTTAGTGACAACTTTGTGCAAAAAAAAAAAAAATTGTTGTTTTTCCGCAACTTGTGTCAACATATAAAATATTCCATGGACTCGACATGCCTCTCAGTATATAGCTTGGGGTGTCTACTTTCCAAAATGGGGTCATTTGGGGGGGTTTTGAACTGTTCTGGCATTTTATACACAACATTAGGAAGCTTACATCCACTCTTCTAACCACTTGAAGACAAAGCCCTTTTTGACACTTTTTGTTTACATGAAAACATTTTTTTTTTTTGCAAGAAAATTATGTTGAACCCCCAAACATTATATATATATATTTTTAAAGCAAAGGCCCTACAGATTAAAATGGTGGGTGTTGCATTTTTTTTTTCTACACAGTATTTGCGCAGCGATTTTTCAAACGCATTTTTTGGGTTAAAAAATACACTTTTTTTTATTTTAATGCACTAAAACACACTATATTGCCCAAATGTTTGATGAAATAAAAAAGATGATCTTAGGCCGAGTACATAGATACCAAACACGACATGCTTTAAAATTTCACACAAACGCGCATTGGCGACAAACTACATACATTTTTAAAAGCCTTTAAAAGCCTTTACAGGTTACCCCAGTAGATTTACAGAGGAGGTCTACTGCTAAAATGATTGCCCTCGATCTGACCTTCGCGGTGATACCTCACATGCATGGTGCAATTGCTGTTTACATATGACGCCAGACCGACGCTTGCGTTCGCCATTGGGCAAGAGCAGGGCAGGACAGGGGTGCTTTTTTTTTTTTTTTTTTTTATTATTAATTTTGCTTTTTTATTTTATTTTTAAATTGTTCCTTCCAAGTATTTTTTTTTTTATCATTTTTATTGTTATCTCAGGGAATGTAAATATCCCCTATGATAGCAATAGGTAGTGACAGGTACTCTTTTTTTGAAAAAACTGGGGTCTTCTAGACCCTAGATTTTTCCTCTGCCCTCAAAGCATCTGACCACACCAAGATCGGTGTGATAAAATGCTTTCCCAATTTCCCAATGGCGCTTTTTATATCCGGGGGGGGCATTCCCTCCCACTGCTTGTAAAAGCAGTCCAGAGGCTAATTAGCCGCTAGGATTGCTTTTACATGAAAGCCGGCCGCAGGCTGAAAAGAATGATACCAAGATGATACCTAAACCCGCAGGCATCATTCTGGTATAAACATTCAAAGTCCAGCAACATACCAGTACGTTGCTGGTCCTTGTTGGACATGTATTGTAATCTTTTTATTTCATGCAGCCAGTTGGCTGAACGAAAAAAGAGATTGATCGGTGGGTATGCCCACCATTAGAATACCACCCTTCATCCACCCACTTCCAATGATGGGCATACGCGCACCATTTATATATGCCGAAGCATGGGGGCATCCTCCCGCAAAAAAGTTATGCCGCACACACATGGTCGGACTTTTCCACGGGCAAGCCTCCGTCGGAATTTCGGCCGTATGTACGCGGCATTAGGAGCAAAATCGCTCCTCCGCCCCTGCTGCCCCAATGCTTCGGCATATTTGCTTTTTTTTTTTAACTGTGGTGGTGAAATCACCTCCTACAGCACTGGAGTCGCAGGGATCAGGCCTGTCTCTGCGAACGCTGCAGTTATGTGTGTTTTTGTTTTGTAAGTGACAGTGATCGATCGATACTGCACTTGGGTGGCCTGGGCTGGACGGAGGGGCAAAACGCAGGTGCCAGCAGGTATCTGGGCTGATCCCGCTAACACTGCGTTTTTGGGAACCCTAAACTGCTGGGGACGCTAGTATAGATCTGATCAGATCAGATATTGATCTGTTCAGATACTATACCACTAAGGGGGGTGTATGCTTCACGCGTGGGTGTTAGCGTTACTGGCACTAACCTGACGCTGCCTGGGGTGTGACTCAGACCCTCTCTGACGCTAAAACCTAATTGATATCACCCGCCGGGCGATCAGGGGGTTAAACCTTTATTGGGTTATATACACGGCGGGTGCCCTGACACTATAAAAAGCAAACTAACTAACCAGCGTCACCCGTAACACTTATATGGTGATCACTGGTGAAAGGGTTAACTAGGGGCAATCAGGGGGTTAAAACCTTTATTAGATAATATATGGGGGTACCTGACGCTATAAAAACCTGCGGCGAACCTAAAAAAAATTACCAGCTACCGATCTGCATCACCGACACTAAGACAGCGTTTAGAAAAACGATTGCTTAGCAACAGTGGTGATGGGGGTGAAAGGGTTACCTGGGGGGGCGATCAAGGGGGTTAAACCTTTATTAGATAATATATTGGGGTACCTGACGCTATAAAAACATGCGGCGAACCTAAAAAAAAATACTGGCTACGATCTGCATCACCGACACTAAGACAGCGTTTAGAAAAACAATTGCTTAGCGACAGTGGTGATAGGGGGTGAAAGGGTTACCTGGGGGGCGATCAAGGGGGTTAAACCTTTATTAGATAATATATTGGGGTACCTGACGCTATAAAAACCTGCGGCGAACCTAAAAAAAATTACCGGCTACCGATCTGCATCACAGACACTAAGACAGCGTTTAGAAAAACGATCGCTTAGTGACAGTGGTGATAGGGGGTGAAAGGGTTACCTGGGGGGCGATCAAGGGGGTTAAACCTTTATTAGATAATATATTGGGGTACCTGACGCTATAAAAACATGCGGCAAACCTAAAAAAAATTACTGGCTACGATCTGCATCACCGACACTAAGACAGCGTTTAGAAAAACAATTGCTTAGCGACAGTGGTGATAGGGGGTGAAAGGGTTACCTGGGGGGCGATCAAGGGGGTTAAACCTTTATTAGATAATATATTGGGGTACCTGACGCTATAAAAACCTGCGGCGAACCTAAAAAAAATTACCGGCTACCGATCTGCATTACAGACACTAAGACAGCGTTTAGAAAAACGATCGCTTAGTGATAGTGGTGATAGGGGGTGAAAGGGTTACCTGGGGGGCGATCAAGGGGGTTAAACCTTTATTAGATAATATATTGGGGTACCTGACGCTATAAAAACCTGCGGCGAACCTAAAAAAAATTACTGGCTGCCGATTGGCATCACTGACGCTAAGACAGCGATCAGAAAAATGATCGCTAAGCGACAGTGGTGATAGGGGGTGAAAGGGTTATCTGGGGGTGATCAGGGGGTTAAACCTTTATTAGGGGGGGGTTAGGGGGCTACACTGGACCTAAGACTAAACTTTGGTGACACTTTTACAGTCACAAATGTCACTGATTGCAGTGATCACTAAATAAATGGTCACTGCAATCAGTGACACTGTGACTGGGGGCTGGGGGGGGTGATCTGGGGGGTGATCTGGGGTGTCTGGGGGGGCCTGGGGGGGGCGATTTATGTCCCTATGTGTCCTGGTGTCAGTGTAGTGTTGTGTGCACTGACCTGATATCTTCTCTTGTACGGCGCTCGGTATATGTGAGCGCCGCACCAGAGATGACATCACTTCCTCCTGCTCCCTCTGCCTGACACAGACAGAGGGGGCATTTCTATTCGCCGGGAGCGATCGCGAGGGGGTGGCCAGAAACGAATGGCTGCCCCCTCATCCCGGAACGCTCCCGGACACTTAGCCACCGCTCACTGTATAGAAGGGGGGTCCGATTGGACCCCCCAACTGTACAAAGGCAATCACGTACACTCTACGTGATTGTGCCTGTCGGTGCCATTCTGCCGACGTATATATACAGTGAGCGGTCGTTAAGTGGTTAAAAGACTCTTGGATTTGCATCCTAAAGCACACAACATACAGGGATATGGGAAATAATTATAGATGCTGACACATGCACACCTCCACAGGTTGAACTGGATGAACTATTGTCTTTATTCAACCTTACCTACCTACTATGTAACTATATTGTTGAGTAAATATAGAAAGGTAGAATATTAAAAAAGCAATGGTGTGTGTCATTACAGAGTACAAGGGGGCATACTTTACATCTGGAGGAAAGGCAATTTACCCTCCACTTACAGAATGGCTTCTTCACGGTAAGAGTTGTGAAAATCTGCAATAGACTCCCTCAAGAACTTAGCTCATAGATTTTTGTTTTTTAAAAAGACCTGGATGCATTCCCAAATGTATAAAATATAATTGGATACTAATTTATAGGTCATAAAACCAAGGATAGTTGATCCAGGGAATGTCTGATTGCCTCATGGGGGGATCCGGAAGGATTTTTTTTTCCCCGATGGAGCAAATTGGATCATGCTTTATCGGGTTTGTTTGCTTTTCTTTGGATCAACTGTGGGTATAGGATTATATACAGTATATGGAGGTTTTAAAAAAAAAATATTGATTGAACTAGATGGGCTTGTGTTTTTTTTTTTTTTTTTTTTGTCTTCTTTTTAATCTGACTAACTATATAACATTTACTTTACAAAAAAAAGACTCCAAATTTAAAATGTAATTTATTAAAATCCAGAAAAATATAGCAATTAACAGTTGTAGAACAAGACAAAATTATGTAGCATAAACGTTAACAGTAGTATTCAGGCCTTGATCCCTCACTTTTAAAAGTTCCTTGTGAGTCCATACTTGACCTAGAGCATAAAAGAAGCCTTTCTGATTCAGTTGTGTCTCTACGTGTCCATAGTTCACCTCCAGCGTGTATGGATCGTGGCCTGAGCGACAAAGTCTCAAACTTGACATAAGTTTCTTTTAAAAGATCCTCTGCATTAGTAGACAGGGGTTTACGTTGCAGTTTCATAACTTTGTAAAGCAAAAAGAAGATGATGGGTAGGACTAAGACACAAGCTATACTGCCGCCCACTATTAAGATGGTCATCTGGAAACTGCTCTCTTCTTCATTCTTAAGCAAGGAGTCTGTAGAAAACACAATACATTGTTCTTTCTTTGGCGGTGCTGCTTTTGGGCATACACAGGCCATGTATTTTGTTCCAGGCTGTAAACCATCAATTGTTACTTTATTTTTACTAGGGTCTGTACTCAACCTCAGCATTACTTCTTCACCATATTTGGAATAAAGTACAGTCAAACTTGAGCTGTTGGTGGTGTTGAGTGTTTTCCATGTTAATGTGACTCTATCCTCTGTCTCACTAGTCACCTTCAGATTACGAACAACAGTGTTTGGTTGTTGATGTGTTTCTTTGCCATCTGAAATGTTTTTAGGTACGTCTCCTTCCTTGTTGGCAGAATTTGGAACCTGAGACTTTTTGTTTGCAGCTTGGCTTTGCACTTTGGTTTTCTGTGGTTTCTTTTCTAGAACTCTTACTGTGGTTGATGTAACAGTAGTTGGCGCTATGGTGGGTTCCACTGTTGTGTCTGTTACTGGTGAAGGTGATGTGGATGTTAATGTTTCTGGAGACCAGATTGTGCTTATTGTAACTGTTTCTTCCTTTTCCTCTACTTGAATATTATTTACCTGGTCTGCTTCTGGTCTCCTTCCAAAACGTTGTGGGGTTAATGTTGTAGTGACAACACCAACTACTATGACAGTTATTGATGCTTCAGATAGGCCTGCCAAATTTTTAGCCTTGCATCGATATTCTCCTGCATCTTTATATGAAATGCCATTCATGCTTAGGATTGACCATCTCACTCCATCTGTGGGTGACTCTTGGATAACTGAAAAATTAAGAAAAAAATCCAAGTCACATTCAGATTCAAATTATATTATGATTTAGTACCCCATTTTGCATAAGACTTCTGCACCTTTGAATAAAAATAGTCCACATTCAGCAATTTAACACTGGTGAAAAACAGCATCTGTACCCATTTAAGATACTGTAAAATATTAATTGCAGGTTATTGCAGGTACCCACATAGCCTTGGTTATCTTCAAGAGTGTCTCAAAAACTCCTGAACTCAGGGTGCTCTAATAAGTAAATTTTACTCGGAAGTTGATGCATGGCATTGCAGATTTATATGCATAGCTTAGAAGCACCAATGGCACTCTAATGCCCTGTACACACGATCAGATTTCCGATGGAATAAAATCCGATGGAATTTTCAGTCGGAATTCCGATGAAGCCAACTTTCATCAGTCTGAAACTGTACGACGGCACTATAAATGGGAAGTTCAAATCCAATGGCACCACCCTTTGGGTTGCTTTTGCTGATTTTGTGTTACCGCGTGTTAGTAAAAGTTTGGTGTTAGCGGATTCTCGCTTTTCAGTCTCCGTGCTTTTCAGTCCGTTACAGCATGACGAATGTGCTATCTCTATCACTAACGCTAGTTTTACCAGAATGAGCGCTCCCGTCTTGTAATTTAGTCCGAGCATGCGTGGATTTTTCTCTGATGGAGTTCCACACAGACGATCGGAATTTCCTATTGTTTTTTTTTCCATCGGAAAAATTTAAAACAAGTTCTATTTTTTTACACCGATGGAAAAAAATCCGATGGGGCCCACACACGATCGTTTTTTCCGATGAAAAAAGTCCATCGGACTTTTTTCATCGGAAAAAACGATCGCGTGTACAGGGCATAAAAGATATTCTGATAAGTTTTTTTTGTATTATGTGGGTTCTGGCTTGTGGTGTTTGAGCATTTTTCATTAAAACATTTTGGGTGGTAACAAAACGATAGAGTTATAGGAGGTGTACCACCAGATTGGGGCATTCTAGATGCATACTTTGGCGAACTTCCAAAATAACTGTTATAGATTTAACTACTTAATCTTCAGCACATTGATGCACTGGTGACATGTTGGAAGGGTGCTATGTACAGAAGTCAACTGGTACTCACTTAACCACATTAATCTAAGCATTCTGCCATTGTTTATGTATATTGTAAATTTAGAATAGAATTCTTGTGATGTTCACATTTCTTTTGCCGACCGCCTCCTGCACATATACGTCAGCAGAATGGCACGGCTGCGCAAAGCAACGTACAGGTACATTGCTTTGAATTTGCCGCCACGCACTCCTGACGCAAGCTCCGTGACCGTGTCCGCGGGACCCGCGCACTCGCTGTCCACCGGTGTCTCGCGATCGTGTCACGGAGCTGCAGAACAGGGAGATGCCTGTGTAAACAAGACATTTCCCTGTTCTGCCTTGTGACAGGACACTGATCTACTGCTCCCTGTCATCGGGAGCAGTGATCACTGTCGTGTCACTGGTAGCCCAGCCCCCTCACAGTTAGAATCACTCCCTGGGACAAACTTAACCCCTTCCTCGCCCCCTAGTGGTTAACCCCTTCCCTGCCAGTGCCATTTACACAGTAATCAGTGCATTTTTATAGCACTGATCGCTGTATAAATTACAATGGTCCCAAAATAGCGTCAAACGTGTCCGATGTGTCCACCATAATGTTGCATTCATGATAAAAATTGCAGATCGCCGGCATTACTAGGAAAAAAAAATTGTAATAAAAATGCCATAAAACTATCCCCTATTTTGTAGACGCTATAACTTTTGCGCAAAACAATCAGTATACGCTTATTACGATTTTTTTTTTACCAAAAATATGCAGAAGAATACATATCGGGATAAAACTGAGAAAGAAATTAGTTTTTTTATATATTTTTTGGGGATATTTATTATAGCAAAAAGTAAAAAATATTGTTTTTTTTTTGTCAAAATTTTCACATTTTTTTTGTTTATAGCGCAAAAAATAAAAACCGCACAGGTGATTCACCAAAAAAAAGCTCTATTTGTGGGAAAAAAAGGACGTCAATTTTGTTTGGGAGAAACGTCAGTTAAAGCGTCGCAGTGCCGAATCACAAAAAATGGCCCGGTCATTGGGCAGCCAAATCCTCCGGGGTTGACTTGGTTAAGATGCATGTCTTTCTTTATCCATTGATATATTCTGTGGTTTTAACATCACATTGCTCCAACCCCACCAAAAATACCTTGGTGGAAGATAAAGTAAAGGGACTTTATATGTTCCACAACACATACATATAAAAAGTACATCACGTGTATCCACCACATTATTTTGAGACTAAAAACAAATACTATCTGTGATGTACTAGATATGGCGACTGTAATACTGCTGGTGTTAATGGAATCTTAATGTTATAATAAAACTTAACTTTTTATATGTCTGTGTTGTGGCACATTTAAAGTTCCTTTACTCCATCCTCCACCAAGGTTTTTTGGGGCGTTTGACGCAATGCACTTCATGGGAAAACAAATTAGCAAATAAAAATAATAATAATATAATAATAAATAATAATATAGTGTAAACAACTGCGACGCAAGTCATATTGTAATTGAATGTTATTAAAAATGACCTTTCCTTTTCAAACTGCAGCTGTGTAATTCTCTGTAAAATGCAATATGGCTACCTGGAGGCATTCTGAACACAGATTGTGTACAGAACGTCCCCCCCTGATATGTCATTTCCTGCTTGTGTGATTGGCTCACTGATTTTTCCAGAAGTCTGCACTAAGATACAAATTCGTTTTTGAGCATCTCCTCCAACGAAAATGGCATTTTTGGTGAGATACTCCCAAAGGAAATCACGTGTAATGGGATGCAGACCCTGCAATTTTCCTCATTAGAGGCCTGCAGGTGCAGCAGCTGATTGATAATTACAAAACCAATTCCATACAGATGCACTGATCACATGGACACAGACAAGCTACTTCTCCAGAATAACAAAGGGTATGAATCTGCAACAAATTTTGTTAAAATCCTTGCAATGTACATAGATCATCCAGAGGGGAATATTTTTCAATTGGAGTTATTCTTTAAGTTGAATACATTGGCGATGTTGCTGTGAAAGATATTAATAGGATGGTTACACCAAATAATATATTCTGTGGTTTTAACCTGCTTTGTCAGATGACTTCCCCGACTTACTCTTATCTAGGAATATTTCTCTGGATTCTGATGTAATATCTTGACTATTTATTGCCTTTTACCTGAACCTAACAGTGACCTTTGGAATCTCTAAACATCTTGTGATGACTTCTGATAGCTGTCTCGCCCTTTACCAGTCACAGATTATTCAGTCTTACTTTGCTTTGTTTATTTTGTCATAAACCTCTTGGTAAGTATACAAAGTATATTGCTAAAGAGTTACTGTCACAAAATTGCAGGTAAAAGCAATTACACTGGGCAGTTTTCAGGCACTTTAGCGCTGGAAATAGCCTGAAGACCGCCTCCCATTCATCCCTGTGTGATTTTTCACACTCTGGCGGTGCGCTTGCTGGACTTTCCGACAAGTCCTGCAAGCAGCATCTTTGGGGCAGGTTGGAGCGCTGTATTTAGCACTCCCAACATGCCCTGCCTATTGAAATGAACAGGCATTGCCTTCAAAGCACCTGAAAAGTGCTTTGAAAGCGCTGCAAAACTGGAGTTTTTAACCATTTTTTGGGGGGTTAAAAGCACCCGCTAGCAGCTCAAATAAACAAGCTGCACTTTAGCTAACAGCACAGGCGCTCAGTGTGAAAGGGGTCTTAAACGTTCCTTGCAGGGTGTCATGCACACAGCCGATCGGTGGCATACGCTGCCCATATCAGCATTTCTGAGGTGGGCATGGCCTGGTGTTTCCAATCAGCTGTTCACATGTAACTGCAAATGGGGAGATCACCTACGGTTAGGAGCAGACTCAAACTGTCTGCATCAAGGGGCGCACATTTCTTTTGAAATCTAAGTTCACTACTTTTAGGGCCAGTTAACACCAGATGCAGTTTCGTTCAGTTCGTATATACACTTCTCCTCTGCCCCCTGCACACAACTTGATTGCAGAACTACAACTTCCAGGACCAGCTGCCACTGTTTGGATGATCTGACAAAGGTTTATTTAGAAAAATAGCAAACGCCATTTACAGGCAGGCACAGCGAGCCCCTTGTTTGTGTAGCAAAGTCTTAGTGCCCAGCTGTCCTCCTCCTGTGGCTACTGATCCCAGCACCACCTTTTTAGGCACTAGCAGCCCACCTGGCTGAAGCTGCCCCTTTCTCTAGTCCTCCTGGCTAAGACTCCACAGTCCTTCCAGACTGACTCTGCATCCATCCCAAACTGCTCTCTCCCAGTCCTCTCATGCATGCCTCTCAGTCTTCTCCTGACTGTAACACTCACTAGCCCACCTGGCTGTCTTCCTCCATGGAGATTTGCCCGGCAGTTTTCTCCTGCTGTCCTTCTCCTGCTCCCGTGCCTCTGGTCAGGACACCTCTGTGTGTCGTGAAGAGGGTCTTTTCCGCACCTGAGCCCAGGCCTGAAGTCACCCCCCAGAGACATGAGACTAGCATGCAACAAAAAAATCTGACCGTGTGGACGAAGCTTTAATCAAGTTGTTTCAGCACATGTGTTACATATAAAGACAAAAGCCTCTCATAGTGCTCACTGACAGATTTATTATATATGATCAAGATTAAAAACACTCACATGTTATGTTAAATCAGCGCATAAAACATGTACTTCAATGTGGCCACACAGATATGAGTGAACAGCTCACCGCTCACTAGGCATGTCAAAGAATCAACGTGTAAAACAGGCAAAGCCTTCACACTGATAGCATTATCATGCTCAAATCGAGTCTTAAAGAGCTGGGTGATATCTGGAAATGTTTGGAGGAGACAGGAACATCATTCCAATCCCATTGGGGGATACATGCACTTTTGACCTCCATTATACGTTGTTTTAAGGTGAGCAGTTTGGAGTATCACAGTATACCTGAAGATTGCACATTTAACAGTTTTGCAGGAAGAGTTGCCATCACTATTTGTAACTTGCATTGGGACTTTACTATGTTATCAACATATAACTGTTGATGTGGCATTCACCATTGTTGTGATTTTTGGGATTTTTATGTTTTGTGCAATGCACTTTATTGATATATAACATTTGTTTTTTTTCACAGAATGTATGCCTTGTATAGTTGTTAATGCGTAGATTGTACTTTAGCACATATCTTTATTGTACTAATAGTTGGTAGCACTGCACTATTTGGTTATTTGACCTCAGTGTATTTGCCTTTAGTAAATCAACACCAAGGTGTCCAAGCCCAACCCTAAAAAGGGGAGGTAATAGGGGATTTTAGAAATTTTGATTTTAAAGTTAGCACAACAAATCAGGACTCTCAAGTGAATTTGTCCAAATTAGGAATTCCTATTTTAGTAATATGCACATATAACTGCCTCCAACATAGCTTTGGAAATCCCTAATCAATATCACTAATCACTGTCATAATCAAAGCTTACTATTCTGAAACTGTACTTATAGAATCTAAGTATGGTCAAATATATGGCACGTTGTTAAGGAGAGGAGTCGAACATGGTTAGTTAGTGCCAAAAGAAGTAGTAAATGCTACAGTGTAACTTCCAGCAAGAGCATTGGAGTCACACATGGGGGGAAGATACAGGCGCGCTTAATGTTTTACACAGCCTCTAGGACTCAATAGTAACATAAAATGAGTGAACCACCCTTACCTGTGTAATTAGTATTGGTGTTGTTTACTCTGCTCCATAATAACTGTGGCGTGGGATAACCAGTGGCATCGCATCTTAAAAGAACGTTGCTGCCCAATGGTGATGATATTTTAGTAGCTGATGTCATGACAGAAGGTTTGAGACATTGCTCAAGTTCAGCCTTTTGAAATAAAATTCCAGTCAAAGATTCAGGCCCACTACATAAAACTAAAGGGTCCAGGAATATCACATGTGGATCCACAACCTTTGAAAGTTCAATCAGCTTTGAAATCCGGCAGTCACAAAACCAAGGATTATCTTGTAGACCTTTAAAATAAAACAAAGAAAGAAAAACAATTGTATTAGAATAGTTAGGTGCCAATCTGTACAATTGCACAAGTCTAAACATACACTATAATATATAATGCAAAATCAAAAACCACACATAGAAAATGTTGCAATGGCAAGCTAGACAAACATATAGTTCCATTGTAGAATTACCAGTTTAATAGTCATTATTTTCTTTTTTGGGTAGAGCGGGCAGTTGATAATACCCCACAGTACTTTACATCTGAAGGAAGATCTCCCTCCCACAACCTGGCATGTGACAGTATTAGTTGGTTTTCAGCCATATACTTGAATTATCTATGGAATAAGCTGGAATCTACTTTCATGCACATGAAAAGTATGCAAAGCATTTGATATACAGTAAAACCTTGGATTGCGAGCATAATTCATACTGGAAACATGCTTGTAATCCAAAGCACTTGTATATCAAAGAAAATTTCCCCATAATAAACAATGGAAACTCAGATGATTTGTTCCACAACCATTTATTCATAGACCCTTCAGTTTATAGTCCATATAAAAAAAATTATAGCAAAGTGATAGGTTGTTTAACGATAAAATGTCCATCCACAAATGGCAGCCTCCCCATGGGGATTAGAAGCAAAATCCAGCAGGAGCTACAGAATATTAAAGAGAAGAGAGGCGCCTCTAAGTGTAAAAATATGTTGCTAAATGTTGTACCTCCATTAAATGTAACCATATTGCTACACTTAGAGGCACCTCACCTCTCTTTTATACTCAGTTGTGACATGACGCTACTTGTATATCAAGTCAAAATTTTATAAAAATGTTTGCTTGTCAGGTAAAACACTCTCAAACCAAGTTACTCTCAATCCAAGGTTTTACTGTATAGCGTTTGATTTTGTGAAGGCACTCTGTAAGGGAAGTTGCACTTTTGCAAGGGGATATTCCCTAGAGCTTAGTGAACAAAGTGAAGTTCTGCCAACTTCCATCATTCAATCATGTGCAAGCAGAAAAAATTGTTTTTATTTTCCTTATGCGAGATTGAGTATTCATTGCAAAGTGAAATTTCATTGTATTCACTAAGCTCTGGAGAAAATTATATTGCACAGTGCAGCTTCCCTTGAAAAGTGAACAGCCTATCTGTCTTTAGTAAATCAACCACACAGTATACCTTCACCTTACAACTTCTAGTGCACTTTTCATACTTAACCTGGCCAGTCACAATGGCAGCATACTGCATTTTTAAGATGAAATTTAACCGCTTGCCAACTGTATCACTTAGATATACTGTGGAAGGACGGCTCTGCTGCACCAGAACTCGTACCCAGTATGTGACCCGGCACTTCCGGGTAGGGGGCGTGCGCACATGCCTCCCGCGACACGTGGGATGCCGATCAGCGGAAAGACACACAGGATAGAGCCCTGCCTATGTAAACAGGGCAGAGCCCTGTCCTGTCAACAGAGAAGTAATGCATTTTCTTTCTTTGTTGCTGGCTGCAGGAGATGTTTTACTGCTTTTATTGTTATTATTAACAGATTCCATGCAAATTACTTATCACCACTATAATACTTGTTATGTATTCTCTAAAAGGGGCGGTACTGGGTGGTGGGTAGGGGATTGATACCAAGAGACGGTGCTCAGAGACGGGTAGGGGGCAGAGACAAGGGGTGACTCAGAAGGGAAGCGTACCTGCACCTATTCTCTGAGAAAAAAAGCCCTGATTCTAGGAGATCCAAATTTGTTTTCATACACAAAACTATATACGGTATGTGTTGATTTGTACTTCAGTGTCAGATACAGACATATATGGTGTTTTTCTTTTCCTAATTATCCCCTTCTCAGATTTTTGGCTCTCTCTTCTTTCCCCCTCTTTCCCCCTCTTTAACCGCACATGTGGCCATCCATGACTGCGCTGTGTGCTTCATAGGGGGATCCCTGTGTGGAATATTTAGGGCCCCATTCGGGGGCACCTGAGACACCTCAAGTTGTGGCACAGCAAAACTTCTTCATACATCTTCGATGATTCATACGTGCATTTCATAGGGATGGTATGTCATTACAAACTATCTTGGCAGTTACTCTGTACGAATATGATGTTATTTCCTTGTCCCATTTTTGATAATAGCTATGCTCTGTTATAGAATGCAATACTTTAGGTGAGCTTCTCTAAAATTACACCCCTGAAGAAAGGATTGACCCATCCTGAAACGCATCGGGTATACAGAGAAGACAACTGTTTCATCATTTATGACTTGTTTTTATTATATATACTGGTGATGTATACATCTTTTTTTATGTATGTACAAATAAAAGCTATACATTTTATACAATACAGTTTATCTGCTTCTGACCTAAGTTGCCCTTAAAGTCCCATCAGTACCCCCTTGTGGCTCAACCCGCTCCTCGCGGAGTTCCATACTATACCTGATCCGAGCTTATGGGCAACAAGGGGCATTAAGGTACTTGACTATATATGTGATGACAGGGACATCCTGCCCTTTAACACTCTCAAACAGAACCATGACTTACCTAATTGTTACTTCTTTAGATATCTGCAGCTCCGACACGCCTTCTCTTCCCAATTTGGGTCTCAACCATTATTACTGCTTCACTCCAATCTAGAATCCCTCCTCCAGAATGATGAGCTGGTAAAGCCCCTATCCACCAAATATAAGACTCTGCTACCATCAACTCTCCAAGCTAAATGGAGGGTGGACTTTCCTGAACTAGACACAGAGGATTGAGAGGATATGTGGGAATACCCTTTTCTCCAATTAGTGGCAGTCAAGGATCGCTTAATTCAATTCAGGATTCTACACCGGGTGTATTTAACGGCCCAACGGCTGAACAAAATTTTTCCTGGGGCCTATCCTAGCTGTTGGAAATGTGGTACTCTAGAGGCCGGTTTCTGTCATATGTTGTGGTCCTGCCCCAAAGTGCACTCTTTCTGGGTAGAGGTGACGCAATTTATAGCCTCACTGTTAACAATCCCAATCCCACAGACTGTACCAGTCTGCTTGCTGGGCTTGGTGGGCTCTTTAGCGCACCGCACAGCAATTAAGACCCTCATAGGACTTCTGCTCTTTTACGCCCATAAAGCAATATTACTAAAATGGAAACAATCAGATGCGCCCTCTCTGAACTCTTGGGAAGCCTTGGTCAATTCTACAATACCATTATATAAAGCCACATATGACTCCCGTGGGTGTATCGCTAAATTCGACAAAGTGTGGAAATTATGGCTTGACTTTGCCTCCACTAATGCTGCTCAAGAATAGACGGTTTATTTGATACACATTAACTACCCCTTCCGTTCTAACACCTGCTAAGACTCTCCTGAAACCCATATAGTTGAACCCTTGGTATTCTAGGCCTAGTACCAAAGTTCCCTCTTGGGAGACTTCACTTCTATCGAAGACGAGTAGCACATACTCCTTTCATAATTTCACTAAATGGAGTGGCTGAGCAGTGATGTTTTGTTGTTTGTATCTTTGTTTTTTTTTGTTTGTTTTTTTTCTGTTGCTAACAGCACTTTTTAGGCAGATAACCTGTTGTTAGGTACCGATTCACGTGGTACCTTTTGAACCGGGGAATGCCCCAAGGCTCTGTTTTTGTAAATCTATTAAAAATCAATAAAGAGAATAAAAAAAAAAAAGTCCCATCAGTACCTGGGGGTTACCTACCTATTTTTTAATAATATTAAATTAGGAGCACTATGGCCAGGTTTGATGCAATAACACACGCCTGCTGGTGTGCGATGTGTAGGGGTGGTAAAATGTGTTGTTACAATACATCGCACTGTTTACCTTTTTTACCTAAAGTGACAGGTCATTCAACTCTATGCACAACAATGCATTACAACGCTCAGCAGTGTAGGGTATAGCATTATTGTGCATTGGGCTGTATAGAAATGCAGACATGCTGCATTTTTATTCAACACTTCAGTATGGTGTTAACTTGGCACATAGAAAACAATAATTTTCTCTGTGTCTTTGCATTGAGCTAGCATTGACAACATTGATCAGCACTGGCAACACACCTGGTATGACCAAGCCCTAACACTCATACTCATAGCTTTAAAATACAATGCTTTTACTGATAAACTTTCGAAATATCATTGCGTGCCAAAAGGCTCTTGAACATTTTACCACTAGATGTCACCATTTTTCTGTTTGCATAAAAGTAGACCTTGCATCAATAAAATACTTTTTATACCTTCTTTGAGGTGCTCTTCACTCCAATCCTATGTGTTGACTCAAACCTTACCTCACACCACACTCCTTAGATAAAATGGCCAAATTCCTACTGTCATCCCCCCTGTCATCCCCCATCTATAATGATGCTTCTTCCAAATGCTTCTGCACACTTTTATCTCAGCACGATTTGACAGATGTCAATCAGGAACTGCACACCACAAGACAATGCACCACAAATCACTTTTAACACCCCCAATAGAATAGATCACATTTTCATCCTATGCTCTTCCCTTCTATCCTTCAGTCGAGATACATCCTAATTCATAGAAGGTCAAAACAGTGAATTGGATGTGACCTGACACACACTATAGCACACATGGCGACCTCCATCCCTAAATTAATTTGTAGAAAAGGAGAGCTGTGGGACTTTGAGTGAGGCAACCGCCATGTCAGATATAGACAGAAACGTAAAATTTACAGTACATGATTTATTGTTACATTGTAAAAAAATATCTGTTTTGACAAATATTTGGGTGGAAGACACCAGCTCCCAGTGACCTGTCATACCTAACATACCTTATGAACTTCTGTTTATTGCTCCTATACTACAACAGTTTTCAGCAATTTGTTATCAGATTTATTCCTTATTCCCATTAGATTCTTATGTTAATATCTTCCCATGTATTACCTTCGACCCAGTTTTTAGATCACCTCCCAATCCCTTGTCCGGTTCAGCTTGGTTTTGAGGGGGGGTCGGGTGTTTTCTCTGTCTCCGGGGTTGCGATGTGCAGCAGTCCGTTCCCCCCCACTTTTTGGTGGGGGGTGGGGCTTGGCCTCCTGCTCATCGGCGTCATGCTTCGACACTGCATCAGCGGTGTCATTGACGTTGTTTAAACGTCTTTTTTTCATCCTTAGCCATGCACGAGGTGGGTGGAGACCCACTGCTGATGGCTCCTCCACATGCAGCTGGGAATCCCCTCCCCACCTCTCTTGTGCAGTATGGCCAATCAAGCATGACTTTGACGGGGCCCCTTCCTTGGAATGGGAGTATATAGTAGCCTTGGAGCAGCCGATGGTTCATTTGCTTGACTCAATCACAAGGACAGCACACACTGAATCCACATATAGGTTACCTTCGTTGGAAGCTCAGCAATCCTTTTTTGGTATGTTTTCTTTTTTCCCCCTTAATTGGTTTTATTTCACATACACCCCCTCATGTAGTCCCCTTGTGGGAACACATAGACATTTTGCCATGATTTCACACATCTTAATTAATCTTCCCCTTTTTGATACACATTTTTTCCAGGAACACTGTGCACTTTTTGTGCACACATAGTCCATTGGACCAGGCTGTGACCACCGTGTTATGCTCTGGGCGCTGTTCTTGGTCCTTGGAGGGTTCCCCCGTCTCAACCCCGGGGGACATCATGCCTGTCATCCCCATCTTCCCTGGCGGACACCGGGGCTGGCCTTGGGGCTGTGCAGTGAGTATCCCAGATTGTCCCCACCTTGTTGGGACACAGTCTCTCTGTCCTCCCTTATTCTAAGGGCATCATCATTAATCCTTTTCCCTTTCCTTTCCAGTATATTATGTTACAACACTCCCGATGAATGGCTGTAATGCCAGGAAACGCGTTGAGTGCCACTAGATGCCCTAAGTTACCTGTCCCAACAATGTTTTTTAACCCATTTATCTTATTATGTACAGTTATTATGTTGAATTCCCATTTGTATTGCATGCTATGTAGCAGCATATTTAGTGTAAGTCATGTGACTACCTATTTATTTGATACAATATTTTTCTACAATGTAACAATAAATCATGTACTGTAAATTTTATGTTTCTGTCTATATCTGACATGGCGGTTGCCTCACTAATTCATAGAAGGATCATGATCTAGTTTCCATGACCCATTGATACCTCATACAAAAGGCTCCTGGTTTCCATTGGTCCATCAATGACTTCCTGTTAAGTAACCTTTACTTCTGCTTTCCTTTGCATATAGCCCTATGAGAATATTTTTGCCCTAACTTTAGCGGGGTCCAATCTCAACCTAAGCTGGCTATACACTACCAGTCTTTTAAACAAAAATTTGTACGAAAATTCTCATTACATTTGACGGCTTAACAAATGAAAACCACATGCACTGTTAGAAATGTGTTTAAGAAAATAGAGGTTGGGGGGGGCGTGACTGGATGTTGAGGTGAGAGACCGTTGCAGCAAGGACCTCACACCTGCTCCCATGCTGAACGCTGCCTGACAATTTGTATGGAGGAAATGGGGTCGCCGAGACGCTGTGTAAACTGCCACATCCTGCGGGAGGAACAAGTGGCATCATCCAACTGACCCCGACGCTCCTGTCTGACGGACACTTACCACTGCTGTTTGCTGCCTGGCCATGCCTGGAGTTATTGCAGCGCCTGGGCATATCTCGCGTCTCTCCTCTAGCTGCTTCTGACTGCTAGTCTGCCGTGGGAAGCTGGGGGGGTGGATGCCGCTGAATCCCGCTGAGACCTGCTGGGACCTGCACCGCCAGAGCCCGCTGGGACCTTGTCTCTGGAGGTCCGTGATACTGAGGCTGGGGAGCAGAGCTACGGGACACAGGTGTTCTGGCAGCGGAGTGAGTCGGGAAGCCCAAGAGCCTGAACGAAAGTGTGGGTCTGGCCACGGAGGAGGGGAGGAGTGGAACGGATAGCCTGAACTAGCTGAAATGCTGGGTACACTGTCTGTTATGGCGAGGAAATGAGGGGAGGAAAAGAGCCTCCCAGGATGGATCCTGTGTGGGTGCTGGAGTACAGACACAGCCGCAGATACAGCCAGTGCGGGGGTCAAAGGTAAGTCAGGCCACAGCGGCGGCCAAACTGGAGAAATACACGCACACGCCGGGGAATACAGCAGGGCAGACACCCAAGAAAGGGCAGGGAGTGCAACAGCCTAACCCCAGAGAAAAAGCCAGGGCCAGGCATCGGCAACAGAGACATCAGTAACCGCAGCAAACCACCAGGGGGCCAAGAAAAAGACACAGAAAGAATCTATGGAGACAACCTCAGGAACAGTGGAGGAGGATGAGCCATCTACGAAATAGATCCTTCAAGCAATCAACAACTGTAAGTCTTCATTATCTGAAATATTTGATCAATTGAAAGTATAAAAGAGGACATGTCAGTGCTTAAATATGATGTACAGGGGATTGGTGAACGGACATCTGCCTTAGAGGGGAGACTTAGTCAGGTTGAAGATGATATCAACCCAATGAAACACAAGATAAAAGTAATGAGAGAACAGTTGAATATGTGTACTCATAAAATTGATGATATGGAAAATAGATTACGTAGGAAAAATATAAGGGTACTAGGTCTCCCTGAGAAAAGTGAAGGTAACAACCCCACAGAATTTATGGAAGATTGGCTTAAAGGAATGTTTGGTAAAGACTGTTTATCAAAGTTTTTTTTCAATTGAGCGTGCACATAGAGTCCCCCTCAGGATACCAGCCCCTGGAGGCCAAACAAGACCTATCCTTATTAAACTCCTACATTTTAAAGATAAGATTATCATTCGTCAAAAGGCAAGAGAGATGAAAGAAATGCATGGGGCAAGAATTTCAATTTATCCAGATTTTCCCCCCGAACTACAGAGACAAAGGGCAAGATTTACTGAATGTAAACGTAGACTACAGCATAACAGAATTAAATATGCAATATTTTATCCTGCACGCCTACGGATAACAGTTATGTGGGAAAACATCATGGATGGACATAAATGAGGGAAAGATACAATACAGCGGGGAGAATGAGAACAACAAATATAAAACACTAAAAGACAAAAGTAGGGGTATTGAACCCTGCAAAATGGTTGACAAAAGTGCACTTTTTGAAAGAATTTATTCATGGTTGGGGAAATAAGAATGTATATCAATGTGTATGGATGAAAAGTGGAAAATGGAGTAATGCACTAAATATACTAAAGTACAGGTTAACAGGGGAGAAATTGGCAGCTATCACCTTAAGGGAAGCCCTCATTATGGGCCCAAAGGAGGGCAAAGAGAGGGGAGGGGGGGCAGGAAAAGGAGGGGGGAGGGGGAGAGCGGGAGGGGGGGTTGGGAGGGGAAGGAAGGGGTAGTTCTATGTTTGGGTGGGACACAGGAATGGGTGAATCCACCAGAATATGATTTCTTGAAGAAAAAGAAAAATACTAAAATAAAGAAGAAAGCACTTTTGAGGTATAGAATCACAAGATGGGAGGTACACTGATAAAAGAGTATATACAGTGGGTACGGAAAGTATTCAGACCCCCTTAAATTTTTCACTCTTTGTTATATTGCAGCCATTTGCTAAAGTCATTTAAGTTATTTTTTTTTCCTCATTAATGTACACACAGCACCCCATATTGACAGAAAAACACAGAATTGTTGACATATTTGCAGATTAATTAAAAAAGAAAAACTGAAATATAACATGGTCCTAAGTATTCAGACCCTTTTCTCAGTATTTAGTAGAAGCACCCTTTTGATCTAATACAGCCATGAGTCTTTTTGGGAAAGATGCAACAAGTTTTTCACACCTGGATTTGGGGATCCCCTTCCATTCCTCCTTGCAGATCCTCTCCAGTTCTGTCAGGTTGGATGGTAAACATTGGTGGACGGCCATTTTTAGGTCTCTCCAGAGATGCTCAATTGGGTTTAAGTCAGGGCTCTGGCTGGGCCATTCAAGAACAGTCACGGAGTTGTTGTGAAGCCACTCCTTTGTTATTTTAGCTGTGTGCTTAGGGTCATTGTCTTGTTGGAAGGTAAACCTTCGGCCCAGTCTGAGGTCCTGAGCACTCTGGAGAAGGTTTTCATCCAGGATATCCCTCTATATGGCCGCATTCATCTTTCCCTCAATTGCAACCAGTCGTCCTGTCCCTGCAGCTGAAAAACACCCCCACAGCATGATGCTGCCACCACCATGCTTCACTCTTGGGACTGTATTGGACAGGTGATGAGCAGTGCCTGGTTTTCTCCACACATACCGCTTAGAATTAAGGCCAAAAAGTTCTATCTTGGTCTCATCAGACCAGAGAATCTTATTTCTCACCATCTTGGAGTCCATCAGGTGATTTTTAGCAAACTCCATGCGGGCTTTCATGTGTCTTGCACTGAGGAGAGGCTTCCGTCGGGCCACTCTGTCATAAAGCCCCGACTGGTGGAGGGCTGCAGCGATGGTTGACTTTCTCCAACTTTCTCCCCTCTCCCAACTGCATCTCTGGAGCTCAGCCACAGTGATCTTTGGGTTCTTCTTTACCTCTCTCATCAAGGCTCTTCTCCCCCGATAGCCGGACGGCCAGCTCTAGGAAGGGTTCTGGTCGCCCCAAACGTCTTCCATTTAAGGATTATGGAGGCCACTGTGCTCTTAGGAACCTTAAGTGCAGCAGAAATTTTTTGGCCAGATCTGTGCCTTGCCACAATTCTGTCTCTGAGCTCTTCAGGCAGTTCCTTTGACCTCATGATTCTCATTTGCTCTGACATGCACTGTGAGCTGTGAGGTCTGTCTTATATAGACAGGTGTGTGGCTTTCCTAATCAAGTCCAATCAGTATAATCAAACACAGCTGGACTCAAATGAAGGTGTAGAACCATCTCAAGGATGATCAGAAGAAATGGACAGCACCTGAGGTAAATATATGAGTGTCACAGCAAAGGGTCTGAATACTTAGGACCATGTGATATTTCAGTTTTTCTTTTTTAATAAATCTGCAAAAATGTCAACAATTCTGTGTTTTTCTGTCAATATGGGGTGCTGTGTGTACATTAATGAGGAAAAAAAATGAACTTAAATGATTTTAGCAAATGGCTGCAATATAACAAAGAGTGAAAAATGCAAGGGGGTCTGAATACTTTCCGCACCCACTGTAAATATAAAAGGGGCAGATGATAGACAACAGAGCGGATAAAAGTATAAAGGTGTGTTCTTGAAATATTCGGGGGGTAAGAGATCCAGCCAAAAGACAGGTAATTTTTTCAATGGCGGAAATGGGTGATATAAAAATACTGTGCCTGCAGGAGACACACCTGGAAAAGGAAACCATTAGTGTACTAAAACACAGGAAATATCAAAATATCAAGCACAATACCACCCCACTCACACCTCCTATTCAAGGGGGGTGAGTGTATTGGTTGACTCCGGAATGGTGTTCTCCTGCAGACAGAGTAAAGTGGACGCAAAAGGGCGGTATGTATTTATTTTTTGCCTGATAGAGACAAGAGAATATGCATAGGCTAGTGTTTATATCCCCCCCCCCGTTTAGTACGGAAATTCTGGGGGATTTAATGGAGTTTGTTATGGACAAGGTGGGGGTGCCTGTTATAGTGGCAGGGGACTTCAATATGACTATGAACAAAAAGTTGGATAGATTTCCACCCGGGATCTCCGCTGGCCGTGCGCCCGGCAGTCCTCTTCTCCAATTTTGTGGGGAGACGGGCTGGTGGACGTATGGAGGGGGAGACACCCGGAGGAAAGACAATTCTCCTGCCACTCGAAGTCACATTCGACCTTGTCCAGGATAGACCTTGTACTTTGTAATGAAGAAGCCCTGAGCAAGGTGGGGGAGGTGGAATATGAACCAAGAAGTATCTCGGACCACTCATCAGTAACCTTTGAAATTAAGACAAGTAGAAGTCATAATAGGGGGATTGGAAGGTAAACCCATTTTGGCTGGAAGTGATTGGAGGGGGAATATGTGCTAGCCTGAAAGAATTTATCATTTTAAATTCAGGATCAGCCTCGAAGGGGGTAATATGGGATACCCTGAAGGCGTTACTGCAAGGAGTCCTGATACAAAAAATTACATCTATTAAAAAGCAAACACGTGCCAAGGAGGTTACAGCAAGAGAAAAGGTGAGAAGGGCAGAAATAAGTTATGTGGAAAATCCAATCATAGATAAACATAAAGAATGAAAAATAATTTTGAATAACCAAATTAGTAGCGCTCAGTGTCTTACAACACAAATCTAAATATAAACCATATACACTCCGTGAGATAGTGCATAAATGCGAATGTTCATAAATATACACCCTGTAAAGAAATGTGCATACAATAAACTCATCAAGTGTCCATAACGTTCATGACAGTGATTTAAAACAATTGATATAAAGTGTTTAACTGAAAATGAGTCCATAAAAAAGTGCACAAAATAAGTCCATAAAAAGTGCATCCAAAAGTGACTTCAAATGAAGATGATGACAAATAAAACTTTCTTGTGTTTTCTTCAAACCTTCACCACACCAATGTGCTCAGTGATTCCCCTCCCTAAGGACTTGCACTCACCACAAGAATATGCCTCGCACTCTCATGCTTGGCTAATCAGCTTGATTACCCCCCAGGGTATCACAAACGATTCCAAAATGATGAAATTAGGTCAGTCAAGTCTCCCACATGAAAAAACAAATGCTTCCAATAGTGAAGTATATCAAAACTTTTAATTAAAATATCACAGCACAAGTGACCATCAATGGTTACACTCACATTTAGACAGATCAAATTGGGCACTTCAAAGCAAACATTTCCAAACGCCAGGCAAGTTTATAGTAGGCTGCCGCGATGTATTGCGGTCTCGGCAGACCATATAAGCATGTATGTCTCACCCTCCTTCATGTACGCTTGCCTCTCCACTGCAATCGAATCACCGCAGACTCCCGCCCAAACACCAAACTGTATATTCGACGAGTGGTCGAAAGATCCGAACGCTGCACACCAGGTGACTGTCGTGTAGCTCCTCCCAGGAGTCTGCGGTGATTCGATTGCAGTGGAGAGGCAAGCGTACATGAAGGAGGGTGAGACATACATGCTTATATGGTCCGCCGAGACCGCAATACATCGCGGCAGCCTACTATAAACTTGCCTGGCGTTTGGAAATGTTTGCTTTGAAGTGCCCAATTTGATCTGTCTAAATGTGAGTGTAACCATTGATGGTCACTTGTGCTGTGTTATTTTAATTAAAAGTTTTGATATACTTCACTATTGGAAGCATTTGTTTTTTCATGTGGGAGACTTGACTGACCTAATTTCATCATTTTGGAATCGTTTGTGATACCCTGGGGGGTAATCAAGCTGATTAGCCAAGCATGAGAGTGCGAGGCATATTCTTGTGGTGAGTGCAAGTCCTTAGGGAGGGGAATCACTGAGCACATTGGTGTGGTGAAGGTTTGAAGAAAACACAAGAAAGTTTTATTTGTCATCATCTTCATTTGAAGTCACTTTTGGATGCACTTTTTATGGACTTATTTTGTGCACTTTTTTATGGACTCATTTTCAGTTAAACACTTTATATCAATTGTTTTAAATCACTGTCATGAACGTTATGGACACTTGATGAGTTTATTGTATGCACATTTCTTTACAGGGTGTATATTTATGAACATTCGCATTTATGCACTATCTCACGGAGTGTATATGGTTTATATTTAGATTTGTGTTGTAAGACACTGAGCGCTACTATTTTGGTTATTCAAAATTATTTTTCACTTTTTATTTTTTAAAGTAGCAGCTGATAGGGTAATTCAGTCTGAATTTATCAGACGTTTCTCCAAGGCACAGTGGAGTGTGTTAAGGAAAGGGGGCGGTTTATTTCTTAGTACACTGTTATTTTTTATTTTTTTATTTTTTATTTTTTATAAACATAAAGAATGGCTAGAAAGACAGGAAGAATATAAAAAATTTGTACTAAAAAAAGCGGAAAATAAAAGGCTATTTCAAAAACAGAGCTTCTTTGGGGACAGAGAGAGTGGGGAGAATTTTTGCCCTAATAGCTAGGGCCAACACTCCCTCCTTCTGTCATTCCAGCTGCGACGAAGAAGGGGAAATTAGGAGTGGCACCCCGGAAATAACAGAGGTCTTTAAAAATTATTACAAAAACCTGTATAGCAGTACACCACAAAGTAATGTAGAAGGGTTGCAGATCTCCCCGCTGTCAAGGGAAGATAGAGAGGGATTGGAGGCACCACTGACACTGAAGAAGTTACAAAGAGCAACTGTAGAGATGGCAAATCAGAAGGCCCCAGGGCCCGACGGCTTGCCAATAAAAATATATAAGACCTATAGCGAGGTGCTGCTTCCAAAACTTCTGGAGGTATTTAACTGGGCAGCTGAAGAAGGAAATTTACCCCTATCTATGACGGAAGCAACAATTATTGTACTACTAAAGGGGGGGATAAAACAACTTGAGACAGCTTCATACAGGCCGATCTCCCTTTTGTGTTCAGATGTGAAGATTTTGGCCAAAATATTGGCAACAAGACTAAATTGGTACCCCTGGACCAAACCGTATTTATTCCAGGTAGATCCACAAGTATTAATATAAGAAGAACATATTTAAATATCCAGTTGCCAACAGAAAAAGAGGGGTCAAAAGCTATTCTATCTCTAGACGCAACCAAGGTGTTTGACAGCCTTGAGTGGCACTACCTGTGGAAAGTACTGGCGGAATTCCAGTTTGGTCCTAGGTTTATTCAATGGATTAAAACACTGTACGAGGGACCCAGGACTAAAGTAAGAATAAACGGCAAGTGCTCGGATTGGTTCCAGCTGGCGAGGGGGACAAGGCAGGGGTGCCCTCTGTCACCCCTGCTTTTTGCCCTCGCAATGAAGCCCCTGGCTATCGCGATAAGAGCATCCCCGGAAGTACAGGGGTTTAAGAGGAGGCTGTGGGAAGAAAAGGTCGCTATGTACGCAGACGATGTACTACTTTTTTAGGGGACACGCAGTCCTCGCTGGACGCAGCAATGGGGATAATTGGGGACTTCGGTAAATTCTCGGGGGTTAACAATCAATTGGGACAAATCGGCACTTTTGCCAATAGACCCATTATTACAGCAGATAGCCCAAGTGAAAGTAGTAAGTCAGGTGAGATACCTAGGAATTAATGTAAGAAGAGACCCAGGGATATATATAGCCGGAAATTTAGTACCATTAATGACAAAATTGAGACAGAAGTGCCGAATTTGGAATCGGCTTCCATTATCGGTGGCCGGGCGCTGCAACCTGGTCAAACTGGTTTGGATGCCACAAGTTTTGTATCTCCTACACAATTCCCCAGTATGGATCCCAAAGTATTGGTTTAAAAAACAGGACAGCGTGTTTAGGGAGCTGATCTGGAAAAATGGAACAGCAAGAATCCGCCTCCAAACCCTACAGCAACCAAGAGAGAAGGGGGGTCTGGCACTCCCAAATCCAAGACATTACTTCCTAGCCGCACAAATGCAACATATGCGGGGAAGTAATCTACCGGTGGGTAGAGAGTCTGCGAAGAGCTTGATATTGATTGACACTAGTCATGATACAGAAGTAGAGGCAGTGGAGGCAGATTCTTTCTGTTCTAGGGGTCCCACAGAACAACTGATGGTAAAATGCTGGGAAACGGTTAAAGTGGAGCTCCACCCTGAATTTGCACTTCTGCTAATCAGAACCCTCCCCCCCCTCCGGTGTCACAATTGACACCTTTCAGGGGGGAGGGGGGTGAAGATACCTGTCTAAGACAGGTATTTTCACCCACATCCGGGAGTCCTCTCTTCGGGAATCTGTGGGAGTGACGTCACTTCCCCCAGACTTCCCGTAGTGTTCTGGGAGACACTCGGCTCCCAGAACACAGGAGGACGAATCAGAACGGCGCAGCGCGACTCGCGCATGCGCCGTAGGGAACTGGGCAGTGAAGCCGCAAGGCTTCACTTCCTGGTTCCCTCAGCGAGGATGGCGGAGGGGGCAGCAGAGTGACGAGCGATCGCTCGTCCTCTGCTGCGGACGTCGCTGGACTCCAGGACAGGTAAGTGTCCACATCCAAATATTAAAAGTCAGCAGCTGCTGTAGCTGTAGCTGCTGGCTTTTAATATTTTTTTTTTTGGCGGAGCTCCGCTTTAAGAATATGCTAGGATATAGCGGATTCTCTGAATTCTCCCCTATATGGGATAATAACAATTTAAAGGAACTTAAAGCCATGGGGAAAATTGAGGAATGGGATAGATGCGGTATACACCTCCTGACACAACTTTTTAAGACAGGAAGAATAAAGTCATTTCAAGAGATAAGAGAGGAATATTCAATCCCAAATAGGTCTTTCTACAGATACCTGCAAATCAGGCACGCCCTGAATGCGCAGTTTGGGCGGGAGGTCCCAGAATGGAATGAAATTCCCTCTCTTTGGAAATTAGTAAACGCGGATGCATCCAGAGGAAAGATTTCGGACATATATAGGTGTATAGACGGGGCAGATCAGGGAGAAGGAGCAGATATTAAAAACAAGGAAAAATGGGAGAGAGACATGGGTCCAATTACACAGGAACAGTGGAAGCAGATATTAGAAGCAGGACCCAGGGTATCATTATCCCCCTCTCAAATGGTGTCCCACCTCTACTTAATACATAGAGCGTATTACTCACCCCAAAGGATGTTTCAGTTCGGCAGAAGACATGACGCAAAGTGCCAGAGATGTGGAGACGACAAGGGAGACCTGATACACATGGTCTGGAGGTGCCCTAAGCTATACTGGTACTGGAAAGAGATTGTAGATAAGATAAATTTTGTATTCGGGACATCTCTACAACCAGAGGTTAAGATGTGTGTATTGGGTCTCCTAGAAGAAAGGGGAATGACAGGAGATACACAAATGACAATAATAAGGTGTTTGTTTCAGGGAAGAAAACTTATTGCACAGAGGTGGCAAGCGAAAGACCCTCTAATGGGGATAGAATGGAGGAAGGTAATGGTTGACACTATTAGGAAAGAGGAGTTTATATACACTGGAGCCCCGTACACACGATCGGATAACCTATGGATTTTCGTCCGATGGATTTGTCCATCGGAAATCCGATGAAACAGTTTTTCATCAGTCTTGGCCACACACCATCAGTCAAAAAACCGACCGTTCCAAACGCGGTGACGTAAAACACTCCGATGAGCCGAGAAAAATGAAGTTTAATGCTTCTGAGCATGCGTCGACTTGATTCTGAGCATGCGTGGGTTTTTTAACCGATGGACTTGCCCATAGACGATCGGAAATTCCCATCGGTTTTTTATCCATCGGAAAATTTTAAAACAAGTTCTATTTTTTACAACCGATGGAAAAAAGACCGATGGGTACCATACACGATCGGTTGGTCTGATGAAAACCGTCCATCGGACGGTTTTCATCAGTCAAACCGATCGTGTGTACGGGGCTTAAGAGGGGAAACAAAAAGAAATTTAAAAATATGTGGAAAAGATTGCTTGAGGGTGGGTGACGGGAATGTAAGGTGGGGAGATTGGATGTGGGAGACGGAAGGGGGGTATGAGTGGGGATGAGGGGAAGGGGGTGAGGGGAGGGGGGGGGATAGAAAAGGGGTGAATATCAAAGTGTGTATGGGTTTTTCTATGTTTGATATCTGATATTTGTATTGATGCATATAAAGGAAAATTACTGTATGTTTTACAGAGAAATAATAAAGAATATTTGATTTAAAAAAATAAATGTGTTTGAGAAAAAATGTACATCTTGTTTGTTTGAAATTTCTCCTCATTATGGTTAAAAAGCAATGTTGATATGACCCCACTAACCATTAGAAATTCAAATGAACGTTCCTAAAATTAAGAAAATGTGAATGAAATTCTACTAATATGAAGCCAGCTTTATGCTCTGAAAGGCTAACCAGGTCATGATTAGAGTTGCTTTATCCAACTAGCTTTGTAGTGGAAGAAAATACCAACAGAGAAAATTTCCCAGCTTGAAGCAGAATATCTTTCACTTTAGTCCCAATTTAAACAATCCCTTCAGACACAAATTTCCTCCCCAAACTGTTATATCTTTTCAGGGCTCCCAATGCCCTGACGTACTGTATTATAGGCATAGTTCAAACCAAAACCTGAAAGTCATATAAGGGCCCCAAAGTCCAGAGAAGTACATAGAAAAAAGTAAATGAGCAGTATGCAGAGCAAGGCAGTAAGAAATGACAGGGCAGAGCTGTGGAGTGTATGGCATGTAGCAGTAGGAAAGTGCAGAGCAGTTAGTGAGCAGTATGTAGTGGCAGAGCAGTCAGTGAACAGTATGTAGTGACAGGGTAGTCAGTGAGTAGTATGTAGTGGAAGAGCAGTCAGTGAGCAGTATTTAGTGACAGGGCAGTCAGTGAGCAGTATGTAGTGGTGGAACAGTTAATGAGCAGCATACAGTGGCACTGACAGGCAGTCCGTCAGTAGTATGTAGTAGTAAGATAGGGAAGTATGTAGTGGCAGGACAGTCAATGAGCACTATGTAGTCACAGGGTAAGGGCAGTATGTAATGGCAGGACAGTCATGAAGCAGTATGTAGTTGAAGGGTAGGGCAGTATGTAGGGGCAGGACAGTCAGTGAGCAGTATGTAGTGGTTTTGTGGTCAGTAAGCAGTATGTAGTAGCAGGGTAGGGTAGTATTAATGACAGGACAGTAAGTGAGCAGTATGTAGCAGCAGAGTGGTCAGTGAGCAGTATGTAGTGGCAGAGCAGTCAGTGATTAGAATGTAGTAGCAGGATAGAGAGCAGTGTGTAGTGGAAGAGCAGTCAGTAAGCAGTATGTAGTGGCAGAACAGTTAGTGAGCAGCATGCAGTGGCAGGGCAATCAGCCAGCAGTATATAGTGGTAGGGTAGGACAGTATGTAGTGGCAGGATAGTCAATGAGCAGTATGTAATCACAAGATAGGGCAGTATGTAGTGGCAGGGCAGTCAGTCAGCAGTATGTATGCAGTCACAGGGTTGGGTAGTATGTAGTGGCAGGACAGTAAGTAAGCAGTATGTAGTGGTAGGATAGTCAGTGAGCAGTATGTAGTAGCAGGGCAGAGAGCAGGGTGTAGTGGCAGGTCACTCAGTGAGCAGTAAGTAGTGACAGGTTAGTCAGTAACAGTATGTATGGTAGGGCAGGACAGTTAGCTCAGATTATGATGCAAGGGAAGTTCTCCAGCCATCTGTCTCTGTGCAGTATAGCAGTTAGGGCAGGGCCCAAAGTGGGACATATGGACAGACTTTCTGCTGGAGAAGCCTCTCCTTATCAGCCACTTAGTGCACGGCTGTAGATAGAAGACTTGCAGGACTGCCTCATGGCCAGCTGTTGCATTGGTCAGAATGAAGCGACCACCTGTGCAAGGTGGTCACATCCCTGACATCCAGCTGCCCACGAAGAAGCTGCTAAGCGCCCCCTGGCTTCTGCCCCCAGGGTTCTCTGCACAAGGCACCGAGGATATATTGAGGAGTCCTGGGAAACAACCTGAACTCTGAAGAGATGGACAAGCCACAGACAGCCCCTTCTGGGCCCACCTGCTAAGCCGATTGGGCCCTGGTACAGGAGGACTACCTGTACTTTCCTATCAGTGGCCCTAAAGAGGAGGCTTAGTGTCCCATAATTAAGTGTGGCCTAAGTAGCTACTCTTGTACAGCCCAGATAGCTCAACTCTCTCACCTTTATGCCACATCCAGCGTACCCAACTGGGTCGGTTTAGAGGCCTACTCCACTGCATAAATGTCACAAGCCTTCTCTAGCTCCCACCTCACCACAGACAACATCTTCTCAACCTCATCATGAACCATTTCTTAAAGATCTGGAGGTGACAACAAATAATTCTGCAAATTATTGTCACCCCATTTGCCCCTTTCTATGCCATGGGGTAACCCTGCCTTATATCCAAGTTTTTACTCCCCACTGTCCTTCTTAATGTCTATGACCCATTATATTTTCATGGAGTAAAACTTTTGCAATTAAAAATTACATTCTGCGCTTGCTCCAAAACACTGACTCACACCTGTATATTCTAATACATAAAAAAAATGGGAAGATGCATTTCATCACACTTTTACACTGGAAGACTGGGAGGACATTTGGCTAGTAAAAGCTTCTCCCAGGAGCTACTGTCTACTCCCTCATTGTTTATGGGCTTCTGGGAAAACAGCACCTACAGTATTTTCATGTCTAGCGGACTTGGATGGTAAGCAATTTGTGGAGTTCTCTATACTGCATTATCTCTACCCTGCTAAATCATCACCTTGTGATAAACCCCTGGGGAGCCCTCCTGTACCAGACTCGAAACCTGCTTAATAACTCTGGTATTCAAACAGACAATCTTCAAGCCCTGAAAAACACCCTGCATCCCTATAGACTAGAGGTCTCCAAGCTTTCTAAAAAAAAAGGGCCAGTTTACTGTCCTTTAGACTCTAGGTGGTTCCAGACTGTGGCCAGTGGTAATAGAAAATGCTTCAGGCTTGGTGGCCAGTGGGAATAAAAAAAATACACAGCACCTGTGGTCAGTAGGAGGAGGAATAGTGCCTCATTGTTGGTGTCAGTGGGAGAAATAATGCTCCATCGTTGGTGTAAGTGGGAGGAATAGTGCCTCATCATTGGTGTCAGTTGGAGGCATTATGTCCCACTGCTCATTTCAGTGGAAGGAATGATGCCTCATCATTGGTGTGAGTAGGAGGTGATGAAGCCTTGTATAAGTGGAAGGAACAGTGCTCCAAGGGACAGAAAAAGGCAAGCAAAGGGCTGCATCTGGACCGCGGGTCACAGTTTGGAGACCACTGCTATAGAGGAATTCAAATTATATATGCATCAGTGCATGCCATACGAAAACTGACTGCTATCCAATGTGACCAACTGGTCAAGTTCCATAACATCATCCCTGGCTCATGCTCTACCTTACAGCTACTTTTGACTGTTCTTTACTAAATGTTAAATATTAGCTTTGCGGACTTCCTGACCTTTGTACACTACCCATATCTCTCTTGCCCTCATATCACACCCCAACACCCCTTTCCCTTTTTTTTTCTCTTTTCTTTTTCTCTTTTCTCATCTTTTTCCTCTGTTTTGTGCTCTTTTTTTTTTCTCTCCACCTCCACATTTCCCTCTATTTGCCTTTGCCCCAACATCCTTATCTCCCTTATCCCCCTCCCTCATACCTTGACCCTACTCATTTGTGCTCCTCATCACCTACCCATAGCCCACAAGTGCCAAACACCCTTCGTCCATCACAGAAACTCCACCCAGGCCTTCTCTTTACTATCTGAACTTGTTATTGCATTTTTTACTGAAACATGTTCACCTGTTCATGTACATTTTAGTTGTTTTAACCGTAAATATCAAAAACTTTTGTAGATCAGTGACTTTAAATCTTCAAGGAGCCACTTCAAATGTGTTTGCATGCCCACCATGGCACCTGTGTCTTATATCAAATATTTTTTTTATTGCTCGTTCCATACAAGAATAAGACAAAAAAATAATAGCTACAAACACTTCTTAATATACATATGATAATATAAGATAAAATAAAAATAAAGACAACTAACAAGACAAACAACACAGAGCACCTTTCGGATTAGAACAACTTATGCCCTGTACACACAAGCGGAATTTCCGTTGGAAAAAAGTTGGATGGTTCTTCAGACGGAATTCCGCTCAATCTTGGCTTGCATACACACGGTCACACAAAAGTTCTATGAACTTTAGAGCGTTAAGAACGCGGTGACGTACAACACTACGACAAGGCGAGAAAAATAAGTTCAATGCTTCCGAGCATGCGTCGAATTGTTTCCGAGCATGCGTGTTTTTTTCCCATCGGAAATTGCATACAGACGATCGGAATTTCCAATAGGAACTTTTTCCGTCTGAAAAATAGAGAACCTGCTCTCAATCTTTTGCTGGCGGAAATTCCAACAGAAAAATTCTGATAGAGCATACACACGGTCGGAATTTCTGACCAAAAGCTCACAACAGACTTTTGCTGGCGGAAATTCCGCTCGTGTGTATGGGGCATAAGTTTCAATAGGCAGTACTTAATATTGCCCTAAGTCTACCAAACCCTACTTTCTATTTGACTACTTTGATCGTATAGTCACATCTATTCTCTTATGAACCAATCCACCCTCCGCCATCCCTCTCCCCCCTCTCCTCACCGTCCCCACTACATGAACCATCATATGATGGGTTATTGGGGTCAAGCCAGTAGGACCATATTTTTTTACATTTTTGGGAAGCTACTCTGTGTTTATACGCCAGCCTTTCTCTTTTTAGTATATAATTAAGTTTCTTACCCCATTGTGTGTGAGTTGGTGGAGTAGTAGAAATCCATTTTTGTAGGATAAGTTCACGTGCTAAGTAAAGTGATCTAGTCCACATGTCTGCCGGTAATTCTCCCTCCGGGATTATTCCCAATATTGCTAATTTTGGGGTTCCTGTTATTTCTGTCAAACATATTGTATTCAGGGTTAAAAACACTCTTTCCCAATATCGATGAAGCTTGGGACAACGCCAAAGCATATGAATAAGAGAGCCATTGGATAAAGAGCAACGGGGACATAAAGGTGATGTATATTTTCCCCAAACGTAGAGTGTTTGTGGGGTGTAATGTGCTCTATATAAAATAAAAATCTGAGTCAATTTGTGAGATGGTGAAAGAGATCTCAGGTATAATCTCCATAGCCCGTATCCATTCTTCTTCGTCTAAATCTACTATATCCTTTTGCCAGAGGGTAAAGCTATTTACCTGTATTTTCTCTGCATTTTGTAGGATGAGCTAAAGGTCTCCTATTAGCCCTCGTTTTGTAGACCGTACTGAGGTTGCCTTCAGGCACCTGTGTCTTAGGTTTCTATGAACCACTGTAGCAAAAATGAAACAGTGATGGACTGGATATTGGTAAAGAGGGCTTTATACTGTAGTGCGTAAACATACACGCTTAAGCCCTGTACACACGATAGGTTTTACCGATGAAAACAGTCCGATGGACTTTTTTCATCGGACAAACCGATCGTGTATGGGCCCCATCGGTCTTTTTTTTTCATCTGTGTTTAAAAATAGAACATGTTTTAAATTTATCCGATGGTTAAAAAACCGATAGCAAATTACTATCGTCTGTGGGGAACTCCATCGGATAAAAAACCCACGCATGCTCAGAATCAAGTCGACGCATGCTCAGAAGCATTGAACTTAATTTTTCTCGGCTCATCGGAGTGTTTTACGTCACCGCATTTGGAACGGTCGGATTTTTGACTGATGATGTGTAGACAAGACTGATGGAAGTCAGCTTCATCGGTTTTCCGATGGAAAAATCCATTGGTTAAAAAACCATAGGAAATCTGATCGTGTGTACAGGGCTTAAGTGTGTGGGTCACGTTTTTCTCTGGCATGTCTGTTTAATGGATTTGGATTTAGGCCCCTGAAGTATAGTACAAAGGATTGCAGAGTGGCACATTTCATTAATTAAAAGGTTTAAAACAAGGTGAAATAAGGATGGAGCATTAAGATCCACGTTGTTTGAAGTGATGAGTTTCTGCATTAAACACATGACTGAGATTAAATGATTTCTGAAGTACAAGACTACTAATTGGGAAATCCCTACTAATCCTGACTCTCATAGCCTAGTTAACTCTGTACAGTTCTACAGTGCAGACAACTTTGTAATTTGGCTTCATGGAGGTAACATTTTTGGAGAATATGAAGATAATACCATATTCCACATACTTTGTTTTATAGAACAATTTTACTGATAAACTGGTGATCACAATAACACCCAACTGTATAACAATCTGATCCAATAAAGTGTTACTAAACCCACAACAGTAAAATCAGTCTGTATATGCAGTAAAGCATGCTTGTTATACTCACTGTGGAACCTAAAGGGTTAATCTTCTGCATTGTGTAAAAAGGCTGTTTGATCCTGTCTTCTCTGATCCTCGCCTTCTTTCACTGTCCCCAATCAATCTACTGTTAGAGCAGAGCCTTGGGGGCACTCTGCACATGCTCAGTTTGGTGTCTATTGATATTGATTTTTTATTTTTCTTTGGGTGGATGTGATCAGCACAGGGTCAATCAGCACTGTCCAGTCTCCTGAACTTGCTTACGGGAAAGGAGAGCAGAGGGGGTACCTTATCAGTATGCTTTGTCTCTATTAACCAATCAGCATGCTAGGGCAGGCGAGTGACAAAGCTGAACTGCCTAAATGCAGTGGATAAAATTGTGGTCACCCACCCTGCTATTCTGTCTGGCAGACATTTTTTAAAAGTGCTACGATAAAACAACTCAGGAAGAAGGAACCTGTAATAAAAGATGTATAATACATACATACCTCTTTGGAGCAAGTCAAATATTTGCTCTCCTGTACAGCTGCAAGCACCATTCATTTTTAATGCTTCCAGGTATGTTGGACAGTGCTTTCACTGCTGGTCATTGTAGTTTCACTTGCCAGCTGCTATGTTACTATTGTTCTCTGTAGTGATGATCAGAGGGGGGGGGGGGGCCATCGAACACAGATAGCATGATAGCATGTAAGGGGACTTTCTTTCTCGTACATCACGGGACACAGAGCGGCATAGTCATTACTATGTGGGTTATATAGATTACCTTCAGGTGCTGGCACTGGCAACTTCCAAACCGGAAGTACCCTCCCCTATATAAGCCCCTCCCATCCGGGAGCACCTCAGTTTTTTGCCAGTGTCTAAGGTGTTGGCCAAAGGTTAACATGGATTTTTCATCTGGGCTTGTGTACAGGTTCTTTTGGGCCTCAGCAAGCTATTCCGGATCCGACCAAAAAAGCTTCATAGCTAAACGGTCGGTACCCGGGCCTTGCAAAGAAGAGCAAGGTTTTGCCTGTAATGCCTCTCTTAGGAGGGCTGGACCCTGGGATCCAGAGCTCTGGTCATACCCATGACCAAGATGTTTTCTGTGCAGGGTGCTATACAGGGCCAGGGGAGTGGAATCCTTGGGAATCCGGTCCCTGAAGGTTTAATTACAATGCCTGCCGTGAGAGGTGAAGTTTGGGCTTCTGTGGACCAAACAGAGTCCTGCGGCGGGGAAAAGGTAAGTGGGGGCCCCTCAGGAACTTGGTTCTATTGGGGGGACCCCCAAGCCTAATATGTCTTTCTGCCTGTTACCTAACGGTATTCCCGCTAAATATCTGTGCATGCCTGTAACTACTAAAAAATGTAATAATTTTAATAGTGGTCAAGAAAAAAAAAAAATGGACAAACCGCGGTACCTGTGTTAATCCACTAGAGGCCGCTGTGGAACGTTTTCTTGTCATGTGGACTTTTTCTTTTCATCTGAGTCAAGTCCAGGCAGATGGTGAGTTCTCTTGTGGGAAACTGCTTCCTCTGCCATGTTGCAATGCTCGTCCATCCCCCGGCCTGCGGCAAACAGGGCCCTGTCTCCTGTCCCTAGTTTCTTTTTTCAAAAAGAGCGCCGAAGGCGCACGTGCCCGCGCGCGTGCGCGTGCACGCGCCTCTATATATAGAGGTGAGCTGTAAAAGGGGGCGGAGCTTGGTGGATGACGCTCTGTGCGCGCCGCAACGCTTCTGCGCATGTGCGGGCGTCCCAGCATGTTAAAAGGCACGATTATGTGTTGTGAGCTGGCTATGGAGTGCAGAGACAGAGCTGGCAACATTTAAAAAAAGGCATACAGCAGGCGGTTGATGCAGGCATCCCCATAGAAAGGCACATTAGTAGACACCAACTGTTTATATAGCAGCAATTGTGCTAGACTATTGTCAGTAAGTGGTGTATTACGGCTGGAATACCTCAATTATGCCGTCCAAAGTCTCCGGGACTAAGACTCCCAGGAAGCAAAGGGGGTCTCCATCGGGCTCTGAGGATCTTGGGCATGCTTTGGCTGCACCAATCTCCCCTGAAAAATCAGAGGTTAGTGACCGTAGAGAACCCTCAGGAGTACCTGGTACTGTGGCTGTCCTCAGTTCACCTGCTCCTGTGTATGTAACAGAGGAGGTTTTTTCCTCAACTCTGGGAGGACTGGAAGAGAGATTGACAACATTGATCGCTGCTTCCCTGTCAGAGGGAAAGCGCGCCCGATCTCCGTCTCCTCCCTCAGAGTGCCTGTTAGCGGAGCAACAGTCCCATACAGGGATCGACCTACCTGAAGGGGATCAGGATGAGGTTGATTCTGTTATAGAGGAATCAACAGTGGAAGAGCCATTTTCAGCATCACATGCTGAAAGATTATGGGTTCAGTCCCTGACTGATATTGTCCGATCAGCATTTAAAATGCCCCTTGCGGAGCCATCAACCACTTCTGTCTCCTCGTTGGGGTCGCTAAAAGCTCCCAAGACTGTTTGTTCCTTTCCAATCCATCCTTTACTGGAAGGACTCATTTACCAGGATTGGGAACATCCTGATAAAATATTTACTCCCCTCAAGAGATTTCCGGTGGTCTATCCCATGGAGGATAAGTTCATCAGAAAATGGAGGGTGCCTACAGTGGACGCAGCCATCTCTTGTGTGAATAAATCACTGACATGTCCAGTAGATAATGTTCAAATGTTTAAGGACCCAATAGATAAAAAATTGGAGTCCTTATTAAAATCTGCTTTTTCTAACAGCAAACTTGGTGACACAACCAGCAGTAGCAGCTATTGGGGTCTGCCAAGCAGTGAAGGATCAGTTAAAACAGGTCTTAAGGGACTTACCAGATCAGCAGGCCCTTGCCCTAGCTGATCTACCTAGAGCCTTATGCTTTGCGGTTGACGCCATCAAGGATTCAATCCATCAGGCCTCCCGCCTTACGCTGTCTGTAGTACATATGCGTAGGCTTCTATGGCTCAAGAACTGGTCTGCTGAAGCTCCCTGTAAAAAATTGCTGGTTAGCTTCCCATTTCATGGTGAACGCTTATTCGGGGAAGACCTGGACAAATATATCCAGAAAATTTCCAGCGGTAAAAGTACACTCTTGCCGGTTAAAAACAGAGTTAGAGGTCCCTCTTTTAAGAGGCCTGCCTCTCCAGTCCCTGGGACATCGGCTGTGAAGCAGTTCCGACTGCCTCCTCGGTCAAATCCCGGGGGTAAAAATCAGGGACAATCGCAGGGTAACAAGAAACCCTGGGTCAGGAGAGGTACAAAACCTCCCCCCAAGTCTAATTCATGAAGGGTTGCCCCCACTCAATCGGGTGGGGGGAAGACTCCAGTTGTTCGCAGAGACCTGGCGGGACACGATCAGAGTGCTCTCCGCAGTAAGTCTGGGACAAAAATTGGAGTTAAAGGACTCTCCTCCTTCCCATTTTATGAGGTCAAATGTGCCAAGGGATCCCCGGAAGAGAGGATACCTCCTGTTGGCACTAGAACAACTATTGCTCCAAGGAGTAATTATGGAGGTTCCCCTGGAAGAATGGGGGGTTCGGGTTTTACTCAAACCTCTTTACAGTCCCGAAGCCAAACGGGGACGTGAGGCCCATATTAAATCTAAAAGGGCTAAACAAATTCCTACATATCAGGACTTTCCGGATGGAGTCGATCCGATCGGTGGCCACTGCCCTACAAGGGGAGCAATGGTTAGCCTCGATCGACATCAAAGATGCTTATTTGCACGTTCCCATCTTTCCAGTCCACCAAAAATTTCTACGCTTTGCAGTAGAAGGGCGCCATTTTCAGTTCAAAGCCTTACCCTTCGGTCTGGCCACAGCACCACGAGTGTTCACAAAAATTCTGGCCCCACTATTGGCCAATCTAAGAACACGAGGTGTGACGATAATGGCATATCTAGACGACTTGTTGCTGATAGACCACTCAGTGGAAAAACTAGAAGTGGTTGTTCACGAGACAATCAAGTATCTGGAATCTCACGGTTAGATTATCAACCGAGACAAGTCAGCCCTAAAACCAGTCAAAAGTCTGGAATACTTGGGGCTAAGGCTGGATTCAGACCAGAGAAAAATTTTCTTGCCTCAAGAAAAGGTGTCGTCTTTGAGAGATTTGATCCACCTAGTGGGTACAAAAAGACAGCCGTCCATACACCTGTGCATGAGGCTGCGGGGAAAAATGGTGGCATCATTCGAAGCAGTACCCTACGGTCAATTCCATTCAAGGAATTTGCAAAGGGCCATACTGTCAGCCTGGAACAAAAAAGTTCAGGCCCTAGACTTACCAATGTCCTTGTCCCCTTCCGTTCGCAAGAGCCTCCGTTGGTGGTTGGTTCCCCAGAATCTGGAAAAAGGGAAATCCTTCAGTCCGATTTCTTGGAAGGTGGTCACTACAGATGCCAGCCTTATAGGCTGGGGGGCAGTACTGGAGCAATGGTCTCTCCAGGGCAGATGGTCGGATGCAGAGAAGGCCCTGCCCATCAATCTCTTAGAGATACGAGCAGCCCGATATGCCCTAGTAGCATGGACATCCAGACTCCAAGGGTCCCCTGTCAGAATTCAATCAGACAATGCCACGGCAGTGGTATATATCAATCATCAGGGTGGCACCAGGAGTCGTGCAGCCCAGAGGGAAGTGAATTGCATCCTGAAATGGGCAGAAAGACATGTCCCAGCCATATCCGCGGTATTCATTCCAGGAGTGGAGAATTGGAAGGCGGACTTTCTAAGTCGCCAACAATTATGCCCAGGGGAATGGTCCCTTCACCCCGAGGTTTTCCGGACAATATGTCAGCGGTGGGGAGCACCGGATGTAGATCTGCTAGCATCCAGATTCAACGCAAAGGTGGACAGATTTGTCTCTCGGACAAGGGATCCCCTAGCTTGCGGCTCGGATGCTCTAGTGTTCCCTTGGGATCAGTTCAAGCTGATATATGCATTCCCACCGCCACAATTGTTACCTCGATTACTCCGCAGAATTAGGGTAGAAAAGAAACCAGTGATTCTGGTGGCTCCAGCGTGGCCCCGAAGAGCATGGTACGCGGAGATTGTAAAAATGTCTGTGGGGAGTCCTTGGACCCTCCCACATCGTCCGGACCTGCTTTCGCAAGGACCGATATACCATCCTTCCTTACTAGCCCTAGGTTTGACGGCCTGGCTATTGAAGCCCACATTCTAAAAAAGAGAGGTCTCTCTAATCCTGTGGTATCTACCATGATCAATGCCAGGAAGCCGGTATCCAGGCAGATCTACTATAGAATCTGGAAGGCGTACATCGCTTGGTGTGAGGCCAAGAAATGGCATCCACGTAAGTACGTAATAGGTAGGATTCTGGACTTCCTACAGTGGGCTGTAGATAGGAAGCTTGCCTTGAGTACTATCAAGGGTCAGATTTCGGCCTTGTCAATATTTTTTCAAAGGCCCTTGGCTTCGCATTCACTAGTCAAAGCTTTTATACAAGGAGTGATGCGTATTAGCCCTCCGGTTAATATTCCCATATGTCCATGGGACTTAAACCTGGTTCTGTCGGTTCTACAGAAACAACCATTTGAACCATTACAGCACATTTCCTTGGTTCTTCTCACCAGGAAATTGATTTTTCTAGTAGCCATTTGTTCGGATAAAAGAGTGTCGGAATTGGCCGCTATGTCCTGTAAAGAGCCATATCTGGTTATCCATAAGGACAGAGTAGTGTTACGTCCTCATCCAGCTTTTCTTCCTAAGGTGGTATCGAGGTTTCATTTGAACCAAGATGTGGTTCTTCCTTCTTTCTTCCCCAAACCTAGTTCGGTAGAGGAAAAGTTATTACATTCTTTGGATGTAGTAAGAGCAGTTAAAGCTTATCTAAAAGCCACTGCTCAGATTCACAGAACGGATACTTTGTTTATTCTGCCGAAAGGCCCCAGAAAGGGTCAGGCAGCGTCAAAATCTACTTTAGCCAAGTGGATTCGACAGGTCATAATGCAAGCCTATGGCTTGAGAAGGAGACCGCCTCCGTTCAAAGTTAGGGCGCACTCCACGAGAGCAGTCGGAACTTCATGGGCAGTGCATCACCAGGCCTCCCTGGCTCAAATCTGTAAGGCCGCAACATGGTCTTCAGTACACACGTTTACTAGGTTCTACCAGGTGGACGTTAGAAGTCAGGAGGATGTCGCCTTTGGGCGCAGTGTGTTGCAGGCCGCAAAAGATCCTCATGTCTGATAGCGCCCAGCTTATGTATGGTGTATCCCCCCCCTCATTGGGCATTGCTTTGGGACGTCCCACATAGTAATGACTATGTCGCTCTGTGTCCCGTGATGTACGAGAAAGAAAATAGGATTTTTATAACAGCTTACCTGTAAAATCCTTTTCTTGGAGTACATCACGGGACACAGAGCTCCCACCCCTCTTTTGGGGACACTTATTGCTTTGCTACAAAACTGAGGTGCTCCCGGATGGGAAGGGCTTATATAGGGGAGGGTACTTCCGGTTTGGAAGTTGCCAGTGCCAGCACCTGAAGGTAATCTATATAACCCACATAGTAATGACTATGCCGCTCTGTGTCCCGTGATGTACTCCAAGAAAAGGATTTTACAGGTAAGCTGTTATAAAAATCCTATTTTTGAGTGGCCAGATGTTGGTGCCAAAATGTAAAAGTCCCCTCCCTGCTTCTTCTTGGTTAGGATAGTGTCCCACTGCTGGTAGCTAGAATTCTTTGCCATCTTGCCTACAACTCCTTGCCATAGGTCTACCCACGATATCCCCGGGCATGAGCCTTTTCATTCAAAAGAAAGGAATGTCCACACCAAAGATGTATTTTTCTACAATTTAATGTTCCTCTTCAAAGGATGGCCATGACATACAACACCACTTGACATACTGACAGGTGTCTTTGGCACAGGACACCATAAACAACAGTGGACATACTGTAGCAGTCATTTGTGAGTGGAACATCAACACTTTCCTTAAAAGCCATCTTACACTTGTACCTCCTCTCCTCTCTTTGGAGCACCACATTGTTGGGACCCATTTCCTTATACTAGATTCTGTAGCATTCTGCTCTATTCAAACTAAAATTAACAAGGTGAAAGATCGTGCTCTTTCAGCCGAGATTAACAAGGAGCTTGCTGTAGTATACCAGTCTTTTTTATCTCTCTAGGTCCTGCTCCATAGCTTTACCCAGCTGGGCACATTCCCTGATGTTTTTTTATTTTTCACCCATTAGTGCTCACTTCAGAGGGCTCTGACTTAGCCCATGGTGCTCTATGCATTCTGCTCCCGACTCACGTAGTATCAGAGTCAGGAGGTCTGCAGTTGCGACTTCTGAATCCTGTATATTTCTCCTGGGGCTTCAGCACTGTGCAGGGCCTTTGCAGTAGCTGATTACATATGTATACCTCTAGGGTGTTTGGCTCCCATGCCCCATCTACCTCGGCTTCTCCCTTCCTGGCATTTATATACTCCACCCATGACATTGCTACAGGAAGGCTTTGTTCAAAAGGAGACCTAACACCCAATTACATAATTCCCTATTACCACACTATTTTGGGACAGAGCTACTTACTGGCAGACTAACCGATTGCACATGCTTACAAGTGGTAGTGCTAATAGCACTGCAATAGATAAAAGATATGACTCACTGTTTGAACAAAAATTGAATGTATTGCAGCTTGCCAGTCCTTATGCCGCGTACACACGACCGTTTTTAATGTCATTGAATAAAACTGCATTTTTCTCTACGTGATTCTTCTCAAGCCTGCCTTGCCTACACACTATCGTTGAAAAAAATGCTAGAGTAAAGCATGGTGACGTACAACATGTACGACGGCACTATAAAGGGGAAGTTCCGTTCGGATGGCGCCACCCTTTATGTTAGTAAAGTTTGTTGAGAGACAATTCGCGCTTTTCAGCCTCGTGCTTTTCAGTCTTTTACAGCGTGACGAATGTGCTATCTCCATTACGAACGCTAGTTTTACCAGAACGAGCGCTCCCGTCTCATACTTGATTCTGAGCATGCGCATTTTTTTCACGCCGTTAAAGCCTACACATGGCCGTTTTTCATGACAAGAAAAACGACGAGGTGAAAAACGACGAGAAAAATCAGAGCATGTTCCAATTTTTTCATGCCCATTTTTAACGTTGTGAAAAATGCTCTGAAGCCCACACACGATCATTTTTAATGACCATTTAAAAAATGGCATTTTTATCGTCATTAAAAACGGTCGTGTGTACGCGGCATTAGATGAATTAGCTGCATTTTTTTTTTTTTTCGAAGGCTAACCACATTTTCTGTAACTAAAGAGAAATAGCAATTGATTCTGCCAGAAATCCAGTGAATTAATATTACCCCTGTCCAGTTTACTTCTGTAAACATGACACTTCCACTTATGTAATGGAGAGAGGGAGATGTTCTGTAGTCCTAACACACTTCCTGTCATATCGGTGACAGTGCAGTTGCTTCATAGACACAGTAGTGAGTGTTCTTACCATAGGACAGGAAGTGTGTTAATGGGAGGATCCCCAGCTCATAATAAAAGGAAAAGTCCCCAAAAAAATGAAAGGTAGTACAGCCAGCACACTAAGGAATGGTAAACTGCAATATATAAAAAAAATTGTGGTTTAGATACACTTGAAGTGTTCAACATCTTCAGAGTGGTTGAACATAATTACAAATCTTTTATCATCTCCTATATATTTAACCACTTGCCGACCAGCTCACATACATTTAAATCGGCAAAGTGGCTCGTTCCCGCGAATCGCCTTACCTGTACAGCGGGGGACCTGTTCCGTATGGCTGGTGGGCGCGATAACTGCTGGCCACCAGCGATCACGGGCACGAGAGCCAGAACAGGGATTTGTGTATGTAAACACACAAATCCCCATTCTGACAGAAGAGGACAGACAGATCTGCTGTTCGTAGTAGTTACGAACAGCGATATGTCTCCTCCTCCAGTCAGTCCCATCCCTCACAGTTAGAAACACTCACGAGGGAACACGTTTAACCCCATGATCGCCCCTTGTGTTAACCCCTTCCCTGCCCGTGACATTTACACAGTAATCAGTGTATTTTTATAGCACTGATCGCTGTATAAATGTCAATGGTCCCAAAAAAGTGTCCGATCTGTCTGCCGCAATGTTACTGTCCCTCTAAAAATTACCGCCATTACTAGTAGAAAAAAAAATGCCATAAATGTATCTCTTATTTTGTAGACGCTATAAATTTTGCTCAAACCAATCAATATACGCTTATTGCGATTTTTTTACCAAAAATATGTAGAATACATATTGGCCTAAACTGATGAAGAAATTATTATTTTTTTTAATTTGGGGGATATTTATTATAGCAAAAAGTAAAAAATATTGTTTGTTTTTTTCAAAATTGTCATACGTTTTTTGTTTATAGCGTAAAAAATATAAACCCGCAGAGGTGATCAAATATCACCAAAAGAAAGCTCTATTTGTGGGGAAAAAAGGACGTAAATTTTGTTTGGTACAGCTTTGCATGACCGCGCAATTGTCAGTTAAAGCAGCGCAGTGCAGCAAAAAATGGCATGGTCATTAAAGGGGACAATCTGCCGGGGCTGAAGTGGTTAATGTATTTAGGTGTTCGAACAAACACAAATGTAATATCTTATGTGTTCTTATGTCTAATGGCAGCTTCCTATTTTATTTCAGCCAAAAAGCAGCAGATAAGCCAGTCTGTCCATTGCTGATTTCCAGCACTCTTTAAGTACATACTTACCACACATCTCTTTAAGAAGTGTAATACAATTAGTTTTCACATTGCTAGGAAAATCCCTTCATTTGCTAAGGTACAGAAGCTATAGAAAACCCCCATTGCTTTCAGTAATCCTCTACAACCTCTGAGTAAGTCATAAGTATGTGTTACCACAGTTTGAATTTAGCAGAGAATCCACCTAAAATTTCAGCCTATCTTTTCCCTAGGGGCCTGGTTGTGATATAGTGGTATATAGAGCCGAACCATTTACTAAAAGTAGAACCTCCATATAGTTTTACATTTCCAAAGCTTACAGTTATAAAAAAGATATACACACTTATTAACACCTGATATGCAAGTTTACAAATTTTTCGGGACCTCCTTATGTCAGCTTACCATGGGTCAGTTCCGCCCCCTCTGACCCCTCCAGGACAACCTCTTTCCTAGCCCATAAAGGGCAGCTGTCTGCCTCAGTAAGTGTTCTTTTCTTGTCCTTGCTCCGGACGCCTCTTAAAAAAAGAACAGAAGACGAAAGAAGGTATGGAACTTTGAATTTTTTTTCTTGTGCTGTGCGTAGCCTGTTCAGGTTTAGCTTCTCCTAAATCAGAAGACCCCCCCCCCCCCGTGCTGGGCTGTAAATCTCCCTTAGTGTGGGTTTCCTGTGGTGCTGGCATAAGAAGTTGGCAGTATAAACTACTGTGATATATCTTTTACCCCTATTTTGGCAGTATAAATGACTGCCTGGAGGGTATGTGAGGCTATGGTTTCGTTCTCATGATTTTCGGGGGTTCCGGTGGCATGCTGGTACCTGTTGTCCCACGCCCGGCCGTTGCAGTGTACAGGATGCGGCGGGCACTTCCATGTGTGACGTGAATCGCCGGGCTTGGTTGCTTAGCAACCGGAGGGCGCTGCACCATGATTGACTGTCGCCACAGGTCATAAGGGCGGCTCTTTTGAATGCTCCCCTCCCTGGTTCTCGTCTGCTCCCAAGAGATCAGCTGCCCCAGTCTCTCCTCTAGGTGAGTCCTGGTGGATAGCTCTATCTAAGCCATATTGACTTGCTGCCTGCTGTGGCATCTCATTTGGCACTGTTTTATTGCAGGTCTTCCTAATTCCCTGCCTGCCTCTAGCACTGAAGAAACGCATGGAAAGGTTTTTATTTTTTAATTTTAATATCTCTTGGATAAAGAAAATAAGCGCTCAAGGCATGACATATCTGATCAGATGAGTGGCCTGCAGCAGGATAAACTTCCGGCAGAACGGCACTCCAGGTCACCTTCACCTGTACCTCCCTGTAGTCACTCGAATCCGAGCCAGGAGAGGTCGCTGCACAGAAAAGCAAATCAGGACGTAAGCACAGGCAAAGATCCTCATCCTCATCTAGAGCCTCCTCGCCAGCAAAGGAAGGAGAGAAAGCCTGTTGGGAGTGTGAGTCCGTTGCATTACCTTGCTTAAAGGAGGCCGCCCTGGACAACGCGGCGGAAGGGTGACCACATGTCCCGGATTTCCCGAGACAGTCCCGCATTTTGCAGGTCTGTCCTGGGCACATTCATTCCAGGACAATACAGTTTCCCGGAATGAAACTGACACAGCCACCCCCCCCCCCCCCGGGCCAATCTGATGCCCCCAAAAAAGGCCGCCACATCACCGCTTTACTCACTGACAGTACTTCTCCTGGCCGGGAATGCCTGGAGGAGCACAATCCCGCCCCCTGCTTGTGATTGGAGAAATCATAAATCCCGCCTCTTGTGTCCAATCACTGTGCTGTGATTCGTCACAGCACAAGCTGATATTTGGGAAGGGAGGGTGTCCCTGAATGGTAGTTTGGAAATGTGGTCACCCTACGCGGCGGATGCTCAGCAAGTAAAATCTTACATTACAGCAGCAGTCAAAGAAGGAATGAAAAGGCTGTGTCAGTCCTTTTGTCCTACCAAACGGTCCAAAGAAGGGTTCAGAGAAGCGACTGCATATCGGCTGGGTAGGCCGTTCATCAGACAATGTAAAAATGCTGGTCCATCTTTCTCGAAGGCTGTCAAGCCCAAGGCCAATCAGGCAGCAAAAACCTCAGACAAGCTCTTCTAAAGGTGTCTCTGCCCAGGCCCCTCAGGTGGGAGCGAGGCTGTCTTGTTTCGGAAGGGTCTGGGCGGACGAGGTACAAGATGCATTCAAACAGGGTATCAGTTGGAGTTCAAAACCAGACCACCTCAATCTTTTTTTATGGACACTCGGGTTCCAGTTTGTCCAAAGAAAAAGGCAATGTTTATTGGAATACGTAACGGAATTATTAAGAGCACAGGTGATTCTACCAGTTCCGATACACGAATGGAGAAAAGGCGTGAATTCCCCTTTGTTCTTGGTCGCGAAAGCCTCAGGGGGCTACATGCCCATGTTCGACCTAAAGGTCCTAAATTTCTTTGTGAATGTTCCACCGTTCAAAATGGAGTCTCTACAAACTATAATTTCAGTAGTCAAAAAAGGCAATTGGATGGCCACGGTCGATTTGCAAGATGCCTATCTACACATGCCCATAAATTCAGCTCACCAGCACTGCCTGCGCTTTACCATAGAAGGCTTGCATTTTCAATGTCTGTCATTTGGACTCTGCACGGTGCCCAGAACTTTTTAAAAGGTTTTGTTGGCGGTCATTGCTGTCTTAAGAGTAAAAGGCATACAGATATTCCACTACCTGAACAACGTTCTGCTACTAGCTCCGTCGAGGCCTCTCCTACGAGAACATGTGATGATAACCTGCGAGACACTCAGCCGCTTTGGTTGGCTGATCAACTACTGGAAGAGATAGTCAAATGCAGCCGACGTAGATTTTGGAATATCTAGAAGTCCAATTCGTTACGATCCAGGGCTGTGCATTTCTTCCCCACAGGAAGAATTGAGAAATTCAAAGCAAGACGAAGATTGTGATGTTCAAATCATTTCAGATAGCGAGGGAGTGCATGCAGTACTTCGGTCTACTGTCCTCCGCGATCCCGATAGTACCTTGGGCCAGATGGTGGAGAAGGAAATTTCAATACAATTTCCTCCACCAGTGGGATCGCCACTCATTAGGTCAGAAGGTCGGCATGCCAGTTCCAATAAGACTTTCACTGGCCTGGTGGACAGTTGCTCAACATTTGTCTCGTAGAGTACCACGCGAAGCTCCGGAGCCAGTAGTCCTGATGATAGATGTCAGCCTTTTAGGCTGGGGGGCTCACTGTTTGGGTCAGCATGTTCAAGGTCAGTGGAAGGCAGTCCCAGTGCAGAATTCAAATCTTCTGGAATTGGAGGCCCTTCGGTGCCCTCTGCTAGTGTTCCAGCCAATGTTACAAGAGCAAGCAGTCAAGGTTCTCTCGGACAACAGGACCACAGTGGCTTACGTGACCAGGCAAGGTGGCACCAGAAGTCTGCCACTTCTCAGGGTGGCTTGCCAGATCTTCCTGTGGGCAGAAAAGAACGTCTGTTCTTTTGCTGCTTATATGCCAGGATCCGAGAATGTGTTAGCAGATCGGCTCAGCCGCAAATTCATAGATCAAAATGAATGGGGCCTCAATTTCAAGTATTTACAAAGGATATTCAGAGTCTGGGGAACACCAGTCATAGATCTGATGGCAACGGAGAAGAATTTCTAGCTTCCTCATTACTTCTCCCGATTTTGGCACCCGCAGGCCCTGGGCCAAGATGCTCTCTCCAAGCAATGGAACTTTCCACTAGTTTATGTATTTCCTCCGCTCCCATTGATTCCCAAAGTCTTGTTGAAAAGCCGTCAGGAGAAAGTAGAGGTAATAGTGGTGCAACCCTTCTGGCCCAGGAGGACATGGTTTTCGTTGGTGTGGAGGATGAAACTGTGCCAACCAATTCCACTACCTCCTTGTCAAGATCCTCTACAGCAGAACGAGCTCTATCATCCATACCCATAGAAACTGAAATTAATGACATGGAGATTGAAAGGAGATCTTTAAAACATTTGGATCTGTTGGATTGGGTAATGGGTACCTTGTTGCAGGCTCGCAAGAAAACGACTAATGCTACCTATCACAGAATTTGGAAGGCTTTTGTACAGTTCTCCACAGAGAGGAATTGGGATTCAATGTCTCCTTCAGTTTCCCATATATTAGAGTTCCTTCAAAGTGGTCTGGATAAGGGCTTGGCCTAAAATTCCTTGAAGGTCCAAGTTTCTGCCCTCTTGGCTATGTCTAACAGAAGGTGGGCTTTGGATCCTCTGGTGATGCGTTTTTTGAAGGCAGCAGTCAAGATCCGACCTCCAGTGAAATCTTTTTTCCCCAAATTGGACTTGTCTTTGGTATTGAGAGCCTTGTTAGCCCCTCTGTTTGATCCAGTTTCGTCATGTTCTCTGTTTCATCTGACATTAAGGACTATTTCTTTGATGGCAATTGCTTCGGCAAGGAGGTTGTCAGAGTTGTGCGCTTTCTCAGCCAAGGAGCCGTATTGCCTAATTTTTCAAGACAGAGTGGTACTAAGGTCTGTGCTGAGTTTTCTTCCAAAGGTGGCAATTTAGTTTAATATAAATTGGGAGTCAATTCTTCCATCTTTTCTGGAAGGAAGATCAGAAGATAAATGGTCAAGGTTGGGTCTGGTTTACTCTTTGTCAACCTACCTGGATCAAACTAAAGATTTCCGAAAACAAGATCAACTTTTTGTCTTTCCCAGTGGGCCAAAAAAGGGCATGGCAGTTCCTCCGAGAGTTGTGTCGTCTTGGATTGTCAAGACTATCCAGATGACATACAAAGTTCTGGGTTTTCCACCACCCTCGGAAATTAAAGTGCATTCTACAAGAGGCATGGCAGCTTCCTGGGCGGCATATGCTAAGGTTTTGGCAGAGGTAGTGTGCAGAGTAGCAAGCTGGAGCGCTCCTAATACCTTTATCTGACATTACAGAGTGAATGTGGCTCTTCCGTCGGCAGAGGCTTTCGGATCTACTGTTATTACAGCGGCTGTCGACCATTAAAATATTTTGCAGCATTAAATTTTAGTCTGATTGTTTCTGGCTAAATTAATCTCTTGTCCTCCCTTTTATATAGGTTTGCTTGCTATGTACCATGGTAGGCTGACATGAGGAGGTCCGGTAATAGGGGAAATTGTTTTCTTTACTTACCGTAATTTTCCGTTCCTGGATCCTCCTCATGTCAGCCGGGGACTCCCACCCAAAGTCCATCACGAGGTGGGTATTTTTGAACACTGACTGAGGCAGACAGCTGCCATTTATGGGCTAGGAAACAGGTTGTCCTGGAGGGGTCAGGGGGGCGGAACTGACCCATGGTAGGCTGACATGAGGAGGATCCAAGAAAGGAAAATTACGGTAAGTAAAGAAAACAATTCTCTCTAATTATGTCTGGAATGAAATTTTCCTATAAATCACCTGTTGGAGACTATAGCTTTTGACACACTAGCTGTTGGCAAGTTACCAGAAAAGAAACGACTCAAATGTGCTCAGAAACAGGAAAAAACATCAGAAGTAGTCATTATTACCTCCTTGAGTAGCCTAAAGTGGGCTGATCCTATCCTCGCTTGGCATTACAATGTTTGTTTGTTTTTTATTTAATGTAACGTGGATAATATGGGCATGGGCTTCAGAAATTCAGAGGATTCCTACTTCAAAGTGAGAGGGAGCAGATTTACTAAGAATACTTTTTTTCTCCATCAATGGGCAGGACTCATACTAGGTTTCAGGCTGATCACCTCCCACTCTTTGCCTCTCAGGTTCATGATGGCTCAGACTAGATCAGGACACTAGTTTCACTTCAGCTGTAGAGAGCAGTCAAATCCCATATTTTTCTTTAATCCCTATTCACACCTGAGCATTTTGCAGCTCAACGCTCCAAAACACTCAACAAGTCAAATCCTATGTTTTCAATGTTTTTTTTTTCATATTTGAGCATTGGCACCTATACCCCAACACCTGAAGCTCGAAACGGTACATGAGCTACTTTTAAAGCAGAATAAGGTATTTTGGCACCACTGACTTCAATGGAATCACGTGTAAAAAACGCACCCCCATTGAGGTGTTAATCTCCTTTTTCAGGTGCTCCCATAATTTTGGTCTGTGGGACCAAAAATACACAATTCTGCCTTAAGGAAGCTTCTAAATGGCACATCATGATTAAAAATGCTTGAAAAAAAAGTGCTAAAACATGCAAAGAAAACTGCCTCATAAAACTGCCTACATACGCTACACTCAAGTGTAAAGGTAACTAAAGCCTAGTACACACGGGCCAAATGTCGATCGGCATCGGCCAGTTCAATAGAAACCGGTCGACATTCAGCCTGTGTGTATGGCATCTGGTCCGACAGAAGCCATGATCAAAAAAGGTCTGCCAACCAGCTCCCAATCAGTGGTCTCTGCCAATGACTGAGAGCGTTGACTGTAGGGTTCTGTTTGGGGGGGCGGGGCGTCCCACTGTTAGAACACAAAAGAACAGCAGGGGAGATCACTGTACTAACTTTGGATTGTTAGTACAGCGGATCCAACTTGAGCTGCCAGGTTTTTTTTTCATTGTGGTGTGTGCGAGGCTTAAGGCTGACCATACATTATACAGTTTTCTGATTCAATTTCCTTTAGATTTACCTTCAAATATGTAGTGCAAGGGCCTTCCTGGTTGCATACAAATTGAAAGTGTTTAGTTTTGACCTTATATTATATGGTTTTGGTAGATCTAAAAGAAAATTTTACAAGAAAATTGTAAAATGGATGGCCAGCCTTAGGCATCACAGGGGGAAAACTTTATTCTATTTAAAGAAGATGAACAGATCTGGTCAAATTTCTCCTTAAACTCCCTCTTTCTTTGTTTCTCTCTGTCTCCCTGGACCCTGAGGAACTCTACACCATTGGCCTCTCCTCAGCTATTGCCAACCCCTTCCTTGTGTAGTTGCCCCCATTACCTCAGATTGGTGACCTTTTTTGATGCATAAGCGATTAATTGAATCCCCACAAAAATAGTTAATTTCTAAACATCCACTATCTTAACTGCAACTTTTTTTCTTACTTGTAACCAACATCACAATCATTCAACTAACTAAATGTTTTAAAAAGCTTTCTTATATTGCAAGGTCTTTTACTAGACAAGGAGGAAATGTGCTTGCCCTCCTTGCCTCAGTTCTGCAGAGCAGGCAAACCTACAAACCATCATGGGAGCATGGCTAGCAGTGGCGGCTGGTGCTCAAATTTTTTGGGGGGGCGCAAAAAAACTGAAAAAAAAAATCATCAATTGCCGCCACTGTGCCCATTAAACGCAGCCACTGTGCCCAAACGCCACTAGTTTGTCCCCAAATGCAGCCAGTTTCCCCCCCATATGTTTCTCTCCCATAATGCAGCCAGTTTCTCCCCCATAATGCAGCCAGTTTCTCCCCCATAATGCAGCTAGTTTCTCCCCCATAATGCAGCCAGTTAATCCCCCATAATGCAGCCAGTTAATCCCCCATAATGCAGCCAGTTTCCCCCCATAATGCAGCCAGTTTCCCCCCATAATGCAGCCAGTTTGTCCCCCATAATGCAGCCAGTTTGTCCTCATAATACAGCCAGTTTGTCCCCCATAATGCAGCCAGTTTCTCCCCTATATGCAGCCAGTTTCTACCCCATATGCAGCCAGTTTCTACCCCAATATACAGCCAGTTTGTCCCCAATATGCAGCCAGTTTCTACCCCATAATTCAGCCAGTTTCTCCCCCATAATACAGCCAGTTTGTCCTCATAATACAGCCAGTTTCTCCCCCATAATTCAGCCAGTTTCTCCCCCATAATGCAGCCAGTTTGACCTCATAATACAGCCAGTTTCTCCCCCCCAGCCCTGCACTTACCTTCCTCGAGTCAGCGCCGTCCTTCTTCCGTCCTCGATATCTTCTCCCGCCCTCGATGTCACTTCAGCCAATCAGGTTACCGGTAACCAGACCCGGTGAACCTGATTGGCCAGGGAACGCACCCCTGTGCGTCCTCTCATTAGGTATGTAGAAGCCGATTACAGCCCTCAGGCTGTAGTCGGGAAGCCTATCAGAGCCTGCTGGCTCTGATAGGCACTTCTAAAGGCCAATCAGACGCTGTGACTCAGATGGCCGGCGCTCAAGGGGCCGGCCATCTGAATAGTGGGCGGCAGCAATACATAGGTTCATGCAATGCATGAACCTATGTATTGTTGTGGTGAGTGACGGCCGGGCGCAGAAGCGAGCGGTAGCGGCGCTTCTGTGCCCACTATGGTCGCGCCGCCATGTGTAAAAAAAAAGACATTAAAAAAAAAAAAAAATCTTAAAGGGCCCGTTTTTTTTTTTTTTTTGGTGACCACAGGAGGGGGGGGCGGCGCCCCCTATGGACGGGCCGCCACTGATGGCTAGCAGTGCCATGTTTCCTGGGATGGGGGAGACCAGGTGCCTGCTACATGGAGATCTGTTATCCGCTTACTCTTTAGAAAGATCAGAGGGCTGACCTTTAGATGCTTTTCACACTGAGGTGCTTTGCAGGCGCTATAACGTTAAAAATAGCGCCTGCAAAGCTCCCTGAAAGAGCGGCTCCATTCACTCCAGTGTGAAAGCCCGAGGGCTTTCACACTGGAGCGGTGCGCTGGCAGGATGGTAAAAAAATGTCCTGCTAGCAGCATCTTTGAGGCGCTGTAGGAGCAGTGAATACACCACTCCTAAAGCGCCCCTGCCTATTGAAATCAATGGGCAGCGCCGCCGAACCGCCGGCAAAGGGCCGCAGCAGCCCTTTCTAGGCCACTAGCGGGGGTTAAAAGCGCCACGCTAGTGGCCAAATAGCGCTGCCAAAATTACGGTAAAGCGACGCTAAAAATAGCAGCGCTTTACCACCGATGCCCCCACCGCCCCAGCGTGAAAAGGGGCCTTACTGCTCGGGTCCTTGTCTCCTCCACCCACATTGGCAAGCTCTCTGTTAACCCTGGAAAACCAAGGCTTTAAAAAAGTTACAACAAGCAATGCCCTTGGATGCAGACATGACTCATTTCTAAAGGAAAAAATATTGGGTATTTGCAGCGCTTGCAGAAAGGTATGTGAGCAAAGGAAATGTGTCACAAATGCTTGTAACACAAACATCTATAAGTGAATAGCTTATATGACATATCATCAATTATGGTATAAAACAATAGTGATCAAACTTAAAGTTCATTAAATAGCAGTTATATCAATCCTGGAGAACTGAGTGTTTCCACACCAGAAATCAGATGTTGGTTCCTAGATGAAAATTCCCTTCTAATGGCCCCGCTCATCAGATAGGGAAATAATAAGAGATCTCACCAACTAAAGTCCAGGCAGACTTCATCTCATGTAGATAGGCTCCATAGTAACAGCATCAAAGGCATTTAGGTGACCATATGGAAAGAAAGGGAAAAATTCATGTGAAGTACCGCTAGTAAACAGACAGCATGGCGCTGCTCGCAAAGAGACTCACAGGACTGCAGTGATAAACGAGCGTCAGTGTTGTTTCCCGGGTACACAGCGTGCGTTCCACCGAAACCGGAAGTAGCGTCACTGGTTCTGAATTGGCCGGAAATTACGTCAACGCGTTTCGCCCCTCCTCCAGGGCATCATCAAGGACATCACTTCTGGCCAAGAAAGTGAGAATTTATATGCGCCGAGGTCTCCGCCTCTTAACAGACAAACCAATTATAATAACAACAGAACCTCTAGGCGTAAAAAACGCCCACTTCCTGATCACATCATTGCCCATCACTTGTCAAGAAAGACAACTTTATTATAACAAAACATTGACAATGATAGCAATAGAAACGATCCGATAGAAGTTCATTTAAACAATAAAATACACTTGTTAATTATAAAAATCAATATAAACATAAAAATTATAAAAGTTATGCAATTAAATGGGGACTGATTATGAACAAGGTTAATTATAATATATAATAGACTAGTAGATATTTCGTTGGTGGACATACACATGGAAATGAATATGAAAATAAACAATAAAATTATAATAAATAATAAATAAATAAAATAAAATAAAATACAAATAAAAATTAAAAAATAAATAAAAAATAAATGAATAATGAAATAAAATAAAATATAAATATAATGAAAAATAAAAGAAAAAAGAAAAAGAAAGCAAAAATAAAATAAATAAAAATAAAAATAAAAATAAATATAAATATAAATAAAAATAAAAATAAAAATAAAAATAAATATAAAAATAAAAATAACAAATGAAAAAATAAAAATAAAATATAAAATTGAAAATAAAAATAAAAAATAAAAAATAGGAATAAGAATAAAAATAAAAATAAAATTAAATAAAGATGAAAATAAAAATAAAAATAAAAATAAAAATGAAAATAAAAATAAAAATAAAAATAAAATAAAAATAAAAATAAAATAAAAAATAAAAAAAGGAATGTGTGTGTGTCCAGCAACATCACCAATTAGATAAGAAACAATTTAAATCTAGTTCGATGTTGAGGCCATTCGGGCTTAAAGTGCCCAGCCTATGTATCCACTGGGTTTCATTACGTGAAATTGCTTGTTTGAGATTGGAACCTCTCCAATGAGCTTCCACTTTATCAATTCCACAAAATTTCAATCCTCTCGGATCTCTGTTGTGGAATAATCTGAAATGATTAGACAGGCTATGATGTTTAAACCCTTTCTTTATTCTATTTACATGTTCCCTTAACCTAACACCTAATTTTCTTGTAGTTCTTCCCACATAATGGAGCCCGCATGGGCAAGATAATAGGTAGGTTACATGAGTTGTTCCACAAGTAATACATTTTTTGATTTCATAAGTCTTGCCATGAGTAGAAAAGTGAGTGGTTTTTTTCACCCTATGTCTGGAGGTGCGACAGATCACACATCTCCCACAACTAAAAAAACCTGTCTGATCTAGAAAAGTAAAAGTTTTCTTGGGGGGGTTTACAACATTACGTGCCAATTTTAGCCTCAAAGTAGGAGGTTTAGTATAAATAAAATGGGGTGCAACAGGAAGAACATTTGTTAGATCTTTATCTTTTAGTAACAAAGGCCAGTGTTCCCTAATAATTCTTTCAAACTGTTTATGTTGTCTGGTATATCCTGTTAGAAAAGCAGTTCCATAATCTTTTTTTTCACGAGCTTTCTTTTCAAAGAGCTGTTTTCTATCCATATCATGGATATCTTCTCTGGTTCTATACAGAGTATTGGTGTTACATCCTTTTTCCTGGAATCTCTTCAGAATTACCTGAGATTGGATATCATAATCTTCAATTTTGTTACAGTTGCGCCGTACTCGCAACATCTAGCTTTTTGGTATTCCATTCAACCACCTAGGGTGGTGGCAACTCCCTAGTGGTATATAGCCATTCCTGTCCACCTCTTTAAAGAAAGTGCGTGTAAGTAACTTGCCATTCTCCTTAAAGATAACCAGATCTAAGAAATTAACCGACTCGGAACTGGATACTTCTGAGAAAGAAATACCACATGAATTGTTGCTAATCTCTTCCAAAAAGCTATAAAAAGAATCTCTTGATCCTGCCCAGATGATAAAAATATCATCGATATAGCGTTTATAGAAGCTCAACTGTGGTATATCTTTGCCATAAATAGCTTGAGACTCCCACCAACTCATAAAGAGGTTAGCTACTGATGGGGCATACTTTGCGCCCATTGCAACCCCTCTTTTTTGCCTATAGTATTTTTTCTCGTGCCAAAAAAAATTATGGCTCATAGCCAGCTGTAAAGCTTCAAATAGGAAATCTTTTTGTAAGGGCTTGATATTGGTGGTATCCAAAGCCCATTTTACTGCTTCCAAAGCTTGATGTTGTATATTTGTATAAAGGGAATTAACGTCAACACTGGCAAGAATACAGTCCTGATCCACTAAAAGAGGATCAAGGAATGTTATAAGATCTTTACTATCTTTAAGGTATGCAGGACATTTTTGCACTAGTGGTTGAAGAAAATTATCCAAATATTCCCCAATTCTTGAAAATAAAGAGTCCACTCCACTAACTATCGGCCTCCCTGGAGGCTTAAGTGGATTTTTGTGTATTTTAGGTAGTTGGTAAATTACCGGAATTCTTGGGGCGTCAGGAACCAAAAATCTAGTTTCTTTCTTGTTCAATATTCCTATTTGATGTGCATTCTTAGTCAGTTGTTTCAGTTTGGCTTTATATTTGTTACTAGGATTTCCTTTCAGTTCCTCATATGTTGCAGTATCTAATACCAATTTATTTAATTCTTCCAAATAATCAGACTTGTTGAGAATCACTAGCCCCCCCCCCCCCCCTTGTCAGCTGATCTTATTACTATATTTTTTTGTTTTTCTAACAGTTCTAAACCTCGTTCGACGTCTTTTTTCTTTCTGCTTGATTGCACTTTTAATTTTCGTAGATCCTCTTCCACCACTGATTTGAATGGTTATTATTGGGTTTTGGATTAAAAATTGAATTGTTTCTTAATGTGGTATGAGTAAATTCTTCTATATTTTCTTTTGGTGAAATATCTTTTGTATGTTTGGCATACGTCTTTTTTATGTATTATTTCCCTATCTGATCAGCGGGGCCATTAGAAGGGAATTTTCATCTAGAAACCAACATCTGATTTCTGGTGTGGAAACACTCAGTTCTCCAGGATTGATATAACTGCTATTTAATGAACTTTAAGTTTGATCACTATTGTTTTATACCATAATTGATGATATGTCATATAAGCTATTCACTTATAGATGTTTGTGTTACAAGCATTTGTGACACATTTCCTTTGCTCACATACCTTTCTGCAAGCGCTGCAAATACCCAATATTTTTTCCTTTTTGAGGTGATAGACCTCTTGTTGCAGCAGCTGCGGAGCCATCCATTTATTTATCAATTATCACTGCACAGTCTGTCAGCGCGGGTTTTAATTTTTAAAAAATGACTCATTTCTAGCCAATAAAGTTTAAACAGGCTGTAGAAGAAGTCGCACATCAAGTGCCGTATTACAGATACATTGACTTTTTTGTTTTAGATAGAGTTAAAATTAGAATATCTGTCAGGGTTTGATATCATCTCCATTAAAAGAGTTTTCCCTCACGTTATATCCCACTGACAATGGTTTTACCAGACAGGAATAGAGAGAAAGTAGCAATAGTTACGCAGACAGAAATGCAATGCTAATGGGGGTTCTAGTCTTTCCCAGTCTTTTCCTAATGGTTGTTAAGGTGTTACCCTCACTTCCTGTCTGGTAAGACATTGCCTGAAGGACAAGTAGGGGAGATATCTCCAAGGGTGCTTAGAATAGCAATAAAACCTAATCAGAGGTTGTGATCCTTCCCCATTTATTTATGTAGTGATACCCCCAGCTAAGGGAGCCGCTGATATGATTTTCGGGCCTGTAACACACCGCTGTCAACCCCCAGCAATTGGCTCTACCCTCCCTTGGCACAGTTAGTAGGGGATGATAGGATTGTGAGGCCTGCCACTTTAGGCAACACAATCCCGCAACAAAAACACACACAGTGATATAGCGAACACTGACTGTTTTTTCTGCACAGTAATAACACCGACAACTAGTCTGATTAATCCTGGTACTTTTACTAAAGGAAATGATTAAACAGATTAATACAGTATACTTTAGCATATGCAGAGCCCTGCAATGAAAGGGTGTTCAACAATAGGCAGATATAAAATCCTGTACAAAGATGACTAAAAGGCCCCCCTTTGCAACTCTCCTCCCTCGTGGGCAAGATGGCGCCCAGCAATGTCTACACTGATAAGTCAGGCCTGACTGTAACTATGTGTAAGTTCCGCAGAGAAGAATCTTCGCTAGCAAATGGTGGTGCACTTTTGAAGACAAATTGTAATCCACGGGAATAAAGGTTGACAAACTTGGTGAATAAAGATAAAGTCACTAACGCTATTCAATGCACGGTCCCTCCGGTGTGCATATGCAAACTCTAGCGGGTGAGTCCCGAACAACAAACACTAGGACTAGAGGTCCTGCACTAATTCTCTGAGCAGGTGCTCTCTCACCCAACCGGACCAGTCCACGTCCGTATCTTCCGTTGCTGTGTCTCAGTACACAGGTTCCACGACACCCGAGTCTTCGGTCCTCCTGGCAGCAGCTAACGGATGGCAGGATGAGACGTCCCTCAGGCTCCTTGGTGGAAACGGAAGGCTCTTTGGAAATGCAGGGCCTAGGCTTCAGGCCCTGTCCGGAACAGCAGACTCAGCAGAGGGTTCCACTTGCTTGGCGGGCGATGTCCAAAGAGACCGTACTCTGGTCCGCCCCTCAGTTAAATACCCCACCCCAGCAGTCCTTGTGCAGGGAAATGCATCCTGGGTATGGTAGTCTCTGGGTTCCTCAAACAACACCCCGCTACAATTAATACTAAGAAAAATGTTTTGGCTTGACATGCACTTCCCTAACTATCATATTGATGCTTTGGCATCAATGCTGTCTGAGTAGCTGCCCTGGAAAAAGTATAGAAATAAGGAGGTCTGACAGGCATGCCTGTTGTAAATTTGTGCTTTAAAAGTACTTAAAGATGTAAAAATGAACAGTCAGCAGCTACAAAAACTGTAGCTGCTGACTTTTAATAAACAGACACCCACCTGTCCCATGATCCAGCGGTGTGCTCGGTCCAGCCGTTTTCACCCTGTGCCCTCTATTTACCCAGAGCTGCCATCTTTACTATGGGCACCTGGCTGTGACAGCTTGTGGCTTCACAACCAGGTGCCCACTGTGCATGCACAAGTGGCGCTGTGCACTGTGAATAGTCCTGCAGTCCTCTGGGACCTGTCACGTGTCCCAGAAGGGGAGGTAGGGGGGAAGGAGAGGTAGGGGGGGAAGGAGAACTTTTCCTTCTGATTGCCTAAGCAGTCAGAGCGAATGTGGGAGCAGGTACCTTTTGGGTGGAGCTCCATTTTAAGTCAGACAAAACTAGACAATTAGCATTTTAGAATGGAGACTGACAATGGCAGCCCTCATACCTCCTTCATGACAGATTCACTTTAAAGGGTTTATTCACCTTCTTCAATAAAATACACCATACACCATAATAACCCATTGATATCAATGACTGTTGAGCTCCCACTGACTACCATTAAAGAGACACCAAAACCACTCTCAAACAAATAAAAGGGGCACTACATTTACCGTTTATTAAAAGAAGGCCCAACATTGACCAACAACTGAATAGTTGGACACCAAATAATTAACAAGAAACTTAAAATGTATGTATATTTAAAACTTGTTTTTAGTTTTTAATAGAGTAAGGAAGAATTAGAAAACCTGTCAAGATTTTAAAGATGTGTGTGTCCCTCTCTATTTGTTTTGCTGACTATTGTCACTGAAAATGATGGGAATCCAAAGTTTTACAGTTGTTATCAGAATTGGAGGCAGAGAGAAATCTTCCAATGGGGACATCTGTTTTAGGGACATCTATCAAAGGGGGAAATTCTCCTCATTTTGTAAAAATTTCCCTTTACTCCTTTTGCATCTTTAGGAAATGAAGTGAAGGTAAATCTCCCCAGTGGGACGCAGACAGCAATGGGATAGAGCTCTCTGCAATTGATTGCATAACCTCTCAGACCCACAAAGGAGGACAATTCTGAAAGACTGAAGCCTCGTACACACGATCAGATATCCTATGGATTCTAATCCGATGGTTTTTTCCATTGGAAATCCGATGAAGCTGACTTCCATCAGTCTTGCCTACACACCATCAGTCAAAAAACCGACCGTTCCAAACGCGGTGACGTAAAACACTCCGATGAGCCGAGAAAAATTAAGTTCAATGCTTCTGAGCATGCGTCGACTTGATTCTGAGCATGCGTGGGTTTTTTATCCGATGGACTTGCCCATAGACGATCGGAATTTGCTATCGGTTTTTTTATCCATCGGAAAAATTTAAAACATGTTCTATTTTTTGACACCGAAGGAAAAAAGACTGATGGGTCCCATACACGATTGGTTTGTCCGATGAAAAAAGTCCATCGGACTGTTTTCATCGGTAAAACCGATCGTGTGTACAGGGCTTAACTGTATATTTTGCAGCAGCTGTCACTGATTGCAGGTCCTCATTTGAGGTATGAATATAAGTATCTCTATTTAAGGCCAACAGCTCAACACTTATTATTTGGACAGGCCTGGGGGGGCAAATGCCTCCCCTGGTAAGTACACACTCCAGTTTCCACTGAGTTGCTTTTATAGTTAATTTCATTATTATTATTACAAATTATTTTTGTGATAATATAGAGGTAAGGGGTGTTAAAGAAATGATCCACCTCAGATGTCAAATACTGTAGGTATGCCTACACCGATTAAAATTTTGTAAGACTGGCAAATAGTTTTCTTAAAGTGGTTGTAAAGGCAGAAGTTTTTTTTATCTTAATGCATTCTATGCATTGAGATAAAAAACCTTCTGTGTGCAGCAGCCCCCCAGCACCCCCTAATACTTACCTGAGCCCATCTAGATCCATTGATGTCCATGAGTGCCTCAGCCGTCTGGGACTCTCCCTCCTGATTGGCTGAGATGCAGCAGCAGCGCCATTGGGTCCCGCTGCTGTCAATCAAAGTTGGTTAGCCAATGAGTAGAGAGAGAGGGGGTGGGGCCGAACCCCTGCTCCTTGTCTGAGTGGATACACTGAGCTGCGGCTCGACTCGGGTGCCCCCAGAGCAAGCTGCTTGCTGTGGGGGCACTCAGCAGAAGGTTGGAGCCAGGAGCACTAAAGAGGGACCCGAGAACAGGAGGATCTGGGCTGCCCTGTGCAAAACCACTGCACAGAGCAGGCAAGTATATCATGTTTGTTATTTAAAAAAAAAAAAAAACAAGACTTTACAATCACTTCAAAGTATAACTTAAGGCAAATTTTTTTTGGTTTTAGTTTTGAGGAATTAGAGGGAATAGAACGCTTGTCCGTTTTTATTGCTGTCTGTGCCATCCATTTAAAGTGAAAGTAAAAGAAAATCCAAAATTTTGGGTTGTCCCCAGAAAAGTAATAGAGGGGAAATCTTCCAATTGGGACACTAGTTTTGGTGACCTGGGGGTCCCCAAGGAATTTCCTTAATTGAAAGGGATTTTCCCTCACTTCCTGTTATGGGACAGGAAGTGATGGGAAATCTCTGCAATGAGACACAGATGGCGAACAAAAAAAATCTGACCCTCCCTTACTCTATCCAAAATGAAAGAAAAAGTTTTGCCTATAGTTCTACTTTAAGATATGAGTTCCCCTTTAGTTATTACAGTATGTACAGAGGATATTAGCATAACTTACCGAGTATAATTCTCTGGGCATACAGGTCTGTACTCTTGGATATTGGCTCAGAGAAAACTGGCCAAATATCCAGCAAATCTGAAGGCAGAGTGGTGAGCTTATTGCTAGATACATCCAGGTATGTAATGTTTTTTAAGTAGCGTGCAGCCTCTGCAGGGATGCTTGCTATCTTGTTGTTATGTAGGTCCAAAGTGCGCAATCGAGGCATCTCTATTAAAGATTCCCAAGGAAAAACAGATATCATGTTTCCATCCAGACGTAATTCATGCAGCTGTTTCAAATTGTAAAAACTACTTGAGTCTATGCTAGTAATACTGTTGTAGGTCACCCAGAGATACTTCAGATCGACAAGGTAGTAAAAGGCTTCAGTGGGAATCCTACGAATGACTGTCTTTTCAACCCGAAGTTTTACGGTATCAACAGGAACATTCACAGGTATGTCAAACATATCGGGATCATTACAAAGAACAGACCTAGGAAGATGAATAAAAGCATCACAATTAACCTGATGGTGTTCAGAGCAGTAGGTAAAATGAGTTGGTTGCCTTACCTTGCTGACACCCCACTTTACAAGGTAGGTATGTTTCTTCAACTTAATCCCTAACACTAATTAAATCCCTAATGTATATTTATAACCCATTTTTTTACATTTTGAAAAGAATAGGTAACAGAAAGCAAGACATAAACTTACTGGAAATGTAACCCTGCTTAAAAAAAAAATTTGTATATACTTACAGTAAGTGGTAAATTTGGTGTTGGGACCAAGAGTAAGTTTTAGGATGAGGTTTAGAGTTGGGGTTTAGGGGGATTAAGTTATCCGTATTTATCGGCGTATAACACGCACCCTAACTTTAAGAGGGAAGTTTAAGGAAACAAACTTTCCACAGCCCCCTGCGTATAACACACAGGTACAGTTTACCCTCTATTTTCAGGGTAAAAAAGTGAGTGTTATACGCCAATAAATACAGTATTTAATGACTGGTTTAGGTGTTATGGTAAGCTAAAGTAATAAGAAGAGCAAATTTTAATGCCCTGTACACACGATCGGAGTATCCGATGGTCTAAAATCCGATGGAATTTTTCATCGGAATTCTGTTCAAGCTGTCTTGCATACACACTGTCAGACTAAATTCCGACCGCCCAAAACGCGGTGACGTAAAACACTCCGACGAGCCGAGAAAAATTAAGTTCAATGCTTCTGAGCATGCGCCGACTTGATTCTGAGAATGCGTGGGTTTTTTCTCTGTCAGAGTTCCACACCGACGATAGGAATTTCCTATCGTTTTTTTTTTCCATCGGAAAAATTTAAAACATGTTCTATTTCTAAACACCGATGGAAAAAAGTCTGATGGGGACCACACACGATCGGAATTTCCGATGAAGTCCATCTGACTTTTTTCATCGGAAATTCCGATCGTGTGTACAAGGCATAAGGCATAACCGCTTAACGACCGCCCAATGTATATATACGTCGGCAGAATGGCACGGACAGGCATAATCACGTACCTGTACGTGGCCCTTTAAATGCCTGCCGTGTGGTCGCGTGCGACCCTGCCGCCTTCCCCGTGAGACGGGCCGCGGGTCCCGTGGACTTGATCGCCGCGGGAATCCCCGCGATCGTCTCACGGAGGTATAGAACGAGGAGATGCTTGTGTAAACAAGCATCTCCCCGCGCTGCCTAGTGACAATGACATTGATCTCGGCTCCGTGTACTCGGAGCGAAGATCAGTGTCATGTGACACAGAGCCCAACCCCCCCCCCCTCTGTTAGAAACACAATGCAGGAAACACTTAACCCCTACAGCACCACCTAGTGGTTAACCCCTTCACTGCCAGTGTCATTTTCACAGTACACAGTGCATTTTTATAACACTGATCGCTGTGAAAATGACAATGGTCCCAAAAATGTGTCAGAAGTGTCCGCTATAATGTCGCAGTCATGGAAAAAAATCGCTGATTGCTGCCATTACTAGTAAAAAAAAAAAGAATTAATAAAAATGCCATAAAACTATCCCCTATTTTGTAAACGCTATAACTTTTGCACAAACCAATCAATAAACGCCGATTGCAATTTTTTTACCAAAAATATGTAGAAGAATATGTATCAGCCTAAACTGAGGAAAAAAGAAAAATTTTTAATATATTTTTTGGGGGATATTTATTATAGCAAAAAGTAAAAAATATTGCATTTTTTTCAAAATTGTTGCTCTATTTTTGTTTATAGCGCAAAAAATAAAAACCGCAGAGGTGATCAAATACCACCAAAAGAAAGCTCTATTTGTGGGAAAAAAAGGACGTCAAATTTTGTTTGGGAGCCACGTCGCACGACTGCGCAATTGTCAGTTAAAGCGACGCAGTGCCGAATCGCAAAAAGGGGCCTGGTCTTTAATCAGCCAAAATTGTCCGGGGCTGAAGTGGTTAAACCCTGCCAAATTTTCTATTTCATTTTGGATGGAGCAGGCAATAGTTTTAAACCTTTTTTTTTGTTGCTATATATGTGTCTGTGGTAGGTGGCTATTGGGGGAAATGTCTATTTATTTCTAGTTAGGACAGGAAGTGAAGGGAACGCTCTCAATGAAGATACAGCCAAAAATCAGATTTCGGGCTTCGTAACAATGCAATTTTTAAAGAATTCAGAAAAACTGTGAAAAAAGGGAAATGACATGCTGGAAAATAAACTTTGCATGCCATGCACAGCTCCAGATATTGAAATATTTTATACTTACTTCTGTTCTGTGCCACCAATGACTCTTTGATAGCTACTACTGAAGATAAAATTTGGTAACAAAATATCAGCTGGTTGTATTCTTCTGAGGTATAAATGGACAGGTAGTCCTTGTGTTTTAACATATTGCTCCCTGTTGTGCACTCTTCTTTTAAAAAGTCTTCTGTTTTGTTTGCTAAAAGTTATAGACTTATAGAATAAAATATTGGAAACCTAATGAAGAAGAGGTATGTGAAGACCAATCACTACATCCGCATTGGGCTGCTATAATCATACTGATGGTAGAATGAAAGACAGACAAGATAATGGATTGCAGCAGCAGGACTGTGTTGTATTGTAACATACCCACTTCATTTGGAGCCTTTATGGGAACTCATTCTAGTGGGCAACCCTGCAGCAGTGATGTATCGTGGGCCGCATAGCATCAGCTGAGGAATGAGGATGTCTAATAGGCTATTTACTGTATTTATCTGCGTAAAACACGCACAGGCGTATAACACGCACCCTAACTTTAAGAGGGAAGTTTCAGGAAAAAAAATTTCCACAGCCCCCTGCGTATAACACGCAGGCACAGTTTACCCTCTATTTTCAGGGTAAAAAAGTGAGTGTTATATGCCAATAAATACAGTACTTACCCAATACATTTGGTATTTTACAATAAAATACAATAAAGTACAATTCCTCTTCTAATTCAGTGTACAAAGGTGTTACTGTGGCATGCATTCTCAGAATCACAATCCTCTCACTTTCATGTGTATAGTGGCTATTCTATGGATATCACTGCAAAGAGCAGTGTGCAATGACCATCAACCCATAGGAACCAATGAGAGTTTAGTCTACTTTGAGCTAACATTAGAAAACTGTTTTGGGTAACTGCAGTAACACATCATTATTACTCAATGTTCTACCCTTTTTAATTATACAGTATCTCACAAAAGTGAGTACACCCCTCACATTTTTAAAAATATTTTATTATATATTTTCATGTGACAACACTGAAGAAATGACACTTTGCTACAATGTAAAGTAGTGAGTGTACAGCTTGTATAACAGTGTAAATTTGCTGTCCTCTCAAAATAACTCAACACACAGCCATTAATGTCTAAACCGCTGGCAACAAAAGTGAGTACACCCCTAAATAAAAATATCCAAATTGGGCCCAAAGTGTCAATATTTTGTGTGGCCACCATTATTTTCCAGCACTGCCTTAACCCTCTTGGGCATGGAGTTCACCAGAGCTTCACAGGTTGCCACTGGAGTCCTCTTCCACTCCTCCATGATGACATCACGGAGCTGGTGGATGTTACAGACCTTACGCTCCTCCACTGTCCATTTGAGGATGCCCCACAGATGCTCATTAGGGTTTAGGTCTGGAGACATGCTTGGCCAGTCCATCAACTTTCCCCTCAGCTTCTTTATCTAGGCAGTGGTTGTCTTGGAGGTGTGTTTGCAGTCGTTATCATGTTGGAATACTGCCCTGCGGCCCAGTTCTCGAAGAGAGGAGATCATGCTCTGCTTCAGTATGTCGCAACACATGTTGGCATTCATGGTTCCCTCAATGAACTGTAGCTCCCCAGTGCCGGCAGCACCCATGCAGCCCCAGACCATGACACCCCCACCACCATGCTTGACTGAAGGCAAGACACACTTGTCTTTGTGCTTTTCACCTGTTTGCTGCCACACACGCTTGACACCATCTGAACCAATTAAGTTTATTTTGGTCTCATCAGACCACAGGACATGTTCGAGTAATCCATGTCCTTAGTCTGCTTGTCTTAAGGAAACTGTTTGCAGGCTTTCTTGTGCATCATCTTTATAAGGGGCTTCCTTCTGGGATGACAGCCATGAAGACCAATTTGATGCAGTGTGTGGCGTATGGTCTAAGCACTGACAGGCTGACCCCCCACCCATTCAACCTCTGCAGCAATGCTGGCAGCACTCATACGTCTACTTCCCAAAGACAACCCCTGGATATAACACTGAGCACGTGCACACAACTTCTTTGGTCGACCATGGCGAGGCCTGTTCTGAGTGAAACCTGTCCTGTGAAACTGCTTTGTGGTCTTATCCACCGTGCTGCAGCTCAGTTTCAGGGTCTTGGCAATCTTCTTATAGCCTAGGCCATCTTTATGTAGAGCAACAATTCTTTTTTTCAAATCCTCAGAGAGTTCTTTGCCATGAGGTGCCATGTTGAACTTCCAGTGACCAGTATGAGAGAGTGAGAGCAATAACACCAAATTTAACATACCTGCTCCCCATTCACACCTAAGACCTTGTAACACTAACGAGTCACATGACACCAGGGAGGGAAAATTGCTAATTGGGCTCAATTTGGACATTTTCACTTAGGGGTGTACTCACTTTTGTTGCCAGCCGTTCAGACATTAATGGCTGTGTGTTGAGTTATTTTAAGGGGACAGCAAATTTGCACAGTTATACAAGCTGTACACTCACTACTTTACATTGTAGCAAAGTGTCATTTCTTTAGTGTTGTCACATGAAAAGATATAATAAACTATTTACAAAAATGTGAGGGGTGTACTCACTTTTGTGAGATACCGTACCTGCATATCTTCTAGTAGTCCTTGTTGCCTCTATGTAGCGCCCAAAATATCATTAAAAACTCATTGGCTACATAAAGGCTACTTTTGCATAACATACAGATACAAAATAAAGGAGACAAAAACCAATAAGAAACAAGTTGACAATGCTAAACATAACAAAAGCAATAACAAAAAACTGAATGAGAATGTCTCCTGTTCTCGATATGTTATACTGGTTAAACCCACATAATGTACGTATTAAGCCCTGTACACACGATCGGTTTTACCGATGAAAACAGTACGATGGACTTTTTTCATCTGACAAACCGATCGTGTATGGGACCCATCAGTCTTTTTTCCATCGGTTTTAAAAAATAGAACATGTTTTACATTTTTCCGATGGATCAAAAACCGATAGCAAATTCCGATCGTCTGTGGGCAAGTCCATCGGATAAAAAACCCACGCATGCTCAGAATCAAGTCGACGCATGCTCAGAAGCATTGAACTTCATTTTTCTCGGCTCATCGAAGTGTTTTACGTCACCACGTTTTGAAGGGTCGGTTTTTTGACTGATGGTGTGTATGCAAGACTGATGGAAGTCAGCTCCGATGGACAAAACCATTGGATCAGAATCCATAGGATATCCGATTGTGTGTACGAGGCTTGACAGTTTTATGGAGCCCTAAACACTAGATAATAGGTCCCCAATGATTATTTTTTATTGGGCAAGCTTTCTTTACTATAGAAAAGGATTTTGGAAAATATTGTGTGTATTGTGTAGACTGGCTACAGATTATCAGGTATGTACATTGTTGTAGTGGAACTCCCTGTCAGGTGCTTGTTAAGCTAGCAGTGTAACACAGCTTTGCTTCTATGCCATGTTACATAATACAGTATACACCATCTCATCAACGTCATAGGTAGGTCTATACTGCCACTTGAAAGGAAAAGACAAGTGTGTTTTTCCATGTTCAAAAAATAAATAGATTTGTTTACTGTGGTCTCAATAATTATGTATTTTGCTTGTACATTGGTTGCTGTGGAAGTGTAATGTATTCATTGGTTTTATCATTAGTAACTTTGTTCATTAGGTTTACCAAAGCAAATTATGTTTACCTCATGCATTAGACCATTTGAGGAAAAAAAGATGCAAGTCTAACTGTGTACCACATTGTTCATGATAAATAGATTTTTTTTACTTAGCCTAGATATGGACTATCATGTCATGCTGAACAAAATATGATGCAATATTTTAGACAGTTCCACTCTTTAAACTGTCCATAAAGCCTATAAAAGCAAATTATACATAAATATGGAATGCATCTTTTCTAAATATTCAGGTGTAATTTTAGGCATCTACAATGACATTCATGACATACCTTGTCCTAGTACCGTCACTCCTTCCATGGAAAATACAAGTGCATTGTGATGGACAGAAAGCCTCAAGTGTACTAAAAACTTGTATTAAAACATAAAGGAGCAGAAACATGGTTTCTGTGTGATTAGGGAAAAGTCAACCAATTTTGAGACTTCATTGTCCAAGTCTTGCGAGTGGCATTCTGAGAAAGAGAACTAGTCGGTTGTATACTTATTTAGTAATACCAGATTATATGAGATTAAACAAGATCTAGAGTTACTTAACCTTCAAATGTGCTCTTGAAGGGATTGTGGGGTCACAGTCTGCTGGCTTTCCACACTTATATCCACGTATGTGTACATCAGTTTACAAATATAAATGGTATGGATGTGAACTTTTATATCCCCTTAAGAGTGTACCAACATCCCATAAATATACTTACACAAACACGTGAAAAACTAAAAGGGAATTTTTACGGTACTTAATAGATCGTATCACAAATATTTACTTTTATTCTGGCTCATTAAAAAAAACGTAAATGGTATTAAAGGGGTTGTAAAGGTTTGTTTTTTATTTTCTAAATAGGTTCCTTTAACCACTTCGCGCCCGTCATACGACTTATGACGGCCGCAAAGTGGTTCTTAAATGCCGGGAGGCCGTCATTATACGGCCTCCGCTCCTTCGGCCACTGGGGCGCGTGCCCGGCGCATCACTGAGATGCCGATGCGCGTGCCTGGCGGCCGCGATGTCCGCCAGGCACCCGCGATCGGCCTGTACACAGACAAGGACATGGATCTGTGTGTGTAAACACACAGATCCATGTCCTGTCAGGGAGAGGAGACCGATGCTGTGTCCCTTGTACATAGGGACACAGATCGGTCCCCTCCCCCAGTCAGTCCCCTCCCCCCACAGTAGTAATCACTCATAGGGCACACATTTAACCCCTTCCTCGCCCCCTAGTGGTTAACCCCTTCCCTGCCAGTCACATTTATACAGTAATCAGTGCATTTTTATAGCACTAATCGCTGTATAAATGTGAATGGTCCCAAAAATGTGTCAAAAGTGTCCGATGTGTCCGCCGCAATATCGCAGTCATAATAAAAATCACTGATCGCCACCATTACTAGTAAAAAAAAAAATAATAAAAAAAATGTCAGAATTCTATCCCCTATTTTGTAGGCGCTATAACTTTTGCGCAAACCAATCACTATACGCTTATTGCGATTTTTTTTAACCAAAAATATGTAGAAGAATACGTATCGGCCTAAACTGAGAAAAAAATGTTTTTTTTTAAAAAAAATTGGGATATTTATTATAGCAAAAATCAAAAAATATTGTTTTTTTTCAAAATTGTCGCTCTTTTTTGGTTTATAGCGCAAAAAATAAAAACCGCAGAGGTGATCAAATACCACCAAAAGAAAGCTCTATTTGTGGGAAAAAAAGAACGTCAATTTTGTTTGGGAGCCACGTCGCACGACCGCGCAATTGTCAGATAAAGCGACGCAGTGCCGAAAGCTGAAATTTCGCCTGGGCAGGAAGGGGGTATATGTGCCCAGTAAGGAAGGTGTTAAGCTAGTGCATTGTTGGTTCACTTACCTTTTCCTTTGATTTCCCTTCTAAATGTTTTTTTTCTTTGTCTGAATTTCTCACTTCCTGTTTCTCCTCAGTAAACTTCACACCATCATCCGAGCGGTGTTTAGTCAGCCAGAACAGCTTACTGAACAGCTTACTGAGGAGGAACAGGAAGTGAGAAATTCAGACAAAGAAAACAAAGAAAAAAAACATTTAGAAGGGAAATCTAAGGAAAAGGTAAGTGAACCAACAATGCACTAGCTTAAAGGAACCTATTTAGAAAATAAAAAACAAACCTTTACAACCCCTTTAATTCTATTCACCAGATATAAATAGCTCAACCTCTCCATATGCAAAATTAAAAGCATCCATAAAATATAAATGTCCCTACCTACACATTCACCCATATTAGTGACACAATACATCACATCATTTTGCAACTGTTATGGTATCTATATTTTACTAGATTATGGGAAGGCTCAAAATTCTCAGTTTGTTTCTTAGACCAACAGTTCACTTCCTGTGAGTAGGAGGTGAGTATTTCGTTATAGAATATGCATTCCACTACTCTTTTTTATTTTGTACAAAAATGACAAGATAAAAATGTAAATAAAAAAATGTTCTTGAATTTTTGTACTAAATAACCAAGAATGATTCAGCATTATTCCCAGACCCCACTTCCACTTGACTCTTGGGTGTCTATCCCTATCTTTTTTTCCTATGTTATTTCTCAAATGGCAACCAAAACTTAAAGAAGTATTCCAGATATGTATATTTCATACATAGTTACATTGGTCCAGCTTGAAGCAATATAACTATGCATAGACCATACCTGGCCAATGCTGCAGGAAGCTGAAACTTACTAAGGTGGGCACTCAGTGGCGGTGCCCCCTCTCTCCAGCCACCCCCTCTGTGTACTATGGATAGATTCATGCATTGCATGAATCTATTCATGGGCGCTGTAGCCACCCCCCATTCAGGTGTGTGGCCCCTTTTTGGGCGCCGGGCGTATGAATTACAGCGGCGGGGGGTAGTTTTTGAAGCACCTGATTAGAGCCATAGGCTCTAATAGGCTTCAAAAAAGGTGCATTGCGAGCGCAAACCATGGCGCTCGCAATGCACCCAGGTGTGTTAGCAAAATAAATGAATATGAGCACAGAGGCTGCATATGATGGGCACATTTGGCTGCATATGATGGGCACAGTGGCTGCATTTGCTGGGCACAGTGGCTGTATATGATGGGCACAGTTGACTGCATATTATGGGCACAGTTGGCTGCATATGATGGGCACAGTTGGCTGCATATGATGGGCACAGGTGGCTGCATATGATGGGCACAGGTGGCTGCTTTTGCTGGGCACAGAGTCTGCATATGATGGGCAGAGTGGCTGCATATGATGGGCACAGTGGCAGCAATTGATGTTTTTGTTTAAGGATTTGTCAGAATTTTTTGGTTAGTTTGCGCCCTTTTGAGCACCAGCCACCACTGTGAACACTGCTACTTCAATGATTTCTACTTGGTTCTGGATCCCGCATCAAGCAGCTGGCCTGCTACATTCTGAACAAAGGTAGTCGGATGCTCAGCACAGGAACCATTCAGAGAATGCTTTGCATTCTTTTAATAAATTAGAAGCATTCTTTGATTGGACAAGTTTGGGAGGGTGACATCACCACTGGGTTTGTTGTTGTTGCCTCATTGGGTGCATAGCCCGCATGAATTATCTTTCTTTAGCCTTATGCCGCGTACACACGACCGTTATTCATGTCATGCAAAAAAACAAAGTTTTTCTCGTCGTGATTCCTCTCATACACACGTTCATGAAAAAAAACGCTCGAGCAAAGCGTGGAGATGTACAACACGTACAACGGCACTATAAAGGGGAAAATCCATTCAAATGGCGCCACCCTTTGGGCTGCATTTGCTGATCCTCGTGTTAGTAAAGTTTGGTGAGAGGCGATTCTCGCTTTTCAGCCTCATGCTCTTCAGTCCGTTACAGCGTGACCAATGTGCTATCTCCATTCTGAACGCTAGTTTTACCAGAACTAGCGCTCCCGTCTCATACTTGATTCTGAGCATGCGCGTTTTTTTTCCCCTCGTAAAAGCGTACACACAACCATTTTTCACGACGAGAAAAAATAGAGCAGGTTCTAATTTTTTTTAGGGCAGTTTTCTCGTTGAGAAAAATGCTATGGAGCATACACACGACCGTTTTTCACGACCAATCTAAAAAATGGCATTTTTCTCGTCATGAAAAACGGTCGTGTGTACGCGGCATTAGCCTTTCCATAGGCATCCAGTTTGTCAATTTTACCATGCCTTCTTAGCAATATTGTCTTCAGTGTTTTTTTTCAGCAACAAAGTCTGGGAACATGCTGTGTACCTCCTTTTACACAGTCTTGGCGAGTTCCCGAATGAATTTTTTTTGATGTATGGTAACTTTCTGTCATTTCTGAAAGTTATGCAGCTGCATACCAAAACAACTTGTGATTTCACATCTAGAAGCTATGCACTGCATACCAATGGAAACACAACTGTTATCCACATACCAATGGAACTGTGTTCTTGCATCTATTCTGAAATAGCATCCACTAAATGCGGATGTACAATATTCTGTATATCTGCAATATGAAACGCACTGTTCAGAGCACATTATTTTCTCTTTAATTTACAAAGCACAGTCTAGAGACAGACCTGACCCAAATATTCTACCTGTCCATTCACAAAATGAAGCTTGGGGCTATGTGATTTGTAAATGATAAAGGAAGGTGGAGATACGACTATAGCACTGTGGTCTCTGAGACCTGCGGAGCTTACATCGGACCAGGTTGGAAGTACAGCGATTGCTGTACCATACCTCCCAACATTTTGAGATGGTAATGAGGGACACCTACTAGCAAACGTATGTAGGCATAGGACATGCCCCTGCCACACCCCCTTAAGGCAGAAGTAACCAAAAAAAAATAAGGTTAATTAAATCCACAAGGGTTTTTTTTTTTACCACTACTATTCATTTATTGTGGCTTTTAAAATGTACAAATGCAGCCATTTAGAAATTGGATGAAACGTTTAGCACTGGGAAGCACTTTTTGAAAGATAAAAATTGCATTTTATATACATCTATATAGATCAAACCAAAATGAGGGACAAATGAGGAGGAAAGAGGGACAGAGGGACATTGCTCCAAATCAGGGACAGTCCCTCAAAATCAGGGACAGTTGGGAGCTATGCTGTACTTCCCCTGGCAAGTGAACTAGAAGATTTTCCTAATGAAGATTTTTAAGGAAGGAATGAAAGGTAAAACCTGAATGCTTATTGTGCCAGTTTGTGTTTAATATCAATAAAGGACATTTTTGGTGTTTTTATTTTCTTTTAACTGTGGAAGTTAATAAGGAGTACTAATATAACCTTGTACTTATTGACCTGGGAGGGGGCTTCCAGATTCCACTTACACCCACCTCCTTTTTAGGGGACACAGAGGTGGGGAAAAGGGCCTTTTCCCGTAACAATGGAACAAGGGTACTTTGCAAGGGAGTGGGGGGTAGGTTGGGGTGTTTATATTGTAGCAGGTCCCTGTGTGCAGCACTTGATCCCTCCTTGTATTTTTTTCCTGCTGCTGTGCACGTTAGTTTGTAGGTATGAATAGCTGTGTATTCATGAGCTCTTCTATTCTATTCCTGCTAGCTTTTGTGGTAATATTTTCTTCCTGTCCTGAGACATGGACCTGTCACTGCCACCTTGCACCAGTCTTCGCCAAAAAGGAAAAGGATATCTTTCGGGTAAGGTTTTTTCTTTTCAGGTACAATGGAAAGCTGACTAATGGGCTCTTTGTCATTTAGCCCCACCAGATCGGAATGCCAACATTCATTCAGAGAAAGAAAAGACCCCTCCAGGCCATATAGGGTCAGGTCTTTATCAAGGCATCATGGCTCTTCCTTCAGATATCATTATCATTATTATTCTTACACTAGATCTGATATTTGATGGGCCTGTGGCACTCAAGCCTCCAAAACCTGCTTGTTCAAGCAGCCAGGGATAAGAATGATAGCATCAACAGGTAGTCACACTCAGGGCCGCCATCAGGGGGTTACAGGCAGTACACCTGTAAGGGGCCCGGGATGGCAACCCCCACTTTTTTTTTTTTTTTTTTTTTGAAAGGGGCCCAGAGGTCCCCAGGGCCCCGGAGGTGCCCAGGGCCCCAGATGGTAACCCCCCTTTTTTATGTATTTTTTATTTAAAAAAAAAATAATAATAATAATAATTTTTATTTTTTTTGGCCCCGGATGATAACCCCCCTTTTATAATAAAAAAAAATTATATATTTTTTTATTTATTTATTTTTTGTAAGAGGCCCAGAGGTCCCCAGGGCCCCGGATGGCAACCCCCCCTTTTTTTTGTTCTTTTTTTGTTCGTCAGCACCCAAAGCCCCCCGACCTCAACAATTCACGGCGGCAGCACCTCCTGCTTCTCAATTCGTGGCACCCCCGCTTCTCAATCCGTGGCTGCCCCCCCGCCTCTCAATTTGTGGCGGCAGCACCCCCCCTACCCGGTTCTCCTCTGCTCCAGGGGGCCCATTCCTGAAGCTGTGTAAGGGGCCCCAAAATTCCTGATGGCGGCCCTGGTCACACTCATTAAGTAAATTGCTCAGGACTCTTTGAATGGGCTTGCTTCCAATCATTCTGTATAAGGACCATCTACTTACACAGTTTTCCTTCTAAGTCAACCGGTCTCAGAGCCTCCTCAGGCCAGGCAACCCTGTTCAGACACTTCAGAAAGTGAATTGGATAAGGATGGTCTGTATGAAGATTTTGACTTCTCTCTTGTTCTTCCCTATTGTATTGGCTATTAAACATGTCGTAATCATGTAGAGAACCGTAAAAAGCAGTGGAAACCTTACAAACACCCCCAAAAAAGTGTAGATTTCCTAATAATGACTGACCATTCTGGAAGAATGAAGTGCAAGTCATCTCTATTCAATAGAATGTCAAAATGATATCCCTTAAGATTGGGTTCACACATATGTGAATTGGATGCAGATTTTCCCTGCATCCAATTTGCATGACAGGTGAGTGTGGCCGGCTCTCAATGGAGCCGGTTCACACAACTCAGGGGAGGCCACGGTCCGCATTTAAAAAGGGTCCTCTGCATCTTTGGTTCCGGTTCAGGTGCGAATTCAGGCAAAAATTCGGACCTGAATCACACCAGAATTGGTGAACAGTGATGCACCTGACCCCATGCTGTGAACCTCGGCCACAGCATATGTGAACCCAGTCTTAAGGAAGAGGATGTCCAACAACTGGAGTCATCCCCTTTACATGGGCGTCTGCTCCATAGGGCAAGGGGGGTCGTTTGCCCCCCCCTGGAATCGAGAAGGTGTTGGCCAAATTGGCAGTGTTCTACACCCTCCGCCGCCCTTACACCCACTTCCAGCCCCGCTGGACCTGCTGAAGGTGAGAAGGAAGGAGAGCCAGGCTGTGTGTTCGGTATGGAGGGAGGAGGAGATGTCCTACAACATGTGTGTGTGACTGCAGAGACATGATGTCATAGGACACGTCATACATATGGTCAGTGTGCAGTGTAGTGGTCAGTGTGTAGTGTCCAGAGGTGCAGGGTGCTGCTGTGTAATGTAACGGGGTGCAGGGTGCTGTGTAATGTAAAGGGGTGCAGGATGCTGTGTAATGTAAAGGGGTCCAGTGATGCAGGGTGCTGTGTAATGTAAAGGGGTCCAGTGATGCAGGATGCTGTGTAATGTAAAGGTGTCCAGTGATGCAGGGTGCTGTGTAATGTAAAGGGGTCCAGTGATGCAGGGTGCTGTGTAATGTAAAGGGGTCCAGTGATGCAGGGTGCTGTGTAATATAAAGGGGTCCAGTGATGCAGGGTGCTGTGTAATGTAAAGGGGGTCAGTGATGCAGGGTGCTGTGTAATGTAAAGGGGGTCATTGATGAAGGGTGCTGTGTAATGTAAAGGGGGTCATTGATGAAGGGTGCTGTGTAATGTAAAGGGGTCTAGTGATGCAGGGTGCAGTGTAATGTAAAGGGGTTCAGAGCTGTGGGGTGCTGTGTAATGAAAAGGGGTCCAGAGGTGCAGTTGTGGAGAGGGGGTACACAGTAGTGACAAAGAGATATTTAAAGATGCAGGGGGCACAGTGGGGTGTTTTTCCATTTTAACGTGGGGGGGTCGCTTTTAACCCCCGCTAGCGGTGGAAGAAAGGGTAAAATGCGACTGTGTATCGCCGCTGCTGAAACGCCCCCCTGAAAACATTTCAGCGGACGCCCATGCCCCTTTAGACAACTTTATAATTAGAGAACACTGTGTACTGCAAATATATACTTCACTGATTTAGGCATTAAGTAGGCATAACTTTCAGCAGGTGTGGCCAACAAATTTTCCTTAGCTCTTGCTCCTCTATCTAAGGCAGTGGTAGTCTGGATGGAGAATATTAATTTGGCTCCAAAGAGTAATTCCAACAAGCCAGAGATCATTTGTGCTGTACAAGGGCTAAATATCCTTTTGTTTCCTACACAAAGCTTCCGTTGACATAATCTGTTCTGTTTCCTAGATTATGCTTTGGTCAATGACTGCACCGATGTCTATGGCTTCCAGTGCTTCTTGCTGCAATAGACCAGATATAGGTGGGGGCAGTGACCACTTGTTTGTATTTTGGTGTAAAATCCCTTTCATAGGAATCTTCACTTGTTGACAAAAAGCTGGACAGTGACATAGACAAGGCCATGGGCAAATAATCTGACTTCCTGCCTCAGGACAGACATTCAATAAAACAAAGACGACCCCAGATTGACAGACTCATGTTTAGGGTTCTAGGCATTCAGGGATGTATTGTAGCTGCAACACAGAATGTCTTAACTTTCCCAAGCCACCCTTGTCTCCTTCCACTATCCCCCTATTTTTGAGAATATGGAACCAGGTATCATTTATGGTGATATGTAAGTAATTATAAGTAACCTTTATAGAACTTTTTAAATCATAAAAACAAATGAGGAAAATGTACAAAAAATAAGAAATATAAAGCACTTCCCAAAGTAATCTCATGAGGCAGTTGTTTCTATGTTATAGTCATATGCTTTATCTCTTCTTCTGTCGTTGCTGTTTACATCAGTAGCTGCATGATGACCACAAAATAGCCATGGTTCAACACAACTTAAAGTGGTTGTAAACCCACTTTTTAAACAAAGACCTACAGGTAAGCCTAGATTAAGGCTTACCTGTAGGTGTAAGAAATATCTCCTTAACCTACACGGTTAAGGAGATATTTGTATGTAAATGCGGCGACGCTGACGTCACCCCATTCACAAATTCGGCTAGGTCGCAACATTCGACGACGTAGCCGAATTCGACAGCTCACGCGCGCATGCGCGGAGTCACATCTTCACCGCTCCGGCCATTCACAGCGCCGGAGCGGCGCTGTGATTGGCTGTAGCGGCGATACCCGGAAGTAACATTCCATGGATGCGGCTAGAGGAGGGACACGGACGACTTCGGGGGCCCCGATCGAAGGTAAGTGGTACATAATGAGCTAGTATGCTAGTCATACTAGCTCATTATAGCTTTGTCTTGCAGGTAAGTAAAAAAATAATAATTTGTCTACGGGGTTTACAACCACTTTAAAGAGGAAGTAAACCCTTTTTGTTTCCCTGCAAAGGTAAAGCATATAGGGCTACTATGCATCGCATAGTAGCCCATTATGTGTCACTTAGCTGCAGGAGAAGCCCGCGATGTCCCTGTCTTCCTCGCTAGTAGCGAGCGTCCATCTTCATCCTCTTCTTCCGGGGGCTGCGAACTCCGGCTCTGTGACTGGCCGGAGGTGCGTGCGCGCAGGAGCCGCCACTAGCGGTATGACCCCATTCACAAAACGGCATGCTCAGTGAGCCTGCGCCATTGTCTACGGCGCTCATGTGCCATAGACATCGGTGCTGTCATTTTTGCAAATATCTCCTAAACCGTGTAGGTTTAGGAGATATTTGTTGCACCTACAGGTAAGCCTTAATCTAGGCTTAGCTGTAGGTTAATCAAAATGATGCAACTTAAAGGAGGTATGCCTATCAAGAATGCTTTTTAGCATGCCACCTGCCCAACAAATGGAGGTGTGGCCAATAAACTAAGTGTCGCTTTAACCGCTTAAGGACCGCCTCCTGTATATATAGGTCGGCAGAATGGCACGGACAGGCATAAGCACGTACAGGTACGTCCCCTTTAAAATGCCGCCGTGTGGTCGCGCTCGCGACCCTGCCGCTCTCTTCGTGAGCCCGACCGTGGATCCCGCGGACTCGATCGCATCGGGGACACCCGTGATCGTCTCACGGAGAGATAGAGCGGAGAGATGTTTGTGTAAACAAGCATCTCCCCGCTCTGCCTAGTGACAATGACAGTAATTACCGCTTCCTGTAATCGGAAGCGGTGATCACTGTCTTGTCACACACAGCTCATCCCCCCTACAGTTAGAAGCACTCATCAGGGCACACTTAACCCCTACAGCACCACCTAGCGGTTAACCCTTTCACTGCCAGTGTCATTTTCACAGTAATCAGTGCATTTTTATAGCACTGTTCGCTGTAAAAATGACAATGGTCCCAAAAATGTGTCAAAAGTGTCCGATGTGTCCGCCATAATGTCAAAGTAATGATAAAAACGATTAATAAAAATGCCATAAAACGACCCCCTATTTTGTAGACGCTATAACTTTTGCGCAAACAAATCAATAAATGCTTATTGTGATTTTTTTTTTTACCAAAAATATGTAGAAGAATACGTAGCGGCCTAAACTGAGGAAAAAAAAAGATTTTTATATATTTTTTGGGGATATTTATTATAGCAAAAAGTTAAAAATATTGCATTTTTTTCAAAATTGGCGCTCTATTTTTGTTTATAGCGCAAAAAATAAAAACCGCATAGGTGATCAAATACCACCAAAAGAAAGCTCTATTTGTGGGAAAAAAAGGACGTCAATTTTGTTTGGGAGCCACGTCGCATGACCGCGCAATTGTCAGTTAAAGCAACGCAGTGCCGAATCGCAAAAAGTGGCCTGTTCTTTGAACCGCTTGTAGTGTGGGGGTAAATAAAGCCCAGAAATTATCTTATTGGCAGTGATAGTAACCACCTAGCATTGGTGTCATTGGTAGCAATAATAACCCCCAGCAGTGGTGTAAATGGCCACAATAATCCTGCTTTGATTGGTGGTCAGTGGTAGTAACCTTAAGGCCCCTTTCACACTGGGGTGGTGGGTGCATAGTGCCGCTATTTTTAGCGGCGCTATACCGTCGGAATTGCGCCGGTATTCGGCCACTAGCGGTGCGGTATTAACCCCCGCTAGCGGCCGAAAAAGGGTTAATACCGCCGGCAATGCGCCTCAGCAGAGGCGCATTGCCAGCGGTATTACCGCGGTTTCCCATTACTTTCAATGGGAAGGAACAGTGAAGGAGCGGTAAACACACCGCTCCTCTCCCCGCTCCAAAGATGCTGATAGCAGGACTTTTGGAGCTTTCACATTGAGACTGCAGGGGCAGGAGTTTTCAGGCGGTATTTAGGCGCTATTTTTAGCGCTAAACCGCTTGAAAAACTCCTCTGTGTGAAAGGGGTCTAACCCTCCAGCATTGGTGGTCAATGGCAAGCTATAAAAATAACTACCCCCCCACACACACACACCATAAACTTTCTCCTCTTAGCAGAATAAGTGTAACAACACTTTTCACAGTTTTCTGGTCCCACCCATCTCCAGTTCTCTCTCTTAAGGCCATGTAAGGTCCTCTATTTCCAATTAACAACAAGTCACCCCCTTCGGGGCACCCTCTAAGCAGACTGCCACCCCCCAGGTTAAGCCACTGGAAGACAAAACAGGACCAGGATGTGCATTGCAGCGCAAAAAGCCCTAATTATACTGATACATGAACACCAGTGATTTATAGGGTTCTCCACCCTCCTGGAATATGTGAGCAACAAGACTGTGATTAATCCATTTCACAGACAGCCACCATGTTCCATGGGTTAGCATAGAAGTGTCAGTTCCCCAGACTTTACAGCTCAATTCACACGCTGTATCCTTGCTGTTTGTGTAGCTGCAATAATTCATTGATGCCCTTTACCTACAGCATACCAGGAATAGTTTGTACCACATGTTCCCATAATGACTGGCTAACAAGTACCCCTGAAGTGTCTCCTAATCAGCAGCTGCCTTCTCAAGTTTTATGTTTTCCTAAAGTAGTGTTTCGATAAGCATAAGAACAAATATAATTTAAGATATGTATTGTGCATAGTGAGCAATGCAAGAGTACTCCAGCTTCTGAAGGATGCATTAATGTTAAAATATTGCTTGGAAATACTAGACAAAGGCCACATTTTCTGTTATCACACAGCACTACAATTTTTTCTTAACTACCGTATTTATCGGCGTATAACACGCACCCTAACTTTAAGAGGGAAGTTAGGGTGCGTGTTAGGTGCCTGTAATGCTGGCTGTTCGCTCATCAACGATTTATATAGGCTTCTTATGACGTCAAAGTCACATGCTCCCATGACATCACAGTCACATGCTCTGGGGCCACCCGGAGCATGTAACTGTAACATCATGAGAAGCCTATATAAATAGTTGATGAGCAAACAGCCAGCATTACAGCGGGAGGAAGCGACGAGTCAACATCGAGGAGGAGAAGAGGGAAGAAGACGCCGACGGCGACGGGAAGACCGGCCCCTCCACTAGCAAAAGAGCTGGAAGAAGATAGTGGAGGGCCCGGCAGAATAACAACGGAGAGCCGGACGAGACGACGGGAAGACCGGGCCTCTCCGCTAGCAAAAGAGCTGGAAGAAGATAGCGGAGGCCCGGCAGAAGGAAGAAAAAACGGAGAGCGCAGAGACTACACCAGAGACCCCCGAAGTCGGAAGAGACCCCCGGAGTCGGAAGAAGACCCCCAGAGCTGTGTAATAAATTACTTTAAAAACCTGTGTGTGTTTTTTTTTATTGCCATTTTTTTCCACCAGGTGAATGGGTACGATGTACCCCATACTCATTCACATAGGGTGGGGGGCTGGGATCTGGGGGCCCCCTTATTAAAGGGGGGCTCCTGAATTCCGATAAGCCCCCCGCCTGCAGACCCTGACAACCAACGGCCAGGGTTGTCGGGAAGAGGCCCTGTCCTCATCAACATGGGGGCAGGGTGCTTTGGGGTGGGGGGGCCGCAGGTCGCCCCCCTGCCCCAAAGCACCAAACCCCCCATGTTGAGGGCATGCGGCCTGGTAGGGTTCAGGAGGGAGGGGGCGCTCTCGCGTCCCCCCCTCTTCCCCTGCGGCCTGCCAGGTTGCGTGCACGGATAAGGGTCTGGTTTGGATTTTGGGGGAACCCCCATGCCGTTTTTTTCGGCGTAGGGGTTCCCCTTAAAACCCATACCAGACCCAAGGGCCTGGTATGCTCTTGGAGGGGAACCCATGCCAGGTTTTTTATTTAAAATTTGGCCTGGAGTTCCCCCTCAAGAGCAGCAGATCACAAGTCGCATGCCAAAGTCGGATCATGCAAGACTGCGGTCCGACTTTGATCCGACTTCAATGATAGTCAATGGGATGAAGTCACATCAAAGTCGGACCAAAGTAGTACAGGGATCATTCTCAAAGTCGGACCGACATGTGTCGGACCAGTTAAGACGGCTCCCATAGGGAAACATTGATTTTCACACGTCATGCGACATGAGCTCCCAATGTCGGAGCGTTTGTCGCCCCAGTGTGAACCCGGCCTTATACATAAAATTTGGCCTGTTAGTGGGCCCTGAGGACAGGGTTGATGACCACTGCTTTAAAGCATGATAGACAGCACAGTGCTTGTGCTGTGTTTTTTACACGGTTGAAAACAGCAGTGCTGTAAATAAGGTATTTTCTACAAAAAAATTACGCAAAGACACACACTGCACATTATATAATCATATAACACAGCGGACTACAGGATTTCTAATAATGACTTTGCAACCACTTTAAGCCTAAATTTAGTATAAAAAAAAAACACAAGGGATTGTACTTACAATCAATGTGAAGTATCCTCTGTGCTGCTGGCTGTGGTTGTAGGCTGGGTTCACATTGATGTGGCCACAGGTCATAGCTGGGGGTCTAGTGCATCCCAGTTCACTGATTTAGGTGTGAATCGGGTCCGCATTTTTGCTTGAATTTGCACCTGAAACGAAGCCAAAGACGCACAGGACCCTTTTCCAACACGGACCGCGGACGCCCCGGAGCTGTGTGAACCAGCTCCATAGAGAGCCGGTTACACTCTCCTGTCATGCGAATTGGATGCGAGGAAACCTGCATCCAATTTGCATCAGTGTGAACCCAGCCTTAGTTGAAATCCTCTGTCCTCCGATTTCTCCTTCTCATCCCCGCAGCTGTAATCTTCCGGGGCTGCAGGGATTAATATGAGATGGGGGTCGTGTCATTATGCACTTGTCAAGAGTACCTAATATGCCTGTCCTTTTCACCCACCTCCTCCATTCATAGAAGTTGCACTATAGCTATGAATGAAAAATGAGTGTGTGCCTGAATGGATACACGGAACTCTGACTCGGCTCGGGTGCCCCCAAAGCAAGCTGCTGGTATATGGGGGCACGTGTCAGGAGGGAGAGGCCAAAAGCAGTGAAGAGGGACCCAAGAAGAGGAGGATTAGGGCTGCTCTGTGCAAAACCACTGCACTGCAACAAAACAGGTAAGTATAACATGTTTGTTTATTTTTATTTTTAAACAAGAGACTTTCCAATTACAACTTTAATGTTTCCTTTAGTAGTTGCTGTATTCAGATAAATTAAACAAGAGTCACATTTTTTTACTATGAGTTACTGCTCTTTATTAGGTAAGTTAAGTAGAGTAAGCTGTTTAAATTTATATCAATACATCCCAGTCTATATATACTTTAGGAATTAGCTATTGATGTGTCAGATAGATACAAGCTGGCAGCTTGGTGAACTCCAAATGAGGCAAATCTTTATTGGCTACATGTTAATATACACAGCGTGAACACAACTAACGCTCTGAGGAAGGCCAGTGTACCTGAAATGAGTTAGCTTTGTACACACCGTGTATTTTAACATGTAGCCCAAAAAGATTTGCATCCTTTGGAGTACACCAATTTGCCAGCTTGTATCTATCTGGAATGAATTATAAGTGGCACGAGACACCCCAGCCAGGAACCCCAGTCTTCAGCAGCAGATTTCTGAATGAAGCAGTCGAGTGAGGGTATTGTATCTATTTGTAGCTATTGATATAGGCAGAGATTTTTTTCTAACAGACATCTGATCTAATTATTCAGGAATCCCATGCAATTTTTCACCAATTAGGAATAACCATGCAGCAATTTAAAGATGTTGAAAAGTCAAAATCCCTTAACTCTATGTATTTTCCAGGTCAGTGACTCGAACTACTGAAGTCAAAGGATCAACAATGGCAGCATACATTTCCCCCTTCAAACCAAGCTCAGGTGTTGCTTTTTCTCCCAAGTGTTCTTCCAGCATTGGTCATTTGTCACTTTTCTTTTCACATCATCCTTATTCATCCTCTACAGTTCCCATTCTTTTTTGTTTGACATTCATCCTTCTCTGTATTTGTCATCTCAGCCTGTCTGTCCTTCTCAGTTGTCCTTTCTGTTCACAACTTCCCCTCCATCCTGTTCAGCTATCCTTCTCATCCCAGTTTCTTCTCCTTACTTCCTCTTGCTGTTTGTTCACCTTCTCCTCCCAGCTTCTCCTTGCAGATTCTTCTCCCTCCCTCTCAGCTGTCCTCCTCCCACCTTTTTCCCCTTCCTTCTCAGTTTTCTCTTGCCTGCAAACTTATTCTTAATTATCTTCCTAGCTTATTCTCAGCTTCTTTTGCCTCATTCTTAGCCCTGCTTGCCATCCTTGTTTCTAAGTTACTATTCCCCTCAATCAGGGCCAGATTAAGAACATCATGGGTCTGTAGAGTTGCCACCTCATCCCTTTAAACCCGAACACATATGAATTACACAGGTTCTGTGGCTGATTAAGGTGATAATTAAACTCACTTGGTGCCTCATCTGCATTTAATTAGCCTCAGAACCTGTGTAATTCATGGGTGTTCGGGTTTAAAGGGATGAGGTGGCAACCCTATGGGCCTGGTGCTGAGGATTTTGGTGGGCCTTTTATAAATAATAAATTAATAAATTAATAAATATGCAAACAATTTTTTTTATAACAAATTAAATTAAAGAGAGAGAGGGAGGATGAGAAAGAGAGAGAGAGAGGGGTAAGGGAGGGAGTATGAGAGAGAAAGGGGGGATGAGAGAGAGAAGATGTGCATGAGCATGTGTTGGAATGACATCAACGCAGCCCAGCCAAGGCAAGTGACCGAAGGCCCAGAGCCCAGAAGGAAGACCGGGTGAAGATGGAAGCGCCGGGACCCGCCGGATTGATCACAGCGCAGCACTGGAGGGCTCAGTCTGACAATTTAAGTGTTCCCTAATGTTAATATGCTGTACATATTTGTACACTATGGCATAACCTACCTCAGGGCCTCTAAAAAGTAGTAATGTTAGCGAAGTTTACTACCACTTTATTATTACAGGATCCAAGGAGCCTCTCATGGGGCCCCCAACTGACCCAGTGGCCCTTGGTCATGCCTAAGTGCATAGTTGCCATTTCAAAAATATTTTTAAGTGACACTTTTTTTTACAAGTGCTATATTTATTATTTAGAGTAGCTGAGATCCCCTATGTTCCTCTATACATCACAGTAGTAATCACAAAATGAAAGTACTAAAAATGGGGCAGAACAAATATGAGGACTGAGAAGATTTCCTTTAGTTGAACTAACAAAAGTGTGCCCATTCTAGAGCTGGTAACATTGAGGATATTCAGTATAATTTTAAAGAACTGTTTTTGTGGGTAAGAGCCATAGGGGAGGAGTATGGATGGTATAAAAGTGGGAAGTATGTGCAGGTGAGGGAGAGGAATGTGGAGGGTCTAACAGTGGGCACTATGTACAGGAGAGGAGTGCTGAGGGTATGGCAGAAGGCACTATGTACAGGAGAGGAGTTTGAAGGGTATGACAGTGGGCAGTAGGCACAGCAGAGGAGTGTGGATGATATGACAAAGGGTGGTATGTACCAGAGAGGAGTGTGGAGGGTATGAAAGTGGGCAGTATGTACAAGAGAGGAGTGTGGAGAGTAGGGATGAGCCGAACACCCCCCTGTTCGGTTCGCACCAGAACTTGCGAACAGCCAGAATGTTTGCGTGAACTTTAGAACCCTATTAAATACAATGGACTCGAACGTTCGAAATCTAAAGTGCTAATTATAAAGGCTAATATGCAAGTTATTGTCCTAAAAAGTGTTTGGGGACCCGGGTCCTGCCCCAGGGGACATGTATCAATGCAAAAAAAAGTTTTAAAAACTGAAGTTTTTTCGGGAGCAGTGATTTTAATAATGCTTTACATTTTTTTTACACTTTCTTCGTGAAATGGTATGGGTACAATGTACCCCTTACCAATTCACATGGGGGGGCCGGGATCTGGGGGTCCCCTTTGTTAAAGGGGTCTTCCAGATTCCGATAAGCCCCCTGCCCGCAGACCCCCACAACCACCGGGTAAGGGTTGTGGGGATGAGGCCCTTGTCCCCATCAACATGGGGACATCCTCCCCATGTTGAGGGCATGTAGCCTGGTACGGTTTAGGAGGGGGGGCGCTCTCTCGTCCCCCCCTCTTTTCCTGCAGCCTGCCAGGTTGCATGCTCGGATAAAGGGTCTGGTATGGATTTTTGGGGGAACTCCACGCCATTTATTTTTTTAATTTGGGGTGGAGTTCCCTTTAAAATCCATACAAGACCTGAAGGGCCTGGTATGGATATTTGAGGGAAATCCATGCATTTTGTTTTTTAAATTTGCGGCAGGGTTCCCCTTAATATCCATACCAGACCTGAAGGGCCTGGTAATTGAATTTGGGGGGACCCCCACGCTTTTTTTTTTTTTATCAATGACTTTTCTATGTATTGCTGGGAGCCGACAATTCATTATAGCCGTGAGTGAGTTTTAAATGACTTTTTTTCCTTCAGAAATGACACTTTGTGCAGGGACAGTTCTAAGCACGGGAAACAAGCGCGACTTTACATGCATATCATACACACACCCTAGGTACGAAATTTAAAGGAATATTTCACTTTTATTGTTTCACTTTAAGCATTATTAAAATCACTGCTCCCGAAAAAACGTCAGTTTTTAAAACTTTTTTTTGCATTGATACATGTCCCCTGGGGCAGGACCCGGGTTCCCAAACACTTTTTATGACAATAACTTGCATATAAGCCTTTATAATTAGCACTTTAGATTTCTCCCATAGACTTTTCGAATTTGCCGCGAACACCCCAAATTGTTCGCTGTTCGGCGAACGGGCGAACAGGCCATGTTCGAGTCGAAGATGAGTTCGACTCAAACTCGAAGCTCATCCCTAGTGGAGAGTATGACAGTGGGCAGTATGTACAGGAGAGGAGTGTGGGGGATATGACAGAGGGTGGTATGTACCGGAGAGGAGCGTGGAGGGTATGAAAGTGGGCAGTATGTACAGGAGAGGAGTGTGGAGAGTATGATGGTGGGCAGAATGTACAGGAGAGGAGTGTAGAGGGTATGATGGGGGCGGTATGTACAGGAGAGGAATGTGGAGCGAAGGATAGTTGGTAGTATGTACAGGAGAGAAGTGTGAAGGGTAAGGTTGGGTTACAGTATGTACAGGAGAGGAGTGTGGAGGGTAAGGTTGGGTTACAGTATGTACAGGAGAGGAGTGTGCAGGGTATGACAGTGAGCAGTATGTACAGGAGAGGAGTGTGGAGGGTATCACAGTGGGCAGTATGTACAGGAGAGGAGTGTGGATGGTATGATAGTGGGCAGTATGCACAGGAGAGGAGTGTGGAGGGTATGATAGTGGGCAGTATGCACAGGAGAGGAGTGTGGAGGGTATGACAGCCGGCACTATGTACAATAGACGAGTTTATGAATGTGGGCAGTATGTACAGGAGAGGAGCGTGGAGGGTATGACAGTGAGCAGTATGTACAGGAGAGGAGTGTAGACGGTATGATACTGAGCAGTATGTACATTAAATGAGTGTGGAGGGTAAGACAGTGAGCAGTATGTACAGGAGAAGAGTGTGGAGGGTACGACAGTGGGCAGTATGTACAGGAGAAAAATGTGGAGGGTATGAGAGCGAGCAGTATGTACAGGAGAAGAGTGTGGAGGGTATGACAGCCGGCACTATGTACAATAGAGGAGTTTATGAAAGTGGGCAGTATGTACAGGAGAGGAGTGTGGATGGTATGATACTGAGCAGTATGTACATGAGATGAGTGTGGAGGGTAAGACAGTGGGCAGTATGTACAGGAGAGATGTGTGGAGGGTATGACAGTGGGCACTATGTATAGAAGAGAAGTGTAGAGGGTATGACAGTGGACACTATGTATTGGAGAGGAGTGTGGAGGGTATGACAGTGAGCAGTATGTACAGGAGATGAGTGTGGAGAGTATGACAGTGGGCACTATGTATAGTAGAGGAGTGTGGAGGGTATGACAGTGAGCAGTATGTACAGGAGAGAAGTGTGGAGGGTATGATGGTGGGCACTATGTATAGGAGAGAAGTGTGGAGGGTATGACAGTGGGCACTATGTATAGGAGAGGAGTGTGGAGGGTATGACAGTGGACACTATGTATAGGAGAGGAGTGTGGAGGGTATGACAGTGAGCAGTATGTACAGGAGAGAAGTGTATGACAGCGGGCACTATGTACAGGGGAGGAGTGTGTAGGGTATGACTGCGGGCACTATGTATAGGAGAGAAGTGTGGAGGGTATGACAGTGAGCAGTATGTACAGGAAAGGAGTGTAGAGAGTATGTACAGGTGAGTAGGATGAGGGAATTTTGGAAGGAAAAATGTAAAGGTTTGTGGAAGGATGTTTAGGGACTGTGTAGTGGTTAAGCGGGCCATACATGGATTGAAATTACGCAAATTAAGCATAGACCATCCATAGTGGATTTATGTATGGGTTAGCTGGTTTTACACAAGTCAATCTATTGTCTGACTTGAGTACAACCAGCCTGTCAGGTTTTTCCCAAAACAATCAGTGCTGCGAGCTATAAGTAGCAACACTGATCATTGTATGCACAGGCAGAACACAATAACACTGCAGGAGTGATTCCCCCATCCACAGATTAGCAGGTGAGAGGGTGTGTGGGGACAGGCTGGGGAGAGATACTAGTCAGTAGCTGGGAAGGCACTGGCTAGTATCAGAGCCAGATACACACAGGTTACATACGCCATGATCGTTAGAGCGAGAACAACAATTCTAGCACTAGACCTCCTCTGTAACTCTAAACATGTAACCTGTAAAAAAAATTAAAGCATCGCTTAGTATACAAAAAAAATAGTGCTAACTTGTGGGGGTTTTTTTTCATGAATGAAACACTTTCTTTCCAAAAAAAAACATGTTTGAAAAATTGCTGCGCAAATATCGTGTATCATAAAAAGTTGCAAAGACCACCATTTTATTCCCTAGTGTCTCTGCTAAAGCAATATATATAATGTTTGAGGGTTCTGAGTAATTTTCTAGCAAAAAAAAAATTATGATTTTTTTACATGTAGGAGAGAAGTGTCAGAATAGGTCTGGGTGACAAGGGGTTAATTGCCATAAGTAAAATACAAATAATTATTATATTCACTGTGACCTCATCCTCTCTGTCTGCTGCAGAGAGTGTCAGCTTGTATTTAAACTCACCGCTCTGTATGTAGCTTCTGACAGGCTGCGCAAGCAGCCCCGTATCTCCGGAACCACAAATGATAGCAGCCCCATATTTTGATCAATGGTGGGGTGGGTCTTGTCTCTGTGACCCCTGCTTGCCGAGCTACAATCCTCAAAGTCGATCTTCTTCTTCTTTTTTTTCGTGATTTTTTTTTTTCTTTTTGGGCAAATGGGCCTATCTTGAGGAAGGGGCCTGGAGCTGCAGCTCCAATAGCCCCTATGTTAATCCGGCCCTGCCCTCAATGCTCATTGACCCTTTATATCAGCCTTCTTTCTCCTCTCTTGTTGTGATCTCTCCTTCTCCTCATTCTCAGGTGTCCTTCTCTTCCCTGATAATCATCTCTGCTTTTCAGCTGTTGTTGTCCACCCAGATTTGGCATCAGTTCTTTCAGCCATTCCTGGCATACCTGATTCTCAGCTGTCCTTCTTTACCCCTCTTATCATCTCATTCTATCTATTACTTTTAGCCATCCCTGCTTTTAAGCAGTTTTTTCCATCCTTCTTGTCATCCCTTCTTCTTGCCATCCCTTTCCTTCCTGCTTGTCGTGCTTCTCCTCCCTGATTGCCCTCCCTTCTCATGAGCTTTCCTGGTTCTCCCTAATTATTTACCCTCCCTACTTGTCACCCTTGCTTGTCCTCCCTCCTTTTCAATCATCTTTCTCCTCCTAGCTGGTCTTCCTCATTGTCAGCTATCTATCTCCTCCCTATTAGTCCTCCCCTCTAATTTAAGGTGACCAGATTTTTAAAATGAAATCCGGGGGCATATTTGTTTTTTTTTACTAGTAATGGCGGCAATCAGCGACTCTCTGCCCGTCGCCGCCACCCGCCTCACAGCCTGTCAAGTCATACTCTCCGGGCCCCGGCTACTACTGGGTGGGGAGCGGACGAAGATCACTCTGCCAGGGAGTGATCTTCCCTGGCAGATAAGCAGGCAGGCAGCTGGCCGGGACTTAAGAACAGGCGAGCGGAGCTGAATGGGCACCCGAAACTGAAGAAATATTCCCTCGGCTCCGACCAGCACATGATCATCAGAAAAGGGGCACAGATAATGGAAAATAATACACCCCCCTAAGCTAGTAGGAGCGGCGGAGCGGGGGTGTGTAATTCAGATTTTTTTTATTTTTATTCTGCACTGACTGTCTTTGAAATTGCCCCAGCCCCTGTCAGTGTTCTCAATCCGGGGACTGTCCCCGGAAATCGGGGATGTCTGGTCACCCTACTCTATTTAGCTACTCTTTCCCATTCTGCTCGTCCTCCTTCCTCTCAGCCATTCACAGCATCATATGTGTTTGCTATTTAAAGCTATTAAATATTGTCAGCCTTAATGGTCCACTGCAGGTTTTACTGTGTTGCCCTTCAGCTATGTTAACAGTTTGTTCAGTAACCAAAGGGACCAATCAGCATTATCTTAAAGCTAAAATACAGGCAAACAGATAAATACACAGCTGTGGTACATAATTGGGAGCTGTCTTATCAGGTTAAATATTTATCAGCTGCTGACTTTTAATTTTCTCTTTTCAAACAGGGCAAAGAACCACTTTAACGACACTACCTGCCCGGAGTTTGCATGTTCTCCCTGTGCCTGCATGGGTCTCCTCCGGGTACTCCGGTTTCCTCCTACACTCCAAAGACATGCTGTAGGTTAATTGGCTTCTGTCTAAATTGGCCCTAGTATATGAATGTGAGTTAGGGACCTTAGATTGTAAGCTTGAGGGTAGGGACCGATGTGAATGTACAATGTATATGTAAAGCGCTGCGTAAATTGACGGCGCTAAATAAGTACCTAAATAATAATAATAAGCAACGAAAATAGATCACCTCTCTGCCCTCAGCCTGTGATTGGATGAGAGGCAATCTTATCTTTTCTCCTGTTAGCACGTACCCTGTAACCACATGTGCACGCAGCCCAATTGCTTGGCTCCTAATGATGCCGCTCTCTGCCCCTGTTCCATCTATTTATACTGGTTACATATAAAAAAAAAACATTCATTTATTTTTAACAAATATAGAACTCCATTCATTGGTGTGTTTGTTAATATCCCCCTGGCATTTGACTTGAAAGTGTGTGTATAGCCAGATCTTTTATTTTAATATTGACAACAGTAGGGGTGGGGGGGGTCAAACCCACTAGGTTATTTTTGACACCTGTGTTCCGTTGGGGAGATTACTCCCCTTACTTTCTGATCTGGAGACACAAGAGAAAATGAGACAATCTCCCTAAAGTGAGGGGAATTCCCCTTTTAGGCAGTTACCATTAAAACATTTGTCCTCAATGGAAGATTCACTCTCACCTCTTTTTCTCATGACAACTTTAAAATGTAAGATTTCCCCTTATTTTCTGCCTTAGTGACAATGGTCACCAGGACAAATACAGTGATAAATCTCCCCAGCAGAGACACAGAGAGCATTAAAAATTTGATAGAGTGTCTAATAACCATTTCTAACGCAATACAAAACTAAAACAAACTTAAAAAGGGGTGCCTTTCCATACATTTTAAGTATAATTACGTTGTTGTGAGTTCCTGTGAAGTAATAGTAATGAAATTACTGGCCACTTCTGAAAGCAACAAAGATCAAGCTAGAAAGATTTCCATCTTTATTAGGAACTTTGAGAGAGATTTATTTCACATGATCAGAAGAGTGTTGAGATTGTAGTGGTGAAACTTCTAGTGCCTTGTATATCCTTGATGCCATGATTCACTTTTTACCTCTTGTTGCTTACACATCGTTGTGAAGATATTTTACATAGAAAAAGAGCTGGGAACATCCTGTATGGATTATTATTAAAGTCTTCATATAAACAGAACATTTCATATTGATTATGTGTTATGCTGTTAAAGGATTTTGGGAGACACTCATTGCAAACTGGTTATTAAGATTTACTTCTTGATGTGTCTTGCATCTCACCATGGAAAGTATTGCACACCTGAACCTGTATTAAAATGTAAAAAGATCACTTATGTAGGAATACACTATATATACACACAACAAGAGCAAACAAAATATACTGTTATGTTGCAGATCAACATATGGGTCGAGTAGCTTTTATCAGCTTAACCAATGACTGCTTGCAATAAAGGACAAACAGATCAGCCTGTTCCTGGGCACACGCTATAAAAGCAATAGCTAGTATAAATACAAACATTAAAAGAAGTATATTTTTAAAATAATTTATTAATTAAATAGTTTTGAGTATAGCCAATAAAATAAATAGTGATATGAAATTATTAAAGAAATCGCAATACTTACTTTTTATTTGCAATGACGTATATACATGGGTTGTAGAAAGTGGAGGATTTAGCAAACAGTGGAGCTATGATAGCCATTGCTGGTGTAATTTGTTTAGGATCCCCAAAAGATGACCATAAGCACACAATAGAATAGGGAGACCAGGCCACCAGAAACATGACAATCATTACTACTGACATCTGCAAGACAGACAAATATGGGGAAACTTTTCTCTTTAAAGGCCAATTGCAATAAAAACATAGTGAGTCACAGTTATCTGTTGATACTAATCCGCACGCTAACCCCCTAAGAAAATATTTCTTATGCAAGCAAATCCCCCTTCCTAGCACAAATCCCCTCCCATTTCATTTCCCCAGGAGCACAAATCCTCTCCTCCAGGACACCCCCCCCCCCCCCAATCATGCTTACTAGGATAAACCCTGCCTAAAAAAAACATTTCCCTTCGTAGCTCCCTACCTAAATTCCCCCCCCCCCCCAGCACTCATTCTTCACCCCCATCCCTCGTTTAGCACTAATGCTCTTCTCCATCCACCCTTCTAGCACAGTCTTATACCCAATGGAGCCAAGAGAAACACCGCTCCAGGTGAGTGGATTCAGGTGAGTTGGGAAGAGGACTCCTACCACAGGTGCAAGCCTCGGCTCGCCTGCCGTACAAGTAATGTGAAGAAAGAAGTGGCTGCACACCAGAGTAACAAAAGTCCTTTTATTCCTCTTCCATAAAATAAGGGATCACACACCACAGGACAGTAGCAAGTACATCGGGTAGACGCGTTTCACACAGTTACATTGAGCTTATTTTATGGAAGAGGTATAAATAGACTTTTGTTACTCCGGTGTGCAGCCACTTCTTTCTTCACAGTCTTATTCTCAGCATGTTTCTTACTCTGACCCCCACTCCATTGTCCCCAGTTCAGGTATTCCCCTCATATACACAGACCTCAGATGCAGCATGATGTCCTTCCTCCCAAGCTCCTCCTCATCTTGACACATCCGAGTTGAGGAGGAGCCTTAGGAAAGCTGACTTTTAAAACTTTTGCCAGGCAGCAGGAGAGGTGAGATGATGCTGCTGTGGCAGGGGTATAGGATCCAGGCTTGGGGACACCACTGACCATAAGAATGGGATTTTACAGAGTTTACTTACCTGTCTCCTACCCACATTCTTTGCTGGGAGGAGATGGGGCAGGGTAAGCAAACCCTGCACAGTCCCGATCTGACAGTCCCACTGTAGGAGCGCTGCAGTGGCAGGAGGAAGAGCTGGAGCCGAGAGAGAGCATAGGCCACACCTCCTCCCAGCTCTCTCCTCCTCTCCAGATTCAGCTTGTCACTTCCTGAACAAAGCTGACAGGAGTAATGATACAGCTGTCACTACTCCTGTCAGCCACTATAAAGACATGCTGACAGGTTAATTGGCTCTTCTTTCAATTGACCCTAGTGTGCATGCATGTTAAATTATAAGCTGAATAAACAATTACATTAAAAAAATTATTCTAACTTTAAATTAAATATGTCCAAAACTGAGGCCCTTAATATATCCCTTCCGCACATGACCCTCACTCGAGTACAGGCTAACTTCCCCTTCCAGTGGAGCCCCAGGGGCATCTCTTATCTGGGAATAACGATTCCCTCCAATCTTTCAGAGCTTTACGCTCTCAATTACCTCCCCCTATTGACCCAGCTTCGGAAGGAACTGGATGCCTGGAACTCCTCCCCATTGCCCTGGTTTGGTCACATCAATACATTGAAAATGGACACCCTCCCTCAATTACTTTATTTGTTCCAAACTGTACCTATTTCCATCCTTAAACATTTTTTTACTTCCCTACGTTCAATGTCCATACGTTTCATTTGGCACCAAGGCATGTGCTCTGTCCGTCACACACTGCTCACATACCCCAAAATCCGGGCCGGGGTAGGCTTTCCCGACTTTGAGCTATACCACAGAGCGGCGCTGTTGTCTAGGGTTTTGGAGTGGTTTCCTCGCTCCTTCCCCAAAGCATCCACCATGGTGGAAAAGGACCTGTCCACCCTTGACCTCCGGGCCCTACTCTGGGGCTATGGGTGACACCTACATTTACTCTCCTACACCTGATACACGATAAACCCCCCTTCTTACACCAGGAAATGGTCCACGGATCTGGGAAAGGAACTCCACCTGGTGGATTGGCAAAAGTCGTACCACTTTACGCACAAATCCTCAATATCCTGTTATTCCCAGGAGAAAAACTTTAAACTCCTCTCCCGGTGGTACAGGGACCCTCAATCTCTCCATAAAATATTCCCGCCTGTACCTCCCTTGTGTTGGAGGTGCGGTTCGGCAGATGGCAGCTACCTCCATATATGGTGGGACTGTCAGTCCATTCAGCCCCTTTGGTCTCAGGTCTTTGCCATATACAGCAGTCTATACGATCGACCTCTGACGTCCTCCCCAGAGATAGCTTTATTATCCATGCTCCCTGGCTCCGTAGGCTCTCAGAAACGCACCTTACTGTGTTTCTTCTTGTCGGCCGCCAGGCAGCTTATCCTCCTATTCTGGAGATGTTAGCCCTTGATAATGACACCTACGACAAATTTAAGACCCTATGGCTCCTATGGATCAATTATTCTACCTCGCACTCCTTGAAAACATTATTGACACCTCAGGGTCAACCCTGACATACACTCTGAATCCATTATGCAGGTTTAACGCGTTGGGTCTGCTCGGTCCACCTTTATCCCTGTCCTCTCTTCCCCTTCCCCTTCTTCCCTCTACTATCTTTTTTTCCCCCCTTCTCCCTATGCCTATATTTCTTCACCTTACAGTCAGGTGTCATGCTAAACGATTTTATTGACCCTCACTGCTTTTTGTATAGAGTCTCACCGTCTGCCCCAGGAAGGCGGCGGTGTGTTAAGGTTTCCGTTGGAAACGCTTCCTGCAGTATTCAGAAAGCGTGACTTGCATTGTATTACCCTATGTCATTGACATCTGAATGTTATTTGTATTATTCTATTCTGTTGAAAGCAATAAAAACATATTTGACTCTAAAAAAAAATATTCAATACCATAATGGTGTTCATGTAATGCAAAAAACAAAAATTCTATATATTTTTTGCAACAAACACCTGTATGATATGTTATATTAATAGATTTTTATATACAAAGTATTGCACCACACTGCCCACACACTAGCCATTAAAGATACATTATTGCCCTGCCCATGACAGTGTCTCCGAAAAGGACATCCCTGGTCCCTTACACTTACCTGAACTCAATCGTAGCTCCTTGTTCCTCTGTAGCCAGCAAGAATACCCACATTCAGGTATGGAGAAGTATGAGACCTGCTCCCCTGTGAGTGTAACAGGATCTAGCAGCCAAATGCTATGCCCAAGTACTGTTACATGTTACATGACTGACGGAGTGACATCACATCTTCACTGGGTCACTAACGCAGCAAATTTCTGTGTCAGCTGCGAGGGAGTTTATGTAAGGTGAGTATATAGGGGTTGGGGATGTCCCTGCCAGGGACATTGTAATTTTGCATGTGCGTTAAAAAAAAAGAGCATGAATATTAATTTAAAAAATAAATCATTTAGAAAATAATGCACAGGAATAGGGATGAGCTTCGTGTTCGAGTCGAACATACGTTCGACTCGAACATCGGCTGTTCGATCGTTCGACGAAGATCGAACGATTTGGGCCGTTCGCGCCAAATTCGAGTGACGCGAACGGCCCACAATGCACTACGCCATCGCAGTGTCATCCAGGCGCTGTGATTGGCCAAGCATGCACTGTGACCCCGCATGCTTGGCCAATCACAGCGCCGGCAGCGAGGAGAGCAATGATTGGCCACAGGCAGGATGCCTGTGGCCAATTATTCTTGAGGGGGTTTAGTACACGCCCCACACTATAAAAGGCCGCCAGCGCGGCGGCCTTGTGTAGTGTGTTCCGGAGCAGGGAAAGAGAAGCATAGGCAGGGACAGTGTCATTTTTTTTCCTTTACTAATCCTGGATTCCTTGTGTTTAGGGACAAATAAGGATAGGTAGGGAGAGTGTCAATGTGTTATTCTGTGCTAAACCTTGTTTGTAGGGACAGAGAGGTACAGTGAGGGAAAGTGTCAGTGTGCTATTCTGTTCTAAACCAATCTTGCTGAACCATATTTGAAATCCTTGAGTTTAGGGACAAAGAGGTACAGTGAGGGAAAGTGTCAGTGTGCTATTCTGTGCTAAATCTTGTTTGTAGGGACAGAGTAGGACAGTGAGTGAAACTGACAGTGTGCTATTCTGTTCTAAACCAATCTTGCTGAACCATATTTGAAATCCTTGAGTTTAGGGACTGAGAGGTACAGTGAGGGAAAGTGTCAGTGTGCTATTCTGTGCTAAATCTTGTTTGTAGGGACAGAGTAGGACAGTGAGTGAAACTGACAGTGTGCTATTCTGTTCTAAACCAATTTTGCTGAACCATATTTGAAATCCTTGAGTTTAGGGACAGAGGGGTACAGTGAGGGAAAGTGTCAGTGTGCTATTCTGTGCTAAATCTTGTTTGTAGGGACAGAGTAGGACAGTGAGTGAAACTGACAGTGTGCTATTCTGTTCTAAACCAATCTTGCTGAACCATATTTGAAATCCTTGAGTTTAGGGACAGAGAGGTACAGTGAGGGAAAGTGTCAGTGTGCTATTCTGTGCTAAATCTTGTTTGTAGGGACAGGGTAGGACAGTGAGTGAAACTGACAGTGTGCTATTCTGTTCTAAACCAATCTTGCTGAACCATATTTGAAATCCTTGAGTTTAGGGACTGAGAGGTACAGTGAGGGAAAGTGTCAGTGTGCTATTCTGTGCTAAATCTTGTTTGTAGGGACAGAGTAGGACAGTGAGTGAAACTGACAGTGTGCTATTCTGTTCTAAACTAATCTTGCTGAACCATATTTGAAATCCTTGAGTTTAGGGACTGAGAGGTACAGTGAGGGAAAGTGTCAGTGTGCTATTCTGTGCTAAATCTTGTTTGTAGGGACAGAGTAGGACAGTGAGTGAAACTGACAGTGTGCTATTCTGTTCTAAACCAATCTTGCTGAACCATATTTGAAATCCTTGAGTTTAGGGATAGAGAGGTACAATGAGGGAAAGTGTCAGTGTGCTATTCTGTGCTAAATCTTGTTTGTAGGGACAGAGTAGGACAGTGAGTGAAACTGACAGTGTGCTATTCTGTTCTAAACCAATCTTGCTGAACCATATTTGAAATCCTTGAGTTTAGGGACAGAGGGGTACAGTGAGGGAAAGTGTCAGTGTGCTATTCTGTGCTACATCTTGTTTGTAGGGACAGAGTAGGACAGTGAGTGAAACTGACAGTGTGCTATTCTGTTCTAAACTAATCTTGCTGAACCATATTTGAAATCCTTGAGTTTAGGGACAGAGAAGGACACTCGTGGAAACTATCAGTGTGCTATTCTGTGCTAAATCTTGTTTGTAGGGACAGAGAGGTACAGTGAGTGAAACTGACAGTGTGCTATTCTGTTCTAAACCAAACTTGCTGAACCATATTTGAAATCCTTGAGTTTAGGGACAGAGAAGGACACTCGTGGAAACTATCAGTGTGCTATTCTGTGCTAAATCTAGTTTGTAGGGACAGAGTAGGACAGTGAGTGAAACTGACAGTGTGCTATTCTGTTCTAAACCAATCTTGCTGAACCATATTTGAAATCCTTGAGTTTAGGGACAGAGAAGGACACTCGTGGAAACTATCAGTGTGCTATTCTGTGCTAAATCTTGTTTGTAGGGACAGAGTAGGACAGTGAGTGAAACTGACAGTGTGCTATTCTGTTCTAAACCAATCTTGCTGAACCATATTTGAAATCCTTGAGTTTAGGGACAGAGAAGGACACTCGTGGAAACTCTCAGTGTGCTATTCTGTGCTAAATCTAGTTTGTAGGGACAGAGTAGGACAGTGAGTGAAACTGACAGTGTGCTATTCTGTTCTAAACCAATCTTGCTGAACCATATTTGAAATCCTTGAGTTTAGGGACAGAGAAGGACACTCGTGGAAACTATCAGTGTGCTATTCTGTGCTAAATCTTGTTTGTAGGGACAGAGTAGGACAGTGAGGGAAAGTGTCAGTGTGCTATTCTGTTCTAAACCAATCTTGCTGAACCATATTTGAAATCCTTGAGTTTAGGGACAGAGAAGGACACTCGTGGAAACTCTCAGTGTGCTATTCTGTGCTAAATCTAGTTTGTAGGGACAGAGTAGGACAGTGAGTGAAACTGACAGTGTGCTATTCTGTTCTAAACCAATCTTGCTGAACCATATTTGAAATCCTTGAGTTTAGGGACAGAGAAGGACACTCGTGGAAACTATCAGTGTGCTATTCTGTGCTAAATCTTGTTTGTAGGGACAGAGTAGGACAGTGAGGGAAAGTGTCAGTGTGCTATTCTGTTCTAAACCAATCTTGCTGAACCATATTTGAAATCCTTGAGTTTAGGGACACAGAAGGACACTCGTGGAAACTCTCAGTGTGCTATTCTGTGCTAAATCTAGTTTGTAGGGACAGAGTAGGACAGTGAGTGAAACTGACAGTGTGCTATTCTGTTCTAAACCAATCTTGCTGAACCATATTTGAAATCCTTGAGTTTAGGGACAGAGAGGTACAGTGAGGGAAAGTGTCAGTGTGCTATTCTGTGCTAAATCTTGTTTGTAGGGACAGAGTAGGACAGTGAGTGAAACTGACAGTGTGCTATTCTGTTCTAAACCAATCTTGCTGAACCATATTTGAAATCCTTGAGATTAGGGACAGAGAAGGACACTCGTGGAAACTATCAGTGTGCTATTCTGTGCTAAATCTTGTTTGTAGGGACAGAGAGGTACAGTGAGTGAAACTGACAGTGTGCTATTCTGTTCTAAACCAATCTTGCTGAACCATATTTGAAATCCTTGAGTTTAGGGACAGAGAAGGACACTCGTGGAAACTATCAGTGTGCTATTCTGTGCTAAATCTTGTTTGTAGGGACAGAGTAGGACAGTGAGGGAAAGTGTCAGTGTGCTATTCTGTTCTAAACCAATCTTGCTGAACCATATTTGAAATCCTTGAGTTTAGGGACAGAGAAGGACACTCGTGGAAACTCTCAGTGTGCTATTCTGTGCTAAATCTAGTTTGTAGGGACAGAGTAGGACAGTGAGTGAAACTGACAGTGTGCTATTCTGTTCTAAACCAATCTTGCTGAACCATATTTGAAATCCTTGAGTTTAGGGACAGAGAAGGACACTCGTGGAAACTATCAGTGTGCTATTCTGTGCTAAATCTTGTTTGTAGGGACAGAGAGGTACAGTGAGTGAAACTGACAGTGTGCTATTCTGTTCTAAACCAATCTTGCTGAACCATATTTGAAATCCTTGAGTTTAGGGACAGAGAAGGACACTCGTGGAAACTATCAGTGTGCTATTCTGTGCTAAATCTAGTTTGTAGGGACAGAGTAGGACAGTGAGGGAAAGTGTCAGTGTGCTATTCTGTTCTAAACCAATCTTGCTGAACCATATTTGAAATCCTTGAGTTTAGGGACAGAGAAGGACACTCGTGGAAACTCTCAGTGTGCTATTCTGTGCTAAATCTAGTTTGTAGGGACAGAGTAGGACAGTGAGTGAAACTGACAGTGTGCTATTCTGTGCTAAACCAATCTTGCTGAAGCATATTGCAAATCCTTGTGTTTAGGGACAGAGAAGGATAGGCAGGGGACAGTGTCAGTGTCATTGTTGCTAAGCCTCCTGCACAGTATACACCTGAAGGTAGCCCTTATTGCTGTTTTTCCCATCTCCCTGCAGGCCATCTATTAAAATGTCTGGAAGGCAAACAAGGAGAGGCAGACAGTCAGGAGGCAAAAAAAAAGGGCAAGCAGGCTCTGTGTCTGGGGGCAACAGTGCTGGTCGTGGACGCGGTGCATTGTCATCAGCACATGGCCATGGGACACGCTTGTCCTTCTTTTCGGCAGCTGGACATGTTGAGCCACATCATGCCGAACACTTGGTAGAGTGGATGACCAAGCCCACCTCATCCTCCTCATCCTCTCTCACCCAGGCTCAGGCTACTGGCAAAGCAGCTGCCAAAGCGTCCTCTTCTCTGGTATCATTATCTTCATTAGTCAATCCTTCCCTAGACCCACCATGTCCTCCTCCTGAGGAGTCCCCCGAACTGTTTGAGCACAGTGTTGGGTACATGCTCCAGGAGGATGCCCAGCGTTTCGAAGGATCTGATGATGATACCCAGATAGAGGAAGGCAGTAGCGTGAGAGCAGAGAGAGGGGATGCTCAAGAAGGACACCAATCTGGCAGTCATGCTCCAGCAGCTGCAGCATACTGCCAGATTGGCTCCAGTGATGAGGAGGGAGGGGATGATGAGGTCACTGACTCCACGTGGGTGCCTAATAGGAGAGAGGAGGAGGAGGAGGATGAGGAGGAGGCACATCTCCAACGAGGCAGGATGCCCTTGGGTGGCCAGCGTATGGGCAGCACACCGATGGAATCACACCGCAGAGCTTCGCCTGTGCAGGGCGCTGCCTCTGCCCGTCATTCAAAAAGTTCTTTGGTGTGGCCCTTTTTTGAGGCGAGTGCATCAGATCGCACAGCTGCTGTTTTCAACATATGTCTCAAGCGTATATCGCTTGGCCAAAACATCAGCCGCTTGGGCACCACATGCTTGATCAGACATATGTTGACCTGCCATGCAGCTCGTTGGCAAGCATACCTTAAAGTCCCACACCAAAGAACAAAGCTGACCTCTTCTTGCACCGCATCAGCTGGGATCTCCAACCCCACTATACCTTCAGTCCTCTCTGAAACCTGCTCTGAGAGGAATGAAGGTGTAGAATTAGGTGTGTCACAGCCAAGTACTTGCGGGCACTCTGCTAGCAGTACACCGACGTCCGATTCTAGCAGGCAAATTTCCCTGCCCCAGCTGCTGGACCGTTGAAAGAAGTTCACTCCCAGCCATCCACATGCCCAGCGGTTGAATGCTAGCTTGGCTAAATTGCTAGCACTTCAACTGCTGCCTTTTCAGTTGGTAGACTCGGCCCCCTTCCGTGAGTTTGTGCAATGTGCGGTTCCTCAGTGGCAGGTTCCCAAACGCCACTTTTTCTCACGGAAGGCGATTCCGGCTCTCTACAGGCATGTGGAAGGCAATGTCTTGGCCTCGCTGGACAGGGCGGTCAGCGGTAAGGTGCATATTACCGCTGACTCATGGTCCAGCAGGCATGGACAGGGACGTTACCTTTCTTTCACGGCCCATTGGGTCACTCTTTTGGCAGCTGGGAAGGATGCAGGACAAGGTGCAGTAGTGTTGGAGGTTGTTCCACCGCCACGCCTCCAAAATGCTACTACTGGTTGTGACACACCTCTCTCCTCCACCCCCTCCTCTTCTTCTTCCTCCATGGCCTCTTCCTGTGGTTTGTCCTCGGAACCAGCGGTGCTCCGTAGGCATTCAAGGGGCTACGCAAGTACGCAGGCAAAAAGATGCCATGCCGTGCTTGCGCTGGTGTGTTTGGGGGACAGGAGCCACACTGGGGCAGAGGTCCTGTCTGCTCTGCAGGGGCAAGCCGAGAGGTGGTTGACGCCACGCCAGCTTAAGCCAGGAATGGTGGTTTGCGACAATGGCACCAACCTCCTCTCCGCCCTCCGACAGGGACAACTGACCCATGTGCCCTGTATGGCTCACGTCCTTAACCTGGTGGTGCAGCGGTTCTTGGGCAGGTACCCGGGCTTACAGGATGTCCTGAGGCAGGCCAGGAAAGTCTGTGTTCATTTCCGCAGATCTTATAATGCCAGTGCTCGCCTGGCTGAGCTGCAAAAGGAGTTGAACCTGCCCAAGAACCGCCTTATATGTGACATGCCCACCAGGTGGAACTCAACGTTGGCCATGCTGCAGCGGCTGCACACGCAGCAGAGGGCCATCAATGAGTACCTGTGTGACTACGGCACCAGGACAGGGTCAGGGGAGCTCGGGTTTTTTTCACCACGCCAGTGGGGCATGATCAGGGATGCATGCACTGTCCTGGCACCATTTGAGGAGGCCACGAGGATGGTGAGCAGTGACAGTGCATGCATCAGTGACACTGTACCTCTTGTCCACCTGTTGGAGCACACGCTGCGTGGAATAATGGACAGGGCACTTGAGGCAGAACAGAGGCAGGAAGAGGAGGACTTCCTTGCCTCTCAAGGCCCCCTTTACCCTGACAGTGTTCCTTCTGTCCCACCCATCGCACAGGAAGAGGAGGAGGAGGAGAAGGAGGAGGATTGTGTCAGCATGGAGGTGGAGGCTGGCACTCAGCATTATCAGCAGCAGTCTTTTAGGGATGATTTACAGTCCCAAGAAACCAGTGGACTTGTACGTGGCTGGGAGGAGGTGGCTGCGGATCATGTCGTCCTTAGTGACCCAGAGGACTCCGGAATGAATGCCTCGGCTAACCTAAGCTGCATGGCCTCCCTGATCCTGCAAAGTCTGCGGAAGGATCCTCGTATTCTTCGGATCAAGGAGAGGGACCATTACTGGCTGGCCACTCTCCTTGATCCACGGTACAAGGGTAAGGTTGTGGACCTTATGTTACCGTCGCAGAGGGAGCAGAGGATGAGACAACTCCGGGAGGCCTTGCAGAAAGGTCTGTGCAACGCGTTCCCAGAGACTGGGAGGTTACAAACTCCTGGTCCTGGACAACGAGTTGCTGAGGCTTCGGGCAGTCAAAGAAGGAGCGGTGGGGAAGGTGGCCGTCTGACCGATGCATTCAGACAATTCTTTAGTCCGCAGCCCCAAAGTATGATCGTTTCCAGCAACCATCGCCAGCGTCTGATATACATGGTGCAGGAATACCTAGGGGCAAGGTCAGACTTGGACACCTTCCCCACTGAAAATCCTCTGGCTTACTGGGTCTTGAGTAGGGATGAGCTTCGTGTTCGAGTCGAACATACGTTCGACTCGAACATCGGCTGTTCGATCGTTCGACGAAGATCGAACGATTTGGGCCGTTCGCGCCAAATTCGAGTGACGCGAACGGCCCACAATGCACTACGCCATCGCAGTGTCATCCAGGCGCTGTGATTGGCCAAGCATGCACTGTGACCCCGCATGCTTGGCCAATCACAGCGCCGGCAGCGAGGAGAGCAATGATTGGCCACAGGCAGGATGCCTGTGGCCAATTATTGCTGAGGGTGTTTAGTACACGCCCCACACTATAAAAGGCCGCCAGCACGGCGGCCTAGTGTAGTGTGTTCCGGAGCAGGGAAAGACAAGCATAGGCAGGGACAGTGACATTTATTTCTTTCTTGCTTAACCTGGATTCCTTTAGTTTAGGGAAAGAGAAGGATAGGTAGGGAGAGTGTCAGTGTGTTTTACTGTGCGAATCCTTGTTTCTAGGGACAAAGAAGGAAAGTGAGGGGAATTCTCCTTGTGCTATAGTGTGCTTTAAAAAAACATTTTTTCTAGGGACAGAAAACTCTAGGTAGGGAGAGTGTCAGTTTCTTTCACTGTGCGAGTCCTTGTTTCTAGGGACAAAGAAGGAAAGTGAGGGGAATTCTCCTTGTGCTATAGTGTGCTTTAAAAAAACATTTTTTCTAGGGACAGAAAACTCTAGGTAGGGAGAGTGTCAGTTTCTTTCACTGTGCGAGTCCTTGTTTCTAGGGACAAAGAAGGAAAGTGAGGGGAATTCTCCTTGTGCTATAGTGTGCTTTAAAAAAACATTTTTTCTAGGGACAGAAAACTCTAGGTAGGGAGAGTGTCAGTTTCTTTCACTGTGCGAGTCCTTGTTTCTAGGGACAAAGAAGGAAAGTGAGGGGAATTCTCCTTGTGCTATAGTGTGCTTTAAAAAAACATTTTTTCTAGGGACAGAAAACTCTAGGTAGGGAGAGTGTCAGTTTCTTTCACTGTGCGAGTCCTTGTTTCTAGGGACAAAGAAGGAAAGTGAGGGGAATTCTCCTTGTGCTATAGTGTGCTTTAAAAAAAACATTTTTTCTAGGGACAGAAAACTCTAGGTAGGGAGAGTGTCAGTTTCTTTCACTGTGCGAGTCCTTGTTTCTAGGGACAAAGAAGGAAAGTGAGGGGAATTCTCCTTGTGCTATAGTGTGCTTTAAAAAAACATTTTTTCTAGGGACAGAAAACTCTAGGTAGGGAGAGTGTCAGTTTCTTTCACTGTGCGAGTCCTTGTTTCTAGGGACAAAGAAGGAAAGTGAGGGGAATTCTCCTTGTGCTATAGTGTGCTTTAAAAAAACATTTTTTCTAGGGACAGAAAACTCTAGGTAGGGAGAGTGTCAGTTTCTTTCACTGTGCGAGTCCTTGTTTCTAGGGACAAAGAAGGAAAGTGAGGGGAATTCTCCTTGTGCTATAGTGTGCTTTAAAAAAACATTTTTTCTAGGGACAGAAAACTCTAGGTAGGGATAGTGTCAGTTTCTTTCACTGTGCGAGTCCTTGTTTCTAGGGACAAAGAAGGAAAGTGAGGGGAATTCTCCTTGTGCTATAGTGTGCTTTAAAAAAACATTTTTTCTAGGGACAGAAAACTCTAGGTAGGGAGAGTGTCAGTTTCTTTCACTGTGCGAGTCCTTGTTTCTAGGGACAAAGAAGGAAAGTGAGGGGAATTCTCCTTGTGCTATAGTGTGCTTTAAAAAAACATTTTTTCTAGGGACAGAAAACTCTAGGTAGGGATAGTGTCAGTTTCTTTCACTGTGCGAGTCCTTGTTTCTAGGGACAAAGAAGGAAAGTGAGGGGAATTCTCCTTGTGCTATAGTGTGCTTTAAAAAAACATTTTTTCTAGGGACAGAAAACTCTAGGTAGGGAGAGTGTCAGTTTCTTTCACTGTGCGAGTCCTTGTTTCTAGGGACAAAGAAGGAAAGTGAGGGGAATTCTCCTTGTGCTATAGTGTGCTTTAAAAAAAAAAATTTCTAGGGACAGAAAACTCTAGGTAGGGAGAGTGTCAGTTTCTTTCACTGTGCGAGTCCTTGTTTCTAGGGACAAAGAAGGAAAGTGAGGGGAATTCTCCTTGTGCTATAGTGTGCTTTAAAAAAACATTTTTTCTAGGGACAGAAAACTCTAGGTAGGGAGAGTGTCAGTTTCTTTCACTGTGCGAGTCCTTGTTTCTAGGGACAAAGAAGGAAAGTGAGGGGAATTCTCCTTGTGCTATAGGGTGCTTTAAAAAAACATTTTTTCTAGGGACAGAAAACTCTAGGTAGGGAGAGTGTCAGTTTCTTTCACTGTGCGAGTCCTTGTTTCTAGGGACAAAGAAGGAAAGTGAGGGGAATTCTCCTTGTGCTATAGTGTGCTTTAAAAAAACATTTTTTCTAGGGACAGAAAACTCTAGGTAGGGAGAGTGTCAGTTTCTTTCACTGTGCGAGTCCTTGTTTCTAGGGACAAAGAAGGAAAGTGAGGGAAATTCTCCTTGTGCTATAGGGTGCTTTAAAAAAACATTTTTTCTAGGGACAGAAAACTCTAGGTAGGGAGAGTGTCAGTTTCTTTCACTGTGCGAGTTCTTGTTTCTAGGGACAAAGAAGGAAAGTGAGGGGAATTCTCCTTGTGCTATAGTGTGCTTTAAAAAAACATTTTTTCTAGGGACAGAAAACTCTAGGTAGGGAGAGTGTCAGTTTCTTTCACTGTGCGAGTCCTTGTTTCTAGGGACAAGGAAGGAAAGTGAGGGGAATTCTCCTTGTGCTATAGTGTGCTTTAAAAAAACATTTTTTCTAGGGACAGAAAACTCTAGGTAGGGAGAGTGTCAGTTTCTTTCACTGTGCGAGTCCTTGTTTCTAGGGACAAAGAAGGAAAGTGAGGGGAATTCTCCTTGTGCTATAGTGTGCTTTAAAAAAACATTTTTTCTAGGGACAGAAAACTCTAGGTAGGGAGAGTGTCAGTTTCTTTCACTGTGCGAGTCCTTGTTTCTAGGGACAAAGAAGGAAAGTGAGGGGAATTCTCCTTGTGCTAAAGTGTGCTTTAAAAAAACATTTTTTCTAGGGACAGAAAACTCTAGGTAGGGAGAGTGTCAGTTTCTTTCACTGTGCGAGTCCTTGTTTCTAGGGACAAAGAAGGAAAGTGAGGGGAATTCTCCTTGTGCTATAGTGTGCTTTAAAAAAACATTTTTTCTAGGGACAGAAAACTCTAGGTAGGGAGAGTGTCAGTTTCTTTCACTGTGCGAGTCCTTGTTTCTAGGGACAAAGAAGGAAAGTGAGGGGAATTCTCCTTGTGCTATAGTGTGCTTTAAAAAAACATTTTTTCTAGGGACAGAAAACTCTAGGTAGGGAGAGTGTCAGTTTCTTTCACTGTGCGAGTCCTTGTTTCTAGGGACAAAGAAGGAAAGTGAGGGGAATTCTCCTTGTGCTATAGTGTGCTTTAAAAAAACATTTTTTCTAGGGACAGAAAACTCTAGGTAGGGAGAGTGTCAGTTTCTTTCACTGTGCGAGTCCTTGTTTCTAGGGACAAAGAAGGAAAGTGAGGGGAATTCTCCTTGTGCTATAGTGTGCTTTAAAAAAACATTTTTTCTAGGGACAGAAAACTCTAGGTAGGGAGAGTGTCAGTTTCTTTCACTGTGCGAGTCCTTGTTTCTAGGGACAAAGAAGGAAAGTGAGGGGAATTCTCCTTGTGCTATAGTGTGCTTTAAAAAAACATTTTTTCTAGGGACAGAAAACTCTAGGTAGGGAGAGTGTCAGTTTCTTTCACTGTGCGAGTCCTTGTTTCTAGGGACAAAGAAGGAAAGTGAGGGGAATTCTCCTTGTGCTATAGTGTGCTTTAAAAAAAACATTTTTTCTAGGGACAGAAAACTCTAGGTAGGGAGAGTGTCAGTTTCTTTCACTGTGCGAGTCCTTGTTTCTAGGGACAAAGAAGGAAAGTGAGGGGAATTCTCCTTGTGCTATAGTGTGCTTTAAAAAAACATTTTTTCTAGGGACAGAAAACTCTAGGTAGGGAGAGTGTCAGTTTCTTTCACTGTGCGAGTCCTTGTTTCTAGGGACAAAGAAGGAAAGTGAGGGGAATTCTCCTTGTGCTATAGTGTGCTTTAAAAAAACATTTTTTCTAGGGACAGAAAACTCTAGGTAGGGAGAGTGTCAGTTTCTTTCACTGTGCGAGTCCTTGTTTCTAGGGACAAAGAAGGAAAGTGAGGGGAATTCTCCTTGTGCTATAGTGTGCTTTAAAAAAACATTTTTTCTAGGGACAGAAAACTCTAGGTAGGGATAGTGTCAGTTTCTTTCACTGTGCGAGTCCTTGTTTCTAGGGACAAAGAAGGAAAGTGAGGGGAATTCTCCTTGTGCTATAGTGTGCTTTAAAAAAACATTTTTTCTAGGGACAGAAAACTCTAGGTAGGGAGAGTGTCAGTTTCTTTCACTGTGCGAGTCCTTGTTTCTAGGGACAAAGAAGGAAAGTGAGGGGAATTCTCCTTGTGCTATAGTGTGCTTTAAAAAAAAAAATTTCTAGGGACAGAAAACTCTAGGTAGGGAGAGTGTCAGTTTCTTTCACTGTGCGAGTCCTTGTTTCTAGGGACAAAGAAGGAAAGTGAGGGGAATTCTCCTTGTGCTATAGTGTGCTTTAAAAAAACATTTTTTCTAGGGACAGAAAACTCTAGGTAGGGAGAGTGTCAGTTTCTTTCACTGTGCGAGTCCTTGTTTCTAGGGACAAAGAAGGAAAGTGAGGGGAATTCTCCTTGTGCTATAGGGTGCTTTAAAAAAACATTTTTTCTAGGGACAGAAAACTCTAGGTAGGGAGAGTGTCAGTTTCTTTCACTGTGCGAGTCCTTGTTTCTAGGGACAAAGAAGGAAAGTGAGGGGAATTCTCCTTGTGCTATAGTGTGCTTTAAAAAAACATTTTTTCTAGGGACAGAAAACTCTAGGTAGGGAGAGTGTCAGTTTCTTTCACTGTGCGAGTCCTTGTTTCTAGGGACAAAGAAGGAAAGTGAGGGAAATTCTCCTTGTGCTATAGGGTGCTTTAAAAAAACATTTTTTCTAGGGACAGAAAACTCTAGGTAGGGAGAGTGTCAGTTTCTTTCACTGTGCGAGTTCTTGTTTCTAGGGACAAAGAAGGAAAGTGAGGGGAATTCTCCTTGTGCTATAGTGTGCTTTAAAAAAACATTTTTTCTAGGGACAGAAAACTCTAGGTAGGGAGAGTGTCAGTTTCTTTCACTGTGCGAGTCCTTGTTTCTAGGGACAAGGAAGGAAAGTGAGGGGAATTCTCCTTGTGCTATAGTGTGCTTTAAAAAAACATTTTTTCTAGGGACAGAAAACTCTAGGTAGGGAGAGTGTCAGTTTCTTTCACTGTGCGAGTCCTTGTTTCTAGGGACAAAGAAGGAAAGTGAGGGGAATTCTCCTTGTGCTATAGTGTGCTTTAAAAAAACATTTTTTCTAGGGACAGAAAACTCTAGGTAGGGAGAGTGTCAGTTTCTTTCACTGTGCGAGTCCTTGTTTCTAGGGACAAAGAAGGAAAGTGAGGGGAATTCTCCTTGTGCTAAAGTGTGCTTTAAAAAAACATTTTTTCTAGGGACAGAAAACTCTAGGTAGGGAGAGTGTCAGTTTCTTTCACTGTGCGAGTCCTTGTTTCTAGGGACAAAGAAGGAAAGTGAGGGGAATTCTCCTTGTGCTATAGTGTGCTTTAAAAAAACATTTTTTCTAGGGACAGAAAACTCTAGGTAGGGAGAGTGTCAGTTTCTTTCACTGTGCGAGTCCTTGTTTCTAGGGACAAAGAAGGAAAGTGAGGGGAATTCTCCTTGTGCTATAGTGTGCTTTAAAAAAACATTTTTTCTAGGGACAGAAAACTCTAGGTAGGGAGAGTGTCAGTTTCTTTCACTGTGCGAGTCCTTGTTTCTAGGGACAAAGAAGGAAAGTGAGGGGAATTCTCCTTGTGCTATAGTGTGCTTTAAAAAAACATTTTTTCTAGGGACAGAAAACTCTAGGTAGGGAGAGTGTCAGTTTCTTTCACTGTGCGAGTCCTTGTTTCTAGGGACAAAGAAGGAAAGTGAGGGGAATTCTCCTTGTGCTATAGTGTGCTTTAAAAAAACATTTTTTCTAGGGACAGAAAACTCTAGGTAGGGAGAGTGTCAGTTTCTTTCACTGTGCGAGTCCTTGTTTCTAGGGACAAAGAAGGAAAGTGAGGGGAATTCTCCTTGTGCTATAGGGTGCTTTAACCACTTAAGCCCCGGACCATTTCGGGCCATTAGGACCAGGCCTGTTTTTGGGATTCGGCACTGCGCTGCTTTAACTGTAAATTGTGCGGACATGCAATGTTGTACCCAAATGAAATTTGCGTCCTTTTCTTCCCACAAATAGAGCTTTCTTTTAATGGTATTTGATTGCCTCTGCGATTTTTATTTTTTGCGATATAAACAGAAAAAGACCGAAAATTTTGAAAAAAAATGATATTTTCTACTTTTTGTTATAAGAAAAATCGAATAAACTCAATTTTAGTCATACATTTAGGCCAAAATGTATTCAGCCACATGTCTTTAGTAAAAAAAATGTCAATAAGCGTATATTTATTGGTTTGCGCAAAAGTTATAGCGTTTACAAACTAGGGTACATTTTCTGAAATTTACACAGCTTTAAATTTATGACTGCCTATCTCATTTCTTGAGGTGCTAAAATGGCAGGGCAGTACAAAACCCCCCCAAATGACCCCATTTTGGAAAGTAGACACCCCAAGGAAATTGCTGAGAGGCATGTTGAGCCCATTGAATATTTTTTTTTTTTGTCCCAAGTGATTGAATAATGACAAAAAAAAAAAAAAATTACAAAAAGTTGTCACTAAATGATATATTGCTCACACATGCCATGGTTATATGTGGAATTGCACCCCAAAATACATTCTGCTGCTTCTCCTGAGTACGGGGATACCACATGTGTGGGACTTTTTGGGAGCCTAGCCATGTACGGGACCCCAAAAACCAAGCACCGCCTTCAAGGTTTCTAAGGGCATAATTTTTTGATTTCACTCCTCACTACCTATCACAGTTTTGAAGGCCATAAAATGTCAAAATAGCCCAAAACCCCCACAAATGACCCCATTTTGGAAAGTAGACACCCCAAGCTATTTGCTGAGAGGCATGGTGAGTATTTTACAGCTCTCATTTGTTTTTGAAAATTAAGAAAGACATTTTTTTTTCTTTTTTTTTTTCTTTTTTTACATTTTCAAAACTTTGTGACAAAAAGCGAGATCTGCAAAATACTCAACATACCTCTCAGCAAATAGCTTGGGGTGTCTACTTTCCAAAATGGGGTCATTTGGGGGGGTTTTGTGCCATCTGGGCATTCCATGGCCTCCGAAACTGTGATAGGCAGTGAGGAGTGAAATCAAAAATTTACACCCATAGAAATCCTGAAGGCGGTGCTTGGTTTTTGGGGTCCCGTACGCGACTAGGCTCCCAAAAAGTCCCACACATGTGGTATCCCCGTACTCAGGAGAAGCAACAGAATGTATTTTGGGGTGTAATTCCACATATGCCCATGGCATGTTTGAGCAATATATAATTTAGTGACAACTTTTTGTACATTTTTATTTTTTTTTATTTTTTTGGTCATTATTCAATCACTTGGGACAAAAAAAAAATATTCAATGGGCTCAACATGCCTCTCAGCAAATAGCTTGGGGTGTCTACTTTCCAAAATGGGGTCATTTGGGGGGGTTTTGAACTGTCCTGGCATTTTATGCACAACATTAGGAAGCTTATGTCACACATCATCCACTCTTCTAACCACTTGAAGACAAAGCCCTTTCTGACACTTTTTGTTTACATGAAAAAAAAAATTTTTTTGCAAGAAAATTATGTTGAACCCCCAAACATTATATATTTTTTTAAAGCAAAGGCCCTGCAGATTAAAATAGTGGGTGTTGCATTTTTTTTTTCCACACAGTATTTGCGCAGCGATTTTTCAAACACATTTTTTGGGGGAAAAACACACTTTTTTATTTTTAATGCACTAAAAAACACTATATTGCCCAAATGTTTGATGAAATAAAAAAGATGATCATAGGCCGAGTACATGGATACCAAACACGACATGCTTTAAAATTGCGCACAAACGCGCAGCGGCGACAAACTACATTCATTTTTAAAAGCATTTAAAAGCCTTTACAGGTTACCACGTTAGATTTACAGAGGAGGTCTACTGCTAAAATGACTGCCCTCGATCTGACCTTCGCGGTGATACCTCACATGCATGATGCAATTGCTGTTTACATATGACGCTAGACCGACGCTTGCGTTCGCCTTTGCGCAAGAGCAGGGGGGGACAGCGGTGCTTTTTTTTTTTTTTTTTTTTTTATTATTTATTTGGCTTTTTTATTTTATTTTTAAACTGTGCCTTCCATATTTTATTTTTTTACCATTTTTATCATTATCTCAGGGAATGTAAATATCCCCTATGATAGCAATAAGTAGTGACAGGTACTCTTTTTTTGAAAAAAATTGGGGGGTTAGACCCTAGATCTTTCCTCTGCCCTCAAAGCATCTGACCACACCAAGATCGGTGTGATAAAATGCTTTCCCAATTTCCCAATGGCGCTTTTTATATCCGGGGGGGGGGACATTCCCTCCCACTGCTTGTAAAAGCAGTCTAGAGGCTAATTATCTGCTAGAATTGCTTTTACATGAAAGCCGGCTGCTGGCTGAAAAGAATGATACCAAGATGATACCTAAACCCACAGGCATCATTCTGGTATAAACATTCAAAGTCCAGCAACATACCAGTACGTTGCTGGTCCTTGTTGGACATGTATTGTAATCTTTTTTTTCATACAGCCTATTGGCTGAACGAAAAAAAGAGATTGATTGGTGGGTATGCCCACCATTAGAATACCTCCCTTCATCCACCCACTTCTAATGATGGGCATATATGCCAAAGCATGGGGGCATCCTCCCGCAAAAAAGTTATGCCGCGTACACACGGTCAAGCCTTCGTCGGAATTTCAACCGTATGTACGCGGCATAAAAGGTTATGCCGCGTACACACGGTCGGACTTTTCCACGGGCAAGCCTCCGTTGGAATTTCGACCGTATATACACGGCATTAGGAGCAAAATCGCTCCTCCGCCCCTGCTGCCCCTATGCTTCGGCATATATGCTCTTTTTTTTAACTGTGGTGTCACGGCTTTATGTATCGTGGGAGCAAACGCTGTTGCTGTCAAGATAAATAATTCCGCGCTGCAGTTGAATGGCGCACCTGAAAACAAAAAATTACATACCTGAAAAGCAAGCATGATAAAACATTGCAGAATAGAATACAGTAAAAAAGAGCAGAACAATAGAGAGAAAATAGAGAGAGAGAGAACAATAAAATGACAACTATTTTTGTTTTTTTTATTTTATATTTTTTTGTGTTTTGTTTTTTACGTTTTTTTTTTTCTTTTTTACACTTTTTTTGTAACTTTACAACTGTAATGGTTCGGGTCTCTCAAAATGTAATGGCATCTTGGGAGACCCTGTGTAAGTGTGTCCTTGTCTGTGAAATGCTGTACCCTACGCTAAAACTTCACTTTTGAGTGGTAGCGTTCAAAACATTCACCTTGGACTGGTTGATATTGATGGTTGCTATGGACTGGTTGCTATGGACGGTTGCTATGGACAGTTGCTATGGACGGTTGCTACGGATTGGTTGTTATGGACGGTTGCTATGGATTGGTTGCCATGGACAGTTGCTATGGACTGGATGCTATGGATAGTTGCTATGGATGGTTGCTATGGACAGTTGCTATGGACGGTTGCTATGGACTGGTTGCAATGGATGGTTGCTATGGACAGTTGCTATAGACTGGTTGCTATGGATGGTTGCTATGGACGGTTGCTATGGACTGGTTGCTATGGACGTTTGCTATGGACTGGTTGATATGGATCAGGCCTGTCTCTGCGAACGCTGCAGTTATGTGTGTTGTGTTTGGTAAGTGACAGTGATCGATCGATACTGCACTTGGGTGGGCTGGGCTGGGCTGGGCGGAGGGGCTAAACGCAGGCGTTAGCAGGTATCTGGGCTGATCCCGCTAACACTGCGTTTTTGGGAACCCTAAACCGCTGGGGATGCTAGTATAGATCTGATCAGATACTATACCACTAAGGGGGGTGTATGCTTTGCGCGTGGGTGTTAGCGTTACTGGCACTAACCTAACACTGCCTGGGGCGACGCAGACCCTCTCTGGCGCTAAAACCTAATTGATCTCACCCGCCGGGCGATCAGGGGGGTTAAACCTTTATTGGGTTATATACGGCGGGTGCCCTGATGCTATAAAAAGCAAACTAATCAACCAGCGTCACCCGTAACCTTTATATGGTGATCACTGGTGAAAGGGTTAACTAGGGGCAATCAGGGGGTTAAAACCTTTATTAGGTTAAATATGGGGGTACCTGACACTATATAAAAACCTGACGGGTAACCTAAATAACTAAATAACTTACTGGCTAACCAGTGACACCAGTGACGCTTATATGGCGATCACTGGTGAAAGGGTTAACTCTAGGGGCAATCAGGGGGTTAAAATAATATATGGGGGTACCTGACACTAATAAAAACCTGCGGCGAACCTAAAAAAAAATAACTAATAATCTAAAACACCAGCGACACAAATACAGCGATCGGAAAAACAATCGCTTAGTGACGCTGAAGTTAGGGGGTGAAAGGGTTACCTGGGGGGTGATCAAGGGGTTAAACCTTTATTAGGGGGGGTTAGGGGGCTACCCTGGACCTAAAGGGGCCTAATCCTAACTGCCCTGCAACTTTTTACAATCACAGATGACACTAAATGCAGTGATCAGTAAAATAAATGATCACTGCAATCAGTGACACTGTGATTGTGGGCTTTGGGGTGACCTGGGGGTGATCTGGGGGTGACTGGGGGGTGATTTGTGTGCCTATGTGTACCTACGTGTCAGTGGACTGTTGGTGCACTAACCTCTGTCTTCACTCCTCGGCGCCGGGAACGAAAAGGCCGCGGCGAGGGAGATGACATCACTTCCTCCAGCCTTGTTTACATCACATGGCGGAGGAAGCATTTTCATTGGCCGGGAGCGATCGCGAGGGGGGGGGCGGAATCGAGCGGCCGCCCCCTCATGCCTGATCGCTCCCGAACACTTAACGGCCGCTCACTGCAGTGAAGGGGGGTCCGGATGGACCCCCCAACTGCACAAAGGCGATCACGTAGATCTACGTGATTCTGCCTGTCCGTGCCATTCTGCCGACGTAAATCGGCGGTGGGCGGTCGTTAAGTGGTTAAAAAAACATTTTTTCTAGGGACAGAAAACTCTAGGTAGGGAGAGTGTCAGTTTCTTTCACTGTGCGAGTCCTTGTTTCTAGGGACAAAGAAGGAAAGTGAGGGGAATTCTCCTTGTGCTATAGTGTGCTTTAAAAAAACATTTTTTCTAGGGACAGAAAACTCTAGGTAGGGAGAGTGTCAGTTTCTTTCACTGTGCGAGTCCTTGTTTCTAGGGACAAAGAAGGAAAGTGAGGGGAATTCTCCTTGTGCTATAGTGTGCTTTAAAAAAACATTTTTTCTAGGGACAGAAAACTCTAGGTAGGGAGAGTGTCAGTTTCTTTCACTGTGCGAGTCCTTGTTTCTAGGGACAAAGAAGGAAAGTGAGGGGAATTCTCCTTGTGCTATAGTGTGCTTTAAAAAAACATTTTTTCTAGGGACAGAAAACTCTAGGTAGGGAGAGTGTCAGTTTCTTTCACTGTGCGAGTCCTTGTTTCTAGGGACAAAGAAGGAAAGTGAGGGGAATTCTCCTTGTGCTATAGTGTGCTTTAAAAAAACATTTTTTCTAGGGACAGAAAACTCTAGGTAGGGAGAGTGTCAGTTTCTTTCACTGTGCGAGTCCTTGTTTCTAGGGACAAAGAAGGAAAGTGAGGGGAATTCTCCTTGTGCTATAGTGTGCTTTAAAAAAACATTTTTTCTAGGGACAGAAAACTCTAGGTAGGGAGAGTGTCAGTTTCTTTCACTGTGCGAGTCCTTGTTTCTAGGGACAAAGAAGGAAAGTGAGTTGAATTCTCCTTGTGCTATAGTGTGCTTTAAAAAAAAAAATTTTCTAGGGACAGAAAACTCTAGGTAGGGAGAGTGTCAGTTTCTTTCACTGTGCGAGTCCTTGTTTCTAGGGACAAAGAAGGAAAGTGAGGGGAATTCTCCTTGTGCTATAGTGTGCTTTAAAAAAACATTTTTTCTAGGGACAGAAAACTCTAGGTAGGGAGAGTGTCAGTTTCTTTCACTGTGCGAGTCCTTGTTTCTAGGGACAAAGAAGGAAAGTGAGGGGAATTCTCCTTGTGCTATAGTGTGCTTTAAAAAAACATTTTTTCTAGGGACAGAAAACTCTAGGTAGGGAGAGTGTCAGTTTCTTTCACTGTGCGAGTCCTTGTTTCTAGGGACAAAGAAGGAAAGTGAGGGGAATTCTCCTTGTGCTATAGTGTGCTAAAGCATTCCTCATCAACCATCTTTGAAATCCTTGTTTTTTGGACAGTCAGGGAAATTGTCGTTGTGCTATTCTGTGCAAAAGCAATCATCCTCAACCATATTTAGAAATCCTTAAGTAAAGGGACAGAGAAGGACACCTGAAGGTAGCCCTTATTGCTTTTTTCCCATCTCCCTGCAGGCCATCTATTAGAATGTCTGGAAGGCAAACAAGGAGAGGCAGACAGTCAGGAGGCAATAAAAGAGGGCAAGCAGGCTCTGTGTCTGGGGGCAACAGTGCTGGTCGTGGACGCGGTGCATTGTCATCAGCACATGGCCATGGGACACGCTTGTCCTTCTTTTCGGCAGCTGGACATGTTGAGCCACATCATGCCGAAGACTTGGTAGAGTGGATGACCAAGCCCTCCTCCTCCTCCTCCTCCTCTCTCACCCAGGCTCAGGGTACTGGCAAAGCAGCTGCCAAAGCGTCCTCTTCCCTGGTATCAATGTCAGACTCATCATCAGTCACTCCTTCCCTAGACCCACCATGTCCTCCTCCTGAGGAGTCCCCCGAACTGTTTGAGCACAGTGTTGGGTACATGCTCCAGGAGGATGCCCAGCGTTTCGAAGGGTCTGATGATGAAACCCAGCTACAGGAAGGCAGTAGCGTGAGAGCAGACAGAGGGGATGCTCAAGAAGGACACCAATCTGGCAGTCATGTTCCAGCAGCTGCAGCATACTGCCAGATTGGCTCCAGTGATGAGGAGGGAGGGGATGATGAGGTCACTGACTCCACGTGGGTGCCTAATAGGAGAGAGGAGGAGGAGGAGGATGAGGAGGAGGCACATCTCCAACGAGGCAGGATGCCCTTTGGTGGCCAGCGTAAGGGCAGTACACCGACGGAATCACACCGCAGAGCTCCGCCTGTGCAGGGCGCTGCCTCTGCCCGTCATTCAAAAAGTTCCTTGGTGTGGGCCTTTTTTGAGGCTAGTGCATCAGATCGCACAGCTGCTGTTTGCAACATATGTCTCAAGCGTATATCGCGTGGCCAAAACATCAGCCGCTTGGGTACCACATGCCTGACCAGACATATGTTGACCTGCCATGCAGCTCGTTGGCAAGCCTACCTCAAAGACCCACACCAAAGAACAAAGCGGACCTCTCCTTGCACCGCATCAGCTGGGATCTCCAACCCCACTATAACTTCAGTCCTCTCTGAAACATGCACTGAGAGGAATGAAGGTGTAGAATTAGGTGTGTCACAGCCAAGTACTTGCGGCCACTCTGCTAGCAGTACACCGACGTCCGATTCTAGCAGGCAAATTTCCCTGTCCCAGCTGCTGGACCGTCGAAAGAAGTTCACTCCCAGCCATCCACATGCCCAGCGGTTGAATGCTAGCTTGGCTAAATTGCTAGCGCTTCAACTGCTGCCTTTTCAGTTGGTAGACTCGGCCCCCTTCCGTGAGTTTGTGCAATGTGCGGTTCCTCAGTGGCAGGTTCCCAAACGCCACTTTTTCTCACGGAAGGCTATTCCGGCTCTCTACCGGCATGTGGAAGGCAATGTCTTGGCCTCGCTGGACAGGGCGGTCAGCGGTAAGGTGCATATTACCGCTGACTCATGGTCCAGCAGGCATGGACAGGGACGTTACCTTTCTTTCACGGCCCATTGGGTCACTCTTTTGGCAGCTGGGAAGGATGCAGGACAAGGTGCAGTAGTGTTGGAGGTTGTTCCACCGCCACGCCTCCAAAATGCTACTACTGGTTGTGACACACCTCTCTCCTCCACCCCCTCCTCTTCTTCTTCCTCCATGGCCTCTTCCTGTGGTTTGTCCTATGAACCAGCGGTGCTCCGTAGCCGTTCACGGGGCTACGCAAGTACGCAGGCAAAAAGATGCCATGCCGTGCTTGCGCTGGTGTGTTTGGGGGACAGGAGCCACACTGGGGCAGAGGTCCTGTCTGCTCTGCAGGGCCAGGCCGAGAGGTGGTTGACGCCACGCCAGCTTAAGCCAGGAATGGTGGTTTGCGACAATGGCACCAACCTCCTCTCCGCCCTCCGACACGGACAACTGACCCATGTGCCCTGTGTGGCTCACGTCCTTAACCTGGTAAAGCAGCGGTTCTTGGGCAGGTACCCGGGCTTACAGGATGTCCTGAGGCAGGCCAGGAAAGTCTGTGTGCATTTCCGCAGATCTTATAATGCCAGTGCTCGCCTGGCTGAGCTGCAAAAGGAGTTGAACCTGCCCAAGAACCGCCTTATATGTGACATGCCCACCAGGTGGAACTCAACGTTGGCCATGCTGCAGCGGCTGCACACGCAGCAGAGGGCCATCAATGAGTACCTGTGCGACTACGGCACCAGGACAGGGTCAGGGGAGCTTGTTTTTTTTCTCCACGCCAGTGGGGCATGATCAGGGATGCATGCACTGTCCTGGCACCATTTGAGGAGGCCACGAGGATGGTGAGCAGTGACAGTGCATGCATCAGTGACACTGTACCTCTTGTCCACCTGTTGGAGCACACGCTGCGTGGAATAATGGACAGGGCACTTGAGGCAGAACAGAGGCAGGAAGAGGAGGACTTCCTTGCCTCTCAAGGCCCCCTTTACCCAGACAGTGTTCCTTCTGTCCCACCCATCGCACAGGAAGAGGAGGAGGAGGAGGAGGATTGTGTCAGCATGGAGGTGGAGGCTGGCACTCAGCATCATCAGCAGCAGTCTTTTAGGGATGATTTACAGTCCCAAGAAACCAGTGGACTTGTACGTGGCTGGGAGGAGGTGGCTGCGGATCATGTCGTCCTTAGTGACCCAGAGGACTCCGGAGCGAATGCCTCAGCAAACCTACGCTGCATGGCCTCCCTGATCCTGCAAAGTCTGCGGAAGGATCCTCGTATTCTTCGGATCAAGGAGAGGGACCATTACTGGCTGGCCACTCTCCTTGATCCACGGTACAAGGGTAAGGTTGCGGACCTTATGTTACCTTCGCAGAGGGAGCAGAGGATGAGACAACTCCGGGAGGCCTTGCAGAAAGGTCTGTGCAACGCGTTCCCAGAGACTGGGAGGTTACAAACTCCTGGTCCTGGACAACGAGTTGCTGAGGCTTCGGCCAGTCAAAGAAGGAGCGGTGGGGAAGGTGGCCGTCTGACCGATGCGTTCAGACAATTCTTTAGTCCGCAGCCCCAAAGTATGATCGGTTCCAGCAACCATCGCCAGCGTCTGATAAACATGGTGCAGGAATATCTAGGGGCAAGGTCAGACTTGGACACCTTCCCCACCGAAAATCCTCTGGCTTACTGGGTCTTGAGGATGGATCACTGGCCAGAGCTTGCACAGTATGCAATTGAGCTACTGGCCTGTCCTGCATCCAGCGTTCTTTCGGAACGCACATTCAGTGCTGCTGGAGGATTTGTCACGGATCACAGGGTGCGCCTGTCCACCGACTCGGTTGATCGACTGACTTTCATCAAGATGAACCAGTCTTGGATCACCACCAGCTACCACACACCCTGATGCTGATATAACAGACTAATTGATTTTAACATGTCACATCCCTTCAAGACTGATGCTGATGCTGAGTGCCTGTGCTGTTATGTTGACTGGCTATCCTCCTCCTCCGAGTCCTCAATGATACGATTGATGATGATAGCTTGGAAGATCATTTTTGTTTATGGGTGCCGCCACCAGTGGCTAAGGCCCAATTTTTCAGCCCCTGTTTTACAGGGGCGTGTAATTACAATTTTTTTAGCAATAATTTGCCATAGGGCTCATTGCTGTGCTCCAAGTACAGTATCTGTGAGGGGTTGGAGTGTTGTGGCACCAGTGCCTAAGGCCCAATTTTTCAGCCCCTGTTTAAAAGGGGCGTGTCATTACAATTTTTGAAGCAATACTTTGCAACAGGGCTCATTGCTGTGCTCCAAGTACAGTATCTGTGAGGGGTTGTAGTGTTGTGCCACCAGTGCCTAAGGCCCAATTTTTCAGCCCCTGTTTAACAGGGGCGTGTCATTACAATTTTTGAAGCAATACTTTGCAACAGGGCTCATTGCTGTGCTCCAAGTACAGTATCTGTGAGGGGTTGTAGTGTTGTGCCACCAGTGCCTAAGGCCCAATTTTTCAGCCCCTGTTTAACAGGGGCGTGTCATTACAATTTTTGAAGCAATACTTTGCAACAGGGCTCATTGCTGTGCTCCAAGTACAGTATCTGTGAGGGGTTGTAGTGTTGTGCCACCAGTGCCTAAGGCCCAATTTTTCAGCCCCTGTTCAACAGGGGCATGCAATTACAATTCTTGATCTAATAATTCACAGCAGGGCCCATTGCTGCACCCACCAAGAGTAACTCTGAGGGCTTACAGTGTTGTGGCAACGCCACCACCACCACCACCACGAAAGGCCCAATTTTTCAGCCCCTGTTCAAAAGGGGCATGTAATTACAATTCTTGATCTAATAATTCACAGCAGGGCCCATTCCTGCACCCACCAAGAGTAACTCTGAGGGCTTACAGTGTTGTGGCAACACCACCACCACCACGAAAGGCCCAATTTTTCAGCCCCTGTTCAACAGGGTGTGAGGGGGTTAGCTCGGCAGCGGGTGTGTGTGACCCCCGGGATGGGCTCCCCACACAAAACAGGCCCAGCAAACGGAGGTTGTGGTTTTCAAAATCAAAAAAAGGTGCGGTTTATTTTCTATTTACAGTGACAAAACACAGCAAAGCAAAAGAAACATAACCAAAATAAATCCTGGTCAAGTTGACCTCTGACTAAACATACAGGTTTCCTAACTAACAACTGGGATCAGCCTAGTGCTGTCCTAGTCCCTAAGTCCCTGGTTTTAAATGTCCAAGCAAATAGCCACACAGGCTTTGTCTCACCGCACAGGGGTTCACTCTCCCTAGACAGTCCACACAGGTCTGGTTCCAGGCATGAGCTAACATCTAATGAAGCTGGGAGTTCTTATAGAGGCCTAAATGAGCTGACAAGGTTCAGCTGGTCTCCTCATCTCTGTCTGCACGACGCCCCACACTCTCCCTAGAGGTATGAGTCATCCATGAGCCCACTAGCCTTATACAACTCTCCACCTAGTTGTATAAGTCGGCGTAAAGCCTGAATCTGGGCGAAATATATCTACCCCCCTGGATGCAACCAGGTGACTTTACCTTCCTGCTGTCACATACCCCCCCCTCTTGTTTTAACCTCGGGGTTGGAACACCAGCAATCAGGCATTCATGTACTCGAGACAAAGCATCCACATTCCCCATTTGAACGCCAGGGCGATGCTTTACTGTGAAGTTGAATTCCTGGAGGGCCAGGAACCACCTATTCACTCTTCTATTTGTTTCCTTGTTTTGAGCCATCCACTTTAACGGAGCGTGATCCGTAACCATGTCAAAGTGCCTACCTAGCAGGTAGTACCGAAGGGAATCTAGAGCCCACTTCACCGCTAAACACTCCTTTTCAACGGTGGCGTAATTTACCTCATGGGACTTCAACTTCCTGCTGAGGTAAATGACTGGGTGCTCTTCCCCGTTCCAGACCTGGGACAATACTGCTCCTAACCCCACATCTGACGCATCACTTTGTACGACAAAGTCTTTAGAGAAGTCGGGTGAGTACAACACTGGCTGGCTACATAAGGCTTGTTTCAAGAATTGGAATGCTGCCTCAGCCTCGGGGGTCCATTTAATCATGACCGACCCTTTCCCCTTCGTCAGGTTGGTTAGGGGCACAGCCTTAGAAGCAAAGTGGGGAATGAATCGCCGATAATACCCAGCGATTCCCAGAAAGGCTCGTACCTGCTTCTTGCTGTTGGGACGTGGCCAACTCTGGATGGCCTCGACTTTGTTGAGTTGGGGTTTTATTACTCCCCTCCCAATGGTGTACCCAAGATATTTGGCCTCCTCCTGCCCAATGGTACACTTCTTGGGGTTAGCCGTAAACCCCGCTTCCCGAACAGAGTCCAGGACTGCTTGCACTTTTGGCAGATGTGAGGCCCAATCTGTGCTATGGACAATTACGTCATCCAGGTAAGCCGCAGCATACTTCCGATGGGGCCTCAGCATCTGGTCCATTTTCCGCTGGAATGTGGCCGGCGCATTCTGTAACCCGAACGGCATTCTTTTATATTGGAACGCCCCGTCTGGGGTTACAAATGCGGTTTTCTCTTTGGCCGACTTGGCCAGGGGGATTTGCCAATACCCTTTTGTGAGGTCAAGAGTCGTCATGTATCGGGCTGTTCCCAGCCGGTCGATCAACTCATCTATACGTGGCATGGGGTAGGTGTCAAATTTTGTAACTTTGTTCAACTGACGAAAATCGTTACAAAATCGCCAGCTCCCATCCGGTTTAGGCACCAACACGATGGGACTAGACCAATCACTTTGGGACTCCTCTATCACCCCTAAGTTCAGCATTTTCTGTACTTCCTCCCGTATTGCCTCCCGTCGAGCCTCTGGGATCCGATAGGGTTTTAACTTCACCCTTTCACCGGGCGGGGTAATGATGTCATGCTCTACCCCAGATGTTTGTCCCGGCAGCTCAGAGAATACCTCCTTGTTGCGAAGCACAAACTCCTTAACCTCCTGTTGTTGGGGTTGTGACAAGGTGGCTGCTATTCCAACCTCAGGAATCACGCAACCAGTTTGAGCTGGTGACCAAGTGTCTGCGACTAGGGACTCTCTATCCCTCCAGGCTTTCAACAGATTAACGTGATAGATCTGTTCGGGCTTTCGCCTTCCTGGTTGTCTGACCTTGTAATTCACTTCGCTCACTTTTTCCATTATCTCGTAGGGGCCTTGCCATTTGGCAAGGAATTTACTTTCAACTGTAGGGACAAGTACCAATATCCTATCCCCCGGGGAAAAGGTACGGGTCTTGGCTCCACGGTTGTACACTCTCTGCTGTGCCAACTGCGCTTGGGCCAAATGTTCCTTCACGATGGGCATTACCTGTGCAATTCGATCTTGCATCAGGGCGACATGCTCAATCACACTCCTGTGGGGAGAACTCTCACTTTCCCAAGTTTCCTTGGCAATATCCAACAGCCCTCTTGGGTGTCTCCCATACAGTAACTCAAAGGGGGAGAATCCCGTAGAGGATTGGGGCACCTCCCTAATAGCAAACATCAAATAAGGAAGTAAACAGTCCCAATCCTTTCCATCTCTATCCACCACTTTCTTCAACATTTGTTTTAGGGTTTTGTTGAATCTTTCAACCAGCCCATCGGTTTGGGGGTGATACACAGACGTACGCAATTGCGTCACTTTGAACAATTTACACAGCTCTTTCATAACCCGGGACATAAAGGGTGTACCTTGGTCCGTAAGCAGTTCTTTACAAATACCCACCCGGCTAAAAACAAGAGATAGCTCTTTGGCTATGGTTTTGGCCGAGGTATTTCGGAGAGGGATCGCTTCTGGATAACGGGTGGCATAGTCCATTATAACTAATATGTACTGGTGCCCCCTAGCGGACTTGATTATAGGACCTACCAAATCCATGGCGATCCTCTCAAACGGGACCTCAATGATGGGTAGAGGGACCAGCGGGCTACGGAAATGTGGCATCGGGGCCAACCTCTGACACACAGGGCAGGAGGAACAATAATTTTCTACGTCCTTCATCACCCCCAGCCAATAGAATCTCTGTAATACCCTCTCTCGGGTTTTCTCTGTCCCCAGATGACCTCCAAGAATGTGCCCATGGGCCAACTCCAACACCAACTTCCTGTAAGGTTTGGGCACCACAAGCTGCTCAACGGTTTCTTCTGCCCTTTTTGCCACCCGATACAGTAGGTCCTTCTCTACGCTGAAGTATGGGTAAGTGCAGGTATTATCTGGGTTCACTAACTCGCCATCTATTTTCACTACGTTTTCCCGTGCCTTTATTAGGGCGGGGTCTTTCAACTGTTCTGTGGCAAAGTTTTCCCTGTGAACCTCAAGATCAGAAAACTCCACAGACGGTAGGTTTTCGTCTGAGGAGGTGGGCTCCTCTCCAGTTTCTTGAGTCTCCCCTGCCAATACTGATAAGGGAAATTCCGGAGAGTCCTCACCACTCTCAGGGGAGTTCTGGCTATCACATTCCTGGTACATAGGGGCACCAGTGAGGGGCTAAGGATCATCCCACAGTTCCCAGAACTTCGGAAAATCCCTTCCCACAATGGCGTCATGCGGTAACTGAGATACTAAGCCCACTGGATGAGAGAGGGTACCTTTGGGGGTCTCGAAACACACTGTAGTCACTGGATACTCTCGGGTGTCCCCATGCACACAAATAACAGCTACCTTGCTATTCCCAGAGACCTCTGTTTTAACTAACTCAGCCTTTATCAGGGTCACAAGGCTACCTGAATCCAGCAATACCACAACATTTCTACCATTAACACACATTTTGCATAAATGTTTCTCAGTTCCTCGAATGGCAGTGCATGCGACTGTCGCACACAGCGACTGACGTCTGCCCGTCAGAAAGTCACACTGCATGGGTTCCTCCACAACCGGGCAATTGGCTGCAATATGTCCCGCTTGCCGGCAGCGGTAGCAAACGATCCTTCTTGCCGCCTCTTGAGCCGCTGATTTCCCAGGCTGTTCTCGCCAAACTTGGGGTAGAGCTCCCACCCTCTCACTCTCTCCACCCTTACCCCTTGGAATCCTCTTATCCGCCCCTGGGGATGGTCTGGTCTTAGGGTGGAAAGTCCGAGTGTCTCTGGAAGAGGCCGTCAGGTTCTCTGTAGCCAAGTATTTCTCCACACGATCCACAAGACCATCGGCCGTCTCTGGGTCTCCATGGCTTACCCACTTTTGGATGGCAGTAGGAAGAGCTCTCAAAAACCGATCCATTACAACACGTTCCACAATCTTTGGTGCGGACAAAGTCTCTGGCTGTAGCCACTTTCTGCTCAGGTGAATGAGATCATACATTTGAGACCTGGGGGGTTTTCCAAGCTGGAAAGTCCAGTTATGCACACGCTGAGCCCGGACAGCCTGGGTGACACCCAGCCTTGCCAATATTTCAGCTTTTAGCATCACATAGTCTTTTGCTTGGTTAGGCTCTAGGTCATAGTAAGCTTTCTGCGATTCACCAGTTAACAGAGGAGCCACCAGTCCAGCCCACTGCTCCTCAGGCCACTTTTCTCTTTCAGCGGTCCTTTCAAATGTGGTCAAAAATACCTCTGGATCATCCTCTCCAGTCATTTTTGTCAATAAACGACTCACCCCAAAGGACGCGGTATTAGTGGGACGGCTTTCCTCACTGGTCTGCGGACGTTGCTGCATTACTGCTTCCATCTGTTGTTGTAGTCTCTGCTCTTGCTTCTGCAACAGGTCTATGAAGCGGGCCTCAGATTGCTGCTGGGCTCGTTGCTGAGCCTCCAGACTCTGTTGCAAAGTTGCGTTTGTCTGCTGCTGGGCTGCAAGGCTCCTTTGCAAACCTGCATTTGTCTGCTGTTGATTGGCATTTGCTAGAGCCAGCTGCTTCAGTATCTCCTCCATGCTGGCTTAAAAAAAAACTGCCACTGGTTCTCCACCAACTGTGAGGGGGTTAGCTCGGCAGCGGGTGTGTGTGACCCCCGAGATGGGCTCCCCACACAAAACAGGCCCAGCAAACGGAGGTTGTGGTTTTCAAAATCAAAAAAAGGTGCGGTTTATTTTCTATTTACAGTGACAAAACACAGCAAAGCAAAAGAAACATAACCAAAATAAATCCTGGTCAAGTTGACCTCTGACTAAACATACAGGTTTCCTAACTAACAACTGGGATCAGCCTAGTGCTGTCCTAGTCCCTAAGTCCCTGGTTTTAAATGTCCAAGCAAATAGCCACACAGGCTTTGTCTCACCGCACAGGGGTTCACTCTCCCTAGACAGTCCACACAGGTCTGGTTCCAGGCATGAGCTAACATCTAATGAAGCTGGGAGTTCTTATAGAGGCCTAAATGAGCTGACAAGGTTCAGCTGGTCTCCTCATCTCTGTCTGCACGACGCCCCACACTCTCCCTAGAGGTATGAGTCATCCATGAGCCCACTAGCCTTATACAACTCTCCACCTAGTTGTATAAGTCGGCGTAAAGCCTGAATCTGGGCGAAATATATCTACCCCCCTGGATGCAACCAGGTGACTTTACCTTCCTGCTGTCACAAGGGGCATGCAATTACAATTCTTGATCTAATAATTCACAGCAGGGCCCATTGCTGCACCCACCAAGAGTAACTGTCAGGGCTTACAGTGTTGTGGCACCAGCACCACCATCAAAGGCCCAATTTTTACTACCACTGTTCAACAATTATATGTAATTAAAATTCCTGATATAATAGTTGACAGCAGGGCGTTCCAGCACCAGCCAAGAGTAACTGTGAGTGCTTACAGTGTTGTGCCAACACCAACAACTAAGGGGCCTATTTCTGCAGAGTATATACGGCAGGTCCCTACTTTCAAACATCCAACTTACAAACGACTCCTACTTGCAAACGCAAGAAGACAACAGGAAGTGAGAGGAAATCTACCACTAGGAAGGAAAATTCTCTCCTGTAAGAATAAATATGGGAGAAAGGTGTCTCCTCTGTACTGATGCTTTATCAGCAATCCTTGTTTCAAGAAAAACACCACATTTCAAAAACAGTTGTCATTGGGACGGAAAGTGAGGTGAAATGTTCTGAACAGGGGCACAGACACCAAAACAAATGTTACAGGGGTGATAACCCTTACCTATGTTTTCCAAAAAGTTTAAAAATAGATTTTTGGGCTGGAGCTACACTTCAACAATGTACCTGTTCAAAATTACAAACACATTCTACATAAGAACAAACCTACAGTCCCTGTCTTGTATGCACCGCCTGTATACGGCTGTTCAGAGTATATAGGGCCTTTTTTATTTTATGTGCGGGGTTCCCCTTAATATCCATACAAGACCCAAAGGGGCTGGTAATGGGCTGGGGTAGGGGGGGGGGTCATGGGGTAGCTATGCCATTTTTCTTAAAGATTTTCATCCATATTACCGGGACCAGACATTACATTAAAGCCGCAAGCAGTTTTAAATGGCTTTTTTTTCCTTTAGAAGTGTCATTTTGTGCAGGGACAGTTCTAAACACGGGAAACACGTGGCACTTCACAGGCATACTTTAGACACCCCCCAGGTACGATATTTAAAGGAATATTTGACTTTTTTTTTTTCACTTTATGCATCATTAAAATGACTGCTCCCGAAAAACGACCGTTTTTAAAACTTCTTTTTGCATTGATACATGTCCCCTGGTGCAGAACCCGGGTTCCCAAACCCTTTTTAGGACAATAACATGCATAATAGTTGTTATAATTAGCACTTTAGAATTCGAACGTTCGCATCCATTGTATTTAATAGGGTTCTAATGTTCGTACGAACGTTCGGTCCGTTCGCGGGTTCTGGTGCGAACCGAACCCGGGGGTGTTCGGCTCATCACTAGTCTTGAGGATGGATCACTGGCCAGAGCTTGCACAGTATGCAATTGAGCTACTGGCCTGTCCTGCATCCAGCGTTCTTTCAGAACGCACATTCAGTGCTGCTGGAGGATTTGTCACGGATCACAGGGTGCGCCTGTCCACCGACTCGGTTGATCGACTGACTTTCATCAAGATGAACCAGTCTTGGATCACCACCAGCTACCACACACCTGATGCTGATATAACAGACTAATTGATTTTAAAATGTCACATCCCTTCAAGACTGATGCTGATGCTGAGTTCCTGTGCTGTTATGTTGACTAGCTATCCTCCTCCTCCTCCTCAATGATCCGATTAATGATGATAGCTTGGAAGATCATTTTGGTTTATGGGTGCCGCCACCAGTGGCTAAGGCCCATTTTTTCAGCCCCTGTTTAACAGGGGCGTGTAATTACAATTTTTGATGCAATACTTTGCAACAGGCCTCATTGCTGTGCTCCAAGTACAGTATCTGTGAGGGGTTGCAGTGTTGTGCCACCAGTGCCTAAGGCCCAATTTTTCAGCCCATGTTCAACAGGGGCATGCAATTCTAATTATTGATCTAATAATTCACAGCAGGGCCCATTGCTGCGCCCACCAAGAGTAACTGTCAGGCCTTACAGTGTTGTGTCAACACCACCACCACCACCACCACCACCACCACCAAAGGCCCAATTTTTCAGCCCCTGTTCAACAGGGGCATGCAATTCTAATTATTGATCTAATAATTCACAGCAGGGCCCATTGCTGCGCCCACCAAGAGTAACTGTCAGGCCTTACAGTGTTGTGGCACCAGCACCACCATCAAAGGCCCAATTTTTACTACCACTGTTCAACAATTATATGTTATTACAATTCCTGATATAATAGTTGACAGCAGGGCGTTCCAGCACCCACCAAGAGTAACTGTGAGTGCTTACAGTGTTGTGCCAACACCAACACCTAAGGGGCCAATTTCTGCAGAGTATATACGGCAGGTCCCTACTTTCAAACATCCAACTTACAAACGACTACTACTTGCAAACGGAAGAAGACAACAGGAAGTGAGAGGAAATCTACCCCTTGGAAGGAAAATTCTCTCCTGTAAGAATTAATATGGGAGAAAGGTGTCTCCTCTCTACTGATGCTTTATCACCAATCCTTGTTTCAATAAAAACACCACATTTCAAAAACAGTTGTCATTGGGACGCAAAGTGAGTTGAAATGTTCTGAACAGGGGCACAGACAGCAAAAAAAATGTTACAGGGGTGATAACCCTTCCCTATGTTTTCCAAAAAGCTTAAAAATAGGTATTTGGCCTGGAGCTACACTTAAACAATGTAGCTGTTCAAAATTACAAACAGATTCTACATAAGAACAAACCTACAGTCCCTGTCTTGTATGCACCGCCTGTATACGGCTGTTCAGAGTATATAGGGCCTTTTTTATTTTGTGTGCGGGGTTCCCCTTAATATCCATACAAGACCCAAAGGGGCTGGTAATGGGCTGGGGTAGGGGGGGGGTTGATGGGGTAGCTATGCCATTTTTCTTAAAGATTTTCATCCATATTACCGGGACCAGACATTACATTAAAGCCGCAAGCAGTTTTAAATGGCTTTTTTTTCCTTTAGAAATGTTATTTTGTGCAGGGACAGTTCTAAACACGGGAAACACGTGGCACTTCACAGGCATACTTTAGACACCCCCCAGGTACAATATTTAAAGGAATATTTGACTTTTTTTTTTTCACTTTATGCATCATTAAAATGACTGCTCCCGGAAAACGTCCGTTTTTAAAACTTCTTTTTGCATTGATACATGTTCCCTGGTGCAGAACCCAGGTTCCCAAACTCTGTTTAGGACAATAACATGGATAATAGTCGTTATAATTAGCACTTTAGAATCCGAACGTTCGCATCCATTGTATTTAATAGGGTTCTAATGTTCGTGCGAACTTTCGGTCCGTTCGCGGGTTCTGGTGCGAACCGAACTCGGGGGTGTTCGGCTCATCACTACACAGGAATAAAAAAATACCACATGTAAGCACAGGCTTTTGTTGATTGACACTCTGGGCTCTAGTGGTGAGATATCCACTCTTGGTAGTGCCATTCGCTTTATATCTCCTAATGACTGATTTACCTTAACTTCACTGAATATAATGACTTGAACATAATGATTTAACTGTATTCCCAATGATATATATAATATAATGACTTGAACATAATGATTTAACTGTATTTCCAATGATATATAATATAGTGACTTGAAAATGTTTTTGTACCTATCCCCTGACTTTTTTTATTTGTCTTCACGGTGTAGGATATGCCACAATGCTGACTCAAGCCAGACCTTCCAGATACATGTGTATTTATACTACCATCATCTGGAAGCCCTTTACTATATACAGGTGATCTCCTATTTCACTAATTATGTGACTTTCAGAAAAGATTGGCTGGACCACCACTAATGATTTAGGTATGTCAAGATAAAGGGGTGGTATGCTTGTGCAATCCGTTATTTTGTACTTTGTTGTTGTAATTATTCTACTTTAATAAATGTATTTGAAAAGCTTTATTTTCACTTTGCCATGCAAAAGTCTATTGTTGTTGGACAGTGTAATAAAAAACAAAATGCAAAGTCTGATATGATGTTCAAAAAAAAATTGAAGGGAATGAGTACTTTTTCTAGGAGCTTTTTCTAGGAGCTGTATACTGTACTGCTCAGTGCTATAGGCATACCTTTGTGACATCGGCTTGATCAGACCAGTCTACATTTCCGCCCCCCAGGCTGTGGCTGCTGCCGTATCCCTTCATGGTGATTGACACATTATAATAGCAGTAAAACATTACCATCAGAGGTACCACAAAATTTACTGCAATCACAGTCATTGTGTATGAAACAAAGGACCTGTAAGAGAAGCAGTCCACAAATGAGTGGAAATGTATTCTGCACAATAAAAGCTATACATGATAATCTTCTAATACACATAAACAGACAGATAAGAGCCGGTTCACACAGGGGCGACTCGTCAGGCGACTCAGCCGCCTGACAAGTCGCGCTCCGCTCTGTTCAATGGAACCGTTCTAATAGGAGAGACTCAAGTCGCTCCGACTTACAAAAAGGTTCTTGTACAACTTTGGGGGCCACTCGGGGCGACTTGCATTGACTTCAATACAGAAGTCATTTTGCAAGTCGCCTCTGAAGTCGTCTTGAGATCGCCTTGCCGAGTCGCCCCCAAAGTCGTGCCGCCCCAGTGTGAACCGGGTCTAAGGGTAAATATTGTTTTCATCTAATCTATACAGTTTAAATTCAGATAAAGTTAAAGTAAAGGAAAAGCACAATAACAAATTTTAACATTGAGAATAGCAGCCAACTAAATACTGCATTAAAGTGGTTGTAAACCCACTCTGACAACATGCACCTACAGGTAAGCCTAGATTAAGACTTACCTGTAAGTGCAAGAAATATCTCCTTAATCTACACGGTTAAGGATATATTTGCAGAAAACACTGCACTGATGTCTACAGCGAGTGCCATAGACCACGGCGCAGGCGCACTGAGCGTCCCAGTTTGCGCGGGAGTCACTTTATCGCCGTTCCGGCCAGTCACAGCGCCGGAGCGGCGATACACGGAAGGGACTCGAAAGCAAGATGGTGGCGGAGGGGAACGAGGAGCGCTTCGGGGGCATCGATCTAAGCTAAGTCATTCATAATGAGCTAGTATGCTATATGCATACTAGCTCATTATGCCTTTCTCTTGCAGGGTTTTTTTTTTAAAAAAAAAGAGGGTTTACTTCCTCTTTTTATTTGCTTTTTAAAACCTCCAAAAAAAATGACAGCTGGAATTTAATTAGGTCAAACAGTCAGTTCACTCAATGCTACTATTTCATTCACCTGTCAGATTTTGAAATCCCTTAAGTACTCTATAGGTGAGATATCAGTGTTTGAGTTCATGGATCCGCACGCCTGCCTATGCCATTATGAGGAGTTTCACTTTAACGGTTATTTTATATTATGCAGAATGGAACAGGAGATACTGCTCCCCAAACCTGCAATTACTGTATAACAGAGAGATTTCACTGTTTGAGCAGAGGCCAATATAGCCCCCCAGTTTCCACCTACAACTAAAATCTCATATTTGGATGGGTTGATCCTTTTAATCTCAGAAAATCCTGAACAATAACAGCAACAATAATTAATTAGAGATACTTGTATAGCGGCGTCAATTTACGCAGCACTTTACACATTTATTTTACATTCATATCATTCCCTTCCCTCAATGAGCTTACAATCTAAGATCCCTAACTCACATTAATCTATACATATACTAGGGCCAATTTAGACAGAAGCCAATAAACCTACCAGCATGTCTTTGGAGTGTGAGAGGAACCCATGCAGGCACAGGGAGAACATGAAAACTCCAGGCAGGTAGTCTTGAGATTGGGATTTGAACCGAGACCCGAGACCCTAGTGCTGCTAGGCAGAAGTGCTAACCACTCGGACACTGTGCTGCCCAGTATCCTGAACAATTACAATAGATGCATACATGTTACCAAAACTGTGGTAAAAGTCACTTGACCATTCTTAAAGTGGTAGTAAACTCTGTACTACCACTTGTACCTACAGGTAAGCCTATAATAAGCCTTACCTGTAAATACTGTGAATATCTCCTAAACTTGCACAGTTTAGGAGATATTCAGAGTGCATGCAGCCAATGACATCATCGACGCATGCACTCTGAAAGTCCGGCTTACGGTGCTGGACCTTCAGAGCCTGTGCCGGAAATGCCATGCTCAGGAGTGACGTCATTGTGGCTCCGGCCAATGACATAGCCGGAGCTCCCGAACCCGGAAGACAGACAGAGGGAACATGTCAGCCCTCTCAGTGGTGACTTTATAGTGCTGGAGGGCTTTGTTCCAAGGTGAGTATTTCATAATGTTTTTTTTTTTTTTTTTTTTTGAACATCGGCGGTTTACAACCACTTTAATGCTTATGAAATGTAATCAATGTAATGTATTGTGTCAATGACAATCAGTGTATTGTAATTTTATTGTATGGTATCATTGTAATAATTGTAATGTAATGATTCTTACACATCATTCTTCCTCCAGTTAATTGTGCATGTGGCTCCAGTAGGGTCTGGAGCATAGCTTGACCATCCAACAACAGGCATGACAGACCAGAAAACTGCATTTAACCATGCAGCTATAATCATGGCTGCATAATGATAGCTTGTTATTCTTCTTCCTGCAGAAAAAATATATTTATAGTTAACAATGTATTTTATAGCATTAACAGTAACCATTCTCTGTGCTTTCTTACACACTCAGATTACATACTGTTGCTAGACTCTGCATCAGAGTTAGTACCATATGTCTTAGTCCAAAACAAAAGACTGCAAACAGGCAAAACATGTTGGGCTTTTCATTAGCAAAAACCTTCTGCATGTGGCTTTCCCCCAGTTTAATATCACTGTAAACTGTATTTTTAGCACAATGCCTCACTGTATACCAGTTTTTAAAGCAAATCATTTTTTGTGAATCTGTTGTAAAGTTTCTTGATAGGAGATTCTGCCAGTAACAGCAATTCCTGTTTTCATTAGCAGCAGTGTTGTCTGTCAGGCTTGGCTTATACACTCATTCAGTTGCCCACTGGGCTGCCTATTAGACCTTTGCATTCCTCCTGTGAGCCAATGGCAAACTGAAAGAAATGCACATGATAGGCAGCCCAATGGCAAACTGTAAAGCCTCGTACACACGGCCGATTTTCTCGGCAAGAAAACTGCTGGGAAAGCTTTTTTCCGAGAAAAACGGTCATGTGTATGGTTTCTCGACGGGAAAACTGCCGGGAGTCTCGACGAGAAAAATAGAGAACCTGATCTCTATTTTCTCGTCGGGATTCTCGTCGGCCTGTTTCCCGACGAGAAAACCATGCATGTGTACGAGGCTACATGCTTACCTGTCCCCAGGTCAGCCCGCGCATGCTCGATGAGACTTTGACGCATTCGTGGTAGCTTACAAGGGTAGTGTAGTGTGAAGCAATATGGCGGCGACGGCATAGAATGTGACGAGCGCATGCTCGTCGTAGTCGATGACGTCACCTCGTTCTTGCCATTCAAAAGAACGGTGGTTCTTTTGAATGGCCGTCTGTATGCACGGCTTTGCAAGAAAAGCTTGCCAGGAATCTCGTCAGGAAATCCAACGTTTTTTTCCTGACGGGATTCCCGGCCGTGTGTACAGGGCTTAAGAGTGCATATGAAGAAAAAAAAAATGCTTAACGTTGATTTCGGGTTTACATACAAATTAAATGTTTATTTGTAAAATAACAATTCTGAATAAATATTTTTTAATGATATGTAGCGGCCTCCTCTCTTCCCTCTTCTCTCAGCTCGTCTGTCTCTTGTCTAGGGGTACCTTAGAGGAGAGAGTGCGGGGTCACCACGCCAAGCCTTCACCGCAGATGTTTGTGTGGTGTAAGCAAAGTTCTTGTTTTACCTTTGGGTCGGTGTTCTGCACCTGGAGTCTCCACCGAGAGTTACCTTGAACAATGTCTGCCAGAAAATGAGCCCCACACCATTAAAGCCCAACACTCCTTTATTCTTCTCCATGCAAAAGTGAACACAATCAGTTGGACTCCCTTAGAGAACAGAACAGACAAGGAGGTGTGGATGCAAGTAGGCCCAGACACAATGCTCTCTCCACTTTCCTTCCTGAAAGTGGGTTGAGGTCTCCGAGCGGGGGGGGAATTTCCTTCCAGGCGGTCTCCGATGGGAGGCTCACCTGTCACTGGCAATATGCTGCACGGGGTCTTCAAGCAAGTATCTCCCACCGGTCCATTACGCCTTCCGGATTCGGGTACCCACTCCCTGTGTTCCCTAGGACCTCCTTCCCTCGCGGAACTCAGTGGTGGGCACTGAGCTCCAGACCTCCTCCCGAGTACCTCACCCCAGGCTAAAGGTGCCTGGGATGGAACACGACCTCCGAACGTCCTCTAGGCCTAGGCTGCCTAGGGGACCGACACGAACCACCGCCCTCAGGCTGAAGGTGGCCGGCACTCGACCCCCGCCACCGAAAATGGCCGCCCCTTTATACCCCCTCCCAGCAAGCACGGCGGGTTCCCCGCCCCACCATACAACCGCTGAGAGAGGCCAAAAGAGGTGCGACACCGCAACGATGGCTCAACCCCGGGCCCAAAGTGACAGCGCCACCTGGTGGGCCCCAGGGAACCATACATCACAGTTTCCCCACCAGATTCAAAAAAATAGAAAGCATATACCCGCTACAGATATAAAACAGCTTTTGTACATTTGTAAACTTAAAGTGATTGTAAAGTCAGAAGTTTTTTTTATCCTAATGCATTCTATGCATTAAGATAAAAAGCCTTATGTGTGCAGCAGCCTCCCCAGCACCCCCTAATACTTACCTGAGCCCCCTCTCTATCCAGCGATGTCCACGAGTGTCTCGGCTGTCTGGGACCTTACTCCTGATTGGCTGAGACACAGCAGCAGCGCCATTGGCTCCCGCAGCTGTCAAAGTCTATTAGCCAATCAGGAGAGCGATGGGGCGGGGCCGAACCACAGCTCTGTGTCTGCATGGACACACAGAACTGCAGCTCGGCTTGGGTGCTACCAGAGCAAGCTGCTTGCTCTGGGGGCACTCAGCAGGAGGGAGGGGCCAGGAGCACAGAAGAGTAACCCGAGAAGAGGAGGATCTGGGCTGCTCCGTGCAAAACCACTGCACAGAGCAGGTAAGTATAACATGTTATAATATTTTCATAGAAAAAAAATTAGACTTTACAGTCACTTTAAAAATAAAATAAGAATGGACAAAAACAAATATGTTTTCTACTACTGCTCTTAGACCTGAGTTCTATCGTAAATTGCTCTAATCTCTCTGCTATTATTTCATTGTGTTTTGTATGATTAATATGTGACAAGTTTAGATTATTTGTTTTACCAAGGCTATAATTAACATTTGACACCAGGCAAGTCTGGTTGGCAGTACTGTGCAAATTATTCAGAATTTCTGCTTCAAGTGAGTGCCTTGATTTGTTTTCCTTTTATTTTTGGTAAGGCCTCATGCCCACTGGCGTTTTTACAGCTGCGTTTTTTGCAGCTTAAAAACGCCTGTCCATGTTATTGTAAATATTTTTTTTTTTTTTTAAAATAAAAATAAAAAAAAAAACGTCGGAGCTAAAAACGCGACCGCGCGTTAGTGCGCGTTTTTGCGCGTTAGTGCGCGTTTTTTGACGCTCGCGTTTTTTTCTGCCTAAGGCCTCATGCCCACGGACGTTTTTTCAGCCGCGTTTTTGAGCGTTTTTTACAGCTTAAAAACGCCTGTCCATGTTAGTCTATAGCTCCATGCCCACCTAGGCGTTTTTCAGCTGCAAATAGCATAGACGTTTTTAAGCTGTAAAAAAAAAACAGGACCAGTGCGTTCCGCGGCGCCGACGTTAGGCAGAAAAAAACGCGAAGCGTCAAAAAACGCGCACTAACGCGCACTAACGCTCACTAACGCGCACTAACGCCGAGGTCGCGTTTTTCAGCTCCAGGATTTTTCTATCTAAAAAGATGATTGGACAGTGTAAAGACAGGAAATTCCTGTCTGGATAATATTATTTCCCAGAAGTCCTTTGCACAGCCGTGTGCTTGTGGACAAGTGAAGAAGGGAAGATGGCACATGCTGTGAGTCAACGTCAGCTTATTACTGCTGTCCAGGCCCATCCTGAGCTGTGGGATGTGGCTCATCCGCAACACGGTGACCACATAAGGAGAGTGCCCATATGGCAGGACATCAGTGCTGCCATCACCCCTGGCTGGGAAGACTCTTCACATGGAGAAAGAAAGGAGATAAGTAAGTGTTTTCCTTGAATGCATGATCTGTTTTTAACTACTTCCCATCCAGGCCAATTCTGACATTTCTTTCCTACATGAAATGAAAAAGAAAAAACTGCGCTAGTGAAATAAAAATTAAAGCTGCAACCAACAGTGTTATACTACACCAAAACAGATAATATAGGAGAGAAAAAGTTGCGCTATTGAGAATATCACCAGTACAGCAGCTGGTGAAAGTGTAAATATGAGCCAAAAGGCTCACACAGTAAATATATGACACAAATTGATGAAAGTGAGTGATGCGAACATGCGATAAAGAAATCACATAAACAAGAAACCACAAAAGTTGTCGCATATAGTCCAAACGATAGAGTTCATATGCACAAAGAATGCTCCTCCACCGTGCTGATTGTGATCCAATGTATTACACCACGAGCAAGTGTAGGATAGGACAGCCTCCACCAATAGATTTACTGCCTCTTACCGATAGTGATGGATCCCTTGTCACAGGGGATCAAAGAAAGCCTGTGGCTATTCCCCAGCCAAGGGTATGGGGCAGGCAGCGTCTGACTGACCAGGAGATCCACAACTCTCAATGATAGAAAACGCGGTCCCCGTAAATAAAAAGAAGGATATACTATAGTGTAAAACCTTTTTACATGTTTAATAAAAAAAGACGAATGCACACTTACATGAATGCAGATAAAAAAGAGCGAAAATGAGCCGGCCGACTCTTAGACATAAAACAGCCCGTATGCCTCCGGGTAGCGTGGGCGCGATGACGTCAGAACGTGGCTCCTCCCTACGCGTTTCGTCATCCCGTGAACACGTCTTTGATGACGAAACGCGTAGGGAGGAGCCACGTTCTGACGTCATCGCGCCCACGCTACCCGGAGGCATACGGGCTGTTTTATGTCTAAGAGTCGGCCGGCTCATTTTCGCTCTTTTTTATCTGCATTCATGTAAGTGTGCATTCGTCTTTTTTTATTAAACATGTAAAAAGGTTTTACACTATAGTATATCCTTCTTTTTATTTACGGGGACCGCGTTTTCTATCATTGAGAGTTGTGGATCTCCTGGTCAGTGAGACGCTGCCTGCCCCATACCCTTGGCTGGGGAATAGCCACAGGCTTTCTTTGATCCCCTGTGACAAGGGATCCATCACTATCGGTAAGAGGCAGTAAATCTATTGGTGGAGGCTGTCCTATCCTACACTTGCTCGTGGTGTAATACATTGGATCACAATCAGCACGGTGGAGGAGCATTCTTTGTGCATATGAACTCTATCGTTTGGACTATATGCGACAACTTTTGTGGTTTTTTGTTTATGTGATTTCTTTATCGCATGTTCGCATCACTCACTTTCATCAATTTGTGTCATATATTTACTGTGTGAGCCTTTTGGCTCATATTTACACTTTCACCAGCTGCTGTACTGGTGATATTCTCAATAGCGCAACTTTTTCTCTCCTATATTTCCTACATGAAAATCTTCTTTTTTGTCATAGTAAATTATATAGAAACCCCAAACATTATATATGTTTTTTTTAGCAGAGACCCTAGAGAATACAATGGCGTAATCTGACACGTTATTTGCGCATAAATTTATCGACCTTTTTTTTTTAAAAAGAAAATGACATTTTCATGCTTTTAAATATTTTTTTTTTTTTTTACCTAATTTGAAAGTTTATGTTAAGCCTAGTAAATAGATAACTTACATGTCACCCTTCCAAATTGCACATGCTCGTAGAATGGCGCCAAACTTTCGTACTTAGAAATCCTACTGGTTACATGTTTTGAGTTACAGAGGAGGTCTAGGGCTAGAATTATTTATCTCGCTCTAACGTTCGGGGCGATACCTCACATGTGTGGTCTGAACAACAATGTCATATATGGGCGGGAGTTGCGTATGCGTTCGCTTCTGTGTGCGAGCACACTGGCACATGAAAAAAAAAAATTTTTTGATTACTTTGGGAATGCATATAAAACCTTTTTTTTCCACGTTTTTTTAGCGAAGATATTACAGAAACGCTGGAAGTCACTCAGAGACCGCGTGAGGAGGGACCTAACAGAGGAGGACAAGACAGCGAGGAGCGGAATGGCAGCCCCGACCAAAAAACCGCATGTTTACCATAATGAGCTGCGGTTCCTGCGCGACAACATGAGGAGCAGCAGCAGACCGTAAGTTTTTTTTTTTTTTTTCATAATATATTTGCCTATGTCCATAGCTTTTCTGGCGGTATTTTCCATGGCTATTGATTGAAAGTGGTTGTAAACCCGTGTGTGTATATATATATATACATATATATATATATATATATATATATATATATAATTAATATATATATATTTTTCTTCTAACCAACCTGCAAGACAAAACCATAATGAGCAAGTATGCATAGCATACTAGCTCATTATAAATGACTTACCTGAGATCGAAGCCCCAGCAGCGATGCTGGGACATCTCCGCCACCGCCACCTTGCTTCGACGTCTATTCTGTTTATCGCAGCTCCGGCGCTGTGATTGTCCCCGGAGCGGCGATGACGTCAGACAGATGCGCGCTCGGGCCGGCCAAATCCATTCAGGAAACCGGCTACGATGCCGGCCCGCTAGTGCACATGCACGTGACGTCAGAGGCGCCGGTTTTAAAAGCAAATATCTACTTAACCGTTTAGGTTAAAGAGATATTTCATGTACCTACAGGTAAGCCTTATGCCGCATACACACGATCGGTTTAACTGATGAAAACCGTCCGATGGATGGTTTCCATCAGACCAACCAATCGTGTATGGGACCCATCGGTCTTTTGTCCATCGGATGGAAAAAATAGAACTTGCTTTAAAATTTTCCAATTGAAAAAAAACCGATGGGAATTTCCGATCGTCTATGGGCAAGTCCATCGGATCAAAAACCCACGCATGCTCAGAATCAAGTCTACGCATGCTCAGAAGCATTAAACATTTTTCTCGGCTCATCGGAGTGTTTTTCGTCACAGCGTTTGGAACGGTCGTTTTTTTGACTGATGGTGTGTGGGCAAGACTGATGGAAGTCAGCTTCATCGGTTTTCCGATGGTCAAATCCATCGCACAAAAATACATTGGTTATCCGATCGTGTGTACGGGGCTTTAATCTAGGCTTACCTGTAGGTGCATGTTGTATTAGTGGGTTTACAACCACTTTAAGTTTATTCTTTTATTTCATTGTCTGCAGGACAACATCTAATTTTTCAACAGCCAGTGAGGTGTCTGCAGAGGAGGACAGTGTGGACAGGCCCAGCAGTGGCAATCCATCTCCCAACACTGTGGAAGAGGGAAGTGTTGAGTGCCCTGATGAGGTAAGTGCTTATGTCTGCCTGTCTATCTCATTGTCTGTCTGTCCATGTACATGTGAATGTAAAATGATTTGTTCTTTTGCAGGAATCCAGGGCATTGGAAATGTCTGCAACGGGCAGTCAAGATTGTGGGGAGCAACGCGGTCGTGGCGGTGTTCGCGGCCGTGCTCGTGGACGTGGACGTCAGGCAAGGGGGGGCTGCACTGTTGAGGGAGATGACAGGGTGCTAGCACTGCTGCAGGAAGTGCGGCAGGAGAGGCGCAGTGTGGATGTTTTTTTAGATCCAAGCAACCCAGGCGCCTCCTTCTGCCGTACCCTTTATCACCTCCTGGAGGACATTGGGGGAGAAGAAGAGAAGGATTTTATGTTTCGGATACACGGTATGGCAATACAATGCCGACAGGAAAAATTGTGACGTGTGGCACCTACATATACATATCATCCTTCTCATGATCCCCCAATGGCCCCCAGGACCTCAGCAGTGCTAGCACCCCCCTCTCATCATCAGCCCACTCAACAGTGCCAGCCAGCACCTACCCCGTCTCAGGCATCGTTTTTAATGCCACCCCCCCAAACAGATTTTTCCCCTTCCACCTCCCATGTTTACCCCTCCAATCCTTTACCCCGATACCAACAAGACTTATGGAATGAACGCCAGCCCCGTCCCCAATGCCCACATCCCCCTAGTGATCCAATGTCCAACCCCACCTATCACCAGTTGTGATGTACCAATGTCTTTTGTTAAATAAATATCTTTTTTGTTTGAAAAAAAATTGTTCAATTGGTGTTTTATATGATACACAACAGCACTCCTTTGCCCTCTGCCTTCAGACGAGCGTATGCTAGCCCATTACGGGCTTAGCATACGCTTGCCTAAATACAGAGTGCAAAGCACTCCTTTGCCCTCTACATTCAGACGAGCGTATGCTAGCCCATTACGGGCTTAGCATACGCTTGCCTAAATACAGAGGGCAAAGCACTCCTTTGCCCTCTGCCTTCAGACGAGCGTATGCTAGCCCATTACGGGCTTAGCATACGCTTGCCCGAAGGCAGAGGGCAAAGCACTCAAAAGGGGCTTAGCATACGCTTGCCTGAAGGCACAGTCAAAACTTGTTGAACAATCATTGCAAAATGGAAAAATAACAATCTTTAAAATTATTTATTTCCAAAATAAACACAAGAAAGTAAAGATGTATACATCTGTATTGAAAATTTACCAGGATCGATATTTGTATCAAATTTTTCTGAATCTGAATGCATCTGAATTTCATTTTTTTAAATTACACATGATCATTCTGCCATGACACCTCTCCATCAGGGGATTCAAAAAATGCAGCAAATTGGTTTCGAATGCCCATGACACGTGCCGTTGACCGCAAGTCCATAAATTGTACCCTCTGAGTTTGGTTACTGGGCTCCGGTTCAACATTGCTGCTGTCACTGTCCCTTAGAAAATTATGCAGAACGCAGCATGCCAGGACTACTTTAATGGCGTTCTCCACATCCAGTTGCATACTTGTGAGCAAAACTCGCCATTTGGCCGTGCACACCCCAAATGCACATTCAACAACACGGCGTGCACGGCTGAGCTGATAATTATAGATTTTTTGATGATGGCTGAGACCATAGCCACTGTATGGCCTCATGAGGTTTTCAGCCAGTCCAAAGGCCTCGTCTGCCACCATCACTAAGGGTAGGCTGGGTTCCTCAGTGCAGGGTAGAGGCCTGCTTTCAGGGATATTGAGTCGTCCCTCATGTAGACGACGTCCGAAGGCCGACTCCCGGAATATACGGGCGTCACCTTGGCTTCCATATGCTCCCACATCCACAAAAAGAAATTTGAGATGGGCATCGGACAATGCCAGGAGGACCACTGAAAAATATTTTTTATAATTGAAATATGATGATCCAGACTGGGGAGGCTTCTTCACCCTGATGTGTTTCCCATCAAGGGCACCGATACAATTTGGGAACTGAGTTTTCTCCCAAAAAGTGTCAACCACCGATTCCCAGATCTCTTCTGTGGGCTCTGGCATTACCTCCTCATGTAACTCCTCCCATATTGCCACACATGTTTCCCTTATCACCCTGGACACTGTTGTGAGGCCAAGTAGAAAATAATGATGTAGGGACACGTAACTTTGTCCTGTGGCAAGGAACCTAAGATAAGATAAAAATTTCACATATTAAAAAAACTATTGATAAAAATACAAACTTACCCTTCCCTTAACCCTATCCCCTAACCGTAACCCCTAACCCTATCCCCTAACCGTAACCCCTAACCCTATCCCCTAACCGTAACCCCTAACCCTATTTCCTAACCTCTAACCCTAACCCTAACCCTCTAACCCTAACCCTAACCCTAACCCTCTAACCCTAACCCTAACCCCCTAACCCTAACCACTAACCCTAACCCCTAACCCTAACCCCTAACCCCTAACCCTAACCCCTAACCCTAACCCTAACCCTATCCCCTAACCGTAACCCCTAACCCTATCCCCTAACCCCTAATCGTAACCCCTAACCCTATCCCCTAACCGTAACCCCTAACCCTATTTCCTAACCCCTAACCCTAACCCTATCCCCTAACCGTAACCCCTAACCCTAAACCTATCCCCTAACCGTAACCCCTAACCCTATCCCCTAACCGTAACCCTAACCCCTAACCCTAACCCCTAACCGTAACCCCTAACCCTATCCCCTAACCCCTAATCGTAACCCCTAACCCTATCCCCTAATCGTAACCCCTAACCCTATTTCCTAACCCCTAACCCTAACCCTATCCCCTAACCGTAACCCCTAACCCTATCCCCTAACCGTAACCCCTAACCCTAAACCTATCCCCTAACCGTAACCCCTAACCCTATCCCCTAACCGTAACCCCTAACCCTAAACCTATCCCCTAACCGTAACCCCTAACACTATTTCCTAACCCCTAACCCTAACCCTATCCCCTAACCGTAACCCCTAACCCTATCCCCTAACCGTAACCCCTAACCCTATTTCCTATCCCCTAACCCCTAACCGTATTCCGTTACCCTAACCCATATGTGTATTGCACTTACCTGAGTGTCACTAGGAGCCGTTCCTCCGGTGACACAGAGCTCCGCATCACTGTGTCCATCCTGGTCAGCCTTGGCCTCAGCTTCTCCAACAGATGATTAAAGCGCGGCACTGACATCCTTGTGAAATTCTGGAACTTTGAAGGATATAACCGCAGTTGAGAAAAAATTTGGCAAAGTAGCCAGTTGACACCCGATGGGATACCATTGGATGCATCCAATACTGCCGAGTTCTCCTCCTTCTCTCCTCCTCCTGTCTCCTTCTCCGCAGCCTCCGCAAGATGATCAGGAGGATTGCCTCATCAATTTTTAACATGACGGGATCCATATTACTCCCGAAATATGCTAAAATGCTTTAAATTATGTGTAATGCTCTCTCCTCTCTCTCTCCTAACAAAATGGCACTGACAAAAGCTCTGTGACACGTTTTCTTTGTTTTCTGTGGCATTGTGGGTAATTTGGGAGTGAATATAGCCTTGAGATGTGTTTTTCTTTAAAAAACGCTTGCAAACGCTGACGCAAAAAAACGCGTACTAACGCGTACTAACGCGCATCAAAAACGCGGTAAATTTGGCGTTTTTTAACGCCTGTTTTCCTGGCGTCCAACCTCTATTTACTGCTCGCTTTTAAAAACGTCCGTGGGCATGAGGCCTAATTCTGACGCTGAGGAACGCACTGGTCCTGGGTTTTTTTTACAGCTTAAAAACGTCTATGCTATTTGCAGCTCAAAAACGTCTAGGTGGGCATGAAGCTATAGACTAACATGGACAGGCGTTTTTAAGCTGTAAAAAACGCTCAAAAACGCGGCTGTAAAAACGTCCGTGGGCATGAGGCCTTATTATTAAGGCCTAAGGCCTATTCCTTCAAGAGTATGTCTATGATTTTCCATTGTAACATTGTCAAGATGGAAATGGTTGCTTACTGTAATATTTTTGACTATTATCTACGATGTGTTCGTCAAATCTCCTGTAACATGTACGGCCATAAATAAAGATGGAATAAAAAATAAATAAATATGTTGTCTACCTGTCTTACCTAATACCTCAGTTATCTGGAGAGTCCTGAAGTTCCTGAATTAAAGTAGATCTAAATCCTTACTAGACTACGTTTAGTTTGCTCATGCACTGTGTATCAAACAATTGCAACATATTTTTCTTTTTTTACAAAATACTGTTTTTACATTTATTTATCCCAGTGCTGCTCTTCCCTCTCTAACCTCTTTATTGCCACTTTCAGTTACATTAATGTGCTCCAGGGGCAGCAGCATGTCATTGTTCTGGGCAAGCTTCTGGTTGGTGTCTTTTTAGTTTCCACTGAAAATGCATGTGACAAGATTACAACAAAGGAGTACAAGTAAGAGACACCTATAACAGGAGGTGTCTGAACCTTCATGGCAGCATCAACAGGTGTTATTTTAATAGAAGCTGCAGATTTAAAAATATTACTTATGACCTATGAAATTATTTGCAATGCAAAAAAAGTACATTATATTCTAGTGATTGGATTTAGATCTACTTTAACCACTTCCCGACTGCTCCATAGCAGATTTATTGCTACAGGATGGCCGTTCTGTGCAGAATCTATATGTGATTCTGCACTTTTGCCTAGGGGACGCACTCCACCTCTGCTGTAATTAGTCACAGCAGATGCCGATCAGCGGGTGCTGGCCAATGGATGTATGCCGACACACACTGATCCGCAAAGAGAAACACAGGACGGAGCTCTGCCTGCCTATGTAAACAAGGCAAAGCTCTGTCCTGTCAGTGGGGATGTGATGGATTTTCTTTACCTGCAAAGCGAGAAATAAAATCCATCACATCCCTTAGTAAAAACAGCACACATAAACACTGGTTAGGCACAGATTTTACCCTTTGATCCCCCTAGATGTTTCACCCCTTCCCAGCCAGTGTTAGCACAGTGACAGTGCATATTTTTAGCACTGATCACTGTATTAGTGTCACTGGTTCCCACAAAGTGTCAAAATTGTCAGTTAGTGTCCGATTTCCTGCTGCAATATTGCAGTCCCGCTAAAAGTCTCTTATAGTCGCCATTACTAGTATAAAAAAAAATTGTATTTATAAAAATTCCAGTATATATCCCATAGTTTGTAGACGCTATAAATTTTGCACAAACCAATCAATATACGCCTAATGGATTTTTTTTTTTACCAAAAATATGTAGCAGAATACATATTGGCCTAAATTTTTGAAGAAATTTTATTTTTAACTACTTGCCGGCATCCCAAAAACGGGCATGCAGCGCAGGAATCGCGGCCACGCAGTGTTGCTAGGACACGGCGTGACCCTGATCTCTGTAAAAAGCCATGGCCGCGGCTATTAAACTATGTGATCGGTTGTGTCCAATCACAGCCAGTCACATATAAACACGGAGATGCATGTAATCAGCGCTCGTCGCCTGACACTGACAGAGTGTGTGGCGAGGAAAGCCGATCAGCGGCATCTCCTCACAGAGGACATCTAGATATGTGATCAGGGCACTGATCATCAGTGCCCTATGTGGCAGAGCTAGGCTCTGTCCCAATGAAAATGGGGTTAAAATGGACACAGGACTCTCAAAGAAGCAATTTGAGAAGTTCCAGCAAAAGATTGGTGAGCAGAGAAAACTATGCTTTAAGTTTTCTCTGGATTTTGTAAGTCTGGATTGGGGCTGGAAACTTGAAGACTTCAAAGAGCATTGGGAGGGATGGAGTCTTTAGTCATGTGTCCGGGTTTTCCAGAAGCTCTGCAGGTTGTGTGTTGTCCAGGTGCACACACTCGTTATAAGGCAGAGCTGAGCATAGCTCAGTGTGTGTGGGAAAGGAGTTGGTGTGACAGCAGTTGCTGGAGGGAAGTGTGCTACTGTGTAAGAACTCAGGCAACATCCTTGAGACGTTACTCCATGTGGGAGAGGTTCCAGGTAAGTTGGACTGAGAGAGTTGGGCCAACTGAGAGAGTCGGGGAGACTATAGCTGAGACAACTGGAAAAGAGAGTCTTGGGGACCAGAGGGGACTGTAAGTCTTGGAGGAGTGTGGAAGACTGGAGTGTCAGAAGAGCCCCTTCCTAGAGGCCAGGAGTGGGCCTGTGCAGCAAGGTACTGCGCCCAAGGCTGAGTGAGCCTTAAGAGCCAGGTGGATTGGCATTTTTCATTTGTTGTAATTTTGGGAGAAGAACCCCTGTGTGGGCAACCAAATGCATGTGTGAACTTTTCTTTTGTTACTTTCAATAAAAGTGGGCTACCATGCCCTTAAACCTTAGTTCCTGTTGGCGGTGAACTCACTTAAAACGCATCTATCACTGAGCTAAACAACCCCCTATATCACACCTAGTTACAATAAAGCCCCCACAGTGCCAGCAATGAGTGCCCACAAGTGCCACCAATCAGTGCCTATTAGTGATGCCAGTCAGTGCTGGCTATCAGTGCTGACCATCACTGCTGCTCATCAGTGCCACCCATCAATGCCACCATTTAGTGCCCCTAAGTGTGGCATAGTCGTGCCTCCTCATCAGTGCCACCTAATCAGTGCCCATAAGTGTCGCCGCATCAGTGCTCATAAGTGCCACCCCATCAGTGCAGCCTATCAGTGCCCATCAGTGCAGCCTATCAGTGCTGCCTCATCAGCGCCCATCGGTGAAGGAGAAAAATGACTTATTTACAAAATTTACTGACAGAAACTAAGAAAAACTCTTATTTTTTTCAAAATTTTCTGCATTTTTTTTTCATTTTTTTAGTAAAAAAAAAATACCCAGAAGTGATTAAATACAACCAAAAGAAGGCTTTATTTGTGTGAAGAAAATGATAAAAATTTCACATACAGTGTTGCATGACCGTGCAATTGTCATTCAAAGTGTGACAGTGCTGAAAGCATGAAGGGGGTGAAAGTGCCCAGTTTTGAGGTGGTTAAAAAAAATTGGGGGGATATGACTAATTGCGTAAAGTAAAAAATATTGTTTTTTTTTTCAAAATTGTTGGTCTTTTTTTTGTTTATAGCGCAAAAAATAAAAAATACAGTAGTGATCAAATACCACCAAAAAAAAGCTCTATTTGTGGGGGGGGAAAAATAACAAATTTAATTTGGGTACAGCATTGCATGACCGTGCAATTGTCAGATAAAATACAAAAATGCTGTATCACAAAAAATGGCCCGGTCATGAAGGGGGTAAATCTTCAAGAGGTCAAGTGGTTAAATACTGGTTGTGTTGCTTGCTGTAGTAGGAGATACAATTCTTTCAAAAGCTCCCATACGCTACGCTCATTGTGTTTACATGAACTACAAATCTGAGCTATAAATCTGAGAACTGTTAATTAAATCACTACTCTCATCATAGGTGTGCGCACAGGGTGTGCCGGATGTGCTCAGGCACACCCTAATCACCCTGTGCAGCACAGATTCCCCCTACTGCCCTGGCTCTCCCCTCCTTCCCTCTGCAGCACTACCGGCTTCCTTCCTCTCCTCTCCTGCCGGATGTTGCTGCGGGGATGTTTTAGGATTAGTGAGGGAAGGGGCTGATAAATATGTATTTATCAGCCTCTTCCCTTTCTGAATGAACATGGTGAGTGATCGGTAGTGTGTGTTTGAGCTTTGGGGTGCACACCCTTATGCAATAGGCTGCGCACACCTATGACTCTCATATTCAGAATTTAATCTTAATCAGTACCTATGTCAGGTCTACAGATAGTCAGGTATCGATCAATAGCAACCACAGTCAGCAGTCCAATGCTTGCCATGCCAAAAAATATATTCAAGCCAGCATAGATCTGCAAATAAACACAAAGCATAAAATGTCACCATGCCTTTTAGAATTGCCAGACAGATTTCATATAGCATACAAAACGAAAACATTATCTCATTCTCATCTTGGTTTTAGTAAACCTACAAATGCCGGATAAATACATTATAGCCTGGAAAATATTAATTCATGATAATTCCTGGAAACAAAGAATAATAAAAGACAGTCGTTAAAAGGAAAATGCTTACAAACTTGCATGCTTGCTTTGAAGCCATCTTGTGACAAAGGCCCGCAAAGCATAAAATGTCAAAAATCAATCAGTGCACCTAGAATTTTGTACTTATTTTTTGTCTTTTTGTTTGTGCATGTACAAGGGGTGTAGGGAATCATTTATCTATCTTTTACTTAATGATTTATTATGTTAAGGAACAATAGTATGTGTATATATATATATATATATATATATATATATTTTTTTTTTTTTAAATATAATTTTGTTTGCAGGGAAATAATAAATAATGCACTAAGATTGCATACATAATTCATATAAACCATTTAGAGCCACCTAATAACAAGATTGACTTATTACTGTATGTAGCTTTTGTTGCTGTGAAAAGACCTTAATCGAAGGTATTGAATAGTGATGAGCCGAACACCCCCGAGTTCGGTTCGCACCAGAACCCGCGAACGGACCGAAAGTTTGCACAAACATTAGAACCCTATTAAATACAATGGATGCGAACGTTCGGATTCTAAAGTGCTAATTATAACGACTATTATCCATGTTATTGTCCTAAACAGAGTTTGGGAACCCGGGTTCTGCACCAGGGGACATGTATCAATGCAAAAGAAGTTTTAAAAACGGACGTTTTTCGGGAGCAGTCATTTTAATGATGCATAAAGTGAAAAAAAAAAGTCAAATATTCCTTTAAATATCGTACCTGGGGGGTGTCTAAAGTATGCCTGCGAAGTGCCACGTGTTTCCCGTGTTTAGAACTGTCCCTGCACAAAATGACATTTCTAAAGAAAAAAAAAAGCCATTTAAAACTGCTTGCGGCTTTAATGTAATGTCTGCTCCCGGTAATATGGATGAAAATCTTTAAGAAAAATGGCATAGCTACCCCATCACCCCCCCCCCCTACCCCAGCCCATTACCAGCCCCTTTGGGTCTTCTCTGGATATTAAGGGGAACCCCGCAACACAAAATAAAAAAGGCCCTATATACTCTGAACAGCAGTATACAGGTGGTGTAAACAAGACCGGTGTAAACAAGACAGGGACTGTAGGTTTGTTCTTAAGTAGAATCTGTTTGTAATTTTGAACACGTACATTGTTTAAGTGTAGCTCCAGCCAAAAAATAAAACAAGGATTGGTGATAAAGCATCAGTAGAGAGGAGACACCTTTCTCCCATATTAATTCTTACAGGAGAGAATTTTCCTTCCTAGGGGTAAATTTCCCCTCACTTCCTGTTGTCTTCTTCCGTTTGCAAGTAGGAGTCGTTTGTAAGTTGGATGTTTGAAAGTAGGGACCTGCCGTATATACTCTGCAGAAATTGGCCCCTTAGGTGTTGGTGTTGGCACAACACTGTAAGCACTCACAGTTACTCTTGGTGGGTGCTGGAACGCCCTGCTGTCAACTATTATATCAGGAATTGTAATAACATATAATTGTTGAACAGTGGTAGTAAAAATTGGGCCTTTGATGGTGGTGCTGGTGCCACAACACTGTAAGGCCTGACAGTTACTCTTGGTGGGCGCAGCAATGGGCCCTGCTGTGAATTATTAGATCAATAATTATAATTGCATGCCCCTGTTGAACAGGGGCTGAAAAATTGGGCCTTTGGTGGTGGTGGTGGTGGTGGTGGTGTTGACACAACACTGTAAGGCCTGACAGTTACTCTTGGTGGGCGCAGCAATGGGCCCTGCTGTGAATTATTAGATCAATAATTATAATTGCATGCCCCTGTTGAACAGGGGCTGAAAAATTGGGCCTTAGGCACTGGTGGCACAACACTGCAACCCCTCACAGATACTGTACTTGGAGCACAGCAATGAGCCCTGTTGCAAAGTATTGCATCAAAAATTGTAATTACACGCCCCTGTTAAACAGGGGCTGAAAAATTGGGCCTTAGCCACTGGTGGCGGCACCCATAAACCAAAATGATCTTCCAAGCTATCATCATTAATCGGATCATTGAGGAGGAGGAGGAGGATAGCCAGTCAACATAACAGCACAGGCACTCAGCATCAGCATCAGTCTTGAAGGGATGTGACATTTTAAAATCAATTAGTCTGTTATATCAGCATCAGGTGTGTGGTAGCTGGTGGTGATCCAAGACTGGTTCATCTTGATGAAAGTCAGTCGATCAACCGAGTCGGTGGACAGGCGCACCCTGTGATCCGTGACAAATCCTCCAGCAGCACTGAATGTGCGTTCTGAAAGAACGCTGGATGCAGGACAGGCCAGTAGCTCAATTGTATACTGTGCAAGCTCTGGCCAGTGATCCATCCTCAAGACCCAGTAAGCCAGAGGATTTTCGGTGGGGAAGGTGTCCAAGTCTGACCTTGCCCCTAGGTATTCCTGCACCATGTATATCAGACGCTGGCGATGGTTGCTGGAACCGATCATACTTTGGGGCTGCGGACTAAAGAATTGTCTGAACGCATCGGTCAGACGGCCACCTTCCCCACCGCTCCTTCTTTGACTGCCCGAAGCCTCAGCAACTCGTTGTCCATGACCAGGAGTTTGTAACCTCCCAGTCTCTGGGAACGCGTTGCACAGACCTTTCTGCAAGGCCTCCCGGAGTTGTCTCATCCTCTGCTCCCTCTGCGACGGTAACATAAGGTCCGCAACCTTACCCTTGTACCGTGGATCAAGGAGAGTGGCCAGCCAGTAATGGTCCCTCTCCTTGATCCGAAGAATACGAGGATCCTTCCGCAGACTTTGCAGCATCAGGGAGGCCATGCAGCGTAGGTTAGCTGAGGCATTCAGTCCGGAGTCCTCTGGGTCACTAAGGACGACATGATCCGCAGCCACCTCCTCCCAGCCACGTACAAGTCCACTGGTTTCTTGGGACTGTAAATCATCCCTAAAAGACTGCTGCTGATGATGCTGAGTGCCAGCCTCCACCTCCATGCTGACACAATCCTCCTCCTCCTCCTCCTTCTCCTCCTCTTCCTGTGCGATGGGTGGGACAGAAGGAACACTGTCTGGGTAAAGGGGGCCTTGAGAGGCAAGGAAGTCCTCCTCTTCCTGCCTCTGTTCTGCCTCAAGTGCCCTGTCCATTATTCCATGCAGCGTGTGCTCCAACAGGTGGACAAGAGGTACAGTGTCACTGATGCATGCACTGTCACTGCTCACCATCCTCGTGGCCTCCTCAAATGGTGCCAGGACAGTGCATGCATCCCTGATCATGCCCCACTGGCGTGGTGAAAAAAACCCGAGCTCCCCTGACCCTGTCCTGGTGCCGTAGTCGCACAGGTACTCATTGATGGCCCTCTGCTGCGTGTGCAGCCGCTGCAGCATGGCCAACGTTGAGTTCCACCTGGTGGGCATGTCACATATAAGGCGGTTCTTGGGCAGGTTCAACTCCTTTTGCAGCTCAGCCAGGTGAGCACTGGCATTATAAGATCTGCGGAAATGCACACAGACTTTCCTGGCCTGCCTCAGGACATCCTGTAAGCCCGGGTACCTGCCCAAGAACCGCTGCACCACCAGGTTAAGGACGTGAGCCACACAGGGCACATGGGTCAGTTGTCCCTGTCGGAGGGCGGAGAGGAGGTTGGTGCCATTGTCGCAAACCACCATTCCTGGCTTAAGCTGGCGTGGCGTCAACCACCTCTCGGCCTGCCCCTGCAGAGCAGACAGGACCTCTGCCCCAGTGTGGCTCCTGTCCCCCAAACACAACAGCGCAAGCACGGCATGGAATCTTTTTGCCTGCGTACTTGCGTAGCCCCTTGAACGCCTACGGAGCACCGCTGGTTCCGAGGACAAAGCACAGGAAGAGGCCATGGAAGAAGAAGAAGAGGAGGGGGTGGAGGAGAGAGGTGTGTCACAACCAGTAGTAGCATTTTGGAGGCGTGGCGGTGGAACAACCTCCAACACTACTGCACCTTGTCCTGCATCCTTCCCAGCTGCCAAAAGAGTGACCCAATGGGCCGTGAAAGAAAGGTAACGTCCCTGTCCATGCCTGCTGAACCATGAGTCAGCGGTAATATGCACCTTACCGCTGACCGCCCTGTCCAGCGAGGCCAAGACATTGCCTTCCACATGCCTGTAGAGAGCCGGAATCGCCTTCCGTGAGAAAAAGTGGCGTTTGGGAACCTGCCACTGAGGAACCGCACATTGCACAAACTCACGGAAGGGGGCCGAGTCTACCAACTGAAAAGGCAGCAGTTGAAGCGCTAGCAATTTAGCCAAGCTAGCATTCAACCGCTGGGCATGTGGATGGCTGGGAGTGAACTTCTTTCGACGGTCCAGCAGCTGGGGCAGGGAAATTTGCCTGCTACAATCGGACGTCGGTGTACTGCTAGCAGAGTGGCCGCAAGTACTTGGCTGTGACACACCTAATTCTACACCTTCATTGCTCTCAGTGCAGGTTTCAGAGAGGACTGAAGGTATAGTGGGGTTGGAGATCCCAGCTGATGCGGTGCAAGGAGAGGTCCGCTTTGTTCTTTGGTGTGGGTCTTTAAGGTAGGCTTGCCAACGAGCTGCATGGCAGGTCAACATATGTCTGATCAAGCATGTGGTGCCCAAGCGGCTGATGTTTTGGCCACGCGATATACGCTTAAGACATATGTTGCAAACAGCAGCTGTGCGATCTGATGCACTCGCCTCAAAAAAGGCCCACACCAAAGAACTTTTTGAATGATGGGCAGAGGCAGCGCCCTGCACAGGCGGAGCTCTGCGGTGTGATTCCGTCGGTGTGCTGCCCATACGCTGGCCACCCAAGGGCATCCTGCCTCGTTGGAGATGTGCCTCCTCCTCATCCTCCTCCTCCTCCTCCTCCTCTCTCCTATTAGGCACCCACGTGGAGTCAGTGACCTCATCATCCCCTCCCTCCTCATTACTGGAGCCAATCTGGCAGTATGCTGCAGCTGCTGGAGCATGACTGCCAGATTGGTGTCCTTCTTGAGCATCCCCTCTCTCTGCTCTCACGCTACTGCCTTCCTCTAGCTGGGTATCATCATCAGATCCTTCGAAACGCTGGGCATCCTCCTGGAGCATGTACCCAACACTGTGCTCAAACAGTTCGGGGGACTCCTCAGGAGGAGGACATGGTGGGTCTAGGGAAGGAGTGACTAATGATGACATTGATACCAGAGAAGAGGACGCTTTGGCAGCTGCTTTGCCAGTACCCTGAGCCTGGGTGAGAGAGGATGAGGAGGATGAGGTGGGCTTGGTCATCCACTCTACCAAGTCTTCGGCATGATGTGGCTCAACATGTCCAGCTGCCGAAAAGGACAAGCGTGTCCCATGGCCATGTGCTGATGACAATGCACCGCGTCCACGACCAGCACTGTTGCCCCCAGACACAGAGCCTGCTTGCCCTCTTTTTTTGCCTCCTGACTGTCTGCCTCTCCTTGTTTGCCTTCCAGACATTTTAATGGAGGGCCTGCAGGGAGATGGGAAAAACAGCAATAAGGGCTACCTTCAGGTGTATACTGTGCAGGAGGCTTAGCAACAATGACACTGAGGCCTCGTACACACGACCGATTTTCTCGTCGTAAACAGTCAAGAAAAGTGCCGCGAGAGTTTTTTTGTCTAGAAAAACGTTCGTGTGTATGGTTTTACGACGAGAAACTTGACGAGAATCTCGACGAGAAAATAGAGAACCTGCTCTCTATTTTCTCGTCAGGAGTCCAGATTTCCTCGTCGTGTTTCTCGTCGGCCTGTTTTGTGACGAGAAAATGGTTCGTGTGTATGCTTTTACGACTCTTCCAAAAGCGCGCATGCTCACAAGCAACTATGAGACGGGAGCGCATCTTCTGGTAAAACAAGCCTTCATAATGGAGAGAGCACATTCGTCACGCTCATAAATATTTCATCGTTTAAATGTTCTGCATTGAATTCTTCGTTAGAATGTTACATTAATCAAAACGAGAGACCTTCTTTTGCTGCTGATATTCACACAGAGTTATGCCTTATTTTTAACCTTTTTCATGCTGCTCTTTATAAGATTTATGTGTATTATATCGTGCAAGTTTTTAGGAATAATTTAAATGGTTAGATTTTTCAAAATGATGTTAATTATAATTTCTCAATGTTTTGATAGCGATCTCCCATTTAATTTTCTAATCTATATTTTTAAAATTTCACACCATGTTTTTGAGCTAATCAGATTTAGTTATTCTTTTGGGGGGGTGATATCTGTGCCTTTTATTGTCAGTCAAATGTATCTGCTTACTCCAAAGCTTGTTTTTTTTTATTTAAAAATACACATAGTCAAGTATGAACTTAAACAAAAAACACATTTATTCATGTTTATAAATTAAATAAAGAGAAGGCAGCGCTGGAGAAGCTGCTGCCATTTGTGCATCCCAGGGACCCCAGAGCACACAGCAACCCTGTGTGGACACTAAAATTGGGAGCTTGAGAAGGCCCACATTTAAGAACACAATCTGATGCTGGCCTCCCAGAGGTCAGGAACAGCAGCAGGTGAGATATATGTCCCAAGTGTGTGGTACTACAACAGGCTGCCTTCTGTCCGACCAGTGCGACCACAATGAAGCAAGGCCATCACTTCCTCTTCTTCCTGGCAACCTTCCCTGCAGCCTTTACTGAAGCCTTCCTTCTTCGTTTAGCTGGAGGCTGGCCCACTGGAGGGGTACTCCTGTCAGGAGGAGGAGGTGGAGGTGTAGCAGAAGGGGGTGGGGCAGAAGAAGAAGGTGGAGGTGTAGCAGAAGGGGGTGGGGCAGAAGGTGGAGGTGTAGCAGAAGGGGGTGGGGCAGAAGGTGGAGGTGTAGCAGAAGGGGGTGGGGCAGAAGAAGAAGGTGGAGGTGTAGCAGAAGGGGGTAGGGCAGAAGGTGGAGGGGTAGCAGAAGGGGGTGGGGCAGAAGAGGAAGGTGGAGGTGGAGGTTGAGGTTGGGTCAGTTGGGCCACCTCACATATGGCGGTATTGGGGGTAATTTGCTCCATCACCCCCTTGTTGAGCAAGGTGATGAGCAGGGGTTCGCATAGGAGGCATTGCTCCATGCTCATCACCTTGAACTTAGCCTCCACTAGGCCGGCAATGGCCTCTTCAGGGGATGTGGGCTCCTTGAGGGTGGCATGGGCCTCTTTAATAAGGGCCATTGCTGCCTCACTGGTGGTCCTGTCCCTCCTGCCTCTTTTGTGAAGCCTGATGGGAGGCACCTGGGATCTGGTGCTTCTCCTTTGCCCTGCCACCTCCTGTCTGCCACTGGGCCCTGCCACCTCCTGGCTGCCACTGGGCCCTGCCACCTCCTGTCTGCCACTGGGCCCTGCCACCTCCTGGCTGCCACTGGGCCCTGCCACCTCCTGGCTGCCACTGGGCCCTGCCACCTCCTGGCTGCCACTGGGCCCTGCCACCTCCTGGCTGCCACTGGGCCCTTCCTCCTCCTGCCTGACAGTTTCCAGACCCTCCTCCTGGCTGATTTCATCCTGTGTATGAAAAAGAAACATAGTTTAATATGTTGGTTTATTCTTTGCATCAAACTTTGTAATCCTGATGGAAGCAATTAGAATGTAAATGCATAAATCCTTGCTTTAAATTTACCACTACATCAGCTTGACTATTTACCACACAATTAAGTGCAGAATAATGTCTACAGATCATGATTTCACTTGTTGAATACAAAATAATGTATGTTTCTCATCCTGACATATTTGGGAAACATTAATTTTATCCCACTACATTTTCAGTTAATACTATACCTGGCTCCAGATGGCCAAATCAGGATCATCCAGGATGGCTGCCTCCTCTTGCTCCAGAGAAGGCTCAGGTTGGCTGCAGGGAAGTCTGGGGGGAAGAGTGGAGAGTGATGGCCTTGGCTCAATGTGGTCATCCAGGAAGGACATCCTGCTGTAGTACCACAAAACCGGGACATAAACATCATCTGCTGCTGCTCCTGACCTCTGAGAAGCCAGCACCTTAGAGCGTTCAGTCCTGTAGGTACCTCTCAAGCTCCCAATTTTAGTGTCCACTTGTTTTGCTGTGGCTGTGGGCACCTTGGTATGCACAAATGGGAGCAGCTTCTCCAGCGCTGCTTTTCTCACCCCTTTTTTTTTATGGATGGGGTTTTTAGTCTCCCACAGAGCCGGCAGCTCCCTTACACGGTCAATAAATTCCGCCAGGAACTCTTTGTCGCTAATAAATACATTCATATTGTATCTGCAAGTAAAATAAATTATATTTAAATAATGTGAGGCAAACAGTCTAACCTCCTTCACATCCTAGTCACCATATATATCCTCCAACAATCTCAAGACAGTATAGGCCAACAATTTTAACAAGTCTCACAAAATCACATACCTTCGTTCGCACGTCCGTCACTTGAACTCCTCTCTCCGCACACCGAACGTACTATAGTCACATGTGTGTTTGCTATATACACACCACGCATGCGTCCAAATTCGAACACGTCGCTCCGCACACGTCGCCCGCCCATGACGTTCTAACTAACATCTTTTCCCCGCCCCTTCTCTTTCGGCGCGCAGACAGATATGGCGGAGTTACAGCAGGTGTCTGATAATTCCGCAACTAGCGAGGAGACAAGCCCGGAGACCGAGGACACGTCACGATCAAGGAGGAGATTCAAGGCATCGAATATGTCTTTGGCGGAGATGGCGGAGATGGTGGACATCTTGGTCAAGGCTGATTATGATGCCAAGCATGGGCCGTATAGCAAACCAAATAGAAGGAAGGCCAAAATCCTCACTAAAGTTGTGAAGAGTCTGAGGGCGAAGTTCGGGGTGAAACGCTCAAATGAGCAGCTCAGAAAGAGGTGGTCAGACCTCAAACTGAGGGAGCCAGACCAGTTGAGGAGCATAAAGAGGATGCTCGCTAAAAGTAAGTAAAATGACGACCTTTCTGCTATTAATCTTTTTAGAAACTGACTTTTTTTTTTTTTAAAGCATATTGGACTCCCTTCCAAAATGTATTATTTTGAACTAGGTTGGGCACAGTAATCGTTCGTTACGTTACCGACACTTCGTTCGGCCACTATCCGTGGTTTTGGCTTATTTAAGACCCCCAAAAGTAATTAGACATCTGCCATTTTTGATCAAGTATTGTGGATAATTTTTAAGTCTAGATGATGTGTTTGTAAGGAGAATGAAATGCAAACTTTAATCAGTGTAAAGGAGAGGACACTCAGCAGCTGCTTCCACATCTGTACTTTGGAGCACTATAGTGTGGGCCACCAGACCCGCCTTTTTTGGGTGTCCCACACAGGTGCATCAGAGTTTATTTGTGGTGCCTCCATGTCCAAAAAATTACATCCAAATGTGAATAATAAACATATTTGGGGTCATAAAGAATGCATTTTTCTTTAAATTCCGCACAAACACACACTTGTACCCCACTTCCAAACAATTTAGCCTGTTTTAAGTTTAAAAATGAGATTTTTACAGTGTGATAAATAGACCTTTGGTTTTATTCTCATAGGGGAGAGAAGACTGGGAGGAGGACACTCCAGGGAGCACATGCACCCCACAACTTCCAAGCAACCCCAAACTCCCAAAGATCCACAACCGAAAGATGTGCAGGAAGTTGAGGTGGAGGAAGGAGAAGTGCAGGAAGGAGAGGTGGATGACGTTGTGGATCTGGTCACCACAACAGGTCAGTATCTGACACCACAGCTTAAGGTAAGCGAGGTAGGCCTGCAGAGTTTTATTAATTTTTTTTTATGGTTTTTAGGGGATGGAAATGTTGTGAAGGATAGCACACCGTTCTCTGCTGACAATGGAACAAACATTTAAAGACATTCTCGATGTTTTGGGGAGAATTCAATAAGCCATCCAAACACATTTGTTTTTACATGTTTGTTTTTATATTTTTACTAATTTTTTGAGTAACAAAGCAGCCAAAAATTGAATATGCACACAGTGTGTGAACATGTGCTATCTGCCATCAGGGGATATCCATGTACGTCTTTTGTGGGTGCAACCCCTTCCTCGTATCAAAAGTCGGTGAACTGAGGAAGGGGATGCACCCCCAAAACACATCCATTGATCACCCCTGATGGCAGATAGCACATGTTGACAATAGGGATCAGGATTGTAAACTTCCTATTTGCAAAAAAGTAAAAATGTGTGCATATAGAATTTTTGGCTGGGCAAGGGGTGGCAGGACCCCATATTAGGACGGGCACATAGAGACATAGTTTGTGTAACTGAATGTCTCAGATTGCTCAGAGGTATCCAATGTTGTCATTTTAGAAATGCAAGTGGTATTTTTGTATTTTCATAAGCCAAAATTTGACGGGTTGTGGTCAGGCCAACCCCAAAGTAAAACAAAAAAAAATGTGCAGAGAGTAAAATATTTGACCACAAACAACGTGTAGCTTCTTTTTATAATACACTCTAAGCTTATTTGGTTCTTTTGTAAGGTAACATAGTGAAATTGGTTGTTATTTACTAAAGTAAAATACACTTGCCACTACAAATGCACAAAGACAAACTAGGAGACAGGAAAGAACAAATAATTAAAGGTTTAAACAAGATTTTTATTGGGATACTTAGACATAGGCTGGCATAGGAATTGCCCCCCTACCCGTGAAATACTCCATGTATTTGTCCCGAACCACACGGGCATTTTGGGGGGGCAAGCCAAGACGGGCAGATTCCAGGCCCGGAAGGGGGTTTGCAGGGGAAAGTCCAGCCTCTGGCAAAACTGAGGCCATATATGAATTCGCTTTGCGGCAAAGAAAATTGTGTAGCACACAGCAGCATAACACTACATAGTTTATTTTGTAGTCCGCCAAGTGGATGGAAGTCATAAAAAGGCGGAACCGGCTGGCCATTATGCCGAAGGCATTTTCAACGACTCTTCGGGCCCTGGCCAGCCGGTAATTGAACACACTCTTCTCTGGGGTCAGGGTCCTCTGTGGAAATGGCCTCATAAGATGCCGTCCGAGTCCGAAGGCTTCATCAGCCAAGAAAACAAAGGGGACTCCTTCAATATTCCCTGCATCCGGTGGCAATGCAAGGTCGTCACTCTGGAGACGGAGGGCAAACTCCGTCTGGATGAAGGATCCCCCATCGGACATCCGGCCATTCTTCCCTACATCAACATAGAGGAATTCATACCGTGCTGACACCACCGCCATCAGCACAATGCTATGAAACCCCTTGTAGTTGTAGTAGTAGGATCCAGAACGGGGTGGCGGCACGATGCGGACGTGCTTCCCGTCTATGGCACCACCGCAGTTGGGGAAGTCCCACCGCGTGGCAAACTCCGATGCCACAGTCTGCCATTCCTGTGGCGTTGAAGGAAGCTGTGGAGTGAAACAAGATGAAATAATATTAGAAAAACAAAGGCATACATTACAAGCAAATTCAAGACCAAAAAATTAGAGACCAACATCAATCTAATTATACGTTTATTAAGGTGTGTAAAAAAAGTATAATGGAAGGCTCATTTATCATATTCATCACCCCCTCTGATGGGCCATTACTAAATTATTTTGGGGGGGGAGATGTGTTTGGCCACAGGATAGCATTGCAGTGGCGGTGCGTCCAGAGTGGGCGCTGGAGCACTGTCCCCTCTCTCCTGTGCCCATCACTCAGAACAATACATAGGTTCATGCGTTGCATGAACCTATGTATTGTCTATGCCGCACACTATTCAGGTGGATGGCCTCTTGTAAAGCGACCGACATATGATTAATTGCGTCATTTAGGGGGTTAAAATTGCAGAGCAGAAACAGGTATTAAAAAAGTCTTGCAAATTACAACCTGAGGGATGTAATTGGCTTCCTCAAAGAAAAATCGGGGACGCAAGGAGGGGGCATTCCTTGTGTAAACACTGACAGGCAGCTCTGGCAATCATGTTCACCAAGTCTGTTTAATGGTAACATGATTGGCTGATGCAACATGAAGGGAAGGAGAAGACATCAAGGACAGAAGAAGGATGGCGCTGACCACAAGAAGGTAAGTGCAGGGCTGGGGGGAAACTGGCTGCAATAGAGGGGACTAAATGGCTGCATTGGAGGGGACAACTGGGGGCGTTTATTAGGCAACAGAGCAAAAAAGGAGGAAGTTTATTTCCGAAATTGGGGTTGTAACCCCCCAACATTTGGAGCAACAGGCGCCCCTGCTGGAAAAGTTAGTGAGGGGAAATATTTAGGGAGGATAAAAAAGGGGCATTTAAAAACTTCCAGCATGCATGGGGACAAAGGGGACATTCTCAGCATATTACAATCATGGTAATTAGGAAAGGATGAAAGAAATACAATACATTAGCATACATGTAATACATAAAATGTGATGTGAAGGGAGAAAACTTACCCTAATATAGTCCTCCTGCAGGACTTGTATAATAGCAGAACAGGTGTCTGGGATTATGAGGCCCAGAGCCTGGGGGGAGATGCCTGTGGTGAACTTCAAGTCCTGAAGACTTCTCCCTGTCGCCAGGTAACGCAACGTGGCGATGAGCCTCTGCTCAGCACTGATGGCTTCCCGCATAACGGTGTCCTTCCTGGTAATATAGGGGGACACCAAAGCCAACAGTTCCTGAAAAACGGGGTCAGACATCCTCAGAAAATTCATGTAGTCCTCAGGATTATTCTCGACGATCTCCCGCAGCAGAGGCATGTGGCAGAATTGGTCCCGCTGGAGCAACCAATTCTTGGTCCATGAACTCCTCCTCACACCATTCATGGACTGGTCTTGGTCCAAAACAAGCAGACCAACACCAAGCGCACGCACAGCACGAACTCGACGACGAGAACGTCCAGGCGACATGGCTAGGAAACGGTCGTCTAATCAGAACGTACAGAACAGAACGCACTTTAGAACAGCAAGGCCTATGAATAACGAACTGAAATTCAGAAACGAACAGGCAAGAACGCACTGTAAAACAGATACGACCTGCCTAGACGCCCTGAAAGTCAAGATACGAACCCACAAGCACAAACTGAACGGCAGAAAACGATCTGAAAAGTACGAAGACTGAAAAGCGCGAATCGTCTCTTCCCAAACTTTTACTTCACACGCGGTAACACGAGATCAGCAAAAGCAGCCCAAGGGGTGGCGCCAAGAAAAAAGATCTTCCCCTTTATAGTGCCGTCGTACGTGCTGGACGTGAGCGCAGAGAACCACGAGGAAATTGGGAAATGACAGTGTGTACGCATAGAAAGCTTGACGAGAAAATCGACAAGCTTAACAAGAATCTCGTCGAAAAAAACGACGTGTTTTTTACGACGAGAAAATCGGTCGTGTGTACGAGGCCTGACACTGTCCCCTGCCTATCCTTCTCTGTCCCTAAACTCAAGGATTTCAAATATGGTTCAGCAAGATTGGTTTAGCACAGAATAGCACACTGACAGTTTCCCTCACTGTCCTTCTCTGTCCCTACAAACAAGGTTTAGCACAGAATAGCACACTGATAGTTTCCCCGAGTGTCCTTCTCTGTCCCTAAACTCAAGGATTTCAAATATGATTCAGCAAGATTGGTTTAGCACAGAATAGCACACTGACACTTTCCCTCACTGTCCTTCTCTGTCCCTACAAACAAGGTTTAGCACAGAATAGCACACTGATAGTTTCCCTCACTGTCCTTCTCTGTCCCTACAAACAAGATTTAGCACAGAATAGCACACTGACAGTTTCCCTCACTGTCCTTCTCTGTCCCTACAAACAAGGTTTAGCACAGAATAGCACACTGATAGTTTCCCTCACTGTCCTTCTCTGTCCCTACAAACAAGATTTAGCACAGAATAGCTCACTGACACTTTCCCTCACTGTCCTTCTCTGTCCCTACAAACAAGGTTTAGCACAGAATAACACACTGACACTCTCCCTATCTATCCTTATCTGTCCCTAAACACAAGGAATCCAGGATTAGTAAAGGAAAAAAATGACACTGTCCCTGCCTATGCTTCTTTTTCCCTGCTCCGGAACACACTACACAAGGCCGCCGCGCTGGCGGCCTTTTATAGTGTGGGGCGTGTACTAAACCCCCTCAGCAATAATTGGCCACAGGCATCCTGCCTGTGGCCAATCATTGCTCTCCTCGCTGCCGGCGCTGTGATTGGCCAAGCATGCGGGGTCACAGTGCATGCTTGGCCAATCACAGCACCTGGATGACACTGCGATGGCGTAGTGCATTGTGGGCCGTTCGCGTCACTCGAATTTGGCGCGAACGGCCCAAATCGTTCGATCTTCGTCGAACGATCGAACAGCCGATGTTCGAGTCGAACGTATGTTCGACTCGAACACGAAGCTCATCCCTAGTATTGAAGTTGCATACATATATACAGTTCAATGGGTCAGAGTAGTGATGAGCCCTCCCTCTCTTCCAGCTCACATGGGGTTCATCTCAATTATTATCTTTCAGGAAATATACTGGATTTTATTGCTAGAGTACATTGAAGTGCCCTGAATTAAATAAATATTTGCAAAAAAAAAAAGTCTTAAAATACCTGTATATAAAATTTTATTTTTTACTTGCCATAAAATGTTTTGTTGGTGTCCATTGACACAGTGGACACAGATAGTCTTAGGCCTCGTACACACGGCCGAGATTCTCGTTGAAAAAAACATGTCGTTTTTTTCGACGAGATTCTTGGACAAGAAACTTGTCCCGGCCGAGTGTACACACGCTCGTTTCAAAGAACCCGCGGTTCTTTGAAAGGAGTGTACGCGGTGACATCATCGACTACGTCGAGCATGCGCTCGTCACATTCGATGCCGTCGCCGCCATCTTGGTATACCCTACGTATGCCTAGGAAGCTACCGCGCATGCATCGAATTCATTTCGAACATGCGCGGGCTTCCGGGCGGACAGGTAAGTGTACACACACTCACTTTTCTCGTTGAGAAACATGCCGAGGAGAATCTCGACGAGAAAATAGAGAGCAGGTTCTCTATTTTCTCGTCGAGGTTTCTTGTCGGTTTTCTCGACGAGAAACCCGATAGCAGCGTACACACGACCGATTTACTCGGCAAGACCTCTCTGCCAGCAAGTTTCTTGCTGGTTCTTGCCGAGAAAATCGGTCGTGTGTACGAGGCCTTAAACTTAGAATTTTACTGCTGCCTACCAGAAAAATTTTAAATGGTCACAACAAAAACTGTTAGCCAGCACAGAATAAACAAGCTCACAACCAGTATGCCTCGATTTTGTACCAAAGTGGCAACAAGAGCAGACCATAAACACAGAGGGATTGGACCTGTATCTCTCAATAGACTCCAAGAAAAGGATTTTATGGTGGGTACAAATCTCTCTCTCAAGTTTATTGAAGGACACAGCAATACTTAACTACTTCCTTACCGGGCCATAGTAATATGACGCCGGCAGGAACCCTCCCTCCCTCCGGGTGGACCTCATATGACGTTCCTGCTTCCGGGCTGTCTAGGGGGCGCGCGTGCGCTGCATCGTTCGGGACCCGGTGCACGTGCCCGGCGGCCGCGATGTCCGCCAGGCACCCGCGATTGCCCGCGATCACGGCAGGAGTGTGGATCTGTGTGTGTAAACACACAGATCCACCTCCTGTCAGAGGTGAGGAGACCGATGTGTGTTCCCAGTTAGAATCACTCAATAGGGAACATGCCGCACTAGGAGGATGAAAAAAACGTTTTTGCGCGGTGAAGGAGGGCCCTTGCCAACGGCGTGGCTCCTTACCCTTTTTGGATTGTGGGAGCAGCGTGTTCTTACCTCCTGTGGCATCTTTTAATACAATCATCCAGGGATGCTCCAAAAAGTCTGTCGCCCCTAAAGGGCAAATCCATCAGGGCCTTCTTGGAAGATTGGTCCACCGACCAACCTTTTAGCCAGAGCAGATGGTGTAGCACCACTGCATAGGTTGAGGCTCTGGACAGCAGAGGAATAGTGTCCAAGGCTGATTCGCAGACAATTTTAAGGCCCTGTATCAACTGGTCGGCCATAGTCACCTCGTCCGAGGAAGCCTCATGTGCTTTAAACCCATGGAGCAGCATTTTTGCCCCTTCAGTGAGTGTCTGAGAAACCAGGGCCCCAACCACCGTTGGACGCACACCTGAGCCCACCACCATGTATAGGTAGCGGGTGACCACTTCAGCCTTCCTGTCCGCCGGGTCCGTTCCGCCGGAATTGTGGTTACCCTGTTTAATCTGGACACCTAAGGGTCCACTATCGGAGGAGAGGTCTATCATTTCAGGAAACTCTCCTCAAAAGGGTAACACACCATCAAACTTTTTGGGGACCGAAAACCTTCTGTGGTTTGTCCCACTCCTTGTATAAAACTTGTCTATATAAGCAGTGTGGATCGGCTTTACGGAACCCGAAAGGGACCGACGCCTCTGGCGTTTCTGCAGGCTCCTCTATCTCCTCTATCTTTAGAGTATCCCGCACTGCGGTGATAAGGTCACCTATCAGAGCCTTTTTGCGTGCTGACCTGGACCCGGAGTCATCCTTACTGTCCGACCGGCCACGGTCCGCATCAGAACCAGGGCCATGAGCCGTAGCTGGACCCGGCTCTGCATCAGAGTTGTCCCCAGAAGATGGTGGGGGGAGGGGGCACTTTTTACCCCCCCCCCGTGTTTCTATGCGCCGCTTCCACCTTGGCAACAAACCAGGACGCCGACATAGCGTCTACTGGCACAGCAGGTGCCGAAGCACCAGATGCCAAGTTAGGTGTATCAGGGGGAGAAGCGTCTGCTTCTGATGCCATGCTGACCCACACACCTGACACAAGGACTCCAGTCAAGGTACCATAGCTCAACCTCCTAGCTGTTACAGAGACGAGGGGCCCCCCAGAGGACTCACCACCCTTAGAACGGTCACTGTTACTCCTGCCGCCTGAGTTGCTCTTTCCACAGCTGCCTGTGTCAGTCTGACCCTCCGTCAGCGTGTGTCTGTTTATTTCGCACTGGTAAAATGCACACTAGAGGCCAGAGACCTCCACAAAATGGCCACCGAGCGGCCGTGCTGAAGAACGGCGTGAACCACAAGAAAATGGCCTGCCGAGCGGCAAATAGAGCCAAGCAGGCGCGGACCACAAGAAAATGGCCGCCGAGCGGTAGATAGAGGCCAAAACGGGAGCGGACCACAAGAAAATGGCAGCCGAGTGGCAAATAGAGCCAACCAGGTGCAGACCACAAGAAAATGGCCGCCGAGCGGTGGATAGAGGCCAAAACGGGCACGGACCACAAGAAAATGGCCGCCGACAGCATGGAGGAAGAAACACACAGGTAAGCAAAAACTGACATTTCTAATGGCAGCCCACTAGCACCACAGAAGCAGACATACAGCGCAGTTCCCGCTCCAGATGGAGCCCAGGTGAACCCCCAGCAGCCAGGGAAGAAAGGAAGAGAGGAAAGAAAGGGTAAAACCACTTACTTGATCTCTCCAGGAATGTCCAGCTATGTCCTCCTGCCGAAGCAGGGGAAGCTACTTACCCTTCCTGCGTGGATTATGCTGGAAACATCCCAGACAGACCATCTTCCGCGCGGTTACGGAGGTGACTGTCGGACCGGCATGCAGCCATAGAGACGAATCATATGCATGCCCTGGAGCGCGAAGCTCACCGGCCATCCGTAGAGCGACAGGCATGTCGTGAAAAACCCAGTGCGTAGCTAGGGTCGGCACACGCTCGATGGCCGTAACTGGGGAGACTACAAGGATCTGAGATCCAGCCTGTCACCCAGTCGGCAATTGATCGAGGATAGCAGGAACAAAAAAAAAAAAACTTAGAAAATACAGAAAAAAAAAACCCGGACCTATGGGCCCGAAGGGAACCGTGTCCTTCTCCTATGCTAGGCAGAAAATAACTGATCTGCTTAGTGCAGGCTGAGGGGATATAGCCAGTAGGACCGCCCCCTGGGCGGGGCTGTTCAGCTTTGAAGTTGTTAACACTTTCTGCCTAGTCACTCCAGAATGAAGGCTAATACCCACTTTGTCAATATTAAGGTTGTGTCCGTCCATGAACGAAAGAGAAAGGAATACCAGTAAATTAACTTGTGATATTAAAAAAGCTATTTAAACTGAGCAAAACAATTAAAGTTTGCCTTTCGGATAATTTAATAGTCATACACGTATCAATTACTGACATGTATCAGTCCAATAATTTCTGGGACCCTCTCACATAGTTTATAAACATACAGGGGTAAATTTATCAATGATTTACTGGGCACTACATTGAATTAATATTCCACCAAAAGATACATTTCAAGATCCAACAGGATTTATTATTATTATTTATTATTTTTGCAGCTGACAAGCGAATCTTACATAATTGACTGTTGCCAAATGAAAAGTCATTTGAATGTTGAATGTTGAAAGTACAGTACAGTTTGATTTCTTATATCTTGGAGATAATGTTTTGGTCAATCTTGTTTGATGCAATTTTTGACAGGTGAATCTTGTTTGAAATTGAGTGAAAACCATTGTGATAAAAAAAAAAAAAAAAGGAATGTGAAAATCTTGGTAAAAATGGCAAATGCTGGGCTGATTTCCTATTGAATCAAAGATAAAATCTGGCAATGGAATGTTCTTTTACTTGTGGGTAGCGTTAATTTGCCTCATTATATACAGGCTAGAATCCGCTTGGATAAAGTGTCTGTGATCATATGCATATAAAACTTGACAAAATCAAGATAGTTATTTGTGCAAGTGCAATGAAACAAATACAGAAAAGTGTGTCTAAGATACATAATTAAATTAAATGTCCAAAATGTTCAATACCTGGCATCCTACATTTCCAAATTTCCAACTTCCATGAAGGTCAGAAGCAGCAGACATAGGATAACCAATCCCACTGACACCAATATCAGTAAATGCCAGATTGATGATGATGGCATTGGTCGCTGTTCGAAGCTCCTTGTATTTTACAAAAATTCCCAGAACGACAATGTTGCTTAAAAGGCTTATTACCCCTGTGTGAACAAAAGTGAGATATGTGGCACTGGCTCAAAGGAAATAAACTTCAAACATTTAATATAAACTGCACAAATCATGGAAACATACCCAAAATTCAACAGTTTTTTTCATTTATTCGCAACTCTAGAGATAAAAAAAAAAGTTTTGGGGGAAATTTTTGTGTTCTATAGTATATATAAGTAAGCTGTTTGTGCCTAGTAGATTATAGTGTATTATTCCATTTACCAATAAAGGACATTTAAGGAATTTTTCCTGGAGTGCGGCTGTCCAAATATCCTTTTCGTTCTTTGGAAGTTCAGCCTGGCTTAGTCACCGATCTTCTAATATTAAAAAAATTTGAATTTATGAAGCATTCACAAAATGCTGTTTACTGACCTGTACATAGCAAACCCCGGCTTGGAATAGCAAATGTATGTTAAAAATTCAGTATTCTTTAAAGTAAACCTATAGTTTACAAGGTTGGAAAAAAAAAAACACAGGTCCATCCAGTTCAACCTAAAATGATAGTGTTGCCATTGCTGACCTCTTGAAAACTGTTTCCCTGGCTGCTATGCTGACCCTATGTCTACAATGCCATTTGGGTGTCCCTGAACAAGTATGCAAATCAGGAAAGCTGGACAAGTGTTAGCGGTCTATATATCTGCATGTTTTGGCTAAGTGACTCAAAAAATTGGCGCAATGCGTGCCAGTAAACAAGCATTTTAAGGAGAGGCTAGTATTGGCAGTTTCCATTATTCAAATTATAAACATAGTATGTACCATACGGACAAATATGAAAATTACCGAAATCTACAAAGTCTTAAAGGACTAAAGGACTAGATCATACCTGCTGTTATTAGATAGGCTGCAACAATATTATGTTCATGCTGGGAAAACACAGAATGAACTTCAGTGGGAGCAGAACCATTCACCGTCTCAGCCCAGGAGGATGTTGATGTTTTGTCCATTGCAAGTTTTTATTGTTCTCATGGATGTGTCTCAGTGTATTGACTGTCCACTAGTATTCCCGGTCATTATTTCATGGGCTGCTTAAGCATTAAACTGCTTGAAAAACTGACAGGATTCGTACCACAGGTTTGTGTTGAGCAAAGCTTGTTAACTAAACAAAGACCAGCACAGAACTTGGCGTATTCACAATGAAGTGCTTAGTTTTCATTCAGAGCCTCTTTTCTAGAGAGCCTAATTCCATCACATGCCCCTATTATCTAACAGCTTGGAATGTGAAACACAACTTACTCCTTCATAACATAACAATCTTTTCCTGGGATCATCTTTTAATGGCACCTAAATATTATTATTTTTTTAATCATCGCTAAAAACACAGTACTACAGTATAGCGCAGCTTTTGACAGGCTGTATGACACCCTGGCTCCTTTTATCTCTTTGGGCTTCCAGGAAAAAGAAGTCACCATTAGAATTGTCAGTTCTGCACTGACACAGCCATTGGCCCAATAGTGCTCTTTATTTTCTTTTTGAAGGAGTTGAGCATGGCCTTAAAGCAGTGTTCCACCCAAAAAAAAAAATTAAAAGCCAGCAGCTATACATACTGCAGCTGCTGGCTTTTAATAATAGGACACTTACCTGTCCTGGAGTCCAGCTATGTTGGCACCCGCAGCTGATGTTTCCATCAGCTGTCGGGTGCTGCCGCCGCCATTGCGGGTGTGGGAACCCGACAGTGTAGCCTTTCGGCTTCACGCCAGGAACCCTACTGCGCATGCGCGAGGCCCGCTCCTCTCTCCTACTGGCCCGGCGCCTGGACTCCCGGAAGTGGGAAAGGTGGCAATTGTGGCACCGGAGGGGGGAGGAATCAGATGAGCGGAAAAGTGCCACTTTTGGGTTGAACTCCGCTTTAAGGAAGCCTTGTGACTCCTTAGGCCCCTTTTACCCTCAGACGGGAGCGGCGGTGGCGGTAAAGCGCTGCTATTTTTAGCGGCGCTTTACCGCTAATTTTGCGACAGTATTCGGCCACTGCATAGCGCCTCTGCCGGCGGTATAGCCGCGGTGTCCCATTGCTTTCAATGGGCAGGAGCGGTGGAGGAGCGGTAAACACACCCCTCCTTCACCGCTCCAAAAATGCGGCTAGCGCACCGCTCCAGTGTGAAAGCCCTCAGGCTTTCACACTAGAGAAACAGCAGCCACTGTTTCAGGTCAGTTTGCAGACGCTATTTTTAGCGCAATAGTCTCCATTTTGTTTATGCATTTTTGGCATAGTGGCTTTTTCCACTCAGGGAAAAACCGGTTACCACAAGAAGAGCATGCCTTGCTTTGGTCTTTGCCCTTTTTTCCTTTGGGGCCTTTGCCTGCAAGTAAGCACAAAGGGCCTGAGTGAGATTGGTGGTGTACAATGCAATTGTACGGTTTGCAGTGAGGTAAAGACAGAGGGGACTCCAGAGTGCTCTGGCTTACCTTGGAGCGGCCCTGACATGCATGGCAGGGTGGAGAAGCGTCTGACCTGGCCAGCCACCGGGATCCTCTGCTTAGAGAATACTTTTATCTGCTCCTTGCTCCAGCCCTGCCCCCAGCTAACCCCATGCGGGTTGGTGGACACACCTGCACCTGCCACGTCCTCCTTCCTGGATTTCCGATAGGGAGGGCATTAAAGGCCTTTTGTCATCTTTTAAAATATGCGCTGCAGGGGACCGGAAGTGACTCACTCTAGTGCTTGCCCTGGAGGCCTCCACCAAGATGGCCGTCAATCGGAACCGCGTCACGGGAAATTACGCATTTGACGTCTCGGCGACATCTTGCTACACTTTCCAGGACTGCAAACAAGGGGATTTTGCAGAGATGTCTGCGAGATGCGAGCGGTATACGATTGGCAGCCGGGTCGCCTGCCCAGCAAGGAAACATCTAAAGCACCTGGAGTGCGGGGCTCGGCCGGGTGGCCCTCCACCAGTGAGGAGCAGTAGCTGTGGGGAAATTGCAGACAGCATGTAGTTGCATACCCCTCTGTAGGGGCGAAACTTCAGGCAAATTTGTTGCCCCTGCTCGCCCTCCCAAGGCCCCCTGGGCTGAACTGGATGCTGGTCAGGGAGTCCCCTACAGAAAGCACAGACACTGGATAAAATAAAAAAACGTTTGCAGCTCTTATGGGTCCGGAGGAAACAAAACAACTGAGGCACACATTTGAGGCTAACAAATTTCTAATGGTGGACTAATGCGTTTCCTGTTGCAGGAAGGAGGAGCCCATCTCTCGGATGCTGCCCTGGAAGACGATTGGAGAAAAAATCTATGGATTGGTTTGCACAAAAGTTGTAGCATCTACAAACTAGGGTATTTATATGTGTGTACACTGCCATTTTTATTTAGTTTTTATACTAGTAATGGCAGCAATCAGCAACTTACAGCGTGACTGTGATATTGCGGTGGACAAATCGGAACCAGTGACACTAATAGTGATCAGCGCTAAAAATATACATGGTCACTCTACTAGTGACACTGGCTGGGAATGGGTTTTACATCAAATGTGTGCCTAACTAGTGTTTTTGTGTTTACTATGTGGTGCTTTTACCAATGTGCTGGTTTTCATTCTCTTTGCATGGAAACAAAATTCAGGACATTCCTGACAGGACAGAGCTCTGCCTTGTTTCCTGTCTTCCTCCGAGCAGCGTGCTCCCTACCAGGAAGAAAAGAATCACGTATATACCGTTGTGCTCACAAGTTTACATACCCTGGCAGAATTTATGTTTTGTTTTGGCCATTTTTCAGAGAATATAAATAACAAAAACTTTTCTTTCACTCAGAGCCCATTCACACAGGGGCGTCTTTGGATCCGACTCCTAATCGCCTCCGGTCGCGCTGGCTGAAGAAATCAATGTAAGTTAATGGAGCCGTCCTTATGTACACTACTGCAGTCGCTCCGACTTCAAAAAAGGTCCCTGTACTACTTCAATCCGACTCCTAGGCGACCTGTAACCATTCATTTCAATGGGAGTCGCCTCTCACTGTCTTAATAGGAGCAACTCTCCAGGAAGAAAACATACATTTATCAGGCAAAACTCTCTCTCCCCCCTCCCTCCCACAGAGCTGATTCTTGTTTGATTGGCCACTGGAATGTCTCCTGTCCTGCAGGCAACTTGGAGTTGCCTTGCAAGTAGCTCCAGGTCGCGCTGTGATTCATTCTCAAGTCGTTTCCGAGTTGCCTCATAAAATCGGGCTGGAAGTCGTGTTGCCCCAGTGTGAACCGGCTCTCGTGGTTAGTGTTTGGCCAAAGCAATTTATTATCAATCAACTGTGTTTACTCTTTTTAAATCAGAATGACAACAGAAACTACCCTGATCAAAAGTTTACATACCCCAGTTCTTAATACTGTGTATTGCCCCCTTTAACATCAATGATAGCTTGAAGTATTTTGTGGTATTTGTGGATGGGGCTCTTTATCTTCTCAGATGGTAAAGCTGCCCATTCCTCTTGGCAAAAAGCCTCCAGTTCCTGTAAATTCTTTGGCCGTCTTACATGAACTGCACGTTTGAGATCTCCCCAGAGTGGCTCAATGATATTGAGATCAGGAGACTGAGATAGCCACTCCAGAACCTTCACTTTATTCTGCTGTAGCCAATGACAGGTCGACTTGGCCTTGTGTTTTGGTTTATTGTCATGTTGGAATGTCCAAGTACGTCCCATGCGCAGCTTCCTGGCTGATGAATGCAAATGTTCCGCCAGTATTTTTTTGATAACGTACTGCATTCATCTTGCCAACAATTTTGACCAAATTTCCTGTGCCTTTGTGGCTCACACATTCCCAAAATATCAGCGATCCACCGCCGTACCTTTCATCGTAGGCCTTGTTGAGTCCTCTCCAAATGTAGCGTTTATGGTTGTGGCCAAAAAGCTAAATTTTGGTCTCATCACTCCAAATGACTTTGAGCCAGAAGGTTTAAGGCTCGTCTCTGTGCGGTTTGGCGTATTGCAAGCAGGATACTTTTCTGGCATTTGCATAGTAATGGCTTTCTTCTGGCGACTCGACCATGCAGTCCATCTTTCTTCAAGTGCCTCCTTATTGTGCATCTTGAAAAAGCCACGCCACGTGTTTTCAGAGAGTTCTGTATTTCACCTGAAGTTATTTGTGGGTTTTTTTTTGCATCCCGAACAATTTTCCTGGCAGTGGTTTGGTTTCAACAGAACCCCTCATTTTTCACTTCTTGATTAGAGTTTGAACACTGCTGATTGGCATTCTCAATTCCTTGGCTATCTTTATATCCCTTTCCTGTTTATACAGTTTAACTACCTTTTCCCGCAGATCCTTTGACAATTCTTTTGCTTTCCCCATGACTCATCCAGAAACATCAGTGCAGCACTGGATGAAAGATGCAAGGATCTGTCAGGAGTCCAGAAACGCATTGGCTTTTATACACACAAATACAAGCAAACAGATCACAGGTGAGGATGGTTACCTTTAATAGCAATTCAAACCCTTTGTGTCAACTTGTGTGCATATTATCAGGCCGAAATCACCAGGGTATTTACATTTTTGATCAGGGTCATTTGGGTAAGTTCTGTTGCGATTATGATTTAAAAAGAGTAAACACAGTTGATTGATAATAAATGGCTTCAGCCAAACACTAACCATGAGTGAAAGAAATGTTTTTGTTATTCATATTCCCTGAAAAATGGCCAAGAAATCATAAAATTCTGCCAGGGTATGTAAACTTATGAGCACAACTGTAAACATACACACGATTCTGCACAGCCGGGCCGGCACCGTCATTATTAAACAATGCTTATAAACGCAGTCTTACCCGTGGGCCTCGATTCGTATGACCATAGTGAGCAGGGAGACACTGATCTTCTTAATCAAGCTCCTTTTTTTACTGGCCAGGATGTAGTGAAAGACTTGTATAGCGCTACAATGTGAACTGAATTGCCTCAAGGCGCTTTTTGCAGCCAGTGTCTTGCTGCCTGGTGCGGTCATTTACCCCGTAGGATCTTGACACGCTTGGGACATGCGCACATTCTGGGCCAATTTTTTTGGACAATCCAATTAACCTACCAGCATGTCTTTGGAGCGTGGAAGGAAACTGAGTAGCCGGAGGAAACCCACGCAGACACAGGGAGAACATGCAAACACCAGGCAGATGGTGTCATGGTCGGGATTCGAACCAGCGACCCTATTGCTGCTAGGTCAAAGTGCCAACCACTACACCACTGTAGCAGTAAAGCTACAGTGCGTGGTTGACAACTGGTTAAAGAAAGATCACCAATTGAGGCACTGACAAGATAAGCTGATTCAGGAGAAACTAAAGGGTCAACTTTATGTGGTGCTGACCAATCCAGTAGAAAAGGGGCATCTTGGAAAAATTGCAATAATTGATGTGAAAAACCAGAGTAAGCCAGCATTTATCAGCCTTTTGAGTCATGTTGGTCTACAGAGATTAACTGTACTGAGGCTTAATATAAACTTGGCATGAGAAAAAAAAAAAAAAAACATGCAAGATTAAAAATTGTTGATGCATTTCTGAAAATGCCAATTGCCTGGCTGTTATGTTAAAGTATGTTTTTGCTTCATTTTGCAATGTAATATTGAAAGTTATTTTATACTTTTCCTTGTTATTGCAATCTGAGAATGCCAAGCACAAAAGCAGATCTGTGCTGGCGCTGTGTATCAACCCAGGAGTTACGCTCTGTGCTTATGCGTGCTTGCTGACAATTAACACAGTGGCGTGGGTTCGCCTGCTGGGAATCACTTACCCGTTCATACAGCATTGGCAGTGTGCAGGAAAGATTGGAATTTGGGCATTATGTTGGACTTAGTGAATTTATTTATACTGTGTTTCCCGTTTATGAATTTGTAAACTGACACCAATCCCCCCCATGGAGAAGGGGAACCATAAGGAAGGCTGTGCAGTCACATGACAAAACTACAAAAAAAAAAAAAAAAGGTATAAGTTGTTTATATTTAAAAAAAAAAAAATGTCATATACTATTTCCTGCATAAAGGAAGTAGGAAGCCTTTCCTAAAAATGGGAGCCATTAGGGACCTTCTAAAAAATGCTAGTTGCTTGGCCATCCAGCAGTTATACAGCAAATCCGGCAGCTATATACTAATAGATCCAGTTGATAGAAAGCAGACAGTCGGTTTGAGGAGTGCATGCCGTCAATGGCAGTGAAAACAATCTGGAAGGAATTCGGAAACAGTCTGAGAGGAGAGACACAGGCAGTGCGAAAGGATTGTGTCACCAGTTAACATTATGAGCACTTGTTCTGGACACCTTGCAGAGCTTTTTAAAAGGAGAATTCCAAGAAGCAAAGCTAGAAAGGACAGCTAGAGATAAAAGCTCAAGTAATCCTGATGACAACAACCCTCAAACTCTACGGTGGTTTCGGCTTGTTTATGAACTCAAATCTGGAAGCTAGGGACAATTGGATTCCAGTGAGAGTTGTAGGCTGCGATACCTCCAGAGTGACGTTCACCTATGCTCTAAGGCGCATTTGCTGCTGTAACGGCAGCCATTCGTTCTGGTATGTAGGCATTTCAGTTGATGGTGGAGGCTCTATCACCTGGACAGTATTTGACCCCCTTTCTTCACTGGAATGGTGGCTTTACATCCATCTTCCCCACCTGGACAATAATAGGATTTTTTGTACTCACCGTAAAATCCTTTTCTCTGACATCCATGGACTGACACGGTGTGTCTTTACACTTTACACGTGGGTTATGTCCCTGCTTGCAGGAGAAGACCTAGGCAGAATGCGAGATGTTATACATACATTCTAAAAGCCAGAGCTGAACAGCCCCACCCAGGGGGCGGTCCCTCCGGGCATAACCCTCCCACTACAGTCAGCAGACTTCAGTTCGTAACAAAGCAGTACAAACTTAAAAAGGAAGGGTGGGTGCCGTGTCAGTCCATGGATGTCAGAGAAAAGGATTTTACGGTGAGTACAAAAAATCCTATTTTCTCTTATCATCCATGGACTGACACGGTGTGTCTTTACACTTTACACGTGGGATGTCCCAAAGCAGTGTCAAGAGGGATGGGAGCAGTATAAATGGAAAAACCAAAAACTTTCACTCCAAGAAGGCAGATCTCCTCAACGGAGGAGTCGCAACTTTAAACAGCGGCCTGCAGCACCCTGCGGCCGAAGGAAGCATCCGAAGATGCAGCCACATCAACCTTATAAAAAAAAAAAAAGGTATGAACAGACGACCAGGTCGCCGCCTTGCACACTTGTGCAACCGACGCTTGATGTCGGAAAACCCAGGAAGCACCAATTGCCCTGGTGGAATGCGCCGTAACCGGAAAGGGAGGCACCCGCCCTTTGAGAGCATAGGCTTGAATGACGGTTTGTCTGATTCCCCTAAACATGATGGCAGACGAAACCGCTTGGCCCTGTTATGGACCAGGGGCAGTCACAAACAGTGAGTCGGACTTCCGAATAGAAGCAGTAGCAGACAGGTACACCCGTAAGGCTCGTACCACATCCAATATGTGCAGCGCAAACTCTCTGGGATGCGATGGGTGAGGACACAAGGACGGGAGGACAATGTCCTCCTGTAGGTGAAAGGTCGACACCACCTTTGGCAAAAGGGAAGGTCGCGGATGCAACACCGCCTTATCCTTATGGATGACTAAATATGGCGACTTGCAGGACAAAGCCGCCAACTCAGACACTCGTCAAACAGAAGTGATTGCCACTAAAAGGCTACCTTCTGAGACAAGACAAGAGAGGAATATCCCGGATATTCCCAAAAAGGACGTTCCTGGAGGACCTAGAGCACCAAATTCAGATCCCACGGTGGGAGAGAAGGCTTGACAGGAGGGAGCACATGGCGAACCCCCAACACAAGGTGCTAACCAGGAAATGACCCGCTAGAGGTCGCTGAAAGAAGACGGCCAAGGCCGAAATCTGATCCTTGATGGTACGCAAAGTAAGCTTTTGGGTCACTCCACACTGTAGAGGACGCAGGATTCTGGGGACGGAATACGTCCGAGGACGCCAGTCCAGCGCTTTGCATATGGCGATATAAGCTTTCCAGGCACGGTGATAGATCTGCCTGGAGGAAGACTCTTAACATGGTCAAAATGACAGAGTCCGAGAGACCTCGGTCCCTCAACACCTGGCTTTTAACAGCTCTGCCGTTAAAGCCAGAGACTGTAAGCCGGATGAAACATAGGACCTTGAGACTGAAGGTCCTCCCTCATCGGCAACCGCCAGGGAACGTCCGCAACGAGACGTACCAGTGACGCTGAGGCCAATCCGGAACAATTAGGATCACCGGAGTTTATATCAGGCGATAAGGACCCTATGGGGCCATCAACGCATCCGAGTCATCGCCCAAGGATCCCTGGATCTGGCCACAACCTCGACCCTTGCGACTGAGTCGAGAGGCCATCAGGTCCACATCCGACATGCCCCCCCGTCGGCAAAGGAGTTGAAATATGCAAGGACCACTCTTCCTGGTCCGGCGTCTGGCGATTGGCGACTCAGATAGTCCGCCCCTACAGAGCCGGCACGTTTCTTCCGGCCCACTTCAGGATACGGATTACCTCGGAAGCCGCAGCTGAGCTCCGAGTCCCCCCGTGATGGTTTACATACGCCACCGCCGTGGCGTTGTCCGATTGGCTCCTGATGGAGCGACCCCGTACTCTCTTCGACCTGAGGAGAGACACAGTCTGATGGCCCGCATTTCCAGAACAGTGATTGGTAAACGGGCTTGTCCGGAGTCCAAGGCCGTGAGCCGACAGGACTCCCCAGACTCCACCCCAGCCCGTCAGGCTGGCGTCCGTCGTGAGTACCGTCCATTGGATGGGAGGGGAACGACTTTCCGGACCGAAGAGCCGAGGGTCCCAACCACCCTGTCAGGGACGCCCTGACCAGGTGAATCACCTGGATCCGAAGATCCAAGGACAACGGGGATTTGTCCCAGGTGGACAAGATCTCCTTCTGCAATGCCCTGGTGTGTGATTGGGCATACGGAATGGCCGCGAAGGAGACCACCAGGAGTCCCGGGACTCTCATGCAAACAACGGATTGACAACCATGATCGGGATGTCAGCACCCTCACCGCAGACTGAAGTGTCAGCAACTTCTCCAGAGGTAGGATACCTTTGCCTCCAAGGAGTCCAGAACCAGAACTAGAGACTCCAGACACTGAGTCGGGACCAGGACTGACTCCTGAATGTTCAGGAACCACCCGAAGTCCCTGAGGATCTAACTGACGATAGTCACCTTTCCTCTAAGTCTGAGCCACTTTCTGCTCATAGCAGAAGACCGTCCAGATAGCCCACGACAGCAATACCTCGCTGTAACAGAAGGCTAGAACCGGAGCAAGCACCTTGGTGAACACCCTTGGTGCCGAGGCAAGGCCGAAAGGAAGAGCCACAATCGAGAGTGGACTTCGCTGATCGCAAGGCGCAGAAACTTCTGGTGACTTGCGCAGATCGGAACATGCAAGTAGGCGTCCTTGAAGTCCAAGGACGCCAGAAGAAAATCCCTTTGGTGGAGTGTAGCGATCACCGTGCGAATGGATCCCATGCGGAATTTCTGCACCTTCTCGAAGGCATTCAGGGCCTTGAGGTCCAGGATAGGTCGAACCACGTCCTATTTTTGGGACGACAAACAGATTCAAGCAGAATCCCTGAAAACTCTCCTGTGATGGAACCGGCACAATCACTCCGGACCTGATCAAATCCTGTACAGCCCCCAAGAGGGCTGCCCGACAGGTAGGAAGATTCAAGGGAAAGAATCTGTGTGGGGGCCAGGATCCGAATACTATCCTATAACCTGAGGTGACCACCTCGCACACCCACCAGTCGGAGATTCGGGAGGTCCACCGATCCGTGAACCTGCGAAGTCCCCCCCCCACCCCAGAGTCGGGCGGAGGCAAGACTTCACGCGGAGGCGGGCTCGGGAGCCGCTTGTTTGGCTTACGCACCCAGGGGCACTTGTGCCCACCAGCCGCACCGCCGTCAGTCTGAGAGGGCCTACCTGTGGACTCTGACTGACGAAAAAACCCCTGTTTTCCTTGAAAGGAAGGCCCCTGTTTGCGGTGGGCCTCCTCACCCTTGCTAGTCTAAGGAAGAAGAGTGCGTTTACCTCCCGTGACATCCATGACGATGTCATCCAGAGCAGCACCGAAAGGTCTACCGCCTTTAAAATAGTAGATCCGTCAGGAGCTTCCTAAGGCTAGGTCAGCAGACCAGCATTTCAACCAGATAAGACGACGCAATACCACCGCCGAGACAGAGGCCCTGGATATTAAAGGGGCCGCGTTCAGCGTGGCGTCGCACACAGAAACCAGGCCCTGAACCAGTTGGTGGGCCAGAGCAACTGTGTCTGGAGGAAGAATATGCTCCTGTACAGCTAGGTGCAACATTTTTGCCCAACCTGTGTTTTAAACACAAGGGTCGCCGCTACCACAGGTCGTAGGGCGGATCCCAACAAGGCAAACATGGTTCTGCTCACCACTTCCGACCTCCTGTCAGTGGGGTCCTCAAATGCAGGAGTCCCCTCCATCGGGAGAGTGATGGCCTTGTTCAACCGGGCGACTGGAGAGTCGACCACTGGGGGAGAAGCCCACTTTTTAAGTAGGGCATCTTCAAGGGGTACCTGATAGACAAACGTCGCGGGACCATAAAAAAATTCTTCTGCGGCTTTTCCCAGACCTTATCAATGAGCTGGTCAAAGAAAGTACAATGGAAAAAACCCCTTTAGAAGGCCTGGCCTTAAAAGAACCAAAGGAGACAGTATCCGCCTGAGGTTCTGCATCCGCAGCATTTGAGCTTGAGAGTGTCCCTCACCGCAGTCATGAGCACACTAACAAGCGCCCTGTCATTTACTGACTCAGAACTGGAGTTTCCCTCATAAGGAATGTCCTGTTCAAAACCATCCATACATTCAGAACTAGGGTCCTGAGCGATAGTGGCTAGGCCCATATCTGAATCAGCGCACTGCCCTCGAATAGATAAAGTGGGGAGAGGGCGCCTTTTTGCACCTTGCGCTTGCACACAGCTCCCATCCTGGTCAGAAAATGATTCCAGGGCTGCCCACAACAGGTCCATAGGGACCGCAGTGCTGAAGCACTGCCTGTTGCCACTGACATTTTTAGGGGAAGCTGGTGACACAGACTCCATATTGTCCCTCTCTGAGACTCTCTCAGATAAAAAGTCCACCCACAGGCTGTGCTGACTGAGGAGGGGGCGCCCAGGGGACTCACCAAACCGGACCAGGGACCGCTTAGTTCCGCTGTCTGTACCGCGCTGTGTCAGCGCTGGTAAGCTGTGAGGAGACTGTGAGGAGATTCGCGCTGCTATAGCAGCGCTAGAGGCCAAACTAGTGCTGAAAAGCGCGCGGGCTACAAGAAAATGGCCGCCGCACTTCACTGAGGCGATCCGCGGCAAGATGGCCGCCATGACGCAGTGAAAATGAAACAGCACACACGCACAGCGCCACTCGGCGCTCAGGCCCCAAAACAAAAACCACACAAAAAAGCCCCAAGGCATACATTGCAGACCAGCATGAGCCCCCCAAGAACAGTGTGACCCCCAAGCACCCCACACAGTCAGCACCAGTAATGGTGACAGAGAGCGACAATAAAATACAGGGGGAGACAGGGAAAATCCCCCACAGAGAAACACACAGCCTTTTGTACTCACCTGCAGGCAGGAGAGACTACTTACCCGTCCCCTGAGGGACACACTGGTGTTTCTGACAGGACTATCACAGTGCAGTACTGAGTAGCTGTCGGCCCGGTCCACCGCGAAAGATACAGTCAGTCAGGAGCTGTTCAGTCTTGAGAGGACCGTGGGAGCATTAAAGCAAACCCGGCCACCCCTGGAGTCATGGGGCCTGTCGTGAACTGAGTCTCACGCACAGAAGGCGAGGATCAGCACGCTCGATGGTCGGACAGGGAAGACTACGAGGATATCTTGTACCCAACCTGTTGCCCAGCCGACAGTTGATAGAAGATTCTCAAAAATAAAATAAAAAAGAATTCCAAAAAGGAATAAAATAGGTCAGGAGACTGGCTCCTGAGGGAGCCACGTCTTCTTCTGCTAGGCAGAAAAAAACTGAAGTCTGCTGACTGTAGTGGGAGGGTTATGCCCGGAGGGACCGCCCCCTGGGTGGGGCTGTTCAGCTCTGGCTTTTAGAATGTATGTATAACATCTCACATTCTGCCTAGGTCTTCTCCTGCAAGCAGGGACATAACCCACGTGTAAAGTGTAAAGACACACCGTGTCAGTCCATGGATGATAAGAGAAATTATAGTACTATTTGTACCTATTTCGGGACTATCTCTATATTCGAATACCACTTCTATTCAGTTAATGCACTGATTGTGTCCATTTCAATTCATTTGTCTTTAGCCGATATAGGTTTATACATATTGCTATTCTGATTTGCATAACATTTTGGGTGCTACACTTTGATTTATATGCTTTTGAGGTTTTTATACTGTCCTTTTGTTAGCTGGCTTTATTATTATTACCTATACCAGCGCAGAAATCTGCACCTTATGTAAATGAACTTTCTGAAAAAAAAGTGTTAATTAGGTGCTTGTCTGTCATGCTGACTTTCCAGCACCAAAACATAACGTATGCCTAGGGGGTGCTTTAATATTTTGGATTGAGCTGCAGAGCATTGTGGTGTCTTTTTTGAATGTCACCCAATACACTCACAGGAAGAGGAATGGGAATTACAGCATGTGTGGTGTTAGAGGGGAAAAAATAACTGATTGCCTGTTTAAAATGTAATACAAAAACAAGTAGTAGTAGAAACATTTTATTGGCTTAGCACCTTTGAGCAATGCAATGTTCCCATATTTACATATACTGTTTAGCGTACAGCAAAAACATGAATAATGATAAAATCAGTTCTATAAAAAACAAAAAAAGAAGAAAAAAAATTCAGCGGAATCATCATCAATTCAAGAACGAACCCTGGGTTAAAGAATGACATTACTGATTTAGGTCCACAATGTCCCTCTATGTACACACACTGAGATAACACAGTCATTGAGATAACGACACCATGGTTCTCATCTTTACGATGTGCGGTTAAGATTTTACCATGAATATAAAAAAAAAATACAAACAGAGGCTGCATTTTCAAAGATATTTTCACAAATAAGGAGGCTTCCAAAAAGACACCAACCATCTCCGGATTTCAAAGCACATTCTACCGACCTCCTGTAGAGAATAAAAAATGAATTACTGTGTGAGCAACTATACAATATTAGATAATCATTATATACACGCACTCATGTGTAGATTCCATTTAGAAAAGATCCAGTAAGTTTTTTAAGACCACTCTTAGGCCTCATGCACAATGGACGTTATAAAAATGCCAGTAGCTTTACAGTGAGCTTTTCAACGTTTTTGCAATAGCGGTTTTTAGCGGTTTTTTCCACGTTTGGCTTTTTTTTTTAAATGGGATCAAAAGCGTTAAAAAAAAAAAGCCAGTGAGCTGCATTTTTGGACGTTAGAGCGTTTTTACAGCAAAAAAAACGCCTCTCAGAACCCACTAGTTTTTTGTTTGTTTTTTACAGCCAAAAAGTTATTAACAGCCTATGTGTGCATGGACACATAGGATAACATGCTGGAGAGTTTGACTGTAGAAAAAAAAAACACATCTGAAGCCAAAAACAGCAGCTGTAAAAATGTCCAGTGTGCATGAGGTCTCAAAGTGGAATTGGAAACTAACTCTAAACCTACTCTCAGCCACATTCTTATTCTATCTAGCCCTGTAAAACAAAACAAAACATTGCAGTATCTTTTCCGCAGCCACTTTATTCTGGTCCAAGCATCAGCTGTCAGCAGCAGCTTCAGTGTGTGGGAGTGTGCAGGAGAGGTAGTGGACAATAATAAGTCTATGGGTGACATCACTTCCCATGCAATTCACAGCCGTTGTCGGTTCTCTCCTGCACACAGCATCCGCCGCTGGAGACCGAATCGGCTGCAGAACAGGCAAGTATAGCGATTTTATTTTTATAGGGTTATATTAGGCTTAGAGATTGTGGCAGAGAGTAGGTTTTGACTTTATTAGTACCAGCTACCAAGGGTGGGAATCCAAACAATTTAGGGAGATTTCCCCTTATTTCCTGGTGTATAACTAGGCCAGGAAGGGAGGGGAAATTTCCCCAGGGTGACACAAACAGGGAACAATAACCTGATGGGGTGTTAACCCTCTGAAAAAAGGGGGAGGTAGGAAAAAGTTCCTTCCAAAAGAAATTCTTCAGTGAGGAATTGTGAAAAAATATAATATATCTTTATTATATAAACCGCAGTATAATAATACACATTAAATTAATTAGACAAACACTTTATATAAACACCCTTCACCTATAAATTAAAATCAGACTAGTCCTTCCCTTTGATATCCAAAAAACATAAAAACAGCAAAAAAGATTTGGTTATACATACACTATCGAGAGAAGGTCAATGCATTGCTATTTTCAACCAGGTGGCTGCCTCAGACTTGCATTGTGGCATGAAGCAGTAAAGCACAACTACATTTTTTTTTAATTATTATTATTGATCTTAAACATTGATATTTCGGCCACCGAAACATATTGGGCAAAAATGGCTCTTTCGGCAAAAAGCCGAAAGAGAAAATAGGCAGATACTGGAGCCGAAAATGGGGCGGGGGCGAGCTTCGCCCCCCCGCCCCTGGTGCCGCCCGTTACGGGGGTGTCGTTGTGAGAGAGGAGAGCCGCTGCGGCCTAGTGATTAGAGCGCCGGGAACATAACAGCTTTCATTTCAATAGCTGTGTGTTATTATGCACATTAAATCTGAACTCCAGGCAAACCACTAAATACACATACGAGAGCGGTTTTATCTGCCAAAAGTACGTTCTACAGTTATTTTACCCAGTTGCAGTTCCGTTCAGTTCCGTGTGCTTTTTTTCTGCACAAAATGCATGCACAGTGTTTTCCATGTATTCCAATGGCTCTAGTTGGCTTTATTTCACACCATGCAGTCAGTTTCTGGAACGGAAACTGACTGTACGGTATGAATTAGAGCTAACAAGAGCCATTGGAATACATGGAAAACACTGTGCATGCATTTTTAGTGCAGAAAAAATGCGCACAAAACTGTACGGAACGGCATATGGTGTGAACTGGCCCTAAAGGAGCAATAAAAGAACATTTCCTTTTAGGTTCCTCCCGTAGTTTCAGGGTAAAATAGGGGGAATGTCTATTACTGTGCCTGTACACTTTTACCACTGCTCTCAAAAACCATGTCTGCATCAACCCCCATCTAAATGCCTTACCTACCAACATCATGACTGTACACAACCCCACTTGTCACTGCAGCGATGCACACAACCCCACTATTTCAGTGCTCACTTCACCAGCACTGGTGCACAGTCATGTTGGAACAGGAAAGGGCCACCCCCAAACTGTTTCCACAAAGTTGGGAGTATGAAATTGTCCAAAATGTCTTGGTATGCCGACGCCTTAAGAGTTCCCAACCCCTGAAAAACAACTCCACACCATAATCCCCCTCCACCAAATGATTTGAACCAGTGCACAAAGCAAGGGCCATAAAGACATGAATGAGCGAGTTTGGGGTGTAGGAAATTGACTGGCCTGCAAAGAGTTCTGAGCTCAACCCAATAGAACACCTTTGGGATGAAATAGAGCGGAGACTGTGAGCCAGGCCTTCTCGTCCAACATCAATGCCTGACCTCACAAACGCGCTTCTGGAAGAATGTCAAACATTCCCATAGACACACTCCTAAACCTTGTGGACAGCCTTCCCAGAAGAGTTGAAGCTGTTATAGCTGCAAAAGGGTGGGCCAACTAAATATTAAATATTGAACCCTATGGACTTAAGCCTCGATCGGATTTTCCGCGGACAAAGCGTCTGACTTTTGTCCTAAGGGCGTTTGGCCAGGAACTTGTCTTGCATAAAAATGGCACACAATTGTCAGCCAACCAACATGATCGTAGTGACGTACTACATGGTTTTTTAGCTCTTTAGCCCCACCCTTTGGGCACCTTCTGCTAATGTTGTGTTTGGTGAGCATTGCTTCTGAGCATGCGTGTTTGTACTTTGGACTTTTGTCTGACGGACTTGTGTACACACAATCGGAAAAATCTGACAACAGACCGCTGTCTGTGGAAAATGTATAAGCCTGCCATCCAACATTTGTCCGTAGAAAATCTGACAATTGTCTGAGGAGCGTACAAACGGTCAAATTTTTGGCCAACAGGCTGTCATCACACAATTCCCATCGGAAAATCCGATTGTGTGTACGAGGCTTAAGACTGGGATACCATTAAAGTTTATGTGCATGTAAAGGCAGACGTCACAATACTTTTGGTAATATAGTGCAAGTGCACTCCTGTGACCCACATTAGTATGGGTCATATTTTTTTTTCAAAGAAAAATGTACTAAAGTAACAAAACAGCTTGCTTGGAAAAGGCAGAGTAATCAAGGTTTTCCATTTATAATCTTATTACTTTTGTATTTTTTGTATTTTTTTTTAAACAAGCCCAAATTTCCCATTAATACAAGACAAAACTTGGTTTATATGACCACTCTTAATTACCTCTGAAGCCACGTCCTCCTCCTCCTCTTCCTCTGAAGCCTCCACCACCACCTCCACCAAATCCTCCTCGTCCACCTCGGAATCCTCCTTAAAAAAACATTATACCACATCATTATTTTAAACTGACTAACGAAAGAGGTGTGGTATGTGTTTTTTCCAGTAAGCCTTTGTCACATTGTAATAAACGCTAATCAGGGAACATAAAGCTGACCACACTTGGCATACAGAGATCACTGAAAGCAGAGACTAAATAATTTAAGGGGTTACCCTTTTGTGATAGTCTTTAATTCGCTCCCTTTTGGCTCATTAAATACATCTTAAAAAGCATTTTGTTATAACCGATATATGTAAAAACACCTGTCATTCCTGCCACAAATCCATTGCTTTCCTGTGCACTCTGCATTATCCCAAGGAGTCCAATTGGCCCTCCCAGTGAACTACAGAAACCCCCTACCCCTTAAATATTCTTATGTTCGAGAGATAAGAGGGGGATCGTATTTTGTAGTTTAGCAAAGTAGAGCTGGGAAGGGCAGTAAAAATTCTATGCAATTTCAATGCAGCAATGCCACTATGCCATCTGCCCCCAATAGAAAAAAACACAATTGCATTTATGGCAGGATCAACAAGATTTTTTTCTGTACTTGTAGTGTCTTTTCAAGGGATACAAAAAAAAAAAAGGGAAAGTGCATACTTTTGCCCAGACATACATTTTGAGTGCAAGGACTTGTTCAGGTCTTAGATGGATTTGGCAAGCACATACCAGTGAATGCACAAGTGCTTAAAGCGGTTGTATAGTTATTTTTTTTTACTTTTACCTAAAGCCTATAAGGCTTACCTGTAGGTAAAAAAAAATCTCCTAAACCTTTACGGTTTAGGAGATATTCCCCTCGCAAACCGCCGCTGAATGCAGCGGCGCATGCGCACAGGGGATTTTCGGCTTAAGGCCCGGCAGATGCCGGACCTTGCCGGAAAGAAGTCTCTCACGCGCATGCACCGGAGTGACGACTTTGCAGCTCCAGCCACTCAGAGCGCTGGAGCCGCGATACCCGGAAGACACGGAGAGGCAAGATGTCATCTACCTCGGCGTGGACCAGGTAAGTTACTGATGCCTCGTTCTAAGGTAAGTATTTCATAATGAGCTAGTATGCAGTGCATACTAGCTCATTATGCCTTTTGCTTTACAGGGTTAAAAAAATAAAAGAAATGTTCAGCGGGTATACAACCGCTTTAAAAAGCGATAGGCTCATTTTGATAATCAAACAATTTTTCTTGTAAATGTCCATTCCCCAAAACAAGAAAACAAAAAGGGGCTTAGCTTAATTCTATATTTAAGGAGGACCTTTGGTTGAAAATGTAAATTTTGGTGTCCTGGTAGCAGCTAGCAAACATGAGATAGTGTGCCCTCTGTACAATCAGGCCTTCTAGCCTCACAGGACTATCTAGAGTTTTGTCATCGTAGACATTCCTCCTCCTGATTGCTGGAATACAATTATTAGTTGGGTCTAGGAAGTGAAAGAACTACCTGGTGATAGCTTGCACCTCCATTAATATAGCATCTGCATCACCACCTGATAAAAAAAAAGGCCAAGGCAATGGCACAGCTACAAAATGTTTACTAGGTGCTTGATCAGTCAATCTGAGTTGTTTATACTGTTTGAATACATTTCCTAAGAGCCCATTCACACAGGGGCAACACGACTTCCAGCGCGATTTTATGAGGCAACTCAGACACGACTTGAGAATGAATCACAGCGTGACCTGGAGCTACTTACAAGGCAACTCCAAGTTGCCTGCAGGACAGGAGACATTCCAGTGGCCAATCAAACAAGAATCAGCTCTGTGGGAGGGAGGGGGGAGAGAGAGTTTTGCCTGATAAATGTATGTTTTCTTCCTGGAGAGTTGCTCCTATTAAGACAGTGAGAGGCGACTCCCATTGAAATGAATGGTTACAGGTCGCCTAGGAGTCGGATTGAAGTAGTACAGGGACCTTTTTTGAAGTCGGAGCGACTGCAGTAGTGTGCATAAGGACGGCTCCATTAACTTACATTGATTTCTTCATCCAGCACGACCTGAGGCGACTAGGGGCGATTTGGAGTCGGATCCAAAGACGCCCCTGTGTGAATGGGCTCTAAATCTAGCTCCACTTTCATGTTTGTGTGTTTTTACATTCAAATTGTTTTACATATATTCTATTACACACTTTTAATATACATTGTTTTTACAAATAAATATTTACAACACAAAGTATTTCTAGGGCACTATGGATTAACAACAAAAAAAAAGACAGCAAATCAAACACTGCTCTATTTGACTAAAACCTCAGACTGAACCATCCCTATAAAAAAAAAAAAAAAAGGGACGAGTGACCGTTGTGATGAATCATTAACTACTTTTCATCCGATGTACGCATATAAATGTCCTGTTGGGAATTGGTTAATACCAAGATCACGGCTGCAGCTATGATCCTTGGACCATCGGGAGGCTTTACAGCGCTCAGAAGGTTCCCTCCTCATGCAGTGTTTGTGTACTCCTGTTCCTGCAGGACCGTGGAAGTGGTCGGGATGACTGCTCACAGAAGAGATGGAGGAAAAAACATTCCCCAATTTACTCTGTGGCTAAAGATCTGAAAGCAATGAGGATTTAGATACTTCTGGTTTTAGAGCCATCATTTTCCTGGCTATTTCAGCAAGGGAAGAATCAAACCTAACACGATCTTTGCTCCTGCCAAAAAATGTTATCAAATTTTAGGTAGCTTGTCACCATTTCACAGACATGCGCAATTTTAAAACTTGACATGTTTGGTATCAACCGAAGCAATGCCATCTTATATTTTACCAAAATATTGGATAATATATTTTGTTTATCTGCACCAAAATTCCTTTAAGAGTATTTTATCCTGAAAATCTACATTTGATATACAGCTGCACAAATAGTATGTGACCAAAAATTGTAACAGCTATCATTTTATTCTCCAGGGCCTTTGCTCTCAAAAAATATAGAATGTGTGTGGGTTCTAAGTAACTTTCCAGCAAAAAGGAAGTGCATATTTTACCAGGTGTGCAAAAAAAAAAAAAAAATTGCCCTGAGAGGCAAGTGGTTCAGTAAATGAGCATTTTTCAGTACGACTTAGAGCAGGTGTCTCCAAACTTTCTAAACAAAGGGCCAGTTTACTGTCCTTCAGACTTGAGGGGGGCCAGACTGTGGGGCACAGTAGAAAAGGTCCCGTTGGTGGGAATAAACAATCTTTGGTGTCAGTGGGATGAATTCTGCACCTTCATTGGTTTGAGTGTGGTGTCAAATTATGCTCCGTTGTTGGCATTAATGGATGAAAATGGTGCCCTGATAGCCAGTTAAAAGCAAAGGGCTGCACCTGGCTCCAGGGCCTCCAGTTTGGAGACCCCTGACTTGAGTGATACTGCTTTGTGTGTGTCTGCAAAGGTAACTAGCATTCCACCTGATGGCTGAATACTATACAATATAGATATGCGATTCACTATACCCTTTGCACAGTGTAGGCTTTTAGAAATACACAACGATTTAATTTTTAATACAAACCTCCTCTTCCTCCTCCACCTCCTCTGAAACCTCTGCCACGTCCACCCCCTCTTCCTCCTCCCCGACCACGTGGAGGACCCTTTTCACCAGGTGGCCTAGGAAGGAACCTCTGCAGTGGCAGTAGCTTTGCTGGGTCTATATAAAACTGGGGGAGAAGAAGAACAAAGTTTTTTTAAAGCATACAAGTTGAAAAAAATTGCAGTTTGAACAACCAGAGTATACTGCAATCCAGGGTATTAAAAACAAATGAAATATAAAATTAAATATACATTGTAAAATATACCTATAATTATACTATCAATTGAGTTTTCAGCCCTTTGAAACCCAACTAAAGCCAATAATTTTTTCTCATTTTGGTTGGACTGGTGGAGGATTAGCCCTTGTTACGTCTAATATTGTTCATGTTCCTTTTGCTCTACCTCCTGTCCTGTCCTCCAGTCCCACAAATACATGCTATACCTGGGACAGGATTGATAGGAGAAATCACCCCAAGATGGACATAGACAGCAATAAAAACCACCGACAGATGTTGCCTTCTTCACTCTGTCCAAATGTGAACCCTTACCGTGTTTGGTATTGCTTATTTTAAATGGCTTTCATGTGAGTAATGCTGGGAGCCTGGAATAAATGTGTCAGTATGGCTAGCAAGAGGAGCCCACACGTCTCCATAAGGAGTACCTGTCACTTGCCCATGCTATCACATTGGGGCTTGTTAAACCCACTAGATAACAATAGATCCAGGACCATAATTTACAGTTAAAGTGGAATTCCAGTCATATTCCAAGGATAAATCTACTCCTGCACCCATTCTACATATAACCTGTAAAATAAAAGATGCTTATACTTACCTATTTTGAAGCTGCTCTGGTCAGGTCACATGATTGGGTCCCAGTGCCAGATTTGGTGTAGAAGAGAAGCAGCAACAATGGCTGCAGAGCCTGGGCCATGACTTCACCCATAGGCTTACTATGGGGCAGCCGTTGTTGCCTGTCCCTCTACATGAAAGTCGACGCTGGAAGCTGGTCATGTGACCAGACAAGAGCAGCTTCAGAATAGGCAAGTATACACATTTTTTTTTTTTAAATCTTTTTATTAGTATATAAAAAAAAAAACATACAAAAAAAAGGGTACACAAAACGTACATTGACTCAACGATAGCCTTGACACAGCTCCAGACAACAGAAGCCCGAGTTAGAATATAACTGGAATTACACTTTAACTTTAAAATTGATAACCTGTAAAGGCTTTATAAAGTGTGGCCTATGGACAATTTTGGCTATCATAGTATTCATCGTTTCATGGGCATATGCTCTTTTTTTTAGGCTTGACACCGATTTACTCAACATTCCTCACCTTTTATGTTTTACCAAATACTTGGCATTATATTGTGTTGCACTAAAAATAAATTTTAGTGTACTTTTTGTTGAAACGAACAGCATAAATATCTTGCAACTGCCACCATTTTAGGCTACAGAGCCTCTAAGGTCAGTAAAATTTTAAATGTTTGGGGGATTAAAGTGGTTGAAAAAGTAGGTGGGTTTTTACCTTACTGCATTCTACGTAGGAAGGTTAAAAAAAAAAAAAAAAAACACCACACACACACACACACACACACGCAGCTGCTCCAGCAGCCACCCCTAAATACAAACCTGAGCCCGAACCAGCGATGTGACCGACAGCAGAGGCACTCAGCTCTCTACCTCCTCATTGGCTCAGATACAGTAGCAGGAGCCATTGCGAGGAGTGGAGGGTGGGGCTGAACACTGTCCTGTGTGTCTTATGAACACACAGAAGGGGGCTCGGGAGCGAGTGAGTGCTAGCGGGGGACCACAGAATAGGAGGATAGGGGCTGCTCTGTGCAAAACCATTGCACAGAGCAGGTAACTGGATTTTTGTCTTCGCTGTAAAATCTGTGTCTTGAAGTACATTATGGGACACAGAGCAGGCTTAATTAATCACGATTACCTGGGTTATGAGCCATCTTTACGTGAATGGACACTGGCAATCAAAGACAGGAAGATGTCCTCTATATAACCCCACCCCCTTAGGGAAGCCTTCGTTTTGTAAAAAGCAATACCCTAAAAATAGAGGGAAGGGATCTGTGTTTCGGGAAGTACTCCAAACCGATTTTACAGGTCAGACAAAAATGTTGTTTTATTTATTTTTCGTACATAACGGGACACAGAGCAGGCTTAATAAGTTATCGCCACCTGGGATATCCCAAAGCACTGTTCCAGAGGGGAGGGATTAACAGCCACCGCTGCAAGGCCCAAAGTAACACCAAAGCCCTCAAGACACTGCGACCAAAACACAGCATCCTCTGCGGTAGTTACACCCACCTTATAAAAAAAAAAACTTGTAAACGTGTGAATAGACGAGCAGGTAACAGCCTTGCATACCTGTTCCACTGAGGCATGACGGGTCATCCAAGAAGCCCCTACACTCCTGGTGGAGTGAGCCATCATGTCAAATGGTGGATCCTTAGCCTTCAAGCCACAAACCTGAGCAAGCAGCTGCCGAATCCAACATGAAATAGTCAACTGACCCTTTCTAGAACCTTCTGGAAGAACAAAATGAATCTGACTGCCTAATTGCGGCAGATGATTTCAAATACAACCTTATGGCTCATACCACATACAATGTGAGAATAACCTTGTTCCCTGGAGACTCAGGCCTGGGGGAATTTTTTTTTTTTTTTTATAAAAAAAGGGACGGACAGGAAAACAATACCCCGATTCCAATGAAAAGACAATACCACCTTTGGCAAAAAGGACGGAACAGGACAAATAACCACCTTGTCCTTATGGAGTACCAGAAATGTCTCTATAGGAAAGAGCAGCCAGCTCAGACATCATCCTTTGCTGAATAGCAACCAGGAAGACCACTTTCCTGGTTTAAAAGCACCAAAGGAATATCCTAAATAGATCTGTAGGACTGATAAAACCAAATTCAAATCCCATGGAGGCAACGGATAAGGTGGGGACATGAACCTTTGCCCAGGACAGAATGAGATCGAACTCTTCCTGAGCTGCTCAACTCCTGGTGCCTCCTTGATTGATTGATATATGTCATGACTTTGGCATTGTCAGATTGTATTCTTACAAATTGGTTTATTGTAGCAGCCCCAAGCGAACTGCGCATATCTCCAACACATTGATGGGCAACAATCTTTCCTGTGGGGACCACATTCCCTTTACTTAAAAATGATCCAATACACTCCCCATCCTAAACAAACTGGCATCTGTCGAGACTACTTCCCCCCCCAAAAAAAAAAGAAATTATTTCCTTATCGCCAATGTATGCGGCAACATCCACCACTGCAGTGACTGCCGGACACTGGAACGTAGATGCATCCATGAGTCCAAAGGCTGAGATCTCCTGTCCCAAGCTGACAGAACATTTAACTAGAGAGGCCTGGAGTGAAATCAAGTGAAAGGCACTGCCACGAACGATGCCACCATCTTCCCCTCATACAAAAACAAATTGAGGGATTCCCCATTTCCCTGAGTGAAGCAATCTTCCCTTTCGGGGACACACATTTCTCTAGGGGAAGGAAACCCCTTGCCTAAACTGTATCCCAGAGTAGGCCCAAATATTCTAGTCTCTAGGTTGGAAGTAACACTGAGAATCCAACCAGACCTCTCCAATGTCTAAACCATGAGGTCCACATTATGCTGCAGCAACCACTGTTCCCTGATCAGCAGGTTGTCCAAAATATAGCCGAGAATGGACACTCCCTGGATCCTTAAGAGACCCAGGACATGCGCCAGAACCTTTGTAAAGACATGTGGGGCAGTGGCCAGACCTAATGGCAATGCCACAAACCGATAATGCTGATCTTCTGCGCCAAAGAAGCAAACCTATCCACAAGTTTGTTCTCTAAGCCTTCCAACGCGAACGCCAAGTCCTGCTTGGTCAATAAGACGTCCGCTCAGTAGCCACAGACCAGATAAATGTAGGGTTCTGAACCACCTGCCATACCTGGCTCCTCAGGGGAAACCATAGTCAGGAGTACATCCAGTGTCCTCTAGACCTGACGGAGTTGGCTGAACACCCCTCCCAGCCATGCTTCCACCTTACTTTCTGTTGGACATGAGAAGCCTGCTGACAAATACTGTGACCTGTGCCCAGAGAACAGTCTCAACCAGCTTAGGAGTAAGCTTGAGATAAAACAAGCTAAAATATGCCAGGCCCCAGCAGCCAGAGTCCTTCCCCCTAGAGGTTCTAAAATGTTACTAAACTCAACAGTAGAATCAATCTGAAAATGCAGTAAAACATGCTTGTTATACTCACTGTGGAACCTAAGGTGGTTAAGCAACCACATTGTGTAAAAAGTCTGTTTGATCCCGTCATCTCTGATCCTCCCCTACTTCCACAGTCTCCAATCCATCTCACAATGGGTACAGAGCCTTGGGGGCAATCTGCATATGCTCAGTTTGGTGTGTATTGCTAGAGTTTTTTTGGGGGGCAGGGTGCATGTGATCAGAACATGGTCAATCAGTATTGTCCAAACAGGGTCAGGGGCCATGCAGCCTCATAGGATAGTAAGAGGAGAATAAAAACTCCTCCTACAAGCTTTAAACCAGTGCTCAGTCGGACACCGATAGAAGTCACAAGACTCCTATATACTGCAGATGAGAAAAGGTATTTAGCAGTTTATATTTACTAAAATAATTGCATTTCCATTTTCTGTGTACCGTGGAACACGATATATAATGAATGCAAGATCCTGGGTTTAGTAACACTTTAACCCACGCACGCTGCCCTGTGCGGCTGAGCACCCAGGCTGGCTTACTTCTCAATCCAGGCCCCCATAAGTCTCCACAGCTGCCAGGCACCCCCTCCAGTGCTTCTGGCATCCAGGCCACGTGCACGTGCTCCCATGTCACGTGCGCACGCTTTTGCTGCCAAAAAATTGAGAAATACCTCCCTGGAGCCATAAATACATTCATGTTTGACCGGGAGAAAATGGAAGACACCTTGTCCACAGGAAGCCTCATACTGGAAGCCTGAACCAACAAGAGAAAACAGCACAAACCGACATCAATACTCCAACCTCCCTCTAGTGTGGAAACAGAATAAGGACGGGCAGCACTAAACAATTGGGAAATGTACAGGACTAAGGCTACTCAGACTCCCCATTCCGGCTGCAAGATCCGATAACAAAACCGGATCCAATCTTTACCTATCACGGCAGGCAGTGTCTAATCGACCATCAGGGCATTTAATTCCCCAACCTGGGGGTCCACCTGTAAAGCATCCTGCCAGAAGAGCCTTGGTCAGTATAACTGCACAGGGTTCCATATCTGCAGGGTCCAGCGCCAAAAAGTCGCATTACAGGCAAAACTTGCGTGAGGCGATCATCCGCTGTAGTGAGGCCTGGTTATCAATCACCTTAGCAAGACAGCTACCTGACTGGATCTGGTACACCAATCTCTTGATCCTAACAGGGAACTTTGAGAATCTGGCAAACTGTGCAAAGAGCTGCACATCAGTGACCATTACCTTCAACACTGGTGAAAAAACTAAGGCTTTGCTAAGGGGGCGAGGTTATATAGAGGAGTACTTATCGATTGCCAATGTCTATTCACCTGCAGGTGGCCATGATAAAAGTGGTTAGACCCCACATCTCTCCTCCAGGCTGGAAAGCATGAGATTGTGAAAAAAAAAATTCACCGATCTCATGCTTACTAGCCACAATGGCGGCTGTTTACTTCTGAGAACCTGGGCGTGACATCATTACATCGCGCCCGGGCCTCCGACGGTCATAGAGATGACTGGTGACCATCTGGTCACCAGTCATCTCTATGCTTCACCTCCGCACCGGACGATTCATTCTCCGGGCCCCCGATGGCACGGGAGAGCCCGGAGAAGCACCGGATGGCGGCGGGAGGGGGATGTCCCCTCCCGCCGCCTATAAGAATGATCAAGCGGTGGAACCGCCGCTTTGATCGTTCTTATGGTGCGCAGAATCGCCGGCAGAAGAGAAGGATATCTGAATGATGCCTCTAGCTGCAGGCATCATTCAGATATCCCCCCACAAATCCCAGGACGTCATACGACGTCCACCCAGGATGGGAGATCCCATCTGTGGACGTCATTTGACTATGGGCGGGTAGGGAAGTGGTTAAGGAAGTGAGTTCTGTGTTGTAAACAGCACGGAGCTCCAAATACCGACAGGCAATCTTGCTGATTTTTTTATTCCCTGCAAAGTCGGGAAAAAAAACAGCAAGATTGCTTAGTAAAAGCACATAACATACATACATATATTACATATTATTAGGCACACAATTAACCCTTTGATCGCCCCTAGATGTTAACCCCTTCTCAGCCAGTGTCATTAGTGCAGTGACAGTGTATAGTATTAGCAATGATCACTGTTTTAGCATCAATGTCAGTTAGTGTACCCCCACAGTCAAAGTCAGCTAGTGTCAGATTTCCCGCCACACTAACCGTCCCACTTTAAGTCGCTAATTACTGCCATTACTAGTATAAAAATAAACTCCAATATCTATACCAGATGCTATAACTTTTAGGCAAACCAAATAGCAAAAAATGTTCTGGTCACGAAGGAGGTAAAAATCTTCCGGAGGTCAAGTGGTTAACAAAGTATTTTAAAGCTAATAATAATTACCTTTTGCAATTTCTTAAATGATGATGCTTTCATGTTATCGGATAATTTTACAGAAAAATACTGAATTAAAACATTAAGGAATATAGAAATGTGTATTAGAAGCAAAATTTAAAGCTGAACTCTGGGGAAAAGAAATAAAATCCCCTTACACACACACACACAGCAATAATTAGATACTCATATGCCTAGGGTATCCATAACACAGATGTTTACTTACCCGTTTCCCCACTCCCACAGGCTCCCTCCACGCTGCAAGACTGGGTCCTGCAGCCTTTTCATGAGTGGCAGGCACTGTGATGTAATCAGATACAATAGATGACCAACAACCCTGAACTGTACAAGAGGAAGCTGAGGGACTGCCCGCAAGTTGGAGCATAGTGAGAAGATTTGAGCGTCAGCTGCCAAACAATGAGCAAAGTAAACATACTTGTTATAGGTACCCTAGGGATAAATGAGCAATTAACACTTGCAGTGTAGAGAGAACCCCACTGTAAGGGCATATCTTTTTCCTGGAGTTCAGCTTTCAGTACAATATTCAGCACCAAGGTACAAAAACATTAGTGAGTATAACAAATATCACTTCTACTTCAGAAGGCATATATGTAGGTATCGTACTGTTAAATTACAAACATGGGCAAACACTGTTGATGGCATTAATATGGTTAACACTGGATTCATACTCATATCTAGGTCATCAAGTCAGACAAATGTGGGGGCGACTAATGATAATCCATCAGAGAAGCATTGTCACATTGAACATACAGAACTAAGGAGGGTGCCTTTGTAAGGGTCCATATTCATGTTATAATCCAACCATACAATCAATCTTGGATCTACCACAACTATGTAATATGAAGACCTATTAATAAATCCAAATAATTTGCATCCAATCAGGCAGGCCCTTTTGCTACATACTTGTTGCTAGATCCAAAAGGAGTTTGTACAGTCGATTGTTACATGGGTGGTGAGCCTAAAGGGCCCTGACACTCCCTTTGTCAGCACTGCTTCACAGAAGCAAATCACTGCTAGTCCTGAGGACTGTCACATGGGAGAAGGTCACATGCCCCTCAATGTCTGGAGGAGCCAGGTTTTAGGGACGGCTGCGACGAGGGCAAAAGTAGAAAGGGAACGAAAGCCCGATGAGCATAATAGGGTCGGAGGAGGCCTTTTACAAAAGGCATAGGCTAGGTGACAATATATTTCTTCAAATACAGCCCGGACTGATCATGGATACAAATATTCTTCTGCTTTACAAAATATTTCTCTCACATTTTATAGAGATCTACATACTTTTTTTCTCTCTCTATGCTCATATCTTTAAAAAAATTGTAAAAAGGATACAAAGTCTCTCAGCTGCCCAAATATTTCATCCACTTTTCCTATCTGCTCTTTGTTTTGAAGGTAAATTGGGGCATTAAAATAAGGCACTTTGTTTTCTTCTGTTGTACATTTACACACAGCATCGTCTTCACAAGGATGCACAAACTCTCCAACCTCTGCAACAAGAAAAGGATTAGTGGCATAGTAATTGCACATAGACAGAAAAAGAATATTCAGCCAGTAAAAAGATATTCTTTCACAGACATTTAAAAAGGCTCAGATTTTACCAGCAATATTTTAGACACAAGTTCTGTCTGGAAAACAGCTAGATTGTCATACTTAAAATACAACATACCGACAACACTCTCTGGTGGTCCTTGGTCATAGCCTCTGTTAAAACCTCCACGTCCTCCCCCGAAACCTCCACGTCCTCCTCCGAAGCCTCCGCCTCTTCCACCGAAGCCTCCGCCTCTTCCACCGAAGCCCCCTCTGCCACCTCCACCGCGACCTCCTCCTCCCCCTCTTCCACCCCAACTGCCACCTCCTCCACGATTAAAGCCTCCTCGTCCTTGGGACATCCTGAACAGAAAAACAGTGAATTCAATGAGTGAGCACTATAAAATGGAAAAGGCTGCAGCCAATCAGCATTTTATTGAATACAAAAACGGCTCATTAGAAACATTAGCCAAAATTTCTTTTTTTTTGTTTTTAAGTTTAAATGAATGTAGGGAAAGGTCAGGGGCACTTTGCTTTACGTTATTATGGGGGGAGTGTGGTGAGCTAAAGGACGGGAGATTGATATGCATTTTTTTACCTACTTCTTGTAAGTGTTTTTTAATGGGGGGCATTTTAATAATCTGTTTACATGGAGAGCACTATGCAGTTGCCTTTATATTTCATGAGATTCGTATGAGGAATATTGGGTGAGAAGGGAGTACTAGATCCCAGGAGGGAAGGAAGGCATCCAGCCCAAAGGGATTGGCGGGAGTTGTAATGAAAAGCCTATGATTAACAGGAGTGAGGTGAGAGTACAATTCACCTGGTGGTGGCGACACAGATCTATTTGTATAAGAAGAGTGCAGAGGAGCACAGCAGTGAATACACCAAAGAGACTATTTTCATTTTTAGATTTTCCATAATTAATATATTTTTTTATTCACATGGACACAGAAGTATTTAACACAATATTTCAGCGTGTAATGGTTCAGTAGCGCTGCACCATATTATTAGCCCTGTCACTTTAGTGCGGTGGAATCACTAAAAGGTGTACAGCAGGGGCGTGGCCTGGATAGCAATGGGATAGGTCGCATGTGATGTGAGCTCCGTCTGCCCATACTCCTAACCTACCATCCTGCCTGCATCCTGCTCGGTTCCTGCCATCCCCTACATCCGAGGACATGTCCTGCTCTCCCTGTGGTTCCTGAAGCCTGTTAGCCCGCTGGTTTGCCGCCACCGCCGTCGCGGCGCTTCCCGGTCCTCTGCTTCAGGAAAGGCCCCGGCTTCGGCCTAGTTCCTGGTTCGGCGGCCATCTTGGCCCTCCCGACGGCGGCCCTGGACACTTCTCCTTGCCTCCCTGGGCGCACTGGGCTCCATCCTCTCCTACATCGGCCCCCGGATTACCTGCTGCAGCTGCTGGGGTGTCTTTGCACTCTGCACCTGCTGTGTGAGCGGACCGCGGTCTCGGCCTGACTCCCGGAACGGCGGCCATCTTGCTCCACCCGGAGACATCTTTGGCAAGTATTACAGGCCTCCCTGACTCCCCTGAGCTCAGATTCCCCTGCATGCAGCCTGTTGCCATTACAGCTGTTTGAGAGTGACCTGCTGCTTACGTTGGGCCATCCCTGGGCAGCGGTGGGGGGGGGAGGTTGTGGAGGACCCGGCCTCAACAGCGGCCATATTGGTGCACCCAGGGATCTTCCCTGTCGCCTTACAGCATGTCTCCGTCTAAAAATAATTCTGAAGCCATCGATAAACTGGCCAGATACCGCAGGCTTGAGGAGAGGGATCAGCAGGTCAGAGACGGCGCTGCTGCTTTCCTGGATGCGGATCACTCTGTGGTGGCTACTAACAAATTACTGGATGCCATCGCCATGTGCCAGAGCACGCTTACCACCAAGATCGAGGAGGTAAAAATTGATGTGTCCCTTATCCGGCAGGATCTTTCTACCCTCAGGGACCGCGTGACGGAGACCCGTATTAGCAGAGCAGAGGATATCTTACACCCTTTACAACATACCACCGATGAGGTGCGCCGCCAGTTACAACAGATTAGCGCAAAACAGGAGGACATGGAAAATCGCCTTCGGAGATGTAACCTCCGCTTCATCGGTCTTCCTGAATCTGCTGAGGGCACCGATCCGGAGAGCTTCCTTGAAAACCTCCTAACCTCAACCTTCGGCAGAGACGCATTTTCGGTAATGTTTGCAGTGGAGAGAGCTCATCGAATCCCTGGCCGCCCTCCTCCCCAAGGAGCTCCACCGCGTACCCTGATAGCGAAGTTCCTTAATTTCAGGGATCGCGACAAGATCCTCCGCCTAACCAGAGAGAAGGGGAATATCCCCCATACCAACGCACATGTTGCCGTCTTCCCGGACTTCTCCAATGAGGTGCAACGGCAGCGGTCCAGGTTCCAGGATGTTAAGAAGCGCCTCCGCACTCTACACCTCAAATACGCCATGCTGTACCCTGCAAAGCTTCGTGTGGAGTGCGACGATCGGACCCACTTTTTCGAGGACCCAGAGTCAGCATCCACTTGGATTGACCGGAGAGATCGGCGAGATTGAGCATACCGCGCTGTCTGGGAGCTGTGAGTACTTTTCTTTTCTCTCCCCTGCTGCCCCCTGTGCCGGTGGCACTCCCTGTTCGTGCCCTGGTGATTCGCCTCACGGTTGCTCTGTTGCTAGTGGGTGCCCTCCGCCGGGACGGGGGAGACAGACCTAAAAGCCTTTTCCGCCCCTCCTCGGATCTCACAGCATGCTCGCCACCTTCGGGTGACCTAACTGTTAATTCCCCGTTCTCCCCACACATGGGAGATACTTGTAGAGGGCAGCTTACCGAACGTTGCTGGAACTTCCTATCCTACTTTACGTACCACCCCGATGGCAGGCGGGGCTCCCTTCTGCACGGCTGCAATGGTGTTGTGCTTTTGTGGCCCCTACACCCCATGCACTTCTCAGAGAAGAAGTCGCCCCCCTAGGTTCTCTATGGACTTTTTTCACTCCCCCCGTTTACCTGACTGTTTTTTCCTCCTTTTTTGTTTTCTGTTCATCACAGGTATCTATGTCCCTTTGAAATTAAGTCCCTCGCCTCCAATGCTTTTTTCACGTTGGATGTCCCCGGTTGATACCTGGTTTTGGGATACTATGTTCATGCCGAGTTGGGGTGGCACTGGACTGGGAGGGAGGGGAAATGTTTTGGCTGTTTTTTATTTGCCACTATGTTCACAATTGTTCATTTCTGCTAAAGGTACTATGTCATTGTCATACATGCACTATCAATATTGGTTGCTGATGTGTTCTGTACTGTCTGATGTGTCCTTATCTGCTCTGCTGGTTCTGGTCTGGCTGCGGTCTATTATACACACCATATACCCACCATGAGTTCCCTGAAGTTCCTCACGTGGAATGTTAGAGGCTTACGCAATAAGATCAAACGCACAGCGGTCCTGACATTTCTCAAATCTCAGAGAGCTGACATTATCACACTGGTCGAGACCCATGTCACGGGCCACTTGCAATCCTCCCTTAAAAAACCTTGGGTGGGGTGGGCTTATCATGCCACTCACACCTCATATTCCAGAGGAGTATCGGTCCTGGTTGCCAAACGGGTACCTTTTGAGCTAATACTGCTTCGCACGGATCAGCAGGGCAGATATGTGTTTATGCACGCCACCATTAATGGGTCTCCTATCCTGCTACTTGCCTGCTATATTCCCCCCCCGTACAACTCAGCTGTAATTCAGGAAGGCCTTGCCTTTATGACATAATACCCCTCCGTACCGGCAGTGTGGATGGGGGACTTTAATATGACCCTGATCCCCGCTCTGGACCGTCTGGGCACACTGGATCCCCCCCTTAACCCACCGACCCATACCAGACTGCACCGCATAATGACCGACTTTGCTCTTGTCGACACTTGGCGCCAAAAACACCCGCACACTAAAGTCTTCTCATGCTTTTCAGCCAGTCATAACACAATGTCACGAATTGATTTTGTTTTTATCTCAATGTCCCTGCTGCCTAAGCTAGGAGATGTAGGCTTTGCTCCGAGAGTACTCTCGGATCACGCCCCCTACTGGGTCACGATGCAGCTCCTGAAGGCTTCCCCTGCTCCTTCTTGGCGGCTAAACCCGTTCTGGCTGACTGCCCTGCAGGACCAGGATGACATCCCCACAGAATTGCAATACTATTTTACGGCCAACAGGGACACTGCCACGCATGATGCGGTGTGGGAAATGTTTAAACTTCACGCTCGTTCCCTACTTTCCACACGTATTAACAGGCTTAAACGGTCATCAACATTTATTGTCCAGCAGGCTGCGGAGCACCTGCAGGTGCTGGAGGCGTTCCACCGGGACCCCTCGCCCAGCGCGGCCAACAATCTAAAGATTCAGGCGCGCCGGGTCTCCCAATTGCACATAGAGAAGGCTAAACAACGTATCTTCTTCTGTAGACAGAGGGTGTTTGAGTATGGAGAGAGATCGGGCAAACTGCTCGCATATCTCGCCCACTTGGATATGCGTCCCCCTGTGGTGGTGTCCTTGACCGACCCACAGGGGAACGACATCACCGATCCGCAACTGGTGGCGGAGGAATTTGGGAGATTCTACCGTGCACTCTACACTTCCAGGGTCACCCACACTCCCCAAGACACCAGGGACTACCTAGCGGGAGTTCCATTCCCTAGACTGACAGACGACCAGCTTGAAATTCTGGAAGCCCCTATTACTGAGGATGACATCTCCGAGGCCATTTCCTGTCTGGCCTCATCCAAGGCCCCAGGATTGGATGGCCTACCTCTTGAATTCTATGCCACCTACTCTGAAATCCTAATCCCTGAACTTAAGTACCTGTATAAATCCATATTTGACTCAGGAGTTCTACCCCCATCTATGCGAGAAGCCCAAATAGTCGTAATTCCCAAACCCGGAAAGGACCCTAAATACCCGGAGTCGTATAGGCCCATTTCCCTGTTACAGGTAGACATTAAAATATTAGCTAAGATTCTAGCCTCCCGCCTTAATCAGGTTATTCTGTCATTGATACACCCTGACCAAACCGGCTTTATGCCAGGGAAGAACACGGCCATGAATATTCGCCGCCTATTTATGAATATTCAGGGGTCCCATGATGAAATTGGCTCGAGGGTCGTGGTGGCGCTGGATGCCGCCAAGGCCTTCGACTCCGTGGAGTGGAACTACCTGTGGGAGTGTCTCTCAAGATTTGGATTTGGCCCCAGCTTTATTCGCTGGGTCCAACTCCTCTATCAGTCCCCAAGGGCCAGAGTGTTTGTGAATGGTTGGCTTTCTGACCAGTTCCCGCTGGAGAGAGGGACCCGGCAGGGCTGCCCCCTTTCCCCCATGCTTTACGCATTGGCTGTGGAGCCGTTGGCCATAATGGTCCGTGCGGACACTTGCATCCGAGGTCTCAGGATGGGGAACCTGGAAGAAAAGATTGGGATGTATGCCGACGACACACTTTTGTATCTGGCGGACTCCGGTCCTTCTCTTATAGCAGCCCTCCAGTCCATAGAACGTATGGGTGGCCATTCGGGTCTGAGTATTAATTGGTCTAAGTCCCAGATCCTTCCGATTGACCATTTCCCCTCCTCGTTCGCGTCCCCTCCTCTGGCTCTTCCAAGGGTCTCCCAGATTAAATACCTTGGCGTACAGGTCACCAGATCGCTCTCAGATTATAAACTACTGAACATTGAACCCCTGTTTGCTCTGATCAAGAACAAGACGCAGACTTGGGCCAGACTACCCCTGGGTGTTATGGGTCGCGTCAGCTTAGTTAAGATGATACTCCTTCCCAAGATACTCTATTTGGTCTGGCATGCTCCCCTCTATATACCACAAAAAAATTTCAGGACAATTGAATCCATCCTGAATTCATTTATTTGGGGTCATGGCAGACACAAATTATCCTGGAGAATTCTGAAGAACCCTGTGACGTTGGGAGGAGCTGCTCTCCCTGACTTTCAGGATTATTATTTTACCTCCCAGCTGTCCCACTTCTATTATTTTGATAAACATGAACGAACGAGATACCAGACACTACTCTGTGAGCACCCAGATGACTCGGCCCACACCCCACTCCAATCGGTCCTAAGAGCCCCATTGACAAGACGCCCCCCCCCCAACGCACAGCAGACATGTTGACTCACCACCGGAGGGTATGGCGGGCGGCACTGCAGAGAACTGGGACCCCAAAGGTACACTCTCATACCCCTCTCTGGTACAATACATGCTTGCCAGAATTATTGTCCATTCCGGACCCCGCGGCGTGGATACGCCATGGGATCTTATACATACACCAGATCATGACCGATTCAGGCCTTAAGCCATTCCAAATGCTGAAGGACGAATTTTCCCTCCCCAATTGCCTTTTCTTCAGGTATTTGCAACTCCGTCACGCCATACAGGCCCAGTTTTCTGGCTCTTACCCGTCCCTGGCAGTTCCCTCCATAGTGGACACAGTCACGGGTAATGTGCCTGCTAAGCTCATCTCCACTTTGTACTCCGCCATTCGTCTCCCTAGCACCACAGCATTGGCCTATACTGCTAAGACTAGATGGGAGGCGGATGTTGGACTTATAGAGGATGAGGACTGGGGCGAGATTTGAGGACGTGAAAAAGGTTTCCCCCAAGCTGTCGGACCGCCTCACACAGCTGTACATTATACATAGAACATATCTGACCCCTCAGAGAGTGGCACGTTTCAGGCCCACGTACAATCCAGGATGCCGCCTCTGTGACCATACCCCGGGCTCCTTCTACCACCTCATATGGTTCTGCCCTACCATTCAGGCATATTGGACACAGGTGATACGCTTCCTACACGATCAGATGGGCTCCCCTGCTACCCTTGACCCAAAGATGTGCCTACTTGGCCTGTTGCCAGACTTGGATGCCGACAAACCCCTCCGTACCTTTTTACATGAGACGCTATTCTTGGCAAGAAAAGTAGTGGCCCGTAATTGGATGCAGGCCCTGCCCCCTACAGTTCAGTGCTGGAAAAAGGCGGTTAACGATGCTCTCCCATATAAAAAACTGATTTATGTACATAGAGGGTGTCCGCTAAAGTATGAGAAGGTCTGGGACAGATGGATGGCGGATGGTGAAACGTGTACTTGACATGTCGATTGTTTATTTTTGTTGTATACCGGCTCTACTTTCACTGCTGTTATTATCTTTATGACACACAGATGCTTTACTGTGTTCATGTATGTACTATTATATTGGCCATACTGGCTTATGTTGATTTATGTACCATGCATACTTTTCAATAAAGTTGGTTTCCAATTAAAAAAAAAAAAGGTGTACAGCAGCAACTGAAGAATAGTCACTACAGAAGATTTAGACCCCATTCACACAGGGGAGACTCGTCAGGCGACGCAGCCGCCTGACAAGTCGCATCCCATTCTGTACAATGGAACCGTTCTAATCGGAGCGACTGATGTCGCTCCGACTTAGAAAAAGGTTCCTGTACTACTTCAAGACGACTTCCATTGACTTCAATACAGAAGTCATTTTTTAAGTCACCTCTGAAGTCGTCTTCAGACCGCCTAGCACAGTCGCGGGACAAGTCGTGCCGCCCGTGTGAGAATGGGCTCTTAGTCATTTGTTTTTTGTTTAAAGCAGAGTTCCACCCAAAAGTGGAACATCCGCTCATTTGTCCCCCGCTCCGGTGCCATTTGGGGGCGGTGGTCTTTGACAGGTACCCTATCCTCACTTCCAGGAGTCCAGGCCACGGAGCATTACGTCAGCACCTCCCTCCTTCTCCCCCCCCCCCCCCACCGCCGGGCCACTAGGAGAGCACAATGTACACAAGGGATTGCAGTGCTCTCAACGGAAGCCTCCTGGATGTAAAGTGAAGTCCACTATAGGGTGCTCTGGCTGCTGTGTTGTCTGAACAAAAAAAACACAAAAGCAGACGCGTTTTGGCACATGCCTTGATCACTGCAGTGATCAAGGCGGTGTGCCGAAACACATCTGCTTTTGTATTTTTTTAACATAATGGTATTAGAAAATGAAGCATAGTCCAGCTGCTCACAGGTGGGTCGGCAAGGCTGTAATCCAAGTGGTATGATCCGCAAGGTCGGGTGCGTGCCCCGTCACTCCTGCAGATATTGAAGTCAATATAAAAAAATTAAATAAAAATTGGATGGCTGCACTTCCAAACAATGCAATTTGGCTTTATTCAGAAAATCAATACAAGCATTACAGGGTGAGCACACAGGCAGGAGAGGAACAGGTATCTGTTACACTCCTGCCTGTGTGCTCATCCTGTAATACCTTTATTGATTTTCTGAAAAACAACAAATTGCATTGTTTGTGGATGTGCAGCCATCTGATTTTTTTTTTGTTCACTTGGTATTAGAACATGTCAGATCTTTAAACGCTGTCTGTGCCTGCATTAGGACTTGTCCATACATGAAGCTATGCCGCTGTCATGAAAAGTAATTTGCAGTGGATGAAGTTAGGTTTAGTTTTACTAGGTCAAAAATATTATTCAGTTACAATATTTGGATTTTATTGTCTTCTTCATCCCTCCACACCAGAGTGATGCCCTGCACACTCATGCCATAAATTTTTATGATTAGGATAACATAACCAGGCACAGATTACTGTACCGACTGTGCACTTTGCTTTGTGTTAGTATTCAACACTCAGCAAGACGAAAAAAAAAAAACCCTCGCCCGTTCAGAAGTTTTTGAGAGACAGAAATCTGGGCAGAAATTAAACTAAGATGAAGCCGCTAGGCACGCTGGTAGCTGTAGTTCACAGCTATATGGAAAGCTAAAGTTTATGCAACTGAGACATAATAAATTTCTTAACATACCTGACTACTCGCGTCCCGGTCCGCAATCACCCTTCCTTTAGCAGACACGTGGGGGCTCTAAAATCGCACATCCGGCGCATTCTGATTGCGTCATCAGAGAGGATAGAAAAAGGTATCACAAAACTTTATTGAAACTGCGTTTTGGTCAAGCGTGAATAAAATGCGTGCTTACAGGATTGGTCAACTTTCTGCAGCATATGACTCTGCTAACTTCTTTATTAAAGGACAATTCCAGCAAGACAAAAAAAAAAGTTTATTCTTGCTTTGGGTAACAGTGAAAAACAACTACATTTTTAGTTGTACAGTGAATATCTCCTAATCGTGCAGCGCACCATTTAGCACTGTTGCTGCAGCCGGAGAGCAGGGTTGCCAACGTTCAGTAAATTTACAAACAGTTTTTAAAATCCATAATTGTTGCATCTGTCCATGAATGTCAGTTACAGACATGAAGCCTATATGTCTGTAATGGACATTCAAGGACAGATGCAAAAAGTACGGATTTTACAAACTGTTCATAAATTTACTGAAAGTTGGCAACCTTGCCGGTGTACTGCCGAGCATTGCCCCCCAGCGCATTCTGCCCGCTCTGTACTGCGCAGGCGCGGCGCTTTTTCCGAAAATAGCCGAACATGTAGAGCTGAGAGTCAGCTCTACATGGCGCCTGCGCACACCAAATTGTGCTACACTGCTGACATCCAGGCTCTTTCTTTACCATCCCCGTGGACATGGAGGATGTTAAAAAAAGAGCCAGGAGGCCGAGCGAGCGTAGCGAGCCGTCCGAGCGAAGCGAGGACGTGAGGCCGACTGGCCACTTACATCTAGGTCCACGCAGGCGCCGTGTAGAGCTGACTCTCAGCTCTACACGTTCGTCTATTTTCGGAAGCTCATTGACGTTCGTACTGCGCAAGCGCCGCGCCTGCGCAGTACAGTTGGGGGCAGAATCCGCCGGGGGGACGTTTGTCGGCAGATCACCGGAGAGGTCACCAGCGCATGCGCTCCTGTCGTCCCTTCATTCTGAGCTTTGTGTCGCGGCTGTTACTCCTGTGCACACGTAGGGTTGCCACCTTATACCTTAAATATGCGTATACCTCTTTCTTGTATGGGTAATATAAGGATAGGTCAGTGGAGAAAGTTTTCCTTGTAAAATCACAGTAATTTAGTGCACACACAGCATAGTTGCCAACATTGAAAAAAAAAATCCGGGACACTTTTTTTTTGCATGGAGGCGGGGCCTTGCTATAATTAGGGGGCGGAGCATTCGTTTGTAGGCGTGTCACACCCTAATAGGAACCTGTCAAAACCAGGTACCCGCTTTCCCCCCCCCCTGAAAGGTGCCAAATGTGGCAGCTGAGGGGGCAAACAAGCAGAGCTTCCCTTTTTGGGTGGAGCTCCGCTTTAACCACTTCCCTACCCAGCCATAGTCAAATGACGTCCACAGATGGGATGTCCCATCCTGGGTGGACGTCATATGACGTCCTGGGCTTTGAGGGGGAATATCTGAATAATGCCTGCAGCTAGAGGCATCATTCAGATATCCTTCTGTTCTGCCGGCGATTCTGTGCACCATAAGAATGATCATAGCGGCGGTTCCGCCGCTTGATCGTTCTTATAGGCGGCGGGAGGGGACACCCCCCCTCCCGCCGCCATCCGGTGCTTCTCCGGGCTCTCCCATGCCATCGGGGGCCCGGAAAATGAATCGTCCGGCGCACGATAGGAAGCATAGAGATGACTGGTGACCAGATGGTTTACAACACAGAACTCACTTCCTTAACCACTTCCCTACCCGCCCATAGTCAAATGACGTCCACAGATGGGATTTCCCATCCTGGGTGGATGTCATGTGACGTTCTGGGCTTTGTGGGGGGATATCTTAATGATGCCTGCAGCTAAAGGCATCATTCAGATATCCTTCTCTTCTGCCGGCAATTCTGCGCACCATAAGAACGATCATAGCGGCGGTTCCGCCGCTTGATCATTCATATAGGCGGCGGGAGGGGACATCCCCCCTCCCGCCGCCATCCGGTGCTTCTCCGGGCTCTCCCATGCCATCGGGGGCCCGGAGAATGAATCGTCCAGCGCGGAGGTGAAGCATAGAGATGACTGGTGACCAGATGGTCGCACATCTCTATGACCGTCGGAGGCCTGGGCGCGATGTGATGGCGTCACGCCCGGGTCCTCAGATGTAAACAAAGCCGCCATTGCGGCTAGTAAGTATGAGATCAGTGATTTTTTTTTCACGATCTCATGCTTTCCAGCCTGGAGGAGAGATGTGGGGTCTTTTTGACCCCGCATCTCTCAATAAAGAGGACATGTCACACACATTCCTATTACAAGGGATGTTTACATTCCTTGTAATAGGAATAAAAGTCATCAAAAAAAAAAAAAAAAAAATTTAAATAAGTGTAAAAATAAAAAAAAATTAAGTAAAATAAATAAATAATAAAAAAATGTTAAACGCCCCTGTCCCCGGTAGCTCGCGATCAGAAGCGAATGCACACGCAAGTCCCGGCCACATATGTAAACGCCGTTCAAACCACATATGTGAGGTATCGCCACATGCGTTACAGCATGTGCAACAATTCTAGCACTAGACCTCCTCTGTAACTCTAACCTGGTAACCTGTAAAAAATTTCAAAGCGTCGCCTATGGAGATTTTTAAGTACCGAAGTTTGGCGCCATTCCATGAGTGAATTTTAAAGCGTGACATGTTAGGTATCTATTTACTCGGCGTAACATCATCTTTCATATTTTACAAAAAAACTGGGCTAACTTTACTGTTTTGTTATTTTTTAATTCATGAAACCATTTTTTTTTTTTTAAAAAGCGTTTGAAAAATTATTGCGCAAATACTGTGCAAGAAAAAAAGTTGCAATGACAGGTCATTTTATTCCCTAGGGTGTCTGCTAAAAAAACATATATAATGTTTGGGGGTTCTGAGTAATTTTCTAGCAAAAGAATGATGATTTGTACATGTAGGAGAGAAGTGCCAGAATAGGCCCAGTATTGAGGTGGTAAAAAAAGCCCGGGGTTGAAGTGGTTAAAGTAGAACTACAGGCAAACTTTTTCATTTTGGATAGAGTTAAGCCTTGTAAACACGACCAGAAAATCATTTGAAAAATACTGCTTTTGAAGAGAATGTATGATAATCTGATCGTTGGTACACAGCTTTCAAGGGGCCGATCACAACAATTCATGCAAAATTATCTGATGGGACAAGCACGGAAATTTTTCTCTTACAATACCAAATCGTACGAGTTTCGTTTAATCAGTACAGTTTTTGTCCGAAAATACAATACAAATACAGTGGAACCTCAGATTACGAGTGTAGCGGGGTCCTCAAATTGATGGGATACACCTGGGGAATAGTGTGACCCAGGTGTATAATCGTGTTAGGGTTCAGACCCCTTTTTGTTTCGTGGAGGATTGGAGGATGTAGTATTCTCCTTTGCCTGTGGGTGGCGGGGTACCCACAGGCTTCAGGTAGAATCATCTCCTGCAGTGCTCCCTGTTTTGTCCCTTTCCGGAGATGGTATGGCTGGGGCGGGGAACCCGCCGGGCCGTTGATGGGAGGAGATAAAAGGGGGAGACGCCCTTACCACGAGGTCTTGCGGAGAAGGAGGTCCTCGGAGGAGGAGGGTTGCGGTCCGCACCCAGGGCCCTTAGGCCTGGGTGCTGGAGATCCAGGAGTCTGGTCCAGGTGCCCATGGCCTGGTCCGGAGTCATGTTGGCGTCCATTCCAGGCACCTTTAGCCTGGGGTGAGGTACTATCGAGGAGGCCTGGGGCCCAGTACCTTCGACTGGGTCCCGCTAGTGTGGACTGTCCGAGGGTCCCTGAGCGGAGGGACTCGTATCTGAGGTGAGGAGGCCAGAGAGGTTACCCACTGGAGACCCGGAGCAGCACCAACCCGGTGACAGTGGGCCTCTGGGAACTCTCTTGGGAGGACACATCCCCCTGATAGGGGCCACAGCGTATCGAAGAGGGCTCCATTGCTGTTCATAGGGGTTGCTGGAAGAGACCCCATCTTTCCTGTTCTGTAACAGCCGGATTGGCTTAGGCGCCGCTGGTCATAGTACAGTGGCATAGAACTTAAACTTTAGGAAGTGCCTCGATCTGCTCGTCCCACCGTTGGCAAGGTTATAGGTCCCAACCAGTTTGCTGCAAAAGAACTGTTTATTGTGCTTTGCTTATTGGAGTGTCAAATAAACAAGTGTTGGACCTTTCTCCGGTGTGTGAACTCCAGTTACTGGAAGCAAAGGGGAGGCTGGTGAGCTTGAAATTACAGACTCAGTGCATTCACAGAACACACCGGCCCGAGGAAACATCAGTAAGTGGCCTTCACCTCCCTACTACAATGGGGAGGACATGGGCCGTGGCGCATCTCACTCTCACAACCCAGGAACCCCTAGACATGAGTTGGTGTGTAACCGATAAAGATGGAGAGAGAGTGAGGCCGCTACACGAGCATAATCCGTTCCAGGAGAATGCTCGTAATCCAAAGTACTCGCATATCAAAGCGAGTTTCCCCATTGAAATCAATGGAAACGAAAAAAAATTGTTTCCGCATTGACTTCAATGGCATGCAATACCGCATGCGGCCAGAGGCAGGGGGCGCCGGAGAGTCTCGGAAAGGCCAGAGGACAGCTCTGCTGACCTCGGCAGCCTCGGAAAGGCTCGGGAACGTAGTATTTCCGAGTCTTTCCGAACGGCTCCGACGCCTGCCCACCTCAGGCCAAACGCGGTACTGCACACCGCTTTGGCCTGAATCCTGCTCGTTTTACGAGACAACACTCGCAAACCAAGTTAGGATTTTTCAAAATACATTTACTCGCAATCCGAGGTTCCACTGTACAATAGAATACATGACATAACTTCACTTTTATTCTGTTTTATGAGAATTTTCGTAAACCTCTTTATTTTCGATATGAGATTAGCATGCAAAATAAAACGGACGATCATTTGTCTGATAATCTCTCGTTCAATATTTTTATTAGGATTTACATGAGAAAGACATAGTAATCTGTAAGATCATATATAGGAAATAATTAACAACAAAAGTGTCAAATATGAGAACAATTTTCACAATATAATTGCTTATAAACTTGTATGAAATCAGGTCTTATATTGTTTATGTCAATATAAATTAAAACAGACAACAAAAACGAAAGTAATTGGAATTGGCGTTTCAAACGAGGCTTGCCTCCGGACCACCCATCCACCCCTAGTGGGTTCAAACTGTGGATGGGTGGGGGCAAAGCTTTTAAAGCTGAACACAAAACCACCAATTATATATTTTCTATTATAAGGAACCCGAAGAGACTGAGATATTTAAGTCATAAATCAAAAATGTCTCCTATATTAGGTCAAGTAATCAAACATAAAATGGTATCATAAGGAGTAAACAATAATATTTATCATATTAAAGTTTTGACCACCAAATATACAGGCAAGTAAAAGTCTAAATTAAGTGTGAGCAATAACAGATTGCAGAGTACAGAGAAAGCCTTGATATAATAGAAAGGATAGAAAGGGAAAAAGAGAGGAAAAAGGTAATATTGATAAGAATGAGTAAAAAGCGGGTCATATATGACAAAGCTGGGTGTAAGATTGATAACACTCTGAGAAACCCGTCACTAATATTACCGTATATATATACTGTATATGTAAAAGTAATTTAAAAAAGGAGAATAAAGAGAAAAATAGAGAAAGAAAGGGGAAAAGAGAAAGAAAAAAAAAAGGAGAAGAAAGAAGAGGTGTCTCCCCTGATGATGGCGCGGCCCACCCCCAAAGAGGCTCACGATCGGCAGTAACAATAAAAGGTTAAAGCGGCAACAACAATGAATAATCAAAATCTTGGTGAAGATGGTGTTTAACCCAAGGTTTCCAAATTCCATTGAATTTATCAATATTATCCTCTTCTATGGCTGTCATTTTGGCAAATAAGAGAGCTTTTAACATCCTATGTTTGGCTTCAGCCACTGTTAAGGTAGGGGTTTTCTAAGCCTTGGCGATGGTTTGTTTGGCTGCAGTTGTAAGGTTAACAAGAAGTCGAAATTGAGTTTGATTGAGCGTAGCTGGTTTAAGGTTAAGAAGAGCCACTGAAGGTTCCGGAGGTATAGTGATTTCCAAGGTTTTAGAAGCCAAGGAAAGAATCTTTAACCCAAAACTCCTGGGCCACTGGGCATTGCCACCATATGTGAAGATGCGTACCTGATGAGGAACATCCAGGAAAACAATTTTCAGAACATGTTGGGTCAAATTTCGCTAACCTGACTGGTACTAAGTACCAGCGTGCCATAACTTTGAAGTTAGTTTCTAATGCATAACAGTTCGGAGAAGAGGTTTTGGTTGCTAACCACATTTTGGACCAGTCATCTTCATTAAACACTTGATTCAAGTCCTGAGACCATTTAGCCACATATGAGGGGACCAAATTATTAGAAATTGTGGTAAGAAGTTGATATAGTAGTGAAATAAGTCCCCTGATATGTGGATCACTCTTGCAGCTGCGCTCAAACTGTGTCATTTGGTTGAGCAATGAACCTGAAATAATGAGAGGTGCATAAAAGTTTTTAATTTGCAAATAACTAAAAACTTCAGTCCTGGGAAGCCCAAACGATTCACAGAGCACTGGAAATGTATGAAGTTCAGAGGAAGAAGTTAAATCATGTATCCGGATTAAATTTATCTTTGACCAAGCAGCAAAGGATTTTGGGAATTTCCAAGCAGGGTAGAAAGCTGGATTTTGGAGAAAGGAGAGGAGAGGGTTGTGTATGGATTGGAGCTTATGAGAAGTTTTAAATTTGTCCCATATGGTCAAGGAGTGTTTAGTGATGGGGTTATTAAGATGTGCTCTATCTTTTGGGTGAAGCCACAGTAGATTAGCCACTGAAATTGGGTCACTATCGACTGATTCAATCATTACCCACAAAGGGATTTCCTTAGTAGTATGATATTTAGGAAGCTGAGATAATTGAGCCGCATAATAGTATTGATTGTCTGATAATCTCATGGCGTGTACTAGGCATTACGGAGGATTATAATAGGCCCTGTCCGACCAGGGCCTCCAAAATGTGATAGGTAATCAGGAAATTCGATGCGTAATTTATGCTCCTTGAAGGTCCAAAGGTGCTCCTTGGATTTTGGGCTCCATTATGCATCTAGGCAGTGAAAAAGTCTCACACATGTGGTATTCCCATACATAAATGTTATTTCATTTCTTCATTTTAAAAAAAAATTGTGAGAAAAAAATTACAACTTTAAAAATTTACCATGTAATTTACTAAAAACCTTGGCCTGTACAAAAAGGGGTCATTTGGGTAATATTTGTATTGTTGTGGCATTTTTTGGCTTCAAGAAATTAGATAGGTAGTCAGTACGTCAGGACTGGTCAATTTTTGTTAAAATATATATACCAAAGTTTGTAGACTCTAACTTTCACACAGACTAAAAAATATACACTGATTTGGGTTATTTTACCAAAGAAATAGAACAGAATAAATTTTTGCCTATTTATTTACAACATTTTATAACAGAAACTAAGAAAAAATGTGTTTTTAAAATTTGTGGTATTTTTTCATATATATATATATATGTATATATATAGCAAAAAATAAAGAACTCAGTGGTGATTAAATACCAGCTAAAGAAAACTCTATCTGTTTCAAAAAATTATAAAAATGTAATTTGGGTACAGTGTTGCATGATTGAGTAATTTCCATTGAAAGTGTGACAGCGCTGAATGCTGAAAATTGTCCTGGGAAGGAAGGGGGTGAAAGTGTCCTATGTTGAAATGGTTAAAGAGCAGTATTGTATGCTGTTTACTATGCCCAGAGGTTGTCTTCAAGAAAGCTGCTCCATGCTTTTACTGTAAATACTTTGATAAAGTCCAGTTAGGTTTCTTGCACACGGCCGTAAAGTCGAGCATATGGGCATACAGTGTAAAATAGGCCTGTTGTGGTGCCTGGGATCCACAGTTGCTCCATATTTTAGCCTATATGACTGAATACAGTAAACCCCAATGCGCATGTAACCGCCAGCACCAGCATGTATTCGTGCACATTTACATTTTCAGAATGTGCCTGCTGATGGTGGCTTGCATGTGGATTTTGTGAACATCAGTGGAATTTTGAACTACAGTGGAGAGTTAAAAACCAGGAGTTTTGCTTTTAACTGCTTCTGCTTGCAAGTGTTGATTTATATGTATTTTTTGTCCTTTATTTGATACGTTTATCAGTTTTAAAAATACTCCCCCCCCCCTTTCTCTGACACTTTTTAAACAGCTTTTTTTTTCCTTTCTGCTAATTAAGGGGAGTGGTTAATTGTTCACAGGTGAGTATATAAGTGTCTGTACAAACTCCCTTAGGAGCTGGCTCCCTGCTGATGGTGGCTTGCATGTGGATTTTGTGAACATCAGTGGAATTTTGAACTACAGTGGAGAGTTAAAAACCAGGAGTTTTGCTTTTAACTGCTTCTGCTTGCAAGTGTTGATTTATATGTATTTTTTGTCCTTTATTTGATACGTTTATCAGTTTTAAAAATACTCCCCCCCCCCCTTTCTCTGACACTTTTTAAACAGCTTTTTTTTTCCTTTCTGCTAATTAAGGGGAGTGGTTAATTGTTCACAGGTGAGTATATAAGTGTCTGTACAAACTCCCTTAGGAGCTGGCTCCCTGCTGATGGTGGCTTGCATGTGGATTTGTGAACATCAGTGGAATTTTGAACTACAGTGGAGAGTTAAAAACCAGGAGTTTAAAACAGGAGTTAAGACAGGAGTCTTCTAAACTGTGAGTAACATTATAAACTTCCTACAAGTAATTATATTGTAACTGGGAAATGAGTGCTAGCAGGGTTGAAGGTTTTGCTCAGTGCACAGTGTGCCACATGTATGCAAAATTGGTGCAACAGCTCCAGGATGGATACCGCTGTGACAGATGTGAGCAGGTTGCCCTTCTGGAAGCTCGCATTAGAGATCTGGAAGAGCAAGTTGCAACACTGGGCGGAAAGGACAACCTTGAAAGGGGTCCTCTGCTCGCTCAGCAGGTGGTCAGTAGTGATGAGCCGAACACCCCCGGGTTCGGTTCGCACCAGAACCCGCGAACGGACCGAAAGTTCGTACGAACATTAGAACCCTATTAAATACAATGGATGCGAACGTTCGAATTCTAAAGTGCTAATTATAACAACTATTATGCATGTTATTGTCCTAAAAAGGGTTTGGGAACCCGGGTTGTGCACCAGGGGACATGTATCAATGCAAAAAGAAGTTTTAAAAACGGTCGTTTTTCGGGAGCAGTCATTTTAATGATGCATAAAGTGAAAAAAAAAAGTCAAATATTCCTTTAAATATCGTACCTGGGGGGTGTCTAAAGTATGCCTGTGAAGTGCCACGTGTTTCCCGTGTTTAGAACTGTCCCTGCACAAAATGACACTTCTAAAGGAAAAAAAAGCCATTTAAAACTGCTTGCGGCTTTAATGTAATGTCTGGTCCCGGTAATATGGATGAAAATCTTTAAGAAAAATGGCATAGCTACCCCATGACCCCCCCCCCCCCCTACCCCAGCCCATTACCAGCCCCTTTGGGTCTTGTATGGATATTAAGGGGAACCCCGCACATAAAATAAAAAAGGCCCTATATACTCTGAACAGCCGTATACAGGCGGTGCATACAAGACAGGGACTGTAGGTTTGTTCTTATGTAGAATCTGTTTGTAATTTTGAACAGGTACATTGTTTAAGTGTAGCTCCAGCCCAAAAATCTATTTTTAAACTTTTTGGAAAACATAGGTAAGGGTTATCACCCCTGTAACATTTGTTTTGCTGTCTGTGCCCCTGTTCAGAACATTTCACCTCACTTTCCGTCCCAATGACAACTGTTTTTGAAATGTGGTGTTTTTCTTGAAACAAGGATTGCTGATAAAGCATCAGTACAGAGGAGACACCTTTCTCCCATATTAATTCTTACAGGAGAGAATTTTCCTTCCAAGGGGTAGATTTCCTCTCACTTCCTGTTGTCTTCTTGCGTTTGCAAGTAGGAGTCGTTTGTAAGTTGGATGTTTGAAAGTAGGGACCTGCCGTATATACTCTGCAGAAATAGGCCCCTTAGTTGTTGGTGTTGGCACAACACTGTAAGCACTCACAGTTACTCTTGGTTGGTGCTGGAACGCCCTGCTGTCAACTATTATATCAGGAATTTTAATTACATATAATTGTTGAACAGTGGTAGTAAAAATTGGGCCTTTGATGGTGGTGCTGGTGCCACAACACTGTAAGCCCTGACAGTTACTCTTGGTGGGTGCAGCAATGGGCCCTGCTGTGAATTATTAGATCAAGAATTGTAATTGCATGCCCCTGTTGAACAGGGGCTGAAAAATTGGGCCTTTCGTGGTGGTGGTGGTGGTGGCGTTGCCACAACACTGTAAGCCCTCAGAGTTACTCTTGGTGGGTGCAGGAATGGGCCCTGCTGTGAATTATTAGATCAAGAATTGTAATTACATGCCCCTTTTGAACAGGGGCTGAAAAATTGGGCCTTTCGTGGTGGTGGTGGTGGTGGCGTTGCCACAACACTGTAAGCCCTCAGAGTTACTCTTGGTGGGTGCAGCAATGGGCCCTGCTGTGAATTATTAGATCAAGAATTGTAATTACATGCCCCTGTTGAACAGGGGCTGAAAAATTGGGCCTTTCGTGGTGGTGGTGGTGGTGGTGGTGTTGCCACAACACTGTAAGCCCTCAGAGTTACTCTTGGTGGGTGCAGGAATGGGCCCTGCTGTGAATTATTAGATCAAGAATTGTAATTACATGCCCCTTTTGAACAGGGGCTGAAAAATTGGGCCTTTCGTGGTGGTGGTGGTGGTGGCGTTGCCACAACACTGTAAGCCCTCAGAGTTACTCTTGGTGGGTGCAGGAATGGGCCCTGCTGTGAATTATTAGATCAAGAATTGTAATTACATGCCCCTTTTGAACAGGGGCTGAAAAATTGGGCCTTTCGTGGTGGTGGTGGTGGTGGTGGCGTTGCCACAACACTGTAAGCCCTCAGAGTTACTCTTGGTGGGTGCAGCAATGGGCCCTGCTGTGAATTATTAGATCAAGAATTGTAATTACATGCCCCTGTTGAACAGGGGCTGAAAAATTGGGCCTTAGGCACTGGTGGCACAACACTACAACCCCTCACAGATACTGTACTTGGAGCACAGCAATGAGCCCTGTTGCAAAGTATTGCTTCAAAAATTGTAATGACACGCCCCTGTTAAACAGGGGCTTGAAAAATTGGGCCTTAGGCACTGGTGCCACAACACTCCAACCCCTCACAGATACTGTACTTGGAGCACAGCAATGAGCCCTATGGCAAATTATTGCTAAAAAAATTGTAATTACACGCCCCTGTAAAACAGGGGCTGAAAAATTGGGCCTTAGCCACTGGTGGCGGCACCCATAAACAAAAATGATCTTCCAAGCTATCATCATCAATCGTATCATTGAGGACTCGGAGGAGGAGGATAGCCAGTCAACATAACAGCACAGGCACTCAGCATCAGCATCAGTCTTGAAGGGATGTGACATGTTAAAATCAATTAGTCTGTTATATCAGCATCAGGTGTGTGGTAGCTGGTGGTGATCCAAGACTGGTTCATCTTGATGAAAGTCAGTCGATCAACCGAGTCGGTGGACAGGCGCACCCTGTGATCCGTGACAAATCCTCCAGCAGCACTGAATGTGCGTTCCGAAAGAACGCTGGATGCAGGACAGGCCAGTAGCTCAATTGCATACTGTGCAAGCTCTGGCCAGTGATCCATCCTCAAGACCCAGTAAGCCAGAGGATTTTCGGTGGGGAAGGTGTCCAAGTCTGACCTTGCCCCTAGATATTCCTGCACCATGTTTATCAGACGCTGGCGATGGTTGCTGGAACCGATCATACTTTGGGGCTGCGGACTAAAGAATTGTCTGAACGCATCGGTCAGACGGCCACCTTCCCCACCGCTCCTTCTTTGACTGGCCGAAGCCTCAGCAACTCGTTGTCCAGGACCAGGAGTTTGTAACCTCCCAGTCTCTGGGAACGCGTTGCACAGACCTTTCTGCAAGGCCTCCCGGAGTTGTCTCATCCTCTGCTCCCTCTGCGACGGTAACATAAGGTCCGCAACCTTACCCTTGTACCGTGGATCAAGGAGAGTGGCCAGCCAGTAATGGTCCCTCTCCTTGATCCGAAGAATACGAGGATCCTTCCGCAGACTTTGCAGGATCAGGGAGGCCATGCAGCGTAGGTTTGCTGAGGCATTCGCTCCGGAGTCCTCTGGGTCACTAAGGACGACATGATCCGCAGCCACCTCCTCCCAGCCACGTACAAGTCCACTGGTTTCTTGGGACTGTAAATCATCCCTAAAAGACTGCTGCTGATGATGCTGAGTGCCAGCCTCCACCTCCATGCTGACACAATCCTCCTCCTCCTCCTCCTCCTCCTCGTCCTCTTCCTGTGCGATGGCTGGGACAGAAGGAACACTGTCTGGGTAAAGGGGGCCTTGAGAGGCAAGGAAGTCCTCCTCTTCCTGCCTCTGTTCTGGCTCAAGTGCCCTGTCCATTATTCCACGCAGCGTGTGCTCCAACAGGTGGACAAGAGGTACAGTGTCACTGATGCATGCACTGTCACTGCTCACCATCCTCGTGGCCTCCTCAAATGGTGCCAGGACAGTGCATGCATCCCTGATCATGCCCCACTGGCGTGGAGAAAAAAAACCAAGCTCCCCTGACCCTGTCCTGGTGCCGTAGTCGCACAGGTACTCATTGATGGCCCTCTGCTGCGTGTGCAGCCGCTGCAGCATGGCCAACGTTGAGTTCCACCTGGTGGGCATGTCACATATAAGGCGGTTCTTGGGCAGGTTCAACTCCTTTTGCAGCTCAGCCAGGCGAGCACTGGCATTATAAGATCTGCGGAAATGCACACAGACTTTCCTGGCCTGCCTCAGGACATCCTGTAAGCCCGGGTACCTGCCCAAGAACCGCTGCACCACCAAGTTAAGGACGTGAGCCACACAGGGCACATGGGTCAGTTGTCCCTGTCGGAGGGCGGAGAGGAGGTTGGTGCCATTGTCGCAAACCACCATTCCTGGCTTAAGCTGGCGTGGCGTCAACCACCTCTCGGCCTGGCCCTGCAGAGCAGACAGGACCTCTGCCCCAGTGTGGCTTCTGTCCCCCAAACACACCAGCGCAAGCACGGCATGGCATCTTTTTGCCTGCGTACTTGCGTAGCCCCTTGAACGGCTACGGAGCACCGCTGGTTCATAGGACAAACCACAGGAAGAGGCCATGGAGGAAGAAGAAGAGGAGGGGGTGGAGGAGAGAGGTGTGTCACAACCAGTAGTAGCATTTTGGAGGCGTGGCGGTGGAACAACCTCCAACACTACTGCACCTTGTCCTGCATCCTTCCCAGCTGCCAAAAGAGTGACCCAATGGGCCGTGAAAGAAAGGTAACGTCCCTGTCCATGCCTGCTGGACCATGAGTCAGCGGTAATATGCACCTTACCGCTGACCGCCCTGTCCAGCGAGGCCAAGACATTGCCTTCCACATGCCGGTAGAGAGCCGGAATAGCCTTCCGTGAGAAAAAGTGGCGTTTGGGAACCTGCCACTGAGGAATCGCACATTGCACAAACTCACGGAAGGGGGCCGAGTCTACCAACTGAAAAGGCAGCAGTTGAAGCGCTAGCAATTTAGCCAAGCTAGCATTCAACCGCTGGGCATGTGGATGGCTGGGAGTGAACTTCTTTCGACGGTCCAGCAGCTGGGGCAGGGAAATTTGCCTGCTAGAATCGGACGTCGGTGTACTGCTAGCAGAGTGGCCGCAAGTACTTGGCTGTGACACACCTAATTCTACACCTTCATTCCTCTCGGTGCATGTTTCAGAGAGGACTGAAGTTATAGTGGGGTTGGAGATCCCAGCTGATGCGGTGCAAGGAGAGGTCCGCTTTGTTCTTTGGTGTGGGTCTTTGAGGTAGGCTTGCCAACGAGCTGCATGGCAGGTCAACATATGTCTGGTCAGGCATGTGGTACCCAAGCGGCTGATGTTTTGGCCACGCGATATACGCTTGAGACATATGTTGCAAACAGCAGCTGTGCGATCTGATGCACTAGCCTCAAAAAAGGCCCACACCAAAGAACTTTTTGAATGACGAGCAGAGGCAGCGCCCTGCACAGGCGGAGCTCTGCGGTGTGATTCCGTCGGTGTACTGCCCTTACGCTGGCCACCAAAGGGCATCCTGCCTCGTTGGAGATGTGCCTCCTCCTCATCCTCCTCCTCCTCCTCTCTCCTATTAGGCACCCACGTGGAGTCAGTGACCTCATCATCCCCTCACTCCTCATCACTGGAGCCAATCTGGCAGTATGCTGCAGCTGCTGGAACATGACTGCCAGATTGGTGTCCTTCTTGAGCATCCCCTCTGTCTGCTCTCACGCTACTGCCTTCCTGTAGCTGGGTTTCATCATCAGACCCTTCGAAACGCTGGGCATCCTCCTGGAGCATGTACCCAACACTGTGCTCAAACAGTTCGGGGGACTCCTCAGGAGGAGGACATGGTGGGTCTAGGGAAGGAGTGACTGATGATGAGTCTGACATTGATACCAGGGAAGAGGACGCTTTGGCAGCTGCTTTGCCAGTACCCTGAGCCTGGGTGAGAGAGGATGAGGAGGAGGAGGAGGGCTTGGTCATCCACTCTACCAAGTCTTCGGCATGATGTGGCTCAACATGTCCAGCTGCCGAAAAGAAGGACAAGCGTGTCCCATGGCCATGTGCTGATGACAATGCACCGCGTCCACGACCAGCACTGTTGCCCCCAGACACAGAGCCTGCTTGCCCTCTTTTATTGCCTCCTGACTGTCTGCCTCTCCTTGTTTGCCTTCCAGACATTCTAATAGATGGCCTGCAGGGAGATGGGAAAAAAGCAATAAGGGCTACCTTCAGGTGTCCTTCTCTGTCCCTTTACTTAAGGATTTCTAAATATGGTTGAGGATGATTGCTTTTGCACAGAATAGCACAACGACAATTTCCCTGACTGTCCAAAAAACAAGGATTTCAAAGATGGTTGATGAGGAATGCTTTAGCACACTATAGCACAAGGAGAATTTCCCTCACTGTCCTTCCCTGTCCCTAGAAACAAGGATTATCACAGTGAAAGAAACTGACACTCTTCCTACCTATAGTTTTCTGTCCCTAGAAAAAATGTTTTTTAAAGCACACTATAGCACAAGGAGAATTTCCCTCACTGTCCTTCCCTGTCCCTAGAAACAAGGATTCGCACAGTAAAACACACTGACACTCTTCCTACCTATAGTTTTCTGTCCCTAGAAAAAATGTTTTTTAAAGCACACCATAGCACAAGGAGAATTTCCCTCACTGTCCTTCCCTGTCCCTAGAAACAAGGATTATCACAGTGAAAGAAACTGACACTCTTCCTACCTATAGTTTTCTGTCCCTAGAAAAAATGTTTTTTTAAAGCACACTATAGCACAAGGAGAATTTCCCTCACTGTCCTTCCCTGTCCCTAGAAACAAGGATTATCACAGTGAAAGAAACTGACACTCTTCCTACCTATAGTTTTCTGTCCCTAGAAAAAATGTTTTTTTAAAGCACACTATAGCACAAGGAGAATTTCCCTCACTGTCCTTCCCTGTCCCTAGAAACAAGGATTATCACAGTGAAAGAAACTGACACTCTTCCTACCTATAGTTTTCTGTCCCTAGAAAAAATGTTTTTTAAAAGCACACTATAGCACAAGGAGAATTCCCCTCACTGTCCTTCCCTGTCCCTAGAAACAAGGATTATCACAGTGAAAGAAACTGACACTCTTCCTACCTATAGTTTTCTGTCCCTAGAAAAAATGTTTTTTTAAAGCACACTATAGCACAAGGAGAATTTCCCTCACTGTCCTTCCCTGTCCCTAGAAACAAGGATTCGCACAGTAAAACACACTGACACTCTCCCTACCTATAGTTTTCTGTCCCTAGAAAAAATGTTTTTTTAAAGCACACTATAGCACAAGGAGAATTTCCCTCACTGTCCTTCCCTGTCCCTAGAAACAAGGATTATCACAGTGAAAGAAACTGACACTCTTCCTACCTATAGTTTTCTGTCCCTAGAAAAAATGTTTTTTTAAAGCACACTATAGCACAAGGAGAATTTCCCTCACTGTCCTTCCCTGTCCCTAGAAACAAGGATTCGCACAGTAAAACACACTGACACTCTCCCTACCTATAGTTTTCTGTCCCTAGAAAAAATGTTTTTTTAAAGCACACTATAGCACAAGGAGAATTTCCCTCACTGTCCTTCCCTGTCCCTAGAAACAAGGATTCGCACAGTAAAACACACTGACACTCTCCCTACCTATCCTTCTCTTTCCCTAAACTAAAGGAATCCAGGTTAAGCAAGAAAAAATAAATGTCACTGTCCCTGCCTATGCTTCTCTTTCCCTGCTCCGGAACACACTACACTAGGCCGCCGTGCTGGCGGCCTTTTATAGTGTGGGGCGTGTACTAAACACCCTCAGCAATAATTGGCCACAGGCATCCTGCCTGTGGCCAATCATTGCTCTCCTCGCTGCCGGCGCTGTGATTGGCCAAGCATGCGGGGTCACAGTGCATGCTTGGCCAATCACAGCGCCTGGATGACACTGCGATGGCGTAGTGCATTGTGGGCCGTTCGCGTCACTCGAATTAGGCGCGAACGGCCCAAATCGTTCGATCTTCGTCGAACGATCGAACAGCCGATGTTCGAGTCGAACGTATGTTCGACTCGAACACCGAGCTCATCCCTAGTGGTCAGTAGGGCTGATGTGGAGGGTGGAGTGGCAAGTCAGGATTATCAGATAGGAAGATGGGTTAATGTAGTTAGAGGGAGTGGAAGGGGCTTGCAGAAAAGGAAGGCCAGTCCTGTAGTTGTGCATCAAAACAAATTTTCCACGTTGGGTGAAGATGTGGAGGTGGCAAACACAGAGGTGGCAGCCCTAGATGTCACTGCTACCCCTAACAGCCGGGAGAGCAACCCATCTAGTAGAGGTGGTGAGGGGAGTGCAGGTAGGCCAAGACAGTTGGTGGTTATAGGGGATTCTATAATCAGAAGGACTGATAGAATAATTTGTCGCCAGGATCGCCTCAACCGAATGGTTTGCTGTCTCCCTGGTGCCAGGGTTCGGCATGTGGTGGACCGGGTGGATAAATTACTGGGAGGGGCTGGGCATGACCCAGCTGTCTTGGTCCACGTTGGAACCAATGACAGTATACATGGAAGGTGGAGGCTCCTTAAGAATCAATTTAAAGAACTAGGCTGCAAGATAAAGGCAAGGACCTCCAAGGTGATATTCTCTGAAATATTGCCTGTGCCATGCGCAACACAGGAAAGGCAGGGGGAGATTAGAGAGCTGAATGCATGGCTAAAGACCTGGTGTAGGGAGGAGGGATTTGGGTTTCTAGAGCACTGGGCTGACTTTTCATTGGGGTGCAACCTATATGCTAAAGACGGTTTGCACTTGAATGGAAGGGGGTCTGCGGTGCTGGGGGAGAGGTTTAGGGGAAGGCTGGAGGAGTATTTAAACTAGGTTTGAGGGGGGAGGGTGAACTAGAATTACATCAGGCACACAGGTCAGTTAGTGGTCAGACATTAATGGAGAGTGGAATGGGGATAGATGGGGGGAGGGTTATGGCAGGTGACAAGAAAGTTCCCATGTTGAAAACAGCCATTGGAAACTATAGTGCCATTTGTACTACTAAAAATTATATGAAAAACACCAGAGAAAAATGTAATACATTAAAGTGTTTGTTCACCAATGCCAGAAGTCTGCCAAGCAAAATAGGTGAGTTGGAAGCTCTGGTGCATGAGGAGAGCTATGACGTAATCGGTATTGCTGAAACGTGGCTTCAATCCTCACATGACTGGATTATTAATATTCCTGGCTATGCACTCTTTCAGAGAGACAGGGCAAAAAGGAAAGGTGGCGGGGTCTGTCTCTATGTGAGAAGTGATCTCAAAGCGAGTGTGAAAGAGGACCTGGTTGATGGAGAGTGTGATGAGGCTGAAGCATTATGGGTGGAACTGCATACAGATGTGCGTAGTTCAAAGTTAATCATTGGAGTTTGTTATAGACCACCCAATGTTAATGAGGAGGTGGAGACTCAGCTCCTTGCACAGATGGAAAGGGCTGCAAGGGCTGGGACGGTGATAATAATGGGGGATTTTAACTACCCAGAAATTGACTGGAGTAATGGCACTGCTGGGACAGTTAAAGGGCAAAAATGTATAAGCCTATTGCAGGACAATTTTATGGTCCAGTTTATTGAGGCCCCAACTAGGAATGATGCTCTGTTGGACCTGGTAATCTCAAACCATGCAGAGCACATTACTAATGTTCAGATAAAGGAACACCTGGGTAGCAGTGACCATAACATGATTTCATTTGATGTTAGCTGTAAGCAAGAAATACATGCAGGAAGGATAAAAACACTTAATTTCAATAAAGCTAATTTTCCAAGGATGAGGGCTGCTCTCCAGGACTTAGACTGGGAGGGAAAATTGGCATCAATGGGCACAGAACAGAAATGGGAATTCTTCAAAAAGACTGTTTGTGAACTCACTGCAAAGTATATTCCCATGGGCAATAAGTTTAAAAGGCTAAAAATAAAACCTATGTGGCTCACAGTTAAAGTTAAAAAAGCTATAAACAATAAGAAAAGCGCTTTTAAAAAATATAAAAATGAAGGAACACTAGTGTCGTTTAAATGTTACAAAGAATATAACAGGATATGTAAAAAGGAAATCAAGGATGCAAAAATTCAAAACGAACGACAGATTGCAAAAGATAGTAGGACAAACCCCAAAAAATTCTTCAAATATATTAATAGTAAAAAGGTCAAGTCTGAGCATGTAGGCCCTTTACAAAATAATCTAGAGTGGGTGACTGGGGACAAAGAAAAGGCTAATTTATTAAATACTTTCTTCAACTCTGTGTATACAATGGAGCATGGGGGAGTTCATGTCCATAATGGGGGTGGTAGTGACACAGCCCCAAATCCACAATGGCTCAAAAGTGATATGGTCCAGAAATATTTAGACAGAGTAAAGGTGGATAAAGCACCTGGACCAGATGGCATCCACCCACGGATCCTAAAAGAATTGAGCTCTGTAATTTCAAAGCCATTGTATCTAATTTTTAGGGACTCATTAATGACAGGAATAGTACCACTGGATTGGCGCAGGGCCAATGTGGTGCCTATATTTAAAAAGGGAACAAAGTCTTTACCAAGTAACTATAGACCTGTTAGTTTAACTTCCATAGTTGGGAAGATACTGGAGAGATTAATAAAAGACCACATAGATGAGTTCTTGCTGGGAAAAAAACTATTTCAGCAACAGACAGCATGGATTCATGAAAGACAGAAGTTGTCAGACAAACCTGATTTATTTTTATGAAGAGGTAAGTAAGACCTTGGACAGAGGGGTGGCTGTGGACGTGGTATACTTGGATTTTGCAAAAGCGTTTGATACAGTTCCCCACACACGGCTCATGTGTAAGGTAAAGTCTACAGGATTGGAAATATCAGTTTGTAAATGGATAGAAAACTGGCTAAAAGACAGAATTCAGAGAGTAGTGGTTAATGATTCTTGCTCTGAATGGTCTAAGGTTATCAGTGGTGTACCCCAAGGTTCAGTGCTGGGACCCTTACTTTTTAATATCTTTATAAATGATATTGGGTCTGAGATCAAAAGTAACATTTCTGTCTTTGCAGATGACACCAAGCTATGCAGTGGAATGACGTCCTTGCAGGATGTCTCCAATTTACAAGCCGACCTCGATGCCCTGTCTAATTGGGCGACTATGTGGCAGATGAGGTTTAATGTTGATAAATGTAAAGTTATGCACTTGGGGGCTAAGAATATGAATGCATCATACATACTAGGGGGAATACAACTGGGGGGATCCGTAGTGGAAAAGGATCTGGGGGTTTTGGTAGATCATAAGCTCAATAATGGCATGCAATGCCAAGCTGTGGTTTCCAAAGCGAGCAAAGTCCTTTCTTGTATTAAGAGAGGTATGGACTCCAGAGAGAGAGACATCATTTTGCCCCTGTACAAATCATTAGTAAGGCCTCATCTGGAATACGCAGTTCAGTTTTGGGCACCAGTTCTCAAAAAGCATATCGGGGAACTGGAGAAAGTGCAGAGAAGGGCAACCAAACTGATAAGAGGCATGGAGGAGCTCAGCTATGAAGAAAGATTAGAGGAGCTGAATTTATTCACTCTTGAGAAGAGGAGAATAAGGGGGGATATGATTAACATGTACAAATATATAAGGGGTCCATATATTGATCTTGGTGATGAGTTATTCACTTTACGGTCAACACAGAGAACAAGGGGGCACTCTTTACGTCTAGAAGAAAAAAGATTTCATCTCCAAATGCGGAAAGGTTTCTTCACAGTAAGAGCTGTGAAAATGTGGAACAGACTCCCTGCAGAGGTGGTTCTGGCCAGCTCAGTAGATTGCTTTAAGAAAGGCATAGATACTTTCCTAAATGTACATAATATAACTGAGTACTAACAGTTCTAGGTAAAGTTGATCCAGGGTAAATCCGATTGCCTCTCGGGGGATCAGGAAGGAATTTTTTCCCCTGCTGTAGCAAATTGGATCATGCTCTGCTGGGGTTTTTTGCCTTCCTCTGGATCAACTGTGGGTATGGGATTGCACAATATTTTTTTTATTTTTATGGTTGAACTGGATGGACTTTGTCTTTTTTCAACCTGACTAACTATGTAACTATGTAACTATGTAAAATATTGTGCACACCGCATTTCCTGTAATGCAGTCCTATGGGCTAAAGTACGCTGCAGCTGCCACCCTCAGGAACCATGACAACAGACGTATTTTACACTGAATGCCCATGCCGTTTTTAAAAACAGCAGCTTTCTTGAAGCCCAACTCTGGGCATAATGAAGAGCATACAATACTGTTCTATATGCCTTGTCATTACAGAACAAGGACTTTTGTCCATATAGGTCAATAGTAACGCAACAAACTTTGATGAAAGATATAAGTAATTCAGAAGTACCTGTGAATGTTCTCAGAAGGGCTTTACTCTGATCTCAAATGCAGACCATTGTACAGGTATCGGGTAATCAGGTTATAATGTTTGGCCATCCTTAACCACTTCTATACTGGGCACTTTCACCCCCTTCCTTCCCAGACCAATTTTCAGCTTTCAGCGCTCTCGCACTTTCAATGACAATTGCGCGGTTATGCAACACTGTACCCAAATGAAATTTTTATCATTTTGTTCGCACAAATAGAGCTTTCTTTTGGTGGTATTTATTCATGACTCCGTTTTTTATTTTTTGCGATATAAGCGAAAAAATTGCGGAAATTTGGAAAAAAATATTTTCTTCTTTTTATTTTAAAAGAAATCCAATAAAATCGAATTTTGTCATAAATTTAAGCCAAAATGTATTCTGCTACATGTTTTTGGTAAAAAAATTCCCGTTAAGTGTATAATAATTGGTTTGTGTGATCACGGACATATGTACGCAAATGATCATGTACAGATGTGCTCAGGAGATCACGGACATATGTGTGCAAATGATCATTGGGACATATGATTTTACTGTTACATATGTGGGGGACAGGTGTTTTTACTATGTGGGGACATGTGTTTTTACTATATGGGGACATGTGTGTGGGGACATGTGGGTGACATGTGTGTTTACTGTGTGATTTACATTGTGGGGACACTAGGCTGGTGATTAGTGATGAGCCGAACACCCCCGGGTTCGGTTCGCACCAGAACCCGCGAACGGACCGAAAGTTCGCACAAACTTTAGAACCCTATTAAATACAATGGATGCGAACGTTCAAAATCTAAAGTGCTAATTATAACGACTATTATGCATGTTATTGTCCTAAAAAGGGTTTGGGAACCCGGGTTCTGCACCAGGGGACATGTATCAATGCAAAAATAAGTTTTAAAAACGGCCGTTTTTCTGGAGCAGTCATTTTAATGATGCATAAAGTGAAAAAAAAAAGTCAAATATTACTTTAAATATCGTACCTGGGGGGTGTCTAAAGTATGCCTGTGAAGTGCCACGTGTTTCCCGTGTTTAGAACTGTCCCTGCACAAAATTACATTTCTAAAGGAAAAAAAGCCATTTAAAACTGCTTGCGGCTTTAATGTAATGTCTGGTCCCGGTAATATGGATGAAAATCTTTAAGAAAAATGACATAGCTACCCCATCACACCCCCCCCCCCCCCTTACCCCAGCCCATTACCAGCCCCTTTGGGTCTTGTATGGATATTAAGGGGAACCCCGCACACAAAATAAAAAAGGCCCTATATACTCTGAACAGCCGTATACAGGCGGTGCATACAAGACAGGGACTGTAGGTTTGTTCTTATGTAGAATCTGTTTGTAATTTTGAACAGGTACATTGTTTAAGTGTAGCTCCAGCCAAAAAATATATTTTTAAGCTTTTTGGAAAACATAGGGAAGGGTTATCACCCCTGTAACATTTGTTTTGCTGTCTGTGCAGTGTGCACCTGTTCAGAACAGTTCACCTCACTTTCCGTCCTAATGACAAATGTTTTTTGAAAATTTGGGGTTTTTATTGAAACAAGAATTGGTGATAAAGAATCAGTGTAGAGGAGACACTTTTTTTCCCATATTAACTCTTACAGGAGAGAATTTGCCTTCCTAGGGGTAGATTTCCTCTCACTTCCTGTTGTATCCTTCCGTTTGCAAGGAGGAGTCGTTTGTAAGTTGGATGTTTGAAAGTAGGGGCCTGCCGTATATACTCAGCTGAAATTTGCCCCTTACATGTTGGTGTTGCCACAACACTGAGCTCTCCCAGTTACTCTTGGTGGGCGCATGAATGGGCCCTGCTGTGAATTATTAGATTAAGAATTGTAATTGCATGCCCCTGTTGAACAGGGGCTGAAAAATTGGGCTTTTGGTGGTGGTGGTGGTGGTGGTGGTGTTGACACAACACTGTAAGGCCTCACAGTTAGTCTTGGTGGGCGCAGGAATGGGCCCTGCTGTGAATTATTAGATCAAGAATTGTAATTACATGCCCCTGTTAAACAGGGGCAGAAAAATTGAGCCTTAGGCACTGGTGCCACAACACTGCAACCCCTCACAGATACTGTACTTGGAGCACAGCAATGAGCCCTGTTGCAAAGTATTGCATCAAAAATTGTAATTACACGCCCCTGTTAAACAGGGGCTGAAAAATTGGGCCGTAGCCACTGGTGCTACGACACTGCAACCACTCCCAGATACTCTACTTGGAGTGCAGGAATGAGCCCTGCTGCAAAGCATTGCATAAAAAATTGTAATAACACACCCCTGTTAAACAGGGGCTGAAAAATTGGGCCTTAGCCACTGGTGGCGGCACCCAGAAACAAAAATGTTCTTCCAAGCTATCATCGTCAATCGGATCATTGAGGAGGAGGAGGATAGTCAGTCAACATAACAGGACAAACTCTCAGCATCAGCATCAGTCTTGAAGGGATGTGACATTTGAAAATAAATTAGTCTGTTATATCAGCTTCAGGTGTTTGGTAGCTGGTGGTGATCCAAGACTGGTTCATCTTTATGAAGGTCAGTCGATCAACAGAGTCGGTGGACAGGCGCACCCTGTGATCCGTGACAAATCCTCCAGCAGCACTGAATGTGCGTTCTGAAAGAACGCTGGATGCAGGACAGGCCAGTAGCTCAATTGCATACTGTGCAAGCTCTGGCCAGTGATCCATCCTCAAGACCCAGTAAGCCAGAGGATTTTCGGTGGGGAAGGTGTCCAAGTCTGACCTTGCCCCTAGGTATTCCTGCACCATGTATATCAGACGCTGGCGATGGTTGCTGGAACCGATCATACCTTGGGGCTGCGGACTAAAGAATTGTCTGAACGCTTCGGTCAGACGGCCACCTTCCCCACCGCTCCTTCTTTGACTGACCGAAGCCTCAGCAACTCGTTGTCCAAGACCAGGAGTTTGTAACCTCCCAGTCTCTGGGAACGCGTTGCACAGACCTTTCTGCAAGGCCTCCCGGAGTTGTCTCATCCTCTGCTCCCTCTGCGACGGTAAGATAAGGTCCACAACCTTACCCTTGTACCGTGGATCAAGGAGAGTGGCAAGCCAGTAATGGTCCCTCTCCTTGATCCGAAGAATACGAGGATCCTTCCGCAGACTTTGCAGGATCAGGGAGGCCATGCAGCGTAGGTTAGCTGAGGCATTCAGTTCGGAGTCCTCTGGGTCACTAAGGACGACATGATCCGCAGCCACCTCCTCCCAGCCACGTACAAGTCCACTGGTTTCTTGGGACTGTAAATCATCCCTAAAAGACTGCTGCTGATGATGCTGAGTGCCAGGCTCCACCTCCATGCTGACACAATCCTCCTCCTCCTCCTCCTCCTCTTCTTCCTGTGCGATGGGTGGGACAGAAGGAACACTGTCTGGGTAAAGGGGGCCTTGAAAGGCAAGAAAGTCCTCCTCTTCCTGCCTCTGTTCTGCCTCAAGTGCCCTGTCCATTATTCCACGCAGCGTATGTTCCAACAGGTGGACAAGAGGTACAGTGTCACTGATGCATGCACTGTCACTGCTCACCATCCTCGTGGCCTCCTCAAATGGTGCCAGGACAGTGCATGCATCCCTGATCATGCCCCACTGGCGTGGTGAAAAAAACCTGAGCTCCCCTGACCCTGTCCTGGTGCCGTAGTCGCACAGGTACTCATTGATGGCCCTCTGCTGCGTGTGCAGCCGCTGCAGCATGGCCAACGTTGAGTTCCACCTGGTGGGCATGTCACATATAAGGCGGTTCTTGGGCAGGTTCAACTCCTTTTGCAGCTCAGCCAGGCGAGCACTGGCATTATAAGATCTGCGGAAATGCACACAGACTTTCCTGGCCTGCCTCAGGACATCCTGTAAGCCCGGGTACCTGCCCAAGAACCGCTGCACCACCAGGTTAAGGACGTGAGCCACACAAGGCAAATGGGTCAGTTGTCCCTGTCGGAGAGCGGAGAGGAGGTTGGTGCCATTGTCACAAACTACCATTCCTGGCTTAAGCTGGCGTGGCGTCAACCACCTCTCGGCCTGCCTCTGCAGAGCAGACAGAACCTCTGCCCCAGTGTGGCTCCTGTCCCCCAAACACACCAGCGCAAGCACGGCATGGCATCTTTTTGCCTGCGTACTTGCGTAGCCCCTTGAACGCCTACGGAGCACCGCTGGTTCCGAGGACAAAGCACAGGAAGAGGCCACGGAGGAAGAAGAGGAGGGGGTGGAGGACAGAGGTGTGTCACAACCAGTAGTAGCATTTTGGAGGCGTGGCGGTGGAACAACCTCCAACACTACTGCACCTTGTCCTGCATCCTTCCCAGCTGCCAAAAGAGTGACCCAATGGGCCGTGAAAGAAAGGTAACGTCCCTGTCCATGCCTGCTGGACCATGAGTCAGCGGTAATATGCACCTTACCGCTGACCGCCCTGTCCAGCAAGGCCAAGACATTGCCTTCCACATGCCGGTAGAGAGCCGGAATCGAGAAAAAGTGGCGTTTGGGAACCTGCCACTGAGGAACCGCACATTGCACAAACTCACGGAAGGGGGCCGAGTCTACCAACTGAAAAGGCAGCAGTTGAAGCGCTAGCAATTTAGCCAAGCTAGCATTCAACCGCTGGGCATGTGGATGGCTGGGAGTGAACTTCTTTCGACGGTCCAGCAGCTGGGGCAGGGAAATTTGCCTGCTAGAATCGGACGTTGGTGTACTGCTAGCAGAGTGGCCGCAAGTACTTGGCTGTGACACACCTAATTCTACACCTTCATTCCTCTCAGTGCAGGTTTCAGAGAGGACTGAAGGTATAGTGGGGTTGGAGATCCCAGCTGATGCGGTGCAAGGAGAGGTACGCTTTGTTCTTTGGTGTGGGTCTTTAAGGTAGGCTTGCCAACGAGCTGCATGGCAGGTCAACATATGTCTGGTCATGCATGTGGTGCCCAAGCGGCTGATGTTTTGGCCACGCGATATACGCTTGAGACATATGTTGCAAACAGCAGCTGTGCGATCTGATGCACTCGCCTCAAAAAAGCCCACACCAAAGAACTTTTTGAATAACGGGCATAGGCAGCGCCCTGCACAGGCGGAGCTCTGCGGTGTGATTCCGTCGGTGTGCTGCCCTTACGCTGGCCACCCAAGGGCATCCTGCCTCGTTGGAACATGACTGCCAGATTGGTGTCCTTCTTGAGCATCCCCTCTCTCTGCTCTCACGCTACTGCCTTCCTCTAGCTGGGTATCATCATCAGACCCTTCGAAACGCTGGGCATCCTCCTGGAGCATGTACCCAACACTGTGCTCAAACAGTTCGGGGGACTCCTCAGGAGGAGGACATGGTGGGTCTAGGGAAGGAGTGACTGATGATGACATTGATACCAGGGAAGAGGACGCTTTGGCAGCTGCTTTGCCAGTACCCTGAGCCTGGGTGAGAGAGGATGAGGAGGATGAGGAGGGCTTGGTCATCCACTCTACCAAGTCTTCGGCATGATGTGACTCAACATGTCCAGCTGCCAAAAAGGACAAGCGTGTCCCATGGCCATGTGCTGATGACAATGCACCGCGTCCACGACCAGCACTGTTGCCCCCAGACACAGAGCCTGCTTGCCCTCTTTTATTGGCTCCTGACTGTCTGCCTCTCCTTGTTTGCCTTCCAGACATTCTAATGGCCTGCAGGGAGATGGGAAAACCAGCAATAAGGGGTAGCTTCAGGTGTATACTGTGCAGGAGGCTTAGCAACAATGACACTGACACTGTCCCCTGCCTATCCTTCTCTCTCCCTGCACACAAGGTTTAGCAAAGAATAGGACACTGACACTGTCGACTGCCTATCCTTGTATGTCCCTACACACAAGGTTTAGCAATATGGTTCAGCACACTAGGTTTAGCAAAGAATATGACACTGACACTCTCCCTGCCTATCCTTGTCTGTCCCTACAAACAAGGTTTAGCAAAGAATATGACACCGACACTCTGCCTACCTATCCTTGTCTGTCCCTACACACAAGGTTTAGCAATATGGTTCAGCACACAAGGTTTAGCAAAGAATATGACACTGACACTCTCCCTGCCGATCCTTGTCTGTCCCTACACACAAGGTTTAGCAATATGGTTCAGCACACAAGGTTTAGCAAAGAATATGACACTGACACTCTCCCTGCCTATCCTTGTCTGTCCCTACAAACAAGGTTTAGCAATGAATATGACACTGACACTCTGCCTACCTATCCTTGTCTGTCCCTACAAACAAGGTTTAGCAAAGAATATGACACTGACACTCTGCCTACCTATCCTTGTCTGTCCCTACACACAAGGTTTAGCAATATGGTTCAGCACACAAGGTTTAGCAAAGAATATGACACTGACACTCTCCCTGCCGATCCTTGTCTGTCCCTACAAACAAGGTTTAGCAAAGAATATGACACTGACACTCTGCCTACCTATCCTTGTCTGTCCCTACAAACAAGGTTTAGCAAAGAATATGACACTGACACTCTGCCTACCTATCCTTCTCTGTCCCTACACACAAGTTTGAGGTACAAATAGCACTGACACTGTCCCTGCCTATGTAACTCTTTCCCTGCGCCGGAACACACTACACGAGGCCGCCGCGCTGGCGGCCTTTTATAGTGTGGGGCGTGTACTAAACCCCCTCAGCAATAATTGGCCACAGGCATCCTGCCTGTGGCCAATCATTGCTCTCCTCGCTGCCGGCGCTGTGATTGGCCAAGCATGCAGGGTCACAGTGCATGCTTGGCCAATCACAGCGCCGGGATTACACTGCGATGGCGCAGTGTATTGTGGGCCGTTCGCGTCACTCGAATTTGGCGCGAATGGCCCAAATCGTTCGTTGTTCGCCGAACGCGCGAACAGCCGATGTTCGAGTCGAACCTATGTTCGACTCGAACACCGAGCTCATCCCTACTGGTGATCAGTGAGTAAAAAGCTGTAAAAAACAGCTCATACTCACTGATCACCAGCCGGGCTGCAGCATGCAGCAATCCACTCTCATCTCCTCGCCGACAACTTCTGTGTGAGGAGAAGAGAGCCGATCGCCTAGCAACCGGCTCTGTGTTTACATCACATGACGGCTGTGATTGGACATGGCCGTCATGTGATTAGGAGGGCCAATCACAGAGCCCTCCTGCTGATCTATGATGCGCCGTGTCCGGGTGACACGAGTGCATCGGGATCGCACTGCTGCGCGGGAACGCGCGCGCGTGATCCCCCTAGTTCTGAGGGACGTTCCTGAACGTCCACTCAGAAGGAGAGAGCGCCCACCCGGCCGTATATGTACAGTGGCCGGGTGGGAAGTGGTTAAACAAGTGTAGCAACATTTTTAACCTCTTCCAGCCTAATTGAGGACCTTCCAGGCCAGACAGCTGACATCCTTCAATATGTAGTGGGTTGTGAGGCATAGTGGGTGCAAAGATGGTAAAAGTTATTGGGCGCCAGACACTTCTTGGGTGCAAAAGAGGTTTTATTTATTTGAACAGTGCTTTTTATATTTTGAAGGGAAAGAGGGTTAGAGCCAGGACACCCTTGAGTAGTTGCAATTTCAATTGGCAGACTCTGAAGCCCTGTACACACAATCGGTTTGACTGATGAAAACCGTCTGATGGATGGTTTTCATCAGACCAACCGATCGTGTATGGGATCCATCGGTCTTTTTTCCATCGGTTTTAAAAAATAGAACATGTTTTAAATTTTTCCGATGGATAAAAAACCGATCGAAAACTCCGATCCTCTATGGGCAAGTCCATCGGATCAAAAACCCACGCATGCTCAGAATCAAGTCAACGCATGCTCAGAAGCATTAAACTTCATTTTTCTCGGCTCATCGGAGTGTTTTACGTCACCGCGTTTGGAACGGTCGGTTTTTTGACTGATGGTGTGTGGGCAAGACTGATGAAAAACAGTTTCATCGGATTTCCGATGGACAAATCCATCGGACGAAAATCCATAGGTTATCCGATCGTGTGTACAGGGCTTGAGACTTCAATAGGAGGACAGCCGTACAGAAAAATGCCCCAGCAAGGCGCCACTTCTGCACGTGCAGGATTGCTGTCTCCTATGGCAACAATACTTAACAGTTCCTAACACAAAGTTCAACAGTTCTTTCAGCTTTACTACAATGTCTACTTGTAGTTCTTCAGCCCTTTGAGCTCCTAGTCTCTCACTGGACTCTCTGATTTACTGACTCTGAATCCTGTGAGCTCTTCAAGGCTTTTGCGTTGGTATCTCCCTCAAGCGTCACCCATGCTTCTCTGCTGGGTCCCTAGCTTGGCACTCCAGATACTCCTCAAGCTTCACCCCTGCTAACCGCCTTGGTCCCTGGCTTGACACAAGGCTGCTCTGCAAGCGTCCCTGACTTGATCACCGCCAGATTCTCCACCGTGCCCGTTCGGTAAAAATGTTGCTCCGGTACTTGCTTCAGTTACTCTCTGTGGTACCTGGTAAAGGCGATTGGTCTCTTAGTGACGCCAGCTTCCCTTCTACCCCTGACCACGACAGAATCTCTGGCCGGCAGAACCGGCACTTTTGGTTGGACTGCAAGCCGCAGTCCCAACCCTGCACTGCCCTCTTACTTCTGCATAGGCCCTCACAAAGCCTGGCAGCCAGATGCCCCCAGAATAGGCCCAATCTTCGGCCTAGCAGCCCGGGGCGTACGACACACGTCCACCCAGACAGCGGTCCAGGTGGCACAGAACACAGATCACCTGATCTCACCCGAATATATAGGCTCTCCCAGCAGGCCAAGGGATTCAAGAAAACCCCTGCCCATTGGCTGAGATACCCCATATACCCATAACCTGACCTTAGGTTGCCCTTCTCATATCTAGTACCACCAAGTTCCCGGCCACCTAGTGGTAGAAGAGAAAAGTGCAAAATGGCCAAACTTAGGGAAAAATCTATGGATCTCTAACAACTAACTGCAGTAGCTGCTCCTGACAAGGAATTTGATGAGGAGCTCCCTGACTAAACCCCAGGAGTGCTACACAAGCATTTAGCAGGCTTCAGTACAGCTAAAGTGTGCTTAAGCCCAGGTTCACACTGGGCTGCGGGAGTGAAGCCGTGCGAGTTCAGCTGAACTCGCACGATTTCACTCTCGCTGGCAGTCCCGATTATACCCGCGATTACAAAGACATATGTGCAGGTTTCTGACACAGATGTCAATGTAAATCGCGGCCCGAAATCGCAAAAAGTAGTACAGAAACTACTTTTTGAAATTGGTGCAGCGCCGCAGATGCGGCATCGCACCGATTAGGACGGTGTGATTTCCGGCAATTTGTGGCAAATACCGCCGTTTTGGAATGCGATTTGACATGCCAAATCGCATGTCAAAATGCACCAGTGTGAACCAGGGCTTAAAGGTTTAAGACTGACGTTAGAGGCTTTTCCTGATGTTAATGGCTGAGCCTGCTCAGGGGAACAATCAGTTGATGGCTATTATTTTCCTCCAGGACTCTCCCCTTTCCTCAACATAGACAAAAATATGTGAATCTGCAAATGTGAACAAACAAAATGCAGTCAAACCACACTTGCAGTGAGCTGCTGTAACCAGTTTAACTGCTTTATTAAATCATGAAAGTGATGCTCTTTAGGTTAACATTTACCACACTTTTTTTAGATGTGGATACATTGGAGAGAATAAGGCCCCTTTCACACAGGCTTTCCGATCAGGTCCGTCTGACAGTTTTTCTGGCGGACCTGATTGGAGCCTCCATTCACTCCTATGGGGCAGCGGATGTCAACGGTGACATGTCCACTGACACCCGCTGCTATCCGATCCGATCCCGTCTGGGAAATCCAGACGAATGGTGACCCTATTTTACATCTGTCTGTGGGATTTGATGGGATCGGATGAAAACAGGCAGGCGGTCCGTTTTTATCCGATCGCCCCATAGAGGAGAGCGGGACTCTGAGAAGTCCATCTCAGCACAGTGAGCTGAGACGGACCTGTCATCTGCCTGCTCAGCGGGGATCAGCAGATCGATCCCCTGCTGAGAAAAGCGAAGTTCCCTGAGTGGACCGCCTGTGTGAAAGGACCCTACGTTTTTTATTTCTGTTTGGGTTCAGTCCAAAATCATGCCTGGCTGAACACGAAAAGAAGATGTCAGTGCCTGGCAAATCAGCTGCAGTCAGGGGATGCCTGCCCCACAGCTGCACATGCACAAAGAAGAGGGGATGCTCGTAATATCATTGACCTAATATGACCATGTGGAAGTATTGGGTCACAAGCATCCCCCCAACACTGAACCGATGCTCATCATCAATAACACTGGAAAAAAAAGTGAGGCTAAACCAAACTTTTGAGTTACCCCCAGTTCAAATATTTGAGCAGGAACACTTGTTCCAGGGACAACTGTCTAAAACAACTGTCTAAAAGGGGATATCCCTAACATTGGAAAGATATCCTCTCACTTCATGTTGAGTCTCAGTGCAGTAAATAAAGGGAAATCTCTCTAATAAGACAGAGATGGCAAGCTTTTTAAAACACACGTCCGGTTTTCCCATCAGGAAAGCTGCCATGAGAGCGTTTGGCCGGTAAAACCGTTCGTGTGTATGCTTCATGGCAGTTTTCCCGTCAGGAAAACTGCTGACAAAAAATAGAGAACCTGCTCTCTATTTTTCCGTCGGGATTCCCGGCGGAATTTTACCCCCTCGAGTAAACCGTTTGTGTGTATGCTTTTCCGAGGCCAAAAAAAAACGCGCATGCTCAGAAACAAGAATGATACGGGAGCGCTCCTTCTGGTAAAACTAGCATTCGTAATGGAGATAGCACGTTCGTCACGCTGCAAATTATTTCATCGTTTAAATGCTGCGCATTCAAATCTTCTTTATAATGCGACAATAATGAACAATAATGAACTTGTTTTGCAGCTGATATTCACACAGAGTTCTGACTAAATTTTTCTTACATTTTTTATCGTGATCTCATGATTATTTATTTATATTTTAGAGCAAGATCTCCTTAATAATGTTTTTTTTTTTGTTTTTTTTTGTTTTTTGGTTTATGAAACTGTTTAATCCAGATTTTCATTTTTTTTCTAGAATTTCTAGTGATCTCCATGATTTGTTTTTTAATTTTGTTGTGTCAAGTTACCACAATAACATTATTATCTTGTATTTTTTTACCTTCAAGGAGATTGGTTGGTGTTATCTGTCCTTTTTTAATTAGACCCTGTTTTTTTTAAATGAACCTGCCTACTCACAAACAATTTTTTATTTTTAGAAAAACACATAGGCACGTATTAACTGTAAAAATAAATTCCATTTATTCTGGCTCATAAAGAAAATAAATAGGAAGGCAGCGCTGGAGAACCTGCTGCAATTTGCGCAGCCTTGGGACCCCAGAGCACACATCAACTCTGTGTGAACCAGAAAATTGAGAGCTTGAGAAGCACATACAGTTGGGAGCACAATCTGGTCCTGGACTCCCAGAGGTCAGGAACAGCAGAAGAGGACATATATGTCCCAAGTCTGTGGTACTACAACAGCCTGCCTTCTGTCAGACCACAATGAAGCAAGGCCATCACTTTGACTCGAACATCACCTGTTCGGTTGTTCACCGAATTGCGAACATTATGGGCCGTTCGCGCCAAATTCGAGTGGTGCGTCACGGCCCATAATTCACTGCGGAATCGCAGTGCATTGCTGGCTGATGATTGGCCAAGCATGCACTATGACCCGCATGCTTTGGCCAATCACAGCGCGGAAAAAACGGAGAGCCATAATTGGCCAAAGTTTAGTACACGCTCCACACTATATAAGGCCGCCTGAGTGGTGGCCTTGTGTAGTGTGTTGCGGCTGTGGTTAAAGACAGAGAGAGATAGTGTCATTTAATTTGAGTTAGATAGAGCAGGAAGGCGAGTAAGTTAGCTGCAGTTACAGTGTGTAGAGGATATATATGCATCCTAGGTGTTGTATATATATTTATACACTGTATTCAGTTTAGCTAGATTCGTTCCTGTTATTCTCTATACTGTGACAGGCAGGCAGGTGATTGTGCTAGCTGCAGTCAGTGTTTCACTTCGTGTACTGTGTGCTTTGCATAGTGTTCACCTAAAGCTTACCTGAATACAGTTAGTGACTAATAGTGGTGTTCTCATAAAAAAAACACAGGCAGAGAGCTGCAAGTATTTTCAGTTAGTGTACTGTCGCCTCTGCACAGTTTTCACCTAAAACTAACTGAAGTCAATTGCTGCTTTTCCCATACTAATACCACAGCAGGCAGTTGATTCTGATACCTGCATTATCAGTACAGATATATACAGGTCCTTCTCAAAAAATTAGCATATTATGATAAAGTTCATTATTTTCTGTAATGTACTGATAAACATTAGACTTTCATATATTTTAGATTCATTACACACAACTGAAGTAGTTCAAGCCTTTTCTTGTTTTAATATTGATGATTTTGGCATACAGCTCATGAAAACCCAAAAATCCTATCTCAAAAAATTAGCATATTTCATCCGACCAATAAAAGAAAAGTGTTTTTAATACAAAAAAAGTCAACCTTCAAATAATTATGTTCAGTTATGCACTCAATACTTGGTCGGGAATCCTTTTGCAGAAATGACTGCTTCAATGCGGCGTGGCATGGAGGCAACCAGCCTGTGGCACTGCTGAGGTGTTATGGAGGCCCAGGATGCTTCGATAGCGGCCTTAAGCTCATCCAGAGTGTTGGGTCTTGCGTCTCTCAACTTTCTCTTCCCAATATCCCACAGATTCTCTATGGGGTTCAGGTCAGGAGAGTTGGCAGGCCAATTGAGCACAGTAATACCATGGTCAGTAAACCATTTACCAGTGGTTTTGGCACTGTGAGCAGGTGCCAGGTCGTGCTGAAAAATGAAATCTTCATCTCCATAAAGCTTTTCAGCAGATGGAAGCATGAAGTGCTCCAAAATCTCCTGATAGCTAGCTGCATTGACCCTGCCCTTGATAAAACACAGTGGACCAACACCAGCAGCTGACATGGCACCCCAGACCATCACTGACTGTGGGTACTTGACACTGGACTTCAGGCATTTTGGCATTTCCCTCTCCCCAGTCTTCCTCCAGACTCTGGCACCTTGATTTCCGAATGTACTTTGGACCACTGAGCAACAGTCCAGTGCTGCTTCTCTGTAGCCCAGGTCAGGCGCTTCTGCCGCTGTTTCTGGTTCAAAAGTGGCTTGACCTGGGGAATGCGGCACCTGTAGCCCATTTCCTGCACACGCCTGTTCACGGTGGCTCTGGATGTTTCTACTCCAGACTCAGTCCACTGCTTCCGCAGGTCCTCCAAGGTCTGGAATCGGTCCTTCTCCACAATCTTCTTCAGGGTCCGGTCACCTCTTCTCGTTGTGCAGCGTTTTCTGCCACACTTTTTCCTTCCCACAGACTTCCCACTGAGGTGCCTTGATACAGCACTCTGGGAACAGCCTATTCGTTCAGAAATTTCTTTCTGTGTCTTACCCTCTTGCTTGAGGGTGTCAATGATGGCCTTCTGGACAGCAGTCAGGTCGGCAGTCTTACCCATGATTGCGGTTTTGAGTAATGAACCAGGCTGGGAGTTTTTAAAAGCCTCAGGAATCTTTTGCAGGTGTTTAGAGTTAATTAGTTGATTCAGATGATTAGGTTAATAGCTCGTTTAGAGAACCTTTTCATGATATGCTAATTTTTTGAGATAGGATTTTTGGGTTTTCATGAGCTGTATGCCAAAATCATCAATATTAAAACAAGAAAAGGCTTAAACTACTTCAGTTGTGTGTAATGAATCTAAAATATATGAAAGTCTAATGTTTATCAGTACATTGCAGAAAATAATGAACTTTATCACAATATGCTATTTTTTTGAGAAGGACCTGTGTGTGTATATATATATATATATATATATATATATATATACATCCCACCTTTGTGCAGCTACATCTCACTGCAGGCCATTAGTATGTCTGGAAGGCAAACAAGGAGAGGCAGACAGTCACGAGGCAATAAAAGAGAGCAAGCAGGCTCTGTGACTAGAGGCAACAGTGCTGGTCGTGGACACGGTGCATCCTCATCAGTACGTGGCCGTGGGACACGCTTGTCCTTCTTTTCGGCAGCTGGCCATGTTGAGCTGCAACATGCCCAAGACTTGGTAGAGTGACCAAGCTGTCCTCCTCCTCCTCATTCTCTCTCACCCAGGCTCAGGGTACTTTGTCTGGAAAAGCAGCTGCCAAAGCGGCCTCATCCCTCGGCTCAATGGCATCAGTCACTCCTTCCCTAGCCCCACCATGTTCTCCTGAGGAGTCCCCCGAACTGTTTGACCACAGTGTTGGGTACATGCTCCAGGAGGATGCTCAGCGTTTTGAAGGCTCCGATGATGGAACCCAGCTGGAGGAAGGCAGTAACATGAGCCCAGAAAGAGGGGGTAGTATCGTGAGCCCAGAGAGAGGGGGTGCCCAACAAGGACAGCTATCTGGCAGTCATGTTCCCCCAGGTGCAGCATACTGCCAGATTTGCTCCAGTGATGAGGAGGGAGGGGATGATGAGGTCACTGACTCCACGTGGGTGCCTGATAGGAGAGAGGAGGAGGAGGCACATCTCCAACAAGGCAGGATGCCCTCCAGGGGCCAACTTAAGGGCAGCACACCGACTGCATCACAGAGCTCCGCATGTGTAGGGCGCTGCTGTCTCTGCGCGTTATTCCAAAAGTTCTTTGGTGTGGGCCTTTTTTTCAGACGTGTGCAGCAGATCGCACCGTTGCCATTTGCAACATATGTCTGAAGCGTATCTCGCGTGGCCAAAACATCAGCCGCTTGGGCAACACGTGCTTGACCAGACATATGTCGACCTGCCATGCAGTTCGTTGGCAAGCGTACCTAAAAGACCCACACCAAAGAACAAAGCGGACCTCTCCTTGCTCCTCATCAGCTGGTATCTCCAACCCTACTATACCTTCAGTCCTCTCTGAAACCTGCACTGAGAGGAATGAAGGTGTAAAATTAGGTGTGTCACAGCCAAGTACTTGCGGGCAATCTGCTATCGGTACACTGACGTCCGATTGTACCAGGCAAATTTCCCTGCCCCAGCTGCTGCACCGCCGAAAGAAGTTCACTCCCAGCCATCCACATGCCCAGCGGTTGAATGCTAGCTTGGCTAAATTGCTAGCACTTCAACTGCTGCCTTTTCAGTTGGTAGACTCTGCCCCCTTCCGTGAGTTTGTGCAATGTGCGGTTCCTCAGTGGCAGGTTCCCAAACGCCACTTTTTCTCACACAAGGCGATTCCGGCTCTCTAATGGCATGTGGAAGGAAATGTCTTGGCCTCGCTGGACAGGGCGGTCAGCAGTAAAGTGCATATTACCGCTGACTCATGGTCCAGCAGGCATGGACAGGGATGTTACTTATCTTTCACGGCGCATTGGGTGACTCTGCTGGCAGCTGGGAAGGATGCAGGACAAGGTGCAGTAGTGTTGGAGGCTGTTCCACCGCCACGCCTCCAAAATATTACTACTGGTGATTCTGACACACCTCTCTCCTCCACCCCCTCCTCTTCTTCTTCCTCCATGGCCTCTACATGTGCTTTGTCCTTGGAACCAGCGGTGCTCCGTAGGCGTTCAAGGGGCTACGCAAGTAGGCAGGCAAAAAGATGCCATGCGGTGCTTGAGCTGGTGTGCTTGGGGGATAGGAGCCACACTGGGGCAGAGATTCTGTCAGCTCTGCAGGGGCAGGCTCAGAGGTGGTTGACGCCACACCAGCTTAAGCCAGGAAAGGTGGTTTGCGACAATGGCACCAACCTCCTCTCCGCCCTCCGACAGGGACAACTGACCCATGTGCCCTGTTTGGCTCACGTCAAGCTTGACAGGAATCCCGTCGGGAAAACCAATGTTTTTTTTTTACGAGGGGAAAACCGGCCGTGTGTACAGGGCTTAAGTAAAGAAGAGCAACCATGTCTGCTATGAATCTATGCCAATTTCAACCAACCCTGCACGTTTTCAAGCCACATTTGTCACCATGTATGAGGCATGGGTTCACCATGCCCAGGTGGCACAAAATTAAGCTTTATTTATGTCCAGTAAATTTGCATTGAAACATCATGTGATGACAAAAATGGGACCATCAAACTAGGTTCCTCATAGAACCCCTTTCTACTAATGCCACAGACTTATTAATCTTTCCTTGTCGCATAAAGTGTTACTTTACCATGGAAGATGGCCCTTTCATTAGTTCCTAACAGGCCAGGGCCACACATACAATGCTACAATACAGCTATGAAAATAAAAAACAGCATTTTAGCTTGCACATGATTTGATGATAAAATCAGCAGAGCTCCCCCTCATTTTAAATCTACCCCTCAGATTTCAAGCGACTGGGTGAATAGCTGTGGTAAACGTGGATGGATACATTTTGTGTGAATCCAGCCACAAATAAACAGCCTGTCATTGCATTGTGAACTCAGCAGAAGAAGGTATTTATACACAACTGTTCTTTGCAGCCACAGGAATTTTCAGATTCTTGCTGCTGGAAATTGCAGGGTGTGTAATAACCCATCTGAATGCACCTTCAAAGTGCATCTGTGCTTTGCAACATGTTCACTTAGCCCTTCCAGTGGCATATAACTTTCGCTTCCCCAATGCTCTGTCCGTCTCCTATTGGGAAGGAAACTCCTTTTTAAGCTACTGATTGGCCCAGTGCTGTCACATGGAATGAGTCACATGATTCAGTCTATACCCTGAAGTACGGGTGCTCATTTTGCTCAACCTCTGACCCTCCAGCTGCTGCCAAACTACAAGTCCCATGAGGCATTGCAAGGCTGACAGTTACAAGCATAACTCCCAAAGGCACAGGTATGGTGGGACCTGTAGTTCTGCAGCAGCTGGAGGGCCACATGTTTAGCACCCATGCTTTAGCTGTAGGAAGTATATTCTTTGGTGAAATTGACTAGTAAAGCAAACCTGTTGCCTTGCCCTGGATTAACAAAGAATAGCTTTGCTTCAAGGGATTTGTTTATGATAGCAACGTAGGTTTTAAACATTGAGGAGGTAAAAACATTACTGGTGAGGCAATGGATCTAGATTTTTTTTTGTAAGCTCCATTGGTGAGTCATATAGGCCATGAGGGTTGCCACTGGGAATGGATTTGTTGATTGATAGAATATTAGTCACCGAGTTATCTAGAAAGGAGCATTTGTTAGCCATCCTAATGCTCGTAGGTGCAAGCATAGGGTGTGGCAGGTGTGCCTGGGCACACCCTAATCACTGCATGTGGTGCAGATTCCCCCTGCTGCCCAGGCCCCCGTGTCCCCCCCACAGCACTGATGGCTTTCCTCCTCTCCTCTCCTGCCAGTTGCTGCGGGGGATTTTTCAAGATGGAGAGCGGGGGAAAGGGGCCAGTAAATATATAATTTACCAGCTCCTTCCTTTTCTAAATGAACACTTAGCCCTGGTTCACACTGGTGCATTTTGACATGCGACTTTGCATGTCAAATCGCATGTCAAAACGGCGGTATTTGCCGCAAATTGCCAGCAATGGCACCGTCCTAATCGGTGCGACGCCGCATCTGCGGCGCTGCACCGATTTCAAAAAGGAGTTTCTGTACTACTACTTGCGATTTTGGCCAGCGATTTACATTGACATCTGTGCAGAAACCTGTACAGATGTCTCTGTAATCGCAGCCGAAATCAGGACTGACCAGCTGGAGTGAAATTGTGCGAGTTCAGCTGAACTCGCACGATTTCACTCTCGCAGCCCAGTGTGAACCTGGGCTTTGTCTCAAAAGTGAGACATCAGGGATGTGTTATAAGCCCTGATATTTCACCAAAGCACCCCAATGGGGCTTCTAAAAAATTGTAACAAAATAATAAAAACATTTTTAAAAATAATAAAAAAAGAAAATAATAAAAAAGCTTCTGACACTAATCTCTGCCGTATTGACACCATCCCTTGCCCTACAGACACCATCTATTTTAAAATGTCTGTTTACATTTATTTATAAGAGTGTATGTGTGTGTGTGTGTGTGTGTGTGTGTGTGTGTATGTATGTATGTATGTATGTATGTATATGTATATATATATATATATATATAGTAGGTTATTTGGATCCTTTCTAAAAATCGGCCTTAGTATGTGTACTGTATGTATAAACGTGAGGATTGTAAGCTCCTTGAGGGTAGGGACTGATGTGAATGTGCAATATATATATATACTGATATATATACTGTATATGTACAGTAAAGCGCTGCGTAAATTGATGGCGCTATATAAGTACCTGAAATAAATAAATTATATATATATATATATATATATACACACACAGGCATGTGTGTTTGAGCTTTTGGACGCACACCCTAAAGAAATAGGCTGCGCATACCTATGTTAATGCTACAGTGTCCAGAATGTTCACAGCTATAAATAAGTCATGTGCGCATGCAACGGCTGCAAATACATTTGTACAGAGGTCTGCAAAGCCTTTCAACACTTTTTCTATACTGGGTTGGATACTTCACCCCTATTGTAAGTAAATATTATTGGAATTTACATAATTAGGACAGCAATCCTGAGCTAACATTGGCAACAACCTTTCATTTTATCGCTTGGCTAAAAAATAGCTGTTTTGTTTTAACAACTCATGTTCATTGACCTCCACTTGATACAACTGTACCCAGCTCCCAGCAAAGAAGTATACTGTATGTGTCAATGGTGGGAGAAATAGAATATGCTTGCTAAATCACATTTTCTTTTTTTCTTACAGTATCTTGTGGCTGAAAGGTTACTATTTTTATAAAAATGTATTTTCTTCATATATTAACTTAATGCCCTGTACACACAATAGGAATTTCCTATGGGCTAAAATCTGAAGGAATTTTCTGTCAGAATTTCGTTTAACCACTTCCCGCCCAGTCAATAGCGAATTGACGTCCGGGAAGTGGTTGCAATATCGATACTGGACGTCATATGACGTCCTGCAGAATATTGCCTTGCGCGCGCCCGCGGGGGCGCGCAGCGCGGTGATCGGGGACGGCATGTGTCCCTCGGACACAGCGCTTCCCCGATCACGGTAAACAGCCAATTTCATTGGCTGTTTACCATGTGATCGGCTGTGTCAAGGTCACAGCCGATCACCTGTCAAAACAAACTCGGCGGCGCACGGAGTGCGCGCCGCCACAGGCTTGCAGAGCGGGGATCGGGGAAGGCGAGTGTCCCTTGGACACAGCGCGTCCCCGATCAGAGTAAACAGCCAATGAATTGGCTGTTTACCACGTGACCGGCTGTGTCCAATCACAGCCGGTCACAAATGTAAACAAACTCCACAGGAGTTACTACCTGATCCCTGCTCTCTCCTCACACACCGATCTGTGAGGAGAGAGAAGAGATCAGTAAGTTAGCTCAGTGTAGTTTGTCTACATAAGTTTACAGTGCACAACACGCCCCCCCCCATAAAGAGGACCTGTCACACAGCCCAGCACATCAATCAGCCCATCTGTCAATCAGCCCATCTGTCAATCAGCCCATCTGTCAATCAGCCCATCTGTCAATCAGCCCATCTGTCAATCAGCCCATCTGTCAATCAGCCCATCTGTCAATCAATCAGCCCATCTGTCAATCAATCAGCCCATCTGTCAATCAATCACCCCACCTGTCAATCAATCACCCCATCTGTCAATCAATCAACCCATCTGTCAATCAATCAATCAGCCCATCTGTCAATCAATCAGCCCATCTGTCAATCATCTGTCACAGGCCCACCTCCATCGGTACCGCCATTGGCACCGCCACACAGGCTACCAGTACCGCCATCTGTACCAGTACCACCACCAGTACGCCACCAGGCCCAGCATCTATACTGCCACACAGGCCCGCTACCAGTACCACCACCAGTACCACCACCCGTACCACCGTCGGTAGTGCCACCACCACCTGTACCACCACCTGTACCGCCATCGGTACCATCACCACCCGTACCACCACCACCTGTACCGCCATCTGTACCACCACCACCTGTACCGCCATCGGTACCACCACCACCCATACCGCCATCGCTACCACCACCACCCGTACCGCCACCTGTACCGCCATCGGTACCGCCACCACCACCCATACCGCCATCGGTACCACCACCACCTGTACCGCCATTGGTACCACCACCACCCATACCGCCATCGGTACCACCACACAGGCCCACCACTAATACCTCCATCGGTACTACCACACAGACCGCCACCACTACCACCAGCAGTACCATTACACAGGCCCACCAATAAGCACTGCCATAATGTCCCAAAGGGTTTACACACCTGAGGAGGCATATGCCATTCTTGCCATGTCGGATGATGAGAGCAGCGGGGAGCTCCCATTATCCGATTCTGGTTCGGAATACGAGCCAGTGGAGGATAGTGGCTCAGAGTCCGAGTCCCCGGAGGAAACCGTCCCTCCCAAAAGAATGCAATCGGCACCAAGATCAGCACGAAGATCAGCACCAAGATCAGGAGAACTGCCCACCACCAGCAGCGCCATACCCCAGGAAGAGGAGCCCAGTACAAGCAATGGAAATGCACGCCCAACCCGAAGAATCCAGCCCCAATCCTACCTTCCCGATGCCCTGGCAAACCCCTTATGGTTGCCTGCCAACTCAGGATCCGCTATCATCCCCCCTTTCACCGCACAACCAGGTGTGCAGCCCGACACTACAAATTTTTCTAAATTTGATTATTTTTGTTTATTTTTCCCACAAGATTTGCTGCAGAATATAGTGGATCAAACGAATCTGTATGCATCCCAATTTATTGCTGCCAACCCCGATTCTTCCTACGCCCGCATGTTCCAGTGGCGGCGTCTAACATTGGAGGAATTTAAATTATTTTTGGGCCTTATGTTCAATATGGGGCTTACAAAAAAGAACGAAGTCCATTCATATTGGTCCAAACGCCCCATCCAACACATGCCCATATATTCCGCTGTCATGTCCAGGAAAAGATACGACATGATTATGCGCTTTCTCGACTTCAATGACAATTCACAGTGCCCTCCCCGAGATCATCCCAACTACGACAAATTGTACAAGATACGCCCCCTAATCAATGCCTTTTCCCAGCGATTTGAAGAAGTTTTCATCCCAGACCAAAAAATTTGTGTGGACGAGTCCCTCGTACATTTCACCGGCCGACTGCAGTTCAAGCAGTACATACCAAGCAAGAGAGCTAGGTATGGGTTAAAATTAAATAAATTATGTGATCGAGCCACTGGATACGTCTGCAAATTCAGGATCTACGAAGGCAAAGACTCCCAGCTCCAGCCCCGTGATTGCCCCACATATATTGGAACCAGTGGGAAAATTGTCTGGGAGTTGGCATACCCCCTGTTCGGAAAAGGTTACCATTTATATGTTGATAATTATTATACCAGCCTGCCCCTTTTTCGCCACCTTTACAGTAAACAAACCCCGGCCTGCGGTACCTTCAAAAAAAACCGGAAGGGATTCCCACAAAATTTATTGACAAAAAAATTGCGACCTGGAGAATCGGCATCCATGAGGAACGAGAAGGTGTTGGCCATGAAGTGGAGGGACAAGAAAGATGTCCACATCCTCTCTACGATCCACAATGACACCATGGTGGAGATCCCAAGAAGACGCGGCTCCATTGTAAAGCCTGAATGTGTCCACGACTACAATTTGTACATGGGGGGGGGGTGGATTTAAACGACCAGATGCTACAGCCCTACTTATCAACCAGAAAGTCCCATTATTGGCACAAAAAAGTTGCGTTTCACCTGTTTCACATGGCCCTTTTTAATTTGTTTCTCTGCTACCAAAAAGCAACTCAAAATCACTGACTCCACTACCTCCAATATATCGAAGATATCATCGATGCCCTCATTTACCAACAAGATCCCGCCCCAGGAAGCATTCGCTCTGATAGTGTGAGTCGGGTTCACGAGCGACACTATCCCTTTAGCATCCCCCCCACAGAATCTGGAAGAAGACGCCAAAAGAAATGCCGTGTATGCAGCAGAGGAGGAGTAAGAAGAGACACCAGCTATTATTGTCCCGATTGTCCCTCCCAACCTGGCTTGTGCATCGGAAATTGCTTCAAAAATTATCATACATCCATTAGTTCCCCTTATTATTAACAGACTGCCACTTCCCTATTTGCCTGCTACCATGTTACTAACTACCTTCCATGTTAATTAACTGACCCTGGCCTGTTTACCGACGATGCCTCTGCCTGCCGATTTAAACGACGTTTCTGACTTCCACGTGTACCGACCTTGGCCTGTTAATCGACCATGTTTTTGCCTGCCACTTGGACTGATCTTTTGGCCATCTACTTTTAGTACACAGGGGTCTCACATATGTGAGGGGCTTCAGAATAGCGTTCTGAGTAGAGAAAACCAGTTTTTCGTTTTCTGTGCTCCAAGAACAGGGTCTGGTTGCCCGGAGGCTTCAAAGCGATTTGGGTGGGAGAAGCCTCTACCCCTGTCCCCCTGGCCCTAAGCTTGATGGTTCTTCCTGCTGCCTGGACCAATAATTTGGCTGTGCTGACCATATTACTGCCTGTAATGACCCATGACATTATGGACCATGTTTCTTCCTGCTGCTTGGACCAATACTTTGGCTGTGTTGACCATATATCTGCCTGCTGCCTCTACTGACTTTGGACAGCATTTCTGCCGGGACACCTCTGCCTGCTACCTGGACCTGTGCTTTGGCTGTGCTCTGGCTGTGCTGACAGTATCTCTGCCTGTGCGAACTATGGACAGTATTCCTGCCTGCTGCCTGGATGATTGCTTTTGCTGTCGCTGACCTCATCCCTGCCTGCTGCCTGGACCGATGCTCTCCTCTGTGGACCACTGCACTTCTAAAACCACAGGTAATCTTTTGTTATTTGGTATGTACCTGCTATGTGTTAGATATATGAAGGGCCTTCAAAAATGTGATCGGTAGTCAGAAAATGATATGTGCAATTAATGTTGCTAGAATGCCTGGAGGTGCTACTTGGATGTTGGGCCTCTGTATGTGGCCAGGCTGTGTAAAAGTCTCAAACATGTGGTATCGCCATACTCAGGAGGAGTAGCAGAATGCATTTTGGGGTGTAATTTTTGCTATGTACATATTATGTGTTAGAAATATCTTATAAATTGACAACTTTGTGTAAAAAAAATGCATTTTAATTTTTTCTCCACATTTTCCAAAACCTTCTGGAAAAAAATGAACCGTTCAAAAGACTCATAATGCCTCATAGATTATACGTTGGGGTGTGTGCTTTCAAAAATGGGGTCATTTTGTGGAAAATTCTATTGTCCTGGTGCTCCAGGGCCTTCAAAATTGTAATAGGTGGTTGAGAAAGGATATGTGCGATTTATGCTTGTAGAACGCCTGAAAGTGCTACTTCAATGTTGGGCCTCTGTATATGGCCAGGCTGTGTAAAAGTCTCACACATGTGGTATCGCTATACTCAGGAGGAGTAGCAGAATGCATTTTGGGGTGTTATTTTTGCTATGTATATGCTATGCGTTAGAAATATCTTATAAATGGACAACTTTGTGTAAAAAAAAATGCATTTTCATTTTTTCTCCACATTTTCCAAAACCTTCTGGAAAAAAATGAACCGTTCAAAAGACTCATAATGCTTCATAGATTATACGTTGGGGTGTGTGCTTTCCAAAATGGGGTCATTTTGTGGAAAATTCCATTGTCCTGGTGCTCCAGGGCCTTCAAAAGTGTAATAGGTGGTTGAGAAAGGATATGTGCGATTTATGCTTGTAGAACGCCTGAAAGTGCTACTTCAATGTTGGGCCTCTGTATGTGGCCAGGCTGTGTAAAAGTCTCACACATGTGGTATCGCTACACTCAGGAGGAGTAGCAGAATGTATTTTGGGGTGTAGTTGCAATTATGCATATGCTGTGTGAGAGAAAAAAACTTAATATGACCAGTTTGTGTAAAAAAAAAAAAAAAAAAATTAATTTTCCCAAGAATTGTGGGAAAAAAATACAACTTCAAAAAACTCACCACGCATCTTAGTAAATACCTTGGACTGTCTACTTTCCAAAAAGGGGTAATTTTGGGGTATTTGTACTTTCCTCGCTTGTTAGTGTCTCAAGAAATGAGATATCCCTTCAGTACATCAGGCGTGATCAGATGTGATAAATTTTCAGTGATTGCCACCATAGTTTGTAGACTCTATAACTTTCACAAAGACCAAATAATATACACTAATTTGGGTTCATTTTACCAAAGATATGTAGCAGTATACATTTTGGCACAAATTTATGAAGAAAAATTACTTATTTGCAAAATTTTACAATAGAAACTAAAAAAAAGTGTTTTTTTTTTTTTAAATTGCTGTTTTTTTGCTTATATCGCAAAAAATAAAAAACCCAGTGGCGATTAAATACCACCAAAAGAAAGCTCTATTTGTGAGAAGAAAATGATAAAAATTTTGTTTGGATACAGTGTAGCATGACTAAGTAATTGTCATTCAAAGTGTGAGAGTACTGAAAGCTGAAAATTGGTCTGGGCGGGAAGGTGCATAAGTGCATGGTATTGAAGTGGTTAAGCTGCCTTCCATCATCATCGTCTTGCATACACACTGTCAGACTAAATTCCAACCGTCCACAGCGCGGTGACGTAAAACACTTAGATGAGCCGAGAAAAATGAAGTTCAATGCTTCCGAGCATGCATCGACTTGATTCTGAGCATGTGTGGGTTTTTTCTCCGACGGAGTTCCACACAGACGATTGGAATTTCCCATAGGATTTTTTTCCATCAGAAAAATTAAAAACATGTTCTATTTCTAAAATTCTACGGAAAAAAGTCTGATGGGCCCACACACGATAGGAATTTCTGATGAAAAAATTTCATCAGACTTTTTTCATCAGAAATTCCTATTGTGTGTACAAGGCATTAAAGGCATCCCAAATTACTTCTGAAATTTGCTGATGTATATTAGGGTGTTTTTTCAGTTTGGCGCTTTAACTAAAACAGTTCTTTTTCATTGCTGTGGCCAAAATTAAGTATTATTTCTAAAGGGGTAATAGTCTGATAGGCCCCATGGCAAATATTGGGCCGTTACAAACACCAACAACAGTGACTGGTTATAAAAAGCCAGACATGGGTGTTATTTACGAAAGGCAAATCCACTTTGCACTACAAGTGCAAACTACAAGTGCAAAATACACTTGAAATTGCACTGAAAGTGCACTTGGAAGTGCAGTCGCTGTAGATCCGAGGGGGACATGCAAGGAAAATAAAAAACAGCAATTTAGCTTGCACATGATTGGATGATAAAATCAGCAGAGCTTCCCCTCATTTCAGATCTACCCCTCAGATTTATAGCGACTGCACTTCCAAGTGGCTATTAAAATGAATCTGCCTACGGCCTTAAGTTCAGTGGGCAGAAGGCACAGGAGCACTGCCCAGCCCAACCAATGGCAGCCTGTTAAATCCTGTGGGGGGCCAACAGCTGCTGCAACTGTACAGGGCTGAAGGAACTACCTTGCTGTAGTAACATTTAGGCCAGCATATGCGTAGGAACAGTTAGTACCGCTAGGTGCACCAACAAGCCGCAGTAGCTGTCAGCCTTCTGTACAGTTTAACAGGCTCCTGACAGCAGGTTGGGCGGTGCACCTGTGCCTTCCACCCATACCTAAACCCTGGAGCATCGTGCTAAATGCCCAGTCGGCATGAGGAACATTTATTAAAAAAGAACAAGGATTTTTTTTAGTCATGCAAATTTTGTCAAGTTCCATTTTTTGTTGATTCGCAATGCTTTTAACACTTGATGGGGCAAAGTCACTCATTGTGCTTTGAAATTGAAAACACTTAGAAGGAAATAGTTGATTGGGAAACATGATGACTGTTAAAAAGTAAACTATTGTCTTTGTACCAGTTCTTTGTTTACTGGATTAGCATTAGAATTTGCCTGACTGGATTGGCTTTCTAAAGCTTTAGAGTTCAGATTCCAGGTTGCACATACACAGCAGTTCTACAAACAAACCGTTTTAAACTTGTTGGATCAGTGGTTAAAGATTGATAGCTGATTCTGCCTAAATTCTCTTAAAATTGAGGTTTCGTCCTGGAGAGGGCTCAGAGCCTCGGAGGAGTCATCACAATGAAGACATCAAGTCTTGTATGGTTTCTTGTAAGTCTAGCCTGCGTCTGTATTGCAACGGTAAGAACAGCTTCTATTACACCGATTATGTCATAACGCTTTGGTTTACAACTAACAAATCACCTTTTGAAAAAAAAAAATTATCATAATATACATACTCTACATTGTAACTGTTTGTATATTTATTATATGTGTAAGCTAGAAAATTTCACCATGCCCATCAATCTAAGACCAACATGCAATACAAGACAAAACTCTTCACATAGCTGATGTGTGCAGGGCAAACAATGGTTATATATCTGATTGCTCAAGGGGGATGTGTGGCCAAGGTTTGCCTGTTTGATGCCACCTCAGAGGGCATAAATTAAAGATCGATCAATTCCGATAATTCAGATAAATATAGTAAGACATTTCAGTTTAACTTTTACAAAATGATACCACAAAAACCAGATAAATATGGTGGTTTATGTATTTGCCTGTTTATGGGCATGTACTATACATTAAAAAAAAAAAATGTTCTAGGATTTACTAGGACTAATGTATGACGATAAATTGGGCAACAGTCTTATGTCCATGAGCCTTAGATACCTGCTAGTGATTATAAACTGGTTACTGTTTAGAAAAATGCAATGAGGAGGTTTATAGAGTCTTAGCAATTGGTGCATTTCATATTTCCTAGAGCTGATATGTTCTATTCATTGCAATTGATTACTAAAAGAATAGAGAACTTTAAAGGTAGACTGCCCTTTTTTTTTTTTGCGGCGCTTTACCGTCGGAATTGCGGCGGTATTCGGCCGCTAGCGGTGCGGTTTTCCCCCCCGCTAGCGGCCGAAAAACGGTTAAAACCGAAAACTGAAGCAGGGTTAAAACCGAAAACTGAAGCAGCGCATTTCGGGCGGTATAGCCGCGGTGTCCCATTGATTTCAATGGGCAGGAGCGGTGGAGGAGCGGTATACACACCTCCAAAGATGCGGCTAGCAGGACTTTTGGAGCGGTCCTGCTAGCGCACCGCTCCAGTGTGAAAGCCCTCGGGCTTTCACACTGGAGAAAAAGAAGCCGCTGTTTCAGGTCGGTTTAAAGGCGCTATTTTTAGCGCAATAGCGCCTGCAAACCGCCCCAGTGTGAAAGGGGTCTTAGTCTGCACACAATTGTGTGCAGACTAAACCCCTGTTTTTAACGCATACTGTTTGGTTGTCCGCAGTCTGGTCAGTAAGTGAACTTGGAATTTTCCTTGGATTTTTCCTTGGCCTTTTTCTAACATATGTTGCCCTCCGATGCTCCTTGCCAGTTATAGGTGGGGGTAGTGGCTTACCTTTTTGTATTGTTAATATACTGGTCCGGCAAGGCACTGACACCTTTGCAGCCATTGTGCTATGTGCTAGGTGTTCAACGTGCCCCTGTGCCTTTAAAAAAGGGGTGGGTTCCCTTCAGTCCATCTGCCCTCTATCTATCCATCAGAATGCATATGCTTCCACTGTGGAGCCACTTTAGAGTTAGTGGTAGGACTACAGATACCAGGATGCCTTGGCGGGGCCGGTAGCTTACGCATGTATTTGCAAATGTGTGCAGACTAAACCCCTGTTTTTAATGCATACTGTTAGACAGGTTAATTTAGTTGTCCGCAGGCTGGTCAGTAAGTGAGCTTGGATTTTTCCTTGGCCTTTTTCTAAGGCCAGTTATAGGTGGGGGCAGTGGCTTACCTTTTTGTACAGTAACATTACACACATGTACCCCTGATGACGTCACATATGACGAAACGATCGTCAGGACACCACGCTTACACGCTCTGTGCATGTGCGATCGCTTCCATGGATTTTTGGAATTGTTTTGGCTTGTTTGCACTTGAGCTGTATCTTTAGTTTGAAAACTTATGTATGCAGCACTGCAGCACTTGCCAATAAACCGCAAGTTTTCTTGTCTCTTCATATATTGTACACACCCTGTTGCTGAGGCTATCTGATTCCCTGGTGCTGATTACTGTCCGATGCACCTAAAGGCTGTTGGTGACAGACGCCTGGATACTCCTCCATTGAATCTTTGAATTCAAAGTAGCGCTTTGTGACCCCCCCCCCCCTAAGTAAGGGTGGTAGCTGGCTTTCTGGTAAGTCTTTTAATTAATTATGGTGATGGGTAACACTCTGCCAAGCCTCTGATCAACACTGTCCACCTTTTAATGGAACTCCTCCACTGAATATTAATTTACAAAGAACTTTTCTTCCCTCATTGGATCTCCTCCATTTGTATATCAGCTACATATGAATTTTATTTTTTTATTTTTTACTTATTTGTTCACATTGCTTTTCAATATTGCACGTTTTGCATATTTATTGCACGGTTGCACTTTATAGTATGTTATATGTCATATTAATTTAATTATCAATATTGAATATTGGTTATAGTGACATTGTATTATTGCACATTTGCACTTTATTCATCACATGCTGGTAGGCATTGGGGTTTATTTACTAAAGGCAAATCCACTTTGCACCACAAGTGCACTTGGAAGTGCAGCCGCTGTAGATCCGAGGGGGACATGCAAGGAAAATAAAAAACAGCATTTTTGCTTGCAAATGATTGGATGATAAAATCAGCAGAGCTTCCCCTCATTTCAGATCCTTCCCTCAGGTCTACAGCGACTGCACTTCCAAGTGCACTTGTAGTGCAAAGTGTATTTGCCTTTAGTAAATCAACCCCATTGTGTCATTTAATATTCACAGTTTAATTTAGCACTGCACTTTATATTTAAAATTACACACAGCAAATATAACTGCCCTCTATAGTGTTCTGTTTTTTTTTTTTTTCTTGTTCAGTTATTTTTATTGTGGAAATACATATAGTGCAAAAACAAAAGAAAAAAGGAAGCATACAAAGGCCTCAATACATTTTCTTACATAGCAAAAGTATGCACCATAATACAGGGTTTATTATTACTACAGAACACAAGTCAAATTAGTTAACAGATAATAACCTATTATTATACAGATCAGGAGGAAAAAGGACTCCCAATAAGATTTCCATGCACATGCAATCGTTTGCTTGGTAGCATTCAAAATAAGTTATCAATCTTGCCGAGGCATGGATAAAATCAGCTGGGGGTTTAGTAAAGCCTATTGGGTCCTTGTGCAGATTACAGCCCAATATTGTATATGTATTAAGGTAAAGACCCTGATCCAAAGCTTTTGGACATGTCCACCGCATGTGAAGCTTTGTACCCTTCTGAACACACACTTGGAAACATAATGGTGAATACTGAGATATGTACATAGTGATTCTAGAGAGGATGTAAGGTACCATTTCAAAAGGACTTTGTAGGAATTTTCAACAGCTAAAATGTTAAAGGAGGTTTTTGCAGGACCCATTGGGTTATTTTATTAATCTTATCCCATTCGCACCAATCGCATTGTGGTAATGTAAATGTGCACAATACCAGAACGCACGGCAATATACCTCCAAAATGCACATATATTGTGACTGCATGGTGTTCTAGGCATTGTGCAGTGAAACAAATTCAAAATGAAACCATTTTTTAGTGCTTTGAGGTCCATAGCAGCTTATTCACGTTGAATGCACAAAAACGTGTTTTGCAGTGCAGTCCATTCTGGTGTCAATGGACCCGAAGCGTTAATTTTAGTTTATGTACATATATGTATATTTACTAAAACTACATTTTAATGAAATCTAGAAGAAAAGTCAAACTGAAAATGACTGTTTTAGGAGAGCGACCTGGAGCGGTGCTCACCTTTCTCTTGAAAGTGACTGTTGTTCTCAATTGGCATATTCAATAATGAACTGAAATGCTGTTGAGCAATACATTCTAGGATTGTGAAATGAATCAAGATAGGAGCTTTAGGTGATTGACGGGAAGAGAGAGGTTGTTGTACATTAAACTAGCACAGATTGCATAACATACTTATTTGTTTACGGGATTTGAGTATTTATCTTTTCCCTTTAATAATGATTCCTTTGTGCTAAGTGTTACAATGTAATTCTGCAAATGATAAAAAACTCTTTGTTATGTGAAGTTTGGCATTTTACTTTGCTAAGGATTTCTTGAAATGTGTCCAAAGACACACACACACACACGGGCCAAATGTCGGGACACAATAGCCGGTAAAAAAAAAATGTCCGACATTCGGCACGTGTATATGTCGGTCTCTCCGACAGAAGCCGACCGTTCAGCTGGCTTCTGTCGGACGTGCATGCTGGAAAACCAGCAGCCGACCCACTCCCAATCAGCGTTGTCAGCCAATGGCATGGAGCACTGATCGGAGTGTTCTGGTGGGGAGGGGGGGGGATCATTCCCTTGTCAGAACACAACAGCTCAGTGGGGGAGATCGCTGTACTAACCTTGCATGGGTAGTAAAGCGGCTCCGACCGAAGCTGTCAAGTTTTTTTCCGTGACACCCGCTGGGTTGCACAAAAAAAACTGTTGGTGTGTACCAGGCTTAATTGACCTCCCATTTGATGATGCCTGCATAGTTTCAGGTCTAAAGCCTTGTACACACTCACTAGGTTTTTTTCGTTCAACCCTGCAGGTTGAATGAAAAAAACTGACAGCTCAGGTCGGAACTGCTGTACTAACAATCCGATGTTAATACAACGATCTTCCCTGCTGTGCTATTGTGTTCTGACAGAGGAACGGCCCCCCGCCAGAACACTCCAGTCAACACTCTTAGCCAATCGGGAGCCAGTCAGCAGACCTTTTTTCAGTCATGGCCCTTCTAACGGCCAACATTAGGCTCGTGTGTAAGGCAGCCGGTCCGACAAGAGTACTAGGCTTAACACCACTTGGCAGAGCCAGCACTATTACAGAAATTATGTTTTTAGCTGTCTGTAAGGGTGGCATTCTGTAATGAGGACATTCTTCTTATTAACCACCAATTTAAGGGGCATTTTCCCAATGACCCCCAATAATTAACCTTAGCAGGGGTTCCCAGTAAGCTGAAAATTATTTCAAGGGTTCTTCTGGGGTCAAAAGAATGAAAAAGGCTGGGTTCACATATGTGTGAATTGGATGCCGGTTTCCCTGCATTCAATTTGCATGACAGGCGAGTGTGCCCGGCTAGCAATAGAGTTGGTTAACACATTTCTGGGGCGGCCACGGTCTTCATTCTAAAAGGGTCCTGTGTGTCTCTGGGTCCGATTCAGGTGCGAATTCAGGCAAAAATTTGGACCTGATTTGCACCTGAACCAGGACGCACCGGACCCCATGCTGTGAACCATGACCGCACATATGTGAACCCAGCCTAAAGCTTTCTCAAAGTCCTAATTTGATACATTAGGTAGGTCCAAATTGTAGATCCAACTGTGTTCTTTGTGATGCTGAAGTGAAGGAAGAATATTTTGGGTCGAATGCTTCTGGGATTATCTGCTGATTTTATATACAGTATTTCTTCTTGAATCAGCTGATGAATTATCGCTACTTAGTTCTGAATTCCTACCCATTTAAAGGGTGTCAAACTCTACATTTTTACATGCATTTTATTTTTTTATATGTGACATACTAACACAGTTTTGTAATAACTGTGGCCAAGAGCCAAGAAATTAATAAAGTGCATCACCCATTTCATTGGAATTCTTAAGCAAAAATCAGTAAAGGGTGGAATTTGCCCTTTTAATTAGAATATGGTAAGGTTAGTTACAGTAGCAGTAGAAATGCCAATGCTGCTGAATAATCTCTTTGCTAGAACTCTTGACCTAGCCTGATGCTTCCTAAAAGGACTGTATAATTATTTGTTTTATTGTACCACTTACATAGCACTGACACTTTTTCCATAGTACTTTACAAATATTGTTTAACCACATAAAATAGTTTTTGCCTTCATCTCCCACTTGTTGAGGAAAAGATTTCCAGCGTCACCGGGGATACTCCCAGGTCTGCAACTATGCCATAAAGGCCCAAAGGGAAACATACCTAAGGTCCTCACTAAACTTTAGGTTGTAAAAATGATTTAGTCCCATCCCTAATAACAACTGTCTCTAATATGCTGTTATAAACATGTAGCACCCTACCCCAATGGTGGGGACACTATTCTGAAATTTAAGGGTGTCTGAGCCAATAGTTGGGCTCAGACTGTCAATTCGCATAAATTGCCTCTGTTCTAGTTGTGGTTTGCCCGATAGCAGTTTCCCTTATTGCCTGTAGGTGGCGTTACCACCTCAGGCACCTGTTGGAATACGGGCAAACCATGGTGCATTGAGTGGCCCTTCACGGCAACGGTGCAGTGGGAGTGGTCGACCCGCTGTGCCTGCTGGGAGGGGATACTTAAGGGGCAGACGCCATTGTTCGGGGGTCGTTCGCCTCGTGGCCCTCCTGGCGCGAGGTATGTGTGTGTGATTCTGGTCTCGGGCCATGTTGGCCCGAGGCTGCATCGCTTTCGAGTAGGCCCAGCTATGCTGGCTGGGGCCTACATTCCAAGAGAGGGGATCCCAAGCTGTCCGTCCACAAGGGAAGGAAGCTGCCTTGATGAAGGAAACCGGGGGAGGATCTGCCCTGGAGGAGACTGGCAAAATGCTGATGTCTCGGGTGAGGCCTGGTGACCTTGTTGAGAAGGGATCCAATATACTAAAAGCCCTGCAGTTCGCCGGATCGGCTTAAAGGCTCTCTTACTGTACGGCTTGAAGTTTGGGACTTTGAAATCCTGTGGCAGAGGATTCCTGGACTATCCATTAAACTATCTCTAATAGAAGGTCTGTGGCAGAGATCGACTCCATCTTGAGCAGTCTGTGGCAGAGACTGTCTTGTACTGGTTTGTGCACCATCCCGGTTGCTAGGCCATGTGAGAGGGGACTATCCGGGTGAGCAATACCCACTCTACTGAGGGAGTGGTGAATGATTGAAAAGAACTTTGAACTGATCTGTGCATTCTGTACCGCGTGCCTGAACCTTCCCCTACTCTTCTCCTACCTTCTACTTTCTCTCAAGTTTTATTGCAGAAGAAAAGAATAAAGCCTGACTGTTGAAGGTTTTACTTTTGTGTGAACATTGCATTTAATACAGACTTTCCTACCCAGACAACGAAGCTAAAGAGGTAACGTGCAAACCCAAAAACAAACCAGCAGCTCCTATGGGGGTAGTGCTACAAACATATTTATAACATTGAGGCTTGGTTCACATTTGTCTGGCCACGGTTTTTCTGTGGTTTTTAAAAGTAGTGTGGTGCAGATTTATTCACCGGTTCAGGCTGCGATTCAGATGCAAATTTTTACTTAAATTACCTGAACCGAACTGTAAAACGCACACAGGATTCTTTTTAAAAATGGACCGCAGCCGGCCCACAGATATGTGAACCGGCTCCAAAGAGAAGGCTGCCAGTTCACATGTCATATAAATTGGATGCGGTTCAAAACACATCCAATTTGCATACATGTGAACCAAGCCTGAAAAATAAATGTCCCTTTAGTATTCTAATAGTATTGAAGTCACTCAGAATTATATAAAATAAAACTCAAACTTTTAGCCATATTTAGCAGCCTGCTTACATGGCTTTTTCATCCCCTTGTCACATGATGTTGTGGTGGTGTGTGAGTGGAACTGAAATCACATTACAATTCTGATCTATGCAGGCAGTTTAAATTTAAATAGTGCTTAGTGAAGTTTTTCCTTAATGTTTTCAATATCTTTTTATTATTTTTATTATTTTATTATTATTATTATTATTTTATTTTTATTATTATTTTTATTATAATGTACGATTATACAAGATTCGGTTACAATATGCTTTTGTTCCTTCTCATTATTCAATATACAGAGTCTTGATCAATATCTATTAGTTTCTTATCATAAAAACAGAATACCCTTCAACATTTACCTACATATATTCCTATTATCTTCCATACCCATTCATCCTAGCATCCAATCATTCAACCAGACACAAAAAAAGGGGAGGGGGGGGGGGAGAAGATAAATAATCTTTCTTTTTTTTTTGAGAACCAAAATTCATCCCATTTTTGCCATATTTCTGGCATTTGACTATTTATGTATCCTTCTTCTCTTATTTGTCTTTCCATATATTGTATTTCGTTCATTTCACATATCCACTCTGCTATATTTGGGCTTTTATTTTTTCTCCAATTGCAAGATATTATTGTTCTAGCTGCTGTTGTCATATGATGAAAAATATCCTTCTTAATATTCTTTATTGATTCTAGCATCAAAGATAGTAATGAAATATCCATATTTGGATTCCTCTCTACTCCCGACACTTTCCGTTACAGAATATCTCATGAACTTTATTCCCCAAATTTCTCACCAGATGACATCCATACCAGATGTGTTCCATAGACCCCCTTTCCACCTTACATCTCCAACAAGTATCTGTGTGTCCACTGTTTATTTTATTTAATGCTACTGGGCTCCAATACCATCTCATTGAGTTTTTCCTTAATGTAAACTTCGAATGGGTAGTGCTTAAACCAATAAACACACTGACCTGCATTTTCTGGCAAATAATTGTACGGATAGCCAAAGGAATGCTAGCAGGCGGCCTTGTGCAAAATAATAAGGTCAAGGTACCAACCTGGAGCTACTCAGCAAGTTAACCAGATTTCCATCAGTTTAAAAGTGTAGCACCCTCTAGGTAGTAAGGTGCTAGAGTGAGGTTTTTCTCTGGAAGTATAGGGCAGTGTTTCTCAACTCCAGTCCTCAAGGCGCACCAACAGGTCATGTTTTCAGGATTTCCCTCAGTAAGAAACGGCTGTGGTAATTACCAAGGCAGTGAAACTGATCAAATCACCTGTGCAAAATAATGGAAAGCCTGAAAACATGACCTGTTGGGGCGCCTTGAGGACTGGAGTTGAGAAACACTGGTATAGGGACATTTAGGAAGGCCTAGCTGGTTGCTAGGCCTGTTTGTTTTCATTCTGGGCTGAGAGTGGCTCAGGGTAGCAGCTGATGACTCACAGGCAGCGTCACTTTCCTGTCACCTCCCTCTTCCTTCTAGAAAGTGCTGGAAGAAGAGAAGGGGAATAGAGGTGGAGCTGTCTGGGGTATCTTAAGGAGCCCTGACCAATCCCCAACTTGGGTTGGCAGGGGGTAGGCCTCCTTAAAATCCTGGGGTCAGCCCAGCTGGGGGGGGTTGTCCGGTGGAAGAGCTGGAGTGAGAGGGTGTGGAGGCTGTCGGGCCCACAGGAAGCTCCCCAGTTTGGGGGGGTGACCCTGGGCTGGGGCTCAGGTGCATTCGGGAGCAATGAAAAGATCCAGGAATCAGAGGCACATGAGAGAGCAAGTAAAGGACAGCAGAGAGAACACTCTAAGAGCCTCCAAAAGGACTACTGGTCACAGCCAGGAGGGCTGGGGAGTGAGCACAGTCGGAAGGACTAGGGAGGCACACCTGAGAGAACTGGGAGATTGCAGTTTGAGAGATGGGTGCAGAACCAGTGGAGAGAGGACCGTGGAAAAGCGCAGTGGAAAGAGGTCGCTACAGCCAGGCTGGCTGGCAGGGACTTAAGAGAGTTATCTGTGATTGGTAGCTAAGTAGAGGATAGCTAGCACCTGAATTCTTTCTACACCACAGGGGCCCATGGTCCCTGCCCGCAAAAGGCAGTTCATTGTGGCCTGACTGAAGCAGTGTCAGGCCTACCCATGCGGTGCTAGCAAGGGAAGTGCTGGAGGAGGAATGGTGACGGTGTGCAGCAAGTGTTTGTGCTGGACAGAAGATGGAGGTGTATATACTAGAGAGTATATAGGCGTCACAAGAAAGTTTGCACTGGAAATTCCTTGGCATCCCATAATTCCCCAAATCCCCATCCAAGTTTAATTTCCTCAAATAAACAAAAAAACAAGCTATGGACTGGTCTGTGTCTCTGAGTGACTGAGAAATGGATGTCGGGCTGGGCAGAGTGACAGGTGGACCACAACATTCAGCAACCCCTGCGGGGCATGGCTACACAGGCAATTCTCATGAGTGCCCAGAGAATATCTTTAAAGCATAGCTAAACCCAAGAACAAACTTGTAATATATTGCAGCTTACCAGTCTTTAGATTTAGTGGGTGCATTTGTTTTCTTTTTTTCCCTTATTTTCACTTGGTAACCAGGTCAGTAACAGACTTCCTGTATTAGGTTGGCTCCACTCTATGAGCAACAGAGACACCTGGTGCAATAGCAGATTTGGATGGACTTGACTAAAAAATTAAAGCCAAGCTCTAGCTAATAATTTTTATGCAGCTACAGCAACAGTACTTTTTTCCTTTTGGGATAAAGGTTTTACATAAATGAATAAAATCTGACCAGTGTTAAAGTGGTTGTAAACATATACATATAATATGAACATATATGAACAAAGCATATCCCTCTATAGTGTGTACTTGTCTCAATCCATGACACTGAGTTTCATTTCTGTCTGCTGCCTTGTTCCTCGGCATGAGTCACTTCGGGCAAGTTTTCCTGACACCAAGAGAAAAAGGTGACAGGGAAGGGAGCTCCAGCAGACAGCCTGTGTTTCACAGCCTCAGCTCTGTTCCTGTGTGCTGTATGAAGGGGGTGTGTCCCTGCCCTCCAATCAGAGCTCTCCTCACAGAACGTTGCAGAGTGTAACTTCAGCTCCCCACCCCCTGCTTTTCAGAGCTCAGAGATCCCGTGTAAATTCTGGTCTTTGAACGGATGTAGAGGACAGATGGCTGCAGATAAACAGGTAAAACTTATGTAGGAGGATTTGTTTTATCTCTGCGTATCATCTGAAGCTATTCACTTCACTGGGTATACGTGAGGGTTTACATCCACTTTAAATGGTTTGCCTCAACTGCCACTTTTACTGGACAGCTTGCTCTGTTAAAGAAAAAAAAAACAGACTTACTGGTTGGATCAATAGGTGACAATAAAGGGGAAAAAAAGCCTAAAAAAATAAATAAATATATGCAGCCACAACATCTAAGGATTGGTAAGCTGCAATATATAAATGGTTTGCTTTTAGGTTTATATATGCTTTAAAACAGGGGTCTCAAACTGGCGGCTCTCCAGCTGTTGCGAAACTTCAAGTCCCATCATGCCTCTGCCGCCTGTGGGAGTCATGCTTGTAACTGTCAGCCTTGCAATGCCTCATGGGACGCAACAGCTGGAGGGCCGCCAGTTTGAGACCCCTGCTTCAAAGTATACAGTATCTGAACGAAATTAACACCTTTGCGACCCCCTCGGTAGAGCTACTGTAACTGTGCATGTATCCCTAACCAATTGCCTTCACATCCAAACCCCCCCCCCCTTGTTTTTTTTTTCTCTCTCTTTCCTCCTACCCCCCCCCCTTTCCCCTAAGCCTTTACCCTCATTCTCCCTCGATTTCTATTGAGCCTGCTTTGGTTCACTTCATGTTCTCGCTTTCTTCTCTGTCTCCTGTTTTCCAAAATGTAAAGTCTTCTTCTTCGTTATTTTGAAAACCTGTTTGTGTACACCTGACTAGGGGCGATAACAATGTTTTATATTGTTGTACCTTGTGTCAAATTTAGGTGAACTGGCGCTATGCCGACACCAACTGATTTACTATTTTCATATTGGATTTTTCTGCTTTATTTTTGGTTTTTGTATCAGCCTGTTCTTACCGTACAGAATTTTGTTGATGCTTGTTCTGCCCTGTCTGATGTACTCAATAAAAACTTTAAATGAAAAGTATACAGTATCTAAAACCAATATTTTTAGTTTTGGTAGAGTGGGGAAAAAATAGCAACCATGTCAGTTGTTGTTTGTGTCCCCATTGGGGAAATGTACTCAATGAACTGTAATGGACAAAAACTGTACCAACTGAGCGAAAATGGGACGTTGTGTTCACGTACACTCCAAATTTTCTAGTCTGCACCTTCAGTTTTTTGACGTTCCAAAAGTCGCAATCGGCTGTTGAAAGCACTATACTAATGATAGTACTCTGTTTTAGGCTTTCTTTCCTTTATTTTCATCTGGTGATCTGACCAGTAAGTCTGTTGTTTTTCAACAGAACAAGCTGTCCTGCAAATGTAGCAGTTTAGAGGGCTGAGACAAACCATTTACCACTGACAGGAGTGCTTACAATAACGATCAGCTATTATTTATTTATGGAAAACCTTTATCCCAAAAGAGAAAAAAAAACTGTTGCTGTAATTGCTTAAAAAGTGTTAGCTGGAGTTTGGCTTCAATTTGTTTAGTGTATTTAAATCTGCTAGTGTACCTAACGTCCCCTCCCCCCCAGATTAACAATGCTGCTGTTCAAAGGTGTCTCTGTTGCTCCTTCATCCAGAGTTGAGGCACTCTAATACAGGGGGTGTTCTACTGGCCAGATCATCAGGTGAAAACTGAAGAAAAGACCCTAAAAAAATGCAGCTACCATATCTAACAATTGGTAAGCTGTAATAATATATAATTTTATTATATATTGTATTATATTTTTGGGTTTAATATAACATACATTACTTCAGTGCAATGGAGTGAACCTGACCTAACAGAAATTTATTAAAGGTAATAAATACTAACAGATTATTTTTCCCGACTTTACCCACAATTGAGAAAAAAAGTTTTGGCTTTAGGAATACTTTAGGTAAAATAATTTGCTATGTAAAAACGGCAGAAACAACATGAGCATATATATTCTGTATGTGACACAGAATTCCTGAGAAATTGGGTTAAATATTTATTTAGCTATATACACATTCAGTGGTCAGGGTTTCGTAATAGGTTACTGTAATCTATGATAAACAGATTTTTACTTTCTTCTGAACTAGGACATTTCAGACAGCAATGAACAGAGCCATAGAACAATGTATGCTTATTAAAAATTTAGCAACAGCACTTCTGAGAGTCCATGTAAGGAAAAAACGCACAAACAGCCAATGTTTTTTTATGTTTTTAACCACTTCCATACCAGGCCTTTTCTGGAACTTTCTGTTTACAAGTTTAAATTAGAATTTTGTGCTAGAAAATTACTCAGAACCCCCAAACATTACATATGTTTTTTTTTAGCAGAGACTCTAGGGAATAAAATGGCGGTCGTTGCAACTTTTTACATCACACGTATTTGCGCAGCAAACTTCGGTACTAAAAAATATCCATAGGTGACGCTTACATTTTTTTTTTACATGTTACCAGTTTAGAGTTACAGAGGAGGTCTTGGGCTAGAATTGTTGATTTGAATGCTGTTTGCACATGTGGGTATGACTTACGTCGTATGCATTTACTTCTGTGCGCAAGCACGTGGGGACGGGGGCGCTTTAAAAAAAAAATTTTTATATTGTTTATTTTACTTTTATTTTTTTACACTTTCTATTTAAATTTTTCTTTTTTTGATCACTTTTATTTCTATTACAAGGAATGTAAACATCCCCTGTAATGGGAATAGGGTGTGACAGGTCCTCTTATAGACCCCACATCTCTCCTTCAGGCTGAAAAGACAGAGATAAAATAAATAAATAAACTGTCTCGGCCTTTCCAACTGTTTTCCCGGCATTGTTTACTTCCGCCGGCCCGGAAGTGACATCATATCGTCGCGCCTGGGCCTCCGAGGGTCATAGAGACTATCTGGTCACCAGAAATCTCTATGCTCAACTTCCTGCGGCAACCGATTCATTCTCCGGCTCGCCCATCGCATGGGCTCGCCGGTAGAAGCACCTGTAAGAACGATCAAGAGGCTGAACTGCCGCTATGATTGTTCTTACAGTGCAGGGAATCACTGGCCGAAAAAGATGATATCTGAATGATGCCTGCAGCTGCAGACATCATTCAGATATGCCCACTCAAAGTCAATGGATGTCATACGACGTCCTTGGACTGGAAGTGGTTAAAAAAAAAACTATACTGATATCGGTCTTTGGCTTAGTGAATTTTTGTTGCAGCTCGCAGGAAGTTTTTAACCTCCAAACATATTGAAAGTATAAACTTTTGGCACAATATAAATTATGAATAATAAAACTACTAATAATCTGAAATTCAACAGGACAGTATATACCAGGGATATGCAATTAGCGGACCTCCAGCTGTTGCAAAACTACAAGTCCCATCATGCCTCTGCCTCTGGGTGTCATGCTTGCTGCTGTCAGAGTCTCGCTCTGCCTCATGGGACTTGTAGTTTGGCAACAGCTGGAGGTCCGCTAATTGCATATCCCTGGTATATACAATAGATAGTTAACCTGGGTGCACACATCAAGTTTTTTTCCATTAACCAGCAGGTTAAACAAAAAAAAACTCAGATTCTTGCATCAATTCAAATGATGTAATTACAGGAATCTCCTCCACTGTGCTTTTGCTCTCTGACAGCAGGGACCGCTGTCAGAATATACTAATTAGTGCTGAGCGAATGAAGGTTTCCAGCAGGACCATTCAACAGAAGCCGGAGAAAGGGCTACACAGGGTTCCTGCTGAATTGGGCAAATTTCGGTACGTGTGTACCTGGCTTAAATAACCTGTTCTATACTGTATTTCCAAGCACCTCTCGGCACTCACGTGACCTCTCTCCTCTCCCAGTCTGACAGCTACAGCGGGAGCAGTGTTGCAAACCTCCCGCATAATTTTATTATGACAAAACATGTCAAATGTACTGGCGGAGCACATTTTTTACTGACAACCTGAAAAAAATATAGAACCTCCTATTATAAAAGAAGACAACTGATATATAAATAGTATATACACAATATGGAAACATTGACAATATTCCTAACAAATAATTTGCATGGTTTACACTTAAAAAGTCAACACAGCCTGACAAATTAGCAGACCCTGATATTTATAGACAGTTGTTAAAAGCAGATTTTTACAAACTGTCAGTAAATTTACTGATGGTTGGCAACCCTGAGCAGGAGGGGCCAAAAAGAACCCTGCTGACATCAGCTGGGAGGAGGAGAGAGGTGGCCAGTCACGTGAGAGCCAAGCTCAGAAATACAGTATAGAACGGCTTATTTTTACAAAACCATATACACTGGGCACATCAATTAATGTAATAGCGGGGATTGTAGAAATTATACTAAGAAATGATAGCAGCAGTCAGAGCTGACAGGCAGGGAGGGGAGGGGGGGAGGAGGACAGAGGAGAGCAGAGGAAAGCTGCAGGTGATGGAGGCACGTAAACTGACCACGGTGTCAGGGCTCAGCAGCCATGATAAACTGTGGTCAGTTTACAGGGGGGAGGGCAGAATCAGGAAGGATCAGCCAGGTATGTCAGATAATACAGGGGGCCAAATTACAAAGCACAAGCACTGTGCTGTTGTTCCTGCTTTAACCTCCCTAGCGGTAATCCCGAGCGTGACTCGGGGTTGTTTTTTTATGCTAGGATCGGTAACCCCGAGTCACGCTCGGGGTAGACATTGCAGAGCTCGCAGCGGAGTTTCCCTACCTTCTCCTGGCGATCCAGCGATGATGTCCTCTGCTGTGATCGCCAGCGAGATCTCCGGCGAGTGTCGGCACTTTCGTCCCCATCTGACTTCCTAGTTCCGTTCCCTGCGAGCCGCAGCGTCGCAAGGGAGCGGAACTGGGCGCCAAATTCAAAAAGGTAAACACATAGTATACATACAGTATACTGTAATCTTACAGATTACAGTACTGTATGTAATAATTACACACCCCCTTGGTCCCTAGTGGTCTGTCCAGTGTCCTGCATGCACTTTTATATAATAAAAATCGTTCTTTCTGCCTGGAAAATGGAGATTGTCCATAGCAACTAAAAAGTGTCCCTTTATGTCAAAAGTGGTTTTAGACCAACTAGAAAGCAGCGATAATAAATTAGAATCACTCGCAGAATTGAGCGATAGCGATTTGTGGGGAAATTCGTCATCAAACACTAAATCTAATGACAGCGACAATTCTGCAACTGAGCAAATTTCAGTGTTTTTGATTTGATTACATTATTGAATAATTTTTATTATAATTAGATTACTATTTTTTATAATTATTTATAGTTATTTATTATATTATAATTTATAATTTTGTGTTTCATATTTATCATACCCGGGATGTCTACTAGACTCTGGTTTGCTTAGGTTTAAGTAAGTAATTACTAAGAATCGCAGGCCTATAATACATAACACCAAATTTTCATGCAAAATAATTGTACCGCTTTTGGTACATAATTCCAGAAAGAATCATACCGCCAGGGAGGTTAAAGGATCTTTTTCTTTTTTTTTTTGGGTTACAAACACTTTAAGATTAGGTTCACACTTGTCCATTCGTGTGCGTGTATGTGAACATCGCTGGTACAGCAGTCCATTTACTTGAATGGGATGCTGTACCCACAAGAAATGTGGAGAAAGAAGTCCCCACCCTTTTTTTAAAACGTGCTGCATGGAACCGCTTTTCCGATGCATGGAGGTGCCATTAAAAAATTAATGACACTCCTGTGTGTCTGCTAAAGAACAGTGGGTTTTGGCTGTGGGTCATAAACATGCAAGATTATGCAGGTTCCCGACCTGCACATATGTCACCCAAACCATCCTCTCCGCTCCTCCCAAGGCCTCCTGCTCTCTAGCTCCTTTGTCTTCTCCTCCCATGCTTGCCTCCAGGACTTCCCCAGAACCTCTCCCATCCTCTCGAACACTCTACCCCAATCTATTCGGCTATCTTCTACTCTTTCCACTTTTAGGCCCCTTTCACACTTATACGACTTGTCCCACGATTTGTGATTGCAAAGTAGCATGACAAGTCGTTTCCCATGATTTCCAATGACAACCATTCAGATTAGTACGACTTCAAAGTAGTCCCTACACTACTTTAGTCCGATTTTGATGCCACTTACACAGGTATTCCCTGAAATCGCGGCAGCGATTCGCGGTAAAATCGCGGCCGCGAAATAGCGGTAAAATCACGCGGCTTTGAAGTCGCAGTAGTGTGAAAGGGGCCTTAGGCAATCCCTGAAAACTCATATCTTCAGGGAAGCCTATCCTGCCTTAAAGTGGATGTAAACCCTCACATATACCCAGTGAAGTGAACAGCCTCAGATGATACAGAGAGATGAAACAAGTCCTCCTACATAAGTTTTACATGTATATCTGCTGTCTTCAACTTTCTATATTCTTTAGAATGTGCACATCGTGTTAGAATTTTTGCTTCCTCTTTCAGCAGTGGAAGGGGAGTCTGGGCATACAGTGTGTGACAGCTGATTGGAGGAAAGGCACACACCCCCACTCCACATCCACAGAGGAAGAATAAAACACGCAGAGCTGTGCTGTAATAAGATCAGCTCTCTGCTAATCTATTTATAGCAGCCTCCCTGACACAAATTTTCAGCTGCTTTTATCTAGTGTGTCGGAAAGCTTGTCAGAAGTTATCATGCTGATAACAGAGGAACAGAACAGCAGAAAGACACAGGACTTAGGAGAGAGATAAGTAAACACTACAAATATATGTGCCCAGCTCAAATTTCATGAATCGGGTTTACATCCAATTTAAGCTAATAACTGAATCTTCTATTTCTCATATCAGTTCATCCCTCACAGTTATTATATTTTGTTCCACATGCCCCTCCTATTAGATTGCAAGCTCCCAGGAGCAGGGCCCTCCTAACCCTTGTATTGAATTGTATTGTTGCTGTATTGTCTCCCTTTATATTGTAGCGCAAACTGTCGGCACTGTATAAATTCTGCATAATATTAATATGTGAACCTAGCCTTAGTGGCAAGTGGAAAGGTTGCACCAAATGTATATATTAACAGTTCAAACATAGTTACATAATTAGTCTGGTTAAAAAAAAGTCCATCTAATTTAGGCATGTCCAAAGTCCGGCCCGCGGGCCATTTGCGGCCCACGTTCCGGTTTAATGTGGCCCCCACTTGGGATTTACATATACATTCTAATGTGGCCCTCCAAGTATATTCGCGTGTTATTTAAAAAAAAAATTTGGATACATCTTGAGCATGACAAATCCCGAGCACCGCTCTCATTGTTAGGATGTGTAGCGGGGCGTGTAACTGGGCATGTAGCTGGGTGTGTTCACAAGTCTATTTGCCAGAGCCGCTATGAAGCTGACAGCGCGAAGAGCCAATCACAGGCACTGTGACATTTCCCCGATCTCTGCATCTGCAGTCCGCTCTTCTGGGAGCCTGTTTCACATTTTCACAGCTCTTAAGCCCCGTACACACGGTCGGACTTTTGCCCAACAAACTTCGTTTTGAGCAAGTTGGACCAACAATCCGACCGTGTGTACGCTCCATCGGACAAACTTTTTTCGTTTGGTTTTGGATTTCATCGGACAAAAGTTGGGTCTGCAAACGGACAAACTTTTGCCCAACAAAAGTCCGATGGAGCAAAGTCCGACCGTGTGTACAGAAAACCATCGGACTTTTGTCCGATGGACAAAACAACTAATGTTAAAATCAACCAACAATAGCAGAAGTTGACCAAAGGGTGGCAGTAAAGAGCAGAAAAAACACGCGATGTTGTAAGAAGTTTTAAGAAAGTTTGCAGAAAAGTCAGAGCGTGTGTATGCTATGGGTGTTCCCAACCAACTCCGTTCGGACAAAAAACCACGGAAAAGTCCGATGGAAGTCCGACCGTGTGTATGAGGCTTAACTGTGAGGAAACCTTTCCATCTCAAACTTGGAAGCTCAAACTTCCGGGGGACCTCGCCATGGTAAGATCACAGAAAGTGGGGACGGGTACCTGTCAAAATCAGGTACCTGCTCCCCCCGAAAAGTGCCAAATGTGGCACCGGAGTGGGGCAGGAAGTAAACGAGCAGAGCTTCCCCTTTTGGGTGGAGCTCCGCTTTAAATCACTGACCTGGGACAAGGTCAGTACAGATCAAACCAGTCAGAGAAATGTCAACATTCCAGACAGTTATCTATCCTTTTCAGAAGGTAAAGTCTATTGTGTAAGCAATATCTCTTATTTTGTGACATGTCTAGGGCCTATTTAAACGTGTTTTTACACAGGATTATCAAAATTTTCACCCAAGATTCACACATTTCTCGAATTGGATTATATTGGAAAAATGTGTGAATTCTAGGTGAAAGTCAGGTGAATCTTGGCTAAAAACATTTATAAATAGGCCCCTAAGCTGTTTCCTCATTTGACCCATATGACATCTTGTTGCTAAGCAGATATTTTCTATTTAATGCTTGGTAAATTGGCAGAACCAGGAAGCTTGTTTTGCACTCATTTTTTCATTATTTTTTTTGCACTCATTTTTTTCAATCTGGCTCTGTCTGTGGCTAGTTTTGAAAGCAGTATCCAAAATTAGAAGACAAAGGAGATTCCTGCACTTACATAAAAAAATGTTACATTCTCTCAGAAGTAAACATAGTATCAACTGTGCACTAGCCAGGCAAATAAGGCAAACAATGTATCCATTGTTTGTAAATGATGTAACTGTGAACTTATCACCTGTTTATTATGACCTGGTCACTCAGTTAGGGATCTTTCACATTTGTGTGGTGATTTTTTTTTAGCGTTTTTCCACACTAGGTCAACACTTTAGTCACAGCAAGGGCACACAGAAGACAATTGTTTTCTATGTGCCTTGTTAATACCACAATGCTAGATTGAGGCGTGGTAAAGAAAAATGCAGACATATTGCATTTTTCTGCAGCGCACTGGATAACCTGGAGCGAGGTCACCGCCATGCTGTTGTGCAGAGACTTGAATGGAGTGTATGCTTTTTATACTTACAATAAAGTTTAAAAAAGATACAAGCTATAACCAAATTTATATTAAAAATTTACTCTATTGGATCAAAGAAGCTGCAGTGGCTTGCAATGGCAGGAAAGGAATTCCACTAGGAACCAGTGAACATTCATAAACAGACTCTTAAGCTGTTTCCCCATTTGACCCATATGATGTTTTGGTAAGTTTGCAGACCCAGGAAGTTTTGTGCAATTGGTTTGCATTCATTTTAGTCAGACTGGCACTGTCTATGGTTAGCTCTGATAGCACATGAGCCACTTGAGTTGCACATGAGTACCAATGCGTGTGCCTGTCCTGTCCTAATCACAATTCTGAAGCTGGCCATACAAACATTCGTACAAAAATTCTCAGCACATTCGACGGCTTGATGAATTTTACTCATAAGTACTTCACAATGTTGTTTGCTTTTAACGTTTGATTTTGGAATGAATGGACTTTACTAAACAAAAACCACGTTAGAAAGTGGTTTATTCAAGAAAAGTGTTCCATCCTCCATCTTCTTACCCCTATATTTTTTATTTCCTAGCTCATTTATACCTATTATCTTTTGTGTATTTACCACTGGTGGCCCGTCTATAAGGGGCCGCAGAGGCACCGACCCCTAATCTACATGCAGGGTGCCGGACGGCATGGATTCCAATGGGGTATTTTTTTTTCGAAGCACCTGATTAGAGCTAGAGGCTCTAATTGGCTTCAAAAAAGGGTGGGCTCGGGGCGCAGAGCACTGCGCTCTGAGCTCACCCAGTTATGTGACAATAGCGAAATAATATTTCCTATTGTCTTCCTGATTCTCCTCCTGGCAATCAGAAAGCAGGACCTGTTTGGCCGAGAGAAGAAGTGATCATATTGGCCGCCGTGATGCCGAGGAGGAGGAGACGCAAGGTGAATCCGACAAGGAGGAAGCGCTGCCAGCGACCTAGATGGGGTAAGTGCAGGGCTGGTGGGCTGACGACCGAGACCTCCTACCCCCCAAAAAAAAAACAACACAAGCCGCCACTGGTATTTACCCTTTTCTTTTTCGTTAACTTGAAGGGGTTGTAAACCCTCATGGTTTTTTACCTTAATGCATTCTATGCATTAAGGCAGGGCTTGACAAATTTGCTTGGAATCTAGGAGCCAGCTAAAAAAGTTAGGAGTCAGGAACGCGCACCGTACCGCCGAGCTTGCGCGCAGAAGCGAACGCATACATGAGTAGCGCCCGCATATGAAAGCGGTGTTAAAACCACACGTGAGATATCGCCGCGATTGGTAGATCGAGAGCAATAATTCTAGCCCTAGACCTCCTCTGTAACTCTAAACACGCAACCTGTAGAATTTTTTAAACGTCGCCTATGGAGATTTAAAGGGTAAAAGTTTGTCGCCATTCCACGAGCGGATGCAATTTTTAAGCGTGACGTGTTGGGTATCAATTTACTCGGCGTAACATTATCTTTCACAATATAAAAAAAAAAAATTGGGCTAGCTTTACTGTTTTTTTTTTTTGTTTTTTTTTTTTATAAAAAAATAAGACAAGTGTATTTTTTCCCAAAAAAGTGCGCTTGTAAGACCGCTGCGCAAATACGGTGTGACAGAAAGTTTTGCAATGACCGCCATTTTATTCTCTAGGGCGTTAGAATAAAACATTTATATATAATGTTTGGGGGTTGTAATTAGAGGGAAGGAGATGGGGCAGTGGAAACACAGGGGAAGCTCCATTAGCATTGCTGGTTGTATGTCATACCAACGGCCACCACAAGATGGCGCCTGATCACAGAAGGAAGCATAGGCCTACATAGAAGCATAGGCCTGCAGAAGGCCGCAAAGCCGCGGCCTCAATTACCGGCCAGTCTGACGCGATCGCGCGGCGCGGGGGGGTTTCACGGAGACACAGGATACCCCAGCTGTGCTGCCACAGGCCCTAGGTCACTAATTCTAGTCGCAATGGCGACCTGGCACCCAGGGATTGTCGAGCCCTGCATTAAGGTGAAAAACCTCCTGTCATGTACCAGCCCCCCAGTGCCCCCCCTTATACTTACCTGAACCCTGTCTTTCTCTGGCCAGGAATGAGCACACCAGCTCTAGCTGGTGTCTCGTGTCCTGATTGGATAGATTGATAGCAGCGCAGCCATTGGCTCCCGCTGCTGGTAATCAAATTCAATGACGTGGGTGCCAGGGGGTGGGGCCGAGTCTGGCTTTCTGTGTCTATGGATGCAAAAGCTGGACTCGGGAGCGCGCCCGCGTGGGTACCCCAAAGGAGAGCTACGGGGAGGAGCTTCTAGTGCCGTTAAGGGACCCCAGAAGAGGAGGATCGGGGCCACTCTGTGCAGAATTAACTGCACAGTGGAGATAAGTGATAAGTGTTATTTAAAAAAAAAAAAACACAAGGGTTTAGTAACTCTTTAATATATGTGTCCCTACAATGTCTTATTTCTGATTATTGTGTGTTGTAATTCATAATCTTATTCTACAATAAAACCTGATTATGTAATATAAAACGGGGGCTTGCTGTGTAATCAACTTTTTAGCTTTATTTGCTAAACTCATTTGATCCTACAGTTTTTTTTTTACACCATGGACTGCTAGAAGGGTCCTTCGGAGCTCTTAGCAGTCCACTTTTTTAAGCCATATTACATTGCAGAGTACAGGTTCCCTTCTCACTTATACTTCAGATATCTGAGGGTCCCAGCCCATCCTTGGTGTCCCTCCATTCACCCAGTGAATGGAACAAAAGGTAATTGCAACTTATATTTGTCAACTTGCAGGGCTTTATGTGAAACATCACCATGAGTTAGCATACATTATGTGGACTTTATTATGGTAAGTCCTTTTGCGGACTCAGTAAAGTGAAGTCCAAATAAGAATATCTATATGGTGATGACGGGATGCACCCTACATCAAGCCATATGCCCACCAAGCATAGATGCGGCCTCCCCTTTCTGCCCACTATGCAGGAGGTGGCCTAAAGGGCCCAACTGACCCTTTTCAATTTCATTGAGCTGAATGATCTGCCTGGTAATTGTGCTGTTGTTTGCACCTAATGCCCTGTACACACGGTCGGAATTTCCAATGGAAAAAGTCAGATGGGAGCTTTTCATCGGATATTCCGACCGTGTGTATGCCCCATCGGACTTTTTCCGTCGGAAATTCCAATGGACTTAGATAGAGAACATGTTCTCTATTTTTCCATTGGAATGCCGAATGAGTTTTGACTGGTCAAAAGTGTGGCCGTGTGTACGGGGCATAACATGGTAAAGCACCAGGGGAGCTGCCCCTCCAGGTACAGAAGTTCAGGATGAAAATGATGTTCATAGCAAAAAGAAGAAAGCAAATCATTGATGCATAACATGTTTTCATTTTTATTGACAGGATACATACACGCAGAAAGAATGTTTGACTGAAAAGCACACCTTTAACTCATGCCAAAAAGTGTTCTGTGATCCTTGGAAGAGGTGTGTGGATGGAAAGTGTCTCTGTAAGCCTCCTTACCAATGTCCTAAGAATAAAACCATGGGTGTGTGCACAGAATCCCAGAGGACCTTCCTCACTTACTGTCAGTTAAAGAGTGCTGAATGTACTAATCCTGCCTACAGATTTACATCCGATTCTCCATGTAAAGGTAAGTGTGATCTCAAACATATGTTTTATTGTTTTAAATTTGTTTTATTCAGTTTTTTCTACATAAATATAGCTTTCATTACATTTCCAATAATTATAACAATAAAAGATTTCACATTTAAAATAAACACATCATCACATTAACAACAACAACCACAACAACAACAACAATTCAATGGGTCTATCCTGCATCGTCCTAATTTTTCTTCTCTCTATTACCTCAGCCTTCCCCTATACCCCCCGTAGGAAAGAAAAACAGGGGGAAAAAAAGGGGAGGGGGGACTTCCTCCCCCTTATTTTATTAAAGTGCTAAGTGCTCAATTTCCCATTTCTTATGGCTATGACCTCCAGTATATTTTGTTTTTGAGGAGACAAGGGAATTACTCTCTTTCCCCATTTCTCACTACCCCACGTGTTGAGAAAAAACAAAAACAAAAAAACAAAAAACAAGGGGGGGGGGGGCAAAACCCTCCCTCCCCCTATATCGTTTTAAACTCATTGTGCTCAGTTTCCCAAATCTTATTCTGTGTTTTGAACTTTGTGACATCTGAAAATTGTTTCATTATTTATAAGGGGGCATGGGTATCCCCGTCTTCCCCTAATACCCACTAACCTCTCTCCCAAGTCTTATTCTGTGTTTTGAACTTTGTGACATCTGAACTTGTTTCATTATTTATAAGGGGGCATGGGTATCCCCTTCTTCCCCTAATACCCACTAACCTTTCCGTGAATTAAAAAAAAAAAAAAAAATGTTTTAAAGAGGTTTTTTTTTTTATTTGAGCTGTACTTTCAACAGATACGGCATTAGGCATTGCACTCTCAGCTGATGCCACACTAGGGTTGTCACCTCATCCCTTTAAACCCGAACACATATGTATTACACAGGTTCTGTGGCTAATTTAAAGCAGATAAGGCACCAAGTGAATTTAATTACCACCTTAATCAGCCCTAGAACCTGTGTAATTAAAGTGAAATTAATTACCACCTTAATCAGCCCTAGAACCTGTGTAATTAATACGTGTTTGGTTTTAAAGGGATGAGGTGGCAACCCTATGCCACACCTTGGCCATACACCTTGCAATCCAATTTAAAAATGTTCTTTATATCTACCAACAATTTTTGGGTATGACAGACTACTTTATTAGATAGACAGTAAGTAAATAGTTTAGGTAGGACTTCTACTATAAAAGAGATTGCACGTGCAGATTGCAAGGTGCCTGACCAGCAACACTTGTTGCTTTATTATACACGAAGGGCTATGTTATCATACATGGCAAAGCAAGCTACATACTGTATACCTGTGTAGCACCCTCCAAGGTAGGTGCTAGGTAAGTATTAGTGTGTGTTTTTGATAGGAAAATTTAGTTGCCACACTGTAGTTAGTGTGGCTGTAATTTTGGATAAGATAAAAGCATAGTTCGGCTCACTGTACTCAGTGAGCTGTAATTGTTTATCTAGGTCTGCTCTGTGTGTTCTGCTGCTGCCAGTCTGTCTGATAACTCCCTCTGTATCCAGGTAACTTGAGAAGTTTCTGGATGATAGGTGTGGAGTTATGCAGATGGCAGCATCAATATGGATACAGCCCCAGCCTATCCCAGAGAGGCAGGCTCTGATGGCATGCTGGGAGACTGCATATATTCTGTGAGGGTCTTGATTGGGCGACCTGAGGGGAGGAATGCTGAGACCCAGGTGCTTAAAAAAAGCTGATTGAGGGGAGCTGTCTGGAGGGTATTGCTTGGAAGATTAAAAGGAGGCTACCATCTGTCCTTGGGCCTTGTCAGTACAGAAACTCTGAGATCTTGGGGACCTTGTTCTCTAGCTACCCCTCTGTACCCTATAGTCAGCCGTGGGTCTGTTAAAGGGGACACTGGCTGGTGTCCTGAAGAGCTTTGTCCAGATAATCTCCTGTTTGAAAGGGACTTTGCTCTTGTGGTTCTAACTACTACTACTTAGGCTGAAGACTGCTGTTTGTTTCAAGCACGGACTTCATTATAGCTTGCTCAGAAAGATCAAGTCCTCAAGTTGTACATAGTTCTTATCTTTAGAGTATCTCACCACTTCCCTCACATAAAAAACACAAAAACAACATCCTCTGGTCCTCCGCAGCTTTCTCTGGTTCTTCCTGCTGACCTCCACATCATTACTGTCTCCTGTAATGAAGTTAAATAGGAGCTCCAGGCTACAAATACTATATCTGCTGACTTTCAATATTAGGACACTTGCCTGTCCAGGAATTCAGCGATGTCTTCACCCAAGCTGATTTTTCAACCGGTTATCGGATGCTGCCACCGCCATCTTCACTAAGGGAAACTGGCAGTGAAACCTTGCGGCTTCACTGCTGGTTCCCTACTGTGCATGCGCAAATCGCGCTGTGCTCTGTGAATGGGCCGGCTGTGGGGTAAGGAGGGGGGGGGGTCAAAACCAGGTACCTTCTCCCCCCTACCCCCCAAAAAAAAGGTTTCAAATGTGGCAGCGGAGGTTGGGAGGAGGCAGACAAGCAGATCTTCCCCTTTTGGGTGAAGCTCCACTTTAAGGTCTGCATGTGGGGACCAGTGAGAGCTACAGGGAATCAGGACATTCCTGGAAGTGTCAGTTTCCTTGAAGAGTTCACAGGATTTCAGGATCAGAATGATGCCAGTAGAGAGCCAGAGACTGACAGTCACCATCTCTCTGCTCAGGAGCCACTGAGAACTGTGATAAGTTTGATTACTCAGTTCTCAGCCGTAGAGCCGACTGGAGGACAGATGCAGCATCCACCTATGTAAGTATGATTAAAAGAAAAAGATCCCATACCCGCCATCTCCTCTTTCCTGCTATCTGGCCCACATGACAATTAGGCCTCATTCACATAGAGCAGGGATAAGCAATTAGCGGACTTCCAGCTGTTGCAAAACTACAAGTCCCATCATGCCTCTGCCTCTGGGTGTCATGCTTGTGGCTGTCAGAGTCTTGCTATCCCTCATGGGATTTGTAGTTCTGCAACAGCTGGAGGTCCGCTAATTGCATATGCCTGACATAGAGCATATGTGCCCATACTCAGTGCAATGGTTGTGTACCACGTGGGGATACTTGGTGTTCTGTGCATTCCTGTGCAGGCAGTCCAGTCAAAGTCAATTGGGACACAGCAGCTGCATGGATGTAGTCGAATGTCAAAATTTGACACGCAGACAGGAAGGCATGCATGTATCGGAATGCACAGTGTCTGCATTCAGATCTGTGCACCCACTTCTATAGGTGAAGCTCTCTGGTGGATGAGCCTGTCTGAGTGAGCCCTTAGGGGAATTTATCAAAACTAGAGCAGACAGAATCTGGAGCAGCTGTGCATACCAACCAATCAGCTCATAGCTTTCATTTTCAAAGCTGAACAAGCTGAAGATAGAAGCTGATTGGTTGCCATGCCTAGCTGTTCCAGATTCTGAAAGCACCAGTTTTGATCAATTGCCCTCACTGTGTTTTACATTACTTACTCCTGACTACTACATTCTAAGTTACAGCACATGCTTTGTTAAAGTGGTTGTAAAGGCACAAGGTTTTTTACCTTCATGCATGCTATGCATTAAGGTAAAAAATCTTCTGTGTGCAGCAGCCCCACCTAATACTTATCTGAGCACCATCTCGATTCAGCGATGTCCACGAGAGTCTTGGCTATCCAGAGAATCGCACTCCTGATTGGCATTTGGCCATTGGCGCCCACTGCTTTCAATCACAGGCAGTGAGCCAATCAGGAGAAGGAGTGGGCGGGAGTGCGCCTGCTTGGATGCCCCCATAGCAAGTTGCTTGCTGTGGTGGCACCCGGAAGGAGGGAGGGGCCAGGGGCGCCGACAAGGGACCCGAGAAGAGGAGAATCCAGGCTGCTCTGTGCAAAACCATTACACAGAGCAGGTAAGTATAACATGTTTTTTATTTAAAAAACAAAAAACAAGACTTTAATATCACTTTAAGGTTAGCTGTTTTTAGTAAAGGATATGCAATAGAACAGTTTTATTTTATTAAAATAAGTGTACCGAATTCTGTACTGTCTGTTACATACTTGCTTGTGGCATAGGCATTAAAGCATATGGTCATTAAAGCCCCTCCCACTGTTTATGCAATCTGACCACACATCCAGTTTCGGTGTGGCGCCGCTATATTGCCACTAGGGTTGCACTGATACCACTTTTTTAAGATCGAGTACAAGTACCGATACTTTTTGTTCAAGTACTCACCGATACCAATTACTGATACTTTTTATTAATCTAATGCAAAAGTGTCACTAATATTTTACACTTTTATTTACAACGCTTTCTCCTTTTTTGGGGGGGGGGGGGTGGTTCTAGGTGTCAGTGTGTTTTTTATTTTATTTTTACAATTTAACCTTTTACATATGTATTTATTACAATTCTTAAAAATTTTTTATCAGCCCTGTTGCAGGACTTTGGTGAGATATCAGGGGTCTTAACAGGCCCCTGACATCTCCCCTTTGAGACAGGGAAAGGGACTGAGGACACAGATTCCCCAGTCCCTTTCTCTGAAGCCTCAGCTGCACTGAAGATGAATGGACAGGAGACAGCATCATAAACACAGTTTACAAGGCTCAGTTATGAATGGACAGAGGCAGTGATCACTGACACTGTTCATTCGGAAAAGGAAGGAAGCCGGTACATGACAGATTTACCAACTCCTTCCTCCGCTCTCCATCCTGACAGATCAAGGACAAAGGGGGTGGAGGAGCATGGAGGGGAACCCGAGCGGAGCACGGAGGGGGACAGGAGCGAATCACGGAGGAGGACAGGAGCGAATCACGGAGGAGGACAGGAGCAGAGCACGGAGGGGAACAGGAGCAGAGCACGGAGGGGGACCAGAGCAGAGCACTGAAGGGGACCGGAGCAGAGCACTGAGGGGGACCGGAGCAGAGCACTGAGGGGGACCGGAGCGGAGCATGGAGGGGGACCGGAGGAGTCTGGAGGAGCACAGAGGACACAGAGGGGGACTGGAGGAGGATACGGGGACAGTCAGGGGTGATCGGTGCGGCAGTGGGGGGAGTTACAAGCCCTGATCCCCCTGTATAGATTTCAATAAAGCAGCTGAAAGCTGCGGGAGGGAGAGGAGGAGAAACGGCTGTCAGCTGCTTTATTGGAATCTATACAGGGGGATCGGTGCTTGTAACTCCCCCTACCGCCGCACTGATCATCCCCTGACTGCCCAGGTATCGGATCAAGCATCGGAGCATTTGCCCGAGTACAAGTACTCGGGCAAATGCTCAATATCGGCACCGATATCGTATCGGTGCAACCCTAATTGCCACATATAATTTTTATGGGGGGGGTGCAAAAAAATGACCAGCCCCGGGTGCCAGGTGTGCTAGCTACGCCACTGCATGAAATAAACCAGTTGTTGCCTGACATAACTGTTTGAATATGGTTTCCTAGCTGGATAGTGATTTTTCCATAGAAGCTAACACATTTTTATTTCTATGTAACAGTAAACAATATAAACTCCTTTACTTTTGTGTGTGTGTATAGCTATAGAACAGACCTGTTTCAGATAGTTTGAAAAATAAACAGCTAGGATAATCCACAAGTAATATTGGTCATGTTATTTACAAAGGTTGAAAAGTGTATGGGTTAAAGAATAAGGACCATATTACACCTATACAGTGGCGTCTCCAGCTTTCATATTTAGGGGGGTCACATGGGGGGACGGGGACAAAAGTAGGGGGGCCAACTATAAAATGCAATTATATATATTTACTACGATCCCCTTTCACATGTTCTGTAGTGAGCTCCCTTCCTACTATACTGGGTCCCCCAGGGTGGCAGAAAACAAGAGATATATGTCACCAGCACACAAAGAAAATATAAGGGTCCAAAGCAGTGGGAGAACTATCAGGGTCGCAAAGGTTGTCTTGCCACCGGGCCCTGGTGTTTTGCCACTGTGGGGGTTCCCCAGCTGTCCTGTCCCTGCTATTGACAGCGCTGGTCTGGCATCTGTCTCCTTGGCAGCAGCAGCAGTCTATTAGGACCTAGTGCTGGTGACATTATGGGTGCATGCAGGGGAAGGCTGGCACTATTGGCTATAGAGAGCTGAGCCCCCAGCTGGTCACCTAGCAGCAGTAATGCTGTATAACCTTCTCTGTTGACATGCTGATCGGGATGTGATCCAGGTGATGCTCCCAGTCAGATCTAATAAACACAGTATTTATTAGCATCAAGAGTACAACCACATATATATATAATCAACCGTATGCTCAGCAGCCATGTGGGCTCTATGCCTGTAAAGTGTGGGCTTTGATCAATAAAATCACTGATATTTAACACTAGGATTTGACTAGGAGCATCACCTGGATTGCATCCCGATCAGCATGTCAGAGAAGGCTCCACTGCTGCTAAGCAACCTACAGGGAGCTCAACTGTCTACAACCAATAGAGATGGGCTCGGGTGTGTTTGAAATCCCACATGCCCGATCGCGCCAGGAAGCTGACACTCCACAGTGCTAATCACAGCCAGTGAGACATTTCCTGGTCTGTGGAGCTGCGGACTGGGAAATGTCTCACTGCCTGCGATTAGCGCTGTGCAGTGTGGGCTTCCTGGCAAGCTCTGGCATGTGGAATTTTGAACATGCCCAGCCCATCTCTAGCAACAAATTGTGCTGGCCCTCCTGTACATTAGCCCCATAAAGTAACCAGCGCTAGGTTCCAATGTGCTGCCGCCGCTGCCATGGAGACAGAGACCAGCGCTGTGAATAGCCGGGACAGGACAGCAACTCTGGTTGTTCCAGCACTGGTCCACACTGGGAACATTCCCCCATCCACCTATAATGTGTAGATGGGGAAATTGGATCATTTCTTTTTTTTTTTCCATTCAACCTAATAGTTGAATGAAAAAAAGTGATCAATGTATGGGCTGCCTAAGAGCTAAGACCAGCCATAGACAGTTTAAATCTGGTTCAGCAGGAACTGGCTGAGATTTGAACTATTAATGAGCAGATTCTCTTATGATTATCACTAGTGGTTGCTATAGCCACTAGTGATAATCACTGTTTGTTGGGAGAATTCAATTGCTGGGCAGGAGGGATATTCCCCTGTCAGCACTGTCTGTGTTGATGGGGGAATCATGCAAGTTTCTTTCCTGCAATCTGTGGATGCAGGACAGAAATTTGCACCGTATATTACCTGCACTTGAAAGAACAGGAGAGGGGGGAGGGAGACAGATGGGGGAGAGAATGAGGGAGAGAAGGGATGGAGATAATGCAGTTCAGTGATTACAGTGTACTGCAGTCTGCAGTGCACACACTTACCCACAGTCCAGGCTAGAATCTCAGGCATCATTCACACACAGCCAGGAATGCTGCTGATTTTCATATTTCCCGCCCACACATCCCCTCTCTTCAGATACAGCACGCCGGGATAGTGTCGGCGGGACTGGAAGGAGGAGGAGGAGCTGTATTCCTCCCTGCTCGTATGTGAGGAGAGTTAGGGGGGGTGGCTGTACTCGCTGGGCTGTGAAAGAGTGTCATAGACTGACACTCGGCTCAGCTTGCAGTCACCACTCTCGGAATTTACAGGCTGGTTCTCCTGTCCTAAGGATGGGAGAAATCAGTCTGCTTTTTCAGTAACTAAGATGAAGACTTGGGCCCCCCCCCACAGTGCTCGTGGAGTCCTTCCTGAAACTCGCTCTTCTCCGTGCCAATGAGGATGCGGGGGAAGGAGCAGATCGGGCGGCTGTGGTTATGTGAGTGCTCGCATTATGCAGTGTCAGCGAGCAGAGGGAGGGGGAGGAATTCCCCGCAGGAGCTGACTGGGGACGCTCTCCCTCTCAGGAGAGACTGTGTTACTCCAGCGGCGGACCGATCAAAATACAAAAAAATATATATATATTTTTTAGGGGGGGGGCACATGGTGGGGCACAGCATAATTAAAGGGGGTCAGGGCCCCCTCTGGCCCCCCCTAGGGATGCCATTGCACCTATACAAATCGTTGTGGCAAGGTGTACATTGTTGCAATGTCTGCGTGTGTTGCACAACTATGAATTTTCTGTTTCAATAGTATTTATATGCAGCGGTGGCCGGTCCATAAGGGGCGCAGGTGCACAACCCCCTAATCTTCATGCGCCGGCCCCTAATCTCCATGCAGAGCACCTTATTCAATGATTTCTTCGAGTTTTTTTTTTTTTTAAAGCACATGATTAGAGCCTGAGGCTCGAATTGGCTTAAAAATGGTTGAGCTCGGAGTGCAGAGCACTGCGCCCCGAACCCACCCACTTGTTAGCAAATCAATATTCGCTCTAGTCTTCCGGCTTCTCCTCCTGTCCAATCAGGACAGGAAGTGGGTCTTAAGACCGGATTGGCCAGGAGGAGAAGCTGGGGATGGGGTAAGTGCGGACCTGGCTCGGGGGGGTTCGTTTGCCGCCCCCCAAAAAAATGGAGCACCAGCCGCTACTGTTTATATGGTTATTACAAGAAGATGCGAACCAAGATATGTGTGTGAGCTGTTCAGGCTACATAGGAATAAATTCCTGTGCCCACCGTTGTGAGTGCTGCCTGGGAATGAAGCTTATCTATACTCCAAGTAATGGTAGAGAGTGATAGGTGTCCCGGGAGCCACACATCAAGTCAAAGTCTGCTGTGTGATAGTAAATGGCAGTCTCAGCCCAGGGGGGCGTGGCCTGGCAGGGGTCCATTCACTATCACACAGCAGGCTTTGACTTGATGTGTGGACACCTATGACACCTGACTCTCTAATATTACAAGAAGATAACATGCAAAAGTTGTGCCCGCTTTGATATTTGCAAGGGTTGTACAGCTATTAATTTTCAAGTCCAACACACATACTCACTTTTTAGGTCAGCACAAAAGATATGGGGAGAACCTTTTGGCCTGATGGATAGAAGTTTAATCTCTGCAGAAGAAAACCTTTGAAAAATGTTGTATAGTCTTTTTGCAAGAACTGGTTAATGCAGATTTCATAAATTTCAAATCCAAAGAGTATTCAATTGCCTTTGTAGAAAATTATTTTGTCTTATCCAAGCAAATTGGGCCACGTTTTAAACCTCTAGACTACCTGCAGGTTTTTTCTTAACCTAACTGTAAATAAGTTGCACATCACATTAATAAAGGACAATCACTGTTCTGGTCCCAGGTTGTCATACCATTACTTTTGTTTTTACAATTTAGGAAAATTTGAAATATCGGTGAAGAAAAGAAATGGCAATATTGTGAAGAATAACGGCACTGTGTTAATAAAATTACCTGGTAATACAAAGGAAATGCTTGTGTGCCCTGCAAAATGGACAATTACAGAAGCCAATGTAGCCTGCAAGCAACTTGGATTTCCCCTGTAAGTCACAGCAGTTTCATTTTACTGATTATCTATTTTGTGTTTTATGTTCTCCTCCACAGGTAATTTTTCACTGTTTCATGGGTAAACGGCTTTCTCATCATATACCGCTATTAGGTACATGTGGACTCATGCCTCGGAAATACGACCGGTTTTCCCGGCAGGAAAAAAAAAATGACGCTTTTCCCGATGGGATTCCTCTCAAGCCTACCTTGCATACACACAGTCACACAAAAGACCGCTGAACTTTTGAATGGCAAGAACGCGGTGACGTCAAAGACTACGACAAGCCGACAAAATGACGTTCTATGCTTCCGCGCATGCGTCAAATTGTTTACAAGCATGTGTGTTTTTTCCCCCTCGGGAAAGCATACAGACGACCGGTTTTCTCGGCAGGATTTTTTCCTGGCGGGAAAACAGAGAACTTTTTTTCCTGCAGTTTTCCTGTCGGGAAAATTGCGATGGAACATACACACGGACAGTTTTCCTGGCGAAAAGCTGTAATGGCAGTTTTCCTGCTGGGAAAAACGGCCGTGTGTACGAGGCATGAGACTTACCAAAAACCGAACATGGCTGAATGGCTCAGTGATATTAAAATACATTTGGTAGTTTAACCACCCTGTCCTAAACAGGGGCTACTAGTCAGATTTAATTCTGCTGGGTCGTAGATAACCTATCTGATTTATAGTCTATGTGTTTATTTTGTTTTTCCCCTAGATTTAGTGAAGCTAAGGTTTCTCCCTTCTGCCGGTAGGTGTCAATGGTACCTCTGGTATTAGTATGAAAAACTACAGTGTGACAGACCTAGCCGGGACAGAGGCTTTTGGAGGGGACTGAATGCAAGCCTCTTGCCTTGCGACCGTGGGCCCTGGCATTTGGGGGAATGGTGCTCTTTGTGAGCTGTATGCCTGGGGACACTTGAGGGGGTGTTACTTTGGATTCAGGTCCATGTCCCCCCAAGACACACAGACACTGGGAACCCTGTATATGCCATATTAGAGTGACTGAGTCATACTGTTGGGACGTTCACACATTCCCTCTAAGGATATGCGAATGCAATCACCTCCAGCCATCTGTCTGTCCTCTGTGCTAATTTGACCCTGCTAAAATGTGTGATGTTTACACTTATGATAATGTGTATTGTATAGCAGGTGCCGGCATGTCTACCCTGAAAGGTCATAGCTATGAGTCACCTTGGCTGGCTAAAGGATTTAGTTAGTTAATTAGCTCATGTTAATGTATGTTCTGGTTACTCCCTCTGTTTCTGTATATAAGACTTGTTTTTGGTTCTAATAAAGTCTCTCTTGGTTGAACTTACATACAGCCTGCCTGGTGTTTGTTCTGACCGACCACAAATGGATTCGAATGGCACATAGCTGTAGTTAGAATCCTGGAGCACCGGATGATCCAATAGAGCAGAGGAGTGTTGGGAGAGGGGAACCGAACGAGCAAAGGGGCTTGTTACATTGGTTGGCAGCGGTGGGATTTGCTCTCCAGTTCCTGGGACACTCCAAACCACCACAGTGAATGACCAGCTATGCAGCCTGCAGGAAAGTCACGCTGAAAGACCTACTTGAGAGCCGAGATGGACCAGAAGAAGGGTGATGCAGGACCCCGGTCAGTTGAAGATTTGTTTCAGCAACGAGTGCGGCAGCGGTTGGCATTATATGGGGCTAACCCATCAGAGACCGCCATACAGGAAGCCATTAAAGACATCCAGCTGCAGGATGCCCGACAAGAGAGAGAACGAGAGCGACAAGAGAGAGAACGAGAGCGACAAGAGAGAGAACGAGAGCGTCAAGAGAGAGAATGAGAGCGACAAAAGAGAGAACTAGAGCGGCAACATGAGTGGAGAATGGCGGTAATACGGCAATCGGAGACACCGCCTAAAGAACCAGCCGCCATGGAAGAGGAATTCGGAAGGAGGTTGCGAGAGATGCAGGGAGGAGAAGCAGGCCATCTCCCCCCACAACAGTTAACCAGAGCAGATGGTGTGGAGTCCCCAGCAGAAGTGCTGGCAACAGGGCAGAGTGATACCCACCTCTGCCCAGCACCGGAAACCACTGTGGAGTTTCAGGGAGCCGGGGCAGTTGGCCCCTCTCCCCAGCAACAAGCTGAGGCAGTAAAGCTTTTACTCCCAGCTGAATCACTGGCAGCAGGGCAGAATGCTACTGGCATCGGCACACAACTGCCACAGGAGCGGATATCGGTGGATGGGACTGCGGTCTCCACTCACAGCAACCCAGCAGAAGAGCTGGCAACAGAGCAGAGTGCCACGGGCCTCTGCTCTCAACTAACCAAAGAGGGAGGTCCTGTGGTATTGGATGGGACTTCAGTCCTCACTGACACAACCCCAGAAAATGGTGTGACACTGAGACAGGAGGATGTCAGCCTTGCTTTTGCAAGCACTGGGGGATTTTCACCTACCACAAGTGGATGGGACTTCAGTCTCCACTTGTATACCCCAGGGATGCCGGGCAGTCGACCCAGATCCCCAACAGCATGACGGACTGAGCCCAGTCACCCTGTCTTCTCTCCAGCGGCAGAAAGGACTCCAGGGAGAAGGGCCAGTCCAGGCCTCTCCCCAGCGGCAGGTACGTTCTCTGAGAGAGGCAGAGGTTGGCTGGGTAAGTAATGCTCTGTTTGGAGCAATTCGTTTGGGGTACTGTGTGGATGCCGGCATTGGGGGAATGGAAATATGGACTAACTTCGGAGTCAACCCGTTTGGGGTCTCCTCCTATGTTAGTTTCCTGCCGAAAGGGGAGATGTGTGACAGACCTAGCCGGGACAGAGGCTTTTGGAGGGGACTGAATGCAAGCCTCTTGCCTTGCGACCGTGGGCCCTGGCATTTGGGGGAACAGTGCTCTTTGTGAGCTGTATGCCTGGGGACACTTGAGGGGGTGTTACTTTGGATTCAGGTCCATGTCCCCCCAAGACACACAGACGCTGGGGACCCTGTATATGCCATATTAGAGTGACTGAGTCATACTGTTGGGACGTTCACACATTCCCTCTAAGGATATGCGAATGCAATCACCTCCAGCCATCTGTCTGTCCTCTGTGCTAATTTGACCCTGCTAAAATGTGTGATGTTTACACTTATGATAATGTGTATTGTATAGCAGGTGCCGGGATGTCTACCCTGAAAGGTCATATCTATGAGTCACCTTGGCTGGCTAAAGGATTTAGTTAATTAGCTCATGTTAATTTATGTTCTGGTTACTCCCTCTGTTTCTGTATATAAGACTTGTTTTTGGTTCTAATAAAGTCTCTCTTGGTTGAACTTACATACAGCCTGCCTGGTGTTTGTTCTGACCGACCACAAATGGATTCGAATGGCACATAGCTGTAGTTTGAATCCTGGAGCACCGGATGATCCAATAGAGCAGAGGAGTGTCGGGAGAGGGGAACCGAACGAGCAAAGGGGCTCGTTACATACAGTAAAACTGACTTATGAATATTCATGCTTTCCCTAGCCAACCAGTAGGAGTTTTATAGCCACTGGTGCATGCTAGGGAGAGTATAAATATTTGAGGAGGGCCAAGTGATTACTCTTTCACCTAGGCTCTGGCCTAGGGTGGATGTATGTGGAGTAGCTGAGTAATAAGGCCTGAAGCCTGAGGCCTATAACTGTGCTTGAGACTCTGTGGTCTGGGAGTTCGGCTGAGGACAGGAAAGGAACTGATGATCTGTGTGATGAAGTACCAGAGGCCACTCTGCCACATGAGGTCCTGGGTGAGAAACTTGTGGAGAGCCTGGGAAAGTGTCAAGATGGGCTCGTCCAGAGTACCTCTGCTGCTACTGGAAAGTTGTGGTTGCTAATGGAGATGGCTGTTACTAAGAAGGTACAGATTGCAGGGTTAAGCTTAAAGGTTCTTTTTCTGTAGAGGTGTCTCTTTTTATGTGCTGTTGAGCCTGCAGACCAGTAATGGGCATGCAGAACTCCCTATCTCTCTCTCTCTCCCTGGAGTTTTTGTGGTATAAGCAACAAACTCCCTTTTTGTTTTGTACCTTAACCACTTGCCGACCGCCCTATAGAAGTTTTACTGCTGCAGGGCGGCAACTTGCGCAGGATCATGTATATATAAGTAATTCTGCAATTCTGCCTGCAGGGGGCATGCGTGCGCCACTGGTAGGCCACTTCTGCTGTGATTCTTCACAGCAGAAGCCGATCTGCGGATGCCGGGCACTCAATGTCCTCTGGCACTCGCTGATCATCGTAAACAAGGCAGAACGCTGTTCTGACGAGGGGGGGGAGTGGATTATGAATTAATTATTTGGGGATTAAGCAGGGACTAGTATCCATCTCTTCCCCTATTAAAAGCAGCACACATAGTAAACACAAACACTGGCTACTCACACCATTAACACTTTGATTGGCTGGGAAGAGGTTTAAACATCCAGGACAATGTCATTAGTACAGTGGCAGTATTTTTAGCACTGATCACTGTATTAGTGTCACTGGTTCCCGCAAAGCATCAAAAGTGTCAGTTAGTGTCCGATTGTCTGGCGCAATATCGCAGTCCCGCTATAAGTCGCTGATCGCCGCCATTAATAGTATAAAAAAAATGTATTAATTAAAATGCCATTAATATATCCCATAGTTTGTAGACACTATAATGTTCATGCAAAACAATCAATATATGCTTATTGAGATTTTTTTATATTTTTTACCAAAAACATGTAGCAGAATACATATTGGCCTAAATTTAGAAATTAGATTAGTTTTAAAAAAAAAATTATTGGATATGTTTTGTAGCAGAAAGTAAAAAAAAAATTTTTTTTTTTTTGTTTATAGCGCAAAAAATAAAAAACGCAGTGGTGAACAAACACCACCAAAAGAAAGCTCTCTTTGTGGGAAAAAAGGACATACATGTTATTTGGGTACAGCTTTGCTTGATCGCGCAATTGTCAGTTAAAGCAATGATCATGAAGGGGGGTAAATCTTCTGGAGGTCAAGTGGTTAAAGTGACTGGCACCCATCTGGGTACAGCATGTAGCTGTCTCCGGGGACGATTTGTTTGTTTTAGATCAGTTGCGGCCATAATTGCATGGCTACTTTCCTGCTTATTTGGCATATACCTGATTGATTTTGAGGACCTAACTACCCTCATGCCTGGCTGCATTCCATACTGATAGCTCTGGTCTATCTACAATTGTCCCCATACAATACGTTTTTATATATTCACTAATGGGTGCTCTATCAGTGTACTGAGTCAAATGACTCCTTTGTATAACCACCCCCCCATTATAAGAAGCACCCTGAACTTCATTCTGGCACCATTGAGATGTGAATGATTCTCATTTTTTATATTGGATCTGTGCATAATTGCACTTTTTCTAAACAAGGGTTAATAGATACCTCGCCAGTCCCAAGATAGCAAGTCCTGTTTTGTCTTGCTATCCTTGAGTCGTCCCGAAGAAGCCTCGCGGTGAAACGCGTTGACGCAAAAGGGACCACATTTTCCATCTTGTGACATTTTTTAACTCTTCTTATGCTGTGTACACACGACCGTTTTTCTCGTCGAGAAATTTTTTTTTTTTCCATTTGACGAGAAAAACGATCGTCTGTGGGCATTTTGTCGTTTTTCTCGACGAGAAAAACGGCATTAAAAACGACGAGAAAAATTAGAACATGTTCTAATTTTTCTCGTCGTTTTTTCCGACATTTTTTCCACGGCAGTTTTCCCATAGGGAAACACTGCCGCAGAGCCCACAGACGGTCGTTTTTCTCGACAAGAGAAAAAATGACATGAAAAACGACCATGTGTGGGGAACAAGCCGTTCCCTCGTTTTTAATGTCATTATTCACGGCGGTTTTTTAACCGCCGTGAATAATGATAGTGTGTACGCGGCATTAATCATGTTGTTACTGTGTTTTTTGTCTATTATAAATACATTTTTATTTTTTGTCTATCTACCGTGTCATTGCCTCTAAAGTCCGGCCTCTTTGGGTATTTCTCCTCCTTGAGTTTACCCTTACATTTTTTCATTTGGCACCCATCTGTTCACATGTCCCATTATGCCTAAGAGATCTGCCCCTGAGGCGAAATGTCAGCCCACTTTGTCTGAGGGTTACCACCATGCTCCTGCGGGTCGAGGGGGGATGCTACAGTAGTTTTGCCAAATATGGGGAAATGTATAAACTGGTTATTGTTTCATATGACAGGTCTGTACAATTTATGCACATACTTAGGAGTCCCTAAATACATGCATAAACTTGGGTCGAAACATGTTGGAGTGGAGCGTCTGTACTTGTGCTGAACAATAAAGTTGATTTCACTCTTTGGAATTGATGTGCAGCTCCAGAACTTTGCTGAGTTGTGTGTGGGAGGAATGGACCCTGAAGCCAGAGTTGAGGATTAGAGAAGTCTTAGGAGAGGCTTCATTTTTTCGATTAACATTTATTTAGGAGCTTTGGAGTGTCTTCTGCTAATGGAGATATACTATGTGCCGGTGCTTTACACGCCCATCCCGACTACAAAATTACTCAGCCATGTTACTGTCAGTGACCTGGGAGGAAGCACACTGAGGAAGGAGTGTTCAGTATGGACACTCCAAAATCGGTACCGGGCATGACTGGTTCGTGTACCCGCCTATGCAATTACAACTCGGCAGAGGTCCTAAACCTTCCATGTGCTATCATATACAAAAAGCTTTGCCTTGAAATATTCTTTAAGCTGACAAATTTCTAGACATCTCTGATCTAGTGTTCAAAGTAACCATGACTGAGAGTAAACCAGTAGATACTTATTTATTGAATGTTTTCCCAAGTGACAACATATTAATACAACTCTTTCCATGTTGTATTTTTTCCTAGAGGTGCATTGTCAGAACCACTAAAGGCCAGTTTCAAAGAAGATGTACAAGGACAACATACTGAATGTCTTCATGTAACCTGCAGAGGGACCGAAACCTCCATGGCTGAATGTATAATGAAGAAAGACACAGTCAGTGAAAACTTGTGGGCCGCAGTCAATTGTTATAAAGAGAAAAGGGGTTTGTATCTTTGTAGAATTAATTACCGTACTTAGGCGTAACTTCTGTTGATGTCTACTGTTCATTTTATCTGTAGCAGAAAAGTATTATATAACCACGCAGAAAACGTAAAATTTAAATCCAGGCACAATAATTTTAAATATAATATGTCCCTCAATAGCCACAAAGGGTATACATCAGTGGTCTCCAAACTTTGGTCTGGGGAGCCAGATGTGGCCCTTTGCTTGCCTTTATCCGACCCTTGGAGCACTGTTCCTCCCACTGACACAAACAATGGGCCATAATTCCTGTCACTAACACCAACACTAGGGCAATATTTCTCCCATTGACACCAATGATGGGGAATTATTCCTCCCACTTACACCAATAATGGGCACTATTCCTCCCACTGGCACCAATTATGGGCACTATTCCTCCCACGGACACCAATGATAGGGCACTATTCTTTCAACCAATGATGGGGTACTATTATTTCCACTGACACTAATAATGGGGCACCATTCCTCCTACTGACACAAACGATGAGGCACTATTATTAGCATTGACACCAATGACATGGCACTATTCTTTCCACTGATACTATTGATGGGGCACTATTTTTTCCACTGATACTATTGATCGGGCACTATTCTTTCCACCGATACTATTAATGGGACACTATTCTTTGCACTGATACTATTAATGGGACACTATTCTTTCCACTGATACTATTAACGGGGCACTATTCCTCCTACTGGCACCAACGATGAGGCACTATTCTTACCACTGACACCAATGATGGGGCACTATTCTTTCCACTGATACTATTGATGGGGCTTTATTCTTTCCATTGACACCAATGATGGGGCACTCTTCTTACCACTGACACCGATGATGGGGCACTATTATTTCCACTGATACTATTGATGGAGCACTATTATTTCCACTGATACTATTGATGGGGCACTATTCCTCCCACTGACACCAATGATGGGGCACTATTCCTCCCACTGACACCAATGATGGGGCACTATTCCTCCCACTGACACCAATGATGGGGCACTATTCCTCCCACTGACACCAATGATGGGGCACTATTCCTCCCACTGACACCAATGATGGGGCTTATTCTTACAACTGAAACTAATGATGGGACACTATTCCTTTCCACGATACCCAAGGCCGCTGTTAGAAATTATGGAGCCCCATACAGACTACCTGACGGGGCCCCTTTCAACCATGCACTTGACCTCACCCCTGTCCCCGCCCCTGACCCAGTCTCAAAACAAAATGCAGGTTTGTTGCTGTCTACACACTCGTGCAGGGCCAATGTGTGAGTTCGCAATTGTGCATAAGCACGAAAGAGCGGGGGCAGTTTAAATTAAATTTTATTAAAATTTTAAAAAAAATGTACACTGTATCTTTACATTTGTTTCTCTTTTTTTGATTTCACAAGGGATGAATAGCAAGAGCCATGACAGGTCCTCTTTAAGGAGAGATCTGGAGTCTTTACCCTCCATATCTGTCCTCTGGCCTCCAAAGCATCTGATTAAACCAAGATCAGTTTGATCAGATGCAGTGGCGGCTGGTGAAGTTTTAGGATGGGGGGGCGCAAGACCCCGCCCCTCCACATTGGCCCCTCCCACTTCTCATAAGCCACACCCCTTATATAATCCACCCACTCCGTCCCCTGTATTCCACTCATAGTGTCAGGAGTATAGAGATCAGCATCACAGGACAGAGTATACAGCCCCAGCATCACAGATCATGGTATATAGCGTAGCCTTACAGATCGACGCAAACAAACTAAAAAAATTACACTGTTAGTAAATCGCATATATCTGCATTTTGCAACCTGGAAAAAAAAATAAAAATCGCACATATCTGCAACTTCTAAATCGCACAAATCTGCATTCTGCACCCCTGTAAATCACATGTATCTGCATTCTGCAACCCCCCCCCCCAATCAGGTCAGCTACAGTGCTGCACTATATACATGGCAGGGGGGTGGTGGACACAGCAATCACCCCCCCCCCCTCAGACCAGCACAGGGTGGCAGGGCAGACAGACACACTCCTCCAGGCGACAGCCTCTTCGTCTTACAACACTACTACAAGTCCCAGCATTGGAAAAAAAAGTCATGACCACTCATCATCCTTCGAGTTTTAAGTTATAATCTGCTAGGTCTCCGGATGATTTTGTTCCCTATGTATGTGTGGGACTACAATCCCAGCATCATAGAACTCTGGTGCATGCAATCCCCCATTATGGGACTAGAAGTCCCAGCATCGCACGGGCACCCATCCTCCTTGGAGCCCCATACTATAACCTGCCGGGACATGAAGTTCTCCACCCTCTCCTGGAGAGATCAGGTTAACCCATTTCACGCCAGCCTGCTGAGATTTGTACTTCTCCATTCTCTCCCTCCTAAGACTCTGGTTCATGCAATTCTCTTAGGTAAGGGACTACAAGTCCCAGCATTGCATGGGCACTCAGCCATTTTGGAGCTCTATGCTATAACCTGCTGGGACTTTTAGTTCTTCATCCTCTGCTAGGTTCTGCAGGTTCATGCTATAGCCCATGTATGGGACTACAAGTCCCAGCATCACATGTGTACCTATCTATGTTGGAGCCCTATGCTATTTCTTGCTGGGACTTGTAGTTCTCCACCCTCTCCTGGGGAGATCAGGATCATGCATTGCACACCAGCCTGCTGGGATTTGTAGTTCTCCAGCCTCTCTCTCCTAAGACTCTGGTTCATGCAATTCTCTTAGGTAAGGGACTACAAGTCCCAGCATCGCATGACCACTTATCTACTTGGAGCCCTATGCTATAACCTGCTGGGACTTGTAGTTCTTCATCTTCTGCTAGGACTCATACTGGTTCATGCAATCTCCCATGTATGGGACTACAAGTCCCTGCAGTGCTAGGAAAACACCTGGACACCCATCCACCTTGGAGCCATATACAATAACATGCTGGGGAGATCCGGTTAATGCATTGCACAGCACCAGCCTGCTGAGATTTGGCCCAAGAAGCATGTGTTAGTTCTACAGGTCAGGAACATGATGCACCCCTAGCCTTGCACAAATACTGAATACATCTGAATCAGGACAGCCTGGAGCCGGAGGACTATTGCCCAGAAAACTGCACAGACAGTCATTGGGGATCAGAGTGGGATGTGGGGTCCATCTAGCAAGGACAAACTATCTTAGCATGGTGACAGAGGCTGCAGGATGTGAGCAGTGAACTATGCAATCAGAAGATAGTGAAGGGGGGAAGGGGGATGGTGTGATATAGGGAAGGTGTACAGACCTGCATTACACAGAGAGAGGTGAAGTAAAGTTGGAGATTAAAAATACTGCTGTAAAGTCTCTCAGGACACAGTGATAAAAGCCCATTCTGCCCCCCTCCCCCTTCAATCCTGGCATGTATTGTACCTGGAGATTTCTGTGTGCACTGCTTGCTTGATGCCGAGTCTGTGTCACAGGGAGATAAATGGCAGCTGCCTCTGCAAGGACCCATCACTCCCTGTCTGCCCTGAGCAGTTGTTCTTCTGCTGGGTTTCCCCCCTCACTTACTGAAGGAGACAGGCAGCCTGTGAGCCAATGACGCTGCAGGTCTGATTAAAGCCCCACCCTATGGACCCAATCAATTACAAGCACTGGAAACCTAATGCTAGAGGTGGAGTGTTAGGGGCGCTAAGCTTTGCGCCCCGAGCACACTCTAAACTATGCCAATAGAGCTTCTTAGCCCCAATCACGTGTTTACACACAAGTCATGCCTCCAATAGCACCCCATGTCCGGCGCCCTTAACACACCCACTTAAAGGGACACTTAAAAAAAATAATTATTTTTTTTCCTTTTTATTTTTTTATTTTTTTATAAGTAGCTTTGGGGGGGGCGGTGCCCCTGCGCCCCCTATTCACGGGCCGCCACTGATCAGATGCTTGTTCAGGCCAGTAATGCCTTGTTTACATCGCTGGGGCTTAAAAATGGCTTCAGTGATGACCGAGATATCACCCTTCCAATCCAGTGACGTACTGGTATGTCGCTGGACGGGAAGCTGTTAAAGGGGATTGGTTTGGGGGGGTGGTAAAATTGCAGCTCTGCTGCGCGTTTACTGCTCCCCCAACTGAAGTGTAAAGTATCATCTCACCATCTTATGATCAGCATTACAATAATCATCACAGGCAGCACATTAAGCAGGTGCTCTATCATGGAGAATGATGGTATCACTCCGCCGGCCGGGACTAATTGAGTAGCGAAAATTAAGAAATAGTCCCTCCTCTGTGCGCACCTGGGCCCCTCTGTTGACCTTATAGGGCCCAGGAAAATGGTAAACTGTTTCCCCGCTACTTGTTTATGGAGCAGGGGAACAGTTTAGCAAGCTCAATTTTTTTTTTACATTTAATGCAGTAATGAACTGTAATGCTGCTGGGCCCCGCTGTGTAGCTGATAGGGCCGGGCCCGGTACAACAGGGCCGGTTGTACTGCCCTATCAGTGGCCCTGACGATACCAGCAATGGGGCAATATCCCCCCCTACCACTAATACCATTATTAGGGCATTGTTTAATACCATAGACCAGGGATATGCAATTAGCGGACCTCCAGCTGTTGCCAAACTACAAGTCCCATGAGGCATAGCGAGACTCTGACAGCAGCAAGCATGAGACCCAGAGGCAGAGGCATGATGGGACTTGTAGTTTTGCAACAGCTGGAGGTCCGCTAATTGCATATCCCTGCCATAGACATTAGGGCATTTTCCACTCACACTGGCCACAGTCCGACCCCCTTAAAGTCTGAAAGACAGTACACTGGCCCATTGTTTATAAAGTTTGGATACCCCTGGTATAAATCCACTCTGTATTCCTTTGCAAACTTAGATATTACCTTTTAAAAGTAGCAGTGACATCATCACTGTGCTGTGCATAGCTTGTGTAGAGAGCAAAGCTGTGGGAGGGGCCCAGCAGGCTCCACCCAGTACTCTAGCAAACGACAGAATGGGGGCGCAGACAAGACCAGTCACCCTGCACAAAGGAAATAGATCAGCAGTGACCAGTCTATAACGGGAAGCTCCTGAACGGCCATTCAGGGACCTCCTTCCCAAAAATCAGCTTGTGCTGTAATGAATCACAGCACAGCTGGAGCAGCGAATGCGCGCTGTACCCAAAAGAACTGATCACGAGACCAGTTTTACCTTGTTCCAACGCTGGCTTTACACTGCCCTGCTGTGATTAGACACAAGAGGCGGGATTTATGATTTCTTCAATCAGAAGCACAGGGCGGGGATTGTGCCTCTCCAGACATTCCCGGCCAGGACAAGTGCTGTCAGTGAGTAAAGCGGTGATGTGGTTGCCTTTTTTGGGGGCAACAGATAGAGGGGAGGGGGAGGGGTGGCTGTGTCAGCTTCATTCCGGGACACTGTATTGTCCTGGAATGAAGGTGCCCGGGACCTGGGACAGACCTGCAAAATGTGGGACTGTCCCGGGCAATCCGGGACATGTGGTCACCCTATCCTGAACAGAGGTAAAGTTTCACACTGTATTACTGCACAGATCTGGGGGCATACAATTAACACAAAGATTCAAGAAGCATAAACATGACAAATGTATTTAGATGATATTTTCTTATCCCAGAGTTCAACATTAAAGGGTAAATTCGCCATTTACATAAACTGACCGATGCAGACAAGGGGATGCAGCCATTTAAAATACACTCTGACATTTGCAATATTATTGTTTAATGCAAATGCCATCCCTGTGGGCCTTTTCTGTCACCCAAGAAGCCTGGCTGCAAATACTCCCAATTTTTACATTCCTACATCATTGCTTATTTTCAGGACATGGGCTACAACAAAATGGCTACTGGCCTTTCTTCTTTGAGGACAACTAAAGTGATAATCTCTTTTGTAGGGATCAGGTGGGTTCAACTCCAGGTTCTGTCTGAACCCAGAAGGCAACTATCAGCGCTGCGGTCAACTAGCTGTGGGCAGGGATTTCCCTACCCTGCAACTGACCGAGAAGTCAGCGCTGCAGGCGCTCCCATCTTCACCCATCTTGCTTCCGGGTTCGCGGAGTCCGGCTCTGTGGTTGGCATCATGCGCGCGGGAGCCATTGTTCAAGGCACAGGGCTCTGAAGGAACGGCGTGGGTGGTCGTTCCTTCAGAGCGCATGCACCAGTGATATCACTGGCTGCATGTAATGTAAATATCTCCTAAACGGTGCACGTTTAGGATATATTTACACTACCTATAGGTAAGCCTTATTATAGGCTTACCTATAGGTAAAATTCAGCAAAGGAAGTTTACTTTAAAGTGGGATTAGCCACTGGATCCAGGATGCACCCAATTCTATTTGCACTAAACAGAGAAAAACTGTTCTCTAAATGCATATTAACTCAAGTTTGACCCTGCCATGTAAATGAGACCGTAGACTGAGATTTTACCAATAAAATCCTGTAAAATTATGTATGTATTTAAAGGGGTTGTAAAGGTTCATTTTTTATTTATTTTTATAAAAATAACAAACATGTTATACTTACCTGCTCTGTGCAAGGGTTTTTGCATAGAGCAGCCCCGATCCTCCTCTTCTGGGGTCCCCCGCTGGCGCTCCTGTTTCCTCCCTTTCATCGAAGCCGCTTTCCATGGGGGCATCCATGTGGGCGTGCTCCTAAGTCCTGCTGCTGCGCCATTGACGCAGAATGCATTAAGGTGAAAAATCTGGAGACTTTAGTCATTTTAAATTACCTTTTAAGGTGATTGTGTTGCAATCTAAACAAGACTTAAAACCAGTTACGACGTGATGCACAAGCTTCCTAAAGAAAAACGTATTTTACCTTCCCTAAGTGAGCCAAATCCTTCTCATTTGTGTCTCACATACTTCAGAGGCAATGCTGTCAATACAAAAAGCAGTGGGCAAGAGTCGATGTGACCAGGTGCTGATTGATCAGCTATAGGCTTGTGAATCAGCAGTGACAATGCTGATAGCCACACTGCCTGCAACATTTTCACATCCCACTGTAGTACATGCTGGCACAGTGTACATGAGGGTACATGAGGGCATGGTCATCTGCTCCATAGGGCAAGAGAGGGCGTTTGCCCCCCCCCCCCTGGAATCCAGTGCCGTGATTCTCGGGGGAGAAAAACAGCGGGCAGGAAGCAAGGCGGCGGTGCAGCAAATTCAATTAGAGCCACTCTCGCTCTCTTTTCAGCTGACAGAAAGGGGGAGGGGGCGATCGGGGGAGATATACAGATAGCCCGCAGCTCTCCTCTCCCTGTCACGTCGCCGCTGCCGAGTTCTCTGGTAAATGGAGCAGCGGTAGAGAGAGAGAGCGGCTCTAATTGGATTCGCCGTGCCGCCGCCCTGCTTCCTGCCCACTGTTTTCCTCCCCATGATTGGCCACAGCAGAGGGCCAATCAGAAGACTCTGGGGACTGGGGGCATAATGGGAAATGTAGTCCCTGAAGAGTGGCGGCCCCAGTGTGTCCACAGACACCATGCTACAGCCCCCAGCATGCAAGCACTCTGCTGGGGGGGTGTTACAAGAGGAGAAAGGAGAATACTGTGCTGGGGGAAGCCAGAGAGGGAGCCACGCTGTACCCGCAACACCAGAGAGCCACGCTGTACCCGAACCACCAGAGAGGGAGCCACGCTGTACCCGCACCACCAGAGAGGGAGCCACGCTGTACCCACACCACCAGAGAGGGAGCCACGCTGTACCCGCACCACCAGAGAGGGAGCCACGCTGTACCCGCACCACCAGAGAGGGAGCCACGCTGTACCCGCACCACCAGAGAGGGAGCCACGCTGTACCCGCACCACCAGAGAGGGAGCCACGCTGTACCTGCACCACCAGAAAGGGAGCCACGCTGTACCCGCACCACCAGAGAGGGAGCCACGCTGTATCCGCACCACTAGAGAGGGAGCCACGCTGTACCCACACCACTAGAGAGGGAGCCACGCTGTACCCGCACCACCAGAGAGGGAGAAAGACAGAGCCACTGCCAGGGTACAGGCATGCTACTGACTAGAGTCACCCCGGGCAACCCAGAGTGAGCGAACGTCCAGCCAGAGGGATCACTGTTGCGGTTTCACCAGGTCTGGTAAGAGGGCCTGTTGGCCATTATCCATTACTGTTCCTAGGGACTGAGCCATTAGGAAGTGTCTAACCTGATATCCTCCCATCTATGCTGGGGGCAATTATTGCAGAAAATTACACCAAATGCTGGGAGTTTAGTGTGGAAACTGACACCAGTGCTGAGGGTCATTATTATGTACACTGTTTGGTACAGATGCTGAAGTTTTTATTCTAGAAATCTGCACAGATGTGGGGGGGGTTATTATTGTTGCTACTGACACCAATGCTGGCAATTTTTATTGCGGAAACTGACAGCAAAGCTGGGGATTGTTATTGCAGAAACTGGCTTTAATCTTGGGGGTTGTTATTTCCTTGGGGGGGGAACTCCATTTTTTATGATAATGTTATTCAAAGTTGCTAGTTGCTTGATAGTTGCATCAGGTTTCTCAAACCTTTGCATGCCTGCGCTTTATGTCATGACTAAGCCCCTCCCCTTCATGACATTGCGAAAAAGGGACCGAGCATGGATGACCTTAAAATGATGCCCCCCCCCCCCCCCCGAAAAAAGTTCAGCGGACGCCCATGCATTAGGGTGTCAACTCTGCTTTTAATTCAGGAGAAGTCAGCAATTTTTGTAAAGTGCCATCTAGTCAGGTTAAATAATGTTAGAACTCACAGTGCATATCTGGTAGCAAATCAGGGCCGCTGGAGTAGATCTAGAGACGGTCCGCCCCCAAGCTGACATCACTTCCACCCTATATCCATTGGGACCCGGAACATCTCCTCCAGCCCTGTGTGCACCTCCAGCGGTCCTGATTTGCAACTAGAAATGTACTGTGAGTTGTAACATTGTTTCACCTGACTAGATGGTGCTTTAATCCCTTTGTAAAACACACATATACACACAGACACACTGCGATTCGGACAGGAATCGCACTGTATTCCTGGTTAAATCACATACGATTCTTTGTAGTGCGATTTGCGTAATAAAAACCGCAAAGTATCGGTACTCTGTATCGGTGAGTACTTGACCGAAAGTATCATGACAAACCTTGCTAACCGCCATGCTCTGTCCCATGAAAGAACCCCTACTGCTTACTGTGGCAGTCCAATTGTACATTGCAGTGGCGGCTGGCGCTCAAAATTTTTGGGGGGGCGCAAACAAACTGAAAAAAAAAAATCAATTGCCGCCACTGTGCCCATTAAATGCAGCCACTGTGCCCAAACGCCACCAGTTTGCCCCCTCAAATACAGCCAGTTTGTTTCCATATACAGCCAGTGTGCCCCCATATATATATATATAACCAGTGTGCCCCCATATATACAGCCAGTGTGCCCCCATATACAGCCAGTGTGCCCCCATATACAGCCAGTGTGCCCCCATATATATATATAGCCAGTGTGCCCCCATATACAGCCAGTTTGTCCCCATATATATAGCCAGTGTGCCCCCATATACAGCCAGTTTGTCCCCATATACAGCCAGTTCCCCCCAAATGCAGCCAGTTTGTCCCCCATATACAGCCAGTTCCCCCCAAATGCAGCCAGCGTGTTCCCCTATATACATAATAATAATAATAATAATAATAATAATAATAATAATAATAATAATAATAATAATAATAAAAAAGAAAATCGCGCTAAAGAATCACAAATTATTGAATAAAGTCCAATTTGGCAGGCTGGTGTGGAAGGAACACAAAAATCCCAATTACTGAATAAACCTGGAAGAATTCATGCTTACCAGATATGTAAGCCAATAGAGCATATGGCTTTTACCCAGCCAGGGCCTTTCAATTCCCACAAGGTTGACTCGTCAGAAAATTATTGGGTATGGTCGCTTGGACTATGACTCCATATATGTATTACATTCGACCCAAAAAGGAGAGAGAAAAATACATAGCGTGATCCTGCCTCAATAATTGGTCAATAGAAATCAGCGTTGTGCACAACACACAATGTGGGAAGCATGCAAAAAGTGAACCACCACCTCACAGTCAATCTCCTTACCAGATTGCACTACATAAGGAGCTATAGGCCAAAAAACACCTCAAACACAGAAGGTTGTGATCCACCACCTCTCATGCAATCTTCTTACCAGATAGCTAGTGTAATACAGCCTGATGTATGTAGGTGACGATCCGTAACCGAAATCCTATAAATAGAGAGTGTTCAGATTCTTCAAATGCTTAAATGCACCAGGCTGAATATCCTTGATTCGATTAAAGCGTAGATCTCTGAAATCTGTCTTTATATCACACTTGTGATATAAAGACAGATTTCAGAGATCTACGCTTTAATCGAATCAAGGATATTCAGCCTGGTGCATTTAAGCATTTGAAGAATCTGAACACTCTCTATTTATAGGATTTCGGTTACGGATCGTCACCTACATACATCAGGCTGTATTACACTAGCTATCTGGTAAGAAGATTGCATGAGAGGTGGTGGATCACAACCTTCTGTGTTTGAGGTGTTTTTTGGCCTATAGCTCCTTATGTAGTGCAATCTGGTAAGGAGATTGACTGTGAGGTGGTGGTTCACTTTTTGCATGCTTCCCACATTGTGTGTTGTGCACAACGCTGATTTCTATTGACCAATTATTGAGGCAGGATCACGCTATGTATTTTTCTCTCTCCTTTTTGGGTCGAATGTAATACATATATGGAGTCATAGTCCAAGCGACCATACCCAATAATTTTCTGACGAGTCAACCTTGTGGGAATTGAAAGGCCCTGGCTGGGTAAAAGCCATATGCTCTATTGGCTTACATATCTGGTAAGCATGAATTCTTCCAGGTTTATTCAGTAATTGGGATTTTTGTGTTCCTTCCACACCAGCCTGCCAAATTGGACTTTATTCAATAATTTGTGATTCTTTAGCGCGATTTTCTTTTTTATTTCTATTTGTGTTTATCCCGCTTTTATTGCTGCTGTAAAGGACTTTATTATTGTATTATTAATTTAATTTAATTTATTTATTGATTTATTTTTGTAGTAAGCGCGGTTTTTTTCCCTTTGTCCCCTATATACAGCCAGTTCCCCCCAAATGCAGCCAGTTTGTCCCCCATATACAGCCAGTTCCCCCCATATTCAGCCAGTTTGTCCCCCATATACAGCCAGTTCCCCCCCATATACAGCCAGTTTGTCCCCCCATATACAGCCAGTTCCCCCCATATACAGCCAGTTCCCCCCATATACAGCCAGTTCCCCCCATATACAGCCAGCGTGTCCCCCATATACAGCCAGTTCCCCCCCATATTCAGCCAGTTGTCCCCCATATTCAGCCAGTTTGTGCCCCATATTCAGCCAGTTTGTCCCCCAAATGCAGCCTGTCCCCCCCCCAGCCCTGCACTTACCTTCCTCGGTCCGCGTTGTCCTCGATGTGTTCTCCCGCCCTCGATGTCGCTTCAGCCAATCAGGTTACCGGTAACCAGATCCGGTGAACCTGATTGGCTGAAACCTCCACACAGTCTTCTTCCAGGAACGCACCCCCGTGCGTACCTGGGAGGAGTTTTTGGAAGCCGAATACAGCATGAGAGCTGTATTCGGAAAGCCTATCAGAGCCGCTGGCTCTGATAGGCACTTCCAAGTCACACCCACCGCCGGCCGCCGCTCTAATTCATATGGCCGGCGCTCACCAGAAGGCCGGCCATATGTATAGTGGGCAGCGCGGCAGCGGTGACAATACACAGATTCATGCACTGCATGAATCTGTGTATTGTCTTTCAGTGGCGGTGCGGGAGCGAGAGGGGGCGGCGCTCCGGCGCCCTCTATGGACGCACCGCCACTGGTACATTGTAATTGCAGCTGGGCTGGCTTCACCGTGAATTTGGGTACAGACAAGTGAAAGAGTGAAATAAAATCTAAGAAGAGTACATCTAAGACGTGTTAATAGCGGTGTCCATTGCAAGATTTTTAGAATTCAAATCTCACCACTTTGCATCATTTGTGAATACAGTATTAGTCCACCAATATGATCTTTCAATCTCCTATGGAAAAAGATGAGCTGATCCATCCACTGGAATATTACATCTTCAGGGGAATATACATTAGGTGGCCAAGTCTGTCTATCCAGTATTGAGGCAGGTTAAAATATGTTGGTACCAGTGAGTTAGCAACTGGCCCAGGCTGGGGGAGAGAGCCCTAGCCAGTCCACCTGTACTATAAAAAAGGGGGAAGGTGGAGGTCCAGGGCCTTTTTCTTAGCCAAATTGGTTGGTTCTGTTCTGTGTGTGGTATCAGGACTGCTGCACCTTCCAGTCCACTGAAGACCCCGGGACTTTCAGAGACATCCAAGCCATGGAGAATGCCAAGATGGACTCTTAGCTCACAGAGGTATGCCTGGGAAGGCACACTACTCTGGTTAGGGTTAGGAAATGGACGTTGTTTATATTGAACTGTTACGTTGCAACTTTTTTTTTTTTAAAGGTAAGGTTACGTTGCAACTTTAGCCTAGTACATACTATTATTTTTTGTTTCGTTCAACCCAGCGACTCCGACAAGTAACGATCCAACGTTAGTACAGCGATCTCCCACGCTGAGCTGTTGTGTTCTGACAGGGGGATGGCCCCTCTGCCAGAACACTCTGGTCAGCACTCTCAGCCATTGGCTGAGAACTCTGATTGGGAGACGGTGGGCCACTGGGTTTTCCAGCATGCACATTCGACAGAAGTTGGCCAAGGGGCAGCCGGCTTCTGTCAGACATTTTCAATTTATATCATTTACATTGCTGCCAGAGGCATGCTTTGTAAGGGTGGTGTGTGTGTGTGTGTGTGTGTGTGTGTGTGTGTGTGTGTGTGTGTGTGTGTGTGTGTGTGTGTATATATACACAGTATTTATAGCTATACCCCAGTACCCTATAATCTTATATATCACCTGAATCAAATATTACATACACCAATATAATGTAATGTTCTTGCCTATATTAATGTCTTAATAAACAAATAATACAGTATAAAAACTGCATTCTTATACATGCTTAATAAACTCTTTACGCACGCACTTTCTATTAGCAGTACTCCACAAGAAACCCCACTCACACAACTGGAAATGGGAAGGGGTGCTAGACCATACCGAATGAGTACTATATATAAAGTCGCTTGAAACTTTTAAACAGAGCAAGCGTATATATATTGTGACAGCAGGAAGGTAAAGTCACCTGGTTGCATCCAGGGGGGTAGATATGTTTCTCCCAGATTCAGGCTTTATGCCGACTTATACAACTAGGGAGGGGGTTGATGAAGCCCAGCTGAGGCTAGTGGGCTCATGGATGACTCATACCTCTAGAGAGAGGGCTGGGCGTCGTGCAGGCAGGGAGTTGATGAGACCAGCTGAAGCTTGTCAGCTCATTAAGGGCCTCTATAAAAACTCCCAGCTTCATTAGATGTTAGCTCATGCCTGGAACCAGACCTGTGTGGACTGTCTAGGGAGAGTGAACCCCTGTGCGGTGAGACAAAGCCTGTGTGGCTATTTGTTTGGACATTGACTAAACCAGGGACTTAGGGACTGGGACAGCACCAGGCTGATCCCAGTTGTTAGTTAGGAAACCTGCATGTTTAGTCAGAGGTCAAGCTGACCAGGATTTATTTTGTTTATGTTTCTTTTTTGGCTTTGCTGTGTTTTGTCACTGTACATAGAGAAATAAACCGCACCTTTTTGATTTTGAAAACCACAACCTCCGTCTGCTGGCCCTGTTTTTGTGTGGGGAGCCCAACCAGGGGGTCCCACACACCCGCTACCGAGTTAACCCCCTCACAGTTGGTGGAGAACCAGTGGCAGTTTTTTTAAGCCAGCATGGAGGAGATACTGAAACAGCTGGCTCTAGCAAATGCCAATCAACAGCAGACAAATGCAGGTTTGCAAAGGAGCCTTGCAGCCCAGCAGCAAGCTCACCAACAGAGTCTGGAAGCTCAGCAACAAGCCCAGCAGCAATCTGAGGCCCGCTTCTTAGACCTGTTACAGAAGCAAGAGCAGAGACTACAACAAATGGAAGCAGTAGTGCAGCAACGTCCACAGACCAGTGAGGAAAGCCGTCCCACTAATACCGCGTCCTTTGGGGTGAGTCGTTTATTAACAAAAATGACTGGAGAGGATGATCCAGAGGTATTTTTGACCACATTTGAAAGGACTGCTGAAAGAGAAAAGTGGCCTGAGGAGCAGTGGGCTGGACTGGTGGCTCCTCTGTTAACTGGTGAATCGCAGAAGGCTTACTATGACCTAGAGCCTGACCAAGCAAAAGACTATGTGATGCTAAAAGCTGAAATATTGGCAAGGCTGGGTGTCACCCTGGCTGTCCGGGCTCAGCGTGTGCATAACTGGACTTTCCAGCTTGGAAAACCCCCCAGGTCTCAAATGTATGATCTCATTCACCTGAGCAGGAAGTGGCTACAGCCAGAGACTTTGTCCGCACCAGAGATTGTGGAACGTGTTGTAATGGATCGGTTTTTGAGAGCTCTTCCTACTGCCATCCAAAAGTGGGTAAGCCATGGAGACCCAGAGACGGCCGGTGGTCTTGTGGATCGTGTAGAGAAATACTTGGCTACAGAGAACCTGACGGCCTCTTCCAGAGACTCTCGGACTTTCCACCCTAAGACCAGACCATCCCCAGGGGTGGATAAGAGGATTCCAAGGGGTGAGGGTGGAGAGAGTGAGAGGGTGGGAGCTCTACCCAAAGTTTGGCGAGAACAGCCTGGGAAGTCAGGGGCTCAAGAGGCAGCCAAATGGATTGTTTGCTACCGCTGCCGGCAAGCGGGACATATTGCAGCAAATTGCCCGGTTGTGGAGGAACCCATGCAATGTGACTTTCTGACGGACCGACGTCAGTCGCTGTGTGCGACAGTCGCATGCACTGCCATTCGGGGAACTGAGAAACATTTATGCAAAATGTGTATTAATGGTAGAAATGTTGTGGTATTGCTGGATTCAGGTAGCCTTGTGACCCTGATAAAGGCTGAATTAGTTAAAACAGAGGTCTCTGGGAATAGCAAGGTAGCTGTTATTTGTGTGCATGGGGACACCCGAGAGTATCCAGTGACTACAGTGTGTTTCGAGACCCCCAAAGGTACCCTCTCTCATCCAGTGGGGTTAGTATCTCAATTACCGCATGATGCCATTGTGGGAAGGGATTTTCCGAAGTTCTGGGAACTGTGGGATGATCCTGAGCCCCCCACTGGTGCCCCTATGTACCAGGAATGTGATAGCCAGAACTCCTCTGAGAGTGGTGAGGACTCTCCAGAATTTCCCTTGTCAGTATTGGCAGGGGAGACTCAAGAAACTGGAGAGGAGCCCACCTCCTCAGACGAAAACCTACCGTCTGTGGAGTTTTCTGATCTGGAGGTTCACAGGGAAAATTTTGCCACAGAACAGTTAAAAGACCCCGCCCTAATAAAGGCACGGGAAAACGTAGTGGAAATAGATGGCGAGTTAGTGAACCCAGATAATACCTGCACTTACCCATACTTCAGCGTAGAGAAGGACCTACTGTATCGGGTGGCAAAAAGGGCAGAAGAAACCGTTGAGCAGCTTGTGGTGCCCAAACCTTACAGGAAGTTGGTGTTGGAGTTGGCCCATGGGCACATTCTTGGAGGTCATCTGGGGACAGAGAAAACCCGAGAGAGGGTATTACAGAGATTCTATTGGCCTGGGGTGATGAAGGACATAGAAAATTATTGTTCCTCCTGCCCTGTGTGTCAGAGGTCGGCCCCGATGCCACATTTCCGTAGCCCGCTGGTCCCTCTACCCATCATTGAGGTCCCGTTTGAGAGAATCGCAATGGATTTGGTAGGTCCTATAATCAAGTCCGCTAGGGGGCACCAGTACATATTGGTTATAATGGACTATGCCACCCGTTATCCAGAAGCGATCCCTCTCAGAAATACCTCGGCCAAAACCATAGCCAAAGAGCTATCTCTTGTTTTTAGCCGGGTGGGTATTTGTAAAGAACTGCTTACGGACCAAGGTACACCCTTTATGTCCCGGGTTATGAAAGAGCTGTGTAAATTGTTCAAAGTGACGCAATTGCGTACATCTGTGTATCACCCCCAAACCGATGGGCTGGTTGAAAGATTCAACAAAACCCTAAAACAAATGTTGAAGAAAGTGGTGGATAGAGATGGAAAGGATTGGGACTGTCTACTTCCTTATTTGATGTTTGCTATTAGGGAGGTGCCCCAATCCTCTACGGGATTCTCCCCCTTTGAGTTACTGTATGGGAGACACCCAAGAGGGCTGTTGGATATTGCCAAGGAAACTTGGGAAAGTGAGAGTTCTCCCCACAGGAGTGTGATTGAGCATGTCGCCCTGATGCAAGATCGAATTGCACAGGTAATGCCCATCGTGAAGGAACATTTGGCCCAAGCGCAGTTGGCACAGCAGAGAGTGTACAACCGTGGAGCCAAGACCCGTACCTTTTCCCCGGGGGATAGGATATTGGTACTTGTCCCTACGGTTGAAAGTAAATTCCTTGCCAAATGGCAAGGCCCCTACGAGATAATGGAAAAAGTGAGCGAAGTGAATTACAAGGTCAGACAACCAGGAAGGCGAAAGCCCGAACAGATATATCACGTTAATCTGTTGAAAGCCTGGAGGGATAGAGAGTCCCTAGTCGCAGAAACTTGGTCACCAGCTCCAACTGGTTGCGTGATTCCGGAGGTTGGAATAGCAGCCACCTTGTCACAACCCCAACAACAGGAGGTTAAGGAGTTTGTGCTTCGCAACGAGGAGGTGTTCTCTGAGCTGCCGGGACAAACATCTGGGGTAGAGCATGATATTATTACCCCGCCCGGTGAAAGGGTGAAGTTAAAACCCTATCGGATCCCAGAGGCCCGACGGGAGGCAATACGGGAGGAAGTACAGAAAATGCTGAACTTAGGGGTGATAGAGGAGTCCCAAAGTGATTGGTCTAGTCCCATTGTGTTGGTGCCTAAACCGGATGGGAGCTGGCGATTTTGTAACGATTTTCGTCAGTTGAACAAAGTTACAAAATTTGACACCTACCCCATGCCACGTATAGATGAGTTGATCGACCGGCTGGGAACAGCCCGATACATGACGACTCTTGACCTCACAAAAGGGTATTGGCAAATTCCCCTGGCCAAGTCGGCCAAAGAGAAAACCGCATTTGTAACCCCAGACGGGGCGTTCCAATATAAGAGAATGCCGTTCGGGTTACAGAATGCGCCGGCCACATTCCAGCGGAAAATGGACCAGATACTGAGGCCCCATCGGAAGTTTGCTGCGGCTTACCTGGATGACGTAATTGTCCATAGCACAGATTGGGCCTCACATCTGCCAAAAGTGCAAGCAGTCCTAGACTCTATCCGGGAAGCGGGGTTTACGGCTAACCCCAAGAAGTGTACCATTGGGCAGGAGGAGGCCAAATATCTTGGGTACACCATTGGCAGGGGAGTGATAAAACCCCAACTCAACAAAGTCGAGGCCATCCAGAGTTGGCCACGTCCCAACAGCAAGAAGCAGGTACGGGCCTTTCTGGGAATCGCGGGTTATTATCGGCGCTTCATTCCCCACTTTGCTTCTAAGGCTGTGCCCCTAACCAACCTGACGAAAGGGAAAGGGTCGGTCATGATTAAATGGACCCCCGAGGCTGAGGCAGCATTCCAATTCTTGAAACAAGCCTTATGTAGCCAGCCAGTGTTGTACTCACCCGACTTCTCTAAAGACTTTGTCGTACAAAGTGATGCGTCAGATGTGGGGTTAGGAGCAGTATTGTCCCAGGTCTGGAACGGGGAAGAGCACCCAGTCATTTACCTCAGCAGGAAGTTGAAGTCCCATGAGGTAAATTACGCCACGGTTGAAAAGGAGTGTTTAGCGGTGAAGTGGGCTCTAGATTCCCTTCGGTACTATCTGCTAGGTAGGCACTTTGACATGGTTACGGATCACGCTCCGTTAAAGTGGATGGCTCAAAACAAGGAGACAAATAGAAGAGTGAATAGGTGGTTCCTGGCCCTACAGGAATTCAACTTCACAGTAAAGCATCGCCCTGGCGTTCAAATGGGGAATGTGGATGCTTTGTCTCGAGTACATGAATGCCTGATTGCTGGTGTTCCAACCCCAAGGTTAAAACAAGAGGGGGGGGGGGTATGTGACAGCAGGAAGGTAAAGTCACCTGGTTGCATCCAGGGGGGTAGATATGTTTCTCCCAGATTCAGGCTTTATGCCGACTTATACAACTAGGGAGGGGGTTGATGAAGCCCAGCTGAGGCTAGTGGGCTCATGGATGACTCATACCTCTAGAGAGAGGGCTGGGCGTCGTGCAGGCAGGGAGTTGATGAGACCAGCTGAAGCTTGTCAGCTCATTAAGGGCCTCTATAAAAACTCCCAGCTTCATTAGATGTTAGCTCATGCCTGGAACCAGACCTGTGTGGACTGTCTAGGGAGAGTGAACCCCTGTGCGGTGAGACAAAGCCTGTGTGGCTATTTGTTTGGACATTGACTAAACCAGGGACTTAGGGACTGGGACAGCACCAGGCTGATCCCAGTTGTTAGTTAGGAAACCTGCATGTTTAGTCAGAGGTCAAGCTGACCAGGATTTATTTTGTTTATGTTTCTTTTTTGGCTTTGCTGTGTTTTGTCACTGTACATAGAGAAATAAACCGCACCTTTTGATTTTGAAAACCACAACCTCCGCCTGCTGGCCCTGTTTTTGTGTGGGGAGCCCAACCAGGGGGTCCCACACACCCGCTACCGAGTTAACCCCCTCACAATATATATATATATATATATATATATATATAGATATATATTTTTTGATATGTTTATCTTTTTTTCCCAATCTAGAGCAAATAAAATATAACAATTCAATTCATCCTAAGGGCCACACATTTACACATATTCATATTGTCAATGAGCATATATTAGATATTTGATTAAAGAAGGCTTTTAACATACTTGTAAAATATCATTTGAAATTTTTGGAAAAAAAATATTATTTATGAATTGTTAATGGGGTCAAACTAACGTTTGCTTATGACCATAGTGAAAAGAAAATTTGAAGAAGCAGGATGTAAAAATGTTCTCAAATGAATGAATTTCTAACAGTGTATGTGCTTTTTATTCCAGAAAGACCATTCACTCCAAAATCAATTGTTAAAAACAAATTCAATTTTGAGTACTGTACTTTCAAAACGACATTTGTCAAGTCATCAAATGTATCGAAAGCTTAAATTTGAATGGTTATTTGAAAACCCATTAGTGTATACAGTGCCTTGCAAAAGTATTCGGCCCCCTTGAACTTTTCATCCTTTTGCCACATTTCAGGCTTCAAACATAAAGATATAAAATTTAAATTTTTTGTGAAGAATCACCAACAAGTGGGACACAATTGTGAAGTGGAACGAAATCTATTGGATTTTTGAAACCTTTTTTAGCAAATAAAAAACTGAAAAGTGGTGCGTGCAAAATTATTCGGCCCCTTTACTTTCAGTGCAGCAAACTCACTCCAGAAGTTCAGCGAGGATCTCTTAATGATCCAATGTTGTCCTAAATGACTGATGGTGATAAATAGAATCCACCTGTGTGTAATCAAGTCTCTTTATAAATGCACCTGCTCTGTGATAGTCTCAGGGTTCTGTTGAAAGCGCAGAGAGCATCATGAAGACCAAGGAGCACACCAGGCAGGTCCGTAATACTGTTGTGGAGAAGATTAAAGCCGGATTTGGATACAAAAAGATTTCCCAAGCTTTAAACATCCCAAGGAGCACTGTGCAAGCGATCATTTTGAAATGGAAGGAGTATCAGACCACTGCAAATCTACCAAGACCTGGCTGTCCCTCTAAACTTTCAGCTCAGACAAGGAGAAGACTGATCAGAGATGCAGCCAAGAGGCCCATGATCACTCTGGATGAACTGCAGAGAACTACAGCTGAGGTGGGAGAGTCTGTCCACAGGACAACAATCAGTCGTACACTGCACAAATCTGGCCTTTATGGAAGAGTGGCAAGAAGAAAGCCATTTCTCAAAGATATCCATAAAAAGTCTCATCTAAAGTTTGCCACAAGCCACCTGGGATACACACCAAACATGTGGAAGAAGGTGCTCTGGTCCGATGAAACCAAAATCGAACTTTTTGGCCACAATGCAAAACGATATGTTTGGCGTAAAAGCAACACAGCTCATCACCCTCAACACACCATCCCCACTGTCAAACATGGTGGTGGCAGCATCATGGTTTGGGCCTGCATTTCTTCAGCAGGGACAGGGAAGATGGTTAAAATTGAGGGGAAGATGGATGCAGCCAAATACTGGACCATTCTGGATGAAAACCTGTTGGAGTCTGCAAAAGACCTGAGACTGGGACGGAGATTTATCTTCCAACAAGACAATGATCCCAAACATACAGCAAAATCTACAAAGGAATGGTTCACAAATAAACGTATCCAGGTGTTAGAATGGCCAAGTCAAAGTCCAGACCTGAATCCAATCGAGAATCTGTGGAAAGAGCTGAAAACTGCTGTTCACAAACGCTCTCCATCCAACCTCACTGAGCTCGAGCTGTTTTGCAAGGAAGAATGGGCAAGAATTTCAGTCTCTCGATGTGCAAAACTGATAGAGACATACCCCAAGCGACTTGCAGCTGTAATCGCAGCAAAAGGTGGCTCTACAAAGTATTAACGCAAGGGGGCCGAATAATTTTGCACGCCCCACTTTTCATTTTTTTCTTAGTTAAAAAAGTTTCAAAAATCCAATAGATTTTGTTCCACTTCACAATTGTGTCCCACTTGTTGGTGATTCTTCACAAAAAATTAAAATTTTATATCTTTATGTTTGAAGCCTGAAATGTGGCAAAAGGATGAAAAGTTCAAGGGGGCCGAATACTTTCGCAAGGCACTGTAGCTAGCTTTAGCCCCTAAGCACACAAAACATTGATGATTCAGTCCACCAACATCCATTTAGGACTAAAAAATGTGTTTTAGGGTACACCTCCAATGCTAACTACTCTAGTAAAATTAACCTGTTCCCCCCACCCTGCTTACACTCTACATTATAAATACATAGGAAAAAATAGCTTTTTGTTTTTGAGTGTTCTGAAAGTTGAGCAAGCACAGTTACATTTTGCAATGTTTACAAGTTTACGTTATTAAAATGCAGATATAACTAATGCATTGTATTATATTTCAGATTGTACAGATGATGAATTCACATGTGTGAATGGGAAATGCATTCCTGCAGATCATGCCTGTAATGGGGATGATAACTGTGGAGATCTCAGTGATGAACTGTGCTGTTCAGGTAAGTATGCATTTAGAAGACAAACAAAACATATATCTTTTATATATAAAGAGCTATCTAAAAAATATTAAGTGCGGATCAGAGAATGTGGATGTCGTTTGTAAATTATGCTTAAAGTGATACTGGGGAAAAACTATTTTTTCCCAGTTTGGATAGAGCAGGCGAGGATTATAACCTCTGTCAGTATCCCATTGGGGAGATTTCCCTTCACTTCTTGTCTCATAATCCCAACAGGAAGTAAAGGAAATCCCTCTAAAGTTATGGAAATCTCTAGTAGTCACCAGGGTGACCAGAACTAGTGTTCCCATTGGAAAATGTCACCTCTATTCCGTTTCTGTTGACCACTGAAAATTTGGGATTTTCTCTCACTTTCAGTGATTCAGTCACTTTCAGTCAGTCATTCAGTTATACTTTAATATGTCCCTAGCCTGCTTAATTACTCCCAGAATTGCAAAGCAAATTTTTCAAATTGCGCTCCTGTCTGCTTTTAAACATAATGGCCCATAAGGGGTGTATGGAAAAACCAGCAATACCTAATTAGGGTGCAAGCCCTGGGTATTGGAAGCTGCTGACTGCAGTATCAGAAATACAAGGGTAAGTGTACCCGTACACACAATCCGAATATAGTACGAGAGATCGTACGACTTTTTTCGCTTAATAGTCGCAAGTAGAAATTTAATAGGTTACTAACGTCACAAAATTCAACAGAAGAAAAAAATCGGAAGTGATGTCATGTGTTGTAATGTATTTGTATTGTATTTTCGGACGCCAACTATACTGACTAAATGAAAAACGTACGATCTGGTATCGTACGAGGAAAATTTTCGTGCGTGTCCGATCAAATAATATCGAAAGAACTGTCACGATCGGCTCTCGAAAGTAGTGTACACACGATCCGAAAATCGCACGATTCTTCTTCGGACGACAGTTTTCGTCCAATATTCGGATCGTGCGTTTGTGTCATTATCTCCTTGGCATGTGACCACGTATCCCTGATTGAGTCGATGACCGTGCAGCACTCTAAGATGACCTTAGTTCTCCCATTAAGTAATCTATGTTGAACATTTTCTGTAATGTTGTTTTAGGGTGTCAAAACAGTTTTCACTGTTCATCAGACATCTGCATTCCAATGCATTATGTATGCAACGGTAAGATGGACTGTCTCAAAGGAGAGGACGAAGCCAAATGCAAAGGTATAAAATAACACAAACGCAATGTTTAAAATGTGTGTGAAGATAATGATCAGTCATTCCAGGATGCAAATGTGGAGCAGATTGTTATAATCATAATCAAAAGTTCAGGCTATCCTAAATTAATAAAATATCCATAGCAGAGCATAATGAGTTACCACCACTAGATTTTGGCTTTTTTTTTCACATGAGCCTAGAGATGCAGCAAAAACAAGCATTTTAGCTGCATTTTTATTGCGCTGGTACCTTCTTCTAATGCACTAGTTATTAAAACAATGGCAGGTGGATGGAGCAGTACACACATGCGTGTTGGCATCACTTTTAGACATTTTGCATATTCTAGGCCAGTGGTCTCCAAACTGCGCCCGGGGGCTGGATGTGGCCCTTTGTTTGCCTTTATCAGGCCCTTGGGACACTATTCCTCTCACAGATACGAGACACCACTAACAATGGGGCACTATTCCTACCACTGACCCCAAGAATGGGGCACTATTCCTACCACTGACCCCAAGAATGGGGCACTATTCCTACCACTGACCCCAAGAATGGGGCCCCATTCCTTCCAATAACGCCAATGATGGGGCACTATTTCTTCTACCAAATACCAACAATGGGGCAATATTTTACTCCCATTGACGCCAGGACATTTTCCTCTTACAATGCCTACAGTCCTGCCCCCTTAAAGTCTTGAAGGACAGTACACTGGCCCTTTAATCAGAAAGTTTGGAGACCCCTGTTCTAGGCTTTGCCAAAAGCTACCACCTCCATTGAAGTCAATTCAGCGTGTTTAGCACCTATTTTTAAAACATTTACTTCCTCTAGTAAAAAAAACAAACAAAATCAGAAGTGGCATCTGGGCAGTGTTTATTAACGCGCTTTGAACAATAGCCAAGTTAACCCGCCTTTGTCATTTTTCCATATCTCTAGGCCCATGTGAAAGAGGCCTAAGAGGGAAGGCACCAGAAATGCAAGGAAGTCGACAGCTGTTTTGTACAGGTGTACTTCTTAAGACTGCATTATTTGATTTAAGTAATGTGCTTTTATAGTATATAAAAGCACTGTTTTATCATTAAAGTTCAATGGAACTTTCAGTTTATATTTCTTAGTGGAAAGTAGTCCTAAAAAAATAAGTCTTAGTTTTCAGAAACTCCTTTAACATGTTTTTTCAATAACACCGCATAAGCGTTTTTGGTAGGGGTGGCGCAGTGACTTAGTGGTTAGCATTTCTGACTGGACACTATCCTCATGGAGTTTGCATGCTCTCTCTATGCTTGCATGGGTGTCTTCCCACATTCCAAAGATATGCTGATAGGTTTATTGTCTCCTACCTAAACTGGCCCCCAAGTATGTGTATGTGTGCATGTGAACTAGGGATTGTAGATGTTAAGCTTCTTGAGGGCAGGGACTGTTGTGAACGTACAGTATAAAGGCTGTATATAAATGCCTGTAATAATTAAATATTTACATTTATAACTGTGTATATATATATATATATATATATATATATATATATATATAGTATCTCACAAAAGTGAGTACACTCCTCACTTTTTGAAAATATTTTATTATATATCTTTTCATGTGACAACACTGAAGAAATTACACTTTGCTACAATGTAAAATAGTGAGTGTACAGCTTGTATAACAGTGTAAATTTGCTGTCCCCTCAAAATAACTCAACACAGAGCTATTAATGTCTAAACCGCTGGCAGCAAAAGTTGCCTGGAAGACCTAGAGAGGTTCTGGGATACCACGAAAGCTAAGGCTGAAGGAAGTCTGGAAGTCTCGCAGTGAGCAAACCCAGGGTGGGCTGGAGAACCAGATTTGAAGGCCAGGGGTGGGCCCATGCAGCAAAGGTAATGAAATCGAGGCTGAGTGTGCCTAAGAGCCAGGTGGCTTGGTAATTTCCATTATCTTGTATTTGCTGGAACAAGAACCCCTGTGTGGCATGTGTTGGACTGTTTTTGTTTTTAATAAACGTGGGCTACCAGGCCCTTAAGTCTCCCATGGACCCATCCCTATCACTTATATATATGAAATCCTTCTCTAATCCCTTAGTAATTTGGGACACTACTGCCAAACAGCACAGGCTTTTTTTATGCCCAGGCCAATTCTGCCATTTCTCACATACTGTACATGTTCAAAATCAGCGTTTGTTTGCTAGAAAAATTGTTAGAACCCCCAAAACACATACTGTATTATCTGAAAGCAGAGATCCTGGGGAATAAAATGGTTCTTTTTTATGTTACACGATACTTGTGCATCCATTTATCAAACGCATATTTCCGGAAAAAATACACTTAAATGCATTGTATTGCACACAAACACAATAAAATACCCAATTTTGGTAAAATATTAAATATTATGTTGTGCCAAGTAAAAAGATACCAAAAATGTCAACATTTAAAATTATGCACACCTGTGAAATCGCGATAAACTACGGTACCTAAAAATCTCCATAGGCAACGCTTTGAAAGCCTTTACAGGTTACCAGTTTAGAGTTATATATGTGCTCTGGCATTAGAATTATTGCTAACATTCACAGCGATGCCTTACATGTGTGGTGCAATCACCGTTTATAAGTGCGCGTGGGACCTACGTGCGCATTTACGAGTGAGCATGGTGGGACAAAGGAGGGGTGGGGGGTTAAAATGTTTAAAATTTTGTTTATTTTATTTTATTTTTTGTTCAAATTCCCTTGTAAAACCATGAGCAGTGACAGGTACTCTTTATAAAGAGATTGGGGGTCTATTAGACCTCCTGATCTCTGCTCTGCACTCAGCAACATCTGATTAAACCAAGAAACCGAGAAAAAATAAAACCAATAGATTAAAAATTAGGTTTAATATCTTTATTAATTTTTGTACGTTTTTCAAATGATCAAATAAAAACATCCAAAAGGTAATTCTGCATCGAGTATAGATTTTTTTTTCTGAATATAAAGTAAAGAATTGTAATGAATTGCTATTTTTATGTGTAAATAAAAATACCACTTAAATTGATACTAAACACAAACTGTAAATTTTTCAACTTCTCTTTCTGTATATGAATTATAAAACTGTAACTATTTTAATTAAAAAAAAGCTAATCGCTATACAGCTGTCACATGACCCAACTCTTTCCCAGTCTGTCTGCAGGGAAACATAAGCAGGAGGTGCTTCTAGTCCTCTGCTGCTGGTCAAAAAAAAAAAGCTTTGGAATAGAGAGTAAAAATAAATAATTAATTTAGTGACACTCTGAGTTGTCGAGGAAGAGGAGATAAATGCACTGCTTTTGGGTGAAGGGTTGGTAACATGTGCCATACTGCCATACTGCTTCAATCGGTGGTGTGACATTTTCTAGGCCAGTATTTAAAGTGTTGTAAACCCTTTACAACCACTTTTTTGCTTGAAATATCTCCTAAACCTCCACGGTTTAGGAGATCTTTACTAAAATCACGGGCACTGCTGTCTACAGTGCATGCGCCATAGACAGCGGCGCAGGCGCACTGTGGTGTGCTGTTCGCGATTGAGGCTGTGCCATAACTGGCGGCTCCAGCCAATCAGAGCGCTGGAGCCGCGATACCCGGAAGTAACCCCCGGGCAAGATGTTGGCAGCCCGAGCGTTGGAAGAGGACGGCTGCAGGGGCTTCTATCGGAGGTGAGTATTACATAATGAGGTAGTATGCTATGCATATGTAGCGGCCTCCCCCTCTCTCCAACTTCTTCCTCTGTCACACACCAACTCTTGTCTAGGGGCTCCTGAGTTGGGAGAGTGAGATGCGCCACGGCCCATGTCCTCCCCATTTCACTAGGGAGGTGAAGGCCCTTTCCTAATGTTTCCTCGGGCCAATGTGTTCCGCGGATGTACCGAGTCTGTAACCACAAGCTCACCCGCCTCCCCTTTGATTCCAGTAACTGGAGTTCACACACCGAAGAAAGGTCCAACACTTATTTATTTGGCACTCTGATAGTAAAGCACAATAACAGTTCTCTTGCAGTACAGGTTAGGACCTATAACCTTTTCAACGGTGGGACGAGCAGATCAAGGCACTTCCTAAGACTCAATTCTAAAGATGGGGTCTCTTCCAGCAACCCCTACGAACAGCAATGGAGCCCTCTTCGATACGCTGTGGCCCCTATCAGGGGGATGTGCCCTCCCAAGAGAGTTCCCAGGGGCCCACCGTCACCGGGTTGGTGCTGCTCCGGGTCTTCAGTGGGTAACCTCCCCGGCCTCCTCACCTCAGGTTCGGGTCCCTCCGCTCAGGGACCCTCGGACAGTCCACCCTAGCGGGACCCAGTCGAAGGTACTGGGCCCCAGGCCTCGATAGTACCTCACCCCAGGCTAAAGGTGCCTGGGATGGACGCCAACGTGACTCCGGACCAGGCCATGGGCACCTGGACCAGACTCCTGGATCTCCATGCACCCAGGCCTAAGGTGCCTGGGTGCGGGCCGCAGCCCTCCTCCTCCGAGGACCTCCTTCTCCGCAAGAACAAGACCTCGTGGCAAGCGCGTCTCCCCCTTTTATCTCCTCCCTTCAACGGTCCGGCGGGTTCCCCGCCCCAGCCACACCATCTCCGGGAAGAGACCAAACAGCGAGCACTGCAGGGGATGATTCTACCTGAAGCCCGTGGGTACCTCGCCACCCACAGGCAAAGGAGAATATTACATCCTCCAATCCTCCACGAAACAGAAAGGGGTCTAAATCCTAACACAATTATACACCTGGGTTACACTATTGCCCAGGTGTATCCCATCAATTTAAGGACCCCGCTACACATACTACCTCATTATGCCTTTGTCTTGCAGGTGGTGTTTTTTTTTGTTTTTTTTTATACCTGGGTTTGCTTCCTCTTTAAGAAAGAAGCCGTGGCAGTTTAGTTGTAGACTTGCAAAGTTACAATATTAGATTTTTACATTGGAGGGCCTAATGTTATTTCAGAGGTCTTGCAGAGTATTATGTACCGCATATAATGGAGTAGAAGCCCAATGGCAGTGCCTGGTCTTTCCCACTAGAGGGCAGATGGAGACGGCAATGACTGTTGGCACTAAACCAGACCATTTCCTGTTCTTACTACATAGCCAACTTCCTATTATAAACCCACAGATCTTCAATATACTACGTCCTTCTACTAGATGTTTTTAATGTTGCTGTCACACTAAAATTATTTAAAAAATAAATAATATCAATAAACAGTTCTAACTCATCATACAAATATATATTTGAAATCAAATCTTTATTATTTTTTGGTAATAACATGGTGTGGGCGGATTTCTGCTAATCACAGGCTGTGTCATGACCCTCCAGCCTGTGTTTTCGAGAAAGAGGTAGGTGAGGCCTCCATCAATCTACATGTAATATCCCGCCCTTATTGTGTTTAGCTGGTTAGTGGGCATGGAGGAGGAGGAAGGGAGTGAGCTGTCATTTACCACTGTGTATACACCTACATGTGTGAATCTATAGTCACATGGGCTGCTCAGATGTGAGAGGGAGTAAATGCTCAACATAGAAACTCATTGAAAACTGAGCATGTGCAGAGTTGCTAATACAGCTGAAAAAGCCCTGGCTGAATTTGGGACAAGAACAGATGGTTGAGATTAAGAGCAGCAAGATCAACCAGGTTTTTTTTTTTTCAGAATACAGAAAACAAATCTCATAGTGACGGAGTATGAACAGTATGTAATAATACAGCATATATTGAAAGTTTTTTATAAAATGGGTTTAATGACACTTTAAGTAAAATAAAGCTCTAAAATCACAAACTAATCCGCTGCATGAGGCAATTCACATGCCTGTAAAGCTTTGGCAAGAGAATTTGTCATTACCAATTTTAAACTGCATCTTGTCCATAGCCATTACTACAGTGCCCAGCTTTATGGTAAAAGCTGAGCAAAAGATATGCCTTTTAAATTACTCAAAAAATAACTGGACAACAATAGAAGTAGAGTACAGGACTGAAGCAAACATGGACATAATGGATTGATTTACTAAAGGCAAATAGGCTGTTCATTTTGCCCGGAATTTTTCCTTTAGCCTAATCAATGGGGTGAAGCTCTGCTGACTTACAGTACATCATCCAATCCATCATGCACAACCAAAAAAGAAAACTGTCTCACACCCTGAAAACTCCAGCTGAGAGATTTCACTACCAAGGCACCTACGGTATGTGGGCTGCCTACAGTTCCATATGGTCAAAAACAAATGCTTTTTTGTAACACAGAGGAGACCCCATTTCACATTCCACTTGTGAGCAACATCAGAATATTTAAAAGGAAGGGCTATGCATCTCAAGTGAACACTTCTGCCTATACCAGTGGCCTTTCAGTCAGTTGCTCCAAGAACATACTAGTCAACAAACCCCTGCCTTTATCCTGGCATGCAAGGTTACATAATCCTGAGTAGGGTTGCCACCTGCCTGGGATTCACCCGGACAGTCCGGGTTTTGAATTGTTTGTCCGGGTTTCAGACCACCTGAAACCCAGACACAATATTCTTAATGGACTTTGGCTCCCCGAGTAACCAAGTACCACAACCGCCAAGTGCACAGGTGTGCACACGGGCCCCATCCCCATACAGGAGATGAGAGAGGCCTTGATCTGCTCCTCCTCCCACCCCTACCCCTCTGTCTGCCCACCCACGCACCAATCTCCAACGTTCTGTGCATCAGGAAAGGGATGTGTGGGCTTAAAGTTTGAAGCTCATCAGACACATTGTGGATGAAAGGTGTCTATGCCTCGGGTGAGTGAGCTCACCATCCACTGCCTGTGACCAAAGTCTTCCCCCTCCCTCCCATCTCTCTCCTGCTTCTAAGTGAATGAGTACACCGAGGTAAGGGGGACTCAGATGTAACAGATGTAAGGGCTGGCCTGTGGACTCTGTTGTAAGGGGGGCTTTGGGAACCCTAATTTAAGGGGGACTGCTGAGAACTCTGATGTAAGTGGGAGGTTTGGTGAGCAGAAACTACCTTACATCAGAGTTTCCCCTTAAAAAATAAATTGCTGTGTTCCTCTAAAGTGTTCGGGTTTGGCTTGAAAAAAAGGTGGCAACTCTAATCCTAAGACCCCTTTCACACTGGGGTGGTTTGCAGGCGCTATTGCGCTAAAAATAGCGCCTGCAAACAGACCCTAAACAGCGGCTGCTGTTACTCCAGTGTGAAAGCCCAAGGGGCTAAAAATAGACTGTATGACTGTATGACTCTATTACGTAATTTCTTATACTTATTGTGTGGGCACTGCATAGGAATGGAGTGATACTCTCAACAAATTTGTCTGTAGATAGTGTGACAAGTTGGGGGGTTTTGTAGCTCATTGGTAGTGCAAAACAATGAGTTACCGTACTGAACGCCAGAAGTACGTTTCAGGGCTTTTTCTGCCCACTTTTATTTAAACAACTTAAAGAAAAAAGTTCACAAATTAACATCTTCCAATGCTGGGGGTTCTCAATCTCACCATCAATACAAAAAAAACAACAATATTCAGCCTCGTGGCTCTCTTCGCAGCTCTACTGCTCAAGCCTCATGCCTAGGTTATCCAGACCATCTAACACACAATCCCAGTGCTCGTGCACAAAACGCTGTACCTTTGTCAGTTTGACTTTCATCCTGCATCTACCTGCTGCTCCATCCTTCACAGGCTTGTGCCTCGGTCTGTCCTGTCTTGGACAGTAAGGGGCAGATGTGCACCTCTCTCTGTTCCCTTCACACACTGACCCCCTCAGGAGGGGCCCTGACTTCTAACTCTGGCTCTAATATAAATGCCGCACACACCTGCATCATCAGTGTGCCTGTTTCCTCCAAAATATGGCCAAGAATGTCATTTCAGACCGTGGCATGGGCTCCCCTTGCCACGACATATGTAAAAAATGCTGCAAATTTCTATGATAGGCAGCCTTAATGGCCAATAGCAACCATGTGAGCTAGGGCATGGTCATCAACCAATCAAGCAGAGCTCTAATTTATTGGGTCCTGGGAAATACAATAAAGTATTTTCCGGGTTCAAACTTTGGCTTATGCCATACAAAACTGAAAAGGAGAGGAGAGGGTTTTTTTTTTGTGTGTTCAAATTGTGGGACTAAGTTTATTAGTACTGGTGTAGAGAAAAACAGGAACAAGTGGAAATGGGTCGTTTTTGTTTTTCTCTTTGTTTAAAGCAAAATCAACATTGAATGTAGAAGAAGACTATAAAATAATTTATATTTTTTTAAGTCGAAGGATCAGAAGGAGAAGTATTAGAAAATCGTGAAAATAATGAAGGCAAAGGGCACGTTCTTACAGGTAATTATGCTTTTTCTTTAGAAATGTAAATTTACATGTGTTTGTTTGCGGGTGCATACCAATATATAAGTAAACTTTCACATAATGGTGTATGTACACATCTGATGGTTTAATAAAAAATGGACACTTAAAAAAAAAAAATGCAAAATTTGTGGCAAAAGTCCTATTCTGTGACTTGCATTATCCATACATCATCAGCAAAAGTAGAGTAGTGAATTATTGGAAACGTTTTAAGTCTATAATAATTATAATATGTTTATAATAATTGTTCTAATTGTTTCATGTTGTTTTAATATTAAGATTGTTAACTTTCCTAAAAGCTTGTCAATTTTCTGACAATGAAAAAACAACCTTCAACCAGCTTTGGATCACAAAAGCAAGCTAAAGGAATTAAAACAACTTAACACCAACAATTGCTTCACCATAATTTTGATAGAAAAGTTGCAGTGATCCCTAAAGTTGGCCACGCGCATTAAAACCTAGGTGTACAATCCCCCTCAGGTTTGCTTAAAACTACATGTAGTGTAGGGGCATTGCTAAACTATTATTTTATTTTATATTCAGGCAGGTAGGCCCTCACAATCAGGGGAGGGCTGGGCCAGAAGGCAGGGTGGCAATTGCCCCCCAAGCCGCCCTAACTTATGTTCAAAATGGCCGGCAGCCGCTGCCCGCTACCTTTTTCTTTTTTATTCTGGTCTAGGAAGTCGGGCCGGGGGCATGGTTATGGCGGCCGACCACTAGCTGTTGCATTCCGGGAGTTGTAGTCCGCACTCAAGCTTCTGGTGGGTGGAAAACACAGAAGCGCAGAGGAAACTACAACTCCCTGGGACCGGATTCTTGGAAGCAGGGAGAGGCAGGGCGTGGTAGGGAGTCGGGACGCAGAGCTGCAGGGCTGGGCGCTGGCTGCAACTTGACCCCAGGATCAGGAGCATTACTCCCCCAGGAGATCGTGGCGTGCAAGGACCTGCTGAGCTGAGATCGCTGAGGTGAGAGACCCTGATACCCCTAGCTGACCCCCCATACACCCCTTGTAACCTGCTCCAGTGATCAGGCTGCATTGATGGGCACTGGAGTTGGCTGCATTGAAAAACCAGGTGGGCCATGGATGGCGAGCTGATTCGGCGGTTCAATGGGCCACTTGACTGGACTTGCCCCCCAGGCCTAAGGCCGCCAGCCCTCCCCTGCTCACAATACACTAGATCTAAAAGAGATTCTACAATCCGATTTTAAACCTGTTTATTGAAACAGGTATGAGATGCATGCACAATATACATATGACAGTCATTTAAAATATATCTTGACAATCAGAACTTATACTGCAGTAATATGTGTTCCATGGGAGTGGAAACATTTACAGTAGCATACATCCAGCAATAGTTATCAATTAGTATCAGGGAGTGTTGGTTATCAGGCTAAGTAAGGAGTCACTGGCATCTTGCGAGTCCAACCAAGGACCCCAGACTTTGGTAAACTTTGCTGGACACCCCCTGGCCTCGCAAGTCAGCTTGTATAATGAGAGGTTTTGATTGATTAGGCATTTCCATAAATAAATATGGAGGGGTTCTGACCTAACCCAATACAGTACAACTACTTTGTACTGTATTGGATCAAACACACCTAGAAGGCACTATTTAGGGTTGCAGATGTTAGGAAACTCAAAGACTTCAGCGATAAAGGCAGTTATTGCTGACCAAAAGGGTCTGACCTCAGTACAGGACAATACTATATGAAGAAAGTCTCCCTGTTCTTTGTCACATTTATGACATGTGGGGGAGATCCTCTTGCGCATCAGAAAAAGTATTTTGGGAATAAAATATATGCGGTGTAAGTACCTTAACTGTATTAACTTGTCCCTGGCCGAAATTGCTGTATCCGGGTATGAGATACACACTGCTTTTCAGTCCTCTTGGATGAAGTCCGGTATATCCACCGCCCATTTGGCTTGGGCTTTCTCCAAATGTGGCGATGGTTTATCTAGTGTAAGATTGGGGGTTGTTAGCTCTCGTAGTCAGAGCCAGTCAGGAACTCTGTTTAAGGGCATGGTAGCCCATGTTTATTTACAAGCACAAAAGTTCACAAGTACATCTGTAGTATTCACAGGGGGGTTCCACCATTCCTGTATCTTGCATACTTAAGCGTTTAGCCTAGGGCTTGGGTCTGCTCCTCAGACCCAAACAGTTTCCAAGAGTTTAAGCTTTCTCCTTGCTTATCCCTGGTCAGCACCTTTGTTGCTGTATCACTAATGATGTCTGCCTCCTGCAGACATGCACCGCCTTTGACTCCACTTCAGAGGATGAGAGCCCACTTGACTCCCATGCACACAGACTTCCTCTTTATTGGGTGGAGCCCTGATCCATAATCACCTCTGAACTAAATAGCCCAAGACACAGCTGTTCCATCAGCGTGTCTTTCTTTACCAAATCTGGCATAAACCAACACTCTTGAAGGTCGCACAAAGTCGCACCCTCACATACCCTCCCCCCTTGTTTCGAACCGGAGGGAGGAACACATGATCCCATCACCATAAACGGGACAGCTCTGTGCCAGCCATTGGCTGCGTAGGCCCATTTCTTTTTCGGGGTATGTGTCCACCAGCACTTCACCTTGGCGCCTCTGTGCCAACTATCCGTAGCAGTCGTCCTAATCTGCCCAACCTTTTCTCTAAAGGAGCACTCCACCCACATCTTCCTCTGGGTGTACTTCCACCAGCCCTTCTTCCTGAACCATGGGCTCCCACTAGTCTCTCTATCCCTTCTACCTTTTGGCCTCAGGACCATTCTTTTTCCTCCCACAGTCCTACTCTCCCGGGACTGTTGGGGACCCACTTTCATGAAATCTGTCAGGGACTGGCCACTCTCACTACCTGACGCAACATTAACCAACAACATTTGTTTCTCAGGTTCACTAACCCCTGTGTGGTTACTCTTGGCCACCAAACCATCGGTGATTAATACCATATCCTCAATAGCAATGTTCCACAAGGGGCTATTCAACACAATATTGTCATTTGGACCTCTTGTCCTGTTTGCTAGGACAGTGTCTATGGAGGGACCATCTACAGGCAAGCAGTTACTCCCTATGGGACAGTCCCACAGTTTTACATCGCCCCTGTTGTCCAACACTCCAATAACAATTGTCCTACCAACGCACATGTTCCACCACATTTTCCCACACCAATCTCTTTAACCATTTCTGTGTCCACTGGTACCTCAACCAATAGCTCAGAGTTGTCTGACAGTGCTCCACAGTGCTTCTCATACATATTTCCGTTACAGTTACCATTACTGTTATTTCCTGTCAAAGTGTCTCCGGGTACCTCAAACTGCACCTCTCTGCGTGTGATGGGCTGAATTCCCACTACCGCCACGTCCGTTCCGGGCCCTTCCTTTACATGAGGTGTAGCGGGTGAGACAGTACGCGCGCCCCTTACCAACCACTGCTCAGCCGCACCTCGGACCGCATCAGCAGGAATACACATATTCACACCCGCATACGGAGAGACTTCGACTATGTCTAATATCTCTAATTTCTCAAACAATTCCCCTGAGCGCCTTCCGCACATAACTACCGCTGGAAGCACTCTCGCGGAGAACTGCGAGACAGCTTTCCACAAAAGCAACCAACGGTGTAGCAACCAATTCTCATCAACATTGCTTAACAACGCATGTATCACCTGTGTCCACCGATTGGTATTATGCAGTACCATGTCGCCCTTCTGCTGTGGATACACGCAGGTGTATATTGGAAAGATTCTCACCAATTCCCACAACATCTCAGAAATTTCTAGACATGCCGTATCTAAACACAGAACTCTAGGAACTTTTCCTTTACCAACGATGTGGAGGGACTCATTTGCTAAGGCGTGAGAGGCCAGGACACTTAAAAAGACCTCTACCTCAGAGGCATCTAACAAAATTTGCGGCTCCCGCTGAGCACTGCCAATCGCATGTGTCACACTCATCCTCTCACCTTCAGCAACACTGAGCCCTTCCAAATCGCTATCCATTACCTCATCAATCTGACATTCAACATTACTCATCTCTTTTGCTGTGGACAAAACCTCTGTTATGTATGCGCCCTTTTCAGATTTATCCAACTGGAGAGGGTTCATTTCTGCAAAAGCCAACGCACCCATGTCTACCGGCCCTGCAGCCTCTCTATTTAGCATAGCAGAAATTGTGTCCACTCCACTGTTACCCACTGAGCCTTCCTTGTTTAAATGCACTTGTGGCAAAACATTTTCAAACACAACAGGCTGCAATAACATAACTTCACCACTTTGCTCGGGTGGAGCTTCACTAAACCCATGAGGACTGTCAGCAGTGGCAGACCGTAGCAACTCATTATCACTACAAGCAATTTCAAACATTTGAGTTTTACCATTTTTCTCATCACCAAGGTCAAGTACCCTCTTATCTATCAGAGCGGCACCACAGTTGTCCCAGGCAACCTCTGGCTCCAACACACAGAGCTCCCTGGAGATTTCTAAGGACACCTCTGCAGCCTTAGATACTGTTGCCAAGGGGAATCGCATATCCTGCTTAGCGATCACCCCTACCTCATTAAGCATCACATTACCATCAGCACATGTGTCATCAGCATGCATAAACATAGCAGTTTTATAAACTCTATCAAATTGTCCTTTGTCAAAACGCATGACACCCTGCGTGCCACTCAGCACACCACCCTTCCTCTCCAAAGGAATTATTTTGCCCACTAGGGCGTCTTCACAGTTGTCCTGGGAAACCACTTGCCTCACCACTGCAGGCCCCTTGGCAACTGCACAGCACCTGTCACTAGGGAACATGGCATACCAACTGCTTTGGTCACCCCTAGCACATCCTTTCCAGCACTCCGCTGGATTACCTTAGCTGTACCCAGAGTCCATATGTCCCTTTCAATTTTTGACTTCGCTGCAAGCAGGGTTTTAACCTGTGTCTCCCCACTGATCTGGGTAGCACACTGCAGCAAGTTCATTTTTTCACCTTCAGTGGATCTCCGCTCTGGGGTCACTTCCACTTCATTGTGAGCAACCACACAGTCAGCCTTTCCCATGATTTTAACAGGAACTGTCTTCCATTCTCTTTAGCATGGGTTGAAGACTTCAATTGAGGGCGTTGTCCCTTCTTTGCCATGCTCTCACAAGATGACGCCCCCTCCTGGAAACAGGCTAACATTACATCCCTCTTGGATTTTCCATCATCGCCTGCAGGCAAAGCATTAAGCCCAACAACACGATCAGCAGCTGTATTCCACAAGCTTGGACAAGAAAAGATCCCGTGACCCAGCTGACCACATTCCAGGTATGGCACTAGGCGACTTTCTCCTGTTGCTTTGGGAGACCACCTTCTCCCCGCTGATCTCTTGCAGCGCTCTCTAGACTGGACTGCTCCTAGAAAATTATCGTAGTCATCTCTGTTACTATACATCCCACGGTACACCTCCTGGTACTCCTCGATCAGAAAAGGTTGCACCAACTCAACCCAGCGATTTCTGGGCCATCTTCTGTAGGAAGCAATCATCGCAAACTCATCCAAAAAGTCCTCAACACATTCAGAAGGCAACATAGGCCGTATGAAGTCAGCTGTACGGATTTCTGCTTTGTTGCCATGGGCAACCACACCCATCTGCTCAGTCTTTACACTCAGAGCAGGCTTCTCATACCTTTGCTTTGGTGAAGCCTGGGACAAAGGGCATTTAGAAACTTCATGCCCCCACTCACTGCACCGCAAACAGCGCACTTGGTTCTTAACCCTTTGCACATTGATAGCTGGCCATCTTGCACCAGCGTTGCTAGGGGCAACATGTCCTTCCCCTTTAACTTGGTTCAGTGCGGCCAAGTGTCTCCTGCACCAATCCACTGCAGACTCAGACTTTGGTGAACTCTCCATACTTGCAGTCACCTGTGCACTCCTTTCACCAGTGTTGCTAGGGACAACACTAGCTCTGTCTCTCATCTCAGAAAACAGCACACTTTCACATGCAGATTTCACTCTCTGCTTGAGCTCACTTCCACAGGCACAACACCTGTATACAACACAGTCCATTCATTGAACTCCTGTGCAATGCAGTTCGCCTGGCTGTCCCACACAGCTAACAGCAGTTCACCGCAAAAACTTTAACTTTTCGTTCAGATTGGCTGTTCATCCCAGTATTGCTGCAAAACACACAGTTTCTTTTTACTCACTGTTTTGGTATGCGAGGATCTGGAAAATCCAAAACTGCCCGGGGCAATACTTCCACCACTTGTAAGATTGGGGGTTGTTAGCTCTCGTAGTAGATGCATTTTTCAGTGATGCAAGCCAGTCAGGAACTCTGTTTAAGGGCATGGTAGCCCATGTTTATTTACAAGCACAAAAGTTCACAAGTACATCTGTAGTATTCACAGGGGGGTTCCACCATTCCTGTATCTTGCATACTTAAGCGTTTAGCCTGGGGCTTGGGTCTGCTCCTCAGACCCAAACAGTTTCCAAGAGTTTAAGCTTTCTCCTTGCTTATCCCTGGTCAGCACCTTTGTTGCTGTATCACTAATGATGTCTAACTCCTGCAGACATGCACCGCCTTTGACTCCACTTCAGAGGATGAGAGCCCACTTGACTCCCATGCACACAGACTTCCTCTCTATTGGGTGGAGCCCTGATCCATAATCACCTCTGAACTAAATAGCCCAAGACACAGCTGTTCCATCAGTGTGTCTTTCTTTACCAAATCTGGCATAAACCAACACTCTTGAAGGTCGCACAAAGTCGCACCCTCACACTAGGAGTAGGCCATAATAATAGGCAGAGATAAGTTTAGAGTGATTAGGTGAAAGCAGTGCACGCTCCAGTTTGGTATTGCATAGCTGCACATCACGCAGTCCCAACTGGGTCTCTGCCACATGGCGGAGCTGTAAGTATTTAAAATGCCATGCCAGGGGAACCTGAAACTCTTGTTGTAACTGTAAAAACGTTTTAAATACCCCATGATTGTATAACTAGTGGAGGTACTTTAAGCCTCGATCGGCCCAGAGTAAAGTTTCAAATAAGGTGGAAAAGTGCCGAAGATGAGGGTTAAACGATAAAGGTTGACTAGGGGAGACTATATGGGTGGCCTCATTAAGAATAGTCAAGCACAATCCGATTTTAAGGTGTATGGACAGCTTCAGGTGTATTTGTGCTAGACATGGAGAGAAAGTTTCCCGTGAGATTTTTTAGCAGCAAGAAATAATTGAAATCATTATTAATAAAAAAGTTTTATTGGATGAAAAGGCGCTTGGTCCTAGTAGATTAAAAATTGGTACATATATTTATGAGCTCCGGTATTTAACAAAGCCAGATATGGTGTGTACAAAGATAGTTCAAGTCATGTACAAAGGTGGACAAGATGAATAATAAGATCATACGTCTTGGATGCATGTGATGCACAGAAGAGAGCCCCGATGCATTTCGACCCATTAAGGTCTTCCTCAAGGGGGTCTTATATTCTATGGAATATCAATAAACAAAATATTAGGATTAAAGCATACTTTAAAGTCTCCCATTGGTTACAGTAAGTCATATAGTTAATACATAATATCTTTCATAGTAGTCAATGTCAGTTAATGGAGAGACAGCAGAAAAAAGAATGCTATACATATATTTATTTCTGGAGAAAATTGCCTATTTACCTTCTTTGCCACATAGTATGGCTGAACCGGAGATTTAAAAAGCTAGATTCCGTATGATCTCCCCAAGTTTCCCAAGAGAGGTCCATGCCGCCGAGGCGTCCGCCCCCCGCTCCAAGGTGGGTCCGCCCCACAGGCAACTCCGCTCACAGAGGGTCACGCACTTAGGATGGGCGCCCCAATTGCAGGCAAGAAAGCAGGTAGGGTGAGTGGGTAGCTATGTACCCTGTGCTGAGCACCTAGAATTTGTAATGATAATTAATTTCAATGTGACATATATGTTGCACTTTTTGTTAGTTTATATTAGCTTCAAACAGGTGAGGCTGTAGCTCTTAGGGCTCTTTCACACGGGGCGGATCAGTCATGATCCACCCCGTGAAGCTCTGCTTGCGCAGCGGGGATCGCTCAGTTGATCCCCGCTGAGCCAGCGGATGGCTGGGCGGTCCCCGCACACTGTGCAGGGACCACCCTGTCAGAGCGCCCCTCTCCCCTATGGGGGATCGGATGATGACGGACCGTAGAGTCTGTTGTCATCTGATACGCTCTTCCGACGGAAGGAAAAATAGGGTTTTCCTCCGTCACACTTTGGCGGAGCGGAGTGGATGTCAGCGGACATGTCATCGCTGACATCCGTGCCTCCATAGGGCTACATGGAGCGTCCGTGCAGGTCCGCCTAAAAAACTGACAGACAGACCTGAATGGACCCTCCGTGTGAAAGGGGCCTTAACTGATTCACTTGAGAGGTGTATATGATCCTTGCAGGCGTTGCTGGGGCTGTCCTATTCTTATTTACTAATATATCCAAGGTATAACCCAAGACACCAGCATTGATTAAATAACAAATGCTGGCAAATGTTTCTCATTGTATTTATGTTAGAGTAATATTTTGTATAAAGAATTAATTCAATGATTATATAAAGCAGTGGTCCCCAACCTTTTTGGCACCGGGGACCGGCTGCGTGGAAGAAAATTGCGCCAAGGCCCGGTTGGGGGGAGGTTGGGGATGGCACGCGGGGGGTAAGCGGTTTTTCGCGGGCAATTTGTCAGCGCATTATTTCTATTATTACATTGTAGTAATAAATGAAATAGTTCAACCCACCATAATGCAGAATCAGTGGGAGCTTTGAGCGTGTCACTTGCCATGTCGCCTACCACCAGATGCGGAATGTCACTTGCCACGCTGCCTGCCACCAGATGTGGTAAGGCCCCAACAGATGAAGGCAGTGCCCCCACAGATGAAGAGGTAGCCCCCCCACAGATGAAGGCAGCCCCCCTCCACAGATGAAGGCAGCCCCCCCTCCACAGATGAAGGCAGCCCCCCCTCCACAGATGAAGGCAGCCCCCCCTCCACAGATGAAGGCAGCCCCCCCTCCACAGATGAAGGCAGCCCCCCCTCCACAGATGAAGGCAGCCCCCCTCCACAGATGAAGGTAGCCCCCCCTCCACAGATGAAGGTAGTGGCCCCCCCCCAGAGATGAAGGTATTACCCCCCTACAGATGAAGGAAGTACCCCCCACAGATGAAGGTAGTGCCCCCACTAGGCCCTGTACACTCCATGCACACACGTGTCCCAGTCAGTCCCAGTTCACACTCACCCTGTCACTGGCAGTGTTGTCGTACTCGAGGCTCCCCCGTGCCTCTCCTCCGGAGCTCAGTCATGTTGGTGTGTGTTCGGTGATGAGGGCTGAGGATTAGCAGCAGGTAAGTGTATGGAGGGATCAGAGGGGAGGGGGCGGCTCCATGCTTTCCCGGAAGAAGTGTGGACTCGTCTCCTCTCAGCTCTATCAAGGGACACCAGTGGCTTCCCTGTTACTGTGGGCTGTCCTGGAGGTGACGGTGTGCTGCGCCTTCCCCTATGACAGAAGGGCGGGGAAAGCTCAGTGAGGAGGCGGCACGTCCATTCACACTGCACGGGGAGTGTCCGTGTGAGAGACATAGGGAGGGGCCACGGTGCATAATAAACAACACTGTGTGCTTCACTCTCACCTTCCCCGACATTGTTCATCCACTCTGAGGAACTTCACATCCTACAGCTGGCCGCCGGGCTCTCTCATGCCGCCCGCCCGCACCCGCGGCCCGGCTGCAGAAGGGCCACGGCCCGGTAGTGGGCCGCGGACCGGGGGTTGATGACCCCTGATATAAAGGATTAAATAAATAGTAGTGTATGTGTGAGTGAAGTGATGGGAAATAAAATATGAGTGCAAAGTGGGGCATTTGTGACCTATAGGTGACAATTAAAGAAAAAATGTTATATTACTAAAAAATAGTGGTTGTGAAGGATGAGAAAGCTAGTAGTTTATTAAATGATGTGATGCTATAAAAAATGAGTGTGGATAGTAGAGTGTGTCTAGATTCCTTATATTTATTCATTAAAGAGCAAATATCATGTAGTATATTACATGGTAATGATGTGGCAATAAATATAAAGGTATACATAGGAGTTATACTGATTTGGTATGCTGAAAAGTGTAGGCTGTAAAAGACCTATACTCAAATCACAGAGCCTGTGAATCTATAAGTCTTGATAGAAACATTGGAGTTGGGGACCCTTCAAAAGAAATGGTATATTGTATCAGTTAAGAAATCAAGTAAAGGTATTGGGTTTTTTGAGGTATTGGAAATTATGCTAGCTTAGAGCAATAGCCTGCCGGCTGCATGCTTACCTCTCAGGAAATCAGAAGTCAGGTGTGGTGTGCTTCACAGGAGGTCATCAGACACTCCCCATTGAAGTGTGTGATTTATATACCCATCCTGCCTGTCTGCTAATTTGCGGGTCCTCCCTGATAGTGAGCAGGTGCTATGGTTCTCCCCCCTGCCGTCCGCTTAGGGTTCCCTGTGAGTGGCCCCCTCGTCATTCCAGTGGACTAAGTCCCGGCACAGCCGTCACCGCCGAATGAAAACCATGGCGTCCCCGAAGGCCAGGCGCGCAGTGCGCTGGACCGCGACAACGCCTTGATGGCGTCATCCATCCTCGCGCGTGCGCGACTCACCCCCCGCGAACACCCGGCGGTGAACATGGGATGGGATGGCATGGCACTGGAAAAGCGCCATCTAGTGGTGCAAGCACCCACCGTAAGCACTATTGGAAGGGATGTGGATCGCATCCCTCCCCCAGTGCCGGAGAGCAGAGCATGTGCGTGACAGGATACCCACAAAGCGCAGCGGGACGGAGGCCCGGCGGATCGAGTGGACCCATGGTCATGGGAAAAAACCTGAGGAGAAGAAGGGAATCAGAGCATATAGTTCAATTTGGAAATGCAGGTTGTCATGCGTTATTATACAGGTTATTAGGGTACATCATTGTAGCAGCCATTTCATCTTGTTGTTATTATATCATAATTATAACTAAAGCCCCGTACACACGATCGGATAACCTATGGATTTTCGTCCAATGGATTTGTCCATCGGAAATCCGATGAAACTGTTTTTCATCAGTCTTGGCCACACACCATCAGTCAAAAAACCGACCGTTCCAAACGCGGTGACGTAAAACACTCCGATGAGCCGAGAAAAATTAAGTTTAATGCTTCTGAGCATGCGTCGACTTGATTCTGAGCATGCGTGGGTTTTTTAACCGATGGACTTGCCCATAGACGATCGGAAATTCCCATCGGTTTTTTATCCATCGGAAAATTTTAAAACAAGTTCTATTTTTTACAACCGATGGAAAAAAGACCGATGGGTACCATACACGATCGGTTGGTCTGATGAAAACCGTCCATCGGATTTGTGATAGAAAGAATAAAAAAGGGAAAGGGTCAGTATCTTACAAGTATTTTTATCTTGGGATTTGATTTCTCTAGGGAAACTGAAAGAGGTGAAATCGGGGTCATATACAGAGTGTATACACAATTTAACCATTTATTGATCAATAAGTAAAATCTTTATTTTTATGTCTTAGAAAAATTATTCTATGCTTTGAAGGTAATTGTTATCAGGTCTTGCTAATATATGTATAAAAGTCTATGTGGATGTTACCCCTCTAAATAGGAGGGGGGGGGAAGGCGACTCAAGGGATCCCTGTTACCCCTAACTGGTTTTACCCGAGACAAATCCCAGATCGTGTGGTTAACTGGATTTTGCACAGTATCTTCTACATTGCTTCAATGTAGCCTCCAAATCGCATCTGTTTTCAACCAAAATATACCACAGCTCATAAAAACCTCTCATGTGTCAAAAAATGGGAAAGGGGTGTTTAACCACGCAGAAAAGAAAAAAACTTAGCTTGGTTAGACACATATGGCATATGTGAGAGGACTGCGCATCCCGATTTGAGTGCTAGACATGGAGAGAAAGTTTCCCGTGGGATTTTTTAGCAGCAAGAAATAATTGAAATCATTATTAATAAAAAAGTTTTATTGGATGAAAAGGCGCTTGGCCCTAGTAGATTAAAAATTGGTACATATATTTATGAGCTCCGGTATTTAACAAAGCCAGATATGGTGTGTACAAAGATAGTTCAAGTCATGTACAAAGGTGGACAAGATGAATAATAAGATCATACGTCTTGGATGCATGTGATGCACAGAAGAGAGCTCCGATGCATTTCGACCCATTAAGGTCTTCCTCAAGGGGGTCTTATATTCTATGGAATATCAATAAACAAAATATTAGGATTAAAGCATACTTTAAAGTCTCCCATTGGTTACAGTAAGTCATATAGTTAATACATAATATCTTTCATAGTAGTCAATGTCAGTTAATGGAGAGACAGCAGAAAAAAGAATGCTATACATATATTTATTTCTGGAGAAAATTGCCTATTTACCTTCTTTGCCATATAGTATGGCTGAACCGGAGATTTAAAAAAGCTAGATTCCGTATGATCTCCCCAAGTTTCCCAAGAGAGGTCCATGCCGCCTAGGCGTCCGCCCCCCGCTCCAAGGTGGGTCCGCCCCACAGGCAACTCCGCTCACGGGGGGTCATGCACTTAGGATGGGCGCCCCAATTGCGGGCAAGAAAGCAGGTAGGGTGAGTGGGTAGCTGTGTACCCTGTGCTGAGCACCTAGAATTTGTAATGATAATTAATTTCAATGTGACATATATGTTGCACTTTTTGTTAGTTTATATTAGCTTCAAACAGGTGAGGCTGTAGCTCTTAACTGATTCACTTGGGACGTGTATATGATCCTTGCAGGCGTTGCTGGGGCTGTCCTATTCTTATTTACTAATATATCCAAGGTATAACCCAAGACACCAGCATTGATTAAATAACAAATGCTGGCAAATGTTTCTCATTGTATTTATGTTAGAGGTGTATTTGTAACCAGGCTATGGATATTCAAGTATTTACAATTATTGATATTTCATAAATGAGCTTTAAAACACTGACTGATTTAGCCTTAGGAACTGTGGAGAATTCACACAACCACTTACACATTTTTATTGAGTATTGGATTGTGGCATTTTAAAAAGATTCACTAACTGGTTATTTACTTTACTTACATGAATAGTGGGCAGATATAAAATACACAAATTAAAGTAGTATTAAACCGTAAGCATGTTTTAGTTTAACACATTAAGCACAATAAAATAAATATTACCCAGTAGACTATTTTTATAATTTCTTACCCCAGCACTTTTTCAGTTTATAACTTTCAGTGCTGCTGACTTATGCGCTCTGAGTAGTGCACCCCGAACTTCTGGTCTTTACAGGAAATAGTTAATAGTGGACAGTGCTGTCTCCAGTCAGTCTGTTAGCTTGGAGAAGGTAGTAGCAAGAGAGTACCTTTCCATCCTAGGCTACCAAGCTTTGTGTTTTTATCGCTGCACACAGTGTAGGGATAAACAATGCTAGCCCCTGCATGCAAGGATGGCTCCATATGATGCTGAAATAGAATGGAGTCACCCTGAAACTGTAAACTTGGGGCAGTGATCATGTCACCAATTTAAATAGGAGCACAGGCAAGGATTAAAAGATAAAAAAAAATGCATACTTACTTAGTAAGTGATTAAATCAGCTACTAAAAGTGTTTTTTAAAAACAAAGGGTTTAATATCACCTTAACACAGCTATGTATCCATTAATACATCATTGAATGTGTTTATCAAATGAACGCAGTGTAAGCATATGAATTTGACCTGGTATCGGTCTCTTGCAGTCCCTACAACTAGAGTGTGGGAGTAATAATCAGTAAAAGGAGCCAATCAGTTCAGGCAAAAAGCATGTTGATAGGAACAGAAAGCAGAGTGACAGAGAAAGAAGCTCATCATTGTGCTGCTTCTCCTCTCACTGTCCCGTCGCAGGCTAGGTTGGGCCCAGGAGGACCTGGTCTCAGAGGTCATCAAACTGACGACATCTGGCAGCAGAAAAAGGTTACCAAGTTCATCCAGATGCTTCATCAGGCCATGCATTAGGATTGGTGATAAAAAGAAATAAATGCGCTACCCAAAAAACACATAAATAATAACAACTCTATAGAGGGAGGTGAAGCAGCTGTGCTGGAATGTGACAAATTCAAACAAAATGGAAGGTAATAGTACAGCGCTACATATAGGCCAGTAAAAACTGGACTGTAACTCAAATGTGACCATAAATGGAAACACACAAAAAAGTGAGAAGGGGCAGGCTGAACGCCCTACCCAATATATATAAAATGTCCACAATGATAAACAAAAACAAAAAAATTATGAGTGTCCAAAACAGTGGGTAAATAACAAGGAATGGATGTAAAACTTCTGGCACAATTCTTCACGTGGATGGTGACATTCATGTGTGCTTACCAGAAACGTTGGACCCGAATGTCATACGACAGCGGATCAATCGAGCTTGAGAGTATCTCCAACGGCTGCTCCACAGGAACGTCCCCGTCTCAAGCTCGATTGATCCGCTGTCGTATGACATTCGGGTCCAACGTTTCTGGTAAGCACACATGAATGTCACCATCCACGTGAAGAATTGTGCCAGAAGTTTTACATCCATTCCTTGTTATTTACCCACTGTTTTGGACACTCATAATTTTTTTGTTTTTGTTTATCATTGTGGACATTTTATATATATTGGGTAGGGCGTTCAGCCTGCCCCTTCTCACTTTTTTGTGTGTTTCCATTTATGGTCACATTTGAGTTACAGTCCAGTTTTTACTGGCCTATATGTAGCGCTGTACTATTACCTTCCATGCATTAGGATTCGCTGCATATACTGTATTAGGGACAGAAAGTCTGATTACATCAATCTTCCAAAGTGCATCTAGAAAACCTTACCAGAAAGTGCCAGGGATATCTAATTCCCTATTATTTAACTTCACAATGTAAGATTTTAGCTATGCTGTAAGTACATCTATGGTGCTTTATATCATTTTAGAATATGGTCAAATGCATAGGCAAGTCAGAGGTTTACTTTTATTTAGCCTTACATCTTTTATTATCATTTTATATGAAATGATACAACTGTCTCATATAAAGTAATGCCAATTTGATCTGAACTTATCTTTCTCTCTTGCAGACATGTATTTTTCTTTTATACTTATGGGAAATATATTAGGATTTGGGTGACATCATACTGATGATGTTGTCCCTCTTGTGGATTCTATATAGAAAAATACATACATTTCCCATCTGCAACAGGAACCAAAACATTCAGTGCACAGTAGAGTCTTGACTGTAACAATAGAACAATGAATGGAGGGATCTTTCCTTTGTAATCACGGACCACAACCCAACAGAAAATAATATCTTGACTTTTGCCACAGAAAAAAATTGGGTTGAGTTTTATCATCACTTTTATATTGTTAAAAAACAGTTGCTCCATACTATGTACAGCATTTAACAAATTCAGGGTAAGGTTTACAAATTGTAATGCAAATAAAGAAGAATGAAACTGTTACCAGCATTGACCAGCTGAGTTCCTGGCTTTTAACTGGTGTTCATTTGAGAGGCCGTCAAAGTCTCACTTGCTTACAGAGTTTATTAAATCCAACCCATCTGCTTAAAGGGTTAATTATACACAACAAGCAGTGGTCCCTCCAAGTTCAACCCTGAATAGAAATACATCATGTTCTGATACTTTGCTCTGCTCCTGAGCCCAATGTGAGCAGTGCTCCATTGGCCTTTTAAAAGGCCACTTGCTCAAGTCCTTTACTTGATTGGTTAGCCTCTGTAACGGCTCTATTTTCTTTTCACTTTTCATAAGCTAAAATTTGTTTCCAGTGTGGACCTTACATCATACTTTGGATATAACGCAATGTTTTTTTTCTCTGTGCTAGGTACCAAGATTATCCTTGAAAGGCTAAAGTTATGTGCAATATTTTTTCTAACTTCTTGTTTCTTTACCTTAGGGGAAAGATCAGAAAACAATAACAATAACGATGATGATGGTAATGATACTTTTTATCAAATATTATATGTACTTGGCTGTATTTTTTTATATAATGCAATATGTACAACTGGTGGTTTGGTGTAATCTTACTTATTATAATAAAAAAGGCACTTTGCAATAAATGCAGTTGCTATCGGTAGCTGGCATTATTCTGATATCACTTGGAAGATCAGATAGGTTATTAAAAACCAATGCAACTAAAATAGTGGGCCCAAAAAATAAATTTTAGTTCTTTCCTCTCATTAAAATTTTTATGGAAGTAATGCTAGTTTTCACCAGATATTATTTAAATAAAAGCTTCAGATTTAAAAATATTGAAGTACCTTTTAAACGTCCATTAGCATTATATGACATTTTAGTTATGTAGTTTACATATACTTTAAGGATTAGAGAAAGTTTACAGGGGAGAATAACTGTTTCACACATTTTATTTTTTACTGGTTTGCAGCACCACAAGTCCCACAGGACAAGAAAACAGGTAGGTAAATGCAGCTGTGGCATAGGGAGAAGGGACCAAGCATGCTTTGCTAAATGAACCTGCAGTTGGGCATTACTATTTTATTGTATACAAGATGGATGAAAATATGTATGTACGCATAACCTAAATATACAGTATATTATTGTTCAGCTCTGTATTCCTTCTATTGTTACTTAGTTTATTGTATTGCCTTTGTTTTAGGCCTGCTTTTTTGTAAACTTAAACTTTTTCCTAAAAAATAACTGTCTGTTTAAAAAAAAAAAAAATTAACCTGCAATTGAAGAAACAAAGGATTTGGGAGCCACATGCAATATGTAAATAGACAGCAGCACACAGGGGATATTATATTCTGGTACCTGCAAGAGCAGGCCTAAATGGCAGAAAAGCAAAAAGTAATTTTTTCTCATATCCTTGTCTTGTGGTAACTGATTCTCTTTTTTTCTGTGCAGATCTTGTTAATGCAGTAAATTTTGACATTGAAGCAGGTGAGTGAATTGTATATGATGTATAAGATTTTATATGTACAGAGTCTCTCTCTCTCTCTCTCGACTGTCAGGGGCGGACTGACCATTCGGGCACTCGGGCACTGCCCGAGGGCCCCATGCCACTAGGGGGCCCCATCAGGGTTGCCAGCCTCAGTAAAACCAGGGACAGTATGTAAAAATCTGTTTTTTTTACATCTGTCTCTGAAATGTCCCTTACCAACATCCTTTTGGTCTAAAAATCCCAAGATTATAGCTGCCCTGCCTCTCCAGTACCTTCTCAGTGTGTGTATGTATACTGTGTGTGTGTGTATTCTGTGTCTATTTATTGTACAGGACACCAAGGTTGGGTTGTGGTCCCTTTAAGGAGTGGTGATGATGTTCAGGAGGTCACCCAGAATGGGTGAGGAATTCCCGGCAAAAGAAGTAGTCCAGAGAGGACTGGCTCGCAGTCCTCTTTGCCCACTGGGAGTCAGCACACAGGGGGTTAAAGGCTTCCAGGAAACAGCTCACAAAACAGGAAGTGGTGCAAGAGGTGTTGTGGAAGGAGTATGGGGATTGCACCTGTGAAGATGAGCTGTGTGTCTGTTGGGAGCTTTTAAAGATTCAGCAAGGGCTCTGGAAGTTCCCTCTGCAAAAACTGTAGGTGCCTTTTCTTTCATTTGTTTTGTGCTGAAGACAAGCAGGAATTTACTTTATGCTGGAAGATAAGTGGACTTTGTTTTTATATTTTTCCTGTGTGCTGAATGAAGCTTTATTTTTGGCTTATTTACAAATAAAAGCCTTTTTGTTCAACTTCAACGGTTTATGCACTTGGTCCCGTGGAGCTATAGTCCCCAAAAGTTTACAGTATACTGGGTGTGTATACTGTGTGTGTATACTGTGTGTGTGTATACAGTACTGTGTGGTCCCATAATCTATTGCCTGGGGGCCCCATAATCTCCTATTGCCTGAGGGCCCCATGAGTTGTCAGTCCGCCCCTGGTAACTGTCCAAAAACAAAGTCACTAGTCACCTATTTGTAACAGAATGCGTCTGCATTTACTGTAATTGGTCTTTTCAAGTTAATTTTATGTCTTAAAACATGCATTATTTATTTTTTCCTCATCTATAAAGAGATAAAGCTTATAAAAGAAAGTATTAGCAGCGTGTCTTGTGGTATTCCGCTAAAACAACCTGACATAAAGAGATTCAAGAGAATCATTGGAGGGACAAAAGCAAAGGAGGTAACTAAAATAAAGTTTTAATGGTCCGCTCACATGTATACACAATGCAAATCCAATAGTTGTTTTCTACAGTCTAAAGTCAGAAAAAACTGTCCAACTCTTTGTGTGGTTACTAAGATCTATAGCCAGATGACGTCACAGATCCACAAAGCAGAACATCGTTTTGGACGGAGTCTACTGCTAACCAATACATTTATGGGGCTCAGGCAAACTCTATAGCCCTGTACACATGATCGGATTTCCTATGGATTCTAATCCGATGGATTTTTCCATCGGAAATCCGATGAAGCTGACTTCTATCAGTCTTGCCTACACACCATCAGTCAAAAGTCCGACCGTCCCAAACGCTGTGACGTAAAACACTCAGACGAGCCGAGAAAAATTAAGTTCAATGCTTCTGAGCATGTGTCGACTTGATTCTGAGCATGCGTGGGTTTTTTCTCCGATGGAGTTCCACACAGACGATCGGATTTTGCTATCGTTTTTTTTCCCCATCGGATAAATTTAAAACATGTTCTATTTTTTCACACCGATGGAAAAAAGACCGATGGGGCCCATACACGATCGATTCGTCCGATGAAAACAGTCCATCGGACTGTTTTCATCGGTAAAACCGATCGTGTGTACACGGCTTTAGAATCATCGCTATACCAAATAGGTGGGATTTAAAAGATGCCCATATAAGAGACGTGTATCAGAGTATGTTGTCTTTCTACGCTCAGTTTTATTAGCACAATCCAGATGTTCACCTTGGGTTACAGATGTCCAGATTATTCTCATTTTTTCAAGCCAGATGTGGAGAGTAGTTGAAGGAACATAACTATATCTAAACTGTTGTATAACTTATAAAGTATGTGGAACAAAGAGCCCCTAAATTTTATCAATAAGAGAATCCCAATAATTAGGGCAGGTCCCTGCACCCAATAACTATTTAATTATATATTGTAATTATAAATTATACAAAGAAGAAATAGGTGGTAGCCAGGGACTTTTTTGTATAATTTATATCTAAAATAGTAAGTAGGCACTAATTTAAAACGTTTAAAGTTTGAAGTCCATTTTTTGGTGAACTGGAATTGTATGGGTTAAGAAATAGCAATACAGTACATTAAGACATTGATTATGATGTAGGCACTTTTGATACTTTTGTCTGCTTGAAATGACCACAAACACTATCATGCACATCCTGGAGTTTCTACACATATTTAAAATGTATGGCCAAAAAACATTTTCTTTGGAACATTAATTGGTAACCGCAAGGCAGATACATCTTTCAATCAGTATTCAAAAAAGCGTTGACACATTTCTTCTACTTGTTTAGATTGTGGAATTTCCAAGCCTTGTCCTTGTGTCATGTAGCTGTTCCAAATGGTGGCCAGATTCCTTAGCAACAGCTATGGCTTGTACTTAACCACATCAGCCCTGGAAAGATTTACCCTCTTAATAACCAGGCCATTTTTTTGCGATACGGCACTGCGTTACTTTAACCGGCAATTGCGTGGGTGTGCGATGCTGTACCCAAATAAAATTTATGTCCTTTTATTCCCACAAATAGAGTATTTTTATTCTGGTGGTATTTTTTGATCACCTCTGCTGTTTTTTTTTTTTTTTGCGCTATAAAACAAAAAAATTCAACAATTTTGAAAAAAAAATATATATTTTTTTAACTTTTTGCTTATAACACATATCCCAAAAATATATATATATAAAAAAAATATGTATTCATCAATTTAGGCCAATTTGTATACTGCTACATATTTTTGATAAAAAAAATCCTGAATAAACGTATATAGATTGGTTTGCGAAAAGGTTATAGCGTCTACAAAATATGGGATAGATTTATGCCATTTTTATTATTATAATTTTTTTACCAGTATTGGCATGAGCAGCGATTTTTAGCGGGACTGCAACATTGCGGCGAATAGATCTGAGACTTTTGACACTTTTTTGGGACCAGTGACATGATTACAGTGATCAGAGCTAAAAAATAGCCACTGATTACTGTATAAATTACACTGGCAGGGAAGGTGTTAACACTAGGGGGTGCTCATGGGGTTAAGTAGGTCCTAGGGAGTAGTTTCTCACTGTGGAGGAGTGGACTGACTGGGAGTAGAGAGAGATTGCTGTTCCTGATCACTAGGAACAGACGATCTCTCTCTACTCCCCTGACAAAACAGACATCTGCTTTGTTTACGCTGGCAGATCCCCGTTCTGGCTCTCTGTAGAGGCTGGTCGGCAAGTGGTTAAAGGATAAAAAAAATAACATATAGCAGCTTTTTAGAAAAGGTGGTTGAAATCGTTTTCTTTTTTCAGGCTATTTTTTCTAATATTTTTCTATTAGTAGAGCTGTAGATTTCCACTTTCTGCTTGAAAGCCTTTTTAAACGTATTTGTTTGTTTTACTAGCTTGTTAATAGTGTAGTCATTTTGTCTAAGAGCCGGTTCACACAGGGGCGACTCGTCAGGCGACTCAGCCGCCTGACAAGTCGCGCTCCGCTCTCTTCAATAGAACCGTTCTAATAGGAGCGACTCAAGTCACTCCGACTTAGAAAAAGGTTCTTGTACGACTTTGGGGGCGACTCGGGGCGACTTGCATTGACTTCAATACAGAAGTCATTTTGCAAGTCGCCTCTGAAGTCGTCTTGAGATCGCCTTGCCGAGTCGCCCCCAAAGTCGTGCCGCCTGTGTGTGAACTGGCTCTTACTGTTTTTGCGTAAAACTGAATTATCCAGAAACGTTATTCCATGCTTCATTTTTTATTATTTTTAGAATCAATTTCCCTGGCAAGTCGCAATTAAAGATGGGACCAAGGTTAACTGTGGTGGAATTTACATTGGTGGCTGCTGGGTACTGACAGCTGCCCATTGTGTCAGGTATAAACATGTTCTCCTGATTATTGAAGTTGCTGTATTACATAGCAAGAGGCATCTTATCTTATCCGTAAGGCCCTATTCACACTTGGTGATTTGCAATCACATGTAGAATCATTGTAATTTTGCACGCAATTCCAAGTAGTGGTAAAATCAAAGTAAAACGCGCAAGGCATGTTTGGGTGCCATTCATTCTGAAAGGCACCCCAAACACAGTAGGTATTGGGTGCTTTTTATGAAATGATATAGAACAGGTCTCCTGGTTGGTTCCGACATTATCCTCTATTAAAAACAAACATTATTATCATCATTATTATTACTATAAAAAATTATAAATTATAAATATTATTCCACATGTGATTCTGGGCAGACTTGCTCATTTTCCCCAACCTGGCTAAGCAATTGGCCAGTTGCTGTTAAGGCCTGGTTCACACTATTGTGGCTCTGTGAGCCGCATTTGCATGGGCACAGAAGCCCATTCATTTGAATAGGCTGCTGGGCTTGTGTTTCATGCAGAAAAAGGGTTCCTGCACCATTTTCAAAACCCAGTGGCCTGGAAATGGCATGATGCTTTTGCACCATAAAATTTCCCAGCAGTTCTCGCACAAGCAAACACGCAAACAAGCTGCGTTTATAAATGTGTGGTGGTGCCATTAAGAATGAATGGCAGCCCAGCATGTGTTGGCTGTGGGTGGTTGCGGGTGTGGTAACACGTACGATTCCCGCACCGGCAACCACATGCAATAGTGTGAATCTGGCCTAAAAGGTAACATGAAATATTATGAACAAATATTCAGTATTTTTTAGGAAATTAAATCTTACAACTAAGTTGTCAACTCCCAAGGTAGATAACAAGTATTATGTTGGAAATGCTTGTTATTGTTCACAAAAATTTAGCAATTTGTCAGATCCACAACCAGGGGCGGCCCCTGTCCATCGCTGCCTCCCCTCTCCATGCATTCGGGCTGCATGGATTCCAATGCAGAGGGTCTGTTTTTTTGAAGCACTGATTAGAGCCAGAGGCTCTAATGGGCTTCAATATAGGGTGGGCTCAAGTCGCAGTGAGTGCGCTCCGAGCCCACCCAGATGTGTTACAACAGCAAATCAATATTCGCTGTTGTAACACTGATCCTCTTCCCGGCCAATCAGGAAGTGGGTTTTGACACCGGTCACCCGATTGGCTGAAAGGACAGGCGATCCTGTTGGACGCCTAGGAGAATGGGGTAAGTGTCAGACCGACCGGCAAACAGCGAGGGGGTGGGTACCGCTCGGGGGGATGGGTGGTTGTTTGCTGCCCCCCCCCCCCCCAAAAAAAAAAAAACACCAGCCGCCACTGTCCACAACAGTTTGCAGCAGAAGACATGTAGTGTGAGGGCCCATTTAAACAAATTATCCAAATTATATTCAGTCAGGTAGAACCTCACCTTACACAGTTGTTTCTTTTTCTAAAAGTCCAATTCCAGTTTATTTTAGCCCCTACATACACACAAACACAAAACTACCACCTTGCAGTCTGACCTGACACCAGCAGTGGGATCTTCCACTATAATTCCAAAAGCTTCATTTCAGCTCAGTGATTTGAGATCACTAAAATCCATATTCTGATGCACTGATATAGGTTACTGTACTACACTTTGCACATTGCTGTTTTCCTTACTGATTAATCATGATTTTATTTGAATAATGCTAATAATTCTTCCTATAACACCTATATTTTTAGGGCAGACCAGCCGCACAAGTATCGTGTAATCATTGAGCTCCTAGATCGTCTGTCTGTATCTGAGAATGTGGATTCTTTCCCAGTGAAAACTGTGAAAGTGCATGAGAATTATAACTCTGGAACCTATGAAAATGATATTGCTCTGCTGGAGGTTGTCAACATTTACAAGGAGCCAGCTTGTATGCAGGTGGACAATAATCTAGTGCCTGCGTGTGTTCCTTGGTCAACTCATCTGTTCAAGACAGGGGACACTTGCGTAGTTTCAGGATGGGGCAGGGAAGAAGGTATATGGAGTTCACGTTATTTTTATTTTTGCAGTGTACAAAGTAATATAAAAATAGATGTAAAACCAGTGTCAGATCATTTGTGACTATACAGCATATGAATTTCTTAGGTCACATGTGTCAAACACAAGGCCCGTGGTCCGAATCCGGCCCTCCAGGCCATTTCAAGTCGCCCTCGCACCTCTCCTGGTAGTTGCAGAAGAGCTCTGGTCCTCCTCCAGACCCTTACTTTCTGCTTTCAAGCAATGCATCAAGCTTCTTCCCAGCAGCAGCATAAGGAAAGGGGGGTACACTGTGATGTAAGGGAGGGTGGGGGACTCAACTTCTGATGGGGTGGTGTAACGGAACGTCCCACACTCCGCTTGAGTGCTTTCCTCATATACCGCTTCCTATCAGTCTGGATATAGATATCAGATATTCCAACTGCTCACAAGCACACAACGAGACGAGACTTGTTTGTCTGCTAAACATGGACTGGTTTATTAGAAAAATAATACAGTCTTATATACAGTAAAAGAGGAGGTGCATACATATCCTGCTCATATTTCTCTGAAAATACACCTGTGACCAGACCTAATTAACATGAGCTAATTAACTAATCCCTTTAAGCAGCCAAGATGACTCAGAGACATGACCTTTAGGCTAGACTTGCCGTCTTGTAGCTCAGAAGACACACTCAACATTATCACCAATCAACACAGAACTCCTTCACACAATTACAGGGTCAATTAGCACAAGCCACAATGAAAGACCCTTAGAAGTTATCCTAGACTCATTTACATTACAACAGACAGACAGGTGGCTGGAGTTGAACACATCAGCCTCTTTCAATTAACATGTTGAGTTCAGAATCAAACAAATCAAGAATAGTCTTTACATATATCCTGGGGGATATTGTAGATAAATATCACTGTCCCATTTTAAGTAGTCCAAGATATATTTTCTCAGTCACCCTATGCCCCTAATGGACACAGGGTGATTTAGACATAAGAGGTGCATGGGGAGCTGAAACAAGAGTATCCCATACTTTCCAAGGGATTCTGGGTTCCACGGGCCCTCCCGTCACAGGTGGCTCTTGACATCTAATGTAAGGAGAGGGGGTGCACTGGACATCTAATCTTACAGATACAACCGGCCCTTTTAAAGGCCATCATAATGCTGATGTGGCTTACGATGAAATTAAGTTTGACACCCCTGTCTTAGGTCATCTTCTAATACTATAATTATTTTACAGATAGATTGGTTTTAGGCTCTGTTTCCACTATTGCAACCCCAAAGTCGCGCAATTTTTTGCCGCGATTTTGATGCGACTTAAAGCAATGCCTGTGTATTCTTGAGGTCTATGGACCTCAAGTCGCATCAAAGTGGGACCAAAGTAGTGCAGGGACTACTTTGAAGTCGCAAAGATATGAACGGTACTCATTGGAAATAATGGGGTATGACTTGTCATGCGACTTTGCAGTCCCAAGTCGCATGACAAGTCGCACAAACGAACCTGAAAGTTAACTTGTCCAAAAGCTGCTCCGGGTATAGAGTGCATGCTTACATCTGTTTGCACATAAGGGCCCTTTCACACAGACTTTCCAATCAGGCCTGTCTCAGTTTTTCAGGCAGACTTGATCGGAAGCTCTATACAGCCCTATACATAGGTGGATATAAACAGAATTGTTTCCATTTACACCCTCCTACCTTTGAGTCCATCCAGGTTCTTCAAAACCTAAATGTGACAGATCCTGATGTAAACGGACAACCGAGTCTGTTTACATCTAGCCGGTTACTGTAAACCGTCAGTAATTGAAGATTTCGATGAATTGCTGTTTTGGCACAATACCGGAAACAGTGTACACTGCGGTACATGATATTATGAGCGGTCATTGTTAGTCCGCTCCGATGCAAACCAACAAAATGCCGCTTCTGAGAAGGCGACAACTTTTTTCTCCTTACTCGCTGTTCTGCCAAAAATGCTAAATCTTCGTGTACCGGAGATCTCCAATTACTGACGGTTTACAGCAGTGGTTCTCAACCTTCTAGTGCCGTGACCCCGTCATAAAATTTCCCAAGTTATGGGGACTCCTAACAGTAAAATAATTTTCGGAGCATGGGTTGTCAGCAGCCAAGGCAGGATAAATAATATGCGCCCCTGACCCACGGACATTTAGCGCTCCCTGAGTCCCTTCCACTCATACAGTATTAAAACCCCTTATGGTACATTTTAGTATGTACCACTCTTTCTCTTTGTTCCCTTTTATCTCTCTCTATGCTAATTTCTTGTTTTTATTCCCCATCCCTCTCTCTAGCCGTTTTTCTTGTTCTTTCTCTTATTATTTCCCTCTTTTTTCTTTGTTCCTCCCCCTCTTTTCCTCTTCCTTCCATGTATTCTCTATTTTTATTCCTTCTCTTACTCCTTGGTTGGGGGAATGGAATGAGTAGCAGTGCTGGTGGGGGGTGGGATCAGTGGCAGTGCTGGGGGGAGTTCTAATCAGCCAACTTAGGTGCTCTTGATCAAGGTCATCTGCTGATCTGAGAACTGTAGTGGGGACTTTTAATGGCAACTATAATCGCAGGTTGTGTTACTCACTGTGTCTCCGGCTTCACGGTGTCTCCGACTTTGTGGTGTCTCATAGCAGTGATGCCTATGCTGAAATCAGGAGATAGGGTCTCCTCCAGCCCCTCCCACTTCAAATTCTTCACCAGTCAGCTGACCTCTAGGCTCTCCCCCCCAGCCATGCCATGAACTGAATGGGCGGCTGCGAAGAGGCTGAGTGGGTGGCTCCAGGAACAGCCCAGCTGGGCAGCCGCAGAAAGGCTGGGAGAGTGGTGCGGTCTTCAGAAACATCCCAGGATACGTGACCCCTGGCAAATCATCATTCAACCCCCGAGGGGGTCCCAACCCCCAGGTTGAGAACCACTGGTTTACAGTAACCGAAAGTGACGTGATTGGAGATCTAAAATAATTGGCTATTTTTACAGAACACACAAAAAGTGACATACAGTACATCGTGCTGAGCTCACGAATCACCTGCTGTGTGAATGAGCCTTTACTGTGACAGCATCCCAAACCTTACTGTCATAGCCAAACACTGGGCCATTCTGACAATCAAAGCTGCAACTCTTCGTAATAGTACCAAAGCATGCTCTGTCTACCTTTTGCACATTGTAATTGGCCAGTGAGGCAGCCCATCATACCGATAGTCCAATAACAATGTATGGGGGCACAGAATAGCAGCAACCTTTAGCCCTGGTTCCCACTTATGCGATTTCTGATGAGTTCCAGAACGTATGAAATCGCATGACAAGTAAAATAACATGACTTTCTATGTTGGCCATTCACATACATGCAGTGTGATTCCGATGCATTTTTTAAAAAGGTGCGGTGCAAGTTTGGAGAGGTTCAGTGTGATTTTTACCTCCATAGACTTGAATAGCATGCAAAACACTTATCTGACCAAAGATTCCAGTACATTTTCTACAAGTATGTGTTGCTTTTTCCCTTCCCTGGAAGAGAGAGCGAGAGAGAGAACAAATCGCAGCTATATCCAAATTGCATGAAAAACGTATTGGAATCACCTCTGAACCACATCAACTCGCATTGATGAAATCGTACTGCAAAATGGATTTAACTCGCACTGCATCAATGTGAACCTAGGTTTAAGCCACCTGGAAGTAATGACTTATTTACCTACCTAAATGTTTATATTGTGTTTTAAAGTGGTTGTAAAGTCATAGGTTTTTATCTTAAAGGAGAAGTACAGCCAAAGCTTGTTTGGCTGCACTTGTCCTAGGGATCACGGAAGTGCAGTTCGTTTTGCACTCCTGTGACCCGTTATCAGCAGAGAGAGGGCTGAAGTTCACTGTCAGCTGACATCATAGAAGTTGGTCCAGGCTCAGCGTCATCACAACCATGGAGTTGGGATCCGCCAGATGCCTGGACCCACACCGGACATCCGGCTCAGCCTCTCAGCAAGCTGCTGAGAGGCTGAGCCGGGCGCTCCCACCCCCTCCACGCTCCAGTGAGCATAGAGGGGGCAGAGCAGAGAGCTGTGACTGACAGTCACCAGCTCTCTGCTGATGGAGCTGTGTGAACCAAGTAATCGGCACTATTCGATCACTCGGTTCTCAATGTTAGAGGTGCCTGGGGACAGATGCAGCATTGGACCGATGCTGCATCCACCTAGGTAAGTATGGGTAAGAAAAAAAAAAAACATACTTCTCCTTTAATGCATTAAGCTAAAAAAAACTTCTGTGTGCAGCATCCCCAACCCCCCAGCCCCCCTAATACCTACCTGAGCCCATCTCAATCCAGTGATGTTGCAGGAGTGTTTCGGCTGCCCGGGACTCTCCCTCCTCATTGATTAAGACGGCAGTGCAGCACCATTGGCTCTCACTGCTGACAATCAAAGTCAGTGAGCCAATGAGGAGAGAGAGGGGCGGGACCGAACCAAGGCTCCATGTCTGAATTGACACACACAGCAGCGGCTCGGCTCAGGTGCCCCCATAGCAAACTGCTTGCTGTGGGGGCACTTGGTGGGGGGGGGGGCAGAAACACAAAGAGGGACCCGAGAAGAGGAGGATCTGGGCTGCTCTGTGCAAAACCACTGCACAGAGCAGGTAAAGCCGGCCATACACGGTTCGAATTTCGAACGAATTTTCTTTCGAAAATCGTTTCAAAGAATTTTCGTACGAATTTCGCACCGTTAGTGGGCTGCAGCAACAGCCGACTTTCGTGCGGCAATCAAATTTGAGGAATCGGACATGTTGGAAATTTTTTGAAAAACTAACGATTTTCTAATCAATGATGGGAGAATTGTGCGAGAAATGTAATAGAAAAAAAAATGTGCATGTGCAAGAAAATAAAATTCCCGGAGAGAAAAGAATATTCCCAGCCGAATTTCGAAAATTAATGGTGGCATCATCGGATTACAAAAAAAAAAAAAAAAACTTTCTGATTTTGAAAATAAAATTTGTTCGAAATTCGACCGTGTATGGCCTGCTTAAGTATAACATGTTTGTTATTTTTAAAGAAAAAAAAAACTGAGACACTATTTTAATTTATACCTTTTGCTTATAAGTTAGCAAAAATAATTGTTTTATATTTCAGTATTTAAAAGAAATGCACTTGCCTCAATTATTTTAAAACTGTATTTTGAACCTGGAAACAATAATCTACAGACTGTGGATACCTAGTGGTTAACTAGATAACGCATAGCTGCAACAAAAAAATGCCAGAACTGCAGAGCAGAGTCTAAAAGCAACAAATTGGTATACTTAAAATTGACCTCTTGGAGTGTAAAGCAAATTGTTGTCCTGTTCTGCTGGCAATTTACTTGTAGATCTTTAGGCACATAGTAGGTGAAGTATACAGTACACTATTCTACCAATGACAATAAGCAGGGCATTCAGGGGCAGCAGGAATGAGAACCTTGTTGAAAGAAACTGGCAGGCAGTGTGACAGTCTGTAACTTTGCGTTACACAAGGAGATGCACTATTAACTATCAGTATGACAATGACTGGGCAGCTAGCTGCTGCCCCTGGTGGCTGTGGTGATAAGGAATTTGACTTACTTTCTTTTTCTTTGTAGGTTTTAATAAAGTATTTCATCTAAAGTGGGGAAATATTAATCTGATGAATAACTGTACTTCAATCTACAAAGGACGATATTTTAATGGAATGGAATGTGCAGGTAGGAGTTTTATAAGTTTTGATAATTAGTTTCAGCATACACTAAGCAATACAACATACAGTGGGTAAAATAAGTATTGAACGCATCACCATTTTTCTAGGTAATCATATTTCTAATGCCACGTACATACGGTCGGAATTTCCGCCAGAAAAAGTCAGGTGGGAGATTTTCGTCGGATATTCCGACCGTGAGTATGCCCCAGCGGACTTTCTCTGTCGGAATTTCCGACGGACTTAGATAGAGAGCAGGTTCTCTATTTTTCCGTCGGAAATTCCGACAGAGGTTTTCCAGTTGGAAAGTCCAACCGTGTGTAGGCGGCATAAGAGTCCTTTCACATGGGCGTTCCGTATGTTCATTTTTCCTCCATCCATTGGCTGATGAAAAACAGAATGGACAAAAAATGGATGTTAGCGAACGACATCCGCTTACATCCGATCCGCTGACATCCAGTTTTCACCCAAAAACACGAGCGTTCATTTTGTAAGTACAGTTCAGTCACTTTTTTTTTTTTTTTAAACGGATGAAAAAACGGATGTCAGCGGACATGAAAACGGATGTAAAAATTTACATCTGTATCAGTGACTGAATTGAACTAAAAAACTGAACGCCCATGTGAAAGGACCCTAAAGGTGCTCATGACATGAAATTTTCACCACATGTCAATAACAACCTATGCTATTCATACATACATGCAGCTTCTACATATAAGGACTAAGTATGCTGCAAAAATATCCAACTTTTGTTTTTGGTTTAGATATGCTTTATCGTGCTGCATGCTTCTGGTCAAACCAGGGGATTGGCATGGAAGTCAAGCAACTAAAATGCAAATGGTGGTCACCAAAGTCAGGTTATGTCTTTTTTCCTGACTGTTTTTCTTTAACCACTTCAGCCCCGGAAGAATTGGCTGCCCAATGACTGGGCCATTTTTTGCAATTCGGCACTGCGTCGATTTAACTGACAATTGCGCGGTCATGCAAAGCTGCACCCTAACAAAATTGATGTCCTTTTTTTCCCCACAAATAGAGCTTTCTTTTGGTGGTATTTGATCATCTCTGCGATTTTTATTTTTTGCACTATAAACAAAAAAAGAGCGACAATTTAGAAAAAAATACTTTTTGCTATAATAAATATCGCCATTTTTTTTTAAAAAAGGCTTCTTTTTTTTTTCAGTTTAGGTCGATATGTATTCTTCTACATATTTTTGGTAATAAAAATCGCAATAAGCGTATATTGATCGGTTTGCGCAAAAGTTCTAGCGTCTACAAAATACGGGATAGATTTATGGCATTTTTATTATTTATTTATTTTTACTAGTCTTGGCGGCGATTTTTATTGGGACTGCGACATTATGGCGGACACATCGGACACGTTTGACACATTTTTTGGACCATTGATATTTATACAGCGATCAGTGCTACAAAAATGCACTGATTACTGTACAAATGTCACTGGCAGGGAAGGGGTTACCACTAGGGGGCGATCAAGGGGTTAATTGTGTTCCCTGACTGTGTGTTCCAACTGTGGGGGGAGGGGAATGACAGATCTTGTTCCTACCTATTAGGAACTCACGATCTATCTCTCCTCACAGAACAGGGATTTGTGTGTTTACACACACACACACACACACGTCCATGTTCTGCCTCTCGTACCCGCGATCGCTCGTGGCCGGCGGTCGTCACGACCGCCGGTCACGAGTATCGGCACCCCCGCGATGCAGCACGCACGCGCCTGCTATCCCGCTTAAAGGGACTGACGTACAGCTACGACGGTTCGTTGAATCTTGCCGACCTGCTGCAGTATAATGACGGCGGCTGGTCTGCAAGTGGTTAAAAACTGAGATTTGTCTGTTTTTAATTTTTTTTGCTTTTCAAAGTATTGTTATCCTGCTTCTGAATCCTTAGATACATTAGATGAATTTTTTTTTTTTAATTCACAGCCCCCCCCCCCCCCCCACTTTGAGAAATAAATAATTTCATTATGTTCAGAGACAAGGATGTTTTTTGTTGTTATCTTAATTGTAATGTCCATGATAGTTATTCCTTCTTTTTGTTTTAGGGACATATGATGGATCCATAGATGCCTGCAAAGGTGACTCAGGAGGTCCCCTAGTTTGCTATGATGCTAATAAAGTGGCCTATGTTTGGGGAGTTGTAAGTTGGGGTGAGAACTGTGGAGTGGCAGGTTTCCCTGGAGTATACTCAAAGGTTGCATACTACTTTGAGTGGATATCCCGACATGTTGGGCGAGCTCTCATCTCTAAATATAACATCTGATTTATCCATATTTTACAATGTGCAGATGGCTTATCAGCATTTCGGAAATATATTATGCTTTTTCTACTACTGCTTCATACCTTTTTATGCAGTAAAATAAAGTTTTCCTATTTCCTTAGTATTTTCTGAATGTTTGTCTACAGTTTCATGAACATGGTTTTGTACACAGATTGGTTGTCCTCACAGTGTATAGTGGAATGTATATAAGGGTTTCAGCCCTGACCCCTGCTTTGTGACAGCAGTACACAATCTTTTGGTTCAGCACACATCACCACCAGTGGCAGCCAGCTGGTGTTTTTACATTTTGGGGGGATGGCAAACAGCCCCCCCCCCAGGAGGACAATCGGGACATCAAAGCCCCGCACTTACCCCATCTAGGAAGCGGACAGGCAGGGGGCTTTCTTTCTTCCTCCTCCTGTGAATCATGGCAGCTTCCGCCGCGCATCTCCCTCCTTTTAGGCGTCCAAGAGGATCGCCTGTCCTTTCAGCCACTCAGGAAACAGGTATCAGACCGGCGCTTCCTGATTGGCGGAGGGGCGATTCAGTGTTAGAAGAGCAAATATTTATTTGCTTTTCTAACACACCTGGGTTGGCTCCGAGCGTGCTCCACGAGCCCACCCTATTTTGAAGCCTATTAGAGCCTCTGGCTCTAATCAGGTGCTTAAAAAATAAAAACAGCCGCTGTAATTCATGCGCCTGGCGTCTTGAAAGGGGCCGGATGCATGAATAGGGGGTGGCAGCGGCGATGGAAAGGGGAGGCAGCACCTTGCGCCCTTATTGGATGGGCTGCCCCTGATCACCACTGAGCTACATTTGAATGAGGAATCACTACATGGGGTACACAATGCAAAGCTTCAAAGTAGCCTAGAAATCGAACATTAGTGGGTCACTATGATTTTTATAGATTAAAACATTTTACTGATCAACAATTCTTGGACTGAGAATCACACCTTTTTATAGTAACCTTGCAGTAATTATACATTATTTTAATTCCTTTGAGTTTTTGCGATGTTATATGCAATGTATAATATCAAAATGCTAGTGGCGAGTCTCTTTGGTGTCTGTGGGAGGCAAACAAGTGAGCCACTGTTAAAGAAACAGGAAACTAGGCACTGTCACGTGGGACATGTGCCAATGCTTTTTTTTTTTTAAATACCATACAGCACGAAGAAGGTCCCTGCCTTGAGGGCAGCATGGAAATAACAGTCCTTGTCTGTACCTATAGGGTACAGACATTTTTTTTCAATCAAGAATTAGGAGACTGCAAATGGAAAAACAGTGTAAAATTGGTTAGCAGCAGGAAAGTTTTTATGGGTAAGACTAGGTCGAAATTTACTAGAGACACAGGGCAGAGGCAGCTGTTTCCAGGTGCGAGCCCTTGGTTTCCTCTGGGAGCCCCACTACCCGTTATTGTGGTGGATCCGATTCTCGCCATCTTCTGAGTGAGCCAACAGGGTCTTTAAGAGAAGGCTGTTTTCTGCCCCAGCACCGGCATGGATGGCACGGGGGAGAATCCCTGACCCGACTGTAGAAGTTTGCTAAGCAGGATTGCCCAGATAACGGCAGGATTCAGCAGGATAAGCAGGTCAGGGAGCTGGAGCTCTCACTAGAATGCCCTCTCACGCGCGCATCTGGCCACGCCCCCGGCAGCTGTTTACCTACAAGAATTTGGAAACCACAGATGATGAAATGAGATGTGTAAAATTGGATACTGGCAGGACAGTTTTAACAGAAAGACTAGGACAAACTGCTCTAGAGAAACAAAGCACGAGTATTTGTGTTATTACACGAGTTAAAGTGCTACTAAACCCAGGAGCCTGCATTCACTATATCTGGTTTCCCACAATACACAGAACATGGACATACAATAGTTTTAGTAAATATTAACTGCTAAATATCTTTTTTCATCAGCAGTTATAGCAGTCTTGTGACTTGTATCAATGTCTGCTTAAGCTTGTAGGAGGAGTTTTCATTCTCCCCTGACCCTCTGTCTGGACAGCGCTGATTGGCCCTGTGCTGATCACTTGAACTCTCCCAAAAAAAGAAAACTCTCTAGCAATACACACCAAACTGATCATGTGCAGCCTGACTCCTAATGCTCTGTTCTATCAAGCGATGGGTTGGAGTCAGTTAAAGAACAGGAGGATCAAAGAAGACAGGATCACACAGTCTTTATACACAATGCAGAGGATTAACCCCTTAGGTTCCACAGTGAGCATAACAAGCATGCTTTACTGCATATACAGACTGATTTTACGGTTGTGGGTTTCGTAACACTTTTAGGAACTGCAGTTGATAAAGCAGCATAAACTTATCCAGAGAAAGTACAGTTTTATTAATGGAGAATAGTCCTTACCAGCCTATTGCCTAACTTTTATCTTTACTATGTAAAGGGGATATGTTGAATGTGAATGATATACTGTAATGGGAGGTGGTTTAGGTACACATTGTTCTTGTACTTTTTCTTTCAAATGATGCTGCAATAAAAATGCAGCTCCAAGTACAGATGATCATCAACAAGTGAATTCTGAGCTTTACTTACCCCAAAACTACAAAAAAAGGATCTATCAACATAAAATAATAATAATAATAATAATAATAATATCTATTAAAAAAAAACAAAAAAATTTAACAATTCACCCTCAAGATAAATTTTAACCTCAAAATACCACCAAATGTTTATTATTATTTTTTATTTTTTTTATTTTTTTTTTTAGAAAAGTTTTGCAGTAGAAAAAAGACAGCAGATAACAGTGACCACTGCTGTCAAATTCACCATCAACTAAAATTAAGGACTTAAAGTGGAGGTCCACCCTAAAAAATAAATAAATAATAAAAAAATAAATAATAGGCAAAAAGGCTCAATAAAATTTGAGATTTTTTTTATTTTTTTTTATACTTCCCAGAAATGGCTGTTACTAGACATATCTTCCTAATCTGCACCTTCCTTGTCCGCGGTGCTCCTTGGTCTCGTCCTCCTCGCGTTGTGTTCTGGGGAATGGGGCACGCTGACTTCTGGGAACTGTGTGTCTCCCAGAAGTCAGCCGCCCATTAACAAAGCGCTGTGCGACTCGCACATGCGCAGTAGGAAACGGGCAGTGAAGCCGCAAGGCTCCACTGCCTGTTTCTCTTAGTGAGAGGAATGGCGGCGCCGGGACCGGCCATGATCGACGGATTGGCCTCGGGCGGCCGACATCGCGGGCAACCTGGACAGGTAAGTGTGCTTATTAAAACTCAGCAGCTAGAGTGTTTGTAGCTGCTGACTTTTAAAAAAATATTTTTAAAGCTGGACCCCGCTTTAAAGCGGAGGTCCACAAAAAAATGGAACCTCCACTTTTCGGAACCCTCCCCCCCTCCGGTGTCACATTTGGCACCTTTCAGGGGGGAGGGGGTGCACATACCTGTATAATACAGGTATTTGCACCCACTTCCGGGCATAGACTCCCGCGGGGGTTACGGCACTTCCCGTCCCCCCACCCGCTGTCTTCTGGGAGACACACGGGTCCCAGAAAACAGCAGGGACCATTTTGATTGCGCAGCGCGACTCATGCATGCGCAGTAGGGAACTGGGAAGTGAAGCCGAAGGGCTTCACTTCCTGATTCCCTTACTGAAGATGGCGGTGGCAGCATCCGAGGACCGAGGGACGGGTCGGCCTCGGGTGCCGACATTGCGGGCACGCTGAATAGGTAAGGGTCCATATTTTAAAAGTCAGCAGCTGCAGTATTTGTAGCTGCTGACTTTTAAGAAAAAAAAATTTGGCGGACCTCCGCTTTAAAAGTTCAAATAATAAGAACAAAATAAAGACAGCAAAGAGTGAGAGTTAGCCCATAGAGTTAATTTCTCATTACGGTATGTAGTTTCTCAGCTTTCCCTACCCCTTGTCTAAAACAACTTTAACACACTGACTTGCTTCTCCAAATGCTTATTAGACCTTCTAAGCCTGTCGGCCATAGTTCACATGAATTTCAAAATCGCAGGATTCGCCACAAATCCACAGTAATGGTGATACTGAACCTTAACACTAGTCATCATAATAATAAAGGCTGAACTTCATTCTCTCTATCGACATTGACCATTTCTAATCCTGATGCTCCTAACATTAGTAAAAATCATATATTTTTCTTGTTTTCATTTTTTTTTTTTTACATTTCTTCAGTTACTTTCTGATTTCCAGGTCTAGGCAAATGATGTCATACTGTACATCCCAGGGGTTTTCAGGAAGGGAGAAGGGGTTTTCTCAGCTGAGCACACCCTCCTTGCATGCATGTCTAAGCTAAGGTCAGATGGATTCTAGGAAGTTAATACTACAGAAATTGTCTGCTCTTACTCAAGATGGGCACTGCCACAAAAGCTAGGGGGGTGAATTTCAAAGTGATTTAAAGCTAAATAAAGCATGGAGACATGGATAGATGGGTGAATTTGCTTTGAATATTAAAAACTATTTATATAGTGTTTATGTGTGGTGCTCAGATGGAGTGTAGTTCCTGTAGTATCACAGTGGTATTTGTGACATCACAATACTTTATGGTATCATATATTGAGGTTGCAATATTAATTATGCCAACCCCCAAATCTTTACTGACATAAGAAAAATGATGGCGATATCAAAAGAGTCTATTATTGATATCACCAACCTATATGACACAAAGATTGAATGCCAAAATACTGTTCAATGCATACTATATGAGCAAAAGTTTGTGGATACCTGACCATATACAGTATAAGCTAGTTGGACATCCCATTCCAAAACCATGGGCATTATAATTGAGTTGCCTCCTACCATAGGCGTGCGCAGCCTATTGCATTAGGGTGTGCACTCCAAAGCTCAAACACACGTGTGTGTATGTAAATATACAGTATATAGGGCAGAGGATGGTGTCGTAGAGCAGTGGAGTTGACAGTAGGGTAGAGATTGGTGTCAGTAGTTTATTTGTATTATTTTTTTAATATTACTTTTTTACAATTCATTTTTTAAAATTTTTTTACAATATTTTTGAGCCCCATTGGGGGGCTTTGGTGAAATATCAGGGGTCTAAACCCCGATGTCTCACTTTAGATACAGAGAAAGGTGAGTGAGGACAGAGATTCCCCAGTCCCTTTCTTTGCAGCCAAGCAGCAGGGGGAATCTGTGCAGCACAGGGTGATTAGGGTCCACCCAGGCACACCTGATCACACCCTGTGCGCACACCTATGCCTCCCACCCCTTTGCAGCCAGGGCCACTGATAGAAATCATGGGGACCCTGTACAGCCTACCTGACGGGGGCCCCCTTCAGCCCCACCCTTAACCCCACCCCTGGCACAACCCCTGGCCCCTTCCCCAGACCCCACCTTGAAACAAAGAGAAATACAATTTATGTATTTTTTTCCCACAAATAGAGCTTTCTTTTGGTAGTATTTGATCACCTCTGCGTTTTACTTTTTTGCACTATAAACAAAAAAAGACCGACATTTAAAAAAAAAACACACATTTTTTACTTTATGCTATAAAACATATCCAATAAATAATGTAAAACATGTTATTTCTTCATCAATTTAGGCAAATATGTATTCTGCTACATGTTTTTGTTTCAAAAAATCCCAATAAGCATAGATATTGATTGTTTTTTTTTGCAAACTTCATAACGTCTACAAACTATGGGATATTTTTATGAAATTTTTATTTATTATTATTTTTTACTAGAAATGGTGGCGATCAGCTACTAATAGTGGAACTGTGATATTGCAGTGGACAAACACCTAACTGACACTTTTTGGGAACGAGTGACACTAATACAGTTATCAGTTCTAAAAAATATACACTGTCACTGTACTAATGACACTGGCTGGGAAGATCAAAGGTTTTTTCTTTTTTGTATGAAATAATTTTTTTCTTTTTTGTTATTGCTTATTCCATACAACAAATTAAAACAACAAAAGTTAATCACAGAAAATAAATATAATCATTTCATTTAGTTTACAAAAGGTACAAAAAGGAGTAGTAAAGAAGTCAAACATTAGAGAATCTAGCTAATCCACAAGAAACATCTAACAAGACAACAACGACAAACAAACACACACCTCTAAGTCAGCTTCTAATTCCATATATATTGTACCATTCTCCTCTTCTCAATTTGAAATATATCAATCTCCTCATCCCCTCCCATTCCCCCCCCCCCCTCTTCCCTTCTCCCCACAAGAGCCATCATACATTAAGTTACTAGAATCAAACCAATAGGACCATATTTTATCAAACTTTTGGGGAACACCTCTATGTTTATATGTCAATCTTTCTCTTTTTAATATATAATTAATTTTATTACCCCATTGTTTATGAGTTGGTGGAGTAGCATCAATCATTGTTTGTAGAATAAGTTTGCGGGCTGGGTAGAGAGATCTAGTCCACATTGTATACATCTCTACAGGTAGGACTCTATCTGGAATTATACCCAGCATTGCTAATTTAGGGGTATTTGTTATTTCTGTCAAGCATATTGTATTCAAGATCAGAAACACTTTCTCCCAGTATCTACATAGCTTGGGACAACGCCATAGCATATGAATAAGGGAGCCATTGGATACTGAACACCGCGGGCGATGTGTATTTTCCCCAGGCAAATAATTTTTGAGGAGTATAGAGGTTTCTATGCAAAATAAAAAGCTGGGTCATGTAAATATGTTTCAGAAAAAAAAGGGGGGGTTTGGAATGGGGTGGGACTTTAATTGTACCTCTGAGGAGTTTAAAAAATGGAATCCAGATATATTGATTTATAGAAAAATAGGTAGATTTTTATTTTTTTTGCCACATGGCAGTACAAGATAAAAAGTCAGGTAAAAGTACTTTACAGTCTTGAAATTTGAATTCAGGGTGTGCAGGTCCCAAACAGTGAAAGCAGTGTGGCCAACGCATTTCGCGGACAATTCCGCTTCGTCGGGGCCTTGAGAGTTGCACAGTAGAATACCGAATGAGTTCTATGAATAAGATATTAATAAACAAAACATAAATAACATAATTTACTTATACAAAAGTTCAGATATATGACAGATACATAGATTAATACATTTGTTTAGTATGAATTTAAATGCATTCCCTATAACATTATACAAAAATTATTACAGATCGAATGTTGTATTTACAAAGCATCTGAAGCTAGAGACACGGTTATACTGGTATGTTTGGTAATGTGCAGCGGTATCTTGCACAGAGGGAGGGTTCAGGAGGGAATACTCAAATAGACATTCACAGTCATTCACATATTGTGATCAAATCACTTATCGATATAGATGGTTAATTTACATTCACAAGTAAGTAAACTCACCCAGAGACTGTAATTGAAGGGCGCCGGCCCAATGGAACAGTATGGCCCTAGAGCCCGTTAGAACGCTTCTCCTGCCACCTCAATGAGGGAAAACGGAAGGCCCCTACATACAAATATGGGTGTCTAATAAGGGTTATAAGCAGAACGTAGGAAAGGAGGGGTGGGGAAGAAAAGGAAAGAAGGAAGGAGGGAAAGCAGGGAGGGGGGGACAAGAGGTAGAAAAAAAAAGTGAAAGAGGCAAGGGGGGGGGGAGGGGAAAGAAAAAAGGTAGGGGGGTGGGTGGACGGACTCGGGGGAGGGGATGGATAGGGAAGGAAAAGGGAAAAAAGAGGGGGGGGAAGAGGAAAGGGAAGGTAGAAAAAGGGGGGGAGATAAGCGGGGAAAGGGAAGGGTTGAAATAGGGGAGGGGGGAGAAAGGAAGAGGGGAGGAAGGGGAATAAGGAGAGGTGGAGGGGGACGAAGGTTGGGAAAAAGGGGGGAAAGGGAAAGAGGGGGAGTTGAAAAAGAGAGGGAGAGGGGGGAGAGAGAAGGAAGAGGAAAGGGGGGGGGGGGGAAAGGGGGGGGAAGGGGAAGAAGGGGAAGGGGTGAAACAAGGCGAGTGAGAACTGGGGGAAAGGAAGGGGGACTGTGGAGTGGGTGAGGGAGGAATCCGTGAAAGTGTGTGACAATTTAATAAGGGATATCAGGGTAAGGTTACTTACCAAGTGTATACATTCAATTCTTATAGTTGATTTTACTCAAGATATAAATGTGCACATAAGTGCCGATAATAATGTAAAGTGAAGTTGGTAATCTCACTTAAATAAAATGTTGGAGAATATGTATAACACTAGTGGGGAAATATCCGGAGGGGGCCCCTTGAGCTGAAACAGGAACGGGATCCACAATTAGTGACAACCTGGTCAAAGAAGCAAAGACCAAGTTTACCATGAGAAGTGTAAAACGGCATTTAAGTTGCCAAGAAAAAAGTCTGGATTTAGCATACCTGTGAAGCTTCAAGGGGTGTCTTTCCTCCAGCGTTCCTCACATATAGAGAGGTAAGCCGCTGAGGGAAGATAGAAGAAAACATACCTTTTATAGGTAAAAAGGGGGCCGCCATTAACCATCCATGGAGGTGTATGTGCAGGGGGAGGATCCTTGAGGTTGCTCCAGTCGCCCGGATCAGGGCGAATCACGGGAGGGATTCGGTGGATCCGTAGGAACGGGAGCAAGCCCATTTGCCTGCTGAAAGCTGTGGGGGATGCATTCTTGAGAATTGCATGCAGAAAACCCCGTGGTCCATGTCCAGCTGCTGACAGATCCCCCTCGATGGATGGAGGGGGAAAGGCATGACCTCTTGTTCCGGCTAGCCGTGATTGGCCACCGGGAGAGAGGGAGTGGCCAAGTGCTGCAAGGCTGGGCTGGACCTGAACGGCAAGGCGTGGGGCCGGCGCTGGCTAAGCCAGCGTCGGCGAACGCTGCGTTTCATACTGGTGTGGGGGGGGGGGAGCCAAAACGCTGACAGTTCTAAGGCTGCCAGAGATTGGTATCCCCCGATGGAATACAGTGGGAACGCCTCTAGGGGGGCCTTGAATACGACGCGACCAACATATGGCAGCGCCGTAGCGGATCCCCCTAGGCCAGTGATGGCGAACCTTTGAGCTTGAGTGCCCAAACTGCAACCCAAATTTTTTTTTTTTCTCAAAGTGCCAACACTGCAATTAAACTTGAATACTGAGGTTTAGGTTTAGAAAAAACAACTCGTACAGTTGTCCAAACTAATTAACAGCTATTTTTTTTAAAAGAAACACAATAACAGAGCTTTCTGTTAAACTTTTTTTTTTTATTGAAAAAAAAAAAAAACAACAACTGTACACATGCATGTATTTTTGCATAAGGATACATTTGCTGAGCACTGGTAAGGATACATTTGCTGAGCACTGGTAAGGATGCCTTTGCTGGCCATTTGTAAAGATGGCTTTGCTGGCCATTTTCAAAGATGGCTTTGCTGGCCATTTTCAAAGATGCCTTGGCTGGGCACTGGTAAGGATGCCTTGGCTGGGCATTATTAAAGATGCCTTTGCTGGGCATTGGCAAGGATGCCTTGGCTGGGCATTATTAAAGATGCCTTGGCTGGGCATTGGTAAGGATGCCTTGGCTGGGCATTGGTAAGGATGCCTTTGCTGGGCATTGGTAAGGATGCCTTAGCTGAGCATTAGTAAGGATGTCTTGGCTGGGCATTATTAAAGATGCCTTTGCTGGGCATTTGTAAAGATGCCTTTGCTGGGCATTTGTAAAGATGCCTTTGCTGGGCATTTGTAAAGATGCCTTTGCTGGGCATTGGTAAGGATGCCTTGGCTGGGCATTGGTAAGGATGCCTTGGCTGAGCATTGGTAAGGATGCCTTGGGTGAGCATTGGTAAGGATGCCTTGGGTGAGCATTGGTAAGGATGCCTTTGCTGGCCATTGGCAAGGATGCCTTGGCTGGGCATTGGCAAGGATGCCTTGGCTGGGCATTATTAAAGATGCCTTTGCTGGGCATTATTAAAGATGCCTTGGCTAGGCATTGGTAAGGATGCCTTGGCTGAGCATTGTTAAGGATGCCTTTGCTGGGCATTATTAAAGATGCCTTGGCTGAGCATTAGTAAGGATGTCTTGGCTGGGCATTATTAAAGATGCCTTTGCTGGGCATTTTTAAAGATGCCTTTGCTGGGCATTGGCAAGGATGCCTTGGCTGGGCATTATTAAAGATGCCTTTGCTGGGCATTGGCAAGGATGCCTTGGCTGGGCATTTTTAAAGATGCCTTGGCTGGGCATTGCTAAGGATGCCTTGGCTGGGCATTATTAAAGATGCCTTTGCTGGGCATTATTAAAGATGCCTTGGCTGGGCATTGGTAAGGATGCCTTGGCTGAGCATTGGTAAGGATGCCTTGGGTGAGCATTGGTAAGGATGCCTTGGGTGAGCATTGGTAAGGATGCCTTTGCTGGCCATTGGCAAGGATGCCTTTGCTGGGCATTGGCAAGGATGCCTTGGCTGGGCATTATTAAAGATGCCTTTGCTGGGCATTATTAAAGATGCCTTGGCTAGGCATTGGTAAGGATGCCTTGGCTGAGCATTGTTAAGGATGCCTTTGCTGGGCATTATTAAAGATGCCTTGGCTGAGCATTAGTAAGGATGTCTTGGCTGGGCATTATTAAAGATGCCTTTGCTGGGCATTTTTAAAGATGCCTTTGCTGGGCATTGGCAAGGATGCCTTGGCTGGGCATTATTAAAGATGCCTTTGCTGGGCATTGGCAAGGATGCCTTGGCTGGGCATTTTTAAAGATGCCTTGGCTGGGCATTGCTAAGGATGCCTTTGCTGGGCATTTGTAAAGATGCCTTTGCTGGGCATTTGTAAAGATGCCTTTGCTGGGCATTTGTAAAGATGCCTTTGCTGGGCATTTGTAAAGATGCCTTTGCTGGGCATTTTTAAAGATGCCTTTGCTGGGCATTGGTAAAGATGCATTGGCTGGGCACTGGTAAAGAAGCATTTGCTTACACAAGAGATAGAGATCTACAATGCTGTGATGGGTACAGGCACAGTATACTTTGCATAGCCAACAGTATTTCTGCTAAGTGGCATTTCAGAGATTCGTTGCTTAATTTTGTCCTTGTTTGGAAAATCATGAAAAAGGGAATTACTCACAGCCAACATGGCTGTTTTGATAAAATCGCCATCAGAGAGGGACTTTCCATGTTTTGCTATGCACAGTGAAATTCCAAAGCTGGCATTTGCCAGATAATTTGTTTTAGAAAGATAGTTGCAAAAACTACGATACTGGCAGTGATAGTTCCTAAATTTCCCATCAAGAAACTCTTTTCTTTCAGCTTCACCAAGTTCGGCAACACTTTTGTGGTTGGTATCAAAATGACGTCTGACACTTGATGTGCGAGATACCACACTTTCACTACACAGAACACATAACGCTTTCCCATTGCGTTCAATCACTCCAAATGACTTTGTCCAGGTCTCTTGGAATGATCTTCCACTATCTGTTTTTAATTTAGCTTTTTTGGATGTACTCATTTTGGGGTGTTCAAGTCTACAAAAAACACAAAATGTATAAAATAAATATGTGTAGCGGCCTCACCCCATCTCCTTTTGCTAGGGGTATGTCACATGACAGGGTGAGATGCGCTACGGCCCATGTCCTCCCCATGGCTGTGGGTGAGGTGAAGGCCAGTATCAGTATCTTCCTCGGGCCAATGTGCATTAGTCTTAAAACTCAGTCCTGCTATGCTGGAATCTCCCTTGCTCCTATTAACCAGAGTCCATACACCGATCACAGTCCAACTCTGTTTATTGTGGAGCGTACAATAAAGCAAATGTCTTAACAGCCAACTGGTTGGTACATTACTATAACTTGATACGGTGGGATGAGCAGGCCCAGGCACTATCCTGATTTCAATCTAAACCCCTGTGCTTTGACCAGGGGTTGTAGCAGCTTTGAATGGCATAGAACATAGAACTTGTGAGTCTCTACCAGCGACTGCATAGAACATAGATGGGAGTACCTTCGCTGCGCTGAGGCCCCTATCAGGGGAAGATGTCCCTCTAAGAGAGTTACCGGAGGCCCATCCGTCACCGGGTTGATGCTGCTCCGGGTCTCCGGACGGGTAACCTCCCCAGCCTCCTCACCTCAGATGCGGGTCCCCTCGCAAGGCGGCACCCTGAGATCACTTCGCCCTTGCGGGACCCAGTCGAAGTTACTGGGCCCCAGGCCTACGATATAGTACCTCACCACAGGCTGAAGGTGCCTGGGATGGACCCCAACTTCATTCCGGTCAGGCCTAGGGCGCCTGGGCCGGAACCTTGAACCGCCCGCACCCAGGCCTAAGGTGCCTGGGTGCGTGAAGAGAACTCCTCCAAGAAAGAACCTCGTGGCGAGGGCGTCTCCCCCTTTTATCTCCTCCCATCAACACCATGGCGGGTTCCCCGCCCCAGCCGTACCATCTCCGGAAAGGGACAAAATGGGTAGCACTGTGGCAGTGATTCTACCTTGAGCCTGCGGGTACACCGCCACCCACAGGCCAAGGTGAGTAATACACCACTCAATCCTCCACGAATTACCAAAAAGGGGTCCAGATCCTTTCATATTTATACACCTGGGTCACACTACCCCCAGGTGTACCCCAACTAAATTTAAAGACCCCGCTACATATGGATGAAGCACGCAATACAAATCTATCCCTACCTACCTATACCAAAAATATTATTGCAACATTTAACAAAAAAGGTAATAAACCCTGAATTGTAGAAGAGCAACTCACGGTTTTGTAGACAGATACACATCGTCCAATGTCCTGTGAAACAAGAAGGCGTCCTGTGCCGGTGCTGACACCGCTCTGATGTGTCTGGAAGCTGCTGTAGATTCAACAAGAACTCCAGAAAAGAATCCAGGAGAGAGGGTTGGAATGAAAACAAAAATTTTTTTTATCATTGTTGTCCATAGGGACACAGGAAACTACCATAGCCCGGAGGCCAGATGTGGGCATTAGAAACTCACATTTTTGTAATGTAGACAGATATAAGCTCAAATCGTCCAATGTCAGGTGCTGACACCGCTCTGCTGGGTCTGGAAGCTGCTGTAGATTCTACAAGAACTGCAGAGAAGATTCCAAAGAACTGGAATGAAAAAAAAATTGTCTTTAGGCCATTGGTCGCCGGATGTGGCCCTTTGCTTGCGTTCATTAGGCCCATGGGGCACTGATTTATCCACTGATACCAACAATAGGTTATATTTAATCCCCCCAACTCACACAAATGAAGGGGTAAACATTCCTCCCAATGACACCAAAGATAGGGGCACTATTCCACCCAAATTATGTTTCCCAATGACACCTATAATGAGGCACATGATCACCAATGATGGGGGGTAAAATGTTTCCCAATGACACCTATAATTAGGCCGAATAACAATGATGGGGGGTAAAATGTTTCCCAATGACACCGATAATTAGGCTGAATAACAGCAATGATGGGGGGTAAAAATGTTCACAATGACACCTATAAGAAGGCACATGAACACCAATGAGGGGGGGGGTAATATGTTTCCCAATGACACTTATAATTAGGCCAAATAAAACCAATGAGGGGGGTAATATGTTTCCCAATGACACCTATAATTAGGCCAAATAAAACCAATGAGAGGGTAATATGTTTCCCAATGACAGCTATAATTAGGCCAAATAACAGCAATGATGGGGGGGGGGGGTAACATTTTCCCAATGACGCCTATATTGAGGCACATGAACACCAATGAGGGGGGTAATATGTTTCCCAATGACACCTATAATTAGGCCAAATAACAGCAATGATGGGGGGTAAATTTTTTCCCAATGACACCTATAATGAAGCACATGAACACCAATGAGGGGGGTAATATGTTTCCCAATGACACCTATAATTAGGCCAAATAACAGCAATGATGGGGCAGAATTTTTCAAAAAAACACAATGACACCAATGAGGGGGGTAATGTTTCCCAATGACACCACCAACATGATTAGGCCGAATAACAGCGATGGGGCAGAATTTTTCAAAATAACACAATGACACCAATGAGGGGGGTAATTTTTCCTAAGGACACCATCAACATGATTAGGCCGAATAACAGCAATGATGGGGGGGAGGAAATGTGCCCCAATAATAATTTTGCAGTGCATTTTTTTTTCTCTAACCTTCCGAGTCCTGCAGCTCGTTCCCGCATGTCTTCTCCTCATGCTCTCTCCGCGTGTTCTCCGAGTCACGCCGAGGACGTCAGCGCTGATTTGTTTCGGCTGTGTGGATGAGACAGCTTCTTTGATTGGACGAGCTGCAAGCACGTCACCTCCGGGCGCTCATTCGATGTCACGCCCACTCGGACACGTCACCGCTAGCCCAGAGAACTGTGGGAAATGTAGTTCCTGGGCGCGGTGTGACGATTTTAATCTTTTAATAAAATTTAATGTGTGCAATTCTTGAGGGTCACGGCGTGCCCTCAGAAACGGCTCGGAGTGCCGGGAGCGGCACGCGTGCCACGCGTTCGCCATCACTGCCCTAGGCAGTAAACAGACACAGGCAGGACCAGGGGTCCCATGGGTCAGGAATCACATCCAAAGGCAGTCCCCGGATGAGCATAAAAGGATGACCTGAAAGCGTGTTAGTGGCCAAGTGAAGATGAAATTAAATATTAATAAATAAATAATTGCCAATATCTGCAATCAAATGATTTGGTAAGAAAACACCCTATTACTCCTCCATATGTGAAAGAGAAAAAACAAGTCGCTGCACATTTACACAGTATACATACAGATTTACATATTACAGCAAAAGAATTAGATTGTATACAATACTTTACATATTCCATAAAGATGTCCTGATATAATAGTACATTTGCTGTGATGGGTGCAACCTAGGTCTACCCTCTAAAAAAGGAGAACAACGTTAATAAAGACAGCAATGGATGTAGGGATAAAAATCAGAATGGGGAGGGGAGAGGGGGAAAGGATACCAGATCAAGTGATAAAGAAATTTACAAAAAGCGGGCATAGCTGTTGGCGTCGTTGAGACCTGGGGGTTGGGTCGCTCTTAACTTGAAAATCCATCTAACCTCTACCTGGAGGATTTTCTGATCAAAATTACCCCCACGAGTTGGAGGGTGTATCCAAGCCAGTACCTGGAATTTTAGGGACTCTGTGCTGTAGTCGTGGGAATCTGCGAAGTGTCTGGGTATGGGTTTCTCCGTGATGCCTATTTGTATATCATCAGCATGCTCTTTGATTCGCTTCCAGAAGCTCCTCTAATGCCCCATACACACGATCGTTTTTCATGCCGTTAAAAATGCCATTTTTAAAAATGGGCATTAAAACCAATCGTGTGTCTCCAGAGCATTTTTAACGGCGTGAAAAACGGCCATTAAAAATTTCGAACATGCTCTATTTTTTCACGTAGTTTTTCATGTCTTTTTTTTAACGACGTGAAAAACGGTAGTGTGTATGCTTTTACGAGGTGAAAAAAAACACGCATGCTCAGAATCAAGTATGAGACAGGAGCGCTCGTTCTGGTAAAACTAGCGTATGTAATGGAGATAGCACATTCGTCACACTGTAACGGACTGAAAAGCACGAGGCTGAAAAGCGCGAATCGTCGCTCAACAAACTTTACTAACATGAAGGGTGGCGCCATCCAAACGGACTTCCCCTTTATACTGCCGTCGTACGTGTTGTACGTCACTGCGCTTTGCTCGAGCGTTTTTTTTAATGATCGTGTGGATGCAAAACAGGCTTGAGAGGAAACATGAAAACAAACGACGAGAAAAACGTCGGTTTAAAAAATGGCATTAAAAACGTACGTGTGTATGCGGCATTAGTCTTTCGACTAGAATACGTTTTTTCTTTTATATCTACATTACTATTCTACGAGGTTTCTTATTTGTTGTATCATGCAGCATCAGTCATGTTGTTTACTTTAATAACCAAGATTACCATGTCAAGATCTCACCCTTCAATACATATTTTTGTTATAACCTTTTATCCATCCATCCAATATGTGTTGTTTTTGTTCCCACAGAGGCTGTGTCCATCTGTGCCGTGCCCCTTGGCCCACTGGCTGGCGTGGTGTGCTGCCTTGTGGGGTTCCCATTCTCCATCCGGGCCTCACGGCAGGTGGGGGGGGGTATTGGAGGTTTGTCCTCATTATCCCCCATATGCTCCACAGCGGCCATCCCCTGTTTGGCCGCTTGAGGGAGCCTTCCCCCTTGCCGGCGGCGTCCTGTGGTCCTTCCGGGCGCCGCTGTTCTGCAGTGCATGCGCATTGCTTCGTGCGCGGCACACAGTGACGTCACGCTGTTTTGGCGGCGGAAGTGACGACAGTGTCGGGGCTTTGTCCTTCCGGAACACCGGGGAGGCCGCACATGGGCCGCCTCCTGGCAGGTTTCTGTCCCCCGCGTTTGTGCGTGTGTGTGTGGGGGGAGGGGGAGCCTATGTGGGGGCTACCAATCAGACAAGCCCAATTACACCTCTATACATACAAATAGATGGCTCCATGGGGATCCAATTCAGAGCCCATGTAGCCACTACAATGGACAGACTTTAAATGGTATTCGGTCGAAAGTAAGTAATGCCTTAAGTCCTGTACACACGATCGGATTTCCTATGGATTCAAATCCGATGGATTTTTCCCTCGGAAATCCGATGAAGCTGACTTCCATCAGTCTTGCCTACACACCATCAGTCAAAAACCCGACCGTCCCAAACGCCGTGACGTAAAACACTCAGACGAGCCGATAAAAATGAAGTTCAATGCTTCTGATCATGCGTCGACTTGATTCTGAGCATGCGTGCGTTTTTTCTCCGATGGAGTTCCACACAGATGATCGGAATTTGCTATCGTTTTTTTTTTCCATCGGATAAATTTAAAACATGTTTATTTTTTCTCACCGATGGAAAAAAGACCGATGGGGCCCATACACCATCGGTTTGTCCGATGAAAAAAGTCCATCAGACTGTTTTCATCGACAAAACCGATCGTGTGTACAGGGCATTACACTGTTATATGGCCTTTCACCGGAGCTCTGTTTCTTAGTATACTTTAATTGTAATTATTTCATTATCTTTTCCTAGACCCTTTGGGCCCTATGGGGCTCCTCTTTGAATACCAGTTACCCCTTTTTTTCCTCTATGAGGAACCATTTCCCTAACTTAATAGTTCAGGTATCCCATCACTATTTTTTCACATTTTTTATAGCTACAACACCTCATTCATTCCCCACACATGACTTTTTCACATGTCTCTCTTTGCAGGCATCCTGCTCTGTCCCCCCCCCCCCCCCCCCACACACACCATCCTTTCATTCCCACATTTTCTATATAAAACCACTAAAGACACATCACCACACTGTTCAGTGTTGTCCATCCCATCACCCCCTTCTTCACCACGGCTTCCTCATATGCTCAGCCCAGCCTTATGCACTCTTTACTTCCTTTCATGTTCATTCACTTTCTTTCCTCACCCCCCTTCCCCGCCCTGTCATACTTACACTCTTTCACTCACTATCCCATATTTATCTTCCACACCACAACACATACATTCTTCTCACATTCACACCCTTTCATTCTATTTCTCTTTATCACTCCATTTCTATTTCCATTTGTGTTTTATTTGAATTACTATTATTTTCATTCCATATTTTTTCTTTCTTTTTGTTGCTTTCATTTTTCATTTTATTTAATTTTCTTCATCTTTTCCACTTCCCTAATACACTCTTCCATTATCTTTCCCATTCTACCACCCCATCCCCCCCCCCTTTTCTTCTCATCGCTCTTCCCTTTATTTCCATCTGTTATGCCGCGTACACACGATCATTATTCACGGCGGTTAAAAAACCGACGTGAATAATGACATTAAAAACGAGGGAACGGCTTGTTCCCCACACACGGTCGTTTTTCACGACATTTTTTCTCTTGTCGAGAAAAACGACCGTCTGTGGGCTCCGCGGCAGTGTTTCCCTATGGGAAAACTGCCGCGGAAAAAATGTCGGGAAAAACGACGAGAAAAATTAGAACATGTTCTAATTTTTCTCGTCGTTTTTAATGCCGTTTTTCTCGTCGAGAAAAACGACAAAATGCCCACAGACGATCGTTTTTCTCGTCAAAAGGAAAAAAATTTGTTTTTCTCGACGAGAAAAACGGTCGTGTGTACGCGGCATTAGTTCTTGCCTCACCTCCAGGTCCACTCACCTCCATCCACTACCTCCCTCCCCCTAACCACTATCATTTTCACTTTTTGCTAACGCATCCCATGATGGGTTTACCTTTTCTACATACCTCATTCAACAATGTAGATATTAATTATATGAACTTTCGATATTTCTCCTATTATTACATATTACCATCATATATCATGTCATACCTTTACAGCTTGGGGTGCCCATTCTTGGTTTCGGTCTTCTTGGCTGCTGCCCCAGTACTATGGGCCCCTTCCTCCCGGGCCCCCCCCTCGCCCCCATGCGCGGGGCACCAGTGCGACCTCTCGTAGGCCTGGAGTTGGTCCCCTTACCTACAGCCGGGCTTTTTCCTTCTCGCCCTCCCCGCTTCCATGTGGGCCGTTGGGAGCACCGGTCGCAGCCACAGGGTCCTCGGTGGGTCCACTAACTCAGCAAATGGGCAAGTCTTTCTTCCCCCAGCCACTAAGGGGTAATTATACCTATCAATAACAACACCATATTTACGGTAGATGTTTTATCGCTGAGAGTGTTTTTGTTCCTTGTACAGATTTCACCCATACGATGAATTTTCTTTTAGAGCATCTCCATTTCACCCCCCGAAGATGACCGCTATTGACAAGGCCGAAACGCGTCAGGTTTCCTTTTTTGATTATAATACAATGTTATTTTATGTTATTGTACATTTGCCCCTACGGCTCTATTATCATGTATATGCCTATACTGTATTACCTGGTGCTCATGTTTTAAATATTAACAGACATGCTCCTTGTGACTTATCTATTTAAATACAAATGTTTTTTATACAACTCAATACCATAATTTCTTGCTGTAATACAAAGCCCCCGGGGTACCTTTCCTATCCACAATATTTTGGGGTGTGCAGTGAATTTACCCACTGCCCAGTATCGCTTTCCCTATGCAAACTGGTCATAAAGATTGCCTAAGATTAAAAAGCCGCATTCCAGCCATTGACCAACAAGATAATTGGGGATGTGTTGTTAAACAAACATTCTTACATACCTATACAGATACATAGAGATAAAATACAAGAGGGAATATACAGTTAAGCCAGGCATAATACATTTCAGATGGCGGCATAATTCATATATATTATTACAATGATTTCAATGGTGACAGTTTGAGGACTGCAGTAATTACATAGATTTACAATGGGGTTTAAGTCTTGGCTCTGACTAAGCCATGCAAGGACATTCACCTTTTTCTCCTTCAACCACCGTGTGGTCATTTTTGCTGTGTGCTTTGGGTCATTGCCATGTTGGAAGGTAAACCTTCTTCCCATTGACAAATTTCTGGCACAGGGCAGCAGATTTTCATCAATTTTGCCCCATCAATTTTTCTTCCATCCTGACAAGTGCTCCAGTCCCTGCTGCAGAGATATTACCACCTCCATGCTTTACTGTAGGAATGGTGCTATATGGATGGTGAGCTATATTGGATTTCCACCAGACATATTGTTAAGGCCTCATGCTCACGGACGTTTTAAAAAATGGGCTGTAAAGCTAGTACAGGCGCCAGGAAAAAAGCGGCGCTTTTAACGCGATTTTTTCCACGTTTTGCATTGAATTCAATGCCCGTTTCCTAACGCTAGCTTTCAGCCGCGTTTTCCTTTTTCTATTCAAAATCAATGGTTCCCTATGGGAGCCCATTAATTTGAATAGAGGTCGCACCAGAAGTCGGATCAAGATGATCCGACGTGCGGGCGACTCGTGTGCGGAGAATCTTGAAGGGGTCCCCCAAGAAAATTCAAAAAAAAATTGCGTGAGGTTCTCCCCAGGAGGATACCAGACCCTTTGGTCTGGTATGGATCTTGAGGGGAACCCCCCCACACCAAAATAAAATGGCGTGGGGGTTCCCCCAGGATCCATACCAGACCCTTATCCGAGCACGCAGCCCGGCAGGTCAGGAAAGGGGGTCGAGTGAGCCATACCAAGCCACACACCCTCAATATGGGGGGGGCTTGGTGCTTTAGGGCAGTGGGGGCACTGCGCCCCCCCAACCCAAAGCACCTTGTCCCCATGTTGATGAGGACAAGGGCCTCTTCCTGGTAACCCTGGCCGTTGGTTGTCGGGGTTTGTGGGCAGGGGGCTTATCGGAATCTGGGAGCCCCCTTAAATAAGGGGGCCCCCCACCCTATGTGAATTAGTATGGGGTACATCATACCCCTACCCATTCACCTGGGGGGAAAAAAGCATCAATAAAAAAACACACTAGACAGGTTTTTAAAGTAATTTGTTAGGCATCACCGGGGGTCTTCTTCCGACTTCGGGGGTCTCTTCCGACTTCTCAGCTCTCTTCTCACGATCTCCGGTTCTTCTCCCACTCTCCGGTTCTTCTGCCGGGCTCCTACGCTATCTTCTGCTCTTTTGCTAGCGGTGGCCCGGTCTTCTCCGCCGTCTTCTTCCCTCTTCTCTTCTTCGATGTTGACACAACGCTCCCCCCGCTGTAATGTCGTGTGCACAACGACTTATATAGGCATGGGGCGTGGTCACCGGGTGATGTCACCCAGTGACCCCGCCCACCTTATGGCGTCACAGTCCCAAGGCATGATGCGACTGTGACGCCATAAGGGGCGGGGTCACCGGGTGACATCACCCGGTGACCACGCCCCATGCCTATATACGTCGTTGCGCACCACGCACATGGCATTACAGCGGGGGCGAGCGTTGTGTCAAAATCGAAGAAGAGAAGAGGGAAGAAGACGGCGGAAAAGACCGGGCCACCGCTAGCAAAGGAGCGGCAAAAGAGCAGAAGATAGCGTAGGAGCCCGGCAGAAGAACCGGAGAGCGGGGGAAGAGAGCGGAGAAGTCGGAAGAGACCCCCAAAGTCGGAAGAAGACCCCCGGAGCTGCCTAATAAATTACTTTAAAAACCTGTCTAGTGTGTTTTTTTATTGACACTTTTTTCCCCCCAGGTGAATGGGTAGGGGTACAATGTACCCCATACTCATTCACATAGGGTGGGGGGCCGGGATCTGGGGGCCCCCTTATTAAAGGGGGCTCCCAGATTCCGATAAGCCCCACGCCCGCAAACCCCGACAACCAACGGCCAGGGTTGTCGGGAAGAGGCCCTTGTCCTCATCAACATGGGGATAAGGTGCTTTGGGGTGGGGGGCGCAGTGCCCCCCCTGCCCCAAAGCACCAAGCCCCCATGTTGAGGGCATGTGGCTTGGTATGGTCTAGGGGGGGCTCTCGCTTGCCCCCCTTTCCTGACCTGCTGGGCTGCATGCTCGGATAAGGGTCTGGTATGGATCCTGGGGGAACCACCACGCCTTTTTTTTTGGTGTGGGGGGTTCCCCTCAAGATCCATACCAGACCGAAGGGTCTTGTATCATCCTGGGGGGAACCTCACGCAACTTTTTTTTTTTTATTCTCGCGGGGTTCCCCTTCAAGATTCTCAGCACACGAGTCGCCCCGCAAGTCAAGTCATCTTGATCCGACTTCTGGTGTGACCTCTATTCAAATCAATGGGCTCACATAGGGAACCATTGATTTTGAAAAGACAAAGAAACGCCGGACGAGGCTTAACACAGCGTTAAGCCTCGTTAAATCGCGTTTAACACCCTTTGCTGACGTCTGACGTCTTTACAGCTCTAAAGCTGGAGCTTCAGAACGCACTGGCCCTGGGTTTTTTTTGCAGCTTAAAAACGGCTATGCCATTTACAGCTCAAAAACGTCACGGTGGGCATGAGGCCATAGGCTAACATGGAGAGACGTTTTTAAGCTGCAAAAAACGCTCATAAAAGTGGCTGTAAAAACGTCCATGGGCATGAGGCCTTCGTGTTGAGGACAAATAATTCAATTTAGGTCTGGATTCACACGATCTTCACATGCGGCTCACAGCAGGGGTCCGGTGTGTTCTCCGTTTCAGGTCCGATTTCAGCCTGAATTTTTGGCTGAATTCAGACCTGAAACAGATCAAAATATGCACCGGAGCCGCTGCGGAGATATGTGAACCGGCTCCATAGAGACCCCACATCCAATTCGCAATAGTGTGAACCCAGCCTTAAGCCTGGTACACACGATACGATTGTTGGCAGGGGATTGTCTGTTTTTTATTTTATTTATTTTTATGGTTGAACTGGATGGACTTGTGTCTTTTTTCAACCTGACTAACTATCTAACTATGTAACAGACTGTTGTCCTAAATTCTTACCGTTATTACGCTCCTTTTGACAATTGTTGTCCAATTTTTGGCCAACAAATGTTGGATGGCAGGCTAGTAAATTTTCGGTGGACAACAGTTGGTTGTCAGATTTTCTGATGGTCAGTACACAAATCCGTCACACAAAAGTCAAAAGTACAAACACGCATGCTCGGAATCAATGCTCACCAAACACGAAATTAGCAGAAGGGGCCCAAAGGGTGGCGCTCAAGAGCTGAAATTCATTGTAGTACGTCACTACGTTCGTGTTTGTTGGCCGACAATTGTGTTCCCGTTAGCATGCAAGACAAGATCCAGGCACACACCCTTTTGACAAAATTCAGATGCTCAGTTGGCCAACAATCATACCGTGTGTACAAGGCTTTAGTCTCATCTGACCATAACACTTTTTTCTATGTGGCCTCAGACTCTTCAAGGTGTAAGTATTAGGGGGGCTGAGTTGGGAGCTGCACACTTTGGGTTTTTTACCTTCATGCGTTCTTTGCATGAAGGTAAAAAAAAGAGAAAGGCATACCTCCCAACATTTTGAGATGGGAATGAGGGACACCCTATTAGCAAACGTATGTAGGCATAGGGCACGCCCCCTGTCACACCCCCTTAAAAGGAGAATTAACCGCATAAAAAAGGTTAATTAAATCCACAAGGGCTTTATTTTTGCCTGCTACTATTCCTTTATACTGGCTTTTAAAATTTACAACTGCAGCAATTTAGAATTTCAATGAAAGGTTTAGCACTGGGAAACACTTTTTGAAAGATAAAAAGTGAATTTTATATACAATTATATAGATCAGACCAAAATGAGGGGGAAAGAGGGACAGGGGGACTTTGCTCCAATTCAGGGACAGTTGGGAGCTATGAAAAGAAGATAACTTTCCTCAGCTTTCACTTTCCAGCCTACAGAACACAAAACAAGAACCCCACACAGGAAGTGACCTCATTCCTGGGCTATTGTCCCCTGGGCGGTCATATCCCTCTTGTACAGGTGAGCAGCCCTCACTTCTGGGCGTGTCTTCCACTCTGACGGCCCAATCACTTCTGTACAGTAGGTGGGTGCCCTCATAACTGGGCGTTTCCTCCCCCTCAGGCTGTCCTATCACTTGTGCACAGGAGAAAGTTTGAATCTCATTCCTGGGCGTTTCCTCCAGTCAGACTGTCCTATCGCTCCTTTACAGGACCCTGTCTTAGATATGGTACATGAGTTCTTCACTCAGTTCTGGGCGTGTCTTCCCCTCAGACTGTCCTTTCGCTCCTCTACAGGAGTCTTAGACATGGTCTTCCCTCAGTTCTGGGTGTGTCTTCCCCTCAGACTGTCCTATCGCTCCTCTACAGGAGTCTTAGACGCGTTCTTCCCTCAGTTCTGGGCGTGTCTTCCCCTCAGACTGTCCTATCGCTCCTCTACAGGAGTCTTGGACGCGTTCTTCCCTTAGTTCTGGGCGTGTCTCCCCCTCAGACTGTCCTTTCGCTCCTCTACAGGAGTCTTAGACATGGTCTTCCCTCAGTTCTGGGTGTGTCTTCCCCTCAGACTGTCCTATCGCTCCTCTACAGGAGTCTTAGACGCGTTCTTCCCTCAGTTCTGGGCGTGTCTTCCCCTCAGGCTGACCCTATCGCTGCTCTACAGGAGTCTTAGACATGGTCTTCCCTCAGTTCTGGGCGTGTCTTCCCCTCAGACACTGGCGTTGCAAGGCAGGTGCGGGGGGTGCGGGTCGCACCCGGGTGACACCCGCCAGAGGGGTGACACCATCACCCATCACGGCGCTGGATTGAGAGAGGCACCGCGGCTCTCTCCTTTTCCTCCTTCCCCTGCGCACTCCAGTTTCTCCTTCGCTCCCCGCAATGTTCGGGGAGGGAGGAGGAATTGTGTTGTGACTCGAGGCAGACAGTGCCATAGTCCAGTGCACAGCGCCCGGCACTGCAAATGCAATCCACCTATTGACACTTAGGCAGGTGGGGAGAGGTGTCGGCTCACAACAAATGCATTCCTCAGACCGACAGAGCCTAGTCTCCTCCTCCTCCACACTGACAGTATATTCACAACAGGAGGAGGAGCCTAGGAAGAGGAACGTCCACGTGGACAGAGCGCGCTGATCTGAGGTCTGTGACTGTAGGGAGAGAGGAGATATGGGGGGGTTACATTAGGGGGATTACATTAGGGAGATTGCAGGGGGGGTTACATTAGGAGGAATACAGGGGGGGAGGTTACATTAGGAAGAATTGCACAGGGGGGGTTACATTAGGGGGAATACAGGGGGGATTACATTAGGGAGATAGCAGGGGGGGTTACATTAGGAGGAATACAGGGGGGTTACATTAGGAGGAATTGCACAGGGGGGTTAAATTAGGGGGAATACAGGGGGGTTACATTAAGGGGATTGCACAGGGGGGTTACATTATGTTGAATACGGGGGGATTACATTAAGGGATTGCACAGGGGGGTTACATTAGGGGGAATACAGGGGTGTTACATTAAGGGGATTGCACGGGGGGTTACATTAGGGGATTGCACAGGGGGGTTACATTAGGGGGAATACAGGGGGGTTACATTAAGGGGATTACATTAGGGGATTGCACGGGGGGGGTTACATTAGGGGATTGCACAGGGGGGTTACATTAGGGGGATTGCACAGGGGGGTTACATTAGGGGATTGCACAGGGGGGGTTACATTAGGGGGAATTCACAGGGGGGTTACATTAGGGGGATTGCACAGGGGGGTTGCATTAGGGGGATTTCACAGGGGGGTTACATTAGGGGGATTTCACAGGGGGGTTACATTAGGGGGATTGCACAGGGGGGTTACATTAAGGGGATTACATTAGGGGATTGTACGGGGGGGTTACATTAGGGGATTGCACAGGGGGGTTACATTAGGGGATTGCACAGGGGGGTTACATTAGGGGATTGCACAGGGGGGTTACATTAGGGGGATTGCACAGGGGGGTTACATTAGGGGGAATTCACAGGGGGGTTACATTAGGGGGATTTCACAGGGGGGTTACATTAGGGGGATTGCACAGGGGGGTTACATTAGGGGGATTGCACAGGGGGGTTACATTAAGGGGATTGCACAGGGGGGTTACATTAAGGGGATTGCACAGGGGGGTTACATTAAGGGGATTGCACGGGGGGGTTACATTAGGGGGATTGCACGGGGGGGTTACATTAGGGGGATTGCATGGGGGGGTTACATTAGGGGGAATACAGGGGTGTTACATTAAGGGGATTACATTAGGGGATTGTACGGGGGGGGTTACATTAGGGGATTGCACAGGGGGGTTATATTAGGGGGATTGCACAGGGGGGTTACATTAGGGGGATTGCACAGGGGGATTTCACAGGGGGGTTACATTAGGGGGATTTCACAGGGGGGTTACATTAGGGGGATTGCACAGGGGGGTTACATTAGGGGGAATACAGGGGGGCTACATTAGGGGGATTGCACGGGGGGGTTACATTAGGGGGATTGCATGGGGGGTTACATTAGGGGGATTGCACGCAGGGGTTACATTAGGGGGAATACAGGGGGGTTACATTAGGGGGAATGAACAGGGGGGTTACATTAAGGGGATTGCATTGGGGGGGTTAAATTAGGGGGATTACATTAGGGGGATTGCAGGGGGCGGTTGTACGGGGGGGGGACGTGACATTAGGGGGATTACACAGGGGGGGTCCATTAGGGGGATTACACAGGGGTTCCATTAGGGGGATTAAACGGGGGGAGAGCTGTGCTGATGTGCTAGAATGCTCAGTGCCCGGGGTGGCTCAATGAACTGGGGGGGGTGACACCAAATTTTACCGCACCAGGTGACACCAACCCTAGTGACGCCACTGCCCTCAGACTGTCCTATCGCTCCTCTACAGGAGTCTTAGACGCGTTCTTCCCTCAGTTCTGGGCGTGTCTTCCCCTCAGACTGTCCTATCGCTCCTCTACAGGAGTCTTAGACGCGTTCTTCCCTCAGTTCTGGGCGTGTCTTCCCCTCAGGCTGACCCTATCGCTGCTCTACAGGAGTCTTAGACGTGGTCTTCCCTCGATTATGGGCGTGTCCGCCCTATCCCTTGTTTACTCAGACCGCCTTGTCATTCTTATACAGGTGAGCGGCCCACGCTTGTGGGCGTGTCTTTCCCTCAGGCAGCCCAATCCCTCCTGTACAGTAAGCGAGTGCCCTCAATCCTTGGGCGTGTCCTCTCCTCAGGCCGCCCTATCACTTTTGTACATGAGAGGGCTGAGCGCCCACGGGCAGGTGTCACGTAATGATGATGTCATCCTTGGCAGGGCACTCAGGGATTGCTCGGACTGTGTTGTTATGCCCGCAAGACGTAGCGGAGAGCCCAGCAGGTGTTCTGTCGAGAAGTGCCTGGCCGTAAGGATGAGAAGAGGTGTCGGCCTGTGTGTGGAAGGGAGCTCGGTCTAGCAGAACGGACAGTGAGATCTGAGAGGTCAGGAGTGTCGCCTGTCACATGCTGTGTGGCCGGAGAGTTGTGTGGTGAGCAGACAAGCCGCCCAGTGTACAGACATTTAGGATGATCCGGATCCTGCTGCTCGTCTTACTCTGCTCCAGCTCTTTAGGATCCAGCCAGCAGCAGCCGGAGACCCCGGACTGGAGGATGACCCTGAAGAGGATCCGGAACGGAGTCCATAAGATTGACATGTACCTGAATGCGGCTCTGGACCTGCTGGGGGGCGAGGACGGACTGTGCCGCTTTAAATGCAGAGATGGTAATGACAGCTGGATAGTGCAAGTCACCAATCAGCTCCTTCCCATATAGTAGCTGGGCTGTGTGATTGGGGGGCTCAACTCACACTCATACCCCATATAGTAGCTGGGCTGTGTGATTGGGGGGCTCAACTCACACTGATTCCCATATAGTAGCTGGGCTGTGTGATTGGGGGGCTCAACTCACACTGATTCCCATATAGTAGCTGGTCTCTGTGATTGGGGGGCTCAACTCACACTGATTCCCATATAGTAGCTGGTCTCTGTGATTGGGGGGCTCAACTCACACTCATACCCCATATAGTAGCTGGGCTGTGTGATTGGGGGGGCTCAACTCACACTGATTCCCCATATAGTAGCTGGGCTGTGTGATTGGGGGGGCTCAACTCACACTGATTCCCCATATAGTAGCTGGGCTGTGTGATTGGGGGGCTCAACTCACACTGATTCCCCATATAGTAGCTGGGCTGTGTGATTGGGGGGGCTCAACTCACACTGATTCCCCATATAGTAGCTGGGCTGTGTGATTGGGGGGGCTCAACTCACACTGATTCCCCATATAGTAGCTGGGCTGTGTGATTGGGGGGGCTCAACTCACACTGATTCCCCATATAGTAGCTGGGCTGTGTGATTGGGGGGGCTCAACTCACACTGATTCCCCATATAGTAGCTGGGCTGTGTGATTGGGGGGGCTCAACTCACACTGATTCCCCATATAGTAGCTGGGCTGTGTGATTGGGGGGGCTCAACTCACACTGATTCCCCATATAGTAGCTGGGCTGTGTGATTGGGGGGGCTCAACTCACACTGATTCCCCATGTAGTAGCTGGGCTGTGTGATTGGGGGGGCTCAACTCACACTGATTCCCCATGTAGTAGCTGGGCTGTGTGATTGGGGGGGCTCAACTCACACTGATTCCCCATATAGTAGCTGGGCTGTGTGATTGGGGGGGCTCAACTCACACTGATTCCCCATGTAGTAGCTGGGCTGTGTGATTGGGGGGGCTCAACTCACACTGATTCCCCATATAGTAGCTGGGCTGTGTGATTGGGGGGGCTCAACTCACACTGATTCCCCATATAGTAGCTGGGCTGTGTGATTGGGGGGGCTCAACTCACACTGATTCCCCATATAGTAGCTGGGCTGTGTGATTGGGGGGGCTCAACTCACACTGATTCCCCATATAGTAGCTGGGCTGTGTGATTGGGGGGGCTCAACTCACACTGATTCCCCATATAGTAGCTGGGCTGTGTGATTGGGGGGGCTCAACTCACACTGATTCCCCATATAGTAGCTGGGCTGTGTGATTGGGGGGGCTCAACTCACACTGATTCCCCATATAGTAGCTGGGCTGTGTGATTGGGGGGGCTCAACTCACACTGATTCCCCATATAGTAGCTGGGCTGTGTGATTGGGGGGGCTCAACTCACACTGATTCCCCATATAGTAGCTGGGCTGTGTGATTGGGGGGGCTCAACTCACACTGATTCCCCATATAGTAGCTGGGCTGTGTGATTGGGGGGGCTCAACTCACACTGATTCCCCATATAGTAGCTGGGCTGTGTGATTGGGGGGGCTCAACTCACACTGATTCCCCATATAGTAGCTGGGCTGTGTGATTGGGGGGGCTCAACTCACACTGATTCCCCATGTAGTAGCTGGGCTGTGTGATTGGGGGGGCTCAACTCACACTGATTCCCCATGTAGTAGCTGGGCTGTGTGATTGGGGGGGCTCAACTCACACTGATTCCCCATATAGTAGCTGGGCTGTGTGATTGGGGGGGCTCAACTCACACTGATTCCCCATATAGTAGCTGGGCTGTGTGATTGGGGGGGCTCAACTCACACTGATTCCCCATATAGTAGCTGGGCTGTGTGATTGGGGGGGCTCAACTCACACTGATTCCCCATATAGTAGCTGGGCTGTGTGATTGGGGGGGCTCAACTCACACTGATTCCCCATATAGTAGCTGGGCTGTGTGATTGGGGGGGCTCAACTCACACTGATTCCCCATATAGTAGCTGGGCTGTGTGATTGGGGGGGCTCAACTCACACTGATTCCCCATATAGTAGCTGGGCTGTGTGATTGGGGGGGCTCAACTCACACTGATTCCCCATATAGTAGCTGGGCTGTGTGATTTGGGGGGGCTCAACTCACACTGATTCCCCATATAGTAGCTGGGCTGTGTGATTTGGGGGGGCTCAACTCACACTGATTCCCCATATAGTAGCTGGGCTGTGTGATTTGGGGGGGGCTCAACTCACACTGATCCCCATATAGTAGCTGGGCTGTGTGATTGGGGGGCTCAACTTACACTGATCCCCATATAGTAGCTGGGCTGTGTGATTGGGGGGCTCAACTCACACTGAAAAACAGTTCCCCCCCCCAAAGGGCCCTTTCACACTCCTATGAAAATTGTTTCCCATTAACCACTTAAGCCCCGGAAGGATTTACCCCCTTAATGACCAGGCCATTTTTTGTAAAACGGCACTGCGTCACTTTAACTGACAATTGCACGGTCGTGCGACATTGTACCCAAATAAAGTTGACACTTTTTTTTCCCACAACTAGAGCTTTCTTTTGGTGGTATTTGATCACCTCTGCGATTTTTATTTTTTCGCTATAAACAAAAGAAGAGTGCCAATTTTTGCTATAATGCGTATATATAAAAAATTTACCCCAAATGACACTTTTTGGCAGTGTGGATTTGATTTAGATCAAGTCAATTTTAAATTGTTAGTAAAAAGGCTAGATTTAAGTCATAATTTTTAAAGAGCAACTGTCATCTCTGTCCAACAGCAGATTCTCCTCTGACCCGCTGTTGACTCACCGACAGTCCTATTCACTTCAATGGGACAGCTGGTGATGCAGCAGTGACACAAGGTGAGGGACGTGCCTGAAACAGGGGGGAAGGGGGAAAGATGGGACTTTAAATGAGGCGTACATATGGTAATATGTGCCTCCATCCCTGGATCTATGAAAAGGAAGTTGGGACTTTGTGTGAGGCAAATGGCAATTGAACAGAGTAATGCATACATGGTGACTTAATGAGTTTTATTTAACATAAAGAGGGTATAGAATCGCACTCAGTATGGAATACATTAACAGCCACTGCATATATGTACATGTTGAATAAAGTACAGTTCATGAACACATAAAATAAGAAACTACAGATACATAATCCAAGTAGTTCATATGTGTATAACATTGAAAAAGAAATGTCAGCGTAGGCTAGGTGAGTGGATGCCCGCTAACGGGTGCTGCCATAATGGATATGAAATGACAGGTGCTTTTTTAAATGTAAGGACTTATTCTTACTGGTAGTTAGAATCTTTAATATTTGCAAACAAAATGAAGGTTTCCTATTTAGAATGGTAAGCTGTTAGGTTAGTAAAACAGTAATATCAGAACCAATTCAATCATACAGTTTGTAGTGTACATAGATTTGCAAAGCAATGGGATAAAGGAATATTCCTGCAGTGCATGTTATCTCAGCTTGGATTCATTGAATGAGTTTGCCAAAAATGTAAACATTGCAGAATATTCAGCCTTGTGCTACATAACAAAGCTCCATTTCATGCTGAATCAACGAAATTATTAATGTTATAAAAAAATGGTAATCGATACAAGCCGCCCTAGTGATTACCCCACCGCGCTGTTTTAACAGAAGAATACAGTGAATCAAATACTAGCAGCAGCCACTTTAAATATGTAAACCTGTGAAAAATATAGTCAACACACTAAAATAGAATGACAAACTATAAGTTGCGCTAAGTGAATATAACAATTATATTGGTATAAACTGTGAAAAAAGTAATAGTGAAATATACTTAAATCTTAAAAATGAACAAAAGGCATAAAGAAAAATTCCATGATTAGGTATCAATTACGAAACATGTCGGGGTGTGGCTACACGGCAGGCTATTGATAATCTGATTAAGCGTGTGTGGAGTGCCGTGTGTTACAGACTTTATTATCAGCCACCTTTGGAAACGGCGTTCGCAAGTGGAGAGGACAGGTAGAGAGTGGTTTATATACTATTTTGTGACCTGCGCTGATCCTGGGTCGCCGTGACCATCATTCGTTGGTTGTGACAGTGTGAAGTTAATGCTGTGGATTCGGTTGCAGTGTGATTTTGGCTTACTTTTACTGGGTATCATGTGAGTGCAATATTTGAAGATTTTGTAGTACCAATAAAACTGACTTTGCAGTATTACACTATCCTTTGCATTTATTTTTGCATTTATGTGGAGCCTGTTTGAGGATCACTGCATCGGATGTGGAACCAATCCACCTAGTTGAGAGGTGCTGTCTGCTCATTTGCCAAAACACGAGAGTGTGAGGCATTGCATTGCGGTGAGTGTCCTATCTGAAGGGGGTTTGACTCACTTGAACACTGTGGTGTGGTGGAAGAGAAGAAGATTATCATCTAATTTTGAACACTATCACTATACACTTATATGGACTTTATTTGTGCTGTCACTCTATACACATTTTTTGGAATTTTTCTTTATGCCTTTTGTTCATTTTTAAGATTTAAGTATATTTCACTATTACTTTTTTCACAGTTTATACCAATATAATTGTTATATTCACTTAGCGCCACTTATAGTTTGTCATTCTATTTTAGTGTGTTGACTATATTTTTCACTAAATTATTAATGTATCTTAAATAGAAAACTATCTTTTGGTAGTTTTTTTACTCCACAAGCATTTTATTAAAATAAATTTGATAATCAGATTTCTTAGCTTTTTTTTAAAAAAAAAATAGATTTGTATCCACCCTGGTTTTTGGGGAACAGTGACATTATTACATTGATCAGTGCTCTAAAAATTCACTGATCAATGTAAAAATGACACTGGCAGGGAAGGGGTTAACACTAGTGGGCGATTAAGGGGTTAAGTGTGTTCCCTAGGTGTGTTCTAACTGTAGGGGGGATGGGCTCAGTGGGACATGACAGAGATCACTGTTCCCGATCACTGGGAACAGAAGATCTCTGATATGTCCCCTGTCAGAACAGGGATCCGCCTTGTTTACACTGGCAGATCCCCGTTCTGCCTATAGGCGATCGCAAGTCACCGGCAGACATAGAGTCCACCCGACCCGCGGGCCCGCTTCCACAGCATGCAGGGAGAGCGTGGCAGCGTATGCCCGCAACTGCACCTGAGCGAGCCATCGTACAGGTACAGCGATTCGCGCAGGAGAGCCGACCTGCTGCAGTGTATCTGTGTGAGCTGGTCGGCTAGTGGTGAATAACCCTGTGGGAGTTTTCACACCACTGAGCTGTGAATGAGGTGCATTTTGAAAAGTCCTGCATGCTGCATCTTTGGTGCGATTTTTAAAATTATAGTATTTTATAGTATTAAAATTATAGTGTGTTTTCAGATCACGTGCAGAATCACAGCGGTTCTGCCATGTTCCTAAAACCCAGGTGTGAACAGGGCCTTATATGTTCATGACTGGTGTGTTTAATGCAATAGAATGGGTTTGTTATAGCACTTCTTAAGAAAGGAAAACGAATGCAGTCACCACATCGAAGAACTGGTATGTATGTGTGTGTGTGTATATATATATATATATATATATATATATATATATATAATATATAATGTGTGTGTATATATATATAATTTACTTTTTTTTTTTTTTGAGCAATTAATCATCGTGGCCATTTGGTTGACCTTGTATGTGTGGGTGGTGGAAGACTCCCTTGACTAATCAAGCTCAGGGAGATAGTATTCTATGTGTTTGAATGATAGATCTGTTTCCTCTAAGATAAGCTGACGCCAGAGGTGTCTGGCAGTGACTCCACTTCTTGCCACCCTAGCAGAAATATGTACTCTCAGGCTGTTTGTTTGTGTCCTACCTGTATGTCTGACTTGTGTCTATTGGCTATAACTAGCCTTGGAATTAATTTGGTTTTTACAATAAATAAAAAAAACGGGGGGGAAAAATATATATTTTTTTAATAGAAAGTATAATCAGTATCAATGTATTGTACATATTGGTGAATAAGAACGATTTTTTTTTTTTTTTATAAACCAAAGGATTAGAGCAGATCCAAGTCAAGTGAATCAGAGGAAAGAAGAAAGTAAAGGGGGGGGGGGGGGGAGCAGGAAGTTTGGGATAAGAAGGAGGTAATCCCACAAGGATTAATTCTGGACCAGATATGTGGTAGTAGAGTCCAATATTTTATAATTGTGTGATCCTTTTTCTATTTGTACTTTTGAAAAAGCAATGAGCTGTTTGCTCAGAGGATTTGCTGATGTTTGCCATTGACAAAGTATAACATTTCTCAACAGGATTTACATAGTGTTTTAGATAAAGAAAATGTTATATTGTAGATAAGCTGTAAAGAACGGCATGTGCCTGTTTTACATTGAGGTTGGAGTTGGCTATAATAGTAAAGATATTTCTATGTGATGTATACCAAATTAGATACCATTGTGCAGACTATGATATCAGGGGGAGCAACCTTATTCATAAATTGAATTGTGTATGGGATTCAAACCAATCCCAGTGTCTGTATCCAGTCAGCTACTTGTGTGTGATTGGCTGTAACAGAGATCACATGGATCAGTAGCGCACCCCACTAGAACAGGAGCTGTTGGTGACAGTGCGGTCACTGTGCTGGGGGAGTTGAGTGAGCTCACTTTCGGAACAAACAAGGGTCACTGGCTGTATGCATACGTGTATGTGGCAGCTTGGCTATAAGGCCCACTGCCACACTGTCACATATATATGGACATGACTGGCGATAAGGTGTTAGGGTGAACCTTTACCTATTCAACTAATCTTCTCTCTTGTTTCTTCCACCTCTTAACTTCTCCAAACCGCCACTTAAAGGATTGGAAAATGTTTTCTGATTTACTATTATTATTCATTTTTTATTTTATTAATTTTTTGTCTGTGCCATGATGATTCAGCATGGGCTCTGTGCCTCGGAAGACATCATCTATGACAAAACGCATCGGATGGAGCTTTCTGTGAGGTCATCATGCTGACCAGAAGTATGCCAGTAGCGTGATTTAGTTAGTTCTGGATGATTTTTACAGCACTGTTTATACTGTTTTCTATCAGAAGAGACTTTGATTATGAAAAAAATAAAGTATGGGGTTTTTTTTTTGTTTTTGTTTTTTTAGAATCATACTTGCCTAGGTGGATGCAGCATCAGTCCCCCGCTGGCTCTGAGGCTGAGAACCGAGCAATCAAACACCGCTGATCTCTCGGTTCTCAGTGCTCCTTGAGCAGAGTGCTGGTGACTGTCAGTCTCGTCTCTGCTCAGCCCCTACTGAGTTTATTCAATATAGATTTGTCACTATTGGGTGAGAGATAATTTTCACTGTAGCGCAGCACCTTTTTGTTTTATACAATTTTTTTTGCTGTGATATATCTTAATTGAATCTGAACACCAGCTCAGACTTTATAATCCGTTACAGCAAACGGTTTTACTCTTTCGTCCATGGACCGACACAGCTTCTCTATTGACAAAGTGGGTATTATCCGTTAATTAGGAGTGACTAGGCAGAAAAACTTGTAAAAAGTGTTGCATCACACCTTCTACAGTACCGCCCAGGGGGCGGACCCTCTGGGTATACCCTCTCAGTCTGCATCTTCGCAGATCAGTTTTTTTTCTGTCTAGCAAGGAGTAGGACATGGCTCCCTTCGGGCCCATTGGTCCGGGGAAAAAAAGATATATATATATATATATATATATATATAATTGCTACATTTGTTGTTTCCTGCGATCTTCGATCAACTGCCGACTGGGTGACAGGCTGGATCCTCGATCCTTGTAGTCTCCCCAGTTTCGGCCATCGAGCGTGTGCCGACCCTAGCTACGCGCTGGGTTTTCCACGACATGCCCGTCGCTCCACGGGTGGCCGGTGAGCCTACGCTCCAGGGCCTGCATCGGACCACTCGGCTTCGGCTGACCTTACGGCCGAGTCGCAGCAGCCTGTCCGGTGAGCGTCATGCTCCAGGGCATACATATGATCGTCCCTTCTGGGTCCAATCACAGCATGCCTGGCCAACAGTCACCTTCTGTGCGCGGACGATGATCTGTTTGGAATGTCTTCCAGCAGAATACATGCAGGATAGGTAAGTAAAACTCCCCTGCCTCGGCTGGGTGATTTAGCTGGACATTCCTGGAGAGATCAAGTAAGTGGTTGTGGCCCCTTTCTTCCCTCTCTCCCTGCCTTTCCCTCCTCCCTGGGCTTCTAGCTAAAGGTTGCTGGGTGCTGGGGGTCACCTAGGGGGTCCCACTGGAGCGGGGCTGGCTGTAACTAACATTTAAAAGAAATGTCATTTTTTTCTTACCTGTGTTTGTGTCCTTCCTCCTCCATGCTGTCGGCGGCCATTTTGAGGTGGTCCATGCCAAGTTTGGCCTCTTGTGACTGCCCGGCGGCCATCTTCCTGTGGTTCGGCCACACCCACTGGCCCCTATCAGCTGATCGGCGGCCATGTTTGTCCACCCTGTATGCAGATATTGCCGTTCGGTGGCCATCTTTTTGTGGGCTATGGCTGCTTGACCTCTATCTTCTGTCGGCGGCCATTTTCTTAGAGCCCACATTATCTTCCATACAGACGTTTTTGGCAACCATTTTTCGAGAGCCTCCGGCCTCTAGGGTGCATTACACTGGCGCGAAAATTCACACAGGAAGTGCTGATAAAAGAAGCAGACTGACACAGCAGCAGGGGGACAGCATCACAGGCGCAGCATAGCAGTACCTATCCAGGGTGGTGAGTCCTCTGGGTGACCCGGCCTCTCTGCAGCACAGGAGGGTGGCCTATTGATATCTTGCCTGGAGCCCTGTGAGTGTCAGCGTGTGGTCAGCATTGCATCTGAGCCAGATGTCTTCTCCCCTGAAACACCAGATTTAGCAGCTGGTGCCCCTGAGGTGTCTATGAACGCTATGACTGCAATCCTAGAGGCGTTTGCTGCCAGGGTGGAAGCAGCACACGGGAATACAGGGGGTAGTAAACGCCCCATCCCCTGCAAGCTTCTGGGGATAATTCTGGTGCAGAACCAGGTCCAGCTACGGCTCGGGGCCCAGATTCTGACGCATCAGAGACTGCAGACCGTGACCGGACAGTGAGAATGACTCAAAGTCCAGGTCAGTACGCGAGACGGCTTTGGTATCTGACCTTATTACTGCAGTGCGGGATATGCTAAAATTGGAAAATACTGCAGAAGCAGCAGAGACTCCGGTCCACTTGGGTTTCATAGACCTGCCCGCACTGCTAAGGTGTTCCCTTGTGTGTCTTTTGATAAACTCTTATACAAGGAATGGGAGAACCCACTGAGGGTCTTTACAGCCCCAAAGAGGTTTGCGGTACGGTACCCCTTTTGAGGAGAGTTTTCTGAAGAAATGGACCTCTCCCCCCTATAGTGAACCCTCCGGTGTCCAGACTTAATAGAGCCACCACAATTCCTGTAGAAGGGGCTCCTGTTTTCTAGGACCCTGTGGATAAGAAGGCTGAAGCACTCGCTTGCTACCTATACTCAGTGGTAGGCTCGGCAGTACGCCCGGCATTGGCGGGGGCCCTAGTGTCTGACACACTTACTGAATGGGCAAGATTGCTACTCCAGGGGTTAAGGAGCAAGATGCTCCTCCTGATGAGATAACATTGGCCGACCTGTTGGTCCAGGGCCTTAGGTTTGTCTGCGAGTCAGACATGAATACTATTCCCCTGCTGTCTAAAACTTCGGTTTATGCAGTAGCAATACGCCGCCTGATCTGGCTAGAAGGCTGGTCTGCGGACCAGACTTCCAAGAAAGCCCTGTTGGATCTGCCTTTTTAAGGGCGACAGACTTTTTGGGGCTTCTCTGGATGACATCATCAAGGATGCCACAGGAGGTAAAAGCACTTTGCTTCCCCAAATTAGCAAGGGTAAGGGGCCACGCCAAGGGCAAGGGCCCTCCTTTACTGCACACAAGTGGTTTTTTCGTCCCCCTAGGGCGACAGGGAAAAGACCCCAGGCCGATAAAGCGCCTGCCCAAGGACAAAAGCGTCCCTGGTCCCGCATACCCAATAAGCCTGCGGACAAATTTGCGTCCGCATGAAGGTCCACCCCCACCCAGCTCTCGGGTGGGGAGACGTCTTCGCAAATTCGCGACTCAGTGGACAGCACTAATCTCCGACAGGTGGGTTTGCAAAGTAATCTCCTCAGGCTACAAGATAGAGTTTCTCTCTTGTCCACCGGACAGATTCAACACCTCCAATCTCCAGCTACTACCGACCCGTCGGGAGGCCCTGTATGGGGCGGTCCAGGGTCTACTGGAACGCGGGTAGTTATTCCAGTTCCAGAACTGGAACAGGGTTTTTACTCAAATCTGTTCATTGTGCCGAAGAAGGAGGGGGTTCGTCCAAGCTTGGATCTCAGAGCCCTCAATTGCTTTGTGAAGGTACAAAGTTTTTGGATGGAGTCGGTTCGATCTGTAGTCACGGCTCTCCATCCGGGGGACTTTCTGGCCTCCTTGGACATCAAGGACGCATACCTGCATGTCCCCATATACTCCAGACACCAGAGGTTTCTGCGATTTGCTATCGGGAAGGACCACTACCAGTTTGTGGCCCTCCCGTTGGGCCTTGCCTCAGCACCCAGGACGTTCACCAAGGTGCTCGCTCCGATTCTGGCACTTCTAAGACAGCGGGGTATCTCTATCACAGGCTACTTATACGACCTTCTGCTGAAGGCCCCTTCAAGCTTAGAATTAGAGGTAAGCGTGTCCATTACCTGTCAGACTCTTCGAGACTGTGGTTGGATACTAAACACGCGAAAGTCAGTATTGGTGCCCACTCAACGCCTAGTGTACCTGGGGTTGATTCTGGATTCCTCAGAGGCAAAGGTATTCCTCCCTGTGGAGAAGTTGCAGACCCTCCGGGCTGCAGTACGGCAGCTGACTTCCAGGAATTGGTCGTCACTCCGTTTTTGCATGCGAGTGTTGGGCCTCATGGTAGCCTCCTTCGAGGCGGTCCCATATGCTCAATACCACACTCGAGTGTTACAGAAGGAAGTTCTGTCCAGATGGAACAGATGCCCTTCATCTCTGGATTATCAAATCCGAGTGAGCCACCTAGTCAGGAGATCCCTGGTATGGTGGCTGACAGCACCGGCTGTAATGGCCGGGAAGTCATTTCTTCCGGTTTACTGGATAGTGATCACGACGGACGCCAGCCTTACAGGTTGGGGGGGAGTCTGGGGTGTCCAGTCGGCGCAGGGTCGCTGGACCCCAGAGGAAGCCCTCCTGCCGATCAATGTCCTGGAGATCCGGGCGATCAAGCCGTGCCTCTTCAAATGGTCTCAGAGACTGCAAGGGCGTCCAGTCAGGATCCAGTCAGACAACGCCACAGCAGTGGCATATGTCAATCATCTAGGAGGAACAAGAAGCTCAGCTGCAGCATCGGAGATCGCTCGCATCCTGAAGTGGGCAGAGAGGAGCGTACCGGCACTGTCGGCCGTGTACATTCCGGGTGTGGAAAACTGGCAGGCGGACTACCTGAGCCGCCAGATGCTGGACCAGGGAGAATGGTCCTTACACCCGGAGGTGTTCCAACTCCTCTGCCAAAGATGGGGCACGCCAGACGTAGATCTTCTGGCTTCCCGACTCAATCGGAAGGTATTGAGATTTGTGGCCCAGTCAGGAGACCCATGGGCAGACGCAACGGACGCGTTGGTAGCATCGTGGGGTCAGTATCGGCTAATCTATGCCTTCCCTCCCTTAAGGCTTCTTCCTCTTCTGCTCCGCAGAGTGGAGGCAGAGGGAATTCCAATGATCCTAATCGCTCCAGATTGGCCTCGGCGTACCAAGGACGCTGAGGCCAATCTAGTACGTCTGGTAGCAGACGTCCCCTGGCGCCTACCACTACGGAAGGACCTGCTATCGCAAGGTCCCATATTCCATCCTGCATTACAGTCATTGGCTTTAACGGCATGGCTGTTGAGAACCAGGTACTGAGAGACCGGGGCCTGTCAGACTCAGTAATCTCTACTATGAGAAGTGCTCGAAAACCGTCCTCTAGGAAGGTCTATCACCGCACTTGGAGGGCCTACATCTCCATGTGTGAGGAAATGAAATGGCATCCGCGTACCTATTTGGTTTCCAGAATCCTGCTGTTTTTACAGCATGGGGTGGACCAAAGGCTTGCCCTAAGTACGATTAAGGGACAGATATCTGCCCTGGCTGTCTTTTTTCAGCGACCCCTGGCGACTCACTCTCTCGTGAGTACATTTGTGCAGGGGATCCGACATGTGGCCCCTCCGGTCTGTCCCCCGTTACCTCCGTGGGACTTGAACCTGGTCCTCTCGGTGCTCCAGAAGGCACCGTTTGAGAATATTAGAGATATTCCCCTGTTGAAACTTTCTCAGAAAGTGGTCTTTTTGGTGGCTGTTACGTCAGTTAGACGAGTCTCTGAGCTGGCAGCCTTGTCCTGCAAGGCTCCCTATTTGATTTTTCCACAAGGATAAGGTGGTGCTGCGGCCGCAGCCTTCCTTTCTTCCGAAAGTCGTTTCGGCTTTTCATCTCAACGAAGACATTGTACTTCCATCCTTGTGTCCTCAGCCGTCGAATCCTAAGGAGTCGGCGTTGCATTCCTTGGACGTTGTCCGAGCTTTGAGAGTATACCTATCTGCTACTTCCCTGTTCCGGAAGTCAGACTCACTGTTTGTTTCGGTGGCTGGTCCCAAGAAGGGCCAAGCAGTCTCATCGGCCACCATCTCTAGGTGGATCCGACAGATAGTAATCCAGGCTTACACCTTAAAGGGTCAGGCGCCCCCCTTTCCTGTCACGGCGCATTCGACCAGGGCAATAGGTGCCTCTTGGGCTTTCCGACATAAAGCGTCTGTTTCCCAATTATGTAAAGCGGCGACTTGGTCGTCCGCTCACACTTTTACAAAATTCTACAAGGTTGATGTAGGTGCATCTTCGGATGCCTCTTTCGGCCGCAAGGTTTTGCAAGCGGCTGTTTAGAGTTGCAACTCCTCCGTTGGAGGAGTGCTGTTTTTGTGTTTTGGGGTGAAGTTTTTTTTTATGCTGTTACCACCCCTCGTTTTTTTTTCTCTGACACTGCTTTGGGACATCCCACTTTGTCAATAGAGAAGCTGTGTCGGTCCATGGACGAAAGAGTAAATAGGATTTTTTACTCACCGTAAAATCCTTTTCTCTGAGTCCATGGACCGACACAGCACCCACCCCTCCTTTTAAGTTTGTACTGCTTTTTGACGAACTGATCTGCGAAGATGCAGACTGAGAGGGTATACCCAGAGGGTCCGCCCCCTGGGCGGTACTGTAGAAGGTGTGATGCAACACTTTTTACAAGTTTTTCTGCCTAGTCACTCCTAATTAACGGATAATACCCACTTTGTCAATAGAGAAGCTGTGTCGGTCCATGGACTCAGAGAAAAGGATTTTACGGTGAGTAAAAAATCCTATTTTTCTCCTGCTTTTTTTTTGGATAAAAGTTTTGTACATGAATAAATAAATAAAAGCTGATCATTTTAAGCACCCCTGTCAGACAGACTTACTGGCCAAATCACCAGATGAAAACCGAAGAAAGGAAGCCTAAAAAAGAAAACTAATGCAGCCACCACATCTAGGAAGTGGTAAGCTGCAAAATGTTTGTTTTGGGGTTTGATACTGCTTTCATTTAGCTGCTGGGAGCTTCCTGAGAGCTGGCTCTGTGTAAGCTCTATGACTTGTCGCTAAGTCATAGTTTTACACAGTTGAAAAAATATTTGTGATGCCCGGATCTACCGCTCTGTTTGTTACTTTATAACTAACTTAATCCATAAATTGTATATAGTATCTTAACCTTTTCACCATGTAGTAATTACTACATGGCGCAGTCCATGCGACCAGAAAAAAAACATATTAAAGAGGGGAAGGAGAATAAAGCCTTCCAAGAAGGTCACCATTGCTGGACACTGCGGTTACTTTCATCAAATTTTATTATAGAAAAAACACCACGATATCAAATAGCAACAATAACAATCTAAGTATATACCTTCCAAAGTAATTTAACCACTTGCTTACTGGGCACTTCAACCCCCCTCCTGCCCAGACCAATTTTCAGCTTTCAGCGCTGATGCACTTTGAATGACAATTGCACGATCATACAACACTATACCCAAATTAAATTCATTTTTCCCCACAAATAGAGCTTTCTTTTGGTGGTATTTGATCACCTCTGCGGTTTTTATTTTTTGTTGCAAAAAAGAAAAAAAAATGTATTTCTTTTTTTTTTTTTTATTATATACTTTTTTATATTTTAAATTTTTCTCCTTCTTCGATGTACGCTGATGAGGCTGCACTGATGGGCATTGATAGGTGGCACTGGTGGGCATTGAGAAGTGGCACTAATGGACACTGATCGGCACTGGTAGGTTACACTGATAGGCAGCATTGCTAGGTGACACTGATGAGGCACTGATTGGCACCTCTGGTGGGCATTGATAGGTGGCACTCGTGGGCAATGGCAGGGGGTACGTATTGCACAGATGAGGTACAATTGCCTCTTCCGGACCGATGTCCCTTGCACACAAGCCAGTGATCGGCTTTTTTTTTCTTCTCATGCTGTCAGCGTGAGGAGAAAAAAAAACTGATTACCGAGCTTTTGTTTACATCACGTGATCAGCTGTCATTGGCTGACAGCTGATCACGTAGTAAGGGGCTGGGACTGGCCCCTTACTCGGATCTGTGATCACCCGAGTCTCAGTGACTCGGGTGATCACAGTGCGCGCGCGAAGGTGAGGACGTCTATTGACGGCCTCCCGGCAATTGGGGTCTGCGCTGTGGCCGTCATTCGGCTATAGCATGGACGCCTAGTGGTTAAAAAGACAACGTTGTCATTAGAAGAGGGATTGCAGCTGCACATACATCCATACAACCAGTCACACAGACAGCTCCAGGGATTGGGAATTGATTGAAGTATTAGTTACAATAAACTTCTCGTACTACCATCCCATTCCCTAATGTAATCGCGCATTGTAACTAACCCAAAAAGGGAGTATATAACTGTTGGCTGGGTGAGATGTGAATGCGCTTTTAGGCAGGTAGGTGTTTCGTGGGCCGCCCGTAGTCTATGCACAGATGTCAATGTAAATCCCGGGCCGAAATCGCAAAAAGTAGTACAGAAACTACTTTTTGAAATCGGTGCAGTGCCGCAGATTAGGACGGTGCAATTGCCGTCAAATTCCACCGATTGGACATGTCAAATCGCACCAGTGTCAACCAGGGCTAAAACTAAAATGACATTTTAGTCAAAAGACTAAAACTAAATTGAATTTATTTCACAACCGCTTAATCCTGTGTCTGTAGTGCATGTTCAAACCCTAATGCCGCGTACACACGACCGTTTTTCCTGTCATGCAAAAAAAAAACAGAAAACTTTTTCTCGACACGTACGACCGCACTATGAAGGGGAAGTTCCATTCAAATGGCGCCACCCTTTGGGCTGCTTTTGCTGATCTTGTGTTAGTAAAGTTTGGTGAGAGACGATTTGCGCTTTTCAGCCTCATGCTTTTCAGTCCGTTACAGCGTGACGAATGTGCTATATCCATTACAAGCGCTAGTTTTACCAGAACGAGCGCTCCCGTCTCATACTTCGTTCTGAGCATGTGCGGTTTTTTTTTCCCCCTCAGAAAAGCATACACACGAGCGGTTTTCACGACCAATCTAAAAAATGGCAGTTTTCTCGTCATGAAAAACGGTCGTGTGTACGCGGCATTATACCATAAATAATAAACATGTTATTAGATTTTTACTCCAGGAGTATTTAATGTTTGGCAGTTCTAAAGAAATAATGCTTTCGATTTTAGTCAACTAAAATACGTCTACAACTAAAATGGCATTTTAGTCAAAAGACTAACTAAAACTAAATCGAAATTTGATGTCAAAATTATCACTGCTCCCCATATTTTTGGTAAGCTCTGTGAGAAATGCACACGTGTTGTAGCACCTTTTTATTGAGCCTGTTTTACGATGCTAGCATTGGTTTATATTTGTTTCTCTTAGAGGGTTATTTTATTTGCTTAGTTTGTGTACATTTTATTTTATTATGTTTGTGAAGCTATTGTCCATGTGAGTTTTGCAATCACAATTCCACTTGTTGCATATTGTGTAACTTGATTTTGAAACAAGTTGCACATTATTTTTTGTCTTCAGAAATAAGACCTGGCTTTCTAATATGTAACATGCTGAATTCTGCAATTATTTACATCTAGAATAGATACGTCTTTATTGCATTGTAAGTATGCTCTCATTTATTAAGGATGTTTGAGGTCATATAAGCAACTCTTATGGCTCAATTCATTAACCACTTCAACCCTGGGCTTTTTTTACCACCTCAATACCGGGCCTATTCTGGCACTTCTCTCTTACATGTACAAAACATTATTCTTTTGCTAGAAAATTACTCAGAACCCCCAAACATTGTATAAAAAAAAATGTTTTGATCACTTTTATTCCTATTACAAGGAATGTAAACATCCCTTGTAATAAGAATGGTGTGTGAGAGGTCCTCTTTATGGAGAGATGCGGGGTCAATAAGACCCCACATCTCTCCTCCAGGCTGGAAAGCATGAGATCGTGAAAAAAATTTCACCGATCTCATGCTTACTAGCCGCAATGGCGGCTTCGTTTACTTCTGAGGACCCGGGCGTGACGTCATCACATCGCGCCCGGGCCTCCGACGGTCATAGAGATGACTGGTAACTATCTGGCCACCAGTCATCTCTATGGTTCACCTCCGGCGCCGGACGATTCATTCTCCGGGCCCCCGATGACACAGGAGAGCCCGGAGATGCACCGGATGGCAGCGGGAGGGGGGGATGTCCCCTCCCACAGCCTATAAGAACCATCAAGCGGCGGAACCGCCGCTATGATCATTCTTATGGTGCGCAGAATCGCCAGGAGAAGACAAGGATATCTGAATGATGCCTCTAGCTGCAGGCATCATTCAGATATCATAAAAAGTAAAATATATACTGCGCTGTCTAAAAAAACTAACTAGCTATATAGCAACCTGATATGCTTCAGTGACAGATGCTGCAACTTAAATGTGAGACACACAAAATAAATTCAAATAAACGTAAAAAAGCTGCGCAAAATATGTGAATAGTAAATCCTTAGAGTGAATAAAGGATTATCCAGAATCCAATCCTTGAGATTGCAAACGAACAATAGTGACAGATTGATCAAAAAATGTGACTAAATATAAATCTGCCAAAATCAAAGAAATAGTCCTGTACATAAAAATAAATTGGTTTAAACCAATGCAGCCACCACATTGAAAGACTAGTTGCATGGAGAGGACTGGCGTATAATCCTAGTGGAGGAATACAGATTCTAGCCACTCTTAGAGACCCTGGCAGGGGATATCAGCTATCTGCTTTTACTGATCTCAGATGGGATCGGGTGTTCCAGTAAGCGGCAGTAATCTCTAATGGTGGTGGAATCTTTGTCTATCAGAATAACAGCACTCTTTCATCTGGTGTTTGTGTTTGAAGTCACCAACAGTGAACTGAGGAGACCTTGATTCATTTATGTCATTCTACTGGACACTCTCTGTTAATTTATTTTTATGTACAGGACTATTTCTTTGATTTTGGCAGATTTATATTTAGTCACATTTTTTGATCAATCTGTCACTATTGTTCGTTTGCAATCTCAAGGATTGGATTCTGGATAATCCTTTATTCACTCTAAGGATTTACTATTCACATATTTTGCGCAGCTTTTTTACGTTTATCATTCAGATATCCCCCCACAAAGCCCAGGACGTCATATGACGTCCACCCAGGATGGGAGATCCCATCTGTGGACGTCATATTACTATGGGCGGGTAGGTTAAAGGAACCCTAAAGGTACATTTAAATTAAAAAAAATAACAAACATGTTATACTTACCTCCACTGTGCAGCTTGTTTTGCACAGGGTGGCCCCGATCCTGGTCTTCTGGGGTCCCTCTGCGGCTGTCTCGGCTCCTCCCCACAAGAATTCACCACCTTCATGCGAGCGAGCGAGCTCGCATGGTGGTGAGTTCTTGCGGGTGCACTCCCGTGATACAGCCGCTCACTGTATCACTCGGCCCCGGCGCGCCACGTCATTGGATGTGATTGACAGCAGCGCGAGCCAATGGCTGTGCTGCTTTCCAACAACCAATGAATGAGCCGAGAAGCCAGCGCGTTCAGGTAAGTAAACGGGGGGCTTGGGGGGGTGAGAAAACTTGTATCTTTACAACCCCTTTAAAGTGGTTGTAAACCCACTTTTTCAACTTGCACCTACAGGTAAGCCTAGATTAAGGCTTACCTGTAGGTGCAAGAAATATCTCCTAAACCTACACGGTTTAGGAGATATTTGCTCAAAAGGACATTGCTCCGTGTCTACGGCGCATGCAATGAAGACAGTAAAAAGTAGTGCAGGAATCTTTTTCATAATTGCTGCGACATGAATCGTGCCGACATGAACGGTTCCATTGCTGGCAATAGGGTGTGACTTGTAATGCGATTTGGAATTGTCAAATTGCATGACAAGTCGCACCAGTGTAAACATGTCTCATGTGATATTTCTGGAAAAAGGAGTCACGTGACCTTCATATTGCGTACAAAATCCTGTAGTGAATTGACCCCCTTAGTAGACTTGCTGATTGTCTGTCTGAATTCAGAGAGCTGGCTTCAACCCAGTAGATCAGCAGACTTTAGGTGAGTGATGTAGAACATATACAAGTTTGGGGGGGGGGGGGGGAGGTATAGAGAATAATGCTCCAGACCCTTATTGCAGCTCCATAATGCTATGTGTTTTTTATCTGTACAGTTCTGCCATCATCCCTCAAGTGGTAGTAAACTCATTGCAAATATTCAAGTAAAAGTACAATACAATAAATCAATGCATTTTTAAACAGACCTGGAAAAGCCGAACTTCCACTCTTTGCACATCACTGAATCAGTCTAGTGCACGTGCAATAAGATGATATCAAGCCTGAGATAATGGTCAGCACACTTGCAGTATTACAATGTAATGCTGGGGAGTAAAGCTGATGTAGACACTGCACCTATTTCTACAGCTTGACAGCACACTCGGTATGTCGTCAATCGGGATTCCAATGCGCATGTGCTAGTGATGTCATCAAAAAGAGAGGGTGATATATAGCGCTACGTCTTGAAAAACTTTAAAAGGCAAGTAATTGTATGTCATATTGTATTAATTTACATGCAACTGACCTTTCCAGAAGAGTTTACTACCACTTTAATGTAATGGTTTATTTTTTTATATTTTTTTGATAGAGCGGAGAGGTATTAGAATACCTGTCTGGTGGTTTATTGCTGTCTGTGCCCCTCTAATGCCGCGTACACACGGCCGTTTTTCTCGTCGAGAAAAACAAAATTTTTCCCATTCGCCGAGAAAAACGATAGTCTGTGGGCTTTCTGTCGTTTTTTTTTTTTTACGAGAAAAACGGCATTAAAAACGACGAGAAAAATTAGAACATGTTCTAATTTTTCTCGTCTTTTCGACATGTTTTCCGCGGCAGTGTTTCCCATAGGGAAACACTGCCGCGGAGCCCACAGACGGTCGTTTTTCTCGACAAGAGAAAAAACGACGTGAAAAACGACCGTGTGTGGGGAACAAGCCATTCCCTCGTTTTTAATGACATTATTCACGGCGGTTTTTTAACCGCCGTGAATAATGATCGTGTGTACGCGGCATTAGGGTCTCGCTTTATTTTTTTTATTTTTTCTTTCTTTCTTTTTCTTTTTTTTTTTTTCTCCCTCTCCCCTTTAATGGGTATTTCCATAGTCCCCCAAAGTATGCTCTGGTAAAACTGACAATTTATGAAATATGGTCTATGACAGGGGCCAGATATTCCCCTTACGGCTTCACGCAATTTATCAAGTTTGTGAAATTGACCCGCAAGCCATTTTCACAAATAGTTAGTTATTTTTTATATTATCTAATTTAGTGTCCATATATTCATTTGAATCCCTCAAGTTTTCAAAAATGATTTAAAGTAGAACGAAAGGCAATTTGTTCATTTTTGTTAGAGTAAAGCCCTGTACACACGATCGGTTTTACCAATGAAAACAGTCCGATGGACTTTTCTCATCGGACAAACCGATCGTGTATGGGCCCCATCTGTCTTTTTTCCATCGGTGTTAAAAAATAGAACATGTTTTAAATTTATCCGATGGGGGGGGGGGGGGGGAAACGATGGCAAATTACTATCGTCTGTGGGGAACTCCATTGGATAAAAAACCCATGCATGCTCAGAATCAAGTCGACGCATGCTCAGAAGCATAGAACTTAATTTTTCTTGGCTCGTCGGAGTGTTTTACGTCATGGCATTTGGAACGGTTGGTTTTTTGACTGATGGTGTGTAGGCAAGACTGATGGAAGTCAGATTCATCGGATTTCCGATGGAAAAATCCATCGGTTTAAAATCCATAGGAAATCCGATCGTGTGTACAAGGCTAAAGGGAGGCTTATAACCCCTGTCAGGTTTGTTTTTTTTTTTTTTGTTTTTTTGTTTTTTCTTTTTTCTTGCCATTGTCCCATTGTGGAATTTTCCCTTCACTTCCTGCCCCATAGCCAAAACAAAAAGTTAGAGGAAATCCCTTCAAAGCAATGGAATCCCTGGTTGTCACCAGAACTAGTGTTTATTTGGAAGATTTATCCTCTATTCCTCTTCTGGTCACAACCTAAAATTTTAGATTTTCTTTCACTTTAGCTCTCGTTCATAATGGTAAAAAGTATTGATTGATTGATATGTAAATTTATATCGCACCAAATACTGTCTTGGTGGACCGCAACTAAGCGCGCCGTACCATAAATTCACCAATCAGCCTTGGGAAAAGGAAAAAAAACTACTTGAGAAAAAGGGAGGGGAGAAAAAAAAGGAGGAAGGCTCACGAGGGGAGTAGAAAAACAAAGTTGACGGTAATTTCTACAGAATTTAATGTCTCTACATCCGTAGTTAGGAAAAAGCGTTTTTAAAAAGGTGGGTTTTTAATTGCCTTTTAAAAAGAGCTTGGGGCGTTGGGAGCCGGAGATGGTCGGGGAGTTGGTTCCAAAGGGCCGCGCCCATAGCCTGCATTCGTCGACCTCCCAGGGACTGGAGACGGGCGGGTGCTTGGATGATCCTATTTTGAAGCCCTGACCGCAATGCTCTAATTGGTGTGTAATGGGGGGCCATTTCTGTGAGATAGAGTGGGCCCAGGCCCCAATATGCTATAAACATCAGAACCAAGATTTTAAATTGTACTCTATGCACTATAGGTAACCAATGTAGCTGTGCCAGCACAAAGGGGGTGATGTGATGTCTATATGGTGTACCCCTAATAGTGCGTGCTGCTTGATTCTGTATAATTTGGATTTTTTGGACCCACTTAAGGGGAAGGCCAAGGCAAAAACCATTGGCAAAGTCTAGTCTGGATTGTACTAGAGCCAAAGTAAGTGTGATTTGGTGTCGATATGAAAGGTAGATGTCTGATCTTTCGAATAATTTGCAAATAGAATGAGGCATTTTTCATACAGTTCATGACTTGCGGAATCCAGGTAAGCTTTGCATCAAAAATGATTCCAAGGTTCTTGACTTGTCTTTTAGGTTCTGGGCAGGTACCTAGGTCAGATGGCTATCGGGATAGAATGGGAGAGGCTGGAGGTTCGCCCACTTGGAGGATTTCTGTTTTGGAGCCATTAAGGCTCAACCAGTTTCTATTCATCCAAGAATGGATGTGAGTCATGCATTCAGCTACTGACAGGGTGTACTTCTTCAGTAAGTGAACTAGTAGAAGGATCATTTGAACCCACCGGTGCTTAGCAATCCAGCATTATTCTTTTCTTGAACTTTATGAAGTACAGCAGCGGGCACTCCAAAATCCAAAGGACTAGATTATTATAGGCCTGTATTTCCCAAAGTAAATGCACATAGCAGTAGTGGTACTTGTCTGGTACCACAGAACAGCCCGGATCCTCCTCTTCTCGGGTCCCTTGCCGGCGCTCCTGCTGAGTGCCCCCACAGCAAGCAGCTTGCTATGGGGGGGCACCCGAGCCAAGCCGCTGCTCTGTGTGTCCATTCAGACAGGGAGCCGAGGCGAGGCTCCGTCCCCTCTCTCTCCTCATTGGCTCACTGTCCATTGGCTCACTGTCTCAGCCAATGAGGAGACAGTTTTTATCTTAATACATAGACTGCATTAAGATAATAAAACTTCTGACTTTAGAACAACTTTAAGAATTGCTCATTATGGCAGTAAATGGGAAAACTGTGCAGAAGTTCAGCAAACGCTGTAGGTAAAGGAACATGAAATGTTATACCTTCAGAACACAAGTGGAGAGTCTAAAGCCTCGTACACACGACCGAGTTTCTCGTCAAACGACAAGAAACTTGCTGGCAGAGCTTTCTTGCCGAGTAAATCGGTCGTGTGTACGTGGCTATCAGGTTTCTCGTCAAAAAAAACAACAAGAATCTCGACGAGAAAAATAGAGAACCTGCTCTCTATTTTCTCGTCGAGATTCTCGTCAGCATGTTTCTCGACGAGAAAAGTGTGTGTGTGTGTGTGTGTGTGTGTGTGTGTGTGTGTGTACACTTACCTGTCGCCGTGGAAACCCACGCATGCTCGAAATGACTTTGACGCATGCGCGGTAGCTTCCTAGGCATAGGTAGGGTGTAGCAAGATGGCGGCGACGGCATTGAATGTGACGAGCGCACGCTCGTCGTAGTCGATTACGTCACCGCGTTCGCTCCATTCAAAGAACCGTGGGTTCTTTGAATCGAGCGTGTGTACACTCGGCCGGGACAAGTTTCTTGTCCAAGAATCTCGTCAAGAAAAACGACTAGTTTTTTCCTGATGAGATTCTCGGCCGTGCGTACAAGGCTTCACTGTCAAGTTGAAGAAAATCCCCTCACTAATTTCTCGGTTGTTATTTTCACTACGTGTCTAGGAGCCTACACCATTTCAGGTGACTCCCTGCAGGCTTACAAGACAATTTTTAACATTTCGTCCTATGAATAACCCATACTCCTGGCATTCTGCACCCTGACATCTTTGTCTTTTTACCCAGCACCCCTACCACTACACATGATTCTGGACCTTCCTGCCTCCCAGCACCTTTATCACTGAACCCCAACACACCTTTCTGCCAGCAACAATACCACCACTGCCCCCACCACAGACACTGCTCCTGTGCAAGGACATGCAGGGAGGAGAGGAAGCTGAGCCTGGGCCTGGAGTTTCTGGGCTCTCTGTCTTGTGGTGACATCACCTCCTCCCCACAACAGCCTATACAGGGCAGTAAGCCTTCTGGGTGCCCTTCCCCAGGAAGGGCGACAGAGGGTACACTTTTGGGCTGAGAGGAAGAGGGAATCTAAACACGGAAACACCCACCTTCTTCATTACTATGGAACCTTTGTAATGGGGGGGGGTAATCGAATCCAACATCCATATTTATTTTTATTTTATTTTTCCTTGAGGATAAGTGTTCTTTTTTGAAATACAAAAACCACTATTTATTACTTCTTTCTAAACGGATGAACATTCTATATTATTTTGAACATACAATCTCTATATTAGGCTTTACCTAAGGCTGGCTAGCAGGTTGAATGAAAAAAAAATAAAAGCCTAAATTCCCATATCCACACATTCAATGTGGAAGGGCGAATACCTCCTGCTGAGCCATTGTATTCTGACGGCAATGAGATTTCCCCGCTGTCAGAATACACTGATCAGGACTGCTGGCTATATATAACAAGAGAAAATTTTCCAACAGCCAGGTTGTACACAAGTCAATAGATGCCCATACATGGATCAAAATTCAGTCGGTCCCCACTGAACCAGCCAAATTTCGATCCATGTATGGCCGCCTTAGAGGGAAGCCAAAACTCTATTCTACTTCTTGCATTCTTCTTTCACCAGAAGTATATGATGGTTGTAATCCAAAGGTCTTTTAAACAAAGATTTTTTTCAGATAATGTATCAGTGGTGTGATAATATATCAGCAAAAGTGAGATCACTGACTTTCTATCAGATAGTAGGGGTTTTTGCAATACCATTTTGATGGTGTGATAAATGCTATAGAACTTGTTGGTCTTTATGCTTTGTCAGTGCTCTCGTCCTTCTGCCAGCAAATTTATTTTCCATAATGTTTGACTTTTTTTTTCTGGTACAATTTTTTTTTTTCATTGACATATATAAGAAGCAAAGATAGCAGCGATAATCCCACGCAGGGGATATGAGTCATAAGCATATCATGACACAACATTAGAATGCACATTGAAAACATTTTGTATAATGAACTGTTGAACAACAATAACCCTCCGGCCAAGGCCGAGGGTCAATTTAGGATGGCTGAGCATTAATTGCTCAGGGGTTGGGGGGTATGGAGCAGTCCGAATGTTTAGAAAAACAAAGCTTGGACTGAATGTTTGACTTTTTTTTTAATATGTGCCTTGCAATGTTTCTCAAGACAACACTAATTGATGGTACTTATTTGTTTCTATATAGTTGTCAAGCCCCTCCCATCTCCCCCCTTAAAGAATGTTCATTTCATATTCCTGATATGTAAGAGTATCCTGTTCTCTTTGTTATCTTCCTTTGCGTGAAATTCCTGGTGTTTCTCTCAGACCCTCTGCTTTCCTATTAAAAACTGACCACACTAGTAGGCATGAGAGTACAGCATGGCCAGTTTTCTGGCTGTGCTGAGAACTCCACCTGCTCTTCTCCAATGGTCTGACTTGTGTTCACAACCATTCACTGGGAAGACCAGTGTCCTGGTTTTTCTTCTCCTCCTCCAGCTCTTTGAGCGCCTTACGCAGCTAAGAACAGAGGTTATGTAATCACTTAAAGAGAGAAGGTATTTTATATTTGTTTTTTTATATGTATACACAAATGTTTTGCCTTTCATTTCTATTTTAAACTGAATTGATTGTTGTAAAAAATGAGTGTTCACACCTACTTAAAGCGGTTATAAACCAGTGAAGAATACAAAAAAAAAACCTGTAAGAGACCGACATAATGTGCTAGTATGCATCGCATACTAGCAAGTTATGAAATACCCTAGAACGAAGCCCTTCCAGCATTGCCTGCTGACCACTGAGATGGCGGACGTCTTTCCCCGGTGTTCCTTCTGGGTTTGCGGGCTCCAGGGCTTTTAGTGGCCATGATGATGTCACTCCCACGCATGCGTGCGGGAGCTGCCGTTTCCAGTGTGGGCTCTGAAGGTCCAACACTGTAAGCTGGACCTTCAGAGCACATGCGCCGATGTCATCGGCTGCTTGCACTCTGAATAGCTCCTTAATTGTGCAGGTTTAGGAGATATTCACAGTACCTACAGGTAAGCCTTATTATAGGCTTACCTGTAGGTACAAGTGGTGTAACAGAGTTTACAACCACATATAACAAAATAAAATAAAAAAAACCCTGGAGAAAATAAGAATGTTGCCAGTGGCCATCCAGATGCATGTCTGCTTTTTTTTTTTTTTTTGTAAATTCTTTATTTAAGAGAAAAGGACATGCGGATACACAGAGAGCACACTGATGCGTATCAAAAAACAGCAAACATTCCCCCCCACCTCATGAGTAGATATTACAGTAGAGATATAGAGCCCGTTGTCAGAGGGGGGGATCACAACAAGTGTCAGGCTTACAGGAGCTCTCCGCCCCCCGCATGGCCGTATTTTTGTGGCAAAAGCCGATTTAGATAAAAATAGAAACCCGTGAGAAACAGGCTTGCACAGGCCAACACTCTAGTGTTGGTAATACAGAAAAAGCAGGGAAAGTAAGAGAAAAGAAAGCAAGGAGTGCAAGAATACAAGAGGGGGAGGGGAGGGATGGGAAGGAAAAAAAAACAAAAAAAAAACACCCCCACCTGGGGGGTGGGGAACAGGGTGCCTCCAGCCACAGCCACCCCACCTCGGGAGCAGTCAAATTCGATCCTCTCAGGTGGATCGAGCCATTAGGAGCCCGCATTCCTCCGAGAAGTATAATTTGTGCCAGAAGTACCATGTTTTGGAAAATTTCTCACTTGGGCCTCTTTCCGTTGCTACCAAGTCCTCCATGTCATGGACATCCTTCACTCTGCCCAACCAGCCCGCCACCGATGGGGGCTGAGTCTGCTTCCAATTCAGCGGGATGCATCCCTTTGCCGCATTGATCAGAAGCGGCAATATGGACTTTCTATAGCCCTTAGTTGGGATATTGTGGTGGTGCAGAAGGAAGAGCTCAGGCGACAACGGCAACTCTCTGTCCGTAAACTTTTGGACGATGCGGTGTGCCTCAGACCAAAATGATTGTAAGATGCGGCATGACCAAAAGACGTGGAGGAGCGTACCAACCTCCTCCCCGCACCTCCAGCACATATCCGTGCTCTGAGGGAACATCTTGTGTATCTTTTCCGGAGTGTAGTACCAACGGGACAGAAGCTTATATTCCATCTCCTGGTGCCTTGCACTGATAGAAGTTGTTTGAGCGAAGAGAAGGATTCGGTCAACCTGTTTCCCCGTAAGTTGTAGGCCCAGCTCCCGTTCCCACTTGGTAACATAAGGCGGCCTAAAGTCCGGAGGGGGAGAAACTAGGATTTGGTATATCAGGGATATTGCATGTCTCAACGGGGACAGGTCCAGGCATAGCAACTCAAAAGGTGTCAGCTGCCGCCCATAAGTATTCGGAGAAGGCAAAGTGTGGATGAAGTGGGACAGCTGGACTTTTTGCCAGAATGAGAGCCCAGTCAGGGCAGGGTCCTCTAGGATTTGTCGTCGAGTATGCCATTGGTCGTTCGTGAGAAAGTGTCGCACTTGAGACCTGTCCACCGGTTTCAACGCCAGGAAGCTAGGGTCGTTGAGACCCGGACTAAAAGCCAGGTTGCCCACAATTGGGGTGAGCGGGGACGGGAGCGGTGCGATCGAATGATCACGGAAGGCCTTCCAAGCTGTCCTTATCGTCACCCCTACTGTAGGGTGATCAGAAATCTCCTTTGGCAAGGGAGGTTGGCACCAGGGCAACGAGTCCAAGTGGGCCCCAGTCAAGGATCGTTCAATCTGCACCCACTGTTTCAGAAGGCCGTGACGGCACCAATCCAAGGCACGCGTTAAATGACATGCCTTGTGATAGAGAGTAACGTCCGGTAGGGCTACCCCACCCTTCAACTTTGGCAGCCGGAGAATTCTCTGCGCTAACCGCGGGGGCTTCTGGGCCCACACAAACCGAATTAGCGTTCTGTTAACCGCTCTCAGGAAGGACGCCGGCACCCGTATGGGTAATGCCTGAAAGTGGTATAACAGTCCAGGTAAGACATTCATCTTCACAATGCTGCAAGGGCCAAACCAGGAAAAAAGGCCATGCTGCCACTCTTGCAGGTCTTTTTTTACGGCCGTCAAAAGGGGAGGAAAGTTGAGGGGGAAAATCTCTTCCGTCCTGCTGGGTAACAAGATACCCAGATATTTGATATGGGACATAGCCCATTTGAAAGGAAAATCAACCCGGAGCAGGTCAGTTAAAGGAGGAGGTAAGGCGACCCCAAGTGCCTCCGATTTCTGGTAGTTAATGCGAAACATTGACACCTCCTCGTATAGCTTCAGTTCCTTGAGCAAGTTCGGAGTGGACACAAGGGGGTTGGTCAGAAAGAAGAGCAGATCGTCTGCGAAAGCCGCGATCTTGGGGGACAGGGTGGCGTCCAGGCGTGGTCCCGTAATGTCCGGGTTGTCTCTGATGATACGCAGGAAAGGTTCTAGCGTGAGGACGAATATCAGGGGCGACAAAGGGCACCCCTGTCTCGTCCCATTCGCAATCTGAAATGGTGAAGAAAGGTGGCCATTCACCTTGACCTGGGCCGATGGGCAGGAATAGATTGCCAACATCCAATTCATCATGCGTTCCTGCAGGCCAACCCAGCGGAGAGTTTCAAACAGGAAAGGCCAGCTCACCCTGTCGAACGCCTTTTCGGCGTCCGTCGAGAGGAGCAGCATAGGGGTTTTACGCGTCCTTGCAGCGTGGATCATGTTGATTGCCTTAGTCGTGTTGTCGCGCGCCTCTCTAGTAGGAACAAAACCGACCTGGTCGGAATGGATTAGTTGTGGCATTAAGTCAATCAAACGCATGGAAAGCGCTTTCGTGAATATCTTGAGATCCACATTGAGCAGCGAGATCGGTCTATAGTTTTGGCATCGTAGTGGATCTTTTCCCTCCTTCGGGATCACGGCAATGTGTGCTCTCAAGGCGTCCGCCGGGAGGGGCGTCCCCTCCCCTGTAGCATTATACGCAGAGAGAAAATGCGGAAGCAGTACTTCTCCAAAAGTCCTGTAATAGAGAAGGGAATATCCGTCCGGTCCCGGCGCCTTCCCCAAATGCATGCGTGACATCGCCACAGTCACCTCCTCCACTGAAAGAGGCCTGTCAAGCTCGGTCAGGTCCTCCTCCGAAATCCGGGGGAGACCAGACCTCCTCAAATAGTCCCCGATCTTCCTCCCTTCAGTCGACAGACCCTCCACAGATGTTGGACTAGGGAGATTATACAAAGTAGTATAGTATTCCCGGAACATTTCCGCGATACCTTCTGTGGTGTGAACCTTGTTGTGAGAGTCACTAATCAATTCAGAAATGAATGTACGAGCTCTCAGAGCCCTCGCCAGCATCCTACCACATTTGTTGCTATGCTCGTAAAAAGAACGGCGGCACTTCGAGATCACTGCTTTGGCTCTAAACAGGGCTAAGGAGCGCAGCTGGTTTCGCAGGGCTGTCAACTCAAGAAGGATCTGGGAAGCGAAGGATTGTTTATGAGCCGATTCCAAGACCCTGATTTTATCTAAAATGTCCACAATTTGTTTCGCTCTCCTTCTTGATGCGTGATCCCATTCTGATCAAGAGGCCACGAATGTAACTTTTATGGGCTTCCCATACCATTGTCGGGGCCACCTCCGAGTCAGCATTCGTGGCGAAGTACTGTCTCAGTTCTCTAGAGACCTCCTCCTCCACCTCGGGCATCTGAATCAACGAGTCGTTAAGCTTCCACGACCATGGTTTCTCTGCGGGGCAAAGCAAATCGATGTCCATAAAGACTGGGGCATGGTCCGAAAAGGTAATAGAACCAATCGAGGCTGAGGAAACCCTGGACAGAATCGCCTGAGGCACCATGAACATATCAATTCTGGTATACGAGTCGTGGGGGTGCGAATAGAACGTGAAGTCTTTGTGGCTTGGATGAAGGATACGCCATACATCCACCAAGTGGAGAGCGCATGTCTGCTTTTTAAGTACATTAGAAAACTGGAGTCTGGTTGGATGCTTTGGGCAACATCCTCGGCTTTTTTTTCCCTTGTGATTTGTAGAATGCCTATTAGTACTGATCGCCAGCAAGCTTTTCTTATACCGATCTATGAAAAAAAAAAAAAAAAATCCAGCTCCATGCATCCAAACTCCATGCTGTTGAGCAGTGATCCGACCTTTGAATCTCACTAACTTGTTGGGACCTACAGTGCCTTGAAAAAGTATTCATACTAGAGCTGCACGATTAATCGTTAAAACAATCGTGATCTCGATTCAACCCCCCCCTCACGATCTCTATGCAGAATTTCCCGGTTCATTCATGTAACAAGTGTAGAGTTCTCTGCTCACTCAGCTGTCAAAAGAAAAAAAAAGAAAAAAAACGGGCAGCCTGCCTCGTTTTTCACAACATTGTTTGTGGTGGTAAACAGGTCTCCTTGTGTCATCCACTGACCGCTATGCCTCCTGGGAGATGTTTGTCATCAATCCCAGGAGGCCCTGTGCCGTCGCATCTCCTTCCCATTGAATTCAGTGTAAAAAAAAAACCCGTCCCGTGGCAGCACCCCCCCCCCCCCCCCCCGCCCTCGCTCATCAACTGTACATTATCAAAAAAAAAAACGTCCCGCGGCAGTAACTAATCCCCCCCCCCCCCCTCAACAACTGTACAGTGTAAAAAAAACACACAAAAAAAAACCCGTACCGCGGCAGCACAGCACCCCCCCGCTCATCAACTGTACATTATCAAAAAAAAAAAAACATCCCGCGGCAGTAACTACCCCCCCTCCGCTCAACTACAGTGTAAAATTTTTTTAAAAATAAATAAAAAATCCTAGCACCCGATTTTTAGTTTATTAAAAGTCAGCAGCTACAAAAAGCATAGCTGCTGACTTTTAATAAACCGGCACTTAACTGCTCCACGGCCCAGCGATGTGGCCGCCTGGAGGCTCACTCCTCTCCCCCTCCTCTCCGCCGCCGCTGTCATAGCCATTGTGGGCACCCGGCCGTGACAGCTTACGGCTATATAAAATTTTTTTTATTTTTTTTAGCAGAGACCCTAGGAAATAAAATGCAGATTGTTCCAATATTTTATGTCGCACTGTATTTGTGCAGCGGTCTTTCAAACACCATTTTTTGGGAAAATGAATAAAAAAAAAACAGTAAAGTTAGCCCATTTTTTTTGTATAATGTGAAAGACGATGTTACGCTGTGAGAATCGAGAGAGAATTGTGATTTTTATTCTAAGTAAAAAAAATTGTGATTCTCATTTTAGCCAGAATCGTGCAGCTCTAATTCATACCCCTTGAAATATTCCACATTTTGTCATGTTACAACTAAAACATAAATGCGTATCATTGGGATTTTATGTGCTAGACCAACACAAAGTGGCAGGTGGTTTTCAATTTTTTTTTTACAAATAAATATCTGAAAAGTGTGACGTGCATTTGTATTCAGCCCCCTTTACTCTGATACCCCTAAAATCTAGTGGATCCAACTGCCTTCAGAAGTCACCTAATTAGTAAATGTAATCTCAGTATAAATACAGCTGTTCTATGAAGCCCTCTGGGGTTTATTAGAGAACCTAAGTGAACAAATGGCATCATGAAGGCCAAGGAACACACCAGACAGGTCTGGGATAAAGTTGTGGAGAAGTTTAAAGCAGGGTTAGGTTATAAAAGAAAAAAAAATATCCCAAGCTTTGAACATCTCACGGAGCACTGTTCAATCCATCATACTAAAATGGAATGAGTATGGAACTGCAAACCTACCAACACATGACCGTACACCTAAACTGACAGGCCGGGCAAGGAGAACATTAAAGCGGAGGTTCCGCGGTCCCTCGTTTTTTTTTTTTTTTTTTTCTAGGTGCATGTAATGGGGTTACAGATAACATGTTAGTACTCACTTGTCCTGCGATTAGAGACGTCCCCCGTCTATTTCCGTTCTAAATAATAACTTTTATAAATAGATCTTGTTCTTTGCCATTTTGCTTGTGGGCACTGTGAAGCCCACAAGCAGAGACTTCCGGGATGCGGTGAATGCATCCCAGCATTCACCGCTGTATCATCAGTGTTGACGGTGACCTGCCGAGAATTGCCCCTCAGCGGATTCTGCCAGCTCTGTTCTGCGCATGCGCAACACTTTAGCGGATTTCGCCCGCTCTGACCTGCGCATGCGCAACACTTGCGTGTCCGTTCACGGCAGATCTCCGAAAATAGCCGAATGGATTATAACCCATATTCGGCGCATGCGCTTTGAGCACAATATTGTGCCACACGCTCCCGATGCTCGCTCCACTCTGCAAGGGGGGCGGGTGTATTACTATTATAATGAGCGGATGCATGTTTAAATAAAGGAATTGATGGACAGAGAGGGCGGGTAGTTCAATGTGGATGGCCGATTTGAATACTTGTCAGAGAATTGTTAAAAAAAAAAGACATAAGATTTTTTTTAACAATTCTCTGACAAGTATTCAAATCGGCCATCCACATTGAACTACCCGCCCTCTCTGTCCATCAATTCCTTTATTTAAACATGCATCCGCTCATTATAATAGTAATACACCCGCCCCCCTTGCTGAGTGGAGCGAGCATCGGGAGCGTGCGGCAACGACTGTCACAATACCCTGTTGATTGCGCAGTCGCAGTCTACAGCTCTTAATGTTCGGCAATTTTCGGAGCTAGAGCGCTGCGCCTGCGCAGTCCAGGGCTGGCAGAATCCGCAGGGGGGGGCAGATCTCGGCAGATCAACGGCTCCCAGGAGACATTGCGAGCACCTTCCAGAAATCAACGGGGCTCCGAGGAAAGAAAGATACGCCCATTCCCGCGGGAGGAATACCCGGAAGTCCACATTAAAACGACTGATTCACGGTAAGTACAACCACAAGAAAAAAAATCAATAGGAATATGTATATGTATCTGCTAGCAAGATCACTATAAGATAATGTCAGTATTTAGGGTGAACCTCCGCTTTAATCAGAGAAGCAGCCAAGAAGGCCCATGGTAACTCCACAGCTCAGATGGGAGAATCCATCCGCAGGACAACTATTAGTCGTGCACTCCAGAAATCTGGCCTTTATGCAAGAGTTGCAAGAAGAAAGCTATTGTTGAAAGAAAGACTTAAGAAATCCCTTTTGCAGTTTGTGAGAAGCCATGACTGGGACACAACAAACATGGGGAAGAATGTGCTCTGGTCAGATGAGACCAACATTGAACTTTTTAGGGAGAAAAAAACTGCGCTAACCAAAATTCTTAAATATATATAGGCAGCAGCTTGAGTGGGATAACCCTAACAGCATATACAAGAATAAAAGCTGCGCCAAGCATCAAACAATAAAGTAAAAAGAGTCCTTAGATGACACAAGGATGAACACAATCGGCGTGGTTCAAACATGAAACACAGGGTGCCAGTCTATAGACATATCATAGTTCTTATATTGATAAAAACGACACCACAGTGACTTCTTAGACATGTGTGAAGCCCACCACCGAATAAAGGAGCCGCTTACCGGAATGCAAGCACAATGGAGCAGTTGGCTATAGCCCAGCCAAGGCATTTTATCCAGGGGGAGATGTACCTCATAAGAAACGAAGGCTCACAAACATGAATTTCTCCACACTCGTGCAGGCAATATAAACATGCAGGTATAAAAGAGAGTGAGGACCATAGCATAACTCCGTTTGGGTAAGTTTATAAAAAAAATTTAGTTGTACTTAAAACATAGAAGACTAAAAACAGCGTGTATATAATGCCGGCCGGCATAGCAAGGAGCCCTTCCTCCTCAGTTCAGTGTGGTGACGTCACTGCGCGTCCTCCATACGAGTTTCGTCATCAAACAGACGTTCTCAATGGGGATAGGGCGCCACAGTGACTCACCATGTTTAAATAGACCAGACCTCGTTGTGAGATGCGAGGAACAGCCATCAGCGCCATATTGGTTAAGGGCAAAAATGCCAGTAATCTACAAAAAATGATTCCCTGTATATCTTATCTGGGTAAAAACTCCTAAACATTAAAAAGTTCAAAGACAATTTTTGTCTTGGCAGCACACGACCCAAATCTAAAATTAATAGGAGCTCTAAATGTAAGGATTGGTACTAAATCACGGGTTCCAGCCCCGCAGACGAACGTCAGCTTACCCGAAGCTGATGACACCTAGGGGGGACATTTTGGCCAGTAATTGAACAACAAAAAAGATTTACCTGTGCTAGGCATACAAGCCATCATGGTGACCCCACGGATGTTGGGTACCCACCAAGAAGTACTTGAAGTGAGGATGGTAGGCAATATATTATTATACCCTCATTTAGACAAAGTCTTAAAGGGTTAAATTTAATCAGGAATTTCACACATGATTAAACGTGAAAATGTGGTGACTCACCCATGACACCTAGTGGAATGTGTGAAAACTCCCAGTGGGTATGGTGAATGAATTTGTTTGAATTAACAAAAAAACGTGATAATAAGCTCAAAGGTTTGTAATTAACTAATGCCCCTCTGTTTGGGCAGAGAGGGAGAAGTGTATTAACTGTATCTGTATTAGAATAAACAAATTAATCCACAAATCTATACACAAAAAAAACGTAGGAATTGAATCCCCGTGATAGTTTTTATGTGCAAAGCCTAATACACGGCTATAGCTAGTGAAAAGATAAAATATTATAAAAAAAATGAAAAAAATTGTGTGAAAAAATAAAATTAAAAATAAATAAGTAAAATTAATATGAATGCAGTAATTCCAACATTACTTGGATAATTAATATAGCCTGTTAATGCATATCACAACGGGTTTACATACTGGCTGGTTCATGCATTGTTGATAACTTGGAAATCTCTCTCACCAACTGGCTCCCCCTCCAATTGGGTTTGAACTTGTCAATCCCCAAAAAAAGGGTGTCTGAAGGGTCCCTATTGTGTTTAAGGAGATAGTGTTTAGAGACGGAATGATTTTTAAACCCCACCAGAATGTTAGTAATGTGCTCATTGAGCCGAACCTGCAATGAGCATTTGGTACGTCCTAGAGGACCCCAGTAGTGGCACATGTAATGCAGGGTTTAATAGTATGATGTTGTCCTGTAGCTGTAGATGTGAATGAGGTGGTACGTCTCTGAAAGCTTCAGCTCAGAGAGCATACTCTACAGCGTTTGCATTTATAATAGTCTGTTAACTGGTCAAAAAAAGCCCTGCTAGTGCTAGGGGGGTCTAGAACACTAGGGGCTATCCGATTTTGTAAGGATTGAACACCCCTAAAAATCACCCTAGGTCTTTCTGGCAATATGTCCTTCAAAACATTGTTGTTGGTGACAATATGCCAATGTTTATCAACAAGCTGTTTGATGGCCTTATGTTGCATTGAGTAAGAGGTTATAAAGGGTACACCCAGTGGAAACTGTTCGCCCCCACGGGGTCCTCTTTCCACCAGGAGATCCTCTCTATTGGTGGCTTTTAACCATGTCCAAGGATTCTCGCAGGGAATCCATCTTGTAGCCCTTCTCCAAAAAACGACCTTGTTGGTACTTCCACTTGCAGCAAGAACTCCTGAGTATCAGAGCAGTTTCTCCGGAGCCTGAGGTATTGGCTCTTTGGAACTGCTCTAAGCCAGGAGTCATGATGACAGGTGTCAACTGGTATGAAGGAATTTCTGTCCGTTTTCTTTAAAGAAGGTGGAGGTCACAAACTGATCACCCCTAATAGAAATCTTTAGATCCAAATAGTGGATCTCAGATTGGCTAGCCTCATACTTAAGTTGTATGCCCCTCTGATTCTGGTTCAAAGATGCCACAAAGTCAATCAAGGCCTGGTGATGGCCGTCCCATAGGAGGAGGATGTCATCAATATACCTGGCCCAAAGGGCCAAGTGAGGTGTATCCTTCGAGTGGATGACATCCTCCTCCCACCTGGCCATAAAAAGATTGGCCAGGCTTGGGGCATACTTGGCCCCCATGGCAACTCCCGTGTCCTGCCTATAGAAGCTGCCATCAAACCAAAAATAGTTAGAGGCGGCCGCAAACTTCAAAAGGGACATAAGAAAATCAGTTTGTGCGGAAGGCCAGAACTTTTTAGCCTAAAAGCAAAACGCTATGTGTGGCGGAAAACTAACACTGCACATCACCCTGAACACACCATCCCAAATGTGAAACATGGTGGTGGCAGCATCATGTTGTGGGAATGCTTTTCTTCAGCAGGGACAGGGAAGCTGGTCAAAGTTGATGGGAAATGAGGAGCCAAATACAGGGCAATCTTAGAAGAAAACCTGTTATGCCGCGCACACACAATTGAAATTTCCGACAAGAAAAGTTTGATGTGAGCTTTTGGTCAGAAATTCCAACCGTGTGTAGGCTCCATCAGACTTTTTCTGTTGTAATTTCCGACCACAAAAATTTGGGAGCTGGTTCTCAATTTTTCCGACAAGAAAAGTTCTTGTAGGTAATTTAGATCGTCTGTATGCAATTCCGATGCACAAAAATCCACGCATGCTCTGAATCAAGCAGAAGAGCTGCACTGCCTATTGAAATTCATTTTTCTCAGCTCGTCGTACGTGTTGTACGTCACCGCGTTCTTGACATTTGGAATTTTGTGTGACCGTGTGTATGAAACACAAGTTTGAGCCAATGTTCCGTCTGAAAAAAAATCCATGGTTTTCTTGTCGGAATTTCCAATCGTGTGTACGCGGCATTAGAGCCTGTAAAAGACTTGAGACTGGGGAGGAGGTTCACCTTCTAGCAGGACAATGACCCTAAACATACAGCCAGAGCTACAATGGAATGGTTTAGATCAGGGATCCTCAAACTACGGCCCTCCAGCTGTTGCGGAACTACACATCCCATGAGGCATTGTAAAACTCTGACATTCCCAGACATGACTAGGCATGATGGGAATTGTAGTTCCTGAACAACTGGAGGGCCATAGTTTGAAGACCTATGGTTTAGATTAAAGCATATTCATGTGTTAGAATGGCCCAGTCAAAGTCCAGACCTAAATCCAATTTAGAATCTGTAGCAGGACTTGAAAATTGCTGTTCACCAACGCTCTCCATCTAATCTGACAGAGCTTGAGCTATTTTGCAAAGAAAAATGGGCAAAAATGTCACTCTCTAGTTGTGCAAAGCTGGTAGAGACATCCCCAAAAAGACTTGCAGCTGTAATTGCAGCAAAAGGTGCTTCTACAAAGTATTGACTGAATACAAATGCACGCCACACTTGCAGTTATTTATTTGTAAAAAAAAATGAAAACCATTTATCATTTTGCTTCTACTTCACAATTATGTGGCATTTTGTGTCGGTCTATCGCATTAAATGTATTTTATTTAGATTTTCATTTTTTGGTTGTAACATGACAAAATGTGGAAAATTTCAAGGGGTGTGAATACTTTTTTAAGGCACTGTGGGGTTGATTTACTAAAGGAAAATGCACTTTGCACTTGCAAGTGCACTGGAAGTGCAGATGCTGTAGATCTGAGGGGGACATGCAAGGAAAATAAAAAACAGCATTTTAGCTTGCACATGATTGGATGATAAAATCAGCAGAGCTTCCCCTAATTTCAGAGCTTCCCCTCAGATTTACAGCGACTGCACTTCCATGTGCACTTTCAAGTGCAAAGTGGATTTTCCTTTAGTAAATCAACCCCTGTATGTCTCTCCTTCGACCTCTGTGCAAATGTGCTAAGCAGTCCTAGACCCCTACCTCTGTAGCTTCTCTGGCAATCTCATTTCGCCTGATATACTGGATGTCTCACTTCTGGAAAGATAATGCTTGGTTTCCCCCTTGGTCAATTGGTGGATGCTAGAACATTATGATCCTTCTAGGATCTGCAGAAGGCTTAGGATCTTCCTAGACGGGCTTTCTTCAGTTACGGTATTTGCAAATTCACCACTATGCACATAACGATCTCCCTATTATTCTCCACAATTACGGATTTTGAATAAACCTGGAGAATGATCTGGGTACCATATTTACTTGTCTTGCCTGGTGCTTGTGCCTTTTTGACAGACCAGTCACACCCTCATCCACTCCCTATTTGGGTCTTGGATCGCTTTTAATCCTAAAACTTTTCTTTTGGGACTTCCACCATAAACGTTTTCTAAAACTTCTAAACAACTACTAGCCCATGTGCTTACAGCAGCAAGGTGCTTAGTAGCTCTTAGGCCCCTTTCACACGGAGGGTCCGTTCAGGTCCGCCTGTCAGTTTTTTTAGGCGGACCTGCACAGACGCTCCATGTAGCCCTATGGAGGCACGGATGTCAGCGGTGACATGTCCGCTGACATCCGCTCCGCCAAAGTGTGACGGAGGAAAACCCTATTTTTCCTTCCGTCGGCGGAGCGGATTGGATGACAACGGACTCTACGGTCCGTCATCATCCGATCCCCCATAGGGGAGAGCGGTGCTCTGACAGGGCGGTCCCTGCACAGTGTGCGGGGACCGCCCAGTCATCCGCCGGCTCAGCGGGGATCAACTGAGCGATCCCCGCTGAGCAAGCGGAGCTTCACGGGGCGGATCATGACTGATCCGCCCCGTGTGAAAGAGCCCTTAAAGTGGAGCTCCACCCTAAATTTTCACTTCTGCTAATCGGATTCCTCCCCCCCTCCGGTGTCACAATTGACACCTTTCAGGGGGGAGGGGGGTGAAGATACCTGTCTAAGACAGGTATTTTCACCCACATCCGGGAGTCCTCTCTCCGGGAATCTGCGGGAGTTACGTCACTTCCCGCAGACTTCCCTTGGTGTTCTGGGAGACACTCGGCTCCCAGAACACAGGAGCACCAATCAGAACGGCACAGCGCGACTCGCGCATGCGCCGTAGGGAACCGGGCATGAAGCCGCAGGGCTTCACTTCCTGGTTCCCTCAGCGAGGATGGCGGAGGGAGCAGCAGAGTGACGAGCGATTGCTCTTCCTCTGCTGCGGACGTTGCTGGACTCCAGGACAGGTAAGTGTCCAAATATTAAAAGCCAGCAGCTGCTGTAGCTGTAGCTGCTGGCTTTTAATATTTTTTTTTTTCCGGCGGAGCTCCGCTTTAAGTGAAAAAAAGGGAGCCTCCCTCTGTGATAAAGCTGCACATGAGAATCCAAGATCTAAACCGGATGGAATATCTTACAGCTTCCTTGGACAAATACAATTGAGTCTGGGTATTTTGGGACCTCTTGGAGACTCCTACCAAGGAAGACAATGGCAGTGAGTCGGCTGACTAGCTTGCATCTAAAGTCTGTACATTACATTTTGCAGAGGAAGGAGGCCAGATATACCGTATATACTCGAGTATAAGCCAAGTTTTTCAGCACTTTTTTTGTGCTGAAAATGCCCCCCTCGGCTTATACTCGAGTGTGTCCATCTTCAACTTTGTGCACCTCATCCCGGCCTGCCATAGGTCCCCTGGACCCCAAGCTTGGCACACATGTAGCCCCACTCTTCATCTACAAGTGTGCAAAGTTTGTTGTCCAGGGGACCTACAGCCGGGGAGCACAGTTTTTTTTTTTTTTTTTTTTTTTTTACAAAGCCGGGCACTCCTTCCATAGACTCCCATGTTAAATGTCAGTCTAGTCACACAGCGCCGGAGATCAGGTAGTGAGGCATGGACACAGTGAGGCATGCAGATGGACACCCTAGGCTTATACTCGAGTCAATACGTTTTCCCAGTTTTTTGTGGTAAAATTAGGTGCCTCGGCTTATATTCGGGTCAGCTTATACTCGAGTATATACGGTAAGTATTTTTAAAATCTGACGCTATACTTTATTACTCCGTCAGTGTGAAATAAATAATAAAGGGAATGATCTTCATATTTTCAGTGCCAATGCTGTGTATATTTTCTTTCTTTCAAATGCAAAATGATTATATGGGGAATATAGAAAAAGTACACTGTTATGTACCCAGAAGGTGGAATAGCACAGAAAATGGGAAGAAAATAAAGATGTTTTCTTTGATTCCACCACTAACACAGATTTTCTTTTCATCAATAGGTTCCAAGCCAACTCCACGCTATGGCTATAAACCTTCACCGCCTAATGGATGTGGATCTCCTGTGTTTGGTTTTCATGTAAATAGAACTTTTTTTTTTCAAATCGAATTTTCAACCAGAACCTGTCATAAAAAAAATATATGCTTTGAGTTGCTGCTGAAAAAACGTTGGGAATGATCACATCTACCAGTCGCCATACAGTTGTATTGTGTGTGTGTGTATATATATATATATATATATATATATAAAAATTTCCTTTTTTCTTTAATATAGTAAGAAACTGAATCTTTTATTTTTTTTATTTTTTTACCTATATTTCCCCCACCAGACTTAATCGTACCCAAGAGATGCAATAAGCTAGTTTTTTTCAGCAAATATAAAGATGGAGTTGGCCTTTAGGCTATAATAGAAAATTGCATGGACTTTACTATGAGCAAGTTAACTTCAAGAGTAAGCAACAGTCTGATGTATACTTGTACTGTAAGGTTGGTCTTTTGTGGGAAACCCTAATAGATGCCAGTAGGGATATGCTGAACCCACACACCAAACCCACCATGACCTAAACCTTAGCTTAACTATATAAAACTCCTAATATATGGCGTAAAGGGAAGTCGTAGAAAAAAACTGCCAGGTGTGTGACCTTATAGGGCCAGTGTAAGACTAGTGCATAGGTATGATATGATAATTATAAAAGATGTATAAAATTACCTTCATTATAGGGAGATAAACACAACATATCAACAAGCAGCAAATATGTTTTTAGCTGTTGATGAATTCTATTGTGTGAGCCGAGATGTGTATAGGGTAGGGTCAGTATCCTGGCTATATCCCACTACCTACTGGCATGGACTAGTACTAAGGGTCACTGTGGCCACTGAGAGGCTTGACTGCCTACCTAAAGCCAAACACACTACAGTGCCCTGTTCAAGCCTGGTAGAAATACTCTCCTGTTGATCCACTCTCTCTGCCAGTACATAAAGGTCTCTCTTAAAGGGGTTGTAAAGGCAAAAGTTTTTTCACCTTAATGCATTCTTTGCATTAAGGCAAAAAAACATCTCTGGATTAGCGCCCCCCCCCCCCCCGTTTACTTACCTGACCCCTCGAAAGTCCCGCGCCGTGAACGCGCAGGCATCTCGGCCGGCTTCTTGGCTCATTCATTGGTTGATTGAAAGCAGCGCAGCCATTGGCTTGCGCTGCTGTCAATCACATCCAATGACCCGGGGGGCGGGGCCGAGTGATACAGTGAGCGGCTATGGCCGCCGGCTGTATCACTGGAGCGTGCCCGCAATCACTCACCACCATGCGAGCTCGCTCGCATGAAGGTGCTGAGTTCTTGCAGGGAGGAGCCGAGACAGCCGCCGAGGGACCCCAGAAGACCAGGTTTGGGGCCCACTCTGTGCAAAACGAGCTGCACAGTGGAGGTAAGTGTAACATGTTTGTTATTTAAAAAAAAAAAAATCTTTAGTCCTGCAACCTAGTCCACTATTACTAACTTCAGTAAGATGGTGTGTTTAGTTCTCTTTTAAGCTTAAAAAAAAAAAAAAAAAAAACTGTCTCAACCATCTCTATTTTTAATCTTTTTGCTGCTAGAAATAGTAAATGGATAGGAAGATATATTATACTCTGATCAGCCATACCATTATGCCCACCCACCTAATACTGAGGTGGTCGCCCCTTTTGTCGCCAAAACGGCCCTAACGCATCGAGGCATGGACTCCACTAGACAATGCATCACACTGCCTCCGCTGGGCTGCCTTCTTTACATAGTGTATCCTGGTGCCATCTCTGTAAGCAACGCACACGCACTCGGCCATCTACATGATGTAAAAGAAAAACATGATTCATCAGATCCAATTCCATTGCTTTGTGGTCCAGTTCTGATGCTCGAATGCCCATTGGCTGTCAACACTGGTCTGCATGGGCACCCTGACTGATCCACAGCTGCGCAGCCCCATGGGCAACAAACTGCAATGCACCTTGTGTTCTGACATATATATTTCTATCTGAACCTGCCTTAACTTTTTTAGCAATTTGAGCTACAGTAGCTCTTCTATTGGGTCGGACTACACGGGCCAGCCTTCATTCCCCATATGCAGGGCCGGTGCTACCACTAGGCAAACTAGGCAGCCGCCTAGGGCGCCCGGACACTGATGTTTCTACTCTCTTCTCACTGCAGCAAGCAACTAAGTCTCAGCATCCGCAGGCAGCCACCGCTCCGTTCGCACATAGTGTCAGAGGCGCAGAACTGTGTATGTCCCGACTCCCAAATGAATGGAAGTAAGCAAACCTTAATTGATAGGCACTGATAGGCTGCGTTTGCTGGACGCTGGTGAGGCTGCGTTTGCTGGACGCTGGTGAGGCTGCGTTTGCTGGGCACTTCATTAAAAAGGTGGGGTTTACATGGGCAGGGATAAGGGGGGGGAGTTGGGGGGGGGGCAAAATTAGGTTTTGCCTAGGGTGTCAAAAATCCCTGCACCAGCCCTGCCCATATGCATCAGTGAGCTTTTGGCCACCTATAACCCTGTCACTGGTTTAATAATAGTTTTCCCTCCTTTTTGGTAGGTCGTGACCACTGCAGACTGGGAACCTCCCACAAGAGCTTCAGTTTTGTAGTTGCTCTGACCCAATCATCTAACCATTACAATTCTGAGTCAGAGCATTGATTCCTCGCATCTATTCTGGGACCCTAAAGTGAGCGCTACACTTGCCTTATTTTTTTTTGCTTTCAACACAACTTTAGGGACAACCTGTTAATTTGTTGCCTAATCTGTCCTTCCAACTTTTAGGTGCCATTGTTAAAAGATAGTTATTCACGTTACCTGTCAGGGGTCATAAGGTTATGGCTGATTGGTGTATTTACTTGCTTTTTAAACTGAGCTAAGGGCAGATCGGTTCCAGGAAGTAAATGCTACATGAATCATCTGCCCTTACTTAAGATGGCCATGGCTAGAAATGCTAGGGGAGTGTTTTTCCAAAGTGATTTCTCAACAAAATGGCAAGGGGACATGGATGGATGGATGAATTTGCTTTGAATAATAAAAATTAGGTAAATAGAATTTTCAGTTTGTGGTGCTTAGATTAAGTTCCACTTTAAATGTTTTGCTTAGCTGACAAGTATAACATTTCTTCTGTCTTCCCAGTTTGACGTTGGCATACCCTCCATGACAAAGTGCTGCAATCAACATGACCGCTGCTATGACACATGTGGTAACCTAAAGAATGAATGTGATGAGCAGTTCCAGAGCTGCCTCTCCAAAATATGTCGAGATGTACAGAGGACCCTGGGTATTTCAGAGACTGTGAAAGGTAAGTAGCTAGATTTTACATATTTTCTTTGCATGGGTGGAAATGCCTGGGACTCCTATGATACATTCAAGCAACATCTGATTCAGTTGTCCTTTTAGGAAAGTCGCCTTTTCAGACCTGCTCTTGACCCAGTAATTTAGCAATGCAGCTTGTTAGTCGTACTGTGCTCCTGCCTCAATACAGGAGGTCAGTAGAAGGTACTAAAGGACCCTTTTATCCATTTACTACAGCAGTAGTAATATGTAGACATGCTCTTCTCCCACTCAAGCCATGTTGCACAAAGTAAGAGGTCCACTAGCCCCCCCCCCGGCTCCGTGTTCTTTACGAAGGTGCATCTTCCCCTTAACCCCCCCCCCTGCCCCCACCCTTTCCGGGGGTCTGCTTGTTCATCCTGCTGGGTCCCTTGGTAGTTTTACCTCCCTGGCAAGTCACCACTCTTAAGAGTTAGTAGTAGACTAGCTCCCCCCCCCAAAAAAAAAAGATGTAATAAAATAGAACTGGATAATGATTAACGATTACATTTTCGTCTACCCTAATCAATGCTCAATCAAAATTTGACAAAATGTGTCAGCCATGCATCTTGATAGGGCGTAGTGCACTCCGAAGATCTCTTCAATTTATGCTTTTATCTCTTCTCTTTCTCTTTTCTTTTGGCAATGATCTTTCCTCTTATTATTTTTATGTGCAATTTATTATATATATATATATTATTATTTTTTTTTTTTAATTACTTTTTATTATTTGTTTTACATACCAATTGTACATACATGCAATACTAAATGCAGTAAAAGAAGGAAAAAGTAGTGATGGCACAAGTAAAAAAAAAGGATTGTAACATTGTGCAATATGCAATCACGCCTTAGTATGTTTACTCCCGCCCAAACCTCCCTCCCTCTCCCTCCCCCACACCATTTTGCACCTAAAACATAATGTATTCGTGAGTTGCCTATAGTTTCAAAGACGGAAATATATGGGACCAAGAAGGGCGGTAGAGAGAAGAAACATAGGGCAGAGAAAGAAAAGAAAAAAAGGAAAAAGCCGACAAGCGATAAGGGTGGAAAGATGCTATGGGGGGCACCCCACCTCATCCAACCATCGCCTCCACATTCTCTCAAATTTTCAGATCCTGTTCTGCTTGATATATAGCACCCTTTCACTCCATACCATTGCGTTTGTCTCTACCCAGCTTCCCACTGATGGGGAGGTCTTGGACTGCCACCTCTGAGCAATTAACTTGCGTGCTTGAAATAAGCACCTCAAAACCACCTCTGTAGTATCTGGCTGGGCTCTCCTCTCCTCTATTCCTAATAGGCAGGTTTTTGCCACCGGTTCTAGCAGGGTCCCAAATGTCTTATTTAGTCTTATTATTATCTCAACCCAGTACCTAAATAATTTAGGACATCGCCACATCATATGAATAAAATCCCCTGTCGCATTACACCTAGGGCATTCGTAATTTTCCCTCCACCCAAGTCTGTGCATCTTTTTAGGGGTGTAGTAAACTCTATGGAGGAAATATAGGTGGGATATTCTCTGCGCGGGGGAGATCGAGACCAAGGTGCCCTGCTCTAATACCCTATCCCATCGAGCAGTACTGATTGCCCCCACGTCTCTTTCCCATCCTGCTTTGCTCTTGGAGGGTCCCGCTCTGCTTATTGCTCTTGCCCCCAGTCTAGTGTAGAACTCTGAGATTAGACCTTTTAGATGTATTTGTCATAGCTAGTTTTGAAAGGACAGGGGACTGAGTCCATACTAGTGTTGAAGACCCAAATTGGGCCTGAACAGCGTGCCTGATCTGGAGATATTTGTAAAAGGTCTTGTTTGATATATTAAATTCGCTACTTAAGTCTGAGAATGTTTTTTCATTTGGTTACCCCTGTATAACTGAATTAATCTTTTAATGCCCTGCCTATCCCATTCCCTGGGTTTTTCTATAGCGCTCATTTCTGGAAGTTTTTTTTATTGCTCCATATGGGGGTAAACTCAGTTACTGCACTATATCCCATGGAAGCCTTTGTTCCCTGCCAGACTTTCTTGACTAATTCTACCGTCAGGCAGCTATGGATAAAAGAGTCTGCCTCCGCCAATATGCAGTGTGGAGCCCCCGTTAGCATCATATTAACACTAGAGTTACCCTCCGACGGTAGTCCACAACCCACTAAATGTTGGGAGGCCAGGAAGTATGATCTCGGGTGGGGAACTGAAAATCCCCCCTCTTTATTTGGGAGTTGCAGGGTTTGCAAACTGATTCTCGAGTGCCGCCCCTTCCACATCAGCTCCCTAAAGAGCGATTCTATTTTCTTGAACCAGCTTTGGCCAAGCCAAGTCGGTGAGTTGTGAAATAGATACATTAGTTGTGGTAGCCATATCCTTTTTATCAAGTTGCAGCGTCCTGCTACTGATAGAGGGAATCGTTTCCATATGTCAACTTTCTGTTAAATTTAAGTAGTAGTGGGGCGATATTCAAGTTTACCTACTGGTTTATGTCCCCACTAATCCAAACCCCCAAGTATTTCAGTTTTGTGACAATTTTTAGTCGGGCTACTCCAAATAGGGCCTGGCCATCAAGTGGGTCAACCGGCAGCAGGGCTGATTTTTCCCAGTTGATGACCAGGCTCGAGAAACGTCCAAATTCCTCCACCATCTGTATCACTGTTTTTAATGAGGACTCAACATCGCCCAGGAAGAACAGCACATCATCCGCAAATAATGCTATCCGTTCCTCCCCCCTCCGGCCTGCTAAAATCCCTTAATCCTGGCATTTGTCTGGTCTTGATAGCCAATGGCTCCATTGCAAGGGCAAACAATAGGGGGGAGAGGGGGCAACCCTGTCTTGTCCCTCTCTCCAATTGGAACTGGTCTGAGAATTTATTGTTTATTTTTATTTTCGCGCTGGGTTCGCTGTATAATATTTTGACCCAATTAATAAAAATCGGGCCAAATCCAAACCTCTCCAATACCTTCCACAAGTATTCCCACTCGAGGGTGTTAAATGCCTTGGCGGCATCCAAGGCTAGTAATGCTCTAGTGCCATCCTTGGCTACAGGGATTTGTATATTTAAAAAAAACCTTCTAATATTAATACTCGTTGACCTATTTTGAATAAAGCCAGACTGGTCCGGGTGATCGAGGCTCTGGATACATACATTGAGGCGTGTTGCAAGTACTTTGGCCAAAATTTTTACGTCGGTACATAATAGTGAAATTGGGCGGTAGGAGGAGACGTCCAGGTGGTCTTTCCCCTCCTTATGGATTGCGATAATCATGGCTTCCGACATTGAGGTGGGGAGCCTCCCTGAGGTTAATGCCCACCCCAATGTCTTCAGCAACTCTGGAAGCAGGATTTCACCGTATCTCCTATAAAATTCGATTGGGAGCCCGCCTGGGCCTGGTGATTTTTGTCCAGGCATCCCTGCCACCGCTATCTGGAGTTCCTCCAAGGTAATCGGTAATTCCAGGGCTGTCTTGTCCTGCTCTGACAATACCGGGACCATCATTCCCCGGAGGAAGGCCTCGAATCGACTGTTCTCGGCCTCTCTCCTAGACTTGTACAGCGTTTTATAAAAGGCGCTAAATGTATTTAATATTTCTGGAGCCTCGGTGGAGATCTCTCCCTTTTGAGGTCCTAATCGATGTTACGTTGGCCATAGAGGTATTAGATCTAATCAGGCGGGCAAGCATGTTGCCCACTCTCTCACCTTCGCCGTATTGGTTTTGTCTTTGGAATATCCGCCTATTTTCAACCTTTCTTATAGTAGCTAATCTGTAGATTTGTTGCTTGTCCAGCCATTCCCTCTGACTCGTCTCGGTGGGGTCCTCGATATACCTAGTCTCTGCCTGTGCTACCTCCGCTCTAATATCCCCTTCCCATCTCCGAGCCTCACCCTTCGCCCTAGCCACCTGCTGGATCAAGAGCCCACTTAGATAGGCTTTCAGAGCGTTCCAGACCACTCCAGCTGGCGCTGTACCCTCGTTAATTCGTATAAAGTCCTTTAGTCTATTAGCCAGCTCTACAGAGTTACCAATCAATTCAAGCCAGCATGGACTGATGCTCCAATCTCCCCGATTGGACATGTCCCCTATCTTTATCCTAAGCACCAGCGGGGAGTGGTCTGAGACGCTTCTAGGGTCGTATTCTATCCTATTAACCAGTGCTACCACCTCATCACTTCCCAGGGCCATATCAATTCTGGAAAGAGTGAGGTGGGAGCTGGAAAAGCAGGAATACTGACGCTCTTGTGGATGGTGCATGCGCCATATGTCCCCCAGTCCCATTTCCCCCAGGTCGCGAGCCAATCGGCCTTCGTTTGTCTTGTTGGACCTATCTCCTGGAGGGAATCTGTCCAAGCTCCTATCTAAAACTTCATTAAAGTCTCCTACCGCTAGTACTGGGATACCCACTTTGTCCAGTGTAAATTCTACCAGTCTATATAAGACTTCAAAGTTAAATGGGGGTGGGATGTAAATATTGGCCAGAACATATGGTTTATTCTCAATAGAGCATGCCAGAAAGATATATCGGCCCTGTTCATCTACGCAGCTTTCTCTGCAAGAAAACACCAATCCCCTCCCCACCATTATACTCACTCCCCTCGAGTAGGAGGAGTGAACAGAATGGTACTGGAATGGGAACCTCTGGTTACGCATGTATCTCACACTGTCTCTAGTTAGGTGCGTCTCCTGTATACAGAGCAATCCAGGCCCCCCTCCCCTCCAGTGCCGATATGACCGAAGCTCTTTTGGCTGGGTCCCCTAGGCTGCGGACGTTCCATGAGACTATGCTGAGCGTCTTATCCTGCATCGAAAATTTTAAAGGTAACAATAATAGGCGAGGCTAGAAAAAAGGAAGAGAAAAAACAGAAACAAAATGTATAACTACTAGCTCCTGCCCCTTCCTCTCTCCCGCATCCCCCCTGTAGCCCCCTCCGCCCTTGCCCCTAGCAACATCCATAGTACAATTTTTTTTGTGGTGTGTATTCCCTATCGCCCTGCCCCCCCCTTCTCTTGCCTATCTAGGCGTCCCACTGGGGCTACGCCTGTGACCTCTACCTCTACCCCCACTCTACTACATACATTCCACTCATTCAAAAACCTTAATGTTGTGCATTTTAGTAAACAATTTTCCTTGTGAAAGAGCCACATAGGCTCCCTACTTCATACTTTTGCATGTATCAACCCCTCCCATAATTAACAAAAAAACAAAAACAAAGTGCAGTTGCAGTGTCGTTCCAGTGCCGTTATGGTGCATTTTTAGTGCAGATACGCAAAAACCAATATAGTGTATCCCCCTCCCCTCCCCTCCTTCCCCGGTTAATTTGATCGAGCCAACAACTAAATAAACCAAAAAAAGAAGAAAAAAAGGGGGGGGGGAGGGAAATAGGGCTTCTAAAGTGCGATTGCAGTTCCATTTACAGTTCAGGTGCAATGTGAGGATGCTCTTGTAAAAATAGTGTGATAGCGTAGGATCCACCCCCTCTAAAGGAAGGGGGGGGGGGAAGAAAAGGGGAAAGAAAAAACCCCCCCCAAAAAAAAGAAGGGGAGTAAGATCCCCAAGGCTGTACCCCCAGTGCTATAACGTGTTGTACAATCTGTCAAAAAGAAAAGGGGGAAAAAAAAAGGAAACTTCAGATCCTTAAGCTGGTATGTCCTGTAGGTCCTTCCTGTGCTTCTCCAACCACTGTTCCACCTCCCCCGGTGAACTGAAGAAAAAAATGTCCCCCAATGCTGAGACCCTCAGACGTGCCGGGTACAACAGAGCATATTGAACTTTGTGCTTCTGTAGGGCTCGTTTAACTGGCATAAATTCGTTCCTACGCCTTTGGAGGTCTGGAGAGAACTCCGGGTACATGGATACCCTGACCCCATTGTACATAATGGTCCCCATCTCTCGAGCTCTCTGGAGGAGGGTTACCTTGTCGTTGTAATTTAGGAGTTTGAAGAGAAGAGGCCTGGGTTGAGCACCTTCTTGCCGAGCCTTAAAGGGGACACGATGGGCCCTCTCTATCAAAAAAATTGCCGAAAAGGTGTTCGGACCAAAAATGTCCCTAAACCATCCTTCTAAAAATAAGATGGGATTGGAGCCCTCACTCCGTTCTGGCAGACCTATCAAACGCACATTGTTCCTGCGACTTCTGTTCTCCATCTCGTTGAGTTTAGCTGCTTGTCTATCCATTTGTTCCTTTAAGCTCTCGAGTTTGTGTTTTAATGGATACAAGTCATCTTCCACTGTACTTACTCGCTCCTCCAGAGCACTAGTCCTTTCTACTGTTTTACACAGATCATGACCTGTCTGGAGTAATTCCTCCTTAATGCTCTCCAACTGTAAGTTCAAAATGGAAATTGACTCCCGACAGGCAGTCACAGCATGTAGTACCTCCCTTAGAGTGGGTTCCTCTTTCTCCAGTGTGGAGCCCGCTAAATTGCCCGCCCCTGTAAATGTAGTAGGCTTTGTAGATATTGTTCCGGGTTTTTTACTCCCTATCCCTTTCGTGCTTGCTGATTTAGCGCTACTTAAGGTGGTAGAGCTGGTAAAGCTGGAGGTCCCCTGACCATGGCCCTGGCTTTTCCTGTCTAATGACGTCCCCGGCTGTGTTTTAGTCTGTGCAGGGTTCTGTTGGTGGATGCCTTTTGGGAGGTGAAGCAGAGGCAGTGTGGGCAAAACGCTCCAACTTGGATGCTGCCATTGCTACTGCAGCTGCGGCTTGAGCCCCCTTCTCCTTTGCAGACCGTGTTATCTGCGCCCCCTCCTGAGGTAGCTGTTCCTCTCCTTTTTTCCCCTTCGCCATGTTTCCGTTTTGTGGCGCAGGATGGAGATATATTGGTCAAGGGTAGTGGCGATGTTGTTCTAAGCAGAGGGGGAAAGCTACCACCTTTTTATATAGTCCCAATCCCTTACTTAGCCTATAGGTAGCATCTGTGTGATCTTCTGTAATACTTAGTTGCCTTCCAATGGGAGTTGGACAAAAAAGGGGGGGGGGAGCGAGGTATTACAGCAAGCCTCAGTCGCAATAATATTGTATATGCATAGGCGAATTATGTAGAGGATATGAACAGTCTATTCCAACCAGTTTTATAGGAATGCAGTCTAGGCTAACACTGTATCTTCCTAGTGTACACAGTCTCTGGTCAGCAAGTCAACAAATCAACATATCAGCATATTATAGCGCTTTGCATAACACATGTTATTTCTCTCCGTTTACTCACATGGCCATCTAGCAGGTCAGGGCTGCAGATACAGACCGTGTCTTTTTCCAGTGGAAGATTCAAAAATGTGGAACACCTCTGGTCCAAGGAGCAGGGGCTATCGCTTGTTCAGGCACATACATTTGATGGGGAACTGGATTCGCGGCCGTAGAGCACAGTTAGACGTCAGAGGTGAATTTCACAAGTTATCCCCGAGCATCTACCATCCATGGTGCGCTCGTGCACTGTGCGGACTGCTGCTGACACCTCCGCACAGCCGCTCACACTCGCGCTGGTGCAGGAGTTGGTATCACGGAGCTCTGCGAATTCGAATTCCCCGCCACCGCACATACGGGTACCGAGAGGAGTACAGGCGCAGGAACAGACATGTAGCAGTCCCGCCGTCTAGTTCCCCCAGCCGGGGGTCATCTCGGCGCGGATCGTAGCAAGCTTGGAGCGGGCAGGCTGGAGGAAACGCACACACGCTTCACTCACACTCCTCGCTCCACACCTCCATCTGGTCACGCCCCCGAGTTTTTTTTTTCCCCCCTCTTCCTCTCTCACTGCGCAATTTATTATATTTACTTGGTATATTTACATTGTTTGATGTACAATATCTCACAAAAGTGAGTACACCTTTCACATTTTTGTAAATATTTTATTATACCTTTTTCATGTGACAACACTGAAGAAATTACACTTTGCTACAATGTAAAGTAGTGAGTGTACAGCTTGTATAACAGTGTAAATTTGCTGTCCCCTCAAAATAACTCAACACACAGCCATTAATGTCTAAACCGCTGGCAACAAAAGTGAGTACACCCCTAAGTGAAAATGTCCAAATTGGGCCCAAAGTGTCAAAATTTTGTGTGGCCACCACTATTTTCCAGCACTGCCTTAACCCTCCTGGGCATGGAGTTCACCAGAGCTTCACAGGTTGCCACCGGAGTCCTCTTCCACTCCTCCATGACGAAAACACAGAGCTGGTGGATGTTAGAGTTTTGCGCTTCTCCACCTTCCATTTGAGGATGCCCCACAGATGCTCAATAGGGTTAGGGTCTGGAGACACGCTTGGCGAGTCCATCACCTTTACCCTCAGCTTCTTTAGCAAGGTATGGCCTTCAGAAAATTTTAGTTTTTTTTCTGAAATAAGTGGATCTTCGTGGATGATCTCTACATTAAAGGGTGAGGGTTCAGCACGTGAGTGTATCTATTGCCAAAGGGTCCTGTGTTCTCCACAACAGTTAACGAGCAGGACTTGCTAGAACATTACTAACAAAAAAATTCCCAGCACACTTACCTGCTAGCCTGCAAAAAAAAATTAAACCCTACAAATTAGCCCTGTTTAACAGTGTATATCAAGGACAGTTGCAGGGCCACATTGGACACCCAGCAAAACTTGCTAAGACCCTGCTACATATTTCCCCTCTGGGAGATATGTTCTTTGTCTGCAACCGAGCAGCAGTTTCTGAGAGAGTCTCCTTATATTTACTCTCTTCTCCCATCCTCAGTCACACAAAAGTTACTAGTAGTAGCTCTAGGGTCTCTACTCTTCTACCCTGAAGTCAGGGGTTCGGCATGCTAGACTTGAGCCTTCTGTAATGACCAGCTGGTCTCCTTATTTGATGTAGTGGACTATCCAAACCTCCCCTTGGGAATCCCACCTGTTTTTTGGTGGTGGGTTGGTTGGTCCGCCAGTTTTGCTGTATAGGGTCCATAGTTTTCTACAGGTTCTAGTTTCCACCTAAAGGTGATTCTGTTGATGCTCTCCATTTGGTTGTAGCAGTTCCCTTGCTTTGCATGGTCCTTTCATCATCTAGCCTTAGATCTGGCATTGATTCCTTTATATACTCTGTTGAAGGATGGTCCGTACATCCAATCAATTTCTGGGTGGCTGTTGTCCACCCCTCAGGTGGACTTTGGACATCCCAACTGTTTCAGAAATTCTGAATTGACGTGTCCCTGAATGGATGATAAAAGGAGATGAGATGTTTTATACTTCCTGTAAAATCGTTTTCTCAAAGTCCATTGAGGGATGCAAGTATTGCCCCTCTTTGTAGCCAGCTCTATGTATGGCTTGCTTACAAAACTGAGGCATGCTCGGTAAAGGAGGAGTAGTACAGGAAACTGGCTTACACTGTTTTTTTTTCCTGTTTTCCACTGTCCTAACACCCTGTGCACACCAGTAAAATCCAACTTTCAGAATTAATGTGTCCCTCAAATGATGTTTCATGGGCATGTGCAACTATTGGGTTTGACATAAGCATTGGGTGGGACCCAGCAGGTCCTCCCACCACTGGCTGCCTGCAGAAACTCCAGGCATGTGAAAGCACAAGACCAGTCACCCTGGACAAGGAGAGGGCATAGCAATGATTGGCCTTTGTTACAGGAAATGTCTGTAACGAGGCAAAATGCAGAACTTGAATTACTTTCAGATTTTGAAACAGATCTATATTAGAAACACAAAGGGCACCAAGATTTACATAATAATGAACATATCTGTTGTATTTCTACAATACTTGTTTAGCCCGGGTTTCTGCTTTCATGGCCATCTGTGAGAAGTATCAAACATTAAAAATAGCAAATGCCAGATACACTACATCCACAGCCACTTGGTTCTCTTGTGTGTTTGGTGTTTTTTTTTTTTTTTTTTTATTACGTCCTCACAAAGGGAAGTGGATTTGTTCAACAACATCTGTCATCAAAAATCAATGCTTGCTGTAACTTATGATACTATGTTCTAATGCATTCTATTGCATGTGGTCTCTTTCCACACTCACAAATATCTTTTACTACAACAAAAACTAAACTTACAGTTCTTTTAATCACTGGGTAAATACCTTGATCCTTTTCTTAAAATGGGTACCGTGTTTTCGATGTGCCATTCCACTAGTGCCATGCTAGTTTTTAAAAAATGTCTAGAAATTAGAAACCATGGGTTAGCAATAGCTCGGCTATTTGAGCACTTGTGGGTGTAAGTTGCCTGCTTTAATCACATTTATTTGTCTAATAGCTTTTGGGTCATATTTGCACTAAGAGATGTACCAGTATTTGAAACTTTATTATTTTATTCTGCATTTTACCGCTCTCTGCTATTCTGTACATCTGAACCATCATGTTTTGCATTCATTCACATCATATTTTAGCCTTCAATAGCAGTGCCGCAGCTCAGGTTTCCTCATCCCTACTTGTAAACCCTTAGGATACAGGAGATCTTTGACTTGCCTAACATTTTTTTGCTACGAGCCTCCACAACACAGATTTTGAACCTCGTTATCCTAAGTACACTCTAGGGCAGCCCTTTTTTTTTTTTTTTTTTTTATTATAGAGGAACCCTTGAAATTTCTGTTCTCAGGTTACCCCTGCTAATAATTGCTATATCTAAAGCACATGATACATTATTGTGATGGTTGCTGGGAAGAATGCTCCAAATGCTGTTGTGTTCATCTGGGAGGTGGAAATTCCTTATTGCTCAGTGATCCCTTAGAAATCTTTTTGGAGTAATAATTCTTTAAGAGGAGTGGGTATGGCGCTGCTTATGGTGTGTGTCCCTTTTAAGTGTACCTGCCATTAGTGTGTTGGGTGAAGTGATTTTGTGTACAATTTAGCAATTAAATTGTGGTGCTACCTTTTTTATATGTCAAATACTTCTTAAAATATGTGATTTGCGGTACCTTGTTAATGGACAAATTCATAAATCACTGAGATCAAACTATGCAAAACACACAATCTATGTACAATAAAAGTGACTTATGATGCACAATTTCCAGATACAAGGCTGCCTCGGCTTCTCCTGTGATCTCCTGTCCCTCCAGACTCTTTAACAATCCAGAATCCCTTTCAGTACCGGCATCTTCTTCCGGGGTGCCGTTATTTGGTCCTTGGCCAGGCGCAGGATGATGTAACTCTAGGGACAGTGCAGGCGGTGTGACCAGACTGGAAGCAGACAGGCTTTAAAGTATAGACACCTCATGCCAGGGTTACATCATCCTGTGCCTGGCCAGTGACCGAAGACCGGCACCTCGGAAGAAGATGCCAGTGCTGACACGGGTTTTAGATTGTTAAAAAGTAGGAGCCTGGAGCGACAAGAGATCACAGCAGAAGCCGAGGCACCCTGTATCTGGAAATTGTGCACAGCCATAAAGTGATGTGAATGCTGGTTTACCCCTTAACAGGGGGAAAAAACTCTGGTAAATGAGGTGAAGGGGGAGCATGTGCGGAAACCATCACAAGTTTCATAAATTCAATCAATACTGCATTATGGACTTATAACTTTTAGTTTTTTTTGTCACTTTATGGACAATTTATTGTGTCATAGCACGTCACTTTTCACGGATGCGAATTAATATTGTTAGCACAGCACAGTCACTTTTATTGTATATTGTGTGTTTTTGCATAGTCTGATATTCTCAGTGTTTTACGAATTTGTCTCCTAAAAAGGTAACGCAATCACATATATTTAAAGAAGTATTTGACGTATAAAAGGTAGCACCACAATTTAATTGCTAAATTGTACACAAAATCACTTCACTTGGCACACTAATTGCATGTACAATTAAAGGGACACACCATAAGCAGCACCATACCCACCCCTCTTAAATAATTATTTGCTGATTCTACCTCAGTGGTAGTCTCAGTGGGGGCAGCAGCTTAATAACCATTCTCACAATTTTTTCTCCATAACGCGGAACATTTCTCTTTAGTTTGTTTTCATCTTTTGGAGGAACCCTAGGGTACCACGGAACCTTAGATCAGAATCGCTGCTGTAAGGCAAGTAGGGGTGATGAGAATGGAATTGTAGCACAGTTATTAATTCATACTAAATAATTCACAGGTGCTGCAATTCATTGCTGCCTCGGGTACATTTGAACTGCTCCACAGACAGTACACTCAGATATAGAAACAAAGACATTGACTTGTACTTGCAGTTAAAAAAAAAAAAAAAGATACACCTTAAGATTTGTTCAGCCAACAAAAGTACCAGAAAGAGATAATTTAGCTATCCCTCTTTCACAAACTTTGTACTCCTTTTTTTGTATGTGTGCTAGCAGAATAAATCCTATGGGGAAGTCTCAATAAACTGCAAGTAAGCATGTTTATTAGAAGGTTAGGACTGTATACCAAGATTACTTTCTATTTGCATTGTTCCTAGAGACAAGTCTATGTTGTCACGCTTATTTCTGCTAATGATTTCTCTTTACAGAATTATAGCAGTGCCTGCCAGACTGAGCGATCTCAAAATTTTACCTCTAGACACTTCCATAATAACATGAAGACAGCATAGAGGCACACAGGACTAGAGTAGGCCTTAAAGTGGTTGTAAACCCACTTATGCAACTTGCACCTACAGGTAAGCCTAGATTAAGGCTTACCTGTAGGTGCAAGAAATATCTCCTAAACCTACACGGTTTAGGAGATATTTGCAAAAAAAGACATGCACGATGTCTACGGCGCATGCGCACCGTAGACAACGGTGCATTCACAGGGTTAATCCCCATTCACAAATCTGGCTTTGCCAGATTTGACGGCTCCCACGCGCCTGCGCAGATTGACGTCTTCGCCGCTCCTGCCAATCACAGCGCCGGAGCGGCGCTGTGATTGGCCGGAGCGGCGATACCCGGAAGTAACCTTCCGGGTATCTGTGGAGCGATGGCTGCGGCTGGAGGGGGAGAGGATGACGGCTTCGGGGGCCCCGATCCAAGGTAAGTGATGCATAATGAGCTAGTATGCTAGTCATACTAGCTCATTATGGCTTTGTCTTGCAGGTTTTTGTTTTGTTTTGTATTTTTTTTCCGTTGTTTACAACCACTTTAAAGTGAAACTTCAGTAATTTTTTTTTCAACTTTCCATCTATTAAATCTTGTGCTCTTGTTTTTAACTTTTTGGATAGTAAAACATTATTTATCTGCCAGTAAATACCTTATACGGCCCACTTCTTGTTTCTTGTCTAGTCATTAGCCTAGGCTTATGACATCATGCTCAGCTCTCTCTCGTGAGAGTTTGCCAAGAAGGGAGGGGGATGAGTCATAAGAGGGCCAATTAGAGCTGAAAAGCTGGAGGTGTGCCTCTGTGTAAATCCAGGAAGTGATCAGGCAGCAGCTTCAGCTGCCCACAGTTAAAATGGATGCAGCCTCAGTGGAGAGAGATTTCTGCAGCATATTTGGCAAGTACAGAATCACAGTATATATAAAATAATATGTAAAGTGGTTGGAGGGAAGCTTCAGAATGGCAAAGATGTTTTTATTACAAATTATGTGAGCAGACTGCAGTTCCTCTTTAAACATTCCTGAATGCATTGAAAACTTATCATTGAAGAGATTGTGCCTTTTTTCTTTGGAGAGAATTCGATTTCCTCAAATCATGTTGTGTTTTTTTTTTTTTTTTTTTTATCATGTTGGAAAACCTTTGTACCACCAAAATGAGGTCCTTCAATAGATATACAGTATAAATTTCTTTATTTCTTAATTTTCTTTTTCTATTATGGTTTATTCTAGGGTTGTCCCGATACCAATACTAGTATCGGTACCGATACCAAGCATTTGCGCGAGTACTTGTACTCGCGCAAATGCTCCCGATGCTTCACCCGATACTTTTTTTTTTTTTTTGTGGCCGGAGAGGGCGGGAGGAGTCAGTGGCTGGGGAGGGCAGGAGAGAGGGCGGGGGAGTGCGGGCAGAGTCTGGCCGGAGAGGGTGGGAGGAGTCAGTGGCTGGGGAGGGCGGGAGAGGAAAGTGCGGGCGGAGTCTGGCTGAAGAGGGCAGGCACAGTCGGTGGACGGAGTCCGCTAGCGGAGAGCGAGTCCCTCACCTGCAGTTGAACCTGGTAAGCTGGCAGGGGTTCAGGGCGCAGCCGCATCAGGATCGGTGACCGGTGCTGTCACATTCGGTCACCGTCAGCGGCTGAACGTCCCCACGCCCATCTTGGTACACTCTGCTGCAGTAAGCAGCAGCAGACATCTTGTTACACCCAGCCCGAGCTATATGGGCTGGGTGTAACAAGATGTCTGCTGTTGCTTACTGCAGCCGAGTGCAGGGTGTAGCAAGATGGGCGTTGCAGCAGTTTTTTTTTTCTTAAATCCTGTGCCATTCCCCCCCCCCCCCGCAGCATTTCAGTGCCAGCCACCTATTAGTACCCACAAGTGCTACCTATCAGTGGAATCAGTGCCATCTACCAGTGCCACCTATCAGGTGGCACTGGTAGATGCCACTGATTGCACTGATAGGTGGCACTTATGGGCACTGATTGCACTTGTGGGCACTGATAGATGGCACTGATTGCACTGAAAGGTGGCACTGATTGCACTGAAAGGTGGCACTTGTGGGCACTGATTGCACTGAAAGGTGGCACTTGTGGGCACTGATTGCACTGATAGGTGGCACTTGTGGGCACTGATTGCACTGATAGGTGGCACTTGTGGGCACTGATTGCACTGATAGGTGGCACTTGTGGGCACTGATTGCACTGATAGGTGGCACTTGTGGGCACTGATTGCACTGATAGGTGGCACTTGTGGGCACTGATTGCACTGATAGGTGGCACTTGTGGGCACTGATTGCACTGATAGGTGGCACTTGTGGGCACTGATTGCACTGATAGGTGGCACTTGTGGGCACTGATTGCACTGATAGGTGGCACTTGTGGGCACTGATTGCACTGATAGGTGGCACTTGTGGGCACTGATTGCACTGATAGGTGGCACTTGTGGGCACTGATTGCACTGATAGGTGGCACTTGTGGGCACTGATTGCACTGATAGGTGGCACTTGTGGGCACTGATTGCACTATCAGTGCAATCAGTGCCCACAAGTGCCACCTATCAGTGCAATCAGTGCCCACAAGTGCCACCTTTCAGTGCAATCAGTGCCCACAAGTGCCACCTATCACTGCCCACAAGTGCCACCTATCACTGCCCACAAGTGCCACCTATCACTGCCCACAAGTGCCATCGATCCGTGCCCATAAGTGCCACCTATCAGTCCCCGTCTTTCAAACTGTCACATGACATTGAAAAAAAGTATCGGTAATCGGTATCGGCGAGTACTTGAAAAAAAGTATCGGTACTTGTACTCGGTCTTAAAAAAGTGGTATCGGGACAACCCTAGTTTATTCTTTTACACCTAATAACATTTATGACTTTTGAAAGTAATTTTATTTTCTTCTCTCAGCTTGTGAATCTACAGTGGAACTCCTGTTCGATGCAGTCATACATTTGGGGTGCAAACCCTTCATGGAAAGCCAAAGAGCTGCTTGCATATGCCCGTATGAAGAGAAGATCGACCTTTGAAAGAAGGACTTCTGGATGGTTATTGCAGTAATGAGCCTGGATCTGGAATATTTGTCCAGTTTATTTCAATGCATTTTGTATTTAAGGAAAATATATTTTTGTTTACGTTGTGGATAGTTTCTAGAAAAATGATATTTTTGCAATTTTCTGACACGGGTATGCATACATAAATGTATGCATATGCTTTTAATATACATTTGCTAACTGGATAATTTAATGAATAGGATTTTTACATTTCTATAAAGAGATTTCATTTTTTTGTTTTCATTTAATTTCAGCCATTATCCTAATATCTGCTAGAGCCAGGTACACTGAAAATTTCATGACTTGGTTATTTCATGGACTGATCAGACACCTTTACCTATTCACTGCCTGGGTCTGTTCAAATTTGATATCTCAGGAAAGTATTTTCTATTGGGAATATTTTGCTTTATTCTATTAAATTTTAGGTCTTCTGTTTAAATAAATCTTAATAAATCTGTGCCTTTTCATTGACATTTCATTGGGAAATTTTTGAAGGGACAATTTAAACCATGCACTTTAATTCAATTAACGTTTTTACATTTCAGGATGGCCATTTGTTATTCTGTAATGTATAGTGTTTTTTTGTTTTTTCTTTTTTTATAATTTTAGCTTATAATAAACTTGTTTTAAAATACTGCCTTGTCTGTGAGTTGGTGCATTAAATTATATACCTACAAATACAATATTCTGTTATCAGAGGTTCAATGTCCTCTTTAGTTACCAGCTGTTCAGAACTTACAGTAGCTTTCCATGGTGGTCTTGCCAATGCATAATATATCAGCTATATAAAATAAATACCGTATATACTCGAGTATAAGTCGACCTGAATATAAGCCGAGGCACCTAATTTTACCACAAAAAATGGAAAACTTATTGACTCGAGTATAAGCCTAGGGTGCCCATCTGCATGCCTCACTGTGCCCATGCCTCACTTTGCCTATGACTAGACTGACGTTTAACATGGGAGTCTATTGAAGGGGTGCCCGGGTGTGAAAAATCGGTTCTCCCCGGTCGTAGGTCTCCCAGACAACAAACTTTGCACAATTATAGAGGTGAAATGGGACTACATGTGTGCCAAGTTTGTTGTTACCGGGTCCCCGAAGTCCAGGAGATCAGGTGCAAAAAGGTGACTCAAGTATAAGCCAAGGGGGGCATTTTCAGCACAAAAAAATGTGCTGGAAAAACTTGGCTTATACTCGAGTATATACGGTATATAAACCTTTTATATGTAAAAGGAAAAATGGGTAAGCTCACATTTTTAAGGTGGGAGGGACAGTATGTCATAGTTGATTTAAATGTACAAAGACACTGGCAGATTGTATGTCTTTTGACATTTTGTCACTGCATTACTATTTTTTTTTAATTATTATTATAACAATACAGGATTTATACAGCACCAACAGTTTGCGCAGCACTTTACAACATGAGGGCAGGCAGTACGTTTACAATACAACTCAATAAAGGAAGACTTGGAGGGCCCAGCTCATTGGAGCCTACAATGTAAAGGTTTATCCTTTTTGGAAGTTTTACTCAAACAGAAAAAGCACTGTTTATAGGCACTAACTGCAGACTAATGGTAAACTCTGCCCAGGGACTACAATCCTTGTTGAGAAAAGCGTTCGCTTTCACATGAGCTGGTTTGCTACACACTGACTTCTCCCTGAATGGAGCTGCAATGTGGTGCACGGAGAACTGCTTCTGGTGTTCGTGTGTTGGTGTGGGTTGTCAAATTCTCAAGGTCTAGCTCTTGATTAGAGTAATTGTAAAAAACCCAGTTTGATTACAACCAAAGACTGTTTACATTACATTTAGCGGCAATTAAATGTGTTAAAAAATGCAGCATTTTAACTGAAAGCAAGAAGCCTCAAAGAGCATAATGCGGAATTAGAAACGGTGTGTACATATATATTGGACGCTCCTCTATACAACTATAGGAGATGTGGCCTCAAACGGGAACAAAAATGTTCCATTTCTCCACATTTACATGTTTGAATGAGGCATAGAGCCATCATGGAATTAGAGGTCCCCACATACTGTATGTAATGACAGTGTAAAGAATCCCTGGTGTAAATGCTAGTCCCCTTGCTCGCCTATTAAAAACTGACCACACTAAGCAGGAGAGCACATCATGGTCAGTTCTCTAGCTATTCTGGGAACTCGGTGTACTCTCCTCCAATAGTCAGACTTGTCCTGACATGCCCCCGCTGCACAACCATTCAGTGGAAAGCTCAGTGTACTGCTGCTTCTCCCCCCCCCAGCTATAATGCAGCTGAGAACAGAGAGATGGTGATCGTATAAAAAAAAAAAAAAAAAGGCATTTAGAATGTTTGTTTTTATATAGATATAAAAAAAAATTGCCTTTCATGTCTATTTTAAACAGAATAGGTTGTTTTACAAGGTGATCGTTTACAATCACTAACTGTCCCTGGGGGGGGGGGGGGGGGGGGGTTGCTTTGCCTAAAGTTCAATTGTATGGGTTCTTGATGTGTTTAATTCTAAAAATGGAATAGGTTGCAACTCCTATTTCTATGTTGGCTTTTCTCAACCGGTTTAGCGCACAGGAGAACTCTTGAAATGATTTGTAGGTCTCAGGAAATCCCTGTTAAAAAAAATAACATAAGAAATCAGATAATTTGGATATATGATTAAAGAATAAGGACTGTGGCATATTTTTTTTTTTTTTTTAAACTTCATTTCTTTATTAAACCATTTTCCATCAAAAACATACAGTCGCCCTCCCACCTTCCTCTGGAACATTCAGATACCGTAATCATAGTATATCTTTAAAAATACAAATAGTTCCCCAAGCCTTGCGTATGAGTTATTTATTCCAGCATCCGTTCCCTTTATCTTCCCTCTAGCTAAACTTCCCTCCACTATCAAACACATTTACCCCGCGCTCTCGTCCATCTACGTTCATTCTCTACCATTCCCTTTTTGTCCTTTATTTCCTTAAATCATCTCTTCCCTTCTTTCTCTGCTGTTCATGATATTTAAGTACTGCTTTTCTCCCACCACTTTTTCCAGATTTTCATATTTTTTAAGATCACCTTCTTTAATATACGCAACTCTTTCGACTGTGGCATATCTAACATATTTGACACCCAAGGTAGAACATTTTTTCTCTACCTGCTCCGTGTGATGAAATGATTTTACATAATTACAAAGAAAGCATCAAATTATTATAATTGTTGGAAACAAAACAATAAAAATTGTAGTGTCCTTTTTTTACTTTGAGGGTCAGTATATAGCTCCTTATATTGATGGTCAGAAGGACCACATTATATTGGTGTCAGTGGTTATTTACCTCGGAGACAAAGAGGAATGTGCACCACTGATCTGCCTAGGTTGTGGAACTATGCAGGCATAATCTGCCACTGATCACTAATCAAAGAACCCCTAGCCACCTCCGACGTAATCCTAGGGCTGGGATTGTATTATAAATTTCAAGTTATATAGGTAAAGACATTGTAAAATAGGATGAACTTGGAAAAAAAAAAAGATAACACTGCACGTTTTGCTCAGGTGCATGTAGCACAGTCAGTAGTATAACGTTATTTTCACGCGAAGAGTGGCTGTTGTGCAGAGTTTTCATGGTAAGATTGGCTATGTACATAAAATGTACTTCATTAAAGTAGCACTGCATGGAAATTAAAGTAAAATAAATTCGGTACTTAGTACATGTTAGATAAGGAAGTTCATGATAGTAATGAGGTCATTACAACACTGCCCTCTAGTGCTAGATTTTGTAGTGGCTCTCCCACTGTAATGCTTCTAAAGCCCCGTACACACGGTCAGACTTTTGGCCAACAAACTTCATTTTGAGCAAGTTGGACCAACAATCCGACCATGTGTACGCTCCATCAGACAAACTTTTTGGGGTTTTTTTGTGTTTTGATCGGACAAAAGTTGGGTCTGCAAACGGACAAACTTTTGGCCAACAAAAGGACTTTTGTTGAAAAGGGTGGCGGTAAAGAGCAGAAAAACCAGGTGATGTTGCAAAAAGTTTTGGGAAAGTTTGCAGAAAAGTCCTGTGGTGTGTATGCTATGGGTGTGCCCGGCCAACTCCGTTCGGACAAAAATCCAGGGAAAAGTCCGATGGAAGTCCGACCGTGTGTATGGGGCTTAAAGCTGAAAATGAACAGACTAAAGCCCCATACACACTATTAGATTTTCTGCAGATTTTTGTCTTCAGATATAATATGAGGTCAAACCTTAATGCCGCGTACACACGACCGTTTTTCATGACGAGAAACATGCCATTTTTTAAATTGGTCGTGTGTAGGCTCCAGAGCATTTTTCTCGACGAGAAAAATGGCCATAAAAAATTTAGAACCTGCTCTATTTTCTCTCGTTGTTATTCTCGTCGTGAAAAATGTCAGTGTGTACGCTTTAACGACGTGAAAAAAAACACGCATGCTCAGAAGCAAGTTATGAGACGGGAGCGCTCGTTCTGGTAAAACTAGCGTTCTTAATGGAGATAGCACATTCGTCACGCTGTAACGGACTGAAAAGCACGAATCAGCTAACACCAAACATTTACTAACACGCGGTAACACGAAATCAGCAAAAGAAGCCCAAAGGGTGGCGCCATCCGAATGGAACTTACCCTTTATAGTGCCGTCATACGTGTTGTACGTCACCGCGCTTTGCTCAAGCATTTTTTTTTCACGATAGTGTGTATGCAAGGCAGGCTTGAGAAGAATCACGTTGAGAAAAACGTGTTTTTTTTTTCCATGACATTAAAAATGGTCGTGTGTACGCGGCATAAGAGTTTCAATTTGTATGCAATCGGGCAGGCCCTTGCACTACATTGTTTTGGTAAATCTGAAGACAATCGAATAGTATGTAGCGGCCTCACCCCAACCTCTTTAGCTAGGGGTATGTCGAGCGACAGAGTGAGGTGCGCTACGGCCCATGGCTGTGGGTGAGGTGAAGGCCAGTACCAATCTTTTCCTCGGGCCAAATGTGTGCTGGTTATGAGGGTCAGTCCTTCCGTGCCAGAATCTCCCTTTGTTCCCATCAACAGAGTCCATACACCCATCAAAGTCCAAACTCAGGTTTATTGCGTATCTCCACATACAGTCAAATGCAACGGCAGGATACGATGGGGAAGCAGGTCGAGGCACTGTACAGGTTCCTAGTCCCTACACTCCCTGTGCTATGACCAGGGGTTGCAGGAATCTTGATGAAAGGGGCTACAGCGCAGCGGAGGAGCTATCAGGGGAAGATGTCCTCCAAGGGAGTTACCGAAGGCCCATCCGTCACTGGGTTGACACTGCACCGGGTCTTTGGACGGGTGACCTCCCCAGCCTCCTCACCTCGGATGCGGGTCCCCTCGCAAGGGGCGCCCTGGAGCAACTTCACCCTCGCGGGACCCAGTCGGAGTCACCGGGTCCCAGGCCTCCTCACCTAGTACCTCATCCCAGGCTGAAGGTGCCTGGGATGGACTCCATCTTCATTCCGGCCAGGCCTAGGGCGCCTAGGCCGGAACCTTGAACCGCCCGCACCCAGGCCTAAGGTGCCTGGGTGCGTGAAGAGATGATCCTCCCCCAAAAGACCGACCTCGTGGCGAGAGCGTCTCCCCCTTTTATCTCCTCCCATCGACACCACGGCGGGTTCCCCGCCCCAGCCGTACCATCTCCAGGAAGGGACAAAGAAGGGTAGCACTCTGGTAGTGATTCTACCCCGAGCCAGTAGGTACACTGACACCCACTGGTCAAGGAGAATATTACACCACCCAATCCTCCACGAATAACAAAAAGGGGTCTGAACCCTAACACAATTACACACTTGGGTCACACTACCCCCAAGTGTATCCCACTAAATTGAGGACCCCGCTACACACTCCCCCTGGTGATTTGACGCTGGTCCCCAGCATCAGGTGCACACCCATGTCTCCCAAGGAGTGGTGACATGAAGTGGGCCCCAGAGGCTATCCCTCAAATTTTGGATACTGTATGTGCCAAGACCTGCTCAACAGAAAAGGGAACTATAAAACATTAAAACTTTTGTAGAAAACATCTGTCATGTACACATATACAATCCCTCCCGTCACTGTCTAAGAACCACCCCATACTCAGTAGCCTTGACCGACGAATCTCCTGCAGAAGGGAAACAAAAAAAAAAAAAAACACATCCTAACACTCTGTGTTAACTTGGCATGAGTGGGTCCGTCAGCCGAGAGACCCACTCACTCCAATAAGTAAGTAATGCATGTGTAACATTTTCAAACATTCGTTGCACAACACTGCCACCTGGTGACAGCGCTGCGGTAATGACACTTGGTGAGATCTTCATTCTTCCTTTTTCCTACTCTGACTCTACCCCAAAAGTCTCTGCCTTTGGCACATGAAGAAAAGGGAGAAAAAAAAAACAACAGCTCCCAAATCTCCAGTGAGTAAAAGAAAAGCCCAAATCAAAACAAAAGTAGGGCACAGTTCTAGGCGTCTGGGAATGTCTCTTCCAGAAAGTTTCAACAGCAACAAGATAGGAGCTCACTTCTCCTATAAGTAGAACCTTGGATCCGGCAGAAACAGGGGCTTCAGGTGCCCGTCAAACACTTCCACCGAATACTCGACATCCTCTCCTTCTTTCCGGCAGATGAGCACCTTATCGGCATGAATATGGCGCCCAAGTCTCCAATCAGCTCTGCAGTCCTTGAACTTTTTAGACACAGGCGGCGAACATGACAGGTATCGCCTGGCATGGGGTACTTTAAGTCTTTCCCATACAAACTCGTCATACCACCTTGGTCGCAGGACCTCGACTTCATACAATAAGTCCCGAGGCAAGTAGGGGTACTCCCACCCATATTCACGGGCGACTCTCTGGGAGAAAAGTCTCTGCAACCTGGCTAGAGGCGGCATTACATCTCGCTCACCTTCTCCTGGCTGCATGATGGCCTCCGGGTGCCGAGGTACCTTCACCATCTCGGGTTGCTTTGTCTTTGGTGCCCGCAACGAAGCACGCTGCATCCCCACCGTCAGAGCAGGTGATGTAGCTGAATGAGGAAAGTTGGCCCGAGGACTAGATTTCCTCGAGAACTCCGGGGCCTTCACCCGGAGCGTACTGTCTTCTATGGACATGGGGGGAATCCTGCGGTTTATTCAGCACAGGTAGTGGGCGTCTGTCCCAGCCCTTCCGGTGAAACAGTTCATCTATCTCTCCGTCATCCCCACAGTCTGACAATGACTCTAAGTCGGAGGTGTCATACATCTCAGCGGGAAGGTAGTCTCTAGTAGACGGAAGGCTACCCTCCCTTGCGGGCTCCACCAACTGTGGATCCCCGACACCTCCAACCAACACCACAGTCCCAGCCCCTGGCTCACCTGGACCTTCTGAAGAACTGGGATGTCCGGGACTCTCTTCTCTACCGGCGTCATCCAGGCCAGGCAAGCGGCGGGGTGAAGCTCGACCACGACCATAGGATGCCTGTACCAGGCCGACTTTCCTCTTCGGAGGTGGGAGCAGGGAGTCTGTAGTGACCGAAGCAGTGTCCTCAGATTTTTCTCTCTCAGTCTCTGGTTGGGCAGTCACTTCGCCCTGGTCAGCGCGCACGGGAAACTCCGCAAAGGCTTTGATCTCTCCCTCCGGAGTGGCGGTTCCTGTAATGCAGTTGAGGCGTAGGGCCCGGGGCCTTTCCGTGTGTGGTTCAACCTCAAAAAGAAACTCCTTGCATGCTTCGCATCGCCCGAATGGCTTTAGTTGGACCACCAGTCCCGAGCATCCGGGACAGATCACACCGAGGGCCTCCGTGTCTCTGCATGAATACAGAGCCAACTGTCCTCGGGGCCTGAGCCTTATCCCCGTGTCTGTAATGGGTGCAGCAAATGCAGTCATCTTGAAAGGATAAGGTACCGGCATCCACGGGGAGCCTGAGTTCGCTCCGACCACTTGCTGCTCCATCATGCGCTGACCTCGCGCCGGAGTCTCCACGTGTATCTCCACAGTTGGCCAGACTCCTCCCACGACTTGCACGTTTTCGCGGGCTTCCTTCAGTCTCCTCCCACAAATTGCGCAGTCATGGGGTGCCTCGTGGCGCAGTGCAGCAAAAGTCCCCACATGTAGTTCGTCACACGGCTGGACTCCTCCCTCTTCCCGCTCTTTCTGCATGGGCCTCTCCCGGTTTTTCAGGGAAATTTCCACGACTTCGAGCACAGGGATGCACTTTGGCCAATCACATGGCCGACCTGCTCGGACCTCCTCCGGGCAGCAAAGTTCAAACACAGCCGTTCCAAACCTCAGGGTCAACACACATTTCATCCCGGACTCACGAGCCCCCACGTGTAGCGGCCTCACCCCAACCTCTTTAGCTAGGGGTATGTCGAGCGACAGAGTGAGGTGCGCTACGGCCCATGTCCTCCCCATGGCTGTGGGTGAGGTGAAGGCCAGTACCAATCTTTTCCTCGGGCCAAATGTGTGCTGGTTATGAGGGTCAGTCCTTCCGTGCCAGAATCTCCCTTTGTTCCCATCAACAGAGTCCATACACCCATCAAAGTCCAAACTCAGGTTTATTGCGTATCTCCACATACAGTCAAATGCAACGGCAGGATACGATGGGGAAGCAGGTCGGGGCACTGTACAGGTTCCTAGTCCCTACACTCCCTGTGCTATGACCAGGGGTTGCAGGAATCTTGATGAAAGCTCCTCCGCTGCGCTGTAGCCCCTATCAGGGGAAGATGTCCTCCAAGGGAGTTACCGAAGGCCCATCCGTCACCGGGTTGACACTGCACCGGGTCTTCGGACGGGTGACCTCCCCAGCCTCCTCACCTCGGATGCGGGTCCCCTCGCAAGGGGCGCCCTGGAGCAACTTCACCCTCGCGGGACCCAGTCGGAGTCACCGGGTCCCAGGCCTCCTCACCTAGTACCTCACCCCAGGCTGAAGGTGCCTGGGATGGACTCCATCTTCATTCCGGCCAGGCCTAGGGCGCCTAGGCCGGAACCTTGAACCGCCCGCACCCAGGCCTAAGGTGCCTGGGTGCGTGAAGAGATGATCCTCCCCCAAAAGACAGACCTCGTGGCGAGAGCATCTCCCCCTTTTATCTCCTCCCATCGACACCACGGCGGGTTCCCCGCCCCGGCCGTACCATCTCCAGGAAGGGACAAAGAAGGGTAGCACTCTGGTAGTGATTCTACCCTGAGCCAGTAGGTACACTGACACCCACTGGTCAAGGAGAATATTACACCACCCAATCCTCCACGAATAACAAAAAGGGGTCTGAACCCTAACACAATTACACACTTGGGTCACACTACCCCCAAGTGTATCCCACTAAATTGAGGACCCCGCTACAGTATGTATGGGGCTTAAGGCCTTATGTACACTGTAGCTTGTAAATGGACGTTAAGGCCTGGTTCACACCTATGCAATTTTTTTTTGTTTTTGTGCGTTTTCAGTTTTGCAGAAACACCCTGAAGTCCATTTAACATGGTTTCCTATGGGTCACGTTCACATCTGTGCATTTTATGGAAAGAGCCAGGGACTTTTTTCTGGTTTTTGGTTCCATAGACTTTATTAGATAAAAAACGTGTATTGAAAAATGCAAAATGCACCTGGAATATGCAAACTGCAACCTGCATAGGTGTGAACCAAGTCTTAAGAGCATTTGGGCATTTTTTTCAGCAGCCCCTGAGATTTCCTCAATGTTATCTTATGGGTACATGTACACTCGGGAGTTTATAGTAGTTTAGAAGCAGTTGAGGTTACAGGCATTTTGGTGGCGTATATGGCATTGCGAGATGGTGCGACTCTGTGGCACAGTTTAATCCCATTGGGGGTGCCTGGAGCACGGAGTCGTTACTGTACTTAGTATTGATTCAAGACCAACGTAACCAAATAATTCTAGATAAAGGAAGAATTCCTTCTCTTTAAACTTACTTGATGTACCATTGATATCCCCATTGATGGGGCCTTGTGTATTTGGCAACATTATGTAACTCTCAGTATTATTGTTACTACGGTATTTTATGTAATTGCTAAAATTCCAATAAAAACTAATTGAAAAGAGGTTACAGGCATTTTTGTGAAAGCAGAAAATCGCGTTCAGGATGGTCGTTTAGAGGCATTTGAAACTCCAAATGCTTGTAACAGTGTGTAAACGTGTGTAAACGCGGTAATTCACGTTGATAAGCGTTTTAGTTTAAATGTGTTTTCAATGGGGAAAAATTTCTGACCATTTACAATTTTCTTGCATTGTGGGCATTTGGGTCTACTGAGGTTATCTGTAAAAAAAAAAAAAAGCTTATAAACATAGATGGGACATGTAAAAGTGCTTTTCAGCCTGGGTTCTCACTGGGCTGCGGGAATTAAGCCATGCGAGTTCAGCTGAACTCGCACGATTTCACTCCCGCTTGTCGGTCCTGATTTCGGGCCGCGATTACAGAGACATCTGTACAGAAACAGATTCTGCACAGATATCGATGTAAATCGCGACCCGAAATCGCAAAAAGTAGTACAGAAACTGCTTTTTTGAACGTGCCAATGCTGGCAAATGCCGCCGATTTGACATGCGAATTGGCATGTCAAAATGCACCAGTGTGAACCAGGGCTAAACGTCGATTACTAGCTGTCAAGTTCCAGCATTTGGAAGAGGTTTTCAAATATCCTGTGTATTTTTTTCAAATCTGTTTAATAGTGATTGTTTAGTAATCTTATATCCCTGTGTTGTGGTCTGCAAATGCCTGATGGTAAATATTAGACATGTGCATTCGTTTTCGTCCGAATGCATTTTCGTCCGAATTTCAGCTATTTTCGTTATCGTTTTAACAAACGAAAACGAAAGCACAGAATCCGAAAACCGAAAGATCCGACATAAACAAATGCTTTATTTTCGTTTTCGTTGCTACAACAGTTCGATATAGATAGGAGATTCGACGTGACGCTGACAATAACAATCTGTGTCTATCGAACCTGTGGTCGAATGTGCCTAACCTTAACTCTATTAGTCCAAGATTATTCTACATAGGAGAGAAAAGATTTGACATTATAGAGAGAAAAGATTTGACATTATAGAGAGAAAAGATTTGACATTATAGAGAGAAAAGATTTGACATTATAGAGAGAAAAGATTTGACATTATAGAGAGAAAAGATTTGACATTATAGAGAGAAAAGATTTGACATTATAGAGAGAAAAGATTTGACATTATAGAGAGAAAAGATTTGACATAGGAGAGAAAAGATTCGACATAGGAGAGGAAAGATTCGACATAGGAGAGGAAAGATTCGACATAGGAGAGGAAAGATTCGACATAGGAGAGGAAAGATTCGACATAGGAGAGGAAAGATTCGACATAGGAGAGGAAAGATTCGACATAGGAGAGGAAAGATTCGACATAGGAGAGGAAAGATTCGACATAGGAGAGGAAAGATTCGACATAGGAGAGGAAAGATTCGACATAGGAGAGGAAAGATTTGACATTATAGAGAGAGAAAATTAAGTACTGTCCGTGATACTTTTTTTATTTGCACTAACATAGAATTTTTCAGGACAAGCTTTCGGGGTATGTCCCCTTCTTCAAGGTCCAAGCAGTAAAAATTCTATGTTAGTGCAAATAAAAAAAATAATAAAAAAAGTATCACGGACAGTACTTAATTTTCTCTGTCACAATTGCACTATATACATTATAGAGAGAAAAGATTTGACATTATAGAGAGAAAAGATTCGACATAGGAGAGAAAAGATTTGACATTATAGAGAGAAAAGATTCGACATAGAGAGAAAAGATCACTGCTTGTGGGCGGAACATTCGACCGGAAATGTATGATTGCAGAGTCGTACAGTTTCGCTGCTCCGTTGAATCTTCTTTGAACATTTGACAGACACCATAAGCCTTCAATGACAGATTCGACCTTAATTAATTCAGATTTTCGGACGAATGCAATTTTTAACGAAAAACGAAATAAATAAAAACGAATTTCGGGAGTAACTAAATAAATTTATTTTTTGGACGAAAACGAAATTCCGAAACGAAATATTTCAGTGTGCACATGTCTAGTAAATATGGTTCTTCGAAATCATGGAGCTTTTCAAGCGGTAAAGCCCTGTACACACGATCGGATTTCCTATGGATTTTAAACCGATGGATTTTTCCATCGGTAATCCGATGAAGCGGACTTCCATCAGTCTTGCCTACACACCATCAGTCAAAAATCCGACGGTCCCAAACGCCGTGACGTAAAACACTCCGACAAGACGAGAAAAATTAAGTTCAATGCTTCTGAGCATGCGTGGGTTTTTTGTCCGATGGAGTTCCACACAGACGATCGGAGTTTGCTATCGTTTTTTCCCATTGGATACATTTAAAACATGGTCTATTTTTTCTCACCGATGGAAAAAAGACAGATGGGGCCCATACACGATCGGTTTGTCCGATGAAAACAGTCCAATGGGATTTTTCTCATCGGTAAAACCGATCGTGTGTACGCGGCTTTACTCTTGTATGACCTCTTAAAGAAGAATTCCAGACATGGATATTTTTACATAGTTACATTGGTCCTGCCTGGACCAATACAACTATGCATATACCATATGTGTGGAATCCCTCTTGAAGCTGGAAATCGGACATCGCTACTACAGTGATCTCCACCAGCTTGGTGAATGCAGGAGGTTGCCTGCTCGGCATGGGTGCCATTCAGAGAATGCTTTGCATTTTCTCAGTGAATGCAAAGTGTTCTCTAATTGGACAAGATGGTGAGAAGGGGTCGTGATGTAACGCTCTCCATCTTGTCCAATGCCTGAGAAAATTCAAGCATTCTCTGAATGGCACACGTGCAGAGCAGGTTCTCAGCACAGGACCCAGAAGCTAGTGAAGTTCACAATATTAGCAGGGTCTACTGCAGTAATTACCAAAGAGATTATACAGGTACGTTATATGCATAGTTACATTGTTCTAAGCAGGACTATTGTAACTATGTAAAAATATCCATACCAGGAATTCTTCTTTAACAGACTCTGGTTATTATATTATATTAAATGCCACATTTTCTGGTTAACATGTTACCCACCATAAAGGATCAGGCCCACCAAAAAAGTTACATTTTATTTATAGGTGGAGCATGGTTGGCCAAGTCTGCTCCCAGGTTTTTATATACTGTATCTTGAATGCTACAAATGTGAGATTCCCTGACATAATTCCTAACTACTCCTGATCACCTAGGAGTTTTAAAGTGGATGTAAACCCAGAAAAAAAAAAACCCGCAAGACCAAACCAAATTGAGCTAGTATGACTAGCATACTAGCTCATTATGTGGCACTTACCTGAAATCGAAGCCCCCGAAGTCCTCCTCGTTCTCCGTCGCCGCCGTGTCCCCTCGGAGCTTCTTCCTGATATCGGCGCTGTGATTGGCTGGAGCGGTGATGTTGTCACACGTATGCGCGGTGCCGGCTTGATCCCATTCATGCAGCCGGCCCGCTAGTGCGCATGCGCCGTAGACATCGGTGCTGTGTTTTCAGCAAATATCTCCTTAACCGTGTAGGTTAAGGAGATATTTCTTGCACCTACAGGTAAGCCTTGATCTAGGCTTATCTGTAGGTGCAAGTTGTCAGAGTGGGCTTACAACCACTTTAAAGCTGTTCCTCCTGTTGCAGCCTTTTTTTTCTTTTTGCTCAATTTTGTGGTGCTTCTTTGGAGCGGCACCATTTATTTTGAATGGGCCTCCCTCCGCTCCAAAAACGTGGCAAAGGAGCTCATGTACCAAATTTTGGCACTGAGCTAGGTGCGTTTGGAGATTTTTGCGTATTGTCACAAGACAATTGTGGCAAAATCATACCGCATTTGAGTTACCCAACCCATTTTCTTTTTTGTCAGGGTGCTGGCACTAATGGTAGCCTCCTCTGAGGCAGTACTGTTTGCTCAGTTTCATTCCAGGCCATTGCAACTCAATATACTGGCACCGTGGGACAAGCAGACTCAGTCCCTTGATCGCCTTATATACCTGACCATCAAAACCAGGCTTGCCCTGGCATGCTGCATTTCCAACCCTGGCACTGGAATCAGGATATTCTTTCTACTTATGACCTAGAAGGGCTTGAAAGGTGCAGGGGACTTGGTCTGCTTTCTGATTAATATCCTAAAACGTATGGCAATTCGGTTGTCTCTTCAATGCTGGACCTCTGGGCTGTAAGGTCACAGGACCAGGATTGAGTAACACAATGCCATACAGTCAAGGGAAGCAGAGCACATTATAGCTTGGGCAGAACTCCAGGATCTTGCGGTGATCACTGTGCACATTCTAGGGATCAAAAATTGGCAGCCATCTAGACAGACCATGCGTTATGCAATTTTCTTTCCTTCAGCTACGGGTTGAAGTAAAGAAACTTGCTTGATTCCCCATCTACACTTATGCCGCTTACACACGATCATTTTTTTACGTCGAGAAAAATGAAATTTTTCCCTTTGGACGAGAAAAACGATCGTCTGTGGGCTTTTTGTCGTTTTTCTCGACGGGAAAAACGGCATTAATCACGACGAGAAAAATTAGAACATGCTCTAATTTTTCTCGTCGTGATTCCCGACGTTTTTTGCCGCGGCAGTTTTCCCATAGGGAACCACTGCCGGGGAGCCTACACACGGTTGTTTTTTTCGACCAAAAAAAAAAAAAATGTCATTTAAAACGGCCGTGTGTGGGGGGAACAAGCTGTTCCTCGTTTTTCACGTCGATTTTCTCGACGGTGTTTTCACCGTCGAAAAAATCGATCGTGTGTACGCGGCATTACTGTGTTGATGGGGGAATCAAGCAATTTTCTTTCCTTTAACCCGTAACTGAAGCCTATGGCTTGTCACTTTGTCTACCGCTGTAATTTTCTCTGCTGCTTCTTCCGAGTTTGCTCCCCTCCTATTTGCTCATTGGGTAGGCCACTGATGTTCTAACTGCTGCATAACGCACAGTAGTTACATCGTCCCAGTTCCAGGTTCCATTTGCAGCCTCTTAGCCCTCATTCATATGGGCACTGATGCCTAGGTGAGCAAACATTTACAGTATCTCACAAAAGTGAGTACACCCCTCTTATTTTTGTAAATATTTTATTATTTTTATTTATCTTTTCATGGGACAAAACTGAAGAAATGACACTTTGCTACAATGTAAAGTAGTGAGTGTACAGCTTGTATAACAGTGTAAATTTGCTGTCCCCTGAAACAAAAGTGAGTACACCCCTAAGTGAAAATGTCCAAATTGGGCCCAAAGTGTCAATATTTTGTGTGGCCACCATTATTTTCCAGCACTGCCTTAACCCTCTTGGGTATGGAGTTCACCAGAGCTTCACAGGTTGCCACTGGAGTCCTCTTCCACTCCTCCATGATGACATCACGGAGCTGGTGGATGTTACAGACCTTGTGCTCCTCCACCTTCTGTTTGAGGATGCCCCACAGATGCTCAATAGGGTTTAGGTTTGGAGGAATGCTTGGCCATTCCATCACCTTTACCCTCAGCTTCGTTAGCAAGGCAGTGGTCATCTTAGAGGTGTGTTTGGGGTCGTTATGTTGAAATACTGCCCTGCGGCCCAGTCTCCAAAGGGAGGGGATCATGCTCTGCTTCAGTATGTCACAGTACATGTTGGCATTCATGGTTCCCTTAATGAACTGTAGCTCCCCAGTGCTCCTCAGTGACGGCAGCACTTATGCAGCCCCAGACCATGACACTCCCACCACCATGCTTGACTGTAGGCAAGATACACTTTTCTTTGTACTCCTCACCTGGTTGCCATCACACGCCTGACACCATCTGAGCCAAATAAGTTTATCTTGGTCTCATCAGACCACAGGACATGGTTCGAGTAATCCATGTCCTTAGTCTGCTTGTCTTCAGCAAACTGTTTGCAGGCTTTCTTGTGCATCATCTTTAGAAGAGGCTTCCTTCTGGGATGACAGTCATGCAGACCAATTTGATGCAGTGTGCAGCATATGGTCTGAGCACTGACAGGCTGACCCCCCACCCCCCACCTCTTTAACCTCTGCAGCAATGTTGTCAGCACTCATAACCTCTGGATATGACGCTGAGCATGCGCACTCATCTTCTTTGGTCGACCATGATGAGGCCTGTTCTGAGTGGACCCTGTCCTGTTAACCTGCTGTATGGTCTTGGCCACCATGCTGCAGCTCAGTTTCAGTATATTCTTATAGCCTAGGCCATCTTTATGTAGCGCATTATTATGAGGACTAGTGACAAGCTCAGGTGTGTTCAGACACGAGTCCTATCAGAGAGCTGTCACTAATGGCAGCCAATCATAAATGGCACAGGCATTCCCTGCCCCACAGCTGCACAAATACAAAGAGAATCGCTGCGGGGTGGGGAATTATGATTGGTTGTCTGCATTGACAGCTTCCTGGCAGGATAACTCAGACAGGTTCAGACTCATGTCCAAACATGCCTGAGCTTATCTCTGGGGAGGACCTACCTAAACTATCCAACCAATCTGTATCCAATCAAGCTGCCCTTGCACTACATACTTGGTGAATCTAAGGCCTGGTTTACACCCATGAGTTGTTTTTTTTGGTGCTTTGGTGCTGGTGTAGAAACACACTACAGTTCATTTAACATGATTTCCTATGAGACACGCTCACATTTTTTCAGCCACTGCAATATTGGAAAGGGTCAGACGCAAAACTGAGCTTTATTTGGTTGAATAGACTTCAATGGAGAAGCTGCAAAAAAGCATGTAGTGCGATTTTTCCACATTTGTAGGCTTGGTTCACACCTATGCAGTTTGCTTTTGATCATTTCTACAGTGCTTTTTGCTGTGCGTTTTATGTTTTTGCAGACGCAATTTTAAAGCAGTTTTGCATTTTTTTTTGCCCAAGCTGTTGTTGGACAGATTAAAAAAATCGCAAGTTGCAGCAAACTCGCGGTAAAATGAACATGTAGCGCGTTTTTGCAAAAAAGTACCACATAACCCATAGGTGTGAACCAGGCCTAAACCCGGGCAACATCGGCTGTTTTTTTTTTTTAACATTTAGCCTGTGTGTATGGCAGCTGGTTGGACAGAAGCTGGCCATTTGGGCGGCTTCTGTCGGACGAGCATGCTGGAAAACCAGCAGCTGGCCCGCTCCCGATCAGCGCTCTCAGCCATGTTCTGGTGGTTAGAACACAACAGCTCAGCAGGGGAGATCGCTATACTAACATCGGATTGTTAGTACAGGGGTTCCAACTGGAGGTGACAGTTTTTTTTTTGCTCAACCCCTTGGATTGAATGGAAAAAACTCATAAAGTGTACCAGGTTAGAAGAATGTTTAATCAGATTAACAGGGGCCCAGACAGGTGTTCTAATCCCTCGCCACTCGATCCAAATCTAAAAAAATGTTTGCCTTTAGTTATACTAACTTTAGCACCAGGAAGTCACAGCCTACTCCCATAGCACAAATGGCGGTGTCAGCTATCCGAAGTGCTAGTCTAGGTGAAGACAGTTCTAAACTCCTGGGCTACTGAGTATCTGTTTCTTAACCACTTCAATACCTGGCACTTTCACCCCTTCCTGCCCAGGACAATTTTCAGCTTTCAGCGCTGTCGCACTTTGAATGACAATTACGCGGTCATGTAACACTGTACCCAAACTTTTTATCCTTTTCTTCCTACAAATAGAGCTTTCTTTTGGTGGTATTTGATCACCTCTGCGGTTTTAATGTGTTGCTAAACAAACTAAAAAAGACCCAAATTTATGAAAAGAAAAGTTTTTTTTTTAGTTTGTCGTAAAATTTTGTTTTCCCCCTTCACTGACGGGCACTGATGAGGCAGCACTGACGGGCACTGATGAGTTGGCACTGATAAGGTGGCACTGATATGTAGAATTGATGGGCACTGATAGGCGGCACTGATATGCAGCACTGATGGGCACCAATAGGCGGCACTGATATTCAGCACTGATAGGCGGCACTGACAGGCGGCTGTGATGGGCACTGACAGGCAGCACTGATTGGCACTGATAGGCGGTACTGATTGGCACTGACAGGTGATGTGCAGCACTGATGATGAGGTACTGACAGGTGTTACTGCTGGGCAGTGATTGGCACTGTGGAATTTATTGTTTCTACATTGCTTGGCACTGGTTGGCAGGTGATTGATTATCAGCACAGCCCCCTCAAATGTACCAATGTGCTGATTGTCAGCACAGACCCCCCTCTGACAGGGAGAGCTGCCAATCGGCTCTCCCTGTCAGCGCAAACCGAGGAATGCCGTTTACCGGCACTTCCTGGTTCACGAGATGATGAGCTGTGATTGGTCACAGCTGATCACGTGGTAAGAAGCCTCTGACAGAGGCTTCTTATCACGATCGGAGATGCGGGGTGTCAGACTGACACGCCGCACTCGCGATCGCTGCGCTGCGTGCGCCGGCATATTATCCTGCTGGACGTCATATGACGCCCAGTCAGGATAACAGAACCACTTCCCGGCCGTCATTTTGCATATGGTGGGCGGGAAGTGGTTAAGCTGGGCTGGGCATACAGTATAAGAAAAAATGGGCAAATGATTGTCCGGTTTTGCTCGATGTTTCACAGCAAGTTGATACCGAGGATGGAAACAACATACAAAAATTCCCATATGACAAAGACTTTTTTGTTGTTTATTTTTTCTGAGCATGTGCAGTCTTTCGTATCTGATTTTTCTTGTACGAAAACGGTACACATTAAACGAAAATCGATCATTCTGTTCACATACGAGAAATTATTTGGAGTTTGTACCTTTGGAAAATTTAATTTGAAAAGTCAGCTGTTGAAAGTGCCTCGTACGGAATTTTTCTTCCTGATTTTCTCATAGTGTGTACCCAGTTATAAAGCCTCATTCACACAGGTGTAAACATTCTACTGATGCTATTACACGTGTGTTTTCTAGGAGAAAAGTTCCTCCGTAATCAGTAATATATTTGCGTATAAATGCATAGAGACACTTTATGCATACATAATTTATTTTTATGATGATGTATTTTTCCCCTTTGTTTAGACTTATTAAGCTTACTTGTATACACGTGCTTTCACTCACCGGACACTTTATTAGGTACACCTTTCTAGTACCGGGTTGGACCCCCCTTTTGCCTTCAAAACTGCCTTAATTATTCGTGGCATAGATTCAACAAGGTGTTGGAAAAATTCCTCAGATCCATATTGTCATGATAGCATCACGCAGCTTCTGCAGATTTGTCGGCTGCACATCCATGAGGCAAATCTCCCGTTCCACCACATCTCAAAGGTGCTCTATTGGATTGAGATCTGGTGACTGTGGAGGCCATTGGAGTACAGTGACCTCATTGTCATATTCAAGAAACCAGTGGTGAGATGATTTGAGCTTTGTGACATGGTGCATTATCCTGCTGGAAGGAGCCATCAGAAGATGGGTACACTGTAGTCATAAAGGGATGGACATGGTCAGGAACAATACTCAGGTATGCTGTGGCGTTTAAACAATGCTCAATTGGTACTAAGGGGCCCAAAGTGTGTCAAGAAAATATCCCCCCCACGCCATTACACTACCAGTCTGAACCGTTGATACAAGGCAGGATGGATCCATGCTTTAATGTTGTTTACCCCAAATTCTGACCCTACCATCTGAATGTCGCAGCTGAAATTTAGTCATCAGACCAGACAACGTTTTTCCAATCTTCTATTGTCCAATTTTGGTGAGCCTGTACGAATTGTACCCTCAGTTTCCTGTTCTTAGCTGACAGGAGTGGCACCCAGTGTGGTCTTCTGCTGCTGTAGCCCATTTGCTTTAGGTTGGGTTCACACGGATGCCAATTGGATGCAGGTTTCTCCACATCCAACTCACATGACAGGAGACTGTGACCAGCTCTCAATGGAGCCAAGTCACACGTCTCTGGGGCGGCTGTGGAGTGCATTGCACAAGGGGCCCGTGCTTCTTTGGCTTCGTTTCAGGTCAGAATTAAAAAATGGCCTGATTTGTCCCTGAAACTGAGAACAGGGGGTGCACAGGACCCCTGCTGTGAGCCACGTCTGAACACAATATGAACCCAGCCTCAAGGTTCGATGTGCTGTGCATTCAGAGATGGTATTCTGCATACCTTGGTTTGCAGATTATTTGAGTTATTTGAGTTACTGTTGCTTTTCTATCACCTCGAACCAGTCTGCCCATTCTCCTCTGACCTTTGACATCAACAAGGCATTTTCGTCCACACAACTTCCACTCACTGGATATTTTCTCTCTTTTTCAGGCCATTCTCTGTAAACCCTAGAGATGGTTGTGCGTGAAAATCTTAGTAGATCAGCAGTTTTTGAAATACTCAGACCAGCCTGTATGGCACCAACAACCACGCCACGTTCAAAGTCACTTAAATCCCCTTTCTTAACCATTCTGATGCTCGGTTTGAATTTCAGCAAGTCATCTTCACCACATCTAGATGCCTAAATGCATTGGGATGCTGCCATGTGATTGGCTGATTAGCAATTTGTGTTACCAAGCAATTGAACAGATATACCTAATAAAGTGGCCGGTGAGTGTACTCTGTTCTTAGATGCTGATGTTCGGATTATGTGTTCGACCTCTTTCACACTGAGGCGCTTTTCAGGCGCTTTCACGCTAAAAACAGCGCCTAAAAAGCTCACAAAAACGTATTTCCATTAAAATAAATGAATGCTTTCACACTGGGGCAGTGTGCTGGCAGGGCTGTGAAAAACTCCCCTCTCCATTGAAATGAATGGAAAGCTCTTCAAAAGCGCCTGAAAAGCGCTTCAAAAGCGCTTGTTTTTTTTTACTGGCAGTTTAAAAGCGCCTCAGTATGAAAGTGGCCTTACAGATCTGAAAGCAGCTCATGTTTATGCACCTGTGTGAATGCCTCCATTGAAAACAATGCTGCTGTGTTCAGATCCATAATTAAAAAACACTTGTATATGCATTTTTTACGGCCATGTGAATGAAGCCTATGCCCTTGCATGTTAGTCTCCTATCAAAAGTGAAGCGGTTACTCAACGTATGAAAATACTCGTACAACAGAATACAACTTGGGAAGTGATGTAATGTGTTGAATTGTTTTGTAATGTATTCTTTCGTTTCTGAGCATGCATAGTCTTGCTCTTACGATTTTTTTTCAGATGAAAACTGTACTAATTAAACGAAAATCGCACATTGTGTTCACGTACGTTAACATTTTTATAGCTTGCACCTTCAGTTTTTGTCGTCAGAAAAAGTCGGATTCGGCTGTCTAAAGCCTCGTACACACGGTCGGACTTCCATCGGACTTTTCCGTGGATTTTTGTCTGAAGTTGGCCGGGCACACCCATAGTATACACACACCACAGGACTTTTCTGCAAACTTTCCCAAAACTTTTTCCAACATCACGTGGTTTTTCTGCTCTTTACCGCCACCCTTTGGTCAACTTCTGCTATTGTTGGTTGATTTTAACATTATTTGTTTTGTCCATCGGACAAAAGTCCGATGGTTTTCTGTACACACGGTCGGACTTTGCTCCATCGGACTTTTGTTGGCCAAAAGTTTGTCCGTTTGCAGACCGAACTTTTGTGATGAAAACCAAAAAAGTTTGTCCGATGGAGCGTACACACGGTCGGATTTTTTGGCAAACTTACTCAAAATGAAGTTTGTTGGCTTAAAGCACTATACTAACGATCAGATAATCAGCCAAATATTAGTCGTAGGAAATTTTACTTCCGATTTTCTTATCGTGTGTACACTTCTTATCGAGTTCACACTGGTGTGATGCGGGAACCAGCACGATTCCAGTTCAGGTTCCCGGCATCGCACCTGAATTGAAGACGGTTCACAATGCCCTCTGCGAACCGCTGCAGGTGTCAGAGTGAAGTTAATAAAGTAGATTTTTGCCAGCACAGCTAAGATCTGCACAAAGTGGCGTCCAAACGGGTAGTTTATTGCATGATCACAACACAAGAAAGGTGCAACGTTTTTAGAGCTTATACCAGGAATGTGTGTGATGGGAATATGAAGTATTAAAGTTGTTGTAAACCCACTCTGACAACATGCACCTACAGGTAAGCCTAGATTAAGGCTTACCTGTAGGTGCAAGAAATATCTCCTAAACCTACATGGTTAAGGAGATGTAGCGCACCCCCAACTAAGAGAGCCGCTGAATTTGGTCTCGGGCCCTGCACACAGCACCGCCAACCCCCGGCAATTTACTCGACCCACTCTGGCACAGTTAGTCTAGGGTAATATCTCTTATACTCTATGGTAAAATTCAGTCACCAATGCAAAGCGATTAAAGAATAACGAGTTTACTCTCTCTTGGTATAATAGATCAACAGTTATAACAGATCACACGTAGTTCTTGTAGAGCCCTGCAGCGAATAGCATACTACACATTAGTGAAATACAGTAATGGCATACCACATGTAACGGCCATTAACTAAGCGCCCTGTGACGCAGCAACTAAACTCTAACGCTTGGTCAGGCCTGACCCAGACTCTAAAACTCAGTCTCTAGGAGATGATCTCTTCGCATGCAAGTCTTTAATGGTGGTGCACATTCAGGAACACATTTGTAATCCACAGGTCAAGTAACAACACGGAACACTTCACTGGAGACCCTTTAACTCCGTTCTGCTATGGATCTCCAGTGGGGTCTCAAATATAAGCGGGTGGGCCTCGGCAGTCTATAGGCCTAACAACAGTATAAAGTATATGGATTGAGCATGTGCTCGCTCACCCCTCCGGACGCGATCCCAGTCTGGGACTTCCACCTGCTGTGTCTCCACACACAGCGTCTGCAGCGGTCAGGTCTCCGATCCAACAAAGGTTGAGGATATTAAAGTCAGATGCCACCCAGGCTCGCAGTAGGGTGGAAGGTTCTTTGGTAGCTGCGCAAGGCCCCAGGCTTCAGGCCTTGCACACCAGCAGATCCGCACAAGAGGACTTGTTCATCGAAGTCTCGTGTCCCAAAGAGAGCGAACTTAGCCTCCCCCTTCCTTATATAGCTCCACCCATAAGTCTCTGCAGTGGCAACATTGCACCCTGGGTGCCGAATGGGGTTCTGGGTAAGGTAGTCCTGAGAGTCTTAAAGGAGACCCGGCTACAGAGATATTTACTATAAAAACAGCACTGATGACATCACACGCATGCGCCCTAGCGAGCCGGCATCATTGCCGGTTTTCTGAATGGGATCTTGCCGGGCGCGCATGCCCATCACAGCGCCGGAGCAGTGATACACTGACGGCCGTGACGGGACATAGAGGCAAGATGGCAGGGGCGGCGGAGGGGAACGACGAGCAGTTCAGGGGCTTCGATCTCAGGTAAGTGATTCATAATGAGATAATATGCTATGCATACTAGCTCATTATGGCTTTCTTTTGCAGGGGTTTTAAAAAAAACAAAAAAACATGGGTTTACTTCCTCTTTAAGAGTGAAGTTAATGACATCCCCAGATCAGTTGGCAGATTGCAGTGCGAACTGTGAAATGGTACAGGAATTAGATTGCTTGGGTGGGAACACTCATACAATCTGATTCCAGTGCGGACCAAAAAAATGGGTCTTTAACCATTTTGGTCTGAATTCTTCGCAAATTTAGCCATACAAACTGTATGGCTAAATTCGCATTGCACAGACATCGTATGTGATCTGCGCAGCAATGCGGTGCGAAACACATACGATGTCTGGGATCTCACCAGTAGAGATGGGCTCAGGTGTGTTCCAAATCTCACATGCCCGACCCCTCCAGGAAGCCAACACTGCACAGGGCTAATCACAGGCAGTCTGACAATTCCTGATCCGCTGCTGCACAGATTGGGAAATGTCTCACTGCCTGTGATTAGTCGTGTGCAGTGTTGGCTTCCTGGCATGGTTAGCCGTGTGCAGTGACAGCTTCCTGGCATGATTAGCCGTGTGCAGTGTTGGCTTCCTGGCATGGTTAGCCGTGTGCAGTGTTGGCTTCCTGGCATGGTTAGCCGTGTGCAGTGACAGCTTCCTGGCATGGTTAGCCGTGTGCAGTGACAGCTTCCTGGCATGATTAGCCGTGTGCAGTGACAGCTTCCTGGCATGATTAGCCGTGTGCAGTGACAGCTTCCTGGCATGGTTAGCCGTGTGCAGTGACAGCTTCCTGGCATGGTTAGCCGTGTGCAGTGACAGCTTCCTGGCATGGTTAGCCGTGTGCAGTGACAGCTTCCTGGCATGGTTAGCCGTGTGCAGTGACAGCTTCCTGGCATGGTTAGCCGTGTGCAGTGACAGCTTCCTGGCATGGTTAGCCGTGTGCAGTGACAGCTTCCTGGCATGGTTAGCCGTGTGCAGTGACAGCTTCCTGGCATGATTAGCCGTGTGCAGTGACAGCTTCCTGGCATGATTAGCCGTGTGCAGTGACAGCTTCCTGGCATGATTAGCCGTGTGCAGTGACAGCTTCCTGGCATGGTTAGCCGTGTGCAGTGACAGCTTCCTGGCATGGTTAGCCGTGTGCAGTGACAGCTTCCTGGCATGGTTAGCCGTGTGCAGTGACAGCTTCCTGGCATGGTTAGCCGTGTGCAGTGACAGCTTCCTGGCATGATTAGCCGTGTGCAGGGTTGGCTTCCTGGCATGGTTAGCCGTGTGCAGTGACAGCTTCCTGGCATGGTTAGCCGTGTGCAGTGACAGCTTCCTGGCATGGTTAGCCGTGTGCAGTGACAGCTTCCTGGCATGGTTAGCCGTGTGCAGTGACAGCTTCCTGGCATGGTTAGCCGTGTGCAGTGACAGCTTCCTGGCATGGTTAGCCGTGTGCAGTGACAGCTTCCTGGCATGGTTAGCCGTGTGCAGTGACAGCTTCCTGGCATGGTTAGCCGTGTGCAGTGACAGCTTCCTGGCATGGTTAGCCGTGTGCAGTGACAGCTTCCTGGCATGGTTAGCCGTGTGCAGTGACAGCTTCCTGGCATGATTAGCCGTGTGCAGTGACAGCTTCCTGGCATGATTAGCCGTGTGCAGTGACAGCTTCCTGGCATGATTAGCCGTGTGCAGTGACAGCTTCCTGGCATGATTAGCCGTGTGCAGTGACAGCTTCCTGGCATGGTTAGCCGTGTGCAGTGACAGCTTCCTGGCATGGTTAGCCGTGTGCAGTGTTGGCTTCCTGGCATGGTTAGCCGTGTGCAGTGACAGCTTCCTGGCATGATTAGCCGTGTGCAGTGTTGGCTTCCTGGCATGGTTAGCCGTGTGCAGTGACAGCTTCCTGGCATGGTTAGCCGTGTGCAGTGACAGCTTCCTGGCGCGGGGTCGGGCATGTGGGATTTCGAACACGCCCGAGCCCATCTCTACTCACCAGTGTGAACCCAGAAGTCAGCAGGTACAGTACAATATTTACATTTTTTTTAACATCGACTGGAGCTTGCTTGGCTTTAAAGATAAGGTGACCAGATTTTTAAAATGAAATCCGGGGACATTTTTTTTTTTACTAGTAATGGTGGCAATCAGCAACTCTCTGCCCGTCGCCGCCGCCGCCGCCCGCCTTACAGCCTGTCAAGTCTTACTCTCCAGGGCCCGGCTACTACTGGGTGGGGAGCGGAGGAAGATCACTCTGCTAGAGAAGGCAAGGAGATAAGCAGGCAGGCGGCTGGCTGGGACTTGAGCCAAGGCAGAAGAACTTGTGAGCGGAGCTAAATGGGCATGCGCCTGAAACTGAAGAAATATTCCCTCCGCTCCGACCAGCACATGGTCATCAGAAAGGGGCACAGATAATGGAAAAAAATACACCCCCTAAGCTAGTAGGATCGGCGGAGTGGGGGTGTGTAATTCAGATTTTTTTTTTTTATTCTGCACTGACTGTCTTTGAAATTGCCCCAGCCCCTGTTCAAATCCAATCCGGGGACAAAACCGGGGACAGACCTGGTCCGGGGACAGTGTCCTCAATCTGGGGACTGTCCCCTGAAACCGGGGATGTCTGGTCACCCTATTTAAAGAGGAACTGCAGTCTGCTCACATAATTTGTAATAAAAACATCTTTGCCATTCTGAAGCTTCCCTCCAACCACTTTACATATTATTTTATGTATACTGTGATTCTGTACTTGCCAAACATGCTGCAGAAATCTCCCTCTACTGAGTCTGACAGCAACCATTTTAACTGTGGGCAGCTGAAGCTACTGCCTGTTCACTTCCTGGATTTACACAGTCACACCTCCAGCTCTGCAACTCTCATTGGCCCTTTTATGACTCATCCCCCTCCCTTCCTGGCAAACTCTCATGAGAGTGAGAGAGAGAGCTGTGCATGATGTCATAAGCCAAGGCTTTTTACCAGACAAGAAACAGGAAGTGGGCTGTATAAGGTATTTACTGGCAGATAAAAAATGTTTTACTATCCAAAGTTAAAACAACAAGGGCAGAAGATTTAATAAATGGAAAGATGAAAAAATGACTGAAGGTCCGCTTTAAGTAACCTGAGAGTGCCCGCACTTCCTTTAGAATATAATTTCATGGATGGTTTGAAGAGAGTGAAGACGGTTTACTCTATAAATATGCTTTGACATATTGACTCAAGGTGTGTTTATCTATTGTCGGTTATCTAGAAAAGCCAGAACGATAGGGGAAGGGTAAGCCTTCTGGGCAAGTCACATCCTGTATCCAGGCTTCTGTTCTATGATGTGAAGTCAGCGTCCTACTGGTGGTCATAGAGACCTTTATTTTATATGTCTATGGACATTCCTGTGTGACTGGAAAGGTTGTACATGTCTATGGACATTCCTGTGTGACTGGAAAGGTTGTATATGTCTATGGACATTCCTGTGTGACTGGAAAGGTTGTATATGTCTATGGACATTCCTGTGTGACTGGAAAGATTCTATATGTCTATGGACATCCCTGTGTGACTGGAAAGATTCTATATGTCTATGGACATTCCTGTATGACTGGGAAGATTCTATATGTCTATGGACATTCCTGTGTGACTGGAAAGGTTGTATATGTCTATGGACATTCCTGTGTGACTGGAAAGATTCTATATGTCTATGGACATTCCTGTGTGACTGGAAAGATTCTATATGTCTATGGACATTCCTGTATGACTGGAAAGATTCTATATGTCTATGGACATTCCTGTGTGACTGGAAAGATTCTATATGTCTATGGACATTCCTGTATGACTGGGAAGATTCTATATGTCTATGGACATTCCTGTGTGACTGGAAAGGTTGTATATGTCTATGGACATTCCTGTGTGACTGGAAAGATTCTATATGTCTATGGACATTCCTGTGTGACTGGAAAGGTTGTATATGTCTATGGACATTCCTGTGTGACTGGAAAGATTCTATATGTCTATGGACATTCCTGTATGACTGGAAAGATTCTATGGACATTCCTGTGTGACTGGAAAGGTTGTATATGTCTATGGACATTCCTGTATGACTGGGAAGATTCTATATGTCTATGGACATTCCTGTGTGACTGGAAAGATTCTATGGACATTCCTGTGTGACTGGAAAGGTTGTATATGTCTATGGACATTCCTGTATGACTGGGAAGATTCTATATGTCTATGGACATTCCTGTGTGACTGGAAAGGTTGTATATGTCTATGGACATTCCTGTGTGACTGGAAAGGTTGTATATGTCTATGGACATTCCTGTATGACTGGGAAGATTCTATATGTCTATGGACATTCCTGTGTGACTGGAAAGGTTGTATATGTCTATGGACATTCCTGTGTGACTGGAAAGATTCTATATGTCTATGGACATTCCTGTGTGACTGGAAAGATTCTATATGTCTATGGACATTCCTGTATGACTGGAAAGATTCTATATGTCTATGGACATTCCTGTGTGACTGGAAAGATTCTATATGTCTATGGACATTCCTGTATGACTGGGAAGATTCTATATGTCTATGGACATTCCTGTGTGACTGGAAAGGTTGTATATGTCTATGGACATTCCTGTGTGACTGGAAAGGTTCTATATGTCTATGGACATTCCTGTGTGACTGGAAAGATTCTATATGTCTATGGACATTCCTGTATGACTGGAAAGATTCTATATGTCTATGGACATTCCTGTATGACTGGAAAGATTCTATGGACATTCCTGTGTGACTGGAAAGGTTGTATATGTCTATGGACATTCCTGTATGACTGGGAAGATTCTATATGTCTATGGACATTCCTGTGTGACTGGAAAGATTCTATGGACATTCCTGTGTGACTGGAAAGGTTGTATATGTCTATGGACATTCCTGTATGACTGGGAAGATTCTATATGTCTATGGACATTCCTGTGTGACTGGAAAGGTTGTATATGTCTATGGACATTCCTGTGTGACTGGAAAGGTTGTATATGTCTATGGACATTCCTGTATGACTGGGAAGATTCTATATGTCTATGGACATTCCTGTGTGACTGGAAAGGTTGTATATGTCTATGGACATTCCTGTGTGACTGGAAAGGTTGTATATGTCTATGGACATTCCTGTATGACTGGGAAGATTCTATATGTCTATGGACATTCCTGTGTGACTGGAAAGGTTGTATATGTCTATGGACATTCCTGTGTGACTGGAAAGATTCTATATGTCTATGGACATTCCTGTATGACTGGAAAGATTCTATATGTCTATGGACATTCCTGTATGACTGGGAAGATTCTATATGTCTATGGACATTCCTGTGTGACTGGAAAGGTTGTATATGTCTATGGACATTCCTGTGTGACTGGAAAGGTTGTATATGTCTATGGACATTCCTGTGTGACTGGAAAGGTTGTATATGTCTATGGACATTCCTGTGTGACTGGAAAGATTCTATATGTCTATGGACATTCCTGTATGACTGGGAAGATTCTATATGTCTATGGACATTCCTGTGTGACTGGAAAGGTTGTATATGTCTATGGACATTCCTGTGTGACTGGAAAGATTCTATATGTCTATGGACATTCCTGTATGACTGGAAAGATTCTATATGTCTATGGACATTCCTGTATGACTGGAAAGATTCTATGGACATTCCTGTGTGACTGGAAAGATGTCAGCTCAGGACAGCGGTGTCCAGTGAAAGCTAACCAGGGTGAGTACATTGAAGACAACAGAATCAGACTAGAAGGAATGGGAGGGGAGAGCTGAGCAGGGAGGAGAGTGCTGTTTACAGGAAGTAACCAGAGAGACAAAAGACATGTTCAACCTAATACATAGGAAGGATTGTACAGAGACAGCGGACTGAGGCTGAGCTGTGACAAGAGAGTGCAGCCACCTTCCTTCCATAACAAGGGTCTCCTCACTGAGTGCTATGGCAAGCCAGTCTACAGGTGGGTGACATCTACTGCTGCCTTACTCTTTTTCTGCAAGCCTCAGGCTACAGGGCTCATTCAGGTGGGCGATTAAAGTGCTAGTAAACTCTGCTTTTGGACTTGTACCTACAGGTAAGCATATAGTAAGACTTACCTGTAAGTACAGCGAATATCTCCTAAACTTGCGGTGTTTAGGAGATATTCACCCTGGATGCAGCCGGTGACGTCACAGGCGCATGCGCTCTGAAGGGACGACATACCCGTGCCATCCCTTCAGAGCTCTGAGGCGCAAGCCGTGACTTCTGTGTGCATGCGTGGGAGTGATGTCATCGCGGCTCAGCCATTCAAAGCACCGCAGCCAGCGAACCCAGAAGGAAGACTGGATGAAGAGGGAAGCCCTGTCAGTGGTGTTGGCGCACCGCTGGAGGGCTTCATTCTAAGGTAAGTATTTCATAATGTTTTAGTATGCGATGTATACTAGCACTTTATGGCATTGCCTTGCAGGAGTTTTTTTTTATTTTTTTAAAAGGTTGCGGTTTATTACCGCTTTAAGTCTTATTCACCGTGCAGAGATGCTGGCAGATGCCTGTGCATCCACCTTAGAGCTGCATACTGGCGATCCATACAAGTAAACGCACATGCAGCAGCTGTGTCCATGCACCCTCTTCTGTGGGCTGCCAGCCTGCAGCTCCGAGGTGGATACACAGGCATCTGCCCGCGGCTATGCACAGAGGATGGGCACCCGTCTAAATGAGCCCTAAATGAACATGCGTTTATACTCTATCAGAGGACCTAGTCAGCCCCTAGATTCATAGAATTCTACTTTCTCTAAACGCAGCTAAACTGACCGCACCCTAAACACAGGTATGCTCAGCGTGAATTGTACTACTTAAAGCAGTATTAAATCCAAAAGAAAACATTTATTATATTGCAGCTTACCAATTCTTAGATGCATTACATTAGATTAGGCTGCATTTTTTTTTTTTGGGCTTTCTTTCTTCTGTTTTCATCTGGTGATCCAGCCAGCAAGTCTGTTTACCTCTCCTACAAGTGTTTCAGCTAGAGTGTTGAGGCAAACCATTAAACACTGAACAGGGTGGTTACAGCAATCATCTTTTTTATTTATGTAAAACCCAGTTTTACATAAATAAAAAGGCCTCTTTCACACCTATGTGTCTTGCAGTGCATTTTCAGTTTTGCAGAAACCCACAAACAGTCCATTTTTTTTTTTACTGTGTTTTTATTCTTTGTATATTTATTTATAATTATGTTTAGTTTGTATATAGCACCGTGGCCCTGTGAGATACGACATTTCCTTCTACTGTATGTCTTTACGTGTAGTAGAATGACAATAAAGCTCGACTTGATTTAAAGCAGAGCTCCACCCTAAAGTGGAACTTCCGCTCATCGGATTCCTCCACCCCTCCGGAGCCACAATTGGCACCTTTCGGGGGGTAGGGGGTGCAGATACCTGTCTAAAACAGGTATTTGCGCCCACTTCCGGGCATACACTCTGCGAGTAGTGCGTCACTTCCCGGTACACCCCCCCCCCCCATTGTGTTCTGGGAAACACACGACTCTCAGAACACAGCGGGGACCAGTGAAAGACGCGTATGCGCAGTAGGGGACCAGGAAGTGAAGCAGCAACGCTTCACTTCCTGATTCCCTCACCCATGATAGCGGTGGGGGCAGCCGAGAGATGAGCAATCGCTCGTCTTCTGCTGCGGACGTCGCTGGACTCCAGGACAGGTAGGTGTCCTAATATTAAAAGTCAGCAGCTGCAGTATTTGTAGCTGCTGGCTTTTAATATTTTTTTTTACTGCAGAGCTCCGCTTTAACATGATTTCCTATGGGTCGTGTTCACATCTGTACGGTTTTTAACTGGTGTGTTATTTGGAAAGGGTCAGGGACTTTTTTTTGTTCGCAGCAGGTTTTGTTTTAGGTTTCATTGACTGCAGTGGAAATGCATTAAAAATGCAGTACTTACGTTTTTGCAGCATGACAGACAACAAAAACGCAAAATGCATCCAAAACACAGAAAAACGCATTAAGCACAAACTGCATAGGTGTGAACTTAGCCTAAAGGGAATACAAACTTGCTGTAACAGCTTGTATAACTGCAGTGTGAGCTGGTGTTTAACTTCAGTTTGTTTGACTCCTTTTCACGCTGGGGCCGCCCTTGCGTTAGCGCTAAAGCGCCGTTCGCTAGCGGCCGAAGAATGGGTTAAAACTGCCCGTTTTGCGGCGCTTCCGAAGCGCTGCCCATTCATTGCAATGGGCAGGGGCGTTTGAGGGTGCTGTATACAGAGCTCCCAAACCACCCCAAAGATGCTGCTTGTAGGGCTGTTTCTAACGTCCCGCAAGCGCACCGCCCCAGTGTGAAAGTACCCATTGCAGAGAATAGGAGGCAGTTTTCAGGCGATTTACAGGCGCTATTTCTAGCGCTAAAACGCCTGAAAACTGCCTCAGTGTGAAAGGGGTCTTAATGTATCTAAATCTGCTAGTCCATCTAAAGGCCCATACACACGATCGGACTTTCCGGACGTGTTTTATCGGACAATCCGACCGTCTGTATGCTCCATCGGACAATTGTTGTCGGAATTTCCATGGACAAATGTTCGCTGTGCATGCTCTCAAACTTTGACAACAAATGTGTTTCGTCGGATCATCCGATCGTGTGTACACAAGTCCATCGGACTAAATTCCAAAGTACAAACACGCATTCTCAAAACCAATGCTAAACATCAGACAACAATAGCAGAAGTTGCCCAAAGTGTGGCGGTAAAGAGCTGAAAAACCACGTGATTTGGTGAATGTTGGCTGAAAATGTTCTGCCGTGTGTATGCAGAACAAGTTCACGGCCAACGCCCCTTCGGACCAAAATCCACGGAAAAGTCAGATGGAAGTCCGATCGTGTGTATGAGGCCTTATACTCCCCTCCCCTCCAGACTGACATTGCTACTATCCAAATGTGCCCCCTGTGCTCCTTTGTAGAGAGTGGGGACACACTAATACAGGAAGTGTGTTACTACTCAGATCCCCAGATTATAAAAAGAGCGAGAAAAGTAAAAAAAAAATAAAAAATGCAGCCACCACATCCAATTATTGGTAAGCTGCAATATATTACACTACTGTAGCTGGATTTAGAATGTAATAAAAACACGTGTATATCATTAACTGTGTAAATGAGGTATAAACATTACGTCTTCCAGATCAAGTCCTCCTGTTTACACGCCTTTACCGGAGTATATTCATACAGAAAATTGAGAAAGTTTGGACAGCCGCACTCCAAAAAATTGTTGCTTTTATTGTAAAATCAAATCACAAAAATACATGCCACAGCAAAAAACAGATGCAAGCTAACGCGTTTCACACTAGCTCAGTGCTTAATCTATGATTAAGCACTGAGCTACAGTGTGAAATGTGTTAGCTTGCATCTATTTTTTGCTGTGGCATGTATTTTTGTGATTTGATTTTACAATAAAAAGGAACAATTTTTTGGAGTGCGGCTGTCCAAACTTTCTCCATTTTCTGCATTATCATATGCATTGCCAGCACCCGTGGCTTTGGATTCAGTGAAAAGGCTCATCAATCACATCTGAGCGGTAACTCCCTTTCTCTGAGTATATTCATGTTGACGTGTGTTTAGAAATATTCAGATTAACCAATCTGCCCCTGGACACAGAAAATTCGTTATAAATGCAGCTACACATGTTTAATTATTACATGCATTTATAAGTGTCCTGTAAAAGGATGTAAACGCAGGTTTGTCACTGCCAGTGTAAATGAGACCTCAGCTAAGCGCTGTAATTCAAGTACTGACAATTTCTTGTTATTTTTCATAGTACTCTCTAGGACTAGAGGGACAGATATAGTGATGTGAGTAGATACAATGTATTACTACCGCTGTAGCAGCTATGTATACTTTGTAGCGAATTGTGTTTCTTTTTTTGCTAGTCTCAGTAAATTTCATTTCAGACAGGAAAGTTTCAGTAATGTAAGGCCCCATGTACACGGGACACGGTTAAATGCGCGTTCAGAGGTAGTTGGACACTTTTTTCAACTGCCCCTGAACTCATTCAATGTTATCCTATGTGACCATGTACACAGTCTCGTTTATTGCCGTTTTTAGGCAGTTGCGTTTAACAGTGTTTCTTTAAAAGCAAAAAAATGGGTTCAGACGCTAAACGCGGTAACCCGCGTTTAGCAGCAATTCGTTTATAGGTCGTTTTTCGTTTTTGGCCATTAAGGGCCAGTTCACACCAGACGCAGGTCTGTTCAGTTCCGTGTGCTTTTTTTTTCTGCACAAAATGCAAGCACAATGTTTTCTAGTGTTGTTGGTTCTAGTTCACACCATGCAGTCAGTTTCCGGTCAGTTTCTGCACCAGAAACTGACTGCATGGTGTGAACTAGAGCCAACAAGAGCCACTGGAATACATGGAAAACACTGTGCATGCATTTTTTAGTGCAAAAAAAAAAAAAAGCGCACAAAACTGTACGGAACTGCATCTGGTGTGAACTGGCCCTTAGAACATAAAATAAAAAAATATATATATATATATTTTTTGAAACGCTTCTAAACGCAAACGCGGCATGTAAACGTGGCAAAATGGACATTTTAAACGTGGGTTACGATCTGTCAAGTTTAAAGCGGTTGTATACCCGCTGCTGTTTTTTTTTTTTCTTCATACCTGAAAGTCAAAAGGCATAATGAGCTAGTATGTATCGCATACTAGCTCATTATTAAATACTTACCTTAGAACGAGGCGTCGGGAACTTACCTGGTCCACGCCAAGGGAGATGTCATCTTGCCTCGGCATGTCTTCCGGGTATCGCCGCTCCATCGCTGTGAGTGGCTGGAGCGGCGATGTCGTCACTCCCGCGCGTCGGCAAGGTCCAGCGGCTGCCGGGCTTTACCCGAGGACACCCCGCTGCGCATACGCCGCTGCAGTCAGCGGCCCATTGCGAGGGGAATATCTCCTAAACCATACAGATTTAGGAGATATTCTTTTTACCTACAGGTAAGCTTTATTATAGGCTTACCTGTAGGTAAAATTTCAAAAATAGGGTATACAACCGCTTTAATAATTTGGGAGCAGTTGTAAAAACGTCCCGTGTACATGGAGCCTTATGCTCTGTACACACGATCGAATTTCCGATGGGATAAAATCCGATGGAATTTTCCATCGGAATTCCGATGAAGCTGACTTCCATCAGTCTTGCCTACACACCATCAGACAAAATTCCGACCGTCCAAAACGCGGTGATGTAAAACACTCCGACGAGCTGAGAAAAATTAAGTTCAATGCTTCTGAGCATGCGTGGGTTTTTTCTCTGTTGGAGTTCCACACAGACGATCAGAATTTCCTATCGTTTTTTTTTTCCCCCATCGGAAAAAATTTAAAACCTGTTCTATTTTTTTTACACCGATGGAAAAAAAGTCCGATGGTCCCACACACGATCGTTTTTCAGATGAAAAAAGTCCATCGGTTTTTCCAATGAAAAAAGTCTGATCGTGTTGTAATGTGGGGGGTTGTTTAGCTCAAGTGTCGCACCCACTAGCGAGAACAGTCCCACACAAATGTTTCCTTTTGAAGGCTTGTTGGCCCACTTTTATTAAAGAAAATCAGACAAAGTTCCAAAAAATGAAAACAAATGTGGTTTACCTCACAGGGGGTTTTCACCATCAACATAAATTGGTAGTATGTTCAGCCTCCTGGCTCACACATGCAACAGTGCAATGAAAATACCGAGCCGCCTGGCTCTCTTCAGCAGCAGCACCACTGCTCAGGCTCCCGCATGGAGCTTTCCTGACTCCTGTCAGCAACCTCAGACTCAGGTCTCTGGGTTTCACAGTGCAGCCTGCACTCTCTAGCTTCTCTAGTGTCTCTAGCTATTCCAGTGCACACTTGCACACCTGAACACTCTGGGTTCTCCCTTGCAAGCCTGGTCTCCTCAGGAGGGTGGAGCCCAGAACCATGGTCAGGTGTCTACAAATAGGCCAGCACACACCTGACCAGTCAGTGTGCTGGTAAATCCCAAAATCTGGACCCATGACTGGGGATTTTATCCCACCCGGATCTCTAAGAAATCCCCGGGCTCCAGGTCCCAAAGTGAACTTTTTTAACCACTTGCCGCCCGCCCTATAGCGGATTGACGTCGGCAAAGTGGTTCTAAAATCCTGACTGGACGTCATATGACGTCCTCAGGATTTTAAGCCGCTGCGCGCCCCCGGGGGCGCGCATCGCGGCGATCGTTGTTGCAGGGTGTCAGTCTGACACCCCGCAACTCTGATCTAGGTAAAGTCTCCGTCGGAGACTCTTTACCACGTGATCAGCCGTGTCCAATCACGGCTGATCACAGTGTAAACAGGAAAAGCCGGTCATCGGCTTTTCCTCACTCGCGTCTGTCAGACGCGAGTAGAGGAGAGCCGATCGGCTGCTCCTCTGACAGGGGGGGGTTTGTGCTGATAGATTATCAGCACAGCCCCCCCGAGGATGCCCACTGGACCACCAGGGATGCCACTAGACCACCAGGGAAGCCACTAGACCACCAGGGAAGCCCACCATTATTGGTATGCCACCCTAGACCACCAGGGATAATGGATGCCAATCAGTGCCACAATGGATGCCAATCAGTGCCCACAATGGGCACCACTGATTGGCAGGCATTATTGTTTGGCACTGATTGGCATCCATTAGTACAGTACAGTGCCACCTATCAGTGCCCACCCATGCCACCTATCAGTGCCCATCCATGCCGATCTGTGCCCACCCGTGCCGCCTATCTGTGCCCACCCGTGCCGCCGATCGTTGCCCACCCGTGCCGCCGATCGTTGCCCATCCGTGTCACCTCATCGGTGCCCATCCGTGCCGCCTTATCTGTGCCCATCAGTGCAGCCCCATCAGTGAAGGAGAAAACTAACTTATTTACAAAGTTTTGTAACTGAAACAAAAAAAAACTTTTTTTTTTTCAACATTTTCGGTCTTTTTTTTATTTTTTAGCAAAAAATAAAAATCCCAGAGGTGATCAAATACCACCAAAAGAAAGCTCTATTTGTGGGGGGAAAATGATAAAAATTTCGTTTTGGGTACAGTGTAGCATGACCGCGCAATTGTCATTAAAAGTGCAACAGCGCAGAAAGCTGAAAATTGGTCTGGGCAGGAAGGTGTATAAGTGCCCAGTATGGAAGTGGTTAAAGAATGAGGAGACTGAAATGCCAGTTTCCTCTGTGCATTATAAACTCCCTGGAGCCCCTCAACCTGTCCAGTTGAGAATTCTGGGTCACTACACTGGTGGGGTACCACACTACCACAGTGTGTACAGGGCATTAGGCTTAATTTACATTGCAGTGGACCTTGCCACCCCTCCAAATGTGATTTGCAGTGGATCTGTTTTCACGGGTGGGGAGGAAGTCCTATGTCCCCTCCTCCCTACCTGATTTAACCACTTTGTCCCAACTGTGTGCAATGCACATGGTTGAAGCATGGTTCCATTCACTGGATTAGGTTGGCTACAAGATGTAGAATTTGCTTCCCAGCCACAGCTGTGTGTACAACTCTCGCTGGCTGCCTGTGAGGCATAAAGCAGAATGAAAATCTTTTTTTTAAAAAGAGTGAGAAGGCAGGATCTTTATTGCAGAAGAGACGTGCAATGTGTTTTGTGCAATAAAATAACTACCTCCTCCCAGTCTTCTTTAGAGCAGCTCAGTTTACATTCCAGCATAGATCCTGGGTTCCTGGAGGACTGAATGCGCATGCGTAGGAGTGACATCATTCCATGGTGTACAGCCAATGAACACAGCCATAGCCCAGCACGATGTTGACGTCAGTGAGGGACATTGGGCCATTGAAAGGTAAGTATTGGGGATTTCAGTTCCATTTTAAGTGGGTTGGTAAAAATGTGTCTCATCCACTTAGTTTTACCGCCCTCTAACTGCAAGTGTACGCGAGCCTTAATAATTAATCATAGTTACATTCTGCATTAAAGTGATACTAAAGTCTCGTTTACAAACATGTTATACTTACCTGCTCTGTTACAGTGGATTTGCACAGAGCAGCCCGGATCCTCCTCTTCTCAAGTCCCTCGTCTGCGCTCTTGGCCCCTCCCTCCTGTTGAGTGCCCCTACCTGAGCCGAGCCGCAGCTCTGTGTATCCATGCAGACACAGAGGTGTGGCTCGGCCTGCCCGGCGAAGCGCAATTGGCTCCCACTGCTGTGTCAGCCAATGAGGAGGGGAGTCCCAGACAGACGAGTCTCTCGTGCAACATCTCTGAATGGAGATGGGACTCAGGTAAGTATTAGGGGGGCCTGAAAAATGCCTCATCTGCAGTCCCAGTGTGAAAGCCTGAATGCTTTCACACTGGGGTGGTGCGCTTGCAGGACGTTAGAAAAAGACCTGCAAGCAGCATCTTGGGGCGGTGTATACACCGCTCCTCCACCACCCCTGCCCATTGGAATGCATGGGCAGCGCTGCCGAAGTGCCTGCAAAGCGCTTTGGCAGTGGCACTACACAACGCTTTTAACCCCTTTTAGGGGGTTAAAAGCACCCTGCTCCTGCCCGAATAGCGGCGCTTTACCGCTACCCGCCCCCCCCCCCCCCACCGCTCCATGTGAAAGGGCTCTTAGAATATCTTGAATGCTAGAATGCAGATGTTTGGGAAATTTACACATATTAATAACTAAAAAAAAAATATATTTTTATATTTTTTATGAAATATTTTTAGGCACTTACAATTTAACCACTTAGGCTACTTTCACACTGAAGCGCTGGCGGTATAGCGGCGCTATTTTTAGCGCCGCTATAACGTATTTTTTGCCGCAATTTGCGGGCGCTAGCGGGGGGATTTTAACCCCGGCTAGCGCCCGAAAATGGGTTAAAAACGCCCGCAATAACGCCTCTTTGCGGCGTTTTGCGGGTGTTTTGGAGGCGCTACCATATTGATTTCAATGGGCAGGGGCGCTATAGGAGCGGTATTTTTAACGTTCCTATCGCGCCCCAAAGATGCGGCTTGCAGGAGTTTTTTGACCCTCCTGCAAGCGCAAAGCTCCAGTGTGAAAGCCCTCGGGCTTTCACACTGGATACAATTGAGCGGCTTTTTTGGGGCGCATTGCAGGCGCTATTTTTAGCGCAATAGCGCCTGCAAAGCGCCTCAGTGTGAAAGGGGCCTTAAGGACCGCCTCACGCCGATATACATCGGCAGAATGGCACGGCTGGGCCCAAGCACGTACAGGTACGTCCTCTTTAAGAAGCCCAGCCGTGGGTTGCGACCCGGTCCTGAGCTCCGTGACAGTGCCCGCGGGATCCGTGGATCGGGTCACAGAGCTGAAGAACAGGGAGAGGTAAGTGTAAACAAACCTCTCCCCGTGCTTCCTAGAGTGAGTGTCACTGACCGTCTGTTCCCTGTCATAGGGAACGACGATCAGTGACGTCACGCGCCAAGCCACGCCCCCACACAGTAGTAATCACTCCCTAGGAAACACTTAACCCCTTCAGCGCCCCCTACAGGTTAACCCCTTCACTGCCAGTGTCATTTTCACAGTAATCGGTTCATTTTTATAGCACTGATCGCTGTAAAAATGACAATGATGTCAAAAGAGTCTGATGTGTCCGCCATAATGTCGCAGTCACGATTAAAATCACTGATCGCCGCCATTACTAGTTAAAAAATATATATATATATATATTTATAAAAATTAAATATAAAACTATCCCATATTTTGTAGACGCTATAACTTTTGCGCAAACCAATCAATAAACGCTTATTGTGATTTTTTTTTTTTTTTACCAAAAATATGTAGAAGAATACGTATCGGCCTAAACTGAGGAAAAAAAGTGTTTTTATATATTTTTGGGGATATTTATTATAGCAAAAAGTAAAAAATATTGCATTTTTTTTTTCAAAAAAGTCGCTCTATTTATGTTTATAGCGCAAAAAATAAAAACCGCAGAGGTGATCAAATACCACCAAAAGAAAGCTCTATTTGTGGGCAAAAAAGGACGTCCAATTTTTTTTGGGAGGCACGTCGCACGACCTCGCAATTTTCAGTTAAAGCGACACAGTGCCGAATCGCAAAAAGGGGCCTGGTCCTTTAGCAACAAAACGGTCTGGGGCTTAAGTGGTTAAGAAACTACATGGTAATATTGAAACTCAAGTTTGAGCAGTTTAATTATGCAATAAACAGAGTACAAAAAAAGAATATTGTTACCTGACATTTTTTTCTACATGCCTTCACACATTGAGGAAAGCTACTCTTGTATGGACGTGCCCTAACCAGCACGTCTGTGTCCCTGCCCCCTCCCACTTCAGCCTTATTTTCAGATAGATCCTAAAAATACAAATATTTTTTACACTATGAAATATATCCCGTTTCGAGACCCAGGAGTGCTTCTGAATCACTGTAAAATTGTTTGCTTTGATGAAATGCATCGGGACAATTGCCTTAAATATAGAGTGTGGGGTGGCTACCCTTGCTGTCAGGTCTACTATTTATATAGCTTTAAAACATATACAGTATATACCCAAGAACAACAATATATATTATTGCATCTTACTGGTCCTTACTGCATTAGTCTTCTTTTTTTACCTTTTATTTTAACCTAGTAATCCTGCCATTAACACACTTCCTGTCCTAGGGTGACAACCATACAGAGCAGCGTTGTCACCCTAGGAAAGGGAGTGTTTTAAAACAACATAATACCCCTTTCTCTTCTCAATAACTGGGGGAGGTGTTTTATAGTCCACATAGATAGCAGGGAACAATGTTAACTGACAACATTTCCAAGGCTGGGTGTACAAGAAGTTATCAGCTACCTAGGTGAACAGTTTTTTTTTGCACTTGTTGAACAAATATAATAAAATTCTTTCAGTCATACAGTATGTTTAACAGATCAAAAGGGAGCAAATACAATAAATTTATTGTTAGCGGTTACATACACTTTAAATAAGATCTAGGCAAACAGTTGACGTATTCATAATCTCTCTTCTGTTGGTTGGTCTCTGTATCTATATGTTGCCATTAGCAAAAAGAAAGTGATACGAATCTTGGACTAACTCATCAGACTGAAAATGAAAGCATTTAAAAAAAAACTTTGAGTTTCCTTGTCATGCCATAATAGAAGCTTTTATTTTCACATCACCAATGCCACCCTGTTCCTGGACAATCAACATCTACACATTCCATTGTGAATATATTAAAGCAGTAGTAAATTCCTGGTTGTAAACAACAAAAATGGGCCCCTTGCAGGTTTAAAGTGGAGTTTCCACCAAAAAATACAAAATCGCATTATTGTGCATATAATAGCCTTAAAAAAAACATTTGAATTTTTTTTAATTTTGTTTTTTACTCACCTGGAAGTACCTGTTGCTATGCGGTCCCACAAAATCTGCCTTCTGAATCACCTCGGATTCTGACATCATCTTCCTCGGCTCCCTACTGCTCCTGGGAAATGTGTGTCATAATTTCCCAGGATGCAGTGCGCTTCTTCCCCTATGGCAGTGATGGCGAACCTTGGCACTCCTGATGTTTTGGAACTCAATTTCCCATGATGCTCATGCACTCTACAGTGTACTGGAGCATCATGGGAAATGGAGTTCCAAAACATCTGGGGTGCCAAGGTTCCCCATCACTGCCCTATGGCTAGAATCACTCGTCAATACAATCCAGGAAGTAAATGCTTGTGGGCTTCACATGCCCACAAGCAAAATGAAAACTTCAAAGATTTTTTTTAAAGTCTCTTTATGCAGTAACTTGGCAGATCGGCGGCGGTTTTTAAAATAGTAAGTCATCTTATATGTACCACTGTATTAAATGCTGAAATAACATGCTTTTAAAAAATGAAAAATGTGATACCTTCTGACAGACTTGCCTACAAATGGAGCCCTCCAGTTCTCCCCAGCACTTCCATCTTCACCTGGTCTTCCTTCCCGGTTCGGAATCTTCAACCGTTTGAATGGCCGGGCAGTGGTGAGGTCACTCGCAGGCATGCGCATGGGAGTCACATTACTGCGGCATGCTGAGCTGCGCATGTGCGGCTCAGATCACATTACTTGGTTTTTTACCAGTTTAACCAGTTCCTGCCCAAGCTATAGCCGAATACGGCAACGCTACAGCGGCTGGTGCGCTCTGATCGCTGAGTCCTTTGGAACCGGCTCATCACAGATCGGGGTAAAGGGTCAATCGCAGCGGCCCTTTACCATGTGATCAGCTGTCAGCCAATGACAGCTGATCACAGGATGTAAGCAGAAACCATTTATCGTCTTTTCCTTCCTCACGCTGACAGCGTTTAGGAGAGATGAAGAAAGCCGATAACCAGCTTCTGTAAAAGGGACATCGATCCCAACATTGCCAAGCAGTGCCCACCAGTGCTACTAATCATTGCCCATTAGTGTCACCTATTAGTAGTGCCCATCAGTGCCATCTTTCAGAGCTCATCAGTGCCCACCAGTACAGCCCCATCAGCGCACATCAGTGAAGGAGAAAAATTACCCGTTTTGCTAAATGTTATAACAAACTATGAAAACTTTTTTTTTTTTTTTCAGTCTTTTCTTGTTTGTTTTGCAAAAAATAAAAAAACAAAAGAAAGCTCTATTTGAGTAAAAAAGAAAAAATGATAAAAAATGTCAAATGGGTAAAGTGTTGCATGACCGCGCAATTGTCATTCAAAGTGTGACAGCGCTGAAAATTGGCCTGGTCAGAAAGGGGGTAAAAGTGCCCAGTAGGCAAGTGGTTAAGGGGCAATGCTACCTGTGTGGATATAAATGCTTGGATATCATCCCGACACACACTGGAACTGAAAAAGTGGCTTGGAAAAGCTTTAAATGATCTTCAGCATTACAGCATTACAGAAGTCCAGTTTAACTACTACTGTAGTGGGATGCCCCTTTGTCCAGATTCCGGTGCAGGTCCCTTTAACTCAGCTCCCCACAATCCTCTGAGCTCCTGGACACGCCCGGGGGATATAAATGTCAGATCCTGCCTGATGGGACACCAGTGACTGGGAAAGTGAGCTGTTCCCAGGTGCTGGGTCCTCCCCTGTTAAGTCTGGTGTGCGGGCCACCAGCAGTGAGCACAAGAGTACGCAGCATCTTTCCAAGCCCCAGTCACTGGAGAGGACTCTGTTACAGTCCATTTGTGGAAGCTGTCCATGAAGTGGGTTGGCCCTATCTGCAGCCACCAGAACCTCCTGACCGAAGCAAGTAGAAAGCAGTGTCAGTGTGAAGTGTGTGCCAGCAGGAGGTCCACTCAGCTCACAGTCTGTTGAATGAACGATTACTATCTTGGACACGTGAGATTTCCTTAGCTCTCTATTCTATCTGTAGATTGAACTCAGAATACGCTGCTGCCATCTAGTGGACATTAGTTGAACGGCAGTATAATTGTTATATCCTCTTTCTTTATGGTTCATATTAATGTTCTGTACTGTGTACCCGTGTTCACACGATCTCCATTACAATTTATGTTGAAGTTCATTGTTAAGTAAAGCGGAAATTGCACATCACCACTGGTCTGATCATTTGGCTGAAACTGTTACACAACAGCCATTTTACTCCAAAATTAAGGTGTGGTCTCATCATTTTTTGCGGGTATGAAATGGGGGTGTTGGAGTATTAGTGGTATAACAGTAAGAGGTAGGTTGGGTACTGCACCTCTGGACTACACTGGTCATGTGCAGCTGTGAATCAGGAAATGTCTCACTGCCTGTGACTATCGCTGCGGAGTGTCAGCTTCCTGGCAGGCAGAGGCACGTGGAGCTGCAAACACGCCTGAGCTTATCCTTACTTGCACGTATGACATATGTTTTCACACCAGATGCAGTTCCGTGCGCTTTTTTCTGCACTAAGTGCTTGTTCACACCAGATGTAGTTCTGTGCTCGTTTTTTCTGCACTAAAAATGCACGCAGTGTTTTCCATGTATTCCAATGGCTCACATCAGTGCAGTCAGTTTCCGGTTAGTTTCTGTTGCATCATTTTGCGTACCATTGAGGGTCGGATTTCGGCCCGGGCTGTCTTTTTTTTTTTCAACGACCGCTAGCGGACCATTCCTTGATTAGCACCTTTGTGCAGGGGGTTCGCCATGTGATCCCCCCCTGTTGAGCCTCCTCCCCCTCCTTGGGATCTGAATTTGGTGCTCTCGGTTCAAGGACATCCCTTTGAAAATATCAGGGAGATTCCTCTCTTGACCTTGTCCCAGAAGGTGGCTTTCTTAGTGGCCATTACTTCTGTTCGACGGGTGTCTGAGTTGGCGGCCTTGTCCCGCAAGTCGCCTTACTTCTTGCGCCCACGACCATCTTTCCTTTCAAAGGTGGTCTCGGCCTTTCACCTTAATGAGGACATTGTTCTTCTGTCCTTGTGTCCTCACCCATCGCATCCCTGAGAGTTTGCGCTTCATACATTGGATGTGGTACGAGCATTACGGGTGTACCTGTCTGCTACTGTTTCCATTCGGAAGTCTGACTTACTGTTTGTGTCTGTCTCTGGTCCAAAACCAGGCCAAGCGGTGTCGTCTGCCACCTTTTTAATAGGTGGCTCAGACAGACCATTATACAGGCCTATGCCCTTAAGGGGGAGGGGCCTCCCTTTCCGGTTACGGCGCATTCCACCAGGGCAATTGGTGCTTCCTGGGCTTTCCGACATCAAGCGTCGGTTGCACATGTGTGCAAGGCGGCGACCTGGTCGTCCGTTCATACCTTTTCTAAGTTCTATATGGTTGATGTGGCTGCATCTTCGGATGCTTCCTTCGGCCGCAAGGGTTGCAGGCCGCTGTTTAAAATTGCAACTCCTCCGTTCAGGAGTTCTGCTTGTTTGGAGTGGAGTTTGTTTTTTCCTTTACTACTGCTCCCATCCTTTTCTGATACTGCTTTAGGATGTCCCACGTGTTTCAGTATTAGAGCTGTGTCAGTACATGGACGATAAGAGAAAATAGGATTTTTGTACTCCCCGTAAAATCCGTTTCTCTGACGTCCATGGACTGACACAGCACCCACCCTTCTTTAAGGTTTGTACTGCTTTTGTTACGAACTGAGGCTGCTAGCTGCAGGTAGGAGTGTTATGTCCGGAGGGACCGCCCCCCTGGGCGGGGCTGTTTAGCTCTGTTTTTTTCTAGAATGTATGTTTCTAACATTCTGCCTAGATCTTCTCCTGCGAGCAGGGACATATAACTGGTCACAGTTCTGGGGGTGCTGATGGAGTACGTCCCAGAACTACACAGTGACTGGTACATGTGATGGGTGGGTGTTAAGGCCGTCACCTCTACTACCGCATGTATGTGTATAGTGATCATAAAACGGGTTACACTACACGCACCCAAAATGTTCTCATTCTCAGTCAAGCAGACCAAGTCCTGTTCTTTGTGAATGGTTTATAGGTCTTTGGGATCCCTTCAGGTAGATCTCCCCAGTATTGGTTTAGCTGTGTCAGACCAAGCCATCAGTGTTACCAGTACATGAGAATTCTTTGTATATTCATACTCTGTGTTCAATATGTCTTGGTCTATACTGAATTTTCCATAAGAAATTCAAGGGGAATTCACTTCAAAGGGGACTTTAGGTGGCCAGCTGAAGACCTCCCTCTCAGTCATAACTGGATTGCATAGAACGTAATAAATTATGTGGGGGGGGGGCAAACCTTTAATTTATATACTTGTAGACAGTTTTAGGTCTTAGGCCTCACGCAAAGTCCCAACCCCTTTCAATTCTATGAGTTTTATATAGAAAGTCCAGCCCTGTTTCATTTATAGACAGTCTGGGTAGTGATAAGGCCCATACACACGATAGGACTTTTTGACAACAAATGTCCGACGGACCTGTTTGATCAGACAATCTGACCATGTGTACGCTCCATCAGACAAACTTTTTTTCGCTTTTTCATCGGACAAATGTTCGCTGTGAGAACAGACAAACTTTCCGGCAACAAATGTCCTACGTCGGCTAATCCTATCGTGTGTACACAAGTCCATCGGAACTAAAGTACAAACGCGCATGCTCCGAACCAATGCTAAAGCTCGGACAACAATAGCAGAAGTTGCCCACAGGGTGGCGGCAAAGAGCAGAAAAACCACGTGATTTGTTGAAAAGGGCTGAAAAAATCTTGCCGTGCATATGCATACCAAGTTCACGGGCAACGCCCTTCGGGCAAAAATCCACGGAAAAGTCCAATGGAAGTCCGATCGTGTGTATGAGGCTATATGCTGGCTTTTTCCTGTTAGGACTCCAGAATACACCTGCATAGTCTCATGACTAGGTCCATGAGTCAGAAATCACGGAAACCATTTGAACAGCATGATAACCTTGTATTTTCAGGAGATGTTTAGCAATGGAAGCTTCCATACTTCTGTATAAGTGCATTTTTATTACCCATGATCCTTGAGCATCTACCGATAGCTTGGTTGTCTATTTTGGAAGGACTGGCCCTTTTAAAACATAAATGTCGTTAGTGTGCAAATACCATGTTCGTCCAATTCTGGAACATAAATGTAGATTTTCCAGTCTGTGGTATTGTGTTGCCTGGAGGGAAATATCTTTTGCAAGCGTATCTAGACAGTTGTAACTCCTGAAAGAATGCTGAGCTCACTGCTTAGTACTATTGTCTGTAAAGTTACTTATTTTTAAGTCCTGAATTTCTGGTTTGTTCTGATTTTCAGGTGCTGGTATGCTTTCCTTTGCATTATACTAATTGCCGTTCCATACAGGACTACTCCTCTTTTACATATTATTTCTTGTTGCATGTTATTTTATAAAATATATTGCTACAGTTGTAAACTGTGCTTTGTTTGTATTTCTTCCTACAGTAAATTATCACCTTAATTTGCACACAAGGTGACATTTTCAGTTCTGTAAGAATGTGGGGATCAGAACATTTGCTACAAAATCCTGTACCGGACTCTCACCTGCAGCTCTGGCAGTGTCATGTTGTAGGCAGTAGTGGTGATATGGCATATGTAGCGCACAAAACCCCTGTCTTTACCTGCATTTAATTAGGCTCCTCGCAGGCAGAGAGAGGCACACCGCACCACAAGCCCGTACCCTCCTGTGTGAGGAGGTTGAGCGGTGTTAGTTTTTCGGGCCTGCCTGCGGCTGGTGTTATGATCCTCCCGAGAATGATTTCGCCTCTACCTTAGATAGATGCAAGTCTTTATTTTTCCCCAGTAATGTAACTGTCCACACCAACTGAAAGTCCAACTTCTATATTTATTTCTCACGGATAATAAATAGTCTCTTTAACAGCAGACAGGTTGGAACAAGACACAGGACAGCTTAGGTGGGAGGAGGTCCAGAAACAAACTCAAATGATTTCTTCAGACTGTTTAGGTTTCACAAACAGTTTTGGCGCACGATCTCTGCCACAGACCGTGAGGTTGGTCTCTGCCACAGATCGGGTGAATAAAAGTCACTGCCACTGACTTGGAGAATGGGTCACTTGCACTGACCTGGTGAATAGGGCCTTGCCCTATGAAGTCACTGCCACTGACCTAAACGAGTAGGGTCACTGCCACTGACCTGAAGAACTACCATCTTAAAGTATTTGGCCCATGTCAAGGAGAAAACCATCCCTCCGGAGAGTTACCAGAGGCCCTCACCGTCGCCACGACTCTGCGCTGGGTCTTCGGAAAGGGTTACCTCCCTGGCCTCATCTCAGATACGGGTCCCCTCGCAAGGCGGCACCCTGGGAGCTCTCGATCCCTAGCGGACCCCAGCCGAAGGTTGCTGGGCCCCGGGCCTTCAAATAGTACCTCACCCCAGACTGAAGGTGTTTGGTATGGAACAGGAACTCCACCTCCCAGGCCTAAGGCACCCGGAGACGACCCTCCTCATGCCAGGTGTCTGGGCGTGGACAAACCAACCACCCCCAATGTAAGATGTCCACCCCTTTTTTTATACCCTCTCCTGACAGGCACAGCAGGTTCCCCGCCCTGCCGTACTACTGCCGAGAGGGGACACAAAAGGTGCAGCCCTGGATTGGTGGTTCAACCCTGGCCCATGGCAACAGCGACACCTGTAGGCCACAGGGAACGGTGCACCAACACTATCTCCCATTAACAGAAATGGTCCATTAACCCTAACAATCAGTGTGTCTGAGCCTAATTATCACTCAGACACTACACTTAAATTGAACACCCCGCTACACATACAAATTGAATTTCAAGTTATAAGACAAAGGTCCTATAGGTGGGGTTCAGTGCCTGGATGCTAGGGATTGTTAATAGTATTTTGCTCCTAACCTGCAGTTATTTTTTTACAGTACAGTTACAATACAATAAAATACAAGAGAATTAAGAGGGCCCTGCTCATAGGTGTTGAAAAAACGCAAAAAATTATGAGATTTTTTTTACCGCGTTCGCGGTAAAAATATCGCTAACGCCTATGCGTTTTTACCGCGTTACTCATTCATTTCAATGGAGATGGGCGTTTTTACAGCGCTATTTTTAGCGCCCTAAAGATGCTCCAAAAAAGCTGTTTGCAGGATTTTTTCCAACGCACAGCCAGCAAAACGCCTCAGTGCTTTCACATTGAGAATGATGGGGCAGGATTATTTCAGGCATTTTTACAGCGCTATTTTTACCGCGAAAACGCGGTAAAAACGCCTCAGTGTGAAAGGGGCCATAAGAACTTACAATCAAAGAGGGTGTGGCAAGTGGTACAAAAGGTTATAATTGTTGGGGGATGAGCTGAAGTCATATGTTTTTTCTGTGCTGCATTTTATTGCAATTTAAAAGGTGGGTTACACACTACAAAATCCATTCAAGTACAATGGATTGGAAAATGCAAAGTGTATACCCATATGTTTAGCTTAAAAAAAATAAAATAAAATGTTTAATGTTTTAAAGCTGAAATCAAGCCACAGTAAATCCAACCCCTTACATTGGATTCCTATTCCCTTTCTGTCTAAATCGATCGAGGGATATGTTCTTCTTTCTGTGCTGCCAAAACCTTCAACACAATGGAGTGGTTGGGGTGAACCCTGGGGCAGAGATTGGTTGGCACTTTCCATGAACCAGACTGAAATCTGCTAGATGTTATGTAGAATGACATGCTTTAGTTTGTTGGTGCCTTTCTTATATGCAGCAGTTTTAAACAGAATATATAGGGATTTCAGTAAAACAACTGTTGAATCTTGCTTGTGCAGTAGAAGTAAAAATATTTTTTACTAAGCTACTACCAGCCCACATGCCCTTCATCTTTGAGAAGGAGGCCCCCCCTCGCTAACCATTGGTTCCTGGTATAGGCAGGCACCAGGCTCTTCTGTACCCAGGAAAGGATTGCCAGCAAGATGATGGCTTGTACTACCTACTCTTTTTTCCTTTCCGTGGGGTGGGGCAAGTAGGTGTGTTGTTGCCTCCTCCCTTGAGAACTGGTTTTAGGGGTACCTTCAATGCTGTATCCTGGCCTAGGCCAACAAGGCCCAGGCCTAGGGCAGCACTTTGAAGGGGAGCAGCACGGAAAGAGTCTCCGCCGGCTTGCGCTACACTGTTAGTGTAGCGCCAGTCTTATGGGGTGGACTGGGCTGAGAGGCGAATTTTGTCTAGCGCCCCCATAAAGCGGCCGCACTGCTTCCGGTATGTGGGCGGCCGGCATTCCGCAACTGTGGGGGGAGGCGCTGCTTCTAATTTTGACTGTCCTATCATCCTGGACAACAAACCTTCCTCACTATGCTATATGTTTTCTGCTGCACCATTGGCATGGTTATATCTTCTTAGTCCTCTCCATAAAATTATCAGAGATTTATTGCCTATAGTTCTACTTCAAGCACACTTTTTTTTTTTCCATTTTGGATAAAGTAAGGGAGGGTTATAGCCCTTGTCAGTTAATTTTTTTTACCATCCCTGTCCCATTGCAGAGATTTCCCTTCACTTCCTGCCCCATAGCTAAACAGGAAGTGGGAGGAAATATATGCAAATTACGGGAATTCATTGCCCCCCCCCCCCAGGCTCTCAGAACTAGTGTCCCCACTCAAATTTCAGGGCGGGTCTTAACCACTTCGCGCCCGGGCCATCGGCAAAAGACGTCCGCAAAGCGGCGCTCAATTGCTGAGAGGACGTCCATGGACGTCCTCCTATTTACTTCCGCGATGCGCGCCGCCGCGGGCGCGCATCGGGGAAAAGCTGTGCCCGCCGTGTCAGGCGGGTACCGATGCGCGTGCCTGGTGGCCGCGATGTCCGCCGGGTACCCGCGATCGGCGGTCACAGAGCCAGGGACGTGGATCTCTGTGTGTAAACACAGAGATCCAAGTCCTGCTAGGGAGAGGAGACTGATGGTGTGTCCCTTGTACATAGGGACAACCATCAGTCACCTCCCCCAGTCAGTCCCCTCCCCCCCACAGTAATAATCACTCATTAAGGAACATATTTAACCCCTTCCTGGCCCCTAGTGGTTAACCCCTTCACTGCCAGTCACATTTATACAGTAATCAGTGCATATTTTTATTTTATTTTTTTACCTAAAATATGTATTAGAATACGTATCGGCCTAAACTGAGAAAGAAAAATAGTTGAAAAAAAAAAATTGGGATATTTATTATAGCAAAAATTAAAAAATATTGTGTTTTTTTTCAAAATGGTCTCTCTATTTCTGTTTATAGCGCAAAAAATAAAAACCGCTGAAATTATCAAATACCACCAAAAGAAAGCTCTATTTGTGGGAAAAAAAGGATGTCAATTTTGTTTTGGAGCCACGTCGCACGACCGCGCAATTGTCAGTTAAAGCGTGACAGTGCTGAAACCTGAAATTTCGCCTGGGCAGGAAGGGGGTTATGTGCCCAGTTGTCAAGTGGTTAAACAGCAAGGGGTGTGGCCTTGACAGAAAGGGGTGGGTCATATTTAAATTAGGGGGTGCACGAGTTTAGTCAGGCCTAGGGCAGCACAAAACCTAAATACACTACTGGGCACCTTGTGTGTTTTGTAAGAAAAATAAACACCCACACCATGAAAAATATGTTAAATTTATTTTTTCCACTAAAACTCATTAATATTTACTGTTCAGGTTTCAAAAAATGGCTGAAGGTGTCTTAACAATTGCCAGGAGCTCAGAGAAGAGCAGGGAGTATCAGACATACCTGGCCAGCCTCCTATGTGATGGCAATAAAATGAAGTGAAAAACAAAAAAAGCTTTAAAAAATCAAAGTCAGACATATAAAAAAAAATGTTTTAAACCCCTCGCATATGCACCTAAACACACCTGTTGAGTGCACCTTCTTATGAGGGCAGCGATTATGCTACTCATTTTATGTATCAACGCACACTTTGGAATGTATGCAAACATTCTAGGATAGTTATCTATAAACCGATAATCTGTCTGTAAAGTGTTGCCTATGAACAACTGAAATCTGCATGTTCTCAGGACTCTATCATGACTGGTCTCGGAGGCGGGTTATCCAAAAACCACCCAAGAATAGGCAGGAGCTTGGGGCCTAGGGGGTGTTTATGGGGCCAAACTACAACCCCTTCATGCTCCTACAGTAAACAAGGAGGATAGCACAATTGGTCACAGCTGTGTGCCTTTTACAGCTACTTTCACACTGTAGCCACTCCGCGTTAGCGCTAAAGCGCCACTCGTTTTAGTGGCCCTGTTTAAGCGGCGCTTTTCGGCCGCTAGCGGGGTGCTTTTAACCTCCACTAGCAGCCGGAGAAGGGGTTAAAACCGCCCGCGTTGCTGCGCTTCCGAAGCACTTTTCAGGCGCTTTGGAAGTGCTGCCCATTCATTTCAATGGGCAGAGCATTTAGGGAGCACTGTATACAGCACTCTCAAACCACCCCACAGTTACTGCTTGCAGAACTTTTTATAACGTCCTACAAGCGCACCGCTCCAGTGTGAAAGCACTCTGGCTTTCACACTGGACAGGCATGGGAGGCAGTTTTCAGGCGCTTTACAGGTGCTATTTCTAGCGCTAAAACGGCTGAAGACCGCCTTCAGTGTGAAAGTAGCCTAAGGTACGAGGAGTGGGGAATGCAAATCTGCTGGCTTGCCTAGGGGCTCCATTCTGCCTTTTATCAGTTTCTGACTGGCCTGCAGGGAAGAGCAAGGTGTATAATATATTGAAATTCATAGGTATAGCACTTTCACACAAAACATTGCAGCTTAATTCTTTCTTAAGCCTCGTACACACGACCGAGTTTCTCGTCAAAAAACTACAAGAAAACTGCTGGGAGAGCTTTCTTGCGGAGAAAACCGTTTCGTGTGTATGGTTTCTCGTCAAGAAAACTGCCGGGAATCTCGACGAGAAAAATAGAGAACCTGTTCTCTATTTTCTCGTCAGGATTCTCGTTTTTCTCGTCGGCCTGTTTTGCGACGAGAAAACCGGTCGTGTGTATGCTTTTCCGAGTCTTAAAAAATCGCTCAGAATCAAGAGACGGGAGCGCTCCTTCTGGTAAAACTAGCGTTCGTAATGAAGATGGAACATTCGTCATGCTGAACTGAAAAGCACGAGGCTGAAAAGCGCGAATCGTCTCTCACCAAATTTTTTACTAACGTGCGATAACACAAGATCAGCAAAAGCAGCCCAAGGGGTGGCGCCATTGGAATCGAACTTCCCCTTTTATACTGCCGTCGTACGTGCTGTACGTGACCGCGCAGAACAACAACGAGATTTGGAATTGACAGTGTGTATGCAAGGAAAGCTTGACAAGAATCTCGTCGAAAATCGACGGGTTTTTTACGACGAGAAACTCGGTCGTGTGTACGAGGCTTTACTCGTTTCAGCCACACCTTTTTGTACATGCTTTTACTTGGCATGTATCATAGAGAAAGGATAATATAGCTTCTGGCATTGAATCAGCTAAGTATGAAGAGCTTGTAAAACATTTTTAACTGCTCTAAACTTTCTACCCAACCTCTAAATTACTGCATTTGTTATATTGGAAAAGGAAAGGCAGACGTGAAATATGACTTGTGGGTTTAGCCAGTCATCTTTTGTATATGACGTGTTGTGTTCTTTGCCTGACTACTTTGCTCTAAAGCTGTTCTTACTCAGAAACCTGGAAGGTATGACCAGATCACCTTCCCTGTATAAATGACCACTGCTGGGTACAGAAATGCGTGCATCATTTATCCTCTTAAAGGAGTATGGCCAAAGCTTCATAATTCTCCTATGGATCACATAAGGTGCAATTTGTTCTGCACTCCTGTGACCCATTTTCAGCCAACAGTGGGATAAATCCCGCTGTCGGCTTACACCACTCAGCAAGTCCAAGCTCTGAAAAGATCCTAACCATATGGTTAGTATCCACCCAGCACCTGGTTCAGCCTCTCAGCGATCCTCTGCCCTCTCCACAGCCCAGTGCTCATTGGTGGGCTGGAGGGCAGAGCAGAGAGCCACCGACTGACAGTCATGACTCTCCGCTCAGAGCGGAGGGGAAGAACTGAGCAATCAGTGGTCTTTGATTGCTCAGTTCTCACTGCAGAGCGGGCGGGGACAGAAAGAGCATTGGATCCACCTAAGTGAGTATGAGACCTGATTCACACCTATGCAGTTTGCATATTGCAGGTGCATTTTGCATTTTTCAATACACGCTTTTTAAAGTCCCTGGCCCTTTCCATAAAATGCAGAGATGTGAACTACATTCATAGGAAACCATGTTAAATGGACTGTAGTGTGTTTCTGCAAAACCTGAAAACGCACTAAAAAATGATTATGTGTGAACCAGGCCTGAGTCTTTGTTTATTTTTTGTAAATCCCAAACTTCTCTCTTAGGCCCCTTTCACACCAGCGGACCGTATGGCCGCTTTTTCATCCGTCCGTTTACGGATGAAAAAGGGACATACATTGGTTCCTATGAGATCGCGGGTGATCTCATCCGTGTCCGCAATCCCCCGATTCTGCAGACGGAGGAAAATCCTATTTTTCTATCTATCTGCAGAGCGGATCGGATGAACACGGACAGATGGTCTGTGTTCATCCGATCCCCCCCATAGAGGAGAGCGGAGATCTGACAAGGCGGTCCCTGCACAGTGTGCGGGGACCGTCCTGTCATCCGCCGGCTCAGCAGAGCGATCCCCGCGGAGGTTCAAGGGGCGGATCTACACGGATCCGTGCCGTGTGAAAGGGGCCTTAAGGGCATATTCCATCTTTTGTAATAAATAAATAAAGGCACTCATGTGGAAAAAATGCATTTATTAACGGTTTACATTGGAGCCTGCAAAATAGTGTTACCACAATCAGTGCATCAGCTACAATGCACAGGCTCCTGCAGACTGTTCCTCCAACCTCAAGTCCATACGAGGTACAGACACTCAGTTACGGAGCTGGAGGGAGTAATGAATAAATGAGCAATTTTGATCTGGGAGTTCCTCTGCTATGGTGGTAGATGGGACTTGTATTTTTTCCATTCACAGATCCATGTGAATAGGTCTGTGAATGGATGACACGGTGGTGCTAAAAAAAATAAATATAGGATGCCGTGGGAAAAAGAAACCTTGATTCGGGTAAGGGAGGGCAGTTTGAGGGTGGCGGGGCTGCAGAATGTGACCATGTTTCATGTTACACCTTAAATATGGGTGTATCAATATATTAAGCTGTTTTTGTATTCATGCGTAATACATGCACACGTGATCATTATTATTTTATATTTGTTTATATTTTCTTAGCACAGCTTAATATATTGATGTTGAAGATTTACTGTGAAAAATATTTCATAGTAGAGCTGCTGCTTCTTGTATTTCACTTGATGAAAGTTTATTTTTGGGCTTATGCACAAGCACAATTTTTTTTTTTTTTGGGGGGGGTTTTATTTTCTTTAAAATATGGGTGTAACATGAATCCCGGTCTTAAGTGGACTTATCCTTTTAACAGATTGTGTGTACAAGTCTACACATGTAAACATTGTTTGCAAGTAACTGGCAAATACATTAGGGTTCTGCCATAATGTGCAGATTTCTGTTTGAATCCCATGACAATTGGCCAAGATTGGACAGGATCTGTTTCCAAGTTACTTCTAGGAGGTTTTTTTATGATTAATACACATAGGAAAATAAAGCTTTCAGGAAAACAACAGCTGCCTGTAGCTGGTATTTTTGGAAACCATTTTCAACTCTATCAGAATACAGAAAATTATTTATTATAACTGCAATTATATTATGACAATCAGGATCACAGTAGACCTGAACTCTGAAGATTTGCTATGTGTTATAAGGAAAATTTAGAAGTGTTAATGGTGCCAAAGCAGATTTCGGAAAAGTGGACCTTTTTTTTTTATGTCTGAAATTGTACTTACTGACATGTAAGGGCTGCTTCACACAATGTGCTGTGTCCTGTGTTTTTTCCGCACTGGATAAATGCAAGCCACCGCTAGGGCACATAGAAAACTATTGTTTTCTATGTGGTCTGTTTACACCACAATGTTGGTATAATGTGCAGTGCAACAGAACACACCATGCTGCAGTGTGAAGACATGAATGAATTGTGACTATGTGACACTTCAAAAAAAGTTAAAAAAATAAAAAAGAGTAAGCAGTGCAATGTGTTGTAACATGCATTGTATCGTTCCCCACCAGAGCTCACACGACAGCTGCGCTCACAGTAAATGCTGCGTTTTACTGTGCAAGCTAGTGTGAACAAGGCCTGAGCTGAGTGTGTCTAGGCACTTCTATGTCTACAGCCTCATAGCTATTCATCTGCAGTGTGAGATCATCTTAAGGTAGGGTGACCAGACATCCCCAGTTTCAGGGGACAGTCCCCGGATTGAGGACACTGTCCCCGGACCAAATCTGTCCCCGGTTTTGTCCCCGGATTGGATTTGAACTGGGGCTGGGGCAATTTCAAAGACAGTCAGTGCAGAATTAAAAAAAAAAATCTGAATTACACACCCCCCTGCTCTGCCGCTCCTACTAGCTTAGGGGGGTGTATTTTTTTCCATTATCTGTGCCCCTTTCTGATGATCATGTGCTGGTCGGAGCGGAGTGAATATTCCTTAAGTTTCGGGCGCATGCCAATTTGGCTCCGCTCGCATGTTCCTCTGCCTTGGCTCATGTCTTGGCCAGCCGCCTGCCTGCTTATCTCCTTGCCTTCCCTGGTGGAGAGATCTTCCTTCGCTCCCCACCCAGTAGTATCCGGGGCCCGGAGAGTAAGACTTGACAGGCTGTGAGGCGGGCGGCGGCGGCGACGGGCAGAGAGTCGCTGATTGGCGCCATTACTAGTAAAAAGAAAAAAATGTCCCCGGATTTCATTTTAAAAATCTGGTCACCTTATCTTAAGGCCCATACACACGGTCAGACTTTTTGCCAACAAACTTCAAAATGAGCACGTTTTCCAAAAAATCCTACCGTGTGTACGCTCCATCGGACAAACTTTTTCGGTTTTCATCGGACAAAAGTTCGCTCTGCAAATGGACAAACTTTTCTGCAATAAAAGTCAGATGGTGCAAAGTCCGAAGTACAAATACGTATGCCCAGAACCAATGTTAAAATCAACCAACAATAGCAGAAGTTGACCAAAAGGGTGGCGGTAAAGAGCAGAAAAGAGCAGAGAAACCACGTGATGTTGGGAAAGTTTGCAGAAAAGTCCTGCCGTGTGTATGCTATGGGTGTGCCCGGCCAACTCCCTTCGGACAAAATTCCACGGAAAAGTTTGTTTGAAGTCCGACCGTGTGTACGAGGCTTAAGTCTCTGTTGCCTGTTTTTACTAGTCTCACAAAATTTGATGTGATATTTGGGGATGCCATTATTGTGTTGCTTGCTGGAGAGGGATTTGCACTTTATGCATATCCCTGCTTCTGCCTCATTCATTCTGTGGATTGGTGCTTTGTGGGAAAAAGATCAGTTACAGGGAGCCGCCTACAAGCAATACAGGGCAATAGTCCTTTGCTCTGCTTGCCTTTTTTGGACCAGTTTGCAGATGTTCTTTTTAACTTCAGGTCCTATTTAACTTGATAATTTTTATTGACTAATGCAGCATAACTTATTATTTTAACAGAACAGAAAAATGAAATGAAAGAACAATTAAGCTTTATTTTATACCCTTTGTGGTTTTGTAGATTCTGCTATGTTGTCTCTTTAGATAACCCATAGTGCGCTGTGAATCCTTTGTCAAGGTAGATTGAGAATAGCCGCACTCCAGGACAGATGAGAATAAAAGTTTCTTTATTTAAAAAAACTGTTAAAAATCCAGGAAATACACACATTCCCAGGACATCCAGTAAACACTTTTTCACACATCGGTGCTTATTCATTACTGAGTTTTCTAAGAGCCTGCACCCATTTAAAACAAAAACTGTCAGGTGAAGCTCATTAAAGGAAGACACAGCCCATGCATTTTGGGAAGGCTACATGACCAGTGTCCTCCTTGGAAATCCTGTCCGTAAACTGCAAAGTCTTGCAAGATGTTGGGGAAAGGCTTTTTCACCCCACAAGATGATGTGCACATCACATGTTACAGGAAGTAAAGGGAGATGGATTCATCTGCCCTTAGCGGAAAATACCACGATAAGAAGAATGGGGAACGGAAAAAAAAAAGTTATGCAAAGAATAAAAAGCCTGAAATTATCTATAGGAACTTGTTTGTAGGTTGCATTACTAAATATTTCTAAAGATACCTAAAATTTTTAGGATAAGTGAAGTTCCTCCTTACCCACCACGGCTATCCTGGGTGGAGATCGTATGATGTTCTCCCAGTTGCGTGCCCTAGGGGGCGCTCAGCGGCGCGACCTGTGACCCGCTGTGTCCGGAACACAGACCCCCTTCCCCCGGGCCATTGTGTGCGGCCCTGCTACCTTGTGATCGCTGTAACCAATCTCAGCGTTCACATGTCATTTGTATAGGAGTCTGCCAGAGTCCATCGTGAAACCAGAACATCTGGTACAGCAGGCTGATTTGCTCAACTAGCTTTAGGCTAGGCTGTCTGCTCTTCTTTTTTTCTGACCAGTGTAAATAGTATGTAGGGCAGTGTCCAGGGGTCAGTAGTATGTAGGGCAGTGTACAGAGGTCAATAGGATGAAGAGAAGTGTACAGAGGCAAGCATTATGATGAGCAATGTATAGGTATCATAAGGCAAAGGACAAGGGCGAGCAGGTCAGGGATTAGAAGGGCTCAGTACAGGGAGGTGAGGAGGGCTCAGTACAGGGAGGTCAGGATGTCATGGTGAATGGGCATCAGGAGGGTGCAGTGCAGGGGGGTCAGGAAGACATGGTGCAGGGGGCTCAGGAGGGTGTGGTGCAGGGGGTTAGGAAGACATGGTACTGGGGGGTCAGGAGGGCGTGGTACAGGGGGTCAGAAAGACATGGGGCAGGGGGTCAAGAGGTCACGTTACTGAGGGGTCAGGAGAGCACGGTACTTGGGAGTCAGGAAGTTATAGTATTGGGGGGTCAGGAGGGAATGTTACTGGGGGATCAGGAGGCTTTCACGCTGGGGGGCTGCCTATGCAGCCTAGGATTGGCTGAACATGTGTCCAACTCCTGTGGCCTAAATAAAATTGCTTTGTCAGGATCTGTTTACCTTGTCCGGCATTAGGTCCATTAAATAAGAATAACACAAATAATAATACAATAGTCCACTCAGCTTTCCTTGGGGACCCAGATTACTGCGACTTTGGCTGATTGATAGGTGGAACTGGCCATTAATCCAAGGATCTGCTCTTCAGAAATCAATTAGAAAGAGAGGGCTGTGGAGTGAAAAGAGGGAAGCGATGATCTGTGCATCTCTCAGGGAGCTCTGCTAACAGTGAAGAGCTTTGTGGGGCACAAACCCAAAAGCCCATACCCACCCAAGCTATTCCGGAGGCTGTTCTCACCACGCAGCCGCATGTATGCATGGGGGGGGGGCTGCCTCTGCAACCTTGGATTGGCTGAGCGTGCACCTGCACTGCTCTGCAACTCCGGAGAAAAGCACTGGGTTGACAAGGCAGGGATGTGTTTACAATCTACCCATCACCTGCCCACGCTCGATGGATAGATTGCGATCGTCTGGTTGCTGACCGTTGCCATAGATTGTAGACTCTAACTTTCACACAGAGTAAATAATATACACTAAATAGGGTTATTTTTACCAATGAAATGTAGCAGAAACATTTTCATAATTTTCTGTTTTTTTTTACATTTATATAGCAAAAAATAAAAAACCCAGTGGTGATTAAATTCCACCAAAAAAAGCTCCATCCGTCTAAAAAAAATGATAAAAAGTTAACTTGGGTACCATGTTGCATGGCTGAGTAATTGGCAAAGTGTGACAGCGCTGAAATCTGAAAATTAACATGGGCAGGAAGGGGGTGAAAGTATATTGAAATGGCTAAAGTGGTATTAAATCCAAAAGCAAACATACATTATATTGCAGTTTACCATTTCTTAGATATGATGGCTGCATTCTTTTTTAGGCTTTCTTTCTTAAATTTTTACCTGGTGATCCAGCCAGTAAGTCTGTTTTTCAAAAGAACAAGCAGACTATCCAGTTACAGAGATGAGACAAACCGCTTACAGTAATCAGTTTGTATTTATGTAAAACCTTTATCCCAAAAGGAAAAAAAAGCTGTTTGTAACAGCCTATAAAGTGTTAGCTGGAGTTTGTCTTCCATTTATTAGTGTAACCACTTTCCGCCCGGTCAATAACATATTGACGTCCGGGAAGTGGTTCTGTTATCCTGACTGGGCGTCATATGTCGTCCAGCAGGATAAAATGCTGGCGCGCGCCCCAGGGGGCACGCCGCATCTCCGATCGTGATAAGGAGCCTCTGTCACTGCTAATCATCGTGAGAACAAGGAAGTGCCGGTAAAGGGCATTCCTCGGTTCGCGCTGACAGGGAGAGACAATCAGCGGCTCTCCCTGCCAGAGGGGGGGGGGGGTCTGTGCTGATAATCAGCACATTGGCACAACTGAGGGAGCTGTGCTGATAACCAATCAGTGCCCCCAGCAGTGTCCCCAAAATAAAAGACTGACAGTGCCAATCAGTGCCCAGCAGTAACACCCGTCAGTAACACATCAGTGCCGCCTGTCAGTGTCGCCTGTGAGTGCCCATCAGTGCTGCATATCAGTGCCGCCTATCAGTGACCATCAATTCTACCTATCAGTGCCGCCTCATTAGTGCCCATCAGTGAAGGGGAAAACAAAATCTTTTTTAGTTTGTTTAGCAAAAAATAAAAACCCCAGAGGTGATCAAATGACCACCAAAAGAAAGCTCTATTTGTAGGAAGAAAATGATAAAAATTTTAGTTTGGGTACAGTGTTGCATGACCGTGCAATTGTCATTCAAATCGCGACAGCGCTGAAAGCTCAAAATTGGCTTGGGCAGGAAGCTGTATAAGTGCATGGTATTGAAGTGGATAAATATGCTAGTACACTTAAACATTTATCTGCTTCTTGTTTCACTTTATTATAACCAGCCTCTCTTGGGTCTAGTTTACACTTGCAGGTTTTGGGGGGGGGGGGGGGGCAGCAAATATAGGCAGTTGAGCCTGCAAATGCAGCTAGACAGGGTTGTAGACATGCCTTGGCTGTGATGCCCAAAGACTGGCACCCTGGGAGAAGATTCCAGCGAGGGACCTCTTGTTGACCTTGGACCATTAAAGAGGAGGCAAGTATAGTAACTTTAGTTCTGCTGTAAAAGCGATCCACCTTGGATTGCTTTTCTTAGACCAATACAGGTGTAAACAAACTTGCAGCACTGATACAGACAGTATAGTAGTTTTCATGATTGCCCACGTTGGGGTTCAGTTCCCACCAAGAACATTAGCTGACTTTAAGGGGTTGAGCTACTTAAACTGGAGAGTGCACATGGTAGCCAATCAGCTTCTAACTTTAGATTGTTCAATTAAGCACTGATGCTTTTTGAAGCCTGGCAAATGCCCTGTGTGTGTTAATTTTCCATTTGTTTTAAAGGAGCAGAGTAGAACCCCAGGTCATTAGTACCCCCTGTTCAGCAGATCTCCAACTCATTATTATCACTGTTCAACAGATCCACAGTACACTCATTCAGCAGATTCCAAGCTTATTAGTACCCTCGTTCAGCAGATCCCTTGCTCAGTAGTACCCAGCTCTGCTGATGCCCCCACTCAGTAGTAACCCCCAGCTCTGCTGATCCCCCCCCCCCCGCTCAGTAGTAACCCCCAGCCCTGCTGATCCCCCCTTGCTCAGTTGTAACTCCCAGCCCTGCTGATCCCCCCCCCCCCCTGCTCAGTTGTAACTCCCAGCCCTGCTGATTCCCCCCTGCTCAGTAGTACCTTCCAGCCCTGCTGATCCCCCCCCCACTCAGTAGTCACTCCCAGTCCTGCTGACCCCCCCCCCCTGCTCAGTAGCAACTCCCAGCCCTGCTGATCTCCCCTGCTCAGTAGTAACTCCCAGCCCTGCTGATCCCCCCCCGCTCAGTAGTAACTCCCAGCCCTGCTGAATCCCCCCCCCCCCTGCTCAGTAACTCCCAGCTCTGCGCTGATCCCTCCCCCCCCCCGCTCAGTAGTAACTCCCAGCTCTGCTGATCCCCCCCCCCCCGCTCAGTAGTAACTCCCAGCTCTGCTGATCTCCACCCCCCCGCTCAGTAGTAACTCCCAGCTCTACTAATCCCCCCCCGCTCAGTAGTAACTCCCAGCTCTACTAATCCCCCCCCCCGCTCAGTAGTAACTCCCAGCCCTGCTGATTCCCCCCTGCTCAGTAGTAACTTCCAGCCCTGCTGATCCCCCCCCCCACTCAGTAGTCACTCCCAGTCCTGCTGACCCCCCCCCCCGCTCAGTAGCAACTCCCAGCCCTGCTGATCTCCCTGCTCAGTAGTAACTCCCAGCCCTGCTGAATCCCCCCCCCCCTGCTCAGTAACTCCCAGCTCTGCGCTGATCCCTCCCCCCCCGCTCAGTAGTAACTCCCAGCTCTGCTGATCCCCCCCCCCCCCGCTCAGTAGTAACTCCCAGCTCTGCTGATCCCCACCCCCCCGCTCAGTAGTAACTCCCAGCTCTACTAATCCCCCCCCGCTCAGTAGTAACTCCCAGCTCTACTAATCCCCCCCCCCCGCTCAGTAGTAACTCCCAGCCCTGCTGATTCTCCCCTGCTCAGTAGTAACTTCCAGCCCTGCTGATCCCCCCCCCCCACTCAGTAGTCACTCCCAGTCCTGCTGACCCCCCCCCCCGCTCAGTAGCAACTCCCAGCCCTGCTGATCTCCCCTGCTCAGTAGTAACTCCCAGCCCTGCTGAATCCCCCCCCTGCTCAGTAACTCCAGCTCTGCGCTGATCCCTCCCCCCCCCGCTCAGTAGTAACTCCCAGCTCTGCTGATCCCCCCCCCCCCGCTCAGTAGTAACTCCCAGCTCTGCTGATCCCCACCCCCCCCCCCGCTCAGTAGTAACTCCCAGCTCTACTAATCCCCCCCCGCTCAGTAGTAACTCCCAGCTCTACTAATCCCCCCCCCCCCCCCGCTCAGTAGTAACTCCTAAACTCCCAGCTCCACTAATCCCCCCCCCCGCTCAGTAGTAACTCCCAGCTCTACTGATCCCCCCGCTCATTAGTAACACCCAGCCAGCTCTGCTGTTTCCCCCCCTTTCCGCTCGGTAGTAAATCCACAGCTCTCCTCATCCCCCCACTCAGTAGTAATCCCCAGCTCTGCTTATCATCTGATTTTCTGATTCTTGCTCTCTGTGACCCCAATCACCTCCTGCTATATTTATTTCTCCCATGCATCACACCATGTGTGATATCTGCTAGTTTCTCCTGCTTAGGTCCCCCCCCGCTCTGATACTCTGCCGCTCATTCCTCATTCTCCAGTCCCATTCACCTTCCGCTGTAGCATTCCTAAATTGCACACCACATGTGCCATCTACTAGTTTCTCCGCTCCAGTCCGGACCCTGCTCACCTTCCTGCTGCACACCAGATGTGACGTCTGCATTGGCACTTCCAGAATATATACACATGAACCAGAAGCTACTACTGATGACCTCTTTCCAGTTCGCTTGTAGGTTTCCCAGTGCATCCTGGGATATCTCATACCTGCAATACTTCCACAACAAAGCAAAGCTAAAGCGGAATAAGAACCTCTCAGACGCTTCAGGTGCTGCAAGTTAGCTTTGTAATAGACTTCTATGGAGGCTTTGGAGACACTTTGAAGCACCAAGAAAGCAACATGATGTATAATTTTTTAAGTGAAGCAAAGCATACACAACGTGTGAACAGGACTGTAAGGTAACCATTTTAATTAGTGACAGGTGCTTTGATTTGCATTCAGGCTGCATTCACACCTGGGCTTTTTAAATTGGGCAGAGATTTTGCCCGCAATTTCAAAACGCTTTGCTAAAATGACAAATCACACAATGTGAATTTCAGATGCCATTCATTTTAATGGCACCTGAAGATGCAATAGAGTTCTGCCGCAATTGTCGTTTAATAAATTGCGCCGCAATCACACCAAACCACATTGCGTGAAGCTTGTTGCCCAAAAAAGGATCGGGAGCTTCCAAAAGCTGCCTTTTTTTTTTTACAGCCGCAAAACATCTCACAGGTAGAGAAGCTATTATTTTCTTATGGAAAGACAAAGGGAGGGGAGGGAGGGGAGTGGGTGTGGATGGCACATTATGACGATTGAAATCATTAAAATATATTATTTTTTTTGGGGTAGGGGAGGTGGGAGAAGGGGGGAAGTGAGAAGGAACGTATGGATGAATAGGGCACTAGAAAGAATAGATCCACAAAAAACACGTTTACGTAATTTGATATTATTAAGTCACACAGGGGAGAGAGCGATCCTGTCCGTCGATGCCACAAGGCATTCGACAGCCTTGAATGGAAATATTTGTGGAAGGTTGCTAGAGGAGTACCGGTTTGGCCCAAAGTTTTGCCAATGGGTCAGGTTACTGTATGAGAACCCCAGGGCAAAGATAAGGATCAACGGGGAGTGCTCAGATTGGTTTAGATTGGCCAGGGGGACAAGACAGGGATGCCCGCTGTCCCCCCTGCTTTTCGCCCTGGCCATGGAGCCACTAGCCACTGCAATAAGGGAGTCACCAGGGATAAAAGGATTCAAAAGGAAGCTAGGAGAGGAGAAAGTCGCATTGTATGCGGATGATATTCTGCTCTTTCTGGGGGACACACAGACCTCATTAGAGACAGCAATGAATATTATAGGGGAATTCGGGAAATTCTCTGGGTTAACAATAAATTGGGAGAAATCCGCACTCCTACCGTTAGAACCCTTAAGAGGGCAGATAGATCAAGTGAAGGTGGTGTCTCAGATAAGATACTTAGGAATAAACATGACAAAGGACCCAGGGCAATACATAGGGGGAAACTTAGCGCCACTATTGTCAAAGCTGAGACAAAAATGCAGGGTCTGGAACCGGCTACCTCTATCTGTAGCTGGAAGGAGTAATTTGGTAAAGATGGTGTGGATGCCGCAAATTTTATATATTTTACACAATTCACCTGTATGGATCCCAAAACGGTGGTTCAGGAAAATAGAAGGGGTATTCAGGGAATTGATCTGGAGGGGGGGAATAGCAAGAATATCACTCCGAGCCCTACAACACCCAAGGGAGAAGGGGGGCTTGGCCCTCCCGAACCCTAGATACTACTTTCTAGCTGCCCAGTTGCAGCATATGAAGGGCAGTAACCAGTGGAAGGGAAGAGGAGTAGGAACGAGTGTAGTCCTGAATGATACAAGCCATGATTCGGAGGTTGAGGCAGTAGAGGCAGACTCATTCTATTCTAAATGCCCCACGGCTCAATTAATGGTTAAATGTTGGAAAGAGGGTAAGAAGATTCTGGGATATACCGGCTTCTCTGAGTTTTCACCTATCTGGGACAACAGTAACTTACAGGAACTTAAAACCATGGGAAGGGTCGAGGAGTGGGACAGATTAGGAGTACATTTGCTGGGACAACTATTCACCTTCGGCAGAATAAAAACATTCCAAGAAATAAGAGAGGAATACGCGGTCCCAAACAGATCCTTCTACAGATATCTACAAGTCAGACATGCGCTGAATGCAAAATTCGGACATAGTTTACCGGAAAGGAATGATATGGTTATCCTTCGAAGCTTAGTAAACGCAGAGACCGCTAGAGGGGTGATCTCAAACATATACGACTCCCTAGAGAGGGCTGATCGAAGTGATACAATAGCTAATAAAACTAGGGAGAAATGGGAAAAGGATGTGGGTACAATCTCTCCAGATCAATGGGAACAAATACTGGAAGCAGGCCCTGAATTGTCAATGTCCCCCTCCCAGAACATGTCCCAGCTCTACTTGATACATAGGGCGTATTATACGCCCCAAAGAATGTTCCAGTTTGGCAGGAGACCAGACCCAGGATGCCAGAGATGTGGCCAGGATAAGGGAGACCTAATACATATGGTCTGGAGCTGTCCCAAGTTATACCAATATTGGAAGCAAATAGTAGAAAAGATAAATAAAGTATTTGGTACATCTCTGCAGCCGGAGGCGAGGCTATGCGTGTTGGGGCTGGTGGAAGAGAGGGGTCCTTTAAAGGGTGAGCGCATAGCAATAAGGAGATGCCTGTTTCAAGGTAGGAAACTGATTGCACAGAGATGGCAAGCAGTATCCCCCCCTACAGTAATCGAATGGGAGGAGGTAATACATGACACTATAATAAAAGAGGAATTTATATACACCAAGAGAGGCAATAAAAAGAAGTTTAATATATGGGATAAATGGATCGATTGGGAGGCACGGGGGGGGGGGGGGGAGGGACGGGTTATGGGAATGAGTAGGAGAATGTGTTAAGATAAGGTAAAGTACACATACATTGTAATACACAAATGAAAAGGATGCATGTATAAATGTTAGGGGGGCTATGGGAATGAGTAGGAGAATGTGTTAAGATAAGCTAAAGTACACTGTAATACACAATAGAAAAGGATGCATGTATAAATGTTATGGTAAAGAAACAAATAAAGTATTTGATGTAAAAAAAAAGTTATTTTAAGGGCTTTGGCAGGTATGTAGCCTTAGGGACTTAAATTAAACTGCATTTTTTTTTATTGGGCCCCCAGAAGCTGTTAGCCATAATGTGCTAGTATGCACAGCATACTAAGAAATCCTGAAAATCATAAAAATCCTACCTGTCTGGGTTTTTTTTTTTTTTTAAGGTTCAGCCAAAAACTGAAAAACCTGGACCTAATGAACCACCAATTAATTCCTGACAACTGGCCAAAGATCTAATCTAAGTATCTTTCCAGTACCATAATTACACAATGCATATCAATTATATTCGATCCTGTGGAAATATAGAAGACCAACATCCCAGTTAAGACACACATAACTCTATTATACTATTATGGGAATTTTTCAGGTACCAGCGTAACAACTCTCTTACAAAACAGAAAAATATAATTTAGGTGACGCCAGTGGGATCTATACCATTAAAACATCTCATTGATTACATCCTCTAAAACTGTTATGTCATAGTCGCTAGAATCCTCCATTACATCCTTCTTGTTGCAAATAATTTAAATGCAACCTTCCACTTAAGTCTCTTCTCATGAGGAATGCCATTATAATTACTGAATATTCTGAATAATGTTATGTGTCATCACAGGTTCTCCTATGAAACAATAAAAACGTATCACTGTGCAGGACTGTGTTTCTTATATGCCATAAAATGAATTCACGTGTCATCATGCACAAACAAATACTTATGTCAAAGTCTAACGTTGAAGACCGTCTTGAATAAAATAAAGGATATCTATTGTCACAGAATAAACTTAAATTTTATAAAGTCGCCATTGTAATAGAAATACAGTGGACCCTCGGATTATGAGCATAATCCGTTCAAGGAGAATGCTCGTAATCCAAAGTACTCGCATATCAAAGCGAGTTTCCCCATTTAAGTCAATGGAAACAAAAATAATTAGTTCCGCATTGACTTCAATGGCATGCAATACCGCATGCGGCCAGAGGCGGGGGCGGCCGGAGAGCCTCTGAAACGGGCGAAAAGGCCCGAGGACACCTCGGAAAGACTTTGTTCCCGAGATTTGCCGAGGTCAGCAGAGCTGTCCTCGGGCCTTTCTGTGCGTTTTTGAACAGCGCCGATCGACGATGCTCGGCTCCGGCGCCCCCCCACCTCAGGCCAAACGCGATACTGCACACCGCTTTGGCCTGAATCGTGCTCGTTTTGCGAGACAACACTCGCAAACCGAGTTACGATTTTTTAAAATATAGTGCTCGTATTGCGAAACGCTTGTTAACCGCATTACTCGCAATCTGAGGTTCCACTGTACAAACAGTTATTTTAGACCATCCAGTATAAGCTTACTTGAAAAATCTCCTTTCATGTTGTGTATGTTGCCTTTTTTTAGGATGACCAGATGCAGATGTTTCCGATTTCAGGTGGCTGTTCCAAAGTGCCCCCAACTTGTAAGCAGGTGCTGACAGGATGTCTGAGGTTTTTTTTTTAGCCCTGTCTACACTTTGGGCTCCTGTGTTAACTGCATTGTTTGTGTATGTAGTGAGTCACAGGCTGCCCAGGTTGGGAAGGAGTTAATGCAAGTCAGATTTTTCCCGGGCTTTTGTGGGCTCTGCCCCCTATGCTGTCCTCATATAAATAAGGGGGAGGGCCTAACAGACAAACAACTCACATGGGATCACAGGAGAGGGCTGGCTATACTATGTATCCCACAGTAATCAACAGAGTTAACCCAAGGGGAACTACACCTGGAGGCAGGACACTGCAGAAGTATGGACTCTGACTCTGGGAAAGTTATGCACAGTGCAGCCTGCATCTAGGGAGAGACTAATGTCTGTTGTTTTTCATGTTGCTGGACTGTGCTTCTAAGAGGTTCAGTAAAGTTTTACTAACTGTTCATTCCCTGGTCTGAAGTTATTGCAGAGGAGTGCATGATCGTACACCGCGTATGACAAAAAACTGGGCCTGTCTCATGCATGCAGGGTGAAGAGAAGGACATGTAGTTACTAAAGTCAAGAAATTCAAGGGAATGAGATGGCAGCCAGACAGCTGGGGGATAGTAACATCAGACATGTAGTTACTAAAGTCAAGAAATTCAAGGGAATGAGATGGCAGCCAGACAGCTGGGGGATAGTAACATCAGGGGTGACAGGTTCTCTATACAGAGAGGAGATTAGTTTGCTGTTTCCCTCCCTAGTGGTTGGTGCCACAGCAACCAGGACTGAACCTGCGTGGTGGAGACCTCGGGGACCTAGCTGCAGGTACAGGAAGAGTTAATGAAGTAAGATGTGCACACACGTTGTATGTGTGTGGCAGAACCTGTACTCTGTGTCTGGGAGTGAGGTGATGGTAAATCTGGATGGGTGGAATGGGACACAAGCTAAGCGGTGTTCCCTTCTAAATGCTACATTACAAGAGGCAAGGTGTGGAACTCAGGGATGAAGTGATTTACGGTGCAGAGCCTCAGGTTGTGGCACAGTGGCATTGGGTTTACGGCTCACTTCTAAGTGCGAGGTGCAGCCTTAATGTTGAGTTCACATGAAAGCAGTCCCACCTGGTCCCCGGGCATTGGGGAGCGCAAGGAGAGTAGGCCCTGCATGCTGGGTGAGTAGGCCCCACCCACAAACTGTGTCCCTGGGAGCTGCATGTAATCCCCATACCTCCCAGCTTTGTCCCTGTGCCATGCACTCTCACCAAACTATCTATGTGTGCATTATATACACACAAACCCAAACCATCTTCTATTGGAACAGTACAGTGCTAGGTGTATAAACACGGATCCCATCCTTATTACTACCTGTGTACCCGAACCATCTACTTTAGGAGAGCGACAGTATAGTTCTGTGTGTAAATACAAGGGTTCTATCTATATTACTACCTGTGTTTCCAAACCATCTATTTTAGGAGGGTGACTGTGTGTGTGTGTGTGTGTGGGGGGGGGGGGGGGTGTGTGTGTGTGTTTATATATACAAGGGTCCAAACCAAGTATTTTGGACGAGGCCAGTACAGTGCTGGGTTTGTATATACAGAGATCCAATTAATATTACTATCTGTGTACTTAAAGTGTTACTAAACCCACAACAGTAAAATCAGTCTGTATATGCAGTAAAGCATGCTTGTTATACTCACTGTGGAACCTAAGGGGTTAATCCACCACATTTTGTAAAAAGGCTGTTTGATCCTGTCTTCTCTGATCCCCTCTTCCACAGTCCCCAATCCATTTCCTGATCGAACAGAGACTTGGGGATACTCTGCACATGCTCGGTTTGGTGTGTATTGCTAGAGATTTTGTTTTTTTCTTGGGAGGGTGCATGTGATCAGCACAGGGCCAATCAGCACTGTCCAGAGGGAGGTTCAGGAGTCATGCAGCCCATAGGACAGTCAGAGCAGAATGAAAACTCCTCCTACAAGTTTAACCAGACATTGATAGAAGTCATAAGACTGCTATATACTACTGATGAGAAAAGGTATTTAGCAGTTTATATTTACAAAAATAATTGCATTTCCATGTTATGTGTATTGTGGGAGACCAGATAAAAGGAATGCAGGGTCCTGGGTTTAGTAACAATTTAATCCATCTATTATAAGAGGATGGCAGTACAGTGCTGTGTATATATTTGGTCCCATTTACATTACTACCTGCATATCCAAACCATCTACTGTAGGAGGGTGACAGAACAGTGCTAAGGATGCCATCAACATTACAGTATATTACCATCTAAGTACCCAAACCGTTGGCAGTCTATGTGTTGTGTTGTTTTTTTTACTTTACTCCTGACTGCTGCATACTATAAACTGTTACATAACCCTGACCAAAGTATTTATTGTCTTGCATGCATTCAGGTGACAAACCATGAGACTTTACAATGGTTGTTGATTTTAATGAAGTTCTTCCTAAAGATAGGCATATGTAATGGAAGAGTTAAAAAATAAATAAAAATTAAGTTATTATTTGCCCTGAGGTTTATGTGTGTCTGTGAGACTGTCACATATGGCATAGTAATTAGGAGAATTTTGTAAATACAAGGGCTGTGGCATATGTGTGCAGTGTATACAGTAAACAGGCACAAGATCTGTGTAGTCATACCCTTTAACTACTTCCCTACCTGGCCAATTCTGACACTTCTCATGTAAAAATCAGCAATTCTTGCTAGAAAATTACATACAACCTCTGAACATTATTTATTTGTTTACGCAGAGGCCCCAGAGAATAAAATGGTGGGTGTTGCAAATTTTTATGTCACACGACATTTGCGCAGCAGTTTTTCAAACAGAATTTTTCTGGAAAAAAATGCACTTTAATGAATTTTAGTTCACCCAGTTTTTTGGTAAAAAAAAAAAAAATGTTACACTGAGTAAAGAGATATCTAACATGTCACCCTTTAAAATTGTGTATGCCCCTGGAATTGCTCCAAACTACGGTACCTAAAAAACCTTCATAGGCCACGCTTTAAAAGAGAATTACACAGGAGGTCTGGTGCTAGAATTATTGCTAATGCTCTGACGTTTGCAACCATACCTCACATGTGTGGTGTGATCACCATTTATATATGCGTGCGGGACTTGCGTATGCATTCGCATTTACGGGAGCACTTTACATTTTTTATTTTATTTTTTATTTAAAACGTTTTTTACACTGTCCCTTTTTTATTGTCAACTTCATTGCTATTACAAGGGATGAACAACATCCCATGTGATAGCATGGGCCTTGACAGATCTTCTATATGGAATTTATTAGATCCTAGATTTCTCCTTTTGGCCTCCAATGCTGCTGGTCAGACACAAATTTGGTCTGATCGGCTGCTTCACTGGCCAGTAACAGGCCAGGAAACAAAGAACTGAAACCGGAAGTGAAAAAATACTTGTTGCTTCATGTTTCTGATGACACAGAGGGAGGAACAACGTCCATTCCTCTGCAATACACTAGATGCTGCCGGGCAAGGCACAGCGCAGAGGGGGCCTGGAGGGCACAGCGCAGAGGGGGCCTGGAGGGCACAGCGCAGAGGGGGCCTGGAGGGCACAGCGCAGGGGGGCCTGGAGAGCATGGGACTGGGGGGGGTCTGGAGGGCACATTACTGAAGGGTCAGGAGGGTTGCTGTGACACAGCAACCTGTTCTGGTGCTCTGATCCCCACCGTTCTCTCAGGTTACATAATATCACCCACTTGAAAGAATTGGAGGGTAGGACCGGCAGGGATCAACGCTCTGCACTCAGGGCTGCAAGAGCCAAAACTAGCCAACAGCAAATCTCCACATGAAAGGGGTGTGCTGCGGGGCGGGGAATGCCTCTGCCTAGAACTGGCTATGCTTCCCAGTTTGGGAGCTCAGGCGCCTGGCACCTTGGCTCTTTCTTTCTCTGCGCAGCTCTGCCAATCCATTGGGGGGGGGGGGAGCACTTTCGGATCGAGAGGAACTCGATGGTGATCTACCAGTCACATGGTCAACAAGTAGATCGTAATCCCTGGGTAGCCGACCCCTGCTCTAAACCTTGTTCAACTAGAGAATGCTTCCTTCCTGATCTTTTATACACTAAATCTATATGACATGAGGTAGTAAGTTTACTAGCACTTTCTCCTTCCCCTCCCCCTTTCCTTTTTTGAGGTCCCACTATTAGGCCGGGAGATATGGCCTTCCTGATTTTTTTTTTTTTTTTTTTTTATACACTAAATTTATATCACATAAGTTAGTCAGTTTTGCTAGCACCTTCCCTTCCCCCTCACCCCCCTCTCTCCCTTTTTCCTCCTTTTTTTTTTTTCTCTTTTCCTGCCCCTCCCCTCTCTCCTTCTCCTTTCCCTTCCCCTGTTTGCCTGTATCCTTCTCTTTTTTGCATACCGCTCCTATCCTATTTTTGTTAACTCTCCAAACTAATGGAGAAAGAGCACAGGGTGTATAAAACAGGACATATCCCATTTGGATAAGAGGCTCCCCTAAGATACAAACTAATAATTTCATGAAGGGACATGCTGGAAAGGATTAAATTGAGACCAAATAATTGTTGTATCTGTATGTATGTATTTTTATTGTGTCTTATGTATTTATGTATTTGAATGTAATGTTTTTTGATTATAAAATTCTTTAAGAAAAAAAAAAAAACTAGAGCATGCTTTGTATTAATCGGGGGGGGGGGGGGGAATTCAAAGTACCTAAATGGCACCCATGCCAAGCGAGCGACCTCCTGTGCTTACAGGGCAGCTGCACAGCATGGGACATGGTAGCTAATGGAGATCACTGTAGGAGCAATGCTCAATTCAGTGATTTCCAGCTTCCAAGGTAATCCCCCAGGTATGGCACCTACATACATACATACATACATACATACATACATACATACATACATATACATATATATAAAATAAATATCATATATAAAAACTTAAATTCGTAAAGTCCATATGATAAAACAGCGCTAAATAAGGATAAATGTCCAAAAACATGTAAAAAGCACTTGAGTGATGACTTTGCAACAGTCAAACTAGTAGTGGTATATCTTCTCTGGACACACACCCAGATACCGCAGCGTCTCTGTAACTAGGAAGTACAGAGTGAACATCACGGCAGCTGTCGCAAATCCGGAACAAAGGACTGCCGCGTTACGAATGCAACACGGGCGCCCTCTTGGGACAGGATAGCGGTGATTACACTCTATACTTTATGTGCTGTTTTACAAGTGATTGAATTGTACGTGCATTTGAAACAGGGTTTTAGTATTGGGGATTTCTTAATTAAAGCAATATTACACTATTAGTGCCTTTATGTCCTTATATGTTTGCTTGAGGATTTTAACCCATACTACCCTGGTGGTGATGACGGATGTTGGAGTGAGACTACCTACAGACTAAAAAAAAGCCCTATCTTTTTCATCTTTGTGGTGAGTTTGTACCCCAGAGGGGGAGCGTGCCTCACTTGTGGTGAAGATTTGGGATTGGTGTAGGGTGCACTACATATCGTATCCAGAGAAGATATACCACTACTAGTTTGACTGTTGCAAAGTCATCACTCAAGTGCTTTTTACATGTTTTTGGACATTTATCCTTATTTAGCGCTGTTTTATCATATGGACTTTACGAATTTAAGTTTTTATATATATTTATTTTATTTATTCTGTTTTATATTTATGAGGTTCTCATTTTATATAAATTTAAACAGCTGCTCCTTTTATATAATTTATACCATAGTTTAATTACTCTGATATATTTATTTCCGAGCTGAGTATATCGTCTATTTTCCCATTATTTACCCATCTAAATAGGCAAATTATTGAGCCACAGGAATTGCATACCAATACATAGGCGCCGAGAAGTGCAAATTTTGGGCCTGTTTATTTGCACCTTTTCTTTATATACATATATATACTGTGAGGGGGTTAGCTCGGCAGCGGGTGTGTGTGACCCCCGGGATGGGCTCCCCACACAAAAACAGGCCCAGCAAACGGAGGTTGTGGTTTTCAAAATCAAAAAGGTGCGGTTTATTTTCTATTTACAGTGACAAAACACAGCAAAGCAAAAGAAACATAAACAAAATAAATCCTGGTCAACTTGACCTCTGACTGAACATACAGGTTTCCTAACTAACAACTGGGATCAGCCTAGTGCTGTCCTAGTCCCTAAGTCCCTGGTTTTAAATGTCCAAGCAAATAGCCACACAGGCTTTGTCTCACCGCACAGGGGTTCACTCTCCCTAGACAGTCCACACAGGTCTGGTTCCAGGCATGAGCTAACATCTAATGAAGCTGGGAGTTCTTATAGAGGCCTAAATGAGCTGACAAGCTTCAGCTGGTCTCATCAACTCCCTGTCTGCACGACGCCCCACACTCTCCCTAGAGGTATGAGTCATCCATGAGCCCACTATCCTCAGCTGGGCTTATACAACTCTCCACCTAGTTGTATAAGTCGGCGTAAAGCCTGAATCTGGGCGAAATATATCTACCCCCCTGGATGCAACCAGGTGACTTTACCTTCCTGCTGTCACATACCCCCCCCCCCTCTTGTTTTAACCTCGGGGTTGGAACACCAGCAATCAGGCATTCATGTACTCGAGACAAAGCATCCACATTCCCCATTTGAACGCCAGGGCGATGCTTTACTGTGAAGTTGAATTCCTGGAGGGCCAGGAACCACCTATTTACTCTTCTATTTGTTTCCTTGTTTTGAGCCATCCACTTTAACGGAGCGTGATCCGTAACCATGTCAAAGTGCCTACCTAGCAGGTAGTACCGAAGGGAATCTAGAGCCCACTTCACCGCTAAACACTCCTTTTCAACGGTGGCGTAATTTACCTCATGGGACTTCAACTTCCTGCTGAGGTAAATGACTGGGTGCTCTTCCCCGTTCCAGACCTGGGACAATACTGCTCCTAACCCCACATCTGACGCATCACTTTGTACGACAAAGTCTTTAGAGAAGTCGGGTGAGTACAACACTGGCTGGCTACATAAGGCTTGTTTCAAGAATTGGAATGCTGCCTCAGCCTCGGGGGTCCATTTAATCATGACTGACCCTTTCCCCTTCGTCAGGTTGGTTAGGGGCACAGCCTTAGAAGCAAAGTGGGGAATGAATCGCCGATAATACCCAGCGATTCCCAGAAAGGCTCGTACCTGCTTCTTGCTGTTGGGACGTGGCCAACTCTGGATGGCCTCGACTTTGTTGAGTTGGGGTTTTATTACTCCCCTCCCAATGGTGTACCCAAGATATTTGGCCTCCTCCTGCCCAATGGTACACTTCTTGGGGTTAGCCGTAAACCCCGCTTCCCGAACAGAGTCCAGGACTGCTTGCACTTTTGGCAGATGTGAGGCCCAATCTGTGCTATGGACAATTACGTCATCCAGGTAAGCCGCAGCATACTTCCGATGGGGCCTCAGCATCTGGTCCATTTTCCGCTGGAATGTGGCCGGCGCATTCTGTAACCCGAACGGCATTCTTTTATATTGGAACGCCCCGTCTGGGGTTACAAATGCGGTTTTCTCTTTGGCCGACTTGGCCAGGGGGATTTGCCAATACCCTTTTGTGAGGTCAAGAGTCGTCATGTATCGGGCTGTTCCCAGCCGGTCGATCAACTCATCTATACGTGGCATGGGGTAGGTGTCAAATTTTGTAACTTTGTTCAACTGACGAAAATCGTTACAAAATCGCCAGCTCCCATCCGGTTTAGGCACCAACACAATGGGACTAGACCAATCACTTTGGGACTCCTCTATCACCCCTAAGTTCAGCATTTTCTGTACTTCCTCCCGTATTGCCTCCCGTCGGGCCTCTGGGATCCGATAGGGTTTTAACTTCACCCTTTCACCGGGCGGGGTAATGATGTCATGCTCTACCCCAGATGTTTGTCCCGGCAGCTCAGAGAATACCTCCTTGTTGCGAAGCACAAACTCCTTAACCTCCTGTTGTTGGGGTTGTGACAAGGTGGCTGCTATTCCAACCTCAGGAATCACGCAACCAGTTTGAGCTGGTGACCAAGTGTCTGCGACTAGGGACTCTCTATCCCTCCAGGCTTTCAACAGATTAACGTGATAGATCTGTTCGGGCTTTCGCCTTCCTGGTTGTCTGACCTTGTAATTCACTTCGCTCACTTTTTCCATTATCTCGTAGGGGCCTTGCCATTTGGCAAGGAATTTACTTTCAACCGTAGGGACAAGTACCAGTATCCTATCCCCCGGGGAAAAGGTACGGGTCTTGGCTCCACGGTTGTACACTCTCTGCTGTGCTAACTGCGCTTGGGCCAAATGTTCCTTCACGATGGGCATTACCTGTGCAATTCGGTCTTGCATCAGGGCGACATGCTCAATCACACTCCTGTGGGGAGAACTCTCACTTTCCCAAGTTTCCTTGGCAATATCCAACAGCCCTCTTGGGTGTCTCCCATACAGTAACTCAAAGGGGGAGAATCCCGTAGAGGATTGGGGCACCTCCCTAATAGCAAACATCAGATAAGGAAGTAGACAGTCCCAATCCTTTCCATCTCTATCCACCACTTTCTTCAACATTTGTTTTAGGGTTTTGTTGAATCTTTCAACCAGCCCATCGGTTTGGGGGTGATACACAGATGTACGTAATTGCGTCACTTTGAACAATTTACACAGCTCCTTCATAACCCGGGACATAAAGGGTGTACCTTGGTCCGTAAGCAGTTCTTTACAAATACCCACCCGGCTAAACACAAGAGATAGCTCTTTGGCTATGGTTTTGGCCGAGGTATTTCGGAGAGGGATCGCTTCTGGATAACGGGTGGCATAGTCCATTATAACTAATATGTACTGGTGCCCCCTAGCGGACTTGATTATAGGACCTACCAAATCCATGGCGATCCTCTCAAACGGGACCTCAATGATGGGTAGAGGGACCAGCGGGCTACGGAAATGTGGCATCGGGGCCGACCTCTGACACACAGGGCAGGAGGAACAATAATTTTCTATGTCCTTCATCACCCCCGGCCAATAGAATCTCTGTAATACCCTCTCTCGGGTTTTCTCTGTCCCCAGATGACCTCCAAGAATGTGCCCATGGGCCAACTCCAACACCAACTTCCTGTAAGGTTTGGGCACCACAAGCTGCTCAACGGTTTCTTCTGCCCTTTTTGCCACCCGATACAGTAGGTCCTTCTCTACGCTGAAGTATGGGTAAGTGCATGTATTATCTGGGTTCACTAACTCGCCATCTATTTTCACTACGTTTTCCCGTGCCTTTATTAGGGCGGGGTCTTTCAACTGTTCTGTGGCAAAGTTTTCCCTGTGAACCTCAAGATCAGAAAACTCCACAGACGGTAGGTTTTCGTCTGAGGAGGTGGGCTCCTCTCCAGTTTCTTGAGTCTCCCCTGCCAATACTGATAAGGGAAATTCCGGAGAGTCCTCACCACTCTCAGGGGAGTTCTGGCTATCCCATTCCTGGTACATAGGGGCACCAGTGGGGGGCTCAGGATCATCCCACAGTTCCCAGAACTTCGGAAAATCCCTTCCCACAATGGCGTCATGCGGTAACTGAGATACTAAGCCCACTGGATGAGAGAGGGTACCTTTGGGGGTCTCGAAACACACTGTAGTCACTGGATACTCTCGGGTGTCCCCATGCACACAAATAACAGCTACCTTGCTATTCCCAGAGACCTCTGTTTTAACTAACTCAGCCTTTATCAGGGTCACAAGGCTACCTGAATCCAGCAATACCACAACATTTCTACCATTAACACACATTTTGCATAAATGTTTCTCAGTTCCTCGAATGGCAGTGCATGCGACTGTCGCACACAGCGACTGACGTCTGCCCGTCAGAAAGTCACACTGCATGGGTTCCTCCACAACCGGGCAATTGGCTGCAATATGTCCCGCTTGCCGGCAGCGGTAGCAAACGATCCTTCTTGCGGCCTCTTGAGCCGCTGATTTCCCAGGCTGTTCTCGCCAAACTTGGGGTAGAGCTCCCACCCTCTCACTCTCTCCACCCTCACCCCTTGGAATCCTCTTATCCGCCCCTGGGGATGGTCTGGTCTTAGGGTGGAAAGTCCGAGTGTCTCTGGAAGAGGCCGTCAGGTTCTCTGTAGCCAAGTATTTCTCCACACGATCCACAAGACCATCGGCCGTCTCTGGGTCTCCATGGCTTACCCACTTTTGGATGGCAGTAGGAAGAGCTCTCAAAAACCGATCCATTACAACACGTTCCACAATCTTTGGTGCGGACAAAGTCTCTGGCTGTAGCCACTTTCTGCTCAGGTGAATGAGATCATACATTTGAGACCTGGGGGGTTTTCCAAGCTGGAAAGTCCAGTTATGCACACGCTGAGCCCGGACAGCCTGGGTGACACCCAGCCTTGCCAATATTTCAGCTTTTAGCATCACATAGTCTTTTGCTTGGTCAGGCTCTAGGTCATAGTAAGCCTTCTGCGATTCACCAGTTAACAGAGGAGCCACCAGTCCAGCCCACTGCTCCTCAGGCCACTTTTCTCTTTCAGCGGTCCTTTCAAATGTGGTCAAAAATACCTCTGGATCATCCTCTCCAGTCATTTTTGTCAATAAACGACTCACCCCAAAGGACGCGGTATTAGTGGGACGGCTTTCCTCACTGGTCTGCGGACGTTGCTGCATTACTGCTTCCATCTGTTGTTGTAGTCTCTGCTCTTGCTTCTGCAACAGGTCTATGAAGCGGGCCTCAGATTGCTGCTGGGCTTGTTGCTGAGCCTCCAGACTCTGTTGCAAAGTTGCGTTTGTCTGCTGCTGGGCTGCAAGGCTCTGTTGATGAGCTTGCTGCTGGGCTGCGAAGTTCTGTTGTTGAGCTGCAAGGCTCTGTTGATGAGCTGCAAGGCTCTTTTGCAAACCTGCATTTGTCTGCTGTTGATTGGCATTTGCTAGAGCCAGCTGCTTCAGTATCTCCTCCATGCTGGCTTAAAAAAAACTGCCACTGGTTCTCCACCAACTGTGAGGGGGTTAGCTCGGCAGCGGGTGTGTGTGACCCCCGGGATGGGCTCCCCACACAAAAACAGGCCCAGCAAACAGAGGTTGTGGTTTTCAAAATCAAAAAGGTGCGGTTTATTTTCTATTTACAGTGACAAAACACAGCAAAGCAAAAGAAACATAAACAAAATAAATCCTGGTCAACTTGACCTCTGACTAAACATACAGGTTTCCTAACTAACAACTGGGATCAGCCTAGTGCTGTCCTAGTCCCTAAGTCCCTGGTTTTAAATGTCCAAGCAAATAGCCACACAGGCTTTGTCTCACCGCACAGGGGTTCACTCTCCCTAGACAGTCCACACAGGTCTGGTTCCAGGCATGAGCTAACATCTAATGAAGCTGGGAGTTCTTATAGAGGCCTAAATGAGCTGACAAGCTTCAGCTGGTCTCATCAACTCCCTGTCTGCACGACGCCCCACACTCTCCCTAGAGGTATGAGTCATCCATGAGCCCACTAGCCTCAGCTGGGCTTATACAACTCTCCACCTAGTTGTATAAGTCGGCGTAAAGCCTGAATCTGGGCGAAATATATCTACCCCCCTGGATGCAACCAGGTGACTTTACCTTCCTGCTGTCACAATATATATATATATATATACATTGGTCAGAGCTGCATGGAAAACTTAGATATTCTTCAACTTAAAATGTTTTGACTGGGGTTCTGGTTTAAAGATTTCTGAAAAGTACAAGCTTATGTCATATAAAAACAGCATTTTAGCTCACTTCAATCTCAGCACAAGTTGTCATTGAATGTGTTTTAATCACTTCTTCTGACCAAGTATATAATCTGTGTGATCCGCATAGTTGGGAAGATAAAAATACATGGATACAATCCGATATGTACAAATCCTACTCATTATAGGGCCTTTCTTACCTCACATGACTAGCTATGAGTCAATCTGTCATCTGATTTAGCATTTTGTAATCGCAAATCAGATTATATAACAATAAAACCTGTAAACTGGCAGACATCCAGTAAGACTGTTACTTTGAAAAGGCAAACAAAAACATTTCCATAGTTTTCTATTAGAGTAATTTTAGACTTCTGAATTCAACTATTACTTTTGGAACAAAAGTATACCTTTTATGCTACCTCGGTGTAAATAAAAATCTATCAAATAGTTGGCTGTGTATGTGAGAATACAGTATATTCTAAAAATCGAGTTTCTGCAAACACCCACTGTGTTGCCACAAGTAAAAGCAATGTATTTATGTAAATGGTGTTGCGCAAGCTATAATCAATCAATGCATTGAATCAATCACATCAATAAATCAAATATACATATGACATATATCAGATAACCAAAGTGAATCACATATACAGTTCCTAACAACAATGTGGTCCATATCAAAGTGCAAAAACTATATAATATATAGCGTATGATGATTCAATCTCCAACGGTTATCTATATATCTATCTATCCAATCCACTTTAAGAGAATCAATTGGTGTGTGTGTGATAATGTGAAGACAATTGGTGTACTTCCACCTCCTTGTGACACCTATGTGCTCCCAGAACTCTCACCTTAATGAGGAATCAAATGCGCCTTTTGATTACAATCCCATAATTGGACAATGCTCCACCGATCTCAGCCTGATCCTGGTTCTGCCAGGATCAGGCTGAGATCGGTGGAGCAATGTCCAATTTCAGGATTGTAATCAAAAGGCACCTTTGATGGGACGGCTGGTGATGTGGCAGTGACACAACAAGGTGAGGGATGTGGTGGCAGCAGGCGCTGCCATGATGGATCTGAAATGACAGGTGCTCTTTAAATGTAAGGACTCATTCTTTCTTGTAGTTAGAATCTTTAACATTTGCAAACAAAATGAAGGTTTCTTATTTAGGCTCCATGTACACAGAAGCTGATAAACTGCAGTTAATGGGCGTTTTGGCGTTTTTTTTAAAAGCCCATTAACTGCACTCTATGTTAGCCTATGTGTTCATGTACACATAACGTTTTTTAGCTTTAATGAGCAGTGGAGTTAATGGGCTTTTTTCTGAACGCAGGAAATTTGCGTTCAAAGTGCCGTTTTTCGGCAGGAAAAAACGCAAAAAAACGCAAAACGCCGAAAAACGCTCATAAACGCTCAAAAACGCTCAAAAACGCTGGCCGCGAGCGTTTTTTAGTCCATTGAAATTTTTTTTTTTTTTTTTAAAGCTAAAAAAAGCTACACTGAAAAACGCTAATAAAAGCTAGTAAAAAAACCGCTGATAAAAGCTAGCTTTTTCTGCTGCTTTAAAAACGGCCGTTTTTGAGCTTCTGTGTACATGGAGCCTTAGAATAATAAGCTGTCAGATTAGTAAAATACCGGTATATCAGAACCGATTTTAGGTTGATAGTTTAACAACACATAGTTGGAGAACTACTCAAATTCTTTTATATAAAGCGGAAGTAAACCCATCCATAAAACTGTTTTATTTACGGTACATGCCGGAAATGTAACACGCCCATTGGTTGTGCTCTCAACCAAACTGTGAAACCATCCAATGGCTGGTGTCATAACTGATCACATGTGCAGCATCATGGCAGTTGTAGATTAAAAAGAGGCAAAGATGGCAGCTTCCTTGGCTGAAAACGATAGGGGGCTTTACTTACACTTTAATTAAAACAATAACATTATATTGCATATTCTTGTATTTGCTTAAACATCAATGTTTAGTAACCTGAAGTGCATAAACAAAATATCTTTGAAAAAACAAACAAAAGAACTTAAAGGGGTTGTAAAGGTTTGTTTTTTATTTTCTAAATAGGTTCCTTTAGGCTCCATGTACACAGAAGCTCAAAAACGATTGTTTTTAAAGCAGCAGAAAAAGCTAGCTTTTATCAGCGTTTTTATACTAGCTTTTAGGCCTCATGCCCACTGGCGTTTTTACAGCTGCGTTTTTTGCAGCTTAAAAACGCCTGTCCATGTTATTGTAAATATTTTTTTTTTTTTTGAAAAAAAAACAAAAAAAACAAAAAAACGTCGGAGCTAAAAACGCGACCGTGCGTTAGTGCGCGTTTTTGAGCGTTTTTTGACGCTCGCGTTTTTTTATGCCTAATTCTGACGCTGAGGAACGCACTGGTCCTGGGTTTTTTTTACAGCTTAAAAACGTCTATGCTATTTGCAGCTCAAAAACGTCTAGGTGGGCATGAAGCTATAGACTAACATGGACAGGCGTTTTTAACCACTTAAGCCCCGGACCATTTCGGGCCATTAGGACCAGGCCTGTTTTTGGGATTCGGCACTGCGCTGCTTTAACTGTAAATTGTGCGGACATGCAATGTTGTACCCAAATGAAATTTGCGTCCTTTTCTTCCCACAAATAGAGCTTTCTTTTAATGGTATTTGATTGCCTCTGCGATTTTTATTTTTTGCGATATAAACAGAAAAAGACCGAAAATTTTGAAAAAAAATGATATTTTCTACTTTTTGTTATAAGAAAAATCGAATAAACTCAATTGTAGTCATACATTTAGGCCAAAATGTATTCAGCCACATGTCTTTAGTAAAAAAAATGTCAATAAGCGTATATTTATTGGTTTGCGCAAAAGTTATAGCGTTTACAAACTAGGGTACATTTTCTGAAATTTACACAGCTTTAAATTTATGACTGCCTATCTCATTTCTTGTGGTGCTAAAATGGCAGGGCAGTACAACCCCCCCCCCAAATGACCCAATTTTGGAAAGTAGACACCCCAAGGAAATTTCTGAGAGGCATGTTGAGCCCATTGAATATTTTTTTTTTTTGTCCCAAGTGATTGAATAATGACAAAAAAAAAAAAAAATTACAAAAAGTTGTCACTAAATGATATATTGCTCACACATGCCATGGGCATATGTGAAATTACACCCCAAAATACATTCTGCTGCTTCTCCTGAGTACGGGGATACCACATGTGTGGGACTTTTTGGGAGCCTAGCCGCGTACGGGACCCCAAAAACCAAGCACCGCCTTCAAGGTTTCTAAGGACATAAATTTTTGATTTCACTCCTCACTACCTATCACAGTTTTGAAGGCCATAAAATGCCAAGATGGCACAAAACCCCCCCAAATGACCCCATTTTGGAAAGTAGACACCCCAAGCTATTTGCTGAGAGGCATGTTGACCCCATTGAATATTTTTTTTTTTGTCCCAAATGATTGAATAATGACAAAAAAAAAAAAAATTACAAAAAGTTGTCACTAAATGATATATTGCTCACACATGCCATGGTTATATGTGGAATTGCACCCCAAAATACATTCTGCTGCTTTTCCTGAGTACGGGGATACCACATGTGTGGGACTTTTTGGGAGCCTAGCCGCGTACAGGGCCCCAAAAACCAAGCACCGCCTTCAGGATTTCTAAGGGCGTAAATTTTTGATTTCACTCCTCACTACCTATCACAGTTTCGAAGGCCATAAAATGCCAAAATAGCACAAAACCCCCCCAAATTACCCCATTTTGGAAAGTAGACACCCCAAGCTATTTGCTGAGAGGCATGTTGAGTCCATGGAATATTTTATATTTTGCCACAGGTTGCGGGAATATGACAAACTTTTTTTTTTTTGCACAAAGTTGTCACTAAATGATATATTGCTCACACATGCCATGGGCATATGTGAAATTACACCCCAAAATACATTCTGCTGCTTCTCCTGAGTACGAGGATACCACATGTGTGGGACTTTTTGGGAGCCTAGCCGCGTACGGGACCCCAAAAACCAATCACCGCCTTCAAGGTTTCTAAGGGCATACATTTTTGATTTCGCTCCTCACTGCCTATCACAGTTTTGAAGGCCATAAAATGCCAAGATGGCACAAAACCCCCCCAAATGACCCCATTTTGGAAAGTAGACACCCCAAGCTATTTGCTGAGAGGCATGTTGAGCCCATTGAATATTTTTTTTTTTTGTCCCAAATGATTGAATAATGACAAAAAGAAAAAAAAAAATGTACAAAAAGTTGTCACTAAATGATATATTGCTCACACATGCCATGGTTATATGTGAAATTACACCCCAAAATACATTCTGCTGCTTCTCCTGAGTACGGGGATACCACATGTGTGGGACTTTTTGGGAGCCTAGCCGCGTATGGGACCCCAAACCCAAGCACCGCCTTCAAGGTTTCTAAGGGCATAAATTTTTGATTTCACTCCTCACTACCTATCACAGTTTTGAAGGCCATAAAATGTCAAAATAGCCCAAAACCCCCACAAATGACCCCATTTTGGAAAGTAGACACCCCAAGCTATTTGCTGAGAGGCATGGTGAGTATTTTACAGCTCTCATTTGTTTTTGAAAATTAAGAAAGACATTTTTTTTTCATTTTTTTTTTTTTCTTTTTTTACATTTTTAAAACTTTGTGACAAAAAGCGAGATCTGCAAAATACTCAACATACCTCTCAGCAAATAGCTTGGGGTGTCTACTTTCCAAAATGGGGTCATTTGGGGGGGTTTTGTGCCATCTGGGCATTCCATGGCCTCCGAAACTGTGATAGGCAGTGAGGAGTGAAATCAAAAATTTACACCCATAGAAATCCTGAAGGCGGTGCTTGGTTTTTGGGGTCCCGTACGCGAGTAGGCTCCCAAAAAGTCCCACACATGTGGTATCCCCGTACTCAGGAGAAGCAACAGAATGTATTTTGGGGTGTAATTCCACATATGCCCATGGCATGTTTGAGCAATATATAATTTAGTGACAACTTTTTGTACATTTTTTTTTTGGTCATTATTCAATCACTTGGGACAAAAAAAAAATATTCAATGGGCTCAACATGCCTCTCAGCAAATAGCTTGAGGTGTCTACTTTACAAAATGGGGTCATTTGGGGGGGTTTTGAACTGTCCTGGCATTTTATGCACAACATTAGGAAGCTTATGTCACACATCATCCACTCTTCTAACCACTTGAAGACAAAGCCCTTTCTGACACTTTTTGTTTACATGAAAAAAAAATTTTTTTTGCAAGAAAATTATGTTGAACCCCCAAACATTATATATTTTTTTTAAAGCAAAGGCCCTACAGATTAAAATAGTGGGTGTTGCATTTTTTTTTTCCACACAGTATTTGCGCAGAGATTTTTCAAACACATTTTTTGGGGGAAAAACACACTTTTTTTTATTTTTAATGCACTAAAAAACACTATATTGCCCAAATGTTTGATGAAATAAAAAAGATGATCATAGGCTGAGTACATGGATACCAAACACGACATGCTTTAAAATTGCGCACAAACGCGCAGCGGCGACAAACTACATTCATTTTTAAAATCATTTAAAAGCCTTTACAGGTTACCACGTTAGATTTACAGAGGAGGTCTACTGCTAAAATGACTGCCCTCGATCTGACCTTCGCGGTGATACCTCACATGCATGATGCAATTGCTGTTTACATATGACGCTAGACCGACGCTTGCGTTCGCCTTTGCGCAAGAGCAGGGGGGGACAGCGGTGCTTTTTTTTTTTTTATTATTTATTTGGCTTTTTTATTTTATTTTTAAACTGTGCCTTCCATATTTTATTTTTTTACCATTTTTATCGTTATCTCAGGGAATGTAAATATCCCCTATGATAGCAATAAGTAGTGACAGGTACTCTTTTTTTGAAAAAAATTGGGGGGTTAGACCCTAGATCTTTCCTCTGCCCTCAAAGCATCTGACCACACCAAGATCGGTGTGATAAAATGCTTTCCCAATTTCCCAATGGCGCTTTTTATATCCGGGGGGGGGGGACATTCCCTCCCACTGCTTGTAAAAGCAGTCTAGAGGCTAATTATCTGCTAGAATTGCTTTTACATGAAAGCCGGCTGCTGGCTGAAAAGAATGATACCAAGATGATACCTAAACCCGCAGGCATCATTCTGGTAAACATTCAAAGTCCAGCAACATACCAGTACGTTGCTGGTCCTTGTTGGACATGTATTGTAATCTTTTTTTTCATGCAGCCTGTTGGCTGAACGAAAAAAAGAGATTGATTGGTGGGTATGCCCACCATTAGAATACCTCCCTTCATCCACCCACTTCTAATGATGGGCATATATGCCGAAGCATGGGGGCATCCTCCCGCAAAAAAGTTATGCCGCGTACACACGGTCAAGCCTTCGTCGGAATTTTGACCGTATGTACGCGGCATAAAAGGTTATGCCGCGTACACACGGTCAGACTTTTCCACGGGCAAGCCTCCGTTGGAATTTCGACCGTATATACGCGGCATTAGGAGCAAAATCGCTCCTCCGCCCCTGCTGCCCCCATGCTTCGGCATATATGCTCTTTTTTTTAACTGTGGTGGTGAAATCACCTCCTACAGCGTTGGAGTCACGGCTTTATGTATCGTGGGAGCAAACGCTGTTGCTGTCAAGATAAATAATTCCGCGCTGCAGTTGAATGGCGCACCTGAAAACAAAAAATTACATACCTGAAAAGCAAGCATGATAAAACATTGCAGAATAGAATACAGTAAAAAAGAGCAGAACAATAGAGAGAAAATAGAGAGAGAGAGAACAATAAAACGACAACTATTTTTGTTTTTTTTATTTTATATTTTTTTGTGTTTTGTTTTTTACGTTTTTTTTTTTTTTTCTTTTTTACACTTTTTTTTGTAACTTTACAACTGTAATGGTTCGGGTCTCTCAAAATGTAATGGCATCTTGGGAGACCCTGTGTAAGTGTGTCCTTGTCTGTGAAATGCTGTACCCTACGCTAAAACTTCACTTTTGAGTGGTAGCGTTCAAAACATTCACCTTGGCAAAGACCAGGCTTGTCAGGACAGAGTGGACAAAAACTACGGGTGTCACGCCTAAATCCGCGCTTGCTACAGACACGACATCTTTTTTGGGGGTGGCTTTGGGTAGGGGTACTCGGGAGGACATACGAATAATGCCTCTCATGCAGCCGGCTTACTGCATTTGGTAGGGGATGGTGAGGTGCAGAACCGCCTGGATACAGGAGTTCTGTGACTATCTCATTCTGGAATTTTAGAAGAGATAACGTCCCGCCTGAAGCTCTGTATAGCACATGAGCGTTCAGCAAAGCCAATTGGAATAATGATAGAGACACTTTTTTGTACCAGCGTCTCGCCTTACGGTCAATTAGATACGGCGCCATCAACTGGTCGTTGAGGTCCACCCCTCCCATATTTTGGTTATATTCGTGGACACAGAGGGGTTTCTCCACAACACCAGTCGCCGTAGGAATTTGGACTGTCGTGTCTGCATGAAGGGAGGTAAGAAGGAAAACATTCTTATTGTCCCTCCACTTCATAGCGAGCAAGTTATTACACTTCAAGCAGGCTCTCTCCCCCAGCCTAAGACGGGCATCTACAAGCCGCTGGGGAAAGCCCCGGCGATTAGGTCGCACGGTGCCACATGCTCCAATCTGATGATCAAACAAGTGACTAAACAGTGGCACGCTCGTGTATTAATTGTCCACATACAAGTGGTACCCCTTTCCGAATAAGGGTGACACCAAGTTCCACACTATCTTGCCAGCGCTCCCTATGTAATCCGGGCAGTTGACCGACTCAATCTGACTATCTTTTCCCTCATAAACCGTAAAGTTCACTACATAGCCTGTTGCCCTGTCACAGAACTTGTAGAGCTTGACCCCGTATCTGGCACGCTTGCTGGGAAGGTACTGCTTGAAAGACAAGCAGCCAGAAAATTTAATCAGGGACTCATCAACGCAGACAACTTGATCGGGAGTAAACAAGGCTGCAAAACGTTCGTTGAAGTGGTTTATGAGGGGCCGAATTTTATAGAGCCGGTCGTATTCAGGGTCCCCACGTGGACGACAAAGTTCATTGTCGTTGAAGTGCATGAACCGCAAAATCTGCTCGTATCGTTTCCTGGGCATGGAGGCAGAGAACACGGGCATGTGGTCAATTGGGTGTGTGGACCAATAAGCACGCAATGACGGAAATTTATGTGTGCCCATGTTGAGGGAAAGGCCCAGAAAGGTCTTAAATTTGGAAACCGTAATTGGTTTCCAATTTCTGGCAATTTTAGGCAACTGGGGGTTAGCGGCGATAAATTGACCAGCATATAAATTACTCTGGTCCACAATAGATCTATAGAGATCTTCCGTGAAAAACAGCGAATAAAAATCAATTGGAATAAAATCAGCTGTTTCCACCTGAATACCGGGTTGGGCAGTGAATGGGGGAAGTACGTGTTCTGCAGAAGTGGTGGGGACCCAATCAGGATAGGCGAATTCTGCAGGAAGGGCAGTATGGGCACGACGGGCCTGCCTTTGTCTTCTTGGTGGCAGCGGGACACTACTTGTGCTTGCCACCTCGCCAGCTTGAACTGCACTTATGGGACTCGCCACGTCACCAAGTGTTACTGCAGTGCTGGATGTACGTCCAGGCTGTACTAGGCCGCTGGTGCTTGCCAGTTCACCAGAAGGAATAGCGGCGCTAGTACTACTCTGCTCCATGATACGAGAGACCTGCGGTTCTTGCTCCTCAACAACCTCAGAAGATCGGGATCGGGTACACCTGACCTTAGCAGGGACCTCAACTTCGTCGTCAGAGCTATCGGACGTGGGGCCGCTGACGTCACTGTCTTCTACGGGAAGATATTCTGAGCCTGAATCTGACAGATACGTGACCTCCTCTTCACTATCTGTCATGCTCAGAATCTCGTAGGCCTCTTTACTAGTGTACCTTCGTCTTGCCATTTTGGGCTCTAAATTTAGGGGTACACTAGTAAGATTCACAGGAAAAAAAGCACCTGACTGTCGTCAGCAAATATATCAAACGCTACAAAAAAACTGTTAGCGATCGCAGGGATCAGGCCTGTCTCTGCAAACGCTGCAGTTATGTGTGTTGTGTTTGGTAAGTGACAGTGATCGATCGATACTGCACTTGGGTGGGCTGGGCTGGGCGGAGGGGCTAAACGCAGGCGCTAGCAGGTATCTGGGCTGATCCCGCTAACACTGCGTTTTTGGGAACCCTAAACCGCTGGGGATGCTAGTATAGATCTGATCAGATACTATACCACTAAGGGGGGTGTATGCTTTGCACGTGGGTGTTAGCGTTACTGGCACTAACCTAACACTGCCTGGGGCGACGCAGACCCTCTCTGGCGCTAAAACCTAATTGATCTCACCCGCCGGGCGATCAGGGGGGTTAAACCTTTATTGGGTTATATACGGCGGGTGCCCTGATGCTATAAAAAGCAAACTAATCAACCAGCGTCACCCGTAACCTTTATATGGTGATCACTGGTGAAAGGGTTAACTAGGGGCAATCAGGGGGTTAAAACCTTTATTAGGTTAAATATGGGGGTACCTGACACTATATAAAAACCTGACGGGTAACCTAAATAACTAAATAACTTACTGGCTAACCAGTGACGCTTATACGGCGATCACTGGTGAAAGGGTTAACTCTAGGGGCAATCAGGGGGTTAAAATAATATATGGGGGTACCTGACACTAATAAAAACCTGCGGCGAACCTAAAAAAAAATAACTGCCTATCTAAAACACCAGCGACACGAATACAGCGATCAGAAAAACAATCGCTTAGTGACGCTGAAGTTAGGGGGTGAAAGGGTTACCTGGGGGGTGATCAAGGGGTTAAACCTTTATTAGGGGGGGGGGTTAGGGGGCTACCCTGGACCTAAAGGGGCCTAATCCTAACTGCCCTGCAACTTTTTACAATCACAGATGACACTAAATGCAGTGATCAGTAAAATAAATGATCACTGCAATCAGTGACACTGTGATTGGGGGCTTTGGGGTGACCTGGGGGGTGATTTGTGTGCCTATGTGTACCTACGTGTCAGTGGACTGTTGGTGCACTAACCTGCTTCTTCTCTCCTCGGCGCCGGGAACGAAAAGACCGCGGCGAGGGAGATGACATCACTTCCTCCAGCCTGTGTTTACATTTCAGGCAGGAGGAAGCAATTTCATTCGCCGGGAGCGATCGCGAGGGGGGGGCGGAATCGAGCGGCCGCCCCCTCATGCCTGATCGCTCCCGAACACTTAACGGCCGCTCACTGCAGTGAAGGGGGGTCCGGATGGACCCCCCAACTGCACAAAGGCGATCGCGTAGATCTACGTGATTCTGCCTGTCGTGCCATTCTGCCGACGTAAATCGGCGGTGGGCGGTCGTTAAGTGGTTAAGCTGTAAAAAACGCTCAAAAACGCGGCTGTAAAAACGTCCGTGGGCATGAGGCCTTATTAGCGTTTTTCAGTGTAGCTTTTTTTAGCTTTTAGGCCTCATGCCCACGGACGTTTTTACAGCCGCGTTTTTGAGCGTTTTTTACAGCTTAAAAACGCCTGTCCACGTTAGTCTATAGCTTCATGCCCACCTAGACGTTTTTGAGCTGCAAATAGCATAGACGTTTTTAAGCTGTAAAAAAAACCCAGGACCAGTGCGTTCCTCAGCGTCATAATTAGGCAGAAAAAAACGCGAGCGTCAAAAAACGCGCAAAACCGCGCACTAACGCGCACTAACGCGCGGTCGCGTTTTTAGCTCCAACGTTTTTTTTTTTTTTTTTTTTTCTTCAAAAAAATAAATAAAAATAAAAATATTTACAATAACATGGACAGGCGTTTTTAAGCTGCAAAAAACGCAGCTGTAAAAACGCCAGTGGGCATGAGGCCTTAGGCCTCATGCCCACTGGCGTTTTTACAGCTGCGTTTTTTGCAGCTTAAAAACGCCTGTCCATGTTATTGTAAAAAATTTTTTTAAAAAAAAAACGTCGGAGCTAAAAACGCGACCGCGCGTTAGTGCGCGTTAGTGCGCGGTTTTGCGCGTTTTTTGACGCTCGCGTTTTTTTCTGCCTAATTATGACGCTGAGGAACGCACTGGTCCTGGGTTTTTTTTACAGCTTAAAAACGTCTATGCTATTTGCAGCTCAAAAACGTCTAGGTGGGCATGAAGCTATAGACTAACATGGACAGGCGTTTTTAAGCTGTAAAAAACGCTCAAAAACGCGGCTGTAAAAACGTCCGTGGGCATGAGGCCTGAAAAAAAAAAAAATAATTTTGCAATGGACCAAAAAACGCTAAAAACCGCTCGCGGCCAGCGTTTATGAGCGTTTATAAGCGTTTTTTCGGCGTTTTGCTTTTTTTGCGTTTTTTTCTGCCGAAAAACGGCACTTTGAACGCAAATTTCTTGCATTCAGAAAAAAGCCCATTAACTCCACTGCTCATTAAAGCTAAAAAACGTTATGTGTACATGAACACATAGGCTAACATAGAGTGCAGTTAATGGGCTTTTTAAAAAAATGCCAAAACGCCCATTAACTGCAGTTTATCAGCTTCTGTGTACATGGAGCCTTAACATTGTTGGTTCACTTACCTTTTCCTTTGATTTACCTTCTAAATGTTTTTTTTCTTTGTCTGAATTTCTCACTTCCTGTTTCTCCTCACTAAACTTCACACCATCATCTGAGTGGTGTTGAGTCAGCCAGAACAGCTTACTGATGAGAAATTCAGACAAAGAAAAGAAAAAAAATATTTAGAAGGGAAATCAAAGGAAAAGGTAAGTGAACCAACAATGCACTTGCTTTAAAGGAACCTATTTAGAAAATAAAAAACAAACCTTTACAACCCCTTTAAAGCGGAGGTGCAGCCAAAAAAAAAAGTCAGCAGCTACTAACAGTGTAGCTGCTGACTTTTAATAAGGACACTTACCTGTCCTACTCGCCCGCGATGTCGGTCCCGCCACAGCGATCGATCGCTGCTGGCAGGTCCCGGCTCCTCCAACCTGAGTAAGGGAAACAGGCAGTGAAGCTGTAAGGCTTCACTGCCAGTTTCCTACTGCGCATGCGCCACTCGCACGGCGCTTTGTGAATGGGCGACTTGCCTCCTGGGATACACACAGTTCCTAGAAGGCAGCGCGCCCCATTCACATGAAGAGGAAGCGGCAGGAGACCCACCGCGGACGAAAAGAGGCACATTAGAGGCAGATTAGGGGACTTCCGCATAGCAACAGGCATTTAGGGTGAGTATAAAAAAAAAAAAAAATTTTTTTAGCATTTTTAATGTAAACATTTTTTCAGGGTGGACCTCCGCTTTAAAAAAAAAACTTTAAACGCAGTCCTTTCATCACAGCATGTCTTCTCATGATGGTTCATTCGGGCCACCAGGCGTTGCATCTCTTTGTTACATTGCTTGCATTTTGCACGCATACCTGCTTTACCCATGGGTAGAGGAACTTCATTAAAATCACAAGGTTTATATGCTGCTTAAGAAAAAATGCAGTTGCGCTGCAAAACTAACAACACATAATTATATGGGATGCTACCTTAATGAAATGAACCAATGCAAAGTACATAAAGTGATGTGAACAATAACCAATTGTCCAATGAAAAGTGGTATGTGACAGTCTGGGATCTTCCATACAATGTCCACAATGTGATAATGAAAATAAGAGAAACCATATAAGAACGTTCCACGATGGCACTGTAGCAAGCAGCTCTCTCGTGCAGGTAGATAATCGTGACTCTACACTCTTAAACACCCAAGAAAGAAGTGCAGTGATGGTAAAGACAGAGATCCTCCACCTCTAATATCAGATCCGCTTACCAGCTCAAATGGATCTCAATGGAAGAGATCACAACCGCTTGTGGCTTAATTCCCCCGCCAAGGGTCTTTCAACTGCAGACCAGCATACAAAATATAGCCTTCCTCAACACTCTGGCATCCTAATATAACTCCCGGGAGTGTGATCCCCAAAAAGACATAAGGGCCACAATAGTGAAGTTTGCAATAGAATTTAATAAAGTAGAAAAGAAAATACACTTACAATAACGATGTAAGATAAAAGCATTTAAAATGTCTGAAGCCGGCCGGCTCTTGCTATCCGCTCGTTCCTTCCGGGATAGTGTTGTATTCGTCGGTGACGTCAGCACGCCGCTCCTCCCTACGCCGTTTCGTCAGAGATGACGTCTTCCAGGGGCACGAGCGGCGTGCTGACTCACCGCTATATATCTAACATATGACAAAAAGGCACGCCCAGCTCTGAGCTCCAGGAAACCCTTATATCAATCCACCATCTTTGAAAGGGGAAAAATTGCCCATACTTCGCCATTCTCACCATATTGCTGGTGGGAACAACACAAGTATTTCAGCATAAATGCAGTCATTATGGCTGCAATCAGTTAATTGTATAAAATTATCTTGTGGTTACTGTGGAATTTGTGAAATAATTCATGTATCTTAAATAGAAAACCTTTAGATAGATTTTTACTGCAAAAGCATTTAATGTAAATAAATTTTGAGAAAAATCAAATTTTTAAATCGAAAACCTTTTTTTTTATTTTTTTTATCCACCCTGTGCAACACTGTGATTGGCTGCACATCATCAGGAGCCCTACCAGCTCTCGATCAACAATGGTTTACCGTGAGCTGTCAGTGACCGCTTAGTCTGAGTTCTGGGGGTGCCAATGGATTGTGTCTTCAAAAGGAAACAAACAACGAATATGTGCAGAGGTTGGGCGTTGAGGCCCACCTACCCTGCCTCTGCATTTTTTTTGCTTATTGCTGTCGTAAAGCAAGCCATAGACAATGTAATTTTCTTTCCTGCAACCACGGGTAAAATCGCTCGATTTCCCCATCAACACAGCCAGTGCCATAAATAGTACTTTTTTTTCTGGTAATGCACACCTTACCATAATGCGCTTAATTAAGCGCTGCGTAAATTGACAGCGCTATATAATTCCTGTTACAAATATTGCACAATACAGACATTGGTGCAGTGCGGTACTGTTCATCTGAATGGCACCCCAATGCACCTTGCCAACATATTAACGAGCACACGCCATAATTTTACAGCAAGCCGCGATACATTCTCACAGGCCCATGGGGGTAGTGTGTTGCCTCACTTTGCGCTGGTCTGCAGCACACATCTCTTGGCATGGTGTTTGAGGTGCTATTCAGAATTAATTGCATGGTACTGCACCAAAGCCCTTTTTTATTTTATTTTTTTTTTTTTTTTTTTTTCCTTCTGGACATGAAGTTACAGTTTTTGAAGGATTGACAAGTAAATGGAACTCCTCCATTAGAAGACAAGTAACATTTATCCTGTGCAGCCTGTGTATTGTTGTTTTTAGCTGATGATTCCTGCAGTTTACAACCACAGTGGCATGAGGTACCCATAGCATAAGGAAGGAATGGAGGTAAAGTTATAACTTTTGTCTCTACTACCCTAAAATTCAACTCACTGAGTTAGGCCCCTTTCACACTGAGGCGCTTTGCAGGCGCTATTGTGCTAAAAATAGCGCCTGCAATGCGCCCCAAAAAAGCCACTCAATAGTATCCAATGTGAAAGCCTGAGGGCTTTCACACTGGAGTGTTGCGCTTGCAGGAGGGTCAAAAAACTCCTGCAAGCCGCATATTTGAGGCGCAATAGGAGCGCTAAAAATAGCGCTCCTATAGCGCCCCTGCCCATTGAAATCAATGGGGTAGCGCCTCAAACGCCGCAAAGAGGCGTTATTGCGGGCGTTTTTAACCCTTTTTCGGCCGCTAGTGGGGGTTAAAATACTCCCGCTAGCGCCCGCAAATCGCGGCAAAAAAAAAACGGTATAGCGGCGCTAAAAATAGCGCCGCTATACCGTCGGCGCATCCAGCGCTTCAGTGTGAAAGTAGCCTTATAGTTCTGATTGAGTCACAGAGATCTCTGTAGCTCAGTGCTATCACAACTTTTGGGATAAAATATCAGCAACAAGGATTGTGTTGTTTACAATAAGTCGAGAGACATATAGAATTGCATTGTGAAAGGGAGCAGTAAAGTACAGTTGTTTTAGCAAGTATGACTATCCCAATGAACATATATAATTGCAAAAATGCATAAACAATTTTTTAAATATTAAGGCATACAGGCTGATGTCTTTCAGTTGAATTGCGGGTGCAATTTCAGGCTCCTGTGCACTCTCTCTTGAGCTTTCAGCTAGGGGATTCCAGCTTGTAAACTGAAGGGAGTCGGAATGGACTACGAGCATGCTAATCAGCATGCTCGCGTCCCATTCAAACTACAGGTTCGTCTGCTGTGGTGGTCGTGGAAGATGGGACTTTCAGTTTTCTCATTCATAGATACCTGTGACCGAATTATATGGCTGTGTAGGCGGAGCCCTGCACAGCTGGGGCGTTTTCAAAATAAGACTGCGGGTGCAGGTAGAGTATCCCCCGCCTGCTGTCAGGGGGAGGTTGCTGAACATGTTACATGTTACACTCTCTAAATATGGGTGTAACATGTTCAGAAGGGTGAACTTATCCACCTTTATAGGCAAAACTAACCCTGCAGTTTGTTAGTAGGTACCATACGGTCCCTGAAAATTGATGTGACTATTTTACAGTTCCACTAGGCTAGCTATAGACTGAGCTGATTTTGGTGAAATCGAGGGAGCCAATCAGTAAATTTCCAACCAAACAGTGGCTGCATCCATCGAGTCAGATGCAGCTGCTGTTCAGGTATTCCTAAAGCTGCTGGTACCAGCTGTCCGAATACAATTGTTGCCACTGCAACATTTTCATTATATGGCCAGCCTTAGATTGAGCAATGATCCTATTGTGGTGACGGATCAGATATGTGCACTGAGGTGGATTACACTTGCTGACTGAATATAAGAATCACAGCAGGATATGCACTGCAGATAACAATGACTTTTTTCAATTTCATTTTATTGTATCATTATTTAATAATATTTATGGAATGTGTTATTATTTCTTATGCGTACTGCCATTTTTTGAAACTTGAGGTGGTATATGGTTTATTATAGCGATGCATTTTTTTTTTTTTATATAATATAATTATAGCTTCCTAGGTACATTTTTATAGAGTTTATACACGGAAGTATAACTGAATGAATTTTAATATTTGTTTTATAAAGTTGAAAATACAAATGTGAAACCTGTTTTTGTATTTTATGGTCTATTGCAGATCAGCAGGAAGTTGACAGCAGAATAGCGGAGAACAAAGGTACATTGTCTCTTTTTTTTATACAAGACTATTAAAGTGTGTGGAAACCCTAAAGCTGGATATACACATTCAGGTTTTTTTCGTGGAACAGAAAAAAATTGACAGGTCCCCATGTCAATAGAAACAATGTTGATGCAGGGATCTCCCCTGCCACACTATTTTCTGACAGGAGGGTAGTGCTGATCGAATGCTGGCTTTCCAGCATGACCGTTTGACAAAAGCCAGAACAGACCACACAGAGAGTCTACCCTACTTACAATAAACTTCTCTTATTTTCCTATTTATTCCCTTTTTTGTTTTGTTTTATTATATCATTTAGTTATTTTTTTTAATCCAAAACTTTTTTTATTGACAAGGATAATGGGTAACTGTAAAGTACAGCAAAAACATAAACGTATACATTATGTATATACCCAAAAGCAGAGAATTGCAATGAGATTGTAGGCCACACCCACCCGGATCAAACTTCCCCAGATACAAATAATTAAATAAACACTCAAGAACCATTATTTGGCAAAATTTTTGGCCGCGACACCTTTATTGGTTTAAACAATTATATTCCAATAACTGTTTATTATCACTCATATTTATTATCACTCATAACTTCAGATATATAATCACATAACAGATTTCTACCTGCTCAGTTATTAGAACTCGAGCAGTAGCTCAAACTTCAAATAACAATAACAGTCCCCCCCAGAATCCGGGGTGACCCAACCACATAAGAGGTGTACGCGACTGGGGCGGGCGGGAGGGAGGGAGCTCCAATCTTCTTCAGTTGTCCTGCAGGCAAGAGGATGAGCCCCACACCTGCTTACCCTTAAATAGCCTAACCCCTTGCTTCCAGAGTATTCCCTGAAACCTCATTGGCTACTCCTGAAAACTCCCTCTAGCCTCTTAAAGAGGCAGTAACCTGACTAAATAACACCTAATGCTGCTTAATAATTTTTATTAAATCCTGGGATGGGGAGGCCACAATCTCAAGAAAGTGGCCCCATATTGTGCCCCCTTTTTTCATTACCTGGTACCAAGCTCATATAATAATATCATTATTGATATTTTTGGATTGTGCTATTATTTGTATGCATATTATCTTTTGAAATTTGAGGTGGTTCATGATAGATATGCACTTTTAAATATTTTATATAATTTAATGTAGAAGTACAACTTTTGGAAAGATGTGTATATATTAGGGCTGTGGAAATTAACTATTAATTCCTCGATTTAATCGATTAATGTTTTTGATCGTTCAAAATTATTTCGATGTAGCTACATAAACTGTAAAAATGGTGCGAGTAATACCAAACGGTAGCAAAAGCAGTCATAAAAACATGTAGCTAAGTATGATACTGGTATAAAAATGTGTACAACAATACCACTGCTGAATCCAGATGAGAAGGGGCTAACATCAGTCCGTCGGCATGTAGATGTCCCGTGAAGGGAACGATCACAACTCCCAGTGGATGGCTGTAGAATCCCAGGTTGATAGAGGGAAGTGATAGAGGGAAGTGTAACAGCCCTTGCGTGTGGTAGATAGTAAGGTCCCGCCGGCATGCAGATATGAAGGCACAGCAAAGGAGCCCTTCAGATGGACACGGCAAGCCCCGCCGGGGTCCGTGATGTCACCGGATCTCCAACGGAACTCCCTGAAGACCCAGAAGCTGGCGGAGAGGTGAGTACCGATCAAACTAATTTTGATTGCTCAAAAGAATTTTGAGCGATCAAAAAAATTTATCGAGGAATTAATAGTTAATTTCCACTACACACACACACACACACCCCCCCCCCCCCTTAAGTATAACTAAGTTAATTTATTACTTGTTTTATAGTGTTAAGAATACAAAGAAAACACAAAACCTGTTTGTATTTTATGATTTGTTGCAGGTCAGCAGGAAGTTGACAGCAGAAAAGTGGAGAACAAAGGTAGAGTGCTAAACCTTGTCTCTCAAACTTTTGTTTAATAAGTATGTATACAATACCTGTTGAGCTTGCAACAAATTCAGAACTGTCCTGTGTCCTCTGCACACTTTCTGTGTATCTTGGACTAAAGAATAATTAGCCTTAATTTGGTAGAGATGTGAATGGTTGGGGGGAGGGGTGACACCACTCAGTTAACAAAAATGCTGTGTGTTGAAACCTGAAAACAAGGCTTGAGGCTGGGTTCACACTAGTGCGACACGACATCTGTCCTACTTTGGATCCGACTTTGCCCTGCGACATGAAGCCGACATATGTCCGACTTTCAATGAACGGGGATCCGACTTGGATCCCCGCCAATGTCAGGCACTGTGTTTGGTATGAATCTTGAGGGGGAACTCCAGGCCAAATTTTAAATAAAAAACCGGCATGGGTTCCCCCTCCAGAGGCATACCAGGCCCTTAGGTCTGGTCTTGTTTTGAAGGGGCGCCCCTACGCCGAAAAAACGGCGTGGGGGTCCCCCCCAAAATCCAAACCAGACCCTTATCCGAGCACACAACCTGGCAGGCCGCAGGGGGAGAGGGGGGGACGAGAGAGCGGCCCCCCCTCCCTCCTGAACCGTACCAGGCCGCATGCCCTCAACATGGGGGGTTTGGTGCTCTGGGGCAGGGGGCGACCTGCGGCCCCCCACCCCAGAGCACCCTGCCCCCATGTTGATGAGGACAGGGCCTCTTCCCGACAACCCTGGCCGTTGGTTGTCGGGGTCTGCGGGCGGGGGGCTTATCGGAATCCGGGAGCCCCCTTCAATAAGGGGGCCCCCGGATCCCGGCCCCCCCACCCTGTGTGAATGAGTATGGGGTACATCGTACCCCTACCCATTCACCTGGTGGAAAAAAATTGCAATAAAAAAACCACACAGCTTTTTAAAGTATTTTATTGCACAGCTCCGGGGGTCTTCTTCCGACTTCGGGGGTCTCCGGTGTCGTCGCCGCGCTCTCCGGTTCTTTCTTCCGCTGGGCCTCCGCTAACTTCTTTTTAGCTCTTTTGCTAACGGAGGCCCGGTCTTCGTCGTCTCGTCCGGCTCTCCGTTGTCCTTCTGCCGGCCCCTCCACTAACTTCTTGGTAGCTCTTTCGCTAGTGGAGGAGCGCGGTCTTCCCATCGTTGCCGTCGGCGTCTTCTTCCCTCTTCTCCTCCTCGATGTTGACGCGTCGCTTCCTCCCGCTGTAATACTGGCTGTCCGCTCCGCTCCGCATTAATATAGGCTTCTCATGACGTCACAGTCACATGTTCCCATGACGTCACAGTCACATGCTCCGGGGCCATGTGCCCCGGAACATGTGACTGTGACGTCATGAGAAGCCTATATTAATGCGGAGCGGAGAGCCAGTATTACAGCGGGAGGAAGCGACGCGTCAACATCGAGGAGGAGAAGAGGGAAGAAGACGCCGACGGCTACGACGGGAAGACCGGCTCCTCCACTAGCGAAAGAGCTACCAAGAAGTTAGTGGAGGGGCCGGCAGAAGGACAACGGAGAGCCGGACGAGACGACGAAGACCGGGCCTCCGTTAGCAAAAGAGCTAAAAAGAAGTTAGCGGAGGCCCGGCGGAAGAAAGAACCGGAGAGCGGGAGAAGAAGAAGGCGACGGAGAAGACCGGGCCTCCGTTAGCAAAAGAGCTAAAAAGAAGTTCGCGGAGGCCCGGCAGAAGAAAGAACCGGAGAGCGCGGCGACGACACCGGAGACCCCCGAAGTCGGAAGAAGACCCCCGGAGCGGTGCAATAAAATACTTTAAAAAGCTGTGTGGTTTTTTTATTGCAATTTTTTTCCACCAGGTGAATGGGTAGGGGTACGATGTACCCCATACTCATTCACATAGGGTGGGGGGGCCGGGATCCGGGGGCCCCCTTATTGAAGGGGGCTCCCGGATTCCTATAAGCCCCCCGCCCGCAGACCCCGACAACCAACGGCCAGGGTTGTCGGGAAGAGGCCCTGTCCTCATCAACATGGGGGCAGGGTGCTCTGGGGTGGGGGGGCCGTAGGTCGCCCCCCTGCCCCAGAGCACCAAACCCCCCATGTTGAGGGCATGCGGCCTGGTACGGTTCAGGAGGGAGGGGGGGCCGCTCTCTCGTCCCCCCCTCTTCCCTTGCGGCCTGCCAGGTTGTGTGCTCGGATAAGGGTCTGGTTTGGATTTTGGGGGGACCTCCACGCCGTTTTTTCGGCGTAGGGGCGCCCCTTCAAAACCAGACCCAAGGGCCTGGTATGCCTCTGGAGGGGGAACCCATGCCGGTTTTTTATTTAAAATTTGGCCTGGAGTTCCCCCTCAAGAGCAGTACAGCACAAGTCGCATGCCAAAGTCGGATCATACAAGACTGCGGTCCGACTTTGATCCGACTTCAATGATAGTCAATGGGCTGAAGTCGGATCAAAGTCGGACCAAAGTAGTACAGGGAGCATTCTCAAAGTCGGACCAACATGTGTCGGACCAGTTAAGACGGCTCCCATAGGGAAACATTGATTTTCACACGTCATGCGACATGAGCTCCCAATGTCGGAGCGTTTGTCGCCCCAGTGTGAACCAGACCTGAAGCTGAACTCTAAGCAGAAATAAAAGACACAAATTATAGCAGCTGTGTAATCATTAACCACTTCAGCCCCGGACCATTTGGCTGGCCAAAGACCAGAGCACTTTTTGCGATTCGGCGCTGCGTCGCTTTACCTGACAATTGCGCGGTCGTGCGACGTGGCTCCCAAACAAAATTGAAGTCCCTTTCCCCCCCCCCCCACAAATAGAGCTTCCTTTTGGTGGTATTTTATCACCTGAGTTGTTTTTTTGTTTTTTTTTGCGCTATAAACTAAAATAGAGCGACAATTTTGAAAAAAACAACAATATTTTTAACTTTTTGCTATAATAAATATCCCCAAAATATATATAAAAAAAAACAATTTTTTTCCTCAGTTTAGGCCAATATGTATTCTTCTACATATTTTTGGTAAAAAAAAAATCGCAATAAGCGTTTATTGATTGGTTTGCGCAAAAGTTATACCGTCTACAAAATAAGCGATAGTTCTTTGGCATTTTTATCTATTTTTTTTTTTTACTAGTAATGACGGCGATCAGTGATTTTTATCGTGACTGCGACATTATGGCGGACACATCAGACACTTTTGGCGCTATTATGGGACCATTCACATTTATACAGCGATCAGTGCTATAAAAAATGCACTGATTACTGTGTAAATGTGACTGGCAATGAAGGGGTTAACCAGTAGGGGGCGGGGAAGGGGTTTAGTGTGTCCTAGGGATGTGTTCTAACTGTAGGGGGGATGAGCTACGTGTGACATGACACTGATCACCGCTCCCGATCACTAGGCAGAACGGGGAAATGCTGTGTTTACACTGGCATCTCCCTGTTCTTCCTCTCCCTGTGACGATCACGGGACTCCCAGTGGACATCGAGTCTGCGGGACCCGCGAGCGCCCACAACCCCAGGCCTTAAAGGCGACGTGTGTGTGTGTGTGTGTGTGTGTGTGTGTGTGTGTATATATATATATATATATATATATATACACGTCGATCTGCCCAGCCGTGCCATTCTGCCGACGTATATAGTTGTGCAGCGGTCGGCAAGGGGTTAATACATCATTTAGCCCTGGTTCACATTATTGAGATATCAAATCGACAGTAATTGCCGGCAATGGCAGCGTCCAAATCGGTGCAGCGCCGTAACGTTTTCCAAAAGTAGTTCCTGTACTACTCTTGGCGATTTCCATTGACATCTGCGCAGAAACCCACACAGATGTCTCTGAAACCGCCCCTGAAGTCGGGACTGACATGCGGGAATGAAATCGTGCGTGTTCAGCTGAACTTGCACGTTTTAATTCCCGCAGTCAGTGTGAACCTAGGCTAAATGTATTTTTGGAATGCAAGCAGTGTATATACCCGAGTTTGACCTTTTGTAATGACTCTGAATGGCCTGAATGAACAGTCATTTATTCAAAGACCAATTCCAGAAAGAACAATTCTAAGCACAGTGCTTTTTTTTTGGAATCTTTTAGGCTGGGTTCACACCAATGCAAATTCGATGCGGGTTTCTCTGCATCCAATTCGCATGTCAGGAGATTGTAACCGGCTCTCTATGGAATCGGTTCACGCATCTCCGCAGCGGCTCCGGTGCGAATTGCACAGGAGTCCTGTGCGTTTTCTGGTCTGTTTCAGGTCCGAATTCAGCCCAAAATTTGGGCTGAAATCAGACCTGAAACGGTGAATGGAGACGCACCGGACCCCTGCTTTGAGACGCTCCATTGCTCAGTGTGAACTCAACCCAGCCCCAATATTTCCTTTTTCACATTTAACTCACAATTGATTTTTTTTTCTTTCTCGTACATCACGGGACACAGAGCGACATAGTCATTACTAATGGGTTATATAGATACCGTCAGGTGCTGGCACTGGCAACTTCCAAAACCGGAAGTACCCTCCCCTATATAAGCCCCTCCCATCCGGGAGCACCTCAGTTTTTTGCCAGTGTCTAAGGTGTTGGCCAAGAAGAAACATGTGTTTTTCACTGAGCTTGCGTACAGGTTCTTTTGGGCCTCAGTAAGCTATTCCGGATCCGACCAAAAAAGCTTCATAGCTAAACGGTCGGTACCCGGGCCTTGCAGAGAAGAGCAAGGTTTTGCCTGTAATGCTTCTCTTAGGAGAGCTGGACCCTGGGATCCAGAGCTCTGGTCATACCCACGACCAAGATGTTTTCTGTGCAGGGTGCTATACAGGTCCAGGGGAGTGGAATCCTTGGGAACCCGGTCCCTGAAGGTTTGATTACAATGCCTGCCGTGATAGGTGAAGTTTGGGCTTTTGTGGACCAAACAAAGTCCTGCGGCGGGGAACAGGTAAGTGGGGGCCCCCAGGAACTTGGTTCTATTGGGGGACCCCCAAGCCTAATTTGTCTTTCTGTCTGTTACCTAATGGTATTCCCGCAAAATTCTGTGCATGCCTGTAACTACTAAAAAAAAATGTAATAATTTTTAATGGTGGTCAAGAAAAAAAAAAAATATTTTTTTTTTATATATATTTAATATATTAGACTGCGGTACCTGTGTTTGTCCACTAGAGCCCGCTGTGGAATGTTTTCTTGTCATGTGGACTAGCTTCTTCTCAGCAGAACAAAGTCCAGGCAGATGGTGAGTTCTCTTATAGGAAACTGCTTCCTCTGCCATGTTGCAGTGCTCGTCCATCCCCCGGCCTGCGGCAAAGAGGGGCCCTGGCTCCTGTCCCTTGTTACCATATTTTGAAATTAGCGCCGAAGGCGCACGTGGCCGCGCGCGTGCGCGTGCACGCGCCTCTATATATAGAGGTGAGCCGGGAAAGGGGGCGGAGCCTGGGGGATGGCGCTCTGTGCGCGCCGCAGCGCTTCTGCGCATGTGCGGGCGTCCCAGCAGTTTAAAAAAACCACAATATTGTAGTGAGCTGGCTATGAAGTACAGAGACAGAGCTGGCAACATTTAAAGGCATACAGCAAGCGGTTGATACAGGCATCCCCTAGAAAGGCACATTAGTAGACACCAACTGTGATATAGCAGCAATTGTGCTAGACTATTCTCAGTAAAAGTGGTGTATTACGGCTGGAATACCTCAGCTTTAGGCTTAGGAATATGCCGTCCAGAAGCTCCGGAACTGAATCTTCCAGGAAGCGAAGGGGGTCTCATCGGGCTCGGAGGATCTTGGGCATACTTCTGCTGCACCAGTCTCCCCTGAAGTTCAGAGGTAAGTGACCGTAGAGACCCCGCAGGGGTACTTGGTACTGTGGCTGTCCTCAGTTCACCTGCTCCTGTGTATGTAACAGAGGAGGTTTTTTCCTCAGCTCTGGGAGGATTAGAGAGGCTGCCTCCCTGTCAGGGAAAGCACGCCCGATCTCCGTCTCCTCCTTCAGAGTGCCTGTTAGCAGAGCAACAGTCCCATACAGGGATCGACCTGCCTGAAGGGGATCAGGATGAGGTTGATTCTGTTATAGAGGAATCAACAGTGGGGGAACCTTTTCTCAGCATCTCAAGCTGAAAGATTATGGGTTCAGTCTCTGACTAACATGGTCCGATCAGCATTTAAAAATGCACCTTGCGGAACCATCAACCACTACTGTATCCTCGTTGGGGTCGCTGGAAGCCCCCAGACTGTTTGTTCTTTTCCACTTCACCCTTTACTGAAAGGGCTCATTTACCAGGATTGGGAACGTCCTGAGAAAATATTTATTCCCCCAAGAGATTTCCGGTGGTCTATCCCATGGAGGATAAGTTCATCAAAAAAAAAAAATGGCCATCTCTTGTATGTATAAATCACTGACATGTCCAGTGGATAATGTCCAAATGTTCAAGAACCCAATAGATAAAAGATTGGAGTCCTTATGAAAATCTGCTTGGTGATACAACCAGCAGTAGCAGCTATTGGGGTCTGCTAAGCAGTGAAGGATCAGTTGAAACAGGTCTTGAGGGACTTGACAGATCAGCAGGCTTTGCCCTAGCTGATCTACCTAGAGCCTTAGGCTTTGCGGTTGACGCCATAGAGGATTCAGTCCATCAGGCCTCCCGCCTTACGCTGTCTATAGTACATATGCGTAGGCTCCTATGGCTCAAAAACTGGTCTGCTGAAGCTCCCTGTAAAAAATGGCTGGTTAGCGTCCCGTTTCATGGTGAACGCTTATTCAGGGAAAACCTGGACAAATATATCCAGAAAATTTCCAGCGGTAAAAATACGCTCTTGCCGTTTAAAAACAGAGTTAGAGGTCCCTCTTTGAGAGGCCTGCTTCTCCAGTCCCTGGGCCATCGGCTGTGTAACAGTTCCGACGGCCTCCTCGGTCAAATCCCGGGGGTAAAAAACAGGGACAGTAGCAGGGTAATGAGAAACCCTGGGTCAGGGGAGGTACAAAACCTCCCCCAAAGTTAAATTCATTGAAGCCCCCACTCAGTCGGGTGGGGGGAGGACTCCAGTTGTTCGCAAGAGACCTGGCGGGACACGATCAAGACAGATAGGTGCTCTCCGCAGTAGGTTTGGGATACAGTTTGGAGTTAAAAGACTCTCCTCCTTCCCATTTTTGAGGTCAAACGTGCCAAGGGATCCCCGGAAGAGAGAGTCCCTCCTGTTGGCACTAGAACAACTATTGCTCCAAGGAGTAATTATGGAGGTTCCCCTGGAAGAATGAGGGTTCGGGTTTTACTCAAACCTCTTTACGGTCCCGAAGCAAACGCGGACGGGAGGCCCATATTAATTCTAAAAGGGCTATACAAATTCCTGTATATCAGGACTTTCCGATAGAGTCGATCCGATCGGTGGCCACTGCCCTACAAGGGGAGGATTGGTTAGCCGCGATCGACATCAAAGATGCTTATTTGCACATTCCCATCTTTCCAGTCCACCAAAAATTTCTACGCTTTGCAGTAGAAGGGCGCCATTTTCAGTTCAGAGCCTTACCCTTCGGTTTGGCCACAGCACCACGAGTGTTTACAAAAATTCTGGCCCTTTATTGGCCAATCTAAGAACACAAGGTGTAATGATAATGGCATATCTGGATGACTTATTGCTGATAGACCACTCAGTGAAAAAACTAGACGTGGTCGTTCACAAGACAATCAAGTATCTGGAATCTCACGGTTGGATTATCAACCGAGACAAGTCAGCCCTAAAAACCAGTCAAAAGTCTGGAATACTTGGGGCTAAGGTTGGATTCAGGCCAGAGAAAAATATTCTTGCCTCGAGGAAAGGTGTTGTCTTTGAAAGATTTGATCCACTTAGTGGGTACAAAAAAGCCAGCCGTCCATACGCCTGTATATGAGGCTGCTGGGAAAAATGGTGGCATCATTCGAAGCAGTACCCTACGGTCAATTCCATTCAAGGAATTTGCAAGGGGCCATACTGTCAGCCTGGAACAAAAAAGTTCAGGCCCTAGACTTACAATGTCCTTGTCCCCTTCCGTTCGCAAGAGCCTCCGTTGGTGGTTGGTTCCCCAGAATCTGGAAAAAAGGAAATCCTTCAGTCCGATTTCTTGGAAGGTGGTCACTACAGATGCCAGCCTTATAGGCTGGGGAGCAGTACTGGAGCAATAGTCTCTCCAGGGCAGATGGTCGGATGCAGAAAAGGCCCTGCCCATCAATCTCTTAGAGATACGAGCAGCCCGGTATGCCCTAGTAGCATGGACATCCAAACTCCAAGGGTCCCCTGTCAGATGAAGCCCACATTCTAAAAAAGAGAGGGCTCTCTAATGCTGTGGTATCTACCATGATCAATGCTAGGAAGCCGGTATCCAGGCAGATCTACTATAGAATCTGGAAGGCGTACATCGCCTGGTGTGAGGCCAAGAAATGGCATCCACGTAAATACGTAATAGGAAGGATTCTGGACTTCCTACAATGGGCTGTAGATAGGAAGCTTGCCTTGAGTACTATCAAGGGTCAGATTTCGGCCTTGTCAATATTTTTTCAAAGGCCCTTGGCTTCGCATTCACTAGTCAAAGCCTTTATACAAGGAGTGATGCGTATTAGTCCTCCGGTTAATATTCCCATATGTCCATGGGATCTAAACTTGGTTCTGTCGGTTTTACAGAAACAACCATTTGAACCATTACAGCATATTTCCTTGGTGCTTCTCACCAGGAAATAGATTTTTCTAGTAGCCATTTGTTCGGCTAAAAGAGTGTCGGAATTAGCAGCTATGTCCTGTAAAGAGCCATATCTGGTTATCCATAAGGACAAAGTAGTGTTACGTCCTCATCCAGCCTTTCTTCCTAAGGTGGTATCGAGGTTTCATTTGAACCAAGATGTGGTTCTTCCTTCTTTTTTCCCCAAACCTACTTCGGTAGAGGAAAAGTTATTTCATTCTTTGGATGTAGTAAGAGCAGTTAAAGCTTATCTAAAAGCCACTGCTCAGATTCGCAGAACGGATACTTTGTTTATACTGCCGGAAGGCCCCAGAAAGGGTCAGGCAGCGTCAAAATCTACTTTAGCCAAGTGGATTCGACAGGTCATTATGCAAGCTTATGGCTTGAGAAGGAGACCGCCTCCGTTCAAAGTTAGAGCGCACTCCACGAGAGCAGTTGGAACTTCATGGGCAGTGCATCACCAGGCCTCCCTGGCTCAAATCTGTAAGGCCGCAACATGGTCTTCAGTACACACGTTTACTAGGTTCTACCAGGTGGACGTTAGAAGTCAGGAGGATGTCGCCTTTGGGCGCAGTGTGTTGCAGGCCGCAAAAGATCCTCATGTCTGATAGCGCTCAGCTTATATATGGTGTATCCCCCCCCCTCATTTGGCATTGCTTTAGGACATCCCATTAGTAATGACTATGTCGCTCTGTGTCCCGTGATGTACGAGAAAGAAAATAGGATTTTTATAACAGCTTACCTGTAAAATCCTTTTCTTGGAGTACATCACGGGACACAGAGCTCCCGCCCCTCTTTGGGGACACTTATTGCTTTGCTACAAAACTGAGGTGCTCCCGGATGGGAGGGGCTTATATAGGGGAGGGTACTTCCGGTTTTGGAAGTTGCCAGTGCCAGCACCTGACGGTATCTATATAACCCATTAGTAATGACTATGTCGCTCTGTGTCCCGTGATGTACTCCAAGAAAAGGATTTTACAGGTAAGCTGTTATAAAAATCCTATTTTTTTACTTAACCACTTGACCACTGGGCACTTAAACCCCCTTCCTAACCAGACCAATTTTCAGCTTTCGGTGCTCTCACATTTTGAATGACAACTACTCAGTCATACAACACTGTACCCATATGAAATTTTTGTCCTTTTTTTTCCACACAAATAGAGCTTTCTTTTGGTGGTATTTAATCACCGTTGGGTTTTTTATTTTTTGCGCTATAAAAGAAAAAAGACTGAAAATTTTGTCAAAAAATGAATTTTTCTTCGTTTCTGTTATAAAATTTTTGGCCAAAATTTATACTGCTACATATCTTTGGTAAAAATAAGTACAAATTGGTGCATATTATTTGGTCTTTGTGAAAGTTATAGAGTCCACAAACTATGGTGCCAATATCTAAAAATTGATCACACCTGAAGTACTGACGGCTGTACTGATCTCATTTCTTGAGACCCTAACATGCCTGAAAAGTACAAATACCCCCCAAATGACCCATTTTTTGAAAGAAGACATTCCAAGGTACTTAGGCATTGTGAGTTTTTTGAAGTTGTAATTTTTTACCACAATTCTTTGAAAAATCAAGATTTTTTTTTTTCTTTTTCTTTTTTTTTTTCACTAAATTGTCATATTAGCAGGTTATTTATCACACACAGCATATGCATACCACAAATTACACCCCAAAACACATTCTGCTATTACTCCTGAGTATGGCGATACCACATGTGTGAGACTTTTACACAGCGTGGCCACATACAGAGGCCCAACATGCAGGGAGCACCTTCAGGCGTTCTGGAGCACCCAGGCCAATTCTGACATTTCTCTCCTACATGTAAAAATCATAATTTGTTTGTTAGAAAATTACACCGAACCCCCAAACATTATATATGTTTTTTTAGCAAAGACCCTAGAGAATACAATGACGGTTGTTGCAACTTTTTATCTCACAAGGTATTTGCGCAGCAATTTTCTAACGCGTTTTTTGGGGGAAAAAACAGTTTTGTGCTTTAAAAAAAAAAAAATGGTAAGGTTAGCCAAATGGTTTTTGCATAATGTGAAAGATGAAGTTATGCCGAGTAAATAGATTTCGGGCAATCCCCAGTTGATGTCCCATCGTGACGAAACGCGTAGGGGGTCGGTGACGTCATCACGCTTTCCTCGGACGAGAAGCAGCGTTGCGGAACATACGGAGCTTAGTGAGAGACACGGACGAATGCCGTAATTGCATTGCTTCATCGCATTAATGCTGAACTTACTTTTGGACTTTGTAAGTGCAATTTAACTTTTAATAAACTCCGCTGGTTTTTCATACTACACCATGAGCTTTTCCCTTTATGTCTGAGATCAAGGTACACTGTGGAACCTGCTGTATTGGAGTTTTTATGGTTGTGGGAAAACCTTATTTCCTATGCTAGGCGAGACTGTCATTTTACAGTCATGGCTTTCTGGTAAGCCTGTAGCTGCACCCATCATTCAGATATCCCCGCACAAATACAAGGATGTCATATGACGGCCGGCGGGCGGGAAGTGGTTAAAAAGCATTTTTTTTTAACACAAAGTTAAGCATGGCCGAGTACGGCTGAGCATGGCTGGTATGGCTGAGTATGGCTGGGTCTGGGCAGGGTATCGCAGGGTCTGGGCAGGGTATCGCAGGGTCTGGGCAGGGTATCGCAGAGTCTGGGCAGGGTATCGCAGAGTCTGGGCAGGGTATCGCAGTGATGGCTGAGCAGGGATGGCTGAGCAGGGATGGCTGGATCTGTGACTTCACTTGTCACAGAGCAGCGCTGTGGGCACTACACATCCAGCCCACAGCGCTGCTGCCATCCGCTCTCTCCCCTCTCCTCTCACACTGTACCGATCGGTACACAGAAGGGAGAGAGGAAACCGGCGTCATCACATGACGCCGGTTTGTTTACAAGTGATCGCTCCGTCATTTGACGGAGCGATCACGTGGTAAACGGCCGCGATTAGCGGCCATCTACCGTGATCCGTGATGCGCCGGGTCTTCCGGATCCGGCGGTCACGGATATTTCAGGGAGCGCGCCCCAGGAGCACGCGCGGGAGCAAGATTCTGGGAGGACGTCCATGGACGCCCTCCCAGAATAACTCGAACCGCGCTGTAGCCGTCTTTCGGCTATGGCGCGGTCGGCAAGGGGTTAAATAGCTGTTTCTAAGCTACACTGAGCTGATTCCAGAAAATACAGGGATCCATACTTAAAGCGGAGTTCCACCCAAAAATGGAACTTCCGCTTTTCGGAATCCTCCCCCCTCCGGTGTCACATTTGGCACCTTTCAGGGGGGAGCAGATACCTGTCTAATACAGGTATTTTGCTCCCACTTCCAGGCATAGATAGCCGAGCCACCCGCGGCTATCTACACCACTTCCGGCCCCTTCTCCATCCCCCCCGCTGTCTTCTGGGAGACACACAGGTCCCAGAAGACAGCAGGGACCAGTGGGATCGCGCAGCGCAAGTTGCGCATGGGCAGTAGGGAACCAGAAAGTGAAGCCGCAAGATGGCGGCGCCTCCACCCAAGAGCTGAGGGACAGATCGGCTTTGGGTGCCGACATAATGGGCGCCCTGGACAGGTAAGTGTCCATATTTTAAAAGTCAGCTGCAGTATTGGTAGTGGCTGACTTTAAAAAAAAAAAATAATTTGGTGGAACTCTGCTTTAAGTTCACTGCTGCATCAGAGACACCATTTCTGGCATTGTGCTTCAGTTTCTTCTCTCTGCTTTGCCATTCACCAAGTGCAACTATAGCATCCATTATAAGGTGTGCTTTGTGGGTGGCAAAGCAGAGGGAGAAGTTGGAGGCACAACACAAAAACGATCATACTGTAGTCGCCATTCTGATGCAGTGTAGAGCTGGAAGTGTGGTTGCCTATACTTTTTTTTTTTTTCAGCATCACTCCGTGAAGCTCAGAAACCTTTCATTTAGATACAAAATATGGAACAAGTGTGAGTTATAGCAATTATTAAAAACTGTAAAGAAATGTATAAAACCCTGTTCCTGGAGCTGAGATTTAAAGCGGTTGTATAGCCTTTTTTTTTACTTTGACCTACAGGTAAGTTTAGAATAAGGCTTGCCTGTAGGTAAAAAGAATATCTCCTAAACCTGTACAGTTTAGGAGATATTCCCCTTACATGCAGCCCCTGACTTTGCCGGCGCATGCGCTCAGAGTTTCTCGGCTGAAAAGTACGTCAGACGCCGGACCTTGCCGGAAAGAAGTCTCCCGTGCGCATGCGCGGGAGTGACGACATTGCGGCTTCGGCCACTCACAGCGCCGGGGCCAGCGATACCCGGAAGACACGCCGAGGGAAAATGTCCGCTCCCTCGGCGTGGACCGAGATCACCTGCCGACGCCTCGTTCTAAGGTAAGTATTTCATAATGAGCTAGTATGCGGTGCATACTAGCTCATTGTGCCTTTTTGCCTTACAGGTTTATAAAATAAAAAAAAATCTGCGGGTTTAATACCTCTTTACGTGACTTGCACTCAAACACTTTATTATGCATCTGTGACACTATCTGATTGCTTTACCAGAAATAAACATATTGCTTCACACATAGAGATGCTACAAATGCATACATGATGGAACTTGTTTATAAGACTGGTAACAAGCCAAAAAATTGCTGATTTTTAAAACTGAAGGAAATGCAAAAATGGTTTCTATTCTATCTTGCGACTGAAAAATGAAAGCTGGAATCCTACAAGTTCATAATTATTTTGACTTTATATGATCACAAACCTGACTAAACTGAAGTGCTGTATTTTTTTTCTGGGTATGTTCATACCAGCTGCTGCCTTACAATACAGTGGCTGGTGTGCAGTGCATTGTGGCCGGATTATTGTTTAATTTTTTTTCTTTTGAACAAACTTTATTGAAATGTTACACAGATGTCATAAAGTTCAGCTAGCCACCACGCACTGTGAAGCAGTAGATTGTCTCACACTGCACTGAAAAAAAGTATTGCATGCACTAATTTTTTTAGCGCACACCACCACAATGCAATAGTGTGAACCAGGCAGATAAGGAGCCTTGTCATGCGGTGGGACTGCAATAGAATAGCTGCCCAATACAGTCCCACCACATCTGGAGTGAACTTGCCCTTAAAGTTTGAATTTGCTATGCCATGATTAGGAAATCTTTTAGGCTTGTAAAAATGTTGTAGCATTGATGGAGAGATTGCCCTTTCTTGTACCAGTGGCACAAGAAGCAGCGAGAATAAATCCTTTCAACAGGCTCAGACAGCAATAAAACTTGGAAGAAACTATAACCCTTCCCAAATCTATCCAAACCATAACAAATAAAGGTTTTTGACTGCCGCATATAGGTTAAAAGCGAGAAATATGAGAGCTGGCATTGTTGTCCACCATCTGAAAATGCTACTTGCCTGGCTGGCTGTCAATCTGACCAACAGGCCTCAATACTTTGAGTCAAACAAATAGAGCAGATCAGGAAGGTCCAAATAAAGTGAGCTATATTAACTTAATTAGGACCAGTATGTCAAACTATTAAGCAAGTGCAAGGAGACTATTCCCCATGAAAAGTCTCCAAAGCAAGGAAAGGGGGAAAAAAGGATGGGAAAAACATTGGACTATCTCTGTACCCTGAACGGATTACACGTCAAGTAAAAAATATTTTTTTTTTATTGATATATAGTTAAAACATAGTGAAGTATCCAGATACAAATTATGACTAAAACTTTACAAAGTTCACATTACACTGGTACTTAATATACTCCATGATGGAACATAGAAGCTGTAATATTCCTCAGTGCACGAACATCCTCTACATGTTTCGCTGCTCTAAACCGCTTCTTCAGGATGAACAAAGAATAAAATCTACAGATAGAGTAATAGAGTGTAAATGTTATCCACCAGTAGATAATACATATGTGCACAAAGAAAAACAAATAATTTGGGGAATGAAAAGATACAATTGCTTACCAATGAGGGCCTGAAAAAAGGCCGGGGGCCAGACAGCAATGTTACCAGATCTTCCCTGTGGCGGATATGGGAGACTGAATAGGTGATGGATTTACTAGGGCTGAATAGCCACTAGAGAAAATTTCTTCTACAAAGTTTATATTAGTACAAAGGTATCCCTATAATTAAATACAAAAGAAGGAGCAGATGGATAAAAATATAATACAGATAACTAACCCGTTTAGCGAACAATTTGGAGTGTTTGCGGAAAATTCGAAAAGCCGCGGAACACCCATTTAAAAGTCTGTGAGAGAAATTAAAAGTGTTAATTTTAAAGGTTAATATGCAAGTTATTGTCATAAAAAGTGTTTGGGGACCCGGGTCCTGCCCCAGGGGACATGTATCATTGCAAAAAAAGTTTTAAAAACTGTTGTTTTTTCGGGAGCAGTGATTTTAATAATGCCTAAAGTGAAACCATAAAAGGGAAATATTCCTTAAAATTTCGTACCTGGGGGGGTGTGTATAGTATGCCTGTAAAGTAGCGCATGTTTCCCGTGTTTACAACTGTCTCTGCACAAAGTGTCATTTCTGAAGGGAAAAAAAGTCATTTAAAACTACTCCGGCTATTCATGAATTGTCGGTCCCGGCAATACAGAGAAAAGTATCTGAAAAAAATGACAGGGCCCCCCCCCAGTCCATTACCAGGCCCTTTGGGTCTGGTATGAATATTAAGGGGAACCCCTGCCATTTTTTTCAATGACTTTTATCTGTATTGCCGGGACCTGACAATTCATTGATAGAGCAAGTCGTTTTTAATGACTTTTTCCTTCAAAAATTATATTTTGTGCAGGGAATCAAAATTAAAAAAAAAATTGTGTGGGGGTCCCCCCAAATTCCATATCAGGCCCTTCAGGTCTGGTATGGATATCAAGGGTAACCCCGCGTAATAAAAAAAAATGGAGTGGGGTTCCCCCAAAAAATCCATACCAGACCCCCAAAGCACCCTCCCCATGTTGAGGGCACGTGGCCTGGTACGGTTCAGGAGGGGTGAGCACTCTCGCCCCCCCCCTCTTTTCCTGCGGCCTGCCAGGTTGCTTGCTCGGATAAGGGTCTGGTATGGATTTTTTGGGAAACCCCACGTTTTTGTTTTGTTTTTTTATTACGCGGGGTTCCCCCTAATATCCATACCAGACCTGAAGGGCCTGATATGGAATTTGGGGGGACCCCCACACTTTTTTTTTTTTTTTTTGGTTCCTTGCACAAAATGTTTTTTTTTTTTTTTCAATTTCTTTTTATTGATATTTATTTTCTTAGATACCAACACTTTTACATTTTTATAATTCATTCTCATTGCTCAGTAAAGAAAATATACAAGTCTAGGTCAGTATCTATTATATCATAAAAACAGACTGCCATAGCATTCTCCTACAAATATATACTACTATCATACATACTCTTTCGTTCCGACATCTGTTCCTCCATTCGACCTGGGGAGGGGGAAAGGAAAATCAAATAATATATATATATATATATATATATATTTTTTTTTTTAAGTTGAAAGGGAGGGGAGAAACCCCTATTTCTCCCCCTTATGCCGCGTACACACGGACGTTTTTAATGTCATTGAAAAAAACGATGTTTTTCTCGACGTGATTCTTCTCAAGCCTGCCTTGCCTACACACTATCGTGGAAAAAAATGCTCGAGCAAAGCGTGGTGACGTACAACACGTACGAAGGCACTATAAAGGGGAAGTTCCATTTGAATGGCGCCACCCTTTGGGACGCTTTTGCTGATCCTTGTGTTAATAAAGTTTTTGGTGAGAGCCGATTTGCGCTTTTCAGTCTTCATGCTTTTCAGTCCGTTACAGCGTGACAAAGGTGCTATCTCCACTACAAACGCTAGTTTTACCAGAACGAGCGCTCCCGTCTCATACTTACAGTAATTCTGGGCATGCGCATTTTTTTTCCCCCTCGTAAAAGCATACACACTACCGTTTTTCACGACGGTGAAAAACTACGTGAAAAATTAGAGCAGGTTCTAATTTTTTTTCAGGCCGTTTTTCACGTCGTTAAAAATGTTCTGGAGCCTACACACGATCGTTTTTAATGACCAATTTAAAAAACATCATGAAAAACGGTCGAGTGTACGCGTACTCCTTCTCCCATACTACTTGTTCATTCTGTTTGAGGACCGAAATTCATCCCATTTTATCCATAATGTTGGCATTTGGGTTTCTATATATCCTTCTTCTCTTATCTGTATTTCCATATATTGTATTTCGTTCATTTCACATACCCAATCTCCTATGCTTGGACTTTTATTTTCTCTCCAGTTGTGAGCTATTATTGTTCTAGCTGCCGAGGTCATGTGATGAAAAATATAATTCTTAATGTTCATTATTGATTCTGGCATTATAGATAATGAGATATCTATGTTTAAGTTCCTCTCTATTCCCGACGTTTTCTGATATATCTCGTGAACATTATTCCAAAAATCCCTCACCATATGGCATCCATACCAAATGTGATCCATGGTCCCCCTTTCTGTCTTGCATCTCCAGCATGTGTCTGTCTGCTCACTATTTATTTTATTTAATGCTACGGGGCTCCAATACCATCTCATTGCTATTTTATAATTCCTCTCTTGATTTTTATTTGCTATAGATGTTTATGAATTATTGCAAATATTTTCTCCCATTCTGTCTCTGATATTAATCTCCCTATATCTTTTTCCCATTTCTTCATTCTTGTTAACTCTCTGAGGGATCCTGAAGGGAGTAATAGACTATATATTTTAGATAATTTTTTAGTTTTTGTTCATCTACTAATAATTGTTCAAATTTCGTTTTTGGTCTATTTTTTAAAGATAGATCTATATTAGTTGCAATGTGTGTTTTTAATTGGTGGTAGTGTAGCCATTTATTTTTATATTCCGGTCCCAAGTCTTGCATTTTTGGCATTTTCCTGTCAACCAGGATCTGGGCCACCCTTACATTATCCCATATATTCCATTTAAAGATGGTCATTTTTGAAGGGGAAAAAAAGTCATTTAAAACTACTCACGCTATTAATGAATTGTCGGGTCCCGGCAGTACAGATAAAAGTAATTGAAAAAAATGGCAGGGGTTCCCCTTAATATTCATACCAGACCCATAGGGCCTGGTAATGGACTGGGGGGGGGGGCTGGCATTTTTTTCAATTACTTTTCTCTGTATTGCCGAGACCGACAATTCATGAATAGCCGGAGTAGTTTTAAATGACTTATTTTCCTTCAGAAATTACACTTTGTGCAGAGACAGTTGTAAACACGGGAAACATGCGCTACTTTACATGCATGCTATAGACACCCCCCCAGGTATGAAATTTAAAGGAATATTTCCCTTTTATTGTTTCACTTTAAGCATTATTAAAATCACTGCTCCCGAAAAAACGGCCGTTTTTAAAACTTTTTTTTGCATTGATACATGTCCCCTGGGGCAGGACCCGGGTCCCCAAACACTTTTTTTATGACAATAAGGCCCAATGCACACGAGACGCCGATGCAAACTCTGCTGAACACACGTTTTTAAAGGCTGAAACCAGCGTTTAGAAACGCCCGTTTTGCCACGATTTTAGCGTTGTTTTACCGCGTTTGCGTCTATAAGCGTTTAGTTAAACATCATAAGGACCCGCCCTAAGCTCAAAAACAGTTTTTTTTAACCATTTCAGACATTTTATGAGACCAGAGTGAGTAGCAGCAGCTGAGAGAGCATCAGTGTACTTGTATTTAGTGTGTCACTTGCCACGTCACCTGCCACAAGCTGTGGATTGTCCACTTGCCACGTCACCTGCTACAAGTTGTGGATTGTCCACCTGGCCACGTCACCTGCCACAAGTTGTGGATTGTCCACCTGGCCACGTCACCTGCCGCAAGTTGTGAATTGTCCACTTGCCACGTCACCGGCCACGTCACATGCCACAAGTTGTGGATTGTCCACTTGCCATGTCACCTGGCCACATCATCTGCCACGTCACCTGGCCACGTCACCTGCCACAAGTTGTGGATTGTCCACTTGCCACGTCACCTGCCACAAGTTGTGGATTGTCCACTTGCCACGTCACCTGCCATGTTACCTGGCCACGTCACCTGCCACAAGTTGTGGGTTGTCACCTGGCCACGTCACCTGCCACAAGTTGTGGATTGTCACCTGGCCACGTCACCTGCCACAAGTTGTGGATTGTCCACTTGCCATGTCACCTGGCCACGTCACCTGCCACAAGTTGTGGATTGTCCACTTGCCACGTCACCTGCCACAAGTTGTGGATTGTCCACTTGCCACGTCACCTGCCATGTTACCTGGCCACGTCACCTGCCACAAGTTGTGGGTTGTCACCTGGCCACGTCACCTGCCACAAGTTGTGGATTGTCACCTGGCCACGTCACCTGCCACAAGTTGTGGATTGTCCACTTGCCATGTCACCTGGCCACGTCACCTGCCACAAGTTGTGGATTGTCCACTTGCCACGTCACCTGCCACAAGTTGTGGATTCTCCACAATGCAATGCAAGCAATTGGTTTTTTTTTGTTTTTTGTTTTTTATGGCTTTTTATCATTTGCCATCATTTTTGAGATTTCTAATGTAAAAAAATAGGTCACCTTTTAAAAACGTATATAAACGAAATTGCGGCAAAACGCCGGTACCCGCGTTTAGCCACGTTTTGCGTCTGAAACGTGGAAAACGTTTGCGTCTGAAACCATTTTTTTGCTTCTGGAAAAACGAGATTAAACGCAACTGCTTAAAAACGCCAAAAAACGAGACTGTGTGCATGGACACATAGGATAACATTGAATGAGTTCAATTGAAAAAAGCGTCCAACTGCCTCTGAACGCGTGTTTACCAGCGTCTCGTGTGCATGATGCCTAACTTGCATATCAACCTTTATAATTAGCACTTTTGATTTTTCATGTACGTGTCCCTTAGACTTTAACGGTGTTCGCGTGTTCGAACAAATTTTTTACCTGTTCGCATGTTCTGGTGCGAACCGAACCGGGGGTTGTTCGGCTCATCCCTAGTGTCTAATATCAGGGGAGAAAGGGCTACCAAAAGGAGGCTGGAGTGGAGTATAGGTATACTTGCATATAAGGATGAACTCCGGCGTGTTCGCATAGTACACGTGCAGAGCCCGCCAGGAAGTCGGCACCGCGCTGCGCTAATCACAGCCAGGGAGACATTTCCCGATCTCTGCAGCCATGCATCGGGAAATGTCTTCCTGCCTGTCATTAGCGCAGCGCGGGTGCCGACTTCCTGGCGAGCTCTGCACGTGTACTATGCGAACACGCCAGAGCTTATCCTTACTTACATGTACCTAGTGAAGTGACTAGCCTCAGGTTATACACAGAGATGTGAAACTATTTCTCCTATATAAGTTGTATCTGCCTTCTCTCCTCTACGTCAGTTAAAACACCAGAGTTTACACAGCTTTTTGGAGCTTCTGGAAGGCAGGAGACGGGGATCTGATGTCACAAACGGCACTGGCCCTACTGAACTGGCTGAATTGTGATCCTTGTATGGCCAGCTTTAGAGATAGCAGTAAGAACGCTAGAAGGTGTGTACTCTTAGCAGGACTTTTGTAGCTGCTGCTGTCTGTAATGTTTTATTTAAGTTTTAACATGGAACTAAACCCTCCTATGCTTTACAGCCAAGGGAGCTGCCATCTTATCCGTTTTTTCTGAAAATATTTATAGGAATAATGTGAGATGTGAAAAATCATGGATACTATCTAGTATATAAGATCTCTGCTTTTAGAAAGCCAATAAGTAAATTCAGTGAATGTTGAAATATGTACAGGGTGTTTTGTTGGTCCATCCATAAAAACATGAAAACGAAATTAGCTGAGGTAGAAAATGTGAGCAGGACCATAGCAGTAAGGCGCTGAAGGCTGGTTTGCTTATAGTGTGACTGCTAAGGTGCAGCATAGTGCTTACCATTGTTTATACACACTTTTTTTATTTTATTATGACAGATGGAAATTTCACAGAGACAGATGCGTTTGTGTCATGGTAAGTTAACATTTTGGTAAATACTGATATTTAGTTGATGGGTGTTTATTGTTTAGTTGTTTTGTTTTTTAAAGGGCTTCTGTCATTTAATCTATTTCCCCCTTCTCTCTAAAGCCGGCCATAAACTGAGATAAACTTAGCCACTTCAGCAGGGATCGGGAGAATTTTGAGCAATGTGTGGCCATCCCAGCCCAACACAAAGGCAATCGTTTGAATGACTTTTGTTGAAGGGACATGCTGGAAAAATTTTGGTGATCGGTGGTCGTAGCCAATCCTTGATCAGTAAATTCTGACAGCAATGGGTCACATTGTCAGAATACAATGTCCCTGTGTGGGGATTCTTCCATCTACCTTGTTTGTGTGGGTGGAGGAATCTGAATGAAAAAAATAACTTGACTGCCTTTGGCCAGCTTAAGTTTAAAGGGGGATCTTATTCACATTATGGAGGTGCCCAAAACTTGTCTGATACTGCCAAGATGTGTTTGATATCATTAATCATGCATTCATTTTTCACTGTTCTCTTGAACCCAAGACAAGTATCCTACTTTTGAACCCAAGATAAGTATCCTACTTTTGGAACCCTCTTTTAACAACATGTTAAAGAGGAGCTCCAGGCTTCCCCCAAAAAAATTAAGTTAGCAGCTACAAATGCTGTAGCTGCTGATTTTTTTTATATTCGGGCACTAACCTGTCCGGGCATCCAGTGGTGTCCTCACCTGAGTCGATTCTTCCATTGGGTGCTGGTGCCGCCATCTTGACTAAGGGAAACCGGTAGTGAAGCCTACGGCACTGTGCTGTGCTTTGTGAATAGGCCATAGTCTTCTGGGACCTGTGAAGTGTCCCAGAAGGCTGCAGGGGAAGGAGGGGGGCTGAACTTCTGGTTCAGTTCGCCGTGACGAACTGAGCTGGAAGTGGGAACAGGTACATATCAAAACCAGGTACCAGCTCCCCCCTCTCCCCCAAAAGGTGCCAAATGTGGCAGCGGAGGGGGTGAGGAGGCATACAGGCGGAGCTTCCCTTTTTGGGTGGAGCTCCGCTTTAATAAAATTCATCTATTTTAATTATAGAGACAATCTTGGAGTGGTGTCCACAATCACCAGTTTTTCTTTAAAGGATAAGTTTGCCATTCTAAAAATAATAATAAATGCAATTTTTTTTAAATTGAATAATATGTCTGGGTGCCTGGAAAAGATCCCATGCTCGCTGTCACAGTGGGTGATTTGGGGGGGTGTGGGGACGGTTTCAACAGTAACATGTTAAACCCTAAATACAGGTGTAACCTGTACCATGTTACAAAAGGTGAACTTATCCTTTAAACACAAAATGATTCTATCAATGATCAGAGAAAAACCTACACCTCCCTTCCCATAAAAATAGACACTATTGTCCAAAACCTTACGTATCCTCACCCCCTATAATTCAGATAGTCAGAAAAGACTAGCGACTGCCAATAGTATAAACAATCCTTGTAATAACAAAAATATGTACCGTATATACTCGAGTATAAGCCGACCCGAATATAAGCCGAGGCACCTCATTTTACCACAAAAAATGGGAAAACGTATTGACTCGAGTATAAGCCTAGGGTGTCCATCTGCATGCCTCACTGTGCCTCACTGTGTCCATGTGCATGCCTCACTGTGTCCATGCCTCACTGTGTCCATGCCTCACTGTGCCCATGCCTTACTGTGTCCATGACTAGACTTACGTTTAACATGGGAGTATATGGAAGGGGTGCGCGGCTTTGAAAAATCGGTGCTCCCTGCCCATAAGTTCCCCAGACTGAAAACTTTGCACGCTTATAGAGAAAGAGTGGGGCTACATGAGTACCAAGTTTCGGGTCCAGGGGACCTACGGCCGGCTGGTACCGGGTCCCCAAATTTACCGGAGAAATTACCGTTTAACATGGAAGTCTACGGAAGGGGTGCCCGGGTTTGAAAAATCGGTGCTCCCCGGCTGTAGGTCCCCCAGACAACAAACTTTGCACACTTGTAGAGGAAGAGTTGGGCTACATGTGTGCTGGCCGGTACTGGGTCCCCAAAGTCCGGGAGATCAGGCGCAAAAAGGTGACTCAAGTATAAGCCGATGGGGGACATTTTCAGGAAAAAAAATGTGCTGAAAAATTCGGCTTATACTCGAGTATATACGGTATGCTGAAACATATGTACTGGTTTCACTCAAATAGCTAAAGATGGAGAAGCTATGCCTCATGCACACTTTCCAGACCCAGGAAACGCAGAAATGTTTTCCTCCAACCCAGTAGCAGCTGGTGTTTTCTTTTGGGGGGGCATCAACCAGCGGCTCCAGTGTCCTTGAGCACGGTGGACCCCATCTAGGTGGCAGGCAGCAGTGTCCTCTCCTTCAGCACGGTGGCCTCTGCCGTGCAAGCCGCCGTGCATCTCCTGTCTCCTTCTCCTAGGCGTCCAATAGTATTGCCTGACGTTTTGGCCAATCTCCTCGCTGTTTTCTGATTGGCGGGGAGGAGATTTAGTGTGAAAATTGCAAATATTCACTATCGTCACACAACTGGGTGGCCCACCCTTTTTTGAAGCCTATTATTATTAAAGCCTCTGGCTCTAATCACTTGCTTCAAAAAAACACACCCCTCCCCCCATTGGAGTCCATAGTCTGGCGCCCCTCTGTGTAGACCAGGGGGCTGGACGTATGGATGGGGGGTGCAGCGCCCATGCGCCCCTAATGTACAGCGCCGCCACTGCTCCAACCTATGATCACCGCAGCTAATTGCTGGCTGTGCAGAGAGCCGTGAATAGCTGCTGCCGCTGGCGACCTGTCATTATAGTGAACACTCCTAGCCACTGACAGCTGCAGCAGGAACTGCCACTACAATTCAAACTGGCCCTATTCGCCAGTGTGGATGCAGCCTAATGTTTGTTTGCCCATTTTCATGGACTGTGTCTGTCTGTAACATATTAATTGGAAACTGCATTTAAATTTTGCTGAATATTGTAATCCAGATGGTTTTGTTCTGTCTAGTTTTGAAATTGCTCTTTTTTTCTGTAACACAAATGTTGAAAAAGTGTAGGATACTGCTCTTCTAAATACATGTTCTTTATGGAAAAAAGATAATAAATAAGAGTTTGACTTTAAGAAATGTATGACTCAGCTAGGCAGGAGAAACAACATAACAGTTCTTTTTTAATTTTGTCTGTAAGATACTTTACCTCAAACCCATGGATATAGAAAATCATCTTGATAAACACATGAAGAAATCGATTTTTATTCAGTCAAATCTTCAATTTGCTTTTGACCATTTTTTTAAGGCCCCCGGCACTTGATCCAGCTGCAGAATATAAAATGAAATATGGACGCCGTGGATTGGCTTTAATCTTCAACCATGAATGGTTTAACTATCGCTTAAGAATGCCTGAAAGGAAAGGTACCACAGCTGATCGAGTTAACCTTGAGAGAAGGTAAGTGCAGAAAAAGGCGAACTAAAGTTCCAATATCCAGCTGTCCTAATGTATTAATCATCAGACTTAGAATCCAAGTTGAGATCCAGCTAGCATGCACTGAATGTATAGTTGGCCCAGAGATGTAAACTAATGACAGTTGGGTTGCTGGAGAGTGCTAAATCTGGTGAAGCTCTGCATAGAAACCCATCTTCCAGGTTTTTTTTTTTTTGTCAAAGCTTAACCACTTGTCCTTTTGGAAGATTTACCCCCTTTCATGACCAGGTCATTTTTTGCGGCACAACGCGACACGGCACTGCATTACTTTAACTGACAATTGCGCGGTTGTGCTGTACCCAAATAAAATTTATGTCCTTTTTTTCCCACAAATAGAGCTTTATTTTGGTGGTAGTGCGGTTTTAATTTTTTGCGCTATAAACAAACAAAATAAAAAACAACAATATTGAAAAAAACTATTTTTGACTTTCTGCTATAAAACACATCCAATAAAAATATAAAAAATCAATTTAGGCCAATATGTATTCTGCCACATATTTTTGGTAAAAAAATCCCAATAAGCGTATACTGATTGGTTTGCGCAAAAGTTATAGCATCTACAAACTATGGGATATTTTTTTAACTAGTATTGGTGGCGAACAGCGACTTGTAGCGGGTTTGCGATGGACATTCGGAAACGAACTGATGCTAGTTTTGACACTTTTTGGGGACCAGTGACACGAATACAGTGATCAGTGCTAAAAATATGCCCTGTCACTGTGCTATGACACTGGCTGGGATAAGGCTAACATTGGGGGGCGATCAAATGGTTAACTGTTTGCCTAGCTAGTGAATTTGTGTACTGTGGGAGGTGCTTTTACTAGGGGAAGGCATGGATCTATGTTTCTGCTTTGAAGAACACAGAATCAATGCCTTCCCTACTGACAGAACGGTGATCTGCCTTGTTTATATAGGAAGACCGCCGTTCTCCCTCTGTACCGAAGAATCGGTGGGTCCACAGTACCCGCTGATCAGCTCCCGCATGCTCGCCCCAGACCCAGAAGTGACGGATCACGTATTAGGTATGTGATCCAGCGCAGCAGTGCCACTTTGCTGCCATATATATAAGTAATACGGTCGGCAACTGGTTAATTTAAACAAGCTGAAGTAAGAAGCTGATTGGCTACCATGCACAGCTTCAAGAATATTTGCACTGTCCAGTTTAAGTAAATCAACCCCACAATCACAATTCTGCACATAGGTTAAAAAGACGTGTCCATTGAGTTCAACGTATTAACTGTTTACTTGTTTATTCAGCTTAACTCAGCTCGGCTTTGAGGTAAAGCACTACTTTAACTGCCATGCAGCCGAGGTACATCAACACATCCAAGATGGTAAGAGAACCTAACTTAAAAACCTTAATGATCTAAATAATTGCCTATATCAAATTTTATATGGCGTCCTTCCTAACAGTGGAGGTTAAAGATAGGACATTTTGCTCTCAAAATTGTCTCGAACCAGAGGTTCAGCATTGGTAAATATTGGGTAGGACCCTTAGCATTGCTCATATATTAAAACTGTTTGCATTGTCATTTTTGCCTATATATTAACATAATAATGACAGTATTTATTAATGACAATAATTGTCTAATCATTCCACTCTAGCTGCAACAAGTGACCACAGCGACGCCGACTGCTTAGTTTGTGTCTTTCTGAGCCATGGAGAAAATGGTCAAATATATGCCCATGACTGTGCAATTGAAGTTAAGGACTTGACAAGCCCTTTCAAGGGTGACAAGTGCCCAAGTTTAGCAGGAAAGCCTAAAATTTTCATATTTCAGGTAACTGTAAGGTATTGTTTTTCATTTTCAGATCTCACTGCTGATGATGTATACTTAAACATTGGGGACTTGGCGTGGTAGTGTGGCTTCCTGTATATTTTCAAAAATCCCAGACACACTTGGCCAATTTATTAATTGCAATATATGTCCCAAAATGGGATCTATTCTAGACTAGAATTAGGGAACAAACTTCACAGAGGGACCCTAGCATGGCAAGGCAGCCTAGCTGGTCAAGTGTGCTGGGGAACCTGCTATTTTGTATTGTTCTGTGAATTACTCCAGGTGCACCTTGCAGTTGCAGCTGCCATTTTTGTTATAAATAATCAAACCATTGTTTAGCATTTACCCAAAATTAGGTTTTAATAAATTGTGGGAAATACTTACAACCCCTTACACTTTTTTTATTTTTTGGCTGTTTTTGTTTTTGGCTCCCCTGTCCCAAAGACCCAATAGATCTCTTCAAAGCAGGTCCAGGACAAGGGGAAGCTGCCCCAGGTGCAATGGTTTATTGTGATGGGGGTGCCCTCTGCCGCGTTTCTTCTGCTACAAGGCTGACAGGTGTAGTGACAGCAGCTTCACTACTCCTGTCAGCCCAGTGTTGAGAGAAGCAAGAAGAAGAGGTGGTGTAGACTATGTTCTCTCTTTCCTGACAGTGCAGCACTCCTGTATTAACAAGCCCCACAGCGGTGTTTACAGGCATACAAGAGCTTTGCACTGGTAGGAAGTAGGAGAGGGAGAGAGAACACAACCAGCCCAGCCAAGTGGAGGAGAGGGCCAGGAGGAGGTGGGGCAGAGTTCTCTCTCTCCCTTCAGCACCTTCTTCCTGTCAGTGCAGTGCTCTTGTATTCTTTACACGCAGCTGCCGGCTTCTGAATACAGGCGCGCTTTCAAATCAGGGGTTTGCAGGCTTTGTTTACCTGCTCTACACTCACATCTTTCTTCTGTCATCTTACACCCCCTGCCCACGTCCTCCCCACACTGGCAGCAGAAAATGCAGGTAGGGGAAAGAGTAAGCAAACCCTGCAAAGACCTGATCTGTCATTGCAACTCTACCAATAGGCCAACAGCACTGTCCCCACTGCTGCCCCGATCTGACAGCAAACTCTGGGCATCAAGGGTAAAGCCTGGTACACACGGTACGTTTTCTTTTCGTTCAGCCCAGCAAGGAGCTCTGGAAGAGGTCGCTGTACTAACAATGTGATTTTAGTACAGCAATCTCCCAAGCTATTGTGTTCTGACTGCCCCCCCCCCACTAGAACACATCGGTCAGCACTCGCAGCCATTGGCTGAGAGCACTGTTTGGATGCTGATCAGCTGCTGGTTTTCCAGCAAGCCCTTTTGACAGAAGCCGTCTGTGAGATCGGCTTTTGTCAAACAAGGACCCGTACAGATGGGCTAAATATTGGCCGGTATCTACTGTACCTGCTGATTTCAGCCGATATTTGACCATGTATATGGAGCTTTAGAATGGCTTTGAATATCTTTAGACCCATTGATTATGTATGAATGGGTTTGAAGGTAAACAAAGCCATTCATATGAATGGTAGAGTGTGTGGGCAGAGACCAGTATCAATGTCTACATAAAATATGGCACCAACATCCCATATGAATGTAGAAAGATGAAGCGAGTGACTCGCCGCTGTACCCACTTCAGAGGATGCCAGCAAACATAAATCCATTCATAAATGTGAAAAAAAAAATGAAAAAATTCTAAACAGAAACATAAGAAAACGTTTATGACCATTAGGGCACATTCACACCAACAGCTGCGTTAGAACGCAGTAGCTGGTGTGTGGTGGAATGACAGCAGTGCAGATGTGCCAAATCACACTGTTCACTTTTTTTTAAAACACATTTTACACACAGTGACATTTCATTAATTTCTACTGGTCATAGCATGATGCGAGGCAGTACTTTTTTCAATGCACACAACTGCACAATGGTGGTGTGAGCTGGCCAGATAGGATACAAGGCATTTTATCTTGTCTTGTAGTGGGACTGCGCTGGAATATCCTCCCAACACAGCCCTACCACACCTAGTGTGAATCTACCCTCATGAATTGTTGCTTATTTTATTATTTAAAAAAAAAAAAATGTCCAAATAGCTCATTTTACAATTTAAAGAGACATCAACACAAGCAATGTGCCTAGTGTAAAATTGCAAAAGTTGATATTTTCCACTCCTTTTTTTATTTAACGTAGAATGCCAGTGAACACTCTAAACCTTACTCTCAGCCACATTCTAAACCTAATCTATTTTGCCCTGCAAAGCAAAAATTGCTATACTTGCCTATTATGCAGCTGTTCCAGGTCCAGTTCCCAGCAGCTGATGCTGTGTGCAGGCGAAAACCGACAATGGCTGGGAAGTGATGTTGCCCACCCAGTTATTATGGGGCTTCCATTGTTGGCTGCCTCTCTTGCACACTGAAGCCACCGCTGACAGCTGATGCTGGGACTGGACCAGAGCAGCTGCTGAACAGGTAAGTATAGCAATTTGTGCTTTGCAGGGCTAGATAGATTAGGCTTAGAATGTGGCTGAGAATAGGTTTGGAGTTAGATAGGTTTTGACTTTACTTCCACTTTAACGTATTGGTTACTACTGTATATACGTAACTAGGATATCTGCACAGTGAGTTTAACAGGCAAGTGATTGCTGGGTGCAGGTTCCATGAAAAGTACTTTACTGTGGTTTCATGCAAGTGCTGATTTTATTTGGCATGGAGTTTACCAAGCGTGCTTTAAAAAAAAACAAGAGTCCTACCCATACTGCCTATTTCACCATGGAACTCTAAAAAGAAAAGGAACAGAGGGCGCACCAGCCTAGCGCATTATCTTTTCGACAATTTAATGTTTAAAAGGATGTTTAAAATATACTCACAAACAAATAAAATAAGTCAAGCAGAATATAATCCACCAGATGTTCCACCCAGCAAGATTGAGTGCCAATTGTGGAATGAGTCCAAAAACTGACGCGTTTCAAGCGATGTCCCCTCTTCTTCAGAGCTGAAGATTCAGCTCTGAAGAGGGGACTTCCCTCGAAATACGTCAGTATAACCCTCAATACCTCTTTTATTCAATATCCTAAATTGATCCCTAGTATCTTGCAGACAAAAGTATATTATGAGTGTTTCACATTACTGCAGAGAGTCTATGGTTTTTAACCACACCAACCATGTCTGGTAGGCTTGTAGAGAAGGCAAAATAAGCATCTGTATGATATGGTCAACCCTTTGTGCATATACTGTATATCTATATCTATATGTAAAAGGTGCACTGAAACAAGGTGTTAGGAAAACAATATTTTGGAAATGGAATGTGCCACTGATTTCATACTTGGACAAGCTAGGCAATGTTTACTATACTGTCATGTGGTGACCCATCACAAACACATCTATGACCCAATTTGGGTCTCCACCCATAGTTATTCACTTGCTGACCGCCCCAAGCAGAGTTACTGCTACAGGGCGGCCCGCACTGTGCAGAATCACGTATATATACACGTGATTCTACACTTCCCAGGTAGGGGGCGTGCCACTTCTGCTGTGATTTATCATAGCAGAAGCTGATCAGCAGATGCTGAACAATGGATGTCCACCAGCACCTGCTGATCATTGAGGAAAGAGGCTGGATGAAGCTCTGCATATGTAAACCATGCAGAGCTCCGTCCTGACAGGGGAGGAAGTGAGGCATTTTCTTTCCCTACAAAGCAGGGAATAAAACCCATCACATCCTCAAGTAAAAACAGCACACATAGTGCACAAATTTAACACTTTGATCGTCCCAGATGTTTAACCACTTCCCAGCCAGGGTCATTAGTACTGTGACAGTGCATATTTTTACAACTGCAAAGAATACACAGTGCTGCCTCTTTATATATCATCCATATACATTAATACTTAAGTCCAACAATATATTTGGTCCTTCAGGAACTAAATTTAGGTGATGACAAAAGTGCAATCCTCAAAGTGCCAGTGCATATAACTTGCTGTATCATAAAGTGCTAAATCTACGGTGCAGTGCTCCCCTCTTGTGTCCCCACTCACCAGAAATATCAGGAACAGAGCATTAAGACCCCTTTCACACTGGGTTGGTTTGCAGGCGTTACAGCGCTAAAAATAGCGCCTGCAAATCGACCTGAAATAGCCGCTGCTGTCTCTCCAGTGTGAAAGCCTGAGGGCTGTCACACTGGAGTGGTGTGCTAGCAGGACGGTAAAAAGAGTCCTGCTAGCAGCATCTTTGGAGAGGTGTGTATACCGCTCCTCCACCGCTCCTGCCCATTGAAATCAATGTGACACCGCGGCAATACCGCCGGCAAAGCGCCTCTGCAGAGGTGCATTGCTGTGGTTTTTAACCCTTTCTCGGCCGATAGGGGGGGGTAAAACCACCCCGCTAGCGGCTGCAAATCCGTCGCTTTACCGTCGACGCACCTCCCGCCCCAGTGTGAAAGGGGCCTTAGGGAACACCTCCTTGTGTTGTAACTGGATATGCTGTAAGTTCAATAAACGTTTTTTTCCTTCACTCCTCCATATCTCATGTTAATTCCGATTCATTATTACATTCCATGAAATCATAGAAGTATCTCCATAGTGTAAAACTGTTTTATTGTGTTAAAAAAAATATATAAAAATACATTTACAATTAAGTAGTTTAAACAGAGCATGTAGACCGGTTATGGCCGCCGCCTTGGCGTGCGTTCCAACTGCCGGATGTACTACACTAGGATGTGCTCTCTGGACTTGTTTCGCCCCTCCCGCTGGGCGTCTTCAGGAGCTGAGGCCTCCCTGATTGGTCTCCTTTTTATATAGTGAACCTATTTTTAGCACTGATCACAGTATTCGTGTCACTGGTTCCCACAAAGTGTCAGTTAGTGTCCGATTGTTTGCCGCAATATTGCAGTCCCGCTATAAGACACTGATCGCCGCCATTACTAGCATAAAAAAAAAATTCTAGTTTTACATCCCATAGTTTGTAGATGCTATAATTTTTGCACAAACCAATCAATATACGCTTATTGGGATTTTTCTTACCAAAAATATGTAGCCGAATATATATTGGCCTAAATTTATGAAGAAATTATATTTTTTTTATTGGATATGTTTTGCAGGAGAATTTAAAAAATATAATTTTTGTTTTCAAAATTGTTTATTTTTTTATTTTCTTATAAAAAAATTTTTTAACGCAGTGGTGATCAAATGCCACTAAAAGAAAGCTCTATTTGTGGGGAAAAAATTACATACATTTTATTGATCTACAGCATTGCATGACCGCATAATTGTCAGTTAAAGTCTGGTTATGAAGGGGGGGGGGGTAAATATTCCGGAGGGCAAGTGGTTAAGAAACACTGCTTTTGGGTATTAATCTTTTTTGTGCACATCCTATACATCTTTCTTTTCTTTTCAGTTTTTAACCTAGAACTGTTTCTGTCTTCTATAGGCATGTCGGGGAGCTCAACATGATGAGCCAGTCCTTGTTAGAGATGCTACTGACAGTGCTGGAGAGCCTGAGGTTAACAGAGTTGAAGTAGATGCAGCTGCTGTGTATACTCTGCCTGCTGGTGCTGATTTTATCATGTGCTATTCTGTTGCAGAAGGTATTGCTTTTTAAAGAAGAAAAAAAACTTTTTTTTTTTCCACTAAATCAATAAGATGTCATATCAGTGCATGTGGAGACCAAGAGCTCACTTCTATGCTGACCTTTATCTAAGGGCAGTCATTCTAACAGCTGAATTTCAGGCAAACCGTTACATACACAGATGTAATATGTTTTATAGTTGTTTTAGCCAACAAACGATTTATCTTTCTTTCCAGCCAGTCCTGATAGTTACACAGTAAAGGCAGAATACCAGGCCTGCTGCAGTTCAGTAACACTTACAGGTCTTGTCTACCACAATTTGTAACTTAGAAGTAAGGTAGATGCAGAATACTAATAAACATATCTCTCTGTCACCCTGCTCTCTCCTCCTATCAGTGTGCCCCTGGTTAGCACATGAACATTGCAACACAACTGATTGGAGCTTTGTGCTGCTTTTCCCTCCCCCAGTCTGAAAATCAAATTCAAGTAGTTGCACTGCTTGCTGTCTTTTATATCTAGCCTGAAGTTCTTTTTGATCCGGAGACTGCCTTTACACCTTTTACTGTACTAAAAACCACCTAATCAAAGTATACCGTATGTTCTGCCATAATTATATATATATATATTGTGAGGGGGTTAGCTCGGCATCGGGTGTGTGTGACCCCCGGGATGGGCTCCCCACACAAAACAGGCCCAGCAAACGGAGGTTGTGGTTTTCAAAATCAAAAAGGTGCGGTTTATTTTCTATTTACAGTGACAAAACACAGCAAAGCAAAAGAAACATAAACAAAATAAATCCTGGTCAACTTGACCTCTGACTAAACATACAGGTTTCCTAACTAACAACTGGGATCAGCCTAGTGCTGTCCTAGTCCCTAAGTCCCTGGTTTTAAATGTCCAAGCAAATAGCCACACAGGCTTTGTCTCACCGCACAGGGGTTCACTCTCCCTAGACAGTCCACACAGGTCTGGGTCCAGGCATGAGCTAACACCTAATGAATCTGGGAGTTCTTATAGAGGCCTAAATGAGCTGACAAGCTTCAGCTGGTCTCATCAACTCCCTGTCTGCACGACGCCCCACACTCTCCCTAGAGGTATGAGTCATCCATGAGCCCACTAGCCCCAGCTGGGCTTATACAACTCTCCACCTAGTTGTATAAGTCGGCGTAAAGCCTGAATCTGGGCGAAATATATCTACCCCCCTGGATGCAACCAGGTGACTTTACCTTCCTGCTGTCACAATATATATATATATACACATATATATATATACACATATATATATATTGTGACAGCAGGAAGGTAAAGTCACCTGGTTGCATCCAGGGGGGTAGATATATTTCGCCCAGATTCAGGCTTTACGCCGACTTATACAACTAGGTGGAGAGTTGTATAAGGCTAGTGGGCTCATGGATGACTCATACCTCTAGGGAGAGGGCTGGGCGTCGTGCAGACAGGGAGTTGATGAGACCAGCTGAAGCTTGTCAGCTCATTTAGGCCTCTATAAGAACTCCCAGCTTCATTAGATGTTAGCTCATGCCTGGAACCAGACCTGTGTGGACTGTCTAGGGAGAGTGAACCCCTGTGCGGTGAGACAAAGCCTGTGTGGCTATTTGCTTGGACATTTAAAACCAGGGACTTAGGGACTAGGACAGCACTAGGCTGATCCCAGTTGTTAGTTAGGAAACCTGTATGTTTAGTCAGAGGTCAACTTGACCAGGATTTATTTTGGTTATGTTTCTTTTGCTTTGCTGTGTTTTGTCACTGTAAATAGAAAATAAACCGCACCTTTTTGATTTTGAAAACCACAACCTCCGTTTGCTGGGCCTGTTTTGTGTGGGGAGCCCATCCCGGGGGTCACACACACCCGCTGCCGAGCTAACCCCCTCACAATATATATATATACATACACATATATATATATATATATATATATATATATATATATATATATATATACACACACACACATATACATACACACACACACACACACACACACACACACACACACACACACACACCGGGTAAAATAAGTATTGGACACGTCACCATTTTTCCGAAGGCGTCTTTCAGGACAGCACCTTGAGATATAGTGACTCCTCCCACCAACCACAGTAAATACCTTCTTCCTCCAGATCTTTAAAGGGAGGTACCTCCCTACCATACCTCCAGTTTTTGTGTTTCCTCCGGACCGGAGGGAACATCTTCGGTGAGGGGAGTCAATGTCTTTCAGATGTTCCTGGAAAACGGGGCTTCCCTCTTGTTTTTTCCTCTATAGGAGACCGCTGTCCTCCCGCTCTACCCAGGCATGGCAAGCGGTAGTTGCGGGCTCCTCTTCCCCCTGAGTGCTCAGAGGAGCCGTGGACTAGGTGACCTCCTTGTCCTGGAGAGGCGGTCACGCGCGCACCGCCGCCGGAAGTGACAGAGCGGGTCAGCGCGAGCGTCATTTCCGGCGTGAACGCAGGGGGGAGGAGGCAGGACAGAGGCTGGTGCCTATTTCCATTTCTGGTCCGGTGCAGAGGCACTATGGGAGTCCGGAAACGGCGTGTGAAGCCACGAATTCGCTGTACACCTGCAATGGAAGACACAGCGGCTACAGCGGTGGGGACAGGCACATGCACCAGCAAGGCTCAGGTAGGAGGCAGCAGTTAAAGTCTGCCTGTTCCTTTACTTGTATAATTCTGGTCTCCTCCTTTTTTTTTCTTCTATCCCCCTAGTGGCAAGGGGCCTGTCTGGGCACTGGAGGTGTTTACGTTTCCTTCTTAGTGCACCTTTTGGGGTGGTCCACCGGCAGAGACAGGGTCTCACTAAGGATCCCCTGCTTTCTTCCCTTTTTTTTTGTTTCTCTCCAGGCCAAGAGTGCTGACCCAAAAAAGAGATGTTCTTCATGCAGGACAAAAATGGGAGAGAACTGGAAGAAAGCCCTATGCAGTACTTGCATTACTACTTTAGTTAAAGAGGAATCAGCTTCAGACAGGCGCTTGCAGCAGAAATTCTGCTATGGGCAGAAAAACACTTGTTGTCCCTGTCAGCTATCCACCTAAAGGGATCCCTAAACAGGGTGGCGGATTACTTAAGCAGACACCCCGTTTGGGAGTCAGAGTGGTCATTGAACCCGGAGGTCTTTGCAACAATTTCCAACAGGTGCGGTCAACCAGAGGTGAACCTGTTTGCCTCAAGGGAAAACGCACAAGTACCTCCATTCTTTTCCCTAAACAGGCTCGACGGGTCTTTAGGAACAGATGCTCTGGTGCAGTCCTGGGGCTTTCGCCTTTGCTTCGCGTTTCCCCCGTTTCAGCTAATCCCTCCAGTTTTAAGGAAAATTCAAAGGGAAGGAGTACCGGTCATCCTGATCACCCCATTCTGGCCCAAGAGAGCTTGGTTCTCAACTGTCCTAGGAATGGCGACCAAGCCTTGTTGGCATCTACCTCTCAGTAAAGATCTATTGATACAGGGTCCCGTAAATCATTCAGACGTGTCCAACCTCTCCCTCGCAGCCTGGTTTTTGAAAGGCAGCTCTTAAAGAGAAAAGGTTTTTCAGACCGTTTAGTTACAAGACTGCTAGCAAGCAGGAAGTAGGTAACAAGGACCATCTACACCAAGGTCTGGAAGGTTTATAACTCTTGGTGTGACTTATCTGCTCAAAACCCGGATAATCTTGGTTCCATCTTGGAATTCCTCCAAGATGGAGCAGATAAGGGACTGGCAATTAGTACTTTGAAGGTGCAGGTGACTGCACTAACAGTATTCCTAGAAAGATCTGTGGCCTCAGAACCACTAATAGTCAGGTTCTTCAAAGCCCTTACAAGGTCTAGACCGGCTCCAATTAGGGGTTTCCCAAAATGGAATCTCTCGGTAGTTCTGCAATCCCTGGCAGGGAGTCCATCCGAGCCTCTAGAACAGTGGTTCTCAACTCCTGTCCTCAGGACCCACTAACAGGCCAGATTTTAAGTATTACCTTGGTGAGATGCAGACTAGAATACTGCAATCCTTGAGCAGCAAATTATATCACCTGTGATGCATTTCAGTTATCTTGCAAACCTGGCCTGTTGGTGGGCCCTGAGGACTGGAGTTGAGAACCACTGCTCTAGAAGATGCATCTGTCAGAGATCTCACGCTCAAAACGCTGTTTCTGATTGCTATCACTTCAGCATGAAGGATCAGTGAGCTACATGCCCTGTCAATAAGGGAACCTTATTTATCAATATTTTCAGATAGAATTATACTGAGAACTGATCCCAAGTTCTTACCTAAGGCAGCCTCGATGCTTAACCGTTCCCAAGACATCATGCACCCTACTTTCTGTACAGACCCCTCTGGGGAAAAATAAACTTTTTTTCACATGTTAGATGTAAAAAGGACTTTGTTATGCTACCTAAAAATAACAAAGAACTTTAGACGCACAGATTCTTTATTTGTTCTTTTTCCAGGCAATAAAAAAGGTTGCCAAGCTTCAAAAGTTACTTTGGCTAGATGGTTAAAGTTATCCATTCTGGAAGCCTACTCTCGTGCAGGTTTGGTTCCACCAGTGGGAATTTGTGCACACTCAACTAGAGCGCTTGCGTCCACATGGGCAGAAAAAGCTGATGCCACTCCTGAACAAATTTGCAAGGCGGCAACGTAGTCAAGCTTTCACACTTTTGTGCGCCATTACAGACTTGACCTCACATCTGCCAGTGACCAGGCATTTGGCAGGAAGGTCCTGCAGGCTGTTGTCCCGCCCTAAGGGGGTAAGTCTCTGTTATCCTCTCAAGGTGCTGTCCTGAAAGACGCCTTGGGAAAATCCAAGTTAGACTTACCGGTAACTTGTTTTCCAGAAGTCTTTCAGGACAGCAACGACCCGCCCTATTAGTTTGATGTACTATGCTGTGACTAACGTATGTGTTTGTGTTCCAGCCGGGGCCGGAGGTTCTCTGCTACAACTGAGGTATGGTAGGGAGGTACCTCCCTCTAAAGATCTGGAGGAAGAAGGCGTTTCCTGTGGTTGGTTGGAGGAGTCACTATATCTCAAGGTGCTGTCCTGAAAGACTTCTGGAAAACAAGTTACCGGTAAGTCTAACTTGGATTTTTTAGGTATATATATTTCCAAAGGTGCTATTGACATGAAATTTTTACCACAGAAACCAAAACAAATAAGCTCAGAAATTGGGTTACGTGTAATAAAATGGAATGACACAGGGAAAAAAGTATTGAAGAAAGCGAGGTGCAAAAAGGCATGGAAAGCCAAGACACCAGCTTAAATCTATTAGTAATTAGAAAGCAATCCTGCCCCTTGTCATTGCAAATTCATATCCGCTGATTCAGTCTCCACTGATGGCCTATAAAAAGGTGTCTCCATTACCAAGGTGTCGCACAACATCTCATGATGGCCAAAAGCAAAGGGCTCTCTCAAGACCTTTGCAACCTTATTGTTACAAAGCATACTGATGGCATTGGTTGCAGAAGGATTTCTAAACTTCTGAATGTTCCAGTGAGCACTTTCAGGAACATAACCTGGAAGTTGAAAGAACATTGTTTCACCATAAACTGGCCACGACCAGGTGCTACTCGCAAGATTTCTGACAGAGGAGTGAAAAGAATTCTCAGAAGAGTTGTCCAAGAGCCAAGGACCACTTGTGGAGAGCTTCAGAATAACTTGAAATTAGGAGGTACAATTGTTTCAAAGAAAACAATAAATAATGCACTTAACCGCCATGGCCTGTATGCACGCTCACCACGCAAGACTCCATTGTTGAAGAAAAAGCATGTTGAAGCTTGTTTAAAGTTTGCTGCACATTTAGACAAACCTGTGAAATACTGGGAGAATATAGTCTGGTCAGATGAGACTAAAATCGAATTCTTTGGATGCCATAATACACACCATGTTTGGAGGTCAAATGGCACTGCATATCACCCCAAAAACACCATACCCACAGTGAACTTTGGAGGTGGGAGCATCATGGTGTGGGGCTGTTTTTCAGCATACGGTACTGACAAATGTCATGTCATTGAAGGAAAGATGAATGGAAAAATGTACCAAGACATTCTTGATAAAAATCTGCTGCCATCCACCAGGATGATGAAGATGAAATGAGGGTGGACATCAGTGGCGGCTGGTGCTCAAAATTTTTGGGGGGTGCAAACAAACTGAAAAAAAAAAATCAATTGCCGCCACTGTGCCCATTAAACGCAGCCACTGCGCCCAAATGCAGCCAGTTTGCCCCCAAATGCAGCCAGTTTGCCCCCAAATGCAGCCAGTTTGCCCCCAAATGCAGCCAGTTTGCCCCCCCCCCCCCCAGCCCTGCACTTCCCTTCCTTGGGTCAGCGCTGTCCTTCTTCCATCCTCGATGTCTTCTCCCGCCCTCGATGTGGCTTCAGCCAATCAGGTTACCGGTAACCAGACCCGGTGAACCCGATTGTCTGTCTGAAACGCCTGTCAGTGTTAACCAGGGAACGCACCCCTCGTGCGTCCTCTGGTTACATAGTTAGTTAGTCAGGTTGATTAGCTATTTGGAAGCTGATTACAGCCCTCAGGCTGTAATCGGGAAGCCTATCAGAGCCACTTCCAAAGACCAACCAGATGCTGTTATTCAGATGGCCAGCGCTCAACAGGGGGCCGACCATCTGAATAGTGGGCGGCAGCGACAATACATAGGTTCATGCAATGCATGACCCTATGAATTGTTGTGAGTGATGGGCGCAGGAGCGAGAGGGGGCGGCGCTCCTGCGCCCACTATGGACGCACCGCCACTGGTGGACATTTCAGCAAAATAACGATCCCAAACACAAAACTAAGGAAACTCTCTCAATTGGTTTCAAAGAAAGAGAGAAAATAAAGCTGCTAGAATGGCCCAGCCAATCGCCTGGCTTGAATCCAATAGAACATCTATGGAAAGAACTAAAGATCAGAGTTTATAGAAGAGGCCCACAGAACCTTCAAGATTTGAAGACTGTGTGGAAGAATGGGCCAATGGGCCATAATCACACCTGAGCAATGCATGCGACTAGTTTCTCCATACAGGAGGCGTCTCGAAGGTGTCATTACCAACAAAGAATTTTGTACCAAGTATTAAATACATTTCAATTGGCACGTTTAATACTTTTTCCCTGTGTGCTTCCACTTTATTACACATAACTTCATTTCTGAACTTGTTTTGTTTCTTTGTATGTATGGGTTGTTGCCGACATGTGGTGAAAATGTCATGTCAATAGCACTTTTACCAATATATTTACCCTGTAAAATGGTGTTCAATACTTATTTTACCTGCTGTGTGTGTGTGTGTATGCGTGTATGTGTATGTTATTCAGGACTCCTCAGGTCCTGATTCTTATGTTTTCCCATGATACGTAATTTATAATATTGTAAATAATATATATAATATAAAGGAGCATAAAGAAAAACTCCACGTTCACAAAAAAGTGATATATGGTATGCATATTTGTTACGCAAGCCATATTTTTAAATAATGTAAGGCCCTGTCTGTCGGGTGTGCTGTTGAGGCCTTAGTATGCTAGACACGTTTAACATCTCTCCTAGACACCTTTCCACCTGGCAGCAGCGTTTTGGCCGAAAATAACGCTTGCCACTTATAAACACATGAAACGCGTTTAGAAGCATCAAGTGCTTAAGCGTTTATTTCATTGGCCAGAATTAGTGGCGTCCTCTGGCTGTACATGGAGGATGGCACTAATCTGTCTAAATGAACCCTAATATTTACTAAATTGCATCAGAAATATGATAGCAACTGACTTACTCTATAGACAGCAGTTCCATTCCTAACCAGCCCATACTGTAATGACAAGAATTCTGAATGGTGATGAGGAAGCGTTTGTGTTTTTTATAATATACATTATTAGACATCGTATTTTTAACCCCTTTTAGGCTACTACTCTCACCGTGAAACTGTAAATGGGTCTTGGTACATTCAGGATCTGTGTGAAGCGATAAGAATGTATGGCAAGGAGCTGGAATTCACAGAATTGTTAACGCTGGTGAACAGGAAGGTGTCCCTGCGATCTGTTGAAGCCTGCCTTGATGTCAGTGCGATTGGGAAAAAACAAGTTCCTTGCTTTGCTTCCATGTTAACCAAAAAGCTGTATTTAAGACCCAAATAAAACTAACATAACTGTTTTAATACAAAGTGGAATAAGGGAAGATCTTACATTTGTCCTTTTATGTAACATAAAATATTTTTTTAGAGGTTTTGAGAATATGACAAACAGTTTACTATTTGTACTAAAGTCGGCACTATACCTTAAAATACTTTTATTATGAATTCTCAGGGAATTACTGTCCAGAGTTGTTGCTTTATTTTCATAGACCGTAACTGTTTGTACACAATTGTTAATCCTGTTTAATGTTGCCATTTTTAGAAAGGGTTGTACAGGTGTGCCTTTTAAGCTGACACTGTTTTGTAATGAGGTTAAAATTCCCAATAAATCTTTTCCTTTATACTGTATTGATTTATATCACTTCTATTCTGATGCTGACTGTGGAGCATTTATCTTTATATTCTAAATAAAATAAAAAAATGTTATTGAATTTTTCAAGCTTAGATACACATTGCAAGAAAGAAGACAATGAGGTGCATAGTGGCAGGTTCTCTAGTGAAAATTACAGCAAATATCCATCAAAGAACAATACAGTGCAAAATACAAATAAAAATTGCAAAGGGTTCAGCATAAGTTGGTCATGTGATCACCAAGTACTGATTGAGCATCAACTGCCTCCACTACCATCAAAATATTATATTCTAGTTTGGAATAGACTGATACTTATTTTTTCCTCAAATAAAAACCTAAGACATGCTTTTACCTGTAATTAAGAATTTAAGATACACATATACAAACGTATTTAATACATCAACACAACAGAACTCAAATTTCAGTTTTGTGAGATGAACTGTTGTCATGGATTACAGGCAGTCCCCAGGTTATGAACAAGATGTTCTGTATGTAGGTTTGTTCTTAAGTTGAATTGGTATGTAAGTTGTAGCAGCTACAATTTTTTTAAGTGTAACTTCAGCCACAAAATTATTTTTAAGTTTTGGATATTATAGGAAAGGGTTAACTGACCATGCGATGATGTGGGATTTCTGAGAGGTCCGCCGGACAGTAGGTGGCAGCATACGGTGAGCAGCGAGATGGCCGCCCGCCGATTTTTCCAGGCCAGCGCTGCTTCCATTCTTAAGTACGAGTTGTAAATCGGATGTTTGTAACTCAAGGACTGCCTGTACTGCCCTTTGCACTTTATTAAGTAAGTCTACAGGTGTCAGTGATTATATCAAACAGAAAACAAGCTACTTTTATTTGGATTTATAAAAAAAAAATAAAAAAATTGTATAGGTAAATTGCGGACGTGTTTGGAAAAAGGTTTAAAGTTTCTTGTGGGCACGCTGCTTGGTTGGGTACTCTCAGACTTTTGTGTAGTGAAAGCAAATACAGCTACCTTTCAATGACAGGGTGCTGTGTGCTTTCAGTAAGGCTGAAAGTATTCAATTTTAATGTTAGAGGAGCCATAGCCCTCGAATCAGCCAGCTAATACATTTTTACCATGTAAAATATTTTTTTTGAAGCGTTTAACCATTTTAGCCAAACTTATCATAAATTGTACATATCAGCATGTAACTAAGGAAGAAATGGACAAATGCACAAAAAATGTCAAAGATGATCACAATTTACAATTCAATTTGCTAAAATGCTGATGGTGCTAAATTGCACTTTTAAGCAATTATTTTTTTATACAGTGGAACCTTGGTTAACGAGTAACGCGGTTAACGAGCGTTTTGAAAGATGAGCAACTTTTTTTTTTTTTTTAATCCTGACTCGGTTTGCGAGTATTGTCCCGCAAAACTAGCAGAATTCAAACTAATGGGGTGTGCAGTACTGGATTTGGCCAGAGGTGCGGTGACACTCGGAACGGTTCGGAGCTGGAATCACTTGGAAATACCTGATCCGGAAATACTCAGTTCACGAGTGTTTCCGAGTATTTCCGAGGCTCTCCGGCACCCCCCCTCCCACCTCTGGCCACATGCGGTGTTGCATGCAATAGAAGTCAATGCGGAACAAATTATCTTTGTTTCCATTGACTTCTATGGGGAAACCCGCTTTGATATGTGAGTGCTTTGGATTACAAATATCCTCCTGGAACGGATTGTGCTCGTAATCCAAGGTTACACTGTATATGGTTTTAGACTGAGTGGGAAAAGGTAAAACGCTCTGTCAGGTTTTAAGTGTTGTCTGTATCCCCACTGGGGATATTTCTCTTGACTTCCTGCAGGGATGAATCTCCTGTTGTAACTATGTATCCAAACAACCATTGCTGGTGGCTTTCAGAATATCCATATTGCGGCTGCATCTGATTGGATACCAAATGGAGTCAATCGTGATGGTGCTAGGGATGAAACGTATTTTTCTGCTGGGTTTCAGAGACTAATAAAGTGATATTTAAGCTTTTATTTATTAATTGAAAACATTTTGCTCAAAAGAAAAAAAAAATTATTGCTGTAACTGCAATGTGAGCTGGAGTTTGGCTTCAATTTGTTACTGTATTTAAATCTGCTAGTGCATCGCACATTTTCCTCCTCCCAGATTAACCATGCTGCTGTCCAAAGGCTCTGCTTTATCCAGAGTGTAAGCACTCCAATACAGAAGGTGTGTTACTGGCCAGATCAGCAGGTGAAATCAGAGAGAAAAAGCCTAAAAAGAAAACAAATGCATCCACTGCACCTAAAAATTGGTAAGCTGCAATATATTACATTTTTGGTTTTAATACTACTTGGTCATGAAAAAGAAAAGGGCACTTCTAAGGCGGTTGTGGGGGTCTGCGAACGGGGGGCTTATCGGAATCTGGATGCCCCCTTTAACAAAGGGACCCCCAGATCCTGCCCCCCCCATGTGAATTGGTAACAGGTACATTGTACCCCTACCATTTCACAAAAAAAAAGTGTAAAAAAAAAAAGACAGGAGACACTTCAGGACAAGTCCTTTATTAAAAAATAAAAATGTCCAGCGATGTCCATTCATCTTCTATTCTGCCGCCCGACAAAAAAAAAAGCCGCAACAGCTCCGCCTCCATGGGAGGCTCCCGGCAACTGACGCTTCTCTCGCTTTAACAGCTGTTATATAGCTGAGGGGGGGGCCACCCGTGACGTAAACGGGTGACCCCGCCCCCTCTGACATCACAGGGGTTTCCCCGTGGTATCAGAGGGGGGCGGGGTCACCCGTTTACGTCACCAAGTGGCCCCCGCCCTCAGCTATATAACAGCTGTAACAGGCAGGAGAAGCGTCACTCGCTGGCAGCCTCCTGTGGAGGCGGAACTGTTGCAGCTTTTTTTTTTTTTTTTTCAGTCGTCGGGCAACGTGGATTTACATCGCTGGACATTTATTTTTTAATAAAGGACTTGTCCCGAATTGTCTCCTGTCTTTACCATTTTTGACACTTTTTTTTTGTGAAATGGTACCCCGTTACCAATTCAAATAGGGGGGCGAATCTGGGGGTCCCCTTTGTTAACCAGTGAATTTCTTAAGTTGTTACAGTTACATGGCAGCTCCTGCAAAGTTGAGGTTGCAAAAATTAATGGCGTTGTAAAGGCATAATGTTTTTGTTCTTCATGCATTAGATCCATTAAGAACAAAAACATTATGTGTGTGTAGCAGACCCCCCAGCACAACATTATAGTTAGCTGAAGAAGATATTGTCACCTCATGTAGAACTTAAGGTACGTTTTCACTATTGAAGCAAGTGTCCAATTTGGGAACATATAAGGAGAGACAACCGTAGTTAAACTCATAATTCAGTTGATGCGCTCAAATTTTTTTTACACAGGATCAGCTAGAAATGTATAAATGTTAAAAGTAATGCTGCGCTGTATGTAAATCTGTGATAAAGTGCGGTGTGTGCTGACGTAACAGGTACACTTACAGGCAATATGTGGGTGGTCAATAAATAGCGACAATGTATAAAAAATATCAGCTGCGACCGCATAAAAGGTGGACTAGTGAAGTGTCCAAATACTGAGAAGTGCACCAAAAAAAAAAGTAAACGTGAGAATAAAACTCATATATACTTAAAATGACATCATCATGTGACATATGCTCCCATATACAAATTCACACTTAAATTCCATAAAATTGAATTTTAAAAGCTAAACGGTGTAGATAATGTCCATAAAGTGCAAGCTGGATGGGTGGCTGTGTATACACAGTGATCAAGGTGAAGGTGCTGGTGCTAGTAGTCAATCTCTGTCATGGAGTGCTACTGGTGGGTGGTTGCTGGTTCTCCGTGCAACTTAAGCCTCGTACACACGGCCGAGATTCTAGTCAGGAAAAAAATCTTGACAATGAACTTGTCCCGGCCGAGTGTACACATGTACGATTCAAAAGAACCGCCATTCTTTTGAATGGCACGAACGTGGTGACATCATCGACTACGACGAGCGTGCGCTCGTCACATTCGATGCCGTCGCCGCCATCTTGCTACACCCTATGCCTAGGAAGCTACCGCGCATCCGTCAAAGTCATTTCGAGCATGCGCGGGTTTCCACGGCGACAGGTAAGTGTACACACGCTCGGGTTTCTCGTTGAGAAACAGGCCGACGAGAAAAAAGACCGCAGGTCGTCTTTTTTTTCGTCTGGGAATCTGGGCGGTTTTCTTGGCGAGAAAACTGAAACCCGCTTACACACAAGAAAGTTCTCCTGGCAGTTTTCTTGTAGTTTTTTGCTGAGAAAACCGGTCGTCTGTACGCGGCCTTAGTGTATAGGTGTCCCCTTACCTTACCGCTGTAAGATAACAGCGTGTGAATGTGTCTTTCTATCTCCTGGCGTCTCAGGCTCCGCTGGTGTGTGTCTTTACTTTGGCATCAGAGTCCCCTTTTAGTGTCCCTGGTGTGTCTGTATCAGATAGCCCCACATTGGGGCATGGGGGATGTAAAGAGGGATGCTCGATAGTGTAGTATTTAAAACATTTATTGGAATCAGCAGCAATAATAAAAACAGGTACTCACAATGTGAAGTATCAAACAGGCATATCAAAAACGAGTAGCGAACTCGTCCAACGTCACTTCCAGTGCCTTGTGTTCGTCACAATCATGCAACTTCATCTCCTGATGAAGTTACATGATTGTGATGAACACAAGGCACTGGAAGTGACGTTGGACGAGTTTGCTACTCGTTTTTGATATTCCTGTTTGATACTTCACATTGTGAGTACCTGTTTTTATTATTGCTGCTGATTCCAATAAATGTTTTAAATACTACACTATCGAGCATCCCTCTTTACATCCCCCATGCCCCAATGTGGGGCTATCTGATACAGACACACCAGGGACACTAAAAGGGGACTCTGATGCCAAAGTAAAGACACACACCAGCGGAGCCTGAGACGCCAGGAGATAGAAAGATACATTCACACGCTGTTACCTTACAGCGGTAAGGTAAGGGGACACCTATACACTAAGTTACACGGAGAACCAGCAAGCACCCACCAATAGCACTCCATGACAGAGATTGACTACTAGCACCAGCACCTTCACCTTGATCACGGTGTATACACAGCCACCCATCCAGCTTGCACTTTATGGACATTATCTGCACTGTTTTGCTTTTAAAATTCTATTTTATGGAATTTAAGTGTGAATTTGTTTATGGGAGCATATGTCACATGATGATGTCATTTTAAGTATATATGAGTTTTATTCTCACGTTTACTTTTTTTGGGGCACTTCTCACAGTATTTGGACAATTTCACTAGTCCACCTTTTATACTGTCGCAGCTGATATTTTTTATACATTGTCGCTATTTATTGACCACCCACTTATTGCCTGTAAGTGTACCTGTCACGTCAGCACACTCTGCACTTTATCACCGATTTAACCACTTCTCTACTGTGCACGAAAACCCCCTTCCTGCCCAAGCCATTTTTCAGCTTTCAGCGCTGTCACACTTTGAATGACAATTGCGTGGTCGTGCGACATGGCTCCCAAACGAAATTTGCGTCCTTTTTTTCCCACAAATAGAGCTTTCTTTTGGTGGTATTTGATCACCTCTGCGGTTTTTATTTTTTGCGCTATAAACAAAAGAAGAGCGTCCAGTTTGGAAAAAAAACACTATTTTTTACTTTTTGCTATAATAAATACCCATTTTTTTTTTTTTAAATAAAATTTTCCTCAGTTTAGGCCGATACGTATTCTTCTACATATTTTTGGTAAAAAAAAAAAAAATCGCAATAAGCGCGTATTGATTGGTTTGCGCAAAAGTTATAGCGTCTACAAAATAGGGGATAGATTTATAGCATTTTTATTTTTTTATTAGTAATGGCGGCGATCTGCGATTTTTTTATTGTGACTGCGATATTGCGGCGGACACATCGGACACTTTTGACACATTTTTGGGACCATTCACGTTTATACAGCGATCCCTGCTATAAAAATGCATTGATTACTGTATAAATGTGATTGGCAGGGAAGGGGTTAACCACTAGGGGGCGGGAAGGGGTTAAATATGTTCCCTCAATGTGTTCTTACTGTGGGGGGAGGTGACTGACTGGGGGAGGTGACCGATGGTTGTCCCTATGTACAAGGGACACAGCATCGGTCCCCTCTCCCTCACAGGACATGGATCTCTGTGTTTACACACAGAGATCCACTTTCCTGCTCGTTTCCCGGCAATCGCGGGTGCCCGGCGGCAATCGCGGCCGCCGGGCATGCGCACCGGGGCCTTGTGAACGCGGCGGGCGCGCGCGCCGCTGGCGGCAAACGCGCGCCTCCTAGCTCGTTTTAAAGGGAGGACGTCATATGACGTCCTCCCAGAACGAGAGTATCCTCCGCCCACCGTCAATTGACAGTGGGCGGGGGACAAGTGGTTAATTACAGCAAAGCATTACTTTTACATTTCTGGGTTTTGATACTACAGTCCATGCTTGCTGCAGTACTTTTACGTATTAGACTTGGTGGGCGCGGGAATATTCTTATCTTACTTCATATCAGCTAGAAATTGCTGCCAAGACACTGCCCTTCTACCCACAAAATAGTCCATGTGATTCTGGCGTAAATCACGAGCAATTTTGGAAGGCAAGCCAGCATGGGCATTTGATAGCCGTCATCACGCCCACAGACGAACGAGCTGCAGCCTCTCAAGCTGGGCCTGGCACTGCAGGGTCCATGTCACTTGGCAGGGAGGCTAGGTAGCATTCCTCCTTAAAAAATTGTGTAGGATACAGCACCACATGATTGATTTTGTAGAGTGCCAGGTTGTATGGAGTAAAAAACAGCCGAAACTATTGGATAAGATGCCCAAGGCATTTTTGACCACCCTTCTGGCACGAGAGTCTGTAATTAAAGATTCTCTGCTTGTGGGTGAGGTTTCTCATAGAAAACGGCTTCATTAGATGTTCCCCCAGAGCAAACGCCTCATCTGCCACGAAGACAAAATTGAGGCCCTCCACATTCTCATCAGCAGGTGGCAAGTTTAAGGTACCATTCTGGAGAAGTCTGTAGAGCTCTGTCTGCATGATCACTACTCTGTCAGAGTTACGGCCGGTCTTCCCATCGTCCAAATACAGAAACTCACAGTTGGCCTACACAACAGCTAGCAACACTATGCTGCAAAAGCCCTTATAATTAAAGTAATAGGAGCCAGAGTTGGCTTGTAGTACAATCCGGATGTGCTTCCCATCAATAGCACCACCACAGTTGGGAAAATCCCATTGGTGATGAAACTGAGGTGCAACGTCCTGCCATTGCTCTGGGTTGGAAGAAAACTGTGGATGAAAAAAAGAAAATATACATTACTAATTCTGCACATAACATTGCAATCAGACTTGACACAAACATGCTTGGCCAACATAAGGATACACTTAAAGTATTTAAAGACAAAAGTGGAAGGTCAATTTATCTGATTCCCCCCCTCTGGTGGCCCATTAGGCAACATTTAGGGGGGGGGAATGGTTAGATGTTTTGGGCAGGTAACCCTCTCCACTTCCATGAGAGCTGGTTGCAGAAATAACCAGCGATACTTTGGCCAGCCCCTCCTTGCCTGTCCACTGGGCTGGTGTAAGTAAGAAGTGTCATAATCTAAAGCTGGATACACACTGTCCAAATTGCAGCACATTTTTACATTATGATTTAACCAATCAATATAATAGGAGAGAAAACGAAGAAGTTTCAATTTGTAGGTAATCAGGCAGGCCCTTGCACTACATGGTTTGGGTAACTTATAATGAAATTTGACCACAAAAGACGGATAGTGTGTATGGGTTTTTAAAAGTCAGCAGATAAAGAATTTGGATCAGTTGACATTTTTGAGGGGGAAGAAGGGTTCAAAATGAGTTTTGCCTTAATAATAAGGCCTCATGCACGCTGCCCGATTTGGAGCACACAAATAACAGTTGAAAACATTTTAGGGGTTGTTTAGGGTAAGCCCCAAAATGTAGCTGACAAAAAACATTGTTAAGTTACCAGGCTAGGTGTGTATGGGCCCAGGATAGCATGCTGGGAAGGTTATTATAGGAAACTCTGCATGTAGGCCAAAAAAAGGAGCTGGTAAATCTTACAGCATGCATAAGGACAAAAAGGACATTAACAAAATTTTACAATATTGATAATTAACCACTTCAATACCATGCACTTATGCACCTTCCCGCCCAGACCAATTTTCAGCTTTCAGTACTCTCACACTTTGAATGACAATTACTCAGTCATGCTACACTGTATCCAAACAAATTTTTTATCATTTTCTTCTCACAAATAGAGCTTTCTTTTGGTGGTATTTAATCGCCACTGGGTTTTTTATTTTTTGCGATATAAGCAAAAAAACAGCAAATTTAAAAAAAATAAAAAAAAAACACTTTTTTTTAGTTTCTATTGTAAAATTTTGCAAATAAGTAATTTTTCTTCATAAATTTGTGCCAAAATGTATACTGCTACATATCTTTGGTAAAATTAACCCAAATTAGTGTATATTATTTGGTCTTTGTGAAAGTTATAGAGTCTACAGACTATGGTGGCAATCACTGAAAATGTATCACATCTGATCACGCCTGATGTACTGAAGGGATATCTCATTTCTTGAGACACTAACAAGCGAGGAAAGTACAAATACCCCAAAATTACCCCTTTTTGGAAAGTAGACAGTCCAAGGTATTTACTAAGAGGCATGGTGAGTTTTTTTGAAGTTGTATTTTTTTCCCACAATTCTTGGGAAAATTTAATTTTTTTTTATTTATTTTTTTACACAAACTGGTCATATTAACAGTTTTTTTTCTCTCACACAGCATATGCATAATTGCAACTACACCCCAAAATACATTCTGCTACTCCTCCTGAGTGTAGCGATACCACATGTGTGAGACTTTTACACAGCCTGGCCACATACAGAGGCCCAACATTGAAGTAGCACTTTCAGGCGTTCTACAAGCATAAATCGCACATATCCTTTCTCAACCACCTATTACACTTTTGAAGGCCCTGGAGCACCAGGACAATGGAATTTTCCACAAAATGACCCCATTTTGGAAAGCACACACCCCAACGTATAATCTATGAAGCATTATGAGTCTTTTGAACGGTTAATTTTTTTCCAGAAGGTTTTGGAAAATGTGGGAAAAAAATTTAAATGCATTTTTTTTTACACAAAGTTGTCCATTTATAAGATATTTCTAACACATAGCATATACATAGCAAAAATGACACCCCAAAATGCATTCTGCTACTCCTCCTGAGTATAGCGATACCACATGTGTGAGACTTTTACACAGCCTGGCCACATACAGAGGCCCAACATCCAAATAGCACCTCCAGGCATTCTAGCAGCATTATAATATAAATAAAACCTGCGCCAAAATTAAAAATATTACTATGAGAAAGCTGCACCTCCAAGTTCAGTGAAGCTGAAATCAATAGTGAATATAGTGAGAGGAGAGGGCGCTGATTAATAATAGATAAAATTAAATAAACTAAAAGGAGCATAAATTAAATAAAATATGAAATCCAAAATATTGTATTGCACCCACATAAATTGATTAGTGCTATATGTGAAAAATGAATTGATAAGTGATCGTACCAATAAAATTAATTGAGCAAGACAATTGATGAACTACAAATAAACCGAATCGTATATAAAATCAAATATTAACCGAATAGTGCATCAAAATTCAAATAAATGAACACAAAAAGTTTCTGAACATAAAAAAATGTCCCATAATAGTAGTGAACACCAAATTTCTCTGCAAATATCTTCAATAAACGTGATGTGTAAAATCCAATAAATCCTTGCAAATTACGGATCCACCTTCACCAAAAACAATAACACCCGATAGTGCTTTAAGTAAGGATGGCAGCTTACCACAGCGTATTGACCCTTTTAACTAAAAAAGAGGTCAAGCGGGCTTTCAGCAAGTTCCAGCTTGCTAGATACCAAGGAAATGATGTCCACTATGTAGGCAGCGATACACACTGGGATTCGAAAAAGCTCCGGTAATATATAATCAGGAGAGGAGAAGCAAACAATAGTGTAATACCATTTATTGCATACAAAAGTATAAAAGCCAAAAACGTGCTTACATTAGTGTGTGCCCCGACCCGGCACTGAGGCTGTAAAGGCGTGGGTATTATCAAATGGCAGTCCCGGACCTGTGGATATTGGCGTGCGTTCCACCTCTATGGAACAGACAACCAGCGGGACCGGAAGTGACGTCAGTTGCGTGACCTGTATTGCGCCTCGACGTACGTTTCGGGTTCCGTCATCAGGAAGCGCTTCCTGATGACAGAACCCGAAACGTACGTCGAGGCGCAATACAGGTCACGCAACTGACGTCACTTCCGGTCCCGCTGGTTGTCTGTTCCAGGCAACCATAAGGGGTTTGCCAGGGCATCGGGAAGGTAGGACTGGGGCTGGATTCTTCGGGTTGGGCGTGCATTTCCATTACTTGTACTGGGCTCCTCTTCTTGGGGTATGGCGCTGCTGGTGGTGGGCAGTTCTCCTGATCTTGGTGCTGATCTTGGTGCTGATATTTTGGTGCTGATCGCATTCTTTTGGGAGGGACGGTTTCCTCCGGGGACTCGGACTCTGAGCCACTATCCTCCACTGGCTCGTATTCCGAACCAGAATCGGATAATGGGAGCTGCCCGCTGCTCTCATCATCCGACATGGCAAGAATGGCATATGCCTCCTCAGGTGTGTAAACCCTTTGGGACATTATGGCAGTGCTTATTGGTGGGCCTGTGTAATGGTACTGCTGGTGGTAGTGGTGGCGGTCTGTGTGGTAGTACCGATGGAGGTATTAGTGGTGGGCCTGTGTGGTGGTACCGATGGCGGTATGGGTGGTGGTGGTACAGGTGGTGGCGGTACCGATGGCGGTACAGGTGGTGGTGGTGGTGGTGGCGGCGGTACCGATGGCGGTACAGGTGGTGGTGGTAGCGATGGCGGTATGGGTGGTGGTGGTACCGATGGCGGTACAGGTGGTGGTGGTACCGATGGCGGTACGGGTGGTGGCGGTACAGATGGCGGTATGGGTGGTGGTGGTACCGATGGCGGTACAGGTGGTGGTGGTGGTACCGATAGTGGTATGGGTGGTGATGGTACCGATGGCGGTACAGGTGGTGGTACAGGTGGTGGTGGCACTACCGACGGTGGTACGGGTGGTGGTACTGGTGGTGGTACGGATGGCGGCACTAGTGGTGATACTGGTAGCGGGCCTGTGTGGCAGTATAGATGCTGGGCCTGGTGGCGGTACTGGTACCGATGGCGGTACTGGTAGCCTGTGTGGCGGTACCAATGGCGGTACCGATGGAGGTGGGCCTGTGACAGATGATTGACAGATGGGCTGATTGATTGACAGATGGGCTGATTGATTGATTGACAGATGGGCTGATTGATTGATGGGCTGATTGATTGACAGGTGGGCTGATTGATTGACAGTTGGGCTGATTGATTGACATTTGGGCTGATTGATTGACAGATGGGCTGATTGATTGACAGATGGGCTGATTGATGTGCTGGGCTGTGTGACAGGTCCTCTTTATGGGGGGGGGCGTGTTGTGCACTGTAAACTTATGTAGACAAACTACACTGAGCTAACTTACTGATCTCTTCTCTCTCCTCACAGATCGGTGTGTGAGGAGAGAGCAGGGATCAGGTAGTAACTCCTGTGGAGTTTGTTTACATTTGTGACCGGCTGTGATTGGACACAGCCGGTCACATGGTAAACAGCCAATTCATTGGCTGTTTACTCTGATCGGGGACGCGCTGTGTCCAAGGGACACTCGCCTTCCCCGATCCCCGCTCTGCAAGCCTGTGGCGGCGCGCACGGAGCGCGCCGCCGAGTCTGTTTTGACAGGTGATCGGCTGTGACTTTGACACAGCCGATCCACATGGTAAACAGCCAATGAAATTGGCTGTTTACCGTGATCGGGGAAGCGCTGTGTCCGAGGGACACATGCCGTCCCCGATCACCGTGCTGCGCGCCCCCGCGGGCGCGCACAAGGCATTATCCTACAGTATGTCATATGACGTCCAGTATGGATAATGCAACCACTTCCCGGACGTCAATTCACTATTGACTGGGCGGGAAGTGGTTATGTAATTAAAACATTAACTAAAAAGATTAGCAAACAGAAATACAGTGGAACCTTGGATTGCGAGCATAATCCGTTCCAGGAGAATGCTTGAAATCCAAAGCACTTGCATATCAAAGCGAGTTTCCCCATAGAAGTCAATAGAAACACAGAGAATTTGTTCCGCATTGACTTCCATTGCATGCAATACCACATGTGGACAGAGGTGGGGGGGCACCGGAGAGCCTCGGAAATACTCAGGGACAGCTCAGCTGAACTCGGAAACACTCGGGAATGGAGTATTTCTGAACGGCTCCGAACCGTTCGAGTGTCACCAGCGCCCCCGCACCTCTGGCCAAATGCGGTACTGCACACCCCATTAGCCTGAATTCTACTCGGTTTGCGAAACAACACTCGCAAGCCGAGTCAGGATTTTTTTTAAAAAGTTGCTCGTCTTTCAAAACCCTCGTTAACCAAGGTTTCACTGTACATAGAATATGATTTTAAAGAAAAAAACCTACCCCAATATAGTCCTTTTGCAGCACTTGAATGATGGCTTAGCAGGTCTCTGGAATAATGACTCCCAAAGCCAGAGGGGGGAGATCCCAGTAGTAAATTTCAGATCCTGGAGGCTTCTCCCCATAGCCAAGTACCACAAGGTGGCTATGAGCCTTTGTTTAGGAGTGATGGAAAGCCTCATACATGTGTCCTGCTTTTAATATAGGGGGTCACCAATGCCAAGAGGTGGTGAAAGCAGGGATCTGTCATCAGTAGATAATTCCAAAAATCATCCAGATTCTAATTGCTCACGATTGAGCAACCAATTTTTGGTCCAAGAACTCCTCTTTCTCCTGTTCCTGGAAAGGACTTGGGTCAAAGTAATGACTCCTAGCCCAATAACCGCACGTTCTCTCCTCTTATTTTGCAACATGGCTGGTTGACGAACGAACGATCTGAAAATCGCGAATCAACACTCACCAAACTTCTACTAACATGAAATTAGCAGAAGGAGCCCAAAGGGTGGCGCTAGAGAAATGAACTTCCTCTTTATACTCTCGTAGTACGTTTGTGTTTGTGGAAAGACAATTTGCGTATCGTTAGTATACTAGACAAAATTCTGCACACGCACTTTTGACAAAAATCAGACGCTAGGTCATAAGGATCACAGGAGAGCAATTCGTTTTGCACCCCTGTGACCCGTTTTCAGCAGAGAGCGGACTGAAGTCCGCTCCAGTGTGAAGTCTGCTCTCTGCTGACGTCACTAGAATCAGCCCAGGCACCGCGACAATAAAGTCTGGATCCGCCAGGTGCCTGGACTGATACCTGTCTCAGCCTCTCAGCGAGCCACTGAGATGGCCGATCACCGCCCCACCACAGCTTAGCGCTCCAGTGTGTGTGGGGGGGGCAGAGCGGAGAGCTGCTGAGAGAACTGAGCCATTGGCGATGTTCGATCGCTCGGATCTTAGTGCAGAGCCGGTGAGGTACAGATGCAGCATCGGACACCTAGGTAAGTATGAATCTTGAAAAAAAAAAAAAAAAAAACATACTTCTCTTTTAACTTTGTAATCCCTGTATGAGTCTGCACAGTGGTGTCGTGGTTAGGCCCCTTTCACACTGGGGCGGGAGGTGCGGTGGCGGTAAAGCGCCGCTATTTTTAGCGGCACTTTAACGTTGGATTTGCGGCTGTATTCGGCCGCTAGCGGTGCAGTTTTACCCCCCGCTAGCGGCCGAAAAAGAGTTAATACCGTCGGCAATGCGCCTCTGCAGAGGCGCATTGCTGGCGGTATAGCCACGGTGTCCCATTGCTTTCAATGGGCAGGAGCGCTAAACACACCGCTCCAAAGATGCAGCTAGCAGGACTTTTGGAGCGGTCCTGCTAGCGCACCGCTCCAGTGTGAAAGCCCTCGGGCTTTCACACTGGAGAAACAGCAGCCGCTGTATCAGGTCGGTTTGCAGGCACTATTTTTAGCGCAATAGCGCCTGCAAACCGCCCCAGTGTGAAAGGGGTCTTAGCACTTCTGCCTGGCATAGGGTTGCCACCTTTTCTTCAAGTTAAACCTGAACACTTTAGCGGTTCCCGGCATTTTTTTTTTGTAGTATGCTGAGACGTGAAGTGAGGTCAGTGGCTGGTGAGGCACTGGATTGTATCAGAGCCAGATACACACAGGTTACATACGCCGCGATCATTAGAGCAAGAGCAATAATTCTAGCACTAGACCTCCTCTGTAACTCTAAACCCATAGGAAACCATGTTCAGCTTTTTTTTTTTTTTTTTTTGTGAAAGCTTAAAGGATATCTAAAGGTTTTTTGTTTTTTTAAACAAAGATGTCATACTTACCTCCTCTGTGCAGTTTGTTTTGCAGAGTGGCCCCGAACGGAAAAAAAACGGAGTTAGACTTACCGGTAACTCTTTTCGTGGAGTCTTCCAGGACAGCCTCTGAGACATAGGGCTCCTTCCTCCGGGACAGGAAACACACATACCAAGTATCTTTAAAGGCGGTCCTCCAGGCCTCCCTCTTCAGTTTACCAAAGAACTACCGGAAAGCTCTGAAAGACATAACAGACTAACACAACGTCAGTACATAACTCCAACACCAGTTAATAGCAAACACCGGGTGGGAAAACCAGGCTGTCCTGGAAGACTCCTAGAAAAAGAGTTACCGGTAAGTCTAACTCCGGTTTTCTCCTTTCGTCCTCCAGGACAGCCTCTAAATTGATAAGAAAGAAACTTACTTTGTCAGGGCGGGACCACTGCCTGAGAGGACCTTTCGTCCAAATGTCTGCTCCCCTTGCGGCTGATTGAAGTACACCTCTGAGGTTGGGTACAGAGGGTGTAGTGCCCAGAGAAGCACAGGTTGTCAGATGGGTCCAGGAGAGCAGAGCTGGTGGGATCCTGAAGAACACTGGAGGATGCAGGACACCGCTCAAGAAGTAGTAGTGGTAGCCAGGCTGAGGGTCAAACCCAGTAGATCCGGCAGGAGGAAGAGGCAGGTTGCAGGAACGGAGACAAGCCAAAGGTCTGGTAACAGGAAACAGGTAGGAACAGATAACTGTGGCAAAGTCCGTGGAACAAGCCGGGATCAGGTGGAGGAGAAGGCAACAAGTCGGTAAAGCAAGCCAGGGGGTCAAACCAGGAGAGCAGATCAGACAGGTCAGGAACAAGCCGGGTCACAACAGGAGATCCAAACAGCAGTTAAACAGAGTCTCAGGAACACAGGAAGGCTGATGACTATCAAGCAATGAGATGGACTCAGTGGCAGTCTTTTATATAGGCCAGCAAGTGGCTGCATCTGTTGCGTGCGCCGATTGACGCTCCCGCGCATGCACGCGCGCCTGTTGGTTCCATTGCGCATGTGCGTGCGCCTGTTGGTTTCATTGCCCATGTGCGTGCATCTGTTGGTTTCATTGCGCATGTACGCACACCTATGTGCGCCGCTTGCGTCAGTGCGCACAGGGATGTGCTGGAAACGGCATGCCCCCACGGGCCAATGCTTCAGGATGTCTACTGTGAAAGTCCCGCACCAGTCTAGGAGCGTGCACATTGTTTGCAGACTCCCAGAAATCTTCGGGATACATCCCTTCCACTTGATGAGATACTGGATCTGCCTACCTCTCCTCCGGCAATCCATAATGGCTTCAACCTCGAATTCCGTTTCCCCCTCTACTAAGACTGGGGGTGGAGGTGGCTCCTCTCTTCCAGGGAAAGGACTGGATACCGCTGGTTTGAGCAGGGAGGTGTGGTATACTGGGTGGATTTTGTAGGTATTGGGTAGTGCCAGCTCAAAAGCCACTGGATTGATTTCTCTTTTAATTTCAAAGGGACCGATGAACTTGGGTCCAAGCTTCCGGGAGGGACATGAGAGCTTAAGGTTCACTGAAGAAAACCATACCTTGTCCCCAATCTTAAAGACAGGATTCCCTCTTCTTCTCTTGTCATGAAACCTTTTATAATCCTCTTAAGCTTTTCGCATGGCCTCCTGAAGTACCTTGTAGTTGGTTTGAATGGACCTTAATCGATCCTGGACAGCGGGAGTAGATGCTTCAGGTATAGTATTCGGAAGGAAGGAGGGGTGAAATCCATAATTTGCCCAGAAGGGAGACTGATTGATTGCTGCATGTAAAGAATTATTATATGCAAACTCTGCACAGGGAAGAAGGGAGATCCAGACATCTTGTGAGCAGGTACAAAACCATCGAAGATACTGTTCTAAGGTCTGATTAGTCCTTCCTGTTTGACCATTGCTCTGGGGTTGGTAAGCTGAGGAAAGACATACTTCAATTGATAAGGACTTGCAAAGATCTCTCCAGAACTTGGAAGTAAATTGTACTCCTCTGTCGGAGACAATGCTATCTGGTAGTCTGTGTAATCTGACAATCTCTTTAATAAACATGTTTGCTGTATCCGAAGCGAAGGGTGTGCCAATCATCGGGAGAAAATGTGCCATTTTGGAAAGGCGGTCTACCACTACCATGATGGTGGTACATCCCCCAGAGGGGGGCAAGTCTACTATCAAATCCATGGATATTTCTTTCCAGGGTTGTTCAGAAATGGGTAGTGGCCTCAAAAGTCCCCATGGCTTGGTATTGGAACCCTTATTGCGCTGGCACGTGGTGCAAGAATTAACATATTTTTTGCAGTCCTGTCTTAGGCTGGCCCACCAAAAGGAACGCTGAAGAAGTTCCGTGGTTCTTCGTATTCCAAAATGTCCGGCAAGTTTATGGTCATGTGACATCTTTAGGACTTGGAGTCTAACTGGCTGGTTGACAAAAATCTTATCCTGATGCCACAAAAATCCATCTTGGTCTCTCAATGAGGACACTTCTGGCCCAGGGCACTGGGCAGAGGCTTGTTTGATCAAAGTCTTTAAATCAGGTTGGATGAGCAAAAAATTGAGAGGAAAGGATCGTACTTGGCTCTGTTGTTTCAAGGGTGTTTGGAAACATTCGGGAGAGTGCATCCGCTTTCCCATTCTTGGAACCTGGCCGATATGTAGGGTGGAAATTGAACCTGGAGAAAAACAAAGCCCATCGGGATTGCCGAGGTCTTAAACGTTTGGCTGTTCTGAGGTACTCCAGGTTCTTATGGTCTGTAAAAATCATAATGGGATGAGCGGCACCCCCAGTAAGTACCTCCATTCTTCTAAGGCAGATTTAATGGCCAGTAGCTCTCGATCTCCAACGTCGTAATTTCTTTCTGGTGGACTCATTTTTCGAGAGAAAAAGGCTACGGGGTAAAGAAGAGCCTTTGGACCCCGCCGTTGAGACAGGATTGCCCCTGTCGCCATTTCAGAAGCGTCTACCTCCAATACATAAGGTAAAGGCAAGGTTGGATCTGGGTGCTGTAAGAGAGGTGCAGAAGTAAATAGATTCTTTAATTTGTCAAAGGCTGTCTGAGCTTCTGGGGACCACTGGAAACGGGTCTTCTGACGGGTCAACTGAGTGATGGGTGCTATGATGGTGGAGAAACCCTTCACAAACTTCCTGTAAAAATTGGGGAACCCTATGAAGCGCTGAACACCCTTCTTGTCCGAGGGGACTGGCCAGTCGAGTATTGCTTCCCCTTTCTTTGGGTCCATTGCAATTCCTTCTGTGGAGATGATGAGGCTTAGAAACTGAATAGACGTTTTCTCGAACTCACATTTGTCTGCCTTGACATATAGCCCATGTTTTCTCAGGGTTAGGAGCACCTTTTTTACGTGGGTTCGGTGGAGTTCCAAAGAGGTAGAAAAGATGAGAATATCATCGAGGTATACGATTACAAAGTAGTCAAGAAATTCCCGGAAGATATTGTTCACTAGATGCTGGAACGTAGCTGGAGCATTGCATAATCCGAACGGCATCACAAGGTATTCAAAGTGGCCAAACCTCGTCCGGAATGCTGTCTTCCACTCGTCTCCCTGGCGGATGCGGACAAGATTGTAGGCGCCCCTAAGATCTAGTTTAGTGAAAATCTGGGCGGTTCGGAATCTTTGAAAGAGTTCAGGGACCAGAGGGAGCGGGTATCGATTCTTTACGGTTATTTTGTTGATGTCCCTGTAGTCTACACATGGCACATACCCGCCCCAGCAGGAGAAGAGGGTCGGATAAACCCCTTTTCCAGGCTCTCATCAATATATAAACGTAGAGCTTCCAGCTCGTTTTCGGATAGGGGAAAGATTCGTCCGAACAGAATCTCAGCCCCCAGGAGCAGTTATATCGGACAATCATAAGGCCGGTGAGGTGGAAGGACATCTGCCTTTTTCTTGTCGAAAACGTCTATGAACTCATGATAAGCTGGGGGACATGCTGGAGGTTGTCGAGAGCAGGTTGCACGGTCAGGCAGCTAGCCGGCTCACTGGAGTTGGGAGCAAAGCAATGTTGTAGGCAATATTCCGAAGAAAGAGAGATTTCCTTCTTGACCCAGTTGATTTGCGGGTTGTGTGCCAGTAGCCACGGCATTCCCAAGATGATGGGGAACATGGGAGAGCTTAAAAAGTCAAAACGGACAAATTCTTGGTGGTCGATATCAGTAGTAATAAAGATGGGCATGGTTTCTCGAGTGACAAGTCCAGAACTGGGCAAAGAACCATCGGCTAGCAGAACTTCTAGTCCTTGTTTCTTCTCATAAAGGGGCACACCAAGTTTCTTAGCCAGAGATAAGTCCAAAAAGCAGCTGCAAGCCCCGGAGTCGATAATTGCTTGTAATTGGACCTCCTTTCCTGCCACTTGTAAGGAGATGGGGAGAGCAAGGTAGGAAAGGGAGGATCCGGAAACTTGGAAATATGTGGACCTCGTGGGTAGACCTTACTGGGTCTTATAGGGCAACTGCGTAAGAAGTGTCCAGCCCCTCCGCAGTATAGGCAAAGAGAGGCATGCCACCGGCGTTGTCTCTCATCGAAGGTAAGAGGAGAACGGACCAAGCCAACTTGCTTTGGTCCTTTCTTCAGATTTGTAAAGCAGGTAGGCGTAGGTGAAAACTTAGGTGGTCTCTGAGTAGGCTGGAAGTTTTGAGCATATTCCGCCTGCCGTTCCCGCAGGCGCCTGTCAAGCTGAATGGCTAAGAAAATAAGTTTGTCAAGTGTGTCGGGAACAGCAACTCGGGCCAGCTCATCTTTAAGAGTCTCAGACAGTCCTTGGCGGTACTGAAACCTGAGTGCTGCCTCATTCCACCTTGTATCGGTGGACCATCTGCGGAATTCTACGGTATAATCTTCCACTGGGCGGTCTCCTTGTCGTAAGGCAGCTAAGGCAGATTCAGCGGAGGCCACACACTGGGGGCCATCATACAATAGAGTCATAGCCTCAAAGAAAATGTCCAAGGTATCCAAAGCCGGGCTCTTTTGTTCCAGCAGGTTATGGGCCCAAGCTTGGGGTTCCTTGGATAGTAGGGAAATTATGAATCCTACTTTTACGGACTTGGAAGAAAAAGTTCTAGGCTGGAGGGCCAAGTACAGTAGGCATGCATTCTTAAAAGCCCTGAACTTCTTTCGATCTCTGAGGAATCGTTCGGGTGTTGGTACCCGTGGTTCGGGAGAAGACACCATCACTGTATGGGTTGGAGAAGTAGCTTCTTGAAGCAGGAGAGCTGGTGCTGTGTCAGTGGAAGGCTGACTGGACGCCACCGAGGCTGGAACAACAGGTGAGTGCTGCTACTGATCTTCCAGATGAAGATAGCCCTCTTGGAGTCTCTGAATGGCTTGTGTAAGGGTGGTGACTTGTTGGCACATCATCTCGAGCGGGGAAGCACCTCTGTCGGCCTCGGACATGGCTTGATAGTACTGTCACGTACCTGGTTGGAGGCCGAAATGCCGAGAGGGCTCCCCTTGCGGCTGAGTGCAGAACACCTCTGAGGTTGGGTACAGAGGGTGTAGTGCCCAGAGAAGCACAGGTTGCCTGATGGGTCCAGGAGAGCAGAGCTGGTGGGATCCTGAAGAACACTGGAGGATGCAGGACACCGCTCAAGAAGTAGTAGTGGTAGCCAGGCTGAGGGTCAAACCCAGTAGATCCGGCAGGAGGAAGAGGCAGGTTGCAGGAACAGAGACAAGCCAAAGGTCTGGTAACAGGAAACAGGCAGGAACAGATAACTGTGGCAAAGTCCATGGAACAAGCCGGATACAGGTGGAGGAGAAGGCAACAAGTCAGTTAAGCAAGCCAGGGGGTCAAACCAGGAGAGCAGATCAGACAGGTCAGGAACAAGCCGGGTCACAACAGGAGATCCAAACAGCAGTTAAACAGAGTCTCAGGAACACAGGAAGGCTGATGACTATCAAGCAATGAGATGGGCTCAGTGGCAGTCTTATATAGGCCAGCAAGTGGCTGCATCTGTTGCGTGCGCCGATTGACGCTCCCGCGCGCCTGTTGGTTCCATTGCGCATGTGCGTGCGCCTGGTTTCATTGCGCATGCCTATTCGCGCCGCTTGCGTCAGTGCGCACAGGGATGTGCTGGAAGCGACCATTACTAGTACTGGCACTATTGCCAGTTCTCCTACGGCCGTTTCCCTGACAGTGCCTTAACCAATGGTGCTTGTCTACCTTCTAACTGATAAGTCTCTATAATCGCTATTCTTATCCATCTAGCAATGGATGATTTAGATTCTCTATAACCTTTGCGGGCCCCCGCAAAATTAACAAAAAGCGAATGAGTGCCTGAAAGTCTTAGTGGCTTCTAAATAAACTAAAATACTTCTCTTAACGTCTAACAAACTTAAAGATTTCTCCTCATCTTCCTCTGAGGTGGGACGAAAAGTTGGTAGGACAATGTCCTGCGTTCTATGAAACATAGATGCTACTTTAGGGAGGAAACTAGGATCTGTCTTAAGTATGATCCTGTCCTCCAAAATTAACAAAAAAGGCTCCCGAATGGACAGAGCCTGCAGATCACTCACCCTTCTGGCTGACGTGATCGCTATCAAAAAAACAGTTTTGAGTACAATCCATTTCAGTAATGATTTCTCCAGGGGTTCAAAAGGACTACCCGTAAGAGCCCTGAGGACCAAAGACAGATCCCAAGTGGGGCAGGCTCCAACCTTCACCGGCCTAGATCTTGCTAGGGCCTTGAAAAAATTTCTAACAAATTGATTTTGCTGAAGTGAAGTCTGGAGGAAAATACTCAAGGCTGCGGTCTGAACCTTCAGGGTACTGATAGAAAGTCCCAGTTCTACACCTGCCTGAAGGAAATCCAGTACCGCCGGAATCCCAGGATGGTTCAGCCCCTGCTCTCCCAGCCAGGAATTAAATCTCTTACATACCTTGGCATAAATAGCCCTGGTTACCGGCTTACGGCACTCCAGCAGAGTTTTATTCACTCTGTCTGAAAAACTCTGAGCTTTTAGCAGTTCCTCCTCAGATACCAGGCCTTTAATTTGAGGTTCTCTACTTGTGGGTGGAGAACAGGACCTTGGGAGATCAGATCTTCCCTGACTGGAAGAGTCAATTGAGGACAAATGGCCAGTCTCTTCAAGTTGGCAAACCACGGCCTCTTTGGCCAGAATGGCGCTATTATGATTAAGTCCGTTGATTCTGTCAAGAACCTTTGCAGAACTGCGGCTATCAACCTTACTGGAGGGAGGGCATAACACAGGTTGAACTGCCAAGGATTGGCAAAGGCGTCTATCCCTGTGGCCTGGTCCAGCGGGTGGATGGAAAAGAACTGTGGCACCTTCTTGTTGGCCTCTGAAGCAAAGAGTTTTTAAGCTAGAAGCTAGTGGTTTGGACTTTAAAGGCACACGGTAGACAAAAGTAAAAAACTAAAAGGTATTTTAATGTAGAAAAGTTTTTCCATATAAGACAGTCATAAAACATCAAGGTATTTGATCAAATATTATAACTGGTCCACAGAGGTTATAATAATCATACAGTACATTTTCCTTAATTAGACTCAAGTGAGTAGAAACAAGGTGAAAATAATATAACTATAGGATTGATAACCAGGCAGTGGGTCCAGAGGAGGTGGAGAGCTTGCTCAACATGTTACGCGTTCATAAAACGCTTCCTCAGGAGCATATATATATGAATATGGTAGGCCGTGTTGAAAAACCAACAGTTAATCAGCCCATCTACCTAGACAATGGCGATGTATTATAGAATACCGCCAGTCGAGGAGGTGATATCCTGTAGGTATAGTTTAGGTAATATTGATAGGGCAATCTGTGCTGGTAAGCAGGGAGCAAAGGGGATACACTTGGCCGATCCAGGAAAAATAATAATATAATTGTTTTTGAAGCAGAGTTGAAACAGATCAACTTAATCCATAGAGTTAATCATGGTAGTACTGATACGGTCTAAAGGAGAGTATAGATCCTTGGATGGAGATAGTATCCTTTCAGCGAGTGATCCTATGCTCAGTGTGAGCGCCTATATGATTATATACCTATACTATACCTACACGATATCACCTCCTCGACTGGCGGTATTCTATAATACATCGCCATTGTCTAGGTAGATGGGCTGATTAACTGTTGTTTTTTCAACACGGCCTACCATATTCAAATATATATGCTCCTGAGGAAGCGTTTTATGAACGCGTAACATGTTGAGCAAGCTCTCCACCTCCTCTGGACCCACTGCCTGGTTATCAATCCTATAGTTATATTATTATCACCTTGTTTCTACTCACTTAAGTCTAATTAAGGAAAATGTACTGTATGATGATTATTATGATAATCTATGTGGACCAGTTTTAATATTTGATCAAATACCTTGATGTTTTATGACTGTCTTATATGAAAAAACTTTTCTACATTAAAATACCTTAAGTTTTTTACTTTTGTCTACCATGTGCCTTTAAAGTCCAAACCACTAGCTTCTAGCTTAAAAACTTGTATATTATCGGGACGCTGGCACATTGTTATTGGTGTATCCACAGTGTCACCCTGTATAAGGATACACGTTAAAACCCAAATTTCCTTCATAATCTGAGGCAAAGAGGTCCACCTCCGGCTGTCCCCAATGCTGCACAATCTCCCTGAATACATCCCTGTTAAGAGACCACTCGTCTTGACTTTCAAGTGAATGGCTGACAGAGAGGACAGATTTACCTCGGCCCAACACAGAATCTTGTTCGCTATGGCCTGAATGGCGGGGCTCCTTGTGCCCCCCTGTTTGTTTATATATGCGACAGCTGCTGCATTTTCTGTCCTCACCTGTAGGTGTTGTCCAACTATCTGGGATTGGAAAGCCTCTATAGCCCTGAGAATCGCCAGAAGCTCCCTCTGGTTTGAGGATCGACGGGCCTCTACTGGTGACCAGGCTCCCTGGGCTAAGGTTTCCTCCAGTTGAGCACCCCAACCCAATGCACTGGCGTCGGTTGTCACCACTATGGCCGTAGGCCTGGCCCAGGACAGACCCTTCTCCAGGTTGCGATGGGCTCACCACCACCATAAAGTCATTTTGACCTTGGCTGAAAGGGGCATAGGTAGATCTAGGCTCTCTTTTCTGCCATCCCAGTGACTCAACATGAGACTCTGTAGAGGGCGCTGATGAAGCCTTGCCCAAGGAACTGTTGGGAAGCAGGACGACATCAAACCCAATACCCATATAACCTCTCTGATCAGGGCTCTCTGATTGGATTAAAGTTGGGCTACTGCCTGATCCACCTTCAGAATCTTTTCCCTGGGGAGAAAGACTTTCATCTCCACTGAAGAGATTCTGTATCCCAAATATTGGACCTCCTGAGACGGGGTCAGCTGGGATTTGTCCTGGTTGATTAACCACCCCAGAGATAGTAGGAAACTCTGGGCCTCCTGTAGGTCTTTCTCTAGTTGGTGAAAAGATGGGGCGACAAACAGGAGATCATCCAGGTAGGGGATCACTGTAATAGCTTTGACTCTCAGCGGGGCCAGGGCCTCTGCTAGAACCTTCGTAAAGATTCTCGGCGAAGAGGACAGACCGAAAGGGTGTGCTCGGAACTGGTAGTGCAGAATTTCTGAATCTATCTGTACTGCCAACCTTAGGAATTTTTGAAATTCCTGATGTATGGGGATATGCAAGAAGGCATCCCTGAGGTCTACTGTGGCCATGAAACAGGAGGTTGGTCACGGAAAATTTTGACTCCATCCTGAACCGTTTGTACCTTACAAATTTGTTCAGGGGACGGAAATTCAGTTATAACCTGAACTTCCCGGAAGGTTTTTTCACGACAAACACGTGAGAGTATACCCCCTGACCCTGTTCCTTCTGGGGCACCTGAATAAGGACTCTTTGATCCACTAGATCCCCTAATAACAGACCTTAAGCTTTTTCCCGGTCTCTGAGCAGCTGGGTAAGCTGAAACATTGAGGGGGGAACAGAATCAAACTCCAATCTGTAACCGTTCCTTATGATGTCCAAAATGAACGGGCTTGAAGTCGAATTGGTCCATTGTGGGAGGAACTCCCCCAGTCTCCCTGCCACTGGGACACAGGAGTCACTGGGGCTTTGGAGTGGTTTGAGGAGGATTAAATAGGAATCCTCCTCTTCCACGCCTCTTCTGGCCCGTCCAATGCTTCTTGGGGCGGCCATCCCTTTCCTGTTGGTCTTGCTGTCTGGGGCCTCGAAAAAAGCATTTGCTCTCGCTTTTCTTCTTTTCAGAAAAGGCTTTCTTCCTATCCTCAGTTTTTTCCAGTGCCTCCTGTAGGCCTGGTCCGAACAGGTGGTCACCCGAAAAGGGTAACCCACAAAGCTTAAGCTTAGAGGCGGAATCGCCTGTTCAGGTTTTTAGCCATACAGCCCTTCTAGCCGCATTTACTAGTGTGGCAGACCTCGCTGCCAGTTTAACCGACTCTGCGGAGGCGTCTGCCAGAAAGCCCACTGCTTTGAATAGTAAATCACTTTCAATATACCCTCCACATCATCCAGGAATAATTTGTATGTGGACCCCCTGGAGGAATCATCCTCCCCCTCAGAGCCAGATGCTGAATCCGCCTGAGAAGAGGCTAGCGTTTTCGGTACCCTCTCCCTATCCACCTCCTGACTGGGCTCAGACAGGGAAGGCGCACTGGCTGCTCTGGACAGGGATGAAGAGGGACCCTGCATCCTATCCATCATTCCTTTGAATGACTGAAATGTGGATGCTAGCTCGTCCTTAATCGAAGTCAGGATTTTGTGACACTCTGCCACAGAGTCATCCTTGACGAGGTTGCTGACACAATCGGGGCATAGTGGCTTCTCCCAGTTAGAGCCTAACTTAGCCCCACAAACGGCACACTTTTTCCTAGGTGGCTGGCTGCATATGAGTCTTGTCCTGGGCTTCAACGTGAAAGCCAAATAGAAGAGAAAGGACAAAAAATTTCTATCAGTATGCCTCCCTGACCCACACCACTAATGTGCTGGAGTCACCCTAGGAAGTGCCCAGCCCTCACCAGAGATTCTCCACCCAGGGAAGGAGTGACATAGGTGTCCAATACCCTGACCCCCCAGTGTAAGGAATGGTCCATCCTCACCACCTTACCTGGGAGGCGCCGGAGCCTGATGAACCAGAGTCTACAGCCTGAACAGGTGTCTCCATGGTCCCTGGTGCTTGCACGGCCTCGCTGAGCCTTTTCACCGCTCCGGAATGGCTGGCTATTCACCGCTGCGCCTAAGAGACTGGAACCGTGTCTCAGGGCGCCCCTTGATGACACGGTTCCGCCGGAAGCCCTCGTCACTTCCGTCTGCTGGAACGCAGAAGCCCCGCCCCCTGCGCTGTACCCGGAAGTGTCGGCCGAATCGGCGTGGCCGTCCGAGCGTCTCCCGCCCGCCGGCCCAGGACACAGACATCACCGGACACAAGGCATCAGGGTCTGTGGCCACCAAAGGTCCTGCTCACTCCGAGCTAGTGGCAGCGGTGGGGCCGGCAACCTCGCTCTTCCCCAACAGGACAGAGGGGTGCCCACGCAGAGGAGAGTCAACGCCAGGGGCTCTTTCCAGGACAGTCCTGAGACATGGAGCTCCCTTAGGTTCCTATAGTGTGCTCCTTTCCGTCCGGCAGGAAACACAAGAACCGAAGAGGGAGGCCTGGGGGACCGCCTTTAAAGATACTTGGTATGTGTGTTTCCTGACCCGGGAGGAAAAAGCCCTATGTCTCAGAGGCTGTCTTGGAAGACGAAAGGAGAAAATGGAAGGGGATCAGAGGGCCTCTGGTGTAAATTGACAGTAGACCCATTGGGTACTGTGTGTTGCAACAAAATTCAAACAGACCCTTTTTTCATATGCGGAGGTCATTTTCAGGCCATTAATTTGGAATTTGCTGCTTAATCCAGGATGTGTCAATGCAAATAACGAGCAAGCTGCAGTACATTACTTTTTGGGGAACATGGGCCAGCATTTTCAGTGCGGGAGTACTTATTTTTTTAGTTTTGATATGTCAACATCCAACCAAGCCCATTATTGGCAAGTCACTCCCAAAAAGATATATCTGTACGCCAAAAGATGTAGATCAAGCACCTAGACAAACTACTCCCACCCCCCCATGAGCCCAGCAGAGAAAGAAACTGCCCCCATCCCTACCCCCAGTACAGAAAGAAACTGCCCCCAAGCCCTCCCCCAGTACAGGAAAGATGCTTCCCCCTTCCATGAGCCCACTACAGAGAAGCCCCCCCCCACAGTGAGTTCAGTACAGATATACTGTTCCCTACTGTGAACCCAGTACAGGGAAGTTGTGCCTCCTGTTAGTTCTGTAGAAAAAGTACAAGTATAAAGCTTTGTGAGTCCAGTACAGGGAAGAGCTGTCCCCCTCCCTGTGAGCCCAGTACAGGGAAGAGCTGTCCCCCTCCCTGTGAGCCCAGTACAGGGAAGAGCTGTCCCCCTCCCTGTGAGCCCAGTACAGGGAAGAGCTGTCCCCCTCCCTGTGAGCCCAGTACAGGGAAGAGCTGTCCCCCTCCCTGTGAGCCCAGTACAGGGAAGAGCTGTCCCCCTCCCTGTGAGCCCAGTACAGGGAAGAGCTGTCCCCCTCCCTGTGAGCCCAGTACAGGGAAGAGCTGTCCCCCTCCCTGTGAGCCCAGAACAGGGAAGAGCTGTCCCCCTCCCTGTGAGCCCAGAACAGGGAAGAGCTGTCCCCCTCCCTGTGAGCCCAGAACAGGGAAGAGCTGTCCCCCTCCCTGTGAGCCCAGAACAGGGAAGAGCTGTCCCCCTCCCTGTGAGCCCAGAACAGGGAAGAGCTGTCCCCCTCCCTGTGAGCCCAGAACAGGGAAGAGCTGTCCCCCTCCCTGTGAGTCCAGTACAGGGAAGTGCTGTCCCCCTCCCTGTGAGTCCAGTACAGGGAAGTGCTGTCCCCCTCCCTGTGAGTCCAGTACAGGGAAGTGCTGTCCCCCTCCCTGTGAGTCCAGTACAGGGAAGTGCTGTCCCCCTCCCTGTGAGTCCAGTACAGGGAAGTGCTGTCCCCCTCCCTGTGAGTCCAGTACAGGGAAGTGCTGTCCCCCTCCCTGTGAGTCCAGTACAGGGCTGTCCCCCTCCCTGTGAGCCCAGTACAGGGAAGAGCTGTCCCCCTCCCTGTGAGCCCAGTACAGGGAAGAGCTGTCCCCCTCCCTGTGAGCCCAGTACAGGGAAGAGCTGTCCCCCTCCCTGTGAGCCCAGTACAGGGAAGAGCTGTCCCCCTCCCTGTGAGCCCAGTACAGGGAAGAGCTGTCCCCCTCCCTGTGAGCCCAGAACAGGGAAGAGCTGTCCCCCTCCCTGTGAGCCCAGTACAGGGAAGAGCTGTCCCCCTCCCTGTGAGTCCAGTACAGGGAAGTGCTGTCCCCCTCCCTGTGAGTCCAGTACAGGGAAGTGCTGTCCCCCTCCCTGTGAGTCCAGTACAGGGAAGTGCTGTCCCCCTCCCTGTGAGTCCAGTACAGGGCTGTCCCCCTCCCTGCGAGTCCAGTACAGGGCTGTCCCCCTCCCTGCGAGTCCAGTACAGGGAAGAGCTGTCCCCCTCCCTGTGAGCCCAGAACAGGGAAGAGCTGTCCCCCTCCCTGTGAGCCCAGTACAGGGAAGAGCTGTCCCCCTCCCTGTGAGCCCAGTACAGGGAAGAGCTGTCCCCCTCCCTGTGAGTCCAGTACAGGGAAGAGCTGTCCCCCTCCCTGTGAGTCCAGTACAGGGAAGAACTGCCCCTCCCCCTCCCTGTGAGCCCAGTACAGGGAAGAGCTGTCCCTCTCCCTGTGAGCCCAGTACAGGGAAGAGCTGTCCCTCTCCCTGTGAGTCCAGTACAGGGAAGAACTGCCCCTCCCCCTCCCTGTGAGCCCAGTACAGGGAAGAACTGCCCCCTCCCTGTGAGCCCAGTACAAAGAAGCTATCCTCCAGTGAGCCCAGTACAGAGTCAGAGAGACTGTCCCAGTACAACCGCCCGAACCTCCCTATAACGACACACGTATCTCTCTAGTCCCCCTGAGCCTGAGGTGAAGCCCCGCCCACTCCCTCTTCCACACACACACACATCACTTCACCCGCCCCCACCAAGAGTCTGGAGTGCTGGTGTACGGGAGCGCGCACACGGAAGGTCTCCAGTGAGGAGTAGAGCGTGCATAGGCGCGTCCCCTGGCTTGCTGTGTGCGCTCCCGGGTCAGTATGCCATGGGGATCTGCTGGACGCGGTGCTGCAGCCTCCTACGTAGGAATAGCAGCCGGTTACAGAGAGCAGGAGGAGGGTGAGTGCGGGGACAGGTGTGCGGGCATAGTGACAGTGGGCGGGATTTTAGTGCCCGGGCTGCGGCATTGCTGTATCCGGGTGTATTGTGCTGTGTGCTCCGGGTGGAGGGAGGACAGGTGATGTCATGGTCACCAATCAGGACACAACTTCCTAGCTGAGCTCAGTCATGTGATCTGGGGCTCATCTCCTAATGCACATCACACCTGTATGATTGTCAGCTCACCTGTGCTGTAGGGATGTGTGACACCTGTGCTGTAGAGGTCAGTGGGCCTCTCCTGACTGGTGGAGGTAGGTATATCTCCATGGATACCATGCCATCCTTCCATTGGATGGTTGTTGTCATCCATCACTTCATAGGTTCTGATCGATATGGTTTGGTTCCAGTTGGTTTGTGATGGAATGGTCTGGTAAGTAGTCATATCCTGTCTTCCACTTTATTTCGGATAGGGTACTGCTGATGGTCTGGCATTGATGAGATGAGGAGTGGGACAATGGGACTGTCCCGTGATATCATGTCTATTGCACTAACTCTTCCATGGACTCATGTGGGACACTCTACTTTCAAAGGGGTTGTAAAGGTTTTTTCTGTTTTAAAAAAAAATAACCAACATGTCATACTTGCCTCCTCCTGTGCAAGGGTTTTGCACAGAGTGTCCCCAGTCCTCGTTCTGGGGTCCCCCAGCGGCGCTCCTGGCTCCTCCTCTTCTCGAATGCCCCCTCGGAGACCCGCTCTCCCTGGGGGCACTCGTGCGGGCGCGCTCCCGAGTCCTGCTGCTTTGTCTATTAACACAGACAGCATGACTAGGCCCGGCTCCCATGTCACTGGATTTGATTGACAGCAGCAGGAGCCAATGGCTGTGCTGCTATCAATCTATCCAATGAGGACCCGAGAAAGAGAGGCTGGAGCTGCTGCTCTCATCCCCGTCGATGGAACGATCGGGCTTATCATGTAAGTAAAAGAAGTGGGGGGTGGGGGGGGGTCTTCTGCACTACAGAAGGTTTTTCACCTTAATGCATAGAATGCATTAAGGTGAAAAACCTTGAGGGTTTACAAGCCCTTTAATGCTCGGGCATACCAGTGTATAAGCCACTGCGTTCAGATCCGTACAGCATATAGTTTTTCTTATGTATCTGAAGCACAAAGTTCAATGGTACATTTAGCTCCAAACATTCCTAAACTTGGAGATCTTTGTTTAAAGTGTTTACTTTTACCAAAAAACTGGCTATGCAGATAAAATGCATCTATAGATACAGTGCAGCTTAGACTAAAGTGGGATAATGCCCTTTCTATAGCTGTAGGCCATCTACGTACATACCTTCTGAAGCCTGACTGGAAAACTCCCAGGCATGGTGCCCTTCACCTTGTTTGAACACAATTCTGAGTCCACACCAGCTATCCTGTCAGGAAGCTGTTGCTGCAGACAGCTAATCATAAGCGGCAGAGACATTCCCCACCATGCAGCCACATGTATACATGGGGCATATCCGAACATGTTTGAGCTCGTCCCTGCTGCCTTGTTGCTAGGATGTTGCTAAGACTCTTCCAGCCATTACTGTTCACACCCCATCACAGGAGAAAGTTATTTCTCTGACTCAAACCCCCTGTTCACTCCCTTCCCCTCACAGTACCTCTAAGCTTAGAGATGCGGTGAAGGAGGAGATAGTGAACCATGCATGTGTGTGGGTTTGGGAACTCAGTCCTGCGATGGTGGGGATGAGCGGTAACGGCTAGGAGTGCCTTAGCAACAAGTGACAGTGGGTGCGGGGAGAAGATCCCCGGCTCGCTGTCACAGGGAGCGGGGGGGGGGCTGCAGATGCTGGAAAATGTAGGACGTTTAACCCTAAAAACAGGGGGAACATGTGACATATTCCAAAAGTCAACTTATCCTTTAAAGAAAAGCAAGGGGAGAGGCGCCTCTGAGTGCAGATGTTTAAAACAATTTAGATGGATGGAATAGCCGGCTTGACAAAGGAGCGCGACTGCCACGTCACACGCAGCACGCCGGCTCAGGAAACGCGTCGCATGCCAGTGACGTCATCGGCCCTCGCCTGCCGGAAAAACCATCACCCAGGCCGTGCTCTGCAGCAGTGTTTCTCAACTCCAGTCCTCAAGGCGCCCCAACAGGTCATGTTTTCAGGATGTCCCTCAGATGAAACAGCTGTGGTAATTACTAAGGCAGTGAAACTGATCAAATCACCTGTGCAAAATAATGGAAGGTCTGAAAACATGAACTGTTGGGGCGCCTTGAGGACTGGAGTTGAGAAACACTGCTCTGCAGTATCTCCACCGCCGCCGGCTATTCCATCCATCTAAAGCGGTGCAGATAGGAAGAACCAGCAACACAGCGCCCCAGCAGGAGAAGGAGGCTGATGACTGACCTGATGATACCCTCTCCTACATATGGAAATCGTACAATGCCTGTTTTTATCCAGTAAAATGTGAGTTGCTTGTACTGCAATCTCTTATTAAATTGTTTTAAACATCTGCACTCAGAGGCGCCTCTCCCCTTGCTTTTCTTTTCAGTACTTTTGGAACACGGTTTCTGTTTCTCCTTGATGGCAGCCCTGAGACTGTATATGTGACTGTTTTTACTACTCCCCGCCCGGCTCCCTCTCCTTCATTCATTTATTCATTTTTTCTCTCTCCCCTCCACATGCCCCGAGAGCCTGGTCTCTATGTTTACCGATTGTACATGCATTGTACATACACTATCCTAAACCCCATACTCTAAGGATAACAGCGATTTGGACTCATGCGCATATTTACTTGTATAATGAACAACTTATCCTTTAAGTCAAAGCTCCACAGTTTGGTTTTATCTACTGGCGACCCATCAGGGTTGCCAACTTGCAGTAAATTTACAAACCGTTTGTAAAATACATAATTGTTGCATCTGTCCATAAATGTCAGTTACGGACATGCAGCCTACATGTCTGTAATGGACATTCATGGACAGATGCAAAAAGTACGGATTTTACAAACTGTTTGTATATTTACTGAAAGTTGGCAACCCTGCGACCCATACCTGCATAGATGGTTTTTTTTTTTTTTTTTTTTTGTAAAGGTGAACTAACCTCTTAGGTTTTTTGTTTTTACTTCCTGGTTTTCAGTAGGCACTGGTGACTAGAGATGAGATTGGGCATGTTCAGATGCTCTTTCAAACCCATTTGACCGAGCCTTCCAGGAAGCTGTCACCTGCAATGGATCTGTAGGGGGCATTCCCTGCCCCATAATCATATATTCCTGTGGCTGTTGGGCGGGGAGTGCCTCTGCTGCAGATGATTGGCCCATTGCAAGTGACAGTTTTCCTTGTGGGCTTGACCACACGGGTTCGGAAGAGCATCCAAACATGCCCGAGCTCATCTCTACTGGTGAGATAACTAGTGCTTCACAGATACCAACCCCCCAGCCAGAAGTTACTTTTAATGGAATGTACTTTCTTTGAAAACAGGGGGTGTTGGTATTCAGGAGTTGGGCTCCAGCTGGATTCAGCTAGGTACCCAATACAGAATAAATGACTGGCATATACTGTAATTATTAAAGTGGTTGTAAAGCCTCAAGGGTTTTCATCTAATTGCATTCTATGTGTCATTTGGCCCCCTGTAACGCCTAACAAACCTGGCTGATCCTGCCAGTTTCTACCCTCCCCTCTGTAAACTGACCACGGTGTATCATGGCTGCTGAGCCCTGACACTGTGGTCAGTTTACGTGCCTCAGTAATCCACAGCCTGCCATCTGCTCTCCTCTCTGTGCCTGTGTCCTCCTCCCCCCCCCCTCCTGTCTGTCTGTCTGTCTGTCTGTCTGCTGGTGACAGTGCCGCCCCTCCCCCTCCTGCTGCCTTCATAACACTAACCTGTATACACCATCAGCACTACCTCCTATTGCAGTGTCCCCCTCTGTGAATGATATATAAATGCTGTAAATACCTAATTTAAGAGCGGAGGTTGCGATCACATGACCAGCCAGCTCTCTCCTCCTCTCCTCCAGACTGACGTCAGCAGAGGAATCTCAGTCCCGCCCGCTGCATCTTTCATAGCAGGAAACGAGAAAGCTGGCTGGTCATGTGATGGTAATCTTGGCTGTGTAATGAGGTATTTGCAGCATTTATTTTTATAAATCACACACAGAGGGAGACACTGCAATAGGAAGCAGTGCTGATGGTGTATACAGGTGAGAGTGGCTTAACAACCACTTCCTGCCCGGCCTATAGCAGATTGACAGCTGGTAAGTGGTTCTGTTATCCTGACTGGCTGTCATATGACGTCCAGCAGGATAACATACTGGCACACACCCGTGGGGGGTGCGCAGCGTGGCGATCACGGCATGTCAGTCTGACACGCCGCATCTCTGATCGTGGTAAGAAGCCTCTGACAGAGGCTTCTTACCACGTGATCAGCTGGGACCAATCACAGCTGATCATCGCGTGAACCAGGAAGTGCCGGTAAATGGCATTCCTCAGTTTGCGCTGACAGAGAGAGACGATCAGCAGCTCTCCCTGTCGGGTTGGGGGGGTGGGGGGATTTTATTTGCTGATAATCAGCACAGCCCCTATCAGATGTGCCAATCAGTGCCCAACAGCTGCAGTCGGTGCCCCCTCAAAAAAACTCCGTGCCCAGCAGTAACACCTGTCAGTGCCCATCAATTCTACATATCAGTGCCGCCTCATCAGCGCCCGTTGGTGAAGGAGAAAACTTTAAAAAATAAATTATAAAAATTTTTATAACAGAAACTAAGAAAAAATATTTTTTTTCAAAAATTGAAGTCTCCTTAATTCTGCAGTAATGTTTCCACATTTGCATTTTTGGGGATCCCTTTGTCTCCTTCAGTCTTGTATAGAAAGTTTAGAAACAAGGAGCTGGATATAGCCATAACTATAAGCAGTGTCATGGTTTTTATCCTCATGATCTTGTCTTTCTCTGAATTAACATCTCTTCTTTCTGACCTTGTGCAGAGCATCATTCCATTAGCATGTGACATTCATAGCTTCACAAGTTGGGAAATAGCACTATGAGCAGAGTAGCGCTAGGCACACAATGCTACTCTGTACAATTATATAAATGTTTTATAGCTGTGTCTGTGACTTCACAGAAAAACAGCAGAACCTTAGTAAAGAAAAATACCTTGATGATCGCCTAAATGCAGATAATACACAGCCAGCAGATGGATCTCTTTTGTCTTTGACTACTTTATCTTACAGTATAACCATTCTATATTTACAATTTTATTTTAAAAGATTTAAAAAAATCCTTAAAGTGGTTGTAAACCCTTCCATATACCCAGTAAAGTGACTAGCCTTCACAGTGATGAAACAAACCCTCATATGTAAGTTGTACTTGTCGATCCGCGGCCATCTAAAACACACATTTAGGCTCGGTTCACACCTATGCGAATTGGATGCGGCTTACACCGCATCCAATTTGCATGACATTTTAAAATGCCTTTATTTGAACGAGGCTGGTTCACATATCTGCGGGCATTTGCACTGTGCATTGCCAAAAAAAGGTGTGCGTTTTCTAGGCATTACGTTCTGGCTCAGGTGCGAATTCAGGCCCATTTTCTATGGACACGCATCTGATTCGCAGATGCATTCCCTTGTGAACAGGCATTTCTCTTCCCCTGCTCACTACACCTCCCCCCTCTCCCTGCTCATTTGATCCGCAGCTACAACGCAGAGGAAGCGCTGAACAGCTGCTTCTTCTCTTCGCATAGAGAACGGAGCTGGAATTTGCACCGGACTGGTGTGAACCGAGCCTTAAGGCTCGGTTCACACTAAACGGACTCCAAAGTCGCACGATTTTCAGTGCAACTTTAGAGTCAGACTTTGATAAGACTTTGAAAGGACTTTTAGGGCACTTTTACACTGGGGCGGGGGGGGGGGGGGGGGGCGTCGGTGGTAAAGCGCTGCTATTTTAGCAGCGCTTTTCAGTGGGGCGCTTTTAACCACACTTTTTGGTGGCGCTTCGGCAGCGCTGGCTATTGATTTCAATGGCAGGGGCGTTTTAGGAGTGGTTTATTCACCGCTCCCACAACCCCCCCCCAAAGTGCTGCTTGTAGGACTTATTTTCCTGTCCTGCAAGCGCACTGCTCTAGTGTGAAAGCACTCGGGTTTTCACACTGGGGTGTCAGGGGAGGTGTTTTTCAGGCGCTATTTTTAGCCCTTTAGCGCCTGGAAAAACGCCTCAGTGTGAAAGTAGCCTAACACTCTGTGGCATTGAAGTTGTGTCAAAGTCAGATCAAAGTAGTGCAGGAACCTTTTCTAAAAGTCGGAGCAACTTCAGTAGTGCTAATTAAGACAGATCTCATTGGCTAACATGGGTTTTCACATGTCATGTGACTTGCTGTCTCACAAGTTGGATCCTAAGTCATGTCAGTGTGAACTGAGCCTTATATAACCTACCTCAGCAGCAGAAAGCAGGGGCTGGGATCTTGCGTCACACACTGCAGCGCTAGGGCTCTTTCACACGGGGCGGATCAGTCATGATCCGCCCCGTGAAGCTCCGCTTGCTCAGCAGGGATCGCTCAGTTGATCCCCGCTGAGCCGGCGGATGGCTGGGCGGTCCCCGCACACTGTGCAGGGACCGCCCTGTCAGAGCGCCGCTCTCCCCTATGGGGGATTGGATGACGACGGACCGTAGAGTCCGTTGTCATCCGATCCGCCGACGGAAGGAAAAATAGGGTTTTCCTCCGTCACACTTTGGCGGAGCGGATGTCAGCGGACATGTCACCGCTGACATCCGTGCGTCCGTCCAGGTCCACCTAAAAAACTGACAGGCGGACCTGAACGGACCCTCCGTGTGAAAGGGGCCCTAGAGTACAGAGCTCTGTGAAATCTGATAGCTGATTGTAGGGAAAGGACACCCCCCCCAGCATACAGAACTGAGTCTATCACCTGCTGTGTGCTGGGGAGGGGCAGGCCAATCAACCGGAGGCTGAAATGTCCTCCTAAAACTGAACTCCATCTTTTGTTAGACTTTACATAGTTCGTTTGGGCCAGTGTGCGTGAGGCCATTGGATGTAACTTAGTCTACATACAGCATACCGCACTGTGTTTTCGGGTTGGAGCCGAGACTTCCTGCCTTATACCCAAAGCTTCAGATTCAGAGGTTGTGACATCATCAGCCCACCTCTCTGACTTGGCCAATCAGAGGAAGCTTTGTGTTCATCAAGGGAATAGTTTTCTGTGAATGGCTGAGCGCTGATGTGACACTCTATTGTGTTTATTGGTATGAGACATGAAGTCTCGCCTTGAACTCATAACACAGTGCAGTATGCTGTATGTAGCCTTCTATTACATTCCTTGTAATAGGAATAAAAGTGACCCAGAACATATTTTTTTTAAAAGGACAGTGTCAAAATAAAAAGTAAAATAAATAAGAAAACATTTTTATTTATTTTTTGAAAGCACACGTCCCGACAAGCTCGCACGCAGAAGCGAACGCATACGTGAATAGTGCCCGCATATGAAAACAGTGTTTAAACCACACGTGAGGTATCGTCGCGATCGTTAGAGCGAGAGCAATAATTCTAGCCTCAGACCTCCTCTGTAACTCAAAACTGGTAACCTGTAGAAATTTTTAAACGTTGCCTATGGAGATTTTTAAGTGTAAAAGTTTGTTGCCATTCCACGAGAGGGCGCAATTTTGAAGCGTGACATGTTGGGTATCAATTTACTCAGAGTAACATTATCTTTCTTACAATATAAATAAAAAAATGGGCTTACTTAACTGTTTTTTTTTTGTTTTTTAATTCAAAAAAGTATATTCTTTCCCAAACAAAGTGCGCTTGTAAGACCGATGTGCAGATATGGTGTGACATAAAGTATTGCAACGACCACCATTTTATTCTCTAGGGTGTTGGAACCCCAAACATTATATACATAGCTCTGGAACGAGCAGACACCGTGTACCCCCATAACAACAAATGGCTTGCTTTGGGGACACACAAAGAAGAGGATGAGCCAAGATCGCCAGCAAGGGGACCCGAGAAAAGGAAGATTGGGGGCACTCTGTGCAATACCACTGCACAGAGCATGTGAGTGTAACAGGTGTATTTGAATAAAAATAACCTTTTAGTAACACTTGAAGGCTGGGCTCACACAGGAACGGAGGGCTTTACTTCTCTTGCAGCTGTCCGTTCCTGACTGTGGTAGGGGGCAAGTGTGGTGCACAATTCAGCTCCCTTTTTTTAATTTTTTTGGGGGTTTTTCTACAAACTTACTAAAGCACACTTGATTCATGTTGCTGTACAGCAGTGTCATGCAGTTCTGTACTGTGCGCTGAAATAAAATGCAGCATGTCTGCATTTAATCACAGCTATGTACTGTATTACAGTGTGACTGGGATACACAGAAAAAAAAAATCTGTGTGTCCTTGCGGTGACAGGAGTTTTACAATGCAGTAAAATGCCTATTGCTGCACATAGTGGGAATTCACGCATACCTAAGCATACTCCAGTGCAAGGGCGGTGTTTACCTGCACAGAAATGCACTAGTGTTACGCTTAAGTACACCTATGGGAACAAGGCCTTATTAATATTATACAGGATTTATATGGCGCCAATAGTTTGCGCAGCGCTTTACAACATGAGGGCAGACAGTACAGTTAAAATACAACTCGATACAGGAGGAATTGGAGGGCCCTGCTGGTTAGAGCTTACAATCTAGTTAGGAGTGATCTAACAGCTCCCAACACAAACGTTCTCATCATCTGACCAGTCATGGTAGACAGTTGAGGCTCTCATACTGAAGACCTCTTCTGTGCCATGGGGAAAAGAACTGCGATTGGCCGTGATTTTTTTAACCTGTCCAACTACTCATTAAACGCAATGCACACCCGTGTAACTGCTTGATTATGCTACGCAGATACTTCTTTCCCCTGTACAGTAATTGGATTTCCTTTGCCATTAAAGTCCTATAAGGATTTGACTTCCTGGTGACATGCAGGCATCACCAGCTTCACAGACACAAAAGACAGTTGCTGAGCAGATGCAGTCAGAGGTTAACAGTGATTTGCCTCAGTCTGCCTCCTCCCATTCAGAACCTTCAGAAATCTGTCTATCATAGAATGTTATCATGTTTATTTACTGCTGTAAATAGAAAGTTCAGTTTTTTGAAGTTTATATACAGCTTATCAGTTTTTTTTTTTATTGCTTCAGTCATCTTTCTGAAAAGAGCTTCCCTCACCAGTGACCACCATCAGAAGCTTTTTAAAAAAAAAAATCACTTTAGTATACAAAATTGCCAATAAGCAGTATAAAGTGATTGAAACGGTCTCCTCCTTTTGTACAGAAGGAAACAGGTGCTCAAGAGTTCAACCAGACCTCCTAGGCAGGAAAAAAATAACCCTTGCCTCACCCATACTGCAAGGGTTCAATGCTTGTTCAAGAGGAAGTAAACTTCCTCTGCAAACTTTTACCTATAGATAATCCTCTAATAAGGCTTGCCTATAGGTATTGAAAATAGCTTCTAAACCTGTACAGTTTAGGAGATATTTCCAGTGCATGCAGCGGGAGTGACGTCATTGCCAATCACAGCGCTGAAGCCTGCGAACCCGGAAAAAGCTTTGGGAAAGATGTCGGCCGTGACAGTGGTGTGCCGGTGTCTTGCCGAAAAAGGTCCCCGGGCCGATAAGTCCCCCCCCTGTACTCCGCAGGCGCGGCGCTTGCCTCCGAAAATAGCCGAACATGTAGAGCTGAGAGTCAGCTCTAGACAGCGCCTGCGCACACCAAATTGTGCTACACTTCTGACATCCAGGCTCATTCCTCAGCATCCCCGTGGACATGGAGCATGGTAAAAAAAAAGCCAGGAGGCCGACTGGCCACTTACAGCGAGGTCCACGCAGGCGCCGTCGAGAGCTGACTCTCAGCCCTACATGTTCGGCTATTTTCGGAGACAAGCGCCGCGCCTGCGCAGTACATGGGGGGAACTTATCCGCCGGGCGGAATTTATTCGGCAGAACACCGGGACCACTGCAACAGCTTAGTTTTAAGGTAAGTATTTCTTAAAGTGGAAGTAAACCCTCCTATCATTTTCAGCCAAGGAAGCTGCCATCTTGACCTTTTTTCAATCTTCAACTGCCATGATGCTGCACATGTGACCAGTTATTACACCAGCCATTGGATGGTTTGACAGTTTGGTTGAGAGCACAACCAATGTGGCAGTTAGCATTTCCGGCATGCCGGAAATGTAACTGTTTTTTGAAACTGTTAACTCAATGGGTTTACTTCCACTTTATTGAGCTAGTATGCGATGCATACTATCTCATTATGCCTTTGTCTTACAGGTTTTTTATTTTTATTTTATATTTTTATTTTTTTGGGGGGATTTTTTTCAGAGGTTTACAACCTCTTTAACTCTAGGGGCTTAGGAAGAAGGTGTAATGCCTTGCTCCTTGCCCTGGCAGGCTCCTTCCATCTGTGCACCCGGTCCCCCCAAGCCTCTTCTCTAAGGCGCTTTGGCTGCCAGTTGCATCAAGTACAATGCAAGGCTAATAGTTCTACATTGTACGTGAAGACAACAAGGGATTGCCCGCATCTCGGAGCATCGGAGAGAAGAGTGATGATGGCTGAGGAAGTGGGGAATAGGATACTATAGCCTCCACCCTAGACTCAACAAGAATGAGCCTTTAACCCTTACAGTGCAGGGGGTGGCGAGTGGGGGAGGGGGGCACTAAAGGTGTGTGTGTGTGTGTGTGTGTGTTTTTTTTTTTATGCCGCCACTTTATTAGGTACACCAGTTCAATTGCTTGGTAACACAAATTTCTAACCAGCCAATTACATGGCATCAACTCAATGCAACGTCTTCTAGATGTGGTGAAGACGACTTGCTGAAGTTCGAATCGAGCATGAGAATGGGGAAGTAAGGGGGATTTAAGTGACTTTGATGATGGCATGGTTGTTGGTGCCAGACAGGCTGGTCTGAGTATTTCAAAAACTGCTGATCTACTGGGATTTTCACACACCACCATCTCTAGAGTTTACAGAAAATGGTCTGGAAAAGAGAAACTATCCAGTGATCGGCAGTTGTGTGGATGAAAATGCCTTGTTGTCAGAGGAGAATGGGCAGACTGGTTTGAGATGATAGAAAGGCAACAGTAACTCAAATAACCACTCGTTACAACCAAGGTATGCAAAATACCATCTCTGAACGCACAACACATCAAACCTTGAAGTAGATGGGCTACAGCAGCAGAAGACCACACGGGGTGCCACTCCTGTCTGCTAAGAACAGGAAACTGAGGCTCACCAAAATTGGACAATAGAAGTTTGTGTAAATGTTGTCTGGTCTCGATTTCAGCTGCGACATTCAGATGTTGGGGTCAGAATTTGGCATAAACATGGATCCATCCTGCCTTGTATTAACCAATGGTTCAGACTGGTAGTGTAATGGTGTGGGGGATATTTTCTTGGTACACTTTGGGCCCCTTAGTACCAATAGAGCATTGTTTAAACGCCACAGCCTACCTGAGTATTGTTCCTGACCATGTCCATCCCTTTATGACTACAGTGTACCCATCTTCTGATGGTTACTTCCAGCAGGATAATGCACCATGTCACAAAGCTCAAATCATCTCACCACTGGTTTCTTGAACATAAGAATGAGGTCACTGTACTCCAATGACCTCCACAGTCACCAGAGTCTCAATCCAATAGAGCACCTTTGGGATGTGGTCAAATGGGAGATTTGCATCATGGATGTGCAGCCGACAAATCTGCAGCAGCTGCGTGATGCTATCATATCAATATGGACCAAAATCTCTGAGGAATGTTTCCAACACCTTGAATCTATGCCACGAATAATTAGACAGTTCTGAAGGCAAAAGGGGGTCCAACCTGGAACTAGCAAGGTGTACCCAATATAGTGGTCGATGAGTATATATTTCAACTGTTCACATCACTTCCAAGGCTAGGACTCTTGCAGGTTCACCCATGTACATACAGATGCCAATTCCTAAGGTCTGAAAAGGAAAGGTTCCATAAGCTGGCCATACATGGATCGAAATTCTGCTGCATCATAAGGGACTGGCTGAATTTCATTCCACATATGGGCAGGCTGGTTGTACATAAGTCTATCGATCGACTTGTGTACAACCAGCCTGTCCCATTTTATCAGAACGGTCAGTGCCGCCACATGTATTCTGACGGTGAGGAAGGCTCTCTGTTGTCAGAATAAAAAGACAGTGGGAACAATTCATCCGTCCACCTCGAATTTGCCGATGGGGGAATATGATCCCCCTTTTCTTTTTCATTCAACCTGCTGCTTGATCAGTGTATGGACTGCCTTATTCTTGTGGCTAAATTGCGGACTTGATTAAACCCCCGATTAGTCAGCCTGGAACTTGTAAGAGTTTATGCTTGCTCTATCGCTGTGAAATGTATTACTCTTCTCAACACTGAAGTCTGCCAGTTATGAGAGAATATTTTTTCTGCTAATGACTTCAAACATTTCCCATGGCTTATAGGACTGAATACCATTTCTGCATTTTTATTTACCTAAATCTGAACTTCGGTGTAAAATTTTAACAATGCAGTGCCCCCCCGACCCCAACTGTACATTTCATGAGTTTAATGTATTTATCAAGGGGGGTGAAAAAAAGTACAAATACCTTATTACTCACAGCTGGTACTCTTCCCCTGATGCTCCTGGGATGTAGATGGGCACTCGGGGTAGGGCTGGGCGATTTCCCCCCCCCCCCCCCCAAAAAAAAAATCTGCTTTTTTTTTTTTTTTTTTTTTATAAAAAACTCTACGATTCGATTTTTTTTTTTTTTTTTTATTATATTAAAGTGCATCAACAAACAAAATTGCAAAGGCAAACCCTTTCTCTAACTGCAAAGTCGGTGTGCAGTGTGCAACAAAGATTGTTAAACATCCAAATTGCTAATACTGTATTTGGATTTAGCTAATAAAACAACAAAAAATCTTGGTTACTCTTAGTTGAATTGCACTGTGCCCGTGCCTCACTGTGTCCATGCCTCACTGTGCCCAATGCCTCACTGTGCCCATGCTTCAATCACTGTGCCCGTACCTGATGCAGATTTTCATGGGATACGGATTTTACTGCTACACCGGCGGCCATTCCAGTATTCAAAAGCCGTGCCTCCTCCTTGTCTGTGATAGGCGGAACACTCAATTTCCCAGCATTCAGTGTTCCGCCTATCATGGACATCCGCTCATCCTTATAACACAGACGAGGATGTCCGTGATAGGCGGAACACTGCCTGCTGTGAAATTGAGTGTTCCGCCTATCACAGACGACGAGGACTCGGGAGGCGTGGCTTTTGAACACTGCAATGGCTGCCGTCTGTCTGCATGACACGCTGATCAGGTAGGCAGACGGCGGCTTGCGGTTAGTTAGTGTTACATTACATCTACTCGCCGCGGCTGCGGCGAGTAGATGTAATTGGGGTAACGCCACCCAGTGCCATTCCGGATACGCCCCCTGCAGCCCTGCTACGGAAACTTTGAAGGAAAAAAAAAAATCTAAAAAAATTGATTTTCTTCAAATCTGAATCGATTTGAACTCAAAACTCGATTTAAGATTAAAATCGATTTTTTTCCCAGCCCTAACTCGGGGGCCTTACAATTAAATGCATGAGTGCAGGCCCTGGGTGAAGAAGAGCCTGTGATAGAAAGGGGGGTGTCAAAGAAATTGGGCTTCAAGGTGCGGTCGTACAACTTAGAGGCAGCCTGCAGAAACAAGGAATAAGGCAAGTATTTGTACAAAACAAGCGTTTAGTACATGCAGTGAGGAAAAGGGACTATGGACTATGTTATATTTTACAGCAGCCCATAGTTGGCATTTAGGCGATGCCAGACATTGCATGTGATTCACACCACATCCCTGTGCGATGCAAATTCAGCAAAACAGTTTCAGCTGAAATAGCATTGCTTTCGCACCAAAATGGTGCAGGACCTTTTTTGGTCCGCACTGGAATCGGATTGCATGGGTGTTGAGTTACATGCGATCCGATTCCAGAGTTCACACTGCGTTTTTGCAAACTGATTTGGGGGAGTCATTAACTTTATATTGACACCCGCAGCGGTTCGTAGAGAGCAGTGTGAACTGCCTGCGATTCAGATGTGATGCAGAAACCGGCACAGGAATTGCTGTGGTTCCCGCATCGCACCACTGTGAACCGAGCCTTAAAGTGCTTGTAAAGGTAAAAGATTTTTTGCCTTAATGCATTATCTCCATTAAAGTGGTTGTAAACCCCTATAAATTTTTTATTTTTTTTAAAACCACCTGGAAGAGAAGGGCATAATGAGCTAATATGACTAGCATACTAGCTCATTATGCATCACTTACCTTAGATCGGGGCCCCCGAAGCCGTCCTCGTCTCCCTCTTCAGCCACAGCCATCGCTGCGGCGATAGCCGGAATTTTACTTCCGGGTATCGCCGCTCCAACCAATCACAGCGCCGCTCCGGCGCTGTGATTGGCCGGATCGGCTAAGACGTCACTCCGCGCATGCGCGCGGGAGCCGTCAAATTCGGCTAAGCCCAAGCATTGCTGGGACTTAGCCGAATTTGTGAATGGGATTAACCCCATGAATGCGCCGTGCGCGCCGTAGACATGGAGCAATGTCCTTTTTAGCAAATATTTCCTAAACCGTGTAGGGTTAGGAGATATTTCTTGCACCTACAGGTAAGCCTTAATCTAGGCTTACCTGTAGGTGCAAGTTGCAAAAGTGGGTTTAAAACCACTTTAAGGTTAAAAAAAAAAACTTTCAACAGCTGCTTCCCCCAGCCCCCCCTTTGACCACTTACCGCCCGGCCTATAGCAAAATGACGGCTGGGCGGTGGTTGCGTTATCCTGACTGGACGTCATATGACATCCAGCAGGATAACAGCCACCGTGGTGCGGTGGGTCAGTCTGACACACCACTACACCGGTTTCGGTAAAGATCCGACGAAGGCTCTTTGCCACGTGATCAGCCGTGTCAAATCGGCTGATCACGATGTTAACAGGAAGAGCCGTTGATCGGCTTTTCCTCACTCGCGTCTGACAGATGCGAGTAGAGGAGAGCTGATCGGCGGCACTCCTGACGGGGGTCTGCTGATTGTTTATCAGAGCAGCCCCCCCTCGGATTCCCGCCTAGGACCACCAGGGAAGCCCACAACATGTGGATGGCCAGGTACATCCCCTATGGCCATCCACATATGCCTATATGTGCTAATCAGTGCCCACAAATGGGCACTGACTGACACCATTAGGAAACAAGTTAAATCAGTGCCCACCCATCAGTGCCACCCATTAGTGCTGCATACCGGTGCCGCATTATCAGTGCCTGTCAGTGCAGCCATGTGAGTTCCCGTCATTGAAGAAGAAAACATACTTATTTACAAAAACAAAATGAACCGAAACAAAGAAACTTTTTATTTTTTTTTCAAAATTTTCGCTTTTTTATTTTTTTTATTTGTTGCGCAAAAAGTAGAGGTGATCAATCACCACCAAAAGAAAGCTCTATATGTGGGAACAAAATGATAAAGAATTTGTTTGGGTACACTGTAGCATGACCGCGCAATTGTCATTCAAATTGCGACAGCGCTGAAAATGGCTTGGGCAGAAAGGTGTATAAGTGCTTGGTATTGAAGTGGTTAAACACTTACCTGAGCCCAATCTTAATTCAATGCTGTGCCCAACTGCAGCAGCTCTTTTCCCATCTCTCTCCTCTCACAGGAGACTGATGCAGTGGAAATCATTGGCTCCTGCTGCTGTCCGGCAAATCCTGTGAGGAAGGAGTTGGGGGGTGGGGCCAAGCCATGCTGTGTGTCTATGGATGCATATAGCCCAGCTTAGGATCGAACCCCCCAAAAGTGCTGCTTGCTATGAGGGCACTGAAGAAAAGAGGAGGAACCGAAAGCGCCAGTGTGGGAACCACAAAAGAGGAGGTTCGGGCTGCTCTGTGCAAAACAATTGCAGAGAGCAGGTAAGAATGTTTGTTTAAATAAAATAAAAATAAAACTCTTTACATTCACTTTAATGTTCTACTATAATGATGACTCTGTCTAGCAGAACTTAAATAATGTAATGTTTTCTTACGCTGCCACAAGGTGGAAAAAAAGCTAGCTACCATTTTTGAGCTCAAGCTGCAAGTGTGCCTGCCACCTGGTACCCCATGTCTGCTAAGTGCTGCAGGGTAGCACCGGTGATACACATCCCACACATTGGAAAACATTGCTTTAATCCAATGCTTATGAGATTGTAAGTCTTTGGGAAAGGGAGTGAATTTCACCAATACGCCTTGCTGTAAGTTATGTTACTGCATATTTGTGAGTCTGGTATTTTTTTCACTGTGTGATGATATGCCTGATAAGGGAAATAAGATGATGCGCATTTTAAAGTGTCTGACTGCTTTTTATCCAGTAACCATATTCTAAATGGATGGAAAGTACTTTCCTCATGTCTGAAAAGATGCCAAGGGCATTTACTGGAATCGTGGATGAACAAAAACATTGTCTGCATCTTAAAATTCTATTGTTGCTTAGTATTGTTTTTTTTTTATTTTTGTTTTTTTTTCCTATACACACTTTGTTCAGCTATGCGATTAGAATGCTCTGGTGACACCTATAAATCTATACCTGCAATGTTTTCAGAAAAAGGTGTATGTATGTGTGTGTGTGTGTGTGTGTGTATATGTGTGTGTGTGTGTGTGTGTGTGTGTGTGTGTGTATATATATATATATATATATATATATATATATATATATATATATATATATAAATTTCAAAAATACAGTTGTGTTTAAAAGTTTGCATACCCTGGCAGAAATTGTGAAATTTTGGCATTAATATTGAAAATTACTGATCGTGTCAAAAAACAGTCTTTTATTTAAGGGTGGCAATCACATGAAGCCATTTATTATCACATAGTTTTTTGGATCCTTTTAAAGTGGTTGTAAACCCTCATAATTTTTTTTTTTAACTAGCTGTAAGAGAAAGGCATAATGAGCTAATATGACTAGCATAATAGCTCATTATGCATCACTTACCTTAGATCGGGGCCCCCGAAGCCGTCCTCGTCTCCCTCTTCAGCCGCATCCATCGCTGCGGCGATAGCCGGAAGGTTACTTCCGGGTATCGCCGCTCCAGCCAATCACAGCGCCGCTCCGGCGTGTGATTGGCCGGAGCGGCGAAGACGTGACTGCGCGCATGAGCCATCGAATTCGGCTACGTCGTCGAATACTGCGACCTAGCCGAATTTGTGAATGGGGTTAACCCCATGCGCGTGACGTCAGCGTCGCCGCTTTTAAATGCAAATATCTCCTTAACCGTGTAGGTTAAGGAGATATTTCATGCACCTACAGGTAAGCCTTAATCTAGGCTTACCTGTAGGTCTTTGTTTATAAAGTTGGTTTACAACCACTTTAAATCATAACAGAAATCACCCGAATGGCCCTGATACATTTTTTTTTTTTTTTTTTTTACATACCCTGGAATGTTTGGCCTTGGTACAGACACAGAAGGTTGCACACACAGGTTAAAATGGCAATTAAAGGCTAATTTCCCACATTTTTGGCTTTTTAAATCACTGGTGTCTGTGTATAAATAGTCAATGAGCTCTCACATGGTGGCACTAAGCAGGCTAGACACTGAGCCACGAGGAGGTAGAAAAGAACAGTCAAAAGACCTGCGTAACAAGGTGATGAAACTTTACAAAGATGGAAAAGGATATAAAAAGATATCCAAAGCCTTGAATATGTCAGTCAGTACTGTTTAATCACTTATTAAGAAGTGGAAAATTAGGGGCTCTTTTGATAACAAGCCCAAGGTCAGGTAGACCAAGAAAGGTTTCAGCCACAACTGGCGGAAGAATTGCTCAGGATACAAAGAAAAACCCACAGGTAACCACAGGAGAAATACAGGCTGCTCTCCAAAAAGACGGTGTGGTGATGTGATAATAAATGGCTTTATGTGATTGCTATCCTTAAATAAAATAGTTTTTTGGCACGATCAGTCATATTTTCAATATTAATGCCAAAATTTCACAATTTCTGTCAGGGTATGCAAACTTTTTTTTTTTTTTTTTTTTTTGTAAAATCTTTATCTGTAAGAGGGAAGGCAGTACATCTCAACAAAAATAGCCAAAGGAAAATGCATCCAGTATTGCCCTACTCCGATTTTCAAAGAAAAAGGGAGGGGGTATAAAAATTAAAACAAAATAAACATACACATACACAACAGATAGATAGATAGTACCAGTGAAATAATAATTTCAACTAAAAGTGCAAAAGATTTAATACTCAGGTAGTAGGTCGACGCCCAGGTCTCCCACCACTCCATGAGTGGGGTAAGACCTGAACGCTTGGTGGTTTGATTGAAAAACTGAGGCATCTCCCAAAGGAGAGTTGCCACGCATGGCCGGGCCGACCAGCCCTCTGGACAATAAATGAGTTATCATGAAGTATATAGATTAGCAGGTGGACCGAACAGGTGTGCGCGCGGGGAGGGGGGCTCTCATGGGCCACCAGCTAACCTCCCCACGCACCGCACCACCGCCCGGGTCCCCCCAAGGCAAAGCATCCGCACCGTGGTTGCACATATGTGCCAATCCCCGAAAAAAGGTCGGGGAAACCCACAGCATCAGACTGCGTGAGTCCTTCGGACCAGTCAGCCCGACCACATCGCAGCCACCACCTGGCGGCTCCACAGGCTAAATATCCTGGGACTAGCGGTTAAAGTAAGTTGAAACAAGGATAGAAAGAAATGATAAAAATAAAAGAATAGAGAAAGGAAGAAAAGAAGGTAAGCTGGAATCTCACGTCCGCCTCCCCGCCACACCCCGCCAGCACTGTCATACATGTTGGACAGCTAGAAGAAAAAAACATGCGTCTTGCCCCGTAACTTGCAATCTGTGGAATGGCGTTATGGTGGCTCGCTTCAGCCCTCTGTTCTCACTTGTGAGCCCAGAGGTCGTCCCTTGAGGGATGGCTCTGCCAGCTCCAGCAAGGCTAGGTCTAAGCTGGAGGACACATGACCCGGGTCTGTAGCATACGCATTCTAGGTCGACCACGTGTCAGAGAAGCGGTCACGAGTACCCCTGCAAGTGGCAATCCAGTCCTCTGCCTCCCGTATGTCCCCTACCCTGCGGCGCCACTCCTCCCTGCCTGGTATTTGCGGGCGCTTCCAGTACATGGGAAGCAATCGCTTAGCTGCATTCAGTAGGTGCGGCAGCACACTTTTCTTGTACTGGCTCACCGGCATGGGAGGGATGTGCAGCAGGAAGTGAACCGGGGAGAGAGGGACATCCAGACCCGTAATGTCCTTAATTTGGGACTTGATATCCTCCCAGTAGGGTCTAATCACCGGGCAGTCCCACCAGATGTGCGAGAGGGTACCCCTCTGGCCACAACCCCACCAGCAACGGTCTGACGTGAAAGGGTAAATTCTTGCTAGGTCTACCGGTACCAGTGTAACAATATCTTGTAGTTCGTTTCTTGAGTTTTAGAGTCTATTGAGCTAGATCGGGTTAGCTGATAGAGGTTTGACAATTGGGTGGGGGTGAAAGCTGTCTCCAGGTCCCGCTCCCAGGCCCTAACATAAGTGGGCTTCGTTGAAGAGATGGTGGTAATCAGACGGTAGAGCTCAGAGATCATGTGGGGGATAGGTTCCTCCGCTACAAAAAGGTGTTTGAAAGGCGTAAGGGTAGAGATATCCTGTATGGAACTCCCATGTGTCTTAAAGAAATGGAGAAGTTGCCTATAGCACCAAAAGTCCATAGGGAAACTTCCACTCCTGTCTCGAAGGGTCTCTAAGGGTATTAACCTACCGTCCTGCATAAGCTTACCACAACTGGTGCTTCCATCGTCGACCCAGGGGCCGAAGAAAGCCTTCTGTTCTCCAGGTGGAAACCACAGGAAGCCTCCCAGTGGGGCTAGAGGGGGCGCCAGAGCCAGGTTAGCGTTGAGTCGGTCCCAGGACCTAAGAGCCTGGACCGTCAGTGGTGAGGTAAAGTCTGACAGCCCCCTGTGCTCTTGGGCCAGCCACGGGGCATAGGACAGGTTTCTGCCCACCAGGTACTTTTCCAGGGGGACCCAGAGTTTGGATTGGGTATGGAAGCGCCAGTTAAGTATTCTCTGAAGGACAATGGCCCTGTAGTATGCCTGGATATCTGGGAGGCCCAGGCCTCCAGCTTCTCGTGGACGGCTCCGTAATCTAAGCGCAATTCTCGGCTTTCGGTCATTCCAGACAAAGGCCGATATCATATGGGACATCTGAGTAAAGAAACCCCTAGGCAGTGACACAGGGACCATCTGCATATAAAAAGAATACGTGGAAGGATATTCATCCTAATAACGCTGAGTCTCCCCAACCAAGTAAAAGCTGTCTTTGTATCTCTGATTTTGCGTAGTTAATTTTGAAATTGGAGAGGGACCCAAAATGCTGAAGTTCACGCATCAGGTTTGGCAAAGAGATCAGGGGTTCCGTCAAATAAAAGAGAACGTCACCTGCATAGGCCGAAATTTTATGCTCCGTGGGGCCCACCATCAGGCTTTTGATGTCCTGGTTTGCCCTCACAGTGCGCAGAAACGGTTCTAGCACCAGGGCGAAGAGAATAGGAGAAAGAGGGCACCCCTGTCTCGTGCCATTCCTAATCGAGAATCTGGGGGAGAGGAAACCATTGACCTTGACCTGAGCACTCGGATCCGAGTACAGGGCCATGATCCAGGTTAACCTGTGCTTGCGTAGACCTAGGGTCTCTAGCATGGCACACAAATAGGTCCAGTCCACCCGGTCGAAGGCTTTCTCTGCATCAGTGGACAGGATCAGAAAGGGGGGGGAGTCAGGAGAAGTATGCGCCCAATGGATAAGTTGGATTGCTCTGATGGAGTTGTCTCTAGCCTCTCGGCCCGCGACGAATCCCATCTGATCCGGGTGAACAACAAGTGGGATTAGGTGTTTCAGTCTGGTCGCGAGGATCTTGGCTAATATTTTTATGTCCACATTAAGAAGAGATATGGGTCGGTAACTTTGGGGCATGGTGGGGTCTTTCCCCTCTTTGGGGATTACTGAAATATGGGCCAACAGCGCCTCCTGGGGGATAGCGGTACCCTCCGCTATGGCATTGAAGTATCTGCACAGCGGCGCCGACAACTGGGGAAGAAATAATTTATATTAAGCTTTGGTAAACCCGTTGGGACCAGGGCTCTTCCCGTTAGGCAAAGACTTTTACCGTTGACGCTAATTCAATAGGTGAAATGGGGGACTCCAACGCGGAGCACTGCGCGTCCGTCAGCGGGGGTAGGCCAGACTTGGTCAGGTAAGCTTGAATGTCATACATTCTCGCAGCCGGGCCTCCTGGGGGTCGAGTCGAGGTTATAAAGATTGGCGTAGTAGTCCCGGGACCCAGAGGCTATTTGAGAGGACCTGACCGTAAGTTCATGTGAGGGGAGGCGCAGCTTATGTATATACATAAGCACGCGTTTCTTCCTGAGAGCTCTGGCCAACATTCGGCCGCATTTATTGCCATGTTCATAATATTTGTGCGACAAATAGCGCAATTGTTTGCGTGTCTGTCTGTCCAGTAAGCGTAAAAGTTCTCTCAGTTCTGTCAGCCCTCTCAAAGCCTCCGGATCACCGGTCTGCTTGTGCCGAAGTTTTGCATTCTGAAGCGCTTGGAGTACCCTGTTAAAGTCAGCCTGTCTAGCCTTCTTAAGTCCAGATCCGAAGGCAATCGGTTCACCCCTCACCACTGCCTTATGTCCCTCCCAGAGAATCCCCTTACTCATTCCTGCCGTAGAGTTTTCTTTGAAGTAGTGGGACAAGACCTCCGTGACTCCAGAGACCACCGCCGCATCGTCCAGCAGGGATTCATTTAGCTTCCACGACCAGGCTCTACGGGTGCCCTGTGGTAGAGTCAACGTGGTCATCACTGGGGCATGGTCGGAAATGGTGATATTCCCGGTGGATGAGGCCTGCAGCAACTCCAGAGCCAAGTGGTCTACACAGATTAGGGCTATACGGGTATAGACGTTGTGGACCTTAGAATAGTAGCTGTAGTCCCTGTCGGAGGGGTGCAACACACGCCAGCTGTCTAGCAAGCGGTGGGTCTGTAGGGATCGTCGGAAGTGTTTAAGAAAGGTGTGAGAATGGGAGGGGCGGCGGTGTGATGTGTCTAGCTGTGGGTCCGGGCTGACATTAAAGTCGCCGCCTAGAATCAGGGGGCCCTCTCTAAAGTCCGATAGGCTGTCTAGGGTGCTATCTAGAAAGAGGAGCTGATCAGAGTTAGGAGCGTAAATCGTGGCAACTGTAAGTTTCTGGCCTGCTATGGTCCCCTTTAGAAAAACATATCTACCCAGAGGGTCTACTTTGCTCTCAAGAACCTGGAGGGGGCAAGATTTATGTATGGCAATAGCCGTACCCCTGGATTTCGGAACCGGTGAGTTACTCAAGAACCACTGGTTATATAAGTGAGTAGGCAATTTGGGCATAGACCGGGGGGTGAAGTGCGTCTCTTGCAAGAGGACCACTTGGGCTCCTGACCGTTTCAACTCCCACCACAACTTGCTACGTTTACACGGGGAGCAAAGACCACATTGTAGGAAATTACCTTAAGTGACGCCATAGGAAGTCCGTGGGACAGGTGAGACTCGTGACACGGTGGCGGGTATAGCGCGGGAGGCAGTTCCTGTAAGAAGGCACGAAGTAAGAAAGGAGAAACAGAAGGGAAGGAGAAAAAAAAACAATGTAAGGTGGCACAACACACATAAAACGCAGAAAATATATGCAGTATCATAACATGAAAAACCTGGGGGGAGGGCGTCAGGTCCAGCCCCTGAAAGGAGATGTCTCCGAGGCCCGTCCCCATTTCCAAATTAAGGAAATATACCTATAAAGGTACAGCCTACGTGGGGAATGTAGATCAACATAGGAGGGAGGGGCGCGGGGTCAGCTCCCATCCACCAAAGTCCCTTGGTCGGTTTGCAGCGATCAGGAGGGGGAAACATTTTGCAAACAAACGGGCAAAGTTGAAAAAATTTATTTGAAGATTGAAAAATGGGGAACAGGGACAACAGGGCAGGCAGCAAAAAGGGGGGCACAGGGTGTCAGGGCCTCAGTCTCAGGCCGTCTCCAACAGTGAACAGGGGGAGACCAGTGACAGTCACAGTGGCGGAGTCCTCTGAACTAATAGGGTTACACACAATAGTGCGTTCCATGGCCGTGACCATGGCCTATCATCAGTCACTCAATGCACCTAGAGGGCACATTCGCATAGTGCAAAGGGGTACCTGCGATCATGAAAAATTACAAAAAGGCAAGATCAAACCAGATAGAAAGGAGTCATTTCTTTAGTCCCTCGGTGACCCAGGGCCAGAGGGGGAAGCAGAGGTGGGGCGTCTGCGGTCTCACCGGCGGCCCCTACGGTTAGCTGGTTGCCAGAGTTGAGGAAGTTGCACTTGAGGGTGATCCTGCACTTCTCTCCAGTCCGGAAAGTCGACTGGCTCCAACCCCAGGATATCCAGGAAGCGTGGTAGGTCATCCTTGGTGCGTAGTGTAGCATACTTGCCCTCTTTGGACACCTGCAAATAAAAGGGAAATCCCCAACGATAAGGCAGGCCTGCCTTTTGAATAGCTTCCAACAGGGGTCGGAGGGCCCTGCGTTGCATGAGGGTGCGCCGTGAGATATCCTGGTAGAAGAAGAGGTGGGCTCCATCAAAGCCAAAGTGTTGCTTCCCACGCATTTTTTGCATGATCCGGTCCTTCAAAGTGTATTTGTGGAGCTTGCAAATGATATCTCTAGGATTGTCCACATCCTGGGAGGGTGGTCTAAGGGCCCTATGGGCACGGTCAATCTCAATGGGTGCAGTAGCAGGCAGACCTAGAATCTCCCTAAATATGTCTTCCAGGGTAGGGACAATGTCTTTAGGAGCTGTAGCTTCAGGCAGACCACGTATGTGGATGTTTGCTCTCCTGCTGCGGTTCTCAAAATCATCCAACTGACACAATAAAGTCTCAATCCGTTTGTCCTGGGAGAGGCATCTGTCCTGGAGCGTAGAGATAGCAGGCAGGGCCTCATCAAGTCTCTGCTCCACTGTGTCCATCCTGGCCCCCAGATGGTTAGTGTCAGCCTTGAGCTGGGCTATGTCTGCTTTGAAGGCCTTCTCTACCCTGGCTGTGAATTTTTCCAGATCCTCCCGGGTGGGGAGGGACCAGATATGTCATTTAATGTCCCCATCCCTTAGGAAGTCAGCCATGTCAGGGCCCTGGTCATGGGAGGCAGAGGATCCTGGGGAGATTGGAGGGGCAGAGTCATTCACTAACCTCGGAGAGGGGATCTGAGAATCATCCAGGTTTTGCTGCTGAGCCGCAGCTTTCTGAGCAGCCTTTGCAGCCTTGGTCAGCTTCGGCGTCTGCGCCATCTTGGAGGCCTCGTGTCCCGATCCGCGGGTCCCGCTAAAGAAGGTATCCAGCTGCTCCTGCCTGGTCCCGTCAGCCCGTGACTGTTGGGAGAGTGCCCGCCGTCCCTGAGACATGATTCCCGATGTTCCGGGGGTTATTATCCCCCTCCGTGCTGCTGATTGATTGCCGGTGGACGAGGAGACTCACGTCCTCACACTTCCATAGCCAGGCCACGCCCCCGTATGCAAACTTTTGAGCACAACTGTTTGTGTATTTTTTTTTCTCGGATTCTGATGCAATCATATTTATCAGCCTCCTGCAGTCCCTGCACAGCAGAGCTGGATTGTGAGAGGAAGAAGCAGCACAGGAAGCCAATTGGTTCACGTGCTGACACTGAGCATGTTACTAAGAAGAGAATGTAGAGTGACGGAGAGAAATGAGCTCTTCACTGTGCTGCTTCTCCTTTCACTGTCCAGTCACAGGCTGGGACAGGTCTAGGACAGTCTGGACTCGGACAGAGTGCATCTTGTTGTAGAAAAGCAGTAATGTGGAGGAAGAGCTGTAGATTGAAAGTGAATATTGCAACAAAACGATCGTTGGTATTTTACCTTTTAGGCCTCATGCCCACGGACGTTTTTACAGCCGTGTTTTTGCACGTTTTTTACAGCTTAAAAACGTCTGTCCATGTTGTTTGTATAAATTTTTTGACCGTATTTTTTTCGAGGAAAAAATAAATAAAAGTCGGAGCTCAAAAACGCAATCGCAGAGTTTTTTGCGCGTTTTTTGAGTGTTTTTTTAACGCTTCACGTTTTTTTTTTTTATGCCTGACGCCAAGGAACGCACTGGTCCTGGGTTTTTTTTTACAGCTTCAAAACGCCTTTGTTATTTTCAGCTCAAAAACGCCTAGGTGGGCATGAAGCTATAGACTAACATGGACAGGCGTTTTTAAGCTGTAAAAAACGCTCAAAAACGCGGCTGTAAAAACGTCTGTGGGCATGAGGCCTAAAGGTAAAATGGATTGTTCTGATTTATGAAATGGAGTTCATGAATTAGAAAAAAATATTTAGCATTTTGAAATCATACAGGTCTGTACATTATCTGAATTCTGCAGTGGATTCATTCATACATTTCCTTTCCCATTAAAGAGTGCAGTATTATCCCAGTTACCTTAACTTTTTTTCTATGCATTAAAGCAACATTGTATATTTTATCACATATTTTGAGTTATAATAATGTATAACTTTTTTTTTTTTCCAAGCATGGTCTTGTGTGTTTTGTATGTGTGGCAGAACTGTTTTTTTTATTTTTTTATTTTTATTATTATTTATTTTTTGCAGTCTCTATCCCTAGTAGGGAAATTCACTCCCAGTGCCACCAAGACAGAACGTAGGACGAATCTTACATTTTTGAGGGGGGGGGGGGGCATGAAGTGTGGGAAAATCTCTCGGGACAAATGTTCTGGTGATGACTCAAATTTGGGAGATTTTTACTTTGTGAGATTTCTCCTCACTTTCTGTTGCATCTCCAAAACAAGAGACAAGAGATCAGGGCTGCTGTTAGAAATCATGGGGGCCCCCTACATGATGGGGCCCCGAGCCCCGCCCCTGACCCAGCATATCTACCTAAAAGAATGCAGCTTTGTCTTCAAGGAGGACAAAAGGGAGCACTTGTGCTTAATTAGGGGAGATTGGGGGACCTGATGCTTAGTAGGGAGAGATGGAGGGTCCTGGTGCTTGGTGGGGGGACGACTGGGGGGTCCTGGTGCTTAGTGGAGGGAGATGGGGGGGGGTCCTGGTACTTGGGGAGAGATGGGGGATCCTGGTGCTTAGTGGGGAGAGATGGAGGCTCCTGGTGCTTAGTGGGGAGAGATGGAGCGGTCTTAGTGCTCAGTGGGGGGGGTCCTGGTGCTTGGTGGGGAGAGATGAAGGGGTCTTGGTGCTTATTGGGAGGAGATGGGGGGGGGGGGGTCCTGGTGCAGAAGTCTTCCTTTGCTGCCAGTTTTTGTTTACTCCGCTGAGCTAACACTGCAGGGCTTCCCCAGCATCCCTCCAGGCGTGCAGGCACTTCTAGCAGCTCCCCAGTTTGCCTTTATGACCACTTGGACAAAACTTCCTCATCTCAATCATTGCCATTTGCTCAGGAGCTCCATTGAAAGCTACTCCATCCAGTGCCTGCACCAAGTCAGGAAGGCCACGGGACAAAGTTTTAATGAAAGTGATGGACAGGCCATCCTGTGCACCCATTGGCTGAGGAGGCAGCAGAAGGCGGTGCCACCTATAGGTGGCATCGCCTCCTGCTGCCTCCTCAGCCAATGGTTATCTCAAGTTCCCTCATTAGTCCTTACCTCCTGAGTCCTGACATCACTCAGGAGTCCCGGCCTGCTAGTTTACTATGTGGCTGGGCTAGGAGGATGGGACGATCTTCTATTAAAGGGGATGGCAGCAACCCTTATGTACAGTCTCACTGCTGGGCCCCTCTACTGCCCGGTATGGGAGGGCTGCCTGTACCCTCTTATCAGCGGCCCAGCAAGAGATGCAACAAAAATTGGATCCAAAACTAAAATAAATTGTGCCAGACAAAATTAGATCAATGTGTGTGGAAGTGTCCTCGATCAGTGGCTGCAGCCACTAAGCAGTGTATTCTGACCTTTTGCTTGCCTTTTTTTCACACTACAGTCTTTCGGAATGAATGACACAATTAAATTCCCTGATAGTTTGTTCATCTCATTGTTATTATTGGAATATCCGTAGTCGAAAAATGTCACGAGAGAGACCACTTATGCTGTGAAATGGAAGCATGTTCCCCATGTGAAGTTTGATTCTCCAAACACCACCCTGCCTGAATGTACAGTGGAACCTCGGATTACGAGCATAATCCGTTCCAGGAGAATGCTCCTAATCCAAAGTACTCTCATATCAAAGCGAGTTTCCCCATTGAAGTCAATGGAAACAAAAATAATTTTATTCCGCATTGACTTCAATCTCATGCAATACCACATGTGACCAGAGGTGGGGGACGCCGGCGAGCCTTGGAAACACACGGAAAGGCCTGAGGACAGCTCGGCTGACATTGGAAAGGCTCGGGAACCGAGTCTTTCCGAACAGCTCGGCTCTGGCGCCCCCCCACCTCAGGCAAAATATGGAACTGCACACTGCTGTGGCTTGAATCCTGCTCATTTTGCGAGACAACACTCGCAAACCAAGTCAGGATTTTTGAAAATACAGTGCTCGTATTGCGAAACGCTCTTTAACCGCGTTACGCGCAATCTGAGGTTCCACTGTAATATTAAGGAAGAGGCCTGAGAGTTGCAAAATGTGAGAAGTGTAAATGAGTAATCAGTCTTGTACTGAATATGTCTATGCTTGAGCATCTCTACTGATTTGTAACATTGTTGCTTAAAATCTATTTAAAAGACAAGTATAGGGTGGGAAAAGACAAACTTACATACTCCCCTATGTGGATGGATGCAGCATCGATCCTCTGCTGCCCCAAGGGGTGAGACCTGAGCAGTCAAAGACCGCTGATCACTCGGTACTCTGTCTTCAGTGATCAGAGATCTGGTGACTGCTAGTCATTGGCTGTCTGCTCTGCCCCTCTAGCACTCACTGGAGCTCTGGGCTGTGAAGGGGAGGGAGCGGCAGGCTCTCAGTAGCACACTAAGGCCCCTTTCACACTGAGGCGCTATTGCGCTAAAAATAGCGCCTGCCAGGCTCACCCAGGTGATCTCATCCACATGCTTTGGAGGTGCCCCAAATTAGTGAGGTATTGGAGCGATGTTGTTGCCAGAATAAATAACACCTTTCAGGTCCAGCTTGGGTTGGAGCCGCTGGTGTGCCTGCTGGGCAGTCTGGATGAAGATTTATATCTACCGCCAATATATATTGCTATTACGAGACTGCTATACTTGGCCAGGAAACTTATTGCCTGTTTGTGGCTGTCAGCACGTATACCACAGGAGGCATAATGGATACAAATGGTTAATACCACTCTCATCCGTGAAAAATACACCTATCAGCATAGGAAATCACCAAACAAATTTACCAATATATGGCAGGACTGGTTGAGCTCCCCAGAAGTGGCACCGCCACAGTTGGCCCTGGATAGGCTACTAATGGGATGAGGGATAAATGACTGACTATCTAAATGCATGCATGTCTTCTTTGCTATCACACCACAGGGAGAGTTATTTATAACTGACGAATCTGAGTCAAGGTGAAACGTCAATGGTTGGTTTGTTACTAACATTCAATTACTATCTACTGTTTGGTTTTCTCTTTGTTTCTTTTATATTCTTAATTTTAGTTTTAATTTTTACTACCATTCTCTCTATATATAGAATGAGCACTTGGATATGGCATTACCCTATCTAAAAAGGAGTAGGATTCCAGTATTGTTTGTACAAGTATAATAGACTGGAAAGTTAAGACAGTTGATACTCTTGATGTATATATCCACAGTGTCATACATTTGTCATGTATAAGATGTAATGCCTTGTGCTCTCATTAATAAAAACCTTTTTTGTTGATTAAAAAATAAATAAAAAATAGCGCCTGCAATGCGCCCCAAAAAAGGCGCTCAATAGTATCCAATGTGAAAGCCCGAGGGCTTTCACACTGGAGCGTTGCGCTTGCAGGAGGGTCAAACTCCTGCAAGCCGCATCTTTGAGGCGCAATAGGAGCGCTAAAAATAGCGCCCCTGCCCATTGAAATCAATGGGGTAGTGCCTCCAAAACGCCGCAAAGAGGCGTTATTGCGGGTGTTTTTAACCCTTTTTCAGCCGCTAGCGGGGGTTAAAATCGTGGCAAAAAAACGGTATAGCGGTGCTAAAAATAGCGCCGCTATACCGCCAGCGCCTCAGTGTGAAAGTAGCCTTAAGAGGCTTTGCCAGATGCCTCTTAAGCATCTGGGTGGATCCATGCATTAAACTCGGTCTCTCTTCCAGAGTCTGGAACAGCTGTGACATCAGCTGACAGCAGAGCCCGCTATCTGTTTAATACCAGTCACAGGAGTACAGAAAAAAGTGCCATAGAGCTTTGTCCTACTTCTCCTTTAAGGCCTTAATCATACTGGACATTTGTTGTTTTGACTTCAGACGTTTCTTTCTACAGTCAAACTCTCCAGCATGTTATCCTATGTGTCCATGCACATATAGGCTGTTCTCTACTGTTTTTTACTGATGTGTTTTTTTGGCTGTAAAAAAACCCAAGACTAGTGGGTTTTGAGAAGAGTTTTTCAGCTGTAAAAACACTCTACTGTCAAACGCCGAAAAACGCGGCTTGCCAGCATCTTCGTTCACATTATACAAAAAAAATGTAAATGCGTTTTGAAAAACCGCTACGCAAATATGGTGTGACATAAAATATTGCAACAACCACCATTTTATTCTCTAGGGTCTCTGCTGAGAAAAACGTTTGGGCGTTCCAAGTAATTTTCTAGCAGAAAATAATGATTTTTTTCTGACTTTTAATGTCAGAAAAGGTTTGGTCTTTAAATGGTTAAACTTCCTTCATCTACACGCCTGAGTTCTTTTTCTTTTGATAAGAGATATTTTGTTTCTACTTATTCGCGTATTATAATAAAACTTTTTAGACTGCCTGGATTTAGTTTTTCCAGCTGTGAGAACTCTCTGCACTTGTTAGAAAGATCTTGACATGCTGTTTTGAAGGTCGAGAAGGGAAAAAGATCGCAATTATGATTCTTAAGGATTAATCGTGCAGCTCTACTCTGCATTTTGGTCTAAAGTGGAATAATGCCCTTGTTCTAGGTGTAGGCCATTTATGTACCTCATAAAGCCTGACTGGAAAACTCCCAGGATGTTTCTAAGAGAGGTTCAGCTGTTGTTCCTCATTTTCACCATCACAGGAGTGCGCGCTTTATGTTCTGAGCTCCACAGGGGAGAGCAAGCACATGTAAGGTGTTTGCATCAGAGAAAGACCTCACTTCTGTGATGGTGAAAAGTAACAGCTGGGCCTCGTAGCAACGTCCTAGGAGTTTTTCAGCAAGGGAAAGTTAATGCCCTACACCTATAATGGTTTTGTATTCTAAGGGCATTATTCAACTTTGGCCAACGCTGTACAAGTTATTTTTTGGGTAAAGGTGAACTAACCCTTTAAATCATTAACTATAGCACCAGTGGCGCTTAGTCAGCCAGGCTATACATGCCTCCCTCAAATGTTTATGACATCCTTTTCAAACTTGTGAATAGATATTATTTTGTCAAAGATTATTTATATATTTATATACCGCAAACCTCAGATTCAAGCAAGAGTGGAGGCTTGAGTGAAACCAGAGGCTGTGACAGTGAAGCAATAAAGCATAACTAAGGCTGAGAGAAAAAAATGTTAAAGTTGAACTCGTGGGACAAAAAGTTTTAACTCTATTTGTTAGTAGCCACAAAGGCTACTTTGTGTGCACTAGATGTTATTGAATACCCAAGTATATCACCTTGTAAAAATGGTAGTGACATCAATAGTGTGCTGCACATAGCTTGGGGGGGAAAGTAGGACGACTTTGCAGCTTTACCCACTGCAGGTTGTCTATAGAAAACTACGTGGAGTCTTACAGCACCGATCTGGAAGAAATGCACAAGTCACCATGAATCAAGTCCCAATATAAAGCCTCTAGTATTTAGGCCTGCTTCACACTAGTGCTATTTTAGATGTGACTTGGATATGATAGGGAAGGTTTAGACCCCTGTTGCCCACAGGGCTGCTAATACTTATACAGGAGCCACAGTACAAGCCACCGTCTTGTTAGCTCGGTAGTACTGACTGATTGGGAATGGCACCTAAATAATCGGGGTCGGTGGACTTGTAACTTGTTACATGGTATACCCTGAATATGGGTGTAACATCTTACAAAAGGTGAACTTCTCGTTTAAAAAAAAAAAGAAAAAGAAAAAGGAAACCTGCCAAGAGCAGCACTGTGCTGATCTTGGCCCCACCGCACCATACACCACCCACTGTAATGCAATGGCCCTAAGGCCACCTTTTGCACCTGTGCATTTACAATGTGTGATCTATACATTGTCGTTTGTTATTTATTTTCAGTATTACACATACCTGTACCTGCAAAAAACAAACGCACCTGAACCTCAGCTCTGGGGAGCTTTTTGGACCATGGACATTTGTTTTGAACCCATTGAAAATGAATGGTCACGCTCAATGCAATGCACATTAAACACACATACTCAAAAGATTGGCTATTAATCTGGTATGTTATCCTATATCACAAAGCCTCTGTCAATACATTTTATTCACTTTGTATCTACAGCGGTTACCCCAGTTCTCAGCTCTGTAGTTACCCCAGTTCTCAGCTCTGTAGTTACCCCAGTTCTCAGCTCTGTAGTTACCCCAGTTCTCAGCTCTGTAGTTACCCCAGTTCTCAGCTCTGTAGTTACCCCAGTTCTCAGCTCTGTAGTTACCCCAGTTCTCAGCTCTGTAGTTACCCCAGTTCTCAGCTCTGTAGTTACCCCAGTTGTCTGCTGTGCATTTTGATTTGAGTAGTAAAACTGTCATTGGTTAGATATTTTACTGAGCTAGTAAAATATCTATCTGCAGCTCAGACCAAAACGCATAAATGATTCATGAAAAGCTTTTACTAATTAATGTGGTTCTTTCTGAATGTTCCCTAACCCCGTACTGGTTCATTAGTTAATTTTTCAGAAGGCGTTGTGTTTGCTCAGGTTGAGGTTTAATGTAGAGCACATTAAAGACCTATCCGCCTGCTTCTTAAGTCAGGAATTCACAGCAGTTTTGTGACGTTTATTAAAATCTTTGCTTTTATGTTTTTTTCCTTCTCAATAATTCAAGTCTCTGTCATGAATTTTGCATTACAGCTTTTGTGTTGCGACTAGGTTGGAAAAGACTACAAATGTGTTTTCTCTCCTATTGTTTTGCAGGAAAATGTTGTTATAATGTTTTATATTGCAATGATTTTGCAAACATTAACGGATTCTTACTACCTTCTATTTCTGAGAAACTATAGCCATTGTATATGCTATGTTTTTAAAATCAGTTCCTCATCGGCTGTAGGAAAATTTGTGGATCAATCCAGAAGGGAATTTAAAAGTCGGAGTACAATCCAATCAGGGTCTACACCTCTGGTAGAGTACTACTCCTCTGGAAATATATAAAAAAAAAAAGGGAAGTGCACTAGATGGTGCAGGTAAGATATTTAAGTACTGTAATGTGCTGGCTGGTTCGATGCTTCATTTCGAACGGCGGACCAGCCAGCACTGACAGGACATCACTTTCTAGGCCCACACAGTGACCGGCTGAAAAAAATCAGACCGGCCAGTAATGTCAAGACTTGGTGGACATCCAGAAAAAACAGACCATGCAGAAGCACAGCATATAGTCCATTGCAGTGATATACTGCAAGCTGTAAAATAACAAAGTATAAAGTACAATATGTAATAACACCACCACACCAAAAAGTGATCGTAAGGAATCTGACAACTATCTCTCTATAAAATCTATCACTAAAAGTAATAAACCAAGAGCGAACACTCCATATAAAAATAGTATAACAGAATATGCATAACTTAAAAATGCATTAAATAGTAATAAATTATACATTAAAAAAATAAGTAAGGTCAGATATACAGACAAGGTCTTTAGCATGAAGATCCACAAGGTCCCTTTCTCATTAGGGCATTTTTTTTTATTAAGAATGTTGCATTTGTGCTTACCTAACCTAATTCTGAAGTTTCTTTTGGTGTGTTCTTCATACATTCCACAGATACAAAACAAAAAGTACCACTCGAATGAGATGGAGCAAGAAATCTAAAATAAAAAACATACTCAAAAATGATGTTTGGGCCAGTCATTAATACATAAGGTCATTTTGAATACATATCACGTTGGCCCAAAATATAATTAAACTATAAATCAATTTTTATATTGTGTGTTCCCTCCCTGCTTAGTACTATACGATTTAGTGATAGATTTTATACAATTATGGGTGGTGGTATTTTCTCTGCATATTGCATTGTCTACTTGATATTTTGCATTTTTAATTCCAATACATTTTTTTAGGTTTATAGAGGTTATACACTGCATCCGGAAAGTATTCACAGTGCTTCACTTTTTTCACATTGCTATGTTGCAGCCTTTTTTCAAGATGGATTCAATTCATTATTTTCCTCAAAATTCTACAAACACCCCATAATGACAATGTGATAGAATTTTGTTTTTAAATCTTTGCAAATTAAAGAAAAAAAAAAACCACATGTACATAAGTATTCAGACTTTGCTCATTACTTTGTTAAAGCACATTTGGCATCAATTACAGCCTCAAGTCTTTTTGAGTATGATGCTACAAGCTTGGCACACCTAATTGTTGGGCCGTTTCTCCCATTCTTCTTTGCAGGACCTCTCAAGCTCCATCAGGTTGGATGGGAGCGTCGGTGCACAGCCATTTTTAGATCTCTCCAGAGATGTTCAATCGGGTTCAAGTCTGGGATCTGGCTGGGCCACTGAAGGATTCACAGAGTTGTCCTGTAGCCATTCCTTTGTTATCTTGGCTGTGTGCTTAGGGTTGTTGTTGTTGTCCTGTTGGACAATGAACCTTCACCCCAGTCTGAGGTCCAGAGCATGCACGATTGCCCTCATGGGAAGCAGCTTCGCAGGGCAAAGGGAGCCAGAAGCGCTGGCGGGGGACCAGAGAAGAGGAGGATTGGGGCTGCTCTGTGCAAAACCATGTTTGACATGGTTTTTTTTTTGTAAAGCTTTTTTTAAATCGCTTTAAGGTTTATATTCAAATGTTTTTTTTTTTTCTTGCAGATCAAAATACTTCAGAAATAGTTCAAGAGGAGAGCATTTTACTATTGAGGTTAGTGTCTGCACAAAAAAGACTGGTGTGTGTGTGTGTATATGTACAGGTATGTGTGTGTGTGTGTATGTGTGTGTGTGTGTATGTATGGGTGTGTATGTATGTGTGTGTGTGTGTACGTGTGTGTATATATATATATATATATATATATATATATATATATATATATATATATATATATATATAAAAATTTACTCAAACACATACAGCATATGTAATATGCATAGCTAGGAACTTTCTGGAAATGGCCCAGCAGTCCTGGAAGTTAACTCCGGTTGCTGGGTCTTTACCAGGTTACTTACATTTTCAGAATTCCTATTCTGGAGATCTAAAAAGCACAGCATGTATGACATAAGTAACACATGCTGCACCCTGTGAGTACCAGTTGTCAGTGGAGAATTAGGAGGCAAAGTTGAAGAGCGTTTTAAAATAAATAATCTGCTGTCTAGAGCAGCCATTCTTAACTAGGGTTTCCTCCACATGTTGCTAGGGGTTCCATGAGCTGTGACTGGTTGGTTGATCTCCCATCTGATGGTGTGTATGTGTGTAATATGTATGTATGTATATATGTGTGTGTGTGTGTGTGTGTGTGTGTGTGTGTGTGTGTGTGTGTATGTATGTATATATATATATATATATATATATATATATATATATATATATATATATTGTAATGTTTGGGGAACCCGCTAGATCGCAGGACACAGGCTTTTCAAACAAAAGGACGTTTATTTCAACTTAAATGGCTTCACAGCAGCAAAACAAAAGAAATGACAGTCTCACCGACTTGTAGAGTTTATAACTGCTGTCGCAGTTAAACAGTCCTTGCTTGGTGTTGCAGGTAAGTTTCCCAGATAGCAGGCTTCCATGCAGGCCACTGCCATGTACATTTACAGCTTCCCAGAGCTTTTCACAGCCTCCACAGCTTTTGCAGTGTCCACCATTCACCATGCAGACTTCACTACACTCCTTCACTCTCTCACCTACAACTTCCTGTCTCTCTTAAACCATTTCCTTGGACAGGTGTGTTAACCATTGCTGTTCCCTTAAAGGAACCACAGCCCAAACAGAGGGGAAATATAGCGTCCTTCCAGGACCCAGCCACGGCGTCCTGTACATATCCCCCCCCTGTGCCCCAACGCCAAGGAGGTGGAGGCAACAGTGGAGCTAAAACATTGGACTCGGGAGAGGGCATCTGCATTTTGATGCAGTCTCCCGGGCCTATGCTCCACTACAAATTAAAATTCCTGGAGCGCCAGGAACCAACGTGTAATTCTGGCATTAGTCCCTTTACCTTGCCTCATCCATGTTAAAGGGGCATGGTCAGAAATTAACCTAAACTTCCTTCCCAAGAGGTAATATCTGAGGGATTCCAGAGCCCACTTAATGGCCAGACATTCTTGTTCAACTATAGCGTAGTTTTTCTCCGCTGGTGTCAACTTCCTACTGAGGAAGACTACTGGGTGCTCCTCACCATGAACAGCCTGTGACAACACAGCTCCCAATCCTACATCGGAAGCATCAGTCTGGACAACAAACTCGTTTGAAAAATTGGGTGCTATCAGGACAGGGTGTTGGCACAGTGCTGACTTGAGCTCCAAAAAAGCCTTTTCAGCATCTACATTCCATTCCACCATGACCGATTTCCGTCCCTTAGTCAGATCGGTCAATGGAGCCGCCAATGTGGCAAAGTTGGGTACGAATCTCCTGTAGTATCCCACCATGCCCAGGAATGCACGTACCTGCTTTTTTGTGAGGGGGCGGGGCCAATTCTGTATAGCCTCTACCTTGTTAACCTGAGGTTTCACCACCCCTCTACCTACAATATAGCCCAGGTATTTCACCTCCTCCATTCCCAAAGCACATTTTTCAGGGTTTATTGTAAACCCCTCCTTCCAAAGAGAGTCCAGTACTGCCTGGACTTTGGGCAAGTGTGATTCCCAGTCTCTGCTAAAAATGACTATGTCGTCCAAGTACACTGAGGCATACTCCCGGTGAGGTCGTAAAATCCTATCCATTGCTCGCTGGAAAGTGGCTGGAGCAGTTTGTAGTCCAAAAGGCATTCTTTTGTACTAAAAACTCCCCTCTGGGGTAGAAAAAGCAGTTTTCTCTCTAGCAGCCTTAGTCAACGGAATTTGCCAATACCCCTTGGTAAGGTCTAATGTTGTAATATACCTGGCTGGACCTAGTCTCTCAATAAGCTCATCTACCCGGGGCATGGGGTAGGCATCAAACCGTGAAACCTCATTAAGTTTCCGGAAATCATTGCAGAATCGCAGAGTCCCGTTGGGCTTTGGTACCAACACAATCGGGCTCGACCACTCACTCTGCGACTCCTCAATGATCTCCAGGTCCAGCATCTTCTTCACTTCCTCTGAAACGGCCTTCCTTTGAGCCTCTGGGATGCGGTAGGGCCGGACAAAAACTTTGACTCCAGGTTCCGTGATAATATCATGTTCTATGACACTAGTTAGCCCTGGCAAGTCTGAAAACTTTTCTTTATTTCTCTGCAAGAACTCCTTTGCCTGCTGACTTTGGATTTTAGACAGGGTACTTGCTACTTGGACACTCTCCACCCCAACCTGAGGCTCAAGTCTTGCACTAGCCAGGGAGGTCACCGGTTCCCTGTCTGTCCAGGGCTTTAACAAGTTGACATGATATATCTGATACGGTTTCCTCTTGCCTGGCTGGTGGACTCTATAATTTACCTCTCCCACTTTTTCCACAACTTCAAAGGGACCTTGCCATCTGGCCAAGAATTTACTTTCCACAGTGGGAATTAGCACCGCTACTCGATCCCCCACTTGGAAGTGCCTTATTTTAGCAGCCCTGTTATAGACCCGTCGTTGAGCCTCCTGGGCTTTTTGCAAATGCTCTTTGACTAGTGGCATCACAGTTTGGATCCTTTCCTGCATTTGGGAGACATATTTAAGAACACTCTTATGCTGAACAGGTTCACTTTCCCATTCCTCTTTAATAAAGTCAAGTAGTCGCGAGGTCTCCGCCCATATACCAACTCAAAGGGCGAAAACCCAGTGGAGGCCTGGGGCACTTCCCTGATAGCAAACAGGAGAGCTGGTAACAGGCAGTCCCAGTCTTTCCCATTCCTTTGTACCACTCTCTTTAGCATAGACTTAAGGGTCTTGTTAAAGCGTTCCACTAACCCGTCCGTTTGGGGATGGTAGACCGATGTACGCAGCTGTTTAATCCGGAACAGCTTGCACACATCGGCGATAACTCTCGACATAAATGGGGTGCCCTGGTCTGTGAGTATTTCCTTGGGAAAACCAGTCCGAATAAACAACTGGAATAATTCCCGGGCAATAGCCTTAGAGGAGGTATTCCGCAGTGGAAGCGCCTCAGGATATCGGGTGGCATAGTCAAGAATCACCAATATGTAGGAGTAACCTCGAGCCGACTTTACCAAGGGACCCACTATATCCATGGCTATCCTTTCGAATGGGATCTCAATTATGGTCAGAGGGACCAAAGGGCTCCGGAAGTGGGTCACCGGAGCGGTCAACTGACAGGTGGGACAAGAGGCACAGTATTTCTTTACCTCTGCTTTCAGACCTGGCCAGTAAAACCGGTCGGTGATCCGTGCTTCCGTCTTCTCAACTCCCAGGTGTCCCCCTAACACACCATCATGGGCCAGGTCCAGAACCTTTCGTCTATATTGTTGGGGTACCAACAATTGTTCTACCACATTTTCCCTCACCTTGGTAACCCGATACAATAACTCATTATACATTGCGAAGTGTGGCCACCGCTCATTTGCACCTGGCTCTTGGGGAACCCCATTTACAACTACAACTTGTTCCCGTGCACGGGCCAAAGTGAGGTCCTGCATCTGAGCAGTACCAAACGCCCCCTGGGGAACACCCAAATCTGGCAGGGCAGGGGGGTAGAGGCCACTTCCTCGTCCTCTTCCCCCAGCATTACCTGAAGTGGGGAAGATCCTCCCCCCTCAGTGTTTTGGTAGGTCTGTGGACCACATGTCTTGACATATCAACAGTATCAGCTCTACTTTCATCACCATTAACCCAACCATTAGCAATTTTATCATTTGGATCCACATTAAGAACATTTGGCAGTTCAGGGTTATTCCTCTCGGCAGCAGGAACAGGGAGGCTAGTTTCTCCCCAATCTCTGAACTGTTCTCCTTGTTCCCACAGTTTTGTAAACAACGGACAGTCTCGTCCTATTATAACATCATGTACCAAGTTCTTTACCACCCCCACCTCTTGAGTACCAGTGCCACATGCTGAGGAGATGGTCACCGAGATGAGAGGGTACTCTCTAGTGTCCCCGTGAATGCACGCCACCCGTAAGGTTTTTCTTACTGGACCGATCTTCCCAATTACTCTAGGATGAACCAGGGTTACCATGCTTCCGGAGTCCAACAAAGCCCGGGCAGGGAGGTGGTTCACTTGGACTTCACACTCAAATTTTTCCTCACCCAGGTCGAGCTGTGTGGTGCATACTTTATGGGCATAAAAAGACCCCCCTCCGAAGAACCCCGCATTCCATGGGCTCCTCTTGCAGTGGGCAGTGTGCCCGGGTATGACCCCAGGAATGACATCGCCAACATTGTACATCCCCTCCTCTCCGAACAGGAACAGAACGCTGAGGAGGTACCGGGAATGACTCTTGACCTTCCGGGGTGTTTGCTCCAGGACTCCTTGGAACATCCTTTCGAAGGGCAGCAGTTGGTCGAACAGGCCGTGGTAGACTGGGGCCTATGCGCTTGGTAGGTCCGAGCAGGTCCTCCACCACTGTATATCGTTCCACCATCTCGACAAGGAGGTTTGCTGTTTTGGGGTCTCAATGGCTGACCCACCGTTGAAGGTCGTCTGGCAGGTATCAGTCCAGCACAACCCGTTCCACGATTTGGGGGCCCGACAACACCTCAGGCTGCAGCCATTTTTTTACCAGTTGCACCAGGTCATGCATTTGAGACCGAGGTGGCCGATCTGGATGATACTTCCATTGATGCACTCGTTGGGCCCGAACGGCCGTAGTCACCCCCAGACGAGCCAGAATTTCTGCCTTTAACTTTTGATCGTCTTTAGCATCATCGGGTGGCAGGTCAAAGTAGGCTTTTTGAGGATCTCCGGTGAGAAAAGGGGCAATGAGGCCGGCCCACTGGTCCTGAGGCCACCCTTCTCTCTGCCGTCCTCTCAACTGTAGCAAGAAACGCCTCTACATCATCGCTCAGGGACAATTTCTGCAAAAAATGGCTTGCCCTCAGTCACCTGGTTGCCAGGGGCAACAGCCGCTTGCTCCCGAACCTGAGATAGCTGCTGCACTGCTTCCTTTAAGACAGCCACCTGAGCCTGCATAACCTCTTGCTGGGCTGCTTGCTGGGCTGCCAACTGGGTCACCAACAGGCAGGTATTTTCTTGCTGCAGCTGATTTGCTTCCTCGTTTATTTAAACTTAAATGGCTTCACAGCAGCAAAACAAAAGAAATGACAGTCTCACTGACTTGTAGAGTTTATAACTGCTGTCGCAGTTAAACAGTCCTTGCTTGGTGTTGCAGGTAAGTTTCCCAGCTAGCAGGCTTCCATGCAGGCCACTGCCATGTACATTCACAGCTTCCCAGAGCATTTCACAGCCTCCACAGCTTTTGCAGTGTCCACCATTCACCATGCAGACTTCACTACACTCCTTCACTCTCTCACCTACAACTTCCTGTCTCTCTTAAACCATTTCCTTGGACAGGTGTGTTAACCATTGCTGTTCCCTTAAAGGAACCACAGCCCAAACAGAGGGGAAATATAGCGTCCTTCCAGGACCCAGCCACGGCGTCCTGTACAATATATATATATATATATATATATATACACACACACACACACACACACACACACACACACACACACACACACACACACAGCTATGAGTTCAAGATTAATCAATAAAACAGGCACATGTCCTCAAAAAACAGAAAAAGAGAAAACTGAGGAAATTAGAAAACTAAGGGGGGAAATAAACCCCCCCCCCCTTTATCCTTAAACGTCTTAAATTAAAATCTTATCTATCCACCTATTCAGTGTCATGGATATGCAGTAATGTTTGTCTGCCATCTTACCTTCCTCCTATTGTGTTCACCTTAGAGGCCAGACTCTCTCACTTGGCTGCTTTTATAATCTCTCCTCCCAGCCTGGCTCCACCCCAGGCCCTATCACAGAACTCTATATTAACCTGTGCATTGCAAGTCTGCCTTTCTGATCAACGTGTTTATTAGGCATTGCGTGTTTGGGTTCCTGCCTGCCGTGTGCTACGTCTGTCTGTGTTTCGATATTGGCTTGTTTCCGACTATCCCTGTCTGCTAGTGACCTTGACCTTCGGCTTGTCCTTTGTTTATCCGTGTTTGCTTGTTGCCCTGACCTTGGCTTTTCCCCTCACTATTCTTGTATCCTGTGCTGCTGCTTCCCCTCTATCCTCTTTACCCTACGGAGCGTGAGCTAGGGAACTCTGGGGGCCCCGACCTGGACCCAGCTGCAGCGTAGGCCATCCTCGCCACTAGAGGCTCTGGTGAAAACCTGCTGGATCTTAGACACCGCGCTCTGGGGAATCTTGGGCTCTAGCTCCCTGTGGATCCCTGTTGTGCTCCACTGTTCCCGCTTTCCACAACCACCTAGTGTCCCATCCGCAGCAGTCAGCCATAGGGTTCACTACCTTGTGGTGCACTCCTGACCCCCAACGGTGTGCATCTGTCATCTGGCCACAGGTGACCTAACATTCAGTCACATATTGTGGTGTATCAATTCCCTCAAATTACTGCTACAAAAGAGTTATTGGTTTGTACATCCCAATAGCTTATTTCCCAGATCCACATCCAATTCCTTGTGTTTGTTTCCTTTATAATCTTAAACTTATCCTAGTCAGTTCCTGCCACTATTCCTATATCATGCACACAACACAAAAAAAAAAAAAAAAAAGGGGAAAAGGAATAGAAATTAGACAAGAAAGATAGAAGAAAGAAGAAAATAGAGGGGTATAGGAAAGGAAATCCATGGCTGTCAAAGAAAAGTAGACCTTTCCTGTGCATCCTAATTTATAGCTGTAGGTGGGATTAAGCTCATTGGTCTAATTGAACCTCTTACTCATTCACTTCATTGTCAAGAAGGGTTTTCCCCTCATCTAAAGCCAGGAAAGCCTTCCAGGAAGACCAAGTCCTGGAATAACTTTCCTGCTGATGGCGTGCCGAGAGAACCAAGTCTTCTAATTTGCTAATCTCCTTCACCTTACGAATCCTCATCTCTATTGTTGGTGGAGATGATGATTTCCACTTCCAAGGGATACATGCCTTTGCGGCGTCTAGGAGATGACAGATACTAGATTCTTTATATACTTTCTCTGGTACTTTTTTACATGCAAGAGGAAGAACTCCGGGTCTTCCGGTATCGTTTGATCTGTGCAAATTTGGAGGATTTGTTTAATCTTCAACCAGAAACTTAGCTTGGGACAGTCCCAAAAGATATGTAGCATGGTGCCTTTCATCTCTCTGACATTTCCAACACCGGTCCGAGGTATCAGGGAAAATTGTATTTAATCTTTCTGGTGTTCTATACCACCTGGTAAAGATCTTGAAATTTGTTTCTTGAGTTTTCGCACAGATTGATGTTAGCCTAAGCATACGTTGTCGCTGTTCCAAGCTAAAGGTCCTCCCTAATTCCTTTTCCCACTCCTGAACACATTTCAGGGGGTAGGTCCCCAGCTGTGTAATTAATAATTTATAGCTTACTGATAAGGTATGCGATATTCCTCCCTTTCCAGAACAGAGTTTCTCGAATCTAGTGAAGGGGTCTAATAAACTGTCCCGGGTTCGGGAGGGTACTGAGAAAATGGGTGATCTGTAAAGCGTTCCAAAATTTTCATGTAAATGTATTGCTTTGTTCAATGAGCTCCGTTATTGTCACCCATGCCCCTGTATGGATATAGCTGGCTGCTTGCGTACAACCCATACTCCTTAAGTGCCGAAAAGCAATATCTTCATATCCTGGTGAAAAGAGGGGGTTACCTATTATTGGGTACAGAGGGGAGGTCGTGGGTTCTATACCTATAGTGGGGAGCAAAGCCTGGCCGTGTTGCCCACTACAGGGTTCCTAGTCTCTTCTCTAGGGAGTAAGGCAAAACACCATGGTGCTCCACTCAGGGGCACTGGTGATTGGGCTTGTTCAATTTGTACCCATAGCTTAGTGTTTGTATGTCTATTCCAATCGATTACTCTGTTTAGGTGTACTGCATGATAATACTTCCGTCTGATGGTATTTAAAGCATTCCTCTGGGGTAAAAAGTTTTGAGAATGGCCTATAGTATTTAGTATTTAATATCCAGGGCACTTTATTTTTCCACACTTCCTGCTCTATATGACAAAATTATTTTAAAAGAAGTTCGGGTTTTTGATACTTGCCTAGGTGGCTGCAGCATCAGCCCCCTGCCGGCTCTAGACTGAGTACCAAGTGACCGAATCAAGGACTGCTGATTGCTCAGTTTTCAGCGTTCCATGAGCAGAGAGCTGGTGACTGTCGTTCACCGGCTCTCTGCTCTGTCCCCCTGCGCCCACTATGGCAATGGGTTGTGGAGGGGGTGGGAGCAGCTGGCTCAGGCTCTCAGCGGCTCGTTGAGAGGCTGAGCCAGGTGCCGGTCCAGAGTTGTGGGCAGATCCTGGCGTTGTTGTCGTGATCTTGCCCCAACCTGGACCAGCTCCGTGACATCAGCCGATAGCAGGCATCCGCCCGCCGTCTGCTGAAAACAGGTCACAGGAGTGCCGAACGGACTGCATACCTGTGAGCCACAGCAGAAGCACAACCAAACGAGCTTTGGCTGTACTTCTCCTTTTTTTAATCATCTTGAAATCATCAGTAACAGAAAAGAAGCACACATTGAAAATTCACTTATTCAAAGTGACAAAAGTAAATACTGCCTATTATGGCATCATTAAAATTATCACATGCGGTGCTCCTGTCAATAATAAAATTGACTAGGCTACCTAATGTCCATATGACAAAGGTGTTAAGGGCACACACAATAGAGATGACTAATGTTAGTGGAGGAAGAGTCCAAAATAAACATGAATGGTGATCTTAATGTTTATGGAATGTGCACCTTCCACCATCTGACTGAGCCTTGCATGGTGCACCTGAGAGGAGACTTCTGTTTAAATAATCTCGATAAAGGACACCATAAGTCGGCAGTATCTTTCTGGATTTCGTTGGAGGCTTAACTTCTGAAGTCCGGTGAGTGTAACCCCCAGAGGAGAGTGTGAAACGCTGTTTGGAGGGATCTGGTGGAAGGTGCACATTTCATAAACAACATTAAGATCACCATTCATGTTTATTTTGGACTCTTCCTCCACTAACATTAGTCATCTCTATTGTGTGTGCCCTTAACACCTTTGTCATATGGACATTAGGTAGCCTAGTCAATTTTATTATTGACAGGAGCGCCGTATGTGATAATTTGAATGATGCCATAATAGGCGGTATTTTCTTTTGTCACTTTGAATAAGTGTATTTGTCTATTGAATGCGGCTGCTGATACTCATTGTGTTTGGACAAACGCAAGTTTAACCATCCGTCGAATTTTATATATAATTTAAATTTATATGTCTAATTAGGATTTTATCTGTGTCTGTACAAACAGATTTGAACACCATAGCGGTGAGATAGGAAAAATTAGGTATCAGTTGTATTAGTAGTAATTTCCTTTTGCTTTTTATACATAAATTGTTTTTTCTCCTTACATGATTGGTCAGTGTAGATATGATCCATTACATGGATGGTCAGTAAAAAGTTGCCCATTCGAATTGGTGGTCAGTGGGGAGACTAGGTACCCTTCACAACCTCATGAAACCCTAGTTGGGAAAGGCTGCTCTTGGGCTTTGTTTGCTTTTTGGATGTCTGTTCTATGTATTTGACCATTGTTTTTCCTCCTTTTACATTTTTTTCCTGTTAGTAAAATGCATAGAATAAGGCTTGAAATAATACTGTCCCTGTTTCATCCTCCATGTAAGTACCGTTTGTAGATAACGGGAAACCTGAAACAGACAAGAGTTATGATGCATTCTATGATTCATAAAAATTAGCTAGAGGCCTCAGGCTGGGTTCACACTTGTAGGACACGACAGTCATACAACTTTCATCCTACTTTGCCCTGCGACATGAGTCCTACATTGATCCTACATTGGTCCTACATCCATCCGACTTTCATGAACAGGATACTACTTTGATCCGACTTTGTGCTAGTCTGACTTGTCCTTTGACCAATCAAAACAATCCCAGGGTGAGATAAATTCCTTTTACTGCTGCTGTAATCATCATGTCGGATGTCAAAAGTCGGATGGTTAGGACAAGAATCCTACCTTGATCCGACTTCAATGATAGTCAATGGGCTGAATTCGGATCAAAGTCGGACCGAAGTAGTACAGGGAGCATTTTCAAAGTCGGACCGACATGTGTCGGACCAGTTAAGACTGCTCCCATAGGGAAACATTGATTTTCACACGTCATGCGACATGAGCTCCCAATGTCGGAGCGTTTGTCGCCCCAGTGTGAACCCGGCCTCAGGATATTCACTTAGCGTGGCTAAGAGCCTGATACAATATTATAATATAATAATTTGAATACACTATATGCATGTTTGTCAATTATAGTTAAACATTTATATTTTTCTTTAAACAGTTTGAAAATCTTGTAGAAAGCGATGAGGTAAGTAGATCCCTAAAGGATGTAGAGTATTGACCAGACTGTATAGTTTTGAAATCTCCCTCTGTGTAATAGCAGCTTTTATGCATTTTGTATTACTAGTCAGTTATTCTTGTCAATTAAACCATTTGAAGACTAAATATTGTTAATGCTGAACTCCTGCTTTTGTTAGACTTTACATAGTTTGTCTGGGCCAGCTTGGCCCAAACAAACTATGTCCCTCACTAATGTGTAAGGTCGCTGGATGTGCGGTATAAACTGTATGCAGCTGAGGCAACATATAGCATACCGCACTGTGTTCCGGGTTGGAGACGAAACTTCCGGTCTCCTACAGTGCCTTGAAAAATTATTCATACCACTTGAAATTTCCACATTGTGTCATGTTACAACCAAAAACATAAATGTATTTTATTGGATTTTGTGTGATAGACCAACACAAAGTGGGCACATAATTGTGAAGTGGAAGGAAAATGATAAATTAATGTCTCACGGAGCACTGTTTAATCCATCATCCAAAAAATGGAAAGAGTATGGCACAACAGAAACCTACCAAGACATGGCCGTCTACCTAAACTGACAGGCTGGGCAAGGAGCGCGTTAATCGGAAAAGCAGCCAAGAGGCCCATGGTAACTCTCTGGAGGAGCTGCAGAGATTCACAGCTCAGGTGGAAGAATCTGTCCACTTGACAACTATTAGTCCTGCACTTCACAAATCTGGCCTTTATGGAAGAGTGGCAAGAAGAATTGTTAAGATAGCAATAAGAAGTCCAGTCTGCGAGAAGCCATGTGGCGAACACAGCAAACGTGGAAGAAGGTGCTCTGGTCAGATGAGACCAAATTTTAGCTTTTTGCCCTAAAAGTCAAATGCTATGTGTGGCAGAAAACTAACACTGCACATCACTGTGAACAAACCATCCCCACTGTGAAACATGGTGGTGGCAGTATCATGTTGTGGTGATGCTTTTCTTCAACAGGGACAGGCAAGCTGGTCTTTTAGATTAAAATAAATTTCAATCTTCTTAGATTTGGGAGCATCCGCCCCTGATGAGTGTAAAATGCGAAACGCGTTGGACAATTTAGGATGCCAACGCATTCCCATATCAGCCTAATGATCCATCCACTGATCCACAAGCAATTATGATCTACAATTTTTTACCGCATGTCATCTCATTTGCACTGTGCCATTTTATGTGTGTGTAATCGTGTACTCATAGGAGCTGCTCATTCATTTTCATACTGTTTTGTATTGTTAATTGATATCATTGTATATCCTCGATGTCCATGTTCAATATGTAATGCCATATGCCATGAGTTTCCAAGTCAATATTAATAATAATATTTAATGTCCATTATGTTTTTATGCACAGTCCGATTGATTCAGACAGTATACCACATAGTTTTCCATGTTAATAAACATGTTTCCTTTCTACATACCCCCACCTTGTCCTGAACCTCATTTAAAGTCCCAAATTCTCTTTCTCTACATTGGTAAATTTGGTACCGCCGTACTTGTTCTGGGTGTCGCCATGTTGATATCTACTTTCTTTTTTCTTTTTACTTTAAATTTTTTTCTTTTATCAATTAAGGTTGTACAACCATAACACAAAAGCATAAAGGACAAAGTTTGAACCCATTTGGGGTAGGCTGGTCTAGGTCATCAAGGCCCGAACTAAATCTAAAAGCTAGGCCTTTACAGTTTTATGTATCACAATGATATATTATATTGACATCTACTTCTTTCTGACCTTCATTTATACATCTAAAGGAATTTTACCTTCTTTGTTGATAGAAAATTGCAAATCGGATTCGTATACATCAGTGGATTAAAGTAGAAGGCAAAAGCTTTTTTTTTTTTTCATTTTGGATAGTATAGACATCACTTTTATTATAAATTATATTACAGCTGATCTTTTCTGATTTGACATTATAAAAATTACAAATCTTCATTTATTTGGTTTTACAGGGGGAAAGTCCAGGAAGTAGTCAAAGGTAAGATATCGTTTACAGTTTTATTGAACCCAAATTTCCTATAGATTTATAGTGGCAATACATTGTCAATTCTGGTTCTATCTAGTATACTCCCTGACCGCCATCAGCCCATGTTTTCCTAGAAATCAGCCAGGGTACAGCTGTAATGATCAGTCGCGCACAAGGGCTCCTTCACACGTTTCCATTGAAATCAATAGAAGCACATGAACAGGCAAAATCAATGTGGGTCATTGTATGTGCATTACTTGATGGGATAAAAAGGTATTGTTAAAGCTTAGTGAATTGAATCTCTACTCGGTAAACGAGTATGCAAGAGGTAGGTATCTAAAAATTATTTTGAGGGTACTTGATTTTTTTTTTTCTAAAGTCCGTTAATGACCTCTTAAAAGCTCCTTAGACAAGAGTGCAGATGCTGTCTAATGCTCGTGGTCATTCACAAGATAAGTAATGAGTAGTAAAGGACCCAGATGTTGGCACATGCTCATACCGTAACACTGAGGTTTCTCAATAGTTTTCATAAAGAAACAATCTCTAATGGTAAAAATGTATTTATGATTATTGAAAGGTTAAAAAAATTAACAAACATTTTAAAACCTGTGGCGAATGTAGACAAGTGGTTAAGCTCTGTGTTTAAGAAAGAAGAAAAACTGAACAGACACAATGCCACCAAAATGACATTTGTTGAAAATCGGCACAAGGGAAAGATCTGTCTTTCATCCTCCTGTCCTTTATTCATAGTTTGCTTTTAGTTCATAGAAGCTATAGTATGACTTCTAAGGATGGGGGCAGAAAGATCTAATTGGCACCCTTGATAAGGGCATGTGACAAGACCAGCACTTCTATTAACCCCGCAGCACCAGAAAACTACAGCTGTAGGGTTACGGGGTGCAGAAGACTTCGGATTTAAACTAGAACAGCCGACACCAGCACAAGGACACTTCACATTAAGAGCCCTTTCACACTGGCTGTCAGTCATTTTAACCCCCCGCTAGCGGCTGAAGAAAGGGTTAATAGCGCTCAAAGTGCCGCTGCCCAATCGCTGTGTAGGTGCTTCGGCAGCGCTGCCCATTCATTTTCAAAGGGCAGGGGCAGTGTATACACCGCTCCTCCACCGCCCCAAAGATGCGCACCACCCCAGTATGGAAGCACTCTCACACTGCAGCTGCAGGGGAGGTGCTTTACAGGCACTATATTTAGCCCAAAAGCTCCTTAAAAACACTCCAGTGTGAAAGGGGTCTAAGCCCAGGTTCACACTGGGCTGCGGGAGTGAAGCCGTGCGAGTTCAGCTGAACTCGCACGATTTCACTCTCGCTGGCAGTCCCGATTTCAGCCGCGATTACAAAGACATCTGACACAGATGTCAATGTAAATCGCGTCCGAAATCGCAAAAAGTAGTACAGAAACTACTTTTTGAAATCGGTGCAGCGCCGCAGATGCGGCGTTGCACCGATTAGGACGGTGCCATTGCCCGCAATTTGCAGCAAATATCGCTGATTTGACATGCGATTTGACATGTCAAATCGCATGTCAAATCGCACCAGTGTGAACCAGGGCTAAGGGCTTTCACACAGATGGACTGATTGGGTCCACCTGTCAGTTTCTCAGGACCCTCCTGTCTCCTCTATGGAGCGAAGGGTCTGTTGACACATGGCGACACCCAATCCAATCCTATCTGCTAAAAACAGACAGATGTTCCCCATCTGTCTGGTGGATTGGATCGGATGGCAGTCAGGTGTTTACATCTGACTACCCATAAAGGAGAGCGGGCTGTTTCAGCTCTGCATGTGCGGAGCTGACATGGATTAGCCACCTTGCCTGCTCAGCAGATATCAGTGGACAGATTCCCCCACTGAGCTGGCAGACTCCAATGGAGGCTGCTTCGTGTCTTGGGGGGCCTAAGTGTAAGTACTGTCCCTTTTTTTTGCTGATTTTTTTTATTTTTTACCTAAACTTAGGCTTTAAAGTGGTAAAACCCTTTACAAACAACTTTACAACCTAGATTAAGGCTTATCTGTAGGTGTTTGAAATATCTCCTAAACCTCCAAAATCACGGGCGCCGCTGTGTACGGCGCATGTGCCATACACAGCGGCGCACTGTAGCATGCCGTTCCTGCTTGAGGCCGTGCCGTCACTAGCGGCTCCCGCGCGCATGAGCGGGAGTGACGTCATTGCGGCTCCAGCCAATCGCAGCGCCGGAGCCGCGATACAAGGAAGTAACCCCCGGGCAAGATGTCGGCTGCCCCGAGCGTTGGAAGAGGACGGCTGCGGGGGCTTCGATCGGAGGTGAGTATTGCATAATGAGCTAGTATGCTATGCATACTAGCTCATTATGCCTTTGTCTTGCAGGTGGTGTTTTTTTGTTTGTTTTTACTGGGTTTACGTTCTCTTTAACCACTTGAGATCCGCGCTATAGCCAAAAGACAGCTGCAGCGCGGCTCTCAAGTGCCGAGTGGACGTCCTGTTCTGTTTACATCCCGCCGCGCGCAGCCGAGGGCGCGCGGCGGGGAACAGCTGTGCGCTCTGCATCACGTGATTCCGATGCGCGGTCCTGGCGGCCCCGATGTCTGCCAGGTACATGCGATCGGCTGTGACAGAGGCAGGACGTGGATCTCTGTGTGTAAAAACAGAGATCCACGTCCTGTCAGGGAGAGAGGAGACCGATGCTGTGTCCCTTGTACATAGGGACACAGATCGGTCTCCTCCCCCAGTCAGTCCCCTCCCCCCCACAGTAAGAAACACTAATAGGGAACATATTTAACCCCTTGATCGCCCCCCAGTGTTAACCCCTCCCCTGCCAGTCACATTTATACAGTAATCAGTGCATTTTTATAGCACTGTTCGCTGTATAAATGTGAATGGTCCCAAAATAGTGTCAAAAGTGTCCGATATGTCCGCCGCAATATCGTAGGCCTGACAAAAAACGCAGATCGCCGCCATTACTATTACTATTACTAAACCAATCACTATACGCTTATTGCAATTTTTTTTACCAAAAATAAATAGAAGAATACGTATCGGCCTAAACTGAGAAAAAATTTTTTTTTTTTTTTTAAAAATTGGGATATTATTATAACAAAAAGTAAAAAAATATTGTTTTTTTTTTCAAAATTTTCGGTATTTTTTTTGTTTATAGCGCAAAAAATAAAAACCGCAGAGGTGATCAAATACCACCAAAAGAAAGCTCTATTTGTGGGGAAAAAATTATAAAAATATCATTTGAGTACAGTGTTGTATGACCGCGCAATTGTCATTCAAAGTGCGTCAGCACTAAAAGCTGAAAATTGGTCTGGGTACGAAGGGGGTTTAAGTGCCCAGTAAGGAAGTGGTTAAAGAAAAGGTCAAGATTTGCATTAAAACTTGGTTGTTTATATATCTCTGTCTCTGCATACTGAATTAGTATGCAGTTTTCTTGAAATGCGATCCCTGCTTATGATTTTGTTTCCCTCGTGTCATTAGTTTGAATTGCCTAGGTTTTTTTAAAGTTTTACATTAAGAATGGAAAAGCACATTTTTTTTTTTTTTTTAAAGATCCAATTCAGACAAACCAATTAAAAAAAACACTCGTCATTTCGGAGACCCAAACATTCTTTAAATGAGAAAAAAAAGAGAGATATCCAGTGTACTTTGAGGGCCCACTCGCACTTCTCTGTTCCTTTAATGCTAAGTTAATGCATGTTGTGTCATGCGTTAAGGTTTGTTGCGTAAAGCAGCCCAATAATTTTGAATGGCTTGCCAAAGCACAGGAGGAAATCGGCATATTTTCCATGCAGTACACAGGGTGGGGTGCCTCAATGCACAGTATTGTCTTAAAGCCTGCCCATCCATCGCTAAGGTCTATCCCTTTATATGCTGACACTGTCATGCTAAAGCCTCGTACACACGATCGGATTTTCCGACAGGAATTGTGTGTTGACAGACTGTTGGCCTAAAATCTGACCAATTGTACGCTCCATCGGACAATTGTTGTCGGATTTTCCGCCGACAAATGTTGGATGGCAGGCTTTAAAATTTTCGGTCTGTTGTCGGATTTTCCAGTCGTGTGTACACAAGTCCGTACAAACACGCATGCTTGGAAGCAATGCTCACCAAAGGCAACATTAGCAGAAGGTTCCCAAAGGGTGGCGCTAAAGAGCTGAAAAACGACGTAGTACGTCACTACGTTCGTGTGTGTTGGCCGACAATTCTTTGCCGTTTGTATGCAAGACAAGTTCCTAGCCAACGCCCTTTGGACAAAAGTCAGACGCTTTGTCTGCGGAAAATCCGATCGTGTGTACGAGGCTTAAATGATGGAGTGTAGGTTGCAGAATTAGCTGTTCTTATGGTGCTCACTAAGAAGAATCAAAAACAATCTTGCCTCTATCTCCACACTAGCCTTAATTATTGAAAGAGACAAATGTAAGAATACCTGGACATTTCCTCTATTAAACTGGAAGTGACTCCACAATACAAAGCTGTTCAGACATGCCAAATGTGCCATGTGCTAGATTTAGTAAGCTGCCTTCCCTGCATGACTTCCCAGCCGGGGTAGTGCAATCCAACTTTACTATTTTGTCATTTAAAATGTGTGACATGGAGCCTGGATGCCCAACAATGTGCGCTTATGCCCTTTAATGGGGTATGAAGGACAGCGACAGCACACTTGGTGACAGAGGCTCCAGTGGCCTTAGTGCTGGACAGATGGCAGGCCTTTGTGCTGAGTAGATCCTAGCATTGGGAACTGTGGGAGGGGTGTGCTGTGAGAACGAGTATGGCTGCTAACATCAACTGTTTCCTCTAGCTGGCTGGAGCAGTACTATTCAGCAATACCTATTTCTTCATTGTGGAATGTGCTCTGGGTGACAGTGGCTCCTGATTGGATAGTGGTATTGTCAATCACATGCCATTGTCACACAGAGCACAAGTAGGCCCTTAATTGTACATTCACATTTTGCATAAACATATATTTTTTTTCTTGGTGCATTGCAATGTAAAGATGCTATACCCTTACTTGATACCTCCATTGATCCACCGCTGTGCCTTCTGCAGCCTCACTCCTCTCTACCATCTTCTCACAGGCCACACTGCGAGCAGTGGGAGCCATAGGTTCCTGCTGCTGTCAGTCAAATTTTGTGAGGAAGGAGCAGGGGGTGGGGGCCGAGCCACGCTGTGTGTGTCTATGATCACACACAGCCTGGCTTGGGAGATCGCCCGCACAGGTGCCCCCTCAGCACACAAGTTTCTGAGGGCACACTTGGAGAAGGAGAATGAGCAGAGAGCACCCGCAGGGGACTACAGAAGAGGAGGTATGGGACCGGTCAATGCAATACCATGGCACAGGACAGGTTAGTGTGCATTTTAATGAGAAAGAAAATTAGGTTTAGTATCACTTTAAGGTATTGTGCGGACATATGGAAGCTGCACTTGAGGCCCCCTTTTATTTACGAAGATGACCACCGCTAAACTAAGCTGTTGTATAAACCTACTCTGTGGAAGCACATCTTTGGTGAGTAGTTGTTTTGTCAATCTATAGCTTTCTCCCCAGGGCACAGTGCAGCAAACAAAATATAACGAGACCCACTGATCTGCAGTAATATCCAACAACATTTTCCATTTTTATTACTGGTGATTGATTGCCTGCCCTATATGTGAAAGCTGTTTGCCTGGATAGCTGAAGATTATCTGGACTGGAAGAAAATTCCTCCACTTTTTTTTTTTTTTCTTTTTTTTCCATGACATCAAATTACGTATTCTGGATTTGCTTCCCAATCTATACTAGACAATTAACAAATGAAATCTGTTATGTACACTTTATTTTCCTAGACAATTTTTTTTTAGCCCATATACAGTGCCTTGCGAAAGTATTCGGCCCCCTTGAACTTTTCATCCTTTTGCCACATTTCAGGCTTCAAACATAAAGATATAACATTTTAATTTTTTGTGAAGAATCACCAACAAGTGGGACACAATTGTGAAGTGGAATGAAATCTATTGGATTTTTGAAACTTTTTTAACTAAGAAAAAAATGAAAAGTGGGGCGTGCAAAATTATTCGGCCCCCTTGCGTTAATACTTTGTAGAGCCACCTTTTGCTGCGATTACAGCTGCAAGTAGCTTGGGGTATGTCTCTATCAGTTTTGCACATCGAGAGACTGAAATTCTTGCCCATTCTTCCTTGCAAAACAGCTCGAGCTCAGTGAGGTTGGATGGAGAGCGTTTGTGAACAGCAGTTTTCAGCTCTTTCCACAGATTCTCGATTGGATTCAGGTCTGGACTTTGACTTGGCCATTCTAACACCTGGATACGTTTATTTGTGAACCATTCCTTTGTAGATTTTGCTGTATGTTTGGGATCATTGTCTTGTTGGAAGATAAATCTCCGTCCCAGTCTCAGGTCTTTTGCAGACTCCAACAGGTTTTCATCCAGAATGGTCCTGTATTTGGCTGCATCCATCTTCCCCTCAATTTTAACCATCTTCCCTGTCCCTGCTGAAGAAAAGCAGGCCCAAACCATGATGCTGCCACCACCATGTTTGACAGTGGGGATGGTGTGTTGAGGGTGATGAGCTGTGTTGCTTTTACGCCAAACATATCGTTTTGCATTGTGGCCAAAAAGTTTGATTTTGGTTTCATCGGACCAGAGCACCTTCTTCCACATGTTTGGTGTGTCTCCCAGGTGGCTTGTGGCAAACTTTAGACGAGACTTTTTATGGATATCTTTGAGAAATGGCTTTCTTCTTGCCACTCTTCCATAAAGGCCAGATTTGTGCAGTGTACGACTGATTGTTGTCCTGTGGACAGACTCTCCCACCTCAGCTGTAGTTCTCTGCAGTTCATCCAGAGTGATCATGGGCCTCTTGGCTGCATCTCTGATCAGTCTTCTCCTTGTCTGAGCTGAAAGTTTAGAGGGACAGCCAGGTCTTGGTAGATTTGCAGTGGTCTGATACTCCCATTTCAAAATGATCGCTTGCACAGTGCTCCTTGGGATGTTTAAAGCTTGGGAAATCTTTTTGTATCCAAATCCGGCTTTAAACTTCTCCACAACAGTATTACGGACCTGCCTGGTGTGTTCCTTGGTCTTCATGATGCTCTCTGCGCTTTCAACAGAACCCTGAGACTATCACAGAGCAGGTGCATTTATACAGAAACTTGATTACACACAGGTGGATTCTATTTATCACCATCAGTCATTTAGGACAACATTGGATCATTAAGAGATCCTCGCTGAACTTCTGGAGTGAGTTTGCTGCACTGAAAGTAAAGGGGCCGAATAATTTTGCACGCACCACTTTTCAGTTTTTTATTTGCTAAAAAAGTTTAAAATATCCAATAGATTTCGTTCCACTTCACAATTGTGTCCCACTTGTTGGTGATTCTTCACAAAAAATTTAAATTTTATATCTATGTTTGAAGCCTGAAATGTGGCAAAAGGATGAAAAGTTCAAGGGGGCCGAATACTTTCGCAAGGCACTGTAAATAGCAATGCTTCTATTGAGGAAAATTTGTCATAAGCTCCCCAATATAGTATTTTCTCCTTACAGTTAAGTGTGGGATGTTGACAGATGGAATGTCTGGATAAGGCTCTGTTGATTTAATTATTTCCTTCTTTACTTCACAGACCTTTAAGTGAGGAAGAAATATGTGATTTAAAGGAACGACACTACGACTCTATTACTAAGAGACAGAAATCCGATGATGTCCGGTTACAGCATGAGGTAATGAAATATTTGCTTGTGACATTTATCTTCTGATCTCCCGGGTTTTGGGTTACTACAAGGCTTCAGTTTTCCAGGATCAATGTGAAAGAGCCCATGTATCCAGCACTATTTTGAACATGCTTCCTGATACATAATCATTTACCGTATTTTGTTTTGACAGCTATTCTGAATATGCTTGTGTTTAGTTTGCTTTTCCAGAGACCTGAATCTCAATTTCTGTCGTACAAGAATTATTTTCACCTCCATACCCCATTCCCCTAACTGCTGTTTGGAAATCTGGCAGTCAGAGCACATCTAAGCCCTGCCAACAGCGACGGTCCTAGTTTTTCCTAGTCAGATTTTTCCTTAGATCATTTTGGATCATACATAATGTGGAAGAAGATAACGACTGTGCTGCGGAGTCTGGGCTTTCAAGCAGCAAAACAGGGGTGTGGAGGTGATTATTGGTTACTAATTACATTTTACTCCATGAAGCCCCCATTCACACCGGTGCAACCTGTCATGCAATTTGACAGTTCGAAAACGCATGACAAGTCACACCCTATTGCCAGCAATGGAACCGTTCATATAGCCGCGATTATGAAAAAGGTTCCTGCACTGCTTTTTACCAATTTCATTGTGACTTGCTTAGACCTCAGTTAAGTCGCAAGCCGCAATGTAATTTGCAGTGCAAACCACACTGATGTGCGACTTTGAAATCGCGCTGAAGAAGCGCGATTTAAAAGCTGCGTCTGTGAACCAGGGCTAAATGGTGCTTCCTAGAGAAGCTCTTAAATTGTTTGTGCCATTCTTTGTCAATTGTAAATTTTGTAGTGGACCAGATCTAGCCTAAAATCTTTGTAAACTAACAACAACATTGAAGTGCAGATACCTTGCGGTTCCTACAAATACCCATCTTAGTAATGTAATGGATCCCTGTGCAGCCCCTTGTATCCTAAGTTCAGGCTGTCTATTGAAGCTTCAGCTTTAAGTAGAGATTAACTACCTCCTACCAGCTGTTGTAGTAAAACAGCCTCCAGGGGGAGCATTATTCTGCATTAGTGCAGGCATGCACAGTGGCGATGTTCCTGCTGTCATAAGACAGTGGAGTGCATAGGCAAAAGGCATAGAATCAATTAGAGGTTCTATCCCTCGTGTTCGCTCTGATGGCCAATCACAGCAATCACAAATGTAAATGGTAGTTTACCATTTTTAAAGGCCACCTGACAACCAGTGTTGTGGGATTTAAGGTGCCAATGATTATTATGCTGGAGGAGGGGTGGGGGGTTTTACAATGCCACTGACCACCAATGATTGAGATTGTTTTGAGGTAGGTTTAACCCTTTTACTGCCACCAACGTATGTAGTAACACTTTGGGGAGTGTGTGTAAATCTGACAAGCTGGTTGTCAGCTGTCAGATGGAAGCGATCTAGCAGCTGTGAAGCCACCGGATCGCTTCCACACACCCTGGTACCTGCTGGTCTGCCCCCTACCCCGGTAAGTGCTGTCCTGCACCCCATTTGATTTATTGGCGGGCAGATGAGACATCAGGGGTCTTTTAGACTTTCACTTGGCTTCAGTCAAAAGTGGGCAGGCTTTGAGGCCACATGTCTACACCAATGGATTCCACAGGGACCTAAGACTCGTTTTGAAGATTAACACAGGTACTTGCAGACCAGTCCTTCTTCTTTTTTTTTTGTCACGTGATAATTTTTTTGTTAATGCCCATTTAAATGTGTTTTTCATACAAAATCAGACAAAAGATCATACCAATAAAATATATTTTATAGTCCTCAATGTTTGTGTTGGTAGAAAATAAATCTAATGAATGATGTGTTAAATACGTTTTCCCTAACCTTATCTAGCCTCTCAAGTGCATAGTTACATGTATAGAGTTGCTAATGGTCCTATTTCTGTTTTGAAGCGAGGGGATAGTAGTTTCATGTCAGTATGGGAGAAAAAGAAACCCTGGACTGCCGCACTCTGTATAGACAGTTATTTATTCCAAAATTTCAGGTAAAAAATCCAAATTCAAAATAAATCCATAAATCCAAAACAACAAATGCAGATAGTGTGCATGCAGGGAAGGGTGGCTAACGCGTTTCACGTCACGAATTGACGCTTACTCATAGCTATGAGTAAGCGTCAATTCGTGACGTGAAACGCGTTAGCCACCCTTCCCTGCATTTGTTGTTTTGGATTTATGGATTTATTTTGAATTTGGATTTTTTACCTGAAATTTTGGAATAAATAACTGTCTATACAGAGTGCGGCAGTCCAGGGTTTCTTTTTCTCCCATGCATCAGTGCAGAGCCAGCACCTGTGTGAGTGACCGGGCGGAAGCAGCTATTTGGTGAATTCTCAAGCTTTTGAGCGGTACGTTTTTCCTTTCCTCAGTTTCATGTCAGTGTGGGGAACAATTTGTTCTTATTTTTCTCTTAGTGCACTAAACACATGAAAAGAAGAATATGATTGTTTATTCCTTCAAGCAGTTTTATGCATTTGGTATGATAATTTAATCAAATGCATGGTGCATAATACCCTTTTTTGATAACCACTAATGTCATGGTGTTTGTTTTAACACTTCACTGTCTTATTCTAATTAAAATATTAAAATGTACATTTTAATTAAAAATATCTCTACAGAAGCTCCCTCTACTTAAATGTAATAACAAAAAATACAAATAAATATTTTCATATGCAGGGATGCCAACTTCATAGAGATATTTGGTCACTCCTTTGCTTGTGTATAGAGAAGAGGAGCTTTCTTCATACAAAGTGCCTGAGCCTCCCCTTTTCTGCTGTTCAGGGCGGTCAGATAATTTTCTCCAAAGCCGGGTCAATTTGGATATTATAGTATCCATCTCATTGCTGTTGCTATACTACAAAGTTATTCCTGCAGGTACTAATGTATCTCGATGGCAGAAAAATTTAAAACACGTACAGAGATATAAATAGGGCCTGACAGCTGAGTGTCTCCATCCACTCCCCCCCAATGTACATTCAGGGGGTAAAATAAGTATTTAACACGTTACCATTTTTCTATGTAAATATATTTCTAAAGGTGCTTTTGTCGTAAAATTTTCACCTCATAAAGGTAACGGCCCATGCATCCCATACATACAAAGACACAAAAACAAATGAAATTAAGTTCTGTATAATAAAAAGGAATGACACAGGGAAAAAGTATTGAACACGCTAACTGAAATATATATAATAATTCGTACAAAATCCTTTGTTGGTAATGACCGCTTCAAGATGCCTCCTGTATGGAATGCATTGCTTAGATGTGATTTTGGCCCATTCTTCCACACAAAAAGTCTTCAAATTTTGAAGGTTCAGTTTGCCTCTTCTATGAACTCTGATCTTTAGTTTTATCCATAGATTTTCTATTGGGTTCAAGTCAGGTGACTGGCTGGGCCATTCTAGCAGCTTTATTTTCTTTCTTTGAAACCAATTAAGAGTACCCTTGGCTTTGTGTTTTGGGATCATTATTTTCCTGAAATGTCCACCCTCGTTTAATTTTCATCATCCTGGTCGATGGCAGCAGATTTTTATCAAGAATGTCTTGGTACAATTTTTCCATTCATCCTTTTTTCAATGTTATGAAGTTTGCCAGTACCATATGCTGAAATACAGCCCCACACCATGATGTTCCCACCTCCAAACTTCACTGTTGGCTTCTTTTTTCTTCAGTAATGGAGTCTTGCGTGGTGAGCGTTCATACAGGCCATGGCGGTGGAATGCCTTACTTTTTGTTTTCTTTGAAACAATTGTACCTGCTAATTCCAGGTCTTTCTGAAGCTTTCCACAAGTGGTCCTTGGCTCTTGGACAACTCGTCTGATAATTATTTTCACTTCTCTCTGTCAGAAATCTTGCAAGGAGCACCTGGTCGTGGCCGGTTTATGGTGAAATTGTTTCTTCCACTTCTGGATTATGGCCACAACAGTGCTCACTTGGAACATTCAGAAGTTTAGAAATCCTTCTGCAACCAATGCCATCAGTATGTGTTGCAACAATAAGATTGCGAAGATCTTGAGCGAGCTCTTTGCTTTTACCCATCATGAGATGTTTTTTGTGTGACACCTTTGGTAATGAGACGCCTTTTTTTAGGCCATCAGTTGAGACTTAACCAGCTGATAATAATTTACACTGACAAGGGGCAGGATTGCTTTCTAATTACTTATAGATTTCAGCTGGTGTCTTGGCTTTTCGTGACTTTTTGCACTGCTTCTTATTCATGTGTTTAATACTTTTTTTTCTCTGTATCATTCCATTTTATTACACATAACTTTTAATTTCTGAACTTATTTGTTTTGGTTTCTTTGTATTTATGGATTGCATGGGCTGTTACTGACATGTGGTGAAAATTTTATGTCAATGGTATCTTTTTAGAAATATATTTACCTAGAAAGATGGTGACATGTTCAATGCTTATTTTACCCACTGTATATAAAGGTGGCAAAACACTATACAATTTGATTGTTCAATCTCTGTTAAATTTCCTCTTTAGATTTACCAAACTATGGAATAGTAGCATTCACTCTGTATCCAGTCAGGCAGGTCCTTGCACTACATCAGGGGTGTCCAACCCAGGTCCCAGAGAGCTTAGCATGCGGCCTGGGCCCGTCTGGAGGAACGCTGGGGATGATGTGCAAGCATAGCAACTGTGGCAGCTTACATTGACAACCCAGACCATTGCACACATGGAGGGACACCGGGATGCCATGCAAACCTAGTTGATGGGTGCCGTGTGTGTGATGAGGTCGGCTGCTAAACTGCTTCCTGTGTCTTTCTGGCTCTCATGTTCCAAATCTACATACCAGGAAATCATTAAATTTTCTATGAACACAGCAGGAGCCAAGGTAAGGCCTTGTTCTAAAAATCAAAGAAGGCTTTTATTTTTCTGCAACTGAGGTATACAGTGGGGAAAATAATTATTTGGTCCCCTTCAGATTTTGTAGAGAGAATATCAACCAAAAACCCAGAAAAAACACGATACAAATATAAGTTGAGTTGCAGTTCAGTGAGTAAAATCAGTATTTGATCCCCTACCAACCAACAATAATTTTGGCTCCCACAGACTGGCTACAGTATGTGCTCATGCAGGACACGGATTAGTCCTGTCAATTGATCGGCCTCAGTCTGGAGCTCCATGCAAGATTTTGGCTCATGGGTTAAGGATATTCATGAGAAAAGTGAGGGCTCAGCCCAGAACTACACAGGAGAAGCTTGTGAATGATCTCAGGCAGTTAGGACCACAGTCACCAAGCAAACCATTGGTAACGCAATACGCCAACATAGATTGAAAACCTGCAGCGCCCACATGGTCCCCCTCCTCAAGAAGGCACATGTACAGGCCGTCTAAAGTCTGCCAATGAACATCTAAACGATTTAGAAAAGCATTGGTAGAAAGTTCTGTGGTCAGATGAGACCAAAATTAAGCTCTTTGGTATTAACCCAACTCGCCGTGTTTGGAGGAAGAAAAAATGCTGACTATGACCCTATGGTGACTAAGAACACCATCCCTACAGTCAAGCACAGAGGTGGAAATGTTATGCTTTGGGTCTGTTTCTCTGCTAAAGGTACAGGCCAACTTTGCCGCATTGAGGGACCAATGGACAGGGCCATGTACTGTAAAATTTTGGATGAGAACCTTCTTCCCTCGGCCAAAACACTGAAGATGGGTTGTGGATGGGTCTTCCAGCATGACAATGACCCAAAACACACCACCAAAGTAACAAAGGAGTGGGTCAAGAAGAAGCACATTATAGTCATGGAGTGGCCTAGCCAGTCTCCCTTAATCCTATAGAAAATGTATGGAGGGAGCAGAAACTTTGAGTTGCCAAACGACAGCCAAGAAACCCTTAAGGATTTAGAGAACATCTGTAAAGAAGAGAGGACCAAAATCCCTCCTGAGATGTGTGCAAACCTGGTAACCAACTACAGGAAATGTCTTGCCTCTGTGCTTGCTAAAAAGAGTTTCTACACCAAGTACTAAGTCATGTTTTTCTTGGGTATCAAATACTTATTTTACTCAATGAACTGCAACTCAATTTATAACATTTGTATCGTGGTTTTTCTGGATTTATTTTTTAAATACACCTATGATAACGATTATAGACTCTTCATTTCTTTGTAAGTGGGCAAACTTACAAAATCTGCAGTGGGTCAAATATTTTTCCCCACTGTTTTACTGGTATATAGGGGAGATGGATTTCTAGAGGGGGGGAAAAAAGTGAACTAACTCCTGTGCATTAAAAATACAGCCCCTATCGCATGAATAAACAAAATAAAACCTATAAATTAGGACTTGTGTGGCTTCTCCCCATATGATAACTGAGAACATCTTTAATATAAAAAATAAATGTATGCTTTGGTAATGGAATAGGGACTTTCTTGGCTTTGTTTTATATATGCTATTATTTTGAGGGTATCAGAAATACAGTATATTGCATTAGATGGAAAGGTGTTAGATGTTATATTTAGCCATTTAAAAGCAATACTAATTCAAGACTTTACTGTAGCCTCCCTATGGAAATCTAAGGAAGCCCCCAATCTATCTACTGTTATTTCCAGACTGAACACTCAAGCCCAATTAGAACTAATGCTAGCCTACAAAAACCACTCCATCTCCTTTGGCAGAAAATGGAAAAATTGGTTATCTCATCCCAGTGCCTCCAAATATTTAAAAGAATGTAAACTTTAAAATCCTCCCTACAGTTTGAATTACTTTGCTCAAAAATATAAGAAATCTGGTGTAGAACAATTACCTCTGGCATTCTTTATTTTTGGTTATTCCTTATCTCTATTCCCCTCTCTTTTTATTCCCTTCCAGTTGTATAGGCTGCATCAATGAGTAACTTGATGACCTCCCAGCCCTACAGTATGTACCCATTAGGGGTAGGCTGGCCTAGGTCACCAAGATCTAAATACATTTTCCAATGTTTGCCTTTACAGTTTTATTGTACTACAAATGTTGTATGATGATTGCAGTAACCTACTTGTTAAATTTTTATTGGATTTAATATAATTATATTGAGGAAAAATAAAATAAAAGCAATACTAATGAAATCCAACCATTTTAACTTGATTTAACTACCAAACAGTGTTTAGAACTACTAATACGTGGTAATGGAACAGCAAAGTAAGCAGCGGCCCACAGCATCCAGACAAGTTTTTTTGTTTTTCCTTGTACATAAAGCAAAGACTATAGAGAATACCAATATTACTATTTACACAGACCATTAGTACCGTTTACAGATGTTCTCTAATGGTTCAACATACATGGTTACAGACTTCAGATAAGTTTGAAAAAAGCCTGCTATCTATTAGGTTCAACCTTACGATTTCTGCAGCTTTTGTTCAGAGGATGTAAATTTGCATAGTTTCCACAAGGTAGTAATTCATTTTAAAGGAGAAAAAAACCTCCAAATTTTCGATACTACTTTTTTTTTTTTTTTTTTTGGCGTTTGGTTAGATTTAGGAAAGAAAATGTTAGTGTTTTTTTACAGATGTAAACCATTTCTACCAAAAAGCTGCTTGTTTACATGCCCACACCTCAAGTTTTAATGGTGTCTTCTATGTTTCCATTTAAATTTTTAACTAATGTAATACCAAGAGAAACTGAATAAAATGTGTGACAATTCTAATGTGCTCGCTGGTTTTGTGTCTTAGTTTCGGCATCAGTTGCTTAAACCTGTTTGTTACTCTAACTCTAATTGCATATACAGTTGCCCTAGATTACTGGTGTTATCTGCATCATGTAGGTAGGGTATAGCCAATAGTGCCCTAGCCTCAGCTTGGCTAACTATTCTATAGTTTTAGAAGTAGTCTCTTTTTTTGTCTTCATTCACTATGCATGTATTCATTTGCTGTGATATCGTAACTATTGTTTTTTTTGTTTTTTTTTAATCATTTTACTTGCATGTTTTTTTTTTGTTTGTTTTTTTGTTTTTATATGCTTCTTTTGTTCTAAAAGTGATAGCAGCTAGACAGGTTCTTATTTTGTTAACCCTTATTGTTTTGTTCATGTGCAGTTAGCGTTACAAGAGGAGAAGTTAAAACTAGAAGAGGAGGCTTTATACAATGCACAGCGTGAAGCTGCCAGGGCAGCCAAGCAGAAAAAGATATTGGAGGTGAGGGGAAGTGGAGCCCCATTATTATAGCCAATCTTTATATATGTGCCATTTGTTCTATTCTGTTCTTTTATTTTCATTTTTTACTTGTTCATTTATTCATTATAAAAAAAAAAAATGCAGTGCCTCACCTTTGTAAGTGATATGACCTGTAGGAGGAAAGCAGAGTGAAGCTGATGTACCCATAACAAAGGTGTGAGGGTATTGTGGGACTCGCCACTGTATGTCATTAAGTGCTCTTCAGTCATCCGAAATCGAATTTCAGTAGATAATTTCAAAGTAGTGCACACTTGTGATATTACCTGTGCCCTAAGATGACACCAGAATGTGAAGTCTCTTATGGCTGCTCTCTCTATGGATCTTAAGTTTTTGGCCTGATTTAGAGTGACAACATGCAATATACTGCAAATGACTAAACTTGTGACGGTGAAATAATTATTTAAAGTGTTTAGGTTTAGAGGAACACCACTGTATATGCATTTGTTAATGCACCTCTAACGTGATAATAAATTTGGGGCGATGCCCTAATTTTTTATAGGTTATGATTAATTGAATATATTCTGTTTTCCATCTGCATGTGAATATGGATTGATGTCCTAAATCCCTGTTAGTGATGTCTGTAGACATTACTATATAAAACTAATTTGCATGGGTAATTTCTGAGTGGTTCATATGCCTGCTAAAGATAGTTTGAGTTATTGCTTAAATACAGCAGCATATACAAGCTTCAACATATATACAGTGCCTTGCGAAAGTATTCGGCCCCCTTGAACTTTTCATCCTTTTGCCACATTTCAGGCTTCAAACATAAAGATATAAAATTTTAATTGTTTGTGAAGAATCACCAACAAGTGGGACACAATTGTGAAGTGGAAAGAAATCTATTGGATATTTTAAACTTTTTTAGCAAATAAAAAACTGAAAAGTGGTGCGTGCAAAATTATTCGGCCCCTTTACTTTCAGTGCAGCAAACTTACTCCAGAAGTTCAGCGAGGATCTCTTAATGATCCAATGTTGTCCTAAATGACTGATGGTGATAAATAGAATCCACCTGTGTGTAATCAAGTCTCTGTATAAATGCACCTGCTCTGTGATAGTCTCAGGGTTCTGTTGAAAGCGCAGAGAGCATCATGAAGACCAAGGAACACACCAGGCAGGTCCGTAATACTGTTGTGGAGAAGTTTAAAGCCGGATTTGGATACAAAAATAATTCCCAAGCTTTAAACATCCCAAGGAGCACTGTGCAAGCGATCATTTTGAAATGGAAGGAGTATCAGACCACTGCAAATCTACCAAGACCTGTCTGTCCCTCTAAACTTTCAGCTCAGACAAGGAGAAGACTGATCAGAGATGCAGCCAAGAGGCCCATGATCACTCTGGATGAACTGCAGAGAACTACAGCTGAGGTGGGAGAGTCTGTCCACAGGACAACAATCAGTCGTACACTGCACAAATCTGGCCTTTATGGAAGAGTGGCAAGAAGAAAGCCATTTCTCAAAGATATCCATAAAAAGTCTTGTCTAAAGTTTGCCACAAGCCACCTGGGAGACACACCAAACATGTGGAAGAAGGTGCTCTGGTCCGATGAAACCAAAATCAAACTTTTTGGCCACAATGCAAAACGATATGTTTGGCGTAAAAGCAACACAGCTCATCACCCTCAACACACCATCCCCACTGTCAAACATGGTGGTGGCAGCATCATGGTTTGGGCCTGCTTTTCTTCAGCAGGGACAGGGAAGATGGTTAAAATTGAGGGGAAGATGGATGCAGCCAAATACAGGACCATTCTGGATGAAAACCTGTTGGAGTCTGCAAAAGACCTGAGACTGGGACAGAGATTTATCTTTCAACAAGACAATGATCCCAAACATACAGCAAAATCTACAAAGGAATGATTCACAAATAAACGTATCCAGGTGTTAGAATGGCCAAGTCAAAGTCCAGACCTGAATCCAATCGAGAATCTGTGGAAAGAGCTGAAAACTGCTGTTCACAAACGCTCTCCATCCAACCTCACTGAGCTCGAGCTGTTTTGCAAAGAAGAATGGGCAAGAATTTCAGTCTCTCGATGTGCAAAACTGATAGAGACATACCCCAAGCGACTTGCAGCTGTAATCGCAGCAAAAGGTGGCTCTACAAAGTATTAACGCAAGGGGGCCGAATAATTTTGCACGCCCCACTTTTCATTTTTTTCTTAGTTAAAAAAGTTTCAAAAATCCAATAGATTTCGTTCCACTTCACAATTGTGTCCCACTTGTTGGTGATTCTTCACAAAAAATTAAAATTTTATATCTTTATGTTTGAAGCCTGAAATGTGGCAAAAGGATGAAAAGTTCAAGGGGGCCGAATACTTTCGCAAGGCACTGTATGAGTCTACAAATGGTCTTCATCGTTTAAGTCGAACTTTGGCCAGCATATGGACATTCAAGTATATACACTGTTGCCAAAAGTATTGGGACACCTGCCTTTACACGCACATGAACTTTAATGGCATCCCAGTCTTAGTCCGTAGGGTTCAATATTGAGTAGAGCTGCACGATTAATGATTAAAAAAAATCACGTTCTCAATTCAAGCCCCCTCACGATCTTAATCCGACATTTCCACGATTCATGTAAGTGCAGAGCCGTTCTCTGCTCAGAGCTGTCAAAGAAAAAAGACAAACAAGCCAGCAAAGTTTATCACAACATTGCTCAGTGCTGAGAGATGAAGAGAAACAATGTATCATTTGGTTCTTTTAGATCAAAGGGATGAACTGGAAATTACCTGGAACTCCCTAACTTTTTTTAGCAGAGACTCTAGAGAATAAAATGGCGTTGCAATATTTAATTTCACACTGTATTTGCGCAGCGGACTTTCAAAGGCAATTATTGGGGGGAAAAAATACACTTCAATGAATTAAAAAAAACGAAATGGTAAAGTTAGCCAATTTTTTTGTATAATGTGAAAGATGATGTTGCGCCGAGAATCGTGATCTTTATTCTAAACAAAAAATCGTGATTCTCATTTTATCCAGAATCGTGCAGCTCTAATATTGAGTTGACCCTTTTAAAACAATGCTACGCTACTCTTAAAGCAATATACCATAAGTGCAATAGTGCCGTGAGGTAAATCTTGAATCTACTGAATATTAAGTGCATCAAAATACTTTCATTCAATCAGAAACTTTAAATTTGGAAAACTGTCCATAAACGTGAAACAAGTATGCTCCCAGTGAAAATGGTAAACGAATCGCCCAAAAAACTCAAAATTAAGTGCTCCGTGTTCATGCAGGTTTTCCATTTGGAAATCGGAATACACATTCGCCCGCATGTATGGACCCCCTGGGCTTATGCTGAGGTGGGTCGGCTAAGCTTTGGTGTACTGATCATCCAGAGATTGGAGATACCCCTCAGTGTATCCAGTTCATATAAAGAATAAAATGACAGCGATCAACATAGTGTAATACAGTTTTATTAAAACCAATTGAAAAGAAATAGATGTCCACTCAAATTTAAAAGTCCCGGCACTGGGAATGATGGAAATTGCCGCTGCTGCTCCTGATGACATCTGGATGATGAAACGCATAGGTAAAGGCACCTCGGTCACTTACCTTGTTACTTCTGCCTAGTGGAACGCACACTGGCTCCAGAGAATCATGGATTTACAACATTTGCTCAGAGCTAAACTCTGGACACAAACTTTCATTTAAACATATTACTCAGTTGCCACTGAGAATATTAATTTGATTTGTGTTTAGAGAAAATTAAGTACTGTCCGTGATACTTTTTTTATTTGCACTAACATAGAATTTTTCAGGACAAGCTTTCGGGGTATGTCCCCTTCTTCAAGGTCCAAGCAGTACTGATTCACAATTTTTTTAGCAGAATGTTGAAACAAAACAAGAAAAAAAAAAAAAATCTCAGAGGGAAAGGAAAAAAAACACATACAAATCAATGGTAATAAAGATAGCAGCAGAGTTAGTGAGATAAGACAGAGTTAGTGAGATAAGACAGAGGGAGAGCTATAGACTTGAGGGGGGAGATGCTAGTCACAGAGGGGGTCATAAAACCTTAGTATAATGGGTAAGGAAACCAATATCTAAATTTAGGCCATTCGTTTTTGTGTTAAAAAGAATTATCATTCTTAGTTCAAATGTTTTCCTTTCCTGGATAGTTCTGAAATTCCCTTTAAGAACTAAAACATTGAGGTCTTCTATAGTGTGGTCTGGTTGTGAGAAGTGATGTCCCACAGGTGTGCAGAAACTCTCTTCTTTATGTTCCTTGATGGTATGTCTGTGAAAATTCATCCTCGCTTGCAACTTCTGTCCTGTTTCACCAACATAAGATCCTTTGCCACACCTGTTGCATTGGATGAGGTACACAACATTACTGGAGGTACAGTTGTAAGATCCCATGATGGTGAAGGTCCCATTTGTGTGTGTGACACTTTTGGATGGATTGATCTGGTTGCACAGTTTGCAGCGTTTTTTATTGCAGGGTTTGCTTCCATTATTTGTGACTTCATAATCAGAGTGAAGTTTCCTGCTGATTAGTTTGTGTCTGAGGTTGGGTGGTTGTCTGAAAGCCAATAATGGGGGTTGTTGGAATATTTCTTTCAGAGTTTCATCCTCTGTTATAATGGGCTGTAAATCTTTGATTATCTTTTTGATCCCTTCTAGTGTTGGGTTGTATGTGGTGACTAGAGGTACTCGGTTATTTGTTTTTTTCTCTTTGTATTGGAGGAGATTTTCTCTTCGGGTTTTCAAGGCTGTGTTTATGCTGTTGTTGATGGTTTTGTCTTTATATCCTTTCTTCTGGAAAGAGCCTGCCAGTGTTCTGAGATGTTTATCTCTGACTTCTGGGTCTGAACAAATTCGGTGGTATCTGATGGCCTGGCTGTGTATGATGGCTCGTTTAGTGTGTTGGGGATGAAAACTGGAACTATGAAGATAGCTGCATCGGTCAGTCGGTTTTCTGTATATGGAAGTGTGAAGCTTGTCATCCCTGATGTATACTGTAGTGTCTAGGAAGTTGACATGTGTGTTCGAATAGTCCATTTTTAGTTTGATAGATGGGTGAAAAGTGTTGATCAATGAGAAGAATTGGTTTAGATTTTCTTCACCTTCAGTCCATATCATGAAGATATCATCAATATAGCGATAATATCTGTATGGCTTTTGTTGTATGCTGTTCAGGAATTTGTCCTCCAGGTCAGCCATAAATAAGTTTGCATATTGGGGTGCCATTTTGCTTCCCATAGCAGTACCCATACATTGGAGATAGATGTCATTGTTGAAAGTGAAGTAGTTGTGTGTAAGAATAAATTCGATGAGCTGTGTAACATCCTCAGCCGTGTATTTGTGGTTTGGTGTGGATGATAAGAATCTGTGACATGCTGCCAACCCATCCTTGTGAGGGATGTTACTGTACAGAGATTCTACATCCATAGTGACTAGAAGTGTATTTGGTGGTAATTGTTGTATATTGTTAAGCTTGTTCAGAAAATCAGTGGTGTCTTGCAGGAAACTAGTAGTGTTCATGACTAACGGTTTTAACAAGTTTTCTACAAGGCCTGAGATATGTTCGGTAAGTGTATTCATACCTGTTATAATGGGTCTGCCTGGATTTCCTGGCTTGTGAATTTTGGGCAGCATGTAGAAGTCTCCAATATCTGGATTATCTGGAATCGCATTGATGAGTTCTGAATGCAGGTGGCTTGGTATGGTCGCAATCAGACCTTTTAATTGCTTAGTAAAATCCTGGGTCGGATCATAATCCAGTTTTTTGTAGTAAGTAGTATTTGCCAGCTGCCTCTGACCCTCTTGTATATATATATAGGCAGCTGGCAAATACTACTTACTACAAAAAACTGGATTATGATCCGACCCAGGATTTTACTAAGCAATTAAAAGGTCTGATTGCGACCATACCAAGCCACCTGCATTCAGAACTCATCAATGCGATTCCAGATAATCCAGATATTGGAGACTTCTACATGCTGCCCAAAATTCACAAGCCAGGAAATCCAGGCAGACCCATTATAACAGGTATGAATACACTTACCGAACATATCTCAGGCCTTGTAGAAAACTTGTTAAAACCGTTAGTCATGAACACTACTAGTTTCCTGCAAGACACCACTGATTTTCTGAACAAGCTTAACAATATACAACAATTACCACCAAATACACTTCTAGTCACTATGGATGTAGAATCTCTGTACAGTAACATCCCTCACAAGGATGGGTTGGCAGCATGTCACAGATTCTTATCATCCACACCAAACCACAAATACACGGCTGAGGATGTTACACAGCTCATCGAATTTATTCTTACACACAACTACTTCACTTTCAACAATGACATCTATCTCCAATGTATGGGTACTGCTATGGGAAGCAAAATGGCACCCCAATATGCAAACTTATTTATGGCTGACCTGGAGGACAAATTCCTGAACAGCATACAACAAAAGCCATACAGATATTATCGCTATATTGATGATATCTTCATGATATGGACTGAAGGTGAAGAAAATCTAAACCAATTCTTCTCATTGATCAACACTTTTCACCCATCTATCAAACTAAAAATGGACTATTCGAACACACATGTCAACTTCCTAGACACTACAGTATACATCAGGGATGACAAGCTTCACACTTCCATATACAGAAAACCGACTGACCGATGCAGCTATCTTCATAGTTCCAGTTTTCATCCCCAACACACTAAACGAGCCATCATACACAGCCAGGCCATCAGATACCACCGAATTTGTTCAGACCCAGAAGTCAGAGATAAACATCTCAGAACACTGGCAGGCTCTTTCCAGAAGAAAGGATATAAAGACAAAACCATCAACAACAGCATAAACACAGCCTTGAAAACCCGAAGAGAAAATCTCCTCCAATACAAAGAGAAAAAAACAAATAACCGAGTACCTCTAGTCACCACATACAACCCAACACTAGAAGGGATCAAAAAGATAATCAAAGATTTACAGCCCATTATAACAGAGGATGAAACTCTGAAAGAAATATTCCAACAACCCCCATTATTGGCTTTCAGACAACCACCCAACCTCAGACACAAACTAATCAGCAGGAAACTTCACTCTGATTATGAAGTCACAAATAATGGAAGCAAACCCTGCAATAAAAAACGCTGCAAACTGTGCAACCAGATCAATCCATCCAAAAGTGTCACACACACAAATGGGACCTTCACCATCATGGGATCTTACAACTGTACCTCCAGTAATGTTGTGTACCTCATCCAATGCAACAGGTGTGGCAAAGGATCTTATGTTGGTGAAACAGGACAGAAGTTGCAAGCGAGGATGAATTTTCACAGACATACCATCAAGGAACATAAAGAAGAGAGTTTCTGCACACCTGTGGGACATCACTTCTCACAACCAGACCACACTATAGAAGACCTCAATGTTTTAGTTCTTAAAGGGAATTTCAGAACTATCCAGGAAAGGAAAACATTTGAACTAAGAATGATAATTCTTTTTAACACAAAAACGAATGGCCTAAATTTAGATATTGGTTTCCTTACCCATTATACTAAGGTTTTATGACCCCCTCTGTGACTAGCATCTCCCCCCTCAAGTCTATAGCTCTCCCTCTGTCTTATCTCACTAACTCTGTCTTATCTCACTAACTCTGCTGCTATCTTTATTACCATTGATTTGTATGTGTTTTTTTTCCTTTCCCTCTGAGATTTTTTTTTTTTTCTTGTTTTGTTTCAACATTCTGCTAAAAAAATTGTGAATCAGTACTGCTTGGACCTTGAAGAAGGGGACATACCCCGAAAGCTTGTCCTGAAAAATTCTATGTTAGTGCAAATAAAAAAAGTATCACGGACAGTACTTAATTTTCTCTGTCACAATTGCACTAATACGGCTACAATTACGTCAAGTATTTGTGTTTAGCAAATGCTACTTGTAAAGGTAGCAGTAACATCACTCGTCTGTACATAGTGTGCATAGAGAGCCAACCTGTGGCAGAGACCCAACAGCTCAATGCCTGTATACATTTATTTTTGTGAATATTCATTTGGCTGTATGTTTTATTTTGCACAATAAATCTTCGCTAATGCATTAGGCTTGTGTGCTCTTTTACGAATGTACGCAGGCCCTGTCATTAGTGCATACTAAAAGAGAGTACGTCCAACTTATTGGGGTTGATTTACTAAAGGCAAATAGGCTGTTTACTTTGCAAGGAAAATTGCATTATGCAAAGGACTTTTTCCTGGATCTTGGGGAATGAGGTGAAGCTCTGCTGACTTGCATCATCCAATCACGTGAAAGGAAAAAAATTCAGATTTTGTTCCTAGTTTGTGATTAGATGATATTTGCCAAGTGAAACATCGCCACATTCACTAAGCTTGAGGGGAAAATCTCCTTGCAAAGTGCAATTTCCCTTGTAAAATCAACAGCCTATTTCCCTTTAGTGAATCCACTCCATTATGTCCTTTTAAAGAGGAACTGTTCTGCTCATGTAATTTGTAATAAAAACATCTTTGCCCTTCTGAAGCTTCCCTCCAACCACTTTTCATATTTTATATATACGGTGCTTGCCAAATATGCTGCAGTAATCTCCCTCCACCCAGTCTGGCTGCAGCCATTTTAAATGTGGGCAGCTGAAGCTGTTGCCTGTTCACTTCCTGGATTTACTCAGACACACACCTCCAGGTCTGCAGCTCTCATTATGACTCATTCCCCCTGAGAGAGAGAGAGAGAGAGAGAGCTGTGTCATAAGTCTAGGCTTTTTGCTAGACAAACAGGAAGTGGGCTGTATAATGTATTTACTGTCAGAAATCATTTTTTTACTATCCAAAGTTAAAACAACAAGGGCAGAAGATTTAATAGATGGAGAGTTGGAAACAAAATGACTGAAGGAAGGCTCATCTAACTTGTGGCCTTTGTATAGAAAGCTTAGGATGATGGTTGTACTGTTGAACTACCAGGTAAATAGATTAGACTCCATATTTTCAAATATTTAATCTATACAAGTTAGTATATTTAAGGTACAGTGTAGGTAGATTCACCTTATGTTTTCTCAGTTCATTACAAGACCTTTATAACGGTTAAAATAACATGTATTTAAAGCGGAAGTAAACCCATCAATTTAAGTTTCAATGCCGGGAATGCCAACTGTCACATTGGTTGTGCTCTCAACCAAACTGTCAAATCATCCAATGGCTGGTGTCCTAACTGATCACATGTGCAGCATCATGGCAGTTGAAGATTAAACAGAGGCCAAGATGGCAGCTTCCTTGCCTGAAAATGATAGGAGAGTTTACTTCCACTCTAACTACATTATAGAGTGTTAGAAGGTAAAGACACTTAAAGTTGAGTACACACTACCTTCTATTATTTTTGGGGACTACAGCAAAGAGATCTCTTGTGTTTGATGGTCCACCTACCTGCTACAGCCACCATGAGAGATTTTACTCCTTTCTATTGGCTTTTTATTTGTTCCAGATTCTGGAAAGTCACATCAGTAAAGAGTTATTTGGAGATAGTCAATTGTTCAGTTTTAAATGGAATGAATTCCAACATTTATTATTATCTGATCAGTAGAATAATCATCAGGATTGTAGAGAATTGCCCACAGTAGAAAAAAAGCCTGCCTTCCTGGAATAGAGAAATCTGAGAGAGAGAACTCTGGCAAGTCATTGCCAGGGATAAACATGTGGACATCTCATCACCGTTAATATTTTATCTCATAAAGTATGTAAGATGGGAAACTATTTTTAACTGAGTTTTAGACTTTGATGTATTATTTAATTTAAGGGATTTATGTTAGAACATCAGAGACGGATTCATCAGTCATTTATTTTATTGATTGCCTCATTTGCTAACAGGCTCTTTACTGAGCTGAATGTGAAGAATTTCCAGTAAAATATTTAACTTTTGAAAGGAAATTAAGCTTGGTTGTGAATTGATTTAAAGGTAACAGTCAGTCTGGAAGAAACACATAATCAGGAAATGCTACATCTCCACAAGACATTGTCAGTGTTGGCAGCGATACATTCCCTTAAGACGTGAGCGAACTCAGGGTCAACAAAAAGATGAGGAAGATGTTCAATAGAAAACGGCTTCTGGTTGAAATTGGTTATTTTCCTCTCAGTACCATAATTTAATATCTAATTTGTGCTCAACAAATCTAAGCATACCAACTTAGAAGTTAAACATCTGTAAATATATTGAAAGATTTCCTATCTTGCACCTAAATTAATTGAGCACTAGTTTAACATGGAAAAAACACTTCTGTATCCATTGTACATTTCACAACTTTCCATGTCATGGATGCCATTTGCAAATAAAGAACTTGCAAAAGATTTTAAGGTCATATGGTCTTTTTAATGCATTATCAAAGATGGCTGACTGCATTCAGACACGTATAAACAATATACACGCAAGTTTCAATCCTTTACCTCCTCCTCATCTGCCCCTTATCCATTTTCTGCTTTCTCTTTTTTTCCACACAAAGTTTTATTGAGGAATAACAAGTACAAAGGTGCGTGGAAAGACAGGGGGCCCAATGGGCCATACCAAACAATACAATAGCAAAGGTAAACAAATTACTTGCATAAAAAAATATTTGTTCTCATAAGAGATGATCGGTACAGCCTCTCCGGAACCGTGACAGTATGTGTAGCAGTGAGAGGCACCTTCAGATTAAATATACGAGTAACGGATAAGTCACCAACTTAACATTAAGGTCCCTAATGAAGAAAGAAAGGGCAATAAAATATTGTAAAAAAAGGGGGGGGGGTTTAAGGGGGTAGCGTAGCATCATGGAGTGAGTCGTGATCCCAGTGGACAGAAGACAAATCCACATTAAAGCGAGAGCACAGGGCAGAACTTCAAGTGATTACTTGGTGAGACTTGCTATAGAGGGAGGCGTCAGGCTTTTACCTGTCAAGCTGTACAGGAGGGTTTAGGTGGCCAAAAGGGGAGAATAGCAGCAGAGGAGGGTGGAGGGAGAAGTGAGCATAAAAAAAACAGAACCATGGGAACAAACTTAGGAAGTTGGGCACAGAATGAGGACAATAAGGTGGGGGAGGGAAAGGGTCTGCTTTCTTCCTTTTTTTTATTTTTCACCCCATAAACCATTTTTTTTTTTTTGTGTCAAGTACACTTCAAACAGAAAGGGGGGGGTGGAAAGAGGGGAAAAAACAGACAAGCAAAGGGAGACAAGAAAATATGAGAAATAAAGGTAGGGGAGTAAGAAGTGAAGAAAACTAGTCCTCCAGCTGCCTGTCCCCATCCGTACCGCCTGCCCCAGTAGGTACCCCCCAGGAGGTACCCCGCAGGGTGGCCTGGTATTTCGCTGAAAGTAGAACAGCTTTACGATCGCTTAGGGGAGGTATCCTATAATTGGCCCAATCTCTCCCCTTCTCTCAAACAGTCAATTTCTACTCGGTAATGCAACCTTGTTCACAAAAATATTTTTGTAGTATTGAGGTCCATGTAGAGACAAAATAAATTAGGATGTGAAAGTCTTTACTTCAGGGGGGATTATATATGTACAAAGATCAACTGATGTCTAAACTCCAAAGGTTCCTTCACTATCTTTTTTGCCACCTGTCTGCTATTTCATAGGAACAGTGTAGAGGAGACACAGTGGGGTGGCAAAGTACTAACTGACAGTTATAACTTAAATTTTCTGTCTTACAGCAATATCGGCAGCAGTGGATAAAACAAAGAGCTCAAGCTACAAAGAATGGTGACAGGTACTTTTTATTTTTTAATAAATAATAATAGTAATAGATGTTTAACATTTTAAAATAATTACTGCCATCCACCACATGATATCCACATGCATTACAAAACTGGACAATAGTTGACTACCGGTCATGTTTGAGACCTATGGGCCCAATGGGGGAAGGCGTTGGATCCACTTGTTTGTGACCACTGTAGCCCAGAGCTAAACCTTAAAATGAATCAGTTTCAGGGCATCTGACCGTTCTATAAAGTACTGTGAAGAGCACTTGGTAGCACGTCGCTGTAGCAGGGAAGTTCTGATGTCAGTACAATGTCCGTTGTGCAGGTGCCATGCTAAAGGAAGGCAGGCCTAATTCAGCTTTGACCTGTCTTTCTCTTGTTAAAACCTCCTCCTAAAAAAAAAAAAAAAAAAAAGATATATATTGCTGGTCAACAGAACTGTAAGTCCTCCTCCTCAAAAAAAAAAAAAAAAAAAAAAGAAGTAAAATGCATAATGTTGTTCATTGTATTGTAACTGCATTCCTATGAAAATAGTTGGCTGGCACCACAATTGCTGCGCACAAAAAAAATGTATTGGTCTTATTTTAATGTTAAGGTTAATATTCTTTTAACACAATAAAATAGAAGAATAGAACTCCCCTCAATTAAAATGGAGATCTTTGACTCTCCCGCTCAGTTACATAATGTAACTTTGTACTTGGGACTTTATTGTGAGTTTTAAGGTAAATATCTGGAGAAGCTGTAATTGTTTAAAATGCATGCTGGAAAATATTACAAGTATACGTATAGCAATTTGAATGGGTTAAAATTGCACTGGATCACACAAAAAGTAGTGCATGCACTACTTTTCAAAAACACACCGCACCAAATTGCTTGAATACTGCAGTACCATGCGATCCGGTGCAGGCAAATGGACTGCGTGTGCAATCTGTGTTTGGGTTGTCATTAGGAATATATTGACATCCACAGCAGATAGCACACCCCTTCTTTTTTTTTACTCTAAGCAGGAAACATGCATGGAATGCGTACTGAGCTTTCAGTGTGTGTGTGTGTGTGTGTGTGTGTGTGTGTGTGTGTGTTTTTTTCTTTCTGTCCCTTCTGACCTATGCTTACACCAATTTTATTTGTATAGTAATGGCAGCATAGTGTATGGGGATCAGTCAGCGCTTTTCATTGAAAAGTTTGGCTAGGGAAATGGTAGATTTTACCCTTTTTCCTCTTGCCCACTTCTTGTTGCTGTTGTTGCCAGAATTATTTGCTTGAAGGCAATGTGGCATATTTGGGAAGAAAAAACTGAACAGAAAAAACAAATATAGAACATGTTTATAAGCTCGGCCATCTAACCTGCAGTCTTATGATATATCTTTTTGCTTTTGTTTACAGCTCTGTCCCAGAAGATTTTGAATCCTATCTGCATAGTGTAAGGTCTCAATATGAAGCTGTCAGAAATAGCAGTAAGTTTGTGTTTTTTTTTTTTTTTATCTTTGTTTTCTAGGGCTATTTACTAATACAAAAATGAGCAGCTCCGTTTAGGCTCCATTCACACCGGCAACTAAGGTCGGTGCAAATTGTGGCTGCAGTTCCTGCCGTGGCTAGCTGCAGCCTCAGGCCCCGTTCAGCATAATGACAGCTCTCTGCACAGCCAGCAATTATCTGCTGTGATGACTGCTGGATACACACTGTGCAGAGAGCCGTGAACAGCTGCAGCCACCGGTGAACCCATCATTATAGTCAACAGGGCCTGAGGCCGCACCTAAGCACCGAGAGTTGCAGCAGGAATCTCTGATTTCTGCCGCTACTATTCACACAGACTCTGATCGCCAGTGTGAATGTAGCCTAATTGGAGATTGCATTTTTTAAATTATGAATAGAAAAATGTATGTATTCTTTATGCAATTTGAGACTCTGTAATTAATGCACAAAAAAGAGAGAAACTACTCCAACTCTAAAGTGCAAGCATATAGAGGTGCACATACCTGCAGCAGTCTCTAAAGCTCCCAGCCAAATCTCTGACTGGTAAAACTTCCTTACTTCCTAAATGTATTTGGCATGGTGACCAAGTATTTGGTGTTACAGGACGTTTTAGAGGCTGCTGCAGGTTTTTACTTTAACAAGGCTGTGTTAAAGGGAAACTGTACTGCACTATATGTACCTCAAGGCTCAAATATTTAAATGAAACTGAGACTCTGCTGTAAACTTTGTGCCATAGATGGCCATTACAGTGCTAATAATGTTAGTAATTTAAGTATTTGTAAGTTTGGGGTGATTCTTGGGGGTATGTATGGTACAGTTACCCTTTAACTGGCATTCTGAATCTGCAGTATTGGCCACACTGGTGCATAATTAGAAACTTGCTTGTCACTGCTGATTTCACAAATGGCTAGGAATTCCAGATCCACCATGCAGCCTGTATGTTTGAAGGGCATTGAGGCACAATCTAAGGAGCGTAAGCAATATCCTAACGTTTCTCAATAAGATAAGCGATTAGAGGAAAAAAGGAAAAAATATAGTGGCGCTGTGTGTTTGATAAACATAAAATCTACCAAATATTACATAAATGAAATGAACATTAATCGCACCCTGTGACAAGTGAAAAAATATGGTTCAAAAAACTATGTGCATATGTATGAGAATCCATAAAGTAATCCAGTGAAGTCTTTTCCAGTGTAAAGTCTTTTTAAATCATCCACCACACCAGTGTGTTTCAGTGATTCCACTCCCCTCAGGAAACTCACTCACCAGATTCCAATGCCTAGCACTTTCGTGGTAGGCTAAAGTGCTTTTAAACCACACCAAGAGTTAAACGATATTCCAAAATCTAACCGTGTTTTGAGGGATCTCAAGGGGTGCAACTTTAAACTTTAGAAAACTTCAATAAACAATCACCTTCCCACGAGGTACTGCTGGCTTGCTTGCCTCTGAATAATAATATATTTTCTCTTACCATCCATGGACTGACACAGTGTCTCTTTACACTTTACACGTGGGTTATGTCCCTGCTTGCAGGAGAAGACCTAGGCAGAATGTGAAATGTTATACATACATTCTAAAAGCCAGAGCTGAACAGCCCCACCCAGGGGGCGGTCCCTCCAGACATAACCCTCCCACTACAGTCAGCAGACTTCAGTTTTTTTCTGCCTAGCAGAAGGAGAAGACGTGGCTCTCTCAGGAGCCAGTCTCCTGACCTATTTTTATTCCTTTTCTGGAATTCTTTTTTATTTTATTTTTGAGAATTTTCTATCAACTGTCGGCTGGGCAACAGGTTGGGTACAAGATATCCTCGTAGTCTTCCCTGTCCGACCATCGAGCGTGCTGATCCTCGCCTTGTGTGCGTGAGACTCAGTTCACGACAGGCCCCATGACTCCAGGGGTGGCCGGGTTTGCTTTCATGCTCCCACGGTCCTCTCAAGACTGAACAGTTCCTGACTGACTGTATCTTTCGCGGTGGACCGGGCCGACAGCTACTCAGTACTGCACTGTGATAGTCCTGTCAGAAACACACCAGTGGGTCCCTCAGGGGACGGGTAAGTAGTCTCTCCTGCCTGCAGGTGAGTACAAAAGGCTGTGTGTTTCTCTGTGGGGGATTTTCCCTGTCTCCCCCTGTATTTCATTGTCACTCTCTGTCACCATTGCTGGCGCTGTGCTGTGTGGGGTGCCTGGGGGTCACACTGTTATTGGAGGGGCTAATGCTGGTCTGCAGATATGCTTGGGGCCTCTTTTGTGTATTTTGGGGCCTGAGCGCCGAGTGGCGCTGTGTGTGTGCTGTTTTTTTTCACTTTTGCTGAGTCATGGCGGCCATCTTGCCGCGGATCGCCTCAGTGAAGTGCGGCGGCCATTTTCTTGTAGCCCGCGCGCTCTTCAGCACTAGTTTTGGCCTCTAGCGCTGCTGTAACAGCGCAAATCTCCTCACAATCTCCTCACAGCTCACCAGCGCTGACACAGCGCGGTACAGACAGCGGAACTGAGCGGTCCCTGGTCCGGTTTGGTGAGTCCCCTGGGCGCCCCCTCCTCAGTCAGCACAGCCTGTGGGTGGACTTTTTATCTGAGGAGTCTCAGAGGGGGGCAATATGGAGTCTCTGTCACCAGCTTCCCCTAAATGTCAGTGGACAACAGGCAGTGCTTCAGCACCTGCGGTCCCTAGGGACTAGTTGTGGGCAGTCCTGGAATGATTTCTGACCAGGATGGGAGCTGTGTGCAAGCGCAAGGGAGCAAAGAAGCGCCCTCTCCCCACTTTACTTCATGAGGGCAGTGCGCTGATTCAGATATGGGCCTAGCCACTACCGCTCAGGACCCTAGTTCTGAATGTATTGGATGGTTTTGAACAGGACATTCCTTATGAGGAAAACTCCAGTTCTGAGTCAGTAAATGACAGGGCGCTTGTTAGTGTACTCATGACTGCGGTGAGGGACACTCTCAAGCTAAAATGCTGCGGATGCAGAACCTCAGGCGGATACTGTCTCCTTTGGTTCTTTTAAGGCCAGGCCTTCTAAAGAGGTTTTTCCATATGTAACTTTCTTTGACCAGCTCACTGATAAGGTCTGGGAAAAGCCGCAGAAGGATTTTTTTATGGTCCCGCGGCGTTTGTCTATCAGATACCCCTTGAAGATGCCCTACTTAAAAAGTGGGCTTCTCCCCCAGGGTCGACCCTCCAGTCGCCCGGTTGAACAAGGCCATCACTCTCCCGATGGAGGGGACTCCTGCATTTGAGGACCCCACTGACAGGAGGTCAGAAGTGGTGAGCAGAGCCATGTTTGCCTTGTTGGGATCCGCCCTACGGCCTGTGGTAGCGGCTACCCTTGTGTCTTAAACACTTACAGGTTGGGCAAAAATGTTGCACCTAGCTGTACAGGAGCATAATCTTCCTCCAGACACAGTTGCTTTGGCCCACCAACTGGTTCAGGGCCTGGTTTATGTGTGCGACGCCACGTTGGACGCGGCCCCTTTAATATCCAGGGCCTCTGTCTCGGCGGTGGTATTGCGTCGTCTTATCTGGTTGAAGTGCTGGTCTGCTGACCTAGCCTTAGGAAGCTCCTGACGGATCTACCATTTAAAGGTGGTAGACCTTTCGGTGCTGCTCTGGATGACATCGTCATGAATGTGATGGGAGGTAAAAGCATTCTTCTTCCTTAGACTAGCAAGGGTGAGGAGGCCCGCCGCAAACAGGGGCCTTCCTTTCCAGCAAAATGGGGTTTTTTCGTCAGTCAGTCCACGGGTAGGCCCTCTCAGACTGACGGCAGTGCGGCTGGTGGGCACCATTGCCCCTGGGTGCGTAAGCCGAACAAGTGGCTCCCAAGCCCGCCTCCGCGTGAAGTCTTGCCTCCGCCCGACTCTGGGGTGGAGGGGCGACTTCGCAGGTCACGAATCGGTGGTCCTCCCGGATCGGAATACAGGATAGTATTCCGATCCTGGCCCCCAGACAGATTCTTTCCCTCAAATCTTCCTCTCCTTCCTACCTGTCGGGCAGCCCTCTTGGGGGCTGTACAGGATTTGATCAGGTCCGGAGTGATTGTGTCGGTTCCGTCACAGGAGAGTTTTCAGGAGTTCTACTTGAATCTGTTTGTCGTCCCAAAAATAGGACGTAATTCGACCTATCCTGGACCTCAAGGCCCTGAATGCCTTCGAGAAGGTGCAGAAATTCCGCATGGAATCCATTCGCACGGTGATCGCTACACTCCACCAAAGGGATTTTCTTCTGGCGTCCTTGGACTTCAAGGACGCCTACTTGCATGTTCCGATCTGCGCATGTCACCAGAAGTTTCTGCGCTTTGCGATCAGCGAAGTCCACTATCGAATGTGGCTCTTCCTTTCGCCCTAGCCTCGGCACCAAGGGTGTTCACCAAGGTGCTTGCTCCGGTTCTAGCCTTCTGTTACAGCGAGGTATTGCTGTCATGGGCTATCTGGACGATCTTCTGCTAAGAGCAGAAAGTGGATCAGACTTAGAGGAAAGGTGACTATCGTCAATTAGACCCTCAGGGACTCTGGTGGTTCCTGAACATTCAGGAGTCAGTCCTGGTCCCGACTCAGTGTCTGGAGTATCTAGTTCTGATTCTGGACTCCTTGGAGGCAAAGGCATCCTACCTCTGGAGAAGTTGCTGACACTTCAGTCTGCGGTGCGGGTGCTGACATCCCAAAAAATGGTTGTCAATCCGTTTTTTGCATGAGAGTCCCGAGACTCGTGGTGGCCTCCTTCGCGGCTGTTCCGTATGCCCAATCACACACCAGGGCATTGCAGAGGGCAGGAAGCTCCTGTCCCTGCGGTTAGTGAACCGTACTGGCATGCAGAACCTCACAGGTTCGATCCCACATGGAGCAACCGCTAAATAACATTGCAGAAGGAGATCTTGTCCACCTGGGACAAATCCCCGTTGTTCTTGGATCTTCAGATCCAGGTGATTCACCTGGTCAGGGCGCCCCTGACATGGTGGTTGAGATCCTCGGCTCTTCGGTCCGGAAAGTCGTTACCCTCCCATCCAATGGACGGTACTCACGACGGACACCAGCCTGACGGGCTGGGGTGGAGTCTGGGGAGTCCTGTCGGCACAGGCCTTGGACTCCGGACGAGCCCGTTTACCAATCACTGTTCTGGAAATACGGGCCATCGGACTGTGTCTCTCCTCAGGTCGGAGAGAGTACGGGGTCGCTCGATCAGGAGCCAGTCAGACACCGCGTATGTAAACCATCAAGGGGGAACTCGGAGCTCAGCTGCGGCTTCTGAGGTAGTCCGTATCCTGAAGAGGGCCGGAAGAAACGTGCCGGCTCTGTAGGCCATTTTACATTCTGGGCATAGACAATGGGCAGGCGGACTATCTGAGTCGCCAATCGCCAGACACCGGACCAAGAAGAGTGGTCCTTGCATATTTCAACTCCTTTACCGACGGTGGGGCACGCCGGATGTAGACCTGATGGCCTCTCGACTCAATCGCAAGGGTCGAGGTTGTGGACAGATCCAGGGATCCTTGGGCGATGCCTCGGATGCGTTGGTGGCCCGATAGGGTCCTTATCGCCTGATATAAACTCCGGCAATCCTAATTGTTCCGGATTGGCCTCAGCATCACTGGTACGCTGATCTGGCACGTCTCGTCGCGGACGTTCCCTGGCGGTTGCCGATGAGGGAGGACCTTCAGTCTCAAGGTCCTAGGTTTCATCCGGCTTACAGTCTCTGGCTTTGGCTTTAAGGGCAGGGCTGTTAAAAGCCAGGTGTTGAGGGACCGAGGTCTCTCGGACTCGGTCATTTTGACCATGTTAAGGACACGGAAGTCTTCCTCCAGGCAGATCTATCACCGTGCATGGAAAGCTTATATCGCCATGTGCGAAGCGCTGGACTGGCGTCCTCGGACGTATTCCGTCCCCAGAATCCTGCGTCCTCTGCAGTGTGGAGTGACCCAAAAGCTTGCATTGAGTACCATCACGGATCAGATTTCGGCCTTGGCCGTCTTCTTTCAGCGACCTCTAGCGGGTCATTTTTCTTGGTTAGCACCTTGTGTTGGGGGTTCGCCATGTGCTCCCTCCTGTCAAGCCTCCTCTCCCACCGTGGGATCTGAATTTGGTGCTCTCGGTCCTCCAGGAACCTCCTTTTGGGAATATCCGGGATATTCCCCTCTTGTCTGGTCTCAGAAGGTGGCCTTTTTAGTGGCAATCACTTCTGTTTGACGAGTGTCTGAGTTGGCGGCTTTGTCCTGCAAGTCGCCATATTTGGTCATCCATAAGGATAAGGCGGTGTTGCATCCGCGACCTTCCTTTTTTGCCAAAGGTGGTGTCGTCCTTTCAACTACATGAGGACATTGCCCTCCCGTCCTTGTGTCCTCACCCATCGCATCCCAGAGAGTTTGCGCTGCACATATTGGAGGTGGTACGAGCCTTACGGGTGTACCTGTCTGCTACTGCTTCTATTCGGAAGTCCGACTCACTGTTTGTGACTGTCTCTGGTCCATAACAGGGCCAAGCGGTTTCATCTGCCATCATTTTTAGGGGAATCAGACAAACCGTCATCAAAGCCTATGCTCTCAAAGGGCGGGCGCCTCCCTTTCCGGTTACGGCGCATTCCACCAGGGCAATTGGTGCTTCCTGGGTTTCCCGACATTAAGCGTCGGTTGCACAAGTGTGCAAGGCGACGACCTGGTCGTCTGTTCATGCCTTTTAAGTTTTTTATAAGGTTAATGTGGCTGCATCTTCGGATGCTTCCTTCGGCCGCAGGCCGCTGTTTAAAGTTGCGACTCCTCCGTTGAGGAGCTCTGCCTTTATTGGAGTGAAGTTTTGGTTTTCCCATTTATACTGCTCCCATCCCTCTTGACACTGCTTTGGGACATCCCACGTGTAAAGTGTAAAGAGACACCGTGTCAGTCCATGGATGGTAAGAGAAAATAGGATATTTTGTACTCACCGTAAAATCCTTTTCTCTGACATCCATGGACTGACACGGCACCCACCCTTCCTTTTAAGTTTGTACTGCTTTGTTACGAACTGAAGTCTGCTGACTGTAGTGGGAGGGTTATGTCCGGTGGGACCGCCCCCTGGGTGGGGCTGTTCAGCTCTGGCTTTTAGAATGTATGTATAACATTTCACATTCTGCCTAGGTCTTCTCCTGCAAGCAGGGACATAACCCACGTGTAAAGTGTAAAGAGACACCGTGTCAGTCCATGGATGTCAGAGAAAAGGATTTTACGGTGAGTACAAAAAATCCTATTTTTCCCTTTTTTCCCTCTAATCACTAGCTTATTGAGAAAGGTTAAGATATTGCTTACACTCTGTTTTATTTAAAGTGGCAGCTCATTATACGAACATTGTATTCTCTTGGGCGCAGTGGTGGTATTCAAAGTGCGGGCGGATTTTTCTTTGGTACCAATATTCTTTGCAATCTAAGGAGCGCCTGGTTTTTGCCAGAGCACCCCGCAAGGTTTGAGGAGGTTTCACTGCTGAACAGCTCCCAGGTCTCGGCCCTCAAGCACACCCGTGTATACTACAGCTGACACTTTCAGAGCAGCACAGGAGTTAAGCATCTAGAAAAGCACAGGAATGCTGGACTCAGAGGTGGCTAGTGTTTAAGTGTATCTAGAATCACTGAGGTGTTTTTGAATTGCAGAAAGACAGGAGTGCAGAAATGTATTGCAGGACAGGAAGATAGGACTGACAGCAAACTATGCGTGCAATGGTATCTAAAAGCACAACGGCGTTGGAATTATGGAAAGGCAGCAGTTGTAGAAGTCTCTTGCAGCACTGGGATGCCAAGAACACAGACATGAGGGTCTCTTGTAGCACTAGGGTGACACCGGTGCACAGGAGTGAGTGTTTTTAGGTGTACTGGGGTGTTGTCAGCACACAAATACAGGAATGAGACTTTCTGAGAGTACTGTGGTTTTGGTAGCACACAAACACACGAGTAGGAATGCCCATGCGGCTGGAGTGCAGGGCAAACACAATGAAGCAGGAATGCCAGAGTGCAAAGGCAACACAATGGTTCAGAAACGCTAGCTGCAGCTGGGGTGCATAGAGAACACATTGGAGTAGGAATGCTGGCTGCGACTGGCGTGCACAGGAAATAGGAGTTCTGGATTCAGCTGGGATGCACAGGGAACATAATGGATCAGAAACGCTATATGCGGCTGGGGTGCACAGAGAGCACATTTAATTGGGAATACTGGATGTGGCTGGGGTGCACAGAGAGCACATTGGAGTAGGAATACTGGATGTGGCTGGGGTGCACAGGTTTAAAAGATGCAGGAACATTGAGATATACAAGGATACAGGGTCTCTAGAGGTGCAATGAATCCTTTCTAGGAACACTGTGGAATATCTATGCATACTTTTGGTACAAGGAACACTGGGGATCACTAGGAATACTCTCTGGTACAAGGAACACTTGGGATCAATAGGGATACTTATAGGAACTGTGGCTAGGAACACTAGCTGTTGCTGGGGTGCAGATATGAGCAGAGCTTGGCTTAAATTGAGAGGGAGATTGCCAGGTTGTGGGAGGGCTGGCTATGTAGCCAACTATATCCAACAGCAGGAGAGAGAGTTCTATCCGCAGCCTCCAGTCCAATGGAGGATCCAGACAAGATAGCCTTGCATATATATGGAACTACAAGTACCAGATCCAGGCTTTTAATGCCTGTAGATGTTATCAGATCATGGCAGATCAACTTTGCAACTGATTTCCAACAGCTGAAGGAGGATTTGGAGTTCTGATTAGTGGGTTTTCTGGTAGAGATCATGTGACCAATTGCCTTGGCCTTCAGGCATGCAACCTGTTTTGAAGGGAATCTGGAGCAGAATATTTTTCAGGAATTATTATTCTATATCTATTACAGCAAGAATGTTAGCAGTGCTTTGTGTTAACGTAAATTCCCATTTCAGTAAGATGCATAATTTATAAAAGGTTTAACCTGAACTCTGGTGTCGCACTGGGGGCTGGGAATGCCTGTGCTCAAAGACAGGGGGTTGAATAATGCTGGCCATCTGACTGAGGCCTTCTAGCGGCAGAAAAAGGTACTGCGGGAGAAACCTCTGGTTTACAGTTGAAAATTGCAGCAAAAGCTGGCTACATTATTTTATATTTTAATTGGCTGTTTAACTTTTATCATGGTTTTTTTTATAAAGAAGTGTTATCTGATACTCCATTTCCTAACCTCTCTTCAAAAAATTGCAAAATGTATTACATTTAATTAGGGGTGCAACGGATCAAAAAACTCACGGATCGGATCGATCCTCGGATCAGGGGTCACGGATCGGATCATTTTCGGATCGGCAAAAAAATTACTAATATCCACGTAATTTCCCCCTCACTGTAATATCCATAATCTTCCCCCCCTGTAATATCCACAATCTTCCCCCCCTGTAATATCCACAATCTTCTCCCCCTGTAATATCCACAATCTTCTCCCCCTGTAATATCCACAATCTTCTCCCCCTGTAATATCCACAATCTTCTCCCCCTGTAATGGGCATCTCCCCCACTTACCTTACTCTCCCGCCGGCCAGTTCAGATCCACGAGCAGCGAGGGTGAGGGATGATGACGTCAGCACGCACAAGGCAGCCGCCGCCGCCGGGTGTACCAAGATGGCCGCGGCTCCGGAGCTAGGCCGAAGCCGCGGCCTTTCCTAAGGCTGAGGCCGCGGATCGCGGTGTGTGCCGATCCGAAAGGGATGACCCGTTCGGATGACGGATCGTCACCGATCCGTTGCACCACTACATTTAATTGATCAATGGCCCTGATACATCCAGCTGCTGTAGCATTGTGTCTCTCTCGCTCGCTCTCGTTCTCTCGCTCTCGCTCTCGTTCTCTCTCTCGTTCTCTCTCTCTCTCGTTCTCTCTCTCTCTCGTTCTCTCTCTCTCTCGTTCTCTCTCTCTCTCGTTCTCTCTCTCTCTCGTTCTCTCTCTCGTTCTCTCTCTCTCTCTCTCGTGCTCTCTCTCTCGTTCTCTCTCTCTCGTTCTCTCTCTCTCGTTCTCTCTCTCTCGTTCTCTCTCTCTCTCGTATCCACAGCGCTTTGCTTTTTCCACCTTTTGTTATGTTACAGCCTTATTCCAAAATAGATCAAATTTCATTATTTTCCTCAAAATTGTACAAACGATACCCCATAATAATGTGAAATAATACATTTGCTAAGGATTTCAAACAAGCTTAACAATAAAAAAAAACACATGTACATAAGTATTCACAGCTTTTGCCATAACACTCCAAAATTGAGTTTAGGTGCATCCTGTTTCCACTGATCATCTGAGATGTTTCTACAACTTGATTGGAGTCCATCTGGTAAATTCAGTTGATTGGACATGATTTGGAAAGGTACACACCTGTCTATATAGGGTCCCACAGTTGGCAGTGTGTGTCAGAGCACAAACCAAGCCATGAAGTCCAAGGCATTGTCTGTAGACCTCCGAGACAGGATTGTATTGAAGCCCAGTTCTGGGGAAGGGTACAGAAAAATTTCTGCAGCATTGAAGGTTCCAATGAGCACAGTGGCCTCCATCATCCGTAAATAGAAGAAGTTTGGAACCACCAGGACTCTTCCTAGAGCGGGCCGCCCGGCCAAACTGAGTGATTGGGGAGAAGGGCCTTAGTCAAAGAGGTGACCAAGAACTCAATAGTCACTCTGACAGAGCTCCAGCATTTCTCTGTGGAGAGAGGAGAACGTTCCAGAAGAACAACGATCTCTGCAGCACTCCACCAATCAGGCCTCTCTGGTAATCTTCAGTAAAAGTAACATGACAGCCTGCCTGGAGTTTGCCAAAAGGCACCTGAAGGGCTCTCAGACCATGAGAAACAAAACTCTCTAGTCTCTAGTCTGATGAAACAAAAATTTACTTCTTTGGCCTGAATGGCAAGCGTCATGTCTGGAGGAAACCAGGCACTGCTCATCACCTGGCCAATACCATCTCTACAGTGAATCATGCTGTGGGGATGTTTTTCAGCGGCAGGAACTGGGAGAATAGTCAGGATTGAGGGAAAGATGAATGCAGCAATGTACAGAGACATCCTTGATGAAAACCTACTCCAGAGCGCTCTGGACCTCGGACTGCGTTTTAAAGGTTCATCTTCGAACAGGACAACAACTCGAAGCATGCAGCCAAGCTAACAAAGGAGTGCCTATGGGACAACTCTGAACTTTTTTTTTTTTTTTTTTTTTCCTTGTCAATAATATTTATTGGTTGCATAATAATAAATACATATTTTGGTTATTTATGCAAGGATAGAGATAAATAAAATGTGCATGAAACTATTCTGTAAGTAAATAATACATAACATAAAATATGTAAATTAATTAGATCTTTACTAACTAGATAGCCGGTGGGTAACATTGTATTCATGCCCACCGTGTCTTAAAGTGTAACTAAATTGCCAGTACGGCATACGCAAAGATTGTGGTATAATAACTTAATTGTAGTGAAGAACAATATTATTTATAAAAAAATAAAGGACAGTAAAGAGAGAAAATTGTGAGAGAGAATTATTATTTTTTTTAAATACATTTTGCAAAGATTTCAAACAAACTTCTTTCACGTCGTCAATATGAGGTATTGTTTGTAGAATTTTGAGGAAAATAATGAATATTGAATAATAATCCATATTGGAACAAGGCTGTAACATAAAATGTGGAAAAAGTGAAGCGCTGTGAATACTTTCCGTGTGTGTGTGTGTGTGTGTGTGTGTGTGTGTGTGTATGTGTATAATCTATTCATTCTCACAAATTTGAGTACACCCCTCCACATTTTTGTAAATATTTTATATCTTTTCATGTGACAACAAAACGGAGTACACTCCTATGTAAAAATGTCCAAATTGGGCCCAAAGTGTCAATATTTTGTGTGGCCACCATTATTTTCCAGCACTGCCTTAACCCTCTTGGGCATGGAGTTCACCAGAGCTTCACAGGTTGCCACTGGAGTCCTCTTCCACTCCTCCATGGCGACATCACGGAGCTGGTGGATGTTAGAGACCTTGCGCTCCTCCACCTTCTGTTTGAGGATGCCCCACATATGCTCAATAGGGTTTAGGTCTGGAGACATGCTTGGTCAGTCCATCACCTTTACCCTCTGCTTCTTTAGCAAGGCAGTGGTCGTCTTGGAGGTGTGTTTGGGGTCGTTTTGTTGAAATATTGCCCTGCGGCCCAGTCTCCGAAGGGAGTGGGTCCTGTTCTGCTTCACTATGTCGCAGTACATGTTGGCATTCATGGTTCCCTCAATGAACTGTAGCTCTCCAGTGCCGGCAGCACTCATGCAGCCCCAGACCATGAAACTCCCACCACCATGCTTAACTGTAGGCAAGATACACTTGTCTTTGTACTCCTCACCTGGTTGCCGCCACACATGCTTGACACCATCTGAACCAAATAAGTTTTTGTCTTGGTCTTATCAGACCACAGGACATGGTTCCAGTAATCCATGTCCTTAGTCTGCTTGTCTTCAGCAAACTGTTTGCAGGCTTTCTTGTGCATCATCTTTAGAAGAGGCTTCCTTCTGGGACGACAGTCATGCAGAACAATTTAATGGTCTGAGTACTGACAGGCTGACCCCCCCCCCCCCCCACCCCTTCCATATCTCTGCAGCAATGCTGGCAGCACTCTCATGCGTCTATTTCCCAAAGCCAACCTCTGGATATGACACTGAGCACGTGCATTCAATTTCTATGGTCGACCATGGCCTGTTCTGAGTGGAACCTGTCCTGTTAAACAGCTGTATGGTCTTGGCCACCATGCTGCAGCTCAGTTTCAGGGTCTTGGCAATCTTCTTATAGCCTAGGCTATCTTTATGTAGCACAACAATAATTTTTTTTCAGATCCTCAGAGTTCTTTTCTATGAGGTGCCATGTTGAACTTCCAGTGACCAGTATGAGAGAGTGAGAGAGAACACCAAATTTAACACACCTGCTCCTCATTCACACCTGAGACCTGTGAGGGATGTACTCACTTTTGTGAGATACTGTGTGTGTGTCTGTGTGTGTGTGTGTATATGTGTGTGTGTATATATATATATATGTGTATGTGTTATGTATGTATGTATGTATGTGTGTGTGTGTGTGTACAGTGGGGCAAAAAAGTATTTAGTCAGCCACCAATTGTGCAAGTTCTCCCACTTAAAAAGATGAGAGAGGCCTGTAATTGTCATCATAGGTATACCTCAACTATGAGAGACAAAATGTGGAAACAAATCCAGACAATCACATTGTCTGATTTGGAAAGAATTTATTTGCAAATTATGGTGGAAAATAAGTATTTGGTCAATATCAAAAGTTCATCTCAATACTTTGTTATATATCCTTTGTTGGCCATGACAGAGGTCAAACGTTTTCTGTAAGTCTTCACAAGGTTGTCACACACTGTTGCTGGTATGTTGGCCCATTCCTCCATGCAGATCTCCTCTAGAGCAGTGATGTTTTGGGGCTGTCGCTGGGCAACGTGGACTTTCAACTCCCTCCAAAGGTTTTCTATGGGGTTGAGATCTGGAGACTGGCTAGGCCACCCCAGGACCTTGAAATGCTTCTTACAAAGCCACTCCTTCATTGCCCGGGCGGTGTGTTTGGGATCATTGTCATGCTGAAAGACCCAGCCACGTTTCATCTTCAATGCCCTTGCTGATGGGAGGAGGTTTGCACTCAAAATCTCACGATACATGGCCCCATTCATTCTTTCATGTACACGGATCAGTCGTCCTGTTCCCTTTGCAGAGAAACAGCCCCAAAGCATGATGTTGCCACCCCCATGCTTCACAGTAGGTATGGTGTTCTTTGGTTGCAACTCGGCATTCTCTTTCCTCCAAACACGAGGAGTTGTGTTTCTACCAAACAGTTCTACTTTGGTTTCATCTGACCATATGACATTCTCCCAATCCTCTTCTGGATCATCCAAATGCTCTCTAGCAAACCTCAGACGGGCCCGGACATGTACTGGCTTAAGCAGGGGGACACATCTGGCACTGCAGGATCTGAGTCCCTGGCGGCGTAGTGTGTTACAGATGGTAGCCTTTATTAAGTTGGTCCCAGCTCTCTGCAGGTCATTCACTAGGTCCCCCCGTGTGGTTCTGGGATTTTTGCTCACCGTTCTTGTGATCATTTTGACCCCACGGGGTGAGATCTTGCGTGGAGCCCCAGATCGAGGGAGATTATCGGTGGTCTTGTATGTCTTCCATTTTCTAATTATTTCTCCCACAGTTGATTTCTTCACACCAAGCTGCTTGCCTATTGCAGATTCAGTCTTCCCAGCCTGGTGCAGGTCTACAATTTTGTTTCTGGTGTCCTTCGACAGCTCTTTGGTCTTCACCATAGTGGAGTTTGGAGTGTGACTGTTTGAGGTTGTGGACAGGTGTCTTTTATACTGATAACAAGTTCAAACAGGTTCCATTAATGCAGGTAATGAGTGGAGGACAGAGGAGCCTCTTAAAGAAGAAGATACAGGTCTGTGAGAACCCGAAATCTTGCTTGTTTGTAGGTGACCAAATACTTATTTTCCACCATAATTTGCCAAAAAAATTTTTTCCAAATCGGACAATGTGATTGTCTGGATTTGTTTCCACATTTTGTCTCTCATAGTTGAGGTTTACCTATGATGACAATTACAGGCCTCTCTCATCTTTTTAAGTGGGAGAACTTGCACAATTGGTGGCTGACTAAATACTTTTTTGCCCCACTGTGTGTGTGTGTGTGTGTGTGTGTGTGTGTGTGTGTGTGTGTGTGTGTATCGGCTTGAAACAACTACTTTATTTTACTTAGCTTGGGCTAAATATAATTTCTTTGAGTGGCACGTTTTTTTAAGATGTGAGAATGGGAAGTAGGCACTAAATTGTACTGGATGTTCAATGCTTGAAAATTATGCTTTTCAATTAGGGTTATCATCCGATGCAAATCTCCTCACGCCTAATACAGAGAGTAGTTGTGATTTAACAACCAGAACAAAGTCAACAAGTGGGAACGATGACAACACCTCACTGGACCTTGAGTGGGAAGATGAAGAAGGTGAGCTATTCTTCTTTATAATATAATATTATCATTATTGATGGCCTGCATTCTGGTAGATCTTTTTACTGATGCAGCACAATTTTGGGTAATACCACTGAGCTGCTAAAGTAAGTATCGCTCTCTTTTTTTTAGAAGCAGAGGAATAAAATTACCTGCACTCTTTAATGTACATTGAGCTCTTCTGAGATCAGGTCATGCAATTCATGGGTGTGCCATGTGTCTAAAATGTAATGAAGAATTGTAGCTCTGACATAGTCATTTTTATTGGTCATCACTTGTGAAAAGATTCAACTGTCATAGCTAAACAACGTTTTTTTTTATTTTTCAAGAACGTTTTTGAAAATGTCAAGTAAATGTGTATTTTGGGCATTATGACAGAAGCATTTATTAGTTTGTTAATTTACAAGTTGCTTGACTTATTTTGAGCATTATCTTTTATATTATTATTATAATACAGGATTTATATAGTGCCAACAGTTTGCGCAGCGCTTAACAAAATTAAGGCAGACAGTACAGTTACATTACAATTTGGTACAAGAGGAATCGGAGGGCCCTGCTCATTAGAGCTTACAATCGAAGAGGGAGGGTCAATTGATACAAAAGGTAATGGCTGTGGGGGATGAGCTGATGGAGAAAGTAAAACAGTGTATTAGTTAGAAGCAGGATAGACTTCTTTAAATAAAATGGTTTTCGGGGATCGTCTAAAGATTGATAGATTAGGGGACATTGGGACAGATTGGATTAGGGAGTTCCAAAGGATGGGAGAAGCTCTGGAAAAATCCTGGAGGCGAGTATACGGAACCTACAGAAGACTTAAAGCACAGTATAGTAATGAGATGCTTAGCCGCAGTAAGACATTTAAATGGTGTAAACGTTTCAAAGATGGCTGCATGTCAGTCAGTGATGATCCCGGCCCTGGTGGTTCCCAGCCCACAGTAGTCATTCCTGTGAACATTCAGCTTGTGTAACGCCTGATCCTGGTTATCGACGCATTTTTTATTTTATTTTTTCAGGTACTTATATAGCGCCGTCAGTTTATGCAACGCTTTACATATACATTGCACATTCACATCAGTCCCTACCCTCAAGAAGCTTACACTCTAATCTGTCGTGAACTTGCAGAAGAGACAAATCTTTCTGTGGGAACGGTGAACACAATCATGGACAAACATTTGCATTTTCGAAAAGCTAGCACACGCTGGGTGCCCAGACAGCTTTCCGCTTTTGACCGGTGTTCTGTCAAAATGACTAATTCATCGAGATCTCCAATTACGTCACTTCCGGTTACTGTAAAGCAGGGGTCTCCAAACTTTCTAAACAAAGGGCCAATTTACTGTCCTTCAGACTTTAGGAGGGCCGGACTAGGGCCATTGGGAGTAGAAAATGTCAAGAGGGGGTAAACAATACCATTCCTTTGGTGTCAGTGGGAGGACTAGTGCCCCATTGTTGGTGTCAATAGAAGGAATTGTACCCTTTTGATAGTGTAAATTGGATGAATAATGCCCCATTGGTGGTTTCAGCAATAAAAATGATTCACCATAGTTGGTGTCAATGGATGGAATAGTGCCCAGAGGGCCGGATAAAGGCAAGCAAATGGCCGCATCCGGCCCCAGGGCCGCAGTTTGAAGACCCCTGCTGTAAAGCATCAGTAATTGGAGATTTAGACGAATTGCTGTTTTGACACAACGCTGACAAGCATGTACACTGCTGTACATGAAGAGTTTGCTGTTTAGACAGAACAGCAGCTAAGGAGGTAAAAGTTGTCGCCACCATGTTGTTGGTTAGTATCGGGCAGACTAACAATGTCTGCTCATAATATCGTGTACACGCTTGCTAGTGTTGTGTCAAAACTGCAACCCGTCTAAATCTCCAATTACTGATACTTTACAGTAACCGGAAGTGACGTGATTGGAGATCTCGCTGAATTACCTATTTTGACAGAACACTGGCACAGAAGACATGAAATGTGCACTGCATTGAAGGAGCCTTATGTCAGGGAGGGCCAGGATTACTGAGAGGGGGTCCTGTTTCCTTATAAAGACACACAAACTCATACTGATCGCCACACTATGTGCACATTACAGCAACTCGGCTGGGAGGTATTGCCACATCCCCCTTACAGCCCAGACCTCGCCCCTGTTTGGACCCCAAAAAAAGAGTTCCTCGGAGGTCAACATTTCAGCACTGATGACGAAAAGAAGCAGACCTTCATGAAGCTGTCATAGGATGGTTCAAGCGTACTGACAAATAAATTTTTGCTGAATTTTTCAAGGCATTAGTTAAACGCTGGCATGTGTGTGTGTGTGTGTGTGTGTGTGTATATATATATATATATGTGTATATATATATATATATATGTGTGTGTGTGTGTATATATATATATATATATATGTGTGTGTGTGTATATATATATATATTTATATATATATATATATATATATATATATATATATATATATATATATATATATATATATATATATATATATTCTCAAGACAGTATGTAGAAAAATAAATGCAGTTTCCACTCCTTGAAATTTTGTTCTTTTATTATATAAACTCAAAGTCCCCGCTTGACTTGGAACACTCCCCTCGTATGTCACTAACCTGGGAAGAGTAGGCTGTATAAGGTGAGAGCATGAATAAGTAGAGGTTGCCTTTAAGAAAAATTGAAAATCAACGCATTTACTAGATCCAGCTATACAGGCAGCCTAAAGGGATTATTAAAGATTTTTTTTTTTTTTTAAATAACAAAAATGTCCATACTTACCTGCTCTGTGTAATAGAACTGCACAGAGTGGCCCTGAACCTCCTTCTCGGGTCCCCCGCTGGGGCTCCTGGCTCCTCCTCTCTCTGGCGAGTGCCTGCAATAGTAAGGCCGCTTCCCATGGGGGCACATGTGTGTGCTCGCTCCCAAGCCTGCTGCTGCGTCCATTGATACAGCCAGCAGAATTTGGCCTTGCTCCCTAGTCACTGGCTTTAATTGACCGCATTGGGAGACCATGACTCCCACTGCCTCAGCTTAAATTTTTTTTGCATGTTTTCGGGAGTTTTTCATTAAAAACACGCTTTATATTGTAAAAACGTCAAAGGCGGCTTGACACATTTAGACGTGTTTTTTGGGCGTTTTCGTTTTTACAGCTTGTTTTTACTGCCCCTGGAAGCAGGGCCGGTCCTGGACGAGCCGAGCGCTGCAGAGGGGGGGGGGGCGCCAAAGTGCTTCCCCTCCTTCCTCCTCTCCTTTTGTGCGGTGGCGTCGCCAGGGACGCTGATAGAGGAGGACCCGGACAATGAGGCAGAGATCAGTGTGGTGTGACACGTAGTACAGGGGGGGGGGAGATTCCCCCCCAAGCCGCCTACCTTATCATTAAAATGGCCGCAGCGCTGTCTGTTACTTTAACTTTGTTTTTCGGCAGTGACGAGTCTCCTCTCTGCCTGACAGCAGCTGGATGAGCAGAGCAGTGTCAGTGTATCAAAGCTCCTCCCCCCCCTTCTCAGTCTGTTCTGTACACACATGAGGAGGAGGGGGGAGAAGGGACGCTCTGAGCCTCAGGTCTGCAAAGTTTTTTATCATGCTCTGTACTGTAGATGGAGGAGGGAGGGGGAGAGTGTCTGGAAAGGAGGACAAGGTAGATGTCATATGAGTGATTGAGGGGTTAGGAGGATATGTGCTGGGAGGGGGAAGGCAATGCTAGAACTTCAGTGTGGATTAGATTTGAAATCTGGCAACCCCTCTCTTCCTTCCCAAAACACCCCTCCAGTACATATCCTACCCCCCTACCCATCCCCCTTGCACTGGCTCTTTTCTCTCTCAAAGCGCCCTCCCCCCAGCACATATGGGGCGCGGTGGCTGCATATGATGGGGCGCGGTGGCTGCATATGATGGGGCGCAGTGGCTACATATGATGGGGCGCAGTGGCTGCATTTGTTTCTTTTTTTTCAGAATTAGTTTGTTTGCGCCCCCCCAAACAAATTTGATCACCGGCCGCCACTGCCCCCCAGCACATATCTATCTCTCCCCACCCCCCTGCTAGCACTAGCCCTCTCCCCAGGACATATCTGTCCCCTGCATTCCATGCAGAACACTCGAAATTCAGCCACATGCACTGTTTGCTGCGGTGAGCTATGTGCCACATTACTACTCTTTCAGGTCACCAAAAGTGGCCCAGGTCTTTTACAATCTTTTATAGGGTATACCCCCCCCCCCCAAAAAAAAAACAAATGCCATCGCTAAAGGGTTCAGGTTTTGCTTGAAAAAAAGGTGGAAACCCTAGTAGGTCTGGGTTAAACAGTACTAGAAGGCGGTGGCTGACTGGCTGGGCTGCGCTGCACTCTGGGAGTTGTAGTCTTGCCGCACTGAAGTTCCTGGCAGTGGGAGCAAACTACAACTCCAACCTCCCAAGAGTCTCAGAGGCAGCCAGCATGTCACACATGACCTGAGCGGTTGTGGGCTGGGACCGGGCGTTCTATCAGATTCTCCGGAGTGGCAGAGAAGACTGAGATTCATCACCCCCCCTCCTCCAAAGAGGCCGTGCAAGGAAAGTACCTAGCTGTAACACATACCCAGACCCTGACACACTCCCAGCTGACCCCTCACATCCCATGGGCACGGATCAGGCTGTACTGATGATGGCACTGTCTGCATGGGTGAGGTGGCACTGATCAGGCTGCACTGATGCCTGGGCACTGTCTGCACTGATGGGCACTGTCTGCACTGGTGAGGCTGCATGGATGGGCACTGATCAGGCTGCACTGGTGAGGCTGCATGGATGGGCACTGATCAGGCTGCACTAGTGAGGCTGCACTGATGGGCAATGATCAGGCTGCACTAGTGAAGCGGCACTGATGGGCAATGATCAGGCTGCACTGGTGAGGTGGCACTGATGGGCACTGATCAGGCTGCACTGATGAGGCTACATTGATGGGCACTGATGGTAAGTTTAACCACTTCAGCCACGTAAGGATTTACCCGCTTCCTGACCAGACCATTTTTTGCGATACTGCACTGCGTTGCTTTAATTGACAATTGATGTGAGACGTTGTACCCAAACATAATTGACGTCCTTTTTTTCCCACAAATGGTATTGGTATTTGGTCACGGTTTTTATTTTTTGCGCTATAAACAAAAAAAGAGTGACGTTTTGAAAAGAGCATATGCTATGTGTTTAATTGGGTTTGTGTTTGTTATGCACAGAAGTCTTTCTCTTATCTTTCAATATGTGCCTTTTGGGTACAGATATTTGGTGATCCTTCCAGTCCCTCATTTACTTTTCCAAACTGATCATGCTAAGCACAGAAGTGGATCTGTTCCGGTGTGGTCAATTTGCATCTCTTTCTCACTGATAGAGATACAGGTACACCATGCATATGCACAACATGCTAGCGTCTCTATACGACAGGCTTTGTGTGCTCAGCGCCTGTGCTGCAACTATGCATCAAATGACATGGATAATGAAGTAAAGAACAGAGAATGAACAGCAGATAATAGGGTACATTTTCCCTTTTAACATGTTGTTGGTATATAATCACTATAAAATGAAAGTCATTGAAGCCAATCGAGTAAGCTACAGCCCATTTTGAAGAACGAAAGGAGTGCTCATTAACAGACCCCCTGCCATCTGTGTTTTTGTTTTTCTCACACATGCAAGTCATGAATATACGCATGTTTTTCTATTAAGCTTTTTTACTTCTTCCACATCCAGGAATAAACAGACTAGTTCCAATGCGGGAACGCTCAAAGACTGAAGAGGATATCCTCCGGGCAGCCTTAAAATACGATGATGGAATACCCGAAAGCCAAAGAGCCTCTGCCTCGGATGATTCCAATGGTCTGGAGTGGGAGAACGATTTTGTGAGCGCTGAGATGGATGATAATGGGAACTCTGAGTATGCCGGGTTTGTAAACCCTGTGAGTGAACTTTTTGCAGAGCCACAGGACAGATAGGAGCTGCTCTGGACCAAGAATTGTTTTCATTACCAAACAAAAGAGAGCTTTCTGCTCTCCCTCCTGGGGGGTAACGAATGTACATAATTTTCAGTCTTTTTTAGTTAAAAAATAAATAAAATAAAAGAGCAACAAGGAACTAGAAATGAGAAACTGGACAAAATAAGTGCAATTCTTATTGTTTTTTTTTTTTTCTTTTTTCTTGCCACAGAATTTTTCTCAATTATTAAATCGTGGGGGGGGGGGGGGGGGGGGTGTAATTAGAATATTTCACAGTCGTCTCCGATCACTAATAAATTATATGCACTATTTGAAGACTGAGATTTCGGCAATTGTTTTGCACTTGTCTCCTCTGGACCAGATTGTTTTTACTTCCATGTTTTACGCAGATAGCACCTGTTGAATGTAAATGTGGTGAAAGAACATGTTCATGTGCTAAGCCTGGAGTTCAGCGGAACAAAGTTGTTTAACAAGATAATATGGTGTCTGGTCTTTTCTTTGTACTTTGCACTGAAGTAGACATTACCTTTTTGATGATATTATAATCTCCTAACACTGTTCGGACTAGTGTTCATGGGCATCTAAGGAAAACCTGGATATCACTTTCAGCATTGTCTTTATTTATTCAGAGGTAATACATGTCATATATGTCCATGTACAATACTTACCATGCAGGCACATACACAAAGGAGTGCTTTTTTTTTTTTTTTTATAAATAACTACAGTGGGTCAAAAAAGTATTTAGTCAGCCACCAATTGTGCAAGTTCTCCCACTTAAGAAGATGAGAGAGGCCTGTAATTGTCATCATAGGTATACCTCAACTATGAGAGACAAAATGTGGAAACAAATCCAGACAATCACATTGTCTGATTTGGAAAGAATTTATTTGCTAATTATGGTGGAAAATAAGTATTTGGTCAATATCAAAAGTTCATCTCAATACTTTGTTATATATCCTTTGTTGGCCATGACAGAGGTCAAACGTTTTCTGTAAGTCTTCACAAGGTTGTCACACACTGTTGCTGGTATGTTGTCCCATTCCTCCATGCAGATCTCCTCTAGAGCTGTGATGTTTGGGGCTGTCGATGGGCAACACAGACTTTCAACTCCCTCCAAAGGTTTTCTATGGGGTTGAGATCTGGAGACTGGCTAGGCCACTCTAGGACCTTGAAATGCTTCTTATGAAGCTACTCCTTCGTTGCCCGGGCGGTGTGTTTGGGATCATTGTCATGCTGAAAGACCCAGCCACGCTTCATCTCCAATGCCCTTGCTGATGGGAGGAGGTTTGCACTCAAAATCTCACGATACATGGCACCATTCATTCTTTCATGTACACGGATCAGTCGTCATGTTCCCTTTGCAGAGAAACAGCCCCAAAGCATGATGTTTCCACCCCCATGCTTCACAGTAGGTATGGTGTTCTTTGGTTGCAACTCAGCATTCTCTCTCCTCCAAACACGACGACTTGTGTTTCTACCAAACAGTTCTACTTTGGTTTCATCTGACCATATGACATTCTCCCAATCCTCTTCTGGATCATCTAAATGCTCTCTAGCAAACCTCAGATGGGCCCGGACATGTAATGGCTTAAGCAGGGAGACACGTCTGGCATTGCAGGATCTGAGCCCCTGGCGGCGTAGTGTGTTACTGATGATAGCCTTTGTTACGTTGGTCCCAGCTCTTTGCAGGTCATTCACTAGGTCCCCCTGTGTGGTTCTGGGATTTTTTTCTCACCGTTCTTGTGATCATTTTGACCCCACTGGGTGAGATCTTGCGTGGAGCTCCAGATCGAGGGAGATTATCAGTTGGCTTGTATGTCTTCCATTTTCTAATTATTGCTCTCACAGTTGATTTCTTCACACCAAGCTGTTTGCCTATTGCAGATTCAGTCTTCCCAGCCTGGTGCAGGTCTACAAGTTTGTTTCTGGTGTCCTTCGACCGCTCTTTGGTCTTTATTATAGTGGAGTTTGGAGTGGGATGGTTTGAGGTTGTGGACAGGTGTCTTTTATACTGATAACAAGTTCAGACAGGTGCCATTAATACAGGTAATGAGTGGAGGACAGAGGAGCATCTTAAAGAAGAAGATACAGGTCTGTGAGAACCCGAAATCTTGCTTGTTTGTAGGTGACCAAATACTTATTTTCCACCATAATTTGCAAATAAATTCTTTCCAAATCGGACAATGTGATTGTCTGGATTTGTTTCCACATTTTGTCTCTCATAGTTGAGGTTTACCTATGATGACAATTACAGGCCTCTCATCTTTTTAAGTGGGAGAACCTTGCACAATTGGTGGCTGACTAAATACTTTTTTGCCCCACTGTATAGCTGTCAAGACAAACCACTTTTAGCATTATCAAACACACACGGTCTAACATTGTAATGCATCTCATCTAGCATGTCAACATGCATAAAAGCACTCATCAGTGTATATTGATGTGCACAGTTGCACGTTTTAGGTGTACTGATTTGCATTTTTGCATTAAAACATTAACTGACATTTTTATTTATTTATGTAAAACACATGGGTGTGAATGCAGTCTTAGTATTTCTCCATTTGCTTGATAGCATAAAAAGTGTGTGATCTTTGTACTGTACGTATAGTATTCTGCTCGCTGGCAGTCATCGTAGGTTTCCCTGGATATGTATTGTGGTATTCTATATGGTGTACATAAAGTCTGCCACATCTCTAATATGCAGCAGAGGCAGGGTATATTTTGCTTAAAGCGTTTGTTAACCCAAAAAAAAAAACTCCTGCCAGTTTCTCCCCGCCCCTCTGTAAACTGTGACCACGGTGTATCATGGCTGCTGAGACTATACATTGTGGTCAGTTTACGTGCCTCTGTCATCAGCAGCCTGCTATCTGCTCTCCTCTTTGCTCCTGTGTCCTCCCCCTCCCCTCTGTCTGTTTGTGAGCCATCCTCTCCTGCTGCTCTTATAACACTAACCTGTATACACCATCAGCACTGCCTTTTATTGCAGTGTCCCCCTCTGAATGATTTATAAATGCTGTAAATACCTAATTTAAAGTGGTTGTATAGTCTTTTATTTTAACTTTTACCTACAGGTAAGCCTAGACTAAGGCTTACCTGTAGGTAAAAGAAATATCTCCTAAACCTTTACGGTTTAGTAGATATTCCCCTTGCACTGCGCTGCTGACTGCAGTGGCGCATGCGCACAGGGGATTCTCGGCTGAAGCCGGACCTTGCCGGAAAGAAGTCTCCCGCGCATGCGCGGGAGTGACGAATCGCGGCTCCAGCCACTCACAGTGCTGGAGCCGCGATACCCGGAAGACACGCCGAGGCATAATGTCAGCTGCGTCTGTGTGGACCGGGAGGGACACCGACGCCTTGTTCTAAGGTAAGTATTTCATAATGAGCTTGTATGCTGTGCATACAAGCTCATTATGCCTTTTCCTTTACAGGTGTAAAAAAAAAAAAATGCGGGTTTACGACCGCTTTAAGAGCTGAGATTGCGATCACGTGACCAGCCAGCAGACTCCTGCCTGTCAGATGGAAGCAGTCTGGTGGCTGCGCTGTCGCCCGATCGCTTCCACCCCCCCAGTAATGGGTGCCCCCGGGATGTATCCTGGGCTCCGCTTGCCCATCTGTGGGCCCCGGACCAGCTTAGTGGGTGCCACCAGGGAGGGAGAGCGGAATGTTTTCTATGCCGCTCCTTCAAATTGTCACATCAGTGTAATAGAAAATAATCGCTTTAACCCCACTAACCATTAGAAAATTGAACGAATGTTCTTAAAATTAAAATTTTTGAATGAAAATTTATATGTGTATGGCCATCATTAGTCTAGAACGTTTGCAAGAAGAGACAGAAACAGCAATCTGGTTCTCTACTTTATCATCAAATTAAGAATATCAGCCAAAAGTCTGTTAATGAGCCCGTGGAGCAGTGACCAATGTGAATCTCTTCGATGTTCTCCATAAGAATAGATTATGTCAGCTGCCCTCTATAAATAAATCTTATTGTGTTGAGTGTGGTAGGCAATATAAGGCCCTCTGGTCAGCAAAGAGTTATTTCATTGTTTTCTGCACAGCATTAAGGAATATATATCAGATTGATATACAGTAAATACGGTATATAACATAAATGTCAGTAGTTGCACTATTTTGTCTACTGTTCAAGCTAATTCTGGCATCTTTGGGGGACCTGGACATACTGGTGCCTTGATTCCTTGGAGTATGAGCTGGCATTTTATCAGAGGGGTAACGAGAAACTTCAGGGCCCTGGTGCAAGAAATCATAAAGCATGATTTTGATACTTTATTTTATTTTTACACTGTACAACAAAGTAAAACATTTATTGATCATTGTAGGAGAGCACACAGAGTTACCAGCCTAACTAGAGTACTGACCATGCTGTGCGCTCCTGCCTAGTGTGGTAAGTTTTTAATAGGAAAGCAGAGGGACTGGCCATATCACCAGGGATTTCACATAAATGAAGTAATACATTAAAGCGGAGGTTCCACTGTGTTTTCGTTTTTTTTTTTTTGTCCCATTGAATGATTGTAACCTTTTCAATAGCTTACTCACTGTTCTGAATGTTTAAATCGCCAGCATTCCGTTATCCGACCTAAACGATTACTTATAAAACCTCCGTGGGACATTTACATTTTGCTTGTGGGCAATAGGAGCCCACAAGCACCTACTTCCTGATTGCGGAGAATGCTGTCTTCCCAGCATTCTCCGCTCGATCCCACGCATGCTCAGTGTTTTGGGGATAAGGAAACGAATAATGATTAAAATCGTACATTAAATTAAAAATGTACTTGCCTTTTACAGATTTTATATCAAACTTTAGACCGATTGCTTCCACTCCGTTGCATCTGTTGTATTGCCTCGTGTGTAATGGCACATAATGGCAATATTTACCTGCATGCCAGTTTATAAAATGGCGCCATTAGAGACGCCCTCGTCACGTGACCGACGTCACGCGTCACGGAGCTCAACATTTACTTTTGGGTAGCACGACACTGTGCTCCTAGAAAACCTTTCAATTCAGTCCCACAAGCCATTGCGGCGCCGGGTAAAGGATCAGCTACGCCTACTCCCGCGGGAGGGGAAACCAGGAAGTCACATTAAATGGCAATATTACGGTATGTAATTTTTTTTTTTTTTATGTTTGGCCAATTCATTATGTATGTTGGGAAACAATTGTTTTAGACTAATGTTGTAACTTAGGGTGAACCTCCGCTTTAAATCTGACCTGGGGAATGGGATTATTAACAGTGTTGGTGGGGAGGAGGGATGGGATCAGTGGAAGTGCTGGTGTTGAGGGGGTAGTGGCAGCGGTTGTACTTGAGGGGGGTGGCTGCGGTGGCGCCATCCTCTCCCACCACCACCTGTGCCTCTTACTGATCCCATCCCTATCCCCCCCCCCATCACCTGTGTTGTAGAAGTAATGGGGGGGATAGGGATCAGTAAGGAGGCACAGGTGGTGGTGGGAGAGGATGGCACCACCACAGCCACCCCCCTCAATTACCACTGCTGCCACCCCCCCTCAATTACCACTGCTGCCACCCCCCCTCAAGTATCACCGCTGGTACTTGAGGGAGGTGGCAGCGGTGGTGCCATCCTCTGCCACCACCACCTGTGCCTCTTACTGATCTCATCCCTATCCAACCCCATCACCTCTGTTGTAGAAGTAATGGGGGGGGGGGATAGGAATGAGATCAGTGGTGGGGGGATGGGATAAGTAAGAGGAACAGTGGTGGAGGTTGGCATCGATTGCTCAGCTCTGGCACTTGATTGACTTACCGTCAATCAGTGGCGTCACTAGGGTTGGTGTCACCCCCCCTCCACCAACTATAGTCCCCCCTCAGTACAGACCCCTCTCCACTAACTACAGACCCCCTCCCGCAGTATAGATCCCCCGCACTAAGAACAGACCCCCCTCATCAGAGTAGAATCCCCCCTCTTAGTGCAGACACCCCCGTTTTTTAGTGCAGACCTCCATCAGTATAGAATCCCCCCTTAGTGCAGGATCCCACTTAGTGCAGACCCCCGCAGTATAGATACATTCCTTAGTGCAGACCCCCCATCAGTAAAGACACCCCCCTTTAGTACAGACTCCCCAACAGTATAGACACCCCCTTATTGCAGACCCCCCCCATCAGTATAGAATCCCCCCTTAGTACAGACCCCCACAGTATACACACACCCCCCTTAGTACAGACCCCCTGCAGTATATACACACACACACCCTTAGTACAGACTCCCGCAGTATACAGACTCCCGCAGTATACACACCCCCCTTAGTACAGACTCCCGCAGTATACACACCCCCCTTAGTACAGACCCCTGCAGTATACACACACCCCCTTAGTACAGACCCCTGCAGTATAAACACCAGTGGTGGAATTTTCAGGGTCTGCAGTTGCTACTGGGCCCTGTAATTCCGCCAAGTCCGGGGGGCCGACACCCGTCCGTGAGAGGAGCCCGCCCGCAGCCCGTGTGAATGGCCCACTTGATTGTCACTGGTGCGGTGCGCACTGAGTGCTGTGCTTTCGCCGCTGAGGGAAGACAGAGCGGAATGCAGAGCAGGCTTAGGCACAGAGGCAACACTCACTGACTGAGACTGTGGACTGCCCCTGCCTATCCAGAGACACTGCGATGTAGGGAGGCGGGGCGGACTCTGAAAAATTAAGTCAGCAGACCAGTTTCACCAAATGAGAGAAGGGGGGGGAGGAGCTCCAAAGGAGGCTTGGGTGTCCCTGATCTCTATGCGTATTACAGGGCGGCACAAATTATATATTTTTTTTATTTGTTTGAAAAAGAAAAGAACAAAGAATAGAACATACATCAAAGAGCCTATTGGGCGTACCCAGGCTCAATGGGTTACTAGGACCAGACTAGCTATACACAAACAACTATGCATCAATCCACCCCCTCTGCAACTCACCCATCCACACAAAAGTAGGATAAAGACATTCCCACAAAACCAGTTAATATAAACATGAAGGTGAAATCTTAACCGCCTCCTATATCATCCATCAGGTGCACCTTTCAGCAAGCATCCCCTCTTGTCAAAACTACTTGCATGAGCCATAGAACACCCCATCCAACAGTTGATGAATCTGCCAGACCTTGTCAAACTTACCCCGGCATCCCGCATATGTTGCTTTGTAGAAGGGTAATGATTTATTGACTATACCCTTCCAAAATGCAAGTGACAGTGCATCTGATTTTTTCCAATATAAGATAATAATATTCCGTGCATAGAATAGAGTAATGGATAAAAACGTCCTCTGGGCCCTTTTTGGTACCAAATCCTCCACCAACCCCAGAAGACAGACTGGGATGGTTAGAGGGACCGGCGCCACTCAAGTTTCAGGGCAGCACAATGAGAGGCCGGATTGGGTTCAGTTGGAGAGGCACGCCGTCTCGTCCTATACAATTGATTACTTGCTATGGCGCCCCTTTAAGGATAAACCCTTAATACAGTCACCTACGTATCACACACCGGGTATGGGCATTAGGGCATTTAAATGGTGGATGGACAAAAGTCTGTATCGTATCGCCCACTTTTTCACACAATGCGGGCCTTTTAACCTATCTCATTGTCGTTCGGTCTTTGAGATGCCTCCTTCGGAGGTTTTGTTTTTTCCAAATATCTCACTTTTTGCTCTCTATCTGGCCCTCTGGAGAAACCCCCTCAGTGACAGTTTATGAACAATGGTGTACTAAAGACCAGGGTACGAGAGGTGGTATTTCTATGGTGTATGGGTCGCTGCTCCCCCCGGTTCAGAAACAATCACACATGCTGGCTTGGGAGAGGGACCTTAATCATGAGGTTGATCTGGACTCCTGGGCATCTCAACTCCAGATTTCCTATAAGGGTGTCCTGAAAGTTTCATTGATAGAAGCTAGCCTTAAAGTCATGACCAGATACTACGATTCCTGCAGAGTGTTTTCTAAATTGCAAACTGAGAGGCTCTATGATGATCCCTAAGGTGGTAAAGCCCTAAACTTAGGGATTTCTGGAATAGGGTGTTTTCCATGCTCCGGAAGCTGACTGGCCTGTCTATTGAACAATAGCCCAGTTTAGCGTTACTTAACCAGTTTCCACCTGAGTGGCCTCGTCCATTAAAGCCGCTGGTGTACTTCATTATCCAAGCTGCTAAGATCATTATTGCAGGGGCATGGAAATCGCCCTCCGTGTCATTTAGAAAGTTGAAACATAATTTTTTTTGTGGATTATGATACATGAAAAGGTTGCAAGTATTGTTAATGACCGTCAGTCCCCCTTTGAACACACTTGGGAGCCTTGGGCAAAATATCTCAATGTTCCTCTCTCTCAGGTCGCCAGTGCGGTAGAGTCTCCGGGCTCCACTTCCCCTCCATTGTCCCCCCCAACCTAGATCTTCCTTATTTTTCTGGTCTCTCCTCTTCTCTCTGACCTCCTTGTCTCCCCCCATCTTTTATTTTTATTCTATGTGGTTTCTTTTTTTTTTGCTCTTCTTTTCATGTGTTTTTGGCTTGCGAGTGCTTTGTAGTTTTATTTCAGTGCAACACCTGGTGTTTATTGGGATCATCTGCATGTAATAACATTCCTAAAATGGTATCTTATGTGATAAGTCCATGACTTGACGTAGCAGAAAAACGTATTTTATTTGTTGCCACATTTCATTTCAGTGGAAAGTTTTTTTTCATAATGGGATTTCTGAACTCAAGCTTTGAATGATGATCTGGCGCTGCAAATTTGTATTTTCTACTATGTTGCCTGGCACTGTGATGCCTCCTTGTTGTTATTCTTTTTTGCTTTGATATAAATAAATAACCTTTTGAAAGTTAAAACCATACAGATTGCAGCAGTGAAAAAACCCTTCTAAAACCCAAAATGTTGATGTGGCTAAAATGGTTGTAGGTAAAAAAACGCACCAAATCCTGGATGCTACTGTGGACTGACATAGAGGAGGTAGATCTCCACAGAAATTGTAGTCGCAGATCACCAAATGATACTAAATACAGAAAAAAAAAATACTTTAGTAAAACAAAATCCACCCTGCCAAAAAAAATATTAACTTGCAGTACTAATGCATAGACCTAGTTCACACGGACGTACTTGGGCATACACCTGCCGCGATAGGGCCGTTTGTCCACACAGGGATGCACAGGTGTTCTTTGCATCCCCATGCAGGCAGCCCCATGAATGAGTGTGATTCAACAGCTACAGGGACATAGCCGCTGCTCCCAATTTGCCATCCATGAATGTCCCCAAACACACACTGTCTGGACGGCTTCTGTTGAGCGGGAACAGCCATAGATGGTTTAAAATTCAGTCCCTTCTGAACCAGCTGAATTTCAGTCCATCTATAGGCAGCTTAAATTTCCACAAATCATAGAATAAAAAGACTACTTAACACGTCCACACCCTTGTTTGTATTTTTTTGCCGTTATCCAAGCGTCGGTCATGGCTGCATCCGCCATGCCTTACGGGAAAATAGAGAGTAGAGAATAATAGCATGTGCACTGCAATGCAAGGTCTATAAAGTCATGAATGAGCGAGTTTGGGGTGTAGGAACTTGATTTGCCTAACCTCAACCCGATAGAACACCTTTGGGATAAACTAGAGTGGAGACTGCGAGCCAGGCCTTCTCATATATATATATCAGTGCCTGACCTCACAAATGCGCTTATGGAAGAATGGTCAAACATTCCCATAGACACACTCCTAAACCTTGTGGACAGCCTTCCCAGAAGAGTTCAAGCTGTTATAGCTGCAAAGGGTGGGCCAACTCAATATTGAACCCTACGGACTAAGACTGGGATGCCATTAAAGTTCATGTGCGCGTAAAGGCAGGCATCCCAATACTTTGGCAATATAGTAAATATAAAATGTTTGGATGTTTTCCAGACACAGAAAATCCCGTTCAGTGAGAGCTTGTCTCTCTTTCTGTTTTCTATATACTTTGGCAATATAGTGTATGAAAACATTCAGTTCTATGTATTTACTCATTATTTCACTCCCCTCCAGTTTTCTTTTGGTGGTTTTGGTCTTCTTACAACACTATCTTCCATTCTCTTTGGTTTGCTTTAACTGACATCACCACTGACACAGCTTTAATACTCTGTCCTTATCCTAGCACATATATTTTTTGCCATATATGTCAATTCATACACGTTCACTTTTTTATAGAAGTCCCTAAAGACGTTTCCAGTTACACTTGCAACTACTCTCAGGGACCACCACTTTATGAATATCTGCCCTCCCCCGGTGTTGTCTTGTGGGGGTCCCGCATAAGCCAGATGCTGCCACAGCTCCCGGAGAAGATGCCCTTAGGAGAGCTTCCAGCTCTCAATGTTGCACTCTCGCTACATGGTGGTTGTGAGTATCCTCTTAATAAAGGGATATCCCCAAGTTATACTCTCTTTCATTTTGTTTTTTCCCTATAAAAGGCATTGACCTAGAAACTCATAGGTTTCATTTCAGATACACACATTGTTGTTCCTGAAGAGTGGATATAAATACTCCACGAAACACGTCGAGCCTCTGTACATGCACCGATTATGTATTCAATTCCATTCATATGAATGTTTGTATGTTACTATGCTTATCAATAATCTACTGTGCAATAGAAAGTTTCACAGGTGGTGTGGTTCTAATCCCGCTTCACTGTCATGTATTATCATGTTCTTGCATGTATATAGATGAATTATACTGTGATAAAATGTATTAATTTTGATGGATTTTTTTATCATGTTATATATCAAATATACAATTTTTTGACCCCTCACTATTGACTGCGCGCTTCATTCAAAGTCCAGCTTTTTTTCCTTTTTTCATTTGGCATTCCAATACTTTGGCAATATAGTGTATGTCACATTCACAGTCTATATTCCCATCACACACGTTCCTGGAATGAGCTCCTAAAAGGTACTGGGTGCAATAGCGACCCCCAGCTGGATACTGGAACCTGTACGATAAAGTAGATATTTACCAGCACACCAAGGATCATCAATTTCGTCCAAACTATTTTTACCAAAGATCACATCACAAAACAGTGTACAGTAAACCCCCCTCCATCGCGGGGGTTACGTTCCAGACCCACCCGTATTAAGTGAAAATCCGCGAAATAGAAATACCCTATTTAAATACACACTAGCCATGTTTTTATAACTTTCACTTTACTTTAAAAGCATTTTAAAAGGTCTTTAAACACACTTTTAAAACAAAAGAAACACATTTAAACACATAAAAAATACTGAGAGACATAGCAAGAGCAATGGAAAACACAAAAATATTTAATTAACAATGATTTAATCAATAAAATAATGTTAATAGGTCTTACAGAAAAAAAAACGCAATATACCGGGACCGCGATATAACGGGGGTTTACTGTAGTGCAATGTTTCGGAGCCATGTAGGATCACTTCATCATCACATGCCTGATGAAGGGGTTCTGCGTGGCTCTGAAACGTTGCACTACACCAGGGGTATGCAATTAGCGGACCTCCAAATGTTGCAGAACTACAAGTCTCATGAGGCATAGCAAGACTCTGACTGCCACAAGCATGACACCCAGAGGCATGATGGGACTTGTAGTTTCCCAACAGCTGGAGGTCCACTAATTGCATATCCCTGCACTACACTATTTTGCGATGTGATCTTTCTTTAATAAAAACGGTTTAAATGAAATTGATGATCCTTGGTGTGCTGGCGAATATCTAAATTATATATGTCACATTCAGACATCAATTTAGCACCTTCAACTCTTGTACCTGTATACCCTATATCAGTGATGGCGAACCTTGGCACCCCAGATGTTTTGGAACTACATTTCCCATGATGCTCAACTACACTGCAGAGTGCATAGGCATCATGGGAAATGTACGGTAGTTCCAAAACATCTGGGGTGCCAAGGTTCGCCATCACTGCCCTATATGGACCAGGATATTTTTTACATTTCCACTATGGGCCCGATTATCTGGAGATATGCTTTTTTATTACTTAATTTGACAAAGTAACTCGTATATTGTTTCTTGATGGAAAAAAAAAAAAAAAACTACGCTCTTTTGGCAATATTGTTTTGCAAAAAATTATTTATTTTATATGGAATCTTTAAACAAAGTTAAAAAAATCATTTTTCGTGTTTTGACCAGTGTTAGTTCTCTAATAAAGTAGTTTTGCTGCAAATACAAATATACATTTTTAGTCTACAAATTGCCTTGTTTAAAATGACACTAAAACTATGTTTCTGGTACAAAACATGGCAAAATTATTAGCAAATTAAAAAAAGGCTTTGTTAAATCTTGTGCATTTTCCTGTTTTGCAACACTAAAAAATACAAAACAAAAAGAAAATATTAAGTGTAAAAAAGTGGTTAAATAGGAATACATCTAAACAAAAACAACAAAAAAAAAAAAACAACAACACACACACACAAACAACGTGTAAGGATTCTAAGTAAAGTCAAACATAGAGCAAAGTTAACACCTTTGATCTATAGTAAATACTATAAAAGAACACATTTTTAATTTGCATTCAATGACACAAGCAGACTATCTGCAAGAACAGTGACTGCATTTTTGCTAAGGAATAGTGGCGGTAGAGGAATATGCAGCCGCTTTTCGTGTATTGGCTCAATTTATCTCCAAACTTGTTCTACAGCAGAGATACCTAATACGTTCAAGGTAAAGCATCAAAGTGGCAACCAAGGAACTAACATTCTGAAAAGAAGAAGTTAGTAGTAGCTGCCTACATAATTTGCTCATGACAGAGATTGAATGAAGACGTCAGGTTCGTGAACTATAGCTCAACACAGGCGTGATAAATATTAGTAAAAATTAAATATATGTCACAACAAATGCCTGGAGAAGGCAGTGCAGACAAGCATCACATTTATATATATTAAAAAAGTCTTTAAAGTTAGTTCCTTCATTGTGTATATGAAATCTATGTCCAATTATAAGTCATTCTCATCAACTTCTACTGGAGGAGGGGTGTTACCGCAGATATGTGAATATAGAGCAGTAGGACCATTCAGTACACCAGTTTCTGAGATACCAACCATTAATGGACCAGATACATCCTGAACAAGGGAGTAGCGCGACACTTCACAGCAGATGCTGTATTTTTCCTCGGATTCTCCTTCTTCAGTCTCTGCCAAGATCTGAAAGTCCCCAAAACGAATCATGAACTTAGGTGGGAGATCCACTTTGTTTAGGTAGCTTAGTTCTAGGCCATCAACATACAGTTTGGCTCTCTTGCTGAGGTTTTTAATTTCAAAGGCCATTTTGGAACTGTGCAAAGGTTTAAAAAAATTAAATTCAAACTGCAGGCGGGAGACTTTTGTGTTCAGCAACTTGAACTTGCACACATCCCGCCCAAAGATAGCGGCGTCTTCGGCTCTTAGTTCCTCTTTTCTGCCCAAATTAAAGGCACTGAAGATCCTTGGGTCATGTTGAAGAAGAGGATGGTACATTTTCAAATGCAGACAAGTAAGCGTCTGCTCAGTGTCCACATCATTGGCCACCCCTGCGCCCGCCATTTCTAACTGAAAAACACAGAATCCATAAAGTTCATTAGAGGTGTGCAAGCAAACAGTTTTATATAAAGTGTAAATAGAATGATTGTGAGCGCAATAAAGCAAAGTGCAACATTTCAAAGCGTTTCAGGTAAATAATAAAAACTGTCTTATCTCAAGTCAGAATCTTATCAATAACAGTATTTGAATACCAGTCTCTTCCTGTATTGCTTAGTAGTGTGTTTCTTAATAACAGGCTGTACACAGTAAAATTATTTATAGATAGGCTCCCATAAATGACCCAATAAAAGCAAGCATTACTTATGATATTCAATCTGTTTATGTACTAGATGAAGATAACAAGTCCCCAAGGGTGTAATAGATGCTTGCTATCACAATGGATGCTTTGACAACTTGCTTTAAACCTTTCTTGGAGATGCACAATTCCTTCTTTTGCTATGTAGTACAGAAATTATCAAAAGTATGCCCTGTTGCCACCATAGGGTGAGCATCATGGCAGGTCCCATCACAGAGATGATTTGTACATGGACAGGCAAATATATTCTCAACTGTTGTTATTGGAAGACAAGCAACTACTCATCTACAAATAGTGATTATAAAGTAAAACCGGTTACAATTATTTGTCCTCAAAGTCATTAGAAATGTCTTTTCTCATACCTTAGATTTTAACAAGTAAAGATTTCAAGTTGGGATATATGGGGATCCTGAAACTACTACATTTTAACTGTGAGAAAACTTTGCTAAAAGAAGTTTGTTTGGCAGGTTGTATATTTTTGGTTGGGTTAAGGCTTCCATTTAGTCAAATGATTTTGGTGTTAAGCCTCATACACGCGATAGGAAAGCGTAGGACTTTTGTCTGAAGGGCGTTGTCCATGAACTTGTATTGCATATAAAAACGTCAAAGAATTGTCGTCCAACAACCACGAAACTACGTGGTTTTTCAGCTCTTTAGCGCCACCCTTTGGGCAACTTCTGCCAATGTTGTGTTATGGTTAGCATTGCTTCTGAGCATGCGTGTTTGTACTTTGTGTGTACACAAGTCCATCGGACAAAACTCCAATCGGATAATCCGACAGCACACATTTGTTGGCAGACAATTTTAAAGCATGCTATCCCACATTTGTTGGCAGGAAAATCCGACAACAATTGTCCGATGGAGCATACAAACGGTTGGATTTTCTGACAACAGCCTGTCATCACACAATTCCCGTTGGATAATCCGATCGTGTGTATGGGCCTTTAGGGTCATGTAAGGTGAGCAATTCTGTCACTCGCAACACTTTAGCAGCAAGGAAATAGCTAAAATTGAGCCCAATTAGCAATAGTGGATGGGACTCCACTCCATTAATTGTTATTAGTAGCAAGGAAGCATGGTCTATGTGTCAAAATACCACTGAAAGTAACAACCAAGCTCTTTCAGATGGATGGATTCCGCCAGCGGATCCGCCTGCTCAGGAATCTGATCCCCGCTGAACAGGTGGATGACAGGTCCGTGTCTGCTCTGCTTATGCAGAGTACACAAACACTACCTGCTCTCCTCTATGGGCCTGCCCATTTCCATCTGACTGTAATCTGATCCGCCAGATGGATGGTGAACGGTTCCCCATCCATCTGTTTTTAGTGGATTGGATGTCAGCGAGTATCAACTGACACATGTTCGTTGACATCCGGCACTCCATAGAGGGCAATAGTCCAATCGGGTCCACCCGTCAGTTTTTTTTAGGGTGGACCCGATCGGACCATCTATTGCCATAATACACACAGAGAGGGGCTCGGGCCCCCCCTCACTGGCTCTGATTGACAGCAATGGGAGCCAATTATATTATTAGTAATATTACAATTGGTAAGTATTTCATAAAACAGAGAGACTATTTTGGGGTTGATTTACTAAATCTAGAGCGTTCAAAATCTGCTGCAGCTGTACATAGAAACCAATCAGCTTCCAGATTTTTTTTGTCAAAGCTTAATTGAACAAGCTGAAATTAGAAGCCGATTGGCTACCATGCCGAGCTACACCAGATATTGCACTCTGCAGTTTTAGTAAATCAACCCCTTTGTACTTAGGCAGGCCATACATGGGTTGAATTTTGAAAGAATTTATCGAATTTGAGTAATCGGGCATGTTGGAAATTTTTGGAAAAACAAACCATTTTCTAATCAATGATGGGAGAATCGTGCGAGAAATGTAATCGAAAAAGAAATGCGCATGTGCAAGAAAAAAAAATTCAGAGAAAGAAAAGAAGATTCCCAGCCACGAAAATTATTTTCTGTAGCAACATGAGGTGAAATTGAAGGCTTGGTTTGCCGAATTTCGAAATCAATGGTGGCACCATTGGATCACAAAACGTACAACATTTCTGATTTTCAAAAGAAAATTCTTTCGAAATTCAACCATGTATGGCCAGCCTTAAAAAAAAAATAGTTTGTGCTCAAGCCTTAGTAATTAGGTGCAAGCACTAAAAGGCTCATTGAAAAACAATATAAAACATAGATACGTAAAAAGAAGTTACGTCATAAAAGTAGCTACAATTATTTTACATAGGATAAATACATATTACTTTATAACCAGAAAGATTGGACAGATAAGGCCATCCCAGGAATTATACACCCTGAATAGATAGTAAAATGACACAGTAGCATCACGTAATATACTACAGTAGTCCAGTCCAGGGATGAGGGCAGCACAATCCTCAGACAGACAAAGGATAGCCACAAAGAATCATCCACTAGTTGTTTCCACTCCTGGTGAAAAACAGTACTGAGATGTTAATTCATTTGTATAAATAATCCTGTTTATAAGTTTTAAATATTTATACAAATAACCACTTGCCACCCATAGGATGTCATATGACATACTAGATTTTAAAGTGGTTGTTAACCCACCTTTCACAACTTCACATAATCCTGTATCCTAATGCTGTGTCCCCCCTATGTGTACGTTTTATAAAAAGAAAATGCCTTTTTTACCTCATTTCAGAGCACCTGTCATTAGGAAACAGAGAGGATTATATAGGACAAGAAAAGTAATTTTAGCAGCAGGAGGGGAGGGGGCGCACACTGACACAGGAGCAGACAGGCAGGGAGGGGGGAGAGAAGGACAGAGGAGAGCTGCGGATGACGGAGGCATGTGAACTGACCACGGTGTCAGGGCTCAGCAGCCATTATATACAGTGGTCAGTTTACAGAGGGGAGGGCATAGCCAGGCAGGATCAGCAAGGTATTTTTTTGGGGGGTTAACAAACACTTTAAGTGGTTATACAGCTGCAGGCATCATCCCAGTATCAAAATTTTCAGCCAGCGATTCTCATTAAATTAATGTAGAAGTGAATAGGGTGGCTACATGGCCACTCAATAACTTCTACAAGTGGTGCAAGGGCTTTACCAAGCTCTGAAGTCCCATCGGGGACCCCGATAACGATCCGACTGCTCCGGTTGCATTCCCTAGGAAAAGTGGAATGAACAGAAGCTCCTGCCCCTCTCCTGCAACACCAGAAACCGGAAGCGACAATATTTCATCACTTCCGGTTTCAGTTTGTTTGTTGACATGCTGTTACCAGCTTAAACAGCATCTGATCAAACCGGTCTTGGTTTGATTAGATCAGAGGTCTCAAACTGGCGGCCCTCCAGCTGTTGTGAAACTACAAGTCCCATCATGCCTCTGCCTGTGGGAGTCGTGCTTGTAACTGTCAGCCTTGAAATGCCTCATGGGACTTGTAGTTTCGCAACAGCTGGAGGGCCGCCAGTTTGAGACCCCTGGATTAGATGCTTTGGAGCGGCCTTTCTCAACCTTTTTACCCCAGGGGAACCCTTAAAATAATTTTCAGATCTCGGGGAACCCGATAAAACTTATTTATTCAGGGTTCAGTGCGAACAATGCCCCTTACTTTGGTGGTCAGTGAGAAGAATGCCCTTTTTTACAGTGGTGGCAAGAATGGCCTCCTTTACAGAGAGCTATAAAGATCATTGGTGTCATATCACTGGCTCCTCCAAGTGGAATTGGTTCAGAACTATGTAGGCACCATCAAACAGGAGGTAAATCAGCCACAGCTCAAGGAACCCCTAGCCACCTCTGGAGGAACCCTGGTTGAGAATGGCTGCTTTGGAGGCTGGGGGAAAGATCTGGTTTCTAAAAGACCCCAGATCTCAACATAAAAAGGTCCCGTCATGGCTCATGCTATCGCAAGGGATGTTATTCCCTTGTGATATCAATAAAGTTGATTAAAAAAAAAACAAAGCAGGTACAGTGTTAAATAAAAAAAAAGTTATATGTATATATAAAGCTTGCCCAACCCCCCTATGCTCACATCCACCACTTTATTCTCTAGGGCCTCTGAATATAAATATATATATATATATATATATATATATATATATATATACACATACACACACACACACACACACACACAAACCTTGGATTACGAGCATAATCCGTTCCAGGAGAATGCTCGTAATCCAAAGTACTCGCATTTCAAAGCGAGTTTCCCCATTGAAATAATTTGTTCCGCATTGACTTCAATGGAATGCAATATCGCATGCGGTCAGAGGCGGGGGGCGCCGGAGAGCCTCGGAAACGGCCGGAAAGGCCCGAGGACAGTTCGGCTGCCCTCGGCAAACCTCGGAAAGACTTTATTCACGAGCCTTTCCGAGTTTTGCAGAGGTCAGCCGAACTGACCGTTTCCGAACGCCGTTGATCGGCGCCCCCCCCCTCCACCTCAGGCCAAACGCGGTACTGCACCCGCTTTGGCCTGAATTCTGCTCAAGAGACAACATTCGCAAACCGAGTTAGGATTTTAGCAAATATAGTGCTCTTATTGCGCAACGCTCGTTAACCGCGTAACTCGCAATCCGAGGTTCCACTGTGAATATATATATAATGTTTGAAAGTTCCAAGTAATGTTCTTGCAAAAAAACGATAATGTAGGAAGGAAATGTTAGAATTGGCCTGGCGAAACAGTGGTTAAAAATTTGAATTGCTAATGAAATCCACCTACATGAATAAGTACTAGAAACAACGTATTCTAGTAACTAGTAAAGTCTGGACTTTAAAGTGATGGTAAAACTTTTTTTTTTTCTTTTCTTTTTTAAATAACATGTCATACTTACCTCCACTGTGCAGCTCGTTTTGCACAGTGTGGCCCCGATCCACGACTTCTGGGGTCCCTCGGCGGCTCTCATGGCTCTTCCCCACATCAGATAACCCCCTAGAAAAAGCGCTCTCCCGGGGGGTTACCTTGCGGGCACGCTCCTGATTCATTCATTCGGCGTCCATAGCCGCCGAATGTATGACTCGGCCCCATCCCCCTCGGCCCTGCTTTATTGGATTTGATTGACAGCAGCAGGAGCCAATGGCTGCATAGGATGCATTAAGGTAAAAAAAAACATGAGGGTTTACAACCCCTTAAGGCCTCATGCACACTGGCCATTTGGCCATCTCTCCTAGACCTGGCAGCTGTTAGGCAAAAAAAAAAAACATATGCAACGCGTTTAGGCACATCAAGCGCTTGGGCGATATTCATTTCTGACCACTGAAATTAATTAATGCCCCAGTGCTAAAGACGCCTAGCGTTAAGGCACATTTTTACCTGTGTCAAGCTTTTTTTTCCTGGCAAAACAGTGCTGCTCCTGGATGTGCTGTCAGTGGGGTTTTTTTTTCTGCCACTAAACACCCCTGCCTGTAAGCTCTTCAAAATATCTATATAAAAACACACAACATAAGCTAACATTTGGAGACAAAAAAAACAACCTTTGGACGCCCCTAACAGCAGCGTTAAAACATCCAGTGCGCGCAAAGATTATCAAATTTTTTGAGTGTCCACACACAAAATGGCGGTCCTCTGCGGTGCATTTAACGTACACGCATAATAGTGCATTGTGTTAAGCCTATTAATTTGATTAGGATGCCAAAACAGCACAGCGGACCAAACTTGGACACGCACCAAGTAAAATAAGGCACAGGGAGGAGAAAAGGAGGAAGGGTTAGTTAGAGTTAGTCTACCTTTCTGACCATGTTTCCACCTCCAGCGTTAGGGCTCGTTAATAGTGGCATTGCCGCCTGAAGAGTAATCCGCAGTAAATTGCTTTTCATAGAGTGGTGCAGGCGCAGCTGACAGGCATTCGGAAGGCAACACTGTCACTTCCTAAATACCTATATTTTTTGGAGACAAAAAAGATGCAGGTTTTTGTGGAAGAAATTGAAAAATTGCCCTAGTAGAAAAGCTGATTAGCTTCAAAAAAGGCAGCCACGCAGGTTTGTACAGTTGCCGCACCCAAGATACTGTGCTTTGCGGTGCGGCAAAAATTATTCCTGTGGATAAGTGAATGGGCTGCGCTGCATCCCCAAGCTAAACACTAGGCTCACAACACAGTATTCCCACTCAAAAACCTCTATAAAATTTCAAAAAATTCTTAAAAGCGGAGGTCCACCTGAATTTTTTTTTTAAAAGCCAGCAGCTACAAATACTGCAGCTGCTGACTTTAAAAAAAATGGACACTTACCTGTCCAGCACGCCCGCGATGTCGGCAGATGAGGCTGAGCAATCGCTCGGTCCTCGGATGCTGCCGCCGCCCGGTTCCCTAATGCGCATGCGCGAGTAGCGCGGCGCGCCATCACTGGTCCCCGCTCTCTCCTGTGACCAGTGTGTTTCCCAGGAGACAGGGGGGGGGTAGTGGCGTAGACTCTTTTGGGTGGAACTCCGCTTTAAAATTGCCTGCACCCATGAAATGGCGAAAAACGATGGTACCCAATTGCCAATGGTTTAAAAGGAAACAGGTGATCAGTTTAGAGTTAGCCATAAATTATGGCTCTAGAATTATTGCTCTCACTTTGACATTTGTGGTGCAATTGCTGTTTACATGCATGTACATTCATATGTATGTGAGGGGAGATGGGGGTGCTTTACATTTTATTTAATTCATTTTTATCTATTTCATTACAATTTATGTTTTTCATTTAACTTTATTGATATCACAAGAGGGCCAACAAGCCCCCTATGGTATAGCATTGGGTAGGTGACAGGTTCTCTTTAAGGAAACATAAGGGATTGATTAGACCCCAGTGTCTATCCTGCACTCCACTGCAGCTAATCAAGCACAGATAGTGCTTGATTAGCTGCCTCCCTGGCTGCAGTAGCTGAGGAATGACAGCTGTGAGCCTGGAAGTAACATAATACACACACTTCTGGGTTCATTCTTCGCAGAGATAGGGGCATGGATGATCCTCAATCTTTTCATGCACATTGTGGTCAGGCAATTTACTGTGGCCTGGGGCTCCTCCTAGAAACAGGAGAGCCAGGGAACCACCGTGGCTGAAAACAGAGGTGGGTGGGAAGCACATTCTTGGTACTGTAAAAGTTGATTAGATAGCTTTACAGTTGCCTGGATCACTTTTACACGAAAATTAATCAGAGGCGTAAAACAAAAATGACATGTTCATGCCTGCAGTTTTGACTGCTTGTATACCAGCCTGGTTAGAAATAAGCTTTGGTAGACAACGGGTTAAGGGGGCTGGAAAACCACCTATTTTTGCCTCCACCAACCACAGGTGTAAACTAAAGCCCATACCTAATACAATTTCTGTAAATCCTCCTTTAGCCCAGGTTCACACTGGGGCTGCAGGAGTGAAGCCGTGCGAGTTCAGCTGAACTCACACGATTTCACTCCTGCCTGTCAGTCCCGATTTCAGCCCGATTACAGAGACATCTGACACAGATGTCAATGTAAATCGCGGCTGAAATCGCAAAAAGTAGTACAGAAACTACTTTTTGTAATCGGTGCAGCGCTGCAGATGCGGCGTCGCACCGATTAGGACGGTGCCATTGCCCGCAATTTGCGGCAAATTTCGCCGATTTGACATGTCAAATCACACCAGTGTGAACCAGGGCTTAGAGTAACTTTCAACTATGTAATGCCGGAAGCTGCCTGATTTGATACAAATTGAAAGTGTTGTTTAGGTTTGACCTCATATTATATGGTTTTTGATAAATCGAAAGGAAAAATTGTACAACAGGATTGCATAATGTATGGCCAGTGGTTGTAAAGCATCAAGGTTTTTCACCTCAAAGCCTCGTACACACGCTTAGATTTTCAGATAACTGAACGGACGTTTTTTTTGTGGCATGCTAGTCTCATGTCGAAAGTGAAGCGGTTACTCACAATACGAAAATTTTCATACAACGTCAGAAGTGACGTAATGTGTTGAATAGTATTGTATGTATTCTTTTGTTTCTGAGCACGCGTAGTCTTGCTCTTACGATTTTTTCCAGACGTAAACCGTACTAATGAAATGAAAATCGGACGTCGAGTTCACATCCGACAAAAATTTTATAGTCTGCACATCCAGCTTTTGTCTAACCGTACTAATGATCCGAAAATCGTCATGCATTCTATGCATTAAGGTAAAAAACCTTCTGTGCTGCAGCTGCCCTTCCCTGAGCCTATCCAATCCAGTGATATCAGAGTCGATCCGCCCTATACGCTCACTACGCAAGCTGCGTAGGGCCTCGCAAATTACTCGAGGCCCCGCCTCCCCCTCGTGTCATAAGTAGACTCGGGGTGATCGCTGCAATCCTCATTGATCACACATATCCATCCATCTCACACCAGCAAACTTCTATCACATGCCGTATTACCGTATGCCCCTGGGTGGGCGTGTCATGGGAGGAGCCAAACACCCAACCAGCAACTAGCATTCTCCCAGCTTACACGCCTCTCCCTCGTGACGCAGCCCGCTGGGCGGGGTTATAGGGACGCCGCATCTCCTCTCTTCACTGGCATCGAACTCAGTTCGGAAGTTTTCCAAAAGTAGCCGAAGATTGAGGGGGCTCGCGATCGGATGGAACATTGAAAGGAACGGTCAGAAGAAGAGAGCGAGGAGGAGGGGCTCGGAGTGGAGGGGTGATAAGTTGTGCTGGGGTGCCGGGAATAGGGCGAGTTGGTGACCCGGAGTGACTATGAGGAGAGGGCTGGTGTGGTGACCCGGAGTACACCGACCAGACATTCCTTCCTGTTCATGGCTTGCCCGGTACAGACCGAGAGGGTGACCCGACACACAGGTAGGTGACCCGGAATGGGTGAGGGTGTGAGTGTACATCTGTAATGTACCCCATGACATGGAAACAATCGGTAAAGTTCTGAGGAGGATCCCACATCTTCAACAAACTACAAAAACTGTCACATCATAAGATTCTACCAAGTCAGGAGCAACCAATCCGCTTCTAGCTTCTGCCTGTGTAGTTAAGCTTTGAAAATAAAAGCTAGAAGCTGATTGGTTGCTGTGCACAGCTCCTCCAGTCCTAAGCTGCCCATAGATGGATAGAAATTTATCAGGGAACAGCCAAGATTTCGGAAAACTTTTTGGTTTACATAGTTTATGGTATCACGGGTCAGGTAGAGGGCCCCTTAGCAGAATGCTAAGGGAGGTCAGGATCGACACTGAGTGATGTGCACAAGCTCAGCAGCTCCAGCCGCTCACTCTCTCCTCATTGGACAGATTGATAGTCAATCAAATCCAGTGACAAGGGAGGGGGGTGAGGCCGAGTCCCGCTGTCTGTGTCAATGGATGCAGCAGCAGGACTCGGAAACGAGCCTGCATGGGTGCCCCCAGGGAAAAGCAGCTTTCCGTGGAGGGCACCCGACAAAGAGGCGGTGCCAGGAGCGCCGGAAGGCCTCCCTAGAAGAAGAGGATAGGGGCTGCTCTGAGCAAAACAATTGCTGCACAGAGCAGGTAAGTATAGGCTTTACAACCCCTTTAAGCCTTACTGAATCCAATAGTTCTCCCTCTGCATTTCTGAATTTGGCATGGCTGTGCAAAGCTCCGCCCCCACCGCCACGTCATTCAATCACAGAATCTTGGAATGAAAGACTACGAGTTAGAGCTGCACGATTAATCGTATATTAATCGCAATCTCGATTCACCCCCCCCCCCCCCGGTCTCCAACCTGGATTAGCTAGATTTTCCGGGATGTAGCCTGGCCCGGAGGAGAAGCCGCTGAACCACCGTGGAACGCAAATGGCGCCGATATTAGTACTGATGTCAGCAGCCGGAACTGACGTCAGTCAGCAGAGAGGATGCCTGGCCGTGAGTGGTACCACATTTCTCGGCTGGGAAACGCCACCAGGAAACACCGCTGTGAGTGCGCACCAGCACCAGCATTGATCCGATGCCAGCTGCCAGGCATTACACCGCCGGGAAACACCGCTGTGAGTGCGCACTGCGCACCAGCATTGATCTGATGCCAGCTGCCAGGCATTTTTTGAGCATCATGATCTGGTGATCTGTATTCTAAGCAAAAGAATAGCGATTCTCTTTTTTCCCAGAATCGTGCAGCTCTACTACGAGTCCCTTCTTCCACGATGGCAGAAGGACTTGTAGATCTAAGGGTGCTTTTACAATGATGCAGTGTTCTTTTTGCACTCTGTATCTGCAGCGCCATGTACCCGTTGGTTTTGTGCCCTTGCCATAGACTTTTATTGCATCAGGTGGTTATGGTGCGTTTTCTGAAAGTGCACCAAAACCGTCTGATGCCATTGAAGTCTATGACGAAGCCCACGTAACCCGCATGAAAGGTACACTGCACTGCATATGTGGCGTGGTAAAAATCGCACTGCATCAGTGTAAAAGGGGCCTAAATGGAACACCGCACTTGTACTCCTTCGATATTTCCTCTAGCCTTGTCATGGAAAGTTTGGTTCTGAATGAACGCACACTCATTCCTAAGAAGTATTCACCATGCAGTGCAGTGTGAGGAGCCATGTTGTCTAGGAGACAAAAACAGCTGCTTCAGCTATGTTACTTCCACAAACACCAGAAACATGCAAAAAAAAAAAAAGGGACTTACCACTCATAGCTTCTTAAAGGTTACACAAGACTTTACTTTGGAACGCACCCATCATTGTATTACATTATACCTCACAGCAAACTTGTGAAATGTGTCCCGCTGAGCTGACGCTGCCAGGGTTATGTTTGTATGTGTCATACATTTCCTCAGGGGGAAGGGAAGGGGGAAGGGTGGAAGTGTCTCCCCCCTCCACATGACTGCCGGGAAATTCCCATATAGTGCTGAACTAAGTAAAGACAGGCGGAGGACCTGATGTAATGCTTCGTATTTAGAACAGAGCTCAGTGTTTTCGTATTACAAAATCTGAACACAGCTGCATTGTTTTCAATGGAGTCATTCACACAGGTGCGTAAACATGCACTGCATTCAGATCTGTAACTCAGAATCCCAAAAATCTGCATCCAAGAACATGCGCTTTACACACGTATACATGGTTGTAAGCACGTAAATTAGGTCTAACCCTCGATTCACATCTGTGCGCGTGGCTGCGGGTATCACAGCGATTCCCACACCCACAGTGAAAATGCACTCCTCAGTGGAATCGCCCGGGGCTGCCATTCATTCTGAATGGCACCCCCACGCATGTAGAATCGCAGTGCGTGTGTGGGAACCGCAGGGAAATAGCATGGTCAAAAAGACCATGCAATTTCCCTGCGGGTCGCGTTTTTGAAATGCACCTTTTTTTGGCAGAAACACAGGCATGGTAGCCCATTCATTTGAATAGGCTACCGTTCCCGTGCAAAAACACTAAGGTGTGAACCTAGCATAAACTTCTGGGTCCCCGTGTCACTTTCTCCAGCCTGTATGGCTGGAGAAGAATCTAATCCAGGGGTCTACAAACTTTATAAACAAAGTGCCAGTTTATTGTTCTTCATACTTTAGGGGGGCCGGACTGTGGCCAGTGGTAGTGGAATTTTTCCAGGCATTAGCAGGCATAAACACCACCATATTTGGTATTAGGGGAAGGAATAGTGCCCCATCGTTGGTATCATTGAGAGGAATAATGCCCTATTATTGGTATCAGGGGGAGGAATAATGCCCTGCTGTTGGGTGTCAGTTGGACAAAAATTGTCTCATTACTACAGTAAGAGGAATAGTGCCCCAAGGGCCAGGTAAAGGCAGGCAAAGGGCCACATCTGGCCACAGGTTGGAGACCATCTAATGCAATACTTCACTACATTCACTTCAATGGAGGGCAGGGGAAACATCAGGGGTCTAAAAGACCAGGTATCTCAATAAAGAGAACCTGTCAGCAAAAAATCAGCACATAGAGGACTTTGTTCCCATGTGATAAAAAAAAAGTTAAAGCGGTAGTAAACCGTGGCTGTGGCATATTATGAAATACCTCCCTTGGAACTAAGCCCTCCAGCGCTGTGTTGTCACCGCTGACATCTTCCCCTTGCCTTTCTTCCAGCCCACAGTTCCGGCAGGAAGCTCTAAGGTCAGGCAAAGTATGCCAGACCTTCAGAGCGCATGCACTGGTGACGTTTAAGAGATATTCATTTTACCTACATGCAAGCCTTATTATAGGCTTACCTGTAGGTAAAAAATGACCAAGCAGGGTTTACTATCGCTTTAAGGAGAAAAAAAATAATTAGAAAATGAAAGTCCCACCCCAGCACTTAAAATCCCCCCAAAAATTCTGAGCCCACATACACACACACACGTACGAATGTAAACACATGCATCGGGGGGTTTCTATGTTTATTGCACTACATGTTACAAATAATAAAAAAATGGTAATCAAAACAAGCCGCCCTAGTGATTACCCCACCGCGCTGTTTTAACAGGAAGATACAGTGCATCAAATCCTAATAGCAGCCACTTTAAATATATGTAAACCTGTGAAAAAATATAGTCAACACACTAAAATAGAATGACAAACTATAAGTGGCGCTAAGTGAATATAACAATTATAAACTGTGATTTAAAAGTAATAGTGAAATATACTTAAACCTTAAAAATAAAAAAAGGCATAAAGACAAAATTCCAAAAAAACGAGTATAAAGTGACAACACAAATAGAGTCCATATAAGTGTGCAATAGTAGTGTTCAAAATTAAATGTTAATCTTCTTCTCTTCCACCACACCACAGTGTTCAAGTGAGTCAAAACCCCCTTCAGATTGGACACTCACCGCAATGCAATGCCTCACACTCTCGTGTTTTGGCAAATGAGCAGACAGCACCTCTCAACTAGGTGGATTGGTTCAACATCCGATGCAGTGATTCTCAAACAAGCTCCACATACTACATGTTACACATTGCCACGCATGTGAGAGCAATAATTCTAGGCCTGCTTTTCACAGTTAACTCTAAACTTATGACGTATAGGGGCTTTTAAATAATCGCCTACTGAAAATATAGGGTACTGAAGTTTGTCGCCGTTTCATGGGTGCACCTAGTTTTAAAAGTGATTGTAAGAGCCCATTCACACAGGGACGACTTTGGATCCGAGTTCAAGTCGCCCCAAGTCGCGCTGCATGAGAAAATCAATGTAAGTGAATGGAGCCGTCTTAATGCACACTACTGCAGTCGCTCCGACTTCAAAAAAGGTTCCTGTACGACTTCAATCCGACTTCTAGGCGACTTGTACCCATTGATTTCAATGGAAGTCGCCTCAGAAGTCGGATCACTGTCTTAACAGAAGCAACAATACAGGAAGAGAACATACATTTCTCAGGCAAATCCCTCCCTTCCACAGAGCGGATTGTTGTTTGATTGGCCACTGGAAAGCCTCCTGTCCTGGAGGCGACTTTAGTTGTGTTGTAAGTCGCCCCAAGACGCGCTGAAGTCGCCCAAAGTCGCGCTGTGATTCATACTCAAGTCATGTCCAAGTTGCCTCCCAAAGTCACGCTGGAAGTCGTGTTGCCCCTGTGTGAATGGGGTCTAAACCTTTGTGTTTTATTTTTTTCTAAATAACAAACATGTCATACTTACCTCCACTGTGCAGCTCGTTTTGCACAAAGTGGCCCCGATCATCCTCTTCTGGGGTCCCTCGGCCTCATGCGGCTCCTCCTTGCACCAGTTAACCCCCTAGGAGAAGCGCTCTTCTGGAGGGGGGGTTACCTTGTAGGTGCTTTTCTGAGTCCAGCATTTGCGTCCATAGATGCGAATGCCGGACTTGGCCCCGCCTCCCGGCGCCTGCGTCATTGGATTTGATTGACAGCAGCCGGAGCCAATGGCTGCGCTGCTATCAATCTATCCAATCAACGGAACCCGTGGAAAGAAGGAGAGCGCGTCTCCGCCGAGGGAAATACGGGGCTCAGGTAAGTAAAACGGGGGGCCGGTCACTGACAGAAGTTTTTTCACCTTAATGCATAGGATGCATTAAGGTGAAAAAACACGAGGGTTTACAAACCCTTTAAGGCTTGACTTGTTGGGCATCTTATTTACTTGGGGCAACCTCATCATTATATTTTTCCCAAAAATTGGTAATTTACTGTGCTTATGTGCTCTAAAATTACCTTCTTTTTAGTGACATTTTGCACTTTCTAACCTGTTGCACTAATATCTTGTAACATAAAAAAATTGGAACTACCACTATTTTATTCTCTGGGGTGATTGCTTTCAGAAAATATATATAATGTTTTATATAATCTTCAGGCCTAAAATGATTTTTAGGAACAAAAAACGTAAAAAAAAAAAAAAACACCACAAAACGGCTCTGGCAGCGAGAGGGTTAAACCAACCCCAATCCCTAATGACAGACATGATTGCATTTCAAGCAAAACTGAATATAGCCTGGCTTCCAGGAGCACAGAAAGCAGTACAGGAACCCCATTGGGTACTGACACTCACACCAAATGTGTGCGCAATTGAATGTGATGTGTGGGGGCAGCAAGGAGACAAGTGACGTGTTGTTAAGTTACATTGCACCGTTTTCTTTTTTTAAACTGTATGGAAGTGTCACGCAATGGCACTTCACTTAATTCTATGATGTCGTGCCGAGAGTACTACTGGTTTGTCAAGTCATCTCCAGCACAGTTTTACCTAAAGCCCCGTACACTCGGTCGGACTTTTGCCCAACAAACTTCGTTTTGAGCAAGTTGGACCAACAATCCGACCGTGTGTACGCGCCATCAGACAAACTTTTTTTGCTTTTTTCTTGTTTTCAGCGGACAAAAGTTGGGTCTGCAAACGGACAAACTTTTGCCCAACAAAAGTCCGATGGAGCAAAGTCCGACTGTGTGTACAGAAAACCATCGGAAAAGTCCGATGGACAAAACAACTAATGTTAAAATCAACCAACAATAGCAGAAGTTGACCAAAGAGTGGCGGTAAAGAGCAGAAAAGAGCAGAAAAACCACGTGATGTTGCAAAAAGTTTTGGGAAAGTTTGCAGAAAAGTCAGAGCGTGTGTATGCTATGGGTGTGCCCGGCCAACTTCGTTCGGACAAAAAAACACGGAAAAGTCAGATGGAAGTCCGACCGTGTGTACGAGGCTTAAGGAATGCTGTAGCTGTTACCAGATGTTTCTAAATAGAGTCTAAATCTAGTTATTTTTTTAAAGGAATATTTGTGAAAAACTAGGGGGCGTGGCCTGGTAATGAAAAAATTACATATGTGGTATCCCAAATACCCAGTGACCCCAGATTCATTTTTTTAGAAAGGGGGTCTAGTACTATATCAATGATGTAGCATACACCAAAAACAACTGTCTGTAATACTTTATTTGCACTAAAATTTTAAGCAGAACGTCGTCCAAAAGTGGAAGTTTCGCTTTCCCACCTCCTTCTCCCTCCGTTACGATTTTCAGACACATTATTTATTTATTTTTTTGGGGGGGGGGGGGTACCTGGTTTTGACAGGTACCCGCTCAAACTTCTGCTTGGATTGCTCGTCCCCCTTTTCCCGCAGCATTCTGGGACCTGTGATTTGCTGCTGCGGGACCATTTACAAAGCGCAGCAACTGTGAAGCCGCAAGGAGTCACAGCCGGCTTCCCTTAGTAAACATGCCAGCACCAGGGACCCGAAGGCCTGTGAAGAACGTGAGGTTGGCACTGGATCCCTGAACAAGTAAGGGTCCGTGCACACTGGGTTTAAAAAACGCTACTTCTACCGGAGTTTTGCGTTTTTTTTTTTTCTCCTGCCTGTAGAAGCAGCTCACTTTTGTCCTATGTGTTCATGCACATTGGGACGTTGAGCCCTGGTTCACACTGGTGCGATTTGACGTGTCAAATCGCATGTCAAATCGGCGGCATTTGCACCGTCCTAATTGGTGCGACGCCCCATCTGCACCGATTTCAAACAGTAGTTTCTGTACTACTTTTTGCGATTTTACCAAAAACATGGGGGTTTACAAACCCTTTAAGGGCCGGTTCACACTGCTGCGTGGTGCGATATTGCATGTGATTCGCACCGCACTGCAGTGCAAATCACATGCGGTGCCTGTGCCATGCAAATTAAGCCATACAGATAGTATGGCTAAATTCATATTGCATTCGGACGAAACTCGCACCTTTTTTTGGTCCGCAGAAGAATCGGATCGCATGGGTGTTCACACCCATGCGATCCGATTCCTGTCCGAATTTGCATATCGCACTGCAAAATGCGAACTGATTTGGGTAGTGTCATTAACTTTTAATTGACACTCCCAGCAGTTCGCATAGGGCAGTGTGAACTGCCACCGGGCGACATGCGATGTGGGAACCAGCAGTGGATTTGCAGGGTTCCCGCATCGCTGCAGTGTGAACTGAGCCTAATGCCCCGTACACACGATCCGAAAATCGTACGAAAAATACTGCTTTCGAGACGATTTTGCCATAATCGGATTGTTAGTACAGAGCTTTCGAGAGCCGATCACAACAGTTCATCCGATATTATTTTATCGGAGAAGCACAAAAAAAAAATCTCGTATGATACCAGATCGTACGATTTTTGTTTAATCAGTACAGTTGTCGTCCGAAAATACAATAGAAATACACTACAACACATGACATCACTTCCGATTTTTTTATCGTACAAGAATTTTCGTAACTGTAGTAAACTCTTCGGGTTCAATATACGACTAGCATGCAAAAAAAAAAAAAAACAGACGATCTGTCGGCCGATTTTCGGATCGTGTGTACGGGGCATACTGTAAGTGTCCTTTTTTTTAAAGTCAGCAGGTACGGTATCTGTAGCTGCTGACAATTTTTTTTTTAGAGGGGGGGGGGGGCTGAAGATCCCTCTTAGGTACTGCATAAACTATAAAATGTAAATGTTAGTGCAAATATAAAAAGTATCACAGACAGTACTCTGTTGTTTTGTTGCAAGTGCACTAATACGGCTACAATCACACGTAGCGCGCACCCAGACATGCGTAGAGGTCAGATTATTAAAAATCACTTACCTGCTGTTCTCAGTATCAGCTCGATCACAATGTAAACCAGACTGTTTATCAGAGAAGTGTGTAATCAGAGAGCAGGGTGACTCAGTGTCCTGCCTCTCACATGAGCCCTCCTATTCCCTGCACACATCCTGGTCTCCTCCCTCCTCTCTATTGCTGTCTTACTGGAAGTCACTAACAGAAGTCAGGATCAGGTTAGTTATTATTATATCTGCCTTGCTCTCTTATCTGCTTCTTTTCTCTCCTGTAATAGTCCCATTGATCCCTGGACTTATCCAATGATCTCCAGGAATGTTTAATAGACGTCCCTAGGCTCCAATCTTCTGCGGAATCGTTCTGTCCGCTCTGCCAGGATCGCCCCTTCCATACCTGACGTCATCAACTCCAGTGTCCAATCCAGGTATTTCAATATTGACACTCGCGTGTTTACATTTAAAGCTGGACTCTAGGCACACCGCTAAATACACAGATAAAGCTGACCATACACTATACAACCTGATTGTAAAATCACCTTTAGATCTACCATCAACTATGCAGTGCAAGGCCCTGCCTGATTGTTTAGAGTTGCCCTCATAGTTTTGGAAAATTTAAAGTGGAAATAAACAATTTTTTTTCCTTGTACCTACAGGTATACCTATAATAAGACCACACTCCACACTCCATGTGCAGAGCCCGCCAGGAAGTCAGCACGGCGCTGCGCTAATCACAGGCAGGGAGACATGTCCCAATCTCTGCAGCCGAGCATCAGGATATGTCTCCCTGCCTGTGATTAGCGCAGCGCCGTGCTGACTTCCTGGCGGGCTCTGCACATAGAGTGTGCGAACATGCCGGAGCTCATCCCTGGTCTTATAGGTTATACCTGTAGGTACAAGAAAAAAAAATTGTTTATTTCCACTTTAAATTTTCCAAAACTATGAGGGCAACTCTAAACAATCAGGCAGGGCCTTGCACTGCATAGTTGATGGTAGATCTAAAGGTGATTGTACGCCGGAGCTCATCCCTAAATAAGACTTACCTGTAGGTACAGTGAATATCTCTGAGACATTCACACTGCATGCAGCCGGTGACATCATCGGCACATCACCAGCTGCATGCAGTGTGAATATCTCCTCATTAAGGATGAGCTCTGGCGTGTTCACAAAGCCCATGTGCAGAGCCCGCCAGGAAGTCGGCACTGCGCCGCGCTAATCACAGGCAGTGAGTAGGGATGAGCTCCGGCGTGTTCGCAAAGCCCACGTGCAGAGCCCGCCAGGAAGTCGGCACTGTGCTGCGCTAATCACAGGCAGTGAGTAGGGATGAGCTCCGGCGTGTTCGCAAAGCCCACGTGCAGAGCCCGCCAGGAAGTCGGCATTGCGCTGCGCTAATCACAGGCAGTGAGTAAGGATGAGCCCTGGCGTGTTCGCAAAGCCCACGTGCAGAGCCCGCCAGAAAGTCGGTATTGCGCTGCACTAATCACAGGCAGTGAGTAAGGATGAGCTCCGGCGTGTTCGCAAAGCCCACGTGCAGAGCCCGCCAGGAAGTCAACACTGTGCTGCGCTAATCACAGGCAGTGAGTAGGGATGAGCTCCGGCGTGTTCGCAAAGCCCACGTGCAGAGCCCGCCAGGAAGTCGGCATTGCGCTGCGCTAATCACAGGCAGTGAGTAAGGATGAGCCCTGGCGTGTTCGCAAAGCCCACGTGCAGAGCCCGCCAGGAAGTCGGCACTGCGCTGCACTAATTACAGGCAGTGAGTAGGGATGAGCTCCGGCGTGTTCGCAAAGCCCACGTGCAGAGCCTGCCAGGAAGTCGGCACTGCGCCGATATGTCCCCGGATTTCATTTTAAAAATCTGGTCACCTTATTGTATAGGGATTGTCAAATGTTTTGCTAGTTTAAAGTAGTATTAGGCAAATGTTTTGTTTCATTTTGGATAGAGTTAAAGCAGAGTTCGACCCAAAAGTGGAAGCTCCGCTTATCTGCTTCCTCCCCCCCCTCTACTGCCACATTTGGAACCTTTCAGGGCGGAGGGGGAGCGGATACCTGTCAAAAAATGGGACTTGCCCCCCCCCTGCCTTCTGGGAGACACACACAGGTCCCAGAAGACAGCAGGACCATTCAGAAAGCGCAGTACGACTCGCACATGCACAGTAGGAAACAGGCATTGAACCTGCTAAGCAGGAACACGGATCTCTGCCTTCCCACAGTGAAAACACTCTAGGAACACATTTAACCCTTTGTACATGATTCCACACTTGCGGGCGACCCACTCCCGCTGTGATTGGACACAGCGGGAGCCCATCAGCTGGTCCGGTGGACGTGATCATTCAGGAGACAGGCAGAATGGTGATCTGCCTATGTAAACAAGGGAAGGGAAGGCTGTGATCCTGTCTTCCTGCTAAGCAGGAACACGGATCTCTGCCTTCCCACAGTGAAAACACTCTAGGAACACATTTAACCCTTTGATCGCCCCTAATGTTAACCCCTTCCCTGCCAGTGTCATTAGTACAGTGACAGTGCATACTTTTTTAGCACTGATCACTGTATTAGTGTCAGTTAGGTTAGGTTTGTCCGCCGCAATGTCGCAGTCCCGTTATAAGTCGCTGATCGCCACCGTTACTAGTAAAAATATATCTCATAGTTTGTAGACGCTAAAAACATTTGCGCAAAACAATCAATATACGCCTATTGGGATTTTTTTGGCGAAAATATGTAGCAGAGAACATATTGGCCTAAATTGATGAAGAAATTAGATTTTTTTATTGATTGTATTGGATGCGTTTTATAGCAAAAAGTAAATAATATTGTGTTTTTTACAAAATGGTTGGTCTTTTATGGTTTATAGCGCAAAAAAAAAACGCAGAAATTATCAAACACCACCAAAAGAAAGCTCTATTTGTGGGGAAAAAAGAACATCAATTTTATTTGGGTACAGCATCGCACAACCGCGCAATTGTCAGTTAAAGTAACGCAGTGCCGTATGGCAAAAAATTGCCTGGTCATGAAGGGGGGTAAACCTTCCGGAGCTGAAATGGTTAATCAGTATAGTATTTGTCCGGAAAAAATCGGAAGACCAAGAACATGTATGCTCAGAAACAAAAGAATACATTGCAATACAATACAACAAATGACATCACTTCCGAAGTTGTATTCTGTCGTACGAGTATTTTCTTAAGGTGGAAGTCCAACCTAACACTAACGCCTGCAAATCACTTCGGCAGTGGTGCTTTTCGGGTGCTATTAACCCTTTTTCTTTGGCCACTAGCGGGGGTTAAAAGCACCCCGCTAGCGGCCGAAATGCGCCGCAAAAATGACGGTAAAGTGACACTAAAACTAGCCACGCTTTACCGCTAACGTGGCTGAAGGCCAGTGTGAAAGGGCTCTTACCTATCTAATCCTTTACATACCTTTTTTGAAGCCGCTCAGGTCCGGTCTCCAGTAGTGGAAGCTCTGCAGAGGACACAACCGACGGTTGTGAAATAAATGGGAAGTGACGTCACCCATAGAGTTACTATGGGGCTTCCGTTGTCGGCTGTGTCCTCTGCACCCACCTCCACAGAGACGCTGCAGCTGACACTTCAGCGTAGGCTCGGGTCGGAACGGCTTCAGAAAAGGTATGTATACTGATTTCTTCTTTACAGGGTTAGTATTAGATCATGGATGTCTATCGATGTAGTGATTTTAGTGTTATGCCGCGTACACACGATCGATTTTTTGGACGGTGAAAACACCGTCGAGAAAATCGACGTTAAAAACGAGGAACAGCTTGTTCCCCCCACACACGGCCGTTTTAAATGACATTTTTTTTTTGGTCGAAAAAAATGACCGTGTGTGGGCTCCCCGGCAGTGTTTCCCTATGGGAAAACTGCAGCGGAAAAAAACGACGGGAATCACGACGAGAAAAATTAGAGCATGTTCTAATTTTTCTCGTCGTGAATAATGCCGTTTTTCCCGTCGAGAAAAACTGCAAAAAGCCCACAGACGATCGTTTTTCTCGTCCAAAGGAAAAAATTTCATTTCTCTCGACGGGAAAAATGATCGTGTGTACGCGGCATCAGGCTGGACTTCTACCATCGTAATACAATTATTAGTATTGCTGGCTATAGCCGATGTTCTGTCAAAATAGCCAACTCGTCAAACTCCAACTACTTCACTTCCAGTTTCTTTAAACCATCAGTAATTGGAGATTTTGACAAATTGCTGTTTGAACACAACACCGGCAACCGAATAGAGTCCGGTGCATGATATTATGAGCGGAGATTGTTACTCCGCTCCGATACTAGCCAACAAAATGGCCACCTCCGAGGCGGCGACAACTTTGCCCTCGTTAGCCGATGTGCTGTCAAAACAGCTAAATCTTCCTGTACCGGACTGTCCTGTACCGGACTGTATTCGGTTGCCAATTCCTGATGGTTTAAAGAAACCGGAAGTGACGTGGTTGGAGTTTCTGTCAAGTTGGCCAATTTGACAGAACACCGGCAGTACTGATCATTCGGGAAAAACCCGTCAGGCTAGTTGTACACAAGACAACCGATAGATCAACTTATGTTTAACCAGTTAGCACATACACGGATCAAATTTCAATCCGTGCATGGCCAGTTTAAGGGAGGGTTATATCCCCTGTGTGTTCTAATCTAGTGTTTTTTTTTAAACTTCTTCCAGCCAGGGCACCCTTGAAATGTACGGTATTTAAAGTCTCAAGGCACCCCAGTCTAAAGCCTGGTATACACAAAATGTTTTTTTTTATTGTAATTTTGGTACAGCAATCTCCCTGCTGAGTTATTGTATTCTGACAGGGGGACCGTCCCCGCACCAGAACACACTGGACAGTGCTCACAGGCACTGGCTGAGAGCGCTGATCGGATGCCGTTCAGCTGCTGCTTTTCCATCAAGCTCGTACTTTTTAAAAGAAGGGTTGGGGACTTCTTTCCCTATGTTTCTGCAGGTATGGAAGCCCATTGAAATGAATGAGCTGCCCTACACGCAGCACGCATCACACAGCTGCACAGATGTAAATCAGGGGCTTGTTGACACGTGAGGTTGGGGGATGGTAAAACCAAGTGGTTGAGCTGAGTTTTTACCACCCCCAACTGTTCCCTCTTTAGCTGCAGTGGCAACAGCCAGGGACGTACACATGCAGTGGCCACAGCTGGAAGTATACCCCCAGGAAAATGGGGCAGAGCTGCAACCATCTCGCAATCATGTGGTGGTTGGGACAAGCAGGTCGGACAGTCTCCTGATCATGTGAACATTGTGACAGCCAATGGGAATTCTGTCCCAGCCCCCAGGCATAAAGACCCACTTAAATGGATGCCGAGACTTGTCCGTAAGGCTTTAAGAGACAAGTTCTACCTGCTGTGACATACACCAGTACTATTAGATTTAAAGTAAAATCCGCAGCCTCTGTAAAACAAATGCTACGTGAAAAACTAGTCAGTGTGTAAGGCTAGCCTTACATGTTTAGATTTCTGCATCCACACTAAACTGTGTTTAGTTGGTGTTCTGTCGAGACGTGCCCGCTATCAAAAATTGCCCGGGATGTACTGCGCATGCGCCGTACGGGACAGCCCAACAGCTGATTTGCCGATCAGCTACCCTGACGTAACCATGGCGCATTGTGCACATCGTAGGAGGTATTTCTTGATGGGAGATACCATTTCATAGGCACAATTTAAACCTATAGAAGCAGCGGGGGGAGACCGTAGTACTTAGATTGTGCATCGCCGCTGCTGGAGGGCGGCTAGTGGCTGTGTTGAAGGGCTGGTTTTGTCTGTGTTGCAACCTTGCAGCCCACCCTTTCACACAGGCAAAACCGGCCATTCAACACAGCAAATCCGCCCTGCAACACAGACAAAACTGGACCATCAGCACACTGTAAAGCCGCCCCGCAACAGCGAGGCACAATCTGAGAACTACAGTATCCCCCCCGCTGTTTCTTTAGGTTTCAGTTGTGCCCGTGAAATGGTATCTCCCATCGAGAGATACCTTCTACGATGTGCGCATGCGCCATGGTTACTTCAGGGCAGCTGATCGGCAAATCAGCTGATGTGCAGCACTTCTTAATAGCGGGCACTTCTCGACAGAACACCAGGACCCTGACAGCAGCTGTCAGAATACCCAAACAATGACTGCATCTGATTGGATGTAGGTACTGTCCAGCCGAACATTTTCCACCTGGCTCTTTTTGCCAAAAATCGATTTGAGAATTTGACTTTTGTTGACCGGGTGGGTCAGTCAGGGACACCTATGGTTTAAGTGTTGTCTAATTCCTGCTGAATTTGAGCCGTCTATGGCAGCCCTTCATCACTAAGCTGATCTGATGATTGATTAATAAATTCCTGTGCAGTCTGTAGACTCAGCAGGGGGCACAGGACTCATACCATGATAATACCTGACACCTTGGCACTGATAAAGCTGGCCATAAATATTGCTGGCCCGGCCCACTGCAAGGGTGAATTTTTTTCTTTTCATGGAGCTGGGCTTTAAGTTAGGGGGGTAATAATGAACACAGAACTAAATTCTTTCTGGTTTTTATACCTGCCTGGAGTTTGGCTGTTTTGACTACTAATAAAAAATGATTTGATGAAGTTAGTATGCCCAATAGTAGCATTTTCCACTATTTCCTTATTTTAGTGTGCATTCATTTATTGATCCTTGTTCTGCATTTATATATAGACTCAAAGGCAATCCTCCAAAGTGACAGAGATTTCCTCTAAGACAGTTGTCCTGTTTTGGTGGCAACCAGTGATGTAAGTAACTGAGTTAAAATTAACAGAGTTACGTAACGCAGTTACTTTAGAGGGTAGCGAGTAATCTAACTGATTACTCTTCCCCTCATGGTAATGCAGTTACCATTACTTGGGCGGCGTTACCCCAATTACATCTACCGCCACTAGATGGCAGTAGTGTAATTCCTCCTCTCCTCTATGACCGGGTCTCTCTCATGTCACGGCACTGACGGCAGTCACGCTGCTCCCCACGGCCCCTCCTCTCTTCTCGTCCATCCCCATTTGCTTGTGACATCATCTGGGATGGACGAGAAGAGAGGAGGGTCCGCCGGGGAGTAGCGTGACTGCCGTCAGTGCCGTGACATGAGAGAGAACTTATTACACGCGCTTCCTGCGCTACTCTGCATGACTGGTAAACAATGTGCTATGTGCCCTGCCCTGATGTGCTATGTGCCCCGCCCTGATGTGCTATGTGCCACATGTCCTGATGTGCCCTCATGTGATATGTGCCCCATGCCCTGTTGTGCTATGTGCTATCATGTGCCCTGATGTGCTATGTGCCCCGATGTGCTATGTGCCCCGATGTGCTATGTGCCCCGATGTGCTATGTGCCCCGATGTGCTACAGTGGGGCAAAAAATTATTTAGTCAGCCACCAATTGTGCACGTTCTCCCACTTAAAAAGATGAGAGAGGCCTGTAATTGTCATCATAGGTATACCTCAACTATGAGAGACAAAATGTGGAAACAAATCCAGACAATCTCATTGTCCGATTTGGAAAGATTTTTTTTTGCAAATTATGGTGGAAAATAAGTATTTGGTCAATATCAAAAGTTCATCTCAATACTTTGTGTAGCGGGGTCCTCAATTTAGTGGGATACACCTGGGGGTAGTGTGACCCAAGTGTGTAATTGTGTTAGGGTTCAGACCCCTTTTTGTTATTCGTGGAGGATTGGGTGGTGTAATATTCTCCTTGACCAGTGGGTGTCAGTGTACCTCCTGGCTCAGGGTAGAATCACTACCGGAGTGCTACCCTTCTTTGTCCCTTCCTGGAGATGGTACGGCCGGGGCGGGGAACCCGCCGTGGTATCGACGGGGGGAGATAAAAGGGGGAGACGCCCTCGCCACGAGGTCTTTTTCGGGGGATCATCTCTTCACGCACCCAGGCACCTTAGGCCTGGGTGCGGGCGGTTCAAGGTTCCGGCCTAGGCGCCCTAGGCCTGGCCGGAATGAAGATGGAGTCCATCCCTGGCACCTTCAGCCTGGGATGAGGTACTATTGAGGAGGCCTGGGACCCGGTGACTCCAACTGGGTTCCGCGAGGGTGAAGTTGCTCCAGGGCGCCCCTTGCGAAGGGACCCGCATCTGAGGTGAGGAGGCTGGGGAGGTCACTCATTCGAAGACCCGGTGTAGTGTCAACCCGGTGACGGATTGGCCTTCGGTAACTCCCTTGGAGGACATCTTCCCCTGATAGGGGCCGTAACGCAACAGAGGTATTCATGTCAAGACTCCTACAACCCTTGGTTATAGCACAGGGGGTGTGGGGACCCAGATCAGTATAGTGCCTCGACCTGCTCATCTCACCGTATCATGCCATTGCGTTGCCTGTATGTGGAGATACGAAATAAACCAACAGTTGGACTGTGATCAGTGTATGGACTCTGTTAATGGGAGCAAAGGGTGGTTCGGTGGTTTCTGCACGACAGACTCGGTACATGCTCAGGACACACCGGCCCGAGGAAACATCAAGTATTGGCCTTCACCTCACCCGCCGTAAAGGGGAGGACATGGGCCGTAGCGCACCTCACTCTGTCGCGTGACATACCCCTAGCTAAAGAGGACGGGGTGAGGGGGTGGCTACACGGGGGGGCTCGTCCGTCCGGGATTGTGTGTGCCTTGGCGATGGAACTGAGAACGTCTGTGTTTGAACTTTGCTGCCCGGAGGAGTTCCGAACAGGTCGGCCATGTGATTGGCCAAAGTGCATCCCTGCTCGGAGTTGTGGACATGACCCTAAGTCGGGAAAGGCCCACGCAGAGGAGCGTAAAAAGGGAGAGGTCCAGCCGTGTGAAGTACTACATGTGGGGACTGTTAATGCACTGCGCCACGAGGCACCCCATGACTGTACAATTCGTGGGCGGAGGCTGGCGGAAGCCCGCGAAAACGTACAAGTTGTGGGAGGAGTCTGGCCACGTGTGGAGATACACGTGGAGACTCCGGCGCGTGGTCAGCGCGTGATGGAACAGCAAGTGGTCGGAATGAATTCAAGCTCTCCGTGGATGCCGGTATCTTACCCTATGAAGATGACTGCATTTGCTGCTCCCCTGACAGACACGGGGATAAGACTTAGGCCCCAAGGACAGTTGGCTCTGTATTCATGCAGAGACACGGAGGCCCTCGGTGTGATCTGTCCCGGATGCTCGGGACTGGTGGTCCAACTAAAGCCATTCGGGCGATGTGAGGCATGCAAGGAGTTCCTTTTTGAGGTTGAACCATACACGGAAAGGCCCCGGGCCCTACGCCTCAACTGCATCACAGGAACCGCCACTCCGGAGGGAGAGATCCAGGCCTCTGCGGAGGTCCCCGTACGCGCTGACCAGGGCGAAGTGACTGCCCAACCAGAGACTGAGAGAGAAAAATCCGAAGACACTGCTTCGGTCACCACAGACTCCCTGCTGCCACCCCCGAAGAGGAAGATAGGCCTGGTGCAGGCATCCTATGGTCGTGGTCGAGCTTCACCCCGCCGCTTGCCTGGCCTGGATGGCGCCGGTAGAGAAGAGAGTCCCGGACATCCCAGTTCTTCAGAAGGTCCAGGTGAGCTAGGGGCTGGGACTGTGGTGTTGGTTGGAGGTGTCGGGAGTCCACAGCCGGTGGAGCCCGAAAGGGAGGGTAGCCTTCCGTCTACTAGAGACTACCTTCCCGCCGAGATGTATGACACCTCCGACCTAGAGTCGTTGTCAGACTGTGGGGATGACGGGGAAATAGACGAGCTGTTTCACCGGAAGGGCTGGGACAGACGCCCGCTACCTGTGCTGAGTAAACCACAGGATTCTCCCATGTCCATAGAAGACAGTACGCTCCGGGCGCAGGCCCCGGAGTTCCCGAGGAAATCTAACCCTCCGACCAACTTTCCTCATTCAACTACATCACCCGCTCTGATGGAGGGGACGCAGCGTGCTTCGTTGCGGGCACCAAAGACAAAGCAACCCGAGATGGTGAAGGTACCTCGGCACCCGGAGGCCATAGTACAGCCGGGAGAAGGTGAGCGAGATGTAATGCCGCCTCTAGCCAGATTGCAGAGACTTTTCTCCCAGAGAGTCGCCCGTGAATATGGGTGGGAGTACCCCTACTTGCCTCGGGACTTATTGTATGAAGTTGAGGTCCTGCGACCAAGGTGGTATGACGAGTTTGTATGGGAAAAGCTTAAAGTACCCCATGCCAGGCGATACTTGTCATGTTCGCCGCCTGTGTCTAAAAAGTTCAAGGACTGCAGAGCTGATTGGAGACTTGGACGCCATATTCATGCCGATAAGGTGCTCATCTGTAGGAAAGAAGGAGAGGATGTCGAGTATTCGGTGGAAGTGTTTGACGGGCACCTGAAGCCTCTGTTTCTGCTGGATCCAAGGTTCTACTTATAGGAGAAGTGAGCTCCTATCTTGTTGCTGTTGAAACTTTCTGGAAGAGACATTCCCAGACGCCTAGAACTGTGCCCTACTTTTGTTTTGATTTGGGCTTTTCTTTCACTCACTGCAGACTTGGGAGCTGTTGTTTTTTTTGTTCTCCCTTTTCTTCATGTGCCAAAGGCAGAGACTTTTGGGGTAGAGTCAGAGTAGGAAAGCAGGAAGAATGAAGATCTCACCAAGTGTCATTACCGCAGCTCTGTCACCAGGTGGCAGTGTTGTGCAATGGTTGTTCGAGATGCTACACATGCATTACTTACTTATTGGAGTGAGCGGGTCTCTCGTCTGACGGACCCACTCATGCCAAGTTAACACAGAGTGTTAGGATGTGTTTTCTTTTTGTTGTTTCCTTTCTGCAGGAGATTCATCGGTCAAGACTACTGAGAGTGGGGTGGTTCTTAGACAGCGATGGGAGGGATTGTACATGTGTACAGAATAGATGTCTTATATAAATGTTTATCGTTTTATATTTCCCCTTTCGAGCAGGTCTTGGCACACTTAGTATCCAAAAATTTGAGGGATAGCCTCTGGGGCCCACTTCATGTCACCACTCCTTGGGAGACATGGGTGTGCACCTGACGCTGGGGACCAGCGTCAAATCACAGGGGGGAGTGTGTAGCGGGGTCCTCAATTTAGTGGGATACACCTGGGGGTAGTGTGAATCAAGTGTGTAATTGTGTTAGGGTTCAGACCCCTTTTTGTTATTCGTGGAGGATTGGGTGGTGTAATATTCTCCTTGACCAGTGGGTGTCAGTGTACCTACTGGCTCAGGGTAGAATCACTACCGGAGTGCTACCCTTCTTTGTCCCTTCCTGGAGATGGTACGGCCGGGGCGGGGAACCCGCCGTGGTATCGACGGGGGAGATAAAAGGGGGAGACGCCCTCGCCACGAGGTCTTTTTCGGGGGATCATCTCTTCACGCACCCAGGCACCTTAGGCCTGGGTGCGGGCGGTTCAAGGTTCCGGCCTAGGCACCCTAGGCCTGGCCGGAATGAAGATGGAGTCCATCCCAGGCACCTTCAGCCTGGGATGAGGTACTATTGAGGAGGCCTGGGACCCGGTGACTCCAACTGGGTTCCGCGAGGGTGAAGTTGCTCCAGGGCGCCCCTTGCGAGGGGACCCGCATCTGAGGTGAGGAGGCTGGGGAGGTCACTCGTTCGAAGACCCGGTGTAGTGTCAACCCGGTGACGGATGGGCCTTCGGTAACTCCCTTGGAGGACATCTTCCCCTGATAGGGGCCGTAATGCAACGGAGGTATTCATGTCAAGACTCCTACAACCCTTGGTTATAGCACAGGGGGTGTGGGGACCCAGATCAGTATAGTGCCTCGACCTGCTCATCTCACCGTATCATGCCATCGCATTGCCTGTATGTGGAGATACGAAATAAATCAACAGTTGGACTGTGATCGGTGTACGGACTCTGTTAATGGGAGCAAAGGGTGGTTCGGTGGTTTCTGCACGACAGACTCGGTACATGCTCAGGACACACCGGCCCGAGGAAACATCAAGTATTGGCCTTCACCTCACCCGCCGTAAAGGGGAGGACATGGGCCGTAGCGCACCTCACTCTGTCGCGTGACATACCCCTAGCTAAAGAGGACGGGGTGAGGGGGTGGCTACACTTTGTTATATATCCTTTGTTGGCAATGACAGAGGTCAAACGTTTTCTGTAAGTCTTCACAAGGTTGTCACACACTGTTGCTGGTATGTTGGCCCATTCCTCCATGCAGATCTCCCCTAGAGCAGTGATGTTTTGGGGCTGTCGCTGAGAAACACGGACTTTCAACTCCCTCCAAAGGTTTTCTATGGTGTTGAGATCTGGAGACTGGCTAGGCCACTCCAGGACTTTGAAATGCTTCTTACGAAGCCACTCCTTCGTTGCCCGGGTGGTGTGTTTGGGATCATTGTCATGCTGAAAGACCCATCCACGTTTCATCTTCAATGCCCCTGCTGATGGGAGGAGGTTTGCACTCAAAATCTCACGATACATGGCCCCATTCATTCTTTCATGTACACGGATAAGTCGTCCTGTTCCCTTTGCAGAGAAACTTCCCCAAAGCATGATGTTGCCACCCCCATGCTTCACAGTAGGTATGGTGTTCTTTGGTTGCCACTCAGCATTTTCTCTCCTCCAAACACAATGAGTTGTGTTTCTACCAAACACTTCTACTTTGGTTTCATCTGACCATATGACATTCTCCCAATCCTCTTCTGGATCATCCAAATGCTCTCTAGCAAACCTCAGACGGGCCCGGACATGTACTGGCTTAAGCAGGGGGACACGTCTGGCACTGCAGGATCTGAGCCCCTGGTGGCGTAATGTGTTACTGATGGTAGCCTTTGTTACGTTGGTCCCGATTGTGTGATTGTCTGGACTTGTTTCCACATTTTGTCTCTCATAGTTGAGGTTTGCCTATGATGACAATTACAGGCCTCTCTCATCTTTTTTTTTTATCAATAACTGTTTTATTTGAAGCCACATCAGTTACAATTATAATGCATTGGTCTTACAACAAACAGAGTAATTGCTTTTTCTTCTTGGTTACATGTTTGTAATAGTTCCTGAGCGTGCCAGCACCACACATCTAGCATCTATGCAGATTACTGATCTCATCAGATTATCTTAACATTTACGTACCGTGCTGTCAACCAAACCTTTAAACCGATAAGGCTATTAGATATTCAAGTATATGGGTCCCCTAGGGACTCCCAGATAAACGGAAAGAGTAGAGAGGAAAAAGAAGAGAGAAGAGAAAAAAAAAGAAGGGAAAAATGCAAGGGAAAGAAGAGAGGGAAGCGGGAGAGAGAAGATGGGGGAGAGAGGGGGGGGGGAATGTCATCAAAGTATACCTGGCTCTGAGTCTCCGTGGTCCTCCCGGCGGCGCCACAGCTCCCAGACCATGTTGTGTGCGTCAAGGTGATCATGAATCCTCGCCGTCATCCTCTCCATTGATTCTACATCCCTAATCCTGGCGTACAGCTCTCCCTCTGAAGGGGGGGAGCTGCGCTTCCAGTTCAGTGCCACCAAGCAACGAGCCGCCGTAAGGACATGTCTGGCTAGTTTCTTGTATGGGCAAGGGGCCTTCAGAGACATCAGTCCCAGCAGGAAAAATTTGGGGGTGAATGGTACTTCCGTTTCTAGGAGGTGAGTTAGAAGTTGGTGAACTGAGTTCCAATAGGGGGTTATCAGTGGGCACTCCCAATAGATATGATATAGTGTTCCCTTTGCTCCCTGGCATCTCCAGCAGCGGTCTGAACTGGCCGGGTGGATGGCATGGAGGACATCAGGAGTCAAGTACCAGAAGTACAGTATCTTGTATATATTCTCCTTGTATAGCGTGCATATCGATGTTTTGGACGCTTGGTTCCATATGGCCCTCCATTGTTCCAGGGGTATCTCCCCTCCCAGTGCCTTTTCCCACTTGATCATGTAATAGTGTTTGCCCATTGAGTCAAAGGGCCTCTCATTCAATATTTTGTAAATATTTGAGATCAGACCTCTCTGTGCAAAGCCTACCAGAATGAGGTTCTCAAAAGGGGTAGGGGGGGAAAATTGCAGAGCTGGTGCGAAGGACATGGCATAGTGGCGGATTTGGAGATACCCGTAGAAAGCCTGCTTAGGGAGGCCATATTGGGACTGCAGATCGGCGAAGGGACGCAATGTACGGGTGCGAGGATCCACCAAATTTCCAAAGTGGAAGAGGTTTCTCATAGTCCAGGGGGAGGACATTTGGGAGGTTAAGCTATCTGGCATTTTGGGGTTACAAGCAAATGAGGTCAGGAGCGAGCTGTCAGAGACCAGTCTATGTTGTTGTGTCAGTTTGCGCCACATCTTTCTAAGCTGCGCCATCGGGCCTAGCAATCGTGCCGGCTCTACCTCTGCGTTTGCATTCCACAGAAGGTTGTTTGGGTGTATCGGAGCTAACCACAGTTTCTCTATCTCGGTCCATTTGTTATAGGAACGGAGTGTGAACCAAGAAGTTATTGCCCTCTGTTGTGCCGCCTGGTAGTATTTAGTGAGGGTGGGGAAAGCCAGGCCCCCATCCGACCTGGCCGCCTTCAATACCGACCGTGGGATTCTATGCCTCCCGTAGTTCCAGGTGAATTGTAGTAGGTCGGCTCGTAAGTGTTTCAGTTGGCCATAGGGAACGGGGATGGGCAAGGTCTGAAAGAGATACAACAGTTTCGGGAGGATCGTCATCTTCACCGATGCGATCCTTCCGAGTAGGGAGATGTGGTGCTTTTTCCATTGCTGGAGAAGGGTCCTGATGTTGTGGAAGAGAGGGGGGAAGTTTGCTTGGTAAAGAGTAGAGTATTGCGGGGTAATATTGATTCCCAAGTATTTTAGGGCGGTATTTTTCCAGCTATAGGGGAAATTGGCTTTCAAATGTTCTACCTCACCTACTGGTATATTGATTGGGAGTGCCTCCGACTTTGATGCATTGATTTTGTATCTCAATAGAGCCCCATAGCGGTCTAGTTCCGCGTGAAGGATTGGAAGGGAAGTCCTGGGTTGAACTAAGGAGAGAATGATGTCGTCTGCGAACAGGGAGATTTTAAACTCCCTGCCTCGAACCCCTATGCCCTTAATGTCCGGGTTGCCACGGATTGTCGCTGCTAGGGGTTCGACACATAGTGCAAAGAGCAGGGGTGAGAGTGGACACCCCTGTCTGGTGCCATTCTGTATTGGCAACGGGGCGGACATGGCGAAGGGGGTCCTAACTTGGGAAGATGGGTTTGAATATAGGTGTTGTATGGCTTTATAGAAGGGTCCCCTAAATCCCACATGGCGGAGCGTGGCGAACAGGAAGGGCCACCCGAGGCGGTCAAACGCTTTTTCTGCGTCCAAGCTCAACAACAGGGCCTGTGCGCCCTCCCTGTTCACCACCTCAACCAGGTCTATTATCTTCCTAGTATTGTCACCCGCCTGGCGGAAAGGGACGAATCCCACCTGATCTTTATGGATCAGGGAGGGTAAGACCGTATTCAGGCGCATAGATAGGAGTTTAGTGAATATTTTAAGGTCCGAATTCAGCAGGGCAATTGGTCTGTAGTTAGCGCAGAGGGAAGGATCCTTCCCGGGTTTGGGGATCACTGTGATAAAGGAGCTTTGCATATCTCTCAGGATCGGGGTGTCATGGAGGAAGGCATTGAAGAGCCTGCACATGTAGGGGAGGAGGGGAGGGAGAAATTCCTTGTAGTACTCGTAAGGAAAGCCGTCCGGGCCTGGGGCTTTGCGATTTGGTAGGGATTTGATGGTCTGCTCTATTTCCTCTTGCGTGATCGGAGCATTCAAAGCTTCCAGATCCGTGGACTGGAGCCGTGATACACCGCTAAGATCTAGGTACTGCTGAATACGGTTAGTCAGGTCAGGCGTGGGGGGGTTTGCGGGGATATCAGGGTTATTATACAGGGCCTTGTAGAATACTTCAAAGGAATGGGCTACGTCAGTGGGGTGGGAGACCAGGCGGCCTGAGCTATTTTGGATCTGATGCGGGGTCGACACTTGAGCGTTGTCCCGGAGCTTCCGAGCTAGAAGCGTATGGGCCTTATTCCCTTTGTCATAGAACATCTGTTTCAGTTTGAGTAAGGCTTTTTCTACCCTGCCCAGGGCTAGGTCTCCTAACGTTGCCCTGAGGGCCGTAATTTTTTTCAGGAGAACCAGAGTGGGGTTGGACTGAAGCTGGTTTTCTAGATTTCTAAGCTCCTGTTCTGTGTGCTTCTGGAGGGCCTGTGAGTCCCTTTTCATAGTTGAGGAGAGGGCTATGCATCTGCCCCTCATCACCGCCTTATGGGCTTCCCAAAATGTGGATATAGATACATCCCCCGTGTCATTGTCTGCCATATAGTGTTGTAGCGTGGTATTTAGTTCAGTTTTTGAGGGGAGGTGTTGCAGTAGGAACGTATTTAAACGCCAGGTGCACGGTCTACGTGTTGGGGCATCTAAGTCCAGGGTTATCTCTACCGGAGCGTGGTCCGACCACGAGATCGGCAGGATCCTCGCAGTTCGAGTCATACGTAGGGTTGCATTGTTAACAAAGATGTAATCTATGCGGGAGTGCGTGCGGTGGGGGGCCGAATAAAAGGTGTACTGTCGGTCTCCAGGATGGAGATTCCGCCAGGCATCAAAGAGGGCATACCTTCTGGTAATTTGGCGGAAAAGCTGCGACTCTCTAAGTGCCCTCGGCGTGGGCGCCCTGGGGCCCACCCCCTGGCGATCCGCCATCTCCGATTGGGTTAGGTTAAAGTCCCCCCCCACCACCAACACCCCATGGTCCGAGCGGAATAGGCGAGCTAGCATTTTATTTAGGAATCCTGTCTGCCTGACATTGGAGACATAGACCACACAAAATGTGATCTCCTTGTCCAGCCACAGGCCTCTGAGTATGAGAAAGTGGCCTTGGGGATCGCTGTAGTGGGACGAGTATGTGAAGGGGGACCCCTGTTTGATTAGGATAGCCACCCCCGCCCTCTTGTGGGATCCTGATGACAGGTAGATCTGTGAGTAGTACCTGGAGGCGAATTTAAAGGTGCCCTCTTTGTCAAAGTGATTTTCCTGTACCAGTATGACATTCGCTCCTGACTGTCTAAACTCCCTCAGTGCCAGATGCCTTTTACGATTAGAATTCAGGCCATGAACATTTAAGGAGAAAATCTTAGCCATGGGAGCTAGGATGGGGGGCATAAATACTCATCTGGTGTTGTTGAAGGTGGTCCAGGCAGTCACGGCCAGGGATGGGCGCCACACGGGAGGAGATCCGAGAGGATTGGTGACTTTGCATAGTGAGCCAGGCGATGACAAAGGAAGAGAGGGGATTAGGAAAAGCTAGGAGAAAGAGAAAAGTAATTAGTATAGCAATATTATGTATAAACTTAGAAAACAACATCAACAGACCCGATGGGACCAGCCGGCCCAGGTCCAGAAGGCCTCCCGTGAGCCTCCCCGCCCCCACCCAGATAGGGTGGGCCAGGGAGACCCAGGGGAGCCCAGATTCAAACATGCAAGACGGTGATAACCCGCCTGCTCTAGAAGTCTAGTGATCTAAGAGGGGGGGGAAGGCAGGGGGTGCCCGAACAGTCTCTCTCCAAGGTCTTTTTCAAGACTCGCCCGTGATGTTGGTCAGTTCTGTAGCAAGGGCGCCTAAGATGGAGTATTGCGTGGCCTAGTGCCAGGGTGGCTGTATCGTGGGGTGAAAAATAGAGAGAAAAAGTAAAACTTATGAAAAAAGGTAGCAAAAAACAGCGAGCCATAAAGCGTAAACAGGGACAGGGATGGTCCTTCAGATATGTAGCAAGTCAGATAGTGCAAGATTCAATCAGGGTCTCCTCTGCTGCGAGCTCCGACCCCTTGGGGATCTCTCCGGGCCTCGGGATCGCTTGGGTGGGGGGACCTTCTGCCACACTGTGGGCGGCGGTGGTGGGGTCGCCACAAGATCCCAATCAGGAAGCTGGGGTGCTCTAATCTCCAGGGTGTCACAGAAAGGTTCTAGGTCCTCCGGGTACCTCATGGTCGCCGATTTGCCTTGATGCTTGGCCGTGAGGCTGAAGGGGAATCCCCAGCGGTATGGTAAGCTCTTCTTGAAGAATGTGCAGCAGTGGTTGGAGCAGTCTTCTCTTTTGCAGGGTGATCCAGGACAAGTCCGGGAACAGTTGAACGTGATGATCACCCAGGGTCACCTTGCGGGCTAGGCGGGCCTGCTTCATGATATTCTCTTTCAAAGGGTATGATGTCAGCCTGCAAATGATATCTCGGGGTCTGGTAGAGGTGCCTTTAGGCCGCAGCGCGCGTTGGGCTCTGTCCATTTCAATAGCATGGGTCGGGTCCGCCCCCAGAAGGTCGTTAAAAAGCGATTGTAGTGTGTTCTGGACATCTTCTGGGCCCTCTGCTTCTGGGACCCCCCGAACTCGGATGTTGTTCCTGCGCCCCCTGTTGTCCAGGTCTTCTACGTGGCGTTGCATGTCCCTAAGGAGGGTGTGGTGTTCTGACCCTTGAACTTGGGTTCTGTGTACTGCTAATTTTGTTTCTTGGATTTCTTCTTCTGCCATCTCCACCCTGTCTGCTAGATGTTTGAGGCCCGATTGTAGGGCTTGGATCTCTGATCTGCAGGTGGATTTCACGTCCTCGATAAGCTGCCTGAAGTCGTCCTTTGTCGGGATCGCTTGGAGGTAAGCGTGCCACTGCGGGGGCATTGGGGGGGGTTGTCCCTGTGCCCCGCGACCGCCGTCAGGAGCATCGTGGGGGTAGTGGGGGAAAAGAGTGGCTCCCCAGGAGGGGTTTGGAGAGGCCTGGTATTCCCAGGGCTCACTCCAGTCCTGGGTGTGTGTCGGCCAGTGGTCCCTGTCAGGCGACCTCGGGGAGTGGGGAGGAGCTGAGGTGCTGGCCACCTGGGCACAGGGGGGCGCCAGTGGTGCAGGGAGGGCTTGTGGGTGAGGGTCTCCCGGTCTGGAGGGCCTCTGTGCCCTGGGGGAGAGGGGGTCCGGCAGGGTGGTCTCATGGGGGGTAAAAGTGCCCGGTGTCCTGCCATCCGGAGGTGAATGGGCCCCGTCCTGTGGAGATGGACAATCCCCCGCTCCCCCTGTGCTGGGCAGCGAGCTGGCAGCTGTCCCTGTGAGGCCCGGGTCTGAGGCGGTGCGGAGAAGCTGCGGGAAGGCCTCAGAGCATTGGGTGTAAGGCTGCTGCCTCGTGTGGAGTCCCAAGATGGCCGCCGGGGACGCGGGGAGGAAGGTTGCAGGGAGGACCGCAGGCCCGAGCGGAGGACTCACCGCTCCCTGGTTCCGGATCGCCTCTCCGGGTGAGTGCCGAGGGGTCCCGATGGCGCTCTGGAGCTTGAATGGGGGTGGGATGGAGCACTGCGGCCTGTTCTGTGACGCCGGCCGGCGCAATTTTAGCCGGTCCACCCGGCGGGAGTTCTGGCTGGGTGAAGTAGTCCCTGAGGTCGGAGGATGTGCCCGGGGGGGGTTGTGAGGACCCCCGGGGCTTTGTGGATCTGGTCATCCTGGAGCCACCCATTAAAGCGGGGTGTGATCAGCTTTACTGGCTTCTATAGCTGCGGGCTGGGAGAGAGCTCTCGGTCTATGCTGCCATTCAGGTCGAGTTCCGGCCACGCCCCCTCCTCTCTCATCTTTTTAAGTGGGAGAACTTGCACAATTGGCGGCTGACTAAATAATTTTTTGCCCCGATGTGCTATGTGCCCCATGTCCTGATGTGCCCTGATGTGCTATGTGCCCTTATGTGCTATGTGCCCCATGCCCTGATGTGCTATGTGCCCCCCCAAAAAAAGTCAGTTACTTTGCTGAGTAACTAATTACTTTTTCAATGTAGTAACTGAGTTACTAACGCAATTACTTTTTGGGAGAAGTAATTTGTAACTGTAACTAATTACTTTTTTAAAGTAAGATGATCAACACTGGTGACAACCCAAAATGTTTGTTCATTTTCGGTGACAGTGGTCACCAAGAAAATTAGAAGCCAATCACCCTAACTAGGAAATAGCAATAGAAACCTAACAGGGGAACTAACGGTTTACCACTCTTTTTCAAATCTAATTTTATTTTATTTTTTAGCTTAGGGTGGTTTCACACTGCAACGCTGCGGTTTGTCCACAGCGTGGGTGTGCGCAGTGTACCTATATTAGTGTTTCCCATTAACTTCTATTAGTTTGCCCATTTTTTGGTGCATTTTCTGAAAGCTATCCAAAAGTCCTACATGCTGCATCTTTGGTGCGCTTTCAGAAAATGCACCAGAAATGCGTGATCTAATGGAAGTCCTATGGGAAACCATGGGTAAATAGCACGTTAATCATGGGCGTTCTGAAACACCCCCCCCCCCCCCCTAGATACACTTTAGGCCTCTTTTGCTCTTTTACACTTTTGCTTTCCTGGATGCCTTTGCTCCAGGGGAGGAAAACAGCAGCTTAAAAAATGCGTTTAGGAACATTAAGCTCCTGGGCAATCATTCATTCTTTTGGCTATAATAGTAATTTATTCTGGCTATTGAAATGAATGAACACTCAAGTGCTAAATGTGCCTAGCGTTTAGGCCCGTTCACCGTTTTTTTTTATTTTGCTCAAACGCTCCTCTCCTGAACACAATGGTGGTGCATTTTTTTCAGCCTCTAGACGCTTCTTTTTGGGAGAAGTAATTTGTAACTGTAAGCCTGTAAACACTTAAGGGCTCTTTCACACGGGCGGATCCCGTGATGATCCGCCCCGTGAACATCCGCTTGCTCAGCGGGGATCACTCCGTTGAGCTGGCGGATGACTTGTCCGTCTCTGCACACTGTACAGAAACGGACCGGTCAGATCTCCGCTTTCCTCTATGGGGGGATCGGATGAAAACGGACCGTCGGTCCGTTTTCATCCGATCCGCAAGACGGATGGAAAAATTGGATTTTCCTCCGTCATGCTAAACGGACCATAGCGGAGACTGATGACATCGGCTATCCCATAGGGATATATGAATGTCTGTCTGTTTTTCATCCGAAAACGGATGGATGAAAAACGGACATACAGTCCGCCCGTGTGAAAGGGGCCTAAGTGTGCATGACCACATAGGCCAACATAGAGGTGTGTTTGGAGGCTGAAAACAAAAAACCTAAAACACCTGTAAAAGCGTTTTTTTTTTTTTTTCGTCCTGTGTGCATGAGACCTTGGAGCCCTTTCACACTTGCAGCGCTGCCGTGTTAGCAGTAAAGCGCCACTGGTTTCACCGTCGTTTTAGAGGCGCTTTTCGCCTTTTTTTGGACCCTTTTAACCCCCCGGCTAGCGGCCGAATAAATGATCAGTGCAGCATATTCATTCATTCATCCATGTCTAGGGTGAGGCATTGCATTTCATTTCATCATTCCAGTAAAGCGTTTATTTTCGCTTTCATTTTCGTGGGACAATGTAGGGACTTGAAGGGAAAATCCTCTGAGCTATTAACTGCAGAAAAACTCCAAGCATGATGCAAGATGTGCATGACTGGCTTTATTAATATATGGAAAAAGTTTTAGGATAATTAGCTTGATGACTTTCTTTATACTATCCTGTATGCATGAGTTCAATGTACATACACTGCTAAAAACAAATCATCACATTTATGTCAACCAGAATCGGATGTAACTGTAACAAAAACAAATACATACAGTTGTGCTAATAAGTTTACATACCCTGGCAGAATTTATGATTTCTTGGTCATTGTTTAGAGAATATAAATGATAACACAAAAACTTTTCTTTCTCTTATGGTTAGTGTTTGGCTGAAGCCATTTATTATCAATCAACTGTATTTACTCTTTTTAAATCATAATGAAAACAGAAACTACCCAAATGACCCTGATCAAAAATTTACATACCCTGGTGATTTTGGCCTGAGAACATGCACACAAGTAGGGATGAGCTTCGTGTTCGAGTCGAACATACGTTTGACTCGAACATCGGCTGTTCGATCGTTCGACGAAGATCGAACGATTTGGGCCGTTCGCGCCAAATTCGAGTGACGCGAACGGCCCACAATGCACTACGCCATCGCAGTGTCATCCAGGCGCTGTGATTGGCCAAGCATGCACTGTGACCCCGCATGCTTGGCCAATCACAGCGCCGGCAGCGAGGAGAGCAATGATTGGCCACAGGCAGGATGCCTGTGGCCAATTATTGCTGAGGGTGTTTAGTACACGCCCCACACTATAAAAGGCCGCCAGCACGGCGGCCTAGTGTAGTGTGTTCCGGAGCAGGGATAGAGCAGCATAGGCAGGGACAGTGACTTTTATTTCTTTCTTGCTTAACCTGGATTCCTTTAGTTTAGGGAAAGAGAAGGATAGGTAGGGAGAGTGTCAGTGTGTTTTGTGCTTGTGCTATAGTGTGCTTAAAAAAAACATTTTTTCTAGGGACAGAAAACTGTAGGTAGGGAGAGTGTCAGTTTCTTTCACTGTGCAAGTCCTTGTTTCTAGGGACCTGGAAGGACAGTGAGTGAATTCTCCTTGTGCTATATTGTGCTTAAAAAAAACATTTTTTCTAGGGACAGAAAACTGTAGGTAGGGAGAGTGTCAGTTTCTTTCACTGTGCAAGTCCTTGTTTCCAGGGACCTGGAAGGACAGTGAGTGAATTCTCCTTGTGCTATATTGTGCTTAAAAAAAACATTTTTTCTAGGGACAGAAAACTGTAGGTAGGGAGAGTGTCAGTTTCTTTCACTGTGCAAGTCCTTGTTTCTAGGGACCTGGAAGGACAGTGAGTGAATTCTCCTTGTGCTATATTGTGCTTAAAAAAAACATTTTTTCTAGGGACAGAAAACTGTAGGTAGGGAGAGTGTCAGTTTCTTTCACTGTGCAAGTCCTTGTTTCTAGGGACCTGGAAGGACAGTGAGTGAATTCTCCTTGTGCTATATTGTGCTTAAAAAAAACATTTTTTCTAGGGACAGAAAACTGTAGGTAGGGAGAGTGTCAGTTTCTTTCACTGTGCAAGTCCTTGTTTCCAGGGACCTGGAAGGACAGTGAGTGAATTCTCCTTGTGCTATATTGTGCTTAAAAAAAACATTTTTTCTAGGGACAGAAAACTGTAGGTAGGGAGAGTGTCAGTTTCTTTCACCGTGCAAGTCCTTGTTTCCAGGGACCTGGAAGGACAGTGAGTGAATTCTCCTTGTGCTATATTGTGCTTAAAAAAAACATTTTTTCTAGGGACAGAAAACTGTAGGTAGGGAGAGTGTCAGTTTCTTTCACTGTGCAAGTCCTTGTTTCTAGGGACCTGGAAGGACAGTGAGTGAATTCTCCTTGTGCTATATTGTGCTTAAAAATTTTTTTTTTCTAGGGACAGAAAACTGTAGGTAGGGAGAGTGTCAGTTTCTTTCACTGTGCAAGTCCTTGTTTCCAGGGACCTGGAAGGACAGTGAGTGAATTCTCCTTGTGCTATATTGTGCTTAAAAAAAACATTTTTTCTAGGGACAGAAAACTGTAGGTAGGGAGAGTGTCAGTTTCTTTCACTGTGCAAGTCCTTGTTTCTAGGGACTGGGAAGGACTGTGAGTGAATTCTCCTTGTGCTATAGTGTGCTTAAAAAAAACATTTTTTCTAGGGACAGAAAACTGTAGGTAGGGAGAGTGTCAGTTTCTTTCACTGTGCAAGTCCTTGTTTCTAGGGACTGGGAAGGACAGTGAGTGAATTCTCCTTGTGCTATAGTGTGCTTAAAAAAAACATTTTTTCTAGGGACAGAAAACTGTAGGTAGGGAGAGTGTCAGTTTCTTTCACTGTGCAAGTCCTTGTTTCTAGGGACCTGGAAGGACAGTGAGTGAATTCTCCTTGTGCTATATTGTGCTTAAAAAAAACATTTTTTCTAGGGACAGAAAACTGTAGGTAGGGAGAGTGTCAGTTTCTTTCACTGTGCAAGTCCTTGTTTCCAGGGACCTGGAAGGACAGTGAGTGAATTCTCCTTGTGCTATATTGTGCTTAAAAAAACATTTTTTCTAGGGACAGAAAACTGTAGGTAGGGAGAGTGTCAGTTTCTTTCACTGTGCAAGTCCTTGTTTCCAGGGACCTGGAAGGACAGTGAGTGAATTCTCCTTGTGCTATATTGTGCTTAAAAAAAACATTTTTTCTAGGGACAGAAAACTGTAGGTAGGGAGAGTGTCAGTTTCTTTCACTGTGCAAGTCCTTGTTTCTAGGGACCTGGAAGGACAGTGAGTGAATTCTCCTTGTGCTATATTGTGCTTAAAAAAAAACATTTTTTCTAGGGACAGAAAACTGTAGGTAGGGAGAGTGTCAGTTTCTTTCACTGTGCAAGTCCTTGTTTCTAGGGACTGGGAAGGACAGTGAGTGAATTCTCCTTGTGCTATAGTGTGCTTAAAAAAAACATTTTTTCTAGGGACAGAAAACTGTAGGTAGGGAGAGTGTCAGTTTCTTTCACTGTGCAAGTCCTTGTTTCTAGGGACCTGGAAGGACAGTGAGTGAATTCTCCTTGTGCTATATTGTGCTTAAAAAAAACATTTTTTCTAGGGACAGAAAACTGTAGGTAGGGAGAGTGTCAGTTTCTTTCACTGTGCAAGTCCTTGTTTCCAGGGACCTGGAAGGACAGTGAGTGAATTCTCCTTGTGCTATATTGTGCTTAAAAAAAACATTTTTTCTAGGGACAGAAAACTGTAGGTAGGGAGAGTGTCAGTTTCTTTCACTGTGCAAGTCCTTGTTTCCAGGGACCTGGAAGGACAGTGAGTGAATTCTCCTTGTGCTATATTGTGCTTAAAAAAAACATTTTTTCTAGGGACAGAAAACTGTAGGTAGGGAGAGTGTCAGTTTCTTTCACTGTGCAAGTCCTTGTTTCCAGGGACCTGGAAGGACTGTGAGTGAATTCTCCTTGTGCTATAGTGTGCTTAAAAAAAACATTTTTTCTAGGGACAGAAAACTGTAGGTAGGGAGAGTGTCAGTTTCTTTCACTGTGCAAGTCCTTGTTTCTAGGGACTGGGAAGGACAGTGAGTGAATTCTCCTTGTGCTATAGTGTGCTTAAAAAAAACATTTTTTCTAGGGACAGAAAACTGTAGGTAGGGAGAGTGTCAGTTTCTTTCACTGTGCAAGTCCTTGTTTCTAGGGACCTGGAAGGACAGTGAGTGAATTCTCCTTGTGCTATATTGTGCTTAAAAAAAACATTTTTTCTAGGGACAGAAAACTGTAGGTAGGGAGAGTGTCAGTTTCTTTCACTGTGCAAGTCCTTGTTTCCAGGGACCTGGAAGGACAGTGAGTGAATTCTCCTTGTGCTATATTGTGCTTAAAAAAAAACATTTTTTCTAGGGACAGAAAACTGTAGGTAGGGAGAGTGTCAGTTTCTTTCACTGTGCAAGTCCTTGTTTCCAGGGACCTGGAAGGACAGTGAGTGAATTCTCCTTGTGCTATATTGTGCTTAAAAAAAACATTTTTTCTAGGGACAGAAAACTGTAGGTAGGGAGAGTGTCAGTTTCTTTCACTGTGCAAGTCCTTGTTTCTAGGGACCTGGAAGGACAGTGAGTGAATTCTCCTTGTGCTATATTGTGCTTAAAAAAAACATTTTTTCTAGGGACAGAAAACTGTAGGTAGGGAGAGTGTCAGTTTCTTTCACTGTGCAAGTCCTTGTTTCTAGGGACTGGGAAGGACAGTGAGTGAATTCTCCTTGTGCTATAGTGTGCTTAAAAAAAACATTTTTTCTAGGGACAGAAAACTGTAGGTAGGGAGAGTGTCAGTTTCTTTCACTGTGCAAGTCCTTGTTTCTAGGGACCTGGAAGGACAGTGAGTGAATTCTCCTTGTGCTATATTGTGCTTAAAAAAAACATTTTTTCTAGGGACAGAAAACTGTAGGTAGGGAGAGTGTCAGTTTCTTTCACTGTGCAAGTCCTTGTTTCCAGGGACCTGGAAGGACAGTGAGTGAATTCTCCTTGTGCTATATTGTGCTTAAAAAAAACATTTTTTCTAGGGACAGAAAACTGTAGGTAGGGAGAGTGTCAGTTTCTTTCACCGTGCAAGTCCTTGTTTCCAGGGACCTGGAAGGACAGTGAGTGAATTCTCCTTGTGCTATATTGTGCTTAAAAAAAACATTTTTTCTAGGGACAGAAAACTGTAGGTAGGGAGAGTGTCAGTTTCTTTCACTGTGCAAGTCCTTGTTTCTAGGGACCTGGAAGGACAGTGAGTGAATTCTCCTTGTGCTATATTGTGCTTAAAAATTTTTTTTTTCTAGGGACAGAAAACTGTAGGTAGGGAGAGTGTCAGTTTCTTTCACTGTGCAAGTCCTTGTTTCCAGGGACCTGGAAGGACAGTGAGTGAATTCTCCTTGTGCTATATTGTGCTTAAAAAAAACATTTTTTCTAGGGACAGAAAACTGTAGGTAGGGAGAGTGTCAGTTTCTTTCACTGTGCAAGTCCTTGTTTCTAGGGACTGGGAAGGACTGTGAGTGAATTCTCCTTGTGCTATAGTGTGCTTAAAAAAAACATTTTTTCTAGGGACAGAAAACTGTAGGTAGGGAGAGTGTCAGTTTCTTTCACTGTGCAAGTCCTTGTTTCTAGGGACTGGGAAGGACAGTGAGTGAATTCTCCTTGTGCTATAGTGTGCTTAAAAAAAACATTTTTTCTAGGGACAGAAAACTGTAGGTAGGGAGAGTGTCAGTTTCTTTCACTGTGCAAGTCCTTGTTTCTAGGGACCTGGAAGGACAGTGAGTGAATTCTCCTTGTGCTATATTGTGCTTAAAAAAAACATTTTTTCTAGGGACAGAAAACTGTAGGTAGGGAGAGTGTCAGTTTCTTTCACTGTGCAAGTCCTTGTTTCCAGGGACCTGGAAGGACAGTGAGTGAATTCTCCTTGTGCTATATTGTGCTTAAAAAAACATTTTTTCTAGGGACAGAAAACTGTAGGTAGGGAGAGTGTCAGTTTCTTTCACTGTGCAAGTCCTTGTTTCCAGGGACCTGGAAGGACAGTGAGTGAATTCTCCTTGTGCTATATTGTGCTTAAAAAAAACATTTTTTCTAGGGACAGAAAACTGTAGGTAGGGAGAGTGTCAGTTTCTTTCACTGTGCAAGTCCTTGTTTCTAGGGACCTGGAAGGACAGTGAGTGAATTCTCCTTGTGCTATATTGTGCTTAAAAAAAACATTTTTTCTAGGGACAGAAAACTGTAGGTAGGGAGAGTGTCAGTTTCTTTCACTGTGCAAGTCCTTGTTTCTAGGGACTGGGAAGGACAGTGAGTGAATTCTCCTTGTGCTATAGTGTGCTTAAAAAAAACATTTTTTCTAGGGACAGAAAACTGTAGGTAGGGAGAGTGTCAGTTTCTTTCACTGTGCAAGTCCTTGTTTCTAGGGACCTGGAAGGACAGTGAGTGAATTCTCCTTGTGCTATATTGTGCTTAAAAAAAACATTTTTTCTAGGGACAGAAAACTGTAGGTAGGGAGAGTGTCAGTTTCTTTCACTGTGCAAGTCCTTGTTTCCAGGGACCTGGAAGGACAGTGAGTGAATTCTCCTTGTGCTATATTGTGCTTAAAAAAAACATTTTTTCTAGGGACAGAAAACTGTAGGTAGGGAGAGTGTCAGTTTCTTTCACTGTGCAAGTCCTTGTTTCCAGGGACCTGGAAGGACAGTGAGTGAATTCTCCTTGTGCTATATTGTGCTTAAAAAAAACATTTTTTCTAGGGACAGAAAACTGTAGGTAGGGAGAGTGTCAGTTTCTTTCACTGTGCAAGTCCTTGTTTCCAGGGACCTGGAAGGACTGTGAGTGAATTCTCCTTGTGCTATAGTGTGCTTAAAAAAAACATTTTTTCTAGGGACAGAAAACTGTAGGTAGGGAGAGTGTCAGTTTCTTTCACTGTGCAAGTCCTTGTTTCTAGGGACTGGGAAGGACAGTGAGTGAATTCTCCTTGTGCTATAGTGTGCTTAAAAAAAACATTTTTTCTAGGGACAGAAAACTGTAGGTAGGGAGAGTGTCAGTTTCTTTCACTGTGCAAGTCCTTGTTTCTAGGGACCTGGAAGGACAGTGAGTGAATTCTCCTTGTGCTATATTGTGCTTAAAAAAAACATTTTTTCTAGGGACAGAAAACTGTAGGTAGGGAGAGTGTCAGTTTCTTTCACTGTGCAAGTCCTTGTTTCCAGGGACCTGGAAGGACAGTGAGTGAATTCTCCTTGTGCTATATTGTGCTTAAAAAAAAACATTTTTTCTAGGGACAGAAAACTGTAGGTAGGGAGAGTGTCAGTTTCTTTCACTGTGCAAGTCCTTGTTTCCAGGGACCTGGAAGGACAGTGAGTGAATTCTCCTTGTGCTATATTGTGCTTAAAAAAAACATTTTTTCTAGGGACAGAAAACTGTAGGTAGGGAGAGTGTCAGTTTCTTTCACTGTGCAAGTCCTTGTTTCTAGGGACCTGGAAGGACAGTGAGTGAATTCTCCTTGTGCTATATTGTGCTTAAAAAAAACATTTTTTCTAGGGACAGAAAACTGTAGGTAGGGAGAGTGTCAGTTTCTTTCACTGTGCAAGTCCTTGTTTCTAGGGACTGGGAAGGACAGTGAGTGAATTCTCCTTGTGCTATAGTGTGCTTAAAAAAAACATTTTTTCTAGGGACAGAAAACTGTAGGTAGGGAGAGTGTCAGTTTCTTTCACTGTGCAAGTCCTTGTTTCTAGGGACCTGGAAGGACAGTGAGTGAATTCTCCTTGTGCTATATTGTGCTTAAAAAAAACATTTTTTCTAGGGACAGAAAACTGTAGGTAGGGAGAGTGTCAGTTTCTTTCACTGTGCAAGTCCTTGTTTCCAGGGACCTGGAAGGACAGTGAGTGAATTCTCCTTGTGCTATATTGTGCTTAAAAAAAACATTTTTTCTAGGGACAGAAAACTGTAGGTAGGGAGAGTGTCAGTTTCTTTCACTGTGCAAGTCCTTGTTTCCAGGGACCTGGAAGGACAGTGAGTGAATTCTCCTTGTGCTATATTGTGCTTAAAAAAAACATTTTTTCTAGGGACAGAAAACTGTAGGTAGGGAGAGTGTCAGTTTCTTTCACTGTGCAAGTCCTTGTTTCCAGGGACCTGGAAGGACAGTGAGTGAATTCTCCTTGTGCTATATTGTGCTTAAAAAAAACATTTTTTCTAGGGACAGAAAACTGTAGGTAGGGAGAGTGTCAGTTTCTTTCACTGTGCAAGTCCTTGTTTCCAGGGACCTGGAAGGACAGTGAGTGAATTCTCCTTGTGCTATATTGTGCTTAAAAAAAACATTTTTTCTAGGGACAGAAAACTGTAGGTAGGGAGAGTGTCAGTTTCTTTCACTGTGCAAGTCCTTGTTTCTAGGGACCTGGAAGGACAGTGAGTGAATTCTCCTTGTGCTATATTGTGCTTAAAAAAAACATTTTTTCTAGGGACAGAAAACTGTAGGTAGGGAGAGTGTCAGTTTCTTTCACTGTGCAAGTCCTTGTTTCTAGGGACTGGGAAGGACAGTGAGTGAATTCTCCTTGTGCTATAGTGTGCTTAAAAAAAACATTTTTTCTAGGGACAGAAAACTGTAGGTAGGGAGAGTGTCAGTTTCTTTCACTGTGCAAGTCCTTGTTTCTAGGGACCTGGAAGGACAGTGAGTGAATTCTCCTTGTGCTATATTGTGCTTAAAAAAAACATTTTTTCTAGGGACAGAAAACTGTAGGTAGGGAGAGTGTCAGTTTCTTTCACTGTGCAAGTCCTTGTTTCCAGGGACCTGGAAGGACAGTGAGTGAATTCTCCTTGTGCTATATTGTGCTTAAAAAAAACATTTTTTCTAGGGACAGAAAACTGTAGGTAGGGAGAGTGTCAGTTTCTTTCACTGTGCAAGTCCTTGTTTCCAGGGACCTGGAAGGACAGTGAGTGAATTCTCCTTGTGCTATATTGTGCTTAAAAAAAACATTTTTTCTAGGGACAGAAAACTGTAGGTAGGGAGAGTGTCAGTTTCTTTCACTGTGCAAGTCCTTGTTTCTAGGGACCTGGAAGGACAGTGAGTGAATTCTCCTTGTGCTATATTGTGCTTAAAAAAAACATTTTTTCTAGGGACAGAAAACTGTAGGTAGGGAGAGTGTCAGTTTCTTTCACTGTGCAAGTCCTTGTTTCTAGGGACTGGGAAGGACAGTGAGTGAATTCTCCTTGTGCTATAGTGTGCTTAAAAAAAACATTTTTTCTAGGGACAGAAAACTGTAGGTAGGGAGAGTGTCAGTTTCTTTCACTGTGCAAGTCCTTGTTTCTAGGGACCTGGAAGGACAGTGAGTGAATTCTCCTTGTGCTATATTGTGCTTAAAAAAAACATTTTTTCTAGGGACAGAAAACTGTAGGTAGGGAGAGTGTCAGTTTCTTTCACTGTGCAAGTCCTTGTTTCCAGGGACCTGGAAGGACAGTGAGTGAATTCTCCTTGTGCTATATTGTGCTTAAAAAAAACATTTTTTCTAGGGACAGAAAACTGTAGGTAGGGAGAGTGTCAGTTTCTTTCACTGTGCAAGTCCTTGTTTCCAGGGACCTGGAAGGACAGTGAGTGAATTCTCCTTGTGCTATATTGTGCTTAAAAAAAACATTTTTTCTAGGGACAGAAAACTGTAGGTAGGGAGAGTGTCAGTTTCTTTCACTGTGCAAGTCCTTGTTTCTAGGGACTGGGAAGGACAGTGAGTGAATTCTCCTTGTGCTATAGTGTGCTTAAAAAAAACATTTTTTCTAGGGACAGAAAACTGTAGGTAGGGAGAGTGTCAGTTTCTTTCACTGTGCAAGTCCTTGTTTCTAGGGACTGGGAAGGACAGTGAGTGAATTCTCCTTGTGCTATAGTGTGCTTAAAAAAAACATTTTTTCTAGGGACAGAAAACTGTAGGTAGGGAGAGTGTCAGTTTCTTTCACTGTGCAAGTCCTTGTTTCTAGTGACCTGGAAGGACAGTGAGTGAATTCTCCTTGTGCTATATTGTGCTTAAAAAAAACATTTTTTTCTAGGGACAGAAAACTGTAGGTAGGGAGAGTGTCAGTTTCTTTCACTGTGCAAGTCCTTGTTTCAAGGGACAGAGAAGGACACCTGAAGGTAGCCCTTATTGCTTTTTTCCCATCTCCCTGCAGGCCATCTATTAGAATGTCTGGAAGGCAAACAAGGAGAGGCAGACAGTCAGGAGGCAATAAAAGAGGGCAAGCAGGCTCTGTGTCTGGGGGCAACAGTGCTGGTCGTGGACGCGGTGCATTGTCATCAGCACATGGCCATGGGACACGCTTGTCCTTCTTTTCCGCAGCTGGACATGTTGAGCCACATCATGCCGAAGACTTGGTAGAGTGGATGACCAAGCCCTCCTCCTCCTCCTCATCCTCTCTCACCCAGGCTCAGGGTACTGGCAAAGCAGCTGCCAAAGCGTCCTCTTCCCTGGTATCAATGTCAGACTCATCATCAGTCACTCCTTCCCTAGACCCACCATGTCCTCCTCCTGAGGAGTCCCCCGAACTGTTTGAGCACAGTGTTGGGTACATGCTCCAGGAGGATGCCCAGCATTTCGAAGGGTCTGATGATGAAACCCAGCTACAGGAAGGCAGTAGGGTGAGAGCAGACAGAGGGGATGCTCAAGAAGGACACCAATCTGGCAGTCATGTTCCAGCAGCTGCAGCATACTGCCAGATTGGCTCCAGTGATGAGGAGGGAGGGGATGATGAGGTCACTGACTCCACGTGGGTGCCTAATAGGAGAGAGGAGGAGGAGGATGAGGAGGAGGCACATCTCCAACGAGACAGGATGCCCTTTGGTGGCCAGCGTAAGGGCAGTACACCGACGGAATCACACCGCAGAGCTCCGCCTGTGCAGGGCGCTGCCTCTGCCCGTCATTCAAAAAGTTCCTTGGTGTGGGCCTTTTTTGAGGCTAGTGCATCAGATCGCACAGCTGCTGTTTGCAACATATGTCTCAAGCGTATATCGCGTGGCCAAAACATCAACCGCTTGGGTACCACATGCCTGACCAGACATATGTTGACCTGCCATGCAGCTCGTTGGCAAGCCTACCTCAAAGACCCACACCAAAGAACAAAGCGGACCTCTCCTTGCACCGCATCAGCTGGGATCTCCAACCCCACTATAACTTCAGTCCTCTCTGAAACATGCACTGAGAGGAATGAAGGTGTAGAATTAGGTGTGTCACAGCCAAGTACTTGCGGCCACTCTGCTAGCAGTACACCGACGTCCGATTCTAGCAGGCAAATTTCCCTGCCCCAGCTGCTGGACCGTCAAAAGAAGTTCACTCCCAGCCATCCACATGCCCAGCGGTTGAATGCTAGCTTGGCTAAATTGCTAGCGCTTCAACTGCTGCCTTTTCAGTTGGTAGACTCGGCCCCCTTCCGTGAGTTTGTGCAATGTGCGGTTCCTCAGTGGCAGGTTCCCAAACGCCACTTTTTCTCACGGAAGGCTATTCCGGCTCTCTACCGGCATGTGGAAGGCAATGTCTTGGCCTCGCTGGACAGGGCGGTCAGCGGTAAGGTGCATATTACCGCTGACTCATGGTCCAGCAGGCATGGACAGGGACGTTACCTTTCTTTCACGGCCCATTGGGTCACTCTTTTGGCAGCTGGGAAGGATGCAGGACAAGGTGCAGTAGTGTTGGAGGTTGTCCCACCGCCACGCCTCCAAAATGCTACTACTGGTTGTGACACACCTCTCTCCTCCACCCCCTCCTCTTCTTCTTCCTCCATGGCCTCTTCCTGTGGTTTGTCCTATGAACCAGCGGTGCTCCGTAGCCGTTCACGGGGCTACGCAAGTACGCAGGCAAAAAGATGCCATGCCGTGCTTGCGCTGGTGTGTTTGGGGGACAGAAGCCACACTGGGGCAGAGGTCCTGTCTGCTCTGCAGGGCCAGGCCGAGAGGTGGTTGACGCCACGCCAGCTTAAGCCAGGAATGGTGGTTTGCGACAATGGCACCAACCTCCTCTCCGCCCTCCGACAGGGACAACTGACCCATGTGCCCTGTGTGGCTCACGTCCTTAACCTGGTGGTGCAGCGGTTCTTGGGCAGGTACCCGGGCTTACAGGATGTCCTGAGGCAGGCCAGGAAAGTCTGTGTGCATTTCCGCAGATCTTATAATGCCAGGGCTCGCCTGGCTTAGCTGCAAAAGGAGTTGAACCTGCCCAAGAACCGCCTTATATGTGACATGCCCACCAGGTGGAACTCAACGTTGGCCATGCTGCAGCGGCTGCACACGCAGCAGAGGGCCATCAATGAGTACCTGTGCGACTACGGCACCAGGACAGGGTCAGGGGAGCTTGGTTTTTTTTCTCCACGCCAGTGGGGCATGATCAGGGATGCATGCACTGTCCTGGCACCATTTGAGGAGGCCACGAGGATGGTGAGCAGTGACAGTGCATGCATCAGTGACACTGTACCTCTTGTCCACCTGTTGGAGCACACGCTGCGTGGAATAATGGACAGGGCACTTGAGGCAGAACAGAGGCAGGAAGAGGAGGACTTCCTTGCCTCTCAAGGCCCCCTTTACCCAGACAGTGTTCCTTCTGTCCCACCCATCGCACAGGAAGAGGAAGAGGAGGAGGAGGAGGAGGAGGAGGAGGAGGATTGTGTCAGCATGGAGGTGGAGGCTGGCACTCAGCATCATCAGCAGCAGTCTTTTAGGGATGATTTACAGTCCCAAGAAACCAGTGGACTTGTACGTGGCTGGGAGGAGGTGACTGCGGATCATGTCGTCCTTAGTGACCCAGAGGACTCCGGAGCGAATGCCTCAGCAAACCTACGCTGCATGGCCTCCCTGATCCTGCAAAGTCTGCGGAAGGATCCTCGTATTCTTCGGATCAAGGAGAGGGACCATTACTGGCTGGCCACTCTCCTTGATCCACGGTACAAGGGTAAGGTTGCGGACCTTATGTTACCGTCGCAGAGGGAGCAGAGGATGAGACAACTCCGGGAGGCCTTGCAGAAAGGTCTGTGCAACGCGTTCCCAGAGACTGGGAGGTTACAAACTCCTGGTCCAGGACAATGAGTTGCTGAGGCTTCGGCCAGTCAAAGAAGGAGCGGTGGGGAAGGTGGCCGTCTGACCGATGCGTTCAGACAATTCTTTAGTCCGCAGCCCCAAAGTATGATTGGTTCCAGCAACCATCGCCAGCGTCTGATAAACATGGTGCAGGAATATCTAGGGGCAAGGTCAGACTTGGACACCTTCCCCACCGAAAATCCTCTGGCTTACTGGGTCTTGAGGATGGATCACTGGCCAGAGCTTGCACAGTATGCAATTGAGCTACTGGCCTGTCCTGCATCCAGCGTTCTTTCGGAACGCACATTCAGTGCTGCTGGAGGATTTGTCACGGATCACAGGGTGCGCCTGTCCACCGACTCGGTTGATCGACTGACTTTCATCAAGATGAACCAGTCTTGGATCACCACCAGCTACCACACACCTGATGCTGATATAACAGACTAATTGATTTTAACATGTCACGTCCCTTCAAGACTGATGCTGATGCTGAGTGCCTGTGCTGTTATGTTGACTGGCTATCCTCCTCCTCCGAGTCCTCAATGATACGATTGATGATGATAGCTTGGAAGATCATTTTTGTTTATGGGTGCCGCCACCAGTGGCTAAGGCCCAATTTTTCAGCCCCTGATTTACAGGGGCGTGTACTTACAATTTTTTTAGCAATAATTTGCCATAGGGCTCATTGCTGTGCTCCAAGTACAGTATCTGTGAGGGGTTGTAGTGTTGTGCCACCAGTGCCTAAGGCCCAATTTTTCAGCCCCTGTTTAACAGGGGCGTGTCATTACAATTTTTGAAGCAATACTTTGCAACAGGGCTCATTGCTGTGCTCCAAGTACAGTATCTGTGAGGGGTTGTAGTGTTGTGCCACCAGTGCCTAAGGCCCAATTTTTCAGCCCCTGTTCAACAGGGGCATGCAATTACAATTCTTGATGTAATAATTCACAGCAGGGCCCATTCCTGCACCCACCAAGAGTAAGTCTGAGGGCTTACAGTGTTGTGGCAACGCCACCACCACCACCACCACGAAAGGCCCAATTTTTCAGCCACTGTTCAAAAGGGGCATGTAATTACAATTCTTGATCTAATAATTCACAGCAGGGCCCATTCCTGCACCCACCAAGAGTAACTCTGAGGGCTTACAGTGTTGTGGCAACACCACCACCACCACCACCACCACGAAAAGCCCAATTTTTCAGCCCCTGTTCAACAGGGGCATGCAATTACAATTCTTGATCTAATAATTCACAGCAGGGCCCATTGCTGCACCCACCAAGAGTAACTGTCAGGGCTTACAGTGTTGTGGCACCAGCACCACCATCAAAGCCCCAATTTTTACTACCACTGTTCAACAATTATATGTAATTAAAATTCCTGATATAATAGTTGACAGCAGGGCGTTCCAGCACCAACCAAGAGTAACTGTGAGTGCTTACAGTGTTGTGCCAACACCAACAACTAAGGGGCCTATTTCTGCAGAGTATATACGGCAGGTCCCTACTTTCAAACATCCAACTTACAAACGACTCCTACTTGCAAACGAAAGAAGACAACAGGAAGTGAGAGGAAATCTACCCCTAGGAAGGAAAATTCTCTCCTGTAAGAATAAATATGGGAGAAAGGTGTCTCCTCTGTACTGATGCTTTATCAGCAATCCTTGTTTCAAGAAAAACACCACATTTCAAAAACAGTTGTCATTGGGACGGAAAGTGAGGTGAAATGTTCTGAACAGGGGCACAGACAGCAAAACAAATGTTACAGGGGTGATAACCCTTACCTATGTTTCCCAAAAAGTTTAAAAATAGATTTTTGGGCTGGAGCTACAGTTCAACAATGTACCTGTTCAAAATTACAAACACATTCTACATAAGAACAAACCTACAGTCCCTGTCTTGTATGCACCGCCTGTATACGGCTGTTCAGAGTATATAGGGCCTTTTTTATTTTATGTGCGGGGTTCCCCTTAATATCCATACAAGACCCAAAGGGGCTGGTAATGGGCTGGGGTAGGGGGGGGGGGGGTCATGGGGTAGCTATGCCATTTTTCTTAAAGATTTTCATCCATATTACCGGGACCAGACATTACATTAAAGCCGCAAGAAGTTTTAAATGGCTTTTTTTTCCTTTAGAAGTGTCATTTTGTGCAGGGACAGTTCTAAACACGGGAAACACGTGGCACTTCACAGGCATACTTTAGACACCCCCCAGGTACGATATTTAAAGGAATATTTGACTTTTTTTTTTCACTTTATGCATCATTAAAATGACTGCTCCCGAAAAACGACCGTTTTTAAAACTTCTTTTTGCATTGATACATGTCCCCTGGTGCAGAACCCGGGTTCCCAAACCCTTTTTAGGACAATAACATGCATAATAGTTGTTATAATTAGCACTTTAGAATTCGAACGTTCGCATCCATTGTATTTAATAGGGTTCTAATGTTCGTACGAACTTTCGGTCCGTTCGCGGGTTCTGGTGCGAACCGAACCCGGGGGTGTTCGGCTCATCACTACACACAAGTAACCATCCTCTCCTGTGATATGCTTGCTTGTAATTAGTGTGTGTGTGTATAAGGCTGGGTTCACACTGGTACGACGCGACAGTCGTACCACTTTGGATCCGACTTTGCCCTGCGACTTGAAGTCTGACATGCGTCGGACTTCAATGAACAGGGATCCGACTTTGATCCCCGACAATACCAGGCACTGCATCTGGTATGAATCTTTAGGAGGAACTCCACGTCAAATTAAAAAAAACAAAACAGGCATGGGTTCCCCCTCCAAGGGCACACCAGGCCCTTTAGTCTGGTATAGATTTTAAGGGGAACCCCCACGCCCAAAAAAAAAAACATGGGGTCCCCCCACGCAGACCCTTATCTGAGCACGCAGCTCAGCAGGTTAGGAAAGGCTGCATGCTCTCAACATGGGGGGGGGGGGGTGCTTTGGGGCAGGGAAGGCCCTGCGCCCCTCACCCCAAAGCACCTTGTCCCCATGTTGATGAGGTCAAGGGCCTCTTCTTGACAACCCTGGTCGTTGGTTGTCAGGGTCTGCGGGCGGGGGGCTTATTGTAATCTGGAAGCCCCCTTTAACAAAGGAACCCCCCAGATCCTGGCCCCCCACCCTATGTGATTGGGTAGGGGTACAATGTACCCCCATACTTATTCACCTAAAAAAAAAGTGTCAAAAATAAAACACAGTACACAGGTTTTTAAAGTAATTTATAAAGCAGATCCGGCATCTCTTCCGACTTCTTCTTCTGCTTCACAGCCTGTTTCCTACTGCGCATGCGCGAGTCGCACTGCACTTTATGAATGGACCCTGCTGTCTTTTGGGACCTGTGTATCTCCTAGAAGGCAGCGAGGGGGAGGAGGAGGGGCCGGACATTACATAGTTCACCATACTTTCCCCCGGAAGTGGGAGCAGATACCTATGTAGCACACAGACCCTTTTTCCTGCCTACCTTCACTTGCAGGAGCAAGGGCACACCATGCCACATGCCCGTATCCTCCTGGTATAAGAGGTTGAGCGGTATTCTTGCAATTTTGGGTCCTGCAGCGAGTTACCTCCCCTCTGTTGGTTCTCGTCCCTAGAATGTAGGGAAAAGTCTATTCTTCCCCGAAAGAAGGCCAATGTCCAGACAGTGTTTAAACTCCAACAAACAAGTTTATTTTCTCTTGCTTGAACAGATTGGGAAAAAGGTTGAAAGACAGCAATGAGATTAGGTAGGGAGATAGGTTCAGGCACCCGGCAGCCTGTTACCCTATTCTCCACTCAAGCCTGAGTGGGTATTGCTCACCCGGATAGATCCCTCTCACAGTTCTAGCAGCCGGGGGGAAGCACAAACAGTTACAATGATTTAGTCCCCTTCACGGACAAGTTAGAAGATCCTCTGCCACAGAATCCCTTGGTTACTGAATTAGAACTTTGAAACCCCTGTAGATTATTAGAGACCATAGGTGCCAATGGGGCACACTACAGGAGCTATCTTGCAACTCACAAATCCTTCCCTCTGATAGGAAACCAGGCCTCTCTGAGACTGTGACTTCCTTTACCGATCCATCGGACAGTTCCTCCCTCGGTTTCCTCTGCTTCAGAGCGGGCCACCCTCCCTCGGGTTCCCTGGGACTCCAGTGGTTGGTTTGTAGACCCAGTTGAAGGTACTGGGCCTACCTGGAACTCTGTAGCCTCAGGCTAAAGGTGCCCGAGACTCCTCGACCAGTTCACGCACCCCAGGCCTGCAAGGCCAACAGGCGCGACTTTGCCACCAGGGGTCCTCCTTGGAATCCCCCCGGCACACCACCCCAGATCATGGCGTCTGCCCTTTTATATACCCTCTCCCGGCATGCACAGCAGGCAAAACTCACCCACTGCACGGCAGCCGAGAGAGGACACCAAGTCCTCAAGACCTGGGCAACAGCGCCACCCGCAGGTCAAGGGGAACTATACTCCAGGCAACATTACAGCAGAGCAGAGTCAAAACTAAGCAGAATTGGAGAACCTGAGCTAAACTATTGCTCAGGCTGCCCCTAAATTTAGAGCATAGCGACCCCAATTTTGGGGGTCCGCTACACCTAGATTTGCCAAATATCTGTTCCCCCTCCTCCCTGAAAGGTGCCAAATGTGGCACCGGAGGGGGGCGAAGAATCCGATCAACGGAAGTTTTATTTATGGGTGGAACTCCGCATTGAGATTCTTCCATCCCAGTAACTGAATCAGATATCGGAGACAGTACTAAATTTTCATAGAAAATAAATCATCTAAAAGATCCCTCCGGACTACACCCTTGACAAATGTAGTTAAAAAGTACTTTACAAATATTCAATTTGTAAATGATATCATTTCCTGAACGCAAACTACATATGCTATTACAGTAAAAATTTGTTAATTCGCATATAAATTTGCATCCTGCTTATTTTTTACTTTCTCTTCACTGCGGTCAAAAACAAACATCAATTTGACCACACTAATGATTAGAAAATTTAAAATATGTTCTTAAAATAAAACATTTCTAAGACCCCTTTCACCCTTGGGTGTTTTTTAGGCGTTTTAGCACTAGAAATAGCCTCTAAATAGCGCCTGAAAACCGCCTCCCATTCATTTCAGTGTGTCTTTTTACACTGGGGCGGGACATTAGGAAAAGTCCTGCAGGCAGCATCTTTGGATCGGTTTGGGAGCACTGTATACAGCACTCCCAAAACGCCCTGCACATTGAAATGAATGGGCAGCGCTTCCAATACGCCTGAAACATGGGCGCTTTTAACCCAGACTTTGGGGTTAAAAGCGCTGCTTAAACAGCGCTAAAGCGCCGCTTAAACAAATGGCATTTTAGCGCTAGCACGGCCACGGCCCCAGTGTGAAAGGGGTCTAACTAAATTCTATTAGTGTATAGTCAGCTTCAGAGGTCAATACTACTCATTGGATAGATTATGTCTCTTACCCTGTTGTATTTTGGGGATAGAATATGAAGGGAAATCTCCCTAATGTGACAAGTATTTTAAACCTTCCATACTCCATTCAATACTAAAAAGTTTTGTCTATATTTGCATTTATGAGTATGATTACTTAGGATGATCTAATATAGTATGGATGTTGGCTGGTTATGAGCCTGTTGTGTTTTACAGAGGAACCTTGATGTAGTTTGTGACTTTCCCATGTATTTGTATGTGTATGCCTAGCGGGGCTCTAAGCAGGGGAATTTTATAGTAATTTGTGCATTTGAATTCCTAACAAGATGAGACAGGTTACATTACTAGAACAAAATAGCCTTGATTATTTACTGTATACAGTCACCAGCTCCATGAGGTAGATTAAAGAGTTTGTTGCTTGGCCTACACTTCCTGTATTGCACAGGTGCCTCGAAAAAAGGGTGTGCATGTACAATACTTACCAACAGTCCTGTTGCTCCTAAGATAAGGTGACCAGATTTTTTAAATGAAATCTGGGGACATATTTTTTTTTTTTACTAGTAATGGCGGCAATCGGCGACTTTCTGCCCGTCGCCGCCCGCCTCACAGCCTGTCAAGTCTTACTCTCCGTGCCCTCGCTTCTACTGGGTGGGGTGCGGAGGAAGATCTTTCCGCCAGGGAAGGCAAGGAGATAAGCAGGCAGGTGGCTGGCCGGGACTTGAGCCATGGCAGAAGAACATGAGAGCGGAGCTGAATGGGCATGCACCCGAAACTGAAGAAATATTCCCTCCACTCCGACCAGCACATGATCATCAGAAAGGGGCACGGAAAATGGAAAAAAATACATTCCCCTAAGCTAGTAAGAGCGGGGGGGGGGGGGGTGTAATTCGGAATTTTTTGTTTTTAAATTCTGCACTGACTTTGAAATTGCCCCAGCCCCTGTTCAAATTCAATCCGGGGACAAAACCGGGGACAGACTTGGTCCGGGGACAGTGTCCTCAATCCGGGGACTGTCCCCTGAAACGGGATGTCTGGTCACCCTATCCTAAGAGCGGAAGCACACCCCCACCTTGCAAGCGGGGCCTTCACCAAGCAACAAGGAGGGAAGAGGCCTGGTCAATCAAACAGGACTTCCCAAATCCTCTCTCTCCTCCCAGTTCGATTTATTTCACCTCCTGTGGTCCCCTTGATGTGTCCCTGCGCTCACCCCTAAGAAAACCCACACTGCATATCCTGTCCATTTGGGTGATTTTAGCCATGTTTCTAGTGAGTAAAGTCCTTAATTCCTTTTTTTAACTTAAAATTAAATGAAACATCAAAAATAATGTGTTGTTACACTGCATTGTTGTTAAATACAGTATGTTTTTATTATGTTCAGACAGATCACTGTTCTCCTATCCTCCTGAAGAAGCGTGGTTGCCCGCGAAACAGAGGAAATTTGGATCCACATAACAGTTTTCAATGTGATATTAGGATTGATAAATACTAAGGCCTCACAGCCCCATTTGAATAATGATGGCATAAGATTTTGGTTAGGGGGTGTAACGGGAAGGCCCGGGGGACTCAGAATCGCTTAGAAAGTATGAGATACCCTTGCTTCAGCTCCCCCAATGGCTCTTATGTGTCAATCACCCTGTGTCTCTATTAGGGGCACAGGGTGAATGAAAACCCCAATATGGCCTATGATGACCATATTCAAGCTGCACATACATTGTATCTAGATTGAATGTGTACTGTGAGGGGGGGGGGGGGTGTAATCATTGCGGTGAGGAGTTAAGGTTATTTGCATTCTATTGTCTATTATGAATTAAGTCTGCTACTGTGACAATGTGGATTGGAGCTGGTCAACCGTCTGGCTGCATATTATGGGATGTTGAAGTGTCTTCTGTGAGGAGGGGGGGGAATCACCCCTCCTGCCTAAGACTGTTTATCAAAGGAGAAGTTTGAACACACCTGACCTGTATTACCATTGTCATTGGACAGTTTAACCCGCCCTGTTCCCCAAAGGATGGGAGGGGAGGGTTTTGAAGAGAAATGTGTTACCATGTGTTTTGAAAATAAAGTCATTCCCTGTTTTGGAACTTGAATACAGAGCGTTGTCTCGTATCTGGGGGGAGAACCATTCGTATGGGGTCTTATTCAGCTGGTTGGAGTGTCTGGTGGCTGTCGTGTGGTTGGAAAGGGAATATCCTAACGGTGTTAACCCCTTTCATACTTGGGGTGCCGTTACAATTGTTGGCAAGCAGTGGGATTGATCCCCACAGCCAGAAGGACAGCTACAAGAGGACACAGGACAATGGAGGCACAGTATGAACGGCTAAAGCTCTCCACCCTCAAAGACTTACTGGAGAACCGGGGAAGACCGGCCAACAACCATAAGAAGAGCGACATTATCAGAGAACTAGTCGAAATGGATGGAACCGAAAGGCCCAGTGTAACAGACAGGACACCCGAAGAGGCAAGTTTTGATCGGGCTGTTAAACTAAGACTGGCACATTATGGTCCTAACCCTCCAGCGGAGATCATAGACCTAGTTATAGAGGCTGTGGAGGCAAATTTGCTACAGCAAAGAGGTGCTGCAGCAGCAGAAGTCACAGCAGCACCAACTGCAAGGAGAGGAGAGGTACAGATACCAGCCGCCATGGAAGAGGAAGTCAGAAGGAGGTTACAAGAGATGCAGATACAGCATAGAGGACCAGTATTAGAGGAGGTCCTGCTGGGATGGTCGGATTCGATCCGCTGCGAACTCTGGAAGAAAGTGCTAGCTCTCGAGCAGCAACACCAGGGAAAGGTTCTCCCCTCCATCTATGTAAAGTACTGGTCGCAGTATGATGTACGAATGCCGTTATTGGGGGAACAACCAAAGCAGGAGTGGACAACTGAGTTAAGCAGGCTGATCCGGGCAGAAATGCGGTTGGACGAGAGCTACAGAGCCCTCCGGTGGTATGTAGCCCAAGAGTGCCCATGGTCAGCGGATGACAGCCCCACGGAAGGCTTTGACTATAATGGCCTGGGATTGTTGTATTGGAGGCTGTCCAGTGACCCTGACTTTGGGAGTGATCGGGAGTGGCGTTTGGAGGAAATAATGGAGCACAGAGAGCGAAAACTGAATGTCTCGGAAGGGCACTGGGCAGAGGAAGATTTGGAGTTTCTGGCCGTTCAGGAATGGGAGCTGGAGATCGCTTACAGACAGCTGCTAGAATCTGTTCAGCAGCAGGGTGGGGCTACCTGTGCCTGGGACTATCAGGAAATACCAGTTGACAACTATGAAATCCTGGCTGAAGAATCGGCAGTGGAAAAGCTGAAGATTGCCATCCCTAAAGCCGAAGTGGATGATGTGGAGTTCCAGGGAGCTAGGGCAGTTGGCTCATCTCCCCAGCCACTGATTACAGAAGGTATGAACTTAAGGAACTGTTCAGAGGATGTTATAGATTATGCATCGCCTGCCCAAGTACTGGCAGCAGGACAAAGTATTACAGACCCCTGCTCTACACCCGTGGCAGTTTTGGAGGCCCGAGTTGAGAAGGTGATGGTTCCTCTTTCCGAGTGGATTTCGGAGATGCAGGGAGGAGAAGCAGCCATTTTCCCTCCCGAACAGTTAACCAGAGCAGATGGTGTGGAGTCCCCAGCAGAAGTGCTGGCAACCGGGCAGAGTGATAGCAACCTCTGCCCAGCACCGGAAACAACTGTGGAGTTTCAGGGAGCCGGGGCAGTTGGCCCCTCTCTCCAGCAGCAAGCTGAGGTGGTAAAGCTTTTACCCCCAGCTGAATCACTGGCAGCAGGGCAGAATGCTACTGGCCGCTGCACACAACTGCCACTTGAGCGGATATCGGTGGATGGGACTGCGGTCTCCACTCACAGCAACCCAGCAGAAGAGCTGGCAACAGAGCCGAGTGCCACAGGCCTCTGCTCTCAACTAACAGAAGAGGGAGTTCCTGTGGTACTGGATGGGACTTCGGTCCTCACTGACACAACCCCAGAAAATGGTGTGACACTGGGACAGGAGGATGTCAGCCTTGCTTTGCAAGCACTCTGGGATTTTCACCTACCACAAGTGGATGGGACTTCAGTCTCCACTTGTATACCCCAGGGATGCCGGGCAGTCGACCCAGATCCCCAACAGCATGACGGACTGAGCCCAGTCACCCTGTCTTCTCTCCAGCGGCTGAAAGGACTCCAGGGAGAAGGGCCAGTCCAGGCCTCTCCCCAGCGGCGGATATATTCTCTGAGAGAGGCAGAGGTTGGCTGGGTAAGTAATGCTCTGTTTGGAGCAATTTATTTGGGGTACTGTGTGGATACCGGCATTAGAAGAAGGGACCTATGGACTAACTTCGGAGTCAACCCGTCTGGGGTCGCCTCCTGTGTTAGTCTCCTGCCAAAAGGGGAGAGATGTAACGGGAAGGCCCGGGGGGACTCAGAATCGCTTAGAAAGTATGAGATACCCTTGCTTCAGCTCCCCCAATGGTCCTTATGTGTCAATCACCCTGTGTCTCTATTAGGGGCACAGGGTGAATGAAAACCCCAATATGGCCTATGATGGCCATATTCAAGCTGCACATACATTGTATCTAGATTGAATGTGTACTGTGAGGGGGGGGGGGGGGTGTAATCATTGCGGTGAGGAGTTAAGGTTATTTGCATTCTATTGTCTATTATGAATTAAGTCTGCTACTGTGACAATGTGGATTGGAGCTGGTCAACGTCAACCGTCTGGCTGCATATTATGGGATGTTGAAGTGTCTTCTGTGAGGAGGGGGGGGAATCACCCCTCCTGCCTAAGACTGTTTATCAAAGGAGAAGTTTGAACACACCTGACCTGTATTACCATTGTCATTGGACAGTTTAACCCGCCCTGTTCCCCAAAGGATGGGAGGGGAGGGTTTTGAAGAGAAATGTGTTACCATGTGTTTTGAAAATAAAGTCATTCCCTGTTTTGGAACTTGAATACAGAGCGTTGTCTCGTATCTGGGGGGAGAACCATTCGTATGGGGTCTTATTCAGCTGGTTGGAGTGTCTGGTGGCTGTCATGTTGTTGGAAAGGGAATATCCTAACGGTGTTAACCCCTTTCATACTTGGGGTGCCGTTACAGGGGGATCCATTTAAAGGAGGGTGTAATGCACAGTATATTGGAGCGCTTTGTTTTAACCCCTTCCCACTACCGATCCACAGGCCTTTAAGAGGTTCTAAATGCTTTGATTGGCAGTGGTCACATGATCAGAAAAATCCTGATCAGGTATCAAGTATGTATTGGGAGCTTTCCGTTACCTGCTGGTAACTGTGGCAGGAGCATGCAGGGAGCAAGCGCTCAGCACAGAAGTACTGCATGTTTACATAGGGTCGCATATATGCGGCTTCTTGGAGTTAAAGCCCACCTGCCGAGAGGCTGCATACATTGCTTAACTCTGACAGGAACTGGTTAATAATGTATGGGTTGATTTTATGTAATATATGTAAATAAAAAAAATTGCTGTTTAAACTCTAGAAATGTACTTGTAATCTTACCTTAAAAGAAACCTTAATGCTGCGTACACACGACCGTTATTCATGTCATGAAAAAAAAATATGTTTTTCTCTACGTGATTTTTCGTGTTTCCTCTCAAGCCTGTCTTGCATACACAAGTTCATGAAAAAAAACGCTCGAGCAAAGCGTGGTGACGTACAACACGTATGACGGCACTATAAAGGGGAAGTTCCATTCGAATGGCGCCACCCTTTGGGATGCTTTTGCTGATCCTCATGTTAATATAGTTTGGTGAGAGACGATTTGCGCTTTTCAGTCCATTACAGCGTGTCGAATGTGCTATCTCCATTACGAACGCTAGTTTTACCAGAACGAGTGCTCCCGTCTCATACTTTATTCTGAGCATGTGAGTTTTTTTTCCCCTTGTAAAAGCATACACACGTTAAAAAGAACGATGTGAAAAACTACGAGAAAAAATAGAACAGGTTCTATTTTTTTTTCTGGGTATTTTTCTCGTCAAAAAAAAAATGCTCTGGAGCATACACACGACCGTTTTTCACGACTATTTTTAAAAATGGCATTTTTCTCGTCATGAAAAACGGTTGTGTGTACGCGGCATTAAAGTCCATTGGCTAATATTCTAGTATTATTTAATATAAGCTGGGACGTAGTACCCCTCTTTTATTTACCCACTTTAATATAACACACATTTATGTGGTAACAGAGAAGTCCAGGTCAGGCCCAATATAATTTTCCCCATGAAAGGGAAAATTCACCAGCAAATTCTTGTAGAGGGACTCCCACACACCAACATTTTACTAAAGAACCCTAAGCATTTGCCATATAAAAGGCCTGATGCAAGAAATCTGCTAAATGGCAAGGGCATGGACAAGCCCACCAGATGTGCACCTAAATTGGCTTCTCCATTAGTGGACTCTATTTCCCTGGACAGATCAGATTCTGGCAGACTTTGATACCTGCTGTAGAGCTGCACCTACCAGGGCAAAAAACACCTTAAACAAGGTTTCCAAATACTTGTCAGTAGGGATGAGCTCGGTGTTCGAGTCGAACATACGCTCGACTCGAACATCGGCTGTTTGATCATTCGACGAAGATCGAACTATTTGGGCCGTTCGCGCCAAATTCGAGTTACGCGAAAGGCCCACAATACACTGTGCTATCGCAGTGCAATCCCGGCGCTGTGATTGGCCAAGCATGCACTGTGACCCTGCATGCTTGGCCAATCACAGCGCCGGCAGCTAGGAGAGCCATAATTGGCCACAGGCAGGTTGCCTGTGGCCAATTATAGCTCAGGGGGTTTAGCACACGCCCCACACTATAAAAGGCCGCCAGCGCGGCGGCCTTGTGTAGTGTGTTGCGGCGCAGGGAAAGAGAAGGATAGGCAGGGACAGTGTCATTGTGCTATTCTTTGTGCTATTCTTGTGTGTAGGGAGAGAGAAGGATAGGCAGGGAGAGTGTCAGTGTCATATTCTTTGCTAAACCTTGTGTGCAGGGAGAGAGAAGGATAGGCAGGGGACAGTGTCAGTGTCATATTCTTTGCTAAACCTTGTGTGCAGGGAGAGAGAAGGATAGGCAGGGGACAGTGTCAGTGTCATATTCTTTGCTAAACCTTGTGTGCAGGGAGAGAGAAGGATAGGCAGGGGACAGTGTCAGTGTCATATTCTTTGCTAAACCTTGTGTGCAGGGAGAGAGAAGGATAGGCAGGGGACAGTGTCAGTGTCATATTCTTTGCTAAACCTTGTGTGCAGGGAGAGAGAAGGATAGGCAGGGGACAGTGTCAGTGTCGCATTCTTTGCTAAACCTTGTGTGCAGGGAGAGAGAAGGATAGGCAGGGAGAGTGTCAGTGTCACATTCTTTGATAAACCTTGTGTGCAGGGAGAGAGAAGGATAGGCAGGGGACAGTGTCAGTGACATTGTTGCTAAGCCTCCTGCACAGTATACACCTGAAGCTAGCCCTTATTGCTGTGTTTTCCTGGTGTGTTACACTAACAGGCATTTGCAGCACTTACAGCGGGCGGAGTGTGCTTCCTGCTAAATATACACCTGAAGCTAGCCCGTATTGCTGTGTTTTCCTGGTGTGTTACACTAACAGGCATTTGCAGCACTTACAGCGGGCGGAGTGTGCTTCCTGCTAAATATACACCTGAAGCTAGCCCATATTGCTGTGTTTTCCTGGTGTGTTACACTAACAGGCATTTGCAGCACTTACAGCGGGCGGAGTGTACTTCCTGCTAAATATACACCTGAAGCTAGCCCGTATTGCTGTGTTTTCCTGGTGTGTTACACTAACAGGCATTTGCAGCACTTACAGCGGGCGGAGTGTGCTTCCTGCTAAATATACACCTGAAGCTAGCCCGTATTGCTGTGTTTTCCTGGTGTGTTACACTAACAGGCATTTGCAGCACTTACAGCGGGCGGAGTGTGCTTCCTGCTAAATATACACCTGAAGCTAGCCCGTATTGCTGTGTTTTCCTGGTGTGTTACACTAACAGGCATTTGCAGCACTTACAGCGGGCGGAGTGTGCTTCCTGCTAAATATACACCTGAAGCTAGCCCGTATTGCTGTGTTTTCCTGGTGTGTTACACTAACAGGCATTTGCAGCACTTACAGCGGGCGGAGTGTGCTTCCTGCTAAATATACACCTGAAGCTAGCCCGTATTGCTGTGTTTTCCTGGTGTGTTACACTAACAGGCATTTGCAGCACTTACAGCGGGCGGAGTGTGCTTCCTGCTAAATATACACCTGAAGCTACCCCTTATTGCTGGTTTTCCCATCTCCCTGCAGGCCATTGCTATGTCTGGAAGGCCAACAAAGAGAGGCAGACAGTCACGAGCCAATAAAAGAGGGCAAGCAGGCTCTGTGTCTGGGGGCAACAGTGCTGGTCGTGGACGCGGTGCATTGTCATCAGCACATGGCCATGGGACACGCTTGTCCTTCTTTTCGGCAGCTGGACGTGTTGAGCCACATCATGCCGAAGACTTGGTAGAGTGGATGACCAAGCCCTCCTCATCCTCCTCATCCTCTCTCACCCAGGCTCAGGGTACTGGCAAAGCAGCTGCCAAAGCATCCTCTTCCCTGGTATCAATGTCATCATCAGTCACTCCTTCCCTAGACTCACCATGTCCTCCTGAGGAGTCCCCCGAACTGTTTGAGCACAGTGTTGGGTACATACTCCAGGAGGATGCCCAGCGTTTCGAAGGGTCTGATGATGATACCCAGCTAGAGGAAGGCAGTAGTGTGAGAGCAGAGAGAGGGGATGCTCAAGAAGGACACCAATCTGGCAGTCATGTTCCAGCAGCTGCTGCATACTGCCAGATTGGCTCCAGTGATGAGGAGGGAGGGGATGATGAGGTCACTGACTCCACGTGGGTGCCTAATAGGAGAGAGGAGGAGGAGGTGGCACATCTCCAATGAGGCAGGTTGCCCTCGGCGGGCCAGCGTAAGGGCAGCACACCGACTGAATCACACCGCAGAGCTCCGCCTGTGCAGGGCGCTGCCTCTTTCCGTTATTCAAAAAGTTCTTTGGTATGGGCCTTTTTTGAGTCGAGTGCATCAGATCGCACAGCTGCTGTTTGCAACATATGTCTCAAGCGTATATCGCGTGGCCAAAACATCAGCCGCTTGGGCACCACATGCTTGACCAGACATATGTTGACCTGCCATGCAGCTCGTTGGCAAGCCCACCTTAAAGACCCACACCAAAGAACAAAGCGGACCTCTCCTTGCACCGCATCAGCTGGGATCTCCAACCCCACTATACCTTCAGTCCTCTCTGAAACCTGCACTGAGAGGAATGAAGGTGTAGAATTAGGTGTGTCACAGCCAAGTACTTGCGGGCACTCTGCTAGCAGTACACTGATGTCCGATTCTAGCAGGCAAATTTCCCTGCCCCAGCTGCTGGACCGTCAAAAGAAGTTCACTCCCAGCCATCCACATGCCCAGCGGTTGAATGCTAGCTTGGCTGAATTGCTAGCGCTTCAACTGCTGCCTTTTCAGTTGGTAGACTCGGCCCCCTTCCGTGAGTTTGTGCAATGTGCGGTTCCTCAGTGGCAGGTTCCCAAACGCCACTTTTTCTCACGGAAGGCGATTCCGGCTCTCTACCGGCATGTGGAAGGCAATGTCTTGGCCTCGCTGGACAGGGAGGTCAGTGGTAAGGTGCATATTACCGCTGACTCATGGTCCAGCAGGCATGGACAGGGACGTTACCTTTCTTTCACGTCCCATTGGGTCACTCTTTTGGCAGCTGGGAAGGATGCAGGACAAGGTGCAGTAGTGTTGGAGGTTGTTCCGCCGCCACGCCTCCAAAATGCTACTACTGGTTGTGACACACCTCTCTCCTCCACCCCCTCCTCTTCTTCTTCCTCCATGGCCTCTTCCTGTGCTTTGTCCTCGGAACCAGCGGTGCTCCGTAGGCGTTCAAGGGGCTACGCAAGTACGCAGGCAAAAAGATGCCATGCCGTGCTTGCGCTGGTGTGTTTGGGGGACAGGAGCCACACTGGGGCAGAGGTTTTGTCTGCTCTGCAGGGGCAGGCCGAGAGGTGGTTGACGTCACGCCAGCTTAAGCCAGGAATGGTGGTTTGCGACAATGGCACCAACCTCCTCTCCGCACTCCGACAGGGACAACTGACCCATGTGCCCTGTGTGGCTCACGTCCTTAACCTGGTGGTGCAGCGGTTCTTGGGCAGGTACCCGGGCTTACAGGATGTCCTGAGGCAGGCCAGGAAAGTCTGTGTGCATTTCCGCAGATCTTATAATGCCAGTGCTTGTCTGGCTGAGCTGCAAAAGGAGTTGAACCTGCCCAAGAACCGCCTTATATGTGACATGCCCACCAGGTGGAACTCAACGTTGGCCATGCTGCAGCGGCTGCACACGCAGCAGAGGGCCATCAATGAGTACCTGTGCGACTACGGCACCAGGAAAGGGTCAGGGGAGCTTGGTTTTTTTTCACCACGCCAGTGGGGCATGATCAGGGATGCATGCACTGTCCTGGCACCATTTGAGGAGGCCACGAGGATGGTGAGCAGTGACAGTGCAGGCATCAGTGACACTGTACCTCTTGTCCACCTGTTGGAACATACGCTGCGTGGAATAATGGACAGGGCACTTGAGGCAGAACAGAGGCAGGCAGAGGAGGACTTCCTTGCCTCTCAAGGCCCCCTTTACCCAGACAGTGTTCCTTCTGTCCCACCCATCGCACAGGAAGAGGAGGAGGAGGAGGAGGATTGTGTCAGCATGGAGGTGGAGCCTGGCACTCAGCATCATCAGCAACAGTCTTTAGGGATGATTTACAGTCCCAAGAAACCCGTGGACTTGTACGTGGCTGGGAGGAGGTGGCTGCGGCTCATGTCGTCCTTAGTGACCCAGAGGACTCCGGACCGAATGCCTCAGCTAACCTACGCTGCATGGCCTCCCTGATCCTGCAAAGTCTGTGGAAGGATCCTCATATTCTTCGGATCAAGGAGAGGGACCATTACTGGCTGGCCACTCTCCTTGATCCACGGTACAAGGGTAAGGTTGCGGACCTTATCTTACCGTCGCAGAGGGAGCAGAGGATGAGACAACTCCGGGAGGCCTTGCAGAAAAGTCTGTGCAACGCGTTCCCAGAGACTGGGAGGTTACAAACTCCTGGTCCTGGACAACGATTTGCTGAGGCTTCGGTCAGTCAAAGAAGGAGCGGTGGGGAAGGTGGCCGTCTGACCGATGCGTTCAGACAATTCTTTAGTCCGCAGCCCCAAGGTATGATCGGTTCCAGCAACCATCGCCAGCGTCTGATATACATGGTGCAGGAATATCTAGGGGCAAGGTCAGACTTGGACACCTTCCCCACCGAAAATCCTCTGGCTTACTGGGTCTTGAGGATGGATCACTGGCCAGAGCTTGCACAGTATGCAATTGAGCTACTGGCCTGTCCTGCGTCCAGCATTCTTTCAGAACGCACATTCAGTGCTGCTGGAGGATTTGTCACGGATCACAGGGTGCGCCTGTCCACCGACTCGGTTGATCGACTGACCTTCATAAAGATGAACCAGTCTTGGATCACCACCAGCTACCAAACACCTGAAGCTGATATTACAGACTAATTTATTTTCAAATGTCACATCCCTTCAAGACTGATGCTGATGCTGAGTGACTGTCCTGTTATGTTGACTGACTATCCTCCTCCTCCTCAATGATCCGATTGATGATGATAGCTTGGAAGAACATTTTTGTTTCTGGGTGCCGCCACCAGTGCCTAAGGCCAAATTTTTCAGCCCCTGTTTAACAGGGGCATGTAATTACAATTTTTTATGCAATGCTTTGCAGCAGGGCTCATTCCTGCACTCCAACTAGAGTATCTGGGAGAGGTTGCAGTGTCGTGGCACCAGCACCAGTGCCTAAGGCCCAATTTTTCTGCCCCTGTTTAACAGGGGCATGTAATTACAATTCTTGATCTAATAATTCACAGCAGGGCCCATTCCTGCGCCCACCAAGAGTAACTGTGAGGCCTTACAGTGTTGTGTCAACACCACCACCACCACCACCAAAGGCCCAATTTTTCAGCCCCTGTTCAACAGGGGCATGCAATTACAATTCTTGATCTAATAATTCACAGCAGGGCCCATTCATGCGCCCACCAAGAGTAACTGTGAGGGCTTACAGTGTTGTGACAACACCAACATGTAAGGGGCAAATTTCAGCAGAGTATATACGGCAGGCCCCTACTTTCAAACATCCAACTTACAAACGACTCCTACTTGCAAACGAAAGGAGACAACAGGAAGTGAGAGGAAATCTACCCCTAGGAAGGGAAATTCTCTCCTGTAAGAGTTAATATGGGAAAAAAGTGTCTCCTCTCTACTGATGCTTTATCACCAATCCTTGTTTCAATAAAAACCCCACTTTTCAAAAACATTTGTCATTGGGATGGAAAGTGAGGTGAAATGTTCTGAACAGGGGCACAGACAGCAAAACAAATGTTACAGGGGTGATAACCCTTCCCTATGTTTTCCAAAAAGCTTAAAAATAGATTTTTTGGCTGGAGTAAAATTACAAACAGATTCTACATAAGAACAAACCTACAGTCCCTGTCTTGTATGCACCGCCTATATACGGCTGTTCAGAGTATATAGGGCCTATTTTATTTTGTGTGCGGGGTTCCCCTTAATATCCATACAAGACCCAAAGGGGCTGGTAATGGGCTGGGGTGGGGGGGGGGGGGGTGGTGATGGGGTAACTATGCCATTTTTCTCAAAGATTTTCATCCATATTACCGGGACCAGACATTACATTAAAGCCGCAAGCAGTTTTAAATGGCTTTTTTTTCCTTTAGAAATGTCATTTTGTGCAGGGACAGTTCTAAACACGGGAAACACGTGGCACTTCACAGGCATACTTTAGACACCCCCCAGGTATGATATTTAAAGGAATATTTGACTTTTTTTTTTTCACTTTATGCATCATTAACCACTTCAATACCATGCACTTATACAGCTTCCTGCCCAAGCCAATTTTGAGATTTCAGCGCTGTCGCAATTTGAATGACAATTGCGCGGTCATGCTACACTGTACCCAAACAAATTTATTATCATTTTGTTCCCACAAATAGAGCTTTCTTTCGGTGGTATTTGATCGCCTCTGCGATTTTTATTTTTTGCACAACAAATAAAAAAAGAGCGAAAATTTTGAAAAAAACAACGTTTTTCTTTGTTTCTGTTAATTTTTTTGTAAATAAGTACCTTTTCTACTTCAATGACGGGCACTGATAAGGCGGCACTGACGGGCACTGATAAGGCGACACTGATGGGCACCGATGAGGTGGCACCAATGAGGTGGCCCTGATGGGCACTGATGATGGGCACTGATATGTGGCAGTGGTATGTGGCACTGATTGGCACTCATAGGCGGCACTGATTGGCACTCATAGGCGGCACTGATTGGCACTTATAGGCGGCACTGATGGGCACTTATAGGCGGCACTGATAGGTGGCACGGACAGGCACTGATAGGTGGGCACTTATGGGCACGGATGGGCACTGATAGGTGGCGCTGATGGACACTAGTAGTTGGCACTGATGGACACTGATGCCCAGCAATGCCAGCCACCACACATTGAGGTGGTGCCATCATAGTGCCAGTCAGTGCCCATTTGTGGGCACTGATTGGCATATTTTTTTGATTGTTTTTGATTTTACTACATGTGGATGGCCATGGGGGCCATCCACATGCTTGGGGCTTCCCTGTGGTCCTGGGGGGCTTCCCTGGTGGTCCAGTGTGGGTATCCGAGGGGGGCTGCGCTGATAAACAATCAGCGCAAACCCCCCCTGTCAGGAGAGCCGCTGATCGGCTCTCCTCTACTCGCGTCTGTCAGACGCGAGTGAGGAAGAGCCGATCAACGGCTCTTCCTGTTTACAATGTGATCAGCCGTGATTGGACACGGCTGATCACGTGGTAAAAAGCCTCCGCCGGAGGCTTTTTACCAAGATCAGTGTAGCGGTGGGTCAGACTGACCCACCGCTCCACCGATCGCCGCGATGCGCGCCCCCCCGGGTGCGCGGCGGCTGTTATCCCGCAGGACGTCATATGACGTCCAGTGTGGATAACAGAACCACTTCCCGGACGTCAATCTGCTATTGACGGGGCGGGAAGTGGTTAAAATGACTGCTTCCGAAAAACTGCCATTTTTAAAACTTATTTTTGCATTGATACATGTCCCCTGGTGCAGAACCCGGGTTCCCAACCCCTTTTTAGGACAATAACATGCATATTAGTCGTTATAATTAGCACTTTAGATTTCAAACGTTCGCATCCATTGTATTTAATAGGGTTCTAACGTTCGTGCAAACTTTTGGTGCGTTCGCGGGTTCTGGTGCGAACCAAACCCAGGGGTGTTCGGCTCATCCCTACTTGTCAGAACCATCTTTAAAAAACAGAACTCTATCCACCAGGCAAGTAATGTTCTTGTTGAGATAAGAGATTGCTGTATCGACCAGGGGCATCCACTACTTCTTAGTGAATTTTTCCTCTATGGGGTACTGCTGAGCAAATCTCTTCCATGGAAAGAAAACATTGTTGGGGTGAGCCCAGTCCACATAAAAAACATCCCTAAGGTCCCTGAGGATGTAAGGGAAATGGAAGATCTTGTGACAGAGGCCATAATGATTCAAGGGGCTAAAACTTCTAAGAAGACTATGAAAGTGGGAGCTTCGGATCAGTATGCACCACTTCTGTGAGAAACACAAAGGCCTTCTGGGTCTGAGGTAAACTCTGAACCTACGGTTCCTCTGGCACAAAGCAGAGGAGTCTTCCACCTCCCCATCTTCATGTACATCATCATGGGCTTCCAAATCATTCATCCTCCATTAATAGGGGGGGATGCCTTAGTTTGGGGCCTTGATGGCCCAAACCAGCCAGATTGCTGGAAAGCTGTTGTAGCATCTCTGCTAATGCAGGTGACAAATCCTCCTTTGTCACAAAGAAACTGGAGGAAGGTGCCCTTGAGGTGTCGGAAGTACACAACCTTGGGAGGGAAGTCAGAGCCACAAAGAGCAGATAGACCCCTCAGGGGTACCAGGAGGCTACATAAAGGTTCCTCCCTACCTGACAGTATTTCGGACTCATTTCCCCTTTCTGTAGTCTCTGAGACATATGGCCATCTGATGCACTAAACCAGGAACTAAGCTAAGTAGCAATCCCTAAAGCCGGCCATACACGGTTCGAATTTTGAAAGAATTTTCTTTCGAAAATCGTATCAAAGAATTTTCGTACGAATTTCGCACCGTTAGTGGGCTACAGCAACAGCCGATTTTCGTGCAGCATTCAAATTTGAGGAATCGGACATGTTGGAAATTTTTTGAAAAACAAACGATTTTCTAATCAATGATGGGAGAATCGTGCGAGAAATGTAATAGAAAAAAAATGCGCATGTGCAAGAAAAGAATATTCCCGGAGAGAAAAGTATATTCCCAGAGAGAAAAGAATATTCCCGGCCGAATTTCGAAAATCAATGGTGGCATCATCGGATCACAAAAAAAATGAACTTTTCTGATTTTGAAAAGAAAATTTGTTCGAAATTCGACGTGTATGGCCTGCTTTAGTCAGCTGAGAGGGCACCATGCTACTGCACCAGTGCACTGGTTATCCTTGGAGAAGCCCAGCATATACTCACGTGGCCCCTGTGAAGAATTTCTCACTGCTGGTTTGTGCTTAACGTGGATGTAAACCCGATTTCATAAAATTTGAGCCAGGGCACATATATCTGCAAAGTTTTCTTATCTCTCTTCAAAGCACCATGTCCCGTAGCTGTCTTCTGCTCCGTTCTTCTGTTATCAGCCTGATGACTTCTGACAAGGTCTCCGAGATGGGAGCCTGAAGTGTGTATCAGGGAGGGAGCTATAAATAGGACAAATCTGAACTATTCACAGGCAAGTGCTGCATGTGTGGGGAGTTGGATGTGTGCCTTTCCTCCAATCAGCTGTTTCACAGTGTATAGCAAGAATCCACACCCACAGGTGAATCAGGAAGAGGAAATTATAACAGGATGTGCACTTTCTAAACAGTATATAAAGGTGAAGACAGCAGATATACATGTAATACTTATGTAGGGAGATTTGTTTCATCTCTGTGTATCATCTGAGGTTGTTTACTTCACTGGGTGTATGGAGGGTTTACATCCACTTTAAGCTGTCTGTAGCATGTCAGCTTTGTCCAGACCTCTGCAAATGCTGCGGAATGTGGCCCAGTGTGCCTGTTTTTGTTGCCACTACTGTTATGCTGCCTAGCCGCCTCTGACCACTACAAGGGAAGTGATGGGAGCCATTATTCTCCTTACTTTTACTTGTGCCACAATATTATATTTAAACTACGCTGACTGCTTGCACAACTCTGTAAACCAGGCCTTTTAAGTTGAGATGGTCTCTTTCTATGGTACATGTCAGTCCACCTTGAGCAATCATCAGTTTTCTTGGTATACACTTCTCTTTTTCTTTGTATGGAGGATTTCACAAGTTTTTGTACATCTTTTGCTATGCAATCAACAGAAATACCTCTTATTTTCGCCTGAATGTGTCGTTTGCTAACCACATTCATTTTTTTAATTCTGCAACAATCCGTCACAGGGTTGTTTTCCTTCTTTTTGTTAATATACTGCTTTAAAACGTTTAACAACAATGACTAAACAATTATATAAAATACTAAAGCGCAAAAATGGTGCAAACAATGGTGCTTAAATAGTGGTAAACCAATCAACGAAGGATACCTAAATGATTTTAGCTGCACTCAATCAAAAATGATCTAAAACTCAAACATATGTATAAATTAATAACAATATTGGTGCGCTGTGAATCAACCCTTAGTTAATACAGTATAACTGGATGACTATCCAAAAGATACACAAATAAAACAAATGTGACTAATAAAACATAAGTGATATCCACAGTGCAAAAACCAGTGCAAAAAAGCAATACTCAAACTTGAAATACTGTGTCCGTAAGACTCCCAATACCAGTGCTGAGCAGCCTATAAACCTGGATGGCTATCTAAAAACAGCCAGGAGAATCCCACACCTGCACTTCTCAGACCTAACAGCAACCAGCTGAAGAATCCCTCAATGTGTCTCTCCTTCTCAGCTGTACATAGGTCCAAAACAGCTATCAGGTTAATTGCTTGAGCAGTACGATGGGTAGTTTAGACAGAACAAACGAATCTTGGAATGAAGAAAAAAGAAACATTCATTGCGCAGCGCTGCAGATACTACAAGCAATGATATTCCAATTACTCATCTCACTCACGTGACCATAGACAAAGTATGCACACAGTAGCCACTATCCAGCTCAGTTGGAGCGATTTCCTTCACCTGCTGCGGCTTCAGTCCCTCCGAACACCGCTAGCGTGATTAGGCTCCTCCCCCTATGCGTTACGTCACTCGTCACGTAACTTAGTCATGGGTTTTGCCAGGGGACATGTATTGTTACTGGGGTGGCTTCTTACTTTGTAACCCTCTATATAGTGATTACCCCCCTACTCTTACTATCTTCTCTCACCTAGGGAATAAACACAATCTTCTCCTACTATAACATGCAGTACATGGTTAATATGGTTGGTTTCCCTTGATGTGCAGTGGTCATAATTACACACTCTTGTTTCAAGTTGCTTGTGCAATAAGCATCTATGACAGGTAGTATTACTGTACATTATATATTCACATAGTTGTATATTTAAGTCTATTCATCTATATGTATATATGCACATGATGCTCATTTTGATCATCTGTCCATTGGCATATGTCACACTTGCAGCAGAGCAGACTGTCGCTGGTTTAACGATGAGGACAAGCTGCAATCTCCCAGTGCAATCCACAGGACAGTGGGCAGGAGAGAGCTGGGCAAAACAGAGGCAGGTAAATTTCCAGCCCATGCTGCTGCCCCCCCCCCCCCCCCGTAGCTCAGCGCCTATGGATGATGCCTCTGATTCGGCCCGGCCCTGCCTAGCACCTGTGGTTAGTGGAAGGAATTCATCCTTCCCAAGGCTTCTCTGTTGATTTTTGTTTGCTTTTGCATACCTTACATAAAATAAACCTACAGTGAGCAAGCGAACTATGCAGATTTATCATTGTGCATATTAAAGCCTAAAGGTGGGTACACATGGGCTTAAATTTGGCCAGTACAGTGCTTGTGTGGATGGGGAAATCAGTTTTTTTCCATTAAGGCAGCTGGCTGAATAAAAAAAAAAAGTTTTAGTTTAGTTAAAAAACAAAACAAAAAAAAAACACAGATGACATCGGTGTGATGTGCCTCTTCTGCTGCTGTCTCCTGGCTTTGGTGAAATCATCCTCCTCCAATGCCCCCAGCACTGTAATCTTCTGGTGCAGGGGTTATTTTGAACTGAGGTAGTCCAACTATACCTGCCCTTTCCACCAACCTCCTTCATTCATAAGCAGTGTCTACGTGTAGCCTGCTCGTCCTAGAATAGGGCTATCGGTAAATTTATTTATGCTGGGTGGTAGTCAGCCTGGCTAATTTGTAGTGTTTAATGGTCAAATTATTTCTGTTAAAATTTTATTCAGTTGTGGCTTCTCCCTTTTGTCAGTAGGTGGCACGGTTGCCATTGACATTAGTACATACCTCCCAACTTTTTGAGATGGGAATGAGGGACACCTATCAGCAAAAGTATGCAGGCATAGGACACACCCCTTGCCATGCCCCCTTAAAGGAGAATTGTACAAAAAACAAGATTGGGTAAACCCACAAGTGCTTTTTTTTTACCACTACTATTCCTTTATATTGCCTTTTGGAACTCACAAATGCAGCAGTTTAGAAATCTGATGAAAGGTTTAGTGCTGGAAAACACTTTTTATAGATAAAAAAGTGCATTTTATATACATCTATATAGATCAGACCGAAATGAGGGACAGATGAAGAGGAATGAGGGACAGTGGGACATTGCTCCAAATCAGGGACAGTCCCTCCAAATCAGGGACAGTTGGGAGCTATGTTAGTAGGATCAGCTACAGTACATTCAATTTATGGATAAACATACATTTCTCAGCCAATCGTATTTGCTGCTGCGCATGCTGGGAAAAGCTATTTAATGGAAAGAGGTCAGGTGATTGTAGTGTTTCCGCCCAGGGCTGCAGCCTGGGTGGATGTGTGTGTAGAACAGTTATTGGCTGCTAGGCCTGAAGCCAGGGGACTATCCAGGTGGCTTCCGGCTGCTAGGCCTATCCGAGGCTTATCCTGGTGTTCAAGGTTCCTGTTGAGGAAAGCCTGCAAAAAATCCGGAAACGATTCTGATGCCGCGTACACACGATCGAGATTCACGGCGGTGAAAACACCGCTGTGAATCCCGACAGGAAAAACGAGGGAACGGCTTGGTTCCCTACACACGCCCGTTTTTCCCGACATTTTTTTTCTTGGTCGAGAAAAACGACCGTGTGTGGGCTCCGTGGCAGTGTTTCCCTATGGGAAAACTGCCGCGGAAAAAAATGACGGGAATCACGACGAGAAAAATTAGAGCATGTTCTAATTTTTCCCGTCGTGATTAATGCCGTTTTTCTCGTCGGGGAAAAATGACAAAAAGCCCACACACGGTCGTTTTTCTTGTTCAAAAAAAAAAATTTAATTTTTCCCGACTGGAAAAATGATCGTGTGTACGCGGCATCAGAGGGATGAAGTTCTAAGAAAGCACAAGAGGGGACTCTTCATGAGTTCGAGGCTATGAAGTGGCTGCGAGGATTTCAAGAGGGAACTCATCCAATAGAATCTGTGTATGAAGCTGTGAGTAAAGTTCAGTTACTAGAGGAGACAGCCTGTCCTACAAAGTACAGATGTGCTGGTTTAGCTTAGAGTAAGGTCACAAGATTTTAAAAATGAAATCCGGGGACATATTTTTTTTTTACTAATAATGGCAGCAATCAGCGACTCTCTGACCTTTGCCGCCCGCCTCACAGCCTGTCAAGTCTTACTCTCCGGGCCCCGGCTACTACTGGGTGGGGATCGGAGGAAGATCACTCCGCCAGGTAAGGCAAGGAGATAAGCAGGCAGGCGGCTGGCTGGGACTTGAGCCAAGCCAGAAGAACATGCGAGCGGAGCTAAATGGGCATGCATCCGAAACTGAAGAAATATTCCCTCCGCTCCGACCAGCACATGATCATCAGAAAGGGGCACAGATAATGGAAAAAAATACACCCCCCAAGCTAGTAGGAGCGGCGGAGCGGAGGTGTGTAATTCAGATATTTTTTTATTATTCTGCACTGACCGTCTTTGAAATTGCCCCAGCCTCTGTTCAAATCCAATCCAGGGACAAAACCGGGGACAGACTTGGTCCGGGGACAGTGTCCTCAATCTGGGGATTGTCCCCTGAAACCGGGGATGTCTGGTCACCCTATCTTAGAGGCTCTTTTTTTCTCTGTACTGCTGTCTGCCTAATTTCACCTATTTTTGTCTAAGGAGTCTGCCAATCTGCCTGTTGCTGATCGTTATTAAGGGTGTCCTGTACCCTATCCCCTCGCTCCCACGTTTTTCCTGTTTGAGAAATACATTTCTCTCTATTTTAAGCATAAAAGTGACTGGCGCTCAACTTTTTTTCTTGTTCATCACCCACCATGCCCAATACCCTGCACCCTGAGGATGTACAGTATGTCAGCCCTCCCTACCCCCGGTAGTCACCATCGGACTCCCCGAAAATCAAATGAAACACATCTATTAACGGAGGACGGGCAGATGATAAAAAGGTCAGCCCCCTCCATTCAAAGTTTGTGTTTCAAAACTAAACTTTGGCTTTAACGATCATAAAACAAGAGCGAGATTCCAGGCCCAAAAAAACATATTAATGTATTCAAGGTTTAAATCAAAAAGTGTACACACAGCATATCTCTTTCTGCATCATCACCCGGTACACACACTTGCCCCTTACTACTCATCTTCTTTCCACAGGAAGACCGTCTATGAGGAGGACAGAATTATTTTTTAAATAATTAGACCACACAGATCACACATACTCATTCGCCATCCAGGTAACAAACCATAGATAGCAAAAGCTTTACCAATACATTGCAACAGACTCAACAAAACTGCACAAACACAATAAAAAATCATTAAAAAAAAATTCTGTGTGACCATGGATAATGTATTTTTAAGACCTTTTCTAATCTCCAAGACAAACAGGCCCTACAACATGGTTAGCATTCATTTCCATGAAGCGAAAATCATAATAAACCTTTTCCAGTGAGCAGTATTTACAGATAAACTGCCTCTGACAGAGGGATGACAATATAAATATTTTATATGTACTTCTCTTCATGTAAGGCTTTCAAAATGGCTTTACATAACTGTATGAAATGTAGTATGCCTGGCGCTGACCCGTGCATTTGTGTTCGGTCCAGTTTTATCCAAAAATATTCTGGATAAGGATGTTTACATTTAGGCCCCTTTCACACTTATACGACTTGTCTCACGATTTGGGACTGCAAAATCGCATGACAAGTCATTCTCCATGATTTTCAATGACAACCATTCATATTAGCACGACTTTAAGTTGTGCCGACTTCAAAGTAGTCCCTGCACTACTTTTTTTCTGAAGTCGGATCCCCCAAAGCACCTTGTCTCCATGTTGAGGTCATGTGGCCTGGTACGGTTCAGGAGGGGGGGGGGCGCTCGCTCACTCGTCCCCACCCCCTTTCCTAACGGGCCAGGCTGCGTGCTTAAGAAAGGGTCTGTTATGGTTTTTGGGGGGACCCCCCACGCCGTTTTTTTTTGGCGTGGGAGTTCCCCTTAAAATCCATACCAGACCAAAGGGCCTGGTAAGCTCTTGGAGGGGGAACCCATGCCGTATTTTTTTATTTATTTTTTAAATGGTTTGGAGTTCCCCCTAATGATTCATACCAAACAGACAGTGCCTGTTATCTCGGGGATCAAAGTCAGATCCATGGTCATTGAAGTCGGACTTCAAGTCCCATGGCAAATTCTGATCCACAGTCGTCAAAATCGCGGCCGTGAAATTGCTGCAAAATCGCGCAGCTTTGAAATCGCACAAGTGTGAAAGGGGCCTTAGGCTACTTTCACACTGAGGCGCTATAGCTAAAAATTGCGCCTGCAAAGCGCCTCTCCTATCACTCCAGTGTGAAAGCCTGAGGGCTTTCTCACTGGAGCGGTGCGCTGGCAGGACGCTAAAAAAAAGTCCAGCTAGCTGCATCTTTGAGGCACTTTAGGGGCGATGTATACACTGCTACACACTAACGTCTAAACACTAATTATTTTTTCCTTTTTACATTTTTAGATGAATAGTCATTTTTTTAAGTTTTGAATTTCATTAGGATCAAGTAAGAAATCAGAACAATAATTTTGTATTGTTTTTGAGTGCTGTGTATACTGGACAAATATTGTACATGTTTACAGTATACAGTACTGTATATCACTGTACACAAGCTTGGATGTGCACAACTGTGAAATGACCACTAGAGGGCAGTTTATGACTTGATGATGCAAAACGGGAAACTTCAGTATGAAGCAATAGCTTGACATCTGCTGCTCTGCACCTTTCACAATAATCTTTCTATAATCTTTCTATAAATAAGGTACTTTTAGGAAAGCTCATTTCTTTCTCATCTTAATAGTTTCACTATTGTAGGGGATAAGTGCACACAAAGTTAGTTTCTGATGAGTAAGAATGGGGTTTTACTGTGCAAAAAAAAAAATCTTAAGAAAAATCTTAAATGATACAATTCCTCTGCTCTGCCTTGTGTAAAGCCCCATACACACGGTCGGACTTCCATCGGACTTTTCCGTGGTTTTTTGTCCGAACGGAGTTGGTTGGGAACACCCATAGCATACACACGCTCTGACTTTTCTGCAAACTTTCTTAAAACTTCTTACAACATTGCATGGTTTTTCTGCTCTTTACCGCCACCCTTTGGTCAACTTCTGCTATTGTTGGTTGATTTTAACATGATTTGTTTTGTCCATCGGACAAAAGTCCGATGGTTTTCTGTACACACAGTCGGACTTTGCTCCATCGGACTTTTGTTGGGCAAAAGTTTGTCCGTTTGCAGACCCAACTTTTGTCCGATGAAATCCAAAACCAAACGAAAAAAGTTTGTCCGATGGAGCGTACACACGGTCGGATTGTTGGTCCAACTTGCTCAAAACGAAGTTTGTTGGGCAAAAGTCCGACCGTGTGTACGGGGCTTTATACTATAAAAGGGATAGTCTCATCATTTTGGCAGGAGGCTGGCTGGTTGGATAACCAACCGGCAAACCTTTTGGAGTCTCCAACTATGGAGCATCTGGTCCCATGTCCATCCACCTGCTGTAGTCATTATTTGGGGTGCCAAGCTCTATTGAGTTATATTGCATAATGTAGACTGTGGCAAGAAGAAGGAGGCTTTCCCTGCTTCGCACTGTGACAGTAGGTACATAGTCACATACTGTAGTTAATCTGGTTGAAAAAAGACAAGTCCATCCAGTTCAACCAACAGAGAAAAAAACAAACACACACAATAAGAAAACCCCCATATAATTATCCAATACCCACAGTTGATCAAGAGGAAGGCAAAAAAAACAAACAATAAAGCATGATCCAATTTGCTCCAGTGGGGGGAAAAAATCCTTCCTGATCCCCCAAGAGGCAATCTGATATTCCCTGGATCAAATTTACCTATAAATATTATTATGCATTAATATTATTTGCATTTAACATAGGCTGAAGATACACTCCTGCTTGTCCTTGATATGTTTCTTACTCATGTGTAGTTAATGTTTCCAATTATAAAAACTGGCAGGATCATTACTCTGATGGGTTGTACACATGGGCCGAATATCGATCAGTATCGGCCAGTTCAATATAAACTGGCCAACATTTGGCTCGTGTGCATTGCAGCCGGTCCGACAGAAGGTGGCCGAACGTCTGGCTTCTGTCGAAGGGGCATGACCAAAAAAGGTCTGCCGATCGGCATCTGATCAGCACTGGCAGCCAGTATGGATTTAATTTAAATCAACTCGATTTAAAAACTTTAAATCATAATTTTTAACCACTTGACAACTGGGCACATAACCCCCTTCCTGCCCAGGCGAAATTTCAGGTTTCAGCACTGTCACGCTTTGAATGACAATTGCGCGGTCGTGCGACGTGATTCGCAAACAAAATTGACCTCCTTTTTTTCCCACAAATATAGCTTTTTTTTGGTGGTATTTGATAATTTCTGCGGTTTTTATTTTTTGCGCTATAAACAAAAATAGAGCGACAATTTTGAAAAAAAACACACTATTTTTTACTTTTTGCTATAATAAATATCCCAATTTTTTAAAAAAAAAAATATTTTTTTTCTCAGTTTAGGCCGATACGTATTCTTCTACATATTTTAGGTAAAAAAAAATCGCAATAAGCGTATAGTGATTGGTTTGCGCAAAAGTTATAGCGCCTACAAAATAGGGAATAGAATTATGAAATCTTTTTTTATTATTATTTTTTTTACTAGTAATGGCGGCGATCTGCGATTTTTATTGTGACTGCGACATTATGGCGGACACATCGGACACTTTTGACACATTTTTGGGACCATTCACATTTATACAGCGAACAGTGCTATAAATATGCACTGATTACTGTATAAATGTGACTGGCAGGGAAGGGGTTAACACTAGGGGGCGATCAAGGGGTTAAATGTATTCCCTGCTAGGTGATTCTTACTGTGGGGGAGGGGACTGACTGGGGGAGGAGATCGATCTGTGTCCCTATGTACAAGGGACACAGCATCAGTCTCCTCTCCCTGACAGGACATGGACAGCCGATCGCGGGTACCTGGTGGACATTGCGGCCGCCAGGCATGCGCATCGGCACCCGTCTAACACGGCGGGCACAGCTTTTCCCCGATGCGCATCGTGGAAATAAACAGGAGGACGTCCATGGACGTCCTCTCGGCAATTGAGCGCCGCAATGCGGACGTCTTTTGCCAATGGCTCGGGCGCGAAGTGGTTAAAGAGCAACTGTCATTTCTGTCCCACAGCGGCTCCTCCTCTGACCCGCTGTTGACTCACCGACAGTCCCATTCACTTTAATGGGACGGCTGGTGATGTGGCAGTGACACAACAAGGTGAGGGATGTGGCGACAGCAGGTGAGTGGATGCCCGCTAACAGGAGCTACCATGATGTATCTGAAATGACAGGTGCTCTTTTAATGTAAGGACTCATTCTTGCTGGTAAGTAGAATCTTTATTATTTGCAAACAAAATGAGGGTTTCCTATTTAGAATAATAAGCTTGTCAGGTTAGTAAAACAGCGATATCAGAACTGATTCAATCATACAGTTTTTAGTGTACATAGATTTGCAAAACAATGAGATAAAGGAATATTCCTGAACGTTGTTTTATCTCACGGTTACTGTGAAATTGTGTGAATGCATCAATGCAGTGCATGTTATCTCAACTTGCAGAGCTTGGATTCATTAAATGAGTTTTCCAAAAATGTTAATATTGCAGAATATACAGCCTCATGCTACATAACTAAGCTCCATTTCATGCTGAATAAACTAAATTAATAATGTATCTTAAATAGAAAACTATCTTTAGATAGACTTTTACTCCAAAAGAATTTTATTAATATAAATTTGCTAAAAATCCCAAAAATCTGATTGAAACAAAAAAAAAATCAGATGTTTTTTTTTTTTTTTAAATCATTGATATGTATCCACCCTTCTGGCAGCCAATGACTGAGAGTGCTGACCTGTGTGTTCCGGTGGTCGTCTCCCTGTCAGAACACAATAGCTCAGCGGGGGAGATCGCGGTGCTAACATCAGGTTGTTAGTACAGGATCTCCCGGGCTCTTCAGTTTTTTTTTCACTCAGCCCACTGGGGTAAGCCAAAAAAAAAAACTGCTAGTGTGTACTAGGTTTATGTGTTCAAAGTTGGTTGTGTGGTAACATAAGCAGGCACAGAAAGACCATAAACAAGCACTATGACTGATAGGCACAGTAACCATGTAGATATGGACAGGGTAAAATTACTATAGTGCAATTAAAGCTTTAGAAGTGTGATCAGGTCCACACTTATGCCTTGTACACACGATCTTAATTTCCGATGAAAAAGTCAGACAGAATTTTTTAATCGGATATTCCGACCGTGTGTGAGCCCCATCGGATTTTTTTCCGTCGGAGTTTAGAAAAAGAACATGTTTTATTTTTCCCTGATGGAAAAAAATCCTATCAGAAATTACGATCGTCTGAGTGGAACTCCGACGGAGAAAAAAACACGCATGCTCAGAATTAAGTTGACACATGCTCGGAAGCATTGAACTTCATTTTTCTTGGCTCGTCGTACTGTTTTACGTCACCGCGTTTTGGACGGTCGGAATTTGGTCTGACAGTGTGTATGCAAAACAGCTTGAACGGAATTCCGAGGGAAAATTCCATCGGATTTTATCCCATCGGAAATTCCGATCGTGTGTACAGGGCATAACTGTTCGCAGTTCTTCTGACCTATCATTTTATTTAATTACTGTTCATTTACATTTCTCTGCAGCTCCAAATGTACGGACAAAAATGATATGACAGATATGCGTTCATCTTTGTGTAAACTGTTTGGAAGGTAAGTGAAAATCAATGTCCGTGTCATTGGTAATGAATTTCCATAAACCAAGGTAGCATGGCTGAACTGGCTGCTCTGTGTTATTCTGAGTATGACATTGCAAATGTATTTAAAAATATTTTAGTTTTTTTGCTTGCCTGGTTAATTCAGTGTTTTCCACAAATACCAATATAACTAGCGTTTTGTTTGTTGACAAGCACTCAAGTTCCTAAATGTAGAAATTTGCAAGTGGCATCATCATATTTAGCTTTTTTAACAACGGGAATAAAATAAAAGTTAGACCTATTGCTGTATGGTAACTAAAGCCCTGATTTCCATCAAACCAAAATAATAAATTCAAATCCTATTCTTTTTCTCAGAAAGGAATATGATTTAAGATAAGCAGTAAACTGTTTTGGTATTTTTTTTACAGGAAAAAAAGAAAACATTCTCATTTTTGTCCTGAAGATGGCAGTGTTTCATTTATTTTTTATTTTTTGTTTACAAACTTTTTTATTGTGTACAAAATAATGGTGCCAATATTATGTCATGACATCAGAGAATTGCAGTATTTTCAATCAATAATTATAATGATTTATCACAGAATATCCGCCTTTATTTATTTATGACAACATTTATTACAAATAGAAAATAAATGATTTAGTAGTATTTTTAAATGCGGGGTTATTTTCGTGTATAAAATAATTGGTTGTGAAAAGGGGATTCTAGTTTGAGTCTAAAAGGTAGTCTGAATATATGAACCATAGGTTCAATTTTTTATCCAGTAGGTGCATGGTATTATGCAAGGTATGCATTTTTTTTCCATAAGGTAAATGTCGTTTATTCTAATTTTCAATTGGGAAATTGGTAACGATGGGGACTTCCAATGAATGATAAGCTATTAGCCAGTGGATGGATACACAAATTGTATGGACTATTCTTAATTGAAATGTGTTCAAACCCAAAATCGGGGCGAACAAGAGACAGTTGGGAAGGGTAAGGGTTATAATTTTGTTTGAAATTTTAGAAGAAAATTTCTCGAGCCATTTCCATAATTGGCCTGCTTTTTCACAGTCCCAAAAAATGTGAGAGAAGGAGCCGATTGAGGCGCAATCTCTTAGGCTCCATGTACACTGAAGCTGATAAACTGCAGTTTATTGGCGTTTTGGCGTTTTTTTTAAAAAGCCCATTAACTGCACTCTATGTTAGCCTATGTGTTCATGTTCACATTAACGTTTTTTAGCGTTAATGAGCAGTGGAGTTAATGGGCTTTTTTCTGAACGCAAGAAATTTGCGTTCAAAGTGCAGTTTTTCGGCGGGAAAAAAATGCTGAAAAATGCTCAAAAACGCAGGTCGCCAGCGTTTTTTGATCCATTGAAAAAAAAAAAAAAGCTAAAAAACGCTAACACTGAAAAACGCTAGTAAAAAATGCTGATAAAAGCTATAATTTAAAGCAGCTTTTTCTGCCAGAAATCTGACGTTCAAAACGACCGTTTTTGAGCTTCTGTGTACATGGAGCCTAAAGCAGGTATTGGGAACTGTGGGAAATATAGATTGGAGTTTGGCTGGAGTATAATACCACCTGACAAATAGCTTAACTGCAGTTTCCCTAATTGTTATAGATTTAGTGCATTTAAGAAGATTGTCAATACATTCAGACCATTTCTCGAGGGGCAATACAAAATCGTATTCTTGTTCCCATTTGAGCATGTATGGTAATTTATCCTGGTTGGTGTTATTTGTCAAGTTTAGATATATCTCTGATATTAGGCCTGTTCTTCTTGGGGATTTAATACAGATAGTCTCATAGAATGTGAGAGATGTATTGTCTAACAATGGGAAATTTGAATTATAGAAGTTTCTAATTTGGAAAAATCTTCTGAGTTCTGTATTGGGAATGTTGTATTTGGTTTTTAGTATCGAGAACGAAGTGAATGAAGTATCTTCAATAAATCTATTAAGGGTGGTTAGATTATTGTTAATCCACCAAGCAAATTCATCAGTGTTTTGGTAGCTTTTTAAGAACTTAGGGTCACCTAAAAAAGAAGCAAGGGGAGGTGTGGGAGAGGTTAATGTAAATGTTTTATTATGCAGTTTCCATAATTGGTATGAATGGGCCACTAAGAGGTTCAGCTTTTCCAAAGTTTGATTAGAAACGTTGTTGCCCCATAGTAATCCTGTTATAGAATAGGGTAGTATTGAGTATTTTTTAAATATTACCAATGGGATTTTCGGGTTGTGTAAATGCCATTGAGCAATCTGTGCCCATCTTGCAGCTAGATAATATGACCAAAAGTTCGGGAGTCCCAATCCGCCTCTTTTTGTGGACATATATAATACAGATTGGGCAATTCTTGGGTGGGAGTCCGACCATATAAATTTATTGACTTCCGATTGAAATTTAGTAAGTATCAATTTATTTATTCTAATTGGGAGTGCTCTAAATAGAAATGATAATTTTGGTAGAATTGGACATTTTGATGGCAGTAATTTTACCTAAAAATTAGATATTGAAGGATTTCCAGGTTTTTAACACCAATCTCAGTTTTTGTAGCATGGCTAAATCTTTGGGGTCTGGGGTAAGGTGGATACCGAGATAAGGTAAAGTATCATTAGACCACGTGAAGTTGAAAGATGTGCGAATGGTATCAAATTGTGAAGGAGGAATATTAATTGGCATTCCCACTGATTTTGAAACATTTACTGATAACCCTGATAGATCAGATTTTTTTTGGAGTGTGGCTAGTAGGTTTGGTAAGGCTATAATGGGTTGGGTAAGAAATAGTATTATGTCATCCGCATACATACTGAGTTTGTACGTTTTGTTATTAGAACTATAACCCTTTATATCTGGGTGTTGTAGGATGGCAGCAGCTAGGGGTTTGATTGCTAGGGAAAACAATAGAGGTGAAAGGGGACAGCCTTGCCTAGTGCCTCTCCCAATTTTGAAAAATTCTGAGTTACAGCCTGGCAATTTTATTCTAGTGGCAGAGTTATGGTATAGGGCATGAAATGCATGAATAAAATCACCTTTAAAACCATACTTTTGTAAAACTAAATCTAGGTATCTCCAGGTGACACTATTGACAGCTTTATTAATGTCTAGACTTAATAGTAGGACTGGATGAGATTTGATATGTGCTTCCTGAATTATATTAGTTACTAGACGAATGTTGTCTGTGATCTGCCTGCCGGGGATAAAACCTGATTGATAGGGGGATATCATAGAGGGGATTATTGTTGCTAGCCTATTTGCCAGAAGTCTACTGAACATTTTAAGATCATTGTTAATTACTGAAATTGGCCTATAATTTTGGGGTAGCGTATGGTCTTTATTTGCAAGTAGCATCATCATATTTAGCTTTATTAACAACGGTAATAAAATAAAAGTTAGACCTATTGCTGTATGGTAACTAAAGCCCTGATTTGCATCAAACCAAAGTAATAAATTCAAATCCTATTCTTTTTCTCAGAAAGGAATATGATTTAAGATAAGCAGTAAACTGTTTTGGTATTTTTTTTTACAGGAAAAAAAGAAAACATTCTCCTTTTTGTCCTGAAGATGGCAGTGTTTCATTTATTTTTCTATCTTGTACAGCACTTGTAGAGTAATATTATTATAGGTATTTATCAATCCCTCAAGGAGCTTACATTCTGTTTCACATTCATACATACTTGTACACACATACTAGAGTAAACTTAGACATGAGCCAAAATAACACACCGGAATATCAAAGATTTGCAAAAAAAAAAATGTTTTGATCTGCTCACACCTTTCTTCTAAAATCATCTTTTTTGTGTCGTTCTGTCTGATCTTTTTTCAGACTTGATGACATGGTTTATTTACTATAGGCAAATCCACTTTGCACTACAAGTGCAAACTACCAGTGCAAAGTGCACTTGAAATTGCTCTGAAAGTGCACTTGGAAGTGCAGTCGCTGTAAATCTGAGGGGTAGATCTGAAATGAGGGGAAGCTCTGCTGATTTTATCATCCAATCATGTGCAAGCTTAAATGCTGTTTTTTATTTTCCTTGCATGTCCCCCTCGGATCTACAGCGACTGCACTTCCAAGTGCACTTTCAGTGCAATTTCAAATGCACTTTGCACTTGTAGTTTGCACGTGTAGTACAAAGTGGATTTGCCTTTTCGTAAATAACCCCCATAGTGTGGATGCTGTGTACAGGCATTGAGAGGTTCCTTTCCATTTCCTCCTAGAAAAAGGAATGATTAGTGTCCAGTTACACAGAGATTTCTGTAAATTTCTAGTGAGCGCTTCTTATGATTGGTATTGTTCTCTATATTATTTTCCCCTAGTGGACACCAACATAGCCCAACCATGTTACAATAATAAAACAAAATACTTGAGTTAGCCCCACTGAGACACCTTGAAGATGAAGGAAATATCTACATTCTAACAAATGGAGCTTGGTGCATGTTACGTTGCATGTCCCCTTTAGATTGTAAGCTCCATGAGCAAGGCCCTCCTATTCCTTTTGTACTGAACTGTTGGCACTATATAAATTCTGTGTAATAATAATGTCTGATGTCCTCCATTCACTTTTGTAACAAACAATGGCTGTCATGCATGTATGATATAAGGCGCCACTGCAGCCATGTTGCCTGAAACAGTGCTGTACCTCTGTTCAATATGTGTCTTCTGAATTATGCCATAGCACTTGTTCACATTGTGTATGCGGCATTCATTGTGATCTGAGCCAACACAGAGGTAAATCAGGACCGTCTTGTATAGACTCAGCAATGATTGTGAGTCTGTGAAGATGCAGGAGAGTACTTATGAGCATGACCCTAAGATATATATATTTTTTTAAATACTTTTTATTACAAAAGAATTCAGTGGCAGGGTACAAATATTCACATTGTAAAAGTATACAAAGTGCCCATATCCCATTGTAAAACAGTGTGACAGAACGTCAATAAACAGAGAACCTTAACAAACTTTGTCTCCTGCTTTGTGCATCCATGCAACAATCAATGGCAATCATCTGAAAAGCAATTAGATACATTCACATCTCCCACAGATACTTGTATTTAAGATAAATCAAGGTCAGCCATTAGCAGTTATAGCATAATTTCACCTTTCCAAAAATAATAATAAATGCACATCAAAAGCAGGTTAAAAAATTTGCATTTTTTATTTTTTATCAGGAGCCTGGAAAGCATTGCACCCACAATCAGCAGGTGCAACCCAGTGGCGACTGGTGCTCAAAATGTTGGGGGGGGGGGGGGCGCAAACAAACTGAAAAAAATAAAAATAAATTGCCGCCACTGTGCCCATTAAACGCAGCCACTGTGCCCAAACGCCACCAGTTTGCCCCCTCAAATGCAGCCAGTTTGCCCCCAAATACAGACAGTTTCCCCCAAATACAGACAGTTTCCCCCAAATACAGACAGTTTCCCCCCATATAATGCCAGTTTGTCCCCAAATGCAGCCAGTTTGTCCCCATATACAGCCAGTTTGTCCCCAAATGCAGCCAGTTTGTCCCCAAATGCAGCCAGTTTGTCCCCAAATGCAGCCAGTTTCCCCCAAATGCAGCCAGTTTGTCCCCATATACAGCCAGTTTGTCCCCAAATGCAGCCAGTTTGTCCCCAAATGCAGCCAGTTTGTCCCCAAATGCAGCCAGTTTGTCCCCAAATGCAGCCAGTTTCCCCCCATATACAGCCAGTTTCCCCCCAAATACAGCAGGTTTCCCCCCAAATACAGCAGATTTCCCCCCAAATGCAGCCAGTTTGTCCCCAAATGCAGTCAGTTTGTCCCCAAATGCAGCCAGTTTGTCCCCATATACAGCCAGTTTGTCCCCATATACAGCCAGTTTGTCTCCAAATGCAGCCAGTTTGTCCCCAAATGAAGCCAGTTTGTCCCCAAATACAGACAGTTTCCCAGCCCTGCACTTACCTTCCTCGGGTCAGCGCCGTCCTTTTTCCGTCCTCGATGTCTTCTCCCGCCCTCGATGTCGCTTCAGCCAATCAGGTTACCGGTAACCAGACCCTGTGAACCTGATTGGCTGAGACGCCTGTCAGTATTAACCAAGGAACGCACCCCCCGTGCGTCCCCTGGTTAACTATTTGGAAGCCGATTACAGCCCTCAGGCTGTAATCGGGAAGCCTATCAGAGCCGCTGGCTCTGATAGGCACTTCCAAAAACCAACCAACCGATGTTATTCAGATGGCCGGCGCTCACCAGGGGGCCGGCCATCTGAATAGTGGGCGGCAGCAGCAGCGACAATACATAGGTTCATGCAATGCATGAACCTATGTATTGTGAGTGACGGGCGCAGGAGAGAGAGGGGGCGCGCTCCTGCGCCCACTATGGACGCACCGCCACTGGTGCAACCTCAGTTTCCTGCAGACTGTCTGTGTAGCTGTCTGTTCATACCTCGTACATGCTACTTAACTGCTTGACGACTGCGCCACGCATTTATACTTTGGCAGAATGGCACGGCTGCGCAAAGCAGAGTGTCCCACGATCGTGTCACGGAGCGGCAGAACGGGGGGATGCCGTTGTAAACAAGGCATCTCCCTGTTCTGCCTAGTGACAGGACACTGATCGTCTGCTTCCTGTAATTGGGAGCAGCGATCAGTGTCGTGTCACCATAAGCCCAGCCCCCACACAGTTAGAATCATTCCCTAGGACACACTTAACCCTTTCTTAGCCCCCTAGTTGTTAACCCCTTCCCTGCCAGCGTCATTTACGCAGTAATCAGTGCATTTTTATAGCACTGATCACTGTATAAATGACAATGGTCCCAAAATAGCGTCCGATGTGTCTGCCATAATGTTGCAGTCACGATAAAGATCGCTGCCATTACTAGTAAAAAAAAAAATATTAATAAAAATGCCATAAAACTATCCTCTATTTTGTAGGCGCTATAACTTTTGTGCAAACCATTTAATAAACGCTTATTGCGATTTTTTTTTTTTTTTTTTTACCAAAAATATGTAGAAGAATATGTATTGGCCTAAACTGAGGAAAAAAATAGTTTTCTTGTATATTTTTGGGGGATATTTATTATAGCAAAAAGTAAAAAAAATATTGCTTTTTTTTTCAAAATTGTCGCTCTATTTTTGTTTATAGCGCAAAAAATAAAAATCACAGAGGTGATCAAATACCACCAAAAGAAATCTCTATTTATGGGAAAAAAAGGACGTCAATTTTGTTTGCGAGCCACGTCGCACGACCGCGCAATTGTCAGTTAAAGTGACACAGTGCCGAATCGCAAAAAGTGGCCCGGTCATTTGGCAGCCAAATCCTCCGGGGCTGAAGTGGTTAATTAAAGTGTTACTAAACCCAGCAATATAAAAACAATACATCGCCCATTTCCCCCCCCACACCCACAGTGCACACATCTTCTAAATCATCTTTTTTATATAAAGTACAAAATACTGTCGCTTATATGCCTTTTTTTCATCTGTATATCGAGGTCACGTGGTAAACTGCAGGGTCCCAGCGATTCCCGAGTGTTCATGTAGAAGGGTATTTCACTCTCCTCTGACCAAACTTCCTATGCATCAGAAAACCCCTCATCCGCGATCCGGCCAGCGCTGATTGGTGCTGTGCCAATGACATGCTCAGTTCACAAATGATTAAAAAAGGTACAAATCATTTGTGTGAAACAAGGAATGTTCTCTTCAGCATAAAAGACATTGTGCATGTGCATGTGCAGGTCGGCTTCCCTGCCTGTGTTAGCTGGCCTTCCCCAGATAGACAGTGCAGGAGGAAGGATCTGTGTATACAGAAAAAAAAAGCCTTTTTATACAATGCTGAGGATTAACCCCTAAAATTCCACAGTGAGTATAACAAGCATGCTATTCTGCATATACAGACAGATTTTACTGTTGTGGGTGTAGTAACACTTTAATTTAGAACTACAAGCCATCAGCCATAAAGGCTGATGGTTTTTGTAGTTCATTTATTCACAGATCTCTATGAATGAATGACGCAGTTGTGTGGACAAACTGTGACAGCAGGCGTGGGGAGAAGACCCCTGGCCCGCTGACACAATGAGGGGGGAATCGGTGAGAAGCTGCAGGAGTGGGAACATGTTACATGTTCCACCTTAAAGGGGTTGTAAAGGTTTTTTTTGTTTTTTTTAAAATAACAAACATGTTATACTTGCCTCCACTGTGCAGTTCGTTTTGCACAGAGTGGCCCCGATCCTCTTCTTCTGGGGTCCCTCAGCGGCTGTCTCGGCTCCTCCTTGCAAGAACTAACCCCCTTCATGGGAAGCTCTCTCCCATGGGGGTTAGTTCTTGCGGGAGCTATAGCCGCAGACTGCATCACTTGGCCCCGCCCCCGGCGCGGCGCGTCATTGGATGTGATTGACAGCAGCGCAAGCCAATGGCTCCGCTGCTATCAATCCATCCAATCTAGCCAATCAACGGCCAGACTGAGCGGAGAAAAGGACGTCAGGGGCGAACACAGCAGGTGAACGGGCTCAGGTAAGAAAAATGGGGGGGGGGGGGGCGGGGGGGGCGTCATTGCCCAGAAACAGATAAGGCACATACATAAATGGAAGTCAGTTGATTGTAACTGATTATTAACACACTACACAGGAAAATAAGAAAAAACTCCTCATCACAACAGCTTTAATAAACAGTGGACTTTTGGAACCTCTTGGTTACAACATTTGGTTAGGTTTGTAATAAACTTCTCACAACAGAAGGACTTGAGGCTCTGATCTGAGATATGAGTATGAGATATTTAAATACACTAAATTTTCAAAAGTATTGGGACACCTGCCTTTACACGCACATGAACTTTAATGGCATCCCAGTCTTTAGGGTTCCATATTGAGTTCAGGACTCTGTGCAGGCCAGTCAAGTTCCTCCACCACAAACTCGCTCATCCATGTCTTTATGAACCTTGCTATGTGCACTGGTCCAAACCATTTGGTGGAGGGGGGTATATGGTGTGGGGTTGCTTTTTAGGGGTTGGGCTTGGCCATTTAGTTCCAGTGAAGGAAACTCTTAAGGTGTCAGCATAGCAAGACATTTTGAACTATTTCATACTCCATCTGGGGGATTACCTGGCCCCAGTGGATATCAACGATGTCTACTTCCACATCCCTATATTTTTGCTTCATCAGTGCTACCTGTATTTTTTTGAGTGAGTACCTGAATCTGACCTGGAAAGAGCCTTTTGTAGGCCCTCTAAAGCAGAGTTCAGATTGTAAAAGGTAAAAGCAGTGCAGGGAAGCACTTAGTTGTGCTGGCATGCCTATGGGCTAATAAGAAGCACTCTGATAGGAGGAGAGAGCAGAGTCATAAAGAGATGAGTTCATATGTTTGTAGCTTCTCTTTTCATGATCCAATCACAGCCTAGATAGAGCTTTCTTTTGGTGATAATTGATCACCACTGTTTTTTTTTTTTTTTGTGATATAAACAAAATAAGTGTATATTGATTGATTTGTCTGACAGTAGCCTCTACAAACTGTAGGATATATACTGGAATTTTTATATATATATTTTTTTAATAATCGACTTATAAACGGGACTGCGATAATGCGGTGGGAAATCTGACACTGGGGGGGAACTAACTGACCGCCACTGACATGACAGTGACATTAATACAGCGATCAGTGTTAATAATATGCTCTGTCAATGTACTAATGACACTGGGTAGGAAGGGGCAGTTGCGTAGCGTGGGTTGTCAGCGCCCGGGGCAAGGCAAGTAATTTGCGCCCCCCCCCCCCCAACCTGCGGACTTTTCGCATTCCGAGTCCCTTCCCTTCCTACAATAGCACTGACCTACCTGATTCCTATACTGACCACTACACAAACTACACAATACACTACCACAGACTAATACACACCACACTACACTTACACAATAAAAGGTGTAGTTGTGGCGCTGTTCTGGCATGTGAACCAACCTATTTTAGTGATATTACTGTGTGATCTTGAAATTGAACCTCAAAAATTAAATAAAAAGAAAAACCAAGTGTTGGCTCAGCCGGGTGTTTGCTACAGCCCGAATTGTGGGGAGTGCTTATTTAGGGGTTTTGGATGAATCCTGGTTTGGAATGTGTCCATAAAAGGTTGTATAGTGAAGAGATTGGTGAATATCCAAACTTCAGGTGGTGTCTCAGCCGGGTGTTTACTAAATCAAAAAATGGCCGATGTAGTGTATTAGTGCTAGATTGCTGGTATAATGTGAGATGTGGGGATCTCGCATTTTTTGATTTTTACATCGGCCATTTTTTGATTTTTTCTTTTTATTTAATTTTTGAGGTTCAATTTCAAGATCACACAGTAATATCACTAAAATAGGTTGGTTCACACGCCAGAACAGCGCCACAACTACACCTTTTATCCTTTCACATTTCTTGCTCCACCTACACAGGTGGTAGTAATTAGTAGAGGCAGCAGTTCTGCCTACTGTGCAGCGTTTGAATTCCCTTGCGCGGAGTCCCCCAACTCTCTTTTCTACACTTACACAATACTGTATTCACAGACCAACTCACAGACCAATACACACAACACACTACACCACACCACACTGACCACTACACTAACCTACCTCATTCCTATACTAACCACTACACAATACACTACACAAACTACACAATACTCTACCCACAGACCGCTACACAATACACACTGACCGCTACACTAATCTACCTGACTCCTATACTGACCACTACACTACACAAACTACACAATACACACTGACCGCTACACTAATCTACCTGACTCCTATACTGACCACTACACTACACAAACTACACAATACACACTGACCGCTACACTAATCTACCTGACTCCTATACTGACCGCTACACAATACACACTGACCGCTACACTAATCTACCTGACTCCTATACTGACCACTACACTACACAAACTACACAATACACACTGACCGCTACACTAATCTACCTGACTCCTATACTGACCACTACACTACACAAACTACACAATACACACTGACCGCTACACTAATCTACCTGACTCCTATACTGACCACTACACTACACAAACTACACAATACACACTGACCGCTACACTAATCTACCTGACTCCTATACTGACCGCTACACAATACACACTGACCGCTACACTAATCTACCTGACTCCTATACTGACCACTACACTACACAAACTACACAATACACACTGACCGCTACACTAATCTACCTGACTCCTATACTGACCACTACACTACACAAACTACACAATACACACTGACCGCTACACTAATCTACCTGACTCCTATACTGACCGCTACACAATACACACTGACCGCTACACTAATCTACCTGACTCCTATACTGACCACTACACTACACAAACTACACAATACACACTGACCGCTACACTAATCTACCTGACTCCTATACTGACCACTACACTACACAAACTACACAATACACACTGACCGCTACACTAATCTACCTGACTCCTATACTGACCACTACACTACACAAACTACACAATACACACTGACCGCTACACTAATCTACCTGACTCCTATACTGACCGCTACACAATACACACTGACCGCTACACTAATCTACCTGACTCCTATACTGACCACTACACAATACACACTGACCACTACACAATACTCTACCCACTGACCGCTACGCTACACACACCACACTAACCTACCTGATTCCTATACTAATCACTACACAAACTACACAATACACTACCCACAGACCGCTACACTAATCTACCTGACTCCTATACTGACCACTACACTACACAAACTACACAAACTACACAATACACAATACACAATACAATACGCAGCCTGTAATTTATTAATCCTGCAGCAGTAGGAGGGGGGGGGGCTTTTGGCATCAACTGTACTTAGGCTCGCAGGCATGATGCTGCGTGTGTGTGCTGGCAATGGGGGCATGGTGGCGTGACTCTCCCTAACTGCAGTGCAGCTGACCGGCGGCTGCTCCCATGATCTGAGATGGCTGCCTCAGCTGCCTCCATCATGAAGGCAGCCCCATCTCAGATCATGGGAGCAGCCGCCCGCCGGATCCATCACCGGCTCACTCGCGTGACTCACCTCCGGTTTTTGTTGTCCATGAGATCGATCAGCTTGGGATGAATTCACACTCAGTCCCAGATGAAGTAGTCGGACTCGCACTGCCTTTTCTTTCAAATCGGCGCGGTCTGGACTCAGGCGGAAGGGTGGGCGGGACTCCAGGAGAAGATTGCGGCGGCTTAAGGAAGCACGGGCGGGACTCCAGGAGCAGCCTTCGCGCATGCGCCGCCCGCGTTCAAGGACTGGCCAGCCCGCCGTAGCACTGTGGTCATGTGCTGCCAGCACATGACCACATTCGCCCAATCACAGGGCGCAAAATGGCGGCCGGGGTCCGGCGGTGACACATTGAGGGAATTTCACAAAATTTTGAAAAGTGACACAAACTGGTGCAGGATTTTGCGCCCCCCCCCCCCCATGTTGCGCCCGGGGCGACGGTCCCCCCTGCCCCCCCACACTACGCCACTGGGAAGGGGTTAACATCTAGTGCGATCAAAGGGTTAATTGTGTGACTAACTCTGTGTAATGTGTGTGATAGGTGCTGCTTTTACTAAGGCCGCTTCACATGTACGTTAGGCGGTCGGAAATCGGTTAAAGTGTCACCAAAAGCTTCATCTTCACTAACATCTTAATCCTGCATACAGTACTACACCACAGTTGTTTATTGGAATCTACAAATTACTTTCACATATCGTATTTGGTCTCATGTTCCCTCCATGCACCCCTAACGGGTTCTTTTCCCTTCACTAATGCCCTGTACACACGACCGGTTTTCCCGTCTGATAAAAAAACGATGGTTTTGCCGACGGAATTCCTGTCAAGCTTGCCTTGCATACACACGGTCACACAAAAGTCCGGTGAAATTTTGACTGCCAAGAAAGCGGTGATGTAAAAGACTAGCCGAGAAAATTAAGTTCTATGCTTCTGAGCATGCTTCGATTTGTTTCTGAGCATGCGCGTTTTTTTTACCCGTCGGAAAAGCATACAGATGACCGGTTTTCCTGCCAGGATTTTTTCCTGATGGGAAAAAAAAAGATCCTGCTCTCTTTTTTTTGTCCGGCAGTTTTCCCGTCGGAAAAACTGCGATGGAGCATACACACGGCCGGGATACCCGGGCAAAAGCTCTCATCGCAGTTTTTCCGACAGTAAAACCGGTCATGTGTACGGGGCATTACAATTTGTGGGTATGCGCAGTGCAAATATATTGCTTTCACCAGTCTCCTCTAACTACAGATCCCAGCTATCAATGCGCCTTTCCGATTCTACTGCGTATGTGTTACCATTTCATTCATTCATTTATGAATGTGTATTTAGCGGGTTGCCTGGAGTTCAACTTTAAGCCAACGTTTTTATTTTCGCCAGCACCCGCATTAGGCCTCATGCCCACGGACGTTTTTACAGCCGCGTTTTTGAACGTTTTTTACAGCTTAAAAACGCCTGTCCATGTTAGTCTATAGCTTCATGCCCACCTGGGCGTTTTTGAGCTGCAAATAGCATAGACGTTTTTAAGCTGTAAAAAAAAAAAAAACAGGACCAGTGTGTTCCGCGGCATCGGCGTTGGGCATAAAAAAACGCGAAGCGTTAAACACACAAAAACGCTGCGATTTCGTTTTTGAGCTCCGGCTTTTTTTTTTTTTCTAAAAAAATACGGTTGAAAAATTTATACAATAACATGGACAGGCATTTTTAAGCTGTAAAAAACGCTCAAAAACGCAGCTGTAAAAACGTCCGTGGGCATGAGGCCTTAGGCCTCATGCCCACGGACGTTTTAACAGCTGCGTTTTTGAGCGTTTTTTACAGCTTAAAAATGCCTGTCCATGTTAGTCTATAGCTTTATGCCCACCTAGGCGTTTTTGAGCTGCAAATAGCATAGGCGTTTTTAAGCTGTAAAAAAAAAACAGGACCAGTGCGTTCCCTGGTGTCGGCGTTAGGCATAAAAAAACGCCGCAATTGCGTTTTTGAGCTCCAGCATTTTTTTGTTTTTTTTTTTCGAAAAAAATACGGTCGAAAAATTTATACAATAATGGACAGGCGTTTTTAAGCTGTAAAAAACGCCCATGGGCATGATAGTCAAGGCCAGGTGGCAAAGACTTGGTGCAGACAAACAGTAAAGCAAGGCTAAACCACACCTGGCTCATTTGCAAAAATAAATATTTGGAACTCCAGATCCTTTTTATTGAGTAAGTCGCTTGAAAAATGGTTAGTAATAGTCTGAAAGTCCTGAGAACTCCAAATTTCGCTAATATGTAAAATAGGGTGCCAGTAATTAAAAAAAGAAATCCCTTAGGTAAATGTTTCGCCTTGAAAATGCTATGTTGTCAGAAAGTTTTACAGGCCCTGGTCAGGTCACGTGTCTTTTCTTTCCTGTAGCCTCATGAAGATTTCTTAGGAGCTGGTAATACAAGTTGGTAAATAAAGACACCAAGACAAATCCCCGAGCTGAGAAGGATTCTCCTAGAAGCGTGGGTTCTCATTATTTTCCCAAATTTTGGCATAGGCTTGGGTCAGTCAGATTAAGCAGTGTCTATGTTTGTATACCATCCTTCACAAGGCTCTGTCTGCAAAGGCCCAGAGCTGCCAATACATATTCATGAAAGACAAGCCCTTCTAGGCTCTTTTAACATTGACAAAGACCTAGCTGTTTTCAGGCCGCCATCTGACTCGTATTGAGTGTAGAGGTGGATGACCAGATTAGTGCAGCCCGTTAAGATTATTTCTTAAATCGTTAGGCCTCGCCCGCCTAACAATTTGGCTCAATTGTCATTTGTGACAAGTCTGTCATTAGTTGATAGGTTCTTTTGGACTTTAACAGATAGAGATAATTTCCTTAACTTCCATTTTATTTGACAAGAGACTACTGTGGCTAGAGAGGAAGTGCCTGAGCAGTTTATGGATTAAGGCTTTAGTCGCTTCAAAGGCATCTTTGATGTTAAAGATATGTGCTTTACTAAAGCCAGTAAGTTCGTTATCACCAAATTTGGTTTTAATATGGTTTCAATTTTGGGGATCGACCTATTCTGTTTATTGGTAAGAGATGAATTTTTCAGGAAAAAAGAAACATATTATAATAAGTTTTCATTTGTTACCTCATGGGGAAAACAACAGGTGCACTGATTTTTGGCGTTGTAAGTAATGAATGATTAATGTCTGAAATACAGCTGAAATGCTCCCAAGGAGACTGACAGGCATGTCTAATGAGAGGAATGTCATATTAGGCAAATAAATTGACCAATTTCTTCAACAATAGATTTCAACCAAGACTTGGGGTGGCATAGGTCGCAGAAGCCCCTAGCCTTAGGAATTGCTTTGGGCTTGTATCTGTTCGTACCCAAACTTTTGGATTTTGGAGAATGGTTTGCCACATGTATAAACCAGTGTTCAAAAGTGGTATATATTAATAGTATTAATTAGCTTGGCTCACGTAGACCAGATTGTGATCGAAACTGCCTTTATTCACTCTATAACAAATGGCAGGTGGCACATTTTTAGTAACTTTTACATGCTTTATAGGGTTTTTTGCCTTCTTCTGGATCAAATGTGCGTATAGGTTTGTGCATATTGATATGTGCATATTTTCAATTTTTTTTTTCTATTGGTTGAACTAGATGGGCTTGTGTGTTTATTCAACCTATGTGACTAGATAATTTATACCACAGATTAATTACAGTGGTTATTATTAAGAGATCTGGTCACTATAGATCTAAAATGGATCAATCCTTTTTACATATGTAGCGACCCTCTCTCCCTCTTGCTTTATCGGTTATGTGGCTGTTGTCTAGGGGTCCCTGGGAGGGAGAGATGAGATACACCACGGCCCATGTCCTCCATAGCTAAGAGGTGAAGGCCAGAAATTTGGGTCCTGTGCAGGTGTCCTAGAGTCAAGTCCAGTACTTCGTTCCTGACTCCTTTGCTACTAGTAACCAGAGTTCCACACAGTGAATAGGTCCAACTCAGTTTTATTTTTCTTGCCAAACAATAAACAGTTTCTTCTACTGAGTAATAATGGGGAATAGATCGAGGCACAATCCTTTCCCTTCTGATGCTAACCACTGTGATATCACCAGTGGCGGATAGTCACTGCCACTGACTATGTTGAGTAGAACGTGAATTACCTTCGCTAGCACGGCCCCTGTCAGGGGAAGGAGATCCGTCCACGGGAGAAACAGGAGACCTCTCTGTCACCAGCGATGCTGCGCCGGACTCTCCAGAGAAGTTTCGCACACCAATCCTCACGAACTCAGACACGGGTACCCAAGGAATTAGGGCCCCCCTTGGATTCCTCCACCCTTACGGAACTCAGTCGAAGGTACTGAGCCCCAGGCATCCGCCATAGTACCTCACCCCAGGCTAAAGGTGCCTGGGATGGACTCGATCCTCGCTCCAGCCAGGTCAAGGGCACCTAGGCCCGGAACACTAGGACCCAGGCCGAAGGTGCCTGGGTGCGGCCGTGTCCTCCAACTCTGAACTCTGAACCCCGTGGTAAGGGCGTCCGCCCCTCTTATCCCCTCTCCCTTTGCGTCACAGAAGGTTCCCCACCCCGCTGTACCAGCTCCAGGGGAGGACAAAAAGGTACAGTCTTGCGGTGTGAGTTCAGCCCTGGCCCAGGGCAACAGTGCCACCTGTGGGCCGCAAGGAACCTCACACCACCAGAGTCCTCCAAGAACCAGAAAAAGGTCTCGGATACCCTAGAAATCTGTGCATCTGGGTTACACTACCACCCAGATGCCTCCCTTAAATTCAAGTACCCGCTACCCATACATTAGGATGAGGGGCTCAGCACATTTCCGGTTTGCTTGCCATTATTAAATTTGTAAGCAATAGAGCATTGCAAAGTATTTGGTATTCTTGTGCGGCATTGAAGGTGAATGAATGAATGAATGTCCCATTTCTGTCTGCATAGAATTGTTTCTCCTTGTTTGCATTTTGGACATTTTCACTTAGGAGTGTAGTCACATTTGTTGCCAGCGGTTTAGACATAAAAGGGGTTGTAAAGGTTTGTGTTTTTTTACCTCAATGCATCCTATGAATTAAGGTGAAAAAACATCTGGCAATGACGGCCTCCCCAGCCCCCCCTGTTTTACTTACCTGAGCCTGTTCACCTGCTGTGCGCGTCCCCCGGTGTCCTCTTCTCCACTCAGTCTGGCCGTTGATTGGATAGATTGGTAGCAGCGCAGCCATTGGCTGGCGCTACTGTCAATCACATCCAATGATGTGGCATGTCGGGGGGCGGGGCCGAGTGATACAGTCGGCGGCTATAGCCGCCGGCTATATCACCGGAGCGCACCCGCAAGCTTACCCCCTTGGGAGAGCGCTTCCCATGAAGGGGGTTAGCTCTTGTGGGTAGGAGCCGAGACAGCTGCCGAGGGACCCCTGAAGATGGGGATCGGGGCCACTCTGTGCAAAACAAACTGCTCAGTGGAGGTAAGTATAACATGTTTGTTATTTAACTCCTTAACGACCGCTCACGGCATATATACTCATGTATATATACTCATATACAATCATGTACCCGTACGTCCCCTTTAACTGCCTGCCGTGTGGTCGTGCGCGACCCTGCAGTCATCCCCGTGAGTCGGACTGCGGGTCCCGCGGACTCGATCATCTTGTTTTCAGGCTTTCCATTATTTTGCACAGGTAATTTGATCAGTTTCACTGCCTTAGTAATTACCACAGTCGTTTCATCTGGGGGAAATCCTGAAAACATGACCTGTTGGGGCGCCTTGAGGACTGGAGTTGAGAAACACTGGTCCAATGTAATTTGCTTTTTTTTTTTCACTGTGGTATACTGTATAATGTATTACTTTTGTCTTTCTAACAATTTTACATTGAAAATATGATAATAAATGGAGGGTGACTGTAATATGGTGAAACAATTTCATTGTAACCTGGTAAAAATGTCACCGTATATGGGAAATTAACAGTAACAAATTAGGACATTGAGAGACCTGTCATGCTCACAGCGATCCAGTAAGTTTAAAATTTTGGAATCAGAAAATAAATGATCTAGCAGGCCATCAAACAGTGAAAAGTCTGATCAAGTAATGGATGTACAATGAAATAAGGTTCCATAAGGGGTCCTATCATTGATAATATAATCAGATTTGAGGGGCAAAAAAATAGTAAAGATTCTAGATTGGCCAGCTAAAAGAAATAACTCAAATCCTTCAACCCCAGCCTCTCTAAAAAACCGAATACATACAGACCTAAAAACATGAGCAATTTATGCAACAACTGTTATGTAACTGCAGTTTTCTCTGTTGCTCTCTTATTATAGAATGTTTATTAATGACACAGGGTATAAGTTTGAGGACTAAAGTAAGTACAGCTATCTTCAGATCCTAGAGCCTAAGCATAAACATAACTTCATTTTCCTGTTACCAGTGATATGCATATACTGCACTTTGTACAGAATAGACCAATGACTTTCTTCCCTTGCTCTTACTCAAAAAGAAGCCATATCCAGTTTATTTAACGCGGAACTAACCTGTATATGAGGACCAGAAACTGAAACCGCTATTTGATTCATCTTTCATTTTTAAAGCAAATTCACCCATCCATCCCTGTCCCTATGCTTTTATTTTTTTGAGAAATCACTTTGAAAAACACCTCAATAAGCATTTCTGGCTGTGGCCGTCTTGAGTAGGGGCAGATGATTCATGTAGCGTTTACATCCTGGAATCCATTTGCCCTTAGCTCAGGCATTCTGGCAGGAGGGAGTGCTTAGCTGAAAAAACCCATCCTCCTCTTTTTCAACTGAAAGGAAAAAAGTTCCCATGAGGATTCCTGGGATGTATGACAACATTTTGGTCTAAGCCAGGAACCAGGAAGCAACTGAAGAACATTTTAAAATGCAGTAACATACCTTTCTATCTATTTACTGATGACAGCAGCATAAGGACTAAAAATAGTTAATGTTGGCTGAGAGAGTTAAGTTACCTGTGTAAAGACCAAATACTAGGAGACTGCTATTGAATATTGTAATTTGCACCTCGCCATGGTTGTGTGCACAGGAATAAAGAACTGAAACTTACAAAATTATACTCCATTTTTTCCAATTTTTACATTATCCTAAGAATTCATTACAACACTTTTCATTTGACTAAAGGTACACACAATCAGCCAGCCTCATTGGCAGCAAGTTATGATTGGACATTTTTTTTTTTTTTACTAATAAGTCAGCACTGGAAGTGCATGCTGCATAAATTCTGCCACATTGCACCATAGGCTTAAGGAATTTATTAATTTTTGTTCGTGCCAATTCCTATTGTATATCGCCAGCTCAGCTTATAGCAATCTGGTAAATGTACAGGTATGTGTAAATATACAGGCGATCCCTGGGTTACAAACATCCGACTTACAAACGACTCCTACTTACAAACAGAGGGAGACAACAGGAAGTGAGAGGAAATCTACTCCTAGGAAATTCACTCCTGTAAGAGTTATCATGGGAAAAATGTTTCTCCACGGGTGCTGTATCACCAACCCTTGTTTCTACAACAACCCAAAATTTTCAAAATCCAATTGTCATTGGGACAGAAAGTGAGGTGACCTCTTCAGAACAGGCAGTGGCGTCACTAGGGTTGGTGTCACCTGGTGCGGAAAAAATTGGTGTCACCCCTCCACCAACTATAGTTTCCCTTCAGTACAGACCCCCCTCCCGCAGTACAGACCCCCTTTCCTCAGTATAAACCCCCCATTAAGTACAGACCCCTCTCTATCAGTACAGACCCCCTCCATCAGTATAGACCTCCCCCTCAGTACAGAACCCCCTCATCCTCAGCATGGACCCCCCTCAGTATAGACACCCCCCTTTATCAGTATAGACCCCCCAGTGCAGACCCCCCTTCCTCAGCATAGACCCCCTCAGTGCAGATCCCCCTCCATCCCTTCATTAGCATGGCCCCCCCTCAGTGCAGACCCCCTCCATCAGCATAGACTCCCCTTAGTGCAGACCCCCTTCATCAGCATAGACCCCCCTCAGTGCAGACCCCCTTCATCAGCATAGACCCCCCTCAGTGCAGACCCCCCTCCATCAGCATAGACCCCCCTCAGTGCAGACCCCCCTCTATGAGCATAGACCCCCTTCCATCAGCATAGACCCCCCTCAGTGCAGACCCCCCTCCATCAGCATAAAGCCCCCTCAGTGCAGACCCCCCTCCATCAGCATAGACCCCCCTCAGTGCAGACCCCCCTCTCCACTTGTGCTAGTAGTCCCCCCTCTCCCCCTCCCATAGCGCCCCCAGCATGCATATGTCCATCTACAAATACAATACACTGTTCAGACCTCAGAACAGCACGGGATAGGTACAGCGGCGTGTCCCTCCTCGGACTCCTTTCTCCTGTGTACATGTAAACAGAGAGTAGGGAGGAGGCGGATTCAGTCTTCTCTGCTGAGGGAGACAGACAGTGAATAATATTCCGACGGAGAGTGGGAGGAGCTGCAGTGCAGAGGGCTCTACAGGCGGAGTTTCGATTTGATCGGAGAGCCAGCCAAGAGACAGGGTAAACAGGTTTTCTGGGAGAACCTATTTTGGCATACAACAGATCAGTGAAGTGTGCAGACCATGCAATGCCGCTGCCTACAGGTGTCACCCCTCTGGCGGGGGTCACCTGGGTGTGGCCCAAACCCCCCGCCCCCCCAGTGACACCACTGTGAACAGGGGAAGAGACAGCAAAACAAACATTACATGGGTGTTAACCCTTCCCTATGCTATCCAAAAACTAAAAAATTATTGTTTTGGCTGAAGCTACACTTAAAAAATTTACCTGTTCTGACTTGCAAACAAATTCAATTTAAGAACAAACCTACAGAACCTTGTTTGTAACCCGGGGTCTGCCTGTATATGTGTTCATGCAGATGGCTAAAGAAATCACCCTATAAAAGGATTTTTGTGAGTATACTAGTGGCAGTCGTTGGGTTATTCTTATATACTCCCTAGCAGAATCAGTAAAGCTAAAAATAATGATATTAACCAAACCCACAAACGTGCCATTATTATTCTAACAAGTTCTCAGCTTAAGGTTACTGGCAGCCCTATAACTAAATACCAGCGTTTTCTGGCTGTTCAGGAGCCTGCTTGCTTATTCTTTTACTGTTTTAATTGGCTGGGACCACCAGAATTCAGAGGACACAGATGTCACTGATAGTGTGCCTAGGGAACACATTCAGGCCCATCTGTTGCCGTCTAAAAATCTCTTCATATATCCACAAGGCCCCCATTTAATTCTTGTCAGAAAGTAATGTAAATCCAGTTTACCCTCAGAAGTTGCTACAGAGATTTATACCAATAAGCCCCCCTGCAATTTGCACACGCTGTAGCTGTATAGGAAGAAAGAGCCTTCCTTTTTATGTCTGTGCATATTAACAAGAGAAGCCTGCCTTAAGAGAGTCTTTTTTGATTGAGCGCTCTCTTTATTTTAAAGCAGCTTGTGCCGCTCCTTCCCTATGAAAGGAAAACTAGATGGTAAAACAAAATACAGGGGCAGGGATGGGCAGGCAAATTGCATGACACAATGCCGTGTCCCAACGCACTTGTAATTGCCCAAAGTTAAAGGTTCTTTAAAAGCAGTACTAGAGTCACACATTCCTCAGTAAAGTTAAGAGATGCTGTTCAAGTTTATAGCATAGTAACTGTTGTCAGCCTTGTCTGTGCCTAAACATCGCATGCTGCATATGTTGTTCCATTCTTCTACATATTACTAGTATGGAAAATCTACAGGCTGTTACAATATACATATAAAAAGTATTTTTGCTTGACATTATTAAAAATGGAAAGTTTAAGTGCCATTTATTTCAATGCAATTTTTTTTTTTATTGTAAAATGATCATAAAGTTCTTTGGTATTTTTTTGTAAAGCTTAGCGGTTTGTATTTTGATGAGATACTCTTGAACATTGAGCCAAAAACAAAAAGTGCAAAATAGGAAGAGTAGATATAGGAAGAAAATATTATTTTAGGCAACGTTTTTTTACTGATCTAATGTGGGTTTCTTTTTTTTTTCTTCTTTATTTCTACATAAAAGTTGAATATAGTATAGCCACACCTACAGAAGTCTATGGTGCTTTTTGTCCAAGGGAGTTTCTCCGAAATGTTGTGAGTGAGTATGATCTTTGTAATTGTAGCGCCCTGACCCTGCCTGCTGTACTCAGCTGAGCAGCAATTTATTTTCTAGGTCTGGTCAGGTTTTCATATTCCTAGTGCATTGATTGCTCCTGCCTGCTCCTGGACAAAGCTTCCAAAAATAGAGTAGAAGGGTTAGCTACTGGGTTATGATATATTTACTGTATATATATATATATATATCTATATATATATATATATATATAAATATATATATATAGAGATATATATATATATGTAGCGCCCCCCCAATATTTGGGGGCGCTATGTGTCTATTTAGGGGTAATCTGGGCCAGTATTTGGGCTCAGACCAATTGATATTTCATTATTGCTTCTGCTCTGGGTGTGATACTGCCTGGCAGTAGTGTTCCCTGTAGGTGGCACTGTCACCACCGGCATGGGTGAACCAAGAGGGGTATCACAGAACCTTGGGTGTTCTCTCTCGGCAGCCGTGCAGTAAGCGTGGTCAGCCCGCTGTGCATGCTGGGAGAGGGTACATAAGGGGCAGACGCCATTAGGGGGGGGGGTGCGTTCCAGGGGACCTTTGGTCCTGTAGGTGTGCCTCGTGGCCCGTATGGCACGAGGTGCACGAGTGTGTTTGGGCCTCGGGCATCTTCAGCCCAAGGCTGCGTTGCTGCATGGTAGGCCCAGCTCTGCTGACAGGGGCCTACACCTCAAAGAAGGATCTCAGGCTGTCCATCTGTAGGGAGCCCACCTTTAGGAAAGGAGACCAGGGGGGGATCAGTCCCAGAGGAGATTAGCGACGGTACTGCTGTCTCGAGAAGAGGCCTGGAAACTCGCCTAACGAGGGATTCACTGTCTTTATTATCTGTGCTCCATCCCGGCTGCTAGGATTGCTCTCATAGGGACTATCCGGGTGAGCAATACCTTCTCAGCCTTGAGTGGCGACGAAAGATTAACACTGTGCTCTAGGTGTTGCGTGCCTGAACCTTTTACCCCTTACTTCTCTCATCTTCTTACTCCCTATTCAAGTTCACTGCAAAGATAAAAGAATAAATACCTTGCTGCTTGGGTTTTACTCCTGTGTGGACATTGGCCTTATTCTGAGGAACTTCTACCTAGACAACGGAGAGAGAGGATCCACTCAAGAGAGGTAATTGCTGCAAGACCCAAACAATAACACTGCTCGCTCCTCTCTATACACAGGGAGGGGATACCGGGCAAGTAGCAGGTGTGCCCCGCGGCAGGATAAAAAGGGGTTTGTGTGCTACATATATATAAATATATAGATATAGATCTAGATCTAGATCTATATATATATATATAAAGATACAGTCATGGCCGAAATTGTTGGCACCCCAGAAATTTTTCCAGAAAATCAAGTATTTCTCACAGAAAAGTATTGCAGTAACACATGTTTTGCTATACACATGTTTATTACCTTTGTGTGTATTGGAACAAAACAAAAAAAGGGAGGAAAAAAAGCAAATTGGACATAATGTCACACAAAAGTCCAAAAATGGGCTGGTCAAAATTCTTGGCACCCTTAACTTAATATTTGGTTGCACACCCTTTGGAAAAAATAACTGAAATCAGTCGCTTCCTATAACCATCAATAAGCTTCTTACACCTCTCACCCGGAATTTTGGACCACTCTTCCTTTGCAAACTGCTCCAGGTCTCTCTTATTGGAAGGGCGCCTTTTCCCAACAGCAATTTTTTAAGATCTCTCCACAGGTGTTCAATGGGATTTAGATCTGGACTCATTGCTGGCCACTTTAGAACTCTCAGCGCTTTGTTGCCATCCATTTCTGGGTGCTTTTTGACGTATGTTTGGGGTCATTGTCCTGCTGGAAGACCCAAAATCTCAGACGCAAACCCAGCTTTCTGACTCTGGGCTCTACAGTGCGACCCAAAATCCTTTGGTAATCCTCAGATTTCATGATGCCTTGCACACATTCAAGGCACCCAGTGCCAGAGGCAGCAAAACAACCCCAAAACATCATTGAACCTCCACCATATTTCACTGTAGGTACTGTGTTCTTTTCTTTGTAGGCCTCATTCCGTTTTCGGTAAACAGTAGAATGATGTGCTTTACCAAAAAGCTCTATCTTGGTCTTATCTGTCCCCAAGACGTTTTCCCAGAAGGATTTTGGCTTACTCAAGTACATTTTGGCAAACTGCGGTCTTGCTTTTTTATGTCTCTGTGTCAGCAGTGGGGTCCTCCTGGGTCTCCTGCCATAGCGTTTCATTTCATTTAAATGTCGACGGATAGTTCGCGCTGACACTGATGCTCCTTGAGCCTGCAGGACAGCTTGGATTTCTTTGGAACTTGTTTGGGGCTGCTTATCCACCATCCGAACTATCCTGCGTTGCAACCTTTCATCAATTTTTCTCTTCCGTCCACGCCCAGAGAGATTAGCTACAGTGCCATAGGTTGCAAACTTCTTGATAATGTTGCGCACTGTGGACAAAGGCAAATCTAGTTCTCTGGAGATGGACTTGTAACTTTGAGATTGTTGATATTTTTCCACAATTTTGGTTCTCAAGTCCTCAGACAGTTCTCTTCTCCTCTTTCTGTTGTCCATGCTTAGTGTGGCACACACAGACACAAAATGCAAAGTGAACTTCTCTCCTTTTTATCTGCTTTCAGGTGTGATTTTTATATTGCCCACACCTGTTACGTGCCCCAGGTGAGTTTAAAGGAGCATCACATGCTCAAAACAATCTTATTTATACACAATTTTGAAAGGGTGCCAAGAATTTTGACCAGCCCATTTTTGGAGTTTTGTGTGACATTATGTCCAGTTTGCTTTTTTTCCTCCCTTTTTTTGTTTTGTTCCAATACACACAAAGGGAATAAACATGCTTATAGCAAAACATGTGTTACTGCAATACTTTTCTGTGAGAAATACTTGATTTTCTGGAAAAATTTCTGGGGTGCCAACAATTTCGGCCATTGTTGAATGGGGGGAGGGGGGGTGGATATTGCGGGACATTGACGCCGTTCGTGGGACATTGACGTCGATCGCACGATATTACAGTGGATATGCGGGGGGGGGGATGTCTTACCTCCTCCTCCCGTGCTGCCTCCTCGAGTCCTCTGGCTCCTCTTTCTGCTGTGCTGCCCTCTGCTGGGGCCCCAAAACAGCTCGGGGCCCCAAGCAGCTGCTTGGTTTGCCTGTCCTGTTCCGACGCCCCTGTATGTGTATATGTGTGTGTGTGTGTATATATATGTATATATATACAGTTTGCAACCCATGGCATTGTAGCTAATCTCTCTGGTCCAAATCATTTGGTGGAAGGGGGTTATGGCGTGGGGTGGTTTTTCAGGGGTTGGGCCTGGCCCCTTAGTTCCAGTAAAGGGAACTCTTAAGGTGTCAGCATACCAAAACATTTTGGACAGTTTCATGCTCCAAACTTTGTGGGAACAGTTTGGGGATGGCCCCTTCCTGTTCCAACATGACTGTGCGCCAGTGCACAAAGCAAGGTCCATAAGATAATTTCTTGGTATGCTGACGCCTTAAGAGTTCCCTTTCTGGAACTAAGGGGCCAAGCCCAACCCCTAAAAAACAATTCCACACTATATTCCCCGCTCCACCATATGATCTGGACCAGTGCACAAAGCAAGGTCCATAAAGACATGGATGAGCGTGTTTGGGGTGGAGGAACCTGACTGGCCTGCACCTCAACTTGATAGAACATCTTTGGGATGAATTAGAGTGGAGACTGTGAGCCAGGCCTTTTCGTCAAACATCAGTGCCTGACCTCACAAATGAGCTTCTGGAAGAATGGTCAAACATTCCCATAGACACACTTCTAAACCTTGCGGACAGCCTTCCCAGAAGAGTTTAAGCTGTTTTAGCTGCAAAGGGTGGGCTAACTCAATATTGAACCCTACGGACTAAGACTGGGATGCCATTAAAGTTCATGTGCGTGTAAAGGCAGGTGTCTCAATACTTTTGGTTATTTATATATATAATTAGGGCTGTGGAAGTTAATTATTAATTCCTTGATTAATCGATTAATTGTTTTGATCGATCAAAATTCTTTTGATTGGTACTCACCTCTCCGCCGGCTTCCGGGTCTTCAGGGAGATCCAGTGACGTCACGGACACCGGCGGGGCTTACCGTGTCCATCTGAAGGGCTCCTTTGCTGTGCCTTCATATCTGCATGCCGGCGGGACCTTACTATCTGCCACACGCATGGGCTGTTACACTTCCCTCTATCACTTCCCTCTAACAACCTGGGATTCTACAGCCATCCACTGGGAGTTGTGATAGTTCCCTTCACGGGACATCTACATGCCGACGGACTGATGTTAGCCCCTTCTCATCTGGATTCAGCAGTGGTATCGTTGTACACATTTTTATACCAGTATCATACTTAGCTACATGTTTTTATGACTGCTTTTGCTATCGTTTAGAATTACTTGCACTATTTTTACAGTTTATGTAGCTACATTAATTTTATCTCCAGTGCAATATTTATTTTGTTACCTACTTGAAGACTATAAAAGTTTTAATGCTATTCCCATTGAGCGCTGCCTTTGTGTGTTTTTTGTATCCTGCTATCCAATTTTCCAGTGGTTGGTAGCTGCACTGGGAATCGGCCTGCAAGGAGATCAGCTAAAAGTAGTTGGATCTATGTGCATTATAATTAATCGAAATTAGTCGATTAATCGATTTTTAAAAATCGATTAATCGAACACGAACATTTTAATCAGTAACAGCCCTAATATATATATATATATATATATATATATATAAAATTAGTGAGGGGATAAAGTATTTCATCCCCTGATTTTGTACATTTGGCCACTGACAAAGAAATTATCAGTCTATAATTTTAATGGTAAGTTTATTTTAACAGTGAGAGACCGAATAAAAACAAAAATATCCAGAAAAGCGCATTTCAAAAAAGTTATAAATCGATTTGCATTTTAATGAGTGAAATAATAATTATTTTACCCCTTCGCAAAACATGACTTAGTACTTGGTGGCAAATCCCTTGTTGGTAATCACAGAGGTCAGACATTTCTAGTAGTTGGCCACCAGGTTTGCACAAATGTCAGGAGGGATTTTGTCCCACTCCTTTAGGCCCCTTTCACACTGGCACGTTTTTCAGGCGGTTTAGCGCTAATATTAGCGCTGTTATACCGCCTAAAAAAATCATGCCCTGTATTCTTCAATGTGAAAGCCAGAAGGCTTTCACACTGAAGCGGTGCGCTAGCAGGACCGCTCCAAAAGTCCTGCTAGCCACATCTTTACAGCAGTGAAGGAGCGGTGTGTTCACTGCTCCTTTACCGCGGCTGCCCATTGAAATCAATGGGACACCGCGGTAATACCGCCGCAAACCGCGGCAATAGCCGCGGTTTGCGGGCGGTATTAACCCTTTTTCGGCCGCTAGCGGGGGTTAAATTCACCCCGTTAGCGGCCGCATACCGCGGTGATAACGACGGTATAGCGGCGCTGAAAATCGCGCCGCTATACCGCCACCGCACCTGCCGCCCCATTGTGAAAGGGGCCTTACAGATCCTCTCCAAGTCAAGGTTTCGAGGCTGACGCTTGGTAACTCAAACATTCAGCTAGGCCACTCCAGGACCTTAACGTGCTACTTGAGCCACTCCTTTGTTGCCTTGGCCGTGTGTTTTGGGTCATTGTCATGCTGGAATACCCACCCACGACCCATTTTCCATGCCCTGGCTGAGGGAAGGAGGTTCTCATCCAAGATTTGATAGTACATGGCCCCGTCCATTGTCTCTTTGATGCAGTGAAAATGTCCTGTCCCCTTAGCAGAAAAACACCCCCAAAGCATAATGTTTCAACCTCCATGTTTGACGGTGGGAATGGTGTTCTTGGGGTCATAGGCAGCATTCCTCCTCCTCCAAACACAGCGAGTTGAGTTGATGCCAAAGAGCTTGATTTTGGTATCATCTGACCACAACACTTTCACCCAGTTCTCCTCTGAATCATTCAGATGTTCATTAGCAAGCTTCATATGGACCTGTACATGTGCTTTCTTGAGCAGGGAGACCTTGTGGGCACTGCAGGATTTCAGTCATTCACGGCGTAGTGTGTTGCCAATTGTTTTCTTGGTGACTGTGGTCCCAGCTGCCTTGAAATCATTGACAAGATTCTCCTGTGTATTTCAGGGCTGATTCCTTGCCGTTCTCATGATCATTGAAACTCCACGAGGTGAGATCTTGTATGGAGCCCCAGACCAAGGGAGATTAATAGTTATTTTGTGTTTCTTCCATTTGCAAATGCCGAATAATCACACCAATTGTTGTCACCTTCTCACCAAGCTGCTTGGCGATGTCTTGTAGCCCATTCCAGCCTTGTGTAAGTCTACAATCTTGTCCTTGACATCCTTGGACAGCTCTTTGTTCTTGCCATGGTGGAGAGATTGGAATCTGATTGATTGCTTTTGTGGACAGGTGTCTTTTATACAGGTAACAAGCTGAGATTAGAGCACTCCCTTTAAGAGAGTGCTCCTAGTCTCAGCTCATTACCTGTATAGAAGACACCAGGGAGCCAGAAATATTGCTGATTGGTAGGGGATCAAATACCATATATACTCGAGTATAAGCCGACCCGAGTATAAGCCGAGGTACCTAATTTTACCAGAAAAAAATGGGAAAACGTATTGACTCAAGTATAAGCCTAGTGTGAGAATGCAGCAGCTACTGTAAGTGGAAAAGAGGGTCAACAATGCCCATTTGCACGCCTCACTGTGCCCATTTGCACGCCTCACTGTGCCCATTGCAACCTCACTGTGCCCAACCTCACTGTGCACGAGTCAGTGTAAGTCGCGGTCTCCTCCTGGTCCCGTTCCGTGTTAGGCGTTTCCCAGAAGACACTGTGTTCAGTGTTCCGCCAATCCCGGATGTCCTTTCATCTTCAGACAAGCGGACGTCCGTGATTGGCGGAACACTGAACACAGTGTCTGCTGGGAAAAGCCTATCAAGGGACCAGGAGGAGACCGCAATTTTTAAACAATGGACGCCCACAGCCTGTCAAGAATTTCAGGTACACTGACTTGAGTATAAGCCGAGGGGGGGTATTTTCAGCCTTAAAAAAAGGGCTGAAAAACTCGGCATATACTCGAGTATATACGGTACTTATTTCACACATTAAAATACAAATTGGTTTATAACTTTTTTGAAATACGTTTTTCTGGATATTTTTGTTGTTATTCTGTCTCTCGCTGTTAAAATAAACCTAACATTAAAATTATAGACTGATCATTTCTTTGTCAGTGGGCAAACGTACATTCACATAACAATAAAAGCAGGGGGAAATTCTTTTACAAACTCCACAGGTGTGCAGAGGAGTGGTACTGATATAGTTGACGATTCCCCGACATGTTTTGCGGTGTAAACCTCTTCTTCAGGAGGCGTCAAAACAGTACAATCTAAAAAATAATCATAAGCTAGTGTAAATGCAGTATCACAATTGTTTTTAGTGTATGGCAAAAACAAAACCATAGACAAAGGTAACAATGGTATAGGAGTATATTGATAAAATATATATATAATGTAGCGGGGTGGTCAATTTAAGGGAAGTGTCTGAGTGGTAATTAGGCTCAGACACCCTGATTTGTTAGTGGCTATGGACCCTTTTTGTCTTCAGGGGATAATGCTGGTGATGAGTTCCCTGTGGCCTGCGGGTGGCGTTGCCATTCTGGGCCAGGGTTGAACTGCAAGCGTAGTGCTGTGCCTTTTGTGTTCCCTCTCGGCAGCGGGGCGGGGAACCTGCTGTGCATCCTGGGAGAGGATATAAAAGGGGCAGACATCTCCTGATCGGGGTCCACCCCCAGGCACCTTCAGCCTGGGAGTGAGTGCGGTCCATCTCCGGGTGCCCTAGGCCCGGAGGCTGTGTTCCTGTTCCATCTCAGGCACCTTTGGCCTGGGGTGAGGTACTACCCTGCTGTCCTGATTGCCTGGGTATGAGGACCCAGGGGATGCGGAGAAGGCTCGGGGCCTAGCACCTTCGGCTGGGGTCCGCTAAGGATTGAGGAGTCCAGGGTGCCGCCTTGCGAGGGAACCCACACTCTCAGAGAAGGGAGGATCATTCCGAAGGACCGATGCGGGAGTCACGGTGAAGCAAGGGTCTGTTGACTCTCTAGGTGGACATCTTCTCCTTGATAGGGAGAAGAAGGAAGTTCATGTTCAACAGGTCAGTGGCAGTGGCCTTATTCACCGGGTCTGTGGCAGAGACCAAACTCACGGTCTGTGTCAGAGACTGTGCGCCTAGTATACTGCTTGAGAATCTGAGTAGTACTGTGAAGAGCTACGTTTGTGCCTGGACCTCCTCTACACCTTGAGCTGTTCTGTTTCTTTGCTCCAACCTTCTTCCTATCCAAGAGACTGTGTATTGAAAAGCGAGAATAAATCTTAAGTTGGAGCTTCAGCTGGTGTGGACCTTCATGTTACTGGGGAAGTTAAGGACTTGCCTCTACTCACAGTAGAGGCGAGAATCATTCAGGGGAGGATTCTGGCCCTGGCTGCAGACAAGACCCAACAATAACACCGCTCAACCTTTTGCACAAAAGGGTACGGGCTGATGTGCCTCTCTCCCCCTGCGGGGAGCTGAGTTAAATGCAGGATGGGGGAAAGGTCCGTGCGCTATATATATATATATATATATATATATCTATATTAGGGCTGTGGAAATTAACTATTAATTCCTCGATTACTCGATGAATTGCTTTGATCGATCAAAATTATTTTGATTGATCAAAATTCGATCAAAATTCTTTGGGCTTGCCGTGTCCATCTGAATGGCTCCTTTGCTGTGCCTTCATATCTGCATGCCGGCAGGACCTTACTATCTGCCACACGCAAGGGCTGTTACATTTCCCTCTATCAACCTGGGATTCTACAGCCATCCACTGGGAGTTGTGATAGTTCCCTTCACAGGACATCTACATGCCGACGGACTGATGTTAGCCCCTTCTCATCTGGATTCAGCAGTGGTATCGTTGTACACATTTTTATACCAGTATCATACTTAGATACATGTTTTTATGACTGCTTTTGCTACCATAGATTTTATCTCCAGTGCAATATTTATTTTGTTACCTACTTGAAGACTATAAAAGTTTTAATGCTATTCCCATCGAGCGCTGCCTTTGTGTGTTTTTTGTATCCTGCTATCGATTTTTCCAGTGGTTGGTAGCTGCACTGGGAATCCACCTGCAAGGAGATCAGCTAAAAGTAGTTGGATATCTATGTGCGTTATAATTAATCAAAATTAGTTGATTAATCGATTAAAAAAAAATTGATTAATCGAACACGAAAATTTTATTCAGTAACAGCCCTAATATATATATATATATATATATATATATATATATATATATATATATATATATATATATAAATTTATTTTTTTATCTGACCTTAGCTAATCCCTGGGAGGTAGGCCCAGAAGGTGTGGCTGGGGAAAAGATAAATGTTTGAGAGGGTCTGTTCAGAACTTTTTCCAGGGGCTTTCTACCCTCTGAAAGGCAGCCTGTGTTACAGCATGTGCTAGGCTGAGGGCCTGGAGGAGCTTGGACCTAAAGATTTTGCTGGGTTGGAGAAGGATCTCTTTCCATCAGGAAAGCTGGTTGGGAAGCTGATTCTTGACATTGTGAGTAGGACCTTGCCTAGAGCTAAAGCTTGAAAATCTCTGTGACAATAAAAAGGGGGGTACTAGTGTGCATACCACTTGGTGTATATCTAATGAATAAATGAATTAAGTGCTAACACCCTATATATATGTAGCGGCCTCACCCCTCTCCCTTTCTTTATCGGTTATATGGCTGTTGTCTAGGGGTACCTGGGAGAGAGAGATGATACACACCACGGCCCATGTCATCCGTAACCAAGATGTGAAGGCCAAAAGCTTGGGTTTTTGTGTAGGTGTCCTAGAGTCAAGTCCAGTCCTTCGTCCCTGACTCCTTTGCTTTAGTAACCCGAGTTCCACACAGTGAATAGGTACAACTCAGTTTTATTCTTCTTGCCAAGCAATAAAACAATCTTTCTCCTTTGGAAAATGAGGAGGACAGATCGAGGCACAATCCTTTCCCTTTTTTCTGCTGCCCACTGTGCTGTCACCAGTGGGGAATAGTCACTGCCACTGACTAGGTAATATAGAACGTGAATTACCTTCGCTCACTTTGCCCCTGTCAGGGGAAGAAATCCGTCCAAGGGAGAAGTGGAGGCCTCTCCGTCACCAGCGATGCTGCGCCGGACTCTCCGGAGAAGTTACTGCGCACCAGTCCTCATGAACTCAGACACGGGCACCCAAGGCATCAGGGCCCCCTCGGATTCCTCCGTCCTCGCGGAACTCAGTCGAAGTTACTGAGCCCCAGGCGTCCGCCATAGTACCTCACCCCAGGCTAAAGGTGCCTGAGATGGACTCCATCTCCGCTCCAGCTAGGCCAAGGGCGCCTAGGCCTGGAACACTGGACCGCCAGCACCCAAGCTGAAGGTGCCTGGGCGCGGCCACGTCCTCCGACTCTCCCCCAAAAATCCGGGTCTCCACCCCTTTTATGACCTCTCCCTTTGTGTCACAGTGGGTTCCCTGCCCCGCTGTACCAGCTCCAGGGGAGGACAAAAAGGCACGGTTTGCGGTGTGAGTTCAACTCCGGCCCCAGGCAACAGCGCCACCCAGGGACCCCAAGGAGCCTCACACCACCAGAGTCCTCACATAATTCAAATACCCGCTACACTCTCCCCCTGGTGATTTGACACTGGTCCCCAGTGTCTGGTACAAACTCACACCCCACAAAGAGTGGTGTCATAAGTTCAGCCCAGAAACCAACTACATAATTTAGCCCTGAATTGTGCCAAGACCTGAATGGGAAAGGGAGAACTTAAAACAATACAACTATAAAACTTTTCAATAAAAAACACTTTAAATATCTCACACATTTACATTCTTCCCTCCCTCTGGCTATCTAAGGACCACCCATTCTCAGTAGCATTGACAGACGAGTCTCCTGCAGAGGGAAAGAAAAGACACATACATCCTACCAACATGTGTGTTTGCTTGGAATGAATGGGTCTATCCTAGAAGAAACCCATTCACTCCAATAAGTGCTGCATAATGTCAAAAAACCAAACAATCGTTGCGCAACACTGCCACCTGGTGACAGTGCCACGGTCAAGACACTCATCACTTCCAGATGAACTTTCCTCTTGAACATTTTCTCTGTGATCCTACACTATCTAAAACCCAAAGTCACTGATTTCTTCTGAGCGCAAGGAGAAGGAGGGAGAACAAACAAAAACACAGCCCCCATATCTCCAACGAGTAGAACTGCCCAAATACAAAAAAAACTAGGGCACAGTCCCTGTGTTCAAGAAAAGGCACTCCGGAAAGTTCAGCCAGGAATAGAAAAGAAAAGCACACGGGAGTCTTTTTTTTCCTTTCTCCCTTACAGGTAAAACCTTGGATGAGGCAATGATATAGGCTTGAGACGATCATCAAAAGCCTCCACATGGTACTCAACACTCTTTCCTTCCTTGCGGCAGATCACCACTTTGTCCGCATGAATGTGTCTTCCCAGCATCCATTTAGCTTTACAGTCCTGAAACTTCTTGGTGACCGTTGGTGAACAGGAAAGGTACCGCCGTGCTTGCTGTACTTTAAGTTTGTCCCACACAAAGGTATCATACCATCTTTGCCGAAAGACCTCCACTTCATAGAGCAGTTCCCGAGGCAGATACGGTTACTCCCACCCATACTCCTGAGCAACCTTCTGGCCAAAAAGACGCTGCAGCCTTGACAAGGGTGGCATAGTGGCTCGGTCTCCTTCTCCAGGTGGAACAATCGCTTCTGGGTGGCGAGGTGCGTTCACCACCTCGGTAGATCTGGGCCTAGGAGCCCGCAGTGCTTGGCGTTGTGCTCCCGCAACAGGAGCAGGTGAAATGGATGTTGAATCCAGAAGGGGAACTTCAGACAGAGGACCAGATTCCTCCCTTGGCGCCGGGGCCTCCACCCGAGGTGTACTATCTCCAGTAGACATGGGCAAGTCCCTTGTGACACGGGCCAAGGGTAGCTTCATTCTGTCCCATCCCTTCTGTTGGCAGATTTCATCTATCTCCCCATCATCGCCATTGTCAGACAATGAATCCAGGTCAGAGGTGTCGTAGCACTCAGCAGGCAGATAATTCCCAGTCACGGAACTATCCCCCTTGACGGCCTCTACCGACTGTGGGCTACCGCCACTTTCTACCACACAGACAGTCCCAACCCCTGGCTCACCTGGACCTTTAAACGAGCAGGGATGTCCAGGACGTTGTCTACCGAATCCATCCAGGTCAGGCAAGCAGTGGGGCGAAGCTCTTCCACGACCACACGAGGCCATCACTAGGCCGACTTTTCTCTTCGGCGGCCGGAGCAGGGAGCTGCTGGTAAACGAGGCAGCATCCTCGGGTTTTTCTCTTTTCACTTCCGCTTGGGCAGTCACTTCGCCCGGATCAGTGCGCACGGGGAATGCACCAGCATCGATCTCTCCCTCTGGAGTGGCAGTCCCTGTGAGGTAGTTGAGGTGGAAAGCGCGAGGCTTTTCTGTGGATGGTTCCACCTCGAAGAGGAATTCTTTGCAGACCTCACAGCGCCCGAACGGCTTCAGCTGGACCACCAGTCCCGAACAGCCGGGACAGATCACACCGAGGGCCTCCATGTCTCTGCAGGTATACAGAGCCAATCGCCCCCGGGGCCTTAGTCTTATCCCCGTATCCATAATCGGAGCAGCCAGAGAAGACATATCCACGAAGGAAGGAACAGAAATCCACGGAGCACTTGAAGCCATCCTCTCTCTTTGCTGCTCCATTGCGCACTGACCCACCTGCGCTGGAATCTCCACGTGCGTACGTCCACATGGCCAGACTCCTCCCACCTTCTGCACTTGTTCGCAGGCTTTTCCCTTGCCCCGCCCACAAACTACACAGTTGTGGGTTGCCTCGTGGCGCGTTGGCCAATATGGCCGACCTACTCGGAACTCCTCTGGGCAGCAAAGTTCAAATTCAGACACCATACACATATCCCGGATACGATGCCCCCACGTGTAGCGGCCTCACCCCTCTCCCTTTCTTTATCGGTTATATGGCTGTTGTCTAGGGGTACCTGGGAGAGAGAGATGATACACACCACGGCCCATGTCATCTGTAACCAAGATGTGAAGGCCAAAAGCTTGGGCTTTTGTGTAGGTGTCCTAGAGTCAAGTCCAGTCCTTCGTCCCTGACTCCTTTGCTTTAGTAACCCGAGTTCCACACAGTGAATAGGTACAACTCAGTTTTATTCTTCTTGCCAAGCAATAAAACAATCTTTCTCCTTTGGAAAATGAGGGGGACAGATCGAGGCACAATCCTTTCCCTTTTTGCTGCTGCCCACTGTGCTGTCACCAGTGGTGAATAGTCACTGCCACTGACTAGGTAATATAGAACGTGAATTTACCTTCGCTCACTTTGCCCCTGTCAGGGGAAGAAATCCGTCCAAGGAAGAAATGGAGGCCTCTCCGTCACCAGCGATGCTGCGCTGGACTCTCCGGAGAAGTTACTGCGCACCAGTCCTCACAAACTCAGACACGGGCACCCAAGGCATCAGGGCCCCCTCGGATTCCTCCACCATCACGGAACTTAGTCGTAGGTACTGAGCCCCAGGCGTCCGCCATAGTACCTCACCCCAGGCTATAGGTGCCTGAGATGGACTCCATTTCCGCTCCAGCTAGGCCAAGGGCGCCTAGGCCTGGAACACCGGAACGCCAGCCCCTAAGCTGAAGGTGCCTGGGTGCGGCCACGTCCTCCAAATCTCCCCCAAAAATCCGAGTCTCCACCCCTTTTATGACCTCTCCCTTTGCGTCACAGCAGGTTCCCCGCCCCGCTGTACCAGCTCCAGTAGAGGACAAAAAGGCACGGTTCGCGGTGTGAGTTCAACTCTGGCCCCAGGCAACAGCGCCACCCAGGGACCCCAAGGAACCTCACACCAACAGAGTCCTCACATAATTCAAACACCCGCTACATATATAAAGTGCAAATGTGAATAGCAGTGACAGGTAGCAGCTAAACTCCTATGGTGTAACCAACACAGATAATAAATGTTATCCTATTTTTATACTACTGTATATTGAACCATTTATCAGCATATTGCACTTTGTTTGTTTTTAGCAATTTGCACTTTGACTAATAGCGCTGCTTCAATATTTTTACATCTGTGTGACAATAAGCTCTTCTGATAGAAGTAAACACAAGCCATGCCAAAACAGGCATAACCTTCCTGTGTAACATAAAGGTAACCTGTAACATGGTGCTGTAAAGTAATGCTGCAGATGGTTACCACCTCCCCAATATACCGGTACCTCTGAAACCCTAAAAATACCAGAACATCTAGGTACAAACCAACATGTCCCTCCCCATCCCACAATTTACTGGTCAATGTGTAAGCACCGTATTGCCAGGTCAGGTCACTGTCATATGTGGGGTGTGACTGTCTTTTGCGGACTCAAATAGAAACCTGGGAATATAGCAGGCCCCACTACATCATCTGCGAGCACCTTCTAACCATGCCTGCTAAACATCTTCAGCAGTACATTGCTTTGCAACAGATTCAATTTAAGTGAAGGATTTTTTCCCCTTATTTGTTGAGGGAAAAAAAGACAAATAACTATTGCTGCTTGCAATATCTGTGTTGTCATTTGAAAGGGCAGTTTCTTCACTACCTAACTATAACAAGAAATCCTCAGTGCTGGTTCATTGGTTGCAAAATCCAGGCCTTGTAAATACAGGAGATAAAAATCTATGTCTTAATGGTAGATGTAATTTCAACAAAGTGTGCTACGTCTAAAAGAAAAAGAAAATGATAGCATTAACACCATATGTGTACAGGTTGCTGGGCCTTTTATTTAGAATGGCTGGGACTGAATGATCTTTCTGTATGGGTAGTGTGAATGTACATGATGTGTGCATGCAATCACAATATAGCCACAAAACAGTAATGCCTAGTACACACGTCCGGGATTCCCGATAGGAAAAGATCCGTCGGAAATCCCAGGGGAAAACCGAGAGCCTGCTACTACTCACTAATGTCATGTCTTTACAAACCAGCAGACACTCAGACAGCACCTTTAGCACCCAAGGGATGAAAAGGGTATTCATATTTGTCCACTGTGAGATAAGGCCAACACCATCATGTCTAGTTTTTCCTGCCTGTCTTTTCCACAACAAAGATTTGCATGTTTGGCCATTACAACTGTATATGTCCAGTGAATTAAGCCTCATATACACGGCCGGCTTTCCCGATGGGAAAACTCAGATGAGAGCATTTCCTCTGGAATCCTGACCGTGTTTTAAGCTCCATCTGAGTTTTTCCCCACAGGAAAACTGCCAAAAATGTCCGGTTTTTGCTACACACGGCCGGGTTTTCTGACGGATAAAAGTCAGTCGGGAAACCCGCCAGGAAAAAAGAGAGCAGGTTCTCTTTTTTTTGTCTGGCAGTTTTGGCAGTTTTCCCGTCGGAAAAACTGCGAGGGAGCATACACACGGCCGGGATTCCCGGCCAAAAGCTCTCCTCGCAGTTTCGAGGCTTTATTCCCTGGACATATACACTTGTAATGGCTAAACATGCAAATCTATGTTGTGGAAAAGACAGGCAGGAAAAACTAGACATGATGGTGTTGGCCTTATCTCACGGTGGACAAATATGAATACCCTTTTCATCCCTTGGGTGCTAAAGGTGCTGTCTGAGTGTCTGCTGGTTTGTAAAGACGTGACATTAGTGAGTAGTACCTTTATTCTGAAGCACATTACAAAGAAACATGTTCTCCTTTTATTCATATTATTATAATATGGTTAAAGCAACAATACACCGTAGAAGATTATCATGACAAAGTGATCAGACTATTTGTATATAATGTGATTTTACACAGATATTCTGTATGTTGATCGGTGAAAAGTCATGTTGTGTGATATTGCAGATAAATACCTAAAGTAAATTCAGATAAAGTCACCCTGAGCCTGGCATCATTACCTAATAAGTCACTGAGCTGGAATAACTGTGCAGGACAGGGTTTTAGTGGCTTCATATTTTTTTGGGGAGTTTGGTGACCAGGATCATGATGAAAACCCTAGTCTTAGCAGTGACTATGTTTCTCCTCTTATACATTACCTTAAAGAAAAACCTTGGAAATCTTTGTGTTAGACATGCATGACTATGTGGCAGGTGCTTTAGCGGTAACAGGCGGGGACTGCTCATTAACAAGTAGCTTTTGAGTTCATCATGTCATTTGAAGTCGTGAATGAAGTTGTGTCAGGTCTTCACAGTGAACAAAATTTCTGTATCTTTTTCTATCTCCGCTACGTGTCTTCTCCCCACATGTGCTGGGCACCCTGCCGTAATTTCACACACTTCTATAATAAAGAGCTCAGATGCTGTCCTGTGTTTTTATGTACTTTTCGCCTTTTATCTCTCCGCAGCTTGAGCCTTGCTTATAATTGATGATGCTTTAGTTAATCATCTCTTTTCCTCTTTTGTTCAGCAGGTACCTCAACCTTGAAAGATTCCTTTTATTCGGAATATGTGTCTTCTCCTAGGTCATTGATCATAGAGCACCCAGGGACACTCAATTCACAGTCAAGTGAGAAACAGTCATCATGAATAATCAGGAGGTTGTGGCTGTGCTACAGGAGTGCAAGCGAATGCTAGATGTTCTTGCTTCAGAGGTGTCAAAGCCGTCTGAGGAGGAGAAGAATGACTACCAGCGGTGTGGAGGTGAGGACCTTATGTGACGGCACAGGACAACCAGCAGGTTCCTCTTTTCCTCTGTGCAGCTCAGCCACATGCACTCGCTTCTGCTCTATTTTTCTTCTTTTGGCAGGCGAGGCTAGCTGGACTGTTGGGTTTGTGGGACATGAATGGGATGTGGACCGCAGGAAGAGAAGGAAGCTCACTTTGTTAGAATGAATTGCTGTCACTTCTAATTTCAGGCTCCACTAAACCCAGGCGGAGCTGCATTTATGTGTGGAAACAGAACAATGAGCAAAAGTTTGATGGCAGGTGACATACTTTTTTGAATATTAGAAAATGATGGAGGACAAGCGATTGCCGCAGCATGTCACAAATGTGTTAGCATTGAATGGGATAGAGATTTGAATTTAATGACTTAACTTGCTAATTAGTTTTGCGTGATTTATTCCAAAGAGAGTTGACGAAAACATTTTTTTTTTAATTCCGAGGATTAAACAAACCAGCAATACATAGAAAATTGGTCTTAATGATATTTGTCACAGCTTTTGGCCTGGTGTACTTCCCTGCTAATGATGGCATTGAATTAGCATAACTGAATTTCTTTTTATTGGATTCAATATCACAACATTCACTGGCTTTGTTGAGTGAGGTGGCAGCTAGTTAAAATGCAGTTAAAACTGCTAATTGTAAGTGCAAATAATGATAATAATAAAAAAAGCAATAATTTAAATATACTTCTACTCTTTGAAACCCTGTATCTTTCCTCATTATTGACCTGTAGAATTACACATATTTGATGGAAATCACATTTTTAGACACATTTAAATGCTGTGCAACCAATACTACATGCCAGGGGCCTCAAACAAATAGAAGCCTATCCTGACCACAACTTCACAGTTGATCCCCTTTTTTCCGTGGGATCAGAATGAGATCAGCCAACTCTGTGTAAACAAGTTGCTGCACCCAGGTAGGGGTTGCAGATTTGTTGCTGATCCCCAGTAAACCTGTAGTGCAGAGGGAAACAGGCTATGTGGCACCATGCAAAGATAAAGCAACCTTGACATGAGAATGGATGCAGAATTATAGCATTGCTGTTCAGCATTGAAGGAGGCAAATCTTATTTTTGCATAAAGATCCTCTTTTGTTTATATTTGCCAATGTCCCCAAATGATGACTGGACATAGAACCTGTTTACAGTAATGACTGGTAATTAAAGAGAATCTGTCATTGTGCCTCCTATTAAGCCTTCCACCCGCTGATGCCCATCTTCGTTGCACTCCCTTTTGGAGATTTTGGTAAATAGACAATCTTTCTAGTCATACAGGAGCATGTGACCTCCTCCCTGGAGGTATTGTTGGGGCCTGAGCGCTAGTCCCCAGGCCTTAACAATATCATGTGGGGGGAAGGCCAAGAAATTATGAACCCTGAGTAAGCTGTGCCACAATCCAACATGGAGCTTAACTAAAGTAAGGATTTAACATTTCAATAGATTGGCAGGAGAGTATGGGAAAGTATTTGTTGGTGGGAGTTCCTTTTAACAAGAGAACCTGTCACTTTGCCACGCATGAGCAAAGAGACAGAGTCTTTTTAATCTACAGTAACTAACATTGTAGCTGATCATATGAGGCTGGCGACTCATGGATAATACAAACATTTATGATAGACTGCAGTTTTACATGATACAAAACAATCACACCTTCTCAATGAACAAGTACAAGCCAGCATTACAAATGGTATATACTGTATGTCAGTTGAAAAATAAATGTTAGAAAACCACCTCCCTATCCCAAAGAATTACATAGTTACAGAGTTAGTCAGGTTAAAAAAAAAAACACATAAGTCCATCAAGTTTAACAAATAGAAAAAAAAAATCAATAGAAAATGTGTATATACAGAACCTTAACCCAGGGCTTGACAAATTAGCTTGGAATCTAGGAGCCAGCTAAAAAAGTTAAGAGCCAGGAATGCGCCCTGTCTCGCCAAGCTCGCGCGCAGAAGCGAACGCATACGTGAGTAGCGCCCGCATATGAAAGCAGGGTTCAAACCACACATGTGAGGTATCGCCGCGATTGGTAGAGTGAGAGAAATAATTTTAGCCTTAGACCTCCTCTGTAACTAGAAACATGCAACCTGTAGAATTTTTTAAACGTCGCCTATGGAGATTTTAATGGGTAAAAGTTTGTCGCCATTCCACGAGCGGGCGCAATTTTGAAGCGTGACATGTTTGGTATCAATTTACTCAGTGTAACATTATCTTTCACAATATAAAAAAAAATTGTGCTAACTTTACTGTTGTCTTATTTTTTAATTTAAAAAAGTGTATTTTTTCCCAAAAAAGTGCGCTTGTAAGACCGCTGCGCAAATACGATGTGACAGAAAATATTGCAATGACTGCCATTTTATTCTCTAGGGTGTTAGAATAAAAAATATATATAATGTTTGGGGGTTCTAATTAGAGGGAAGGAGATGGCAGTGAAAACAGACAGGGGAAGCTCCATTAGCATTGCTGGTTGTCTTGTCATACCAACGGCCACCACAAGATGGCGGCAGATCACAGAAGGAAGCATAGGCCTGGAGAAGGCCGCAAAGCCGCGGCCTCAATTACCGGCCGACGCGGCCCGGCACGATCGCGCGGCGGGGGGGCGCACGGAGACACAGGATGCCCCAGGCGCCAGGTCGCTAATTCTAGTCGCAATTGCGACCTGGCGCCCGGGGTTTGTCGAACCCTGCCTTAACCAACAGTTATAGCATGGTCCAATATGATTCAACAAGAAAAAAAAAATCCTACCTGATCCTTAAAGCAATCAAAGTTCCCTGGATAAACAATGTATGTTGTTTTTTCTAATAATAATAAATGTTATATTCTGTGCATTTAGAAACACATCCAGATTAAAAAAAAAAATCTATTGTGCTGGCTAGAACTGGTTTAGGGGAAAGTCGATTCCATATTTTCACAGCTCTGAGTTTTAAGAGCACTACTAAGCAGGGCTTAAACCTCTTTTTCCAGATGAGAAGTGTACCCCTTTGTCATGTGCCTTACAGTAAACACTTTTGCACCAGGTTCACTATATTGACCATTTATTTATACAAGGAGAACAATTTTAGTTAGGTTTATCTATTCTCATACCTCAGGTCTTCCATTGACCTTAATAGTTTAGTTACCCTTCCCTGGACCCTCTCCAGTTCCACAACATCCATTTTGAGTTAATCTTCTAATATCAAATGGCACATTTATATCTTTCAGTGAGAGAAAAAAGTATTTGATCCCCTGCTGATTTTGTACGCATTTCAAAAAAGTTATAAATTGATTTGCATTTTAATGAGAGAAATAAGTACTTGACCCCTTCGCAAAACACAACTTAGTACTTGGTGGCAAAACCCTTGTTGGCAATCACTGAGGTCAGACGTTTCTTGTAGTTGGCCACCAGGCTTGCACACATCTCAGGAGGGATTTTGTCCCACTCCTCTTAGCAGATCCTCTCCAATTTATTAAGGTTTTGAGGCTGACGTTTGGCAACTCGAACCTTCAGCTCCCTCCACATATTTTTTTATGGGATTAATGTCTGGAGACTGGCTAGGCCACTCCAGGACCTAATGTTCTTCTTCTTGAGCCACTCCTTTGTTGCCTTGGCCATGTGTTTTGGGTCATTGTCATGCTGGAATGCCCATCGATGACCCATTTTCAATGCCCTGGCTGAGCCGAGGAGGTTCTCACCCAAGATTTCACGATACATGGCCCCATTCATTGTCCTTTTGATGCAGTGAAGTTTTCCTGTCCCCCTAGCAGAAAAACACCCCCAAAGCATAATGTTTCCACCTTAATTTTTGACGGTGAGGATGGTGTTCTTGGGGTCATAGGCAGCATTCCTCCTCCTCCAAACATGGCGAGTTGAGTTGATGCCAAAGAGCTCAGTCTCATCTGACCACAACACTTTCACCCAGTTCTCCTCTGAATCATTCAGATGTTCATTAGCAAACTTCAGACGGGCCAGTGCATGTGCTTTCTAGAGCAGGGGGACCTTGCAGGCGCTGCAAGATTTCAGTCCCTCAAGGCATAGTGTGTTACCAATTTTTTTTTGGGTGAATCTGGTCCCAGCTGCCTTGAGATTATTGACAAGATTCTCCCGTGAGTTTTGGGCTAAGTCTCACTTATGCCACTGTATCTTTGAAGAACCATTGATGTCACCCCAAGAGAGGAAGTATTTAGGACTACATAGCACAACACCTCTCCCCCTGCCTTTCACATCTACATAACATGGAGTGTTTTGTAGTTAACAGTCAGCATAGGTAGAGAGGAAAGGAAGTTACATCTCACACGATATCTGGCAGGATCAACATGCGTCTTCTTGCACCTATTGAACAGCTATAAAAATTACTTTTATTGGTATATTTAACAGACCAAAAGGGAGCAAAGAAGAGATGTTTATTGTTAGAGTTTACATACACTTTAAGTCACTGACCTATAACAGGTATATAAATAAGGACTTTTATCTTTATTTTACTGCATGCTTGTTCTGGGAAAACAAAAGAATGGAGAACAGACACAGCCAAGTAACTAGCATTTTTACGGGGGGCAGCTTGTATAATTTTCTCTTACTTTAATCTTACATTATGTCACATTCACACAAAGCTGCAATACACTTTAGTTGAGTTTTGGTATCCATTTTTTACACTGATCATTTTGCATAGCTGATTCCTGTTAGTTTTTTTTTTTTTTTCAATGAATATGAGTATTTTATGTACTAGGATATATTGCACACTGCAATACTGAACCGGCAGCATTTTCACCTGTTGAAATCCTTTTAACCACTTCCCTACCGCCCATAGTCATATGACGTCCACAGATGGGATCTCCCATCCTGGGTGGACGTCATATGACGTCCTCGGCTTTGTGGGGGGATATCTGAATGATGCCTGCAGCTAGAGGCATCATTCAGATATCATTTTCTTGTGCCGGCGATTCTGCACACCATAAGAATGATCATAGCGGCAGTTCTGCCGCTTGATCGTTCTTATAGGCGGTGGGAGGGGACATCCCCCCTCCCGCCCCATCCGTTGCTTCTCCGGGCTCTCCCGTGCCATCGGGGACCCGGAGAGAATCGTCCGGCGCCGGTGGTGGGTCACGTGGCGAGCATAGAGATGACTGGTAACCAGATGGTCACCAGTCATCTCTATGATCCTAGGAGGTCGGGCGCGATGTGATGACGTCACACCCTGGTCCTCATATGTAAACAAAGCCGCCATTGCGGCTAGTAAGTATGAGATCAGTGAAAAAAAATTCACGATCTTATGCTTTCCAGCCTGGAGGAGAGATGCGGGGTCTTATTGACCCTGCATCTCTCAATAAAGAGGACCTGTCACACACATTCCTATTACAAGGGATGTTTACATTCCTTGTAATAGGAATAAAAGTGATTAAAAAAAAAGAAAAGTAAAATAAGTGTAAAAAAAAAAAAAATAAGTAAAAAAAAAAAAAAATAATAAAAAAAAAAAAATTAAAACTCCCCTGTCCCCGGTAGCTCGCGATCAGAAGCGAATGCACATGTAAGTCCCACCCACATATGTAAACGCCATTAAAACCCCATATGTTTGGTATCGCCGCGTGCGTTAGAGCGCGTGCAACAATTCTAGCACTAGACCTTCTCTGTAACTCTAACCTGGTAACCTGTAAAAAAAATTTAAGCGTCGCCTATGGAGATTTTTAAGTACGGAAGTTTGGCGCCATTCCATGAGTGTGCGCAATTTTAAAGCGTGACATGTTGGGTATCTATTTACTCGGCGTAACATCATCGTTCATATTTAAAAAAAAAATTGGGCTAAATTTACTGTTTTGTTATTTTTTAATTCATGAAACCATTTTTTTTCCCCAAAAAAAGGCGTTTGAAAAATTATTGCACAAATACCGTGCAGGAAAAAAAGTTGCAATGACCGTCATTTTATTCCCTAGAGTTTCTGATAAAAAAACATATATAATGTTTGGGGGTTCTGAGTAATTTTCTAGCAAAAGAATGATGATTTTACATGTAGGACAGAAGTGCCAGAATAGGCCCGGAGTTGAAGTGGTTAATATCTTATCCACCTAAGCAGGCTCTTGAAGCATCAGTGACAGCGTTCTGTGGTTTATCAGGCATTATCTTGTATGCAGCTACTGACCACCAGAAACAAAATAGGTTAGTTCCAGATAAGGTGAATTGTAGCCCCATAATCATTAGATTAGGCTCAGGTGAAGTGATTCAGGAAGTGAGAAGAGTGATCATAGTGAAGGAAGGATTAAGAATCCTCATTGAAGAACTACCCCCAGGCTGACTGTTAAGAACAAGAGACTGTAGAGACATGAATAAATATAATTTTGAATGCCAATAAACAGTGTTAACCAATATAAACTTTAACAGGTAATAATGAAATATGAACAATGCTTTAAATTCTCAATAATATATCTTTTTGGCATGTTTTTGCACTGGTTCTAAAGATAGATAATTTGATCCTGTTCATAAATGCAATGAAAGTCGAGTACTTTTTATGAGTTAAGTTTCCAATTTTCTTATAGAAAGCAGGTAGATATTACTTGTTGTTGGTGTGAAATGACTGTTCTCTATATCGAAAGCTGACTATACATAGATCCGTTTTTTTTTTTTTTTCGATCAGCCAGTGGACTGATTGAAAAAAAACTGAACAGATTCCTCCATCCACACAAGTGAGGTAAATGGAGGAATCTTCCCCTCTGTGTTAGTGTATTCTGACAGTGGAATCTCCTTCACTGTCAGAATACACTAATCACCACTGCAGCCCAAAAATTTCCAACAAGCCATTTTGAGAGATGAGATCCCCACTGAACCGGCCGAATTTCGATACCTCTATGGCCAGCTTTAAATGAAATGATACATATTATCAAACCACATTCTCCCTGTTAGAGCACTATAGTCTAATCATATTGCTCTATGCACACTAATAACATTCTTATAGCAGACCATCTTGATTTTCAAACTAGCACCATATATGTTACAATCTGACTGTAAAGTATCCTTTAGGATGGCAACATTTCAGTAAAATGAAGGCCTGCCTGATTAGATACAAAACAGAACAGATTTTTTAGGTGTTACCATAAAGGAGATAATACAATCAGATTGCAATTAGGAGGGCCATAATTAGGTCTCAGATATTTTGTATACATGTAGGTAAGACTGGAACCAACTGGTCGCGCAACTAAAAATAAAGGTGAATACCTTTGCTTTGGTGTTATTTGCTGCACGGGGAATATGGGCTAAAAAAGTACTCATCTTCTCCACACAAACATAACTAGTAGATGTACGAACATTAGAATAACAAAGTACATGGTGGTATAAGATTTAGAAACATTAGTTACATTCATTTTGCAATCAAGATATTGGCAGATATTCTAAAAGATCTTTCAAATTATTCAGAAGGATGTTTTTGGAGTTACATACAGGCATACCCCGCTTTACATACCCTCACTTTATGTACACTCGCAAGTACGGACACATTGGCGTCTATGGCAAATCTTGGCCAGCTTGACAAGGCACTGCTTCCGGTTTTAACATTGGCATCTATGGCAAATCTTGGTCAACTTGACAAGGCACTGCTCCCAGTTTTAACATTGGCATCTATGTCAAATCTTGGTCAACTTGACATGGTACTGCTCCCGAACCATAAGTGACAGGGACACCGAGAGGGAACCCAGGACTACAACATATCCGATTTTGGGATATGCCTAGTTAATCAGTTATGCCTGTAAATGACTATTGCAGTGCAGTACATGCATTGAGAAGTGAAAAAAGGTATTGCTTGACTTTAAGTACATTTTCATTTTACATACATTCTCTGGTGCCATTGTGTACTTAAAAGTGGGGTATGCCTGTATAGAATGTGTAGATTAACAGCTTCACAAAATTATGTCAGTGAGACAGATATCTATGCTATAGTTTCTACCTTTTGGAACATAAACATATGGAGCCATTTGTAAATTGAAGTTATAATTTGTTGTAATAGAGTTGTAATAGAGTTTATGATAAAGGAGATGCAATGTATCAGTAGAAAAAGATGTATAAAGGATAGTAAGATACAAGGGGTAGAAGTTAAGATATTAAGAAGTTAGGGGCAGCTAAGAAGAAGAAAAAGCTAAAAGAAGGGTGGGGAGATGGGAAGTAGGATGAAAATCAGGAGGAGGGGGGAATAGGTGCAGTGGATGTAGATAAAAAGGTGGGGTAATTGGGATATAAGTCCTCCTTGGTTAGTTTGTAAAAATATTTTGGGGATCATAGGGGGAGATTTACTAAAACTGGAGCACACAGAATCTGGTGTAGCTGTGCACAGTAACCAATCAGCTTCTAACTCCAGTTTGTTCAATTAAGCTTTGACAATTAAACCTGGAAGCTGATTGGTTACTGTGCAGAGCTGCACCTGATTCTGTGTGCACCAGTTTAAGTATATACCCGCCCCCCCCATAGTGTCAAGATTGCGGTGTGATCCAGAGTCCACAACTTTTAAGAGCATTTTTTATTTATTTATTTTTTCATGCAGAACCTATTATGCCGCGTACACACAATCGTTTTTAATGACGAGAAAAATGACTTTTTAAAATGGTCATTAAAAATGATCGTGTGTGGGCTTTCCAGCATTTTTCCCGAAGAGGAAAACGCTGAGAATAACGACGAGAAAAATTGGAACATGCTCTAATTTTTCACGTCGTGTAGGCTTTAACGACGTGAAAAAAAATGCGCATGCTCAGAATCAAGTATGAGACGGGAGCGCTCGTTCTGGTAAAACTAACGTTCGTAATGGAGATAGCACATTCGTCACGCTGTAACGGACTGAAAAGCACGAGGCTGAAAAGCGTGAATCGTCTCAACAAACTTTGCTAACATGAAGGGTGGCGCCATCCGAATGGAACTTCCCCTTTATAGTGCCGTCGTACGTGTTGTACGTCATCGTGCTTTACTCAAACATTTTTTTCCACGATATTGTGTAGGCAAAGCAGGCTTGAGAGGAAACACGAAAAATCACGTCGAGAAAAATGCAGTTTTTTTCAATGACATTAAAAACAATCGTGTGCACGCGCATCAGTGTTGCTTGTGTTCCTAAATTGTTTTATTTTTTTCATCTGCACTAACTGAAAAGCTAGTACAGTAACAGGTACAGTACTGTATTTGGTTTTCAGTCCTACCATTAAAATGTTCAAATTTCTGCACCTTGTGCGGTTAGTGCCACTCTGACCAAATAAGTTTGTCTAGTGCATTGATTTGTAAAATGAATCAGAATTAAAAAAGTAGTAAATATGGCGACAGACTTGTTTTATAAACTGCTGTTGATAATGAATTAAAGGGGCCACTGAATGAGATGCATTGTCATAACTCTGCAATTACAATGGTAGCAGATATATTGATGTAGGGATGAATAGCTAGAGACAGGTTATTCCACTTCAGGGCACTGATGAAAAGCAGTTGAGTTGGATGCTCTTCCACTAGCAGGTGTCCTGCCTTAGCAGCACTAACGTTCAGATAACGGACTTGTGAAAACATTTGCATGAGCTCACAACACTGTGGCTTTGCTGCCCAGCTAAACACAGAATAGAAGGCTTTTGTTTTGCTCTGTATCAAAAACCCAATTTATCTTCCACTCATTTTTATAATTAATGAATTTTCCAAAGTAACTTTTTTCTTGTCATTATTAACAAAACAGTCTTTTGTTATCAAAATGACTTTTGGTCTAAATTACATGTTCCATAAGTAAGAAAATATAATATTTTAAGCTGGCCAGTACTTAAGACTATTGAGATGCTCTGCGGGTCTATATTAAAGGGATATTTTAGAAAAAACATGATCATTTAATAAAGCACTCATTTTTGGTAAAAGGTTGGAATTAAATTAGGGGAAGGAATCAAAGTTCTGCAGTGCTTATATTTCCTTGCTGATATCCAAGGGCTGTATCTGAAAGTAGTGCAAAAGTGGGCATAACATTAACTTTCGGTACATAAGGCTTTCAAATTTCACATGTTGGTAGAGTTACTTTTCCATTATAGTATCTCTTGCTCTGCTTCTTTTTCATTGCAAGTAAATAATGGATTCCAAGCAGAAACAACATGCTGTCATTGAGTTCCACTCGCTTAAGATTTGTGTTGGTGGTCACAGTTTTTTTTTTTTTCACAAGAAATTTGGTGGTCACAGTTGATGGTCTCGCACTGCGTGGTTTTTCTCCAATGTGAGATTCCCCTTCTTTAAACGTCTTCATCCATCTCTGTACGTTGCCGCAGTTAATAGTGTCATCTCCATAAACATTTTGTAGTCTTCTGTGGGTGTCGGACAGCCTGAACTCCTCCTTCATTAACTCAATGACGGTACTAAATTTCTGCTTGGAATCCATTATTTACCTGCAATGAAAAGAAGAAGATGAGTTACTATAGAGGAAAGCCTCGTTCACACGACCGAGAATCTCGTCAGGAAAAAAAACGTAGTTTTTCCCTGACGAGATTCTTGACAAGAATCTTGTCCCGGCCGAGTGTACACACGCTCGATTCAAAAGAACCGCCGTTCTTTTGAATGGAACGAACGCGGTGACGTCATCAACTACGACGAGCTTGCGCTCGCCACATTCAATGCCGTTGCTGCCATCTTGCTACACCCTACCTATGCCTAGGAAGCTACCGCGCATGCGTCAAAGTCATTTCGAGCATGCACGGGTTTCCACGGCGTCAGGTAAGCGTACACACACGGGTTTCTCGTCGGGAAACAGGCCAACGAGAATCCCAACGAGAAAATAGAGAGCAGGTTCTCTATTTTTCTAGTCGAGATTCTGGCCAGTTTTCTTGACGAGAAACCTGAAAGCCTCGTACACACGGCTGTTTTTCTCGGCAAGAAAGATCTGCCAGCAATTTTCTTGCTGGTTCTTGCCGAGAAAACCGGTCGTATGTACGAGGCTGAAGAGTTACTCTAGCAACATGTGAAATTTGTACGACCTATGTAAGTTAATTGAAACATTATGCCTACTTTTGCATTACTTTCAGTACAGCCATCCTAATTTGTTCTTTTGATAATGTTTGACAGGTTCACTTAATAGAAATCGAATTATATCCTTTTCATAAGAGCAAAAGTATAAACGGTATGTATTAGTAAATAATTGCAGTATCTTGGTAAATACACTCACCATGCACTTTATTATATACACCTGTTCAATTGCCTGTTAACACCAATTGCTAATCAGCCAATCACATGGCAGAAACTCAAATCATTTAGGCATCTAGATGTGGTGACGATGACTTGCTGAAGTTCAAACCGAGCATCAGAATGGGGAAGAAATGGGAAGTTATTTTAAACGTGGCATAGTTGTTGTTGCCAGATGGGCTGGTCTGAGTATTTCAAAAATTGCTGATCTACTGGGATTTTCACGCACAACCATCGCTAGGGTTTACAGATAATGGTCCGAAAAAGAGAGAATATCCAGTGAGCGGCAGTTGTGTGAACGAAAATGCCTTGTTGATGTCAGCATTCAGAGGTGAATGGGCAGACTGGTTCAAGATGATAAAAAGGCAACAGTTTTTTAAATAACCACTCGTTACAACCAAGGTATTCAGAATACCATCTCTAAATGCACAACACATAGAACTTTGAGGTAGATGGGCTACAGCAGCAGAAGACCACACCGGGTGCCACTTCTGTCGGCTAAGAACCAGAAACTGAGCCTACAATTTGCATATGCTCACCAAAATCGGGCAATAGAATATTGGAAAAACATTGTCTGGTCTGATGAATCTCGATTTCAGCGGCGATATTCAGATGGTAGGATCAGATCTTGGCGTAAACAACATGAAAGCATGCATCCATCCTGCCTTGTATCAATGGTTCAGACTGGTGGTAATGTAATGGTGTGGGGGATATTTTCTTGGCACACTTTGGGCCCCTTAGTACCAATTGAGCATTGTTTAAATGCCACGGTCTACCTGTATATTGTTGCTGACCATGTCCATCCCTTTATGACTACAGTGTACCCATCTTCTGATGGCTCCTTCCAGCAGGATAATGCTCCATGTCACAACGCTTTAATCGTCTTAAATTGGTTTCTTGAACATGACAATGAGGTCAATGTACTCCAATGGCCTCCGCAGTCATCAGATCTCAATCTAATAGAGCACCTTTGGGATGTGGTGGAAAGGCAGATTGTCATCATGGATGTGCAGCCAACAAATCCGCAGCAACTGCATGATGCTATCATGTCAATATGGGCCAAAATCTCTGAGGAATGTTTCCAACACCTTGTTGAATCTATGCCACAAAGAATTAGGCAGTTCTGAAGGCAAAGGGGGGTCCATCCTGGCACTAGAAAGGTGTATCAAATAAAGTGTCTGGTGAGTGTATATACTATGCACCAAGGACATTCCCAGTTTAGCCTTGCAGTGACAGAACAGCTGATCGTGCTATGTGAATAGGAAGAGTTTTCACCCCATGACTCTGTTTATACTTGAAAGCTTAAAGAGAATCAGTAGCCTGACTTTGCTGCAGGCAGTTTTACTTGAATAGTTTTGCTCAGTAAAAATGTCTCTTCAGCAAGCATATCCTTCATGTGAGACCCATATCAGTGCTCATTTGGGTGGTCTGTTTGTTAGCCTAAGTAAGAAGCTGCAGTTATTCTTTAATTGCTTGAGTTGTTACAGGTCACAAATGCCATAAATTTCTAGTGAAAGTGGCCATTATATGATTCTTGTCAGAAGTACAAATTGCAGTGTTTGAAAATGCCTTGTTGTATTTTTCATTAAAACCCAGAAAGCACTTTGTATATGAAAGAACACTTTAAAGCTTTTGACTCTCCTATGGTGAATATTATATCAGCCCTGGCCCCTGGTCTTGCACAGCTGTCTTTATACTGCAGTGCATGCTGCAATAACAGAAACAGAGCTTTACTGGTACATAATGTATTCACATAGACATAAGAGTTGTCAATATAGTAAGTTATTATATTCAAGTTTTTGCCTTAACAGTTAACAGGTTGGGATTCCTTTTTGCACTTTTATAATATACTTATGATTTATTAAGCCATAATATAAATACTTATAGCAGCCAGTAAACTTTTAAATTTTTGGCTGAATTTGGACCTGAAACGGACCAAAAGACGCTCAGGGCTCCTGTGAAATTCACACCAGAGCCGCTGCGGAAATGTGTGAACCAGCTTCATAGAGAGCCAGTCACAATCTTCTGCTATGTGAATTGAATGCGGGGAAACCTGCATCCAATCCAATTCGCAATAGTGTGAACCCAGCCTTAAAATTTTGGACTCGTGAGGGGCACCACTAGCGAAGCAATGTAGTCTATTATGGTATCAGTTAACGCATTCAGGTTGCTAAGAAGCAACATAACCGCCCGCATCCCTGCGAGATGACTGTGGATAACTTCTGCATTATAGGCTTATTGTCCTGTATGTCTATGGGCTCATATTATGCCCACACATGGGCCTATGCTAAAGGGGGCTGCAGTTACGTTAGTTAAGGTGGAAGTAAACCCTCCTATCATTTTCAGGCAAGGAAGCTGCCATCTTGGCCTCTGTTTAATCTTCAACTGCCATGATGCTGCACATGTGATTAGTTATGACACCAGCCATTGGATGGTTTGACAGTTTGGTTGAGAGCACAACCAATGTGACAGTTGGCATTCCCGGCATGCCGGCAATGTAACTGCTTTTTGAAACTGTTAAATCGATGGGTTTACTTCCGCTTTAATTGGGCATTGATTTAATTTGCATGCTTCTTCATGTTACTATTTTTACTTTGAATATAAAATCTATTGAAAGTGAGAAGCAATCCAATCTCCAGGAACTAAGAAGCATGGACTGAGGTTTTTTTTTTTTTTTTTTTGAGGGTTTTATTTATTTTTTAATACAATAAGTCAAGGGACTGAGGGGTTTGGCCCTGAGTGTGTTCTAGGATTTGTGGTTAGAGCCCTAGGCAAGGGTTTGAAAAACTTACAAAGCATTGTCTTTTGATGTCCCTGAAGTAGGCAGAGAGATCTGGCTGCAACAAGTTACCATCCCATTGTAGTTTGCCCTATTAAATTAAGACCAATTGCTTATATCCACGGAAATTATGAAGCTAAGTGATTTCAAAAATCAGAATTTCATCTTTCAATGGCGTTTTCTGGTTTTGAGCGGACAAATAAAATCTGTTTTCTAATTAGACATGTTCCATACTCTAGCCTTTGCAGAATGTTGACCATGCACAGGCATCCAGAAGTTATGTTCATGTACTGCTGGTGACCTGTGCAACTTTTATTCCTGATTTGGGGGATAATCTGTTGTGTGCATTTGAGGTGAATCTCAGACTCGGCTGTCTGATAAAGGATGAGTCACTGCTGTAAGTATATAAATCAAAAAAAAAAAAAAGCAAAATTAAAAACTTTTTTTTAGAAATAGTAGTTTTCTTAGCCCTTTAAGTGTTTACTGCCACTTGATTTAACAGCTATGGCCTGAATATAACAAGTGATGTTTGAAATTATTGCATTGCTTCTATATATTAGCCTGAGTCTATCCCATCCAATTCAGGGGAAGGTGTGTATAGTGCTGGAACAAAATCAACTTAGATTGAACTTTTTAGAAGCCATGTGTATTCACCTAAATCAGGGATATGCAATTAGCGGACCTCCAGATGTTGCAAAACTACAAGTCCCATCATGCCTCTGCCTCTGGGTGTCATGCTTGTGGCTATCAGAGTCTTGCTGTGCCTCATGGGACTTGAAGTTCTGCAACAGTTGGAGGTCCGGTAATTGCATATCCCTGACCTAAATCAATAGAAATTATTCCTAAAATGTAGGAATGTATAGTACTAATTATTAGGTATAAGTGTAATTAATTGTTTTGATAAATTGCACCTTAGTGTGTTTAATGGAAGTCTATACAGGGAAAAATATGTAGGTTACCATTTCAAATCTCTTGAAAATGTGTATTACCTGTCCGTCTCTAGCTATAAAAATGGAACAAGCAAGGGACCGGTGAAGCCAGAGTGAGATTAGAACTGCTAATGTGTCTTACCAACTGCAGGTCAGAAATGATTGCAGCTAGAGGATTATCACCCAGGCAGACAGAATTTCCCTCAGTAAAAATAAAATTACATTCTGGACATAGTAGTAGGCCAATCTATACATATCAATGTCAGCAAAGTGTTGGCCACAGATAGGAAAACCCTAGGAAGAATCCAGATATTTGTCATTTCATGATCAGTTTTTCCTCGTTTCAGTAGGTAATTTCCTAGTGACTTGGCACTTGACCTGATGGCTTGATAGATTTTGGACATTTAAAAATATGCACTTGTACATGTGCAGGTAAAAATTCATATAAATAATGTAGCCAATTGCATTTTACAGAAAGTTTGACTCTAAAATAAAAAATAGGGATATTTGAGTATCATCTGCTTAAAAAATATAAAAATACTAATTTTACGAAAGACTTGAAGTTCTTTGTCTCCAAAAATACAGAAATTATATAAAAAAGTGTAATGAGATTTTAATGTTAGCAACCCAAAAAAGATCTATGCAAACATTTATAGGTATTGAAAATGCAGAGAATTGTTTTGGAATTTTTAAGGTGCTAATATATAGTATACACAACAATTGTATTAAAATCCATTATATATTTATTAATATGATTAAGAGTGTATAACAAAAGATAAAAATACAGTAATTGGTCAATATGGTAGCATTTGAACAATCATCTCATACAGTTCATGTTTGGCATGGTTGGCAGGGACCTTGCCAACCATGCCAAACATGAACTGTATGAGATGATTGTTCAAATGCTACCATATTGACCAATTATGTATTTTTTTTTCTCTTTTGTTATACACTCTTTTAATCATATTTATAAATAAATAATGGATTTTAATACAATTGATGTGTATACTATATATTAGCACCTTAAAAATCCCAAAACAATTGTCCGCATTTTCTATAAATATACGGGATGTGGTGCAAGAAGAAATTGGCTACACACCCACACCCACCTCTCTACAAATGTATAGGTATTGTTTTACAATAATAGATTTTATTTTGGTTCCACAATCAGGGCCGGCCCTACCATGGGTCCCAGTGGGTCCAGTGGACCCAGGCAGCACTTTGAGAGGGGCAGCAAATTGAACCACGACCACCTTTCCTTCTCTTCCAGTTACCCAGCAAATTGGCGAACTGCCCTAGCCTGTCTATATACTACCCCAGCCTGCCCCTATACTGCCCTAGCCTGTCCATATACTACCCTAGCCTGTCTATATACTACCCTAGCCTGCCCCTAGACTGCCCTAGCCTACCCCTTGAAATTGAACATCATGGTATGTCATATCATTTTTTTTTTTTTAACATAAAGTTTATTTATTTTGGAAAAGAAAAACAAAAAAAAGCACAGCAACATACAGTGGTACATACTTGACAGTCATCATCTATCTCCGATAGGACAAGTCAATCAACAGTACAGTAGCATACAATGTAGCAACAAAGAACATCAAGCACAGTGGTACATTATCCGTAGGAGATCAGAACAGTTGAATATACAATTGCTAATCTAGTCACTAGACATGAACAGGTCAGCTTGTAGGCAATCATACACAAGACCCAGGGGAACTTGGGGTAGCCACCCCATGTCATATCATTTTGCATATAGACAAGGTGCTGTTGCATGTAAATCTGACTTCCTGATAATATTAATTTTAGTTTTAATTATCATGATATAAAATAATGGATGTGGGGGCCTTTTGATGGGTGTGATGTTTTTTTTGGGGGTGGCAGCATTTCATTCTTGGACCCAGGCAGCACGATGTCTTGGGCCAACCCTGTCAACAATGTATACATTTTGCTGCTAATAATAATTATATCATAGTCTATGATTTATTTGATTAAATATACATTTTTAAATTATTCCCTGTTTTCATAGAGTACGTTTTGTACACTGTGATGGATGGGGATAAGTCTTTCAAAAACATGGGTCAATTATACCTCAACCATTATCCAATTTGTCTTATATACTAGAGCTGGATTTTGACTGTGGTTGAATGCTACGATCTGACTATTGTCAGGTTGGGAACTAGGAAGATGGATGAGAAATTTTCAGCTTTGGGAAAAGGGGCATTTTTTTTCTCTCAAGTAGATGTAGAAATACAAAATGAAGCGACAATCCTTTTGACTCTTTGACCAACAGCCAACTCATTGTAACGCCGAGCGCTCCGGGTGTCCCATCCTTCCCGGAGCGCTCGCGGCGTCGGTCCCCCTGCAGTGCTCCGGTCAGCCCTCCTGGCCGTGGGCGCTGCTCTGTTACCGGCGGGGATGCGATCCGCGCGGCGGCACATCTCCATCCGCGGATCGCATCCCATCCTACTCACCATCCTCCTCCTGCTCCTTCCCGGCGCGCGCGGCCCCGCTGCGCTCTAGGGCGCGCGCGCGCCGGCCTTCGGAGATTTAAAGGGCCAGCGCACCATTGATTGGTGCCTGGCCCAATTACTGTGTGCACACCCAAATCTGATATAAACCCACTTCCCCTTCCTGTCCTTGCCGGATCTTGTTGTCTTAGTACCCTGTGGAAGCGTTTTGTGAGTTGCCTTGCCTGTGTATCTGACCTGCTGCCATTGTCTCAGACTACGAACCATTGCCGCCTGCCCTGACCCTCTGCTACGTCTGACCTTGCCTCTGCCTAGTCCTTTTGTACCGCGCCTATCTCAGCCGCCAGAGAGGTGGAGTCGCTACTGGAGGACACGACCTGGTTGCTACCGCCGCAGCAAGTCCATCCCGCTTTGCGGCGGGCTCTGGTGAAAACCGGTAGCTGCTTAGAACCGGTCCCTCAGTACGACCCGTGCCATCCCCTCTCTGGTACAGAGGATCCACCTCCTGTATCCCCACTAGCCGTCAGTCCGGCTCGTGACAGTAGATCCGGCCATGGATCCTGCTGACGTGCCGCTGCCTAGTCTTGCTGATCTCACTACCGTGGTTGCCCAGCAGTCGCATTTGATTGCCCAACAAGGACAGCAGCTGTCGCAGTTGACCGCCATGATCCAGCAGTGTCTGCCGCCACAAGCTCCAGCATCTTCCCCTCTCCGAGCTGCCGCTACTACCTCGAAGATCCGCTTGTCTCTTCCGGAGAAATTTGACGGGGATCCTAGGATGTGCCAGGGATTCTTGTCCCAATGTTCCCTGCATCTTGAGATGATGTCAGACCAGTTTTCCACAGAACGGTCTAAGGTGGCATTCGTGGTCTGTCTGTTGTCTGGGAAGGCCTTGGCCTGGGCCACGCCACTCTGGGACCGCAATGACCCTGCTACAGCCACCGTTCAGTCCTTCCTTGCTGAGGTTCGTAGCGTTTTTGAGGAACCAGCCCGAGCCTCATCCGCTGAAACCGCCCTGCTTAACCTTGTCCAAGGAAACTCCTCTGTGGGCGAATATGCCATACAGTTCCGCACACTGGCCTCAGAGCTAGCCTGGAATAATGAGGCTCTCTGCGCGACCTTCAAGAAAGGTTTATCCAGCCACATCAAGGATTGTCTGGCCGCACAAGAGATACCCTCCTCCCTGACGGAGCTCATCCACTTAGCTACCCGCATTGACATACGCTACGTTGAAAGACGCCAAGAGCTTCGCCAGGAGAAAGATCTTGTTCGCACCAGGCGTTGTCCGCGCCTGGCTCCTCTCTTCCTGAATCCAACGCATCCTGATACTATGCCTTCCGTCGAGGAGGCCATGCAGGTGGACCGATCTCGCCTGACCCTACAGGAGAGGACTCGCCGTAGGAATGAGAACTTATGCCTTTATTGTGCGAGCTCTGAACATTTCCTAAATGACTGCCCTATTCGTCCTCTACGTCAGGGAAACGCCCGCACCTAGTGAACGTGGGAGAGGCGTTACTAGGTGTGAATTCTTCCTCTCCACGTCTGACTATTCCTGTGCGGATTTCCCTTTCTGCTGGCTCCCCCTTCTCTGCGGTGGCCTTCCTGGACTCTGGTTCTGCAGGAAACTTTATTGAAGCCTCTTTCATCAACAGGTTCAACGTTCCTGTTATCCGTCTCATCAAACCCTTCTTCATTTCCTCTGTAAATGGAGAGAATCTGGATTGTACCGTGCGTTACCGCACCGAACCCCTGCTCATGTCCGTTGGTGTTCTTCACCAAGAAAAAATTGAATTCTTTGTTTTGCCGAACTGTACTTCTGACATCCTTCTTGGCCTACCCTGGCTCCAGCGTCATTCTCCTACCCTCGACTGGACCACTGGGGACATCAAATCCTGGGGCTACTCCTGCCACAAGCATTGTCTTAAGTCTGTACCCACCAGTCAAGTTCCCATCGCTACTCCTTTGCCCGGCCTTCCCAAGGCCTATCAGGACTTTTCTGATGTCTTTTGCAAAAAACAGGCTGAGGTCTTACCACCACATAGACCCTACGACTGCCCCATTGACTTGCTCCCAGGTACTACACCACCCCGTGGCAGAATTTACCCTCTCTCCTCTCCGGAAACCAAGGCCATGACTGATTACATACAGGAGAACCTCAAGAGAGGTTTTATTAGGAAATCATCTTCTCCAGCCGGAGTGGGGTTCTTCTTCGTTGCCAAGAAGGACGGATCACTACGCCCTTGCATAGACTATCGTGGTCTCAATAAAATCACTATTAAAAATCGCTACCCTCTGCCTCTCATCTCGGAGCTCTTTGACCGTCTGCGCGGAGCAAAAGTTTTTTCGAAATTGGACCTCAGGGGCGCTTATAACCTCATCAGAATCCGTGAAGGAGATGAATGGAAAACTGCATTTAACACCAGAGATGGTCACTTTGAATATCTCGTCATGCCATTTGGACTTTGCAACGCTCCTGCAGTCTTTCAGGATTTTGTCAATGAAATCTTTTGGGACGTACTGTATACCTGTGTGGTTGTCTATCTTGACGACATCCTAATCTTCTCTACCAACCTTGAGGAACATCGGCTCCATGTCCGTCAAGTGCTCCAGCGCCTCCGCGTAAATCATCTTTACGCTAAATTTGAAAAATGCCTTTTTGAGCGCAGCAGCCTTCCTTTCCTAGGTTATCTGGTCTCAAGACAAGGCCTTTGAATGGACCCTGACAAGCTCTCCGCAGTCTTGGATTGGCCACGCCCCTCTGGACTCCGTGCTATCCAACGCTTCCTTGGATTCGCCAACTACTATCGCCAGTTCATACCCCATAAAGCCGTTCTTCCTTGAAGTTGACGCCTCCTCGGTAGGAGCCGGAGCTGTTCTTCTTCAAAAAAACGCTAAAGGAGGAAACGTCACATGTGTTTTTTTCTCTAAAACCTTCTCCCCTCCTGAAAAAAACTATTCCATAGGTGACCGTTAACTGTTGGCCATCAAGCTGGCATTAGAAGAGTGGAGACATCTCCTGGAAGGATCCCTTCACCCTATCTCCATCTACACTGACCATAAAAATTTGTCCTACCTTCAGTCCGCTCAGCGCTTAAATCCTCGCCAGGCCAGGTGGTCATTGTTCTTTGCCCGGTTCAATTTCCAGATCCATTTTCGTCCCGCAGACAAGAATGTCAGGGCTGATGCCTTGTCCCGTTCCTCCGATGCCTCTGAAACCGGGACTCCCCCTCAACACATCGTACCCCCTGAGTGTCTGATTTCCTCTGCTCCTGCTTCTCTGGTGCCAGTTCCTCCAGGAAAAACTTTCTTTCCTCCAGATACTCAGGTGGGGCCATTCCTCCCATCTAGCCGGTCAAGCTGGGATCAAAAAATCCATACAATTGATGGCCAGACACTATTGGTGGCCTACCCAGGAAAAAGATATGACTGACTTTGTACGGGCCTGCACTATCTGTGCACGTGACAAGACTCCACGCCAGAAGCCTGCAGGTCTTCTCCTTCCTCTACCTGTGCCTGAACAACCATGGTCCCACATTGCCATGGATTTCATCACGGACTTTCCTTTGTCTCATAGTAACACTGTCATCTGGGTGGTCATTGACCGCTTTTTGAAAATGGCTCATTTTGTCCCGCTTCCTGGTCTGCCTACTGCACCTCAGTTGGCGAAGCATTTTTTTCTTCAAATTTTCCGTCTCCATGGGCTACCCTCACATATCGTCTCTGATAGAGGCGTTCAATTCATCTCAAAATTTTGGAGAGCTCTCTGTACTCAACTAAAGATTAAGTTGAATTTTTCTTCCGCTTATCACCCGCAATCCAATGGACAGGTGGAGAGAGTTAACCAGGACCTTAGTGACTACTTACGACATTTTGTCTCCGCCCGTCAAGACGATTGGGTCGACCTATTGCCCTGGGCAGAATTCTCATACAATTTCAAGAACTCTGAATCGTCCTCCAAATCACCTTTCTTTGTGGTCTACGGCCGTCACCCATTGCCCCCCCTCCCCATCCCCACTTCTTCTGGAGTTCCTGCCATGGATGAATTAACTCAAGACTTCACCTCTATCTGGAAAGAGACTCAAAAGTCGCTATCACTGGCCTCTGCCCGCATGAAGAGACATGCAGATAAAAAAAGAAGAATTCCTCCTGTCTATGTCCCTGGTGACAAAGTGTGGCTCTCCTCCAAATATGTTCGGTTTCGGGTACCTAGCTACAAGCTGGGCCCTCGTTACCTCGGACCTTTTAAAATCAAAAACCAAATCAAATCTGTCTCTTACAAACTGCATCTTCCTCCTTCTCTTCGTATCCCCAATTCTTTTCATGTGTCTCTTCTCAAACCCCTCATTCTTAACCGATTTTCCCCCAAGGTCACTGCTCCTGCTCCTGTCTCTGGTTCTTCCGATGTCTTCTCAGTGAAAGAAATCCTCGCCTCCAAGGTCATCCGAGGTAAAATATTTTTTTTAATTGATTGGGAGAACTGTGGTCCTGAAGAGAGATCCTGGGAGCCTGAGACCAACATTTTAGACAAGGAGCTCATCCGTAGATTCTTGGGTTACAAGAAAAGGGGGAGACCTAAGGGGGGGTACTGTAACGCCAAGCGCTCCGGGTGTCCCATCCTTCCCGGAGCGCTCGCGGCGTCGGTCCCCCTGCAGCGCTCCCGTCAGCCCTCCTGGCCGTGGGCGCTGCTCTGTTACCGGCGGGGATGCGATCCACGCGGCGGCACATCTCCGTCCGCGGATCGCATCCCATCCTACTCACCATCCTCCTCCTGCTCCTTCCCGGCGCGCGCGGCCCCGCTGCGCTCTAGGGCGCGCGCGCCGTCCTTCTGAGATTTAAAGGGCCAGCGCACCATTGATTGGTGCCTGGCCCAATTACTGTGTGCACACCCAAATCTGATATAAACCCACTTCCCCTTCCTGTCCTTGCCGGATCTTTTTGTCTTAGTACCCTGTGGAAGCGTTTTGTGAGTTGCCTTGCCTGTGTATCTGACCTGCTGCCATTGTCTCAGACTACGAACCATTGCCGCCTGCCCTGACCCTCTGCTACGTCTGACCTTGCCTCTGCCTAGTCCTTTTGTACCGCGCCTATCTCAGCCGCCAGAGAGGTGGAGTCGCTACTGGAGGACACGACCTGGTTGCTACCGCCGCAGCAAGTCCATCCTGCTTTGCGGCGGGCTCTGGTGAAAAACGGTAGCTGCTTAGAACCGGTCCCTCAGTACGACCCGTGCCATCCCCTCTCTGGTACAGAGGATCCACCTCCTGTATCCCCACTAGCCGTCAGTCCAGCTCGTGACACTCATGCTGACAACAAGCTGAAGAAGAAACAAATGACACAGTAATCCCTTGCATATGTTTTGAGAAATAAAAAAAAATACTAGTAATATTCCTACATGGTCATCAGAAGTAAGAGGAAGATAGTTGAAAAACACCTAGTACAAGATAATCATCCAAGGTTTCATAACAGTATTGTGAAACCCTGGTTCAAGGCCTTCAAAAACCTTTAACGTATAGATATTACAAGCAACAAAAAGAATTGTCTCTATACTCAACGTAGTTGTTGATTAATTGTATACCATTCATCCAGTGTAGAGTAGAAGTTGCCTGAACCTCCTTTTCTCTATCTTTTTGAAAAAGGTTTATCATATTTGTAAATTAAACCAATATCAGCTAAAATGTCTTTCAAAAGAATTAAAGAAAAAAAAAAACTAGACACAGCTATAAAACGCGTAAGTATGAAGATGGCAAGATGCATCTAAAAAAATTATAGACAAAGTGTATTTTAATTCCATTTGTAATTTTTTTTTCTGCATCAATTTTTTTCTTCCTTTGGATACATGGGGGGACAAGTTTGAAGCCATGTCAATTTTTTATTGCAGCCTGTGTCCCTACTGGGAAGATTTATCTGACGACCGTCCAAGGGAGTATTTTACTTACTTTGAAGATAACTCCTCGCACTTACTGTCTTGTCTACAGACAAGAGATAATGACAAATCTCCCTGGTGTTACACAGACATAAAAAAAAAGTTATCAGAAATTTTGGCCATATTACACTTTATGCAAAAAATAATAATAATAATAAAAAAAAAGATTTGGGCTTTACATATATGCTTTAACCACTTAAGCCCCGGACCATTTTGGCTAGTTAATGACCAGGCCCCTTTTTGCGATTCGGCACTGCGTCGCTTTAACTGACAATTGCGCGGTAATTGACGTCCTTTTTTCCCACAAATAGAGCTTTCTTTTGGTGGTATTTGAGCACCTCTGCGGTTATTATTTTTTGCGCTATAAACAAAAATAGAGTGAAAATTTGGAAAAAAATGCAATATTTTTTACTATAATAAATATCCCCAAAAATATATAAAAACATTTTTTTTTCCTTCAGTTTAGGCCGATACGTATTCTTCTACATATTTTTGGTAAAAAAAATCGCAATCGCCGTTTGATTGGTTTGCGCAAAAGTTATAGCGTTTACAAAAAAATAGGGGATAGTTTTATGGCGCGCGCAACCCCCACGTCGGGCAGTTAAAGGCGACGTACAGGTACGTTGATGTGCCATTCTGCCAATGTATATCTACTGGAGGGGGTCCTTAAGTGGTTAAAGTGTATCTAAACCCAAGAATGAAATGGAATATTTTGAAGTTTAGCAGTACTTTGATATGGTGATGGCTTTGGGTTAATTTTTTCGGGCTACTTTTTCCTTTTTTTGTTTTCAGTAGTGAACATGCCAGTAAAACACTTTCTGTCCTAGGATGAAATCTTACTGTACTATATATATTGATTAGAAGCATTGTTATCTTAGGTTACTTGCTCCTGATTTAGAATCCTGAAGGGAAGAGAGGTGACCTGAGCAGGGTTGATATCACTTGGGAGGTAAATGCAGCAGAGGCAGAGTGGACTGAAAACTGTGAGTTCACTGGAATTTAGACAGGGTCAACTGGTATATTTTAAACACATATTATGCAAATATAGAAAACCCTTTTAAATTGATATTTACCAGACCACAAAGAAGGTAAAAAAAAAAAGTTAATTATTAGGTTGTACCTACACTTTAAGTCCACTTTACTCCTAAAACGTATGTATGTAGATCTTTGCATTGCTCATTTGTTTGCTAGCCAGGTGAAATGCTGTAGACTTGGAATTGACCACGGATGCTGGCACATGAACATATATCATGCCTGAAGCTATATTCTTAAGTGTTGTACATACAATGGGATATCTTTTTAACAGATGAAAATAGATTTGATTACAACATTGATGGCTTACTTCCTGATGACAAGTATGTCTCCACACCGTCACAATTGTATAAATGTTTACTTCCCACTGAAAACCTATTTAATGGCCGATTGCTCCAGCATACCTTGAGGGCAGAACTGAATAGGTCACAAATTGACAGACATTTTGTTGTTATTAGTGGAATGGTAAAAGGATGCAGCATGTAGCAAGTGCAAGAAAGGTGTGTGGGAAACTTAGGTTATTGCAGTTGAGGTGCAGAACATACCACTGGAAATTAAAAGTGTCTTTATGTCCTGGAGATATCCTAACATGCACTCTGACCTTTTTCTAGCCTCTCTGCCGGACGATCTGAAGACTCTCATTCAGGAGGCAAAGGAAATGAAGTGGCCCTTTGTGCCTGAGAGGTGGCAATACAAACAGACAGTCAGCCCAGAAGACAAAACTAACCTCCAAGATCTGATCAATCCAAGGCTTCATGAATTACTGGTATGAAATACATCACAATTGTGATAAAATGTTATAGTGTGAAATTCCGAGCCACCTGATTCACTTTTGGGTGGTGTAATCACATATTAAACTCCTCCTGTTTTTCCACATATTAAACAGGAAATGGTCCTCTGGATTTTGATGAATTTTTTAAAAATCATTCATGGGGACTTATAACTCATACAGTGCCTTGAAAAAGTATTCATACCTATTGACATTTTTCACATTTTGTCATGTTACAACCAAAAACGTAAATGTATTTTATTGGGATTTTATGTGATAGACCAACACAAAGTGGCACATAATTGTGAAGTGTAAGGAAAATTATAAATGTTTTAATCTTTTTTTTACAAATAAATATCTGAAAAGTGAGGTGTGCATTTGTATTCACCCCCCTTTACTCTGATACCTCTAACTAAAATCTAGTGGAACCAAATGCCTTCAGAAGTCACCTAATTAGTAAATACAGTCCACCTGTGTGTAATTTAATCTCAGTATAAATGCAGCTGTTCAGTGAAGCCCTGAAGGTTTTTTAAAGAACCTTAGTGAAAAAACAGCATCATGAAGGCCAAGGAACACACCAGACAGGTCAGGGATAAAGTTGTGGAGAAGTTTAAAGCAGGGTTAGGTGATAAAAAATTATCCCAAGCTTTGAACATCTCACGGAGCACTGTTCAATCCATCATCCGAAAATGGAAAGAGTATGGCACAACTGCAAACCTACCAAGACATGACCACCTAAACTGACAGGCTGGGCAAGGAGAGCATTAATCAGAGAAGCAGCCAAGAGGCCCATAGTAACACTGGAGGAGCTGCAGAGATCCACAGCTCAGGTGGGAGAATCTGTCCACAGGACAACTAATACTCCACATATCTGGCCTTTATGGAAGAGTAACGAGAATAAAGCCAAAAGAAGTCCCATTTGAAGTTTGCGAGAAGCGATGTGGAGGACACAGCAAACATGTGTAGCACCCTACTCCTGTTGGGTGGACGCTATGTGTTAAATTTAGTTATCTGAGCTGTAGTTTAGCTCAGAAGGTTTATGCTAAATTGTTGGCTCTGTTTCAGTCTAGCTGGGTTGCACATTTTCCACCTGACAGTAGGTGTCTCTGTCACCACAAAGTCAGGGTTGGAAATGCAGCGGGCTGAGTGTGTTGGGTGTTCCTTCCCCAGGGGTGGCTCAGGGGGCGTGGTCAACCCGCTGTGCATTCTGGGAGGGGGTACTTAAGGGACGGGGACCGGCCTGTGAGTGTTCGTTGCCGGATCCTGACCTGAGGGCCCTCCTGGCCTCAGGGATGTACGAGACATTTTCGGCCTCGGGGCCTTCTGGCCCAAGGCTCTGCAACTGAGAAGAAGGCCCAGGAGTTGCTGGGGCCTACTAGTCCAGGGATGGTCCTACGCGGTCTTGCCTGTGGGAAGAAGCGGAACAATTGGGGACTCAATTCAAGGACGCATCCTGGCCAGTTTGCCTCATGGTGCTGCCGGATGGCTGAAAGATTCTGGCACCGTGAGCTGTGTACTTTTTGAAGGAACTTTTGAAAAGTGTCAGTGTGGTTACACGATCTTGTGGCGGAAGGTTGTGGAACGACTGTATGGCAGTGATCAAGTCTGTGGCAGAGACTTTTGAGCGAGCTCCGCACCGGCTGCTAGGTCAGTGAGAGTTAGGCCTATCCGGTGGTTGCTAAATCCAGCATGGAACTGTTTGTTCTCTGGATCTGAGATTGTGCCCATGATCCGCAAAGTACCTGAACCTCCCCTATCCCTCTACCCCTCTGTTGGAACTGGTAAAATAAAGCGTCTTGAAGAAAACATATCCAGGTGTTGGTGTGAACATTTATAAAAGCTCTTCAAGGAGGATCCCTGACACGAGTGTGGTGAACAGAAAACTTTTAACCAGCAGCTCCTACGGGGGTAGTGCTACACATGTGGAAGAAGGTGCTCTGGTCAGATGAGACCAAGATTGAACTTTTTGGCCTAAAAGCACAATGCTATGTATATCGGAAAACTAACACTGCACATCACCCTGAACACGCCACCCCCACCGTGAAACGCAGTGGTGGCAGAATCATGTTGTAGGGAATTATTTTCTTCAGCAGGGACAGGGAAGCTTGTTTATTGTTGATGGGAAGATGGATGGAGCCAAATACAGGGCAATCTTGAAAGAAAACCTGTAATGCCGCGTACACACGACTGTTTTTCATGACGAGAAAAATGCAATTTTTTAAATTGGTCATTAAAAACAATCGTGTGTAGGCTCCAGAGCATTTTTCTTGACGAGAAAAATGGGCATTAAAAATTTAGAACATGCGCTATTTTTTCTCGTCGTTTTTCACGTCGTCGTTTTTCTCATCGTAAAAAACGGCTGTGTGTACGCTTTAATAACGGGAAAAAAACGCATGCTCAGAAGTAAGTTATGAGACGAGAGTGCTCGTTCTGGTAAAACTAGCGTTCAGAATGGAGATTGCACATTCGTCACGCTGTAACGGACTGAAGACCACGAGGCTGAAAAGCGCGAATCGTCTCTCACCAAACTTTACTAACACGAGGGTGGCGCCATCCGAATGGAACTTCCCCTTTATAGCGCCGTCGTACGTGTTGTCGAACGTGTTGTACGTCACCGCGCTTTGCTCGAGCATTTTTTTTCACGATAGTTTGTAGGCAAGGCAGGCTTGAGAAGAATCACGTCGAGAAAAACGTTGTTTTTTTCAATGACATTAAAAACGGCCGTGTGTGTACGCAGCATTAGAGTCTGCAAAAGACTTGAGACTGGGGCAGAGGTTCACCTTCCAGCAGGACAAGGACCCTAAACATACAGCCAGAGATGCAACGGAATGGTTTTGATCAAAGCATTTTCCTGTGTTAAAATAGTCCAGTCAAAGTCCAGACCTAAATCCAATTGAGAATCTGTGACAAGACTTGAAAATTGCAAAAATGTCACTCTCTAGATTTGCAAAGCTGGTAGAGATATTCTCAAAAAGACTTGCAGCTGTAATTGCAGTGAAAGGTGGTCCTACAAAGTATTGACCCAGGGGGGCTGAATACAAATGCACACCACACTTTTCAGATATTTATTGGTAAAATATTTTAAAAACCATTCATCATTTTCCTTCCACTTCACAATAATGTGTCACTTTGTGTTGATCTATCACATAAAATCCCAATAAAATTATTTTTTGTTTTTGGTTGTAACATGACCAAATGTGTAAAATTTCAAGAAGTGTAAATACTCAAGGCACTGTATATATTTAGAGCTAAACTAAAAAAGAAAAATTTTGTGTAGTAGAGGGGCCACTGAGAATATATCCAGGTCTCTCACAGTAGTACAGAGGCTGCCATTCACAAAAGCATAAAGGAATATGAAAGTTCCTGCGCTTAGGAGGGAATATATGTAGTATAATGTAGAGCTGCAGCCCCCCTAATGAGATCCTATAGAGGGATCCTAAAGTGTAAGTAGATAGTTATGGGGTGCGGAGCTGCTCATCCCTCAGGTGTGATCCAGAGGGTTGAAATGTAACAATAAAAGGAGACCAGCACCTAATTGGACCCCTCCCCTGGTTGGGTGGGTCCGACTTGCTGCACAGGTAGACTAGTGACTGAACAATAAGGTATATAAAACTCCAAAAAACCTCCTTGTAGTGGCCACGAGATGGCCTATACTACCAGTGGGGGATGGTGCTCTAAAGTGCTGGTGAAATAGCAGCAACCTAGTTACTGTTAGTGATCCAGAGATAATACATACTGCTGTAAATAATTCAGTAAAAAATAGATTGTGCTACCAATTCCTCCAATTGTATACCACCGTAATGATACGTTACATGCAATACCTGTGTGATACCAAAAATAAATAAAAAATACTACAAAAACATATAGCAGTATATATGTGTGCCAGTGTATAAAGTCCACTTAGAGCTCTAAGATGAACACATGGAAAAGGTTTCTGGACAACCTGCTGCCTGCCATTTAAACCTCCTTGGAAAGTGAAGGAGCTGTGGATATTAGAAACTGGAAACGTCCTGCAGCCTTATACTTCATCTTGGTAGCAACCTGGCTGGGAAATCGTGTGAATCAACACAGACCTCACCTGGATCGTGTCTTACATGCTGTCTACCCCTGTGGGGGTGCGAGGAGACCCTTGTGGGGGAGCACCTATGAAGTTTTTGGAAGATTTGTCGGCACAGATTATTAATCACTCTGGAAATTGAAATCACCATTTAAACATCTATATACCGTATTTATCGGCGTATAACACGCACCGGCGTATAACATGCACCCCAAGTTTAGGAGGGAATTTTAAGGAAAAAAACTTTTAGGAGGGAAATTCAAGGAAAACAAACTTACATTTAAATGCAGCATGCAGCCTTGCCCAGTGTCCATCTGCAGCCTTGCCCAGTGTCCATCTGCAGCCTTGCCCAGTGTCCATCTGTCCATCTGCAGCCTTGCCCAGTGTCCATCTGTCCATCTGCAGCCTTGCCCAGTGTCCATCTGTCCATCTGCAGCCTTGCCCAGTGACCATCTGTCCATCTGCAGCCTTGCCCAGTGTCCATCTGTCCATCTGCAGCCTTGCCCAGTGTCCATCTGTCCATCTGCAGCCTTGCCCAGTGACCATCTGTCCATCTGCAGCCTTGCCCAGTGTCCATCTGTCCATCTGCAGCCTTGCCCAGTGTCCATCTGTCCATCTGCAGCCTTGCCCAGTGACCATCTGTCCATCTGCAGCCTTGCCCAGTGCCTTTGCAGCCTTGTCAGTCTCTGCGTTTTTTAAATTTGGCGCCGATTTCTGTGGAGAGGAGCGAGCGGGGCCGAGTGTACTTCGGCTAGACTCGGCTCCTCTCGCAGTCCCGCCCATCTCCACTGACTGCGCCGCTGACAGAGAAAGCAGAGTGTACTTCGGCTAGACTCGGCTCTGCTCACAGTCAGGGGCAGGACTGCGAGAGGAGCCGAGACTAGCCGAAGTACACTCGGCTTTCTCTATGTCAGCGGCGCAGTCAGAGATGGGCGGGACTGCGAGAGGAGCCGAGTAAAGCCGAGTGTACTTCGGCTCCGCTCGCTCCTCTCAGCAGGGGAATCGGCGGAGTATCGGCGTATAACACGCACTCACGATTTTCCCCTGATTTTAAGGGGAAAAAAGTGCGTGTTATACGCCGATAAATACGGTATATGTTTTTTGCACTATAGAAAGTGGACTTTATACACTGGCACACATATATACTGCTATATGTTTTTGTAGTATTTTTTATTTATTTTTGGTATCACACAGGTATTGCATGTAACGTATCATTACGGTGGTATACAATTGGAGGAATTGGTAGCACAATCTTTTTTTTACTGAATTATTTACAGCAGTTTGTATTATCTCTGGATCACTAACAGTAACTAGGTTGCTGCTATTTCACTAGCACTTTAGAGCACCATCCCCCACTGGTAGTATAGGCCATCTCGTGGCCACTACAAGGAGTTTTTTTTTGAGTTTTATATACCTTATTGTTCAGTCACTAGTCTACTTGTGTAGCAAGTCGGACCCACCCAACCAGGGGAGGGGTCCAATTAGGTCCTGGTCTCCTTTTATTGTTACATTTCAACCCTCTGGATCACACCTGAGGGGTGAGCAGCGCCGTACATTCACAAAAGCACACCAACAATTCAGGCTTAATCTAGGGGATGTCTTTACAGTATTTATTGCTGAAGAACTTTAACAAGAGAGGAGTTTGGGGTCACAGGATACTCCAAAATGGTCAGTAAAGCATCTTTATTACTATAACTAAAATATGTAAAACTTAAGTTGGCCATACACAAGTAGAATTTGTATGAACATTTATTTGATTTTTTTTTTAATCAGAGCATTCTTAGAATGAGAATGAATCCATGAGACAACTTATTTTATTTAGAAGCCCTTACATTTTTTTTTTAGTTCAACGGTGATATACTTTCAAAGTGGTTGTAATGACTTAAGGTGTTTTACCATCATGCACTCTATGTATGAAGGTAAAAAACCTTCAGTATGCAGCTCCTCCCTCAGCCCCCCCCTACTCACTTGAGCCCAATCCCGATCCAGCGATGTGCACAAGAGCAGAAGCTCTCCTGGGTCTCTCCCTCCTCATTGACTTAGACACAGCAGCAGGAGCCATTGGCTACCGCTGCTGTGGATCACAGCCAGTAAGGAGAGAACAGGGGGCAGGGTCGGGCCACGCTCTGTGTCTCATTGACAAACAGAGGTGGCTAAGGAGCAAGCTTGTGTGAGTGCCCCAGAGCAAGCAGCTTGCTGTAATGGCACTCAGCAGGGGGGAGGGGCCAGGAGCTCTTGTGTAAGACCCAAGAAGAGCAGGATCAGGGCTGCTCTGTGCAAAACCATTGTACAGAACAGATAAGTATGACATGTTTGTTATTTAAAAAGCAACAATTAAAAAAAAAATTGCCTTTACAAATGCTTTAAGTCTTCTAAAGTGTTCTAAATCTTGCTTTAAGTCTTTTAAACTGTTCTAAATCCCAGGGCACACAAATTTAAACACTACCAGCCAGTGTTATTGCTGACTTTCCCATCGTTCTATGGTTCTATGACACTGATAGGTGGTTTTACTGGCAAATAGATCTAGGAGATGTCTAGGAGAGGGCAGGCTACTAGCAGGAAGTTTGAAGTTTTGATGTGTGATTCCTGCTTCCTCACCAAAAAAGCAACACATCATTATGCATGCAGATAAAGACTGTGGGGCAGTGGCGGCCCTTTTATAGAGGGCGTACGGGTGCCGCCCCCTCTATCCATGCGTCCGGCACTCTGATCTACATACAGGATGCCGGATACATGGATTCCAATGGGGGGGGAGTGTTTTTTTAGGCACGTGATTAGAGCCAGAGGCTTCAAAAAAGGATGGGCTCGGGGGGCAGAGCACTGTGCTCCGAGCCCACCCAGTTGTGTGATGATAGCGAATCAATATTCGTTATTTTCACATTAAATCTCCTCCCGCCAATCAGGAAGCGGGTGATCCTATCAGATGCCTAGGAGGTGGAGAGAGGACACACATGGCAGAAGTCGTGGGGGAAAGGACCCCCAGAGCCGCTGCTCTCAGTCCGCCACCAGCCACCCGCTGCACTGAGGACACCGGAACTGCTGCTGCCAGCCACCCGCCGCGCTGAGGACACCGGAGCCGCTGCTGCCAGCCACCCGCCATGCTGAGCACACCGGAGCCACTGCTGTCAGCCACCCATTGCGTTGAGGACACTGGAGCCACTGCGACCAGCCACCCGCCACTCTGAGGACACCGGAGCCACTGCTGCCAGCCACCCGCTGTGCTGATGACACCAGAGCTGCTGCTCCCAGCCCGCCGCCAGCCACCCTGAGGACACCCGAGCCGCTGCCAGCAATCCACCGCCTGCCACCCGTCACCTAGATGGGGTAAGTGCCGGATCGAGCAGCAGACGGGGGGTAGTGCTGTGCCACTGGCCACGCTGAGGACACCGGAGCTGCTGCTGCCAGCCAGCCACCACGCTGAGGACACCGAAGCCGCTGCTCCCAGCCCGCCGCCAGCCACCCGCTGCATTGAGTACACTCAAACTGCTGCCCGCAATCCACCGCCTGCCACCCGCCACCTATATGGGGTAAGTGCCGGATTGACCCTCGACGGGGAGGTAGTGCTGTGCCGCCAGCCACCCTGGGGGGATGGGGTTGTTTCCCCCCCCCAAAGAAAAACCCACCAGCTGCCACTGCTGTGGGGTCGATTTACTAAAGGCATATAGGTTGTTAACTTTGCAAGGAAAATTTCCCCAGAACTTAGTAAATAAGGTGAAGGTGTTTTTTTTTTATCCTCCTTGCACCTGATTGGGTATTCTTTGCAAAGCAAAACTTCACCACATTCACTAAGCTAAATTCCTGTGCAAAGTGCAGTTCTCTAGCAAAGTGAACAGGCTATTTGCCTTTAGTAATATGAAACCGTGTGTATTCCCATCGTATGCACCAGAAATCTGAAGTAGTTATCTTTTTATGCTTCTAACAGGCAATGCAGCATGAGACTCAGAAACTTCTTCCTCCATGTTCTTCTGACTGTTAAAGCCATGGGAATAAAGATTATTATTTATTACTATAATAACTGGGGCACAGGATTTTTAGCTGCTGAGGATTTGGAGCAATAAATACTAATTCCAAGGGCTTTTATTGTAATTTCAACATAAATTAATGATTACATTTTTTATTGTAAGTTTAGAATCATTTAAGCTACGTTTAGAGATAAATTCATGTTAAATGCTTGGTTTACTTTTGTTAAAACCAATCTCAGACAGGCATGGGGTTTCAAAATAGAAATAAATAGGTACATTTTTAGCTGCTCAAAATTTTGTTCATAGCCTTTCCGTACTACTGGTCCTATGCAATTACCCTTTTTTGTCTGCAAGCTGCGAACAAGTGGATGAGGGTTTTCTTGGTCTACATAATAGGCAGTTATGACTGACATGAGGCAGGCTCACCTACACGATGGTTGCTTTTGGTCACACCACAGTTTGCAGGCTGCACTGTGTGAGAACAAGTCTGTGGGCTGCTGAAGGTACCTATGTACTGCTGCAAAGGCCGCCCAGGTCTGCCTGATGTGCTTTTAGAAATTAGGTTTAGGGGTTAGGTTAAGGGATTGGCTTAATTTGAAGCTTAAGTAGGTTAAAGGTTTATGGATAAGGTTTAGAGTCTGGGTGGCTTAAAGGTAACGTTAAGGGGGTAGACTAAGGATTTGCTTTAGAGGTTGCGTAGGTTAAAGGTTAAGTTTAAGGATTAGGTTTAGATTTAGAGTTTAGGTGGCTTAAAGGTCAGAGTTTGGTTAGAGTTAAAAGGTTGGGTACATTTATGTTTAGGGGTTCTGCCAGATTTAAAACTGTTTATTTACTTATTTTGGCATTAACTGGTTTTATGCCGAAAAATTGCCATAAAATGTGATCAGATCCTCATCGAAGTCACAACAATAGACAAACACAATGTTCTTAAGCTGATAACACACACACAATTCTAATTTCTCGTTTCTTTATTGAACACACCCATTAAACATTCACAGTGCTGGAGGAAAAGGTAAGTGAACCCACAGACTAATTACTTAAATGAAAGCTAATTGGAGTCTGTAGTTTGCGCACCTGTAGTCCAATTTAATGAAATTCGTTTGAAAGTGTGGTTTAGAGCTACTTTGATTGATAAAGGAAATTTTTTTAAGATTGCTGTTCATAAAAAGCATCAGCTGATGTGAACCATGCCTCACAAGAAGAAGCTCTCTAAAGACATAAAATCAAGAGTAGTTGATCTGCATAAGATTTTAAGGTTATACAAAGTGTCTAGGCCTTCATCAGTCATGAGTTAGACAAATTGTCCATAAATTGAGACAGTTTAGTACTGTGCAGTGGCGACCGGTCCATTAGCGCCCCCTATCCATGCATCCGGCCCCCTGATCTACATGCAGGGCACCGGCTTCATGGATTCTAATGGGGGGGGGGGGGGGTTTAAACACGTGATTAGAGACAGAGGCTTTAATAGGCCTCAAAAAAGCGTGGGCTCAAGGCACAGAGCACTGCGCTCCGAGCCCACCCAGTTGTGTGAGGATAGCGAATAAATATTCGCTATTCTCACACTGATCCTCCTCCTGGCCAATCAGGAAGTGGCTCCTGAGACACGTCACCCAATTGGCTGAAAGGACAGATGATCCTATTGGACTCCTAGGAAGAGGAGGGAGGAGACGCACTGCAGAAGCCGCCGTAATACACAGGAGGAGAAGGAGACGCGATGGAAGCCGCTGCCCGTTCAAGCCATGCCCAATCTAGATGGAGTAAGTGCGGGGCTGGATTACCAAACGACAGCCTGAGGTGGGGGGTATGGTGCGGATGACCTGATGTGGGTGACCCGACCGACGGACCGCAGGGGGGGTGGTGATGAGGGGTGCCGACTTGGGGGGGGTTGTTGTTTGCCGCTCCCTTCCCTCAAAAAAACGCAAGACGCCACTGGTACTGTGGCTTCTCTTTTTTTTAATGGGTGTGTTTAATAAAGACATAAGAAATTAGAATTGTTATCAGCTTAAGCACGTTGTGTTTGTCTATCCTTGAGATTAATATGACGATCAGATCACATTTTATGGCAAATTACTGTATAAAATCAGTTAATTCCAAGAGATTGACATACTTTTTCTTGCTACTGTATATGACATATGGTTTCAAATGTACAATTTTCAAATTAGTATTGTTCATTAAAAAAAAAATATATGCACTCTGAAAAAATACATGTTTGTTGGAAAAAATACATAATATGCATTTATGTCCCCCTAAATCTGGTTTAATAAAGGTGAAAGAGGCCTACTAGAACAATGGTTGATTGGCCCTAAGCCATCCTAATTGTGAGGAAAAATTTGATTAAAAAAAATAATAATACGATTATTCAAATACACCTTAAAACAAGGAAGGGGTATCAAAGCACAAAATGGTCCTTTTTTGTGTGCAAACGTGTAGTGTGTTCTCAACATCCGTAAAAAGGGAGGCAGCCCACTACATTTGGCTGATTATGTTGCAACATTAGACTAATTCTGTATTGTCATTTTATTTTGCCTTTTTTGTGACCTTAGACTGAAATTTATGACTGATTTTGACCTTTTCTGTGACCCCTACAAAGCTTCTTAACTTAAAAGAGTACAGTCCTGATTCTCTCAGAATGAGCACCTGCAGGAAACGCCCTGAGAAACCTGGATAGATGAGAGATTAATGTGGCTAGAATAGCAAAGCAGTGTTTTCTGCATTATGCCCTCTCCACAGGTAGACAGGCCTTTACAGAGATGATACCAATTATTTATTGCCGAAACATCTGTTGATAACTGCAGCTGCCCCTGTTAAACAAAGAACATCACAGGGTCAGAGACTATAAGGACCTGAAATCCTTGCCTCATGCTAGCCTAGAACTATTCACTGGCATTCTCCCTGTGTTGTGCACCCTTCCCCCTCGGACGCAAGACCCTGGGAAGTCTACATGTTTCATACTTTATCAACAAGGAGCTGCCTTCTTCTACTTATACACTTTGAAGTATCATTTCATCTTTTGAAGCAATTTATAGTTCACAGTTATTAAAGCATAAAGGCCATCAGGAGATAAAAAAAGAATAACATCTCCACCCACCACCCACATTAATTATACTTAGGAATTGTTAATACTCTGACCCGTAGAAAATAATGCATCTATTTTTGTCGGTGCTAGTTTATTGTACTTATTTGGCAATAAATCCATATTCACTGGTATAACTTAAAAGTCAGAGCAGATGTGCTATTGTATGGTAGCCAGGATACCATTCGTGGATCTGCTTAGTGCATATACTGTGTGCACGTGTGTGAATATACAGTACTGTATGTATGTATACACATGTATATATATGTATTACAACACAAATGCAGCGCACATGCCCTTCGAAAGAGTCCAAATATTTTTAAAAGATAAAGCATCTAAAATAAGAGTCCATTTAGTGCAGGTCCACACAAAAGGGTGTTCAGAGGGGTCCACCAGGGGTCTATCAAAAGTAGTCAAATGCGCTTTTTAAGTGCTTTGCTCCAACTCTCCATACATGTGAGATGACCAGTCACTTAGGGACAGAAACGCTCCACCTTAGACAGGGGCTCACAATGCCAACATATGGGGATAGGTAGAAAGAAACTGAATTGCGCAGTATTACTGACAAGAATTATTTATTTAAAATAGCCAGAATACTCACAAACAACAAGGTTAAAATCGCATGTAAATTCTCATGGTCTCAGCAATGTTTTCAACCAGTAAGATGGCTGACTGCGCAGCGTGGCGACGTCGCATAACCAGACTCCTCCATTGGAGAGGGATGGGGGGTCAGGGGAGAGGGGGGGCAGGGCCGGGTCAGGCTCTGTGTCTGAATGGAAATATGGAGCTGTGACTCGGCTCCAGTGCCCCCATAGGAAGCTGCTGACTGTGGGGGCATGCGATAGGAGGGAGGGGCCAGGAGCAGCAAAGAGGGATCCGAGAAGAGGAGGATCTGGGCTGCTCTGTGCAAAACCAACTGCACAGAGGAGGGAAGTATAACATATTTGTTATTAAAAAAAAAAAAATGAGACTTTGCAATCACTTTAAGCTTAGTTAGTTCTAGCATTGAATTACACTTTAATCTAATGCTGTCATAGCTTTATTTTGGAATATAGCTTGGCCTGTGTTAGCAACATCACAACTCATTTAATGGTCACTTTAGTTTTTACGTTGGATAGTGTTAAAACTTATGTCAAGGCATAATAAAAAAGAAAAAACATATGCAGTACATCTCTGCACTATATGTACATTTTCCTATGCTGTATCCTTTTAAATACCCTGCAAATATATCCTGATCTGCAGTTCTTGAGGCCTGTTGTGGGCTGACAACACGCAACATTTTTGTGGACCAAGTGGTGTCAGGCCTCCTAGTGTCTTTTCCTAAATGACTTAACCACTCCCAGTCTAAGATCTCTAAAACAATAAAGCCTCGTACACACGATCGGATTTCCTATGGATTCTAATCCGATGGTTTTGTCCATCGGAAATCCGATGAAGCTGACTTCCATCAGTCTTGCCTACACACCATCAGTCAAAAAACCGACCGTTCCAAACGCGGTGACGTAAAACACTCCGATGAGCCGAGAAAAATTAAGTTCAATGCTTCTGAGCATGCGTCGACTTGATTCTGAGCATGCGTGGTCTTTTTATCTGATGGACTTGCCCATAGACGATCAGAGTTTTCGATCGGTTTTTTATCCATCGGAAAAATTTAAAACATGTTCTATTTTTTAAAACCGATGAAAAAAAGACCGATGGGTCCCATACACGATCGGTTTGTCTGATGAAAACAATCCATCGGACGGTTTTCATCGGTTAAACCGATCGTGTGTACAGGGCTTAAGGGTTTCTATAGTCCAAGATAAAAACTTGGAGGACTCTTTGAGGTAACACAGGAAGTGTTCAGAGGCCATTGGGCAGCTCTACTTTCTTTGCGCTTGTCAAGCAGATATAACAAAACACTTCCAATGGTATAATAAACTGACCAAAATAAAGCAAATTAGAGAAGTTCATTTTTAGGGTTTATATAAACTTTTATGCGCTGTTGACTACTGCAAGAAATTTTCAGGATGGTCCCATCCTCTGATATCCATTAATTTGGGTGTATTCTGAATTCTGAAGGTAACTGGTCAGGCTCTGGCAAGCATCATCCAATGCTCCATGGGTACTTTTTTTAGTTACTGTATTTATTGGCGTATAACACTCACTTTTTTACCCTAAAAATAGAGGGTAAACTGTGCCTGCGTGTTATACGCAGGGGGCTGTGGAAAGTTTTTTTCCTGAAACTTCCCTTTTAAAGTTAGGGTGCGTGTTATACACCTGTGCGTGTTTTACGTCTGTGCGTGTTTTACACCGATAAATACGGTACATCAAGCTGCTTGAAGAGCAACTAAACGAATATTTCTTATTACAGATTGCGGTACAGACTGCACCCATAAACACCTGCTGTTTCTTATTTGTTTATTAGTATGACATTTTCACACTTAATCTTTACAAATTTTTAAACAAGAAAATGGACAATCTTCAGATATACTGAATATTTACTAGTATTTTGCAGTAAATTTAGTATGTTGTAAATTCTCTTTGCTAAAAATATCATTTGAAATTCTATATTTTTCCTGCCCTCTGAGATAGTTCCACAAAGTGCAGATAAAGCTTGCTTTATGAAAGTGTAGAAAAGCCCTTTTTCCCCCTTTGTCTCTGTTGGCCTTACATCGGGTGGAACGTTGTAAGATGGGCTGTATGCTCTTGTTTTCACCAGCTGGCAACTCCCCCTGTGAAATCAGGACCCTTTTCCCCATTTGTGTTATGTCAACGGAAAATGTGAATCACAAATGCACAATAGACTGATCAGTTCTGTCGGGACATTGTTGATATAATTGAGTTTGATCACGTGTGCCAGATCTAGGCCAGGGTGAAATAAGATTTAACACAAGTCTTCTTGTTCTGCTTCAACATTCAAACAAAACCATACGCCTTTTTTTTCAGCATTAAAGACAAGTCATAAGTCAGAATTTTTTTTAATTTTTTTTTGTGAATAGTTTATTTTAAGTAAGCTGTTGCCAAACAGCAAATATGTTTGTTTTGGCTTATTCCCAAAACTTTATATGAAAAGTATCATGAATAAAATTTCTTTAAAAGTACGAATCAAAGGAATCCTTAACCTTGTTAATGCAAAAAATTCTAGAGTTAGAATAAAAAAGAAATATATGAATTAAAATTAGTGAATTGAGCTTTGTGATTTTTACCTACAGGTATACTTATAATAAAGTTTATTTGTAGGTAAAATTAATATTTCCTAAACACGCACCATTTAGGAGATATATTTGCTTGTCTGGCAGCCGGTGATGTCAGCAGCGCATGCGCTCTTAAGTAACAGCATACCCGTGCCGTTCTTTCAGAGCTCTGTGCCATGGGTCCCACACGCATGCATGGGAGTGACATTATCGCGGCTTGGCAATTCAAGCGGTCACAGTCTACGAACCTGGAAGGAAGACTGGGTGAAGATGGAAGTCTCTGCAGTGGTGCCAGCACACTGCTGTAGGGCTTTGTTTCTAGGCAAGTCTTTCATAATGTGCTAGTATGTGTTGCATACTAGCACATTATGACATTACCTTACAGATTTTTTCTTTTCTACCGCTTTGAATACATTGAATATTACAGGAGAATTTATACACAGTTTGTACAAAGCACAGATAAGCCTTCATAAAATAGCAATCCACAATAAAAAGATCTTATTCCTCACTTTAGTATTGTGTGGCAAAGCCACTTGAATGATTTCTTTATGCTTTGGGTCAAGTATGTGTAGCACTACCCCCGTAGGAGCTGCTGGTTAGTTTTGGGTTTTGCACGTTACCTCTTCAGCTTCATTTTCCGGGTAGGAAAGTCTATAGTAATGCAATGTCCACAAAGATGTAAAACCTCAAACAGTTAGGCTTTATTTTCTTATGCGGAAAACGTTGAGAAGTAGAAGGTATAGAAGAGTAGGGGAAGGTTCAGGCACTCAGAGTTACTAGCCAAAAATATCAGCTCACAGTTACTTACCACTCTGATGCCGCGTACACACGATCATTTTTCCCATCGGGAAAAATTACATTTTTTCCTTTGGACGAGAAAAACGATCGTCTGTGGGCTTTTTGCCGTTTTTCCCGACGGGAAAAACGGCATTAATCACGATGAGAAAAATTAGAACATGTTCTAATTTTTCTCGTCATTTTTCCTGACATTTCTTCCGCGGCCGTGTTTCCCATAGGGAAACACGGCCGCGGAGCCCATAGACGATCGTTTTTCTCGTCATTTTAAAAAATGACGAGAAAAATGACCGTGTGTGGGGAACAAGCTGTTCCCTCGTTTAAAATGTCATTATTCACGGCGGTTTTTAAACCACCGTGAATAATGATCGTGTGTACGCGGCATCAGTGTTTAGAGTGGGTATTGGTCACCCGGATAGTCCCCTCTCACATGGCCTAGCAGCCGGGATGACACACGAATAAGCAACGGGGTAGTCTCTGCCACAGACTGCCCAAGATGAAATGGGTCTCTGCCACAGACCACTCGAAATGAATAAAGTCTCTGCCACAGACCTTTTAAAGTTGAATGAAAGGATAGTCCAGGAATCCTCTGCCTTAGGATTTCAAAGTACCAAACTTCCAGCCGTACAGTGAAAGAGCCTTTAAGCCAATCCGGCGAACTGTAGGGCTTGTAGTATAGTGGGTCCCTCCTTGATAAAGTTACCAGGCCTCCCCCCGAGACAGCAGCACTTTGCCGGTCCCATCCAGGGCAGGTCCTCCCCTGGTCTCCTTCACCAAGATAGCTTCCTCCCCATTTGGACAGACAGCTTGGGATCCCCTCTCTGAATGTAGGCCCCAGCCAGACTAGCTGGGCCTACTAGATAGCGATGCAGCCTCGGGCCAACGTGGCCCCGAGACCAGAACCACACACACACACACCTCACGCCCAGAGGGCTGCAGGGCGGGAACGGACCCGGATCAATGGCGTCTGTCCCTTAAGTATCCCCTGTCAGCAGGCACAGCGGGTCGACCACTCCCACTGCACCGCTGCCGAGAAGGGCCACTCAATGCACCATGGTTTGCCCGTGTTCCAACAGGTGCCAGAGGTGGCAACGCCACCTACAGGCAATAAGGGAAATCACTACCAGGCAAACCACAACAAGAACAGAGGCAAATCAAAAATGTAATTCAACCGTCTGAGCCCAACTACTGGCTCAGACATCCCTCTATATTTTGAATAGCGTCCCAACCTTTTGGGGAGGGTGCTACATATGCATTCAGAACCACTTGTTTAAAGGACAGACACAGCCCAGTATTGCAAACTTTTTCTTTCAAACTGCAGTTATTTTGGGCGTTGTTGACCAACATCTGTTTAGTTTATGGAAGTAAAGTTTGGGGATGAATGAGAATATATAATTAGACAGATTAAGGTGTGGTCAGCTTTAAAGGAACCAAAAAGACCTCCACTAAACTAGTGCACAGCACAGTAGAACCTTCAAAAAGACAGGAGGTATTTACATGACATAACAAGAACAAAGAATGTACCCCTTGTTGTGGGACAGTGGGCAGAGGCATGCATCACCCTACTTCAGTGGAGCCCTTTTTGGCTCCTGTAAACCCACCTCCCTTTTGTTTGTAACAATAAACTGACTGTTTTAATAATGGCAATATTCTTAAATTCCTCTGCATAGTTTAGCAATTTTTTAAATTGATTCTATCACTAAAATAAAATTGCCATAAAAAATGTGCCCCAATCTAAAAAGAAAATTAATGCCAATGTCATTGTAGTGCAGAGAAATTAGCAAATGCAAAATCGGGCACATTGGGCATGTGGAATAGCTGTTCCACCGCTTTGGTTTCTCCAGCCGACCTCTATGCTGCTACTTTGTCCTGTGGTGACGTACAGGCAACAACCACTCTCAAGCCTCGTACACACAGTGCCGCGTGAGCTTTTTTGTTGAGAAAACCGTTCGTGTGTATGGTTTTATGACGAGAAAATAGAGAACCTGCTCTCTATTTTCTCGTCAGGATTCCAGATTTCCTCGTCGTGTTTCTCGTCGGCCTGTTTTGTGACGAGAAAATGGTTCGTGTGTATGCTTTTACGACTCTTCCAAAAGCGCGCATGCTCAGAAGCAACTATGAGACGGGAGCGCATCTTCTGGTAAAACAAGCCTTCGTAATGGAGATAGCACATTCATCACGCTCCAAATTTTTGCATCGTTTAAATGTTGTGCATTGAAATCTTCGTTAGAATGTTACATTAATCCAAACGAATGAACTTCTTTTGCTGCTGATATTCACACAGAGTTATGACTATCTTTTTTTAACCTTTTTCATGCTGCTCTTAAGAAGATTTATGTGTATTATATCGTGCAAGTTTTTAGAAATATTAAAAAATTAGATATTTTTCTAACTGATGTTAATTGTAATTTCGCAATGTTTTGGTAGTGATCTCCCATTGAATCTTTTAATATATATTATTTAAATTTTACACCCTTTTTTGGGAAATACGATTTAGTTATTTTTTTGGGGGGTTGTTATCTGTCCCTTTTTTTGTCCGTCAAATGTATCTGCTTACTCCAAAGCTAGATTTTACATTTTTACAAATACACATAGTCAAGTATGAACTTAAAGAAAAATAACATTTATTCATGTTTGAACTAAAATAAAGAGAAGGCAGCGCTGGAGAAGCTGCTGCCATTTGTGCATCCCAGGGACCCCAGAGCACACAGCAACCCTGTGTGGACACTAAAATTGGGAGCTTGAGAAGGCCAACATTTCTGAACACAATCTGATGCTGGCCTCCCAGAGGTCAGGAACAGCAGCAGGTGATATATATGTCCCAAGTGTGTGGTACTACAACAGGCTGCCTTCTGTCCGACCACAATGAAGCAAGGCCATCACTTCCTCGTCTTCCTGGCAACCTTCCCTGCAACCTTTCCTGAAGCCTTCCCTGCAGCCTTCCTTCTTCGTTTGGCTGGAGGCTGGGCCACTGGAGGGGTACTCCTGTCAGGAGGAGGAGGAGGTGGAGGAGAAGGGGGTGGCGCAGAAGAACAAGATGGAGGTGGAGGAGAAGGGGGTGGGGCGGAAGAACAAGGTTGAGGTGGAGGAGAAGGGGGTGGGGCAGAAGAAGAATGTGGAGGTGGAGGAGGAGGTTGAGGTTGGGACAGTTGTGCCACCTCACAAATAGCTGTATTGGGGGTAATTTTTTCCATCACCCCCTTGTTGAGCAAGGTGATGAGCAGGGGCTCGCATAGGAGGCGTTGCTCCATGCTCATCACCTTGAACTTTGCCTCCACTAGGCCGGCAATGGCCTCTTCAGGGGATGTGGGCTCTTTGAGGGTGGCATGGGCCTCTTTAATAAGGGCCATTGCTGCCTCACTGGTGGTCCTGTCCCTCCTGCCTCTTTTGGGAAGCCGGATGGGAGGCACCTGGGATCTGGTGCTTCTCCTTTGCCCTGCCACCTCCTGGCTGCCACTGGGCCCTGCCACCTCCTGGCTGCCACTGGGCCCTGCCACCTCCTGGCTGCCACTGGACCCTGCCTCCTCCTGGCTGCCACTGGGTCCTTCCTCCTCCTGCCTGACAGTTTCCAGACCCTCCTCCTGGCTGATTTCATCCTGTGTATGAAAAAGGGACATAGTTTAATATGTTGGTTTAATCTTTGCATCAAACTTTATAAACATGATTGAAGCAATTAGAATGTAAATCCAGAAATCATTTTTTCAAATTTACACCTACATCAGATTGACTATTTAGCACCCAATTAAGTGCAGACTAATGTCTAGAGATCTTGATTTCACTTGTGGAACCCAAAATATTGTATGTTTCTCATCTTGACATATTTGTCAAACATTAATTTTATCACAATGCAATTTCATTTAATACTATACCTGGCTCCAGATGGCCAAATCAGGATCATCCAGGATGGCTGCCTCCTCTTGCTCCAGAGAAGGCTCAGGTTGGCTGCAGGGAAGTCTGGGGGGAAGAGTGGAGAGTGATGGCCTTGCCTCAATGTGGTCATCCAGGAAGGACATCCTGCTGTAGTACCACAAAATCGGGACATACACATCACCTGCTGCTGCTCCTGACCTCTGAGAAGCCAGGACCTTAGAGCGTTCAGTCCTGTAGGTGCCTCTCAAGCTCCCAATTTTAGTGTCCACTTGTTTTGCTGTGGCTGTGGGCACCTTGGTCTGCACAAATGGGAGCAGCTTCTCCAGCGCTGCTTTTCTCACCCCTCTTTTTTTGTGGATGGGGTTTTCCGTCTCCCACAGAGCCGGCAGCTCCCTTACCCGGTCAATAAATTCCACCAGGAACTGTTTGTCGCTAATAAAGACATTCATATTGTATCTGCAAGTTAAATAAATAATATATAACTAATGTGAGGCAAACAGTCTAACCTCCTTAACATCGTAGTCACCATATATATCCTACAACATTCTCAAGACAGTATAGGCCAACAATTTGGCACAGTCTCAAAATCACATACCTTCGTTCGCACGTCCGTCACTTGAACTCCTCTCTCCGCACACCGAACGTACTATAGTCACATGTGTGTTTGCTATATACACACCACGCATGCGTCAAAATACGAACACGTCGCTCCGCACACGTCGCCCGCCCATGACATTCTAACTAACATCTTTTCCCCGCCCCTTCTCTTTCGGCGCGCAGACAGATATGGCGGAGTTACAGCAGGTGTCTGATAATTCCGCAACTAACGAGGAGGAGACAAGCCCGGAGACCGAGGAAACGTCACGATCAAGGAGGAGATTCAAGGCATCTAATATGTCTTTTGCGGAGATGGCGGAGATGGTGGACATCTTGCTCAAGTCTGATTATGACGCAAAGCATGGGCCGTATAGCAAACCAAATAGAAGGAAGGCCAAAATCCTCACTAAAGTCGTGAAGAGTCTGAAGACGAATTTCGGGGTGAAACGCTCAAATAAGCAGCTCAGAAAGAGGTGGTCATACCTCAAACTGAGGGAGCCAGAGCAGTTAAGGAGCATTAAGAGAATGCTCGCAAAAAGTAAGTAAAATGTACACTTTTCTGCTATTAATCCTTTTCTAAACTGACATGTTGCTGGTTTTGTTTTTTTTTCTTATTGGACTCCCTTCCAAAATGTAATATTTTGAACTTGGTTGGGCACAGTAATCGTTCGTTACGTTACAGACACTTCGTTCGGCCACTATCTGCTGTTTTGGCTTATTTTACAGCCACAAAAGTAATTAGACATCTGCCATTTTTTGGGAAATTTGGGGCACAAAGTTTTAGGCTAGATGATGTGTTTGTAAAGAGAATGAAATGCAAACTGTAAACTGTGTAAAGGAGAGGACACTCAGCAGCTGCTTCCACATCTGTACTTTGGAGCACTATAGTGTGGGCCACCAGACCCGCCTTTTTTAGGTGTCCCACACAGGTGCATCAGAGAATTTTTGTGTTGCCTACATGTCTAAAAAATGACAGACAAAGGTGAATACTAAACATATTCTTGGTCAGAAATAATGCATTCATCTTTAACTTCCGCCCAAACACACACTTGTACCCCACTTCCAAGCAATTTAGCCTGTTTTTTTTTTTTTACATAGAGAATTTCTGTGTGATAACTCTACCTTTTGTTTGATTCTCATAGGGGAGAGAAGACTGGGAGGAGGACACTCCAGGGAGCACAGGAACCCCACAGCTTCACAACAACCCCAAACTCCAAAAGACCAACAACCTAAAGATGTGGAGGAAGTTGAGGTGGAGGAAGGAGAAGTGCAGGAAGGAGAGGTGGATGACGTTGTGGAACTGGTCACCACAACAGGTCAGTATCTGACACCACAGCTTCAGGTAAGAGAGGTAGGCCTGCAGAGTTATAATACCTTTTTTATTTTGTTTTTAGGGGATGTGAATGTTGGGGTGAAGGATAGTACAGGTTTCTCTGCTGACAGTGCCCTCCGCCTCATCCAGCAAGTGATGGAATGTAGCACGGAACTGGACAAAATTAAAGAAAGAATTCATGTGATGGATCAAACATTTAAAGACATTCTCAATGTTTTGGGGAGAATTCAATAAGGCATCCAAACCCCCTTTTTTTTCATGTTTATTCTTCCACTTTTTAAAAACTTTTTGACAATCAAACCAGCCAAAAATTGAATCTACACACAGTGTGTCAACATGTGCTATCTGCCATCAGGGGATATCCATGTACGTCTTTTGGAGGTGCAACCCCTTCCTCGTATCTAAAGTAGGTGAACTGAGGAAGGGGTTGCACCCCCAAAACGCGTCCATTGATCACCCCTGATGGCAGATAGCACATGTTGACAATAGGGATCAGGAGTCTAAAATCCCTATAGGAAAATAATCCCAATTGTGTGTATATTCAATTTTTGGCTGGGCAAGGGGTGGCAGGACCCCATATTAGGACGGGCACATAGAGACATATAGTTTGTGTAAGTGAATGTCTCAGATTGCTCCGAGGTATCCAATTTTGTAATTTTTGGAATGCAACTGTTGTTTTTGTATTTTCCTAAGAAAACAATTGCCGGTTTGTGGCCAGGCAAACAAAAAATGTAAAATAAAAAAAATAGGTGTGTGAATTGGCACATAGTAAAATATTTGAACACAAACAACGTGTAGCTTCTTTTTCTAATACGCTCTAACCTTATTTGGTTATTTTTTAAAGGTTACATAGTGAAATGGTTGGTATTTACTAAAGGAAAATACACTTGGCACTACAAATGCACTAAGACAAACTAGGAGACAGGAAACCAACAAAAGTTAGAAGTTTAAACCAGATTTTTATTTTGATCGTTAGACAGGAATCTTTAGCCATAGCCTGGCATAGGAATTGCCCCCCTACCCGTGAAATAGTCCATGTATTTGTCCCGAACCTCACGGGCATTTTGGGGGGGCAAGCCAGCACGGGCAGATTCCAGGCCCGGCAGGGGATTATCAGGGGAAAGTCCAGCCTCAGGCAAAACTGAGGCCATATAGGAATTTGATTTGCGGCAGAGAAAATTGTGTAGCACACAGCAGCATAATACTACATAGTTTATTTTGTAGTCCGCCAAGTGTATTGAAGTCATAAAAAGGCGGAACCGGCTGGCCATTATGCCAAAGGCATTTTCAACGACTCTTCGGCCCCTGGCCAGCCAGTAATTGAACACCCTCTTCTCTGGGGTCAGGGTCCTCTGAGGAAATGGCCTCATAAGATGCGGTCCGAGCCCGAAGGCATCATCAGCCAAAAAAACAAAGGGGAGTCCTTCAACATTCCCTGCATCCGGTGGCAATGCAAGGTGGTCACTCTGGAGACGGAGGGCAAACTCCGTCTGGATGAAGGATCCCCCATCGGACATCCGGCCATTCTTCCCTACATCAACATAGAGGAATTCATACCGTGCTGACACCACCGCCATCAGCACAATGCTATGAAACCCCTTGTAATTGAAGTAGTAGGACCCAGAACGGGGTGGCGGCACGATGCGGACGTGCTTCCCGTCTATAGCACCACCGCAGTTGGGGAAGTCCCACCGCGTGGCAAACTCCGATGCCACAGTCTGCCATTCCTGTGGCGTGGAAGGAAGCTGTGGAGTCAAACAAGATGAAAAAATATTAGAATACACAAATCAAACATTACAAGGAGATTCTAAGAAAATACATTAGAGGCCAACATCAAGCAAAGTCTACGTTTATTAAGGTGTTTTAAATAAGTATAATGGAAGGCTCATGTATCATATTCATCACCCCCTATGATGGTCAATGAATAAATTATAATGGGGAGGGGGGGTAGATGTGTTTGGCCACAGGATAGCATTGCAGTGGCGGTGCGTCCAGAGTGGGCGCTGGAGCACTGCCTCCTCTCTCCTGTGCCCGTCACTCAGAACAATACATAGGTTTATGCCTTGCATTAACCTATGTATTGTCTATGCCGCCCACTATTCAGGTGGATGGCCCCCTGTTAAGCGACCGACATATGAAGAACTGCGGCATTTATGGGCTTAAAATTGCATATCAGAAACAGGAAGGAAAAGTGTCTTGCACATTACAGCCTGAGGGATGTAATTGGCTTCAGAAAAGTTAAATAGGGGACGCAGGGGGGGGGCATTCCTTGGGTAAACACTGACAGGCTGCTCTGCCAATCATGTTCAACAAGTCTGTTTAATGGTAACATGATTGGCTGATGCAACATCAAGGGAAGGAGAAGACATCAAGGACAGAAGAAGGATGACGCTGACCACAAGAAGGTAAGTGCAGGGCTGGGGGGGAACTGGCTGCATTGGAGGGGACAAAATGGCTGCATTAGAGGGAACAAAATGGCTGCATTGGAGGGGACAAAATGGCTGCATTAGAGGGAACAAAATGGCTGCATTGGAGGGAACAAATGGGAGCGTTTAATAGGCACCAGAGCAAAAAAGGAGGAAGTTTATTTCCTAAATTGGGGTTTGAACACCCAAACATTTTGAGCAACAGACGCCCCTGCTGGAAAGGTTAGTGAAGGGAAATATGCATGGAGGAGAAAAAAGGGTCAATCTAAAGCTTCCAGCATGCATGAGGACAAAGGGGACATTCTCAGCATATTACAATCATGGTAATTAGGGAAGGATGAAAGAAATACAATACATTAGCATACATGAAATACATAAAATGTGATGTTAAAGGAGAAAACTTACCCTAATATAGTCCTCCTGCAGGACTTGTATAATGGCAGAACAGGTGTCTGGGATTATGAGGCCCAGAGCCTGGGGGGAGATGCCTGTTGTGAACTTCAAGTCCTGAAGACTTCTCCCTGTCGCCAGATAACGTAACGTGGCGATGAGCCTCTGCTCAGCACTGATGGCTTCCCGCATAACGGTGTCCTGCCTGGTAATATAGGGGGACACCAAAGCCAACAGTTCCTGAAAAACGGGGTCAGACATCCGCAGAAAATTCCTGTAGTCCTCAGGATTATTCTCGACGATCTCCCGCAGCAGAGGCTTATGGCAGAATTGGTCCCGCTGGAGCAACCAATTCTTGGTCCATGAACTCCTCCTCACACCATTCATGGACTGGTCTTGGTCCAAAACAAGCAGACCAACACCAAGCGCATGCACAGCACGAACTCGACGACGAGAACGTCCAGGCGACATGGCTAGGAAACGGTCGTCTTATCAGAACGTACAGAACAGAACGCACTTTAGAACAGCAAGGCCTATGAATAACGAACTGAAAAACAGAAACAAACAGGCAAGAACGCACTGTAAAACAGATACGACCTGCCTAGACGCCCTGAAAGTCAAGATACGAACCCACAAGCACAAACTGAACCGCAGAAAACGAACTGAAAAGTACGAAGACTGAAAAGCGCGAATCGTCTCTTCCCAAACTTTTACTTCACACGCGGTAACACGAGATCAGCAAAAGCAGCCCAAGGGGTGGCGCCAAGAAAAAAGATCTTCCCCTTTATAGTGCCGTCGTACGTGCTGGACGTGACCGCGGAGAACAATGAGGAAATTGGAAAATGTCAGTGTGTACGCATGGAAAGCTTGACGAGAAAATCGACAAGGTTAACAAGAATCTCGTCGAAAAAAACGACGTGTTTTTTACGACGAGAAACTCGGTCGTGTGTACGAGGCTTGAGTGTTTAAAGTCAGGGGTGGAATAGAAAACCAACACTGCTAGAAGCCTTCTATTCTTAAATCTATCCCCTATTTTGTAGATGCTATAACTTTTGCGCAAACCAATCAATATACGCTTATTGCGATTATTATTTTTTTTTTGCAAAAATATGTAGAAGAATACATATTGGCCTAAACTGATAAAGAAATTTGTTTATTTAACATTTTTTGGGAGGTTATTTATTATAGCAGAAAGTAAAAAATATTGTGTTTTTTTTCAAAATTGTCGCTCCATTTCTTTGTTTATAGTGCAAAAAAAAAAAAAAAATGCAGAGGTGATCAAATATCACCAAAAGAAAGCTCTATTTGTGGAAAAAAAAGGACATAAATTTTGTTTGGGTACAGCGTCGCATGACCGCACAATTGTCAGTTAAAGCGACGCTGTGCCGTAATGCAAAAAATTACCTGGTCAGGCAGTGGGTAAATCCTTCCGGGCTGAAGTGGTTAACTGCGGCAGTTCACTAATTAACACAACAAGAACAATCTGGGTGTCGGTGTCCCTACTTTGAGTTGTCTATAACTTTGCTTCCACAATGAACATTGTGGGGGATTTTCCAAGACTTAAGCCCTGTACACACGGCCGAGAATCCCGTCAGGAAAAAAACGTTGGTTTTCCTGACGAGATTCTTGGCAAGCTTTTCTTGCAAAGCCGTGCATACAGATGGCCATTCAAAAGAACCGCCGTTCTTTTGAATGGCAAGAACGCGGTGACGTCATCGACTATGATGAGCATGCACTCGTCACATTCAATGCCGTCGCCGCCATCTTACTTCAACCTACACTACCCTTGTAAGCTACCGCGCATGCGTCGAAGTCTCATCGAGCATGCGCGGGTTTACCGGAGGACAGGTAAGCTTGTAGCATCATACACACACACACGGTTTTCTCGTCTGGAAACAGGCCAACGAGAATCCCAACGAGAAAATAGAGAGCAGGTTCTCTACTTTTCTCGTCGAGATAACCGGCAGTTTTCTCGACGAGAAACCATACACATGAACGGTTTTCTCTGCAAAAAACTCTGCCAGCAGTTTTCTTGCTGTTTCTTACCGAGAAAACCGGTCGTGTGTACGAGGCTTTAAGTTGGTGCACTGCTGCCTAATACTCCCAGCATTCAGCTTTTCAAAGTGTCCTCCTCACCCACTTACAAAAACAATAGATTTTAGTCAAGCTAGAAATGACTGGATTGAAAAATTGTCAACAAGTAAATGTGGACATGGTTAGTAATGGCACATTTTACATGAGGTTTTCTGTGTGATAGATAAAGAAAGGTGTTTGCAGTGGATGTGTTTAGGAATTTCAATAGCAGGTGCGCTTAGCTTATCGACCCACTCAGAAAAGGGAGTAGGATGTACCAGTGTGCTACAAAATTGTCTGGATGAAAAAGCTGAAGTACTTCCAGTATGCTGAAGAAGTGCACCAGGAGCACAGACAGGGGGCAGAGGGAATAACAGGCAGGAGGCAGCAATTGCCTTGTCCTGCACTTTAGTGATGGTGACAGCTCATTCGCCTCTAACCCCCTCCTCCATAATGGCTGTATCCAGTGACTATTCAGAACCACCAGTCCCCCCCCCCCAATCAAGCAAGAGACTACACAATGGCCCAGGAAAAAATCTGCCATGCTGTTTTGCAACTAGTATGCCTGTGGAACAGGAGTCATATTGGGCCAGAGATCTGGCAACCCTTTAGGGACTGGCCAAGAGGTGGTTGACCCCACACCATCTTGTGCCAAGAAAGGCTGTGTCCAACCTTCAGCAGGGAAACAAATTATAAAACCTGTGCTGCAGTGGTTAGGTACCCTGTCACCCAGTATGTCCTGTGGCCACTTTAGACAGTCATACCAGCGAGAATTCTCCTGGCCAAAATTCAGCAGCAACACGAGCTGCTTGCCAACTGCCTGATATGATACACACACACTAGAACGCAACATAAGCCATACTGCAGTTGCTGCACCTGCAGTATGGCTGTTTATTTAACTCAGGAAGAAAAACTACCCTTTTTGATAAACTCTGGGGAAAATGGGTCTTACATTAACCTCTCTAGATCCAGGATGTTAAATATGTCATATCTGTTACTCTATGCTTGTGTACTTTGTTTTTTTTATGGTGATACCTGTACTATTGGACATCCTCTCCCTTGGTGCACATTCTCTGTTGAGACACAAGAGACATTGTAAGTTTATTAAGGCTTGTCGGTCCCTTTTGGTTGATTTTTATGACCCAATTAAAACCGAGTTTTACATACTGCACTTAGTAGGCGCATTTTTTCTTTTTCATTCACAGAGCCTACTTCACTCTTAAAGATGCTACCAACAGTGCTTATGTAATAATATACATTCCTAACCAGCTTCAGTATTACTACTACTATATGGACTTGTATTATTGGGACTTTATTATTTATATTTACTTGTGTATATTATTTATTCATTATTTATAATTTTTTACCTTTCCTATAAGGTTTATTATAGTATCGTATTACCGTACCATTTTTCACTTTTTATATTTGGTAATTTCTGTATCCGCTCCTTGCGCCATAATTTTTTGTCTGGAAAAATGCATGGTGTATGCTGCAGAGTAAGTTATGCTCGGTGTATCCTGGTTTGCAGCCTATTTGACTGCTTTTGCAATTAACATGTTTGTGGCTACTGTCTCCCTGATAATACATTCAAAATAATATTTCCTGTTTAAAACCTGCCTGGCCTCTCCCTGTTAAACTACAGTCAATAAAAGTGCTTGCATACTGTGGGGTCATGGCAGTATTTTGCTGCCTTTTTTCTGTGAAACAAGCACTCTAATGTTTATTGTCTAATTAAAAGCTGGCTGTTGTCTCTCCTTTTCAGAATGTGGCCTAGTAAAATTAATAAATACTGTGCACATTGTCATATGATATTTTGGTGGCCTTTTTTTTCAATTAAATACACTATGTTGTTTTTGTTTTTTTTTAAACTAAAACCAACCTGTTCTCTCTCTAGTTCAAAATGTGGCCAAGTACAAGTGTTTGAATACTGCGCTGTACAATATTTTGGTGTTCTTTTTTTTCTGATTAAACTAATATACACTGTTGTTGATTTTTAGAGGAAAATCTGCATGTTGTGTATAAATTTGAAAATATGGCCTAAAACATTATTGTTATTAGGCTATTCCCTGTGCTGGTCAAATGTTTTTTTTAAAATTTATTTAAAATTACAATTTCAGCATTTGGGCCACTAGCTGGTGCTAAATATCATAGGAATACAGTGTGCTACTTAAAAAAAGATCACAAGTTATACTATGAAATTGTTTTGCTGCTGGCCAATTGGATGAAGCTGAGGGGCTTGGTTGGCTTTTTATTTTTTTGTAAGAGTTCACCTAATTAGATTGTAGATCTATTTTTTTTCACAAGAAATAGATTGTAGATCTATTTAAGACCTCTACTTCCATTGCCTAGTTCAGGCCTTACTGTTACTTAAAAAATCAGGTGCCAAAATGTAGCTAAACAAGTATTTGTTTTTTAAGTTTGAATTAAACAGATTAGGCTGCTGGAGCTGTATTTTTATTTTTTTTGTAAAATCTTTTTTTATTGAAGTTTATGTGAACACATAAGATTTGCCCACTCAGGGGCTTAACATTTGCCCACGCAACATACCGCTACAGGGCACAACACATAACACAGACAGCTTAATTTAACTTATACTATAACCCCAAATGTGGGGAGAGGGTCAGTTCAAGATATTCTGTGCTCAAATTGATATCAACAGGAGAGGGCAGCATGAAAAAAAAAAAAAAATTGGGTCAATAGAGTAACAAGCTAAGGATACATTGTCAGTCTAGGCATTGGTCACTGCATCATTTGCGTGCTTCTATCGTCTAGCCAGCAACTCCATACCTTCTCAGATTTTTGCGGGCATCCCCTGGTCGAGTAGGTGGCTTTATATAGGGGTAAACTGGTATTCACTAGGCTTTTCCAGAATCTGACAGAGGGGGGAGACGATTGTTTCCAGTTCATCGTAATGGCTTTGCGAGCATAATATAGTAACAGGGATATGAGTATTTTCCTGGCTCTGATCATTGGCAATTGTTCAACTAGCCCCAGCAGACAGTATATTGGATCATAAGGGACACAGGTCTTAGTGACCTTAGCAATCACCTGGAGCACTTCATTCCAATAATGTACGATTGCTGGGCAAACCCAAAAAATGTGGAAAAAAAACCCTGGTTGATAGGAGCAGCGCAAGCACGCCGGAGAATGCTCCGGCGACATCTGGTGCAACCTGTGAGGTGTGTAGTGAGCTCTATGTACAATTTTATATTGGACCAATTTGTCCCTCGCGGAGACCAGAGGGGAGAAGGAGAAGTCTCAAATCTCCCTCCAGTCGTCCTCATCCAGCCCCGGAATGTCCTCCTCCCATTTCCTGCGGAGGGAAGACAGCTCGGGGACAGCAGCGACCAGCAGGGATCCATAGAGCTGAGACGTGGGTTTCTCCAGGTCTTTTACCCAGAGGGTGGATTCTAGCTCAGAGTATACCAATTCAACTGGTTGGCCTAAAAATTGACACCTGTAGGCATGAGCAATTTGAAGATATCTAAAATGGGCCCACACAGGCACATTCAATTTGGCACATAAAATGTGAAAGGGGGTGAGATCCCTGTTGGTGATAATATGTTTAAGGGTCAGTATTTTGTATTTGGCCCAGGCCTGTGGATCCGGGATAGTGTTGAAATGCGATAGGTTAGGATTCAGCCACAGGGGGGTGTGAGGAGACCAAGAGTTCGGCTGGGGTGCCCTCAGTGCCTCACCCACCTTTCATGCCCGCAGAGTGGTACGCATCGAAAGGGTGAGATTGTGAGGCGTTTTAGCCCCCCTGAATAGCAACCCCTACAGTGCCTCCAAAGACCCCACTATGGCTGCCTCCAACACCGTTGCAGAGTTAGTCAGGTCCGGCTGCAGCCACCAATGGGCGGTCTGCTGGAGCTGTATTTATTAAATCAATTACACATTTAAAAATCAATTACACATGCAAAATATGGTATGCCATAATGCAGTGTCACTAAAGCTGTGAGAATCGTACTACTCTGCAACACCACATGCAACTCCCAAGCATATATTAGAAAGGAATGCTGTTTTTATCACGTCACCCTCAAAGTCACATAAAAAGGAGGACTCTTCCCCATTGAACAATATATTTTTAAACTTTTTTTGCATGGGTACATTTCTCTAATGGCAGGGGCCATCTCCCTATGCTCTTTGTTTATTTATTCCCAACCTTGAAAATGACCAGAATTGATTTTCAAGATTTGTGGTTTGGATTAAAGTTTGCAATTTTCAGATATTAAGATGGGTTCAATGGCCTGCGAATCAAGCTTCGTCAAATTCGCTCATCCCTATACACTTTAAGCAGCTTAGAGTAGACAGACCATTGAATGAAATGTTTACATGGAAATAATGATTTTATTTGGGATCATTTACTGAAAGGAAGGATTTAGAATCTTAGCACATAATTTTGTGTGAATATTCACTTTAGCCCCGGGTTCACAGTTGACAGTTTAAAATTGCAAGACAATTTGCATCCTATTTGTGCCTATGGAACCAGTTCCTGCACTATTTTTGGCGATTTCATGTGCGACTTGCATAGACATCTGTGCATGAAAACACACAGGTTTCGGCAAGCTGCACATGAAACCAGCGGCTTTCATAACAGCGTGACGTATATGAAGTCGCATTCCGTGTGAGCTGGGGCTTAATGTTCCATGAGCACATGAAATAAGTAAAGAAATAAGTAAACAGGAACTTGCTTTTTACATGATTAGATAATTGAAGTGCATATATGTGCAATTTTTTGTGTTAAAGTGGAACTCCATTTAAAATTAAAGCTCACACCAGTAACTCACTTTACAAAGTACAAAGTTCCACCCAGTTCTTTATAAAGAAATCCCCATGACCTACCCTTTTCCTGCAGTCTTCTACCTGGTTGAATTATGTCATGGGGGCTTCCTTGTTTTCCTCCGTGGAAGTGATGTTTGATCACGATCAGTCCTGTAGTACTGTGAATCCAGGCTGTTTGAGAAAACAAAGGGGTATAATGAAGTACGTGTCATTCTGTCCAAATAGCTTTGGCAGCAATGGACAGAGGAGAAAGCTGGGGACAATGATGAAGCAGGCAAAGTACGTCTTGGGCACATTTTTTATTTAATGGGGGGAAAGGGAAAAATGAAAGATTCTCAACTCCTTTAATAAATCGGACTCTGCCTTTCTATTGTTACTATAACTTCTCTTTACAATAACGCATTTTTGTTCTCCTCCAGTTGGTGGCAGCATTTCTAGTATAGCTGGAAAGCTGGAGATTACAAATTCAATGTATGTATGTAAATGATAAGGAAATGGTATTAAACCACATCTACAAATGGCTTCTGCAATAGCTGTTGTTTTTTTACTATTCATTTTGAGACTTTTAGAGAACACTTAAGGACCTTTACAATGGTGCACTTTTGCCGTGCTTGAACGCAAATTTCCAGCATGACAAAAGTGAATCAAAAGTATTCCCCTTTAAATCATATATACATTTTTTCATCACTGTGTTGCAATTGCACTACATTTCCTGCATGCTGCACATTTTCTGCGTTTTTCAAAAGCTCACCAAAAACGCACCTTCCATTAAAAGTCAATGGAAATGCACCAGAAATGCACTAAAAATGCACCAATGGTGCGTTTATGGGGTCACATGACAAATTAAAAAAAAAACATGCTGGTTGTGAGTAGCTGGCTTTAAGGAGCCGGCATCCGCTGGCATACTTAAAGCAGAGTTCCAGTTGTTTTTGTGTTTAATAAAAGTCAGCAGCTGACTTTTAATAAACACACACTTACCTGTTCCATGATCCAGCGATGCGGCCGTCCGAACCCTCAGTTCTCTTGCCTCTCCCTGGCGCCAGCATTACAAGTGTGAGGCTTCACAGCCGGATGCGCATTCTGCATGTGTGAGTCGCGCTGTGCCTCCTCAATCTTCTGGGACCTTTGACGTGTCCCAGAAGATTGCAGGGAATGAGGGGGAGAGGAGAACTTCTGCTCGAGACGTCTAGGCGGTCAGAGCAGAAGTGGGAGCAGGTACCTGTCAAAACTAGGTACCCATTCCCCCTCAAAAAAATAACATGCCAAATGTGGCATAGGAGGGGGTGAGAAGTGCTTAAAGGGGAAAGGGGAACTTCCACTTTTGGATGGAACCCTGCTTTAACAACCAGTTAATAGCTGGTTGTCTGTGTCAGATTGAGAGGTCTATAGGTCGTGGGTGGAAGGCAACATGGTTCGAGGGTCTTGCTCTGGGGAAGGTGTACCAAGCTGGACCAATGTACAGTTGCAATAAAAAGTATATTAACCCTTTTGGAATGATATGTATTTCTGCACAAATTGGTCATAAAATGTGATCTGATCTTCATCTAAGTCACAACAATAGACAACCACAGTCTGCTTAAACTAATAACACATGTAGCGGGTATTTGAATTTAGGGGAGGCATCTGGGTGGTAGTGTAACCCAGATGCACTGATTGTTAGGGAATCTGAGACCATTTTATGGTTCTTGGAGGACTCTAGTGGTGTGAGGTTCCCTGCGGCCTGCAGGAGGCGCTGTTGCCCTGGGCCGGAGTTGAACCCTCACCACAAGACTGCATCTCTTTTTGTCCTTTCCTGGCGCCTTATGGCAGGGCGGGGAACCTGCTGTGACGCAAAGGGAGAGGAGATAAAAGGGGGCGGACGCCCTGACCTTGGGGTTCAGAGTTGGAGGACACAGCCGCGGCCAGGCACCTTCAGCCTGGGTGCTGGCATTCCAGAGTTCCGGGCCCAGGTGCCCTTGACCTGGCCAGAGCGGGAGATGGAGTCCATCCCAGGCACCTTTAGCCTGGGGTGAGGTACTAATGCGGTAGCCTGGGACTCAGTACCTTCGACTGGGTTCCGTGAGGGTGGAGGAATCCGAGGGGGCCCTAATGCCTTGGGTGCCCGTGTCTGAGATGAGGAGGCTGGTGAGCGGAACTTCTCCGGAAAGTCCGGCACAGCATTTGCTGGTGACGGAGAGGCCTCCGGTAACTCTCTTGGACGGATGTCTTCCCTCTGACAAGGGCTGTGATAGCGAAGGTAATTCATGCTCTTGTTCTATATAGTCGGTGGTAGTGACTATACATCATAACCATTGGTGACACCACAGTGGTTAGCTCTACTAAAAGGATTGTGCCTTGACCTACTCCCCACAAATACTGAAGTGTTCTATGGGTCTTAACCTGTCTGTGCTGTATGACTATTTATTGCTGAAAGAGAATAAATACAAGTTGGACCTTTTCAGTGTGTGGAACTCTGGTTACTGGGAGCAAAGGGAGTCATTTCGGAGAAAGGATTTGACTCTGGGACATACACACAAAACCCGATAGTTCTGGCTTTCACCTCCAGTCTCTCTGGAGGACATGGGCCATGGTGTATCGCATCCCTCCCCCCAGTACTAACCCCTAAACAAGACCAACAAGCAGAGAATGAGAAGGGGTGAGAGGGGTGAGGTCACTACACACACAAAGAATTAAATGTTACCATGTTTTTATTGAACACACCATGTAAACATTCACAGTGCAGGTGGAAAAAGTATGTGAACCCTTGGATTTAATAACTGGTTGAACCTCCTTTGGCAGCAATAACTTCAACCAAACGTTTCCTGTAGTTGCAGATCAGACGTGCACAACGGTCAGGAGTAATTCTTGACCATTCCTATTAACAGAACTGTTTCAGTTCAGCAATATTCTTGAAATGTCTGGTGTGAATCGCTTTCTTGAGGTCATGACCAGGGCCGCCATCAGGAATTTTGGGGCCATTTACACAGCTTCAGGCATGGGACCCCTGGAGCAGAGGAGAACCGGGGGGGGGGGTGCTGCCACTGCAAATTGAGAAGGGGAGGGGGGGTTGCCATCCGGGGACCTCCAGGCCTCTGGGGGGACCTCTGGACCCCTTACAAAAAAAAAATGTTTTATAAAAAATTTTTTTATTTTTTTAATAAAAAAATACATAAAAAATGGGGGTTACCATCCGGGCCCTGGGGACCTCCGGGGTCCTGGGGACCTCTGGGCCCCTTACAAATAAAAAAAAATTGTGTACTGCCTATACCCCCCTGATCATGACACAACATCTCAATCGGGTTGAGGTCAGGCGTATTTTCTTCTGTTTAAGCCATTCTGTTGTTGATTTACTTCTATGCTTTGGGTCGTTGTCCTGTTGCAACACCCATCTTCTGTTGAGCTTCAGCTGGTGGACAGATGGCCTTAAGTTCTCCTTCAAAATGTCTTGATCAACTTGGGAATTAATTTTTCCTTCGATGATAGCAATTCGTCCAGGCCCTGATGCAGCAAAGCAGCCCCAAACCATGATGCCCCCACCACCATACTTCACAATTGGGATGAGGTTTTGATGTTGGTGTGCTGTGCCTCTTTTTCTCCACACATAGTGTTGTGTGTTTCTTCCAAACAACTCAACTTTGGTTTCATCTGTCCACAGAATATTTTGCCAGTACTGCTGTGGAACATCCATGTGCTCTTGTGCAAACTGTAAATGTGCAGCAATGTTTTTTTTGGACAGCAGTGGCTTCCTTTGTGGTATCCTCCCATGAAATCCATTCTTGTTTAGTGTTTTACGTATCATAGATTCGCTAACAGGGATGTTAGCATATGCCAGAGACTTTTGTAAATCTTTAGCTGACTCTCTAGGATTCTTCTTCACCTCACTGAGCAGTCTGCACTGTGCTCTTGCAGTCATCTTTACAGGACGCCCACTCCTAGGGAGAGTAGCAGCAGTGCTGAACTTTCTTCTTTTATAGACAATTTGTCTTACCGTGGACTGATGAACAGCAAGGCTTTTGGAGATACTTTTATAACCCTTTCCAGCTTTATGCAAGTCATCAATTCTTAATCGTAGGTCTTCTGAGAGCTCTTTTGTGCGAGGCATCATTCACATCAGGCAATGCTTCTTGTGAAAAGCAAACCCAGAACTGGTGTGTGTTTTTTATAGGGAAGGGCAGCTGTAACCAACACCTCCAATCTAGTCTCATTGATTGGACTCCAGTTGGCTGACACCTCACTCCAATTAGCTCTTGGAGATCTCATTAGTCTAGGGGTTCACATACTTTTTCCACCTGCACTGTGAATGTTTACATGGTGTGTTCAATAAAAACATGGTAACATTTAATTCTTTGTGTGTTATTAGTTTAAGCAGACTGTAATTGTCTATTGTAGTTACTTAGATGAAGATCAGATCACATTTTATGACCAATTTGTGCAGAAATCCATATCATTCCAAAAGGGTTCACATACTTTTTATTGCAACTGTAACTAAGTATAAAATATTCATACCTGGAATTTGTCTTCAAAGCTGATCTTCCACCTTTAATGACCACTTAAATAGTTAAAGTATTTACTGCATTAATAGGTGTGCTTGCTGGATGTGTTGTTTTAAAGTGGAAGTAAACCCATTGATTTAACAGTTTAAAAAAGCAGTTACATTCCCGGCATGCCGGGAATGCCAACTGTCACATTGGTTGTGCTCTCAACCAAACTGTCAAACCATCCAATGGCTGGTGTCATAACTGATCACATGTGCAGCATCATGGCAGTTGAAGATTAAACAGAGGCCAAGATGGCAGCTTCCTTGCCTGAAAATGATAGGAGGGTTTACTTCCACTTTAACTGTATGTAACCTCAGCTACATACAGTATACAGCACTGTGTTCCGGAGGTGGGATGGAGATTTCCCATCCTGGAACAAAATGTTTGGCTTAATGGTACTCAGCAATTCATGGGAAGCAAGCACACATGTTAGTGCAGTAAATAATCTGTTTAGGCCATCTTGGCCCAAACAAACTATTTAAAGAGACATTAAACATGGAGATCACCTTTAAGTAATTATAGATTATGTAAAATTCAACAGGTTGGTACACCTAACTGTGGGCTGTAACGTCCAACATTCCCACAGTGAATACTCGTGGCATACATAAAAAATATAGTGAAGTACTCAGATTAAAAAACAAAAATGCACAAACACCATAACGCATGTAAAATACACATGCATTAATATATCTTTCTGTTTCTATCCACACAAAAATACAATAACGTAATAAAATATCCATTAGTGTATTTAAGCTTCATACGAGTGTCCACAAATCATTTAATAGCCTAAATAATCAGTCCACACATTATAACATAAAAAGTATTTTGTGCTCATAAGACGTCAATCTTCATAGTGCCTTGCAGTACTTGTTCCATGCAATCTGCACATTACCACCACCTCTGTGCATAATAGGTGTGCCCTCACCTTAGATGTTGGACCAGTGGTGGCCCGTCCAGATGGGGCGCCGCTCCCCTAATCTACATGCAGGGTGCTGGACGCATGGATTCCAATGGGGATTTTTTGTTTAGAAGCATGTGATTAGAGCGCCCTGAGCCCACCCAGTTGTGTGACAATAGCAAATTAATATTCGCTATTGTCTTCCTGATTCTCCTACCGGCCAATCAGCTGGTCCTGAGACCCGATTGGCCAGGAGGAGCAGCAATCCTATTGGCCGCCGCACCGAGGGAAGGAGGAGGGAAGCCGACATGAAGCCCGAGATGCAGGGTGAAGCCGCAGAGGAGGACCTAGATAGGGTAAGTGCGGGGCCGACCGACTGGGGTGGCGTGGTTTTGGCAGGATGACTTGTTTGCCACCCTCCCCCAATATATACAGCACCAGCCACCACTGGGTTGGACCCCACTAATCACAAGATAGGAGGTCAGACAACGCTTGGTTTGTAAATAAGGGAAGCTCTCCAGGTATTCTTCTTAGGCTATTATTAATCACTGTCCCTCCAGATAGTCTCTGTATCCTGGCATTTAGGGGTTAAAGAAAATCACCATAGTGTGAACCCATTTAATTATTTTTTATAAAATAATAAAATTGCACTTACAAGCTTCAGATAAAACAAATGCATTAGCTCCAATTAGCATCCACAATGGCTAGAACAGCAAATTCAAGATGGCGCCTCAGGTTCGCCCTGTGTGGTGACGTCACTGCTTTCCCCATGGGATGCTTTGCGTCGCTCCAGACATTCTCAAAGGCAGGAAAAGACAAAGGACAAGGGGAACACAGATGTTGCATTACTGGGTTATGTGTGCCATAACATGCACGTTTTCTGTGAATACTTGCTCATTATAACAAGAACTTACTACCCACACAAAAGCAGTAAAAGTCCGCTTTAACATGCTATGCCCACATCCCAGTGGAAATTAATTTACCAGATAAAAATGGCCAGTTAAATCAATAAACTGATCCTATTAGATTTTATTGATTTAACTAGTCAGATTAAAATGGCCAGTTAAATCGATAAACTGATCTTATTAGCTTTTATTGATTTAACTAGTCAGTTTATCGATTTAACATTTTAATCTGGGGAGTTCATTTCCACTGGGTGCATGCACAGATTTGTGGTGAATTGTATTGTAGGTGTTTATGAAAGAAGAGATACTGATTAATTACATATTGGATTTAGAGTACTAAAGGATTTTATTTAATGCATTCAAAGTTGGGAAAAACAAAGAAGATTGTTTCCTGGACATTTCAGCAAATGTTTCTTGCACAATACAGTATATGCACACTAAGAATTTTTTGTTGAGCAGAGTTTATATATAATGAAAGTGTATGCTGTGCCCATGTAACCACCAACTACCATAAATAACTGGAAATCTGGCTTTTTGAACATTTTTAGAAAAAAATTATAGATTTGTCCATAAAACTGAACTGAGATCTTACCTTCAGTCTTGCAAAGTTTTACAGGCTCTGCCCCTGTACTGAATTTGCTTACTCTGATATCACTGCACACTATCAGCTTCTCACAGTGTACATTGGAAGCTACTGTACAGCACGTCAGATTAAGCCCTCTCATTTCCTTGACTGAGGGCAACCAGCATCATCTAGCATTACTGTCTCCTGAGCACGCATTTCATTCATTGTTTTTCAGTTCTTTCAGTCATTGAGGCTGAGTGTCTTATATTGGTGTTTTTTTTGTTTGTTTTTTTGTATATTAAATGTTTATTACAAATTTAAAAGAGAAATTTAGAATAACAAAATATGAAATAAAAAAAAAGGTATAGGAGCATAATAACATGACAAGTTACCTTGCTAATAGAAGACCCTGATGAAACTTTATTGCTTCTTGAAAATGGAAGTGGACCGATTTGGGCTACGTGACAATATAATCTGTATATCTTTTGATACTACAGAATCTAATACAGGACTGATCCAAGGGGCATGTACCAGAATTGAAAGGGAAATCGGACAAACACATTGTTGTGGTTGGCTTGCCGTCATCACATCTATGAACTAATATTGAAAGGAGTATTTGAGGATTGTTGTGGCATACCATCATGTGATCCTGACATCCAGAAAAAGGAAGTGAAACGATTAGAGGGTAAAAACATGTTTTTTGAAGGAAAAGACCTGAGCCATTTAGTTACTAATAAAACAAAGACGTTCTTTGAATTGTTTGGGATCCACGACGTGACAGAATACTGCAGTGATTCTCTAAGAAGCCATGTGAACGCTCTTAAGGTTGTCAATGATACCGCAGAAAGAGGAATTGCTCTGATAAAAAAGTATAACGAATCGGTCAGGGATGAACAACAAAAACAATTCTTGTTGAGGGTAGTCGAGCATCACAGAAAAGTCGTCACCAAGGGATTGCAAACAAGGGATTGCATCGTTCAAAGTTAATTAATATAACACATGTTTTGCCTATCATATTACCTATCAATCTTAGTGTATAGTTTTAATAGTATTTTAAGTTTGTGATTTCTAGTTTTCCCAATAAAAGTAATTAACATTGAAAAGTCTTATTTTTTGCCTACTTTTACAAAACAGATCAAAGTGTGCAACCTCTAAATATTATCCAATCTTCTTAAGGCCTCATGCCCACTGGCGTTTTTACAGCTGCGTTTTTTGCAGCTTAGGCCTCATGCCCACGGGCGTTTTTTCAGCCGCGTTTTTGAGCGTTTTTTACAGCTTAAAAACGCCTGTCCATGTTAGTCTATAGCTTCATGCCCACCTAGGCGTTTTTGAGCTGTAAAGAGCATAGGCGTTTGTAAGCTGTAAAAAAAAAACAGGACCAGTGCGTTCCTCAGCGTCAGAATGAGGCCTCATGCCCACTGGCGTTTTTACAGCTGCGTTTTTTGCAGCTTAAAAACGCCTGTCCATGTTATTGTAAATATTTAAAAAAAAAAAAAAAACGTCGGAGCTAAAAACGCGACCGCGCGTTAGTGCGCGTTTTTTTGCGCGTTAGTGCGCGTTTTTGCGCGTTTTTTGACGCTCGCGTTTTTTTCTGCCTAATTCTGACGCTGAGGAACGCACTGGTCCTGGGTTTTTTTTACAGCTTACAAACGCCTATGCTCTTTACAGCTCAAAAACGCCTAGGTGGGCATGAAGCTATAGACTAACATGGACAGGCGTTTTTAAGCTGTAAAAAACGCTCAAAAACGCGGCTGAAAAAACGCCCGTGGGCATGAGGCCTTAGGCAGAAAAAACCGCGAGCGTCAAAAAACGCGCAAAAACGCGCACTAACGCGCACTAACGCGCAAAAAACGCGCACTAACGCGCGGTCGCGTTTTTAGCTCCGACGTTTTTTTTTTTTTTTTTGAAAAAAATAAATAAAAATATATATATTTACAATAACATGGACAGGCGTTTTTAAGCTGCAAAAAACGCAGCTGTAAAAACGCCAGTGGGCATGAGGCCTTAAAAACGCCTGTTATTGTATCCATGTTATTGTAAATATTTTTTATTTTTTTTTTGGAAAAAAAAACAAAACGTCGGAGCTAAAAACGCGACCGCGCGTTAGTGCGCGTTTTTTGCGCGTTTTTGCGCGTTTTTTGACGCTCGCGTTTTTTCCTGCCTAATTCTGACGCTGAGGAACGCACTGGCCCTGGTTTTTTTTTACAGCTTACAAACGCCTATGCTCTTTACAGCTCAAAAACGCCTAGGTGGGCATGAAGCTATAGACTAACATGGACAGGCGTTTTTAAGCTGTAAAAAACGCTCAAAAACGCGGCTGAAAAAACGCCCGTGGGCATGAGGCCTAAAATTTAGCATATATATATCTTTTACATCACTGAGACTGGGGCGTAAGCAAAGTCTGCAAAAATGTTACAGTTTATTTTTTGCCTTAGAAAATGAAACACCCTAATAATTAGTTGCCCAGAGGCCATAACTCGAAAAAACAGGGAAAATGTAGGAGAAACAGATGCACTGAAACAAATGCCAATCATTGGGTAGGATTAAATAAATATACAGTAAGTACCCTGCGCTACAGTGCGGGTTTCATTTGCCAAGAGGACATCCATGGACGTCCTCCCGTGAACGCGCTGCCTGCGTGCCCCCCTGCATTGCGCTCTGTAATTGCTGAGTCCTTTGGACTCGGCTTATCACAGATCAGGTAAAGGGCCAATCACAGCAGCCCAATGTGTCCAATGACAGCTGATCACCATGTCAATGGTGACAGCGGGAGGAGGGAAGAAGAAAGCCGATAACCGGCTCGTGTTAAAGGGACATCTACACACAGTGCCCACCAGTGCGGCCATTCAGTGCCTATCAGTGCTGCCAATCAGTGCCTCCTAATCAGTGTCACCTATCAGTGCTGCCTATCAGTGCCATCAGTGCACATTAGTGAAGGAGAAAAATTACCTGTTTGGAAAAAAATTTAACGAACTATGAAAAATGTTTGTGTTTTCTTTTCGTTGTTTAGCAAAAAATAAAAAAAAACAGTGGTGATTAAATACTACCAAAAGAAAGCTCTATTTGTTTGAAAAAATATATTAAACAATTGTATATGGGTACAGTGTTGCAGGACCACGCAATTGTCATGCAAATTGTGACAGCACTGAAAGCTGAAAATGAACCTGGGCAGGAAGTGGGTGAAAGTGTCCAGTAGGCAAGTGATTATATAGTGATAATTTATAAATTATTTAAAACTCTCTGTGACATCTCATAATAATACAATTAAATCAATATTAATCACATAAGCTTAATACATATTTCTATAAAAATAACAAACATGTTATACTTAACTGCTCTGTTGCAGAGGATTTGCACAGAGCAGCCTGGATCCTCCTCTTCTCGGGTGCCTCTTCTGTGCTCCTGGCCCCTCCCTCCTGTTGACTGCCCCCACAGCAAGCAGCTTGCTATGGGGGCAACCAAGCCAAGCTTGAAAAAATAAATAAATGGCTGCACATCCAAAGTTTCCAAAAAGTGCCTTTTATTGCAGACAGTCAAAATACACCAAGGACACCAGGTGTTAGTCACATAGACGCGTTTCACACATCTGATCTCTGCTTAATCATTACCAAACCGAGCCAAGCTGTAGCTCTGTGTGTCCATTCAGACACTGAGCTGTGGTTTGGCCCTGCCCCATCTATCTCCTGATTGGCTAACTGACTTTGTCCAATCAGAAGGGGAGTTCCCGACACTCGAGGACTTCGCTGGACAAAGATGGGGCTCAGGTAAGTATTAAGCCGTGTACACGCGATCAGTTTTACCAATGAAAACAGTCCGATGGACTTTTCGCATCGGACAAACCGATTGTGTATGGGCCCCATCGGTCTTTTTTCCATCGGTGAGAAAAAATAGAACATGTTTTAAATTTATCCGATGGGAAAAAAAACGATAGCAAATTCCGATCGTCTGTGTGGAACTCCATCGGACGAAAAACCCACGCATGCTCAGAATCAAGTCGATGCATGCTCAGAAGCATTGAACTTGGCTTGTTGGAGTGTTTTACGTCACGGCGTTTGGGACGGTCAGATTTTTGACTGATGGTGTGTAGGCAAGACTAATGGAAGTCAGCTTCATCGGATTACCGATGGAAAAATCCATCGGATTAGAATCCATAGGAAATCGATCGTGTGTACAGGGCTTTAGGGGGGCTGAAGGGGGCTGCTGCACACAGAAGGCTTTTTATCTTAATGCATGGAATGCATTAAGATAAAAAACCTTCTGACTTTACAACCCCTTTAAGGTAGTCCCAGTCCACCCCGTCAATCACTTTTTCAGCATCAGTAATAAGTAACATTGGTGGTCAGTGTATTGCCCTTACATTGGCAGTCAATTGAAAAGTGCCCCCTTACACTCGTGGGCAGTGAGAATTGTCCCCTTATATTTGAAGAATGTAATTTACATTTGTATTCGATTGGAAGAATGTCCCTTACATTAGTGTTCAGTGGGAAGAATGTCCCCTTTCATTTAGTTTGTTGATGTCAGAGGTTTTTTTACCTGAAAGATTGGACACATCCTACTAGTCTTGCTCCACATGGGTTCTGAAATTATACTGACACCATTGGCCAGAAATTAATTTGTTGAAATGGTAACGAGTGGCGGGAACTTTTGGGGACCTCTCATGGAACCTTTGGGAAACTCGTGCCTAAACTCATAGAATTGTTTCATCTTAGTTTGAAAAAGCAAATCAAAAGTGCATCGCCTTTTTCATACATTTACGAAGCTTTAGAACAGATTATAGGAAGCTTGAGTCTTGGAGTTACTGCTCGAAGCTTGCAGAAGCCTACTAGAAGCTGCAGAAGCCTGCTAAGCATTCCCTACTACATAAAAAACTAGAATTAAAAGTTTTGCCCTTACATATACTTTAAATGTGGCCATGTAAGATACACATTCCTGTGAAATTTAAACTCTAAACCTTTCCAGACACAATAGTTGGGCATGCATTGTCTCTAATAGAATGACATGCAGTTTTATACTAGCACATGCCTGGCTGCTTGAGAATCAAAGAAAACAAGAAGTCCAGTTAGAGTGAAGAGAACTTTTACTCTACACATTGTTTGTTTAATGCTAACTTATGCAAATATTAGAGTGCCTTTGTTAATGTTCCCTCAGCAGAGCCTGTGATTTGTTTTAGTAAGCGACTAAGTTCAGCACACTCTCATGATCTTTTAAGATCAAGATTGATCTTGTAGGTCTAGGAAAACATTGTTACTCTAAATGTACCCTTGGCACCCAAACAGAAGATGTAAGGAGCAGAAAGGGCAGCACGCCCGACGAAAAAAACACCAAAACACATACAGACCCTTCATTCTTTCCAATAGGCTTGGCATCCTCAGCTGCTGTGTAAATCCTTAAAGGAGGCTGCATCATTACCAGCTTAAAGAAAACATGGGCCAACTGAAGGAGACAGATAATGCCTCTTTAATTCCTTCAACACCTGGCACAGAATTTTAAGCATGCGCCCTTTGTGCCACTATGTCAATGGCATCCAGGCAATTCCCACCATAGGAATTCAATGTGAGAACTGAAAGGTTTAAGTTGATGCACTATATACAGAAACCTTATCAAGCTGTTGACAAGTAGCAGCATTATCAAGGATGTGTTTCCCTACATGTATCATTGATGTCTGTGTTTGATTCTATATTTATCAGTGACATATTTGCGGAAAAGGTCAGAAAGGTAGATCTGTTGCCTATATTAACAAGCCGGATTGAAAGCAAATTTATGATGGTTGCCGGGTCCAAACCACATTTTTTTACACCGTGTTTGTAGCATGGTTAACTTGTAATCTGAAACGGGTTTGCTTTTCACTATCTATGCTACTGAAGTTCAGATTTTATCAAATTTGATTAAAATGATTCTAGCATGGAGAAAAATGTTTTATACCTGTCTGTTAACTCTCCTATGTACCATGAGTTGGGAGTGGTTAACACAGTGGTACTTGGTACAGCATAAGGATGAGTCATCTAGAGCAGTGTTTCTCAACTCCAGTCCTCAAGGCGCCCCAACAGGTCATGTTTTCAGGCTTTCCATTAATTTGCACAGGTGATTTGATCAGTTTCACTGCCTTAGTAAATACCACAGCTGTTTAATTTGAGGGGAATCCTGAAAACATGACCTGTTGGGGCGCCTTGAGGACTGGAGTTGAGAAACACTGATCTAGAGAATGTGTGCCATCTAATGCTGGCCAGAGACATAAGATGGCTGGACATAATCATCAGGAGAAATTAGGTTTTAGTTTAAGGTGGCCCCAGGGGGACTATTCCTGCAATAGAAGAGTTATTTTACTAATTTCTTTAGCAGTCTGTGTCTCCTACCTATGTTCCTACAGTCTCTGCCAGACTTTTCAGCATTCAACGCTAGAATGCCTTTGTCCCCCACTCCTTGCTGTGGTTCAATCCCCCGGCCCCTACATTACTGCAGGATACAACAGTGACATAGGGGTCAGAGGGAATAACTAGAACGTGCAGGAGGAGACACAGGTATCCAAGCAGTGCCAGATTTAGACCTTGGGGAGCCCGGGGCACTCCAAGTTGGGGTCCTCTTAACATATAAATACAATTTTATGACAAATAAACAAGTGAGCGGAAATGAATGATAAACCACATTTGTTCTAAAAAAAAGTTTAGGTTCCAAAGTAGACCCTTGTCTGCTTTTCTTCCCCAATTTTATTGACTATAAGAATACACATTACACAGGCCATTGGAACTGGCAAGTTATACATTACAGTTATGCAACACACTTCAATATGTACAAAAAGTCTTTCTTCCTGCACTTAGCATCTGCAACATCTTTAACTAGCTCTTCAGACTTTATCATCTTGAGGACATTGCTGTCAACAGCCAGTAGGTACAAAGCAGTTAGTCTTTCATGGGTCATCGTGGTTTTCAGATCATTCTTTATCAGTGCCAATTTGCTGCACAACCTTTCTTCAAAACACCTAGTGACCATAATGCTGAAATATTTTCTAGGAGCTACATTAACACCTGGCAAGGGGGCCCAGGGCAATTGTGCCCTTTGCCCCCTTATAAATCCAGCACTGCATCTAATAGTTCTAAATTACCAATCATTCATATAGGCCAGGCGTGTGGCCAATGGTGGGGTTGTTAGAATCCAGTTTTAGCAAAGAATGGCATCCCACGCTTGTTTGCATCAAACAATTTTACTTGGCATTAAAACATGTTAAAGATATTCTGTTCCTCTTAAGTAAAGTTTCTGAAATTGGAAACCAGCATCCAACAATCCTGTATGTGTCAAAAGCCAAAAGTTTTGTGGAGGTTGCAGCATTGGAACATAGTGAAGATAGGAGACACAGGCTGGCAAATAAATTAGTGTAATAGCACAGAGGACAAGGGGGCACTCTTTACGTCTAGAGGAAAAGAGATTTCATCTCCAAATACGGAAAGGTTTCTTCACAGTAAGAGCTGTGAAAATGTGGAATAGACTTCCTCCAGAGGTGGTTCTGGCCAGCTCAGTAGATTGCTTTAACCCCTTCCATACAGGGCCATTGGGAAATTACGCCGGCAGGAACCCTCTCTCCCTCGGGTGGACGTCATATGACGTCCTCCGCTTTGAGGGGGGATATCTGAATGATGCCTGCAGCTAGAGGCATCATTCAGATATCCTTCTTTAGAGCCGGCGATCCTGCGCACCATAAGAACAATCATAGCGGCGATTCCGCCGCTTGATCGTTCTTATAGGCCCCCTCCCGCCGCCATCCGGTGCTTCTCCGGGCTCTCCCGTGCGATCGGGGACCCGGAGAGAATCGTCTGTGCCGTTGGTGGGTCACGTGACGAGCATAAAGATGACTGGTAACCAGATGGTCACCAGTCATCTCTATGATCATTGGAGGCCCGAGCGCGATGTGATGACGTCACGCCCAGGTCCTCAAATGTAAACAAAGCCGCCATTGCGGCTGTAAGTATGAGATCAGTGAATTTTTTTTCACTGATCTCATGCTTTCCAGCCTGGAGGAGAGATGTGGGGTCTTATTGACCCTGCATCTCTCCATAAAGAGGACCTGTCACACACATTCCTATTACAAGGGATGTTTACATTCCTTGTAATAGGAATAAAAGTGTAAAAAAAAAAAAAAAAAAAGGAAAAAAAAGGAAAATAAAAAAAAAAAATATTTTTTTTTTTAAAACGCCCGTCCCCAATAGCTCGCGCTTAGAAGCGAACACACACGTAAGTCCCGCCCGCATATGTAAACGCCGTTCAAACCACATATGTGAGGTATCGCCGCGTGCGTTAGAGCGCACGCAACAATTCTAGCACTAGACCTCCTCTGTAACTCTAACCTGGTAACCTGTAAAAATTTTCAAAGCGTCGCCTATGGAGATTTTTAAGTACCGAAGTTTGGCACCATTCCATGAGTGTGCGCAATTTTAAAGCGTGACATTTTAGGTATCTTTTTACTCGGCGTAACATAAGCTTTCATATTTTACCAAAAAATTGGGCTAACTTTACTGTTATTTTTTAATTCATGAAACCATTTTTTCCCCCAAAAAAATGCGTTTGAAAAATTATTGCGCAAATACCGCGCAAGATATAAAGTTGCAACGACCGTCATTTTATTCCCTAGGGTGTCTGCTAAAAAAAACATATATAATGTTTGGGGGTTCTGAGTAATTTTCTAGCAAAAGAATGATGATTTGTACATGTAGGAGAGAAGTGCCAGAATAGGCCCGGTATGGAAGTGGTATAAAAAGCCCTGTATGGAAGTGGTTAAGAAAGGCCTGGATTCTTTCCTAAATGTACATACTATAACTGGGTACTAATATTTATGGGTAAAGTTGATCCAGGGAAAATCCGATTGCCTCTCGGGGGATCAGTAAGGAATTTTTTCCCCTGCTGTAGCAAATTGGAGCATGCTCTGCTGTTTTTTTTTTTTGCCTTCCTCTGGATCAACTGGAATTTCCGTTCGTCTGGATGCAATTCCGACAGACTAAAAACTTGCATGCTCGGAAGCATAGACCTCCATTTTCTCGGCTCGTCTTAGTGTTTTACGTCACCGCGTTCCTGACAGTCGGATTTTAGTGTGACCGTGTGTATGCAAGACAGCTTGAGCAGAATTCCGTCTCAACGCCATCGGAAAAACCCGTCGGAGTTTATTCCGACGGAAATTCCGTTACAAGGCATAAGAAAAAAGATTTGCGTGTGATTTTTGGTAGCTTATTTCTTTTGCATTAAAAATGTTAACACAATACACATTAATACACCACAAATATGTAAATTTGCCCTAAAGGGTCTCTGTCTTGCCCAAGTTTACATGTTTTTTTTTTTTGTAAATTACTTTTTATTAAGTTTCATGACATACAAACAACTATAGCCCGCACAGAGAACTGGTCACAGAGTAAAAACAAAACCTACCAGTGTAAACAATAAAGGGCATAAAAAAGAACCCAAGTTTACATGTTTACACAAATAAAAATATCCAACATAGAGGACTTCCTCTAAAAATGATTTGCTGTGAGGTTGTTTGCTGCTATTGCTTTGTATAAACAGATATAGTTGATTCGGAACTCATCTCATGGGTGTCTCAAGAACCAGGATTCTTGGTGGAAGAAGAGAACGGGGAGAGTATAAAAGAAGATAAAATGTAAAACATTGTCTCTGAGAGCATCAGCAGTCTGTGCTTTCTCTATTCATTGTCCTCCTGTTAGGAGATGACACCATAGGTTGTATGGCATGATGCAGCTGCAGCCTGCCGCCTCTTCAGAATGAGATGCTTCGTTTAGATTTTCCTCAGTGCTATTCAAGTGCTTATTTTCCTCCTGAAGAAACACAAACAGATGCAAACTTCTGTAAACACTTTAGGAATGAATTCAGTGAGTTTGGCCTCTCAGCGGCATTCAATAGGTGACAGAAAAATGTCTAATTAGTGCAAGTGGAAATAATAGGGCCACTTGGATTCCATCCATCCTCCACTAAGTCTGCTTTTCCGAGCAACTCAAAACCCTTTTGTTTGGCGGGTCACTCTCTTTCAGGCTTTTGTACTCTAATCTACGTAGCTGAGAAGTGGAGAAAAAATAAAAAGTAGACTAGGCGGCGGTCAGCATTTAAAGCTGCACTGTACTGTGAGCTATCAAAGAACTAATGTGCAAAGGCTGCTTACAGGTGCTTTGAAACATTCCTTTATTGTGTTTAACAACAGGTATTCTGCTCGTGCCAGGTGTAAGTGTCTTTATTGTGTTGAGAATATTGTACGCTTCCATTCTAGGCAGTGCTTATTTTGCTTTCTATCCACCTCCTGCTTGTCAAAAGTTTGCAGCCCACTTAATTGGACCTTTTGAAATCTGAGTTACAAATTAAAGACTATCCATAAATTTAGACACGGTTATACATTTCTGAATGAACCAGGGTATTTAGTTCTACAATTTTTTCCTATTATTTTCTGTTAAGTATAAAAATATATAAAATATCAGTAAAAAAAAGTTGCAGTAAAGGCTTATTTTGCATCCTGTATGTTCAAGCATACATTTTAAACTGCTTACTGCGCTCCTGTCTATTTTAATGTACTTCATATGTTTTATAATTCAATTTCTTCTCCCTTTTCTTGTTCTTGTCATTCTTCCCAAAGACATACCTAACCCCTTTTAATAACCCCAAAATCATCACGTTTATACACTTGCATTTGTTGCTTATTGCTTTTGCAATAAACAGTCGTACACTATATTACCAAAAGTATTGGGGCACCTGCCTTTACATGAACGTTAATGGCATCCCAATTTTAGTCCATAGGGTTCAATATTGAGTTGACCCACTCTTTGCAGCTATAACATCTTCAACTCTTCTTGGAAGGCTGTCCACAAGGTTTCAGAGTGTGTCTATGGGAATGTTTGACCGTTCTTGCAAAAGTGCATTTGTGAGGTTAGGCACTGATGTGGACGAGATTCTGATTCTCAGTCTCATTCTCAGTGGCTTGATTCTCAGTCTACGCTCCAATTCATCCCAAAGGTGTTCTATCGCGTTAAGGTCAGGACTCTGTGCAGGCCAGTCAAGTTCCTCCACCCCAAACTTGCTCATCCATGTCTTTATGGACCTTGCTTTGTGCACCGGTGCGCAGTCATGTTGGAACTGAAATGGGCCATCCCCAAACTGTTCACACAAAGTTGGGAGCATGAAATTGTCCAAAATGTATTGGTATGCTGACGCCTTCAGAGTTCCCTTCACTGGAACTAAGGGGCCAAGCCCAACCCCTGAAAAACAACCCCACACCATAATCCCCCCTCCCCCAGATGATTTGGACCAGTGCACAAAGCAAGGTCCATAAAGTGGAGACTGCGAGCCAGGCCTTTTTATCCACATCAGTGTCTGACCTCACAAATGCACTTCTGGAAGAACGGTCAAACATTCCCATAGACACACTCCTAAACCTTGTGGACAGCCTTCCTAGAAGAGTTTTTTTTTAATATTATTTATTTATTAATCTTTATCCCATAACGATTACAAACATTCCAATACAAAAACAATTCCAATAAAAAATGTCATACAAACAAACAATACACTTATATGGTCTCAATTAAATCCCTGCCAAAAAGTCCCTTCATAGCATTGTTTTTCCATATCCTAAAGAATCTACTTATCTATATAGAGGATGTCAAATCATATGACCCAGAAGAGTTGAAGCTGTTATAGCTGCAAAGGGTGGGCCAATGCAATATTGAACCCTACAGACCAAGACTTGGATGCCATTAAAATTCATGTGCGTGTAAGGGCAGGTGTCCCAATACTTTTGGTAATATAGTGTAGGTAGTGTCTGTTGCCAGGAGCATGCATCTTATTATAGAAATACTTGTATGCATAAGATTTCTATGATCAGTTTAATCTAACCTTTTTTCAGAGAAAGGAAGCTGTAATTGCTGAGCTCATTGTGAATATTCTAGTTACCTGGCTATTATACTACACTGGCTTTATTGGTTTGTGAGTCATTGACCTAAAACATGTTGATAAGGTAAGGCAGAAAAAAGTCCTTCCCTGTATATTGGTTTGAGTTAGTGACTCTAATGCCACGTACACACGACAGTTTTTCATGGCGAGAAAAATGCAATTTTTTAGATTGGTCGTGAAAAACGGTCGTGTGTATGCTCCATAGCATTTTTCTCTACGAGAAAACTGCCCTAAAAAAAATTAGAACCTACTCTATTTTTTATCGTCGTTTTTCACGTCGTGAAAAACGGTCGTGTGTACGCTTTTACGAGGGGAAAAAAAATGCGCATGCTCAGAATCAAGTATGAGACGGGAGCGCTCTTTCTGGTAAAACTAGCGTTCAGAATAGACATAGCACATTCGTCACGCTGTAATGGACTGAAGAGCACGAGGCTGAAAAGCGCGAATCGTCTCTCACCAAACTTTACTAACACGAGGATCAGCAAATGCAGCCCAAAGGGTGGCGCCATTCGAATGGAACTTCCCCTTTATAGTGCCGTCGTACGTGTTGTACGTCACCGCGCTTTGCTCAAGCGTTTTTTTTTTCATGAGCGTGTGTATGCAAGGCAGGCTTGAGAGGAATCACGACGAGAAAAACATTGTTTTTTTGCATCACATGAATAACGGTCGTGTGTACGTGGCATTAGGGCCAGTTCACACCAGAATGCAGTGCAGGAAACCTATGTTCCGTGCGCATGTTTAAAATGCACTGAACTTACAATTTGCAGCGGGTGTCAGTGTTACGACACCCCAAACGCAGTGCGTTTGCCTTCTCTGGATCTCATGGTACAGTAGAACTATGCAATCAGGTTGCTGTGGAGTTTTTAAAGTTGTGCATGCACTGCTTTTGGTGTGGTCAGGCGCAAATCCATCCTATTCAAATTAATGGGCTGAAATCACACTGCACCTGAATCGTATGTGAATTGCACAAGAACGCACAGCAAATTTGTGAGCGATTCATGGTTTGAACTTGACCTAAGAGGTCAATTTAAAAAGCGTAATGGCCATACCAAGGTCAAACACGGCAAAGTACAGCACACTGATAAAGCATAGTGGTTGGCTTTACAAATGTGCATTTCGCTCCTCTGGCTTTGGGAATCCAAAGCCATTGGAGGTTGGAGAACTATAAAAATCGGAGGGAAAAAAGAAGCCGGGAGGAATATCCTGTCAAGGTCACATGACCAATTCTCTTCCAATTACAGAGCTCTCTCTGTCTCTGCTGTGTTAAATAGAGACCGCTTCATTGGGCACTGCAGGATCCACACTATAGCCTGTAGTTTTTGAGTGGGGTCATAAAAAATTGAGGCCATGGTTTCTGTACCCTAGCAGAGTATAAATGAGACAGTGATATCCTCTCTCCATTATAAATTACTTTTTAAGTATTGAAGTAGAAGGGTCAGGCAACTATTCTTCACATTCTGTTATGTTGACTCTTGAAAGCCAGGCAACTAGCAAAGAAAAGTCAGCAATGACAGATTTTTATGATTTACATGCAAAATGTTTTCTTTAAATTATTTTGATCCACTCATTTTTGGTATTTTGACTACATGCAACTTAAGACATTTGTACTTGACAGTTATCTTGGTAAAAAGCTATTGGCCAGATTAGAAAACCATTGTTTCTCCCAAAATAAGCTTCTGTTTTGGACAAACACTGATCAGGGCTTATGCAGGTAGGGAACATTCCAACACTTAAAGTTCCTCATGGTCAGGGGAAGGTAAGTGCTTTTTTTTCATGGATTGGTATATGCAGAACGGTTCATGTCCTGGGAATTATTCAATATAGCAGATCCCTAGCAACTCATTCTTTAAAAATATTTTATATTCAGCAATGCAGTTCTCAAATTAAAGTGTATCTGTGGTCAAAATGTAAAATCATATATTCATTTCTGCATTGTGTTTCTAGTCTACTCCTGTTATTCTGATTTAGCTTGAGGTTTGTGAACTTACTTTGTTAAAGTGATTCTAAAGGAATTTTTTGTTATTTTTTTAAAAACATGTTATACTTACCTGCTCTGTGCACCCTCTGTGTGCCCATTTACACACTGGAACAGCTTGGCCCCGCCCCCGTTCTCCCACTCACCCAATGGCCAATGGCTCCCTGCTCTGTGAGCCAATGAGGAGAGAGAGACCCTGAAGAGCTGCTGCTGTCATGCACATTGCTGGATCGAGATGGGGCTCAGGTAAGTATAAGGGTGTTGGGGGGCCAGGGTAGCTTCACCCAGAAGGTTTTTTACCTTAATGCATAGAATGCATTAAGACAAAAAGTCTTGAACCATTGAAACCACTTTAAGATCCACACACATTTACTTCCTTGAATTCTGTGACAAATATTCACTATACCCTGTGAGTAGGCACTGCTGTGTCCCACATTTCACAGAGCCTTCCTTCTAAACTACAGAGGAGTTGGAAGGAGGAGTTTCAGGAGGAGAGTCAGCACAGGATCACTGCTTGCAGGCAGCAAAGTACCATGGGATATGTAGTCCTTGAAAGTAAACAGCAGAGGAGGAGCTGCAAAGCATGCAGGGAAGCCATAAAGTTTTGAAAAGAAATGGCCAGCAGACAGGCAGAATTCACAACAAGAAATTCGATTTTCAAGTAAGCTCATATTGGATTGTTAATAATAAAAAAAATTTGCACTGTTATTACAATGCTAATGTTATAAAATGAAAATGTACACTGTGACCATAGATTTCCTTTATTGTTATCGCATCAAGATATAATGCAATGTTTGACATAGTGGTTTGTTATCTCTCCATGCTAGGTGTATTTGAAGGCTTGTATAAAGGTTCAAGACAGTGGTACCGCTGCTGCCATTGTGTTCCTGACTGACCGATTTCTATACTGGGTAGATGCATCCACAAGACTTCTGTCGGTTGCCAAAGCTTTGCACAAGTTGTGGCCTTCCACACCAATAGCCCCACAGGTGGTTATTCGGCAAGCTCGCATCTCCGTAAATACAGGTGACATATCTCTGAGTTGATCTTTCTCTGTTTTCTGAGCTTAGATCCAATTAGGAACTACTTGACTTTCAAGAGGACACTTGGTGCCATTATGGCATGACATTTCTATGAACCCAGTGGCATCCTTTCAAACCTAGGGCCAGCCTCCCTTTTTTTTTAACAAAGGGGCAAGAAAGAAGAGTTTCAGAGCCAAAAGAGGTAGAGAGATTTGTGAAAGGGTGTGGAAAATACTAATTGGGCCTTTTGTTCCCAAACAAATATACCCTGCTGGTTTCAAACAGGGGTATCTGAATTGCCTACTTCTGATCAAGAGCCCCTGTAATGCAACAGACAATCTAGGCATTATATAAAAGCTTGCTCCTATATTCTGTATCTTGTATTCTGTTCCATAGGACCTCTTAACTAAATAAACAAGCGACCAAAAATGACAGGTTCTCCCTTTTACTTAATTTTTGAAGGAGCAAATGTTGGGACAGCTGTGTGTATTTGTGACTTCTTTTGTTATTCTGGTTTTCAAAATTGTACTTGATCTCTGATTTGCAGTTAACAGATTTTTCTATATGTATGATGAACAGACTTTTTCTGTTTTATTTACATATATGAATATTACCGGCAGATCTAATGTCTGACAAAAGCCTTATGTATTAGGACATATTTAAAAAGTAATAAATGTTGCACTTGTTATAAATTACGAGGAATTATACACAACCTGTGAATGTTTGGGGAATGCCACAATCACTGCTTTATAAATATGCCCCATATGATTTGTGACTGAAATTACTGCACATCATTAATGTTTGAAATGTATAATTATATTAAGCAAAAGTGACATTTAAATATGGAGGTTGGTGGGAAATTATATGACCCCTTTGCTGTGTAGTTGTTTGCTCCATGTTAGCTTCTGTACTGTGCCTATATCATATCCCATATCAGACACACAGTTTACTCAGTAGTGCCCACAACCAGGTAGACAATGGGGTTGATTTACTAAAAACAAGTAGCGCATGCTTACTTTGCAAAGTGAATATTTACTGAGGTTACGGAATCGGGTCAAGCTAAGTAAAAAAAATTACTTTGCAAAGAATACCCAATCACGTGCAAGAAAAATTTAAGGCTGTGCACTTATTCATCCAATCATATACAAGCAAATTTTATTTATTTTTTTCTTGTAGATAATTAGGTATTCTTTGCTAAGTGAGTTTTCATTTGGGCTAAGTGACAATTCACTGTGTATAGTTAAAATTAATTTTGCAAAGTGAACATGCTCTACTACCTAAGTGAATCAGCCCAATTCATTTATCATCAGTGTGTACATCCCCAGCATACATTGGGTTTGATTTACTAAAACTGGAGGAGAGTGTAAAATCTGGTGCAGCTGTGCATGGTATAGCCAAGATGCGCCATAGCCAATAAGCTTCTTACTTGAACATTTTCAACATTTTCGATTACCATTGACAAAAACAAACAAACAAACCTGGAAGCTAATTGGTTTCTATGCAGAGCTGCACAAGATTTTGCTCTCCGGTTTTAGCAAATCAACCCCATTGTTCCATTAGGAGCACACTGTCTTCCCACACTGTCTGCAATAACTTCTCTGGCAGCTCTCTCCCTCTGTCTGCACTACATTCTCTGGCATCTCCCCGCTCCTCCCTTCCATACTACCGTGTTTCCCCGAAAATGAGCAAGGCTCTGTTATTAATTTTGGCAACAAAATACACAGTAGGGCTTATTACTCTTTCGTCCATGGACCGACACAGCTTCTCTATTGACAAAGTGGGTATTATCCTTTAATTAGGCGTTACTAGGCAGAAAACTTGTAAAAAGTGTTGCATCACACCTTCTACAGTACCGCCCAGGGGGCGGACCCTCTGGGTATATACCCTCAGTCTGCATCTCGCAGATCAGTTTTCTTCTGTCTAGCAAGGAGTAGGACATGGCTCCCTTCGGGCCCATTGGTCCGGGGGGAAAATATATTTTTTTGCTACATTTTTTTTTTGTTTCCTGCGATCTTCGATCAATTGCCGACTGGGTGACAGGCTGGATCCTCGATCCTTGTAATCTCCCCAATTTCGGCCATCGAGCATGTGCCGACCTTAGCTACGCGCTGGGTTTTCCACGACATGCCCGTCGCTCCACGGGTGGCCGGTGAGCCTACGCTCCAGGGCCTGCATCGGACCGCTCAGCTTCAGCTGACCTTACGGCCGAGACGCAGCAGCCTGGCCGGTGAGCTTACGCTCCAAGGCTTGCATCGGACCGCTCAGCTTCGGCTGACCTTACGGCCGAGTCGCAGCAGCCTGTCCGGTGAGCGTCGCACTCCAGGGCATACATATGATCGTCCCCTTGGGTCCAATCACAGCGTGCCTGGCCAACAGTCACCTTCCGTGCGCGGACAATGATCTGTTTCGAATGTCTTCCAGCATGATACATGCAGGATAGGTAAGTAAACTCCCCTGCCTCGGCTGGGTGATTTGGCTGGACATTCCTGGAGAGACCAAGTAAGTGGTTGTGGCCCCTTTCTTCCCTCTCTCCTTGCCCTTCCCTCCTCCCTGGGCTTCTAGCTAAGGTTGCTGGGTGCTGGGGGTCACCTAGGGGGTTCCACTGGTGTGGGGCTGGCTGTAACTAACATTTAAAAAGATGTAATTTCTGCTTACCTGTGTGTGTGCTTCTTCCCCCTCCATGCTGTTGGCGGCCATTTTGCGGTGGTCCATGCCGGGTTCGGCCTCTAGTGACTGCCCGGCGGCCATCTTCCTGTGGTTTCGGCGCCATTTTCTTGTAGTTCCACACCCTCTGGCCTCTATCGACTGATCGGCGGCCATGTTTGTAATGATCCACGCTGTATGTATATATTGCCGTTTGGCGGCCATCTTTTTGTGGTCTACGGCTGCTTTGGCCTCTATCTTTGGCTCGGCGGCCATTTTCTTAGAGCCCACATTATCTTCCATACAGACGTTTGGCGGGCATTTTGCGAGAGTCTCCGGCCTCTAGGGTGCATTACACTGGCGTGAGAAATTCACACAGGAAGCACTGATAAAAGAAGCAGACTGACACAGCAGCGGTGGGACAGCATCACAGGCGCAGCACGGCAGCATAGCGGTACCGATCCAAGGGTGGTGAGTCCTCTGGGTGACCCAGCATCTCTGCAGCACAGGAGGGGGGCCTATTGATATCTTGCCTGGAGCCCTGTGGGTGTCAGCGCGTGGTCAGCATGGCATCTGAGCCAGATGCCTTCTCCCCTGAAACACCAGATTTAGCAGCTGGTGCCCCTGAGGTGTCTATGAACGCTATGACGGCAATCCTAGAGGCGTTTGCTGCCAGGGTGGAAGCAGCACACGGGAATACAGGGGGTAGTAAACGCCCCCGTCCCCTGCAAGCTTCTGGGGATAATTCTGATGAAGAACCAGGTCCAGCTACAGCTCAGGGCCCAGATTCTGACGCATCAGAGACTGCAGACCATGACCGGACAGTGAGGATGACTACAAGTCCAGGTCAGTACGCAAGAAGGCCTTGGTATCTGACCTTATTACTGCAGTGCGGGATATGCTAACGTTGGAAAATACTGCAGAAGTAGCAGAGACTCAGGTCCACTTTGGGTTTCATAAACCTGCCCGCACTGCTAAGGTGTTCCCTTGTGTGTCTTATTTTGATAAACTCTTATACAAGGAATGGGAGAACCCACTGAGGGTCTTTACAGCCCCAAAGAGGTTTGCGGTACGGTACCCCTTTGAGGAGAGTTTTCTGAAGAAATGGACCTCTCCCCCTATAGTGGACCCTCCGGTGTCCAGACTTAATAGAGCCACCACAATTCCAGTAGAAGGGGCTCCTGTTTTCAAGGACCCTGTGGAGAAGAAGGCTGAAGCACTCGCTCGCTACCTATACTCAGTGGTAGGCTCGGCAGTACGCCCGGCATTGGAGGGGGCCCTAGTGTCTCAGACACTTACTGAATGGGCAAGATTGCTACTCCAGGGGTTAAGGAGCGAGATGCTCCTCCTGATGAGATAACATTGGCTGACCAGTTGGCCCAGGGCCTTAGGTTTGTCTGCGAGTCAGACATGGATACTATTCCCCTGCTGTCAAAAGCTTCGGTTTATGCAGTAGCAATACGCCGCCTGATCTGGCTAAAGGGCTGGTCTGCGGACCAGACCTCCAAGAAAGCCCTGTTGGATCTGCCTTTTAAGGGCGACAGACTTTTTGGGGCCTCTATGGATGACATCATCAAGAATGCCACAGAAGGTAAAAGCACTTTGCTTCCTCAAACTAGCAAGGGTAGGGGCCACGCCAAGGGCAAGGGCCCTCCTTTACTGCACGCAAGCGTTTTTTTTTCCGTCCCCCTAGGGCGACAGGAAAAAGACCCCAGGCCGACAAGGCGCCTGCCCAAGGACAAAAGCGTCCTTGGTCCCGCAAACCCAACAAGCCTGCGGACAAATCTGCATCCGCATGAAGGTCCGCCCCCACCCAGCTCTCGGGTGGGGGGACGTCTTCGCAAATTCGCAACTCAGTGGACAGCTCTAGTCTCGGACAGGTGGGTTTGCGAAGTAATCTCCTCAGGCTACAAGATAGAATTTCTCTCTTGTCCACCGGACAGATTCGTCACCTCCAATCTCCAGCTACTACCGACCTGTCGGGAGGCCCTGCATGGGGCGGTCCAGGGTATACTGGAACGCGGGGTAGTTATTCCAGTTCCGGAACAGGAACGGGGTCAGGGTTTTTACTCAAATCTGTTCATTGTGCCGAAGAAGGATGGGGTTCATCCAATCTTGGATCTCAGAGCCCTCAATTGCTTTGTGAAGGTACAAAGATTTTGGATGTAGTCGGTTCGATCTGTAGTCACGGCTCTCCATCCGGCGGACTTTCTGGCCTCCTTGGACATCAAGGACGCATACCTGCATGTCCCCATATACTCCAGACACGAGAGGTTTCTGCGATTTGCTATCGGGAAGAACCACTACCAGTTTGTGGCCCTCCCGTTTGGCCTTGCCTCAGCACCCAGGACGTTCACCAAGGTGCTCACTCCGATTCTGGCACTTCTAAGACAGCAGGGTATCGCTATCATTGGCTACTTGGACAACCTTCTGCTGAAGGCCCCTTCAAGCTCAGAATTAGAGGTAAGCGTGTCCATTACCTGTCAGACTCTTTGAGACTGTGGTTGGATACTAAACACGCAAAAGTCAGTATTGGTGCCCACTCAACGCCTAGTGTACCTGGGGTTGATTCTGGATTCCTCAGAGGCAAAGGTATTCCTCCCTGTGGAGAAGTTGCAGACCCTCCGGGCTGCAGTACGGCAGCTGACTTCCAGGAATTGGTCGTCACTCCGTTTTTGCATGCGAGTGTTAGGCCTCATGGTAGCCTCCTTCGAGGCGGTCCCATATGCTCAATACCACACTCGAGTGTTACAGAAGGAAGTTCTGTCCAGATGGAACAGATGTCCATCATCTCTGGATTATCAAATCCGAGTGAGCCACCTAGTCAGGAGATTCCTGGTATGGTGGCTGACAGCACCGGCTCTAATGGCCGGGAAGTCATTTCTTCCGGTTTACTGGATAGTGATCACGACGGACACCAGCCTTACAGGTTGGGAGGGGAGTCTGGGGTGTTCTGTCAGCGCAAGTTCGCTGGACCCCAGAGGAAGCCCTCCTGCCGATCAATGTCCTGGAAATCCGGGCGATCAGGCTGTGCCTCTTCAAATGGCCTCAGAGGCTGCAAAGGCGTCCAGCAAGGGCGTCCAGTCAGAATCCAGTCAGACATATGGCATATGTCAATCATCAAGGAGGAACAAGAAGCTCAGCTGCAGCATCGGAGGTTGCTCGCATCCTGAAGTGGGCAGAGAGGAGCGTACCGGCACTGTCGGCCGTGTACATTCCGGGTGTGGAAAACTGGCAGGCGGACTACCTGAGCCGCCAGATGCTGGACCAGGGAGAATGGTCCTTACACCCAGAGGTGTTCCAACTCCTCTGCCAATGATGGGGAACACCAGACGTAGATCTTCTGGCTTCCCGACTCAGTCGAAAGGTATTGAGGTTTGTGGCCCGGTCAAGAGACCCATGGGCAGACACAACGGATGCGTTGGTGGCATCGTGGGGTCAGTATCGGCTAATCTATACCTTCCCTCCCTTAAGGCTTCTTCCTCTTCTGCTCCGCAAAGTGGAGGCAGAGGGAATTCCAATGACCCCTGGCGCCTACCACTACGGAAGGACCTGCTATCGCAAGGTCCCATACTCCATCCTGCTTTACGGTCACTGGCTTTAACGGCATGGCTGTTGAGAACCAGGTACTGAGAGACCGGGGCCTGTCAGATTCAGTAATCTCTACTATGAGAAGTGCTTGGAAACCGTCCTCTAGGAAGGTTTATCACCGCACTTGGAAGGCCTACATCTCCATGTGTGAGGAAATGAAATGGCATCCACGTACTTATTTGGTTTCCAGAATCCTGCTGTTTTTACAGCATGGGGTGGACCTAAGGCTTGCCCTAAGTACGATTAAGGGACAGATATCCGCCCTGGCTGTCTTTTTTTTTCAGCGACCCCTGGCGACTCACTCTCTCGTGAGTACATTTGTGCAGGGGGTTCGACATGTGGCCCCTCCGGTCCGTCCCCCGCTACCTCCGTGGGACTTGAACCTGGTCCTCTCGGTGCTTCAGAAGGCACCGTTTGAGAATATTAGAGATATTCCCCTGTTGACACTTTCTCAGAAAGTGGTCTTTTTGGTGGCTTTTACGCCAGTTAGACAAGTCTCTGAGCAAGGCTCCCTATTTGATTTTCCACAAGGATAAGTTGGTGCTGCGGCCGCAGCCTTCCTTTCTTCCGAAAGTCAGTTCGGCTTTTCATTTCAATGAAGACATTGTACTTCCATCCTTGTGTCCTCATCCGTCAAATCCTAAGGAGTCGGCGTTGCATTCCTTGGACGTTGTCCGAGCTTTGAGAGTATACCTATCTGCTACTTCCCTGTTCCGGAAGTCAGACTCACTGTTTGTTTCGGTGGCTGGTCCCAAGAAGGGCCAAGCAGTCTCGTCGGCCACCATATCTAGGTGGATCCGACAGATAGTAATCCAGGCTTACGCCTTAAAGGGTCAAGCGCCCCCCTTTCCGGTCACGGCGCATTCGACCAGGGCAATAGGTGCCTTTTGGGCTTTCCGACATCAAGCGTCTGTTTCCCAATTATGTAAAGCGGCGACTTGGTCGTCCGCTCACACTTTCACAAAATTCTACAAAGTTGATGTAGGTGCATCTTCGGATGCCTCTTTCGGCCGCAAGGTTTTGCAAGCGGCTGTTTAGAGTTGCAACTCCTCCGTTGGAGGAGTGCTGTTTTGTGTTTGGGGTGAAGTTTATTTTTATGCTGTTACCACCCCTCGTTTTTTCTCTGACACTGCTTTGGGACGTCCCACTTTGTCAATAGAGAAGCTGTGTCGGTCCATGGACGAAAGAGTAAATAGGATTTTTTACTCACCGTAAAATCCTTTTCTCTGAGTCCATGGACCGACACAGCACCCACCCCTCCTTTTAAGTCTGTACTGCTTTTTGACGAACTGATCTGCGAGATGCAGACTGAGGGGATATACCCAGAGGGTCCGCCCCCTGGGCGGTACTGTAGAAGGTGTGATGCAACACTTTTTACAAGTTTTCTGCCTAGTTACTCCTAATTAACGGATAATACCCACTTTGTCAATAGAGAAGCTGTGTCGGTCCATGGACTCAGAGAAAAGGATTTTACGGTGAGTAAAAAATCCTATTTTTCGGGGTAGGTCTTACCATCTAATGTTCTGTCTTCTCTCCCCTCTCTTTCCCTGCCTGACAGGAATGCCCAGTGTGAACTGAGTTAAAATGCTTGTAAAATCCTATAATCTACTCTATTACAGTAATATATAATGTACAATGTGTGTGTTTCTGTAATATAATTATGCCAAATACCTTCGTTATAAAGCCGCTATGCGCTTCTGTGACCTGCCACTGCTCTCTTCCCCACAATTATATTACAGAAACATACACGTTTTACATTATATACTACTGTAAAAGAGTGGATTATAGGATTTTACAAGCATTTTAAACTAGGGCTTATTTTCGGGGTAGGGCTTATATTTCAGCCCTCCAGGAAAATAACGCTAGGTCTTATTTTCGGGGTAGTTTTTTTTTTTAGGGAAACACTGTATGTTTTCTGACTGCACCCCAGAGTCACAGTGCGAGGCATGTCCCACGCACCAAATATTTTCTTGCAGTTCCTCGTCCACAATTTCAGCTCTCCAATCACAATCTGCACTGCTTTATCTAGCTGTTCCTATATCACGGTCCCTAGTAGCCTTTCTTGCAGGTGTCTTCAAACTGTACATACTACAACCAATCATTTCTGAATTTTTTTTAAACCTTAGCGTCTATGGATAACCAAAAATATTCAACAATACACCAGCTGCAGTGAGAAAAATTGCTACAAAGCAATGGACAATATAAAAACAATTTGCTGCGCTTAGTATTAGTAAGGTTATTATACAGGCATCTATATCTGATACAGTCCCAATAGGTGATGATATGAGGTGCTGGTGCTCGAATGACACATCTATGTGCAGATGTGCTCAGACTGGGTGCCCCACATGGATGTGCACTCACCCCTAGATGTTGAGCACCTATCTCTAGTATGGTCTCTCAAGCGTGTGAGGATACCCCTGTAGAAGTCTGTTTACTGACGTCTCATGCAGAAAAAAAACTCATATAGATGGATGGAAATGGCATTGCGCAATGAGTTTTTTTATTTGTAATTTCCATCCATCTACATGAGGTTTTGTCTGGACCTAAATGGCACCTGAACTGATGAACAGACACGCACTGGACCCTAGGCACGAACCTGCGGCCATTCATATGTAAACCCTGCCTAACTCTCCACAGAATTTGATCTTCTCACTGCACTGCCTCCTTTTTCTTTCCTCCATAGTTCGCTCATAATTTGCCTTCTCTGCCCCTCCCAATGTTTCATGGTCAACTTTTGCTCTTGTCTCTCCTTTAATCCCTACCACCCCTGAACAGCTTTCACTCTGCCTTGTCTATGCCCTCCCCAGTACACAGCCACTTGCTATCCTGCCTACTCTATCTCTTTCCCCTTTCCATGTTTAGTCCCCATTCTCTTTCCTTCTTTATGGTCCACAATAGGCTCCTGCACGTCTTCCTCTACCCTCAAGATCAGCTTACACCCTATCTCTCCCCACGATCAATTTAGTAGGATGGAACCCATGACCAAATAAAGTTTCTCCAGCTAAAGTTTCTTATTGGGTGGTAATGCATACAGCCATATTTAACTGCTCAGAGCACAACAAAACATTCAACCTAAATGAACCCTTTAATAAATGGACACATATTTGCTAGATTTAGTTAGGTATTTTTTTAAATATATGATTGTAAGTCAGAAGGTTAACAATGTGTATAATATTTTCTGCAAACTTTCACATATCTTTTCATAAAATTCCTAAATGGCATTAGACTATTTTTGTATTTTTTATATTGGAATAAAATGCTACTAAATATTACCTAGACCATCCAATACTTTATGTGAAGGACCCTTACCCCAACTGTCTCCCAGTCTGTACATTCTTCAGTAGATGGCAATGGGGCATGCAAAAAAGGTGCCATAAAAACTCTCCATCTGCTATAAATGAAGCTGATAAATTTAACCTAAAGGCTGGGTTCACACGTACTGCGGCCATGGCTCACAGCAGGGTGTCCGGTGCGTCCCTGTTCACCAATTCATGTGCGAATCAAATCCAAATTTCTGCCTGAATTTGCACCTGATTCAGAGCCAAAGACGCACAGGGTACTTTCCAAGTGCAGACTGTGGCTGCCCCGGAGGTGTGCGAAAGCCAGTCACACTCTCCTGTCATGCGAATTGGATGCAGGGAAACTCACATCCAATTCGCATAAGTGTGAACCCAGCCTAAGTGTGGTAGGTACATCTTACAGGACCGGTGTGCTAACAGAATTATGGAGGTCTCCACTGCAGACCTCTCCCATGCTAGTATAGTGTAATGAAAGATTCACTTTAAGGTTTTCTCTATGAATGTTTTGTGATAGTGGATTAACTGGACGACACTTGTAATATGTAACATTTGTTGTATTGTATATCTTTTATTTACAGGAAAGCTTTTGAAAGCGGAGTATATATTAAGTAGTCTAATAAGCAACAATGGAGCAACAGGTAAGAAACAAAATAAACCTCAATTAGGATGCAGCCCTGTACTGTTTGGGGACTTATTTATCTAACCACTTCAGCCCTAGAAGGATTTACCCCCTTAATGACTGGGCCATTTTTTGCGATACGGCACTGCGTTACTTTAGCTGACAAATGCGCGGTGTGGCAGTGTGCTGGCAGGGCTGTGAAAAACTTCCCTCTCCATTGAAATTAATGGAAAGCGCTACAAAAGCGCCTGAAAAGCGCTTCAAAAGCGCTCAGTGTTTTTACTGGCAGTTTAGAAGCGCCTCAGTGTGAAAGTGGCCTTATCATTAGAAGGTTTGTTCAATAAAATTTTAATTGTACTCTTAATAATTGATAACATGAGAATTATGCTGACTGTTGTTTACATCAATTATTTAGGTAAATGAGAAAAATTATCATTGGCATAATAATTTGGAACAGGGTGTATTGATTGGTTTGCGCAAAAGTTATAGCGTCTACAAAATAGGGGATAGATTTATAGCATTTTTATTATAATTTTTTTTTTTTTACTAGTAATGGCGGTGATCAGCGATTTTTAGCGGGACTGCGACATTGCAGACAGATCGGACACCTAACTGACATTTTTTACACTTTTTTGGGAACCAGTGACATTATTGCAGTGATCAGTGCTAAAAATATGCACTGACATTGTACTAATGACACTGGCAGGGAAGGGGTTAATATCAGGGGCAATCAAGGGGTTAAATGTGTTCCCTCAGTGTGTTTCTAACTGTGTGGGGTGATGGGAAGCCTGGGACATCACACAGATCTGTCTTCCTGCATAGCAGAAAGACAGGATCTCTGTGTGATCCCCTGTCAGAATGTAGTTCTAGTTGTCACTTTTCTAATTTGTAGCAAATATGCGTGGCAAGTCTCTATAGCAAGAGCAAAGTTGCAGTGGTGAATCTACAGCAAGAGCACTGCAAGTCAAAGTGACCCCTGTGGTGGGATGACTATGGCACAACATACCTGAACCAGAACTTGCAGAATGTTTGCAAAGAAAGTTGATCTGGAGTCATGCATTACGGACTTACTGCAATGATGCAACAAACTTGTGAAGCCTGGCAAGTCTAGCACTAGCTTAGCAAGTCATTTTCAAACTTGCAGCTCAATTGCTTGTTATCTGGGCATAATTTTAATTTGTAATAGCGGTGGTATTTGGGCAGCACTTGAAATTGTGGGCTATAAATAAATCTTATGGACAGTTCATACTCCATGCTCTGACCTGGTATTAAATTTCTTTGCTGTTCTGTTGGCTATACTGGCAGAGAAGCGTTATGGGCAGGGTAAAATACAATATAAGTTTATTTTCATAAAATTGTGCAGTTATACTTTAAAAAAATCAGTGCACACAAAATTGCTATTGCACATATATTGACTACCGTACTTCTTTTTTTTTATCAGATTTTATTCAATTAAGTTAAATATAAATCAATATAATATTATATTGACTACGGCATATTAAAATATGTAAATATTTAATTGTTACACTTTAAGGTCACTTCTCGAAAACCAGCCTAGGTTTTTATTATAAATAATACATTGCAGTGAAATATTATTTTGCAAGTCTGTTATAATGTATGTATTGTATAAAAGGTTAATTTTGATTTAAATGGTGGAATACTAAGGCCACCTTCACACTGAGGCGCTTCTAAACTGCCAGTAAAAACACTGAGCGCTTTTGAAGCGCTTTTCAGGCGCTTTTGAAGAGCTTTCCATTCATTTCAATGGAGAGGGAAGTTTTTCACAGCCCTGCCAGCACACTGCCCCAGTGTGAAAACATTCATTGATTGTAATGGAAACAAGTTTTCGTGAGCTTTATAGGCGCTTTTTTTAGCGTGAAAGCGCCTGAAAAGCGACTCAGTGTGAAAGTGGTCTTAGTTGTAGAGTTCCTTTAAAACAGTTTACCTGATATGATTTTTTTTCTATTATCTTTTTAATTTTTTGAAAAATAACCAGGTACCTGGCTATATTCTGAAGAGAGTGACAGAATTTTAGTTCAGTCTGTATGCATCCAGATCAGGGGACAAATCCTGCAGAAATTAGGTAAGGAGACGTATATACATTTTTTATTGTTATTACTTAAATTCTTAGCTTTAGTCCATTTTTGTCTACCGCATGTAGAATTATTTAAAGTAATGCAGGAAAAAAGTGTTATGTATTATTTACTTAATCACCCCTGTGACCTTTTCTAGAAAGAGAGTTGTCAAAATGTGGCTTTTACTACAGTGGTACCATTACCACACACTTCAAATCTTAGTGTTTGTTTGAATTTAAAGCATAGTGGAACTTCCACTTATCCGTCTGCTCCCCCCCTCCGGTACCACATTTGGCACCTTCCAAGGGGGAGGGGGGAACGGGTACCAATTTTTGACAGGTACCGTTTCCCACTTCAGGGAGATGGGGCTGTGACACCGTCTCGCCGGAAGTTCGGCCCACTCCCTCTGCCGCCAGACCAATTAGAATGTGCAGCGCACTTTGCGCATGCACAGTAGGGGGCTGGCTGTGAAGCCGAAAGGCTTCACTGCCGGGTTCCCTTACCGAAGATCGGCTGGGGTGCCGACATCGCCTGTTATCGGTAGAGTTACGTGAACCACTCCCTCCACCTTTAACATGTCCTCAATAAAATATAGCGGCTCTGCAAAGCATGCAATGCAAACACATAATCCAAATTTCAGACACTGCATTGAAAATCAACCACTTTATTCCACTTACAAAGTTTCCAAAGGATAAAAGCATATAATATCACTGCCTGATTAAATAGCATGTCCCAACTTGGGTTTCATCTTTACCCACTTCATCAGGGTATCTAATTAGCTACACCAATATACTCCTAATAGCCTTCACTCCCACTAATTAAACACTAACATACCAATTGAAAATTATGTATGCTTGTACAATTTAACCTCTATATTTTACAAGTCATTACATTCTAAAACATTCCTCAAAGTTACATAATGGCCCACCATGGTGTTTTTACCATCATCTAGAAATAAAGCATAAACTAGTCACAGGGCAGTTCAGTCAGCCCCTAAATATAAAAAAAATAACACAACTCAACTAGCAATAAGCATAATGTTATCCTACAATATACCGAGACATAGAAAGCAAACACCTCAATAAAGGATACCAGCTCTAGATTGCAGTGTGAGAACTTGCAGCTGAAGGATTCGGGATTACAGAAATGTGAGTTAGCAGTGTAAACTGTATTTTGAACCTCAGTAAAGTATTAATAGTATCCTTTATTGAGATGATTGGGGGAAAGGATGTACCTATATTCCAATGATTGTAGACTCGTTATGCATATGGTGATATGACACTCAGGGGCTGATTTACGAAACGTTTGCGCCATGAGTATTGGCGCATCTGCGTGCGCAATGGCTGTTTTGGTATTTACAAAACATTAGCGCCTGTAGCGCAGCCCTATTTGCCATTTACTATAGTGTTGTCGGCGGACGGGAGGAGGCGCTCAGTGCGCCACTATGGACCTGGCGCACGGCATGTTAAACACTAAATATAAAGAAGCTGGAAGTGAGAATATAATGGGGGTGACATGGGGTGATGTGAGGAAGTGTAGGGACACCTGCCCAAATAACAAACATGGCCAAAATAGAGTGATAAAGTAACTTTTTCAAAACCAGCCCCCTGCGCCGGCAAGTACGATTCGAGCTGCGGGAGGTTTTTTTGAGCTCAGCGTGGGAATTTCAATGGTTCAAATGCGCCGGGACACTGCACCGGCAAAATCTTAGTAAATGTCAAGTCACCTAAGTCAATTTGCATAAGTTGAACAGGCGCAGCTCTGAACTTTCCATTGCGCCTGCAGAATGACATTTCTAAAGGAAAAAAAAAACATTTAAAAGCAGCCGCGGCTATAATGAATTTTCGGCTCCCGGCAATATAGAGAAAAGTCATTGAAAGTCTTTGCTAACCAAAAAAAAAAAGCGTGGGGGTTCCCCCAAATTCCATAACCAGGCCCTTCAGGTCTGGAATGGATATTAAGGGGAACCCCGCTGCAAATTTCTTAAAAAAATGACGTGCGGGTTCCCCCCAAATATCCATACCAGGCCCTTGAGATCTGGCATGGATTTTAAGGGGAACTCCACCCCAAATTAAAAAAAAAGGCGTGGAGTCCCCCCAAAAATCCACACCAGACCCTTATCCGAGCACATAACCTGGCTGGCCGCAGGGGAAGAGGGGGGGACGAGAGCGGCCCCCCTCCCTCCTGAACCGTACCAGGCCACATGCCCTCAACATGGGGAGGATGTCCCCATGTTGATGGGGACAAGGGCCTCATCCCCACAACCCTTGCCCGGTGGTTGTGGGGGTCTGCGGGCGGGGGGCTTATCGGAATCTGGAAGACCCCTTTAACAAAGGGGACCCCCAGATCCCGGCCCCCCCTATGTGAAATGGTAATGGGGTACATTGTACCCCATTACCATTTCACAAGGAAAGTGTCAAAAATGTAAAAAATGACAAGAGCCGGTTTTTGAAAATTCCTTTATTAATGTCTTTTCCTTTCTTCCATCTTCTTCTTCTTCCATCTTCTTCTTCCATCTTCTTCTTTTCTCCAATCGGGTTTCTTCCTCCATCTTCCTCTTCATCTTTATCTTCATCTTCCTTCTTCCTTCGGTCTTCTTGTCCGCATCTTGCTCCGGCGTCTTCCCTTCTTCTTTCTTCTCCGGCCGCTCCGTTTGAATTGGAGGTTCCCGCTGGGTGACACTTCAGTTCTCCACTTGGTCCGCTGCCACCTGGTGGCTCCGCCCCCCTCTGACACCGCGGGGAAAGTCCCCGTGAAATCCATGTGCGTCAGAGGGGGGCGGGGTCACCGGTGTAAGCGGACCCAGAGGGGAACTGAAGAACTGAAGCGTCGCACAGCGGGAACCTCCAATTCAAACGGAGCGGCCGGAGAAGAAAGAAGAAGGGAAGACGCCGGAGCAAGATGCGGACGAGAACACCGAAGGAAGAAGGAAGATGAAGATGAAGATGAAGATAAAGAGGAAGATGAAGATGGAGGAAGAAACCCGAATGGAGAAAAGAAGAAGATGGAAGAAGATGGAAGAAGAAGATCGAGGAAGATGGAAGAAGAAGATGGAAGAAGAAGATGGAAGAAGAAGATGGAAGAAAGGAAAAGACATTAAGGCAATAAGCCCCCCCGCCCGCAGATCCCCACAACCACCGGGCAAGGGTTGTGGGGATGAGGCCCTTGTCCCCATCAACATGAGTACATCCTCCCCATGTTGAGGGCATGTGGCCTGGTACGGTTCAGGAGGGAGGGGGGCCGCTCTCGCCCCCCCCTCTTTTCCTGCGGCCGGCCAGGTTATGTGCTTGGATAAAGGGTCTGGTGTGGATTTTTAGGGGGACTCCACGACATTTTTTTTTTAAATTTGGGGTGGAGTTCCCCTTAAAATCCATGCCAGATCTCAAGGGCCTGGTATGGATATTTGGGGGGAACCCCACGTAATTTTTATTAAAAATTTGCAGCGGGGTTCCCCTTAATATCCATTCCAGACCTGAAGGGCCTGGTTATGGAATTTGGGGGACCCCCACGCATTATTTTTTTGGGGTTAGCAAAGACTTTCAATGACTTTTATCTGTATTGACGGGAACCAGCAATTCATTACAGCCGCAAGGACTTTTAAATGACTATTATTTTACTTTAGAAATGTCATTTTGCTCTCCAACTGTTATAAACATGGAAAACGTGCTACTTTACAGGCATACTATAGACACCCCCCGGGTATGATATTTAGGGCCAGTTCACACCGGATGCAGTGCAGTGTGTTTTTTTGATGCCTGAAAAACGCAAAGAAAGTTGATCACATTAATGCCAATGGCATAGTTCACACCACTGCAGTCCGTTCCAGTGCGTTTCAGAAAGCCCAAAAAAAATTGGTCATGCTGCATTTTTTAGGTACAAAACTGTACTGGACCCCAGTAAAACACATCAAAAACACAAGGGAACGTACCAAAAATGCACTAGAATGCACCGCAACGCACCTAAATGCACCAAAGACGCACTGCAACACACTTGTCCTAAGTGAAAAGAGGGGGAAAAAAACACTGGACTGCATAAAAAACGCATCAAAAATGCACTGGAATGTGTCAAAAACGCGCATGCAGAAAAGCACCTGGAACGCACCCAGACTGCGTTTCTATAGTGTAAACTAGGACCAGTTCACACCATAGAAACACAATCCGGATGCGTTCCAGGTGCTTTTCTGCATGCACGTTTTTTATGCGTTCCAGTGCATTTTTGGTACGTTTTTGATGCAGTCCAGTGCTTTTTTTCCCCCCTCTTTTTTATTAACCATAGATAAGGACAAGTGTGTTCCAGTGTGTTTTTGTTGCATTTAGGTGTGTTCCTGTGCGTTCCAGTGTGTTTAGGATGCGTTTTAATGCGTTCCAGTACAGTCCAGTGCAGGAAAAATGCAGCATGTTCTACTTTTTTAGTGGAACTGGAACACACTGGAACAAACACTGCCATTTAGAACCATATGTAGCGGCCTCACTCTCTCTCCATCTTTATCGGTTACACACCAACTCATGTCTAGGGGTTCCTGGGTTGTGAGAGTGAGATGCGCCACGGCCCATGTCCTCCCCATTGTAGTAGGGAGGTGAAGGCCACTTACTGATGTTTCCTCGGGCCGGTGTGTTCTGTGAATGCACTGAGTCTGTAATTGCAAGCTCACCAGCCTCCCCTTTGCTTCCAGTAACTGGAGTTCACACACTGGAGAAAGGTCCAACACTTGTTTATTTGACACTCCAATACGCAAAGCACAATAAACAGTTCTTTCGCAGCAAACTGGTTGGGACCTATAACCTTGCCAACGGTGTGGCGAGCAGATCGAGGCACTTCCTAAAGTTTAAGTTCTATGCCACTGTACTATGACCAGCGGCGCCTAAGCCAATCCGGCTGTTACAGAACAGGAAAGATGGGGTCTCTTCCAGCAACCCCTATGAACAGCAATGGAGCCCTCTTCGATACGCTGTGGCCCCTATCAGGGGGATGTGTCCTCCCAAGAGAGTTCCCAGAGGCCCACTGTCACCGGGTTGGTGCTGCTCCGGGTCTCCAGTGGGTAACCTCTCTGGCCTCCTCACCTCAGATACGAGTCCCTCCGCTCAGGGACCCTCGGACAGTCCACCCTAGCGGGACCCAGTCGAAGGTACTGGGCCCCAGGCCTCCTCGATAGTACCTCACCCCAGGCTAAAGGTGCCTGGGATGGACGCCAACATGACTCCGGACCAGGCCATGGGCACCTGGACCAGACTCCTGGATCTCCAGCACCCAGGCCTGGGTGCGGACCGCAACCCTCCTCCTCCGAGGACCTCCTTCCCCGCAAGACCTCGTGGTAAGGGCGTCTCCCCCTTTTATCTCCTCCCATCAACGGTCCGGCGGGTTCCCCGCCCCAGCCACACCATCTCCGGGAAGGGACAAAAACAGGGAGCACTGCAGGAGATGATTCTACCTGAAGCCTGTGGGTACCCCGCCACCCACAGGCAAAGGAGAATACTACATCCTCCAATCCTCCACGAAACAAAAAGGGGTCTGAACCCTAACACAATTATACACCTGGGTCACACTATTCCCCAGGTGTATCCCATCAATTTGAGGACCCCGCTACACATTCCCCCCTGTGATTGGACGCTGGTCCCCAGCGTCAGGTGCACACCCATGCCTCCCATAAAGTGGTGACATGGAGTGAAACCCCTGAGGCAGTTCCTCTAAATTTTTCCCAAGTGCCAAGACCTGCTCAGGGAATGGGGAACATATAAAACAACTTATGTCATAAAACACTTTAAACATCTGCATAATCACAACCCCTCTCCCACACTGTCTAAGAGCCACCCACTCTCAATGATCTTGATTGACGATCCTCCTGCAGGGGAGAAAAAAACAACAACATCCTAACATAATTTCGTGTCATTTGGCTTGAGTGGGCCCGTCAGCCGAGAGACCCACTCACTCCAACAAGCAAGGTGATGTGTGTGTGAAACATTTTCAAACATTTGTTGCGCAACACTGCCACCTGGTGACAACGCCGCGGTCATGACACTCAACGAGTCTTTGTTCTTCCAGCTTTTCCCTACTCTGCCACTATTCCCAAATGTCCTTGCCTTTGGCACATGAAGAAAAGGGGAAACACAAAAAAACACAACAGCCCCAAGTCTCCAATGAGAAAAAGAAAAGCCCAAAGAAAAACAAAAGCAGGGCACAGTCCTGGGTGTCTGGGAATGGCTCTTCCAGAAAGTTCAAGTGCACAAAGGAAATAAACAGGAGTTCTTTTCTCCTATAAGTAAAACTTTGGATCCGGCAGATACAGGGGTTTCAGGTGTTTGTCAAATGCCTCTATCGAATACTCGACATCTTCTCCTTCTCTTCTGCAAATGACTATCTTGTCAGCATGGATATGGCGCCCCAATTTCCATTCAGCTCTGCAGTCCTCAAACCTCTTAGACACTGCCGGCACACATTCCAGGTACCTGCGAGCATGAGGCACCTTCAACTTGTCCCACACAAACTCGTCATACCGTCTTGCTCTCCAGACTTCCACCTCAAATAGCAAGTCCCGGGGCAGATACGGGTACTCCCACCCATATTCCCGAGCTACTTTGTGGCAAAACAGTCTCTGCAAGCGGGCCAAAGGTGGCATAGTGGCTTTCTCTCCAGTTCCAGGCAGCACAATAGCTTCCGGATGCCGAGGTGCCTTTACCAGCTCCCTGAAACTGACTTTCGGCGCTCTCAGAGAAGCGCGGGGTGTCCCCACAACCAAAGCAGGTGAGGTAACAGTAGATGAGGACACCGGTGGAGGGGTAGGTTCCCTCGTAGGCTGCGGGTCTTCCACCCGAGGTGTGCTGTCTCCTGTGTACATAGGTGAATCCCGTACCGCACGGGAAGCAAGAAGTGGCATTCTATCCCAGCCCTTGCGGCTGAACAGTTCGTCTATCTCGCCATCATCTCCGCAGTCAGACAGCGACTCTAGGTCGGAGGTGTCATACATCTCCGCAGGCAGATATCTTCCGGCCTCCCTGGGGGGCTCCACCTCCAATGGGCCCCCGACACCTCCAACCACCACCACAGTCCCAGCCCCTGGCTCACCTGACCCTTGTAGAGGACTGGGATGTCCGGGACTTCCTTCTCGACCGGCGCCATCCAGGCCAGGCAAGCAGCGGGGTGAAGCTCGACCACGTCCATAGGATGCCTGTACTAGGCCAACTTTCCTCTTCGGGGGTGGGAGCAGAGAACTTGTGGCGACCGAGGCAGCATCCTCGGATTTTTCTCTGTTGGGCAGTCCATCGCCCTGGTCAGCGCGCACGGGAACCTCGACAAAGGCCTTGATCTCCCCTTCCGAAGTAGCGGTACCCGTGAGGTGGTTGAGGCGAAGGGCCCGGGGCCTTGCTGTGGATGACTCGACCTCAAAAAGGAATTCTCTGCACTCCTCACATCGCCCGAATGGCTTCAGGGTGACCACCAGTCCCGAGCAGCCGGGACAGATCACACCGAGGGCCTCCGTGTCTCTGCAAGTGTACAGAGCCAACCGCCCTCGGGGCCTAAGTCTTATCCCCGTGTCTGTGATGGGGGCAGCAAAGGAAGTCATTCTCGTGGGGTGAGGAACCATAATCCACGGGGCACTTGAGGTCATCCCGACTATCTGCTGCTCCATCATGCACTGACCCCGCGCCGGAGTCTCCACGTGTATCCCCACACTTGGCCAGACTCCTCCCATGAGCTGTACATTTTCGCGGGCTTCCTCTTGACTCCGCCCACGTACAATGTCGCCATGGGGTGCCTCGTGGCGCAGTGCGTTAACAGTCCCCACGTGCAGTACGTCACACGGCTGGACCTCTCCCTTTTTCCGCTCCTCCGCATGGGCCTTTCCCGTGTTAGGGTCATTTCCACAACTCCGAGCAGGGACGCACTTTGGCCAGTAATATGGCCAATCTGCTCGGAACTCCTCTGGGCAGCAAAGTTCAAATGTAGACATTCTCAAGTCCATCTTTAGAACACACTCTATCCCGGACTCACGAGCCCCCACGTGTAGCGGCCTCACTCTCTCTCCATCTTTATCGGTTACACACCAACTCATGTCTAGGGGTTCCTGGGTTGTGAGAGTGAGATGCGCCACGGCCCATGTCCTCCCCATTGTAGTAGGGAGGTGAAGGCCACTTACTGATGTTTCCTCGGGCCGGTGTGTTCTGTGAATGCACTGAGTCTGTAATTGCAAGCTCACCAGCCTCCCCTTTGCTTCCAGTAACTGGAGTTCACACACCGGAGAAAGGTCCAACACTTGTTTATTTGACACTCCAATACGCAAAGCACAATAAACAGTTCTTTCGCAGCAAACTGGTTGGGACCTATAACCTTGCCAACGGTGTGGCGAGCAGATCGAGGCACTTCCTAAAGTTTAAGTTCTATGCCACTGTACTATGACCAGCGGCGCCTAAGCCAATCCGGCTGTTACAGAACAGGAAAGATGGGGTCTCTTCCAGCAACCCCTATGAACAGCAATGGAGCCCTCTTCGATACGCTGTGGCCCCTATCAGGGGGATGTGTCCTCCCAAGAGAGTTCCCAGAGGCCCACTGTCACCGGGTTGGTGCTGCTCCGGGTCTCCAGTGGGTAACCTCTCTGGCCTCCTCACCTCAGATACGAGTCCCTCCGCTCAGGGACCCTCGGACAGTCCACCCTAGCGGGACCCAGTCGAAGGTACTGGGCCCCAGGCCTCCTCGATAGTACCTCACCCCAGGCTAAAGGTGCCTGGGATGGACGCCAACATGACTCCGGACCAGGCCATGGGCACCTGGACCAGACTCCTGGATCTCCAGCACCCAGGCCTGGGGGGCCTGGGTGCGGACCGCAACCCTCCTCCTCCGAGGACCTCCTTCCCCGCAAGACCTCGTGGTAAGGGCGTCTCCCCCTTTTATCTCCTCCCATCAACGGTCCGGCGGGTTCCCCGCCCCAGCCACACCATCTCCGGGAAGGGACAAAAACAGGGAGCACTGCAGGAGATGATTCTACCTGAAGCCTGTGGGTACCCCGCCACCCACAGGCAAAGGAGAATACTACATCCTCCAATCCTCCACGAAACAAAAAGGGGTCTGAACCCTAACACAATTATACACCTGGGTCACACTATTCCCCAGGTGTATCCCATCAATTTGAGGACCCCGCTACACATATAACCAACTTTCCATGCATTTTGGATGCATAAAAAACGCAATGCACTGCATGTGGTGTGAAATGGCCCTTAAGCAATTTGGAATGTTTAAAGGCACTTCTCCTTGTTTTGTTTTTGGTGTTTTCCAAATTGGTGACATTGATATATGTCCCATAGGGTGGGACCTGGGCCCCCATTTTAAGGCCAATAACTAGAAGATAAGCCAGCCAAGTAGGGACTAGCAAAATTAACAAGTCAGTTCCCATAGACTGCAATGGTATTTGTTGGTGGGGGGGGGGTGATTGTCCCATCTCTAATTTTGTAGCATGATGGATGATGTGCTTAATTTTGGACGGGGGGAGGGGGGGGGGTTATTTTTTGCTAGCTGCATTGGTGTTGTTCTGCACATGCCCAACCAGTTAGTTTTTTTTTGCGTGCTTTTTGTGTGTGAACAGCGCCTGGATATTTCTGGGCATGCTCACTCAGAGAGTGTTTTGATGGGTTAGTAATTGAAGGACATCCTTAACAGGTGTGCCCACTTTGAATTTCAGTCTCTATATTGAGTGAACTTGCATTTTGGGTGTTTCATGGACTGTGCATGTGTTTTCAATTGCCTCATTAGCACACAAACATATGTTATATAAAGCTCAGAGGGAACATTCGTTCGCTTGCCCTGAGAAGAGGCAAGTGTGTGTGCGTGTGTGGGGGGCAAAATGTACATGTTGGTGTCCTTATCGAGTTTGTAACACATGTATTTTATTTGTTATGTCTTTGCAAAACAGGTAATTGGTTAACTTTTGTGGATTGTATATTTTTTGTGTGGGGGAAATGTTCCCCTGAAATAATTCTGATGTTGTTAATGTGTGTCGTTTGTTCACTTTGATTTAATTGTCTGCGCTGCATTTTATTTTTGGCCAAAAATTTCTCAAGATGTTGAGTCTGTAACTGTTTCAAATTGACCATGTTTTTTTTTGCCTTCCCTTTTATTTTGTTGACCAATAAAATTTGATGCAAAGTTTTGATGTTTGTTTTGTGTTTTCTTTGCAACAAATGTGACAGCTGATTGGCATGTCAAAACAAAACTGGTGTGATTTGTCTAATCTGGTGCCTTCATGCTAGCATATGCATGGATTTTATTGTGTGCTGCCATGGAAAGTCACCAGGAAATGAAAAATACAGAGCGGTAGGTATTCAATTTTCCTTTTTTTTACTGCAGTGGTTCTCAGCCTCAGTCCTTAAGTACCCCCAACAGGACATGTTTTGTGAATTTATCTTATCGAGAATTGCTGTCCAAAAATCAAAACCATTGACTGTGATTTAAAGCACATGTGCAAGATGAAGGAAAACCTGCAAACATGGCCTGTTGGGGGTACTTGAGAAGCACTGATTTAGAGCACTGCACTTAAAAATAGCTCAAGGCCATACAATTCTAATTGTGGGCATTTTGAGGGAAACACAGTAAGTGTTAGAACCCCTGCGTGTGTGTTTTTTTTATTATTTTTTTTATTTTTTTTGTAGTTTGGCCTTTGTGTCTCCTTTTCTTAAAATTGGCTTCACTTCCTGTCACACAGCTAAACAGGAAGTGAAGGTAAAACCCTACCAATGTCTTTTCTTGGGGACACACAGATTAATCTAACTAGTGTCCCCATTGAGCAAATTGCACTCTAGCACTTTGTTGTGTACACCCCAAATCAATGTATAGTTTGGGGTTTAGTAAAGACAAATCCACTCTGCAGTAAAAGTGTAGCTGCTGAAAATCTGAGGGAAAGTACTGGTGATTGGCTGTTCCAATCATGTAAAAGCAAAGATGGTGTATTTTTTTGGTTTGCATGTCCCCCTCAGATATACAGCAAGTGCACTTGTAGTGCAAAGTAGATTTGCCTTTAGTAAATAAACCCCAAAGTCCAAAATACCTAATAATTTGGGGTGTACCCCGCAATATGCTGGAGTGCAATGTGCATAATGGGGAAAGTATTTAGACTGACCTGTGTGTCCCCAAGGAAAGACATTGTTAGGGATTTTCCCTCACTTCCTGTGTGGCTATGTGACAGGAAGTGAATTATTTGGAAGGATAAAGTGGCCAAATTATTTACTTTAACTTTTCAAAGACTCATTCCTAAGTTGAATTGTGATGCATGTCAGTGGCCCATTTGGACCCTCTTTAATCACTTGAGATCAGCGCTATAACTGATCGACGGCCACAGCATGGTCCTCAATTGCCGGGAGTCCATCAATAAACGTCCTCCCCTTTGCAAGCGCTGTGGTCACAGAGTCACTGAGACTCAGGTGATGACAGATCCGAGTAAGGGGCCCGATCCCTGCCCTTTACCATGTGATCAGCTGTCAGCAAATGACAGCTGATCACGTGATGTAAACAAAAGCTGGGTAATGGTTTTTGTTTTCTCCTTGTGCTGACAGCGTGAGCATAAAAAAAAGGCAATCACCTGCTTATGTGCAAGGGACATGGGGCCCGAAGAGGAAGAGGCAATTCTGCATCATCTGTGACAATTAGTAGCCCCTGCCAGTGCCACCTATCAATGCCCACCACTGGTGCCAATCAGTGGCATCTAGCAGTGCTGCCTATCAGTGCCCATCACTGCCAACTATCATTGCCACCTAGCAGTGCCACTTCTCACTGCCCACCAGTGGCAAATAGCAATGCCACCTCTCAGTGCCCACCTTTGCCACCTTATCGGTGCCCATCAGTGCAGTCTCATCAGTGTACATCAATGAAGAAGAAAAATTACCTTTTTTAAAAATATTAACCAGTTTCCTACCGCCCACCGTCAAATGACATCCTTGGCTTTGGGCGGTGACATCTGAATGATGCCTGCAGTTGCAGGCATCATTCAGATATCATTCTTTTCAGCCGGCGATTCTGTGCACAATAAAAACGATCTGCCGCTTGATTGTTCTTATAGGCGGGGGGAGGGGACGTTCCCCCCCCTCTTGCCGCCATCCGGTGCTTCTCCGGGCTCTACCGTGCCATCTGGGGCTCGGAGAACGATTTGGAGATGACTGGTGACCAGATGGTCATCAGTCATCTCTATGACCGTCGGAGGCGCGGGCACGACGTTATGACATCACGCCGTGTTCCCGTATGTTAACCAAGCCGTGATCTCGGCTGTCAGCATGAGATTGGTGATTTTTTTGGACCAATATCATGCTTTCCAGCCTGGAGGAGAGATGCGGGGTCTTATTGACCCCGCATCTCTCCATAAAGAGGACCTGTCACACACATTCCTATTACAAGGGATGTTTACATTCCTTGTAATAGGAATAAAAGTGATCCAAAAATTTTTTAAAAAAATTTAAAAAGAGTAAGAAATACAAAAAAGTAAAAAAACAAAATAAAAAAAATAAGCAAAAATACGAAAAAACGCCCATGTCCCCGGTAGCTCGCGCTCAGAAGCGAACACACACGTAAGTCCCGCCCACATATGTAAACGCAGTTCAAACCACACATGTGAGTTATTGCTGCGTGTGTTAGAACGAGTGCAACAATTCTAGCACTAGACCTCCTCTGTAATGCCAAAATGGTAACGTGTAAAAAAAATTAAAGCATCGCCTAGGGAGATTTTTAATTACTGAAGTTTGGTGTCATGCCATGAGTGTGCGCAATTTTAAAGCGTGATGTGTTAGGTATCTATTTACTCAGCATAACAACATCTTTCACATTATACCAAAAAATTTGACGTAACTTTACTGTTTTGTAATATTTTTAGCAAACAAAAGGCGTTTAAAAATTTATTGCGCAAATACCGAGCAAGATAAAAATTTGCAATGACCGCCATCTTATTCCCTAGGGTGTCTGCTCCAAAAACATATCTAATGTTTGGTGTTTAGAAGTAATTTTATAGCCATAAATTCATGATTTTTACATGAAGGAGAGAAGTGCCAGAATAGGCCCAGTGCTGAAGTGGGTAAAATATCCATTTTTTTTTTTTTTAAACTCGGTCTTTTGTATTTATAGAAAAAAAATAAAAATAAAACACAAAGGTGATCAAATAGCACCAAAAGCAAGCTCTATTTGTGTGCCAACAAATAAAACATTTTCATTGGGTTACAGTGTTGTATGAGCGCGCAATTGTCATTAAAAGTGCATCAGCACTGAAATGTGAAACTTGCTCTGGGCAGTGTGCAAGTGGTTAATATAAGGCTACATGCACACGGACGTTTTTCAAGCCGCTTGTTTGAGCGTTTTTTGCAGCTTAAAAACATCTCTCCATGTTAGCCTATGGCCTCATGGCCACCATGGCTTTTTTGAGCTGTAAATGGCGTAGGCGTTTTTAGGCCCCATGTAGACAGGACACTGGTGCAAAGTGTTTTGAACTAAGGTTAAAAGTGGCATTTAGAAAGGCGCGCTTTGTGGCGTTTGCATGCCGTGTTTTACCACATTTGCGTGTATATGATAAGGAGCCGCCCTAAGCTCCAAAAACAGTATTATTTACGATTTTAGCTATTTTTGGAGACCAGAGTGATATCAGCAGCTGAGAGCAGCAGTGTAGTTGTATTTAGCGTGTCACTTGCCACATCACTTGCCACAAGATGTGGATTGTCCACTTGCCACGTCAGCTGCCCCAAGTTGTGGATTGTCCACAATGCAATGGAAGCAATTTCATTTATATATATATATATATATATATATATATTGGTTTTTCCTCATTTGCCATAAATTTGGAGTTTATCAATGTAAAAAAATAGGTCACCTTTAAAAACGCTTCTAAACTAAAATGCGGCTAAACGCTGGTACCGCGTCTGAAACATGGAAATCTTTGGCGTCTGAAGGCATTTTGAGGGTTTGTGAAAAACGATTTTAAACGCAACTGCAGATTTTTTTTGCCAGGCCAAAAACAGTGTTTTGTATGTAATAGAATTCAATGGACCGGCATCCAAAACGCAAGTACCGCAATTTTGCGGCGATTTTTTGTTTTACCCGTTTATAACTGGTTGTTAAAGGAAATGTAAAAAAAAAAAAACGGTAAAAAAAAAAACAGCGTGGGGGTCCCCCCCCCAGGTCCATACCAGGCCCTTGGGTCTAGTATGGATTCAAAGGGGACCCCCCAAAAAAATGAAAAAAAACTGGCGTGGGGGTCCCCCCAGAATCCATACCAGGCCCTTCAGGTCTGGCATGTATTTTAAGGGGAACCCCGCGCCAAAAACCAAAAAAATTTGCGTGGGGTCCCCTAAAAATACACACCAGACCCTTAATCCGAGCACTCAACCTGGCAGGCCGCAGGGGAAAAGGGGGGGACGAGAGAGTGGCCCCCCTCCCTCCTGAACCGTACCAGGCCGCGTGCCCTCAACATGGGGGGTTTGGTGCTTTGGAGCAGGGGGGCGACCTGCGGCCCCCCCACCCCAAAGCACCCTGCCCCCATGTTGATGGGGACAAGGGCCTCTTCCCGACAACCCTGGCCATTGGTTGTCGGGGTCTGCGGGCGGGGGGCTTATCGGAATCCTTTAATAAGGGGGACCCCAGATACCTGCCCCCACCCTATGTGAATGAGTATGGGGTACATCGTACCCCTACCCATTCACCTGGTGGCAAAATAAGTCAATAAAAAAAGACAAAACAGGTTTGAAAAGTAATTTATTGGGCAGCTCCGGGGGTCTTCTTCCGACTTCTGGGGTCTTTCTGCTATCTTCTGCTAGCTCTTTTGCTAGCGGGGGTCCCGGGCTTCCTCGCCATCTTCGGGGGTCTTTCTGCCGGGCCCCCCGCTATCTTCTGCTAGCTCTTTTGCTAGCGGGGGTCCCGGGCTTCCTCGCCGTATTCTTCCGACTTCGGGGGTCTTTCTGCCGGGCCCCCACTATCTTCTGCCAGCTCTTTTGCTAGCGGGGGTCCCGGGCTTCCTCGCCGTCTTCTTCCGACTTCGGGGGTCTCTTGTTCTGTTCTCCGGTTCTTCTCCGGTGTCTTCTCCACGATCTCCGGTTCTTTCTGCCTTCTGCCGGGTGCCCCGCTATCTTCTCGCAGCTCTTTTGCTAGCGGGGTCCCGGTCTTCTTCGTCGCTTTCTTCCCTCTTCTCTTCGCCCGATGTTGCCTCGTCGCTGTCCACCGCTGCAATGATCTGTCCGAGCTGCGGTGCCACTTTTATTGGCATGGGGCGTGGTCACCGGGTGATGCCACCGCTGACCCCGCCCCCGTTTCACGTCACAGTCCCATCATTCCCCGCGACTGTGACATCATACGGGGGCGGGGTCAGCGGTGGCATCACCCGGTGACCACGCCCCATGCCAATAAAAGTGGCACCGCTGCTCGGACAGATCATTGCAGCGGTGGACAGCGATGAGGCAACATCGGGCAAAGAGAAGAGGGAAGAAGGCGACGAAGAAGACCGGGACCCCGCTAGCAAAAGAGCTGCGAGAAGATAGCGGGGCGCCCGGCAGAAGGCAGAAAGAACCGGAGATCGTGGAGAAGACACTGGAGAAGAACCGGAGAACAGAACAAGAGACCTCCGAAGTCGGAAGAAGACGGCGAGGAAGCCCGGGACCCCCGCTAGCAAAAGAGCTGGCAGAAGATAGCGGGGGCCAGGCAGAAAGACCAACGAAGTTGGAAGAAGACGGCAAGGAAGCCCGGGACCCCCGCTAGCAAAAGAGCTAGCAGAAGATAGTGGGGGCCCGGCAGAAAGACCCCCGAAGTCGGAAGAAGACCCCCGGAGCTGCCCAATAAATTACTTTTCAAACCTGTGTTGTCTTTTTTTATTGACTTATTTTGCCACCAGGTGAATGGGTAGGGGTACGATGTACCCCATACTCATTCACATAGGGTGGGGGGCCGGCATCTGGGGGCCCCCTTTTTAAAGGGGGCGCCCGGATTCCGAAAAGCCCCCCGCCCGCAGACCCCGACAACCAACGGCCAGGGTTGTCGGGAAGAGGCCCTTGTCCCCATCAACATGGGGGCAGGGTGCTTTGGGGTGGGGGGGCCGCAGGTCACCCCCCCTGCCCCGAAGCACCAAACCCCCCATGTTGAGGGCATGCGGCCTGGTACGGTTCAGGAGGGAGGGGGGCCGCTCTCTCATCCCCCCCTTTTCCCCTGCGGCCTGCCAGGTTGCGTGCTCGGATAAGGGTCTGGTTTGGATTTTGGGGGGACCCCCACGCCGTTTTTTCGGCTTAAGGGGGGTTCACCTTAAAATCCAGACCAGACCTAAGATTCTGGTTTGGATTTTGGGGGGACCCCCACGCCGTTTTTCGGCTTAGGGGGTTCACCTTAGAATCCAGACCAGACCTAAGGGCCTGGTATGCTCCTGAAGGGGAACCCATGCGGGTTTTTTCATTAAAATTCGGCGTGGAGTTCCCCTTCATGATTCATACCAAACATGGGACAGCGAGGCTGCCGAGGACCAGCGCGATGATATCGCGCTGAACACATTCTCGGCCAGCTAGTCGCCTCTAGGACACGACTTGAGCGGCTGCTTCACGCTCAGGTTGTGTCCAGGTCGCCTCGCAAAGTCGCGCTGTCCCTGTGTCAGCCGGCACACGAGTCGCCCGCAAGTCGGATCCGACTTCCCGGGCGACCTCTATTCAAATCAATGGGCTCCCATAGGGAACCATTCATTTTCAATAGAGCGTCGCTGACATTTCTATTTACTATAACAGTGCGCCGCTGCTTCCTGCGCCCAGTGAAGGAGTTATCCGGCGCACCAATTAAGGTTAGAAGCAGCGCAGCGCACTGTTATTAGTAAATCAGCCCCTCAGTTCCCTACATCGGTATAATGCTTGTTATCCTTTTGTTTTTATAGATAGCAAACAGCCCAACATCTGTGAAAAGAAAATCATTTGATCCTAATAAAACTATTTAAATCTATCTCAATGATTTTTTCTGTCCCTAGATGATGGGCTGTTTGCTTTCTCTGTTTTTGGGAACAACACATATGGATCCCATTTTAACTGCTTAATTTTTTGCAGATGAGCAGCAGATTTCTATAATACCTGATTGGTTATGGACAGAGTAAGATCATTCTGATTTACACAAATTAAACATCTTGTGGTGTTTTACTTTGTGGATAACATCAGGATATTGGGACAACAAAAAATTGATATCTGAAAGCGAGTTGGGGTGGAGTGGAAGTCGATTTATAAGATCTTAGTACTCTACATAGCATTCAAAGGTCCCAGCGGTGTTCACCTCATATCTTTGTTTGATGTTTAATTTTGTGCTTTCAATAGTTTATGATAGACACAGCATTTTGTACTAGCAGTAAACCGCATGTGTGCTGTGTATATCATATACCATCATAAGTAAAAACTTGGGCCCTCTGTCGTATGGCTAGAGCACTGTCAGTTTTGGCCATACCCACACTTGAGCTGAACAGCAAAGACCCAAATACTGTAGGACTGTAGAAAGGGTCATACTATAATGAGGAGAGGCACATGGATGCGGTAGAACTGTATTAACTATCTCGGTCATTGATATATTACATCTTCTTTTGGATTAATTTATTGGGAAAAGTTTAATTTCTGGAAATATTTTTCATCCAAGTCTAAAGAAGTCTAAATTGGCATCATAACATTGCCATAAAGAAGTATTACTATCTAGCAAAGACACAAAAAAGGCAGGTCTTTATGCATTTACAATTGCTCATGTATGTTGTGTGCTTGTAAGTAATTAGAGTATTGTTTTTCATAAACTATAGGGATGTGGTATGAGGCAGCTGAGCTCATCTGGACTTCCATTGTTGGATTTTTTGAACTCCCTGTACCTGACAAAAAGGTAGATCCTCCTTATGTCTATTATAAGCTCTCTGTTATTGGTGCCATCAAGGATGCTGTTGTACCCCATGAATTCACACTTGCTTTTATGGTATAACATCAGACAGGTGGGAGTAGTCTGGTGTGTTCCTTCAACCTCTGTAATCATATATTGTCAAATAACTAAAGTGATAGCTTTCCAGTGAAACACAAAAGCAAATGATTTAATGACAGAGCAGAATCTGGTGCAATCATACGGCTCTTTGCTCTTTACTCTGATAACGAGATGCAATGAGGAAGTTTTAGCTTGCTTAGTAATGAAGGCCACTAATTACTGTTTTAAGTAATTGATCAATTATTAGAGCCTAGAATAGATGACTCAGAGGCACAAGGAAAGTCTAATCCTTCTCTTTGCAGTGGCAGTATAAAACCCATCCCTTCCTTAAAGCAATATGTACTAAAGAAGCAGATCACTCCCAATCCACTTGGTCTGACTTTCAACTGTTTAATAATACATAAGAGATGTGCAGCAACTTTGGTTTGGTACCATATATTGAGAAATGTGTTCTGAGTTCTTAGTATAAAAGGGATAAAAAGATAGTTTACTTGTTTCTTATTTTTGTCTTTAGGGAATTGCAACATCTCTTGGTGTTTTAGCAGACATTTTTATATCCATGAATGAAGAGGACTATCAGAGGTTCAAGAAAAATAACCATGTTGGATTAGTATGTATTACACCTATCAATTTTACCTTATACCTTGTATGTTTTAACATAATACAGTTTTTATGCAGTCTAACCAATCCGGGTCTATTTGTAGCTAAAACCAAAGTTGCATATTGGGTTGGAACAAATGGCTTTAGCACCCAACATTAAATATGTCCTACTGCAAGACTAATTTGTTGCTACAATACATCTAATGTAAGCACGCTGAGTCAGCAGTGTTACATAAATGAGTGATTGGTATTAAATCCTTAAAAATCTTTAGCATCCAAAGGAAAACGTGTAACTTTGTGCTCAATTCACTAAGCGGTATTTACTGCTTTAAGATCAGCGGTAAAATAGCTCATAGCATTTTTCAAAATTTTTTTTTTTTGGAAATTCATGAAAAAATGCTACTAAAACACTGCATGCATTATTTCTTTAGGTGATGCAGTATTTTAGTAGCGAAGAGACGGCACCCGCTGTAACCTTAACAACTACGACTCATTTTCTTTCAGTGGGATTCAGGTCTGGTATGGATTTTGAGGGGGGGCACCACACACAAAAGAAAAAATGGATGGGAATTAACCATCTTAGGAGAAAGTTACTATTTTAGTTCATGTGGTTATTCTTACCATTCAGTTGATCACTTGATGCACAAAATATTGATTGTTTTAAAGGTGAACCTTCTATTCATTTGAATCTGGAATTCCTCTCTTAAGCTCCCAAATTTTGAAGTGGTAAAGTAGACCTAGGTAGAGTCACAACGCCACAGTAACATTCTAGAGCACTCTGGTAGTCTTCATACATGGCGTGCTCTAATATAAAAAAATTCACAGGTGTCTGGTCTGATGTGTTGTGGTAAAGTGCATTTTGCTGTGCATTGGGGTTTATTTACTAAAAGCAAATCCACTTTGCACTACTTGAAAGTGCAGTCGCTGTAGACCCGAGGGGGACTTGCAAGGAAAATAAAATACAGCTTTTTTGTTTGTACATAATTGGATGATAGAAATCAGCAGAGCTTCCCCTCATTTTAGATCTTCCCCTCAGATCTAGAACGACTGCACTTCAAGTGCACTTGTGGTGAAAAGTGGATTTGTCTTTAGTAACTCAACCACATTGTGTTATGACAGCAAATTAATTTGACTTTATTTGACAGAAAACATAACTCATTACCGTGCAGTGCATCAGAACACAACAGTGTAAAGTGGACCTTTTATTTATTCTGATAAAAGTCTGGTTTTGGTCTAGTATGTTCTGGATGGCCAGCCTATGAATTGTCAAGCAAATGCGCCCACGAATATATGTTTATATACGTTTTGCATGTATATTTAAGCATTTATTGATCCAGAATTGGTAATTATGCCAACAAAATTCTATTTTATTTCTAAAGTCAGAGCTATTAGATTTTTCAGTTTCTGAAGTTGGAATAAATGGTAATATAAAACTTAGCTGATCTTTTAAACCAGACACAGAGAAGTATTTGTTGTGTGCTCTACATGCCTTGCTCCTAAAAATTCTGATATAAGATTTTTTTCTGTTGCTATATTAACAGACTCTACTAGAAGAATTTGATCACCGACTATTATCAGCAGCAGAAGCTTGTAAGCTGGCGGCAACCTTTATTTTGTACACACCGCTCTTCGTGCTCACCAATTCGGTATATACTGTATATAAAATATACAATTCACTAAAGATTTTATTCTATTTATTTTAATACATTGTGTTTTGTACACTGCGTTTGTTTCCCTCTTTGGCAAATTAGTGGTATGGGTATGACAGCAGTCATGACAATTACTCAGGCAGAAATGTCTTCTTTCTAACAAATGACAGACCTTTTTCTGTATGGCCACCCTAAAGCTAACATTTTAAATTTGGATAAAGTGGGGAAGAGTTCTGTGTTTTTAATACTGTCTGTGGTTCCACTGGGGAAAGTCCATCTTAGTTGTTATGCCTGTGGCACCATAACAAGAAATTATGGAAATGGGGGTCACTGGGATAGAAGGAAATACAAACAGGAGAAAACCCCACCAAAAATTTGAACCCTTCCCCATTCTAGTGCTTTCCTTGCAGTCTGTGTCCTATTAGACTTCGTTCCCAGCAGTGTATTGTGTGAACACAGGCAAAATTGCATGCTTTCCCACAATACATAAAAACGTGCAGCCCCTTTTCAGGCGTGCTGTGGTACCATTATTGCCTAATGGCTTCCCATGCGTCTTGCAATTGTGCATGCGTTCATGCACACCAAGATGCATAGGGATTGATTTACTAAAACTGGAGAGTGCAAAATTGGGCAAAGGTGTGCATGGTAGTCAATCGGCTTCAAACTTGGAAGCTGATTGGTTATTATGCAGAGCTGCACCAGATTTTGGTGCTTCCTAATAAAATGTTTCCTATGTGTTGGAGATGCAGTAGTGATAAAGAAACACTGTTTTATATTTTCTGCTTATGTTCACTTTTGCAAAACTATTGGAAAGATATAAATGGGTTGATTACCAAACTTTCAAAAATAACTTTAAGTAATGCTAACCAGCCTTCCATCTCCATTTTAATCCACTCCCTAATATGTTAATAGAATTCCTTCCTCATTCACCTCCTAAATGCAGTCAGAAACTAGGTGGAAAAATAACAAGCCCAGCCAATACTGCCAATTCTGCAGGAAAATATGAGCTCAGATAATTCATAAACTTATATTGCATAAGTCTTATATTTTCTTAAACAGTACAGTCTATTTTCAGCCAGCATCTATGATCTATTAAACAGCTATTAGCACATAAATGTGATGCCCTATGTGCTTTGCCTACCCCATAACTCACATTTACTGGAACTATAGCAAAACTGCTTCAAAGTGTATCTAAACCCAATAACGAAAATTTTATATATTGCAGCATACCAGCCCTTGAAGTGGTGGCCATTGGCTATACTTTTCATGTCCTTATATCTTTGTTCCCTTTATATTCTCCTGTTGATCCTGCCAATAACACACTTCCTGTTCTGTTAATGCTGCCAGTAACACACAGACTGTCATCCTGGATACACTCAAACTGTAGTTTGTCTATGGAGGAGCAGAGGTGCCACCCTAGGACCTCCCTAGGACTCCTATTCTCATTTCCATAACAGAGGGGAAGTGTTCTTAACATACTTCCTGATAATATTGTTATTTGATTCCTGACACATGGCATAATGCTGTAAAGTAAAGGTGTACTGGATATCTGTAGATTTTATTTATTAAGTCATATTTTTTGATCTCTTTATCTACTTAGAATATCCGCGGTGCATGCTTGTTATCCTACTGCTTGTCCAACGAGTGTCCAGTGGAGAAAAAGTCTTACTATTTCTTGGAGGCAAAAGAGTCTTTTGAAATTGGTCTCCTCACCAAAAAAAAAGGAGACCAAGTGACAAGTAAGCAGGAGCTTCACAGCTTTGTCAAGTCAGCATTTTGTCTTGCAAATGTGCACAAGTGGCTTAATAGTGAAGCTGGACAAAATGAAATTGCGAATCAACTTTGTAAAGACGCCATGGAAAAACTGGCAGTATATAATATGTTATCTGACAAACGTGACAAAGGAGTCTTGGCCAGTGATGTCATGTGTCTTGTATCTGCTATTAAAGAACATTTAAACGTGCAACCGTTCCCAAACTCAGACGAGCAATCTTTTGTACCTGACAGTTACAGAGACTGCATTAAAAAAAAAATTGTCATTGGAAAGGTCAGCTTCCAAAAACTGTTGGATATGCATTCTCAGCATCATATCTCAGTGTGCAAAGTGTTTGATGTAGCTTGCAGAAACCACACCACAGAAGAAGGTGTAATGAAATCAGGAGCTTGTATAACTGCCTTGAAGACTACTGACACCATCAGTACCGCAGACAGCTCCCCAAGCCAAACAGCTAGTGATCAACTAAGTGACCAATCGGTAAGAAGAAGAAAACTTGTACATTCCGATGCTGTGAGTCATTCTTTTGATGAAGAAAGAAGGCAACGATTAAGTAGCTCATATAGTGGTAGTCAGGGCTCCAGTTTGTCAAATTCTTCTTTTAGCTGGGAATGCATACCAGAGCAGAATGAAAAGGAGCCTAATAGTGAGGGTGATCAAAATGTGAGTCTCAGTTCATCCTCTACTTCCAGCAATGTTCTTGGTGAAAAAAAAGGTGATGCTGACATTCATTTGCAGGGTCTTTCCCTTCAAGATCATGTCACTGATCCCCAGAATCACCAAGTAGACAATAAATCTGCTGGCGAAAACAATTCTAGTCAAATAAATCTCAACATTGTCACTGCTGGAAATAAATGTTTAGAAAAATCAGCTATCAGCAGCAATGTCTGTAGAAAATCCACTGCTGACGGGTCTAGTACATATTCAGATGATGAATCTTTTGAGTTTGTTGACCTTTCCATTGGTGCCGAAACCAACAAACCAATCAATGTCACAGAGAAACAAATGTCTTGTGGGGTATCTGCAGGAGGTACTTCAGGGCCAAATATGTATTTTGAAATTGACCTAAAAGGTGAAACACAAGATACTGCAGATGATGCACCTTCTGGAATACAAAAGCATATGATGGTTCTTCCAGGTCCATCAGGTGTTATTACAGGGTCAAATATTTATTCTAAAATTGACATGGAAGGTGAAACGCAAGAAACAGAAGATGATGCACCCTCTGGAATACAAAAGACTATGATGGTACTTCCAGGTCCTTCAGGTGTTATTACTGGGCCAAATAATTATTCTGGAATTGACTTGGAAGGTGAAACACAAGATACTACAGATGATACACCTTCTGGAAATCAAAAGATTATAATTGTACCTCCAGGCCCATCGGGTGATAGTATCATGTCATGGATTCATTCAGGAATCGACTTACAAGGTGAAACAGAAGATACTACACATGATCCACCACCTGTAATACAAAAGGCTATGACAGTATCTCCTGTTCCATCAAGTGTTCTTGAAAAGGAAAGTATTCACTCTGGCATTGACCAAAAAGGTGAAACTCAAGATACTACAGATGATCTACCCAGTGGAGTACACTCTTCTATGCAAATTCATGATAGACAGAGGGTACCGTATGAAACTGACATAAAAGGGAAAATAAAAGATTCAACAGAGGTATCAGACCATGTTGCAGAACACAGGTTAATTTTTGGAATTGACTTAGAAGATGAAACAAATATTGCTACAGATGAAGTATCTATTGATATGCAAAATTCAGATTTGTTGCCTTCAGGTCAGTCTGCTTTTGCCCACAAATCCTCAGCTTCCTCTTCTGAAGGCAAGGCGTTAGCTACAGAAGACAATTTGGAAATGCAGTTCCTTAACCGTCAGTGGTCTGTAGAAAGTTCAGCTGACAAAACACCTTTAAGTCAGCAAAACAGTCTAAACAGTTCACTAACTTCTTCTGGAAAGGGCAAGGTGAAAGAGGATGTGGACAGTAAGGCCAACAGCAGCTTTAGTAGCAGCCATGACTCTAGCTCTTGGTACAAAGTTAGACCATTTTCAGGTAGTCTTTCGGGGTCACATTCATCTCTAAATTCAAGTGTAAGCTCTTTTGTTATGCTGCAAGCACAACATAAAGAGCAGGAACTCCAGGCCCGGTCCTTAGATGTCACGGATTATGAAAGACTCCTATCCGGTGTAAGTCATGAATGGCTGCTCAAGAGGCTGGAATGTACAGGAGTTTTTAACTTCAAGCATGTTCAAAAAACATACAGTAAGTATATTTATTTTATGTCCTTTTCATATTTTATGTTTTGATAGCAATAACTTTTCTATAAAAGCAAAAAAGTAAAGTGCAAACACTCCTTATTGTACACACATCTGAAAGACCATATATGATAATCTTTCTGTTACAAGATTCTTGTATTATTACATCAGTTGTATATTTCTCCAGCAAGTAAACTACATCAAATTGATGACATGTTAAACCTACAACTTAGAAAACTTGCGTAAGACTTCAAACTGCTTGCGATTTCAAAATGTTGTACACAGTGTTACAATGATGTACTTGATCCTGTTGTACAGTATCCATAATCTAACCAATTGGGCCTAATATACTGATATTCTCTTAGACCCCTTTCACACTGAGCCGCCCATAGCGTCGGCAGTAAAACGCCGCTATTTTTACCTCCGACGCTATGGGCGGATTTGCGGTGCAATTCGGCCGTTAGCAGCCGAGAAAGGGTTAGAAACCGCACGCAATGCGCTGCTGAAGCAGCGCATTGCGGGCGGTATAGCCGCGCTGTCCCAATGATTTCAATGGGCAGGAGCGGTAAACACACCGCTCCTTTTACCGTCCTGCTAGCGCAACGTTCCAGTGTGAAAGCCCTGGGGCTTTCACACTGGAGACAATGTAACGGCTGTTTGAGGGCGGATTGCAGGCGCTAGTTTTAACACTATAGCGCCTGCAATACGCCCTCAGTGTGAAAGGGGTCTTAGTGTTTGCTGTGAAGATTTCATTGTTGCTGATAGGTATCCAAATGGGGAAAGGTTAACCACTTAAGCCCCGGACCATTTCGGGCCATTAGGACCAGGCCTGTTTTTGGGATTCGGCACTGCGCTGCTTTAACTGTAAATTGTGCGGACATGCAATGTTGTACCCAAATGAAATTTGCGTCCTTTTCTTCCCACAAATAGAGCTTTCTTTTAATGGTATTTGATTGCCTCTGCGATTTTTATTTTTTGCGATATAAACAGAAAAAGACCGAAAATTTTGAAAAAAAATGATATTTTCTACTTTTTGTTATAAGAAAAATCGAATAAACTCAATTTTAGTCATACATTTAGGCCAAAATGTATTCAGCCACATGTCTTTAGTAAAAAAAATGTCAATAAGCGTATATTTATTGGTTTGCGCAAAAGTTATAGCGTTTACAAACTAGGGTACATTTTCTGAAATTTACACAGCTTTAAATTTATGACTGCCTATCTCATTTCTTGAGGTGCTAAAATGGCAGGGCAGTACAAAACCCCCCCAAATGACCCCATTTTGGAAAGTAGACACCCCAAGGAAATTGCTGAGAGGCATGTTGAGCCCATTGAATATTTTTTTTTTTTGTCCCAAGTGATTGAATAATGACAAAAAAAAAATAAAAAATTACAAAAAGTTGTCACTAAATGATATATTGCTCACACATGCCATGGTTATATGTGGAATTGCACCCCAAAATACATTCTGCTGCTTCTCCTGAGTACGGGGATACCACATGTGTGGGACTTTTTAGGAGCCTAGCCACGTACGGGACCCCGGAAACCAAGCACCGCCTTCAGGATTTCTAAGGGCGCAAATTTTTGATTTCACTCCTCACTACCTATCACAGTTTCGAAGGCCATAAAATGCCAAAATAGCACAAACCCCCCCCAAATGACCCCATTTTGGAAAGTAGACACCCCAAGCTATTTACTGAGAGGCATGTTCAGTCCATGGAATATTTTATATTTTGCCACAAGTTGCGGGAATATGACAAACTTTTTTTTTTTTGCACAAAGTTGTCACTAAATGATATATTGCTCACACATGCCATGGGCATATGTGAAATTACACCCCAAAATACATTCTGCTGCTTCTCCTGAGTATGGGGATACCACATGTGTGGGACTTTTTGGGAGCCTAGCCGCGTACGGGGCCCCAAAAACCAAGCACCGCCTTCAAGGTTTCTAAGGGCATAAATTTTTGATTTCACTCCTCACTACCTATCACAGTTTTGAAGGCCATAAAATGCCAAGATGGCACAAAACCCCCCCAAATGACCCCATTTTGGAAAGTAGACACCCCAAGCTATTTGCTGAGAGGCATGTTGACCCCATTGAATATTTTTTTTTTTGTCCCAAATGATTGAATAATGACAAAAAGAAAAAAAAAAAATGTACAAAAAGTTGTCACTAAATGATATATTGCTCACACATGCCATGGTTATATGTGGAATTGCACCCCAAAATACATTCTGCTGCTTTTCCTGAGTACGGGGATACCACATGTGTGGGACTTTTTGGGAGCCTAGCCGCGTACAGGGCCCCAAAAACCAAGCACTGCGAACGCTGCAGTTATGTGTGTTGTGTTTGGTAAGTGACAGTGATCGATCGATACTGCACTTGGGTGGGCTGGGCTGGGCGGAGGGGCTAAACGCAGGCGCTAGCAGGTATCTGGGCTGATCCCGCTAACACTGCATTTTTGGGAACCCTAAACCGCTGGGGATGCTAGTATAGATCTGATCAGATCTGATCAGATACTATACCACTAAGGGGGGTGTATGCTTTGCGCGTGGGTGTTAGCGTTACTGTCACTAACCTAACACTGCCTGGGGTGACGCAGACCCTCTCTGGCGCTAAAACCTAATTGATCTCACCCGCCGGGCGATCAGGGGGGTTAAACCTTTATTGGGTTATATACGGCGGGTGCCCTGATGCTATAAAAAGCAAACTAATCAACCAGCGTCACCCGTAACCTTTATATGGTGATCACTGGTGAAAGGGTTAACTAGGGGCAATCAGGGGGTTAAAACCTTTATTAGGTTAAATATGGGGGTACCCGACGCTATATAAAAACCTGACGGGTAACCTAAATAACTAAATAACTTACTGGCTAACCAGTGACACCAGTGACGCTTATACGGCGATCACTGGTGAAAGGGTTAACTCTAGGGGCAATCAGGGGGTTAAAATAATATATGGGGGTACCTGACACTAATAAAAACCTGCGGCGAACCTAAAAAAAAATAACTGCCTATCTAAAACACCAGCGACACGAATACAGCGATCGGAAAAACAATCGCTTAGTGACGCTGAAGTTAGGGGGTGAAAGGGTTACCTGGGGGGTGATCAAGGGGTTAAACCTTTATTAGGGGGGTTAGGGGGCTACCCTGGACCTAAAGGGGCCTAATCCTAACTGCCCTGCAACTTTTTACAATCACAGATGACACTAAATGCAGTGATCAGTAAAATAAATGATCACTGCAATCAGTGACACTGTGATTGGGGGCTTTGGGGTGACCTGGGGGGTGATCTGGGGGTGACTGGGGGGTGATTTGTGTGCCTATGTGTACCTACGTGTCAGTGGACTGTTGGTGCACTAACCTGCTTCTTCTCTGCTCGGCGGCGGGAACGAAAAGACCGCGGCGAGGGAGATGACATCACTTCCTCCTGCCTGTGTTTACATCACATGGCGGAGGAAGCATTTTCATTGGCCGGGAGCGATCGCGAGGGGGGGGGGGCGTTATCGAGCGGCCGCCCCCTCATGCCTGATCGCTCCCGAACACTTAACGGCCGCTCACTGCAGTGAAGGGGGGTCCGGATGGACCCCCCAACTGCACAAAGGCGATCACGTAGATCTACGTGATTCTGCCTGTCGGTGCCATTCTGCCGACGTAAATCGGCGGTGGGCGGTCGTTAAGTGGTTAATACATGTTTTTTTTTTTATAATTATGTTTGTTAATTTGAGGGGTTCCATCATAAATCACAGAGCTTCTTACTACTTGATATCTCAGGCTCCTACAAATAGAATTATTTTATTGTACCAGCAAATATTGTATAGCTTATTTGTTCAAGCTCTGTAGATGTAACTGTGTTGCTAATGTTTGTGCATACAAGAAGAGCACTTCTGATATAAAATTCATAACAGTGTGATCTGTTTTGAAATCATAAACATGTTTTTTCCCCCAATGAAAAGTAAGCCCTACCTTAAAAAGTTAGCTTCGGACAGAAACTTGACATTCACTTTCATTCACAATGACTGGGGAGTAATTGGTGACCCTCTCAACATCTGGTACAGCAGACTAACTTGCTTGATTAGTTTCAGGCCTGGCTTTCTGCTCTGAGTTCTGACCAGTGTAAGTAGTAGGTAGGTCTGTGTACAGGGCTCAGTAGTAGGTAGGTCAGTGTACAAAGGTCAGTAGTAGGTAGGGCAGTGTACAGAGGTAAGTAGTAGGTAGGGCGGTGTGTAGAGGTCTGTAGTAGGTAGGGCAGTGTGTAGAGGTCAGTAGGGTGTAGGGCAATGTACAGAGGTCAGTAGTAGATAGGTCAGTGTACAGGGGTCAGTAGGATATAGGACAGTGTGCAGAGGTCAGTAGTATGTAGGGCAGTGTGCAGAGGTCAGTAGTATGTAGGGCAGTGTGCAGGGGTCAGTAGTATGTAGGACAGTGTACAGAGGTCAATAGTAGGTAGGTCAGTGTACAGAGGTCAGTAGTAGGTAGGTCAGTGTACAGAGGTCAGTAGTAGGTAGGGCAGTGTACATATGTCAGTAGTAGGTAGGTCAGTGTACAGAGCAGCCACACGTAATCAGAGGGCATGCTGCAGGCGGGAAATGCCTTTGTTGGCTTTTGACAGGTTCCCAGCACTCGCGGCTTTCCTGAGCAGCTCTGCCAGTTGTGGATCGGCAAGGCAGGGACAAGCATCCAATCTACCAGTCACCTACTCGCGGTTGACTGGTAGATAGCGATCAACAGTTTGCCAACCCTGGTTTTAAACCTTTCTGTTCAGGTTTAAGAGTTGCTTAAGCATCTTTCCATTGACCTAAAGGTGCATTGTGGCCAAATCTGTTAAATACATGGCTGTCTATGTTTAGGTTTAAGAATCTGGATAATAATGTGTAATGGACACTTTGACCCTCTGTGCAGCTACATCCACTCTATTTTTTACAGTTAATCTATTAAGGCTTGCTGGCGATATTAGTTATATGTAAAGTAGTGCACCCTCTTTTTAAAGTGGAGTTCCACCCTAAAAAAAAAAAAATTACACCAAAATGCTACAAAAAAATAGAAATTTATTTTAAAATAAAAATCAATTTTTTACTTACCAGAAATTGCGGTTGCTAGGCGGATGTTCCTAATCTGCCTCTTCCTAGACCACGGCTGGTCTTCATCCTCGCGTTGTCTTCTGGGGAATGGGGCGCGCTGTCTTCTGGGAACTGTGTGTGTCCCAGAGAGCAGCCGCCCATTCATACAGCGCCATGAGACTCGCGCATGCGCAGTAGGAAACGGGCAGTGAAGCAAGGCTCCACTACCTGTTTCCCTTAGTGAGGATAGCGGCGGCAGCACCAGGTCCGAGGGACGGATCAGCCGACATCGCGGGCGCCTAGGACAGGTAAGTGTCCTTTATTAAATGTCAGCAGCTACAGTGTTTGTAGCTGCTGACTTTAAAAAATAAAAAAGTTGCGGGTGGAACTCCGCTTTAATACTTTTGATTATAATAAATGAGAGACATTTGTCTCAAGTTTTATTTTTCAGTAACTGTGTTTCATATTACCTAAGAATATCATTTACAATTTATCAGAAATTATAATTTTTTTTTTTTTTACTACAGCAAAGCTAGCCTAAGTGTTATAAATGACCTAAAAAAAAATATGTACATACCTGTATGTATAACAGACTGTTATAGCATATTTATTTTAAGGGCAATGGTACTTTTAAAACAACTATTGCGAAATATTGAAGCTTGGACAACTCCCCTTCAGTGAACTGCTTACTTACCTTAGTTGCAGAGATGCATCCTACCCTAGTGCTGGCCCCAAGTGGCAGAGGAAAATCCTTTCAGTACTGGCTGTGCCTGGGTTCTGGGCAGGCCCGGACTGGCCATAGGGCATACCGGGCATATGCCCGGTGGGCCGCGGCGGTCTGTGGGCCGCCGGGCCGCATGTTACGTCTTCCCCCCAGTGCACTCTCAGCTGCTAGTCGGAGCCGCACTCGAGTGACAGTGACACCCGTCGGCACATCAGGGGGCCAGGACCCACAACGATCCCCTTCTCTCTGGCAAGGTGGCCGCCTCCCCCTCCTCCTTTATGTCCACACAGGGGGAGGGGACCCGACATGCAGTCCCGCACTGATCTGAGGTACATTATGGGTCTGTAGGTGGGGGTTCTGTATTGTAGGGGGGTTCTGTATTGTAGGGGTGGTCTGAAATGTAGGGGGGTTCTGTATTGTAGGGGTCTGTAATGTAGGGGGGTTCTGTATTGTAGGGGGGGTCTGAAATGTAGGGGGGTCTGAAATGTAGGGGGGGTTCTGTATTGTAGGGGGGTCTGTAATGTAGGGGGTTCTGTATTGTAGGGGGGGTCTGAAATGTAGGGGGGTTCTGTATTGTAGGGGGGTCTGAAATGTAGGGGGTTCTGTATTGTAAGGGGGGTCTGTAATGTAGGGGGTTCTGTATTGTATGAGGGGTCTGAAATGTAGGGGGGTTCTGTATTGTAGGGGGGTCTGAAATGTCTGAAATGTAGATGGGTTCTGTATTGTAGGGGGGTTCTGTATTGTAGAGGGGGGTCTGTAATGTAGGGGGGGTCTGTATTGTAGAGGGGTCTGTATTGTATGAGGGGTCTGAAATGTAGGGGGGTTCTGTATTGTAGGGGGGCCTGAAATGTCTCAAATGTAGGGGGGGTTCTGTATTGTAGGGGGGTCTGAAATGTCTGAAATGTAGATGGGTTCTGTATTGTAGGGGGGTTCTGTATTGTAGAGGGGGGTCTGTAATGTAGGGGGGGGGTCTGTATTGTATGGGGGGTCTGAAATGTAGGGGGGGTTCTGTATTGTAGGGGGGTCTGAAATGTCTGAAATGTAGATGGGTTCTGTATTGTAGGGGGGTTCTGTATTGTAGAGGGGGGTCTGTAATGTAGGGGGGTCTGTATTGTAGAGGGGTCTGTATTGTAGGGGGGTCTGTAATGTAGGGGGGGTCTGTACTGTAGGGAGGGGGTCTGTACTGTAGGGAGGGGGTCTGTGCTGTAGGGAGGGGGTCTGTAATGTAGGGGGGTCTGTATTGTAGAGGGGGGCTGTAATGTAGGGGGTCTGTACTGTAGGGAGGGGGTCTGTACTGTAGGGAGGGGGTCTGCACTGTAGGGAGGGGGTCTGTACTATAGGGAGGGGTCCAGAACTGTTAGGGGGTGTCTGTGTAACAAACTGTGGGGGGCTGGGTAATGTAAAGGGGTCCAGAGGTGCTGTGTAATGTAAAGGGGCCCAGAGGTGCAGGGTGCTGTGTAATGTAAAGGGGCCCAGAGGTTCAGGGTGCTGTGTAATGTAAAGGGGCCCAGAGGTGCAGGGTGCTGTGTAATGTAAAGGGGTGCAGGGTGCTGTGTAATGTAAAGGAGCCCAGAGGTGCAGGGTGCTGTATAATGTAAAAGGGTCCAGAGGTGCGGTGCTATGTAATGTAAAGGGGTCCAGGGTGCTGTGTAATGCAAAAGGGTCCAGAGGTGTGGTGCTATGTAATGTAAAGGTGTCCAGAGGTGCAGGGTGCTGTGTAATGTAAAGGTGTCCAGATGTGCAGGGTGCTGTGTAATGTAAAAGGGTCCAGAGGTGCAAGGTGCTGTGTAATGTAAAGGGGCCCAGAGGTGCAGGGTTCTGTGTAATGTTAAGGGGTCCAGAGGTACAAGGTGCTGGAACCCCACATCCCATCATTAACCGCCGCCGTGAAGCGCTGCCGCAGAGTGGCAGAGGAGTGAAGGAAAGATGAAGGTGCTAGGGGTTTCTTCTGTTGAGACGTTATGGTTGTAGTTTGTACTACCTTACTTTATTATACTGATCACTATGGTGAATACTGAAATCCAAGGGCTAGCCTTACGTTATACAATTTTGTTGTATAATTTTCCTTTAGATTTACCAAAACCACATAATATGAGGTCAAACCTAAACACCTTCAATTTGTATGCAATCAGGCAGACCCTTGAACTACATTGCTGAAGGTAAATCTAAAGGAAATTGAATAAGAAAATTGTATAATATATTACCAGCTTAAGATTTATGGATGCTTTAGGACCTTTCCACCAAGACAAATATTTAGATACTTTTTTGTATATTCGTTTGTTCCGCTTTCCATAAGGCACAATGGGTTTTTTTACCGACAAAGAACAGTACTATTGTCTACTTGAATTTGTGATAATCTGATCTTTATTTCTTCTGACAAAATGGTAAAAAGGTCCCATTTATATCTTAGTCACAATTTAATAAGTAACAGCTGCTTTCAGTATTGTTTGAATAAATGCTGAAAAGAGAGATTTCACACTGTTGGACCCCTGGGTAGACATATATCACTGATGTTTTGTAGTTCTTGACGCTGGGATCAGTGTTATAAATGTCATATATGCTATACTAGGTACTGTTATAGCGAGGAGGTCTCTGTCTCCCAAGTGTGTATGTTTATCTGTTTATTTGATAAAAAAAAGTGGCAGGTATAGTCCATTCAAGGCACCTAATAAAAATTCATGAAAGGGATCAGACATAGTCTAAATTAAGTAACTGGTAGCAAATATTGTACTTCTTCAACACTTGAATAGTAAACTAACAGCAGAAAAAGAGGGGATGGCAACATATCTAAAACTGTTTTAGTTACACAAATACTAGAAAAAAAGCATTTATAGTAAGTACATATTTTTCACATTTTATTATTGTTCATTGTTCATAGTTCATTGTAAGAATGAATGTTAAAGTTGACAGTTCTTTTTGGCCCAGCCAGAAGTGTCAGTCTGCACAAGCTGATTAACAGTGAAATAATTTATCGAAGTGTATCTAATGCCGCGTACACATGACCGGGATAAGCTCCGACGGGTTTTTTCGACGGAATTCCGTTCAAGCTGTCTCGCATACACACTGTCACACCAAATTCCGACCGTCAAGAACACGGTGACATACAGCACTACGTCAAGCTGAGAAAAATTAAGTTCAATGCTTCCGAGCATGCGTCGACTTGAGTCTGAGCATGCGTGGTCTTTTCTCCGTCGGAGTTCCATACAGAGGAACTCTCTTTCTAACTCCGTCGGAATTTCCGACGGAAAAAGTCCGATGGGGCATACACACGGTCGGAATATCCGATTAAAAAATTCCATCAGACTTTTTTCCTCGGAAATTCCGACCGTGTGTATGCGGCATAAGGCCATTTTTTGGATAGAATTAGGAAGCCTTTTCTTACGAAAATTCTCAGAACATTTGAATGTCATTCAAAAGATTTTGTTTACTTTTAACATTTGATTTTGGAATGAATGAACTTTACTGAACAAAAACGACATACACTGCTAGAAATCTGTTCATTCAAGAAAAATTTTCTGCAGTGGAAAACAAACATCGATTTGACCCCACTAATGCTTATAAAAATGAATGTACTTTCCTAGAACATTCTTTTTCTTTAAATTTTCATTCGATATTCTACCCATCTATGGCAAGCTTAGGACATCAACCAAGTATGGACCAGATCAGGAAACTATGGGTGATACCTGGCTGTAGGGGTAGGAGGATGCTCACAATAATAGGTTTATCACATTTGGGTGGGCTTTCCTTTGAGACTTGCTATAAGTTCAATGAATAAGTTGAGTTGAGGAATATAAGGAAAGTTTCCTTTCTGTCCCTACTTTTCTGATGATGTATGCTACAGTGATTATAGGAAGAGCAATTGGAGTCCTAAGCTTCTTCCTGAAAATGCAGCAAAGCTCATTTGGTGTTAAAAAACAGACTGGCAATGGAAGTAAAGTTAGGGACCTGGAAAGAAATATAAAAATAATGCCCCTTCTACATTGTAGAATCTTGTGCTATAACTTAAGAAAACTCACTCTAGCACTTTAATTTTATTTTAACAATTTTTATTGAGGCAGCAACGTACAACGCATACATCATATAGACATGTTTATTTGAAAAGGAAGAACTTGGTAATTAGACAGACAAAAAGCAATGACAATGATATCCCTGTTCTACCAAGATATGTATCATTGTAAATTGTATAGAATTTTTTTTTTAATTGACCTGTGTTGAGTCTACATACTACAGTAATACATCATGTATACTGTACTTTATTTTGTGACTGAAGTCAGATTGGTCAGTGGATTTTAAATAAAGGACACAGAATTAAAAGGTCAGTCCACCCCAAACAAATTGCGTAGTTTCAGGTATATGCTAGCAGGTCGAATAACCCACCAGCTTCTTTTTTATCCTAGGAATTTCTATAGTGAAATCATTGCGCTAGGTTTGTCAACCTGCAATTGCTAGGGTCCTGGGTCCAGTTCTGACAAAGGCTGCAGCATATGCATGGTGTCAGCATGGTGTTTGTATGGGTTTCCACCTAGAGCTGTGGTTTTCCCATAGACATACTTGTGGGTTAACTTCCAACCAAACTGGCCCTGGTGTATCTGTATGAGCGTAGAAGGGACATTCGATTTTAAGCCCCTTTTGCAACAAACACTAAAGGCAAATGGATTGTGCACTTTGCAAAGTGCAGTTGCACTCTGTAAGTGCAGTTGCTCCAGCGCTTAGTAAAATGAGGTAAAGCTGCACTTTGCAAAGACCGAATCGCATGCAAGGAAAATAATGAAGCAGCATTTTTGCTTGCACATGATTGCATGATGGAAGTCAGCAGAGATTCTGCTCATTTACTATGCTCTGGAGCAACTGCACTTAGCAAAGTGCACAGTCTATTTGCCTTTGGTAAATCAACCCCATCATACTTTGTAAGATTTTTTTATAAATTTCTTGGTGCATTTTACAATATGGAAACTAGAGCAAAGGAAGTGTAGCCCTGAGCTGTAGCAGATCTTGAGCCTCTGGAAGAAAAAATAAATAAGTGTTATTTAACCCTTTGAGTTTTCTCCAAAACTCATAAGTAGCTTTTAGGTTGGATACAATTTTGCTATGCATGTGTAGTATTATAAGAATTAAGTATGAAGAATCAATAAACAAAAAAGGGTGTATCTAAGGCCTACAATACACCACTCAGCGCCTATAGATAAATAAATTAATCCCTGCAAGACACAGTAGGTGTACTGGGACAATACAATAATTGTCCACACACCCTACGGTGAGTATGACATATATGAATCTACAGATGAGTAGATACGATTGATTTTTCTATATCTTAAACAGGTGAAGAAAAACCATTGAAAGCAGCTATTTAAATATCACAAAATACATAAAATTAATAGTAAAAAACATGAAAACAATGATCTGTATCCAAAATATATATATACAAAACAGCGCTATGTTGATTTAAAGTGGTCAACATCACATGATAGTCTTTTTAGAAAGATGACAACCAATTCCAGTGTTTCATAACAGTGTCCATAGGTGATTTCTAAAGAAATTGTAGAGTGCACCTTCCACCGATTCTCTAGGTCCACCACGTGATTGCACACACCCCTTAGGGGTTAACACTCACCAGATCACCAATGAATATAAGCATTGAACAATATTCACATCCAAGCTGCACACCGGAAAACTGCATCCATCCAGGGGATATCACAGTGCGTTTGACTCCCAAAAAACAAACAGAGGACATACCATAGTGTAATCCTGGTTTATTTAATAAAGGTCCCTCTCACAGCTAATATCCCCTCACACATTAAACGTACATCAATCCATTTGTATATGAGCAAAAATATGAAAATGTAATTGCACTTCACCGTCTGCGCCGTCCGGCGTATGATTCAGGAGCCGCAAGCTGAACCGCTCGCTTCCTTACTTCCTGGTTCTCCGGGACGGTGGAGCGCAAACAACCACTTCCAGCGTGTCGTGTAGGTCACGCCCTGACGCGTTTCGTCATTGGCTGACTTCAACAGAGGGCGTGCCTACACGACGCACATGCTGACTTATATTGCCCCATTGTCTTCCGCTTCAGCCAATCAGTGCGCGCTACATGCAGATAGGAAATAATAGGTGCACAATCTGCTTGCACGCACGTCTAACCGAAGGCTATTCTACAGGGAGCAGAATGGGACAAACAAAGTCTGACTGCATACATAATTACCATCATCTGGATATAACTTCACAGCGATGGGTTTCATATAAGATTATTGAAACAATCTTACATTTTAAACCGCAAAGGAAAAAAACATCATCAGAAATGCAATTTAAAATAATAAAACTCATTTCATGTAAACATTAAAAACATCTTAAAATCATGAATATAAAATTCAATTAGCTTTTATAATTATCATAGTGACTAGACGCATATATGTATCAAATATATAAAAAATTATAATAACATCTACATAAATTTACTGATCTATATATATAAACCAGTATTAAATTTTATATATATATATATATATATATATGCAACCTCACAGATCACTTAAATGAAAATTAAAACCCTTTGTGAAATATATAATTACCTAAAAATCACTAATAAAACAGTTGATATCCAACTCCACATTTAACCCTTTGGGCGATAAAGTATCTACGGAGAAAATCCATTGGGTCTCTCGCTTTGAGAGATCTCTAATCAAATTAGAGCCCCTCCAAGGTGGTTTTAAATGATCAACCCCCCAAAATTTGAGGCCTGATGGGTCTTGATTGTGAAACATTTTGAAATGGAGTGACACATTATGATCTTTGTATCCGATAATAATATTTGCAATATGTTCTGCAATCCGGATTTTTAATTGGCGCTTGGTGCGGCCTATATATATAAGCCCACATGGACATTGGAGGGCGTATACAACATGCGTGGAATTGCATGTAATAAATTCCTTGACATCAAACACTTTATTATTTGAAGTTGATATAAACGATTCCACTGCCCTCAATGGTCTATTGACCTCCTTGCATGCACGGCACCTTCTGCAGGCAAAAAAGCCATCTTTGTCCCAAAAAGTGGAAGGTCTGGATGGGGGATCCAGAACCTTCCTTACTATTTTATCCGAGAAACTCAGAGCTCTTCGATACACGAAGCCTGGTTTATCAGGTAATACTGCAGAAAGTACTTTGTCCATACGTAAAATATGCCAATGGGTATAAAAAATTTCTTCAACCTCCCTATATTGGGAGTGAAAACCTGAGATAAAGTTCCACTGTCTTACGCTGTTTTCTTGAGTGGAAGATGTATCTCTAAGGAAATTATCCCTTGGTAAAGCCGCCAAGTCGCATATAATGGAGTTGAGTTTTTCCTCATTGTAGCCTTTCTCAATAAATTTGTTTTTTATGATTTGGGCCTGTTGTAGAAAATCCATCTCCTCAGAGCAAGTCCTTTTTACTCTGGTGATTTGTCCTTTTGGTATATTTTTCAACCATAAAGGGTGATGTCCACTACTAACCGGCAAATAGCTGTTAGAATCCGTAGCTTTGAAAAATACTTTTGTTCCCAACTTATCTCCTTGTCTATATATATGAACATCCAAAAAGTGTATATCACTAAGGCTATATTCACTGGTCAATTTAATGTTATTCCTATTACTATTGAGTTCATTTAAAAACTCATGTAATGTATCTATAGACCCCCTCCCAGATGAAAAACAAATCATCAATGTACCTTTTGTACATTAAGAGGTGTGGGCGGGTTATAGAAAAAATGAACTTATCCTCCTACTCCCCCATAAATAAGTTTGCTATACTGGGGGCAAACTTGGCCCCCATAGCAACTCCTTTAGATTGGGAGTAGAAGTTACCATTAAACCAAAAATAATTGTGGTTTAAGCAAAAATCTAAAGAATTCCGTATAAAGATTTTTTGATTGTGTGGTATGTCTTCACGCTTACTTAATGCCCAATTCAGAGCCAGCAGAGCATCGTCATGCTGGATGATAGTGTATAATGCAGAGACATCCGCGGTTACCAGGAATATTTCTTCCTTCCCTGTGAGGTCCACTCGCTCTAACATCTGAAGGAGACTTTTAGTGTCCCTCAGGTAGGCCCGAGTTTGTACCACACTTTTTTGGAGGTATACATCTAAATATTGCCCCAGACGGGAAGAAATGGACCCAATCCCATTAACAATGGGTCTTCCAGGGGGACAGTGCACATCCTTATGGATTTTGGGGAGCGTGTAAATAGTAGGAATTCTACTGCTACTAGGAACTAAATAAGTACTCTCACGCTTAGATAAAGCCCCATTAGAATACCCCATGTCTATCAGATGTTTCAAATTAATTTCATATTGGACAGTTGGATCCTTCTCCAACTTCCTGTAGGTATTGGTATCAGCCAACATCTCATAAGTTGATTCACATAAAATGTTTTGTTCAAAATGACAACACCCCCCCTTTATCAGCGGGTCTGACTATTATATCCTTCCTCTCTTCAAGCATTGTGATTCCATCTAATATATGTCGTGGATTTACTTCTTTCCTCTGGACTATATGTTGAAGGTCCCGTATCACAAGACCTTTAAACGTTTCCAGTTGATGGTTTGCACCATTCAAAGGGTTGAAGAGAGATTTATTACGGAGTCCACTATCTGTCACAACTGATGATAGATTAGTTACTGGTTGGGAATTTTTGTTAAGAAAGTATTTTTTCATATTCACTTTCCGCATATATTTATGCACATCTATTATAATTTTTTATATATTTGATACATATATGCGTCTAGTCACTATGATAATTATAAAAGCTAATTGAATTTTATATTCATGATTTTAAGATGTTTTTAATGTTTACATGAAATTAGTTTTATTATTTTAAATTGCATTTCTGATGATGTTTTTTTCCTTTGCGGTTTAAAATGTAAGATTGTTTCAATAATCTTATATGAAACCCATCGCTGTGAAGTTATATCCAGATGATGGTAATTATGTATGCAGTCAGACTTTGTTTGTCCCATTCTGCTCCCTGTAGAATAGCCTTCGGTTAGACGTGCGTGCAAGCAGATTATGCACCTATTATTTCCTATCTGCATGTAGCACGCACTGATTGGCTGGAGCGGAAGACAATGTGGCAATATAAGTCAGCGTGTGCGTCGTGTAGGCACGCCCTCTGTTGAAGTCAGCCAATGACGAAACGCGTCAGGGCGTGACCTACACGACACGCTGGAAGTGGTTGTTTGCGCTCCACCGTCCCGGAGAACCAGGAAGTAAGGAAGCGAGCGGTTCAGCTTGCGGCTCCTGAATCATACGCCGGACGGCGCAGACGGTGAAGTGCAATTACATTTTCATATTTTTGCTCATATACAAATGGATTGATGTACGTTTAATGTGTGAGGGGATATTAGCTGTGAGAGGGACCTTTATTAAATAAACCAGGATTACACTATGGTATGTCCTCTGTTTGTTTTTTTTTGGGAGTCAAACGCACTGTGATATCCCCTGGATGGATGCAGTTTTCCGGTGTGCAGCTTGGATGTGAATATTGTTCAATGCTTATATTCATTGGTGATCTGGTGAGTGTTAACCCCTAAGGGGTGTGTGCAATCACGTGGTGGACCTAGAGAAAAGGTGCACTCTACAATTTCTTTAGAAATCACCTATGGACACTGTTATGAAACACTGGAATTGGTTGTCATCTTTCTAAAAAGACTATCATGTGATGTTGACCACTTTAAATCAACATAGCGCTGTTTTGTAGTAATTTTGGATACAGATCATTGTTTTTATGTTTTTTACTATTAATTTTATGTATGAAGAATCAATATAAAGCTGGCCATACACTATTAGTGTTTTTTTTTTGTTCAGTCAGTGGGCTGGCAGATTCCACCATTCACACAAACAAGTTAACCAACGAATCGACTTCCGTTGAGTTGAGACTGCTACACACTGATCAAAATTTGGCCATCTCCTGCTGATATCTGTGCTCATCGGGCCTAGTTTTACATAATATACAATAAGCACCATGTCTGGTTACTTTATGCAGATGCTTTGCTCTTGAAATTCTCAAAGAAATCTGAGCTGTGGACAGCCCAAGAAACTCTTGTGCACTTTGGAAAAGATCCTAAAAAAGAAGGAAAACAGAGAAAGGCTTTCTGGATCTCTTTTCTACACCAGGATGAAACTCTTGGAAGGTATTTATACATGTACATATATATATATATATATATATATATATATATATATATATCATTGTTGCGCTGTGTGAATATAAACAAATATGAACCAATATCTTAATCAAGTGTTACTCCTTAAATGCAAATTATTGTGATCACCACAACTATGAACCCATGAAAACAATTATATAGTCCATATAAATTAAATGTCCATAAACATAAATGTTCAGTAAAAATAAATTGTGTCCATCTTGTCCTTAAAACCCAATGGTGTGTAATCAGTGCTCCCACCACCGCTAAAACCACAGCCTCTTACCAGATAGTTAGACCCCAAATTTATAGGTGGTCTAACAAGGCATGACGCTGCCTGGATCTTGCTTTAAGGATCTGATGGCATCGGAAACACAGGCAGTATTCCAATTCAGTGTTCCTTCCTGCTCCGTTTTAAAACTAAGGTAGGAAAAAACGAAATTCCAATAGTGTAATACCAGCAATTGTTATAAAAGTAACTGTAAACTACTTACAAAACTTTCCGAAGAGTAAGTGCATTAGACATTAAAAGAACGCCACTGGTGCCAGCTCCAGACAGGCGTGGGTGATGTTGGCACAGGCTCTGCCTCGTCCCGATGTCCCGATGTATGTTTTGTCTCAATAGACATTGTCTTAATATGTGATTGAGCATTTGTATTTTCATGCTTTTTTTGAGTGCAGCTGTGCATGTTTGAAGTTTGGTTTTAGCACTAAGTGCAGTTTTTATAGATTCACATATACAGTTAGGTGCATATATATTTGGACACAGGCACAACTTTAGTTTTTTCAGGTATTTACCAAAATATGTTCAAGCTATGGTTATATAATGGATACGGGCTGAAAGTGCACACTCAGGTTAAATTTGAGGGTATGTACATCCAAATCGGAAAAAGGGTTTAAGAATTACAGCTCTTAAGAATAGCCATTCCCCCTTTATCAAGAGACCAAAAGTAATTGGATAATTGAATCAAAAGCTGTTTCATGGCCAGGTGTGGGCTACTCGTTCGTTATTTCTTCATCAATTAAGCAGGTAAAAGGTCTGATTCTAAGTGTGGTATTTGCATTTGAAATCTATTGCTGTGAACCTACATCATGCGTTCAAAAAAGCTGTCCATGCAAGTGAAGCAGGCCATTGTAAGGCTTCAAAGAGGAAACAAATCCATCAGAGAGATAGCAGCAACATTAGGAGTGGCCAAATCAACAGTTTGGTACACTCTGAGGAAAGAGGAATGCACTAGTGAGCTCAGCAACATAAAAATTCCTGAGTGAAGGACACTCTCCAGGAGGTGGACATATCATTGTTAAAGTCTACAATCAAGAGAAGACTTCACAAGAGCAAATACAGAGGGTTCACCACAGGTACAAACCATTCATAAACCAGAGGAATAGAAAAGCCAGATTAGACTTTGCCAAAAAGCATCTAAAAAAGCCAGACCAGTTCTGGAAGAGCATTCTTTGGACGGATGAAACTAAGATTAATCTGTACCAGAATGACGGAAAAAAAAAGTGTGGAGAAGGTTTTGAACAGCTCATGATCCAAAGCACACAACGTCATCTGTAAAACATTGTGTGATGGCATGGGCATGCATGGCTTTTAGTGGGACTGGGTCATTGGTGTTTATTGATGATGTGACAGAAGACAGAAACGGCCGGATTAATTCTGCAGTGTTAAGAGATATACTGTCAGCCCAGATTCAGCCAAATTCAGCAAAGTTGATTAGATGGTGCTTCACAGAACAGATGGACAATGATCCAAAACACACTGCAAAAGTAACCAAGGAGCTTTTGAAGGAAAAGAAGTGGAATGTTCTGCAATGGCCGAATCAATCACCTGATCTCAACCCAATTGAGCATGCATTTCACTTGTTGAAGGCAAAGCTAAAGACAGAAAGACCAACAAACAAAGAACAACTGAAGACAGCTGCAGTTATGAGCCTGGCAAAGCATCAGAAAGGAGGAAACCCAGTCTTTGGTAATGTCCATAGGTTCCAAACTTCAGGCAGTCATTGCCAGTAAAGGATTCTCAACAAAATATTAAAAATTAACATTTTATTTTTGATTATATTAATTTGTCCAATGACATTTGAGCCCCTGAAAATGGGGGGGGGGTGGGGGCTGTGTATAAAAATGGTTGTAGTTCCTAAAATTTGTACTTAATATTTATGTTCATCCACTTGAATTAAATCTGAAAGTCTGCACTTCAAATTTATTTGGATTGTTTTGTTTTAATTTTATTCTGGCAGCCTGAAGTATGAAAATTGTGCCCGTGTCCAAATATATATGGACCTAATTGTATATCATTGTCTTTAATTTAGATAAACTGAACAGATAGGGGTCTATTTACCAAAGGCGAATAGATTGTGCACTTTTGCAAGTGCATTTGCCCCAGAGCTTAGTAAATGAGGTATTGAATGCAAGGAAAAAAAAAAAAGCATTTTTGCTTGCACATAATTGGACGATGATAGTCAGCAGAGCTCTCCCTCATTTACTAAGCTTTGGAGAAACTGTACTTGCAAAAGCGAACAGGCTATTTGCCTTTAGTAAATCAACCCCATGGTGTAATGGAGGTGGTGCCCCTGCAGCCAGCCAGGCTTTCCTGTTGTGTATAATAAAGTATGAAAGCTAATGATACATTCAGGATAAATAGTACATAAATAGTACATTGTGAACAGTACACTAACACACATCAATCAATTCAAATTAGCTTTACTGAAGTCAAACCAATAAAATATGGATTGCTATTAGTTTGCATGTGTAGAGTGGGTCCTACTGTTGTTTTATTGACTAAGCCAAATGGAATCTCCTTGGATAATGGTTCTTATGGTTAAGACCTAGTGTTGGACTTAGATATGCCAGGCCTGGTAACAATAACAAATGTGGCGCCTGAATAAAATATGTTTTTATTAGAATATATCTGCTTTATCACATTTACCATTAATCCAAACTATGGTTATGAATGTACCATACACCATGAACAAATCGGCCAGCTTTCCTTTTTTTACTTGAAGCACGTGTGGGGTTCCACTTTGGCATGGAGACCACTTGAGGACCCTCTCAGCTGAGATTTCAGCTTTAATCCATAAAAGGAGGAGACGAAATGCAGATGCTGCCAGCACCCTATATCACAAGAAAACACAACGGAATTAAGACAGGGTTTTTAACCTGGCTAATTTAGGTTTCTTTTGTAGAGCGGACAGCCAGCAATCATCCAGAAGTCCTATAGATAAGAGGTTTCTGAAGAGGGCCTCATTGGGTAGCAGTAATGTGTGGGTAACTTTGGAGAGGGATTTTGCACAGCACATAATGAAGTAGCAAACATTTTCCATTCCCATGCACAGGCACTGTGAAAGTTTGCTTGTTCTGCCTACTTGAGTTGCCTTTTAGCCACCTGTTCAATTAGTCTGTTATTCAAGCCAAGAAAGTTTTACAAGTATGTGGATGTGTGCATATTCTACCTACCTGAAATTCAGCAGTTTCTTCACAACCAGTTTTTATTCCCCTTGAAAAAAAATATGCACAATAGAATACATTAATTTATATGTACACATTCTTATACAGTATGCATGTGTAGCGGGGTGTTCCCCTTTAATGCGGAGAGACTACATCACCCAGAACCCCATTCTTCATATGTTCCCACCGCAGAGACTCATGGGAGGGGTTATAAAGGGAGGAGGGGAGGTTGGGCTCGGTCTCTTTGGGACACGAGACTTCAGAGACTGATCCTCCTGTGCGGATGTGTCAGAGTGCAAGGCCTGAAGACCTGAGGCCTTGCGCAGCACCAAAGAGCCTTCCACCCCTCTGCGAGCCTGGGTGGCATCTGACTTTGCTCGACTACAGCCTTGTTGGATCGGGGACCCGATCGCTGAAGAGACTGAGCGTGTGTGGGACACAGTTGGTGGAAGTTCCCGGACTGGAACCGTAGTCCGGGCGGGTGAGAGGGCATATGCCCAACCGATATACTGTTACTGCATATAGGCCTATAGACTGCCGTGGCCTACGAGTTATTCTTGGTGTTCTTATTGAAGGCCCTTGTCGGAGCTGAACCTACCGTTCTTATAGCCAAGTTTCTACCCCATCTTTACCTACCCCATTGGATTACAAAGTTTGTACTCTGTTAATGTGCACCACCGTTAAAGATCTGCCGGTGAAGAAAAAGGACTAAGTTGTAGATATCAGAACCAGGCCTGGTGGGGTTTCTAAGGTGTTTTGGTTACTGCGCCATACGGCACTTAGCTAACGGTCGCCCGTGTGGCGCACTTGTTGTGTGTTAACCATATAGTGTGTTAGTGTGGCCGGGCTCTGCATTACTAATGATTATTCTGTAAACTGTTATTGATGTTACCCCTTTTCTTACCAAGAGCTTAAGTAAAATCTTATACTTATTTCAATTTAGTATTGTCTCAATGCTCAGTTATTCATACAGTATAAGATATACAATTTACTGTCAGTACTAGCTGTGCCAGTAGGGGGTAGAGCATATTGCCGGGGGTTGGCGGAGCTGTCTTCAGGGCCCAAACTAAATCTGCGGCCTTCTTAGTTGGAGGTATCGCTACACGTGTATACTGATTATTATACAAATAGCACGTATGCCCAGCTAGCCAGATACAGTAGTTTGCAGAGAAAAAGGTTTTCACTCCCAGAGAATGCAAAACAAGACTATAAATTACTGTACAGTTCACAAAAGATCTTTATGTGTCTCTATTGTAGGTATGTTGGGAAGGCTTATAAGACGCACAAGGAGCTGCTGTACCACTTCAACGACGTTGAGCGTCAGATGACTGCTCAGTATTATGTCACAGAATTCAACAAAAGACTCTATGAACAGAACATTCCCACTCAGATATTCTACATCCCTTCTTCTGTTCTGTTGGTAAGAAGCTCTTGAAGGGAAACCTACAATATGTGTACAAAGAGGTTCAATATAAAAAAAAAATAGAAGTGATTGCATCCACCTGTGTGTGGATGCATTTAGCTTACCATTTGAAGTAGTGACTACATATGAGCATAAGGATGGCAAATTATTTTGGTTCTTGGATTGTTGGAGCTTCTTGGAAACCTTCCTTCAGTATGGAAAAGTTTTATTGACGTTGCAGTTGTTATGACCAAGAAAGAAAATCAAGATATCTATTATAATAAGCTTTAGTTGTTTTAGAAGGTGGATTGAAGGAGGTGTTTCAAATAGTGAAATCTCTGTCTATATATCTCGGAGCAGCCGTTGTTATATATTTAGACCGATATGTCCCACTAGCCATATTTCTAGCCCCATTACTTGACTGCCATTAGTATAAGGCCAAGTTAGAGAGCTTAACATTGTTTCAAAAACTGCAAAAAAAAGAGAAAGCAGCACTCGCTTCCGCTCCAGTGATGTGAGGTCTGCAACCTCCCTCGTTGACATCTGTACCTTTTATTTTCAGTTTGCCATATTAGGCCATCTTTATTGGCCTGCCCAGGATGACATAACTCCTCTAAAACCTGGATATATATTTTAGCATTGATTGTGCCTTTCCAGATATGTAGCTGTCCATTCCATACACGCTAATACACCCCCATACCATAAGAGATGCCGAGTTTTGAATTGAGCTCTGGAGGATGCGGCACCCATGGTTGCCAAAAAGAATGTCAAAGTTTGATTTGTCTGAACCACAAAACAGTTTTATTTTCTATTGTGAATAAAATATGGGTTTATGAGATTTGCAAATCGTTGCATGCTGTTTTTATGTCGATTTTACACAGTGTCTCAACTTTTTTGGAATTAGGTTTGTATATGAGCCTTCATGTGCAAGAGGATTCTTTCTGGTTAGTCAATGTATGTCTCTCAAAAAACATGAATTTGGTGGATTTGAACCACATTGTGGGCGGTTTAATCACTTCCGGACCGGCTCTTGTACATATACGGTGGCATGATGTCTCTCCTGCGTGAATTGCCGTATATGTACGGCGGCTCCTTTAAAAGTCATAGCAGGCACGCCCACTACACAGAGGGAGACCCGATGCACGTGGCCGGCAGGCGCGGTTGCCACCGGCCACCTGCTATCACTGGCACGAGAGACAGAATGGGGATTTGTGTGTAAACAAACAAATCCCTGTTCTTACAGGGGAGGAGAAACAGATCATCTGTTCCTACTAAGTAGGAACAATGATCTAGCTCCTCCTCTAGTCATTCACATCCCCTCACAGTTAGAAACGCACCTAGGGAACACATTCAACCCCTTGATCGTCCCCTAGTGTTAACCCCTTCCCTGCCAGTGACATTTACACAGTAATCAGTGCATTTTTATAGCACTGATCGCTGTATAAATGTCAATGGTCCCAAAAAAGTGTCCGATCTGTCCGCCGCAATGTTGCAATCCTGCTAAAAATTGCAGATCGCCGCCATTACTAGTAAAGAAAAAAAAATGACATAAATCTATTCCCTATTTTGTAGACGCTATAACTTTTGCGCAAACCAATCAATATACGCTTATTGCGATTTTTTTGTTAACCAAAAATATGTAGAAGAATACATATTGGCCTCAACTGATAAAGAAATTTGTTTTTTAAAAACATTTTTGGGGATGTTTATTATAGCAAAATGTAAAAAATATTGTGTTTTTTTTTTTCGAAACTGTCGCTCTTTTTTTGTTTATAGCGCAAACAAAAAAAAACACAGAGGTGATCAAATGGCACCAAAAGAATGCTCTATTCGTAAGAAAAAAAAGGGCAATTTTGTGTGGGTATAGAGTTGCATGACTGCGCAATTGTCAGTTAAAGCGACGAAGTGCCGTATTGCAAAAAATGTTCTGATCATTAAGGGGGTAAAACCTTACGGGCTGAAGTGGTTAAACTGGGGGTGATTTGGGCAAAAAATTATAAAAAAACGGCATTACTTGTTTGGTTGTCCAGAGTTGGGAAATAAATGGACACATTTCTGAATTTTGTATTAATTGATCCATGGAATGGTAAAGTAGATCTCTGGTTAATAAGATATGTTTGATTTTGTCCAAATACGACCAAATTTCAATACCTTTGCATTTTGTATTATAGAATCAGATAGGTAGGTTAGGTTAAAGTGTGCCACCATTGGGGAGACTTCCCCACACTTCTTGTGTGGTCACTAGAACAGGAAGTAAGATGTAATCTCCCCAACAGGGGCCACAGGCTGCAGTGGAAACGGAACAGATGTTTTATCCAGGACTAAAGAATGCAGTTTAAGTGTACATTGTGGATATTAAGGCACATAGAATAAGCAAAAGCATAAGCATAATGATGGGCTCAATTCACTAAATCGGATGCAGTATTTAAGTGAGCTGAAACATTTTCCCCAAATATCACATGTAATGCTGAAAGTATCAGTTATCACCATTATGCGGTATTTACCTCAAAAAGCAAAAACGCTCTTTAAATACATTTATAAGAAAGTAAATTCACTAAAGGAAATATTTAACTCATACATTGATTTATTTAAGTAGTGGTCCAGGCATGTGATTTATATTGAATGTAAAAATATAATAGCCAATTTGGAGTTGTCTCTATCTTTTTACATCAGTTCTCCCAACAGTCATGTATAGAAACCTAAATATGGAAAAACACAGAATCATTGGGGTTGATTTACATAAAATAGAAATATAGGCTCAAATTTTATTTTTAGTCTTGGACAAAGTGGAGATGGATTAGAACACCTGCCAGGTTTTTATTGCTGTCTGTGCCCCCATTAGGTAGATTACCCCCCTCTATTTGTCCTGTTTACCATGATCATTGAAAGTGAAAGAAAATCAAAAATGTTGGGTTGTCCTCAAAACAGTGATAGAGGGGAAATCTTCTTCTGGTGAACAGGGGGCCCAATGGATTCCTTTAATTTACAGGAATTTCCTCTCACTTCCTGTTTTGGCAATGGGACAGGACGTGAAGGTATATCTCCCCAATGAAACACAGATGAAAAAAAAAACCTGAGGGGGTTTCTAACCCTCCCTTACTCTATCCAAAATGTAAAAAAAAAGTATTTTTTATTGGTGAAAGAAGGGTATTTATTGGGACCGATACTAAGCATTTGCGCGAGTACTTGTACTCGTGGAAATGCTCTGATACCTGAAACCGATATCTTTTGTGGGCCGATTTATAGAATAAAATGAATGGGCTCAAATCGCACTGCAAAGAATCACATGTGATATAAACAGGAATATGGTGCGATTCCTGTCCAAATCACATGCGGTTTCCCCACCGCTTCTGTGTGAACCCAGGCTTGTAATAGTGACTTGAGCCTGGGTTCACACAGGAGTGGTACGGGAAAACGCATGCGATTCGGAATCACACTGCATTTTGAGCCCATTCATTTTGTATAAGCTCAAATAGCTCTGCAAAGGTATCAGTACTCGGTATCGTGAGTACTTGACCAAAAGGATCGGTACTCGTACTTGCCGGTAAAAAAACGGTATCTGTGCAACTCTAGTATTTATATATGTGTGTGATTTTTGATACTATTTTCATTCAATATTTGACATTTACAAAGATATTTTGCATTTACTTAATTTAGCTTAGTTGTTTTTGATACACCACATGTGTCTTGTGAAAGCAGCTTCCCTTTGATTGGTATTCTAGTCACATTTTTCTTTTGTATTAATACATATGCTGCAGGGACCGCACTGACTTAGCGAGTTGGCATATTTTTATGGTTTAAACCATTTTACCTCTTTATTAGCAATAAAAACTGACAGGGGTTCTAATTCTTCACTGCATCCATTCCACTGGATACCACTTAGATCAAATACCGAATGGTTTCATGAGATAAATACCACATATTTTGATAAAATACTGCATGCCTTATTTTTTTGTGAATTGCAAAAAATCTTTTGAAGGATGCTATGAGCTATATTATAACAAATTTTATAGAGGAAAATGCCCCTTCGTGAATTATCACATGTTTTGCAAACAACTTGAGTTAAATATTCAGTAATCATGTAATTCATTTTCTCCTATTCTTTCCGTTCAGATTATGGATGGCAGAACCATTTCGAGCTGTGTTAGTGTGGAACCTTACATTCTTGGAGATTTTGTAAAACTGACCAATAACACTAAAACAGTGAGAATGCAGTATAACGCTACCAAATATGGATTAGCATTTGGACATTTTGTATATGAATTTTCAGAGAATTCTGATATAGTGGTGGATTTACAAGGTAAGTTGTTAATTATCTTCATATCTTATATTGTCAAATAGATATTGCATTCAGTGATCTATGAGTTTTATTCCACAATACTACAAAATTACACATTTATTGTATACTTTAAGTCACAGAAAGATGAATTGCCATCAGCTACTGTGGGTCACCGAAATTTGTACATTTTTCTGTGCTTTATTAAATAATGCTGTTGGTTGGTTTTTAGGTTCCCCAAAATTCTCACAAAATGGAACAGCAACTGTGTTATGTGACATGTTATGACTGTTAGCTACTCTCCAAAAATCCTAATGACTTATCTTTCTCATCTTCTCTTAAATGCAGTTTTGTTACCCCACCAAAAACAGAGTGTAATAAATGGAAGCAGGACAAGCAATTGGAATAAGGACATTCCCTTTTCCCCTTGAAAAAAATATGTGTGCAGAAGTGTCACCAAAATTTTAAATCCCTAGTTAAATCCCACCATTGCACATAGCACTCAGTCCTGTTTAAACCTGTGGTGTTGATGCTGAGCAGCATGGACACAAAACACAAGCCCACAAGCATACATGCCAGCTACTACAAGAGATATCAGCATAGTACCTGGCGTGTGTTGTTGTGGGCTTATGTTTTGTGAATGACAACATAGTCATTCACAACACAAGTCTGCAGTTAAAACAATGGCCGTCTACTGGCTGGAGGGCAAGAGGGTCTGTGCTCAGTAGCTTTTTTTCAGTTAAAAAAGAAGATTGCAGAAAAGGCACAGAGCTTCTCAAACAGGTGCCAGAGCTGCAGAATCAAGAGAGGGTAGCATCAGTGCTGCTTGTATTTCCCCCGTAGGATTGCCCATAAATTGGGGCTCAGCCTGGGGTGGAGCAACAGCCAGCACTGACGGAACAAAAAATTTATATTTAACTAAAAATCATTGCACACATTGTAAACAAGTGCACTGGGCCCCCTCGCGAATTCAACAAGTTTTACAATTCTGGCGAAATTCTTCTTAGAGGTATATTTTAGCATATTTGTAATTAAAAACTTGTGTTCTTTTACAGGATGGTTTAATGGAAGTAAGGAAGGAGAAGCAATTATTTACCTCACTGACCCCCAGATCCACTCAGTTAAGGATACACTAGCCTCCTGTATAAATTTTGGATATAAAGGGATATACATGTTTTTCAGTTGTCAGCATACAGAGTGCAATGAAATATGTCACAGACTTTCATTAACCAGACCCGACATGAAAGTATTAGAGGCGCATAGCAATAAAAGAACACAAAAGGACCGTCAACATCAGTTTACAAAGACCCAAAGTATGTAAAGTATTTGAGGAATATAACAATAACAGAACACAAAAGGAACGTCAATATCAGTTTACAAAGACCCAGAGTGTGTAATCATATATGTAACAGTATTGCACTTTGATAATACAGTAAAATTTTACATTTAAATAAGATTTGTTAAAAAATATGCCTGCATTAAACATCTTTATAGAACTGCCAATTGTTAACCTATTCCTTCAATCTGTAATAATAAAATATTATTTTGGATTTGGATTTAGATTTGCATTTCAAGGTCTGACATTAGCAGTAGTGGTGAAGTCCAAGAGAACTGGCTGCACAAGTTACAGTATGATTGTACAATTTATCATGTTTTGAAAACGAAAGGTTTGTGGGTTCACTTAAGATCTAATTCATGTATACATTTTGTATAAAAAATTGATAGGGTACTTACCGTGCCATGATTCATAGCAAAATAGAAGGAACCCTAAACGACCACATTGCCAAATACATGAGAACCTGGAAACCTTGGATAGATCGCTTCTTGCTGACTGAGTTTGACTCCACTCTGCTTAAGCCCTAACGCCATGGTATTTCCCCTTCACCCCCTCCTCTACTGCTAGTACCCCTGGATGTCCTCCTCCCTTCCTCCTCCTCTATTTCCATCTCCACTCTCTCACCTTTCACCATCAACTTCTGTGGGCCTATGACTGTTTCCCTATTGGTCCATCATTAATATGTTTCTAAGTTTCAATCTATTTGATTTCATATACTGTAGGCTCTTCTGCTCAGATTCATATGAATACATAATTAGGAGCCTACCCATCCTTGTTCCGTGTTTTATTGTTCTATAAAAGCTACCTCTAATCTTTTTCAACCTTCAATAAAACCTTTTGGACAGAAATGTTGATAGGGTACATCAAGGTTTTTTTGTAGGCCTGAATTGATTTTTTTTTTTTTTTTTTTAAATCTTTATTTAAGGTATGTGGTTTATACATGACATCATAACACACATGTCAACCTACGAAATTCAGTAATAGGCAATAATAATAACTCGTCCAAGAAGTCTACATACATTAGAGAAATAACAGGCAAGGTTCCCTAACATAGTTATAACATATCAGGAGACTGTGGTCTAAAGACTCCACAACAGTCATTTCTTGTTATTCAACCTGAACAGCGGAGGGAACCTCCAATTTCAAAATAGAGCTAGTTTTATTGGACATATGAAAGCTATTGATTAAGAGCATTGAAGGAGAGAGAAAGACAACCTGCGAGATAATGCGAGCTAGTCCTTATTTGCTAAACTGATTTTAAAAGTGTCCACACACCTGTCAGTCTGTTTGTTCAAACTCCTTTAGATTGGACATATGCTGAAAGAGTTGTTTAGGTAGGCCATTTGTAGTACATAGTTGTTGATAAATCTAAAGGAACTTGAAGAGAGATTGTTCATTCAATCTATAATATGTGTGGAAATTTTTAAATCAAACAACTTAAAATGTCTTATTTTTTTTAAAACTAAGACATTTTCATTTTAAGACTATTTAACCTAAATCTGGATTGTGCAATCAGTTTAAAAAAAAAGGGTGTACAAGATTAATGTGTTAGTAAATCCACAACAGTAAAATCGGACCGTATATGCAGTAAAGCATACTTGTTATACTCACTGTGGAACCTAAGGGGTTAATCATCTGCATTGTGTAAAAAGGCTGTTTAATCCTATCTCCTCTGATCCTCCCCTTCTGCACATGCTCAGTTTGACGTGTATCGCTAGAGAGTTTTTTTTTTCTTGGGAGGGTGCATGTGATCAGCGCAGGGCCAATCAGCACTGTCCAGACAGAGGGCCAGGGGTCATGCAGCCTCATAGGACAGTCAGAGGAGAATGAAAACTCCTCCTACAAGCTTTAACTAGACACTGATAAAAGTCTAATTGCATTTCCAGTTCTGTGTACTGTGGGAGACCAGATATAGTGAATGCAGGGTCTTGAGTTTAAGTTGCATATATGCATACAGTATTGCAGAGAGGCATGATGAACTGTGTGTATTGGAGAGGCATAAGGTACTATGTGTAATAAAGAAGCACGAGGCTCTGTATATAATAGAGAAGCATGGGACAATGCATGTGTAGCAGGGGTTAACATTTAGGGGGAGTATCTGGGTGGTAGTATGACCCAGATACACTAATTGTTAGGAATCTATGGCCAATTTGATTCGTGGAGGATATAATGGTGCTCAGTTCCCTGCGGCCCCTGGGTGGCGCTGTCGCCTTGGGTTGAACCATCATTGTAGGGCCGTGTCCTTTGTGTCCTCTCGTGGCAGTGGTACGGCGGGCGGGGAACCCGCTGTGCCTGCTGGGAGAGGGTATAAAGGGGCGGACATCTTGCGCACGAGGTCCGAGCCCCAGGCACCTTCAGCCTGGGGCTGCTGTTCTGTCGTCCGCGCCAGGTGCCCTCGGCCTGGGTGCGAGGGAGTTCGAGTTCCATCCCAGGCACCTTAGGCCTGGGGTGAGGTACTAGCAAAGACCCGGGGCCCAGTACCTTCGACTGGTTCCCGCATGGGAGAAGATGCCTAGGGGGCCCACCGAGTGAGGGGACCCGAGTCTTGGGCGAGGAGAACCAGGGAGGTGACCTGGCCTGAAGATCCAGCGCAGCATTGGCTGGTGACAGTGAAGGCCTCTGGGGACCGTCCGGGATGGATCTTCTCCCTAACAGGGGTCGTCATTAGAAGGTAGTTCATGTTCTATGGTCTTTGCAGAGACCCAGCTACATCAGGTCGGTGGCAGAGGCCTATTCTAAGGTCTGTGGCAGAGACCTCATCGTTCACCAGGTCTGTGGCAGGGACCGACCTCATGGTCGGTGGCAGCGACCGTGCGCCAAAAGTTGTTGTGAACTCCTAACAGACATGGGAGTAAGTCACACATGTGCAAGTCACAAGCAAGTCTCAAGTCTTAACCTTCAAGTCTCAAGCAAGTCCCAAGTTACTGTGACGAAAAGCAAGCAAGTCAAGTCGAGTCCTTGCTAGAAGTCAAGCAAGTCAAGTCAAGTCATTTATTTTGGTCAAGTCACAAATCAAGTCAAAATACTGATCTACCCCATACTGTATAAAAATAATAGGTGGGATAACAATAAATAATATTGGTTATGTGCCCATGCCTCACTGTGCCTCACTGTGTCCATGCCTCACTGTGCCCATGCCTCACTGTGCCCATGCCTCACTGTGCCCATGCTTCACTGTGCCCGTCAGCCGTGTACCTAATCGACGGCATCCCGGCGGCCACTCCAGTATTCAAAAGCCACGCCTCCTCCTCGTCTGTGATAGGCGGAACACTCAATTTCCCAGCATTCAGTGTTCCGCCTATCACGGACATTCGCTTATCCTCATAACACAGACGAGGATAAGAGGATATCCGTAATAGGCTGAACACTGCCTGCTGTGAAATTGAGTGTTCCGCCTATCACAGACGAGGAGGCGCGGCTTTTGAACACTGCAATGGCTGCCATCTGTCTGCATGACACACTGATCAGGTAGGCAGACGGCGGCTTGCGGTTAGTGTTAGTGGTGCCAAGTCATTGCAAGTCATATAGCCCAAGTCAAAGTCAAGTCGCAAGTCATTAGTGACAAGTCAAAGTCAAGTCATTTATTGAATTCTGTCAAGCAAGTCGCAAGTCCCCAAACAGGTGACTTAAGTCAAGTCATGTGACTCAAGTCCCCCACCTCTGACTCCTAACAGCTTCTCTGATCCGAAAGGATTGTGCTTGAAGCCTCACCCCACCAAGTTTGTGTTTGTATCAACCTGTCTGCTTGCAAAGAGGCATATTTATCTCTGCGGAAATAAATATAGATGTTGTACTGTCACCTGGTCTGGGCCTACTTTTCTGGGAGCAAAGTGTTCTAAATTTACCTATCTACTGGTCATTTTTGAAGTGGAATCTCCGGACAGGGACACAGACCCGAAGGTAAAGATCATAGCTCAAACCTCTACACACATAAGAGGGGCGAGCTGGTGGCAGCATCTCACCCCTCCCCCTGGTTCCTCTAGACGAGTAAACCAGCCGAGAAGAAGGGAGAGAGCAGGTGGGACCGCTACACGTGCGGGCTCTGGGTCCAGGATTTGTGTTCCGTGTCAATGGAGCTGAAACTGTCAGAACTTGACTTTTACCCCCCACAAAAGTTCCGAGGAGGTCGGCCATGTTGGCCCGTGCACCACGAGGCACACCCTCCCTGCTCAGTTTGTGGGCGTGACGAGGAAAAGGCCCGCAAAGTGTTGCACCAAAGGGGAGGAGTCTGGCCATGTGTGGAGATACACGTGGAGACTTTGGCGCCAGTTCTTCAGTGCGCGATGGAGCAGTCAACGGTCAGCATGCTTTCTACCGCATCATGGGTTCCCACCGCATCTACTACAAGGGCAACCCCCGTTGCTGTCTCTGCTATGGATACGGGGATTCGGCTCAAGCCCCGTGACGATTCGCCCTGTACACATGTAAGGACGTTGAAGCCTGGGTATGATTTGTCCTGGCTGTTCGGGACTGGTGGTACAGCTAAAGCCCTTTGGTCGCTGCGAGGCCTGTGGCGAGTTCATTTTTGAAGAGGAGCAACCAATAGAAAGGCCGAGAGCCTTCCACCTCAACTGCCTAACAGGCGCCACCACTCTACAAGGAGAAGTCAGAGCTTGCACAGCCATTCCCCCGCGCACTGCAGAGACTTCCGTGGAAGTCGCGAACAAATGGACAGAGGATTTTAAAGCCTAAGATGCTGCTTCGGTCACCACAGATTCCCTACTCCCAGCGCCAAAAAGGAAGGTCAGTTTCACAAAAGCTTCCAGCGGCCGAGATGGAGGACAACCCCTGCGCTTGCCTGGCCCGGATGGATCCAGTGGGAAAATTCCCGGACCTCTATGTTCAAGTATCGGCCGAGGTAAGCCAGGGAACGGGACTTGGTGTTTTGTTGGAGGTGTTGGGGATCCGCAGTTATCGGAGCCTGTGGGAGGGGGTGATTCCACATCTACAGGGAATTACCTACCCGCAGAAGAGTATGACACCTCCTACCTAGAGTCAGTCTCCGATGCAGGAGATGATGAACTATTTGAACGGAAGGGTTGGGACAAAGTACCCCTGGCCTTGTCCCGTGCACCTAGGGACTCACCCATGTCTACAGGGGATAGTACACCCCGGGTGGAGGCCTCAGTGCCTGAGGAGGGATCCGGTCCCCTGCATGCCCTTCCACCCCCAGAGTTACCTGCGCCATCTGCTCAGGTGAAGAGAGTGCCGCTGCGGGCACCTACGCCCAGTTTGGAGGTGGTCAAGGCACCTCGGCACCCAGAGTCAATTGTTCTGCCTGGAGAGGGAGACCGCTCCACGATGCCACCCTTGTCCAGGCTACAGAGACTTTTCTGCCAAAAAGTTGCCAGTGAATACGGGTGGGAGTACCAAAGAGTTGTTGTACGAGGTGGAGGCCTGCCGGCAGAGGTGGTACAATGACTTTGTATGGACACACATAAAGGTGCCTCATGCCCGTCGCTACCTCGCATGTTCACCCACAGCTTCAAAGCGGTTCAAGGACTGCAAGGCAGAGTGGATGTTGGGTCGGCATATCCATGCTGACCGGGTCGTTATCTGCCGGAAAGATGGGGAAGATGTGGAGTATCAAATGGAGACCTTTGATCGATATTTAAAACCTCTTGTGCTGCCGCGTCCAAGGTTTTACCTGTAGGAGGAAAGACTCCTGTTTGTTTTCTATTGCCGAACATTCCGGTACTCTGGAACTGTACCCTGTCTAGGGGTACTTTACTCTCTGGAGGCATGGGAGCAGTTGTGTTTTATGTTGGTCTCCCTCTGCCTCCCACCGCAAAGATGATCAGGACTTTGGGGTGTAGTCAGGGATACAGTACAGAGAAGAATCTGGATTTCACAAGTGCTTTTACCGCAGCGTTGTCACCAGGTGGCAGTGTTGTGCAACGTTCATCACATTGCATTGCACACTTCTTGGAAGGAAAGAGGTTTCTTTTCGGAGAGATCTGTTTCACTCCAACACGCACATATGTGCCAGGAATTGTGTGTTGTTTCCTTTTTTTTTCCTCTTCCCTCTGCAGGAGAACATCGGTCAAGACTACTGAGAATGGGCGGGTCTTAGTTAGTAATGTGGGAGGGGAGAATGCCATTTGAGTGTAATGTAGTGTGTAATTGCAATAAGTGTTTCCCTCATGTTCACCTTTCCTTTTCCCTGTTGGGTTCAGGCGCAACTCCCAAGTTTTTTTTCAAATTATTTTGATGATGTTTTTGAGAAGCAAGTCTCTGGATCGGGTCTATGTTGGCTCCTTTTGGAGCATGGCTCGTTCCAGACACTGGGGACCAGCGTCTATCTGCCGGGGGTGTGTGTAGCGGGGGTTAACATTTAGGGGGAGTATCTGGGTGGTAGTATGACCCAGATACACTAATTGTTAGGAATCTATGGCCAATTTGATTCGTGGAGGATATAATGGTGCTCAGTTCCCTGTGGCCCCTGGGTGGCGCTGTCGCCTTGGGTTGAACCATCATTGTAGGGCCGTGTCCTTTGTGTCCTCTCGTGGCTGTGGTACGGCGGGCGGGAAACCCGCTGTGCCTGCTGGGAGAGGGTATAAAGGGGGCGGACATCTTGCGCTCGAAGTCCAAACCCCAGACACCTTCAGCCTGGGGGCTGCTGTTCTGTCGTCCCCGCGCCCAGGTGCCCTCGGCCTGGGTGCGAGGGAGTTCGAGTTCCATCCCAGGCACCTTAGGCCTGGGGTGAGGTACTAGCAAAGACCCGGGGCCCAGTACCTTAGACTGGGTCCCGCATGGGAGAAGATGCCTAGGGGGCCCACCGAGTGAGGGGACCCGAGTCTTGGGCGAGGAGAACCAGGGAGGTGACCTGGCCTGAAGATCCAGCGCAGCATTGGCTGGTGACAGTGCAGGCCTCTGGGGACCGTCCGGGATGGATCATCTCCCTAACAGGGGTCATCATTAGAAGGTAGTTCATGTTCTATGGTCTTTGCAGAGACCCAGCTACTTTAGGTCGGTGGCAGAGGCCTATTCTAAGGTCTGTGGCAGAGACCTCATCGTTCACCAGGTCTATGGCAGGGACCAACCTCACGGTCGGTGGCAGCAACCGTGCGCCAAAAGTTGTTGTGAACTCCTAACAGCTTCTCTGATCCAAAAGGATTGTGCCTGAACCCTCACCCCACCAAGTTTGTGTTTGTATCAACCTGTCTGCTTGCAAAGAGGCATATTTATCTCTGCGGAAATAAATATAGATGTTGTACTGTCACCTGGTGTGGGCCTACTTTTCTGGGAGCAAAGTGTTCTACATTCACCTATCTACTGGTCATTTTTGAAGTGGAATCTCCGGACAGGGACACAGACCCGAAGGTAAAGATCGTAGCTCAAACCTCTACACACATAAGAGGGGCGAGCTGGTGGCAGCATCTCACCCCTTCCCCTGGTTCCTCTAGACGAGTAAACCAGCTGAGAAGAAGAAGGGAGAGAGCAGGTTGGACCGCTACATGTGGGGGCTCTGGGTCCGGGATTTGTGTTCCGTGTCAATGGAGCTGAAACTGTCAGAACTTGACTTTTACCCCCCAGAAAAGTCATTTTTGAAGTGGAATCTCCGGACAGGGACACAGACCCAAAGGTAAAGATCATAGCTCAAACCTCTACACACATAAGAGGGGCGAGCTGGTGGCAGCATCTCACCCCTCCCTCTGGTTCCCCTAGACGAGTAAACCAGCCGTGAAGAAGAAGGGAGAGAGCGGGTGGGACCGCTACACATGTAATAGCGGCATAAGGCACTGGGCACTGAGGCAATTTGTGTAATAGAGATGTATCAGCTACTGTGCGCAATAGAGACAGAGAGAGTTGAGGCAGAGAGACTTGAGCAGATTTCTTTCCAGCAACAAGAAATTTGCTCAATTCCCCCATCAACACAGACAGTTTTGATGCAGGAATCCCCCATGCTGGGCCATTGTCTTCTATAGCAGCTGCTAGCAATAATCGCAGGTAAAACCCGGTATGCTGATTGTACCCAAGTTGATTAATTGATCAACTTGGTACATTCAGCCTGCCCACACACGGTTCAAACCTCAGCCGGTTTCTGCTGAACTGGCCGAGATTCGAACTGTGTATGGCCTGCCTTATATAACAATAACCTGATACAGGCAAATATGGTCTATCTAGGATATGTTCATGTATGTAGGCACTGCCATGACCAATGCTCTCTGGCTGAACCTGCTCATGGGTAAGTGGATTGGTCTAGATGGATTTTCCTGTTGGCAACGTCAATAATTAGTGTGGTTCAAGTTACACTCTGGCTAAATAAGACTGGTAAGAACAATTTCTCACTAAGGAACTCTTGGTTAGGTAAATGTGGGCTAGCACTGTGTGAGTGCTGTCCTATACAGTAGTAGATGCTCATCTTACAAGGCACTTTCATAGCTGTATGATTGATGTTGTTGACCTGTATTAACCATCATTTCCCTCGTTCCACTATAATTCTAACAGAGATAGAATCATTGACATGGATATCCTGCTAGAGAATAAAGTTGATGAACCATCATAAGTGCTACTTAATCTCTTGCTACTGTAAACATACATCAGGTATTTTGTTCTACGGGGTTGTCAATAGGCTTGTGCAATTCGTTTCGTAACGAATCAAAATTCGTCCGAATTTAGCAACTTTCGGACATTCGGAAGCATTCGAATTTCCGAACAGAGCAATTACGAATAAAACCGAATCCGAAATAAATTATACCGCAAAATAGCGAATGCCCGAAGGTCTTCGGCATAATTCGTTATGAAAAAAGTTACGAATGTACGAATCCATTCGAAGCACAATAACACTCACTCTGCTCTCTGCTTCTCCCTCACCATGCTGAACTCCCTCTCAAAATGGTGTACAGGGGCGGAGGCTATAGCCGCAATAAAAAAACGAAAGTAAAATACGAGATTTCAAATCCATTCGAAGCACAATAACACTCACTCTGCTCTGCTCTCTGCTTCTCCCTCACCGTGCTGAACCCTCTCAAAATGGTGTACAGGGGCGGAGCCTATAGCCGCATGTAAAAAACGAAAGTAAAATACGAGATTTCGAATCGTTACAAATAACCGCTATGTATTTAGAAAAGTACAAATCCATTCGAAGCACATTAGGCATAATAGGCAGCGTCGTTGTGAGAGAGACACGGAAAATTACGAATCAACGAACCCAAAAAAAGTTACGAAAGTAGGAGTTGTGTCCAGAATCAACGAAAAACAACGTACTCTACCGAAAGTACGAATTATAAAGCAACAAAAAATTCAACGAAAAATGTCGCTTGCAAAAATACGAATGAGTCCGAACACGAAAAATCCCGTCTAGCAAAATTACGAATGATTACGAATCAACAGGACCGGAAAGAAACGAACCGAAACGGAACGAATTTTTCCGTTGTGCACAAGTCTAGTTGTCAACATATAATCTGGCCTAACGTAGCCAAGCCCCCCCAAGGAATTATTGTGCGTTCAGTCTAAATATCAATATAATACTAAATACTAATTCTCAGATGTGTGTACAAGCCTATGTACTCATATTTCTATAAACTGGGAATTTTAGTCTTACATGCCTACTGAAACAATCTGCTAGTGCTTTTTTGTTCATGCTGTAAAATGCTATTTGTTTTTGACTATTGTTATCATATATCTTTGTAAGATCTCCGCACATGTTGAATACTTTTAGCTGGTAGATATTATTGATTTATCTGCATCTCCTGTTCAGTTAAATAATGGTCCATGTTCTATAGCAAATAATCTCCTCTTTATATGCAAATAGGGCAGCTGTAGAGCCAGTAATCCAGAATATTGGATAATCTGTGCAATATGACCCTTTATATCACCCTGAGGCATTTACATGCTTTTAGCGAGTGTTCAACAAATGTTCAGAATATCCTGGAGCAAGTAGCTGTAACTTACAATACTGCAGTGGATGATGGCAGCATGCTGTGTGGATAAAGGGCAAGCTGCTATGTGCACAGCCTTATACAACCCCCTGCAGTGTTTGAATATGCATGTTTTTTTTTTTTTCTACATGCTACTTATGCAAAATTTTTAGATGTTGTTATTCTTTCAAAAACATACAACTAACCTCACAGAAGGCTAAGCTCGCACTTGAGCGTCGGCTTCTTCAGGCGTTTTTGCAGCATTTTTTCACATGTTTTTACAGATTTATTGGCATTTTCAGGTGTGCACCATTTTATTTTTAGGCCAATGCAAAGCAGGTTACTAGGAGGAGAAACCGGTTGTTAGCCGCAAAAAATACATTACCTGCATTTTTCAGGCACTCCCATTGCGGGACCACAAGAATGTGATCCTGCACAAAAAGTGCTCAGATGTGAATAGAATAGCTGCATAAAATAAAATAGAAATCTTTTGGTTGAGTATTGTCATGCTTCTTGAAATACACATCAAATCAGTTATATTGTTGAATAGGGGTAAGAAAAAGTTCTTTGCTAACTAAATAACTAACTTTGCTGGACAATATGGACAAGCATGCCAAAATGGAAGTATCAGATGTATTTTCTCCTTAAAGAGGATTGTTGGTCCTGTACTTTTATGTGATGTCGTCGGCCAAGGGGCAGCCATATGACCAGCAAAAGGAACAGCTTCGTCAGACTGGCTATCCAGCGGAGGGAAGGCCTGCCATAGTGAGGAATGAGGTAAGTAATTCTGCCTACACCATGCCCCCTAGACCAGTGTTTCTCAACTCCAGTCCTCAAGGCGCCCCAACAGGTCATGTTTTTAGGATTTCCCTCGGATGAAAGAGCTGTGGTAATTACTAAGGCAGTGAAACTGATCAAATCACCTGTGCAAAATAATGGAAAGCCTGAAAACATGACCTGTTGCGGCGCCTTGAGGACTAGAGTTGAGAAACACTGCCCTAGACTAAATGAGCATTAGAGCCATACTATACAGGAAGGAGGAGTCTACCAAAAGGTGACTTGTTTTTTTAGCTGACGGGAGTTTAGCGTTTTGCTTTGGAAGTTCATATAGATTCAACTTTTCTTTATCTGTATAAAGGGAAAAAAAAGTAATTTTTCCAAATAAAAATTTGTTACAAGGTGAATGAATGACTGGCAGACTTCTAATCCACTAGCTGGTGTCTTAGTAGGCAGGCTGCTCTATTGCACAATGTGTAATAGTATGTGACATATAGAAAGCTGAAGACAAACACCTAATGTTTCATTTATTCGTAACTTGCAGAAGCATCAGATATTGCCTAAGGGCTCTTTAGCTTCTCAGAGAGACACCAGATACAGCTCAAGGCTTTGCCTCAAGTTATTTCCTAATCTTTCCATTCTTTTAAGCCATGTATATGATTTAGATCATACAATATGCCATTGAATTCATGTCTCTATATGGATCAAAGAACATATTACAGGTTCACACTCCTATGTGGATGGGTGAGCTGCTTTGATGGGGTCTCACAGCTGACAAAATTTAAGTGGAGCGTGGATTCTTTGAAATAATCACTAAATAGTGTTTCTTTTTTAATACTAACGGTATACAAAGAAATTATATATTTTATATTTTTAATGGCACTATGCAGATATTTTCTGGGTTGCAAAATAACTGTTGCTTGCAAATCCAGCATTATTTGAGTAGTCTTTGATTTATCCTGTGAACTCTCCTTTACTTTATAACTGTGGTTTGATTTTTAGTACACATTTAATACCAGAGAAAATTCTAAATATTAACACTGTATTTTGCAGTAAAATAGTTTATAATCTGCAAAAAAAAAAACTTAACGGATTATGTTATGTCCTCTATAGCACATCATTTACTTGGGCTGAGAGTGTTCCTACCGTACAACAACTAAAAACGTCAGATGAAGATTGTTTGGTGAAATTTTTAATCCGAGATACTAACGTGGTCATTTATGATACAACATTCTTGATACATGTAAATCTTCATCACAGTATACACAATATATCATAAGTCCTGTATATTCTTTCAGTGAATGTGTGATTTTCTAATGTCAATGTAGGTGACAGATAAACAGGCAGATGAATGAAAAGCAATATCCTATCAACGTCCTTAGTATATCATGCTGATTTGATTGCACGTCCCTCTCACTTGTTCCAGAAACTAATGAAGGGGTCAGAGACAAGTCATATACATAACACAGCATGAGTCTTCCTATTTGCAGCCCATCTAATGCCAAATAAAAACCTTATTGAACCACTTTAAAGCGTCCTATACACCGACCCCATGGTTTTACAGCTTTAATTATGGCAGTGTTATTGAAAGGGCTATACAAACATAAAATACAACATTTTAGTCTTTCACAAACCATTATTGCTCTTTGTGACATACAGTTAAAGGTCATATATTGAATTGTAGGTTAATTCACATAATGAAGCACTTGGAATGCTAAGTTACTTGACGTTGTGATAAAACTGCACCCAAACATCATGTTGTCCCAAATTTGAGCCCTCAGCTGCTGATTGGGTATATGTGTAAAATTGGAGAATTGATTGCACATTCCATTTTGGTGTCCTGGCAAAAGTGTTAATGTTTTAACTTCTGTAAAACTACACCTGCATCAAATAACACACAATGGCGTTCCATTGTAAACAGATAGTTCCTGTCTATAAAATTACCATTCCAAGGGAACCAACCCCCAAACACCTCCTAAGTGAGCAAGTTAAACAATACAGTATGTACCACATTAGCAAAAAAATGTTTTACTATAAACAAAATATTAAGTCATTAAATCTCAAGTCATTTTTTATTATCAAAGCACCAATAAAAGTATGCATAAAGCAGGCCCCTGCATTTGACTGTAAGTTCTAATAACTTAGATCAGCCACATATAATCAATTGTTACATAGGTAAGAATGAAATAGCACAAATATTAAGAACACCAGTGTGTACATATCCATATCCATTAAGGTTCTCCAGAAATCTATATAGTGTATATTATGATAGGCTCCTAAATTCCCTGCCAACAATAGGAATCTGATTCCTCCTGTATTGAATTGAATTGTAACTGTACTGTCTGCCCTCACATTGTAAAGTGCTGTGCAAACTGTTGGCACCATAATAATCCTGTATAATAATAATGATATGTATAGATCTCACTCATCTGGATTTGTATCCCATCTGTGGCAAGACTTTTCCAGGATGAAGCGGACCTGCTGGCCGAAAGCTTTTTGTCCATAGCTTGGACTTCCATAGTTTTGCACGCCTTTCTAAGGAAGTCCAAGCTCTGGGCCAAACAAATTAGACCTTACACCGGTAGTTCTGCTGACTACGGGATTGATTTACTACAGCTGGAGAGTGCAAAAACTGGTGCAGTTGTGCATGGTAGCCAATCAGCTTCTAACTGCAGCTTGTTCAATTGAGCTTTGACGATAAAACCTGGAAGCTGATTGGTTTCTATGCAAAGCTGCACCAGATTTTGGACTCTCCAGTTTTAGTAAATCAACCCCAGTATGCTTTGCCCTAAGGTAGGAACGACACATATTCCTATGACCTCTGAGGAACTATTGGATTGTATGATCCTTTGAATGGGGCCAGCTAGCCTATGCTTCTATACACGGACTGTGCGGTTCTATTACCTGGCTCTGCTATGTATTTGGATTTCAGAATAAATTTTACACAATATTAATTTCCCTGGCTGTTATACATTGGGATTTTATTTGTCCAAACTTACTTTGGTGGGCTGCCAGGAGCCTTGGCCACCTTGCTATTATGGGGGCATTGCTTATTGGGAATGTTAGCGCCAATGGAGACACCCCTATCATGATTTAATATGGGAATCCTCAATTACAGCATTGATCTTATGTTCTCAAACTATGCTTTCATATGTTGTACTTTTAAGGAATTTGGCAGCTTGCGCTATATGATACCCCAATGCGGTAGTTAATACAATCCAATAGTTCCTAAGAGGTCATATGGAATATACTGTAGATCTCACGCATCAGAATTTGTATCCCATCTGTGGAAGACTTTTTCTGGGAAAAAGCGTATTGTGTGCAGACCTGCTTGTGGAAAGCTACATGTAAGCTCTAACACATTTAGTCCATGGTTCGGACCTCATAAAGGCGTGTCAAGTTCTGGTCCAAGCTAAGGATGAAACAAGTTAGAGTTTATACATGGTTTTCTGCCAGCAAGTCCACACACAGTATGCTGGACGAGTGAGACCTATACATATTCCCATTGTTGAAGGGGAGTTTAAGAGTCAACTGTAACATCCCTATCATGATTAAATATCGGAATCATTGATTACATCAACATTGACCTTATGTTCTCATTATATGGCTTCATCCTTCCCAAGAATTTGGGAGTTCCCCCTATATGATATCCTGATAATTGGAAGTGAAACATCAAGGCCGTGAACGATTAACCACCTCAGCCCCAGAAGGATTTACCCACTTCCTGGCCAGGCCAGGCCATTTTTTGCATAACGCCACTGCGTCGTTTTAACTGACAGTCAGTGGACGCTGTACCCAAACAAAATTGATGTTCTTTTTTCCCCACAAATAGAGCTTGCTTTTGGTGGTATTTGATCACCTTTGTGTTTTTTATTTTTTGCGCTATAAAAAAAAGCGAATTTTTGAAAAAAAAATAAAAATTTTACTTTCTGCTATAAAACATTTCCAAAAAAAAAGGAAAAAAACAAACGTATTTATCAATTTAGGCCAATATGTATGCTGCTACATATTTTTAATAAAAAAATTGCAATAAGTGTATATTGATTGGTTTGCGCAAAAGTTATCGCATCTACAAAATAGGGGATAGATTTATGGTATTTTTATTTATTTTTTAATAGTAATGGCGGCGATCAGAGATTTTTACCGAGACTGCGACATTGCGGTGGACAGATCGCACACCTAACTGACATTTTTGACACTTTTTTGGGAACCAGTGACATTATTACAGTAATCAGTGCTAAAAATATGCACGGTTATTGTACTAATGACACTGGCAGGGAAGGGGTTAACATCAGGGGCGATCAAGGGGTTAAATGTGTTCCCTCACTGTGTGTTCGAACTATATGGGGGAAGGGCTCACTGCATAGCAGAAAGACAGGATCTGTGTGATCTCCCCTGTCAGAACAGAGATTTGCCTTGTTTACACAGGCAGATCCCTGTTCTGTTACTGCGGGGAACGATCACGGGTGGCCGGAGGACATCGAGTCCGACGGACCCACTGATTGTCTCCCCCACAAAAGAGAGTTCCCGTGCCGACATACAGCTATGCCGATTTATGGGAACGAGCCACCTTGCCACAGTATAATGACGGTGGCTGGTCGGGAATCGGTTAATAAGGAAACCATATGTGTTATCCAAGGATAAGTTCATGTCGTTAACTCTTCATGTCACTATATCAAGTATCATTTCGGATCCTATCAGCATTATATAATTTATTTTAGTTCTCTTTATTTATAGAGAACTTTAAAAAGATATCTATACATTGATGTTGCTTAGAGGAATGGGCATGAGCCTTGCCCTGCTTTAGGCATGTTTTTTAATGGTTTTAACAAGTGTGCTTTGATACTAAAAATAAAGAAAGATTATTTTAATGTATTTTTTATTTATAGTAAGATTTTTTTACTGATGAGGAACATTTTGTATAACTTTCTCACTTAGGAGGTGTTTGGGAGTGAGATTCTCTTGGGTTGGTAATTTTGCACTAAATTACATATAAACCCCAGTTAGAACCATTTTGGATGTGGTAGTGTGACACTAGCTGGATTCTCCATTGGTGTTCTAATTTTTGTCTTACTTGTTTTTCCCTTTACATGGCTTTGTAAAGCACATGCATGCGGTCAGGGTGCTGCACATGCATACCAAACTCTGAATGGGCAAATTCTAGTGTCGTATTACTATTTATACACTGACAGGCCTTTACTTTCAATCTAAAGCTGACCATACACAATGTTCTAAGACCCCTTTCACACTGAGGCAGTTTTCAGGCGTTTTAGAGCTAGAAATAGTGCCGGTAAAACACCTGAAAACTGCCTCCCATGCTGCCCGAATGTGAAATCCCGAGTGCTTTCACAGTAGGGCAGTGCGCTTGCGGGACGTTAGAAAAAGTCCTACAAGCAGCATCTTTGGGGCGGTTTGGAAATGCTCCAAAATGCCCTGCCCATTAAAATGAATGAAAAGCACTGCAATACGGGTGCTTTTAACCCCTTCTTCGGCCACTAGTGGGGGTTAAAAGCGCCCCGTTAGCGGCCGAAAAGCGCCACTTAAACAGTGCTTAAGTGCTGCTAAGACAAGGGGCGCTTTAGCTTTAATGCTCGGGCGGCCCCAGTGTGAAAGTAGTCTTAGTTAATAGGGTCAAATCAACGATCATTTTCAACTGTAGATGTGAAAACAATTGAAGGCGTTGTTCTAGGGCTGGGTTCACACTTGTGCGGTGCGAATTCCAGCTCTCTTATCTCTGCAAAGAGATAAGAGAGCTGTTCAGCGGATCATCTGCGTTTTAGCTGCGAATTTGGTGACCTGGGATAGGGGAGGGGGAGGGGGGAAGTATAGTGAGCTGGGAGAGAAATCCTGATGAGAACTGAACACATCTGCGAATCAGATGCATGCCCATAGAAGATAATGGGCCTGAATTTGCACCTGAGCCGCACCGCAATGCCTAGAAAACACACACTTTTTTGAGCAATGCGCAGTGCGAATGCATCGCACATATGTGAACCAGCCTCATTACAATCAATGTTTTTTATAATGTTATGCAAATTGGATGCGGTGTAAGCCGCAACCAATTTGCATAGGTGTGAACGGGGCCTTAATGTGAATGTGATTTTTGTTCGTTCCAAAGTCAAATGTTAAAAACAAATTACATTTTGAAGTCCTATTTTTTTAGATTCTTTATTTAGAAAAAGCAGCAGTACAGAATGGTAAATGTGAAAAAAAGACAGCGCTGTGCCCAGGTGTGTGTTAAATGAATCTATCCAAAAATAAACCAAATTCAATCCTATCATTTCTCTCCAATGACTTTGAATGTGTTAGTGGTACTGATATCTAAAAGAATGTGATGAAGAAAAGATGGTAATGGTATCTAAAAAATTTGATAACTACAAGTTATAATATTGTGATGTGTGACCACACCAACATGTGATAAAAGGTGGGTAATTAAACCCACTTAAACATTGACTTAAAATTATTATTTATGTCAAACCAAAAAAACAAAACATTCAAATCCATAAAGTGTCCCAAACTGTGAAAAAAAATTTGTAAAGTTGTAAAAAACAATGTTTATACAAGAAAAGTAGCAATTTCTTCAAAAATGTTAACACCATGCCAGGTAATGTATCCTTCACCACTTATGATCGAGATCACTCACTGATGTTAGTGGCTGATAGTGAGGAATCAGCAAGCACACATTTTCCCTTTAGCAGGGTGAACTACTCTTCAGGTCGGTAGTTGATGATCTAGGATCCCAATTGTAAATAATCTTGGCATCCAACAGGTAATTTCCTTTTCAAGGCGCAATAATCTGCAAATCCAAAAACAGCCATTCCTGATTCTCCTCAGTACCACTAACACATTCAAAATCATTGGAGAGAAATTATAGGATTGAATTTGGTTTATTTTTGGATAGATTCATTTAACACACACCTGGGCACAGCGCTGTCTTTTTTTTTTTTGTATAATCAGTATTTATTTTCAAAATAACATATAACAAGACATGCCCAACAATTTATAAAGGCATAAGACCACCGACCGCGCAGGGTCGTATAAGTGACAGTTATTCAGTGATCATGTTGAGCAGAGACACACACAAAAATAAAATAAAAACATAATGAACAAAAAAAAGGAAAAAGGACAACAAGAGCAGTGTTAGTAGTTGCTCAGTCGAAAAAGTACAGCATATCTGGGTATGGAGAAAACATAGTGAGCCCGAGAGGAGGGGCAACAGTATATATATCGCCGAATATAAGCAGGTGTAGCTTGGGGGGCAGCCGAACCCAGAAGATGATATAGTTCTGATATCAGGTGAGGTGCCAGTTTGTCCGCAATGAAAAGGCGCTCAAATGGGGTGAGGGAGGAGGAATCCCTAGTCGAGTGGCCATGTACCTGAAAGAAGTGGTGTAGTTGCCTATACTTCCAAAAGTTCATTCGTGGGCCCTGTCTTCCTGTAGGTAAGGCTTCATAGCTCAAGAGTCTGCCATCTTTCATGAGTTTGCCACAGCTGGCGTTTCCATCATCTACCCAGGGCCCGAAAAAGGCCAGTTGTTCGCCCGGGGGGAACCACAGGAAACCACCCAGTGGAGCAAATGGGGACATAGGGGGGGCCAACTTCAGTAGCGGATTGATCCGATCCTAGACCGACAGCACCTGGGCCGTCAGGGGGGAGGTTGTCTCAGATAATCCCCTATGTTCCCGGGGCAGCCAAGGCGCGTAGGACAAGTTCCTACCCGCTAGACACTTCTCTTGGGAAACCCAGAGCTTCGAGTGAGCATGGAAATGCCAGTTTAGTATCCTCTGGAGGGCTATAGCTCGGTAGTATTGTCTGATGTCTGGGACCCCCAGGCCGCCACCCCGCTTCGGACGTCGCAGTACCCGCAGAGCTATCCTGGGTTTACGTGCGTTCCAGAAAAAGTCGGTCAAAAAAGAGTTCGGGTAAGGGGATCGGTAACATCTGTAGATAAAAAAGTATGCGGGGCAGGACATTCATCTTTATAATGTTCACCCTACCCAGCCACGTAAAGGCCGTCTGCGTCCAGTGTGAGAGGTCCCTTTTAACCGCCGCAAGCAATGGGGGATAGTTAGCGGTGTATAAGGTGTCAACGCGATCCATAAGTTGTACTCCCAAGTACCGCAGGGACGATGTAGTCCAGACAAAGGGGAAAGCCGCTTTAAGGGTCGTGGCCAAGTGGGGTGCTAGGCAGATGGGAAGAATTTCGGACTTGGAGAAATTTATTTTGAAGTTGGAAAGAGATCCAAAGAGCTTCAGGTCCTTTCATCAGGTTGGGCAAGGAGAGCAGGGGGTCAGAGAGATGGAACAGGACATCATCGGCATATGCCGAGAGTTTATGTTCTGTATTATCAACCTGGAGGCCTTTAATGTCAGAGCTAGCTCGCACTGTGCGGAGAAAAGGTTCCAGCACTAGGGCGAACAAGAGGGGCGAGAGAGGACACCCCTGCCTCGTGCCGTTTCTGATGGGGAATTGAGCTCGAGAGGGTCCCATTCACTTTGACCTGGGTGCTGGGTGTGGAATACAAAGCCATAATTGATGCCATCATTCGTGGGCCTAACCGTAATGACCGGAGCACCTCTGTCAGATACGACCAGTCCACGCGGTCAAAGGCTTTTTCCGCATCTGTTGATAAAATAATATAGTATTGTGGATCTGGGCGGGTATGGGACAATGTATGAGGTGTACCGCTCTGAGGGAGCCCGTTTGGTCTGGGTGGACAATGTCAGGGATAAGGTGTTTAAGCCTATTTGCCAATATTTTCGCTAACATTTTTATATCCAAATAAGGTAGGGAGATGGGGCGATAGCTCTGAGGGACAGTGGAGTCCTTGCCTTCCTTCGGTATCACAGTAATGTGGGCCAAAAGGGCCTCTGGGGGGGATGTCCCCGCCTCCTGTTATAGAGTTAAAATAGTTGCACATGGGAATCGCTAGGTGAGGAAGGAAGGCCTTGTAATATGCCTTAGTGAACCCATCAGGGCCAGGACTCTTGCCATTGGGCAAGGACTCCACCATGGCCCCAAGCTCGGCTGTGGTGATGGGGAGTTCTAGGGCCGAGGACTGGTCATCTGTTAGCATCGGGAGACCAGCTGCAGTCAAGTAGTCTTGGATCGCGCGCTGTCTGGCCTCTCGTGAGGTCAGAGTCCAAGTTATAAAGTGTGGCATAGTAATCTCGGAACCCCGCTGCGATTTTGGAGGATTGTACGACCGGGACCCTGGAAGCGGCATGCAACTTGTGTATGTACGTCTGTGCATGCCGCCTCGGGAGAGCGCGAGCCAACATCCGCCCACATTTGTTCCCGTGCTCATAATATTTATGAGCCATAAAGCGAAACTGTTTGCGAGTTTGACGATCAAGCAGACGCAGGAACAACTCCTGCAGCTCTGTCAGGTTTTTCAGCGCCTCTGGACTCCCGCTAGCTTTATGCTGAAGTTCAGCCTTCTGAAGTGCGGTATGTACCCTCGTGAAGTCTGCCCGGCGTTCCCTCTTAAGTCTGGACCCTTGAGAAATCAGTGCCCCCCTGACCACGGCCTTATGGGCCTCCCAGACCACCCCCTCGTTTAGCTCGCCGACAGGATTTTCCCTAAAGTAGTCGGTTAGGGAGTCAGCGACCTCCTTCACCACAACCACGTCATCCAGTAAGTTGACGTTAAGTTGCCACGTCCAGGCCCTCTGCATGCCCGGAGGCAGGGCAAGGGCCACCGTCACTGGGGCGTGGTATGAAATGGAGATAGTACCAATAGACGCAGATTGGAGGAGCTCCAGAACATTGTTGTCCACGTAGACGTGATCACTGCGCGTGTATATGTTGTGCACAAGGTCTGAGGGGTGGAGTGTCCGCCAGCTTTCGACCAGGAGGTGGGATTGAATGGTCTTGCGGAAGTGCTTAAGGAACGTGTAGGAATGTGGGGGTCTTGCGTGGGACGTATCTAGCAAGGGGTCGGGGCTTACGTTGAAGTTGCCATCCAAGATTAAGAAGCCTTCTTTAAAGTCCGCTAGGCAGTCCAAGGTGTTGTGTGGTCCGCATTAGGAGCATACATTTACGGAAACGTGTATGTCTGGCCAGCAATGCTACCTTTCAAGAAGACGTATCTGCCCAGGGGATCTACTTTATGATCGGAGGGTTGAAAGGGGCATGTCTTGTGAATAGCAATGGCCATCCCCCTAGATTTAGACGTCAGTGAGGTGCTAATAAACCATTGGTTGAAAAGGTGGGTGGGCAGTTTAGGAAGGGACTTTGGCGTGAAGTGTGTCTCCTGGAGAAAAATCACCTGAGTTTTCAGCCGTTTCAGCTACCCCCACAACTTGTTACGTTTGTGTGGAGAGCAGAGGCCCCTGACGTTATATGTGCTCACCTGCAATGTAGCCATAGGGTGGTATGAAGACGGTCAAGGCGTGCAAACCGGTGGTGTGCTCGGTGCAGACAACGAGATGGTAAGGCAGACCTGGGAAAGGGGGGCTGGAAAGAAGAGAACAGGGAAGAGGAGGAGTGGAGAGACAAAACATGCATGAGACAAATATAAAAAATATAACCATCAAAGCAGAGTGGCCGAAGCCATCAGAGCTCATTAACAAAAAACTGGCCATGCTCAGGGCCCCGTCCCCCAAAAGGGGAGGGGTCCAGACCACGACCCGAGATTCCAATGGGAATCAATACCCAAAAAAGGGTGGCCTATGGGGAGAACGTGGACCAACATGGGGAGAAGGTTAAAAAGGGCCTCCGTCTCCGTCCACCACATCTAATGTGGTGCAGTGGGAGAGGGAGAAAAGTGGAGTAGATGTAAAGGGCAAAGGGACGTCCAGGCCTAAAAGAAGCGTTCAGGCTATCACTTGAAGGAAGTCCCAATTGTAGTACTCAGAGGTACACAGATCACGAGAGCAGCTCGCCGTCAAGGAAGAGGAGGACCATCAGTCTCTTGAGGGGGCCGGGCCTGCTGAGGAGTCAGAGGGATACCGCCTGCGGTTTCGTCTGCGGTTCTGGCATTTGGCGTATTGCCATGGCTGTGGCGTGGGTAGTCTAGCAGCTACAAAGTCTGAGGAGCCCCTCCAGTCAGGAAAGTCCACCGGCTCCAGGTCCAAAGAAGTCAGGAAATGCGGGAGGTCATCCTTAGTGCGAACAGACACCGATCTGCCATCTTTGGTGACTTGGAGGCAAAAGGGGAAGACCCAGCGGTATGACAGGCCAGCTTCCTGGATGGCTGCCAGGAGGGGGCAAAGTGCCCTGCGTTGCATGAGGGTGCGTCTGGAAATGTCCTGATAAAAGGCTAAGTGAGCACCAACAAGTCAAGTCAAAATAGGGTTTGCCCCTCATTTTATGCATAATGCGGTCTTTGAGCGTATACTTATGCAGTTTGCAGATGATGTCTCTTGGACTGTTCACATCCTGAGAAGGGGGTTTCAAGGCCCGGTGTGCATGATCAATTTCAATAGTGGCAGTAGCAGGCAGCCCCAGTATTTCTTTAAAGACGCCTTCCAGGGTGGGAATAATGTCTTTAGTGCCAGTGGCTTCAGGGAGGCCTCGGATCCTGATGTTGGCCCTGCGGCTGCGGTTCTCTGTGTCGTCTAACTGGCAAAGCAGGGCCTCAATCTGGTGGCCCTGTGTGGCACAGATGTCCTGTAGCGTAGAAATGGCAGGAAGAGCTTTTTCAAACTTTTGTTCCAGGGATTCAAGCCTGCCCCCCAGGTGTGTTGTGTCAGCTGTAAGCTGAGCAATGTCCTCTTTAAAGGCCTTTTCCACCCTGTCAGCAAAGCGCTCAAGGTCAGCTTTAGTTGGCAAGGACATGATGTGGCGTCTGATGTCAGCATCAGCCAGGGGATCTGAATCAGCAGGATCACCATCCTGGGATGCGGAGGAGCCCGGGGAGGTCGGGGGAGCCGAGTCACTTACCGACCGCGGGGATGGTATGGGAGAGCTGGATTTCTGATGTGCCCTGGCGGCTGTGTTCTGCGCGGCCTTGTTTGCTTTCTGGGCCTTCGCGGCTGGCGTTATCTTGGAAGTCTCTCGGCCTCTCCCGCTCTGCCCGGGGAAGAAGGAGTACAGCTGGGCCTGCCGCGCCCGGTCATTCTGCGGTGGCTGGGAGGATGCCCTGTTCCTCAGGGACATGATAGGCGGCGGATGGAGCAGGATTCACCCGCGTAGCGCTGATTAATAGCGGCGGTGAGACGGAGCTGAGGAGACACACGTCTTCACTCCTCCATAGCCAGGACACGCCCCCCGCGCTTTTTTCAGTTTTTTCAGATTGAGATTTTTCAATCAGATAGCAGCAGGACAGGATCAATGAAATAGTACAATTTTGGCGCAGTCTAACCCCATTTCTCAGAATGGTAAACATACTGCACATAATATCATGAAGTACCAAATAAATCAACAATCTTTGCAGTATTTTAGCCTCAAAGCAAGAAAGACACTGGGGTTGATAGTGCTCATTGTTACCTCGGTTCACGTACTTAATTTGTGAAACGACTCTGGTCACGAACCAAATTGGTCGTGAACCGAGGAAATTTTTCTATAGGGTTCAATGTAAATTAGGTTAATCCATTCTGAACTTTTCTTTTTTGTTTTTGAACCACAAAAATATGAAACAAAAGTACAGTACAGTATGAAGAGAGAGACAACACTAACGTTGCTTAAGACGACTTCTGGCGTGGAGGAAGGCGAGTGGGAGACGGTTATTTTTCAGAGGGAGAGTCCCCCTCCAAAAGAACATTAGGGAGATCTACTTCAGGAGTCTCTTCTTTGTCCCTTAGCCGCAGGCTCAGTTTTGGTGAAAAATCTGTCCAATGTCACTTGTCTTTTCCTGCGCTGCATAACCCTCTGGAAATCAGAGACCACGTTATCGTTCATGGATTGGATTAATGGATTTTATGGCATCACTGCTAACCTCCTCCCTGTCTTCCTCTTCCTCAGTGGAATGCTCCTCAATAAGCACCTTCTGCTGCTCACTGTGGAGTTCAGAAAGTTCTTCCGTGGTCAGCTCCACCTTATATTCCTCAACAAGCGCCTCTATGTCTGCACCATCGACGTCCAGACCCATACTGTTGCCCATGGACACAATCTCCTCCACTACCTCTGCATCGGAACCTTTAAAGTAACGTTCAGTGACACATTCTGGCCACAGTTTCCTCCAAGCTGAGTTTAAGGTTCGGTGAGTGACATCTTTCCAGGCTTTGTTAATGAGGTTAATGCAGTGGAGAACATTGAAATGTTTCTTCTAGAATTCTTTCAGACTCAAGGACGTCTCTTCAGTCACATTAAAACACCTAGTGAAGAGTGACTTTGTGTACAGCTTCTTGAAGTTGCAGATCACTTGCTGTTCCATGGGCTGCAGAAGAGGTGTCGTGTTGTGGGGGAGGAACTTGACCTTTATGAAGGCATACTCAGCGTCCATATCATCCACATAGGCTGGAGGGTGTGTCCCGGGGCATTGTCCATCAGAAGAAGGCACCTTTCAGGCAGTTGGTTGTCAGAAAGATATTTTCTTACGGTGGATGCGAACACCTCGTGCAGCCATTCCATGAACAATTGCCTTGTGACCCAAGCTTTCGCATTAGCCCTCCACATGACAGGCAGTCTGGAAATGGTACACCAGTAGTGGCTTAATCTTCAGATCGGCGCTTGCGTTCGCACACAGCAAAAGGGTCAATCTGTCCTTCATGGGCTTTTGCCCTGGCAGTGCCTTTTCCTCCTGCGCGATATAGGTTCTGTTCAGCATCTTTTTCCAAAAGAGCCCTGTTTCATCACAGTTGAACACTAGTTGAGCGACGTATCCTTCTGTCTTCATGAATTTTGCCAATTCTTTCTTTTAGGCTTCTGCACTGGCCTTGTCAGAACTGGATTCCTCACCATGTCTTGTCACACTGTAGATGCCACCTTTCTTGCAAAAAATTTCAAACCACCCTCTACTGGCTTTAAATTCTTCACTTGCTGCACTTGTAGAGGGTGTTTTTTTCCGTAAATCACTGTACAATTTCTTGGCTTTTTCACAGATCATAGCTTCACTAACAAAAGTTTGTCCACCTCTTCCAGCACTTGCGTCCTCTGCTTGGTTAACATCCTTTTGCCACATCAGCTCCTTTGATTACAGCTTTCTTCTTCAAAATAATTGAGATTGACGACTTTGCTATCTTGTACTCCGAGGCCAGATCAGTCACACGAATACCACGGTCATGCCTTTTTACAATTTCCTTCTTTAGCTCGTTGGTTATTTTCTTCACAACCTTATTCTTACAATTCCTGCTCTGTACAGTCTTGTCACCTTCATTACCGCTCTGCACTTTTTACCACCATGCTTTCTCTGCACATTCTTGTCTGCATTACCGCTCTGCACATTCTTGGCACCTGCATTACCGCTCTGCACTTTCTTGTCACCTTCATTACCGCTCTGCACTTTCTTTTTACCACCATGCTTTCTCTGCACATTCTTGTCACCTTCATTACCGCTCTGCACTTTCTTGTCACCTTCATTACCACTCTGCACTTTCTTGTCACCTTCGTTACTGCTCTGCACATTCTTTTCAGCTTTATTACCGCTCTGCACTTTCTTCTTACCACCATGCTTGCTCTGAAGAGTCTTGTCACCTCCATTACTGCTCTGCACTTTCTTCTTACCATCATGCTTGCTCTGAATTTTCTTTGGAGTCATACTGGATGTCCGGTACAGTACAGCATGTGATAAAAAGCACACAAAAAAGCTTTACAGCAAGTGTGCACGGGGATGTACAGTACTGTACAGCATGTGCTAAAAAGCACACCAAAAAGCTTCTCAACACTTCTCAACACTGTAAGTGTCTTCACAGTACACTTTCAGTGTCTCTCTGTGAACGCGATCACACCTACAGGAAGTCGCGACCACGTGTCAAAGCAGGGAAGATGGCCGACAAGTCTCTGATGGCAATAAAGAAAATAGGTGAAGACAGCCGCACTCCAATCCAACGTATGTTTATTCAAGGAAAACAGGCACTACAAAAACCAGCATAACTCAGGACAGCTGACGCGTTTCACAATAATTCAGTGTTTACTCATAGCTATGTTGGATTGGAGTGCGACTGTCCTCACCTATTTTCTTTATTGCTACGTGCATTGCCGGCACCTTTGGTCCCTGAGAGAAGCACTTTCCTAATCTTATCTGCCTGGAGCGGCAATTTTTGTATTTCAAGTCTCTGATGGCATTATCGAATGGACTGACAAGGCTCTTTGCTCGAAAGTTTGTTTAAAATCCTACCAGCGTGTGGCCAGCTCAAGTTACAGGCAAATCACACCTGTTCCACTACCTCTAATGCCGCGTACACACGATCGGTATTTCTGATGAAAAAAGACCAATGGACTTTTTTCATCGGACAAACCGATCGTCTGTGGGCCCCATCGGTCTTTTTTCCATCGGTATAAAAAAATAGAACCTGTTTTAAATTTTACCGATGGAAAAAAAAAAAACGATAGCAAATTACGATCGTCTGTGTGGAACTCCATCGGACAAAAAACCCACGCATGCTCAGAATCAAGTCGACGCATGCTCAGAAGCATTGAACTTCATTTTTCTCGGTTTGTCGGAATGTTTTACATCACAGCGTTTTGGACGGTTGGAATTTTGACTGATTCTGTGTAGGCAAGACTGATGAAAGTCAGCTTCATCGGATTTCCGATGGAAAAATCCATCGGATTTTATCCCATCGGAAATCCGATCGTGTGTACAGGGCATAAGGAGATCTGCCTGTGTTTAGAATGATCATAAATATTGCTGAGCTGCCTTGATTTTTTTTCCTTGACATTATTTGTAAGTATATGCCTAGAGAAACACATTTTCTTTGAAAAGAAAATAAACCCTGCTGGCCACTGAAAGAATGGCTCTCTGAATAAGAGGGAATAAAGTTGGGTACTGATTTCCTATTAGCTGAACGTAATTGTAAACCCTCACCTTGTAAAACAACCCATTCACTTTAAAATAGAATTAAAAGGCAAAAAACATTGGTGTATAAATATAAAAGTCATTATAATTAACTTTTTTCATTTTTTTACAAGTGATCACATTCCCTCTGCTCTCAGCTGCATAAGAGCTAGAGGAGGAGAAACAGCAGAACTTCTCAGTGAATGGCTGTGCAGGGGGGGGGGGGTCAGAACAACTCTGATCATGAGAGGAGAGCAGGTTAAGTTCCCAGCATTGCTAGAGAACTGACCATGTTGTGTTCTCCTGCTTAGCGTGGTCAGTTTTTAGGCAGACCCAATCAAGCCATCCAATGCCCTCTATGGAGTAGAGGGTATCAAATGACATGTGTCCATTGACACCTGCCGACATCCGATCCTGTCTACTAAACAAGACCCAATGTACAGTATCACCCAGATGCAAGCAGAATTCCAGAGGACTTCTGCCATTCGTCCTGTTGGATATCTGCAGGAGAGGATTGAATGTCTTAGGTTTTCTCCCTTGACATTGATTGTCTGACTGGATTATCCCTGCCTTGATGGTATCTTTTTGACATAAAGGAATAGGAGACTTTAGATCAGTGGTTCGCAACCTTCCTAGTGCCGTGACCCCTTGATAAGATTTCCCCCAAGTTGTGGGGACCCCTAACAGTAAAATAATTTTCGTAGCGTGGGTTGTCAGCACCCAAGGCAAGGCAAGTAATTTGCGCCCCCAACCCACGGACATTTAGCGCTCCCGGAGTCCCTTCCACTCGTACAGTATTAAAACCCCTTATGGTACATTTTAGGATGTACCGCACTTTCTCTTTGTTCTCCTTTCTTTCCCATTTATCGTTCTCTATCCTAATTTTTTGTTTTTTTCCCCATCCCTCTCTCTCTCTCTCCCTTTCTTGTTCTCTTATTCTTTCTCTCCCTTTTTCTTTGTTCCTCCCCCTCTTTTCCCTCCCTTCCATGTATTTCTCTATATTCCTTCTCTTACTCCTTGGTAGAGGAGTGGGGGGAATGAGATCAGTGGCAATGCCGGCGGAAGTTCTGATCAGCCAACTTAGGTGCTCTTGATCAAGGTCATCTGCTGATCTGAGAACTGTAGTGGAGACTTTTAATGGCAACTCTAATCACAGGTAGTGTTACTCACTGTGTCTCCAGATTCACTGTGTCTCCAACTTTGTGGTGTCTCGCAGCAGTGACACCTATGCCGAAATCAGGAGATAGGGTCTCCTCCAGCCCCTCCCACTTCACATTCCTCACCAGACAGCTGACCTCTAGTCTCTGCTACCCAGCCATGCCGTGAACTGAATGAGCGGCTGTGAAGAGGCTGAGTGGGCAGCCGCAGGCTCCAGGGACAGCCCTACTGGGGAGAGCGATGCAGGCTTCAGGAACAGCCCAGGATTCGAGGACCCCTAGCAAATCGTCATTCGACCACCGAGGGGGTCCTGACCCCAGGTTGAGAACCACTGCTTTAGATGAAGGAGTTGTTTATTTAGATGGCATAGTCCCTATCAAGTTGCATGACATTGTTTGAAGTGCATTTCAGCAGTGATATGATTATCGATCTTCCTGAATTCCTTATTTCCTTGCAAAAACAGGGCCAAATTATAGGGTTTACCCCCTCTATGACACACTGAGAGGGGATCTGATAGAGAAAACGAATGCAGGTGTGCCACATCCCAATGGATATAGAATCAAGAAATGGGGGAACCCCTGGGGGTGGGACTTTGAAGGCACTACCAACAGAGTAGAGAGAATGTATGAAAGTAGAACAAAGTTAATTTTATTAACAAGTAATTAATAGAACACATACAAAATGGGATACAATAAAAATGTTTGTAGCAATACCTCCAGTTAAGAGGGCTGCAAGTATGTTTTTTGGCCTGTAACACACTGCTGTCAACCCCCAGGAACTGGCTCTAACCTCCCTTGGCAAAAATAGCACAAATGGAAGTGTGAAACTCACTAGACTATAGGAATCACCACTCCGCAATAAAGCATAAACAATAGTTAATATTGAATTACCTGAGCTAGCTGCTTCAGCTGGGATAAACAGTACGCCACACACTTGTCTACTTAACCACAAATACTTTACTGAATAGAAATATAAGATTAGACAATGGTACATTTATCTATGCAGGGCCCTGCAATATCAATAGTCAAGCAATTATCAAGTATTATATTCTAACAGTCTTATGCGCACTCAAAGTCTCTTAATGAACTACACTCGCGAGCCTTCCTCTCGTGGCCAATATGGCGGCCAGGTAAATGTCTCCCTGCTGGACAGTCAGGCCTGACTAAGTCACACACAGTTAGTTCGTTGAGAAGGTTCTTCGCTAGCAATGGTGGTGCACTTTGTAGATTATTTGTAATCCAAAGGTATTAAACTGTTAGTTTCCCAGCAAGCGATAAGACAACTTAACTCCGGCTGCACAACACACTGTTCCTCTGGGGTGCAGTATAACACCCCGGTAACGGTGGGCCCTCGCCAAAGGATACTGGGCCTAAAAGATAGTCAAAGTATAATGAGCAAGTGCTCTCTCACCCGACCGGGCCAGTCTGTACAACCGACTTCAGCAAATGATGTCCAGGAACACAGTCTCACGATACCCATAGTCTCAAATCCTCTCGACCCACATGCGAGAGATAGATAGATGAGACGACTCTGGGTTATCCAGTGACGATTGGCAAGCTCTCCAGATCCTCTAGGCCCAGGCTCTCCGGCCTAGTCCAAACAACCGGCCCCAAACGTAGGCTCCACTTGCTAGGAGGGCGGCGTCCGAAGAGACCCACGTGTTGCTCCTCCCTCCTTAAAATAGTCCTTCCCCAGCAGACCTTGCGCTGGGCAATGCACTGTGGGTGCCCCGCTGCACACTAGGTATGGTAGTCTTTGTGCTTATTTAAAACCCCGCTACATGTCATTGAAAAATATATTAATGTCCTGAACCGACGCGTTTTGAAAAACTTTTTCATTCATAAAGGTTTTATCGGAACAATTAATATAGTATTCTTTGACCATGGCATGTCAGTATCCATAAATTTACAATTGAGAGCTGAGCACCCATACGCCCTGGCCCACATGTGCATCAAAAGGTTGACTAGGAATGTAGAGATGGTTGAAAGGACATGCTATCCGGGGATAATATCCCCTGGTGCACAGACTACTGTGTCCTGGAATCAGACACAGCACCTATGTATGTGCTGGGGTCCAAGGAAAAGAAAACCTAGCATGGGGACACAGCTTGCATACCGGCGGGTAGGTAGAAGGAGGTGGGTGGTCTGAATGGTACAAAAAGCGTCTCAATTGGAGATGATTTGCCACAAATTCAGCACACTCCTCACCAGGCCTTCCTGATCCCTGCCCTGCCTGATCTATGACACACTGATACTCTGCCAGATTGCCTGGGGGTCTCGATGGTCCTCGATGGTCCTCTAGAATTCTGCTTGCATCTGGGTGATACTGTACATTAGGTCTTGCAAAAGCTCCAGAAGAAGCCATAATTATGGTGAAACATGTAGAGGCAACAAACATTTGTACAACGACCGTATGATTTTCATGTGTTGGTTTTAATATATAACTTTTTTTTTAAAACCATGTTTATTAAATAAAATTGATATTGTTTTTAATTTGATTATTTTTGCACCTTAAAACTCCCATTCTTGCTTTTTCCCTTGTTATATTTGAAATAGACCAACTGCCCTTTCAATTTGGCTGCCTCTTCTAGCCACCTCTGTTCATTTAGCTAAGTTTAGCAAAATGATTGTAGGATGAAGGGAGCACAGAAAATGATAAGGGAAGTTTACAGTTCAGAAAATACACTATATTGTTAAAAGTATTTTGAGGCTGAAGTGGTTAAGAGTTCCCTTCACTGTAACTAAGGGGCCAAGCCCAACCCCTGAAAAACAACCCTATACCATAATCCCCCATCCACCAATTGATTTGGACCAGTGCACAAAGAAAGGTCCATAAACATTCCCATAGACACACTCCTAAACCTTGTGGACAGCCTTCCCAGAAGAGTTGAAGCTGTTATAGCTGAAAAGGGTGGGCCAACTCATTATTGAACCCTACGAACTAAGACTGGGATGCCATTAAAGTTCATGTGCGTGTAAAGGCAGGTATCCCAATACTTTTGACAATATAGCGTGTAGCGCCCTTACCCGCCTTCTCCCCTCTCTTTATGGCTGTATCTGGGAGAAGGGGGAAGATGTACACCACCAGCTCGGCTCTCTGATGTAGTATGCAGAGATGTGAGCAAAACCGTTTACCTTCGGGTCTGCGTTTTAGGCCGGAGCCTCAGCTTCTCCGGTGGAGGATGATTGTAGCTGTCACAGACAGGGACACTTAGCTGCCAGTAACACGAGTTTCACACCATAAAAAGTCCAACACTGTTTTATTTGCTTTGATCAACAGGTAGGCTGGTTGAACTTTGAAAGAACAGACAGGGTGTGGGGAAGAGTAGGTCCAGGTACAACTTAAGCCCCGTACACACGATCGGATAACCTATGGATTTTCGTCCGATGGATTTGTCCATTGGATATCCGATGAAACTGTTTTCCATCAGTCTTGCCCATACACCATCAGTCAAAAAACCGACCGTTCCAAACGCGGTGACGTAAAACACTCCGATGAGCCTAGAAAAATGAAGTTTAATGCTTCTGAGCATGCGTCGACTTGATTCTGAGCATGCGTGGGTTTTTGATCCGATGGACTTGCCCATAGACGATCGGAAATTCCCATCGGTTTTTTATCCATCGGAAAATTTTAAAACAAGTTCTATTTTTTACAACCGATGGAAAAAAGACCGATGGGTACCATACACGATCGGTTGGTCTGATGAAAACCATCCATCGGACGGTTTTCATCAGTCAAACCGATCGTGTGTACGGGGCTTAAGTGATTAAAGTCTCTCCTGTTCCGTTTAGTGCAAACAGACTTGGCGCACAGTCGCTGCCACCGACTGTGAATTTGGTTCCTGCCACTGACCTGGGTGAACGTTGAGGCCCCTGCCACAGGCCTTAGATGAGGCCTGCCACTGACCTGATGAAGATGGGTCTCTGCCACAGACCATGAGAACATGAAATACCTCCGTTAGGACAAACGACCCCTGTCAGAGGAAGACATCCATCCGGACGGTCACCAGAGGCCCACACTGGCACCGGCCAAATGCTGCACCAGCTCTACGGGAGGGTCACGTCTCCGGTCCCTTACGCCCTGGATTCAGGCACCCAATACCGGGGGCACCTTAGGAATGCTTCGCCCTCGCGGGACCCAGTCGAAGGTACTGGGCCCCAGGCCTCCTTGTAAAGTACCTCACCCCAGGCTGAAGGTGCCTGGGGGAATGGACCTCGTGCGCAAGATGTCCGCCCCCTTTATATCCTCTCCCAGAAGGCACATCGGGTTCCCCGCCCCGCCGTACTACTGCCGCAAGAGGACCCAAAGGGCACGGCGCTAGAATGGCAGTTCAACCCCGGTCCCAGGTAACAGCGCCACCTAGGGACCGCAGGGAACATGACAACATTCATACCTCCCACACTCCAAAGTGTTCATAAATTCCAAAAAAATCAATGTATCTGGGCCATCTATGGTCCAGATACTCCCTCTAAATTTGACACCCGCTACAAGCGTATGAAACTTTTTTACTGTTTGGTGGACTGTACAATATAGTCCTGTATATAAAGCAAACCACATGTTGCCTCCAGTAGTTTTTGCTAAAATAATCCCATGACATGAGTGAGATGGATTTTGTATAAAATGGTTTCATCATCCAGGCCATTGTCCGTTTTAGGAATTCAACATTATTACACTATACAGAAGCCCTGACCCAACAAGAAGCATCACTCATCATGTTATGTAACACAATTAAGTTTAAAAAAGATAACATGAACACAAAATATTAAATATTAGAATAAAAGAAATGATATGGTATTTTGGTAAGGATTGGCAATTTAAATCTGCATTATTAAATACTTGAAACTATAAGTAACTTTTCACAAACTTGTGAACACAGTTTTAAGTTATTTGCATTATATCTATATAAAGGTCATTATGGACCAGAGAGCATCAGGTAAGACAGACAGAGTCACTGTTCATAACAGTGATAACGTTTAAGGGAGTGCTTAGGGACATGGTCCCCCTAGACTAAGCCATCATGTTAATAAGGGGTGATTTGTAAACAGAATCCACCTCCTCCCTCTCTGTCTTCACCCCTCCTTTGGCCTCAGCTTCCCAACTCAATGGCACAGATGCTGCTTTTTAGCTGACTGAGACCACGCAACCATTAACAACAAATCTGCTGATGGAAATTAATGAAGGGGTCTGCTAATAAAGGGCTGCCCTGGACTTCTATGTTAGTTTGCTCCAAGCAGTAATTAATTTTTTAACTCACTAAGGTAAATAAGCCAAAGGCACTGGGCCATCCTTTAGCCTTTGTCATAAGATGGGAAGAATAGCCCAGTGATTGCTGTTTGAGATGTTAAAACTGATTAGGCAACTGCCCAGTGAGCTGGCAACCGCCTGATGTCTATATATTTTATAGAATTCTTTCCTGGCATACAGATTGCAGGTCATTCAGTGAAGTTCAAATCAAGAGGGAAGTAAAGAATAAACTGTAAATGAAACTTATCTGAACAAGCTGGATCAAAGAAAGTTTATTGTGAAGTTAAATATGTAAACTAATAAATGTGGCGCTAACTCAGTAGGTACAAAAAAAGTGCATAGTGCAAAAACATCAAATAACAAAATCAATAACCAATAAATCCATAGATGGTCCAAAATTTCATTAACCACTTAAGGACCGGAAGGATTTGCCCCTTAATGACCAGGCCATTTTTTGTGATATGGCACTGCGTCGCTTCAACTGACAATTGCGCAGTCGTGCGACGATGTACCCAAACAAAATTGACGTCCTTTTTTTACCACAAATAGATGTTTTTCTCAGTGGTATTTAATCACCTCTGCGGTTTATATTTTTTGCGCTATAAACAAAAAAAGAGCGACAATTTTGAAGAAAAAAACAATATTTTTAACTTTTTGCTATAATAAATATCCCCCAAAATTTTTTACAAAAAATTATTTCTTCATCAGTTTAGGCCAATATTTATTCTTCTACATATTTAAAAAAAAAAATGCAATAAGCGTACATTGATTGGTTTGCGCAAAAGTTATACAAAATGGGGAATAGATTTATGGCATTTTTATGGCATTTTTATTATTTATTTATTTTTTACTAGTAATGGCGGGGATCTACGATTTTTAGCGGGACTGCGACATTGCGGCGGACAGATCGGACACCTTTGACACTTTTTTGGGACCATTGACATTTATACAGCGATTGGTGCTATAAAAATGCACTGATTACTGTGTACATGTCACTGGCATGGAAAGGGTTAAAACTAGGCGGCGATCAAGGGGTTAAATGTGTTCCCTAGGGAGTGTTTCTAACTGTGAGGGGATGGGACTGACTATAGGAGAAGGCAGATCGCTGTTCTGTCTCTCCTCCCCTGTCAGAACAGGGATTTGTGTGTTTACATACACAAATCCCCATTCTGGCTCTCGTGCCCGTGACCGCGTGCCCGCGGTTGCATCACCGGCCACACGCATCAGGTCCCCTACCGTGCAGCGGGCGTGCGCGCCTGCTATGGCTCTTAAAGGAGCTGCCGTACAGCTGTACGGCGATTCACGGGAACGTGCCAACCTGCCGCCGTATAATGACGGCGGCTGGTCGGCAAGTGGTAAAGTGTACAAAAGTGCATGTGCAAAAGTGAATAAAGATTCACAATCTTCAATATCATCTAGACATATGGAAGTAAAAGTTGTAGTGATCAAGTGCAGGAAAGTTCATCCAATCCTAAATGTGTAATCACACTCTCTTCCACCATCCGTGATCCACCATAGGTGTGCCCCAGCCTCTCACCTCAGATAAAGACCCCATTAGGTCTAATGACACTTCTGGTAAATAATCCAGGGATCCTCTCCAATCACGCAGTCTTCCCCTTGGAGTATCAGGGACGGCAGAATTAAGCAGCAGTGTTGGTGGATAAGAAAACAGTGTTCTCCCTCTAATAATAAATACGTCCTCTTTAAACTCCTCCACTCTCTTCCATATAAAACTCATAGAAGAAAAAGGAGATCTCCATAGCGTAGTAATTCGGTAAAAAAGATTTATTACAAAGCAGCAACTTATGTATAAAATCAGAGTATTCAGCAAAGATAAACACAGGGACTTCCGATCTCTGTTGTGACCGGAAGTAGAACATCAACCGGCCCCTCCCGACGCGTTGCGTCACAGATCACGTGACTTTCTCAAGGGCTGGAGTCGGGTAGACATAGCCGGAAATTAATACACATCTTATTGTAATGGAAACCCGATAGCGGCCATTTAAAAGTTCCACTAAAATAAATATTGATTGTAGCATTATTCCAGATGGTAGACAACTATTAAATATCTCAAAGGCATCATTATATGACAACATTTTAAAATATTTAAAAAAATTAAAACCACAATTTGTTGGTTATTGATTTTGTTATTTGATGTTTTTGCACTACGCACTTTTTTTTGTACCTACTGAGTTAGCACCACATTCATTATTTTACATAATTATCCTATTGTGGGGACACATTCTTTAAGTTGGCTGCCACTCTGAAATTAATTTTAGGTTCACTTGGGTTGCGTATTAGTTATTTTTATTGTGGAGTGGTAGTGTTAAGAAAAATATTTTTATCACTTACCTGTAAAATCTTTTCTTATGTGCAGCTACATGACTTAAAGATGCTTCAGTTTGAGCGCTGAGTTCATATAATCTGAGCCTATAATGCCTTTGAAACATGAGGCTGTCACAGCTTTAATCCGTAAACATTAGTTAACCAGCAGTAGTGAGACAAAAAGGGTGTTAATAACACCTATTTTTAAGTACTTGGTCTGGTTCCAAAGTCACACTTTTGTTCCTCAAACTTTTTAGCTGTTTCCGTCTGTGTTTATTGTCTTATTGCAGTAGGATGGCCAAATTAAATTCTGTCCCTGTCTACCATAGAAGCCCAAAAACTTTTCTATTTCTTGAAGCCCATCTTTGTACCTCTTTAGTCTTGCTGGCCAGACTAAAAGCAACCGTGTCCTTCACTGATCAGAAACACAAGCTAGCTACTTAGGACCAAGCATATTAAGTAAAGAGGGTGTTGGAAGAGACATAATAGGTGTAAAAATGGGCTATGGACTAAATGAAAGAGTGGAGGCTAATGAGCAGGCAGAAAATGTTATTAGTAGAGTGACATTATAGTGTCTTGCAATGCTTTGTTGAAATGGCATGTAGCACCCTCATAGCTAGGCTGTTAAATTAATCTAGTGTTAGCTTCTGCTGTAGGCACAGAAGCAAAATTTGTTTAGGACAGTCTGTTTGGGGCTTCACAGGCTGTGAGTTTGAATACTTCCCTCTGCCTTTGAAAGAAGGGAGGAACGATTCATATTCCTGGCCTGAATAGTTAGCAGGGCCTAGCCAATCCCTGTGGTGGTGTGCCCAGATAGTGGCTGGGTTACAAATAAATAGGCAGGAACCCTGGAGAGTCTGTTCTTTTCTCCCCCTGTGGGGATAAATCCAAGAGCTAGGGGGGCTGCTAGCCCCTGAACCCCCTCCCCCTCCTCTTCCTGGAATGGAAACCAAGCTACTCTGCTGGAAGTCCTATCTACACTTATCACCAAGATCTGTGAATAGAGCCAAACCCTCCCGGCATGCAGTGCTCTATGGTCCTGCAGCTGCTAGAAGCTAGACCATTTCAGCCTATTTCTGCCAAAACCGACCCAGAAATCCCCCTGGTCCCCTCCTAGGGAGGATACAGTATTGCTGCTGCTTAGAGATAGAGAAGAGTGCTCTGAAATTTGTGCATCAAGCATTTTAGAGTATGGCATTCCCCACTGTCCTCCCAAGTTAATAGTTACTCAGCAATAAACTTCAAAAAGACACCCCTGGACTGTTCATTGAGTGTGTGTAGATAAGATGCTGCTGTGTGCCAGGCGACCTGCTCTAATTAGGGAAAGAATCTGTGGTCAGTTACAGTGGCCCATAAGGGGGTAGCACTATGGGCAGAAAATATCAAATGCACCTGTAAAGCTTTCTGAGTGTATTGATAAGAACATCATACATTTGAATTAGGAAAGAGGGCTGACAGCATAAAAACAGGACTGGTAGAAGAAGAGGGTAATACAACTGTAGAAGGAAGTATTACATATGCAACATACAGTATGCAAGGCAGTGACAGTAGATATAGATGTAGCGGTCTCACCCGCTCTCTCCCTTCTTCTTCTCGGCTGGTTAACTCGTCTAGGGGGAACAGGGAGAGGGGTGAGGTGCTGCCACCAGCTCGCACCTCTTATGTGTATAGAGGTTTGAGCTAAGATCTTTACCTTCGGGTCTGTGTCCCTGTCCGAAGCTTCCACTTCAAATGTGACAGGTAGATAGGTGAATGTAGAACACTTTGCTCCCAGAAAAGTAAGCCCACACCAGGTGACAGTACAACATCTATATTTATTTCCGCAGAGATAAATATGCCTCTTTGCAAGCAGACAGGTTGATACAAACACAAACTTGGTGGGGGGAGGGTTCAGGCACAATCCTTTCGGATCAGAGAAGCTGTTAGGAGTTCACAACAACTTTCGGTGCACGGTCGCTGCCGCCGACCATGAGGTTGGTCCCTGCCACAGACCAGGTGAACGATGAGGCCTCTGCCACAGACCTTTGGATAGGCCTCTGCCACCGACCTGATATAGCTGGGTCTCTGCAAAGACCATAGAACATGGACTACCTTCTAATGGCGACCTCTGTTAGGGAGATGATCCATCCCGGACAGTCCCCAGAGGCCTACACTGTCACCAGCCAATGCTGCGCTGGATATTCAGGTCAGGTCACCTCCCTGGTTCTCCTCGCCCGAGACTCGGGTCCCCTCACTCGGTGGGCCCCTAGGTATCTTCTCCCATACGGGACCCAGTCGAAGGTACTGGGCCCCAGGCCTCGGCTAGCAGAGGTGGGGGACTTGAGTCACATGACTTGACTTAAGTCAGACTTGAGTCACCTGTTTGAGGACTTGCGACTTGCTTGACAGAATTCAATAAATGACTCGACTTGACTTTGACTTGTCACTAATGACTTGCGACTTGACTTTGACTTGGGCTATATGACTTGCAATGACTTGGCACCACTAACACTAACCGCAAGCCGCCGTCTGCCTACCTGATCAGCGTGTCATGCAGACAGACGGCGGCCATTGCAGTGTTCAAAAGTCGCGCCTCCTCGTCTGTGATAGGCGGAACACTCAATTTTACAGCAGGCAGTGTTCAGCCTATCACAGACATCCTCTTATCCTTGTCTGTGTTATGAGGATGAGCGGATGTCCGTGATAGGCGGAAAACACTGAATGCTGGGAAATTGAGTGTTCCGCCTATCACAGACGAGGAGGAGGCGCGGCTTTTGAATACTGGAATGGCCGCCGGGATGCCGCCGATCAGGTACACGGCTGACGGGCACAGTGAAGCATGGGCACAGTAAGACACGGGCACAGTGAGACAGGGGCACAGTGAGACACGGGCACAGCGAGGCATTGGGCACAGTGAGGCATTGGGCACAGTGAGGCATGGGCACAGTGAGACACGGGCACAGTGAGACACGGGCACAGTGAGGCATTGGGCACAGTGAAGCACAGGCAGTGAGACACAGGCACAGTGAGGCACGGGCACAGTGAGACACGGGCACAGTGAAGCATGGGCACAGTGAAGCATGGACACAGTGAAGCATGGGCACAGTGAAGCATGGACACAGTGAAGCATGGACACAGTGAAGCATGGGCACAGTGAAGCATGGGCACAGTGAGGCATGGGCACAGTGAAACATGGGCACAGTGAAGCATGGACACAGTGAAGCATGGGCACAGTGAAGCATGGGCACAGTGAGGCATGGGCACAGTGAGGCATGGGCACATAACCAATATTATTTATTGTTATCCCTCCTATTATTTTTATACAGTATGGGGTAGATCAATATTTTGACTTGATTTGTGACTTGACCAAAATAAATGACTTGACTTGACTTGCTTGACTTCTAGCAGGGACTCGACTTGATTTGCTTGCTTTTCGTCACAGTAAGTTGGGACTTGCTTGAGACTTGAAGGTTAAGACTTGAGACTTGCTTGTGACTTGCACATGTGTGACTTACTCCCATGTCTGTCGGCTAGTACCTCACCCTAGGCTTAAGGTGCCTGGGATGGAACTCAAACTCCCTCGCACCCAGGCCGAGGGCACCTGGGCGCGGATGAACAGAACAGCAGCCCCCAGGCTGAAGGTGCCTGGGGCTCGGACCTCGTGCGCAAGATGTCCGCCCCCTTTATATCCTCTCCCAGCAGGCACAGCGGGTTCCCGCCCCGCTGTACTACTGCCGCGAGAGGACACAAAGGGCACGGCCCTACAATGGTGGTTCAACCCCGGCCCCAGGCTACAGCGCCACCCAGGGGCCGCAGGGAACAGGACACCATCATTATCCTCCACGAACCAAATTGGCCATAAATCCCAAATAATTAGTGTATCTGGGCCATGCTACCGCCCAGAAACTCCCCCTAAATGTTGATACCTGTTACACAGACATAGGCGAGTAGAGTAGCAGAATGTACAAATATAGTAAGAAATATAATTTCAGGCCATAGCAGGGCAAAGAGCAGAGAACTATTATAATAGTGATGCATAGAAGAGTCAATAGTACATATAGAAAGCACAGACAATATAGAGATTGAAGAGGCAGAATTTAAAAGAGAGCTACCATAATGTAGTGTAAGAAATTACATCAGTGAGAATAGCTATAGTAGACATTATTACCATCAGAAATCATTACGTTTTTTCCTACTGCAACTCTCAGAAGGTTTTCCCATGTTAATCTAGTTCAAGTGCGTCAAGGTTGGCAATCTTCTTGTCATGCATTGCCTCTCTTTGAGCAACACACATTAAATAGCACAGGTGTAGACCAGGGATCTCAAACTGGCGGCCCTCCAGCTGTTGCGAAACTACAAGTCCCATGAGGCATTGCAGGGCTGACAGTTACAAGCATGACTCCCACAGGCAGAGGCATGATGGGACTTGTAGTTTCACAACAGCTGGAGGGCCGACAGTTTGAGACCCTTGTGTGCCTTAGGTAGTCTGGGCACCTTGAAATGATGTCCTAACATTAAGCAGATGCTTTAAATGTAATGTATGGTGGTTTTCCACATATTTGTGGTATTTATTCTGGTCCGGAATAATAGTACCCACGACCAGCAATGATGGGGGATTGTTTGGGGGGTGGGGCTAAAATGCCACTGACCACCAATAATTGTTGGATTGTTTTGGAAGGGTGGTGTTTAAAGTGTATTGAGTTTATCTATGACATCTATCCATTGCAGTTTCCTCCTACGGGGAACTTTCACTACTTAAGGAGACCTGCGCTTGGCTTTAGTGGGCAATTTTTAAAGGCTAAACCATCTTTTACAATGTCAACATCAGCATATTTCTTCATTTCCAAAAAAATGTGGCAAAAAATTGCACACTTTCCAAAAAGAGGTTATTTTTGAGGAGGTCACACTGTCCTGGCATTTTTAGTGTGATACAGTATGTTTTATACTAGATAGTAAAAAAAAAAATCCAAAATGGTCCATCCAATAGTATAATTGTAAAGATTGTAAAAGGTTATTAAATGCCACCAAAAATAGCTCTATCTATCTCATCAACAGTATATAAAATTAAATTGGGTGCAATGTTGCATGAAGGAGTAACTGTGAAGCCCTGTACACACGATCGGATATCCTATGGATTCTAATCCGATGTTTTTTTCCCATCGGAAATCCGATGAAACTTTCTTCCATCAGTCTTGCCCACACACCATCAGTCAAAAAACCGGCCGTTTCAAATGCGGTGACGTAAAACACTAGTTCAATGCTTCTGAGCATGCGTCGACTTGATTCTGAGCATGCGTGGGTTTTTTATCCGATGGAGTTCCCAACAGACGATCGGAATTTGCTATCGGTTTTTTAACCATCGGATAAATTTAAAACATGTTGTATTTTTAAACACTGATGGAAAAAAGACCGATGGGGCCCATACACGATTGGTTTGTCCGATGAAAACAGTCCATTGGACTGTTTTCATCGGTAAAACCTATCGTGTGTACGCGGCTTGAATCAAACCATCACATCAATGAAAATGGAAAAATGGCCTGGACAGGAAGAAGGCATAACACGCTGATCCTGAAAAAGAAAACAATTATTGCTTCCCTTTAAAGGGTTGCCCTTACTCTCTTAGAAACTCCTAATGTAGTAGGTAATCTGTCCAGTTTAGTCACATACAATTATACGTATGAAGTAGAGGCACAGAGACAAGTGACCTATCTCTGAAGAACAGTGATTGGCCAAGATCCAACTCAACCAATCTCTAATCTCCTCTGTTTGCTAGTATGGTGTTTGCTGGTGCTCGAATCTTGCAGTTTGCTGCCTTAAATCTTGCTAAAATTGGCAGAACTGGGTGATGATCTTCCCATGTCTATGAACACCTTAACATTTAGTTTTTCAATGCCCCCTGGACTTATACTGCCCGGTAAAGGAATGTTTATGCGTTGTAAACCAGTCATGAAAAAGCAAAGTATTTCTGCCATTCAAACTCCTGGAAAGAGCCATTCTGTATTGTGCATCTGATTTGTCAAAGAGAGGAACAAATTTGCTACACATAAGAAAGCTTTACCTTGTATGTCATTGATGCTCTGCAGGAGGCTGGTTACTGTACATTAATTACCACCTAGGGCTAAATGCTAATGTAACAGTATATCCTACAGAGCCATTTTACTGCTCCCCAAGCCATATCTCTATAAACTGAGGCTGCAATCAATGCTGGCAGCTGCATACATGCTTACTAATATTTACTATTTCTCTATGACTTGATCCAGTGAAAGAAGACTCCAAGTAATAAATTTAATTAGGCCACTTAGTATTCGCTTATCACAACTCATCTAAAGCAGTAAATATCAGGATGATTATTTTCCCATATCAGCTGTGCAGTATTTGCATTTACAATATTGTGACTGCAAATAGGTTGTGAGAGTCAGAGGTGACCTCTAGGGTGTTTTAATGGATAAATGTTTAATTTGATAATTTGTAATAAGTGATTATTGGGTGATTACATCATTACTGTACCCTGCAAAAGTAAATTACCTTACTTAGGCAGGCCATAGATGGTGCAATTGTGCATTTTTTTTTTCTGCACCCAACCATGGGTTGCAGGAACGAAATTTGCACGATTCCCCTATCAACACAGACAGTGTTGACAGAGGAATCCCTCCTGCCGAGATGTTGTCTTCTCCCAGAGGGGGAGTGGGAGCGGGTGGGGGAAGAGAGGGACACAGTAAATATCTCTAGTGGCTATAGCAGCCACTTGCGATAATCGTAAGTGAATCTGGCAGGCTAGTTGTACCCAAGTTGAGCGATCACTCAACTTGGTACATTCAGCCTGCCCATTAACGGTTCGAATCTTGGTGGGTTCCTGCTGAAACTGTGTATGGCCGGCCTTAAAGCGGCACTAAAGTACACTATACTAACCTTTGCATCACCAATGCAATGCATAACCAATGCCCACAAAGTCCCTCGCATCATTTTACCCCCGGCTTCTTCTGGGTGCTGGTCTTTGACCGTCTTGATTGGCTGGCATATGATGATGTCACTCCTATGCATACTCAGTAGTGCAGTCATCCCAGCACACAGGCTCTGTACTGGAATAAAGACTAAGCTGCACATGACTAGTTCGGCTTTAAAGTGGAGCTCCACCCTAAATAGCAACTTTTGCTATTTGGAACCCTCCCCCCCTCCGGTGTCACAATTGACACCTTTCAGGGGGGAGGGGGGTGAAGATACCTGTCTAAGACAGGTATTTTCACCCACATCCGGGAGTCCTCTCTCCGGGAATCTGCGGGAGTTACGTCACTTCCCGCAGACTTCCCTTGGTGTTCTGGGAGACACTCGGCTCCCAGAACACAGGAGCACCAATCAGAACGGCGCAGCGCGACTCGCGCATGCGCCGTAGGGAACCGGGCATGAAGCCGCAGGGCTTCACTTCCTGGTTCCCTCAGCGAGGATGGCGGAGGGAGCAGCAGAGCGACGAGCGGTCGCTCGTCCTCTGCTGCGGACGTCGCTGGACTCCAGGACAGGTAAGTGTCCAAATATTAAAAGCCAGCAGCTGCTGTAGCTGTAGCTGCTGGCTTTTAATATTTTTTTTTCCGGCGGAGCTCCGCTTTAAGTCATCTCTAATTACAAGTGCTGATGCACTAAAACAGCACTTTATTATAATGCACTTATACCAGGGCAGTGCAGTCAGGGGAGGCAGGTGAACATAAACAAAAAAAAATAATAAACAAAAAAAGATCAACTTCGAGGGTCATAGCTCGGCAACCTGGGGTCACAGAGAGGGGTGGGTAGTTAGCTGAAGTCCTACCCTACCTTTGATCAAAGTTTGGGGTTCCTATCATCTATGGTTCCTGAGATACGGGGCTCCTTGCACAGCCTGTCAGAAGCTACATATAGAGCGGCCAGTTTAAATACAAGCTGGCACACACTGTTTGCAGCAGACTGAGAGGATGAGCTCACAGTGCCTATCACTTCTTGTCAGAGGCACTGAGCTTAATGGATAGCTTGGAGCCTTGGACCAATGGTAAAGCAGCATTGGCTCAAGCTGTCCAATAAAAATGCTGCAGTGGAGGCTGGCCTCTCATTGCAGTGTCATAGAAGGGGGCATGTGTCTAAAACACAAATTCTCCCTTCCAGCCCAGCCCTCTTAACTACAAGGAAAAACATGTGTTTATGTGTATAAGATTTAGCCATAATGCCATGTTTTTCTCCCACAGTTAAGAGGGAGAATGAGAATCTTCTGCTGCTGAAAAGGTACAAGCTAAATTATATAGTTATATACTATTTTCTATAAGATAATAATTTATTATTTATCTATTTACTGTGAAATTACTGGTTTGAAGTTATAACTTCAAACTTCAGTAATTTGTCCATTAAGCCACCTGCTTGAGTACAGTTTTTGAAAATATAGTAAATGACCTTAAAAATAATATATAATAATTATTTGTATATTACTTACTTATGGTAATTAACCCCTTGCCACCCAGGCTAATTCTGACACTTCTCTCCTACTGTAAAAATCATAATTTGTTTGCTAGAAAGTTACTCAGAACCCCCAAACATTATATATATTGTTTTAGCAGACAGCCTAGGGCAGTGTTTCTCAACTCCAGTCCTCAAGGCGCCCCAAACAGGTCATGTTTTCAGGCTTTCCATTATTTTGCACAGGTGATTTGATCAGTTTCACTGCCTTGTAATTACCACAGCCGTTTCATCTGAGGGAAATCCTGAAAACATGACCTGTTGGGGCGACTTGAGGACTCGAGTTGAGAAATAGGGGGATAAAATGGCATCCGTTGCAACTTTTTATGTTACACAGTATTTGTGCAATTTTTCAAACGCTTTTTTTTTTGGAAAGAAACTGTTTCATGAATAAAAAAAAACGCAGTAAAGTTAGCCTGATTTTTATTGTGTACGGTACTATGAAAGATGATGTTACGCAGAGTAAATAGATACCTAACATGTCACGCTTTAAAATTGCGCACACTTGTGGAATGGCGCCAAACTTGAGTACTTAAGAATCTCCATAGACAACACTTTAATATTTTTTAGTGGTTACCTGTTTAGAGTTACAGAGGAGGTCTAGTGCTAGAATTATTGCTCACGCTCTAATGTTCGTGGCGTATGTAACCTGTGTGTATCTGGCTCTGATACTAGACAGTGCCTCACCAGCACGTCCCTGATTTATGCTGTATATCAGAGACTATTATATAGACCAGTGGTCATCAACCCGGTCCTCAGGGCCAACTAAAGCCTCATACACACGGTCGGACTTCCATCTGACTTTTCCGTGGATTTTTGTCCGAACGGAGTTGGCCGGGCGCACCCATAGCATACACACCACAGGACTTTTCTGCAAACTTTCCCAAAACTTTTTCCAACATCACGTGGTTTTTCTGCTCTTTACCGCCACCCTTTGGTCAACTTCTGCTATTGTTGGTTGATTTTAACATTATTTGTTTTGTCCATCGGACAAAAGTCCGATGGTTTTCTGTACACACGGTCAGGCTTTGCTCCATCGGAATTTTGTTGGCCAAAAGTTTGTCCGTTTGCAGACCCAACTTTTGTCCGATGAAAACCAAAAACGTTTGTCCGATGGAGCGTACACACGGTCTGATTTTTTGGCAAACTTGCTCAAAATGAAGTTTGTTGGCAAAAAGTCTGACCGTGTGTACGGGGCTTAACAGGCCAGGTTTGCAAGATAACAGGTGATATCATTTGCTGCTCAGTGATTGCAGTATTCTAGTCTGCATCTCTCCAAGGTGATACATAAAACCTGGCCTGTTAGTGGGCCCTGAGGACAGGGTTGATGACCACTGATATAGAGTATATCCGCAGATATACTGTACATGTGATCTAGTTCAACCATCGCGTCATCCAGAGCCACCCAGAGTGACAATCTATCTATCTATCTATCTATCTATCTATCTATCTATCTATCTATCTATCTATCTATCTATCTATCTATCTATCTATCTATCTATCTATCTATCTATCTCTCTATCTATCTATCTATCTATCTATCTATCTACCTATCATTGTTTTCCTACTTAGTGATGGGATAGGTCATATATGATCCCATAGATTTCCCAGCTTCAGTTGAGTGTTAAGTGCCCATCACCTCTCTATACAATGAAAATGTCCACAGAAGAGCCTATTAGCCAATCATATTTATTCCTTGCTCCGGGTAGCTCACTGCTGGACCACTGGATGTGGAAATGAAGAGGCCTAGGGAATTGTAAAAACAAATCATGAAGCCCCCAGGAGAAATCTTTTTAATTATTCCAACTCTGCAAGATTTATGTGCTACATGAAAGCCAGCTCATGTGAGCCCTTGGGGTTCAGCCTTTGTCACACTGGCACTAGTTTGGTCTCTCGTCGCTATTCTTATGCCAGTGAGGGCAATAAACCCCCATGAGAGCCATAGAATTGCCCCTTCATCCTTGAGACTGCAGAGAGGCTTTTGTGGCAAGATACAATACACAAAGGGATCATAAACACATTTTAAAGGAAAGATGACCTCTGCGTGACAAGGGATTAAGCTTTTATGGGAATGGCTTCTGAAGCCAAAACCTTTGATTTCTTTCCCCATAAGTCCGGCTTCCTTCTCCCTTATGAAACTCTCACATCCACTTCGCCAGCACAGAACTTCAAGTTTACTCTGAGTGCTGGAGGCAGTTTTTTTGTCACATCCTTAGCATTGCATAGACAAGGCTTAAAAGTGACATGATCAAGAAAATATTTATAGCTGGACACTGACACTAAATAAAAATCAGGGTGGGCTACTATATTCCGAATTCCCACACTACGCGTCTAAGGTAGAGCACAAATATGTGCGGTAACCCATAGCAATTAGGTTTCATCTTCCATCAGCTTGGAAAGTTTGAATATGAAAAATTAATAGTTAGTTGCCGTAGTGGCTGTCCTTTATTCTAAGAAAGGAAAAAAGGAAAACAGTGTATTTCTAGTGAATGCATACATTATTTAGAGTTACTTTTGTAACAGATTAACAAAAAAAAACTATGGACAGATATAAGAACATCAATTAGCGCAATTCAGTATTTTTTTTAAATCTTAAAAAGTAGGCTAAAAGTAGCTGGCAATAATTTCTAAATCTGTCTTCTGACCAGCCTTGGCATTTCCTTGTACAGCAAAGCTCATACTGGAAGAGGGAAGCACCAGGATTCCGGCAGTATCTTCAGTATGTGCTGACAATGAAGAAAGCCGAGGGAGGGATCTATAAGAGTCCTGACTCCTGACACATTGGGGTTGATTTACTAAAGGCAAATCGACTGTGGGGTTTATTTACTAAAGGCAAATCCACTTTGCACTACAAGTGCACTGCAAGTGCAAAGGGGGTTATTTACTAAAGGCAAGTCCACTTTGCACTACAAAGTGAAAAGTGCACTTGAAATTGCACTGAAAGTGCGCATGGAAGTGCAGTCGCTGTAGATCCGAGGGGGACATGCAAGGAAAATAAAAAAGAGCATTTTAGCTTGCACATGATTGGATAATAAAATCAGCAGAGCTTCCCCTCATTTCAGATCTACCCCTCAGATTTACAGCGACTGCGCTTCCAAGTGCACTTTCAGTGCAATCACAGTGCACTTGTAGTGCAAAGTGGATTTGCCTTTCGTAAATAACCCCCAAAGTGTACTTGAAATTGTACTGCAAGTGCACTTGGAAGTGCAGTCGCTGTAGATCCGAGGGGGACATGCAAGGAAAATAAAAAACAGCATTTTTGCTTGTAAATGATTGGATGATAAAATCAGCAGAGCTTCCCCTCATTTCAGATCTTTCGATCAGATCTACAGCGACTGCACTTCCAAGTGCATTTGCAGTGCACTTGTAGTGCAAAGTGGATTTGCCTTTAGTAAATCAACCCCTGTACATTTTGCAAAGTGCAGTTGTACTCTGCAAGAGCAGTTGCTCCAGAGCTTAGTAAATGAGCAGAAGCTCTGCTGACTTCCATCATCCAATCATGTGCAAGCAAAAATGCTGTGTTTTTTTTTCCTTGCATGTTATTGGGTATTATTTGCCAAGTGATTTCTGGAGCAACTGCACTCGTAGAGGACATCTGCACTTTGCAAAGTGCACAGTCTATTTGATTTTAGTAAATGAACCCCAGTGTTCTTTGCCATGCTATACTACTGCACCAGTGGAGGTTAAGGCCTCATGCACACAGGACTTTTAATAAACGCCAGCACTACTGCCAGGAAAAAGCAGCGTTAAAAATGCGCTGTTAGCCACGATTTTGAATAGCGTTTTTGGGCTAGCATTTTTTGGCTTTTTTTAAGTAAAAACACTCCCTATAATGTCAAAATGCCTAAAAATGCCAAACGCGGCTAACAGCTTATTACAGCATTTAGGCGCGTTTAGGGTCTTTTTTCGTTTTTAAAGCTCAATAGGCCTCTGCTCCTGGACGTACAGGCTGACGTTTTTTTTTACTGCTCCTAAACTCTTATGCCTCCAAATGCCTCTAAGCCCTGGTTCACACTGGTGCGTTTTGACATGCGATTTGACATGTTAAATCACATGTCAAAACGGCGGCATTTTCCGGCAATTGCCGGCAATGGCACTGTCCTAATCGGTGCGACGCCGCATCTGCGGCGCTGCACCGATTTCAAAAAGTTGTTTCCGTACTACTTTTTGCGATTTTGGCCTGCGATTTACATTGACATCTGTGCAGAAACCTGCACAGATGTCCCTGTAATCGCGGCCGAAATCGGGACTGCCAGCGGGAGTGAAATCGTGCGAGTTTAGCTGAACACGCACGGCTTCACTCCCACAGCCCAGTGTGAACCTGGGCTGAAAGTTTATGTGTGCATGGACACATAGGCTAACATGGAGGGACGTTTAGAGGCAGTTCAGACACCCCTAACAGCAACTGGCAAAACGTTCAGTGTGCATGAGCCCTGAGGATCCAGATATGCTGTTCAGTACAAATGCCTGTATTACAGGAGTGTTTTCACAAAATTTAAATTGTTTGACATTGTTACAATTACAATTGTTAAATTGTATATTTATTTAAAAAAAAAAATTGTCTGCAGTTCAGTTCTAAATTGGACATTAAAGGAGAAGTTCAGCCTGAGTTTTTTCGGCTGGGCTTCTCCTCTGGGTCACAGGAGTGCAATTAGTTTTGCACTCCTGTGACCAGTTTTCAGCGGAGAGCAGTCTGAAGTCCGCTCTCCGCTGACGTCACTGCCATCAGTCGGGGCAGCGCGTCATCACGACTTCCCAAGTCGGGATCCGCCAGCTGCCCTGATTGATGACAGTCTCAGCGTCTCAGCGAGCCGCTGAGACGCTGAGCCAGCCTCTCCATGGCTCAGCGCTCCAATGAGCGTGGAGAAGCAGAGAGGAAAGAGGCTGACTAACAGTCAGCCTCTTTCCTCTCTGGGATCTGTGAGAACCGAGCCAGCGGCGATGTTTGGTGGCTCGGTTCTCAGTGCACAGACTTCGGGGGAGAGATGGAGCATCGGTCAGATGCTCCATCCACCGAGGTAAGTATAAATATGGGAAAAATCCAAATCCCATACTTCTCCTTTAACGTGATATTAACACCTGGGTGTTACTAAACAGGGCCGGACTGGCCTACCAGGAGGCTGGGAGAATTCCCGGTGGGGCGGCTGCCTGGCTGTCCCTGGGGCCACTGCCGCTGTGAGGGCAGCAACGCCTGAAAAGAATATGGCTGCGGGGCCGGGCTGACATGCAACTGCGCATGCGCCAGCGCTGTTCCAAAGTTAACTGTGCTCGGGAAAGCCTGTACAGCTCGGCAATTTTCGGAAAGGCGGGCGCATGCGCAGTGACACGATGGCGCAGAGCGGCACCATTTTTAAACGTAAAGCAGTAGTGCTCAGTGAAGTCTCGTCTGGCGTCTTTCCCCCCTGCAGCCTCTGACCTCCTGTCCCCCCCACGCAGCCTCTGACCCCTGCAGCCTCTGACCACCTGTGAAAGATTGGGCTGCATGCATGGATAGTAAGGCTGGGCTGGGCTGGGCTGCATGCATGGACAGTAAGGCTGGGCTGGTCTGGGCTGCATTCATAAACAGTAAGGCTGGGCTCAGGCTGCATTAATGGACAGTAAGGGTGGGCTGGGCTGCATGTATGGACAGTAAGGCTGGGCTCGGGCTGCATTCATGGACAGTAAGGCTGGGCTGGGCTGCATGCATGGACAGTAAGGCTGGGCTGGGCTGCATTCATAGACAGTAAGGCTGGGCTGGGCTGCATGCATGGACAGTAAGCCTGGGCTGGGTTGGGCTGCATTCATGGACAGTAAGGCTGAGCTCAGGCTGCATTCATGGACAGTAAGGCTGGGCTGCATTGGTGGACAGTAAGACTGGGCTGCATTCATGGACAGTAAGGCAGAGCTGCATTCATGGACAGTAAGGCTGGACTGCATTTGTGGACAGTAAGGCTGGGCTGCATTCCTGGACAGTAAGGCTGGGCTGCATTCGTGGACAGTAAGGCAGGGCTGCATTCGTGGACAGTAAGGCTGGGCTGCATTCGTGGACAGTAAGGCTGGGCTGCATTCATGGACAGTAAGACTGGGCTGCATTTATTGACAGTAAGGCTGGGCTGCATATGTGGACAGTAAGGCTGGGCTGCATTCATAGACAGTAAGGCTGCATTCGTGGACAGTAAGGCTGGGTTGCATTCATGGACAGTAAGGCTGGGCTGCATTCATGGACAGTAAGGCTGGGCTGCATTCATAGACAGTAAGGCTGCATTCGTAGACAGTAAGGCTGGGCTGCATTCATGGACAGGAGGCTGGGCTGCATTCATGGACAGTAAGGCTGGGCTGCATTCATGGACAGTAAGGCTGGGTTGCATTCATGGACAGGAGGCTGGGCTGCATTCATGGACAGTAAGGCTGGGCTGCATTCATGGACAGTAAGGCTGGGCTGCATTCATGGACAGCAAGGCTGGGCTGCATTCATGGACAGTAAGGCTGCATTCATACGCTCAGTAAGGCTGCATTCATAAGCACAGTAAGGCTGCATTCATATGCTCAGTAAGGCTGCATTCATATGCACAGTAAGGCTGCATTCATATGCACAGTTAAGCCCCGTACACACGATCGGTTTAACTGATGAAAACCGTCCGATGGATGGTTTCCATCAGACAAACCGATCGTGTATGGTACCCATCGGTCTTTTTTCCATCGGATGGAAAAAATAGAACTTGTTTTAAAATTTTCCGATGGATCAAGAACCGATGGTAATTTGCGATCGTCTATGGGCAAGTCCATCGGTTAAAAAACCCACGCATGCTCAGAATCAAGTCGACGCATGCTCAGAAGCATTAAACTTCATTTTTTTCGGCTCATCGGAGTGTTTTTTGTCACCACGTTTGGAACGGTCGGTTTTTTGACTGATGGTGTGTGGCCAAGACTGATGAAAAACAGTTTCATCGGATTTCCGATGGTCAAATCCATCGGACGAAAATCCATAGGTTATCCGATCGTGTGTACAGGGCTTTAGGCTGCATTCATATGCACAGTTAGGCTGCATTCATATGCTCAGTAAGGCTGCGTTCATATGCTCAGTAAGGCTGCATTCATAGGCACAGTAAGGCTGCATTCATAGGCTCAGTAAGGCTGCATTCATAGGCTCAGTAAGGCTGCATTCATAGGCACAGTAAGGCTGCATTCATAGGCACAGTGAGGCTGCATTCACATGCACAGTGAGGCTGCATTCATATGCACAGTGAGGCTGCATTCATATGCACAGTGAGGCTGCATTTATGGGCACAGTGTGGCTGCATTCATGGGCACAATTAGGCTGCATTTGATGGACAGTAAGGCTGCATTTGATGGACAGTGAGGCTGCATTCATGGGCACAGTAAGGCAGCATTTGATGGACAGTGAGGCTGCATTTGATGGACAGTGAGGCTGCATTCACGGCCATAGTGAAGCTGCATTTGATGGACATTGAGGCTGCATTGATGGGCACAGTGAGGCTGCATTGATGGGCACAGTGAGGCTGCATTCATGGGCACAGTTAGGCTGCATTCATGGGCACTCACGGGCACAGTGAGGCTGCATTGATGGGCAGAATGAGGCTACTTTCAAGGGCACAATGAAGCTGCATTCAAGGGCACAATGAGGCTGTATTCATGGGCACAGTGAGGTTGCACTGATGGGCACAGTGAGGCTGCGTTGATGGGCACAGTGAGGCTGCATTGATGGGCACAGTAAGGCTGCATTCATATGCTCAGTAAGGCTGCATTCATATGCTCAGTAAGGCTGCATTCATATGCTCAGTAAGGCTGCATTCATATGCTCAGTAAGGCTGCATTCATATGCACAGTAAGGCTGCATTCATATGCTCAGTAAGGCTGCATTCATAGGCTCAGTAAGGCTGCATTCATAGGCTCAGTAAGGCTGCATTCATAGGCTCAGTAAGGCTGCATTCATAGGCACAGTAAGGCTGCATTCATATGCACAGTAAGGCTGCATTCATTTGCACAGTGAGGCTGCATTCATATGCACAGTGAGGCTGCATTCATATGCACAGTGAGGCTGCATTCATGGGCACAGTGTGGCTGCATTCATGGGCACAGTTAGGCTGCATTTGATGGACAGTAAGGCTGAATTTGATGGACAGTGAGGCTGCATTCATGGGCACAGCGAGGCTGCATTTGATGGACAGTGAGGCTGCATTCACGGCCATAGTAAAGCTGCATTTGATGGACATTGAGGCTGCATTGATGGGCACAGTGAGGCTGCATTGATGGGCACAGTAAGGCTGAATTCATGGGCACAGTTAGGCTGCATTCATGGGCACTCACGGGCACAGTGAGGCTGCATTCATGGGCACAGTGAGGCTGCATTCATGGGCAGAATGAGGCTGCTTTCAAGGGCACAATGAAGCTGCATTCAAGGGCACAATGAGACTGTATTCATGGGCACATTGAGGTTGCATTGATGGGCACATTGAGGTTGCATTGATGGGCACAGTGAGGCTGCATTCATATGCTCAGTAAGGCTGCATTCATATGCTCAGTAAGGCTGCAATCATATGCTCAGTTAGGCTGCATTCATATGCACAGTAAGGCTGCATTCATATGCACAGTAAGGCTGCATTCATATGCTCAGTAAGGCTGCATTCATATGCACAGTGAGGCTGCATTCATATGCACAGTGAGGCTGCATTCATATGCTCAGTAAGGTTGCATTCATATGCACAGTATGGCTGCATTCCAATGCTCAGTAAGGCTGCATTCATATGCACAGTAAGGCTGCATTTATATGCACAGTGAGGCTGCATTCATATGTACAGTGAGGCTGCATTCATGGGCACAGTGAGGCTGCATTCATGGGCACAGTTAGGCTACATTTGATGGACAGTGAGGCTGCATTTGATGGACAGTGAGGCTGCATTCATGGGCACAGTGAGGCTGCATTCATGGGCACAGTGAGGCTGCATTTGATGGACAGTGAGGCTGCATTCACGTGCACAATGAGGCTGCATTCACAGCCATAGTAAAGCTGCATTTGATGGACATTGAGGCTGCATTTATGGGCACAGTGAGGCTGCATTCATGGGCACTCACGGGCACAGTGAGGCTGCATTCATGGGCACAGTGAGGCTGCATTGATGGGCTTTCAAGGGCACAATGAGGCTGCATTCAAGGGCTCAATGAGGCTGTATTCATGGGCACAGTGAGGTTGCATTGATGGGCACAGTGAGGCTGCATTGATGGGCACAGTGAGGCTGCATTGATGGGAACTAATGAGGCTGCATTGATGGGCACTAATGAGGCTGCATTGATCTCTTGTACCATGTCTGCAGTCTCTGACCATGTCTTGTATCATGTCTGCAGTCTCTGACCATATCTTGTACCATTTCTGCAGTCTCTGACCATCTCTTGTACCATGTCCGCAACCTCTAACCAACTCTTGTCATATATCATGTCTGCAGTCTCTGAGGGAGTCTGGAGAGGAGGCAAGAGAGGGAGTGCTGCTGGAATGGGGGTCATGGGAGAAGTCAAACATGTGTGGACTGTGGAGAGGAGACTATAGGATAAAACCAGAGCCACCAAACCAAGCTGGAGCTGACTGACTGATCCCTGCACGGTGCACCTGAGAGGAGGTTAGTGACAGTGCCGCAAGGCCAGTCTGAGGGGGGGGGTCACTGATGTAAGGGGAGAGTGAATACAACAATGTAAGGGGGTTCTGATATAAAGGTTTCCCCCCAATATTAGTAAACCCCCCCCCACCTTAGTGTATTCTTTCTGCGAAAGGTCAACAGAATCCCCCCACGTTCCCAGAGTTCCTGGGGTCCCCCTTGATGCTTGACCACTTTTAGCACTTTTAACTGGAATTTGCTTATGTAGCGCCCCTCCCAATATTTGGGGTCGCTATGTACAAATTTAGGGATAGTCTGAGCCAGTAGTTAGGCTCAGACCAATTACATTTTTCAATTATTTGCTTCTGCTCTGGGTGTGATGCTGCCTCGCAGTACAGTTCCCTGTTGCCTGTAGGTGGCACTGTCACCACTGGCTCAGGTTGAACCACAGGGGGTATCACAGCACCATTGGGTGTCCTTTCTCGGAAGCCATACAGTGAGAGTGGTCAACCCGCTGTGCATGCTGGGAGAGGGTACATAAGGGGCAGACGCCAATAGGCGTGAGGTATTCCAGGGGACCCTTGGGGAAGGATGCCCCTGAGCCTATGGAACCTTTGGCGGACACCGCAGCGGACGCTGCCCCTGCCACAACGGAAATCCATGTTCCGCCAGCAAAGCGGAAAGTGGGATATGTTAAAGCCTCCTGTGGCCGCGGTCGAAGCCTGCCCCAGCGCCTACCAGAACCGGACATCGAGAGCAGAAGTAAGCCTGAGAAGTCCCCGACAGGTGACTGTAAGGAGGCTAGGAGAAATGTGTCCACATCTACCTGCAATTACTTGCCTGCTGAGGAGTATGATAATTCAGACCTGGCCTCTGCGTCCGATGTGGGGGATGATGCCGAAATAGACGGCATCTTTATTAAAAAGGGATAGGATAAGGTAAAAAAACTGTTGCCCCGGCCCGCAGCCTTGGCGTAGGATCACCCATTAGTTCGGGGAACACTATGCCCCGTGTGGAGGTCCCGGCCATAGAAGAGAAAGCGGTATCTGCCCCAAGTAGAGAACCCCTACCAGGGCCTGATACGGCTACAGTCCGGAGATCGCCGGGCGCCATTGTACTCGCTGGAAGTGGAGATCGTGCAACTCTTCCCTATCTTGCCCGCTTACAGCGAATTTTGAACAAAAGAGTGGCTAGTGAGTATGGCTGGGAGTACCCCTATGTGCCCAATGAGCTGCTGTTCGAGATAGAGGCCTATCGAGAAAGGTGGAGCGCCGAAGCTATATGGGACTGTCTCGAAGTGCTTAAGCCATACAGGTACTTTGCTTGCTCGGGCCGCTATGACTGCCCGTTTTAAGTGTTGTCGTAAAGAGTGGAGCTATGGTCGGCATATCCATGCTGATCGTGTGGTGATCTGTTGCCCAGGGAGAGAGGACGCTGTTTATTTTATAGAGACCCTGGACAAACAATGGAAGCCCATTACTCTGCCAGATCCTAGCTTCTACCTTGTAAACTTCTAGACAGGAACTTGTGTTTTTTTCTACTATTCTGTCTTTGCACAGACAAACTGTGCCCTGGATCCAAGTAACTTTGCCCCGCTGCTAAGGGGATATCTACGCTTAAAGAGGAAGAAAATTGGAGAGCTTGTTGTTTTTTTCTTTCTCCCTCCTGCTCCGATCAAGGGACAGTTTTCCTCTAAGTTGAACTTTGGGGTAGATTAGTCAGCAGGTCATGGTGAAGGAACGCCGTGGTCAAGATGTAATGTTCAAGTGTGCTGTGCTGCAGTCCCATGCGCAGCTATTGTGAAGTACTGAATTCATGCCAACACTAGGTGGCAGTGTTCTAAAAAAAAAAAAAAACTAACTAACTGCTCTGATGAAAAAAGCATTTAGGCTTAGATTTTTTTATTTTTCTTTATGCTATTTATGCTAGCGTAATAGACTTTAGAGAAGGGAATTGCTTCCTTTAGGGGAGGCAGTTTACTTCTAAATATTGTAGAATATTAGGATGTTTGTATATTTTCTTGCTTGCATGTTGTGATTTTTCTTTTGCAGGTATGAGAAGGGCTATCAACACTACCGGAGAATGGGGTGGGATAGATAGCTAGTGATGGGTGGTATGTGAATTTAAAATGTGACATTTGAGATTGTAATGTAATTTGTTTGCTTTCTCTCTTTCTTTCTTTCTGTCTCCCTTCCCAAAATGTTTGGTTCAGGCACTTATTCAAAATGTTATTAATATTATTGTACATAGTTGTTTGGAGAATCAACAGCCTTCAGGATTGAAGGGTTTGATTCCCCCAGCCACTGGGGACAGTGTCTTTTTCAAGAGGGGGTGTGTGTAGCACCCCTCCCAATATTTGGGGTCACTATGTACACATTTAGGGGTAGTCTGAGCCAGTAGTTAGGCTCAGATCAATTACATTTTCAATTATTTGCTTCTGCTCTGGGTGTGATGCTGCCTGGCAGTACAGTTCCCTGTTGCCTGTAGGTGGCACTGTCACCGATGGCTCAGGTTGAACCACAGGGGGTATCACAGCACCATTGGGTGTCCTTTCTCGGCAGCCGTACAGTGGGATATATTAGGCTCAAGAGGAATTGTTCCAGCCAGGAAGAGTTTCTACAACAAGCTCAGATACTCACCTATAGGTTTAAAGAGAAAGGCTATTCAGAGTCCAATTTGATGTCCACTCTTGAGACGGTCAAACAACTGGATCGTGATGATCTTCTGGTTGAAAGACCACGCCAACAAGAGAATGCTTTTTCAAAAGGTGTCCCATTTGTTACTACTTATTCTTTGCAGCATAAAAAAATCAAACAATTGCTATTTAGACATTGGCATATTGTTAACAATGATCGGATATTGAGGGATATTCTACCTGAAAGGCCGCAGGTGGTCTTTAAGGGGACTTCCTCTCTAAGGAATAGAGTGGCACCTAATATCATAGATCCCCCATCTAGATTAAGTTTTTTTGGACATTTTACAGGTTATTATAAATGTAATAAATGTAGTCTGTTCCCTAAATAGCTGTACCAACAGAAGGTCAACTAGTTTTATGTCTACTAGTACACAAACCACACATGACATCAAACCCTTCATAACTTGTTCCACAGTGGGCGTGGTATATTTATTACAATGCCCCTGTGATTTGCAATATATAGGGAGGACTAAACGCCCCCTACAGGTTCGATTAAACGAGCATATTACAAAAACCATTCGGTGTCCAAACATTACAGATTAGTGCATAAAAGGGATCCTTCAAATACGCTGTTTTTAGGGATAGACAAATTTAGCCCTAAATGGAGAGGGAGCTCTCTGATAAGGGACATCTCCAAATTAGAGATGTCCTGGATTTTTAAGGCTAAAACTTATGTACCCTATGGGATGAATATTGATGTCGATGTCAATGCTTTTATCGATAATTCTTAATTGACTATTTTTATTTTTACGTTTATTTTTATATTTATTTTTATTTATTTTTTATATTTTAGTTTCAATGTGTACTCGATCTGAGTCATATATGTGACTTATTGGGGTTTTGTGGGGTATTTGGGGTGTCACTGCTTCTTAATTTTGATTTAATCGCTCACATTCCACATATTGCATATCAATATATGTATATATGTGGTTTATAATTTATTATAATTAAAAAATATATATATTTTTGGTTTACACATAAACTAGCAATATGGTCTGGCTCTTCTAGTGGATCATAATTGTTTGTTCACACTTATATTTATTTCACCTTTGTGACACTAATATTTTTTCACAATTAATTCTCACGTTATCGATTAACGTCGGTATTTATATTCTCATATTCATATGGGATGTTTATAATTTTTTTGATCATCTAACATGATTATTATACACGTCACATCTCATATACTTGAGCTCACATGTGTATTTACACATGTGTCACATACACAATTTGGTTTCACATTTAGAATATTTTGTTATTTATGTTTAATATACACATTAAAATATCTACTATGGGTTCTCATTTAACGATTAAAACATCTTTTTACACTGTCTATGTAGATTTGTAGCTATGAGAGATGTTAACTATTGGTTCGTATCTATGACTCAGATCGAGGTTAATAGTAATGTTTTTTCTTTCTCGTACATCACGGGACACAGAGCGACATAGTCATTACTATGTGGGTTATATAGATACCTTCAGGTGCTGGCACTGGCAACTTCCAAAACCGGAAGTACCCTCCCCTATATAAGCCCCTCCCATCCGGGAGTACCTCAGTTTTTTGCCAGTGTCTAAGGTGTTGGCCAAGAAGTAACATGTGTGGGGGCGTGGCCAGGATCGGCATGTGAGCAGCCGCTTTTACACAGAGCTCCCACCAGTCACCCTGTAATTGATCCTGTTCCCGGCTTCCTCGGTTAGATCCGACGGCACAGATCGGTACCGGAACCACCGCAGGGTACCCCGACCCGTTGTGAGTCCTCCAGGGATGATGGTGACCCGCAAAAACAAGGAGGGAGCGGACCGGCCCAATATCCAACATGGCGCCGCCGGGACTCCTCAGCAGCGTGGCCAGCGCGGCAGTGAGAAGAAGGACACAGTGAGTAAAAATCCCCAAATCCTCCAAACTACTAGCCAGCGATCAGCCCAAGGACATGAGATATTATGCCCAGAAACTTACAGGGCCGTCTACACTGGCTGATAAGTCCGTGGCTGAGGCAGGGACAGAGGGAGAGGACATGGAGCAGGAGGAGGGGGATGGTGACCAGACGCAGGCAGCCATTGAAGAGCAGCAGGATGAGTCAGAGCCAGAGCCAGAGGCTGAGGACACTGAACAGCCGACTCTGGCTGATATACTGCCGGCAGTTTCTAAATGCACTGCTTCAGTGAATGCGTTACAGGCTAGGTTTGGTGGGCTTGAAGAAGCAGTAATCCTGATCAGACAGGATATGCAAAAAATCAGGGAGAGAACAACTACAGCGGAGAGCAGGATCAGTGACCTGGAGGACAAGCTCCCTCCCCTGATCAGGGAAACACAGGCTAACACCAGACTGATCAAATCGGTGGATATGCGTGCTGAAGACCTCGAAAACAGGATGAGACGCAATAATGTGCGCATCATCGGTCTGCCAGAGAAGGTGGAGGGGAGAGACCCTACACAATTTGTGGAGCAATGGCTCGTGGACATTTTTGGGAAGAAGGCCTTCACCACCATGTATGCAATTGAAAGGGCGCATAGAGTCCCGTTGCGGCCCCTCCCACCGGGTCACCCTCCAAGGCCCATGCTGGCTCGGCTATTACATTATCGGGACAGGGAGATAATCCTGTGGCTGGCCAGGGAAAAACAGAATATACAGTTTAATGGCGTGCGGATTTCATTCTACCCTGACTTTTTGTCGGATGTGCAAAAACGCAGGGCGCGATTCACCGAAGTCAAAAAGCGGTTGCAAAAGTTGCAGGCGCCATATGCTATGTTATACCCTGCCAGGCTCCGGATCATAGCTCGGGGGCAAGCGCATTTCTTTGAAAACGCAGCGGAGGCTTCTGATTGGCTGCATGCTCATGCAAATGCATTTCCCTGGGTCGGACGGCAGGCTGAGGAAGAAGATTGAGTCGCTGCAGGTTCCCAGGAGGTTTCCGGGTTCCCGGGAGGACCGGCGGGTGATTTAATACACAGTGCCGTCGGGGCGTCTGAGTGAGGAGACGGGAACATGCTTTCCTTTTGGTTCAACGAGAGCGTTTTCTGTCAACAAGAAGTTTTTTCTTTTCCCAGTGGAATGTGTTATTCCCATTTTCTACTTTTATGCAAGATGGTACTTTGGTCCCTGTTGGACCTCATGTTGCCAAGGACAGGGAGGACCTGTTGTCCTACCACTGATTCGGTGGTGATATGCACTGCCACAGGTACTGTATGTGAGATCCCCCGGTGCACATTGGGGGATAGTGTCTGGCGGCCGGGGGTGCACGCTCAGCTTGCTGGTCGTGTGCATCGGACCCATTCCTGTGAGACTGTGGTGATACACCACCTTTCAATTTTGTTGTTCTTATTGTTGTTTTTGTGTCTCCGTTTTTTTCAGAGCATCACCTATTTTCTGAGACATTTTCACAAGACTGGTAGTTATAAATGTGCATCTTCCAAATCTAGTTAAATTGATGAGGGACATTGTGCTTCTTATTTACACTGTAACGTATAGATTTTTGGATCCAAAATGGCTGCGATCCCTGTAGTCTCATGGAATGTTAGGGGGATACATGATTCCCTGAAGCTTACCATGGTATTTACCTCTCTTCGCAAGTATATGCCCGCTATTTGTTCACTACAGGAGACTCACCTTACAGTTGACTCGGACTCATGTTTGAAGCTGTCTTGGGTGGGGTGGTCGTATCACTCCACTCACACCGCCTATTCAAGGGGTGTGAGTGTACTGATTCATAACTCCTTAGACTATCAGGAGATAGAAAGTGTCATGGATGCAGAGGGGAGATATGTAATTCTGTTGTGTCGCATTTTTACTCTGAAATGTATTCTTGCATTTGTGTACATCCCGCCTCCGTACAATCACCAGGTGCTCCGGACAGTGTTGGAATACCAGTTGTGTCACCAGGACGTCCCCTTATACATCATGGGTGATTTTAACTGTTTTTTGGACCCGGCATTCGATAAGCACCCGGCGGTAACTGCGCCGCGGGGCGCTTACCGCACACCTTTGAAAAAGTTCATTGAGGAGGTGGGCTGGACTGATCCCTGGCGCAATAGAAACCCGGGTAACAAAAGTTTTTCTTGCTTTTCTAAATCATATATGTCTCTATCCCGCATAGATCTAACTATTTGTTCTACAGTGGCCGCCCGGTTCATATCGGAGATCACGTATGCCGTTCGCAGCATATCTGATCACTCGCCAGTGATTACTAAATTAGAGGTGAGACCCCAGTCGACTATGACTAGGGCCCCCTGGAAATTGAATGCCTTCTGGCTTAATCTGTTCTCATCACATTCTCAGATAGCGGACCAGATTGGGGAATTCTGGCAGGATCAGGGGGACCATACTGGGCCGGTGACTGCTTGGGAGGCCTTTAAGTCCTTCCTTCGCGGTATATTTATTAGGGAAATCCACGGGATTAAACAAACTACTAGTGCACAGAGGGAGGGATTGGAGCGACTGGTGAGTGATCTGGAGGCGAGGTTTATATCGGACCCTACTGTGGAGAGCAAGGACTCATGGTTGGCTGCCAGTGAGGCACTCAGTCGGTGTGCTACCTCAGCAGCAGAAAGAAAACGTTTTTTTAATAAACTGGCATACTATGAGGAGGGGGAGCAAACCGGTCGCCTGCTGGCCAAAATTGCCCACGCACAACAGAGGTCACCCTCCATTGGTGCACTTAGAACCAGGGCTGGTACAGTAACCAATGCCCCAGATGTCATCATGTCTGAACTAGTATCGTACTACTCTACCCTATATCAGTCTAAACAGACCTACTCTGAGAGTTCCCTACTCACATACCTAGAAACGGTAGACCTGCCCAAAATATCTGAAGCTGCTAGGCAGCAATTGGATGCTCCTCTTACATTGGAGGAGCTCCAGTCGGCGGTCGGGATGTTCCCTAACTCTAAAGCTCCGGGGGAGGATGGTATACCGATTGAAGTGTACAAGCAATATGCGGGGGGTATGTTGCCCAAACTACTTAATGTGTTCAAGGTTGCCAAGGCAACAGGCTGCCTCCCACTGTCTATGACCAAAGCTATTATCGTACTGCTTCTGAAACCGGGCAAGGATCCCTTGGATCCAGGGTCCTATAGACCGATTTCCCTCTTACAGAATGATGTCAAGATTCTAGCAAAAGTTCTGGCAGTGCGTTTAAATGGGGTAATATCCACTGTTATACACTCTGATCAGGCGGGGTTCATGCCCCAGAAATCCGCGGCAATAAATTTACGTAAACTTTATCTTAATATGCAGTTGGTGGCGGATAATGGGGGGGATAGGGCGCTACTGTCTTTGGACGCCCACAAGGCGTTCGACAGTATTGGATGGTCATTCCTGTGGGCTACTTTGAGGAAGTTTGGGTTTGGGGAGGAATTTATTTCATGGGTACAGTTGCTATACCACACCCCAAGGGCTGCCATCAGGGAGGCAGGCAGAGTGTCACCAGACTTTCGGCTGTACTGGGGCACTAGACAGGGGTGTCCCCTGTCGCCACTTCTATTTGCCCTGGCTGTTGAGCCCCTGGCGGCCCTCATCCGCTCCAACAATGCTATCCGAGGCTTTCAGTATGGGGACCTACAGGAAAAGTTAATGATGTATGCGGATGACACTATGCTGTTTCTGGGAGATACCGGGGGTTCACTGAGTGAAGCTATGAGGGTGGTTGAGACCTTCGGATTTTATTCAGGGCTGGTGGTGAACTGGACTAAATCCTCGCTCATGTTTCTTGACGAGGGTTCGGACCAGCGACTACCAACGATTCTTGATATCCCAGTGTCCAGGAAAATTAAATACTTAGGAATACACGTCACCCCTGATCCCTTGGAGTATGTTAGGCTGAATCTTACCCCTTGGCTGAATCGCAGTCGTGATAGGATCAAGGTGTGGTCCAGGCTAAAACTGTCACCAGTGGGTAGGATCAATCTGATAAAAATTATTCTTATGCCACAACTTCTTTATGTGTTGCACAACTCGCCTCTTGTAATCCCTCTAAAACAGTTCCGAATCATTAACTCTATGTTCCGCTCCCTTATCTGGCATTCTTCTTCAGCTAGGGTGAGATTGGAATAGCTTCAACGTCCTAAAGAGGCAGGTGGACTAGCACTGCCAAATCCCTGGCTGTACTACTTGGCTGCCCAATTGCAACACATAGCTAGATCATTGAACCCGGCCCCCGACCCAGAGTTGAACTTGGTGGACTCCACCACCTCACTCATTAAATTTACGATTAAACAGGGAGTAGCGGAGGGGTTGGAGGCTTTGCGGATGGGTAAATCTAATAAACTGTACCCCACTTATAACCTAATGCAAAAAATCTGGAATAAAGTCAGGTCACTACAGCAGGTCACGGGGTTTACTAAATTCAGCCCTATATGGCACAATGAACGGTACATGGAGATAGGAAAACTACAATACAGTAAACGGTGGCAGAAGTACGGTGTTAACTACCTGTATCAAATATTCAGAAATGGAGAGCTGCGTCCCTTTGCCGCTCTCCAAGAGGAATTCGGACTCCCTGGTTCCATGCTATTTTACTATGTTCAGCTCCAGCATGCGGTGAGGGCCGAGAGGGGAGTGGAAGTCTGGGTCCAGACTAAAGCTCCTATCTTTAACTACATGGCGGAGGTGGCATCGTATAAAGGCTTCATATCTTGTACCTATTCTATGCTTCTTAACATGTTTCTGCCCGACCTGACCCGTAAGGTGATAGCCCAGTGGGAGGGAGATGTCGGGCCCTTTGAAGAGGAACAGTGGGAGGAAGCACTTTTGGCAGTCTCTCAGTGTTCACTGAATGTAGCCCAGCGTCTATCGCAGTTGTACATACTTCTCCAAGTCCATTATACGCCCGCCAGACTGGCTAGAATGGGGGTGCGTGATGATCCAGCCTGCACACGATGCATGCGGGATCACGGGGACTTAATACACCTGCTATGGCGTTGCCCCAAACTTCATGCTTACTGGACGGGGGTGGTGGAGGTCCTTAACCGAACCTTTCAGGTTCAAATTGCTAAAGAGCCCAAACCCTGCGTGTTGGGTATTATTGAAGGTGACACGCTGGAGGAGATGCCCAGACAGGCGATTGCTAGGGCCCTCTTTCAGGCCCGAATGCTGATTCTACGGCACTGGAAGTCAACGGAACCCCCCACTGTGAAGGAGTGGATAAAACAAATGGGTAACACCTTGAAGTTAGAAAAACTTATTTACCAACATAGAGGCTGTACAGAAAAGTTTTCCAAATTATGGGATCCATGGTTGAGTGTACCAGGGTTGGCTCCAGTGGAATTAGTACTGGATAGGTTGTTGTGAGTTTCTCAGTGCTCTTGCATTGGTAGCAGGGACCCAGTTAATTGGATGCACAATTGTCCCGGGGTATTGTTTATTGTCTTGAATGGGAAGATGCAAATAATGTACACGTTTGTGAGTAATGTGCAGTACTATCTGAAACCAAGAGTGGTACAGGTCTAATGTATTATGATGCTCTGATGCCAATAATGGATGTAAAGTACTTTGTTTTTCAATAAAACATTTGTTTTGAGATAAAAAAAGAAGTAACATGTGTTTTTCACTGAGCTTGCGTACAGGTTCTTTTGGGCCTCAGTAAGCTATTCCGGATCCGACCAAAAAAGCTTCATAGCTAAATGGTCGGTACCCGGGCCTTGCAAGAGAAGAGCAAGGTTTTGCCTGTAATGCCTCTCTTAGGAGGGCTGGACCCTGGGATCCAGAGCTCTGGTCATACCCACGACCAAGATGTTTTCTGTGCAGGGTGCTATACAGGTCCAGGGGAGTGGAATCCTTGGGAACCTGGTCCCTGAAGGTTTAATTACAATGCCTGCCGTGATAGGTGAAGTTTGGGCTTCTGTGGACCAAACAGAGTCCTGCGGCGAGGAAAAGGTAAGTGGGGGCCCTCAGGAACTTGGTTCTATTGGGGGACCCCCAAGCCTAATTTGTCTTTCTGCCTGTTACCTAAGGTATTCCCGCTAATATTCTGTGCATGCCTGTTACTACTAAGAAAATGTAAAAAAAAATTTAATAGTAGGCAAAAAAAAAAAAAAAATGGTAAGACCGCGGTACCTGTGTTAATCACTAGAGGCCGCTGTGGTTCTTTTTCTTGTAATGTGGATTTTTTCTTCCAAAGTCAAATCCAGGCAGTTGGTAAGTTCTCTGCTGGGAAGCTGTGTCCTCTGCCCTGTTGCTGCGCTCATCCATCCCCGGGCCCTGCGGCAAACAGGGACCCTGGCTCCCATCTAGTTCCTTATTTTAAAAAAGAGCGCCGAAGGCGCACGTGCCCGCGCGCGTGCGCATGCACGCGCCTCTATATATAGAGGCGACCTGGAAAAAGGGGCGGAGCTGGTGGATGACGCTCGGTGCGCGCCGCGGCGCTTCTGCGCATGTGCGGGTGTCCAGTGTGTTTAAAGGCACAATCACAGGTGTCAGCTGGCTATTGAAGTGCACAGACAGAGCTAGCAACAGTAAAATAAGGCACACAGAGGCGGTTGATGCAGGCATCCCCTAGAAAGGCACTTTAGTAGACACCAACTGTTATATAGCAGCAATTGTGCTAGACTATTATCAGTAAAAGTGGTGTATTATGGCTGGAATACCTCAGCTTTGGGCTTAGGAATATGCCGTCCAGAAGCTCCGGAACTAAATCTTCCAGGAAGCGAAGGGGGTCTCCATCGGGCTCTGAGGATCTTGGGCATGCTTCTGCTGCACCAGTCTCCCCTGAAAATTCAGAGGTTAGTGACCGTAGAGACCCCGCAGGAGTACCTGGTACTGTGGCTGTCCTCAGTTCACCTGCTCCTGTGTATGTAACAGAGGAGGTTTTTTCCTCAGCTCTGGGAGGATTAGAAGAGAGATTGACAACATTGATCGCTGCCTCCCTGTCACAGGGAAAGCACGCCCGATCTCCGTCTCCTCCTTCAGAGTACCTGTTAGCGGAGCAACAGTCCCATACAGGGATCGACCTGCCTGAAGGGGATCAGGATGAGATTGATTCTGTTTTAGAGGAATCAACAGTGGAGGAACATTTCTCAGCATCTCAAGCTGAAAGATTATGGGTTCAGTCCCTGACTAACATGGTCCGATCAGCATTTAAAATGCACCTTGCGGAACCATCAACCACTACTGTCTCCTCGCTGGGGTCGCTAAAAGCTCCCCAGACCGTCTGTTCCTTTCCACTTCACCCTTTACTGGAAGGGCTCATTTACCAGGATTGGGAACATCCTGATAAAATATTTACTCCCCCCAAGAGATTTCCGGTGGTCTATCCCATGGAGGATAAGTTCATCAAAAAATGGAGGGTCCCTACAGTGGACGCAGCCATCTCTTGTGTGAATAAATCACTGACATGTCCAGTAGATAATGTCCAAATGTTCAAGGACCCAATAGATAAAAAATTGGAGTCCTTATTAAAATCTGCTTTCTCTACAGCAGGCTTGGTGACACAACCAGCAGTGGCAGCTATTGGGGTCTGCCAAGCAGTGAAGGATCAGTTGAAACAGGTCTTAAGGGATTTGCCAGATCAGCAGGCCCTTGCCTTAGCTGATCTACCTAGAGCCTTATGCTTTGCGGTTGACGCCATAAAGGATTCAATCCATCAGGCCTCCCGCCTTACGCTGTCTGTAGTACATATGCGCAGGCTTCTATGGCTCAAAAACTGGTCTGCTGAAGCTCCCTGTAAAAAATTGCTGGTTAGCTTCCCATTTCATGGTGAACGCTTATTCGGGGAAGACCTGGACAAATATATCCAGAAAATTTCCAGCGGTAAAAGTACACTCTTGCCGGTTAAAAACAGAGTTAGAGGTCCCTCTTTTAAGAGGCCTGCTTCTCCAGTCCCTGGGGCATCGGCTGTGAAACAGTTCCGACGGCCTCCTCGGTCAAATCCCGGGGGTAAAAATCAGGGACAATCGCAGGGTAATAAGAAACCCTGGGTCAGGAGAGGTACAAAACCTCCCCCAAAGGCAAATTCATGAAGGGTTGCCCCCACTCAATCGGGTGGGGGGAAGACTCCAGTTGTTCGCAGAGACCTGGCGGGACACGATCAGAGACAGATGGGTGCTCTCCGCAGTAAGTCTGGGATACAGATTGGAGTTAAAAGACTCTCCTCCTTCCCATTTTATGAGGTCAAACGTGCCAAGGGATCCCCGGAAGAGAGAGTCCCTCCTGTTGGCACTAGAACATCTATTGCTCCAAGGAGTAATTATGGAGGTTCCCCTGGAAGAATGGGGGTTCGGGTTTTACTCAAACCTCTTTACAGTCCCGAAGCCAAACGGGGACGTGAGGCCCATATTAAATCTAAAAGGGCTAAACAAATTCCTACATATCAGGACTTTCCGGATGGAGTCGATCCGATCGGTGGCCACTGCCCTACAAGGGGAGGAATGGTTAGCCTCGATCGACATCAAAGATGCTTATTTGCACATTCCCATCTTTCCAGTCCACCAAAAATTTCTACGCTTTGCAGTAGAAGGGCGCCATTTTCAGTTCAGAGCCTTACCCTTCGGTCTGGCCACAGCACCACGAGTGTTTACAAAAATTCTGGCCCCATTATTGGCCAATCTAAGAACACAAGGTGTAACGATAATGGCATATCTAGACGACTTGTTGCTGATAGACCACTCAGTGAAAAAACTAGAAGTGGTCGTTCACAAGACAATCAAGTATCTGGAATCTCACGGTTGGATTATCAACCGAGACAAGTCAGCCCTAAAACCAGTCAAAAGTCTGGAATACTTGGGGCTAAGGCTGGATTCAGACCAGAGAAAATTTTTCTTGCCTCAAGAAAAGGGGTCGTCTTTGAGAGATTTGATCCACTTAGTGGATACAAAAAGACACCCGTCCATACGCCTGTGATGAGGCTGTTGGGAAAAATGGTGGCATCTTTCGAAGCAGTACCCTACGGTCAATTCCATTCAAGGAATTTGCAAAGGGCCATACTGTCAGCCTGGAACAAAAAAGTTCAGGCCCTAGACTTACCAATGTCCTTGTCCCCTTCCGTTCGCAAGAGCCTCCGTTGGTGGTTGGTTCCCCAGAATCTGGAAAAAGGAAAATCCTTCAGTCCGATTTCTTGGAAGGTGGTCACTATAGATGCCAGCCTTATAGGCTGGGGAGCAGTACTGGAGCAATGGTCTCTCCAGGGCAGATGGTCAGATGCAGAAAAGGCCCTGCCCATCAATCTCTTAGAGATACGAGCAGCCCGGTATGCCCTAGTAGCATGGACATCCAAACTCCAAGGGTCCCCTGTCAGAATTCAATCAGACAATGCCACGGTAGTGGCATATATCAATCATCAGGGTGGCACCAGGAGTCGTGCAGCCCAGAGGGAAGTAAATTACATCCTGAAATGGGCAGAAAGATATGTCCCAGCCATATCGGCGGTATTCATTCCAGGAGTGGAGAATTGGAAGGCGGACTTTCTAAGTCGCCAACAATTATGCCCAGGGGAATGGTCCCTTCACCCCGAGGTTTTCCGGACAATATGTCAGCGGTGGGGAACACCGAATGTAGATCTGCTAGCATCCAGATTCAACGCAAAGGTGGACAGGTTTGTCTCTCGGACAAGGGATCCCCTAGCTTGCGGCTCGGATGCCCTAGTTTTCCCTTGGGATCAGTTCAAGCTGATATATGCATTTCCACCGCCACAATTGTTACCTCGATTACTCCACAGAATCAGGGTAGAAAAGAAACCAGTGATTCTGGTGGCTCCAGCGTGGCCCCGAAGAGCATGGTACGCGGAGATTGTAAAAATGTCAGTGGGGAGTCCTTGGACTCTCCCACATCGTCCGGACCTGCTTTCGCAAGGACCGATATACCACCCTTCCTTACCAGCCCTAGGTTTGACGGCCTGGCTATTGAGGCCCACATTCTAAAAAAGAGAGGTCTCTCTAATCCTGTGGTAGCTACCATGATCAATGCCAGGAAGCCGGTATCCAGGCAGATCTACTATAGAATCTGGAAGGCGTACATCGCCTGGTGTGAGGCCAAGAAATGGCATCCACGTAAGTACGTAATAGGTAGGATTCTGGACTTCCTACAGTGGGCTGTAGATAGGAAGCTTGCCTTGAGTACTATCAAGGGTCAGATTTCGGCCTTGTCAATATTTTTTCAAAGGCCCTTGGCTTCGCATTCACTAGTCAAAGCTTTTATACAAGGAGTGATGCGTATTAGCCCTCCGGTTAATATTCCCATATGTCCATGGGACTTAAACCTGGTTCTGTCGGTTCTACAGAAACAACCATTTGAACCATTACAGCATATTTCTTTGGTTCTTCTCACCAGGAAATTGATTTTTCTAGTAGCCATTTGTTCGGCTAAAAGAGTGTCGGAATTAGCAGCTATGTCCTGTAAAGAGCCATATCTGGTTATCCATAAGGACAGAGTAGTGTTACGTCCTCATCCAGCTTTTCTTCCTAAGGTGGTATCGAGGTTTCATTTGAACCAAGATGTGGTTCTTCCTTCCTTTTTTCCCAAACCTAGTTCGGTAGAGGAAAAGTTATTGCATTCTTTGGATGTAGTAAGAGCAGTTAAAGCTTATCTAAAAGCCACTGCTCAGATTCGCAGAACGGATACTTTGTTTATTCTGCCGGAAGGCCCCAGAAAGGGTCAGGCAGCGTCAAAATCTACTTTAGCCAAGTGGATTCGACAGGTCATAATGCAAGCCTATGGCTTGAGAAGGAGACCGCCTCCGTTCAAAGTTAGGGCGCACTCCACGAGAGCAGTTGGAACTTCATGGGCAGTGCATCACCAGGCCTCCCTGGCTCAGATCTGTAAGGCCGCAACATGGTCTTCAGTACACACGTTTACTAGGTTCTACCAGGTGGACGTTAGAAGTCAAGAGGATGTCGCCTTTGGGCGCAGTGTGTTGCAGGCCGCAAAAGATCCTCATGTCTGATAGCGCTCAGCTTATGTATGGTGTATCCCCCCCCTCATTGGGCATTGCTTTGGGACGTCCCACATAGTAATGACTATGTCGCTCTGTGTCCCGTGATGTACCAGAAAGAAAATAGGATTTTTATAACAGCTTACCTGTAAAATCCTTTTCTTGGAGTACATCACGGGACACAGAGCTCCCACCCCTCTTTTGGGGACACTTATTGCTTTGCTACAAAGCTGAGGTACTCCCGGATGGGAGGGGCTTATATAGGGGAGGGTACTTCCGGTTTTGGAAGTTGCCAGTGCCAGCACCTGAAGGTATCTATATAACCCACATAGTAATGACTATGTCGCTCTGTGTCCCGTGATGTACTCCAAGAAAAGGATTTTACAGGTAAGCTGTTATAAAAATCCTATTTTTTCGTTTTGTTTTAGTGTTTTTAGAAGCAGTTTGCATAATGTTGTATTCAGTTTGGTATGTTTATGCAATGTTTGCCATCAATCAAGATGGCCTACCGCGGATATAGTAGAGGGGAACGCAATACATCCGGGATCCAAATGGAGGTTGATGGAGTCATTCCTCTCTTCGTTTTTGTTCTTCCGGTTTGTTTGCGAGGAGTGTGGGCAAGATTGTACCACATTCGTGGGTATAGGTGCGGTTTGCCATCATCCAAGATGGCCCCAGCGCGTTCATGTCCTGTGGTCATAACGAGGCATGGTTCTATATTAAGTGGTGATTCAGCTCGCTACTCGTCCCTTATTGACAATGTCTATGATGACGAAACGCGTCTAAGGGGGTACGCACTGACGTCACCACGCTCGTTTGGACGGGAGTTTGGTACAGCCGGCCGGCTTTTTTTATATACATGTCCTAATATCGCTTATGTGATGTAAGTGTGATTTTAATTTCTTTAATAAATGTAGTGACGTTATTACACTATATAGTCTTTATATATTTTTTTGGGGTACATCTTCCTGTGGGCTCCATGGAGTCATATCCTTTGAAGCTGTGAGCTATATCCATCCGATTTAGCAGCCATATCCACAGAGAGTCATTTCTATCTGCAACCCAACCTCTGCTGACAGTTGATGTGGTCCGCTTATGTCCCAGTGTTATCTGATACACAACATTTAGAATATATACCTGCCCAAACTGTGGAGTCATCTTTCCATTACTATCTCTGAGGAAATTAACACTGGTGTGTTAATCAAAGGCCTGGGCTGGGTTATAGCCATCTGCCTGTTTGGCTTACTATCTGGTAAGCATATATCAATATAGATTCATTCAGGATTTAAGTGGTTTTTGGCATTTGTCTATTCCAGCACCTTCAATTGGAAATTTTCAGACTTTGAATTTTTTCTTCTTCCTTTTTTGGACTCATTAGCGCATTTTTTCCTTTTATTTGTTTGGTGTCTATCCCACTATTATTGCTGCTTAGAGAGTTCTAAACGTATTTACTACCAATTAGCGCAGTTTTTTCTTTTTATATTGTACAGTGGGAGTGGTCAACCCGCTGTGCATGCTGGGAGAGTGTACATATGGGACAGACGCCATTAGGCGTGAGGTATTCCAGGGGACCCCAGGGGACGTTCGGCACGTACCCCACCTCTTGTGGCCCTCATTGCCAGGGGTGCGTGCGTGTGTTTCAGTCCCGGGTTCCTTTAGCCTGAGGCTGCATCGCTGCTTGGTAGGCCCAGCTCGGCTGGCTAGGGCCTACACCTCACAGAAGGATCCCAGGCTGCCCCTTGGAAGGGGGCCCAACTTTAGGAAGGGAGTTCCAGGGGAAGATCAGTCCTAGACAACAGAGAACGGGGATCCACTCGTGAGAGGTATTTTGCTGCAGACCCAAAGGTAACTAAACAGTGGATTCTCACACTTAACAAAGTGTGGATCCAGCGTAGCCGTCAGGGTGGAGGAGTGGAGGGAAGCCCAGTCTTCCCCCCGAAGAGAAAACAAACCCCTTGGGAGCTACACTTCTATATATATATATATATATATATATATATATATATATATATATATATATATATATAATATATATAAGCCCTATGTGCGTTCATATCTGTCTTCTCTATATATAATACACTCTTTAAATGTGCTTTAAAATGTATGGTTTTCCCTTTCATGAACAAGAAAATAATGACGTTATGCTGTTGGGCTGGTATAAAAATGCTATGGGGCTGGTATGAATTTTTTTCCAGGGCTGGTTTTTATTCCCAGTCTGGGCCCTGTTACTAAACCCAGGACCCTGCATTCACTTTATCTTTACTCCCACAGTAGACAGAACATGGAAATGCAATAGTTTTAGATAAATATAAACTGCTAAATACCTTTTCTCATCAGCAGTTAGGACAGTCTTGTGACTTCTATCAGTGTCTGGTTAAAGCTTGTAGGAGGAGTTTTCATTCTTCCCTGTTTGTCCTATGGGGATGCAGGACCCCTGAACCTCTGTCTGGACAGTGCTGATTGGCCCTGTGCTGATCATATGCACTTTCCCAAGAAATAAAATAAAACTCTCTAAGCAATACATGCCAAAATGAGCATGTGCAGCTTGTCCCCTGGCTCTGTACTATCTGGATATGGTTTGGAGACTCTGTGTAAAAAGGCTGTTTGATCCTGTCTTCTCTGATCCTCCCATTCACCCAATGCGCAGGATGAACCCCTTAGGTTCCACAGTGAGTATAACTGCATATACACACTGATTTTACTGTTGTGGGTTTAGTAACACTTTAAGCACTTTCAGCAGCTGATTAATTCACTTACTGAGCATGCAGCTTCTTAATCTTTTAATCCTTACCTATGTTCCAGTTTAAGCTGGTGCCATGACCGCTGCCCAGGGTTTCCAGTTTCAGGGTGGCTTCTTTCTCTTGCAGTGTCCTGTGGAGTCAACCTTGCAAGCAGGGACTAGAGTTATGTCTCTGTACACTGTGTGCATCAATAGAAATGCACAGCCCTGTATCCTAGGATGGCAATGTACTCTCCTTCTATCCCTCCCCCGTTCTCCAAGCTAAAAACTAGCTGGAGACCACACTGTCCACTGCTAACTCTTTAGTCCATGACAGTCTGGCCTCAGAAGAGGTGGGTTGCACAATGTTGGTTTTCATTCAAACCATGAACACCGAGGATGTCTTGTGGTGGAAAAGAAGTACTACTGGGGACAGCTCCAAATTGAAGATGAGTATTTCAGCAGAAGCTGTTTTTTTATTTTATCTTTTAAAGCGCTATTTAAAAAAAAATTGTTATGTGGTTCATGTTTGTACTACAGTGTATACAGATGTAGCCAGGAGCTGGCTAATATTGCCTGCATAGTCAGGAGACACTCTGCAATATTTCTACAGTGTGGCTGTTTTCTCTTGGTGTCCAGCCGGGACTCTATGTCATCATATCCTGCAGTCAGGGTGAATAAGAAGTAAGAATGGAGCAAAGCACCTTGGGACATATAGTCCAAAGATCCAAGTTGTATACTCAGTCGGACTGTTATGGACTACAAATCCCAGCCAACTGGGGAAGTGGAACAGAATGCTGGGGGAGAATATAAAAAGCCTGTGGGGAGACAGAATCACTCTCTTGGGACCGCGGCCTGGATCTGCAAGCAGTGGCTCTGTGCCAGACAGTGCTGCGGCTGAGTTGCGGCATGTGCAACAGGGAGAAGGAGAGTCATCGCGAGTGGGTGCGGGAGCATCCACTGCCAGACACTTCTGGTCGTTCAGCAGCAGCTAGAAGGCCGCTCTCATTACATGCATGCCAGATCCAGTCGGGCTGCGGCGCGGGGTCGAGCGCCATCCCTCAAGCCAGCCTCTGCAGAGGCCTGCTGCGGAACCCTCACGCCACTCTTCAATAATGGAGATTGCTGGGATTGGTTAGCAGGCACTTGCCCAATTTCCTATAACAAAGGACACTGTATGCAGAAACCATTGTTTTGTTTACCTGACAAAACCTGTAGGACTTTGTGATACACTTACTCGTTGTGCAGCGACAGGGTTCCTCCTGCTTGCCAGAGCTCCACAAGCATACTTTGCCTCACCCTGCTTGCCAGGACACCTTGTCAGATTACCTCAAGTGAAAATAAAGTGCAGCGTGATAATGGGCAAAAAAAGCAAGTAAAGTGTCAGTGTGACACTATAGGTGTGTCAAATGTACAGGGATAGTAAATTACACCTGTATAAACATAAAACATATGTGTGTATATACATGATAAAGTGCAAATGTGCCAACAGGAACAAATCTTAATCAAAAATGAATGCGCATATTGAATAAAATAAGTCCATGTAAATAGATGTGACTTCTAGGATGAGGACAGTTCTGAGATGATAGGAATGTATACAGTCTGCACCCGTGAAGAGAGACCACCATGGAGAGAGTGCACCATTGACTGTGCAACCAACACCAAACAAGATGATTAGGTACTCTTACCAAATCGTGTGGACCCCCAGCCAGTGGCAGGGAGTCAATCAAACGTAGAAACTGGCAAAGTAGTCACTTCACAGGAACCAGCACGAGGTATGAACAGCAACACCGTCTCAATACCAAAAAGCATTAGGCTCCACCAGTCATGAAAAAAAAGAAGTCGCCACATAATATAAAATCCTTAAGCTAGGGTTTTATTGAGTAAAGTAGAACACTTACATCAATATGGATGAATACAGGCACTGTAAAATGATGTGATCACAGAAATTGAAGAGGGCGCAATACCATGGAGGTAGCACAATACGAGGTTTGTATTGCTGCAGAGAAAGGCATATATGTTTGAGCTTTGTGGTGCACACCCTAATGCAATGGCTATGACTAGAAATTAATGTAAAGCCTTGTACACACGACCGAGTTTCTCGTCCAAATCCGACAAGAAAAGTGCCGAGAGAGCTTTATTGTCGAGAAAACCGTTCGTGTGTATGGTTTTACGACGAGAAAACTGCCGTGAATCTCGACGAGAAAAATAGAGAACCTGCTCTCTATTTTCTCGTCCGGATTCTAGATTTTCTCGTCGTGTTTCTCGTCGGCCTGTTTTGCGACGAGAAAATGGTTCGTGTGTTTGCTTTTACGACTCTTCAAAAAGCGCGCATGCTCAGAATCAAGTATGAGACGGGAGCGCATCTTCTGGTAAAACAAGCCTTCATAAAGGAGATAGCACATTCGTCACGCTAAAACAAACTGAAAGCACGAAGACTGAAAAGCGCGAATCGTCTCTTCCCAAACTTTTACTTCACACGCGGTAACACGAGATCAGCAAAAGCAGCCCAAGGGGTGGCGCCATTGAAATCGAGCTTCCCCTTTATACTGCCGTCGTACGTGCTGGACGTGACCGCGCAGAACAACGACGAGATTTGGAATTGTCAGTGTGTACGCATGGAAAGCTTGACGAGAAACTCATCAAGGTTAACAAGAATCTCGTCCAGAAAAACGACGTGTTTTTAACAACGAGAAACTCGGTCGTGTGTACGAGGCTTTAGAGTTTCGCAATTAGTTATTTTATTTATTTTATGTAATATTAGCTACTATGTTCTCAAATTTTGTAACCTTTTTTTTTCAGTATAGGGAATGCCCAAATGAGTCGCTGTTAGTCTGGAGGACTGATTTATTCAAACACATGTGACTCTGACTGGAGCCGCAGTATGTTTAATTTCAGCGTATTGATTCTCTGGGTGGATTAGTAACCACTATAGCAATAGGGTTGGCAATGATGGCGTTAATGACCACGTCGTATTACCAATTGTAATGTGTATTAGTCTGTGATTCGTATCACTCCTGAAGAGGGAGTAACCTTAACTTCAAAACAAGTCACGTTCCATGAAAGTTTTTTAATCTGCTTTGATTGGTGTTCCCGACAACAGTCTTTTAGACAAGGCAAAGAAAATCTATAACTCGCAGCTTACACAATAGGTAACAAAAATGAAAGCAAGAATAGTTTCCCAATGCCATGCAACAGTCCTGTTACTTTTCCATGCTAGACCTAGCCAATGGATACTAGCTAATCCTCATCAAGGTGGATGATCGCAATAAGAATATTTTTATTAACCCTCTGGGGTTCTACGACTTTAACTAAATGCCCTTTAGTTTGATCAATGGACCTAGTGCTTTTCAAAGACTGATGGAGCGGTGCTTTGGAGATATGAAATTTAACGTTCTGATTTATCTGGCTGAAATCATGATATTCTCCAAGACTTTGATGCCCAGATTTGACACACCAGGTTTTTCTTCTCAGCTAACACAATATAGACTATAGCTTAAACCGAATAGATAAAAATATAAGTCTGAAGCCAACCTAAATACAATAGCTGGGGCATGTAGTTGAACCTGTAGTGGTAGCCCTGCTCCTACTAAGACTCAGGCTGTAATAGATTGTCAGATCCCTTAATCTGTGACTGAGTTTTTTGGGTCTTTTTGGGTCTGTTTGGTTATTATTGACACTTTATCTCCAACTTTGCTCAGATTGCTGCTGAAATTATGTAGCTTTTGTGTGGGAAAAACTTCCCATTCAGTTAAGACCAAGTGGCAGGCAGTTCAAGTAGATGCAAAAAAAGATGAAAATGTCTTTATATATATATGTATTATATACAGTGGGATTCGAAAGTTTGGGCACCCCAGGTAAAAATGTGTATTAATGTGCATAACGAAGCCAAGGAAAGATGGAAAAATCTCCAAATGGCATCAAATTACAGATTAGACATTCTTATATGACAAAAAAAGTTCGATTTTATTTCCATCATTTACACTTTCAAAATTACAGAAAACAAAAAAAATGGCGTCTGCAAAAGTTTGGGCATCCTGCAGAATTTATAGCATGCACTGCCCCCTTTGCAAAGCTGAGAACTGCCAGTGTCATGGATTGTTCTCAATCATCGTCTGGGAAGACCAGGTGATGTCAATCTCAAAGGTTTTAAATGGCCAGACTCATCTGACCTTGCCCCAACAATCAGCACCATGGGTTCTTCTAAGCAGTTGTCTAGAAAACTGAAACTGAAAATAGTTGACACTCACAAACCTGGAGAAGGCTATAAGAAGATAGCAAAGTGTTTTCAGATGTCAATATCCTCTGTTCGGAATGTAATTAAGAAATGGCAGTCATCAGGAACAGCGGAAGTTAAAACAAGATCTGGAAGACCAAGAAAAATATCAGACAGAACAGATCGCAGGATTGTGAGAAAAGCAATTCAAAACCCACGTTTGATTGCACGATCCCTCCAGAAAGATCTGGCAGACACTGGAGTTGTGGTACACTATACCACTATAAAGAGATACTTCTACAAATATGGTCTTCATGGAAGAGTCATCAGAAGAAAACCTCTTCTACGTCCTCACCACAAAAATCAGCGTTTGAACTTTGCAAATGAACATATAGACAAGCCTGAGGCATTTTGGAAACAAGTTCTGTGGACCGATGAGGTTAAAATAGAACTTTTTGGCCGGAATGAGCAAAGGTACGTTTGGAGAAGAAAGGGCACAGAATTTAATGAAAAGAACCTCTGTCCAACTGTTAAGCATGGGGGTGGATAAATCATGCTTTGGGGCTGTATTGCAGCCAGTGGCACAGGGAACTTTTCACGAGTAGAAGGAAAAATGGATTCAATAAAATTTCAGCAAATTTTGGATGGTAACTTGATGCCATCTGTGAAAAAGCTGAAGTTAAAGAGAGGATGGCTTCTACAAATGGATAATGATCCTAAACACACCTCAAAATCCACTGGGGATTACATCAAGAGGCGTAAACTGAAGGTTTTGCCATGGCCTTCACAATCTCCTGACCTCAACATTATTGAAAACCTATGGATAGACCTTAAAAGAGCAGTGCGTGACAGACAGCCCAGAAATCTCAAAGAACTGAAAGACTTTTGTAAGGAAGAATGGGCAAAGATACCTCAAACAAGAATTGAAAGACTCTTGGCTGGCTACAAAAAGCGTTTACAAGCTGTGATACTTGCCAAAGGGGGCAGTACAAGATATTAACTCTGCAGGGTGCCCAAACTTTTGCAGACGCCATTTTTTTGTTTTCTGTAATTTTGAAAGTGTAAATGATGGAAATAAAATCTAAGTTGTTTTGACATATTATAAGAATGTCTAATCTGTAATTTGATGCCATTTGGAGATTTTTCCATCTTTCCTTGGCTTCGTTATGCACATTAATACACATTTTTACCTGGGGTGTCCAAACTTTCGATCCCCACTGTATATATATATTGACTAGTGCTCCCAACTTGTCATATGCTTTTTATCAAAAATCTTCCCAAATCTATATGGATGGTAATTTGCAGGGCTTGGGAGCCGTGCTGGTCCGGGAATAACAACATGGGGTTGAGAAAGTTGTTGCTTATTCTAGTCGAACTCTATGCCCTACCAAATGCCATCCTGCAAGTCACAGGTCCTTCAAACTCAAGTTATTAGCAGTTGTATGTGTTGTGAGTGAAAAGTTTGCTGAGTACCTGCTCGGTAGACAACATTCAACTCACTTATTTGGAAACAGCCAAGCTAGGCACACTAGAGCAAGCACTGGGTGGCGAATCTAGCTTGGATTGACCACACCATTCATTACAAGCCTGGATGTTCAAACAGCAATACTGATGCACTTACCTGGTATCCTCACAACCAGGGCTGCTGTTAGAAATCACAGGGCCCCATATAGCCTACCAGACAGCCCCCCCCCCTCCCGAAATATATCAAAACAATATTGTCACAAACAAATACTCTAAAATCATTATTAGCGGACACAAAGATAACAGAGAACCTGTGTGAATTAGCCCTTTTTTAAATAGTTTTTTAAAATCTTTTAACATTTTTTTAATATAATTTTTTAAAGATTGTTAAAATTTATTAAAATGTATTATATTTTACAATTTGTTATTTTTTTTTACGAGACAGGTAAGCCAGCAGTGTCGTGGGGGGGGGCAGTACAGTGACAGGGGGCACACAGGGGGGATCAGAAGAAGGCAGAACATGGAGGGGGATCGGTGCGGGGGAAGTAATTCTGTAATTGCCCCTCCATCCGACCACAATGATTCCCTCTGCTGTCCGGGCCATCCTGTTTGCCCGGGCCCCCTACAGGAGGACTGGTGGTCCCCCCCTATCAGCGGACCTGCTCACAACTAACCTCAAGGAGGACATTAATCAGGTGCTGGAGGAGAACAAGGTCACTCCATAGTGAGTAGATACACAGGGGACACACTTTGCAACAGTCAGTCTAGGAAAAAAGAAGTTGCTACCGTGATACACATCTTAAAAGAATGGAAAGGGATGCGGCAAAAGAACACTGATATTTTCTAGTTCCTGAAATACTGGTACAGGAAATTGGAAGCTTACTTATCGGGAAAGGCTACAACTCACACCCACCATAAAACACCTATTAGAGCTTATTCACACCAGATGCAGTCCAGTGCGATTTTTTTCTGCATCAAAAACACATGGACATTGTTTAACATGTATTCCAATGTACCTAGTTCACACCAGGGCAGTGTGTTCCAGTGCAGTGAGCTCTACCAAACATGACTGACACTTAAAGAGGAAGTAAACCCCTGATGGGTTTTACTTCCTATTTGTGTCCCTGCAAAGGTAAAGCCTAATGGGCTATTATGCATCCTATAGTAGCCCATTATATGTCACTTACCTGAAACTTAAGCCTGCAATGTCACTGCTGTCCCCTGTTGCAGGAAGCGTCCATCCTCAGCCCTCTACCTTCCGGGGCCGCAGACACGACATGACCCCAGCTAGAAACGGCACAGCGTGCCCTTTCTAACATGCGCATGCGGCAAATATATCAGCGCATGCGCAGAAGACATCGCGGTACGGGGAATTGTAAACCATGTAGGTTTAGGAGATCTTTCCAGCACCTACAGGTAAGCCTTAATCTAGGCTTACCTGTAGGTGAAAGTGGTTGTACAGGGTGTAAAAACACTTTAAAGTGGTAGTGAACAGCAAAAATAAATAAAAAATGGGCCCCCTGCAGGTTAATTCCATAATGCGCTAATATGCACTGACTTACCTGCAAACGGAGCACTCCAGCGCAGGACTGTCACAGCTACCCTGGTGCTTCCATCTTCACCTGGTTTTCCTTCTGGGTTCACAGGGTCCAGCCATTTGAATGCCCAGGGCCACAATGACCTCACTGCAGGCCCTAAATGCAGAGCGTCACTGAACAGGTGCGGATTAGTTTAATCAAGGAGATATTCATTGTACCTACAGGTAAGTCTGATTGTAAGCTTACCTGTAAGTACAAGTTAATAAAGGGACTTTACTACCACTTTAACAACAAGAATTCAGCCGCATCCACTGGTCCCTATGCTCTCTACTGAAACACTGTGGACCCTTGGTATTCACAATGTGGGGAACACAATGAGAAACTGCAAACTGAAAATCTGGGATACCTTAGCTAAATATGTTACTGTAGTAAAGAAATAAACTGTAAGCTCCTTTGGGAGAGGGATTGGTTTGAATGGATAGATGGACTCACCTAAAATGACAATGCTATAAAAAAAAACACACACAAATTTAAACATTACCTATATTTTCATGAAATAAAAAAAAAAGTAGATACAGTAAACCATGGATAATACCATAATACAATGGTGTTGTGCACCAGTTTTAAACCAGAAGATAACCGTTATAGATGTTACGTTTATTGACATATACAAAGTATATATATCTAAAATGGATAGTAAAAAAAAAAAAAAAAGAGAGAGGAAAGAAACTCTATATGGAAGCTTTCAGTTTCACATTGAGTTCAGTGAAGAAGAAAGTTTAGGAAAGTGCCCATTGAAGTGTTTGTCGTTGTTTCCTGGTGAAGGAGCGATCGTGCTGGTTCAGCACTCATCCATCAGGGAACCCTCTAGAGTTTTTATTTACTGTAAACAGAAAGTAGACATCTTCTTTCACTGTCTGAACGGATGGATGATTGGGGAATGCCAATGAAATGACTTAGCAACAGCCACTGATTGCTAACATTGTGCCATTTACAGAAAAGTATGTTAACCAAATGTAATGAACACCAACAAGGTCAGATCACATCCTCTCCCCTGGCTGTGTTTTCTGTGCCAGAAGATTAGACCTTCAAGTAGATAGCCACAGACAGCTTTTCACTTGGGTGAGTTGTGTGCTGGGCTCAGGAAGTCTCCAGTGACAGGTGTTTAAAAAAGTGTTGCAGGAAAAGTGACTTTTGTCTTTCTCACTTTCTGTTTTGGGCTACAGACAGACATGTTGACTAAGAGGTTTTCTTTAAAGGATATATATCCATGCTTAAAGAGTAACTCCACTTTTGCTGAGAAAAAAAAAACATTCCCCTCTCGGTGATCTATGTACATTGCAGGGATTTAACAAACTTTATGCAGATTCCTACCTTTTCTTATTCTGAAGAAAGCTGTTTGTATGTCCATGTGCAGAATTAATCTGTATGCGAGTGGTTTTATAATTGTCAATTAGCTGCTGCACCTGCAGGGTTCTAATGAGGAAAATTGCAGGGTCTGCATCCCTTATGCCCTGGTTCACACTGGTGCGATTTGACATGCGATTTGACATTTCAAATCGCATGTCAAATCTGCAAAATTTGCCGCAAATTGCGGGCAATGGCACCGTCCTAATCGGTGCGACGCTGCATCTGCGGCGCTGCACCGATTTCAAAAAGTAGTTTCTGTACTACTTTTTGCGATTTCAGCCGTGATTTACATTGACATCTGTGTCTCTGTAATCGAGCTGAAATCGGGACTGACAGGCAGGAGTGAAATCGTGCGAGTTCAGCTGAACTCGCACGGCTTCACTCCCGCAGCCCCAGTGTGAACCTGGGCTTAGACACGATTTCCCTTTGGGCTACTGATTTTCCCAGAAGTCTGCATTAAGATACAAATTCAATTTTGAGCATCTCCTGCAACAAAAATTGCATTTTTGGTAAGATACTCCCAATCACACAAGCAGGAAACTACATATCTGGGGGGGCATTCTGTACACAATCTGTACTGAACGCTTCCAGGTAGTCATATTGCATTTAACGAAAATTACAGCGCTGCAGATTGAAAAGGAAAGGTAATTTTTAATAACATTCAATTACAATATGACTTGTGTTGCGATTGTATACGCTATATATTTTTTTTATTTGCAATTTTTTTACTCACAAAAGTGGAGTTACCCTTTAACCACTTTACGCAAATCGCCATAACCTGTACATCTCTACTTTGGCGCTAAATACCGTTGTTATGGCAGCAGCTAGCTGCCATAACACAGATATTTTCAGGAAAGGCATGTGTTTCCCTTTTAGGATAAAAGTGGTCTCTGCGGTGGATTCACTGCAAGATCACTTTTATCAGTGGCGGGAGAGGGCCCCCCCCCTCCCGCCACGCTCCGGTCGTCTCCGCTGCTTACCGGAGCAGTCGGTAGCAGCAGAGGCGATTGCGTCCACTCACTTCACTGCCTGGATGCCGAGTGAGGGTAAGATGGCCCCCGCTCGGCTCCATAGCATTGGAGGGTGGAAGCGAGGTCAAACGTCACTTCCGCCCAACGCTGTATCCTGGCCTAGGCCAACAAGGCCCAGGCCTAGGGCAGCACTTTGCAGGGGGGCAGCACGGAAAGAGTCCCAGCCAATTGCGCTGCACTGTTAGTGTAACGCAAGCTGCTTGTATTTTTGACTGTCCTATCAGCCTGGAACACAAACCTTCCTCACTGTGCTTATTTTTTACCATCCCTTACCTCTCTAGCAACCTGTGTCTCCTACTTTCCCTCTGTTCCAGTGCTGCAGCCTCTATCAGTCTCTTCGGCATTCAACGCTTTCAGAAGTGTCAGTTGCTTGTGTCCTCACCATGTTTTTGATCTGCTGCAGATGTCGATTCAAAGTGTGTTAACCCAGTGTTTGTCTGAACCAGATCGCATGGTTGGTTTTCAAAAAATGTTGCCTCCACTTCTTTGGTATGATGTGGTGCGATTCAGCCCATCCAAAATGAATGGGCTCAAATCACACCACACAGAATCGCATGTGAATTGCACAGGAATGTGGTGCAGTTCCTGTGTGATTTACATGCAAACTACAATGTGAAACCAGGCTTTGCGGTGCAATCAAGGCACATTCATTTTGAATGGGCTCAAACCACACCAAAGTCATGCATGCACCAATTTTGGAACCGCACATTTTTCAGTTGATTGTTTGTTTGTTTTTTTGTGATTAATTGAAAATTAAGCACATGTGAACACAGGGAGTGTGCTGCCTTCCACAAGATGGTGTCCTTTGTACCTGCCCAGTAAGATTGACTATTACAGTGCACCATCCTGTGGTAGGCAGTGCATCCCCCCTTTTTTTTTTGATCTGTAAAAGTTAAAAAAGTCAGTGAGTGCCCTGTCTGACACAACATGGTGCACTTTGTACCATAATAGGCAACCTTACTGAGAAGGTGCAAAGGGCACCATCTCCTTGTAGGTAGGGCAGCACACTCAATTTGCACCTCTTCAGTTTGGACACTAATACTGGACAATAGCCAGCCTTACTGGGCAGCGTTCATAAAAACTGGAAGAAGGAAAAAACTGAAATCAGGTTTGATTTTCTAAAGGACCTGATAAAATAGGATTAAGGATGTGATTTCTTACTAGGGGCAACACATATCAGTTTTCCTTTTTCCAGTCTTTATCATTTTGGCTCAATTTATTTTATTTAAAAAGACTTTTACGTAATACCTACTGCTGAACCCCCCCCCCCAGAACAAAAAATGATCTACGGCCCTGACTAGAACATGATGATATCCAGTTCTGACATGTCGGGTGTAAGAAAGTCAATGGTCAGTACTTCCAGGGGTGCAGACACACACCATCTCACAGTATTCTTTGACAATGAACACACCACACAGTGTCGGCAGACTTGTTTAAACAGATCCACACGCATGATTTGTTTCTTGAACCAGCTGAACATTTTGTGAATACTGCAGTGTCTTGTTTCCATGTAGATTCTCACTTCCACAGAGAAGAGAGGGTCCAAGGCCTTGACAGTACAACCTGGCAGTTCACTGATGAGTCAGGGGGGAACATTATTCTGTGGTACAGTATACCACTCTACAGGAAGTCACAAGGCGTTTCGACCCCTATATTCACAGTCTTCTTCAGAGGGATTTTTGATCTGGAAAGATGTATCAAGGAAATTTCTTATTTAGAAAAACATTAAACATTTCATTTTATACAAAACATGTCTCATATATATGGTGGTATATTTACCATTCGAAGGATGGAAAGGTGAAAACATATCCTAAAACCAGAGTTGTTAAAACAATAAAATTCACTGATCTTGAAATCTCCGTTTGTCCCTCCAACTCCTCCAGGTGGGCCTCAGCTCCAAAGGGCTCGCAAGAAGCAACAAACTTGGACCTTGAGAGGGAGAAGGGAGGCAAAGCACTACGATATATTATTCAAAAATCCCAGTAAGTAGGCAATCAGTAACTAATAAATGTATAGTACTGTATTAGCGACACCAGACTGGACAATGCCCAATTAATTACTGTCATTAATAATAAAAGTAATACTGCGCTAATGTGAAAAGAATGAAAAATAACGTGCTACTCACACCTAGGCTGCGACATATAAAATATGTGATACCATATCAGAATGCAATAAATTAAGGAAGATATGTCGCGCACAAAAAAGCTGAAAAATAGAACTCAAGTATGAATTAATGTGAAAAATGATAAAATGAATTCACATGCATCAATTATTGCCACATTATTATTAGTATTCAGTATGCTAGTTTGATTCATTCATCATATTAGTTTATATACATTGTGTATGAGTATTTGGATGTTTTCCGTCACAGGTGTTCACAATATCTAGAGTTAATGTTTTATTTACACTTGTATATAAGGTTATTCATTTACACATTTTTTATCATTTTTCACATGAATTCATACTTGAGTTCTATTTTTCAGCTTTTTTGTGCGCGACATATCTTCCTTAATTACTGTCATTATTACTAGTTTATGTTGTTTTTTTGTTAAATGATTTATCTATTTATTTATTTGTTACATAATTTTTTTGAAATCTCTTGTATTGTGTAAACACTATTGTGAATTCTATATATTGTTAATTACATGTGCTATATTGTTGCCCAAAGCATAAAAATAAATTAGGTTTGGTCGAATAAAGACTCAATAAAAAATCAATTAGAGAGTCAATTAATTGAACGATCAAATGTGAGTGAATGGGATATAAAATCAGTTGGAGAGTCAATCATGTGAACAATATATTTAGAAGTGAATGTGTAATAAAGTGATATCCTGAAAGGTACAATAATGAGAAAAAAAATAAAGATATTATGGGTAAAAACATAATTTCGATGTGTGATTTGTTGGTGCAAAAAGAATTACCGGTAATGTGCCATGGGTGAAAGAAATTTATAAAAAGTGCAGACATAAATGTAGCACTACCCCCGTAGGAGCTGCTGTTTATTTGTTTTGGGTCTGCGTCCTGCCTATCAACCCCTGGAAGTGTCTCAAACCCTCCCTTAGCACAACTGATATGAATAAGGATTATGAGACCTATTGAGTATTAGGAGACACAATCCTGCATACATCACACAATAACCTGTAAATATTATTACCTTTGCTGGTCACTAGTCCTTCCGAGTGACAAAGATACTTCACACAGATTATTTACTTAACCAAAGGTATCTTTACTAAGTGTAAAATAAAAAGGAAAAGAAACACATTAATACACACAGTTGACTCTGCATGCTCATTACAGAGTCAATAAATCAAAGTAAGATTGGTATCACTGATGTTAAATGATAACCAAAGAAACAACAGCTATGTATATTCATATATATCTGCACAGCTAACTGATTGCTCGCAAGCTCCCCCTATCTTGCAATACCTTGCACGTGTTCAGTCACCATACCAGACAGGCAAGGCCTATCTGAGTCCCACTCAAAGTTCCTTCCTCAAATGGAGTCTTCGCTAGCCAGCGTTGGTGCACAAGTTAATTTGTAATCCACAGGGTTTTAACGAGATATTGTAGTCATCCGCAATATTCCTGAGTACTCGTGTGCCTGCCACCCACTACTGGCGAATGCGCCAATCTCTAATCACACAGTCTCCCGTAAAATACAATAGGCCACAATCTGTGGCGCGATAGATGGTGTGTGGCTGGCACTAACTAAGTCACTTTCCTCTAAGGTAACAGTCAATTCTGGGCAGGTGCCCTTCTCACCAAACAGGCCCGGCTTCCGGATATTCTCCTCATGCTTGTTCCGGTCCCACGATCTCCACGCTTCTGCTGCAGTCTCCGGCCTCCGTCACTCACAGCGCAAGGTGATGGTGATGGATGACTCCGGTCTCTGCTAGGCAACAACAGGACACTGTGGAAGGTCCTCTACTGGAAAATCACCCGGGGCCCTTGCGTACTTTAGGCCCAGGTTTCTAGCCTAATACTCCGGAAGCAGGCCTCAGTGCCAGCTTCCTGCTTGGTTAAGAGCCGAGTTCAGAGAGCGTGAAGATGGTCCCTCCCCTCCTTTAAATAGTCTGTCCAGAAGGCTTTGCGGTCTTGCAGTGCACCCTGGTAACACAACCGCACCGTGGGTAGTGTAGTCTGACTACTACTAAAAGTAACAGAGTCCTTTTCTCCTTGCTGCTGTATGTTCCAGGGTGCATTAAACTATATACATATGCATTAATTACATTGTAGCACTTACACCACCGGAGGGAGCTGGGTTCCTTTTTTTAAATGTCAAATGGTAGTCTTTATCTACATTGCATGTGGGAATCCCACTACACAAACAAAAAAAAATGCGAAAAAACACACCGTTTACCTTAGCTGGTGATCAACAATTGAGATGTATGAAGCCAAACCAGCAAGGATATGCTACACTGTTACCAATGCTCAGAGTGTTTGAAACAGAGCCATATCTGTATTAAATGAAGATAATAATTAGACTGTGGTAAAAAAGAAAAAAAAAAAACACCAAGTCAATAAAGGTTATAAATGAACAAAAAAATCAAATATGATTTAGATGTTGGCCCGTCTGGTGTGTCCTAATCACAGCACTTTCTTGTTGCACCGATCCTTCATGTGTATGTCAACAGCTCTCCCGGGATTACCACAAGATCCACGGGAGGCTGCACATTTCAATAGTGTCAGCAAAGGCCTGCACGGGAGCTAACATCAGCTGCTGCTTTAAAGCGGAAGTAAACCCATCGATTTGATTGTTTCAAAAAATAGTTAACATTCCCGACATGCTGGAAATGCTAGCTGTCACATTGGTTGTGCTGTCAACCAAACTGTCAAACCATCCAATGTCTGGTGTCAAAACTGATCACATGTGCAGCATCATGGCAGTTGCAGATTAAACAGGGGCAAAGATGGCAGCTTCCTTGGCTGAAAACAATAGTTCCACTTTAAGAAGTCAAACACTTCCTGTTTTCCAGATTACCATTTCACTTTCCTGTAGCACCCCTTCTGACTTTTGTATGGGAAATTTTGAAGAATGAGGGGCACAGTGCTTGATAAAATACTGACAATATTCTTCCAGCCCTAGAAACGCTTTGACTTTGGCCACAATTGTTGGAGCCTCCATTCCTGTATTTACTTTCTCAGGACTGTGGAGTATGCTTTGTCTGCAGATTACATGTCTTAGTAACTTTATTTCACATATAAATAGATGGAGCTGCTCAGGGTTGAGCTTTAGCCTAAACTGGTGTAACAGAGCCAACACAGTATTTAAGTGTGCAAGTTGGTCCTCGAATGTGGCAGAAAACTCCAGTACATTGCCTAGATAGATCAGGATACTATCCAGGTTCATGTCCCCAAGGCAGTGTTTGATAATCTCCTGAAATGTGGTCTATGCAGTGTTCAGCATGTAAACCATATTTTTTAAATGGCACAAAAACATAGGAGTAATGAAGATGGACTTTGGTTGGTCCACTTTGGCAAGAACAAATGTGGAGAAAAACTTGGCCTGTCCTAGGGCAACAAGTGAATCCTAGATTTGTGAAAGAGAATAGGCACCCTTCGCAGTAACAGCATTCAGACACCTATAGTTCACACAACAGTGGAGGGTAGCATCCTTTTTTCTCACCAGGATTACTGGAGCCACCCATGGGCTCTAACTTTTTGCTCACACATGCAGCATCTGTTCTAACATCTGTTTGACTTCTTGGTAGAGGTGTGGAGATATGCTTTGATATCTCTTATGTTTAGTCCCATTGCTACAGCCCAGGTCATTATACCCCTGTAAGAACACCTTGCCCAAATGATGCCCCTTAAGAACACATCCTGTAGACACCTTACTGCTTCTAGCAGAATGGGCATTAGTTCCCCCAGTGGTAGTATTTGCTCTCCTGCCAACTCTTGATTCATTTCTGCCAACTCATGAGCCATAAATTCTCTTGCCACGTAGGACTACTATGAAACCACCATGAAACAACTGTATGTGCCCCACCTTGGGGGCAGATGCATGCTTGATTAGGGCTAGTTCTGCCACTGCTTTAACAGGGAGCAGGTGAAGTTGAAGAGCTTTAATTTTACGATTTCTAACTAGCACTGTACCTTGCAGGACCACTGTGAGGGTCCTGGAAACAAATGGAGTCACTTCTGAGGGTAAGTGCTCCATGAAGACAGTAAAGTCTTGCATTATGTATGAGTTCTTGATTAGGTGACACCGCAACTTTGTCTAAAAGGGAATTCTAACAATGCCAGCTTTTTCCCAAGAGTCTACATAGCACACATGAGGGCCATTCAGTGCTTCAAGAACATGCAGCAATTGCCATTTTGTTAGCTGGGCCCAAAAGGGCATGATACCCCATCAGTATCTCAGCCCTCAGTTCCCTGATGATGTGTGATCACTTCACCCATCTGACCATGGTCCTGCTTCCACAGCGCTACTTGTATCCAGAACCGCATTAAAAGCAATGGGAGCCAACGTTTTAAAAAAAGTAATGCCCATCTTTCAGCAGTCAAGGAATTGTCAAACAAATGACAAGTGGGGGGGCTGGACACTGCCCTGGGAAAACATGTACAGTACCAAACAGAAAAGTAGGATTTTTAAAACAGCTTACCTGTAAAATCCTTTTCTTGGAGTACATCACGGGACACAGAGCAGCATAGTCATTACTATGTGGGTTATATAGAATTACCTTCAGGTGCTGGCACTGGCAACTTCCAAACAGGAAGTACCCTCCCCTATATAAGCCCCTCCCATCCGGGAGTACCTCAGTTTTGTAGCAAAGCAATACGTGTCCCCAAAAGAGGGGTGGGAGCTCTGTGTCCCGTGATGTACTCCAAGAAAAGGATTTTACAGGTAAGCTGTTTTAAAAATCCTACTTTCTTGTTCATACATCACGGGACACAGAGCAGCATAGTCATTACTATGTGGGACGTCCCAAAGCAATGCCACATGAGGGGGGGGATACACCATACATAAGCTGGGCGCCATCAGGCATGAGGATCTTTTGCGGCCTGCAACACACTGCGCCCAAAGGCGACATCCTCCTGACTTCTCACGTCCACCTGGTAGAACCTAGTAAACGTGTGTACTGAAGACCATGTTGCGGCCTTACAAATTTGCGCCAGGGAGGCCTGGTGATGCACTGCCCATGAAGTTCCAACTGCTCTCGTGGAGTGCGCCCTAACTTTGAACGGAGGCGGTCTACTTTTCAAGCCATAGGCTTGTATTATGACCTGTCGAATCCACTTGGCTAAGGTAGATTTTGATGCTGCCTGACCCTTTCTGGGGCCTTCCGGCAGAACAAACAGAGAATCCGTTCTACGAATCTGAGCAGTGGCTTTTAGATAAGCTTTAACTGCTCTTACTACATCCAAAGAATGCAATAACTTTTCCTCTACCGAGCCTGGTTTGGGGAAAAAAGAAGGAAGAACCACATCCTGGTTCAAGTGAAACCTCGATACCACCTTAGGAAGAAAGGCTGGGTGAGGACGTAATACTACCCTGTCCTTATGGATAACCAGATATGGCTCTTTACAGGACATGGCGGCTAATTCCGACACTCTTCTAGCCGAGCATATGGCTACTAAAAATATCAATTTCCTGGTGAGTAGAACCAAGGAAATGTGCCGCAAAGGTTCAAATGGCTGCTTCTGCAGAACCGACAGAACCAAATTTAGATCCCATGGGCATATGGGAGCCTTAATCGGTGGAATAATACGAGTCACACCTTGCATAAAGGATTTGACAAGTGAATGCATAGCCAGGGGCCTTTGAAATAGTATTGACAAGGCCGAAACCTGGCCCTTGATAGTACTTAAGGCAAACTTCCTGTCTACAGCCCACTGTAGGAAGTCCAGAATTCTGCCTATAACGTACTTACGTGGATGCCATTTTCTGGCCTCGCACCAAGTGATGTACGCCTTCCAAACTCTATAGTAGATCTGCCTGGATACAGGCTTCCTGGCATTGATTATAGTTGATACCACAGAGTTAGAGAGACCTCTCTTCTTTAGGATGTGGGACTCAATAGCCAGGCCGTTAAACTTGGGGTTAGTAAGGAAGGGTGGTATATCGGTCCTTGCGAAAGCAGGTCCGGACGACGTGGAAGGGTCCAAGGACTCCCCACAGACATTTTGATGATCTCCGCGTACCAGGCCCTTCGGGGCCACGCTGGAGCCACCAGGATCACCGGCTTCTTCTCCAACCTGACTCTGCGAAGGAGTCGAGGCAACAATTGTAGCGGAGGGAATGCATATATCAGTCTGAACTGATCCCAAGGGAACACCAGAGCATCCGAGCCGCAAGCGAGGGGATCCCTTGTCCGGGAGACAAACCTGTCCACCTTTGCGTTGAATCTGGATGCTAGCAGATCTACATCCGGTGTTCCCCACCGCTGACATATTGCTCGGAAGACCTCGGGATGAAGGGACCATTCCCCTGGGCATAACTGTTGGCGACTCAGAAAGTCCGCCTTCCAATTCTCCACCCCTGGAATGAAGACAGCTGATATACATGGGACATGCTTTTCTGCCCATTCCAGGATGTGACTTACTTCCCTCTGGGCTGCACGACTCCTGGTGCCTCCCTGATGATTGATATATGCCACTGCTGTGGCATTGTCTGATTGAATTCTGACAGGGGACCCTTGGAGTCTGGATGTCCAGGCTACTAGGGTGTACCGGGCTGCTCGTATCTCTAAGAGATTGATGGGCAGGGTTTTTACTACATTTGACCATCTGCCCTGGAGAGACCATTGCTCCAGTACTGCCCCCCAGCCTGTAAGGCTGGCATCTGTAGTGACCACCTTCCAAGATATCGGGCTGAAGGGTTTTCCCTTCTGGAGATTCTGGGGGATCAACCACCAGCAGAGACTCTTCCGAACGGAAGGGGACAAAGCCATCGGGAAGTCTAGAGCCTGAACTTTTCCGTTCCAGGCTGACAATATGGCCCTTTGTAAATTCCTTGAGTGGAATTGGGCGTATGGCACAGCTTCGAATGATGCTACCATCTTCCCTAGCAGCCTCATGCACAGGCGTATGGACGGCTGTCTTTTTGCACAAAGCAGACGGACCAAGCCCCTCAAAGAGGATACCTTGTCTAGAGGTAAGAAAATCTTCCTCTGGTCTGAATCCAGCCGTAGCCCTAGATATACCAGGTTTTTCACTGGCTGTAGGGCTGACTTGTCCAGGTTGATGACCCAACCGTGAGATTCTAGATACTTGATTGTATCGATAATTACCACTTCTAGCTTGGCAACTGAGTGGTCCATCAACAACAGGTCGTCTAGGTATGCCATTATCGTTACACCCCGTGTTTTTAGATCGGCCAACAGTGGGGCCAGAATTTTTGTGAACACTCGTGGTGCTGTGGCCAGACCGAATGGTAAGGCTCTGAACTGAAAATGGCGCCCTTCTACTGCAAAGCGTAGGAATTTTTGATGACCTGGAAAGATGGGAACATGCAAGTAAGCATCTTTGATGTCGATCGAGGCTAACCATTCCTCCCCTTGTAGGGCAGCGGTGACCGATCGGATCGACTCCATCCGGAAAGACCGGACGTTTAGAAATTTGTTTAGACTCTTTAGGTCCAATATGGGTCTTATGTCCCCGTTTGGCTTCGGGACTGTGAAAAGGTTTGAGTAGAAACCCAACCCCCACTCTTCCATAGGAACCTCCATAATTACTCCTTGGAGCAATAGTTGTTCTAACGCCAATAGGAGAGACCGTCTTTTCAGAGGGTCTCTTGGCATGCCTGACCACATAAAATGGGACGGAGGAGACTCTTTTAACTCCAACTTGTATCCCAGAGTTACTGCGGAGAGCACCCATCTGTCTTTGATCGTCTCCCGCCAGGTCTCTGCGAACAACTGAAGTCTTCCCCCCACCCGTTTGAGTGGGGGCAGCCCTTCATAGGCTTGACTTGGAGGCTGGTTTAGTACCTCTTCGGATCCAGGGCTTTTTATTACCCTGTGGCTGTCCCTGATTTTTACCTCCTGAGTTTGACCGAGGAGGCCGTCGGAACTGCTTAGTAGCAGACGTCGCAGGGATAGGAGAGGTAGTCCTCTTAAAAGATGGACCCCTAGACCTCTTCTTACTCGGTAAGAGAGTACTTTTACCACTGGAAATCTTCTGGATATACTTATCCAGGTCTTCGCCAAAAAGGCGTTCCCCATGAAATGGGAAGCTAACTAAGAGCTTCTTACAGGGAGCTTCAGCAGACCAGTTTTTAAGCCACAGAAGCCTACGCATATGTACCAAAGACAGCGTGAGGCGGGAGGCCTGATGGATAGAATCCTTGATGGCGTCAACCGCAAAGCATAATGCTCTAGGCAGATCAGCCAGAGCCTGGGCCTGTTGGTCTGGCAAATCCCTCAGGACCATTTTCATTTGATCCTTTAAAGCTTGGCAGACCCCAATAGCTGCCACTGCTGGCTGTGTAACAGCCCCTGCTGTGGAAAAAGCAGATTTTAATAAAGATTCCAATTTTTTTATCCACTGGATCTTTGAACATTTGAACATTATCTACTGGACATGTCAGTGATTTGTTCACAGAAGAGATGGCTGCATCCACCGTAGGAACATTCCATCTCTGGGTGAACTTTTCCTCCATGGGATAGATCACCGGAAACCTTTTAGGCGGAACAAATAGATTATCAGGATGTTCCCAGTCCTGGTATATAAGTCCTTCCAATAATGGATGTATTGGAAAGGAGCAATTAACCTGGGGAGCTTTTAGCGACCCCAATGAGGAGACAGCAGTAGTTGATGGTTCAACAAGAGGCATTTTAAATGCAGATCGAACCATGTCAGTTAGGGTCTGGACCCACAATCTTTCAGTCTGTGATGCTGAAAATGGTTCATCTACTGTCGATTCCTCAAAAACAGAGCTAACCTCCTCCTGATCCCCTTCAGGTAGGTCGGTCCCCTCCCGGGACTGTTGCTCTGCCAACAGGCACTCTAATGGAGGTGATGGAGATCTGGCGCGCTTTCTTTCCTGTAGAGAAGAAGCGATCAATGCAGCCAATCTCTGCTCCAATCCCTCCAGAGTTGAGGAAAAAACCTCCTCTGTTATATATGCAGGAGCAGGTGGACTGAGGACAGCCGCAGTACCTGGCACTCCCGGGGGTTCCTTATGGGTATTAACCTCTGATTTCTCAGGGGAGGAGGGTGCAGATGACTGCTCCAGATCCTCAGAGCCCGATGGAGACCCCCTACACTTCCTGAGAGGTATATCTCGGAGTTTTTTAGGCGGCATATTCCTTAGTTCAAAGCTGAGGTATTCCAGCCGCAATACACCCCTTACTGAAATAGTCTAATGCAATTTGCTGCTATGTACATCAGTGGGTGTCTACTAATGCGTCTTTCTGGGGATGCCTGCATCAACCGCCCGCTGTAAGCCCCTATACCATGCTACCAGCTCCTTTTCATGCTCTGTGTCCATAGCAAGCAGCGTGGACTGAGTCCTTTTATCTTGCTGGGACGCCCGCGCATGCGCAGAAGCGCTGGGCGCACAGAGCGCGTCATCCGCCAGGCTCCGCCCCCTTTTTTGAAGCTAAACCTTATAAAAAGAAAGCATGTGTGCGCGCACGCGCGTGCACGTGTGCGCTCTTGGCGCCATGTAGGGAGAGGAGCCAGGGTCCCTGTTTTACCAGGACTCGGGGATGGAAGGAAACTACTTGGCAGCATGACAGAGGAATGCAGCTTCCCTGATAGAGAGCTCACTCATCTGCCTGGACTTTCACCATGGAAGGAATAGTCCCAAGAAAAAAGACGTTCCACAGCGGCCTCTAGTGGACAAACACAGGTACCGCACTTTTGTCTTTTTTTTTTTTTTTTTTTTAAATCTCCTTTATGAAAAACATTTCCAGGTTTACAGTTTTTTTAAAACTTCCCTTATGAAAAAACATTTCTAGGATTTCTTAGGCATATACAGCTATTAGCGGGAATACCCTTTAGGTAACAGGCAGAAAGACATATTAGGCTTGGGGGTCCCCTCAATAGAACCAAGTTCCTGAGGGGCCCCCACTTACCTTTTCCCCGCCGCAGGACTTTGTTTGGTCCACAGAAGCCCAAACTTCACCTCTCACGGCAGGCATTGTACTAGACCTTCAGGGACCGGGTTCCCAAGGATTCCACTCCCCTGGACCTGTATAGCACCCTGCACAGATAGCCTCTTGGTTTTGGGTATGACCAGAGCTCTGGATCCCAGGGTCCAGCCCTCCTAAGAGAGGCATTACAGGCAAAACCCTGCTCTTCTCTGCAAGGCCCGGGTACCGACCGTTTAGCTATGAAGCTTTTTTGGTCGGATCCGGAATAGCTTGCTAAGGCCCAGAGAACCTGTACACAAGCCCAGATGAATACATGTTAACCTTGGCCAACACCTTAGACACTGGCAAAAAACTGAGGTACTCCCGGATGGGAGGGGCTTATATAGGGGAGGGTACTTCCTGTTTGTAAGTTGCCAGTGCCAGCACCTGAAGGTAATTCTATATAACCCACATAGTAATGACTATGCTGCTCTGTGTCCCGTGATGTATGAACAAGAAACATTTTTTTTTTCAATCTGTTTGGTTGAGTGCAATGGCTAATCATAATAGGTAGAGCCAGTGGGAGGATAGAATGTAGATACACTATGTGTCCACAGATAGGGGTCAGTGACAATATCAAGGAATACCTCCTACAGGGATGTAGCCATCAATACAAGTGTCTCCTATCGGAAAACAAACACAAAAAAAGTCCCTTATTACATAGTCGGGAGCATATCCAACCCAGCATGTATCAGAGAATTGCTCACCAGTATCAAGAGTACCCGCCGCCACTAGAGATGCAACAAAACACTGTATCTACATTCTGTCCTCCTGCTGGCTGTACCTATTATGAGTAGCCATTAACATATCCTTAATTTATATAATCTGGAATGTGTATGATTGCCTTGAAATTATGTGATCCTGTATTCACTACCATAGGTTATCCTGTACCTATGCCATCTTATCCATTCAAGTAAGTACTTTAAGAGGAGTGTAATATGTAATATATATTTATGGCCAATATAGACTAACATATACACTATATTACCAAAAGCCAGGCCTTAAGGGTTACTCACCACCAGTTGCCCCACCCAATCCCTACCCTGCCCCGCCCTTAATTCCGCCCCTAAACAGGCCCTCATAAATTATCTCATGAAATTACACTTAAAGAGGAAGTAAACCCTGATGGGTTTACTTCCTCTTTGTTTCCCTGCCATGGTAAAGCATAATTGGCTACTATGCATCGCATAGTAGCCCATTATGTGACACTTACCTGCAGTAGAAGCCCGCGATGTCGCCGTCTTCCTCCATGGTAGCGAGCGTCCATCTTCACCCCTCTTCTTCCGGGGGCCACAAACTCCGGCTCTGTGACTGGCCGGAGTCGCGTGACGTCACTCCCACGCATGCGAGCTGGTGCTGCCACTCCATTCACGGCTTCCTGACTCACAGTCAGTGTGCCTGCGCGCCGTTGTCTACGGTGCATGTGCCGTAGACAGCAGTGCCTTTCTTTTGCAAATATCTCCTAAACCGTGTAGGTTTAGGAGATATTTGTTGCACCTACAGGTAAGCCTTAATCTAGGCTTACCTGAAGGTTAAAGTGGTATGTAAGGGTTTACAACCACTTTAAATGTTTTATGCAGAATTAAGTTACAAAAATAAATGTTGTCAACAACTTTATCAGTGCCTATCAGTGCAGCCTCACCAGTGCCCATCAATGCAGCCTCACCAGTGCCCATCAATGCAGCCTCATCTGTTCCCATTAATGCAGCGTGATCTGTGCCCATCATTGCAGCGTGACCTGTGCCCACAAATGCAGTCTCACCTGTGCCCATCATTGCAGCGTGACCTGTGCCCACCATTTCAGCCTCACCTGTGCCAATCATTGCAGCGTGACCTGTGCCCACCATTGCAGCCTCACCTGTGCCCACCATTGCAGCATGACCTGTGCCCATCATTGCAGCGTGACCTGTGCCTATAATTGCAGCTTGACCTGTGCCCATCATTGGAGCCTCATCTGTGTGCACCATTGCAGCATGACCCATGCCCATCTTTGCAGCATGACCTGTGCCCACCATTGCAGCGTGACCTGTGCCTATCATTGCAGCCTTACCTGTCCCCACCATTGCAGTGTGACCTGTGCCCACCATTGCAGTGTGATTTGTGCCCACCATTGCAGCGTGACCTGTGCCCATCATTGCAGCCTCACCTGTGCCCATCATTGCAGCATGACCTGTGCCCACCTATGCAGCATGACCCATGCCCATCATTGCAACGTGACTTGTGCCCATCATTGCAGCGTGACCTGTGCCCATAATTGCAGCCTCACCTGTGCCCATCATTGCAGCCTCATCTGTGCCCACCATTGCAGCCTTACCTGTGCCCATCATTGCAGCCTCTCCTGTGCCTACCATTGCAGCTTGACCTGTGCCCACTATTGCAGCCTCACTTTTGCCCACCATTGCAGCATAGCCTCTGCCCACCATTGCAGCGTGACCTGTGCCCACCATTGCAGCGTGAACTCTGCCCACCATTGCAGCCTCACCTGTGTCCATCATTGCAGCGAGACCTGTGCCCACCATTGCAGCTTTACCTGTGTCCATCATTGCAGCGTGACCTGTGCCCACTATTGCAGCCTCACCTGTGCCCACCATTACAGCCTCACCTGTGTCCATCATTGCAGCGTGACCTGTGCCTACCATTGCAGCCTCTCCTGTGCCCACCATTACAGCCTCACCTGTGCAGAGGAAGAGAGAGGGTGGCCGTATCATCACAGGGGAAGAGAACGTGGAGGAAGAGGCAAGCTGGCCTCTTACAATACGCCTGCGGATCACAGAGCGGAGATAGGCCGTTGTAACCACTTACATTAGAATTGCCTCTGCTCGTCGTCACACACAGCCCTGCCTCCTGACCCAATGCCTGTGATAGACAGAACACATACCAGCATTGGACCGGCATTCTATCTATCACAGGCATCGGGTCAGGAGACGGGGCTGTGTGTGACGGCGAGCAGAGGCAACTTTATTGTAAGCTGTTACAGCGGGCTATCCCTGCTCTGTGATACGGCCGGCAATCCTCTTCCTCCACGCTCTCCTTCCCCAGGGCGATCGCTGGGAGAATGGCTCCCTTTCAACCCCGCCCACGCTTGCCAGCCCTCGTTTTCCACTCGCAAAATGCATGTAGGCGAGTGTAAAATTTGAGGGCTGCCAAAAGTATTGGGACATCTGCCTTTACAAGAATCAACATTATTAGCATCCAAGTCTTAGTCCGTAGGGTTCAATATTGAGTTGCCAATAATGGTCAAACATTTCCATAGACACACTCCTAAACCTTGTGGACAGCCTTCCCAGAAGAGATGACGCTTTTATAGCTGAAAAGGGTGGGCCAACTCAGTATTGAACCCTACGGACTAAGACTGGGATGCCAATAAAGTTGATGTGTGTAAAGGCAGGTGTCCCAATACTTTTTGTAATATAGTGTACGTTTGTGTATATACATGTACGTATGTTTATTCATTTAATAGTGTATAGGTAAAAATACATGAAACCAAGTAAAATAGGATGGGATTTTTGAGGTGCGATTTGAATCCATCAAAAAGATATATAAAAACAATAAACTTTAATTTCGCAAAGTTTAAAAATCGTACACATATAATACATATATATAAAGCAGACATTTTGACCATGTGTTGTTATAATGATTCCAAACGCACTTAGTATCTTCTACATGTTTCGCATAAGATGGCTTCTTCAGAAAGTGTTTAAGTGAGAACAACATAAATAGGTGGAAAAAAACGTACCGTATATACTCGAGTTTAAGCCGAGATTTTCAGCCTTTTTTTGGGCTGAAAATGCCCCCCTCGGCTTATACTCGAGTCAGTGTACCTGAAAATATTGAGAGGCTGCGGGCGTCCATCGTTTAAAACTCGCGGTCTCCTCCTGGTTCCTTCCGTGATAGGCGGAACTGTGTCTGCTGAGAAACGCCTATCACAAACGTTCTCTCATCCTCACCCATCCCAGCAGACACTGTGTTCAGTGTTCCGCCAATCACGGACGCCTTTTCATCCTCAGACAAGAGGACGTCCGTGATTGGCGGAACACTGAACACAGGGTCTTGCTGGGAAACTGAGTCCGAGGATGAGAGAACGTTCGCGATAGGTGGAACTGTGTCTGTTGAGAAACACCTATCACGGAAGGGACCAGGAGGAGACCGCGAGTTTTAAACAATGAATGGACGCCCGCAGCCTCTCAATTTCAGGTACACTGACAATGGGCACAGTGACAATGGGCATAGTGAGGATGGGCACAGTGACGATGTGCACAGTGAGGATGGGCACAGTGAGGATTGGCACAGTGACGATGGGCACAGTGACAATGGGCACAGTGACAATTGGCACAGTGAGGTTGCAATGGGCACAATGAGGTTGGCACAGTGAGGTTGCAATGGGCACAGTGAGGCGTGCAAATGGGCATTGTTGACCCTCTTTTCCGCTTACAGTAGCTGCTGCATTCTCACCCTCGGCTTATACTCGAGTCAATAGGTTTTCCCATTTTTTTGTGGTAAAATTAGGTACCTCGGCTTATACTAGGGTCGGCTTATACTCGAGTATATACGGTAATTAATAAATGATACATACCCAGTGTTGATTCATATGACACACAAAATTTACATCACATGTTATATACACATATTTTATAATATCTTGGATTTGTTTTGGGCTATTTTGAATTCCAGATTATATGTAGGAGCTGTGGGGTACTGATTGGTTGGTTTCCTCTTTTGCCCCAGTGTCCACCCAGGGAGCTTCCCTCTATGCGTGCTTATTGTTTTAGGCAAGATGGGAACATACACTTTTTATGAATGCAATGTTCCTATTATAGATATGTGTGATAATAATATATGTTTGTATATTTGTGTATAATACAATCAATTTTTTCCACTTATGTAGTGAATCCTGTTCTCTTTTTTTGTGTGTCCTGAGGAAGCGGACAAGTGAAATGCGTTGATGCACAAGAACTCATTTACTCACTAGCCTGTAATACTGTTAGATGCAATTTGGTAGATTTTTTTGCCATTTATGTATGTATATGTTTTTATTGATGCATGACTTTACATGCGTTTTTAAAATTTGTTTATGAATACAATTATATGGATTTTATACTACACAGTGTCCTAATTTGCCTTTAGAGTCCGAGTTTTTTCTTGTACGTATTTCATAATGTATACGGATGTGGCATTGTAGTGATCTTGTTGTTATTTCTCATGCTCTTAACTTGTCAGAGAAGTGTTGCATCTGTATGATGTATTGTATACCAGTGGTTTTCAACTTCAGTCCTCAAGTACCCCAAACGGGCCATGCTTTGGGAACATCCCTTAGATAAAATAGCTCTTATCAATAACATGTCATTGATATTGATTTAAAGCAGCAGTGCAAAGTAAAGGAACACCTGAAAACATGGTCCATTGGGGGTACTTGAGGACTGAGGTTGAGAACCACTGCTGTATATAACCTACTGCAGAGAAACATTTACAATAAAAAAAATGTTGTTTAAATTGCAGGTAAATGACAACTTTAGTCGTTTACTTCTGTTTATAAATAATGTGGTCAAGGATTCCCTTCACCTATCACCTCTCAGAGATGAGGGTCTGGTACAGATCCTAATAGGGGACCCCAAATACAAACCTAAATTAAATCCTGCATTGGATTCTGTCTTAAAAATATATATCATACACTTATTTTTGATGAGAGTCTGGTATGTATATCAAGAAAAACATTACGCAAAAAAATGGTGTTGGCCCCCCTCCCCCCAAATTCTATCCCAGACCAGGAAGGGGGAGGTGAGCATGCTTTCTTTCCTTCTTATACCATAGAAGGCCACATGCTCCTAACATGCGGGGATTAACTTGCCGGGTATGAGGACAATAGGCTCTTCCCAACAAACCTGGCCTGGTGGTTGTCGGGGTCGGCAGGCAGGGGGCTTACGAGAATCTGGAAATCCAGCCCACCCCATGTGAATAAGTAAGAGGTACAAAAAAAATGTAAATAGTAAATAATGACACACATGTTTGATAAGTCCTATAAAAAGAACAAAAATGTCCTACAATGTACATTCATCATCAATCACATGCAACTCCACATCAATCACAATGAAGAACATCCGTCGATGTGTTGAAAGAAAAAATTCCACTGATCCCGTCATGCCTAATGACATCTCCCAGCCACTAAAAGTAAATAAAGGGACGGGGTCTCCTGGTTGATGTAATTGACCAAATCTGGCCATGGCCATATTTGGTCAATTATGTCAGCACTAACCCCGTTTGTTTACATGGCCAGGCATTCCTGGCCAGTAAATTACATCACTGATTGCTAAGGATGCGGCAGGTGCCCTTACAACCATTGATAGGCAGAAAGCTGTCATAGATAGTAGCAGTAGAAATACTATGCAATGTTTAGCTCCAGCTAAGCAAGCAAAAAGTTTGACGTTTGGACAAACGACCGAACAGCCTAATTTGTGTGTTGGGCCGAACCTTGAGTTAATCGACAGCCTAGAGGCTGTCAATAAGGTCCATGGTGTATCCAGGTTCATATTCTTCTTAGAAAAGTATTGCTGGAACATCTGGTTCTGGCAGGGTAGTGACTTGCTAGCTGGAATTGAAAAGACACTGGATCTCTTGGCCATTGTAGCATCCATGCACAACAGGATAGCAGACCACCACATCTCTGGTTCCTGGATGGGGAGTTGTTCAACTTTCACACTGCTTGACACTGGGCAGCAGGGTGTTTTAGGTAAACGGCTAATGGTTATCCTGAACCCAAAGCTCATCCCTATTCATCTGCTGTAGCCACTCTATGCTGCTGAGTAAGGGAGGCTGAGCAACTTATCTTCCCCGAGTGTATCCAGGAACCCAATGAGTTATGTTAAATAGAGTTAGAGCCAGTTCACACAAGAAATCGCACAGGAACGTGAGAACAGCGCGTTCCTGTGCAATTCACCTGCGATCTGGGTGCAGTGCGATTGCAGCTTATTCATTTGAATGGGCTGAAATCGCACCAGATGGTGTGATACTACTGTATCACACCATCTGGTGCAGGCAAACACACTGCATTTGCAACCTGCATTTGGGGTGATGTTAACACTGACAGCCGCTGCTGATAGCAAGTGCAGTGCATTTTGAATTTGTTGCAGGTAACACGCATGGACTGTATGTTTCCAGCACCGTGTTCTGGTGTGAACTGGCCCTTAAAGGGGACTGAATCTGAGCATATTGAGTAAATGGGCACTCCGCTTTAATAACATTACAGATGAATGCCACATATGTAATCTCCAAACATCATATAAGACAATAAGAGAGCTAAAACAACTAGGTATGGCAAGGACAAACAACAAGCAATTTGAATGTGCATTTGAATTATAAAATATAGTGCTAGATCTTTTTGAACAGAAGGGGGACAGTATACATGAAATATTTTACATCATCCATATGACAATACAGCAGAACACTTGTAAGATTAATCTTGTTCAATAAAATCAGATTCATGCTGAAAGCGGGTTGGAATTAGCCAGTTAGGTGCTGTCCCGGACAGGAAGGTAGGAGTTAATGCTTTCCCAGTTTGGTCTTTTGGCAGGATTTTCTGGGTCCAACCCACTAATTCTGTGTATTATATAAGGGACAGGGGTCTGTACTCAGGGGGTAGAGTCTGGCAAGGTGTAAACTGGATGAAGAGATTAGCTTAGCCATTCTCAACCAGGGTTCCATGCAACCCTCAAGTTCCTCCAGGGGATGGCTAGTGGTTCCTTGAGCTGTGGCTAACTAATCTCCCATTTGATGATGCCTGCATAGTTCCAGGTCCAAAGCCACTTGGCAGAGCCAGTGGTATAAAGAAATTTACACAGCGCTATCATTTACATATATGACAATGATATAGGCGATGATATGAGCATGGTATGTAAAAATGCAGCATATATAGAATGTGTAAATGCAGATCCACCACTTTACACCAATGAAAAAATAAAAATAAAAAATATAATGAAACCAACTGCATGTGTGTGTGTGTATTTAGCAACCCATATATATGTGAAGAGTAGGGATGAGCCGAACACCCCCCGGTTCGGTTCACATCCAGAACATGCGAACGGACCGAAAGTTCGCGCGAACATTTGGACACCGTTAAAATCTATGGGACTCGAACGTGAGAAATCAGAAGTGCAAATTTTAAAGGCTAATATGCAAGTTATTGTCCTAAAAAGGGTTTGGGGACCCGGGTCCTGCCCCAGGGGACATGTATTAATGCAAAAAAGAGTTTTAAAAACGGCCGTTTTTTCGGGAGCAGTGATTTTAATGATGCTTAAAGTGAAAAAATAAAAGTGAAATATTCCTTTAAATATCGTACCTGGGGGTGTCTATAGTATGCCTGTGAAGTGGCACATGTTTCCCGTGTTTAGAACTGTCCCTGCACAAAATCACATTTCTAAAGGAATAAAACTCATTTAAAACTGCTTGTGGCTTTAATGTAATGTTGGGTCCCGGCAATATAGATGAACATTATTGAGAAAAACGGCATGGGTACCCCCCCAGCCCATTACCAGGCCCTTTGGGTCTTGTATGGATATTAAGGGGAACACTGCACCCAAATTAAAAAAAGAAAAGGCATGGGTCCCCCAGGCCCTATATACTCTTCTTAACAGCAGTATACAGGCGGTCCCAAAAAAGACAGGGACTGTAGGTTTGTTCTTAAGTTGAATCTGTTTGTAATTTGGAACAGGTACATTTTGTAAGTGTAGCTCCAGCCAAAAAATCTATTTTTAAGCTTTTTGGATATCCTGGGGAAGGGTTATCATCACCCCTGTAACATTTGTTTTGCTGTCTGTGCCCCTGTTCTGAAGATTTCACCTCACTTTCTGGCCCAATGACAATTGGATTTTGAAAATTTGGGTTTTTTAGGGAAACAAGGATTGGTGATAAAGCATCAGTGGGGTCACTTTTTTCCCATATTAACTCGTACTGGAGAGAATTTCCCTTCCCAGGGGTAAATTTCTGTATACAGTATACTGTATACTGACTGAATATACTGCAGCTAACTGAATCAACTGCCTGCCTGCAGTATATTAGGAAGAGAATAACAGGAACGGTCTGCAGTGAAATCTAGCTGCACAAGATACAGTATACTGACTGAATATACTGCAGCTAACTGAATCAACTGCCTGCCTGTAGTATATTAGGAAGAGAACAACAGGAACAGTCTGCAGTCAGATCTAGCTAAACTGTATACAGCATACTGACTGAATATACTGCAGCTAACTGAATCAACTGCCTGCCTGTAGTATATTAGGAAGAGAACTAAAGGAACGGTCTACAGTTAGATATAGCTGCACAGGATACAGTATACTGACTGAATATACTGCAGCTAACTGAATCAACTGCCTGCCTGTAGTATTTTAGGAAGAGAACAACAGGAACAGTCTGCAGTCAGATCTAGCTAAACTGTATACAGTATACTGACTGAATATACTGCAGCTAACTGAATCAACTGCCTGCCTGTAGTATATTAGGAAAAGTACAACAGGAACGGTCTGCCGGTAGATTTAGCTGCACAGGATACTGTATACTGACTGAATATACTGCAACTAACTGAATAAACTGCCTGACTGTAGTATATTAGGAAGAGCACAACAGGAACGGTCTGCAGTGAAATCTAGCTGCACAGGATACAGTATACTGACTGAATATACTGGAGCTAACTGAATCAACTGCCTGCCTATAGTATATTAGGAAGAGTACAACAGGAACGGTCTGTAGTGAGATCTAGCTAAACTGTATACAGTATATATATATGTAGCGGGGCTGCTCCCACCCTCTCTCTATCTTCATCGGTTATATGGCTGTTGTCTAGGGGTACCTGGGAGAAAGAGATAAGACACACCACGGCCCATGTCCTCCATAGCTAAGAGGTGAAGGCCAGCAAATTGGGTTTTGTGTAGGTGTCCTAGAGTCAAGTCCAGTACTTCGTCCCTGACTCCTTCACTTCTAGTAACCAGAGTTTCACACAGTGAATAGGTCCAACTCAGTTTTATTCTTCTTGCCAAGCAATAAAACTGTTTCTTTACTTTGGAAACTGGGGACAGATCGAGGCACAATCCTTTCCCTTCTGCTGCTGACCACTGTGCTGTCACCAGTGGTGAATAGTCACTGCCACTGCCTAGGTAATATAGAACGTGAATTACCTTCGCTCACTCTGCCCCTGTCGGAGGAAGAAATCCGTCCAAGGGAGAAATGGAGGCCTCTCCGTCACCAGCGATGCTGCGCCGGACTCTTCAGAGAAGTTACTGCACACCAGTCCTCACAAACTCAGACACGGGCACCCAAGGAGTTAGGGCCCCCTCGGATTCCTCCACCCTCGCGGAACTCAGTCGAAGGTACTGAGCCCCAGGCATCCGCCATAGTACCTCACCCCAGGCTAAAGGTGCCTGAGATGGACTCCATCTCCGCTCCGGCTAGGTCAAGGGCACCTAGGCCTGGAACACCGAAACGCCAGCACCCAAGCTGAAGGTTCCTGGGTGCGGCCGCATCTTCTGACTCCGGACTCTAACCCCGTGATCAGGGCGTCCGCCCCTTTTATGACCTCTCCCTTCGTGCCACAGCGGGTTCCCCGCCCCGCTGTACCAGCTCCAGGGGAGGACAAAAAGGCACAGTCTTGCGGTGTGAGCCCAACCCCGGTCCAAGGCAACAACGCCACCCATAGGCCGACGGGAACTTCACACCACCAGAGTCCTCCAAGACTCACATAGGGAACCTTGAATTTCCTAACAATCAAGGCATCTGGGTTACATTACCACCTAGATGCTTCCCCTAAATTCAAGTACCCGCTACACACTCCCCCATGTGATTTGACACTGGTCCCCAGTGTCTGGTACAAACTCACATCCCACAAGGGCGGTGACATAAGTTCAGCCCAGAAACCAAACGACACATTTTAGCCCTGAATTGTGCCAAGACCTGAATGGGAAAGGGAAAACTTAAAACAATATAACTATAAAACTTTCAATAAAACACTGTAAATATCTCACACATTTACATTCTTCCCTCCCCCTGGCTATCTAAGGACCACCCATTCTCAGCAGCCTTGATAGACGAATCTCCTGCAGAGGGAAAGAAATGAAACATACATCCTAACAACATATGTGTGTTTGCTTGGAATGAATGAGTCTATCCGAGAAGAAACCCATTCACTCCAATAAGTGCTGCATAATGTAAAAAAAAAAAAAAACAATCGTTGCGCAACACTGCCACCTGGTGACAGTGCCGCGGTCAAGACACTCATCACTTCCAGATGAACATTTTTTTCTTTCTCTTGATTTCTTGTGACCCTACACTAACTAAAACCCAGATTCACTGATTTCTCTTGAGTGCAAGGAGAAGGAGGGAGAACAAAACAAAAACAGCTCCCATTTCTCCAAAGAGTAGAACTGCCCAAACACAAAAAAAAACTAGGGCACAGTCCCTGTGTTCCGGCAAAGGCACTCTGGAAAGTTCAGCCATGAATGGAAAAGAAAAGCACACGGGAGTCTCTTTCCCTTTTTTTTCTTTTATAGGTAAAACCTTGGATGAGGCAATGACACAGGCTTCAGACAGTCATCAAAAGCCTCCACATGGTACTCAACACTTTTTCCTTCCTTACGGCAAATCACCACTTTGTCCGCATGGATGTGTCTTCCCAGCATCCACTTAGCTTTACAGTCCTGGAACTTCTTGGTGACCGTTGGTGAACAGGAAAGGTACCGCCGTGCTTTCTGTACTTTAAGTTTGTCCCACACAAAGGTATCATACCATCGTTGCCGAAAAACTTGCACCTCGTAGAGCAGTTCCCGAGGCAGATACGGGTATTTCCACCCATATTCCTGAGCACCCTTCTGGCCAAAGAGACGCTGCAGCCTTGACAAAGGTGGCATAGTGGCTCGGTCTCCTTCTCCAGGTGGACTAATCGCTTCTGGGTGGCGAGGTGCGTTCACCACCCCAGTATATCTGGGCCTAGAAGCCCGCAGTGATTGACGTTGCGCTCCCGCAACAGGAACGAGTGAAATGGATGTTGAATCCAGAAGGGGAACTTCAGACAGAGGACCGGCTTCTTCCCTTGGTGCCGAGGCCTCTACCCGAGGTGTACTATCTCCAGTAGACATGGGCAGGTCCCTTGTAACACGGGACGAGGGTAGCTTCATCTTGTCCCATCCCTTCTGATGGAAGATTTCATCTATCTCCCCATCATCGCCATTGTCAGACAATGAATCCAGGTCAGAGGTGTCGTAGCATTCAACGGGCAGATAATTCTCAGTCACGGAACTATCCCCCTTGACGGCCTCTACCGACTGTGGGCTTCCGCCACTTGTAACCACGCAGACAGTCCCAACCCCTGGCTCACCTGGGCCTTTAGAAGAACAGGGATGTCCAGGACTTTTTCTACCGGATCCATCCAGGCCAGGCAAGCAGTGGGGCGAAGCTCTTCCATGACCACACAAGGCCATCACTAGGCCGACTTTCCTCTTCGGTGGCCGGAGCAGGGAGCTGCTGGTGACCGAGGCAGCATCTTCGGATTTTTCTCTTTTCATCTCCGCTTGGGCAGTCACTTCGCCCGGATCAGTGCGCACGGGGAACGCACCAGCATCGATCTCCCCTTCCAGAGTGGCAGTCCCTGTGAGGTAGTTGAGGTGGAAAGCGCGAGGCTTTTCTGTGGATGGTTCCACCTCGAAGAGAAATTCTTTGCAGACCTCACAGCGCCCGGACGGCTTCAGCTGGACCACCAGTCCCGAACAGCCGGGACAGATCACACCGAGGTCCTCCATGTCTCTGCAGGTGTACAGAGCCAATCGCCCCCGGGGCCTTAGTCTTATCCCCGTATCCATAATCGGAGCAGCCAGAGAAGACATATCCGCGAAGGAAGGAACTGAAATCCACAGAGCGTTTGAAGCCATCCTCTCTCTTTGCTGCTCCGTTTCGCACTGACCCACCTGCGCCGGAATCTCCACGTGCGTACGTCCACATGGCCAGACTCCTCCCACCTTCTGCACTTGTTTGCAGGCTTTTCCCTTTCCCTGCCCACGAACTACGCAGCTGTGGGTTGCCTCGTGGCGCGTTGGCCAATATGGCCGACCTACTCGGAACTCCTCCGGGCAGCAAAGTTCGAATTCAGACACCATACACATCCCGGATACGATGCCCCCACGTGTAGCGGGGCTGCTCCCTCTCTCTCTCTATCTTCATCGGTTATATGGCTGTTGTCTAGGGGTACCTGGGAGAGAGGGATAAGACACACCACGGCCCATGTCCTCCATAGCTAAGAGGTGAAGGCCAGCAAATTGGGTTTTGTGTAGGTGTCCTAGAGTCAAGTCCAGTACTTCGTCCCTGACTCCTTTGCTTCTAGTAACCAGAGTTCCACACAGGAAATTATGGATGAGCTTTGTGTTTGAGTCGAACATACGTTCGACTCGAACATCGGCTGTTCGATCGTTCGACGAAGAGCGAACGATTTGGGCCGTTCGCGCCAAATTCGAGTGACGCGAACGGCCCACAATGCACTACGCCATCGCAGTGTCATCCAGGCGCTGTGATTGGCCAAGCATGCACTGTGACCCCGCATGCTTGGCCAATCACAGCGCCGGCAGCGAGGAGAGCAATGATTGGCCACAGGCAGGATGCCTGTGGCCAATTATTGCTGAGGGGGTTTAGTACACGCCCCACACTATAAAAGGCCACCAGCGCGGCGGCCTTGTGTAGTGTGTTCCGGAGCAGGGAAAGAGAAGCATAGGCAGGGACAGTATCATTTTTTTTCCTTTACTAATCCTGGATTCCTTGTGTTTAGGGACAAATAAGGATAGGTAGGGAGAGTGTCAGTGTGTTATTCTGTGCTAAACCTTGTTTGTAGGGACAGAGAAGGACAGTGAGGGAAACTGTCAGTGTGCTATTCTGTTCTAAACCAATCTTGCTGAACCATATTTGAAATCCTTGAGTTTAGGGACAGAGAGGTACAGTGAGGGAAAGTGTCAGTGTGTTATTCTGTTCTAAACCAATCTTGCTGAACCATATTTGAAATCCTTGAGTTTAGGGACAGAGAGGTACAGTGAGGGAAAGTGTCAGTGTGCTATTCTGTTCTAAACCAATCTTGCTGAACCATATTTGAAATCCTTGAGTTTAGGGACAGAGAAGGACACTCGTGGAAACTATCAGTGTGCTATTCTGTGCTAAATCTTGTTTGTAGGGACAGAGAAGGACAGTGAGGGAAACTATCAGTGTGCTATTCTGTGCTAAACCAATCTTGCTGAACCATATTTGAAATCCTTGAGTTTAGGGACAGAGAAGGACACTCGTGGAAACTATCAGTGTGCTATTCTGTGCTAAATCTTGTTTGTAGGGACAGAGAAGGACAGTGAGGGAAACTGTTAGTGTGCTATTCTGTTCTAAACCAATCTTGCTGAACCATATTTGAAATCCTTGAGTTTAGGGACAGAGAAGGACACTCGTGGAAACTATCAGTGTGCTATTCTGTGCTAAATCTTGCTTGTAGGGACAGAGAAGGACAGTGAGGGAAACTGTCAGTGTGCTATTCTGTTCTAAACCAATCTTGCTGAACCATATTTGAAATCCTTGAGTTTAGGGACAGAGAGGTACAGTGAGGGAAAGTGTCAGTGTGCTATTCTGTTCTAAACCAATCTTGCTGAACCATATTTGAAATCCTTGAGTTTAGGGACAGAGAAGGACACTCGTGGAAACTATCAGTGTGCTATTCTGTGCTAAATCTTGTTTGTAGGGACAGAGAAGGACAGTGAGGGAAACTATCAGTGTGCTATTCTGTGCTAAACCAATCTTGCTGAACCATATTTGAAATCCTTGAGTTTAGGGACAGAGAAGGACACTCGTGGAAACTATCAGTGTGCTATTCTGTGCTAAATCTTGTTTGTAGGGACAGAGAAAGACAGTGAGGGAAACTGTCAGTGTGCTATTCTGTTCTAAACCAATCTTGCTGAACCATATTTGAAATCCTTGAGTTTAGGGACAGAGAGGTACAGTGAGGGAAAGTGTCAGTGTGCTATTCTGTTCTAAACCAATCTTGCTGAACCATATTTGAAATCCTTGAGTTTAGGGACAGAGAAGGACACTCGTGGAAACTATCAGTGTGCTATTCTGTGCTAAATCTTGTTTGTAGGGACAGAGAAGGACAGTGAGGGAAACTGTCAGTGTGCTATTCTGTTCTAAACCAATCTTGCTGAACCATATTTGAAATCCTTGAGTTTAGGGACAGAGAGGTACAGTGAGGGAAAGTGTCAGTGTGCTATTCTGTTCTAAACCAATCTTGCTGAACCATATTTGAAATCCTTGAGTTTAGGGACAGAGAAGGACACTCGTGGAAACTATCAGTGTGCTATTCTGTGCTAAATCTTGTTTGTAGGGACAGAGAAGGACAGTGAGGGAAACTATCAGTGTGCTATTCTGTGCTAAACCAATCTTGCTGAACCATATTTGAAATCCTTGAGTTTAGGGACAGAGAAGGACACTCGTGGAAACTATCAGTGTGCTATTCTGTGCTAAATCTTGTTTGTAGGGACAGAGAAGGACAGTGAGGGAAACTATCAGTGTGCTATTCTGTGCTAAACCAATCTTGCTGAACCATATTTGAAATCCTTGTGTTTAGGGACAGAGAAGGATAGGCAGGGGACAGTGTCAGTGTCATTGTTGCTAAGCCTCCTGCACAGTATACACCTGAAGGTAGCCCTTATTGCTGTTTTTCCTATCTCCCTGCAGGCCATCCATTAAAATGTCTGGAAGGCAAACAAGGAGAGGCAGACAGTCAGGAGGCAAAAAAAGAGGGCAAGCAAGCTCTGTGTCTGGGGGCAACAGTGCTGGTCGTGGGCGCGGTGCATTGTCATCAGCACATGGCCATGGGACACGCTTGTCCTTCTTTTCGGCAGCTGGACATGTTGAGCCACATCATGCCGAAGACTTGGTAGAGTGGATGACCAAGCCCACCTCATCCTCCTCATCCTCTCTCACCCAGGCTCAGGGTACTGGCAAAGCAGCTGCCAAAGCGTCCTCTTCTCTGGTATCATTATCTTCATTAGTCAATCCTTCCCTAGACCCACCATGTCCTCCTCCTGAGGAGTCCCCCGAACTGTTTGAGCACAGTGTTGGGTACATGCTCCAGGAGGATGCCCAGCGTTTCGAAGGATCTGATGATGATACCCAGATAGAGGAAGGCAGTAGCGTGAGAGCAGAGAGAGGGGATGCTCAAGAAGGACACCAATCTGGCAGTCATGCTCCAGCAGCTGCAGCATACTGCCAGATTGGCTCCAGTGATGAGGAGGGAGGGGATGATGAGGTCACTGACTCCACGTGGGTGCCTAATAGGAGAGAGGAGGAGGAGGAGGATGAGGAGGAGGCACATCTCCAACGAGGCAGGATGCCCTTGGGTGGCCAGCGTATGGGCAGCACACCGACGGAATCACACCGCAGAGCTCCGCCTGTGCAGGGCGCTGCCTCTGCCCGTCATTCAAAAAGTTCTTTGGTGTGGCCCTTTTTTGAGGCGAGTGCATCAGATCGCACAGCTGCTGTTTGCAACATATGTCTCAAGCGTATATCGCGTGGCCAAAACATCAGCAGCTTGGGCACCACATGCTTGATCAGACATATGTTGACCTGCCATGCAGCTCGTTGGCAAGCCTTAAAGACCCACACCAAAGAACAAAGCGGACCTCTCCTTGCACCGCATCAGCTGGGATCTCCAACCCCACTATACCTTCAGTCCTCTCTGAAACCTGCACTGAGAGGAATGAAGGTGTAGAATTAGGTGTGTCACAGCCAAGTACTTGCGGCCACTCTGCTAGCAGTACACCGACGTCCGATTCTAGAAGGAAAATTTCCCTGCCCCAGCTGCTGGACCGTCGAAAGAAGTTCACTCCCAGCCATCCACATGCCCAGCGGTTGAATGCTAGCATGGCTAAATTGCTAGCGCTTCAACTGCTGCCTTTTCAGTTGGTAGACTCGGCCCCCTTCCGTGAGTTTGTGCAATGTGCGGTTCCTCAGTGGCAGGTTCCCAAACGCCACTTTTTCTCACGGAAGGCGATTCCGGCTCTCTACAGGCATGTGGAAGGCAATGTCTTGGCCTCGCTGGACAGGGCGGTCAGCGGTAAGGTGCATATTACCGCTGACTCATGGTCCAGCAGGCATGGACAGGGACGTTACCTTTCTTTCACGGCCCATTGGGTCACTCTTTTGGCAGCTGGGAAGGATGCAGGACAAGGTGCAGTAGTGTTGGAGGTTGTTCCACCTCCACGCCTCCAAAATGCTACTACTGGTTGTGACACACCTCTCTCCTCCACCCCCTCCTCCTCTTCTTCCTCCATGGCCTCTTCCTGTGCTTTGTCCTCGGAACCAGCGGTGCTCCGTAGGCGTTCAAGGGGCTACGCAAGTACGCAGGCAAAAAGATGCCATGCCGTGCTTGCGCTGGTGTGTTTGGGGGTAGTGATGAGCCGAACACCCCCGGGTTCGGTTCGCACCAGAACCCGCGAACGGACCGAAAGTTCGTACGAACATTAGAACCCTATTAAATACAATGGATGCGAACGTTCGAATTCTAAAGTGCTAATTATAACAACTATTATGCATGTTATTGTCCTAAAAAGGGTTTGGGAACCCGGGTTCTGCACCAGGGGACATGTATCAATGCAAAAAGAAGTTTTAAAAACGGTCGTTTTTCGGGAGCAGTCATTTTAATGATGCATAAAGTGAAAAAAAAAAAGTCAAATATTCCTTTAAATATCGTACCTGGGGGGTGTCTAAAGTATGCCTGTGAAGTGCCACGTGTTTCCCGTGTTTAGAACTGTCCCTGCACAAAATGACACTTCTAAAGGAAAAAAAAAGCCATTTAAAACTGCTTGCGGCTTTAATGTAATGTCTGGTCCCGGTAATATGGATGAAAATCTTTAAGAAAAATGGCATAGCTACCCCATGACCCCCCCCCCCCCCCCTACCCCAGCCCATTACCAGCCCCTTTGGGTCTTGTATGGATATTAAGGGGAACCCCGCACATAAAATAAAAAAGGCCCTATATACTCTGAACAGCCGTATACAGGCGGTGCATACAAGACAGGGACTGTAGGTTTGTTCTTATGTAGAATCTGTTTGTAATTTTGAACAGGTACATTGTTTAAGTGTAGCTCCAGCCCAAAAATCTATTTTTAAACTTTTTGGAAAATATAGGTAAGGGTTATCACCCCTGTAACATTTGTTTTGCTGTCTGTGCCCCTGTTCAGAACATTTCACCTCACTTTCCGTCCCAATGACAACTGTTTTTGAAATGTGGTGTTTTTCTTGAAACAAGGATTGCTGATAAAGCATCAGTACAGAGGAGACACCTTTCTCCCATATTAATTCTTACAGGAGAGAATTTTCCTTCCAAGGGGTAGATTTCCTCTCACTTCCTGTTGTCTTCTTGCGTTTGCAAGTAGGAGTCGTTTGTAAGTTGGATGTTTGAAAGTAGGGACCTGCCGTATATACTCTGCAGAAATAGGCCCCTTAGTTGTTGGTGTCGGCACAACACTGTAAGCACTCACAGTTACTCTTGGTTGGTGCTGGAACGCCCTGCTGTCAACTATTATATCAGGAATTTTAATTACATATAATTGTTGAACAGTGGTAGTAAAAATTGGGCCTTTGATGGTGGTGCTGGTGCCACAACACTGTAAGCCCTGACAGTTACTCTTGGTGGGTGCAGCAATGGGCCCTGCTGTGAATTATTAGATCAACAATTGTAATTGCATGCCCCTGTTGAACAGGGGCTGAAAAATTGGGCCTTTCGTGGTGGTGGTGGTGGTGGTGTTGCCACAACACTGTAAGCCCTCAGAGTTACTCTTGGTGGGTGCAGGAATGGGCCCTGCTGTGAATTATTAGATCAAGAATTGTAATTGCATGCCCCTGTTGAACAGGGGCTGAAAAATTGGGCCTTTCGTGGTGGTGGTGGTGGTGGTGGTGTTGCCACAACACTGTAAGCCCTCAGAGTTACTCTTGGTGGGTGCAGGAATGGGCCCTGCTGTGAATTATTAGATCAAGAATTGTAATTGCATGCCCCTGTTCAACAGGGGCTAAAAAATTGGGCCTTTCGTGGTGGTGGTGGTGGTGGTGGTGTTGCCACAACACTGTAAGCCCTCAGAGTTACTCTTGGTGGGTGCAGGAATGGGCCCTGCTGTGAATTATTAGATCAAGAATTGTAATTGCATGCCCCTGTTGAACAGGGGCTGAAAAATTGGGCCTTAGGCACTGGTGGCACAACACTACAACCCCTCACAGATACTGTACTTGGAGCACAGCAATGAGCCCTGTTGCAAAGTATTGCTTCAAAAATTGTAATGACACGCCCCTGTTAAACAGGGGCTGAAAAATTGGGCCTTAGGCACTGGTGCCACAACACTCCAACCCCTCACAGATACTGTACTTGGAGCACAGCAATGAGCCCTATGGCAAATTATTGCTAAAAAAATTGTAATTACACGCCCCTGTAAAACAGGGGCTGAAAAATTGGGCCTTAGCCACTGGTGGCGGCACCCATAAACAAAAATGATCTTCCAAGCTATCATCATCAATCGTATCATTGAGGACTCGGAGGAGGAGGATAGCCAGTCAACATAACAGCACAGGCACTCAGCATCAGCATCAGTCTTGAAGGGATGTGACATGTTAAAATCAATTAGTCTGTTATATCAGCATCAGGTGTGTGGTAGCTGGTGGTGATCCAAGACTGGTTCATCTTGATGAAAGTCAGTCGATCAACCGAGTCGGTGGACAGGCGCACCCTGTGATCCGTGACAAATCCTCCAGCAGCACTGAATGTGCGTTCCGAAAGAACGCTGGATGCAGGACAGGCCAGTAGCTCAATTGCATACTGTGCAAGCTCTGGCCAGTGATCCATCCTCAAGACCCAGTAAGCCAGAGGATTTTCGGTGGGGAAGGTGTCCAAGTCTGACCTTGCCCCTAGATATTCCTGCACCATGTTTATCAGACGCTGGCGATGGTTGCTGGAACCGATCATACTTTGGGGCTGCGGACTAAAGAATTGTCTGAACGCATCGGTCAGACGGCCACCTTCCCCACCGCTCCTTCTTTGACTGGCCGAAGCCTCAGCAACTCGTTGTCCAGGACCAGGAGTTTGTAACCTCCCAGTCTCTGGAAACGCGTTGCACAGACCTTTCTGCAAGGCCTCCCGGAGTTGTCTCATCCTCTGCTCCCTCTGCGACGGTAACATAAGGTCCGCAACCTTACCCTTGTACCGTGGATCAAGGAGAGTGGCCAGCCAGTAATGGTCCCTCTCCTTGATCCGAAGAATACGAGGATCCTTCCGCAGACTTTGCAGGATCAGGGAGGCCATGCAGCGTAGGTTTGCTGAGGCATTCGCTCCGGAGTCCTCTGGGTCACTAAGGACGACATGATCCGCAGCCACCTCCTCCCAGCCACGTACAAGTCCACTGGTTTCTTGGGACTGTAAATCATCCCTAAAAGACTGCTGCTGATGATGCTGAGTGCCAGCCTCCACCTCCATGCTGACACAATCCTCCTCCTCCTCCTCCTCCTCTTCCTGTGCGATGGGTGGGACAGAAGGAACACTGTCTGGGTAAAGGGGGCCTTGAGAGGCAAGGAAGTCCTCTTTCTGCCTCTGTTCTGCCTCAAGTGCCCTGTCCATTATTCCACGCAGCGTGTGCTCCAACAGGTGGACAAGAGGTACAGTGTCACTGATGCATGCACTGTCACTGCTCACCATCCTCGTGGCCTCCTCAAATGGTGCCAGGACAGTGCATGCATCCCTGATCATGCCCCACTGGCGTGGAGAAAAAAAACCAAGCTCCCCTGACCCTGTCCTGGTGCCGTAGTCGCACAGGTACTCATTGATGGCCCTCTGCTGCGTGTGCAGCCGCTGCAGCATGGCCAACGTTGAGTTCCACCTGGTGGGCATGTCACATATAAGGCGGTTCTTGGGCAGGTTCAACTCCTTTTGCAGCTCAGCCAGGCGAGCACTGGCATTATAAGATCTGCGGAAATGCACACAGACTTTCCTGGCCTGCCTCAGGACATCCTGTAAGCCCGGGTACCTGCCCAAGAACCGCTGCACCACCAGGTTAAGGACGTGAGCCACACAGGGCACATGGGTCAGTTGTCCCTGTCGGAGGGCGGAGAGGAGGTTGGTGCCATTGTCGCAAACCACCATTCCTGGCTTAAGCTGGCGTGGCGTCAACCACCTCTCGGCCTGGCCCTGCAGAGCAGACAGGACCTCTGCCCCTGTGTGGCTTCTGTCCCCCAAACACACCAGCGCAAGCACGGCATGGCATCTTTTTGCCTGCGTACTTGCATAGCCCCTTGAACGGCTACGGAGCACCGCTGGTTCAGAGGACAAACCACAGGAAGAGGCCATGGAGGAAGAAGAAGAGGAGGGGGTGGAGGAGAGAGGTGTGTCACAACCAGTAGTAGCATTTTGGAGGCGTGGCGGTGGAACAACCTCCAACACTACTGCACCTTGTCCTGCATCCTTCCCAGCTGCCAAAAGAGTGACCCAATGGGCCGTGAAAGAAAGGTAACGTCCCTGTCCATGCCTGCTGGACCATGAGTCAGCGGTAATATGCACCTTACCGCTGACCGCCCTGTCCAGCGAGGCCAAGACATTGCCTTCCACATGCCGGTAGAGAGCCGGAATAGCCTTCCGTGAGAAAAAGTGGCGTTTGGGAACCTGCCACTGAGGAACCGCACATTGCACAAACTCACGGAAGGGGGCCGAGTCTACCAACTGAAAAGGCAGCAGTTGAAGCGCTAGCAATTTAGCCAAGCTAGCATTCAACCGCTGGGCATGTGGATGGCTGGGAGTGAACTTCTTTCGACGGTCCAGCAGCTGGGGCAGGGAAATTTGCCTGCTAGAATCGGACGTCGGTGTACTGCTAGCAGAGTGGCCGCAAGTACTTGGCTGTGACACACCTAATTCTACACCTTCATTCCTCTCAGTGCATGTTTCAGAGAGGACTGAAGTTATAGTGGGGTTGGAGATCCCAGCTGATGCGGTGCAAGGAGAGGTCCGCTTTGTTCTTTGGTGTGGGTCTTTGAGGTAGGCTTGCCAACGAGCTGCATGGCAGGTCAACATATGTCTGGTCAGGCATGTGGTACCCAAGCGGCTGATGTTTTGGCCACGCAATATACGCTTGAGACATATGTTGCAAACAGCAGCTGTGCGATCTGATGCACTAGCCTCAAAAAAGGCCCACACCAAAGAACTTTTTGAATGACGGGCAGAGGCAGCGCCCTGCACAGGCGGAGCTCTGCGGTGTGATTCCGTCGGTGTACTGCCCTTACGCTGGCCACCAAAGGGCATCCTGCCTCGTTGGAGATGTGCCTCCTCCTCATCCTCCTCCTCCTCCTCTCTCCTATTAGGCACCCACGTGGAGTCAGTGACCTCATCATCCCCTCCCTCCTCATCACTGGAGCCAATCTGGCAGTATGCTGCAGCTGCTGGAACATGACTGCCAGATTGGTGTCCTTCTTGAGCATCCCCTCTGTCTGCTCTCATGCTACTGCCTTCCTGTAGATGGGTTTCATCATCAGACCCTTCGAAACGCTGGGCATCCTCCTGGAGCATGTACCCAACACTGTGCTCAAACAGTTCGGGGGACTCCTCAGGAGGAGGACATGGTGGGTCTAGGGAAGGAGTGACTGATGATGAGTCTGACATTGATACCAGGGAAGAGGACGCTTTGGCAGCTGCTTTGCCAGTACCCTGAGCCTGGGTGAGAGAGGATGAGGAGGAGGAGGAGGGCTTGGTCATCCACTCTACCAAGTCTTCGGCATGATGTGGCTCAACATGTCCAGCTGCCGAAAAGAAGGACAAGCGTGTCCCATGGCCATGTGCTGATGACAATGCACCGCGTCCACGACCAGCACTGTTGCCCCCAGACACAGAGCCTGCTTGCCCTCTTTTATTGCCTCCTGACTGTCTGCCTCTCCTTGTTTGCCTTCCAGACATTCTAATAGATGGCCTGCAGGGAGATGGGAAAAAAGCAATAAGGGCTACCTTCAGGTGTCCTTCTCTGTCCCTTTACTTAAGGATTTCTAAATATGGTTGAGGATGATTGCTTTTGCACAGAATAGCACAACGACAATTTCCCTGACTGTCCAAAAAACAAGGATTTCAAAGATGGTTGATGAGGAATGCTTTAGCACACTATAGCACAAGGAGAATTTCCCTCACTGTCCTTCCCTGTCCCTAGAAACAAGGATTATCACAGTGAAAGAAACTGACACTCTTCCTACCTATAGTTTTCTGTCCCTAGAATTTTTTTTTTTTAAAGCTGATTGATGATCAATGCTTTAGCACACTATAGCACAAGTAGAATTTCCCTCACTGTCCTTCCCTGTCCCTAGAAACAAGGATTATCACAGTGAAAGAAACTGACACTCTTCCTACCTATAGTTTTCTGTCCCTAGAAAAAATGTTTTTTTAAAGCTGATTGATGATCAATGCTTTAGCACACTATAGCACAAGGAGAATTTCCCTCACTGTCCTTCCCTGTCCCTAGAAACAAGGATTATCACAGTGAAAGAAACTGACACTCTTCCTACCTATAGTTTTCTGTCCCTAGAAAAAATGTTTTTTTAAAGCTGATTGATGATCAATGCTTTAGCACACTATAGCACAAGTAGAATTTCCCTCACTGTCCTTCCCTGTCCCTAGAAACAAGGATTATCACAGTGAAAGAAACTGACACTCTTCCTACCTATAGTTTTCTGTCCCTAGAAAAAATGTTTTTTTAAAGCTGATTGATGATCAATGCTTTAGCACACTATAGCACAAGGAGAATTTCCCTCACTGTCCTTCCCTGTCCCTAGAAACAAGGATTATCACAGTGAAAGAAACTGACACTCTTCCTACCTATAGTTTTCTGTCCCTAGAAAAAATGTTTTTTTAAAGCTGATTGATGATCAATGCTTTAGCACACTATAGCACAAGTAGAATTTCCCTCACTGTCCTTCCCTGTCCCTAGAAACAAGGATTATCACAGTGAAAGAAACTGACACTCTTCCTACCTATAGTTTTCTGTCCCTAGAAAAAATGTTTTTTTAAAGCTGATTGATGATCAATGCTTTAGCACACTATAGCACAAGGAGAATTTCCCTCACTGTCCTTCCCTGTCCCTAGAAACAAGGATTATCACAGTGAAAGAAACTGACACTCTTCCTACCTATAGTTTTCTGTCCCTAGAAAAAATGTTTTTTTAAAGCTGATTGATGATCAATGCTTTAGCACACTATAGCACAAGTAGAATTTCCCTCACTGTCCTTCCCTGTCCCTAGAAACAAGGATTATCACAGTGAAAGAAACTGACACTCTTCCTACCTATAGTTTTCTGTCCCTAGAAAAAATGTTTTTTTAAAGCTGATTGATGATCAATGCTTTAGCACACTATAGCACAAGGAGAATTTCCCTCACTGTCCTTCCCTGTCCCTAGAAACAAGGATTATCACAGTGAAAGAAACTGACACTCTTCCTACCTATAGTTTTCTGTCCCTAGAAAAAATGTTTTTTTAAAGCTGATTGATGATCAATGCTTTAGCACACTATAGCACAAGTAGAATTTCCCTCACTGTCCTTCCCTGTCCCTAGAAACAAGGATTATCACAGTGAAAGAAACTGACACTCTTCCTACCTATAGTTTTCTGTCCCTAGAAAAAATGTTTTTTTAAAGCTGATTGATGATCAATGCTTTAGCACACTATAGCACAAGGAGAATTTCCCTCACTGTCCTTCCCTGTCCCTAGAAACAAGGATTATCACAGTGAAAGAAACTGACACTCTTCCTACCTATAGTTTTCTGTCCCTAGAAAAAATGTTTTTTTAAAGCTGATTGATGATCAATGCTTTAGCACACTATAGCACAAGTAGAATTTCCCTCACTGTCCTTCCCTGTCCCTAGAAACAAGGATTATCACAGTGAAAGAAACTGACACTCTTCCTACCTATAGTTTTCTGTCCCTAGAAAAATTTTTTTTTAAAGCTGATTGATGATCAATGCTTTAGCACACTATAGCACAAGGAGAATTTCCCTCACTGTCCTTCCCTGTCCCTAGAAACAAGGATTATCACAGTGAAAGAAACTGACACTCTTCCTACCTATAGTTTTCTGTCCCTAGAAAAAATGTTTTTTTAAAGCTGATTGATGATCAATGCTTTAGCATACTATAGCACAAGGAGAATTTCCCTCACTGTCCTTCCCTGTCCCTAGAAACAAGGATTCGCACAGTAAAACACACTGACACTCTCCCTACCTATCCTTCTCTTTCCCTAAACTAAAGGAATCCAGGTTAAGCAAGAAAAAATAAATGTCACTGTCCCTGCCTATGCTTCTCTTTCCCTGCTCCGGAACACACTACACTAGGCCGCCGTGCTGGCGGCCTTTTATAGTGTGGGGCGTGTACTAAACACCCTCAGCAATAATTGGCCACAGGCATCCTGCCTGTGGCCAATCATTGCTCTCCTCGCTGCCGGCGCTGTGATTGGCCAAGCATGCGGGGTCACAGTGCATGCTTGGCCAATCACAGCGCCTGGATGACACTGCGATGGCGTAGTGCATTGTGGGCCGTTCGCGTCACTCGAATTAGGCGCGAACGGCCCAAATCGTTCGATCTTCGTCGAACGATCGAACAGCCGATGTTCGAGTCGAACGTATGTTCGACTCGAACACCGAGCTCATCCCTATTTGGGGGACAGGAGCCACACTGGGGCAGAGGTCCTGTCTGCTCTGCAGGGGCAGGCCGAGAGGTGGTTGACGCCACGCCAGCTTAAGCCAGGAATGGTGGTTTGCGACAATGGCACCAACCTCCTCTCCGCCCTCCGACAGGGACAACTGACCCATGTGCCCTGTGTGGCTCACGTCCTTAACCTGGTGGTGCAGCGGTTCTTGGGCAGGTACCCGGGCTTACAGGATGTCCTGAGGCAGGCCAGGAAAGTCTGTGTGCATTTCCGCAGATCTTATAATGCCAGTGCTCGCCTGGCTGAGCTGCAAAAGGAGTTGAACCTGCCCAAGAACCGCCTTATATGTGACATGCCCACCAGGTGGAACTCAACGTTGGCCATGCTGCAGTGGCTGCACACGCAGCAGAGGGCCATCAATGAGTACCTGTGCGACTACGGCACCAGGACAGGGTCAGGGGAGCTCGGGTTTTTTTCCCCACGCCAGTGGGGCATGATCAGGGATGCATGCACTGTCCTGGCACCATTTGAGGAGGCCACGAGGATGGTGAGCAGTGACAGTGCATGCATCAGTGACACTGTACCTCTTGTCCACCTGTTGGAGCACACACTGCGTGGAATAATGGACAGGGCACTTGAGGCAGAACAGAGGCAGGAAGAGGAGGACTTCCTTGCCTCTCAAGGCCCCCTTTACCCAGACAGTGTTCCTTCTGTCCCACCCATCGCACAGGAAGAGGAGGAGGAGGAGGAGGAGGATTGTGTCAGCATGGAGGTGGAGGCTGGCACTCAGCATCATCAGCAGCAGTCTTTTAGGGATGATTTACAGTCCCAAGAAACCAGTGGACTTGTACGTGGCTGGGAGGAGGTGGCTGCGGATCATGTCGTCCTTAGTGACCCAGAGGACTCCGGACTGAATGCCTCAGCTAACCTACGCTGCATGGCCTCCCTGATCCTGCAAAGTCTGCGGAAGGATACTCGTATTCTTCGGATCAAGGAGAGGGACCATTACTGGCTGGCCACTCTCCTTGATCCACGGTACAAGGGTAAGGTTGCGGACCTTATCTTACCGTCGCAGAGGGAGCAGAGGATGAGACAACTCCGGGAGGCCTTGCAGAAAGGTCTGTGCAACGCGTTCCCAGAGACTGGGAGGTTACAAACTCCTGGTCCTGGACAACGAGTTGCTGAGGCTTCGGGCAGTCAAAGAAGGAGCGGTGGGGAAGGTGGCCGTCTGACCGATGCGTTCAGACAATTCTTTAGTCCGCAGCCCCAAAGTATGATCGGTTCCAGCAACCATCGCCAGCGTCTGATATACATGGTGCAGGAATACCTAGGGGCAAGGTCAGACTTGGACACCTTCCCCACCGAAAATCCTCTGGCTTACTGGGTCTTGAGGATGGATCACTGGCCAGAGCTTGCACAGTATGCAATTGAGCTACTGGCCTGTCCTGCATCCAGCGTTCTTTCAGAACGCACATTCAGTGCTGCTGGAGGATTTGTCACGGATCACAGGGTGCGCCTGTCCACCGACTCGGTTGATCGACTGACTTTCATCAAGATGAACCAGTCTTGGATCACCACCAGCTACCACACACCTGATGCTGATATAACAGACTAATTGATTTTAAAATGTCACATCCCTTCAAGACTGATGCTGATGCTGAGTGCCTGTGCTGTTATGTTGACTGGCTATCCTCCTCCTCCTCCTCAATGATCCGATTAATGATGATAGCTTGGAAGATCATTTTGGTTTATGGGTGCCGCCACCAGTGGCTAAGGCCCAATTTTTCAGCCCCTGTTTAACAGGGGCGTGTAATTACAATTTTTGATGCAATACTTTGCAACAGGCCTCATTGCTGTGCTCCAAGTACAGTATCTGTGAGGGGTTGCAGTGTTGAGCCACCAGTGCCTAAGGCCCAATTTTTCAGCCCCTGTTCAACAGGGGCATGCAATTATAATTATTGATCTAATAATTCACAGCAGGGCCCATTGCTGCGCCCACCAAGAGTAACTGTCAGGCCTTACAGTGTTGTGTCAACACCACCACCACCACCACCACCACCACCACCAAAGGCCCAATTTTTCAGCCCCTGTTCAACAGGGGCATGCAATTATAATTATTGATCTAATAATTCACAGCAGGGCCCATTGCTGCGCCCACCAAGAGTAACTGTCAGGCCTTACAGTGTTGTGGCACCAGCACCACCATCAAAGGCCCAATTTTTACTACCACTGTTCAACAATTATATGTTATTACAATTCCTGATATAATAGTTGACAGCAGGGCGTTCCAGCACCCACCAAGAGTAACTGTGAGTGCTTACAGTGTTGTGCCAACACCAACACCTAAGGGGCCAATTTCTGCAGAGTATATACGGCAGGTCCCTACTTTCAAACATCCAACTTACAAACGACTACTACTTGCAAACGGAAGAAGACAACAGGAAGTGAGAGGAAATCTACCCCTTGGAAGGAAAATTCTCTCCTGTAAGAATTAATATGGGAGAAAGGTGTCTCCTCTCTACTGATGCTTTATCACCAATCCTTGTTTCAATAAAAACACCACATTTCAAAAACAGTTGTCATTGGGACGCAAAGTGAGGTGAAATGTTCTGAACAGGGGCACAGACAGCAAAACAAATGTTACAGGGGTGATAACCCTTCCCTATGTTTTCCAAAAAGCTTAAAAATAGGTATTTGGGCTGGAGCTACACTTAAACAATGTAGCTGTTCAAAATTACAAACAGATTCTACATAAGAACAAACCTACAGTCCCTGTCTTGTATGCACCGCCTGTATACGGCTGTTCAGAGTATATAGGGCCTTTTTTATTTTGTGTGCGGGGTTCCCCTTAATATCCATACAAGACCCAAAGGGGCTGGTAATGGGCTGGGGTAGGGGGGGGGGGTTGATGGGGTAGCTATGCCATTTTTCTTAAAGATTTTCATCCATATTACCGGGACCAGACATTACATTAAAGCCGCAAGCAGTTTTAAATGGCTTTTTTTTCCTTTAGAAATGTTATTTTGTGCAGGGACAGTTCTAAACACGGGAAACACGTGGGACTTCACAGGCATACTTTAGACACCCCCCAGGTACAATATTTAAAGGAATATTTGACTTTTTTTTTTCACTTTATGCATCATTAAAATGACTGCTCCCGGAAAACGTCCGTTTTTAAAACTTCTTTTTGCATTGATACATGTCCCCTGGTGCAGAACCCGGGTTCCCAAACTCTGTTTAGGACAATAACATGGATAATAGTCGTTATAATTAGCACTTTAGAATCTGAACGTTCGCATCCATTGTATTTAATAGGGTTCTAATGTTCGTGCGAACTTTCGGTCCGTTCGCGGGTTCTGGTGCGAACCGAACCCGGGGGTGTTCGGCTCATCACTACAGGGAATAGGTCCAACTCAGTTTTATTCTTCTTGCCAAGCAATAAAACAGTTTCTTTACTTTGGAAAATGGGGACAGATGGAGGCACAATCCTTTCCCTTCTGCTGCTGACCACTGTGCTGTCACCAGTGGTGAATAGTCATTGCCACTGACTAGGTGATATAGAACGTGAATTACCTTCGCTCACTCTGCCCCTGTCAGAGGAAGAAATCCGTCCAAGGGAGAAATGGAGGCCTCTCCGTCACCAGCGATGCTGCGCCGGACTCTTCAGAGAAGTTACTGCACACCAGTCCTCACGAACTCAGACACGGGCACCCAAGGAGTTAGGGCCCCCTCGGATTCCTCCACCCTCGCGGAACTCAGTCGAAGGTACTGAGCCCCAGGCATCCGCCATAGTACCTCACCCCAGGCTAAAGGTGCCTGAGATGGACTCCATCTCCACTCCGGCTAGGTCAAGGGCACCTAGGCCTGGAACACCGGAACGCCAGCACCCAAGCTGAAGGTGCCTGGGTGCGGCCGCATCTTCTGACTCCGGACTCTAACCCCCGTGATCAGGGCGTCCGCCCCTTTTATGACCTCTCCCTTCATGCCACAGCGGGTTCCCCACCCCCCTGTTCCAGCTCCAGGGGAGGACAAAAAGGCACAGTCTTGCGCTGTGAGCCCAACCCCGGTCCAAGGCAACAACGCCACCCATAGGCCAGCGGGAACTTCACACCACCAGAGTCCTCCAAGACTTACAAAGGAAACCTTGAATTTCCTAACAATCAAGGCATCTGGGTTACATTACCACCCAGATGCTTCCCCTAAATTCAAGTACCCGCTACATATATATATATATATATATATATATATACACAAAGCCTGGAATGCATATATATATATATATATATATATATATACTAAATATACTGGAGCTAACTGAATCAACTGCCTGCTCAATCTAGCTAACTGAATCACCTGCCTGCTCAATATATCTAAATGAAATTAAATGACACTCTGGGGCTGATTTACAAAACGTTTGCGCCATGAGTATCGGCGCATCTGCGCGCGCAATGGTTGTTTTGGTATTTACAAAACATTAGCGCCGGTAGCGCAGCCCTATTTCCCATTTACTATAGTGTTGTCGGCGGACGGGAGGAGGCGCTCAATGCGCCACTATGGACCGGGCGCACAGCATCTTAAAATATAAATATAAAGAAGCTGGAAGCGAGAATATAATGGGGGTGATGTGGGGTGATGTGAGGAAGTGTAGGGACACCTGCCCAAATAACTAATATGCCCAAAATAGAGTGAGAAAGTACTTTTTTCAAAACCAGCCCACTGCGCCGGCAAGTACGATTTGAGCTGCGAGAGGTTTTTTTGAGCTCAGCGCGGCAATTTTCCTTGTTTTCTTGCACCAAGACACTGCGCCGGCAAAATCTTAGTAAATGTCAAGTCGCGTAAACCAATTTGCATAAGTTGAACAGGCGCAGCTCTGAACTTCCCAGTGCGCCAGCAAAATGACATTTCTAAAGGAAAAAAAAAGGCATTTAAAAGCACCCGCGGCTATAATGAATTGTCGGCTCCCGGCAATATAGAGAAAAGTCATTGAAAAAAAAAAAAAGCCTGGGGATCCCCCCAAATTCCATTACCAGGCCCTTCAGGTCTGGAATGGATTTTAAGGGGAACTCCACCCCAAATTTAAAAAAAAATGGCGTGGAGTCCCCCCAAAAATCCACACCAGACCCTTTATCCAAACACAACCTGGCAGGTCGCAGGAAAAGAGGGGGGGACGAGAGAGCGCCCCCCCTCCTGAACCGTACCAGGCCACATGCCCTCAACATGGGGAGGATGTCCCCATGTTGATGGGGACAAGGGCCTCATCCCCACAACCCTTGCCCGGTGGTTGTGGGGGTCTGCAGGCAGGGGGCTTATCGGAATCTGGAAGACCCCTTTAACAAAGGGGACCCCCAGATCCCGCCCCCCCTATGTGAATTGGTAAGGGGTACATTGTACCGCTACCATTTCACGAAGAAAGTGTCAAAAATGTAAAAAATGACAAGAGCCGGTTTTTGACAATTCCTTTATTAATGTCTTCTCCTTTCTTCCATCTTCTTCTGTTCTCCATTCGGGTTTCTTCCTCCATCTTGTTCTTCATCTTCATCTTCCTCTTCCTCTTTATCTTCATCTTCATCTTCCTTCTTCCTTCTGTCTTCATCTTGCTCCGGCTTCTTCTTTCTTCTTCGGCCGCTCCGTTTGAATTGGAGGTTCCCGCTGTGTGACGATTCAGTTCTCCTCTTGGTCCGCTGCCACCCGGTGGCTCCGCCCCCTCTGACACCCGTGAAATTCATGTGCGTCAGAGGGGGGCGGGGTCACCGGGTGGCAGCGGACCCAGAGGAGAACTGAAGAACTGAAGCGTCACACAGCGGGAACCTCCAATTCAAATGGAGCGGCCGAAGAAGAAAGAAGAAGCCGGAGCAAGATGCGGACGAGAAGACAGAAGGAAGATGAAGAGGAAGATAAAGAGGAAGAGGAAGATGAAGATGAAGAACAAGATGGAGGAAGAAACCCGAATGGAGAAAAGAAGAAGCTGGAAGAAGAAGATGGAAGAAGATGGAAGAAAAGAGAAGACATTAATAAAGGAATTGTCAAAAACCGGCTATTGTCATTTTTAACATTTTTGACACTTTCTTTGTGAAATGGTAGGGGTACATTTGTACCCCATTCGCATTTCATACAGGGGGGGGAGGGATTTGGGGGTCACCTTTGTTTAAGGGGTCTTCCAGATTCCGATAAGCCCCCCCGCCCGCAGACCCCCACAACCACCGGGCAAGGGTTGTGGGGATGAGGCCCTTGTCCCCATCAACATGGGGACATCCTCCCCATGTTGAGGGCATGTTGCCTGGTACGGTTCAGGAGGGAGGGGGGCCGCTCTCGTCCCCCCCTTTATTCCTGCAGCCTGCCAGGTTGCGTGCTCGGATAAGGGTCTGGTATGGATTTTGGGGGAACCCCCATGCCGTTTTTTCGGCTTAGGGGTTCCCCTTAAATTCCATACCAGACCTAAGGGCCTGGTATGGATCTTTGGGGGGAACCCCACGCCGTTTTTTTGGCTTAGGGGGTTCCCCTTAAAATCCATACCAGACCTAAGGGCCTGGTATGCTTCTGGAGGGGAACCCATGCAGGTTTTTTCATTAAAATTTGGCGTGGAGTTCCCCTTCATGATTCATACCAAACACGGGACAGCGAGGCTGCCGAGAACCAGCGCGATGCCATCGCGCTGGAGACATTCTCGGCCAGCTAGTCGCCTCTAGGACACGACTTGAGCGACTGCTTCACGCTCAGGTCATGTCCAAGTTGCCTCGCAAAGTCGCGCTGTCCCTGTCAGCCGGCACACGAGTCGCCCCGCGAGTCGGATCGGCTTCACCCGACTTCCCGGGCGACCTCTATTCAAATCAATGGGCTTCCATAGGGAACCATTCATTTTCAATAGAGCGCCGCTGACATTTGTATTTACTATAACAGTGCGCCGCTGGTTCCTGCGCCCAATGAAGGAGTTATCCAGCGCACCAATTAAGGGATCAACCAGCGCAGCGCACTGTTATTAGTAAATCAGCCCCTCTGTCTCTCTCTCTATCTCTCTCTCAACGCCGCAACACACTACACAAGGCCGACGTGCAGGCGGCCTTTTTTTAGTGTGGGGCGTGTACTTAATCCCCTGAGACATAATTGACATAACGGCGCTGTGTTTGGCCAAAGCATGCGAGTCATAGTGCATGCTTGGCCAATCATCAGCCAGCAATGCACTGCGATGACGCAGTGAATTATGGGCCGTGACGCGCCACTCAAATTTGGCGCGAACGGCCCATAGTGTTCAATCTTCGTCAAACGATTGAACAGCCGATGTTCGAGTCAAACTCATCCCTAGTGAAGAGTGCCATTAACCTTACTACTGTTCAATGCAGATCCACTGCATCCTCTACAAATGAATGAATGAATGTAATTATTTTTATATATATAACAATGCAACATATAAATCTTAACACAAATGTTCAAAAAAATCCCCAAAATTCAAACAATGCGTCAATGCGGATCAACTATTTCCTCTTTATACTAATAGATCGATACAACATATGTGGCAGTCTTTATACTCTATTAAAAGTCCCAAAATAAGTGGCAAGGAAAATATAAAGTGCTCTGTGCTAATCTGCAGATCCTCCACTTCCTCTTTACACGGATATATTATTGGTGCACTTCCCCCAAGTGTGCCCACACACTGACACACACCGGAAGGAATGGACCCCCCACTATTACAGCTAGAGAGGTCAAACAAGCATGTAAGATATTACCAAAGGCAAAGGCAAAGCTCTGAATGGGTCCTCCTTTCATAAGCCTCCTCCACTTTTATCCTCCTCCAGCAGCAATATATCATCTTTTCCTCCTAAAGATGGTTAATGGTTCCAGATAAAGCAAAGGAAATAAAGGAAGGATCCCATCATTGTGTAATATTGCAATTTATTGAGAAACTCTTATACAAAAATGCACTCACATTAAAAACTTGTAAAACAGCATGTAGTTGTTACTATACTAAGAACCCAGAAGCGCCGCCTTGGCTTGCGCTCTGCAGGCCATATGTGACATCACCAGAACCGGAAACATGGACTCTACCAAACACATTTCACCCCACCTTTTTCTGTAGGAGTGGAAGAAGCAGCACTTCCAGAGTTAGATTAGTGGTGGGTTGTATAGCTCTCTAGGCTACCAGCTTACATACGCTTCATCTGTAATTTGGTTTTCTATTATATAATACAGTTTTATATTGTTTCACATTGCTTCACACTGTAAACTCACATCTAGCTCATTGGGGAACCGATTTCTGACCGGCGCATCTGTGTATGGGGGTAGTTTCAGTTCAAGGAGGTGGTGCGCTGTGATTATTCTGGGTTTACCCATCTTTTGATCCTTTTCCAACTTTTTTTTTGTAAGAGCTAGCAGTATGACTGCAAGGGTGTCATTCAGGTCACCACTGTAAGGGGGCATTTTTCCCCCTTACCATCACCAATGTAAGGGGTGATTGCCATAATGGACTAGTCTTACTAGGGATTCCTTGGAACCTGTCAAATATTTCAAAGGTTCCTCTGGGGTAAAAAGATTGTGAAAGCTGTAGTAACTACAGTATAGGAACTGCAGACATTTCAGAACTCCACTGTCCATGCTCTCCTTCTTAAATAGTTTATTTATTCGAACATAGTGGGGTTGATTTACTAAAACGGGTGCAAGAGCAAAATCTGGTGCAGCTGTGCATGGTATGAAACCTGGAAGCTGATTGGTTTTTATGCAGAGCTGCACCAGATTTTGCACTCTCCAGCTTTAGTAAAATAAAGCACACTGTAAGAACATACCATGGCAAGGTAGTACAAGTGGGGGGCATTCTTTTGTAGGGCTCCCCTCTAGAATCACTTGCATAATGCTAAAGGGCGCATTTTTGATATTGAAGCCCAATTCTAGCCAAAAACATTTTGTTTGGTTTTAGAGTGAAAATGGGTTGGAACAACTGTCAGGTTTTTATTGGCATCTGTGGGAAAACTGCACCTTCCTTCTGGCCAATGGAGGCTGGTGCTCTATTGTTTTTTGGGGGGGCGCCAAACCCCCCCCCCAGTTTGTTCTGTCGGTCAAAACTACCAACCCCCCCACCCCTGTCACTCGGTTAATCGATCCGTCAGTTGGTTGGTCAAACCCCCAATCGCTCTCCCAATCGTCCATCTGCCCATCAGCCCCGCACCTACCCCATCCAGGCCGTAGGCAGCTTCGGCGGCTTCCCCCTGCGTTGCTTCCTCTGCGCCTCCCCTCTGCTCCCAGCCAATACGATCGCTTCTCCTCTCGGCCAAATGGGTCTTACGACCCGCTTCCTGATTGGCTGGGAGGAGAAGCAGGAAGACAATAGCAAATATTAATTCGCTATTGTCACACAACTGGGTGGGCTCAGGGCGCCCCGAGCCCACCCTTTTTTGAAGCCAATTAGAGACTCAGGCTCTAATCACATGCTTAAAAAAAGCTAAATATTGAAATCCATGTGTCCGGATCTCTGCATGTAGATTAGGGGCCGGGTGCATGGATTAGGGGGACGGCATCCCTGGGCCCCTAATGGAGTGTCTGCTACTGCTTTTGGCCTTAGTGACCAAAAAGAAAGCGAGGAAATCTCTCCTACAAGAACACACATAGCCACAAAAACCTGCATAATTTTCTGTACTTTCTTACAGTATTTTAAAACATGTTTTAGTGCTGTCTGTTTTCCCACTGGAGAAATTTTTTCCATCTTGATATCTACACAGGATGTAAGGGAAAATCTCCCCGATGTCTATGGAAACAGCAATAAAAACCTGACAGTGGTTATAACTAGGAATGCACCAATACCAGTTTTGTAAGACAGAGTACGAGTACTGATACTTTTTCTCAAGTACTTGCCAATACCAATTACCGATACCTATTTTTAGTGTCATGTGACAGTTTTTTAAGGGTTCGTTCACACCATACATGCATGAAAACTGATGGGAGAACCGCACAAATTTCACTTGTACAAACATCAGTTTCACATCAGTTTTCATGTGCGTTTCAGTGAGCTTTTACAACCTGTTCACATATGTGCGGGCCAGCCGCAGTGCGATTTGAAAAAGAGTCCTGTGTGATTTCAGTACGGTTCAGGTGCGATTTCTAATCTCATACACTACAATTTGCATTGGAATCGCACCTGAACTGCTGAATAAAATCGCACTGCAAACCGGCCCACACATATGTGAACTGAGTCTGAAGGTATCGGTTTTAGTATTGGAGCATTTGCATGAGTACAAGTACTTGTGCAAATGCTTAGTATCGGCACAACGCTAGTTATAATAATTTTTTACTGTCTACAAAAAAAAGTTTTGGTTTGAGTTATGCTTTTAAGGATACTTATATACAGTATACCATATAATTATACAAATACACCCTTTCATACATCCAACCCAGCCAGCACCCACCTAAAATGTTAAACTTACCTATCCACACTCATGTAATGCTCCATACGTGAAGCCCAGCCGCTGACACAAACTCTTCCATCTGATCTGTTCCCTTTCCAAGGATTTTTCGTAGGATTTTCTGAACATGCGGTATTACACGACTGCCTGGAAGAGTTTGCAGTGGTGGATGTGCAGCTCCCCCCTGCCAGGAGCATGGACAGTTAGTTGAGTATTGAATTATGCAATGGCGGGGAAGGATGGGGGGTTACTAGTGAGTGAAGGGGGAGTAAATGTATGTAGCACACAGACCTTTTTCTCACCTGGCTCACTTGTAAGACAAGGCACATCGTGCTATATGCCCATACCCTCCTATTTGAAGAGGTTAAGCGGTGTTCACAACTGTTGGGTTCCGCAGAGAGTTACATCCTCTAGGCCGGTTCCTTTCCCTAGAGTGTAGGGAAAAGTCTGTTGCTTGTGTATCAATAAGGCCAATGTCCAGACAAGGTTAAACCTCAACGGCTATAGGTTTATTTTCTTTATGCTTGAAACCGGACAGGAAAGTTGAAGGTGAAGAATAGAATAACAGGAGGTGGGTTCAGGCACTCAATATCACCACTCAATCCCAAGTGGAATCTGCTCACCTGGATAGTTCCCTTTCACGATCCTAGCAGCTGGAGTGACGCACAAACTTTACTTTACTGTCCTAGGGATACGATCGGAACCCATTTGCCTAGTTCCAAACTTCCCAGCACTTGTCGCATAAGGATCTAGGTGCAAGTTGAAGCACGCTACAATGCCTGTAACGGACTTGTGGAATCACTCTGTAGGTGACCAGGCCTCATCTGAGGCGGTGACTTTCTTTACCGGTAACCCTGGCTCCCTCTCCAAAACGGGTCACCCTCGAGTGCCCTGGAATTCCTCTTTAGATGGTAGGCCAGCTAAAGGTGCTGGGCCTACATAAACAGTTGCAGCCCCAGGCTAAAGGTGCCTGAGACTGATCTTCCCCTGCGCACTCTCATGGCCTGGAGGGCCACGAGACGCAGGCGGTACTGCTCCTCAGTACCCCTCCTTCTGCCCTCTAAGATGGCGTCTGCCCCTTATGTATCCCCTCCCAGCATGCACAGCGGGCCGACCACGCCCCCCATACAGCTGCCTGGAGAGGACACCCAAAGGTGGCAGCGCCACCCACAGGCCACAGGGAACTGTAAACCAGCAACACCACTTGGCAAAAGCAGAAGAACAAAACCTAACAATTGAAGCGATCTGGGTCTGGCTACCAACCCTAAATTTAGTTACCTAGCTCCCCTGAAAGTAAAGGGGTGCTACATGTAAGAAAAAAATTATGAAAGAAAAGTTATCCCTTAACTTATCTGCAAACTCTGTGCTATTCCCATTGAACTTTAGGCATTTGATGGGCTCCCACTTTTTTCATTTTAATTTCCTAGCAAAAAACAAGAAGACCAATCATGTAAGAACATGGTCAGCGTTCAGTGGCTTGGTAAAAGCAGCTGTTTATTCATTTTGCAGCTGTATTTGCTGAGATATACAGAGCTGCTTTCTTTTAAAGCCTGAACTTACTTTAAAAAAGAACAGTAAATTTGGATATGGGGTAAGTGCTGTATGTAATTATCTCTCAGCTTCACATGTGAATTTTCCTTTACTGACATTCAAAGAAGTAAGCACTTAATCAGCATGTGAAGTGCAGCAATAATTACAAGTGGTAATAGTGCTTTGTTTTCTGGACTTCAACACATCAAGCCAATGCGTCTTACTAAGACATGATGAAAAAGAGGAGTCATATCATCTGGCAGTTATATGCGTGGGCACATCTTGTTTCTTCTTAGATCTGATCATTTCACAACCACATAACTGGGCACACACTCCTTTGTACATTAACATATCCACATCTTTTATTTACTCCACTAAAAATCCAAGTGGTTTTTCTGTTAAAAAAAAAATCCAAGTGGTCACCCATTTAATTAAATCCTCAGTCTAATACAGCAGCTGGAGACAGGAATAGTTTAGTAAGAAGAAGGACAGTTCACACACATAGTATGTCTACTTACACTTTAACAAAACTTTGAACATTCACAATTTTTTCTATATTAATGTCTGAGATGTTAACAATAAACAGATTTTAGGTGGCACAAAAACACATATAAATACATAAACATATAAAAAATGATAACAGTGCATATAAATAGTGTCAAGGTGTGAAAAAGAAAATCCTCCAATAAGTCCAAATAACATAGAGTCCACCACTTTTGCAAGTGAATAAAAGAAATCAACACTTGTGTCCACAGATCTTCCAAGACACCCTTATGTCATCCACAGTATATATGTGTTATCCCCACTCCCACAAGTGCATTAAGTCTCACTCACCAGAAGGTATTGCCTCACAATTAAGTGACTGGCAAATAAAGCTTTATAAACATGAGATAAAAGAAGAATTTGCAATAGTGCAATATCGTACTGCTGTTAAATGTATTTAAACCCATTAAAAACATTCACAAACATAAATGAAAGAAGCGCAGAAGTAGGAAGCATCAGTAGGCCCACTCCCCGACAGTGAGCCAGAACTCCGGCATCTCACCATCTCGCACCTAGCGGCACCATCACATCTGCCACTTCACTTCCGGGTTGCATGTCTATGTCACTTCCGATCTATGTGCAGTTACACTGACGCGTTTCGTCCAGTGGACTTTTTTAATATAGCCCCATTCACAATTTTTGGTTCTTGTTTGACTTTTAGCTTCTTCTTTTATTGTAATTTTGGTTATATCACATTATAATTGATTTCCTTTCCCTATTTTAACCACTTCAGCCCCGAGCCTCGTTTTGAGATTTGGTGTTTACAAGTTAAAAACACTTTTTTTGCTAGAAAATTACTTAGAACCCCCAAACATTATATATATATTTTTTTCTAACACCCTAGAGAATAAAATGGTGGTCATTGCAATACTTTCTGTCACATCGTATTTGCACAGTGGTTTAACAAGCGCACTTTTTTTTTGAAGATTAAATTTAAATTTGAATTAAAAAATAAGACAACAGTAAAGTTAGCCCAATTTTTTTTTATATTGTGAAAGATAATGTTACGCCAAGTAAATTAATCCCAACATGTCACGCTTCAAAATTGCACCTGCTCGTGGAATGGCGACAAACTTTTACTCTTAAAAATCTCCATAGGTGATGTTTAAAAAATACTACAGGTTGCATGTTTTCAGTTACAGAGGAGGTCTAGGGCTAGAATTATTGCTCTAACGATACCTCACATGTGTGGTTTGAACACCGATTTCATGTGCGGGCGCTGCTCGCATATGCGCTCGCTTCTGCATGCGAGCTCGGTGGGACGGGGCGCATTTTTTCTTTTCTTATTTATCTTTCCTTACTTTAAAAAAAAAAAAATTGTGTCACTTTTATTCATATTACAAGAAATGTAAACATCCCTTGTAATAGAAAAAAAGCATGACAGGACCTCTTAAATATGAGATCTCATATTTACACAAAAATGCAATAAAATAAAAAAAAATGTTGTTTGGAAAAAAAAAGTCTCTTTAAGAGCTATGGGCAGAAGTGACTCTTTGACATCGCTTGCGCCCTGCAATGGTATTGAGACGTGTGGGGGCTATCTTCCCGTCACTCAGCTCCATACCACACACGGGAGCGGACGCGATCGCCTCCGCTGCTGCCGGCGGCTCCGGTAAGCGGTGGAGGGCACCGGAGCGCGGCGGGAGATAAAAGCGCTGAATCCGCCGCAGAGACCACTTTTATCTGAAAGTGGACCGCCCGCTGAAGAAGAGGATACTGGGGTTATGATAGCTAGCTGCTGCCATAACAACGATATCTCTCTTCAAAGTGCCGACGTATAACGACGGCGGGCGGTCCGTAAGTGGTTAAAGTGCTACTAAACCCACAACAGTAAAATCAGTCTGTATATGCAGTAAAGCATGCTTGTTATACTCACTGTGGAACCTAAGGGGTTACTGCTCCGCATTGTGTAAAAAGGTTGTTTGATCCTGTCTTCTCTGATCCTCCCCTTCTTCTGCTGTCCTCAATCCATCTGCTGATAGTACAGAGCCTTGGAGTCACTCTGCACATGCTCAGTTTGGTGTGTATTGCTGGAGAGATTTTTTAGAGGTGCATGTGATCAGCAATAGGCCAATCAGCACTGTCCAGACAGGTGGTCAATTGTCCTGCAGCCTCAAAGGACAGTCAAAGTAGAATGAAAACTTCTCCTACAAGCTTTAAGCAGACACTGCTAGAAGTCACAAGACTGCTATATACTGTTTATGTGAAAAGGTACCGGTATTTAACAGTTTATATTTACTAAAATAACAAATATAGTGAATGCAGGGTCCTTGGTTTAGTAACACTTTAAGTGTATGTCCAACTAAAACTTATTGACATTTTGGTTGGAATAGGGAAGGATTAGATGCCTTGTTGGGTTTGTATTGATGTCCAGATCTGTGCTAGACTTTGTCATTCCCCCTTACCTACTATACCGTTGGCAAATCATTCACAAAACAACCAAAACAGGAATGATATTCGGATTTTTGTGCTTCAATAACATTTTTTTACACTTAGATATACATGACTTGATAGTAAAGTTTTTCTTTTTACTATATAGTGAGGATTTAATACACCTAAAAACTAGATAAACTGTTATCAGTAAGTTCTTGTAATTGTAACAATAAATATTCTATGTTTTTATCTCATTATTATTCTTAAAGAGGTTGTATAGTCCATTTTTACACTTTGACCTACAGGTAAGCCTATAATAAGGCTTACCTGTAGGTAAAAAAAATATCTCCTAAACCTTTACGGTTTAGGAGATATTACCCTCGCAATGAGCCGCTGACTGCAGCGGCGCATGCGCACAGGAAATTATCGGCTGAAGGCCCGGCAGACGCCGGACCTTGCCGGAAAGAAGTCTCCCGCATGCGCGGGAGTGACAACATCGCGGCTCCAGCCACTCACAGCGCTGGAGCCGCGATACCCGGAAGACACGCCGAGGCAACATGTCAGCTACCTCGGCGTGGACCAGGTGAGTTACCGACGCCTCGTTCTAAGGTAAGTAATTCATAATGAGCTAGTATGCGGTGCCTTTTGCCTTATGTGTGACAAAAAAAAATACTATACAACCGCTTTAAGCAAGGATGGCATGGATAATGGTACTTCTTTCACTGTCTCTGATAGTAACAGGTCTGTGTGCTCTCATAGACCTGGTACCATAACAAACTGTTACTGTCGTAAATTGCAGGTGACTGACTTTTACAGACCACAAGGAGCAAAATGATCACATAAGCTAGAGCAGCTAATAGGAACAAGGAATGAGTCCCTGTTGTGCAATGCATCTTATTACAGCTTTATTAGGTAAACTGCCTGTACAGTACAAGGTAGTATTAGCTGTATCGCTTATGTTAAGAAGAACATAATACCAGTAAATTGACATGGTTTCAAGTTATAAGCACTTGCCGTGTCAACCCATAAGAAATTACATTGTGTGTAATGGCTAGAAGACTAAAATACTCCTCTAATATATAAAAGCTAATAAATAAAAATATTGGCAGCTGAAGGTATCTTGTTGGATAGTTCTGTATTGCATACTTACTGCACACATCAGTTCTGTGAAACTATAAAGATTAATGCCTACATTTGACTTGATCCATGGGCTGCTGCAGTTTTCTCTATAGTGGGATCACCAACTATTTTTCCTTAGCCTTTGGGTGAAAATAATGATGGAAGCTACTGCTTAAGCTATTGCTGTACACCCAGGACAGTGTTCAAATCAGGTCCTGGAAAAAGGTTGAGTAGAAGGACAATCAGATCCATCACGCCTGACTTGAAGAAAAAACACAAGCCCTATTTTGTGACATTCCTAAAGTTTAGTCATTAAGGGGGATCGGAAAAAAGAGGAAGGGTGAAGCTGTTTATGACAAGCTGCCACACACTGTCAGTGCAGTGAAAGATTGGAGTCTTTTTGTTACTCCAGGCCCAATGCAGATCTGGGGACCAATCCTCAGAATGCTGGACACTTCAAAGAACTGATTATGCAAATACTCACTTTTTTAAAGGAATTATTTATCACACAATAAACCCCCTGCTTGGATAGGAAACAATAGATCAGGCAAGCTAGAACTTCTAGCCCAAGGCTGGTGGAAAAAAAAAAGAAGAGCCCCTCACAATTTATTAGCCTAACCTAATTTCACTAATTCTATTTTCACACATTTTATTTTATTAGTCAGTGTTTTGCTAGCTGTGCTTCACGCTCAGAAGATCCCACCACACTTAAAAGATTCATGGTCTGAGGATTTTATTTAATTAATGCATTCACTTGGGGAAAGTGGATTTTGTACCTCAGAATGATTTCCAGGTGCTGGTGGCTTAAAGATTGAGAGAAAAAGACAAAATGGATTAAAGAACCACGCTATATGTTCATTTGAATAGTGCCACAAGGCCTGTAAGTACATCTATGTTGCCTTTACTATAGAAAAGATTTTGTGAAAAAGTGTTTGTTTTAATGTTTCTATCCTTGCTTCAAGCTCTGTTGTCCTTTCTCCAATGGTTTTCCATGGCCATTGAAATAAAATACATATCCTCATATTATTGTATTGAAATTGCATTGAGTTAATGTATTTATACTGGAACACATTTACACAAAGAAGTTATATAAGTATGACAATGTAGTATGAATGTAAAGGTCACAGCATTATCGCAGGCCACTACATTTGGCAATGAATTTCTTCACTGCACTGATGGTTCTGCAAATCAATAATTAAAGACAAAGGCAAGAAATTATTTTACATATTTTACTTTCAGGCCCCATGCACAGTGCTCAAGTGTAAAATCGCCAGTGTTTTTCTATCGCTTTCTTAAATTTGATGTTGTAAGGCAGGAAACCAATGTTGTCATCACTGTGAATAATGTTAGTTAACCATCTTTTATATTATATGGGTTTATATTTAGACTATTTTGTGGTGTTTATTTAATATGGAAATGTGTTGGCTGCAAAGGGCAGTAATCCACAGTACCCAATGAAAAATATGTTTTGAACCTGAACTTATCTATCTCCAGTAAACACAAATCTAATTTGCTCCCAAGGTTACTGCTTTTTGCAGATAATGATTTCATCATCAGCACTTTATAATAAATTAACTTGATCAGGTCCTTTGAACTATGTCAGAATTTTGCTACTTGCTAGAGAAGCTGCAAGTGCTGGTTTTCACAGGTGTTCAGCAAGTGCTTGATATTTTTTTTTGCCAGCCAACAGCCTGGGTAATCAACTTTGTCAAAGGAGCTAGGTGGAAAAATGTTGGTCAAACAGTGCTTCCATCCAATCAATTTGCCGGAACTGATGAAGCCAGCTGTCATAATACAATAGTTAGGGCAGCACCGTGGCTAAGTGGTTAGCACTTCTGCCTATCAGCACTAGGGTCATTGGTTTGAATCCCAACCACAGCACTATCTGTCTGCAATTTGCATGTTCTCCCTGTGCCTGTGTGGGTTCTTCTTCCACACTCCAAAGACATGCTGGTAGGTTAACTGGTTCTTGTCTAAATTGGCTCTAAAGTGTGTATGTTAGGGACCTTAGATTGTGAGCTCTTTGAGGGCAGAGACTGATGCGAACGTACAATATATATGTAAAGCGCTTTGTATATTGATATAAGTACCTGTAATAAAATAAATAGTTGGTAGGGAAGATTTGTTCAGGGTGGATGAAGGAATTTTAGATTTCGTTCACTCAACTTGCAGGCTAAGCAAAGGAAATCTTTGTGTGTGCATGGCCAGCATAAAGCCTTGTACACACGGTCAGATTTTTGGAAAAATTTTCATCTGTTTTTTTGTTGGATGCTAGTCTCAAATCGAAAGTGAAGAGGATACTCACCATCAGAAAATTTTCAGACGACAGAAAACCATAATAATGAAAAGAAAATTGGACATTGTGGTCACATCAGACAAAACTTTTGGAGCCTGCACATCCAGTTTTTGTGTGACGAAAATTCGTAATCGGCTGTCAAAAGCAGCATACTAAGAATCAGAAAATCAGCAGATTGTTCATCGGACGAAATTTAACTTCAGATTTTCTGACTGTGTGTACGGGCCTTTAGACTTCAATACCTGCGAACAATACTTGCAGCATCCAAATCAAAGTTCAGCTAGACAAAGTATTCTGCACTAACATATTCGCTTACACTTACAAGATTAAAAGATAACATTTAGGAAACTCCTTCATTGTGACCCATTAGCCACAGAAAAAAAAAAAAAAAGATGTTTTATACTACCGGTAAGCTTTTTGGCGGACAGTATGTTAAATCTTTGCTTTCTAGAAAAGCTCCATGGTCACTGTTATCTAACACTACCAGCTGCATCAAATACCTGGTCCCCCGCTGATGTTCTGCCAGCTGCTTCATCACTGCAGAACACAGTAGTGACATACAGGAGTAACCACAATGCCCAATGGGTAACCAGGTATCTGACACACTTAGAAGTGTTCCAGTGTTCTCAGAGCTCTTCAAGAGCAGAAATATTTAGCAGATCACCCATCGTGACCTATGATATGCACGATTCCTACATCAAATAGCATTTACTCATCTGATTTTTTTCCACAGTCCTGTTTAACTGTATTTGCCAGAAATGAGATCTTATGCTTTAAAGAAAACCTATTATACAAGTGAGGGAGCTGATCGCTGTCTTGTTTTTAAAGGCATTGGCTTTGTCATCCACATCTTAGCTTCACCCTCTAGTGATCTGGAAGAAGTGTACAGATAGCAATGTAAGAAAGGTCTAAACTCCTATCCAGATTGCTCATATCTGGTCAGTAACTCATAAAGTAGTGAGGATAAGTATGACAATCCTGGAGCTTGCTGGTTTAAAAACAAGTCAGCAATGAAAGCTCCTATATTGTTATTCTCATGAGCTACAAATGGTGACTTTTTTCTTTCTATTTATTACTGAAAATCTGCCCTTCATGGCGAGTTAAAAGAACTATTGAAATGTATTTGCTGTTTATAAAATAGCACCGCTTGTAACTTCACGTACAGAATGTCAATGTTCTGTGTACTGTTGTACAATTAATAAAGTAGGTGTTGTAACCAGAAACCATATTGAATTAGGCTGAAACATTTAGTAGCCCAAGAACTGAGTAACTGAGTATACAAACCATTCCAGATATAACTGATTATTAAATATATTATTTTCAGCTCGGAAAAGGTAAATTATTAGCTTGTTTAATATATTTGGTATTGCCAAGGAGACACCAATCACTGTATTGCTCTGTGTGTATGTGGAAGCAGAAGGGTCAGCATAGAATAATTAAAAGGCCTGAGAGTCTCTGGGGAGCCTGCATGTGGCTGGGAACTAGACCATAGGCTACACACAGAGCACTCGTGTGCCAGGACAAGGACTCTCGTGACTGAGCTCATTCTTATTTCCTAATGCTCTGCTCAACACTCCTTGTTTACAAGTCATATGGGAATAGCTGTGACAAGAGCAAGATGACAAAGGCGAGAGAGGAAAGAGAGAGACCAAACTCTTCTATAATGTTCAGCCATGACATTTTACTACCAATTCATTAATTACTTATAATAAAAAAAATATTCACAATTTAAACCTTATCAGTGTTGAGTATTAAAAATACAGTAAAATTATAATGATAAAAAAAAGTATAATACACACGCAAGAACAAACGTGAGACAAAAAATTGAACCAAAAAAATATACAGTTTTTGATTTATGACAATTTCTATTTAACATATAATAGGGACTCTAAGACTGTTTCTTATAATGGTGTGTTTGGTTCCACAGTTTCCTACACTAGCCTGACAGAAGCTTTGCATCATTTCTGTAGAATATTAAGATCGTCCATACCGTACTTGTGTAGAAAGGTACACAATAATTGAAAAATGCTCTTAGCAAACATCTACATACAAAAAAAAACTTGGTTTTGTGTACAGCTGCCTCTTACAAAAATGTTTACACTCTTTTAAACTTTTAAATTGATTCAATTGGGACCAAAATAAAATAATTTATACACACTCTATATATATTTTTTTTGCATTCCAACGAAGCAGACTTTGGTGGATTTTTTGGCAGGATTGTAGGTTCTTGCCAAAATTTCTATGCAGTGTTTCCTCTCTCCTTCACGTCTACATCTCTCAGATCTCTCAACATGAATTTCTGAGCATTAATACAAAGATACAGTCCTGTGATATGTACTTTATAATCACAGAGAAACTTTGATGAGCTCAGGCCAAGTTTTTTCCAGAACACCAAGATACCAAGCAACCGGATACCAAGTACCCAACTAATGCCAGAATGTACAAACAATATCTCCATGAATGTAGGACCCATGCGTCCATTAAAATTTTGAGTTTGGCAGTGGTTAGTCTGCCTTCAAAATTTCTGTGCTATTGATTTTGTGATGCTAAACACAAACCAATAAGGGTACAAGTTGGTCAAGGTAAAGTGATCATCTAAACAAGCATGAATGATGAAGTTGGCTTTTGAACACTGTAGTCCACCGATGATACAGAACAGGAACAAAGATAAGGTTAAATCTGTATTAGAGCTAGAAAATAATAATTTAATTTATAAGAACCGGGGCCAAGAAAATATAGTGACATTTTCTCTACCTACCTGCCAGTTAGGGTTTGTAGTCATTTTCTAACTTACCCTAAAAATCCAGCAGGTCAAACAAAACAAAATACTAAATCCTCTGTGTGTGCTTTTATAAAATACAGGTAAGACAGTAGATTTTACCTACAGAATTGTTAAAAGTTGATTACTTTCCTTGATGCTTGTGTCGTATGATGAGAAATGTCCATTTATTTATTTATTACAGCCCAACAGAAGTATAGTATACATACAGTGCTTTCCTATTAAAAACAGAAACATGCACTTTTATCGTTCTATATTAGTGACCAGTTGTTTAACGATATAAGATCTGGGAAACATTTTGTGCCCAGGGACATCCAAGGACACAATCACCTAAATCTGGTCTAAACTAGCACAATTTAAAGGCATTTAAACGCATATTAATGACACACAATTGGAAACGAGTCATTAAACAGAAGAAGCGTTTTAGCACACTTGCACACGAGTAACATGAATAACGCTTTTTTTCGCTCAGGCAGCACCCAGCTTATTACTGGTTGAATGTGTTCACTCTTTATTGAACTTTTATAATTGTGATTACATTGAAAAGAAGCACAACTTTTTTGCCCTTTGGAGCATTACCCCAATTACTGGCGACGAAGCTCAGTATATGATATCAGTGTGTTCTGCAGCCCTTAATTGCTGTGGGAGGGGTGTTTATTCATAGAGGATTTAATGGCTTTGTGCTTGGGTTGTGCCAGGGGTTTGGAGCCTGTCAAGCAGGGCATTGCCTGTAGACAATCGATATTCACAAGCCTGAGGACTGACAAGTGTTTAAAGGAAGCTCAGTAGGAAGCAGGTAGCTCATAACACATGTGCTTTCCCATACAGGAATGCCTGCGGCTAATTAGACATATTTAAGCCTTAAGTGTATTTGCATCTTTATTTGGCATTCTAATTCTTAATGCAGAAAGCCTTTTACATGACTTCAGGGACAAATCGCTCCCATTTTACATGAATAAATTACGTTTAAACTAGGAGTTTCTTTTATTTCACAAAATGTATAAATTATACATAGATGTTGAAGCACACGAAAAAAGAGCATCCCAAAGGACTCAAGTGAGAGAGCACACATAAAATGTTAAAATGTAACTCTTCAACCCCTGTCATAATATTTTATTTCCTTTTAACTAAATGTGAATTTTAAGCAATTGGAATAAACTCAATGGTCAACATAAAGGGATAATTCCACAGAATCAGATTTTCTGCATTTAAGTGAACTCTTCACCTGACAACCTTTTTAAAAGTCACTGGATCTGTACTACTTCCCTATAATATTAGAGCAACTCTCTTTACAATGACCATAATAAACTTGAGTTGGGATGTGTTAGCCCCCAAGCCCAAATTTGTGTCCCAGCCCCATTAGCAGTGCTTGCTCTGCAGCCACCAACACATAGATGGAAGATAAAGCTGGCCATACGACTGTAGAATTATGTTCAATAATTTATGTTTTTGGAATATTCGTTTGCTAATGGTTACTGGGGTCAAATCAGCATTTGTTTTTGACCATAATGATGAGAAAATTCAAAAGAAGAGGATGGAAAAATTTTCCCAAACAAATTCAATTCTATTTGTAAGTGTGTTTTTTGTTCAGGAAAGGAAACCTGATTAAAGTGGTTGTAAACCCTATTTTACAACTTTATGCTACAGGTAAGACTATATTAAGGCTTACCTGTAGCTAACGAGGATATCTCCTAAACCTGCACGGTTTAGGAGATATTCCCTATCCCCTGCATGTCCCGATGTCATCGGCACATGCGCACTGGGGAAAACTGAAGCAATGGCACCTATGTGCCGTTGCTGCAGTCTCCGTGCGTTACCGGCGGCTCCCGCCAATCACAGGGCCGGAGCCGCGATACCCGGGAGTAACTCCGGGACGACATGTTGGCGGCTGGAGGGGGAGACGTGGACCGCTGCGGGGGCTTCAATCTGAGGTAAGTAATACATAATGAGCTAGTATGCTATGCATACTAGCTCATTATGCCTTTGTCTTGCAGGGTTTGTTTTTTTCTAGTTTTTTTTTAAGAGGGTTACTTAATATGTCCGGGGTTCCGTTCAAATAGCACGAATGGAAAACATTTTGAAGGGCTTTTATAGTAAATGAGTTGGCTCATTTCAATACAAACAAAATTCTAATGCCACACGCTCGGAATTTCCGATGGAAAAAGTCAGACGGAATTTTTTCATCGGGTATTCCGACCGTGTGTATGCCCCATGGGACTTTTTCCTTCTGAAATTCCGACGGACTTAGAAAGAGAACAAAAAATCTGAATTTCCATTCGTCTCAATGCAATTCCGACGGACTAAAAACCACGCATGCTCAGAATCAAGTCAACGCATGCTCGGAAGCATTGAACTTTTTCTTGGCTCGTCGTAGTGTTGTACGTCACTGCATTCTTTTTTTTTTTTAAAGGTCAACACATCACCGTGTTCTTGATGGTCGGAATTTGGTGTGACAATGTGTATGCAAGACAGCTTGAACGGAATTCCGTCTGAAAAATCCGTCAGAGTTTATTCCGACTGAAAAAACGGTTGTGTGTACGAGGCATAACTGTGTATGACCAGCTTTAGTATCTCTGCAACGCAGGTTAGCTATCTGTGTAATAAGTCCAAAATGCAGAGACTGTTGGAGGAACCTGCCATGAGGTTTGGAGAACACTGAAATTGTTTTGTAACCACAAAGTTGCTAGCTAAATTACACAACTTTACAAACCTACATGAATAAATTCCTGACATTTCACAAGCTACACCTTTTTACATTAAAAAACACAGGGGTTTATTTACTAAAGGCAAATAGACTGTGCACTCTGCAAATGCAGTTGCTCCAGAGCTTACTAAATAAGGGAAAGGCTTCACTTTACAAAGAATGCCCAATCCACATGCAAGGAAAATAAAACAAAAACAGCATTTGTGCTTACACATGATTGGATGCTGGAAGTCAGTAGAGCTTCTGCTCATTTATTAAGATCTGGAGCAACTTTATTTGCAGAGTGCCCTTGAAAAAGTGCACAGTTTATTTGCCTTTAGTAAATCAACCCCATTGTTTTTGTACTCCAGGCCAGTGTTTTGCCTAGGCTGAGATGAGGTCTGCTGAAAATAAGAGGAAGCTTTTTTTTTAGATTCCTCAGGCTTAAGCTAGCCATAGCAGGATCGAAAATCGACGGGATCAGCAATGACCGATCAAATTTCAATCCATCTATGGCCGCTTCTGCTTAAGAGAAGTCAATCTAATGATTGAATTCTCTCAAATGGGAATGTTGAAAATCTTCATTGCAATCAGTGCATGCAGCTAATCGGCTGCAGTGCTGATCAGTGTATTCTGACAGCGGAGGAGTCTCCTCTGTCAGAGTTCAATGTCTCAGATTTCTCAATCCACCTTGATTGTGTGGATGGAGGAATCTGTTCTTTTTTTTGATCAGTCCACTGGCTGATCCATCTATGGCCAGCTTTATCATCACCTCATTAGGAATAAGAAAAAAAGCCGCTCCAGGTGAGTCTCTGGTTAATCCCCACACACACTAGTCAGGTGTTAGCCCAGTTCGCATGCTGTGTAACATAAGGAAATGATTCCGGATGACCGCACTTCCAATAATATTTTTTTTGACACGTGGTTGACAGATGGAGCAGGGGACAAAGAAGTAGATGCGTTTCGCGCAAATGTAACAGCTTAGTCATTACCTATTGGAACTAGTCACCACAATCACCTATATACTGCTCTAATGTGTCATCATTAGGTTACATGTGAACTAACCAATTAAAATCAGTACTCAGCTGGTATCACAATGAAAACCTGGCTGCAGTACAAAGTACATACACTCAAATCTAATGTGAAGAATTCGGTCCAGATTCACTGCCAGAAAAAATCTGGTACACCAACTGAACTCAGACAAAACTTGACACATCATTCAAAATCATTGTATAGTAGCAACAACATATACAATATAATTTAAAAAAAACATGAATATACAGTATATATACATACACACAATCAAGTTGATGTTAAAGTGGAGGTCCACCCTAAAAAAAAAAAAAAAATTCCCAAAAAGTCAAAAAAAATATATATATATATTTTTTATACTTACCAGAAATGGCTGTTACTAGGCAGATCATCCTAATCTGCCTCTTTCTCTTCAGCGGTGAGGTTCTGTGTTCTCCTCCTCGCGTTGCCTCCTGGGAAATGGAGGCGTGCTGCCTTCTGGGATACACAGGATGGTGTGTCCATTCACAAAGAGCCGCGCGACTCGCGCGTGCGCAGTAGGAAACGGGCAGTGAAGCCACAAGGCTTCACTGCCTGTTTCCCTTAGTGAGGATGGCGGCGCCGAGACCCGGTCCGAGGGATGGATCTTCCTCGGGCAGCCGACATGGTGGGCAACCTGGACAGGTAAGTGTGCTTATTAAAAGTCAGCAGCTACAATTTTTTTTTTTACCGCCGGACCTCCGCTTTAAGAACAAATGATTTTAAAAGCATGAGGACCAATACTGACATATGAAATTACCTAAAAAAATATATGAAGAGAAATAGGTGCTAATAGACTGCAGGAAATCAGAAAAGAGAAGGAATTAATTATTAAGAATAACCTTCTTGATCCCCTTCAGTCTGGATTTCACCCTCAACACTCCACTGAAACTGCTCTTTTAAAACTCACAAAGCAAAAAGCAATGGATACTATTCTGTACGCATACTTCTGGACCTTTCAGCTGCCTCTAATACGTTTGACCACCTCTCCGCCTCAAAAAAATTTACTCCTTTGGTCTTCGTGACTGTGTTCTTCGCTGGCTCTCATCCTACCTATCCCACTGCACCTGCAGTGTCACTTGGAATTCTACTTCCTCCTCTCCTCTTCCTTTCTCTGTTGGGGTCCCCCAAGGTTTTGTTCTTGGACCTCTCCTATTTACAATCTATACCTCCTCCCTGGGTCAGCTGATTGCCTCCCATGGCTTTCAATATCATTTCTATGCTGATGACACCCAAATCTTTCTCTCCACCCCTCAGCTCACTTCATCACTAATTTACTAACACACATATCTGTCTGGATGTCACACTACTTCCTAAAACTCAACTTGTCCAAAACCGAGCTCATAATATTTCCCCCCCCCCATGTGCCTCTTCCCCTGATTTCTCTGTCAAGAGCAATGGCATAACCATCCACCCATCCCCGCATGCCAGGGTGCTAGGTGTTATCCTGGACTCTGAACTCTCCTTTCAGCCCCAGATCCAATCATTGTCCAAGGTTTGCCCCCTCAACCTCCGCAACATTTCTAAAATACATCCCTTCCCTTGGTTATCTCTCGCCTCGACTACTGCAACTCCCTCCTCATTAGCTTACCTTTAAAAACGCAATTCCCCTTCAGTCCATCATTAATGCTGCTGAAATACTCATCCACCTTACAAACTGCTCAGCGTCTGCTACCCCTCTCTGCCAATCTCTCCATTTGCTTCCACAAATTTAATTAAAAATACTAACAATAACTTACAAAGCCATTCACAACTCTGCTCCCATAGCAACATCACTAACCTAGTCTCAAAATACCAACCAAATCGTTCTCTTCGTTCCTCCCAATACCTCCTGCTCTCTAGCTCCCTCATCGCCTCCTCCCATACTCGCCTCCAGGACCTCTCCCGAGCCTCTCCCATCTTTTGGAATTCCCTATCCCAATCTGTCAAACTATCTCCAATGCTATCCACTTTTAGGTAATCCCTAAAACTTTTCTCTTCAGAGAAGCCTATCCTGCCCTCACCTAACAAATGTCTTCTAGAGAGCAAAGCAAATGAAGGCATTATCAGAAGGAGTTCTCTGTGACAGGTATTACGAGAGGTATAAATGCTTGTAAGAATTAGGCCTCATGCACACTGGACGTTATAAAAATGGCAGTAGCATTAGAGCATTAGCTGTAGAATGCCATGTTAAAAACTTGAGTTTTGCTGTGTTTTGCTGCATTTTTGCATTAGCGTTTTGCTGCATTTGCATTTCTTTAGTAGAACTACACTCCTACAAATCTTCAGGCCCAAAAACGCTCATAGGTGCTGGATAGCCGCTTTTCACAACCTTGTTTGTGCACTGGTGTGCAGTCATGTTGGAACAGGAAGGGGCCTTCCTCAAATTATTCCCACAAAGTTGGGAGCATGAAATTGTCCAAAATATCTTGGTATGCTGACACATTAAAAGTCCCCTTTACTTGAACTACGGGGCCAAGTCCAACCCCTGAAAAACAACCCCACACCATAATCCCTGCTTCACCAAATTATTTGGACCAGTGCACAAAGCAAGGTCCATAAAGATGGGCGGATGAGTGAGTTTGGGGTGGAGGAACTCGACTGTCCTGCACAGAGTCCTGACCTCAACCCGATAGAACACCTTTGGGATGAATTAGAGCGGAGACAGCGAGCCAGGCCTTCCCATCCACATCAGTGCCTGACCTCACAAATGCTCTTCTGGAAGAATGGTCAAACATTTTCATTGACGCACTCCTAAACCTTGTGGACAGCCTTCCCAGAAGGGTTGAAACTGTTATATCTGCAAAGGGTGGGCCAACCCAATATTGAACCTTACGGACTAAGACTGGGATGCCATTAACGTTCATGTGCGTGTAAAAGCAGGTGCCCCATTACTTTTGGTAATATAGTGTAGATAGCTAGATAGCTAGATTCGGGCCTGCTCTTTGCTTTAATTGTTTTCATATAACTGTATAGTATAACCCATGTTTATTTCATAGCCATCTACATATTGGGGGTTTGAAAAAAGTTGCTGTGCCCCTTTTCAGCTGCACCGACTCATGTGCTAAATTCCAGCATTTCTAATTTGCTCCACTTCTACATTGTGGCACAGAACTTGCACCAAATTCAGGATAAAATACTGACAGTTCCTATCTTACAAAAGTGGAGCTAATCAACACCAACTTTCTTTTGGCGCAATGGGCTTGATTTACTAAAACTGGAAAATGCTAAAACTGGTACAGTTCTGTATAGAAACCAATCAGCTTTCAGCTTTTTTTTGTCAAAGCTTAAAGAGGAACTGCAGTATGCTCACATAATTTGAGAATGAAAATATCTTTGCCATTCTGAAGCTTCCTTTCAACCACTTTGCATATTATTTTATATATACTGTGATTCTGTACTTGCCAAATATGCTGCAGAAATCTCCCTCTACTAAGTCTGGCTGCAGCCATTTTAACTGTGGGCAGCTGAAGCTGCTGCCTGTTCACTTCCTGGATTTACACAGAGGTACACCTCCAGCTCTTCAGCTTTCATTGGCCCTCTTATAACTCACCAACCCTCCCTTCCTGGCAAGCTCTCACAAGAGTGAGAGAGAGAGCTGTGCATGATGTCATAAGCCTAGGATTTTTACCAGACAAGAAACAGGAAGTGGGCTGTATAAGTTATTTACTGGCAGAAAAAAATGTTTTACTATCCAAAGTTAATACAACAAGGGCAGAAGATTTAATAGATGGAAAGTTGAAAAAAATTACTGAAGGCCCACTTTAAGTGAACAAGCTGAAGTTAGAAGCTGATTGGCTCCAATGCACAGCTGAACCAGATGTTTAACTCTCCAATTTAGTAAATCAAACCGAGAGAGACAAATTTCAACCCCAGAGAGACAAATTTTGCAAAAATGTCTTGCGTGTGTTCTAAAAGTGGAGCAGTGTGCGCCAAATTCAAGTACAACGTCCTAAAGAGCTACATGATTTTGGTGCATGCTATGCCACTTTTAGAATTCATGCGAGACACTTTTGTAAATTCTGTCTGTGCCAGGGATTGCGTTGATCTTTACATTACTTTGCAATCTATCAGTCTTTTGGCTGACCCAAGGAACAGTTCCTAATTCAGAAATGTAATAACCCATGACAACCAATGAGAATACATTTTGCACTGTTCTGACTATAACAAAGTGAATTTGAATTGTCTCTACACTTATAAATTAGCACTTTTGGATTAGGAACTCCCTAATATTAAAGTAATAGAGCTTAAAATCACTAACGTAAACACAAACCATACTGATTTTAACTGACAAATGAAAATAGATATAATCTACATAGTTAGTCTGGTTGAAAAAAAGACACAACTCCATCTAGTAATAAAACTAGAACCCCAGATACCTGCATTCATGCAGGAAATAAACATAAAAACTTGTTACTTGAATAATTAGGGAAAGGACATTTGAATGTAAGTTCTACTGTGGCACTAAATTAAATAAATCATTTATTCTTATCTGTAAAGCTCTGAGGAATATGTTACATTATATAAATTATAAATAAATATTTATTAGAAAACAAACTGCTAAAATTTCACGTTTACAGTCTTTGTTCACATTCTGATCCCTGAATTAAGCATTAATCACATGCAAATACTTCACTTAAAATGTAACCTACTAATAGGGAACCACTGTTTTAAAGATTCTCATTTATGTTATGAACACTTATGCTAGTTTATTGTGTTAATAAATGTTTTAGAACTAGTGAACTGTTCCAGTGCAAACAATTATAGCCAATAGTGTGTTGACAAAGTATCTGTTTAAAAGCAACAATGTAACAAGTAGTCAAAAACTAAATAAATAAAAAACTACTTGAATAAGTAAAAGACTTATAAACAAATGGTTAATATATAGCATTTAATTCTTCTTTCAATTATTGATTAAATAAATAAATAAAAAACATAATATTGAAAAAAAAAACGTTATTGTACGAAGTACACATAATAACATTAATGTTTCTAACTAAAAGTGTGTAACTGATTAGTTGCAAAACTATTATGTATAGTTTTGTGATGAATTTCTGGTAACAAGGAGTAGCTTGTGGTTACTTTAGCTGAGCATTATTTTTTTACTTTTTTTTATGTTATTTATAATTTTATGTATATAATTTATATTTATATGACTTTAATATAATTTTAAAAAAAGTAAAAAACAGTGTGCCCTCTGGCTTTGTGTCAGATTGTTACTCAAACTGCCATTATAGCATTACTCTGCAGACTCCATTAATTTAAAAGTTTCAAGCTTTTATAATATATATATATATATATATATATATATACACACACACACACTCACTCACACACACATTGACATATATTGAACTATTAAAATGATGTGTGAGGAGACTGTAATTTGCATGAAAATTAAGTATGTATAGCTGGAAGCATACAATAGGAGAACCTCAATACATCAAAAGGATTTTAAACAGACAGAAAACGACAAATATTAAGAAAATTATATATTTTATTTAATAATTATTAGCACAAGATCTCATATCTTGCTTAAAATACATTCTAAAATAAACTCTTTCAAATATACAAAAAAAAAATACATATACTCCGTGAAACTGTCATCTGTAATAAATAAAAGTGACCACATATCTGGTCCCAGTGATCCTCCTGGTCTGTTGATTCTGTTTAATCTCCTGAAACAATGGTGGCTTCTCATCCTCTGAAAGCTAAGATAAATAATGTATGAAGGAAACCTCCCTTTTCATTTTTTCCCTTTTCTTCACATTTTCTGCTTTTGATAGTGAGTTCTGCCTACATTTTCACGCTTCCATTCAGAGGACACAAAAGCCTACAAATTATACAATGACTTCTAACCTGGCCCTCTGGCGAACAACTTTTTTTTTTTTTTTGCTTTTTTTTTTCTTCAAATAAATCATAAAGACAGATGGAATCGGGGTACAGAGACTGACAGAACAAAAAAGGTATTGTGACAAAATCTGGCCAAGTGAACCAAGTGCACGTCAGAGAGAAAGTTTGCCATGGCAGGTGAAATTCCCACACCAATCAACAATGAGTGGGAAAGAAAACAGATGCCAGATCGGTACACACAAGTGGGGTAAGAGCAACATTTAACATCGCTGACATTTCCACATTGACTTAAAAGGGGACTCCAGGTTTCCCAACACTTTAAATAAATTGTTTGTTCCAAGCTTGCCTGACGGAATTATTTAAAGTGCCAGGAAACCTGGAATTCTCTGGTAATGACTGGCTGCCTGGGTCACACACAGGGAGGCAAATTTAAGCTGACCATAGATGGATGGAAATTTGGCTGGTTTAGCAGAGATCGGGCAAATTCCGATCTATCTATGGCTGTTCCTGTTTGAGAGGAGTCAATCTAAAGACTTAGTCCTGGTTCACACTTGTGTGATACGGGAACCGGAGCGATTCCTGTGCGGGTTCCCACATTGCATCTCACTCGCAGGCAGTTCACACGGCTCTCTGCGAACCACTGCGGGTGTCAATGTAAAGTTACCGACATCCCCAAATAAGTTTGCAGATCGCAGTCCGAACTGTGAAATCGGACAGGAATCGAATCACATACCCATGCGATCCAATTCCAGTGTGGACCAAATAAAAGAGCCCTGCACAATTTTGGTGTGAATGTGATGCGATTTCAGCCAAACAGCTTGTATGATTGAATTTGCATTGCATGTGATGTGCACAGCAATGCGGTACGAATCACACATAATGTCTGGCATTGCACTAGTGTGAACCCAGCCTGATGACTCCTCTCAAATGGGACTGTTGTTACATTTTCATTTGATCAGTGCATACAGCCAATCAGCTGCAGCGCTGACTAGTGTACTCTGACAGTGGAGGAGTCTCGCTGTCAAATGCAATAGCACAGCAGGTAGGATTCCTTCATCCACCTCCAATGTGTGTGAATGGGACAGTCAGTTGAGGGTTTTTTTTTGATCAGTATGCTGGCTGATCAAAAAGAATAAAAACAAAAAACAAACAAAAATAAAATGAATCAATTTATGGGTAGCCTAAAACTGGAGCAGCCGTGCATGACAACCAATCAGCTTTTAGCTTTCATTTTCAAAGCTTAACTGAACAACCTGAAGGTAAAAGCGGAATGATAAGGCACAGCTACTCCAGTTTTACTAAATCCCCCTCTAGCTTTCTTTTTTTTCACCTACCCTTCTTCTGACAGTATTCTCTAGCCTTGATTTCTATCACTGATTCTAAGATCTGTCATATGGATGAGGCTATCACAGCCTACAACTCACCCCCCTCCCTGATCCCACCAATGACATGCCTCCAGTACTACTTCTACATCAACAATGACATTGGTTGTAAAGGAAGCCAGATGTGCTGCATGTGTCTCTAGGAATGTCAGGTGGATGTGATGAACCCAACCCTGCTGAGTCCATGTTCAGAGATAAGGTATGCTGGCTGGTACAAGGAGATGCTGGCTCAGGTGATGGATAGGGGGCTGCCAGTAGTCTAAGATGTCTGAGGTAGAGGTGGCAGGGCTGGCAGGGGACAAGGAGCTGCAGGAGGAGGATGGAGATGAGGAGCAGCTCCAGGAGGAGGAGGATGTGCTGGGGGATGAAGAAGAGTCCTGGATACATCCTTGCAGCTGATCGGCCAGGCGGATTGTCTCTGACAGTGCCCAGATGTAGTTGTGGGCGAAGCGCAGGGTCTCGATCTTGGTGAGCTTGGCATCCTCGGGGAAGGCGGGCAGCACCTCTCGGAGCTCGTCCAGGGCAGAGTTCAGGTTGTGCATGCGGTTCCTCTCCCGGTTGTTGGCTTTCAGCCTCCGGGTCTTCTTGATCTTCATGACCACTTCTCCGTTCTTGGTGGTGCCCCTGGCTCGGTGCCGCTTGGGCTTGTCTGGAGGGGTGAGGAGCGGCTCCTCGTCTGATAGCGGGCTCCGCGGGGATGGGGACAGCGAGCAGTGCGGGGATGGGGACAGCGAGCAGTGCGGGGATGAGGAGAGCTCCTCCTCTTCTTCTCGGTACTCGTTCTTCACCTGCACCATCCTGTAACAAGACACAGAGACATTAGTATCCACATAGAAGATAGAACCAGCTCCCCTTAGTAAGAGTAGACACTAGGGATAGAAGCGGGCGGCCCCGTACTTACGTTTTGTACTGTAGAAGTGTGTGGTGGGTGTTTGCTGTGCTCCAGGCACGCGTCCTTCAGCCAGGCTCCCGGTACAAGCTGCCTGCGGTTTAGTGGCTGTGTGTCTGGCACACGACCCTCCTAAAACCCCTTATATACACCCTGACAGACAATCAAAGCTACCCCGGGGCAGCGCGCCCCCCTCTCCTCATCCTCATCACTCATTTCCCTCCCTTCACCTTGTCATCTCCTCCGCTCCTCCGGATTCCTGCCCGCTCATTGGTGGCTCCCGCTCGGCTGAAGCGTGCCGCTAATTTCATGAATCAATAGGGCCGGGTGTGACAGCCAATGGCAGGGCGCGGAATCCTGGACAGGGGGCCAGCGAGACACGCGCCCTCTCAGAGCAGCTGATGAGACGGACGGGAGGAGGGGGCGGGGTGGCTGCAGCTTTGTGTGGTAGACTAGTCATCCTGAGCTCTGTCAGCCCTCCACTCTCCTCAGACTCACAAGTCTCCTCAGACTCACAGGGATGCTCCGAAATAAAACTTCATACTGTACAGTTCTGTGCCAAGGAATGTTACACGTTCTATACAAACTAGATGGGAAATAAACTGTACAACATTTGTTCAGTCATGGCACCCTTTAAAAAGATGTACAATCTTGAGGCAGCCCATTCTCAATCATAGAAAACTAAATTAATGCAGGCCATACAGTGCATTGAAAAAGTATTCATACCCTTGACATTTTCCACATTATAAAAATATAAATGTATTTTATCGGGATTTTATGTGATAGACCAACACAAAGTGGCACATAATTGTGAAGTGGAAGTAAAATGATAAATGGTTTTCCAAATTTTTGTTTTACAAATAAATAACTGTGTTTAAAGTGGAGGTTCACCGGATTTTTTTTTTTTAAAAGCCAGCAGCTACAAATACTGCAGCTGCTGACTTTAAAAAAAAAGGACACTTACCTGTCCAGGTCGCCCGCGATGTCGGCAGCCAAAGCCGAGCTACCGCTCAGCTCTCGCCTTCCCCCGCTGCCATCCTCGGTGAGGGAATCGGGAAGTGAAGCGCTGTGGCTTCACTGCCCGGTTCCCTACGGTGCATGCGCGCCGTTCTCACTGGTCCCCGTTGTGTTCTGGGAGCCGAGTGTTTCCCAGAACACAATGGGGGGGGTGACGCGAAGGGGCGGGACTTCCGCGGGAGTCTGCTCCCGGAAGTGGTGCAAATACCTGTTTTATACAGGTATCTGCACCCCCTCCCCCCTGAAAGGTGCCAAATGTGACACCGGAGGGGGGGGGGAGGGTTCCGAAATGCGGAGGTTCACTTTTGGGTGAACCACCGCTTTAACATTTTTATTGTTTTTTCTTGACATAGTTTAATTAACACATTGTCAATAGGGATGAGCTTCACGTTCGACTCGAACATCGGCTGTTCGATGAAGATCGAACGATTTGGGCCGTTCGCGCCAAATTCGAGTGACGCGAATGGCCCACAATGCACTACGCCATCGCAGTGTCATCCAGGCGCTGTGATTGGCCAAGCATGCACTGTGACCCCGCATGCTTGGCCAATCACAGCGCCGGCAGCGAGGAGAGCAATGATTGGCCACAGGCAGGATGCCTGTGGCCAATTATTGCTGAGGGGGTTTAGTACACGCCCCACACTATAAAAGGCCGCCAGCGCGGCGGCCTTGTGTAGTGTGTTCCGGAACAGGGAAAGAGAAGCATAGGCAGGGACAGTGTCATTATTTTTCCTTTACTAATCCTGGATTCCTTGTGTTTAGGGACAGATAAGGATAGGTAGGGAGAGTGTCAGTGACAGTGTGCTATTCTGTGCTAATCCTTGTTTGTAGGGACAGAGAGGTACAGTGAGGGAAAGTGTCAGTGTGCTATTCTGTTCTAAACCAATCTTGCTGAACCATATTTTCAATCCTTGAGTTTAGGGACAGAGAGGTACAGTGAGGGAAAGTGTCAGTGTGCTATTCTGTTCTAAACCAATTTTGCTGTTCCATATTTTCAATCCTTGAGTTTAGGGACAGAGAAGGACACTCGTGGCAATTTTCAGTGTGCTATTCTGTGCTAAATCTTGTTTGTAGGGAGGGACAGAGTAGGACAGTGAGGGAAAGTGTCAGTGTGCTATTCTGTTCTAAACCAATTTTGCTGTTCCATATTTTCAATCCTTGAGTTTAGGGACAGAGAAGGACACTCGTGGCAATTTTCAGTGTGCTATTCTGTGCTAAATCTTGTTTGTAGGGAGGGACAGAGTAGGACAGTGAGGGAAAGTGTCAGTGTGCTATTCTGTTCTAAACCAATTTTGCTGTTCCATATTTTCAATCCTTGAGTTTAGGGACAGAGAAGGACACTCGTGGCAATTTTCAGTGTGCTATTCTGTGCTAAATCTTGTTTGTAGGGAGGGACAGAGTAGGACAGTGAGGGAAAGTGTCAGTGTGCTATTCTGTTCTAAACCAATTTTGCTGAACCATATTTTCAATCCTTGAGTTTAGGGACAGAGAGGTACAGTGAGTGAAACTGACAGTGTGCTATTCTGTTCTAAACCAATTTTGCTGTTTCATATTTCAAATCCTTGAATTTAGGGACAGAGAAGGACACTCGTGCAAATTATCAGTGTGCTATTCTGTGCTAAATCTTGATGGAAGGGAGGGACAGAGTAGGACAGTGAGGGAAATTGTCAGTGTGCTATTCTGTTCTAAACCAATTTTGCTGAACCATATTTTCAATCCTTGAGTTTAGGGACAGAGAGGTACAGTGAGTGAAACTGACAGTGTGCTATTCTGTTCTAAACCAATTTTGCTGTTCCATATTTCAAATCCTTGAGTTTAGGGACAGAGAAGGACACTCGTGCAAATTATCAGTGTGCTATTCTGTGCTAAATCTTGTTTGTAGGGAGGGACAGAGTAGGACAGTGAGGGAAAGTGTCAGTGTGCTATTCTGTTCTAAACCAATTTTGCTGAACCATATTTTCAATCCTTGAGTTTAGGGACAGAGAGGTACAGTGAGTGAAACTGACAGTGTGCTATTCTGTTCTAAACCAATTTTGCTGTTCCATATTTCAAATCCTTGAGTTTAGGGACAGAGAAGGACACTCGTGCAAATTATCAGTGTGCTATTCTGTGCTAAATCTTGTTTGTAGGGAGGGACAGAGTAGGACAGTGAGGGAAAGTGTCAGTGTGCTATTCTGTTCTAAACCAATTTTGCTGTTCCATATTTTCAATCCTTGTGTTTAGGGACAGAGAGGTACAGTGAGTGAAACTGACAGTGTGCTATTCTGTTCTAAACCAATTTTGCTGTTCCATATTTCAAATCCTTGAGTTTAGGGACAGAGAAGGACACTCGTGCAAATTATCAGTGTGCTATTCTGTGCTAAATCTTGTTTGTAGGGAGGGACAGAGTAGGACAGTGAGGGAAAGTGTCAGTGTGCTATTCTGTTCTAAACCAATTTTGCTGTTCCATATTTTCAATCCTTGTGTTTAGGGACAGAGAAGGATAGGCAGGGGACAGTGTCAGTGTCATTGTTGCTAAGCCTCCTGCACAGTATACACCTGAAGGTAGCCCTTATTGCTCTTTATCCCATCTCCCTGCAGGCCATCCATTAAAATGTCTGGAAGGCAAACAAGGAGAGGCAGACAGTCAGGAGGCAAAAAAAGAGGGCAAGCAGGCTCTGTGTCTGGGGGCAACAGTGCTGGTCGTGGACGCGGTGCATTGTCATCAGCACATGGCCATGGGACACGCTTGTCCTTCTTTTCGGCAGCTGGACATGTTGAGCCACATCATGCCGAAGACTTGGTAGAGTGGATGACCAAGCCCACCTCATCCTCCTCATCCTCTCTCACCCAGGCTCAGGGTACTGGCAAAGCAGCTGCCAAAGCGTCCTCTTCTCTGGTATCATTATCTTCATTAGTCAATCCTTCCCTAGACCCACCATGTCCTCCTCCTGAGGAGTCCCCCGAACTGTTTGAGCACAGTGTTGGGTACATGCTCCAGGAGGATGCCCAGCGTTTCGAAGGATCTGATGATGATACCCAGCTAGAGGAAGGCAGCAGCGTGAGAGCAGAGAGAGGGGATGCTCAAGAAGGACACCAATCTGGCAGTCATGCTCCAGCAGCTGCAGCATACTGCCAGATTGGCTCCAGTGATGAGGAGGGAGGGGATGATGAGGTCACTGACTCCACGTGGGTGCCTAATAGGAGAGAGGAGGAGGAGGAGGATGAGGAGGAGGCACATCTCCAACGAGGCAGGATGCCCTTGAGTGGCCAGCGTATGGACAGCACACCGACGGAATCACACCGCAGAGCTCCGCCTGTGCAGGGCGCTGCCTCTGCCCGTCATTCAAAAAGTTCTTTGGTGTGGGCCTTTTTTGAGGCGAGTGCATCAGATCGCACAGCTGCTGTTTGCAACATATGTCTCAAGCGTATATCGCGTGGCCAAAACATCAGCCGCTTGGGCACCACATGCTTGATCAGACATATGTTGACCTGCCATGCAGCTCGTTGGCAAGCCTACCTTAAAGACCCACACCAAAGAACAAAGCTGACCTCTTCTTGCACCGCATCAGCTGGGATCTCCAACCCCACTATACCTTCACTCCTCTCTGAAACCTGCTCTGAGAGGAATGAAGGTGTAGAATTAGGTGTGTCACAGCCAAGTACTTGCGGGCACTCTGCTAGCAGTACACCAACGTCCGATTCTAGCAGGCAAATTTCCCTGCCCCAGCTGCTGGACCGTCAAAAGAAGTTCACTCCCAGCCATCCACATGCCCAGCGGTTGAATTCTAGCTTGGCTAAATTGCTAGCGCTTCAACTGCTGCCTTTTCAGTTGGTAGACTCGGCCCCCTTCCGTGAGTTTGTGCAATGTGCGGTTCCTCAGTGGCAGGTTCCCAAACGGCACTTTTTCGCACGGAAGGCGAATCCGGCTCTCTACAGGCATGTGGAAGGCAATGTCTTGGCCTCGCTGGACAGGGTGGTCAGCGGTAAGGTGCATATTACCGCTGACTCATGGTCCAGCAGGCATGGACAGGGATGTTACCTTTCTTTCACGGCCCATTGGGTCACTCTTTTGGCAGCTGGGAAGGATGCAGGACAAGGTGCAGTAGTGTTGGAGGTTGTTCCACCGCCACGCCTCCAAAATGCTACTACTGGTTGTGACACACCTCTCTCCTCCACCCCCTCCTCTTCTTCTTCCTCCATGGCCTCTTCCTGTGGTTTGTCCTCGGAACCAGCGGTGCTCCGTAGGCATTCAAGGGGCTACGCAAGTACGCAGGCAAAAAGATGCCATGCCGTGCTTGCGCTGGTGTGTTTGGGGGACAGAAGCCACACTGGGGTAGAGGTCCTGTCTGCTCTGCAGGGGCAGGCCGAGAGGTGGTTGACGCCACGCCAGCTTAAGCCAGGAATGGTGGTTTGCGACAATGGCACCAACCTCCTCTCCGCCCTCCGACAGGGACAACTGACCCATGTGCCCTGTATGGCTCACGTCCTTAACCTGGTGGTGCAGCGGTTCTTGGGCAGGTACCCGGGCTTACAGGATGTCCTGAGGCAGGCCAGGAAAGTCTGTGTGCATTTCCGCAGATCTTATAATGCCAGTGCTCGCCTGGCTGAGCTGCAAAAGGAGTTGAACCTGCCCAAGAACCGCCTTATATGTGACATGCCCACCAGGTGGAACTCAACGTTGGCCATGCTGCAGCGGCTGCACACGCAGCAGAGGGCCATCAATGAGTACCTGTGCGACTACGGCACCAGGACAGGGTCAGGGGAGCTCGGGTTTTTTTCACCACGCCAGTGGGGCATGATCAGGGATGCATGCACTGTCCTGGCACCATTTGAGGAGGCCACGAGGATGGTGAGCAGTGACAGTGCATGCATCAGTGACACTGTACCTCTTGTCCACCTGTTGGAGCACACGCTGCGTGGAATAATGGACAGGGCACTTGAGGCAGAACAGAGGCAGGAAGAGGAGGACTTCCTTGCCTCTCAAGGCCCCCTTTACACAGACAGTGTTCCTTCTGTCCCACCCATCGCACAGGAAGAGGAGGAGGAGGAGGAGGAGGAGGAGGAGGATTGTGTCAGCATGGAGGTGAAGGCTGGCACTCAGCATCATCAGCAGCAGTCTTTTAGGGATGATTTACAGTCCCAAGAAACCAGTGGACTTGTACGTGGCTGGGAGGAGGTGGCTGCGGATCATGTCGTCCTTAGTGACCCAGAGGACTCCGGACTGAATGCCTCAGCTAACCTACGCTGCATGGCCTCCCTGATCCTGCAAAGTTTGCGGAAGGATCCTCGTATTCTTCGGATCAAGGAGAGGGACCATTACTGGCTGGCCACTCTCCTTGATCCACGGTACAAGGGTAAGGTTGCGGACCTTATCGTACCGTCGCAGAGGGAGCAGAGGATGAGACAACTCCGGGAGGCCTTGCAGAAAGGTCTGTGCAACGCGTTCCCAGAGACTGGGAGGTTACAAACTCCTGGTCCTGGACAACGAGTTGCTGAGGCTTCGGGCAGTCAAAGAAGGAGCGGTGGGGAAGGTGGCCGTCTGACCGATGCGTTCAGACAATTCTTTAGTCCGCAGCCCCAAAGTATGATCGGTTCCAGCAACCATCGCCAGCGTCTGATATACATGGTCCAGGAATACCTAGGGGCAAGGTCAGACTTGGACACCTTCCCCACCGAAAATCCTCTGGCTTACTGGGTCTTGAGGATGGATCACTGGCCAGAGCTTGCACAGTATGCAATTGAGCTACTGGCCTGTCCTGCATCCAGCGTTCTTTCAGAACGCACATTCAGTGCTGCTGGAGGATTTGTCACGGATCACAGGGTGCGCCTGTCCACCGACTCGGTTGATCGACTGACTTTCATCAAGATGAACCAGTCTTGGATCACCACCAGCTACCACACACCAGATGCTGATATAACAGACTAATTGATTTTAAAATGTCACATCCCTTCAAGACTGATGCTGATGCTGAGTGCCTGTGCTGGTATGTTGACTGGCTATCCTCCTCCTCCTCCTCAATGATACGATTAATGATGATAGCTTGGAAGATCATTTTGGTTTATGGGTGACGCCACCAGTGGCTAAGGCCCAATTTTTCAGCCCCTGTTTAACAGGGGCGTGTAATTAAAATTTTTGATGCAATACTTTGCAACAGGCCTCATTGCTGTGCTCCAAGTACAGTATCTGTGAGGGGTTGCAGTGTTGTGCCACCAGTGCCTAAGGCCCAATTTTTCAGCCCCTGTTCAACAGGGGCATGCAATTATAATTATTGTTCGAATAATTCACAGCAGGGCCCATTGCTGCGCCCACCAAGAGTAACTGTCAGGCCTTACAGTGTTGTGGCACCAGCACCACCATCAAAGGCCCAATTTTTACTACCACTGTTCAACAATTATATGTTATTACAATTCCTGATATAATAGTTGACAGCAGGGCGTTCCAGCACCCACCAAGAGTAACTGTGAGTGCTTACAGTGTTGTGCCAACACCAACACCTAAGGGGCCAATTTCTGCAGAGTATATACGGCAGGTCCCTACTTTCAAACATCCAACTTACAAACTACTACTACTTGCAAACGGAAGAAGACAACAGGAAGTGAGAGGAAATCTACCCCTTGGAAGGAAAATTCTCTCCTGTAAGAATTAATATGGGAGAAAGGTGTCTCCTCTCTACTGATGCTTTATCACCAATCCTTGTTTCAATAAAAACACCACATTTCAAAAACAGTTGTCATTGGGACGCAAAGTGAGGTGAAATGTTCTGAACAGGGGCACAGACAGCAAAAAAAATGTGACAGGGGTGATAACCGTTCCCTATGTTTTGCAAAAAGCTAAAAAAAAGGAATTTGGCATGGAGCTACACTTAAACAATGCAGCTGTTCAAAATTACAAACAGATTCTACATAAGAACAAACCTACAGTCCCTGTCTTGTATGCACCGCCTGTATACGGCTGTTCAGAGTATATAGGTCCTTTTTTATTTTATGTGCGGGGTTCCCCTTAATATCCATACAAGACCCAAAGGGGCTGGTAATGGGCTGGGGTAGGGGGGGGGGGGGTTGATGGGGTAGCTATGCCATTTTTCCTAAAGATTTTCATCCATATTACCGGGACCAGACATTGCATTAAAGCCGCAAGCAGTTTTAAATGGCTTTTTTTCCTTTAGAAATTTTATTTTGTGCAGGGACAGTTCTAAACACGGGAAACACGTGGCACTTCACAGGCATACTTTAGACACCCCCCAGGTACAATATTTAAAGGAATATTTGACTTTTTTTTTTTCACTTTATGCATCATTAAAATGACTGCTCCCAGAAAACGTCAGTTTTTAAAACTTCTTTTTGCATTGATACATGTCCCCTGGTGCAGAACCCGGGTTCCCAAACTCTGTTTCGGACAATAACATGGATAATAGTCGTTATAATTAGCACTTTAGAATCCGAACGTTCGCATCCATTGTATTTAATAGGGTTCTAATGTTCGTGCGAACTTTCGGTCCGTTCGCGGGTTCTGGTGCGAACCGAACCCGGGGGTGTTCGGCTCATCACTAATTGTCAATAATGCAAGGTATAAATACAGAACATACTAAACTGCATATTGGGATGATGGGATGATTGGACTATTGGTTACAATACTGAGTATTGCAGCCAATAATCCAATCATCCCATCATCCCAATATGCAGTTTAGTACGTCCCTATAAATACCTAATGGCCCGTACACACGACCTGAAAATCGGACGACAGATCGTTCGACTTTTTTCGCTTAATAGTCGCAAATAGAAATTTAATAGATTACTAAAGTCACGAAAATTCTCGTACAACAGAAAAAAAATCGGAAGTGATGTCATGTGTTGTAATGTATTTGTATTGTATTTTCGGACGACAACTATACTGACTAAACAAAAATCGTACGATCTGGTATCGTACGAGGAAAATTTCCGTGCTTGTCCGATCGAATAATATCGGCTGATTTGTCGTGATCAGCTCTCGAAAGCTCTGTACTAACGATCCAATTATCGTACGATTCTTCCTCGGACGACAGTTTTCGTACGATATTCGGATCGTGTGTACGGGCCATAAGTTATTAAACAAGTAAAAGAAGAACATATAAATATAACTGACATTGAAATGTATCCCTAATAAAGAAAGAAAGTAGGGATATATCAGAATTGTTAACAAAATAAAACAAACTAATATTATTGTTTAAAAAATATATGAAAAGAATCAGTATATGAAGTAGTATTTCCGTAATATATAAAAAAAAATATATATATATATGAAAAGTGTGGCGTGCATTTCTATTCAGCCCCCTTTACTCCGTTACCCCTAACTAAAATCTAGTGGAACCACCTGTGTGTAATTTAGTCGCAGTATAAATACAGTTGTTCTGTGAAGCCCTCAGAGGTTTGTTAGAGAACCTTAGTGAACAAACAGCATCATGAAGGCCAAGGAACACACCAGACAGGTCAGGGATAACGCTGTGGAGAAGTTTAAAGAAGGGTTAGGTTATAAAAAAAATATCCCAAGCTTTGAACATATAACGGAGCACTGTTCAATCCATCATCCGAAAATGGAGTATGGCACAACTGCAAACCTACCAAGACATGGGCGCCCACCTAAACTGACAGGCAAGCAGAGCATTAATCAGAGAAGCAGCCAAGAGGCCCATGGTAACTCTGGAGGAGCTGCATAGATCCACAGCTCAGGTGGGAGAATCTGTCCACAGGACAACTATTAGTGGTGCACTCCACAAATCTGCCCTTAATGGAAGAGTGACAAGAAGAAAGCCATTGTTGAAAGAAAGCCATAAGAAGTCCCGTTTGCAGTTTGCAAGAAGCCATGTGGTGGACACGGCAAGCACGTGGAAGAAGGTGCTCTGGTCAGATGAGACCAAAATGTAACTTTTTGGCCTAAAGGCAAAACGCTATGTGTGGCGGAAAACTAACACCGCACATCACCCTGAACACACCATCCCCCCTGTGAAACATGGTGGTGGCAGCATCATGTTGTGGGGATGCTTTTCTTCAGCAGGGACAGGGAAGCTGGTCAGAGTTGATGGGAAGATGGATGGAGCCAAATACAGACCAATCTTAGAGGACAACGAGTCTGCAAAAGACTTGAAATTGGGACGGAGGTTCACCTTCTAGCAGGACAACGACCCTAAACATACAGCCAGAGCTACAATGGAATGGTTTAGATCAAAGCATATTTATGTGTTAGAATGACCCAGTCAAAGTTCAGACTTAAACCCAATTGAGAATCTGTGGCAAGACTTGAATATTGCTGTTCACAGACACTCTCCATCCAATCAGACAGAGCTTGAGCTGTTTTGCAAAGAAGAATGGGCAAAAATGTCACTCTCTAGATGTGCAAAGCTGGTAGAGACGTCCCCAAAAAGACTTGCAGCTGTAATTCAAGGTAAGGTGGTTCTACAAAGTATTGACTCAGGGGAAAGGAAGGTAGCCGCTCCAGGTAGAAACCTTGGTGGTGATCTGCCCCACAGAGATCTCAGGTGCAGACAATGCAATCAGCAAAGCAGGAATAGCAAGCATGTATTTCTGGACAGCCGCACTCTGAACAATAGTTGCCTTTATTAAAATTAGGACAGCACCACAAGCCACAGCAAACAAACACTTGGACAGCTGACGCGTTTCACACTATATCTAGTGTTTAGTCATAGCTGACTAGCACAATACAACATCACAAATGTATATTACTGTCATGAAACCATGTGACTATGAACAAGGGTGGTGAAATGTGTCTAATTAGCTAATCAATTAAGTAAATGCGTGATTTAGCAACCCCTATGAACATAGTAAGGTGATTATCCAGTGTGAATGTGTGAAATGAGAAAACAAAAAATGTGATATTTTAGGTGAGCAAATACAAATAAATAAATGAATCAATCATTGAATAAAAGTGTAAAAAAGTGTAAAAAAAATGTGTAAAAATGTTTTTTTTTATTGAGATGAAAGTTAAGATTGAAATATTAACCACTTGCTTACTGGGCACTTAAACCCCCTTCCTGCCCAGGCCAATTTTCAGCTTTCAGCGCTGTCACGCTTTGAATGACAATTGCGCAGTCATGCGACGTGGCTCCCAAACAAAATTGGCGTCTTTTTTTTCCCACAAATAGAGCTTTCTTTTGGTGGTATTTGATCATCTCTGCGTTTTTTATTTTTTGCGCTATAAACAAAAAAAGAGCGACGATTTTGAAAAAAACACAATATTTTTTACTTTTTGCTATAATAAATATCCCAATTTTTTTTTTTTTTCTCAGTTTAGATCGATACGTATTCTTCTACATATTTTTGGTCAAAAAAATCGCAATAAGAGTTTATTGATTGATTTGCTCAAAAGTTATAGCGTCTACAAAATAGGGCATAGTTTTATAGCATTTTTATTAATAATTTTTTTTTTACTAGTAATGGCGGCGATCAGCGATTTTTATTGTGACTGCGACATTATGGCGGACACATCGGACACTTTTGACACCATTTTGGGACCATTGTCATTTATACAGCGATCAGTGCTATAAAAATGCACTGGTTACTGTAAAAATGACACTGGCAGTGAAGGGGTTAACACTAGGGGGCGAGGAAGGGGTTAAATGTGTGCCCTAGGAGTGATTACTACTGTGGGGGGAGGGGACAGACTGGGGGAGGTGACCGATCTGTGTCCCTATGTACAAGGGACACAGCATCGGTCTCCTCTCCCTGACAGGACGTGGATCTGTGTGTTTACACACACAGATCCACATCCTTGTCTGTGTACAGGCCGATCGCGGGTGCCTGGCGGACATCGCGGCCGCCAGGCACGCGCATCGGCATGTCAGTGACGCACCGGGGGCGTCCCACAGTGGCCGGAGGAGCCGAGGCCGTCTATTGACGTCCTCCCGGATACCTAGAGCCACCTTGAGGCCGTCATTCGTCTATAGCCCGGGCTCCATCTAGTTAAAGTTAAAATTAAAAATGGAATTAAATTTAGAATCGCAGTAAAAGTAAAAATGAGTGCGATGTGGAATCAAATGTGCTTGAGTACAAAAACACCTAATGGGGACAACCGAAGTGAAAATGATAAATACCCATAAAGGGTATGTCATACTGTGTGATAAATGTACATGACATGTCACTAAGTAAAACTACTACAATTAATTAAAATTAACTTAATAATAAATGTGCATATGAACAGGTGAATCTGCAAAGCAGAGCAAGGTGTATATGTGAGGAAATAATAATGAATCATGTGAATAAATGGGCCATAATTGTCCAATAAATGGAAATGTCAAGCCTAAAACTGAATAGGGGGAGAGAGTGTGACTAACGATGGTAAGATGACTCATTGTAATGTGATAGGCACCATAACTGTATACATTTCGCTATGAATGTGGCTAGTAATAAAGGAGCATGGATATATAAATGAATGAATGCATAAATGAATGTATGTGAAACCAAATGCTGGACTTGATATGATGTAATATGGTATGATATAATACAATGTAAAAATTATTGAATGTTAAAAGTTGAGATGTATTGTAAAATGCACCTCACAAAAATCGATCGAGGTCAAAAAGGATCAAAAAAGATCACAGGGATCAAGAGACTCAGGGGGGCTGACTACAAATGCACGCCACACTTTTCACATATTTATTTGTAAAACATTTTGAAAACCATTTATCATTTTCATTCCACTTAACAATTATGTGCCTCTTTGTGTTGGTCTATCACATAAAACCCCAATAAAATACATTTATGTTTTTGGTTGTAACATGAAAAAATGTGGAAACTTTCAAGGGGTATGAATACTTTTTCAAGGCACTGTACATGGGTCGAATTCCGAACGAATTGTCTTTCGAAAACCAGAAACTTTGTGTGTTTTGTGATCCGATGGTGTCACCATTGATTTTAAAATTCGACCAAAGTCTTCAATTTCGGATATGAAAGGAAAGGGTTAATACCGTGCTGATCCCTGAATGTGTTAAAGCAGTCAGCACAGCAAGAGACACATTTTTATTCAGTGGAAAAAGTTATGTGCAGTGCTAATAAATGAACAAACAAACCTTTATGGCTACAGTGCAATCTGAAAAGTGAACCAAACACCAAAAAGTGCCTATGTGATTGTGTCTATCATAAACAGTGTTGAACATGTAATGACACATGATATCAGAATATATAGAAAAAATATATAAAAGTCAAGAAAAAATGTCCAGTGCATCCATATGTGAAAAACAAATGTTCTTTGAGGTTTTCAAGGAAGAAAGCAAACAACAGAGATCATATGGAGTGAAGGAATCCACCACCAATTATGAAAAGGCTTACCGGATCAAGTGGACTCAATAAGGCTTATACCCCATGAGTCAACCAAGCAGGAGGTGTAATCACACCAATGGAGGAGCTTCCACACCGCTGGTGCCGATCACAACGGGAGGTGAACCCTGGGTCCTTGATGTAACTTGGTCCCGTGATGGTTAGATGGACTCAGCAGGTAGCAGACCAAAGGCATACACTATATCCGGATGCACTCAGACGATATATCCAAGAGAAACAGATTAACTCCACATAGTGTAAATCCGTAGATAAACATGTATTATAAAAATGTCAAGAACACTCACATGTCCATGGATAAAAAGGCACCTAAAATACAATAAGCATAACGCAATGGCACCAACATCTGATGCGTTTCGTCTGAATAGACATCATCTGGGGTATGATGGGGTAAATTCCCGGATTCTTCTTTTCTTTCCGGGAATTTTCTTTTCTTGTGCTCATGCGCATTTACTTTTCGATAATATTTCTGACACGATTCTCCCATCATTGATTAGAAAATCATTTGTTTTTCAAAAAATTTCCAACATGTCCGATCACTCAAATTCGATGGCTGTACTGGCATTAAAAGTAGGGTTTTAAGAGGCGTTAAAAATGCCCCTCAAATGCCTACACAAAGGATATAATGGACAGCACACAGTGCTGTTCACGCTATAAAAACATGAAGCGTCAGCGTTGCGTCACTTCAAAATTGAAGCCTCATGTCGAGTCAGGAGGCGTTTGAAGCCTTTCAATGCTTCCCATTCAAGTCTATGGTAAAGCTTCACAAACGCTCTGGCAGGCAGTTTCAGTGCGGTTAGATTTGTTTATATCCTGTTATGGAATAGGTGTTTGTGGAGCGGTTTTAACACGCCTTAACGCTCATCAAATGACAAAAAAAGGGCATTTGGGGAGCATTTTTAACTCATCATTAAACGGTTGTAAAACGTCAGTCTTAAGCCCCGTACACACGATCGGTTTGACTGATGAAAACCGTCCGATGGATGGTTTTCATCAGACCAACCGATCGTGTATGGTACCCATCGGTCTTTTTTCCATCGGTTGTAAAAAATAGAACTTGTTTTAAAAATTTCCGATGGATAAAAAACCGATGGGAATTTCCGATCGTCTATGGGCAAGTCCATCGGTTAAAAAACCCACGCATGCTCAGAATCAAGTCGACGCATGCTCAGAGGCATTAAACTTAATTTTTCTCGGCTCATCGGAGTGTTTTACGTCACCGCGTTTGGAACGGTCGGTTTTTTGACTGATGGTGTGTGGCCAAGACTGATGAAAAACAGTTTCATCGGATTTCCGATGGACAAATCCATTGGACGAAAATCCATAGGTTATCCGATCGTGTGTACAGGGCTTAACACCCATACTAAAGCTCATTAATGCTAGTCTAACGCCCATACTAAAGCTCATTAATCCTAGTCTAACGCCCATATTAATGCTATAGGAGCGTTTGTTAAGCATTAGACATTTAGTCAAGTGTGGACAAGCTCTCATAGCTTTACATAATGCAGCAACATCCACACACATAGGACACCCAACGTTAGAGGTGCTTTAGTCTTCCAAAGCAAATACACTCTTCCACACTGGTACTGACTAGTATTCCAATGTTTCTCTCTTTCCCTCAGCTTCTATCCTTTAGCCCCTGTTCACACTATATCCGACTTTGGAATCATGTGACTTCACTTGAAGTCGCACAATTTCAAAGAAGCAGGTCAATGAAACTTTAGGTACAACTTGGCTGACATCTGTGTGACTTCATGCACATATGTCTATGCAAGTCACACCTGAAATCGAAAAAGAAAAAATAGTGTAGAAAGCAATTTTTTTCCAAATCGGTGAGGCACCGCAAAGTCAGCGTCGCATTAATATGAACAGTTCCATTGCCGATAATAGGGTGTGACTTGTCATGTGATTTGGGGGCTCACACGCACCAGTGTGAACGGGGGCTTACTCAGCTAATGTGACACCAGTGCTGATGGAGAGGGGCAAACAAGGGTGCTGTGCAGGCGCCTGACATCCTCCTTATCAACTGTAGAGCCAAAACCTTTTTCTTTAGATAAAGTAGGAAAGGGTTAACCCCCCCTCCAAGGATATTGTTTAGTTGCCTGCGAACTAGGGATGTCCCGATACCGATACTAGTATCGGTATCGGCACCGATACCGAGCATTTGCCTGAGTACTTGTACTCGGGCAAATGCTCCCGATGCTTCACCCGATACTTGTGATCAGCAGTGATCAGTGCGGTGGGGGAAGTTACCAGCACCGATCACCGCTGTATATATTTAAAAGTAGTTTCTCCGAGTCCACTTCTCTCTCTCTCTCTCCCCCCCTCGCGCGGGTATCAGCTGCTTTAAAATCAGCGGTGATCGGTGCTTGTAGCTCCCCCACACACGATCACCGCTGATTGTCCCCGTATCCTCCTCCAGCCCCCTCCGTTTTGCTGCTGTCCCAATCCGTGTGTCCCTCCGTGTTGCCGTCCCAATCCGTGTCCTCCTCCGTGCCGCCGTCCCAATCCGTGTCCCCCTCCGTGCTGCCGTCCCAATCCGTGTCCTCCTCCGTGCCGCCGTCCCAATAGGTGTCCCCCTCCATGCTGCCGTCCCAATCCGTGTCCTCCTCCGTGCCGCCGTCCCAATAGGTGTCCCCCTCCGTGCTGCCGTCCCAATCCGTGTCCTCCTCCGTGCCGCCGTCCCAATCCGTGTCCCCCTCCGTGCTGCCGTCCCAATCCGTGTCCCCCTCCGTGCTGCCATCCCCCTCTGTTCTCCTCCTCCACCCCCTCCATCTGTCAGGATGGAGAGCGGAGGTAGGAGCCGGTAAATCTGGCTCCTTACTGTTCGGAATGTACAGAGTCAGTGATCACTGACTCTGTCCATTCACATAACTGAAACATCGTAAACTGTGTTTACAATGTTTTAGTTTATGAATGAAGAGAAGCCGCGGTCTTCTCTCCATTCATTTTCAGCGCAGCAGAGGCTGCTGAGAAAGGGACTGGGGAATCTGTCCCTAGTCCCTTTCTCTGTCTCAAAGGGGAGATGTCAGAGGTCTGTTAAGACCCCTGATATCTCACCAAAGCCCCCCAACAGGGCTGATAAAAAAATAAAAAATTTAATAAAAAAATAAATAATAAAGAAATGAATTGTAAAAAATAAATAAAATAAAATAGAAGAAAAAACACACTGACACTGTCCACCCCCCACCCCTTAAAAAAAGAAAACATTATAAAAAATCAATCAATAAATAAATAAAAAAAAATTGTGTAAAAAAAAAAAAAAAAAAAAAAAATAATTTTTTTTAAAAGAGATAAAAAAAAAAGTATCGGTATTCGGTATCGGCGAGTACTTGGAAAAAAGTATCGGTACTTGTACTCGGTCTTAAAAAAGTGGTATCGGGACAACCCTACTGCGAACATTTGAGGACATTTCCTTTGCTGTTTCAGAAGAGTTTGAGGAAATCTCTCAAAGTGAGAGGAATTCAGACAGGTGTCCCTAAAAAGGTGTCCCCATTATGCTCCTTATACTCATAATTGATGTATTTACCCCGGGACTTGCTGGTGAAAAGTTCCTAAGGAAAAACCACAAGTGTGGTCCCGACAGCGCCAGCTTACATGCAGACCACATGTGCATAGACACATAAAAATCCCAGATTACTTCTTCAAGCTTGCAGAATTGAAGCGGAGTGTGATTTACATGCGTACTGGCACGTTTACAGCAGCCATAGAAAGAAAGGGACTTTAAACGTAACCCCCAGGAGAACGAATATTACATGGAGCTCATGCAGATCAAGGCATAAGATGTTTTAAAAAGGTTGAATGCGCGGATGCCTGAGGGAGAAGTCGCATCCCCTTAGAGCTCCGCTCCCGGGTTAAACAAACCGGAGAACCGACTGCTGTTTTCACCGCAAACTGCACCAGCTCCCGCAAATTCATACCAGGTACACTTTGGCTTATTGAGGATGGTCACGAGGGGGCCAAAAACAAAGTATAAGATTGGTATCTCTAAGGATACACCGGCCCGGCAGACATCCAAGATGGCGGCGCCTGGTACCTCACAGACTCGCACACAGCGGGTTCCTAAATCCCTGTCACACAATGTCAAAACTGTGGACACAGCTGGTGAGATTGATTCTGACTATGAAACACCTGAAAATGTTATTCAGTCTAGCATGTTTAGACAATTTGAGAAAATGCTTCAAAAAGCTTTGAAACAAACTTCTGACCAGATAACAGAGAAGCTGACAAGGGAGATTAGGGAGCTGGGGCATAGAACAGCTGAATTGGAAATGCGGGTAGATGATATAGAAACCACCACACAGCATTATGATGCTACTATTGAACAGCTTAAGGATGAGAACTCTTTATTACAAAACCGTTTGGAAGACCAGGAGAATAGGGACCGTCGCTCCAACCAAAGAATCAGAGGTCTCCCTGAATCAATCTTAGACTTACAGGGAACTATATGTGCACTGTTTCAGGAACTGTTACCAGGTATTTCACCTGAGAGATTGGAAATGGACAGAGTCCACAGGGCCCTAACTCAACGCAAACCCAATGGACCCCCTAGAGATATTATAGTTAAATTTCATTACTATAAAACAAAGGAGCAAATACTTGCTGCTGCTAGAGGTAAAAACACTCTTGAGTTCCAGGGCAATATCTATCAGCTCTTTACAGACCTCTCTCCTCTAACTGTTACTAAGAGGCGTTCTATGAAACCACTGCTGCAAGTACTTCAAAAGCACCAAATCATATACCACTGGGGGTTTCCATTCTCTCTCCGCTTTACATACTTGGAAACCAGATATACCTGTCACACGTCCGATGAACTTCGGTCAGCCTTAATTGATCTAGGCCTGATGGATCACGCCAACTCTAAGGAGCAACCTCGTAGACGTGCGGCTTCTAGATCACCTCCAAATGAAACCGACCTGGACCCAAACCCCTCTGGCTATACTAGACAGAATCTTCATAAAAGAGGACGTTTTGATAGTCAGGCACCGATAAACGTCGACTCAATGGACTGATTGTTCACTTCTCATTAATCTTATCCATGTTTCTCCCCTTTTGTAGGGTATTAGCCCCATTGCTTTATTCTGAAAAGCATTGCACTATCTATGCTTGAAGAACTAGAATCCTGTTCTCAATTTTTTTTTTTTTTTGTGGTGTTTTGTTTCTGACAAATATGTCTATTTCTTTAATCTATATGCACATAATATATGCATATTAATTTGTACTTATGAAATATGAATCTAGGTTTCTATTTAGGGTTTTAATCAGCCAGAAGATTTATATTTCATTTACATTTTCGAGTCAAGTGTTTTTAAGGGGTTTTTTTTTTTTTTTTTTTTTTTTTCGTCCCCTTCCTGACTAATATGTCTACTTAATAACTTAAATGCATATTATATTGTACCTATGAAATATATATTTGGGTAATTATTTATTGTTTCAGTCAGCAAGAAGGTCTATATTACATTTACATTTTTGAGTCAAGTGTTTTTAAGGGGTTCTTTTTTTTTTTTTTTCTCGTCTTGTCCCCTTTTCTGACAAATATGTCTACTTAGTAATTTATATGCATATTATATTATACTTCTGAAATATGAATTTGGGCATTTATTTATTGTTTTAGTCAGCCAGAAGGTCTATATTACATTTCTATTTTTTTTAATTTTTTTTTTTTTTGGGTGTCTGTCCCCTTTCTGACAAATAGGTCTACTTAGTAATTTAAATGCATATTATATTGTACCTATGAAATATAAATTTGGGTAATTATTTATTGTTTTAGTCAGCCAGAAGGTCTATATTACATTTCCATTTTTTTTTTTTTTTTTCTCTTTCTCTCTCCCTTCCCTTTCCTCTATATTTGCGAGCTTGTTTATTAATTATTTCGCTTGCGTTGACGGTTTGCTTCACAAGTGTTAAGATTGATATTTTCCAGCCTTCTTATGGACGCATTCATCTAGAAATTGACTCAACATACTTCCCAAAGTTGGTATGCTTCCTTTCTCTCTCTTTTCTTTTGTTTAGTGCATCTCCAGTCTTCTTGATAGAGAATTATTTATGTTTTCTATTATAATACTTAAGTGTTCTCCGGCGTTGTTTTTCCCTCCGGAACTTCTTGCGGCCCCCTACGTACCCCCTGACTCCTGCTACTATTATGCAGGAGTTGGTCGGTGACCATGGAACCCCTCGGAGATTTTTTGTTTTCTCTCCGAGATGTTCCTGCGCCCTACTAGTACATCATTATTTTATGACACTAATTGCAGTCATTAGGGCTTCTTTTTTATTTGGTTTCTTCTTTATTCTTTCTTTTCTCTTTCCTTTCTTCTCCTCTTCTGTCTCCCTTGGTGGCGGTTCGTACTCATAATATGGGTTTCATTAACCCTTATATAAAACTTACCCTTACTATGTCATGGCCCCCATAAACATTTTGTCCTTAAATGTACAAGGCTTCAACGTTCCACAAAAAAGAACTAAAGCTCTACGTTCCTTTTCAGCTAGAAAAGCTCACATCGTTTTCCTCCAAGAAACGCACTTTATCAATAACGCCTCCCCTAGATTTCTTTCCTCCTCCTACCCTCAATTCTACGCAGCTTCAGCTACAACTAAGCAACGTGGGTCCTTGATTGGATTCCACCGTTCTACACCATTTACCCTTAATACACAAATATCTGACCCTGAGGGTAGATATGTTTTGTTAACAGGCTTTATTGCTGATACTGAAGTCACATTAGTTTCGTATTACGCCCCAAATAAACGTCCTGAAGCTTTTCTATCACATCTTTTCCAACTAATCGAATCACATAAATTTGGAACAATAATATTATGTGGCGACTCCAATACTACCATTTATCCTTTCTTGGATAAATCCCCGTCATCTCCTAACTCTCCTACCCATAAACGGTCCTTCCAATCCCTACTTACTTCTTTTAATTTTGTTGATACCTGGCGGGAACTTAACCCAACTTCCAGAAATTTTACACATTATTCTTACCCACACAAATCCTTCTCACGAATAGACCATATTTTCCTCCCCTCTAGTATGCTCCCTGAAGTAATATCCTCTAATATAATCCCATTTCCTTGGACAGACCATTGTGCGGTCACTGCTACAATTACCTCTCCTATACCTAGGTCACATGACACCACTTGGTGTATTAACGACTCCATCCTAACTCACCCCTCACACCGTTCAGATATTGAACTGGCTCTTAATGATTATATCTCATTTAATGACACTACTGATGTCTCTGCCCTTACATTATGGGAAGCCCATAAAGCTGTTATTCGGGGCAGCTTGATACAAAAGGCGAGATCTATTAAAAGAGATTGCAAGATTCTGTTCACCAAACTTGAAGCAAATTTTAACGCTTGTCATTTGGCTCATCAAGCTACCCCGAATGCAAACACTAACACTAAATTGGAAAGGGCCCGGCTTGAGTTGGATCTTTTTCTGACAGATTCGGCAGACAAACTCTTACGCAAGCGGCAACATACCCTATACCGCAAAGCCAATAAGCCCGATACCCCAATGGCCCGCAGTCTCAAGTCTATTGATCGTTCACAAGCTGCATTCCGACTTAGAACCTCCAGAGATGCATACACTAGTAACCCATTAAAGATCTTGGACATCTTTCAATCTAAATTAGCTAGGCTCTATGACCCTGGCTTAATCTTTGATAAAAACAAAGCAGACACTTTGTTCTCAGATGTTACACTTCCCACAATGACACCGGAACAGTGTGAATATTTGGAGAGTCCCATAACGGCCTTGGAAGTTAAAGCTGCTATTAAAGAATTGAAGCCTCACAAGAGACCGGGCCCCGATGGGTTTTCTGCACTATACTACAAACAATTTGACTCGATTTTAACGCCTCTATTGACTAGAGCCTTCAATTCTTTGTTAGCTGGTCATTCGTTTAAAACCGAAACACTAACTTCCATCATAGCAATGATTCCCAAACCTAAATCTGACACTACCTCTTGGTCTAATTACCGCCCCATATCTCTTTTAAATCTAGACATTAAGTTACTAGCTAAGATCTTGGCAACTAGATTGAATAGCATTATAGGTAAGCTTATCCATCGTGACCAAACTGGCTTCATGCCCTTGCGTCAAGCGGGGGATAATGTCAGAAGAGCACTTTTATTAATTCATGCCGCCAAAAAAAGACGTATCCCAACTTGCCTTATATCATTAGATATTAGGAAGGCGTTCGACTCAATCAGCTGGCCATATCTACAATATACTCTTCAAAAATGGGGTTTTGGGGAAAATTTCTTAACTTGGGTCTCCTCACTATACAGCACTCCGAAAGCTTATATTAAATATATGGGCTACAAATCAGCTATGATAGATATTAGGAGAGGTACTAGACAGGGTTGCCCCCTATCCCCTTTACTTTTTGCCCTACTTATTGAACCCTTAGCATGTATTATTAGAAATAATCCTAATATCAAAGGTGTAGAATTAGGTGGACATCACCACAAATTGAGTCTTTTTGCAGATGACATTCTGATTTTTTTATCCCATCCCCATGTGTCAGCCCCAAATCTAGTAAATACTTTGGACAAATTTGCAAAGATTTCTGGATTGTGTGTTAATCATGCCAAATCTAATGCCCTTAATATTTCCCTTTCGCCATCTGAGTTACAACAAGCTCAAACGTCTTTACCTTTTAATTGGGAAGTGCACCATATTTCATATCTCGGAGTCCAACTCACTTCTTCTATATCCGACTTATTTTCAGCTAACTACTTACCCTTATTGAAGTCAACTACTAATCTGATGAAACAATGGTCTTCTCTTCCTTTATCTTGGATTGGGAGGATTAATGCTACTAAGATGTCAATCTTACCAAAGTTCCTTTACCTATTCCGAGTTCTCCCCATACATATACCTCCTTACTTCTTGAGGCTCACTCAAAAGAGAGTGATGGCTTTTATATGGGGCTCTACAAAGCCCCGTATACCTAGATCGACTCTTTATCTTGATAAATTGAAAGGTGGTCTGGGAATTCCTAACTTTTCCTCATACTACTTTGCTGCTCAGCTAGCACAACTCCCCAAATACCATTCTACAATAGAATCCCCTCTATGGGTAGCGATTGAATCAGTGGATATTGACCCCATTTCTGTGAATAATTTGCTCTGGTTAGCTCCTAAAGATAGACTAAACTTATCTAACCCTGTAACCAAACATTCTATAGCTATCTGGGACAAATATAGATCCAAAAAAAGCCTACAATCCACTCATAACCCTCTACTCTCTTTTCTTCGAAATCCCTCATTTTACCCCGCCTGGAAATTTCCCCTATCATTTGCAGCTTGGTCCAGAAGAAACCTACTTCAATTCCATAATCTAGTTTCCTCTAATGATATTCTTACGTTCCCAACATTATGTGATTTATACAAACTCCCCATGAAGGAGATCTTCCGCTATTTACAAATTAAGAACTTTTATACACCCCTCGTTGATACGGGATCCCCTCTCACCCAAATGACTCAATTTGAACGTATCTGTAACAGTGATCCCCATACTAGAGGATTAATATCACTTTTGTATAAACGCATCAATTCCACATCCGACAAAACTTTACCATCCTATACGACTAAATGGGCACACGACATGGATAGAACATTCAGTAAAAGTGACTGGGATATTATATGGTCAGCTACTAAGCATTCCTCGCCAAACTGTTTTGCGTTGGAAACAAATTATAAGGTCCTTTCTCGATGGTACCTGGTTCCGGCCAGGATTGCCAAATTTGCCCCCTCGTACCCAAATCTATGTTTCAGAGGCTGTTCTGAACCGGGCACGCAGTTCCATATTTGGTGGCAATGTCCAATCGTTCAATCCTTCTGGAGTAAAATATTTCACATGGCCTCTATGGCCTTGGAAATACCAATCCCGCCAGACCCGGCACTGGCTCTCCTCAACCTCAAACCTCCTAATTTGAATAAGTCACAATTCAAATTACTACTACATCTCACCACGGCGGCTAAACAATCTATAGCCAAGGCCTGGAAAACCCAAACTTTGGTTGTGGCTGAAACTAAACATAGAATTAACAGAGCCCTTATCTTTTCCAAAATGTCTGCTATTGAAGATGACAACATTGCAACATATAATAAAATATGGAAACCATGGATTAAACACTTCTTACCCCCAGATTTTGATCAACTATTGTTGATGCCTCTTTGAAATACTTTAATGTTTATCTATTAATATAATATTTAAACGGGGCCTTGATCTGACTGGACCGCCACCCGGGGAGACAACCTTCACCTTTTTCTCTATTTTCCTATACCCATACCTTCTTTTCTAGAAATTTTACTTTTCTCCCATATTTCTTCTTCTTCTCTCTTACTTCTTCTGTCTTTCTGTTCTGGTTAGTTTTGTTACTTGTGTAATACAGATTTTTTACACATGTGATGTTCATTACATGACTTATATATATAACTTTAAAGTTTCACTTTATCAATCACTAATATCTTTGTGTTTTAAAGATTTGTTAGGAAAGTCTCCACTAAACAATTGAGGTATGACAACGTTCATCTGGTGTATCCTTCTGGATAGCCCAACATATTCTCTCATACTTAATCGAGCCCCCATCTGCTCACGGCTTGCTCCCTTCGGGGGTGAGTGGTTGGTCTGGAGACGTGATATTCTATCCTGAATATTGCTTATCTTCATTGTTCTAATCTTTTATACCTCTTTTTGTATTGATATAATTGTTACTGAGGTTTATCCTCTACTGCCTTTCTTTCAATATGTATTTTTAGTGATTACTGTATTTATTTACAATTCTATTCTTGATCAGAATGTAATGTTCAGTATATTTGCTATTTACTTGTAAAATCTAATAAAAATATTAAACAAGAAAAGATGTTTAAAAAAAATCATATTGTTCTATATTTAATTACTTTTGGACATTTCTTCAACCTTTAGATGTGCATTACAGCAACTTTGAAGGTTGGTGTCTATGTCCTGATGGAGAGGTCTCTGTAAAATGCATTAGGAGAATAATAATTTGTTAGGGCACCTTATTTGTAATTTTCTGCATGTATTCTTTTATGATGTTTGAGGTGTTATTCACCTGCTTTTTAGAGTCTGTATAATAAATTTGTGATTTTATCCTTTGGTGTATCTGTATGAGCTCTATGTTATAATATCCAGTCTCCTGGGGGGTTACGTCTAAAGTCCCTTTCTTTCTATGGCTTCTGTGAATTGTGCTGGGATGATGTCCTCAGGACACTTATGCCCTGTACACACGATCGGATTTCCGATGGAATAAAATCCAATGGATTTTTCCGTCGGAATTCTGATGAAGCTGACTTTCATCAGTCTTGCCTACACACCATCAGACAAAATTCCGACCTTCCAAAACGCCGTGACGTACAACACGTACGATGGCACTATAAATGGGAAGTTCAAATCCAATGGCGCCACCCTTTGGGCTGCTTTTGCTGATTTTGTGTTACCGCGTGTTAATAAAAGTTTGGTGTTAGCCGATTCGCGCTTTTCAGTCTCCGTGCTTTTCAGTCCGTTACAGCATGACGAATGTGCTATCTCCATTACGAACGCTAGTTTTACCAGAACGAACGCTCCCGTCTTGTAATTTAGTCTGAGCATGCGTGAATTTTTCTCCGATGGAGTTCCACACAGACGATCGGAATTTCCTATCGGTTTTTTTTCCCATCGGAAAAATTTAAAACATGTTCTGTTTTTTGGAAAAAAGTCCGATGGGGCCCACACATGATCGTTTTTTCCGATGAAAAAAGTCCATCTGACTTTTTTCATCGGAAAAAATGATTGTGTGTACAGGGCATTAGGGGTTGATTTTTCAGCTTGTTCATTTACCCTTTGACAAAAAAACCTGGAAGCTAATTGGTTTCTATGCAAAGCAGCACCAGATTTTGCACTCTCCAGTTTTAGTAAATCAACCCCTATATGTTTTGGGTTGATCAGCTTTAAATTCCACTTCTGTGCTAAAGCTGTATTGGCACATAAACACGTAAAATACTGACCAGTAATGCAGATTTTTGAAATTTTTCTCTAATTGCGACAGATAAAGGAAGGGGAGAAAAAAAAATTATTTTTGAGGTGCAAAATCATAATAACAGAATCTACTATAACCAGTTTGGCTCCAGAGAAATTTATAGATTTTTTTCGCATGCATGTAAAAAAAATCATAATTTTTGGCAATAAAATTACTTATAAACCCCCAAAACTTTGTATATTTTCTGAAAGCAGAGGCCCTGTAAAATAAAAAGGAGATAGTTGCAAATTTTTTCATCACGTGATATTTGCGCAACTGGTTATTAAACGCAAATTTTCATGATTTTTTTAAAATAAAATTACCTGTAATTTTACCAATATAATATCATTTTTTTGTTAAAATATGAGGTTGCAATGAGTAAATAGATACCAAACATTCCAGGTCTTAAAATTGCGTGTGCCCGCGATATCACCAAAAAACTATGGTGCCCAAAAATCTCCATAGGTGATGCTTTAAAAGCCTTTACAGCTCATCACTTTAGAGTTAACTAGGAGATCTTGTGCTATGATTATTGTTCTCACTTTGATGTTTGTGGCGATATGTCACACGTGTGGTGCGACTGCAGCTTACATTCACATGCGCACCGTGGGCTTGTGCTTGCGCAGGTGTGCAGGAAAACGAGGATTACGGCAATAAAAAAGAAAAAAATCTCTATGTGATCGCATTAGACAGGTGACAGGTACTTTTTATGGAAACGTTCAGGGGTCTAATAGACCCCAATGTCTCCCCTACCCTTCGGCACAGATCGGCTTGGTTAGATGGGTCCCCTGGCTGTACAGGCCAGGACATGGTGCATCTGAAACCAGTTTATTGTTTATTGTTTGCATGTGAGATCGAGGCATGGAATTGCCTTGGTCTCACAGCGCTCTTCCTCCCCTAGCCAGCGGTTGTGTTTCCGGGCTCCAGTAAGAGCGAGAGAGCCCGGGAACCATGGTAGGAGGAGGGCTGCCTGCGGGAGGGGGGAGGCACCCCGCTGCCATCTCTGTGAAAGTGATCAGCAGCTAAGGAGTCGGCTAAACAAAACCCACACAAGCTGATGGCTGCTACTTCAGCCATCATCTTGTGATTAAAGGTTCACTCTTCGGATGTACGTAGTACGTCCAAAGAGCTGAACTGGATAAAATATCAAAATTTTATTACATGATGAACATTGTTTAAACATCCCTTTAAAAATGTTACTAATAAAACCATCACAACATATCCATGCGGCTTGGACAACTATGCAGTGACTCCAGCTCTACATGTTTTGACAATGACTGGCTTCCTCAGAAGGCTTTTGAATGTTGCATAGAGTGCCACTATGAATGAAGAATAACAATTCTGAATACACAAATAACCAAATAAATATGTGAATCAATACTGTCATGTGTTAAGTACTTGAAAAAATCAATGTACACATATAGAATTGGATTACTTGGAGGGTACTCTTACCCAGGATGCTCAGGATCATTGGATGGATAACTCACAAAAAGAAATAATAACATCAAATAAAGTGCAGTACAGTGACAACTGTTCTACAAGGACATAAATAAATCAATAACACTATTCTCTACATAAAAATATTGTGTAAAATGTATACATATATACGAATACAAACTGAAAAACAAATAGTCCTACATTATAAATAAAATAATTAAATGAATAAAAAAATGAGTACAAAGTCACAATGAGTGTCCTTTTGTACATAAGTCCTTAAAGCAGAGTTCCACCCAAAAGTGGAAGCTCTGCATATTTGCTTCCTACCCCCCTCCAGTGCAACATTTGGCACCTTTCGGGGGGATTGGGTACCTGTTTGTGACAGGTACCCTTCCCCACTTCAGGGAGATGGTGCCACGGCGCCGTCCCTCGGAAGTACAGCCCAGTTCATCCACCAGTTAGAAAGGACAACACACTTCCTCCATGCGCAGTAGGGAACCGGCTGTGAAGCCAAAAAGCTTCACCACCAGTTTCCCTTACCATGAATGTCAGCGGCAGCACCCGAGAGCCAATCCGAAAATTAGCTGACCTTCTACTTCCTGGTCCTTCCACTCCACATACAAGCCAAAGACCACAGCTGGGTTACAGCCGAATTCTCTTTGAGCTTGCCCTCCGGTAAGCGGACATCTTTCTACGGTGGTGGGCACTCTTGTATTATGTGAATCACTGGAGTGATGTTAATGAGATTGAATTCATCATATTCATCATATGGACTACAATTTACTTGGCATCATTTCACCTTATTTCTACGTGACATGCTATATCAATACCTTGGACATGACTGATGTCTGCTCTTATGAATAGTTGGTGCAACATCCAATTCAGAGACTTGATTTTGACATCATAGTTGGTTCAGAGTTTTTGGCATGTAAGCCTCTGGATGTTAATGTAATGATTGATCCACTCCGATTGGCACAGCTTATTATTCTTTACTTCTGTAAGCAATGTAAAAGAGAGAGCGCAAACATAAATGCACTTACAAAAATTAAGGTATCATAGGCATATCTGTCAGGTAAAGGATCCTCCTTGAGGGGTGCCAGCAATCCGGGTTTCCCCAGCGATCAGCTGTGTATTCTCACTTCACAGGATGCTGTCTGCAGGGCAGGAAGTGAAGGAGATCTCAGCTGCCTGGCTTGGATCGTACAGGGGAAATGACGCCATCCGGTGGGCGGACCTCAATGTGTGGAGGAAAGGAAGAGAGACACAAAAGGCTACGCGCTTGGAGCATACAGCTCCTTCTACTGGCCTGTCAGTGTCTATAGTGGGGGCAGCTTAAATACAGTCCGATCATGGCTGTGGGACTACAAAAGCCAGCGGACCAAACACATGTGAAAAAGGCATAATTGTAAAAACAAACATATTTAAAAAGGCACATGGATTTTGGGCCTATCTATGCGGCTAGTCCGTGAAGAACTTTGGGATGTAATTCTAAGTATGCTTATGCTGTGTGTTAGAAATATCTTATTAATTGACAACTTTGTTTTAAAAACGAAATTTTATATTTCTTTCCACATTTTCCAAAAACTTACCATATCTCTTAGTAAATGCTTTTAAGAGTTTGCTTTAAAAAATGTGGTCATTTTGTGGGTTTTCACCCACCTTGCCATTCAGGGCCTCAAGAAATTTGATAGATAGTCAGGAAATTCGAAATGTAATTTATCACCTTGAAAACCAGAAGGTGCTCTTTTGATTTTGGGCCCTTACTGTGTATACACCTAGACAATGAAAAAGGCTCATATAAATGGTATCCTCATACTCGGAAAGAGTAGCAGAATGTGTTTTGGTGTGCAATTGTAAGTACATCTATACTATGTGTGAAAAATATGACAACTTTGTGAAAAACAATTCCTTACTTTCTTAATTTTTTAAATTGTTGTAAAAAATGTATAACTTAAAAAACTCACAATGCCTCTTACTAAATACTATGGACTGTCTTCTTTGCAAAATTGGGTCTGTTCTGGCATTTTAGGGCCTCAAGAAATTAGATTAGAGCATTTAGAACATCAGGGTTTATCAATTTCAAATATATATACCATAGTTTGTAGACTTTTTAACTTTCACACAGTCTAAATATACACTTATTTTGTTAACTAAAGAAATGTAGAAGAATACATTTGGCCTAAATTTATCAAGAAAGATAAATTATTTGCAAAGTTTTATAACAGCAACTAAGAAAAACATTTTTGTTTTTTATGTTGGACTGTTTTACTTTATATAGTAAAAAGATTTTTTAAAAAGACAGTGGTGACAGTCACTGCTGCCTGTAACATGATCAGAGGAGCAGAGGCCTCGTTAGGAGGATTCAGACTACGGAGTGGAGTGCTGTCAGAGTGCTGGATGGTCAAGGGAAACTACTGTGGAGAATTGACTGGAGCTGAGCTAGCCAGGAGGACAAGTCCACCTGGATTGTATCAACTGACTCGAGCAGCCCGAATATAGGCCATCCATTAAAATGTCTGGAAGGCGGGGAGCCGACTGAGGAGGACGTGCAGACATTGAGCTCCGCAACTGCACCCTCAATCTATAGCCATCCTCGCTCCTAATCCACTGGAAATTGCTCCAACTCTACCCCTGTCGTTCCTGAGGATTCCCTACCTGCAACCCAGCCTGAATTGTGACTCCGGGCCGGCCGTACGGCAGCTACCAGGCCCGCTCCACACAGCCCAGGCCCGACGCCATCTTGGGGCCCACGAAGCCTCCAACGCCTCCCGGAGGGCCTCCGGACACCCTACGGACATCCTGCATCTCCATCCAGGCTTGGATGGAGGTGTTTGACTAACAGGGAACCCCCTCGGTCTTCTTCTCGGCCCGTGGTCGGCTCCGGGGCCTGGCCGCCATCTTGCGGCCTGCGGGACCAGCAGCATCCTCCGGCCTAAAGTGCTGCGGTCGGCGGCGTGTGCGGCGGGCGGCTCGGCCGCAAGTGTGCCTACACTGGACTGGTCTGTATACCTGAGGGTTCCCGGGACATTCGGCCTGACACACCCGCGGCGGGCAATTCTAGTAAAGTCCGTGGCTTCGGCCTACTCCTGGAAGTCGGCGGCCATCTTGCTGCTCCCAATACACCCAGAGCAACATCCAGCACAAAGCACCATCTCGCACGGGGTAAGCGGGGCGGGGGCAGAGTAAAAGGCACCAGAAGTAGGCTGATCCCTCCCCGGCTGGCAGTCAGAAAGGAGCACTCGGTGGGAGCCCTGACCCCATAGGTTCGAGGGGCGGCCATCTTGCTACACCCGACCATAGGACTGCTGGGTCCCCCCTTGCCCGTTTGATACCGCTTCGCCCTACACATCAAGGTCTGATTACCCTGGTATACAGGGCGGCTGGGCCTCCACCTCATTCATCTTGCCCTCCCCGTAACCCTCCAGTCACAGACTAGCAAGTAGTGTAGCGGCCATCTTGCTCCACCCGGACTCCGTGCTCCCCCTTGCCACTAGCCTTGCTCTGCCCCCTCCACAGCCGCCAGTGCTGCCCAGGCTGCCGTACCGCTGTCCTGTAACACAAACACCGGCACTCCCCTGCGCCTGCTCCAACACGACAGTAGCAACAAAGCAAGCGTCTATTCCCATGTACGACACGGGTCGCACTTTCTGTTCTTCCACTCCATCTATGGGGATGCGTGGCTGAGGATGGACGGCTGAAGACATGTACTGCTGAGCATTGTGCTCTCCCGACGACCGCAGGCTGCGTTCCCAACCAATCACGCCCAATCTGCTGATGGCGGCTTCCAGCTCTACCTCTACTGATTCCGCTGCACTGCAACCAGGTAATATCCAACGGTACCTGCTACGCACAGCCTCACAGGACTCCCGTACAGGGAAAGACAGGGCTTCGTCAGCCCGAACCCCAGGCAAACCAACACCTCCTCCCCCGACTGCAGCAGCTTTCTCTGTCGGTGGGACCGGCCCGGGTGTGCACCCGGCCCCTCCGATGGATCCCGCTACTCTTAGCGTGAACACGGCCTCAGCAGAGATGCTCTCCCAGGGCTCCACATCCGCTGCCGTACTTTCTGCTTTCCGAGCTGACTTTGATTCCTGGGCTTCCAAAATGGAAACTTCTCTTCATGTTGAACTAAATGCCCTCAAACAACGGGTTTCCGCGTCGGAGGTCACGGTTTCTGCTATGGCCACCACCCAGGAGGACCATTCAGCTCGCATAACGGCGCTTGAAAATGCATCTACGGCTCACCTTTCCCGTCTACGGCAACACCAGCTCCGGATAGAAGATAGTGAGAACCGGAGCCGCAGGAACAACATCCAGCTGCAGGGGATCCCGGAGGCTACATCAGGTGCCGATCTCAAACCCACTGTCATCGCTATCCTCAATCAGGTCCTGGGCAGGGAAGTTACATCTCCCATTGAATTGGACAGAGTGCATAGAGTGGGAGGCATGGGGGGTGACCGCAGGGACCGCCCTCGTGACGTACTTTGCCGGGTGCACTACTATACCCTGAAGGAAGAAATCTTGCGCAAGGCCTGGCGCCTGGGGCCACTGGACTTTCACGGATCACCTATACACCTCTACCCGGACCTCTCCCGCAACACGCTGTACATGCGGCGAGCGGTCCGTCCTCTGCTGGACTTGATTCGCCAAGTAGGCGCCACGTACACTTGGGGCCACCCCTTCAGCATCAAAGTGACCCGAGAAGATAACCACAAATTTGTGCTGTCAGACCCGGACCAGCTTCCTGCCTTCTTCCTGTTCCTGGACCGGGACCCTATTGTCGTCCCGAACTGGTTGGACCCCCCAGATGACCGCCAGCGGCTACCGGGCCCTCCTCTACAGCGTCGAGGACGCCCACAGTCTAGATCGGTACCTTCCGGTCCTAGAGTACGGCGAGCCACGTCACCAGAAGACTGATCCAGACTCTGTCGTCTGAGACCTGAAATGGTTCTTTTTGCTATGTCCTTTTGTCCACCAGGTGACTACAGTTCCTCTATGAGACTCCGGCCAGGTTTGCCTACTGTTCTCTCTATTTTGTTTTGCACTCACGGTTTTACTTGCGTATCCACCCCACTGACTCTTGCTCACTTTGTTATCTAAGTGCTGCTAACGGTTTAGTTGTCTCGCTTGGCACGGAGAATGTTTCCTTGCCCTCAGCTGGTGCGGTTGTGCTTGCTGGGGCCTTGGAAAGGCGGTCTGTGGTGTTGATATGTTCTTTCACGGCATTGGCTCTACTGGCTGGCTTGGTGTTTCCCGGGCATAGCCCTTTGGCTTGTCCGGGGACCTCCGGGTCTTCCCTCGGGCTCTGGACATCTATGTCCCTGGAGCTTGGGACTGGCTGGCCTTATCACTGACACCTTCTGTGCGTTTACACAGATATCTGGGCTAAGCCGTGACAACTATCATAGTTAATTCTGCTATAAATGTAGTAATTGGTGCTTCCAACCCTCGCATGCTTACGCGGGAATACCTGTGCCTTTATTCTGTCACCAGTTTGTGTACACCTTGTTCTACGTTGATGTTATTTTTCTATGCAATTTTAGATTGTTTATTATACTCAAGCGCACCAATGGTATTAGTCTGACACTCTGCTCTTTAGTGACTAGGCAGTTGAGCATTAGATGCCACGGTCATTGGGTGTGTTACATTTACAGTTATGTTATATATGCCTGTTAGGTTGTCGGGATCACAACTCAGCTGTTCTAACCCCGTTCTCTCCCCCTAAATAGGATTGGCACAGTTCGTGCCTACTACGTGATATTTCACGAAGTGTTACGTTTTTGCGCACACTTTAGTATTTTTGAGCCTCCTTCCCCAGGTGCTCTCTATGTTCGATCTCTTCCCCGCCTCGCTCTACCTTCTCTCTTCCTCCCCTGTTGTGTTTCCCCCTTTTTTTTTTCCCGCTTTTCTTTTTTTTTTCTCTTCTTCTCTCTCTCCTTCCCCCCTCCCCCCCATCACTCCATCATGGCCCACACAGTGACCTCTCACCCTAGGTTACAATTCTGTTCCTACAATGTCAATGGGCTCAATATTGCCTCCAAAAGAGGACAAATCCTGTATCAAATGCACAAACGCCAAGTCAATGTGCTTCTTCTCCAAGAGACACATTTTCACTCTGCCTCCACCCCTTCCTGTTCCAGCAGATACTTCAACAGGTGGTTCCACAGCACTAGCCCAACCCAGAAAGCCAAGGGAGTGTCTGTGGCCTTCCATAAGACATTCCCTATAGAGGTGCTTGACCATCTCTCGGACCCCCAGGGGAGGTATGTTTTTGTGAAATTCGTGTTATGGGGTACCAAATTTACAGTAGCTAACATTTACCTTCCTAATGTTAATCAAGTATCGGCCGCGTTACAATACTTGAGGATTCTGTCAGGATTCAGGGAGGGTAGGCTCGTACTGGGGGGAGATTTTAACACCCCTCTTGAACCACTTTTAGATTCCTCCACCTCGCGATCGTGTATCTCCTTCCCCAAACTGAGGGCTCTGAAACGGGCATTCTACGATCTGCGTCTGGTGGACGTTTGGAGAGTGCTGCACCCCACGGCCCGTAACTATACCCACTTCTCCCATGTTCATCACACCTATAGTCGCATAGATTACCTAATGAGTGACCATAGCTGCCTGGACTGGTCCCCGGAATGCACCATAGACCCAATGGTCTGGTCTGACCATTCTCCTATACACGTGACATTCTCGCTCCCTTCCACTCCGATTAGGGAATGGTCATGGCGCTTGAACGATTCGCTGCTTACGAACCCGGAATGTGTGACAAGGGTTTCAGATACAATCTCTAACTTTTTTACGGACCACGCTTTGGATACGACATCGTTGCCCTTTCAATGGGAGGCACTTAAGGCTGTCCTACGTGGTACCTTTATCCAAATGGGTACGCGTCTTAAAAAGGAGCGCTCAGCCGCCATAGAGGCAGCAAATAAAACGCTTAGAAACTGAGCACAAACGATCCCCGACAGTGACAATGCTGGCGGACGTTTCTAGGGCACGATCACAACTTAGAGAACTTTATGAAGCCTCTGCACGCACATATGCAGATAAGCTCACTTTCCATCAATATAAGTTTCGAGATAAATGTGGTAGGCCACTGGCTCGCTCCCTGCACCCAAAAACAACCTCCGCCTTTGTGCCCCATATTCGGGGGGCGCAGGGAGAAATGTTATCCTCACCCACTAAGATGGCGGGGGAATTCAGGGACTTCTATCAGTCCCTGTACAATATCCCTAAGACTCTAGGGACAAGTTCCCCTTCTTCCGGGGTGGAGGACCAGATGTCATATGTATTGGAAACCGCGCTCCCTACATTAGACGATGACGTCATCACTGATCTGGAAACCTCAATCACAGAAGACGAAGTTGCCAAAGCCATAGCGGGTACACCGAGTGGAAAGAGCCCGGGCCCAGACGGCTTCACTCCTAAGTTCTACAAACTTTTTGCCGCCCTCCTCACGCCCTTTCTAACTAAGGTGTTCAACTCTTTGTCGGAGGGTTCATTGTTCCCTCCACAAACACTTGAGGCTCACATATCCCTCATCCCAAAGCCAGGCAAAGACCCCACTCTTTGTGCAAGCTATAGGCCGATCTCCTTGATTGGGGTCGATTTGAAAGTCTTTGCTAAAATCCTAGCCAATAGATTACAACCATTGTTGCCTGGGATAATACACCTAGACCAGGTCGGCTTTGTGAGTGGCCGTGAGGCTAGGGACAATACCCTGAAGACCCTTCTTTTAACCAACTATGCCCGGTCCCACGATATCCCACTATGCCTCTTAACAGTCGATGCCGAGAAGGCATTCGACCGAGTAGACTGGCAGTTCCTTCGACTATCCCTGCAACAAATAGGCGTGGGAACCAATATGATGGCGAGAATAATGTCCCTTTACTCCTCTCCATATGCTAGGATTAGACTAAATGGCTCGCTATCTCCAGCCTTCTCTGTATCTAACGGGACGCGACAGGGATGCCCACTGTCCCCCCTCCTCTATGTTCTCACTATGGAACATCTAGCTATTGCTCTACGTAACAATCCTTCTATCCAAGGCATAACAGTCGGGCCCACACATACTAAACTTGCCCTCTTTGCAGATGATCTGCTCCTGTTCGTGACACACCCTCACACATCCTTGCCCTTGGTATTACAGGAGTTTCGGAAATTTGGAGAAGTTAGCAACTTCAAGGTCAACTACAATAAATCGGAAATCCTCAACATATCTCTGCCTGCGTCGGCCCTACGAAGACTATCGTCTTCTCTCCCCTTCAAAACTGGTTCCCCCTCCATAAGGTATCTCGGAATTCAAATACCGGCGGATGCTTCCCAACTTTTTTCCTTGAACTTTGCCCCCCTACTTCTTAGGACCCAGGCAGATTTAATCAATTATGCGTCCAAACAGCTCTCATGGCTAGGTAGAGTGAATGCCCTGAAAATGGATGTTCTCCCTAGGTTCCTGTATTTGTTTCAGACCATCCCTATTCACATACCTAATTCGTACTTTAAGAAAATACGCCAACTGTTTTCCAAATTTATTTGGAATGCGGCCCGTCTCAGGATACGGTATGAAACACTTTCTCTTCCAAAGGCTCGGGGGGGGGGGCTGGAGCCCCAGATGCCTCCCTATACCATAAAGCAGCGGTGCTCACCCGCATACTAGATTGGTTCCATCATTCTTCAACCAAGCTTTGGGTTCAATTGGAAAGCCACATGAGCCCAATTGAACTCTCCGCTCTCCCCTGGACCTTGCCTACGGTACGGGGGGGTTCGGGCCCTCTTAATGACCTTACCCATCAAACGATCCAGATTTGGGATCGCATGCTGTCCAGAAGGGGCTTATCAAACCGCATGGGGCCTATGACTCCCTTCTTTGGGACCCTGGCCTTTCCGCCAGCTATGTCGGTAGCAAGATTCAGACCATGGAGAAGAGAGGATCATAGGCGACTTGCCCAGGTCCTTCGTGCAGACCCCACTTTGAGGTCAGATACCTCTACCGGCCTGACCTCCCGTCACCCCATGCAGTGGCTTCGGAGGCAACAGACTGCCTCCTACATCCGGACTTTCCCATCTATTACAGACATTCTTGCTGAACCGACGGGATTCGAGGAACTGCTCCTGCAGGTGGAACCTCCAACGCATGTTGTATCTCAATTATATTCCCTTCTGCTCGATGTTTACTCCCCTGGCCTCCCACCGTATACGGTGGCCTGGGAGACAGACCTCCGTCACACTATCTCCCCTATTGACTGGCAAAAATGTTTTACCCTGACGCATAAATTGTCCATAGCCACCAAGACCCAGGAGAAGGGGTTTAAACTGTTAACAAGATGGTACAGATGTCCATCATCTCTTCACCACTTCAATCCGGAGGTGTCGGATGCCTGCTGGCGGTGCCTCAGCTCCCGAGGAACCATGCTCCACATCTGGTGGGAGTGCCCTCCTGTGCGGAGGTACTGGCAGCGGATTTTCACACTCTACTGCAAATTGATGGCGACCTCTATTCACCCTTCACCTGAGGTGGCTCTCTTGTCTATTCTCCCTGGATCATTTAAATCCATCAGAAATGATGTCTTGCGACACTTTCTGGCGGCGGTCAGGGTAGTGATTCCCCGTCATTGGAGAACGGCAACCATGCCTTCCCTGGGGGATTGGGCTGTTGAGGTGGACCGCATTAGGGACCTTGAACGCCTGGTGGCGGAGGAAAATGACAAAAGTGAACAGTTCTCTCTCACATGGACTTCGTGGTCCGTGTTTCGGTACTCCTCGGAGTTTATCTCTTGGGCGGAGTGTGCCCTGGACGAGACCACTCTCGGACCTTGATGGAGTGATTATGATCTCTGATCCCTGTCCCCTATCTGTGTACCCCTACTATTTGCCCCTGACTCTGACTCTTTCTCTTTTCTCTACACATAAATACACCTCTAAGAACCCAGTAGGATAACGTACCAGGGCTTCAATCTACCTACTACCTATAACCCATTGAGTGACCCTACTTCATACTCTCCAAATAGGTTTGTGGATACTTTGATCTGATGGTTCTTAGCCCTGCTCTGTTCTGACACACATGATGCCTGTTGAGGATGTATCCTATCAATGTTTGTAATGTTTAAGACAATGTATGTCTTTTTCTGTCATTTCCTTGCATAAACAAATAAAATAAGATTGAATTAAAAAGACAGTGGTGATTATATACCACCAAACGAAAACTCTGCCTGTCTCCAAAAATTTGTATTGCATTCATTTGTGTAAAGTGTTGAATGACTGAGTAATTGTCACTCGAAATATGACAGTGCTGAAAACTGAAAAATGAACTGAACAAGGAGTTTAAAAATGCTGGTCTTCAAGTGGGAAACAGAATGGATGCCAGTACATTTTTCATTTTTGATTCCTGTATCAATAAAGTGGAATTAAACCCACCAATTTAACGTTTTTGAAAATAGCTACACTCAAGGCATGCCGTAAATTATAACGGTTACCGTTACTAGTGTGCTTAGCTCTCAACTGAACTGTCAAACCATATACTGGTTGGCATCATAGCTGATTACATGGGCAGCACCATGGCAACTGCTGATCAAACATCGGCTAAGATGGCACCTTCCTTGGCTATAAAGGATAGGATGGTTTAATTCCACTTTATAGATTTACAACCAAGGACATTATGAGTAGGCAGTAAAAAAAAAGAATTAAAAAGAAAAAAGAATGAAGTTTCTTTCATCATAAAGTTGACCAATGTTGAAGTCCAGCTCTAGATAAAAAATAATTCCCCTCCCACACCCCTCCTCTGATCGTTGAGTTAAAAAGTAAAATTGGAATCCCCATTTTCACCTACCTTAAGTCAAAGTCACTTGGTCATCCAGTGCTGGGTTCTTCTACCTCTCTGTTTCTATTTCGTAGGTACTTCTTCTGGAAGCCCATAAGACATGAACAATTGCATTTTGCTGGTCAATGGAGGGGTTCTTTCAGAAAGAAGAACACCAGCATCAGACTAAGGGGAGTGAAGGTGACTGGTAGGCAAGGGTTGACATGTAGTGTTGGTCCCTGCAGGCGATATCAGCAAGGGACTTAATGTGAGTATAACTAACTTTACCAGGTAAGGAAAAATAAATACTGGGAAAAATGGGTTAGATGAGGTGGGAGGGATGAAACAGAAAATAGATTTTGCCTGGAGTTGAGCTTCAAATAAATCAGGGCATTTCAAGAGAAGAACATTTGAGGAACAAAGTCAACATTTGAATACTTTATTGCTAAGGTGACATGTCTATACTGATGAAAACAGTTGGTTCTCATTAACATAGGCAGCTGAGGGGGGTAAAAACAGACCGTTGAGCCATTACCCCTTGGCTGCTGAATCACAAGATAAAGTGGTACTAAAGTTGGGTGCAATTCACTGTGAGCAGGCAGGATTTGTATTGTAGAAGAGACATGCAATGTCTCTTCTGCAATAAACTACACCTACCTGCCTGATCACAGTGATCCATAGATTGTAAGCAGAACTGTGCATGCTTAGCTTACATTCCAGGGAGTTTTCAGTGGCCGTGCTGATCCTGTGTGCCAGGATGACTAGCGCTTGCGCATGCAAAGCAGTGATATCATCCCGTGCCGGCCAATGAAGAGGCTCAAAAACGTGCACTGGTGCTGGAGGGATCGTTGAAAAGATGAGTATCTCTGCCTTTAGTTCTATTTTAACATAACCAGCAGCCCTACTAGTACACACTAGCACAGTTGGGAGTGGTGAAAATGATACAACCTGTCATAATCTATTCAAGTGTATGGGACTGTGCCAAAACCACTCTGCAATGTACATGGCACAGTGCTGTGGCTTTCACTAGTTAAAACAGGAGTTGAGGAGACAAAATACAGTAGAACCCCTAGGTGTCTGTCAAAAGCCTCTGTAAAGAGACCCCCTGCCAATTGCTTTTAAAAGGGGCAGTAAACACCGTGGGCGGCCTTGCAACACTGCCTGATTTCACAAAAGTCTATTTAAAATATGACCGAGCTGGGTGGAAAATGACTTCTGAACAGTGAATGTATCTTATCAGATGCAGTCACATTTTGGCAGCGCCATTGTATTCAGGAAGCTACGAGTGTTGCAGCTGTCTGAATACAATAGCTAACTGTAATGCCCCGTACACACGATCGGGTTTTCCCGGCGTAAAAAGTCAGATGAGAGCTTTTGGTCGGGAATCCCGACCGTGTGTATGCTCCATCTGACTTTTTCCAACGGAAAAACTGCCAGAAAAAGATAGAGCGCAGGTTCTCTATTTTCCCGTTAGGAAAAAAATCAGATCGGAATTTCTGATCGTGTGTACAAATCCCGACGTGCTAAATTCCGACGCATGCTCAGAAACAAATCGACGCATGCTCGGAAGAATACAACTTAATTTTCTCGGCTCGTCATAGTCTTTTACGTCACCACGTTCTTGGCAGTCAAAAGTTCACCAAACTTTTGTGTGATCGTGTGTATGCAAGGCCAGCTTGAGCGGAATTCCGTCGGAAAAACCATCCAAGTTTTTCCGATGGGAATTCCACTCGTGTGTACAGGGCATGAGTGTGGATGGGGAAATAGATTGGTTTTCTCTTGTTCAGCCTGTGGACTGAAATTGAAAAAACTGAGATGTGTATGGCTACCCTTATATTTAGGGCCTTCTTTAATATTGATTGGACCCTGGGCAAACATTTTCTTGAGCACCCCCTCCATGCAACTTTGCTCTCCACCTGCTCTGAGACATACAATAAATAGCAGCTAGGCTCAAAATCAGATCAGGCAGCGATTGCGATTGGTTGCCAGAGGTTACATTGTATCATTACCGCTCACTGACAGCTTGCTAGAGGTTACAGCACACATTACGGCTCACTGGTTAGTTGCTAGAGGTTACAGCACATGATTTCTGCTTGTTGAGTGGTAGCTAGAGATTTCTGTACATCAATACTTCTCATTAATTAGTTGCTAGATGTTAAAGCACATGATCTCGTCACTGCCTGCACACCATGGACTGGAGTGGTGAGGGGACCCATCAGTAGACAGAAAACTCTTAGGGATCCTATAACTCTTGGGATCAGTGGCAGTGCTGGGGTGAGGGGAGTGTGTGGTTAATGGCAATGCTGATTTTTTTTTACCGACTACCAATATAAAGAGGAGTTTCAACACTGGCCACCAATGTAATAGGGGTTTACACTGACCACTAATGTAATAGAAGCATTCACAGTAACCACCAATGTATGGAGGGATTTCCACTGACCACCAATGTGAGGGGGACCTTCACACTGGCCACTAGTGTGAATAAAAGGATTGTACACAAAGCCCCAATGTAATGAGAAGATTTACACTGACCACCAATGTGACTGAGACATTTAGCCTGCATTGACATTTGTGTGTCGGGAACACATTCAATATCGCTTTCCTGACACCACAAACATGCTGCCCTTTAGCAGATACACAGTAGTGCCATTAATTGTTAATGACAACCTCATGCATCTCAATTAGGGGGGGGGAGGAGATAAGTCAGGGTCACTCCAAAATAAAGCCCTGATTGCCAATGGTGGTTTGGACTGTTGCGGCACCCAGACAAGAAACGTTTAGTATATAAAAATAAACAATTTATTACAAAATTTACAAAAAAGAAGAATACATGATACACAATTAACAGTCACATAGGTGACTTAACATCAAAACATTAAAATCATTAATCCACAGATTGCCCACTAGGGCCTACCTTGGTGAGTCATGTTTTTTGTTTTTCTACCACACACCGTAAAAACTGTATTATGTGTAGCTGTGCTACAATGGAGTATACTTTGAACATATAATCATGAGACAACATATCGTTCCAGATGTTAGAGCTTGACGCCTCCCGAGGAAGTGACTTGGTCACGAAACATGTAGAGAAAATGTCAATAGCCACATCAATCTTGTTGTCTACACACCTGTGGAGCTTGTAATGATTTTAATGTTTTGATGTTAAGTCACCTATGTGACTGTTAATTGTGTATCATGTATTCTTCTTTTTTGTACATTTTGTAATAAATTGTTTATTTTTATATACTAAACGTTTCTTGTCTGGGTGCCGCAACAGTCCAAACCACCATTTTCGATCAGGGCTTTATTTTGGAGTGACCCTGACTTATCTCCTCCCCCCCCAATTGAATTTCAACTTTAGGATGATGGCACCCCCCCTACCTTTGTCTAATCATGAGGCAACCCATTTCCAACCTCATGCATCTGCTGACATGTGCTGTGGAACTGTGTGATTTTGAAAAAATGTTAGGGACTTTTTTCCGCATTTGTAGTGCATAGAGCAGCCCATTGAAATGAATGGGCTGCCCTACATGTGACCTAAATATTTACCCACCCTGTCAGTACACCTTTGCATCCTAAAACCCTGCTAACCTCTGCACCCCAAACCTCCCCCATCCTCTCCACTCCAACCCTCCACCCCTTTAACTCTACCTGCCTCCTCTGCTCATCTTTGCACCCACCTTCCTTACCTCTACACATCCCCTGTGCACCCCAAACTGTAATTCCATCTCTGCCTACCTCTGCACTCCCCACTCTCCCCCCCCCACCAATTTACTTACCTTTGCAGAACAGGCTGATGTTAGGCTGAATGACCACAGTTGCAGGCAGAAGTTTCAAGCATGCCCCTTTACCTCCCCAGTGGGCAGCATTCAGTATAGGTGATGGTGGATATAACCTCAGGGAGGCATAATATACTATGAGGGGGTTAGCTCGGCAGCGGTTGTGTGTGACCCCCTGGATGGGTTCATCACACAAAAACAGGCACAGCAGACCGAGTTTATAGTTGCAAAAACAAAAGGTGGTTTATTTAAACTATTTACAGGGGAAAAACAGCAAAACAAAAAGAAACATACAAAAAGAAATTCTGGTCAGCTTGACCGCTTACTACACACGTAGGTTCCCTGTCTGACAACTAGGTGCAGCCTTGTGCTGCCCCAGCCCCTATCTCCCTGTTTTTTAAAGGTTTTAGCCACACAGGCTTTGTCTCACCGCACAGGACAGAAACACACTCCCCAGTCTTGCACAACACAGAACTGGTTCCAGGATGGAGCATCTCCCTTAGCATGCTGGGAGGTCTTGTAGAGGCCTTAATGATCCACTTGATTCAGCTGGGCTCATTAACTCTTCCCCCCGCAAGACTCCTAGCACTCCCCCTAGTGGTATGAATCTGCATAAAGCCTGAATCTAGGGCATACATACCTACCATCCTGGATGCAACCTGGTGATTTTACCTGCCTGCTGTCACATACCCCCCCTCTTGTTTTAACCTTGGGGTTGGAACACAAGCAATCAGGCATGCATGTACTCGAGACAAAGCATCCACATTCCCCATTTGAATGCCAGGGCGATGCTTTACTGTAAAGTTGAATTCCTGTAGGGCCAGGAACCACCTATTCACGCTTCTATTTGTCTCTTTGTTTTGAGCCATCCACTTTAAAGGAGCGTGATCAGTAATCATGTCAAAGTGCCTACCTAGCAGATAGTACTGAAGGGAATCTAGAGCCCACTTCACCGTTAAACACTCCTTCTCAATCGTGGCATAATTTATCTCATGGGACTTCAATTTCCTGCTGAGGTAAATGACTGGATGCTCTCCCCCGTTCCAGACCTGGGACAATACTGCTCCTAACCCTACGTCTGATGCCTCACTTTGTACGACAAAGTCCCTAGAGAAGTCTGGTGAGTACAACACTGGCTGGTTACATAAGGCTTTTTTTAAGAATTGGAATGCTGCCTCAGCCTCTGGGCCCATTTAACCATGACCGACTCTTTCCCTTTTGTCAGGTTGGTTAGGGGCACAGCCTGAGAAGCAAAGTGGGGAATGAATCGCTGATAATAACCAGCGATTCCCAGAAAGGCTCGTACCTGCTTCTTGCTGTTGGGACGTGGCCAATTCTGTATGGCCTTGACTTTGTTGACTTGGGGTTTTATTACTCCCCTCCCAATGGTGTACCCAAGATATTTGGCCTCCTTCTGCCCAATGGTACACTTCTTGGGGTTGGCCGTAAACCCAGCTTCCCGGATAGAGTCTAGGACTGCTTGTACTTTTGGCAGATGTGAGGCCCAATCTGTGCTATAGATAATTACATCATCCAGGTAAGCCGCAGCATACTTCTGATGGGGCCTCAGTATCTGGTCCATTTTCTGCTGGAATGTGGCCGGCGCATTCTGTAACCCAAACGGCATTCTTTTATATTGGAACGCCCCGTCTGGGGTTACAAATGCGGTTTTCTCCTTGGCCGACTTGGCCAGGGGAATTTGCCAATACCCTTTGTGAGATCAAGAGTTGTCATGTATCGGGCTGTTCCCAGCCGGTCGAACAACTCATCTATACGTGGCATGGGGTAGGTGTCAAATTTTGTAACTTTGTTCAGTTGTCGAAAATCGTTACAAAATCGCCAGCTCCCATCCGGTTTAGGCACTAACACAATGGGACTTGACCAATCACTTTGGGACTCCTCTATCACCCCTAACTTAAGCATTTTCTGTACTTCCTCACGTATTGCCTCCCGTCGGGCCTCCGGGATCCGATAGGGTTTTAGTTTCACCCTTTCACCGGGTGGGGTAATAATATCATGCTCTACCCCAGACGTTTGTCCCGGCAGCTCAGAGAAAACCTCCTTGTTGCGAAGCACAAACTCCTTAACCTCCTGTTGTTGGGGGGTTGACAAGGTGACTGCTATTCCAACTTCAGGAATCACGCAATCAGAGTGAGCTGGTGACAAAGTTTCCGTGACTAGGGATTCCCTATCCCTCCAGGCTTTCAACAGATTAACGTGATAGATCTGTTCGGGCTTTCGCCTTCCTGGTTGTCTGACCTTGTAATTCACTTTGCTCACTTTTTCCAATATCTCATAGGGGCCTTGCCATGTGGCAAGGAATTTGCTTTCAACCGTAGGGACAAGTACCAATACCCTATCCCCCGGGGAAAAGGTACGGGTCTTGGCTCCACGGTTGTACACTCTCTGCTGTGCCAACTGCGCTTGGGCCAAATGTTTCTTTACGATTGGCATTACCTGTGCAATTCTATCTTGCATCAGGGCGACATGCTCAATCACACTTCTGTGGGGAGAACTCTCACTTTCCCAGGTTTCCTTGGCGATATCCAACAGCCCTCTGGGGTGTCTCCCATAAAGTAACTCAAAGGGTGAGAAACCCGTAGAGGATTGGGGTACCTCTCTAATAGCAAACATTAAATAGGGAATTAGACAGTCCCAATCCTTTCCATCTCTATCCACCACTTTCTTTAACATTTGTTTTAGGGTTTTGTTGAATCTTTCAACCAACCCATCTGTTTGGGGGTGATACACAGATGTACGCAATTGTGTCACTTTGAACAACTTACACAGCTCTTTCATAACCCAGGACATAAAGGGTGTACTTTGGTCCGTAAGCAGTTCTTTACAAATATCCACACGGCTAAAAACAAGAGATAGCTCTTTGGCTATGGTTTTGGCCGAGGTATTTCGGAGAGGAATCGCTTCCGGATAATGGGTGGCATAGTCCATTATAACCAAGATGTACTGGTGCCCCCTAGCGGACTTCATTATCGGACCTACCAAATCCATTGCGATCCTCTCAAAGGGGATCTCAATGATGGGAAGAGGTACCAGCGGGTTACGGAAATGTGGCATCGGTGCCAACCTCTGACACACAGGGCAGGAGGAACAATAATTTTCTGTTTCCTTCATGACCCCAGGCCAATAGAATCTCTGCAATACTCTCTCTCTGGTTTTCTCTGTCCCCAGATGACCTCCAAGAATGTGCCCATGGGCCAACTCTAACACCAACTTCCTGTAAGGTTTGGGCACCACAAGCTGCTCAATGGTTTCTTCTGCCCTTTTAGCCACCCGATACAGTAGGTCCTTTTCCATGATGAAGTATGGGTAAGTGCAGGTCTCATCTGGGTTCACTAACTCGCCATTTCCACTACGTTTTCCCGTGCCTTTATTAGGGTGGGGTCTTTTAACTGTTCTGTGGCAAAATTTGCCTTGTGACCCTCGAGATCAGAAAACTCCACAGACGGCATGTTTTCATCTGAGGATGCTGGCTCCTCCCCAGTTTCTCGAGTCTCCCCTGCCAATACCGACAAGGGAAATTCTGGAGAGTCCTCACCACTCTCCGAGGAATTCTGCCTATCACATTCCTGGTATATAGGGGCACCAGTGGGGGGCTCAGGACAATCCCATAGTTCCCAGAACTTTGGAAAATCCCTTTCCACAATGGCATCATGAGGCAAGTGAGACACTAATCCCACCCGATGAGAGAGGGTACCTTTGGGGGTCTCAAAACACACTGTAGTCACCGGATACTCTCGGGTATCCCTGTGCACACAAATAACCGCTACCTTGCTATTCCCAGAAACCTCTGTAGTAACTAATTCAGCCTTTATCAGTGTCACGAGGCTACCTGAATCCAGCAATACAACAACATTTCTACCATTAACACACATTTTGCATAAATGTTTCTCAGTTCCCCGAATGGCAGTGCATGCGACTGTCGTAAACAGCCACTGACGTCTGTCCGTTACAAAGTCACATTGCATGGGTTCATCCACAACCGGGCAATTTGCTGCAATATGTCCCTCTTGTCGGCAGCGGTAACAAACAATTCTTCTTGCTGCCTCTTGAACCCCTGACTTCCCAGGCTGTTCTCACCAAACCTTGGCTAGAACTCCCACCCTCTCACTCTCTCCACCCTCACCCCTTGGAATCATCTTACCCGCCACTGGGAATGGTCTGGTTTTAGGGTGGAAAGTCTGTGAGTCTCTGGAAGAGGCAGTCAGGTTTTCTGTAGCCAAGTACTTCTCTACACGATCCACAAGATTATCGGCCATTTCTGGGTCTCCATGGCTAACCCACTTTTGGATGGCAGTAGGAAGAGCTCTCAAGAAACGATCCATCACAACACGTTCCACAATCTTTGGTGCGGACAAAGTCTCTGGCTGTAGCCACTTCCTGCTCAGGTGAATGAGATCATACATTTGAGACCTGGGGGGTTTTCCAAGCCGGAAAGTCCAGTTATGCACACGCTGAGCCCGGATAGCCAGGGTGACACCCAGCCATGCCAATATTTCAGTTTTTAGCATCACATAGTCTTTTGCTTGGTCAGGCAAAAACACCTCTGGATCATCCTCTCCAGTCATTTTTGTCAATAAACGACCCACCCCAAAGGACGCGGTATTAGTGGAACGACTTGCCTCACTGGTCTGCGGATGTTGCTGCATTAACGTTTCCATTTGTTGTAGTCTCTGCTCTTGCTTCTGTAACAGGTCTATAAAGCGGGCCTCAGATTGCTGCTGGGCTTGTTGCTGAGCTTGCTGCTGGGCTGCGAGGCTCTGTTGCAAAGTTGCATTTGTCTGCTGCTGGGCTTCAAGGCTCTGTTGATGAGCTGCAAGGCTCTTTTGCAAACCTGCATTTGTCTGCTGCTGATTGGCATTTGCTAGAGCCAGCTGTTTCATTATCTCCTCCATGCTGGCCTTGAAAAAAAACTGCCCGCATTCTCCACCAACTGTGAGGGGGTTAGCTCGGCAGCGGGTGTGTGTGACCCCCTGGATGGGTTCACCACACAAAACAGGCACAGCAGACAGAGTTTATAGTTGCAAAAACAAAAGGTGCGGTTTATTTAAACTATTTACAGGGGAAAAACAGCAAAACAAAAAGAAACATACAAAAAGAAATCCTGGTCAGCTTGACCGCTTACTACACACGTAGGTTCCCTGTCTGACAACTAGGTGCAGCCTTGTGCTGCCCCAGCCCCTATCTCCCTGTTTTTTAAAGGTTTTAGCCACACAGGCTTTGTCTCACCGCACAGGACAGAAACACACTCCCCAGTCTTGCACAACACAGAACTGGTTCCAGGATGGAGCATCTCACTTAGCATGCTGGGAGTTCTTGTAGAGGCCTTAATGAGCCACTTGATTTAGCTGGGCTAATTAACTCTTCCCCCCGCAAGACTCCCAGCACTCCCCCTAGTGGTATAAATCTGCATAAAGCCTGAATCAAGGGCATACATACCTACCATCCTGGATGCAACCTGGTGATTTTACCTGCCTGCTGTCACAATACATATGAATTCCGCCTTTATTTACAAATCAATGCTGCCGCTCTACGGCTACATACATATGAATGCCACCGCTATTTACATATCAATGCAGGTTATTTACATGTAAACACAGGGTCTTCAGGCGAGTCATCTTATCTGTACACAACAATAGGGCAGAGCTGGGCAGCATTAGTAGCAGCACTTCACACTGAGATATCAGGACACAGCACAGGACTAAAACTTCAAGGGACAAGGGAAATGTAAACTGGCATAGTTGGCAAAAATGAGGCAGCTTCTTTGGGCCCCACAACAATGATGGGGCCCAGGGCAGCTCCCCTTTTGCCTTGCCTTAAAAACGGCCCTGCTTATATTGAACGCAATTCAGACCAAATGCATGTGCTTGAACATGAAAAGCTGTGTTTGACCTGCTTTGCCAGTAGTCCAAAGGCATTTCCAATAGGCTTGTGCAATTTGTTTCGTAACGAATCGAAATTCGTCCGAATTTAGCAACTTTCGGACATTCGGAAGCATTCGAATTTCCGAACAAAGCAATTACGAATAAAACCGAATCCGAAATAAATTATACCGCAAATAGCGAATGCCCGAATGTCTTCGGCATAATTCGTTATGAAAAAAGTTACGAATGTACGAATCCATACGAAGCACAATAACACTCTGCTCTGCTCTCTGCTTCTCCCTCACCGTGCTGAACTCCCTCTCAAACTGGTGTACAGGGGCGGAGGCTATAGCCGCATGTAAAAAACGAAAGTAAAATACGAGATTTCTAATCTATTCGAAGCACAATAACACTCTGCTCTGCTCTCTGCTTCTCCCTCACCGTGCTGAACCCTCTCAAAATGGTGTACAGGGGCGGAGGCTATAGCCGCATGTAAAAAACGAAAGTAAAATATGAGATTTAGAATCGTTACAAATAACCGCTATGTATTTAGAAAAGTACAAATCCATTTGAAGCACATTAGGCATAATAGGCAGCGTCGTCGTGAGAGAGACACGGAAAATTACGAATCAACGAACCCAAAAAAAGTTACGAAATTAGGAGTTGTGTCCAGAATCAACTAAAAACAATGTACCCTACCGAAAGTACGAATTATAAATCAACTAAAAATTCAATGAAAAATGTCGCTTGTGAAAATACGAATTAGTCCGAACACGAAAAATCCCGTCTAGCAAAATTACGAATGATTACGAATCAACAGGACCGAAAAGAAACGAACCGAAACGAAACAAATTTTTCCGTTGTGCACAAGTCTAATTTCCAATATGACACACTGCATTTACAACACAATTATTATTATTACTACTATTATTTTACAGGATTTATATAGCGCCAACAGTTTGCGCAGCACTTTACAATCAAAAACAGTTACAATATAATAAAATATTAGAGGGTTAAGACGGTCAAAAAGCCTCAGAACTCTCATTCATACTGCACTTTTTAGGTAAAAAAGGAATCTGCTGATATGCATTCAACATACATTTAAAAAATGCTGAGTTTCAGCACCCATCGTTTATACTGCATTTTAACAAATATAACAACATGCAAAAAAACACAGCAGTTTTAAAAAGTTGATTTTTAAACTTAATAAAACCCAACAAATATGTAGTATTGTATTAATGCCATGGTGTGAACCAGCTTGAGGGCTGATGAAAAGCTTCAAGCATTGCCACATAATTGGAAAGTGCATAGCTGTGATTATGGTGGAGCATTTGGTATTTCAGTCAATACTGTATTTATTGGCGTATAATACTCACTTTTTTACCCTGAAAATAGAGGGTAAACTCTGCCTGCGTGTTATATGCAGGGGCTGTGGAAAGTTTTTTTCCTGAAACTTCCCTCTTAAAGTTAGGGTGCGTGTTATATGCCTGTGCGTGTTATACGCCGATAAATACGGTAATTTGAATTTTTTACATTTTGATATTCTGATTGTATCTTAGAAATAGTTCAGTGTTCTTTGTTAAAGCATTACAGAGTAGGGTTGATTCGCTAAGGCCTGGTTCACACCTATGCAGGTTGCAGTTCGCATATTCCATGTGCATTTTTCAATAAGCGTTTTTGATCCATTGAAGTCTATGGAACCAAAAACCAGAAAAAAGTCCCTGGCCCTTTCCATAAAATGCACAGATGTGTACATAGGAAACCATGTTAAATGGACTGTAGTGTGTTTCTGCAAATCGGAAAATGCACTAAAAAATGCATAGGTGTGAATCACGCCTTAAGATTTACAAAAGGATCATTCTTTTTGCATAGACTCCTGTTTTATTTTTTACATAATACATTTTTCTCAGGTGATTTTATGGGAAAATTAATAATGCTAAATAAAATTTTTCAAAATGTAATACCATCTTATAGCGAATAGTAGGAGCAGTACTCTTGTAACCTGCCAGGAGCACTGTAAAAAAAAAAAGGAAAACGTCAGAAGACGATTTAGCCAATTTAGTCAAAATTACACTAATATGTGGTGAAGTATTGTTTTAGTTATCTCAATAGATATCAATTACATTTAAAGTGTACAGTACAAGATTGTCCTCTACTTAAATAACATTTATTTAATTTCCTTTTAAAAAAACAAAAAAAAAACATGAAAATTCTGCCCACATTTGCCAAACTAAATTTATATGGGATAATTGTTTAAGATAAAGGGAGTAATTTCTAAAAAAATAAAAATAAAATATCATTATCACTTCTGATCGATTTTACTGCCAAAACCAAAGCATGTTAAAAAACCAAAGAGAACCAGTATAGCTGCAAAATATTTATTTATATAATTTTTACATGCACAAAATCAGAATTTTTGTCTAGAAAACTATATAAAGAGGAACTGCAGTCTGCTCACATAATTTGATTTGATGAATAAAAACATCTTTACCATTTTCCAAAACTCCCCTCCAACCACTTTGCATATTATTTTATATATACTGTACTTGCCAAATATGCTGCAGAAAGCTTCCTCCACTGAGTCTGGCTGCAACCATTTTAACTGTGGGCAGCTGAAGCTGCTGCCTATTCACTTCCTGGATTTACACAGACACACAGAGGCACACCTCCACCTCTGCAGCCATGCAGCTCTGATTGGCCCTCTTATGACTCATCCCCCCTCCCTTCCTGGCAAACTCTCACGAGAGAGAGAGAGAGAGAGAGAGAGAGAGCTGTGCATGATGTCATAAGCCTAGGCTAACGACCAGACAAGAAAGAGGAAGTGGGCTGTATAAGGTATTTACTGGCAGAAAAAAAAATGTTTTACTATCTAAAGTTAAAACAACAAGAGCAGAAGATTTAATAGATGGAAAGTTGAAAAAATGGCTTAACCCCCCCAAAAAAATTATAGCAGAGCCCCATACGATAAAAAATGTTAGCTGCAATTTTTGATATTGTGTGGTATTAGCGCAAATGTTTATCAAATCGACATTTCTAGATTGTCAGCTCTAACGAGCAGGGCCCTCTGATTCCGCCTGTATTGAATTGCATTGTAACTGTACTGTCTGCCCTAACATTGTAAAGCGCTGCGCAAATAAATCCTGTATAATAATAATAATAATTTTTGGGAAAAACACAAACAATAAAAAATAATTTTTTTATGTAAAATATAAACGATAAGGTTGCATTGAGTTAAAGTGGAGCTCCACCCAAAAGGGGACGTTCCACTTTAAGCACTCCTCCCCCCACCTATGCCACATTTAGCATGTCATTTTTTTTTGGGGGGGGGGGGAGCGGTACCTAGTTTTGACAGGTACCCGCTCCCACTTACGCTCAGGCCACCTAGGCGAACCAAGCAGAAGTTCTCCTCTCCCCCTCCCTCCCTAAAATCTTCTGGGACACGTCACAGGTCCCAGAAAATTGCTTGACCATTGAGGAGGCGCAGTGTGACTCGTGCATGCGCAGTGCGCACCCGGCTATGAAGCTGCAAGCTGTCACAGCCGGGTGCCCACATTGTAATGCCAGCACCGGGGAGAGGAGAAGTAAAGAACTGAGGGTTCAGGTGGCCACAGTGCTGGATTGTGGGACAGGTGAGTGGCTGTTTATTAAAAGTCAGCAGCTACACTTTTTGTAGCTGCTGACTTTTAGAGTGCTTTCCCACTGAAAGCGCCTGGGCGTCAGCGGTAAAACGCCGCTATTTTTAGCAGCGCTTTACCGTCGTTTTTGCTGCGCTTTTTGGCCGCTAGTGGACGAAAAAGGGTTAAAAATGCCCACAAAGCGCTGCTTATGTTGGGCAGTTCTTAAGTGGTTAATACAGGTGTTGGGTACAGTGTGAAATGCGTCAGTATTTTGAGCAGTGCTGATTTTTGTATTAAAGAAGAATATTTTGCAGTGATACCATAAATGATCTTCTCTTTGCATCATGGATATTTTAGTGGATGTTAAGCCCAGCTTGGATGGGGAGTTCAAACCAACCTGAAACAGTGCTAGCTGTATGAGCAAATCCGAGCACATACTGCCCTCTGCTGGATTAAAAGTGCATCATTTAGATGACATTGCATAAAAGAAACAAATCAGTTGACCGAAGCATTTGAGTGTATTAATTGCTCTACTGGAATTAATTTCATAGAAAGTCAATCATAACTATGATTGCTTTTTTGATCTGTGTATGTATGTCCTGTTTAACCACTTCAACACCGGGCTTTTTTTACCACATCAATACCGGGCCTATTCTGGCACTTCTCTCCTACATGTACAAATCATCATTCTTTTGCTAGAAAATTACTCAGAGCCCCCAAACATTATATATATATATATATATATATATATATATATATATATATATATATATATATATTTTAGCAGACACCCTAGGGAATAAAATGACGGTCATTGCAACTTTTTTTCTTGCACGGTATTTGCGCAATAATTTTTCAAACGCCTTTTTTCTTGGAAAAAAAATGGTTTCATGAATTAAAAAATAACAAAACAGTAAAGTTAGCCCAATCTTTTGGGAAAACATGAAAGATTATGTTACGCCGAGTAAATAGATACCTAACATGTCACAATTGCGCACAGTCATGGAATGGCGCCAAACTTCGGTACTTAAAAATCTCCATAGGCGACGCTTTAATTTTTTTTACAGGTTACCAGGTTAGAGTTACAGAGGAGGTCTAGTGCTAGAATTGTTGCATGCGCTCTAACGCACGCAGCGATACCTCACATATGTGGTTTGAACGGCGTTTACATATGTGGGCGGGACTTACGTGTGCGTTCGCTTCTGATCGCAAGCTACCGGGGACAGGGCCGTTTTAATATATTTTTTTATTATTTATTTTTGTATTTTACTTATTTTTTTTTTAACACTTATTTAACTTATTTTTTTTTTGATCACTTTTGTTCCTATTACAAGGAATGTAAACATCCCTTGTAATAGGAATGTGTGTGAAAGGTTCTCTTTATTGAGAGATGCGGGGTCAATAAGACCCCACATCTCTCCTCCAGGCTGGAAAGCATGAGATCAGTGAAAATTTTTTCACTGATCTCATACTTACTAGCCGCAATGGCGGCTTTGTTTACACCTGAGGACCCGGGCCTGACGTCATCACATCGCGCCCGGGCCTCCGACGATCATAGAGATGACTGGTGACCATCTGGTCACCAGTCATCTCTATGCTTGTCACGTGACCCACCACCAGCGCCGGACGATGTCCCCTCCCGCCGCCTATAAGAACGATCAAGCGGCGGAACTGCCGCTATGATCATTTTTATGGTGCGCAGAATCGCCGGCACAAGAAAAGGATATCTGAATGATGCCTCTAGCTACAGGCATCATTCAGATATCCTCCCTCAAAGCTGAGGACGTCATATGACGTCCACCCAGGATGGGAGATCCCATCTGTGGACGTCATATGACTATGGGCGGTAGGGAAGTGGTTAAAATAATACAAACATTTTTTTTTTTTATTATTATTAATAATAATACATTTGCTTCTGGATTTGGTACAAGCCCTGTCAAGTAGCCTCTTTTATCCGTTTACAGGTATTTCTGCGGTGGCTGTTTAATTAAATGAACTTCAATTAAAGGTGTTGTTTCTACGATTCATATCATATATCAAGATCCGATTTTTACAGCAGTATGGTCTTACTGCAGCTAAACAAATGCTTTTCAGGAAAAAAATGCTTCAGAACATTTTTTGTAAATCAGCCTCTAAGTGACATTTAGATTTAGGATATTTGCACTGATATGGCGAGATGGCAAAGCGCTGCGTAAACTGCTGGCACTATATAAATCCTAAATAATAATAATAAAAATGGTGTTTTTTTTTTCACTATGTATGATCACATTGGCCATGAAGCAAGGTGTAGGACAGTGGTGCCCAACCTTTGGAAGAGCGAGGGCCACTTAAGCGACTTGGTAACAGGTCGCCGGCCACAATGAGTGGAGCGGGTGGATGGCATGTCCGTGTCTGCTCTGCATATGCAGAGCGGACACTGACACAGCCCACTATACTTTTTAGCGGATCATATTGGAGGTAGGACACAAGTCGGTTTATGTCTGCCACTACTTAGAGGTGAATGGAGGGGTCCAATTGGTCGGACTAACCGTGTGAAAGGGGCCCAAGGCTGCTTTCACACTGATGCGCTGCGGTTTCCCCGCACCACGGGTGCAACTCAGTGCATCTTTGGCTTTCCTGCACTTTGCAATAGACTTCTATTATATTCTGCAGGTTTGGTGCACTTTCAGAAAGCTCAAACTCGCAGGTAATAAGAGAAGTTTATGGCTCAGTGCAGGTAACCCGCAGGTAAACTGCTCTGCACCTGCGGATCAGTTTTAAAGCAGCACAGTAACCACTGCAGAAAATATATGCCATTGCATATATATACACTGATTTTAGTAATAAACGGACCTTTAATAACAGTATTCTATTCTATTCCATCCCAGAGCAGAAGGTCGCGGGCCACATCAGAGGGCTTCACGGGCCACATGTGGCCCCGGGGCCACTGGTTGGGCACCCCTGGTGTAAGACATGTCTAATGCTAAGCTTTTCTCACGGTAAGAATGGCCATGTGTTTAAGTGCACTTTAAAGCTAGCCATACCCTTTAAACAAGTCCACCAACATCCACCAGCTCTCCTTTACATCACACTCACATCCTACGTAAGAAAATTGACTGCGATGGTTTGCTGCAAAAAAAAAAAAAAAAAAATCTCATTATGAAAGCATAAGTAATGTTCCAGTACATCTAAAACTTTTTATGGATAGAGTAAAGAACGGATAAAACCACTGTCCGCTTATTTTTGTTACTCTCCGTGTTCCATTAGAGAGATTTTCCTTTATTTCTTGCCCCAGAACCAAAACAGAAAATGGGGGGATGTCTTTACAAACTGAGGGGAATTCACCTTCCAGAAAAGTTGTCACCAGAACAGGTGTCTCCATTGTAACATTTCCTGTAACTGCTTGTTCAGGTTATAACTGATTTTTTTTAAATTTATTTCCTATCTCTTTCTGCATCTGTCACCAGGACAAATATAAACAGTGAATCTCCCCAGCAGATAGGACAGTTCTTCAAGAGATTAAAGCATACATATCCTTTAGGGGCAGAAGGCATGGTGGAAGAGACAGAAATATCAACACAAGGGACATAACTTGGCGGGCACTGGAAATGGCTGTGAACCTTTTATGGGACCTATGAACTAGCCTCTTTGGACTTTTTGCGTTTCAAGCTTACTTTATATCACCGGAAACACCTATCACTAGTTTAGGTATCACAAGGGTGTTTTATTTAAAGTGTCTTTTGTTGTTTATTATTTATATATTCCACACAATTATTTGATTCTAATGATGTGTATAGAATCTCACATGTAGTGTGCTCTTAGTGTGTCGTATTATACATTATCAGTGTGTTTTACTATGCAGTACTAGTGGGGAGCTCTGTACCACATATCTTATTTTTATCACAACTTACAGGGGGGGGGGGATTTACTAAAGCTGGGGACTGCAAAATCTGATGCAGCTTCCAGGTATTTCTGTCAAAGCTTAATTGCACAAGATGAAGTTAGAAACAGATTGGTTACCATGCACAGCTGCACCAGATTTTGCACTCTCCAGTTTTAGTAAATCAGCTCTACAGTCAGTCAGATGTGTCCCTTGTGCTGATTCCTCTTCTATTAGTAAAAATCCTTCTCCATCTATGCCCCATCTTCTGGTGTGTTGGGGGATTAATACAACTAAGAAGCTGTCACAGGTTCTTATCAAGAGTGCCAGACTACACCCACTCTTTCTCCCCAGCTGCTCTATAGAAGAATTCATAGAAGCCATACTACAGCTTCGATGAATGGTAACACAATCTATGAATGGAGGGGGCAGACCTATCAATCATCTGCCTGTTCTCCATTCTGAGATTAAAGGAGTTGTTAAGGCAGAAGTTTTTTTTTTATCTTAATGCATTCTATGCATTAAGATAAAAAACCTTCTGTGTGTGTAGCAGCCCCCCCCCCCCAATTACCTACCTGAGCACCTTCTCTCTCCAGCGATGTCCACGATCCCCTCAGCTATCCAGTACACTCCTCCTGATTGGCTGAGACAGAGCAGCGCGCCATTGGCTCCCGTGGCTGTCAATCACAGTCAGTCAGCCAATCAGGGGAGAGAGGGGGCAGGGCCAGGTCGGGGCTCCGTGTCAGAAAGGATACACGGAGCTCTGACCCTGCATGGGTGCCCCCTGTAGCAACCTGCTGGCTGAGGGGGCACTCAAAGGAGGGAGGGGCTGGGAGCAGCAAAGAGGGACCCGAGAAGAGGAGGATCCGGGCTGCTCTGTGGAAAACCAACTGCACAGAGGAGGTAAGTATAACATGTTTGTTATTTGAAAAAGAAAAAAACGAGCCTTTACAATCATTCATAAAAGCTGTAGAAGGGCTTCTATGAATGGAGGAGTTGGGCAGAAATAGCAGGCATAGTCAGGCTCTTAATGAGAGCCTGTGACAGCCCTTTAGTTCTGTTAAAGCGGAAGTAAACCCATCGATTTAACGGTTTCAAAAAGCAGTTACATTCCCGGCATGCCGGGAATACCAACTGTCACATTGGTTGTGCTCTCAACCAAACTGTCAAACCATCCAATGGCTGGTGTCATAACTGATCACATGTGCAGTATCATGGCAGTTTTAGATTAAACAGAGGCCAAGATGGCAGCTTCCTTGCCTGAAAATGATAGGAGGGTTTACTTCCACTTTAACTACAACCGCACCAGAAAATTACAGAGGTGGGGGGTGAGAGGACAAGGATGGAGAAAGATTTCTACTAACAGAAGAGGAATCAGCACAAGGGATACATCCTGATGTGAGTATTGTACATATCAAAGCAGCAAAACAAAATAGAAACATTGTGGAAACAACTAAATGTTTTTGGGTGATAAAGTAAGAAAGCATTAGAGCTTCAATCAGCTTTTTTATTAGCATCTGTTACTGTTATATTCATGTATAGCATGGATATGCAATTAGCGGACCTCCAGCTGTTGCAAAACTACAAGTCCCATCATGCCTCTGCCTCTGGGTGTCATGTTTGCTGCTGTCAGAGTCTCGCTATGCCTCATGGGACTTGTAGTTTGGCAACAGCTGGAGGATCCGCTAATTGCATATCCCTGATGTATAGGTTCCATTAAAGAGAACCTGCGGGAACAAAAAATATGATCTAGCTCTTGCTGAATTGCTCTGCCTGCCTTTTTTTAAAACAAGATAGCAAAGTCAGCATATTTGTATTTCCTTTAAAGCCCCACTCCAGCCAAAAACCTTTGTTTTTTTTTTAAGGAAGAGGGGGGATCTCACTTTGCATTAACAAGGACACAACACCAAGCAAGGATCAAAATATCTCAAACAATGCTTTCAGCTTGTTCCGCCAGCACTTCTGCAAGAAAGGAACTCTTAAGTTTTCAAGAAAGGCCTTTGTCTGTCTGAACTTTGCAGTGTCCAAAGAGAATCACTGAGGTTTAGGTGTGTTTATAGCCATTGGTTACACAGAAAGAGACAGACCCCACAAGTAGCATGCCTGGATAGCAACAAGTCTTTCTTTTTCTGTAGGTCAACTGGAAACAAATACAGGGGGAGGCATTGTAAAAAAAATACAACAACAAAGGATAGGCCTGATTTATGTTCAACAGAGGCTTCTACACAACAACATCCTCAAAAGAAGTGGTAAAATACACTCTTCAAATAAAATGCCAGCAAAGACATTTCAGACTTGCAAATAACGGTTTTAAATGTTACGTGCCGCGTGTGCTGTAAAAGTAGGTTGTGATTACTGTAAGGCTGTGTATCGTGGTTATTTTCATTGTCTTAACCTCTACATTTTTGTTTGTGTAAAATTAGGGAACACTAAAATCCTAGTGGGGATTGGTCAGTTATAGATCTATGGATTTCGCTTGGGATTGTTTTAGTTGATTGATCATTCTATAGCCTTACTTAATAGGATATCTGATTGGTTGATATGGGTTGCAAGTGCATTGCTACTCTTTTCAGCTAATTAGGCAAGCTCCAATGTAAAGAAACAATTATAATCGGTACATAGGATACCAAAGCCCTTTAACACAGAATGAAGCCAGCTACAGGTACACCTTTTCTAATGCTATTTGTACCCTTTGTCATGGGAATATTGTAATTCTAAGTGTTGAGTTTACATTGTGCTGTGCATCTTGGATGCCTTCTGACTGTGCTATCTCTGATCTCAGAGATAAGACTCAAGTAAATCCTGTAAATACCAATGTATCACTTTTATCAACCATTTTTTATTAATTTCAAATGTGTCATTTTTAAAAATAACCTTTCACTGTTATTTTCTACTTAAGCAAAACATCAACTAAAATGCAAACCATGCTATTTTTAATGTGTACTTGAATAGCAGCCATCTAGTTTACAGTATGGTAGCATAACTACAGTAATCCACTATATTGCATTTTGAACTTGCCATACACTATGCACCTCCCAGGTTTTCTTCTTTACATCACACCCTCTTTTTTTTAACACAGTAATCAAGGGTATCTCTAGAAGTGCCATTCTTTAGATTAAGAATACCAGTCAGACTGGTGCTTTATTATTTTGCTCTCATACTACAAAGATGCATAGAAAAGAACAGCCTATTGTGTATAGGCTCTTGCCTGCAAAAAGGGACATTGGCCATCCAGGCAAAAGTGGGAGAATAAGAGCACTAATCGCTGATACAGCAGACAAATTTGATTACCAGCTCGGAGCCCTGAGTCAGAAAGTCTCATAGACTTTAAGATGTTAATCCGCGGCATAATCCTTCCTTTGGCGTGTAGGGATAGTGCAGCCACAAGAGTTGTTTTGTTATTTATATTGGCGTTTAATAAAACTCAGCCAGTGGTGAATGGACTGCCCACTCACCAATGGTAATTAATTCTCCATTTCAGTGACCCAATTGTACTGAGATAGAGCAGCGGGCCAGTGGCAGTGCTCCAATCCCCCTTTGTGCTGTTACACTGCTCTCGTGCTCCAACAGCTATGGAAACTCAATCTTTTCATGTCATTCAGAGTTTTCCTTGGGCATCTTCTAAACTTCAAGGATCCCTTTCTTTTCAGGGTTTTACTGAAAAGCTGTGCTGGCTTGACCACCTCTGTTGAATATAATGATTTGGCTGAAAGCCTTTTGGGGTTTCAGTTAGGCATAGAAAGGGAGGGGATTTTGAAAACTCTTATGCAAGTTAGGCTACTCTGTCTTACAAATAAAAACACACTAGCTGCGCTAATCTGGGCAGATATCTGCTGAATTGTACAGTTAACATTTTACGGACCAGCCAATAAGCTTTAGCTTAGTGAACATACAGTATATCAATGTCATTCGGAATTCTCAAATTTACAGGACAATCGTTATAAAAGTTAAAAAGGCTTATAAAAAGAAACATTACGCATGTTTATATTTTTGGAACCTAATACATCAAATAGTACGTTTTTCCGTCTATAACAGGTGGATGCGGTCTATTTATACAGTGTGGAGGACAATAAAAAAATGTTTGAAAGCTGCATAAAGAGCCCAATGCCGGGTGAGATCGGCCCGGGTTAATAAAAAACAGCCGACATTCGGCCTGTGTGTATGGCAGCCAGAAGCCGTCCGTTTCTGTCGAACGAGCATGCTAGAAAACCAGCAGCCGACCAGCTCGCGATCAGCGCTCTCAGTCAATGGCTGAGAGCGCCGATAGGAGTGTTCTGGTAGGGGGGGCCACCCCCTGTCAGAACACAACAGTTTAGCGAGGGGAGAGATTGCTGTACTAACATCAGATTGTTATTACAGCGGCTTTGACTCAGAAAAAATTCATAATGTAAGCCACTATGAGTTTTTTCCGTTCAACCCAGAGGATTGAATGAAAAAAAAAACTGTCAGCTCCAGTCGGAGCTGTACTAACGATCCGACATTAGTACAGCGATCTCGCCTGCTGAGCCATTGTGTTCTGACAGGGGAACGCCCCCCCCCCCAGAACACTCCAATCAGCGCTCTCAGCCATTGATTGAGAGCGCTGGTCGGCTGATGGTTTTCCAGCATGCTCGTCCGACAGAAACCAGCTGGCTTCTGTTGGACCGGCTGTCATACACACGGGACTGAATGTCGGCTTTTTTTTTTTTTTAACCGGTCGATGTTGCCTGGCATTCGGCCCATGTGTACAGGGCTTTAAGTCATCTCATATGGTTCATGAACACATACGTTATTATAGTCAAAAGACACTAAAGCAGATAACACTTTGGTAGTACAGTTGGCGAGGATCCATATATTAGCCTTCTTTGCAGATAAACAATGTATCGGTATCTTCAGAGTTGTAAAATTATATACTACAAAAAAGCCTACTGCACCTTGTAAACTCAGAATATATACATACACCCACAAACTGGATGAACATAAATAAATAGATTTTAGTCATTTTATGTCTTTAACAGTTTTAAAGCTCTAATGTACTATAGTGCCTTGAAAAAGTATTTATACCCCTTGAAATATTACACATTTGTTCATGTTACAACCAAAAACGTAAATGTATTTTATTGGGATTTTATGTGATAGACCAACACAAAGTGGCACATAATTGTGAAGTGGAAGGAAAATGATAAATGGTTTTAAACATTTTTTACAAATAAATATATGAAAAGTGTGGCGTGCATTTGTATTCAGCCCCCTTTACGCTGATACGCCCAACTAAAATCGAGTGGAACCAATTGCCTTCAGAAGTCACCTAATTAGTAAATAGAGTCCACCTGTGTGTAATTTAATCTCCGTATAAATACAACTATTCTGTGAATGTGGAAAATTTCAAGGGATATGAATACTTTTTGAAGGCACTGTTTATCCATACAAGCATTATAATTACCGTATATACTCGAGTATAAGCCGACCCGAATATAAGCCGAGGCACCTAATTTTACCACAAAAAAAATAGGAAAACTTATTGACTCAAGTATAATCCTAGGGCGTCCATGTGCATTGCCTCACTGTGCCCATGCCTCACTGTGTCCATGACTGACTGACGTTTAACATGGGAGTCAATGGAAGGGGTGCCCAGGTTTGAAAAATCGGTGCTCCCCGGCCATAGGTTCTCCAGACAACAAACTTTGCACACTTGTAAAGCAGAAATGGGGCTACATGTGTGCTAAGTTTCATGTCCAGGGGATCTATGACCGGCCGGTACCGGGTCCCAAAAATCACCAGAGAAATTACAGTTTAACATGGGAGTCTATGGAAGAGGTGCACAGCTTTGAAAAATCGGTGCTTCCCTGGCCGTAGGTCCCCCGAACAAAAAACGTTGCATACTTGTAGAGAAAGAGTGGGGCGGGCTACATGTGTGCCAAGTTTGGGGTCCAGGGGACCTACGACCGGCTGGTAGCGGGTCCCCAAAGTCCGGGAGATCCATCGCAAAAAGGTGACTCGAGTATAAGCCGAGGGGGACATTTTCAGCACAAAAAAATGTGCTGAAAAACTCAGCTTATACTCGAGTATATACGGTAACCATTCTATGATATGTGGTATGGATTGGACATCTTCTGTCTTCTTTAGGGTCCACCGAGAGTTCTTGGATGTCCCTGTTTATGAAGAAAGGTTATCCCACCCCCAAAGAAATTCCAGTTACATTTGCAGTCTAGTGAGCTAAATCATCCGCTGACAAATCTCTAGGGGACTCCATAGGCATGATAGCGCATGGTCCTGTTTCAACCCACCTAGGACATTTTGAGTTTTTCTGCCTACGTTGGTATGTTCCTACTTTTCCTGTTGCCTTCATCATAATATAATCATAACACCAAGACCAATAAGGAAAGATGTTGCAGATTTGCAGGCTTATGATCAATTAATACATTTGCAATATCAGTTTTTGGACTGATCATTAAATCCCAATTTAGCTTTTAGTTTAAAGGACAACTGTACCTTTGTTACAGTTGTCCTTTAATTACTTGCCTGTCCCCTCTGAGTGCACCCCACTTGAATAAATATACAGGTCCTTCTCAAAAAATTAGCATATTGTGATAAAGTTCATTATTTTCTGTAATGTACTGATAAACATTAGACTTTCATATATTTTAGATTCATTACACACAACTGAAGTAGTTCAAGCCTTTTCTTGTTTTAATATTGATGATTTTGGCATACAGCTCATGAAAACCCAAAAATCCTATCTCAAAAAATTAGCATATTTCATCCGACCAATAAAAGAAAAGTGTTTTTAATACAAAAAAAGTCAACCTTCAAATAATTATGTTCAGTTATGCAGTCAATACTTGGTCGGGAATCCTTTTGCAGAAATGACTGCTTCAATGCGGCGTAGCATGGAGGCAACCAGCCTGTGGCACTGCTGAGGTGTTATGGAGGCCCAGGATGCTTCGATAGCGGCCTTAAGCTCATCCAGAGTGTTGGGTCTTGCGTCTCTCAACTTTCTCTTCCCAATATCCCACAGATTCTCTATGGGATTCAGGTCAGGAGAGTTGGCAGGCCAATTGAGCACAGTAATACCATGGTCAGTAAACCATTTACCAGTGGTTTTGGCACTGTGAGCAGGTGCCAGGTCGTGCTGAAAAATAAAATCTTCATCTCCATAAAGCTTTTCAGCAGATGGAAGCATGAAGTGCTCCAAAATCTCCTGATAGCTAGCTGCATTGACCCTGCCCTTGATAAAACACAGTGGACCAACACCAGCAGCTGACATGGCACCCCAGACCATCACTGACTGTGGGTACTTGACACTGGACTTCAGGCATTTTGGCATTTCCCTCTCCCCAGTCTTCCTCCAGACTCTGGCACCTTGATTTCCGAATGACATGCAAAATTTGCTTTCATCCGAAAAAAGTACTTTGGACCACTGAGCAACAGTCCAGTGCTGCTTCTCTGTAGCCCAGGTCAGGCGCTTCTGCCGCTGTTTCTGGTTCAAAAGTGGCTTGACCTGGGGAATGCGGCACCTGTAGCCCATTTCCTGCACACGCCTGTTCACGGTGGCTCTGGATGTTTCTACTCCAGACTCAGTCCACTGCTTCCGCAGGTCCTCCAAGGTCTGGAATCGGTCCTTCTCCACAATCTTCTTCAGGGTCCGGTCACCTCTTCTCGTTGTGCAGCGTTTTCTGCCACACTTTTTCCTTCCCACAGACTTCCCACTGAGGTGCCTTGATACAGCACTCTGGGAACAGCCTATTCGTTCAGAAATTTCTTTCTGTGTCTTACCCTCTTGCTTGAGGGTGTCAATGATGGCCTTCTGGACAGCACTCAGGTCGGAAGTCTAACCCATGATTGCGGTTTTGAGTAATGAACCAGGCTGGGAGTTTTTAAAAGCCTCAGGAATCTTTTGCAGGTGTTTAGAGTTAATTAGTTGATTCAGATGATTAGGTTAATAGCTCGTTTAGAGAACCTTTTCATGATATGCTAATTTTTTGAGATAGGAATTTTGGGTTGTCATGAGCTGTATGCCAAAATCATCAATATTAAAACAAGAAAAGGCTTGAACTACTTCAGTTGTGTGTAATGAATCTAAAATATATGAAAGTCTAATGTTTATCAGTACATTACAGAAAATAATGAACTTTATCACAATATGCTAATTTTTTGAGAAGGACCTGTATACCTTTGTATCACACAAACCCTTTTCTCGCCTGGCTCACTTGTGAGTCAAGGCACACCGTGCTAAATGCCCGTACCCTCCTGTTTGAAGAGGTTAAGCGGTGTTCATAAATTTGGGTCTTTCAGCGAGTCACCCTTCCCAGTGGTTCTCTGACCCAGAGTATGGGGTCAAGTCTCTGTTTCTTCCCCCAAAGAAAATAATGTCCAGAAGTAGGGTTTAGCTCACCCGGATAGTCCTCTCTCACAGTCCTAGCAGCCGGTGTGGAGCTCAAACAGTTCCGCCACCCTATCCCCTCTTGGGACGGGTGTTGGAAATCCTCTAACCTCTGTAGACTTCAAGAACAAGACAATGCCAATTGGGCACTCTACAGGTTAGCTTCCCCAAATAACAGATCCTACCCTCTGACAGGTCACCAGGCCTCTCCCGAGACAGCAATCTACTATTACTCATCTCCTCAATGGGACCGATCCCCCCCTGGCTTCCTCTTGGTCAGAGCGGGTACCCTTCCCTGGGCTCCCTGGGACTCTTCTTACGGGGACAGGCCCTAGCTGAAGGTGCTAGGCCCACTAGTAGAGTTGCAGGCCCCAGGCTAAAGGTGCCTGGGCCTGATTGCGCACACAAGTACCCCCGGCCATGAGGGCCACAGGAGGTGGGGTACGTGTCTACTCCTCCGACTCTGACGGGGACCACCCCACAGAACCGAATCACACTATCGCGTCTGCCCCTTAAGTACCCTCTCCCGGCATGCACAGCAGGTTGACCACACCCCCTGTACCGCTGCTGAGAGAGGACACCCCAAGGCGTAGCAATGTCACCCCTGACTCAACCCTTACCTGATGTGACAGCGACACATACAGGCTGCAGGGAACCATACACCAGGCAGCATCATATAGGCAGAAGCAAAACCTAGCAATGAGAATGGTCTGAGCCTGACTAATAACTCAGACCAGCCCCTAAATTTAGGCACATAACACCCCTAAAAGTAAAGACCCACTACACCTTTTTGCCACAATCTAGCGATATTCATTGTGTGGCTCTGCTCTCAGTCACACAGGTCATTGTCAAAAAAGCTCTCCATGGTCCTCCTCAGTGCGTATGTGCACTATGATCCCATTCTATCCTATGGGGATCTCTACTAAATTCCAGGGTCATCAAAACAAAAAGGTGTAGAAAGTCTTACAGTTAATTTTCTGTAAAAGGCAACCACAGTCTGAGGAGAAAAGCTTGAGCCCTGCCAGCATGCTGCATATTAGGACCCTTGCTCTATGTGTGGAAGCAGTGGTCTCTCTGAAACGGTCTGATACATCCACTGCCTGTAATCACCAAAGCCCCATACTCCCTGCTGTTTGGTGAGCTCTAGCTCTGATTAAAAGGGGATGTGTTGGATCATTGATTCCACACAGAGAGCAAGCCCCTAAACTAAAATTTCAGTTGGACTTAAAATTCCTAAATGCTGGCTGTGTGTATAGATAGCAGCCTGAAGGTGGGCCTAAACGCTGAGCTGCCTAAATATATGTGTATGTCAGGAATCCCTTGTGTGTGATGGGAGCACCTGCTGTCACCACCCCTCCTCTCCACCTTGTAAAATTACAAAAAGTTTTGTATTCAATGAAAAAAAAAAAATTACAAGATGTTCTATGAATGGTGGTGGTGCTAAACAAGCAAGCCCATGTGGCCAGTGTGCAGTGGGACAGTCACTCGCATAGAACCTAAGCAGGACCGAAAAGATTTTGGCTATCACTGCAATAGCGCAGACTACTACAGTGACTTCCAGCTTCCTCAGCAGTCCTTCAGCTTTAGGGTTTGTAATCTTTACAAATACTTTAAAAAGTACAATATATAAATACAATTTAATAAGCTATCAGCAATAAGATGCCATCATTGCACTACATAAAAAGACGCAGCAAATTAAAAGTCAGAAATATGGAAGCTGCAACCACCAACTTGTTTTTGAAGGTGAAAGCTCCAAAGCTGTTCATTCTGGCTTGAAGACTTGGGGAGTCACTGACTTAAAAAAAAAAAAAAAGCATGTCTGGTGATGGGACACTTGATATGCGCATGCCTGTTAAAGGTCAGTAAATCACTAGACAGTGCAAGAATAAAAGTGACAGATGTCAGCAATAGCAACTCCCTCATTTCTATCTTGGTAGTTTCCTTTTACATTTTAAAGGTATTTTCTACAAGCAGACACCACAACACCCACTACTTCATTACATTTGTTGGTCAGAATGCCCTCCTATGTGAAGCTGGTTTCATTGGGTTACTGAACCTGACAGAGGGTTTCTTATTGTCTACTAAGGAAATGTATTTCCCTAAATTCTGCATTATTTAACAAAGACTCTAAGTCTAACAAAATAACTTGACAAAAATACTGCAATTAACAAAAATATTCTTGCTTTCGATGTATGTACAGTGCCTTGAAAAAGTATTCATACCCCTTGAAATTTTCCACATTTTGTCACTTTACAACCAACAACATAAATGTATTTTATGGGATAGACCAACACAAAGTGGCACATAATTGTGAAGTGGAAAGAAAATTATAAATGGTTTTCAATTTTTTTTTACAAGTAAATATCTGAAAATTGTGGCATGCATTTGTATTCAGCCCCCCTAAGTCATTACTTTGTAGAACCGCCTTTCCCTGCAATTACAGCTGCAAGTCTTTTTGGGGATGTCTCTACCAGCTTTGTACATCTAGAGAGTGACATTTTTGTCCATTCTTCTTTGCAAAATAGCTCAAGCTTTGTCAGATTGGATAGAGAGTGTCTGTTAACATCAATATTCAAGTCTTGCCACAGATTTTCAATTGAATTTGGCCCAGTCAAAGTCCAGACCTATTCTAACACATGAATCATTTTTCATCTAAACCATTCCATTGTAGCTCTGGCTGTATGTTTAGGGTCGTTGTCCTGCTGGAAGGTGAACATCCGCCCCAGTCTCAAGTCTTTTGCAGATTCTAACAGGTTTTCCTTCAAAGATTTCCCTGTATTTGTCTCCATCCATCTTCCCATCAACTCTGACCAGCTTCCCTGTCCCTGCTAAATAAAAGCATCCCCACAACTTGATGCTGCCACCACCATGTTTCACGGTGAGGATGGTGTGTTGTGTTTGTTTTCTGCCACACATAGCATTTTGCTTTTAGGCCAAAAAGTTAAATTTTGGTCTCATCTGACCACAGCACCTTCTTCCATATTTTCTGGGTCCCCTGCATGGCTTCTCGCAAACTGCAAATGTAACTTATTATGGCTTTTTTTCAACAATGGCTTTTTTCTTGCCACACTTCCATAAAGGCCATTTCTGGAGTGCATGACTAATAGTTGTCCTGTGGACAGATTCTCCCACCTGAGCTGTGGATCTCTGCAGCTCTTCCAGATTTATCATGGGCCTCTTGGCTGCTTCTCTGATTAATACTCTCCTTGCCCGGCCTATCAGTTTAGGTGGACAGCCATGTCTTGGTAGGTTTGCAGTGTGCCATACCCTTTCCATTTTGGTTGAACAGTGAGATGAGATGGTCAAAGCTTGGGATTTTTTTTTATAACCTAAACCTGCTTTAAACTTCTCCACAACTTTATCCCTGACCTGTCTGGTGTGTGCCTTGGCCTTCATGATGGTGTTTGTTCACTAAAGTTGTCTAACAAACCTCTGAGGGCTTCACAGAACAGCTGAACGTATACTGAGATTAAATTACACACAGGTGGACTCTATTTACTAATTAGGCGACTTCTGAAGGCTATTGGTTCCACTCGATTTTAGTTATGGGGTATCAGCGTAAAGGGGGCTGAATACAAATGCACACAACAAAATGTTTTGATATTTGTAAAAAAAAAAATTAAAACCATTCATAATTTTCCTTCCGCTTCACAATTATGTGGCGCTTTGTGTTGGTCTATCACATAAAATACATTTACATTTTTGGTTGTAAAATTTCAAGGGGTGTGAATACTTTTTCAGGGCACTGTATAAATAACGATGTTCTTTTCCTTTTAATTCATAATACAAACAATTATATTCTAATTTCATTAACCCTGGTACCAAATCTGTATATAGATTCTGTCACATTATGGTGGAACACAGATCACAGGGTAGATTATGGTTTGAACCAAAAAATACATTTTTAAATGCTTTAAAAAACATTTTCCAAATGAAAGTGTTGCAAACATAGTGTTTGCTACATCTGTAGTGAAACAAAATGAGGATACTCTGTATTACTACACACTGGCTAGTCCTAGAAGAGCATACTGAATCAAACTAAGAAAATACAGAGTAAACCATATGGCCATGGAAGACTTGCACTGCCTCCATTTTTTTCTCAGACAAAGAGGGGATTGATAGTTGAAGGGAAGGAGAAAAAAACAACAACTTTCCGGCTGATGAAGCTGTTGTCTGGATGCAATGATCCCACATCTCAAGGCTTTATTCCAGGCTCCGACTGAGACGTGATATGTCATATGATTAGCATCTTTCATATTTACAAGGGTAATAGAAGCTGCAAGGCTATAGAAAAAGGCGAGAGAAAGCAGGGGCATATGCTAAAATGGATTTAGCATTTGAAAGAGAGAAAAGAGATTGGATAAATACACTTAAATGAGGATTTAGTTTTACTCCTGTTGAGCTCTAATGGATTGTTGATTGAGATTTTAAGAAACTACCCTAAGGTGTCAGCACTAATTTAAATTGGGGATTTCAATGCTCCTTAGGTTAGTTTTTTTTTATATAAAATTTTAAGTAATTAGCTTAGATGTGAACATGACATACTTACTCTGATAACATCAAAACAGTTTCTTTTTTTTTTTAGATCACATTTTTTTTTTCTCTTAAAAAAGGAGGGTGTATTGGGATTACATTAGCATTTGCAAATGTAATATGCAGGTTATTGAAAGAAAAAAAAGAAAAAATCTGGGCTGATAATAGAAATTAATTAGAATATCAAGGCAAAAAAGAAGAAAAAAAAAAAAAGATTCTAATGTATATATATATGTTGATATTTATACAGAAGTTTGAAGAGCTTAATTAGCCATTACATAAAAGAAACAGAAAGAACAACATTGAATAAAGAATACACTATCGCCACCTAGTGTATTTTGTGTAATACCTTTATTTTAACACTTAAATTTACATAAAATAAAATACTGTACGTATATACATTTACATAAACACACAAATTACATCAAGACAGAATAAATGAAATAAATATGGCAGAACATTTCATTAACAGCTTTCTAAAATGATTGGATGTAACAATTAGCTCAAGGTACAATTCTGTATTTACAACATAGAAATTATTATTGCTGCATTTTCTATCTGGACAGCATTGCCCAAGGTATACCCTTTCTAAAAGACATACCGTATTTATCGGCGTATAACACGCACAGGCTTGTAACACGCACCCTAACTTTAAGAGGGAGGTTTCAGGAAAAAAACTTTCCACAGCCCCCTGCGTATCACACGCAGGCACAGTTTACCCTCTATTTTCAGAGTGTTATATGCCAATAAATACAGTATGTTGTGACCTCACTGCTGTGGTCTCCTTACTGAAAGGGACATGAGTTTCTCAAACCAACAGCTGTGCAAGAATCTATTAGTCAGTGCAGCATTCAGATGCAATGCAGGTAGGCAACTAAAGCCCCTTCTCTTTTTTTCAGGAGACTAGAGTGGACCAAGCATGGGATGGAATAACTATCTATGTGGGTGATGTGAGTGGTGGCAGTAAAATTGCCTTGAAATAACAGAAGGCAAATTATAACGTGAGCTAGAATTGTATGTAATGGCCTAATAATAGTCTACATTTCTTTTCGCAGATTAGAGCCAGGCTCAATTAAGTAGGCTATAAACCATCTGTTATTTACCATAATGATCAATATTATCAACTATTTGACTTATGTTCAGCTATCAGTGCCCTCATTATGACAATTAACAATGATTTAGATTAGTGAATTGAGCCTCGTGTGTATGAAGGAGGTAGAGAAAATATAATAAAATCTGTTAATCTTGAATATTGCACATGATAAATCAGTTCTTAAATTGCAGTTGGAATTAAAACAATTTGAAAGAAACGTTTCTGTTTGGCAATTCCTCAGGTGGGTAAAGAGGCTTTAACCTGTAATTAACAGATATGAAAATATTAGTGCTTTCATATGAGGGACATCACATTAAACCTAAAGGAAGAAATTGAGTTACCAATCAAATTTGCATTTAACTGAATTCAAAGAATCTAAAACTTAAATTATATCTTATTCATGAAGGTAACATAATTTGGCAGGGAAAAGTAATGCCTTGTACACACGATCGGATTTTTCAGACGGAATTCCGTTCAAGCTGTCTTGCATACACACTGTCACACCAAATTCCGATCGTCAAGAACGCGGTGACGTACAACACTATGACCAGCCGATAAAAATGAAGTTCAATGCTTCCGAGCATGCGTCGACTTGATTCTGAGAGTTCCACACAGACGAACGGAATTTCCGATAGGAATTTTTTCCATCAAAAAAAAGAGAACATGTTCTCTTTCTAAATTCTGACGGAAAAAAGTCAGATGGGGCACACACAAGGTCGGAATATCCAATGAAAAAATTCCATCAGACTTTTTCCATCGGAAATTCCGAGCGTGTGTACAAGGCATTACACTAATCAAAAATAATGATATTACCCCCTGCCACCACCAGACATAGTTGGCTCTATACTATGTCCAAGTAAAAATGTGCCATTGCGTGAGCTTCTGTAATGAGTACAGCAAGAGCACTCCTAGAAAACAAGTAGGCACAGATTGTTAAATTTGACTTTTATTATAAACAAAAAGAATCAACCTATTCAAGTGCTACACAAGCCATATTATAATTGATTATTATTAACATCTGTATTAAGCCAATAATTTCTGTAACTACCACAAAAGCAGTATTTTGGTGTTTACTGTAGTACATTTCTTTGATTTCATTGGTGGACACAGCTATCAGTTATTCTGAGTCAATTGGATTATAATGCCCCCTACAAGAGTATTTGGAGACAAATAAAAAAGCTGTTGTCCAGCCAGGTATAACCCCTCCCACTCCTAACATGCTTTAGCTTTGTAGAAAAGTAGTACTTAGGAGTACATCACAAACCCAGAATTGGAGGACCTGTGTGAACTCCATGAAACAGATTTTGCAGTAAGTACAAAAATACTATTTTTATGATCATTCATAAGATTATATTCATATTATATTATATTCATATGATTCAGTTATACTGAGACAAGCGGGACTTCCAAAAGCCATCCAACTAAGCATTCGACAACACAGCAAACAAATGCTAACAGGCCACAGACAAGCAGAATAAAACTTGGGGCAACATGCAGCTCAAGAGCTGCCTAAAAGATCTTACACCTGAAAGTTGCATTACAAGACACCTGAACATCCACCTAGTAAAATATGTGAACAGAAGACCAGGTGGCATCCCTGAAAATTTGTGAAACCGTTGCCCTGATGACCACAAGCCACCAAGAAATGGTGGAATTAGAATCTGGTTCAACTATACAGGGACCATCAGAAATCACAAAAAGAGAGGCAATTTTTCTAATGAATACAGTGGCTGAAGGGGAAAACTTGCACAGCAAGAACCACATCCAAACAATAAAGATAAATCTCCTGATGAACTGGGGCAAGACATAGAGAAGGAACAACGTTCTGCTTGAGGTGAAAAGCTGATCATACCTTAGGAAGGAAGAAAGCTCTAGGCTTTAACACCACCTTATCCTTGTGTAAGGTAAAAGGTAAAAAGGTTCTTTACAAGATGAGGCTGCCAGAAAAATAAAATTGTCTTGCAGAGATGATGGCAACAAGAAATGAAACTCTGAGATTGAAGTAGAAAGGGAAATATCCCTAATAGGTAAAGAAAAAAAATGAAGAAAAAATAATCTTTAAAGAGCCTAAAGAACCAAACTGAAATTCCAGGGTCACAGGAAGTTGTGCAGGAGGAGCCACAAGAGAGACACACGGTATAAAAGGTCTAGAGCATAGAACGGGAGACTGGTTGCAAAAAGGTCAAGATTCATACTACAGAGTATTTCCTGGAGACAAACCCACTAAGTTTGGCATTGTACCTGGAGGCCAGGAGTTTCACATCTAAAGGCCACCACCTGTGAAATATGTCCTGAAACACTTCTGAGTATAGGGACTGCTTCCCAGATCAGGCTGGAATGTAGAGTTTTGACTCTTTTGCAACTGCAAGACTTCTGGTTCTTCACTGGTGGCTAATGTACGCCACTGCTGTGGCATTGTCTGATTGGATCCTGATCGGATTACCATACAGTCAAGGCATCCAGCATTGCAGGGACAACTAAATTGCTGGTAACTCCAGGATTTGAGATTCCTCCGATGACCAAGTGCCTTGCACCTATAGGGTGTCTAGGACTGCTCTCTAGCACTTCTTTATGGCATTATTTGTAAATATCTTCCAAGACAGTAGGTGGAAGATTTTTCCAATTTCAGAGCTGGATTCCTGAGCCTTTGGTGAGGTGAGGTGAACCTTTGGCGATTGCTGAAGTCTTTGGTGTCAGTCGAGTTGGCTTGTCTAGAGACTGAAGCAATTTGTCCCATAATGATAATGTTGTGTTGTAGAAAGTGGAACTGAACAAATGGAACTACCTTTAAAGAGGCCACCATCAAGTCCAGAACTCTCAAGTAGAATCACAAATCAACAGCTCCTGGACTGCAGAGTCTTAATCTGGGAGCAGAGAGCCAGAAGTTTTTGTTAGGGAATAAAAACTCCATCAGAATCTGGATTTGAACCTAGGAAATCTATTATGATTGATTTTTTTAAATAACAAACATGTTATACATAGGATGCATTAAGGTGAAAAAAACACAAACCTTTATAACCCCTTTAAGACAACCGTACTTAATAGCTTGTTTCGAATTAACCTTAAATTCCTTGCTCCTCCCATGAACTTCCTATTTAAGCCATGTCTTTGCCAGATTATTGTGCCCTGCTTCAGCCAATATCTTACTCCTTGCATTCCTACTACTGTCCGTATCTTCACTACAACTCATTACTGACCTTTGGCTTGTTCATTGACTATGCTTCTGCTCGACCCCAGCCTACAACCGCTTGTTACGGACCTTTGGCCTGTTCATTGATTACACTTCTGCCTGATCCCAACCTGCTACATCTGTTACAAGACCCCAGCTTGCTCACCTTCTGGTGGGGCAATGCTGAGGACCACAACCTGGCAGTTGCACACTATGAAACTCACATCCACCATTTTCAAGTTTAGAATCCAATCAAACGTTTTTATGATCTGGACTATCCACATCACATTGGCAACAAACATCTGAACTGATTTTTCACTCAACAGGGGGTTGTTGAGGTATCACAGCATGGCAATCGGAGCATAGTAAGGCTAGCACTGGGGCCAGAGCCTTGGTGAACACTCAAGGCGCAAATGAGAGGCAAAATTGTTGGGCTACAAAATAGTAGTGTTGCCCACAGCGAAACGTAGATAATGTCGTTACACTGGAAAGATGTGGACATGCAAGTATGCATCCAAGGTCTTAACTGAAGCTAGGAAGTTTCCTTGATGGAGGGAGGCAACAATATACTTGGTAGATTAAATGCAGAACTTTTGAACTTGAATGAAGACATTTAAAGCCTTCAAATCTAAGATGTGGGGAATGCCCTCTTTTAGCTTTACAACAGTGAAAAGGTTGAAGTAGACCACCTGAAATTTTTCTTCCATTAGTGCAAGTGGAATAAATCCTAGATTCAAAAGGTCTGGAGCAGAATGGAGGACCACTAACCATTGCATAGATGCAGGTTGGATAACTCGCCCCTGGACCCCACTTCTCATACTCGGGTGAACAAGGTGCTTTCTAACTAGGCATAAACAAAGGTCAACAGATGGCCCTTCACTTTGAAAAGTGGGATGCTCCTTCATAATGAAGAGGACTTGTCTAAAAGCTTGGAAGATTTAGAGGTCCAAGGTTTGCAACTGTATTGGGTCCCTTCACATAGGCTTGGCTTTGGAGTGAGAAGCCTGGAGAAATACAAGAAACTCTTTGTTGGCTACAGAGGCAGGTGAACATTTGCCACTTTGAGACCTAGGCTTCTTCTGCTGGAGTAAATGAGTACTCTTTTTTTTTTTTTAAACTTGTTTTTATTATAGATTTTCAAGTAGACAGAGACATAAAAAAAAAACAAACAAAGAAAAGAAAAACAAAAACATTGCTCAGGCACATACAACATCCTCCTAGAACAGGTGTATATCATAAATTATAGCAATACAGGCAGGGCTTCACATTGTATAGTATAACAAGTGCAAATCAGTTAGGCCTCAAATCACAGCTAAACTCATCCTACCTCACATATCAGCCAGCAGTTTCCGGTTCTGCCAACCAAGTGTGCCATATCTTATCGTATTTCAGAAAACACCCCCTATTGGCATACGTGTCTTTATAAAGGGGAAGGCTGGGGTTCACCAAGCGTTTCCACTGTAGCACTGATGGGGGGGGGGGGGGTAGGCTTTTTCCAATGCATGGCAATATTTTTCCTAGCATAAAAAAGCAGAAGGCTTACTAGAATACGTCCAGCAGAGGACGGGACAATAGGTTCAATGATTCCCAAGAGACAAACCTCCATCTTCAATGGAATGGAGGCCGAGGCCACCTTATTAATTAGATCCAATACCATAGTCCAGTATTGTTGGATCCCGGGGCACTGCCAGAAAATGTGCAAGAAGTCGCCTGGGGAGGCGCTGCATCTCCAACACTCCGACGAGTGCGCAGGGTCTATCTTGTTGAGCCTATGTGGGGTGAAATATGCCCTATGTACAATTTTGTACTGTACCACCCTATCACGGATGGATACCAGGGATCTGAAAGGTAGGTCCCAGACATCGTCCCAATCATCTGAGTCTAGAGTAGGGATGTCTCGCAACCAGCTGGACCGCAGCCTGTCAAGGGGCGGGAGAGACACACGGAGCAAATATGAGTACAAATGTGACGTGGGCTTTTCTGCACAGTTAGACCGCAGTGTTCTCTCCAGCTCCGACTGGACCATGATACAGGAGGAGCGCGGGAATTGTGCCACAAATTCATGGGACAGCTGACCATATCTAAAGAGGTAATAGTCAGGCAGATTGAAATTGGATGAAAGGTCAGAAAAGGGAAGTAGGGCATTATGTGCTACTATGTGTGATAGAGTTTTAACACCGTATTTTGTCCACGCATAGGGGTCTGGGAGATTGTAAAGATGTGACAAGCTGGGATTTAACCAGACTGGGGCATTAGGGGAAACTTCTTGTGGTTTACATTTTTCAATGGCCAGGCTGGCCCTTCCACGCCCGCAGGGTGGTGAGCATGGACGGGGTCAACAAATAAGGAGCGCGGGGGCCCAGAAAAAGCAGAAATTGGAAAGCTTCCAGCGAACCCACCACTGTGGCTTCAAGCACCGTGGATGGGTTCGTCTTGTCCGGCTGCAACCACCACGCAGCAGTTACCAGCTGTGCGGCGAGGAAGTACTTATAGCAGTCCGGAAATGCCATGCCACCCTGCGTTCGTGGTCTCATCAGTGTCGTAAGCTTGTATCTAGGCGGCGACGGCCCCCAGATAAAGGCAGAAAAAATTTGGTTCAGTTTCTGAAAGAAGGATTTTGGGATCCATTGTGGGGATTGACGGAATAGGTATGCAAGCTTAGGGACAATTTTCATTTTTAGCAAGTTTATTCGCCCCCAGACGGAGAGGGGTAGGTTGCTCCAAGATTTAAATCTGGATTGGGCCTCCAGGAGCACCGGGGTCAGATTCAGTGAGACATAATCAGAAGTCCTGATGGAGACATGGACTCCCAAATATTTAAATGAATCGACCCATCGTAGGGGAGTCCCAGGTAAAGAGGTGGAAGTGGCCTCCCGGTCGATTGGAAATAGGAGGGACTTGGACCAGTTAACCCTGAGCCCAGTAACCGCTGCAAAAGTGTCAAGGACTGATAAAGCCCATTGTAGTGATGGACCTGCATCATTGAGAAAAAGGAGCATGTCGTCTGCGTACAAGGCTACCCTCTCCTCCAGCTGACCCACACGGAGACCTTTGATGTGCGGCGAGGTGCGTAGGGCCTCAGCCACCGGTTCCATAGCTAGGGCGAATAAAGCCGGGGAGAGAGGGCAGCCCTGTCTGGTTCCTCTAAAAAGCCTGAATGGGACAGACAACCCTCCACCCAGACGCACCGAGGAGGTGGGACATTTATAAATGATCTGAAGCCAATTAATGAATACTAAAGGAAAGCCCATTCTACGCAGGGTTTCCCACAGGAAGGGCCACTCGACCGTGTCAAAGGCCTTCTCCACATCTAACGATGCCACCGCCCGGGACCCCATGTTAAAATGTTGGGTATGTATGTTGGTGAAAAGGCGTTGCAAATTAACATTGGTGGATCTCCTGGGCATGAAACCCGTTTGGTCCGGGTCTATCACCGAGGGTAACATGGGATACAACCTAAGGGCCAAGAGCTTAGTCAGAATCTTTAAATCTGTGTTCAGGAGCGCTATGGGTCTGTACGAGGCACACGAGGTGGGATCCTTAGGGGGCTTGTAAATCAACGTCAAATGAGCATGATACATAGAGGTGGGTCGGCTGCCGCTAGATAAACAGTCAGTGTAGAGCTGTGCCAGTAGGGGGGCCAATAGGTTCAGATGTGCTTTGTAGAAGTCTATCAGGAGCCCGTCCGGCCCAGGGGCCTTGCCACGGGGAAAGGAACGGATGGCGTTTTGAACCTCTAGCGCTGTGAAAGGTTGGACCAAAGTCTCCCTTTCGCTGTCGGAGAGCCAGCCAAGCGCCAACGGGTCCAAGAGGGACCGCAGCATCTCCGGCTGGAAATCCGAGGGCAAACCAGAGGAGTATAGACTGGTATAAAAGTCATTAAAGGTCTGCAGAATGTCCGATGGGGAGGAGACCGAACCACCCCCCGGGACCTGTAAAGAGGACACCAAAGTGAGAGGCTGGTCGTGCTGGGCCATCATGGCCAGAAGACGGCCATTCCGATCACCCTGTTCAAATGCTCTCTGTTTGCCTTTGTACGTCTCGAGTCTCGTGACCTCTGCCAAGTGTAACTGCAGGTCCCTCTGAGCCGCCATAAGCAGGTCAAAGTGAGCTGGAGTGGGGTCCCTGCTATATATGTCAGTATGGTCTGTAACGTTTTGTTCCAAATTCAGAGTTGCAGCTGAATGCTGCCTCTTAATACTCGCAATGGACGATATGTATTGACCCCTAGTATAAGCTTTGAAGGCATCCCAGGTAACATCCGGAGGGGAGGACCCGGCATTGTGGTCCCAGAACTCCGTCAGTAAGGGGGGGCAAACTCTCCGAGAGATCCGGGTGGGAGACCCACTGTGCACCCAACCTCCAGAATGCAGCATTCCGGGAAGCCGGGGAGCGGAGAACCACTGCCAAGGGGCTGTGATCGGACAGACCGCTCGGCAGATAGGCAGCCTCCAACACATCCGCTAACAGTGCGGGGTTGGAGGAAGCCAGATCTATCCGCGATGCGGTCTTGTAAGATGTTGAATAACACGAGTATGTCCGTGTAGCAGGGTGCTTCCGCCTCCAGATCTCCTCCAGACCCACCGCCTGAGCCCAGGCCGACAGGTGTAGACAGTGCCTCTTGGAAGGCGTGGGTCTATCTAGGTCTGGTGACAGAGTGGCATTAAAGTCGCCCATCACCAGAACCTTACCCGGGCAAAACGGGGTTACCTTTTCTAGCACATCATAGAGTAGACCTGGTGAAAAGGGGGGAGGAATGTATACATTGACAACAATATACCTTTGCGACCATAGTGTGAACACCAATATAACATATTTGCCCTGAGGGTCAGTGCGGACCTCTTCAATCACACAAGGAAAATTTTTGTGAATAAGTATCGATACACCTCTAGCATATGTGGAGTACGTGGCATGTACTGCCCTCTGAATCCATGTTTTTTTCAAAGTCAGGATTTTGCCGCCCACAAGGTGGGTTTCCTGGAGGAGTATAAGTTGGGGGGATTGGGACTTTAAGTACTGGAAAAGAAGGGCACGTTTGAACTTAGAATTAAGGCCCCTGACATTCCAAGAAAGGATGGTAAAGGAAGGAGGCGGGCGATCAGCCATTGGGCATGTATGGCATAAAACAAAGCGGGCGAGCTATACTCACCCTAATGGACCTTAGGGGCGGCAAAACCTCTGTTGCATTGCATAGAACATCGACAGCACCCGAGCATTGTGCAAGAACAAAACAGAAAAAAGAAAGTAAACCAAAAACAGACACATAAAACACCATTAACCGTGAACTTCCCAGGCACCAGGTGCCTATCCTACTATGTCTCTTCCCTCCACTAAACATGTGGGGGGGCGGGAATAGTCTAGACCCCTAACAAAAAACAACTATAGATTAGGCGGTGTGAATGAGCCCCGAACTAGGGGCCCCACACAACCGGAGCCAGCGAACTCACTCCGCTTCTAGGCAATGTCCCAGGGAGTGGTGATCACTGGCCACCAGGGGGGGGGGGAGTAGTCTCTAATTTGGTGAGGAAAGTAGTGTGCGTCCAGTTCAGAGCTCTGAGCAAACCGACTCCTGCATATGAGAGAAAAAACAGAAAACAGGCAACGTTCCATAGTGCAGACATGTTCTGATCCCTAAGAGCAGCGGAGGCCACGGAGATCAAACCCAGGGCCAGGGATCTTCCCCCCCGGACATCATGAGCAGCAATCAATGGCAGTTCAGCAGCAGTGGGGGGGGGGAAGATAGCAACTGTGACCCCCCGGGAGGGAAGGGGGATAAAAAAGAGAAGGCAAACAGTGCATCCCACCCCATGAATAAAAACAGAAAAACAAAAACAGGGGTACAAAATATGGGGGGGAGCAGGAGGCAACTTGCAGAGTGTCAAATACTTGCTGCTGGGGGAGTCATCTACCGGCCATCCAACCAGGACATCGCCGCCTCCGGATCCGTGAAGAATCTTGTGCGGTCACCATCAATTACGCGAAGTTTGCTGGGATAAAGCAGGCTGAACTTGAGGCCTTTATCTCTCAGGCGCTTCCTAACCTCGGTGAAGCCGCGGCGGCGGTGTTGGACCTCCGGAGAGTAATCAGGAAAGAGCATGATGCGGGCACCATTATAGTCCAGGTCCCGTTCTCCCTGGCAGCTGTCAGGATCCGATCCCTGTCTCTATAATTAAGCAGCCGGAGCAAGAAGGGTCTAGGAGGGTTACCAGGGGGCGGAGGGGTAGGGGGAACTCTGTGTGCTCTTTCCACCACAAATGTGGGAGGCATGGCAGGCAAATCCAGGAGCGAGATCAGGAAGGCCTCAGTAAACTCCGCAGGCCTCACGCCCTCCGCCTTCTCAGGGAGGCCTAGGACACGGATGTTATTCCTCCTGAGCCTATTCTCAGTATCAATGGACTTGTCCTGTAAGGCTTTAACCTGTAAGGCATGGAGTTCCCTAGAGTCCACCCTGGTAGAGTCCTCTAATTGGGAGATGCGGCCCTCTGCTTCAGTGAACCGGGCCCTGAATTTGTCCATGTCATGGCGGATCAGGCTGACATCCGCCACTAGGTGGTCTATTTTGACCATCACCGAGTCCCGACCCTCCCTGATCGCTGCAAGGAGCTCGGCATGAGAGGTGGCCTGGGATGGGGATGGATCGAGATGGGAAGGAGAGCCGGCTGACAAGGCCAGATCCCGGGGCCTCGTGGGCAAGATGGCGGCCGCGGACCGGTCGGCTGGCGCCGAGGACGAGCGGAGCTTACCCGGAGACAGCTGGGAGAGCCTCGGGGTGGTGGATGCCTTCTTCCGCCCCAGGGTGTCAGGTAGGTGGCTGCTGGAAGGAGGAATCAGCGCTGGAAAAACGGTAAGGATTCGGGCAGGAGCAGAGCTCAGCGGTCACACGTCCTCTCCTGTTCACATCCCGGCCACGTCCCCGAGTAAATGAGTACTCTTACCACTGGTTGTAATCTTTGTGAAATTGTCTGGCAAAACACCAAAAAAAGACATTAACCATCAAAGGGCATGCTGGAAAAAGACGGATACTATTTGCTAGAGCATCAACACAAAAATGTAGGGCAGAAGGCAAAATCTCTAAGCAATCTACAACTAAAGTCTCAATAATGAATACATAGCTGGATCCCTTGATATCAGGAGTCATAGCAAGGCCTGCTAGTGAAAATACGGATTTGGAAAGGGTTTCCAAACTTTTATTAGTTGGATCCTTAAACACTAGTCATCCTCAACAGGTGCAGATGTTTTTTAAGCACTATATGAGGGTGGTCATACCTACCTCCCTTGAATGACTATTACCTGCTTAACAATCTGTATCTGAACTGTGCAGTTTGCGTTTTGGCTGACGACCAAATTTAAGTTGATTTTATGCCATGCTTTCAACACTTTGTTGACACTGCAACTTTCTATCCTAAATTATTATAGACTGAAGATACGTTAAATAAAATAAGGTGGGAGTAAGTCTAATAAACAGGGCCCTTTTATAAAATAAAAAAGCATTCAATGAAGTATTGTCCAACCTGAGGGGGTGGTTGAAGTCTTGTAACACAAATAATATCAAAGAACACTTTTTTTTTACTGGCTTGTTTACGTAGCAATCAAAAGCAGCTAGTTATTTATTTGCATACATACTTGCATTTAAATAAGCTGTATACAAGCAATTATATGCACGTATACATTCTTACAAAAACAGCTAGAGAATGAACACAATTAGCAACCCACAATGGACATTTCTGAATAATACATAACTAAATCAAATTATACACATTTATGGACAGTCTTCTCTGTATCTTACGCCAAGATAATATCTAGTATATCAATATGATGTATGCATTTATTTTTCCAGCACAAACTAAATATGTCCACATTTACCTTCCCAGCTTTTGCTTTGGGATGCTTTGTTTGCATATTTGATAGTTCTTCTTTTTTCTCTTGGTAAAGTTTTAAAATACCACTAAGTTTTTCATCCCATTGACTTACATGTTTTAATCCATTATTTTGTCCTGAAAACAAGACAAAAAAGACATAGAGTGTTTAACTGGAGGGAATAATTACACTGGGGATTTAAAAATGTAAGCGGGAATACAGGAACAATTAGTGGAAACAAATGTATTATGAAAGAGACAAATTCCAATGACATTTTATTCATACGAATCAACTGAATGAGAAGGTTTAGTATAGAATGGTTTTGTATTCTATGTCCACCTACTGGTTATATTTTGACCCCACAACAGAGAATCATTAATAAACTGTATGATCTGAGTGGTTTGTATTTAGTCTTAAGTTGATAACTTTACAGTAGCAACACAGGGACCATCTGATACTAGCAAGTAATGCCTTGAAAGGGGCTTCTGGTGCGCTTAGAAGAATCCACCCACATGACATGCCCAGACTTCCAAACGCGGCACGTAATTATCTCATGTATCCACAGTACCACTATGTGTGATGATACATTTAAACTCTTGTCCAGACTTCCAAATAGGCATAGCATTGTGAAGTACCAGGTGAAAGTGTCCTCCCAAGATACAGGGAAATCAGAAGAATTCAGGGTGCTCCCAGGCAATTGAAGCTCATTATAAAAAGTTGGTTGTACCTAGTACAGGGTTCATACACATTTTTACCAATCAAATTCCATGACTTTTCCATGACTTCACGTAAATATTCATGCCCTTATGTTTCATGAAATGTCTATGTATACATGTTAAATAAGAAGAAAATCCATGTCACACCCAGCATATTTTTACTAATATAAATTAGGGCTGTTACTGATTAAAATTTTTGTGTTCGATTAATCTTTTTTTTTAATCGATTAAACGACTAATTTTGATTAATTAATTATAACGCACATACAGATGCAACTACTTTTAGCTGATTTCCTTGCATTGCAACTCTGCATTAGTCAGTGGTAAATGTGGTATAAACACTATATACAATCACCCGACACTAGTTAGTTTCCACAATCCATGACTTAACTTCACAGCTCACACAAATAAATTCAAACTGTAGCACTGACGTAAGTACAGTACAGTACAGACACCCCCAGTGCAGACCTCCCAGTACAGACACCCCCAGTGCAAACCTCCCAGTACAGACACCCCCAGTAGTACAGAAACCCCCAGTGCAGACCTCCCAGTACAGACACCCCCAGTAGTACAGAAACCCCCAGTGCAGACACCCCCAGTGCAGACCTCCCAGTACAGACACCCCCAGTGCAGACCTCCCAGTAGTACAGAAACCCCCAGTGCAGACACCCCCAGTGCAGATCTCCCAGTACAGACACCCCCAGTGCAGACCTCCCAGTACAGACACCCCCCAGTGCAGACACCCCCAGTGCAGGCACCCCCAGTAGTACAGACACCCCCAGTGCAGACCTCCCAGTACAGACACGCCCCAGTAATGCAGGCAGACACCCCCCAGTAATGCAGGCACCCCCCCCTTACAGACCTCAGAACAGCAATACACGGCGCGGTGTGTGTCCCTCGAGTTCCTGCTGACGTCAGCGTGCCGCTAAGCCGCCAATAGGCTGCTGCCGGGTGTGCCAAGATGGCCGCGGCTCCGGAGCTAGGCCGAAGCCGCGGCCTTTCCTAATGGCCGAGGCTCCGGAGCGCTCCGCGGATCGCGCCGTGTGCCGATCAAAACAGGATGACCTGTTCGGATCACGGATCGCTTACGATCCGTTGCACGACTAGTAGTGACTAAAATATTCCATGACTTTTCCAAAACTTAGTGGGGTTCAGTCATTTTCCAAAACTTTTCCAGGCCTGGAAAGTGCCATGTCAAAATCCCATGACTTTTCCAGGAATTTAATGACCGTACGAACCCTGCTAGTAGCATCATTTTCTAATATAATTTTTATTTTATTATTTTCTAATATAACTACTTGGACTTTAAAGAAGTGACACAAAGATAAGTATATAAATAAAAAGCGTAATGTAAAGTCACACATTTTTTCAGCCTTGTAAACACTGTGCTCAGTAAAAATAAATGATGGAAAAGCCAACATATTAGAGTTGTCACTAGAAAAACGAGGAGGGGAGAAATCCTCCAATAGGACACCTATTCTGGTGGTAATTGTCTAATGCCCCATACACACGATCGTTTTTCATGCCGTTAAAAATGGCATTTTTAAAAATGGGCATTAAAACCAATCGTGTGTATGCTCCAGAGCATTTTTAACGACGTGAAAAACGGCCATTAAAAATTTCGAACATGCTCTATTTTTTCACGTAGTTTTTCATGTCGTTTTTTTTAACGACGTGAAAAACGATAGTGTGTATGCTTTTACGAGGTGAAAAAAAAACGCGCATGCTCAGAATCAAGTATGAGACGGGAGCGCTCGTTCTGGTAAAACTAGCGTTCGTAATGGAGATAGCACATTCGTCACGCTGTAACAGACTGAAAAGCACGAGGCTGAAAAGTGCGAATCGTCGCTCAACAAACTTTACTAACATGAAGGGTGGCGCCATCCGAACGGAACTTCCCCTTTATAGTGCCGTCGTACGTGTTGTACGTCACTGCGCTTTGCTTGAACGTTTTTTAAAATGATCGTGTGTACGCAAGACAGGCTTGAGAGGAAACATGAAAAAAAAAACGACGAGAAAAACGTCGGTTTAAAAAATGGCATGAAAAACGATCGTGTGTACGCCGCATAAGAGTATATTTCCCCTTGCTTTCGAGAGATTTCCCCTAACTTTCTGTTAATTCTCTGGGAAAGAAAGTGAACGAAAATCTCTGATGGGACAGACAAGGGGTGTCTTACCTACTGTATCCAAAACAATAAAAATCATTTAGGTTTTAAAATCCTGAAAGTATATAACCATGCTAATTTTATAATTAAATAGGGGAATGGTCAACTTTTTGTAGTGTCATATATGAGGAGTTTACTTGGAACACACATTATTCCATGCAAATTTGGAATTACTATATGAATTATTATGTTTATTAATGCCTGAACAAAATATGAAAAAAACTTATATTTGTCATACATACAGGTATATATGGAACAAACATTATTGTATTGAAAGTTAACATTATGCTAATATCATTGGCTGCCCAGTAAGCATTGTTTAACATACTTTCACAGTGATGAATGACTTGCTCCCACAACTTATTTTTCCTCAAGCAGCCCAAGTTGCCGACTATTAACAAATGTCTCTTTCCCCTTGTCAGGGCCACGTTCATTCTCTTTTCAGAGTCTATGAATCCAACCTGCCTTGTTCGCACACAAGACAAGATAATGATCTCCTTTTCTGCTCCTTGGAAGGCATCTACTGTAGATACCTGGATTGCTTTCATCTCCAGTGGGTCACAGTAAGACATGCCACTAAGCAAACTGCAAACCTATCAAAAAAAACAAAACAAAACAAAACACAGCAGTTAAATTGTCATATAGCTACAATCAATATTAAATATGTAAAAATGCAGATACACAGTGAAATTACTAATGTGATCAATGCTGAAGCTGAAAATCAGGCTAAGCGAAGTATATCAATACGGCCTCATTTACACGGGCCTGCAGATAGTGAATGGGCCGTTTATTTATGTGGCTTAAGTGGCCAGATGTCTCAGCGCCCATGTGAATGACACCTAACATTTATATATGGAAACTGATTTACCTGCAAAAGAATTTATATTTCTTTTACTTTATTAAATTTCTGTCATTCCACAATTACACAGCCCAGCAAGCTTCATAACCTGACTTTTCCCTACTGCACATAAACAAAATAGACAGGTCACTTCTCTGCCCTCAGCCTGTAATCGAACAGTGAAGGAACAACAACAGACTGATGACCTTATCTCTCTGCTCCTTCCTCCTGTCAGAAAATGAGCATGGAGGACACTTGACTGGCCTCTACTGCTGCGCCCTCCTCGTCCAATCAAAGTGCTGCTGTCATGGAGATTACAAAAGGCTAAAATCAACTCAAATGTAGGTATTATTCACATTAGTTACATTTAAAATACAATTTTCAATTTTTGAAACGCCATTCCTTCCATTTGTTATATCTGCCTGGAGTTTACCTTTAACCGCTTGCTGACCACCTCACATAGGAATACAGTGGCAAATGGGCTCTCCTGCCCTGGATCAGATACTAGATAAGTGATCCAGCACCTGCGGATAGGGGCCACACTGGTTGTGATGTGATCAGTCACAGCACAAGCCGATCAGCAGGTCCTGGCCAATGATTGACTTCCGGCACCCACCGATCGGCAAAGAGGATGACAGGACAGAGCTCTGTGAATGTAAACAATACAGAGCTCTGTCCTGTCAATAAGGATGTGCCGGTTATTGTTTCCCCGCAAAAGCAGGGAATTAAAACCGGCACATCCCTTAGTAAAAGGGCCTTACAGTGAATACACCAAGCACTGTTAGGCACATATTTAACCCCTTGATCGCCTTAGATGTTAACTCCTTACTAGCCAGATTCATAAGTACAGTAATAGTGCATATTTTTAGCACTGATCACTGTATTAATGTGAAAAGGTAAAATGGCGCAAAATAGTTCTGGTATAATAGGAGTTAGAATGTCACTGGAAAATACACTATAAATTATTCCAATGTCCATCAGATGATGTATGCACCAGCGGCAGCTACCATAGGCAGAAGCAGGCTCTGGAAGATAAATGAGGAAAGGAAGGTGCGCCAAACTAAGTGCAGTATTAACGTTTTAATAACCATTAATAAAAACAGCCAAATGGCTACTCACAAATAGGAAGAAGTAATCAGGCATGTAGAGTGTAAATAGCATACAGGGTCCGGTGTCATCAACAGTCCGAGGGAAAGATGTAGGTCCCAGATGGAGAATAAGGCTGAAGGCTGAAGGCAGATGTAGTGTCAGCAATGGAAGTCCTGGGCGTAGAGATGCGGTACAAGTGTATGTTGTTGTTCTTCCTGTAGTGGAGGAAGATCCAGGACGTGGTAAGAAGAACGGACCAATAGGATGACGCGTTTCTCAGCTTCCGCTGTTTCATCAGATGGATCTGATGAAACAGCGGAAGCTGAGAAACGCGTCATCCTATTGGTCCGTTCTTCTTACCACGTTACTTCCGGTCCGACGGCATGCTGCGCTCCACGCTGAAGCGCACGCTGATGCGCATCGTCCTGGATCTTCCTCCACTACAGGAAGAACAACAACATACACTTGTACAGCATCTTTACGCCCAGGACTTCCATTGCTGACACTACATCTGCCTTCAGCCTTCAGCCTTATTCTCCATCTGGGACCTACATCTTTCCCTCGGACTGTTGATGACACCGGACCCTGTATGCTATTTACACTCTACATGCCTGATTACTTCTTCCTATTTGTGAGTAGCCATTTGGCTGTTTTTATTAATGGTTATTAAAACGTTAATACTGCACTTAGTTTGGCGCACCTTCCTTTCCTCACTGTATTAATGTCACTGGTTCCCACAAAGTGTCAGTTAGTGTCAGGCTGCCCGCCATACTATCACTATAAGTCACTGATCACCACCATTACTAGTATAAACATAAATAAATAATAAAAAAAAATCCAGTATATATATATATATATATATATATATATATATTAGGAGGTGCACCAAAATTTCAGTCGCCGAAAATTATCGGCCTATAGCAAAAATCAGCCGATACTGAAAGGGGGCGCGGTCCCCCCTGAGTGCCGCCCATTGCGGGAGTCTCCTCCGCTCCCTCCTCCTCGATCTACGTGTGTGTGTGTGTTTGTGCGAGATCCCATAACTGACTGCTCCCTTCCCCTCCCTCCTCCTTCTCGCCACGATCCTCCCTCCTCCTCCCTACTTGTCACAGCAGGAGACCGTTATGTCATGGAGCTCCATGTGAAATGTTATGCCGCGCTGTGACAAAAGTCCCGCCCTCCTCCTAGACCAGCTCGTGTGATAGACGCACTCGAGCTGGTCTAGGAGGAGTGCGGGACTTTTGTCACAGTGCGGCATAACATTTCACACAGAGCTCCGTTACACAGCCGGAGATGCTGCAACGATGGTGAGGCTGCAATGAGTGCACACTGAGGCTACAATGAGGAAACAGTAAGGCTGCAATGAGGGCATGGAGAGGTGGCAATGAGGGCATGGAGAGGTGGCAATGATGGGCACAGTGAGGCGGCAATGAGGGCACGGTAAGGCTGCAATGAGGGCACAGTAAAGCAGCAATGAAGGCCATGGTAAGGCGGCAATGATGGGCACGGTGAGGCGGCAATAATGGGCACAGTGAGGCTGCATTTAATGGGCACTGGCGACGCTGCATTGATCTCCTGTATCATGTCTGCACTCTCTGACCATCTCTTGTATCATGTCTGCAGTCTCTGACCACCTCCTGTACCATGTCCCCAGTCTCTGACCACCTCCTGTACCATGTCCCCAGTCTCTGACCACCTCCTGTACCATATCCCCAGTCTCTGACCACTTCCTTTACCATGTCCCCAGTCTCTGACCACCTCCTTTACCATGTCTCCAGTCTCTGACCATCTCCTATACCATGTCCGCAGTCTCTGAACATCTCCTGTACCATGTCCCCAGTCTCTGACCACCTCCTGTACCATGGCCCAAGTCTCTGACCACCTCCTGTACCATGTCCCCAGTCTCTGACCACCTCCTGTACCATGTTCCCAGTCTCTGACCACCTCCTGTACCATGTCCCCAGTCTCTGACCACCTCCTGTACCATGTCCCCAGTCTCTGACCACCTCCTGTACCATGTCCCCAGTCTCTGACCATCTCCTGTACCATGTCCCCAGTCTCTGACCACCTCCTGTACCATGTCCCCAGTCTCTGACCACCTCCTGTACCATGTCCCCAGTCTCTGACCACTTCCTTTACCATGTCCCCAGTCTCTGACCACCTCCTTTACCATGTCTCCAGTCTCTGACCATCTCCTATACCATGTCCGCAGTCTCTGACCATCTCCTGTACCATGCCCCAGTCTCTGACCATCTCCTGTACCATGACCCAGTCTCTGACCACCTCCTGTACCATGTCCCCAGTCTCTGACCACCTCCTGTACCATGTCCCCAGTCTCTGACCACCTCCTGTACCATGTCCCGAGTCTCTGACCACCTCCTGTACCATGTCCCCAGTCTCTGACCACCTACTGTACCATGTCCCCAGTCTCTGACCACCTCCTGTACCATGTCCCCAGTCTCTGACCATCTCCTGTACCATGTCCCCAGTCTCTGACCACCTCCTGTACCATGTCCCCAGTCTCTGACCACCTCCTGCACCATGTCCCCAGTCTCTGACCACCTCCTGCACCATGTCCCCAGTCTCTGACCATCTCCTGTACCATGTCCCCAGTTTCTGACCACCTCCTGTACCACGTCCCCAGTCTCTGACCACCTCCTGTACCATGTCCCCAGTCTCTGACCATCTCCTGTACCATGTCCCCAGTCTCTGACCATCTCCTGTACCATGTCCTCAGTCTCTGACCATCTCCTGTATAAAAATATTTTTTAAAAACAGCCATTTTCGGTTTTGGTGCTGTTTCGGTATCTTGTATTTTTCATTTTCGGTATCGGTTTTGCCACCAAAAAGCCCATTCGGTGCATCCCTAATTATATATATATAGTTTGTAGACGCAACATTCATGTAAATCAATCAATATACGCTTAATGGGATTTTTTTTCCCCAAAAATATGTAGCAGAATACAATTTGGCCTAAATTTTTTAAGAAATTTGTTTAGAAAAATAATATAAATGTAATTTGTGTACAGTGTTGGTTAACCGTGCAATTGTCAGTTAAAATAACGCAGTGCCAAAAGATGGCCCAGTCATGAAGGGGGGCAACTCTTCAAGTGGTTAAAAATAATATTGGGATATTGGATCACATTGTTAAAGTGTAACAAGAGGCAAAACTTTCTTTTTACATTTTGAATAGAATAAGGGAGGGTTAAAACCCCTGCCAGCGTTTTTGCCATCTGTGTCCCATAGGGGAGATCTCCCTTCACTACCTGTCCCATAGCCAAAACCCGAAGTGAGAGGAAATCCCTCCAAAGAGAGAGAATCCCAGTGTGTTGCCAGGGTCACCAGAACTAGTGTCCCCTTTGGAAGACTTCCCCTTTAACTGTTATGGTGTCAACCAAAAATTTGCGGTTTTCTTTAACTTTGGATAACAGTAAACAGGAAAAACAGAGAGGGAGAGTCTCCCTTGCAGGGGCACAGACACAGCAATAGAAACCTGATGGGGGTTCCAATCCCTCTCCACTCTAGCAGGGACATGGTTCAATGCCTTCCCCTAGTAAAAGGATCTCCCACACAGTGGACAAACACAGGCTACGCACACAATTAACCCTTTGATCGCCCCTCATGTTAACCCCTTCCCAGTCCGTGTCATTAGTACAGTGATAGTGCATATTTTGGCACTGATCACTGTATTAGTGTCACTGGTTTCCAAAAAAGTGTCCAAATTATCCGCTGCAATATCAAAGTCCCGCTATAAATTGCTGATCGCCGCCATTGCTAGTAAAAATAAAAAATTCCAGAAATATATCCAATAGTTTGTAGCCACTATAACTTTTGCGCAAACCAATTGATATATGCTTATTGATTTTTTTTTTACCAAAAATATGTAGCAGAATACATATTGGCCTAAATTGATGAAGAAATTAGATTTTTTTGCATTTTTTTATTGGATATGTTTTATAGCAGAAATGAAAAAAATATTGTTTTTTTCTTTTGAAAGATGTCAGCCTTTTTTTGTTTATAGTGCAAAAAATAAAAACGGCAGAGGTAATCAAATACCACCAAAAGAAAGTTCTATTTGTGGGGAAAAAAAGGACAATTTTATTTGGGTACAGTGTCGCGTAACCACACAAATGTTTTTTTTTTTTTTTAACCTAAAGCACAAAATTGAAAAAAACTACTTTACTTCATTTGTAAATGTAGCGGGCTCTTCTTCCCCTCTCCCAGTCCCCTCTATTAAAGTTCTGCTCGCTATGTCTCTGGTCTAGGGGTACGATAGGGGAGGGAGAGGGTGCACTACGCCTGGCTTCTACCACAGATGTATAAGTGGTATCAGCAATGCCTTCCTTTACCTTCGGGCCTGTATTGTGCATCGGATCCTCCCTCCAAGAGTCTCCAAGAACCTCGTCTGCCAGAAACTTGAGCCACACCCCGCTAAAGTCCAACATTCCTTTATTTAGCACATAACATGGACTCCCTTGGCTATAGAACAGAAAAGGAGGTGTGTGTACGAATAGGCCCAGACACAAGTTCGATCCTCCACTCTCCTCCAAAGAGTGGGTTATGGTCTCCGCACGAGGGAAATGCTGCACCGGGTCTTCAGATGAGGAGCTCTTCCCGGTCCATTACGCCCACCTCGGATTCAGGCAACCATCTCCGGAGTACCCTAGGATCCTTCCCTTGCGGAACTCAGTGTTGGGCACTGAGCTCCGGACCGCCGTCCGAGTACCTCACCTCAGGCTAAAGGTGCCTGAGATGGAACACGATCTCCGGTGGTCCTCTAGGCCTAGTCCACCTAGAGGACAAACACGAACTCCGTCCGCAGGCTAAAGGTTCCAGGGACCAACGACCCGTGACCAAGATGGCCGGCCCCTTTTATCCCCTCTCCCAGCAAGCACGGCGGGTTCCCCGCCCCACCATACCGCTGCCCAGAGAGGACAAAAGTCAGCTTAGCACACAGCGGTATCCGTCCGTCGGCCCACAGTGACAGCGCCACCCAGTGGACCTCCGGAGATACACCACTGGTGTCACCGAAAAATTCAAAAACTTACGGCGGGAAAGTAAGTACCCGCTACATAAATAATTTGCAATGCTTTGTAGTAAAATGATAATGTAAGTGTGGTTTTAAACAGGACAAATTACAGAATAAAATGCACACTTTTTATGTGCAGTAACTATTATTTTTAAAACCGCTCAAAAAATAGAAAAATAGCTTTTTGTTTAGGTTTATTATGTTTACTTAAAAATTGCGAAAAAATAATATTGTCACAGGAGGATATTCACAAACAGAAAGCCTTGTTTGTCCTAAAAAAACAATATATGTATTGTAGGTTCTAGGTGTAATCCTGGACTCTAAACTATCCTTTCCACCCCAAGTCAATCACTGTCCAAAATCCAAATCTTGCCGCCTCAACCTCTGCAACATCTCCAAAATATGAGAGGGATGTGGGGTGATTCCGTGCAAAAGGAAAATCAAACACTGAACAGTAGACAGAAAATATGGAAAAAGAACTGCTGCCCCTACTGATTACTGCCACAGAGTGGAGCAAGAAGATGAAGAGAGGAAAAAGGTGTAGGTGTGGCGCTGTTCTGGTTAAAATAAAGATAAAGTGTCAAGTTCTTTCAATTTGCAAAAAAAGTGCAAAAAATCCAAAATCAGGACATAGACCCGATGGCCCCTCAGCCGGTTGTGTTTACTGAAATAATGTGTCCTTAATTCAATGTGGGATATAGCATTAGGAACTCAGGACAGTGACAGGTGCACTTAGCATGGTATTGAGTAGATAAATGTATATGAGCCCCCTGCCGGGAGTTTGCTGAGGTGTTACACCCTCGGCCGGGTGTTACAATAGGTAAGTGAACCTTATAGGATTGTTGGCTGAGTAGAAAGTGCTTGTGCTAGTAATGTGATGGATACTGATTACACCATATAATATACATAAACCACTTCACATAAAATGGATGTGCAAAACTTATTACACATAAAATCAAGCCCATATAAAGTCCATGGAGTAAAATCAAAAGTGAAATACAAGAAAAGTCCATGGAAAAGATGAAGTAAAATTAAATAAATATAAACATGAGATTAATATAATTATAGGTGACTTGTGCTTTAAAACTTCAATGTTGAACGTTATGTTACTTGCTCTGTGCGTGATAATCCGTGCTCTTTACAAAGTTGCACTCACCATATGGCTGGCATATGAGTGCATACTCCAGAGGGAAACCCCAATTACCCCGGCATCCAGCTATTAGGAGACAACCATCCCAAACAACACACGGACCCCTATAGAAACCAGGCAAGAGGAACACAGAGCATCTTGTTTGCTACATGCTGTTACCTCTCTACCTACAGGTAAGAGGCCACCTTTACCAAAAAGTCACCACCACCGGAGTGCACCAGCACAGGAAGAGGAATACGATATTCCCATCACACAACCACCCCCCCCCCCCTCGGCCCTCCTGCGTTCCATGCATCACTGCACTTCCTGCACAGGATAAATGAACTGCTTTCCTTTTTCACCATTCACGATTGACCAAATGAACTCTACCTGCACTTGATATAGTCACATATACTGCAATTTTTGTGCGATCGCTTTGCAATTTTCTGTGCGATCGCCCTGCAACATTTATAATTTAAAGACGCATGTTACAATTCACCTGGTTATCCTAGCTCGTGAGGATATTCAGAGACCTGTCGCACTGTGCACTTTTTAAAGTGCAACATCCCCTCGGATTGATGTGTGCGTTTATGCATCTTTTGCACTGGTTGCACATATGCTTTGCATTTCACATTTTTGATTTCATTGTCTATGATTTACTGTCACAGTTCATTATTTATTTTGCGATTTGCACAATCTTGATTTCTTGACACAGTGTTTAGACCTGTTGCACATTGTTTACTATTTTAGAAGATAGTATTTTATGGTCACCACTTGAAGATTATTTATTGTGCGTTTTTCACATCTTGGAAGATCTTGCTATTTTATGTGCGTTTTGCAATAATTGTTTATTTGCATTTGTTTTCTTATCTTACACAAAGTTTTAGAAGAATTTCACTTAATTTATTTCACTAAAAAGCGCAGCACCACCCCCCTCTTTATACCTATTTCAAACACTCCAAACTAAGGAACAATTCAATTTTTAACCCCAAAATGCAACAAAACGAAAGTCTAAAAATGGTGGAAGAGGACATTGGAAAATTGAATATCAACAAATCAAAGAGTAATAAGATTTGGAAAACTATCAAGGAAATAGAAAAGGAAAAGGATATCATAATACGACCGGCCGATAAGGGGGGAGGACTAGTCATCAACAAAAAAGAGTATGAAACAGAAATGACCAACCTACTAAGTGTACAAGACACACAAGAAACTAAAAGGAAACCCTAAGATTGATTATGAGAAGAAATGGAAAACTTTTGTTAAGAAAGGGGAAGATAAGGGCATTTTAACCAAAAAGGAAGTCACTTTCCTCACCCCAGAATCAGCCAAAACACCAGTGATATACTATGTCCCTAAGATACACAAAAATCAGACTAAACCTCCAGGTTTAGTCTGGAGGCCAATAATTAGCGGAATTGACTCCCTTTTCCCGAGATTGGGGTCATACATAGATGGATTCCTACAACCTTTGGTGGCAGAAGGCAGATCGTACCTAAAAGACAGTAGGCAACTTATTGCTGAATTGAAAGAGCTCAGGATCCAAGAGAATGATATTTTAGTGACAATCGACGTAAACTCACTATACACAAACATCATACAAAGGGATGGCATCAGCAGCGTAGAATGGGCACTGTACAACCAAACAGATCTGAAGGAAGAACAAATCAAATTCATTCTAGAAGGCCTGCAAATGGCCATAACTATTTTTGGCACAAAGGAGAATACTATACCTAAACTAAGGGAGTAGCCATGGGGGCGAAGTATGCCCCCAGTGTGGCAAACCTCTTTTTAAATCGGTGGGAGGAAGAACAAGTCTTCAGTGTGCAGAGAGAAAACCTAACCCTATACCGAAGATATATAGATGACATAGTCATTATATGGAGGGGAACTGAAGAAGAATAACAAAATTTCTTTGATGAGATTAACCAAAATATTTACGGAATTACATTCACAGGCACCTGGAGCAAAGAGAGTATTGATTACCTTGACTTACAAGTATACAAAAACAATGGATACTTAAACACCAGAACTTTCTTTAAGAAAACAGACAGAAATGGATATATTCCAACGAAAAGTTGCCACCACCCACAGTGGATCAGAAACATACCTAAAGGGCAACTCATGTGTGCGTACAGGAACTGCAGCAATCTGAATGAATACGAACACCAAGCAGACATTATAATCAAAAGATTCATAGCCAAGGGATACAAAGAAAAAGAGCTACTAACATTGAAAGAAAAAGTCAAGAGTATGAACAGAAATACCATGATAGCAGGCACCACTGAACCCAAAAAGAACAAAAAGAAAAACCTCGACATGGCATTCCTTACAGGTTTTAACAGACAACACAAAACCTTTGAAAAAGTAATAAAAAAAAACACTGGTCTATTTTGCAATCCGATAAGATTTTAAAAACTATACTACCATCGAAACCCTCTTTCATTTATAGGAAAGCACCAAATCTAAGGAACGGATTAGTGCACAATGTACTGGATCCACCGAAACAAATCAAGATTTCTAAGAATCTGAAAGGGTTCTTTAAGTGTGGACATGGCCTTCCCTGCAGAGTCAGCAAAAAAACGAATAAAAAAACATCAAAATTCACTTCAGCAACAAATGGGTCTGAGCATAACATAAGAGAACTAATAACTTGCCACAGCACACATGTAACCTATGTTATAGAGTGTCCATGGCACAAACAGTATGTTGGAAGAACCACCAGAGAGCTACATGTCAGGATAAGAGAACACATAAATAACATCAAGAACGGTTTTCCCAAGCATAGTGTCTCAAGACACTTCAGAGATTATCACAAGAAAGACCCTTCCTGCATGGTCTTCCATGCCATCGTCAAGATCAAAGGCCACTGGAGGGGCGAGAACAAAAGAATAAAGAGTTCACAAAATGGATATTCCAGCTCGAGACCCTCCAGCCAGCAGGAATGAATATAGACCGAGACCTAAACTGTTTCCTCACCAATTTTTACAATTTTTAGTCTAACTTTTTATTGACATAAGTACTATTCCTACCTCCTTCCTAACTTTTTATCTTTGTTATGGGGTTCACGTTTAGTAACATTCAGCTTCCCCGACCTGGTCCATTCCCAATAGAGTACAAAACATCACCTTCCATTGATATTTGTCCCTTTATATATATATATATATATATATATATATATATATATATATACTTATATACACAATATTGTGTATATAGTCTTATAGTCTTGTACATATACAGTTCCCTGTTTTTAAGTTAAATTTAGGTTTAAATCTAATTTCATTTTAACAATTATATATTATATTTTTTTTATCTGTAACCTGTATAAACTATGTATGTTTTTAAGTATTCTGTCAAGTTACATGGAGCTCATATGTTGCTTATGGCCGTCTAATATACGCAGCATTAAGATTGACCATGATAGTAATATTGTGCACGACACCTTTACGGGGTATACTTCACTCGAGCTGAGGACTTCGGTCCTCTAGATCCATCCCAAAATGGCCACCGTAATCATTTACATGGGTAAGGACTTCGGTCTCTAATATCTCTCCCAAAATGGCCACCGCTATCAGGTTTAATCGAGTGAACCGAGGACTTCGGTCCTCAAAATCTATCCCAAAATGGCCGCTGATATAATTCACCTAGGTGAGGACTTCGGTCTTCAATATCACTCCCAAAATGGACGCCACAATCAATCAATTTCTCGCGCAAGCGCACATGAGACTCCATAGGCTATATAAAGAATGGAAGTGACGCCTGACGTTACGCCTCCGATGACGTCAGGCAGACGAAACGCGCAAGACAGGGTCAAGGCACGTCGGTTCATCACTTCCGGTCAGGGCTGTAAACACTGGTGTTCAGCGCCAGCACTAAGCTTTCTTTTTGTCTTTGATTATTTGATACAATGTGAGTATCTCAAACCCTTTTACTACAATAAATCTTTTTAAACGGAATCACACTATGGGCATCCTTTCTTCCCTTGCATAAAACGTCCTGGAGGATCGTAAAAGACACCTGGAGCTGACCCTGTTTCCTCAGGCTGCTACACAGTGGCACTTATACTGTGGCCGCGTCATACCCCTGGAGGGTAAGAAGTTTCTGGTGAGTGCAACTTTGTAAAGAGCACGGATTATCACGCACAGAGCAAGATACATAACGTTCAACATTGCCGACCGCTGCTGTACGTCGGCAGAATGGCACGGGCAGGCATATGGGCGTACAGGTACGTCCCTTTAAATCTGCTGCCTTGCGGGCGTGCACGCCTCGCGAGTGCAGCCGCGGGTCCCGGGAACTCGATGTTCCTGAGAGTCATGCGATTTCGGTCGGCGAGAACAGAACAGGGGAATGCCTTTGTTCCCCTATTCTGCCTAGTGACACTGTCACTGATGACGACCGTTCCCCGGGAACGGTCATCGGTGACGTGTAGCCACGCCCCCTCACAGTAACAATCACTCCTTAGGAAACACTTAACCCCTGCAGCGCCACCTAGTGGTTAACCCCATTCACTGCCAGTGTCATTTTTACAGTAATCAGTGCATTTTTAAAGCAGTGATCGCTGTAAAAATGACAGTGGTCCCAAAATGGTGTCAAAAGTGTCCGATGTGTCCGCCATAATGTCGCAGTCACGATAAAAATCGCTGATCGCCGCCATAACTAGTAAAAAAAAAAAATATTAATAAAAATTACACAAAACAGTCCCCTATTTTGTAGAAGTTATAACTTTTGCGCAAACCAATCAATAAACGCTTATTGCGATTTTTTTTAACCAAAAATATGTAGAAAAATATGTATCGGCCTAAACTGGGAATTTTTTTTTTTTAATATATTTTTGGGGGATATTTATTATAGTAAAAATATTGAATTTTTTTCAAAATTGTCGCTCTATTTTTGTTTATAGCGCAAAAAATAAAAACCGCAGAGGTGATCAAATACCACCAAAAGAAAGATCCAAGAAAAAAAGGACGCCTATTTTGTTTGGGAGCCACTTCGCACGACCGCGCAATTGTCAGTTAAAGCGACGCAGTGCCGAATCACAAAAAAAGGGATTTTTATAACAGCTTACCTGTAAAATCCTTTTCTTGGAGTACATCACGGGACACAGAGCGACTTAGTCATTACTAATGGGTTATATAGTTTACCTTCAGGTGCTGGCACTGGCAACTTCCAAACCGGAAGTACCCTCCCCTATATAAGCCCCTCCCATCCGGGAGCACCTCAGTTTTGTAGCAAAGCAATAAGTGTCCCAAAAAGAGGGGTGGGAGCTCTGTGTCCCGTGATGTACTCCAAGAAAAGGATTTTACAGGTAAGCTGTTATAAAAATCCCTTTTTCTTTTTCGTACATCACGGGACACAGAGCGACTTAGTCATTACTAATGGGACGTCCCAAAGCAATGCCAAATGAGGGGAGGGATACATAAGCTGGGCGCCATCAGGCATGAGGATCTTTTGCGGCCTGCAACACACTGCGCCCAAAGGCGACATCCTCCTGACTTCTAACGTCTACCTGGTAGAATCTAGTAAACGTGTGTACCGAAGACCATGTTGCGGCCTTACATACTTGAGCCAGGGAGGCCTGGTGATGCACTGCCCATGAAGTTCCAACTGCTCTTGTGGAGTGCGCCCTAACTTTGAACGGAGGCGGTCTCTTTCTCAAGCCATAGGCTTGTATTATGACCTGTCGAATCCACTTGGCTAAAGTAGATTTTGATGCTGCCTGACCCTTTCTAGGGCCTTCCGGCAGAATAAACAAAATATCCGTTCTGCGAATCTGAGCAGTGGCTTTTAGATAAGCTTTAACTGCTCTTACTACATCCAAAGAATGTAATAACTTTTCCTCTACCGAGCTAGGTTTGGGGAAAAAAGAAGGAAGAACCACATCTTGGTTCAAATGAAACCTCGATACCACCTTGGGAAGAAAGGCTGGATGAGGACCTAATACTACTCTGTCCTTATGGACAACCAGATATGGCTCCTTACAGGACAAGGCGGCTAATTCCGATACTCTTTTAGCCGAACAAATGGCTACTAAGAAAATCAATTTCCTGGTGAGAAGAACCAAGGAAATGTGTTGCAATGGTTCAAACGGTTGTTTCTGTAGAACCGACAGAACCAGATTTAAGTCCCATGGACATATGGGAATACTAACCGGAGGGCTAATACGCATCACTCCTTGTATGAAAGCTTTGACTAGTGAATGCGAAGCCAAGGGCCTTTGAAAAAATATTGACAAGGCCGAAATCTGACCCTTGATAGTACTCAAGGCCAGCTTCCTATCTACAGCCCACTGTAGGAAGTCCAAAATCCTCCCTATCACGTACTTACGTGGATGCCATTTCTTGGCCTCACACCACGTAATGTACGCTTTCCAGATCCTATAATAGATCTGCCTGGATACCGGCTTCCTGGCATTGATCATGGTAGATACCACAGAATTAGAGAGCCCTCTCTTTTTCAGAATGTGGGCTTCAATAGCCAGGCAGTCAAACCTAGGGCTGGTAAGGAAGGGTGGTATATCGGTCCTTGCGACAGCAGGTCCGGACGATGTGGGAGGGTCCAAGGACTCCTCACTGACATTTTTACAATCTCCGCATACCATGCCCTTCGGGGCCACGCTGGAGCCAACAGAATCACTGGTTTCTTTTCTACCCTGATTCTGCGGAGTAATCGCGGTAACAATTGTGGCGGTGGGAATGCATATATCAGCTTGAACTGATCCCAAGGGAACACTAGGGCATCCGAGCCGCAAGCTAGGGGATCCCTTGTGCGAGACACAAATCTGTCCACCTTTGCGTTGAATCTGGATGCTAGCAGATCTACATCCGGTGTTCCCCACCACTGGCATATTGCCTGGAAAACCTCGGGGTGAAGAGACCATGCCCCCGGGCATAATTGTTGGCGACTTAAAAAGTCCGCTCTCCAATTTTCCACTCCTGGGATGAAAACCGCGGATATGGCTGGGACATATTTTTCTGCCCACTCCAGGATGCAATTTGCTTCCCTCTGGGCTGCACGACTCCTGGTGCCACCCTGGTGATTGATATATGCCACTGCTGTGGCATTGTCTGATTGAATTCTGACAGGGGACCCTTGGAGTTTGGATGTCGATGCTACTAGGGCATACCGGGCTGCTCGTATCTCTAAGAGATTGATGGGCAGGGCCTTTTCTGCTTCTGACCACTTGCCCTGGAGAGACCATTGCTCCAGTACTGCCCCCCAGCCTATGAGGCTGGCATCTGTAGTGAAAACAACAAAAAATAATAAATAAAGTCTATAACTTGTATCCACACCGTCAGGTATATATCCAGTGTTCCCCAAATAAATGTCAATCACATGGGGGTACTGGGAAACCCTAGATGTGGGTATAATGTCCACTTGGAACTTCCTGGGATGTATTGTGGATAAATCCTATTCCTGCAGGTGTAGAAACACCAGTAGTGGGAAGGAAGAAAGTACTTCAAAGTTTTCAGCTGATACACGGTGATAACATCATCATCATAAGCATTGAAGAGAATAAAATACTCTTACCGCAAGACTCGGACCCAAGCCACCATACGATGCTGGGTCATGCAGGCTTATGTCCTCACAGGGACTCAGATTGTGGTGATGTGATGTCGTGTTGTCCTTATTAGATCCACGAATGGAAGTCTACACCGGATCAGATCCTTCAGCTCAAACCACGATCAGATGTTCAGGAAAGGAATCAATTCCAAGAAAAGAAAGAAAAATCCTCCGCATGGTGTAAAACCAAATAACTGGGTTTTTATTAAAACAGCCTCGAGGATCGCGTAGTCCGGGTTGCTGTGTATACGGCGGCCGGAGCGGGACGTACCGAGTAAACCGTGTATCAGCTGAAAACTTTGAAGTACTTTCTTCCTTCCCACTACTGGTGTTTCTACACCTGCAGGAATAGGATTTATCCACAATACATCCCAGGAAGTTCCAAGTGGACATTATACCCACATCTAGGGTTTCCCAGTACCCCCATGTGATTGACATTTATTTGGGGAACACTGGATATATACCTGACGGTGTGGATACAAGTTATAGACTTTATTTATTATTTTTTGTTGTTTTCATGTCAGATATGCACTTTATAGACTGTCCCTCTATTTATATCTCATGATAAGCTATATTGCTCACAACTTTTTTTCTCACTCATATAGAGGTTTACATACCCTGTATTCTTGAGAGTGCGATCTACATTTTGCTTTCTGTTTTTGGTCACTTTGACACGGATTAAGTATAAGATTGCATCATTCGTAAAGAATTTGTTAGTTGTTATCATTGATCATGCATCATTGATACTTAAAATAAATCTTTTGTGATTTTTTGTGATTTTCACAGACATAACAACACTGTGGATACATTTGTTGTTATATGTCTATATAGGCACTTTTCCTAGGAATTAGGATCTTATTTAGCGCTCACATATTTCACACATATCCTTTTTACAATTAGTCAATTGTTATGTCAGCAGCTTATTAGTATATTCACTTTATTAGCAATTTTGATATCTATATTATTTTTGCACTTGTTGATAGGCGCAGTATTACTTATTTATTTATCGTTTTTGGCATCTGTAGTGACCACCTTCCAAGAAACCGGACTGAAGGGTTTCCCTTTTTCCAGATTCTGGGGCACCAACCACCAATGGAGGCTCTTGCGAACAGAAGGGGACAGGGACATTGGTAAGTCTAAAGCCTGAACTTTTTTGTTCCAGGCTGACAGTATGGCCCTTTGCAAATTCCTTGAATGGAATTGACCGTAGGGTACCGCTTCGAATGAAGCCACCATTTTTCCCAGCAGCCTCATGCACAGGCGTATGGATGGTTTTCTTTTTGTACCCACTAAGTGGGTCAAATCTTTTAAAGACGACACCTTCTCTGGAGGTAAGAAAATCTTTCTCTGATTTGAATCCAGCCTTAGCCCTAAGTATTCCAGACTTTTGACTGGTCTTAGAGCTGACTTGTCCCGGTTGATAATCCAACCGTGATATTCCAGATACTTGATTGTCTTGTGAATAGCTACTTCCAGCTTTTCCACTGAGTGGTCTATTAGTAGCAGGTCGTCTAGATATGCCATTATCGTTACACCTTGTGTTCTTAGATTGGCCAATAGTGGGGCCAGAACCTTTGTGAACACTCGTGGTGCTGTGGCCAGACCGAAAGGTAAGGCTCTGAGCTGAAAATGGCGCCCTTCTACTGCAAAGCGTAGAAATTTCTGGTGGGCCGGAAAGATGGGAATATGCAGATAAGCATCCCTTATGTCGATCGAGGCTAACCATTCCTGCCCTTGTAGGGCGGTGGCCACCGATCGGATCGACTCCATCCAAAAAGTCCTGATATTTAGGAACTTGTTTAGCCCTTTTAGATTTAATATGGGCCTCACGTCCCCATTTGGTTTGGGGACTGTGAAAAGGTTCGAGTAAAACCCGAATCTGCTTTCTTCCAGGGGAACCTTCATGATTACACCTTGGAGCAATAGTTGTTCTAGTGCCAGAAGGAGGGATCCTCTCTTCTGGGGATCTCTTGGCACGTTTGACCTCATAAATTGGGCAGGAGGAGTGCCTTTTAACTCCAGCTTGTATCCCAGACTTACTGCGGAGAGCACCCATCTGTCTCTGATGGTGTCCCGCCAGGTCTCTGTGAACAGCTGAAGCCTTCCCCCCACCCGATTGAGTGGGGGCAACGCTTCATGACTTGGGGGGAGGTTTTGTACCTCTCTTGATCCAGGGCTTCTTGTTACCCTGTGACTGTCCCTGATTTCTGCCCCCTGAATTTGACCGCGGAGGCCGTCGGAACTGCTTTACAGCCGATGTGCCCGGGACTGGAGAAGTAGGCCTCTTAAAAGAAGGACTTCTACTCTTGTTCTTAACCGGTAAGAGTGAACTTTTACCGGCAGAAATTTTCTGGATATATTTGTCCAGATCTTCTCCAAATAAGCGTTCTCCATGAAATGGGAAGCTAACCAGCAGTTTCTTACAGGGAGCTTCAGCAGACCAGTTTTTGAGCCACAGAAGCCTACGCATATGTACTACAGACAGCGTAAAGCGGGAGGCCTGTTGGATTGTATCCTTTATGGCGTCCACCGCAAAACACAAGGCTCTAGGCAGGTCAGCTAGGGCAAGAGCCTGCTGATCTGGTAAGTCCCTTAAGACTTGTTTCAACTGATCTTTCACTGCTTGGCAGACTCCAATCGCTGCTACCGCAGGTTGTGTCACCATGCTTGCTGTAGAGAAAGCAGATTTTAGTAAAGACTCCAATTTTTTATCTATTGGGTCTTTGAACATTGGAACATTATCTACTGGACATGTCAGTGATTTGTTCACAGAAGAGATGGCTGCGTCCACTGTAGGGACCCTCCATTTTTTTATGAACTTATCCTCCATGGAATAGATCACCGGAAATCTCTTGGGGGGAGCAAATATTTTATCAGGATGCTCCCAATCCTGGTAAATAAGCCCTTCTAATAAAGGGTGGATTGGGAAGGAACAGACAGCCTGGGGAGCTTTTAGCGACCCCAGCGAGGAAACCGTAGTGGTTGGTGGTTCCGCCAGAGGCATTTTAAATGCTGATCGGACCATGTTAGTCAGAGACTGAACCCATAATCTTTCAGCCTGAGATGCTGAGAAAGGTTCTTCCACTGTTGATTCCTCCATAACTGAATCAACCTCATCCTGATCCCCTTCAGGTAGGTCGATCTCTGTGTGGGGCTGTTCCTCCACTAACAGGCACTCTGAAGGAGGAGACGGAGATCGGACGCGCTTTCCCTGTGACAGGGAAGCAGCGATCAATGCTGTTAATCTCTCTTCCAATCCTCCCAGAGTTGAGGATAAAACCTCCTCTGTTATATATACAGGAGCAGGTGGACTGGGGACAGCCGCAGCACCAGGCACTCCTGCGGGGTTTCTACGGCTACTGACCTCTGAATTCTCAGGGGAGATTGGTGCAGTACAAGCATGCCCAATATGCTCAGAGCCCGATGGAGACCCCTTTGGCTTCCTGGAAGACTTATTTCCGGAGCGTCTGGACGACATATCCTTTAAGCACAAAGCTGAGGTATTCCCGTCGTCATACACCAATTTTGCTGGTAATAGTCTAACACAGTTGCTGCTATATACCAGCTGGTGTCCACTAAAGTGCCTTTCTATGGGGATGCCTGCATCAACCGCCTCTGTGTGCCACTGTTTGTTGCTAGCTCTGTTTGCATCCAGCTGACACTTGTACTGTGTCTTTATACAAGCTGGGACGCCTGCACATGCGCAGAAGCGCCGTGGCGCGCATCGAGCGTCATCCACCCGCCCCGCCCCTTTTTTTTCATAGGAGGCGCGTGCACGCGCCCGCGCGCCCTTTTCGAAAATCAAACAGGGACTAGGAGCCAGGGCCCTTTTTGCCGGAGGGCCTGTGCGGTGGATGAGCGCAGCAACAGGGCAGAGGAAGTGGATTCCCACAGAGAAACTTACCAACTGCCTGGATCTTTTGACTTGAGAAAACCAAAGATCCACATGACAAGAAAAATGGACCACAGCGGCCTCTAGTGGTTTAACACAGGTACCGCGGTCCTCTTTTTTTTTTTTTTTTTTCTTGACTACTATTAAAATTTTACATTTTCAGTAGTTACAGGCATACACAGATATTAGCGGGAATACCGTTAGGTAACAGACAGAAAGACAAATTAGGCTTGGGGGTCCCCCAATAGAACCAAGTTCCTGGGGGCCCCCACTTACCTGATCCCCGCCGCAGGACTCTGTTTGGTCCACAGAAGCCCAAACTTCACCTATCACGGCAGGCATTGTAATTAAACCTTCAGGGACCGGGTTCCCAAGGATTCCACTCCCCTGGACCTGTATAGCACCCTGCACAGACAACATCTTGGTCGTGGGTATGACCAGAGCTCTGGATCCCAGGGTCCAGCCCTCCTAAGAGAGGCATTACAGGCAAAACCTTGCTCTTCTGCTGCAAGGCCCGGGTACCGACCGTTTAGCTATGAAGCTTTTTTGGTGGGATCCGGAACAGCTTACTAAGGCCCAAAAGAACCTGTACGCAAGCCCAGTGAAAACACATGTTACTCTTTGGCCAACACCTTAGACACTGGCAAAAAACTGAGGTGCTCCCGGATGGGAGGGGCTTATATAGGGGAGGGTACTTCCGGTTTGGAAGTTGCCAGTGCCAGCACCTGAAGGTAAACTATATAACCCATTAGTAATGACTAAGTCGCTCTGTGTCCCGTGATGTACGAAAAAGAAAGGGGCCTGGTCCTTTAGCGACAAAATGGTCCGGGGCTTAAGTGGTTAAATCACAAGTCACCTATAATTATAATAATCTCATATTTATATTTATTTAATTTTACTTCATCTTTACCACAGACTTTTCTTGTATTTCACTTTTGATTTTACTCCATGGACTTTATATGGGCTTGATGTGTAATAAGTTTTGCACATCAATTTTATGTGAAGTGGTTTATGTATATTATATGGTGTAATCAGTATCCATCACATTACTAGCACAAGCACTTTCTACTCAGCCAACACCCCTATAAGGTTCACTTACCTTTTGTAACACCTGGCCGAGGGTGTAACACCTCAGCAAACTCCGGGCAGGGGGCTCATATACATTTATCTACTCAATACCATGCTAAGTGCACCCACATTGAATTAAGGACACATTATTTCAGTAAACACCCGGCTGGGTGTCCTGATTTTGGATTTTTTGCACTTTTTTGGCACATTGAAAGAACTTGACACTTTATCTTTATTTTAACCAGAACAGTGCCACACCTACACCCTTTTCCTCTCTTCATCTCCAAAATATGTCCCTTTCTAACCAATGACACTACAAAGCTCCTAATTCACTGCATGGTCATCTCTCACCTTGACTACTTCAACTCCCTTGTCAATGGATTACCTTTACATAGGATATCCCCCCTCAATCCATCATGAATGCTGCTGCCAGGCTCATCCACCTTACCAACCGTTCTGTGCCTCCTACTCCTGTGTCAATCCCTTCATTGGCTCCCGCTCACCCAACAAATTAAATTCAAAATACTAACAATAACTTACAAAATGTGGAAAAATTGAATAATACCGCGCCAGAGAACAAAAAACATCCAAAAACAGCTGCAACAAAAACCATCAAATATATCTATGGTGCAAACAAAATAATAAAAAAAATAACTTACAAAGCCATCCACAATTCTGCTCTCAGCTACATCACTAACCTAGTCTCAAAATACCAACCTAATTGTTCTCTTTGTTCCTCCCAAGATCTCCTACTCTCTAGCTCCCTTCTCGCCTTCTCCTATTCTTGCCTCCAGGACTTCTCCCAAGCCTCTCCCATCCTATGGAACTTCCTACCCCAATCTGTCAGACTCTCCTTTTAGACGATTCCTGAAAACCCATCTCTTCAGATAATCCTGCCTTCACCTAACAACCAGGGTTGCCAACTTTCAGTAAATTTACAAACAGTTTGTAAAAACCATAATTGTTGCATCTGTCCATGAATGTCAGTTACAGACATGAAGCCTATGTGTCTGTAATGGACATTCATGGACAGATGCAAAAAGTACGGATTTTACAAACTGTTTGTATATTTACTGAAAGTTGGCAACCCTGCTAACAACTGTACTTTACTTTTCTCCATCAGCTCCTCCCCCAATTATTACCTTTTGTATCACTTGACCCTCCCCCCTAGACTGTAAGCTCTAACGAGCAGGGTCCTATGATTCCTTGAAATGTGGATGCGATTGGCCTACTGTGACGGGGCACAGTGAGGCTGAATATGATGGGCACAGTGAGGCTGCATATGATGGGCACAGTGAGGCTGCATATGATGGGGATAGTGAAGCTGAAAGTGATTGGCACAGTGAGGCTGCAATTGATGGGCACAGTTTTATCCAGCAGTAATGATACATAACCACCTGATAAATGGCTATGTACAGTCCTGCATTACTAACAGTTAACTTTTTCAGTTTGTTTGCGCTCCCCCAAAAAAGTTTGAGCACCAGCCGCCACTGGTACATCTAACAATCCCCTCCCCTCAGACTGACAGTGCGTTCCAAATCTGCCCCATGCACGCATTCATCCAGAGTGGTGTCTGTATAATACAGGAGGTGTGTTAATGGCAAGATCAGCAGGTGAAAATAGAGCGAGAAAGCCTAAAAAAAGAACAATAATACAGCCACCACATCTAATGATTGGTGAGCTGCTATATATTAAATTTTTGGTTTTTAGCTTTATTACCACTTTATAGTCACTTTATAGTCTGTGAGGGTTCTTATAGGGAAGGCCAATTAGCCCTAATTTTGGTAAAAGTATGTTATCCCTTACAGTGGTTTAAAGGAGTGAGTTTTTTTTTTAAATCCTAAAGCGGTATTAAACCCAAACCAAAATGTAATATATTGCAGCTTACCAATCCTTAGATGTGGTGGCTGCATTCGTTTTCCTTTCTTTAGCTTTTTTCCCTTCAGTTTTCACCTGGTGATCTGGCCAGTAACAAACCTCCTGTATTAGGGAAACACAACTCTGGATGAATGAGCACATGAGGCACAGCAGACTTGTCAGTCTAAGGGGGAGGGGGGGTAGTGTTAAATGTATTAGCAGATTTAAATACAAACTGAAACCAAACCCCAGTTCACACACTTTATCAGTTACAGCAAACAATGTTTCTCCTTTTGGTATAAAGGTTTTAGATAAATAAATAAAAACTGATCTTAGTGGTAAATGGTTTGTCTCATCCATGTAAACTGATACATTCTGGTGGAGAGCTTGTGCTTTTAAAAAACAACAGACTGCTGGAGCACCAGATGAAAGTAAAAGAAAGGCTAAAAAAAGAAAATGGATGAGCTATCACATCTCAGAATTGGTAAAGCTGCCATATAGTAAATGTTCGCTTTTGGGTTTGATAATGCTTTAATATATTCTCTGAGGTATTGCATCCCATGAGTTACTGCAAAACTCTGACAGCCCAAGCATGACTCCCTCAGGCATGATGAGACTTGTAGTTAAGTAATAGCTAGGTTTAAGTTTGCCTACCCCTGCTTTAAGGAAAACACCAACCCCCTTTTAAAACCATTGACTGTAATTGTTAGTACCTGCTTATGTGGTGAAATATTTAACATTTTCACAGCTTTTAAAGCAGAACCCAAAGCAGTTTGATACAATTAATGTTTTTTAACATACATTCCACATTCAAAATTATGCTACCAAAATTAGTGTATGCTGTAAATTTCCTTGGCAATATGTACATTTCCAGCTTTGACTGTATGTTTTGCCTCAGTTAGAGAGGAAGGCTGACAGAAGCTTTACAGTGCTGAAGTTCGCAGGCTGCCAATGAGGGAGAAAAGGAGAGAATATCAAGATGAGACACTATCTTTGTGAGTTTAATTTTTTTGTGGCTCCCATGCAGCAGTTTGTCCTGTCACCTCTCCTGCTTTTCTTTTCTCCCCCCTGCACAGTCATTCCTATTGCCGTCTTTCCCCTTCATCAACAATAATTCTTAAAACTGTCAGCTGATCGGCCTTCAGCTGGGGATCAGAGCAGACTGACAATTATCAGCTCTCTGCTCAGGGAGTTCTGTAAACCGAGCGATCAGTGGTGTTTGATCGCTCAGTTCTCAGTGTTAGAGCCGGCGGGGGACGGATGCAGCATCCAGCTAGGTAAGTATGATTAAAAAAAAAAACAACAACATTCCCATACTTGTCTTTTACAGTATGCCTAAACCTGCAGTATATTAACGTTATGGAACGTTAATATACTGCAGCTTATCAGTCCGTAGATGTAGGGCTTTGATTAAATTTTTTGACAAGTACAGAAAATATCAGTTGATCTTGCCATAAACCCAATGTCCTTGTCACTCTATGTGAGATGAAAAGAAAGCACAGAACCTTATTGGAGAGATGATAGTAGCCGAAAAATTACAGAAAGAGAAGGAATTAACAAAACTGGGGCAGCCATAATCGGAAGCAGCTGTGCATGGCAACCAGTCAGCTTCTAGCTCTCATTTTCAAACCACAAGAAAACAAGCCGAGGATAGAAGCTGATTGGTTGACTTGCAGAGCTTGTCACAGTCTGCTCCAGTTTTGATACATTTGCAGGATTAACAGACCAAAATGAAGTGAAAAAATCTAAAATGGAAACCTAACAGAGTCACCACATCTATAGACTGATAAACTGCAGTATATTACTTTTTTGGGAGACTAGATATACTTTAACACTAAAAGTATCCTCTTCTGCAATATACACTACTTATTGTATCCTGTGGTCAAAGTAGTGGGAGCAGAGAGATATTTTCCATGTTGAAAGTTTGCAGCACAATAGTACATCACTGAAAACTATTGATCCACATGTAAATATACCATTTACAAAAAATGTACAATAGCTAGCTATTAATCAATCCATAAAGTGACAGATATATTGTAAAGATATTGTATATAGACATGTGCAATTCGTTTAGTTACGAATTCGTTATTCGTCAAAATTCGTTATATTCGTTGATTCGTAAACATACGAATAAACAAACGGCTTGATGAAATTACAAACGAACAACGAATTATCGAAAAGAACGAATATGGAAAACAACGAAAATACGAATTTAGTAAATTTGAAACAGCCAAAATACGAAAAAGTAAAAAACTAAAACATAAAAACAACGAAAATACCGAACAAAGATCAAAAAATAACGAAAATCAAAATGAACGAAAACGCGAAATTACGAATATTCGGAAAACGTAAAACAAGACAACGAAAATAACGAACAAAGATCCATATTAACGAAAATCAAAATGAATGAAAAAAAAATTAAGAATCTTCGGAAAACGGAAATCAAAACAACAAAAATTCGAAAAAACGTAAATTCTATTTCGTTAGTTCTGAACTAGTTCTGGACGTTGGCCAATGGCCAATAAGCTTGTCCCTTCCCCTGAAGAGGTTGTCTCTTCCCCCAATGAGCTTGTTTCTTATTCCCTTGTGTGTTTTTCTGTGTTAGACTGCAGTGCATTCCATCCACAGCCCAGATAGGTTGTGGTTGGGTAGGTTGCACTGTTTTGTTGGATTTGTGAGTAAAGTTGTGACTTGTGAGCGAGAAATTCTTTGTTTCTTAAGCATACTCTGTCTAGATTCTAATTTCTATATTTGTATTTTGTAATATCTCTGACATATTTTTGTTTTCTCCTATTCTGACACATTAAGAAAAAATAGGATTTTTATAACAGCTTACCTGTAAAATCCTTTTCTTGGAGTACATCACGGGACACAGAGCGACAGTCATTACTAATGGGTTATATAGTTACCGTCAGGTGCTGGCACTGGCAACTTCCAAAACCGGAAGTACCCTCCCCTATATAAGCCCCTCCCATCCGGGAGCACCTCAGTTTTGTAGCAAAGCAATAAGTGTCCCCAAAGAGGGGCGGGAGCTCTGTGTCCCGTGATGTACTCCAAGAAAAGGATTTTACAGGTAAGCTGTTATAAAAATCCTATTTTCTTTCTCGTACATCACGGGACACAGAGCGACAGTCATTACTAATGGGATGTCCTAAAGCAATGCCAAATGAGGGGGGGGATACACCATATATAAGCTGAGCGCTATCAGACATGAGGATCTTTTGCGGCCTGCAACACACTGCGCCCAAAGGCGACATCCTCCTGACTTCTAACGTCCACCTGGTAGAACCTAGTAAACGTGTGTACCGAAGACCATGTTGCGGCCTTACAGATTTGAGCCAGGGAGGCCTGGTGATGCACTGCCCATGAAGTTCCAACTGCTCTCGTGGAGTGCGCTCTAACTTTGAACGGAGGCGGTCTCCTTCTCAAGCCATAAGCTTGCATAATGACCTGTCGAATCCACTTGGCTAAAGTAGACTTTGACGCTGCCTGACCCTTTCTGGGGCCTTCCGGCAGAATAAACAAAGTATCCGTTCTGCGAATCTGAGCAGTGGCTTTTAGATAAGCTTTAACTGCTCTTACTACATCCAAAGAATGCAATAACTTTTCCTCTACCGAAGTAGGTTTGGGGAAAAAAGAAGGAAGAACCACATCTTGGTTCAAATGAAACCTCAATACCACCTTAGGAAGAAAGGCTGGATGAGGACGTAACACTACTCTGTCCTTATGGATAACCAGATATGGCTCCTTACAGGACATAGCTGCTAATTCCGATACTCTTTTAGCCGAACAAATGGCTACTAGAAAAATCAATTTCCTGGTGAGAAGCACCAAGGAAATATGCTGTAATGGTTCAAATGGTTGTTTCTGTAGAACCGACAGAACCAAGTTTAGATCCCATGAACATATGGGAATATTAACCGGAGGCCTAATACGCATCACTCCTTGTATAAAGGCTTTGACTAGTGAATGCGAAGCCAAGGGCCTTTGAAAAAATATTGACAAGGCCGAAATCTGACCCTTGATAGTACTCAAGGCAAGCTTCCTATCTACAGCCCACTGTAGGAAGTCCAGAATCCTACCTATTACGTACTTATGTGGATGCCATTTCTTGGCCTCACACCACGCGATGTACGCCTTCCAGATTTTATAGTAGATCTGCCTGGATACCGGCTTCCTGGCATTGATCATGGTAGATACCACAGCATTAGAGAGCCCTCTCTTTTTTAGAATGTGGGCTTCAATAGCCAGGCCGTCAAACCTAGGGCTGGTAAGGAAGGGTGGTATATCGGTCCTTGCGAAAGCCGGACGACGTGGGAGAGTCCAAGGACTCCCCACTGAAATTTTACAATCTCCGCGTACCACGCTCTTCGGGGCCACGCTGGAGCCACCGGAATCACTGGTTTCTTTTCTACCCTGATTCTGCGGAGTAATCGAGGTAACCATTGTGGCGGTGTGAATGCATATATCAGCTTGAACTGATCCCCAGGGAACACTAGGGCATCCGAGCCGCAAGCTAGGGGATCCCTTGTCCGAGAGACAAACCTATCCCCCTTTGCGTTGAATCTGGATGCTAGAAGATCTACATCCGATGTTCCCCACCGCTGACATATTGTCCAGAAAACCTCGGGGTGAAGGGACCCTTCCTCTGGGCCTAATTGCTGGCGACTTAGAAAGTCCGCCTTCCAATTCTCCACTCCTGGAATGAATACCGCAGATATGGCTGGGACATATTTTTCCTGCCCATTTCAGGATGTAATTTACTTCCCTCTGGGCTGCACGACTCCTGGTGCCCCCCTGATGATTGATATATGCCACTGCTGTGGCATTGTCTGATTGAATTCTGACAGGGGACCCTTGGAGTTTGGATGTCCATGCTACTAGGGCATACCGGGCTGCTCGTATCTCTAAGAGATTGATGGGCAGGGCCTTTTCTGCATCCGACCATCTGCCCTGGAGAGACTATTGCTCCAGTACTGCTCCCCAGCCTATAAGGCTGGCATCTGTAGTGACCACCTTCCAAGAAATCGGACTGAAGGATTTCCTTTTTTCCAGATTCTGGGGAACCCACCACCAACGGAGGCTCTTGCGAACGGAAGGGGACAAGGACATTGTAAGTCTAGGGCCTGAACTTTTTTGTTCCAGGCTGACAGTATGGCCCCTTGCAAATTCCTTGAATGGAATTGACCGTAGGGTACTGCTTCAAATGATGCCACCATTTTTCCCAGCAGCCTCATATACAGGCGTATGGACGGCTGTCTTTTTTGTACCCACTAAGTGGATCAAATCTTTCAAAGACAACACCTTTCCTCGAGGCAAGAATATTTTTCTCTGGCCTGAATCCAACCTTAGCCCCAAGTATTCCAGACTTTTGACTGGTTTTTAGGGCTGACTTGTCTCGGTTGATAATCCAACCGTGAGATTCCAGATACTTGATCGTCTTGTGAACGACCACGTCTAGTTTTTTCACTGAGTGGTCTATCAGCAACAAGTCATCCAGATATGCCATTATCATTACACCTTGTGTTCTTAGATTGGCCAATAAAGGGCCAGAATTTTTGTGAACACTCTTGGTGCTGTGGCCAAACCGAAGGGTAAGGCTCTGAACTGAAAATGGCGCCCTTCTACTGCAAAGCGTAGAAATTTTTGGTGGACTGGAAAGATGGGAATGTGCAAATAAGCATCTTTGATGTCGATCGTGGCTAACCAATCCTCCCCTTGTAGGGCAGTGGCCACCGATCGGATCGACTCCATCGGAAAGTCCTGATATACAGGAATTTGTATAGCCCTTTTAAAATTAATATGGGCCTCCCGTCCGCGTTTGCTTCGGGACTGTAAAGAGGTTTGAGTAAAACCCGAACCCTCATTCTTCCAGGGGAACCTCCATAATTACTCCTTGGAGCAATAGTTGTTCTAGTGCCAACAGGAGGGACTCTCTCTTCCGGGGATCCCTTGGCACGTTTGACCTCAAAATGGGAAGGAGGAGAGTCTTTTAACTCCAAACTGTATCCCAAACCTACTGCGGAGAGCACCTATCTGTCTTGATCGTGTCCCGCCAGGTCTCTTTGCGAACAACTGGAGTCCTCCCCCCACCCGACTGAGTGGGGGCTTCAATGAATTTAACTTTGGGGGAGGTTTTGTACCTCCCCTGACCCAGGGTTTCTCATTACCGTGCTACTGTCCGTTTTTTACCCCCGGGATTTGACCGAGGAGGCCGTCGGAACTGTTACACAGCCGATGCCCCAGGGACTGGAGAAGCAGGCCTCTTAAAGAGGGACCTCTAACTCTGCTTTTAACCGGCAAGAGCGTATTTTTACCGCTGGAAATTTTCTGGATATATTTGTCCAGGTTTTCCCTGAATAAGCGTTCACCATGAAATGGGACGCTAACCAGCCATTCTTTACAGGGAGCTTCAGCAGACCAGTTTCTGAGCCATAGGAGCCTACGCATATGTACTATAGACAGCGTAAGGCGGGAGGCCTGATGGACTGAATCCTCTATGGCGTCAACCGCAAAGCCTAAGGCTCTAGGTAGATCAGCTAGGGCAAAGCCTGCTGATCTGTCAAGTCCCTCAAGACCTGTTTCAACTGATCCTTCACTGCTTAGCAGACCCCAATAGCTGCTACTGCTGGTTGTATCACCAAGCAGATTTTCATAATGACTCCAATCTTTTATCTATTGGGTTCTTGAACATTTGGACATTATCCACTGGACATGTCAGTGATTTATACATACAAGAGATGGCTGCGTCCACTGTAGGGACCTTCCATTTTTTTTTTTTTTTTGATGAACTTATCCTCCATGGGATAGACCACCGGAAATCTCTTGGGGGAATAAATATTTTCTCAGGACGTTCCCAATCCTGGTAAATGAGCCCTTTCAGTAAAGGGTGAAGTGGAAAAGAACAAACAGTCTGGGGGCTTCTAGCGACCCCAACGAGGATACAGTAGTGGTTGATGGTTCCGCAAGGTGCATTTTTAAATGCTGATCGGACCATGTTAGTCAGAGACTGAACCCATAATCTTTCAGCTTGAGATGCTGAGAAAAGGTTCCCCCACTGTTGATTCCTCTATAACAGAATCAACCTTATCCTGATCCCCTTCAGGCAGGTCGATCCCTGTATGGGACTGTTGCTCTGCTAACAGGCACTCTGAAGGAGGAGACGGAGATCGGGCGTGCTTTCCCTGACAGGGAGGCAGCGATAAATTTTGACAATCTCTCTCTAATCCTCCCAGAGCTGAGGAAAAAACCTCCTCTGTTACATACACAGGAGCAGGTGACTGAGGACAGCCACAGTACCAAGTACCCCTGCGGGGTCTCTACGGTCACTTACCTCTGAACTTCAGGGGAGACTGGTGCAGCAGGAGTATGCCCAAGATCCTCAGAGCCCGATGAGACCCCCTTCGCTTCCTGGAAGATTCAGTTCCGGAGCTACTGGACGGCATATTCCTAAGCCTAAAGCTGAGGTATTCCAGCCGTAATACACCACTTTTACTGAGAATAGTCTAGCACAATTGCTGCTATATCACAGTTGGTGTCTACTAATGTGCCTTTCTAGGGGATGCCTGTATCAACCGCTATGCTGTATGCCTTTAAATGTTGCCAGCTCTGTCTCTGTACTTCATAGCCAGCTTACTGCAATAATGTGGCTTTTTAAAAACCTGCTGGGACGCCCGCACATGCGCAGAAGCGCTGCGGCGCGCACAGAGCGTCATCCCCCAGGCCCCGCCCCTTTTCCCGGCCACCTCTATATATAGAGGCGCGTGCACGCGCACGCGCGCGGCCACGTGCGCCTCGGCGCTAATTTTCAAACATGGAAACCAGGGACAGGAGCCAGGGCCCCCTTTGCCGCAGGCCGGGGGATAGACGAACACTGCAACATGGCAGAGGAAACAGTTTCCTGTAGGAGAACTCACCAGCTGCCTGGACTTTGCTCTCTGAGAAGAAACTAGTCCATATGACAAGAAAAACATTCCACAGCGGCCTCTAGTGGACAAACACAGGTACCGCAGTTTAATATACTAAACATATATAAAAAACCATTCTTTTTTTTTTTTTCTTGACCACCATTAAAAATTATTACATTTTTTTAGTAGTTACAGGCATGCACAGATATTAGCGGGAATACCGTTAGGTAACAGACAGAAAGACAAATTAGGCTTGGGGGTCCCCCAATAGAACCAAGTTCCTGGGGGCCCCCACTTACCTGTTCCCCGCCGCAGGACTTTGTTTGGTCCACAAAAGCCCAAACTTCACCTATCACGGCAGGCATTGTAATCAAACCTTCAGGGACCGGGTTCCCAAGGATTCCACTCCCCTGGACCTGTATAGCACCCTGCACAGAAAACATCTTGGTCGTGGGTATGACCAGAGCTCTGGATCCCAGGGTCCAGCTCTCCTAAGAGAAGCATTACAGGCAGAACCTTGCTCTTCTCTGCAAGGCCCGGGTACCGACCGTTTAGCTATGAAGCTTTCTTGGTCGGATCCGGAATAGCTTACTGAGGCCCAAAAGAACCTGTACGCAAGCTCAGTGAAAAACACATGTTTCTTCCTGGCCAACACCTTAGACACTGGCAAAAAACTGAGGTGCTCCCGGATGGGAGGGGCTTATATAGGGGAGGGTACTTCCGGTTTTGGAAGTTGCCAGTGCCAGCACCTGACGGTAACTATATAACCCATTAGTAATGACTGTCGCTCTGTGTCCCGTGATGTACGAGAAAGAAATTACGAATTATGCCCCGATTACTAATCTACGAAAACAATGTTACAAAAGTACGAATAAATGAGCCAGTCAATCTCACGAAAGTACGAATTACAAAATTACGACGAGTAGTGTTTTGAATAAACGGAAAATGTACTCTAACGAAAATACGAATGTAATTAAATCTACAAAAGTAAGATTTTCCAATCAACGGAAATTAGACACGATAATAAGAATCATTGCAAATCAACGAAAATATCGCTCTTACGAAAATACGAACGTGGCCGAATATAAAATATAATGTAAATACGAATTTCGAATCAATGAAAATTAGACTAACGGAAAAATGAATCAACAGAAAAATAACCCTTACGGAAATATGAAAGAGTCCGAATACGATAACCCACGTCTTACGAAATTACGATTCGTTACGAATCAACGGAAACGCACAGAAACTAAACCAAACTTAACAAATTTTTATGTTGTGCACATGTCTAATTGTATAGCTGTTTGCATATTACGCAACCCTGGCCTAATGTATTAGCTGTTTTTAGAACTCCCTACATGAAGATACTTGGTTACTGTCCTCCATTTGTACATGATCGGGTGATAAGCTGTCGCTGTTTTTCTTGCACAATCCAGATCCTTGTAACTCCCATGCTAATGCCCCATAATGCAAAGTACATTCATCTCAAAAGTGTTGCTAAGACGTAAAGAAGTTGCTATAGTTGTAAGCTAAACTTAGAGTACATAGAAGGTAAACTGCATAATACAGCACAAATATTAACAAAACCATAATTGCAAAAAGTGTATTAAAACATTTATTGCACTTAGGCATCTATAATTGACTTTGTTTTATAAATATCCAGAATATATATTACTAGATATGTGAAAAACAAACCTTAGTCATCTGTGACTTGTAGAGAGTAATTACTCCAATCATGGAGCTCTGTATTCCACTAGCTATGAGAGATTGGATGAGCTTCACAGTAAAGTTGGCTTCCTCCATATTATAGAAGCTATTGTTCCCTTCCACCTAAACACGTTTGGAAGAAAATATATTTGGGTATAAAATTAAATCAACAGTATAATTAAAGCCACACTCTCCTACACAGTAAAAAGTTTAAATAACCTTGGATATAGTTTGCAGTATAGATCCCAACAACCAACAAAACAAATAAAATAAAATAAATCTGGTACCCATACCTGTTCTGTTCCATTGGCATTATAAAAACACAAGGTAGGTAGCCAGTCTAAGAGAGGTTTACAGTCTTCTTCTGACACTCCATTAAAAAGATGTCCATCATAAAACAGCTCATTAGCTACAGAGCTGATAACAGGGTGACAGCGATACTGGGTCCTTAGCATAATCGCCTGGTGGCCCTGAAATGATGTAAGCCATTTGACAATTAGGTAATACATGTGAAACCCTAAGGCCTCGTTCACACGCTCTAACACCCTTCTGAAAAGAGGGCAGTAGAGCAGCGGCTGTAGGGCATTCAGGAGGCAATCCTGCTGCTTCCTAAATGCACTTTTTTATTCAGTAGAACGGGATTTGCTATTGAAATACGGCAGCGCTATTGAAAGACAAGCATCTGGCTTCGATTTGTGGCCCAGCCCAATTCGTTTGCATGAATCGCATTTGGCAGCGGTACTACCTGCTGAACACAACATGTATAATTTGTGCCGTGCCGCAAAACAAAGCATGGCAGCCACAGCAATATCTACTACCCCCAATAGCCTGTGGATGGGTCAGCTACCCATTTAAATGAGACCGTTTCAGACATGAGAATGTTTTAGTCACGGCTATTGCTGAAGGTAGGGGAGAGTTTGCTGGGCTCCTGCCTTTTTGAAATCCCATGCTAGCTATGACCATCACTGGTTAACTAATTGGTGTAAGATTAAGTGAAGTTTTCCAGCTTTGGTGGAATGAATAATGTATAAACACATGATAAATCTAATTTCTGAAAGTTTTAAACAGAGGTTGCAACCGTCGATGTACACCCGTCTGCGACCTATATTGCATTTGTAGAAGGCAGACTCGTTTTCTTTAAATCCTTCAAACTATACTGTTGTATAAAAATGTTTTTTTTTGGGTTTGTTTCTTTTTTGTAGCATTGATAGTTTTTGAAAAAAAAGTACATGGTGAAAATGTTAAAGCACCTTCATTTTATTTAAAAATATCTACCACATTTTGTATCGCAATCCTCAGGACACAAGGGACAAACCGCAGAATAAAAGTAATGTGTGGTTCATCCCTTGTATTTTGAGACCAACTATATCTTTAAATTTACAATAACACTTTTTTTTAAATGAATGCTGGTCAAGGTGGGGAAAAACGTGTATTTAAATTTTTTTGGTCTGCAAAGTGTATTTACCGCTTCCGAACCAGCTGCCACAGTTATACTGCGGCAGGCTGGCTCCCCTGCGCGAGCCGTCTTAGCTGTACGTCGGCTCTTTAAGACGCCTCCGGCATCATTACAGCATTCACTTTCACAGGCTGCAGGTAGTGGGATCCGAAGCTGCACCTGTCCTTCCAGGGCACACAAAAAATGCCAGGCGGGACACACAGCAGAGAGATGCCCCCATGTGCGAGGAGCTTTGAAAACGCACAAAAACGCCAGTCTTTGCTGTGATTTTTGATAAAAACGACCTTCATATTAAAAGCAACTACAGAGGTTAGGAATGGCTTTGTTGGCTTAACGCTCTTTTGCTGCCTGTTAAGAATATAGTCTAGACACAGGTGCACTATAGGGAAAAGGGCAGAGCAAACATACTATTGTATAATATGTGATCCACATGGTAAACAGTTCTGTCACTTCAAAATGCAGGATAAGTCATCATTGCTCCAATTAATTTTACCATTAAGCAGAGCCGATCAAACAGAGTTTGTTCTAATCCACCTTCATGTGCTGCTTCAGAGCCCTGGATAGTTGGAGAAAGCTGCTTTGGGTCTCCAACCAGTATCAGCTTCTCACACTGAAATCTGCAAATGTCAAATAACAGACAATTGCTGAATTATCTAATATAAAGTGCATGCTCACACAATAATTTGCATAAAACAAGTCTATTGTAAACCAACTAATTACCGTATATACTCAAGTATAAGCCAAGTTTTTCAGCACTTTTTTTGTGTGCTGAAAATGCCCCCCCCCCCCCCCGCCCGGCTTATACTCGAGTCACCTTTTTGCGCCTGATCTCCCGAAATTTGGGGACCCGGTACCGGCCGGCCGTATGTCATCTGGACTTGGCACACATGTAGCCCCACTCTTCCTCTACAAGTGTGCAAAGTTTGTTGTCCGGGGAACCTACGGCCGGGGAGCACCGATTTTTCAAAGCCAGGCACCCCTTCCATAGACTCCCATGTTAAACAGTAATTTCTCTGGTGACTTTGGGGACCCAGTACCGGCCGGTCTTAGGTCCCCTGGACCCGAAACTTGGCACAAATGTAGCCCCATTTCTCCTCTACAAGTGTGCAAAGTTTGTTGTCTGGGGGACCTACGACCGGGGAGCACCGATTTTTCAAACCGGGCACCCCTTTCATAGACTCCCATATTAAACGTCAGTCTAGTCATGGGCACAGTGAAGCATGGGCACAGTGAGGCATGGACACAGTGAGGCATGGACACAGTGAGGCATGGACACAGTGAGGCATGGACACAGTGAGGCATGGGCACAGTGAGGCCTGCACATGGACACAGTGAGGCAAAGTGAGGCACAGTGAGGCATGCCGATGGACACCCTAGGCTTATACTCGGGTCGGCTTATACTCGAGTATATACGGTACTACCCATCATAGAAAAGAAAACACAAAACCACAGGAACTACTGCAGAGAAACAGCTTTTACTACAGTGAAACATATTTGGAACTTTCTAATATACAAAAAAAAAAAGGATTGACCATTTTCACATTCTCTGTGTGCAAACTGACAAACCTGAGAAGCAATACTTTATGTTATGATATATTTATACCCCACAACACTGTAAAAACCAACACACAATTGATTACTGCAATATTCTACAACTGAAACTCTTATGCCTTGTACACACGATTGGTTTTCCGATGGAATAAAATCCGATGGACTGGTTTCATCGGAAAGTCCGATTGTGTGTGGGCCCCATCTGACTTCCAAAAAAAATCTGATGGGAAATTCCGATCGTCTGTGTGGAATTCCATCGGAGAAAAATCCACGCATGCTCAGAATCAAGTCGATGCATGCTCGGAAGCATTGAACTTCCCTTTTATCGGCTCGTCTGAGTGTTTTACGTCACGGCCTTTTGGACGGTCGGAATTTAGTCTGACCGTGTGTAGGCAAGACTGATGGAAGTCAGCTTCATCAGAATTACGACGGAAAATTCCATCGGATTTTATCCCATCGGAAATCCGATCGTGTGTACAGGGCATTAAAGTGGCCATAAATGGATCGAAATTCGGCTGGTTTACCAGACACCAGCAAAATGTCTATCCATATGTGGCCACTGCAGTTAAACAATCTACTGATTGACTTCTATTTAACCACTTCAATACTGGGCACTTTCCCCCCTTCCTGCCCAGGCCAATTTTCAGCTTTCATTCCTGATGCATTTTAAATGACAATTGCGTGGTCATGCAACACTGTATGCAAACAATTTTTTTTATCATTTTGTTCACACAAATTGAGCTTTCTTTTGTTGATATTTGATTGCCACTGGGGTTTTTATTTTTTGGTAAATAAATGTAAAAAAGTTTTTCTTTGTTTCTGTTATAAAATTTTGAAAATAAGCAAGTTTTCTATTTCACTGATGGGCACTGATGAGGCTGCAATGACGGGCACTGATAAGGTGGCACTAATATGCAGCACTGATGGACACTGAAAGGCCGCACTGATAGGCAGCACTGGCAGGCATTACTGATGGGCACTGAATGACACCTCTAATGGGCACTGATTGGCAACCCTGGTGGTCATGGGTGGGCATACCTGGTGGTCCTGGGTGGGCCTGCACTGATAATAAATCAGCGCAGACCCCCCCCCCTGTCAGGAGAGCAGCCGATCAGCTCTCCTCTACTCTCGTCTGTCAGTGTCAGTAGAGTAAAAGCCGATAAATGCCTCTTCCTGTTTATGCTGTGATCAGCTGTGATTGGACACAGCTGATCACATGGTAAAGAGCCTACGTCAGACTGACACACCACACCAACGATCGTTGCGTGCCCCGTTTATCACCAACGATCGTTGCGATCGCAGTTTATCCTGCTGGACATCATATGACGTCCACTTTGCGCAAGTCATTCTGCTATATGGCGGATGGGAAGTGGTTAACCACCCTGTCGGATAAAAGCTGCTCGATCAGTGGCTGCAGCGCTGATCTATGTACTCTGACAGCTGAGGATTGCCCCTGCAATCAGAATATACAGCTGTCAGTCTGTTATTTCCTTGTACAGGCTTGAGAGCTTTAACAGTCTGCATTCACCTGTGAATCTCGGCACACGAATAATCTGGATTCTTGGCAAAAAAATCCTGTGTTGAATGAGGTTTTTAAAAAAAAATGAATCGGCAAAGCTTTAAAGTATTTTTATTTAACTTCCCTATATACACTTGGTCCTGTTCTGATTGGTGGCCCCCACTGTTCCCAAAATGCACCTCTATATTCATAGATGCACCTATATATTCTATATAAATGATTGTGTATAGGCTCCAGAGCATTTTTTTTGACGAGAAAAATGGGCATTAAAAATTTAGAACATGCTCTATTTTTTCTTGTTGTTTTTCACGTCGTCGTTTTTCTCATCGTGAAAAACGGCCATGTGTACGCTTTAATGACGGGAAAAAAACGCGCATGCTCAGAAGCAAGTTATGAGATGGGAGCGCTCGTTCTGGTAAAAATAGCGTTCAGAATGGAGATGGTACATTCGTCACACTGTAACGGACTGAAGAGCACGAGGCTGAAAAGCGCGAATTGTCTCTCACCAAACTTTGCTAACACGAGGGTGGCGCCATCCGAATGGAACTTCCCCTTTATAGTGCCGTTGTACGTGTTGTCGAACGTGTTGTATGTCACCGCGCTTTGCTCAAGCATTTTTTTTCATGATAGTGTGTAGGCAAGGCAGGTTTGAGAAGAATCACGTCGAGAAAAACGTTGTTTTTTTCAATGACATTAAAATCGGCCGTGTGTACGCGGCATTAGAGATCACACAAAGCTGCAGCAGTTTAATGTATCTGCCTGCACCCTGTAAAATGGAAAAGAAGCCTATAGGTTCAAGTCACTACTTCTTTTTTTTTTTTTTCATATCTTTTTATTGAGTATAATGCTGCATACACACGACCGTTTTTCACGACGTTAAAAATGGCATTTTTTTAATTGGGCGTTAAAAACGACCGTGTGTAGGCTCCAGAGCATTTTTAACGGCGTGAAAAATGGCCTAAAAAAATGAGAACCTGCTCTATTTTTTCACGTCGTTTTTCACGGCGTTCTTTTTAACGTCTCGAAAAACGGTAGTGTGTATGCTTTTACGAGGGGAAAAAAAACGCGCATGCTCAGAATCAAATATGAGACGGGAGCGCTCGTTCTGGTAAAACTAGCGTTTGTAATGGAGATAGCACATTCGTCACGCTGTAACGGACTGAAAAGCACAAGGCTGAAAAGCGCGAATCGCCACTCAACAAACTTTACTAACATGAAGGGTGGCGCCATTCGAACGGAACTTCCCCTTTATAGTGCCGTCGTACGTGTTGTATGTCACTGCGCTTTGCTCGAGCGTTTTTTTTCATGAACGTGTGTATGCAAGACAGGCTTGAGAGGAAACAAGAAAAATCACGTAGAGAAAAACGTTGTTTTTTAAAATGACATTAAAAACGTACGTGTGTACGCGGCATTAGAAATACAAACAAACAACAGTAAACCTGCTACAGCAGTGGGACTAAACCCACACAGGGGTTAGTGCCAGACGGCAATTGGGCTGCTTCCATCATTTGTAACATACAGCTGTAGCACTTCCACAAGAAAAGAACAAACAAACAACCTAGTGCTGTATTGGCTCCTGCTCAAATGAAATGTCTAAGGATCAAATCTTTCAGAGACTCAAGGGACAATCATAGATATCCAATAATCCCATATCAGAGAGTACAATACAAAAAAATTAATGAAATAAAAAACAAAAAACTTCACCCAATGTGACAAAATCACATCCACCCATAGAGTACATGCTTAATCAGTCTGCAGTTGCCGTGGAGGCCTCAGCTAGCCATTTGGCCCACACTCTATTGTATTTTTTGGGGCATCCTCTATTTTGGTAGGTTTCCTTATAAAGTGGCAGTACTTTATTGACATATGTTTTCCATAACAATATGAACGGCGGGGCACGTTTTTTCCAGCAGAAAGTGATAATTTTCCTGGCATAGAATAGCAGGAGTCCTATCAGAGTTCTCTCTGCTATCCTGGGGGCTAATTCTTCTACTAAGTCTAGAAGGCATATCTGCGGGGTTGGGGCTATATCTATTCCCACCACTTCTCGTATGACAAATAGTACTTGTGACCAGTAGTTTTTAATTGCTGGGCAGGACCAGAAGATGTGTATAAAGTCGCCCGGATCTCCAGTACACCTCCAGCACTCCGAGGACAGGGAGGTTCTCATTTTATGCAATCTATACAGGGTAATATAAGCCCGGTGTAGTATTTTGTATTGTATGAGACGGTCTCGAAGTGAGACCAGGATTTTGAAGGGGAAGTCCTACATGTTTGACAGATCTGGGGAGGAGACTCTAAGGAGATGTGCATAGAGGACCGAGGTTGGTTTCCTGGTGCATTCATATCTAATGACCCTTCAGTCGTGCAAGTCACTACTTTTAACACAAGGCTCAAGTATCTTATTTTTAGCCATGTGACTATATTTAAAATCTCAATGAACTAAATTAAAATAACTGCCACTTTGGCTTTTTTTTTTTTTTTTAAGTATCCTCAGGCTAAGTTCACACTGGCATCAAAAGCAGACGTTTGAGGAGTGTTAAAAACACCCCTCAAACGCCTAAGCAAATGATACAATGGACAGCACATAGTGCAGTTCACATTATCAAAACATAAAGCGTTAGCATTGCTTCAAAATTAAAGCCTTGTGTGGAGTCAGGATGTGTTTGAAGCCTTTTAACGCCTTCCATTCAAGTCTATAGTAACACTCTGCAAACGCTCTGGCAGGCATTTGTGGTGCGGTTGCGGGGTGTTAAAATTAGATAATTTTCTCTAATGTCCAATTTAAAAACAGGTGTTTGTGGAACAGTTTTAACGTGCCTTAAGGCTCATCAAACGCTTCAAAACGGCACATAGGGCACTTGGGGAGCGTTTTTAACTTCTCATTAATGCTGGTAAAGTAGCAGTTTAACGCCTATTTAAAAGCTCATTAACCACTTAACGACCGCTCACTGTATATATACGTCGGCAGAATGGCACCGACAGGCACAATCACGTAGAGCATACGTGATTGCCTTTGTACAGTTGGGGGGTCCGATCGGACCCCCCTTCTGTACAGTGAGCGGTCGGAATTCGTCTGGGAGCGTTCCGAGATGGGGGGGCGGCCGTTCGATTCCGACCACCCCCCCGCGATCGCTCCCGGCGAATAGAAATGCCCCCTCTGTCTGTGTAATGTTTACACAGACCGAGAAAGCAGGAGGAAGTGATGTCATCTCCTGTGCGGCGCTCACATATACCGAGCGTCGTACAAGAGAAGACACACAGGTCAGTGCACTAACACTACACTAACACCAGCACACATAGGCACATAAATCGCCCCCCCCCAGGCCCCCCCCAGATCACCCCCCAGTCACAGTGTCACTGATTGCAGTGACCATTTATTTACTGATCACTGCAATCAGTGACATTTGTGACTGTAAAAGTGTCACTACATTTAGTTTTAGGTCCAGTGTAGCCCCCTAACACCCCCTAATAAAGGTTTAACCCCTTGATCACCCCCCAGATAACCCTTTCACCCCCTAGCACCGCCGTCGCTTGGCGATCATTTTTCTGATCGCTGTCTTGGCGTCGGTGATGCAGATCGGTACCCAGTAATTTTTTTTAGGTTCGCCGCAGGTTTTTATAGCGTCGGGTACCCCCATAAATTATCTAATAAAGGTTTAACCCCCTTGATCGCCCCCCAGGTAACCCTTTCACCCCCTATCACCACTGTCACTAAGCGATCGTTTTTCTGATCGATGTCTTAGCGTCGGTGATGCAGATCGGTAGCCAGTATTTTTTTTTTGGTTCGCCGCAGGTTTTTATAGCGTCGGGTACCCCCATAAATTATCTAATAAAGGTTTAACCCCCTTGATCGCCCCCCAGGTAACCCTTTCACCCCCTATCACCACTGTCACTAAGCGATCATTTTTCTGATCGCTGTCTTGGCGTCGGTGATGCAGATCGGTACCCAGTAATTTTTTTAGGTTCGCCGCAGGTTTTTATAGCGTCGGGTACCCCCATAAATTATCTAATAAAGGTTTAACCCCCTTGATCGCCCCCCAGGTAACCCTTTCACCCCCTATCACCACTGTCACTAAGCGATCATTTTTCTGATCGCTGTCTTGGTGTCGGTGATGCAGATCGGTACCCAGTAATTTTTTTGGTTCGCCGCAGGTTTTTATAGCGTCGGGTACCCCCATAAATTATCTAATAAAGGTTTAACCCCCTTGATCGCCCCCCAGGTAACCCTTTCACCCCCTATCACCACTGTCACTGAGCGATCATTTTTCTGATCGATGTCTTAGCGTCGGTGATGCAGATCGGTAGCCAGTAATTTTTTTTAGGTTCGCCGCAGGTTTTTATAGCGTCGGGTACCCCCATAAAATATCTAATAAAGGTTTAACCCCCTTGATCGCCCCCCAGGTAACCCTTTCACCCCCTATCACCACTGTCGCTAAGCGATCATTTTTCTGATCGCTGTCTTAGCGTCGGTGATGCAGATCGGTAGCCAGTAATTTTTTTTAGGTTCGCCGCAGGTTTTTATAGCGTCAGGTACCCCCATATATTATCTAATAAAGGTTTTAACCCCCTAATTGCCCCTAGTTAACCCTTTCACCAGTAATCATCATATAAGTGTTACGGGTGACGCTGGTTAGTTAGTTTGCTTTTTATAGTGTCAGGGCACCCGCCGTATATAACCCAATAAAGGTTTAACCCCCTGATCGCCCGGCGGGTGATATCAATTAGGTTTTAGCGTCAGAGAGGGTCTGCGTCACACCCCAGGCAGCGTCAGGTTAGTGCCAGTAACGCTAACACCCACGCGTGAAGCATACACCTCCCTTAGTGGTATAGTATCTGAACAGATCAATATCTGATCTGATCAGATCTATACTAGCGTCCCCAGCAGTTTAGGGTTCCCAAAAACGCAGTGTTAGCGGGATCAGCCCAGATACCTGCTAGCACCTGTGTTTTGCCCCTCCGTCCAGCCCAGGCCACCCAAGTGCAGTATCGATCGATCACTGTCACTTACAAAACACAACACACATAACTGCAGCGTTCGCAGAGACAGGCCTGATCCCTGCGACTCCAGTGCTGTAGGAGATGATTTCACCACCACAGTTAAAAAAAAAAAAGCAAATATGCCAAAGCATTGGGGCAGCAGGGGCGGAGGAGTGATTTTGCTCCTAATGCCGCGTACATACGGTCGAAATTCCGACGGAGGCTTGCCCGTGGAAAAGTCCGACCATGTGTGTGCGGCATAACTTTTTTGCGGGAGGATGCCCCCATGCTTCGGCATATATAAATGGTGCATGTATGCCCATCATTAGAAGTGGGTGGATGAAGGGCGGTATTCTAATGGTGGGCATACCCACCGATCAATCTCTTTTTTCGTTCAGCCACCTGGCTGCATGAAAAAAAAAGATTACAATACATGTCCAACAAGGACCAGCAACGTACTGGTATGTTGCTGGACTTTGAATGGTTATACCAGATTGATGCCTGCGGGTTTAGGTATCATCTTGGTATCATTCTTTTCAGCCAGCGGCCGGCTTTAATGTAAAAGCAACCCTAGTGGCTAATTAGCCTCTGGACTGCTTTTACAAGCAGTGGGAGGGAATGTCCCCCCCCCCCCGGATATAAAAAGCGCCATTGGGAAATTGGGAAAGCATTTTATCACACCGATCTTGGTGTGGTCAGATGCTTTGAGGGCAGAGGAAAGATCTAGGGTCTAGACCCCAGTTTTTTCAAAAAAAGAGTACCTGTCACTACCTATTGCTATCATAGGGGATATTTACATTCCCTGAGATAACAATAAAAATTATAAAAAAAAAAAAAATATGGAAGGAACAATTTAAAAATAAAAAAAAAAAGCAAAATTAATAATAAAAAAAAAAAAGCACCCCTGTCCTGCCCTGCTCTTGCCCAATGGCGAACGCAAGCGTTGGTCTGGCGTCATATGTAAACAGCAATTGCACCATGCATGTGAGGTATCACCGCGAAGGTCAGATCGAGGGCAGTAATTTTAGCAGTAGACCTCCTCTGTAAATCTAACGGGGTAACCTGTAAAGGCTTTTAAAAATGTATGTAGTTTGTCGCCAATGCGCGTTTGTGCGAAATTTTAAAGCATGTCGTGTTTGGTATCTATGTACTCGGCCTAAGATCATCTTTTTTATTTCATCAAACATTTGGGCAATATAGTGTGTTTTAGTGCATTAAAATAAAAAAAAGTGTATTTTTTCCCCAAAAAATGCGTTTGAAAAATCGCTGCGCAAATACTGTGTAGAAAAAAAAAAAATGCAACACCCACCATTTTATTCTGTAGGGCCTTTGCTTTAAAAATATATATAATGTTTGGGGGTTCAACATAATTTTCCTGCAAAAAAAAATATGTTTTCATGTAAACAAAAAGTGTCAGAAAGGGCTTTGTCTTCAAGTGGTTAGAAGAGTGGATGTAAGCTTCCTAATGTTGTGTATAAAATGCCAGAACAGTTCAAAACCCCCCCAAATGACCCCATTTTGGAAAGCAGACACCCCAAGCTATATACTGAGAGGCATGTCGAGTCCATGGAATATTTTATATGTTGACACAAGTTGCGGAAAAAATACAATTTTTTTTTTTTTTTTTGCACAAAGTTGTCACTAAATGATATATTGCTCAAACATGCCATGGGCATATGTGGAATTACACCCCAAAATACATTCTGTTGCTTCTCCTGAGTACGGGGATACCACATGTGTGAGACTTTTTGGGAGCCTAGCCGCGTACGGGACCCCAAAAACCAATCACCGCCTTCAGGCTTTCTAAGGGTGTAAATTTTTGATTTCACTTCTCACTGCCTATCACAGTTTCGGAGGCCATGGAATGCCCAGATGGCACAAACCCCCCCCAAATGACCCCATTTTGGAAAGTAGACACCCTAAGCTATTTGCTGAGAGGTATTGTGAGTATTTTGCAGATCTCGCTTTTTGTCACAAAGTTTTGAAAATTGAAAACAAAAAAAAAGAGAAAAAAAAAATTCTTTCTTCATTTTCAAAAACAAATGAGAGCTGTAAAATACTCACCATGCCTCTCAGCAAACAGCTTGGGGTGTCTACTTTCCAAAATGGGGTAATTTGGGGGGTTTTGTGCTATTTTGGCATTTTATGGCCTTCGAAACTGTGATAGGTAGTGAGGAGTGAAATCAAAAATTTGTGCCTAGAAATCCTGAAGGCGGTGATTGGTTTTCGGGGTCCCGTACGCGGCTAGGCTCCTAAAAAGTCCCACACATGTGGTATCCCCGTACTCAGGAGAAGCAGCAAAATGTATTTTGGGGTGCAATTCCACATATAACCATGGCATGTGTGAGCAATATATCATTTAGTGACAACTTTTTGTAATTTTTTATTTTTTTTGTCATTATTCAATCACTTGGGACAAAAAAAAAATATTCAATGGGCTCAACAGGCCTCTCAGCAATTTCCTTGGGGTGTCTACTTTCTAAAATGGGGTCATTTGGGGGGGTTTTGTGCTATTTTGGCATTTTATGGCCTTCAAAACTGTGATAGGTAGTGAGGAGTGAAATCAAAAATTTGCGCCCTTAGAAATCCTGAAGGCGGTGCTTGGTTTCCGGGGTCCCGTACGTGGCTAGGCTCCTAAAAAGTCCCACACATGTGGTATCCCCGTACTCAGGAGAAGCAGCAGAATGTATTTTGGGGTGCAATTCCACATATAACCATGGCATGTGTGAGCAATATATCATTTAGTGACAACTTTTTGTAATTTTTTTTTTTTTTTGTCATTAATCAATCACTTGGGACAAAAAAAAAAATATTCAATGGGCTCAACATGCCTCTCAGCAATTTCCTTGGGGTGTCTACTTTCCAAAATGGGGTCATTTGGGGGGGTTTTGTACTGCCCTGCCATTTTAGCACCTCAAGAAATGAGATAGGCAGTCATAAATTTAAAGCTGTGTAAATTCCAGAAAATGTACCCTAGTTTGTAAACGCTATAACTTTTGCGCAAACCAATAAATATACACTTATTGACGTTTTTTTTACTAAAGACATGTGGCTGAATACATTTTGGCCTAAATGTATGACTAAAATTGAGTTTATTCGATTTTTCTTATAACAAAAAGTAGAAAATATCATTTTTTTTCAAAATTTTCGGTCTTTTTCCGTTTATATCGCAAAAAATAAAAATCGCAGAGGCAATCAAATACCATTAAAAGAAAGCTCTATTTGTGGGAAGAAAAGGACGCAAATTTTGTTTTGGTACAACATTGCATGTCCGCACAATTTACAGTTAAAGCAGCGCAGTGCAAAATTCTGAATTCACCTTTGGTCCTTTAGCTACCAAATGGTCCGGGGCTTAAGTGGTTAATGCAACGCCCATACTAATAGCTATAGGAGCATTTCGTAAGCGTTAGAAATTTAGTCAAGTGTGAACAAGCCATTACTCTGGTGTGTTTGCTTTGTGAATTGATGCTCATGTGCTCTAAGCTGACTTGCCTAATGCTGCACTTCTATCCGATATCTTGCTGAATGACATTTTTAATTGGGACTAATCACAATATGCTTTTGTTAATAAACACTAGCTATCTGATGCCTGGTACACGTAGGCCGAATGTCAGGCAGCATCGGCCAGTTTAATAGAAACCAGCCGATATTCGGCCCGTGTGTACTGCACCTGGCTGTACAGAAGCCGTTCGGCTGGCTTCTGACGATGGGCCATGACGTAAAAAAGGTCTGCCGATTGGTTCCCAATCAGCGCTCTCAGCCAATGGTTGAGAGCGCTGACCGGACTGTTCTGGGGGGTGGGGAGCCACTCTCCCTGTCAGAACACAATAGCACAGCAGGGGAGATCGCTGTACTAATATCGGATTATTAGTACAGCGGCTCCTCCAGAGCTGTCAGTTTTTTTTTTTTTGTTCAGCCCTGCTGGGTTGAATAAAAAGAAAAAAAAAAAAAAAAAACGAATAGTGTGTATGGGGCTTTAGGATAAGAACACTTCATACGGCAGTAAGACTTTTGTTGCAAAGACACAAATCTACATTGAGTGACACCATAGGTAAAAAAATATTGGTGTTACCTGGCAATTGGAAGCAAGGATGCTGGCTCTGTCATCTGACTGCATTCATCAAGAACTACAACTGGGAATTTAAGGTTGCTCAAACAAGCAAAGGGACAAGCTGCACATGTTGCACCAACAACACGAACCTTGGATAAAACAGGACAATCAGAAACATTCTAGATAAATGCACTCCTATTGTGACTGTAAAATTACTAGCATTCATTTTCTTAAAAACACTGCCATTCTTTGAACCATAGGGCAAGCTATCAGTGTCCTCCTTTCTGTCACATTTGTAAACCTTGTGTGTGCATGCAAGCAAATGCAAGGGACTTTAGTGAAAGGCGTTTCACATACGCAGAGGCTGCTTCAAGAAACTAAAGCCACTTTCACACTGAGGCGCTTCTAAACTGCCAGTAAAAACACTGAGTGCTTTTGAAGTGCTTTTCAGGCGCTTTTGAAGAGCTTTCCATTCATTTCAATGGAGAGGGGAGTTTTTCATAGTCCTGCCAGCACACTGCCCCAGTGTGAAAGCATTCATTGATTTTTAATGGAAATAAGTTCTCGTGAGCTTTTTAGGCGGTTTTTAGCGTGAAAGCGCCTGAAAAGCGCCTTAGTGTGAAAATGGTCTAAAAGAAAACATTATTCATGGGTGATGTCTGCACCCTGGACCCAATCTGAACATTTTGTTCAGTGTTTACTAAAGCTCGCCATGCACCAAGCAAAATTCCACCAGCTCTGGATAAGCCAAAGAAAATTTGAGTCATGGGTAGAAAATCAAAAGGAACCTGACAAAAGATTGTTACCTGAACACAGGCTGCATCCAATCAGAGTATTGCGATAGGTGCAGGTGCAGGTGCTGGCTGTCAGAATACAATAGCCAGCAGGGAAGACTGCTCTATTTACGCTGTTTAGCTTCTGCTAGAGTACTCATAAAAATACTCACTGCTTGTCTAACTATTACAATTTGACTACTCACATTAGAAAAACAGACCATTTTAGAAAACCAACTTATCTTTATTAAGGGCCCTATTACATTTATGCATATGCAGTACAGTTTTTGATGTGTTACTGCGTGCATTTACAGTACGTACATTTAAGACATTCTTTTATGGACACTTCTGGCTCATTCAATATGCAAAGTAAAACCCTGTACACATGGGCCGAATGTTGGGCAACATTGGCCAGTTCAAAAAAACTGTCCGACATTCGGCCCATGTGTAAGGCAGCCGATCCGACAAAAGCCGGCCGTTTAGCTGGCTTCTGTCAGACGAGCATGCTGAAAAACCAGCAGCCGACCGGCTCCCAATTAGCGCTCTCAGTCAATGGCTGAGAGCGCTGACCAGAGTGTTCTGGCGGGGGGGCGCCCCCCTGTCAGAACACAAAAGAACAGCAGGGGAGATCGCTGTACTAACAGCAGATCATTAGCACAGCGGTTGGAGCTGTCATTTTTATTTTTTTGTTCAACCCAGCGGTAGTAGTGTGTACCAGACTTTAGGCAGAAACATTCAGAACACAGATTTTCCATGATGCAGTTGTTTATAAAATGCACAAAGTTGAATGATACATGCATTTTAAGGTTTTTCACTTCAATTGGCTGGCTCAACTCAGCAAGTAAATTCACTAAATGCAGCATGTCCTATTTTTTAACAAAGCTGCAAAGGTGCCATATTTGCAATAAACTGTAATAATGCAATTGTTCTTGTGGTTTACCTTTTACAGTAAAAAAAATAAACTTACAAGAGATCATGTATTATAACATTAAACAATTAAAGTGCAATATGAAAACAGGGTCGGTAATGAACATGTACACATACCTGTCCCAACAGAGTCTTATTAGTGCCCAGTTTATGCTGTTCAATACTCTTTCTCACATACACCTTTTCTATAGAAGTTAAATCTTCCTTCAGGAGAGCTAAAAGTTCCTTTAGGTGCTCATTTTCATTTTCTGATCCTGCATGCAAGCTAAATCAGATAACATAAAGGTGATATTTCTACAAAATGGTGCTTTAAAATCAAGCTGGATGTACACAGCTCATTTCATAAGGGCCTTAGGCCCCTTTCACACAACAAGCCTGCTCGGATCTGCCTGTCCATTTTTCAGGCGGATCCAAGCGGGCCACCCATTGACTCCTATGGGCAGGCGGGTGTCAGCGGAGATGTGTCCGCTGACACCCGTCTGCCATCCGATCCGCTAAAATCAGATGTTTGGCGATACATTCGCCATCTGTCCTATCTGATCAAATGAGATCTGATGAAAACGGACATGCTGTCCGTTTTCGTCCGATCCCGCCATAGAATCAGCGGCGCTCTGACAGGCCCAGAGACGGACCTGTCATCCCCTGGCTCAGCGGAGATCAATGGAGAGATCTCCGCTGAAACGGATCCGCCTCGTGTGGAAGGGGCCTTAGTGTCTACACATGTTTATTAGACTCCAGCACAGACTTTAGTGAAAACACAATACAATTAAATCTGAACTCCAGGCAGATAAAACAAAACAAAAAAACAAGCAATACAGTTAAAGTGGTTGGAAATCATCACATATACCCAGTGAAGTGACTGGCCTCAGGTGATACAGAGATGAACAAAATCTTGCTGGAGCTGAAGTTACATCAGTGAGGAAAGCTCTGAGAGCTAATTGGAGGGAAGGGACACCCCCCCTCCCCCTTCCACACAGGAACAGAGCTGAGGCTGTCAATCACAAGCTGTGCCCTCCCCTGTCACCATTTTTCTCTTGGTGTCAGGAAAACTCGTCAGAAGTGACTCATGCTTAAAGCAGAGGAAGGAGTCAGCAGACAAAAATTACATGTAGTGCTCCTAATTGAGACAAGTACACACCATAGAGGGATGTGCTTTGTTCATATTTCAAGTCTGAGGATTACAATCACTTTAAATGTTCTTTAAAAAAAAAAATTGAATGTATTTTTAAACAGAACTAGATAAGGCATATTGATTTGTCCTAGTATCAGTCTCCTCCAGTTGACTGCATGGCAATACTCAAAGTAGAAAACACATGGGAATCCCCCTGAGCCAGTCAGGCTCTGCTGAAACGCACATGTGCATACAGGATTGGAAAGCAGAGTAATGAGCTCAATAGTGTCCTGCTACTGATTTGACTCTCTCATAAATCAGCAAAGAGGGAGTCATTGGACCCAGTGTTCTTGACTGCTGCAGTGAAAGTTGAGGAACTGGCTGTCATTTCAGGCAGGGGTGCCTGGATCCAAAAACTGTCTGCAGAATTTAAAATCCTTTGACAGGTAAAGCAGTTTCCCTATTTCAACTGGGCATTTAGCTGTTTTTCTAATGTGCAGCTTTGAGGTGGCCAAATAACCCATGTGTGTGTTTTTATTCTACTGTGACAGCAGGAAGGTAAAGTCACCTGGTTGCATCCAGGGGGGTAGATATATTTCGCCCAGATTCAGGCTTTACGCCGATTTATACAGCTAGGTGGAGAGTTGTATAAGCCCAGCTGAGACTAGTGGGCTCATTGATGACTCATACCTCTAGGGAGAGGGCTGGGCGTCGTGCAGGCAGGGAGTTGATGAGGCCAGCTGAAGCCTGTCAGTTCGTTTAAGGCCTCTATAAAAACTCCCAGATTCATTAGATGTTAGCTCATGCCTGGAACCAGACCTGTGTGGACTGTCTAGGGAGAGTGAACCCCTGTGCGGTGAGGCAAAGCCTGTGTGGCTATTTGTTTGGACTTTTACTAAACCAGGGACTTAGGGACTAGGACAGCACTAGGCTGATCCCAGTTGTTAGTTTAGGAAACCTGCATGTTTAGTCAGAGGTCAAACTGACCAGGATTTATTTTGTTTGTTTCTTTTTTGGCTTTGCTGTGTTTTTGTCACTGTACATAGAGAAATAAACCGCACCTTTTGATTTTGAAAACCACAACCTCCGTCTGCTGGCCCTGTTTTTGTGTGGGGAGCCCAACCAGGGGGTCACACACACCCGCTACCGAGTTAACCCCCTCACAGTTGGTGGAGAACCAGTGGCAGTTTTTTTTAAGCCAGCATGGAGGAGATACTGAAACAGCTGGCTCTAGCAAATGCCAATCAACAGCAGACAAATGCAGGTTTGCAAAGGAGCCTTGCAGCCCAGCAGCAAGCTCATCAACAAGCCCAGCAGCAATCTGAGGCCCGCTTCATAGACCTGTTACAGAAGCAAGAGCAGAGACTACAACAAATGGAAGCAGTAATGCAGCAACGTCCGCAGACCAGTGAGGAAAGCCGTCCCACTAATACCGCGTCCTTTGGGGTGAGTCGTTTATTGACAAAAATGACTGGAGAGGATGATCCAGAGGTATTTTTGACCACATTTGAAAGGACTGCTGAAAGAGAAAAGTGGCCTGAGGAGCAGTGGGCTGGACTGGTGGCTCCTCTGTTAACGGGTGAATCGCAGAAAGCTTACTATGACCTAGAGCCTGACCAAGCAAAAGACTATGTGATGCTAAAAGCTGAAATATTGGCAAGGCTGGGTGTCACCCTGGCTGTCCGGGCTCAGCGTGTGCATAACTGGACTTTCCAGCTTGGAAAACCCCCCAGGTCTCAAATGTATGATCTCATTCACCTGAGCAGAAAGTGGCTACAGCCAGAGACTTTGTCCGCACCAAAGATTGTGGAACGTGTTGTAATGGATCGGTTTTTGAGAGCTCTTCCTACTGCCATCCAAAAGTGGGTAAGCCATGGAGACCCAGAGACGGCCGGTGGTCTTGTGGATCGTGTAGAGAAATACTTGGCTACAGAGAACCTGACGGCCTCTTCCAGAGACTCTCGGACTTTCCACCCTAAGACCAGATCATCCCCAGGGGCGGATAAGAGGATTCCAAGGGGTGAGGGTGGAGAGAGTGAGAGGGTGGGAGCTCTACCCCAAGTTTGGCGAGAACAGCCTGGGAAATCAGCGGCTCAAGAGGCGGCAAGAAGGATCATTTGCTACCGCTGCCGGCAAGCGGGACATATTGCAGCAAATTGCCCGGTTTTGGAGGAACCCATGCAGTGTGACTTTCTGACGGGCAGACGTCAGTCGCTGTGTGCGACAGTCGCATGCACTGCCATTCGGGGAACTGAGAAACATTTATGCAAAATGTGTATTAATGGTAGAAATGTTGTGGTATTGCTGGATTCAGGTAGCCTTGTGACCCTGATAAAGGCTGAATTAGTTAAAACAGAGGTCTCTGGGAATAGCAAGGTAGCTGTTATTTGTGTGCATGGGGACACCCGAGAGTATCCAGTGACTACAGTGTGTTTCGAGACCCCCAAAGGTACCCTTTCTCATCCAGTGGGCTTAGTGTCTCAGTTACCGCATGACGCCATTGTGGGAAGGGATTTTCCGAAGTTCTGGGAACTGTGGGATGATCCTGAGCCCCCCACTGGTGCCCCTATGTACCAGGAATATGATAGCCAGAACTCCTCTGAGAGTGGTGAGGACTCTCCCGAATTTCCCTTGTCAGTATTGGCAGGGGAGACTCAAGAAACTGGAGAGGAGCCCACCTCCTCAGACGAAAACCTACCGTCTGTGGAGTTTTCTGATCTTGAGGTTCACAGGGAAAACTTTGCCACAGAACAGTTGAAAGACCCCGCCCTAATAAAGGCACGGGAAAACGTAGTGAAAATAGATGGCGAGTTAGTGAACCCAGATAATACCTGCACTTACCCATACTTCAGCGTAGAGAAGGACCTACTGTATCGGGTGGCAAAAAGGGCAGAAGAAACCGTTGAGCAGCTTGTGGTGCCCAAACCTTACAGGAAGTTGGTGTTGGAGTTGGCCCATGGGCACATTCTTGGAGGTCATCTGGGGACAGAGAAAACCCGAGAGAGGGTATTACAGAGATTCTATTGGCCTGGGGTGATGAAGGACATAGAAAATTATTGTTCCTCCTGCCCTGTGTGTCAGAGGTCGGCCCCGATGCCACACTTCCGTAGCCCGCTGGTCCCTCTACCCATCATTGAGGTCCCGTTTGAGAGAATCGCAATGGATTTGGTAGGTCCTATAATCAAGTCCGCTAGGGGGCACCAGTACATATTGGTTATAATGGACTATGCCACCCGTTATCCAGAAGCGATCCCTCTCAGAAATACCTCGGCCAAAACCATAGCCAAAGAGCTATCTCTTGTTTTTAGCCGGGTGGGTATTTGTAAAGAACTGCTTACGGACCAAGGTACACCCTTTATGTCCCGGGTTATGAAGGAGCTGTGTAAATTGTTCAAAGTGACGCAATTACGTACATCTGTGTATCACCCCCAAACCGATGGGCTGGTTGAAAGATTCAACAAAACCCTAAAACAAATGTTGAAGAAAGTGGTGGATAGGGATGGAAAGGATTGGGACTGTCTACTTCCTTATTTGATGTTTGCTATTAGGGAGGTGCCCCAATCCTCTACGGGATTCTCCCCCTTTGAGTTACTGTATGGGAGACACCCAAGAGGGCTGTTGGATATTGCCAAGGAAACTTGGGAAAGTGAGAGTTCTCCCCACAGGAGTGTGATTGAGCATGTCGCCCTGATGCAAGATCGAATTGCACAGGTAATGCCCATCGTGAAGGAACATTTGGCCCAAGCGCAGTTGGCACAGCAGAGAGTGTACAACCGTGGAGCCAAGACCCGTACCTTTTCCCCGGGGGATAGGATATTGGTACTTGTCCCTACGGTTGAAAGTAAATTCCTTGCCAAATGGCAAGGCCCCTACGAGATAATGGAAAAAGTGAGCGAAGTGAATTACAAGGTCAGACAACCAGGAAGGCGAAAGCCCGAACAGATCTATCACGTTAATCTGTTGAAAGCCTGGAGGGATAGAGAGTCCCTAGTCGCAGACACTTGGTCACCAGCTCAAACTGGTTGCGTGATTCCTGAGGTTGGAATCGCAGCCACCTTGTCACAACCCCAACAACAGGAGGTTAAGGAGTTTGTGCTTCGCAACAAGGAGGTATTCTCTGAGCTGCCGGGACAAACATCTGGGGTAGAGCATGACATTATTACCCCGCCCGGTGAAAGGGTGAAGTTAAAACCCTATCGGATCCCAGAGGCCCGACGGGAGGCAATACGGGAGGAAGTACAGAAAATGCTGAACTTAGGGGTGATAGAGGAGTCCCAAAGTGATTGGTCTAGTCCCATTGTGTTGGTGCCTAAACCGGATGGGAGCTGGCGATTTTGTAACGATTTTCGTCAGTTGAACAAAGTTACAAAATTTGACACCTACCCCATGCCACGTATAGATGAGTTGATCGACCGGCTGGGAACAGCCCGATACATGACGACTCTTGACCTCACAAAAGGGTATTGGCAAATCCCCCTGGCCAAGTCAGCCAAAGAGAAAACCGCATTTGTAACCCCAGACGGGGCGTTCCAATATAAAAGAATGCCGTTCGGGTTACAGAATGCGCCGGCCACATTCCAGCGGAAAATGGACCAGATGCTGAGGCCCCATCGGAAGTATGCTGCGGCTTACCTGGATGACGTAATTGTCCATAGCACAGATTGGGCCTCACATCTGCCAAAAGTGCAAGCAGTCCTGGACTCTGTTCGGGAAGCAGGGTTTACGGCTAACCCCAAGAAGTGTACCATTGGGCAGGAGGAGGCCAAATATCTTGGGTACACCATTGGGAGGGGAGTAATAAAACCCCAACTCAACAAAGTCGAGGCCATCCAGAGTTGGCCACGTCCCAACAGCAAGAAGCAGGTACGAGCCTTTCTGGGAATCGCTGGGTATTATCGGCGATTCATTCCCCACTTTGCTTCTAAGGCTGTGCCCCTAACCAACCTGACGAAGGGGAAAGGGTCGGTCATGATTAAATGGACCCCCGAGGCTGAGGCAGCATTCCAATTCTTGAAACAAGCCTTATGTAGCCAGCCAGTGTTGTACTCACCCGACTTCTCTAAAGACTTTGTCGTACAAAGTGATGCGTCAGATGTGGGGTTAGGAGCAGTATTGTCCCAGGTCTGGAACGGGGAAGAGCACCCAGTCATTTACCTCAGCAGGAAGTTGAAGTCCCATGAGGTAAATTACGCCACCGTTGAAAAGGAGTGTTTAGCGGTGAAGTGGGCTCTAGATTCCCTTCGGTACTACCTGCTAGGTAGGCACTTTGACATGGTTACGGATCACGCTCCGTTAAAGTGGATGGCTCAAAACAAGGAAACAAATAGAAGAGTGAATAGGTGGTTCCTGGCCCTCCAGGAATTCAACTTCACAGTAAAGCATCGCCCTGGCGTTCAAATGGGGAATGTGGATGCTTTGTCTCGAGTACATGAATGCCTGATTGCTGGTGTTCCAACCCCGAGGTTAAAACAAGAGGGGGGGGTATGTGACAGCAGGAAGGTAAAGTCACCTGGTTGCATCCAGGGGGGTAGATATATTTCGCCCAGATTCAGGCTTTACGCCGATTTATACAGCTAGGTGGAGAGTTGTATAAGCCCAGCTGAGACTAGTGGGCTCATTGATGACTCATACCTCTAGGGAGAGGGCTGGGCGTCGTGCAGGCAGGGAGTTGATGAGGCCAGCTGAAGCCTGTCAGTTCGTTTAAGGCCTCTATAAAAACTCCCAGATTCATTAGATGTTAGCTCATGCCTGGAACCAGACCTGTGTGGACTGTCTAGGGAGAGTGAACCCCTGTGCGGTGAGGCAAAGCCTGTGTGGCTATTTGTTTGGACTTTTACTAAACCAGGGACTTAGGGACTAGGACAGCACTAGGCTGATCCCAGTTGTTAGTTTAGGAAACCTGCATGTTTAGTCAGAGGTCAAACTGACCAGGATTTATTTTGTTTGTTTCTTTTTTGGCTTTGCTGTGTTTTTGTCACTGTACATAGAGAAATAAACCGCACCTTTTGATTTTGAAAACCACAACCTCCGTCTGCTGGCCCTGTTTTTGTGTGGGGAGCCCAACCAGGGGGTCACACACACCCGCTACCGAGTTAACCCCCTCACACTACATATCAGTTTTTATGTGTGACAGTGACAATTTAAAGGACAAGTATTGTGTACTTTCTGTTATCACATATTGTTAGCTATTACTGCAGTGTTTATCTACAACTCTAAGGCCTCATGCTTCTTGGGTGTCTAATGCCACTTTTAAAGTGGTAGTAAACACTGTTTTATTATTTTTACCTACAGGTGTGCTTATAATAAAGTTTACCTGTAGGTATAATGAATATCTCCTAAACGTGCGCTGTTTAGGAGATATTTAAACGAGCAGCAGTCGGTGACATCACATATATATATGAGAACGTAACTGCAGTTTATAATACAAATAGAATTCCAGCAAAGATCTATTTTCACCATTGAAAGCAACCCAAAGATGTACATTACCTGTGAGGCAGAATAGGCTTTGCGATTTTCCGGACACTTCCAACTCGAATAAACTGCTCAAATCCTAGATTAAGCAACCTGTTTGAAACACAAAATATTATTGCCTAAAAACGTTGCTCGTAATACTGTAACACTGAGCAGGTTCACACGTCTAAATTAATTCTTCAGTTTAGACATTTGCATCTGTGCAACAGCAACTAGGACATAAGCAAAGAAAGAGTTGATCCATATTTTTGGGGAAAAAAATAAAAATAAACTGCTTGTAAAATCCGAAAAGATTGATGTGCCTTAGCTAAACAAAATAAACATGGCACCTGTAACAGAAAACAAGTGAAACCCCTATTTACAAGAACTGCATGCACAACACTTTACTTGGCTAAAGGTATATATAAAATCACAGAGTAAGCCCAGGTTCACACTGGGCTGCGGGAATGAAGCCGTGCGAGTTCAGCTGAACTCGCACGATTACACTCTCGCTGGCAGTCCCGATTTCAGCCGCGATTACAAAGACATCTGACACAGATGTCAATGTAAATCGTGGCCGAAATCGCAAAAAGTAGTACAGAAACTACTTTTTGAAATCGGTGCAGTGCCGCAGATGCGGCGTTGCACCAATTAGGACGGTGCCATTGCCGGCAATTTGCGGCAAATATCGCCGTTTTGACATGCGATTTGACATGCCAAATCGCATGTCAAAACGCAGCAGTGTGAACTAGAGCTAATGCTGTTGTGTTTCTTTAAATACTTGAATTTATCTTAATACACTATAACCAAAAGTACCTGAATCTGTCCTGACTTCAGTGTCAGCAGCACTTAGTGAGGGGGGGCAGCATTACAAACTATTCAGTCTCTGCTGTATGCACATATGCTGACAGTAAACATGTTAACAGGGGGAAACAATAGTGATCAGTGATTACATAGTGTGTTGCTGCTCCTTCATTGTTCAAACAGCAGGCTGTGAGCAGGAAAAGTGTACCACTGTATTTCTCATCTATAACAAAGAACACAGTGACACCTGGCTATGCTATCTGTCAGAGGTGTCTGGAGAGAGTGACAAATCCTTCCACAGGCAAGCTCACAGGTGCAACAAAACACTGGGAGAAATTCAGTAAAGCACTACATTATCCTTTTCTGGTGATATGGCCAAATTAAAAGAGAAGTATGTTTTTTTTTATTTCCTAATCATACTTACCTATGTGGATGCAGCATCAGACTGATACTGCAGCTGTCCACCGCCGTCTCTGCACTGAGAACCGAGCCACGAACATCGCCGATGGCTCGGTTTTCACAGATCCCCGAGGAGAGCTGCTGACTGTCAGTCAGCGTCTCTCCTCTCTGCTTCTCCGCGCTCACTGGAGCACTGAGCTGTGGAGGGGCGGGGCGAGGCTGTCTCTGCGGCTCACTGAGACTGCCATCAATCAAGGCAGCTGGCGGATCCAGACTTGGGAAGTCAGGATGATGCGCTGCCTCGACTGATGGCAGTGACGTCAGTGGAGAGCGGACTTCAGACCGCTCACCGCTGAAAACAAGTCACAGGAGTGCAAAACGAATTGCACTCCTGTGACCCAGAGGAGAAGCCCAGCCTAAAAAGCTCAGGCTAGACTTCTCCTTTAAAGCAGTTTTAAACCACCGGAATTTTTTTTCTTACCTGCAAGGTAATGTTATAATGTGCTAGTATGCATCTCATACTACTAGCACATTCTACGAAACTTACCTGAAAACGACGCATTCTAGTGATGTGATGCTATAGCTGGAGGCTGCTTCCATCTTCACCCGGTCTTTATTTGGGGTCTGCGGACTCCGGCTGTGTGACTGGCCGAAGCCACGGTGAGGTCACTCCCGCGCATGCGCGGGGGAGCAGCCGTTTAAGGCACATGACTCTGAAGGAACAGCCACCCGAGTCGTTCCTTCAGAGTCCTGTGCCGTAAACGGCATGGGCCGGTGATGTCACTGGCTGTATGTATAGTATATATCTCCTAAACCGTGCACGTTTAGGAGATATTTACACTACCTATAGGTGAGCCTTATTATAGGCTTACCGATAGGTAAAATTTGTGATGGAAGTTTTGAAAAAAAAAAAAAAAAAAAACATATATATATATATATATATATATATATATATATATATATATATATATATATTTTACTTTCTGCTATAATACATATTAAAAAAAAAAAAATTTTTACCAAAATATTTTTGGTAAAAAAATAAAAAATAAAATCGCAATAACCAGATATTGATTGGTTTGTGCAAAAGTTATAGCGTTTACGATATAGGGGAAAGATTTAGGGTCTTTATATATATTTTTAATTGTTTTTACTAATAATGGTTGCGATCTGCGATTTTTAGTGGGACTCTGACATTGCGGCGGACAAATCTGACCCTAATCGACACTTTTGGTGACCAGTGACGCCAATACATTGATCAGTGCTTTAAAAATGCACTGATCACTGTATAAAAGGCACTGGCAGGGAAGGGGTTAACACTAGGGGGCGATCAAGGGTTAAGTGTTCCCTAGGGAGGTGTTTCTAACTGTATGGAGGACAGACTGACTGGAAGATGAGAGAGATTGCTGTTCCTGATCACTAGGAACATCTGATTTCTCTCTCCTTCTTATCAGAACAGGGATCCGCCTTATTTACACTGGCAGATCTCCGTTCTGCTTCTTTCCTGTGATCGCGGGTGGCTGGCGGCCCGCAAAAGCTAGTGCACGGACTGCCGTACATGTACGGTGATTAGCGCAGGGGGACCATCCTGCCACAGTATAACTGCGGCGGCTGGTCGGGAACTGGTTAAAGGGGTTGTAAAGGAAGAGTGTGTGGCAGCCCCCCTCAGCCTCCCTAATACTTACCTGAGACCCATCTCTATCCAGCGATGTTGCAGGAGTGCCTCGGTCATCTGGGACTATCCCTCTTGATTGGCGGAGGCACAGCAGCGGCACCATTGGCTCCCGCTACTGTCCATCAAAGTCAGTTAGCCAATCAGGAGAAAGAGGGGGCAGGGCCAAACCGTGGCTCTGTGTTTAAATGGACACACAGAGCTGTGGCTCAGGTGCCCCCCATAGCAAGCTGCTTTCTGTGGGGGCACTAGGCAGGAGGGAGGGGCCAGGAGCATCAAAGAGGCACTTGAGAAGAGGAGGATCCAGGCTGCTCCGTGCAAAACCACCACACAGGGCAGGTAAGTATAACATGTTTGTTGTTTTTAAAGAATTTTTTTTTTTACTTTAGTATCACTTTAACCACTTAACGACCGCCCACTGTAAATATACGTCGGCAGAATGGCACCGACAGGCAGAATCACGTATATCTACGTGACTGCCTTTGTATAGTTGGGGGGTCCGATCGGACCCCCCTTCTTTACAGTGAGCGGTGGTTAACTGATCGGGAGCGATCAGGCATGAGGGGGCGGCCGTTCGATTCCGGCCACCCCCCTCTCAATCACTCCCGGCGAATGAGAGAGCTTCCCCTGCCTGTGTAATGTTTACACAGGCAGAGGAAGTGATGTCATCTCTCCTGCGGTGCTCACATATACCGAGCGCCGTACAGGAGAAGATGCCAGGTTAGTGCACAAAACACTACACTGACACCAGGACACATAGGTACATAAATCGCCCCACCAGATCTCCCCCCAGATCACCCCCCAGCCACAGTGTCACTGATTGCAGTGACCATTTATTTACTGATCACTGCAATCAGTGACATTTGTGACTGTAAAAGTGTCACCAAAGTTTAGTTTTAGGTCCAGTGTAGCCCCCTAACCCCCCCTAATAAAGGTTTAACCCCTTGATCGCCCCCCAGATAACCCTTTCACCCCCTATCACCACTGTCGCTAAGCGATCATTTTTCTGATCGCCGTCTTAGCGTCGGTGATGCCGATCGGTAGCCAGTTACTTTTTTTAGGTTCGCCGCAGGTTTTTATAGCGTCAGGTACCCCAATATATTACCTAATAAAGGTTTAACCCCTTGATCGCCCCCCAGGTAACCCTTTCACCCCCTATCACCACTGTCGCTAAGCGATCGTTTTTCTGATCGCTGTCTTATTGTCGGTGATGCAGATCGGTAGCCAGTAATTTTTTTTAGGTTCGCCGCAGGTTTTTATAGCGTCAGGTACCCCCATAAATTATCTAATAAAGGTTTAACCCCCTTGATCGCCCCCCCAGGTAACCCTTTCACCCCCTATCACAACTGTCGCTAAGCGATCATTTTTCTGATCGCTGTCTTATTGTCGGTGATGCAGATCGGTAGCCAGTAGTTTTGTTTTTAGGTTCGCCGCAGGTTTTTATAGCGTCAGGTACCCCCATAAATTATCTAATAAAGGTTTAACCCCCTTGATCGCCCCCCCAGGTAACCCTTTCACCCCCTATCACAACTGTCGCTAAGCGATCATTTTTCTGATCGCTGTCTTATTGTCGGTGATGCGGATCGGTAGCCAGTAATTTTTTTTAGGTTCGCCGCAGGTTTTTATAGCGTCAGGTACCCCCATATATTATCTAATAAAGGTTTTAACCCCATAATTGCCCCTAGTTAACCCTTTCACCAGTGATCACCATATAAGTGTTACGGGTGACGCTGGTTAGTTAGTTTGCTTTTTATAGTGTCAGGGCACCCGCCGTATATATAACCCAATAAAGGTTTAACCCCCTGATCGCCCGGCGGGTGATATCAATTAGGTTTTAGCGTCAGAGGGTCTGCGTCACACCCCAGGCAGCGTCAGGTTAGTGCCAGTAACGCTAACACCCACGCGTGAAGCATACACCCCCCTTAGTGGTATAGTATCTGATCTGATCAGATCTATACTAGCGTCCGCAGCAGTTTAGGGTTCCCAAAAACGCAGTGTTAGCGGGATCAGCCCAGATAGCTGCTAGCACCTGCGTTTTGCCCCTTCGTCCAGCCCAGGCCCCCCAAGTGCAGTATCGATCGATCAATGTCACTTACAAAACACAACACACATAACTGCAGCGTTCGCAGAGACAGGCCTGATCCCTGCGACTCCAGTGCTGTAGGAGGTGATTTCACCACCACAGTTAAAAAAAAAAAAAGCATATATGCCGAAGCATTGGGGCAGCAGGGGCGGAGGAGCGATTTTGCTCCTAATGCCGCGTACATACGGTCAAAATTCCGACGGAGGCTTGCCCGTGGAAAAGTCCGACCATGTGTGTGCGGCATAACTTTTTTGCGTGAGGATGCCCCCATGCTTCGGCATATATAAATGGTGCGTGTATGCCCATCATTAGAAGTCTGTGGATGAAGGGCGGTATTCTAATGGTGGGCATACCCACCCGATCAATCTCTTTTTTCGTTCAGCCAACTGGCTGCATGAAAAAAAAAAAAGATTACAATACATGTCCAACAAGGACCAGCAACGTACTGGTATGTTGCTGGACTTTGAATGTTTATACCAGAATGATGCCTGCGGGTTTAGGTATCATCTTGGTATCATTCTTTTCAGCCAGCGGCCGGCTTTAATGTAAAAGCAACCCTAGTGGCTAATTAGCCTCTGGACTGCTTTTACAAGCAGTGGGAGGGAATGTCCCCCCCCCCCGGATATAAAAAGCGCCATTGGGAAATTGGGAAAGCATTTTATCACACCGATCTTGGTGTGGTCAGATGCTTTGAGGGCAGAGGAAAGATCTAGGGTCTAGAAGACCCCAGTTTTTTCAAAAAAGAGTACCTGTCACTACCTATTACTATCATAGGGGATATTTACATTCCCTGAGATAACAATAAAAATGATAACAAAAAAAAAAAAATATGGAAGGAACAGTTTAAAAATAAAATAAAAAAGCAAAATTAATAATAAAAAAAAAAAAAAAGCACCCCTGTCCTGCCCTGCTCTTGCCCAATGGCGAACGCAAGCGTCGGTCTGGCGTCATATGTAAACAGCAATTGCACCATGCATGTGAGGTATCACCGCGAAGGTCAGATCGAGAGCAGTAATTTTAGCAGTAGACCTCCTCTGTAAATCTAACGGGGTAACCTGTAAAGGCTTTTAAAGGCTTTTAAAAATGTATGTAGTTTGTCGCCAATGCGCGTTTGTGCGAAATTTTAAAGCATGTCGTGTTTGGTATCTATGTACTCGGCCTAAGATCATCTTTTTATTTCATCAAACATTTGGGCAATATAGTGTGTTTTAGTGCATTAAAATTTTAAAAAGTGTATTTTTTCCCCAAAAAATGCGTTTGAAAAATCGCTGCGCAAATACTGTGTAGAAAAAAAAAATGCAACACCCACCATTTTAATCTGTAGGGCCTTTGCTTTAAAAATGTATATAATGTTTAGGGGTTCAACATAATTTTCTTGCAAAAAAAAAATTTGTTTTCATGTAAACAAAAAGTGTCAAAAAGGGCTTTGTCTTCAAGTGGTTAGAAGAGTGGATGTAAGCTTCCTAATGTTGTGTATAAAATGCCAGAACAGTTCAAAACTCCCCCAAATGACCCTATTTTGGAAAGTAGACACCCCAAGCTATATACTGAGAGGCATGTCGAGTCCATGGAATATTTTATATGTTGACACAAGTTGCGGAAAAAAGACAATTTATTTATTTATTTTTTTTGCACAAAGTTGTCACTAAATGATATATTGCTCAAACATGTCATGGGCATATGTGGAATTACACCCCAAAATACATTCTGCTGCTTCTCCTGAGTACGGGGATACCACATGTGTGAGACTTTTTGGGAGCCTAGCCGCGTACGGGACCCCAAAAACCAAGCACCGCCTTCAGGCTTTCTAAGGGTGTAAATTTTTGATTTCACTTCTCACTGCCTATCACAGTTTCGGAGGCCATGGAATGCCCAGATGGCACAAAACCCCCCCAAATGACCCCATTTTGGAAAGTAGACACCCCAAGCTATTTGCTGAGAGGTATTGTGAGTATTTTGCAGATCTCGCTTTTTGTCACAAAGTTTTGAAAATTATAAAAAAATTAAAAATAAATAAATATTTTCTTTCTTCATTTTCAAAAACGAATGAGAGCTGTAAAATACTCACCATGCCTCTCAGCAAATAGCTTGGGGTGTCTACTTTCCAAAATGGGGTCATTTGGGGGGGTTTTGTGCTATTTTGGCATTTTATGGCCTTCGAAACTGTGATAGGTAGTGAGAAGTGAAATCAAAAATTTGTGCCTAGAAATCCTGAAGGCGGTGCTTGGTTTTCGGGGTCCCGTACGCGGCTAGGCTCCTAAAAAGTCCCACACATGTGGTATCCCCGTACTCAGGAGAAGCAGCAAAATGTATTTTGGGGTGTAATTCCACATATAACCATGGCATGTGTGAGCAATATATCATTTAGTGACAACTTTTTGTAATTTTTTTTTTTTGTCATTATTCAATCACTTGGGACAAAAAAAAAAAAATATTCAATGGGCTCAACAGGCCTCTCATTAATTTCCTTGGGGTGTCTACTTTCTAAAATAGGGTCATTTGGGGGGGTTTTGTGCTATTTTGGCATTTTATGGCCTTCAAAACTGTGATAGGTAGTGAGGAGTGAAATCAAACATTTGTGCCTAGAAATCCTGAAGGCGGTGCTTGGTTTTCGGGGTCCCGTACGCGGCTAGGCTCCTAAAAAGTCCCACACATGTGGTATCCCCGTACTCAGGAGAAGCAGCAAAATGTATTTTGGGGTGTAATTCCACATATAACAATGGCATGTGTGAGCAATATATCATTTAGTGACAACTTTTTGTAATTTTTTTTTTTTTGTCATTATTCAATCACTTGGGACAAAAAAAATAAAAATATTCAATGGGCTCAACAGGCCTCTCATCAATTTCCTTGGGGTGTCTACTTTCTAAAATAGGGTCATTTGGGGGGGTTTTGTGCTATTTTGGCATTTTATGGCCTTCAAAACTGTGATAGGTAGTGAGGAGTGAAATCAAAAATTTGCGCCCTTAGAAATCCTGAAGGCGGTGCTTGGTTTCCGGGGTCCCGTACGTGGCTAGGCTCCTAAAAAGTCCCACACATGTGGTATCCCCGTACTCAGGAGAAGCAGCAGAATGTATTTTGGGGTGCAATTCCACATATAACCATGGCATGTGTGAGCAATATATCGAGTGACAACTTTTTGTAATTTTTTTTTTTTTTTTGTCATTATTCAATCACTTGGGACAAAAAAAAAAATATTCAATGGGCTCAACATGCCTCTCAGCAATTTCCTTGGGGTGTCTACTTTCTAAAATGGGGTCATTTGGGGGGGTTTTGTACTGCCCTGTCATTTTAGCACCTCAAGAAATGAGATAGGCAGTCATAAATTAAAAGCTGTGTAAATTCCAGAAAATGTACCCTAGTTTGTAAACGCTATAACTTTTGCGCAAACCGATAAATATACGCTTATTGACATTTTTTTTTACTAAAGACATGTGGCTGAATACATTTTGGCCTAAATGTATGACTAAAATTGAGTTTATTCGATTTTTCTTATAACAAAAAGTAGAAAATATCATTTTTTTTCAAAATTTTCGGTCTTTTTCCGTTTATATCGCAAAAAATAAAAATCGCAGAGGCAATCAAATACCATTAAAAGAAAGCTCTATTTGTGGGAAGAAAAGGACGCAAATTTCGTTTGGGTACAACATTGCATGTCCGCACAATTTACAGTTAAAGCAGCGCAGTGCAAAATTCTGAAATCACCTCTGGTCCTCTAGCTACCAAATGGTCCGGGGCTTAAGTGGTTAAGTTGAAATTGTATGCAAGTTTTAACAGGTACATTTTATAAAGTGTAACTCTAGCCAAAAAATAATTTTTACGTTTTGGATAGATAGCATTGAGAAGGATTAACACCCCTGTAATGTTTGTTTTGCTGTCTGTGCCCCTGTTCAGAAGATGTCACCTCACTTTATGCCCCTGTGACAATTGGATTTAAAAAAATGTGGGTTGGCGGGGAAACGATGATTGGTGATAAAGCTTCAGTGGAGACACCCTTTTCCCATGATAACTCTTACCTGAGTGAAATTCACTTCCTAGGGTTAGATTTCCTCTCAATTCCTAATGTCTCCCTCTGTTTATAAGTATGAGTTGTATGTAAGTCATATGTTTGTAACTCAGGGACTGACTGTAACATTGTTTAAAACTGTGGTCCCCAAACTGCGGCCCTTTGCTTGCATTTATCCAGCCCTTGGGGCATTATTCTCCCTCGTCAGCAACAGTGGGGAATAGTTCTTGCCACTGACAAATGACAATGGTGCACCATTCCTCCCCTTGATGGGGAACTATTCCTCCAACTGACACCAATGATGGGTTTAATTTAACTGACGCCAGGACATTTTCTTCTCCTACTGGCCTCAGTCCAGCCCTCCTAAAGTTTGGAGGATAGGAAACGGGCCCTTTATTTAGAAAGTTTGGAGACCTCTGATTTAAAATAAAAAATGTAAGTCATTCATAGAATTGCTACATATTCAGATCCATTTAGTAAGTTCTTTGGTCAGCCACAAATCCTATTTTAACAAATGAAAAGTAACTAGGAGTGCAGTTAAATCTGTGTGGTGTTATACAGCTCCATTTATATCTACAAATTCATATTATTTACACAAATTATAAAAATTGGTCTTTTAGGATGTAAAGAAGCTTGCTAATGAAGGGGGGTAATAGTAACCTGGGTTTGGGACCAGAAAAAAAATATTAATGCTAATTACTAAAATTCACTTTGGTCTTGTCATGCTGCCTTGTCTTCCATATATGATGGGAGGGAGTAATTAGTAGATAACACTGAACCTGTCCTGTACAGGGCAGACCTGCTGAGTGATATGGTGTTTATTGCCAGAGGTGCTCTGTCTAGGGCCTTGCTATAGGACATGCCTCAAGCATCATGTCAGATATTTTACTCAAAGTGTTCATTCAGACTCTATAGCTTTCCAAATTAAACACATTGATTTCTTTATCATACAACATTCTGTTTACATAGAAAATACACAACATCAATTCATGCAGACAATAGGTTCTATGTTATGAAAAAAACAAAAATCAAACCAAAGTGGCATTTACTAGTATAATAAAATAAAGTGTATGCCAGGGAAAAGCATAAAAATAAACAACATGCAGGATTTCCTCACTTTGGAGGGATTTCCTTTTATTTATTTTTTATTATATAAAATAAAAAAAAACTGAAAATGTTGAAAAAAATAAATAAAATAAAAATGTTTTTAACTTTTTTGGTATAAAACATATCCAATAAAAATTTAATTTCTTCATAAATTTTGGACAAAATGTATTTTGCTACATCTTTGGTAGGAAAAGAAAAAACGTAATAAATGTATACTGATTGGTTTGCATGAAAGTTACAGCATCTACAGACTATGGTATATATATATATATATACATACATACACACACACACACACACACACATACATACATACAGTATCTTACAAAAGTGAGTACACCCCTCACATTTTCGTAAATATTTTATTATATCTTTTTTATGTGACAACACTAAAACAATTACACTGCTACAATGTAAAGTAGTGAGTGTACAGCTTGTATAACAGTGTAAATTTGCTGTCCCCTCAAAATAACACAACACACAGCCATTAATGTCTAAACCGCTGGCAACAAAAGTGAGTACACTCCTAAGTGAAAATGTCCAAATTGGGCCCAAAATGTCAATATTTTGTGTGGCCACCATTATTTTCCAGCACTGCCTTAACCCTCTTGGGCATGGAGTTCACCAGAGCGTCACAGGTTGCCACTGGAGTCCTCTTCCACTCCTCCATGACGACATCACGGAGCTGGTGGATGCTGGAGACCTTGCGCTCCTCCACCTTCCGTTTGAGGATGCCCCACAGATGCTTAATAGGGTTTAGGTCTGGAGACATGCTTGCCCAGTCCATCACCTTTACCCTCAGCTTCTTTAGCAAGGCAGTGGTCGTCTTGGAGGTGCGTTTTGGATCATTAAGTTGGATTACTGCCCTGCAGCCCAGTCTCTGAAGGGAGGGGAGCATGCTCTGCTTCAGTATGCCACAGTACATGTTTGCATTCATGGCTCCCTGTAGCTCCCCAGTGCCAGCAGCACTCATGCAGCCACAGACCATGACACTCCCACCACCATGCTTGACTGTAGGCAAGACACACTTGTCTTTGTACTCCTCACCTGGTTGCTGCCACACACAAGTTTATCTTGGTCTCATCAGACCACATGACATTGCTCCAGTAACCCATGTCCTTAGTCTGCTTGTCTTCAGCAAACTGTTTGTGGGCTTTCTTGTGCATCATCTTTAGAAGAGGCTTTCTTCTGGGATGACAGCCATGCAGACCAATTTGATTCAGTGTGAGGTGTATGGTCTGAGCACTGACAGGCTGACCCCCTACCCCTTCAACCTCTGCAGCAATGCTGGCAGCACTCATACATCTATTTCCCAAAGACAACCTCTGGATATGACGCTGAGCACGTGCACTCAACTTCTTTGGTTGACCATGGCGAGGCCTGTTCTGAGTGGAACCTGTCCTGTTAAACCGCTGTATGGTCTTGACCATCGCGCTGCAGCTCAGCTTCCAGATCTTGGCAATCTTCTTATAGCCTAGGCCATCTTAATGTAGAGGAAATAGAAAGGCGCCTCCAAGTGCAGTGGTTAAAAGACTTATTACAACCCCGGGCCGGGTGGCTTCTCAGCCTTTTATTATAAAAATTTTGCCCCTCTGTTGGCACCCCACATACAAAAATTCTTTACTGCTCTTTGCGACGGGGTGGCACTTGATGCATATTCTAATAAAGCTCATATATGCTTGATCCCTAAACCGGATAAGGATCATAGCGATGTGGCAAACTACCGCCCAATATCACTGATTAATAACGACTTGAAACTACTCATAAAAATATATGCAAACCGGTTTAATACATTTTTGGTGCAATACATCCATATAGATCAGGTGGGATTTGTTACAGGGTGACAGGCTGCAGACCAGATCTAACGGGCCATAGACCTGGTCTCTCTCCTGTACTCTAATTGGGATGGGATGGGATGGGCACTAGGCGAGGAATGCTGCTGTATTTGAAACTTCACAAGGCCTTTGACTCCCTTTCCTGGTCCTTCCTCTTCCACATATTGAGAAAATGGAATTGTGGACCAAAATGTTGACCTTTTACAGATAAGGCAAGTAGAAAATGTAGTGCTAAAAAGAGAACTTGGTAAACAATATTCTGTGAACCAGATAGTGCTAAACCTATAAAGGCGAATCTCAAAAATGTGAGAATATAAACATATAAAAATATATGAATACACACATATGTAAACAAAATTGTAGAAAATGTCCCATAAGTGAACCGATCAGTGTAATAAACACATAAAGTCCAACATAGAGTGGTTGTTGCTCAGAAACGAGGCACAGTGATGAGGTGAACACGTGGAGACATCAGGAGTGATGTGTCTTCTACCAGAACTATGAGATGTATACTTTTACCAGAAATGGTGGACTCGAATGTCGGTAACAACGAGTAAGTTAGGCAAAGAAAAATAGGAGTTTTATAACAGCTTACCTGTAAAATCCTTTTCTTGGAGTACATCACGGGACACAGAGCAGCCATAGTAATTACTATGTGGGTTATACGCCACCTATAGGTGAATGGACACTGGCAACCCAAGACATGAAGTCCCCCTCTATATAACCCCTCCCATACAGGAAGTACCTCAGTTTTTGTAGCAAAGCAATATATATATCCCAATAAGAGGGGAGGGACCTCGGTGTCCCGTGATGTACTCCAAGAAAAGGATTTTACAGGTAAGCTGTTATAAAAATCCTATTTTCTTTATCGTACATCACGGGACACAGAGCAGCCATAGTAATTACTATGTGGTATGTCCCAAAGCAATGCCTCTGAGGCAGCCGGGTTTTGGAACCAAGCTGGAATGGCTACTGTAACATCAGGTGAAGGTGGTGGGCGGTAACGCGTTTCGGAGCATGCACAGATCCTTCGTCAGAGAGGTCCGACGAAGGAGGAGGACTAATCATTATTTGCCTATAATTATCATTATTAGATGTCTATGACCTCTTACTATCTTGTAAGCGTTTTTAATCCCATTGTGCCTGTAATAAATCTTTTAACCACTGCATTTAGAAGGGCCTTTCTCTTTCCTTTATGACACTCCAGAGCTGCTTCTTCTCTACAAATAGTTTCAGTGCCATCTCCCCACTGCTACAAAGAACCGGATACCAAGCCTCACCAGAACGCCCTTATCTCTGCCTCTTTTCTGAATCTTTATGTAGAGCAACAATTCTTTTTTCAGATCCTTAGAGAGTTCTTTGCCATGAGGTGCCATGTTGAACTCCCAGTGACCAGTATGAGAGAGTGAGGCCTCGTACACACGACCGATTTTCTCGTCGTAAACAGTCAAAAAAAGTGCCGCGAGAGTTTTTTTGTCTAGAAAAACGTTCGTGTGTATGGTTTTACGACGAGAAACTTGACGAGAATCTCAACGAGAAAATAGAGAACCTGCTCTCTATTTTCTCGTCAGGAGTCCAGATTTCCTCGTCGTGTTTCTCGTCGGCCTGTTTTGTGACGAGAAAATGGTTCGTGTGTATGCTTTTACGACTCTTCCAAAAGCGCGCATGCTCACAAGCAACTATGAGACAGGAGCGCATCTTCTGGTAAAACAAGCCTTCATAATGGAGAGAGCACATTCGTCACGCTCATAAATATTTCATCGTTTAAATGTTCTGCATTGAATTCTTCGTTAGAATGTTACATTAATCAAAACGAGAGACCTTCTTTTGCTGCTGATATTCACACAGAGTTATGCCTTATTTTTAACCTTTTTCATGCTGCTCTTTATAAGATTTATGTGTATTATATCGTGCAAGTTTTTAGGAATAATTTAAATGGTTAGATTTTTCAAAATGATGTTAATTATAATTTCTCAATGTTTTGATAGCGATCTCCCATTTAATTTTCTAATCTATATTTTTAAAATTTCACACCATGTTTTTGAGCTAATCAGATTTAGTTATTCTTTTGGGGGGGTGATATCTGTGCCTTTTATTGTCAGTCAAATGTATCTGCTTACTCCAAAGCTTGTTTTTTTTAATTTAAAAATACACATAGTCAAGTATGAACTTAAACAAAAAACACATTTATTCATGTTTATAAATTAAATAAAGAGAAGGCAGCGCTGGAGAAGCTGCTGCCATTTGTGCATCCCAGGGACCCCAGAGCACACAGCAACCCTGTGTGGACACTAAAATTGGGAGCTTGAGAAGGCCCACATTTCAGAACACAATCTGATGCTGGCCTCCCAGAGGTCAGGAACAGCAGCAGGTGAGATATATGTCCCAAGTGTGTGGTACTACAGATAGCAGAACAGGTGTCTGGGATTATGAGGCCCAGAGCCTGGGGGGAGATGCCTGTGGTGAACTTCAAGTCCTGAAGACTTCTCCCTGTCGCCAGGTAACGCAACGTGGCGATGAGCCTCTGCTCAGCACTGATGGCTTCCCGCATAACGGTGTCCTTCCTGGTAATATAGGGGGACACCAAAGCCAACAGTTCCTGAAAAACGGGGTCAGACATCCTCAGAAAATTCCTGTAGTCCTCAGGATTATTCTCGACGATCTCCCGCAGCAGAGGCATGTGGCAGAATTGGTCCCGCTGGAGCAACCAATTCTTGGTCCATGAACTCCTCCTCACACCATTCATGGACTGGTCTTGGTCCAAAACAAGCAGACCAACACCAAGCGCACGCACAGCACGAACTCGACGACGAGAACGTCCAGGCGACATGGCTAGGAAACGGTCGTCTAATCAGAACGTACAGAACAGAACGCACTTTAGAACAGCAAGGCCTATGAATAACGAACTGAAATTCAGAAACGAACAGGCAATAACGCACTGTAAAACAGATACGACCTGCCTAGACGCCCTGAAAGTCAAGATACGAACCCACAAGCACAAACTGAACGGCAGAAAACGATCTGAAAAGTACGAAGACTGAAAAGCGCGAATCGTCTCTTCCCAAACTTTTACTTCAGACGCGGTAACACGAGATCAGCAAAAGCAGCCCAAGGGGTGGCGCCAAGAAAAAAGATCTTCCCCTTTATAGTGCCGTCGTACGTGCTGGACGTGAGCGCAGAGAACCACGAGGAAATTGGAAAATGACAGTGTGTACGCATAGAAAGCTTGACGAGAAAATCGACAAGCTTAACAAGAATCTCGTCGAAAAAAACGACGTGTTTTTTACGACGAGAAAATCGGTCGTGTGTACGAGGCCTGAGAGCGATAACTCCAAATTTAACACACCTGCTCCCCATTTACACCTGAGACCCTGTAACACTAACGAGTCACATGACACCGGGGAGGGAAAATGGCTAATTGGGTCCTATTTGGACATTTTCACTTAGGGATGTACTCACTTTTGTTGCCAGCAGTTTAGACATTAATGGCTGTGTGTTGAGTTATTTTGAGGGGACAGCAAATTTACACTGTTATACAAGCTGTACACTCACTACTTTACATTGTAGCAAAGTGTCAATTCTTCAGTGTTGTCACATGGAAAAATATAAGTAAAATATTTACAAAAATGAGAGATACTGTGTATATAGATGCATATAGATATATATAGATATATATCTATATACACACACACATATATATTTTTTAAACTTCTAATGACAGTGATCAGCGACTTATAATGGAACTGTGATGGTGCGACTGGCAATCTGACACTGACGCTGGGGAGGAACCGATTAACTGCCACTGTCATCAATAGTGCCACTAATACAGTGATCAGCGCTAATAGTATACACTGCCACTGTACTAATGACACTGTTTGGGAAGGGGTTAACATCTAGGGCGATCAAGGGGTTAAACCTGTGCCTAACAATGTGTAAAGTGTGTAGTATGTGCTGCTTTTTACTAAAGATCTCTTAAGATTATGTATGGACTTCAGTGTTGACTTTTTTGAGTACCAATAACAAAGTTTTGTAAAGTTATGTACAGCGCTAACGACAGACACCCCTATTTAGCCTGTATATAATTTTACAATAATTAATCTGTCCCCAAAGTTGGGATGGGCATACAGCTGCTTTGCCTGATACACACATTGGCGCCCCAGCGCTGGTATTGGCTTTTATCTTTTTGTGAATAACAGAACGTGTTTGAAAAAATAGGATTTTTATAACAGCTTACCTGTAAAATCCTTTTCTTGGAGTACACCACGGGACACAGAGCTAGTCATTACATAATGGGTTAAGGGTCACCAGCGGTGATTGGACACTGGCACAACCAATGGAAGACAGTTCCCCTCCATATAACCCCTCCCATCAGGGAAGTACCTCAGTTTTGTAGCAAAGCAGTAAGGTTCCCATAAGAAGGGGGGGACCTCTGTGTCCCGTGGTGTACTCCAAGAAAAGGATTTTACAGGTAAGCTGTTATAAAAATCCTATTTTCTTTATCGTACACCACGGGACACAGAGCTAGTCATTACATAATGGGACGTCCCAGAGCAATGCTCATATGAAGGGGGGGAGACACAGATCAAAACAGGCCGCTTGCGGACCAGAAGCCCTATACTGCTGCCTGCAGCACACTTCGCCCAAAGGCGGAATCCTCATGTCCTTTCACATCTATTTGATAGAATTTGGAAAATGTATGGACTGAAGACCAAGTTGCAGCTTTACAGATCTGAGCCATCGAAGCCTGGTGGTGCACTGCCCATGAAGCACTTATCGCCCTGGTAGAGTGCGCCTTAACAGGAAAAGGAGGAGTCCTGTTCTTTAAACCATAAGCTTGAATAATTACTTGTCTAATCCACCTGGAAATGGCGGATTTTGATACCGCTTGGCCCTTCTTGGGCCCATCTGGTAAAATAAACAAAACATCTGTTTTACGTATCTGAGCGGTTGCTTGCAGATACACCTTTACCTCTCTCACTAGATCTAGAGAGTGTAATAATTTTTCCCCCGCCGTCCGCGGGTTTGGAACAAAGGAAGGCAGAACAATGTCTTGATTCAAGTGAAAAGCCGACACCACCTTAGGTAGAAAAGCCGGATGGGGTCGTAGTACGATTTTGTCCTTGTGACAAATTAGATAAGGCTCTTTACCAGAAAGAGCTGCTAGCTCTGATACTCTCCTAGCAGAAGCTATAGCAATCAGAAAGGCCAACTTCCTACTCAATATAATTAAAGGAATATGGCGAATAGGTTCAAAAGGTTGCTTTTGCAACACTGACAATACCAAATTCAAATCCCATGGACACAAGGGAGACCTGACTGGAGGATTTATCCTCAGTACCCCCTTAATGAATGTCCGAACTAGGGAGTGAGATGCCAATGGTCTCTGAAAGAAGACTGATAGAGCCGATATTTGCCCTTTGATGGTGCTAAGGGCTAAATTCATATCCACTCCTAACTGGCAAAAAGCAAGAATCCTACTTATTTCATACTTCTGAGGATTCCAACATCTGGATTCACACCAGGAAACGTATGCTCTCCAGACTCTCTGATAGATGAGTCTGGAGGCTGGCTTTCTAGCATTAATGAGCGTAGAAAGAGCCGGACCAGAGACCCCTCTCTTTTTAAAAATGTGGGTCTCAGCAGCCAGGCCGTCAACTTTAGCCTTTGTAAGGAAGGGTGGAATACTGGACCCTGTGACAGCAGGTCGTGTCGAAGTGGAAACTTCCAGGGCCTTCCTATCGCCATTTTTACAATCTCGGCGTACAAAGGCCTCCTGGGCCAGTTTGGGGCCACTAGGATTACTGGTATTCCCTCCTCCTTGATCCTGCGAAGCAGTCTTTGTAGAAGAGGGATCGGAGGGAATGCATAGATCAGTGAGAACTGATTCCATGGAGTTATTAGAGCGTCTGTATTATTAGAGCGTCTGTCCCGTAGGCTAGAGGATCTCTCGTTCTGGACACAAAGTTGTCCAATTTCTTGTTGAACCTGGCAGCTAGCAGGTCTACATCTGGGTTTCCCCATCTCAGACATATGGCCTGAAAGATCTCGGGGTGAAGAGACCACTCTCCTGGTAGCAGCTGCTGACGACTCAGGTAGTCTGCTTGCCAATTTTCTATCCCTGGAATGAAGATTGCAGAAAGGCAAGGTACATGCTCTTCTGCCCATGCCAGGATCCGGTTCACCTCTCTTTGGGCTGCCCGACTGCGGGTGCCTCCTTGGTGATTGATGTAAGCTACTGCAGTAGCATTGTCGGATTGAACCCGAACTGGGTAGCCCTGTAACCTGTATGTCCAGGTTTTGAGGGCTAGATATACCGCCCGGATCTCTAGCACATTGATGGGCAGGATCCCCTGAGTCTTGGCCCAGGTTCCCTGGGTAGAAGCCTCCTCGAATACTGCACCCCAGCCCGATAGGCTGGCATCCCTAGATACCACCTTCCAGGCCACTGGGAGGAAGGACTTTCCCTTCCGTAAATTCCTGGCTTCTAGCCACCAATCGAAGCTGTGGCGTACTTGTGAGGACAGGCGCATGGGTATATCCAGAGCTTGGCTCTTCCTGTTCCAGGAAGCTAAAATATTGCCTTGAAGTAGTCTCGAATGAAACTGGGCGTAAGGGACCGCCTCGAAGGAGGCTACCATCTTTCCCAATAGTCTCATGCAAAGGCGAATAGACGGCCTCTTGTTTGCTTTGACCTTGTGGATCAGGTCTTTCAGAGACTGTATCTTCGGTTCTGGCAGGTATACCCCGTTTTGGGCTGTATCTATGATCATGCCCAGGTACACTATCCTTCTTTGGGCCTGGAGAGAGGATTTTTGTAAATTTATAATCCATCCTAAATGCTCCAGGTATCCTACTGTAGTGTGTACAGCGTGACCCAATCCCTCCTTTGACTGATCTATTACTAGTAGATCGTCCAGATAGGCTGTTACCGCAATGCCCTGTGTTCTTAGGTTTGCTAACAGAGGAGCTAGCACCTTTGTGAATACTATGGGCGCGGTGGCTACACCAAACGGCAGAGCCACAAATTGAAAGTGGCGATCTTCTACCGCAAACCTTAGGAATCTTTGGTGAGCGGGGAGGATGGGTATGTGTAAATGTGCGTCCTTGATATCTATGGGCGCCATGAATTTTCCGCCCTTTAAAGTGGCGGCCACGGATCGGATCGTTTCCATTCGAAAATGGCGATCGTTCAAGAACCGATTTAGGGATTTTAGATCCAGGATGGGTCTGACATCTCCATTTGGCTTTGGAATCACAAAGAGGTTTGAGTAAAAACCTGAACCTCGCTCTTTTTGGGGTACGTCTGTAACTACCCCTTGAGCCATTAAGTGATTCAAACCTTTGAAGAAGGATTCTCTTTTTTGTGGATCCTTGGAGAGTCTTGAACCTCGGAATTGAGAAGGTGGGATCTCTCGAAATTCCAGTTTGTACCCTGAGGATATTGTGGATACTACCCAATTGTCCTGGATTTCTGACCACCAAGTCGCTCAGAACTGACAAAGCCTTCCTCCCACTCGGCCGAGCGGGGGCGCCCCTTCACTGAGAGGCTTTGGGGGCTTGCTTATTAGCTCTTGCACCCCACGGCTTCTTGTTCTTCTGAGCTTGCCCCTTGGCTTTTGTGGGCGGCTAAAACAGTGGTTGGAGTCAGATTTCCCGGGAGCTGGGGAGAGAGAGCGTTTAAAACAAGATCTCTTGTTTTTCTTTCTCTCAGGTAAAAGTCGTTTTACCACTTGATATCTTCTGTATATATTTTTCTAAATCTTCCCCAAATAGGCGTTCGCCATGGAACGGGAACTTGCCAACAGCTTTTTGCATGGGGTTTCCGCTGACCAATGCTTAAGCCAAAGTACTCTGCGCATCTGTACCAGCTGGAGTGTAAGGCGTGATGCCTGTATGATAGAATCTCTCATGGCATCCACTGTGAAGCATAAGGTTTTAGGCAAATTTTCCCAATTTCTAGCCTGCTCTGAAGGCAGTTCCTTCAGCCCCTGCTTTACCTGTTGGCTGATGACCTGACACATACCGACTGCTGCTACTGCAGGTTGGGTAATTGAGCCGGCCAAAAGGAAGGAGGATTTCAACTTCCTCTCAGAAGGATCTTTTAAACCCTTGTACATTATCCACCGGACATGTCAGGTTTTTATTTACACAAGAAATAGCCGCAACTACCGCAGGCAGGCTCCATTTCTTTAAAAAAATTTCCCCCATAGGATAAAGAATGTTAAACCTTTTTGGAGGTGAGAAACGCTTATCTGGATGTTGCCAGTTTGCGTATATTAGATCCTCTAGTAACGGATGAACCGGGAAGGAGCATGCACCTTGCAGGGATCTTAATGACCCTAGGGAGGAGACAGGTAATTCCGTTACCTCCGCAGAGGTTAACTTAAATGCACTGCTATAGCATTGTACCTGTGACCTTAAAATCTGGCTCCTCATCCTCTGCTGATGTAGCCTCCTCCTCCTCATCCTCCTCCCTCAGGTACTTCTGAAGGGAGGTCCAATACTGGAAGAGACCTGCTTCGCTTATTGTCCCTTTTTAGAGGACTTAGCGATTAAGGTAGCAATTTTTTCCTCCAGATTATTTAGGGCAGCTGATAAAGTGTCCTCAGTGACATATACAGGCCCAGGCTTCACTGGGGAAGCCGCCATACCTGACAGAGGTAATGGCTCATCCTGAACAGGTGCATTTAGCAACACAGGAGAGAAAGGTACCGAGTCAGCACAGTTAGAGCCTCCTCTCAGGCGGTGGTGCTTTCTTATCTCTTTTTGTCCGTATTACTTCCCCTGGAAGGCTTACTGTTTAGACAAAATACAAGGTACCTAAATGCATATACTACCGTGTTCAGTTTAGCAAATACATTAAGTATGCAACTTTTAACACATAACTATGCATAACATGGATGTCTTCTAGGAAGTACCCAATCCAACCACATGGAGTCTTACGTCCCTGTATAGCTGCTGTGTTTCTCTGCCAGGAACAAGAGAACTAACGAGCTTGCTTGCTGCTGCAGTGCTCACACTGACAGTCTTTTAAATTTGGCGCCGTTTCTGTGCCTGCGCGCGCCACGTGCCCGCGCACGCCTTCGCCCCCCCCCTCCGATAAAGCGCGCTCCCGCGCGCGCGCGGCCCTTAGCGCTATGGCGGTGGCCATAGTGAGAGAGGACTCTCATCAGCCCTTGTTCCCACTTACCTGCATCTGCAGGTGTCTGGTCGGCCACCGAAAGGAGGATCGGGGTGCCCCAGCAAGCTCAGCAGCGGAGGTGACGAGCAGTGTACTTCGCCGAAGCCGACACTGAACAGAGTGAGGTGAGTATATTCAGCTCTTTACTCCCCCCAGTGGTGGAAAAAAAGAAGACATCCATTTTTTGAAAAAGGTCCCAACCTAGTTATGGACCTTCTAATCTCACCTTATCCACGCCGCAGGTTTTTCTGCTGAAAGATTTCAGACAGATACCAAACTTCACCCTTCACGGTGGGCTATGTGTGCCAACCTTCAGGGATATGGGTTCCTATTTAAAGGATACCTCTCCCCTGGGCCTTGTACAAGACTCTTACCAGGACTTTATAGCGAAATAGCGAAAGTGCTGGATCTTAGAGCCCAGTCCTCCGAAGAGAGACATTACAGGCGACGCCTCATGGATGAGGCCCGGATCCCATCCAGATTCAGCTCATTTGTAGGCGTCTTGGATGGATCCGAAAGCATAGCTCTTTTACCCCCAGAGGGTCTCTTTGGTAGAGCTTTCCTTTAGCACCTCCTAACGCGTCCAACACCTTTCGACACTGGCGAAAAAACTGAGGTACTTCCCTGATGGGAGGGGTTATATGGAGGGGAACTGTCTTCCATTGGTTGTGCCAGTGTCCAATCACCGCTGGTGACCCTTAACCCATTATGTAATGACTAGCTCTGTGTCCCGTGGTGTACGATAAAGAAAGAATTACCATGGCAGGCTCACCAGGCATTTTATTTGATGAAAGTTACTTGTAAAAATACTGAAAACTATTTTGAAAATGGTTCAGTGATTGGGTTTAGATCTGCTTTAAAATAGGTCTGCTAATGGCCTATTTCAGGGCTATACAATAAGCTGAGGGTCAGATTCAGCTTGTCTTTGACAAACTGTTTCTATCCCACTTGACTCCTTGACACATGTATAAAGGATCCTAGTTAAAATAAATGAGAAATTGCCAGTACAAAGAGGGTAGTGCTAGATTTTGAGTCTACGAATTTTGGCATGTCAGATTGCAAAATGTACAAACAACAAGGGCATAATGGTTAGTCAAAGCAGTTAAGATCTTGCAGATAATACAACCTGTCTTCATTGCTCAAGCAAAGTTAAACTGATCCCATTGTTAGTGAAACTTGGGTGGCATATAAAATCATCAAGCACTTTTTAGGAACAATCTACGATGTCTCCTTTACTCTCAAAACAAGCTCAGTTCTTCGACATGTACATCCTTAGATGCTCTTCTGCTCATCAGAAAAAAAGAGTAAAGAGTAGTTTCCTGAATAACTATAGCCTTACTTGCAGCTCAAACCAGTCCCACCATTCTCCGCTGACCTCCATCATCAACAAGCATTTCCATCAACAGAATTGACGCTCACAGGATATTTTATGTTTTTTGCACCATTCTAAGTAACCTCCAAAGCTATTATGAGTAAAAATCCCAGGAGATCAGCAACTAAAAAATATTCAGACCAGTCCTTCTGGCACCAACAATCACTGAAATCGCATCGTTCACCATTCTGGTGTTTAATGTGAACATTAAAAGCTAACTCCACTTGTTACATGGTGCTAAGCAAACTCCTACCCCCCCCCCCATGACAGTAATTGGGGGTTCTTCTTCCCAGGGCTGTTGTAACTTTTAAAATAGATAGACTTGAAGCAGATAGACTTGAAGTTCTCAATGGAATATGCAGTGATTACTACTGACACTTACTCCAGCTCTCCAACTGAAAGCTCGTACCTCTGTACACACAGGGAGCTGGAAGAAGTGATTGCAGGAGCATGGCATTGCACCCGCAATCTACTTCTGTGAAAAAAATAATAATAATAATACGTGCGCATTTTTATTCCCTACAACAATAAGTGCATTGGCTATTTTTCTTTAACTATTTGGGGTTCATCTAGTGCAAATATACTGCGGCAGAGTTGCCCCTCTGTGCCGGATCACGTACATGTATGTGATCTACATCTTCTGGGTAGGGGGGGGGTTGTGTGCCTGCGACTCTGATTGATTTATGGCCGGCACCCGCTGATCGGCTGAGCAAATGACAGGTAAATGTGTAGGTAAACAACATAGAGCTTGTTTCTGACAGTGGATATGTGCCATTTTAGAAAAACAGCTTACTGTCCAGGTATAAACATTTGCTGCCATGAAACCCAACTGTGACAAAATTACTTGTAACAGCTGCAGTAGGACACATGTTACAGTGTTCTCCTAACAGTAGTGTTAATAATTAAAATATAAGGCACACTTCTGCCTTGAGACACCTTCCTAATCCTACTTGGGGTGTATTATTGCCGTAGCTTTACTCAAATTAGCCAGTATTTACAGTTATTGAAGAAGCATCACCAAACATAGGTAAGCGTGGAATGAGAAAACAGATGGGTGGGAGGCATCTTGACTGGAGCCTGCAGGCAATGAACTCATAAAATACAGACAAAGGGGATCAGCAGCAACATGCTGTAGACTAGAACTGCTCTAACAAGGTTATAAATCATGGTTATTACAAAAACATGGTGCGTGTTTCCTTCAATCGGAAATGTGTACAGTTTTTAAGCACTTTACCTCTATCTTGTTACCAACCCTCATACATTTGTGGTGTCTTGTGGAACAACACTGGTATATACCCTGCAGCATTTAAGAGTTAAGGTTTGTTTTGGTATCACTGCTTCAATATACAGTTTTACTGGATTAGACACTACAACAAAAAACTAAGAGGTTTTTTCCAGGGCATTTAGATGCACTGTTTACAAAACTCAATAATCTCATAGAAGTTAAGGAAAATATCCTTTATACTTCCAATTAAGTGTAGACTCACTAATTACAATTACCGATACACAGCAGGGAGTATGAGCAGGCGTGGTGCTCTCAAAGCATTGTATCATTAGGTGAGACTGGAGATTTAGAATTTCCAGAAATTTTGAAGCCATGAGAAAAAAAATAAAAATTCCCAGGAAAAAAAATTCAGTGTGGTGTAGTTTTATAAATTTAAAGTCATACTGTTATACTGGGAAGGCAAAACGTATACACAGTAAAAGTATTATGCTTGAAATAAAAGTACAACTTATTCAGTAAACTAAACTTCTTATTACAAGAGCTGGTTCTAGCTGGCTCAGTAGATTGTTTTAAGAAAAGTCTGGATTCTTTTCTAAATGTACATAACATAACTTCTAACTAATACACTGTTTTACTTTCTCCATCAGCTCATCCCCACAGCTTTTACCTTTTGTATCAATTGATCCTCCCTTCTAGATTGTAAGCTCTAATGAGCAGGGCCCTCTGATTCCTCTTGTACCAAATTGTAATGTAACTGTACTGTCTTTCTTCATTTTGTTAAGCGCTGCACAAACTGTTGCCGCTATATAAATCCTGTATTATAATAATAATAATAACTGGATACTAACATTTGTAGCTAAAGTTGATCTAGGGAATATCCGATTGCCTCTTGGGGGATCAAGAAGGATTTTTTTACCCTGCTGGAACAAACTGAATCATCAACGTCATTTCCTTTCTGGCAGCAGGATTAGTTGGAGTTTTCAGAGGAGAGTGGAGGTCCTTGGAGCAAGGAAATGTAGTGTAGAAGCCTCCTAACCTAAGGATGAGCACAGCAGACACTGGGTGATGACAAAGATCTTTATTGCTAAAGATCCTGTGTTCACTTCTTTGGAGGGAAGTTCGTTTCAGCAAGGTTGACAACCACCGCTGAGGTCAGTGGGTTAGCTGGTCATAAGAAAAGGAGAAAAATCAAGGTGGGAGACACAGATGAACATATATTAAGAGTAAACTAAGGTGTGGATCTGGATACTGCTGCACAGTGGCAAATACTATGAGCATGCAATACCCCTTCGAGGGGTGAGTATCTCCGATGAGTGCATTACCTCTAGGGGCACTGTAAGAAGCACCAGCACAAAGGACACATGATTGAAGAGCACCTGTCACTTTGGGAAAAAAAATATTTAAGGACTGTATATAATAATTGTTTTAGCACCAGTCACTTTATAATTAATGCACATAATGCCCCGTACACACGATCGTTTTTCATGCCGTTAAAAATGCCATTTTAAAAAATGGCCATTAAAAATGATCGTGTGTAGGCTCCAGAGCATTTTTAACGACGTGAAAAACGGCCATTAAAAATTCCGGACATGCTCTCTTTTTTCACGTCGTTTTTCATGTCGTTTTTTTTAACGACGTGAAAAACGATAGTGTGTATGCTTTCACGACGTGAAAAAAAACGCGCATGCTCAGAAGCAACTATGAGACGGGAGCGCTCGTTCTGGTAAAACTAGCGTTCGTAATGGAGATAGCACATTCATTACACAGTAACGGACTGAAAAGCGCGAATCGTCGCTCAAAAAACTTTACTAACATGAAGGGTGGCGCCATTCGAACGGAACTTCCCCTTTATAGTGCCGTCGTACGTGTTGAACGTCACTGCGCTTTGCTTGATCGTTTTTTTTAATGATGGTGTGTACGCAAGGCAGGCTTGAGAGGAAACATGAAAAAAAACGAGGAGAAAAACGTCGGTTTAAAAAATGACATTAAAAACGATCGTGTGTACGGGGCATAAGTCTGTTTAGACATATAAGTCATTGGTTAGTGATTTTGGAGCGCTCAAATTCAAGGATTTAAGAACAGCGCCGCACCTACTTTTTTTAACCCTTAATCTCATACTCCACCTAGGTGCTTGTATTTGTAGGGGCAGCAGTTCTCATTACACTAATTTAATCTAGCCATTTGCGCGGAACCACCCATAACCCTTTCTTAAATTGAATCATGCTTTATTGGGGTTAGTTTTGCCTTCCTCTGGACCAACTATATTATTTTATTTTCCTTTGATTGGTTGAACTGGATGGACTTGTGTCTTTTTTCAGCCAGACTATGTAACTATGTACAATGGATTAACAAGGACTGCATATGTTAAAGTGGTTGTAAACCCACTTTTCAAAAAAATAAAAAATAACACCTGCAAGAAAAAGGCATAATGAGCTAGTATACTATGCATACTAGCTCATTATGTGGCACTTACCTCAGATCGAAGCGCTCCTCGTCCCCCTCCGCCACCATGTCCCCTCCGACCGTCTTCCAGGTATCGCCGCTCCTGCGCTGTGATTGGCCGGAGCGGCGATGACATCACACGCATGCGCGCAGGGCCGGCATTCTCCCATTCAGAAAACCGTCACACTCAGTGCGCCTGCGCCGTTGTCTATGCGCCGTAGACATCAGTACAGGATTTTCTGAAAATATCTCCTTAATCGTGTAGGTTAAAGCGGAGGTTCACCCTAAATACTGACATGATCTTATAGTGATCTTGCTAGCAGATACATATACATATTCCTATTGATTTTTTTTCTTGTGGTTGTACTTACCGTGAATCAGTCGTTTTAATGTGGACTTCCGGGTATTCCTCCCGCGGGAGTGGGCGTATCTTTCTTTCCTCGGAGCCCCGTTGATTTCTGGGAGGTGCTCGCAATGTCTCCTGGGAGCCGTTGCGGATTCTGCCAGCCCTGGACTGCGCAGGCGCAGCGCTCTAGCTCCGAAAATTGCCGAACATTAAGAGCTGTAGACTGCGACTGCGCAATCAACAGGGTATTGTGACAGTCGTTGCCGCACGCTCCCGATGCTCGCTCCACTCAGCAAGGGGGGCGGGTGTATTACTATTATAATGAGCGGATGCATGTTTAAATAAAGGAATTGATGGACAGAGAGGGCGGGTAGTTCAATGTGGATGGCCGATTTGAATACTTGTCAGAGAATTGTTAAAAAAAATCTTATGTCTTTTTTTTTTAACAATTCTCTGACAAGTATTCAAATCGGCCATCCACATTGAACTACCCGCCCTCTCTGTCCATCAATTCCTTTATTTAAACATGCATCCGCTCATTACAATAGTAATACACCCGCCCCCCTTGCTGAGTGGAGCGAGCATCGGGAGCGTGTGGCACAATATTGTGCTCAAAGCGCATGCGCCGAATATGGGTTATAATCCATTCGGCTATTTTCGGAGATCTGCCGTGAACGGACACGTAAGTGTTGCGCATGCGCAGGTCAGAGCGGGCGAAATCTGCTAAAGTGTTGCGCATGCGCAGAACAGAGCTGGCAGAATCTGCTGAGGGGCAATTCTCGGCAGGTCACCGTCAACACTGATGATACAGCGGTGAATGCTGGGATGCATTCACCGCATCCCGGAAGTCTCTGCTTGTGGGCTTCACAGTGCCCACAAGCAAAATGGCAAAGAACAAGATCTATTTATAAAAGTTATTATTTAGAACGGAAATAGACGGGGGACGTCTCTAATCGCAGGACAAGTGAGTACTAACATGTTATCTGTAACCCCATTACATGCACCTAGAAAAAAAAAACGAGGGACCGCGGAACCTCCGCTTTAAGGAGATATTTCTTGCACCTACAGGTAAGCCTTCATCTAGGCTTACCTGTAGGTGCAAGTTGTCAGAGTGGGTTTACAACCACTTTAAGAACATTTAAACTATACATGAAACTATACATTATTTCCCTCATAATAATATAAAAATCTTCCTAAGAATATACATTTTCAGTTATTGTCAGTGCTGATACAGAAGCATATCTTGCTTTATGAAGAGCTTGATCAACGTACTACTGATTTTCAGGTGTCATTTTATCTATAAATGAAGGCATTGTGTATTTTGGGGGTGGTTTGTGACACTTCTTACTTTGAAGTTGCTGCTGGTAAAGAAAAACTTTGTGATGATCCAGAAGCAGCAGAAAGAGTGTTTCTGGAATGAGAACTCTGGAGGGAAAAGCTCCCTGAACTTTCAATATGGTGCTCATCATTTCATTCCATAAAGTATTTCTTAATGTCTTTAGGGTACCTCTGGCATGCAAGGATGTGTTTTGTCATCCTTGTAGCAATTGGAAAAAAATAATATATATATATATATTACTAATTGTAAAAGAACATATTTCACACTTTTTTTCAATTTTTCCGGGAAAAAACGGCTTTAAAAAAAAAAATTGGGAAATTTTTTTTGACATTTTTTTACCAATTTTTCCATTTTTTTTCCAAGTCTTCCCATCTCTAGATGAGACACTAGTCACACCTCATTGAAAATGTATGTGAAGATACCCATATAAAAAGATGATTATGTTAGCCATCTGGAAATCAAGAGAGGATCTAACTGCTGGAAGATTTATCTTACCCCTGGCACTTACATATACATAGATATTTATACACTACAGGTTTGCTGCCATTGTGATCTCATGAAGCACGAGCTTGCCTGCAACAATTAAGAAGTGCATAGCCAAAAAATTCCAGCCAGGCTGATAGTTTTTTTTTATATGATGGATGTGCTAGGGAAATCCGTTGTGTTCATTTGTTCTCCATAGACAACATAGCTCTAAAAAATGTATCACAATGACATACTGCAGAGCCATAGCAATTTAGGGTTCGATAATATTTCACATTCTTTATTAATCAAAATTATAACGGCAAAGGTTCCCTTACTTTTAAATAGATTAAAGCTGAACTTAACTGTTTCTGAGCACCACAACACAAAAACACAATTTAATTAATTTTTAATATTCAAAGCAAACTCCCCCATCCATCCATGTCTCCATGCTTTATTTTGTTGAGAAACCACCTTTAGAAAAACAACCCCCTAGCATTTCTGACCATGGCCATTTTGAGTAAGGGCAAATGATTAATGTAGCATTTACTCCCTGGAATCAATCTGCCCTTAGCTTAGGCATGCAGGAGGGTGTGCTTAGCTAAGAAAGCCCCTCCTCCAGATGAAAGAAAAAAAAAACATGAAGACTTCTGGGATGAATGACATCATTTTGGCCTAGTCCAGAAAACAGGGAGCAACTATAGAAATGGAAATGTTTAGAACAAGTAAATATAATATACCTCCCAATCGGTTTACTAATGTTAGCAGCATAAGGATTAAATATAGTTAACGTTGATTAAGAGAGTTTACTTCAGCTTTAAATAGAACTCTACTGCACAATGTAAACTTACCCTAGAAGAACTCGGTCCACTGCAACATTGGTGGATGATGAAATAAGGAGTTTCCAGTGAGATGAACCCTGTTCTTTAGAAGGATCATAGGTTTCAAATAGTTGAACTAAGAACAAAACCACCACAGCCAGTAGATAGCTTTTTCCCGCACCAAAAACTCCTGAAATCACAAATGTCTCCATTTTAGAGATTGCTGGACAAAATACAGATTTTCATTTTGTTTGTGGATGATGCCAGTTATGCAGTCATATATAATATACATATTATGTGTTGTTGCAATACAAATAAACTGTATGTGTATATACCGTATTTATCGGTGTATAACACACACAGGCGTATAACACGCACCCTAACTTTAAGAGGGAAGTTTCAGGGAAAAAACGTTCCAGGGCCCCCTGCGTATAACACGCAGGCACAGTTTACCCTCTATTTTCAGGGTAAAAAAGTGAGTGTTATACGCCAATAAATACAGTACATATTTTTTTTGTAATCTGTAAAGCAGTGTAAAAAAACAAAGCAAAAAGTCAGAAATCAGATTTTAATTAGGTACCTATAAACAATGGACAGGGTTAATAATAAAAAAGTGTGGTTTTGCCTTCCCTTTAATTTTTTTTAAATTTTTAGCTATGGTTTCTGGCATCGATCTTTTTTTTTTTCTTTTTAGTTATGGTTTCTGGCATCAATCTTTCTCTGCTCTAGCTAAGCTATGCATAATTTTAATGTTTCGAGCAACCAATCACATACTTGGGCAAAACAACCCAACCATATAATTAAAGCGTAACTATGGTCAAATATTAAAATCATATATTGATTTCTATTTTGTATTTCAATTATTTGTAGCCTACTCCTATTAATCGAGTAATCTTTACATTTGTAAACTAACTTTATGACGATCCACATCCATTTCTTTCCTTGAGTTCTGTGACACATATTCACCGTCCTCTGTGGGTAGGCACTGCTGTGTCACACATTTTACAGAGCCTGCCTTCTGGACTACAGAGGTGCTAAGAGGTGGAGCTTCAAGAGTTACAGTCAGTACAGGAATCACTAATCACTTGCAGGCAGCAAGGTACCATGGAATATTTAGTCCTAAGAAACAGCAAAAGAGAAGCTGCAAAGCATGCAGGGAATCCAGCAAATTGATTAAAGAGATGGCCAGCAGACAGGCAGCACTCACAACATGAAAGGAGCTTTTTCAAGTAAGTATTGTTTGTATTGCTATTACAATGCTGATGTCATAAAATAGAGGTGTATGTTGGGACCATAGATCTCATTTAAAAAAAAAAAAATCTTCCTTGGTGCTGAACATGGAGCTCTTGCTACTCAGGAGGTCTATAGTGTTTAGCCCTTGCTCATAGCTTGTGTCATTAGGTTTATGTACATTTTATTGACAATCCTGCCTCTCTTTATCTTGTCATTCAATGTATTATTTCTATGTTTCCCTTTGCAGCGTCTGTAAACCTTGAAAAAAAAACTAATAAATCTTTTGTGAAACAAAAAAACTGTAAAAGCAGGAGGTTACCTATGATGACAATGTCTAGCGAAAATGCAGCTAAAATTCACATAGCCAGTTTGAATTGCCTACATGTGCTCTTTCTGTTTTCTTTAGCACGTCTGTGCTTCTCAAAGTCATTCCCATACTACATTTATAATATAAGACACGACACAAAAGATTGTGGGATTTGTGCAAAAAAGCCATGTAATGCTTTGTGAAGATCACATGGATATTCTGTCAGTGCCAAAAATTTGAGTTAAAAAATCCATTCCGTAACTCAGAGAGAGCTGGGAATGGCACCTGTAAACATGGAACATCTAAAATAGTTATGAAATATCCGACTGTTATAAAGAGAGCCTGTTGCTTTTTAAAAGTTAACTAGCCAAAAATATAAAATTGGACAGCTAAATAAAAATAACTTTTCAAAAGATTAGCATGTTGTAAAAGCATTGTTTCTATGTAGAATTTATTTTATAGAATGTATTTATTTACAAAACATTATATTGATTACCTATGGTCTCTGTTAAGCCTCGTACACACGACCGGTTTTCTCGGCAAGAACCAGCAAGAAAATTGCTGGCAGAGCTTTCTTGCCGAGTAAACCGTGCGTGTGTACGAGGCTTTCAGGTTTCTCATCAAGAAAACTGTCCAGAATCTCGACGAGAAAAATAGAGAACCTGCTCTTTCCCGACGAGAAACCCGAGAGTGTGTACACTTACCTGTCGCCGTGGAAACCCACGCATGCTCAAATGACTTTGCCACATGCGCGGTAGCTTCCTAGGCATAGGTAGGGTGTAGCAAGATGGCGGCGACGGCATTGAATGTGACGAGCGCATGCTCGTCGTAGTCGATGACGTCACCACGTTCGTTCCATTCAAAAGAACGGCGGTTCTTTTTAATCAAGTGTGTGTACACTCGGCCGGCACAAGATTCTTGTCAAGAATGTCGTCAGGGAAAAACTACGGGTTTTTTCCTGACGAGATTCTCGGTCGTGTGTACTAGGCTTTAGACCCATTGTGATATTTGCCTACAATAAAAGGATGACAAATTCATCCTCCTTTGTTTACAAAATATAAATGGAATATTAGATATCATGTACATTTAAAGATACTTTTCTTTAATAGATTTTGGAAACTTAGTATATATAAATAAATAAATAAATAATAACCAGATAGCAAAAACATCTAGGATTCACATATTGCTTATTTGTTCATATATAATTGTTGAAAATTTTATGTGGATCTAACTTAGATTTATTCTTTCTGTATTTACAATATATTTGTAAAACTATCGGGTTTTATACCCTTACTGTATTATTTAATGCACTTCCTTATCTGTACATTCTTTCTTTGAACAATACGGAATATAATCATTGAAAAATTATTTGCAAGTATATCTGTAAGCAGACAACTATTAAATATACTATGTATATATATATATATACATATAAAAAACACATACTTTATATATGTATGCAGTATTCCCCTGTTAGAACAGCTCAGCGGGGGAGATCACTATTCTAACGTTAGTACTGTGGTCACTTTTTTTCCTTCAACCCAGCCCAAACTATTAGGGCCAGTTCACACCAGACGCAGTTCTGTTCAGTTCCGTGTGCTTTTTTTCTGCACAAAATGCATGCACAATGTTTTCCATGTATTCCAATGGCTCTTGTTGGCTCTAGTTCACACCATGCAGTCAGTTTCCGGTCAGTTTCTACACCGGAAACTGACCGAAAACTGACTGCATGGTGTGAACTAGAGCCAACAAGAGCCATTGGAATACATGGAAAATACTGTGCATGCATTTTTAGTGCAGAAAAAATGCACACAAAACTGTACGGAACTGCGTCTGGTGTGAACTGGCCCTTAGTGTGTACAAGGCTTAACATCAGATTTTTCACACATTTATCCAGCCAGCCAAATACAGGTCAGGAGCCTCAGCTAATAATCACATCAAACACATGAATGGGTAAGAAACATATGATTTTACGTGGCATGATAGCTGGTGCCAGATAGACTAGTTTGAGTATTTCTGTAACTGCTGATCTCCTGGGATTTTCACACACACAACAATATACTGTACGTTGATTAGTCAGAATGGCATTAAAAACAAAAAAACATAGTGAGTGGCAATGGGAACGAATACAGAAATAGATCTTCTAATATTGAAAAAATTACTATAAGACTATAACTAAATTGTTATTAATTGGCCGCAGCCCTTTTTTATTGTTGGTATTAATAATAAATTCATTTATATACACATCTTTAATATTGATACTTTTTGAACAGTATTTATACATAAAATAGTCCAGCCATAACAGCTCGAACTAATCAACTATAACATAACAAACTGTCCCCTTCAGATGAAGGGACATAACCAAACCTCACAATATCGGGCTGCGACAAACGGGTGGGAGGAAGGGCGTGTCTTCTCAATCGTCACCGCCGCTTTGCTGAATAACAGACTTATCCACTCCTATTTATAGGTATGCCAGGATCCAATTGACAGAGGGCTCGTGCATATAGGTAAGTAACCAATTTAAAACTTTGAATTTTTTTTTTTTTAAAGCTTTATCCCTCATTCTGTCTCATTCCCATATGATGGGTAACTAATCATTCCCCCTCTTTTATTCTTTGAATGAAAATGCCTGGTTGATGAAAGAGGAGAATGGCTATACTGGTTTGAGTGTGTAGAAAGGCTACTGTATGTCGAATAACCTTCTTCACAACTGTGGTGAGCAAAAAATACATTGGAATGCATAGCATGTCAAACTTTAAGACAGATGGGCTACAAAAACAGAACAGAATATATATCAAATAGTAGTTAGTCATATTCATCTGAACTTGCTGTCCCCGTTGAATGTGACAAACTACTACTAGATATACCTGGATAAACCACCTAGATAAATGAGAATCTAGATAGACAACAGCAGACCATTTCATATTCCACTCCTCATCTCAGCAAAGAACAGAAATCGGAGGTTAAAAGGTTGGAGTGGACATAGGCACCACAAAATTGGACAGTTGAAGACTGGAAAAACATAACCTGATTGGATGAATCCAGATTTCTGCTAAGGCACACAGATGGTAGGGTCACAATTTGGTGTTAGAATAAGTGCATGAACCCAACCCGCCTTGTGTCAACAAACCAAGCTGGTGGTGTAATGGTGCAGAGAAGGTTTTCATGACATACTTTGTGTCCATTAGTACCATTATTTCTATATTTTATTGCTACAGAGTATTATTGTTGACCATGTGCATTCTTTTTTGGCAACAATTTAGCTTGACAAAGCATTCCTAATAAATTGCTTGGCAAGTGTGTATTTCTCATAGTATATTTTTTTAACAGAGTTCAAACTAAATTTTTGACTTTTACACCAACATAAATAATAGGATTTTTATAACAGCTTACCTGTAAAATCCTTTTCTTGGAGTACATCACGGGACACAGAGCGACATAGTCATTACTAATGGGTTATATAGTTACCGTCAGGTGCTGGCACTGGCAACTTCCAAAACCGGAAGTACCCTCCCCTATATAAGCCCCTCCCATCCGGGAGCACCTCAGTTTTGTAGCAAAGCAATAAGTGTCCCCAAAGAGGGGTGGGAGCTCTGTGTCCCGTGATGTACTCCAAGAAAAGGATTTTACAGGTAAGCTGTTATAAAAATCCTATTTTCTTTTTCGTACATCACGGGACACAGAGCGACATAGTCATTACTAATGGGATGTCCTAAAGCAATGCCAAATGAGGGGGGGGATACACCATATATAAGCTGAGCGCTATCAGACATGAGGATCTTTTGCGGCCTGCAACACACTGCGCCCAAAGGCGACATCCTCCTGACTTCTAACGTCCACCTGGTAGAACCTAGTAAACGTGTGTACCGAAGACCATGTTGCGGCCTTACAGATTTGAGCCAGGGAGGCCTGGTGATGCACTGCCCATGAAGTTCCAACTGCTCTCGTGGAGTGCGCCCTAACTTTGAACGGAGGCGGTCTACTTCTCAAGCTATAGGCTTGTATTATGACCTGTCGAATCCACTTGGCTAAAGTAGATTTTGACGCTGCCTGACCCTTTCTGGGGCCTTCCGGCAGAATAAACAAAGTATCCGTTCTGCGAATCTGAGCAGTGGCTTTTAGATAAGGTTTAACTGCTCCTACTACATCCAAAGAATGCAATAACTTTTCCTCTACCGAAGTAGGCTTGGGGAAAAAAGAAGGAAGAACCACATCTTGGTTCAAATGAAAACTCGATACCACCTTAGGAAGAAAGGCTGGATGAGGACGTAACACTACTCTGTCCTTATGGATAACCAGATATGGCTCCTTACAGGACATAGCTGCTAATTCCGATACTCTTTTAGCCGAACAAATGGCTACTAGAAAAATCAATTTCCTGGTGAGAAGCACCAAGGAAATATGCTGTAATGGTTCAAATGGTTGTTTCTGTAGAACCGACAGAACCAAGTTTAGATCCCATGGACATATGGGAATATTAACCGGAGGACTAATACGCATCACTCCTTGTATAAAGGCTTTGACTAATGAATGCGAAGCCAAGGGCCTTTGAAAAAATATTGACAAGGCCGAAATCTGACCCTTGATAGTACTCAAGGCAAGCTTCCTATCTACAGCCCACTGTAGGAAGTCCAGAAACCTACCTATTACGTACTTATGTGGATGCCATTTCTTGGCCTCACACCACGCGATGTACGCCTTCCAGATTCTATAGTAGATCTGCCTGGATACCGGCTTCCTGGCATTGATCATGGTAGATACCACAGCATTAGAGAGCCCTCTCTTTTTTAGAATGTGGGCTTCAATAGCCAGGCCGTCAAACCTAGGGCTGGTAAGGAAGGGTGGTATATCGGTCCTTGCGAAAGCCGGACGACGTGGGAGAGTCCAAGGACTCCCCACTGAAATTTTACAATCTCCGCGTACCACGCTCTTCGGGGCCACGCTGGAGCCACCGGAATCACTGGTTTCTTTTCTACCCTGATTCTGCGGAGTAATCGAGGTAACCATTGTGGCGGTGTGAATGCATATATCAGCTTGAACTGATCCCCAGGGAACACTAGGGCATCCGAGCCGCAAGCTAGGGGATCCCTTGTCCGAGAGACAAACCTATCCCCCTTTGCGTTGAATCTGGATGCTAGAAGATCTACATCCGATGTTCCCCACCGCTGACATATTGTCCAGAAAACCTCGGGGTGAAGGGACCCTTCCTCTGGGCCTAATTGCTGGCGACTTAGAAAGTCCGCCTTCCAATTCTCCACTCCTGGAATGAATACCGCAGATATGGCTGGGACATATTTTTCCTGCCCATTTCAGGATGTAATTTACTTCCCTCTGGGCTGCACGACTCCTGGTGCCCCCCTGATGATTGAATTCTGACAGGGGACCCTTGGAGTTTGGATGTCCATGCTACTAGGGCATACCGGGCTGCTCGTATCTCTAAGAGATTGATGGGCAGGGCCTTTTCTGCATCCGACCATCTGCCCTGGAGAGACTATTGCTCCAGTACTGCTCCCCAGCCTATAAGGCTGGCATCTGTAGTGACCACCTTCCAAGAAATCGGACTGAAGGATTTCCTTTTTTCCAGATTCTGGGGAACCCACCACCAACGGAGGCTCTTGCGAACGGAAGGGGACAAGGACATTGTAAGTCTAGGGCCTGAACTTTTTTGTTCCAGGCTGACAGTATGGCCCCTTGCAAATTCCTTGAATGGAATTGACCGTAGGGTACTGCTTCGAATGATGCCACCATTTTTCCCAGCAGCCTCATATACAGGCGTATGGACGGCTGTCTTTTTTGTACCCACTAAGTGGATCAAATCTTTCAAAGACAACACCTTTCCTCGAGGCAAGAATATTTTTCTCTGGCCTGAATCCAACCTTAGCCCCAAGTATTCCAGACTTTTGACTGGTTTTTAGGGCTGACTTGTCTCGGTTGATAATCCAACCGTGAGATTCCAGATACTTGATCGTCTTGTGAACGACCACGTCTAGTTTTTTCACTGAGTGGTCTATCAGCAACAAGTCATCCAGATATGCCATTATCATTACACCTTGTGTTCTTAGATTGGCCAATAAAGGGCCAGAATTTTTGTAAACACTCGTGGTGCTGTGGCCAAACCGAAGGGTAAGGCTCTGAACTGAAAATGGCGCCCTTCTACTGCAAAGCGTAGAAATTTTTGGTGGACTGGAAAGATGGGAATGTGCAAATAAGCATCTTTGATGTCGATCGTGGCTAACCAATCCTCCCCTTGTAGGGCAGTGGCCACCGATCGGATCGACTCCATCGGAAAGTCCTGATATACAGGAATTTGTATAGCCCTTTTTGAATTAATATGGGCCTCCCGTCCGCGTTTGCTTCGGGACTGTAAAGAGGTTTGAGTAAAACCCGAACCCTCATTCTTCCAGGGGAACTTCCATAATTACTCCTTGGAGCAATAGTTGTTCTAGTGCCAACAGGAGGGACTCTCTCTTCCGGGGATCCCTTGGCACGTTTGACCTTAAAAATGGGAAGGAGGAGAGTCTTTTAACTCCAAACTGTATCCCAAACCTACTGCGGAGAGCACCTATCTGTCTTGATCGTGTCCCGCCAGGTCTCCTTGCGAACAACTGGAGTCCTCCCCCCACCCGACTGAGTGGGGGCTTCAATGAATTTAACTTTGGGGGAGGTTTTGTACCTCCCCTGACCCAGGGTTTCTCATTACCCTGCTACTGTCCCTGTTTTTTACCCCCGGGATTTGACCGAGGAGGCCGTCGGAACTGTTACACAGCCGATGCCCCAGGGACTGGAGAAGCAGGCCCCTTAAAGAGGGACCTCTAACTCTGCTTTTAACCGGCAAGAGCGTATTTTTACCGCTGGAAATTTTCTGGATATATTTGTCCAGGTTTTCCCTGAATAAGCGTTCACCATGAAATGGGACGCTAACCAGCCATTCTTTACAGGGAGCTTCAGCAGACCAGTTTCTGAGCCATAGGAGCCTACGCATATGTACTACAGACAGCGTAAGGCGGGAGGCCTGATGGACTGAATCCTCTATGGCGTCAACCGCAAAGCCTAAGGCTCTAGGTAGATCAGCTAGGGCAAAGCCTGCTGATCTGTCAAGTCCCTCAAGACCTGTTTCAACTGATCCTTCACTGCTTAGCAGACCCCAATAGCTGCTACTGCTGGTTGTATCACCAAGCAGATTTTCATAAGGACTCCAATCTTTTATCTATTGGGTTCTTGAACATTTGGACATTATCCACTGGACATGTCAGTGATTTATACATACAAGAGATGGCTGCGTCCACTGTAGGGACCTTCCATTTTTTTTTTTTTTTTTTTTTTTTTGATGAACTTATCCTCCATGGGATAGACCACCGGAAATCTCTTGGGGGAATAAATATTTTCTCAGGACGTTCCCAATCCTGGTAAATGAGCCCTTTCAGTAAAGGGTGAAGTGGAAAAGAACAAACAGTCTGGGGGCTTCTAGCGACCCCAACGAGGATACAGTAGTGGTTGATGGTTCCGCAAGGTGCATTTTTAAATGCTGATCGGACCATGTTAGTCAGAGACTGAACCCATAATCTTTCAGCTTGAGATGCTGAGAAAAGGTTCCCCCACTGTTGATTCCTCTATAACAGAATCAACCTTATCCTGATCCCCTTCAGGCAGGTCGATCCCTGTATGGGACTGTTGCTCTGCTAACAGGCACTCTGAAGGAGGAGACGGAGATCGGGCGTGCTTTCCCTGACAGGGAGGCAGCGATAAATTTTGACAATCTCTCTCTAATCCTCCCAGAGCTGAGGAAAAAACCTCCTCTGTTACATACACAGGAGCAGGTGACTGAGGACAGCCACAGTACCAAGTACCCCTGCGGGGTCTCTACGGTCACTTACCTCTGAACTTCAGGGGAGACTGGTGCAGCAAGAGTATGCCCAAGATCCTCAGAGCCCGATGAGACCCCCTTCGCTTCCTGGAAGATTCAGTTCCGGAGCTACTGGACGGCATATTCCTAAGCCTAAAGCTGAGGTATTCCAGCCGTAATACACCACTTTTACTGAGAATAGTCTAGCACAATTGCTGCTATATCACAGTTGGTGTCTACTAATGTGCCCTTCTAGGGGATGCCTGTATCAACCGCTTGCTGTATGCCTTTAAATGTTGCCAGCTCTGTCTCTGTACTTCATAGCCAGCTTACTGCAATAATGTGGCTTTTTAAAAACCTGCTGGGACGCCCGCACATGCGCAGAAGCGCTGCGGCGCGCACAGAGCGTCATCCCCCAGGCCCCGCCCCTTTTTCCGGCCACCTCTATATATAGAGGCGCGTGCACGCGCACGCGCGCGGCCACGTGCGCCTCGGCGCTAATTTTCAAACATGGAAACCAGGGACAGGAGCCAGGGCCCCCTTTGCCGCAGGCCGGGGGATAGACGAACACTGCAACATGGCAGAGGAAACAGTTTCCTGTAGGAGAACTCACCAGCTGCCTGGACTTTGCTCTCTGAGAAGAAACTAGTCCATATGACAAGAAAAACATTCCACAGCGGCCTCTAGTGGACAAACACAGGTACCGCAGTTTAATATACTAAACATATATAAAAAAACATTCCTTTTTTTTTTTTTTTCTTGACCACCATTAAAAATTATTACATTTTTTTAGTAGTTACAGGCATGCACAGAATCTTGCGGGAATACCATTAGGTAACAGACAGAAAGACAAATTAGGCTTGGGGGTCCCCCAATAGAACCAAGTTCCTGGGGGCCCCCACTTACCTGTTCCCCGCCGCAGGACTTTGTTTGGTCCACAAAAGCCCAAACTTCACCTATCACGGCAGGCATTGTAATCAAACCTTCAGGGACCGGGTTCCCAAGGATTCCACTCCCCTGGACCTGTATAGCACCCTGCACAGAAAACATCTTGGTCGTGGGTATGACCAGAGCTCTGGATCCCAGGGTCCAGCTCTCCTAAGAGAAGCATTACAGGCAGAACCTTGCTCTTCTCTGCAAGGCCCGGGTACCGACCGTTTAGCTATGAAGCTTTTTTGGTCGGATCCGGAATAGCTTACTGAGGCCCAAAAGAACCTGTACGCAAGCTCAGTGAAAAACACATGTTTCTTCTTGGCCAACACCTTAGACACTGGCAAAAAACTGAGGTGCTCCCGGATGGGAGGGGCTTATATAGGGGAGGGTACTTCCGGTTTTGGAAGTTGCCAGTGCCAGCACCTGACGGTAACTATATAACCCATTAGTAATGACTATGTCGCTCTGTGTCCCGTGATGTACGAAAAAGAAAGGGTTGTTGCTCATGGAAACTAATTATAATCCCGGTTTATTTTTTTTATTAAACTATGAAATATATTATGTGACTGGTTAGTGCCACCCTATTGTACTTTTCTCTAGCATTTATTCATCAGTCCCAGAGCATATGCCAAAAAACAATTACAAAGGGAAAATGCAGTTTCTATTTTTTTTATTTTTTTTTGACTTACCATGAATAATAGTGATAGGGGGGCTTTGTGGTTTCTGGGGTCCATCAGAACCACACATCATTCGTGCTATTTGCATCAAAGCAGCTGCTTGGTCTTCATTCAAACAGAAGTGTTTAATCATATCCTTCGCTAAACTCATTACAAAGTTATGATCTGGAATCTCACATTTGTTAGAAATCTTTGCAGTAATGGCTGGTGGCTTGAACTTTCCTCTTGAAATCTTATTAGGTTTTTCACAATCAGAGGACCTGGAGCAACAAACATAAGTTAGAGTACTGAAATTTGTGACAGAGTCTCATCTCATCAAAGTATGCACAGTATGTAAGGTCTATGTCATAAGGACAGATGCAAATTAGTTTGGAGCTTTTTTTTTTAAACACAGATTGGTATCCTAAAGTCAGATGTCAGCTCTTAATTGGTCTGAAGGCAGCAGCATGCAATTTGTGTCAATACACAAAACAGCAGAAATCCATAAAAAAGCAGCGCTGATTTTTTTTTTCTTTTATACAGCTGGGTATCCACTTGCATCTTGTGTGTTTTGTGGAAAGTGTAAGAATTTTTTTTTTTACTTTGTTGGCAGCTCCACAGCAAGAGAAAGCTGGTACACTACAAACCACTTATGTATAGTCTTATTTGAAAAGAGTTTCTAATTGATAAGTGCAGTGCCCCATGACAACAGTAAAGAATTAACTTTGCTGATGTCAGTGCAGTAGAATATGGTTTCTGATCGGTTACTTCATTTAAGATTATTGTTATCGATTACGGCACTTAAGAATAAAGGGATTTTTATAACAGCTTACCTGTAAAATCCTTTTCTTGGAGTACATCACGGGACACAGAGCGACTTAGTCATTACTAATGGGTTATATAGATTACCTTCAGGTGTTGGCACTGGCCAATTCCAAACCGGAAGTACCCTCCCCTATATAAGCCCCTCCCACCCGGGAGCACCTCAGTTTTGTAGCCAAGCAATAAGTGTCCCAAAAAGAGGGGTGGGAGCTCTGTGTCCCGTGATGTACTCCAAGAAAAGGATTTTACAGGTAAGCTGTTATAAAAATCCCTTTTTCTTTTTCGTACATCACGGGACACAGAGCGACTTAGTCATTACTAATGGGACGTCCCAAAGCAATGCCAAATGAGGGGAGGGATACATAAGCTGGGCGCCATCAGGCATGAGGCTCTTTTGCGGCCTGCAACACACTGCGCCCAAAGGCGACATCCTCCTGACTTCTGACGTCTACCTGGTAGAATCTAGTAAACGTGTGTACTAAGGACCATGTTGTGGCCTTACAGTACTTGAGCCAGGGAGGCTTGGTGATGCACTGCCCATGAAGTTCCAACTGCTCTTGTGGAGTGCGCCCTAACTTTGAACGGAGGCGGTCTCCTTTTCAAGCCATAGGCTTGTATTATGACCTGTCGAATCCACTTGGCTAAAGTAGATTTTTGATGCTGCCTGACCCTTTCTGGGGCCTTCCGGCAGAACAAACAAAGTATCCGTTCTACGAATCTGAGCAGTGGCTTTAAGATAAGCTTTAACTGCTCTTACTACATCCAAAGAATGCAATAACTTTTCCTCTACCGAACTAGGTTTGGGGAAAAAGGAAGGAAGAACCACATCTTGGTTCAAATGGAACCTCGATACCACCTTAGGAAGAAGGCTGGATGAGGACGTAATACTACTCTGTCCTTATGGATAACCAGATATGGCTCCTTACAGGACAAGGCGGCTAATTCCGATACTCTTTTAGCCGAACAAATGGCTACTAAGAAAATCAATTTCCTGGTGAAAAGAACCAAGAAAATGTGCCGCAATGGTTCAAATGGTTGTTTCTGTAGAACCGACAGAACCAGGTTTAAGTCCCATGGACATATGGGAATACTAACCGGATGGCTAATACGCATCACTCCTTGTATGAAAGCTTTGATTAATGAATGCAAAGCCAAGGGCCTTTGAAAAAAAAAAATATTGACAAGGCCGTCTGACCCTTGATAGTACTCAAGGCAAGCTTCCTATGTACAGCCCACTGTAGGAAGTCCAGAATCCTACCTATTACGTACTTACGTGGATGCCATTTCCTGGCCTCACCCCACGTGATGTACGCCTTCTAGATCCTATAATAGATCTGCCTGGATACCGGCTTCCTGGCATTGATCATGGTAGATACCACAGGATTAGAGAGCCCTCTCTTTTTTAGAATGTGGGCTTCTATAGCCAGGCCGTCAACCTAGGGCTGGTAAGGAAGGGTAGTATATCGGTCCTTGCGAAAGCAGGTCCGGACGATGTGGGAGGGTCCAAGGACTTCCCACTGACATTTTTACAATCTCCGCGTACCATGCCCTTCGGGGCCACGCTGGAGCCACCAGAATCACTGGTTTCTTTTCTACCCTGATTCTGCGGATTAATCGCGGTGGGAATGCATATATCAGCTTGAACTGATCCCAAGGGAACACTAGGGCATCCGAACCGCAAGCTAGGGGATCCTTTGTGCGAGACACAAATCTGTCCACCTTTGCGTTGAATCTGGATGCTAGCAGATCTACATCCGGTGTTCCCCACCGCTGGCATATTGCCTGGAAAACCTCGGGGTGAAGAGACCATTCCCCCGGGCATAATTGCTGGCGACTTAAAAAAGTCCGCTCTCCAATTTTCCACTCCTGGGATGAAAACCGCGGATATGGCTGTGACATACCTTTCTGCCCATTCCAGGATGCATTTCACTTCCCTCTGGGCTGCACGACTCCTGGTGCCACCCTGGAGATTGATATATGCCACTGCTGTGGCATTGTCTGATTGAATTCTGACAGGTGACCCTTGGAGTTTGGATGTCCATGCTACTAGGGCATACCGGGCTGCTCGTATCTCTAAGAGATTGGTGGGCAGGGCCTTCTCTGCTTCTGACCACTTGCCCTGGAGAGACCATTGCTCCAGTACTGCCCCCCAGCCTATGAGGCTGGCAACTGTAGTGACCACCTTCCAAGAAACCGGACTGAAGGGTTTCCCTTCCCAGATTCTGGGGCACCAACCACCAATGGAGGCTCTTGCGAACGGAAGGGGACAGGGACATTGGTAAGTCTAAAGCCTGAACTTTTTTGTTCCAGGCTGACAGTATGGCCCTCTGCAAGTTCCTTGAATGGAATTGACCGTAGGGTACCGCTTCGAATGAAGCCACCATTTTTCCCAGCAGCCTTATACACAGGCGTATGGATGGTTTTTCTTTTTTGTACCCACTAAGTGGGTCAAATCTTTCAAAGACGACACCTTCTCTGGAGGTAAGAAAATCTTTCTCTGATTTGAATCCAGTCTTAGCCCCCAAGTATTCCAGGCTTTTGACTGGTTTTAGGGCTGACTTGTCTCGGTTGATAATGCAACCGTGAGATTCCAGATACTTGATTATCTTGTGAACGACCACTTCTAGTTTTTTTCACTGAGTGGTCTATCAGCAACAAGTCGTCTAGATATGCCATTATCGTTACACCTTGTGTTCCTAGTTTGGCCAATCGTAGGGCCAGAATTTTTGTGAACACTCGTGGTGCCGTGGCCAGACCGAAAGGTAAGGCTCTGAACTGAAAATGGCGCCCTTCTACTGCAAGGCGTAGAAATTTCTGGTGGGCCGGACAGATGGGAATATGCAAATAAGCATCCCTTATGTCGATCGAGGCTAACCATTCCTGCCCTTGTAGGGCGGTGGCCACCGATCGGATCGACTCCATCCGAAAAAAGTCCTGATATGTAGGAACTTGTTTAGCCCTTTTATATTCAATATGGGCCTCATGTCCCCATTTGGTTTGGGGACTGTGACAAGGTTCGAGTAAAACCCGAACCCGTTTTCTTTCAAGGGAACCTTCATGATTACCCTTGGGGCAATAGTTGCTCTAGTGCCAGAAGGAGGGATCCACTCTTCTGGGGATCGCTTGGCACGTTTGACCTTATAAAATGGGCAGGAGGAATGTCTTTTAACTCCAGCCTGTATCCCAGACTTACTGCGGGGATCACCCATCTCTGATGGTGTCCCGCCAGGTCTCTGTGAACAACTGAAGTCTTCCCCTCACCCGACTGAGTGGGGGCAACCCTTCATGACTTAGGGGGAGGTTTTGTACCTCTCTTGACCCAGGGTTTCTTGATACCCTGTGATTGTCCCTGATTTCTGCCCCCTGGATTTGACCGCGGAGGCCGTCGGAACTGTTTCACAGCCGATGTGCCAGGGACTGGAGAAGTAGGCCTCTTAAAAGAAGGACTTCTACCCTTGTTCTTAACCGGTAAGAGTGAACTTTTACCGGCAGAAATTTTTTGGATATATTTGTCCAGATCTTCTCCAAATAAGCGTTCTCCATGAAATGGGAAGCTAACCAGCAGTTTTTTACAGGGAGCTTCAGCAGACCAGTTTTTGAGCCACAGAAGCCTACGCATATGTACTATAGACAGCGTAAAGCGGGAGGCCTGTTGGATTGTATCCTTTATGGCGTCCACCGCAAAACACAAGGCTCTAGGCAGGTCAGCTAGGGCAAGAGCCTGCTGATCTGGTAAGTCCCTTAAGACTTGTTTCAACTGATCTTTCACTGCTTGGCAGACTCCAATCGCTGCTACCGCAGGTTGTGTCACCATGCTTGCTGTAGAGAAAGCAGATTTTAGTAAAGACTCCAATTTTTTATCTATTGGGTCTTTGACATTGGAACATTATCTACTGGACATGTCAGTGATTTGTTAACAGAAGAGATGGCTGCGTCCACTGTAGGGACCCTCCATTTTTTTATGAACTTATCCTCCATGGGATAGATCACCGGAAATCTCTTGGGGGGAGCAAATATTTTATCAGGATGCTCCCAATCCTGGTAAATAAGCCCTTCTAATAAAGGGTGGATTGGGAAGGAACAGACAGCCTGGGGAGCTTTTAGCGACCCCAGCGAGGAAACCGTAGTGGATGGTGGTTCCGCCAGAGGCATTTTAAATGCTGATCGGACCATATTAGTCAGAGACTGAACCCATAATCTTTCAGCCTGAGATGCTGAGAAAGGTTCTTCCACTGTTGATTCCTCCATAACTGAATCAACCTCATCCTGATCCCCTTCAGGTAGGTTGATCTCTGTGTGGGGCTGTTCCTCCACTAACAGGCACTCTGAAGGAGGAGACGGAGATCGGACGCGCTTTTCCTGAGACAGGGAAGCAGCGATCAATGCTGTTAATCTCTCTTCCAATCCTCCCAGAGTTGAGGATAAAACCTCCTCTGTTATATATACAGGAGCAGGTGGACTGGGGACAGCCGCAGCACCAGGCATTCCTGCGGGGTTTCTACGGCTACTGACCTCTGAATTCTCAGGGGAGATTGGTGCAGTACAAGCATGCCCAATATCCTCAGAGCCCGATGGAGACCCCTTTGGCTCCCTGGAAGATCTATTTCCGGAGCGTCTGGACGACATATCCTTTAAGCACAAAGCTGAGGTATTCCTGTCGTCATACACCAATTTTGCTGGTAATAATCTAACACAGGTGCTGCTATATACCAGCTGGTGTCCACTAAAGTGCCTTTCTATGGGGATGCCTGCATCAACCGCCTCTGTGTGCCACTGTTTGTTGCTAGCTCTGTTTGCATCCAGCTGACACTTGTACTGTCTTTTAACTATGCTGGGACGCCCGCACATGCGCAGAAGCGCCGCGGCACGCATCGAGCGTCATCCACCCGCCCCGCCCCTTTTTTTCATAGGAGGCGCGTGCACGCGCCCGCACGCGCGCCCGTGCGCCATTGGCGCCCTTTTCGAAATCAAACAGGGGACTAGGAGCCAGGGCCCTTTTTGCCGGAGGGCCTGTGCGGTGGATGAGCGCAGCAACAGGGCAGAGGAAGTGGATTCCCACAGAGAAACTTACCAGCTGCCTGGATCTTTTGACTTGAGAAAACCAAAGATCCACATGACAAGAAAAATGGACTACAGCGGCCTCTAGTGGTTTAACACAGGTACCGCGGTCCCTTTTTTTTTTTTTTTTTTCTTGACTACTATTAAAATTTTACATTTTCAGTAGTTACAGGCAAACACAGATATTTAGCGGGAATACCGTTAGGTAACAGACAGAAAGACAAATTAGGGTTGGGGGTCCCCCAATAGAACCAAGTTCCTGGGGGCCCCCACTTACCTGATCCCCGCCGCAGGACTTTGTTTGGTCCACAGAAGTCCAAACTTCACCTATCACGGCAGGCATTGTAATTAAACCTTCAGGGACCGGGTTCCCAAGTATTCCACTCCCCTGGACCTGTATAGCACCCTGCACAGACAACATCTTGGTCGTGGGTATGACCAGAGCTCTGGATCCCAGCGTCCAGCCCTCCTAAGAGAAGCATTACAGGCAAAACCTTGCTCTTCTGCTGCAAGGCCCGGGTACCGACCGTTTAGCTATGAAGGTTTTTTTGGTGGGATCCGGAACAGCTTACTAAGGCCCAAAAGAACCTGTACGCAAGCCCAGTGAAAACACATGTTACTCTTTGGCCAACACCTTAGACACTGGCAAAAAACTGAGGTGCTCCCGGGTGGGAGGGGCTTATATAGGGGAGGGTACTTCCGGTTTGGAATTGGCCAGTGCCAACACCTGAAGGTAATCTATATAACCCATTAGTAATGACTAAGTCGCTCTGTGTCCCGTGATGTACGAAAAAGAAAAGACATATTTACTGAATAAGGTTAACAGTGTTCTATGACTTGAAATACGGGGTGTGTCCAAAAAGCTTGGTGAATGGTTCGATATCTCAACAGCAACATGGGCCAGGTGCGTGCGCATGCACATGGCTATTCAGGGACACGTTGAGAAGCATCCATTGCGTGGAGTACATGTGACCAGGAGACTAAACCCGCTGCGGGCAGTGTAAGACAGGGGTGCCCAACCTTTTGAACAGTGAGGGCCACTTTAGTGACTTGGTAACCTGTCGGGGGCCACAATGAGCGTTGCGGGTGGATGACAGGTCTGTGTCCACTCTGCATATGTAGAGCAGACACAGACACAGCCCGCTCTACTCTATGGGTCCTCCAATCTGATCCGCCCAGACAGAGTGGGGACAGATCCCCTTCTGTTTTTATAAGCAGACTGGATTGGAGATAGGCGGGTGTACACGGACACAAGTCCATTTACATCTGCCGCTTTATAGAGGTGAATGGGTATGGCTGGCGGCTGCTGGCTGTCATCCAGGGCAGGTACTGCTGGCTGGTACTACTGGGGGTATCCCTTTTGGGTGCTGTCCCAGATCACGGGTTCCCGACCTGCCATCCCCAAGCACCAGTGTGACAGGAGCTTGCGGTTGCAGCAGAGAGCAGAGCTGATGCTTCCTCTATCACGCTGGCAACTGTTACAGGCGGAATACATTTGGCATCACTCCGCCTATGAAAGGAGCCGGCACTATACAGGAAGCATCGGCTCTGCTTCCTCTAGCCGACTATGTTCTTCACACTAATGCTCGGGGATGGCAGGTTGGGAACCCGTGATCTGGGATTTCCGACCCGCCATTCAAGAGCAGGAGGTGGCGGGCCACATCAGAGGGCGCCGCGGCCCACATGTGGCCCGTGGGCCAGCTGTTGGGCACACCTGGTGTAAGAGGTAGGGTCACAGTGCAATGGAGCAATGAGTGAACATCAAGTTCTGCCACAAATTGGGGAAAACAGCATCGGTGACACATGAAATGTTGGTACAAGTGTATCGGAACAGAAGCCGTGAGCAGAAGGTGCGTTTACGACTGGTTCAAACACTTTCACGACAGGAAGAAAACGACTGAGAATGAGTCATGTTTGGGTCGGCCGTCAACAAGAAAAAACCCAGACATATTCGAGCAAGTGCAACAAATGCTGGCACAAGATCGGCGACTGACTCTACGATTGATGGTGGAGGAATTGGGCATTAGCAAGGACACGATGCGCACCATCATCCGCAAAGATTTGGGTAAGCAAAAGATCTGTTCCTGATTTGTGCCACACAAGAAAGCAAAACGGATGAAAACCTCTGCATATTTGATTACCATGTGTGATTAGAATCCATCCTTTCTGCGAACCATCGTCACAGGGGATGACACCTGGTGCTACCGACTTCAATGATATTCAATGGGCTGAAGTAGGATCAAAGTCGGACCAAAGTAGTGCAGGGAGCATTTTTAAAGTTGGACCAGTTAAGAGGGCTCCCATAGGGAAACATTAATTTTCACACGTCATTCGACATGACCTCCCAATGTCGGAGCGTTTGTCGGGCAAGTGTGAACCCAGCCTAATTCCTTGGTGTTAGTAGGCAGAAGAAACAGGTGTGATCTACTTGGTGTTAGTAGGCAGCTGAAAAACCTTTCTAGCTTGCAGAAGAAAAAGAAAACCGAAAAAATTCATTACAATAATACAGCTATACACAAGAAGCTCACATTTATTGTAATGGACGTGCCATGTTAGGACTCTGCTTTTACCAAGTGCACCTATCATTTACTTACATTGTAAGAAGTTGAGGCATTAGAGGTAAAGTGGATGAGTTGAAGTGCTCTTGAATATTTCTCATACAAGTCAGTTCTGTGCTTGCATTACAGACCAGCAATGCATGGACAATCACTGAAAAAAAAAAAAAATACAATAAAAGCACTGCTTTAATGAGTTTATGTAGTGCATGTACATTAAAGTTGTAAATCTAGGCACATATAAAAGACAAAAATTAATATAGATTTTTATATATTAAATTAATACATACTGTAAATCATTGTACTTTTTAATGCAAGCAGTGCAAATACCTGAATGCCTTTGCAGTCTCCTGTAAACCATAGCTGAGTTGGAGTGAAATCAGCACTAGGAGCCAGTCAGTTTTTGTTCTGACAAGCAACTTGCTGATAAGAGGAGAGAGCAGAGTGACAGAGGTATGAGCTCATCACTGTGCCGATTCTGTTTTGGTGTCTAGTCATAATCTGTGGGCAAGCTCATGACTGCCAGGTTTTAGAGAAAGTGGTTTAGAAGATGCTGGTCTTCATTTAACCACTTTAGCCCCGGAAGATTTGGTCCCTTAATGACCAGGCCATTTTTTGCGACACGGCACGGTGTCGTTTTAACTGATAATTGAGCGGTCGTTGAGACGTTGTACAAAAACAAAATTGAAGACCTTTTTTTCCCCACAAATAGACCTATCTTTTGATGGTATTTGATCACCTCTGCGATTTTTATTTTTTGCGATATAAACAAAAAAAAAGCGTCAATTTTGAACAAAAAATTTTTTTAATTTTTTGCTATAATAAATATCCCCCAAACTTAAAAAAACAAAAACAAATTTCTTCCTCAGTTTCGGCCGATATGTATTCTACATATTTTTGGTAAAAAAAAATAAAATAAATCGCAATAAGCGTATATTGAGTGGTTTACGCAAAAGTTATAGCGTCTACAAAATAGGGGATAGATTAATGGCATTTTTATTATTTATTTTTTTTCAGTAATGGCGGTGATCTGCGATTTTTATCAGGACAGAGACATTGCGGCGGACAGATCGGACACTTTTGACACATTTTTGGGACCACTGACATTTATACAGCGTTTGGAGCTAAAAATAGCCACTGTTTACAGTATAAATGTCACTGGCAGGAAAGGGGTTAACACTAGGGGCGATCAAGGGGTTAAATGTTTTCCCTAGATGTGTTCTAACTGTGGGGGGAATGTAGCTAAATAGAGGAAACAGGCTAACAAAACAGGAAGCGCCACCTAAGTGCAATATTTTAGTCACAATTTATTAAAGACAGAGGAGATGCACTTACAAACATATGTAAAAAACTGGCTCATCTGTGTGTGTAGTTCACAGTGTGATCCAGTCTTAGGTGCATCCAGGCTCATGGGTAGGCAGAGCAGTGTGTTGTTTCCATCCTGTGGCCACCAGGAGGCCAGCCAGAACCAGCAGGAAATGAGGATGATGACGTCACCAGAAGCCGAACAAGAGAGATCACTGGAAGGAAGGACAGGTGTTCAGCACACCACTGAGAAACCAGGCTACGCGCTCGGAGCTATCTGCTCCTTCAAGATGCCTCCTCCTGGTCCTGCCAGGTCTTTAAGCTGCATAATGGTCCCGGTCTTAAGTGGTTAATACAGTATGAAGTCTTCTCTTTATGTGCAGAAACTGACCGGAAACTGACTGCATGGTGTGAACTAGAGCCAACTAGAGCCATTGGAATACATGGAAAATACTGTGCATGCATTTTGTGCAGAAAAAAAGCACACGGAACTGCGTCTGGTGTGAACTGGCCCTAAAAAATTCTGAGTTTTTTTACCGCGATTTTACCGCGTTCGCGGTAAAAATAGCGCTAACGCCTATGCGTTTTACCGCATTTGCGTTAAAATAGCGCTAATGCCTATGTGTTTTACCGCGTTTTTACCGCATTTGCGGTAAAATAGCGCTAACGCCTATGTGTTTTACCACGTTACTCATTCATTTCAATGGAGATAGGCGTTTTTACAGCGCTATTTTTAGCGCCCTAAAGATGTTCCAAAAAAGCTGTTTGCAGGATTTTTTCCAACGCACAGCCAGCAAAACGCCTCAGTGTGAAAGCCCTCAGGGCTTTCACATTGAGAATGATGGGGTAGGATTATTTCAGGCATTTTTACAGCGCTATTTTTACCACGAAAACGCGGTAAAAACGCCTCAGTGTGAAAGGGGCCTTAGGAGCAAAGCTACATTTTAACATCAAAATCCTAATTACCAAGAATTCAAACTACAGGTGATTATTCTAATTTTTTACTAAACAGGCATCCAGCAGACAGTTGATTATAAAAGGGCGTTAAATAATAAAAAAATAAAAACCTTCCCATTTCATGCTGTCAGCAATTGCACCACATGGAGGAGAAAATATTACAAGGCCTGAGAAAGAGGTGAAGGCTACAAGAAGATCAGCAAAGCTTTACTTTTCAGTCAGAATACTGTAGCAAAAGTGATACAAAAATGTAACAAAGATGGAACTGCAACCATCTCAGAGACATCCAGGCCGTCCACAGAAGTTAATGCCTCGACAGGAGCGTCTTCTGATGAGAAGGGTTGAAGAAAATTGCCATATACTATACTGTCTTCCCTGATGTTGTAAAGCGCTGCGCAAACTGTTGGCGCTATATAAATGCTGTATAATAATAATAATAATAATATAAGTTCACTGCAGTTAGCGAAAGTAGTAGAAAGGCAAACTGGGCTGATTGTTTCCCGTGACACAATACGGTGTACTGCAGAGGAATGGCATGCATGGGTGTCATCCACAAAGGAAGCCTCTCCTAAAGCCCATGCACAAAAAAGCCCACCTAGAAATTTGCCAGGGTCCATGCTGAAAAATAAGACTACTGAGACTCTGTACGCTCAAGTTATGAGACCAAGATAAATGTTTTTGGAACTGATGGCTTTTAAAACTGTATGGCGTTGCAAAGGTGAGGAGTACAAAGAAAAATTCATGGTGCCTATCGTAAAACATGGTGGTGGCAGTGTCCTTCTGTGGGGCTGCATAAGTGCTATTGGTGTTGGGGAGCTACATTTCCTTGATGGTATCATGTATTCACAGATGTACTGCTCTATATTGAAAGAGAAGATGCTACCATCACTCCGTGCCAGGGGCGGACTGAGCATTCGAGCACTTGGGCACTGCCCGAGGGCCCCATGCCACTAGGGGGGCCTCATCAGGGTTGCCAGCCTCAGTAACACCAGGGACAGTATGTAAAAATCTGTGTTTTTTTTTTTAAATATTAAGATTATAGCTGCCCTGCCTCTCCAGTACCCTTTCAGTGTGTGTATGTGTATTCGGTGTGTACAGTATGTATACTGTGTGTCTGTGTATACTGTATGTGTGAGTGTGTATACTGTGTGGCCCCATAATCTATTGCCTGGGGGGCCCCATAATCTCCTATTGCCCGGGGGCCCCATGAGTTGTCAGTCCACCCCTGATTCTGCTACATATTTGTGGTTAAAAATAAATAGATGGGCCCCATGACACCACTTTGCCTTAACCTGTTCCTTACCGAGTCATTGTAAAATGACGTGGGCAGGAACCTTTCATCCCTCCGGGTGGACGTCATATGACGTCCTGGGCTTCCAGGGCAGCTAGGGGGCGTGTGCACCCGCCGCATCGCTCAGGACCCCGTGTGCGTGCCTGGCAGCCGCGATGTCCGCCGGACACCCGCGATTGCCTGTTTTCACAGCACGACCATGGATCTGTGTGTGTAAACACACAGATCCACGGTCCTGTCAGAGGAGAGGAGACCGATGTGTGTTCCCAGTACAGAGGAACACAGATCGGTCTCCTCCCCTTGTGAGTCCCCTCCCCCTACAGTTAGAATCACTCCCTAGGGAACATATTTAACCCCTTGATCGCCCCCTAGTGTTAACCCCTTCCCTAAACTGAGGGAAAAAATGTTTTTTTTTTATTGTGATATTTATTAAATCAAAAAGTAAAAAATATTGTGTTTTTTTCAAAGTTGTCGCTCTTCTTTTGTTTATAGCGCAAAAAAAGAAAAATCGCAGAGGTGATCAAATACCACCAAACGAAAGCTCTATTTGTGGGAAAAAAAACCCAAAGTTGTCATTTGGGTACAGTGTTGCATGACCGCGCAATTGTCATTCAAAGTGCGACAGTGCTAAAAACTAAAAATTGGTCTGGGCAGGAAGGGGGTGAAAATGCCCTATATTGAAGTGGTTAATCCCGAGTTCCCCTCGGGAATGTCCAAACAATTCCTTCCAATCTCATGGCCACATAAACACATTTTGGCCAAACAATTCTTCTACAAATCCACATTTCTAAGATGCAAAGAACTAGCCTCCCAAATGAAAGATCTCAAGTTCCCACTATGGACATATCTTCAAATACAACATCTTCTCCTAGGCCCGAATCACAAACCTCACTGAACCCGCCAACTTACTCCCCTAGAATGACTATGCTCAGAGAACACACCACAGAGACATGTGGTTTCAACCATCTGCTCAATACTCTTTGCCAAATACCCCACGAAAAACAAGACATGTCAATCTTGGGATAAAGAACTATCTCTAGACCTCACAGACATACAGTGGGAGCAAATATTTGAAAACATCCTCAAGGGCTCAATAAATGTGTCAACACAGGAAAATGTCTACAAGGTACTCACTAAGTGGTACAGAGTCCGGACCATTATCCACAAGTTTGCACCATCCATATCCAACTTATGCTGTGTGATGGATCAGGTAAAATGCCCATTTTCTATGCATTCTTTTTATACCACAAAGCCTATATTTTTATATACAAAAATGTACTTTCTTATTCCCTACTAAAAACTGATCGTCAGCAGCTTCTCTCACTGCCTGTGTGAGGTATCATGTTTCAGTACAGCAGCGGACTCTTCTCATTAATTTTTTACATCCCTGGCTCAGCTTGCATACTAGCTAGCTTTCTTCTCTGTCTTTTTTTCATAGCAACAGGTGATTTCAGCGTCATTGCCTCTCCAGCACCACCCCCTCCCATCGAATGAAGAATCTGAAACAAACATGGCGCCTCCATCCAGGACTACACCTTATCTGATGACGCACAGATCCTGGAGGAAGTTCACCTTACATGGACATGACCAATCAGAAACTACTAATACCTAGATAACATTATGCTAATGATACATATGCTCACCGCCTTAGTAGCTCACCTATAAAAGCCCATGCATCCGGAAGCAAATAAAGAAGTAACACATACCTTGAGCACGGCTCCAGTGTGGTTTCTTCTTGTGCATGCACCTAACTGCATAGGTTTAATCAGGACGGGGGCAGATACTCACCAGACGATTGGTCTGATCCAAAACAGCTGGAGTTGCAAATCTGAACCAGGCTCTCTCCTCCACATTTGGTGGTCATGCTCCATCATTCAAAAGTTCTGGCGCGAAGTCCACAACATAATTTCCAAGGTATCTACCTTCACATTAGAATTTTCTCCTTCCCAATTTCTCTTACACCATACCACTATACCCAGACGCTCTTACTTCAAATCTCTTGCTATGCACATGCTGAACACCACTGAGCGATGTGTCCCAACCTTATGGGGCAAAACCCGTGCCCCAATCAATGAATGGTTTCGGAAAATTGATCAAATCGCCAAAATGAAAGAGCTCATAGCCATCTCCCATGACAACATCCCCAAACACACTACCACCAATATAAATTGGCCTAAAATAATTTGATTTTATAAAAAATGTTATTGGATATTTTTATAGCAGAAAGTAAAAAAATAGGATTTTTATAACAGCTTACCTGTAAAATCCTTTTCTTGGAGTACATCACGGGACACAGAGCGACATAGTCATTACTAATGGGTTATATAGTTACCGTCAGGTGCTGGCACTGGCAACTTCCAAAACCGGAAGTACCCTCCCCTATATAAGCCCCTCCCATCCGGGAGCACCTCAGTTTTGTAGCAAAGCAATAAGTGTCCCCAAAGAGGGGCGGGAGCTCTGTGTCCCGTGATGTACTCCAAGAAAAGGATTTTACAGGTAAGCTGTTATAAAAATCCTATTTTCTTTCTCGTACATCACGGGACACAGAGCGACATAGTCATTACTAATGGGATGTCCTAAAGCAATGCCAAATGAGGGGGGGGATACACCATATATAAGCTGAGCGCTATCAGACATGAGGATCTTTTGCGGCCTGCAACACACTGCGCCCAAAGGCGACATCCTCCTGACTTCTAACGTCCACCTGGTAGAACCTAGTAAACGTGTGTACTGAAGACCATGTTGCGGCCTTACAGACTTGAGCCAGGGAGGCCTGGTGATGCACTGCCCATGAAGTTCCAACTGCTCTCGTGGAGTGCGCCCTAACTTTGAACGGAGGCGGTCTACTTCTCAAGCTATAGGCTTGTATTATGACCTGTCGAATCCACTTGGCTAAAGTAGATTTTGACGCTGCCTGACCCTTTCTGGGGCCTTCCGGCAGAATAAACAAAGTATCCGTTCTGCGAATCTGAGCAGTGGCTTTTAGATAAGCTTTAACTGCTCTTACTACATCCAAAGAATGCAATAACTTTTCCTCTACCGAAGTAGGCTTGGGGAAAAAAGAAGGAAGAACCACATCTTGGTTCAAATGAAAACTCGATACCACCTTAGGAAGAAAGGCTGGATGAGGACGTAACACTACTCTGTCCTTATGGATAACCAGATATGGCTCCCTACAGGACATAGCTGCTAATTCCGATACTCTTTTAGCCGAACAAATGGCTACTAGAAAAATCAATTTCCTGGTGAGAAGCACTAAGGAAATATGCTGTAATGGTTCAAATGGTTGTTTCTGTAGAACCGACAGAACCAAGTTTAGATCCCATGGACATATGGGAATATTAACCGGAGGACTAATACGCATCACTCCTTGTATAAAGGCTTTGACTAGTGAATGCGAAGCCAAGGGCCTTTGAAAAAATATTGACAAGGCCGAAATCTGACCTTTGATAGTACTCAAGGCAAGCTTCCTATCTACAGCCCATTGTAGGAAGTCCAGAATTCTACCTATTACGTATTTACGTGGATGCCATTTCCTGGCCTCACACCAGGCGATGTACGCCTTCCAGATTCTATAGTAGATCTGCCTGGATACCGGTTTCCTGGCATTGATCATGGTAGACACCACAGCATTAGAGAGCCCTCTCCTTTTTAGAATGTGGGCTTCAATAGCCAGGCCGTCAAACCTAGGGCTGGTAAGGAAGGGTGGTATATCGGTCCCTGCGAAAGCAGGTCCGGACGATGTGGGAGGGTCCAAGGACTCCCCACAGACATTTTTACAATCTCCGCGTACCATGCTCTTCGGGGCCACGCTGGAGCCACCAGAATCACTGGTTTCTTTTCTACCCTGATTCTGCGGAGTAATCGAGGTAACAATTGTGGCGGTGGGAATGCATATATCAGCTTGAACTGATCCCAAGGGAACACTAGGGCATCCGAGCCGCACGCTAGGGGATCCCTTGTCCAAGAGACAAACCTGTCCACTTTCGTGTTGAACCTGGATGCTAGCAGATCTACATCCGGTGTTCCCCACCGCTGACATATTGTCCGGAAAACCTCGGGATGAAGGGACCATTCCCCTGGGCATAATTGTTGGCGACTTAGAAAGTCCGCCTTCCAATTCTCCACCCCTGGAATGAATACCGCAGATATGGCTGGGACATATCTTTCTGCCCATCTCAGGATGTAATTTACTTCCCTTTGGGCTGCACGACTCCTGGTGCCCCCCTGACGATTGATATATGCCACTGCTGTGGCATTGTCTGACTGAACTCTGACAGGGGACCCTTGGAGTTTGGATGTCCATGCTACTAGGGCATACCGGGCTGCTCGTATCTCTAAGAGATTGATGGGCAGGGCCTTTTCCGCATCCGACCATCTGCCCTGGAGAGACCATTGCTCCAGTACTGCTCCCCAGCCTAAAAGGCTGGCATCTGTAGTGACCACCTTCCAAGAAATCGGACTGAAGGATTTCCCTCTTTCCAGATTCCGGGGAACCAACCACCAACGGAGGCTTCTGCGAACGGAAGGGGACAAGGACATTGGTACGTCCAGAGCCTGAACTTTTTTGTTCCAGGCTGACAGTATGGCCCTTTGCAACTTCCTTGAATGGAATTGACCGTAGGGTACTGCTTCGAATGATGCCACCATTTTTCCCAGCAGCCTCATGCACAGGCGTATGGATGGCTGTCTTTTTGAACCCACTAAGTGGATCAAATCTCTCAAAGACGACCCCTTTTCTCGAGGCAAGAAAATTTTTCTCTGGTCTGAATCCAGCCTTAGCCCCAAGTATTCCAGACTTTTGACTGGTTTTAGGGCTGACTTGTCTCGGTTGATAATCCAACCGTGATATTCCAGATACTTGATTGTCTCGTGAACAACCACTTCTAGTTTTTCCACTGAGTGGTCTATCAGCAACAAGTCGTCTAGATATGCCATTATCGTTACACCTCGTGTTCTTAGATTGGCCAATAATGGGGCCAGAATTTTTGTGAACACTCTTGGTGCTGTGGCCAGACCGAAGGGTAAGGCTCTGAACTGAAAATGGCGCCCTTCTATCGCAAAGCGTAGAAATTTTTGGTGGGCTGGAAAGATGGGGATGTGCAAATACGCATCTTTGATGTCGATCGAGGCTAACCATTCCTCCCCTTGTAGGGCAGTGGCTACCGATCGGATCGACTCCATCCGGAAAGTCCTGATATGTAGGAATTTGTTTAGCCCTTTTAGATTTAATATGGGCCTCACGTCCCCGTTTGGCTTCGGAACTGTAAAGAGGTTTGAGTAAAACCCGAACCCCCATTCTTCCAGGGGGACCTCTATAATTACTGCTTGAAGCAATAATTGTTCCAGTGCCAACAGGAGGGATCCTCTCTTCTGGGGATCCCTTGGCACGTTCGACCTTATAAAGCGGGAAGGAGGGGAGTTTTTTAACTCCAATTTGTATCCCAGATTTACTGCGGAGAGCACCCATCTGTCTCGGATCGTGTCCCGCCAGGTTTCTGTGAACAACTGAAGTCTTCCCCCCACCCGATTGGGTGGGGGCAACCCTTCATGCATTTGACTTTGGGGGAGGTTTTGTACCTCTCCTGCTCCAGGGCTTCTTGTTACCCTGCAACTGTCCCTGATTTTTACCTCCGGGATTTGACCGGGGAGGCCGTCGGAACTGTTTCACAGCCGATGTCCTAGGGACTGGAGAAGCCGGCCTCTTAAAAGAGGGACCTCTAACTCTATTTTTGACCGGCAAGAGTGTACTTTTACCGCTGGAAATTCTCTGGATATACTTGTCCAGGTCTTCCCCGAATAAGCGCTCCCCATGAAATGGGAAGCTGACCAGCAATTTTTTACAGGGAGCTTCAGCAGACCAGTTTTTGAGCCATAGAAGCCTGCGCATATGTACTACAGACAGCGTAAGGCGGGAGGCCTGATGGATTGAATCCTTTATAGCGTCCACCGCAAAGCATAAGGCTCTAGGTAGATCAGCTAGAGCAAGAGCCTGCTGATCTGGCACGTCCCTTAAGACCTGTTTCAACTGATCCTTCACTGCTTGGCAGACCCCTATAGCTGCCACTGCTGGTTGTGTCACCAATCCTGCTGTAGAAAAAACAGATTTCAATAAGGACTCCAATTTTTTATCTATTGGGTCCTTGAACATTTGGACATTTTCCACCGGACATGTCAGTGATTTATTCACACAAGAGATGGCTGCGTCCACTGTAGGGACCTTCCATTTTCTGACGAACTTATCCTCCATAGGATAGACCACCGGAAATCTCTTGGGGGGAGTAAATATTTTGTCAGGATGCTCCCAATCCTGGTAAATGAGCCCCTCCAGTAAAGGATGGATCGGAAAAGAACAAACAGTCTGGGGAGCTTTTAGCGACCCCAACGAGGAGACAGAAGAGGAGGATGGCTCCGCAAGTGGCATTTTAAATGCTGATCGGACCATATTAGTCAGGGACTGCACCCATAACCTCTCAGCATGTGATGCTGAGAACGGCTCCTCCACTGTTGATTCCTCTACAACTGAATCAACCTCATCCTGATCCCCCTCAGGTAGGTCGTTCTCTGTATGGGACTGTTGCTCTGTTAACAGGCACTCTGAGGGAGGAGACGGAGATCGAGCGCTTTTCTCCTGTGACAGGGAAGCAGCAATTAGTGCTGACAATCTCTCTTCCAGCCCTCCCAGAGCTGAGGAAAAAACCTCCTCTGTTACATACACAGGAGCAGGTGAACTGGGGACAGCCACAGTACCAGGTACTCCTGGGGGTGCCCTACGGTCACTAACCTCTGATTCTTCAGGGGAGACTGGTGCAGCCAAAGCATGCCCAAGATCCTCAGAGCCCGATGGAGACCCCCTATTCCTCCTGGAATTTCTAGTCCCGGAGTTTTTAGACGGCATATTCCTAAGCCACAAAGCTGAGGTATTCCAGCCGAAAATACACCAGTTACTGATAATAGTCTAGCATAAATGCTGCTATAATAAACAGTTGGTGTCTACTAATGTGCCTTTCTAGGGGATGCCTGTATCAACCGCTTGCTTTATGCCTTTAAATGTTGCCAGCTCTGTCTCTGTACTTCATAGCCAGCTTACTGCAATAATGTGGCTTTTTAAAAACCTGCTGGGACGCCCGCACATGCGCAGAAGCGCTGCGGCGCGCACAGAGCGTCATCCCCAGGCCCCGCCCCTTTTTCCGGCCACCTCTATATATAGAGGCGCGTGCACGCGCACGCGCGCGGCCACGTGCGCCTCGGCGCTAATTTTCAAACATGGAAACCAGGGACAGGAGCCAGGGCCCCCTTTGCCGCAGGCCGGGGGATAGACGAACACTGCAACATGGCAGAGGAAACAGTTTCCCGTAGGAGAACTCACCAGCTGCCTGGACTTTGCTCTCTGAGAAGAAACTAGTCCATATGACAAGAAAAACATTCCACAGCGGCCTCTAGTGGACAAACACAGGTACCGCAGTTTAATATACTAAACATATATAAAAAAACATTTTTTTTTTTTTTTTTTTTTCTTGACCACCATTAAAAATTATTACATTTTTTTTTTTAGTAGTTACAGGCATGCACAGATATTAGCGGGAATACCGTTAGGTAACAGACAGAAAGACAAATTAGGCTTGGGGGTCCCCCAATAGAACCAAGTTCCTGGGGGCCCCCACTTACCTGTTCCCCGCCGCAGGACTTTGTTTGGTCCACAAAAGCCCAAACTTCACCTATCACGGCAGGCATTGTAATCAAACCTTCAGGGACCGGGTTCCCAAGGATTCCACTCCCCTGGACCTGTATAGCACCCTGCACAGAAAACATCTTGGTCGTGGGTATGACCAGAGCTCTGGATCCCAGGGTCCAGCTCTCCTAAGAGAAGCATTACAGGCAGAACCTTGCTCTTCTCTGCAAGGCCCGGGTACCGACCGTTTAGCTATGAAGCTTTTTTGGTCGGATCCGGAATAGCTTACTGAGGCCCAAAAGAACCTGTACGCAAGCTCAGTGAAAAACACATGTTTCTTCTTGGCCAACACCTTAGACACTGGCAAAAAACTGAGGTGCTCCCGGATGGGAGGGGCTTATATAGGGGAGGGTACTTCCGGTTTTGGAAGTTGCCAGTGCCAGCACCTGACGGTAACTATATAACCCATTAGTAATGACTATGTCGCTCTGTGTCCCGTGATGTACGAGAAAGAAAATATTGTTTTGTATATTTTGTATTTTAACTTGTATATTGTGTATATGTAATTGTATATTATGACCAAAATTGTCAGTCTTTTTTTGTTTATAGCACAAAAAATAAAAACCGCAAAGGTGATCAAATACCACCAAAAGAAAGCTCTATTTGTGGGATAAAAGGAATTATTTTATTTGGGTACAGCGTCGCACGACCGCGCAATTATCAGTTAAAGTAACGTAGTGCTGTATCACAAAATAAATGGCCTGGTCATGAAGGGGGGTAAATCATATGAAGTACATCAGGACTGACCAATTTTTAAATATACAGTATTTACCATAGATTGTACACGCTATAACTAAGAAACCTATTAACATACCAAAGACGTAGCAGAATACACTTTGGCCTAAATTTATGAAGAAATTTGATTTTTTTTACTTATCAATCAATATACGCTTATTGGGATTTATTTTTACCAAAAATGTGTAGTAGAATACATATTGGCCTAAATTTGTGAAGAAATTCGATTTTTTTTAATTTTATTGGATATGTTTTATAACCAAAAATAAAAAATATATATATTTTTTTAAATTTTTGGTCTTTTTGAATTTTTTTAACAATTATATTGTAGACGCTACAACTAAGAAACCAATTAATATAAACTTTTATATTTTTTTTTACCAAAGACATGTAGCAAAATAAATTTTGGCCTAAATTTATGAAGAAATTCGATTTTTTTTTTATTCAATTTTTTATACATTGTGACAGCAGGAAGGTAAAGTCACCTGGTTGCATCCAGGGGGGTAGATATATTTCTCCCAGATTCAGGCTTTATGCCGACTTATACAACTAGGGAGTTGATGAAGCCCAGCTGAGGCTAGTGGGCTCATGAATGACTCATACCTCTAGGGAGAGTGCTGGGCGTCGTGAGGCAGGGAGTTGATGAGACCAGCTGAAGCCTGTCAGTTCGTTTAAGGCCTCTATAAAAACTCCCAGATTCATTAGGTGTTTGCTCATGCCTGGAACCAGACCTGTGTGGACTGTCTAGGGAGAGTGAACCCCTGTGCGGTGAGGCAAAGCCTGTGTGGCTATTTGTTTGGACTTTTACTAAACCAGGGACTTAGGGACTAGGACAGCACCAGGCTGATCCCAGTTGTTAGTTTAGGAAACCTGCATGTTTAGTCAGAGGTCAAACTGACCAGGATTTATTTTGTTTATGTTTCTTTTTGGCTTTGCTGTGTTTTTGTCACTGTACATAGAGAAATAAACCGCACCTTTTGATTTTGAAAACCACAACCTCCGTCTGCTGTACCTGTTTTTGTGTGGGGAGCCCAACCAGGGGGTCACACACACCCGCTACCGAGTTAACCCCCTCACAGTTGGTGGAGAACCAGTGGCAGTTTTTTTTAAGCCAGCATGGAGGAGATACTGAAACAGCTGGCTCTAGCAAATGCCAATCAACAGCAGACAAATGCAGGTTTGCAAAGGAGCCTTGCAGCCCAGCAGCAAGCTCATCAACAAGCCCAGCAGCAATCTGAGGCCCGCTTCATAGACCTGTTACAGAAGCAAGAGCAGAGACTACAACAAATGGAAGCAGTAATGCAGCAACGTCCGCAGACCAGTGAGGAAAGCCGTCCCACTAATACCGCGTCCTTTGGGGTGAGTCGTTTATTGACAAAAATGACTGGAGAGGATGATCCAGAGGTATTTTTGACCACATTTGAAAGGACTGCTGAAAGAGAAAAGTGGCCTGAGGAGCAGTGGGCTGGACTGGTGGCTCCTCTGTTAACTGGTGAATCGCAGAAGGCTTACTATGACCTAGAGCCTGACCAAGCAAAAGACTATGTGATGCTAAAAGCTGAAATATTGGCAAGGCTGGGTGTCACCCTGGCTGTCCGGGCTCAGCGTGTGCATAACTGGACTTTCCAGCTTGGAAAACCCCCCAGGTCTCAAATGTATGATCTCATTCACCTGAGCAGGAAGTGGCTACAGCCAGAGACTTTGTCCGCACCGGAGATTGTGGAACGTGTTGTGATGGATCGTTTCTTGAGAGCTCTTCCTACCGCCATTCAAAAGTGGGTAAGCCATGGAGACCCAGAAACGGCCGGTAAACTTGTGGATCGTGTAGAGAGATACTTGGCTACAGAGAACCTGACGGCCTCTTCCAGAGACTCTCGGACTTTCCACCCTAAGACCAGACCATCCCCAGGGGCGGATAAGAGGATTCCAAGGGGTGAGGGTGGAGAGAGTGAGAGGGTGGGAGCTCTACCCAAAGTTTGGCGAGAACAGCCTGGGAAGTCAGGGGCTCAAGAGGCAGCCAAATGGATTGTTTGCTACCGCTGCCGGCAAGCGGGACATATTGCAGCAAATTGCCCGGTTGTGGAGGAACCCATGCAATGTGACTTTCTGACGGACAGACGTCAGTCGCTGTGTGCGACAGTCGCATGCACTGCCATTCGGGGAACTGAGAAACATTTATGCAAAATGTGTATTAATGGTAGAAATGTTGTGGTATTACTGGATTCAGGTAGCCTTGTGACCCTGATAAAGGCTGAATTAGTTAAAACAGAGGTCTCTGGGAATAGCAAGGTAGCTGTTATTTGTGTGCATGGGGACACCCGAGAGTATCCAGTGACTACAGTGTGTTTCGAGACCCCCAAAGGTACCCTCTCTCATCCAGTGGGGTTAGTATCTCAATTACCGCATGATGCCATTGTGGGAAGGGATTTTCCGAAGTTCTGGGAACTGTGGGATGATCCTGAGCCCCCCACTGGTGCCCCTATGTACCAGGAATGTGATAGCCAGAACTCCTCTGAGAGTGGTGAGGACTCTCCAGAATTTCCCTTGTCAGTATTGGCAGGGGAGACTCAAGAAACTGGAGAGGAGCCCACCTCCTCAGACGAAAACCTACCGTCTGTGGAGTTTTCTGATCTGGAGGTTCACAGGGAAAATTTTGCCACAGAACAGTTAAAAGACCCCGCCCTAATAAAGGCACGGGAAAACGTAGTGGAAATAGATGGCGAGTTAGTGAACCCAGATAATACCTGCACTTACCCATACTTCAGCGTAGAGAAGGACCTACTGTATCGGGTGGCAAAAAGGGCAGAAGAAACCGTTGAGCAGCTTGTGGTGCCCAAACCTTACAGGAAGTTGGTGTTGGAGTTGGCCCATGGGCACATTCTTGGAGGTCATCTGGGGACAGAGAAAACCCGAGAGAGGGTATTACAGAGATTCTATTGGCCTGGGGTGATGAAGGACATAGAAAATTATTGTTCCTCCTGCCCTGTGTGTCAGAGGTCGGCCCCGATGCCACATTTCCGTAGCCCGCTGGTCCCTCTACCCATCATTGAGGTCCCGTTTGAGAGAATCGCAATGGATTTGGTAGGTCCTATAATCAAGTCCGCTAGGGGGCACCAGTACATATTGGTTATAATGGACTATGCCACCCGTTATCCAGAAGCGATCCCTCTCAGAAATACCTCGGCCAAAACCATAGCCAAAGAGCTATCTCTTGTTTTTAGCCGGGTGGGTATTTGTAAAGAACTGCTTACGGACCAAGGTACACCCTTTATGTCCCGGGTTATGAAAGAGCTGTGTAAATTGTTCAAAGTGACGCAATTGCGTACATCTGTGTATCACCCCCAAACCGATGGGCTGGTTGAAAGATTCAACAAAACCCTAAAACAAATGTTGAAGAAAGTGGTGGATAGAGATGGAAAGGATTGGGACTGTCTACTTCCTTATTTGATGTTTGCTATTAGGGAGGTGCCCCAATCCTCTACGGGATTCTCCCCCTTTGAGTTACTGTATGGGAGACACCCAAGAGGGCTGTTGGATATTGCCAAGGAAACTTGGGAAAGTGAGAGTTCTCCCCACAGGAGTGTGATTGAGCATGTCGCCCTGATGCAAGATCGAATTGCACAGGTAATGCCCATCGTGAAGGAACATTTGGCCCAAGCGCAGTTGGCACAGCAGAGAGTGTACAACCGTGGAGCCAAGACCCGTACCTTTTCCCCGGGGGATAGGATATTGGTACTTGTCCCTACGGTTGAAAGTAAATTCCTTGCCAAATGGCAAGGCCCCTACGAGATAATGGAAAAAGTGAGCGAAGTGAATTACAAGGTCAGACAACCAGGAAGGCGAAAGCCCGAACAGATATATCACGTTAATCTGTTGAAAGCCTGGAGGGATAGAGAGTCCCTAGTCGCAGAAACTTGGTCACCAGCTCAAACTGGTTGTGTGATTCCGGAGGTTGGAATAGCAGCCACCTTGTCACAACCCCAACAACAGGAGGTTAAGGAGTTTGTGCTTCGCAACAAGGAGGTGTTCTCTGAGCTGCCGGGACAAACATCTGGGGTAGAGCATGATATTATTACCCCGCCCGGTGAAAGGGTGAAGTTAAAACCCTATCGGATCCCAGAGGCCCGACGGGAGGCAATACGGGAGGAAGTACAGAAAATGCTGAACTTAGGGGTGATAGAGGAGTCCCAAAGTGATTGGTCTAGTCCCATTGTGTTGGTGCCTAAACCGGATGGGAGCTGGCGATTTTGTAACGATTTTCGTCAGTTGAACAAAGTTACAAAATTTGACACCTACCCCATGCCACGTATAGATGAGTTGATCGACCGGCTGGGAACAGCCCGATACATGACGACTCTTGACCTCACAAAAGGGTATTGGCAAATTCCCCTGGCCAAGTCGGCCAAAGAGAAAACCGCATTTGTAACCCCAGACGGGGCGTTCCAATATAAAGGGATTTTTATAACAGCTTACCTGTAAAATCCTTTTCTTGGAGTACATCACGGGACACAGAGCGACTTAGTCATTACTAATGGGTTATATAGTTTACCTTCAGGTGTTGGCACTGGCCAATTCCAAACCGGAAGTACCCTCCCCTATATAAGCCCCTCCCACCCGGGAGCACCTCAGTTTTGTAGCCAAGCAATAAGTGTCCCAAAAAGAGGGGTGGGAGCTCTGTGTCCCGTGATGTACTCCAAGAAAAGGATTTTACAGGTAAGCTGTTATAAAAATCCCTTTTTCTTTTTCGTACATCACGGGACACAGAGCGACTTAGTCATTACTAATGGGACGTCCCAAAGCAATGCCAAATGAGGGGGGGGTACATAAGCTGGGCGCCATCAGGCATGAGGATCTTTTGCGGCCTGCAACACACTGCGCCCAAAGGCGACATCCTCCTGACTTCTAACGTCTACCTGATAGAATCTAGTAAACGTGTGTACCGAAGACCATGTTGCGGCCTTACATACTTGAGCCAGGGAGGCCTGGTGATGCACTGCCCATGAAGTTCCAACCGCTCTTGTGGAGTGCGCCCTAACTTTGAACGGAGGCGGTCTCTTTCTCAAGCCATAGGCTTGTATTATGACCTGTCGAATCCACTTGGCTAAAGTAGATTTTGATGCTGCCTGACCCCTTCTGGGGCCTTCCGGCAGAACAAACAAAGAATCCGTTCTGCGAATCTGAGCAGTGGCTTTTAGATAAGCTTTAACTGCTCTTACCACATCCAAAGAATGTAATAACTTTTCCTCTACTGAGCTAGGTTTGGGGAAAAAAGAAGGAAGAACCACATCTTGGTTCAAATGAAACCTCGATACCACCTTAGGAAGAAAGGCTGGATGAGGACGTAATACTACTCTGTCCTTATGGACAACCAGATATGGCTCCTTACAGGACATAGCTGCTAATTCCGACACTCTTTTAGCCGAACAAATGGCTACTAAGAAAACCAATTTCCTGGTGAGAAGAACCAAGGAAATGTGTTGTAATGGTTCAAACGGTTGTTTCTGTAGAACCGACAGAACCAGGTTTAAGTCCCAAGGACATATGGGAATACTAACCGGAGGGCTAATACGCATCACTCCTTGTATAAAGGCTTTGACTAGTGAATGCGAAGCCAAGGGCCTTTGAAAAAATATTGACAAGGCCGAAATCTGACCCTTGATAGTACTCAAGGCCAGCTTCCTATCTACAGCCCACTGTAGGAAGTCCAGAATCCTCCCTATCATGTACTTACGTGGATGCCATTTCTTGGTCTCACACCACGTAATGTACGCTTTCCAGATCCTATAATAGATCTGCCTGGATACCGGTTTCCTGGCATTGATCATGGTAGATACCACAGAATTAGAGAGCCCTCTCTTTTTCAGAATGTGGGCTTCAATAGCCAGGCCGTCAAACCTAGGGCTGGTAAGGAAGGGTGGTATATCGGTCCTTGCGACAGCAGGTCCGGACGAAGTGGGAGGGTCCAAGGACTCCTCACTGACATTTTTACAATCTCCGCGTACCATGCCCTTCGGGGCCACGCTGGAGCCACCAGAATCACTGGTTTCTTTTCTACCCTGATTCTGCGGAGTAATCGCGGTAACAATTGTGGCGGTGGGAATGCATATATCAGCTTGAACCGATCCCAAGGGAACACTAGGGCATCCGAGCCGCAAGCTAGGGGATCCCTTGTGCGAGACACAAACCTGTCCACCTTTGCGTTGAATCTGGATGCTAGCAGATCTACATCCGGTGTTCCCCACCGCTGGCATATTGCCTGGAAAACCTCGGGGTGAAGAGACCATTCCCCCGGGCATAATTGTTGGCGACTTAGAAAGTCCGCTCTCCAATTTTCCACTCCTGGGATGAAAACCGCGGATATGGCTGGGACATATCTTTCTGCCCACTCCAGGATGCAATTTGCTTCCTTCTGGGCTGCACGACTTTTGGTGCCACCCTGATGATTGATATATGCCACTGCCGTGGCATTGTCTGATTGAATTCTGACAGGGGACCCCTGGAGTTTGGATGTCCATGCTACTAGGGCATACCGGGCTGCTCGTATCTCTAAGAGATTGATGGGCAGGGCCTTTTCTGCTTCTGACCACCTGCCCTGGAGAGACCATTGCTCCAGCACTGCCCCCCAGCCGATGAGGCTGGCATCTGTAGTGACCACCTTCCAAGAAACCGGACTGAAGGGTTTCCCTCTTTCCAGATTCTGGGGCACCAACCACCAATGGAGGCTCTTGCGAACGGAAGGGGACAGGGACATTGGTAAGTCTAAAGCCTGAACTTTTTTGTTCCAGGCTGACAGTATGGCCCTTTGCAAATTCCTTGAATGGAATTGACCGTAGGGTACCGCTTCGAATGAAGCCACCATCTTTCCCAGCAGCCTCATGCAGAGACGTATGGATGGTTTTCTTTTTGTACCCACTAAGTGGGTCAAATTTCTTAAAGACGACACCTTCTCTGGAGGTAAGAAAATCTTTCTCTGATTTGAATCCAGCCTTAGCCCTAAGTATTCCAGACTTTTGACTGGTCTTAGAGCTGACTTGTCCCGGTTGATAATCCAACCGTGATATTCCAGATACTCGATTGTCTTGTGAATAGCTACTTCCAGTTTTTCCACTGAGTGGTCTATTAGTAGCAGGTCGTCTAGATATGCCATTATCGTTACACCCTGTGTTCTTAGATTGGCCAATAATGGGGCCAGAATTTTTGTGAACACTCGTGGTGCTGTGGCCAGACCGAAAGGTAAGGCTCTGAACTGAAAATGGCGCCCTTCTACTGCAAAGCGTAGAAATTTCTGATGGGCCGGAAAGATGGGAATATGCAGATAAGCATCCCTTATGTCGATCGAGGCTAGCCATTCCTGCCCTTGTAGGGCGGTGGCCACTGATCGGATCGACTCCATCCGAAAGGTCCTGATATTTAGGAACTTGTTTAGCCCTTTTAGATTTAATATGGGCCTCACGTCCCCATTTGGTTTGGGGACTGTGAAAAGGTTCGAGTAAAACCCGAATCCGCTTTCTTCCAGGGGAACCTTCATGATTACCCCTTGGAGCAATAGTTGTTCTAGTGCCAGAAGGAGGGATCCTCTCTTTTGGGGATCTCTTGGCACGTTTGACCTCATAAATTGGGCAGGAGGAGTGCCTTTTAACTCCAGCTTGTATCCCAGACTTACTGCGGAGAGCACCCATCTGTCTCTGATGGTGTCCCGCCAGGTCTCTGTGAACAACTGAAGTCTTCCCCCCACCCGATTGAGCGGGGGCAATACTTCATGCCTTAGGGGGAGGTTTTGTACCTCTCTTGATCCAGGGCTTCTTGTTACCCTGTGATTGTCCCTGATTTCTGCCCCCTGAATTTGACCGCGGAGGCCGTCGGAACTGCTTCACAGCCGATGTGCCCGGGACTGGAGAGGTAGGCCTCTTAAAAGAAGGACTTCTACCCTTGTTCTTAACCGGTAAGAGTGAACTTTTACCGGCAGAAATTTTCTGGATATATTTGTCCAGATCTTCTCCAAATAAGCGTTCTCCATGAAATGGGAAGCTAACCAGCAGTTTTTTACAGGGAGCTTCAGCAGACCAGTTTTTGAGCCACAGAAGCCTACGCATATGTACTATAGACAGCGTAAAGCGGGAGGCCTGTTGGATTGTATCCTTTATGGCGTCCACCGCAAAACACAAGGCTCTAGGCAGGTCAGCTAGGGCATGAGCCTGCTGATCTGGTAAGTCCCTTAAGACTTGTTTCAACTGATCTTTCACTGCTTGGCAGACTCCAATCGCTGCTACCGCAGGTTGTGTCACCATACTTGCTGTAGAGAAAGCAGATTTTAGTAAAGACTCCAATTTTTTATCTATTGGGTCTTTGAACATTGGAACATTATCTACTGGACATGTCAGTGATTTGTTAACAGAAGAGATGGCTGCGTCCACTATAGGGACCCTCCATTTTCTTATGAACTTATCCTCCATGGGATAGATCACCGGAAATCTCTTGGGGGGAGCAAATATTTTATCAGGATGCTCCCAATCCTGGTAAATAAGCCCTTCTAATAAAGGGTGGATTGGGAAGGAACAGACCGCCTGGGGAGCTTTTAGCGACCCCAGCGAGGAAACCGTAGTGGATGGTGGTTCCGCCAGAGGCATTTTAAATGCTGATCGGACCATGTTAGTCAGAGACTGAACCCATAATCTTTCAGCCTGAGAAGGTGAGAAAGGTTCTTCCACTGTTGATTCCTCTATAAGTGAATCAACCTCATCCTGATCCCCTTCAGGTAGGTCGATCTCTGTGTGGGGCTGTTCCTCCACTAACAGGCACTCTGAAGGAGGAGACGGAGATCGGACGCGCTTTTCCTGTGACAGGGAAGCAGCGATCAATGCTGTTAATCTCTCTTCCAATCCTCCCAGAGTTGAGGATAAAACCTCCTCTGTTATATATACAGGAGCTGGTGGACTGGGGACAGCCGCAGCACCAGGCATTCCTGCGGGGTTTCTACGGCTACTGACCTCTGCATTCTCAGGGGAGATTGGTGCAGTGCAAGCATGCCCAATATCCTCAGAGCCCGATGGAGACCCCTTTGGCTTCCTGGAAGATCTATTTCCGGAGCGTCTGGACGACATATCCCTTAAGCACAAAGCTGAGGTATTCCCGTCGTCATACACCAATTTTTGCTGGTAATAGTCTAACACAGGTGCTGCTATATACCAGCTGGTGTCCACTAAAGTGCCTTTCTATGGGGATGCCTGCATCAACCGCCTCTGTGTGCCACTGTTTGTTGCTAGCTCTGTTTGCATGCAGCTGACACTTGTACTGTGTCTTTTAACCATGCTGGGACGCCCGCACATGCGCAGAAGCGCCGCGGCGCGCATCGAGCGTCATCCACCCGCCCCGCCCCTTTTTTTTCATAGGAGGCGCGTGCACGCGCCCGCGCGCGCGCCCGTGCGCCAATGGCGCCCTTTTCGAAAACCAACAGAGGACTAGGAGCCAGGGCCCTTTTTGCCGGAGGGCCTGTGCGGTGGATGAACGCAGCAACAGGGCAGAGGAAGTGGATTCCCTCAGAGAAACTTACCAGCTGCCTGGATCTTTTGAGTTGAGAAAACCAAAGATCCACATTTACAAGAAAAATGGACTACAGCGGCCTCTAGTGGTTTAACACAGGTACCGCGGTCCCTGTTTTTTTTTTTTTTTTCTTGACTACTATTAAAATTTTACATTTTCAGTAGTTATAGGCAAACACAGATATTTAGCGGGAATACCGTTAGGTAACAGACAGAAAGACAAATTAGGCTTGGGGGTCCCCCAATAGAACCAAGTTCCTGAGGGCCCCCACTTACCTGATCCCCGCCGCAGGACTTTGTTTGGTCCACAAAAGTCCAAACTTCACCTATCACGGCAGGCATTGTAATTAAACCTTCAGGGACCGGGTTCCCAAGGATTCCACTCCCCTGGACCTGTATAGCACCCTGCACAGACAGCGTCTTGGTCGTGGGTATGACCAGAGCTCTGGATCCCAGGGTCCAGCCCTCCTAAGAGAAGCATTACAGGCAAAACCTTGCTCTTCTGCTGCAAGGCCCGGGTACCGACCGTTTAGCTATGAAGCTTTTTTGGTGGGATCCGGAACAGCTTACTAAGGCCCAAAAGAACCTGTACGCAAGCCCAGTGAAAACACATGTTACTCTTTGGCCAACACCTTAGACACTGGCAAAAAACTGAGGTGCTCCCGGGTGGGAGGGGCTTATATAGGGGAGGGTACTTCCGGTTTGGAATTGGCCAGTGCCAACACCTGAAGGTAAACTATATAACCCATTAGTAATGACTAAGTCGCTCTGTGTCCCGTGATGTACGAAAAAGAAAAGAGAATGCCGTTCGGGTTACAGAATGCGCCGGCCACATTCCAGCGGAAAATGGACCAGATACTGAGGCCCCATCGGAAGTATGCTGCGGCTTACCTGGATGACGTAATTGTCCATAGCACAGATTGGGCCTCACATCTGCCAAAAGTGCAAGCAGTCCTAGACTCTATCCGGGAAGCGGGGTTTACGGCTAACCCCAAGAAGTGTACCATTGGGCAGGAGGAGGCCAAATATCTTGGGTACACCATTGGCAGGGGAGTGATAAAACCCCAACTCAACAAAGTCGAGGCCATCCAGAGTTGGCCACGTCCCAACAGCAAGAAGCAGGTACGGGCCTTTCTGGGAATCGCGGGTTATTATCGGCGCTTCATTCCCCACTTTGCTTCTAAGGCTGTGCCCCTAACCAACCTGACGAAAGGGAAAGGGTCGGTCATGATTAAATGGACCCCCGAGGCTGAGGCAGCATTCCAATTCTTGAAACAAGCCTTATGTAGCCAGCCAGTGTTGTACTCACCCGACTTCTCTAAAGACTTTGTCGTACAAAGTGATGCGTCAGATGTGGGGTTAGGAGCAGTATTGTCCCAGGTCTGGAACGGGGAAGAGCACCCAGTCATTTACCTCAGCAGGAAGTTGAAGTCCCATGAGGTAAATTACGCCACGGTTGAAAAGGAGTGTTTAGCGGTGAAGTGGGCTCTAGATTCCCTTCGGTACTATCTGCTAGGTAGGCACTTTGACATGGTTACGGATCACGCTCCGTTAAAGTGGATGGCTCAAAACAAGGAGACAAATAGAAGAGTGAATAGGTGGTTCCTGGCCCTACAGGAATTCAACTTCACAGTAAAGCATCGCCCTGGCGTTCAAATGGGGAATGTGGATGCTTTGTCTCGAGTACATGAATGCCTGATTGCTGGTGTTCCAACCCCAAGGTTAAAACAAGAGGGGGGGGGGTATGTGACAGCAGGAAGGTAAAGTCACCTGGTTGCATCCAGGGGGGTAGATATATTTCTCCCAGATTCAGGCTTTATGCCGACTTATACAACTAGGGAGTTGATGAAGCCCAGCTGAGGCTAGTGGGCTCATGAATGACTCATACCTCTAGGGAGAGTGCTGGGCGTCGTGAGGCAGGGAGTTGATGAGACCAGCTGAAGCCTGTCAGTTCGTTTAAGGCCTCTATAAAAACTCCCAGATTCATTAGGTGTTTGCTCATGCCTGGAACCAGACCTGTGTGGACTGTCTAGGGAGAGTGAACCCCTGTGCGGTGAGGCAAAGCCTGTGTGGCTATTTGTTTGGACTTTTACTAAACCAGGGACTTAGGGACTAGGACAGCACCAGGCTGATCCCAGTTGTTAGTTTAGGAAACCTGCATGTTTAGTCAGAGGTCAAACTGACCAGGATTTATTTTGTTTATGTTTCTTTTTGGCTTTGCTGTGTTTTTGTCACTGTACATAGAGAAATAAACCGCACCTTTTGATTTTGAAAACCACAACCTCCGTCTGCTGGCCCTGTTTTTGTGTGGGGAGCCCAACCAGGGGGTCACACACACCCGCTACCGAGTTAACCCCCTCACAACATAAATATAGCCTTCATTACATTTCCAACAAGCATAATAAAACATTTTACATTTAAAATAACCACATCATCACATTAACAACAACAACAACAATAATACTATGGGTCTATCCTGCTTCCTCCTAATTTTTCTTCTCTCTTTTACCTCAGCTTTCCCCTATACCCCCGTGGGAAAAAAAAAAAAAAAGAGAAGCGGGAGCGCAATCTCCCTACCCTTCCTCCCCCCTATTTTATTAAAGGGCTATGCGCTCAATTTCCCATTTCTTGTCCTTTGTGACTGTAACCTCTGTATTTTTTTGTTTATGAGGGGACGAGGGAATTACTTTCCCCATTTCCCACTACCACATGTGTGTAGGAAAAAAAAAACAACCACCGATGTCGTTATAAACGCATCGTGTTCAGATTCCCAAATCTTATTTTGCATTTAACATTTGCGACATTTAAAATTATTTCATTGTTTATAAGGGGGCACGGGTACCCTCTTCTTCCCCCAGTACCCACTAAAGAGAGGCCTGTAATTGTCATCATAGGTATAACTCAACTTTGAGAGACAAAATGTGGAAACAAATCCAGACAATCACATTGTCTCATTTGGAAAGAATGTATTTGCAAATTATGGTGGAAAATAAGTATTTGGTCAATATCAAAAGTTCATCTCAATACTTTGCTATATATCCTTTGTTGGCAATGACAGAGGTCAAACGTTTTCTGTAAGTCTTCACAAGGTTGTCACACACTGTTGCTGGTATGTTGGCCCATTCCTCCATGCAGATCTCCTCTAGAGCAGTGATGTTTTGGGGCTGTCGCTGGGCAACACTGATTTTCAACTCCCTCCAAAGGTTTTCTATGGGGTTGAGATCTGGAGACTGGCTAGGCCACTCCAGGACCTTGAAAATGCTTCTTACGAAGCCACTCCTTCGTTGCCCGGGCGGTGTGTTTGGCATCATTGTCATGCTGAAAGACCCATCCACGTTTCATCTTCAATGCCCTTGCTGATGGGATGAGGTTTGCACTCAAAATCTCACGATTTTTATAACGTCAGGTACCCCCATATATATTACCTAATAAAGGTTTAACCCCTTGATCGCCCCCCAGGTAACCCTTTCACCCCCTAGCACCACTGTCACTAATCAATCGTTTTTCTGATCGGTGTGTTAGTGTCGGTGATGCCGCTAGGTAGTCAGTAATTTTTTTATGTTCGCCGCCAGGTTTTTATAGCGTCAGGTACCCCCATATATTACCTAATAAAGGTTTAACCCCTTGATCGCCCCCCAGGTAACCCTTTCACCCCCTTTTGCCAGTGTCACTAAGCGATCGTTTTTCTGATCGCTGTATTAGTTATGTTGGTGCCGCTAGGTAGTCAGTTATTTTTTTTAGGTTCACCGCCAGGTTTTTATAGCGTCAGGTACCCCCATATATTATCTAATAAAGGTTTTAACCCCCTGATTGCCCCTAGTTAACCCTTTCACCAGTGATCACCGTATAAGTGTTACGGGTGACGCTGGTTAGTTAGTTTGCTTTTTATAGTGTCAGGGCACCCGCCGTATATAACCCAATAAAGGTTTAACCCCCTGATCGCCCGGCGGGTGATATCAATTAGGTTTTAGCGTCAGAGAGGGTCTGCGTCGCCCCAGGCAGCGTCAGGTTAGTGCCAGTAACGCCAACATCCACGCGCAAAGCATACACCTCCCTTAGTGGTATAGTATCTGAACAGATCAATATCTGATCTGATCAGATCTATACTAGCGTCCCCAGCAGTTTAGGGTTCCCAAAAACGCAGTGTTAGCGGGATCAGCCCAGATACCTGCTAGCCCCTGCGTTTTGCCCCTCCGTCCAGCCCAGGCCACCCAAGTGCAGTATCGATCGATCACTGTCACCTACAAAACACAACACACATAACTGCAGCGTTCGCAGAGACAGGCCTGATCCCTGCGACTCCAGTGCTGTAGGAGGTGATTTCACCACCACAGTTAAAAAAAAGACCATATATGCCGAAGCATGGGGGCAGCAGGGGCGGAGGAGCGATTTTGCACCTAATGCCGCGTACATATGGTCGAAATTCCGACGGAGGCTTGCCCGTGGAAAAGTCAGACCATGTGTACGCGGCATTACTTTTGCGGGATGATGCCCCCATGCTTCGGCATATATAAATGGTGCATGTATGCCCATCATTAGAAGTGGGTGAATGAAGGGAGGTATTCTAATGGTGGGCATACCCACCGATCAATCTCTTTTTTTTCGTTCAGCCAACAGGCTGCATGAAAAAAAAGATTACAATACATGTCCAACAAGGACCAGCAACGTACTGGTATGTTGCTGGACTTTGAATGGTTATACCAGAATGATGCCTGCGGGTTTAGGTATCATCTTGGTATCATTCTTTTCAGCCAGCGGCCGGCTTTCATGTAAAAGCAATCCTAGCGGCTAATTAGCCTCTGGACTGCTTTTACAAGCAGTGGGAGGGAATGTCCCCCCCCCTGGATATAAAAAGCGCCATTGGGAAATTGGGAAAGCATTTTATCACACCGATCTTGGTGTGGTCAGATAATTTGAGGGCAGAGGAAAGATCATTTTTTTCAAAAAAAGAGTACCTGTCACTACCTATTGCTATCATAGGGGATATTTACATTCCCTGAGATAACAATAAAAAAGAATAAAATAAAAAAATATGGAAGGAACAGTTTAAAAATAAAATAAAAAAGGAAAATTAATAATTAAAAAAAAAGCACCCCTGTCCTGCCCTGCTCTTGCGCAAAGGCGAACGCAAGCGTCGGTTTGGCGTCATATGTAAACAGCAATTGCATCATGCATGTGAGGTATCACCGCAAAGGGCAGATCGAGGGCAGTAATTATAGCAGTAGACCTCCTCTGTAAATCTAATTTGGTAACTTGTAAAGGCTTTTAAAGGCTTTTAAAAATGTATGTAGTTTGTCGCCACTGCGCGTTTGTGCGAAATTTTAAAGCATGTCGTGTTTGGTATCCATGTACTCGGCCTAAGATCATCTTTTTATAGTGTGTTTTAGTGCATTAAAATTAAAAAAAGTGTATTTTTCCCCCAAAAAATGCGTTTGAAAAATCGCTGCGCAAATACTGTGTGGAAAAAAAAAATGCAACACCCACCATTTTAATCTGTAGGGCCTTTGCTTTCAAAAAAAATATATAATGTTTGGGGGTTCAACATAATTTTCTTGTAAAAAAAAAAAAAAAATGTTTTCATGTAAACAAAAAGTGTCAGAAAGGGCTTTGTCTTCAAGTGGTTAGAAGAGTGGATGTAAGCTTCCTAATGTTGTGTATAAAATGCCAGGACAGTTCAAAACCCCCCAAATGACCCCATTTTGGAAAGTAGACACCCCAAGCTATTTTCAGAGAGGCATGTCGAGTCCATGGAATATTTTATATGTTGACACAAGTTGCGGAAAAAAGACAATTCTTTTTTTATTTTTTTGCACAAAGTTGTCACTAAATTATATATTGCTCAAACATGCCATGAGCATATGTGGAATTACACCCCAAAATACATTCTGTTGCTTCTCCTGAGTACGGGGATACCACATGTGAGACTTTTTGGGAGCCTAGCCGCGTACAGGACCCCAAAAACCAAGCACCGCCTTCAGGCTTTCTAAGGGTGTAAATTTTGGATTTCACTCCTGACTGCCTATAACAGTTTCGGAGGCCATGGAATGCCCAGATGGCACAAAACCCCCCAAATGACCCCATTTTGGAAAGTAGACACCCCAAGCTATTTGCTGAGAGGTATGGTGAGTATTTTGCAGATCTCACTTTTTGTCACAAAGTTTTGAAAATTGAAAAAAAAAAAAAATTATTTTCTTTCTTAATTTTCAAAAACAAATGAGAGCTGTAAAATACTCACCACTCAGCAAATAGCTTGGGGTGTCTACTTTCCAAAATTGGGTAATTTGGGTGGGTTTTGTGCTATTTTGGCATTTTATGGCCTTCGAAACTGTGATAGGTAGTGAGGAGTGAAATCCAAAATTTGCGCCCTTAGGAATCCTGAAGGCGGTGCTTGGTTTTCAGGGTCCCGTACGTGGCTAGGTTCCCAAAAAGTCCCACACATGTGGTATCCCTATACTCAGGAGAAGCAGCAAAATTTATTTTGGGGTGCAATTCCACATATAACCATGGCATGTGTGAGCAATATATCATTTAGTAACAACTTTTTGTAATTTTTTATTTTTTTTTGTCATTATTCAATCACTTGGGACAAAAAAAAAATAATAATATTCAATGGGCTCAACATGCCTCTCAGCAATTTCCTTGGGGTGTCTACTACTGTTTTGTACTGCCCTGCCATTTTAGCACCTCAAGAAATGAGATAGGCAGTCATAAAGCTATGTAAATTCCAGAAAATGTACCCTAGTTTGTAGACGCTATAACTTTTGCGCAAACCAATAAATATACGCTTATTGACATTTTTTTTACTAAAGACATGTGGCTGAATACATTTTGGCCTAAATGTATGACTAAAATTGAGTTTATTCGATTTTTCTTATAATAAAAATTAGAAAATATCATTTTTTTTCAAAATTTTCGGTCTTTTTCCATTTATATCGCAAAAAAAAAAAAAATCGCAGAGGCAATCAAATACCATTAAAAGAAAGCTCTATTTGTGGGAAGAAAAGGACGCAAATTTTGTTTGGGTACAGCATTGCATGTCCGCACAATTTCCAGTTAAAGCAGCGCAGTGCCAAATTGTGAAATCACCTCTGGTCATTATGGTCCGTATTGGTCCGGTCCTTAAGTGGTTAAAGTAGCGCTATTTCCACAGTAAGGACATATTGCTGCTTTGTAAATGCCTCTTTTAGAATACATTTTCAATGAATATATATTATTGTTTCCCCTATAAAAGGAATGTAAGTTTGTAGGAACCAAGTAACTGATTTCTCTTTTCTGATTGGCAGGTTATAAACGGCAACTTCTACCAGTTTGAACCCGACTGGTTTTCAATGGGGGTTGTCGTATACATGATGGCTAAAGACACTGTGCCATTCTGTAACCATACCACGCAGGTATACAGGAGGGCTGTGAGCTATAACAATCCTGTTTACCCCCTGGACATGGACCCACACCTGAAGAACTTCATAGAAGGAGTAAGTACAAGACATTTTCTAACTCTGAAGAGGCACAGGGAAGGTTTCTAGGCCTACTGGTGCTGCTTTATCGGTATAATGTAGGGGGGTTGCCAAGTGTGATTGTCAGCTGGACTGTTGAGTAGTTTGGCTTCTTCATCCCAAGGTGAAGATCCAATGGGAATACTTCATCCTGGGGCTGAGGGCTCAGAAGATGCCACATGGGGTCAATCACTGATGTGCACATTGTATGAGGTTATTAAAGCAGAACTCCCCCCCCATTTACTAATGTTTTGAACATAGTGGAGAGGATTAGATCACCTGCTGTCATTTTAATGTTGTCTGTATCCCTGTTGGGGACATTTTGTTTCATATCCTGTCCTGGGGACACGGAAATCTCACCAAGGAGGGACACAGAAAGCAACCACAACCTAACAGAGAAGTTCTATCCCTTTCCAACTCCATTCATCAAACTGCTTTTATCGCCCTGTGCTGATAAATTATGTTAATGAGAAGAAAAAAAGAATCTTTAAAAAAACAAAAACTAATCTCCTCCCTTTTTTTGTGGCTGTAAATCTACTTTAAGTGTCACCTCCAATCTAAAGAGCTCAGGGAGTTAGGTGTTATCTAATGGCGGCACAGCATAATGTGCACTCATTTGTTGTGCTGGAATATAATATGAATTCCATCCATGTGCAATCACTCAGCTGATATACACTTCAGCAGACATCCAGCACCTGTACTTGGCTATATGTGAGTCTTCACATGCTATGATCTTCCAATGGGTGAAAGGACCGCCCAGGAGGAGACACAGCACTGTAGTCAGAGTTTTTTTATTTTTTTATAAAAAGTGCAAAATGATCTCAAAATAACTCTTACGGTAATTTCTCTTTTAGAGCTGCTATGCAAATGTCCGGACAAGAGGCTTGGAGTCGGCCGAGACATAAGAGGGCATTCATGAGGCTCATCAATAGGAAGTCGCTGGAACAAGGGAAAGGACGGCCCCCTTTCGCAGTGGGCCAGGTAAGTACATAAATCTTTGTAGGATGAGGATTCAAACAGAAGATTGTTACACACTGCAAGAAGCATTGCTGTGTTCTTACAGCTAATGTAGGGGGTACAGACATATCCCAGCCTGCAGGAAAACCTCACAGACCAATCAGTCGATATTTCATTTTCCACGGGAAAAGAAAATAAGAATGAAACATTCTATGCATCAGACACAATGGGGATGATTTACTAAAACTGGAGAGTGCAAAATCTGGTGCAGCTGTGCATGGTAGCCAATCAGTTTCTAACTTTCAGCTTGTTCAATAAAGCTTTGACAAAAAAAATGGCAGCTGATTGGTTACCATGCAGAGCTGCACCAGGTTTTGCACTCTCCAGTTTTAGTAAATAAACCCCGATGGTGCACAGCTGGGAGTGACAGTTGAAGTGAGAAGGTACAATGGTACATAATACAATGTCTGGGATGTCTAGGACATGTGACTTCAGCCATCATGATGTGGTGGAAGGCATGGGACCAGACATGTAGTTTGCTTCTAGATTTGTATCCTATGTGCTCTCCCACTGCATGGAAAGAGGAAGAAGGTTTATTCAGGATGTTGGTCAATGTTAAAGCCCAATAAAAAAAAAAAAAGAACGTGCAGTAGCCAAACACCACCCCCACCCTGCACTCTAAGGGTTTATTGCTTGTCTCTCTAGGGGCAGAGAAAGAGGGAACTAGCCCTAACCTCTCTGCATCATCATGTACAATACAGGCCTATCAGTCCAACATTGTATGTGAGGAGGTAAGTATATGACCGGGAGGGACCGGTTGCACAGATGGGGACTGTCCAAAGCAAGGAATAAATTATTACACCTTTTTCCTCTACCCCTAGGCAAAACATGCCCCCCTCCCACAAATACTGCAAGGGGAGGTTTTAATTGCTTCTGGAATTGGGCTTTTTATCAATATCATGATATTTACTCAAGTCAGACATCTATGAATACAGAATCTCACATTTGTTTTTTCTTTTTTCAGCCGTTGGACATAGACTTGGAAATGCACTCTCGCCTTCCTCCATCAGCGATAGATGTAAAGGCATTGGACATTCCAGGAAGGAAAATATACATGTCTGGATTCATAAACATTGATAGGTTGTGAGCCCGCCTGTCAACCTTCCAAAGACATTGCTGTCATCTTCAGTGAGCCTATGTTACGCTATGGGACGGAGTAGCCGGACAATCGGGGAACACAGCCACAGGTCCTATTTTGTGTGCCTTCAGGGCCACTCATCCACGCCTGCACACCTGTCAAATTAGGACCCAGACGGTGTTTGTCCAGCTGCTGCGTCCCCTTACAGGGGTGGACGGCCATGATGATGAAGATTCCTCATATTTGGACAATACTTCTTGATGTGACATAATACCTGGATTGGACCTATATACCTATCTATTCATGAGAAATTTGGAGAGGACAGTTCATCTATAAAGACATTAATGTCATCTTCAGAGGACCCAGAAAACCATCAAAAGATATTGTGAAGTCCACCCACAGATGTATAATCCAATCGCCTTCGAGGGTCAGGAAGGAATTTTTTCCCTGTTGGAGCAAATTGCACCACGCTTCATCAGGGTTTTTTTTCGCCTTCCTCTACATCAAATGTGGGGTCTGGATAATCATACAAAAAAAAACAAACAAAAAAAAACTACTGTACAGAGGAGCCTTGACGAGGCAGTACAGCTTCCAGATACATTTGCAAATGTGACTGCCTGCAGGGGGATGCACGGAGCGCCTGTATCCCTCACACGGGGTATGGATTCATACGCCTTGCTTCCCCTTTTGCAAATGTGTGCAACTAAGACCTCTGTAATGTAAATTGTTAGATTGTACCTTTTTGATTTATTTGCAGGCTAGCTGGTAAGTGTGCTGGGAAATATTTTGTTTGAGTGCTGTGCAAAGCCCTTCCATGTGCACCTTATTTCAAAAGCTAGTTATAAACTGCTGTAGCTGTCCTGCTTTGTACACTGTTTTTAGATACAACTTAACCACTTCCATACTGGGCCTATTCTGGCACTTCTCTCCTTCATGTAAAAATCATAATTTTTTTGCTAGAAAATTACTCAGAACCCCCAAACATTATATATGTTTTTTTTAGCGGACACCCTAGGGAATAAAATGGCGGTCATTTTTATCTTGCACGGTATTTGCGTAATAATCTTTCAAAAGCCTTTTTTTGGAAAAAAAAAAAACGGTTTCACGAATTAAAAATTAACAAAACAGTAAAGTTAGCCCAATTTTTTTGTATAATGTGAAAGATGATGTTACGCCAAGTAAATAGATCCCTTGTAATAGGAATCTATTTTGAAAGGTCCTCTTTATGGAGAGATGCGGGGTCAATAAGACACCACATCTCTCCTCCAGGCTGTAAAGCATGAGATTGAGAAAAAAAATCACTGATCTCATGCTGACAGCCGCGATTGCAGCTTTGTTTACATCCGGTAACCCGGGCGTGACGTCATAACGTTGCGCCCGGGCCTCCGACGGTCATAGAGATGACTGGAATCTGATGACTGAAAAATCTATCGTCGTTATCCGGCGCCGGCCGATACTTTCTCCGGGCCTCAACGGCACGGGAGAGCCCGGAGAAGCACCGGATGGCGGCAGGAGGGGGGGACGTCCCCTCCCGTCACCTATAAGAACGATCAAGTCGCGGAACTGCCGCTATGATCATTCTTATCGTGCACAGAATCGCCGGCTGCAAAGAATGATATCTGAATGATGCCTGTAGCTGCAGGCATCATTCAGATATCCCCCCCCCCCGAAAGTCAGCGACGTCATATGACGGCGTGCGGTAGGGAATTGGTTAAATAAAAACTACATTTATAAAACAAAAACTGGAGAGTTGTCTGGTTTTGTATACTGTTTAACCACTTGCCGACCGCCGCACGCCGATGTACGTCGACAGAATGGCAGGCACATTGGCGTACAGGTACGTCCCTTTAAATTTGCCGCCCACCGCGTGCCTCGCAAGTGCGGCCGCGGGTCCCGGGAACTCGACGTTCCCGGGCGGCCCGCGATTGCGGTCGGCAAGAGCGGAACAGGGGAATGCCTTTGTAAACAAGGCATTCCCCTATTATGCCTAGTGACACTGTCACTGATGACCGTTCCCCGTGATCGGGAACGGTCATCAGTGACATGTCACGTGTAGCAACGCCCCCTAACAGTAAGAATCACTCCCTAGGAAACACTTAACCCCTGCAGCGCCACCTAGTGGTTAACCCCATTCACTGCCAGTGTCATTTTTACAGTAATCAGTGCATTTTTATAGCACTGATCACTGTAAAAATGAAAATGGTCCCAAAATGGTGTCAACAGTGTCCGATGTGTCCGCCATAATGTCACAGTCACAATAAAAATCGCTGATCGCCGCCATAACTAGTAAGAAAATTAATATTAATAAAAATTCCATAAAACAGTCCCCTATTTTGTAGAAGCTATAACTTTTCCGCAAACCAATCAATAAACGCTTATTGCATTTTTCTTTACCAAAAATATGTGGAAGAATACGTATTGAACTAAACTGTGGAAAAAAAAGTTTTTTTATATATTTTTTGGGGATATTTATTATAGCAAAAAGTAAAAAATATTGAATTTTTTTCAAAATTGTCGCTCTTTTTTTGTTTATAGCGCAAAAAATAAAAACCGCAGAGATGATCAAATACCACCAAAAGAAAGCTCTATTTGTGGGAAAAAAAGGACGTAAATTTTGTTTGGGAGCCACGTCGCACGACCGCGCATTTGTCAGTTAAAGCGACGCAGTGCCGAATCGCAAAAAGTGGCCTGGTCTTTGACCACCAAAATGGTCCGGGGCTGAAGCGGTTAATTGAAGATTTATTAAAAACTACAATTTATAAAAAAAAAAAACTGGGGTAGTTGTACTGTTTTGTGTACTGTTTTTTTGCACAAAACTTTAATAAAAAACTGCAATTATAAAAAAAATCAGGGGGGTAGTTGTTTTTGGGTGAAACTTTACAATTATATATTTAAAAAAAAACTCGGGTAGTTGTCATTCTTGTAAAGACAGTCTTAATGCATTGTATCGATATTATACATATACAATTTTTATGTTGTCAATAAACATCAAACAGATGACCAGAAAAAAAAATCCCAGAGCACTATGGGTTCTCTAAAGAGGAAGGCAGCACAGCAGACAAAACATGAATTTGGGAAGATTTGTGTGACTGAATCCTCAGAGGGGAGTCGTAGAAAGAGCACGAGACACGGCTGTAAATGTGGGCCTGCTAAAAGGGAATGTTTCAATGCACTGCATAGCAGGCCTCTGTTGCAGAAGCCCTTTCCTCAGAGGATGGACACCAAGCAAAAATAAGAAGGTTATTACTCTTTACTCTGTGGGCCATTCCACTCCTGAGAGCTCAGGAGGAGCTGGTAGTACCAAGAGGAGTATGAAGGTAAAAGGAGGATACTAAGGTTGAAAAATAAAGAACGAAAGCCAACTAAAACTGCCATGAAAATCAGAATAGATGGGGATGATCTGTGACCCTCAATGAAGTGCTCGTAAAGTGCTAAATGCACAAGAAAAAAAGATGGGAGGCCAAAACCAAGAGGAGTAGGCCAAGAAATAGACTAACAAAGGAAATAAATATGCAGATATCTTAATTTCCTCTGAAATATGCAAATAAGGAGAAGGATCATTCCAGGTGCTGCACATCCAACAAAACCCATAGGTAGTGATGGTAACAACAGCCTCAGATCAGACTCCATCCAGGCCTTGCCCGCACTGACATGCTTCGCCCTGTCCACTGGACTCAGCCTTGGAAGACCTCCATGACAAAGCCCTGTGGGCAGGCGAAACAAGTTGGGGGGCATGGCCTGGATGGAGTCTGGGCTGAGGCTGCTCTGACCATCGCTAACTATAGATTTTGTTGGATGTGCGGCACCTAAAATGATCCTCCTTCTTGTTTGTATTCACTGAGCTGAGACAAGCCCCTTGATAGCCTGCACTCCCCATTGACTGTTCTCCAGACTTGGACCAACTGTCCAAGGGGCGTGTCCTATGCCTACATACTTTTGCTAATAAGTGTCCCTCATTCCCATCTCAAAAAGTTGGGAGGTATGTAAAAAGAAAAAAATCCTAAAATCCTGAATACACACACCAAATAGAGAACATCAAGTTAAGCACTCAAGTGATATACAGTATATAGTCCATACAAGTGCATAAGCAGCAAAGATCTCTGCAAACCACCTGAATTTTGGAACCTGTGCCCAAAAAATAAAAATAAATAAAAATATAGGCAGGCAAAATGGCAAATAACTAGTCATTACTATTTCCCGTGGTCTCCCTGCAGCTGATTGTTTCTCCAATTACTGCCTTGCAATGCCTTGTTCTGCACTGTTTCCATGTGGAGGCGGCCATCTTGGTAGAGGCAGGGGTCTGCTTCCTCATGTTAGACCCTCCAGCAAGGAGAACAGTGACACGAACACAAGTAAACACAACTAAATCTCACTCCAAACCTCCAGAGACTAGCAGTCAGATGCAGCAGTGCCTTAGATCTCACGCTGCAGATATACAGCTTTGAGGAATTAGGCACACTCACATACCAGGAAGGACTATCTTTCAGGAGGAATTGGAGACAAAGGGTAAATTTTAGGGTAGAGTTTAGGCACAATTAACATTTATATGAGTTTCTTATAACAGATAATCCTTAGTTTTTAGTTCAGTTCAGATCCCCTCTAACGGCACTTTGCATTCCTTCACCCGTGTGATACACACCACTCACTAGGGAGACATAGGGGGTAATTTACAAAAGGCAAATCCACTTTGCACTACAAGTGCAAAGTGCACTTGAAATTGCACTGAAAGTGCACTTGGAAGTGCAGTCGCTGTAAATCTGAGGGGTAGATCTGAAATGAGGGGAAGCTCTGCTGATTTTATTATCCAATCATGTGCAAGCTAAAATGCTGGTTTTTATTTTCCTTGCATGTCCCCCTCGGATCTACAGCGACTGCACTTCCAGTGCAATTTAAAGTGCACTTTGCACTTGTAGTGCAAAGTGGATTTGCCTTTTGCAAATAACCCCCATAAACTCCATAGCAATAGCAGCTCCAGGGTGCCTGTTATATCATCTGTGCGGTGCTGTTTGGTTCACATCAGTTTGACTCCAATTCTCTCAATTATCCAAAGAGGGAAAAACAAAGTAACACCATCCTCTTGTTTCCACATAATAAAAGTCTCTAAAAGTGTAATACTGTCAAATTCGTATTAAATTCATATTAAAAATGAATAAACACCCACATATAACCCTGCTATACCTAGTTCAATAACACCATCACAATCAGAGAAGTTCAGGATGCAAATGGATTGAAGGGACTGACTCTGCAGCACCCAAGTATAATCTCCTCTCTTTGCCTTCATGTAATACCCGTCAGCAGCACTTGTTGTATAAAGTGACATTTACTTTAAAGCCCAACTCTGGGAAATTTTAAAGTGATCCCATGCAGTGGGTTTACGTCTACACTGCGAGGGTTTATTGCTCGCTTAGTCTAAAGGGAAGCATTTTTACTTACCTGATCCTCCCATCCAGTGGATGGCACTCCCCCCACCCCCCCACACTCCAGCAGTGGCCTGCCCTTCATGTCTGCTCTAACAGCTAAGGCTGTCACCAGGGCTGCTGATAAGGCAGTACAGCCAGCCCTGCTGATAAGGCAGTACAGCCAGCCCTCCTGTACTGGGCCCGGGCCCCATCAGTTCAAAAAGGGGGACCTGGGCACCTGCTGAGCAGGAGGACCGATTGTACTGTCTTAATGCAGACATCGATCTTCTTCTGCCTCCCCCTGCAGCTCTGCCAGCTTCTTCTCCTCTTTTCCCCTTCCGGTTGCTTTGGGTGAAAGGCTCTAAAGGTATTGAAACTAAAGACAGCCAGACAAGTTAATTAAAGTAATTGAAGTTAGCTGGCTTTACCCCCCCATGGGCACCGCCCCCACCCCATCCATGCATCTGACCCCCTAATTTAAATGCGGGTGCCGGACACATGGATTTCAATGGGTTTTTTTTTTTTTTTTTTAAGTACATTACTAGAGCCTAAGGCTCTAATTAGCTTAACCTTTTCCATACAGGCCTATTCTGGCACTCTTCTCCTACATGGAAAAATCATATTTTTTTGAAAGAAAATTACTCAGAACCCCCAAACATTATGTATGTTTTTTTAGCAGACACCATAGGGAATAAAATGGCGGTCATTGCAACTTTTGTATCTCGCACGGTATTTGCGCAATCATTTTTAAAGCATCTTTTTTTTTGGAAAATTCGAAAATAACAAAACAGTTAAGTTAGCCCAATTTTTTTGTATAATGTGAAAGATGATGTTATGCTGAGTAAATAGATACCCAACATGTAACGCTTTAAAATTGCGCACACTCATGGAATGGCTACCAGGGACAGGGGCGTTTTAAAAATATATATATTATGTTATTTTTTTTACACATTTAAAAAAAATTTTTTTTGATCACTTTTATTCCTATTCCAAGGGATGTTATCGTGACAGGTCCTCTTTATGGAGAGATGCGGGGTCAATAAAACCACACATCTCTCCTCCAGGCTGTAAAGCAGGGATATGCAATTAGCGGACCTCCAGCTGTTGCAAAACTAGTCCCATCATGCCTCTGCCCCTGGGTGTCATGCTTGTGGTTGTCAGAGTCTTGCTATGCCTGATGGGACTTGTAGTTCTGCAACAGCTGGAGGTCCGCTAATTGCATATCCCTGCTGTAAAGCATGAGATTGAGAAAAAAATTCACCAATCTCATGCTTACTAGCCGCGATCGCGGCTTTGTTTACATCCGGGGCGCGGGTGTGACATCATAACGTCGCGCCCGGGCCCCCGACAGTCATAGAGATAACTGGTGACCATCTGGTCAGCGGAAATCTCTATGGTCGTCATCCGGCGCCGGCCGATTCTTTCTCCGAGTCCCCGATGGCACGGAAGAGCCCCGGAGAAGCACCGAAAGGCGGCGGGAGGGGGACGGACGGACGTATATCTGACATCATATCTCATTGTATACAGTTTATAAAAAACAAATTGTATTTTATGAAGTTACTTACCTGGAGGCCCTGCCAGTAGCAGCAGCACTTCCTGTTGCAGGATGACAACCCTAAACCACAATTTACATCAGCGGCGTTGTCACCCTGTCATATAAGCTATTTCAGTTGGCTGTTGGGTTGTATACATGATAGAAACTGATCACATGAGCAGCATCATGGCAGCTGCAGATCAAACAGAGGCCAAGATGGCAGCTCCCTTGGCTGTAAAGGAGAGACGGGTTTAGTTCCACTTTAGGAAAACTGTATACAGAGAGACTTGATGCCAGACATAATAAATATAGATTTGGGGATTACATAAACATTCAAGGAGCTGGGATCACCATCAGGCCGCCACTGCTAACCTCTCCTCCTAAAAAAAGTGAGCTGCCTGGCAGTCATGCTGATCCTCTGGCTCTGAGCTTTTCTCATGCACTGACCCAGAACAAGTACACAGATTAGGAGATCTGCTTTAATTGGCTCCATGCTTGTTCTGGGTCACAGACAGGTAATCAGCATTTTCAGAATCTGGTGAGAAATGACAAGCTGTGTATTTCTCTCATATTAAGTTTTAACCTGTGAGGATGAAAATATTGGATCCGCCATTGCTGACGTGTTAAAGGTACAGACACTGTCATTGTGATCTGAGAGAAGATGTCCCTTCACCACACTGTCTCTGCTGTCCAGACTTACTGTACACAAAGGGGAGCCATTCTTCTGTATCTCCGGGTTTTCCATCTCCATAGAGACCGGCTATGGCGGCCTAAAAGTCTAATTCAGGGAGAGTGGTCAAGGTTTCCATGGAGACCATCTATGGCGCCCTATGAGTCCAATACAAGGAGAGTGGTCAGGGTTTCCATAGAGACACGCTATGGTGGCTTGAGAATCCAACCCAGCGAGAATGAGCAGTGTTTCCCTGGATACCAGCTATGGTGGCCTGTGAGGCAAATCCAAGGACAGGTTTCCATAGAGACCTGCCATGGCAGCCTTTGGGTCCAAGCCAGGGAGGGTGGGCAGTATTTCCATGGGGTCCAGCCCAAGGATAGTGGTGGGAGTTTCCATTGAGACCAGCTATGGTGGCCTGTGAGGATAATTCAGGAAGAGGGGGCAGTGTTACCATGGAGACTAGCTATGGTGACGTGTACTGTCCTGGCAATTTAACCGCTTTCCGACCATACACTGAATATATACAGCGACCAGGTGGCTCTGCTGCTCAGGATCATGTACCCAGTATGTGATCCTGGACTTCCAGGGCTGGGGCACACCCGCGCACCTCCGCCAGCCCGCTGCCAATGTGATTAGACACATCAGGAGCTGATCGCCGGGCACAGCAAACTCAATGTCTGCCGGAACCCGCCAAGCCTTCAGTACACAGGCAGAACGTTGTTCTGTCAGTACAGAAGACATGGATTCTGTGTCTCTGCCAAGCAGGGGCACCGATCCATGCCTTCCCCTAGTCCTTTGTTTCCCCTAGTACAAGCACCTCCCCCACAGTAGTAAAGCACTGGTCAGGCACACATTTAACCCTTTAATCGCCCCTGATGTTAAGACCCCTTTCACACTGGGGCGGTTTGCAGGCGCTATTGCTCTAAAAATAGCGCCTGCAAACCGACCTGAAACAGCGGCTGCTGTTTGTCCAGTGTGAAAGCCGGAGGGCTTTCACACTGGAGCAGTGCGCTGGCAGGACCGCTCCAAAAGTCCTGCTAGCCACATCTTTGGAGCGGTGTGTATACCGCTTCTTCACCGCTCCTGCCCATTGAAAGCAATGGGACACCGCGGCTATACCACTGGTAATGCGCCTCTGCAGCAGCGCATTGTGGGCGGTTTTAACCCTTTTTCGGCCGCTAGCGCTATACCGCCAGCGCACCTGCCGCACCAGTGTGAAAGGGACCTTACTCCTTCCCAGCAAGTGTCATTAGTACAGTGACAGTGCATATTTGTTAGCACTGATCACTGCATTAGTGTCACTGGTCCCCAAAAAAGTGTCAAAAAGTATCAGTTAGATGTCCCGACTGTCCGCCGCAATATCGCAGTCCCGCTATAAGTCGCTGATCGCCGCCACTGCTAGTAAAAATAAATATAGAAATATTCCATAACTTTTGCGCAAGCCAACCAGTATAAGCTTATTGGGATTTTTTTTACCAAAATTATTTAGCAGAATACATATTGGCCTAAATTTCTGAAGAACATTGATTTTTTTTTTTATTTAGTTTATTGGATATGTTTTATAACCAAAAATAAAAAATATTGCTTTTTTTTTTTAAGTTTCGGTCTTTTTCCATCTATTAATTTTTCGTTTCCATAACATTTTATTAGGGATATTCAAGGTATGTATACAGAGACAAATGTGTGTACAATACCAGAATTTACATGGGCCCAGCGGCCTGAAGGTATACAAGTAAACCAAAACCATAACAGTATATCAACGTGCAATCCAAATAGAACGACAAAAAGTTATATAGCAAAGTTATAGTGCACTTAATGAGAACCAGCGGAGTGGTATACTTTATATGGTGAGTATTAGCAAACTATGTAACTCGAAGGCCCAGAGGGACCTAATTTTTAGAGATGTCAAATCTGCGAATAAGATTGGCTTCTTGAGGTAATAGCGATTGGGTGGGGGAGTCTCTGTGTAAAAGTGGATGAGCATAGTTTGCGGAGTGATAGGTTACATGGGGTGGGAATTATATGTGTTTGGAGGGTTTCCATGGTTGGCAGGCCAGCTGGCAGACAGATTTAGGTACATTAATTGATTTGGGGTGGAGGTGATGTATGGTAAGGAGGGTGGTGGGACAGGGGAGGGTAGAGGATGGGTTGGGAAGGGGGGGGTGGGGGGAGGGTGCATGTGAGAGTGGTAAGGGATCTGGGCGGGGTAGACCAAAACAGGGGGGCCTATGCCTCCCATCTGACCCTGGTTTACAGTCTATTCGGCCTTAGCTATCCCCGGGGCTATAAGGGGAAAGCCCCAAGAAGTTTCCCTCTTCATTAAGGTTTGAAGTTCACGGTTTAAATATATTCAGGGGTGGTTCTGAACTGTGACCAACAAGACCAGGTGGCAGGGGTGTACTGACCATTCAGGCACTGGGGGCACTGCCCGAGGGCCCCATGCCACTAGGGGGCCCCATCAGGGTTGCCAGCCTCAGTAAAACCAGGGACAGTATGTAAAAATCTGTGTTTTTTAAAAACCCCAAGATTATAGCTGCCCCGCCTCTCCAGTACCTTTTCAGTGTGTGTATGTGTATTCTGTGTGTATGTATACTGTGTGTGTATATTGTGTGTCTATACCGTGTATGTATACTGTATGTGTGTGTGTGTATACTGTGTGGCCCCATAATCTATTGCCCGGGGCCCCCATGAGTTGTCAGTCCGCCCCTGCTCCGTGCCATTGGTCGTTGTGCACTTTTCAACATGACAATGATGCAAAACACACATCCAAAAGGTCACTGTTGCATTTCTGAAGAAGAACAGGGAGAAAGTGATTCAGTGGCCAAGTATGTCTCCTGATCTGAACCCAATCGAATATATATGGGGAAATCTGAAGAGACAAGTTGAGTATCACTCTACATCGGGGGTCGGCAACCTGTCGATCGCGATCTACCTGTTGAACGCGAGAGGGTGACGGGTAGATTGCGTGTCTGCAGTGCCGACCCGCTGCCAAAACAATTCCTTCCCGTTTCCCGGCCAGCTCTGCAGCACGGCTTCACTGACGCCTGTGATCTTCCCCTCACATCCGTCCTGCCCATTTTCTACATCTCACACAGGCACTCTGTATAGATGTGAGGGGAGGGGACGAAAAGCAGCATGTCTGAACATGCAGGTAAGGAACTGATCACTAGGGAAGGGCAAACAGTAGTGAGCTGTATACTCCTGATCTATGATGCTGAGCTGTTTTCTCTGATCTGTAATGCTGGGCTGTATATTCTGATCTGTAATGCTGAGCTGTATACTACTGACCTGTGATGCTGAGCTGTATACTCCTGACCTGTGATGCTGAGCTGTATACTCCTGACCTGTGATGCTGAGCTGTATACTCCTGACCTGTGATGCTGAGCTGTATACTCCTGACCTGTGATGCTGAGCTGTATACTCCTGACCTGTGATGCTGAGCTGTACACTCCTGACCTGTGATGCCGAGTTCTATACTCCTGACCTGTAGTGCTGAGCTGTATACTCCTGACCTGTAATGCTGCGCTATATTAGTCCTGACCTGTGAACTTTAGTTACTCCTGACCTGGATAAGTTCATATTTTTACACTGTCCTTTCCGGGATTGTGATTGGCCCTTGGTTGCCATGTACATCTATTTAAACAACTGCGGTGGCTCCGTGTGTAGCCCCGCCCCACGCTGATGAAGTCACGCCCACTGACGTAACGCGTACGGGGGGAGGAGCTACGCTGGACGCTGCCGCGATCATCTCCAGGCAATTGAGACCTTGTAATTTTAACATGCTGTTTCTGTTTGCGCTCGTATATGAGCGCTTTTAAATGTGAGTACCCGCTTTTTTCATTTATTGTACGAATAAACTGGCTTATATCAGAGAACACTAGGAAGTCTGTTTGTGCTTATTTGCATATTTACTGGATGACGGTGAGGAGGCTTATGAGATCACTGCAGTTTATGCCGGGCTGTGCTGTTATATGCTGGTTGGAGGTGGAGGCTGAGAGATTGGATGACATCTGTTACCCATAACATTATCTATTTTACGCCCTGTGACCTCTTGCGGGTCGAAGCATAGAGGTGAGAGGCCACTCTGTGTGTGGTGGAGGGATCTTCTGGTCATTGTGTCGTTTCCACATCGCATGCTGTATTGTTATACTACTCACCCTATGGACTCTTACTGATTTTATGGCCTTTTATTCATTTCTTATTCATTTATGCGCTGCACTCGTTTTTTATACATATTTTTACACTGACATTTGTATTATCATATTTTTTTAATATTGCATGGTTTCCACAGTATGATGCTGTTTGCTGCAGCGTGCTTTTAAAAGTAATGCATGCATTATTTTTCCTGCATTCCAGTATGATTTGCAGCCCGTTCAAATGAATGGACTGTCAAAATGAACCACACAGGGAAAAAATGGGAAATGCACAGGAGTGTGTGCCACATTACCTTGTAATCCCGGAGTGAATTGGCCCCAAGTTTTCTTCAAAACTGCCTTACTTTTTAATGGCCTTGCTAGGTTAGCTCCCAAAAAAAAGTACATTGAGCCTGATGATCTTTGATTTCTCCCATGTTGTTCAGGTAGATCTCCACCACTCTATGGTTGCCTACCCCTGCTCTACATCCAGCATCCAGGCTCTAAAAGAGGTTGTTCTTGAAGAATGGAAAAAGATAGATGTTGCAATATGTCGCCAACTTGTTCAGTCCATGCCTAGAAGACTTGGTGCTGTCCTTACAAATCATGGAGGTCATACAAAATACTAGATGTAGTAGTTTTTATTGTGGGGTGTATTCATTTTTGCATAAACTAATTTGAGTAAAAATAAAGATTTTGTAATCTAAGTTATATTATTAAACAAATGTTCTATAAAACTCACTTTGTTTGTAAAATTTGTGGAAATTGTTCTTGTGTTTATTGAGATATTGATAAAAATCTTACTTTTCAAAGGGGTTTTATTCATTTATACTGAGCACTGTATATATATATATATATATATATATATATATATATATATATATATATATATATACACACACGTATACAGTGTATACAGTTGATAGTTGGTGACAGATCACATTACAGTGATATAAGTCATTATGACACATACCAAATAACACCACCATTCTACTCATCAAGAGTCATAATAAGTTGTCACCATTTTTTGTTACAAAATTCTTTTGCTAGTTACTGCAGTCACATACTGTTTGCTGGCCAGTTGGAAGGGCAGTATCCTTTCAAAGGAGAAATTTCTATGTCATTGTTAGCAGAGGGTCCATAGAAAACGCTGCAAGCGATAAAAGTATCCACTGGATCAAAGTTCAGAGTCTTTGAAACAACCCAGACATCATCTGAAAAATGTGATAAAGTAGGTCATTAAAAATAGTACCATTATATATTACAGCTCAGTTGCAAAACGACAAGGATTCTCAAGATGAATGGACACATTGCTCTAAAAGTCCCCTGTACATGTCAGGTCAACAAGCTTCCCGGCTACTTTAAAAGGAAAGCAATATAAACATGAAATGTACATAAGTATAATACAACACAATGCAACACACATTAAACTTCAGAAAAAAAAGGTGAATGTATTACAACTATAAAACAGCAACACTAAGCAGTAACACAATCTACACATATTAAGTGTCATATCAAGCATTATTATTACCCACCACACTTTTGATAATGCCCGATTTTTTTTTTTTATTTGCCAAAAGTTGAATTCGCAAAACTTTCAAGTTAAAAGCTAAACTTAGGGGCTAGCATTGCTTTTACTTTTACCTGATGCACATTTGTGATTAGCTAATGTTGTACTGACACTCTACTCTTGTCAAAAAATAAGTTCTTTAAAAAAGTACTGGTATGTTTCTTAAGAGATACCTGTCCTATGACCTATGGGTTTTTATCATTACAGAAGGGGGAATGGTAAGCGTGTGCTCTCTCTGCTATACTGATACTTTTGCTTGTGCCTTTTATCAAATGGACCACCCCTCTGACAGTACTGGCACCCAATGCCAATATGGTGGGAAGGATAAATGCCCCCTGGATGGCAGACAATTTTTTACTTTTTTCCTGTAATTTGGAATAGCTTAGTTTTTTTATTTATTTTTGACAATGTTTTTTTTAACATCTTCAAATACAGGAAATAAAAACAATACATATGGTACAGTGGCACATAACATAGCTCAAACACAATATACCGAATATTGAAACATAGGATCATCTGTAAAACAGAGGAATCTTCAGCAAGCACAACCATATTTATTTTAGTTATAGGACCGATTACCCATTATTTTATTGTCTTAACCATATTTTTGTGCTCTATGACATTAATAAGACATATCATAGTGTATTTTAGAATTACCCCTCTGACCAGCCTCCACAACCACTGCATCCAGCCTCCCAGCCCATATTAAGGAGTCCTTTTTCGAGACTCCACAACTCAAGTAAGATTTTCATATTGATTTCAGTAACCCATTCTGCCAAAGTGGTTGCTGTAATGGAAGCCCATTTCAATACTACCATTCTACGGGCTGCGAATAAAGATCATGTCGCTGAGAGGGAAGTGTGTATGTCTAGCTCTGTGGTTTCAAAGCAGACCAATATACTGTACATGTGAGTGGGGTATTGCTTATGTGCGTACCAAATATACTGTTGATTTTAGATACCACCATATGCCAGTATCGCACAAATTTAGGGCAATTCCACAGTAGAGGTATGAGATCACATTGATTCACTTTGCAGTTACCACAACATCGAGTTTCTCTGGCACCTATCCTGTTGAGAAAAGTTCTGTAGACCCAATGCAATAAAAATATTTGTGTTCATCTGTGGGAAGAAGACAATTACACTTTTGAGAATGCTTGAAAGGCATCCTCCCACATCTCATCAGTCAGCACACCCAAATACACTTCACACTTCTGTCTACAGGGTAATGAGAAGTTGTCTGCTGAGATATATATATATATATATATATATATATACACACACACACACACACACACACACAGCCCTCAAATTTTCCACTTGCCTACTCGCATTTTGGAAAATTGTCTCTGGCAAGGAGCTGAGCTGCCCTGGGAGCGGGGGGGGCAGCTGAGTTTACAATACAATTGCCTCCGCTCGTGGTTACACACAGCCCCACCTCCTGACCTCGCGCCTGTATCAGATAGACAGAATGCCAGTCCAATGCTGGAACGTGTCAGGAGGTCAGGACAGGTCAGGAGGCGGGGCTGTGTGTAACCACGAGCGGAGCGGAGGCAATTGTAATGTAAACTCAGATGTAACAGCGGGCTATCTCCTCTGTAATCCCGTGGCTTTTCTCTTTCTCCATGCTCTCTTCCCCTGGGGTGATCCTCTGCACGAGTGAGCAAAGGCTACAATGGTGGGCACAGTGAGCAGAGGCTGCAATGGTGGGCACAGCGAGCTGAGGTTGCAATGGTGGGCACAGCGAGCTGAGGCTGCAATGGTGGGCACAGCAAGCTGAGGCTGCAATGGTGGTCACAGGGAGATGAGGCTGCAATGGTGGGCACAGCGAGCTGAGGCTGCAATGGTGGGCACAGCGAGCTGAAGCTACAATAGTGGGCACAATGAGCTGAGGCTACAATGGTGGGCACAGTGAGCTGAGGCTACAATGGTGTGCACAGTGAGCTGAGGCTACAATGGTGAGCACAGTGAGCTGAGGCTACAATGGTGGGCACAGGTGAGCCGAGGCTGCAATGGTGGGCACAGGTGAGGCTGCAATGGTGGGCACAGGTGAGGCTGCAATGGTGGGAACAGGTGAGGCTGCAATGGTGGGCACAGGTGAGGCTGCAATGGTGGGCACAGGTGAAGCTGCAATGGTGGGCACAGGTGAGGCTGAATTGATGGACACTGGTGAGGCTGAATTGATGGACACTGGTGAGGCTGCACTGATAAAGTTGTTGTTAATATTTATTTTTGTAACTTAATTCTGCATAAAACATTTAAGTGTCATTTCATGAGATAATTTATGAGGGCGTGTTTAGGGGTGAAATTAGGGGCGGTGCAGGGTAGGGATTGGTTGGGTCAACTGGTGGCAAGTAACCCTTAAGGCCTGGCTAGTAGCTCAGGACTTGAAATTTTGAGCCGTGTGTGTGTATATATATATATATATATATATATATATATATATATATATACACATACATATACATATACACACACACACACACACACACACACATACAAACATACATAGAGCAGCCCTCAAAAATTCCACTTGCCTGCTGACATTTTGCGAGTGGATTTTCTTTTAAGGCGAGAAAGTGCTGCCTAGGAGCGGGAGGGGGGCGAGCACCGCCGGCAGCCTGGGTAGATTGCAGAGGGGAAGAGAAAGGAGAGCCGCACGGAAGATCAGAGCGCAGGGAACACTGCGATAACAGCTTTCATTTCACATTGAAGTGTTCACCCCGTGGCTCGCTGTCACATACAGCCCCTCCTCCTGGTCCCGGGACTTTGATAGACAGATTAGAGGGGCAGATACAGCCAATTATGCTTGTGATGCATGTCTAGGTTTTAAATATCAACAAAATAATTTCTTGATCTAACAAAAATTTAAACTAAAGCTGTTAGAAAGATTTTAATTGTCCGGCAATGTAAAGTTGGGGCATTGTGTGAACACCAACATTCTACCACATACAAAAACATTGTTGCTTAGCTAGTTATGGTAGTAAGTCATTTGCCCATATGGGAGGGAGTCTATTCTAGATAGGAGTATAGATATTTCCTAGACCTTCACCATAAATTGTACAGTAAGTTACTGGGAGTGGGGTTTGGTGTATAAGGGTTAGTCCAGGGATAGCTGAGTTCTTAAATTCTATTTAAAATAAACCAAATAAATGAAAGGTATTTTAGTGTTATCAGCCAACATTAGGTCTTCCACTTCTAAACCTGTTGCTGCCCACTTGTGAGCTTTAACATCTACATGCCACATTTACAGTGGGTAATAATAAGTATTGAACATGTCAACATTTTTCTAGGTAAATATATTTCTAAAAGGCGCTATTGACATGAAATTTTCACCACATGTCGGTAACAACCCATGCAATCCATACATATGATGGAATGTGCCCACATCCTGCAGACACATCGGGCAAGAGTTGGGGTGATCCCTCTTAAACTGGGAAACACGGAGGGGTGTAAGGTATGACCTGTGTAGGACATATATTTGTGTAAGTCTATCTGAAAGTTTAGGGGACACTGCCTTACAAGTGTCAAGGGCCTCGCTCCATTTCTCATCCTCCATTTCCCCTATCTCCCTCTCCCAGCGTGGTTTGATGTTATAAGCTAGCTTTGTGGAAGTGGCAGTAATGAGCATGTTATAGAAGGAGGAAATTAGTTTTTGGGGGTCCGTACTTTTAACTATGGCTATGATAGAGTTAGGAGAAGGCTGTGGGGCTGCATCCGGGAATTGGGCAGTTAGAGCATGACGGACCTGGAGGTATCTGAAAAACATGGTACTTGGGAGTGTGAATTCTTCTTGAAGAATGGGGAAGGCCTTAAGTTCTCCGTTCGATAGAAGATGGTGTAGGTAATATATCCCTCATGTGCTCCAGATCTCTGAATTAGGGATCTGGGACAATTCAGGTAAGTTTTTATTGTGCCACAGCGGGATGTAATCATTTAAAGGCGATATCTCTAATTTATCCATAGCAATATCCCAAATCCTCCTGTAATGGTACATGAGGGAGGTCTTCTCGACCACCAGGGAGCCTTGTGCGCCCACTGCTATCATGCAATCCATACATACAAAGAAACCAAAACAAATAAGTTCAGAAATTAAATGTGTAATAAAATAGAATGGCACATGGAAAAAGTATTGAACACATGAAGAAAGGGAGGTGCAAAAGGCATGAAAAGCCAAGACACCAGCTGAAATCTATTAGTAATTAGAAAGCAATCCTTCCCCATGTCAGTGCAAATTAATATCATTCTGAATGTTCCAGTGAGCACTGTTGGCGCCATAATCCGAAAGTGAAAAAAAAACATAATTTTACCATAAACCGGCCACGACCAGGTGCTCCTCACAAGATTTATGGCAGAGGAGTAAAAAGAATTATCAGAAGAGTTGTCCAAGAGTCAATAACCACTTTTGGAGAGCTTCAGAAAGACCTGGAATTAGCAGGTACAATTGTTTCAAAGAAAACAATAAGTAATGCACTTAACCGCCATGGCCTGTGTGCACGCTCACCATGCAAGACTCCGTTGCTGAAAAAAGCATGTTAAAGCTTGTTTAAAGTTTGCAGTACAACATTTAGACAAGCCTGTAAAATACTGGGAGAATATAGTCTGGTCAGATGAGACCAAAATATAACACTTTGGATGACATAATACACACCATGTTTGGAGGTCAAATGGCACTGCACATTATCCCAAAAACACCATACCAACGGTGAACTTTGGTGGTGAGAACATAATGGTGTGGGGCTGTATGTCAGCATACGGTACTAAAAAAACTGCATGTCATTGAAGGAAGGATGATTGGAAAAATGTACCAAGACATTCTTGATAAAAATCTGCTGCCATCTACCAGGATGACGAAGATGAAATGAGGGTGGACATTTCAGCAAGACAATGATCCCAAACACAAAGCCAAGGAAACTTTCAAATAGTTAAAAAAAAAAAGAAAATAAAGCTGCTAGAATGGCCCAGCCAATCACCTGGCTTGAATCAAATATAACATCTATGGAAAGAACTAAAGATCAGAGTTTATAGAAGAGGCCCATGGAACCTTCAAGATTTGAAGACTGTACAGTATGTGTGAGAGAATGGGCCAAAATCACACCTGAGCAATGCATGCGACTAGTTTCTCCATACAGGAGGTGTCTTGAAGCTGTCATTACCAACAAAGGATTTTGTACGAAGTATTAAATAAATTCCAGTTAGCGTGTTCAATATTCCTTCCTGATCCCTCGAGAGGCAATTGGATTTTCCCTGGATCAACTTTACCTATAACTGTTAGTACCCAGTTATATTATGTACTTCTGAACTTATTTGTCTTGGTCTCTTTGTATGTATGGATTGCATAGTTGTTACATTTCAGGTCAAAAGCACCAATAGAAATATTTTTACCTAGAAAAATGGAGACATGTTCAATACTTATTTTACCCGCAGTATGTGTCACTGGGTGGTCAATGTTTCTGTGCTGAGAGTATGCTCACTGTGTGCTTCCAGAAAAGACACTGAGCTGTTAACCTCCCTGGCGGTAATCCCGAGTCTGGCTCGGGGTGAGTTTTCCATGCTAAGAGCGGTAACCCTGAGCCAGACTCGGGATTGCATTGCAGGATACAGGGAAGTTACTTACCTTGTTCCCTGGATCCTGCGATGTCCTCCCGCAGTGTGTGCGAGCTGTCTCCTCGCTCGATCCACACTGCCGAGCTCCGTTCCATGCGACGCACGGGGACGGAGTTCGGCGCCAAATTCAAAAAGTGAAAAACACAGTATAGATACAGTATACTGTAATCTTACAGATTGCAGTACTGTATAAAATAATTACACATCCCCTTTGTCCCTAGTGGTCTGTTCAGTGTCCTGCATGCACTTTTATATTATAAAAACTTTTCTTTCTGCCTGGAAACTGGAGATTGTCCATAGCAACCAAAAAGTGTCCCTTTATGTCAAAAGTGGTTTTAGACCAGCTAGAAAACAGCGATAATAAATTAGAATCACTTGCAGAATTGAGCGATAGCGATTTGTGGGGAAATTCGTCATCAAACGCTAAGGCCTCGTACACACGGCCGAGATTCTCGTCGAAAAAAACATGTTGTTTTTTTCGACGAGATTCTTGGACAAGAAAATTGTCCCGGCCGAGTGTACACACGCTCGATTCAACCCGCGGTTCTTTGAATGGAGCGTACGCGGTGACGTCATCGACTACGACGAGCATGCGCTCGTCACATTCGATGCCGTCGCCGCCATCTTGGTATACCCTACGTATGCCTAGGAAGCTACCGCGCATGCGTCGAATTCATTTCGAACATGCGCGGGCTTCCGGGAGGACAGGTAAGTGTACACACACTCACTTTTCTCGTCGAGAAACATGCCGACGAGAATCTCAACGAGAAAATAGAGAGCAGGTTCTCTATTTTCTCGTCGAGATACTTGTTGATTTTCTTGACGAGAAACCATACACACGAACGAGTTTCTCGGCAAAAAATCTCTGCCAGCAAGTTTCTTGCTGGTTTTTGCCGAGAAACTCGTTCGTGTGTACGAGGCCTAAATTTAATGACAGCGACAATTCTGCAACTGAGCAAATTTCAGTGTTTTTGATTTGATTACATTATTGAATAATTTTTATTATAATTACATTACTATATGTTATAATTATTTATAGTTATTTATTATATTATAATTTATGATTTTGTGTTTCAAACTTTATCATACCCGGGATGTCTACTAGACTCTTGTTTGGTCAGGTTTAAGTGAGTAATTACTAAGAATTGCAGGCCTACAATACATAACACCAAATTTTTAATGCAAAATAATTGTACCGCTTTTGGTACATAATTCCAGACAGAATCAACAGTTCTCGGACCCCACTAACAATTTGTAGTTGGCAGGACCAGTTCCAGATCATGTGAGCACTGAGACAGCCAATCACAATGTTCACATGATCACTGATCCTTCCTGCTTCCCTGGGCATTCCGAAATTTTTAGGTCATGCCACGATAACTTTGCATTAAGAGGTGTTCTTATGGTAAAGCAGCATAGAATCATGGCAGATTGCAATATATAAAAACACCTCAAGCAGCCTCACCCTGCAGCTTCTCCCTCTTCTGCTCACACGATCAGTGTGAGGAGAGGAGAGAACCGGACATGACGCCGGTTTGTTGACAGTAATCGCACCATCATTGGATGGAGCAATAACATGTTAAAGGGCTGCTGGGATTGGCCCTTTACCCTGATCCGTGAAGCGCCAGGTCCCGAGAACACGGCGAGCACAGAAACTCTTGCGTGCGCGATTCTGGGAGGACATCATTGTACGCCCTCCCATAATAATCCGACAGCACTGTAGCCATCATTCAGCTATGCCCCAGTCAGCAAGTGGTTAATCACCACTGTGTTTTTTATTGTTTGCTAAATAAACGAAAAAAGACTGAAAACTTGGGAAAAAATACCCACGTTTGTGTCTCTTATTAAAATTTGCAAATAATCTTGCGTCATAAATTTAGGCTAAAATGTATTCTGCTATATTTCTTTGGTGAAAATAACCCAAATCAACGTATATCATTTAGTTTGAAGGAAAGCTGGACCTTTTTTTGGAATGTAGACAGTCCAAGGTATTTAGTAAGAGGCATTGTGAGATTTTTGAAGTTGTAATTTTTTGGAAAATTAAGAAATCAAATATTTTTTTGTCACATGCGGTTTGGCAGTGTTCAGGGACATAATTTTTATTATATATATATATTTTTTTTTTTTACCACTTTGGACCAGAGCAATATAATGTCCCATAGTAACATTGTACTACTCTAGGCAAGTGATCAGTGTTTTTTTTTTTTTTAACACAACACGTTTGCTTATAGCAATGAATTTGATTGCTATATGCAAGCATTTTACTGAATAAAATTGATTCATTCAGTTTGTTTTGTTGTGATTAGCCACAACTGGTCACATGGCACAGATGGGCTGTGATTGGCCCAGTCTGTACCATGTGATCACTGTGACCAATCACAGCTAGCAACACAATTGTACACAATGGATGGCTTGAAAGAAAGCCGTTAATTGTTTACAACGGTCATGTAACCTGCTGTGATTGGTTACAGTGGTCGTATGGTAACGGCAGCAGGCCGGTACAGTGATCAGTCATCAGCTATGTCCCATGGACGCAGCCGGTAACAGATCACGCAGCTGCGTGGCTCCACGCGAGGTGCGATCTTGGGGGACGTTATATGATGTCCACCTGGATCGACAAAGGGCTGGCCCCCGCATCATTCCATAGGCCAGACAGAAACTGGTTAAAGACAGTAGTACTATGTCTATTATGTACACTAACTAAATTAACTTCACAGAAGATAAAGAGCCTTTTCAGCATATCTTGCACAGGAGACTTTAGACCCTAATTACACCTTTAATGCAAATATTCCTTCACATTTACTACATAACGATCAACATAAAACAATACAACCATAATAACTTACCTTTACTGTATGCAGATGAGTTATCCTTTCTGTTTAGCTTAAGATAAAGTTTTGTTTTTGATTCGCCACCATAATCTGCATTGACAACTTTTCTAAACTTGCCAAACTGACGTTTTTGATATCCAGATATTTTCCTGTTAACAGGCAACATGAAAGTAATTATATTCTTTTAGATACCCAACACATTTTACCAACAGTGCAGTAACAGTTTATTCTTGAGTTTAGGTTTAAACTAAATGGGAATTTCAACTTGACAGTAAATTCTGTATCTTGGAGTACTGTGTGGTACAGGACAGCAAGTCAAAGACCATGGGTTACATGCTGCTACTTTCAGGTAATTAAACACTGGCAAAAGTGCACCTTTATATAACCCCATCCACTCCATTGAACTCCAGTTTTGTAGTAAGCAATTAGAAGCAAGAAGACAGTGGGGAGGGACCTGTGTTCTGTACTGTACTCCAAGACATGGAATTTACTTATATGTTTAAATTCCCATTATCCTAATTGTACAGTACAGGACACAGGAAAGCAAGTCATAGACCATGGGATTTATGCAATCAATAAACTGACAGACCCAAAAAAGGCAGGGTCAATGGGACCCTCAACACTCAGATGACCACAGAGGCTTGAACATCCACCTAGTAAAGTTTTGAACAAATATAAATGGAAGACCATGTGGCGTCCTTGCAAAGCTGTGAAACAGATGCTTGATGTTGAAAGGCACTAGAACCACCCACCGATAGAAAGAAACAGCAGAATGTCCCTTTTTGGGGCTTTCAGGGAGGACAAAAGGGGACTCAGTTTTTTTTTAAAGAAAATGTTGCAGCTAGGTAGATCCTAACTGCTCTGACTAAATTCATGCAGTGGAATGAAATCTCCTTGGAATGGTATAGAACGGGACATAGGAATAGAAGGACAGTGTCCTCATTGAGGTGAAAGTAAGAGACAACCTTGGAAAGAAGGGTCTGAATCTCAGTACCTCAGAGTCCCAAATAAGACAAGAAAATGTTCATTGCAAGAAAAAGCTGCCAACTCAGGCACTCACGACAGAGGAAATGGCCAGCTCACTTGTGAGAACCCCCAATGTAAAAATCCCAAATCAGTTCAAAGGGTGGTTTTGAAGAACCAAAAGTACCAAATTAATTGGAGACATGGGGCGATTAAAATAATCAGATTTTGGTGCTCACTGTAAAATCCCTTTCTTGGAGTCCATTGAAGGATACTGGAAGACATAAACCTTTGGGTTATGTCTTCCATGGACATGCATGCAAAAAACTGTGGGACAGCCCAGCATAACCCCTCTTATTATCAGCAAGAGCAGAATCATAAACCCAGAGAGGTAGTTCATCAATGGACTCTAGAAAAAGGATTTTACAGGGAGTACAGAAATCATTTTCTCAGAAGTAGTCCAACTGAGGGTTGGGCAACACAGCAAATGCAGCAACAAAACAGAAAACTGGGGAATGCCTGCATCTCAATAAACTGCCTCAAGGACCTTAAGCCCGAAGATGGCACCAGATAAGGGAGAAGAGTCCACTCGGTAGAACTTTGAAAATGTGTCAACAGAAGAGGTGGCAGCTCTGAAAATTTGAAAAACGATTGATGCAGAAAAGCCCAAGTGCTCACAAATCTAGTAATGTACGTCTTGATAGGAAAAAGGTGGAACCCAGTCCTTGATGTCACGACCATGATCTTGAATGATGGCCTGTCTGAGCCACCTAGAGATGGTGCAACAGGAGTATCTTTTCAGGATCTATCCAAGATGACAATGAGGAATGACTCTTTCTGAAAGAAGCAGTGACTAAGAGATAGACTTCCACAGCCCAATCCAATGGAGGGAAATTTTAATTTGGTGAATTGGAAGCAGGCAGGATGGAAGAACAATGTCCTGGTTGAAATTAAAGCAAAAATATTTGACAAGAATGGTCTCAACAACCCCTTGTCTTTGTGCAGAACCAAAATGGGTTCTTTGTAGGATAAGGCGGTCAGTTCGTACACTCACCCTGCATAGGGTAATGGCTAAAAGAACACCTTGTAGGTAAGAGTAGAAAGAGGAACATCTCTTATCTGTTCAAATAGTGGTATCGAACGTCCAGAGAAAACCAGATTCAGATCCCAAAAAAACACTAGGGAATGAATGGGGGAGCCATCCTGTACAAAGGTCTTAATCAAGGACTGAGAGACCAATGGTATCTGAAACAGTATAGAAAGGGCAGAAACCTGACCCTTGACAGTGTTGAGAGACAAACACTGGTCCAGATCCAACTGCAGGAAGGAAAGAATTAGTCCTATGGAGAAACTTCTGGGGTGAAAGCCCCAGGACTCACACCAAGTATGCCTTCTACATCTAAAAGTAGACCTAGTGGGTAGTAGATTTCCAAGCTTTCACCACCATAAAAATCACACTCAGAGATGCTGCTGTCTCTCAGTAACTATGCTTCAACAGTTATGCTGTTAAAGTCGATTTGAGAATCAGGATGGCAAATTTGCCTTTGGGACAGAAGATCTGCCAGAAGTCTTACCAGGTGCCACATCTGCCTGGGCCAGTCTGGGTCAGTGAGGATCACTGAAATGCACTCCAGCTCGATCCTGCAAAGCAGACGAAGAAGCAGTTTTAGCGGAGAAAATGCATTGCTTGGGGTGCACTGATCCTGCAGAAGCACCAGAGCATCCGCTACTTCTGCTAAAGGATCCCGGTACCTAGGAGACAAACCTGTCCAATTTGTTGTTGAACATAGAGGCTAAAATATCCACAGTCAGTGTCCCACACCTCTGGGTGTGGGGACCTCTCTCATGGGTGCAGGTACTGATAGTTGAGTAAATCTGCTTACCAATTGTCTACACTTGGGATGTACACAACAGACAAGGCAGGACCATAAAGTTCTGCCCAATACAGGATCTGATCTACCTCTCTTGCCTTGGCAAAACTCTCTGATGATTGATGTATGCCACCGCAATGGCATTGTTCATCTGAGTCCAGACTGGATGAACCTTCAGATGGGTCCAATGCTTCAGATGCAGCCAAAACACTTCACATTGTGAGGGTCCTCCTGAAGACGGTTAAGGAAGACCTTCCGAACGCCAGAGCCAGATTCCTGTACCACCAAGTCAGGGACAACCTAATCCTTGGTGAAAAATGAATCAGTCTGTCTAGAAACCAGATCGATTTGTCCCACAATAAAAGGATGTTGAGATGAAGAGGTGTTGAGTAAAACAGGGCAAATGGAACTTCTGCAAAGGAAGCTACCATCAGGCCTAGAACTCTCATGCAAAAAGCAGAGTCTCTGACAACTCCTGAGCTGGAAAGTTCAGATCTTAATGCGGAAAATCTGAATTTTCTCCTGTTTAAGGAAAACTCTGGCCTGGGCTGCGTCCAGGACTAGACCCAAATACTCCAAAAGAGGAGTTGGTTCCAGTAATCAATTCTGAAAGATCAAGAAAAAGAAGGGGGGGGGGACCAAACTTAATGTGTACTAAAGAGTTCAGTCAAGAAAGTGCACACATACATGCATAGTCCCATGGGGTAAAAGGATGCCTATCAGAGGATGAGTCCTGGGGTACTCAGATGTCGCTCTGCGGGTATCCCTAGATGTCTCTCTGTGGGTATCCCTAGATGTTACTTCATTATATACCTCCATCCCCCATGAGATCGGCCTCAGGGCAGTAGAACATTTTCTCTCTGAGGACCCTCTCATTAATCTCAGACAGGCCCATTTTATTTTAGAAGCTACACAATTTTGTTTAAAACACAATTATTTTGAGTTTGATAGCACCTTTTATTTACAGTCCCAAGGCACAGCTATGGGGGCCAATTTTGCCCCTAGCTATGCAAACTTAACCATAGGTTATTGGGAACTCCATCATATCACCCACAATACCCTTTCGCTGCCCAGGTCATCAATTATGGACGCTATATCGATGATATTATCATAAAATGGGATGGTACTAGAGAGAGCGTGGAGTCATTTGTTCAACTTTGCAAACATAATTCACTAGGGTTATCCTTCACACATGTCATGGACCCTTACAAATCTGCCTTTCTAGATCTGGAACTTCACCACAGTGATTTCCAGATGCCACCAATTTTGTTAAACCCTCTTCCAGTAATTCCTACATCCATTACCGGAGCTGCCACAATCCCAGATGGTTTAAAAACATCCCCAAACTCAATTCCACAGAATTCGTCACAATTGTACTAAAGACGAGGACTATCACATACAACTCCTCACAGAAAAATTCCAAGACAAGGGATAACCCCCTGCCCTTGTACAAGATGCCTTCCTTCACTATGCCAGAAAGCAACCCCCCCCCCCCCCATATGTCTAGGACATCAGATGGCCCAAAACTAACACATTTCACAACCCAATTTCATGACTGTTATAAAAAAATGCAAAACATCTCAGCCAAACATTGGTCCATTTTGCTTGGTGACCCATTTTTAGGTTCTTCTCTTACCCAGCAACCCAAGGTTTCCCATCATAAAGCCTAGAACATGAGAGTAAAAAAGCACCCAGTAAAATCAGAAGCAGCAATTTCACCCCCACTTCCCCCTAATCCAATTGGTTGGTATGTTCCAATGTAAGTAAAAAATTATGCCTAACCTGAAGGGTTTGTTAATCATGGTAAAAAAAAACCTACATAGTTAAAAGGTAAAACATATAACATTAAGGATTTCTACAACTTTTCCAGTGAGTATGTGGTGTACTGCCTAACTTGTCCCTGCGGCCTTTCTTATGTAGGTAGGACAATACGCACCCTGCGCCAAAGATTTGGTGAACATAGGCGTTTCATTGAGAAAGGGTTTGACAAACACAGTTGTCCCCCTACATTTTCTAAAACGCCACCAAAACTCCACAGTGGGCATAAGAGTCTGAGTCATTGAGGCCATCCCCAGAGGTCTCCCTGCTGCTTTCCGGTTCTTTCTTCTTCCAGCTCTTTTGCTAGCGGGGCCCGGTCTTCTCCGTCGCCTTCTTCCCTCTTCTCCTCTTCGATGTTGACACGTCGCTTCCTCCTGCTGTAATGCCGGGTGTGCGGTGCGCAACGTTTTTTATAGGCCTCTCATGACATCACAGTCACAAGCTCCGGGTGGCCCTGGAGCATGACTGTGACGTCATGGGAGCATGTGGCCACCCGGAGCATGTGACTATGACGTCATGAGAGGCCTATATAAATTGTTGGGCACTGCACACCCGGCATTACAGCGGGAGGAAGCGCTATGTCAACATCGAGGAGGAGAAAAGGGAAGAAGGCGACGGAGAAGACCGGGCCCCGCTAGCAAAAGAGCTGGAAGAAGATAGCGGTGGCCCGGCAGAAAGAACCGGAGAGCGAGAGAAGAACCGGAGAGCGCGGAGACGACACCGGAGACCCCCGAAGTTGGATGAAGACCCCCGAAGTCGGAAGAGACCCCGGAGTCGGAAGAAGACCCCCGGAGCTGTGTAATAAAGTACTTTAAAAACCTGTGTAGTGTTTTTTTATTGACATTTTTTCCACCATTCACATAGGGTGGGGGGCCGGGATCTGGGGGCCCCCTTAGTAAAGGGGGCTCCCGGATTCCGATAAGCCCCCCGCCCGCATACCCCGACAACCAACGGCCAGGGTTGTCGGGAAGAGGCCCTGTCCTCATCAACATGGGGGCAGGGAGCTTTGGGGTGGGGGGGCCGCAGGTTGCCCCCCGTCCAAAAGCACCAAACCCCCCCATGTTGAGGGCATGCGGCCTGGTACGGTTCAGGAGGAAGGGGGGGTGCTCTCTCCAACCCTCTTTTCCTGCGGCCTGCCAGGTTGCGTGCTCGGATAAGGGTCTGGTTTGGAGTTTGAGGGGGACCCCCACGCCGTTTTTTCGGCTTAGGGGGGTTCCCCTTAAAATCCATACCAGACCGAAGGGCCTGGTATGCTCCTGGGAACCCATGCCGTTTTTTTTATTTAAAATTTGGCGTGGAGTTCCCCCTCAAGATTCATACCAAACACAGTGCCCGGTATTGGCGGGGATCCAAGTCGGATCCCCGTTCATTGAAAGTCGAACGTATGTCGGCTTCATGTCGCAGGGCAAAGTCGGATCCAAAGTAGGATGGCTGTCGTGTCGCACAAGTGTGAACCCGGCCTCAAAGTAGTATCCTGTTCATTCAAGTCGGATGGATGTAGGACCAATGTAGGACCGATGTAAAACTGATGTCGCAGAGCAAAGTAGGATGAAAGTCGTATAACTGTCGTGTTGTATCAGTGTGAACCCAGCCTCAGCCTATGTTAACAATGCTGCGGGATTGAAATCGTGCAAGTTCAGCTGAACTCACATGATTTCATACCCGCATGTCAGTCCGACTTCGGTGGCAATTTCAGAGACATCTGTGTGGGTTACTGCACAGAGGTCTATTGGAATTGCACCCGAAGTCACCAAAAGTAGTAAATAAACTACTTTTGGGAATCAGTGCGGCGCCGCAAAGTGGGACGATGCCATTGCCGGCAATAGCCGCTGATTTGGCATGCAGTTTGACATGTTAAATCGCATCAATGTGAGCCTAGGCTTATTGTCAATGCTTAATTTAACAAGCTAAAGTTAGAGGCTAATTGGTTACTATGCACAGCTGCACCAGATTCTGTGTGCACAAGTTTTAGTAAATCTCCCCCATTGTTCAGCTCTAGAAGTAATTCTCCACGGCCTGCACACAGCGTAGTTCCAGATTTACGGATGGATGGGTGAATGATCGCCACAAAAAAAAAAAAAAGCCTTCACATAGTGTACTATACTTATAACAAAACATTTGTTGTGGACAATAAAAGTATACTCACAAAAGTACAGCAGACTGAGGAGTATAATGAAAACCAAACATGCAGGTGGACACTGTAGATTAGTATAGCACTAGCTGTAAGTTAAGGAATCCGCTGACTGCTCAGCTCAAAGCCACTCACAGCACAGAGAGAACCCACAGCACCAATTTGCCTACAACATCTGGATTCACCCCCTGAACCAGAGCGGCCAGCAGATTCCTTAGCATACAGCTAGTGCTAGAGACAGACTTAAAGGGGTTGTAAACCTTCCCGTTTTTTCACCTTAATGCATCCTATGCATTATGGTGAAAAAACATCCGATAATTGCCGGCCCCCCATTCCCCCGTTTACTTACCTGAGCCTTCAAAAGTCCCGCGTCGAGTACGCGCTTGATCTTGGCCCGGTCTTCTCGGCTCTTCATTGGATAGATTGATAGAAGCGCAGCCACTGCCTCCCGCTGCTGTCAATCAAATTCAATGACGCGGGCGACGGGGCCGAGTCCGGCATTCGTGTCTATGGACGCAAATGCTGGACTCGGGAGCGCGCCCGCAAGGTAACCCCCTTGGGAAAGCGCTTCCCAGAGGGGTTTATTTGATGTGGGGAGGAGCCGAGAGAGCCGCCGTGGGACCCCAGAAGAAGAGGATCGGGGCCACTGTGCAAAATGAGCTGCACAGTGGAGGTAAGTATGACATGTTTGTTATTTTTTTTATTTGAACCTTTACAATCACTTTAAGCAATGCCAATGCATCCAGACGTGAAAAAAGCTCTTCAGCTAACTTTTACTATGATGGAGTCTAGAAAGTGCCGTACGTGAAACCCAGAGTCTAAAGGCAACTTTCACTCTATCATTACAACATACAGTCCTGCAGGGTGCAAATACTGTACTCCAAAAATTAGGCTGAGGACAAACGCGCCAGTAGCTGCAATCAAAGAAACAAACTGCCAAACAGCAATGTAGATACGTCTTCATAGAAAAAAAAAAAAAAAGATGTCCATCCTCCTAGGATACTAGAAAAACACTATGACATATGCTAGTAGTAAGAGAGGTTATTCTGGGCTTGCCTACAGTTTTTTTGTTTGCCAGTGTCCAATCCTTCTTTAGGGCCAGTTCACACCACATGCAGTCCAGTGCGTTTGTTTTCTGCATCAAAAATGCATGGAAAGTAGGTTATATAGTTTCCAATGGCATAGTTCACATCAGTGCTGTCATTTCCAGGGCATTCCAGAAAAAAATAGAACATGTTGTATTTTTCCTGCACTGGAATTCGATAAAACACATCAAAAATGCATCAGAATGCACTGGAACGCATCAAACCCCAGTACAGTGAGGGGAAAAAAAACAGGAAAAAATCATCTGAAATGCACCAAAAACGTGGTAAAACTGTGCATGCAGAAATGCATCCAGAAAGGACCTGGATTGCGTTTTTGTGAACCAGCACTTAGGCAGCAATATAATCCAAAAGGTAAAAAAAAAAAAAAAAAAAAAAAAAAACCTTCCTGTGTCCCTTAATGGACGAGAAACAAATATATTTTAGTGCAAATTTTTTATATATTGCGGATGATCTGTATAGTACATACCTAATGATAAGCTGGCTTTCTTCATACAAGTTTATATGCTGACATCTGATGAACTTGGATAAGCTCTTCATGTCCCCTAGTACAAGTCTGGACTCAGATTTTCCCTTCTCCTTATGTGTGCCTTTTACTTCATCCAACCATTTGAAGTACTTACACTGATCCGCTTTAGGATAATCGCATGTATAAAAGAATCTACCCTAGGGTCAAAAGTAAGAAAAAAAGACAAAAAAAAAAAGATTATTACCGGTATTCCAAATAATTAATCATTTTGTTTTTTTTGCCCAGGCCACAAATGTAACATTCTGAACCGAGATTAATATAAATGTGTTACCTTATTGGGGCCTTCTTTTCTGACCATTACAAGCTTGGCTGGTTGCTGATGCAAGCAGAGTAGAGAAACTGTTTCCTTTCTGTTTATCTCATCAACCACTGATGATGTGTAGAAGGATATGTCCACTTTGGAGAGAGCTTTGTGTAGCCTCTGTGACAGCTCAAACATTATAACATTTAAATGTTCTGTAAAGGAAAAGATTAGGCAAAAATAATTATGGTACCTATAAAATGGACCTATCCACAGTCAGGCAGGTTATCATTTTCCTTCCATTTTACAATATGTGCCACATTCTGTTAGTCTATCACATAAAATCCCAATAAAATACATTTACGTTTTTGGTTGTAACATGACAAAATGTGGAATATTTCAAGGGGTATGAATACTTTTTAAAGGCACTGTATCCCATGTTACCTTAGTGCCTGCAAGCATGATTCCTGTACATGACATGAGACGCCAGCAATGGATTTCTACAGGGGTATCCCCACATGCTTGAACGACCATACTAGAGATAGTTGGTAAACTCCTAAGGGTGAATTTACATCTATGTGGGGCACCCAGTCTGAGCACCTCGGAACACGGATATATCATTATAGAGCAGGAGCACTTATCACATACTGGGACTGTTCAAGATTTATGTGTATATATATTTGCTAATACCGAGCGCGGTGGACTGTTATTATTATTCATTTATCATTGCTTTTAGATTTTTTTTTACTGCAGCTGGTTTACTATTGTGCATTTACTATTGCATTGGTGCTGGTTTTTTATCAATAATCAAATTGATGCAGGGCCCATAACCCTGAATTGGACCAGAAGACACAGGCGAACAGTCTACAACTGAAGCATAGGGGAGCAGTTTCAGCAAAAATAATGTTTTTTTTTTAATTCAGTTAGTAAATTTAACAAACATGCATAATCACCAATCATTGGAAAAAAAACTGCTTAAATAAAGCTTTGCATAGTGTAAAAATCCAAAGAATTAAAAGGAAAAGTAAGTCATGTTTAGCAGTCTTTCTATTACTTAAAGCGAATCTGTCTGAAAGTATGAAGTGGGTGAGGTAACATTCCTGAAATTTAGGTATCTTTTATCTGCAAGCACTTGTGTTAGTACACAGAACAATTCTTGTGCCTGATGGAGCACCTTGAATCCAGGACCCAGGCTTTGCAGAGAGCCTTGAATTTAAAAGTTGAATTACAGAAGGTGGGTCTTATGCGGCGTACACACGATCGTTTTTCATGCCATTTTTTTAAACCAACGTTTTTCTCGTCGTTTTTTTTCATGTTTCCTCTCAAGCCTGTCTTGCGTACACACGATCATTTTAAAAAACGTTCAAGCAAAGCGCAGTGACGTACAACACGTACGACGGCACTATAAAGGGGAAGTTCCGTTCGGATGGCACCACCCTTCATGTTAGTAAAGTTTGTTGAGCGACGTTTCGCGCTTTTCAGCCTCCTGCTTTTCAGTCCGTTACAGCGTGACGAATGTGCTATCTCCGTTACAAATGCTAGTTTTACCAGAACGTGCGCTCCCGTCTCAGACTTGATTCTGAGCATGCGCATTTTTTTTCACCTCGTCAAAGCATACACACCATCGTTTTTCACGTTGTTAAAAAAAACGACATGAAAAACGACGTGAAAAAATAGAGCATGTTCGAAATTTTTAATGGCCGTTTTTCACGTCGTTAAAAATGCTCTGGAGCATACACACAATCGGTTTTAGTGCCCATTTTTAAAAATGGCATTTTTAACGGCATGAAAAACGATCGTGTGTATGGGGCATAAGTGTCAGGAAGAGATGGGGTTTAAGCCCAACTTGGAGACAATTCAAGGCACTCTGCAAAGCCTAGGACCAGGACCCAGGCTTTGCAGAGAGCCTTGAATTGTCTCCAAGTTGGGCTTAAACCCCATCTTTTCCTGACACTAAGGCCTCGTACACACGACCGATTTTCTCGGCAAGAACCAGCAAGAAACTTGCTGGCAGAGAGGTCTTGCCGAGTAAATCGGTCGTGTGTACGCTGCTATCGGGTTTCTCGTCGAGAAAACCGACAAGAAACCTCGACGAGAAAATAGAGAACCTGCTCTCTATTTTCTCGTCGAGATTCTCCTCGGCATGTTTCTCGACGAGAAAAGTGAGTGTGTGTACACTTACCTGTCCTCCCGGAAGCCCGCGCATGTTCGAAATGAATTCGACGCATGCGCGGTAGCTTCCTAGGCATACGTAGGGTATACCAAGATGGCGGCGACGCCATCGAATGTGACGAGCGCATGCTCGGCGTAGTCGATGACGTCACCGCGTACGCTCCTTTCAAAGAACCGCGGGTTCTTTGAAACGAGCGTGTGTACACTTGGCCGGGACAAGTTTCTTGTCCAAGAATCTCGTCGAAAAAATAGGATTTTTATAACAGCTTACCTGTAAAATCCTTTTCTTGGAGTACATCACGGGACACAGAGCGACATAGTCATTACTATGTGGGTTATATAGATACCTTCAGGTGCTGGCACTGGCAACTTCCAAAACCGGAAGTACCCTCCCCTATATAAGCCCCTCCCATCCGGGAGTACCTCAGTTTTGTAGCAAAGCAATAAGTGTCCCCAAAAGAGGGGTGGGAGCTCTGTGTCCCGTGATGTACTCCAAGAAAAGGATTTTACAGGTAAGCTGTTATAAAAATCCTATTTTCTTTCTCGTACATCACGGGACACAGAGCGACATAGTCATTACTATGTGGGATGTCCTAAAGCAATGCCCAATGAGGGGGGGGGATACACCATACATAAGCTGAGCGCTATCAGACATGAGGATCTTTTGCGGCCTGCAACACACTGCGCCCAAAGGCGACATCCTCCTGACTTCTAACGTCCACCTGGTAGAACCTAGTAAACGTGTGTACCGAAGACCATGTTGCGGCCTTACAGATTTGAGCCAGGGAGGCCTGGTGATGCACTGCCCATGAAGTTCCAACTGCTCTCGTGGAGTGCGCTCTAACTTTGAACAGAGGCGGTCTCCTTCTCAAGCCACAGGCTTGCATTATGACCTGTCGAATCCACTTGGCTAAAGTAGATTTTGACGCTGCCTGACCCTTTCTGGGGCCTTCCGGCAGAATAAACAAAGTATCCGTTCTGCGAATCTGAGCAGTGGCTTTTAGATAAGCTTTAACTGCTCTTACTACATCCAAAGAATGTAATAACTTTTCCTCTACCGAACTAGGTTTGGGAAAAAACGAAGGAAGAACCACATCTTGGTTCAAATGAAACCTCGATACCACCTTAGGAAGAAAGGCTGGATGAGGACGTAACACTACTCTGTCCTTATGGATAACCAGATATGGCTCCCTACAGGACATAGCTGCTAATTCCGACACTCTTTTAGCCGAACAAATGGCTACTAGAAAAATCAATTTCCTGGTGAGAAGAACCAGGGAAATATGCTGTAATGGTTCAAATGGTTGTTTCTGTAGAACCGACAGAACCAGGTTTAAGTCCCATGGACATATGGGAATATTAACCGGAGGGCTAATACGCATCACTCCTTGTATAAAGGCTTTGACTAGTGAATGCGAAGCCAAGGGCCTCTGAAAAAATATTGACAAGGCCGAAATCTGACCCTTGATAGTACTCAAGGTAAGCTTCCTATCTACAGCCCACTGTAGGAAGTCCAGAATCCTACCTATTACGTACTTACGTGGATGCCATTTCTTGGCCTCACACCAGGCAATGTACGCCTTCCAGATTCTATAGTAGATCTGCCTGGATACCGGCTTCCTGGCATTGATCATGGTAGATACCACAGGATTAGAGAGCCCTCTCTTTTTTAGAATGTGGGCTTCAATAGCCAGGCCGTCAAACCTAGGGCTGGTAAGGAAGGATGGTATATCGGTCCTTGCGAAAGCAGGTCTGGACGATGTGGGAAAGTCCAAGGACTCCCCACTGACATTTTTACAATCTCCGCGTACCATGCTCTTCGGGGCCACGCTGGAGCCACCAGAATCACTGGTTTCTTTTCTACCCTGATACTGCGGAGTAATCGAGGTAACAATTGTGGCGGTGGGAATGCATATATCAGTTTGAACTGATCCCAAGGGAACACTAGGGCATCCGAGCCGCAAGCTAGGGGATCCCTTGTCCAAGAGACAAACCTGTCCACCTTTGCGTTGAATCTGGATGCTAGCAGATCTACATCCGGTGTTCCCCACCGCTGACATATTGTCCGAAAAACCTCGGGGTGAAGGGACCATTCCCCTGGGCATAATTGTTGGCGACTTAGAAAGTCGGCCTTCCAATTCTCCACTCCTGGAATGAATACCGCGGATATGGCTGGGACATATCTTTCTGCCCATTTCAGGATGCAATTTACTTCCCTCTGGGCTGCACGACTCCTGGTGCCACCCTGATGATTGATATATGCCACAGCCGTGGCATTGTCTGATTGAATTCTGACAGGGGACCCTTGGAGTTTGGATGTCCATGCTACTAGGGCATACTGGGCTGCTTGTATCTCTAAGAGATTGATGGGCAGGGCCTTTTCCGCATCCGACCATCTGCCCTGGAGAGACCATTGCTCCAGTACTGCTCCCCAGCCTATAAGGCTGGCATCTGTAGTGACCACCTTCCAAGAAATCGGACTGAAGGATTTCCCTTTTTCCAGATTCTGGGGAACCAACCACCAACGGAGGCTCTTGCGAACGGAAGGGGACAAGGACATTGGTAAGTCTAGGGCCTGAACTTTCTTGTTCCAGGCTGACAGTATGGCCCTTTGCAAATTCCTTGAATGGAATTGACCGTAGGGTACTGCTTCGAATGATGCCACCATTTTTCCCAGCAGCCTCATGCACAGGCGTATGGACGGCTGTCTTTTTGTACCCACTAAGTGGATCAAATCTCTCAAAGACAACACCTTTTTTCGAGGCAAGAATATTTTCTTCTGGCCTGAATCTAGCCTTAGCCCCAAGTATTCCAGACTTTTGACTGGTTTTAGGGCTGACTTGTCTCGGTTGATAATCCAACCGTGAGATTCCAGATACTTGATTGTCTTGTGAACGACCACTTCTAGTTTTTTCACTGAGTGGTCTATCAGCAACAAGTCGTCTAGATATGCCATTATCGTTACACCTTGCGTTCTTAGATTGGCCAATAATGGGGCCAGAATTTTTGTGAACACTCGTGGTGCTGTGGCCAGACCGAAGATAAGGCTCTGAACTGAAAATGGCGCCCTTCTACTGCAAAGCGTAGAAATTTTTGGTGGACTGGAAAGATGGGAATGTGCAAATAAGCATCTTTGATGTCGATCGAGGCTAACCATTCCTCCCCTTGTAGGGCAGTGGCCACCGATCGGATCGACTCCATCCGGAAAGTCCTGATATGCAGGAATTTGTTTAGCCCTTTTAGATTTAATATGGGCCTCACGTCCCCGTTTGGCTTCGGGACTGTAAAGAGGTTTGAGTAAAACCCGAACCCCCATTCTTCCAGGGGAACCTCCATAATTACTCCTTGGAGCAATAGTTGTTCTAGTGCCAACAGGAGGGACTCTCTCTTCCGGGGATCCCTTGGCACGTTTGACCTCATAAAATGGGAAGGAGGAGAGTCTTAACTCCAATCTGTATCCCAGACTTACTGCGGAGAGCACCCATCTGTCTCTGATCGTGTCCCGCCAGGTCTCTGCGAACAACTGGAGTCTTCCCCCCACCCGATTGAGTGGGGGCAACCCTTCATGCATTTGACTTTGGGGGAGGTTTTGTACCTCTCCTGACCCAGGGTTTTTTATTACCCTGCGATTGTCCCTGATTTTTACCCCCGGGATTTGACCGAGGAGGCCGTCGGAACTGTTTCACAGCCGATGCCCCAGGGACTGGAGAAGCAGGCCTCTTAAAAGAGGGACCTCTAACTCTGTTTTTAACCGGCAAGAGTGTACTTTTACCGTTGGAAATTTTCTGGATATATTTGTCCAGGTCTTCCCCAAATAAGCGTTCACCATGAAATGGGAAGCTAACCAGCAATTTTTTACAGGGAGCTTCAGCAGACCAGTTTTTGAGCCATAGAAGCCTGCGCATATGTACTACAGACAGCGTAAGGCGGGAGGCCTGATGGATTGAATCCTTTATGGCGTCAACCGCAAAGCATAAGGCTCTAGGTAGATCAGCTAGGGCAAGGGCCTGCTGATCTGGCAAGTCCCTTAAGACTTGTTTCAACTGATCCTTCACTGCTTGGCAGACCCCAATAGCTGCCACTGCTGGTTGTGTCACCAAGCCTGCTGTAGAAAAAGCAGATTTTAATAAGGACTCCAATTTTTTATCTATTGGGTCCTTGAACATTTGGACATTATCCACTGGACATGTCAGTGATTTATTCACACAAGAGATGGCTGCGTCCACTGTAGGGACCCTCCATTTTTTGATGAACTTATCCTCCATGGGATAGACCACCGGAAATCTCTTGGGGGGAGTAAATATTTTATCAGGATGTTCCCAATCCTGGTACATGAGCCCTTCCAATAAAGGGTGAAGTGGAAAAGAACAGACAGTCTGGGGAGCTTTTAGCGACCCCAGCGAGGAGACAGTAGTGGTTGATGGTTCCGCAAGGTGCATTTTAAATGCTGATCGGACCATGTTAGTCAAAGACTGAACCCATAATCTTTCAGCTTGAGATGCTGAGAAAGGTTCCTCCACAGTTGATTCCTCTATAACAGAATCAACCTCCTCCTGATCCCCTTCAGGCAGGTCGATCCCTGTATGGGACTGTTGCTCCACTAACAGGTACTCTGAAGGAGGAGACGGAGATCGGGCGTGCTTTCCCTGTGACAGGGAGGCAGCGATTAATGTTGACAATCTCTCTTCTAATCCTCCCAGAGCTGAGGAAAAAACCTCCTCTGTTACATACACAGGAGCAGGTGAACTGAGGACAGCCACAGTACCAGGTACTCCTGCGGGGTCTCTACGGTCACTAACCTCTGAATTTTCAGGGGAGACTGGTGCAGCAGAAGCATGCCCAAGATCCTCAGAGCCCGATGGAGACCCCTTTCGCTTCCTGGAAGATTTAGTTCCGGAGCTTCTGGACGGCATATTCCTAAGCCCAAAGCTGAGGTATTCCAGCCGTAATACACCCCTTTTACTGAGAATAGTCTAGCACAATTGCTGCTATATATCAGTTGGTGTCTACTAAAGTGCCTTTCTAGGGGATGCCTGCATCAACCGCCTCTGTGTGCCTTTTTACTGTTGCTAGCTCTGTTTGTGCACTTCAATAGCCAGCTTGATTGCCTTTAAACATGCTGGACGCCCGCACATGCGCAGTAGCGCCGCGGCGCACACCGAGTGTCATCCACCCGCTCCGCCCCTTTTTCCAGATCGCCTCTGTATAGAGAGGCGCGTGCACGCGCACGGGCACGTGCGCCTTCGGTGCCTTTTTTGAAAAAACAAGGAGCTAGATGGGAGCCAGGGTCCCTGCCGCAGGGCCCGGGGATGGATGAGCGCAGCAACAGGGCAGAGGAGACAGTTTCCCAGCAGAGAACTTACCAACTGCCTGGATTTGACTTCAGAAGAAAAAAATCCACATTACAAGAAAAAAGAACCATAGCGGCCTCTAGTGTTTAACACAGGTACCGCAGTCTTACTTTTTTTTTTTTCTTGCCTACTATAAAAAAATTTACATTTTCTCAGTAGTAACAGGCATGCACAGAATATTTAGCGGGAATACCTTAGGTAACAGGCAGAAAGACAAAATAGGCTTGGGGGTCCCCCAATAGAACCAAGTTCCTGAGGGCCCCCACTTACCTTTTCCTCGCCGCAGGACTCTGTTTGGTCCACAGAAGCCCAAACTTCACCTATCACGGCAGGCATTGTAATCAAACCTTCAGGGACCGGGTTCCCAAGGATTCCACTCCCCTGGACCTGTATAGCACCCTGCACAGAAAACATCTTGGTCGTGGGTATGACCAGAGCTCTGGATCCCAGGGTCCAGCCCTCCTAAGAGAGGCATTACAGGCAAAACCTTGCTCTTCTCTTGCAAGGCCCGGGTACCGACCGTTTAGCTATGAAGCTTTTTTGGTCGGATCCGGAATAGCTTACTGAGGCCCAAAAGAACCTGTACGTAAGCTCAGTGAAACACATGTTACTTCTTGGCCAACACCTTAGACACTGGCAAAAAACTGAGGTACTCCCGGATGGGAGGGGCTTATATAGGGGAGGGTACTTCCGGTTTTGGAAGTTGCCAGTGCCAGCACCTGAAGGTATCTATATAACCCACATAGTAATGACTATGTCGCTCTGTGTCCCGTGATGTACGAGAAAGAAAAACAACATGTTTTTTTCAACGAGAATCTCGGCCGTGTGTACGAGGCCTGAGACCCACCTTTTGTAATTCAACTTTTAAATGCCAGAGCCTTAATTGCATACCAAGAACCTAGCATTTGACAGTTTAATGACAGGAATAGGCTTAGCCCTGTGGAGGGTGGAAGTTGATCTCAGCTTGAAGTACAGTTGAGGCCCTATGTACAGTGAGGGAAAAAAGTATTCGATCCCCTGCTGATTTTGTACGTTTGCCCACTGACAAAGAAATGATCAGACCTATCCAATTTATTAGGGTTTCAAGGCAGACGTTTGGTAACTCGAACCTTCAACTCCCTCCATATATGTTCTGTGGGATTAAGGTCTGGAGACTGGCTAGGCCACTCCAGGACCTTAATGTGTTTCTTCTTGAGCCACTCCTTTGTTGCCTTGGCCAGGTGTTTTGGGTCATTGTCATGCTGGAATACTCATGCACAACCCATTTTCAATGCCCTGGCCGAGAGAAGCAGGTTCTCACCCAAGATTTGACAGTACATAGCCCTGTCAATCATCCCTTTGATGCAGTGAAGTTGTCCTGTCCCCTTAGCAGAAAAACACCCCCAAAGCATAATGTTTCCACCTCCATGTTTGAAGGTGGGGATGGTGTTCCATATGGTCATAGGCAGCATTCATCCTCCTCCGAACACTGCGAGTTGAGCTGATGCCAAAGAGCTCGAATTTGGTCTCATCTGACCACAACACTTTCACCCAGTTCTCCTCTGAATCATTCAGATGTTCATTAGCAAACTTCAGACGTGCCTATACATGTGCTTTCTTGAGCCGGGGGACCTTTTGGGCACTGCAGGATTTCAGTCCTTCAAGGTGTAGTGTGTTACCAATTGTTTTCTTGGGGACTGTGGTCCCAGCTGCCTTGAGATCATTGACAAGATTCTCTGTGCTGTTCTGGGCTGATGACTCACCATTCTCATGATCATTGAAACTCCACGGGGTGGGATCTTGCACAGAGCCCCAGACTGAGAGAGATTGAAAGTTATTTTGTGTTTATTTCATTTGCGAATAATCACACCATCTGTTGTTGCACTCTCACCAAGCTGCTTGGCGATGGTTTTGTAGCCCATTCCAGCCTTGTGTAGATCTACACTCTTGTCCCTGACATCCTTGGACAGCTCTTTGGTGTTGGCCATGGTGGAGAGATTGGAATCTGATTGATTGATTGCTTGTGTGGACAGGTGTCTTTTATACAGGTAACATGCTGGGATTAGGAGCACTCCCTTTAAGAGAGTGCTCCTAATCTCAGCTTGTTACCTGTATAGAAAACACCTGGGAGCCAGAAATCTCGCTGATTGATAGGGGATCAAATACTTAATTAACTCATTAAAATTAACAATTAATTTATAACTTTTTTGAAATGCGTTTTCCTGGATATTTTTGTTGTTATTCTGTCTCTCACAGTTAAAATAAACTTACCATTAAAATTATAGACTGATCATTTCTTTGTCAGGGGACAAATGTACAAACTCAGCAGTGGATCAAATACTTTTTTCCCCTCACTGTATATCTTAGGCCTAGGCTAAAGGCTTATCGCATTGAATGATTGGAAGACTAACAAAAGTACTTGTAGGCACCATAAGGTGATAGTATTTCAGCACTGTTGCATATTTGCACATTTTAGGCCAAGGCAGATTTGATTTAGGTTTCTGAAGGAACACAGAGAACTAACTGAGGCTTATTGTGGCAACGTAATATTTGTGTTGGTAGGAAAAAGTGGGAAAACAGAACCATTCTGTTGTGGAAATTTTATTATATGAAATTTTTGTGGACATTTTATTCTAGGATGTGCGTTTTATAGATTGTCATCTAAAATGTCCAAATACATTTTATATAATAAAATTTCCACAACAATTCAAACTCTCCATGCAGTCTGAATGCACTTATAGGCATGCTACATCAACTTGCTATACAGTGCATGTACTGGGGTGATGTTACTCTACGTTGCCTCGCTAATCATGCCATTGTCTCCTCTACTTCAGTTAGCTCTATAGCATATGACTTTTATTAGTTACTCTTGTAAAACGCACATTTGTTGGTATTGATCGTGCAATTTAGCTCAGGTGATTTAATTGCAAATAACTGGTTCCAATAAGGGCCAGATTTAAAATCAACCATTCTAAAAGCAATCCTCTAATGAATAGGCTATAAAGCCCAATTACATTATTTACTGTAAATAATTATTACTGTTTAAGTACAGAAGAAAGCTCAAGAATAACATAATCAGTACTGGGGTACAGTAGACACTCTCTGTAATTGGGTGGCTTAAATGAGCAACACCTAATCCTATTTGAAGATCCATGTAAATCCTTTTACAAGGATAACCATAATATTGTAAATTGTTTTTGCCAAGGGCATTTTGTAGAGTCCTTTACATGTAACAGCCCTATCCCTTTACATAATAAATCAGTAAAAGAAAGTTTGTGGCGAGAGACAATCCATTTCACCAGGTACTGCAAGCAAAGGACACAAACACGTACGTTTAAATGCAATTTGCTGATGTAATCTAAAATATATTTAATTCTAATTAATCCAGTCAAGAGCATATTTCCATCAAATCTTAATTATATGTTCTGGAAATTGGACTGTGTGGCAAGCCCTACTGTAGAGATTAGGAGATCAAAAGAAGAGACTTATGACCTGTACAGACGATCCGAATATCGTACGAAAAATGTTGTCTGAGGAAGAATCATACGATAATCGGATCGTTAGTACAGGGCTTTCGAGAGCCGATCATGACAGTTCATCCGATATTATTTTATCGGACATGCACGAAAATTTTCCTCGTACGATAACAAATCGTACGATTTTTGTTTAGTCAGTATAGTTGTCGTCCGAAAATACAATACAAATACATTACAACACATGACATCACTTCCGATTTTTTTTTTCTGTGGTACGAGAATTTTTGTGACTTTAATAACCTATTCAAATTTACTTGCGACTATTAAGCGAAAAAAGTCGTACGATAATCGGATCGTGTGTAAGGCCGGCCCATATACAGTTCGAATCTTGGCCGGTTCAGCAGGCACTGGCTGAGATTCCAACAGTTAATGGGCAGGCTAAATGTACCAAGTTGATCAAATCGATCAACTTGGGTACAACCAGCCTACCGGATTCTCTTGCAATTATCGGTAACGGCTGCTATAGCCGCTAGAGATAATCACTGTCCCGGGGGAAGCAGTCCCCGGGAGGAGCAGACAGTGCTAGTTCACACCAGACGCCGTTCCGTGCGCTTTTTTTCTGCACTAAAAATGCATGCACAGTGTTTTCAATGTATTCCAATGGCTCTAGTTCACACCATGCAGTCAGTTTCCGGTCAGTTTCTGCACCGGAAACTGACTGCATGGTGTGAACTAGAGCCATTGGAATACATGGAAAACACTGAGCATGCATTTTGTGCAGAAAAAAGCGTACGGAACTGAACGGAACTGCGTCTGGTGTGAAGTAGCACTAAGGGGTTGATTTACGCCGGGTTCACACTAGTGCGACACGACAGCCGTCCTACTTTGGATCCGACTTTGCCCTGCGACATGAAGCCGACATATGTCCGACTTTCAATGAACGGGGATCCGACTTGGATCCCCGCCAATAGCAGGCACTGTGTTTGGTATGAATCTTGAGGGGGAACTCCGCGCCAAATTTTAAATAAAAAACCGGCATGGGTTCCCCCTTCAGGAGCATAGTTGATGATGAGGACAGGGCCTCTTCCCGACAACCCTGGCCGTTGGTTGTCGGGGTCTGCGGGCGGGGGGCTTATCGGAATCCGGGAGCCCCCCTTTAATAAGGGGGCCCCCAGATCCCGGCCCCCCATTCTATGTGAATGAGTATGGGGTACATTGTACCCCTACCCATTCACCTGGTGGAAAAAAATGTCAATAAAAAAAACACACACAGGTTGTTAAAGTAATTTATTGCACAGCTCCGGGGGTCTTCTTCCGACTCCGGGGGTCTCTTCCGTCTTCGGGGGGTCTCCGGTGTCGTCTCCGCGCTCTCCGGTTCTTCCTTCCTTCTGCCGGGCCTCCGCTATCTTCTTCCAGCTCTTTTGCTAGCGGGGCCCGGTCTTCTCCGTCGCCTTCTTCCCTCGCTCTCCGGTTCTTTCTTTCTTCCTTCTGCCAGCCCCTCCACTATCTTCTTCCAGCTCTTTTGCTATTGGAGGGGCCGGTCTTCCCGTCGCCGTCGGCGTCTTCTTCCCTCTTCTCCTTCTCGATGTTGACACGTCGCTTCCTCCCGCTGTAATGCTTGGCTATTCGCTCATCAACGATTTATATAGGCTTCTCATGACGTCACAGTCACATGCTCCCATGACGTCACAGTCACATGCTCCGGGGCCACCCGGAGCATGTGACTGTGACGTCATGAGAAGCCTATATAAATCGTTGATGAGCGAATAGCCAAGCATTACAGCGGGAGGAAGCGACGTGTCAACATCGAGAAGGAGAAGAAGACGGCGACAGGAAGACCGGCCCCTCCACTAGCAAAAGAGCTGGAAGAAGATAGTGGAGGGGCCGGCAGAAGGACAACGGAGAGCCGGACGAGACGACGGGAAGACCGGGCCTCCGCTAGCAAAAGAGCTGGAAGAAGATAGCGGAGGCCCGGCGGAAGAAAGAACCGGAGAGCGCAGAGACGACACCGGAGAGCGGGAGAAGAAGAAGGTGACGGAGAAGACCGGGCCCTGCTAGCAAAAGAGCTGGAAGAAGATAGCGGAGGCCCATCGGAAGGAAGAAAGAACCGGAGAGCGCGGAGACGACACCGGAGACCGGAGCTGTGCAATAAATTACTTTAAAAAGCTGTGTTGCGTTTTTTTTCTTGACATTTTTTTCCACCAGGTGAATGGGTAGGGGTACAATGTACCCCATACTCATTCACATAGGGTGGGGGGCTGGGATCTGGGGGCCCACTTATTAAAGGGGGCTCCCGGATTCCGATAATCCCCTCGCCCGCAGACCCCGACAACCAACGGCCAGGGTTGTCGGGAAGAGGCCCTGTCCTCATCAACATGGGGATAGGGTGCTTTGGGGTGGGGGGGCCGCAGGTCGCCCCGCTGCCCCAGAGCACCAAACCCCCCATGTTGAGGGCATGCGGCCTGGTACGGTTCAGGAGGGAGGGGGGGCCGCTCTCCCGTCCCCCCCTCTTCCCCTGCGGCCTGCCAGGTTGCGTACTCGGATAAGGGTCTGGTTTGGATTTCGGGGGGAACCCCACGCCGTTTTTTCGGTGTAGGGGTTCCACTTCAAATCCAGACCAGACCCAAGGGCCTGGTATGCTCCTGGAGGGGGAACCCATGCTGGTTTTTTATTTAAAATTTGGCCTGGAGTTCCCCCTCAAGATCAGCAGATTAGAAGTCGCATGCCAAAGTCGGATCATGCAAGACTGCGGTTCGACTTTGATCCGACTTCAATGATAGTCAGTGGGCTGAAGTCGGATCAAAGTCGGACCAAAGTAGTACAGGGAGCATTTTCAAAGTCGGACCGACATGTGTCGGACCAGTTAAGACGGCTCCCATGGGGAAACATTGATTTTCACACGTCATGCGACATGACGGAGCGTTTGTCGCCCCAGTGTGAACCCGGCCTAAAACTGGAGAGTGCAAAGTCTGGTGCAGCTGTGCATGGTAGCCAATCAGCTTCTAACTTCAGCTTGTTCAATTAGGCTTTGACAAGAAAAAAATGGAATCTGATTGGTTTCTATGTAGAGCTGCACCAGATTTTGCACTCTCCATTTTTAGTAAATAAACCCCTAAAAGTCACAAGACCCTGGTGAAAATGCCCAATAAAAACACAGAATTCTATAACTTCTGTTGCCTAATATCTCTACTTCAGGTTAATATAAAAATTCACACCAAAGAACCTTATTAATGAGTAATGCCGCGTACACACGATCATTATTCACGGCGGTTTAAAAACCGCCGTGAATAATGACATTTTAAATGAGGGAAAAGCTTGTTCCCCACACACGGTCATTTTTCTCGTCATTTTTTAAAATGACGAGAAAAACGATCGTCTATGGGCTCCGCGGCAGTGTTTCCCTATGGGAAACACTGCCGCGGAAGAAATGTCAGGAAAAACGACGAGAAAAATTAGAACATGTTCTAATTTTTCTCATCGTGATTAATGCCGTTTTTCCCTTCGGGAAAAACGGCAAAAAGCCCACAGACGATCGTTTTTCTCGTCCGTCGGAAAAAATTTCATTTTTCCCGACGGGAAAAATGATCGTGTGTACGCGGCATAAGATTAAAGTGGCCTCAAGCATAATCAAGGTATACCTAATGACAAGGAAAGAGACATCTGTCACATCTACAAAAAAAATAGATTTGATATGACTTAAAATACGGATTTATATGCTGATGATATGCAAAAAAATAAGCAGACCCAGATTTTACATTCCTGTGGTACACATTCAGGCCTTTACAAATTGTTAAAAATGTATGTTCTACCGCTGTATTTTTTTACCCTATATGCACAAAACATGCTGCTTCCTAATCAACTCCATCACCTGTTTCTGATGTCTCCCTGTTTTCCTTAGAGCCCTTTCACACTGCTGCCGGCCATAGCGGTAAAACGCTGCTATTTACGGTCCGATTTGCGGGCGCATTTCAGCCGCTAGCGGGGCGATTTTAACCCCCGCTAGCGGCCGAGAAAGGGTTAAAACCACCTGCAATGCGCCACTACAGCGGCGTATTGCCGGCGGTATAGCCGTGGTGTCCCATTGATTTCAATGGGCAGGAGCGCATTAAGAGCGGTGAGTTCACCGCTCCTAATGCGCTCCAAAGAAGTTGCTGGCAGGACTTTTCCTGACGCCCTGCCAGCGCACCGCTCCAGTGTGAAAGCCCAAGGGCTTTCACACTGGAGACAATAGAGCAGCAGTTTAAGGGTGGATTGCAGGCGCTATTTTTAACGCTAAAGCGCCTGCAATACGCCCTCAGTGTGAAAGGGGTCTTAAAGCGTTTGCATACCTCACAACTTTTTGAGATGGGAATGAGGGACACCTATCAGCAAAAGTAGGCAGGCATAGGACACACCCCTTGCCACGCCCCCTTAAAGAATTGTACAAAAAATCAAGCATTGGTTAAACCCACAAGTGCTTTTTTTACCACTACTATTCCTTCATATTGGCTTTTGGAATTTACAAATGCAGCAATTTAGAAATCGGATGAAAGGTTTGGTGCTGGAAAACACTTTTTGATAGATAAAAAGTGCATTTTATATACATCTATATAGATCAGACTAAAATGAGGGACAAATGAGTAGGAATGAGGTACAATCCCTCGAAATCAGGGACTTTTGGGAGCTATGCGTTTGTTACCCTAGCACTTCATATTCCTGATATGTGCCTGCTGTATACCATGTACTTGTATGAGAAAGTATCCGGTTCTCTTTGTATTGTTTCCTTTATGTGAAATCCCTGGTGTTCCTGCTGTTCCACTTGCTTTCCTAATAAAAACTGACCACACTAAGCAGGAGAGCACACACCGTAGTCAGTTCTCAGACTTGTCCTGACATGCCCCAGCTGCACAGCCATTCACTGGAATGCTCAGTGTGCTGCTGCTTCTCCTGCCCTCCAGCGCTTATGCAGCTGAGAACAGAGCGAACATGATCACTTATAAAGAAAGGGAAAAAAAAAAAAAGGATTTATAAATGTTTTTTTTTATATCTATACAAAAAATGTTTGCCTTTCATTTCCATTTTAAACTGAATGGGTTGTTTTACAAGGTGATCTAAACAGCTCAATTACTACTTGGAAAACAGTGTGTTTCTGTCAACAGCTAAAGCAGGGTATACACGTTCAATTTTATTTGGTTCAACTAGTAGGTTGAACCAAAAAAAAAGGACAGATCCCCACATCAACTCATCCCTGTTGGTGCAGGGGTCTTTCCTGCTATTCGGTTTTTCTTGGCTACTGATATAAGCACAGAGCAGTGACATGTGACTGTCCAAGGACAAAATTGTCTCAAATGCAGGCTGTGATGGACAACTGAATTTTCCTTATTTTTTTTACTGCAAAAGGCATCACAAAATGATAAAAAATTTGTGACACTTGGAACATACAGTACCTTCACATCAGTCTCTGCCCTCAAAAAGTGTCATGTACCGGGGTGTATTTGAACCAGAATCTTCCTGGTCCCACAGCTGCAGGCTTACCTGTTGTGCTACGGAGGAGATCTGGACTTTTCGAAATGTCCTCTCAGTATTAAGCATTACCTTGGACTCACTAGCCCCACCTGCTGCCAGCTGTGGACAATTTTCAATCAAAGCAGCCCATAAATAGGAAGTGATGCCATCTTGTGTGGAATAGCTATCTGGGTGTTGTGACTGCTTTTTGATCTCGATTATCGTGTTGAACTTCGGCTTGAATTCCTGACTACTCTCTAGCCTACTGATTTTGTACTTCACTGCCAGCTTGTGTATGACCTTTGCCTGCCTGACCACTCTCTGGATTTCGATCGTGTACCGTTTTGCCTGATCTGTTGCCAATCTAATTTGCCTGACTAAGTTTTCGCCTGAATCCTTAGCACACAAGTTCCACTTCGGACACTACCAATCACAGGTACCTTACATTACAAATGGGCCACAATGGCAGTGGACCCTGCTGAGATTGTTAAGGCGATTTCACGTCAGGGGCAATTGATTGGAGCTTATGAACAGCATCTTTCTTCCCTGAACGCCAAGTTATATGAACTTTGTACTATGTTTAAATCTTGTTTGCCTGGTTCCTCTGCAACGGTCCATACTCCGGATCCTACTCCTGCTACGATTCAACCCGCCTCTTCTGTACCACCCAAACTTCCCTTGCCTGACAAATTTGGTGGCGATACTGAGGACTGCAGAGGCTTTTTAAATGTTTGCCGTTTGCATTTCCGCAACAACCCTGGGACTTTTAGCACTTTGTCTGCCAAAGTAACTTTTGTAATTTAATTGTTAAAGGGGAAGGCCCTGGCCTTGGTCCATCCTTATCTGGAACGCAATGATCCTGTGCTGCAAGACGCTCACAAATTTCTGGCTTCTCTCCAGACTGTATTTGACAAGCCAGATAGAGCTTCTGCAGCTGAATACTCACTCTTGGACATGCAACAAGGCACCAGGTCTGTGGCACAATATGCTATTGAGTTCCGTACCCTTGTTGCTGCAACTAATTGGGACTCAAGGGCATTACGTGCAGCCTTCCGAAAAGGTCTTGCAGATCGCATCAAGGACAAATTAGTCTATAAGGATTCCCCAGAAGACCTCGAGAAATTCATAGAGCTGTGTGTTCGTCTGGATGTCTGGTATCACGATAGGTGCCAAGAGAGACTTAGAACTCGCAAGTTTCTTAGGCCAGTTTACCGTTTGGCCCCTAACTTCCAAGCACCACCTCAGCCAGAACCTGAAATCTCAGTTGAACCCCCGGCACCTGTGGAACCCATGGATGTAAGCCGTCTCCACCTAACTGAGTCGGAGAAACAAAGGCGTGCATTGGGCCTATGCCTGTACTGTGGACTTAAAGGATTTTTTTTTTATCTGTCTGCCCTTCCCGTCCAGTAAAGGGCAGGGTTTAACCAGTGTTGGAGGAGCTGGCTTAGACCTTACAGGTATATCCTCCAAGACCAAGATTACCGTTCCTGCAATAATCCATTTACCCTCTAAACTTGTCTCCTGTGAGGCTTTTGTGGATTCTGGAGCTGCTGACATATTCTTGGACTACACTTTTGCTAAAGAAAATAATATCCCATTTGTTCCAAAGTCTCGACCCCTGAACATTACCACCCTGAATGGACAACCCTTGGGAGATGGCATTGTAAAATTTGAGACTACGACAATCACCCTTCAGGTAGGCGTACTCCACAAAGAGGAAGTTGTCTTGTCTCTTATTGATTCCCCACTTTTGCCCGTTATCCTTGGTTACCCATGGTTACAACAACATAACCCTTCTTTTGATTGGGAAAATGGAGAACTAACCTCTTGGGGGTCGTTCTGTCATCCAAACTGTTTGTCTCAACCCAAAAGACTTTCTGGTTGTATGTTGGCTTCCGTGGCCGTCCCACCTACCTTGCCTCATGAATACCATGAGTTTGCAAACGTATTTTGCAAGCAAAAGGCAGAGGTTTTACCTCCACATTGTTTTTTTGACTGTGCAATTAAATTGATTCCTGGAGCACCTCTTCCCAAAGGAAGGACCTATCCCCTGTCTTTGCCTGAACAAAAATCCATAGAGGAATACGTAAAAGACAACATGGAAAGAGGTTTTATCCGACCCTCTTCTTCTCCAGTAGGGGTAGGTTTTTTCTTTGTTGAAAAAAAAAGATGGGGGTCTTCGACCATGCATAGACTATCGAGGGTTAAATCAAATCACTGTAAAAGACTCCTACCCTTTGCCTCTCATTCTTGAACTGTTTGATGTACTTAGGGGGCTGTTATCTTCTCCAAGCTAGACCTACAAGGGGCTTATAATCTGATTCGAATTAAAGACGGGGACGAGTGGAAGACAGCATTCAACACTCGTAATGGACATTTCGAATATCTGGTTATGCCATTTGGGTTGTGCAACGCCCCTGCTGTCTTCCAACGTTTCATGAATGACATTTTTCATGATTTTAGCAACAGTTTTGTGATCATCTACTTAGACGACATTTTAATCTTTTCCAAGACTCATCTAGAGCACAGATCGCATGTAAAGCAGGTATTACAACGACTGAGAGAAAACCATCTTTACGCGAAGATTGAGAAATGCAGTTTCCATCAAAGCCGTATTCCTTTCCTTGGATACATTTATAAGTGCTGTCATTTCCAAATGGACCCTCAAAAACTTTCCGCTGTCTTGCAATGGCCCCAACTGACCACTTAAGAGGGCTCCAAACCTTTCTAGGGTTCGCAAATTACTACAGACGCTTCATCAAAGGTTTTGCCTCGATTGCGCCCCCCCCCTTACTGCTATGACTAAGAAAGGTAAAAATTGCACGGTATGGTCCTCAGAAGCAGAATCGGCTTTCCAGCAATTATAAGACATGTTCAGCAAAGCTCCAATTCCTCAGCATCCAAATCCCGATCTCCAGTACATAGTTGAGGATGATGCCTCTGAGGTAGGAGCAGGTGCTGTGCTCTCCCAGAGACAGCCTAAGTCCGGTAGAATCCATCCAGTAGCATTTTTTTCTAGAAAGTGGAGATGAATTACCATGTTGGGAATCGAGAACTACTGGCCATCAATATGGCATTGTCTGAATGGCGACATCTTCTGGAAGGGGCTCCCAAGCCTTTTCTTATCCTCACTGACCATAAAAACCTACTGTATCTTCAGACTGCAAGACGTTTGAACTCACGTCAGGCTCGATGGGCTCTGTTTTTCTCCTGTTTTAATTTTGTTCTTTCTTATGTTCCTGGGCATAAAAACAAGAAAGCCGATGCTCTTTCCAGACAGTTCGCTACCTCTGAAGAAGACCAACCTACCGAGCAGTATATAATCCCACCTCACAAAATTGTCGCACAGATCTCTACGGCTCTTTCCCAACAGTTACAAGAAACCCAGAATCTTGTTCCCCAAGGCTTGAAGATACCACCAGGTTGCCTGTTCGTAGCCCCTAGCCTCAGAAAACCTGTACTCCTCTGGGCACATGGTGTGTTATCCGGTCATCCTGGTGTCACCATCACTCTTAAGACCTTGCAGCGTCATGTCTGGTGGCCTCATATGAAAAGGAATGTTACCAACTATGTGGTAGCCTGTCCAACTTGTGCTGCTAATAAAGTACCCCATACATTGCCTACTGGACTGTTACAACCACTTCCGGCACCTTGCCAGCCTTGGACCCATTTGACTATGGACTTCATTACAGACTTACCCAAGTCCGAGGGCATGACTGCTATACGGGTCATAGTGGATTGCTTTTCCAAAATGTCTCATTTTGTGCCGCTCCCGGGATTACCTACAGCGGAAATACTGTCTACTCTCTTCCTTTCCCATATTGTGAGATATCATGGCATACCTACCAATGTCGTCTCAGACCGCGGATCCCAGTTTGTTTCCCAAAACTGGAGAGCGTTCTGCAAGAAACTGGGAGTAACGCTTTCACTCTCTACCTCACATCACCCTCAAACAGATGGTCAAACCGAACGCATGAACCAGGCCCTAGAAACCTATCTTCGACATTATGTCAATGCCTTACACTCCAACTGGTCTGAGTATTTGCCTTTAGCTGAGTTCGCCCTTAATTCCCATTGGCACAGTGCTCTTCATACCACACCATTCTACGCAGCCCTAGGCTATCACCCTCAGACGTTTCCCCTACTTCAGCCTTCTTCTGGTGTACCAGCAGCAGATCAGCGGGTGAAAAATATTCTGCTACATTGTAAAAAGATTTGCTTATTACTACAGAAGTCAGCAGGCAAGTATGCACTTTTTTCCAACAAACGAAGACGCCATATACCTCCATATGTGGTGGGGGACAGAGTTTGGCTATCAACCAAATATGTGAGACTGAAACAACCTTCTACCAAATTGGGCCCTCCATTTATTGGTCCTTAAAGAATTATTTCTCGAGTCGGGCCAGTCTCCTATCGGTTGAAATTACCCTCCTCTCTCCGGATTCATCCCGTGTTCCACGTTTCCCTCCTCAAAAAAGCAATTTTTAATCGCTACTCCAGAACGCAACAGCTACCTCCTCCTGTTCTTGTTGATGGACAAAATGAGTTTGAAGTCTCCAAGATTCTTGATTCTAGAAGACAGGGTCGTGGCTTTCGGTATCTGGCTCATTGGAAGGGATATCCCGTCACAGACCGTTCCTGGGTTCCAGCCAAAGATCTGCATGCCCCTTCTCTTATTAAAGACTTCCATGCCTCCTTTCCCACTAAGCCCTGCTAGGCCGCCGGAGTAATCCACTGGGGAGGGGGCCCTGTCATGTACCTGGGTGTATTTGAACCCGGATCTTCCTGGTCCCACAGCTGCAGGCTTACCTGTTGTGCTACGGAGGAGATCTGGACTTTTGGAAATGTCCTCTCAGTATTAAGCATTACCTTGGACTCACTAGCCCCACCTGCTGCCAGCTGTGGACAATTTTCAATCAAAGAAGCCCATAAATAGGAAGTGATGCTATCTCTCAGCACCCGTTTGTGTGGAATAGCTCCCTGGGTGTTGTGACTGCTTTTTGATCTTGATTATCGTGTTGAACTTCTGCCTGAATTCCTGACTACTCTCTAGCCTGCTGATTTTGTACTTCACCGCCAGCTCGTGTATGAACTTTGACTGCCTGACCACTCTCTGGATTTCGATCGTGTACCGTTTTGCCTGATCTGTTGCCAACCTAATCTGCCCGACTACGTTTTCGCCTAAATCCTCAGCACACAAGTTCCACTTCGGACACTACCAATCACAGGTACCTTACAAGAAGCTTACAATCTAAGGTCCCTATCTCACATTCATACACATACTGGGGCCAATTTAGTTAATTGGATCCTACCAGCATGACTTTACTCTTATTTAGTGTAATCAATGTGTTGCGTAAAATCCAGGGAGATATTATCTGTTAAATTAAGTATAAGAACTCACCCAAGCTCTACCGCAATAAAAGGATGATGGGCTGTGTGTCGGTGCTCTGGCTATCCCGTTCAACAAGAATCCATAGAAATAAAAACGCCGGCACACGATCGCTCCTTCTTATGAAATTGTATTTTTCACTGAAGCAGTTACAACATCTTTGAAATGCTAATGCGTTTCGGCCTAAGCTTTCCTCATAGCATGCTATGCATAAGAAGGAGCGATTGTGTGCTGGCTTTTTGATTTCTATTATCTGTTAAACTGGAAGGCATGACAGCCCCTGACCCCAATATATACCAAATGGTTGGCCAACTATTATATATGCATTATTGGTTTTGCCTGTATTTTGAAAAATACAGGCAAATACTTAACCATCATGTCATACCATCAAGGAGGCGTATGATTGGCGCCAAATTGATTCTGCAGCAGGACAACGACCCCAAACATACAGCCAATATTATTAAGAACTATCTTCAGCATATAGAACAACAAGTCGTCCTGGAAGTGATGGTTTGGCCACCGCAGAGTCCTTAACATCATCGAGTCATCTGTGATTACATGAAGAGACAAAAGGATTTGAGGCAGCCTACATCCACAGAAAATATAGGGCTAGTTCTCCAAGATGTTTGGAACAACCTACTTGCCGAGTTTCTTCAAAAACTGTGTGCAAGAAGTGTACCTAGAAAAACTGATGCTGTTTTGAAGGCAAAGGGTGGTCACACCAAACATTTATTCAATTTGGATTTCTCTTCTGTTCAATAATTTTTTTTTTACTGTTTTTGTTAATTGATAAAAATAAACTATTAACACTTCTGTTTCTTAGAGCATTCTTAATTTACTACATTTTTTTCACATCTGCCTAAAACATTTGCACAGTACTATAAATGGTTTGAAGTTAAACTAATCTTTATGCCTAAAATATGCATTTTAACATATGTTGAAAAAATGCTCTGACAGCAAAAGGGTTAATGATATATCATTGATAACAGATACTGTTATAGTTATCAGATACTTAATTTGTTTGTTTGATAGCCGTGTGGAGTTCAGCTTTATAGTTTCACATTGCACTGAAGACTTTTTTTTTTTACCTGCAAGAGATGCACTGAAAACTTGCTTATAATGTGCTGAAGACTGGAACACAGCTGGGATATTTACTTTCCTTTTAGGAACTAATGCAGACAGCACAATGTGTTTGGGTGGAAATGCAAGATCACAGGGGAGAGAGATCTAAAATGATATGAAAGAAAATCCAAGTAAGCAGAAAAAATATGTGTCTAATTGCCAGAAGCTATATAAAGTACAATAAGGCTACTTAAATGGTAAAGGGAGAGTTATAATTTATATATACAGTGATTCATAGAACACGCAGAGCAGTATGGGCTCAACAAATAACAGCACAAACACATTATCTCGGTTGTAATTTGCTCGCCATATTCGGCTGGCAAATTATTTAAAGTGATACTGGTCACTATTATTTAAAGCGACTGGTTTAAAAAAAAAATAACATTCTATTCAAGTATGTATTCTTAACTCCAAAAAGTACCTTTTATGGCTCTGTCTCCTCCAAATTCCTTTTTTTTTGTTCTGTGATCCAAATACCTGTTAGAGAGTTAGTACTCCCTGAAGGAAGGTAGCCACCCTCTCTTGCTCACCCCCTAGATGGATTATGGGATTTGGTGTGCATTGAGCAGTTCACATGACCTCAACTAAAGTGCACGGCTTGTTCCAAACAAACAGACGTGAGGGGGAACAGAAGAGGTTCAGCAGCTCATGGAGGAAGTTACAAGGAGGCAGAAAAACACAGTAACAAATTATTTAAAGAAAAATATATCACAGGTCCAGTAAGTAGGGATGTACAGTATATGGATTAGTTTTGTAGAATAAGGATAAAGTATAACTAAAAGAAAAACTTTTTGTTTTTTAGCTTTGGATAGGAGTGGAGATGGATTAGAACAAGGGCCGAAACAACTAATCGATTAATAGATTATGAAAATAGTTGTCAACTATTTTCATAATAGATTGTTTGGCCAGCGGATTATTTGGCCTGCATACAGAATGCATTATTTGTTTACATATCAGGAAGTACAGTGCAGCACACATACAGCTCAGTACACCGTCCATACATGTCCATACATGTCAGTATACACAGTGCAGCACACATACAGCTCAGTACATTATCCATACATGTCAGTATACACAGTGCAGCACACATACAGCTCAGTACACCGTCCATACATGTCAGAAGACACAGTGCAGCAGACATACAGCTCAGTACACCAGCCATACATGTCAGAAGACACAGTGCAGCACACATACAGCTCAGTACACCAGCCATACATGTCAGAAGACACAGTGCAGCAGACATACAGCTCAGTACACCAGCCATACATGTCAGAAGACACAGTGCAGCACACATACAGCTCAGTACACCAGCCATACATGTCAGAAGACACAGTGCAGCAGACATACAGCTCAGTACACCAGCCATACATGTCAGAAGACACAGTGCAGCACACATACAGCTCAGTACACCAGCCATACATGTCAGAAGACACAGTGCAGCAGACATACAGCTCAGTACACCAGCCATACATGTCAGAAGACACAGTGCAGCACACATACAGCTCAGTACACCAGCCATACATGTCAGAAGACACAGTGCAGCAGACATACAGCTCAGTACACCAGCCATACATGTCAGAAGACACAGTGCAGCAGACATACAGCTCAGTACACCAGCCATACATGTCAGAAGACACAGTGCAGCACACATACAGCTCAGTACACCAGCCATACATGTCAGAAGACACAGTGCAGCAGACATACAGCTCAGTACACCAGCCATACATGTCAGTAAGTGCCTGAGAACTTGTGAGGAGCAATGCCTCATGAGACATTTGGTCCTGGGCAGGAAGTGAGTGGTTCTAAAGTCAGAAGTTTTTTTTAACTTGCTATAGGGGAACTCTATACTATACTTTGCAGCTTGCTATTGGGGCACGCTGAAGGCAGGAGGAGCCAGAAGCATCAGTGGGGGACCCCATAAGAGGAGAATCAGGGCTGCTCTGTGCAAAACCATTACACAGAGCAGGTAAGTATAACATGTTTGTTGTTTAAAAAATAAAATAAAATACTTTAAAGACTCAGGGAAGATTAGCATCTGAACCTAGAGAAGGTGGAGACTGGAGGTAATAGAAGGCATTACAATTACATTTAAAGTAAACTTTTACCAGTATTGTGCAATATATTTAACCACTTTCCATTCCGCGTATAGATATATTGTGTCCACAAGGTGGCTCTGCCATCCTGGGTGGACGTCATATGATGTCCTCGGGCCTCCCGGCCGCTAGGGGGGCGTGTGCGCCGCCAGTGGCACGCTCGCGTGCCCGCCGCGTCACTCGGGTGCCGATGCGCGTGCCTGGCAGCCGCAATGTCCGCCATGTATCCGCAATCGGCAGTTACAGAGCCAGGGATGTGGATCTCTGTGTGTAAACACAGAGATCCACGTCCTGTCAGGGAGAGGAGACCGATGGTGTGTCCCTTGTACATAGGGACACCGATCGGTCACCTCCCCTAGTCAGTCCCCTCCCCCTACAGTTAGAATCACTACCTAGGGCACACATTTAACCCCTTGATCGCCCCCTAATGTTAACCCCTTCCCTGCCAGTTACATTTATACAGTAATCAGTGCATATTTATAGCACTGTTCGCTATATAAATGTGAATAGTCCCAAAATAGTGTCAAAAGTGTCCAATCTGTCTGCCACAATATCGCAGTCCTGACAAAAATTGCAGATAACCGCCATTACCAGTAAAAAAAAAAAATAATACAAAAAAATGTCATAAATCTATCCCCTATTTTGTAGGCGCTATAACTTTTGCGCAAATCAATCACGATACGCTTATTGCGATTTTTTTTACCAAAAATATGTAGAAGAATACATATTGGCCTAAACTGGGAAAAATTTTATTTTATTTTTTTAAATTGGGATGTTTATTATAGCAAAAAGTAAAAAATATTGTGTTTTTTTCAAAATTGGCAGTCTTTTTTTGTTTATAGCGCAAAAAATAAAAACCGCAGAGATGATTAAATACCACCAAAATAAAGCTCTATTTGTGGGGAAAAAAAAGGCGTCAATTTTGTTTGGGAGCCACGTCGCAAGATTGCGCAATTGTCATTCAAAGCGTGACAGTGCTGAAAGCTGAAAATTGGCCTGGGCAGGAAGGGGGTGAAAATGCCCGGTATTGAAGTGGTTAAAGGGGAGTTCCAGCCTTTTTTTATGTTTATTAAAAGTCAGCAGCTACAAAAAGTGTAGCTGCTGGCTTTTAATAAACATACACTTACCTGCTCCACTGTCCAGCGCCGCGCCGCCCGGAGCTCCGCTCCTCTCCCCCCCTTCTTCGCCGACGCCTCCATTCATTGTGTGGGCACCCGGCCGTGACAGCTTTCGGCTTCACGGCCGGGCACTCACTGCGCATGCGCGAACGGCGCAGCGCTCTGTGAGTGGACAGGCGATCGCCTGGGACCTGTCACTTCCCAGGTGATCGCCTACAGGGAGGAGCCGCCACAAGGCGATATGACGTATCGCCTAGGCGGCTCCAGGGCGGAAGTGGGACAGGAAGTCCCACTCCTTCTGAAGCCACCACCCCCCCCCCCAAAAAAAAATTACATGCCAAATGTGGCATGTAAGGGGGCGAGGAGTGGATAAAGCCGAAGTTCCAAATTTGGGTGGAACTCCGCTATAAAATAACTATATCCATGAAAAAAAAAAAAAAGTCTCAGCTTTTAGTACTACTAGATTTATATCTCCCTTCCACCCTTCAAGTATGACTCCTAGTTAAAAAAACCATATATCCTACTTCTGGGTATATTTATTATTATATATATGCAATATATATTATTACTTTCACTGTTTCACACTATAAATGAATTCCATATACAGGGGGTCCCCGACTTACGAACAACTCCTACTTGCGAACGGGACGCTGCGGGGACCATCTGCCGTTCTGCACATGCGCGGCAAGCGGAGCATCAGAAATGTCTGTAATTGCCGGTCTGCGCGTGCCCGGTCCGAGTTACGAACATTTCCACCTTATAAACAGGAGGAAAGTTCCTAACTTGTTCGCAAGTCGGGGACCCCCTGTAGTAGCGATTATCTGCTCGTTTTGTACTATAAAGGGCTGATTTTCGTTTGTTTTTTTAACCCCATTATGACAGGTGATACAAAAAAAAGTATGCTGCTGCTACTAAACATCTTAGGCCTGGTTCACACCTATGCATTTTTTGGAGCTTTTAAACACACTACAGTTCATTTAACATGGTTTCCTATGGGACACGTTCACATCTATGCTTTTTTCAGCCACTGCGTATTTGGAAAGGGTCAAAGACTTTTTTCAAATGCAAAACGGTGCTTTTTTTTTTGGTTCAATAGACTTCAATAGAGAAGTTGCAGAAAGGCATGTAGTAGTGCCTTTTTGCAGCAATTTGCGTTTTTTTATTTGCCCAACAACAAATTGGCCAAAAAATAATGCATTAAGGTGAAAAAACAGGAGGGTTTAAGGTAAATATCCCCAATGGGACACAGAACATTTGTTTTCCTACTACTAGCATGCCTCAGTTTTGTAGCAAAGCAGTACCAAGTGCGTGATCATAAACACAAAAGAGTGGGGACCTGTGTCCCTCAATATCCCTCCAATACAATTATTTTACAGTGAATAAAATACTTTTATTTTCTTTCTCATCCATTGAGGAAAACAGGTAGTCTTTCACCTTCGGATGTCCAAATGCAGTACAGCTGAGGTGTGGACAACAAAGCAAACAATCGCTAACATCATCAAGAAAACTAGGTACTGCTTGCAGAGCCACTTGCAGGACCATACACCTCAAGCTTTCATCAGATGAGGATGAAACAATCCACCATGTGGAATTTAGAGAATGTATGAACAGAAAACTAGGTGGCAGCATTGCAAATCTGGGAAACAGATGCTTGATGCCAAAAAGGCTCTCACAAATCAAATGCCGCGTACACACGAACGTTTTTCAAGACGAGAAAAATGCCATTTTTTAGATTGGTCATTAAAAACGATCGTGAGTAGGCTCCAGAGCATTTTTCTCGACGAGAAAAATGGCCATTAAAAATTTAGAACATGCTCCATTTTTTCTCGTTGTTTTTCACGTCGTCGTTTTTCTCGTCGTGAAAAACGTCCGTGTGTACGCTTTAATGACGGGAAAAAAACGCGCCTGCTCAGAAGCAAGTTATGAGACTGGAGCGCTCGTTCTGGTAAAACTAGCGTTCGTAATGGAGATAGCACATTCGTCATGCGGTAACGGACTGAAAAGCACAGAGACTGAAAAGCGCGAATCGGCTAACACCAAACTTTTACTAACACGCGGTAACACGAAATAAGCAAAAGCAGCCCAAAGGGTGGCACCATCCGAATGGAACTTCCCCTTTATAGTGTTGTCGTACGTGTTGTACGTCACCGCGCTTCATGATAGTGTGTATGCAAGGCAGGCTTGAGAAGAATCACGTCGAGAAAAATTTCATTTTTTTCCATGACATTAAAAACGGTCGTGTGTACGCGGCATAAGAGTGGAAGCTGACCCTTCAGACCATAAACTTGAATATTGGTGTGTCTAAGCCACCGAGTGGAACAAGAAGCCAGGGCACTGTTCTGGGATCCTTCCTGAATGATAAAAAAGGAAGTCCTTTTTCAGAAAGAAGCAGTGGCTGAGAAACGTAGACAGCCGGTGTCACAGCCAGGCAATAGAAAAAGATTTGCTTATGATGAAGCAAATCTGAACTGGACAGAAGAGCAATTTCCTGGTTAAGGTGAAAGGCAAAAAAATACCTTAGGCAATATCAATCGAGCACACAATCACTGTTCTCACGGAGATGTTATCATTTGGAGTGGTATTGCACATGAGGATGTGGTACCTTTTGTGAATCTAAGCAATATTACACTAGTCATTTCTTTTTTTGATACATCTGGAGTTCCAGTTACCCAAGGAGGTCCTAAACAGCCTAAAGGAGTTGCGTTTACATGCGTTGTTGCTGCACTCGATTGAGCAGCCCTGACTTCTGGTTAGGGGGTTATCTGACTATTTGGAATGTTTGAAGATTTTGCTGCACTTAATGAACTTTTATTGATTACCTTTTTCATCTGCAAGTATTTACAGGAAATAATTTTCAGGAGGATAAGACTGTGTCTAGTATGTTCAAGCTAAAAGTGCAGGGGGTATGATCAGTATATACAGCAGAGGAGTACAAAGTGTATGGTGGCAGACTGTTTGGTCAGAGGGGTGTGTAAGCAGTTTGAAGATGGTTGATATGTGCATCAAAAGAATATGGGGGGGCGAGCATTTAAACTCTTAGAAGGACAGTATAGGATTGAGGGCCAGTTCACACCACATGCAGTCCAGTGAATTTTGTTCCAATTCTCTCCTGCACATACTGGCCACCATCATACCCCTTCTCATTTCTCTCATGCACAAACTGTCCCGTGTTATACCCTCCCCACTCCTGTCCTGCAAATATTTCCACCATAATACCTTCTGTGCTCCCTCTTTTGTACATACTGCTTTCCCTCGTATCCTCTGCACTCCAATTCTGCCCTCTTAGGACCCTTTCACACTGGGGCGGGGAGGTGCGCTGGCAGTATAGCGGCGCTATTTTTAGCACCGCTATACTGTTGTTTTTACTGCGATATTCGGTCGCTAGCTGGGTTTTTTTTTATTCCCGCTAGCGGCCGAAAAAGGGTCAATACCGCCGGCAATGCGCCTCTGCAGAGGCGCATTGCCGGTGGTATTACCGCGGTTTCCCATTGCTTTCAATGGGCAGCAGCGGTAAAGGTGCGGTAAACACACCGTTCCGTCACTGCTGCAAAGATGCGGCTAGCAGGACTTTTGGAGCGGTCCTGCTAGCACACCGCTTCAGTGTGAAATGCCTTTGAGCTTTCACACTGAAGACTGCAGGGCACGATTTTTTCAGGCGGTATAGCAGCGCTATTTTTAGCGCTAAACCGCCTGAAAAACGTGTCAGTGTGAAAGGGGCCTTAAGCTTTGCTTTCCTCTCCAAACTCCTGTCCTACACATCCCGCCTGCTGTCATACCCTCGGCACTTATCTCCAGCACATTTGCCAGAATACTTCCTGAACCCCTCTCCTGCACGTATTCCCTACCTTCAAAGCCTTTACAGTCCTCTCCTATACATACTGCCCACTTAAACACTTATTTGGCATTATTTGTAATATGCTCAACTTTACCTCTTCTGGATCCGAGACACTTTTGCTAGAACAGGCCAAATCAGATACTAAAATGACACCCAGCATATAAAACATGAAAAAACAAACAAACAGATCTATATGTAAAAAAAAAGGTAAGGCTAAAGAAAGTGAATTTTGTAATGTCCTTGGACATGTTATATTTGTACAGCCCAACTAAAGGTGAATTTTTAAATACATATCTTAAAAAAAGTTTCATACAGACCTGCTTATCTCCTGTGTCATGGAAAAACAAGTTATTTCTCCTCATATGAGGCACAGAACCACTAGCTGGAGTAAGAACATTTGTGATCCGCTCCACCCTTGAAACAGCAACATTCTGGCAGTCAGGTCTTTGCTTCAACAGACCATTCTGCTGTTCCTGGGCTAATTCTGTATCATCATTCTGGATCTCCTCTATTTTTTCAGGGTGTCTAAAGACACTTTGTGCACAGAATTCAGTGTTCTCTTCACAGTTATTATTTTGTGACTTTTCCGAAGAAACATCCTGATATTTTAACCATTTGCTTGGCTGATTACTTGATGGCTCAGAAAAACTTTTAGGTGGTCCCAGTAATGTAGGACCAGAGCCTAAGCATTTGGAAAGATAATCTCCATCTTGACCTTTGTCATCTACAATATTAGACTGTTTTTCCTGGAAGCTGTAAGAATGAGTCTTTATTAAGGATCTGTATTGCTTCTGAATTTCAGGAACATCATATTCACCAGCCATAGGATCTAAGCTGGGACTAACAACAGTCTCTGGTTGAATTATTTTTGGTACTTGCATCTGAAGCCTGGACCGTACTTTTGATCGTTTTTCAGAGTTCACAAAATCTTAGGCGGAGATAAAAAAAAAAAAAAAAAGGTAATTTTAGCTACTTTGTATTGCCTTTCATTTCTAACTATCAGCAGTTCAGCACCAAAAGATTACATTTTGGAGTATCATTGTGAACTGTTCATACTTGGTAATCTTTGAGGACTAGCAGCCAACAAAAGAATGTGTAGGCAATCTTGGTCGTTAGTTTTATGTTTTTCACTTCTCAGTTTACTGTTAGACGCTCATAAAATTTTCAGAATCTAGATCAGTGTTTCTCAAGCTTTTTCCGTCAACGAGGCCTTTAAAATTATGTACAAACTCGGGGCACCCCATTCTAAAATGTAAAAAAATAGGATTTTTATAACAGCTTACCTGTAAAATCCTTTTCTTGGAGTACATCACGGGACACAGAGCGACATAGTCATTACTAATGGGTTATATAGATACCGTCAGGTGCTGGCACTGGCAACTTCCAAAACCGGAAGTACCCTCCCCTATATAAGCCCCTCCCATCCGGGAGCACCTCAGTTTTGTAGCAAAGCAATAAGTGTCCCCAAAGAGGGGCGGGAGCTCTGTGTCCCGTGATGTACTCCAAGAAAAGGATTTTACAGGTAAGCTGTTATAAAAATCCTATTTTCTTTCTCGTACATCACGGGACACAGAGCGACATAGTCATTACTAATGGGATGTCCTAAAGCAATGCCAAATGAGGGGGGGGATACACCATATATAAGCTGAGCGCTATCAGACATGAGGATCTTTTGCGGCCTGCAACACACTGCGCCCAAAGGCGACATCCTCCTGACTTCTAACGTCCACCTGGTAGAACCTAGTAAACGTGTGTACTGAAGACCATGTTGCGGCCTTACAGATTTGAGCCAGGGAGGCCTGGTGATGCACTGCCCATGAAGTTCCAACTGCTCTCGTGGAGTGCGCTCTAACTTTGAACGGAGGCGGTCTCCTTCTCAAGCCATAGGCTTGCATTATGACCTGTCGAATCCACTTGGCTAAAGTAGATTTTGACGCTGCCTGACCCTTTCTGGGGCCTTCCGGCAGAATAAACAAAGTATCCGTTCTGCGAATCTGAGCAGTGGCTTTTAGATAAGCTTTAACTGCTCTTACTACATCCAAAGAATGCAATAACTTTTCCTCTACCGAAGTAGGTTTGGGGAAAAAAGAAGGAAGAACCACATCTTGGTTCAAATGAAACCTCGATACCACCTTAGGAAGAAAGGCTGGATGAGGGCGTAACACTACTCTATCCTTATGGATAACCAGATATGGCTCCTTACAGGACATAGCTGCTAATTCCGACACTCTTTTAGCCGAACAAATGGCTACTAGAAAAATCAATTTCCTGGTGAGAAGAACCAAAGAAATATGCTGTAATGGTTCAAATGGTTGTTTCTGTAGAACCGACAGAACCAAGTTTAGATCCCATGGACATATGGGAATATTAACCGGAGGACTAATACGCATCACTCCTTGTATAAAGGCTTTGACTAGTGAATGCGAAGCCAAGGGCCTTTGAAAAAATATTGACAAGGCCGAAATCTGACCCTTGATAGTACTCAAGGCAAGCTTCCTATCTACAGCCCATTGTAGGAAGTCCAGAATCCTACCTATTACGTATTTACGTGGATGCCATTTCTTGGCCTCACACCAGGCGATGTACGCCTTCCAGATTCTATAGTAGATCTGCCTGGATACCGGCTTCCTGGCATTGATCATGGTAGATACCACAGAATTAGAGAGCCCTCTCTTTTTTAGAATGTGGGCTTCAATAGCCAGGCTGTCAAACCTAGGGCTGGTAAGGAAGGGTGGTATATCGGTCCTTGCGAAAGCAGGTCCGGACCACGTGGGAGAGTCCAAGGACTCCCCACTGACATTTTACAATCTCCGCGTACCACGCTCTTCGGGGCCACGCTGGAGCCACCAGAATCACTGGTTTCTTTTCTACCCTGATTCTGCGGAGTAATCAAGGTAACCATTGTGGCGGTGTGAATGCATATATCAGCTTGAACTGATCCCAAGGGAACACTAGGGCATCCTAGCCGCAAGCTAGGGGATCCCTTGTCCGAGAGACAAACCTGTCCACCTTTGCGTTGAATCTGGATGCTAGATCTACATCCGATGTTCCCCACCGCTGACATATTGTCCAGAAACCCTCGGGGTGAAGGGACCCTTCCTCTGGGCATAATTGCTGGCGACTTAGAAAGTCTGCCTTCCAATTCTCCACTCCTGGAATGAATACCGCAGATATGGCTGGGACATCTTTCTGCCCATTTCAGGATGTAATTTACTTCCCTCTGGGCTACACGACTCCTGGTGCCCCCCTGATGATTGATATATGCCACTGCTGTGGCATTGTCTGATTGAATTCTGACAGGGGACCCTTGGAGTTTGGATGTCCATGCTACTAGGGCATACCGGGCTGCTCGTATCTCTAAGAGATTGATGGGCAGGGCCTTTTCTGCATCCGACCATCTGCCCTGGAGAGACTATTGCTCCAGTACAGCTCCCCAGCCTATAAGGCTGGCATCTGTAGTGACCACCTTCCAAGAAATCGGACTGAAGGATTTCTCTTCTTCCAGATTCTGGGGAACCAACCACCAACGGAGGCTCTTGCGAACGGAAGGGGACAAGGACATTGTAAGTCTAGGGCCTGAACTTTTTTGTTCCAGGCTGACAGTATGGCCCCTTGCAAATTCCTTGAATGGAATTGACCGTAGGGTACTGCTTCGAATGATGCCACCATTTTTCCCAGCAGCCTCATGCACAGGCGTATGGACGGCTGTCTTTTTTGTACCCACTAAGTGGATCAAATCTTTCAAAGACAACACCTTTCCTCGAGGCAAGAATATTTTTCTCTGGCCTGAATCCAACCTTAGCCCCAAGTATTCCAGACTTTTGACTGGTTTTTAGGGCTAACTTGTCTCGGTTGATAATCCAACCGTGAGATTCCAGATACTTGATTGTCTTGTGAACGACCACGTCTAGTTTTTTCACTGAGTGGTCTATCAGCAACAAGTCATCTAGATATGCCATTATCATTACACCTTGTGTTCTTAGATTGGCCAATAAAGGGCCAGAATTTTTGTAAACACTCGTGGTGCTGTGGCCAGACCGAAGGGTAAGGCTCTGAACTGAAAAAGGCGCCCTTCTACTGCAAAGCGTAGAAATTTTTGGTGGACTGGAAAGATGGGAATGTGCAAAATAAGCATCTTTGATGTCGATCGCGGCTAACCAATCCTCCCCTTGTAGGGCAGTGGCCACCGCCCTTTTAGAATATGGGCCTCCCGTCCCCGTTTGCTTCGGGACTGTAAAGAGGTTTGAGTAAAACCCGAACCCTCATTCTTCCAGGGGAACCTCCATAATATTACTCCTTGGAGCAATAGTTGTTCTAGTGCCAACAGGAGGGACTCTCTCTTCCGGGGATCCCTTGGCACGTTTGACCTCAAAAATGGGAAGGAGGAGAGTCTTTTAACTCCAAACTGTATCCCAAACATACTGCGGAGAGCACCTATCTGCTTTGATCGTGTCCCGCCAGGTCTCTTGCGAACAACTGGAGTCCTCCCCCCACCCGACTGAGTGGGGGCAACCCTTCAATGAATTTAACTTTGGGGGAGGTTTTGTACCTCCCCTGACCCAGGGTTTCTCATTACCCTGCGATTGTCCCTGTTTTTTACCCCCGGGAATTGACCGAGGAGGCCGTCGGAACTGTTACACAGCCGATGCCCCAGGGACTGGAGAAGCAGGCCTCTTAAAGAGGGACCTCCAACTCTGTTTTTAACCGGCAAGAGCGTATTTTTACCGCTGGAAATTTTCTGGATATATTTGTCCAGGTTTTCCCTGAATGAGCGTTCACCATGAAATGGGACACTAACCAGCCATTCTTTACAGGGAGCTTCAGCAGACCAGTTTTTGAGCCATAGAAGCCTACGCATATGTACTATAGACAGTGTAAGGCGGGAGGCCTGATGGACTGAATCCTTTATGGCGTCAACCGCAAAGCCTAAGGCTCTAGGTAGATCAGCTAGGGCAAGGGCCTGCTGATCTGTCAAGTCCCTCAAGACCTGTTTCAACTGATCCTTCACTGCTTAGCAGACCCCACTGCTGGTTGTGTCACCAAGCTTGCTGTAGAAAGAAGCAGACTTTCATAAGGACTCCAATCTATTGGGTTCTTGAACATTTGGACATTATCCACTGGACATGTCAGTGATTTATACACACAAGAGATGGCTGCGTCCACTGTAGGGACCTTCCATTTTTTGATGAACTTATCCCCATGGGATAGACCACCGGAAATCTCTTGGGGGAATAAATATTTTCTCAGGATGTTCCCAATCCTGGTAACTGAGCCCTTTCAGTAAAGGGTGAAGTGGAAAAGAACAGACAGTCTGGGGGCTTCTAGCGACCCCAACGAGGATACAGTAGTGGTTGATGGTTCCGCAAGGTGCATTTTTAAATGCTGATCGGACCATGTTAGTCAGAGACTGAACCCATAATCTTTCAGCTTGAGATGCTGAGAAAAGGTTCCCCCACTGTTGATTCCTCTATAACAGAATCAACCTCATCCTGATCCCCTTCAGGCAGGTCGATCCCTGTATGGGACTGTTGCTCTGCTAACAGGTACTCTGATGGAGGAGACGGAGATCGGACGTGCTTTCCCTGACAGGGAGGCAGCGATCAATGTTGACAATCTCTCTCTAATCCTCCCAGAGCTGAGGAAAAAACCTCCTCTGTTACATACACAGGAGCAGGTGAACTGAGGACAGCCACAGTACCAAGTACCCCTGCGGGGTCTCTACGGTCACTTACCTCTGAACTTCAGGGGAGACTGGTGCAGCAGAAGCATGCCCAAGATCCTCAGAGCCCGATGAGACCCCCTTCGCTTCCTGGAAGATTCAGTTCCGGAGCTTCTGGACGGCATATTCCTAAGCCTAAAGCTGAGGTATTCCAGCCGTAATACACCAGTTACTGATAATAGTCTAGCATAAATGCTGCTATAAGAAACAGTTGGTGTCTACTAATGTGCCTTTCTAGGGGATGCCTGTATCAACCGCTTGCTGTATGCCTTTAAATGTTGCCAGCTCTGTCTCTGTACTTCATAGCCAGCTTACTACAATATTGTGGCTTTTTTAAAACTGCTGGGACGCCCGCACATGCGCAGAAGCGCTGCGGCGCGCACAGAGCGTCATCCCCCAGGCTCCGCCCCCTTTCCCGGCTCACCTCTATATATAGAGGCGCGTGCACGCGCACGCGCGCGGCCACGTGCGCCCTCGGCGCTAATTTCAAACATGGAAACAAGGGACAGGAGCCAGGGCCCCTCTTTGCCGCAGGCCGGGGGATGGACGAGCACTGCAATATGGCAGAGGAAGCAGTTTCCTATAGGAGAACTCACCAACTGCCTGGACTTTGCTCTCTGAGAAGAAACTAGTCCACATGACAAGAAAACATTCCACAGCGGCCTCTAGTGGACAAACACAGGTACCGCAGTCTAATATATTAAATATATATATATAAAAATTTTTTTTTTTTTTTTCTTGACCACCATTAAAAATTATTACATTTTTTTAGTAGTTACAGGCATGCACAGAATTTTGCGGGAATACCATTAGGTAACAGACAGAAAGACAAATTAGGCTTGGGGGTCCCCCAATAGAACCAAGTTCCTGGGGGCCCCCACTTACCTGTTCCCCGCCGCAGGACTTTGTTTGGTCCACAAAAGCCCAAACTTCACCTATCACGGCAGGCATTGTAATCAAACCTTCAGGGACCGGGTTCCCAAGGATTCCACTCCCCTGGACCTGTATAGCACCCTGCACAGAAAACATCTTGGTCGTGGGTATGACCAGAGCTCTGGATCCCAGGGTCCAGCTCTCCTAAGAGAAGCATTACAGGCAAAACCTTGCTCTTCTCTGCAAGGCCCGGGTACCGACCGTTTAGCTATGAAGCTTTTTTGGTCGGATCCGGAATAGCTTACTGAGGCCCAAAAGAACCTGTACGCAAGCTCAGTGAAAAACACATGTTTCTTCTTGGCCAACACCTTAGACACTGGCAAAAAACTGAGGTGCTCCCGGATGGGAGGGGCTTATATAGGGGAGGGTACTTCCGGTTTTGGAAGTTGCCAGTGCCAGCACCTGACGGTATCTATATAACCCATTAGTAATGACTATGTCGCTCTGTGTCCCGTGATGTACGAGAAAGAAACTAAACTATTAGCTTTACATAGCACAGCAACATCCACACACATAGGACACCCAACATTAGAGGTGACTTATTGTTTCAAAGCAAATACACCTTTGCCCACTGGTACTGACTAGTATTCCAAGGTTTCTCTTCACCTTCAGTTTCTCTTCGTCACTCAGCTAATGTGACCCCAGTGCTGATGGAGAGGGGACAGGTTACCAAGGATGCTGTGCAGTCGCCCGACATCCTTCTTATCAATTGATGGTACCATTGGTTGTTAGGACACCAGCACCTGGAAGGTTTTAATGGTGCACAATGAAAACCTGTTGCGTTGTGCTAAAAGGCAGGCTTCATTCACCTGCTGGCTTGTGTACAATTTTTGGGCATTTTGCCAAGGCATCCCTGATGTTGAAAAAGACTGATCTAGATAACTGTGACCTAATGTTTATGGATACCTTTATTGTCGCTTATTTAAGCAAAGTAGGCAAACAACCAACAGCTACTACAAGCGGGTAGCAGTTTACTTGCCCCAGAAAAGACCTACATCTACAAAGAAATATCTAGGATAGTCACGTATATATGTTACTTTAGTATTTGGACTATTTTCTTACTGTGCTGCTCAAGGAAAGCTGACCCATCCATTAACTGTGCTCCTGGGCTCTCCACAGAAACGCATTGCCTTGGTCTCAGAAAAAATTGATGCGCTAGGTTGTCTGACTTTTCTTGAGTTGGTGTTTGAACCTAAAATCATTTACAAGAAATCAACATACCAGTATACAATGCACGCAAATACCAAGTGCTCACGTTCTGTGGCTGTACAGTCATTAATAACCAATTTAAAAAAAAAAAAATTATACAAAAAATAATCGTGCTGGTTTAGCAAGGAAAGAAAAAATACTAAAGCAAAATTTTCCATGCATGAAGAGGAACTTTACCCATATATAGCTGCTGACTTTTAAGAAATGCATACTTAAAAGCCCAAGAAATCCAGTGCGGTATTCTACAAACTCAATTCTTCAGAAGGCTTCTGATCGTCCATGCAACCATTTGAAATTCAAGTGCTAGCTGTATCTTCCTGGTCTCTCAAAGCTTCCCCCCTACTGTGTATGTACTAGATTATAGACTGCAGGGAGACTGGTTCTGCAGCCTCCTGGGATGTGTGATGCATATCCCAGGAGGTTGCAGGTGGCGTGGGCACCAAGGCAAAGAAACAGGAAGTGTAAGCAAGTACCCCCCCAAATGAAATTTTGTAAATAGCTTGAGTTTATGAAGAAACAAAAATAAACAGAAAAGAGGCGCCTCTAAGTGCAATTTTAAAAAACTTTTAATATCTCAAAAGAGATTAAGAACACTTACAGGATGGATGATGAGAGGAATGCATCATATGTATAATGAGGGTGATCCAGCATCATGTGGTCCCAGTGTATATCAATAATTCCCAGAGAAGTCACCATGCAGCAGAAATAGTCCCAGCAGGCCCAACAGGAAGACGCCACAGCTCTGGAGGCACCAATGGAGCTGTCAGAATCAGCGTTGGACTTGAATACTGGAAGTGACGTCAGGCTATTATAGATAGGCTTGAAGAAGGAACCAATCTGAAGTTCCAAAACGCGTCCCTTTTTGATGACCTCACTTTCTGTTTGCTGGTTGTAGGTCCCCCTCCGCTGACGTCACTTCCAGTATTCAAGTCCAAGGCTGATTCTGACAGTGCAGCGGCTCCATTGGTGCCTCCAGAGCTGTGGCGTCTTCCTGTTGGCCCTGCTGGGACTTTTTCTGCTGCATAGTGACTTCTCTGGGAATTATTGATATACACTGGGACCACATGATGCCGGATCACCCTCATTATTCATATGATGCATTCCTCTCATCATCCATCCTGTAAGTGTTCTTAATTTCTTTTGAGATATTAAAAGTTTTTTAATATTGCACTTAGAGGCACCTCTTTTCTGTTTATTTTTGTTTCTAGAGTTTGCTGTCTCTTTTGAGTGCTGCCCTAAGTGCACTGAAGACTCCTCATTATCCAAATCCCTTTACCGCCAATAAAGACATTGGGGGTTATTTACGAAAGGCAAATCAACTTTGCACTACAAGTGCAAACTACAAGTGCCAACTTGAAATTGTACTGAAAGTGCACTTGGAAGTGCAGTCGCTGTAAATCTGAGGGGTAGATCTGAAATGAGTGGACACTCTGCTGATTTTATTGTCCAATCATGTGCAAGCTAAAATGCTGTTTTTTATTTTAATTGCATGTCCCCCTCGGATCTACAGCGACTGCACTTCCAAGTGCACTTTCAAGTTTGCACTTGTAGTGCGAAGTGGATTTGCCTTTCGTAAATAACCCCCATTATTCTGCTTAGTCTTGTTACTCAGAGCGCCCTTACACAAAACTTTATCTGAGTTTATGAAGAGAATGCTGCTGAATGTTTTTTTATAAGGTAAAAGTCTGCTTTAACAGCATGGGGTATTTAGAAACTAAATTCTGGGTTTTATAATAATATCCAGCTATTATATTACAGATTTCACACCATAAATATAACTGATGCAAGTGCTCACTGACCTTAGAGTCTATCCATTGTGAAAACTCCCAGTCACAGTCAGATCCTGGAGTTCCCACAATCCATTGTGGAAGCGAACATTGCACTGAGGAAACTGAGGGTAAAGAGCAATACTATATTAAAAAAACAATAATCATTATCGATAAAAAGAAAGCTTACCAGCAGATGGTTTATTTTATTCATCATATAATTATTACATTTAAAGATCTGGAGGTAAATAACAGTAGAACCCGTAATGTAGGTTAAACACATTCTCAGAAATGGTCCAATAAACCATAAGCTGCATATATCAAAGTATAACAATGAGTAGTAACAGTAACTGCTTTTTTGCATGAGACAAAAGTAGGATTTTTAAAACAGCTTACCTGTAAAATCCTTTTCTTGGAGTACATCACGGGACACAGAGCAGCATAGTCATTACTATGTGGGTTATATAGAATTACCTTCAGGTGCTGGCACTGGCAACTTCCAAAACAGGAAGTACCCTCCCCTATACAAGCCCCTCCCATCCGGGAGTACCTCAGTTTTGTAGCAAAGCAATACGTGTCCCCAAAAGAGGGGTGGGAGCTCTGTGTCCCGTGATGTACTCCAAGAAAAGGATTTTACAGGTAAGCTGTTTTAAAAATCCTACTTTCTTGTTCATACATCACGGGACACAGAGCAGCATAGTCATTACTATGTGGGACGTCCCAAAGCAATGCCACATGAGGGGGGGATACACCATACATAAGCTGGGCGCCATCAGGCATGAGGATCTTTTGCAGCCTGCAACACACTGCGCCCAAAGGCGACATCCTCCTGACTTCTCACGTCCACCTGGTAGAACCTAGTAAACGTGTGTACTGAAGACCATGTTGCGGCCTTACAAATTTGAGCCAGGGAGGCCTGGTGATGCACTGCCCATGAAGTTCCAACTGCTCTCGTGGAGTGCGCCCTAACTTTGAACGGAGGCGGTCTACTTCTCAAGCCATAGGCTTGTATTATGACCTGTCGAATCCACTTGGCTAAAGTAGATTTTGATGCTGCCTGACCCTTTCTGGGGCCTTCCGGCAGAACAAACAAAGAATCCGTTCTACGAATCTGAGCAGTGGCTTTTAGATAAGCTTTAACTGCTCTTACTACATCCAAAGAATGCAATAACTTTTCCTCTACCGAGCTTGGTTTGGGGAAAAAGGAAGGAAGAACCACATCCTGGTTCAAGTGAAACCTCGATACCACCTTAGGAAGAAAGGCTGGGTAAGGGCGTAATACTACTCTGTCCTTATGGATAACCAGATATGGCTCTTTACAGGACATGGCGGCTAATTCCGACACTCTTCTAGCCGAGCATATGGCTACTAAAAATATCAATTTCCTGGTGAGTAGAACCAAGGAAATGTGCCGCAAAGGTTCAAATGGCTGCTTCTGCAGAACCGACAGAACCAAATTTAGATCCCATGGGCATATGGGAGCCTTAATCGGTGGAATAATACGAGTCACACCTTGCATAAAGGATTTGACAAGTGAATGCATAGCCAGGGGCCTTTGAAATAGTATTGACAAGGCCGAAACCTGGCCCTTGATAGTACTTAAGGCAAACTTCCTGTCTACAGCCCACTGCAGGAAGTCCAGAATTCTGCCTATAACGTACTTACGTGGATGCCATTTTCTGGCCTCGCACCAAGTGATGTACGCCTTCCAAACTCTATAGTAGATCTGCCTGGATACAGGCTTCCTGGCATTGATTATAGTTGATACCACAGAGTTAGAGAGACCTCTCTTCTTTAGGATGTGGGATTCAATAACCAGGCCGTTAAACTTAGAGTTAGTAAGGAAGGGTGGTATATCGGTCCTTGCGAAAGCAGGTCCGGACGACGTGGAAGGGTCCAAGGACTCCCCACAGACATTTTGATGATCTCCGCGTACCAGGCCCTTCGGGGCCACGCTGGAGCCACCAGGATCACCGGCTTCTTCTCCAACCTGACTCTGCGAAGGAGTCGAGGCAACAATTGTAGCGGAGGGAATGCATATATCAGTCTGAACTGATCCCAAGGGAACACCAGAGCATCCGAGCCGCAAGCGAGGGGATCCCTTGTCCGGGAGACAAATCTGTCCACCTTTGCGTTGAATCTGGATGCTAGCAGATCTACATCCGGTGTTCCCCACCGCTGACATATTGCTCGGAAGACCTCGGGATGAAGGGACCATTCCCCTGGGCATAACTGTTGGCGACTCAGAAAGTCCGCCTTCCAATTCTCCACCCCTGGAATGAAGACAGCTGATATACATGGGACATGCTTTTCTGCCCATTCCAGGATGTGACTTACTTCCCTCTGGGCTGCACGACTCCTGGTGCCTCCCTGATGATTGATATATGCCACTGCTGTGGCATTGTCTGATTGAATTCTGACAGGGGACCCTTGGAGTCTGGATGTCCAGGCTACTAGGGCGTACCGGGCTGCTCGTATCTCTAAGAGATTGATGGGCAGGGTTTTTACTACATTTGACCATCTGCCCTGGAGAGACCATTGCTCCAGTACTGCCCCCCAGCCTATAAGGCTGGCATCTGTAGTGACCACCTTCCAAGATATCGGGCTGAAGGGTTTTCCCTTCTGGAGATTCTGGGGGATCAACCACCAGCAGAGACTCTTCCGAACGGAAGGGGACAAAGCCATCGGGAAGTCTAGAGCCTGAACTTTTCCGTTCCAGGCTGACAATATGGCCCTTTGTAAATTCCTTGAGTGGAATTGGGCGTATGGCACAGCTTCGAATGATGCTACCATCTTTCCTAGCAGCCTCATGCACAGGCGTATGGACGGCTGTCTTTTTGCACAAAGCAGACGGACCAAGGCCCTCAAAGAGGATACCTTGCCTAGAGGTAAGAAAATCTTCCTCTGGTCTGAATCCAGCCGTAGCCCTAGATATACCAGGTTTTTCACTGGCTGTAGGGCTGACTTGTCCAGGTTGATGACCCAACCGTGAGATTCTAGATACTTGATTGTATCGACAATTACCACTTCTAGCTTGGCAACTGAGTGGTCCATCAACAACAGGTCGTCTAGGTATGCCATTATCGTTACACCCCGTGTTCTTAGATCGGCCAACAGTGGGGCCAGAATTTTTGTGAACACTCGTGGTGCTGTGGCCAGACCGAATGGTAAGGCTCTGAACTGAAAATGGCGCCCTTCTACTGCAAAGCGTAGGAATTTTTGATGACCTGGAAAGATGGGAACATGCAAGTAAGCATCTTTGATGTCGATCGAGGCTAACCATTCCTCCCCTTGTAGGGCAGCGGTGACCGATCGGATTGACTCCATCCGGAAAGACCGGACGTTTAGAAATTTGTTTAGACTCTTTAGGTCCAATATGGGTCTTATGTCCCCGTTTGGCTTCGGGACTGTGAAAAGGTTTGAGTAGAAACCCAACCCCCACTCTTCCATAGGAACCTCCATAATTACTCCTTGGAGCAATAGTTGTTCTAACGCCAATAGGAGAGACCCTCTTTTCAGAGGGTCTCTTGGCATGCCTGACCACATAAAATGGGACGGAGGAGACTCTTTTAACTCCAACTTGTATCCCAGAGTTACTGCGGAGAGCACCCATCTGTCTTTGATCGTCTCCCGCCAGGTCTCTGCGAACAACTGAAGTCTTCCCCCCACCCGTTTGAGTGGGGGCAGCCCTTCATAGGCTTGACTTGGAGGCTGGTTTAGTACCTCTTCGGATCCAGGGCTTTTTATTACCCTGTGGCTGTCCCTGATTTTTACCTCCTGAGTTTGACCGAGGAGGCCGTCGGAACTGCTTAGTAGCAGACGTCGCAGGGATAGGAGAGGTAGTCCTCTTAAAAGATGGACCCCTAGACCTCTTTTTACTCGGTAAGAGAGTACTTTTACCACTGGAAATCTTCTGGATATACTTATCCAGGTCTTCGCCAAAAAGGTGTTCCCCATGAAATGGGAAGCTAACTAAGAGCTTCTTACAGGGAGCTTCAGCAGACCAGTTTTTGAGCCACAGAAGCCTACGCATATGTACCAAAGACAGCGTGAGGCGGGAGGCCTGATGGATAGAATCCTTGATGGCGTCAACCGCAAAGCATAATGCTCTAGGCAGATCAGCCAGAGCCTGGGCCTGCTGGTCTGGCAAATCCCTCAGGACCATTTTCATTTGATCCTTTAAAGCTTGGCAGACCCCAATAGCTGCCACTGCTGGCTGTGTAACAGCCCCTGCTGTGGAAAAAGCAGATTTTAATAAAGATTCCAATTTTTTATCCACTGGATCTTTGAACATTTGAACATTATCTACTGGACATGTCAGTGATTTGTTCACAGAAGAGATGGCTGCATCCACCGTAGGAACATTCCATCTCTGGGTGAACTTTTCCTCCATGATAGATCACCGGAAACCTTTTAGGCGGAACAAATAGTTTATCAGGATGTTCCCAGTCCTGGTATATAAGTCCTTCCAATAATGGATGTATTGGAAAGGAGCAATTAACCTGGGGAGCTTTTAGCGACCCCAATGAGGAGACAGCAGTAGTTGATGGTTCAACAAGAGGCATTTTAAATGCAGATCGAACCATGTCAGTTAGGGTCTGGACCCACAATCTTTCAGTCTGTGATGCTGAAAATGGTTCATCTACTGTCGATTCCTCAAAAACAGAGCTAACCTCCTCCTGATCCCCTTCAGGTAGGTCAGTCCCTTCCTGGGACTGTTGCTCTGCCAACAGGCACTCTAATGGAGGTGATGGAGATCTGGCGCGCTTTCTTTCCTGTAGAGAAGAAGCGATCAATGCAGCCAATCTCTGCTCCAATCCCTCCAGAGTTGAGGAAAAAACCTCCTCTGTTATATATGCAGGAGCAGGTGGACTGAGGACAGCCGCAGTACCTGGCACTCCCGGGGGTTCCTTATGGGTATTAACCTCTGATTTCTCAGGGGAGGAGGGTGCAGATGACTGCTCCAGATCCTCAGAGCCCGATGGAGACCCCCTACACTTCCTGAGAGGTATATCTCGGAGTTTTTTAGGCGGCATATTCCTTAGTTCAAAGCTGAGGTATTCCAGCCGCAATACACCCCTTACTGAAATAGTCTAATGCAATTTGCTGCTATGTACATCAGTGGGTGTCTACTAATGCGTCTTTCTGGGGATGCCTGTATCAACCGCCCGCTGTAAGCCCCTATACCATGCTACCAGCTCCTTTTCATGCTCTGTGTCCATAGCAAGCAGCGTGGACTGAGTCCTTTTATCTTGCTGGGACGCCCGCACATGCGCAGAAGCGCTGGGCGCACAGAGCGCGTCATCCGCCAGGCTCCGCCCCCTTTTTTGAAGCTAAACCTTATAAAAGGAAAGCATGTGTGCGCGCGCGCGCGCGTGCACGTGTGCGCTCTTGGCGCCATGTAGGGAGAGGAGCCAGGGTCCCTGTTTTACCAGGACTCGGGGATGGAAGGAAACTACTTGGCAGCATGACAGAGGAATGCAGCTTCCCTGATAGAGAGCTCACTCATCTGCCTGGACTTTCACCATGGAAGGAATAGTCCCAAGAAAAAAGACGTTCCACAGCGGCCTCTAGTGGACAAACACAGGTACCGCACTTTTGTCTTTTTTTTTTTTTTTAAAACCTCCTTTATGAAAAAACATTTCCAGGTTTACAGTTTTTTTAAAACTTCCCTTATGAAAAAACATTTCTAGGATTTCTTAGGCATATACAGCTATTAGCGGGAATACCCTTTAGGTAACAGGCAGAAAGACATATTAGGCTTGGGGGTCCCCTCAATAGAACCAAGTTCCTGAGGGGCCCCCACTTACCTTTTCCCCGCCGCAGGACTTTGTTTGGTCCACAGAAGCCCAAACTTCACCTCTCACGGCAGGCATTGTACTAGACCTTCAGGGACCGGGTTCCCAAGGATTCCACTCCCCTGGACCTGTATAGCACCCTGCACAGATAGCCTCTTGGTTTTGGGTATGACCAGAGCTCTGGATCCCAGGGTCCAGCCCTCCTAAGAGAGGCATTACAGGCAAAACCCTGCTCTTCTCTGCAAGGCCCGGGTACCGACCGTTTAGCTATGAAGCTTTTTTGGTCGGATCCGGAATAGCTTGCTAAGGCCCAGAGAACCTGTACACAAGCCCAGATGAATACATGTTAACCTTGGCCAACACCTTAGACACTGGCAAAAAACTGAGGTACTCCCGGATGGGAGGGGCTTATATAGGGGAGGGTACTTCCTGTTTTGGAAGTTGCCAGTGCCAGCACCTGAAGGTAATTCTATATAACCCACATAGTAATGACTATGCTGCTCTGTGTCCCGTGTTGTATGAACAAGAAAAAAGTATAGTAGAGCACCACAGACAGAGATCTCTTTAATTTTGGTTACATTCAGAACTAAACATTAGAAATCTGCAACCAAGTAAGGATCATTTTCTGTTTTCCAAAAGATAAAGAAATATTTCCTAGGAAAAAAAAAATAAAAAATGGGAAAAAAAGAAACGCTTAGACTGGGAAGAATAATTGTGGTTGCTTTTGTTTCAGGGGCATGGGTACACCAACACTTGCCTCTTTTAATTTTTAATAAAAGAGACAAAAGATTCCCTGTTTTTATGGCTTGGATAGGACCATGCACAACCATTCAAGAGTCCAATGGGTATATTGCTGCTTATTTTTCAAGCCCAAACATTAAAACGCGTTGCCTCAATCTGAACTATAGGCAGATTTAAATCATTAAATGTTGTCTTTTTTTTTTTTTTTTTTTAAAGCAAGAAGTGTTAAAGTGGTTGTAAACCCTTAACAACCACTTTTACCTACAGGCAAGCCTATATTAAGGCTTACCTGTAGGTGCTTGAAATATCATCTAAACCTCCACGGTTTAGGAGATATTTACAAAACGGACGGGCGCCAACGTCAACGGCGCATTTTAGCAACAGCGACCGTGCCCTTCCTAAAGGAGGCTGTGCCTGGCGGCTCCCGCTCATGCGCGGGAGTGACATCATCGCGGCTCCGGCCAATCACAGCGCCGGAGCCGCGATACCCGGAAGTAACCCCCGGGAGAGATGTCGGCCGCCCGAGTATGCTATGCATACTAGCTCATTATGCTTTTGTCTTGCAGGTGGTGTTTTTGTTTTTTTGGTAAGTGGGTTTACTTCCCCACTTAAAGTGGGTTTAAGTACCCAAAGTTTACTTGGTATCAGTCTCTTGCAGCAGAGGAGGAAGTTCCGCTTGTTTGCACCCTATCCCCACATTTGCCTTTTTTTGGGGGGAGGGGGCGGGTACCCCCTTCCTTCCCCTGCGGTCCCAGAAGACTATAGGACCATTCACTAGGTGCAGCGCGACTTGCACATGCGCAGTAGAAAACCGGCTGTGATATTTACCTTACTTCTGGTCTTGGCACCTGCACCCGAAGCCGATTGAAACATCAGCTTGGGTGAGGACATCACTGGATCCCTGGACAGGTAAGTGTCCTTATACTAGAAGTCAGCAGCTACAGTATTTGTAGCTGCTGACTTTTAATTTTTGGGGGGAGCCTGGAGCTCCTCTTCAATGACAGGTTCATATCTGATGAAATAACAAGTATCACATATGATTGTAGCTTAAAGTAGGTCTTCTAAATATTTCTGACCATTGTTGAATTACTGTCTTTATCGTGCACCTATTTTACTTACGCCTGTCCCTTGTCCCCACAATGCAGCTTTGGAATAACAAGATAAATGCCTGTACTCAATAAATTCTTGTTTTAGGATTAGACACAATGAGGGGAATTTATCAAAACCGAAGCAGACAAAATCTGGAGCAGTTGTGCATGGCAACCAGATAGCTTCTACCTTTCATTTTCAAAGCTTAACTAAACAAGCTGAAGATAGAATCCAATTGCTTGCCATGCACAACTGCTCCTCAGTTTGTATTGTTTTTAATATAATATTAAAGTGGACGTAAACCCTTACATATAACCAGTGAAGTGAACAGCCTCAGATGATACACAGAGATGAAACAAATCTCCCTACATAGATTTTACTTGTATATGTGCTGTGTTCAACTTTCTAGACTGTGTTAGAAATTTTTCTTCTTGTTCCACCACTGGGTGTGGATTCTTGGCATACAGCCAAGACAGCTGATTGGAGGAAAGGCACACATAGGCCGAGGAAGGAAGAAATGTGTGCAGCTGTGCTGTGAATAGACCAGCTCTCTGCTAATCTATTTCTATGCACCATCCCCGACACAAATTTGAGGCTGGTTTTATCTTGGTTGTCGGAGAGCTTGTCAGAAGTTTTGCTGATAACAGAAGAACCGAGCAGCAGAAAGACACGAGATTTAGGGCTTTGGAAGGAGAAAAGTAAACACTACAGATAGATGTGCCTAGGTCCAATTTAATGAATCGGGTTTACATCCACTTTAATACAACAAATTATACAACAAATTATATATGGAGTGAAATAAATGTGTTTTCATATAAGGGTTAAAGTCATAGTTTTTAGCACACAGCAAACAACTTGAATCTCTGGGGTTGATTTGCTAAAGGCAAAACGAATGTGCACTTTGCACTCTGTAAGTTCAGTTGCTCCAGAGCTTAGTAAATGAGGCAAAGCTTCACTTTGAAAAGAATAACCAATCACGTGCAAGGAAAGTAAAAGAATAAAACACAGCATTTTTGCATGCACATGATTGGATGATGGAAGTCAGCAGAGCTTCTGCTCATTTACTAAGCTATGGAGCATCTGAACTTACAGAGTGCAAATGCACTTTGCAAAGTGCATAGTTTATTTGCCTTTAGTAAATCAAAGCCTTTATTTCATTCTCAGTGTACAGAATTGGAGAGTAGAACAAAGAATTGTAAAACAAAGTATAAGATTTAACTCTCAAATAAACCATTCCCAGTTATATTACCATGTATTATAATAAAAATAAATGCTAAAAAGCATATACAAAATATGTTTCTATGTACATAATTTTAGATGAATGGAGTTAAGAACTAAATTACTGGCACATAGGACTTTCAAGGTATATCAAGTTTTAAAAAAGGGATTTGTCGCCACCTGGTGGTGAAAAAGTATTACCATTACCTACAATGTAAAAGCAACTCCAATACCTACTTTCAATTTACTTACAGGAATTGATTTCAGGAGGGGTCATAATGTGCACCATAGCAGTTTGGGAAGAACCACTGTAATCAAAGCCATTCTCATCCAATGCAATAATGGGAGAATTCTGGAAATAAATATAGCTTTACTGTAAGTTGCTAAAAATTTACCAAAATTTACCATTGGCAGAAGACATTTGTTTGCAAAGATCATTCAGGCAGCAATATAAAAAAATAAAACGATTGTGTATAAAACATATTGCCCAAAAAAAAAAAACTATGAACCACTTCAGCTCCAGAAGGTTTTACCCCCTTCATGACCATATCATTTTTTTCATATAAATAGAGCTTTCTTTTGATGATATTAGATAACCACTGTTTTTTTACGATATAAAACGGAAAGAAAATTACGATTTTGAACAAAAGACACAATATTTTTTACTTTCTGCTATAAAACACATCCAATAAAAAAAATGTTATTTCTCCATAAATTATGGCCAAAAATGTATTCTGCTACATGTTTTTGAAAAAAATAAAATAAGTGTATATTGATTGGTTTTTATATTGATTGGTTTGCATGAAATTTAAACCAAACTTTGGTATATATAGTATGCTGGAATTTTAATTTCTTTCTCGTACATCACGGGACACAGAGCGGCATAGTCATTACTATGTGGGTTATATAGATACCTTCAGGTGCTGGCACCTTCCAAAACCGGAAGTACCCTCCCCTATATAAGCCCCTCCCATCCGGGAGCACCTCAGTTTTTTGCCAGTGTCTAAGGTGTTGGCCAAGAAGTAACATGTGTTTTTTCACTGAGCTTGCGTATAGGTTCTTTTGGGCCTCAGTAAGCTATTCCGGATCCGACCAAAAAAGCTTCATAGCTAAACGGTCGGTACCCGGGCCTTGCAGAGAAGAGCAAGGTTTTGCCTGTAATGCTTCTCTTAGGAGAGCTGGACCCTGGGATCCAGAGCTCTGGTCATACCCACGACCAAGATGTTTTCTGTGCAGGGTGCTATACAGGTCCAGGGGAGTGGAATCCTTAGGAACCCGGTCCCTGAAGGTTTAATTACAATGCCTGCCGTGATAGGTGAAGTTTGGGCTTCTGTGGACCAAACAGAGTCCTGCGGCGGGGAAAAGGTAAGTGGGGGCCCCTCAGGAACTTGGTTCTATTGAGGGGACCCCCAAGCCTAATATGTCTTTCTGCCTGTTACCTAACGGTATTCCCGCTAAATATTTATGCATGCCTGTAACTACTAAAAAATGTAATATTTTTAATAGTGGTCAAGAAAAAAAAAAAATATAGACTGCGGTACCTGTGTTAATCCACTAGAGGCCGCTGTGGAACGTTTCTTGTCATGTGGACTAGTTTGTTTTCATCAGAGCAAGTCCAGGCAGATGGTGAGTTCTCTTGTGGGAAACTGCTTCCTCTGCCATGTTGCAATGCTCATCCATCCCCCGGCCTGCGGCAAAAGGGGCCCTGTCTCTTGTCCCTAGTTTCCCTTTTCAAAAAAGAGCGCCGAAGGCGCACGTGCCTGCGCGCGTGCACGCGCCTCTATATATAGAGGTGAGCTGGGAAAGGGGGCGGAGCTTGGGGGATGACGCTCTGTGCGCGCCGCAGCGCTTCTGCGCATGTGCGGGCGTCCCAGCATGTTAAAAAGCACAATTATGTGTTGTGAGCTGGCTATGGAGTGCAGAGACAGAGCTGGCAACATTTTAAAAAAGGCATACAGCAAGCGGTTGATGCAGGCATCCCCATAGAAAGGAACATTAGTAGACACCAACTGTTTTTATAGCAGCAATTGTGCTAGACTATTGTCAGTAAGTGGTGTATTTCGGCTGGAATACCTCAGCTTTGGGCTTAGGAATATGCCGTCTAAAAACTCCGGGACTAAAAATCCCAGGAAGCATAGGGGGTCTCCATCGGGCTCTGAGGATCTTGGGCATGCTTCGGCTGCACCAATCTCCCCTGAAGAATCAGAGGTTAGTGACCGTAGAGCACCCTCAGGAGTACCTGGTACTGTGGCTGTCCTCAGTTCACCTGCTCCTGTGTATGTAACAGAGGAGGTTTTTTCCTCAGCTCTGGGAGGGCTGGAAGAGAGATTGTCAGCATTGATCGCTGCTTCCCTGTCACAGGGAAAAAGCGCTCGATCTCCGTCTCCTCCCTCAGAGTGCCTGTTAGCGGAGCAACAGTCCCATACAGGGAACGACCTACCTGAAGGGGATCAGGATGAGGTCGATTCTGTTGTAGAGGAATCAACAGTGGAAGAGCCATTCTCAGCATCACATGCTGAAAGATTATGGGTTCAGTCCCTGACTAACATGGTCCGATCAGCATTTAAAATGCCCCTTGCGGAGCCATCATCCACTTCTGTCTCCTCGTTGGGGTCGCTAAAAGCTCCCCAGACTGTTTGTTCCTTTCCGATCCATCCTTTACTGGAAGGGCTCATTTACCAGGATTGGGAGCATCCTGATAAAATATTTACTCCTCCCAAGAGATTTCAGGTGGTCTATCCCATGGAGGATAAGTTCATCAAAAAATGGAGGGTCCCTACAGTGGACGCAGCCATCTCTTGTGTGAATAAATCACTGACATGTCCAGTGGATAATGTCCAAATGTTCAAGGACCCAATAGATAAAAAATTAGAGTCCTTATTAAAATCTGCTTTTGCTACAGCAGGCTTGGTGACACAACCAGCAGTGGCAGCTATTGGGGTCTGCCAAGCAGTGAAGGATCAGTTGAAACAGGTCTTAAGGGACTTGCCAGATCAGCAGGCTCTTGCCCTAGCTGATCTACCTAGAGCCTTATGCTTTGCGGTGGACGCTATAAAGGATTCAATCCATCAGGCCTCCCGCCTTACGCTGTCTGTAGTACATATGCGCAGGCTTCTGTGGCTCAAAAACTGGTCTGCTGAAGCTCCCTGTAAAAAATTGCTGGTCAGCTTCCCATTTCATGGTGAACGCTTATTCGGGGAAGACCTGGACAAATATATCCAGAAAATTTCCAGCGGTAAAAGTACACTTTTGCCGGTTAAAAACAGAGTTAGAGGTCCCTCTTTTAAGAGGCCTGCTTCTCCAGTCCCTAGGACATCGGCTGTGAAACAGTTCCGACGGCCTCCTCGGTCAAATCCCGGAGGTAAAAATCAGGGACAATTGCAGGGTAACAAGAAGCCCTGGATCAGGAGAGGTACAAAACCTCCCCCAAAGTCAAATGCATGAAGGGTTGCCCCCACTCAATCGGGTGGGGGGAAGACTTCAGTTGTTCAGAGAGACCTGGCGGGACACGATCAGAGACAGATGGGTGCTCTCCGCAGTAAGTCTGGGATACAAATTGGAGTTAAAAGACTCCCCTCCTTCCCACTTTATAAGGTCAAACGTGCCAAGGGATCCCCAGAAGAGAGGATCCCTCCTGTTGGCACTAGAACAATTATTGCTCCAAGCAGTAATTATAGAGGTTCCCCTGGAAGAATGGGGGTTCGGGTTTTACTCAAACCTCTTTACAGTCCCGAAGCCAAACGGGGACGTGAGGCCCATATTAAATCTAAAAGGGCTACACAAATTCTTACATATCAGGACTTTCCGGATGGAGTCGATCCGATCGGTGGCCACTGCCCTACAAGGGGAGGAATGGTTAGCCTCGATCAACATCAAAGATGCTTATTTGCACATTCCCATCTTTCCAGCCCACCAAAAATTTCTACGCTTTGCGGTAGAAGGGCGCCATTTTCAGTTCAGAGCCTTACCCTTCGGTCTGGCCACAGCACCACGAGTGTTCACAAAAATTCTGGCCCCATTATTGCCAATCTAAGAACACGAGGTGTAACGATAATGGCATATCTAGACGACTTGTTGCTGATAGACCACTCAGTGGAAAATCTAGAAGTGGTTGTTCACGAGACAATCGAGTATCTGGAATATCACGGTTGGATTATCAACCGAGACAAGTCAGCCCTAAAACCAGTCAAAAGTCTGGAATACTTGGGGCTAAGGCTGGATTCAGACCAGAGAAAAATTTTCTTGCCTCAAGAAAAGGGGTCGTCTTTGAGAGATTTGATCCACCTAGTGGGTACAAAAAGACAGCCATCCATACGCCTGTGCATGAGGCTGCTGGGAAAAATGGTGGCATCATTCGAAGCAGTACCCTACGGTCAATTCCATTCAAGGAATTTGCAAAGGGCCATACTGTCAGCCTGGAACAAAAAAGTTCAGGCCCTAGACTTACCAATGTCCTTGTCCCCTTCCGTTCGCAAGAGCCTCCGTTGGTGGTTGGTTCCCCAGAATCTGGAAAAAGGGAAATCCTTCAGTCCGATTTCTTGGAAGGTGGTCACTACAGATGCCAGCCTTATAGGCTGGGAGCAGTACTGGAACAATGGTCTCTCCAGGGCAGATGGTCGGATGCAGAAAAGGCCCTGCCCATCAAACTCTTAGAGATACGAGCAGCCCGGTATGCCCTAGTAGCATGGACATCCAAACTCCAAGGGTCCCCTGTCAGAATTCAATCGGACAATGCCACGGTAGTGGCATATATCAATCATCAGGGTGGCACCAGGAGTCGTGCAGCCCAGAGGGAAGTAAATTGCATCCTGAAATGGGCAGAAAGATATGTCCCAGCCATATCTGCGGTATTCATTCCAGGAGTGGAGAATTGGAAGGCGGACTTTCTAAGTCGCCAACAATTATGCCCAGGGGAATGGTCCCTTCATCCCGAGGTTTTCCGGACAATATGTCAGCGGTGGGGAACACCGGATGTAGATCTGCTAGCATCCATATTCAACGCAAAAGTGGACAGGTTTGTCTCTTGGACAAGGGATCCCCTAGCTTGCGGCTCGGATGCCCTAGTGTTCCCTTGGGATCAGTTCAAGCTGATATATGCATTCCCACCGCCACAATTGTTACCTCGATTACTCCGCAGAATCAGGGTAGAAAAAAAACCAGTGATTCTGGTAGCTCCAGCGTGGCCCCGAAGAGCATGGTACGCGGAGATTGTAAAGATGTCTGTGGGGAGTCCTTGGACCCTCCCACATCGTCCGGACCTGCTTTCGCAAGGACCGATATACCACCCTTCCTTACCAGCCCTAGGTTTGATGGCCTGGCTATTGAAGCCCACATTCTAAAAAAGAGAGGGCTCTCTAATCCTGTGGTATCTACCATGATCAATGCCAGGAAGCCGGTATCCAGGCAGATCTACTATAGAATCTGGAAGGCGTACATCGCCTGGTGTGAAGCCAAGAAATGGCATCCACGTGAGTACGTAATAGGTAGGATTCTGGACTTCCTACAATGGGCTGTAGATAGGAAGCTTGCCTTGAGTACTATCAAGGGTCAGATTTCGGCCTTGTCAATATTTTTTCAAAGGCCCTTGGCTTCGCATTCACTAGTCAAGGCCTTTATACAAGGAGTGATGCGTATTAGCCCTCCGGTTAATATTCCCATATGTCCATGGGACTTAAACCTGGTTCTGTCGGTTCTACAGAAACAACCATTTGAACCATTACAGCATATTTCCCTGGTTCTTCTCACCAGGAAATAGATTTTTCTAGTAGCCATTTGTTCGGCTAAAAGAGTGTCGGAATTAGCCGCTATGTCCTGTAGGGAGCCATATCTGGTTATCCATAAGGACAGAGTAGTGTTACGTCCTCATCCAGCCTTTCTTCCTAAGGTGGTATCGAGGTTTCATTTGAACCAAGATGTGGTTCTTCCTTCCTTTTTCCCCAAGCCAAGCTCGGTAGAGGAAAAGTTATTGCATTCTTTGGATGTAGTAAGAGCAGTTAAAGCTTATCTAAAAGCCACGGCTCAGATTCGCAGAACGGATACTTTGTTTATTCTGCCGGAAGGCCCCAGAAGGGGTCAGGCAGCGTCAAAATCTACTTTAGCCAAGTGGATTCGACAGGTCATTATGCAAGCCTATGGCTTGAGAAGGAGACCGCCTCCGTTCAAAGTTAGGGCGCACTCCACGAGAGCAGTTGGAACTTCATGGGCAGTGCATCACCAGGCCTCCCTGGCTCAAATCTGTAAGGCCGCAACATGGTCTTCAGTACACACGTTTACTAGGTTCTACCAGGTGGACGTTGGAAGTCAGGAGGATGTCGCCTTTGGGCGCAGTGTGTTGCAGGCCGCAAAAGATCCTCATGTCTGATAGCGCTCAGCTTATGTATGGTGTACCCCCCCTCATTGGGCATTGCTTTAGGACATCCCACATAGTAATGACTATGCCGCTCTGTGTCCCGTGATGTACGAGAAAGAAAATAGGATTTTTATAACAGCTTACCTGTAAAATCCTTTTCTTGGAGTACATCACGGGACACAGAGCTCCCACCCCTCTTTGGGGACACTTATTGCTTTGCTACAAAACTGAGGTGCTCCCGGATGGGAGGGGCTTATATAGGGGAGGGTACTTCCGGTTTTGGAAGTTGCCAGTGCCAGCACCTGAAGGTATCTATATAACCCACATAGTAATGACTATGCCGCTCTGTGTCCCGTGATGTACTCCAAGAAAAGGATTTTACAGGTAAGCTGTTATAAAAATCCTATTTTTCTTTTATATTACTAATGGCGGCGATCAACAACTTATAATGGGCTTGTGATAGTGCGGCAGGCAATCTGAAACTAACTGACGCTGGGGGGGGGACTGACTAACTGCCATTGACATCACCAGTGACACTAATACAGTCAGTCATCAGTGCTAATATTATACACTTTCACAGTTCTAATAACACTGGCTGGGAAGGGGTTAAAATCTAGGGCAATCAAGGAGTTAAATATATGCCTAACAACGTGTAATATGTGTAAAGTGTGCTGCTTTTACTAACCGATCTCTAAGTTTCTCATCCCTGAGAAACAGTGATTGTTCCCTGTGTACAAAGCTCTATGTTGTTCGTCAACACAGAGCTCTGGGCTGTGAATGTACTCAGCTGATCAGCATATCCTAGCCATGAATCATTGGTTGGGACTTGCTGACAGGCTCCCACTGTGTACAACCTGAAAGTAGGCAATCCCAAAAGTAAGCAGAGACGTACCAGTATGCCGCCCATCCGCAATACAGTGCAGGCGGTCGCTAAGTGGTTAAAGTGCAAACTGACCAAAAATGCAGACAATGTGTAAACATTGCAGTTCATGCAAATGTAAAGTACAATCAATAAAAAACAATCAGCGTCAAATTAGCAATCAATATGCACAACCAATCAATAAACGGAAACAAACACAAATATAAAAAAACATAAATGTATATTTGCTCCTGATCCAAGTGAACTTATCCTTGAACAATAGATGTAAAAAAGAACAATCAATTTGCACAACCAATCAAAAAAAAATCAAGTTCATAAAGTTCATGTTCACTCGTGATCCATGCAAATGTGTCCGTGACCAGGGTTGGACTTATGCCGCGTACACACAATCAGAACTTCCGACAACAAATATTCGATGTGAGCTTTTGGTCGAATATTCCGATCGTGTGTAGGCTCCATCGGACATTTGCTGTTGGAATTTCCGACAACAAATGTTTGAGAGCTGGTTCTCAATTTTTCTGACAACAAAAGTTGTGGTCGAAAATTCCGATCGTGTGTATCCAATTCCGACGCACAAAAATCCTACGCATGCTCGGAATCAATTCGACGCATGCTCGGAATCATTGAACTTCATTTTTCTCGGCTCGTCGTAGTGTTGCACGTCTCCGCGTTCTTGATGTTCGGAATTTCCGAGCAACATTTGTGTGACCGTGTGTATGCAAGACAAGTTTGAGCCAACATCCGTCTGAAAAAAAATCAACGGTTTTGATGTCGAAATGTCCGATCGTGTGTACGCAGCATTAAAGTTCCAAGGAGAAATATTAATCCAGAAAGGCACACACAGGACCACCACCAGGAATACCCAATGGGTCACCTTAAAACTAGGCCCTTATTACGAGGGCCAATGAAGCCTCAAACAATCTGGGATTTAAGCTAGCCGCTACCTTAAATCCAACACTGGTCACTGATAAGTTTGCATGGATCAGAGGGTGAACACGAACTTTATGACCTTGATCTCTAACCCTTTCACTGCCAAGTCCAAACGCTGTATGGACCTACAGAAGTGCCTGCAGGTGGCCAAATCCGTACGGTGTACAGACCTCATTTCTCCCTCTCCTATAAGCTTATGGTCACTTCAAGGACCATAAGCTTATATCAGAATTGTTCAGCAGACTCTGCTGAACAATTCTATAACTTTGATCAGCGAATTACAACCCGCTGATCAGATTTATTAACCCTAAATGTGACCGCCCCCCTATGCCGCCGCTTCTCTGTCCCCTGCCACTGCACCTCCCGCCTCCCGCTGCTCCTTTTCATCTTAAACTGCCCCCCCACTCTCCACTCCTATCCCCTTCACTCCCCTTTTTCCCCCCCAGCACTGACCTCCCCCACACCCGATCCAACCCCCCCCAAACCGGATCCCAGCAGCCACCAACATCCTCTGCCACTCCCGCTGGCTTCAGGTGCTGCATGGGGCTTGGCAGGGGGATCCAGATGTGTCGTCCCCCCAGTCAGACCCCCCCCCCCGACCCATGGCCGCTCCGAGCAGCATTCCTCCTTCCTCTCCCGCCGCCTGCAGCTTCTCCCTGCACTGATCACTGTGATCTGTCAGGCTGGGGAGAGCGGCGGGGGAAGGGGAGGAGCGGTGCGGGTGGGGGTGAAGTTGGGGCTTGATAAACATGTGTTTACCAAGCTCCCCCCTGTAGTAGAGCGGGCACAGGCAGCGATCACTACAGATCGCTCCTAGACCTCCCACTGACACTGACAGCTTATATATAGTAAGCGTGATTGTTACAATGTATCAGACTGTCATTTTATGAATGAATGAGGAATCTCTATACAGATTCCTTATTTATTCAAGTAAAGTGCTGCGGACACTTTCTCTGCCTCAAAAAAAAAGAGGTATGGGGGGCTGTTTAGACCTCTGATATCTCACCAAAATGATGTCCATTTACAGCAGCCTCTCCATAGAGAACAATGGGTGGTCTGATTGGGCATGCCTAAAAAACGAACAGGCAGATCCGATCGGTGTGCTTGTGTGAAAGGGGCCTAAGGCCTTGTTCACACAGGGCATATACAGCGTACCTTTACAGGGATGCACAGGTGTTCCATGCATCTCTGTGCAGGCAGTCCCATTGTTGTCATTTGGGATGTAGCACCTGCACGAACAGAGCCGTTGCTCCCAATTTTACAAACATGTGGGCCTGCATGCATGTCCCTGAGCTCACACTGTCAGCGTTCAGGATCATGTACCCAGACCCACACGGATGTCAGATTGGGAACAGTAGCTATGCCTGTGCAGCCGTTGCATCCCAATTGACATAAATGGGACTGCCTGTACGGGGATGCATGGAACACCTGTGCATTCCTGTGAGAGTAAACATGGCCCTCCGTGGGCGTACACTTTAGTATGCCACATGTGAACGAGGCTTTTGTAGCCATTTAACCGAAAATTATGTAAGTTATGTTGCGTTTATGTGTACTATTAATGATCTTAGTGTATTTTTGGCGAAAATATTGCTTTGGTAAACATTTGCGCAAATATCGTGGGGCCTTAAAAAAATCAATAGCATCTTCTTTGTATTCTACTGGTCCTATGATTTCAGAAAATATATAGTTTGGGGGGTCTTTTACAAACTCTGAAAGCTGTGAGAAATTTTTGGGTACGTTTGATTTTCACCATTTTGCAAAAAGGCGCAATTTAAAACTTACAAATATTTGTTATTTATTAACTCTATTCAGGTTAAGCTATTATGTTTTGTAGGGATTTAGCAGGAATTTTATAAAAATTTGCTGTGTTTATATCTGCTAATAATGGTTTTAGTGTATTTTTTGCGAATATATTGGTTTGATAAACATTTGCGCAAATACAGCGGGGTCTAAAAAAATCAGTAGCACTTTCTTTTTATTCCAGAAGTCATACGCTTTCAGAAAATATATTGTTTTGGGGGTCTTTCACAAATTCTGAAAGCTGTAAGGGAAAAATGAAAATGAAAACCTTCAGATTTTTGGAGAAATTTGGATATTTACACTTCTGCGTCTATTCAATTTTCACCATTTTGCAAAAAGGCGCAATTTAAAAGTTACAAATATTAGTAATTTATTAACTCAATACAGGTTAAGCTTTTATATTTAGTTGGAATTTTGTACAATTTACTGTGTTTTTATCTGCTAATAATGGTTTTAGTGTATTTTTTGCAAATATGTTGGTTTGATAAACATTTGCGTAAATACCGCGGGGTCTAAAAAGTAGCACTGTAGCACCTTTTTATTCTAATGATCATGTGCTTTCAGAAAATATATGATTTGGGGGGTATTTTACAAACTCTGACAGATATAAGTGAAGAAAAAATAAGCAAAGGAAAAATTGCAAAAATGGTCTAGCCACCTGAGTGTACAAAATGGAGCACAGGGCCTGGCAGCGAAAGGGTTAATGATGTTTATCATTTTTTTTATTGATTGGTTGTGCACATTGATTGAACTTTTTTTACATCAATCATTTACAGGTAAGTTCACACGGATCACGAGTGAAAATGAATTTATATATTCCTAATTTATGTTTATTGCTGTTTACTGTCTGCACCAATCATTTTTTTATCAATTGTACTTTGCATCAACTGCAGGATTTACACATTAGGGTTGATTTACTAAAACTGGACAGTGCAGAATCTGGCGCAGCTCTGCACAGAAACCAATCAGCTTCCAAGTTTTATTGACAAAGCTTACTTGAACAAGCACAACGCACCGCCAAACGCGCCTGGCTCAGTGCCAAAAGTTGGTACATGAGCTTCTTTGGCGCATTTTGGAGCTAAGAGAGGCCCATTCAAAATGAATGGTGCCACTCCAAAAATCACACAAAAAACCTGCGATGCTGCAGCGTAGTTCAGGTGTGAATGGGGCCCAAGTGTGTTTGCAGCTTGTTATTGTTCTTGATAGGAAAACATTAAATTTATATAAAAAAAACTATGCTTAGAATAAAATGAAACATACTGTAAGCAAGATTCACACAAGACAACTCCATTACCTGCAATGACTGACTGAAAAGACAAGCTGATGGTGATAGAAAGTTATTGCTTGAATCAAAGGGTAGACTTCCATGTGGGCTTCTATCTGGAGAGCAGCTCCAATCTAGCACTGAGGCTTCAGGCCTAATCATGACTGCACTACAAGCCGATCCTTTCACTTTGTGACCTTGAAACTCAACTGGATGATCTGCCTGATAAGGGTATATGACACAAACAAGGGACAATATATGGTTTTAAGGTTCTATATACATTTTTTAAATGTCTAAAGGTCCACTCCACTCAAAACTGATAATGCAGTTTTTGGTAGAAGCAGTATTGTTAAAGCACTAGATGGTTGCTTACGTCTCTGGGGCACATTATGATGAGACATACAGTCAGGTCCATGAATATTGGGACATCCACACAATTCTAATATTTTTGGCTCTATACACCACCACAATGGATTTGAAATGAAACGAATAAGATGTGTTTTAACTGCAGACTTTCAGCTTTAATTTGAGGGTATTTACATCCAAATCAGGTGAACGGTGTAGGAATTACAACAGTTTGTATATGTGCCTCCCACTTTTTAAGGGACCAAAAGTAATGGGACAATTGGCTGCTCAGCTGTTCCATGGCCAGGTGTGTGTTATTCCCTCATTATCCCATTTACAAGGAGCAGATAAAAGGTCAAGAGTTCACTTTAAGTGTGCTATTTGCATTTGGAATCTGTTGCTGTCAACTCTCAATATGAGATACAAAGAGCTGTCACTATCATTGAAGCAAGCCATCATTAGGCTGAAAAACAAAACAAACCCAACAGGGAGATAGCAAAAACATTAGGTGTGGCCAAATCAACTGTTTGGAACATCCTTAAAAAGAAAGAACGCACCGGTGAGCTCAGCAACACCGGAAGACCCAGAAGACCATGGAAAACAACTGTGGTGGATGACCAAAGAATTCTTTCCCTGGTGAAGAAAACACCCTTCACAACAGTTGGCCAGATCAAGAACACTCTCCAGGAGGTAGGTGTATGTGTGTCAAAGTCAACAATCAAGAGAAGACTTCACCAGAGTGAATACAGAGGGTTCACCACAAGATGTAAACCATTGGTGAGCCTCAAAAACAGGAAGGCCAGATTAGAGTTTGCAAAACAACATCTAAAAAGCCTTCACAGTTCTGGAACAACATCCTATGGACAGATGAGACCAAGATCAACTTGTACCAGAGTGATGGGAAGAGAAGAGTATGGAGAAGGAAAGGAACTGCTCATGATCCAAAGCATACCACCTCATCAGTGAAGCATGGTGGTGGTAGTGTCATGGCGTGGGCATGTATGGCTGCCAATGGAACTGGTTCTCTTGTATTTATTGATGATGTGACTGCTGACAAAAGCAGCAGGATGAATTCTGAAGTGTTTCGGGCAATATTATCTGCTCATATTTAGCCAAATGCTTCAGAACTCATTGGGCGGCACTTCACAGTGCAGATGGACAATGACTTGAAGCATACTGCAAAAGCAACCAAAGAGTTTTTTAAGGGAAAGAAGTGGAATGTTATGCAATGGCCAAGTCAATCACCTGACCTGAATCCGATTGAGCATGCATTTCACTTGCTGAAGACAAAACTGAAGGGAAAATGCCCCAAGAACAAGCAGGAACTGAAGACAGTTGCAGTAGAGGCCTGGCAGAGCATCACCAGGGATGAAACCCAGCGTCTGGTGATGTCTATGCGTTCCAGACTTCAGGCTGTAATTGACTGCAAAGGATTTGCAACCAAGTATTAAAAAGTTAAAGTTTGATTTATGATTGTTAATCTGTCCCATTACTTTTGGTCCCTTAAAAAGTGGGAGGCACATATACAAACTGTTGTAATTCCTACACCGTTCACCTGATTTGGATGTAAATACCCTCAAATTAAAGCTGAAAGTCTGCAGTTAAAGCACATCTTGTTCGTTTCATTTCAAATCCATTGTGGTGGTGTATAGAGCCAAAAAGATTAGAATTGTGTTGATGTCCCAATATTTATGGACCTGACTGTATGTGCTTGAGTTCCTGGGTCTACACAAGTCCCAATCTCCTTGTTGGATGTTTTATTAATGTTACTTGATTGAGAATGCAACAAGAAGTACTGAAACATCCAAAGGTAGGCAGGAGCACCTAATGTTCTAAAATAAACAGAAGCAGATATATGGCAGGGTGACCTCACTGTCATAGTACTTGTGACGGGAGGGCCCGTGTTACCCAGAATCCCTTGGAAAGGTTGCGATACCCTTGTTTCAGCACCCCATGCACCTCCTATGTCTAGTGACCCTGTGTCCATTAGGGGCACAGGGTGAGTGAGAAAATATGACTTGGATTACAAAAAATGGGACATTAATATTTATCCACAAAATCTCCCAGGATATACTGTATATAAAGACTATTCTTAGTTTGATTCTGAGTTCCACGGGCCCTCCCGTCACAGTACTCAAGATATATTTAAAAAAACGAAAAAAAAAAAACGAAAAAAAAAAACACAGGGACTGACACACTCTCATGCCCCGTACATACGATCTGAAAATTGATCGACAGATCGTCTGACTTTTTTACGCCTACTAGTCGCCAGTAGAAATTTAATAAGTTACTTAAGTCACGAAAATTCTCGTACGACAGAAAAAAAACAAAAAAAACGGTAGTGATGTCATGTGTTGTAGTGTATTTGTATTGTATTTTCGGACAGCTGTACTGACTAAACGACAATCGTACGATCTGGCATTGTATGAGGAAAAATTTTCGTGCTTGATCGATCTAATAATATCGGATGAACTGTCCTGATCGGCTCTCGAAAGCTCTGCACTAACAATCCGATTATCGTACAATTGCGTCAAAAGAGGTATTTTTTGTCTGATTTTCGGATCATGTGTATGGGCCATTAGGCTCCACATATAACTTAAAGCGGAGTTCCACCCAAAAATGGAACTTCTGCTTTAAGTGTTAGTGGCCCCCTAACATGCCACATTTGGCATGTAATTTTGTTTTGGGGGGGGTTCAGCGGGTACCCTGTTTTTACAGGCACCCAGCTCCCACTTCCTCCCCTGGCGCCGCATCGCCTAAAGGAAGGTCACCTCTCCCCCTCCCTCTCTCCCTGCAATCTTCAGGGACACGTCACAGGTCCCAGAAGATTGCCCGGCCATTCACAGCGCGCAGTGCGGCTCGCGCATGCGCAGTGCGTGCCCGGCTGTGAAACCACAGCCAGTTACCTACAGTTAGAATGCCTGCGCCGCGGAGAGGAGGGGGAAAGGAGCAGGGCTTTGTGCGCCCGCATCGCTGGACCATGGGACAGGTGAGTGTCTGATTATTAAAAGTCAGCAGCTACACTTTTTGTAGATGCTGACTTTTAAATGGGTGGAACTCCGCTTTAAATATAATTTTTGAGTTGCCTGATCCTTTAACAACTTGACCTCTGGAAGGTTTTATCCCCTTCATGACCAGGGCATTTTTTGTTCTATTCAACACTGTGCTACTTTGACTGGCAATTGCTCAGTCATATCCCCCAAAAATATATAAAAAAACATATTTTTTTCTCAGTTTAGGCCGATACGTATTCTTCTACATATTTTTTGTAAAAAAAAAATCGCAATCGACGTTTATTGATTGGTTTGCGCAAAAGTTATAGCGTTTACAAAATAGGGGGTAGTTTTATGGCATTTGTATTATTTTATTTTTTTTACTAGTATGGGCGGCGATCAGTGTTTTTTTTCGTGACTGCGACATTATGGCGGACACATCGGACACTTTTGACACATTTTTGGGACCATTGTAATTTTTACAGCGATCAGTGCTATAAAAATGCACTGTTTACTGTAAAAATGACACTGGCAGTGAAGGGGTTAACCACTAGGGGCACTGAAGGGGTTAAGTGTGTCTAGGGGAGTGATTACTACTGTGTGGGGGCGTGGCTACGAGTGACACGTGACCGATCTCCGCTCTGATTACACAGAGCGGAGATCGGTGACATTGTCAGTAGGGAAGCGGGGAGATGTTGTGTTTACACTAACATCTCCCCGCTCCATGCCTCCGTGAGACGATTGCGGGGATCCCTGCGGCGATTGAGTCCGCGGGATCCGCGGTCCGACTCACGGGGAAGGCAGGGGGGTCGCGAGCGCGCCGCCGCACGCCCGACCCCGGGCAGTTAAAGGGACCGTACAGGTACGTGATTGTGCCTGTACGAGCCATTCTGCCGACGTATATATACAGTGGCTGGTCCTTAGGTGGTTAAAAGTGTGGCTGGCAATCAAATTTCTTCAAAAATTTAGGCCAAAATGTATTCTGCTACATGTCACAACTGCTGGCAGTGATCGGGGCTGATCATGAAAACTACATTTTTGGGGACACTAGTATAGTTCTGACCAGGATACTGATCCATACAGACACTATACTGGTAATATCGGTGATCCGCAAAATATAGGGTGACTGTAATAGTGTTCCAGGAAATCTGGCGCTAACTGATACAGGCTGGAAGGGACACTGACAATGATGTTGCTAGTGACACTAATACAGTGATCAGTGATAATACTATACACTGTACTAATGACACTGGCTGGGTGACAGGAGTGATCAGTAGGGCAATCATGGGGTTTAACTGGGTACCTAACAAGTGTATATAAAAGTGTATGTGTGCTGCTTTTACTTACAGATCTGGCTGGGTCTCTTGCTTTCAGTTCTGAACGGTAACTGATAGCAGGGAGGAATCCAGCCAGAGCCTGTGTTTACAAACACACAGATCTCTGTACTGTAACTGGCCACAGTCAATCAGCAGGTATACAGCCAAAATGATTGGCTGTAACCTGCAAAAAACTAAAGCTGTGTCCATTCACAGCACAGATCAGCAGGGGGGCACATGCCTCTAAACAAGGAAGTTCACCGTGATGTATGGGTACATTAGATTGCCTGGGGCTGCCACCCCTGCACTAAATGTACTGCTGGTGGTTGGCAAGGGGTAAAGTCACTTAAAATGATACTGCTCATTGTGACCTATGCATTCCACATTGGAATGCCATCCATGCTTAAAGCGGTGTTAAATCCAAAAACAAAGATGAAATACACCTCAGCTTATACGTCCTTAGAGGTAGTGCTGCATTCGTTTTCTATTTTTTTGGCTTTTTTCCTTTATTACACCTGGTGATCCGACCTGTAACACACGCCTTGTCTTAGAGTGTGAAGATTCTGGATGAAGCAGTAAAGCAGACACCTTTGGACAGCAGCATTGTTAGTCTGGGGGAGAGGATAGTGTTGGACCAGCAGATTTAGATGGACTTGACTGAAGCTGAACTCCAGCTAACACTTTTTAGGTAGTTACAGCAAACAGTTTTGTTTTCTTTGGGGATAAAGGTTTTAAATAAATGAATAAAAGTTGATCATTGTAAGCACCCGTCAGTGTTAAATGGTTTGTCTCAACCCTCTAACTGCTACTTTGTCTGGACAGCTTGGTCTGTAAAACTTGCATAATAACAGACTTGCTGGCTGGATCACTAGGTGAAAAAGGGAGGAAAAAAAAGAAAAAAGGGAGAAAAATAAATTCAGCCACCACATCTAAGAACTGGTAAACTGGATTTCCATTGTGCCTGCACTTCTGACCACAATATGACAAATGCAGATAGCTAAAAGAAAAAAAAATCCAGCAAGGTGACAAGACTGCCTCATAATGGCTGAAGCAAGTGAAAGCATCTGGTAAGATTGACCAATAAAGACCCTGTGAGATGAAGGAAATTCAACCATCCGTTGTCTACTCAAACGTAGAACATCGGTTTTGGATGGACTGACCCTTTCTTCATATAGAAATGTACTTCATATATGCATTTACCATGGCTGAGGTCGTTAGGATAGTTTGCTTCTCCTGACATACCGGCAGTATCTACAAACAGAAAATAGGTAGTGTCATTGTATGGGGAAAGGACAGCTTGCCATCATCACACAGAACCCAATATGCCATAATAGACCTCAAAATCTGAATTTAATAATGAAAACCAACACTGTGTTTGTTTTTAAATAGCAAAGTTGCTGATTAAATGATTGCAGATTTTGACATTCTAGCAATCACCAATAAAGCAATTCACGGCAAATTCTAAATCATTAGATATTGGCAGCTTGAAACATATGCAAGTTTACAAAACTATTGTATGATATATATTTTATCACCATTTATATATTGTTTTTGGCACACACTAAGTGGAAGTTCACCTTTACAGAAAATCTGTAAGGTGAACTTATACCGGACCGCCACTCCCCCCCTCCCCCAGTCCCGCTGTACCGGAGTCCCACGATCCCCCGCTGTCAGACACCGGGACACCGCTTCACCGGTCCAGGGATTTGAAACCCCTGTAGCTTAAAGCGGAGTTCCAGATTGTTTTTTCACAAAAACACCCCCCAGTGATGGTCTCAACTAATCCTAAACACAACGGATTTATTAATAAATGTAGGTTTTTTAATTAGTTTTCTTTGTAAAAAATCTCACACTGCATTTCAATCTTCAGAAGTATAAGGCCGGGTTCACACTGGTACAACAAACGCTCCGACATTGGGAGCTCATGTCGCATGACGTGTGAAAATCAATATTTCCCTATGAGAGCCGTCTTAACTGCTTCGGGCCGACTTTGAAAATGCTCCCTGTACTACTTTGGTCAGACTTTGATCCTACTTCAGCCCATTGAAGTCAGATCAAAGTCAGATCGCCATCTTGCCTGATACCAACTTTGGCATGCGACTTGTGCTCTGATGATCTTGAGGGGGAACTCTACACCAAATTTAAAAAAAACAAACAGCCAAGGTTCCCCCTCTAAGAGCTTACCAGGCTCTTCGGTCTTAATTTTAAGGGGAACTCCCTACACTGAAAAAACGGCGTGGGGGTCCCCCCAAAGTCCATACCAGACCCTTATCCGAGCATGCAGCCCGGCCTGTCAGGAAAGGGGGTGGGGACAAGCGAGCGCCCCCCCCCGAACCGTACCAGGCCGCATGCCCTTAACATGGGGGATGGGTGCTTTGGGGCAGGGGGGACCTGCGCCCCCCACCCCAAAGCACCTTGTCCCCATGTTGATGAGGACAAGGGCCTCTTCCCGACAACCCTGGTCGTTGGTTGTCGGGGTCTGCGGGTGGGGGGCTTATCGGAATCTGGGAGCCCCCAGATCCCGGCACCCCACCCTATGTGAATAAGTATGGGGTACACTGTACCCCTACCCATTCACATGAGAAAAAAAGTGTCAATAAAGAAAACACACTATACAGGTTTTTAAAGTAATTTATTAGGCAGCTCTGGGGGTCTTTTCCGACTTCTTCTGCCCTCTCCGGCTCTTCTCCGCTCTCTCTCCAGTTCTTCTCCCTCTGTCTTCTGCCGGGTCTCCTCCGCTATCTTCTGCTCTTTTGCCTGCTCTTCTCCATTGTCTTCTTTCCACTTCTCTTCTTCCGATGTTGACACAACGCTCTCTCCCACTCTAATGCCCGGTGTGCAACTACTTATATTATTAGACACGGGTGGGGTCACCGCGTGATGTCATCAGCAGGCCATGCCCCTTATGACATCACCGCCCGCCCATGTTGGTTGGTGACATCATAAGGGGCGGGCCTCCGCTGATACCATTCCATGCCTATAAAAGTAGTGGCACACCACGAACCAGGCATTAGAGCAGGAGAGAGAGTCGTATCAACATCGGAAGAAGGGGAAGAAGACAACGGAGTAGACCGGGCAAGAGCGAGCAAAAGAGCGGGCAAAAGAGCAGAAGATAGCGGAGGAGACCCGGCAGAAGACAGAGGGAGAAGAACCGGAGAGAGACCGGAGAACAGCTGGAGAGGTCAGAAGAAGTCGGAAGAGACCCCCGGAGCTGCCTAATAAATTACTTTAAAAACCTGTGTAGTGTGTTTTATTTATTGACACTTTTTTTCTCAGGTGAATGGGTAGGGGTACAATGTACCCCATACTCATTCACATAGGGTGGGAGAACCCTTATTAAGGAGTGCTCCCAGATTCCAATAAGCCCCCCACCCGCAGACCTTGACAACCAACGGCCAGGGTTGTCGGGAAGAGGCCCTTGTCCTCATCAACATGTGCTGGCACAGGGGCAAGCATATCAAATCACTGAGTGTAGGAGGACACCAACATTCCCCGAAAAGTTGGATTCTGCAGGATTTTTAGCCAGCAGTATCCTTTCACTTTTACAGAGATCAGTAATGCTGGCAGCAGGATAGGTGAATATTCAATGTCTTCTTTGCAAGGAACAGTTTGTTTTGAACATATATTTTAGTGACGGAGTCACTTTAACTCAGACAGGGTGCTTTTATGCACAGGCATGCTGGGTTTTCTAAAAAGAAAGCCAAGCACTCCATGCATACTTGGCTTCTCTGTACATTTGACTAATGCAGATGGTTTTGACTTTGAAAGTGGTCAGTATGAAATATTTGAATTCCTACTTTATTATTTCACATTAAAGTGGAGTTCCACCCAAAAGTATAAGCTCAGTTTATCTTGGAGTGGGGAGCAGATAACTGTCAAAAACAGGTACTCGCTCCCACTTCAGTGTAAGGGCGCCACGGCGACCTATGTCATTTACAGCCCCTCCTCCTTTCCCCTGCTGCCTTCTGGGAGACACACACAGGTCCCAGAAGAAAGCGGGACCATTCAGAAAGCGCAGCGTGACTCGCGCATGAGCAGTAGGAAACAGGCTGTGAAGCTTCAAGGCTTTACTTCCTGTTTTCCAGTATTAAGGATACTGATAATATGCTGCAGCATTCCCCTCAGGTCAAGTAGGGAAGTGCTAAAGCCAAGCAAGTTTATAGACTTCTATGCACTGCTCTGAAAATCCTGGGAGTTGTAGTTTGATATGGCAGCCATATAATGGAGCCAATTCACTCATTACACTACAGATCCCAATAAGCACTGTGCAGTAGGAGGAGTGAGAGATGATTTTGATTCAACTGCCTAGGAAAGTTCTTCTTCTTGGCACTGAGGGATTTAGAGAGAGTATTGCCGTCTGAATATTTGCCTACTAGCTGGAGACCATGCCAGTGAAGATCCAAGTCTGAGACTGGAAGTTAGGACACCCTGTGGCGGGGCAGGGCAGGGCAGGGCAGCACCACCCACATCACATCACCTGCACTGCTGCTGGTGATGACCTGTGCTATTGTATGTTTGTACACTCAACTTGGTGTGTTATGCCGCGTACACACGATCATTATTCACGGCGGTTAAAAAACCGCCGTGAATAATGACATTAAAAACGAGGGAACGGCTTGTTCCCCACACACGGTCGTTTTTCACGACATTTTTTCTCTTGTCGAGAAAAACGACCGTCTGTGGGCTCTGCGGCAGTGTTTCCCTATGGGAAAACTGCAGCGGAAAAAATGTCGGGAAAAACGATGAGAAAAATTAGAACATGTTCTAATTTTTCTCGTCGTTTTTAATGCCGTTTTTCTCGTCGAGAAAAATGACAAAATGCCCACAGACGATCGTTTTTCTCGTCAAAAGGAAAAAATGTTGTTTTTCTCGACGAGAAAAACGGTCGTGTGTACACGGCATTAGAGGGGCTGAGGTCAAAGCAAAGAACATGTTCTAATCAGTGGCTACTACAGGGGTAGCGCTACAATAATAATAATAAATACCTGTAATAACAATAATTTGAAAAATATAAATATTTTTTTTACCAGTGGTGGGGAGGTTGACTGAGGGAAGCATAATGTCTGTGCATCATCTTCTTCATACACTGGTGAAAAGGTAGACAACACTGGTACAGTGAAAAATTGAACTGGTACATCTTCACAAGTTGGTAGCTTCATTGCCAAGTCACTTGTCCTGTGAAGAACTTAAGGTGTACAATATAGGTCTTACTTCAACAAAAACATAAATTCATCACTGTAACATATTTAAGGGGAAATATGGTCAAAATTCCCAACAGTGTCACAATAGAAAATATCTTCAATGCTCATTAGTGTAAAAAATAGGATTTTTGTACTCATCGTAAAATCCTTTTCTCTGTCGTCCATGGACGGATAAAGCTTCCTCATTCTTGACAGTAGGGTTATGTTCCTGTCTAATAGGAGAGGACTAGGCAGACATGTGAGATATTTAAATACATGTAACTTTAACAGAGTTGAACAGCCCCGCCCAGGGGGGGGTCCCTCCGGTCATAACCCCACACCCTGTAGTCAGCAGCTCAGTTCGTCAAAAAGCAGTACAAACTTAAAAAGGAGGGGTGGGTGCTGTGTCCATCCATTGACGACAGAGAAAAGGATTTTACGGTGAGTACAAAAATCCTATTTTCTCTTTTCGTCCATGGACGGACACAGCTTCCTTATTCTTGACAGTAGGGAGGTCCCCAAGCAGTGTCAAAAAAACGAGGGGTGGGAACAGCAATCAAAAACTAACTTCACCCCAAACAAACAGAGCTCCTCAAGGGAGGAGTTACAGCCTCAAACAGCCGCCTGCAAAACTTTGCGGCCAAAGCTAGCATCCGAAGATGCACTCACATCAACCTTGTAAAATTTGGAGAAAGTGTAAACGGACGACCAGGTCGCCGCCTTACACACCTGTGAGACAGACGCTTGAAAAGCCCAGGAGGCACCAATTGCCCTGGCCGAATGCGCCGTGATGGAAAAAGGAGGCGCCCGCCCCTTAAGGGCATATGCCTGGATTACGGTCTATCTGATCAACCGCGAAATGGTGGCCGATGAGACCGCCAGGCCCTTCTTCGGACCAGACACCGACACAAACAGTGAGTCAGACCTCCGGAATGGAGCCATAGCAGACAGGTACACCCTCAAAGCACGTACCACGTCTAAAGAATGCAGTGCAACCTCCTTGGAATGCGACGGCCGAGGACACAAGGATGGAAGTACAATGTCCTCATTCAGGTGAAAGGCTGAAACTACCTTCGGAAGAAAGGAAGGCTGCGGGCGTAGCACCGCTTTATCCTTATAGAGGATCAAGTATGGGGACTTGCAAGACAAGGCCGCCAATTCAGAAACCCTCCTGACCGATGTGATGGCCACTAGAAAAACAACTTTCTGATAGAGCGTCAAGAGAGGAATCTCTCTGATGTTCTCAAAGGGAGGATTCTGAAGTGCTGAGAGCACCAGATTCAATTCCCACGGAGGTAGTGGTGGTCGAACCGGAGGAGCCACATGTCGGACCCCTTGCACAAACGTACTCACCAGTGAATGAATACAGCTAAGGCTGAAATCTGCCCCTTAATGGTGCTTAAGGCAAGTTTCTGATCCACTCCACACTGTAAAAACAGCAGGATCCTGGAAACCGAATATACCCATGGACGCCACTCCATCTCCTCACACATAGAGATGTAGGCTCTCCACGTGCGATGGTAGATCTTCCGAGAAGATGACTTTCATGCCCTCAGCATGGTGGAAATGACCGAAACCGACAGGCCTCGTTCCCTTAGTACCTGGCTTTCAATAGCCATGCCATTAAAGCCAGCGACTGTAAAGCAGGATGAAAAATGGGACCTTGCGAGAGAAGCAGCTCCCGCATCGGTAGTCGCCAAGGTGCATCCGCCACCAGGCGCACCAGATGGGCGTACCAGGGACCAATCTGGGGCAATTAGGATCACCGGGATCCCCTCGGCCTCCACTCTACGGAGCAAGCGAGGAAGAAGTTTCAGAGGGGGGAAGGCATAAATTAGCCGATACTGACCCCATGGAGCCACCAACGCGTCTGACGCGTCTGCCCAGGGCTCTCTGGACCTGGCCACAAACCTTGACACCTTGCGATTGAGTCGAGAAGCCAGGAGATCCACATTTGGCATACCCCATCTCCGGCAAAGGAGTTGAAACACCTCCGGATGTAGCGACCATTCCCCTTGGTCCAGCATCTGGCGACTTAGATAGTCCGCCTGCCAGTTTTCTACGCCCGGGATGTAAACAGCCGACAGAGCCGGCACACTCCTTTGCGCCCACTTTAGGATGTGAGTGACCTCCGACGCTGCAGCCGAACTCCTTGTTCCTTGTAGAAAGAAGGGGGAGAAAATTGAAGGATCAAAAAGTCAGCAAAAAGAATTCTTCAACAAGGCTCAACTAATTATACAGACTTATAATGAGTGAACCGCGGTTAGTGTAGTAGAAAATTTCATTAATTTATTCAATTAGTTTTAAACAATACACAACATCAAAAACACCTGATTAAAATGAGACTAGCATTTCCATAGAACTCCTTGTTCCTCCTTGATGGTTGACGTATGCCACCGCCGTGGCGTTGACCGACTGAAACCTGACTGGATGCCCTATTAGCCTCTGTGACCACTTGAAGTAAACGGCAGACAGAGCCGGCACGTTCCTTTCCGCCCACTTTAGGATGTGAGTGACCTCCGACGCTGCAGCCATTCTCTTTGTTCCTCCTTGATGGTTGACGTATGCCACCGCCAGGGCGTTGTCCGACTGGATCCTGACTGTACGCCCTCTGTGACCACTTGGAGAGGCACAGCCTGATTGCCCGGAGTTCCAGGACATTGATCGGCAGTTGGGATTCGTCCAGAGTCCAGCGACCCTGGGCCGACTGGACTCCCCAGACTCCCCCCAACCTGTCAGGCTGGCGTCCGTCATGATCACAGTCCAATGGAAGTGAAGGAACGACTTCCCGGACTGAAGAGCCGGGGATCTCAGCCACCAACCCAGAGAGGCCCTGATTGGGTGACTTACCCGAATCTGACGATCCAGAGACAATGGAGATTTGTTTCATTTGGATAGAATCTCCTTCTGCAAGACTCAAGTGTGGAATTGGGCATACGGTACCGCCTCGAAGGAGGCTACCATGAGGCCCAGGACCCGCATGCAGAAACGGAGAGACGACCATTTGCGGGATCAACTTCACTGCAGTCTAAAGTGTCTGTAACCTTTCAAAGGGAAGAAAAACTTTTGTCTCCGAGGAGTCCAGAATCAACCCCAGGTATTCCAGACCCTGGGTCGGTACTAGCACCGACTTCTGAAGGTTCAGCACCCAACCAAATTCTCGGAGGGTCCGACTGGCTATAGACACGTCCTCCACTAATTCTGAGCTGGAAGCAGCTCTCAGAAGAAGATCGTCCAAATAGCCCACGATAGCAATGCCGCGCTGTCTCAGCAAAGCCAGAATCGGGGCTAGCACCTTGGTAAAAACCCTTGGTGCCGACGCTAGGCCAAAGGGGAAAGCCACAAATTGAAAATGATCTTCCCCGATCGCAAAGCGCAGGAACCTCTGATGCCTGACGCAGATGGGGACATGCAAGTAAGCGTCCTTGATGTCCAAGGACGCCAGAAAGTTCCCCGGATGGAGTGTAGCCACCACTGAGCGGACCGATTCCATCCTGAACTTCCGAACCCTCACAGAGGTATTGAGGGCCTTGAGGTCCAGGATTGGACGAACTTCGTCCTTTGGGACCACAAACAGATTGGAGTAGAATCCCTGAAACCTTTTCTGTAGCGGCACAGGTAAGATTACCCCGCACTTCAGCAAGTCCTGTACTGCCCCCATTAGGGTATTCCCACGAGCCGGAAGGAGAGGAAGATTTGAGGGAAAGAATCTGTCTGGTGGACAAGAAAGAAACTCGATCTTGTACCCAGAAGTGACTACTTCGCAAACCCATTGGTCGGAAAGCAGGGAGGTCCAACGAGCTGCAAATTTGCGAAGCCGCCCCCCCACCCGGGAGTCGGGCGGGGGCAAAACTACATGCGGTAGCAGGTTTGTTCGCTGGCTTGCGCACCCAAGTACGCTTCTGTCCCCCAGCTGGACCCTTGTCGGCTTGGGAGGGTCTGCCAACGGGTCCCGATTGAGGAAAATACCGCATATGCGCAGAAAAGGAGGGCCCTGGCTTACGGCGTGGCTCCTTACCTTTTGTGGACTGAGGGAGAAGTGTGCTCTTTTTTTTTTTTTAAAGGTAAATTTTTTCCAGTGACATCCTTAATAATGTCGTCCAGCGAGGCACCAAAGAGCCTACCACCTTTGAAAGGCAAATCTGCCAGAGCTTTCTTGGAAGCTTGGTCCGCGGACCAGCATTTTAGCCATATCAGGCGGCGCAATACCACCGCAGATACAGAGGCCTTAGAGATTAAAGGGGCCACATCCAGGGTTGCATCACAGACGTACACAAGTCCCTGTACCAACTGGTCGGCCAGCCTCACGTATTCTGGAGGAAGCCGATGCTCCTCCACTGCCTGGTGCAAAACTTTAGCCCATTCAGTGAGTGTCTGAGACACCAAAGTTGCAGCCAATATAGGCCGCAATGCTGACCCCAGCATGGTGAACATGGCACGGCTCACCGCTTCAGCCCTCCTTTCTGTAGGGTCCTAAAATGCAGGGGTCCCCTCTACCGGAATAGTGGTTACTTTGTTTAACCTAGAGACCGGGGGATCAACAACCGGGGGAGAAGCCCATTTTTTCACAAGGCTCTCCTCAAAAGGGTATTGGACCGCCATGGGCCTCTGTGGTCGTTCCCATTCCTTATCTATGAACTTGTCAAAGATACATAAGGAAAAACTTTAACAGAGCGGGTCAGTTGGTGCAGCCCAAAAGGGACGGACACCTCAGCGGATGTCCCCGCTGTATCCTCCAGCTTGAGAGTGTCCCTCACAGCATTGATAAGTACTCCCACAAGTGCTCTGTCTTGCGCTGACCCGGACGAGGGGTCCTCTTCACTAGGAAAGTCCTGGTCCGCATCCTCTGACACCCCAGAACCGGGGGCCTGTGCCGCAGCCAGGCCCGAGTCTGAGTCAGAGCATTCCCCGGAAGATGGCGGGGGGAGGGGGCGCTTTTTACCCCCCCTTTGCCCGCACGCCACTTCCACCCTGGCAACAAAAGACTCTAGGACTGCCGACAAAGCATCCATAGACACCGCAGGTGCAGGGGCACTGGTTGCTGCCACTGGAATGTCTGGGGAAGAAACGCCAGCTTCTGACTCCATGTTGCCCACTGACAGCCCTTAGGGACTACCGTATATACTCAAGTATAAGCCGACCCGAATATAAGCCGAGGCACCTAATTTTACCACAAAAAAAATGGGAAAACTTATTGACTCGAGTATAAGCCTAGGGTGTCTATCTGCATGCCTCACTGTGCCTCACTTTGTCCATGTGCATGCCTCACTGTGCCCATGCCTCACTACGCCCATCACTAGACTGACGTTTAACATGGGAGTCTATGGAAAGGGTGTCCGGCTTTAAAAAAAATCGGTGCTCCCCAGCCGTAAGTCTCCCAGACAAAAGACTGTGCACACTTACAGAGGAGAAATGGGGCTATATGCGTGCCAAGTTTTGGGTCCAGGGGACCTACGACCGGCTGGTACAGGTTCCCCAAAGTCACCAGAGAAATTACCGTTTAACATGGGAGTCTATAGAAGGGGTTCCCGGCTTTGAAAAATCAGTGCTCCTCGGCCGTAGGTCCCCCAGACAACAAACTTTGCACACTTGTAGAGGAAGAGTGGGGCTACATGTGTGCCAAGTTTTGGATACCTACCAAGATACCTACCACCAGGATACCTACGGCCGGCCGGTACCAGGTCCTCAAAGTCCGGGAGATCAGGCGCAAAAAGGTGACTCGAGTATAAGCAGAGGGGGGCATTTTCAGCACAAAAAAAAATGTGCTGAAAAACTCGGCTTATACTCAAGTATATACGGTAAGTCAAGCAAAAATAATGTCCACCCTCCTTGCTGCACAGACCGGGGGTTACCCAGGGAACTCACCACCCAGGCAAGAGACTGCTCAGCGCCGCTGCCCACTCTCCTTCCACACACAGCGTGTCTGAAAACCTCTGTGAGGGGAATTGCGGTGTTCGCGCCATTCAGTAAGCCACTAGAGGCCAAAACCCACTCCAAAATGGCCGCCGGACACCTCAGAGAAGAGGGCGCAGGCCACAAGAAAATGGCCGCCCGCAATGCAGACCTGTGCCACAGCGCGGCCACGACAAAATGACCGTCAATGGGGAAAACAATGTTAAAAATGAGGCAACAGAAAAATGGCGCCGGCGCTACCAAAAATGGCGCCCAAACACAGCGAGGTGGACGAGAAGGCTGCCGAGCGGAGGCTTCCAAAATGTGAGACCACCCCTCACAGAGAGTAGGCCTGGACACCCCCACAGCCCCCAACCGGGTTGGAGTCCCTCCACAGGTATATCCCAGCCGCAGCGAGCCCCGCAAGGGGAGGAGGAAAAATGGGACAGAGGGAGAGGAAAAGGAGGGCAGGAGAACCCCCTAATTGACCCCCCCCAGGAATGCCCAGCAGTTCAATCCTGCCAAGGCAGGAGGAACCGTACTTGCCCGTCCTTCCGAGGACTTGCTGGTGCGTTCCTGACAGACCTACATCCGAGCAGTACGGAGTAGCTGTCGGCCCGGTTCACTGTGATTTAGACAGCAGTAGTCCAGTCATATGTGAACCCCGGAGCATATAGCTCACCGGCCACCCTTGGCACCATGGGGTATGTCGTGGCCGACCCCGCACGTAGCTAAGGTCTGCTCACTCTCGATGGCCGGACTGGGGGGACTACAAGGATCTATATTATCCTGCCTGTCATGCCCAGCCGGCAGTTGATAGTAGATTCAATAATAAAAGGTAAAAAAAAATTCAGGACCCTGGGCCCAAAGGGAGCCAGGTCCTTCTCCTCTACTAGTCAGAACAAAACTGCCGACAACAGGGTGTGGGGTTATGACTGGAGGGACCGCCCCCTGGGCGGGCCTGTTCAACTCTGTTAAAATAACATGTATTTAAATATCTAACATGTCTGCCTAGTCCTCTCCTATTAGACAGGAACATAACCCTACTGTCAAAAATAAGAAAGCTGTGGCCATCCATGGACGAAAAGAGAAAATAAAACACTTACATGGAACTTCCGACTGGTGAAATGCTAAGATTACACAGACTTGCACCTTATGACTTAAAAGTGGTAGTAAAGTCTGCTTTGTGATTTTTACCTACAGGTAAGCTTATATTAAAGATTACCTGTAGGTAAAATTAATATCTCCTAAACGTGCACCCTTTAGAGGATATACGCTCTTTTGGCAGCCGGTAAGATCGCCGATGCATGCATTCTGAAGGAATGGCATGCCTGTGCTGTTCCTTCAGAGCGCTGTGCCATGGCTGTGACTCCCGCGCGCATGCTTCATTCTAAGGTAAGTATTTCATATTGTGGTACTATGTGATGCATACTAGCACATTATGTCATTGCCTTGCAGGTCATTTTCTTTTTTTAATGATTGGTGATCTCTTCAGACTATCATTACTTGCAAAGACTTGGGATTAACCCTTAGTAATACTGTAAACCAGGGGTCTCAAACTGGCGGCCCTCCAGCTGTTGCAAAACTACAAGTCCCATCATGCCTCTGCCTGTGGGAGTCATGCTTGTAACTGTCAGGCCTCGTACACACGGCCGAGATTCTCGTCGAAAAAACATGTTGTTTTTTTCGACGAGATTCTTGGACAAGAAAATTGTCCCGGCCGAGTGTACACACGCTCGATTCAAAGAACCCGCGGTTCTTTGAATGGAGCGTACGCGGTGACGTCATCGACTACGACGAGCATGCGCTCGTCACATTCGATGCTGTCGCCGCCATCTTGGTATACCCTATCTATGCCTAGGAAGCTACCGCGCATGCGTCAAAGTCATTTTGAGCATGCGCGGGCTTCCCGGCGAAAAGGTAAGTGTACACACACACAATTTTCTCGTTGAGAAACAGGCTGACGAGAATCTCGACGAGAAAATAGAGAGCAGGTTCTCTATTTTCTCGTCGAGATTCTTGTCGCTTTTCTTGACGAGAAACCATACACACGAACAAATTTCTCGGCAAAAAAAATCTCTGCCAGCAAGTTTCTTGCTGGTTTTTGCAGAGAAACTCGTTCGTGTGTACGAGGCTTGAGCCTTGCAATGCCTCATGGGCCCTGTAGTTTTGCAACATCTGGAGGGCCGCCCGTTTGAGATCCCTGCTGTAAACAGTGAACATCATTCATCTCCAGAACACTTTGCAAGCAATCTCTGGAAGATTCTAAACTATATGGTTATTTGTAACGGTTTGCTCAGCTTGCTGATACGACTTCAGGCAATTATCCTTTCTTACTAGAAGATTTATGATCAGGCAATATCTACGTCAGAGAAGTAATAAGGGATACTGTATATAGTATAAGCTACACATGGATGCCTGGCAGGTAGAGTCTTTAAATGATTTTAAATGCATAATGTTCACTTATACATTGACATATACAGTATATTTTTGCAATGAAGAAAATCATGTTGATATTTACTTCAATTTGTTGGGCTTGTTTAAGTGTTTGGGTGAATTTGAAATACTAACTTATGAGCCAGTTTACTGAAGTGTTAGCAAACTGGTATTAAATGACTATTTATAATTGTGTCCTACAGGTAAGCTTCTAATAAATCATGCCTGTATGTACTGTGAATATCTTCTACGCCGTGTAAGAGATATTCACATTAGCTTGAGCCAACGATGAAACTGCATATGGGCCGTGTGCCGTGAATTCAGAGAGGGCTGTGCCACGATACGGTCTCCTGTGAACATGTTTTTGCAGCTTGGCTATTCAAATGGAGAGCGGAAACCCGGAAGGAAGACCTATCAAAGATGGAAGCAGGGGTGACCGCTCAGCACTGGAGAGTTCTGTTTCAAAGGTAAGTCTTTGAAAGCATATTATAAAACAATGCAAGAGGCCCTTAAATTAAAAAAATAAAATAAAAAGTTGGTATTGTTAACTACTGCTTAAAGACACCCTGTGTTAAAAAAAAAAAATTCCATCTGCTAGACCCTAAGTCACTACTGTGTCCTGTAGTGACAAAAGGGCCAGTGGATGGAACCACAGAGCCCAGTGGGAGAGCAGACATCGGACCGGACACTCTCAAAAGTGTTATGCGTGTCTCTGTGTCAAATAACAAGATTGGGGCCAGCAAATTGAACCAGAGAACTTATATCAGGCTAGAATCAGCCTGATATAAAACTAAAAGGCTAGTTCTAGCTTTAAAGTAGAACTAAATGTAAAACATTGGTTTTAATTTTTGATAGAGTATAGGAGGGTTAAAACCCCTGTCATATTTTTGCCCTCCCATTGAGGAGAGTTCCCTTCACTTCCTGTTCCATAGCTAAAACAGGAGGTGAGAGGAAGTACAAAGTGAGAGTCCTCATTGCAAGATTTCCCTGCTATACCTGTTCAAAATTATATACCTTGAGAAAGTCACGTGACCAGTGACGTAACGCGTAGGGGAGGAGCCTAGTGACGAGCATCAAGGATCAATGAGGAGGAAGCTCTGTATCTGATCGTATCCAGCGCCGGTTTGTTTTTGAAAGCATGTGAGTGTTTTCTTTACACATATTCAAACCATCATCAGTCTCAGCATATTGCGCTATGGTTGTTTCTTCTCTTGCATGTTTATGAATACTGAAAGTATTTCGGAAGTGGAGATAAAGCACCGGACCTTTTGTTTGTTTGTTTTTTTGCTAAGAACCGGCCAAATGATCAGCTGGCATAGCTGCATTGTGAAGGATATTGACAAAGCACTTTCTATTTAATACTGCTTGTGATTAGCTGTATTAGGAAGCACATATCTGTATTATTGGCATATTTATACATCACTATCACCTTGATTTGGACACTATTTTGGTTTTATACATCGTTTCATTCACTTTATATCGTGCAATATATATATTAGTGGGTTGATTTTAGCGCTTTCATACTCCATATTATAAACCAAAAATGTGTGATTTATTTTTGCTTTCAGTGAGAACGACACATAGGACAAATAGAGAAGGTGAATCTTCCTAATGGAGACACAGAAGGCAGTAAAACTTGACAGGTTTCTCCACTGTATCCAAAGCTTTAGTTATACTCTAAATTAATTGTATAAGGTCTCATTTAAAGGACAACAAGCTGATACATTAATATTTCAATCATTGTCCAAATAAAGTAGAAAGCCTTCAGAGCTTTTCTATCTTCCCTACTTTAGTTATTGTGAAAAGATTTCCCTTGCTGCACTCATCACTCTTTATTTGCCACCAAAAGCTTAGCTATTTTCACTTTGTGATTTGAGCACTGGAAGTTTTCACCCATTTTATATTAATGTACAATATGAGATTCATATTGATTGAACTGGGTGGACTTGTGTCATTTTTCAACAAGACTAACTATGTAATTACCGTATATACTCGAGTATAAGCCGACGAGGGGTCCTCTTCACTAGGAAGGTCCTGGTCCGCATCCTCTGACACCCCAGAACCAGGGTCCTGTCCCGCAGCCAGGCCTGAGTCCGAGTCAGAGCATTCCCCGGAAGATGGCGGGGGCGCTTTTTACCCCCCCTTTGCCCGCACAAAACTTCCACCCTGGCAACAAAGGACTCTAGGACTGCCGACAAAGCATCCATAGACACCGCAGGTGCAGGGGCACTGGTTGCTGCCACTGGAATGTCTGGGGAAGAAACGCCAGCTTCTGACTCCATGTTGCCCACTGACAGTCCTTAGGGACTACCATATATACTCAAGTATAAGCCGACCTGAATATAAGCCGAGGCACCTAATTTTACCACAAAAAAATGGGAAAACTTATTGACTCGAGTATAAGCCTAGGGTGTCCATCTGCATGCCTCACTGTGCCTCACTGTGCCCATGCCTCACTGTGCCCATGACTAGACTGACGTTTAACATGGGAGTCTTTGGAAGGGGTGCCCGGCTTTGAAAAATCGGTGCTCCCCGGCCGTAGGTCCCCCAGACAAAAAACTTTGCACACTTATAGAGGAGAAATGGGGCTACATGTGTGCCAAGATTGGGGTCCAGGGGACCTACGACCGGTCGGTACCGGGTCCCCAAAGTCACCAGAGAAATGACCGTTTAACATGGGAGTCTACGGAAGGGGTGCCCGGCTTTGAAAAATCGGTGCTCCCCAGCCAACAAACTTTGCACACTTGTAGAGGAAGAGTGGGGCTACATGTGTGCCAAGATTCGTCCCCAAAGTCCGGGAGATCAGGCGCAAAAAGTTGACTCGAGTATAAGCCGAGGGGGGCATTTTCAGCACAAAAAAATGTGCTGAAAAACGCGACTTATACTCGAGTATATACGGTATGAGATATTCATCTTATAGACATGTACAGAGCATTGAAAAGGTATTCACACCCCTCAAAATTGTCCACATTTTGTCATGTTACAAGCAAAAAACGTAAATGTATTTTATGTGATAGACTAACACAAAGTGACACATAATTGTGAAGTGAAAGGAAAATGATAAATGGTTTTCAATTTTTTTTACAAATAAATATGTGAAAAGTGTGGCGTGCATTTGTATTCAGACCCCCCCCCCCCCCCCCCCGAGTCAATCCTTTGTAGAACCTTGCTGCAATTACACCTCTGTCAGATTGGATGGAGAGCAACTTCTTAATTGGATTTAGGTCTGGACTTTGACTGGGCCATTCTAACACATGAACAGTGGTGGCTAGTGGTAAAAAAAAAATTGGGGGGGGGGGGGGGGTGGGGGTGGCTGCGGCAAATGGTTTCCACCCCTCTCCCCCGTCCGGTCGGGTCAGAAGCACTTACCCCATCTATGGTGGGCATCACTTCTCCCAGGTTTCACCTGCTCTCTGCGGTCATCACGGCGGAGGCTATCCCTGCTCTCTGCTGGCATCACGGCGGCAGCTTCTTCTGTTTTCTTCCTCCTCCTCGGCGGCCAATCAGGATGCGTCTCATTTTGGCCAATCAGTAAACGGGTCTTATACCCGCTTCCTGATTGGCTGGGAGGAGGATCAGTGTTTCAATATATATTGAAATATTAATTCGCTATTGTAACACACCTGGGTGGGCTCGTAGTGCAATGCTCTTCGCCTGAGCCACCCTTTTTTAAAGCCTATTAGAGCCTCTGGCTCTAATCAGGTGCTTCGAAAAAACAGCCCCTTTCCCCACGTTGGAATTCATACATCCAGCATCCTGCATGGGGGCCGGACGCATGGATGGGGGGTGGCGGCCCTAATGGATGGACCACCACTGCACATGAATATGCTTTGATCTTAACCATTCCATTGTAGTTCTGGCTGTAAGTTTAGGTTTGTTGTCCTGCTGGAAGGTGAACCTCCGCCCCAGTCTCAAGTCTTTTGCAGAATCTAACAGGTTTTCTTCTAAGATTGCCCTGTATTTGGCTCCATCCATCTTCCCAACTCTGACCAGCTTCCCTGTCCCTGCTGAAGGAAAGCATCCCCACAACATGATGCTGCCACCCCCGTTTCACGGTGAGGATGGTGTGTTTAGGGTGATGTGCAGTGTTAGTTTTCCGCCACACATAGCATTTTGCTTTTAGGCCAAAAAGTTCAATATTGGTCTTATCTGACCAGAGCCCCTTCTTCCACATGTTTGCTGTGTCCTCCACATGGCTTCTCGCAAACTGTAAGCGGGACTTCTTATTTCTTTCTTTCAACAATGCTTTTTTCTTGCCACTCTTGCATAAAGACCAGATTTGTGGAGTGCATGACTAATAGTTGTCCTGTGGACAGATTCTCCCACCTGACCTGTGGATCTCTGTAGCTCCTCCAGAGTTACCATGGGTCTCTGTGAGATTTTCAAAGCTTGGGATATTTTTTAATAGTGGAAACAAGAAGGGAGAGGGGGGGACGGGAGATTGGGACAAAACCCAATAGACGGTTATAGGGTGAATCAACCACAATACATTTGGTAATAGAAAAATAGAAAAGACTTTATTGGTCGAATGCTATCTAAATAATCACATATCAACCTAACAGTATGGATATACTCATGTAGGGGAAAGGGTTTCTCCTGAATATATGCACATTAGAATAAAAACATGAAAAACCCACATACACAGTGCACTGTTGGAAAAAGTAAAAATGATTGCCTGGGTGGACTTCAGCCGCCCGCTCTACTACTCCTAAGTGTCCTTACTAAGAATGAGCCCTGAATGACCGGGTGAATATTGTGTCAATATCCGGAGCTTGCAGCATTTGTTGAATGAAAGGACTGTTCAAACCAAACCAATGTAGGGTTTAGGCTGTAGGATGAACGATAACTCAAATCTAAATCCAAACTGGAGTGTTAGAATCAAGCCGTATTGGCTAATATACCTGCTGATACAATGTTCATGCAATGCAGCTCCATATGTCAATAGATAGATTTGTATTAGCTGGTGAGACTATTGGTACAGTGTAATTAGCACTGGATTGCACTCAGCAATATGGCATGGGACTTATTCTGAGTATGGTCTATTACAGACAGTCCATGGAGGGACAAAGGCTTGAGCCCAGTCCTGGCCGAGTATGGTGAGATGATATTTGATAGAGGGGAGGAAGGGGGGCACGATAACCATATGGTGATATACTTGCTTACCCATCCATAACATCCATCCCGTGATTCACCTGACACCAGAGTCTCTTTTAAGCCGTTGCTCTATGGATTTCTAGTGATGTCCTTGAGCTCTATAGCTCTCGCTGTGCTGCTGCTCAGAAAGGTGATCCTTCCGGCTTGTAGGAGGCTGCTGCGTAGAGTACGTCCCTCCGTGGAGTCGCGTGCGGCTCCTGTGATCCGCTGGCTCTGTTTCAACGCATCAGCGCTGACCGTGTAGCTGGAGCCGTCGCGCTGTTAGATCTGAGGATGCACAAGCCTGTGTAATAGCAGGTTAAGGCCTCTGGGGGCAAGATCTGACTGTCCTTATCTTATCCTCTGTTGGCTGGCGGTAAATTCATTCAATAGAGTTCATTGCCAGGAGAGGAGAGGAGCGAGTGGGGTTTAGTCAGCAACCCAGAATAACAACGTCGGACATGACGCGTTTCGTGACGAATATGTCACTTCATCTTGGCGTCAAGATGAAGTGACATATTCGTCACGAAACGCGTCATGTCCGACGTTGTTATTCTGGGTTGCTGACTAAACCCCACTCGCTCCTCTCCTCTCCTGGCAATGAACTCTATTGAATGAATTTACCGCCAGCCAACAGAGGATAAGATAAGGACAGTCAGATCTTGCCCCCAGAGGCCTTAACCTGCTATTACACAGGCTTGTGCATCCTCAGATCTAACAGCGCGACGGCTCCAGCTACACGGTCAGCGCTGATGCGTTGAAACAGAGCCAGCGGATCACAGGAGCCGCACGCGACTCCACGGAGGGACGTACTCTACGCAGCAGCCTCCTACAAGCCGGAAGGATCACCTTTCTGAGCAGCAGCACAGCGAGAGCTATAGAGCTCAAGGACATCACTAGAAATCCATAGAGCAACGGCTTAAAAGAGACTCTGGTGTCAGGTGAATCACGGGATGGATGTTATGGATGGGTAAGCAAGTATATCACCATATGGTTATCGTGCCCCCCTTCCTCCCCTCTATCAAATATCATCTCACCATACTCGGCCAGGACTGGGCTCAAGCCTTTGTCCCTCCATGGACTGTCTGTAATAGACCATACTCAGAATAAGTCCCATGCCATATTGCTGAGTGCAATCCAGTGCTAATTACACTGTACCAATAGTCTCACCAGCTAATACAAATCTATCTATTGACATATGGAGCTGCATTGCATGAACATTGTATCAGCAGGTATATTAGCCAATACGGCTTGATTCTAACACTCCAGTTTGGATTTAGATTTGAGTTATCGTTCATCCTACAGCCTAAACCCTACATTGGTTTGGTTTGAACAGTCCTTTCATTCAACAAATGCTGCAAGCTCCGGATATTGACACAATATTCACCCGGTCATTCAGGGCTCATTCTTAGTAAGGACACTTAGGAGTAGTAGAGCGGGCGGCTGAAGTCCACCCAGGCCATCATTTTTACTTTTTCCAACAGTGCACTGTGTATGTGGGTTTTTTCATGTTTTTATTCTAATGTGCATATATTCAGGAGAAACCCTTTCCCCTACATGAGTATATCCATACTGTTAGGTTGATATGTGATTATTTAGATAGCATTCGACCAATAAAGTCTTTTCTATTTTTCTATTACCAAATGTATTGTGGTTGATTCACCCTATAACCGTCTATTGGGTTTTGTCCCAATCTCCCGTCCCCCCCCCTCCCTTCTTGTTTCCACGTGCGTTTTGGTTAGGAGGATCCCGTTTTCACATAAACGTATCTCTCGTTTGGTATTTTTTATAATTTGGCTCTATGTGAATCAGGCATCCCTCCCTTCCTTGCTCATTAGATATTTTTTAATAACCTAACCCTGCTTTAAACAAATCCACAACTTTATCCCTGACCTGTCTGATGTGTTCCTTGGCCTTCATGATGTGGTTTGTTCACTAAGGTTCTCTAACAAACCTCTAAAGGGCTTCACAGAACAGCTGTATTTATACTGAGATTAAATTACACACAGGTGGACTCTATTAATTAGGTGACTTCTGAAGGCAATTGGCTCCACTAGATTTTAGTTAGGGGTATCAGAGTAAAGGGGGCTTTATACAAATGCACGCCACACTTTTCAGATATTTATTTGTAAAATATTTGGAAAACCATTTATCATTTTCCTTCCACTTCACAATTATGTGACACTATGTGTTGGTCTATCTAGAGCTGCACAATTCTGGTCAAATTGAGAATCACAATTTTTTTCTAAAGCCTTGTACACACGATCGGATTTTGCGATGGGAATTGTGTGTTGACAGGCTGTTGACGGAAAATCCGACCGTTTGTACGTTCCATCAGACAATTGTTTTCAGATTTTCCGCGGACAAATGTTGGATGACAGGCTTTAAAATTTTCCGCGGACAACGGTCTGTTGTCGGACTTTCCGAGCGTGTGTACACAAGTCCGTCGGACAAGAGTCCAAAGTACAAACACACATGCTCGGAAGCAATGCTCACCAAATACAACATTAGCAGAAGGTGCCCAAAGGGTGGCGCTAAAGAGCTGAAAAACTACATAGTACGTCACTACGTTTGTGTTTGTTGGCCGACCGTTGTGTGCCGTTTGTATGCAAGACAAGTTCCTGGCCAACGCCCTTTGGACAAAAGTCCAAGGCTTTGTCTGCGGAAAATCCAATCGTGTGTACGAGGCTTTAGAATAAAGATCAGGATTCTCGGAGTAACATCCTGATTCACATTATACAAAAATATTGGGCTAACTTTACTGTTTAGCTTTTTATTAATTCATTAAAGTGTTTTGTTTCCCAAAAAATTGTGTTTGAAAGACCGATGCGCAAACACAATGCGACATAAAACATTGCACCAACCGCCATTTTATTCTCTAGGGTCTCTGCTAAAAAAATAGGATTTTTGTACTCACCGTAAAATCCTTTTCTCTGACATCCATGGACTGACACGGCGTCTCTTATTCGCTGTAGACGTGGGTTATGTCCCTGCTTGCAGGAGAAGACCTAGGCAGAATGTGAGATGTTATACATACATTCTAAAAGCCAGAGTTGAACAGCCCCGCCCAGGGGGGCGGTCCCTCCGGACATAACCCACCCCCTGCAGTCAGCAGACCTCAGTTCGTAACAAAGCAGTACAAACTTTAAAAGGAAGGGTGGGTGCCGTGTCAGTCCATGGCTGTCAGAGAAAAGGATTTTACGGTGAGTACAAAAATCCTATTTTCTCTTATCATCCATGGACTGACACGGCGTCTCTTATTCACTGTACACGTGGGATGTCAAAAAGCAGTGTCAAGAGGGATGGGAGCAGTCTAAATGGAAAACCCAAAACTTCACTCCAAACAAGGCAGAGCTCCTCCACGGAGGAGTTGCAACTCTAAACAGCGGCCTGCAACACCTTGCGGCCGAAGGAAGCATTCGAAGATGCAGCCACATTAACCTTATAAAACTTAGAAAAGGTATGAACAGACGACCAGGTCGCCGCCTTGCACACTTGTGCAACCGACGCTTGATGTCGGAAAGCCCAGGAAGCGCCAATTGCCCTGGTGGAATGCGCCGTGACCGGAAAGGGAGGCGCCCGCCCCTTGAGAGCATAGGCTCGAATGACGGTTTGTCTGATCCACCTAGAAAAGGTGGCAGACGAAGCCGCTTGGCCCTGTTTTGGACCAGAGGCAGTTACAAACAGTGAGTCAGACTTCCAAATAGAAGCAGTAGCAGACAGGTACACCCGCAAGGCTCGTACCACATCCAATGTGTGAAGCACAAACTCTCTGGGATGCGATGGGTGAGGACACAAGGACGGGAGGACAATGTCCTCATTTAGGTGAAAGGCCGAGACCACCTTTGGCAAAAAAGAAGGTCGCGGACGCAACACCGCCTTATCCTTATGGATGACCAAATATGGCGACTTGCAGGACAAGGCCGCCAACTCAGACACTCGTCTAACAGAAGTAATTGCCACTAAAAGGGCCACCTTCTGAGACAAAGTCAAGAGGGGAATATCCCTGATATTCTCAAAGGGAGGTTCCTGGAGAACCGAGAGCACCAAATTCCAATCCCACGGGGGGGAGAGGAGGCTTGACATGGCGAACCCCCTGTACCAAGGTGCTAACCAAGGAATGACCAAGGCCGAAATCTGACCCTAATGGTACTCAAAGCGAGCTTTTGGGCCACTCCACGCTGCAGAAAACGCAGGATTCTAGGGACGGAATACGTCCGAGAACGCCAGTCCAGCTCTTCGCACATGGCGATGTAAGCTTTCCAGTAGGGTTGTCCCGATACCGATACTAGTATTTTCTGAGTACTTGTGATCAGTGCGGTGGGGGAGTTACAAGCACCGATCACTGCTGTATAGATTTAAAAGTCGTTTCTCCGCTTCTCTCTCCCCCCGCGCAGCTTTCAGATGCTTTAAAATCAGCGGTGATCGGTGCTTGTAACTCCCCCACACACGATCACTGCTGATTGTCCCCGTATCCTCCTCCAGCCCCCCTCCGTTTTGCTGCTGTCTCCCTCCCTCCGTGTTCCCCTCCCATGCTGCTCTCTCCCTCCATGCTGTGGTATCCCTCCGTGTCCACTTCCATGCCGCCGTTCCCCTACGTGTCCCCCTCCATGCTGCTGTTCTCCTCCGTATCCCCCTCCATGCTGCCGTCCCCCTCTGTGTCCCCCTCCATGCTCCTCTCTCCCTCCATGCTCCTCCTCCACCCCCTCGATCTGTCAGGATGGAGAGCGGAGGTAGGAGCCGGTAAATCCGGCTCCTTACTGTTCGAAATGTACAGAGTCAGTGATAACCGACTCTGTACATTCACATAACTGAAACATCGTAAACTTTGTTTACAATGTTTCAGTTTATGAATGAAAAGGAGCCGCTGTCTTCTCTCCATTCATTTTCAGTGCAGCTGAGGCTGCTGAGAAAGGGACTGGGGAATCTGTGCCCCTAGTCACTTTCCCTGTCTCAAAGGGGAGATGTCAGAGGTCTGTTAAGACCCCTGATATCTCACCAAAGCCCCCCAACAGGGCTGATAAAAAAAAAAAGAATAAAAGAAAAAATAAAATAAAATAAATTGTAAAAAAGAAAAGAAAAAACACACTGACGCTGTTCACCCCCCCCCCCCCCCTTTTAAAAAAAGAAAGCATTGTAAAAAAGAAAAAAATAATAAATAAAATAAATTGTAAAAAATAAAACTACTGACACATGTGCCACTGTCACATGAGATTAAAAAAAAGTATCTGTATTCGTTATCGGCGAGTACTTGAAAAAAAGTATTGGTACTTGTACTCGGTCTTAAAAAAGTGGTATCGGGACAACCCTACTTTCCAGGTACGTGATGGATCATTGTGGAGGAAGACTTCCGTGCCCTTAATATGGTCGAAATGACCGAGTCCGAGAGACCTCGGTCTCTCAACACCTGGCTTTCAACAGCCATGCCGTTAAAGCCCGAGACTGTAAAGCAGGATGAAACAGAAGGTCCTCCCTTATTGGCAACCGCCAGGGAACGCCCGCGACAAGACGTACCAGTGACGCCGAGGCCAATCCGGAGCAATGAGGATCACCGGAATTCCCTTGGTCGCCACCCTGCGCAGCAGGCGAGGGAGCAACTGAAGTTGAGGATAAAACGTATATCAGGTAATAATGACCCCATTGGGCCACTAACGCATCCAAGGCATCCGCCCAAGGATCCCTGGATCTGGCCACAAACCTCGACACCTTGCGATTGAGTTGAGAGGCCATCAGGTCCACATCCGGCGTGCCCCACCGTCGGCAAAGGAGTTGAAATACCTCCGGGTGCAAGGACCACTCTCCCTGGTCCAGCGTCTGGCGACTCAAATAGTCCGCCTGCCAATTGTCTATGCCCGGAATGTAAATGACAGAGCCAGCACGCTTCTTTTTGCCCCTTCAGGGTACGGGCGACCTCGGAAGCCGCAGCTGAGCTCCGAGTCCCCCCTCGATGGTTGACATATGCCACCGCCGTGACGTTATCCGACTGGATTCTGATGGAGCAATCCTGTAATCTCTCAGACCACGAGGAGAGGCACAGTCTGATGGCCCGTATTTCCAGAACATTGATCGGTAAACAGGCTTCATCCGGAGTCCAAAGCCCTTGGGCCGACAGGACTCCCCAGACTCCACCCCAGCCCGTCAGGCTGGCGTCCGTTGTGAACACCGTCCATTGGATTGGGGGGAACGACTTTCCGGACCGAAGAGCCGGGGACCCCAACCACCATGTCAGGGACACCCTGACCAGGTGACTCACCTGGATCGAAAGATCCAAAGACAATGGGGATTTGTCCCAAGTGAGCAAGATCTCCTTCTGCAATGCCCTGGTGTGTGATTGGGCATATGGAACGGCCACGAAGGAGGCCACCATGAGTCCCAGGACTCTCATGCAAAAACGGAGTGACGACCATTGTCGGGATGTCAGCACCCGCACTGCAGACTGAAGTGTCAGTAACTTCCCTGGAGGTAGGAATACCTTTGCCTCCAAGGAGTCCAGAATCAGACCTAGATACTCCAGACGCTAAGTCGGGACCAGGACTGACTTCTGAATGTTCAGGAGCCACCCGAAGACCCTGAGGGTCTGACTGACGATAGTCACACTGTCATCTAATTTTCAGCCACTTTCTGCTCTTAAAAGAAGATCATCCAGATAGCCCACGACAGTGATGCCTCGCAGTCTCAGCAAAGCTAGAACCGGCGCAAGCACCTTGGTGAACACTCTCGGTGCCGAGGCTAGGGCGAAAGGAAGAGCCACAGATTGATAGTGGACTTCACTTCACTTCAAGCGCAGAAACTTCTGGTGACTTGCGCAGATCGGAACATGCAAGTAGGCGTCCTTGATGTCCAAGGCTGCCAGAAAATCCCCTTGACGGAGTGTATCGATCACCGTGCGAATGGATTCCATGCATATTTTTTGCACCTTCACGAAGGCATTCAGGGCCTTGAGGTCCAGGATAGGCTGAACTCCGTCCTTTTTTGGGACGACAAAAGGATTCGAGTAGAATCCCTGAAACCTCTCCTGTGACGGAACCCGGCACAATCACTCCGGACCTGATCAAATCCTGAACAGCCCCCATAGGGCTGCCCGACGGGCAGGAAGGAGAGAAAGATTCGAGGGAAGAATCTGTCTGGGGCCAGGAACGGAACTCTATCCTGTAACCTGAAGTGACCATCTCGCACAACCACCGGTAGGAGATCCGGGAGGTCCACCGATCCGTGAACCTGCAAAGTCGTCCCCCCACCCCAGAGTCGGGTGGGGGCAAGACTTCACGCGGAGGCGGGCTTGGGAGCCGGCTTGTTTGGCTTACGCACCCAGGGGCGCATGTGTCCACCAGCCGCACTGCTGTCAGTCTGGGAGGGCCTACCCGTGGACTCTGACTGACAAAAAAAAAACTTTTTTGCTGGAAAGGAAGGACCCTGCTTACGGCGGGCCTCCTTACCCTTGCTAGTCTGAAGAAGAAGAGTGCTTTTACCTCCCGTGACATCCTTGATGAGGTCATCCAGCGCAGCACCGAAAAGCCTACCACCTTTAAATGGTAGATCCGTCAGAAGCTTCTTAGAGGCTAGGTCAGCAGACCAGCATTTCAACCAGATAAGACGACGCAATACCACCGCCGAGACAGAGGCCCTGGATATTAAGGGGCCGCGTCTAACGTGGCGTCGCACACATAAACCAGGCCCTGCACCATTTGGTGGGCCAGAGCAATAGTGTCTGGACGAAGATTATGCTCCTGTACAGTTTGGTGCAAATTTTTTTGCCCATCCCGTAAGTGTCTGAGACACAAGGGTCGCCGCTACCACAGGCCGTAGGGCGGATCCCAACAAGGCAAACATGGCTCTGCTCACCACTTCTGTCCTCCTGTCAGTGGGGTCCTTAAAATGCAGGAGTCCCCTCCATCGGAAGAGTGGTGGCCTTGTTCAACCGGGCGACTGCAGGGTCGACCACTGGGGGAGAAGCCCACTTTTTAAGTAGGGCATCTTCAAAGGGGTATCTGATAGACAAATGCCGCGGGACCATAAGTCTTCTGCGGCTTTTTCCCAGACCTTATCAATGAGCTGGTCAAAGAAAGGTACATATGGAAAAACCTTTTTAGAAGGCCCGGCTTTAAAAGAACCAAAGGAGACTGTCCGCCTGAGGTTCTGCATCCGCAGCATTCAGCTTGAGAGTGTTGCCTTATGGGATATGTATAAATTCCATTTAATCGCTGTAAATAAAATTGCATATAGATATATATATTTCAGGTAGAAGGAAATATATTTAAAGTATTGAGTGCTGTGAATTTCTTACGGTAATTAGCTACAACTTCAAAGGGTGGCCTTTTGTTTTCCTGTTTACATTGCACATGGGCTGTAAACAAAAGCCTGCTGTGACTTATCCAACCAGGCTGTGCCCAATATACATTTACTAGGTACAGTGACCAATCAGGGAGAATTATATTAGCCACCTTACATAAAGGAGGGGGGGGTATATAATGCTTTTGTGAGCAAGCTAAGGGGACTTGCTTTTGGTGTGTGGGAACAGACAGCAGCCACGATGGGCTGACCTGAAGTTAACAGGTAATATAACTAACTATACTTGTAGCTTATATAGTATTGTAAATATGGGCTTTGTGGGTAATTTGTAAATACCATGTAAGCCAGGGGACCTACACTGTACATTGTGTTGTAAATACTGTCTGGTGTGTAATTTGTATATATTATGTAACCCTTACCCTATCAATAAATGTGTATTGCGGATAGAACTACCTCTTTTTGTATAAGATCTCTCAGAGCAACAAGAGTGTCCCTCACCGTATCAATGAGTTCACTAATAAGCGCCCTGTCATTTACTGACTCAGAACTGGAGTCTTCCTCGCAAGGAATGTCCTGTTCAAAACCATCAAAATATTCAGAGCTAGGGTCCTGAGCGGTAGTGGCTAGGCCCATATCTGAATCAGCGCACCCCCCCTTTTTTTTTTTTGTGGAGATAAAGTGGGGAGAGGGGCTTTTTTGCTCCCTTGCGCTCGCACACCGCTTCCCTCCTGGTCAGAAATGATTCCAGGACTGCCGACAACTGGTCCATAGGGACCGCAGGTGCTGGAGCACTGCCTGTTGCCTCAAACATGCAAGGGGAAGCTGTGACACTGACTACATATTGCCCCTCTCTGAGACTCCTCAGATAAAAAAAAGTCCACCCACATGCTGTGCTGACTGAGGAGGGGGCGCTCAGGGAACTCACCAGACCGGACCAGGACAGCTCAGTTCCGCTGTCTGTACCATGCTGTGTCCGCGCGAGTGAGCTGTGAGGAGATTGTAAGGAGATTCGCGCTGTTACAGCTGCGATAGAGGCCAAACTAGTGCTGAAAAGCGTGCGGGCTGCAAGAAAATGGCCGCCGCACTTCACGGAGGCGATCCGCGGCAAAATGGCCGCCATGCGCAGTTAAAATTACAAACAGCACACACACAGCGCCAAACGGCGCCCGGGCCCCAAAATCACACAAAAGGCCCCCAGCGATATGCAGACCAGCATGAGCCCCCCCCCCAGGACAGTATGACCCCCAGGCACCCCCCACAGCACAGCGCCAGCAATGGTGACAGAGAGTGACAATAAAACACAGGGTGAGACAGGGAAAATCCCCCACAGAGAAACACACACAGCATTTTGTACTCACCTGCAGGCAGGAGAGACTACTTACCCGTCCCCTGAGGGATCCACTGGTGTGTTTCTGACAGACCTATCACAGAGTAGTACTGCGTAGCTGTCGGCCTGGTCCACCGCGAGAGATACAGTCCGTCAGGTACTGTTCAACCTTGAGAGGACGGCGGGAGCATGAAAGCAACCCGGCCACCCCTGGAGTCATGGGGCATGTCGTGAACTGAGTCTCACGCACACAAGGCGAGGATCAGCACGCTTGATGGTCGGACAGGGAAGACTACGAGTATACCAGTGTACCCAACCTGTTGCCCAGCCGACAGATGATTGAAGGTCTCAAAAATAAAATAATAAAATTCCCAAAGGAATAAAAATTAAAAGTAAAATCTTCCAGTAGACTGGCTCCTGAGAGAGCCACGTCTTCTCCTTCTGCTAAGCAGAAAAAAACTGAGGTCTGCTGACTGCAGGGGGTGGGTTATGTCCGGAGGGACCGCCCCCCTGGGCGGGGCTGTTCAACTCTGGCTTTTAGAATGTATGTATAACATCTCACATTCTGCCTAGGTCTTCTCCTGCAAGCAGGGACATAACCCACGTGTACAGTGAATAAGAGACCAAAGTTCATTCCTTTGATCTAAAAGGACTAAGTGTTACAATGTTTCTCTTTATCTCTGTCATGTTGGCATAAACTTGGCAGGCTGCCCGTTTTTTTTTTTTTTTTACAACTGTCAGCAGTGAACAGAACTCTCTGCACTGAATATGGAAAATGCTGTGATAAGATCGTGAGGGGGTAAGAATTGCGATTTCGATTAATCGTGCAGTTCTAGGTCTATCACATAAAATCCCAATAAAATACATTTACGCTTTTCGTTGTAACATGACAAAATGTGGAAAATTTCAAGGGGTATGAATACTTTTTCAAGGCACTGTATAACATCCAAAGCAGTACAGTGCTGTACCATATTAACAAATGTCAGCCAGTAAAAATTATATTGCTGTGCTGCAAAGTCGAAAACCTCCTCCTGGCAACCAATGCATGCTTTAACCACTTAAGCCCCGGACCATTTGGTAGCTAAAGGACCAGAGGTGAATTCAGAATTTTGCACTGCGCTGCTTTAACTGTAAATTGTGCGGACATGCAATGTTGTACCCAAACGAAATTTGCGTCCTTTTCTTCCCACAAATAGAGCTTTCTTTTAATGGTATTTGATTGCCTCTGCGATTTTTATGTTTTGCGAAATAAACAGAAAAAGACCGAAAATTTTGAAAAAAAATGATATTTTCTACTTTTTGTTATAAGAAAAATCGAATAAACTCAATTTTAGTCATACATTTAGGCCAAAATGTATTCAGCCACATGTTTTTAGTAAAAAAAATGTCAATAAGCGTATATTTATTGGTTTGCGCAAAAGTTATAGAGTTTACAAACTAGGGTACATTTTCTGAAATTTACACAGCTTTAAATTTATGACTGCCTATCTCATTTCTTGAGGCGCTAAAATGACAGGGCAGTACAAAACCCCCCCAAATGACCCTATTTTGGAAAGTAGACACCCCAAGGAAATTGCTGAGAGGCATGTTGAGCCCATTGAATTTTTTTTTTTTGTCTTAAGTGATTGAATAATGACTAAAAAAAAAAAAAATTACAAAAAGTTGTCACTAAATGATATATTGCTCACACATGCCATGGTTATATGTGGAATTGCACCCCAAAATACATTTTGCTGCTTCTCCTGAGTACGGGGATACCACATGTGTGGGACTTTTTGGGAGCCTAGCCACGTACGGGACCCCGGAAACCAAGCACCGCCTTCAGGATTTCTAAGGGCGCAAATTTTTGATTTCACTCCTCACTACCTATCACAGTTTCGAAGGCCATAAAATGCCAAAATAGCACAAAACCCCCCCAAATGACCCCATTTTAGAAAGTAGACACCCCAAGGAAATTGCTGAGAGGCCTGTTGAGCCCATTGAATATATATTTTTTTTGTCCCAAGTGATTGAATAATGACAAAAAAAAAAATTACAAAAAGTTGTCACTAAATGATATATTGCTCACACATGCCATGGTTATATGTGGAATTGCACCCCAAAATAAATTTTTCTGCTTCTCCTGAGTACGGGGATACCACAAGTGTGGGACTTTTTAGGAGCCTAGCCACGTACGGGACCCCGGAAACCAAGCACCGCCTTCAGGATTTCTAGGCACAAATTTTGGATTTCACTCCTCACTACCTATCACAGTTTTGAAGGCCATAAAATGCCAAAATAGCACAAAACCCCCCCAAATGACCCCATTTTGGAATATAGACACCCCAAGCTATTTGTTGAGAGGCATGGCGAGTATTTTACAGCTCTCATTTGTTTTTGAAAATGAAGAAAGAAAATATACATATATATATATATTTTTTTTCAATTTTCAAAACTTTGTGACAAAAAGCGAGATCTGCAAAATACTCACAATACCTCTCAGTAAATAGCTTGGGGCGTCTACTTTCCAAAATGGGGTCATTTGGGGGGGTTTGTGCCATCTGGGCATTCCATGGCCTCCGAAACTGATAGGCAGTGAGAAGTGAAATCAAAAATTTACACCCTTAGAAAGCCTGAAGGCGGTGCTTGGTTTTGGGGTCCCGTACACGGCTAGGCTCCCAAAAAGTCTCACACATGTGGTATCCCCGTACTCAGGAGAAGCAACAGAATGTATTTTGGGGTGTAATTCCACATATGCCCATGGCATGTTTGAGCAATATATCATTTAGTGACAACTTTGTGCAAAAAAACAAAAAAAACAAAACAAATTGTCGTTTTTTCGCAACTTGTGTCAACATATAAAATATTCCATGGACTCGACATGCCTCTCAGTATATAGCTTGGGGTGTCTACTTTCCAAAATGGGGTCATTTGGGGGGGTTTTGAACTGTTCTGGCATTTTATACACAACATTAGGAAGCTTACATCCACTCTTCTAACCACTTGAAGACAAAGCCCTTTTTGACACTTTTTGTTTACATGAAAACTTTTTTTTTTGCAAGAAAATTATGTTGAACCCCCAAACATTATATATATTTTTAAAGCAAAGGCCCTACAGATTAAAATGGTGGGTGTTGCATTTTTTTTTCTACACAGTATTTGCGCAGCGATTTTTCAAACGCATTTTTTGGGTTAAAAAATACACTTTTTTAAATTTTAATGCACTAAAACACACTGTATTGTCCAAATGTTTGATGAAATAAAAAGGATGATCTTAGGCCGAGTACATAGATACCAAACACGACATGCTTTAAAATTTCGCACAAACGCGCATTGGCGACAAACTACATACATTTTTAAAAGCCTTCAAAAGCCTTTACAGGTTACCCCAGTAGATTTACAGAGGAGGTCTACTGCTAAAATGACTGCCCTCGATCTGACCTTCGCGGTGATACCTCACATGCATGGTGCAATTGCTGTTTACATATGACGCCAGACCGACGCTTGCGTTCGCCATTGGGCAAGAGCAGGGCAGGACAGGGGTGCTTTTTTTTTTTTATTATTAATTTTGCTTTTTTATTTTATTTTTAAATTGTTCCTTCCAAGTATTTTTTTTTTATCATTTTTATTGTTATCTCAGGGAATGTAAATATCCCCTATGATAGCAATAGGTAGTGACAGGTACTCTTTTTTTGAAAAAACTGGGGTCTTCTAGACCCTAGATTTTTCCTCTGCCCTCAAAGCATCTGACCACACCAAGATCGGTGTGATAAAATGCTTTCCCAATTTCCCAATGGCGCTTTTTATATCCGGGGGGCATTCCAGGGGCTAATTAGCCGCTAGGATTGCTTTTACATGAAAGCCGGCCGCAGGCTGAAAAGAATGATACCAAGATGATACCTAAACCCGCAGGCATCATTCTGGTATAAACATTCAAAGTCCAGCAACATACCAGTACGTTGCTGGTCCTTGTTGGACATGTATTGTAATCTTTTTTTTTCATGCAGCCAGTTGGCTGAACGAAAAAAGAGATTGATCGGTGGGTATGCCCACCATTAGAATACCGCCCTTCATCCACCCACTTCCAATGATGGGCATACACGCACCATTTATATATGCCGAAGCATGGGGGCATCCTCCCGCAAAAAAGTTATGCCGCACACACATGGTCGGACTTTTCCACGGGCAAGCCTCCGTCGGAATTTCGACCGTATGTACGCGGCATTAGGAGCAAAATCGCTCCTCCGCTCCTGCTGCCCCAATGCTTCGGCATATATGCTTTTTTTATTTAACTGTGGTGGTGAAATCACCTCCTACAGCACTGGAGTCGCAGGGATCAGGCCTGTCTCTGCGAACGCTGCAGTTATGTGTGTTTTTGTTTTGTAACTGACAGTGATCGATCGATACTGCACTTGGGTGGCCTGGGCTGGAAGGAGGGGCAAAACGCAGGTGCCAGAAGGTATCTGGGCTGATCCCGCTAACACTGCGTTTTTGGGAACCCTAAACTGCTGGGGACGCTAGTATAGATCTGATCAGATCAGATATTGATCTGTTCAGATACTATACCACTAAGGGGGGTGTATGCTTCACGCGTGGGTGTTAGCGTTACTGGCACTAACCTGACGCTGCCTGGGGTGTGACGCAGACCCTCTCTGACGCTAAAACCTAATTGATATCACCCGCCGGGCGATCAGGGGGTTAAACCTTTATTGGGTTATATACGGCGGGTGCCCTGACACTATAAAAAGCAAACTAACTAACCAGCGTCACCCGTAACACTTATATGGTGATCTAGGGGCAATCAGGGGGTTAGAACCTTTATTAGATAATATATGGGGGTACCTGACGCTATAAAAACCTGCGGCGAACCTAAAAAAAATTACTGGCTACCGATCTGCATCACCGACACTAAGACAGCGTTTAGAAAAACGATCGCTTAGCGACAGTGGTGATAGGGGGTGAAAGGGTTACCTGGGGGGCGATCAAGGGGGTTAAACCTTTATTAGATAATATATTGGGGTACCTGACGCTATAAAAACCTGCGGCGAACCTAAAAAAAATTGCCAGCTACCGATCTGCATCACCGACACTAAGACAGCATTTAGAAAAACGAGCGCTTAGCGACAGTGGTGATAGGGGGTGAAAGGGTTACCTGGGGGGCGATCAAGGGGGTTAAACCTTTATTAGATAATATATTGGGGTACCTGACGCTATAAAAACATGCGGCGAACCTAAAAAAAATGACTGGCTACCGATCTGCATCACCGACACTAAGACAGCGTTTAGAAAAACGATCGCTTAGCGACAGTGGTGATAGGGGGTGAAAGGGTTACCTGGGGGGCGATCAAGGGGGTTAAAATTTTATTAGATAGAATATTGGGGTACCTGACGCTATAAAAACCTGCGGCGAACCTAAAAAAATTACCGGCTACCGATCTGCATCACCGACACTAAGACAGCGTTTAGAAAAACGATCGCTTAGCGACAGTGGTGATAGGGGGTGAAAGGGTTACCTGGGGGGCGATCAAGGGGGTTAAACCTTTATTAGATAATATATTGGGGTACCTGACGCTATAAAAACATGCGGCGAACCTAAAAAAAATGACTGGCTACCGATCTGCATCACCGACACTAAGACAGCGTTTAGAAAAACGATCGCTTAGCGACAGTGGTGATACAGGGGTGAAAGGGTTACCTGGGGGGCGATCAAGGGGGTTAAAATTTTATTAGATAGAATATTGGGGTACCTGACGCTATAAAAACCTGCGGCGAACCTAAAAAAAATTACCGGCTACCGATCTGCATCACCGACACTAAGACAGCGTTTAGAAAAACGATCGCTTAGCGACAGTGGTGATAGGGGGTGAAAGGGTTACCTGGGGGGCGATCAAGGGGGTTAAACCTTTATTAGATAATATATTGGGGTACCTGACGCTATAAAAACATGCGGCGAACCTAAAAAAAATGACTGGCTACCGATCTGCATCACCGACACTAAGACAGCGTTTAGAAAAACGATCGCTTAGCGACAGTGGTGATACGGGGGTGAAAGGGTTACCTGGGGGGCGATCAAGGGGGTTAAACCTTTATTAGATAATATATTGGGGTACCTGACGCTATAAAAACCTGCGGCGAACCTAAAAAAAATTGCCAGCTACCGATCTGCATCACCGACACTAAGACAGCATTTAGAAAAACGAGCGCTTAGCGACAGTGGTGATAGGGGGTGAAAGGGTTACCTGGGGGGCGATCAAGGGGGTTAAACCTTTATTAGATAATATATTGGGGTACCTGACGCTATAAAAACATGCGGCGAACCTAAAAAAAATGACTGGCTACCGATCTGCATCACCGACACTAAGACAGCGTTTAGAAAAACGATCGCTTAGCGACAGTGGTGATAGGGGGTGAAAGGGTTACCTGGGGGGCGATCAAGGGGGTTAAAATTTTATTAGATAGAATATTGGGGTACCTGACGCTATAAAAACCTGCGGCGAACCTAAAAAAATTACCGGCTACCGATCTGCATCACCGACACTAAGACAGCGTTTAGAAAAACGATCGCTTAGCGACAGTGGTGATAGGGGGTGAAAGGGTTACCTGGGGGGCGATCAAGGGGGTTAAACCTTTATTAGATAATATATTGGGGTACCTGACGCTATAAAAACATGCGGCGAACCTAAAAAAAATGACTGGCTACCGTTCTGCATCACCGACACTAAGACAGCGTTTAGAAAAACGATCGCTTAGCGACAGTGGTGATACGGGGGTGAAAGGGTTACCTGGGGGGCGATCAAGGGGGTTAAAATTTTATTAGATAGAATATTGGGGTACCTGACGCTATAAAAACCTGCGGCGAACCTAAAAAAAATTACCGGCTACCGATCTGCATCACCGACACTAAGACAGCGTTTAGAAAAACGATCGCTTAGCGACAGTGGTGATAGGGGGTGAAAGGGTTACCTGGGGGGCGATCAAGGGGGTTAAACCTTTATTAGATAATATATTGGGGTACCTGACGCTATAAAAACATGCGGCGAACCTAAAAAAAATGACTGGCTACCGATCTGCATCACCGACACTAAGACAGCGTTTAGAAAAACGATCGCTTAGCGACAGTGGTGATACGGGGGTGAAAGGGTTACCTGGGGGGCGATCAAGGGGGTTAAAATTTTATTAGATAGAATATTGGGGTACCTGACGCTATAAAAACCTGCGGCGAACCTAAAAAAAATTACCGGCTACCGATCTGCATCACCGACACTAAGACAGCGTTTAGAAAAACGATCGCTTAGCGACAGTGGTGATAGGGGGTGAAAGGGTTACCTGGGGGGCGATCAAGGGGGTTAAACCTTTATTAGATAATATATTGGGGTACCTGACGCTATAAAAACATGCGGCGAACCTAAAAAAAATTACTGGCTGCCGATCGGCTTCACTGACGCTTGAGACAGCGATCAAAAAAATGATCGCTTAGCGACAGTGGTGATAGGGGGTGAAAGGGTTATCTGGGGGGTGATCAGGGGGTTAAACCTTTATTAGGGGGGGTTAGGGGGCTGCACTGGACCTAAAACTGAATGTACTGACACTTTTACAGTCACAAATGTCACTGATTGCAGTGATCAGTAAATAAATGGTCACTGCAATCAGTGACACTGTGACTGGGGGCTGGGAGGGTGATCTGGGGGGTGATCTGGGGGGGCCTGGGGGGGCGATTTATGTCCCTATGTGTCCTGGTGTCAGTGTAGTGTTGTGTGCACTGACCTGATGTCTTCTCTTGTACGGCGCTCGGTATATGTGAGCGCCGCACCAGAGATGACATCACTTCCTCCTGCTTCCTCTGCCTGACACAGACAGAGGGGGCATTTCTATTCGCCGGGAGCGATCGCGAGGGGGTGGCCGGAAACGAATGGCTGCCCCCTCATCCCGGAACGCTCCCGGACACTTAGCCACCGCTCACTGTATAGGAGGGGGGTCCGATTGGACCCCCCAACTATACAAAGGCAATCACGCATGCTCTACGTGATTGTGCCTGTCGGTGCCATTCTGCCGACGTATATATACAGTGAGCGGTCGTTAAGTGGTTAAAAAGACAACAAGCACATGGGTTAATTTAGTAAAGTGGTACAAAGAACTACAATGTTCCATGGCAACCAGGTTCACCTTTCCTTAACTTGAGAGCAGTCAGAACATTTAGACCCCTTTCACACTGGTGCGTTTTTCAGGCGCTTTGGCGTTAAAAAAATCGCCTGTAAAGCGCCTGAAAGAAGCCTCACCTGCAATCCCAATGTGAAAGCCTGAGTGCTTTCAGAGCCCTTTCACACTGCCATCGCCCGAAAAACGCTGGTAAAGCTCCGCTAAGACCCTTTTCACACTGGGGCGTTTTACAGGCGCTTTGGCGTTAAAAAAAGCGCCTCAATGGGAAGGGGCGTTTTAGGAGCGGTGTATTCAACGCTCCTAAAGCGCTGCAAAGAAGCTGCTTGCAGGACTTTTTTTGACGCCCTGCCAGCGCAGCACCTCAGTGTGAAAACACTCGGGCTTTCACATTGGGATTGCAGATGAGGCTTCTTTCAGGCACTTTACAGGCGCTTTTTTTAACGCCAAGACCACTTTCACACTGGGGCGTTTTTCAGGCGCTTTAGTGTGAAAGCACTTGGGCTTTCACATTGGGATTGCAGATGCAGCTTCTTTCAAGCGCTTTACAGGTGCTTTTTTTAACGTTAAAGCGCCTGAAAAATGCCCCAGTGTGAAAGGGGTCTTAAAGTGTATGTAAAAACAGAAAATGTTCTTTATTTATTGTGTTGGAGTGGAGGAAGATTTAAAAACCTTGCTGAGCAGGGTTCCACAGGTCGCAGAAAAAAAAACTGCTCAATTCCCCCATCAATGCGTTGAGCGTTGATGGGAGAACACCTCCCATGGTGCTTTTGTATTCTGACAGCGAGAGGTTTCCCAGCTATCAGAATACAATGATCACTGTAGGCTGCTTTAGCTGTGATCAGGTTAAAAAAAACTGATAGGCTGGTTTTACTAAAGTCAAACGATGGATCAACTTCCGTAAAAACAAGGCCCTCAATTTTTTCAGCTCTACCATACACAGAAATTTGGCCAGTCCCTGCTGAAGTGGCCCAATTTAAATTCCTCTATGGTTGGCTTAAGAGGAAGTTTTTCCTCATTTTGGAGATCTCATCTTACGTGCTCCTTTTACTGCTCTTTACTGTATCAAAAAAAAAAAAGACGGTATTTCAAACCTAAAACATAAATCCAACCTAAAGTGACATTTTAGTTATAGGAGGATCCTGATGGGCAGCATCTAGCATCTCTAGCATCTTATGTCTATATGTTATTCCACAGTAAGATCTCTCTGTCTTAACTACTAACTCTGTGTCTGCTTGGGAGTTTGGGGTTTTCTTGTGTGTTCCAAAACATCCTCTTACATTCTCCATCACATAAATCAACCATTAGAGAGAGTAGCCCCCCAGCAGGTCTGTAGGACTAGTAACCAAGGTGCACTGTTCCACACAGATAAAAGCACAGTAATCAAACTCTCCCTATGTCACTGTGACGGGAGGGCCCGTGGAACCCAGAATCCCTTGGAAAGGTTGAAAAACCCTTGTTTCAGCTCCCCATGCACCTCTTATGTCCAAGTCCCCCTGTGCCATCCTGGCACAGGGTGACTGAGAAAATATGTCTTGGATTACTTAAAATGGGACAGTAATATTTATCCACAATATCTCCCAGGATATATGTAAAGATTATTCTTGGTATGTTTGATTCTGAACTCAACATGTTAGTTGAGAGAGCTGATCACATTGGCCTCTGTACAATGTAGGAGACGGGTCGACTCCTGCTGGAGCTCCTGCTATTGTGTGAAAGTGTCCTCTGTTTATACTTTTGATAATGTATAATCTACTGTGTGAAGCTCGGTGACAACAAGTCTGAGCTGTAGTGAAATCCTGATTTATCACAACAATGCTCAGGAGGGCACGGAGTCACATTGGCTGCTTTAAGGGATTAGTTAATTAGCTCATGTTAATTAGGTTTCTGGTTACAGGTGTATTGTTAGAGTAATATGAGCAGGAGGTAGGAACCTCCTCTTCTACTGTATATAAGACTTGTATTTTGGTTCTAATAAAGAGTCCATGTTCAGCAAACAAACGAGTGTCGTCGTCTGTTGTTGATAGAGGTTGGAATATCTGATATCTTTATTCAGACTGGGAGGAAGTGGTATATGACGAAAGCACTCAAGCGAAGTGTGGGACGTTCTGTCACAGCACCAAAAAAGAAAGAACACTTTTGCTATATTTTTAAGTAGGCAATACAAAATTAATGAGAGAAGAAAGTTACCGTATTTTTCGGACTATAAGACGCACTTTTCCCCCCCAGAAATATGGGGGAAAATGTCCCTGCGTCTTATAGTGCGAATACACGACAAGCCCCGCCCCCCGCCGTTGCTGGCACCGCCCCTGCCATCCGCTCGCATCACTCCCCGTAGCCGCTGGAATCCCCCGACCGCCGCCACTGGCTCCGCCCCCCCCGCTGCCACTGGCCTCGCCCCCCGCCACCGCTGCGAATTCAAATAGATCCGCTCTCTCTTACTTTTCTCCCTTCGGCTTACAGAAAGGGAAGGGGGGCGGCGGGGGATATACAGACAGCCCGCAGCTCTCCTCTCCCTGTCACAGCGCCGCTGCCGAGTTCTCTGGCAAATAGAGCAGCGGCGCTGTGACAGGGAGAGGAGAGCTGCGGGCTGTCTGTATCCCCCGCCGCCCCCCTTCCCTTTCTGTAAGCCGAAGGGAGAAAAGTAAGAGAGAGCGGATCTAATTGGATTCTCTGCGCTGCCACCCAGCTTCCTGCTCGTTGTTTCCCTCCCCATGATTGGCCACAGCAGAGGGCCAATCAGAAGACACTGGGGGCATCATGGGAAATTAAGTCACGGCAGAGTTCTGGCACCAGTTCCCCCAGCATGCAAGCACTCTGCTGGAGGGGAGGGAGGGGGTGTTAGAAGAGGAGCAAAAGAAAATACTCTGCTGGGGGACACCACCAGAGAGCCACGCTGTACCCCGCACCGCCAGAGAGCCACGCTGTACCCTGCACGCACCACCAGAGAGCCACGCTGTACCCCGCACCGCCAGAGAGCCACGCTGTACCCCGCACCGCCAGAGAGCCACGCTGTACCCTGCACCGCCAGAGAGCCACGCTGTACCCTGCATGCACCACCAGAGAGCCACGCTGTACCCCGCACCGCCAGAGAGCCACGCTGTACCCCGCACCGCCAGAGAGCCACGCTGTACCCCGCACCGCCAGAGAGCCACGCTGTACCCCGCACCGCCAGGGAGCCACGCTGTACCCCGCACCGCCAGGGAGCCACGCTGTACCCCACACCGCCAGAGAGGGAGCCACTCTGTTCCCGCACCACCAGAGAGGGAGACACATTGTACCCGCACCACCAGAGAGGGAGAAAGACCGAGCCACTGCCAGGATACAGACATGCTACACTACTGACTAGAGTCACCCCGGGCAACCCAGAGTGAGCGAACGTCCAGCAAGAGGGATCACTGTTGCGATTTCGCTGGGTCTGGTAAGAGGGCCTGTTGGCCATTATCCATTACTATTCCCAGGGACTGAGCCATTAGGAAGTGCCTAGCCTGCTATTCTCTAGGCCTTATTGACCACCACAACGTCCCTCTCTGTCCTCTTCCCACGGCGTCCCCTCTGTCCTCTTCCCACGGCGTCCCCTCTGTCCTCTTCCCACGGCGTCCCCTCTGTCCTCTTCCCACGGCGTCCCCTCTGTCCTCTTCCCACGGCGTCCCCTCTGTCCTCTTCCCAGGGCGTTACTCTGTCCTCTTCCCAGGGTGTCCCTCTGTCCTTCACCCACGGCAACCCTCTGTCCTCTTCCCACAGCGTCCCCTCTGTCCTCTTCCCATGAAGATGACAGGGCGGGTCTTTAAAAGGAAGGGGTGGGTCATATTTTTAAATTAGGGGGTGCGCAAGTTTAGTCAGGCCTAGCGCAGCACAAAACCTAAATACACCACTGATGGCAATGGTCACTCTGCGTTTACTATGGCAATGGTCACTCTGCGTTTACTATGGCAATGGTCAGGCTGCATTTACTATGGCAATGGTCAGGCTGCATTTCATGGGCACTGGAAAATATTTTGGTACACCATTTGGTTCAGAATATTTTTTTTCTTGTTTTCCTCCTCTAAAACCTAGGTGCGTCTTATGGTCAGGTGCGTCTTATGGTGCGAAAAATACGGTACATCATGTGAGTAGGGATGAGCGCAGGCACTTTAGGATCCTACTCTGAACCCACGTGAACGAGCTCGCCAGGAAGTTGTCTCTGTACTGTGCCAATTATCTGCAGCAGATGCATTCCCTGCCTCGCAGCAACACATATACATGCCTTGTATAAATGCAGCTGCACTGCACTGGATAATGTAGCCAGGAACTGTACTCCTGGCACTGCAGCTCTCATGCAGTGAAGAGATCCTGTCATTTACCCTCCCTTTTCACTCCTTTTATCCATTAACAGATTGTCCTGTATTTTGTGAACAGAATACAAGACGTTCTGTAAAAGGACAAAGGGGGGCGAGGGGCGCAAAAACAACATTACCGGTATCTCTTGAACTTATGAGAGCTGCAGCTCTTGTCCATTCACAGAACACTCTGTATTATTTTCACAAAATACAAGGCGCTCTGTTAATGGACAAGGGGAGATTAAAGAATCTGTTAATGGACAATAGAAGATTTAAGAAAGGGTAAACAACAGGATTCCCATCACTGTATGAGAGCCGCAGCACCGGTAGTACAACGATAGCTGTATTATCCAGCAGGTACAGATTAATGAATTATACAGTTAACATGGCTGGACATTTAATACACTTCAAAAGGAGGTAACATTTTTTTCCCCGATTTTTTTTTTAATATTTGTGGCCGATTCTACTTTATATGCTAACAGATGATCCAAAGTGCTCTTTGTAGAAAAAAAAGTTCTTAGTTCCAAAATAAAAATGAACTTTAGCGATTATACTTTTTTTTTTTTTACCACATGCAAGTCCAAATAATGACAATTTAGAGACCAAGGACACATCACTGAAGTTTGTATGCAACAGATATTTTTATTTGTATTGATAAATGTAGTTCTAACCTTCTTGTGCTCCACTCTGCAGACATGTTCCTGATTCACAGTCTCGTTTCTCTGGGGTAGAAAAAGATTTCAGCTTTACGGCATTCAGGCTTTCAAGAGCACTGCAAGGTTTAGTTAGAGTTTTGAAGACAGAAATGCTGCTTCCAGACTGTGGAAGCCCAGGTGAGTCCTCTTCATTACACTGGACCTCCTTTGGGCAATCCTGTGTTAAAGAAGTGCCACTAGTGTCATCATCACTTGATAATCCTTCCTGTTGTAAAGCATTAGCTGATTTTAATGCAAACTGATCACAATAAATGTCTTTTTTACCATTATAAGGCACAGACATGCTTCTGGACTCAAACAATGCTGAAAGCTTTTCTCCTCTACTTTTAATTTCCTCTTTGTGATGATCACAAACATCACTTTCAGGCAGTTCACTAGAAGAAGCAAGTTCATCGGTGTTACTTTCTGCTATTCTGCCAGAGATGTCAGCGGCTATAGGCAGAATGCAGGTTGCGTAATTAATCTCTTTTTTGCCATTGTCAGCTAATACGGATTTGACAGTATCAGGTTTAAATAACGATTTGTTCTCTGAATAGGTTTCCTGAATTTTCCCCTCTATATTGTTTTCTTGATGCGTACCCATGGTTTCTGCTGAATGTAAACTGTTTTGTGAAAGGGGAGGGTTCACATTTGACTCCCCGTCATCCAATTCAGTGAAATCAAAACTGTCCATCAGGTTAAATGAAACTTCTGTAAAAGAAGTTATATTTTCATTCTCTAAGCCCCCATCATCCAGTTCTAATTTAGCTGGGTTAGGAGAAGAACACAGCACTGGGGTAGGAGACTCTACTTGACGTAGAGCCAACTGATGTGAGTTGTTTTTACAGTACTTGTTTGCATTATAAGGCTCCTTGTTTGATGGCCTGCTTACATGTTCTAAATCATTTAATTTGTGACCATTCATATGTGTTTTTTCAGCTTCTGAAGTCCGTCTATTTTCTCCTTTTAGTTCCTCCTGTTTTATTCTATCATTTTGAAAGCAATTTACAGGGTTTTTGTTGGGCAACTCATCTGGACTTCCTGACAGCACAAATGTGTCATTGTCATCACCATAATCAGTGCGGGAGGGCTGATCTAAGTAAATATCCCATCTACTTTTTACAGGATAAGGTTTTACTGGTGATGGTTCCTGACAAACATTTTCACGTTTTAGAAGAGGACTGCCTGCAAATGCAGATCCTAAAAGGTCCTTGTCTGGTTTTACTGGTGCTTGGTCAATAGGTTGATCCACTAAGTTAGTCAATGTTCCTTCTTTACTTGGCTGTGACTTTAACAGGGCCAAAATTTGTGCTGTGCTTCGTAAACCTTGCTTAGTTCTGTTTTCATCTTCTAGTACATTTATAGCAGCAATATTTTCTCTTTCAGGTCCTTGATTTTTAATACTTGAAAAATGACTGCCATTAATTTGTGGGTTTCCACAGGTCACACTGCTCTGCTTTTCACATGTGTAGGATCTGTCATCTGGATTGTATGAGTTTTGCCACTGTACTGCTCCCACGGTGTCAGCCTTCTTGGTGAACGAAGCAGCAAAGAGAGGGGAAGTAGTAAAGAGCTCTGAAGACGAAGATGTACAATGTTGTACCAGCTGAGATGTCCTCCCTGACTCCTCCACCTCTGGACATGGCTTCTTGGTTACTTCACGGGGACACTGAAATCCCTGAAAAAGAATGTATCTTACATGTAAAACATGACAAGCCATATATTACCCCCTTGTTTTTATTCTTATTTTTATCCATTAGTGGCTTCCGTGGAGTCTTACTTGAACAATGAAAAACTGATTATGTACTAGAGGTCGACCGATAGATCGGCCCATATTTGGCAGTTTTTAAGAAATCGGCATCAGCCGATTATTGTGGAAATTAGGCCGATTCGCGGCTGCTACACTATACTTGGCCCACAGGGCTGCCACACTATACCTGGCCCGCAGGGCTGCCAGTAGAACTGACCAGAGCCCTGCTCCACCTACAGCAGCATGTGAAATTAACCCTTCATCAGCGCCGTCGATAGCCTGCGCGGCGGCCGGCCCCTATAGAGGAGAGAAGAAGGAGAAAGTTTGCTACAGCCCGTCAGGGGAGGGGCGGTGCTAGTGAGAGGAAGAAAGCATAATTAGCATGTCACAAGCCCGAGCCTCTGCCACCTGACTAGTAACGCCCCCCCAGTAGGTGATCGTGGCCAGCACTAGCTAGCTCCTCTTCCTTTCCTGCTTGTAATGCAAATGGCCGGTCATCTCATCAGCGTCTATCTGCATGCACCTAGCCCTATCGGGTGCATGCAGATAGATACCAAAAAGCAGCATGGATGGAGGGCAAGTCACAAAAATGTAATGTATGCTGCTGTGCCCACTGCAGACTTTATTTAATCTATTTTGATGGGAGTTTATGGATGAGGATGACTTTGGGTGGATATGAGAGTTGCATTGTGGAGATCCTCTTCACATTGTAACTCTCATCCTCATCCATTTTCACAATGCAACTCAACCATCTTCATACCCACAACGCATCCCCACCCACGCCCAGCATCATCCATCCCTCTCCACAACGCATCCCCACCCACGTCCGGCACCATCAATCCCTCTCCACAACGCATCCCCACCCACGCCAGGCACCGTCCATCCCTCTCCACAATGCATCCCCACCCACACCCAGCACCATCCATTCCTCTCCACAACGCATCCCCACCCACGCCCGGCACCGTCCATCCCTCTCCACAACGCATCCCCACCCACGCCCAGCACCGTCCATCCCTCTCTACAATGCATCCCCACAACAATCGGCCTAAAATATCAACCGCAAAATTCGGCATCATATATCGGCCATCGGCCGCCCTGATTTCTGAATATCGCCACCAGCCTGAGAAAAACCCATATCGGTCGACCTCTATTATGTACCATCAAACCCCTCCAATAAGAAAATGCTCTGTAAAATAGTTTAATTATTTTATAAAAAGGGCTTTTCGATAGGTAGAGATAAAGTGGCTACATAGAATTCAGTCTTTTTATAAGTTGGATCAGCTTTAGTCCAAAGGAAAAAATAAATAAAAAATCAACCACCTCATGTCAAAACAATAAATAAAACTTAAAAAAAAAAAAAAAGAAAATCAACCACCTCCAGTGTAACTCATCATCAGGTCTTGTTAAAGCCAGCCACAGACATTTCAAATCTCAGCCGGTTCAGCAGGGACATTTTGTCATGTTACAACCAAAACGTAAAGGTGTTTTATTGGGGTTTTATGTGATAGACCAACACAAACTGGCACATAATTGTGAAGTGGAAGGAAAAATAGGATTTTTGTACTCACCGTAAAATCCTTTTCTCTGAAGTTCATTGACGGACACAGCAACTTAAATCTTGACCTTAGGGTTATATCGCCACCTTCAGGAGAGGACAAGGCAGAACATGTTAAAAAAGCAAAACTGTACAGTACCGCCCAGGGGGCGGTCCTACTGGCTATAACCTCTCACACTGCATCCAGCAGCTCAGTTCGTCAAAAAGCAGTACAAACATAAAAAGGAGGGCTGGGTGCTGTGCCCGTCAATGAACTTCAAAGAAAAGGATTTTACGGTGAGTACAAAAATCCTATTTTCTCTTTCGTTCATTGAAGGACACAGTAACTTAAATCTTGACCTTAGGGACGTCCCCAAGCAGTGTCAAAAAAACGAGGGGTGGGAACAGCAAGCAAACAAACTTCACCCATAACAACCAGAGCTCCTCAACAGAGGAGTTGCAACCTTAAACAGCCGCCTGCAAAACCTTGCGGCCGAAGGAAGCATCCGCAGATGCACTCACATCAACCTTGTAAAATTTTGTGAAAGTGTTAACGGACGACCAGGTCGCCGCCTTACACACCTGGGAAACGGACGCTTGATGACGGAAAGCCCAGGAGGCACCAATTGCCCTGGTCGAATGTGCCCAGACAGGAAAGGGAGGCGCCCGTCCTTTTAAGGCATAAGCCTGGATCACAATCTGACTGATCCACCGAGAAATGGTGGCCGACGAGATCGCCAGGCCCTTCTTCGTACCAGTCACTGACACAAAGAGTGAGTCTGACCTCCGGAACAGAGCCATAGCAGACAGATACAACCGCAGAGCCCGGACCATGTCCAAGGAATGCAAAGTAACCTCCTTAGGATGCGACGGCCGAGGACACAAGGACGGAAGCACAATGTCCTTATTTAGATGAAACGCCGAAACAACCTTAGGAAGAAATGAAGGCTGCGGTCGTAGCACCGCCTTATCCTTGTGAAGGATCAAGTAGGGAGACTTGCAAGACAAGGCTGCCAACTCAGAAACCCTCCTGGCCGATGTAATAGCCACCAGAAAGGCTACCTTCTGAGAGAGAGTGTCAATAAGGGGATCTCCCTAATGTTTTCAAAAGGCGGCTTCTGAAAAACCGAGAGCACCAGATTCAAATCCCACGGCAGCGGTGGCCGAACCGGAGGGGCCACATGTCGAACCCCTTGCACAAACGTACTCACCAAAGAATGAGCCGCCAGGGGTCGCTGAAAAAAGACAGCTAAGGCTGATATCTGCCCCTTAATGGTGCTTAAAGGAACACTACAAAGGTAGATTTTTTTTTTTTAAATAACAAACATGTTATACTTACCTCCACTGTGCAGCTCGTTTTGCACAGAGTGGCCCCCGAACCTGGTCTTCTGGGGTCCCTCGGCGACTGTCTCGGCTCCTCCCCGCAAGAACTTTCCTCCTTCATGCGAGCGAGCTCGCATGGTGGTGAGTTCTTGCGGGCGCGCTCCAGTGATACAGCCGGCGGCTATAGCCACTCACTGTATCACTCGGCCCCGCCCCCCGCGTCATTGGATGTGATTGACAGCAGCGCGAGCCAATGGCTGCGCTGCTTTCAATCAACCAATGAATGAGCCGAGAAGCCGGCCAAGAAGCCTGCGCATTCACGGTGCAGGACTTTCGAGGGGTCATGTAAGTAAATGGGGGCTCGGGGGGGGGGCGCTAATCCACAGATGTTTTTTCACCTTAAAAACAGCAAAATCCTGGAAACCAAATACGTACGTGGACGCCACCACATCTCCTCACACATAGAGATGTAGGCCTTCCATGTGCGATGATAAATCTTCAGAGAAGTGGAGATTATCGAGTACGACAGACCTTGGTCACTTAGCATCTGACTTTCAAACAGCGACGCCATTAAAGCCAGCGACTGTAAGGCAGGATGAAGTATAGGGCCCTGCGACAGAAGGTCCTCTCGCATCGGCAGTCGCCAAGGAACATCCGCCACCATCCGCACTATGTCGGCGTACCAGGGACGCCGAGGCAAATCTGGGGCAATTAGAATCACCGGGATCCCCTCTGCGAAACAGACGAGGGAGAATTTTTATAGGGGGGAGGGCATAAATCAGCCGATAATGCTCCCAAGGAGCCACCAACGTGTCTGTCGCGTCCGCCCATGGGTCCTTGGACCTGGCCACAAACCTCAGCACCTTCCGATTGAGTCAAGAGGCCAGGAGATCCACATCTGGCGTGCCCCATCTCAGGCAAAGGAGTCGAAAGACCTCCGGATGTAGTGACCATTCCCCTTGGTCCAGCATCTGGCGACTTAGGTAGTCTGCTTGACAGTTTTCTACGCCCGGAATGTACACGGCTGATAGAGCCGACACGCGCCACTCTGCCCACCTCAGGATGTGAGCGACCTCCAATGCTGCAGCCGAGCTCCTCGTTCCTCCTGGATTCTGACTGGGCATCCCTGCAGCCTCTGAGACCATGTGGAGGGGCACCGCCTGATCGCCCGAAGTTCCAGCACATTGGATTGGCAGGCGGGATTCTTTCTGCGTCCAGCGACCCTGTGCCGACTGTATGCCGCAAACTCATCCCCAACCGGTCAGGCTGGTGGCTAACGTGATCACCGTCAAATGAAAAGGAAGGAACGACCTCCCGGACTGAGGGGCCGGAGACCTCAGCCACCAGACCAGGGATTCCCTGACTAGGTGGCTCACCCAAATCCGAGAATCCAGAGACAACGGAGACTTGTCCCATTTGGATAGAATCTCCTTTTGCAAGACTCGAGTGTGGAATTGGCCTCGAAAGTGGCCACCATGAGACCCAGGACTCGCATGCAAAAACGCAGCGACGACCACTTGCGGGACGTCAACAGCTGCACCGCAGCCTGAAGAGTCTGCAGCTTGTCCAAAGGGAGAAAGACCCTCGCCTCTGAGGAGTCCAGAATCAAGCCCAGGTACTCCAGGCATTGAGTTGGTACTAACACCGACTTCTGGAGGTTCAGAACCCAACCGAACTCCCGAAAAGTCTGATTGGCTATCGCCACATCCTCCTCTAATTCTGAGACTGAAGCTGCTCTCAGAAGGAGGTCGTCCAGGTAGCCCACGATTGCGATTCCTCGCTGTCTCAGCAAAGCCAGAATCGGGGCGAGCACATTGGTGAAAACCCTTAGTGCCGACGCAAGGCCAAAAGGGAGAGCTACAAATTGGTAGTGCTCGTCCCCGACCAAACCGCAGAAATCTTTGATGCCTGACGCATATGGGGACATGTAAGTATGCGTCCTTGATGTCCAGGGACGCCAGAAAATCCCCCCGGATGGAGTGCAGCGACCACAGAGCGAACTGATTCCATCCTGAATCTTTTCACCTTCACAAATCTGTTGAGGGCCTTGAGGTCCAGAATTGGACGGACCCCTTCCTTCTTTGGGACTACAAACAAACTGGAGTAGAATCCCTGAAACCTTTCCTGCGACGGTACTGGCACTATCACCCCGCGCAGCAGCAGGTCCTGCACTGCCCCCAACAAGGCTTCCCGACGAGCTGGGAGAAGATGAAGGTTTGAGGAAAAAAACCTGTTTGGTGGACAAGAGAGGAACTCTATCTTGTATCAGATGAAACCACTTCGCAGACCAACTAGTCGGAAAGCAGGGAGGTCCACCGAGCTGCAAACTCCCGAAGGCGACCCCCCATCCGGGATTCGGGCGGGGGCAAACCTTCATGCTGTCGTGGATTTGATTGCAGGCTTGTTTGGCTTGCGAAACCAGGGACGCTTCTGTCCCTCCGTGGACACCTTGTCGGTCTGGGGACGCTTACCCGCTGCCCCGGGCGGACGAAAAAAACGCTTCTGAGCAGAGAAGGAAGGTCCTGGCCTACGGCGAGGCTCCTTAACTTTTCTGGACTGTGGGAGGAATGTACTCTTACCCCCAGTAACATTTTTAATGTCATCCAGCGAGGCTCCAAAGAGCCTCTCCCCCTGGAAGGGCAAATCCGCCAGAGCCTTCTTAGGTGCCTGGTCCGCAGACCAGCATTTTAGCCAAATCAGGCGACATAGCACCACAGCAGATACTGAGGCTCTAGGAAGCAAGGGGGCCGTATCTAAGGCCGCATCGTAGACATACTTAAGGCCATGCACCAATTGGTCCGCCAGTTCCACGCAGACCGGGGAAGCCTGTTGCTTTTCCAACTCACGATGCAACAATTTTGCCCATTCAGTAAGTGTCTGGGACACCAGGGCCGTGGCCAACACTGGCCGCAATGCTGACCCCACCACCGTAAACATGGACCAGGCAACCGCCTTGGCCCTCCTATCGGCAGGGTCCTTAAAAGCAGGGGTCCCCTCCACCGGAATCGTGGTTACCTTATTTAACCTGGATACCGAAGGGTCAACAATAGGGGGAGATGTCCATTTTTTTCAGGAAATTCTCATCAAAGGGGTAACGCACTGCCATGCGTTTTGGGACCGAAAAGGCCCGCTGCTGGCATTCTTATTCTTTGTAGATAAATTTATCAAAATAGGTCAGGTAGGGAAACACCTTAGCCGTGCGGGCCGGCTTGTGAGACTTAAAAGGGACCGACACCTCTGTAGATGCCCCCGCCGTATCCTCCATTTTTGGGGTATCCCGCACCGCTGTGATAAGTGCTCCTACAAGTGCCCTTTCCTGCGCTGACCCGGACACGGAATCATCCTCACTGTCCGAACGGTCCTGGTGAAAATTCAGAAAAGGGGCCGGTTGCCACAGCAAGGCCCGAGTCTGAATCAGAGCTTTCCCCAGAAGACGGTGGGGGGAGGGGGCAATTTTTACCCCCCCTTGTGCCCGCACGCTGCTTCCACACCTGGCAACAAAAGACTCCAGGACCGCCAACAAAGCGCCCATAGACACCGCAGGTGCAAGGGAGCCGGTTGCCACCACAGGTATGTCTGGGGAAGAAGCGCCAGCTTCTGACGCCATGCTGACCCACACTCGCCTGACACCCGTTAGGGACCGCAGGCCAGTTACACTAAAAGTCCACCCTCCTAGCTGCCACAGACTGAGGGCCCCCCCGCAGGACTCACCACCCTGGCCCAGGTAGTGTGCTGTGCTGGAATCAAAAAGCAGAAAAAAATGAAAAAATCTCCAGGACCAATGGTCCCCACCGGGAGCCAGGTCCTTCTCCTACACTAGGCAGAAAAAAATAGGATTTTTTTAACAGCTTACCTGTAAAATCCTTTTCTTGGAGTACATCACGGGACACAGAGCGACATAGTCATTACTATGTGGGTTATATAGATACCTTCAGGTGCTGGCACTGGCAACTTCCAAAACCGGAAGTACCCTCCCCTATATAAGCCCCTCCCATCCGGGAGTACCTCAGTTTTGTAGCAAAGCAATAAGTGTCCCCAAAAGAGGGGTGGGAGCTCTGTGTCCCGTGATGTACTCCAAGAAAAGGATTTTACAGGTAAGCTGTTATAAAAATCCTATTTTCTTTCTCGTACATCACGGGACACAGAGCGACATAGTCATTACTATGTGGGACGTCCCAAAGCAATGCCAAATGAGGGGGGGGGATACACCATGCATAAGCTGGGCGCTATCAGACATGAGGATCTTTTGTGGCCTGCAACACACTGCGCCCAAAGGCGACATCCTCCTGACTTCTAACGTCCACCTGGTAGAACCTAGTAAACGTGTGTACTGAAGACCATGTTGCGGCCTTACAGATTTGAGCCAGGGAGGCCTGGTGATGCACTGCCCATGAAGTTCCAACTGCTCTCGTGGAGTGCGCCCTAACTTTGAACGGAGGCGGTCTCCTTCTCAAGCCATAGGCTTGCATTATGACCTGTCGAATCCACTTGGCTAAAGTAGATTTTGACGCTGCCTGACCCTTTCTGGGGCCTTCCGGCAGAATAAACAAAGTATCCGTTCTGCGAATCTGAGCAGTGGCTTTTAGATAAGCTTTAACTGCTCTTACTACATCCAAAGCATGTAATAACTTTTCCTCTACCGAACTAGGTTTGGGGAAAAAGGAAGGAAGAACCACATCTTGGTTCAAATGAAACCTCGATACCACCTTAGGAAGAAAGGCTGGATGAGGACGTAACACTACTCTGTCCTTATGGATAACCAGATATGGCTCTTTACAGGACATAGCTGCTAATTCCGACACTCTTTTAGCCGAACAAATGGCTACTAGAAAAATCAATTTCCTGGTGAGAAGAACCAAGGAAATGTGCTGTAATGGTTCAAATGGTTGTTTCTGTAGAACCGACAGAACCAGGTTTAAGTCCCATGGACATATGGGAATATTAACCGGAGGGCTAATACGCATCACTCCTTGTATAAAAGCTTTGACTAGTGAATGCGAAGCCAAGGGCCTTTGAAAAAATATTGACAAGGCCGAAATCTGACCCTTGATAGTACTCAAGGCAAACTTCCTATCTACAGCCCACTGTAGGAAGTCCAGAATCCTACCTATTACGTACTTACGTGGATGCCATTTCATGGCTTCACACCAAGCGATGTACGCCTTCCAGATTCTATAGTAGATCTGCCTGGATACCGGCTTCCTGGCATTGATCATGGTAGATACCACAGGATTAGAGAGACCTCTCTTTTTTAGAATGTGGGCTTCAATAGCCAGGCCGTCAAACCTAGGGCTGGTAAGGAAGGGTGGTATATCGGTCCTTGCGAAAGCAGGTCCGGACGATGTGGGAGGGTCCAAGGACTCCCCACAGACATTTTTACAATCTCCGCGTACCATGCTCTTCGGGGCCATGCTGGAGCCACCAGAATCACTGGTTTCTTTTCTACCCTGATTCTGCGGAGTAATCGAGGTAACAATTGTGGCGGTGGAAATGCATATATCAGCTTGAACTTATCCCAAGGGAACACTAGGGCATCCGAGCCGCAAGCTAGGGGATCCCTTGTCCGAGAGACAAACCTGTCCACCTTTGCGTTGAATCTGGATGCTAGCAGATCTACATCCGGTGTTCCCCACCGCTGACATATTGTCCGGAAAACCTCGGGGTGAAGGGACCATTCCCCTGGGCATAATTGTTGGCGACTTAGAAAGTCCGCCTTCAAATTCTCCACTCCTGGAATGAATACCGCGGATATGGCTGGGACATATCTTTCTGCCCATTTCAGGATGTAATTTACTTCCCTCTGGGCTGCACGACTCCTGGTGCCACCCTGATGATTGATATATGCCACTACCGTGGCATTGTCTGATTGAATTCTGACAGGGGACCCTTGGAGTTTGGATGTCCATGCTACTAGGGCATACCGGGCTGCTCGTATCTCTAAGAGATTGATGGGCAGGGCCTTTTCTGCATCCGACCATCTGCCCTGGAGAGACCATTGCTCCAGTACTGCTCCCCAGCCTATAAGGCTGGCATCTGTAGTGACCACCTTCCAAGAAATCGGACTGAAGGATTTTCCTTTTTCCAAATTCTGGGGAACCAACCACCAACGGAGGCTCTTGCGAACGGAAGGGGACAAGGACATTGGTAAGTCTAGGGCCTGAACTTTTTTGTTCCAGGCTGACAGTATGGCCCTTTGCAAATTCCTTGAATGGAATTGACCGTAGGGTACTGCTTCGAAAGATGCCACCATTTTTCCCAGCAGCCTCATGCACAGGCGTCTGAATCCAGCCTTAGCCCCAAGTATTCCAGACTTTTGACTGGTTTTAGGGCTGACTTGCCTCGGTTGATAATCCAACCGTGAGATTCCAGATACTTGATTGTCTTGTGAACGACCACTTCTAGTTTTTCCACTGAGTGGTCTATCAGCAACAAGTCGTCTAGATATGCCATTATCGTTACACCCTGTGTTCTTAGATTGGCCAATAATGGGGCCAGAATTTTTGTGAACACTCGTGGTGCTGTGGCCAGACCGAAGGGTAAGGCTCTGAACTGAAAATGGCGCCCTTCTACCGCAAAGCGTAGAAATTTTTGGTGGGCTGGAAAGATGGGAATGTGCAAATAAGCATCTTTGATGTCGATCGAGGCTAACCATTCCTCCCCTTGTAGGGCAGTGGCCACCGATCGGATCGACTCCATCCGGAAAGTCCTGATATGTAGGAATTTGTTTAGCCCTTTTAGATTTAATATGGGCCTCACGTCCCCGTTTGGCTTCGGGACTGTAAAGAGGTTTGAGTAAAACCCGAACCCCCATTCTTCCAGGGGAACCTCCATAATTACTCCTTGGAGTAATAGTTGTTCTAGTGCCAACAGGAAGGATCCTCTCTTCCGGGGATCCCTTGGCACGTTTGACCTCATAAAATGGGAAGGAGGAGAGTCTTTTAACTCCAATCTGTATCCCAGACTTACTGCGGAGAGCACCCATCTGTCTCTGATCGTGTCCCGCCAGGTCTCTGCGAACAACTGGAGTCTTCCCCCCACCCGATTGAGTGGGGGCAACCCTTCATGAATTTGACTTTGGGGGAGGTTTTGTACCTCTCCTGACCCAGGGTTTCTTGTTACCCTGCGATTGTCCCTGATTTTTACCCCCGGGATTTGACCGAGGAGGCCGTCGGAACTGTTTCACAGCCGATGCCCCAGGGACTGGGGAAGCAGGCCTCTTAAAAGAGGGACCTCTAACTCTGTTTTTAACCGGCAAGAGTGTGCTTTTACCGCTGGAAATTTTCTGGATATATTTGTCCAGGTCTCCCCGAATAAGCGTTCACCATGAAATGGGAAGCTAACTAGCAATTTTTTACAGGGAGCTTCAGCAGACCAGTTCTTGAGCCATAGAAGCCTACGCATATGTACTACAGACAGCGTAAGGCGGGAAGCCTGATGGATTGAATCCTTTATGGCGTCAACCGCAAAGCATAAGGCTCTAGGTAGATCAGCTAGGGCAAGGGCCTGCTGATCCGGCAAGTCCCTTAAGACCTGTTTTAACTGATCCTTCACTGCTTGGCAGACCCCAATAGCTGCCACTGCTGGTTGTGTCACCAAGCCTGCTGTAGAGAAAGCAGCCTTTAATGAGGACTCCAATTTTTTATCTATTGGGTCCTTGAACATTTGGACATTATCTACTGGACATGTCAATGATTTATTCACACAAGAGATGGCTGCGTCCACTGTAGGAACCCTCCATTTTTTGATGAACTTATCCTCCATGGGATAGACCACTGGAAATCTCTTGGGGGGAGTAAATATTTTATCAGGATGTTCCCAATCCTGGTAAATGAGCCCTTCCAGTAAAGGGTGAAGTGGAAAGGAACAAACAGTCTGGGGAGCTTTTAGCGACCCCAGCGAGGAGACAGTAGTGGTTGATGGCTCCGCAAGGGGCATTTTAAATGCTGATCGGACCATGTTAGTCAGGGACTGAACCCATAATCTTTCAGCTTGAGATGCTGAGAAAGGTTCCTCCACTGTTGATTCCTCTATAACAGAATCAACCTCATCCTGATCCCCTTCAGGTAGGTCGATCCCTGTATGGGACTGTTGCTCCGCTAACAGGTACTCTGAGGGAGGAGACGGAGATCGGGCGCGCTTTCCCTCTGACAGGGAGGCAGCGATCAATGTTGTCAATCTCTCTTCCAATCCTCCCAGAGCTGAGGAAAAAACCTCCTCTGTTACATACACAGGAGCAGGTGAACTGAGGACAGCCACAGTACCAGGTACTCCTGAGGGGTCTCTACGGTCACTAACCTCTGAATTTTCAGGGGAGACTGGTGCAGCAGAAGCATGCCCAAGATCCTCAGAGCCCGATGGAGACCCCCTTCGCTTCCTGGAAGATTTAGTTCCGGAGCCTTTGGACGGCATATTCCTAAGCCCAAAGCTGAGGTATTTCAGCCGTAATACACCACTTTTACTGAGAATAGTCTAGCACAATTGCTGCTATATAACAGTTGGTGTCTACTAAAGTGCCTTTCCAGGGGATGCCTGCATCAACCGCCTGTGTGCCTTATTTTACTGTTGCTAGCTCTGTCTGTGCACTTCAATAGCCAGCTGACACTTGTAACTGTGCCTTTAAACACGCTGGACGCCCGCACATGCGCAGTAGCGCCGCGCACCGAGCGTCATCCACCAGCTCCGCCCCTTTTTCCCGGTAGCCTCTATATATATAGAGGCGCGTGCACGCGCACGGGCACGTGCGCCTTCGGCGCTCTTTTAAAAAAATAAAGAACTAGATGGGAGCCAGGGTCCTGTTTGCCGCAGGGCCCGGGGATGGATGACCGCAGCAACAGGGCAGAGGAGACAGTTTCCCAGCAGAGAACTTACCAACTGCCTGGATTTGACTTTGGAAGAAAAAATCCACATTTACAAGAAAAAAACCACAGCGGCCTCTAGTGATTAACACAGGTACCGCGGTCTTACCATTTTTTTTTTTTTTTCTTCTTGACCACTATTAAAATTTTTACATTTTCTTAGTAGTAACAGGCATGCACAGAATATTAGCGGGAATACCTTAGGTAACAGGCAGAAAGACAAATTAGGCTTGGGGGTCCCCCAATAGAACCAAGTTCCTGAGGGGCCCCCACTTACCTTTTCCTCGCCGCAGGACTCTGTTTGGTCCACAGAAGCCCAAACTTCACCTCTCACGGCAGGCATTGTAATTAAACATTCAGGGACCGGGTTCCCAAGGATTCCACTCCCCTGGACCTGTATAGCACCCTGCACAGAAAACATCTTGGTCGTGGGTATGACCAGAGCTCTGGATCCCAGGGTCCAGCCCTCCTAAGAGAGGCATTACAGGCAAAACCTTGCTCTTCTCTTGCAAGGCCCGGGTACCGACCGTTTAGCTATGAAGCTTTTTTGGTCGGATCCGGAATAGCTTACTGAGGCCCATAAAAGAACCTGTACGCAAGCCCAGTGAAAACACATGTTACTCTTTGGCCAACACCTTAGACACTGGCAAAAAACTGAGGTACTCCCGGATGGGAGCGGCTTATATAGGGGAGGGTACTTCCGGTTTTGGAAGTTGCCAGTGCCAGCACCTGAAGGTATCTATATAACCCACATAGTAATGACTATGTCGCTCTGTGTCCCGTGATGTACTCCAAGAAAAGGATTTTCACAGCCGATGTCCTAGGGACTGGAGAAGCAGGCCTCTTACAAGAGGGACCTCTAACTCTGTTTTTAACCGGCAAAAGTGTACTTTTACCGCTGGAAATTTTCTGGATATATTTGTCCAGGTCTTCCCCGAATAAGCGTTCACCATGAAATGGGAAGCTGACCAGCAATTTTTTACAGGGAGCTTCAGCAGACCAGTTTTTGAGCCATAGAAGCCTGCGCATATGTACTACAGACAGCGTAAGGCGGGAGGCCTGATGGATTGAATCCTTTATAGCGTCCACCGCAAAGCATAAGGCTCTAGGTAGATCAGCCAGGGCAAGAGCCTGCTGATCTGGCAAGTCCCTTAAGACCTGTTTCAACTGATCCTTCACTGCTTGGCAGACCCCAATAGCTGCCACTGCTGGTTGTGTCACCAAGCCTGCTGTAGCAAAAGCAGATTTTAATAAGGACTCTAATTTTTTATCTATTGGGTCCTTGAACATTTGGACATTATCCACTGGACATGTCAGTGATTTATTCACACAAGAGATGGCTGCGTCCACTGTAGGGACCCTCCATTTTTTGACGAACTTATCCTCCATGGGATAGATCACCTGAAATCTCTTGGGAGGAGTAAATATTTTATCAGGATGCTCCCAATCCTGGTAAATGAGCCCTTCCAGTAAAGGATGGATCGGAAAGGAACAAACAGTCTGGGGAGCTTTTAGCGACCCCAACAAGGAGACAGAAGTGGATGATGGCTCCGCAAGGGGCATTTTAAATGCTGATCGGACCATGTTAGTCAGGGACTGAACCCATAATCTTTCAGCATGTGATGCTGAGAATGGCTCTTCCACTGTTGATTCCTCTACAACAGAATCGACCTCATCCTGATCCCCCTCAGGTAGGTCGATCCCTGTATGGGACTGTTGCTCCGCTAACAGGCACTCTGAGGGAGGAGACGGAGATCGAGCGCTTTTTCCCTGTGACAGGGAAGCAGCGATCAATGCTGACAATCTCTCTTCCAGCCCTCCCAGAGCTGAGGAAAAAACCTCCTCTGTTACATACAGAGGAGCAGGTGAACTGAGGACAGCCACAGTACCAGGTACTCCTGAGGGTGCTCTACGGTTACTAACCTCTGATTCTTCAGGGGAGATTGGTGCAGCCGAAGCATGCCCAAGATCCTCAGAGCCCGATGGAGACCCCCTATGCTTCCTGGGATTTTTAGTCCCGGAGTTTTTAGAAGGCATATTCCTAAGCCCAAAGCTGAGGTATTCCAGCCAAAATACACCACTTACTGACAATAGTCTAGCACAAATGCTGCTATAAAAACAGTTGGTGTCTACTAATGTGCCTTTCTATGGGGATGCCTGCATCAACCGCTTGCTGTATGCCTTTTTTAAATGTTGCCAGCTCTGTCTCTGCACTCCATAGCCAGCTCACAACACATAATAGGATTTTTATAACAGCTTACCTGTAAAATCCTTTTCTTGGAGTACACCACGGGACACAGAGCTAGTCATTACATAATGGGTTAAGGGTCACCAGCGGTGATTGGACACTGGCACAACCAATGGAAGACAGTTCCCCTCCATATAACCCCTCCCATCAGGGAAGTACCTCAGTTTTGTAGCAAAGCAGTAAGGTTCCCATAAGAAGGGGGGGACCTCTGTGTCCCGTGGTGTACTCCAAGAAAAGGATTTTACAGGTAAGCTGTTATAAAAATCCTATTTTCTTTATCGTACACCACGGGACACAGAGCTAGTCATTACATAATGGGACGTCCCAGAGCAATGCTCATATGAAGGGGGGGAGACACAGATCAAAACAGGCCGCTTGCGGACCAGAAGCCCTATACTGCTGCCTGCAGCACACTTCGCCCAAAGGCGGAATCCTCATGTCCTTTCACATCTATTTGATAGAATTTGGAAAATGTATGGACTGAAGACCAAGTTGCAGCTTTACAGATCTGAGCCATCGAAGCCTGGTGGTGCACTGCCCATGAAGCACTTATCGCCCTGGTAGAGTGCGCCTTAACAGGAAAAGGAGGAGTCCTGTTCTTTAAACCATAAGCTTGAACAATTACTTGTCTAATCCACCTGGAAATGGTGGATTTTGATACCGCTTGGCCCTTCTTGGGCCCATCTGGTAAAATAAACAAAACATCTGTTTTACGTATCTGAGCGGTTGCTTGCAGATACACCTTTACCGCTCTCACTGGATCTAGAGAGTGTAATAATTTTCCCCCGCCGTCCGCGGGTTTGGAAAAAAGGAAGGCAGAACAATGTCTTGATTCAAGTGAAAAGCCGACACCACCTTAGGTAGAAAAGCCGGATGGGGTCGTAGTACGATTTTGTCCTTGTGACAAATTAGATAAGGCTCTTTACAAGAAAGAGCTGCTAGCTCTGATACTCTCCTAGCAGAAGCTATAGCAATCAGAAAGGCCAACTTCCTACTTAATATAATTAAAGGAATATGGCGAATAGGTTCAAAAGGTTGCTTTTGCAACACTGACAATACCAAATTCAAATCCCATGGACACAAGGGAGTCCTAACTGGAGGATTTATCCTCAGTACCCCCTTAATGAATGTCCGAACTAGGGAGTGAGATGCCAATGGTCTTCTGAAAGAAGACTGATAGAGCCGATATTTGCCCTTTGATGGTGCTAAGGGCTAAATTCATATCCACTCCTAACTGGCAAAAAGCAAGAATCCTACTTATTTCATACTTCTGAGGATTCCAACATCTGGATTCACACCAGGAAACGTATGCTCTCCAGACTCTCTGATAGATGAGTCTGGAGGCTGGCTTTCTAGCATTAATGAGCATAGAAAGAGCCGGACCAGAGACCCCTCTCTTTTTAAAAATGTGGGTCTCAGCAGCCAGGCCGTCAACTTTAGCCTTTGTAAGGAAGGGTGGAATACTGGACCCTGTGACAGCAGGTCATGTCGGAGTGGAAAATTCCAGGGCCTTCCTATCGCCGTTTTTACAATCTCGGCGTACCAAGGCCTCCTGGGCCAGTTTGGGGCCACTAGGATTACTGGTATTCCCTCCTCCTTGATCCTGCGAAGCAGTCTTTGTAGAAGAGGGATCGGAGGGAATGCCTAGATCAGTGAGAACTGATTCCATGGAGTTATTAGAGCGTCTGTATTATTAGAGCGTCTGTCCCGTAGGCTAGAGGATCTCTCGTTCTGGACACAAAGTTGTCCAATTTCTTGTTGAACCTGGCAGCTAGCAGGTCTACATCTGGGTTTCCCCATCTCAGACATATGGCCTGAAAGATCTCGGGGTGAAGAGACCACTCCCTGGTAGCAGCTGCTGACGACTCAGGTAGTCTGCTTGCCAATTTTCCATCCCTGGAATGAAGATTGCAGAAAGGCAAGGTACATGCTCTTCTGCCCATGCCAGGATCCGGTTCACCTCTCTTTGGGCTGCCCGACTGCGGGTGCCTCCTTGGTGATTGATGTAAGCTACTGCAGTAGCATTGTCGGATTGAACCCGAACTGGGTAGCCCTGTAACCTGTATGTCCAGGTTTTGAGGGCTAGATATACCGCCCGGATCTCTAGCACATTGATGGGCAGGATCCCCTGAGTCTTGGCCCAGGTTCCCTGGGTAGAAGCCTCCTCGAATACTGCACCCCAGTCCGATAGGCTGGCATCCCTAGATACCACCTTCCAGGCCACTGGGAGGAAGGACTTTCCCTTCCGTAAATTCCTGGCTTCTAGCCACCAATCGAAGCTGTGGCGTACTTGTGAGGACAGGCGCATGGGTGTATCCAGAGCTTGGCTCTTCCTGTTCCAGGAAGCTAAAATATTGCCTTGAAGTAGTCTCGAATGAAACTGGGCGTAAGGGACCGCCTCGAAGGAGGCTACCATCTTTCCCAATAGTCTCATGCAAAGGCGAATAGACGGCCTCTTGTTTGCTTTGACCTTGTGGATCAGGTCTTTCAGAGACTGTATCTTCGGTTCTGGCAGGTATACCCCGTTTTGGGCTGTATCTATGATCATGCCCAGGTGCCCTATCCTTCTTTGGGCCTGGAGAGAGGATTTTTGTAAATTTATAATCCATCCTAAATGCTCCAGGTATCCTACTGTAGTGTGTACAGCGTGACCCAATCCGTCCTTTGACTGATCTATTACTAGTAGATCGTCCAGATAGGCTGTTACCGCAATGCCCCGTGTTCTTAGGTTTGCTAACAGAGGAGCTAGCACCTTTGTGAATACTATGGGCGCGGTGGCTACACCAAACGGCAGAGCCACAAATTGAAAGTGGTGATCTTCTACCGCAAACCTTAGGAATCTTTGGTGAGCGGGGAGGATGGGTATGTGTAAATGTGCGTCCTTGATATCTATGGGCGCCATGAATTTTCCGCCCTTTAAAGTAGCGGCCACGGATCGGATCGTTTCCATTCGAAAATGGCGATCGTTCAGGAACCGATTTAGGGATTTTAGATCCAGGATGGGTCTGACATCTCCATTTGGCTTTGGAATCACAAAGAGGTTTGAGTAAAAACCTGAACCTCGCTCTTTTTGGGGTACGTCTGTAACTACCCCTTGAGCCATTAAGTGATTCAAACCTTTGAAAAAGGATTCTCTTTTTTTTTTGTGGATCCTTGGAGAGTCTTGAACCTCGGAATTGAGAAGGTGGGATCTCTCGAAATTCCAGTTTGTACCCTGAGGATATTGTGGATACTACCCAATTGTCCTGGATTTCTGACCACCAAGTCGCTCAGAACTGACAAAGCCTTCCTCCCACTCGGCCGAGCGGGGGCGCCCCTTCACTGAGAGGCTTTGGGGGCTTGCTTATTAGCTCTTGCACCCCACGGCTTCTTGTTCTTCTGAGCTTGCCCCTTGGCTTTTGTGGGCGGCTAAAACAGGCCGCCGCCACTGGTTGGAGTCAGATTTCCCGGGAGCTGGGGAGAGAGAGCGTTTAAAACAAGATCTCTTGTTTTTCTTTCTCTCAGGTAAAAGTCGTTTTACCACTTGATATCTTCTGTATATATTTTTCTAAATCTTCCCCAAATAGGCGTTCGCCATGGAACGGGAACTTGCCAACAGCTTTTTGCATGGGGTCTCCGCTGACCAATGCTTAAGCCAAAGTACTCTGCGCATCTGTACCAGCTGGAGTGTAAGGCGTGATGCCTGTATGATAGAATCTCTCATGGCATCCACTGTGAAGCATAAGGCTTTAGGCAAATTTTCCCAATTTCTAGCCTGCTCTGAAGGCAGTTCCTTCAGCCCCTGCTTTACCTGTTGGCTGATGACCTGACACATACCGACTTCTGCTACTGCAGGTTGGGTAATTGAGCCAGCCAAAAGGAAGGAGGATTTCAACTTCCTCTCAGAAGGATCTTTTAAACCCTTGTACATTATCCACCGGACATGTCAGGTTTTTATTTACACAAGAAATAGCCGCAACTACCGCAGGCAGGCTCCATTTCTTTAAAAAAAATTTCCCCCATAGGATAAAGAATGTTAAACCTTTTTGGAGGTGAGAAACGCTTATCTGGATGTTGCCAGTTTGCGTATATTAGATCCTCTAGTAACGGATGAACCGGGAAGGAGCATGCACCTTGCAGGGATCTTAATGACCCTAGGGAGGAGACAGGTAATTCCGTTACCTCCGCAGAGGTTAACTTAAATGCACTGCTATAGCATTGTACCTGTGACCTTAAAATCTGGCTCCTCATCCTCTGCTGATGTAGCCTCCTCCTCCTCATCCTCCTCCCTCAGGTACTTCTGAAGGGAGGTCCAATACTGGAAGAGACCTGCTTCGCTTATTATCCTTTTTAGAGGACTTAGCGATTAAGGTAGCAATTTTTTCCTCCAGATTATTTAGGGCAGCTGATAAAGTGTCCTCAGTGACATATACAGGCCCAGGCTTCACTGGGGAAGCCGCCATACCTGACAGAGGTAATGGCTCATCCTGTACAGGTGCATTTGGCAACACAGGAGAGGAAGGTACCGAGTCAGCACAGCTAGAGCCTCCTCTCAGGCGGTGGTGCTTTCTTATCTCTTTTTGTCCGTATTACTTCCCCTGGAAGGCTTACTGTTTAGACAAAATACAAGGTACCTAAATGCATATACTACCGTGTTCAGTTTAGCAAATACATTAAGTATGCAACTTTTAACACATAACTATGCATAACATGGATGTCTTCTAGGAAGTACCCAATCCAACCACATGGAGTCTTACGTCCCTGTATAGCTGCTGTGTTTCTCTGCCAGGAACAAGAGAACTAACGAGCTTGCTTGCTGCTGCAGTGCTTCTCACACTGACAGTCTTTTAAATTTGGCGCCGTTTCTGTGCCTGCGCGCGCCCTCGCCCCCCCCCCTCCGATAAAGCGCGCTCCCGCGCGCGCGCGGCCCTTAGCGCTATGGCGGTGGCCATAGTGAGAGAGGACTCTCATCAGCCCTTGTTCCCACTTACCTGCATCTGCAGGTGTCTGGTCGGCCACCGAAAGGAGGAGCGGGGTGCCCAAGCAAGCTCAGCAGCGGAGGTGACGAGCAGTGTACTTCGCCGAAGCCGACACTGAACAGAGTGAGGTGAGTATATTCAGCTCTTTACTCCCCCCAGTGGTGGAAAAAAAGAAGACATCCATTTTTTGAAAAAGGTCCCAACCTAGTTATGGACCTTCTAATCTCACCTTATCCACGCCGCAGGTTTTTCTGCTGAAAGATTTCAGACAGATACCAAACTTCACCCTTCACGGTGGGCTATGTGTGCCAACCTTCAGGGATATGGGTTCCTATTTAAAGGATACCTCTCCCCTGGGCCTTGTACAAGACTCTTACCAGGACTTTATAGCGAAATAGCGAAAGTGCTGGATCTTAGAGCCCAGTCCTCCGAAGAGAGACATTACAGGCGACGCCTCATGGATGAGGCCCGGATCCCATCCAGATTCAGCTCATTTGTAGGCGTCTTGGATGGATCCGAAAGCATAGCTCTTTTACCCCCAGAGGGTCTCTTTGGTAGAGCTTTCCTTTAGCACCTCCTAACGCGTCCAACACCTTTCGACACTGGCGAAAAAACTGAGGTACTTCCCTGATGGGAGGGGTTATATGGAGGGGAACTGTCTTCCATTGGTTGTGCCAGTGTCCAATCACCGCTGGTGACCCTTAACCCATTATGTAATGACTAGCTCTGTGTCCCGTGGTGTACGATAAAGAAAATTGTGTTTTTTATCATGCTGGGACGCCCGCACATGCGCAGAAGCGCTGCGGCGCGCACAGAGCGTCATCCCCCAAGCTCCGCCCCCTTTCCCAGCTCACCTCTATATATAGAGGCGCGTTCCCGCGCGCAGGCACGTGCGCCTTCGGCGCTCTTTTTTGAAAAGGGAAACTAGGGACAAGAGCCAGGGCCCCTTTTGCCGCAGGCCGGGGGATGGACGAGCATTGGAACATGGCAGAGGAAGCAGTTTCCCACAAGAGAACTCACCATCTGCCTGGACTTGCTCTGATGAAAAGAAACTAGTCCACATGACAAGAAACGTTCCACAGCGGCCTCTAGTGGATTAACACAGGTACCGCAGTCTATATATTTTTCTTGACCACTATTAAAAATATTACATTTTTTAGTAGTTACAGGCATGCATAAATATTTAGCGGGAATACCGTTAGGTAACAGGCAGAAAGACATATTAGGCTTGGGGGTCCCCTCAATAGAACCAAGTTCCTGAGGGGCCCCCACTTACCTTTTCCCCGCCGCAGGACTCTGTTTGGTCCACAGAAGCCCAAACTTCACCTATCACGGCAGGCATTGTAATTAAACCTTCAGGGACCGGATTCCCAAGGATTCCACTCCCCTGGACCTGTATAGCACCCTGCACAGAAAACATCTTGGTCGTGGGTATGACCAGAGCTCTGGATCCCAGGGTCCAGCTCTACTAAGAGAGCATTACAGGCAAAACCTTGCTCTTCTCTGCAAGGCCCGGGTACCGACCATTTAGCTATGAAGCTTTTTTGGTCGGATCCGGAATAGCTTACTGAGGCCCAAAAGAACCTGTACGCAAGCTCAGTGAAAAACACATGTTACTTCTTGGCCAACACCTTAGACACTGGCAAAAAACTGAGGTGCTCCCGGATGGGAGGGGCTTATATAGGGGAGGGTACTTCCGGTTTTGGAAGTTGCCAGTGCCAGCACCTGAAGGTATCTATATAACCCACATAGTAATGACTATGCCGCTCTGTGTCCCGTGATGTACGAGAAAGAAAAATGGTTTTCAATTATTATTTTTTTACAAATAAATACGTGAAAAAAGTGTGGCGTGCATTTGTATTCAGCCCCCTTTCCTCTAAAACCCCTAACTAAAATCTAGTGGAACAAATTGCCTTCAGAAGTCACCTAATTAGTAAATGGAGTCCACCTGTGTGTAATTTAATCTTAGTATAAATACAGCTGTTCTGTGAAGCCCTCAGAGGTTTGTTAGAGAACCTTAATGAACAAACAGCATCATGAAGGCAAAGAAACACACCAGACAGGTCAGGGATAAAGTTGTAGAGAAGTTTAAAGAGTTAGGTTATAAAACATTATCCCAATCTTTGAACATCTCATGGAGCACTGTTCAAGCCATGATCTGAAAATGGAAAGAGTATGGCACAACTGCAAACTTACCAAGACATGGCCGTCCACCTAAACGGACAGGCCGGGCAAGGAGAGCATTAATCAGAGATGCAGCCAAGAGGCCCATGGTAACTCTGGAGGAGCTGCAAAGATCCACCGCTCAGGTGGGAGAATCTGTCCACAGGACAACTATAAGTCGTGCATTCCATATATCTGGCCTTTATGGAAGAGTGACAAGAAGAAAGCCACTGTTGAAAGAAAGCCATAAGAAGTCCTGTTTGCAGTTTGCGAAAAGCCATATGGGGGACACAGCAAACATGTGGAAGAAGGTGCTCTGGTCAGGTGAGACCAAAATTGAACTGTTGGGCCTAAAAGCAAAACGCTATGTGTGGCGGAATACTAACACTGCAAATCACCCTGAACACACCATCCCCGTCATCAAATGTGGTGGTAGTGGCAGCATCATGTTGTGGGGATGCTTTTCTTCAGCAGGAACAGGTAAGCTGGTCAAAGTTGATGGGAAGATGGATGGAGCCAAATACAGGGCAATCTTAAAAGAAAACTGGAGTCTGCAAAAGACTCGTGACTGGGGCGGAGGTTCAACTTCCAGCAGGACAACGACCCTAAACATACAGCCAGAGCTACAATGGAATGGTTTAGATCAAAGCATATTCATGTGTTAGAATGACCCAGTCAAAGTCCAGACCTAAATCCAATTGAGAATCTGTGGCAAGACATTTTGCTGTTCACAGATGCTCTCGAGCCAATCTGACAGAGCTTGAGCTATTTTGCAAAGAAGAATGGGCAAAAATGTCACTCTCTAGATGTGAGACATCCTCAAAAATACTTGCAGCTGTAATTGCAGCAAAAGGTGGTTCTACAAAGTATTGACTCGGGGGGGGGGGGGGGGGCTGAATACAATTGCACGCAACACTTTTCACAGTTATTTGTAAAAAAAATTGAAAACCATTTATTACACAAAATCCCAATAAAATACATTTATGTTTTTGGTTGTAACATGACAAAATGTGGAAAATATCAAGGGGTGTGAATACTTTTTCAAGGCACTGTGAATGGTGCAATGTTAAAACACAAAAGGAGAACATTTGAGCTCTTGCTTATTTCAAACAATCATATTTTTTTAGTCTCTAAAGTGCCCTTTAGAGTTTTGGTTAAAGTGTATGGTAACTTCAATGGTGGGAGTGCTTTGTCAATGACCACAGAATGTCTTCAGACTTCCATGGTGAACAGGATTCACAAAGTGCTATATGAAAATTGATAACTGTAATGAAGTGTTCTGAGAGATTAAAATAATGCAGAGATAGTAATTATATTGTACCGCTAAACTCCCTTACTGTAAATTTTCTCTTTAAACCAGCTGGAGGACGCAGACCAGTAGACTTTAAACCATATCTGTTAGACATGGGTACATCTTTACGTTCAGTGTTGCCCTCAGAAGTATTAGTGCTTGCACCTTCTGCTTCAACGGTGATCAGATAGCGTTCACTTTCCAGATCTTCGCCAATATTTACCTATAAAAGAAGAAAACTCATAATAAAATGTATGAAGATAAAGTCTACTTAAAGTGTAATAATTTTGTTTAATATGAAAGAAATACTGCACTGTGTACAAAGTGAATACAAAAATTAGCTGTCAACACAGCTATAGACAAAAAGCAGAATAGGAAATATAAATTAAGTGTAGCGCTTATTAGTGTATATGATTAAATGTTAATAGCACACAATTAAATGTAGCAAAACCAATATATAAATGTGAAACTCATCAGTAATCTCAAATGACACCACGTGACAGTTATCAAGTGAAACACACTAGAATAAATAAGTTCAACCTAACAAAGAAAACATATTTTAAAAAAGAACAGAGGTAGAGTCCATTCAATATGAAAAGAGTGACTACAGTCCAAAGATGTGAAAGATATCCAGCAAATTGAAATGGGGAATCCAACACAGGTGCAGCCCTCTGGGTGGGAAAAGGATAGTTAGAAGCACCACCACCGATGATAAGAGGAGGCTTACCAGATACGGATGACTTAGAGAGGCTTATACCACCCAAGTCACACACAGCTTTTAAGGTCGGTCAACTCGATGGGTACCTCTGTTCTTTTTAAAAATATATTTTTTCACCGCTGGGTTGAACTTATTTATTCTAGTGTGTTTCACTTGATAACTGTCACGTGGTGTCATTTGAGATTACTGATGAGTTTCACATTTATATATTGGTTTTGCTACATTTATTTGTGTGGTATTAACTTTAAATCATATACACTAATAAGCGCTACACTTAATTTATATTTCCTAATAATTTTGTTTAGACCATACACTTCCCTTGGTGAAGTCCCAATGATTTATCACAACCGCCATTCCATTGATGAAGGTTAACATATGGTATATCGAATCACAAAGTAAATACACAATTACATAGTTGTGTTCAGCAGTAAAATTAAATTTTTAATCACTACATGTAACCAGTATTAGAAATCAATAATAAACAGCCTGAAGTGCCTTCATGCAAGGTCCCGAGATGAATGCTCATTACAAACTAATAAAATTAACCACTGCCAGCTATCTGAAAAATATGATTTTTTACTCACCGTAAAATCCTTTTCTCTGAGTTCATGGACCGACACAGCTTCCCATTGACATAGTGGGTATTATCCGTTATTTAGGAGTGACTAGGCAGAAAAACTTGTAAAAAGTGTTGCATCACACCTTCTACAGTACCGCCCAGGGCGCGGACCCTCTGGTATATCCCCTCACTCTGCATCTCACAGATCAGTTCGTCAAAAAGCAGTACAAACTTAAAAGGAGGGGTGGGTGCTGTGTCGGTCCATGACCTCAGAAAAAATGATTTTACGGTGAGTAAAAAATCCTATTTACTCTTTCGTCCATGGACCGACACAGCTTCCTATTGACATAGTGGGACGTCCCAAAGCAGTGTCAAAAAACAAACGAGGGGTGGTAACAGCATAAAAGTAAACTTCACCCCAAACACAAAACAGCACTCCAACGGAGGAGTTGCAACTCTAAACAGCCACCTGCAAAACTTTGCGGCCGAAAGAGGCATCCGAAGATGCACCTACATCAACCTTGTAGAATTTTGAAAGAAGTGTGAGCGGACGACCAAGTCGCTGCTTTACATAATTGGGAGACAGACGCTTGATGTCAGAAAGCCCAAGAGGCACCTATTGCTCTGGTCGAATGCGCCGTGACAGGAAAGGGGGGCGCTTGACCCTTTAAGGCGTAAGCCTGGATTACTATCTGTCGGATCCACCTAGAGATGGTGGCCGACGAGACTGCTAGGCCCTTCTTGGGACCAGCCACCGAAACGAACAGTGAGTCTGACTTCCGGAACGAGGAAGTAGCAGATAGGTATACTCTCAGAGCTCGGACAATGTCCAAAGAATGTAACGCCGACTCCTTAGGATTCGACGGATGAGGACACAAGGATGGAAGTACAATGTCTTTATTGAGATGAAAAGCCGAAACGACTTTCGGAAGAAAGGAAGGCTACGGCCGCAGCACCGCCTTATCCTTGTGGAAAATCAAATAGGCAGCCTTGCATGACAAGGCTGCCAGTTCAGAAACTCGTCTAACTGATGTAACAGCCACCAAGAAGACCACTTTCTGAGAAAGTGTCAACAAGGGAATATCCCTAATATTCTCAAACGGTGACTTCTGAAGCACCGAGAGGACCAGGTTCAAGTCCCACGGAGGTAGCAGGGGACAGACCAGGGGAGCCACATGTCGAACCCCCTGCACAAATGTACTCACAAGAGAGTGAGCCACCAGGGGTTGCTGAAAAAAGACAGCCAGGGCAGATATCTGTCCCTTAACCGTACTTAGGGAAAGCCTTTGGTCCACCCCACGCTGTAGAAACAGCAGGATACGGGAGACCGAATAGGTACGCGGATGCCATTTCATTTCCTCACACATGGAAATGTAGGCCCTCCAAGTGCAATGATAAACCCTCCTAGAGGACGGCTTCCGAGCACTTCTCATAGTAGAGATTACTGAATCTGACAGCCCCTGGTTTCTCAGTGCCTGGTTCTCAATAGCCATGCCGTTAAAGCCAGTGACTGTAAAGCAGGATGGAGTATGGGACCTTGCGATAGCAAGTCCTTCTGTAGAGGTAGGTCGCCAGGGGACGTCTGCTACCAGACGTACTAGCTTGGCGTACCAAGGACGCTGAGGCCAATCTGGAGCGATCAGAATCATTGGAATTCCCTCTGCCTCCACTCTGCGAAGCAGATGAGGAAGGAGCCTCATGGGAGGGAAGGCATAGATTAGCCGATACTGACCCAACGATGTTACCAACGCATCCGTTGCGTCTGCCCATGGGTCCTTTGACCGGGCCACAAACCTCAATACCTTCCGATTGAGTCGGGACGCCAGAAGATCTACGTCTGGCATGCCCCATCTTTGGCAGAGGAGCTGGAACACATCCGGGTGTAAAGACCATTCTCCCTGGTTTAGCATTTGGCAACTCAGGTAGTCCGCCTGCCAGTTCTCCACACCCGGAATGTACACAGCCGACAGTGCCGGTACGCTCCTTTCTGCCCACCTCAGGATGCGAGCGACCTCCGATGCTGCAGCTGAGCTTCTTGTTCCACCCTGATGATTGACATATGCCACTGCAGTGGCGTTGTCTGACTGGATCCTGACTGAACGCCCTTGCAGCCTCTGAGACCATCTGAAGAGGCACAGCCTGATCGCCTGGAGTTCCAAGACATTGATCGGCAGGCGGGATTCCTCCGGGGTCCAGTGACCTTGCGTCGACTGAACACCCCAGACTCCCACCCCAACCTGTAAGGCTGTCATCCGTCGTGATCACTATCCAATGAACAGGAAGGAATGACTTCCCAGCCAGCAGAGCCGGTGATGTCAGCCACCATACCAGGGATCTACTGACTAGGTGGCTTACCCGGATTTGATAATCCAGAGATGATAGGCATCTGTTCCATCTGGACAGAACTTCCTTCTGTAACTCCTGAGTGTGATATTGAGCATATGGGACCGCCTCGAAGGAGGCTACCATCAGACCCAAAACTCGCATGCAAAAACGGAGTGACGACCAACTCTTGGATGTCAGCTGCCGCACTGCAGCCCGAAGGGTCTGCAACTTTTCCACAGGGAGGAATACTCTTGCAAAGAAAAACCCACCAGGGAGAAACCTAGAGAGTTGGACTCCCCCTGGATAAAGAAGCCACAGGTGGACCACGCCGCTTATGAAAACAGATAACTTTTAATGGTACAAAAAAAATAATTAAATAGAAAAATCAATACACAAATTACTGATGCTCAAAAAAACCCACACCAGCACCCACAGACAATTAAAATTAATATGATGACGTCATCAATATTAAAACCACAAACTACTTAAATGCGGACGCATGCATGCATTAGAGCAGGGTAATCAACTGGAAAATTGGTCCAGGTAATGGCCCTGTGTATAATAGGGCCAGTCAATAGGGCTAGACCAGTTCCAAAGGAACATGAAAAATGCAGATATAGCTGTGCAATGAAAAGCTGAAACTGGGATAAAAAAGTGACAACATGCAAAAAATACGGTTCTCATTGAGTATTTTGGTATGAAATAGCAATGATGAATGAAAATTGGATAGGTCACATTATATCAATCTATTCACTGGTTGAAGCAAGCAAAAAGCAGAAAAAGCAAAAATAGAAAACACAGGTCAATGCAGGGCAGCAAATTGGCAGCAGACAGCAAAAAACCACTGAGTGTGGATAAGACAGGCAGTTGTGATCATCAAGTGGCTAGATGAAACAGCAGCATGAACAGCGGCCTGAATAAAGTGACATTGCTTGGACCGAAGGTCCCCTCACCCAGCCTGGGAGCAGCAGACACTCGTCCTGTGTTGCAGGGTTTGTCTTCTCTGTATCAATAGGAGGCATTCACAGCAGATAATACGACCGTAATTGGCATGTTCACCCCGTGCGGGGGTCAAAGGTGCTGATTCTCCTAGATAAGAGGAATATTAGTGCCTTGTATAAGTCTTCCAGGCGTCAGTCATCCAGGATCGGGCAGAGAGCTAAAAGTCCCGCTCCCACAATCACTCAAGCCGCATATAGAGAGCCTGCTACACAGCGTGATGCTTCAACTCAGCTCAGCTCAGTCCAGTCTCACTGCAGAGCGCATGCATCCATACAGCGTAGCTGTGTGTAACTGAGGAACGTTACTACAACATGTAATCCGACATGTTTCAGCCCATAGGAGGGGCTTTCACCTTGATGAAAGCCCCTCCTATGGGCTGAAACATGTCGGATTACATGTTGTAGTAACGTTCCTCCGTTACACACAGCTACGCTGTATGGACGCATGCGCTCTGCACTGAGACTGGACTGAGCTGAGCTGAGTTGAAGCATCACGCTGTGTAGCAGGCTCTCTATATGCGGCTTGAGTGATTGTGGGAGCGGGACTTTTAGCTCTCTGCCCGATCCTGGATGACTGACGCCTGGAAGACTTATACAAGGCACTAATATTCCTCTTATCTAGGAGAATCAGCACCTTTGACCCCCGCACGGGGTGAACATGCCAATTACGGCCGTATTATCTGCTGTGAATGCCTCCTATTGATACAGAGAAGACAAACCCTGCAACACAGGACAAGTGTCTGCTGCTCCCAGGCTGGGTGAGGGGACCTTCGGTCCAAGCAATGTCACTTTATTCAGGCCGCTGTTCATGCTGCGGTTTCATCTAGCCACTTGATGATCACAACTGCCTGTCTTATCCACACTTAGTGTTTTTTTGCTGTCTGCTGCCAATTTGCTGCCCTGCATTGACCTGCGTTTTCTATTTTTGCTTTTTCTGCTTTTTGCTTGCTTCAACCAGTGAATAGATTGATATAATGTGACCTATCCAATTTTCATTCATCATTGCTATTTCATACCAAAATACTCAATTAGAACCATATTTTTTGCATGGTGTCACTTTTTTATCCCAGTTTCAGCTTTTCATTGCACAGCTATATCTGCATTTTTCATGTTCCTTTGGAACTGGTCTAGCCCTATTGACTGGCCCTATTATACACAGGGCCATTACCTGGACCAATTTTCCAGTTGATTACCCTGCTCTAATGCATGCATGCGTCCGCATTTAAGTAGTTTGTGGTTTTAATATTGATGACGTCATCATATTAATTTTAATTGTCTGTGGGTGCTGGTGTGGGTTTTTTTGAGCATCAGTAATTTGTGTATTGATTTTTCTATTTAATTAATTTTTTTGTACCATTAAAAGTTATCTGTTTTCATAAGCGGCGTGGTCCACCTGTGGCTTCTTTATCCAGGGGGAGTCCAACTCTCTAGGTTTCTCCTTGGTGGGTTTTTCTTTTTATATCTATCTATAGGCCACAGAGACCGCACCTGACTTGGTGAGTCCGCCATCTAAACGTCACACTGTGCGTCTGTTATTTTTCAGGCATAGTGTGAGTGTATATACATAGTGAGCACTGGGACCTCTCCCCTTCTTTTGCAGGAATACTCTTGCCTCTGAGGAATCCAGAATCAACCCCAGATACACTAGGCGTTGAGTCTGCACCAAAACTGACTTTTGCGTGTTTAGTACCTAACCACAGTCTCGGAGAGTCTGACAGGTTATGGACACGCTTATCTCTAATTCTGAGCTTGAAGAGGCCTTCAGAAGAAGGTCGTCCAAGTAGCCCACGATAGCGATGCCCCGCTGTCTTGGGAGGGCCAGAATCGGGGCGAGCACCTTGGTGAACGTCCTGGGTGACGAAGCCAGGCCAAACGGGAGGGCCACAAACTGATAGTGGTTGTCCCCGATTGCGAATCGCAGAAACCTTTGGTGTCTGGAGTATATGGGGACATGCAGGTATGCGCCCTTGATGTCCAAGGATGCCAGAAAGTCCCCTGGATGGAGAGCAGTGACTACAGATCGAACCGACTGCATCCGCAATCTTTGTACTTTCACAAAGCAATTGAGGGCCCTGAGATCCAGGATAGGACGAACCCCATCCTTCTTTGGCACTATGAACAGACTCGAGTAAAAACCCTGAAATCGTTTCTGCTCTGGAACTGGAATGACCACCCCGCATTCCAGCAGACCCTGGACCGCCCCGTACAGGGCCTCCCGACGGGTCGTATGTAGCAGGAGGTTGGAGGGAACTAATCTGTCCGGTGGACAAGAGAGAAATTCTTTTTTGTAGCCTGAGGAGATCACTTCGCAAACCCACCGGTCGGAGATCAGAGATGTCCACTGAGTTGCGAATTTGCAAAGACGTCCCCCCACCCGAGAGATGGGGGGGGCAGACCTTCATGTGGACGCAGATTTGACCGCAGGCTTCTTGGGTTTGCGGGGCCAAGGACACTTCTGTCCTTAAGCAGGCGCTTTGTCGGTCTGGGGTCTTTTCCCTGTCGCCCTGGGTGGACAAAAAAAAGCTTGCATGCAGTAAAGGAGGGGCCTTGCCCCTGGCGTGGCCCCTTACCCCTCTTGGTTTGAGGAAGCAAAGTGCTCTTACCTCCTGTGGTATCCTTGATGATGTCATCCAGAGAGGCCCCAAAAAGTCTGTTGCCCTTAAAGGGCAGATCCAACAGGGCTTTCTTGAAAGCCTGGTCCGCAGACCAGCCTTTTAGCCAGATCAGGCGGCGTATTGCTACCGCATAAACCAAAGCTTTAGACAGAAAGGGAATAGTACCCATGTCTGACTCGCAGACAAACTTAAGGCCCTGTACCAACTGGTCGGCCAAAGTTATTTCATCAGGAGGAGCCTCTCGCTTCTTTAACCCCTGGAGTTGCAATTTTGCCCATTCAGTAAGTGTCTGAGACACTAAGGCCCCGGTCAATGCCGGGCGCACCACTGAGCCTACCACTGAGTATAGGTAGCGAGCGAGTGCTTCAGCTTTCTTATCTGCAAACAACATCCTTGAAAACAGGAGCCCCTTCCACTGGAATTGTGGTAGCTCTATTAAGTCTAGACACCGGAGGGTCCACTATCGGGGGAGAGGTCCATCTTTTCAGAAAACTCTCCTCAAAGGGGTACCGTACTGCAAAATTATTTGGGGATGTAAAAACCCTTAGTGGGTTTTCCCACTCCTTGTATAAGAGCTTATCAAAATAAGACACACAAGGAAACACTTTAGCAGTGCGGGCAGGTTTACGGAACCTAAAGGGGACTGGTGTCTCTGCTGCTTCTGCAGCATTCTCCAATTTTAGCGTATCCCGCACTGCCGTAATAAGGTCAGAAACCAAAGCCTTATCGCGTACTGACGTGGACTTGGAGTCATTCTCACTGTCCGATCGGTCACGGTCTGCAGTCTCTAATGCATCAGAATCCGGGCCATGAGCCATAGCTGGGCCTGGTTCTGCATCAGAATTATCCCCGGAAGATTGCAGGGGACAGGGGCGTTTACTATCCCCCGTGTTCCCGTGTGCTGCTTCCACCCTGGCAACAAAGGCCTCTAGGATTGCCGACATAGCTTCCACAGATACATCAGGGGCACCAGCTGCCATATCAGGTGTTTCAGGGGAAAACCCGTCTACTTCAGACGCCATGCTGACCCACTTGCTGAGACCCACAGGGCTCCAGGCAAGGTATCAATAGGCCACCCTCCTAGCTGATACAGAGATGCAGGGTTTTTCCCAGAGGACTCACCACCCTGTGATGCTATCCCACCGCTGCTGTGTCAGCCTGATTCTTATCAGCGTTTCCTGTGTGAATTCGCGCCAGTGAAAATGCACCCTAGAGGCCAGAGACTACCGCAAAATGGCCGCCAAGCGGCTGTATCGAAACAATGTGGGCTCTAAGAAAATGGCTGCCAAGCCGAATATAGAGGCAAAAGCAGCCGCGGGCCACAAAAAGATGGCCACTGAGCGGCGGTATATACATGCAGGCGTGAATTTTAAGAAACATGGCCGCCGAACAGTCGATAGAGGCCAAAGCGTGTGCGAATCACAAGAAAATGGCCGCCGAGCGGCGATATATACAGGCCAAAACAGGCATGGACCACCACAAAATGGCCGCCGACAGCATGGAGGGAGAGAGGCACACACACAGGTAAGCAAAATTACATCTTTTAAAATGACAAGCACAGCGCAGCCCCGCTCCAGATGGAGCCCCCCAGGTGACCCCCAGCACCCAGCAACCTTAGCTCAGAGCCCAGGGAGGAGGGAAGGCAGGGAGAGAAGAAAGAACGGGGCCACAACCACTTACTCGATCCCTCCAGGAATGTCCAGCCAAGTCACCCTGCCGACGCAGGGGAGCTACTTACCTTTCCTACGTGGATCATGCTGGAAGACATTCCAGACAGATCATCATCTGCGCACGGAGGTGACTGTCGGCCAGGCATGCTGTGATTGAACCCTAGGGAATGATTGTATGCATGCCCTGGAGCGCTAGCTCACCGGACAGGCTACTGCGACTCAGCCGTAAGGTCAGCCGAAGCTGAGCGGTCCGATGCAGGCCCTGGAGCGTATGCATGTCATGGAAAACCCAGTAGCTAGGGTCGACACACGCTCAATGGCCGAAATTGGGGGGACTACAAGGATCGAGGACCCAGCCTGTCACCCAGTCGGCAGTTGATCGAAGATCGCAAGAACCAAAAAAATAAAAAATTAAATTTTCCCCCTGGACCAATGGGCCCGAAGGGAGCCATGTCCTACTACTTGCGAGACAGAAAAAAACAGATCTGCGAGATGCAGAGAGAGGGGATATACCCAGAGGGTCCACCCCCTGGGCGGTACTGTAGAAGGTGTGATGCAACACTTTTTACATGTTTTTCTGCCTAGTCACTCCTAAATAACGGATAATACCCACTATGTCAATAGGAAGCTGTGTCGGTCCATGAACGAAAGAGTAATGTTATTTATTCATAAAACAAACACAGAATGGAAAAAACAACTTCCCTATGCAGTTATGAAACCTAAAAACAACACCCACTACCATCATATAAAAACAAGGTAGCTCTGCTCCTGAAACTCCCCAGGATGTGAACAAAAGTCAACATTAAATAAGGGTGGGTGGGAGTTGATTGAACGTTTTATAGGTAGGAAGGAATGTTGTTCTTCTTCAATATTTGTGGTTTATGTGTAAACATCTAACCCAGTCTTTTTCAACCAGGGTGCCTTCTGGGTTCTTTTCAGGGGTGCCTTGGCAAAATGCATAAAAATTGCCCAAAAATAGGATTTTTAGAACAGCTTACCTGTAAAATCCTTTCTTGGAGTACATCACGGGACACAGAGCGGCATAGTAATTACTATGTGGGTTATAGAGCTTACCTTCAGGTGATGGACACTGGCACACCCAAGACAGGAAGTCCCCTCCCTATATAACCCCTCCCATATCGGGAGTACCTCAGTTTTGTAGCAAAGCAATAAGTGTCCCCAAAAGAGGGGTGGGAGCTCTGTGTCCCGTGATGTACTCCAAGAAAAGGATTTTACAGGTAAGCTGTTATAAAAATCCTATTTTCTTTATCGTACATCACGGGACACAGAGCGGCATAGTAATTACTATGTGGGATGTCCCAAAGCAATGCCAAAATGAGGGGAGGGAGACACCATAACAAGCTGGGCGCCATCAGGCATGAGGATCTATACTGCAGCCTGCAGCACACTACGCCCAAAGGCGATATCCTCATGACCTCTTACATCCACCTGATAAAATTTAGTGAATGTGTGGACTGAAGACCAAGTTGCGGCCTTACAGATTTGAGCCAAGGAGGCCTGGTGATGCACTGCCCAAGAAGCACCAACCGCTCTAGTAGAGTGTGCTGTAATTTTAAATGGAGGCACCTTCTTTCTCAGACCATAGGCTTGAATAATAACCTGCCGAATCCACTTAGAAATAGTAGATTTCGATGCTGCCTGGCCCCTTCTGGGGCCTTCGGGCAGAATAAATAAAACATCAGTTTTCCGAATCATAGCAGTAGCTTCAAGATAGGCTTTAACTGCGCTTACTAAATCCAAAGAATGTAATAATTTCTCTTCCACCGAACTAGGTTTGGGAAAAAAGGAAGGGAGAACAACATCTTGGTTCAAATGAAAACCTGACACGACCTTCGGAAGAAAGGCTGGAAGTGTAGGTAAAACCACTCTATCCTTATGGATAATCAAATATGGCTCCTTGCAAGACAAAGCTGCTAATTCTGATACCCTCCTGGCTGAGGATATAGCTACCAAGAACACTAAAGGAATGTGGAGTAATGGTTCAAAAGGTTGTCTTTGAAGAACTGATGGAACCAAGTTTAAGTCCCATGGACATATGGGAGACCTCACTGGTGGGTTGATACGAGTCACACCCTGCAAGAAGGTCTTTACTAGCGAATGTGTAGCTAGTGGCCTTTGAAAAAATATCGATAAGGCCAAAACCTGTCCCTTAATAGTACTTAAGGCTAGGTTTTTGACAACAGCCCACTGCAGGAAGTCAAGTATTCTGCCTATGACGTACTTCCGAGGATGCCATTTCTTGACTTCACACCATGCCACATACGCCTTCCAAACTCTATAATATATATGTCTAGATACTGGCTTTTTAGCATTGATTATCGTAGACACCACTGTGTTAGAGAGACCTCTCTTTCTTAGAATGTGGGATTCAATAGCCAGACCGTTAAATTTAGAGTTTGTAGAGAAGGGTGGTATATCCGACCCTGCGTGAGCAGGTCTGGCCGAAGCGGAAAGGTCCAAGGCTTGCCTACAGACATTCTTACAATTTCCGCGTACCAGGATCTCCAAGGCCATGCTGGGGCTACCAGAATCACCGGCCTCCTTTCCATCCTGACTCTGCGGAGGAGTCGAGGTAGTAGCTGCAGCGGAGGGAACGCATATATTAGTGCGAACTGATCCCACGGGAACACCAGTGCATCCGATCCGCAAGCGAGCGGGTCCCTTGTTCTGGACACAAAGCTGCTCAATTTCGTGTTGAACCTGGATGCCAATAGATCTACATCTGGTGTCCCCCATCTCTGACATATTGTCTGAAAGATGTCGGGGTGAAGAGACCATTCCCCTGGGGATAACTGCTGCCGACTCAGGAAGTCTGCTTTCCAATTCTCTATTCCTGGAATAAAGATAGCGGATATGCATGGGACATGTTTTTCTGCCCATATCAGGATATGATTCACCTCCTTCTGGGCCGCACCGCTCTTGGTGCCCCCTTGGTGATTGATGTATGCCACAGCTGTGGCATTGTCTGATTGGATCCTGACAGGAGACCCATGTAGCTTGAAAGTCCATGCTTCCAGGGCCAACCGTGCCACCCGATTTTCCAGCAGGTTGATGGGCAAGGTCTTCTCAATATTCAACCACTTTCCCTGGAGTGAACATTGCTCCAGTACTGCCCCCCAGCCTAGAAGGCTGGCATCCGTAGTTACTACCCTCCAAGAGATTGGAATGAACGACTTTCCCTTTTGTAAATTTTGGGGTACCAACCACCAACATAGACTCCTGCGTGCTGACGACGCCAGGGGGATAGGATGGCGTTCTGCAATTTCCTTGAATGGAATTGAGCATACGGAACTGCTTCGAATGAGGCTACCAGCTTTCCCAGCAACCGCATGCAAAGACGAATGGATGGCTGTCTCTTTGCACAGATCGCTTGAATTAGTTCTCTTAAGGAAGAGATTTTAGCCTGAGGCAGAAAAACCTTTCTTTGGTCTGTGTCTATGAGTAAGCCTAAATATTCAAGTCTTCTTGCTGGCTGCAAGGCCGATTTGTCCAGATTTAAGACCCAGCCCCGGGATTCCAGGTATTGTACCGTGTTGTGTACAGCAACCCTTAGGTTGGAAGCCGACTGATCTATTATCAATAGGTCGTCCAGGTAGGCCCTTATAGATATTCCCTGAGTTCTTAAGTCGGCCAACAGAGGGGCCAAGATATTTGTGAACACTCGCGGAGCCGTGGCCAACCCGAAGGGTAGCGCCACAAACTGATAATGGCGCTGTTCCACCGCAAAGCCTAGAAGCTTTTGATGACTGGGGAATATAGGAACATGTAAATAAGCGTCCCTGATATCGATGGACGCCTACTATTCTCCCCCTTGTAGGGAGGCAGCTATTGACCGAATTGATTCCATACGGAACGATTTGACGATTAGGAATTTGTTTAGACCTTTGAGATCTAGTATGGGTATTACATCTCCGTTGGGCTTTGGATTGGTAAAGAGGTTTGAGTAAAATCCCAACCTCTGTTCCTTTACCGGAACCTCCACAATTACCCCTTGGGATAATAGTCGGTCTAACGCCGAAAGGTGAGATCTTCTCCTTATTGGAGCTTTTGAGACGTTTGATGTTATAAACCGAGGAGGAGGACATTCCTGTAACTCCAACTTGTATCCCAAGGATACCGTGGAGAAAGCCCATCTGTCTTGGATCGTCTCTCGCCAAGATCCTGAAAACAACAGAAGTCTTCCCCCCACTCGTCTGAGTGGGGGCGACCCTTCATAAGGCCGACTTGGGGGCTGGTTTAGTATCCATTCGGTTCCAGGGCTTTTTATTACCCTGTGGCTGTCCCTGAGCTCTCCCTCCAGGATTGGATAGGGGAGGCTGTCGGAACTGCTTAGAGGCTGAAGTTCCTGAGACTGGCGATGTGGGCCGCTTGAAGGCAGGACCTCTGAATTTCCTTTTAACAGGTAAAAAGGGTACTCTTCCCACTGGAGATTTTCTGGATGTATTTATCCAAGTCTTCACCAAATAACCGCTCCCCATGGAATGGAAATCCAGCCAGGAGCTTTTTACAGGGCGTCTCGGCTGACCAGTTTTTCAGCCATAGGAGTCTACGCATGTGTACCAACACCAGCGTAAGGCGGGAGGCCTGATGAATTGAATCTTTAATGGCGTCAACCGCAAAACATAAAGCCCTAGGTAGATCTGCTAAATCCTGCGCCTGCTGAACTGGCATGTCTTTTAAAGCCAGCTTCATCTGGTCTTTCAAGGCCTGACAGATGCCAATGGCTGCCACTGCAGGCTGAGTTACAGTACCAGCTGTAGAAAAAGCAGTCTTTAATAGGGTTTCCAACTTTTTATCTGTTGGATTCTTAAACATCTGTACATTGTCCACTGGACATGTCAGGGATTTGTTCACAGAAGAGATGGCAGCGTCCACAGAAGGAAGGCTCCATTTTTTGGTGAACTTTTCCTCCATAGGATATACCACAGAAAACTTTTTGGGAGGAAGGAACAATTTATCAAGATGTTCCCAATCTTTATAAATGAGATTTTCTAACAATGGATGAACTGGAAAGGAACCATTAGCTTGTGGGGCTTTCAAAGAGCCCAATGAAGAAACCGATGTAGTTGCTGGTTCTGAAAGGGGCAGCTTGAAAGCTGACCGAACCATGTCTGTTAAAGACTGAACTAACAAATTTTCAGCCTGAGAGGCTGAAAATGGTTCCTCTAAAGTAGATTCCTCCGAGGCTGCATCATCCTCCTGATCCCCTGCAGGAAAATCAATTTCATCCTGAGACAATTGCTCTGCTGTTAGATACTCTAACGGTGGAGATGGAGATCTGGCACGCTTTTTTCCCGACAGGGAGGAAGCGATTAATGCCGCCAATCTTTGTTCTAATCCTCCCAGAGCAGAGGTAAAAGCCTCCTTTGTCACATAGACCGGAGCAGGTGAACTGAGGGCAGCCGCAGCACCTAGCATTCCTGATGGCTCCCCTCGGGTAACTACCTCTGATTTATCAGGGGAGGATATATTAGTAGGAGCAAGCCCCAGATCCTCAGAGCCTGATGGCGAACCCTTTAGCCTCTTAGGATTTTTACTCCCAGAGCCCTTGGAAGGCATAGTCCTAGCTCAAGCTAAGGACTTACAGCCAAAAATGCACCCACCACTAGCTGTAGTCTAGCGTACAAGCTTGCTATGAGAGCTAGTCAGGTGACTAAACTAATGTGCCTTGGGGATGCCTGTATCACCACCTGTAGTGTGCCCAATATAATATCAAAAATAAATGTCACTAAGGAGCTCTGCTGATGTGTCCGTACTCTTACAGCATGTCTCACAGAGGCTGTCTTTTTAAAGCAGAGGACGCCCGCACATGCGCAGAAGCGCGCCAATGCTCCAATGCGCGCGCGCCAGAAGCACTCCCTAGAAGGAATGGGTAGAGGAGCAGGAGGGAGCTGCAGTTTTACATTGGAGCCAAGCTGACACTATAGAGGGAGACCACAGCGCCATGTCTAAGAACGCTGTTTCCAGGTCCCCCTAGCAGGTATGGTAACATTTTTACAGATGGGTACTGCAGAGCTTGTACATAGAAGAATGCTCCTCCATCTGTCCAGGCATTACACTTATAGAAGGTATGCCCAGCTATATAGACATTCTCAAGTATCTCCCTCCTGTGGCCAAACAGGGGTACTACATAATGTCCAATAGAACCATAAGAAAATACTTTTCAGGTTTATCAAAGATATTTTAGGCATCAGGTACAGTGGAAAATATACCATGTAGGTAAAATACAGGCAAACACATTAGTTTTGAAGGGTCCCTGCTGGACCAAGTTCATCAGGGACCCTCACTTCCCTGTCCCCGCCGCAGGACCCTGTTCGGAACAGACAGCCCAAACTTCGCCCCTTTGGCGGGCAACGTCATTTGACCTTCAGGGACCGGGGTCCTACTGAAAGGAACACCACTCCCCTGGACCTGTATAGCACCCTGCCAGAAACCTCTTGGTATTGGGTCTGACCAGAGTACTGGATCCCAAAGTCCAGCCCTCCTAAGAGAGGCATTACAGGCCAAACCTCGTAGATGGTCCACATCTTCTTCCCCGAGGCCCGGGTACTGTCCATTTTGGCATTGAAGCACTTTGGACGGATCCAGAATAGCTCGCCGATAGGCTTTTAAAGACCATACGCAGAGCTAACTTGAATACATGCCTTTTTTTTTTTTTAAAGGTAAATTTTTTATTAAGTTTTTTTTTCAAAACAAGACATACAATACACAACAAACAGACACACATGGAGCGAACATCGCCCAATCCAGTACAGTGCAAAAAATGTTTTCTAGAAAGCTGGTAAACAATTGGCATATATCAGGAAGACAATATTCAGTCACATTTTTAAGGAGCTGGAGAGACAGTGCTCTCAGAATCAACCCAGTAGCCCCAAACCTTCCTGAATTTTTTCTGACACCCTCTAGCCTCATATGTCAGTTTGTATAATAATACAGCATGGTTAATATTTGTGAGCCAGAAGGCAATAGTGGGCAAGGATGGAGACTTCCAATGGAAGGTTATTGCTTTTTTTAGCATAAAACAATACTATTCTCAGAAATGTTTGTGTATTCTCGGATATACTATCATCATCAATATAGCCCAGTAAACACCTGAATACATGCTTAACCGTGACCAACACCTTTAGACACTGGCAACAAAACTGAGGTACTCCCGATATGGGAGGGGTTATATAGAGAGGGGACTTCCTGTCTTGGGTGTGCCAGTGTCCATCACCTGAAGATAAGCTCTATTACCCACATAGTAATTACTATGCCGCTCTGTGTCCCGTGATGTACGATAAAGAAAATAGTGTACAAGCCAGTGGGTGATTTAATCCTGCTTCCTGTTACACAAAGCTACAGGTTTTCATTGTGTAACATAACATTACAACCCTAGGCACTGTGCAGGCCAGCCGCCAGTGTCCTAACAACTGCTGACATCATTGGTTGATAAGGAGAACATTAGGGACCTCAACAGAATCCCTGTCTGAACTCCCTCGCCTCCTTTTTGCCAGCATTGGACTTATCGTTAGCTTCATGGGGGAGAAACTGAGGAAGAAGAAATGCTGGAACACTAGTCAGTACCAGTGTACAAAAGTGTATTTGCTTTGAACGAATAAATCACCTCTAATATTGGGTGTTCTATGTATGTATGCTGCTGCTATATGTAAAACTATTAGTTTGTTTTTTTTACATTTTAGAATAGGGTGCCTTGAGACCGTTGATAATTTTAAACTGTGCTTTTACTGGAAAAAGGTTGAGAAACACTGATCTAACCCTTACAGAAAGCTAAAGACATACTTGTTCACTTTTCTTTTCAAGGTTTACTTCATTAGTTTTCAAGATAATGTACATATCATATAAATGTATCATGCATAAAAAAAAGCAAAACTGTTTTAATAAAGATTTTAAAATTAACTTACATTTTTTTAGTTTTTTTAAACCCACCTTGCCAGTTTTTATAAATACATTGTCCAGGCGCTGACCCTTATCGTTGCATAAATAAGCCTACATATAAAGACCAAAACAGAAATAATTAGTATAGCAGACAGAATAAAGAAACAGTCTCCTGTTTATCTGTGTCTAACCAACAAGCTGCAGTGGTTATCATACAGAAGCGCAATATCTATGTGGTTACTTTTCAACACCAGATTTGCCCAAAAGGAGGTGCTACAAGTATAACTATAACTTCGGGATCCTGTAAAACCTAAAAGGGACCTGTGTGTTACTATTATCATTGGCAAATGAGAATTTAAGATTTTTGCTTGAATTCCACTTTTCCCCCAAAACTTTATTTTCAATTACAGAACTGGCTCCCTATGCCTCTAATGCAATAAAAGCACCTTTTCTGCATTCTAGTGTGCCTTAATATACACAAAACTACAGATGTGCAGCTAAATCTACAGTCTTGGCATTCCCTGGTTCCTGGATGAATAAACTACCATGCACATGACTGGAAGGTACAGGATGCAGGGCTGGCCAATGACACCAAACCCAGAAGTAGACCAGTAAATCCAGTATGTTTCTCTAGCACACAACTTCTCGAAGCGTTCAACTGCAAGGAGGGATCTGGGAATCTGCTCAATGACCCATACTCAAAATCCATTAGTAGATTTATGGTGGACCTTTGCAAAGTGTCGTGGGACACTGTGTGGGTCCTCACCTCCCTTGATGAAACACCTATAGGTTCACTGAACCTCTGCCTCAAGGCTCGAGTGGTTCGGCCAACACAGATTAGACCACAAGGACAGGTGAGACCATAAACTAAAAAGTCACAGCAGTTAAAGAATTATTTTAGTTGGTAGGTTTCGCCTTTGGTGCTGAAAGATTTTTGCCCATGTTGTACAAATTTACATTGGTACATACCTATCGATGGTATAAGTACCAACATGGACAGTGGAGTGATGGAGGATTTAAATTTGCTTGGAGAAATTACATTTTTCAGATTTGGAGCTCTGCAGTAAGTGACTCTGGGATGTGCGGGGAGAAAAGTTTTGAGGTGCGGATCTTGTAGGATGTTCCAGTGGTTTGAAAGTATGTTCTCCATCTTTGTAAATTGAGAATGGAATGTGGTAATAAATCTGGTGGAATGATCCCCCAATTTTTTGGTGGATTTGGGAGGTTTACCTTTTTTTTTTTCAAAAAAAAGGTTTTTATTGAGTACAGGTACATAATAATTACAACATAAATGTACACGTTATTGGGACTAAGTCACAGATATACATCATACACAGAAGGATGAATAACGTCATTACATTTTTATTAACTTTTTCTCCACCTCAGGTGCATGTGCCCGAATCCCGGAGCCACCGATCCCAGATCTTGTAATACTTTTCCGAGCAACCCCTGTTTATATATAGGATTTTTTTGTATGGGAGGGAAGCATTCACCTCCCTCAGCCATTCTGAGAAGGTAGGTGGTTGAGGCCTCATCCACCTCTTCGCCAGCACCTTCCTGCCTGAAAACAAAGTCTCCTGCAGGAATGTCCTGGTGTGCCTATCAATCCCGACTGGGAAAATCCCCAGAAGGCATTGTTTAGAGTCCAATGCCAGCGGGGAGCCCATATTATCATGAAGGAACGTCACCAGCTGTTGCCAGTATCCCTGCAATTTTAGGCAAGCCCAAATGAGATGAAAGAAGGTTCCATTGGCCGCATTACACATGGGGCAGGTGATAGTTTGATCTTTTTTGTATTTAGCTACCCTAAGTGGGGTGAGGTAGGCCCGATGTAAGATGTATAATTGAGACAATCTGTCAGAAAGCTTGGGGGACACTTGCTTACTAGTTTCCATGGCCTCCTCCCACTCCTCATCCTCAAGTGGACCCAGATCCCTTTCCCATCTAGGTTTCAATCCATATGCTATTTTAGCTGAGGGTAGTGCGCCGAGCATGCTGTAGAAGCAAGAAATGAGTTTTTTGGGATGCTTTCCTTTAACCACAGCAATGATAGGATTAGGGGTAGGTGTCGGAAGAGACTGCTGGAACTGTGCCCGTGTTACATGTCGTAGTTGAACATATCTGAATAGCATGTGATCTTGTAATGCAAAATCAGTTTTTAGCGTGTCAAATGATTTAAATCAACCCATTTTCAATAAGGTGGTGTACGTAAAAAATTCCCTGTTTAATCCAAAGGCTAGCCTCATGAAAATCAAAAAAATGTTCCAATGTCCTATTGTACCATAATGGGGTGTAGTCGCTGAGAAGGGGGACATTCAGTTTGGACATTGCTAAGTCCCAAATTCGTTTATAGTGACCGGTGAGGGAATCCCTGTCTGGTTTCGTTCCTCCCCCAATGATGACGGAGTATATCGGGTCGTTTGTCGGTTGGGTCTTTTTGGAGTTCAAAAGTTGGAGAAACCTGTCCTTATCTACTTTGTCAATATGATAGAGTTGGGAAAGTTGGGATGCTATGTAGTATCTATTCAGATCAGGTAGTGCCGTGCCCCCCATATCCGTGGGGTTTATGAGTGCATGCCAGGTGAGCTTATGCCTACTCTTCCCCCACACGAAGGGTTTAAGAAGTGTTTTGATTATTTTAAAGTACTTAAGCGGTATATAAATCGGGGCATGCCAAAGTGCATACAGGATTTTTGGAAGTAAAATCATTTTTATAAGGTTGATACGACCCCAGACCCCCAGTGGTAAGCGGGACCACACCTGTATCTTATTTTTAATTAAGGGAAACAGTGGTTCTACATTAAGCTTAATATAGTCCGCCGGGTATTTAGAGGTATGTACTCCTAGATATTTGATTGTCTCAACCCTTTGCAACTGTAAATTAGCTTGGGATTCAGGGGGGGGGGGGGGGAAACTGTCAATTGGAAGAATTTGGGACTTACCCCAATTGATTTTAAGTCCCGAGAATTGTCCGAATCTTTCAATCGTATTGAGGGCTTTGGATAGTGAGGGGCCGGAATCCGCCAAATATAGAAGAGTGTCATCCGCGTACATACTTTTTTTTTCAATAAGAGGACCCATTTGAAGGCCCTCGATTTCCTCGTCTGCCCTGATAGATATGGCCAAGGGCTCTGCAGCCAGGGCATACAAAAGAGGGGACAACGGGCAGCCCTGTCTCGTACCTCTGCCGAGGTCAAACTGCGAGGAGGGCCATCCATTAGCCACCACCCTGGCTTTCGGGTTTTGGTATAAGAGCTGTATCCACCGAACAAATCTCGGGCCAAAACCATATCCCTCCAGGCATTTCCAGAGATAAGTACACTCCAAGGAGTCGAACGCCTTGGCTGTGTCCAGGGTGACTACCACCCTGGATCCAGCATTATCATGGGGAGCTTGGAGGTTGATAAACAATTTCCGAAGGTTGAATGAAGTATTGCGGCCTGGCATGAAGCCTGCTTGGTCTACATGTACTAGAGAAAGGACTACCTGGTTAAGGCGGAGCGCGAGTAGTTTAGCCAAAATTTTTGCATCCGCCTGGAGAAGAGAAATGGGGCGATAAGAGTCTGGGATACCTGGGTCTTTACCGGGTTTAGGTATAAGAACTATCGTGGCTTCTGTCATAGAGAGGGGGAGAGTGAATGCTTCAAACATATCATTGTATAGGGAGAGTAGTTTGGGCGAGATCGTGTCGGAGAAGTGTGAGTAGAACTCTATGGGTAGGCCATCCGAGCCCGGGGCCTTAGAGTTGGCGAAACTCGCTATCGCTCCTACTATTTCCTTCAAGGTGAGGGGGGCTTCTAGCATATCTCTCTGTTCCTGGGACACTTGAGGGAATTGGACCGATTCCAAGAACTGGAACATCGAAGACAAATCCCCCTGGGTCGTGGATGTGTATAATTCTTTGTAGAACTCTCTGAATTTAGAGGCGACAATGTTGGGGTCAGAGACCGGCCCATCTTGTGGATCCTGTAATGTGATGACCACTGGTGGCCTATCCTCACCATGAGCGAGATAGGCCAAGAGTTTACCTGCCTTTTCCCCATTTTCAAAATACTTCTGTTTGCTGAAAAACAGCTTCTGTTTAGCTTTCTCATACTGTAATTGTGTCACTACTCTGTTTTGTAGTTTTATTATGTCAGCGTGTTGAATGGATGGGTTTTCCCTATATTTCTGTTCTGACTGGGCTAGTTCTAAGATTGCCTTGTCATGAGCTGTCGAGGAGGTAGATTTAATTTGATTCATATGTGTTTGTAGGGCGGAGCGAGCAAATAGCTTGAAAGAGTCCCACACTGCAGCAAAGGACGCCGAATTCATGTTTTCTGTGAAAAATCTGCCTAGCTCTCCGTCCATTGTACTGTCCTCTGGCAGTAAGGATAACCAAAAGGGATTCAAGCGCCACGTCCTAATCGGTTTGTCTAAAGGCATACTAATAGTAATGGTGTATGGGTTATGGTCTGATAGCAGTCTGGGACCAAAAGATGCCTCCACGAGACGTGGGGCAAGCCTCTGTGATACAAAAATAAAGTCTATCCTCGACATTGAGTTGTGTGTGGAGGAAAAACAAGAATAACAGCGCTTCTGCGGGTATCTAAATCTCCATGAATCTGTTAGGTTGAATGAGGAGATAATCTTGGAGAGTCTGGAGTCGCCCCTTGCCCCTAGTGTAGTCGGGGTAGTCCTTAGCCTATCCCAGTCGTCGTTTAACGTGGTGTTAAAGTCTCCCATCCATACCACCTGGGCAGTCGGGTATCTAGTTATGAATTTGAGGCCTTCTGTAATGGTAGTGGTGGAGAATGGGGGAGGGACAAAGGAGGCCAGAATAAGGAAGGGTTCCCCATATATTTTTGAAGAAACAAATACATACCGCCCCATAGGGTCTGTGCAGACCTCACTCAGCTCAAAGTGAACTGATTTAGCAATCAGCACAGACACCCCCCTAGAGTGGGATGAATACACTGAGTGGTAAATCCATCCCACCCATGGCCTCCTAAGTGACCGTTGTAGTGAACCCTCTATGTGGGTTTCAACCAGGGCAACAACATCCGCCCTCTGATTTTTCAGGAACGTGTGGACCGCCGAGCGTTTAATGTTGTCTCGGAGACCCCTCACGTTCCATGTAAGAAACTTAAGTGATGCCATTTAAACAAGAACTAAATAGATATTGAAGGATGAATATCAAAAATACAGTATAGTCATAACGTGTATCAAGGAAACAGTTCTGGATTACCTGTGAGTCCTCTGTACTCTGAGTTTTTGAGTGCATAAAAACCGGTAACTTCCCCCCCCCTCCCCGCCCTGCACCCTCCCCAACTGGCGCGGGCATTTTCCCAAACCAAAACTTGACCTGCAGCCCAGCAAAAACCATATCGTGGGTCGAACTTGTCTTCAGGGTATTTTGACAGCTTGAGTACTCCCTTGTCATACTCAGAATGTTCTCCCGACCTCAACACGATCCTCACGCTGCGTACACGGGTGTGCGGATTCTTAAGGCCATACGTAGATATGTATTCGATCAGACCTATAGACCCAGGGCTGCATGTCACAACAATGCGCGGGGGCAACTTCCGCTGCACTTTACATTTGGAAGGTAGGACTCCTACAGTCCCGAGCTCCAGCTACCATTGTAGCTATGCGTATCGCGTCTCCCATTGGGGGACGAAGATAGGTTAATCAAGAAGATAGGGGTGTTAACCCACATTGTCAGGAGTGTGTCAGAGATGCATTCTTTCAGGTAATAACAGTCTAGATGTAGGCTCAACGCATTCAGGGGGTCTGTTGTGAGAGTTACACAGATGCATCAATAGGTGTAATTAGCCAGGCTTGCAGGCCGCTCACATACGACAATGTGGACAGGGTTAGAATGTCAGTATTAACATGCGATAGGAGCTGCATCCGGGGCAATAGTAATGTACTCACAGCTTGGTCAGTCCGCCTCTCCTGGGGCCGCTCTGCGTTCAATCCATGCTATCAGCTCCTCTGGGTCTTCAAAGAAGGAGACTTTACCATCATGCTCCACTCGCAGTTTTGCTGGGAATAACATGGCGTATTTTATGTGTAGCAGGCGCAATTTCTTTTTAGCCTCCATAAAATTCTGTCGTCGGCGCTGTACTTCAGCCGAGAAGTCTGGGAATATGGCAATCCTGACATTTCCAAAGGGAATATTGCCTCTTTCTCTGGATAGTCTCAACACCACGTCTCGATCTTTATAATTAAGTAACTTGGCAATAAAGGTGCGAGGGGGTGCACCCTGCGGCGGAAGTCTGGCAGGCATGCGGTGTGCGCGTTCAACAGCTAGCATGGGGGAGAAGGCTTCCCTGCCATATGTAGTGATGAGCAATTGCGCCAGGAACGTAGTTGGATCCTTCCCCTCTGCCCCTTCTGGGAGACCGATCAGGCGCAAATTACATCGGCGGATCCTGTTCTCCATATCGTCCTGCTTAGTAAAAAGCTGATGTATCTGCCGCTGCATGCGGTCCGTGCAGGCCTGGAGTGGTGGTAGCGCATCCTCCATGAGGCCTACCCGGGTTTCCATCTCCTTAACCCTGTCGCGCAGCTTCTGAAAGTCCTGCCTGATGAGGGATATGTCCACCTTCACCTCCTCTATTTGAGCTGTGAGCGAGGTGCGACATAGCGTTATTGCTTCTAGGAGTTTGTCAGTGTCTCCCACCGCGCGCTCCTCACTGACCTTATCCTGTCCGCCATCTTCCTTCATCGCTGCCTTCTCCTGTCGGCGGTATTGCTCGAGCCTGGCAGCTGCCGATTTTTGCGCTTTCGTCGGCGACATGTAATGTGGGATCTGGGGTGACCCCGGGGATGGTTCCTGAGGCGAAACAGCGTTTGTGGGATGAAGGATGCCGTGGATAGTAGGATTAATGAGCGGAGCTCTTCTGCTTGCGTCCTACTCCATGCAACGCCAGGCCACGCCCCGGAGGTTTACCTTTTTAAATAAAATTCATAAGCTTGGCCAACTAGAGCCTCAGGGTATTGTTTTCATTTCCTTTTAAGGTTCACACCAAGTTCCACACAATCGGTATCTTTAGTGCAATTCTGTCGTAACCGACAGAATTGCCCCTTTGGAATATTCTGGATCCATTTGGGATAATGGCAACTCTTATAGTGTAAATAAGAGTTACCTGCAGTGGGTTTGACATCATTTCTTGCACAGATTGTATCACTATCGTGGCCTAACTCTAGATCCAGAAACACCAATGATGTAGGGTCAGTAACAAATGTGAATGATAGGCCATGTGTTATTATTGCAATACTGAACAAATTGTCTGATGAGATCGGGAGCACTATCCCAGAATTATAACGTCTATATATCTTGCAAAAAAGAACACAAGGGCCGAGAAATGATTACTTTTGAGGATATGATTATTCTCCCAGAAACCCATAGCTATATTCGCGTATGACGGGGCAAGTTTTGCCCCCATTGCAGTGCTCTTATAGTGTAAATAAGACCCCTTTCACACCGGGCGTTTTTCAGGTGCTAAAGGGCTAAAAAATAGCACCTGTAAAGCGCCTGAAAAACGCCTCCCCTGCAGCCCCAAAGTGCAAGCCTGAGTGCTTTCACAATGGAGTGATGCGCTTGCAGGACGTTAGAAAAAGTCCTGGAAGCAGCATCTTTGGAGCCCCTGCCAATTGAAATGAATGGGCACCGCTGCCGAAGCACCTGGAAAGCACTTTGGCAACGGGGCTTTGCGGGCGCATTTAACCCTTTCTTCGGCCGCTAGTGGGGATTAAAAGCGCTGCTACTTTCTAGCTTCAGGACCTGGAGGACTTACAATAATTGATGGAACCATGAATTCTGAGCTCTACCATAAAATACTAAAGGAGAATGTCCGGCCATCAGTTCGTGACCTCAAGCTCAAGTGCACTTGAGTTATAAAGCAGTTTGTTGCCTACTAGGCTTAGGAGGGGGGGGGGAATAACTGTTTGTATTGTTAATTGTAATTCTGCTATTGTGAGAAGGTTTTCTGTGTTTCTATTTATGATAATGTTGATTGTGTCTTCTGGGCTAAAAGATGGCAAGTCTGTCCTAAAGGTCATGCCTCTGAGTCACCTAGGCTGTTTAAAGGATTCGATAATTAGCTCATGTTAATTAGGTTTCTGGTTACAGTTTGTATTGTCATCCTTGTGTATATATTTGTGTGAGATCTCAAATAAAACATGCTATTCCTGATGTACTCCAAGACTGGTGTTGTCTGGTTACTGGGTGGGTTAACCACTTAAGCCCCGGACCAATACGGGCCATTATGACCAGGCCCCTTTTTGCGATTCGGCACTGCGTCGCTTTAACTGACAATTGCGCGGTCGTGCGATGTGGCTCCCAAACAAAATTGGCGTCTTTTTTTTCCCAGAAATAGAGCTTTCTTTTGGTGGTATTTGATCACCTCTGCGGTGTTTATTTTTTGCGCTATAAACAAAAATAGAGCGAAAATTTTGAAAAAAATGACATATTTTTTACTTTTTGCTATAATAAATATCCCCTAAAAATATATAAAAAAACATATTTTTTCCTCAGTTTAGGCGGATACATATTTTTCTACATATTTTTGGTAAAAAATAAAAATCGCAAATCGGCGTTTATTGATTGGTTTGCGCAAAAATTATAGCGTTTACAAAATAGGGTATAGTTTTAAGGCATTTTTATAAAAAAAAATTTTTTTTTACTAGTAATGGCGGCGATCAGCAATTTTTTTCGTGACTGCGACATTATGGCGGACACATCGGACACTTTTGACACATTTTTGGGACCATTGTCATTTTCACAGCGAACAGTGCAATAAAAATGCACTGGTTACTGTGAAAAATAGGATTTTTATAACAGCTTACCTGTAAAATCCTTTTCTTGGAGTACATCACGGGACACAGAGCGGCATAGTCATTACTATGTGGGTTATATAGTTTACCTTCAGGTGCTGGCACTGGCAACTTCCAAACCGGAAGTACCCTCCCCTATATAAGCCCCTCCCATCCGGGAGTACCTCAGTTTTGTAAGCTGTTAAAAAATCCTATTTTCTTTCTCGTACATCACGGGACACAGAGCGGCATAGTCATTACTATGTGGGACGTCCCAAAGCAATGCCCAATGAGGGGGGGAATACACCATACATAAGCTGAGCGCTATCAGACATGAGGATCTTTTGCGGCCTGCAACACACTGCGCCCAAAGGCGACATCCTCCTGACTTCTAACGTCCACCTGGTAGAACCTAGTAAACGTGTGTACTGAAGACCATGTTGCGGCCTTACAGATTTGAGCCAGGGAGGCCTGGTGATGCACTGCCCATGAAGTTCCAACTGCTCTCGTGGAGTGCGCCCTAACTTTGAACGGAGGCGGTCTCCTTCTCAAGCCATAGGCTTGCATAATGACCTGTCAAATCCACTTGGCTAAAGTAGATTTTGACGCTGCCTGACCCTTTCTGGGGCCTTCCGGCAGAATAAACAAAGTATCCGTTCTGCGAATCTGAGCAGTGGCTTTTAGATAAGCTTTAACTGCTCTTACTACATCCAAAGAATGTAATAACTTTTCCTCTACCGAACTAGGTTTGGGGAAAAAGGAAGGAAGAACCACATCTTGGTTCAAATGAAACCTCGATACCACCTTAGGAAGAAAGGCTGGATGAGGACGTAACACTACTCTGTCCTTATGGATAACCAGATATGGCTCTTTACAGGACATAGCGGCTAATTCCGACACTCTTTTAGCCGAACAAATGGCTACTAGAAAAATCAATTTCCTGGTGAGAAGAACCAAGGAAATGTGCTGTAATGGTTCAAATGGTTGCTTCTGTAGAACCGACAGAACCAGGTTTAAGTCCCATGGACATATGGGAATATTAACCGGAGGGCTAATACGCATCACTCCTTGTATAAAGGCTTTGACTAGTGAATGCGAAGCCAAGGGCCTTTGAAAAAATATTGACAAGGCCGAAATCTGACCCTTGATAGTACTCAAGGCAAGCTTCCTATCTACAGCCCACTGTAGGAAGTCCAGAATCCTACCTATTACGTACTTACGTGGATGCCATTTCTGGCCTCACACCAGGCGATGTACGCCTTCCAGATTCTATAGTAGATCTGCCTGGATACCGGCTTCCTGGCATTGATCATGGTAGATACCACAGGATTAGAGAGACCTCTCTTTTTTAGAATGTGGGCTTCAATAGCCAGGCCGTCAAACCTAGGGCTGGTAAGGAAGGGTGGTATATCGGTCCTTGCGAAAGCAGGTCCGGACGATGTGGGAGGGTCCAAGGACTCCCCACAGACATTTTTACAATCTCCACGTACCATGCTCTTCGGGGCCACGCTGGAGCCACCAGAATCACTGGTTTCTTTTCTACCCTGATTCTGCGGAGTAATCGAGGTAACAATTGTGGCGGTGGAAATGCATATATCAGCTTGAACTGATCCCAAGGGAACACTAGGGCATCCGAGCCGCAAGCTAGGGGATCCCTTGTCCAGAGAGACAAACCTGTCCACCTTTGCGTTGAATCTGGATGCTAGCAGATCTACATCCGGTGTTCCCCACCGCTGACATATTGTCCGGAAAACCTCGGGGTGAAGGGACCATTCCCCTGGGCATAATTGTTGGCGACTTAGAAAGTCCGCCTTCCAATTCTCCACTCCTGGAATGAATACCGCGGATATGGCTGGGACATATCTTTCTGCCCATTTCAGGATGCAATTTACTTCCCTCTGGGCTGCACGACTCCTGGTGCCACCCTGATGATTGATATATGCCACTGCCGTGGCATTGTCCGATTGAATTCTGACAGGGGACCCTTGGAGTTTGGATGTCCATGCTACTAGGGCATACCGGGCTGCTCGTATCTCTAAGAGATTGATGGGCAGGGCCTTTTCTGCATCCGACCATCTGCCCTGGAGAGACCATTGCTCCAGTACTGCTCCCCAGCCTATAAGGCTGGCATCTGTAGTGACCACCTTCCAAGAAATCGGACTGAAGGATTTCCCTTTTTCCAGATTCTGGGGAACCAACCACCAACGGAGGCTCTTGCGAACGGAAGGGGACAAGGACATTGGTAAGTCTAGGGCCTGAACTTTTTTGTTCCAGGCTGACAGTATAGCCCTTTGCAAATTCCTTGAATGGAATTGACCGTAGGGTACTGCTTCGAATGATGCCACCATTTTTCCCAAAAGCCTCATGCACAGGCGTATGGACGGCTGTCTTTTTGTACCCACTAGGTGGATCAAATCTCTCAAAGACGACACCTTTTCTTGAGGCAAGAAAATTTTTCTCTGGTCTGAATCCAGCCTTAGCCCCAAGTATTCCAGACTTTTGACTGGTTTTAGGGCTGACTTGTCTCGGTTGATAATCCAACCGTGAGATTCCAGATACTTGATTGTCTTGTGAACGACCACTTCTAGTTTTTCCACTGAGTGGTCTATCAGCAACAAGTCGTCTAGATATGCCATTATCGTTACACCTTGTGTTCTTAGATTGGCCAATAATGGGGCCAGAATTTTTGTGAACACTCTTGGTGCTGTGGCCAGACCGAAGGGTAAGGCTCTGAACTGAAAATGGCGCCCTTCTACTGCAAAGCGTAGAAATTTTTCGTGGACTGGAAAGATGGGAATGTGCAAATAAGCATCTTTGATGTCGATCGAGGCTAACCATTCCTCCCCTTGTAGGGCAGTGGCCACCGATCGGATCGACTCCATCCGGAAAGTCCTGATATGTAGGAATTTGTTTAGCCCTTTTAGATTTAATATGGGCCTCACGTCCCCGTTTGGCTTCGGGACTGTAAAGAGGTTTGAGTAAAACCCAAACCCCCATTCTTCCAGGGGAACCTCCATAATTACTCCTTGGAGCAATAGTTGTTCTAGTGCCAACAGGAGGGATCCTCTCTTCCGGGGATCCCTTGGCACGTTTGACCTTATAAAATGGGAAGGAGGGGAGTCTTTTAACTCCAATTTGTATCCCAGACTTACTGCGGAGAGCACCCATCTGTCTCTGATCGTGTCCCGCCAGGTCTCTGCGAACAACTGAAGTCTTCCCCCCACCCGATTGAGTGGGGGCAACCCTTCATGCATTTGACTTTGGGGGAGGTTTTGTACCTCTCCTGACCCAGGGTTTCTTGTTACCCTGCGATTGTCCGTGATTTTTACCCCCCGGGATTTGACCGAGGAGGCCGTCGGAACTGTTTCACAGCCGATGTCCTAGGGACTGGAGAAGCAGGCCTCTTAAAAGAGGGACCTCTAACTCTGTTTTTAACCGGCAAGAGTGTACTTTTACCGCTGGAAATTTTCTGGATATATTTGTCCAGGTCTTCCCCGAATAAGCGTTCACCATGAAATGGGAAGCTGACCAGCAATTTTTTACAGGGAGCTTCAGCAGACCAGTTTTTGAGCCATAGAAGCCTGCGCATATGTACTACAGACAGCGTAAGGCGGGAGGCCTGATGGATTGAATCCTTTATAGCGTCAACCGCAAAGCATAAGGCTCTAGGTAGATCAGCTAGGGCAAGAGCCTGCTGATCTGGCAAGTCCCTTAAGACCTGTTTCAACTGATCCTTCACTGCTTGGCAGACCCCAATAGCTGCCACTGCTGGTTGTGTCACCAAGCCTGCTGTAGAGAAAGCAGATTTTAATAAGGACTCCAATATTTTATCTATTGGGTCCTTGAACATTTGGACATTATCTATTGGACATGTCAGTGATTTATTCACACAAGAGATGGCTGCGTCCACTGTAGGGACCCTCCATTTTTTGATGAACTTATCCTCCATGGGATAGACCACCGGAAATCTCTTGGGGGGAGTAAATATTTTATCAGGATGTTCCCAATCCTGGTAAATGAGCCCTTCCAGTAAAGGATGGATTGGAAAGGAACAAACAGTCTGGGGAGCTTTTAGCGACCTCAACGAGGAGACAGAAGTGGATGATGGCTCCGCAAGGGGCATTTTAAATGCTGATCGGACCATGTTAGTCAGGGACTGAACCCATAATCTTTCAGCATGTGATGCTGAGAATGGCTCTTCCACTGTTGATTCCTCTACAACAGAATCAACCTCATCCTGATCCCCTTCAGGTAGGTCAATCCCTGTATGGGACTGTTGCTCTGCTAACAGGTACTCTGAGGGAGGAGACGGAGATCAGGCGCGCTTTCCCTCTGACAGGGAAGCAGCGATCAATGTTGTCAATCTCTCTTCCAGTCCTCCCAGAGCTGAGGAAAAAACCTCCTCTGTTATATACACAGGAGCAGGTGAACTGAGGACAGCCACAGTACCAGGTACTCCTGAGGGTGCTCTACGGTCACTAACCTCTGATTTTTCAGGGGAGATTGGTGCAGCCAAAGCATGCCCAAGATCCTCAGAGCCCGATGGAGACCCCCTATGCTTCCTGGGATTCTTAGTCCCGTAGACTTTAGACGGCATATTCCTAAGCCCAAAGTTGAGGTATTCCAGCCGAAATACACCACTTACTGACAATAGTCTAGCACAATTGCTGCTATATAAACAGTTGGTGTCCACTAATGTGCCTTTCTATGGGGATGCCTGCATCAACCGCCTGCTGTATGCCTTTCTAAATGTTGCCAGCTCTGTTTCTGCCTTCCATAACCAGCTGACAACACCTAATTGTGCTTTTTATCATGCTGGGACGCCCGCACATGCGCAGAAGCGCTGCGGCGCGCACAGAGCGTCATCCACCAAGCTCCGCCCCTTTTTCCAGCTCACCTCTATAAATAGAGGCGTGTGCACGTGCACGCGCACGCGCGCCTTCGGCGCTCTTTTTTGAAAGGAACTAGGGACAGAAGCCAGGGCCCTATTTGCCACAGGGCCAGGGGATGGACGAGCATTGCAACATGGCAGAGGAAACAGTTTCCCATCCAGAGAACTCACCATCTGCCTGGATTTTGACTTGGAAAGAAAAAATCCACATGACAAGAAAACAACGTTCCACAGCGGCCTCTAGTGGTTTAACACAGGTACCGCGGTTTAACCATTTTTTTCTTTTTTTTTTTTTCTTGACCACTCTTAAAATTATTAAATTTTTTAGTAGTTACAGGCATGCACAGATATTTAGCGGGAATACCGTTAGGTAACAGGCAGAAAGACATATTAGGCTTGGGGGTCCCCTCAATAGAACCAAGTTCCTGAGGGGCCCCCACTTACCTTTTCCCCGCCGCAGGACTCTGTTTGGTCCACAGAAGCCCAAACTTCACCTCTCACGGCAGGCATTGTAATTAAACCTTCAGGGACAGGGTTCCCAAGGATTCCACTCCCCTGGACCTGTATAGCACCCTGCACAGAAAACATCTTGGTCGTGGGTATGACCAGAGCTCTGGATCCCAGGGTCCAGCCCTCCTAAGAGAAGCATTACAGGCAAAACCTTGCTCTTCTCTGCAAGGCCCGGGTACCGACCGTTTAGCTATGAAGCTTTTTTGGTCGGATCCGGAATAGCTTACTGAGGCCCAAAAGAACCTGTACGCAAGCTCAGTGAAAAACACATGTTACTTCTTGGCCAACACCTTAGACACTGGCAAAAAACTGAGGTGCTCCCGGATGGGAGGGGCTTATATAGGGGAGGGTACTTCCGGTTTGGAAGTTGCCAGTGCCAGCACCTGAAGGTAAACTATATAACCCACATAGTAATGACTATGCCGCTCTGTGTCCCGTGATGTACGAGAAAGAAATGACACTGGCAGTGAAGGGGTTAACCACTAGGGGCGCTGGAGGGGTTAAGTGTGCCTAGGGGCGTGTTACTACCTGAGGGGGGCGTGGCTACGACTGACACGTCACCAATCACCGCTCTGATTACACAGAGCGGAGATCGCTGACATTGTCAGTAGAGGAGCGGGGAGATGTTGTGTTTACACACACATCTCCCCACTCCGAGCCTCTGTGAGACGATCGCAGGGATCCCCACGGCGATCGAGTCCGCGGGACCCGCGGTCCCACTCACAGGGAAGGCAGGGGGGTCGCGAGCGCGAACCCGACGTCGGCAGTCAAAGGGCCACGTACAGGTACGTGATTGTGCCTGTACGAGCCATTCTGCCGACGTATATCGGCGTGAAGAGGTCGTTAAGCGGTTAAAGAGTCTTGGATAGTGCTGGTTCTGCAAGCATTTACAGCAGACAAAGTTCTGTTGAGGACAAGGGTCCGTCACACCCTCCAATGTGGCTGAATTAAAACAATTCTGCAAAGAAGAGTGGGCCAAAAATTCTCCACAGCAATGTGAAAGACTCATTGCCAGTTATCACAAACGCTTGATTGCAGTTGTTGCCGCCAAGGGTGGCACAACCAGTTATTAGGTTTAGGGGGCAATTACTTTTTCACATAAAGCCAGGCAGGTTTGGACAGCTTTTTTGCCTTAATAAATGAAACCATCATTTAAAAAGTGCATTTTGTATTTACTCAGGTTATCTGTGTAATAATAAAACTTTTTGATGATCTGAGTCATTTAAGTGTGACAAATATGCAACAAAAATAAATCAGAAAGGGGGCAAATACTTTTTCACACAACTGTATGTATCTTATGTATAGAATACCTTTAAAAAAAAATTATCAATGAGTTTTTTTTAATACACTTTTTAAGCATTTTTATCACAATTTATTAACTTTATCCTCCATTGCATATCATGCAGAGTACGATTCCTGTCATGATCAGTTATACATTTGTTTTTACCCCCTCTTGAGAAATCATTATTTATGTAATATCCCGATCCCGACTCCAGCACCTTTCATTCATTGATAACGGCTCATTTAATTTATCACAATTGTGATAAATAACTTCCCTTTCCCCTCCTGTTTCCGCCTATTCTTGTATTGCTTCTATATATGTAATTATGCATTTTTATGCCTACTATGGATCCATACATGTATAACATTTACTGGTTATATTAATAAATTTATTGTTATGAATTAATCTTGTTATGGTATTGCCTGATAATCATGTTGTTCTATATGTATGTGTACACCATGTTTCATATCATGTTAATTTATAATTTTATCATTAATTACCAAAGATATAGAGACCCTGTATGCTTATACAGTATTTCTCTGTGTTACCATTGAATTGTTTGTACTGGCCCCTCCCTTGTGTACACTTTATATTGAAGTCCCTGAGTTCCACAAGCCAGCTTGACAAAGGATATTTTATGATATATGATTTTCTTTCTTTTCGCCCAAAAAGTCCCACTGTACCAGGGGGGGGGGGGGGGTACTTGTGCCCTTTTTTAGGATCTTTAACTAACAAATGTTTGGGATGTTGGCAACGTTTTAGTGAGAATATAATAATTATTCTCCCTGTGGTTCACCACCTATATCCAGCTTGACAAAGGAGCACGGCTATCGTGTCATCTGCAGCGTGCATGCTCAGGAAACGCGTTGCATACCAGTGACGTCATCCATCCTGTACCACCAGCGCTCCAAACCTCGCTTTGAGTCTCTCTCCACCGTGGCTGACTTTATACATCAGCCGTGAACTAGTGAGCATAGCGCTTCACCTCCAGGACTGGATCGTCTACTGATGACCTCACCCCCTTGTTCGGACTTACTACATGCCTGTTTTTAACTTCACAAATGTGAGTTGCCACTTTTAAGTGTTTATTAAACTTGTCCTATATCTACACTCAGAGGCGCCTGAGTGTTGGACTCTACACCTTCCTTCATGGTCCTTGGACTTAAGCCTCTTACACACGACCGGTTTTCTCGGCAAGAAAACTGCTGGGAGAACTTTTTACAGAGAAAAACGTTCGTGTGTATGGTTTCTTGTCGGGAAAACTGCCAGGAATCTCGACGAGAAAAATAGAGAACCAGCTCTCTATTTTCTCGTCGGGATTCTCGTTGGCCTGTCTCCTGACGAGAAAACCGTGCGTGTGTATGCTTACCTGTCTCCAGGTAAACCCGCGCATGCTCGATGAGACTTCGACGCATGCGCGGTAACTTACAAAAGTAGCGTAGGGTGAAGCAAGATGGCGGCATTGGCATATAATGTGACGAGCGCATGCTTGTCGTAGACGATGACGTCACCGCGTTCTTGCCATTCAAAAGAATGGCGGTTCTTTTGAATGTGCCGTGTGTACACTCGGCGAGCAAGAAAAGTTTGCCAGGAATCTCGTCGGGAAAACCAACGTTTTTTTTCCCCGACGACATTCCCGCCCGTGTGTACAGGGCTTCACATTGGATCCTAATGGACATATAATTAGCCAAATACATTTCTTCAGACTGTCATGTATAAATCATTATACATATGCCACTATTACCCTGTGGGATAACCTGTTTCAGTTCCTTGTGCCTTTACTTGTCTTGACAATAATAACCAGGACAGAGGTTCTTACCATTCCCCACTTCATTTTTAGAAAGGCTATATTGCTGCACACCTGTTGGGGAAATATTGCTCCATTCTTGCCTTGATGACCAGTGAAGCTAAATCTCCCCATTGCCTATAGTGCTGCATAAAAAGCATGACACACACACACAGGACCTTTCTCCACTCTATCCAAAACGAAAAAAATAATTTGTCTGGAGCTGGCTTTTATGCAGAACTCATAACAAAGCCAGTCAGGGAAATATAGCAGTCATCAGTCACAAAATAACCGCAAGGCCCCTTTCACACAAATGGACCAATCGGACCATCCATTGCTCTCTATGGAGCGGCGGATGTCAACGGACATTTGTCCATTAACACCCGCCGACATCCGATCCGCTAAAAAGAGACGGAAAGGGATCCATTCCCCATCCATCTGGCGGATTGGATGGAAACAGACAGGTGGCCGTTTCCATCCGACAGCCCATAGGGTACAGCGGCCTGTGTCTACTCTGCATCAGCCGGAGCGGACACTGACCTGTCATCCCCCTGCTCAGCTGGGATCAGCGGGGAGATCCCCTGCTGAGCAGGCAGATCCGCTGGCAGACTCCGCCAGTGTGAAAGGTGCATAAAACAAGTTTTCATTGGCAAGAATAGAGCAGAAAAGTTTGGGTTTCTTGGATTTTGTTTGGCTAAGTTTTACAGATAATAAATTGAATCACCTGATTTCCCCCTGCTAAAATCTTCAAAATACCATCTTGCCAGACTTTAGCCTTTTTTGTCTTCTGATGAGTATATAAAACCTGAGGAAAGAAAAGGGCCAATTATTATTCCAAACATTATGTTTAGTATGCTTTCACGGTTAGGGATATTTTATGCCTTTGTGAACAAAGAGATTTTTGTAAGGAGGCATCAACATTTTTTTTTCATTGATTGGCTAAAGGTGTCTGTGCACACTGCACAGTGCATGAAAGTAGAACTAAAGGCAAAACTTTTTTCATTTCGTAAGGGAGGTTTTTTTAACCCGTCAATTACTTTTTTTGCCATCTGTGTCCCATAGGGGAGATATCCCTTCACTTCATGTCCCATATCCAAAAACAGGAAGTGAGAGGAAATCCCTCCAAAAGGTAAAAAATCTTGTGGTGTCACCAAAACTAGTGTCCCCATTAGATGATTTCCCCTCTGGTGTTAACCCAAAATGTGGGGTTTTCATTTACTTTCACTTTTGATGAGAACGGTAAACATAAATAGAGGGTGAATCTCCTTAACGGGTGCACAGAAATCAATAAAAACTGACAAGTGTTCTAATCCCTCTCCACTCTATCCAAAACTGAGAAAAAAAACGTTTTGCCTTTAGTTATACTTTAAAGTGGTTGTAAACCCTTTACAACCACTTTATGCTACAGGTAAGCCTATATTAGGGCTTACCTGTAGCTACCCAGGATATCTCCTAAACCTGCACGGTTTAGGAGATATCCCCTGTATGTGCCAATGTCATTGGCACATGCGCACTAAAGGAAACTGAAGCAATGGCATCTATGTGCCGTTGCTTCAGTCCGTGTGCCGTTACCGGCGGCTCCCGCGCGCCAGAGTGACATCATCGCGGCTCCGGCCAATCACAGCGCTGGAGCCGCGATACCCGGAAGTAACCCCCGGGAGATATGTAGCTGCCGGGGGGGGGGGGGGGGCGAGGACCGCTGTGGGGGCTTCGATCTAAGGTAAGTAATTCATAATGAGCTAGTATGCATAGCATACTAGCTCATTATGCCTTTGTCTTGCAGGGTTTTTTTTGTTTGTTTGTTTGATTTTAACTAGGGTTTACAACCACTTTAAATTATATCTCTCTGTAGAGGGAGATTTTTTTTTTTTTTAAACAAAGTAATAGCAATGCTGCACTGTTGCTGAATGACAGCATCACCTAGGAGATGCTACGTCTGTCTCCCAGAACTTTTACTGTGTCCATGGCTTCTTTCATGCTGGAGAGTTCCCAGCAGCAGCATTACTGAAGTAACAAAAGCCATGTTAGAGTAAAAGAGAGCACAAATTCTGTGAAAACTTGGAGTTGTTGTAGTTTACACAAGGGTATGGGTGCCACATGAGACAGCACTGATTAGCCTAGCGATACAGCGTTATTACATGGAGTAGGCCACATGTTTCTTCCATCTGACATACCAAGTATTTCCACTGACTCCTAGAACTGAACAGAGCATTGGGGCAATGAAGGGCAGGTAGTTATATGCTCTCAAGATGGGAGTTGGGGGGGGGCAATAATTGCAAGGCACAAGTTTCCTTTAGTGTTAAAACTACCTAGTGTAGCTCTTTGTAGATGCAGATCTAAAGCAGCCCATAGATTATGCAATTTCACAGGTGGAAGGAAAGAATTGCTCGATTCTTCCATCACAGTCAGTTTCTGTCCTCCCCCTGTAAACTGACTGCAGTGCATCATGGCTGCTGAGCCCTGACACCATGGTCAGTTAACGTGCCTCTGTCATCTGCAGCTCTCCTCTCTGCTCCTGTGTCCTCCTCCCCCTCTCCCTGTCAGCTCTGTGTGTGAGCCGCCCCTCCTCTGCCCTTCTATCACCCCTCCGAGCAGCTCGCACATTACTACTCCCAATCACTGCCAGCCCCTCTGCTAGGATTACATGATGTAATCATATTGTAATCTATGCCCCTTTTTTTAATTCTTCTTATAAATACCGTTTTTCTTATCCCTGATCAGAGGTCATGTGACCACCAGGGCACTGTCTTCCTCTGATTTTATATTACAATGGGAGGTTACGTGACCGCTCGGCAGATGTCAGAGGGAGAGCTCAGCCCCCTCCCTCTGTAATACATACATCGGAGGAGAACAGTGCCGGGCGGTCACATGACCGCTGATCAGGGATAAAAAAAACTGTATTTATAAGAGTATTAGAAAATGGCATATAGTATATTCATCATGTAATCCTAGCAGAAGGGCTGATAGTAGCTGGGTGCTATTAATGGAAAAGAAAAATAGGATTTTTATAACAGCTTACCTGTAAAATCCTTTTCTTGGAGTACATCACGGGACACAGAGCGGCATAGTCATTACTATGTGGGTTATATAGTTTACCTTCAGGTGCTAGCACTGGCAACTTCCAAACCGGAAGTACCCTCCCCTATATAAGCCCCTCCCATCCGGGAGCACCTCAGTTTTGTAGCAAAGCAATAAGTGTCCCCAAAAGAGGGGTGGGAGCTCTGTGTCCCGTGATGTACTCCAAGAAAAGGATTTTACAGGTAAGCTGTTATAAAAATCATATTTTCTTTCTCGTACATCACGGGACACAGAGCGGCATAGTCATTACTATGTGGGACGTCCCAAAGCAATGCCCAATGAGGGGGGGGGGTACACCATACATAAGCTGAGCGCTATCAGACATGAGGATCTTTTGCGGCCTGCAACACACTGCGCCCAAAGGCGACATCCTCCTGACTTCTAACGTCCACCTGGTAGAACCTAGTAAACGTGTGTACTGAAGACCATGTTGCGGCCTTACAGATTTGAGCCAGGGAGGCCTGGTGATGCACTGCCCATGAAGTTCCAACTGCTCTCGTGGAGTGCGCCCTAACTTTGAACGGAGGCGGTCTCCTTCTCAAGCCATAGGCTTGCATAATGACCTGTCGAATCCACTTGGCTAAAGTAGATTTTGACGCTGCCTGACCCTTTCTGGGGCCTTCCAGCAGAATAAACAAAGTATCCGTTCTGCGAATCTGAGCAGTGGCTTTTAGATAAGCTTTAACCGCTCTTACTACATCCAAAGAATGTAATAACTTTTCCTCTACTGAACTAGGTTTGGGGAAAAAAGAAGGAAGAACCACATCTTGGTTCAAATGAAACCTTGATACCACCTTAGGAAGAAAGGCTGGATGAGGACGTAACACTACTCTGTCCTTATGGATAACCAGATATGGCTCTTTACAGGACATAGCGGCTAATTCCGACACTCTTTTAGCCGAACAAATGGCTACTAGAAAAATCAATTTCCTGGTGAGAAGAACCAAGGAAATGTGCTGTAATGGTTCAAATGGTTGCTTCTGTAGAACCGACAGAACCAGGTTTAAGTCCCATGGACATATGGGAATATTAACCGGAGGGCTAATACGCATCACTCCTTGTATAAAGGCTTTGACTAGTGAATGCGAAGCCAAGGGCCTTTGAAAAAATATTGACAAGGCCGAAATCTGACCCTTGATAGTACTCAAGGCAAGCTTACTATCTACAGCCCACTGTAGGAAGTCCAGAATCCTACCTATTACGTACTTACGTGGATGCCATTTCTTGGCCTCACACCAGGCGATGTACGCCTTCCAGATTCTATAGTAGATCTGCCTGGATGCCGGCTTCCTGGCATTGATCATGGTAGATACCACAGGATTAGAGAGACCTCTCTTTTTTAGAATGTGGGTTTCAATAGCCAGGCCGTCAAACCTAGGGCTGGTAAGGAAGGGTGGTATATCGGTCCTTGCGAAAGCAGGTCCGGACGATGTGGGAGGGTCCAAGGACTCCCCACAGACATTTTTACAATCTCTGCGTACCATGCTCTTCGGGGCCACGCTGGAGCCACCAGAATCACTGGTTTCTTTTCTACCCTGATTCTGCGGAGTAATCGAGGTAACAATTGTGGCGGTGGGAATGCATATATCAGCTTGAACTGATCCCAAGGGAACACTAGGGCATCCGAGCCGCAAGCTAGGGGATCCCTTGTCCGAGAGACAAACCTGTCCACCTTTGCGTTGAATCTGGATGCTAGCAGATCTACATCCGGTGTTCCCCACCGCTGACATATTGTCCGGAAAACCTCGGGGTGAAGGGACCATTCCCCTGGGCATAATTGTTGGCGACTTAGAAAGTCCGCCTTCCAATTCTCCACTCCTGGAATGAATACTGCGGTTATGGCTGGGACATATCTTTCTGCCCATTTCAGGATGCAATTCACTTCCCTCTGGGCTGCACGACTCCTGGTGCCACCCTGATGATTGATATATGCCACTGCCGTGGCATTGTCTGATTGAATTCTGACAGGGGACCCTTGGAGTTTGGATGTCCATGGTACTAGGGCATACCGGGCTGCTCGTATCTCTAAGAGATTGATGGGCAGGGCCTTTTCCGCATCCGACCACCTGCCCTGGAGAGACCATTGCTCCAGTACTGCTCCCCAGCCTATAAGGCTGGCATCTGTAGTGATCACCTTCCAAGAAATCGGATTGAAGGATTTCCCTTTTTCCAGATTCTGGGGAACCAACCACCAACGGAGGCTCTTGCGTACGGAAGGGGACAAGGACATTGGTAAGTCTAGGGCCTGAACTTTTTTGTTCCAGGCTGACAGTATGGCCCTTTGCAAATCCCTTGAATGGAATTGACCGTAGGGTACTGCTTCGAATGATGCCACCATTTTTCCCAGCAGCCTCATGCATAGGCGTATGGATGGCTGTCTTTTTGTACCCACTAGGTGGATCAAATCTCTCAAAGACGACACCTTTTCTTGAGGCAAGAAAATTTTTCTCTGGTCTGAATCCAGCCTTAGCCCCAAGTATTCCAGACTTTTGACTGGTTTTAGGGCTGACTTGTCTCGGTTGATAATCCAACCGTGAGATTCCAGATACTCGATTGTCTCGTGAACAACCACTTCTAGTTTTTCCACTGAGTGGTCTATCAGCAACAAGTCGTCTAGATATGCCATTATCGTTACACCTCGTGTTCTTAGATTGGCCAATAATGGGGCCAGAATTTTTGTGAACACGCGTGGTGCTGTGGCCAGACCGAAGGGTAAGGCTCTGAACTGAAAATGGCGCCCTTCTACTGCAAAGCGTAGAAATTTTTGGTGGACTGGAAAGATGGGAATGTGCAAATAAGCATCTTTAATGTCGATCGAGGCTAACCAATCCTCCCCTTGTAGGGCAGTGGCCACCGATCGGATCGACTCCATCCGGAAAGTCCTGATATGTAGGAATTTGTTTAGCCCTTTTAGATTTAATATGGGCCTCACGTCCCCGTTTGGCTTCGGGACTGTAAAGAGGTTTGAGTAAAACCCGAAATCCCATTCTTCTAGGGGAACCTTCATAATTACTGCTTGGAGCAATAGTTGTTCTAGTGCCAACAGGAGGGATCCTCTCTTCCGGGGATCCCTTGGCACGTTTGACCTTATAAAATGGGAAGGAGGGGAGTCTTTTAACTCCAATTTGTATCCCAGACTTACTGCGGAGAGCACCCATCTGTCTCTGATCGTGTCCCGCCAGGTCTCTGCGAACAACTGAAGTCTTCCCCCCACCCGATTGAGTGGGGGCAACCCTTCATGCATTTGACTTTGGGGGAGGTTTTGTACCTCTCCTGACCCAGGGCTTCTTGTTACCCTGCGATTGTCCCTGATTTTTACCCCCGGGATTTGACCGAGGAGGCCGTCGGAACGGTTTCACAGCCGATGTCCTAGGGACTGGAGAAGCAGGCCTCTTAAAAGAGAGACCTCTAACTCTGTTTTTAACCGGCAAGAATGTACTTTTACCGCTGGAAATTTTCTGGATATATTTGTCCAGGTCTTCCCCGAAAACGCATTCACCATGAAATGGGAAGCTGACCAGCAATTTTTTACAGGGGGCTTCAGCAGACCAGTTTTTGAGCCATAGAAGCCTGCGCATATGTACTACAGACAGCGTAAGGCGGGAGGCCTGATGGATTGAATCCTTTATAGCGTCAACCGCAAAGCATAAGGCTCTAAGTAGATCAGCTAGGGCAAGGGCCTGTTGATCTGACAAGTCCCTTAAGACCTGTTTCAACTGATCCTTCACTGCTTGGCAGACCCCAATAGCTGCCACTGCTGGTTGTGTCACCAAGCCTGCTGTAGCAAAAGCAGATTTTAATAAGGACTCCAATTTTTTATCTATTGGGTCCTTGAACATTTGGACATTATCCACTGGACATGTCAGTGATTTATTCACACAAGAGATGGCTGCGTCCACTGTAGGGACCCTCCATTTTTTGATGAACTTATCCTCCATGGGATAGACCACCTGAAATCTCTTGGGAGGAGTAAATATTTTATCAGGATGTTCCCAATCCTGGTAAATGAGCCCTTCCAGTAAAGGATGGATTGGAAAGGAACAAACAGTCTGGGGAGCTTTTAGCGACCCCAACGATGAGACAGAAGTGGATGATGGCTCCGCAAGGGGCATTTTAAATGCTGATCGGACCATGTTAGTCAGAGACTGAACCCATAATCTTTCAGCATGTGATGCTGAGAATGGCTCTTCCACTGTTGATTCCTCTACAACAGAATCAACCTCATCCTGATCCCCTTCAGGTAGGTCGATCCCTGTATGGGACTGTTGCTCTGCCAACAGGTACTCTGAGGGAGGAGACGGAGATCGGGCGCGCTTTCCCTCTGACAGGGAAGCAGCGATCAATGTTGACAATCTCTCTTCCAGCCCTCCCAGAGCTGAGGAAAAAACCTCCTCTGTTACATACACAGGAGCAGGTGAACTGAGGACAGCCACAGTACCAGGTACTCCTGAGGGTGCTCTACGGTCACTAACCTCTGATTCTTCAGGGGAGATTGGTGCAGCCGAAGCATGCCCAAGATTCTCAGAGCCCGATGGAGACCCCCTATGCTTCCTGGGATTTTTAGTCCCGGAGTTTTTAGACGGCATGTTCCTAAGCCCAAAGCTGAGGTATTCCAGCCGAAATACACCACTTACTGACAATAGTCTAGCACAATTGCTGCTATATAAACAGTTGGTGTCTACTAATGTGCCTTTCTATGGGGATGCCTGCATCAACCGCTTGCTGTATGCCTTTTTTTTAAATGTTGCCAGCTCTGTCTCTGCACTCCATAGCCAGCTCACAACACATAATTGTGCCCTTTAACATGCTGGGACGCCCGCACATGCGCAGAAGCGCTGCGGCGCGCACAGAGCGTCATCCACCAAGCTCCGCCCCCTTTTCCAGCTCACCTCTATATATAGAGGCGCGGGCACGTGCGCCTTCGGCGCTCTTTTTGAAAAAGGAAACTAGGGACAGGAGACAGGGCCCTTTTGCCGCAGGCCGGGGGATGGACGAGCATTGCAACATGGCAGAGGAAGCAGTTTCCCACAAGAGAACTCACCATCTGCCTGGACTTGACTCTGATGAAAAGAAAAAGTCCACATGACAAGAAACGTTCCACAGCGGCCTCTAGTGGATTAACACAGGTACCGCGGTCTGTCTATATTTTTTTTTTTTCTTGACCACTATTAAAATTATTAAATTTTTTAGTAGTTACAGGCATGCACAGATATTTAGCGGGAATACCGTTAGGTAACAGGCAGAAAGACATATTAGGCTTGGGGGTCCCCTAATAGAACCAAGTTCCTGGGGGGCCCCCACTTACCTTTTCCCCGCCGCAGGACTCTGTTTGGTCCACAGAAGCCCAAACTTCACCTCTCACGGCAGGCATTGTAATTAAACCTTCAGGGACCGAGTTCCCAAGGATTCCACTCCCCTGGACCTGTATAGCACCCTGCACAGAAAGCATCTTGGTCGTGGGTATGACCAGAGCTCTGGATCCCAGGGTCCAGCTCTCCTAAGAGAAGCATTACAGGCAAAACCTTGCTCTTCTCTGCAAGGCCCGGGTACCGACCGTTTAGCTATGAAGCTTTTTTGGTCGGATCCGGAATAGCTTACTCAGGCCCAAAAGAACCTGTACGCAAGCTCAGTGAAAAACACATGTTACTTCTTGGCCAACACCTTAGACACTGGCAAAAAACTGAGGTGCTCCCGGATGGGAGGGGCTTATATAGGGGAGGGTACTTCCGGTTTGGAAGTTGCCAGTGCCAGCACCTGAAGGTAAACTATATAACCCACATAGTAATGACTATGCCGCTCTGTGTCCCGTGTTGTACGAGAAAGAAATCAATACCTGAATCCAAGCTCATGCCGAATTCCGGTAATTTATACTTTGCCCAAGATTCATAAAAATGTTGAGAACCCCCCAGCGCGCCCAATTGTAAATGGGATAGGCTCCATTACTGCAAGGTTGGGAGAATACCTTGACCGGTTTCTCCAGCCAAGTGTTAAAATCACGAGAGCTTATCTGAAAGACACTAGTGATCTTTTACGATTGCTTGATGGGGTGGAGCTTAAACCAGATGTTTTTGGTGACCGCTGATGTGAGCTCGTTGTATACCATTATACAGCATGACGACGCCTTATTGGCGCTGAATTGGGCTCTTTGTAAACGGGAAGACATATCACATCTACAAAAATCTTTTTTGGGCAAGGTTTTGGATTTCTGTATGGCCCACAATTATTTTTGGTTTTATAATCAGTTTTTTTCCCAGCAAGTTGGCGTGGCTATGGGAGCCAAGTTTACCCCCAGCCTCGCCAACCTATTTATGGCGGAATGGGAGGACAGACATGTCTTCAATGTGCTTAGACCAGAGTTGAAACTCTACAGAAGATTTATTGATGATCTCCTGTTTGTCTGGGAAGGTTCCAGACAGTCAGTTGAAGAATTCATAAGACATCTGAACAATAACACTAATAATATAGTTTTAGACTATGTTATTAGTGAGGAGGAGGTTAATTTTCTGGATCTTACGATTATGAAATCCGATAGCAGGATCAGTACCAAGGCTTACTTTAAGTCGACTGATCGGAATAGCTATTTGGCCATTGGTAGTGGACATCATCCATCTTGGATTAAAAATATTCCGAAAGGTCAAATGCTAAAGATTCGTCGCAACTGCACATCATCAGATGATTATTATATACAGGCCAATATTCTGGGAGATAAGTTTGTGGAGAAAGGATATAAGGATGATACAATTAAGAATATCATTAGTGAGGTAGCACAAGTTCCTAGGACACAATGTTTGAAGAAGAAGGAGGATGGTGTCACTAATAAATCATTTCAGCTAGGCTTTATTTCTGACCTTCACTATCAGTACAAAGAGGTAGAGGAGATTTTTCGCAAATATTGGCACATTGTATGCAGAGACAGACATCTATGCAAAATTTTATCAGAAAACCCCAGGTTCATCTATAGGAGGGCACCAAATTTTGGCGATCGGGTGGTACAAAAAATTCTTGATTCACCCAAACGCCTAGATCTGAATAAAAACTTTAAAGGTTTTTATTCATGTCGTAAATGCATCTGTTGTAGGACAGTGAAAACGGACAACAGAGGAACCACTAGTTTTACGAATAAGGATGGTGATGTTTTTGAGATTGAACAGTTCATCACATGCAATTCATCCTTTGTGGTTTATTTACTATGGTGCCCATGTGGGTTGTATTATGTGGGGAGAACTAAACGACTCTTGCGAGTGCGTATATCGGAACACCTGGCTAACATTAAAAAGGGATTTCGATATCATAGTGTCTCCCTACACTTCAAAGAAAAGCATAGTCAGGACCCTACCCTTTTACAGTTTTGTGGTATTGACTGCACACACCCTGCTTGGAGAGGTTCGAATCGAGTTAGGGAGCTCTCTCAGAGAGAAACCAAATGGATTTTCCTTTTAAGGAGCCTCCATCCGAGAGGGTTAAATATCAAACTCGATTTAAACTGTTTTATCAGTAATTTTTCGATTTTTTTTAGAAACATTTTCTCTTATACAATGATGTATGTCCATAGTGTGCATTTATGAGGATGCATGTAATGTGTCTATGCATGCACACACATGTAAATTGAGACAAGGTGGACATTGATCTATTATAGTCTATATAATAGACTAGTTTTAGTCGTACAGATATATATTTTACTATACGTGTAAAATAATTTTCATTATATACATATATTTTTTGTTGGGATTTTAGTTAACCTTCATATCTTGATCAGCCTCGCACTAACATGTGAGGTTATTATATTAGTCTACTTTGTGACTTAATTCTCTGATATCTGGTGAACAATAGTTATAATTGATCTTTCCGCATATATTATTCAAATTTTTCCGCATATATTATTCTAATATAATATTCTCCTGTTTTAATTCCATATATATTCAAAAGGTGCTGAGTACTCTGGCGCCAATTTGAGTATAAAAAGTTTTTTTATTGTTTATTATAGAAGTGACACTTATTGGTGTTTGATATACACAACATTTAAACTGAATAGTACCTGCAGCGAATATAAATTAGAGATTAGATGCAGATCGCAGTATGTTATTTATACTTGTCCTCCATGTTGTGATTGTGGGGGTCATGCCCGATCTATTGCCCCCAGGGTGACGGGAAATACGCACATGCGCAGCAGGAAATACGACCGTAACCAATTACGGTCGGAGTATAAAGAGGGAGGTGTAAGTGTGTGTAGCTCACCCCATTGGAAGAAGTCTTACGACGAAACTAGTCTGGGAGGAGCTACACGACAGTCACCTGGTGTGCAGCGTTCGGATCTTTCGACCACTCGTCGAATATACAGTTTGGTGTTTGGGCGGGAGTCTGCGGTGATTCGATTGCAGTGGAGAGGCAAGCGTACATGAAGGAGGGTGAGACATACATGCTTATATGGTCCGCCGAGACCGCAATACATCGCGGCAGCCTACTATAAACTTGCCTGGCGTTTGGAAATGTTTGCTTTGAAGTGCCCAATTTGATCTGTCTAAATGTGAGTGTAACCATTGATGGTCACTTGTGCTGTGTTATTTTAATTAAAAGTTTTGATATACTTCACTATTGGAAGCATTTGTTTTTTCATGTGGGAGACTTGACTGACCTAGTTTCGTCATTTTGGAATCATTTGTGATACCCTGGGGGGTAATTAAGCTGATTAGCCAAGCATGAGAGTGCGAGGCATATTCTTGTGGTGAGTGCAAGTCCTTAGGGAGTGGAATCACTGAGCACATTGGTGTGGTGAAGGTTTGAAGAAAACACAAGAAAGTTTTATTTGTCATCATCTTCATTTGAAGTCACTTTTGGATGCACTTTTTATGGACTCATTTTCAGTTAAACACTTTATATCAATTGTTTTAAATCACTGTCATGAACGTTATGGACACTTCATGAGTTTATTGTATGCACATTTCTTTACAGGGTGTATATTTATGAACATTCGCATTTATGCACTATCTCACGGAGTGTATATGGTTTATATTTAGATTTGTGTTGTAAGACACTGAGCGCTACTATTTTGGTTATTCAAAATTATTTTTCACTTTTTATTTTTTAAAGTAGCAGCTGATAGTGTAATTCAGTCTGAATTTATCAGATATTTCTCCAAGGCGCAGTGGAGTGTGTTAAGGAAAGGGGGCGGTTTATTCTTTAGTACACTGTTATTTTTATTAGCTGTGTGCACTGCCTTAACAAACACTTTAAACTGGCAAGTAAAAAAAAAAATACTTACTGTGAATTCTTGGACAGCCATGTCACCACCTAAGGAACCATTTATTTATTGTACACGTCATCTAAACTGAAGAACAGAAAATAATGAGTAAATATGACAACACCATACAATAGCGATGTAACAAAGTTATTTCCCTTTTGAAAACTTGGGGGAAAAATAAATTCAATTTAAAGGACAAACAAAATAAAAAAATTGGACTAATCTGATATTCAAAACATGGGGGCAGTATGATGAGGCAGTTTTGATGGGCTCAGTATGATGTGGCAATTTTGATGGGGGCAGTATGATTCGGCAATTTTAATGGGGCAAATTTGATGAGGGCAGTATGATGGGGCAATTTGAAGGGGGCAGTATGATGGGGGCAATTTTGATGGTGGCAGTATGATGGGGCAGTTTTGATGGGGGCAATATGATGGGGGCAGTATGATGGGGGCAGTATGATGGGGGCAGTATGATGGGGACAACTTTGATGGGGACAACTTTGATGGGGCAATTTTATTGGGCAAGTTTGATGGGGGCAGTATGATTGAGCAGTTTTGATGGGGGCAGTATGATGGGGCCAATTTTGATGGGGGCAATATGATGGGGCCAGTTTTGATGGTGGTAGTATGATGGGGCAATTTTGATGGGGACAGAATGATGGGGGAAGTATAATTGGGCAGTTTTTATTGGGCAATTTAATGGGGGCCAGTATGATTGAGCAATTTTGATGGGGGCTGTATGATGGGGCAACTTTGATGGGGGCAGTATGATGGGGCAATTTTGATGGGGGCAGTATGATGTTGCAATTTTGATGGGGGCAGTATGATGGGGCAATTTTGATGGGGGCAGTATGATGGGGCAATTTGATGTTGGCAGTATGATGGGGGCAGTTTTGATGGTGGTAGCATGATGGGGCAATTTTGATGGGGGCAGTATGATGGGTCAATTATATTGGCCAATTTTAATGGGGGCAGTATGATTGAGCAATTTTGATGAGGCAGTTTTGATGGGGGCAGTATGGTGCGGGCAATATGATGGGGCAAGTTTGATGGGGCAATTGTGATGGGGGCAGTGTGATGGGGCCAGTTTTGATGGTGGTAGTATGATGGGGCAATTTTGATGGGGACAGAATGATGGGGGAAGTATGATTGGGCAGTTTTTATTGGGCAATTTGATGGGGGCAGTATGATTGAGCAACTTTAATGGGGGCAGTATGATGTTGCAATTTTGATGGGGGCAGTATGATGTTGCAAATTTGATGGGGGCAGTATGATGGGGCAATTCGATGTCGGCGGTATGATGGGGGCAGTATGATTGGGCAGCTTTGATGGGGGCAGTTTTGATGGGACAATTGTGATGGGGGGAGTATGATTGGGCAGCTTTGATGGGGGCAGTTTTGATGGGACAATTTTGATGGGGCAGTTTTAATGGTGGTAGTATGATGGGGCAAATTTGATGGGGCAATTTGATTGTGCAGTTTTGATGGGGGCAGTTTTGATGGGGACAGAATGATTGTGGCAATTTGATGGGGGTCATTTTGATAGGGGCAAATTTGATAGGGCAGTTCTGATGGGGGCAATTTTGATAGGGCAGTATGAAGGGGACAAATTTGATGGGGGCAGTATGATGGGGCAATTTTGATGGTGGCAGTATGATGGGGCAATTTTGATGGTGGCAATTTGATGGGGCAGTTTTGATGGTGGCAATTTGATGGGGCAGTTTTGATGGTGGCAATTTGATGGGAGCAGTATGATGGGGCAATTTTGATGGTGGCAGTATGATGGGGCAACTTTGAGAGGGGGCAATTTTGATAATGGCAGTATGGTGGGGGCTATTTTGATGGGGGCAGTATGATTGGGCAGTTTTGATGTGGGTAGAATGATGGGGCAATATGATGTTGCAATTTTGATGGGAGCAGTATGATGGTGCAATTGTGGTGGGGGCAATATTATGGGACAGTTTTGATGGGGCAATTGTGATAGGGTCAGTTTTGATGGTGGTAGTATGATGGAGCAATTTTTATGAGGACAATTTGATTGTGCAGTTTTGTGAGGGCAGTTTTGATGGGGACAGAATTATTGAGCAATTTTGAAGGGGTAGTATGATAGGACAATTTTGATGGGACAGTATGATGGGGCAATATTAGGTTAGGCAGCTTTGATGGGGGCAAATTTGATGGGGACAGTTTTGATGGGGGCAGTTTTGATGGGGGCAGTTTTGATGGGGCAGTTTTGATGGAACGGTTTTAATGGTGGTAGTATGATGGGGCAATTTTGATGGGGGCAATTTGATTGTGCAGTTTTGATGGGGCAGAATGATGGGGGAAGAATCATTGGGCAGTTTTGATTGGGGCAATTTTGATGGGGGCAGTATGAAGGGGCAATTTTGATGGTGGCAGTATGATAGGGGCAATTTTGATGGTGGCAGTATGATGGGACAGTTTTGATGGTGGCAGTATGATGGGGGCAATTTTGATAATGGCAGTATGATGGGGGCAATTATGATAATGGCAGTATTAGGGGGGCAATTTTGATAATGGCAGTATGATGGGGGCAATTTTGATAATGGCAGTATGATGAGGGCAATTTTGATGGGGCAGTATGATTGGGCAGTTCTGATGGGGGCATTATGATTGGGCAGTTTTGATGGGGGCAGTATGATGTGGCAATTTTGATGCGGCAATTTTAATGGGGTAGTATGATGGGGCCAATTTTGATGGTGGCAGTATGATGGGGCAGTTTTGATGGGAGCAATTTTTATGGGGGCAGTATGATGGGCGCAGTTTATGATGGGGGCAATTGGGGGCATCTCCTGCAAAAAGTAACTACTTTTTAAAAGATACCAATTGTAAATGATATCCCTTGTTTCTGTGCAGATTTTATATTATATATATATATATATATATATATATATAAAATCTGCACAGAAACAAGGGATATCGTTTACAATTAGCATCTTTTAAAAATGAATTACCTTTTGCGGGAGCTTTTTGTATTTCTAGATTTATAATCTTTGTAAATGTAGATAAACTTCCTAGTTCCTGGAGGGGGAGAAGAGGTTTATAGCTAAGGGGCAGCAACTTCCTCTAACACTGCTGTTGCTATGGAAACCCAACCTACAACCTATTACACTGCTCGTGCTACTCCGAGCATGTGCGAGATCTGGAGGTGCATGCTGGGTAACCAGCATGCATGGAATACAGGATATATACATGGAATACAGTCTGGCTTCAGATGCCCACACATGAGATGGCCGTGGCCTGCTGGGACTTACAAAAGTAAGAAATCAATGGTCCAAAAATACAAAACGGACCTTAGTTTACAGCAGGGGTGCCCAACCTTTTGAAGAGTGAGGGCCACTTAAGCAACTTGGTAATTGGTCGCGGGCCACAATAAGTGGAGCGGACGGATGACAGATCCGTGTCCACTCTGTATAAGCAGAGCGGACACGGACACAGCCCACTCTACGATATGGGCCCTCTAATCCGATCCAACCAGATGGAAGAGGACAGTTGGAGGTAGGTGGGTGCAAATGGACACAAGTCCGTTTACATCTGCCGCTCCATTGAGGTGAATGGAGTGGAAGGAAGGAACAGGAAGCATCAGCATATGCGGCTCTGCTCCCTCCGCAGCCGCTTGCTTCATCTACCGCTGGCTTCATTCAGAACACTGATGCTCTGGGATGGCGGGTCGGCAACCCGCGATCTGGGCTTATAAACCTGCTATCCCAAAGCAGGAGGTCGCGGGCCACATCAGAGGGCTCCACGGGCCACTGGTTGGGCACCTCTGGTTTACAGCATACCTTTACTAGAATACATTAAGCATGAGGATTATAGGGGTATTTTCATCTAAAAAGTAAAATTTTGGCTGGAAAACCGCTTTAACCCCTTAACGACCGCCCACTGTACATATACGTCGGCACGGACAGGCAAACTCACGTACCTGTACGTGCCTGCCTTCGTATGGGTGGGGGGTCCGATCGGATCCCCCTCCGGTACAGTAAGCGGCCGGGATCGCTTCGGGAGCGATCCGTGATGAGGGGGCCGCCATTCATTTCTGGCCACCCCCTCGTGATCGCTCCCGGCGAATGAAAAGCTTCCTCTGCCTGTCATCTCTCCTGCGCGCTCACATATACCGAGCGACGTGGAGAGAAGACACACAGATTAGTGCACTAAACAGCACACTGACACCAGCACACATAGGCACACGATCGCCCCCCCAGGCCCCCAGTCACAGTGTCACTGATTGCAGTGACCATTTATTTACTGATCACTGCAATCAGTGACTGTCATAGAACTCCTGTCAGCTACAGGATTCCTGGACTTCCTGATTCCCAATCTCAGGCACGTCCGCGCACACGGGCACGCGCTTAGCAGGGGCGCGCGCACGCTCCACAAAGCGCGCCAGAAGGGCTATTTAAACATGCCTGTGACAGACAGTCCCTGCTGTCTGCTCTACAGCGTGTAGTACCCAAAGAGACCTGATTCGTGAATTTACCTGCATCCGACCCGGCTTACCTTGACCCTTCCAGTTTCCTGCCTGCCTCTGACCTCCGGCTTTGTTTGACCAATCTTCTGCCTGATCCTCCAGTACCTTGCCGCCAGCCAATTCTACCGACCCGGCTTGCCTGACCAATCTCTCCAGTTGCTGTGTCCTGGTTCCAGTCCAGTTGCTGGTTCCTGGTTCCAGTCCAGTCAGCCTCATCAGTTCCAGTCCAGTTGCTTGTTCCTGGTTCCAGTCCAGTCAGCCTCATCAGTTCCAGTCCAGTTGCTTGTTCCTGGTTCCAGTCCAGTCTGCCTCTTCAGTTCCAGTCCAGTTGCTGTGTTCCTGATTCCGGTTCAGCCTGCCATACTTCCTGGGTGCCTGGATCCGTTCCAGTCTTCAGACTCTACTCTACCTTGATCCATCCTGCCAGGCACTCGTACCCCTTCTACCTCCGTGCCTCCTGTCTTCAGTACCAGGGGCCACTGGTGGAAGCCGTAAGAGAGGCCTCCCTCTGCAGATCCGGGCTCGTCACCGTCAGGTACGTGACAGTAGCAGACAGCCATGTCTGAGCCCGGGCAGGGAGCCTCACCTATGGAGGAACTCTGTCGGCACCTGGCAGGTTTGTCTGAAGCAGTCAAGAGTCTTCAACAAGGCTACACCCGCTTGGAAGAACAAGTGCGGGCCCTCTCCAATCCTTCTGCCATCCAAGAGGGGCCCCACGCCTCTGCTTCTACAGCCGGAACAAGTTCCTCACCAACAGTGGTCATGCTTCCTCCTGAACCTAAGTTCCTACACCCGAAAGATTTTCCGGGGATCGGAGCAAGTTTAGGGCCTTCTGGAATTCGTGTGAACTGTACTTTGCCCTACAGCCCCGTACCTTTTCTCTAGAGGCCACCAAGGTGGGCTTTGTGGTCTCTTTGCTCGCTGGAGACCCTCAGAGCTGGGCCCACCGTCTCTTTGAACAGAAGGATGTATCACTAAACAACCTCGCTGCTTTTTTCGATGCCATGGCCCAGCTATACGAAGATCCACAACTCTCAGTAACTTGCGTTCCCTTCAACAAGGACGCAGACCAGCGGAGGACTATGTGGCAGAATTCAGGAGGTGGAGTGCGGATACCAATTGGAATGATGCTGCCCTCCGCCATCAGTTTCGCTTAGGACTTTCCGATTCCTTGAAGGACGAGCTTGCTAGAGTCGGTGTACCACAGACACTCAACCTGTTGATTGATTTAACCATCCAGATTGATCGACGTCTGAGGGAACGGAGGGCTGAGAGGACCACTGGCTTCTCCCGCCCAACCTGGATGCTCCCTCGGGCTCCTAGTCACCTGTACTCGGCTCCTGCTACACCTCTAACTCCCACATCTGACACGCCTGAACCAATGCAGCTCGGGCTCCTTCGTCCATCCCTCGCTCCTGAGGAACGCCAGCGCCGCCGAATAAATAATCTGTGCCTGTACTGCGGGGAACCCGGACATTTCGTTAGGACCTGTCCCCTGAAGCTTCGTAAGTTTCTTTCAGTTTCTTCTAACATGACTAACCTACAAGCCAAAACCACATCTCACCTTGCCCTCTCTGTTTCATTACAGCTCCCAGGAAGGACTTTGCAAGTACCCGCCATTATTGATTCCGGAGCAAGCAGCTGCTTTATGGACTCAACCTTTGCCATTAAACACCAAATTCCTCTTCGTACCAAGACCCATGGACTTCGTGTCCATCTGGCTGATGGTTCCGTCATTAAGTCCGGACCTGTGACCCAGGAGACCACTCCTATACCCGCTACCATCTTTACCACCTCTGGAACCCACCAAGAATACTTATGTCTGGACATCATCTCTTCTCCGTTGTTTCCCTTGATCCTTGGTATGCCTTGGTTACAAGCCCACAATCCCACTTATCAACTGGACTACGGGAATAGTTGCCTTTCCTTCTTCCTATTGCCAGCAGTCCTGTGGCTCAAATAAACCTCCTGGGCCGGCCTCGTTTCTATGCATTTCTATGCATTGATACAGAAGATGGCACCCGTCAAACCAATCCAGAAGTTTACCACGACTTTCTTGACGTATTTAGTAAACAAAAGGCAGAGACTCTACCGCCCCATCGGGCTTACGATTGCCCCATCGACCTACTTCCTGGAGCAAAGATTCCGTTCTGTAGAGTCTTCCCTTTAACGGAGGTGGAACAAGGGGCTTTAAAAAATTATGTTGATGAGAACTTGCAAAAGGGGTTCATCCGCCCTTCCACGTCCCCAGCAGGCGCAGGCATCTTTTTTGTAGAGAAAAAGGACCACACCCTTCGACCTTGTGTGGATTACCGGGAATTGAATAAAATTACAGTAAGAAATCGCTACCCTCTCCCCCTGGTACCAGAGCTATTTCAGAGACTAGGAACTGCCACCATCTTTACCAAACTTGACCTCCGCGGAGCCTACAACTTGATCCGTATCAAAGAAGGGGACGAATGGAAGACTGCCTTCCGTACCCGGTATGGACATTTTGAGTACTTGGTAATGCCATTCGGGTTGTGTAACGCCCCTGCCACTTTCCAGTATTTTATCAACGATGTTCTACGGGACTTCCTAGACCTCTTTGTTATTGTTTATCTTGATGATATCTTAATTTTTTCTTCCTCCCTTGATTCTCATCGCAGACATGTCAAAAATGTGTTGGGTCGGCTCCGCCAGCATGGCCTGTATGCGAAGGCCGAAAAATGTGAGTTCGAGCAAGAGAGTATATCATTTCTGGGGTTAATCATTTCCAGCGAGGGCATCAAGATGGATCCTCAAAAGATTACCGCAATCCTGGACTGGCCAGAACCGGTGGACAAGAAGGGAATCCAACGTTTCGTTGGATTCGCCAACTTCTACCGCAAGTTCATCAGGGGGTTTTCAGCTATTATCGCACCCATTACTCAACTCACCAAGCAAGGAACACGTTTTCACTGGTCTTCTGAAGCCCAAGAAGCTTTTGAACGCCTGAAGGCCCTATTTACCTCGGCCTCTATCTTGAAACACCCAGACTCCTCACTACCATTCGTACTTGAGGTAGACGCCTCCGAAATAGCGGTAGGAGCAATACTGTCCCAAAGACAGGGAGTCAAAGCCTTGCTCCATCCAGTAGCCTTCTTCTCCCGCAAGCTTTCTGCAGCAGAGAATAACTACGACGTGGGGGATCGGGAGCTACTAGCGATCAAGTCTGCACTAGAGGAATGGCGGTACCTGCTGGAGGGCGCGGCTCATCCGATTCTGATATTCACTGACCACAAGAACCTGGAGTACCTGAAAGCCGCGAGAAGATTGAATCCACGGCAAGCCAGGTGGGCACTCTTCTTCTCCCGGTTCTCTTTTCATGTTACTTATCGTCCTGGGGCCAAGAATATTAAGCCTGACGCCCTGTCTCGGATGTTCCATAAGTCCAAGGAGACTTCTCCGCCTGATACCATCCTTGCCCCCGGAAATTTCCTTCTTCTACAGGAGAACCTGTTCACTCAAATCAAATAAGCTTCCACCGGGCAGAGACAGTTCTCCGAGCCGGAATTGCAGGTTAAGGATGGACTATTGTGGTACCAAGACAGAATCTACGTACCTGAGAAATTAAGAGTAACCGCATTAGAACTCTGCCACGACCATGCCCTGGCCGGACATTTTGGCGTTGCCAAGACCACTGACCTGGTACAGCGCGCCTTCTGGTGGCCTCGAATACGTGAAGACTGTAGGAGGTTTGTAGATTCTTGTACAACTTGCACCCGAAACAAGGGTTCCAGATCCAAGGCCTGGGGACTACTAAAACCCTTACCCGTTCCAGATAGGCCCTGGAGAATGTTGTCCATCGACTTCATTGTCGAGTTACCCCCGGCTGAGAACCATTCCACCATCTTCGTTATAGTGGACCGTCTGTCCAAGATGGCACACTTCATCCCTATGAAAGGGACTCCCTCCGCTCCTGAAACCGCACAGGTATTCATCAGAGAAATAGTCAGACTCCACGGGGTACCAGCCAATATTGTTTCCGATCGCGGGGTTCAATTTACCTCTCGATTCTGGAGATCCCTTTGCAAAACCTTAAAAATCGAATTATCGTTTTCCTCTGCTTACCATCCACAGACCAACGGACAGACAGAGAGAACGAATCAGAAGCTCCAGCAATACCTGCGATGCTTCTCCTCTTTTGCTCAGGACAACTGGGTTTCCCTACTTCCGTTGGCCGAGTTTGCGTATAACAATTCCATTCACTCCGCTACCTGCCAGACTCCTTTCTTTGCAAACTATGGTTTTCATCCTACTTTTCTGCCTAATTCCCTTCCTGAGTGTCCTGTACCTGCAGTCCAGGAAAAGTTAAATTTTTTCTCGGTCAATAACCAGCTTCTACAAGAGACCATGACCAAGACTCAAGAACGCAACAAGACAATCTATGACAAGAAGAGACGGGGTGAATTAGTGTTGGTACCCGGCGACCAAGTATGGCTATCTACCACAAACCTAAGAATGGCATGCCCTTCTAAAAAACTAGGCCCCAAATTTTTAGGTCCATTCCCTGTTAAGAGGAAAATTAATGAAGTAGCTTATGAATTGGAACTTCCTGACTCTCTTAGAATCCATCCAGTCTTTCATGTCTCTCTCCTAAAACCCACAGTCTCCAATCCGTTTCCAGATCGGAAGCCGGATCACCCTGATCCGATCATTATTGACGGAGAGCAGGAATTCGAAGTAGAAGCTATCATGGACTTCAGGAGAAGAAATAACCAGAACCAATTCCTAATTAAATGGAAGGGCTACGGACCCGAGGAAAACTCATGGGAACCCGAGGAGAATATCCATGCCAGGAGTTTGGTACAGGCTTTCAAAAGGACTCACCCTGGAAGGTTCACCCGGCTGGGCATCCGGAGGCTGCCCCTTGGGGGGGGGGCAATGTCATAGAAATCCTGTCAGCTACAGGATTCCTGGACTTCCTGATTCCCAATCTCGGGCACGTCCGCGCGCGCGCGTCCGCACGCTCCACAAAGCGCGCCAGAAGGGCTATTTAAACATGCCTGTGACAGACAGTCCCTGCTGTCTGCTCTACAGCGTGTAGTACCCAAAGAGACCTGATTCGTGAATTTACCTGCATCCGACCCGGCTTACCTTGACCCTTCCAGTTTCCTGCCTGCCTCTGACCTCCGGCTTTGTTTGACCAATCTTCTGCCTGATCCTCCAGTACCTTGCCGCCAGCCAATTCTACCGACCCGGCTTGCCTGACCAATCTCTCCAGTTGCTGTGTCCTGGTTCCAGTCCAGTTGCTGGTTCCTGGTTCCAGTCCAGTCAGCCTCATCAGTTCCAGTCCAGTTGCTTGTTCCTGGTTCCAGTCCAGTCAGCCTCATCAGTTCCAGTCCAGTTGCTTGTTCCTGGTTCCAGTCCAGTCTGCCTCTTCAGTTCCAGTCCAGTTGCTGTGTTCCTGATTCCGGTTCAGCCTGCCATACTTCCTGGGTGCCTGGATCCGTTCCAGTCTTCAGACTCTACTCTACCTTGATCCATCCTGCCAGGCACTCGTACCCCTTCTACCTCCGTGACTCCTGTCTTCAGTACCAGGGGCCGCCGGTGGAAGCCATAAGAGAGGCCTCCCTCTGCAGATCCGGGCTTGTCACCGTCAGGTACGTGACAGTGACATTTGTGACTGTAAAAGTGTCAGGGCAGTTAGTGTTAGGTCCAGTGTAGCCCCCAAACCCGCCCTAATAAAGGTTTAACCCCTTGATCGCCCCCCAGGTAACCCTTTCACCCCCTAGCACCGCTGTCACTAAGCGATCGTTTTTCTGATCGCTGTCTTACTGTCGGTGGTGCCGATAGGTAGCCAGTTATTTTTTTAGGTTCGCCGCAGGTTTTTATAGCGTCAGGTACCCCCATATATTACCTAATAAAGGTTTAACCCCTTGATCGCCCCCCCCCCCCCCGGGTAACGCTTTCACCCCCTTTTGCCAGTGTCACTAAGCGATCGTTTTTCTGATCGCTGTCTTATGCCCCATACACACGATCGTTTTTCATGCCATTTTTAAAACTGACGTTTTTCTCGTCATTTTTTTTCTTGTTTCCTCTCAAGCCTGTCTTGCGTACACACCATCATTTTAAAAAATGTTCAAGCAAAGCGCAGTGACGTACAACACGTACGACGGCACTATAAAGGGGAAGTTCCATTCTAATGACGCCACCCTTCATGTTAGTAAAGTTTGTTGAGCAACGATTTGCGCTTTTCAGCCTCGTGCTTTTCAGTCCGTTACAGCGTGACGAATGTGCTATCTCCATTACGAACGCTAGTTTTACCAGAACGAGCGCTCCCGTCTCATACTTGATTCTGAGCATGTGCGTTTTTTTTTCACGTCGTTAAAGCATACACACTATCGTTTTTCACGTCGTTAAAAAAAACGACATGAAAAACGACATGAAAAAAGAGAGCATGTTCGAAATTTTTAATGGCCGTTTTTCACGTCGTTAAAAATGCTCTGGAGCATACACACGATCAGTTTTAATGGCCATTTTTAAAAATGGCATTTTTAATGGCATGAAAAACGATCGTGTGTATGGGGCATTAGTGTCGGTGGTGCCGATAGGTAGCCAGTTATTTTTTTTAGGTTCGCCGCAGGTTTTTATAGCGTCAGGTACCCCCATATATTACCTAATAAAGGTTTAACACCTTGATCGCCCCCCCAGGTAACCCTTTCACCCCCTTTTGCCAGTGTCACTAAGCGATCGTTTTTCTGATGGCTGTCTTAGTGTCGGTGGTGCCGATAGGTAGCCAGTTATTTTTTTTAGGTTCGCCGCAGGTTTTTATAGCGTCAGGTACCCCCATATATTATCTAATAAAGGTTTTAACCCCCTAATTGCCCCTAGTTAACCCTTTCACCAGTGATCACCGTATAAGTGTTACTGGTGACACTGGTTAGCCAGTTAGTTATTTTGTTATTTAGGTTCCCCGTCAGGTTTTTATATAGCGTCAGGTACCCCCATATATTACCTAATAAAGGTTTAACCCCCTGATTGCCCCTAGTTAACCCTTTCACCAGTGATCACCATATAAGTGTTACGGGTGACGCTGGTTAGTTAGTTTGCTTTTTATAGTGTCAGGGCACCCGCCGTATATAACCCAAAAAACTTTTAACCCCCTGATCGCCCGGCGGGTGATATCAATTAGGTTTTAGCGTCAGAGAGGGTCTGCGTCACACCCCAGGCAGCGTCAGGTTAGTGCCAGTAACGCTAACACCCACGCGTGAAGCATACACCTCCCTTAGTGGTATAGTATCTGAACAGATCAATATCTGATCTGATCAGATCTATACTAGCGTCCCCAGCAGTTTAGGGTTCCCAAAAACGCAGTGTTAGCGGGATCAGCCCAGATACCTGCTAGCACCTGCGTTTTGCCCCTCCGGCCAGCCCAGGCCACCCAAGTGCAGTATCGATTGATCACGGTCACTTACAATACACAACACACATAACTGCAGCGTTCGCAGAGACAGGCCTGATCCCTGCGACTCCAGTGCTGTAGGAGGTGATTTCACCACCACAGTTAAAAAAAAAAAAAAAAAGCATATATGCCGAAGCATGGGGGCAGCAGGAGCGGAGGAGCGATTTTGCTTCTAATGCTGCGTACATACGGTCAAAATTCCGATGGAGGCTTGCCCGTGGAAAAGTCCGACCATGTGTACGCGGCAGAGGAAAGATCTAGGGTCTAATAGACCCCAGTTTTTTCAAAAAAAAAGAGTACCTGTCACTACCTATTGCTATCATAGCGGATATTTACATTCCCTGAGATAACAATAAAAATGATAGAAAAAAAAAATATGGAAGGAACAGTTTAAAAATAAAATAAAAAAGCAAAATTAATAATAAAAAAAATTAAAAAGCACCCCTGTCCCGCCCTGCTCTTGCGCAATGGCGAACGCAAGCGTCGGTCTGGTGTCATATGTAAAACAGCAATTGCATCATGCATGTGAGGTATCACCACGAAGGCGCTTTTTACCCCCCTTACGCCCACACACCGCTTCCACCCTGGCAACAAGGGATTCCAAAACAGCCGACAAAGCATCCACAGGTACCACAGGTGCAGGGGCACCGGTTGCTACCACAGGAATGTCTGGGGAAGAAGCGCCAGCTTATGACGCCATGCTGACCCGCTCACTTGACAGCCACTCAGGGACTAAAGTCAAGGTACACAAAAAAGGCCCACCCTCCTTGCTGCTACAGACCGAGGGGTTCCCCAGAGGACTCACCGCCCTGACCCAGGCACTGCTCAGCGCCGCGGTCCGCTCTATCTCCTGCACAGTGTGTGCCTGAGGTGTCTCTGAGGTGATCTGTGCCGTTCAGAATGACAATTCCAGCGCTAGAGGCCAAAACCAAAGCTAGAGCCATAAAAAGATGGCCGCCTCAGGAAAAAAGAGCTACAAGAAAATGGCCACCAGCTGTATTAGCATTAGAAACAGCGCAGCTACCATAAAATGGCCGCCAGCTGTATTAGCATTAGAATCAGCGCGGCTACAGGAAAATGGCGCCGGTGCATCGTTCTGAGGTAAAATGAAAAGGCCGCAAAAACGCTGGGCCTCCGAGTGGAGGCCCCCCAAATGGCAGACCACCCACACTAAGAGCGGACCCGGACACACCGCGCAGCCCCCAGCCGGGACCCGGAGCTCCCCCCTCAGGGACCCCCCCCGGTTAGGTAAACAGCAGGCCCAGTAATGCATGGGGAGGAGGGAAGGGACAGGAAGAGAGGAAAGGGAGGGTGAAAGACCCCCTAATCGACCACCCCAGGAATGCCCAGCTGTTCCATCATGCCAAGACAGGAGGAACCTTACTTAACCGTCCCGCGGGGACTGCTGGCGCGTTCCTGACAGACCCATGACCGAGTACGGAGTGGCTGTCGGCCATGGCCCACTGTGACTCGGACAGCAGTAGCCCGGTCATATGTGAGCCCTGGAGCATATAGCTCATCGGCCACCCCTGGAGCAAACGGGGCATGTCGTGGCTGACCCATTGCGTAGCTAAAGGTCTGCTGACGCTCGATGGTCGGACTGGGGAGACTACATGGATCTATATTATCCAGCCTGTCACCCAGCCGGCAGTTGATAGTAGATCTCAGGATCAAAAAGTAGAAATAAAAAAATAAAAATTCTTCAGGACCATGAACCCCAGGGGAGCCAGGTCCTTCTCCTATGCTAGGCAAAAAAAACTAAGCTGCTGAGTGCAGGGTGAGGGGTTATAACCAGAGGGACCACCCCCATGGCGGTACTGTTCAGCTTTGCTATAAGTTACATGTTTTTAACTGTTAACATGTCTGCCTAGTCCTCTCCTAATAGACGGGAACATAACCCTACTGTCAAGAATATAAGGAAGCTGTGTCCGTCCATGGACGAAAGAAAATCACGCCCCACAGGCTTCAATGCAAAAATCGCACCCCACAGGCTTCAATGCAAAAATCGCACCCCACAGGCTTCAATGCAAAATCACACCCCACAGGCTTCAATGCAAAAATCGCACCCCACAGGCTTCAATGCAAAATCGCTCCCCCTTGACCTCAATGCAGAATCGCACCCTATAGACTTCAATGCAAAATCACGTCACATTGACTTCAATGCAAAAACGCCCCCTAGTGACTTTAATGAAAAAACACCAGCCACATTAATTAAAAAAATTTTTTTAAATATGTTTTTTTTTTTTAAACTGTCCGTTTCGGTTTACGGCCAAGTGCATCCTGAATTTTCGGTACCAAAATTTTCATTTCGGTGCACCACTTACCTATTCTGAAACCTATCAGGTCACATGATCGGGTCCTAGCGCCAGCTTCAGTGTAAAGAAGAGATCACTGCCACTTCAATGCAAAATCGCGCCCCACAGACTTCAATGCAAAATCGCGCCCCACAGACTTCACATATAGACCTACTATGGGGTTGCCGCTGCTGACTGTCCCTCCTCTACACTGAAGGCAGCCAGCCATGTGATCAGACCGGAGCTGCTTCAATAGGTATAGAAATATTTTCTTTAAGGCCCCTTTCACACTTGTGCGACTTTTGCTGCGACACACCAGAGTCGCAGGACAAGTCATACCCCATGATATCCAATGATAACCATTCATATCTGTGCGACTTCAAAGTAGTCCCTGTACTACTTTGGTCCGACTTTGATGCAAGTTGAGGTCCATAGACCTCAAGTTTACACAGACATTCCCTGAAATCGTGGCAAAATTGCAGGAAGTCGCGGCAGTGTGAAAGGGGCCTTACAGGATAGAAAGAATAGTCTTGAGCCTGGTACACACGATCGGATTTTCCGCGGACAAAGTGTAGGACTTTTGTCTGAAGGGCATTGGCCATAAACTTATCTTGCATACAAACGGCAAAGAATTGTCGGCCAACAAACACAAAACTACGTGTTTTTTCAGCTCTTTTGTGCCACCCTTTGGGCAACTTCTGCTAATGTTGTGTTATGGTTAGCATTGCTTTCTGAGCATGCGTGTTTGTACTTTGGATTTTTTTCCAAAGGCCTTATGTACACACAATCGGATACTCCGACAGCACACATTTATTGTCGGCCGTTTTTTTTTGCTGAAGCCCAGAGCCCCTGAACAGCAGTAAATCAGGCGGAACTAAACCCATCGATTTAGCATTTTCAAAAGTTACATTCCTGGAATGCCAGGAATGATAACTGTCACATTTGTTTGTTTACTCAACCAAACTGTCAAACCATCAAATGTCTGGTGTCATAACTAATTACCGTATATACTCGAGTATAAGCCGAGTTTTCAGCACATTTTTTTGTGCTGAAAATGCCTCCCTCGGCTTATACTCAAGTCACCTTTTTGCGCCTGATCTCCCGGACTTTGGGGACCCGGTACCGGCCGGCCGTAGGTCCCCTGGACACCAAACTTGGCACACATGTAGCCCCACTCTTTTTGTCTGGGGAATCTAAAGCCGGGGAGCACCGATTTTTCAAAGCCGGGCACCCCTTCCATAGACTCCCATGTTAAACTGTAATTTCTACAGTGAATTTGGGGACCCAGTACCGGCCGGTCGTAGGTCTCCTGGACACCAAACATGGCACACATGTAGCCTCATTTCTCCTCTACAAGTGTGCAAAGTTTGTTGACCAGGGTACCTACGGCCGGGGAGCAACTATTTTTCAAAGCCGGGCACCCCTTCCATAGACTCCCATGTTAAACGTCAGTCTAGTCATGGACACAGTGAGGCATGGGCACAGTGAGGCATGCACATGAACACAGTGAGGCATGCAAATGGACACAGTGAGGCACAGCGAGGCATGCAGATGGACACCCTAGGCTTATACTCGAGTCAATACGTTTTCCCAGTTTATTGTGGTAAAACTAGGTGCCTCGGCTTATATTCGGTCGGCTTATACTCGAGTATATACGGTACATGTGCAGCACTATGGTAGTTGCAGATCAAACAGAAGCACCTTCCTTGTCTGTAAAGGATAGGAGGGTTTAATTCTGCTTTAGGACTGTCAGCAGATCCGCCTCTACAAACTCGGCAGTGCCTAAAAATGGAGAGCAACTGAGCATGTGCAGAGCAGGGTGAGACAGTGTATTACTAGATTTTTAACAACATACCGGTAGGCATTTATTTTTAAGGTTTTACATCGCTATACCTGCAAAATGGGCCAGTCTGAAGTCATCTAGCAGGACTTAAAGTGGTTGTAAACCCGGTCATTTTTTTTTTTTTCTTAACCACCTGCAAGTCAAAGGCATAATGAGCTAATATGACTAGCATAATAGCTCATTATGCATCACTTACCTTAGATCGGGGCCCCCGAAGCCGTCCTCGTCTCCCACTTCAGCCGCATCCATCGCTGCGGCGATAGCCGGAAGGTTACTTCCGGGTATCGCCGCACCAGCCAATCACAGCGCCGCTCCGGCACTGTGATTGGCCGGAGCTTTGGAGACGTCACTCTGCGCATGCGCGCGAGAGCCGTCACAATTGGCTACGCCCAGCGATTGCTGGGAAGTAGCCGATTTTGTGAATGGGATTAACCCCATGAATGCGCCGTTGTCTACGGCGCGCATGCGCCGTAGACAGCGGCGCCTGTCATTTTTAGTAAATATCTCCTAAACCGTGTAGGTTTAGGAGATATTTCTTGCACCTACAGGTAAGCCTTAATCTAGGCTTACCTGTAGGTGCAAGTTGAAAAAGTGGGTTTACAACCACTTTAAAGTTATATTAAAGTCTTGTGGCACAGAGCAGCCTTGATTCTCCTTTTCTCTGGTCCCTCACCGGCGCTTCAGGTCCCTCCTTCCTGCCAAGGGTCACTCTAGGGCAGTGATGGCAAACCTTGGAACCCCAGATGTTTTGGAACTACATTTCCCATGATGCTCATGCACTCTGCAGTGTAGTTGAGTATCATGGGAAATGTAGTTCCAAAACATCTGGGGTGCCAAGGTTCGCCATCACTGCTCTAGGGGCACCCTGCTTGTCCATTCACACACAGAGCCGTGGCTCGCGATCTTAAGTGTTGGTTCACACTAGTGTGATGCGGGAACCTTGCGAATCCACTGCGGGTTCCCGCATCGCATGGCAGTTCACACTGCCATATGCAAACTGCTGGGAGTGTCAATACATTTTTAATGACACCCCCATTTCAGCTCACATATCGCACTGCAAACTGACAGTTTGGACATAAATCGGATCGCATATGTGTGAACTCCCATACAATCTGATTCTGGTGCGGATCAAAAAAAGGGTCCTGTGCGAGGTTGGTCCGAATCACATGCGATCTCGCAGAGCGCACACAAATGAACCGGCACTAGCACAGCATTTTCCCGATTCAGTGCAGACAGTTCTCTGCTCACAAGCTGTCCAACAAAAAAAAAAAACACAACCCAGGCAGCCTGCCAAGTTTATCACATCGCTTATGGCTAGTACACACTATAAGAAAATTGTGCAAACATTTTCATCCAAAGAATTTTCGTACGATTTTCGTATAGTGTGTACACAACTTTCGACAGCCAATTCAGAATATTCATACAGAAATTTTCGAAGGGACAAACTCCAAAAATGTTCTCGTATGGGAACAGAACAAACGATTTCCGCTTAATGTGTACCATTTTTGTACAAAAAAAATCCAAAAAGAAAGACTGCGCATGATCGGAAACAAACAAAAAAAAAAAAAGCTTTTGTCGTACGAGAATTTTCGTACGAATTTTCTTTCATTGGTCCTGATTTTCTGTGAAACAACAAGGAAAATCGGCCATTTGTTTGCCCGATTTTCTTATAGTGTGTACCCCACTTTAGGCAGAGATAAAGGGAAACAATGGGGGTTATTTACGAAAGGCAAATCCACTTTGCACTACGAGTGCAAGTGCACTTGAAATTGCACTGAGAGTGCACTTGAAAGTGCAATTGCTGTAAATCTGAGGGGTAGATCTGCTGATTTTATTATCCAATCATGTGCAAGCTAAAATACAGTTTTTTTTATTCTTGCATGTCCCCCTCGGATCTACAGCGACTGCACTTTCAGGTGCACTTGTAGTGCAAAGTGGATTTGCCTTTTGTAAAAAAAAAAAAAAAAAAAACACGATATCTCTCGGTTCTTTTAGATTAAAGGAATTAACTTTGGTCTGTAGATGAGGGCAGTTTAACCCTTTTAAAGACTAAACCTTTTTCTGACACTTGTTGCTTACAAGTTAAAATCAGGATTTTTTGCTAGAAAATTACCTAGAACCCCCAAGCAATATATATATATATATATATATATATATATATATATATATATATATTTAATATATATATATATATTGTTTACCAGAAACCCTAAAGAATAAAATTGGGTTGTTGCAATATTTTGTCACACTGTATTTGCGCAGCAGTCTTTTAAACGCAATTGTTTTGGAAAAAAATACATTTTAATGAATAAAAGCTAAACAATAAAGTTAGCTCCATTTTTTTGTATAATGTGAAAGATGATGTTGCGCCATGAGAATCGTGATCTTTATTCCAAGCAAAAAAAAAATAATGTTATGCTCATTTTGGCCAGAATTGTGCATCTCTACGCAAGGACTACTTTGAAGTCACACAGATATGAATGGTACTGATTGGAAATCATGGGCTACGACTTGTCATGCAACTTTGCAGTCCCAAGTCGCCCGATGTGAAAGGGGCCTTAGTGTTTGTAAAACGATATTTAGATTTTAGGTGTATAGAACACGTTCAGCAGCAGCTCCCCGGTAACAGGATAGAGTGCAGTAAGAAATTCATTAGCCATGTACTCTATTGCCTCGTTTCCACTGAGCGGATCGGTTCGGTACGGTACGCTATTTTGGGTGTTTCCATTATGAAAGCGCGCCATAAAACCGAACCGTACTGCACCATTCTAAGTTCTGCTTCAGATGTGGGGCCATAGAAAATGGAACGGTTTGGTTAGGGCGGAGCTACAATACATTACACTGATAGGCGGACACGCTAGGCATTTTTTCTAAATCCTAAATGGTCCCCGACGGTCCGACTTGCAGTGGAAACGTTCATCAGAATAGACCGGACCATTGAAACTGTACCGACTCAAACCGATCCGCTCAGTGGAAACAAGGCATAAAGTTACCTATGTATGTGGCCTGGACCGTTTGTATAACAATACTATTGTACAAGCTCCATGAGAATGACTCTGCAGGAGACTGGAGCACAGAGCTCTCTGCTCAGCTGCTGTCATATCAGGAGATGTCTCCTCTCACGTGTTTCTCTCTATCAGGCTTTAACATTTCCCCCAGTGTATCACCATACCAGTGCCCGCTGTATACAATGAATAGACCCTGAACGTACAGCACCACCCTGTCACCTGCAACTCCTCTCCTCACACCAGGCAGCTTTTCGTACACTTCGCGCTCGTTAGACGTCACTTTCCCGCGTCAGGTAAAGAATGGCACTAACCATGGTGTGGATTGAGCCAGTTGGCTTCGTTTATTTTTTTTAATATGTTGATATTTGTATTCACAATAAACAGTTAAGAAAAAAATGTTGGCGTGTAAGTAGAGTGACTTCTGCTCTCTAGCATGGTAAGGTTACCATAGTAATGCAGGCACAGACAGGGCAGCCCTGGTGCTTTGGGAAAGGTGGGGTCCTGAGCTGATGTGGGTCGCATGTTGTATGACGCGTCGCTGCGCTTTCCTCTATAGAAGCTTGTTCGCTGAGGGAGAAAGAGGTGTGTGAGGGCGCGAGGTGAGCGGAGATAACATAACATGTCTGCGTATACCGGGTAGCTGCTATTGTTGGTGTTGTAGAGAGTTTGTTGTAGTCAGCATGGATTAGTGTTACAGTGGGCTCACTAATAGAATGGGCTCGTCTAAGGGGGCAAGATAAACTGCACTACTGTGGTGACCACTAGGGGGAGGTAATTTGCACTTGTTTTTCCTGGGCATAAACATTCACTGTCAACAAGTGTGACAAGCTCAGGCTTTTTGTCTTTATCCTGGATGGGGTAGGAAATGTATAAAGCCCATATCATTTACAGCTCTGCCCCAAGCTACATCACCAATCTTGTGTCACTTTATTGCCCAAATCGTGCTCTCCATTGCCTCGTTTCCACTGAGCGGAACGGTTCGGGTCGGTACAGTTTTGAACGGTTAGCATGGTCCGGTCTATTCTGGTGAGCGTTTCCACTGCAAGTCGGACCGTCAGGGGCCATACAGGGTTTAGAAAAAATGCCTAGCGTCTCCACCAATCAGTGGAATGTATTGTAGCTCTGCCCTAACCGAACCGTTTTCTATGGCCCCACATCTGAAGCAGGCTCCAGAATGGTGCGGTACGGTTCAGGTTTTATGGCACGCTTTCATAATGGAAACACCCAAAATAGCGTACCGTACCACTCAGTGGAAATGAGGCATAATTCTCCCAAGAATTCCTCTTCTCTCTAGTTCCCGTGTGACCGCCTTCCTTGCTTGCCTCCATGACTTCTCCAGAGCCTCTTCTATCCTCTGGAACTCACTAGCCCAATCTGTCCAGCTATCTCCTACTTTTGTCCACTTTTAGGTGATCTTTGAAAACGTTATCGCCCAAATCGTGCTCTCCAATCCTCCCAAGACCTCTGCTCTCGAGCCCCCTTGTCATCTCGTGCTTTCCTCTAGGACTTCTCCAGAGCCTCTCCCATCCTCTGGAACTCACTGCCCCAATTTGTCCACTTTTTTGAGTGATCCTTAAACTCCTCTCTTCAAGGAAGCTTATCAAACATCCACCTAACAACTGAACTTTTAGATCTTCCATCAGTTCATTCCTCACCGTTATTGCCTTTTGATCCACCCTATTAGATTGTAAACTGTCAAAAGCAGGCACCTCCTTACCATCTTGTCTTGAATTGTGCTGTAACTGTACTATCTCCCTTTTATATTGTAAAGCGCTGCACAAATCCTGTATAATAATAATGTCAGTTTCTGCCATTTGTGTCCCTTTTGGGTGAATTTCCTTCACTTTGGTTAGATTCACACGGGCAGCCAGGGGGAGGTTTATCTGTGTTTTTACCACCTACAATGGGGCATGATCAGTAGTGGTCTAGCTGAGCAAAGACAAGGAAAAAGGGGGTTAAAAAGTCACGTGAGAGATCCTGTTAAGGGTAGTATTCAGTAGCACATAGGGGGTAAATTATGGCAAAAAGTGTAATAAGAGTATACTCCCATTCATAAGGATGCTGAATACCTGTCCGAGGGTCAAGCAACCTATTTTAGCACCTGTGGAGAAGCCCTGTCTCCACGCAGAGTGCAGGCGGTCCCACGCAATTCCCGTCTGGGTTTTCTGGAAATTCTAGTGGTAGGTTGCGATTAGATCAGTAAACGAAGCTGAAAAGTATAGATGGGCTTGGGTGTGCTCGGGATCCTACTCCTAACCCACCTGCTTGATCCTGCCAGGAAGCCAACAATGCACACCGCTAATCACAGGCAGTGAGACATTTCCTGGTCCACAGCTGCACAGACCGGGAAATGTCTCACTGCCTGTGATTAGCTATGTGCAGTGTCGGCTTCCTGGCGGAATCAGGCGGGTGGGTTAGGACTAGGATCCCGTGCACACCCAAGCCCATCTCTAGTGTAGTCTTCTGAGGCACCCATTTAATAAAAAGGCAATTCCAAGTGGATTCTTCAAGAAGGTTGGAATTTATTGATAACAGGTTAAAACACCATCAACGCATTTATTTGATGGTGTACTATATGTCTATACATGTGTATGGATATACTGTATAGCAGGGCTCACACTTTAATGAATTAAAAAAAAAAACTAAACATAAAGTTAGCCCAATTTTTGGGGATAATGTGAAAGATGACGTTCCGCTGCGAGGATTGTGATCTTTATTCTAAGCAAAAAAATTGTGATTCTCATTTTGGCCAGAATCGTGCAGCTCTAGTTAATGTTCAGCTGCTTAGCTATTTCACCTAAAGTGCTCAAATATATGAATTGCTAAATCTCCCAACAGATAATTAGAATACACCAGATGCAACCAAGATTTATTTTTTTGACAAACGGGTGCCAGTCCTCATGTTAAATTCTGTCTTTGCGTAATGACAGGGGTGGATGACATGGAAATGGACACACCAAGGAACAAGGTGAAAGAAGATGAAAGCACAGAGACAAGGAAGGAACGGGAGAAGAAGAAACGCTCTCGAGTAAAACAGCTGCTGGCTGACATTGCCAAGCAGGTGGACTTCTGGTTTGGTGATGTTAACCTTCACAAGGATCGGTTCCTGCGGGAGCAGGTTGAGAAATCCAGAGATGGTTGTGAGTCCTATTGTGTGATTTGTTTATTCCTGTGTCAAATGTTTTGGCGATTTAACCACGTCCTTACCAGGCCTATTCTGGCACTCCTCTACTACATGCAAAAATCATAATTTTTTTTTTTGCTAGAAAATTACTCGGAACCCCCAAACACTGTTTTTGACACCCTAGGGAATAAAATGGCGGTCATTGCAACTTTTTATCTCGCACGGTATTTGCGCAATAATTTTTAAAACGCCTTTTTTTTGGGAACAAAAAATGGTTTCATGAGTTAAAAAATAACAAAACATTAAAGTTAGCCCAATTTTTTTTGCATAATGTTAAAGATGATGTTACGCCGAGTCAATAGATACTTAACATGTCACCCTTCAAAATTGCACACGCTCGTGGAATGGCGCCAAACTTCGGTACTTAAAAATCCTCATGGGCGACGCTTTAAACATTTTTACTGGTTACATGTTTTCAGTTACAGAGGCTAGAATTATTGCTCTTGCTTTAACGTTCACGGCGATCCCTCATGTGTGGTCTGAACACCGTTTTCATATGTGGCCTTGCGTATGCGTTCGCTTCTGCGTGCGAGCTACCGGGGACAGGGGCACTTTAAAAAATGTTTTATTTTTTTTTATATTTAATCTTTCTTTATTTTATCCAAAATAGAGGAACAATTATCGACCACCATATTATCACATCCATCATTTATAAAACCACTTTCATCTCCTTTTTTCCTTCAAACCTAGTACATTTAAATCATCCTAGCAATCTATCATGGTTATGCCTATACATTCATTTCTAGTTCATTGTATATCTTTCTTTCCACATTATCTTGTACTTTTGGCCTAAAGGAATATTAATTAATGACCTCCCATTATATTCCTCTTTTTTTCTTTTCCTTCCCGGTCCCTCCCTCTCATGACACACCCAGACCAAAAAAAAAAGGGGAGATGGAGGGACTTAATTTCTCTATTTCCCCATATGTAAGAATATACTTCCCTTCATAACAGTAAAGTTCCTATTGGGTGTCCCTCATTCTTCTGAGGTCCTATTCAATAGTCTCTTCCCCTCTTCCGAGTACATAAACAGGTTCCAACTCCTCCATGTTTAATCGTACTGATCTTTCTTATTTTGAGCTGAGAGGACCAAGTCCTCCATGACTCCTATCTCTCTTACTCTGTAATTATTTATTTTTTTATTTTTTTATTGTTAATTTTACTTTAAACGTTTTACTTTGACGCTTTAAATTATTTTTTTTTATCACTTTTATTCCTATTACAAGGAATGTAAACATCCCTTGTAATAGGAATAAGCATAACAGGTCCTCTTTACACTCACCTCTAGGCTGGGAAGCCTGAAATAACAAAAAAAAAAAAACAATCCTGGCTTCCCAGCCACGGCGGCGCTGATTTTTTTTTTTTTTTTGAATGCCGAGGTTGGGCGTGACGTCATAACATCGCACATGGCCTCCGAACGATCATAGAGACTCTGGCGACATCTGGCCTGCCGGAAATCCCTATGGTAGGCATCCGGGGCCGGCGGATCTGTTCTCCGACTCACCGATCGCACAGGTGAGTCGGTAGAAGCACCGGAGGGAGGGGGGACGTCCCCCTCTCGCCGCCCGTAAGAACGATCAAACGGTGGAACAGCCACTTTGATCATTCTTGCGGTGCACAGAATCGCCGTCTCTAAAAGACGATATCTGAATGATGCCTGTAGCTGCAGGCATCACTCAGATATCCGCACTCAAAGTCAAGGACGTCCATCCGGTAGGAAGTGGTTAAAGGATATTTAACAAACAAATTTGCTGTAACTGCATAATTAAATAGCAAGAAAGTTACTAATCTGTCATTACATATTTGGGGATCTAACCTGTTACTTTTTCATAGAACGATATGTGAGAAATTCGATGATGGAAGTCCAGTGGATGTAGTTCATCTAGATCAGTGGTCTCAAACTCAAATTGCCTGGGGGCCACATGACAAGTTTTCTTATCCCATGGGGGCCACATGCAAACTTTCAAACTTCAAAAACAATAAACTATATACAGTTGTAGTTACTGCACTGGTGTCAGCAAACGCATTATTAACCCCTAGCACTGGTGTCAGCAGACGCACTATTAACCCCTAGCACTGGTGTCGGCAGACGCACTATTAACCCCTAGCACTGGTGTCGGCAGACGCACTGGTGTCGGCAAACGCACTATTAACCCCTAGCACTGGTGTCGGCAGACGCACTATTAACCCCTAGCACTGGTGTCGGCAGACGCACTATTAACCCCTAGCACTGGTGTCGGCAGACGCACTATTAACCCCTAGCACTGGTGTCGGCAGACGCACTATTAACCCCCTAGCACTGGTGTCGGCAGACGCACTATTAACCCCCTAGCACTGGTGTCGGCAGACGCACTATTAACCCCTAGCACTGGTGTCGGCAGACGCACTATTAACCCCCTAGCACTGGTGTCGGCAGACGCACTATTAACCCCCTAGCACTGGTGTCGGCAGACGCACTATTAACCCCCTAGCACTGGTGTCGGCAGACGCACTATTAACCCCCTAGCACTGGTGTCGGCAGACGCACTATTGACCCCCTAGCACTGGTGTCGGCAGACGCACTATTGACCCCCTAGCACTGGTGTCGGCAGACGCACTATTGACCCCCTAGCACTGGTGTCGGCAGACGCACTATTGACCCCCTAGCACTGGTGTCGGCAGACGCACTATTGACCCCCTAGCACTGGTGTCGGCAGACGCACTATTGACCCCCTAGCACTGGTGTCGGCAGACGCACTATTGACCCCCTAGCACTGGTGTCGGCAGATGCACTATTGACCCCCTAGCACTGGTGTCGGCAGATGCACTATTGACCCCCTAGCACTGGTGTCGGCAGACGCACTATTGACCCCCTAGCACTGGTGTCGGCAGACGCACTATTGACCCCCTAGCACTGGTGTCGGCAGACGCACTATTGACCCCCTAGCACTGGTGTCGGCAGACGCACTATTGACCCCCTAGCACTGGTGTCGGCAGACGCACTATTGACCCCCTAGCACTGGTGTCGGCAGACGCACTATTGACCCCCTAGCACTGGTGTCGGCAGACGCACGATTACCCCCCCACACTGTACAATTACCCCCCCCACACTCCATAAAATATCCCCCGCTCACTCGCCTCTCCTGGCAGTCAGGATCGTCTGCCTCCCGAGTCCTCTCCTGTGACAGGGCACGCAGAGAACACAATCTCCCGCCCTGAGGTGGCAGCGCATGGTGGGCGAAGCGATGGACGGGACGATGGGCGGATCCTTCCTCCGCTCTGTCCTCTCTCTGGGCTGCAGCGGAGAGGACAGAGGAAAAGCGTGAGGTAACGCTGTTCGGCGCCTCCCCCTCTGTGAAGCATGTTCAGTGAAAAAAAACAAGTCCAGGATCGGCCTTGCCTGCGGGCCATTTTTAACTGGGCCGCAAATGGCCCGCGGGCCGGTACTTTGAGACCTCTGATCTAGATTTTGCTAAGGTTTTTAAAACTGTACTGCATAAACATTTTAAATAAGTTCACCTAAATACGGGTGTAACGTGTTAGGCAGCATACATTACTCACCCTCTGATCCCCCACTGTGACAGTAGGTGGGGTTCTTCTCCCCGCACTTGCTGTCACAATTTAAAGCAATCTGTGAATGAAGAAAAACAGTCCAGCACACGTGCAGTTCATTCAGTCTACAAGTCCATATGCCATGATGACCTGAAGAAGGGGCATATGGACTTGTAGATTGAATGAACTGCACGTGTGCTGGACTGTTTTTCTTCATTTACAGATTGCTGTGAATAAATGACCCAGCTGTGCAGACAGAACTGATTTTATGTTGTGACAGCAGGTGCAGGGAGAAGAACCCCCATCTACTGTCACAGTGGGGGGTCATAGGGTTGTGTGTGCTGCATAATAACATGTTACACCCGTATTTAGGTGAACTTATTAAAATGTTTATACGATACAGTATCAAATACCTTGGTAAAATCTAGATGAACTACATCCACTGGACTTCCATCTCATTTTTCACATACTTCCTCCATAGAACGATATAACAGGTTAGTTTACAGACTACACAGGGAATTTAAATGATACCATCAGAAGCAAACTTTCTAAAAATTAGATTTTACTCTTGTACAACAATATCAATATTTTTTTCAAGCGTTATAATACATTTTCATCTATATGTCATGTTTGTACATTCATCACGATAGGAAAACTGTTTCATTAAATGTAACAAACAATAAAAATTCACGACAACAGAATGCATAGATGATTGCAAACACTGCAGTAATAGCATGTTGGTTTTTTTTTTTTTCCAGTCATTGATATTTCTCTACTGGCCTCATTTAATAAGATGAAGAAACTGACTACAGATACTAAACTTATCGCCAGAGCTATCAAGAATTCTTTAGTTGTGGAGGTGAGTCGGTTTTGTATAGCTAGTTATGTCCTAGAAGAGGAAATGGGTTTGATTTACTAAAGGCAAATTGACTGTGCACTTTGCAAGTGAAAATGCTCCAGAGCTTAGTAAATGAGGTAACGCTTCACTTTCCAAAGAAAACCCAATCGCATGCTAAGAAAAAAAAAAAAAGGAAAACTGCATTGTTTGCTTGTACATGATTGGGTGATGGATGTCCGAAGAGTTTTCCCTCATTTATTAAGCTTTGGAGCAACTGCACCTGCAAAGTGCACAGTCTGTTTGTCTTTATTAAATCAGCCCCACTGTCGCAGCTTTCCATTGCAGCTGGCGGCAGTTCTTGGTGAAACGGGTATGGGTAGCATGTGACCACTATAACATGACCGCAGGTGAAACTAGGGATTTTATTGCCAGCAAGAAAGCTTGGTATAACTGGTTTGGGATGGGGCCCTTTGCACTACATGGGCAATGTGACAGTGTTTCTTTAACAGATCTGTCTAAACTATATATACCACTGCTACTTGCAATCTAATTTTCTGCAATGTATTCCAGGGTTACAGAAAACCTGGGATGTTCTGATATGTAGGAACGGACCATCTTCTTTGGTTGCTGATTTCTGGCCTGCTCTCTCTATACATGCCTCATTCCTGGTTGGCGAGGCAGCCACTCAAATTGATGGGTCAATAGCAAGCGCTGAAAGGAGCAGAATACAGGTGCTGGTTGCTGTTTGTATATCAGACTGTCCCAGATTTTCTGGTGTCCTAGTAAGCTCTTCAGGAAATCTCATGCCTTGATCAAGGCGCATGGCAACTTTTATATGTATTTTAAATGCAAAGAGAAGTATATCTAACCCTTTTTTTCCTATTCAAGATGAATTTAGAAAATACTAAAATCAGGAGAAGGCTTCCACTTGGGGAGAAACCTGAGGATGTGGATGACCGTACTGTATATGCAGTAAGTGGTTCCAGCGCTTCTACTTTCGAAGAGTATATGACTACTGTATTTTTTTTTCCCCAATTGAAAGTGGAAACAAAGTAAATTGTGCATAGAAATGCACAAGGACGTAGACCAATGGTGGTCACCAGTTGGGCAGCTGTATGCTCGGTCCCTTTTTGATACTTGTTAGTCTGAACAGTGAGGGGAATCTCAGTGAATTCCATATTCACCATAGTCTATAAAAGACAAACCAATGCTATTTTCCTGAAGAAAGTGTCGTTTACAAAGCCAGTACAAATTTTTACATCCTTACTTGGGCACATACCGGAAAATGAGGGCGCTGGCTAATGGTGAATATGTGCAATGATGTATGTACTGAAGCAAATTTAATGTCTACCCACTTGTAACTCCTTTCGGCACCTTTTCGGGGGGGGGTACCATTCCCCACTTCTGGGAGACAGGGCCACGGCCCGTTCTTTTTAAAAGTTTGGCTCTTTCTTCCACCGCTGGACCAATTTAGAAAGCGCAGTGCGTTTTACACATGCGCAGTAGGGAAGCAGCTGTGAAGCCGAGAGGCTTCAGTGCCTGGTTCCCCTACCAGGAATGGCAGCGGCAGCTGCACCTGACAGCCGATCTGAATATCAGCTTTGGTGTTGACGTTGCGGGCTCCCTGGACAGGTAAGTGTTCATATAATAATTCAGCAGCTACAGTATTTGTAGCTGCTGACTTTTAATTTTTTGAGGTGGGGGGGGGGCTGAACCTCCTCCTTTAAATTTGTTTTTTAAACCCAACAACAAAAATTTAATACAGTATATTAAAGCTTACTAGTCCTTAGATGTGGTGGCCGCATTTGTTCTTTTCAGGCTTTTTTTTTTTTTTATTATTATTTTTTTATTTTTTTTACGCTTCACTTGGTGATCCTGCAAATATCACACTTTATGTAACTGTAGGGACTGTGCTCCTTCACTGTACTGTATCTGTTTAGGAACCCATGTCACATGAGGCTTGGCTCCCTGATCTGGAATACAAATGTCTTCATCTCTATTACATAGAGGGTTGGGGAATTGGTAGTTTACAGAGGAATGATTGGAAAGAAACTAACATTTCATTTCTGGCAAGATCAATGTGTATAAATTTTAAACTAATGCAAATCTAAGGGCGGGTAAGCTGCCATTGGCATAAAACATATTTCAAACTGTGCCCAACATTTTACTTGGCTTTGCAGAATACTAGTTCATGTTTTCATGTATTGATTTCTGTTTTTAGGAACTACTACCAAAGAATGTTACCCACAGCTGGATTGATCGCGTTTTTGGTAAATGTGGAACGGTTGTCTATATTAGTGTTCCCAGATACAAATCTACAGGTGACACAAAGGGATTTGCATTTATTGAGTTTGAGACTCAAGCACAAGCTGCTAAAGCCATTGAGGTAATGCCTCTCCTTTTTATTCAATCTTACTGTGTCAATGAAAATGAATTTCCTCAATCATAAATCTGTTAGACATTGATCAGCAAAAGCTGTTTTTAGTGTGTGGTTTGTTTTCGTTTTTTTCTCTCTCTGTAAGCGGGGTCTTGTGTGAGTATAACCCTTAACAGAGACCCTAACAAATGCCACTGCTGCTTGGCAATTAACATGTAACCATACTTTCTCCTGATTGTTGACTCCTCAGCTTTGCTGGGTTAGTAAATTCCATGCATGTACACAGAGTCCCTGCAAAAAAACATACAGCCTGTTTTGTCTTTTTAAAGGAATAGCTCTTAAGTGATGCTATGGTAAATTTGATTGGAAAAATTAAAGCTAGACTCCAGCCTTATTTTCAGTCTTGCACAGATGTACAGGCTCCTCTCGTACAGAAATTGCTTAGTCTGATTTCACTGCACACCATGAGCTTCTCATAACGTGCTTTAGAAGCTGCAGCAAGTCTGACAGAGCCCACCTCCTTTCCTTGCTGGCGGACATCCAGCATCATCCATCTCTTTTCTCTTCTCTTCACCCTGACTGTCCTTGGTCCCACCCCCTTTTTATTTAGAGGATTTCAGTTCAAACAAATCGTAGAGGCTCATCATGAGTGTTGCCTAGGAAAACCTGCATGCAAATGCAGCCTGCCTAGGAATGCCCACCCCACCAGGCTAAAATCCATCCAATGTGAGGATTGTGTGACTTCTCCCATGAGCCAGCTCACTGCTTGCAACAAGACTGTGGGCTCTTGCGAGACCTACTGAAGCGGGGTGCTGTGATATTTTTAGGAAGCCAAGTACAGCACTCTGCTGGCCCCTCCCACCTGCCAACATCTGCCATAGGCGAGCACAGAGACTCGGTGATGTTACTGGGTTGAAAGTGGGGCACATTATGAAAATGGGTATTCTTTAAAAATGTAATTTGCATGTTCATAAGGGGGGAAAGGAGACACCAAGGTAGGCAAAATATAAGCAGATTAAACTTTAGGTTTGAAAAAATTATTATATATATATACATATATACAGACGACTAGAGAAAATTATAATATATATATAATTTTCTCTAGTCGTCTGTCCACGACAGCACTAGAGAGATAGGCTCCACCTCCGGAGGCAGGAAACACATCATACCGATCTTTAAAGGGCAGCTTCCGTCCCTCGTCCTCAGTCTTTGTGTTTCCTCCACCGGAGGAGGAGGCTGGATGGAGCTCTCCTTCCCCTAAAGCCGAGGCAGACTGCTAGAGGAAGGGGGAAGGAGGTCTGCGATACCTGAGAAGGTGGCAGGCTTTGTTGGGTCCCCCGGTCAGGCTGCAGTGAAGCTGGTACCGGCGCAATCCTCCGGTATAGCCCGAGGAGGGCTGACGTTCCCCGCAGGACATCCTGACATCTGCCGGACAGTTACTGTGGTCTCTGGCGTGTGTGTCCAGCGGGGGGCGTGCGTAGGCCTCGAGTTCCGGCCTGTGGAACGCAGGAGGAGGGCGGGGACTTCCGGCGCAACACTTCTGGTTCCGGGGCGAGCGTGGACGCTGGGGCCATGGCGGGAATTTTTTTTAAAAAAACGCCGGCCACAAGATAGACGGTTCCTTGAAGATGATCCAGCAGCTGACTACAGAGGTAGGAGACAGCATGGAGACAATGGAACCAGGTGGCAGTGGTGCCGGCCCAGCTCAGGTAGGCAGACACTGGGGTGCCCTGGACCTACAGGGCTGGGGAAGGGGGGAGGGGAAAGTAATACCCCCCCCCCCTCCTTCAGCGACAGGATCCGGGCTAAAGAGCCATGCGAATCCTGTCAGCAGCTGGTGGGGGTGCACATCGGTGTGGTGAAGGTACAATCCCCGATTGTCTAAAGGGTTTCTGACTACTTGCCCTGGTTTCTTCTCTCCTTCTCTTTCCCAGGCTCAGCCTAAAGACCCGGAGAGGTCAGGGGGGAAGAAGGTGTCCGTCATGTACGAACAAACTAAAGGAGGGATGGAGCAAGCCCCTTTGTAAACCCTGTATTGACAAATTGGTTTACAAGGAGGCAACAGGGGCATGTAAAGAACTAATTGCTGGGGTTCAGAAAGAAATGAAGACCATTAAATCAATGCTGGCAAGCCTTGAAACCCCAAAACCACCAGCTGCAGCCCCCCCTGATTCGGCCCCAGAGGTGGGTGACGCATCAGACGGAGGGGAACCAGATTCCTTGGACGAGCTAAGTGAGGCGGCTTAATCCAGAGATATTCCGAGCCAGGGGACAAGTTCGCCCAGATACAGGCTCTCACTCGAGGAGGTGGATGCCTTATTAGGGGTGATATATGAGACTCTCGATATCAAAGAAGAGCAGGCTTCCTTGTCCTTGCATGACCAGATGTACCAAACCCTGAAAGAGGGTCAGAACAGGGTATTTCCGGTACATAGTACACTGGCAGATTCTATTAAAAAGGAATGGCGGGAACCAGAGAAAAAATTGTTTTTTCCCAAAAGTCTGAAGAGGAGATTTCCCTTCAGTGAGGATTCCTCCTGTATCTGGAACAAAGTGCCCAAAGTGGATGCAGCCTTTTCCCAGTGTTCCAAGTCAACAGACCTCGCCTTTGAGGACATGGGTGTCCTTAAGGAACCTATGGACAAAAGGATGGAGGTACTGCTGAAAAGGTCATGGGAAGTAGCCATGACAAGTTTAAAGCCAGCAATGGCTACAACTATAGTGGCTCGTAACTTGGAGGTCTGGCTGGACCAGCTACAAAACCATCTGGAAAGTGGGACCTCCAGGAAGGAGATTCTTGATTCCCTGCCTATGCTACACAAGGCGGCGGGCTATATGGCGGACGCATCCGCGGAGTCGGTCAAGCTATCGGCAAAGACCGCTGCCTTAATCAATTCCTCACGCAGGGCTTTATGGCTAAAGTCCTGGTCGGGAGACCCGGCATCAAAAATCAGACTATGTGGCATCCCATTTGAAGGAGACCTTTTGTTCGGGCAAGATCTAGAGAAAGTGCTAGACCGTACTGCCGACAAGAAAAAGGCCTTCCCGGTCAAAATAAAAGGGTTCAGGGGAAACATTTTTTTCGTCCCCAAGGGCAAAGGCCGATTCAGGGGCAGGCCCCTAAGGGGTCGGCCTCTGGGAAGCAGTGGGGAAAGGGTAAGCAGAAAGGTGTCCTGTTTTCCTCTCCTAAAAAGACCACCAAATCCCAGTGACTTAGTTCCAGTGGGAGGGAGATTGGGGCAGTTCCTCCCACAGTGGGAAAAGACTACCCCAAATACATTTATTCGGAGGATAATCAGGGAAGGCTATCGAATTCAGTTCAGGGGCACTCCACCCACAAGAACGTTCGTAACCTCTCCGCCCAGGGATTTTCAGAAAAAGACAGCCTTGTTGTCACAAATAGGCGACTTGGTAGACCAGGGGGTTCTTATCCCAGTGCCACAGCAGGAGATAAACCTAGGTTTCTACTCGCATGTTTTCATAGTGAGAAAACCATCTGGCAATTTCCGCCTAATATTAAATCTGAAATCACTAAACAAATGGGTGGCTTACAAAAAATTTCGGATGGAGACAATCCTTTCGGTGAAGTCAATTCTTCCCCCGGATTGTTTCTTGGCCTCGCTTGATTTGAGGGATGCCTACTTACACGTCCCTATCCATCCGGAATCTCAAAAGTTTTTAAGGGTAGCAATCAGATGGGGAAAGCAGGTCCGACATTTTCAATTCAGGGCCCTGCCATTCGGCCTGTCTTCATCCCCCAGAATATTTACAAAAATTTTGGCGGAGGCACTGGCCCCCCTGAGACTGGAAGGGATATCAGTCATCCCTTACCTGGACGACCTTTTATTTTTTGCACCCTCCGCGCTCCAACTGCAAGAGGATCTACGGGTGGCCATATCCTTTTTGGAAAAACTGGGGTGGTTAATAAATTGGGAGAAGTCAAACCTAACCCCGACACAGGTCCTGCAGTACTTGGGCTTCCTAGTAAACTCAGTGACGCAGAAAATTTATCTCGCAGCGGAGAAAGTAAAAAAGGTAAAGGCTACGGCAGCCTTCCTTCAAAACAATCTGGCAATTTCTATCCGCTCAGCCATGTCGGGTTTGGGTGTCCTGACGGCAACAATCCCTGCGGTACCATGGGCAAGAGCCCATTTCAGGTGTCTTCAGGCAAATATTCTGAACAACTGGGACGGAACGCAGGAATCGTTGGACGCGACCTTCCAACTATCCCCAAAGACCAAAAGGTCTCTTTGGTGGTGGAGGGACGAAGAGAACCTAGTGCAGGGTCTGTTTTGGTCTCTTCCGGTGTCAGTCCGAATAACCACGGACGCCAGTGCCTGGGGCTGGGGGGCCCATTGGGGATCAAAGGTAGCCCAAGGGCGCTGGGAAAAAGTGCAGTCCCAAAGGTCAGCCAATTGGAGGGAGTTGCAAGCAATCTGGGAAGCCCTAAGGGCATTTGTCGCGGAGCTGAAAAATCACCACGTACAGGTCCTCTCAGACAGTGTGGTAGCAGTCTCATATTTAAACAAGCAAGGAGGAACAAGGTGTCCATCCTTAATCAAGATAGCGAGCGCTATCTTGGCCTGGGCAGAAAAAAAATCTGAAGTCCATATCCGTGGTCCATCTGAAGGGAGTGGACAATTGCCTGGCGGACTTTCTGAGCCGACACCAAGTGTGCGAATCAGAGTGGTCGCTAAACAGGGAGGTCTTCCAACTAATAGAGAAGTGGGGCATTCCCGAAGTGGACTTGTTTGCCAACAGGTCGAATGCCAAAGTTCCAGCTTACTTTTCGATAGAAAGAGAAATAGGGGCCAAAGGGATAGATGCCCTAGCCCAGAAGTGGCCGTTTCATCTATGTTACGCCTTTCCCCCGTTCAAACTTATTCCTCTTGTCCTGAGGAAATTTGTGCAGGAACGCACCACAATGATCCTAGTGGTCCCGTATTGGCCAAAGAGGCCTTGGTTTTCCATACTGTTACGCCTGACAGCGGAACCCCCCCCTCATGTTGCCCGTAAGGAAGGATCTGCTATCCCAGGGCCCAGTCCTATTATCCAAGGTTCAGACCCTGAAGCTGTCAGCCTGGTGTCTGAAGAGAGTCTCCTGAAGTCTAAGGGGCTCTCGGATAGGGTAGTAAACACCATTCTTTCTAGTAGAAAGAAGGTTACCCAAGCGATTTATGTTAAAGTTTGGAAAAAATTTTGTTCTTGGTTGGATACCAAAAAGGTGTCTGCAAGTATCCCAGCCATCTTGGAGTTTTTACAAGATGGTGCGGATAAAGGACTGGCCATTAGTACACTAAAAGTACAGGTATCGGCCTTGTCAGTTTTTTTAGAGCGACCCCTGGCTATAGACCCGCTAGTGAGCAGGTTCTTCAAGGGGTTAGCCAGAATTGGACCCATTCCATTTAAAGTCCTGCCAAAATGGGACCTGACGACAGTGTTGCAGGGTTGGGCTAAATGGTCACAAGAGAGAGAGCTGTCCCTAAAATGGGTCACGCTCAAATCTGTCTTTCTAGTGGCCATAACCACTGCGAGGCGCATTAGTGAGCTGCAGGCACTTTCCATTAAGGAGCCTTTTCTACAAGTTTTTGAAGACAGGCTGGTATTACGGACAGACCCAGGTTTTTTGCCCAAAGTGGTGTCAAAGTTCCATAGGGCTCAAGAAATTGTTTTGCCTTCCTTTTTTGGGTCCCCAACCAATCTAAGGGAGACAGAATTCCACAATCTGGACGTGAGAGCCTGTGTCTTACAATATCTGGAGTTGTCCAAAAACATTAGGAAATCCAATGCTCTATTTATTTTGCATTCGGGAAAAAAATTGGGGTTTCAAGCTTCAAAAGGCACAATCGCAAGATGGATTAAGCAGGCTATTGTGGAAGCTTACAAAATCTTAGGAAAAGAATGCCCTTTTTTCCCCCATGGCTCACTCCACACGGGCACTATCGGCCTCTTGGGCAGAGCGAGCTGGAGCAACACCAGAACAAATTTGTCGAGCATCAACATGGTCAAATTACTCAACGTTCATGAAGCATTATAGATTGGACCTTCTCTCAGCGCAAGACCAAGCGTTTGGGAGGAAAGTCCTCCAATCGGTAGTCTCTCCCCCCCCCCCCCCCCCCCCCCCTAATCTGGTAAGTTCTCGCTGATCCTCTCTAGTGCTGTCCTGGACAGACTAGAGAAAACTAGAGTTAGACTTACCGGTAACTCTATTTCTAGGAGTCGTCCAGGACAGCAGGGATTCCCTCCCTATATGCTGTTATAATGGTGGACGAGTGTTTTTTGTTGTTTCAGAAGCCGTTCCGGGGAAGTTCTCGGTTAAAAGACTGAGGACGAGGGACGGAAGCCGCCCTTTAAAGATCGGTATGATGTGTTTCCTGCCTCCAGAGGTGGAGCCTATCTCTCTAGTGCTGTCCTGGACAACTCCTAGAAATAGAGTTACCGGTAAGTCTAACTCTAGTTTTTTTTTTTGTTTTTTTTATATCCATACAAACATTTCTATGACTGTATTATAGCATACATCTAGTATTACATGTTTGTGACTTTGTCAGCTTCTTAAATCCCTTCTCCTTTTCTATGTAAAATGCTACAAACTTTGTCAGTGAGATGTGTGTTATCAATCAGAATTGGCTAGTTGTCTGTGGTACCTACTGGCTTCTAATAGTGTGCACATGGACATTAGAGACAGTTCCTCATTATTTAGCGAAGTGACTGTAAAAAAAATCCACGGCTGCAGCTCAGAATTACTATTGGACTTTGTTGACTCGATGGCCCATTCACCTTTGTCAGTTTTTCGTAGTGAAAATGCATTTCAGATAGAACGCTGAAAAAAGAAGTTACCGCTCAGACGTGGCTGTTGATCTGCTCACTGGATCCGAAGCCGTGGGTGCAGGCGATTGCATATAACAATGCAGAAACTAAAGAAAAGCTTGGACAGCTGCACTCCAAAAAATTTTTGTTGCTTCTTTATTTAAAAAAACAAGGTCACATCAACACATATGACAGCAAAAAACAGCAAGAGGAGCTGACATGTTTCACACTGCAAATCAGTGCTTAATCATAGGTCAGATAGAACGCTCATTCATACTTGTGTACTAATCATACCTATGTGATGCAGCTTAGAATATCTCAAGGCCCTTTCAATCACATGCACATGAAGTAACACATTTTTGATGTGTGTGTGTGTGATTGCATGTAGAGTCCCTGATCTGCAGTTTACCTGGCTGCTCCCACCGAGATCCTGACATCTCTGAACCCAGGAATGTTCATAGCTGAGCAGTTCATTGTTCATTCCACTTCCCCATTCCCCTGTCTATCACCACTTTCTATCCTAATTGCCCATGCCAGGTGTCCCAGGCATATAGAAGAAACGGGTAAGCCTGTGAACTGGGAAGAGGAAACGGGCTTGGCAAAGAGGCCTAGGGAGAAAATTGCATGCTGGTTTTTTTTTTTTCTACTTCTATTCCTTGGAATTTAAGGTGTCTGTACACAGGTTGGGACTGTTGCCTGTTGCAGGTATTTTTTTGTGAAATTGTGTAGCAGTCTCGTTGTGTATTGAGTGGCAGGTTGTTTATATTGTTCTGTGTTTTCTCAGCAGAGCTGTCGAGTATCTGTGTTCATTTTGTTTCAACAGCAGCTTCCCTAGGGCATTATAGTTTTTGAATAAAACATTTTGGAATTTTGTGCAGCAAAAAATACATATGTGAAAACATCACCTATACACACCCTGTCTCAAGGGTTGTAAGGGACCCTTTTCCTGCTCCCTGGTTCTTCTTTTGTTTTGTTTTGTTTATTGGGAACAAGGATCAGGGAAGAGTATTTTTGTAAATATTTTTTTCTTTTCATGTGACAACACTGAAGAAATTATACTTTGCTACAATGTAAATTTGCTGTCCCCTCAAAATAACTCAACACACAGCCAATAATGTCTAAGCCACTGGCAACAAAAGTGAGTACACCCCTAAGTGAAAATGTCTAAAATGGGCCCAAAGTGTCAATATTTTGTGTGGCCACCATTATTTTCCAGCACTTCCTTAACCCTCTTGGGCATGGAGTTCACCAGAGCTTCACAGATTGTCACTAGAGTCCTCTTCTACTCCTCCATGACGACATCACAGAGCTGGTGGATGTTACAGACCTTGCACTCCTCCACCTTCCGTTTTGAGGATGCCCCACATGCTTAATAGGGTTTAGGTCTGGAGACATACATGGCCAGACCATCACCTTTTACCCTCATCTTCTTTAGCAAGGCAGTGGTCGTCTTGGAGGTGTGTTTGGGGTCGTTATCATATTGGGATACTGCCCTGCGGCCCAGTCTCCAAAGGGAGGGGATCATGCTCTGCTTCAGTATGTTACAGTACATGCTGGCATTCATGGCACCTCCAGTGCTGGCAGCACTTATGCAGCCCCAGACCATGACATTCCCACCACCATGCTTGACTGTAGGCAAGACACACTTGTCTTTTACTCCTTACCTGGTTGCTACCACACACGCTTGACACCATCTGAACCAAATAAGTTTTTATCTTGGTCTCATCAGACCACAGGACATGGTTCCAGTAATCAGTGTCTTTAGTCTGTTTGTCTTCAGCAAACTGTTTGTGGGCTTTCTTGTGCATCATCTTTAGAAGAGGCTTCCTTCTGGGACAAAAGCCATGCAGACCAATATGATGTGTGTGTGTGTGTGTGTGTGTGTGTGTGTGTGTGTGTGTGGCGTATTGTCTGAGCAATGACAGGCTGACACCCCACCCTTCAACCTTTGCAGCAATGCTGGCAGCTCTCATGCGTCTATTTCCCAAAGACAACCTCTGGATATGACGCTGAGCATGTGCACTCAACTTTTTTGGTTGCCCTTGGCGAGGCCTGTTTTGAGTGGAACCTGTCTTGTTAAACTGCTGTATGGTCTTGGCCACCGTGCTGCGGCTCAGTTTCAGGGTCTTGGCAATCTTCTTATAGGCTAGGCCAGTGATGGTGAACCTTGGCACCCCTGATGTTTTGGAACTACATTTCCCATGATGCTCAACTACACTGCAGAGCGCAAGAGCATTATGGGAAATGTAATTCCAAAACATCTGAGGGTGCCAAGGTTCGCCATCATTTGGCTAGGCCATCTTTATGTAGAGCAACAATTCTTTTTATCAGATCCTCAGAGTTCTTTGCCATGAGGTGCCATGTTGAATTTCAAGTGACCAGTTAACGAGAGAGCGATAACTTTAACACACCTGCTCCCCATTCACACCTGAGACCTTGTAACACTGAGTCACATGACACCGGGGAAGGAAAGTGGCTTATTGGGCCCATTTTGGACATTTTCACTTAGGGGTGTTCTCACTTTTGTTGCCAGCGGATTAGACATTAATGGCTGTGTGTTATTTTGAGGGGACAGCAAATTTACACTGTGTACAAGACGCCAAGGTTGGGTCCTGGACGGGTGCTATATAGCACCAATATTTGGGTTGTGGTCCCTTTTAAGGAGTGGTGATGGTGTTCAGGAGGTCACCCAGAATGGGTGAGGAATTCCTGGCAAAAGAAGTTGTCCAGAGAGGACTGGCTCGCAGTCCTCTTTGTCTTGATAGTGATATTCGGGTGGGATAGAGCCTCCACTGGGAGTCAGCACAAAGGGGGTTAAAGGCTTCCAGGAAACAGCTCATAAAACAGGAAGTGATGCTAGAGGTGTTGTGGAAGGAGTATGGGGATTGCACCTGTGAAGATGAGCTGTGTGTCTGCTGGGAGCTTTTAAAGATTCAGCAAGGGCTCTGGAAGTTCCCTCTACAAAACTGTATGTGCCTTTTCTTTGATTTATTTTGTGCTGAAGACAAGCAGGACTTTATGCTGGAAGATAAGCGGACTTTGTTTTATATTTCTTTCTCGTACATCATGGGACACAGAGCAACATTAGTCATTACTAATGGGTTATATAGATACCTTCAGGTGCTGGCACTGGCAACTTCCAAAACCGGAAGTACCCTCCCCTATATAAGCCCCTCCCATCCGGGAGCACCTCAGTTTTTTGCCAGTGTCTAAGGTGTTGGCCAAGAAGTAACATGTGTTTTTCACTGAGCTTGCGTACAGGTTCTTTTGGGCCTCAGTAAGCTATTCCGGATCCGACCAAAAAAGCTTCATAGCTAAACGGTCGGTACCCGGGCCTTGCAAGAGAAGAGCAAGGTTTTGCCTGTAATGCCTCTCTTAGGAGGGCTGGACCCTGGGATCCAGAGCTCTGGTCATACCCAAAACCAAGAGGCTATCTGTGCAGGGTGCTATACAGGTCCAGGGGAGTGGAATCCTTGGGAACCCGGTCCCTGAAGGTTTAATTACAATGCCTGCCGTGATAGGTGAAGTTTGGGCTTCTGTGGACCAAACAGAGTCCTGCGGCGAGGAAAAGGTAAGTGGGGGCCCTCGGGAACTTGGTTCTATTGAGGGACCCCCAAGCCTATTTTGTCTTTCTGCCTGTTACCTAAGGTATTCCCGCTAATATTCTGTGTATGCCTGTTACTACTGAGAAAATGTAAAAATTTTAATAGTAGGCAAGAAAAAAAAAAAAAAAAAAAAAAATGTAAGACCGCGGTACCTGTGTTAGACACTAGAGGCCGCTATGGTTCTTTTTCTTGTAATGTGGATTTTTTTTCTTCCAAAATCAAATCCAGGCAGTTGGTAAGTTCTCTTCTCTGCTGGGAAGCTGTCTCCTCTGCCCTGTTGCTGCGCTCATCCATCCCCGGGCCCTGCGGCAGGGACCCTGGCTCCCATCTAGCTCCTTGTTTTTTCAAAAAAGGCGCATGTGCACGCGCCTGCGCCTCTATATATAGAGGCGATCTGGAAAAAGGGGCGGAGCGGGTGGATGACGCTCTGTGTGCGCCGCGGCGCTACTGCGCATGTGCGGGCGTCCAGCGTGTTTTAAAGCACAATCATAGCTGGCTATTGAAGTGCACAGACAGAGCTAGCAACAGTATAAAGGCACACAGAGGCGGTTGATGCAGGCATCCCCTAGAAAGGCACTTTAGTAGACACCAACTGTTATATAGCAGCAATTGTGCTAGACTATTCTCAGTAAAAGTGGTGTATTACGGCTGGAATACCTCAGCTTTAGGCTTAGGAATATGCCGTCCAGAAGCTCCGGAGCTGAATCTTCCAGGAAGCGAAGGGGGTCTCATCGGGCTCTGAGGATCTTGGGCATGCTTCTGCTGCACCAGTCTCCCCTGAAGTTCAGAGGTAAGCAACCGTAGAGACCCCGCAGGGGTACTTGGTACTGTGGCTGTCCTCAGTTCACCTGCTCCTGTGTATGTAACAGAGGAGGTTTTTTCCTCAGCTCTGGGAGGATTAGAGAGAGATTGTCAACATTGATCGCTGCCTCCCTGTCAGGGAAAGCACGCCCGATCTCTGTCTCCTCCTTCAGAGTGCCTGTTAGCAGAGCAACAGTCCCATACAGGGATCGACCTGCCTGAAGGGGATCAGGATGAGGTTGATTCTGTTATAGAGGAATCAACAGTGGAGGAACCTTTTCTCAGCATCTCAAGCTAAAAGATTATGGGTTCAGTCTCTGACTAACATGGTCCGATCAGCATTTAAAAATGCACCTTGCGGAACCATCAACCACTACTGTATCCTCGTTGGGGTCGCTAGAAGCCCCCAGACTGTCTGTTCTTTTCCACTTCACCCTTTACTGAAAGGGCTCATTTACCAGGATTGGGAACATCCTGAGAAAATATTTATTCCCCCCAAGAGATTTCCGGTGGTCTATCCCATGGAGGATAAGTTCATCAAAAAATGGAAGGTCCCTACAGTGGACGCAGCCATCTCTTGTGTGTATAAATCACTGACATGTCCAGTGGATAATGTCCAAATGTTCAAGAACCCAATAGATAAAAGATTGGAGTCCTTATGAAAATCTGCTTCTTTCTACAGCAAGCTTGGTGACACAACCAGCAGTGGGGTCTGCTAAGCAGTGAAGGATCAGTTGAAACAGGTCTTCAGGGACCTGACAGATCAGCAGGCCCTTGCCCTAGCTGATCTACCTAGAGCCTTAGGCTTTGCGGTTGACGCCATAAAGGATTCAATCCATCAGGCCTCCCGCCTTACGCTGTCTGTAGTACATATGCGTAGGCTTCTATGGCTCAAAAACTGGTCTGCTGAAGCTCCCTGTAAAGAATGGCGGGTTAGCGTCCCATTTCATGGTGAACGCTTATTCAGGGAAGACCTGGACAAATATATCCAGAAAATTTCCAGCGGTAAAAATACACTCTTGCCGGTTAAAAACTGAGTTAGAGGTCCCTCTTTAAGAGGCCTGCTTCTCCAGTCCCTGGGGCATCGGCTGTGTAACAGTTCCGACGGCCTCCTCGGTCAATTCCCGGGGGTAAAAAACAGGGACAATCGCAGGGTAATGAGAAACCCTGGTTCAGGGGAGGTACAAAACCTCCCCCAAAGTTAAATTCATTGAAGGGTTGCCCCCACTCAGTCGGGTGGGGGGAGGACTCCAGTTGTTCGCAAGAGACCTGGCGGGACACGATCAAAACAGATAGGTGCTCTCCGCAGTATGTTTGGGATACAGATTGGAGTTAAAAGACTCTCCTCCTTCCCATTTTTTTGCGGTCAAACGTGCCAAGGGATCCCCGGAAGAGAGAGTCCCTCCTGTTGGCACTAGAACAACTATTGCTCCAAGGAGTAATTATGGAGGTTCCCCTGGAAGAATGGGGGTTCGGGTTTTACTCAAACCTCTTTACAGTCCCGAAGCAAACGGGGACGGGAGGATGGAGTCGATCCGATCGGTGGCCACTGCCCTACAAGGGGAGGATTGGTTAGCCGCGATCGACATCAAAGATGCTTATTTGCACATTCCCATCTTTCCAGTCCACCAAAAATTTCTACGCTTTGCAGTAGAAGGGCGCCATTTTCAGTTCAGAGCCTTACCCTTCGGTCTGGCCACAGCACCACGAGTGTTTACAAAAATTCTGGCCCTTTATTGGCCAATCTAAGAACACAAGGTGTAATGATAATGGCGTATCTAGATGACTTGTTGCTGATAGACCACTCAGTGAAAAAACTAGACGTGGTCGTTCACAAGACAATCAAGTATCTGGAATCTCACGGTTGGATTATCAACCGAGACAAGTCAGCCCTAAAAACCAGTCAAAAGTCTAGAATACTTGGGGCTAAGGCTGGATTCAGACCAGAGAAAAATATTCTTGCCTCGAGGAAAGGTGTTGTCTTTGAAAGATTTGATCCACTTAGTGGGTACAAAAAAGACAGCCGTCCATACGCCTGTGCATGAGGCTGCTGGGAAAAATTGTGGCATCATTCGAAGCAGTACCCTACGGTCAATTCCATTCAAGGAATTTGCAAGGGGCCATATCAGCCTGGAACAAAAAAGTTCAGGCCCTAGACTTACAATGTCCTTGTCCCCTTCCGTTCGCAAGAGCCTCCGTTGGTGGTTGGTTCCCCAGAATCTGGAAAAAGGGAAATCCTTCAGTCCGATTTCTTGGAAGGTGGTCACTACAGATGCCAGCCTTATAGGCTGGGGAGCAGTACTGGAGCAATGGTCTCTCCAGGGCAGATGGTCAGATGCAGAAAAGGCCCTGCCCATCAATCTCTTAGAGATACGAGCAGCCCGGTATGCCCTAGTAGCATGGACATCCAAACTCCAAGGGTCCCTTGTCAGAATTCAATCAGACAATGCCACAGCAGTGGCATATATCAATCATCAGGGGGGCACCAGGAGTCGTGCAGCCCAGAGGGAAGTAAATTACATCCTGAAATGGGCAGAAAGATATGTCCCAGCCATATCTGCGGTATTCATTCCAGGAGTGGAGAATTGGAAGGCGGACTTTCTAAGTCGCCAACAATTATGCCCAGAGGAATGGTCCCTTCACCCCGAGGTTTTCTGGACAATATGTCAGCGGTGGGGAACACCGGATGTAGATCTAGCATCCAGATTCAACGCAAAGGTGGACAGGTTTGTCTCTCGGACAAGGGATCCCCTAGCTTGCGGCTCGGATGCCCTAGTGTTCCCTTGGGATCAGTTCAAGCTGATATATGCATTCACACCGCCACAATGGTTACCTCGTTTACTCCGCAGAATCAGGGTAGAAAAGAAACCAGTGATTCTGGTGGCTCCAGCGTGGCCCCGAAGAGCGTGCTACGCGGAGATTGTAAAATGTCAGTGGGGAGTCCTTGGACTCTCCCACGTCGTCCGGACCTGCTTTCGCAAGGACCGATATACCACCCTTCCTTACCAGCCCTAGGTTTGACGGCCTGGCTATTGAAGCCCACATTCTAAAAAAGAGAGGGCTCTCTAATTCTGTGGTATCTACCATGATCAATGCCAGGAAGCCGGTATCCAGGCAGATCTACTATAGAATCTGGAAGGCGTACATCGCGTGGTGTGAGGCCAAGAAATGGCATCCACATAAGTACGTAATAGGTAGGAGTCTGGACTTCCTACAGTGGGCTGTAGCTAGGACGCTTGCCTTGAGTACTATCAAAGGTCAGTTTTCGGCCTTGTCAATATTTTTTCAAAGGCCCTTGGCTTCGCATTCACTAGTCAAAGCCTTTAGATAAGGAGTGATGCGTATTAGTCCTCCGGTTAATATTCCCATATGTCCATGGGATCTAAACCTGGTTCTGTCGGTTCTACAGAAACAACCATTTGAACCATTACAGCCTAGTTCCTTGGTTCTTCTCACCAGGAAATTGTTTTTTCTAGTAGCCATTTGTTCGGCTAAAAGAGTGTCGGAATTAGCAGCTATGTCCTGTAAAGAGCCATATCTGGTTATCCATAAGGACAGAGTAGTGTTACGTCCTCATCCAGCCTTTCTTCCTAAGGTGGTATCAAGGTTTTCATTTGAACCAAGATGAGGTTCTTCCTTCTTTTTTCCCCAAACCAAGCTCGGTAGAGGAAAAGTTATTACATTCTTTGGATGTAGTAAGAGCAGTTAAAGCTTATCTAAAAGTTACTGCTCAGATTCGCAGAACGAATACTTTGTTTATTCTGCCGGAAGGCCCCAGAAAGGGTCAGGCAGCGTCAAAATCTACTTTAGCCAAGTGGATTCGACAGGTCATAATGCAAGCCTATGGCTTGAGAAGGAGACCGCCTCCGTTCAAAGTTAGGGCGCACTCCACGAGAGCAGTTGGAACTTCATGGGCAGTGCATCACCAGGCCTCCCTGGCTCAAATCTGTAAGGCCGCAACGTGGTCTTCAGTACACACGTTTACTAGGTTCTACCAGGTGGACGTTAGAAGTCAGGAGGATGTCGCCTTTGGGCGCAGTGTGTTGCAGGCCGCAAAAGATCCTCATGTCTGATAGCGCTCAGCTTATGTATGGTGTATCCCCCCCCCCCTCATTGGGCATTGCTTTAGGACATCCCACATAGTAATGACTATGCTGCTCTGTGTCCCATGATGTATGAACAAGAAAATAGGATTTTTATAACAGCTTACCTGTAAAATCCTTTTCTTGGAGTACATCACGGGACACAGAGCTCCCACCCCTCTTTGGGGACACTTATTGCTTTGCTACAAAACTGAGGATGGGAGGGGCTTATATAGGGGAGGGTACTTCCGGTTTTGAAAGTTGCCAGTGCCAGCACCTGAAGGTATCTATATAACCCATTAGTAATGACTATGTCGCTCTGTGTCCCGTGATGTACTCCAAGAAAAGGATTTTACAGGTAAGCTGTTATAAAAATCCTATTTTTTCCTGTGTGCTGAATGAAGCTTGATTTTTGGTTTATTTTCAAATAAAACGCCTTTTTGTTCAACTTCAACGGTTTATGCACTTGGTCCCGTGGAGCTATAATCCCCAAAAGTTTACAACTGGTGTACAAGATGTACACTCACTACTTTACATTGTAGCAAAGTGTAATTTCTTCAGTGTTGTCACGTGAAAAGATATAATAAAATATTTACAAAAATGTGAGGGGGTGTACTCACTCTTGTGAGATACTGTATATGTTATGCATACACTCGGAGCTATACATCCGCCTACTTTCTGGTATTCCGATCTGAATCGTGTAACTCATAGGGATATTAGCAATAATTTCAAGCTAGTCCTTTATGTATTACTTTATTGCATATTATGATGTTACATTTATAATGCTTGTTTTATATACTTTTGTAGACGTGTATGACATCTTGTCTTTTTGTGTTGTGGTGTGTTTGCGGAAAAAACTCAATAAAAACTATCACCTAATTTGTGACCAGGTTAAGGAATTAAATCGTATGAATCCTGTTATAAATCGTAGTCTACTCTTTTTTTTTTTTTTTTTTTTTAGGTTGGTGTGGTTTATTTCAGGTAAATGTTACAAAGGGAATTTACATTGAAAGCTTTCTAATAATAAACCTCATGCCAGCAGATGTATTTCACCTCACAGGTTGCACTATTTTCCGGATCTTCTTTTTTTCTTTTTTTTTAGGACTTGAATAATCCTCCAGAGGAAGCACCAAGGAAGGCTGGGATTTTCCCCAAGACTGTAAAGAGCAAGTACGTTCCGGAGTTAAGAGTCTCAGAATCACGGGAGCTTGGTATGAGATCAGTTTTGCATATGTGTGTTGTGTTAGTCATCTCTGTTTGTTATCAAGTGTTAGCATTGTTCCCAATTTTCGCTTTGAGTTCAAGAACAACCGCCTTACCCATTGTATAGAGAGGTGATGGTGTTATGTAGTCCTAATATACTTCCTGTCCTAGGGGTGACCATTCTGCTTATACATACATACATACATACATACATACATACATACATACATACATACAGTGAGTGAGCAAAGTGATCCTGCAGGATCACCACCAGATGAAACTAGGAGATAAAAAGAAAATGAATGCTGGTGACCCAGCTAAGGACTGGTAAGCTGCAGTATATTGATTTGTTATCCTGCACAGGGTTAAATTGTCCCCCTGTTGACAAGCACAGGGTAACCCTGCCCACAACCATCATGCCTCAATTTTTGCTAGTGTCCTCAGAAGATTTGTAATTTTCCCTCTTCATCTTTCAGGACAGCCACCTTAGAGAGATCCCGGCTCCTCCCCTCTCAGGAAACACCGCCTTCATTCAAAGATTTAAGCCTCATCCTCCCACCGGGCCCTCTGTTATGGTGTTTCCTCCGGTGGGGAGACACCGCTAGGGAACCTAGCTGAGAAGCCTGGGGAGGCTGGCGAGGCTGAAATTACCTGGGAGGGAGAGAGACAGTTCTCCGGCTGGCTGTCCCACTCTCTCTCCTACCTTCTTAGGACCCGGTCGGCTGGAGCGCCAGCAACGCCTGTTTCAAATCCGCGCGCCCCAGGCTTCCCTTAGTGAAGGAAGAAGCCTGGGGAGGTCAGCTCCTCATCTCGCCTAGGGTGGCGCTGTGGAAGTTGCAACAAGTCCCCCCCCTGCCTTGCGGCAGTCAGCATGGAGCTTATGGGCTGTTGTGGATGGCGGGTGACGTCAGTTCCGGAGGGGGTGTGCACTTCCGCATTATCCAGACGCGGCATATGAGAGCGGACCTAGCGCTGGCTGGTGCAGCCCTTTATTCCTGCGCTGTAGAGACAGCTATTGGAGGCTTGTTGTGACCACGTTCCTCGGCGGAGATGTCGGAAGCAGAGGCTCCACGAACAGTTCCGGGAGACAACAGCACCAGCCACTCTAAGGTAAGTGGAACCCTTGGGTGGTGTTCCCTTACCGGTCCCCGTTAGCTCCACGGGTGTTTAGCCCTCCCTGGTGGTCAGGGGGGGGTAAAGGGGTGTGTCTGGGACCCTGGTGGTGGTTGGTCCTGGGGGGTGCACCCCTGGTGGTCCTCTGTTTAGGCTGGTGGATTTTAGTTTTACATCTCTCTCTTTCTCTCTCTCTTTCTTTCTCTCTTTCTTTCTCTTTCTTTCTCTCTCTCTTTCTTTCTCTTTCTCTCTTTCTTTCTTTCTCTTTCTTTCTCTCTTTCTCTCTCTTTCTCTTTCTTTCTCTCTTTCTTTCTCTCTTTCTCTCCTTTTTTTTTTTTTTTTTTTTTTTTTTTTTTTCAGAAAGCCACGAGTAAATCACCCCATGGGTCTAGGAAGAAGTGTCCTTCATGTAGAACCACCATGGGGGATTCCTGGGCCAAGGCACTCTGTAGGGAGTGCATTGATGGACTAGTTAGGGGGCGGACCTGGCAGCATCAGTAAAGGAGCTTTCCAGTCCTTTCAGGCACTTTTTTCCTCTTTCCAGTTGCCTCAGCCCCAGAGTAATCCTCCACCAGCGCAGCAGAGTGTTGCCCCCACCCCTGCGGTAATGCTCCCTAGTAGTGGTGAGCAACCGCAAGATTCCAGAGAGGAAATTGAAGATGAAGCAGACAATGCATCTTCAGATTCTGAAAGTGAATCAGTACTAGAGGAGTTGGACGGGGAGTCCACAAGCTCCTCACGGTATAAACTTTCTCTTGAAGAGGTGGAGGAGCTCTTAGGAGCTATCCATACCACCTTAGGTATTCAGGAAGAAAGGAAGACACTATCCTTACACGACCAGATGTACAGGGGCTTAGGGGAACAGAAAAAGAGTGTTCCCGGTCCACGAGGTCCTGGTCGATGCCATTAAAAGAGAATGGCAGGATCCAGAAAGGAAACCTTTCTTCTCAAAGACATTGAAGAGAAGATTTCCCTTTGCTGAAGACGAGTGTCTAGTCTGGAATAAATCTCCTAGATTAGACGCTGCCTTTTCCCAGGTCTCAAGGCACACGGACCTGGCCTTTGAGGACATGGGAGTCCTTTCTGACCCCATGGATAGAAGGATGGACTCCCTTCTAAAAAAGTCATGGGATTCATCCCAAGGAAATCTCAAACCTGCCATGGTGGCCACAGTGGTGGCCCGCAACATGGAATATTGGCTTACACAGATCAAAGCTCACATTGAAGCAGGTACGGCGAAGGAGACAATTCTTGCCTCTTTCCCCATGCTACTCAAAGGAGTTGCATACCTTGCAGACGCGTCTGCGGAGTCAATACGCATGTCAGCAAGGTCTACTGCCCTGACCAATTCTGCAAGGAGGGCCTTGTGGCTTAAGACTTGGCAGGGAGCTAGCGCGTCCAAAGTAAAACTCTGTGGGATTCCCCTCACAGGGGACCTGCTATTTGGACCAGACTTGGAGGCCGTTTTGGATCGAACGGCTGATAAGAAAAAGGCCTTTCCCCTTAAAAAGAGGAAGTTTCCTCCTATGGGGAAAAAGGAAGCCCCAAAATCCAAAAAGAGGGTTTGGGGGGGCTATTTTTCGCCCTCCTGAACAGCCCAAAAAGACCCAGTGACGGGTTCAAGGTGGGAGGAAGGTTGAGGGCCTTCCTCCCACAGTGGGAGATGATCACATCCAACCAATTTGTGTTGGGGATCATCAGGAGAGGATACAAACTGGAATTTTCCAATCCTCCCCCACTCAGACTGTTAATCACAGACCTCCCAAGATGTGCAGAAAAATCATCTGCCCTTCTGACCTCCCTTCAGGAGTTAGAGGAACAGGAGGTGGTAGTCCAGGTCCCAACGCAAGAGTCGGGCAGAGGCTTCTACTCCCACATTTTTGTGGTCCGCAAGCCGACAGGAAAGTTCAGACTTATTCTGCACTTGAAACCCCTGAATCTTTCAGTCATCTACAAAAGATTCAGGATGGATTCAATTTATTCGGTGAAAGCCCTGCTTCCTCCAAACTGTTATATGGCATCCATAGATCTGAAGGATGCGTACCTGCACATTCCCATCGCAGAGGATCATCAGAAGTTCCTCAGACTGGCAGTAAATATGGGAAAAAGGGTAGTCCATCTCCAATTCAAGGCTCTCCCCTTTGGCCTATCATCTTCCCCCCCGTATTTTCACCAAAGTGATGGCGGAAGTCTTAGCGTTCATACGACTCAAGGGAGTCTCAGTGATCGCATATTTGGACGACCTGCTTCTGTTTGCCCCTTCTCCGGAACAGCTGTCTCGGGACCTTCAGGTAGCAAGAGACATTCTCGAAAATCTGGGCTGGCTCCTGAACCTGGAAAAATCCAACCTGGTTCCGTCCCAGAACGTCACCTTTCTGGGATACTGGTTAGACTCAGTAAGTCAGAGAGTCTTCCTTCCACAGGAGAAGGTTATGAAGGTAAACAGTGCGATGTCAGTTCTACAAGGCAGCGGCCTAGTCTCGGTAAGAAGGGCTATGTCAGCCTTAGGTTTACTGACATCAACACTCCCAGCAGTTCAGTGGGCGGGATTACATTTTCGCCCCCTACAACTGTTTATCCTAAAGGTCTGGGACCACAGCCAGCAGTCTATAGACTCCATGATCACAGTACCAGGTCAGATCAAGCGGTCTCTCTATTATTCGGACCCTTTACTTTCAGTGCAGCAAACTCACTCCAGAAGTTCAGCGAGGATCTCTTAATGATCCAATGTTGTCCTAAATGACTGATGGCGATAAATAGAATCCACCTGTGTGTAATCAAGTCTCTGTTGAAAGCGCAGAGAGCATCATGAAGACCAAGGAACACACCAGGCAGGTCCGTAATACTGTTGTGGAGAAGTTTAAAGCCGGATTTGGATACAAAAAGATTTCCCAAGCTTTAAACATCCCAAGGAGCACTGTGCAAGCGATCATTTTGAAATGGAAGGAGTATCAGACCACTGCAAATCTACCAAGACCTGGCTGCCACCTGGGAGACACACCAAACATGTGGAAGAAGGTGCTCTGGTCCGATGAAACCAAAATCGAACTTTTTGGCCACAATGCAAAACGATATGTTTGGCGTAAAAGCAACACAGCTCATCACCCTCAACACACCATCCCCACTGTCAAACATGGTGGTGGCAGCATCATGGTTTGGGCCTGCTTTTCTTCAGCAGGGACAGGGAAGATGGTTAAAATTGAGGGGAAGATGGATGCAGCCAAATACAGGACCATTCTGGATGAAAACCTGTTGGAGTCTGCAAAAGACCTGAGACTGGGACGGAGATTTATCTTCCAACAAGACAACGATCCCAAACAAACAGCAAAATCTACAAAGGAATGGTTCACAAATAAACGTATCCAGGTGTTAGAATGGCCAAGTCAAAGTCCAGACCTGAATCCAATTGAGAATCTGTGGAACGAGCTGAAAACTGCTGTTCACAAACGCTCTCCATCCAACCTCACTGAGCTCGAGCTGTTTTGCAAGGAAGAATGGGCAAGAATTTCTGTCTCTCGATGTGCAAAACTGATAGAGACATACCCCAAGCGACTTGCAGTTGTAATCGCAGCAAAAGGTGGCTCTACAAAGTATTAACGCAAGGGGGCCGAATAATTTTGCACGCCCCACTTTTCATTTTTTTCTTAGTTAAAAAAGTTTTGAAAATCCAATAGATTTCGTTCCACTTCACAATTGTCCCACTTGTTGGTGATTCTTCACAAAAAATTAATTTTGTATCTTTATGTTTGAAGCCTGAAATGTGGCAAAAGGATGAAAAGTTCAAGGGGGCCGAAGTCTCTCTCTATCTCTCTCTCTCTCTCTCTCTCTCTCTCTCTCTATCTCTATCTATCTCTCTATCTCTCTATCTCTCTATCTCTCTATCTCTCTATCTCTCTATCTCTCTATCTCTCTATCTCTCTATCTCTCTATCTCTCTATCTCTCTATCTCTCTATCTCTCTATCTCTCTATCTCTCTATCTCTCTATCTCTCTATCTCTCTATCTCTCTATCTCTCTATCTCTCTATCTCTCTATCTCTCTATCTCTCTATCTCTCTATCTCTCTATCTCTCTATCTCTCTATCTCTCTATCTCTCTATCTCTCTATCTCTCTATCTCTCTATCTCTCTATCTCTCTATCTCTCTATCTCTCTATCTCTCTATCTCTCTATCTCTCTATCTCTCTATCTCTCTATCTCTCTATCTCTCTATCTCTCTATCTCTCTATCTCTCTATCTCTCTATCTCTCTATCTCTCTATCTCTCTATCTCTCTATCTCTCTATCTCTCTATCTCTCTATCTCCTGCACAAAAGGTGCTACAACCTTAGATGTGATAAAAGAATATGGCGCAGCGCTAGCAGCCTATATCAAACAGTATGTCCTGGTGCTAAGAGCATGTGACCTAAACAACAATTTTGTAGAAATTTATAAAGTGCTTCAATGATCAGTGAAAAATTACTCCGGTGCTTCCACAGAAATAAGGCGATTTCCCCCTTCGGTGATCCCTCACCAAAATTAATGGATCCTCAGCTTCGCAGTCTGGGAAAAATAAAGTCGTGATCTAAAGATCTGGGGATGTGTAGAATGGTTCCTCATAAGCTCTTTCCAAGAAAATACTTTACGGCAGGAAGGATATACCACACTCCATGATCCTTTAGATCACGGCTTTATTTGATCCCAGACTGCGAAGCTGAGGATCCATTAATTTTGGTGAAGGGATAACCGAAGGGGGAAATCGCCTTATTTCTGTGGAAGCACCGGAGTAATTTTTCACTGATCATTGAAGCACTTTATAAATTTCTACAAAATTGTTAATGTCACGAATAATAGGATTTTTTAAAACAGCTTACCTGTAAAATCCTTTTCTTGGAGTACATCACGGGACACAGAGCAGCATAGTCATTACTATGTGGGTTATATAGAATTACCTTCAGGTGCTGGCAACTTCCAAAACAGGAAGTACCCTCCCCTATATAAGCCCCTCCCATCCGGGAGTACCTCAGTTTTGTAGCAAAGCAATACGTGTCCCCAAAAGAGGGGTGGGAGCTCTGTGTCCCGTGATGTACTCCAAGAAAAGGATTTTACAGGTAAGCTGTTTTAAAAATCCTATTTTCTTGTTCATACATCACGGGACACAGAGCAGCATAGTCATTACTATGTGGGACGTCCCAAAGCAATGCCAAATGAGGGGGGGGATACACCATACATAAGCTGGGCGCCATCAGGCATGAGGATCTTTTGCGGCCTGCAACACACTGCGCCCAAAGGCGACATCCTCCTGACTTCTAACGTCCACCTGGTAGAACCTAGTAAACGTGTGTACTGGAGACCATGTTGCGGCCTTACAAATTTGAGCCAGGGAGGCCTGGTGATGCACTGCCCATGAAGTTCCAACTGCTCTCGTGGAGTGCGCCCTAACTTTGAACGGAGGCGGTCTACTTCTCAAGCCATAGGCTTGTATTATGACCTGTCGAATCCACTTGGCTAAAGTAGATTTTGATGCTGCCTGACCCTTTCTGGGGCCTTCCGGCAGAACAAACAAAGAATCTGTTCTACGAATCTGAGCAGTGGCTTTTAGATAAGTTTTAACTGCTCTTACTACATCCAAAGAATGCAATAACTTTTCCTCTACCGAGCTTGGTTTGGGGGAAAAAAAAAAGGAAGAACCACATCCTGGTTCAAGTGAAACCTCGATACCACCTTAGGAAGAAAGGCTGGGTGAGGGCGTAATACTACTCTGTCCTTATGAATAACCAGATATGGCTCCTTACAGGACATGGCGGCTAATTCCGACACTCTTCTAGCCGAGCATATGGCTACTAAAAATATACATTTTCTGGTGAGTAGAACCAAGGAAATGTGCCGCAAAGGTTCAAACGGCTGCTTCTGCAGAACCGACAGAACCAAATTTAGATCCCATGGGCATATGGGAGCTTTAATCGGTGGAATAATACGAGTCACCCCTTGCATGAAGGATTTGACAAGTGAATGCATAGCCAGGGGCCTTTGAAATAGTATTGATAAGGCCGAAACCTGGCCCTTGATAGTACTTAAGGCAAACTTCCTGTCTACAGCCCACTGCAGGAAGTCCAGAATTCTGCCTATAACGTACTTGCGTGGATGCCATTTTCTGGCCTCGCACCAAGTGATGTACGCCTTCCAAACTCTATAGTAGATCCGCCTGGATACAGGCTTCCTGGCATTGATTATAGTTGATACCACAGAGTTAGAGAGACCTCTCTTCTTTAGGATGTGGGATTCAATAGCCAGGCCGTTAAACTTAGAGTTAGTAAGGAAGGGTGGTATATCGGTCCTTGCGAAAGCAGGTCCGGACGACGTGGAAGGGTCCAAGGACTCCCCACAGACATTTTGATGATCTCCGCGTACCAGGCCCTTCGAGGCCACGCTGGAGCCACCAGGATCACCGGCTTCTTTTCCAACCTGACTCTGCGAAGGAGTCGAGGCAACAATTGTAGCGGAGGGAATGCATATATCAGTCTGAACTGATCCCAAGGGAACACCAGAGCATCCGAGCCGCAAGCGAGGGGATCCCTTGTCCGGGAGACAAATCTGTCCACCTTTGCGTTGAATCTGGATGCTAGCAGATCTACATCCGGTGTTCCCCACCGCTGACATATTGCTCGGAAGACCTCGGGATGAAGGGACCATTCCCCTGGGCATAACTGTTGGCGACTCAGAAAGTCCGCCTTCCAATTCTCCACCCCTGGAATGAAGACAGCTGATATACATGGGACATGCTTTTCTGCCCATTCCAGGATGTGACTTACTTCCCTCTGGGCTGCACGACTCCTGGTGCCTCCCTGATGATTGATATATGCCACTGCTGTGGCATTGTCTGATTGAATTCTGACAGGGGACCCTTGGAGTCTGGATGTCCAGGCTACTAGGGCATACCGGGCTGCTCGTATCTCTAAGAGATTGATGGGCAGGGTTTTTACTACATTTGACCATCTGTCCTGGAGAGACCATTGCTCCAGTACTGCCCCCCAGCCTATAAGGCTGGCATCTGTAGTGACCACCTTCCAGGATATCGGACTGAAGGGTTTTCCCTTCTGGAGATTCTGGGGGATCAACCACCAGCAGAGACTCTTCCGAACGGAAGGGGACAAAGCCATCGGGAAGTCTAGAGCCTGAATTTTTCCGTTCCAGGCTGACAATATGGCCCTCTGTAAATTCCTTGAGTGGAATTGGGCGTATGGCACAGCTTCGAATGATGCTACCATCTTTCCTAGCAGCCTCATGCACAGGCGTATGGACGGCTGTCTTTTTGCACAAAGCAGACGGACCAAGCCCCTCAAAGAGGATACCTTGTCTAGAGGTAAGAAAATCTTCCTCTGGTCTGAATCCAGCCGTAGCCCTAGATATAACAGGTTTTTCACTGGCTGTAGGGCTGACTTGTCCAGGTTGATGACCCAACCGTGAGATTCTAGATACTTGATTGTATTGACAATTACCACTTCTAGCCTGGCAACTGAGTGGTCCATCAACAACAGGTCGTCTAGGTATGCCATTATCGTTACACCTCGTGTTCTTAGATCGGCCAACAGTGGGGCCAGAATTTTTGTGAACACTCGTGGTGCTGTGGCCAGACCGAATGGTAAGGCTCTGAACTGAAAATGGCGCCCTTCTACTGCAAAGCGTAGGAATTTTTGATGACCTGGAAAGATGGGAACATGCAAGTAAGCATCTTTGATGTCGATCGAGGCTAACCATTCCTCCCCCTGTAGGGCAGCGGTGACCGATCGGATCGACTCCATCCGGAAAGACCGGACGTTTAGAAATTTGTTTAGACTCTTTAGGTCCAATATGGGTCTTATGTCCCCGTTTGGTTTCGGGACTGTGAAAAGGTTTGAGTAGAAACCCAACCCCCACTCTTCCATAGGAACCTCCATAATTACTCCTTGGAGCAATAGTTGTTCTAACGCCAATAGGAGAGACCCTCTTTTCAAAGGGTCTCTTGGCATGCCTGACCACATAAAATGGGAAGGAGGAGACTCTTTTAACTCCAACTTGTATCCCAGAGTTACTGCGGAGAGCACCCATCTGTCTTTGATCGTCTCCCGCCAGGTCTCTGCGAACAACTGAAGTCTTCCCCCCACCCGTTTGAGTGGGGGCAGCCCTTCATAGGCTTGACTTGGAGGCTGGTTTAGTACCCCTTCGGATCCAGGGTTTCTTATTACCCTGTGACTGTCCCTGATTTTTACCCCCTGAGTTTGACCGAGGAGGCCGTCGGAACTGCTTAGTAGCAGACGTCGCAGGGATAGGAGAGGTAGTCCTCTTAAAAGATGGACCCCTAGACCTCTTCTTACTCGGTAAGAGAGTACTTTTACCACTGGAAATCTTCTGGATATACTTATCCAGGTCCTCGCCAAAAAGGCGTTCCCCATGAAATGGGAAGCTAACTAAGAGCTTCTTACAGGGAGCTTCAGCAGACCAGTTTTTGAGCCACAGAAGCCTACGCATATGTACCAAAGACAGCGTGAGGCGGGAGGCCTGATGGATAGAATCCTTGATGGCGTCAACCGCAAAGCATAATGCTCTAGGCAGATCAGCCAGAGCCTGGGCCTGCTGGTCTGGCAAATCCCTCAGGACCATTTTCATCTGATCCTTTAAAGCTTGGCAGACCCCAATAGCTGCCACTGCTGGCTGTGTAACAGCCCCTGCTGTGGAAAAAGCAGATTTTAATAAAGATTCCAATTTTTTATCTACTGGATCTTTGAACATTTGAACATTATCTACTGGGCATGTCAGTGATTTGTTCACAGAAGAGATGGCTGCATCCACCGTAGGAACATTCCATCTCTGGGTGAACTTTTCCTCCATGGGATAGATCACCGGAAATTTCTTAGGCGGAACAAATAGTTTATCAGGATGTTCCCAGTCCTGGTATATAAGTCCTTCCAATAATGGATGTATTGGAAAGGAGCAATTAACCTGGGGAGCTTTTAGCGACCCCAATGAGGAGACAGCAGTAGTTGATGGTTCAACAAGAGGCATTTTAAATGCAGATCGAACCATGTCAGTTAGGGTCTGGACCCACAATCTTTCAGTCTGTGATGCTGAAAATGGTTCATCTACTGTCGATTCCTCAAAAACAGAGCTAACCTCCTCCTGATCCCCTTCAGGTAGGTCGGTCCCTTCCTGGGACTGTTGCTCTGCCAACAGGCACTCTAATGGAGGTGATGTAGATCTGGCGCGCTTTCTTTCTTGTAGAGAAGAAGCGATCAATGCTGCCAATCTCTGCTCCAATCCCTCCAGAGTTGAGGCAAAAACCTCCTCCTGTTTTATATGCAGGAGCAGGTGGACTGAGGACAGCCGCAGTACCTGGCACTCCCGGGGGTTCCTTTATGGGTATTAACCTCTGATTTCTCAGGGGAGGAGGGTGCAGATGACTGCTCCAGATCCTCAGAGCCCGATGGAGACCCCCTACACTTCCTGAGAGGTTTATCTGAGTTTTTTAGGCGGCATATTCCTTAGTTCAAAGCTGAGGTATTCCAGCCGCAATACACCCCTTTACTGAAATAGTCTAATGCAATTTGCTGCTATGTACATCATTGGGTGTCTACTAATGCGTCTTTCTGGGGATGCCTGTATCAACCGCCCGCTGTAAGCCCCTATACCATGCTACCAGCTCCTTTTCATGCTCTGTGTCCATAGCAAGCAGCGTGGACTGAGTCCTTTTATCTTGCTGGGACGCCCGCACATGCGCAGAAGCGCTGGGCGCACAGAGCGCGTCATCCGCCAGGCTCCGCCCACTTTTTTGAAGCTAAATCTATAAAAAGAAAGCGTGTGTGTGCACGTGTGCGCTCTTGGCGCCCTGTAGGGAGAGGAGCCAGGGTCCCTGTTTCACCAGGACTCGGGGATGGAAGGAAACTACTTGGCAGCATGACAGAGGAATGCAGCTTCCCTGATAGAGAGCTCACTCATCTGCCTGGACTTTCACCATGGAAGGAATAGTCCCAAGAAAAAAAGACGTTCCACAGCGGCCTCTAGTGGACAAACACAGGTACCGCACTTGTCTGTTTTTTTTTTTTTTTTTTAAAACCTCCTTTATGAAAAACATTTCCAGGTTTACAGTTTTTAAAACTTCCTTTATGAAAAGACATTTCTAGGATTTCTTAGGCATATACAGCTATTAGCGGGAATACCTTTAGGTAACAGGCAGAAAGACATATTAGGCTTGGGGGTCCCCTCAATAGAACCAAGTTCCTGAGGGGCCCCCACTTACCTTTTCCCCGCCGCAGGACTTTGTTTGGTCCACAGAAGCCCAAACTTCACCTCTCACGGCAGGCATTGTACTAGACCTTCAGGGACAGGGTTCCCAAGGATTCCACTCCCCTGGACCTGTATAGCACCCTGCACAGATAGCCTCTTGGTTTTTGGTATGACCAGAGCTCTGGATCCCAGGGTCCAGCCCTCCTAAGAGAGGCATTACAGGCAAAACCCTGCTCTTCTCTGCAAGGCCCGGGTACCGACCGTTTAGCTATGAAGCTTTTTTGGTCAGATCCGGAATAGCTTGCTAAGGCCCAGAGAACCTGTACACAAGCCCAGATGAATACATGTTAACCTTGGCCAACACCTTAGACACTGGCAAAAAACTGAGGTACTCCCGGATGGGAGGGGCTTATATAGGGGAGGGTACTTCCTGTTTTGGAAGTTGCCAGTGCCAGCACCTGAAGGTAATTCTATATAACCCACATAGTAATGACTATGCTGCTCTGTGTCCCGTGATGTATGAACAAGAAAGATTGATGTAATATGTACTGTTTGATATAGGCTGCTAGCGCTGCTCCATATTCTTTTATCACAGTGTGTGAACACTGAGCACAGGTTTTTCCTGATGTCATCTTTGTGATGACTTGGTACTCCCAGCGATGACAGCCTCTGTGTTTCAGCTATCGCAGGGTTTACTTTCGCTGGGTCAGAGCCATATCAGTTTCTGTTTACACCTCCTCAGGGTGAACTGCCAAACCATATGCTTGTTGTGCAAACAGAGGAACTAAACAGTTTTTTTTTTTTCTTTCAATGGTGTGAATGGTTCTGCTTCCCTATGGTGATGTCAGCGCTTCAAAGCTTTAACGTTTTACACAAATCCAGTATTGTCTGGGGGTTATCTTCTTTAATTTCGGGACTAGGGCTGTGCCATATTGTATGTGTGGTCCTTCCAGCAGTTCTAAAGTATATTGCGGCTGTCCTATGCAGCATCCTGGAAAACATAGCAATTTTACTGTATGCTGTATAAGGGATTGGGTTTTCCCACCTCTTTATTTTTGGTGAGCAGGTCCCCTGTCACTGGGCAGTAGTATTTTATAATTTTTATTTTTTTACTTTTTATGGTTTAATTTTCCCTCCGTGTTCATTGCAGCCAGTATTGAAGTGCAAGTGATGTACCTGTTTTTACTGCACATGCTTGTGCCCACTGACAGCCTCTCTGGCCACTTCCTGCTCACACTTGTGTATGCATGTGTTTGCCAGTGGTTATTCTCTGTCAGCTGGAGTGCCAGAGATAGTAATGTCTCCCACCTGGCTCTCTGAGACTCCTGATTTGTGCTTGGCCTACAACCCACCGCAGCCATTACATCTTTGTCCTTGACAGAGCCAATGACCTCATCAAGCGAACAGGGCACACAAGCGCACCAGCCTTCTTTTTCTTCAGCCACCTGCTGAGCCAGTGACGGTCAGTGTCTCCCGCCAAGGCTCTCCACATCAACAGTTCGGGCCCAATTATTGTGACCTGGCACCCGAGCAGCAGGCTGGGGACAGCACCCTTAACTTTTTTTTTTTTTTTTGGGCCCAGGGGCCTGCTAACATAAGAAGTTTGCTCTGTTAATTTCTCTAGGTAGGCATGGTGTCAATGTGCATACTCCAGCTTGCAACTGTATATTAACATGGTACTGAGCAGTTCTCTCCCCTATGGGGGCCTGCTTTGTCCTCGCTGTGGAGTGCGAGGCTCTGCAATCTGGTCTCTCACTGGCAACAACACTCAGGTGACAGACTCCTTAAAGGTTCAAACAGTCTAGAGCTAGATCTCTACTGCAGCTCAGACTTGGATCTCTGTGAGCTTACAAACTAGAGCTACCCTCTGGATCATGTGTACACTATGCACATACCTATGCCTAGCAGGCTGCTGGTATCAGGAATAACCAGTAGCTGGGGGCAGAGTGGAGGACAAATGAGCTTCTCCTTCTCTCCACATGTTCCTGCTACTTCATAGTCTCATGTGAGGTTGTTTTTTTTTTTTTCTGTATTTAGAGCAGGGGTCTCAAACTACCGGCCCGCGGGCCATTTGCGGCCCGCGAACAGGTTCCAATTGGCCCGCAGGCAGGGGCCGATGGCTGTGTGTCACTCGTCTCTCTACCTTTCTCGGAGTCTGTCTGTGTGGACAGAGCCGGTGCTCCCACTAGGCAGCCGCCTAGAACGCAGCTGACCCTTGCCTTATCTCTTCCTCCTCCTTGTCGCCCCCCCTCAAACTTCCGGCAGAGCCGCTGATAGGGGACCAGGACAGGACCGACCCGCAAGGCTACCAGCGGCAGTGTGCAGCTTCCCGCCCCTCTCCCTCCCATCGGCTTTGACATGCTGGAGGGAGAGGGATATCTGTGTGTAACAGGGCAGGCAGCCAATAGCGCTGCTCTTCTGAGTGGGAGGGCGTGACTGCTAAGTTGCTTCGCCTCCCACCACCTCTTTAGCCAATCAGATTGTCCAGCCCGCCACATTTAGAAGAGGCTAGTGGCCAGAGCAGGGCGGGATGCAGAAGATCCGACATACCTGAACATGAAGAAGGTATGAGATCAAACATGTTACAATGCTGGCTACAGAAATCTAATCAGCATTCTCCTTCCTGTGTTCAATGTAAATAAAAACAGATAAGCAGTGTTAGCAGACAGAGGGAATCAGTGTGATCACTGCATATTCCACACACAGCACAGGAGAAGGAGAACACACTGATCGAGGGGTGACTTCCCCCATCTTCTCACACTGCTTCTTATCTGTTTTTATTTACACTGAACACAGGACAGGAGAATGCTGATTCTGAACTTCAGCTGTTTCTATATATGGGTAGCTATTTGTGCCAGAGTCCTGTGCCAGCCATCCCTGATTTGTTTGACATTTTCCTTGTTATCCTTTTGAAGGCATTAGCTGGTCAGGCTGGGAGCTTCACAGACCTGTTAACCATTTACTGTCCTCCTGTGCTTGAGAAATGACTGTTGGCAAAGTTTCTTTTTTGGCACTTTGTTATATCTTGTAAACTCCTGTTGCAGTGCAGCAATCAATGTTTTTTCCACACTGTTCACTGCTAGCCTAGGACACACTTGTACAATGTCTGCAGTCTCTGACCATCTCCTGTATCGTGTCCGCAGTCTCTGACCATCTCCTGTATCATGTCTGCAGTCTCTGACCCTCTCCTGTAGTACATTTTGCAGTCTCTGACCCTCTCCTATGTCTGCAGTCTCTGACCCTCTCCTGTACTATGTCTGCAGTCTCTGACCCTCTCCTGTACTATGTCTGCAGTCTCTGACCCTCGCCTGTAGTATTTCTGCAATAAAGGAGGGCTACAGGCATGAATGAATTAATGTACTGCCACTGCTGGTCATGGTCACTGATGAATTAATGCTTTTGTGTGTGTTTGCAAAATTAAAGTGGGCCGGTCTGGATGAAGTCCAGGGCCAAATTTTTGTCCCAGTCCAGCCCTGCCAGGAGGAGAGGTAAGTGAGCCATCACACTGAGGCTAAGTCCTTAGGTAGGTGACTGGGTTTGAAATTTGTGAGCAGGGGGTATTTGTGAAGTGTAGGGGGGTATTTGTGAAGTGTAGGGGTAGTGCTGGGGGTTAATAGTGCGTCTGCTGACACCAGTGGTGGGGGTTAATAGTGCGTCCGCTGACACCAGTGCTGTTTTTGAAGTTTGAAAGTTTGCATGCGGCCCCCATGTGATATGAAAACTTGTCTTGTGGCCCTCAGGTAATTTGAGTTTGAGACCCCTGATTTAGAGTGACATTGCAATAAGTCAAATCCAAATGTAAAGGCTTCAGTGTATTTAGTAGATTCTGATTTTCAACAGTGTCTTTCTTTACAGTGTAAGGGCCTCCCACATAGCGATTGATTGCATCGATCAGACGGCTGTAGCTTTAAATTTCTTAGTCCTCCACTCCCATCTTTCTCAGTTGTCTCATGTCAATACATATCTATAGAACCCTTTGGGTCAAGTACAGCACCATGGATTCCTCCTGCAAGACATGTTTAATCTACATAGCCTATAAGAGGCACTATCTCTTTAGACTGACTCTTGCTTCTATTGTCAAGGATGTTACTGGTTGCAATAAGCAGCCATCTACCTCTACAGAAGACACCCTGAGCAACAGATTGCTCAGTCGCTCATTCTCTAATTGCCAGTTCACACCACATGCAGTCCAGTGTGTTTGTGTTTTTTTTTTTTTTCTCTGCAAAGTAGGTTATATGGTTTCCAATGGCATAGTTTACACCAGTGTGGTCAGTTTCAGGGCTTTCCAGTTTCCAAAAAAAAAAACATGCTGCATTTTTCCTGCATTGGACTGTACTGTAACGTGGTAAAATTAAAAAAACGCACCAGTCCCCAGTACACGGGGGGGGGAAGGAAATGGGGGGGAAAAAAAGCATCTGGAATGCATTCGGAAATGCATCAAAAACGCACTGGAACGTGCCAAAAACATACATGCAGAAACGCATCTGGAACGAATCTGGAGTGTGTTTTTGTGGAGTGAACCAGCCCTGAATGTTTAAAGTGGTTGTAAAGCACATGCAATCCCCTCTGTTAGAAAACGCCCTATGCTCCAGTGTATGTTCTTTGTAAAAAATATGCCCATTTCTACCATCTTTCAGACGTGGCTGCTCCCTCTCCCAATCTGACAGCTACAGCAGGAGGGGCTGAGAATCCCCCACTGACGTCCGTTGAGAGGAGAGTAGCGAGCAGTCGCATATTTCAGAGCGCCGCTCGGCGTTTAAGGTAGTAATGGGCTTGTTTTTTTGCACAGACACGTGCGTTACACAGTTATTTCAGCAGCGGAAGGACAGAGGAGTGTCACGGATGTCGGAGGCACGTAAACTGACCAGTGTCAGGGCTCAGCAGCCATGATAAACTGTGGTCAGTTTACAGGGTGGAGGGCAGAACCAGGCAGGATCAGCCAGGTATTTTAGGTTATACAAAGGGCCAAATAAAACACCACATGCAGTCCAGTGCGTTTTTTTTTTTTTTTTTTCTTCTCTCCATCAAAAATGCATGCAAAGTAGGTTATATGGGTTCCAATGGCATAGTTCACACCAGTGCAGTCAGTTCCAGAAAAAGTTCATGCTACATTTTTTCCTGCACTGGACTGTACTGGAATGCGGTAAAACACATCAGGAATGCACTTGAACACATCATAAACGCGCATGCAGAAGCGCACCTGGAACGGATCTTGAGTGCGTTTTTTGTGATGTGAACCAGCCCTGAAACTCTTTAACCACTTCAATAACAGGCACTTGCGCCCCTTCCTGCCCAAGCCAATTTTCAGCTTTCAGCGCTGTTGCAATTTGAATGACAATTGCGCGGTCATGCAACACTGTACCCAAACAATTTTTTTTATCATTTTGTTCCCACAAATAGCGCTTTCTTTTGGTGGTATTTGATCACTTTTTTTTTTTTTTTTTTTATTTGTTATTAAAAAAAAAAAAAAAAGACCGAAAATTTTGAAGGAAAAAAACGTTATGTTTTTTTTTGTAAATACGTTTTCTTCTTCAATGACGGGCACTGATAAGGCGGCACTGATGGGCATTGATAGGTGGCACTCGTAGGCGGCACTGAGGGACACTCATGAGTGGCACTGATTACATTGGTGGGTGGCATTGCTGGGCATCACGTTTTTTTTATGTACTATTATGGTGCCAGTCAGTGCCCATTTGTGGGCACTGATTGGCATATGTTGGGCATGTTCTGGAACATGTGGATGGCCATGGGGGATGTACCTGGCCATCCACATGTTGAAGGCTTCCCTGGTGGTCCAGTGTGGGCATCTGGGAGGGGGGGGGGCTGCGCTGATGAACAATCGGCGCGAACCTCCCCCGCAGGAGAGCCGCCGATCGGCTCTCCTCGCACCGATCAACGGCTCTTCCCGTTAACATCGTGATCAGCCGTGATTGGACACGGCTGATCACATGGTAAAGAGCCTCCGTTGGAGGCTCTTTACCGAGATCGGTGTAGCGGTGTGTCAGACTGACACACCGCACCACTGATCGCCGCAATGCGCTTTCCCACGGGCGCGCGCCGGGCTGTTATCCTGCAGGACGTCAATAATGTCCAGTCAGGATAACAGAACCACTTCCTGGACGTCAATCTGCTATTGACCAGGCAGGAAGTGGTTAAAGGCTAGTTCATACCACTAAAAAGTCCTCCAGATCTGTCCCCAGGTTAGTTTCTGCATGTGCAGTTTTTGATTCGTTCCAGTGCGTTTTATGATGCGTTTCTGGGTGTGTTTCAGATGCGTGTGGGTTTTTTATTTTTTTTTACTGTAATGGGGTTCAGTGCATTTTTTGATGTATGTGTGTGTTCTTGTTTTTACTGCATTTCAGTACAGGTTTGTGCGAGATAAATGCAGCATGTTCTATTGTGGTGTTTTTTTTTCTGGAACTGCAAGCACTGGTGTGAACATAGTCATAGAAAACCATGATGCCTACTTTCCATGCGTTTTTGGATGCAGAAAAAAAAGCACCGGAAAGCATGTGATGTGAACTAGCCCTAAGTGTGTCAAGTTCCCAGACAAGCCTTCCTCTGCATGAAGGTACGCCCTCACTTTTTAGAGTGGGGTAACTTTTTAACCTTTTTGCAGTTGCTTCGATTGCTTGCATCCCAGCTGCCTGGGTGCCGTTGATGGTATTGTCCCAGGGCTACATCTGGAACTTCACTTCCTTTCTCCTCCCCAGTTTATCATCTCCAAACTTGCTGTATCTCCATCAAGCACTCTAGTGTCTTTTCGATCAGTGTCATTGCTCCTGTTCCTGTGGCTGAACTATTTTAGTCTTTAACTTGAACCTTTTTTCCCATTCCTAAATCCAAACGGGATATGACTATCTGCCTTCCTTCACCAGGGAGACTTTCTCTCTGGACATCAAGCCCACATTTTTGCATGCCCACTTTTCTAGCTCATGTACTTTTCTTATACAGTGGAACCTCGTATTACAAGCATAATCCGTTCCAGGAGAATGCTCGTAATCCAAAGTACTCGCATATCAAAGCGAGTTTCCCCATTGAAGTCAATGGAAACGAAAATAATTTGTTCTGCATTGACTTCAATGGCATGCAATACCGCATGTGGTCAGAGGTGGGGGGGCGCAGGAGAGCCTCGGAAAGGCCAGAGGACAGCTCGGCTGACCTCGGGAATGGAGTCTTTCCCTTTCTGAGCATTTCCGAACGGCTCCGGCACCCCCCCCCCCCCCCCCCCACCTCAGGCCAAACGCGGTACTGCACACCGCTGTGGCTTGAATGCTGCTCATTTTGCGAGACAACACTCGCAAACCCAGTCAGGATTTTTAAAAATACAGTGCTCGTTAACCGCGTTACTCGCAATCCGAGGTTCCACTGTATTTGGCTGTGGGACCCCTACACTACCTGTTCGTGGCCCTGCCCTTCAGGCCTCTCATCTTCACCTTGGGTGTTTTCCCAGATGCATGTCTCGGTAAGAGCCCTGCTGTACTCTTGTGGCATCCCCATTGTGGGATACTTAGACGACCTCCTATTAAGGTAACGATCGGTGTGGACTTCTGTTGAACAATGGGACTTTGACTGTCCAGATGCAGCACTTCAGATGGATATTAAAACTTTGGATATTGTTGCTGGAACCACCCTTTGGTAAGGGTATCTGGGTTTAGTCCATGGGTCAAACCAGTGTGTTCCTTCTACTGTGCCGGAGTCACCTGACTCTCTACTTTTGGTAGAGACCTTTGGGTCAGATGGTTGCCCCACTTAGGGGGGGGGGGGGGGAATGGGGGGTCTCTTTTGACCTGTTTTTTACCAGAAAACAGTTTGGGACAACTAATCGGGTCCCTGGCAGAATCCATTTGTTTGACACCAAGGAGCAGGTAGTCCCTGAAAATCCTCAAAATGGTTGACAGCCTTGTCGGGCTAAGGATAAACCCTAGGCACTCTGTTACTGCAGGTCTTGAACGTTTTCTTCTAATTCTTTTATCTTTTCTTTTTTTTCTTTTTTTTTTCCTTTCAAAGTAGGCAAGCAAAATCATATGAGCTATCAGATTGTAAGCTCTTCTGGGCAGGGCCCTCTTAACCCTCTTGTATTTTATTGTAACTGTACGGTCTCCATTTTTATAATGTAAAGCGCTGCGTAAACTGTGGTGCTATATAAATCCTGTGTGGTGATGATAATGTTAAGACAAGTGTATGGTTCTTAAACTTTTTTTTTACAGGTGTTTATAATTTATCTACAGTTTACACATGCTTTACATACTGTACATTCACATCAAAAAGCCCCCACAAAGCTTACAGTCTAAGGTCCCTATCTCGCATGCATGCACACATAAATACTAGAGCCAATTTGCACATGAGCAAATTAACCTACCAGTGTGTCTTTGGAATATGGCGGTAACTGGGGTACCCAGAGGAAACTCGCACAGGCAAGGGAGAACATGCAAGCTACATGCAGAGAGTGTCCTGGGTAGAATTTGAACTGAAAACCCCAGTGCTGCAAGGCAGAAGTGCTAGCCACTAACCCACTGTGCTTATAAGTAAATGTGTTTTAATGCTGGAATTGTTTTGCTGAACTATGTCATTTATTCTAATGCCTTGCTCTGTTTCCTAGAAGAGAAAAAGAAGAAGAAAAAGAAAAAGTCAAAGAGTAGAAAAGAGAGTGAGGAAAAAGCAGAGGAGGAAAATATCGATGCACTTTCAAAGGAGGAAAAACCTAAGAGGCATCGCAGTGTGTCAGAAAGTTCAGTGGCTGAATCATCCGATACTAATAAACAATCTTCAAGGAGGCAAAAGAAGAAGAAGAAGAGAGATAGAGCAGAGAGTTCTGACCAGTCTGATGAGGTTAGACCATCCAAGAGAAAACATACAGAGAGCAGCTCAGAAGAACACGACTCCTCCTTTTCAAAGCAAAGGAAAATGCATTCTGAATCTGTGGATTCAAAGTCTTCCCGAGACCTTCTGGACTGTAAAGGTAATACACTGTATTACTCTTTTGTAAGTACACTGAGTTCTTTATATTCATCGCAGATTGTTCTCTAGCTGTAAATAAGAGAATAAGCATTTAGAGGTCCATTTCCATATGAGTTTTAATTATCCACAATGACTCATTAAGTGGACCTGTACTCAAATGTTAACACAATGGAACGCTGCAATTAGAGAACTATGGAGATATTTTCTGAAAAATGGGACTTGTATTGCAAACGTGTTGTGTACTAGTTAAAATACTGCTTAAGCCATTTTATAGATGGTTCAAATCTCGGCCAGTTCAGCAGAAACCGGACTAGATTCGAACCATGTATGAGCAGGCTGAATGTACCAAAGTCGATCGATAAATTAAATTGGGTACAACCAGCCTACCAGATTTTACATGTGATTATTGCAACCGGCTGTCTTCTGGCGGGGCCAGTTGCAGGAAAGAAATTCGCTCCATGTGTGACCGGCCTAAGTTGATGTATGATGCAAGTCCCCTTCTTTCTTTTTTTTTTTTTTCCTCTGATGCTGCTCTGGTTTGGCACAAGAATCCAGTCACCTCACTGCTCAAGCTGTCTGAGGGCAAGGCGTTATTTAATTACATCAGTGCTTTTAGCTTTGGAAGGGGGTCCCCCACAGCTCTGCATCTGGTGTGTCTGAATAATAGGCAGTGACCACAAACCAACATACACCTCTTCTGCTGCTAACAGTATACTCATAGATTGGCCAGGGTGAAGTGGATGGCATTTAGGTTTAGTGGTATGTCTCTCAAAGTCTTCATGGCTAGTCTTGTTGACCTGACATTTTTGCATTTTATCAGAGGTTTCTACAGAAGAAGAAAAGGACACAAGTGACAAGAAAGACACCTCTACTGTAAAAATAAAAAGGAAAAGAAAAAAGAAACACAAGGAGAGACACAGAGTTGGGGAAGAGGTGATTCCACTCAGAGTCCTGTCAAAGTATGTACCAGACCTCCTCTTTTCTCCAACAGCTTAATCTGCAAACTATTATAGCTTATATGTTCTCACAGCAGAAGTAATTTGTATAACATTTTCCACTGCTGCAAGGGATATCCCACTATTGCTACAAAAATAATGCAGTGAGCAATGCACGCGAATATGGTGACAATGCATTTCACTGTAGAGTTTATGCTGCGGTCAGATCAAGTTCCTGCCCTCCTGGCCTGGATATAGTAGAACAGTTTTGTTTTTGAGTTGCCAGTCTTTGCTACTTGGGGGTCTGATTCATCAATATAATACAAGGCTTAATCATGTGACCATACTCCATAGCAGTAAGTCAGAATTGAAAGTGTAACTAGTAGCTAGAGGCAATGCGTTTTGTTTTTTTTTGTTTTGGCTAGAGTGCAGAGGGATCGGAGATCAGAATGCTTGTCAGTTTTTATTGCTGTCCATGTCCTTCTCTTTTGTCCGGTTTTAACTTTTATCATTGAAAGTAAGGAAAATCCCAATATTTGGGTTGTCCCCAGGAAAGTAATAGAGGGGGAAATCTTTCAATGGTGTCACTAGTTCTGCTGACCTGGGGGTCCCTAAGGGATTTCCTTAATTTGCAGGGATTTCCTCTCGCTTCCTGTTTTGGCTGAGGGACAGGAAGTGAAGGGATTATCTCTGAGATGGGGCATAGATGGCAAAAATTAACCTTACATGGGTTATAAATCTTCCTTGCTCTATCAAAAATGAAGAAGGAAAAAAAAAAAGTTATGCCTAAAGTTCTACTTTCATTTATGGCAATTTAGTATGAACTTGACCAGAACACAGACTATGCAAAAGGAATCCTACAAAGGTCACCTAGCAGAACACCATGGTTGAATAAGATACATTTATTATAGAAAATGCACCATAATTCCAAAAGAAATATTATTGAAATTGAAAGTTTTCCAAGGATCTCAATACCATCGCCATTAGAAGCTGTCTCTATTGCACATTACATCTGGCCTCTCAATGTCGACGTGCTGACGTTTTTTCGTTAGCTAGGCATGCTAACTTCCTCAGAGCAAGGATTGATCTGTGAAGGTAAAGCGGAGGTCCACCCTAAAAAAAAAAAAAAATTGCATAAAAATGCTCCAAAAAAACATTAAAACATTTTTTTTTATTTGCCAGAAATGGCGGTTGCTAGGCAGATCTTCCTAATCTGCCTCTTCCTAGTCTGCCTCTTCCTAGTCTGCTGCTGGTCTTCATTCTTGTCCTCCTCGTGTTGTCTGCTGAGGAATGTGGTGCACTGTCTTCTGGGAACTGTGTGTATCCCAGAGAACAGCCGCCCATTCAGAAAACGCAGCGCGACTCGCGCATGCGCAGTAGGAAACGGGCAGTGAAGCTGCAGGGCTCCACTGCCTGTTTCCCTTAGTGAGGATGGCGGCGCCGGGACCTGTCACGATTGAGGAATCGGCCTCGGGGGGGCTGATATCGCCTAGGACAGGTAAGTGTCCTTATTAAAAGTCAGCAGCTACAGTGTTTGTAGCTGCTGACTTTTAAAAAAATAAAATAAAAACTGCGGCTGGAACACCGCTTTTTAATTTAAATAGTAATCCTGCCTATTTTTACAACAAGACGCCCGGAGATGTTTTTAACCACTTAAGCCCCGGACCATTTGGTAGCTAAAGGACCAGAGGTGAATTCAGAATTTTGCACTGCGCTGCTTTAACTGTAAATTGTGCGGACATGCAATGTTGTACCCAAACGAAATTTGCGTCCTTTTCTTCCCACAAATAGAGCTTTCTTTTAATGGTATTTGATTTGCCTCTGCGATTTTTTTATTTTTTGCGATCTAAACGGAAAAAGACCAAAAATTTTGAAAAAAAAATGATATTTTCTACTTTTTGTTATAAGAAAAATCGAATAAACTCAATTTTAGTCATACATTTAGGCCAAAATGTATTCAGCCACATGTCTTTAGTAAATATGTCAATAAGCGTATATTTATTGGTTTGCGCAAAAGTTATAGCGTTTACAAACTAGGGTACATTTTCTGGAATTTACACAGCTTTTAATTTATGACTGCCTATCTCATTTTTTGAGGTGCTAAAATGACAGGGCAGTACAAAATCCCCCCAAATGACCCCATTTTAGAAAGTAGACACCCCAAGGAAATTGCTGAGAGGCATGTTGAGCCCATTGAATATTTTTTTTTTGTCCCAAGTGATTGAATAATGACAAAAAATAAAATAAAATTACAAAAAGTTGTCACTAAATGATATATTGCTCACACATGCCTTGGTTATATGTGAAATTGCACCCCAAAATACATTCTGCTGCTTCTCCTGAGTACGGGGATACCACATGTGTGGGACTTTTTAGGAGCCTAGCCACGTACGGGACCCCGGAAACCAAGCACCGCCTCCAGGATTTCTAAGGGCGCAAATTTTTGATTTCACTCCTCACTACCTATCACAGTTTCGAAGGCCATAAAATGCCAAAATAGCACAAAACCCCCCCAAATGACCCCATTTTGGAAAGTAGACACCCCAAGCTGTTTGCTGAGAGGCATGGTGAGTATTTTACAGCTCTCATTTGTTTTTGAAAATGAAGAAAGAACATTTTTTTTTTTCTTTTTTTTTTTTTTCAATTTTCAAAACTTTGTGACAAAAAGCGAGATCTGCAAAATACTCACAATACCTCTCAGCAAATAGCTTGGGGTGTCTACTTTCCAAAATGGGGTCATTTGGGGGGGTTTTGTGCTATCTGGGCATTCCATGGCCTCCGAAACTGTGATAGGCAGTGAGAAGTGAAATCAAAAATTTACACCCTTAGAAAGCCTGAAGGCGGTGCTTGGTTTTTGGGGTCCCGTACGCGGCTAGGCTCCCAAAAAGTCTCACACATGTGGTATCCCCGTACTCATGTGGTATCCCCGTACTCAGGAGAAGCAACAGAATGTATTTTGGGGTGTAATTCCACATATGCCCATGGCATGTTTGAGCAATATATCATTTAGTGACAACTTTGTGCAAAAAAAAAAAAAAAATTGTCTTTTTTCCGCAACTTGTGTCAACATATAAAATATTCCATGGACTCGACATGCCTCTCAGTATATAGCTTGGGGTGTCTACTTTCCAAAATGGGGTCATTTGGGGGGGTTTTGAACTGTTCTGGCATTTTATACACAACATTAGGAAGCTTACATCCACTCTTCTAACCACTTGAAGACAAAGCCCTTTTTGACACTTTTTGTTTACATGTAAACATATTTTTTTTGCAAGAAAATTATGTTGAACCCCCAAACATTATATATATATATATATATATATATATATATATATATATATATATATATATATATATATATATATATATAATATTTTTAAAGCAAAGGCCCTACAGAATAAAATGGTGGGTGTTGCATTTTTTTTTTCTACACAGTATTTGCGCAGCGATTTTTCAAACGCATTTTTTGGGGAAAAAATACACTTTTTTTTTATTTTAATGCACTAAAACACACTATTGCCCAAATGTTTGATGAAATAAAAAAGATGATCTTAGGCCAAGTACATAGATACCAAACACGACATGCTTTAAAATTTCGCACAAACGCGCATTGGCGACAAACTACATACATTTTTAAAAGCCTTTACAGGTTACCCCGTTAGATTTACAGAGGAGGTCTACTGCTAAAATTACTGCCCTCGATCTGACCTTTGCGGTGATACCTCGCATGCATGGTGCAATTGCTGTTTACATATGACGCCAGACCGACGCTTGCGTTCGCCATTGGGCAAGAGCAGGGCAGGACAGGGGTGCTTTTTTTTTTTTTTTTTTATATTAATTTTGCTTTTTTATTTTATTTTTAAACTGTTGCTTCCATATTTATTTATTTTTATCACTTTTATTGTTATCTCAGTGAATGTAAATATCACCTATGATAGCAATAGGTAATGACAGGTACTCTTTTTTGAAAAAACTGGGGTCTATTGGACCCTAGATCTTTCATCTGCCCTCAAAGCATCTGACCACACCAAGATCGGTGTGATAAAATGCTTTCCCAATTTCCCAATGGCGCTTTTTATATCCGGGGGGGGGGGGGGACATTCCCTCCCACTGCTTGTAAAAGCAGTCCAGAGGCTAATTAGCCACTAGGATTGCTTTTACATGAAAGCCGGCCGCTGGCTGAAAAGGATGATACCTAAACCCGCAGGCATCATTCTGGTATAAACATTCAAAGTCCAGCAACATACCAGTACGTTGCTGGTCCTTGTTGGACATGTATTGTAATCTTTTTTTTCATGCAGCCTGTTGGCTGAACGAAAAAAAAAGATTGATCGGTGGGTATGCCCACCATTAGAATACCGCCCTTCATCCGCCCACTTCTAATGATGGGCATACATGCACCATTTATATATGCCGAAGCATGGGGGCATCTTCTCGCAAAAGTTATGCCGCGTACACATGGTCAGACTTTTCCACGGGCAAGCCTCCGTCGGAATTTCGACCGTACGTACGCGGCATTAGGAGCAAAATCACTCCTCCGCCCCTACTGCCCCCATGCTTCGGCATATATGCTTTTTTTTTTTTTTAACTGTGGTGGTGAAATCACCTCCTACAGCACTGGAGTCACAGGGATCAGGCCTGTCTCTGCGAACGCTGCAGTTATGTGTGTTGTGTTTTTGTAAGTGACAGTGATCGATCGATACTGCACTTGGGTGGCCTGGGCTGGACAGAGGGGAAAAAAGCAGGTGCTAGCAGGTATCTGGGCTGATCCCGCTAACACTGCGTTTTTGGGAACCCTAAACTGCTGGGGACGCTAGTATAGATCTGATCAGATCAGATATTGAGCTGATCAGATACTATACCACTAAGGGGGGTGTATGCTTCACGCGTGGGTGTTAGTGCTACTGGCACTAACCTGACGCTGCCTGGGGTGTGACGCAGACCCTCTCTGACACTAAAACCTAATTGATATCACCCGCCGGGCGATCAGGGGGTTAAACCTTTATTGGGTTATATACGGCGGGTGCCCTGACACTATAAAAAGCAAACTAACTAACCAGCGTCACCCGTAACACTTATGATGATCACTGGTGAAAGGGTTAACTAGGGGCAATTAGGGGGTTAAAACCTTTATTAGGTAATATATGGGGGTACCTGACGCTATATAAAAACCTGACGGCGAACCTAAAAAAAAATTACTGGCTACCTATCGGCATCACCGACACTAAGACAACGATCATAAAAACGATCGCTTAGCGACAGTGGTGATAGGGGGTGAAAGGGTTACCTGGGGGGCGATCAGGGGGTTAAACCTTTATTAGATAATATATGGGGGTACCTGACGCTATAAAAACCTGCGGCGAACCTAAAAAAAAATTACTGGCTACCGATCAGCATCACCGACGCTAAGACATTGATCAGAAAAATTATCGCTTAGTGACAGTGGTGATAGGGGGTGAAAGGGTTACCTGGGGGGCGATCAAGGGGGTTAAACCTTTATTAGGTAATATATGGGGGTACCCAACGCTATAAAAACCTGCGGCGAACCTAAAAAAAATTACTGGCTACCGATCAGCATCACCGACGCTAAGACATCGATCAGAAAAATGATTGCTTAGCGACGGCGGTGCTGGGGGGTGATCAGGGGGTTAAACCTTTATTAGGGGGGGTTTAGGGGGCTAAACTGGACCTAAAACTAAATGTAGTGACACTTTTACAGTCACAAATGTCACTGATTGCAGTGATCACTAAATAATTGGTCACTGCAATCAGTGACACTGTGGCTGGGGGGTGATCTGGGGGTGTCTGGGGGGGCCTGGGGCGGCGATTTATGTGCCTATGTGTCCTGGTGTCAGTGTGCTGTTTTTTGTGTACTAACCTGCATCTTCTCCTGTACGGCGCTCGGTATATGTGAGCGCCGCAGGAGAGATGACATCACTTCCTCCTGCCTGGCAGGCAGAGGAAGCTCTCTCATTCGCCGGGAGCGATCGAGAGGGGGTGGCCGAAATCTAACGGCCGTCCCCTCATGCCGGATCGCTCCCGAAGGTAAAACGACCACCAACTGTAAAGAAGGGGGGTCCGATCGGACCCCCCAACTATACAAAGGCAATCGCGTATATGTACGTGATTCTGCCTGTCGGTGCCATTCTGCCGACGTATATTTACAGTGGGCGGTCGTTAAGTGGTTAAGGTACATATCCTTAGTTCATTTCTATAATTTTATTGAATTTCTAAGCTTTCATTTAGGAGAGTTATCGTGTCGTTTAATTAGTTATACTTCCTGGTAAGTGAAGCTGGGAAGGCTACACTAAGAGTTTATATGGAGGACTGGAGGTTCCCCCTTTGGGCACAGCTTGAACCCGATAGGGGTGCTACGGAGAGACGTGAATCTTTAGCCCTTTAAAGTTATATTGAGGCCTCCCTAGCGTTTCCTAGACTAAAGTGTAATTTTTTAATTTACTGTATTTTATTTATATACTGTCTCCTGCTTATTATTCATAGGATATTATGTTATCACTACTTTATTGTCCTCCGGGATGTACCTTTTTACTGTATCAATATGTATTGTTTCTTTTTTTGTTTACAAACGTTTTTTATTTGGGTTAAAAGGTGGTACAAAACCGACATGACAAAAGTAAAAAAATCAATTCCATAGCGTCAGATATACATATGGACTGTATAAAGTAGAAACGTAGAAATACAATTTGCATCATATATATACATGTAAGAAGGAAGACTGGCTCTATAAACGAAGTTACAGTGATGTGCATATATGTTTGAACCAAAAATTAAGGAGAGGCATGTTGATCTGGGTTAAGGAACTCCTTGCTATGTGCGACCCAGGGGTCCCATTTTTGTTTATAAACCTGATTTGTGTTCCGAACAGTATGATAGATTTTTTCCATCAAAATTATATTATTGATTCTAGTTTTGAGTTGTGTTAAAGGAACTGATGGGGATTTCCAATGGAAAGCAATTAACCAGTGGACTGCTACGCATATAGTATGTATTAGTCTAATACCTTGAGTAGAGAGTCCTATAATGGGTGAGAATAGAAGGCAATTATGTAAGGTCAAGGTGATGTTCTTATCTGCAATTTTAGAGGCAAAATTCTCCAACTGCTTCCAGATATGAGTGATTTTTTCACAGCTCCAAAAGATGTGTGTAAAAGAGCCGGTGGAGTTGCATCCTCTGAAGCACAAAGGGGAGACGGTAGGAAAAATGGTGTGAAGTTTAATAGGGGTATAGTACCATCTAGTGAATAGCTTCAACGCTGTCTCTTTAATGGCTATAGACTTGGTACTTTTGTGCAAATTGTTGATGCAGTTGTCCCAGTTCACAGAAGGATATGTGAAGCCTACCTCCTGTTCCCATTTCATCATGTATGGAAGTTTGTTCGTGTCTGTGTTGATAAGTAGGTTGACGTATACTTCCGAGATGAAACCTCTCTTTCTGGGGGATTTAAGACAGAGGGTCTCGAAAAAGGATGGGGGTTGTATATTCGAGGTTTGAAAATACGTGTCAAAAAAATGTTTGATCTGAGAAAATCTATTCCATTCAGTTTCAGGAATTTGGGATTTAGAGATAAGAGAGGGGAGGGAAATGAAGTTTGTACCATCTATAAAATTGGAAAGGGATGTAAGGTTATTGTCTATCCACCAAGAGAAGTCTGTTGGGACCCGTGCAGCTCGGGGAAATTTAGGGTCGCTTATAAAAGATGCATGTGGAGGGGTTTTGGACTTAAGATTAAATTTCTGGTTGTATGTTTTCCATAATTGGTATGACTGTGAGACTATTTGATTTAAGGGGTCAATAGAATAGTTTGGAATTTTGTTTCCCCACAGTAAACTTGAGATGGAGAATGGCAAAATGGAGTTCTTTTCAAAATCAACCCATGGAACTTTTGGGTTGGGGATGTGCCACTGTGCCATTTGTGACCATCTAGCTGATAGGTAATACAACCAAAAATCTGGGAGGCCAAGACCACCATGTCTTTGAGGACTATATAAGATCGATCTTGAAAGGCGAGGATGGGAGTCCGACCAGACGAATCTATTAACGTCTGATTGGAACTTCGTGAGCAATGTTTTATTCAGTCTAATAGGGAGAGCCCTAAATAAGTACAGGATCTTCGGGAGTAAAGTCATTTTTATTGCTGTGATCCTTCCTAAAAATGATATCTTATAGGATTTCCACATTTTTAATGTTGCTCTTAATTTATGCATCAATGGTATGTATTGTTTCTTTTAATAAAATAAAAATAGTAATCCTGCCGTGTAGTACCTACATTGGCCACTAGATGTCACCAGAAACTCCTGTAAACATTATTCAACACTCATAAACCGAAGATTAAACTATCATTAAGTGCATTCAGACAGCCTGGGAAAGAAGAGAAAAAATGGAGGGGTATAACGATTTCTTCATCAGACATCAATGTCATCAAGGCAGTGGCATAGGAATTATATATACAAAAAAATAATTGTCATTACAGAAGGTTATTCTTCTCATAGAGGGAAAGATTTGTACTGAGCTAGGGGAAATGTGGGTATGGGGCAGCCACCACAGAGGATTCTGTAAGGGGTAAAAACAGCCATTTTTTTTCACGCTTCCTCTCTCCCCCTGTGTGATGAACTGAAACTTAGAAATTACAGGGACTTTCTATTTACCATGCAATGCCACTTTAGGAAGTCGCAAGACTAAGGAAATATCCATACAAAATAGTTATTTGTATATGGTCTGTCCTGGACTATTCCAACTTGAAGCTTCCTTTGAACATCCATGCCAGTGAATATACACACTTTAGTACTATCTAGGAATTGTATTGAACTACTGAGCTCTTATCTGCATTTTTATGCGATATTTATTTTTCCAATTTATTTGCAATTTTTTCAAACACCTAGATTAACTAGTGCGATTGCTGGAGTGTATGAATGTATGTGCAGCTGCTTTCGGTCCTAAGGCAATGTTGTCTTTAATTTGTGTGGAAGATTTTTTTTTCACTTGTATTTTTATATTATTTCTTTTGGAATTATGATGGTGCATTTTCTATAATAAATTTATTTTATTCAACGATGGTGTTCTGCTAGGTGACCACCCTTTTGTAGGATTCCTTTCCTTCCTTTTGCATTGTCTAGTTCAGCCTGTCACAATCTGCAGATGTTTGTTCTCAGCACTTGGGAAACTATAACAAATTTTGCATCTGAGGGGGCGGAAATTCCTTTCTGACGTCACAGGGGAAGTCTTGATTTAATGACTTGAATCAAAATACGTTTTAGTATTATAATGGTAAATACTTTGATTTCTGAGAAATCAATCGAGTTCTTTGATTCTATTATTGGTTTTGTCCATAATACTCGTATATCATGTACCATAACATTATGCCAACGTGCTTTGTCCATTTAGGGAAAAAAGATGCATGTGAATTCCCCACTCCTCTGCAGAAGCATAACTTTCCTCTACTCTCCCGCTTCTCCATTCAGTATTGTGAGCTGGAGGAAATACCCAATACTTTTGTGTGTGGAGAAACCTGTCACTCGGATAATCAGCACTGTGACACAGGGAATACATAGCCCTGTGTAGGCTATAACTCCCGCGACTTGTAGCATACACAGGACATTTTTATCCTTGCAATGTGGAGGGGAAGCGACCCACAGTAAAGGTAACTTATCTGTAGCCCAGAGTTCAGCTTTTAGGCTATTTCACATCTTTGGAGCATCGCAGTTTACACTAGTTTTTTAGGCACACTAAAATTGAACTTTAACCACTTCTCTACTGTGCACGAAAACCCCCTTCCTGCCCAAGCCATTTTTCAGCTTTCAGCGGTCACACTTTGAATGACAATTGCGCGGTCGTGCGACGTGGCTCCCAAACGAAATTTGTGTCCTTTTTTTCCCACAAATAGAGCTTTCTTTTGGTGGTATTTGATCACCTCTGCGGTTTTTATTTTTTGCGCTATAAACAAAAGAAGAGCGTCCAGTTTGGAAAAAAAACACTATTTTACTTTTTGCTATAATAAATACCCATTTTTTTTTTAAATAAAATTTTCCTCAGTTTAGGCCGATACGTATTCTTCTACATATTTTTGGTAAAAAAAAAAAAATCGCAATAAGCGCGTATTGATTGGTTTGCGCAAAAGTTATAGCGTGTACAAAATAGGGGATAGATTTATAGCATTTTTATTTTTTTATTAGTAATGGTGGCGATTTTATTGTGACTGTGATATTGTGGCGGACACATCGGACACTTTTGACACATTTTTGGGACCATTCACGTTTATACAGCGATCCCTGCTATAAAAATGCATTGATTACTGTATAAATGTGATTGGCAGGGAAGGGGTTAACCACTAGGGGGCGGGAAGGGGTTAAATATGTTCCCTCTATGTGTTCTTACTGTGGGGGGGAGGGGACTGACTGGGGGAGGTGACCGATGGTTGTCCCTATGTACAAGGGACACACCATCAGTCTTCTCTCCCTCACAGGACGTGGATCTCTGTGTTTACACACAGAGATCCACTTTCCTGCTCGTTTCCCGGGCAATCGCGGCTGCCGGGCACGCGCACCGGGGCCTTGTGAACGCGGCGGGCGCGCGCCGCTGGCGGCGAGCGCGCGCCTCCTAGCTCGTTTTTAAAGGGAGGATGTCATATGACGTCCTCCCAGAACGAGAGTATCCTCCGCCCGCCGTCAATTGACAGTGGGCGGGGGACAGGTGGCTAGAGAACGCTTGTTTTGATGAATGCATAAAGATGCAGCATGCAGGACTTTAATGCACTTTCATCAAAACATGTGTTCTAATAGCGTTCAGTGATAGTGTGCCTAAAAATGCAATGCACCTCACACGTGTGAACCAGCCCTTAGTCTTTCAATGGGAGACCTACCATTTTAAATTTCAATGGCTGCATTTTGAACTTGTTAATGGCCAAATAAAAACTTAAGTGTATGGTCAGCTTTACACGGTAGGGCATGATGTTACAAAGGAGTACTTTTTTATGCAGCCCAGTACATCTGTTTTTAGCTGCAAATATTCAGTAAAGTGCAGCAATGTCATTGTTTGTTCCAATTCAAAAGTACTGGTTTGAAGTGAAAACTGGTTCACCCCATTTACAAATTTTGTCCCTTATGTCTAGTTCAGGGTTTCTCCTCCTATTTACCTTGAGGAACCCATGGGGGGGGGGGAAAGCTTGAATTGTGACAATAGCATGCACTATTTGTGTGTTCAAGTTCTTAATTGAACTTTCTGTGATGTTCCTTCATGTATACAAACCAGTATTATTTTTCTTATATTTTACTGTAAACATCCTTTTTAAAATATTAAAATAAAGAATGTTTCAAAGGTGAGATCTTGGGGAACCCCTGAAATGATTTTCATATCTACAGCTCACAGAACATTGGTGTGATCAGTGAGCTGTTTTTGTAGCAACAATTTTATTAAAACTAGCGTTAAATAGAATAAATCAAAACACTTACAGTATCTCAATGTGAAACTTGTGCTCGCTTTTTCTGCACTTATGCTCAATTTTGGGTCATACTTGAGATTAGCGGTATACAGAGTTTAGCAGGGTAAAACATGGGGGAGGCAGCAGGGCAGAGCACAGGGGGTCCAGGAGAAAACAGAACAGGGGTAGGGGGTGTACATGGGGGGCAGCAGAGCATTATACTAGGGTCAGGAGAACACAGGTTGTGGGGTTTGAAGAGCACAATACATTGGGGACCTGGAAAACAGTTTGGGGGGGCACAAGAGCAAAATAGACATATGTAGTGCATAAGTCCTTTCCTGAAGCCAAGCGGTGCAGGGAAGCTGCTGTATTGTATCTAGTGTGCTGATGCCTGCCCTCCTCACTTGTCTTTCCCATGTGATATCACATACAAGCACCTGGGATGGACACAGGAGGGGAGGGGCCAGCTGGGATCAGCACAAGACAATGATGTAGGTTGCTTCCCTGCATGGCTGTGCGTGGGATCAGATGGACTATCGGTTTTGTGGGGGCTTTATCTACCCATTATCTGCCTTTTATAGATGGGGAAAATTGCAATTAAACACTGGTCTAGTTGCAGACTATCAAACAACAATTAGTGTGGCGATACCTGATTTGTTGAGGGTAGCACTACACTATTTGTTTGATTTTCAATTTTGGGAGGCATGGAATCACTCAGTTGTCTAGCCTGCAACCTTATTTTTATTATTGTATGTAAAGAACTGTGTGATCCAATGTTGTGTTTAACTTGCGCTTGAGGTCTAAATAAGCATGTAAAAGATGACATCTTTTAAATACTGATTTATAGCTCTTGATTTGTGGGGTCTAAAGATTTGGTAAGCGGCGTTATAATCACTTGGTGGTTAGTGCATGAAGATTTTGCACACTTTAGGTGGACATTGATGTTTTGTTTGTAGGACTTTATTAATAGTTTTTGATTTGTTTGTTATACACTATATATTGAATGAAGTTTTCCTGACAGCACAACATACAAAATAAAATATTGTACTTTTCTGCTTACTATTTGTACATGTAGATATGATCAAAAGGTATTTTATGACATGGCAGTTTTATTACTTCATTGTTTAGCATGGATAGAAAAATCTTTACGTGTGTGTGTGTGTGTCCCCAACTTTACAATAGCACATATGCTCATGTAAACCTAGGCAATATAGGAGGAATTGTTACATACACTACAGCTTATTGTTTTTCATACTCTTCATACATGCAATTTAGGCTGCATTACCTAATCATTGTTGTAGTAAGGGGATTATTGTAGCATTTTACAGTATATTTGCTTGTTTGAAATGTTTAAAAATGCCAGTCCTAGAAAATATAGTACCCCCTATAGAACCCAGAAGATAAAAAACACAAGCACAGGTAGAGCATACAGACTTCATGCAGATAGGCCTGGTTCACACCTATGCATTGTTTGGTGCTTTTTGCAGAAACTCACTACAGTCCATTTAACATGGTTTCCTAAGGGACACATTTCCATCTATGCATTTTTTTTTAGCCTCTGCGTTTTTGAAAAGGGTTGGACTTTTTTAAATGCAAGACTGTGCATTTTGGGTCAATAGACTTCAATGGAAAAGCATGCAGTGCTTTTTTTGATGAGTTTTTCATAATTTTTTTAAAAAACAGATTGGGCCAAAAAAGCATAAAAAAAACTCAAAACCCCTCAAAACATGTCAAACAAGTGTGCAAAAATTCACCACAAAAAGGACCAAAAGCAAACTGCAAAGGTGTGAAGCAGGCCCAGTGTCTTAGATGCAATTCAAACAAAGGACTCCAAGACAGAGGTACTAACCACCGAGCCCCACATCCTGTAATAATTCTTGTAGGCATGCTACTGAAATTGAATTATCATCCTTACAACTTGTGTGATTAGACTGCTGAGAGGCTGCAAACTACCACCATTGCTATAGTGCAATTCCAGCTCTTACCCCCACAGAGGTGCACATTGGCAATGGTTGCTGCATGCGGCAATTCAGCGACATCTCTAGGCTATCTGTGATGAGAGCGCGTGGGTTCCAGATGTATTCCATTATCTTCTTTTTGAGTTATGCTTTAAACCATTCGATGAGATTGAAGCCACCAGATCTAAAACAATGAAGCACTTACTTTGCAAGACACAGGAAGTGCTCCAATGTTAAAGTGCCGGTGCATTCTGAGATGTGTTCATTTAAAGCATAACATTTCATGGAAGGCAAAACGTTATTTACATATTATGTACAGGCAAGTATAAATATAAATGTATTGGTGCTATTAAAACTTCACTGTTTGCTTTCAGCTGTTCTGTACAATGTGCCCTGGTTCACTGTGTTGTCTATGCGAGGGCAGAACCCTCTTGCACCAAAACATTGAAGCACTTGCTGTTTTAAACTCAGAAATGCACTTCAATGTTAAGGTAAAAGAAAGTCCTTCGCATTGTTGATCTTTTTCAGCATGGAACCTACTGGGAGAAAGAGAATTATAATTATAAAAGGTAACATAAATGAGGCTAGGCACAGAGCATCACACAGCAGCCAATCAGATTTTAGTTATTTTGTAACTTTGCACATTTGGTTTACAGGATAAGCCTAATAGAGATTTATGGCAGTTATCAGTGTTCATACACTAGAAGAGGAGAAATCAGACTTAATGTAACACCTTCTAGCAATGTGTACAGTAATAACTTGATGAAAGTGTCTGCTGGGACACAAATTTAAAAAAAAAACAGCTTATTCTAAAATTCCAGTTTGTGTGCAATAAGCTTACGTTCAATAAGTAAATTGTGCCACAAAGTATGTAGACCAAATATAATATAATTATAAATATCACCCAAATGCTACATATACAAAGCAGAGAAAACTGGATTAAAATCCGAGCCCTACAGATTGTTTTGAGAAATGGCTCCTCATTTCCAGCTTTTTTTGCTCTAAATATCTATAAAGACCGTAGCATTGATATCTAATGTTAGTTTTAGTCTATGTGCATAAGTATACCTATGCCTTAGCCTGTTTCAGAGGTAACAAGCATGCAGAAGGCAGTTGTGATCTGGTTCTAATAGTCACTCACCTTGGTTGCTGGCTGCTGAACTCCACTTCTGTGCTACTCATCTTGCCTCTGTCTTGCCTCTCTGCCATGCCCTTTATACCTTCCTATTATCATTTTGGCTTACTAATCCCAAAGGGGTGGTCTGTGCTCTTTGTTATTGTAATGTATATGTTGTGTGTTAATTTTTTTTGGGAGGATCTTGTGTCCATTTGTCCTTCTTTTTTTTTATCTTGATCAAGTAAAGGAAATCTTAACTTTTCTGATGACTGAAGATGACCCGGTTACTTATTTTCTAGGGTGTTTCATATGCTAACTACCTGCAGTGGTGAAACCTGCTGTTGGCCTGATTAGGTTTTCCTGAGGCAAATATACACAGGAGTGAGCTAATCAAAGCTCTGCAATGGCATTGTGTTACAATCAGGATGGGCCGTGGACGCATACTAATTGTATACATACAAAAGCCAAAAGTCGTTAGGATGCGCACCAACTGCACATACCTTTTGTAATCCCCAAATACAATTAGAACTTTGGTGCCATTCAGACTGCCTGCATTCCATGCTAATGAATCCAGCAGGAAAAAAAATTGTTTAAGAATATAAAGTCTACCAGATAAGGAAATTTCAATCCGAATTAAAGAAAAATATAAATAAAATAAAATATATATATATATATATATCTTACTTTATATACTTTATTCTGACTTTATTTCTAATGGCCGGTTTATGAAAAACCTGTATAATATGTATGTGTTTCTGGGGCTTCCCAGAAATAGAGACTTTGAAGACAAATGAGGTGCTTGGTAGTTTTAATGTACTGCTGTCCAGTAAGTGTCCATGAAATAAAATTACTGACTAGTACTTAAGTTTTGGTTTAGCTCAATACATAACTGTAATGTTTGGCTGGGGGAAATTCTTTCTTTTACAAGTAATATCTGAGGCTATTTTCTTATTTTAATTTCCTTGTTTTCACTAAATCCAAGCAGACTGATAGTATAGCAAAATAAATTAAAACCGCATTTCTAGAATTATTAATATTGCAGAAAACTTGTGCTGAGGGATGTTTGATGGCTGCCATTATTGTTAATAAAATGGCAGTCACATGACTGTCGTGCTGACCCAGTGGCTTCATTACTTGAAGTTGGTGATCCAGAATTTGTTTGAGATCATTGGGGGAAACGGGCATTCATAGAACGAGCCAGGAAGCATGGAGGTTTTAAATTGCATCAGGGCAAGGGGGGTTTAAACATTAAGGGCTGGTTCACACCACAAAAACGCACTCCAAATCCATTCCGGATGCATTTCTGCATGCACGTTTTTGACCCGTTCCAGTGCGTTTTTGATGCGTTTCCGAATGCATTCCAGATGCGTTTTTTTTTTTTTTTTTTTTTTTCTTTCCCCCATCTTTTTTTTCTTTTTTCTCCCACTGTAATGGGTGCGGTGCATTCCAGTGAATTTTTGATGCGGTTTACTGCATTGCAGTACAGTCGAGTGCAGAAAAAAATGCAGCATGTTCTACCTTATTTATTTTTCTCTGCAACTGGAACTTCCTGGACCTGACCAAACTGGTGTGAACTATGCCATTGGAAATCATATAATCTGCATCAAAAAAACGTGGAAAGTAGAAAAACGCACTGGACTGCATGTGCTGTGAACTGGCTAGAAGTATCCGTTCACAGTAATGCGATGCAGGTAATACCATAAGATTTTCTGTGTTTCCACACATCGCACTCTAATGAATTACATGGCGTCCATGCGATGATCTTCGGATATCAATATCTGTTTCAGGGTGTCAATTATCTTCATGACACCCTGAAACAGATGGCAAAACGCGGTGCGATTGCCAGAATTGCATTGCATGGTTGTGAACATCCATGTGATGCAATTCAGGTGCGGGAGAAAAAACGGGTCCTGCACCATTTTGGTGCGGATGTGATTTCAGCCATACAAAATGTATGGCTGAAATCCCACCGCACAGACATCGCATGTGATGTGCACAGGAATGTGCTGTGATTCCTGTGCAAATCACATGTGGTGGTTTGCAATACACCAGTGGTGAACCTAGCCTAAACGTTGGACAAATTGCTTCTGAAAAATATGCACCAACATGCACAGCAAACACACGTTGGCATTTTCTGCTAGTGTTCAAGGTACTTTTTATTTTTTTTTCCCAACATGGTAACAAGACTTCACATGGTGAGCAAAATGGATTTATAAGCAACTTTTTCCTTTTTATACGCTTTCAGAACCCAGGCCTTTTAAAACATGTCATAAAAACATGTAGCTAACTCATGCTGTTTCCCCTTACACAAGCGGGCTTGGTGTATTTAAACCGACCATAGACAGAGCAATTTTCTTTCCTGCAGCCACAGCTTGCAGGAAAGAAAATCGCTCAATTTCCCCATCAACACAGTCAGTGTTTGACGGGGTGGGGGGATTCCTTCCGCAGAGCCATTTATGTTCTCCTGGGGGTGGAGCCATCCCTGTCGGGGAAGCACAATGATTATTGCTAGCAGCCATAACAGCTGCTAGTAATAATCGCATGTAAACTCAGACAGGCTGGCTGTACCCAAGTTGATCGATCAGCTTGGGTACATTCAGCCTGCCTGTACATGGTTCGAATCTCTGCCAGTTTATGCTGTACCGGCCTAGATTTGAACAGTCTATGGCGCGGCTTTGGGCTCTCAATCAACAGACATTTCCTCTTTTTTGCTTTTTCATTTAGCACATTGTATGCTTGGAAGTCTCTTCAAAGGAGATGCATGGTCACAGCATACACTTTCATTTTATGACATCGGCAATGTATTAGCAATATGGTAGCAGTTTGGGAATTTCGATTGAATTGATGAATTTCCACCATTGTATGTGGTTTCGTTCATTCATTTTAAAGTCCATTCGTTCAGTCGATTTGTTAAAAACAAACCAAAATTTTGAAGTACTTTTGAAAAACATTCCTTGAGCCATCAAGTTTGTGTCTGTGTGCGCGTGTGTGTGTGTGTGTGTATCTATAGAGATGATCTCGATATCTCGATCTCGATATCTCTCTCTCGATATCTCTATATATATATAGATATATAGATATATATATATATATATATATATATATATATATATATATATATATATACACAGTGTGTATGTGTGTGTGTGTATGTATGTATATGTGTGTATGTGTAATATATATATATCTCTCTAATCTCCCCTTTTAAACGCTGAGGCAGTTTTTAGGCGTTTTTAGCACTGAAAAGGCGGCAAAAGTCCTGCAAGCTGCATCTTTGTGCAGTGTATACAGCGCTCCTACACCACCCCTGTCCATTGGAATGAACGGGCAGCGCTTCGGAAGTGCTGCAACGCGGGCACTTTTAACCCCTTTACCCCTAAAGGGCCAAATGTGCCCCGCTAGTGGCTGCTGCGCTTTACCACTAACAGACCCGCTGCCCCAGTGTGAAAGAGGTTTTAATAGTGAGTGTATACAACAATTCAAGGAGTATCATAGTATCTGTTCAGAATTGGCACAATTCAAAAGGTGTACGATGTTGATACAAAAGCATTGGAGGCAGATAATTGTTGAATTATATAGCAACCAGCTGATTGCCAAAAAAATCACGTTATCCAGAAAAGAAGGCAAACGGGTATACAATAAACGAGAGAACAAGTATTCTCCATGTGTTGATGTATTGCGTGTACAATAACATTTGTGAAAAAAGTTATTGCATTATCTGCTTTTTTTTTTTTTTTTTTTTTTTTTTTTTTTTTTTTTTTTTTTTTTTTTTATATATATCTTAAATTTGTCGTAGGTAGGGGTATAGTTGTTTTCTAGTTCATCACAGGTATCATTGATACATGGCCATTCATCCCAAATCTTGTCAAATTTCATTAAACTGCCTCTGGCTTTCTTTTATTTTTATTTGTAGATTTATACATAGATAATGTTTTAAACATTTCATTTTCTAAAATAATATTAACCACTTCGAGCCGGTTCACATAGGGGCGTCCTGGGATCCGACTTCAAGTCGCCCGGTTTAGAAAATCAATGGAAGTGAATGGAGCCGTCTTAATGTACACTACTGCAGGTGCTCCAACTTCATAAAAGGTTCCTGTACAACTTCAGTCCGACTTCTAGGCGACTTGTATCCGTTGATTTCAATGGAAGTTGCCTCCAAGTCGGATCCCCTGTCTTAACTGAAGCAACTTTCCAGGAAGTAAAGTATAGTTTTCCAGGCAAACCCCTCCCCTCTCCCTCCCACAGAGCTGATTGTTTGATTGGCCACTGGAAAGTTGCCTGTCTTGGAGGCAACTTGAAGTTGCCTTGTAAGTTGCCTCATGTCGCGCTGTGATTCATACTCAAGTCGTGTACCAGCGCGACTTTGGGAGGCAACTTGAAGTTGTGTTGCCCCTGTGTGAACCGGCTCTTAAGCGCCAGGCCTTTTTGTGACTTTTTGTTTACATGTAACGATCAGTATTTTTTGCTAGAAAATTACTTGAAACCCCCAAACATTGTGTTTGTGAAGCAGGGGCCCTAGAGACTAAATTGATGGGTGTTGCTTTTTATGTCACACAGTATTTGTGCAGCAAAACACAATATAATACTCAATTGTTTGATAAAATCTAAAAGATGTTTTTGCCTAGTAAATAGATACCAAACATGTCATGCTTTTAAAAGTGCAACGCCAAGAAACATCAATTTTACTATTCATAGGTGACAATTTAAAAGCCTTTACAGCAGGGGTTTCAAACTGGCGGCCCTCCAGCTGTTGCAAAACTACAAATCACATGAGGCATTGCAAGGCTGACAGGCACAAGCATGACTCCCACAGGCAGAGGCATGATGGGACTTGTAGTTTCGCAACAGCTGGAGGGCCACCAGTTTGAGACCCCTGCTTTACAGGTTACCACGTTAGATTTACATGGGAGGTTTGGTGATAGAATTACTGCCCATGATCTGATGTTTATGGTGATACTTCACATCTGTGGGAGGATCACTGTTTGCATCTGTGCAAGACCCCAACACATGTGTTTGCCTTTGTGTGCAGTAACATTTTTAATTTCTTTTATTTTTACACCGTTGCTATTTTTATTTTATTTTTTCTTATATAACTTTTATTATTTTCACAGGGAATATAAATATCCCCTGTGATAGCAATAGGCAGTAACAGCAGGTACTAGGGATGCACCGAAATTTCGGCCACCGAAACATATCGGCTGAAAAGGAATTCTTGCCCAAAATTAAGCGGGCCAGTCCCTGGTGCCACCCATTACAGGGGGGGGTGTCTTTCCTTCCGATGCGCAGTCCTCTCCTCCCCTCCCTTGCGGCGATCTCCGTGTGTCACGGAGCTTAACTACACAGGCCGCAGTAACAATGTCCTGCCTCCTGTGACAGACGGCACACTGATCCAATGGTGGGACATTGAATCAGTGTGACGTGTCACAGGAGGCGGGACATTGTTACTGCAGCCTGTGTAGTTGAGCTCCGTGACGCACGGAGATCGCCACGAGGAGGGCGCTGGCAGGCTGCATGGCGGGCACTGGCAGGTTGCATGGCGGGCACAGGTGAGGATGCATTGATCTCTTCTCTTCTATTATTAGGTCTCCAGTTTCTGACCACCTCCTGTACCGTGTCTCCAGTCTGACCACCTCCTGTACCGTGTCCCCAGTCTGACCACCTCCTGTATAAAAATATTTTTTTTAAACGGTCACTTTCGGTTTCGGTGCTGTATCGGTTTCGGTTTTCCGGATCAAAGAAGATTTATTTTTGGTATAGGTTTCGGCACTAAAAAACCCATTCGGTGCATCCCTAGCAGGTACTCTTATGGAGACATCCGGGGTCTATAAGTTTACATCCGGGGAGACAAGTATGCTCATTGCTTCCAGTTTCCTATATCATGGAGGTGATCAGAGCCATTCCGGTCTCCGTATACCTGTATGATCAGCTAGCAAAAGTGCTAAATGGTCGCTCGGGTCCCCCATTGGGACGGGAGAGCCCGAAAAAGCCACAGAAGGCAGCAGGACTAAAAAATACTGGTCACTCAGGTTCCCTAGTGAGACAGGAGAGCCAGAGAAAGCTGCGGCAGGACAAAAAACAAAGCCGGTCGCTCGGGTCCCCCAGTGGGACAGGAGAGCCAGAGAAAGTTACGAAAGGCAGCTGCGCTGAAAAACAATACCGGAGAATGATGGCTGCAAGCATCATCCTGTTATAACCACTTGAAGTCCAGCGACGGTTGGGTATCCAATAAAGCGTCACTGTTTTTCTTGCATAATACAAAAGAATCCTCCAAATTTTTTTTTTTTTTCCAAGTTAAAGAATTCCCTCACACTTCCCTCACACTTTCATCTAAAATTTCTTTAACTTTTTGCCATTTGATATTGTACTTTAGAGGTTTTTGGGAGATTTGCCTCTGAAGAGCGTATCATAGAAAGTGGAAATTAGATGGGTATGAACTAATTGAAGTAAAGTACTTTCTTCAGCTGAGGGCAATGCACATCTATAGATGAGGTTTGCTAGCGTCTTGTAAGAAGAGATGATAGAAGGAAGAGCCACCAGTGGATATAAATTAGTTTGGAAGCATAATACAGGTCCTTCTCAAAAAATTAGCATATTGTGATAAAGTTCATTATTTTCTGTAATGTACTGATAAACATTAGACTTTCATATATTTTAGATTCATTACACACAACTGAAGTAGTTCAAGCCTTTTCTTGTTTTAATATTGATGATTTTGGCATACAGCTCATGACAACCCAAAATTCCTATCTCAAAACAATAGCATATCATGAAAAGGTTCTCTAAATGAGCTATTAACCTAATCATCTGAATCAACTAACTCTAAACACCTGCAAAAGATTCCTGAGGCTTTTAAAAACTCCCAGCCTGGTTCATTACTCAAAACCGCAATCATGGGTAAGACTGCCGACCTGACTGCTGTCCAGAAGGCCATCATTGACACCCTCAAGCAAGAGGGTAAGACACAGAAAGAAATTTCTGAACGAATAGGCTGTTCCCAGAGTGCTGTATCAAGGCACCTCAGTGGGAAGTCTGTGGGAAGGAAAAAGTGTGGCAGAAAACGCTGCACAACGAGAAGAGGTGACCGGACCCTGAAGAAGATTGTGGAGAAGGACCGATTCCAGACCTTGGAGGACCTGCGGAAGCAGTGGACTGAGTCTGGAGTAGAAACATCCAGAGCCACCGTGAACAGGCGTGTGCAGGAAATGGGCTACAGGTGCTGCATTCACCAGGTCAAGCCACTTTTGAACCAGAAACAGCGGCAGAAGCGCCTGACCTGGGCTACAGAGAAGCATCACTGGACTGTTTCTCAGTGGTCCAAAGTACTTTTTTCGGGCGAAAGCAAATTTTGCATGTCATTCGGAAATCAAGGTGCCAGAGTCTGGAGGAAGACTGGGGAGAGGGAAATGTCAAAATGCCTGAAGTCCAGTGTCAAGTACCCACAGTCAGTGATGGTCTGGGGTGCCATGTCAGCTGCTGGTGTTGGTCCACTGTGTTTTATCAAGGGCAGGGTCAATGCAGCTAGCTATCAGGAGATTTTGGAGCACTTCATGCTTCCATCTGCTGAAAAGCTTTATGGAGATGAAGATTTCATTTTTCAGCACGACCTGGCACCTGCTCACAGTGCCAAAACCACTGGTAAATGGTTTACTGACCATGGTATTACTGTGCTCAATTGGCCTGCCAACTCTCCTGACCTGAACCCCATAGAGAATCTGTGGGATATTGGGAAGAGAAAGTTGAGAGACGCAAGACCCAACACTCTGGATGAGCTTATGGCCGCTATCGAAGCATCCTGGGCCTCCATAACAACTCAGCAGTGCCACAGGCTGGTTGCCTCCATGCCACGCCGCATTGAAGCAGTCATTTCTGCAAAAGGATTCCCGACCAAGTATTGAGTGCATAACTGAACATAATTATTTGAAGGTTGACTTTTTTTTGTATTAAAAACACTTTTCTTTTATTGGTCGGATGAAATATGCTAATTTTTTGAGATAGGATTTTTGGGTTTTCATGAGCTATATGCCAAAATCATCAATATTAAAACAAGAAAAGGCTTGAACTACTTCAGTTGTGTGTAATGAATCTAAAATATATGAAAGTCTAATGTTTATCAGTACATTACAGAAAATAATGAACTTTATCACAATAAGCTAATTTTTTGAGAAGGACCTGTATTAGAATTGTAGGTAAAAAGCTCAATCACCTTGAGAAGGTGGGGAGTTGTAAAGACTCTAGAGAGAGTCTGGGAGTTTTAGGTGGTGCCATAGAAATGTAGCAAGGGTAGAGTCAATGTCCTTTTTAAACCGTTTTTTTTATTTTTATACATAAGTTAGACCCCTTTCACACTGGAACGTTTTTACAGCCTTTTAGCGTTTAAAAATAGCGCTATTAAAACGCTCTCCATGCATCTCAATGGACACTTTCACACTGAGGCGTTGCGCTGGCGGGGCGTTGAGAAAAGTCCTGCAAGCAGCATCTTTGAAGCAGCTTTTGGGCGCTGAAAAAAATGCTCCAAAAACACCCCTCTCCATTGAAAGCGCTGTAAAAACACATGAATAGCGCCTATAATACGCTCTGAGCTGTAGAAAAGTCACATGATCTCCCAAAAATGTAAACATGCAATCAAAAAAAAAGAGCATCTACAACAGCAGGACTGAAATTGCCCATGCTGCAATAACGCTTGAAAAACGCTGTTAAAACGCTTGCAGTGTTGCGTTTAATTTTACCGTTAGTGCCCTAAAAACGCGGTAAAAGCTAAAGGCATTTTAGGGCGTTTTTGCAGCACCTCAGTGTGAAAGGGCTCTTGGAGAATTAGACAAAATATACAATATTTTAGGTAAAAAAAAAAAAAAACTTTTAAATAAATAGATTTTTCCTATTATTGCCAGAGGGGGCTTTAACCATGTTTAAACTTTGGTTTTGAAGGTTGTAATACACAGAAGTAAGTTATTGTCAGTGTATTTAGGGAAAGATAGTTGATTATTAATCCCTGGGTATTTAATTTTGTTTGTGACGTGAATGGAATAATCAGGTGGCATAGTAGAAGGAAGATCTGAATCCTTTGGAAATATGTAGTTTTGAACAAATACCCTTAAACCCAGAGTAGCTACCAAAATCTCATACAGTATGTAATGCCTTATTCAAAGTGTGTTGTGGGTTTGTCAAGTACAGCAACATATCTGGGTGTAGAGGCTTGTGCCTCCAAATCACCTATCCAGACGCCTTTCAGTAACTGTGAAGTTCCAATAAGCTCTGCTAGTGCTTCTATCTCAAAAGTGAGGATTGAAGAGAGGGGCACCCCTGTCTAGTCCCCCTTAATAGAAAAGGAATCACAGATGAAACCGTTAACCCAGTCATGCAAGGGGCTGTGTGTGAGTGTATAGGATTTGAACCCATATCGCCAAATTTACACAGTATTTAAAATAAGGCCAATTTTATAGAATCAAATGCCTTATTTGTGTCTAAGGCCACTATAGCTGGGAGTTGTGGAGGTGTTAGGAATTTTGCAAATTGGTAAAAAGACTACGAATATTAATATTTGTGCCTCTGCCTGGGATGAATTCTATATGGTTAGTGTTTATAACCATCAGATTGTAACTTGTGACTGATTTTGCTAATCATGTTGGAGGGAGAAAGGTTTAGAATCTGATGCGGTTTTCTTGCTGCCAGTGACCCCATTGGAAAGAGTTTCCTTCACATCTTTGTTTTTGAGTCGGGAGGTGATGGGATATCTGTCTTCAGTGGCAGAAAACTTAAAACTGTACAACAGATTGGCAAGAGTAGAATCTGTCAGTTTTTTTTATTGCTTTTTTTTTTTTTTCTTTCTTTCCACAGTGACCCCATGTTCTTGCACTGATGTAAAGTGTGGGGAAAATTCCACAGTGGGGTCTCAAACTGCAACAAAAACATGAATAGCGTTCTAAGCCTTTTCAATTATTCAGAACTTTGGGCTCATCAAGTACACCGTATCAGTATTTCAATAAAAGAAATTCCCCAAACATGTACATTTTGATATTTCCCCTCGTACAAGCAGGCTACTAGCACAGCAGGCTTTCCCAGGATGCTAATGAAGATGGTTTTGAATACCCATTTAGGTGCAAATTTGCATACCTCTCACCCAGCCTCCAAAAAGCCATTGCCTGTCTAGTTCCATTTAGACATTTAATTGAATTCTAAGGTGACTTAAATGACACTTCTTTTTTTTTTTCTTACTATTTCTGTGAAAACCCTGGAGCTGTGTTATGCACATAAATCATTTGGTGTTTCCTTAGAACATCATTGTCAGGAACAGTGTCAATCAAATTAATGTGACAGGAAGTTATAGGGTCACCATGGAGGAAGACTGCAGTAAATTAGCAGTGTCTATTATATTTTTAACTTGGCATGGATGTCATGGGTGTTTAGGATAACTAAAATTTCTGGTGATGATCCTACTAAAATTCATCTTAGATATGTACATCATCTTTACTTACAGGCGTATGCTGCCTGGTTTCCATAAGCTGTGTAAATGCTGAAATATCTCTGCAACTAATGGCCAATCATTTCCTTTTCCTTTAGAAAAGGTAATATTCCCATAACTGTGTGTGCAGTAAAAATAAAATAAAAGTGCTATAAGGAGAAACCAACCTAACTATGGCCGGTTTGAAAGTAAAACTAAAGGCAAAACTTTTTAGATAGAGTAAGGGAGGACTATAGGTCAATGTCTTTTTGATTCTTCCATACCCCTTGAAGAACCTCTCTGCATCGTTTTCTCTGGCAGCTGGGTTCTGCCGACCAATGAGGACTCTGCAACCACTCATATTTTCAATATTCTGAAACAAGGTCTCAAGATGTCCAATTGCCAAATGACCCCTGTGTCACACTGGGGGCAAAGGGGACATAATTTCCCCCTCACTTCCTGTCCCATAGCCAAAACAGGAAGTTAGAGGAAATCTCTCAAATGTGAAGGAATCCCTGGTTATCACCAGAACTAGTCCTTCCCATTGAAAGATTTTACATCTAATTTGGGATTTTTTTTTTACTTTCAGTAACAATGGTAAGCAGGACAAAGAAAGGGGTGAATCTTATGTCCCAATCACAAGATTTCCCCTCTACTCCTGTTCTGGTGACGACCCAGAATTTGGGGTTTTTCTTTTCACTTTCAATGATAACTGTAAACAGGGCAAATAGAGAGGGATAATCTCCTTATTAGGGACACACAAACACTCTATTCAAAACTTAAAAAAAAAAAGTTTTACCCTTTAGTTATACTTTAAGCTAACCAAGAACTTTTAGATTTTCCCTGTTCATCACTTGATTCCCCCATTCACACTAAACAGCATGAATAGAGAATTCTGCACCGCCAACTATTGTATTCAGACTCGTGGCTGCCTCAATTCCCATACAGGTACGTCTTCTGATTGAATGCAGTCATTGTTCAGCAGAGAATTTTCCACCCGACTTAGTTGATTTTTCAAAAAGATTTCTCTTCACTTCCTGTCCCAAAGACAAAACGGGAGGTGAGAGGAAATTTAGGGGATTTTCTTTTACCTCCAATGGAAACTGTAAACCGGACAAATTGAGAGGGTAAATCTCCCTAATGGGTCACAGACACCAATAAAAGAATGATGGGTGTTCTAATACCTTTCCACTCTGTCCAAAACAAAAATACCTTTTTAGTTCTAAACCTTGACCGAAAAACAAAAGGCAAAACTTTGTTGAAAACTAAAAAAAAAAAAGCGAGTGGAGAGATTAGAACACTTGTTGGTTTTTATTGCTGTGTTCCCCATTAGGGACATTCACCCTCTCAAATAACCTCTCCTGTTTACCGTTTTCTTTGAAAGTAAAAGAAAATCCCCAAATTTGGGTTGTCCCTAGAAAAGTAAGAGGGGAAATCTTCCAATGGGGACACCAGGTCTGGTGGCCCCAAGGAATTTCCTCTTTTTGCAGGAATTTTCCCTAACTTCCTTTTTGTCCAAGGGACAGGAAGTGAAGGGAAATCTCTTCAATGGGACACAGATGGCAAAAAATTAACTGACATGGCTGATGATCCTCCCTTATTCTATCCAAAATGGGGGGGGGGGGTTCCCTATAGTACTACTTTTATGTTGGCCGAACATGGTGCAGCCTGATTCGACAATTTCTTTTAGATTTGCCAACTCGGGAGTGAGAAGTCCGATTTAGATCAAACGATGTGTAGTTGTTAGTAAGGAGATTGTGCAGTCTGATTGTAATGTGTGTGTCAAGAATTGGAGCATGCACTTGGTGTTTCTTGCATGCAAGTGTTTTTCTAGACCTACCAGAGCATATTTTGTAGTCTTGTTATATCATGTGTTTGCACTAGCATTGCACCAATACTGGTGTGGATACTAAGCGTTTGCACGAGTACTTGTCCTTGTGCAAACACCTTGCACTGTCTGGCCCCCCTGTTTTTTCTTACCGGAGCTCCGAAATTCAGTGGGCGCTATGCCACGTCGCTCTCTCCGCGGCTTCTCGGCTCTTCATTGGATAGATGGATAGCAGGCGCAGCCATCGGCTCCCGCTACTCAATCAAATCCAATGACGCGGAGGGGCGGCGCCGAGTCATACACTTAGCGACTATGTACGCCGTCGCCGAGTGTATGACACGGGAGCACGCCTGCAAGGTAACCACCTCGGGAGAGAGCTTCCCAGAGGGGGTTATCTATTGCGGGGAGGAGCCGCGAGCGCCGACGTGGGACTCTAAAAGAGGATGATCGGGGCCACTCTGTGCAAAACGAACTGCACAGTGGAGGTGTGTGTGTGTTTAGTTTTTTTTACGTGAACCTTTTAGTACCACTTCGACTCTGCTCACATGTGTGAGCCGGTTTGTAGTGCGATTTCAAAGCCCAGTTCAGGTGTGATTCTAATGCGAATTGTACTGTATGAGATTGGAAATCGCACCTGAACCGGACTAAAATCGCACAGGACTCTTTATCAAATCGCAGTGCGGCCGGGCTGCACATATGTGAAGAGGCTGTAAAAACTTGCTGAAATGCCCATGAAAACTGATGTCTGTGCGCATTTTCCATTAGTTTTCATGCATGTATGCTGTGAACGACCCCTTAAAAAAAAAAAAAAAAAAAAACTGTTACATGACACTAAAAATAAGTATCGGTAATTGGTATCAGCGAGTACTTGAGGAAGAAGTATCTGTACTGTCTCAAAAAACTGGTATTGGTGCATCCCTAGCTAGTTTTTTTTTTTTTTTAATGCCAGTAAGCTGCTCTCCAAATGCGTATTTGGGGCTTTTTTTTTGCCCCACAACACTGCTCCCAAATCTAGATCTTAAAGCCACAATGTGCATGGACACATGCTACATTCAGAGGCATAAAAATGCCTCTAAGGCCTCATGCACAGTCCTGAGGCTTAAAATTTGCTGTAGAAATAAAAATGTAGAATCTGCATGAAAGCATTGCTTGATTAGGGGCACATGGAGCCATTCACTTTTATGGCCGATGCATAAAGGTAAGTTATTCTGATTTCGGTGGCTGCATACTGGTTTCAGATCAGTGCCTTTCAGTATTTTGCAGAAGCCAGCGACAACTGGGCAGCTTGGATTTTCCAGACAGCAATAGCAGCCACTCAAGACAGATTTCTTTTGTAATAATAATTTTACATTTGTGCAATACGCTATATCATATTGCAATGCAACTTGGTAAAGAATGATAAAGGCAACTTGTTCGTCTAAGGGCCCATTCACGTTATTTACATTGGGATGTTCTAAGAAGTGTTGCCCAGCACAGTGCCAACACAAAGGCAAGATGTTTCCTGTGGTGTCAGCGCACACCACAGCAGCACAGTGGTATGAAAAGACTGTGTGTGTGTTTTTGTTTGTTTTGTTTTTATTCAGTGCAGCAGGTTGCACGCAAACCACTGCATCCCAACCAGTGGACTGTGTGTGTGTGTGTGTGTGTGTGTGTGTGTGTTTTTGTTTGTTTTGTTTTTATTCAGTGCAGCAGGTTGCACGCAAACCACTGCATCCCAACCAGTGGAGTGTGTGTGTGTGTTTTTTGTTTGTTTGGTTTGTTTTTATTCAGTGCAGCAGGTTGCACGCAAACCACTGCATCCCAACGCATCCCAACCAGTGTTAATTTAGTCGACTAAATGAATACTATTTTAGTCGACTAAAATGCGACTAAAACAATTGAGATGACTAAAATACGACTAAAACTAAAGTGCCATTTTAGTCCTAAGACTAAAACTAAATTGAAATTTGACTTCAAAATGAACACTGGTCTATAGTGCATGTTCATACCATAATAAGATATTAGATTTTCATTCCAGCAGTATATAATGAGTTTGGAAATTGTAGAGAAATGTTAACTAATGCATTACAATTTTAATTACACATTAGATTTTAGACGACTAAAATTAGTTTTAGTTGACTAAAATGCACTGGAGATTTTAGTCGACTAAAACGTAGGAAATTTTAGTCAACTAAAATGTACTGGAGATTTAGTCGATTAAATACGACTAAAACTAAAACAATTGCAGAAGACTAAAATGAGACTAAAACTAAAATGCCATTTTAGTCCCAAGACTAAGACGAAAACTAAATCGAAATTTGCTGCCAAAGTTAACACTGATCCCAACACATTTGTGGTGAGTGGAACGTAATGAAATGTTACTTGTAACGATTCACTATAGTTCCATCAAAAAATAAACCGTGTGCTGCACCGGGTTTTGTGTTTTGGACCCTGTGTTCTCCCAACAGGCACCAGTGACTGTTCACAGCTGCTTGTGTGAATCCAGCCCTAAGACTGTATTGTAAGCAGGCTTGGTACATTGTTTTTGCCAGAAAATGTGCCTAGGAATTGTGCTACAATGTTAGTAACTATTTCTTTGGTGATTATATAATATCAGTTTTTTGTGTTGCACTCAAATAGAATCGTTTTTTAAGAGATCTTAATTTCTGTGTAAGCTTTCACAGACTTGGTAAACTAATGTCTTTTGTTTATCCAGAAAGGAATGGTTGGACCTCAAGGCTGAATACCTTTCACTTCAGAGAGCCAGCATGGTGTCCCTCAAGAAGTCCCTATATGAAATAAGCCGTTCTTCTACAGGAGACATGGAAACTGAGCCAACGGGGCCAAACCTTGACTGTAAAGGTAGATTGATCTGAAGCATTCATGGTGCAATAGTACACAACACATACATGTGAACTGCCCTACTTGCTGAACAATTTGTATAGTAAGTCCTGTGATCTGTGCACCCCTACCAAACAACAAAACCAGGTCCTGTGTATGTACCTGATTTGAGCTCAGCTAAAACACAGCAGCTTGGGCAAAGACTGTTCCAACCTGTAGCTAATTAGTGAAGAAACAGTAGCTCACTGCTGCATTTAACCTGCAATTGTTCCTCACATCAGCATATTCCCAGTTTTAGGCCAGCCATATATGGAGCAAATTTATTTCCTGCAACCACGGGTTGCAGGAAAGAAATTTGCTTGATTTTTCTCTATCAACACAGACCTGGTTGATGCGGGAATCCCTCCTGCTGGCCGTCCCCGCCGGGATCCGACGGTAATTATTGCTAGCGATAATCGCAAGAGAATCCAAGTTGCTTAATCAATTTGGTACATTCAGCCTGCCCATTTCTGCTGAACCGGCCGAGATTCGAATTGTGTATGGCCGGCCTTAGATGGAAACCTCTGCTATGCAGTGAATTCTTCCTCTCCCCCTATGAATACTGCTATGTGGAGTATTACAGATGGATAATATGAAAACCGATTTCAAGTACCATTTAAGGATTTGTAACAAATATATCGTATACTTGATTCAATTGGCATCTTGCATTTTTGCCTACACTTTTGCTTTAAAAAACACACTAGTTACTGTACTCATCAGTGAATTCATTTTACAGTTGTCCCAATATTTGCCCTGTTTACTTTCTTTCAGTTTCTGTGCATTGTCCCATCACATTATATTTTGTCAGTTTCTCTTCATATTTTCCTCATTTATTCGACAGCAAATAGTGCAAAGAATGAAAATCTTGGACCTCAGTTTGTATGTGGCGTTATTGTGAAGATCACTTGCTCAGATCCTCTGCCGGTTCGGAAATCTGTTAAGGTAAGCAAATAAAACAATATTTATTGACTTATTAGTTGTAGCCGCATAATGTATCTTAAAGGCTGAAGAGTTCCGTTTCATATTTAAGGCCTGGTTCACATTATCACGGGTCTGCAGGCTGTGTTTGCGTGGGCATAGCAGCCCATTCATTTGAATGGGCTGCTGTGCCTGTTTTTCATGCAGGAAAAAGGTTCATGCACCATTTTCAAAATGCAGCGGCCGGGAAATCACGCACCATGTGATTTTGTCGGCAGTTCCTGCACCTTCAAACCTGCTGCGTTTTTAGATGCGTGGAGGTGCCATTAAGAATGAATGGCAGCCCTCCTCATTTTTAAACGGCAGCACATTTTGGCTGCGGGTGGTTGCTGGTGCGGGAACAGGTGAGATTCCCGCACCAGCAACCACTCGCAATAGTGTGAGTAAAGCTGAACTTTGGAAATTAGACACAAATTCTGGAGTTTAGCAATGATGCTATGTATGCCAACAGACTTTTTGGAAAAACTCCTCAGATAATTGGATTAGTGACGTTATGATGGAATATACCAAGATTTTCTAAGTTTCATGTGTTCTTTTACAGTAAAATTTAACAGGTTTCCCTTTAGGTTGTGACTGCAGCCTCCTTTACATGATTCACTGTTGTGCTGTTTCAGTTTCTATAATCTGTAGTCTGCATTGAGCTCGGAGAGCGAGCTGCACTTGAATACATTAATATGAATGCAGTTGTTCAAGACGTAAGAATAATGCCAACTGTATATAGATTTGAGGCCCTGAAGATGGATGGAAGGAGAAAAATTTGTACCACCCTGTCAGTCTGTACCTTGGATTTGTCTTTAATTGCTAGACTCCTGTGTTTTAGAGGGTAAAGCTGGCCATAGATGGTTCAAAACCATCTATGGGCAGTCTGTACCCAAGTCCGTCTATCCAACCAGCATGTCAGATTTCTAGCATTTGATTAGTGCCAGTGGCTATAGTTGCTAGCAAAAATCATTGTGTACTCCCGGCAGGGATGGCAGCCATCGCTGGCAGAACACAATAGCTCTGCAGGAGGGGTTCTCCCATCAGCACTGACTGCGTTGATAGAGGAAAGAAAATCGCATAATCTATGGCCTGCCTAAAGGCCCCTTTTCCCACAGGCGCCTTCGTTTGGCGGACTCCGCTTGCTCAGCGGGGGATCACTCTGCTGATCCCCACTGAGCAGGCTGATGACAGGTCCATCTCCGCTCACTGTACAGAGCGGAGACGGACCCAGTCCCGCTCTCCTCTATGGGGAGATCGGGTGAAAACTGACCGCCTGTCCGTTTTTCATCGGATGCACCAGACGGATGGATAAGACAACCATCCGTCCTGGATTTGGCGAGCAGGATCGGATCAGTTAGCGTCGGATGTCAGCGGACATCCGCCGCTCAATTGGGGAGAGTATAATGTCTGATCAGACAGCTTGTGTGAAAGGGGCCTGACTGTTTGTAATGATGAGGTCATCCAGAGGTCATTTACACTGCTTATTTATATAACACTATGTGGAAAAATATATAGTTTCATCAAACTTTTTTTTTTTCTTTTTTCAGGAGATATTATCTGCAGTGTCTGAAGTGGTATATGTAGATATGCTGGAGGGGGATACGGAGTGTCATGCTCGCTTTAAGACTCCTGAAGAAGCTCAAGCTGTCCTGAAAGCACGCTCTGATCTGCAGAGCAAGCACAATTGGAAGGTTCAAATTCTCACTGGTAAGGAAATGGTTAATGGATATCAGTCACCTGCTGAGCAGTATGTTAACAAGTACAGCAGGGTATAGACTGCATGAAACAAAAGCAGAGAAATAGGTTATAGATACCATCTACATTTTAGATGCAACCTTGTATAGTCTATGTAAGTTTGTATTCAAAAGCCAAGCACAGCATAGATGGTCATTTTATTTTATTTTTTTTTTTTTCAACCAGTGGTATGAACAAAAAAACTGACTCAATTTTTCCATTAAAGGTGGATAGGGGGGAATCCTTCCCACTGAGCTATTGTACTCTGACAGCAGGAAGACTTCCCCTGTGTCAGAATACACTGATCAGTGTTCCAGAGCTGCAGCTCTGATTGCGGAAAATCCAACATGGCAGAGGTACAGAATTTGATCGATCGGTTCAACCAGAGGGGCCATACATGGATTTACATTTAGATGGGCCCTTAAGTACAGCTTTTTTTTTTTACTTTTTGAAGAAAAAAAGTGGTTTCCCCCCCCCCAAGAGGAGTCTGCATTGCACCCACAATCAGTAGATAATGGGTGCAATGTCAGGCTCCTGCAGACACCACCTGCAGATTTGTATCAGTAACTCTCTGCAGGCATTTAGTTACAAAGCTGGAGTAAGTGCGAATGAACTAGAAGGGTGCTCATCAGTGCCCCTACAGTTTGTTGAGAACTGCAGGTTTGTCTGCCACAGTGGAAGAGGGTTCCTGTGAATAAAGGATGCAGCTGCGCTGGCAAAGCCCTGCACAACCGCGCCAATTTTGAATTGATTTTTTTTTTAGCTTTTATCATGAAGTAAAGCCAGTCTCAGAACGTTCCTGGGTTCCAGCCAATATAGTAGCCACAAGTCAGTGCCCTTTTATTCAATGCTTCCTTTATTAGAGGAAGTTGCTTGTACTTATATTTGCACAGTTCATATTATGTAAATTTACTTGGGATTCAGTCCTATCTGGAGCTCTTGATTCCCAGCCTAAACCAAATCAATGGACGCTGGTATATTCCACAATCTTTTATCTTCCTTTAGGAGACGGTGAGCAGCGATATTGGCAGAAGATCTTAGTGGATAGGCAGGCAAAACTGAACAGACCTCGTGAAAAGAAAAGGGGAACTGAAAAGGTGAATACTAATTTTTATTATATATTATTTATTTATAATATACATACATACATACACACACACACACACACACACACACACACACACACACACACACACACACACACACACACACACCCTCAAAAATTCTGCTTGCATTTTGCAAGTGGATTTTGAGGGCTGGCGAGTGTGGGCTGCCTGGGAGCGGGGGGGCGAGCACTGCCGGCAGCCTAGGTTTAATGGGATTGATCTATGGGGAAGAGAGGAGAGTCACCGCCGCCTGGTTGTTCAGAGAGCGGGGAACATAACCGCTTTCAATTCAATTGCTGTGTGTTCCCTGCCGTGCACAGTCATATACAGCCCCTCCCCCTTGTCCGGGTAACTTTGATAGACCACCCATCCAATCCTGGGATGGGTGATCTGTCTATCAGTTACCCAGACAAGGGGGAAGGGCTGTATATGACGGCGCGCGGTGGGGAACACACAGCTATTGAATTGAAACCTGTTGTGTTCCCCGCGCTCTGATCAACCAGATGGCGACGGTGGCGGCTCTCCTCTCTCTCGTCCTTAGCACAGGTAGGCTGCCCTGGGAACACATGGCTGCACTGGTAGACACGGGCAGGCTGCATTTTTGGGCACGGATAAAGTTGTTGTTAATATTTTTTTTTATAACTTAATTCTGCATAAAACATTTAAGTGCCATTTTATGAGGGCGTGTCTAGGGGCGGGACATGGTAGTGGTTGGGCGGGGCAACTGGTGGCGAGTAACCCTTGAGGCCTGGCTAGTAGCTCAGGACTTGAAGTTTTGAGGTGTGTGTGTGTGTGTGTGTGTGTGTGTGTGTGTGTGTGTGTGTGTGTGTGTGTGTGTATATATATATATATATATATATATATATATATATATATGCACGTGTACACGCGCGCACACACACACACACACGTGTTTCTCAACATATTCAAAATAAATGGTAAGTTACTGAAGAAGCTTTTTTTTTTTTTTTTTTTTTTTTTTTTAATGCGTGAATCATGTACTCTTAAGCCAGGTACACGCCACTAGTTTTTTTGGGGTTGAACGAAAAAAAACTAGCAATCCAATGTTGGTACAACGATCTCTCCTGCTGAGCTATTGTGTTCTGACAGAGGGACCCCCCTCCCCTGCCAGAACACTCTGGTCAGCTCTCTCAGCCATTGGCTAAGAGCGCCGATTGGCAGCCGGTGACTGCTGGTATTCCAGCATGCTCGTCCAACAGAAAAGGCTGGCCTAAAGGCCCGCTTCTGTTGGACCGGCTGCCATGCACACGGGCCAAATGTCAGCCGGGCCAATGTCGCCCCAACATTCAGCCTGTGTACTAGGCTTTAGGCTGGCCATAGACGGAGCAAATTTCTTTCCTGCAACCACAGAAAATAAATTTGCTTGACTCCATCAACAGACAGTGGAATTCCTCCCATCGAGCCAATATGCGCAAGAAGTCGCCGGGAGAAGACTGTCATTTTTGCTAGCCTCTCTAACAGCCGCTTGCAATAATTGCATGTAAAATCCTGCAGGCTGGGTGTTCCCAAGTTGATCGATCAACTTGGGTACATTCAGCCTTGCCCGTACCTGGTTTCGAAACTCGGCCGCGATGCAAACCGTCTGGTCGGCTTTATTGACCTTTCTTTCTTAAAATGCCAGTTGCCTGGCTCTTATGTGGACTATCTCTTGCTTGAATAGGTTTAGTCACTGGCACAGAAAAACATCTAGTAGTTTATGAAATTTCTGATCTCCATACTTAAAAAGCTGAGCCCAGTCAAATGAAGCAGTGTAAACTGCATGGCCCCTTGTAAAGGTGGGCACAGATGGACCGAAATTCGACCAGCTCAGCAAGGACCAGCTAAATTTCGATCTGTGTCCCTCCCTCCCGATTTAATTAGATCGACTTCTTTTGAATAGCCACACTTTCGTTTTCAGCCAGTGATCTGTGTAATATGACAATGGAGAAACCCTGCTAGCAGAATACATTGTTGCAGTGGTGAGGATTCCTTTTGCCACTTCACTTGTGTAGATGGGGGGAGATCCTTTTTTTTTTTTTTTTTTTTTATGTTCAGCCCACCGACTAAATCAAGAAAAACTAAACCTGTATTTCCAGCTGAACAATCGTATAGTGGTTGTAAATGCTTTTTACCTTCATGTATTCTACTGTTACTGTTGTACATAGACACATAGTTGTAAATTGCCTTCTATTTCAAGTTTACATTTCACAAGTCCACATTTAACAGTACAATTCTTCTTACACGCAGTAAATGGGAAGAGTTTGCGGCAAATGGCTTTATTTAAATTTTTCAGAGGCTTTGCTCTGGGGCTTTTGTTCCTATGCGTCATTCTGTACTTCTTGACTCTGTGACCTGGAAGGAGCATGCGCATATTAAGTATTGGGATACCTGATGCCGCACATCATTGTTGTTGGTCAGGAAGGACAAAGATAAAAGCTTGCATTTACAAGTAGGCAGGACCGCCCACGTATTCATATTCTGATAAGTTGCCTTTGAGGAAAAGATTGGAAATCCAGATAAGTTGCATTCTAATTTATTTCTCCATTTGTTTTTTGTTTACAGTTGGTTGCGAAAGCTGAGAAAATCCGCCTTGTTAAAACCCAAGAGGCTTGCAAACACATCAGATTCTGTGAAGAACCCTGACACACAGAAGGGACATTCAGACTTTTTTACATTTTATAATTCTTCAACATGCAAACACACACATTTCAGGTTACAGTTTTGTTAAGACATTCTTCTGTTGGATATTTTGGAAAAAAGTGTATTTTAAACATTGTATTGGAGGTAAATACAGAGTACAGCATCTCTTTCTGGGTGTTTGCTCAGGAGTAGGTTTGTTTGTTTTGTTTTTTTTTTTAAATAACAAACATGTCATACTTGCCTCCACTGTGCAGCTTGTTTTGCACAGAGTGGCCCCGAATGGCATTTTCTAGGGTCCCACGGCAGCTGTCTCGGCTCCCCCTCGGGGGTCACCTTGCGGGCGTGCTCCCGAGTCCTGTATTCCGTGTCCATAGCTGCCGAGTACAGGACTTGGCCCCAGCGCCTGCATCATTTGATTTGATTGACAGCAGCGCAAGCCAATGGCTGCGCTGCTATCAATCTATCCAATGAAGAGCCGAGAAGCCCGGGCAAAGGAAGAGCGTGTTCGCCACGCAGGACTTTCCAGGGCTCAGGTAAGTAAAACGACGGGCCAGTAATCATAGAATGTTTTTTCACCTTAATGCATAGGATGCATTAAGGTGAAAAAACTTGAACCTTTACAACCCCTTTAATGAGTTTGCTGGAAATATGGATAGGAAATGAATACGTGGTAGCTGCCACTGCTGACCTCACTGTCTGAAAATGCTAGTTGCCATATTAAAGCCGGGCAACATCGGCTAGTTCAATAAAAACCGTCCGACATTCAGCCAGTGTGTATGGTAGCTGGCAGCCAATGGCTGAGACCACCGATCAGAGTGTTCTGACTGGGGCCCGTCCACCTGTCAGAACACAACAGCTCAGCGGGTGTACTAACATTGGATCGAGCTGGGTTGAATGGAAAGACTCTGTGTATACCAGGCTTTACTGATCCCATAGTGCTGGTTTTTTATTTATTTATTTTTTTATATTGACATAAGCATGTAGTTTAGGGGTTTTGACCTCATGGATAAGTTTGGTGTTCTTGATCCAGCAAGTACTGAGGTGTGACAGCCAGGCAGCTGATTTCTTTAGAAGCAGATAAGTAATAGCAGCCTATGTATTCCACTGCCTGCGAGTGCATTTAATTTTTGTTCAAATTATTCTGTGTAAAGTCCAGGAAGTCCCCCAAACCCAGCCACGCTATGCATCCAGGCCCATTACTTTTTTATCATCTACCATAAGATAAGTAGAAAAGGAAAGGGGGCAGCATGCTAAAGCTTCTAGATGCTAAGGAACACCCCAGATGTTTTATATTCTGTTGTAAGTTTTTAGCATTTAAAATAAGGGTTACTACTAATCAATTTTAGTTATCATAGACCTGCTGATGACTACCAATGAATCAAGCAATTTGTAACTATGTTGCTGTTACTGCATATAATAACTTGGCTATGCAGTTTTTTCCTTTCCTCCAATGTGATCAAATTGCTTAAAGGAGATGTTCACCATTTAGAACATGTTAGATGTTATACCTGTATTTAGGATGTAATATGTTCCAGCACGTGTTCCTCTCACCCTGACAGCGGGCGGGGGTTCCCTCTCCCACGGCCGCTGTCACATAATATAAAATACAACACAGTTATTAACAGACTATCCTACAAGTAGGTTTAATACAGACAGGATTGTGAATGCTATGTGAAGCTGCCAGACAAAGGATATATTTGTTTTGTTTTAAAGAAAATAAAAATCCTTATTTTTAAGTCTTGTGGGGAACCGCTTTTTAAATGTTACAGCCTGCTAAGAAAGTGAACCTACACAATATATGCAATCAGAATGCCAGCAGTGGTTGGTTTACTGTTAAACACTGGCAATTTTTGCTCTTTTATGTTGCCATTGTAAAGTGTATATACTGGGAGCAGCAATGAAAAAGGGTCCAATGAGTAAAAAAATAAAGCAATTGGTGATGGCCAGATTTGCACTTGGTACTCTTAGAAAAACCCAGACATTGCATTCACAGTACTGATACATCTTGATATGGCTATATAATTACTGTGTCTGTGTATATAGGGTGACCAAAGGCTCTTTTAAATGATTAATTCTTTCTTCAACTGTAATTAAAAGAACACAGTTCTGTTTGGTCATCTTGTTAATGTCAGTGTGTAGTAGCATGGTGTGTAGCAAAGACTTGTTTAAAGGTACCATGAGCATTTAGCAACACTGATTCCCAGCAACAAGCATGTACAGATTTTTGCTGCTGGGATTTCAGCTGTGTGTGGATAGCTGCCACAAAGCCAATGCACTGCAATGGCAGGCTGTCAGCGGCTGCAGCTATTAATGCCTGTGCACGCAACCAGCAATTACCTGTGGTAATCGGCACAAGGGATGTTACTTAAAATCATTGCGATGTGTCCCTTGTGCTACTGGCTGGTACTTTAGTTGAAATCTTCCATCCTCCAATGCCCCCCCCCCTACCACTATACTCCTCTGGTGCGGCAGGGGTTAATGGAGCCCAGGGACCTGTCATATGCACTCAAGAGTACCAACCACGCGGGACCTTTTCTGCCCCCCCCTCCATTCTGTACTATAGCTTCCATAAATGAAAAACAAATTATGAATGGAGGAAGCAGATCTTTCATTCATCTGCCCATCCTCATTCATAAATTTGTGTTTCATTCATGGAAGCTATAATACAGCTTCCATGAATGGAGGAGGGTGGTGGAAAAGGCAGGCATAGTTGGCACTTTTGATGCGTGCATATGGCAGATCCCTTGGCTCTTTTAGCCCCCAGCGCACTGGAAGATTGCAGGGGGTGGGGGAGGCATCAGAGGTTGGAAGATTTCAACAAAAGCACAACTAGCACAAGGGACATATCACATTGATTGTAAATGTCCCTTGTGTTAACTTTAATTTTAGTTAAAAGAAAAAAAAGTAAATTCGCACTTAAATATATCCATTTATAGGAACTGTTTGATGTGCAAAAAACATTTCAAATTGTGTTTTGACTCTTCTTGTCCAAGCACCCCTGCTAGAAAGCATAAAAAGCTCCCAGACCTCAGTGACACCACATCTTGGTGCAAAGAACACACCCCAGTCTAGAGACTGAACAATGTAGGAGCAACATCAATCTGCTTTCTCCTTTTTGAAAAGGAAAAATGGAACATCAGCACTTCCAGGACAATACTCTAATATATAGATTAAGTTTTATTAAATATACATTAAAATGCTCTTATGTGTTTTCAGACAGTCTTTTATCATTACGGGTTTCTGTCTTAAACATGGTATAACGTTTTAATGTATATTTAATAAAGCTGGATTTTTAGTAGAGGACTGTCCATGTTGTGCTGGTCCTTATGCATTCCTGGACTTGCTAATTGCTTAAAAGTGAGAAGTTTTTTGCTCCAGATGTTAACTTGGGCAGTGGATAAGAGCTATTAAAGAGCAGGCGAGCCATCATTGTTCATGCTCTATCTCTTCCAGTCATTCTTTTTCCTGTCAGCACATGTGCATGCAGTGGAGCTTTTATAGGCTTCTAATTTTGGAACTTCCCAGCCCTACTATAACTGCCCTGAAATGTTCTTAACGTAACAATACTGCTGATGTACAATCAATCACCTTATGGTGCCTGCAAGTTCCTTTGTTGGACTTCAAAATAATCACTGCGTCACTCTTACTGTACAGAGGCTCTCAGCTTCTCCCCAGGTTGTGGTTTAACTTGCTCCCTACTTGGCATTAAGCTTTGTCTCATGTCATTCAAATTCCAGAGCCCTAATAGACATTAGAGGTTGTGCACTTTTACATGGAGAGGGGCATAATCTCTTTTGGAGAGGCCTTAAGGCCCCTGTGCGCAACCAAGTTTCAAGGCCTCCGAAGTGACACTAGGATCAATTTAACCGCTTCCATACAGGCCTATTCTGGCACTAATCTCCTACATTTACTTGTAACCCCCAAACATTATATATATTTTTTTAGCAGACGCCCTAGGGAATAAAATGGCGGTCATTGCAACTTTTTATCTCGCACGGTATTTGCGCAACAATTTTTCAAACGCATTTTACTCTTTTGTCCATGGACCGACACAGCTTCTCTATTGACAAAGTGGGTATTATCCGTTAATTAGGAGTGACTAGGCAGAAAAACTTGTAAAAAGTGTTGCATCACGCTTTCTACAGTACCGCCCAGGGGGCGGACCCTCTGGGTATAACCTCAGTCTGCATCTTCGCAGATCAGTTTTTTTCTGTCTAGCAAGGAGTAGGACATGGCTCCCTTCGGGCCCATTTGTTTCCTGCAATCTTCGATCAACTGCCGACTGGGTGACAGGCTGGATCCTCGATCCTTGTAGTCTCCCCAGTTTCGACCATCGAGCGTGTGCCGACCCTAGCTACGCGCTGGGTTTTCCACGACATGCCCGTCGCTCCACGGGTGGCCGGTGAGCCTACGCTCCAGGGCCTGCATCGGACCGCTCAGCTTCGGCTGACCTTACGGCCGAGTCGCAGCAGCCTGGCCGGTGAGCGTCACGCTCCAGGTCATACATATGATTGTCCCTTTTGGGTCCAATCACAGCATGCCTGGCCAACAGACACCTTCCGTTTGGAATGTCTTCCAGCATAATACATGCAGGATAGGTAAGTAAAACTCGGCTGGGTGATTTAGCTGGACATTCCTGGAGAGATCAAGTAAGTGGTTGTGGCCCCTTTCTTCCCTCTCTCCCTGCCTTTCCCCCCTCCCTGGGCTTCTAGCTAAAGGTTGCTGGGTGCTGGGGGTCACCTAGGGGGTTCCACTGGAGCGGGGCTGGCTGTAACTAACATTTTAAAGAAATGTCATTTCTGCTTACCTGTGTTTGTGTGCTTCCTCCTCCATGCTGTCGGCTGCCATTTTGAGGTGGTCCATGCCGAGTTCGGCCTCTTGTGACTGCCCAGCGGCCATCTTCCTGTGGTTCGGCCACACCCACTGGCCCCTATCAGCTGATCGGCGGCCATGTTTGTCCACCCTGTATGCATATATTGCCGTTCGGTGGCCATCTTTTTGTGGGCTATGGCTGCTTGACCTCTATCTTCGGTCGGCGGCCATTTTCTTAGAGCCCACATTATCTTCCATACAGACGTTTTTTGGCAACCATTTTGCGAGAGCCTCCGGCCTCTAGGGTGCATTACACTGGTGTGAAAATTCACACAGGAAATGCTGATAAAAGAAGCAGACTGACACAGCAGCAGTGGGACAGCATCACAGGCGCAGCACACGGCAGCATAGCAGTACTGGTCCAGAGTGGTGAGTCCTCTGGGTGACCCAGCCTCTCTGCAGCACAGGAGGGTGGCCTATTGATACCTTGCCTGGAGCCCTGTGGGTGTCAGCGTGTGGTCAGCATAGCATCTGAGCCAGATGTCTTCTCCCCTGAAACACCAGATTTAGCAGCTGGTGTCCCTGAGGTGTCTATAAACGCTATGACGGCAATCCTAGAGGCGTTTGCTGCCAGGGTGAAAGCAGCACACGGGAATACAGGGAGTAGTAAATGCCCCGTCCCCTGCAAGCTTCTGGGGATAATTCTGGTGCAGAACCAGGTCCAGCTACGGCTCCGGGCCCAGATTCTGACGCATCAGAGACTGCAGACCGTGACCGGACAGTGAGGATGACTCAAAGTCCAGGTCAGTACGCGAGACGGCTCTGGTATCTGACCTTATTACTGCAGTGCGGGATATGCTAAGATTGGAAAATACTGCAGAAGCAGCAGAGTCTCCGGTCCACTTGGGTTTCATAGACCTGCCCGCACTGCTAAGGTGTTCCCTTGTGTGTCTTTTGATAAACTCTTATACAAGGAATGGGAGAACCCACTGAGGGTCTTTACAGCCCAAAAAGGTTTGCGGTACGGTACCCCTTTGAGGAGAATTTTCTGAAGAGATGGACCTCTCCCCCCTATAGTGGACCCTCCGGTGTCCAGACTTAATAGAGCCACCACAATTCCTGTAGAAGGGGCTCCTGTTTTCAAGGACCCTGTGGATAAGAAGGCTGAAGCACTCGCTTGCTACCTATACTCAGTGGTAGGCTCGGCAGTACGCCCGGCATTGGCGGGGGCCCTAGTGTCTCACACACTTACTAAATGGGCAAGATTGCTACTCCAGGGGTTAAGGAGCGAGATGCTCCTCCTGATGAGATAACATTGGCCGACCTGTTGGTCCAGGGCCTTAGGTTGTCTGCGAGTCAGACATGGATACTATTCCCCTGCTGTCTAAAGCTTTGGTTTATGCAGTAGCAATACGCCGCCTGATCTGGCTAAAAGGCTGGTCTGCGGACCAGACTTCCAAGAAAGCCCTGTTGGATCTGCCTTTTAAGGGCGACAGACTTTTTGGGGCTCTCTGGATGACATCATCAAGGATGCCACAGGAGGTAAAGGCACTTTGCTTCCCCAAATTAGCAAGGGTAAGGGGCCATGCCAAGGGCAAGGGCCCTCCTTTACTGCACGCAAGCGTTTTTTTCGTCCCCCTAGGGCGACAGGGAAAAGACCCCAGGCCGATAAAGCGCCTGCCCAAGGACAGAAGCGTCCTTGGTCCCGCATACCCAATAAGCCTGCGGACAAATTTGCGTCCGCATGAAGGTCCTCCCCCACCCAGCTCTTGGGTGGGGGGACGTCTTCGCAAATTTGCGACTCAGTGGACAGCTCTAATCTCCGACAGGTGGGTTTGCGAAGTAATCTCCTCACGCTACAAGATAGTTTCTCTCTTGTCCACCAGACAGATTCATCACCTCCAATCTCCAGCTACTACCGACCCGTCGGGAGGCCCTGTATGGGGTGGTCCAGGGTCTACTGGAACGCGGGGTAGTTATTCCAGTTCCAGAACTGGAACGGGGTTTTTACTCAAATCTGTTCATTGTGCCGAAGGAGGGGGTTCGTCCAAGCTTGGATCTCAGAGCCCTCAATTGCTTTGTGAAAGTACAAAGATTTCGGATGGAGTCGGCTCGATCTGTAGTCACGGCTCTCCATCCGGGGGACTTTCTGGCCTCCTTGGACATCAAGGACGCATACCTGCATGTCCCCATATACTCCAGACACCAGAAGTTTCTGCGATTTGCTATCGGGAAGGACCACTACCAGTTTTTGGCCCTCCCGTTGGGCCTTGCCTCAGCACCCAGGACGTTCACCAAGGTGCTCGCTCCGATTCCGGCACTTCTAAGACAACGGGGTATCGCTATCACAGGCTACTTATACGACCTTCTGCTGAAGGCCCCTTCAAGCTCAGAATTAGAGGTAAGCGTGTCCATTACCTGTCAGACTCTTAGACTGTGGTTGGTTACTAAACACGCAAAAGTCAGTATTGGTGCCCCCTCAACGCCTAGTGTACCTGGGGTCGATTCTGGATTCTTCAGAGGCAAAGGTATTCCTCCCTGTGGAGAAGTTGCAGACCCTCCGGGCTGCAGTACGGCAGCTGACTTCCAGGAATTGGTCGTCACTCCGTTTTTTGCATGCGAGTGTTGGGCCTCATGGTAGCCTCCTTCGAGGCGGTCCCATATGCTCAATACCACACTCGAGTGTTACAGAAGGAAGTTCTGTCCAGATGGAACAGATGCCCTTCATCTCTGGATTATCAAATCCGAGTGAGCCACCTAGTCAGGAGATCCCTGGTATGGTGGCTGACAGCACCGGCTCTAATGGCCGGGGAAGTCATTTCTTCCGGTTTACTGGATAGTGATCATGACGGACGCCAGCCTTACAGGTTGGGGAGGAGTCTGGGGTGTTCAGTCGGCGCAAGGTCGCTGGACCCCAGAGGAAGCCCTCCTGCCGATCAATGTCCTGGTAATCCGGGCGATCAGGCTGTGCCTCTTCAAATGGTCTCAGAGGCTGCAAGGGCGTCCAGTCAGGATCCAGTCAGACAACGCCACAGCAGTGGCATATGTCAATCATCAAGGAGGAACAAGAAGCTCAGCTGCAGCATCAGAGTTCGCTCGCATCCTGAAGTGGGCAGAGAGGAGCGTACCGGCACTGTCGGCCATGTACATGACGGGTGTGGAAAACTGGCAGGCGGACTACCTGAGCCGTCAGATGCTGGACCAGGGAGAATGGTCCTTACACCCGGAGGTGTTCCAACTCCTCTGCCAAAGATGGGGCACACCAGACGTAGATCTTCTGGCTTCCCGACTCAATCAGAAGGTATTGAGGTTTGTGGCCCGGTCAAGAGACCCATGGGCAGACGCAACGGACGCGTTGGTAGCATCGTGGGGTCAGTATCGGCTAATCTATGCCTTCCCTCCCTTAAGGCTTCTTCCTCTTCTGCTCCGCAGAGTGGAGGCAGAGGGAATTCCAATGATCCTAATTGCTCCAGATTGGCCTCAGCGTCCTTGGTACGCCGATCTAGTACGTCTGGTAGCAGACATCCCCTGACGCCTACCACTACGGAAGGACCTGCTATCGCAAGGTCCCATACTCCATCCTGCTTTACAGTCATTGGCTTTAACGGCATGGCTGTTGAGAACCAGGTACTGAGAGACCGGGGCCTGTCAGACTGAGTAATTTCTACTATGAGAAGTGCTCGAAAACCATCCTCTAGGAAGGTTTATCACCGCACTTGGAAGGCCTACGTCTCCATGTGTGAGGAAATGAAATGGCATCCGCGTACCTATTTGGTTTCCAGAATCCTGCTGTTTTTACAGCATGGGGTGGACCAAAGGCTTGCCCTAAGTACGATTTAAGGGACAGATATCTGCCCTGGCTGTCTTTTTTCAGCGACCCCTGGCGACTCACTCTCTCTCGTGAGTACATTTGTGCAAGGGGTTCGACATGTGGCCCCTCCGGTCCGCCCCCCGTTACCTCCGTGGGACTTGAACCTGGTCCTCTCGGTGCTTCAGAAGGCACCGTTTTGAGAAGATTAGAGATATTCCCCTGTTGACACTTTCTCAGAAAGTGGTCCTTTTGGTGGCTGTTACGTCAGTTAGACGAGTCTCTGAGCTGGCAGCCTTGTCCTGCAAGGCTCCCTATTTGATTTTCCACAAGGATAAGGTGGTGCTGCGGCCGCAGCCTTCCTTTCTTCCGAAAGTCGTTTCGGCTTTTCATCTCAACGAAGACATTGTACTTCCATCCTTGTGTCCTCAGCCGTCGAATCCTAAGGAGTCGGCGTTGCATTCCTTGGACGTTGTCTGAGCTTTGAGAGTATACCTATCTGCTACTTCCCTGTTCCGGAAGTCAGACTCACTGTTTGTTTCGGTGGCTGGTCCCAAGAAGGGCCAAGCAGTCTCGTCGGCCACCATCTCTAGGTGGATCCGACAGATAGTAATCCAGGCTTACGCCTTAAAGGGTCAGGCGCCCCCCTTTCCTGTCACGGCACAATCGACCAGGGCAATAGGTGCCTCTTGGGCTTTCCGACATCAAGCGTCTGTTTCCCAATTCTGTAAAGCGGCGACTTGGTCGTCCGCTCACACTTTCACAAAATTCTACAAAATTGATGTAGGTGCATCTTCGGATGCCTCTTTCGGCCGCAAGGTTTTACAAGCGGCTGTTTAGAGTTGCAACTCCTCCGTTGGAGGAGTGCTGTTTTGTGTTTGGGGTGAAGTTTATTTTTATGCTGTTGCCACCCCTAGTTTTTTTTTCTCTGACACTGCTTTGGGACGTCCCACTTTGTCAATAGAGAAGCTGTGTCGGTCCATGGACGAAAGAGTAAATAGGATTTTTTACTCACTGTAAAATCCTTTTCTCTGAGTCCATGGACCGACACAGCACCCACCCCTCCTTTTAAGTTTGTACTGCTTTTTGACAAACTGATCTGCGAAGATGCAGACTGAGAGGTTATACCCAGAGGGTCCGCCCCCTGGGCGGTACTGTAGAAGGTGTGATGCAACACTTTTTACAAGTTTTTCTGCCTAGTTACTCCTAATTAACGGATAATACCCACTTTGTCAATGGAGAAGCTGTGTCGGTCCATGGACTCAGAGAAAAGGATTTTACGGTGAGTAAAAAATCCTATTTTTTTTTTTTTTTTTTGGGGGGGGGAAAAAAAACTTTCACGAATTAAAAAATAACAAAACAGTAAAGTTAGCCCAATTTTTTTTTTTTTTTATATATATAATGTGAAAGAAAATGTTGCGCCGAGTAAATGGATACCCAACATGTCACGCTTTAAAATTGTGCTCACTCATGGAATAGTGCCAAATTCCGGTACTTAAAAATCTCCATAGTCGACGCTTTAACATTTTTTACAGGGTACCAGTTTAGAGTTAGAGGAGGTTTTGTGCGCAGTGATACCTTACATGTGTGGTTTGCACGGCGTTTACTTATGTGGGCAGGACTTGCGTGTGCGTTCGCTTCTGAGCGCGAACTACCGGGGACAGGGGCATTTAAAAAAAAAGTTATTTTTTTTTATTATTATTTTACTTTTTACACTTATTTTATTTTTATATCACTTTTTTTATATCCCTTTTATTCCTATTACAAGTTATGTAAACATCCCTTGTAATAGGAATCGTTTGTGACAGGTCTTCTCTATGTAGAAATGCAGGGGTCAATAAGACCTCCACATCTCTGCTCCAGGCTGGAAAGCATGAGACGAAAAAAAAAAAAAATCACTATCCCATGCTTACCAGCTGTGATCGCGGCTTTGGTTTACAATCGCGGCCTGGACATGACATCATAACATCGCACCCGGGCCTCCGAGGGTCAAAGAGATAACTGGTGACCCATATGATCACTGGAAATCTCTATGGTCGTCATCCGGCGGCAGCCGATTCTTTATCCGGCTTCCCGATGGCACGGGAGAGCCTGGAGAAGCATCAGATGGAGGGGGGTGTGTCCCCTCCCGTCCCCTTTCTTCGCCTTTAAGAACAATCAAGCGGTGGAACTGCCGCTTTGATCACTCTTATGGTGCACAGAATCGCCGGCTGAAAAAGAGGATATCTGAATGATACCTGTAGCTGCAGGCATCTATCAGATATCCTCACTGAAAGTCAAGGACGTCATATGACGGCCTTGGGCTGGAAGTGGTTAAAGTGCAACACAGCTCACATCTGTCACCTTGCCTTCTCATATCATTATTCAACACCACATTATTAGCCCCTTGTACATCTTCTTCGCACCCGCTGAGCTCTGTTGTGCCAGGACTGTAAGAGCCTGATACCAAGTCAAAGTACAGTACTTGCGCTGCTTGCATTTAAAAATATAAATGTATTTATGATTACAAAGCTTTTATGCATCTGTTATATCTGGCTTGAGATTAGCTGTAATTTTAGGAAGTTTATAGATGCCAGACAAGCCACTAAATAAGCAGTTAAAGCTGTTTGTTTAAAAGTAAACTATTTCCTTCACTAACATGTGCACCCACTGTATAAACTGTATATAGCCCCAGCTCCATATAGCACTGTTTTTCTGGGTGTGAGACGAGATCTTCTGATCTCATACCCGAAACAAAATGTCAGGCAGAGTGGCACTCAACCATTCATTGGCAACTTTGTATTCGATCAGTGAATACGAAGCTTTCATTAATTCTCTGTGTCAGAGAGGCAGGGTGATAACGTCATCATCGCCAACTTGGCCAATTAAAGGAAGCTTTGTATTTGTTAGAATACAAAGTTGCTTATGAGTGCGGCTCACTCAGCCTGACGCTTTTTTTTTAATAAGATCTTGTCTCACACCTAGAGCACATTGCTGTATACTGTATGTAGCTGAGGCTACATCCAGTTTATACAGTGCACCCAACAGGATGCACATGTTAATGAAGGCATTCATTTGCTAGGGCCAGCTTGGCCCAAACAAACTTTTAAATATGAAAGTAAACCTGGACATCGGCTTTAAACTACTTATAGGGAAACGGGTTTGCCTCTCAGAGAATTCTTAATTTTGCACAATCAGTTATGTGTCCCAATCACCCCTATCGGGCAATGCAGCCAGATGAGCCTCTCCTGCAGCAGATGCAATCCTGATAAAGATTACTGCAGCAGTCTCTGTTATGCTGTAAAAGGGATTACAGGAGGCCAATATGAAGACAAGGTTTAAACTACTTTCATTTTTTAATGACTACATTACCTGGTGTTTATCTACCCAGGATTCAGCTTCAATCTGTTCACATTGTCCAAGATTTAAAAACTGAGTTCCACACGTTTTTTCTTTCATTAAAAGTCAGCAGCTACAAAAAGTGAAGCTGCTGACTATTAATAAACAGACACTTACCTGGTCCAGTGGTGCGGCTGGCCGGAGCCTCACTCCTCTCTGCCGTCATAGCAACTGTGGGCACCCAGCCGTGACAGCTTTCAGCTTCACGGCCGAGCGTCCACTGCGCATGTGCGAGTCGCGCTGCGCTCTGCTAGTGGCCAGGCAATCTTCTGGGACCTGTGACATGTCACAGAAGATTGCAGAGAGGGAGGGGCCGCCATGCGGGAGAGGAGTCGTGGGACAGGAAGTCCCACTCTAAACTAGGTACACGCTTCCTCCCTTCCCAAATGTGGCATGTCAGGGGCCGAGGAGTACTTAAAGCAGAAGTTCCAATTTTGGGTGGAACTCTGCTTTAATGTAATACCACATCTTACCACTAGATAGAGCTGAACAATAATGTGCCATTCTGGTGGCAAAATGGTGCCAGGACCCTGATTACAGAGTAAAGTGATAACAAAGTTTAGTATATGTAAAGCTTCTGGAAACACAGTTCACCTGTTGGTTGTAAAACAAAATCTATGAAATTGATGGGTAAAATTTGTAATAAGATGACGGTACATAAAGGGCTAATTTTATAAATTCTATAATCTAGAAAGGCAAGCCGGACAGCGTTTCACGTATTATTTTTTTATTTCTTACAAGAGTTATACAAATACTAGATAGATACTCCTCTTAGCGCCGGTTCACACAGGGGCGACTCGTCAGGCAACTCAGCCGCCTGACAAGTCGCGCTCCGCTCTATTCAATAGAACCGTTCTAATAGGAGCGACGCAAGTCGCTCCGACTTAGAAAAAGGTTCTTGTACGACTTTGGGGGCAACTTGCATTGACTTCAATACAGAAGTAATTTTGCAAATCGCCTCTCAAGTTGTCTTGATCGCCTTGCCGAGTCGCCCCCAAAGTTGTGCCGCCCCTGTGTGAACCGGCTCTTACTGTTCATTTCCTTATATTTTCCCTACAGTGCATGTTTTTATAGAAAAATGCTTGTAGCACTGCAGCCTTTGTCCTAGTCCTCAGATGCTTGTGCGCTCAAACTCGCCCTCACGCCGTGGTTTCTTCATCTGACCTTTTATATCACTCGGCAGAAAGCTGCCATTTCTATTCATTTAGTGACCTGATGGGGTCTTTTTTAAATGAGATGAGAACCACAAAAATGAGAGGGCTGTTAGGCAGGTCAAACTGGTGTTTTTAGCCTGTTATTTCAGTAGGTTGGAGTCATAAGTCATCCTCTCCTCCTTTTCATTTATTCTTTTACCTGGGAATTCTGGGAGCCGTGATGTCACTTGGATTCCCATGTTCCAGCCAGTGTCTGTGCTCCCTTCTCTTCTGCAGGTGCCGCTCACTGACACAGGAGCTGTGGAATTGCCTAACTGGACCAGAGTCTATCACTTTGTGGCCAGATGGGAAGCTCATTGAGCATGATCCGCAAAAGGCTGAGAAACACGAATTTTGAGCACTCTTGATGCTCTGGAACATGCAGATGATTAGAATAGTATCATTGTTTAGCAGCTAATCTTTATCAAGTGGTGCCTCGATTCTGCTCCTCTTTCCTGGAGGGTTATTATGCTCTATATTTCAATCTCCTCCTAAACACTGATGTGCGACAGGTGCTCTTTAACAGTTTTATAGCTCTGCTGTTAGCACAGAACATCTCTTCTCCATCACGGCTTTGTCCAATACCAAAATATAAACAGAGTGCATTATTAATCACATCCGCTCCTCAAGCAAGCAACAGCAAAGAACATTTCACCATTATGCTCTGTAATGAACAAGTGGAACTCAGATACAAATTGCACTGGATAACATGTTTTAAAGCTTTTTAAAGAGATCTAATTACATCCTGACAACGAGGAAGTGCATTTGATGGAGAATTCAGGGTCATCAAAACAAATGATTTTGTTTCTTCTGCTGCATTTTACCACATCTTAAAAGGAACACTTACATTTACTATAGATTCACTTACTCAGATTAGGACTACCCTGTTATGTCAATACAATTTGAATTCTCTGAGGAGTATGCTTTCAATATGGTAGTAGACCTTTTTAAAGGGACTCTTTATGTTTGTTTATAGGTAATATTTGCTCTCTGAAAGAAAGTTATCTATTGTCTGTAAGGCCCCTTTCACACAGGCGTGCCGTTCAGGGCCACCTGTTGTTTTTTTTTTTTTTAGGCGGACCTGAACGGACGCTCCATGCAGGTCTATGGAGCAACGGATGTCAGCGGTGACATGTCCGCTGACATCCGTTTCCGCTAAATACAGATGTATGGCGATACGTTCGGCATCTGTCCTGGCGGGTCCGATGAGATCTGATGCTGTCCGTTTTCGTCCGATCTCTCCATAGGAATCAGCGGCAATTGACAGGCCCCTCCCCGCTCAGTGAGCAGAGACAGATCTGTCATCCGCCGGCTCAGCGGAGATCAGCAAAGAGATCTCCTGCTGAGCTGGCAGACTACGCTGCAACAGATCCACCTCGTGTGGAAGGGGTCTAAGGCCCGGCCATACATGGAGCGGATTTCTTTCCTGCAAGCACCGGTTGCAGGAAAGAAATTCGCACAATTGCCCCATCAACACAGACCATGTTGATGCGGGAATCCCTCCTGCCGGGCCATTGTCTTCTCCCGTGGGGGGTGGCCAGGTGAAGTCCTCTCTGACGGTAGGACACAGTGATTATCGCCAGCGGCTATAGCTGCCTCTAGCAATAATCGCAAGAAAACCCGGCAGGCTAGTTTTACCCAAGTTGTTTGATCAACTTGGTACTTTCAGCCTGCCCATTAACGGTTCAAATCGTTTATGGACTGCCTAAGAGAGCAACAGCCGTATTAAACCCAAATGCAAATAGTCATATTGCAGCTTACGAACTCTTAAATGCGATGACTGCTTTTAGTCTTCTTGTTTTAGAATATCTTTTGTTTGTTTTCACCTTGTGATCAAGCCAGTAATCTGTTGTTTTTCAGCAGAACAAGCTGGCCTGCAGATATAGTGGTTGGATGGATGAGGCAAACCATTTAACACTGACAGTGGTGCTTACAATGATTAGTTTTTATTTATAAAACTTTTATCCCAAAAGGGGAAAAAACAGTTGCTGTAAAAAATTGTTAGCTGGAGTTAGCTTCAATTTGCTAGTGTATCTAAATCAGCTAGTGCATACAACACCACCCTGCTTCCAGACTGACAATGCTGCTGTCCAAATTTGTCTCTGTTGCTCCTTCAGCCAGGGTGGGGCACTTTAATAAAGGAGGTGTGTTACTGGCCAGATCACCAGGTGAAAACGAATGCAGCCATTGCATCAAAAAAATATGGTAAGCTGCAACATATTTCATTTTTGGTTTGGGTTTAATACCAATTTGAAGTGAGTGGAAAGCTTTATTTTTTTATATGAAAATAATAAACATGGTATTCTTACCTGCTCTGTGCAATGGTTTTGCAGAGAACAGCCTCAAATCTCCTCTTCTGGGGTCCCCTGCTGGTGCTTTCGGCGGCTCCTCCCTTCCAAGTGCCCCCATAGCAAGTCGTTTGCTATACGGCCTCGCTCCTAAGTCGGGCTATGTTTGTCCATTGTGGCGCTCAGTCCTGCCACCTCCCCACAGGATTTGATTGACAGCAGCGGTGGCCACTGGAAATATATCTAATTTGTTTCAAACTTTATTTTATATTCTTTGTTATTTCCTGGTTTCCATGTATAGGCAAATGATGCATTTATTTTTATAATACATTTTAGGAGGAGAGGAGGTTTTTTTTTTAGCTAAGCATATCCTCCTGTCTGCCTGCCTGAGCTAAGGGCAGATGTATTCCCAGGAGGAAATGCTGTGTGAATCATTTGCCCTTATTCAAGATGGCCACAGCCATAAGTGCTAGGGGGGTGTTTTTTAAAGTGATTTCTCCGCAAAATGGTTTCATATTTGGTAAGGCTGAATAAAGACATTAGTCCACCCAGTTCAACCTGTGTGTGTGTTCATGTCTAATCATTTCCCATATCCCTATATATTGTGTTCACTAAGATGCACATCAAAGAGTTTTATACTATCAATCCTTCCTGCTGACACCACCATTTGTGGAAGAGAGTTCCACATCCTTATTACCCTGAGAGTAAAAAACCCCTACACAGATTAAAGTTAAAATGCTTCTCCAATCTCATTGTGTGGCCCTGTGTCTTCTTACACTCACTGAGACGGAATAGTTTCCTACCTATGCTGGGATCACCATTGAAATATTTGTATATTACTATCATATCTCCTCTCAAGGGAGAATAAGTTTAGTGCTTGTGGTTGTTCCTCGTAACTGAGGTCCTCCAGTCCTCATATTAATTTTGTTGAGCTTCTCTGGACTCTCTTTCTCAGCACATCTTTCCTGAGGACTGGTGACAAAAACTGAATGGAATACTTAAAATGTGGCCAAACCAGGGTTTTATAAAGTGGTAGGATTATCGTTTTATCTCTGGAGTATATTCCCTTTTTTATGCATGCTAAAAATCTGCTTGCTGCGGCTTGACATTGCATGCTTTTGCTCAGTCTGTCTTCTACTAGGACCCCCAGCTCTTTCTCCGTCCTGGATTCCCCCAGGTGTTCTCACCCTATTGAGTAACTTGCGTTTTATATTTTAGCCCCAAGTACATTACTTTACATTTTTCAATATTAAACCTCATTTGCCATGTAGTTGCCCACCACATTAAACTATTGAGGTTTTTTTGTAACGTTTCTATGTCCTGCTTTAACGTTATTGTCCTGTTTATTTTTGTGTTGTCAGCAAACACTGAGATTGCGCTATTTATACCAACCTCTATATTATGTATGAATAAATTAAACAAAATTTGGCACAGAACGGAGCCTTGGGTTACCCCACTTACCACGCCAGACCACTCTGAGTTCACGTTATTTATCACCACCCTTTGGATGCTCCTCTGTAACCAGTTTTCTATCCGGTAACAAACCCTATGGTCTATGCCTACAGACCTCTGCTTGTAGATTAAGTATCTATGGGAGACTGTATCAAATGCTTTTGCAAAATCAAAATACACCACATCCACAGGCCTTCCACTATCTAGATGGCAGCTCACTTCCTCAAAGAATGTTAACAGATTGGTCTGGCAAGAATGACCTTTCATAAACCCATGCTGATTACTACTAATGATACGGTTTTCATCAGCAAATTCTTGGATAGAGTCCCTTCTCATCCCCTCTAAAGCCCTGTACCCACGGCTGAGATTCTCGTCAGAAAAAAAAACTGTTGTTTTTTCTGACGAGATTCTTGACAAGAATCTTGTGCCGGCCGAGTGTACACACACTCCATTCCAAAGAACCGCCGTTCTTTTGAATGGAACGAACGCGGTGACGTCATCGACTACGACGAGCATGCGCTCGTCATATTCGATGCCGTCGCCGCCATCTTGCTACACCCTACCTATGCCTAGGAAGCTACCGCGCATGCGTCAGTCATTTCGAGCATGTGCGGGCTTACCGGAGGACAGGTAAGCTTGTTGCCGCATACACACACACACACACAGTTTTCTCGTCGGGAAACATGACAACAAGAATCCCGACGAGAAAATAGAGGGCAGGTTCTCTATTTTTCTCGTTGAGATTCCCGGCAGTTTTCTCGACGAGAAAACGCACACAACCCGTTTTCTCGGCAAGAAAGGTCTCCCAGCAGTTTTCTTATCGTTTCTTGCCGAGAAAACCGATCGTGTGTACGAGGCCTTCTAGTTTACATACTTTTGTATCAATGTTGGACTGACAGGCCTGTAGTTTCCAGGAATATGTCTCTGCCCTTTTTTGAATATTGGTACCATGTGGGCTTTTTGCCAATTGGCTGGTACCATTCCTGTCAGTATGCTGTCCATAAAGATTAGGAATAAAACATGGAGATATGGATGGATAGGCGAGTTTGCTTTAAATATTAAAATAATGTTTTCGGTTTGTGGTGCTCAGATGTGTAGTTCTGCTTTAACATGAAAGATTTTTTTACCCTAATGCAGAGCATTAATCGTAGGTCTTCTAAAAGCTCTATATCAATAATACAAAGAATCCGGTAATAGAACGGTGAAAAAAAAAAAAAATGAAAAATTATATATATATATATATATATATATTTTGTGAAAAGTAGTCCAACACTAATGTGTATGTTCAGAAAAATAGATAAATAGACCAAAAAAATACAAAATTATTGAAGAAATACCCATAAGTTTATTCTCTGTGAGATAATCCAAAGTGACTTGGTGTGGTATGAAGCAGGTAATCAGGTGACTTGTGTGCTCCCCACTCACCAGATGCCACCACCCCTGCAGGGGTAGATGGCGTATAGTAGCTGAAGCTGCTGGAATCCTAAGGCTTCTCCCCGTCAGCTCGCCTCCAGCCTTTCCGTTAGATGATATCCTGCGTTCCCGAGTGCAAAGTCTTTTGGACTTTGGACGGACGCTCTGCCTATTTAGACGTAGTGTGCGCTGTACAGGTCACTGCCTCAGACGATGTCCATTGATGAAAAGCTTAAGGCGTGGTCACGTATACGCACGTTACCTCATTTCCGGGTTGCGAGGAGAGCGGGTGGAATGCAGCTGGAACCCACGCTGCTCATCCCGGCCTCCGTTACGCTCATCTACCCACGGATTTTAGTGTATGTTCTTGGGGAGTACCAGCTGCTTTTTATGTGTTGATGCTGGTACCCCTTGTTGTTTTTTAACTAAACACCGATGATACTACACTATTAGAGCCCTTGTCTCTTCCTATGAGGATTCACTGCTGAGGAATTGCTACCATCATACCAGCTTCGCTCAGCACTCGGGAACGCAGGATATCTAGCGGAAAGGCTGGAGGCGAGCTGACGGGGAGAAGCCTTAGGATTCCAGCAGCTTCAGCTACTATACGCCATCTACCCCTGCAGGGATGGTGGCATCTGGTGAGTGGGGACCAAACAGGTCACCTGATTACCTGCTTCATACCACACCAAGTCACTTTGGATTATCTCAGAGAATGAATTTATGGGAATTTCTTCAATAATTTTTTGGTCTATTCATCTATTTTTCTAAACATTCATTTTTATACACATTAGTGTTGGACTCAGTGCTGCCAACCTACCAGATTGAAATTTACTGACACGACACCCAAAATTTGCTGGCACGGCCAAGATTTTACTGACAGTTTCAAAAGTAAAAAAACTTACAGTTTTAAGTGCAAATTCTAGTATTTAGGCTGCAAATAAAAACACATTGCTAATTGCATATTGTACTTAAGATATTAAGGCAAAAAGCATATTTCTTATTTTATTTTCGATATAGTAAGTAAGTAGCTCAGGGGCAGGACTCAGGAGGGCAATACATTAGACTGGGTGATGCACACATGAAATTGACTCTCAGTGATACTGACACATCCCCTCTTGAGTCAGAGTGACAGTCTCTCTCCATGCCAGGTGGTCCCTTCAGTCCCCTCCTGTCCAAACAGCATTGACAGTCCCACCCCTGGCTTGCCTTAATCCCGTCCTGCAGACCTGCACATGAGGCTCCGGCCACTCCACTTGGCTCCCTTGCACCATGACATCACACAACACGCTCAGACACCGCCTCCACCAGACCCGCCCCAGCGCACCGCCCGAACACACTGTAGCAGGCACTTGGATGGTCTCAGCCGGCTCCAGGCCCCGAGCTGCACATGCGCAGTTCCTAGCCGAGTGTCACAGCCATATTTTTTACTGGTAACCTTTTCCTCTTACTGGCATTTACTGGCAGGAGAAAAGTGCCCATTTTTTACTGGCTGCCAGTAAAAATACTGACGGTTGGCAACACTGGTTGGACTACTTTTCACTATATATATATATATATATATATATATATATATATATATATATATATATATATATATATATAAAATATATTTTTTTCACTGTTCTGTTACTGGATTCTTTGTATTATTGATATATATATATAGGTTTTTGGTCACTGGTACAGAGATTTTACTGCACAGATTGTTATGCACTTATTTATGCCTTCTCACATATTGTTATTTCACTGCTCTTAGAATCCATTATTTACATTGTATGATCCCACCTAGGTACGGGTTCTACATCTTACATTATATGGTTATATAGATACTTTTTGTTAATTTAGTGGGTTTCCCCACTGTCAGGTACCCCAGGTAGCACCACTACCCCACCTGTTTGATATATATATATATATATATATCAATCAATCAATCATAGCCTAAACTGATGAATACAATTCGTTTTTTTTTGGATATGTATTATAGTAGAAAAGAAAAAAAAAAATTTTTTTTTCAAAATTGTCCCTTTTTTTGTTTATAGCCCAAAAAATAAAAACCACAGAGGTGATCAAATACCACCAAAAGAAATCTCTATTTGTGAGGAAAAAAAGGACATCAATTTTGTTTGGGTATAGTGTCGAGTGACCATGCAATTGTCAGTTCAAGCGACGCAGTGCCGTATCGAAAAAAATGCTCTGGTCATTAAGGGGGTAAAACCTTTCCGGGCTGAAGTGGTAAACATCATTTTTTTGCAATCGATTTCTACTACAATTCCTACTGCTCCTGATCCTTTCACTTAAAATTTGTGTTTATTGGTCAATCATTTGAACAAAAATTAGAAAATTGTTAATTTGAGAACATTTTTCCAACATGTTTGTTCATTCATTTTGATCTTAAAACAGAAATTAACTGTCACAGTAAGCACACTAACCATACAAAAATCAAACAATATGGCCAGCTTAAGAAGTGCAGATAGATCTTCTAATAGTGACAACTATTTGATTGACCCCTGCTTTGATGATAACATTTACAGGCATTCCCTCCAATAGACTTTTGATTTTCAAGGAGATATGTTCTAAGGTTATTACATGTCTTCAGTGATGGCAAGGCTGCTTCTTTGCTTACTACAACAAAAAGAATGCTTAGGTGATGATAGTGAAGACATACTCTAAAGCCGATCATAGATAGTTCAAATATGGGCCAGTTCCTGCTGAACCATGTATGGGCAGGCTGAATGTACCCAAGTGGATCGATCAACCTTGGTACAACCAGCCTAAAGGATTTTACATACGATTATCACTAGTGGCTGGTATAGTCGCTAGCAATAATGACTGTCTTCTCCAGGCGGGAACGGCTTCTCCCTGCCCGGAGAATACAATGACTTGGTGGGAGGGATTCCCATGTCAACACTGTCTGTGTTGATGAGGGAATCAACCCATGGTTGCAGGAAAAATATTTGCTCCATGTATGGCCTGCCCAAGTTAGCAGTCATTTTGAGCAAGAATACTGAATAGGCTTACATACATTTCTTTATAACAGAAGCAGAAAACAAATCCGCACAAATTCGAAAACCCTTGAATGAAGTCTATCTAGAGGGTTTTCTAGACAATAAGCAAGAGTTTCTCTTTGAATTGTATGTGAAAATAACCCACTGAATTCAAGCAGTGATCTAACAGCAGCAATTGTCTTTAGGATACTTTCAATGAATGCAATAAGAAGTCAGAAAAGCAAGTCATAGTTTAATACAGTGTTTCTCAACTTCAGTCCTCAAGGGGACCCAACAGGTCGTGTTTTCAGGCTGTCCATTATTTTGCACAGGTGATTTGATCAGTTTCACTGCCTTGGTAATTACCACAGCTGTTTTATCTGAGGGAAATCCTGAAAACATGACCTGTTGGGATGCCTTGAGGACTGGAGTTGAGAAACACTGATTTAATATACATGCAGTTGCAAAAAAAAGTATGTGAACCCTTTTGGAATGATATGGATTTCTGCACAAATTGGTCATAAAATGTGATCTGATCTTCATCCAAGTCACAATAGACAATCACAGTTTGCTTACACTAATAACACACAAAGAATTAAATGTTACCATGTTTTTATTGAACACACCATGTAAACATTCACAGTGCAGGTTGAAAAAGTATGTGAACCCATAGACCAGATCTCCAAGAGCTAATTGGAGTGAGGTGTCAGCCAACTGGAGTCCAATCAATGAGATGAGATTGGAGGTGTTCGTTACAGCTGCCCTGCCCTATAAAAAAAACACACACACCGGTTCAGGGTTTGCTTTTCACAAGAAGCATCGCCTGATGTGAATGATGCCTTGCACAAAATATATATATATATATATATATATATTAAGGTTTTTGGTCACTGGTATAGAGATTTTACTGCACAGATTGTTATGCACTTATTTATGCCTTCTCACATATTGTTGTTTCACTGCTCTTAGAATCCATTATTTACATTGTATGATCCCACCTAGGTACGGTAATTCAGTGGGTTTCCCCACTGTCAGGTACCCCAGGTAGCGCCACTACCCCACCTGTTTGTTATAATTTACCAGACTCCCTTGTGGAGCTCTTTTAGGGGGGCAGCAAACCTTTTTTAATATTGTCCTAAACGCGGTACTTTCCTGTTTTCATATATATTCTTCTAAATATTTTTGGTAAAAAAAAAAAAATTGCAATAGGCGTAAATTGATTTGTTTGCGCAAAAGTTATCACGTCTACAAACAACGGGATCGATTTAGGGACCTTTTATTTATTTTTATTGTTTTTACTGGTAATGGCAGCAATCTGCAATTTTTAGCGGGACCGCGACATTGCGGTGGACAAATCTGACCCCAAATTACTCTTTTTGGGGACCAGTGACATTATTACATTGATCAGTGCTATAAAAATGCACTGATGAATGTAAAAATTACACTGGTAGGGAAGGGGTTAAGTGTGTTTCCTCAGCGTGTTCTAACTGTAGGGGGGGGGGGTGGGCTTACTGAAACATGACAGAGATCACTGTTCACTGGGAGCAGTAGATCTCTGTCATGTGATTAGGCAGAACAGGGAAATGCCTTGTTTAAGTGGGGTATAATTAGTAGAATTTTTTATTTTATTTTTTTTGTCGTAAAAAAGTTAATTTGTTTTTCTAGTCATTAGTGGGGTCAAAACGACATTCGTTTTTGACAACAGTGATTAGAAAATTCAAAACAGGACGGAACATTTTTCTCAAAAGTACAAATTTCTAACAATGTATGAGGTTTTTGTTCGGTAAAGTTCATTCATTCCAAAATTAAATGTTAAAAGCAAATGAAATCGTAAACTACTTTTGAAAGACATTCAAATGTACTGAGAATTCTATGATTATTTTCATACAAAATTATCTTTTGTACACATTTTCTTTCAAAATCCTGCTAGTGTATACCCAGCTTTATTTTAATATTAATGCTTAAATTTTGGATTTGCTATCACTTTTTTTTTTTTTTCTGGTGACCCTGATCGTCAAGACAAATAGAGGTAAATCCACCTAGTGAGGAAACGTACAGCAATTAAACATACAGCTTCTTCCATATTCTATCCAAAAGTAACAAGAAAAGTTGTGGCTTTACATACACTTTACAGTAAATCTACAATATTAAGCAAATAGGATATGTGTTCATTACAAATACTGTATACTTTTACTTTAAATAGTGACTATGCCCTTTACTTTAAATGGTGACTATGCCCTTTCATAATCAGTAGTGGTGCTGCAAGTTTTTATTGGACACCTCTATCCTTCCGTAAGACCAGTACGTTTATTTGCCCTTTTATGATGGTCCAAACACAAAATGGCAAAGACCCCTTTGATCGGCTTCAATTTCTCACACAAATCTCTCTTCTGAAAGAAGCATTAGAGACAAATGTTTCACGCTGAATTGCCTCAAAGTCTTCTTTGCAAATTCTTTAGATTTTTTTTTTTTGGTTAGACTACCAATGTGTTTAACTAGGCTTCACTAATTAATGTTAGCCAGTCCTGCCAATTTAGTGCTTTTTGTTCATGAATTTATACTGTATATCTGTGTAAGCTGAGATGCAATCACATCCTTTGGGCTATGTAGCTGGCTTGTATAAATTAAATGGATGAGTGTAATTAAAAGGGGTTTGGAATTAATTGTTCTATTGAGCTTGCAACTGTAAACTGTCCGCATTTTTGTGAACCAGCTCTCATGTCACAGGATTGGTTGTTTTGGTCATTTAGATCAGTGGCATGCATACTAATTATTGTGTGTGTTTCACTTTGCATAGAATGATAAGACTGTTGAGTCTGGACTGCCTTTTGTCTGGCAAAGCGAAACTTTTCTTAACCACTTCAGCCCCAGAAGGTTTTACCCCCCTTAATGACCAGGCCATTTTTTGTGATACGACACTGTGTTGCTTTAACTGAGAACTGCGCGGTCGTGCCACGTTGTACCCACACAAAATTTCTGTCCCCTTTTCCCACAAATAGAGCTTTCTTTTGGTGGTATTTGATCACCTCTGCAGTTTTTTTTTTTTTTTGCTTTATAAACAAAAAAAGACCGACAATTTTGGAAAAAAATATATACTGTATTTATTGGCGTATAACACTCACTTTTTTACCCTGAAAATAGAGGGTAAACTGTGCCTGCGTGTTATACGCAGGGGGCTGTGGAAAGTTTTTTTTCCTGAAACTTCACTCTTAAAGTTTGGGTGCGTGTTATACGCCAATAAATACAGTATTTAAAATTTTTTGCTATAATAAATATCCCCAAAAAAAAAAGAGTAAAAAAAATAATTTCTTCATCAGTTTAGGCCAATATGTATTCTTCTACATATTTTTGTAAAAAAAAAAAAAAATCGCAACAAGCGTATGTTGATTGGTTTGCGCAAAAGTTATAGCGTCTACAAAATATGGGATATATTTATGGCACTTTTTTTTTAGTAGTAATGGTGGTGATCAGCGATTTGTAGCGGGACTGCGACATTGCGCCGGACAGATTGGCAACTTTTGACACTTTTTGGGACCAGTGACATTTATACAGCGATCAGTGCTATAGAGAGAGAGATTACAAGAAGTATGGACTTTAAAGGTGCCAAATCAAGGCTCCAAAAAAAACATTTTTATGTAAAAAAGTTAATCAATTTTATTAAATTACAAAACTTTAAAAACATCACCAACTTAGTGTTAATTTAAAATTAGGGATGCACAGACTAGGCAGAACATGTTAGATATTTAAAAACATGTAACTTTACAGAGTTAAACAGCCCCGCCCAGGGGGCGGTCCCCCCGGACATAACCCCCCACCCTGCAGTCAGCAGCTCCGTTTTTTTCTGCCTAGTAGAGGAGAAGGACCTGGCTCCCTTTGGGCCCAGGGTCCGGAAGAAATTTAATTTTTTGGGGTTTTCTTTTAAGAAATCTTCTATCAACTGCCGGGTGGGTGACAGGCTGGATATTATAGATCCTTGTAGTCCCCCCAGTCCGGCCATTGAGCGTGAGCAGTCCTTAGCTAAGCGCTGGGTCAGCCACTACATACTCCAGGGGTGGCCGGTGAGCTTTGCTCCAGGGTTCACATATGACCGTGCTGCTTGCTGTCTCAGTCACAGTGGACCGGGCCGACAGACCTACAACTGAGCAGTACGGAGTAGCTGTCAGGAACGCAAGGATGGGTAAGTACAGTTCCTCCGGTGGAATGGAACAGCTGGGCATTCCTAAGGGGGTAGTTAGGGGGTTCTCCTGCCCTCCCCTCTCTCCCTTTGTCACCCCTTTTTCCCCCACCCCTTGCGGGGCTCACTGCGACCGAGGGTATACCTGTAGGGGGGCTCCAGGTCCCGGCTGGGGGCTGTGGGGGTGTCCAGGTCCGATCTCTGTGGGGGGTATTTGTTTTCTTACAGAAGCCTCTGCTGCGGCCTTCTCGTCCACCTCGTTATTTGGCCCGCATTTTTGAAGCGCCGGTGCCATTTTTCAGGTGCCTGTGATTAGTATTTAAAAATCCAATTGGCGGCCATTTCGCCATGGCCGCGCTTTGACACATTTTCTTGTGGTCCGTGCTCTTTCTTTGAGGCGCTCGGCAGCCATTTTGGAATGGGTTTTGTCCTCTAGTGCTGGATGGCTTCCTGAACAGCGCCGAACAGCGCTATTCACCTCAGAGTTCCTCAGACACACGCTGTGTGTGGATGGAGAGCGGGCAGCGGCGCTGAACAGTCTCTTGCTGGGCGGTGAGTTTCCTGGGTAACCCCCCCCCCCGGTCAGTGCAGCAAGGAGGGTGGACATTTTTGTCAGGTGTCTTGACGAAGTCCTTAGGGGCTGTCAGTGGGCAATATGGAGTCAGAAGCTGACGTTTTTTCCCCAAGCATTCCAGAGGCAGCAACCGGTGCCCATGCACCTGCGGTTACCGTGGACGCTTTGTCGGCAGTCCTGGAGTCATTTGTTGCAGGGTGGGAGCGGCGTGCGGGCACAAGGGGGGTACCCTCCCCCCGCCATCTCCTGGGGAATGTTCAGACTCGGGCTGCGGCTCAGGACCCCGGTGCTGGTGTGTCAGAAGATGCGGACCAGGACCTTCCCAGAGAGGAGGACCCCTCGTCCGGGTCAGCTCAAGATAGGGCACTTGTGAGTGCGCTTATCCATGCTGTGAGGGACACTCTCAAGCTGGAAGATACAGCTGGGACCTCCACAGCAGGGTCTGTCCTTTTGGGTCGCACAAACCGACCCGCTCTGTTAAGGTTTTTCCTTATGTTGATTTCTTTGACAAGTTCATAGATAAGGAATAATTGCGGTCCCTCAGCGCATGGCGGTCCGTTACCCATTTGGGGAAAGCCTTTTGAAGAAGTGGGCTTCTCCTCCGGTCGTTGATCCCCCGGTCTTTTGGTTAAATAAAGTAACCACTATCCCGGTAGAGGGGACCCCTGCCTTTAGGGACCCTACTGATAGGAGGTCTGAAGCAGTGAGCCGCTCCATGTTCTCCATGCTGTGGTCAGCATTGCGCCCTATATTGTCTGCAACCTTGGTGTCTCAGACACTCACTGAATGGGCTAAAATATTGCACCAGACAGTGAAGGAGCATCAGCTTCCTCCTGAATGCGTGTCTCTGGCCGAACAGTTGGTTCAGGGCCTTGTGTACGTCTGTGATGCAACCCTGGATGCGGCCCCTTTAATCTCCAGTGCTTCCGCATCTGCGGTGGTATTGCACCGCCTGATATGGCTAAAATGCTGGTCCGCTGACCAAGCTTCCAAGAAAACTCTGGCAGATTTACCTTTCAAAGGTGAGAGGCTTTTTGGTGCCCCACTGGAAGACATCATTAAAGATGTCACTGGAGGTAAAAGCACACTTCTCCCTCAGTCCACTAAAGGGAAAGAGCCGCGCCGTAAGCCGGGGCCCTCCTTTCCCACACAGAGGAAGTTTTTTCGTCAGCAGGACCTGCTGGCAGACTCTCCCAAGCGGAAAAAGGTCCAGCTGGGGGACAGTTGCGTCCCTGGGTGCACAAGCCCAACAAGCCAGCACACAAGCCTACTTCCGCATGAAGTTTTGCCCCCGCCCGACTCCTGGGTGTGGGGACGGCTTTGCGGGTTTGCAGCTCGGTGGACTTCCCTGCTCGCCGACCAGTGGGTCTGCGAGGTGGTCACTTCGGGGTACAAGATAGAGGTTCTTTCTTGCCCACCAAACAGATTCTTTCCCTCAAATCTGTCTCTCCTTCCGCCCCGTCGGACTGCCCTGCTGGGGGCAGTGTAGGACTTGTTGAGGTGCAGGGTAATCATACCCGTCCCACCGCAGGACAGGTTTCAGGGTTTCTACTCAAATCTGTTTGTGGTCCCAAAGAAGGACGGTGTCAGTCCAATCTTGGACCTCAAAGCCCTCAATGCCTTTTGTAAAGGTTTAAAAGTTCCGGATGGAATCGATTTGTTCGGTGGTTGCTGCGCTCCATCCGGGGGACTTCCTGCCGTCCTTGGATATCAGGGACACATACTTGCATGTCCCCATCTGTGTCAGGCATCAGAGGTTCCAGCGCTTTGCAATCGGCAAAGACCACTATCAATTCGTAGATCTTCCCTTTGGTCTATCGTCGGCACCAAGAGTTTTCACCAAGGTGCTCACCCCGATTTTAGCTTTGCTGAGACAGCGCGGCATTGCTATCGTGGGCTACTTGGACGATCTTCTGAGAGCTGCTTCAAGCTCAGAATTAGAGGAGGACGTGTCTATAGCCAGTCAGACCCTCCGGGAGTTTGGTTGGGTACTGAACCTCCAGAAGTCGGTGTTAGTACTGACCCAGCGCCTAGAGTACCTGGGGTTGATTCTGGACTCCTCGGAGGCCAGAGTCTTTCTTCCTTTGGAAAAGTTGCGGACACTCCAGACTGCGGTGAGGTTGGTGACTTCCCGCAAATGGTCATCTCTCCGTTTTTGCATGCGAGTCCTGGGCCTTATGGTAGCCTCTTTCCAAGCAGTGCCATTTGCCCAATTCCACACTCTGGCCTTGCAAAGGGGGATTCTCTCCAAATGGAACAAATCTCCGTTGTTTCTGGATCGTCAGATTCAGTTAAGCCATCTAGTCAGGCCTCTCTGAGTTGGTGGCTGAGATCCCTGACTCTTCGGTCCGGGAAGTCGTTCCTCCCCTTTCATTGGACTGTGATCACGACGGACACCAGCCTGACTGGTTGGGGGGGAGTCTGGGGGGTTCAGGCAGCCCAGGGCCGCTTGACTTCGGACGAATCCCAACTGCAGATCAATGTCCTGGAACCATGCCTCTTCAAATGGTCACAGAGGCTAAGAGAGCGTCCAGTCAGGATCCAGTCAGACAACGCCACGGCTGTGGCAAATGTCCACCATCAAGGAGGAACAAGAAGCTCGGCTGCAGCGTTGGAGGTCGCTCACATCCTGCGGTAGGTGTAAAGGAGCGTGCCGGCTCTATCGGCAGTTTACATTTCGGGCGTGGAAAACTGGCAGGCGGACTATCTGAGTCTCCAGATGCAGGACCAAGGGGAATGGTCGTTACATCCGGAGGTTTTTCAACTCCTTTGCCGGAGATGGGGCACGCCAGACGTGGATCTCCTGGCTTCTTGATTCAATCGCAAGGTGTCGAGATTCGTGGCCAGGTCCAGAGATCCCTGGGCAGACGCGTTGGTGGCCCCGTGGGGTCAGTATTTGCTAATTTATGCCTTTCCCCCACTGAAGTTGCTTCCTCGTCTGCTCCACAGAGTAGAGTCTGAGGGGATTCGCAAGGTCCCATTCTTCATCCTGCTTTACAGTCTCTGGCTTTAATGGTATGGCTATTGAAAGCCAGGTACTAAGGGGCCGAGGCCTGTCGGATTCGGTCATTTCAACCATGTTGAGGGTACGGAAGTCTTCTTCTAGGAAGATCTACCATCGCACGTGGAGAGCCTACATCTCTGTGTGAGGAGATGGAATGGCGTCCACGGGCATATTCGGTTTCCAGGATCCTGCTGTTTTTACAGTGTGGAGTGGATCAGAAACTTGCCTTAAGCACCATTAAGGGGCAGATTTCAGCCTTGGCTGTTTTCTTTTAGCGACCCCTGGTGGCTCATTCATTGGTGAGTACTTTTGTGCAAGGGGTCGGACATGTGGCTCTTCCGGTCCGACCACCACTACCTCCGTGGGATTTGAATCTGGTGCTCTCGGTACTTCAGAAACCTCCATTTGAGGACATCAGGGAAATTCCTCTTTTGACGCTCTCTCAGAAGGTTGCCTTCCTAGTAGCGATCACATCTGTCAGGAGGGTTTCTGAATTGGCGGCCTTGTCTTGCAAGTCCCCATATTTGGTCCTCCATAAGGATAAAGCGGTGCTATGCCCGCAGCCTTCCTTCCTTCCGAAGGTGGTTTCAGCCTTTCACCTGAATGAGGACATTGTACTTCCATTCTTGTGTCCTCGGCCATCGCATTCCAAGGTGGTTGCGCTGCATTCTTTAGACGTGGTACGTGCCTTGCGGGTGTACCTGTCTGCTACGACCCCGTTCCGGAGGTCTGACTCACTGTTTGTGTCACGTCTGGTCTGCAGAAGGGCCTGGCGGCTTCGTCAGCCGCCATTTCTCGGTGGATCAGGCAGACCGTCATCCAGGCCTATGCCCTCAAGGGGCGGGCGTCCCCCTTTCCTGTCACGGCGCATTCGACCAGGGCTATTGGTGCCTCTTGGGCTTTCCGACAGCAAGCGTATGTATCACAAGTGTGTGTAAGGCGGCAACCTGGTCGTCCATTCACACTTTCTCAAAATTTTACAAAGTTGATGTGAGTGCATCTTCGGATGCTAGCTTCGGCCGCAAAGTTTTGCAGGTGGCTGTTTGAGGTTGCAACTCCTCCGTTGAGGAGCTCTGCTTGTTTCGGGTGAAATAGTTTTGTTTTTTTTGATTGCTGTTCTCACCCCTCGGTTTTTGACACTGCTTTGGGACGTCCCAACTGTCAAGATTAAGGAGCTGTGTCCGTCCATGGAAGAAAAGAGAAAATAGGATTTTTTTGTACTCACCGTAAAATCCTTTTCTCTGTCGTCCATGGACGGACACAGCACCCACCCCTCCTTTTTTGGTTTTGTACTGCTTTTTACGAATTGAGCTGCTGACTACAGGGCGGAGGGTTATGTCCGGAGGGACCGCCTGGGCGGGGCTGTTCAACTCTGTTAAAGTAACATGTATTTAAATATCTAACATGTTCTGCCTAGTCCTCTCCTATAGAACAGGAACATAACCCAACTGTCAAGATTAAGGAGCGGTGTCCGTCCATGGATGACAGAGAAAAGGATTTTACGGTGAGTACAAAAAATCCTATTTTTTACCAAGAGGGCATGATGCATTTCTCTACTCTGTCAAAGAAAGTACCCATATTAACCACTTTCCGATTGTCTGCCGTACATATACTGCAGAAAGACGGCTCTATTGGGCAAAATTACGTACCTATGCGTGATTCTGTCAATAGAAACTGGGGGGGGAGGCATGCGCACGCCGCCGGAGCTGGAGCCGCAGAGACAGAACGGAGGTCTGCCGATGTAAACAAGCAGATCGCCGTGCTGTCAGGCATGGACACTCTGATCTAGTGTTCCTGCTAATCAGGAACACGGATCAGTGTCCATGCAGTGAGCCCATCCCCCCACACAGTTAGAAACACACTGAGGGAACACTGTTAACCCTTTGATCGCCCCTTATGTTAACCCCTTCCCCGCCAGTGTCATTTATACTGTGTCAGTGCATATTTTTAGCACTGATCACTGCAATAAGTCACTGGTTCCCAAAAAAAGCATCAGCTAGGTGTCCAATCTGTCCACCAAATATGTAGCAGAATACATATTGGCCTAAATTGATGAAGAAATTAGATTTTTTTTTAAGCCAAGTCCCGGGCCTCTCCAGGCCTAATGGTGACCCCCAGAGTTAGGGACAGCTGACATCCTTCTATGTAGAGTGGGTTATGAGTCATGGTGGGTGTAATGCAAGGTAGATTCATGGGTGCCAGACACTTCTTGAATGCAAAAAACATTTATTTTCTCTTGAACAGAACTGAAGGAGAGAGGGTTAGGGCCAAGACACCCTTTAGTAGTTGCAATGTTAATTGGCAGACTCTGAGACTTCTATAGGTAGACAGCCATGCAGGGAAAGGCACCCAACTGGACACCATGTCTGCATGTGTAGACACGCTGTCTCCCATGGCAACAATCTTGAACATTTTCTAACATAGGTTGTAATGAAATCTTTCACTTCCTCCACAATCTACTTTTTAGATCTTCACTCAACTGAGCTCCCAGTCTATCACTTAGACCAGGCATGTCCAAAGTTCAGCCCGCGGGCCAATCGCGGCCCGCCTGGTGATTTTGACATGTATATCTTTTGTGGCCCCAACGAATCCCTGAGCGCCGGGGGCCACAAAAGATAAATACTGGCTGCCAGTTCCATGGAGGGGACGAGTGCCGTACATACAGGAGTATTTCCTGTTTACACGGCGTCCTGTGTAAAAGGAAGTCCCGTCTCCTGCGCTGCCATTGGACAACTGTTCTGTCCATCATAGGGGGCGGAACTTTCAATTAAAGAGCCCGTCGAGAAAACAGGAGTTTCTCCTGTATGTCTGTTGGCGCTCGTCCCGTCCCCGTCTAGTCAAAGCTGCAGATGAACATGAATCAGGCTGCACGGCAATGGAGTGGGTGCTGCATTCGTGGCAATGGAGTGGGTGCTGCATTCGTGGCAATGGGGTGGGTGCTGCATTCGTGGCAATGGGGTGGGTGCTGCATTCGTGGCAATGGGGTGGGTCAATGACCTCCTGCTCTCTAGCTCTCTCATCACCTGCTCCCATGCTCATCTCCAGGACTTTTCCAGAGCCTCTCCAAGCCTGTGGAACTCCTTACCCCAATCTGTCCGTCTATCTCCTTCTCTATTAGCTTTTAGAGGATCCCTAAAAACCCTCCTCTTCAGAGAAGCCTATCCTTCCCACACCTAACAACTGTATTTTCATTTTTGATCCATCTGATCACCCCCCACAGCTACTACCCTTTGTTCCACTTGACCCTCCCTTCTAGACTGTAAGCGCTAACGAGCAGGGCCCTCTGACCCCTCCTGTATTGAATTGTATTGTGACTGTACTGTCTTCCCTGATATAAAGCGCTGCGCAAACTGTTGGCGCTATATAAATCCTGTATAATAATAATAATAATCCCTAGTAGGAAGCGGAGGGGGGGAGGGAGGCACAGAGTAGGGCAGGAGAGAGGAAAGTATAGAGGGGAGGGGGGGGCGCAGAGGGACAAGAGGAGAAGAGTGAATAAAGGAAGGGGAACATATCTGGCCTGGACGTAACCCAAGTGGAATGTAGTGTTTATAGTTGGGATGCTGCTTGCAGACTAGGTGGGGAAATCTCCATCTGTAAAGAATCCCAGGAGTCTATCCAAGAGGACCAGATCTTGTCAAATTTACTTGGACAATTCCTGTTAACATACATAATTCAGGGTATTCCGCCAGGCAGAAACATTGGGTAGTAGTGTGGCTTTCCATTTAAGTAGAACCTCTGTGAGCATAATACGAGGCTTATATTAGGAACAACTTTTTATACCTTCTCACGGTGGGATTGTCAACTATATTTAACCGCAAAGCCCCAGGGTCTAACTTGAGGGTTTTCCCCGCCACCTGGTTGATCTCTTCCAGGACCTGCTCCCAAAATCTTTGCAGCGAGGGACAAGACCAAACCATATGCATAAAGGACGCCTCCAGATTCCCACAACGTGGACAAGACGTGGGCCAGTCAGGGTAAATGGCCGCTAATCTTTGTGGTGTGTAATGAGCTCTATGTAAACATTTCAGCTGAATAAAACGGTCTCTAGCAGAGATCATATTTGTGACATATGAGTAGACACAATTCTCCCACTCTTCTTCAGAGAGGGAAGGTATATCTTTTTGCCAAAGAAGACTTTGGACAATTTAGTGGAAGAGGACAGAGTAAGGTGAAAATATAACAAGGACAAGGGAGCAATCAGGACCTATTTTGTCAGTAATCACTCCACTGGATCTGATTCTAGGGGGATTTTATTGGAAAACTGATGTTGAAAGGCACGCCTCACCTGCAGGTACCTAAAGAACATCCAATTGGGAAGACTAAAAGTATCCTTAAGTTCTGAAAAGGTACGCAACCTGCCATCCGTCACCAAATGCTTCAACCCCACTATGCCCCTATAAGCCCATAGCTGAGGGTCGGGAATACTGCACATATGCAGGAGGCAAGGGTTACCCCACAAAGATGGAGAAAGTCACCGGGGAGCGATACGTTGCTCTAGCTCGGTGCTAAACCACTATGGTGGTACCCATTAAGCTTGTGATCCCCGAGTGAGCCCTACCCCCGAAACACCAGGTTACTTAAAGTAGCGTACGACCCCAATATTGACGCCTCCAAGGTCACAGCAGGGTTGTCCCTGGGCTGACAGGACCACCACCGTACCGCCACGAGGACGGCCGCCCAATAATACTGCTGGAAGTTTGGCAGTGCCAGTCCTCCCCGGTTCGTCGGTAGTTGTAAAGTACTCACTACTCTTCGGGGTACCCTCCCCAGCCATATAAAGGAAACAATAATGGCCTGTTTATTGAAGAACGACACCGGGAGCAAAACAGGGCAATTTCTAAAAAGGTAGAGAAACTTAGGGAGGAAAATCATTTTTATTAAATATACTCTTCCCACCGGGTTAAGAGGGAGTGATTTCCAACCCATACACCTCCGGGAGAACAAATTCAGCAGGGGTAGCAGATTCAGATCAAAGTACGTGGTTACCAGCCCACCTGGTAACCACGTACACACGATCGATTTTCTCGACGGTGAAAACACAGTCGAGAAAATAGACGGGAAAAACAGCTTGTTCCCCTACACACGGCCGGTTTTCCCGACATTTTTTCTCTTGGTCGAGAAAAACGACCGTGTGTAGGCTCCCCGGCAGTGTTTCCCTATGGGAAAACTGCCGCGGAAAAAAATGCTGTGAATCACGACGAGAAAAATTAGAGAATGTTCTAATTTTTCTCGTCGTAATTAATGCCATTTTTCTCGTCTGGAAAAATGACAAAAAGCCCACACACGGTCGTTTTTCTCGTCATAGAGAAAAAAAATTCATTTTTCCAGATGAGAAAAATGGTCGTGTGTACGCGGCATTATCCCTAGGTATTTAAAACTGTCAACCCAAACAAGCGAGGAATGCAAGGGGTATAGTAGAGACTTGTCCTAGTTTATTTTGGCTCCAGAGTAGGAACCAAAGTCGTCAATTATCTGCAGGGCTGCTGGGAGGGAGGAGAAGATGTCAATTTAGAAACAGGATTGTATCATCTGCGTATAAGGATATTTTCTCCTCCATCAACCTCCACTCAGATCAATCCCCCTGACTGCAGTTGCAGCTCGTATCCACAATGCCTGGAGCTTCACAGCTAATGCAAACAGTCCCGGGGAGAGTGGGCATCCCTGCCTCTGCCCAAAGGGAAGGCCGTGGAGAAAGAGTTGTTGGTGCGCACCCGAGCCATAGGAGAAGCATAAAGTAAAGGTAGCCACTTGATGAAAACGGGTCCAAACCCAATTTTATGGAGGACAACGCAGAGGTATGTCCACTCCACTGATTCAAATGCTTTCTCAGCATCCAGTGAGACCACCACCCCCGGACTGCCCTCCATTGCCCTGACTATGTGCGTTAGAAGCCTGCGTATATTAATTTCGGTCCCTCTGCCTGGCATAAACCCAGGGTGGTCAGGGTGTACTAAGGCAGTAATCACAGAATTCAAGCAGCCGGCTAGAACTTTTGCAAGGATTTTTAAGTCTACATTCAGGAGGGATATCGGCCAATATGAGGAACACAATTCAGGATCCTTGCCAGGCTTAGGGAGGACCACTACCACCACTTTGGACATGGATGGGGGCAGAGAGCCACCCTCCCAGGCTTTTAAGAGTATTACATGGTATGTGGGAAGCAGGTCCTCAGCATAGTGTTTAACCACTTCCTTCCGGCCATAGACATATGACGTCCGCAGGAGGGATCTCCCATCCTGGGCGGGCGTCATATGACATCCTGGGCTTCCCGGCCATCTAGGAGGTGCGCGCGCACCCGCCGCGTCACTCGGGAGCCGATGTGCGTGCCCAGGAGCCACGATGGCCGCCGGGCACTCGCAATTGACAGTAAAAGAGCAGGGACGTGGATCTGTGTGTGTAAACGCACAGATCCACGTCCTGTCAGGGGTGAGGAGACCGATGGTGTGTTCCCAGTACAGAGGGACACCGATCGGTCTCCTCCCCTTGTGATTCCCCTCCCCCTACAGTTAGAATCACTCCCTAGGTAACACATTTAACCCCTTGATCACCCCCTAGTGTTAACCCCTTCCCTGCCAGTGACATTTATACAGTAATCAGTGCATTTTTATAGCACTAATCGCTATATAAATGTGAATGGTCCCAAAATAGTGTCAAAAGTGTCCGATATGTCCGCCGCAATGTCACAGTCACGCTAAAAATCGCAGATCGCTGCCATTACTAGTAGAAAAAAATGCCATAAATCTATCCCCTGATGAGTGCACATACAAGAGGGGAGCACTGAAAAGTCACACTTTTTCCTTTTTTGCACAAGAATTCAAAATAGACTGTCACCTTTTTGGATTCAGCACAAGTCACTTTATTGGGATTCGTTTGGAATTTGGACATTTATTATTATTAATTATCATAACTTTTTATTGTTGGATTGTTGCACATTTTTTATATAAGCTTCTTCCACGCAAGTTTTTTTCACAGTTTTTTACTTGTAGATTCTGTTTTTCTATTTTTAATATATTAACTATCACACCGGGTTTACATTACATTTTATTACATCACTATTTTAGTTACTCCTGTACTTACCTAAGTCAGGCGGATCATTCATCATAGAGCAGCACCATTCCCCTTTTCCATTATATCTATTTCTTTGGCTTCACTTATGTGACGTTTTCTCAGGGAGGCAGCAGCTTTACATATACCTAAGCGTGGAATTTTCATCCTAATTAATCTTTATCATTAATGATTTCACTGTCCAAAAAATAAAGACAAACATTGTGGAATTGTAAGAAATAGAATCATTCTGTTTTATTAATCTGTTATTTATACAAATGAATGACATGTATATTAGCTAAGAATATACACTATTGCTATATTTATCCTAAAGTAGTAAAGTTATGGAGCGTCCCTGCTAAAGAGTGATTTGGATGCAGTTTTCCATGGCAACCAAGTAAATGTTACCACAATAAGGCAGGTCATACACTGTGTGAATTTCTTTCCCGTAACCACGGGTTGCAGGAAAGACATTTTCCCATCAAAACAGACAGTGCTTACAGGGGAATCCCTCCTGCCCAGCCATTGTCTTCTCCCGGCGTGGGAAGCCATCCCCGCCGGAAGAAGACAGTGACTGTTGCTAGCGGCAATACCAGCCGCTAGCCATAATCACAAGTAAAATCTGGCGGGCTCGTTGTACCCAAGTTGATTTGATCAACTTAGTACATTTAGCCTGCCCATACACAGTTTTAATCTCGGACGGTTCCTGCTGAACCAGCCTAGGTTCCTTCCTAAGTTCCAGGAAGAAAAGCGCCACTCCAGGTGAACAATCAGTACAGCCCGGATGTGCTGGGTGCAAGCCACGGCTCGCCTACGGTGATCAATGAGAAGAAAAAAATGGCTGCAAGACAGAGTGCCCGAACCCAGGAGGTGACGCGTTTCACACTGACCTCCTTATAATAGATTACTACTATTAGGAGGTTATGAGTAAGTGATAACTGTAGCATGAAACACGTTAATTTTCAGCTGTACCCCACACTGTCTGTGATGATTTTAAAGAAAATTCAATAAAGGTTGAAGTGCAGTGGATTCAGGGGCAGATCCAGAGTCTTGTCTCGGGAGGGGCACTGTCAGAAAATTTAAGGGGTATGACGTAGGAGCCAATGCGCATGGCCAGTGGCCGCTATGTCCACCGGGTACCTGTAATAGCTCCTGAGAGAGACGGAACAGAGATCTGTCAATGTAAACAGACAGATTTCCGTTTTGTCAGGGGAGGAGAGACAGATCGTCTGTTCCTAGCAATTAGGAACAGCGATCGGTCTCCTCCAGTCAGTCATATACCCCCCACAGTTAGAAATACCTCCAAGGGAACACATTTAACCCCTTGATCGCCCCCTAGTGTAAACCCCTTCCCTGCCAGTGACATTTATACAGTCATCAGTGGCTATTTTTACCTCTGATCACTGTATAAATGTCACTGCTCCTAAAAAAGTGTCAAAAGTGTCGGATCTGTGTGCCGCAATGTTGCAGTCCCGCTAAAAATCGCTGCTCGTCGCCATTACTAGTATTAAAAAAAATGTAAAAAAATTTGTAGACGCTAACTTTTGCGCACACAAATCGATATACGTTTATTGCATTTTTTTCAAAGTGACGCAGTGCCGTATCGCAAAAAATTGCCTGGTCATTTATCATTAGGGGGGCAAATTTTCCGGGGCTGAAGTGGTTAAGATTGAACAAGATGAAAATGTTAATACTTTTTTTCTTCATAAATAATGGCATACCTGTATTCTGCGATCTTACACAATCATTATTTTTTGTACTCACTTTAATTCCTATACTTTGGTGCTTTGGTGGGGGGAGGGGCTTCCAAGGAGATGAGCAGGATTGCAGGCAGCATCGCCATCACTTCACATGACACAGTTACTTCTTCATGCCTTCTTCATCTTGAGTGTCTTCACGTTCACGCTGCGCTGGAGCCTTGGAGAAGATCATGGAGGGAAGAGGTGGGTGGAGCCAACACTCTCACACTAGGCACGGAGGAGGAAGAAGGCTCTGAATGCGACGCCTCGCTCTCCTCCTCCTCAGAAGTGGCTGGGATGTGACTGACCTGACGCCAGGCAGCACAGGCGCTAGCAACCAGTACAGCGGGCATTGGAGGGGCCAGGCCAGCGGCGTGGCTCCACCCACTTCCTCCCTCCATCTTCTCCAGGCTCCAGCGTGGCATGAAGAGAACAGGGTCTCTCTCTTGGCGCCGCTGCTGGCCTGCTGCTGATGTGAGAGAGACTCGGGAGCCATTAATATTTTCGGGGGGCAATTTCCCCGTTGCCCCACCCTGGATCCACCCCTGAGTGGATTCTGTATCCTTTTCTTCTCTGTGGCTTACAGATGAGCTGTACTCGCACCTTCATCCTGGGTGGTTAGTAGGTGGACTGCTGGTTACTCACCTGGAGCAGCTTTGCTTGTACATGGAATACTACTAATGATGATCCCCAAAGCTCTATACTAAAAAGCCTTTGGTGGACGCCACCAGTCAGAAAAATTTGTTTCAATTTACCGCCAAACTACTAGAACACCTAGTCTACAACTCTCTAAACTCTTATCTCATTAAAAATAACCTTCTTGTCCCCTGTACTCTTTCACCCCGCAACACTTCACAGAAACTAACCTAATAAAATTCACCAACAACTTACTAACTGCTGATACAAATGGATGTTACACCATACTTATACTATTATGCCGCGTACACACGACCGTTTTTAATGTAATTTTAAAAAACAACGTTTTTCTCGACATTTTTCTTGTTTCCTCTCAAGCCTGTCTTGCATACACACGTTCATTAAAAAAAACGCTCGAGCAAAGCGCAGTGACGTACAACACGTACGACGGCACTATAAAGGGGAAGTTCCGTTCGAATGGCGCCACCCTTCATGTTAGTAAAGTTTGTTGAGCGACGATTCACGCTTTTCAGCCTCGTGCTTTTCAGTCCGTTACAGCGCGACGAATGTGCTATCTCCATTACGAACGCTAGTTTTACCAGAACGAGCTCTCCCGTCTCATACTTGATTCTGAGCATGCGCGTTTTTTTTCCCCTCGTAAAAGCATACACACTACCGTTTTTCACAACGTTAAAAAAAACGACGTGAAAAACGACGTGAAAAAATAGAGCAGGTTCTCATTTTTTTTAGGCCGTTTTTCACGTCGTTAAAAATGCTCTGGAGCATACACACGATCGTTTTTAATGACCAATTTAAAAAATTGCATTTTAAACGATGTGAAAAACGGTCGTGTGTACGCGGCATTAGACCTTTCTTCTGCCATTAATGCCATTGAACTCCTGAACCTCCTTAAACTCCACACTCCCTTGGCCTCCAAGACTTCTCTTTCCTTGTTGTCCTCCTACCTATCTAAGCACTCCTTCATTGTCACCTAAACCTGATGTAGCACCCTGGTGTTTAGGCAGGGTTGCTCCTAAATGTACCTGCCAGGTATAGCTACCTTGGCTAATTTTTGAGGTCCAATTGATTTCACTCTAATGCCGCGTACACACGCTCGGAATTTCCGACAACAAATGTTCGATGGGAGCTTTTGGTTGGAAATTCCGGCTGTGTGTAGGCTCCATCGAACATTTGCTGTTGGAATTTCCTACAACAAAAATTTGAGATCTGGTTCTCAAATTTTCCGACAACAAAACTTGTCGGAAATCCTGACCGTGTGTACACAATTCGACGCACAAAAATTTGACGCATGCTCGGAATCATTGAACTTAATTTTTCTCGGCTCGTCGTAGTGTTGTACGTCACCGCGTTCTTGACGTTCGCAATTTCCGACAACATTTGTGTGACCGTGTGTATGCAAGACAAGTTTGAGCGAACATCCGTCTGCAAAAAATCCACGGTTTTGTTGTCGGAATGTCCGATCGTGTGTACGTGGCATAAGTCTGTAATTGCTGCACTTCTCTCTTTTGCCACTAGGTGGCCGGGTACCTGGTTGCATTAGATACGAGAAGGGCAATGCAAGGTCAGATTGTGGGTATATGGGGTATCCCAGCCAATGGAAAGGGTTTTCTTGGATCCCTTGGCCTGCTGGGAGAACCTATATATTAGGGTAGAGTCAGGTGATGGGGGTTCGGTGCCACCTGGATGGCTGTCTGGGTGGACGTGTGTTGTATTGCCCGGGCAGCTAGGTCGGAGTTTGGGCCTATCCTGGACACATCTGGCTGCTAGGCTGTCTGAGGGTCTATCCAGAACCAAGAGAGAGCAGCGCAGGGTTGGGATTGCGGCTTGCAGTCCAACCAGAAGTGATGGTTCTTCCGACTGGAGAACCTGTCATGGTCAGAGGTTGAGGGGAAGCTGTCTCCACTAAGGGACCATCCACCTTATTACCAGGGACCACAGTGAGTAGCTGAAGCAAGTACCGGGGACCGTGAAGAATCTGGAAACTTCAGCGAGTATCAAGCAAGGGACCCAGCCAGCGGAGGTGACGCTTGCAGAGCAGCCTTGTGTGTCAAGCCAGGGACCGAGCAGGCCAGTGGGGTGAAGTTTAGGAAGTATCTTGAGTGTCAAGCTAGGGACCCAGCAGAGAGGCGGGGGTGACGCTTGAGGAAGATACTAAAGTGTAGATTGGAGGAGCTTACGGATTCAGTGGCAGTGAATCGTCTAGTCCCGTGAGAGAGACTGGGAGCTCAGTGGGCTGAAGAACTACAAGAAGTGATTGTAGTGGAAATGAAGGAACTGTTACAACTTATGTTAGAGACTGTTGCCATAGGAGACAGCATTCCTACACATGCAGATGTGGCGTCTTGCTGGATGCCTTTTCCTGCATGGCTGTCCTCCTGTTGAAGTCTTGGAGTCTGTCAATTAACATTGCAATTACCTAAGGGTGTCCTGGCCCCAACCCTCTCTCCCCAAAGTTCTGTTAAGAGAAATAAAATCTCTTTTGCATTCAAGAAGTGTCTGGCGCCCAATCAATATACCTTATACTGCACCCGCTATGCCTTGCAACCAGGGGAGGGCTGGCGGCCTTAGGCCTGGGGGGGCAAGTCCAGTCAAGTGGCCCATGGAACCACCGAATCAGCTCACCATCCATGGCCCACCTGGTTTTTCAATGCAGCCTCACCAGTGCCCATTAGTGCAGCCAACTCCAGTGCCCATCAATGCAGCCTGATCACTGGAGCAGGTTACAAGGGGAGATGGGGGGTCAGCTAGGGGTGTCAGGGTCTCTCACCTCAGCGATCTCAGCTCAGCAGGTCCTTGCACGCCACGGTCTCCTGGGGGGGTAACGCTCCTGATCCTGGGGTCAAGTTGCAGCCAGCGCCCAGCCCTGCGTCCTGACACCCTGGCCCGCCCTGCCTCTGCCTGCTTCCAAGAATTCGGTCCCAGGGAGTTGTAGTTTCCTCTGCACTGCTGTGTTTTCCACCCACCAGAAGCTTGAGTGCGGACTACAACTCCCGGAATGCAACAGCTAGTGGTCGGCCACCATGGCTGTGCCCCCGGCCCGACTTCCTAGACCAGAATAGAAAAGAAAATGGTAGCGGGCAGCGGCTGCCAGCCATTTTGCACATAAGTTAGGGCGGCCTGGGAGGCAATTGCCACCCTGCCCCCTGGCCCAGCCCTCCCCTGCTTGCAACCCACCATATACAGAAGGATGTCAGCTATCCCTGGCCCTGGAGGTTCTCATTAGACCGAAGGAGGCCTGGGACCTTGCTACACTTCTATTTGCTCCTCTCCTCTTTCTTATTCCCTAGGAGTCTCCCAAGGCTCTGGATGTCACACCACTTCCTAAAACTCAATCTATTAAAAAATGAGCTCATGCTAAACACCCCCCCCCCCCCCCCCACTATTATTGTCCAAATCTTGTAACATTTCAAAACTATGTCCCTTCTTAACCAATGACAGCACTAAGCTACTAATTCACTATCTTACTACTATTTCTCCCCTTGACTACTTCAACTCTATCCTTGTTGGCCTACCTCTTCAAAGGATATCCCCCTTCAGTCTATCACAAATGCTGCTGCCGGATTCATCCACTTTACTAACCGCTAAGTGTGTCTACCACCACTCCAATTCAATCCCTCCACTGGTTTCTGCTCACCCAACAAATAAAATTCAGAATGCTAAAAACCACATACAGAACCGTCACCAACCTTGTCTTACAATATCATCCAAACCATCCTCTTCACTCCTCTCGGGATTTTCTCCTCTAGTTCCCTCTCCAACTCCTCCCATGCCTGCCTCTAGGACTTCTCCAGAGCCTCTCCCATCCTCTGGAACCCTGTATCCAAAGCTCCTCAAGCTATCTCCCACTTAGCTTTTAGACGATCCATGAAAATGCATCTCTTTAGAGAAGCTTAGCCCACTCTTGCCTAACAACTGAGCTAATACTTTCTCCATCAACTCATCTTTGCACAATTATTACCTTTTTGTATCACTTGCACCTACCTTTTACATTGTAAACTGTCATGAGCAGCACCCTCCTAGCCCTCTTGTCTTGAATTGTTACTGTACTGTCTCCCTTTATTTATTTTTTTAAAGTGCTGAGCAATCTGTTGGAGCTATATAAACACTGTACAGTAATAAGAGACAGGTATAGAAGTATAAAAAAAAAAAAAAAAAAAGTTAGCAATCATTGCTCTAGAAAAATTATAACTAGATTTGAATTGTTTAACAATATCAACATCTTCACATTGTAATGTTTTATTTTTAATCCCCTTGAGCTACCTATGCTCCACTGTAAGAGTATAATTTCATATGTATATCCACTTGTCCCCCGCCCACTGTCAATTGACGGCGGGCGGAGGACACTCTCGTTCTGGGAGGACGTCATATGACGTCCTCCCTTTAAAACGAGCTAGGGGGCGGGCACCCGCAATTGCCCGGGAACCGAGCAGGAAAGTGGATCTCTGTGTGTGAACACAGAGATCCACGTCCTGTGAGGGAGAGGGGACCGATGGTGTGTCCTTTGTACATAGGGACAACCATCGGTCACCTCCCCCAGTCAGTCCCCTCCCCCCACAGTTAGAACACATTGAGGGAACATATTTAACCCCTTCCCGCCCCCTAGTGGTTAACCCCTTCCCTGCCAATCACATTTATACAGTAATCAATGTATTTTTATAGCAGGGATCGCTGTATAAATGTGCATGGTCCCAAAAATGTGTCAAAAGTGTCCGATGTGTCCGCCGCAATATCGCAGTCACAATAAAAATCGCAGATCGCTGCCATTACTAATAAAAAATGTAAAAAAATTAAAATGCTATAAATCTATCCCCTATTTTGTAGACGCTATAGCTTTTGCGCAAACCAATCAATTCGCGCTTATTGCGATTTTTTTTAATTTTTTTTTTTACCAAAAATATGTAGAAGAATACGTATCGGCCTAAACTGAGGAAAATTTTATTTGAAAAAAAAAAATGGGTATTTATTATAGCAAAAAGTAAAAAATAGTGTTTTTTTTCCAAACTGGACGCTCTTATTTTGTTTATAGCGCAAAAAATAAAAACCGCAGAGGTGATCAAATACCACCAAAAGAAAGCTTTATTTGTGGGAAAAAAAGGACGCAAATTTCGTTTGGGAGCCACGTCGCACGACCGCGCAATTGTCATTCAAAGTGTGACAGCGCTGAAAGCTGAAAAATGGCTTGGGCAGGAAGGGGGTTTTCGTGCACAGTAGGGAAGTGGATATATGATTAACCTAAAATGCAACATCAAGTGCTGAAGACATTGTTAAGGAATACATACAGTATTACTATACTGACATGGATCCTTCTTTAAACACCCATGAATCCTAGCACACCAGTGAATGACAAGATATTTGCCAATAATGGAAAGCCACGGTTTGCCAGATGCACTGTAAAGTTTCCATTATCTGCTTCATAGGATCTGTGTTTCTCCTAGAGAATAAAGCAATAGTTATGAATTATTATTGTCCTCCTTTATACTTTCAGTTTCAGATGTTATGGAAATGAATTCCAGTTAGCCAAGTTTGTGAATCATGGGCTCCGTAATTGCTAGGTTTGAAGCTTTCGCCATCAAATTATATTCCTGCAAAAATTTTGTATTCCCACACCATCCTCTTCCTCATTCAGTGTCTCATCTACCAGGTACACATCTTCTTGTTTTCTTGTGGGGAAGAGAACACCAAAATATTCTTGTGAGATGATCTACAGTGAGGATTTTATTAAGTGGTGTCACTGGGGATATCTTGCAGCAGGTAAGCAAACATATTAGTAAATATAACATTTAAGGGGATGGGTAAAGTCACGTACATGGGAGAGCTACTGTATTTCTATAGCAATTATCTTTTTGTTATTCATTTATTACTCCAACAAAAGTTCTCTTTTTAGGATTACTTTACATCAGTTTTCCAGATTTTAGATGACAGAGAGCAGTTCAAAATGGGATATAATACTGTCCTGCTCTGATTCTGTTAACAATTTTAGCATGATTTATCAGATTAGCCTCATGTTAAAACGCTTACCCCTATTTTTAAAATGTATTTATTACAGGTACTTATATTGTGCCGACAATTTACGTAGCGCTTTCCACATATATTGTACATTCACATCAGTCCCTACCCTCAAGGAGCTTACAATCTAAGGTCCTTATCTCACATTCATACGTACACATACTAGGGCCAATTTAAACAGGAACCAATTAACCTACCAGCATGTCTTTGGAGTGTGGGAGGAAACCCATGCAGGCACAGGGAGAACAGGCAGGTAGTACTGTGGTTGGGATTCGAAGGGACAACCCTAGTGCTGCTAGGAGGAAATGCTAACCATTTAGCCATTGTGCTGCCCATCCCTATTGTGACTTTACAATTGTGACAGTAGTACTAAAGTGAAACTGTTCTAAAGCGGGGTGCTTACAACTTCAGCATATTGTTTTCTGCAATCTCCAAATACCCCCATTTTAATTTAGTATATAAATGTGGGTTGTCACCACCTCCTTAAAGAGGAAGTAAACCCTGATGGGTTTTACTTCCTCTTTGTTTCCCTGCAAAGGCAAAGCATAATGGGCTACTATGCATCGCATAGTAGCCCATTATGTGACACCTGCAAGACAAGCCTGCGATGTCCCCATCTTCTTCGATGGCAGCGAGCGTCTAATCTTCACCCCTCTTCCTTCAGGGGCCGCGAACTCCGGCTCTGTGACTGGCCGGAGTCGCGTGACGTCACTCCTGCGCATGCACGTGGGAGCCGCCTGTCACGGCATGACCCCAGCTTGAAACGGCACATCGTGCCCTGTCAAGTTGGCGCATGCACAGAAGAGGCCTTCGTTCGGGGACATTGCAAGTGTAGCGGGGGTTTAAATTTAGGGGGGATACCCCTGGGTGGTAGTATGACCAAGGTGTGAATAAATCATAAGAGGATTTAGACCATTTAAATCGTGGAGGACTTTGGTGGTGTACTATTCTCCTTGGCCTGTGGGTGGCGGTGTTCCCACGGGTCAAGGTAGAATCACTGCCGCAGTGCTGTCCTTTTTGTCCCGTTCCGGCGGTGGTACAGCGGGGGCGGAGAACCTGCTGTGACGTCACGGGAGGGGATAAAGGGGAAAGACGCCCTCGCCACCAGGTCTTCTCGAGTGCGCGCCCAGGCACCTTAGGCCTGGGTGCGGGCGGTCCGGAGTTCCAGCCCAGGCGCCCTAGGCCTGGTCGGAGCGGAGTTGGCGTCCATCCCAGGCACCTTAAGCCTGGGGTGAGGTACTACACCGGAGGCCTGGGGCCCAGTGACTTCGACTGGGCTCCGCAAGGGCAGATGAGTCCGAAGGACCCTGAGGTGGATGGGGCCCATGTCTGAGGTGAGGAGGCCGGAGAGGTTACTCGTCTGAAGAGTCCGGAGCAGCATCAACCCGGTGACGGAGGGGCCTCTGGTAACTCCCTTGGAGGGACATCTTCCCCCTGACAGGGGCCACAACGCAGCAAAGGTACTCCAATTCATATTCTTCAGAGTCGCTGGTAGAGACTCACAAGATTCAAGTTTCTCTCTCTAGCCAATGGCTATAGCAACCGCTGGTGAAACCACAGTGGTTTCGTTTATCGTTAGGACAGTGCCTCAACCTGCTCACCCCACCGTATTGAACTGTTTATGGGTCTCAACCTATCGGCTGATAAAGAACTGTTTTAATTGTGTGCTACAATAAAACAAGTGTTGGATCCTTATCGGTGTGTGGAACTCTGGTTAATGGGAGTGAAGGGGAGTGTCAGCACAGCAAGACTTGGTTTTTAAAAGAAACACACAGGCCCGAGAAGAATAACTGGTACTGGCTTCCACCTCACCTGCTGCATTGGGGAGGATATGGGCCGTAGCGCATCTCACTCTCACATACAAGATACCCCTAGAAGAGAGCTATCGGAAAACCAATTCACAAGAGGAGGGAGTGAGGCCGCTACACAAATATCTCCTAAACCGTGAAGGTTTAGGAGATATTTCAAGCACCTACAGGTAAGCCTTAATCTAGGCTTACCTGTAGGTGAAAGTTGTCCCTGAGGGTTTACAACCACTTTAAGCCTAGTACACATGGGCTGAATGTGTATTGCAGTCAGCCAGTCCAACAGAAGCCAGACGTTCGGCTGGCTTCTGTCTAAGGGGCATGACTGAAAAAGGTCTGCCGATCGGCTCCCAATCAGCTCTCTCAGCCAGTGTCTGAGAGCGCTGACCAGAGTGCTCTGGCGGGGGGCCATCCCCTGGTCAAAACACAAAAGCATAGCAGGGGAGATCACTGTACTATGTTGGATAGTTAGTACAGCGGCTCCTGTCAGGTTTTTTTTCATTCAGACTCGCTGTGTTGAATGAAAAAAACTACTAGTGTGTACTAAGCTTTAGTCTTCAGCTGCTGTTTGTGCGGTGTTGCTTGATGGATCAATAGGAATATGTATTTGTGTGTGGAAAAGGGGCAGGGCAACTGAACGTTGATACAGATAGGTATGTGCACTTCTAAGTACCTGCATTTCATACCTGTTAGTAGGTTTCGGTCTTTTTAAAGTGAAAAAGTCTCTTTAAAAAAGAGATTGTATCCTATCATTGACTGAAGTCAAAAACAGACTTCACAATTCATTTTCCAACACAAAACGAATAGCAAAACGAACTGACTCAAAACCTGGGACTGGTGGAGCTCACATTTTCTAAACCTAATAATCTTACCATTTCTTTGCTTTCTCCATTGTAGCTTGTCCCTTCCACATCCCTCCCAATCTTCTCCCATACCCCGGGTTTTAAAGCTTTTTGATTCAAATTGTTCGATTTGTATTACGATTTCATTCTGCTTTCAGGTTAGCTAACTAATGACTTGCATATGTATTGCTATGAAAGACCCACTGCAAATGAACACTGTACTATTACAATAAAGTGCCATGAAAAAGTACCCATACTCTTTGAAACTTTCCACATTTTGTCATGTTGCAACCAAAAACGTAAATGTATTTTATTGGGAATTTATGTGATAGACCAACACAAAGTGGCTCATAATTGTGAAGTGGAAGGAAGATAATAAATGGTTTTCCAAACTTTTTACAAATAAATATCTGAAAAGTGTGGCTTGTGTATTCAGCCCCCCCTGAGTCAATACTTTGTAGAACCACCTTTCGCTGCAAGTACAGCTGCAAGACTTTTTGGGTATGTCTCTACCAGCTTTGCACATCAACAGAGTGAAATTTTTGCCCACTCTTCTCTGTCAGATTGAATGGGCTGGGTTTGTGAACAGCAATTTTCAAGTCTTGCCACAGATTCTCAATTGGATTTAGGTCTGGACTTTGACTGGGCCATTCTAACACATGAATATGCTTTGATCTAAACCACTCCATTGTAGCTCTGGCTGTATGTTTAGGGTCATTGTCCTGCTGGTAGGTGAACCTCTGCCCACCCAGTCTAAAGTCTTCTGCAGACTAACAGGTTTTCTTTTAAGATTGACGGCCATGTCTTCGTAGGTTTGCAGTTGTAACATGCTCTTTCCATTTTCGGATGATGGATTGAACAGTGCTCCATGAGATGTTCAAAGCTTGGGATATTGTTTATAACCTAACCCTTCTTTTAACTTCTCCACAACTTTATCCCTGACCTGTCTGGTGTGTTCTTTGGCCTTCATGATGCTGTTTGTTCACTAAGGTTTTTAAAAAAAACCTCTGAGGGCTTCACAGAACAGCTGTATTTATACTGAGATTAAATTACACACAGGTGGACTCTATTTACTAATTAGGTGACTTCTGAAGGCAATTGGCTCCACTGGATTTTAGTTAGGGGTATTATAGTAAAGGGGGCTGAACACAAATGCACACCACACTTTTCAGATATTTATTTGTAAAAAATGTTGAAAACCATTTATCATTTTCCTTCGACTTTGTGTTCGTCTATCACATAGAATCTCAATAAAATATCTTCTTTATGTTTGATGACAAATTGTACTCTTAATTTTTCAAATAAAACATATTAAAATAAAAAAATAGATAGTTTGGAAAATACGAATATACATTCAAAGGGTAATTTCAACAAATTACATTAATGGATCTACAGTGGATATTAAAAGTCTACACATCCCTGTTACAATGTCAGGTTTCTGTGATATAAAAAAATGAAACAAAGAAAATCATTTCAGAACTTTTTCCACCTTTAATGTGCCCTATAAACTGTACAACTCAATTAACCACCTCAATACCGGCCTATTCTGACACTTCTCTCCTTCATGTAAAAATCAAACTTTTTTTGCTAGAAAATTACTCAGGACCCCAAAACATTATATATATATTTTTAGCAGACACCCTAGGCAATAAAGTGGCGGTCATTGCAACTTTTTATCTTGCGCAATAATTTTTCATGAATTAAAAAATAACAAGACAGTAAAGTTAGCCCAATTTTTTGGGATAATGTTAAAGATGATGTTACACCGAGTAAATAGATACCTAACTTGTCACGCTTTAAAATTCCGCACACTCACGGAATGGCGCCAAACTTCGGTACTTAAAAATCTCCATAGGCGACACTTAAATTTTTTTTACAGGTTACCAGTTTAGAGTTACAGAAGAGGTCTAGTGCTAGAATTGTTGCACGCGCTCTAACGCACGCGGCGATACCTCACATATGTGGTTTGAACGGCGTTTACATATGTGGGTGGGCCTTTTGTGTGTGTTTGCTTCTGAGCGCGAGCTACCGGGGACAGGGGCATTTAAAATATATATATATATATTGATCACTTTTATTCCTTTTACAAGGAATGTAAGCATCCCTTGTAATAGAAATCATTGTGACAGGTCCTCTTTATGGAGAGATGCGGGGTCAATAAGACCCCACATCTCTCCTTCAGGCTGGAAAGCATGAGATCGTGATTTTGTTTTTACTGATCTCATGCCGACAGCCGCGATTGCGGCTTTGTTTTCTTCTGGGTACCCGGGCGTGATGTCATAATGTCACGCCCGGGCCTCCGACGGCCATAGAGATGACTGGTGACCATCTGGTCACCAGTCATCTCTATGCTTCCCATCCGGCGCCGTCCGATTCGTTCTCCGGGCCCCCGATGGCACGGGAGAGCCCGAAGAAGCACTGGATGGCGGCGGGAGGGGGGGGTGCCTATAAGAACGATCAAGAGGCGGAACTGCCGCTATGATCGTTCTTATGGTGTGCAGAATCCCTGGCTGAAAAGAAGGATATCTGAATGATGCCTGTAGCTGCAGGCATCATTCAGATATCCCCCCCCCCCCCTCAATTAAGGACGTCATATGATGGCGTGCGGTATTGAGGCGGTTAAAAAACAAACTGAAATCTTTTAGGGGGGAAGTAAAAATAAAAAAATAAAATAACGTGGTTGCATAAGTGTGCACACCCTCTTATAACCGGGGAAGTAGCTGTGTTTAGAATTAAGCAATCACATTCAAATTCATGTTAAATAGGATACAGTACACACCTGCCATCATTTAAAGTGCCTCTGATTAACCCCAAATAAAGTTCAGCTGTTCTAGTAGGTCTCTCCTGACATTCTCTTAGTCGCATCTTACAGCAAAAGCCATGGTCTGCAGAGAGCTTCCAAAGCATCAAAGGGATCTCCTTGTTAAGAGGTATCAGTCAGGAGAAGAGTACAAAATATAAAATAAAGAATTTCCAAGGCATTAGATATACCATGGAACACAGTGAACACAGTCATCAAGTGGAGAAAATATGGCACAACAGTGACATTACCAAAGAACTGGACGTCCCACCAAAATTGATGAAAATATGAGAAGCAAACTGGTCAGGGAGGCTGCCAAGAGGCCTACAGCAACATTAAAGGAGCTGCAGTAATATCTGGCAAGTACTGGCTGTGTGGTACATACAGTCAGGTCCATAAATATTGGGACATCGACACAATTCTAATCTTTTTGGCTCTATACACCACCACAATGGATTTGAAATGAAACGAACAAGATGTGCTTTATCTGCAGACTTTCAGCTTTACTTTGAGGGTATTTACATTCAATTCAGATGAACTGTGTCGGAATTACAACAGTTTGTATATGTGCCTCCCACTTTTTAAGGGACCAAAAGTAATGGGACAGATTAACAATCATAAATCAAATTTCACTTTTTAATACTTGGTTGCAAATCCTTTGCAGTCAATTACAGCCTGAAGTGTGGAACGCATTAGACATCACCAGATGCTGGGTTTCATCCCTGGTGATGCTCTGCCAGGCCTCTACTGCAACTGTCTTCAGTTCCTGCTTCTTCTTGGGGCATTTTCCCTTCAGTTTTGTCTTCAGCAAGTGAAATGCATGCTCAATCGGATTCAGGTCAGGTGATTGACTTGGCTATTGCATAACGTTCCACTTCTTTCCCTAAAAAAACGTTTTGGTTGCTTTCGCAGTATGCTTCAGGTTATTGTCCATCTGCACTGTGAAGCGCCGTCCAATGAGTTCTGAAGCATTTGGCTGAATATGAGCAGATAATATTGCCCGAAACACTTCAGAATTCATCCTGCTGCTTTTGTCAGCAGTCACTAGGGATGAGCTTCGTGTTCGAGTCGAACATACGTTCGACTCGAACATCGGCTGTTCGATCGTTCGACGAAGATCGAACGATTTGGGCCGTTCGCGCCAAATTCGAGTGACGCGAACGGCCCACAATGCACTACGCCATCGCAGTGTCATCCAGGCGCTCTGATTGGCCAAGCATGCACTGTGACCCCGCATGCTTGGCCAATCACAGCGCCGGCAGCGAGGAGAGCAATGATTGGCCACAGGCAGGATGCCTGTGGCCAATTATTGCTGAGGGGGTTTAGTACACGCCCCACACTATAAAAGGCCGCCAGCGCGGCGGCCTTGTGTAGTGTGTTCCGGAGCAGGGAAAGAGAAGCATAGTCAGGGACAGTGTCATTATTTTTCCTTTACTAATCCTGGATTCCTTGTGTTTAGGGACAAATAAGGATAGGTAGGGAGAGTGTCAGTGACAGTGTGCTATTCTGTGCTAATCCTTGTTTGTAGGGACAGAGAGGTACAGTGAGGGAAAGTGTCAGTGTGCTATTTTGTGCTAATCCTTGTTTGTAGGGACAGAGAGGTACAGTGAGGGAAAGTGTCAGTGTGCTATTCTGTGCTAATCCTTGTTTGTAGGGACAGAGAGGTACAGTGAGGGAAAGTGTCAGTGTGCTATTCTGTGCTAATCCTTGTTTGTAGGGACAGAGAGGGACAGTGAGGGAAAGTGTCAGTGTGTTCCATCTCTGTGCTAATCCTTGTTTGTAGGGACAGAGAGGTACAGTGAGGGAAAGTGTCAGTGTGCTATTCTGTGCTAATCCTTGTTTGTAGGGACAGAGAGGTACAGTGAGGGAAAGTGTCAGTGTGCTATTCTGTTCTAAACCAATCTTGCTGAACCATATTTTCAATCCTTGAGTTTAGGGACAGAGAGGTACAGTGAGGGAAAGTGTCAGTGTGCTATTCTGTTCTAAAACTATTTTGCTGAACCATATTTTCAATCCTTGAGTTGAGGGACAGAGAGGTACAGTGAGTGAAACTGACAGTGTGCTATTCTATTCTAAACCAATTTTGCTGTTCCATATTTTCAATCCTTGAGTTTAGGGACAGAGAAGGACACTCGTAGAAATTATCAGTGTGCTATTCTGTGCTAAATCTTGTTTGTAGGGAGGGACAGAGTAGGACAGTGAGGGAAAGTGTCAGTGTGCTATTCTGTTCTAAAACTATTTTGCTGAACCATATTTTCAATCCTTGAGTTGAGGGACAGAGAGGTACAGTGAGTGAAACTGACAGTGTGCTATTCTATTCTAAACCAATTTTGCTGTTCCATATTTTCAATCCTTGAGTTTAGGGACAGAGAAGGACACTCGTAGAAATTATCAGTGTGCTATTCTGTGCTAAATCTTGTTTGTAGGGAGGGACAGAGTAGGACAGTGAGGGAAAGTGTCAGTGTGCTATTCTGTTCTAAAACTATTTTGCTGAACCATATTTTCAATCCTTGAGTTGAGGGACAGAGAGGTACAGTGAGTGAAACTGACAGTGTGCTATTCTGTTCTAAACCAATTTTGCTGTTCCATATTTTCAATCCTTGAGTTTAGGGACAGAGAAGGACACTCGTAGAAATGATCAGTGTGCTATTCTGTGCTAAATCTTGTTTGTAGGGAGGGACAGAGTAGGACAGTGAGGGAAAGTGTCAGTGTGCTATTCTGTTCTAAAACTATTTTGCTGAACCATATTTTCAATCCTTGTGTTTAGGGACAGAGAAGGATAGGCAGGGGACAATGTCAGTGTCATTGTTGCTAAGCCTCCTGCACAGTATACACCTGAAGGTAGCCCTTATTGCTCTTTTTCCCATCTCCCTGCAGGCCATCCATTAAAATGTCTGGAAGGCAACCAAGGAGAGGCAGACAGTCAGGAGGCAAAAAAAGAGGGCAAGCAGGCTCTGTGTCTGGGGGCAACAGTGCTGGTCGTGGACGCGGTGCATTGTCATCAGCACATGGCCATGGGACACGCTTGTCCTTGTTTTCGGCAGCTGGACATGTTGAGCCACATCATGCCGAAGACTTGGTAGAGTGGATGACCAAGCCCACCTCATCCTCCTCATCCTCCTCATCCTCTCTCACCCAGGCTCAGGGTACTGGCAAAGCAGCTGCCAAAGCGTCCTCTTCTCTGGTATCATTATCTTCATTAGTCAATCCTTCCCTAGACCCACCATGTCCTCCTCCTGAGGAGTCCCCCGAACTGTTTGAGCACAGTGTTGGGTACATGCTCCAGGAGGATGCCCAGCGTTTGGAAGGATCTGATGATGATACCCAGCTAGAGGAAGGCAGCAGCGTGAGAGCAGAGAGAGGGGATGCTCAAGAAGGACACCAATCTGGCAGTCATGCTCCAGCAGCTGCAGCATACTGCCAGATTGGCTCCAGTGATGAGGAGGGAGGGGATGATGAGGTCACTGACTCCGCGTGGGTGCCTAATAGGAGAGAGGAGGAGGAGGAGGATGAGGAGGAGGCACATCTCCAACGAGGCAGGATGCCCTTGAGTGGCCAGCGTATGGGCAGCACACCGACGGAATCACACCGCAGAGCTCCGCCTGTGCAGGGCGCTGCCTCTGCCCGTCATTCAAAAAGTTCTTTGGTGTGGGCCTTTTTTGAGGCGAGTGCATCAGATCGCACAGCTGCTGTTTGCAACATATGTCTCAAGCGTATATCGCGTGGCCAAAACATCAGCCGCTTGGGCACCACATGCTTGATCAGACATATGTTGACCTGCCATGCAGCTCGTTGGCAAGCCTACCTTAAAGACCCACACCAAAGAACAAAGCTGACCTCTTCTTGCACCGCATCAGCTGGGATCTCCAACCCCACTATACCTTCACTCCTCTCTGAAACCTGCTCTGAGAGGAATGAAGGTGTAGAATTAGGTGTGTCACAGGCAAGTACTTGCGGTCACTCTGCTAGCAGTACACCAACGTCCGATTCTAGCAGGCAAATTTCCCTGCCCCAGCTGCTGGACCGTCGAAAGAAGTTCACTCCCAGCCATCCACATGCCCAGCGGTTGAATGCTAGCTTGGCTAAATTGCTAGCGCTTCAACTGCTGCCTTTTCAGTTGGTAGACTCGGCCCCCTTCCGTGAGTTTGTGCAATGTGCGGTTCCTCAGTGGCAGGTTCCCAAACGCCACTTTTTCGCACGGAAGGCGATTCCGGCTCTCTACAGGCATGTGGAAGGCAATGTCTTGGCCTCGCTGGACAGGGCGGTCAGCGGTAAGGTGCATATTACCGCTGACTCATGGTCCAGCAGGCATGGACAGGGACGTTACCTTTCTTTCACGGCCCATTGGGTCACTCTTTTGGCAGCTGGGAAGGATGCAGGACAAGGTGCAGTAGTGTTGGAGGTTGTTCCACCGCCACGCCTCCAAAATGCTACTACTGGTTGTGACACACCTCTCTCCTCCACCCCCTCCTCTTCTTCTTCCTCCATGGCCTCTTCCTGTGGTTTGTCCTCGGAACCAGCGGTGCTCCGTAGGCGTTCAAGGGGCTACGCAAGTATGCAGGCAAAAAGATGCCATGCCGTTCTTGCGCTGGTGTGTTTGGGGGACAGGAGCCACACTGGGGCAGAGGTCCTGTCTGCTCTGCAGGGGCAGGCCGAGAGGTGGTTGACGCCACACCAGCTTAAGCCAGGAATGGTGGTTTGCGACAATGGCACCAACCTCCTCTCCGCCCTCCGACAGGGACAACTGACCCATGTGCCCTGTATGGCTCACGTCCTTAACCTGGTGGTGCAGCGGTTCTTGGGCAGGTACCCGGGCTTACAGGATGTCCTGAGGCAGGCCAGGAAAGTCTGTGTGCATTTCCGCAGATCTTATAATGCCAGTGCTCGCCTGGCTGAGCTTCAAAAGGAGTTGAACCTGCCCAAGAACCGCCTTATATGTGACATGCCCACCAGGTGGAACTCAACGTTGGCCATGCTGCAGCGGCTGCACACGCAGCAGAGGGCCATCAATGAGTACCTGTGCGACTACGGCACCAGGACAGGGTCAGGGGAGCTCGGTTTTTTTCACCACGCCAGTAGGGCATGATCAGGGATGCATGCACTGTCCTGGCACCATTTGAGGAGGCCACGAGGATGGTGAGCAGTGACAGTGCATGCATCAGTGACACTGTACCTCTTGTCCACCTGTTGGAGCACACGCTGCGTGGAATAATGGACAGGGCACTTGAGGCAGAACAGAGGCAGGAAGAGGAGGACTTCCTTGCCTCTCAAGGCCCCCTTTACCCAGACAGTGTTCCTTCTGTCCCACCCATCGCACAGGAAGAGGAGGAGGAGGAGGAGGAGGAGGAGGATTGTGTCAGCATGGAGGTGGAGGCTGGCACTCAGCATCATCAGCAGCAGTCTTTTAGGGATGATTTACAGTCCCAAGAAACCAGTGGACTTGTACGTGGCTGGGAGGAGGTGGCTGCGGATCATATCGTCCTTAGTGACCCAGAGGACTCCGGACTGAATGCCTCAGCTAACCTACGCTGCATGGCCTCCCTGATCCTGCAAAGTCTGCGGAAGGATCCTCGTATTCTTCGGATCAAGGAGAGGGACCATTACTGGCTGGCCACTCTCCTTGATCCACGGTACAAGGGTAAGGTTGCGGACCTTATCGTACCGTCGCAGAGGGAGCAGAGGATGAGACAACTCCGGGAGGCCTTGCAGAAAGGTCTGTGCAACGCGTTCCCAGAGACTGGGAGGTTACAAACTCCTGGTCCTGGACAACGAGTTGCTGAGGCTTCGGGCAGTCAAAGAAGGAGCGGTGGGGAAGGTGGCCGTCTGACCGATGCGTTCAGACAATTCTTTAGTCCGCAGCCCCAAAGTATGATCGGTTCCAGCAACCATCGCCAGCGTCTGATATACATGGTGCAGGAATACCTAGGGGCAAGGTCAGACTTGGACACCTTCCCCACCGAAAATCCTCTGGCTTACTGGGTCTTCAGGATGGATCACTGGCCAGAGCTTGCACAGTATGCAATTGAGCTACTGGCCTGTCCTGCATCCAGCGTTCTTTCAGAACGCACATTCAGTGCTGCTGGAGGATTTGTCACGGATCACAGGGTGCGCCTGTCCACCGACTCGGTTGATCGACTGACTTTCATCAAGATGAACCAGTCTTGGATCACCACCAGCTACCACACACCAGATGCTGATATAACAGACTAATTGATTTTAAAATGTCACATCCCTTCAAGACTGATGCTGATGCTGAGTGCCTGTGCTGTTATGTTGACTGGCTATCCTCCTCTTCCTCCTCAATGATACGATTAACGATGATAGCTTGGAAGATCATTTTGGTTTATGGGTGACGCCACCAGTGGCTAAGGCCCAATTTTTCAGCCCCTGTTTAACAGGGGCGTGTAATTAAAATTTTTGATGCAATACTTTGCAACAGGCCTCATTGCTGTGCTCCAAGTACAGTATCTGTGAGGGGTTGCAGTGTTGTGCCACCAGTGCCTAAGGCCCAATTTTTCAGCCCCTGTTCAACAGGGGCATGCAATTATAATTATTGATCTAATAATTCACAGCAGGGCCCATTGCTGCGCCCACCAAGAGTAACTGTCAGGCCTTACAGTGTTGTGGCACCAGCACCACCATCACCACCACCACCACCACCAAAGGCCCAATTTTTCAGCCCCTGTTCAACAGGGGCATGCAATTATAATTATTGATCTAATAATTCACAGCAGGGACCATTGCTGCGCCCACCAAGAGTAACTGTCAGGCCGTACAGTGTTGTGGCACCAGCACCACCAGCACCACCACCACCACCACCAAAGGCCCAATTTTTCAGCCCCTGTTCAACAGGGGCATGCAATTATAATTATTGATCGAATAATTCACAGCAGGGAGCATTGCTGCGCCCACCAAGAGTAACTGTCAGGCCTTACAGTGTTGTGGCACCAGCACCACCATCACCACCACCACCACCACCAAAGGCCCAATTTTTAAGCCCCTGTTCAACAGGGGCATGCAATTATAATTATTGATCGAATAATTCACAGCAGGGAGCATTGCTGCGCCCGCCAAGAGTAACTGTCAGGCCTTACAGTGTTGTGGCACCAGCACCACCATCACCACCACCACCACCACCAAAGGCCCAATTTTTAAGCCCCTGTTCAACAGGGGCATGCAATTATAATTATTGATCTAATAATTCACAGCAGGGCCCATTGCTGCACCCACCAAGAGTAACTGTCAGGCCTTACAGTGTTGTGGCACCAGCACCACCATCACCACCACCACCACCACCACCACCAAAGGCCCAATTTTTCAGCCCCTGTTCAACAGGGGCATGCAATTATAATTATTGATCGAATAATTCACAGCAGGGACCATTGCTGCGCCCACCAAGAGTAACTGTCAGGCCTTACAGTGTTGTGGCACCAGCACCACCATCAAAGGCCCAATTTTTACTACCACTGATCAACAATTATATGTTATTACAATTCCTGATATTATAGTTGACAGCAGGGCGTTCCAGCACCCACCAAGAATAACTGTGAGTGCTTTCAGTGTTGTGCCAACACCAACACCTAAGGGGCCAATTTCTGCAGAGTATATACGGAAGGTCCCTACTTTCAAACATCCAACTTACAAACTACTACTACTTGCAAACGGAAGAAGACAACAGGAAGTGAGAGGAAATCTACCCCTTGGAAGGAAAATTCTCTCCTGTAAGAATTAATATGGGAGAAAGGTGTCTCCTCTCTACTGATGCTTTATCACCAATCCTTGTTTCAATAAAAACACCACATTTCAAAAACAGTTGTCATTGGGACGCAAAGTGAGGTGAAATGTTCTGAACAGGGGCACAGACAGCAAAAAAAATGTGACAGGGGTGATAACCGTTCCCTATGTTTTACAAAAAGCTAAAAAAAAGGAATTTGGCATGGAGCTCCACTTAAACAATGCAGCTGTTCAAAATTACAAACAGATTCTACATAAGAACAAACCTACAGTCCCTGTCTTGTATGCACCGCCTGTATACGGCTGTTCAGAGTATATAGGTCCTTTTTTATTTTGTGTGCGGGGTTCCCCTTAATATCCATACAAGACCCAAAGGGGCTGGTAATGGGCTGGGGTGGGGGGGGGGGCATGGGGTTGATGGGGTAGCTATGCCATTTTTCCTAAAGATTTTCATCCATATTACCGGGACCAGACATTGCATTAAAGCCGCAAGCAGTTTTAAATGGCTTTTTTCCCTTTAGAAATGTTATTTTGTACAGGGACAGTTCTAAACACGGGAAACACGTGGCACTTCACAGGCATACTTTAGACACCCCCCAGGTACAATATTTAAAGGAATATTTGCCTTTTTTTTTTTCACTTTATGCATCATTAAAATGACTGCTCCCGGAAAACGTCCGTTTTTAAAACTTCTTTTTGCATTGATACATGTCCCCTGGTGCAGAAGCCGGGTTCCCAAACTCTGTTTCGGACAATAACATGGATAATAGTCGTTATAATTAGCATTTTAGAATCCGAACGTTCGCATCCATTGTATTTAATAGGGTTCTAATGTTCGTGCGAACTTTCGGTCCGTTCGCGGGTTCTGGTGCGAACCGAACCTGGGGGTGTTCGGCTCATCACTAGCAGTCACATCATCAATAAATACAAGAGAACCAGTTCCATTGGCAGCCATACATGCCCACGCCATGACACTACCACCCCCATGCTTCACTGATGAGGTGGTATGCTTTGGATCATGAGCAGTTCCTTTCCTTCTCCATACTCTTCTCTTCCCATCACTCTGGTACAAGTTGATCTTGGTCTCATCTGTCCATAGGATTTTGTTCCAGAACTGTGAAGGCTTTTTTAGATGTTGTTTGGCAAACTCTAATCTGGCCTTCCTGTTTTTGAGGCTCACCAATGGTTTACATCTTGTGGTGAACCCTCTGTATTCACGCTGGTGAAGTCTTCTCTTGATTGTTGACTTTGACACACATACACCTACCTCCTGGAGAGTGTTCTTGATCTGGCCAACTGTTGTGAAGGGTGTTTTCTTCACCAGGGAAAGAATTCTTCGGTCATCCACCACAGTTGTTTTCCGTGGTCTTCCGGGTCTTTTGGTGTTGCTGAGCTCACCGGTGCGTTCTTTATTTTTAAGGATGTTCCAAACAGTTGATTTGGCCACACCTAATGTTTTTGCTATCTCTCTGATGGGTTTGTTTTGTTTTTTCAGCCTAATGATGGCTTGCTTCACTGATAGTGACAGCTCTTTGGATCTCATAATGAGAGTTGACAGCAACAGATTCCAAATGCAAATAGCACACTTGAAATGAACTCTGGACCTTTTATCTGCTCCTTGTAAATGGGATAATGAGGGAATAACACACACCTGGCCATGGAACAGCTGAGCAGCCAATTGTCCCATTACTTTTGGTCCCTTAAAAAGTGGGAGGCACGTATACAAACTGTTGTAATTCCTACACCGTTCACCTGATTTGGATGTAAATACCCTTAAATTAAAGCTGAAAGTCTGCAGTTAAAGCACATCTTGTTCGTTTAATTTCAAATCCATTGTGGTGGTGTATAGAGCCAAAAAGATTAGAATTGTGTCGATGTCCCAATATTTATGGACCTGACTGTATGACAACAATCTCCCGTATTCTTCATATGTCTGGGCTATGGGGTAGAGTGGCAAGACGGAAGCCTTTTCTTATGAAGAAAAATATCCAAGCCCGGCTAAATTTTGCAAAAACACATCTGAAGTCTAAAGTATGTGGGAAAATGTGTTATGGTCTGATGAAACCAAGGTTGAACTTTTTGGCTATAATTCCAAAAGATATGTTTGGCACAAAAAGAACACTGCACATCACAAAAAGAACACCATACCCACAGTGAAGCATGGTGGTGGCAGCATCATGCTTTGGGGCTGTTTTTCTTCAGCTGGAACAGGGTCCTAGTCAAGGTAGAGGGAATTATGAAAAGTTCAAAATACCAGTCAATAGTGGCACAAAACCTTCAGGCTTCTGCTGGAAAGCTGAACATGAAGAGGAACTTCGTTTTTCAGCATGACAACGACCCAAAGCATACATCCAAATTACCAAAGGAATGGCTTTACCAGAAGAAGATTAAAGTTTTGGAATGGCCCAGGCAGAGCCCAGACCTGAATCCGATTGAAAATCTGTGGGGTGATCTTAAGACGGCTGTGCACAGGAGATGCCCTCACAATCTGACAGATTTGGAATGTTTTTGCAAAGAAGAGTGAGCAAATTATGCCAAGTCAAGATGTGCCATGCTGTTAGACTCATACCCCAAAAAACTGAGTACTGTAATAAAATCAAAAGGTGCTTCAACAAAGTTTTAGTTTAAGGGTGTGCACACTTATGCAACCATATTATTTTAATTTTTTAGTTTAACTTCCTTCCACCTGAAAGATTTCAATTTGTTGTTCAACTGAATTGTACAGTTTATAGGTCACATTAAAGGTGGAAAAAGTTCTGAAATGATTTACCTTTGTCTCATTTTTTTACATCTCATAAACCTGACATTTTAACAGGGGTGTGTAGACTTTTTTTATAGCCACTGTATGTACTGTATAAAGTTCTGCTTAGTATATTATTTCTATAAAGATACTGTAAATAAAGTATTTGAGATAAACTAACTTACACTATGGATACAGGTAAATGCAGGTTGTTTCAAATGGGTGTATAATACACTGGAGAAACATAGAACTAGATTGTGAAGTCTACTTTACATGCTTTTAATCATATAATTAAAACCAATGATATGACTTACGTTTTCTCTATTCTTTCCTAGCTATTATATGTGCACAGATAGAGAACTGCTCCCCCATCACAATAGAACCCCCAGATCCAACCGTGGGTCAAAATGTTCTATTGAATGTCAAGTATGAAGGAAAAATTCTAATGATCAATTGGTACAAGGGGAGATGGATAAATGATGCAATGTTAATTGTGACATTCAACCCTGAATCAAGTTATCCAACTACTGGGAAAATGTTTACAGGACGAGAGAAAGTCATGAATAATGGATCTTTATTGATATCAAACCTCATGACCTCCGATGCTGGAGACTTCACAGTCCAACTTACTATTCCAGGCTCTTTTACGTCCGAAACAGCTCAGCTCACTGTGAAAAGTCGCAATGGTAAGCAGACTAAAGTATGAGTGTTGGCTTAGACTTGCTTGTTTGTTTGTTTTTTGTTTTTTTTTAGGATATGAAAATCACTAAATACAACCAAATAAACTTTTACTCACATTGCTTGCAGTGGAAAAACAACTAGTGTGCACTGTGGATTCAGCCATGATCACAACCAGTTGGACTGTGCCCACCTCCTCTACTCATACTGAGCAGCAGCATAGTAGAATGTATAATAATTCACGGATGTGAACAGTCAAATACTGTTCTTTATGTATCTTTATGTAAGGCCCCTTTCACACTGTGGCGTTTTTCATGCGGTTTAGCGCTAATAATAGCGCTGTTATACCGCATGAAAAAATCCTGCCCTGTGCCTTCAATGTGAAAGCCCGAAGGCTTTCACACTGAAGCGGTGCGCTAGCAGGACCGCTCCAAAAGCCCTGCTAGCCGCTTCTTTACAGCGGTAAAGGAGCGGTGTGTTCACCGCTCCTTTACCGCGGTCTCCCATTGAAATCAATGGGACACCGCGGTAATACCGCCCGCAAACCGCGGCAATAGCGGGCGGTATTAACCCTTTTTCGGCCGCTAGCGGGGGGTAAATTCACCCCCCTAGCGACCGCATACCGCGGTAAGAACGACGGTATAGCAGCGCTGAAAATCGCGCTGCTATACCGCCACCGCTCCTGCCAGCCCCAGTGTGAAAGGGGCCTAAAGCAGTACTATAATCTCTGGATATCCTTATTAACCACTTAAGGGCCGGAAGGATTTGCCCCCTTAATGGCCAGGCCATTTTTTGCGATACGGCACTGCGTTGCTTTAACTGACGATTGCGCGGTCGTGCGACGTTGTACCCAAACAAAATTTATATCCTTTTTTACCCACAAATAGAGCTTTCTTTTGGTGGTATTTGATCACCTAAACAAAAAAAGACCGACAATTTTGAAAAAAAAAAACAATATTTTTTTACTTTTTGCTATAATAAATATCCCAAAAAAACTAAAAAAATAACAAATTTCTTCCTAAGTTTAGGTCGATATGTATTCTTCTACATATTTTTGGTAAAAAAAAAAATCGCAATAAGCATATATTGATTGGTTTGCACAAAAGTTATAGTGTCTACAAAAAGGGGATAGATTTATGGCATTTTTATTAACTTTTTTTTATTAGTAAAGGCGGTGATCAATGATTTTTAGCGGGACTGCAACATTGCGGCAGACAGATCGGACACTTTTGACACTTTTTTGGGACCATTGACATTTATATAGCGATCAGAGCTAAAAATAGCCACTGATTTCTGTATAAATATCATTGACAGGGAAGGGGTTAACACTAGGGGGCGATCAAGGGGTTAAATGTGTGTCCTAGGGAGTGTTTCTAACTGTGAGGTGATAGGACTGCCTGGAGGAGGAGACCGATCGTTTGTTCATAATCAGTATGAACAGCAGATCTATCTCCTCTCTCCTGGCACAACGGAAATCTGTCTGTTGACATTGACAGATCTCTGTTCTGTCTCTCTCAGAAGCAACTTCACTTCACTTCCTGGTTCCCTACTGCGCATGCGCGACTCGCGCTGCGCGATCCCACTGGTCCCTGCTGTCTTCTGGGACCTGTGTGTCTCCCAGAAGACAGCGGGGGGGGGGGCGGAGAAGGTGCCGGAAATGGCATAGATACCCGCGGGTGGCTCGGATATCTATGCCCGGAAGTGGGAGCAAAATACCTGTATTAGACAGGTATCTGCTCCCCCCTCCCCCCTGAAAGGTGCCAAATAGGGATGAGCTTCGTGTTCGAGTCGAACATACGTTCGACTCGAACATTGGCTGTTCGATCGTTCGACGAAGATCGAACGATTTGGGCCGTTCGCGCCAAATTCGAGTGACGCGAACGGCCCACAATGCACTACGCCATCGCAGTGTCATCCAGGCGCTGTGATTGGCCAAGCATGCACTGTGACCCCGCATGCTTGGCCAATCACAGCGCCGGCAGCGAGGAGAGCAATGATTGGCCACAGGCAGGATGCCTGTGGCCAATTATTGCTGAGGGTGTTTAGTACACGCCCCACACTATAAAAGGCCGCCAGCACGGCGGCCTAGTGTAGTGTGTTCCGGAGCAGGGATAGAGTAGCATAGGCAGGGACAGTGACTGTTATTTCTTTCTTGCTTAACCTGGATTCCTTTAGTTTAGGGAAAGAGAAGGATAGGTAGGGAGAGTGTCAGTGTGTTTTGTGCTTCTGCTATAGTGTGCTTAAAAAAAAACATTTATTCTAGGGACAGAAAACTCTAGGTAGGGACAGTGTCAGTTTCTTTCACTCTGCAAGTCCTTGTTTCCAGGGACCTGGAAGGACAGTGAGTGAATTGTCCTTTTGCTATATTGTGATTAAAAAAAACATTTATTCTAGGGACAGAAAACTCTAGGTAGGGACAGTGTCAGTTTCTTTCACTCTGCAAGTCCTTGTTTCCAGGGACCTGGAAGGACAGTGAGTGAATTGTCCTTTTGCTATATTGTGATTAAAAAAAACATTTATTCTAGGGACAGAAAACTCTAGGTAGGGACAGTGTCAGTTTCTTTCACTCTGCAAGTCCTTGTTTCCAGGGACCTGGAAGGACAGTGAGTGAATTGTCCTTTTGCTATATTGTGATTAAAAAAAACATTTATTCTAGGGACAGAAAACTCTAGGTAGGGACAGTGTCAGTTTCTTTCACTCTGCAAGTCCTTGTTTCCAGGGACCTGGAAGGACAGTGAGTGAATTGTCCTTTTGCTATATTGTGATTAAAAAAAACATTTTTTTCTAGGGACAGAAAACTGTAGGTAGGGAGAGTATTTTTTTTCTTTCACTCTGCAAGTCCTTGTTTCCAGGGACCTGTAAGGACAGTGAGTTAATTGTCCTTGTGCTATATTGTGCTGAAAAAAACATTTATTCCAGGGACAGAAAACTCTAGGTAGGGACAGTGTCAGTTTCTTTCACTCTGCAAGTCCTTGTTTCCAGGGACCTGGAAGGACAGTGAGTGAATTGTCCTTTTGCTATATTGTGATTAAAAAAAACATTTATTCTAGGGACAGAAAACTCTAGGTAGGGACAGTGTCAGTTTCTTTCACTCTGCAAGTCCTTGTTTCCAGGGACCTGGAAGGACAGTGAGTGAATTGTCCTTTTGCTATATTGTGATTAAAAAAAACATTTATTCTAGGGACAGAAAACTCTAGGTAGGGACAGTGTCAGTTTCTTTCACTCTGCAAGTCCTTGTTTCCAGGGACCTGGAAGGACAGTGAGTGAATTGTCCTTTTGCTATATTGTGATTAAAAAAAACATTTATTCTAGGGACAGAAAACTCTAGGTAGGGACAGTGTCAGTTTCTTTCACTCTGCAAGTCCTTGTTTCCAGGGACCTGGAAGGACAGTGAGTGAATTGTCCTTTTGCTATATTGTGATTAAAAAAAACATTTATTCTAGGGACAGAAAACTCTAGGTAGGGACAGTGTCAGTTTCTTTCACTCTGCAAGTCCTTGTTTCCAGGGACCTGGAAGGACAGTGAGTGAATTGTCCTTTTGCTATATTGTGATTAAAAAAAACATTTTTTTCTAGGGACAGAAAACTGTAGGTAGGGAGAGTATTTTTTTTCTTTCACTCTGCAAGTCCTTGTTTCCAGGGACCTGTAAGGACAGTGAGTTAATTGTCCTTGTGCTATATTGTGCTGAAAAAAACATTTATTCCAGGGACAGAAAACTCTAGGTAGGGACAGTGTCAGTTTCTTTCACTCTGCAAGTCCTTGTTTCCAGGGACCTGTAAGGACAGTGAGTTAATTGTCCTTGTGCTATATTGTGCTGAAAAAAACATTTATTCCAGGGACAGAAAACTCTAGGTAGGGACAGTGTCAGTTTCTTTCACTCTGCAAGTCCTTGTTTCCAGGGACCTGGAAGGACAGTGAGTGAATTGTCCTTTTGCTATATTGTGATTAAAAAAAACATTTATTCTAGGGACAGAAAACTCTAGGTAGGGACAGTGTCAGTTTCTTTCACTCTGCAAGTCCTTGTTTCCAGGGACCTGGAAGGACAGTGAGTGAATTGTCCTTTTGCTATATTGTGATTAAAAAAAACATTTATTCTAGGGACAGAAAACTCTAGGTAGGGACAGTGTCAGTTTCTTTCACTCTGCAAGTCCTTGTTTCCAGGGACCTGGAAGGACAGTGAGTGAATTGTCCTTTTGCTATATTGTGATTAAAAAAAACATTTATTCTAGGGACAGAAAACTCTAGGTAGGGACAGTGTCAGTTTCTTTCACTCTGCAAGTCCTTGTTTCCAGGGACCTGGAAGGACAGTGAGTGAATTGTCCTTTTGCTATATTGTGATTAAAAAAAACATTTATTCTAGGGACAGAAAACTCTAGGTAGGGACAGTGTCAGTTTCTTTCACTCTGCAAGTCCTTGTTTCCAGGGACCTGGAAGGACAGTGAGTGAATTGTCCTTTTGCTATATTGTGATTAAAAAAAACATTTATTCTAGGGACAGAAAACTCTAGGTAGGGACAGTGTCAGTTTCTTTCACTCTGCAAGTCCTTGTTTCCAGGGACCTGGAAGGACAGTGAGTGAATTGTCCTTTTGCTATATTGTGATTAAAAAAAACATTTATTCTAGGGACAGAAAACTCTAGGTAGGGACAGTGTCAGTTTCTTTCACTCTGCAAGTCCTTGTTTCCAGGGACCTGGAAGGACAGTGAGTGAATTGTCCTTTTGCTATATTGTGATTAAAAAAAACATTTTTTTCTAGGGACAGAAAACTGTAGGTAGGGAGAGTATTTTTTTTCTTTCACTCTGCAAGTCCTTGTTTCCAGGGACCTGTAAGGACAGTGAGTTAATTGTCCTTGTGCTATATTGTGCTGAAAAAAACATTTATTCCAGGGACAGAAAACTCTAGGTAGGGACAGTGTCAGTTTCTTTCACTCTGCAAGTCCTTGTTTCCAGGGACCTGGAAGGACAGTGAGTGAATTGTCCTTTTGCTATATTGTGATTAAAAAAAACATTTTTTTCTAGGGACAGAAAACTGTAGGTAGGGAGAGTGTTTTTTTTCTTTCACTCTGCAAGTCCTTGTTTCCAGGGACCTGTAAGGACAGTGAGTTAATTTTCCTTGTGCTATATTGTGATTAAAAAAAACATTTATTCTAGGGACAGAAAACTCTAGGTAGGGACAGTGTCAGTTTCTTTCACTCTGCAAGTCCTTGTTTCCAGGGACCTGGAAGGACAGTGAGTGAATTGTCCTTTTGCTATATTGTGATTAAAAAAAACATTTATTCTAGGGACAGAAAACTCTAGGTAGGGACAGTGTCAGTTTCTTTCACTCTGCAAGTCCTTGTTTCCAGGGACCTGGAAGGACAGTGAGTGAATTGTCCTTTTGCTATATTGTGATTAAAAAAAACATTTTTTTCTAGGGACAGAAAACTGTAGGTAGGGAGAGTATTTTTTTTCTTTCACTCTGCAAGTCCTTGTTTCCAGGGACCTGTAAGGACAGTGAGTTAATTGTCCTTGTGCTATATTGTGCTGAAAAAAACATTTATTCCAGGGACAGAAAACTCTAGGTAGGGACAGTGTCAGTTTCTTTCACTCTGCAAGTCCTTGTTTCCAGGGACCTGGAAGGACAGTGAGTGAATTGTCCTTTTGCTATATTGTGATTAAAAAAAACATTTATTCTAGGGACAGAAAACTCTAGGTAGGGACAGTGTCAGTTTCTTTCACTCTGCAAGTCCTTGTTTCCAGGGACCTGGAAGGACAGTGAGTGAATTGTCCTTTTGCTATATTGTGATTAAAAAAAACATTTTTTTCTAGGGACAGAAAACTGTAGGTAGGGAGAGTATTTTTTTTCTTTCACTCTGCAAGTCCTTGTTTCCAGGGACCTGTAAGGACAGTGAGTTAATTGTCCTTGTGCTATATTGTGCTGAAAAAAACATTTATTCCAGGGACAGAAAACTCTAGGTAGGGACAGTGTCAGTTTCTTTCACTCTGCAAGTCCTTGTTTCCAGGGACCTGGAAGGACAGTGAGTGAATTGTCCTTTTGCTATATTGTGATTAAAAAAAACATTTATTCTAGGGACAGAAAACTCTAGGTAGGGACAGTGTCAGTTTCTTTCACTCTGCAAGTCCTTGTTTCCAGGGACCTGGAAGGACAGTGAGTGAATTGTCCTTTTGCTATATTGTGATTAAAAAAAACATTTTTTTCTAGGGACAGAAAACTGTAGGTAGGGAGAGTATTTTTTTTCTTTCACTCTGCAAGTCCTTGTTTCCAGGGACCTGTAAGGACAGTGAGTTAATTGTCCTTGTGCTATATTGTGCTGAAAAAAACATTTATTCCAGGGACAGAAAACTCTAGGTAGGGACAGTGTCAGTTTCTTTCACTCTGCAAGTCCTTGTTTCCAGGGACCTGTAAGGACAGTGAGTTAATTGTCCTTGTGCTATATTGTGCTGAAAAAAACATTTATTCCAGGGACAGAAAACTCTAGGTAGGGACAGTGTCAGTTTCTTTCACTCTGCAAGTCCTTGTTTCCAGGGACCTGGAAGGACAGTGAGTGAATTGTCCTTTTGCTATATTGTGATTAAAAAAAACATTTTTTTCTAGGGACAGAAAACTGTAGGTAGGGAGAGTGTTTTTTTTCTTTCACTCTGCAAGTCCTTGTTTCCAGGGACCTGTAAGGACAGTGAGTTAATTTTCCTTGTGCTATATTGTGATTAAAAAAAAAATTTTTTCTAGGGACAGAAAACTGTAGGTAGGGAGAGTGTTTTTTTTCTTTCACTCTGCAAGTCCTTGTTTCCAGGGACAGAGAAGGACACCTGAAGGTAGCCCTTATTGCTTTTTTCCCATCTCCCTGCAGGCCATCTATTAGAATGTCTGGAAGGCAAACAAGGAGAGGCAGACAGTCAGGAGGCAATAAAAGAGGGCAAGCAGGCTCTGTGTCTGGGGGCAACAGTGCTGGTCGTGGACGCGGTGCATTGTCATCAGCACATGGCCATGGGACACGCTTGTCCTTCTTTTCGGCAGCTGGACATGTTGAGCCACATCATGCCGAAGACTTGGTAGAGTGGATGACCAAGCCCTCCTCCTCCTCCTCATCCTCTCTCACCCAGGCTCAGGGTACTGGAAAAGCAGCTGCCAAAGCGTCGTCTTCCCTGGTATCAATGTCAGACAAATCATCAGTCACTCCTTCCCTAGACCCACCATGTCCTCCTCCTGAGGAGTCCCCCGAACTGTTTCAGCACAGTGTTGGGTACATGCTCCAGGAGGATGCCCAGCGTTTCGAAGGGTCTGATGATGAAACCCAGCTAGAGGAAGGCAGTAGCGTGAGAGCAGACAGAGGGGATGCTCAAGAAGGACACCAATCTGGCAGTCATGTTCCAGCAGCTGCAGCATACTGCCAGATTGGCTCCAGTGATGAGGAGGGAGGGGATGATGAGGTCAATGACTCCACGTGGGTGCCTAATAGGAGAGAGGAGGAGGAGGAGGATGAGGAGGAGGCACATCTCCAACGAGGCAGGATGCCCTTTGGTGGCCAGCGTAAGGGCAGTACACCGACGGAATCACACCGCAGAGCTCCGCCTGTGCAGGGCGCTGCCTCTGCCCGTCATTCAAAAAGTTCTTTGGTGTGGGCCTTTTTTGAGGCTAGTGCATCAGATCGCACAGCTGCTGTTTGCAACATATGTCTCAAGCGTATATCGCGTGGCCAAAACATCAGCCGCTTGGGTACCACATGCCTGACCAGACATATGTTGACCTGCCATGCAGCTCGTTGGCAAGCCTACCTCAAAGACCCACACCAAAGAACAAAGCGGACCTCTCCTTGCACCGCATCAGCTGGGATCTCCAACCCCACTATAACTTCAGTCCTCTCTGAAACATGCACTGAGAGGAATGAAGGTGTAGAATTAGGTGTGTCACAGCCAAGTACTTGCGCCCACTCTGCTAGCAGTACACCGACGTCCGATTCTAGCAGGCAAATTTCCCTGCCCCAGCTGCTGGACCGTCGAAAGAAGTTCACTCCCAGCCATCCACATGCCCAGCGGTTGAATGCTAGCTTGGCTAAATTGCTAGCGCTTCAACTGCTGCCTTTTCAGTTGGTAGACTCGGCCCCCTTCCGTGAGTTTGTGCAATGTGCGGTTCCTCAGTGGCAGGTTCCCAAACGCCACTTTTTCTCACGGAAGGCTATTCCGGCTCTCTACCGGCATGTGGAAGGCAATGTCTTGGCCTCGCTGGACAGGGCGGTCAGCGGTAAGGTGCATATTACCGCTGACTCATGGTCCAGCAGGCATGGACAGGGACGTTACCTTTCTTTCACGGCCCATTGGGTCACTCTTTTGGCAGCTGGGAAGGATTCAGGACAAGGTGCAGTAGTGTTGGAGGTTGTCCCACCGCCACGCCTCCAAAATGCTACTACTGGTTGTGACACACCTCTCTCCTCCACCCCCTCCTCTTCTTCTTCCTCCATGGCCTCTTCCTGTGGTTTGTCCTATGAACCAGCGGTGCTCCGTAGCCGTTCACGGGGCTACGCAAGTACGCAGGCAAAAAGATGCCATGCCGTGCTTGCGCTGGTGTGTTTGGGGGACAGAAGCCACACTGGGGCAGAGGTCCTGTCTGCTCTGCAGGGCCAGGCCGAGAGGTGGTTGACGCCACGCCAGCTTAAGCCAGGAATGGTGGTTTGCGACAATGGCACCAACCTCCTCTCCGCCCTCCGACAGGGACAACTGACCCATGTGCCCTGTGTGGCTCACGTCCTTAACCTGGTGGTGCAGCGGTTCTTGGGCAGGTACCCGGGCTTACAGGATGTCCTGAGGCAGGCCAGGAAAGTCTGTGTGCATTTCCGCAGATCTTATAATGCCAGTGCTCGCCTGGCTGAGCTGCAAAAGGAGTTGAACCTGCCCAAGAACCGCCTTATATGTGACATGCCCACCAGGTGGAACTCAACGTTGGCCATGCTGCAGCGGCTGCACACGCAGCAGAGGGCCATCAATGAGTACCTGTGCGACTACGGCACCAGGACAGGGTCAGGGGAGCTTGGTTTTTTTTCTCCACGCCAGTGGGGCATGATCAGGGATGCATGCACTGTCCTGGCACCATTTGAGGAGGCCACGAGGATGGTGAGCAGTGACAGTGCATGCATCAGTGACACTGTACCTCTTGTCCACCTGTTGGAGCACACGCTGCGTGGAATAATGGACAGGGCACTTGAGGCAGAACAGAGGCAGGAAGAGGAGGACTTCCTTGCCTCTCAAGGCCCCCTTTACCCAGACAGTGTTCCTTCTGTCCCACCCATCGCACAGGAAGAGGAGGAGGAGGAGGAGGAGGAGGAGGATTGTGTCAGCATGGAGGTGGAGGCTGGCACTCAGCATCATCAGCAGCAGTCTTTTAGGGATGATTTACAGTCCCAAGAAACCAGTGGACTTGTACGTGGCTGGGAGGAGGTGGCTGCGGATCATGTCGTCCTTAGTGACCCAGAGGACTCCGGAGCGAATGCCTCAGCAAACCTACGCTGCATGGCCTCCCTGATCCTGCAAAGTCTGCGGAAGGATCCTCGTATTCTTCGGATCAAGGAGAGGGACCATTACTGGCTGGCCACTCTCCTTGATCCACGGTACAAGGGTAAGGTTGCGGACCTTATGTTACCGTCGCAGAGGGAGCAGAGGATGAGACAACTCCGGGAGGCCTTGCAGAAAGGTCTGTGCAACGCGTTCCCAGAGACTGGGAGGTTGCAAACTCCTGGTCCTGGACAACGAGTTGCTGAGGCTTCGGCCAGTCAAAGAAGGAGCGGTGGGGAAGGTGGCCGTCTGACCGATGCGTTCAGACAATTCTTTAGTCCGCAGCCCCAAAGTATGATTGGTTCCAGCAACCATCGCCAGCGTCTGATAAACATGGTGCAGGAATATCTAGGGGCAAGGTCAGACTTGGACACCTTCCCCACCGAAAATCCTCTGGCTTACTGGGTCTTGAGGATGGATCACTGGCCAGAGCTTGCACAGTATGCAATTGAGCTACTGGCCTGTCCTGCATCCAGCGTTCTTTCGGAACGCACATTCAGTGCTGCTGGAGGATTTGTCACGGATCACAGGGTGCGCCTGTCCACCGACTCGGTTGATCGACTGACTTTCATCAAGATGAACCAGTCTTGGATCACCACCAGCTACCACACACCTGATGCTGATATAACAGACTAATTGATTTTAAAATGTCACATCCCTTCAAGACTGATGCTGATGCTGAGTGCCTGTGCTGTTATGTTGACTGGCTATCCTCCTCCTCCGAGTCCTCAATGATACGATTGATGATGATAGCTTGGAAGATCATTTTTGTTTATGGGTGCCGCCACCAGTGCCTAACGCCCAATTTTTCAGCCCCTGTTTAACAGGGGCGTGTAATTACAATTTTTGAAGCAATACTTTGCAACAGGGCTCATTGCTGTGCTCCAAGTACAGTATCTGTGAGGAGTTGCAGTGTTGTGCCACCAGTGCCTAAGGCCCAATTTTTCAGCCCCTGTTTAACAGGGGCGTGTCATTACAATTTTTGAAGCAATACTTTGCAACAGGGCTCATTGCTGTGCTCCAAGTACAGTATCTGTGAGGGGTTGCAGTGTTGTGCCACCAGTGCCTAAGGCCCAATTTTTCAGCCCCTGTTCAACAGGGGCATGTAATTACAATTCTTGATCTAATAATTCACAGCAGGGCCCATTGCTGCACCCACCAAGAGTAACTGTCAGGGCTTACAGTGTTGTGGCACCAGCACCACCATCAAAGGCCCAATTTTTACTACCACTGTTCAACAATTATATGTAATTAAAATTCCTGATATAATAGTTGACAGCAGGGCGTTCCAGCACCAACCAAGAGTAACTGTGAGTGCTTACAGTGTTGTGCCAACACCAACAACTAAGGGGCCTATTTCTGCAGAGTATATACGGCAGGTCCCTACTTTCAAACATCCAACTTACAAACGACTCCTACTTGCAAACGCAAGAAGACAACAGGAAGTGAGAGGAAATCTACCACTAGGAAGGAAAATTCTCTCCTGTAAGAATAAATATGGGAGAAAGGTGTCTCCTCTGTACTGATGCTTTATCAGCAATCCTTGTTTCAAGAAAAACACCACATTTCAAAAACAGTTGTCATTGGGACGGAAAGTGAGGTGAAATGTTCTGAACAGGGGCACAGACAGCAAAACAAATGTTACAGGGGTGATAACCCTTACCTATGTTTTCCAAAAAGTTTAAAAATAGATTTTTGGGCTGGAGCTACACTTCAACAATGTACCTGTTCAAAATTAGAAACAGATTCTACATAAGAACAAACCTACAGTCCCTGTCTTGTATGCACCGCCTGTATACGGCTGTTCAGAGTATATAGGGCCTTTTTTATTTTATGTGCGGGGTTCCCCTTAATATCCATACAAGACCCAAAGGGGCTGGTAATGGGCTGGGGTAGGGGGGGGGGGGTCATGGGGTAGCTATGCCATTTTTCTTAAAGAATTTCATCCATATTACCGGGACCAGACATTACATTAAAGCCGCAAGCAGTTTTAAATGGCTTTTTTTTCCTTTAGAAGTGTCATTTTGTGCAGGGACAGTTCTAAACACGGGAAACACGTGGCACTTCACAGGCATACTTTAGACACCCCCCAGGTACGATATTTAAAGGAATATTTGACTTTTTTTTTTCACTTTATGCATCATTAAAATGACTGCTCCCGAAAAACGACCGTTTTTAAAACTTCTTTTTGCATTGATACATGTCCCCTGGTGCAGAACCCGGGTTCCCAAACCCTTTTTAGGACAATAACATGCATAATAGTTGTTATAATTAGCACTTTAGAATTCGAACGTTCGCATCCATTGTATTTAATAGGGTTCTAATGTTCGTTCGAACTTCCGGTCCGTTCGCGGGTTCTGGTGCGAACCGAACCCGGGGGTGTTCGGCTCATCACTAGTGCCAAATGTGACACCGGAGGGGGGGAGGATTTTCGAAAAGCGGAAGTTCCATTTTTGGGTTGGACTCCGCTTTAACTGGTTAACCTTGCAGTGCAGATAACTTCCATTGTCAAATACATGTTTATGAATGGCTCTATTCACAACTCTCTATGATGAGAGCATTTTTTGGTCATCTTGCTGCTACCTTTTAATGCCCAGACATCCCTTTGGCCAGTTGGAATGTATGAATCTTTTGGTGTCTATGCCCCATTGAGGAGATCTCTCTTAAAGTGGAATAGCTGAGCAGCCATTGATTGTTTTTAATCCTAATGCTGCTAGTATTAGTAAATAGATAGAAAAATATATCATATTTACTCGTTTTAAACTTTTTTTTTTACATTTTTTCAGTTACTTCCTAGTTTCTTGCCTAGGCAAATTATGTCATACATCCCAGGAGTCTTCAGGAAGGGAGGAGAGGAGATGTTTTCTTAGCTAAGAAAATCCTCCTGCCTGCATGCTTGAGCTAAGGGCAGATGGACTCCAAGAAGTAAATGCTACTTGAATCATTTGCCCTTAATCAAGATGGTCGCATCCAGAAATGCTAGGGGGTGTCGTTTTTCAAAATGATTTCTCAACAAAATAAAGCATAGAGACATGGATGGATGGATGGGGAAGTTTGTTTTGGAATATTAAAAATGAATTAAATAGTGTTTTTGGTTTGTGGTGCTCAGATCAAGTGATTATCCGCTTTACCTTCCTGTTCCAATTTAGAAACATAAGGTAAGCGGAAAGTTTTACAATGCGAGGGAAAGGGAGGATTTACCCTCACCCCCTGTTCTAACAATGTGGTTGCAGGGTGCTTGGGGCATGGCCCCATTCACTTAAATGGGTTTCAGTCAATGGCAGTATTGCTCTTTAGGTGGGCATTTGGGAGGGTGGTATAACTGTCACTAAACCACCTGTTTTTATCGCCCCCTGACAGCCCGTACAAATGATCCCTTAAGAATACGGTTTAAGTCGGAGTCAGCAGCTATTACAGTAGTTCTTCTGGTGTTATAAAAGTGTGGCGAAATACCAACTTGTAAAGGTTATATTTAGGCACAGAAAGTTGTTAATTACTCATGTAACTATTACTTCTGAAAAACAGGAAAGCACCTTAGAATAGCACAGTGTGTAGGAAGCCCAACACAAAGATTCCCAATCCACTTAAAAATATTATATTGTCATTTACCAGTTTTGTAGCCAAAGAAGGTCAAAGACCCATATTGCAGAAGTGATATTTTAACAGCTGCCTACAAGTTAAAGCGGTTGTAAACCTCAGACATGAAATATAAGTAACACGTGTCCCGCTATAGTGTCTACGTGTCTTAATTAGGAGCACTAAGTGTCAGTTCTGTCTACTGTTTCATTCCTCTGCTATCAGCATGAATCACTTTTGACAAATTTTCCTGACACTAAAGCCCTGTACACACGGCCGGGAATCCCGTCTATTAGAAAGCCGTCGGTTTTCCTGACGGGATTCCTGGCAAGCTTGCCTTGCAAAGCCGTGTATACACACGGCCACACAAAAGACCGCCATTCTTTTGAATGGCAAGAACGCGGTGACGTCAATGACTACGACGAGCCGGCGTCTCGTCACATTCGACTCCCCATCACAGATTGTTCCGGAAGTGACGTTCCGTCACCGCCATCTTGCTACACCCCACACTAGCGTTGTATGCTACCGCGCATGCATTGAAGTGTTATCGAGCATGCACGTTTTTTCTCCCCTGCAGGTAAGAATACAGACGACAGGAAACACTCTGCCGGGAATCCCGACGGGAAAATAGAGAGCAGGTTCTCTTTTTTTCCAGGCAGTTTTCCTGTCGGGAAAACTGCTAGGGAGCATACACACGGCCGGGATTCCTGGCCAAAAGCTCTCCTGGCAGTTTTCCTGCCGGGAAAACTGGTCGTGTGTACGAGGCTTAAGAGAAAAATGGTGACAGGGGAGGGATCTCCAGCTGATTGACAGTCTCAGTTCTGTTCCTATGTGCTGCGTGAAAGAGGGTGTGTCCCTTCCCTCCAATCAGCTCTCAGACGTCTCCTTACTGAGCTCTACAGAGTGTAGTTTCAGTGCTCCACTCCCTTTTTTTCTAAACTCTCAGACAAGCTTTATAATTCAGCACTATTGAACAGATGTAGAGAAGAGAAGACTGCAGATAGACAGGTACAACTTATGTAGGAGGATTTGTTTCATCTCTGTGTATCACCTGAGGCCAGTCACATTACTGGGTAGCAAACAAATACTCTTGCGTACAAGTGTGTTGATCAGGTGATCTAGAGTTACAGATGGATAATGTCTCAGACCTTGCTGCCCTCCAGGACAGGGGTATCCTAGCAGTCAAAAACAGGAACAAAGAAAAGAGGGCGCACCAGCCTTGTGCATTATCCTTTGATAAATTTATTAAGTAATGAAGGAGAGGACATGAAGACCACTGCTGGCTGACGAGTTTCGAAGGCATACCTTCTTCCTCAGAGCCTAGCAGTGCTACCTCCTTCAGCTTCTTAAATACATGTGTGCATTCATAGGACACATCCCTGGGAGGCCCAAGGGCCACACCCACTGTTGTGGGCGGTCCAATGGAGAGGCAGAGCTAGAGTGACAACTAAAGAATGACACTTAATTCACACAGTGTATTTTATTTATATATTTTCTATTTATTTTTTTGTAAGGGGCCCAGAGGTCCCCAGAGGCCCCCAGAGGCCCGGAGGTCCCCAGGGCCCGGATGGCAACCCCCCTTCTTTTAAAAAAAATAAAAATAATTTTTTTTTTTACATTTTTTTTTTACATTTTTTTGTATTTTTTTTTTCTATTTCTTTTATTTTTTTTGTAAGGGGCCCAGATGTCCCCAGAGACCCGGAGGTCCCCAGGGCCCCGGATGGCAACCCTCCTTTTTTTTTAAATACAATTATTATTTTTTTGTATTTTTTTTATGTCTTTTATTTTATTTTTGTAAAGGACCCAGAGGTCCCCAGGGCCCCAGATGGCAACCCCCCCTTTTTTTTTTATAAAATTATTATTTTTTTGTATTTTTTTATGTCTTTTATTTTATTTTTGTAAGAAACCCAGAGGTCCCCAGAGACCCGGAGGCGGATTTTTTTTATAAAATTATTATTATTTTTTAATTTTTTTTTGTAAGGGGCCCAGAGGTCCCCAGAGACCCGGAGGTCCCCAGGGCCCCGGATGGCAACCCCCCCTTTTTTTCTATCTTTTTTTTTTTGTTTGTTCGTCAGCACCCAAAGCCCCCCCGACCTCAACAATTCGCAGCGGCAGCACCCCCCTGCTTCTCAATTCGCGGCAGTCCCCCCCTCGCTTTTCAATTTGTGGCGGCAGCAACCCCCCGGTTCTCCTCTGCTCCAGGGGGCCCATGCCTGAAGCTGTGTAAGGGGCCCCAAAATTCCTGATGGTGGCCCTGGGTGGGGTACAATGCTGTACAGAATATATACAGTATATATGCTACCTAAGGTGTCTGGTGTGAATAGGGTTTAAAGTGACACTAAAATCTAGTTTAAAAAGAAAAAAAAATATTCAAGTATGTATTCTTAAAGCAGTATCAATCCCAAAAGCAAACATTATTATATTTATTATATGGCATCTTACCATGCGATGGCTGTATTAGTTTCCTTTTTCTAGGCTTTATTTCTTCTATTTTTATCTGGTGATCCTGCCAGGAAATCTGTTGTTTTTCAGAGCAACAGAGCAAAGCTATCTTACAGTTATAGGGACGAGATAGACCATTTACCACTGGCAGGGGTGCTTAAAATGATCAGCTTTTATTAATTTGTGTAAAACCTTTATCCCAAAGGGGGAAAAAAACAGCTGTAACTGACTATAAAGTTGGATTAAGTTAAAGTTAAAGTCGTTGTAAACCCACAAGGTTTTTTACCTCAAGGCATTCTATGCTCTGCAGCTCTCATTGGCCCTCTTATGACTCACCCCCCCTCCCTTCCTGGCAAACTTTCATTTCATTTTTTACTATCCAAAGTTAAAACAATAAGGGCAGAAGATTTAATAGATGGAAAGTTGAAAAAATAGATTGAAAATAAAAATAAAAATACTGAAGTTCCGCTTTAAAAAGTATTTTTTATTGCTCTCAGCCTTGCTGCTGTGACCCAGCTTCCCATTAGAGGGTGGCTACGTCCATTCTCCATGATCCCACTGTATGTAGGAAGGTAGTCGCCCTCTCTTGCTTGCTCCTGAGATGGTCTATGGGCTATGGGATGTGTAGTGTGCATGTGACCACTACTAATGTGCACTGCTTGTTCCAAACAAATGTAAATAAGACGGAAAATCAAAGGTTCAAGAGCTTACAGAAGACATTAAAAGAAGGCAGAAAAACACAGTAGGAAATTATTTAAGGCTAGGTTCACATATGTGCGAGTAGTGCCGCTGCGGGACCCACACAAATACCGACAGCCGCAAACAACCACACAGAGAAATGTGGGACCCACGGGCAGGTGCTATTAATTCTAATGGCAAGCCACCCGCAACTAGAAATCGTACCCATACTGGGAATCTCGGTTCCCGTGCGGACTGCGATTCCAGAAATAGTGCAGGGACTTCTTTCCTGCATGACGCGGGGCATGACAGCCCTTTCAAATTAATGGGCTCTTGTGCTCGTGCAAACTGCGACCCGTACGGTCACACAGGTTTCAGCCCAGCCTTAATGAAGAGGATGCAGGACCATTAAGTAGTGGCTGTATATGGGTTATTTGGAGAATTAAGATATTGTTTAGTGTCACTTTAAAGCGGAGGTTCACCCAAAATGGAACCTCTACTTTTCGGAACCCTCCCCCCCTCCGGTGTCACATTTGACACCTTTCAGGGGGGAGGGGGTGCAGATACTTCCCGATTCCCTCACCGAGGATGGCAGCGGGGGAAGCCGAGAGCCGAGCGGTAGCTCGGCTTCAGCTGCCGACGTCACGGGCGACCTGGACAGGTAAGTGTCCATTTTTTAAAAGTCAGCAGCTGCTGTATTTGTAGCTGCTGGCTTTTAAAAAAAAAAAATTCCGGTGAACCTCCGCTTTAAGATATGGACACATACTGGAGGGACGTGGAGCAAACTCTTCAAGGACAGGTGCTTAAATGAAAAAGGGGTGTCCCTTTTCCTGTCTATGTGAAATAGAGTGCTATATTGCAGTATGTACACCATGTGTGCTTAACCTGTGGCCCTCTAGCTAATACAGAACTACAAGTCCCATGAGGCATTGCAAGGCTGAAAGTTACAAGCATGGACTCCCAAAAGAAAGAGGCATGATGGGACTTGTAGTTTCACAACAGCTGGAGGGCCACAGGTTGAGCACCCATGATGTACACCAATACATGGAGCGCCATAGCGTCATGTATCCCAATACACACAGCACCAAGTACCCCAATGCCCTTGCAGATCTAAAAGGAATTAGCCCCTACCAGGTTATGTTAAATACTATTGTAATAGTAACACTTTTCTTTCTTCATTTATTCTTTTTAGCGTATGAAAGACCTGCTCCTCCTCCTACTATTATGGTATCACGTGGACCTACTCAAGCTCTCCCAGTCAGCTCTTATCCACATCTAAATCCAACTACTTTTGAAACCCAACCCAAAGGTAAGTTTCCTAAAGTGCAATTAATATAGTGCACAGTGTTGACAAGCAAAGGTGTGTAATACAAATTAGGCAAAGATAAATCTATAAATCCAGTAACCATCAAACAGTGCAACGCTATTCTTAAATATATACACAGTGCAAAACATTTTCCATAAACTTCATATGTGCATCTTCAGTCCTGTTCCTTTAAATCTAAACACATTTCGTACTAAACAATAAACATTATATTTGAATCAAACACATTTAAACACATTTAAATTGTGAAAATGATGAAAAATCAAGTGTAAACAGAACACAAATGTGAATTCCCACAGTCCAACAGAGTCAAACATAAGCTGTTCCACCCAGTGCAATCTTCCTAAAATTATAACATGTCACCAACAGGTGTCCCCCTTTTTCCTCCACCAGCCAGCCCAAACACTCGCACCTTAACCACTTAAGGACCGAGCCTCTTTCTGAGATTTGGTGTTTACAAGTTAAAAAAAAAAAATTTTGCTAGAAAATGACGTAGAACCCCCAAATATTATATATATATTTTTTCTAACACCCTAGAACAGTGCTGGCGAACCTTGGCACCCCAGATGCTTTGGAACTACATTTCCCATGATGCTCAACTACACTGCAGAGTGCATGAGCATCATGGGAAATGTAGTTCCAAAACATCTGGGGTGCCAAGGTTTGCCATCACTGCCCTAGAGAATAAAATGGCGGTCGTTCCAATACTTTCTGTCACACCGTATTTGCGCAGCGGTCTTACAAGCGCACTTTTTTGGGAAAAAAATACACTTTTTGAATGAAAAATAAGACAACAGTGAAAGATAATGTTACGCAGAGTAAATTGATACCCAACATGTAACGCTTCAAAATTGCGCCCGCTCGCCGATTGGCGATAAACTTTTACCCTTATTGTTCTCGCTCTACCGATCGTGGCGATACCTCACATGTATGGTTTGAATACCGTTTTCATATGCGGGCTCTGCTCACGTATGCTTTTGCTTCTGCACACCAGCTCGGCGGGATGGGGCGCGTTAAGAAAACATTTTTTTTAATTTATTTTACCTTTTATTTTTACACCGTTCTTTAAAAAAAAAGTGTCACTTTTATTACTATTACAAGAAATGTAAATATCCCTTGTAATAGAAAAAAAGCATGACAGGACCTCTTAAATATGAGATCTGGGGTAAAGAAAAACTCAGATCTCATATTTACACTAAAATGCAATAAAAAATAAAGAAAAATTAAATATAATTTAAAAAAAATAAAAATGAAAAATGTCTCTTTAAGAGCTATGGGCGGAAGTGACGTTTTGACGTCGCTTCCGCCCTGCAATGGTATGGAGATGGGTGGGGGCCATCTTCCCCGCACTCGTCTCCATACCAAGCCAGGGAGAGGACCCGATCGCCTCCGCCGCTACCAACAGCTCTGGTAAGCGGTGGAGGGCATCGGAGAGTGGTGGGAGGGGGGGCCCTCTCCTGCCGCCGATAAAAGTGATCTTGCGGTGAATCCGCTGCAGAGACCACTCTTATCTGAAACCGGACCGCTCACTGATGAAGAGGATACCGGGAATATTGTAGCTAGCTGCTGCCATAATATCGATATCCCTCTTCAAAGTGCCGACGTATATCGGCGTGAGCCGGTCCAGAAGTGGTTAAGGTTATGGTAAAAGCTTGATTTTTGTGCTCATGTCTCTCTCCCCCCCCCGCACTGAATGCCCACCATAACAAGCCAGAAGTTGTCAGACACTGTAGGGGCGCAACGCGTCAGGGAGTGGAGTTTTTCTCATGCTATCACACTTGTCCGCCATCTTATGGCTGAAGATCTCTGCAGGGAAGGATAGCCCTGTTTTCTCAACAGTGAAGCAGGAGACCAGGGTGAATGGAAATGATTCTCATTGTTATACTGCATATTGAGACTATTTACTGTAAGTATGCCTTGTAGTGCTGTGATTTCTATAAATTGCAGAGAACACTATCTGCTGTTAGTGCATCATTCCTTTGGAGGAGAATATCAATTAATGCAGTGCTTTACAGAAAACTGTATTTTAACCTCTACCTAAATTGTAAAAGAAAATAGTGGCGCTGATATTGAAATATGACAATCAATACTATAACATAAACAAACAAAAAAAATAACACCCTGTGACAAGTGAAAAAAATCACTGTGAATATTAATGACAAAAGTGACACAAATTAAAGTCCATAAAATTATCAAATTTTTGACTCTGTGACTTCAAAAATATCTTTCTATGGCAGTTGTAATATTCCAGATCTTCCACCACACCGTATGTGAAAGTGCCTCCGCTCCCCTTAAGAAACGCACTCACCGGATTTAGGTGCCAGCCACTCTCATGCTCGGCATATACACTTTTACCCACTTCCGGTTTGAAGCCAAACGTCACAGCTGGTTGCCGTACAGCCACACCCCGATGCGTTTCTTCATCACGACTTATTCATGGGATTAGCTGTACGGCACGGCAACCCAGTCCTTTATAGTCCTCACGTTTATTCCTGACGGAAGTTTTTTTTTACTGCGCATGCGCACACCCCGTGTCCCAGCAACCACAATAGACCAACCTTTACGCTGTTCACGTTCGTATTACGGGACATCACATTGGTTTTGGTCAGCATACTAACAACATAATTCTTATCAATGTCAAAAGTGAGTGCACCCCTCACATATTTCTATGTGACAACACTGAAGAAATTACACTTTGCTACAATGTAAAGTAGTGAGTGTACAGCTTGTATAACAGTGTAAATTAGTTGTCCCCTCAAAATAACTCAACACACGGCCATTAATGTCTAAACCACTGGCAACAAAAGTGAGTATACCCCTAAGTAAAAATGTCCAAATTGCGCCCAAAGTGTCAATATTTTGTGTGGCCACCATTATACATGTTGGCATTCATGGTTCCCTCAATGAACTGTAGCTCCCCAGTGCCGGAAACACTCATGCAGCCCCAGACCATGACACTCCCACCACCATGCTTGACTGTAGGCAAGACACACTTGTTTTTGTACTCCTCACCTGGCTGCAGCCACACACGCTTGACACCATCTGAACTAAATAAGTTTACCTTGGTCTCATCAGACCACAGGTTCCAGTAATCCATGTCCTTAGTCTGCTTGTCTTCAGCAAACTATTTGTGGACTTTCTTGTGCATCATATTTAGAAGAGGCTTCCTTCTGGGATGACAGCCATGCAGTCAAATTTGATGCAGACGTATGGTCTGAACACTGATAGGCTGACCCCGCACCCCTTCAACCTCTGCAGCAATGCTGGTAGCACTCATACGTCTATTTCCCAAAGACAACCTCTGGATATGACACTGAGCACGTGCACTCAACTTCTTTGGTCGACCATGGCGAGGCCTGTTCTGTGTGGAACCTGTCCTGTTAAACCGCTGTATGGTCTTGGCCACTATGCTGCAGCTCAGTTTCAAGGTCTTGGCAATCTTCTTATAGCCTAGGCCATCTTTATGTAGAACAACAATGATTTTTTTCAGATCCTCAGAGAGTTCTTTACTATGAGGTGCCATGTTGAACTTCCAGTGACCAGTATGAGAGAGTGAGAGCGATAACACTAAATTTAACACACCTGCTCCCCATTCACACCTGAGACTTGTAATACTAACGAGTCACATGACACCGGGGAGGGAAAATGGCTAATTGGGCCCAATTTGGACATTTTCACTTAGGGATGTACTCACTTTTGTTGCAAGCAGTTTAGACATTAATGGCTGTGTGTTGGGTTATTTTGAGGAGACAGCAAATTGACACTGTTATATAAGCTGTACACTCACTACTTTACATTTTAGCAAAGTGTAATTTCTTTAGTGTTGTCACGAGAAAATATATAATAAAATATTTACAGAAATGTGAGGGGTGTACTTACTTTTGTTAGATATTGTATATTGTACATTCACATCAGTCCCTGACCTCAAGGAGGTTACAATCTAAGGTCCCTAACTCACATTCATACACTAGGGCCAATTTAGACAGGATCCAATTAACCTACCAGCATGTCTTTGGAGTGTGGGAAGAAACTGGAGTACCTGGAGGAAACCCACGCAGGCACAGGGAGAACATGGAAACTCCAGACATGTAGCGTCTTTTAAAGAGAGTATGAGGGGCAGAAACAAGGGGAGAAAAGCAGATATTCAGGAAGAAGTCTTTAGGGGCAATATGTAGTTGCATTTCTCCCGCTGTGGCCTTACAGGTATGTCCTTGCATATATGTAGCCAAATGCTTTACAGACTCTAGTAAATTGTAAATAGAAACCATATGGTCTACTCTTAAAGCGGAAGTAAACCTATCCATAACAGTTTCATTTCTAGCATGTGCCGGAAATGTAACACTCCCATCGGTTGTGCTCTAAACCAAACTGTCAAACCATCCAATGACTGGTGTCATAGCTGATCACATGTGCAGCATCATGGCAGTTGTAGATTAAACAGAGTCAAAGATGTCAGCTTCCTTGGCTGAAAACGATAGGGGGGTTTACTTACACTTTAAGTCATTCTACAACATGATATTTTCAGCAGTCTTGATATACAGCAAACAACAGGTCAGTTTAGTCAACACTCATGAGGTTGGTCTGATTCCCTAACTACCTCGGCTAAAGCCTAGTACACACAAGTAGTTTTTTTTTCCCGTTTAACCCAGTGGGCTGAACGAAAAAAAAACTGACAGCTCCAGTCGGAGCCTCTGTATTAACAATCCAATGTTAGTACAGCGACCACCCTGTCATAACTACTTATACAAGGTATTATTTAAAACAATTTATAGTCCACAAAAACGTGATACATGACAAATAATGTCCATAAGACAAAAAATATATAGGTGAATGGTGAAAACTGGGTTGGAGACCAAGTAGATCATCAAACAGCTCTTCACAGGTAGAAATAGATGAAACACTCTTACCAGAACAGATGGACCCACTTGTCAGCAACAGTGGATTGTTCGAGCATGAGGATTCCACGGGGCAAACTCTGCGGCTTGTCTGGAGATTCTCACCCTTGGGGGCCCCGGATCGAGGTCTTGAGCCAAATTGTACTGGTCACGGTGTTTTAAATCATGAAGAGATTCTCAAAGGACCCACAATCCAGGTGTTCCTGCGGATATTGGAGGGATGGCCCGTGGAGAGAGGCTCATTCGGATCATGAAGAGCATAAAAAGGCCAAACCTCCCAAAAATCAGCTCACCGTTACATAAAAGGAGTCAAAAAAGGAGGGGAGGACTCCAATAGTGTAAATCCGTTTGAGGGTTTATTGGATAAAACCGTCAATACAAAAAAGTGATCACATAAAACAGAATAAAATTGGGCAATAAGTGGAGTGGTTATACCGGCCCTACGCGTTTCGTACAATAGTACTTCTACAGGGGCTGTTTTATGTGATCACTTTTTTGTATTGACGGTTTTATCCAATAAACCCTCAAACGGATTTACACTATTGGAGTCCTCCCCTCCTTTTTTGTCTCCTTTTATGTCACGGTGAGCTGATTTTTGGGAGGTTTGGCCTTTTTATGCTCTTCATGATCTGAATGAGCCTCTTTCCACGGGCCATCCCTCCAATATCCGCAGAAACACCTGGATGGTGGGTCCTTTGAGAATCTCTTCATGATTTAAAACACTGTGACCAGTACCATTTGGCTCAAGACCTCGATCCGGGACCCCCAAGGGTGAGAGTCTCCAGGCAAGTCGCAGAGTTTGCCCCGTGGAATCCTCATGCTCGAACGATCCACTGTCGCTGACATGTGGGTCCATCTGCTCTGGTAAGAGTGTTTCATCTATTTCTACCTTTGAAGAGCTGTTTGATGATCTACTTGGTCTCCAACCCAGTTTTCACCATTCACCTATATATTTTTTGTGTTATGGACATTATTTGTCACGTATCAAGTTTTTGTGGACTATAAATAGTTTTTTATTGATTCTGCACATTTAGAACCTAGGTTCCATCTTGGGTCCATTTGAACACTTAGCGCTTCATTTTTCATTATCATTCTATTTTGTATTTTAGTCACATTATTTTGCAGCAGCTGTTTGTGTTCATTATTCATAAGACTAGCGCACATTTTTTAATTTTATAAGGTATTTATTAGGTATGCAAAAATTTTTTTGCGCAAGTAGATTCATATCCATCGTGGCTATTATTTAAATATAATTCAATGAAAGATGTACCCAGGGTTCAGCTTTAAATAACAAAGAAATCCTTTCTATACATTCCGGCGCTTATTATGCCCTATCTACAATTATTACATTACAACATTATATTACACAGTTAACATGGCTCTCTGTTTATAATGTCACTTACTAATTTGGGATTTGAATGTATCAAACTCTGACCATTACTCAGCTGTGTGTCATTATTTGTGATAATTGATGGGTGGAGTACTTTAAAACTGGAAAATCCATATGTTACAGGAATTATGTGTATAGTGTGGGTGAATAGAAAATGTATGTAATTCTGGGTGGCAATGTTGTCAAACCGGTTTCAGAATCCACTGGGAAAATCCCCAAAATTGGGGATTGGAGAGTACATTTACATGTATGCATTGAGGAAATATTATATGCTTTGCTGCGTTGTGCTGCCATTCAGTTTGAATTGCACACCAACACACTGAGGCAGTGCACATGGGTTGCAGAGTGTTGCAATCCACAATAGTACATTGCATTGAAAATGTTTTGGCATATCAATTCTTTGGGACATTTGGGTGCGTTCTGTTGTTTCCAATGGACTGCCTTAAAACAATACACATTTGCCACTATACAAATGTAAATGAAAATGTTATTTTCATTATCTTTAATTTCAGATTTTTTTTTTTACTAGTGTTACTCCAGTACTAAAGCCGGCCAGTGGCAGTTCAAATCTCGGGCAGTTCAGCAAGGGCCACCCAAGATTCAAACCATCTATGGGCAGCCAGCATGTCGGATTTTAAGAATGCCATTATTACCAGAGGCTAAAGCCGCTAGCAATGCTCACTGTGTTCTCCCGGCAGGGACAGCACAGCTCCTCGTGCCCCCCTACCAAGAGAATACAATAGCCCCGCGGGAGGGATTCCCCCATCAACACTGACCGTGTTGAGAGATTTTCTTTCCTGCAACAGCAGAATGCTGTGACACTAGTATACAGGGAGCTTGGTCTCAAAACTGTGCTGCTCTCAAAGAGGAGCAAGGGAAAGGTGGGTTATTATATATGCGCTGCCATTCTGCGCCTAAGTGACTGCTAAGTAGGTTTCCTCTTGAATATTGCAGTGTGTGCCAAAGAGTTGTGTAAGTATGTCAGTGTGATGTCTTTGCAAGCTACAGTAAAGCGCGGAAAATATTTTTTGTGGGTGAACATTCCTTTCTTCTTGAAAATCAAGGCCTGTGGCCAGGTAAGTCATGGGCAGGCCTGTAGCCAGGAATTAGGCACAATATGGCAAAGGCTTATATCTACCATCAGTGGGTTGTTCCATTTAAGATAAAGTGGGACGGGGACTTGCACCTTTTTGCGCCAACACCTGACCAATTAGAAGTCCCCTTATGGTGGCGAAAATAATTATTTGATCTCCTGCAGATTTTGGAAGTTTGCCCACTTACAAAGAAATGACAGGTCTATAATTGTTATCATAGGTGTATTTAAAATGTAAATTGAGCTGTAGTTCAGTGAGTAAAATAAGTATTTGAACCTCTACCAACCAACAATAATTCTGGTTCCCACAGACAGGCTACAGTACGTGCTCACGTGGTACACAGATTAGTCCTGTCAATTTAAGAAGGTGCTCCCAAGGACTGCTTGTTATATGTATAAAAGACCCCTGTCTTGGGCAAGACCAAAAAGCATCAGGGACAAGATTGTAGACCTGCACAAGGCTGGATTGGGCTACAAGACCATCAGCAAGAAGCTTGGTGAGAAGGAGACAACTGTTGGATCGATTATTCGCAAATGGAAGAAATACAAAATAACCATCAATCGCCCTCGGTCTGGAGCTCCATGGATTTAAATCCTGCAGCACCCGCAAGGTCCCCCTCCTCAAGAAGGCACATGTACATGCCCATCTGAAGTTTGCCAATGAAAATCTAAATGATTCAGAGAAGAATTGGGAGAAAGTGCTGTGGTCAGATGAAACCAAAATTTAGCTCTTTGGCATTAACTTGACTTGCCGTGTTTGGAGGAAGAAAAATGCTGACTATGATCCTAAGAACACCATCCCTACAGTCAAGCACGGAGGTGGAAACATTATGCTTTGGGGCTGTTTATCTGCTAAAGGTACAGGCCGACTTTGCCGCATTGAGGGGCCAATGAACAGGGCCATGTATTGTAAAATCTTGGACGAGAACCTTCTTCCCTCAGCCAGAACACTGAAAATAGGTCGTGGATGGGTCTTCCGGCAAGGCAATGACCCAAAACATACCACAAAGGCAACAAAGGAGTGGCTCAAGAAGAAGGAGAAGAAGAAGGATTAAGGTCATGGAGTGGCCTAGCCAGTCTCCAGACCTTAATCCTACAGAAAATTTATGGAGGGAGCTGAAACTTTGATTTGCCAAGCGACAGCCAAGAAACCTTAAGACCCCTTTCACACTGAGGCGCTTTGCAGGCTAAAAATAGCGCCTGCTAAGCGCCCTAAAAAAGCTGCTACTTTGTATCCAGTGTGAAAGCCCGAGGGCTTTCACACTGGAGCGTTGCGCTTGCAGGAGGGTAAAAAAACTCCTGCAAGCCGCATCTTTGAGGCGCGTCATGAGCGATAAAAATACCGCTCCTATAGCGCCCCTGCCCATTGAAATCAATGGGGTAACGCCTCCAAAACGCCCACAAAACGCTGCAAAGAGGCGTTATTGCAGGCGTTTTTAACCCTTTTTCGGCCGCTAGCGGGGGTTAAAATCACCCCGCTAGCGCCCGCAAATCGTGGCAAAATCCCTCCTGAAATGTGTGCAAACCTGGTAACCAACTACAAGAAACATCTTACCTCTGTGTTTGGCAACAAGGGTTTCTCCACCAAGTACTAAGTCATGTTTTGCTTGGAGATCAAATACTTTTTTTACTCACTGAACGGCAACTCAATTTATAACATTTGTATTGTGGTTTTTCTGGATTTTTGGTTGATATTCTGTCTCTATCATTTAAAAAAGCTTCTTGCTGATGGTCTTGTAGCCCATTCCAGCCTTGTCCAGGTTTACAATCTTGTCTCTGATGTCCTTTGACAGCTCTTTGGTCTTGCCCATGATGGTGAGGTTTGAATGGAAGAAAGAGATTCTGTGGACAGGGGTCTTTTAGACCACTTTCACACTGAGGCGCTTTTCAGGCGCTTTCATGCCTGAAAGGCTTACGAAAACTTATTTCCATTAAAATCAATGAATGCTTTTACACTGGGGCAGTGCGCTGAAAAAATGCCCCTCTCCATTGAAATGAATTGAAAGCGCTTCAAAAGCGCTTCAAAAGCGCTCAGTGTTTTACTGGCAGTTTTTCAAGCGCCTCAGTGTGAAGGAGGCCTTATACATATAAAAAGTAGTCGTTAAGAGCACCTTCTTAAATTGACAGGACTAATCTGTGTACCACATGAGCACGTACTTGTCTATGGGAAACAGAATTATTCTTGGTTGGTAGGGGATCAAATACTTATTTTACTCACTGAACTACAGCTCAATTTATAACATTTGTATCACATGTTTTTTTTGTCTGGATTTTCTGGACCCTTTATTTCTTTGTAAGTGGGCAAACTTACAAAATCTGTAAGTGATCAAATAATTATTTTTTTCCATTGTACATGTATTCCAGCAGTGAGTGCCTACAGTACACAGAACTTTCCCCCATAGTTTGAGTTGGACACCCATCACTACCTGCAGGTTCATACTACCTATTTTAGCAATGACGTGTATTAACTTTAGCATCTGTCCTGCTTTCAATACTTTGCTGTGTCAGTGAACTCCATTAATTGCTGCTTGCACACTGAAGTATTTACCTTATAGGCCATATTACATTACGCATTGCTCACTACACAACCAAAAAAGATTAGACTGTCCTACTAAATTAATTCCATTCTATGAGTTCATAAATTGAATAATGTGTTCTGGAAAGCCTCTCCTTTATATGTTAATAAAACAGTATCGCTCAACTCATTCAATTTGGCAGTAATTAGAAGTGTTTTCTATAGGAAATACCTATCCATCCAGTATGGCAGGTGCCATTTTTTTTTCTGCCATAATTAAATAAAAATGTTCTTAAAGAAGAAAAAGGTTGAGTGGGGTGGGACTTTGTGTGTGCCTCAGTGGAGTAAATAAATATAGAAATACCAGAATATATAGAAAAATAAACAACTTTTATTTTCCTGCCTTGTGGCAGTGATGTAAAAAGTATTATCTTAACAAAAATATGAGGTAAAATCACATTACAGTTCAGACAATCAAATTTCGGGGTGTGCAATTCCCATTCAAGAAGAGAGTAAGGGCCTACGCGTTTCGCGGATTTCCGCTTCGTCGGGGCCTTTGAACGTAGCACAATAAGGTAATATAGAGATTCTAGAAGTAAACAAAAGGTTGATGAGGTATATATATATATATATATATATATATATATATATATATATATACACATATCACACCCTATGCATTTAAAAAGAAAAAAACAACATTGTACAGAGATTAAATCCAATTAAGGGGTATGGGTGAACACGTAGGATTGCACCTATTGTGCCCCAAGTGTTCACACAAAATACATTCACATTTATCATTAAACAATAATACAAGTTGGATGTTAACAGAGGAAAACATTTTCTATTGTGTATATGACTCTGTGCATGCGCAGCGATGTCCCATGTACTGGGAAGATGTAAAAGGACTTCAACAGTGCACATGATTAAAATGTGTTAACCTAATTACATGTGCAAAGTGTGAATCAAAGATCTATAGGAGGAAACACTTACCAAAGAACTGTAAATGCATAGATACAGTGCAGCGGACGGTAGAGGCTTACGTGCCTGTGAGGATGCTCTCCCCCTAAAATGGTCTGCGTGGATAGAGCGGATCCCTACATATATTAAGATAGTAACACTATAAAAAAAAATGCAAAGCATTCTCTGATTGGATGAGGTGGAGAGGTGGGACGGTGATGTTTATATTTTAGGTTTCATTATTAATAATGCTCATGAGGTTATTAGTTATCCACAGGGCTAATCAGTCCTCCACTGCGCATGTAAATAGCTCAACCTTTTTTTCTTTCTTGCAGCCAATGTCAATCAAGTTTTGATAGGTGCTGTGGTTGGATCGTTAACTGCAGTATTTCTGGCTGTGACTGCTGTAATAGTTTACTGTCAAAAGTATCGCAAACCATCAAAAGCATCAGTTGAGAAACCATCTGTGGGTAAGCATTAAGTCAAACTTTGGGGAAAAAATTGAATAATAGTCATGGGGGGGGGGGGGGGCTTTTAGAATAACAAGAAGAATGGCTAAACATAGCTCCTACCGTGTTTCCCCAAAAATAAGCCCGGGTCTTGTATACATTTTGGCAACAAAAGACACAGTAGGGCTTATTTTCAGGGTAGGTCTTACCATCTAATGTTCTGTCTTCTCTCCCCTTCTCTCTCCCTGCCTGACAGGAATGCCCAGTGTGAACTGAGTTAAAATGCTTGTAAAATCCTAGAATTCACTCTATTACAGTATTATATAATGTACAATGTGTGTGTTTCTGTAATATAATTGTGCCAAATACCTTTGGTATAGCGCTGCTCTGCGCTTCTGTGACCCGCCAGAGCTCTCTTCCCCGCAATTATATTATAGAAACGCACGCATTGTACTTTATATACTACTGTAATAGAGTGGATCATAGGATTTTACAAGCATTTTAAACTAGGGCTTATTTTTGGGGTAAGGCTTATATTGCAGCCCTCCTGGAAAATAACGCTAGGTCTTATTTTCGGGGTAGGTCTTATTTTCAGGGGGAACACGGTAATTGTCCCTCGTTTTGAGCTCAATTTCTCTGTCTCATTTCCTCCTTAGTCATTCCTTTCTTTTTTTTCCTGATATATAGTTCTCTATAAAAAAAAAATGTCCATTCTCTACACACTTTTTGATTAAAGATGTCCCTTTTTATCATCTAAGAATGTTTGGTGGTATGATACAGTACAGCAGATCAAAAACTGGTCTATAGCAGAGTCATGTGAGCTGACTTCAGTTCAAACGTCATTCAATCCATAGAAATAATATTTAATTGCAGACATTCTAGGCTCACGCTTTTTTGTCACCAAAGCATTGCACTTGTATATGCAGCAGCTCACTAATAAGACAAAGTACCAAATGCAGACATCCATGACATGAGCTTTAACCACCTGGCATCTGGAATATTAACCCCCCTTCATGACCAGGCCATTTTTTGCTATACGGCACTGCGTTACTTTAACTGACGATTGCGCGGTCTTGCGACGCTGTACCCAGATAAAATAGATGTCCCATTTATCCCACAAATAAAGCTTTCTTTTGGCGGTATTTGATTACCTCCGCGTTTTTTTTTTTTTTTGCGCTATAAACCAATAAAGACATACAATTAAAAAATATATATATATATTTTACTTTCTGCTATAAAATACATCCAATAAAAAAATGTAAAAAAATCTAATTTCTTCATAAATTTAGGCCAATATATATTCTGCTACATATTTTTGGTAAAAAAAATCCCAATAAGCGTATACTGATTGGTTTGCGCAAAAGTTATACTGTCTACAAACTATGGGATTTGTTTTCTTTTTTTTACTAGTAATGGCGGCGATCAGCGACTTATAGTCACTGCAATATTGCAGCGGACAAATCGGACACTGACACTTTGGCACAGTGACACTAACACAGTGATCAGTGCTAAAAATATGCACTGTCACTGTACTAATGACACTGGCAGGGAAAGGGTTAACATCAGGGGCAATCAAAGGGTTAAATCTGTGCCTAGCTGGTGTTTCAGTGTAATGGGGGAGGTGCTTTTACTAGTAGAAGGCATGGGTCGGTGTTTTGGCTTTAGAGGAACACAGGATCCATGCCTTCTGTACTGACAGAACGGCAATCAGCCTTGTTTACATTGGCAGATCGCCATTCTGTCTCTGTACCGAAGCATAATCACAGGGGTAGTGGCCCAGACCCAGAAGTGCAGGATAATGCACTAGGTACATTATCCTGTGCAGCAGAGCCGCCTTGCCGCCGTATATGTAAGTTATATGGTCAGCAAGCGGTTAAATGAGAAGTATGGGCTTAGGAAAAAACAAATATACATACTCACCTCCATGTTGTAGCATCGGTTTGATGCTGCAACTGTCCACCGCCAGCTCTAAGCCTGACGTGATCGCTGTCATTGGTCACAGAGATCACATAGTACCAGGTCCGTACACAGTAGCCCAGTGTTCAACTGTGTCTGGTGGACACAGCAGGTGACAGAACTTGCCGCTGCACGGCCCCTAGGGCATCATGTGATGTCCACCCAGGATAAAATTGCTCCCCCCTGGGCGCATTATTATAATAGGCTGAGTGAGAGGGGGTTTAGGGTTAAGTCCACCTTTTATACTATTTAGCTAGGCGCACAGTCTCTGCCACAGACCGTGAAGTTGGTCTCTGCCACAGACCTGGTGTACGTGATCCCCTTCTTTAGCTATGGCCCCTTTTTTAGGAGAAGACATCCCTCCGGAGAGTTACCGAGACCCTACCGTCACCATGACTCTGCACTGGGTCTTCGGAGAGTTCCTCCCCCGGCCTCCTCATCCTAGATACGGGTCCCCTCGCAAGACGGCACCCTGGGAGTCCTCGATCCTTGGTGGGCCCCAGCCGAAGGTGCTGGGCCCCAGGCCTTTGGCTGCAGTCCCTGGGCCTACATACCCAGGGCGGACAGAAACAGCAGGTAGTACCTCACCCTGGCCTAAAAGTGCCCAGGATGGAACAGGAACACGACCCTGGGGGTAGGACCCCCATAGGCAGAACACCCTGCCCCTGGGCTGAAGGTGCCCAGGGCAGGCCAGAACAGAACAGAGAACCCCGAACAAGAAGTGTCTGCCCCTTTTATATCCTCTCCCAGCATGCACAGCAGGTAAACCCCGCCCTACCGTACAGTTGCCGAGAGGGGACACACAAGGCACAGCACTGTATCAGCGGTTCAACCCTAGCCTACTATGGCAGTGCCACCTGTAGGCCACAGGGGACTGTACACCGATACTCTTCCTGTGGATAAAACGGTTGCAAGAACCCTGACAAATTAGGGTGTTTGAGCAAACTACCACTCAAACACATCCCCTAAATTTAGCACCCCGCTACACAAAGTTTGAGGGTTCTTCTACCGTCAGCTCTAAGCCTGAGAACTTAGCGATCACATGACTGCTGCTCGCTCAGTTCTTGGACCACTCAGAGCTGAGAGCAATGACTGTCTGTCAACGCTCTCTGCTCTGCCCCTCCAGCGCTCCCTGGAGCACCAGGCTTGCATTAGGTGTCCAGGTTCTCACTCAAATATATGCACACCAAGTGTTGTGATTCCTCAGCCTATCTTACTGATTGTACACTGGTGTTCAGGTCATACAGTTCAGGAAAGGTCAGTGCATGAACAGTTATTTTTCATTGGAATCTATTCAAAACACCAGCATATGAAATCTCGTACAACGGTTGGTGCTTGAAAGTTTGTGCATGAGCAATACAATGGGATGGATTTACAAAAGGCAAATAGATTGTACACTTTGCAAGTGCAGCTGCACTAACACAGAGCTTAAGCTGGCCATACATTATATATTTTCTTCTTGTTTTAAAATAATTATTTTTACATAGTGACACTGTACTGCTCTAGGGATGTGATCAGATTTTTTTTTTACACTATGATTGCTTATTACAGTGATGATCACTGTATAAGCAATCATTTTTACTTTGTGAATGACATCCATTCATGTGCCATTGTGTGCTATTGTAATAGCTGTGATTGGCCACAGCTATCACATGGTACAGGTTTGCTGTGTTTGGCCCTGTACCCTCTTCACTCCGGTGACGTCACACGCTCACGGCTTGCTCACAGAGCGGAACACTTCCATCTCCTCCAGACATTGAGAGGACTAGCCGGCTTCCTCCCGGGACATCGCGGTCACCGCAGCTGGACATTCCACTCATACAAGACACGCCAGAGACTTTGGAGACTGATCCAGGAGCTTTCATTTCCCAGGAGCCTGTCATCTCTTACTTATATGTAAGTGTCGGATTACTTGTTATTGTATACATTAAAACTCAGAGGTGCTTTTCTAATTTTTTCTGGCCCTGTACCATGTGGTCACTGTGACCAATCACATAGATCATCACAATAGTGCACAATGGCTATGAATGAAAGCCATTGTTTACAACTAACATGTGTTTGCTGTCATTGGTCACAGTGATCACATGGTACCAGGGCCGTGCACAGTGGCCCGGTTCAATGATCTGTGTTCTACTGTGTCCGGTGGACAGATCACGCCACTGCACGGCCCCTAGGGTACGCACAAGGCGCATGACTGAGAGGGCATCATATGATGTCCACCCGGGATAACAGTGCTCCCCTCTTTTGCCGTAGTATTATAATAGGCTGAGTGGGAGGTGGTTTAAGGTTAAGTCCACCTTTTATACCATTTTATACCACATCACACCCCCACCCCCTTACAAAGTTTGAGGGTTCTTCTACCCTCAGGCTCCTATCAAAGCCATGTCATTCATTCAAAGAGATCTGTGAATGAATAAACTACAAGTCCTGTCTGCTATCACTTGTAATTATCAATGGAACACAAGTGTAATGTAATGATGTTATGTACTAGGTACTATGTAATGATTACCGCAGTCATAGTCCTTTGACACTTTCTCAAGCTTCCTAACTGAAAGTGTGTACCTCAGTATGGTCATAGAGCCAAAGAAAGAGTGTGCAGGAGCCTGTGCATTGCACCCACCATCCACTGATGGTTTGCGTCTCATATGCGAAATTATAATAAATGCACATTTTCTCTCTGCAAATGTGGGTGCATTATTTTTTTGCAAAAGGTGGTCTTAGCCTTAGTCAGCAAGGGGAGCCTACAGCGATAGTGTTGAGCCACATCCGCCAATGGCAGTTCCGGTCGGCCCTGTGGCAATCAGGAGGCCACTCTCATTGTCCGCAACACAGATTCTGCTGAATCACTGTGTGCAAGGTGTGCGGTTGAGCACCTCTCTTCCTGTTTCAGGACCTTCCTGCCATTCCTACGAGCCCGGAGTAGGGTGACCACATTTCCAAACTACCATTCAGGGACACCCTCCCTTCCCAAAAATCAGCTTGTGCTGTAACGAATCACAGCACAGTGATTGGAGAAATCATAAATACCGCCTCTTGTGTCCCATCACAAGCAGGGGGCGGGATTGTGCTCCTCCAGGCATTCCTGGCCAGGACAAGTACTGTCAGTGAGTAAAGCGGTGATGTGGCAGCCTTTTTTGGGGGCATCAGATTGGCCCAGGGGGTGGCTGTGTCAGTTTCATTCTGGGACACTGTATTGTCCTGGAATGAGTGTGCCCGGGACAGATCTGCAAAATGCAGGACTGTCCCAGGCAATCCGGGACATGTGGTCACCCTAGCCTGGAGTAACTTGGATTGGTGAGCAGGCAGAAGCCCACCCTATTTTTTACACCCCAAGAGACACTGTGTGCAGACACCTTTACTTTGCTTCTCTCATCAAAGCCTCATAAGGAGACACATTTACTTTGCTTCTCTTATTAGAGCCTATTTAAGGATACACTGTATACTTGCCGCTACACCACTAGATGTTAGAATACAGGAGCTGTACTGGGCCCTTATTTGAGCTAGCTGAAGACACAGAACACCTGCAACAAAAGGACTCCTCTTGCTTTATTACCCCCCCTCCCCCACGCACCTACTAAAAGGACATTGGGTGCTATATTGCCCATATACTTAAGCCAAACTTCAGTAATTTTTTTCATCTTTCTATCTATTAAATCTTCTGCCCTTGTTGTTTTAACTTTGGATAGTAAAACATTTTTTATCTGCCAGTAAATACCTTATACAGCCCACTTCCTGTTTCTTATCTGGAAAAAAGCCTAGCCTTACGACATCATGCACAGCTCTCTCTCTCTCGCTCTCGTGAGAGTTTTCCAGGAAGGGAGGGGGGATGAGTTATAAGAGGGACAATCAGAGCTGCGGAGCTGGAGGTGTGTCTGTGTAAATCCAGGAAGTGATCCAGCTTCCCACAGTTAAAATGATTGCAGCCAGACTCAGTGGGGGGAGATTTCTGCAGCATATTTGGCAAGTACAGAATCACAGTATATATAAAATATGCAAAGTGGTTGGAGGGAAGCTTCAGAATGGCAAAGATGTTTTTATTACAAATTATGTGAGCAGACTGCAGTTCCTCTTTAAGGAACTTTTTTTTTTAGAGACCAGTGTCTTATAATTTGTGAAGCATTTCTAAACATTTGTGTTCATTCCGGGGTTGTGGCTCCAGGGGCAGAAGGAAGTAACCTGACAACAAGCCGGTCATTCTCCTTCCTTTTTTCTTACCTGTGGTCATAGGCCTTATTCAGGTTACAAGTTGCTGTTGCTCTTTCTCATTGATATCCTATGCCCACAATTACTCTGATTATTGTACTAAAGGTAATAAGCTCACATTTGCCTATGCTATACCTTGTTGGTCTGCTAATTGCAAAACATTCAGTAAAGAATTGTTTGCTTACTGTGTCATAGTTTGGTGTCTGCATTGTTACAGTCAGAAATGTCTGAACTAGGGTGTCAGAGGGATCAGGAGACTTGCAAGGTCAGGGCAACCACTGGGGTCAAGTATCTTTAAGTGGCCCTCACGGGGGTATCGCTACATACTCATCTACTCATGCTTGTTCTGGGTCAGTGACTATATAATATTGAAGCCAGACACAACCAGACAACTAGCTTTTTCAGAGCCCCTGTAATTGCAGACTCAGAATTTCTCTCATGAGTCTGACAGGTGTACTTTAAATTATATTTTAACCCAATCACTGAAATTTCATATAAAATCTAACATGTAAATGAAAGTCACTTTCAATCATTTTAAAGTAGGTTGACCAGACATCCCCGGTCTCCGGGGACAGTCCCCGGATTGAGGACAATGTCCCCGGACCAAGTCTGTCCCCGGTTTTGTCCCCAGATTGGATTTGAACAGGGGCTGGGGCAATTTTAAAGACAGTGCAGAATAATAATAAAAAAATCTGAATTAAACACCACCGCTCCGCCGCTCCTACTAGCTTAGGGGGGGGTGTATTTTTTTCCATTTACTGTGCCCCTTTCTGATGATCATGTGCTGGTCGGAGCGGAGGGAATATTTCTTCAGTTTCGGGCGCATGCCCATTCAGCTCCGCTCGCATGTTCTTCTGCCTTGGCTCAAGTCCCGGCCAGCCGCATACATGCTTATCTCCTTGCCTTCCCTGGTGAAGTGATCTTCCTCCACTCCCCACCGAGTAGTAGCTGGGGCCCAGAGAGTGAGACTTGACAGGCTGTGAGGCAGGCGACGGGCAGAGAGTCGCTGATTGCCGCCATTACTAGTAGAAGAAAAAAATATGTCCCCGGATTTCATTTTACAAATCTGGTCACCTTATTTTAAAGCCTAACTCTGAACTCTGAGAAAAAAATGTTTCTTCGGAGTGGGGCTGTGCTTGCACTGCAAGGATTACTAGCTTGTTTTGTCCAAGGAAAGAGAAACAGTTTTACTTAATCCTCCACTCCCCTGGCAGACAGCGTTTGATCGGGCAGTGGACTATGTCTCAGTTTCCTCACATCCAGAGAAGGGCTATGGACCCTGCTCTAGTCTTGATGATGTCAGGACCCTAGATAGCTAGAGTGCATGGGTGCCACTAAGCAAGCTAGGCAGCCGCGTAGGGCGCATTGCCACCTAGGGCGCAGCCACTAACCGGCATGTCCTAACAAGACAGTGGCATGTAGAAAAAAACGATACCCTACAGCTGCTGAATGCCAGCTTCTCCTCTTCCTCTCTCCCAATCCCCGCTTTGATCTCTTCCAGCCCCACTATTTCCTCTCTCTCGACCCCCCTATGCTCTCTCCCAGCCCCCCTGCAGCTCTTTCAGCTTCCCTCCTCTCCCACTAGCTGCTGTGTGGGATCTGTCAGGATGGAGAGCAGGGAAGGGGCTGATAAATGTGTCATTTATTGGACCTTTCCTTGTGTGACCAATCACTTTTTTTTTTTTTTTTTCATTCATAACTGAGGTATAGTAAACTGTGTTTACTATTGCCTCAGTTTATGAATGAATGGGAAGCCTCTGTACAGAGTTATTCATGTTCATTCATTCTGTGCTGCTGAGGCTCCAGAGATGGCTGCGTCCTCAATCTCTTTTCTTTATCTCAAAAGTGAAACATCAGAGGTCCGTTTGGACACCTAATATTTGATCAAAGCGGTCCTAAAAAGATAATAAAAAATAAAATTGTAAAAAAAAAAATAACAAAAATAAACAACTACTGACACCAGTGGAGTGAAGCAGGCTAAATATAACTAAAATACATAGAGAAACCAATAGTTGTCATCATTTGTGATTTGTTTTTTTACATAAAAAATGGTCTGCTCAGTCTAAAATGCCCGAGCCTTCTTCCCACTGCCGCCGATGTTCCCCACACACTGCGCTGACGTTTCCGCATATCGCTGTGTGCTGCAGGGTTGGATGATGTTAGCTGGAGAAAGCAGTTTCATGTTCTGTTTTAATATTTTCTACCGTTTTTAAAAGTTTGAAGTTCTTTTTCTTTTTTTTCCTTTTTTTGGGGTGGGGACATAAACAAGTGAATAACTAATAATAGCCCCACTGCAAAGCGTCATTTTTTATTTGCCCAGAGTTGAGCTTTAATCTGAAGCTTTCATTAAAATTACAGTCTGGTGGTTAGCCTGCTAAAAGGATCCTTGTGCAGGGCAGGCACTACCAATTATCAGGTGATACCGCTCTGTCTCCGAACTGTGCTTTTGCATTGTCACACAGGCTGGAGACTACATTACACAGGCTTAGACCATAGATAGATAGACAGATAGATAGATATGCAAAGAAGGTGTAAACAACTATTCTATCTAAAATAAATGCGTGCATTAGCAATTTAATGAGATCAGTAGAGGTTTTCATTTACAGATCTACTTTAATACGGAAACAAAAGGAGATTTTGGAGAACAGATAAGGGGTGATGTGCCTAAAAATGGTTGTAAACATTTAAGAGTATAACTTTAGAATTAAATATATTTTTATATCAGAATAAAAGAACATAGTCAAGAACCAAATGTTCATCGCATAAAACTGTACAGTACAATTCACGTATCCAGTACACGTTGAAACATGAGCTTAAGTGATGTACTATTATATGTAAATAGCTTGTGCTATTGAGAACTAAAACCTATATCTCAAAATAAAGTGTAGCACCCTCTACCATAGGTAGTTGCTAGTGTAGCGACCTCACCCCCTCACCCCTTCTCATTCACGGCTTATCTGTCTCGTCTAGGGGTTAGCACCGGGGGGAGGGATGAGATACACCACGGCCCATGTCCTCCAATGTGTACAGGTGAAAGCCAACAGGAGCAGGTGAAACAGCCGCTGGCTCAAGAAGTGGGATCACAGACAGGGAACCAGATTCCTCCCTAGGCTCCGAGGCCTCCACCCGGGGTGCACCACCCCCAATGGACATAGGTGGGTCCCTTAAGACACGGGACGAGGGTAACTTCATCTTGTCCCATCCCTTCTTGTGGAATATCTCATCTATCTCCCCATCATCACCGGCATCAGATAGCGACTCTAGGTCGGAGGTGTCATAACACTCTGCGGGCAGGTAATTCCCCGTTGACACGGAATCATCCCCCTCGATGGGCTCCATCGACTCTGGGCTCCCGACACCTCCAACCACACACACAGTCCCAACCCCTGGCTCACCTAGGCCTTTTGAAGAACAGGGATGTCCAGGGCTCTTCCCTCCGGATCCATCCAGGCCAGACAAGCGACGGGGCGAAGCTCTTCCACGACCACAGGATGCCATCACCAGGCCAACTTTCCTCTTCGGCGGTGGGAGCAGGGAGCTTGTGGTGACTGAGGCAGCATCCTCGGATTTCTCTCTCTTTGTCTCCGTTTGGGCTGTCACGTCGCCCTGGTCAGTGCGCACAGAAAACGCATAGGCATCAATCTCTCCCTCCGCAGTGGCAGTACCTGTGAGGTAGTTGAGGTGGAAGGCGCAAGGCCTTTCTGTGGATGGCTCCACCTCAAAGAGGAACTCTTTGCAGACCTCACATCGCCCGAACGGCTTCAACTGCACCACCAGTCCCGAACAGCCGGGACAGATCCCACCCGAGGGCCTCTATGTCTCTGCAGGTATACAGAGCCAACCGCCCCCGGGGCCTTAGTCTTATTCCTGTATCCGTGATCGGGGCAGCAAAAGAAGTCATCTCCGTGATGGAAGAAGCAGAAATCCACGGGGTATTTGAAGTCATCCTGACTGTTTGCTGCTCCAATGCGCACTGACCCCTTCGCGCCGGAATCTCCACGTGTGTCCTTCCACATGGCCAGACTCCTCCCACCCTCTGCATTTGTTTGCTGGCTTTTTCTTCTCCCCGCCCACGAACTGCGCAGCTATGGTGTGCCTCGTGGCGCGTTGGCCAATATGGCCGACCTACTCAGAACTCCTCCGGTCAGCAAAGTTCAAATTCAGACACAATACACATCCCGGACACGGGATGCCCCCACGTGTAGCGACCTCACCCCTCTCACCCCTTCTCATTCACGTCTTGTCTGTCTCGTCTAGGGGTTAGCACCAGGGGAGGGATGAGATACACCACGGCCCATGTCCTCCAATGTGTAGAGGTGAAAGCCAGAACTATCGGGTTTTGTGTATGTGTCCCAGAGTCAAATCCTCTCCTCGGATTGACTCCCCTTTGCTCCTAGTAACCAGAGTTCCACACACTGAAAGGGTCCAACTCGTATTTATTCTTCTCAATAAATAGTCATACAGCACAGACAGGTTGAGACCCATATAACACTTCAGTCTTTGTGGGGAGTAGGCCAAGGCACAATTCTTTTAGATAGAGCTAACCACTGTGGTGTCACCAATGGCGAATAGTCACTACCGCTGACTATAATGAACAGAACATGGACTACCTTCGCTAACGTAGCCCCTATCAGGGGAAGGACATCCGTCCAAGGCAGTTACCGGAGGCCTCTCCGTCACCAGCAATGCTGCGCTGGACTCTCCGGAGAAGTTCTGCTCACCGGCCTCCTCGTCTCAGACACGGGCACCCAAGAAGTTAGGGCCCCCTTGGATTCCTCCACCCTCGCGGAACTCAGTCGAAGGTACTGAGCTCCAGGCCTCCGCCATAGTACCTCACCCCAGGCAAAAGGTGCCTGAGATGGACTCCATCTCCTGTTTCGGCCAGGTCAAGGGCACCTGGGCCCAGAACTCCGGAACGCCAGCACCCAGGCTAAAGGTGCCTGGGCGCGGCTGCGTCCTCCGACTCTGAACCCTGAGGTCAGGGCGTCCGCCCCTTTTATCTCCTCTCCCTTTGCGTCACAGCAGGTACCCCGCCCCGCTGTACCAGCGCCAGGAAAGGACAAAAAGGGATGCAGTCTTGCGGTGAGTGTTCAGCTCCGGCCCAGGGTGACAGTGCCACCTGCAGGCCGCAGGGAACCTCACACCACCAGAGTCCTCCAAGAACCATAAAAGGGTCTCAGATTCCCTAACAATCAATGCATCTGGGTTACACTACCACCCAGATGCCTCCCCTAAATTCAAATACCCGCTACACTAGCATAGGATTTTTGCTAGGGAAACTGCCAGTGCAGGTAAATTTAGGCAGGACTATGCTTCAGGCTAGGCCTGCTTGTTTTGATCTGGGGGCAGGGAGTGGTTGGTGTAGCAGTGGGTGTGGCCACCTGTGCTCTAGTTCTGAGGCGCCTCCCCTGCTTCCAGGGAGATTGTTCTGGAAGAGGGGCAGGGCCTAGGACTGGAGTGGCAGGCAGCTCATGTGAGGAGCCCTGACCAATCCCCACTTGGTATTGGCAGGGGGCAGGCCTCCCATATAAGCTGAGGTCATATGCTACTGGGAAGGAGTTGTCGGCCGAGAGAAGTGGAGAGTGGAGTACTAGGCAGCAGCAGGAGGCCATCCCCATCTGGGGGGGGGGGGGGGTGTGCCGATCGCGGAGGAGCTCGGGAGAGCTGGGAGGGAGCTTCATCCTTACACTAGGGTGACCAGACATCCCCGGTTTCCGGGGACAGTCCCCGGATTGAGGACACTGTCCCTGGACCAAGTCTGTGCCCGGTTTTGTCCCTGGATTGGATTTGAACAGGGGCTGGGGCAATTTCAAGGACAGTCTGTGCAGAATAAATAAAAAAAATTCTGAATTGCACACCCCTGCTCCGCCGCTCTTACTAGCTTAGGGGGGTGTATTTTTTTTCCATTATCTGTGGCCCTTTCTGATGATCATGTGCTGGTCGGAGCGGAGGGAATATTTCTTCAGTTTCGGGTGCATGCCCATTCAGCTCCGCTCGCATGTTCTTCTGCCTTGGCTCAAGTCCCGGCCAGCCGCCTGCCTGTTTATCTCCTTGCCTTCCCTGGTGGAGTGATCTTCCTCCGCTCCCCACCCAATAGTAGCCAGGGCCCGGTGAGTAAGACTTGACTGGCTGTAAGGCGGACCGCAGCAGCGACGGGCAGAGAGCCGCTGATTGCCACCATTACTAGTAAAAAAAAATATGTCCCCGGATTTCATTTAAAAAATCTGGTCACCTTACCTTACACGGTCATGGATGAAGTCCTCATCTTTACATGGTCATAGATGAGGAGTCCTGGAACAGAGGGGGCTGGAGAAGCTTTTGGAACGTATGTCCAGTTAAAGTTTTCCATCATGGATTCAGGGCAGGAAAAGGTAGGTGAGTGGAACACAGTGGATTTTTGGATGAGGCCAGAGGAGAGACTGTGGGGAATCTGTCAAGTTGCTGCGGCCTGCGGGCGCAGGATTTGCAGGCCAGACTAGCTGGGAGAAGTAGTCCACCAACCAACATGTGCTACTAAATTACCAGGCTGCCGGGGAGAGGTACTGCAGACCTCTGGCCTAGTAACAGCACCCAATTACAGCCAGCAAGCCGGGATTATTCAGAGTGGTCCCCTTTTGTCACAATGAAGATGATGGGACGGGATCTAATAGTTTTACAGTGGATCTAATAGTTTTACAGTGGAAGTTTGTGCAGGAGGAGAGAAGTTCTGGGAGCAACAGTCTTCAGGAGTTAATGCAGAGGAGGAGGAGCAATATTCTGCATGGTGTGATGCAGGGGAAGAGACTGTAAATGTTAGATGTACATCAGTTCCTCAAGGCTAAACCTATTTACCAATGTTCACTAAATATGATGGCAAAGCAACATGTTCTATGGGCATCCTATATCCCCCTTTCCCCCAACCAAGTTATATCCCCTAATAAACAAAAAAAAAAAAAACGCAAATGACTGTTTGTTGTCTCTGAAGTGATAGATGAAGGTCTGGCAGCAGGGTGATATGATAGATGTTAGTTACTAGTAGCAACCAAGCATTACAAAAGTGTGCTAGAGCTTGAGAATGGCACATTCGGGTTTGGGAGGGGAAGGCAGAAGAACGAAAAAAAGAAGGAAGGGAGAGAAGAAGAGAAGAGGGGGAAAAGCTGAGATGTAGGGCAGGATCGAGGAGGGAAAATTAGGGGGGGGGGGGGTTTGAGCAAACCTTGGAGAACTAACCTTTGAAATGCAGTCAGGAAGTGTTCCGGTGTGTGCTAACAGGGGAGACCCATAAAGACAATGGTGGGGGGTAGTAGTTGTTTTCCAAAATAGGGGAATCATCTGCCTGGAGGCTGACAGGAAAAAGCGCAGTAGATTGCGTTCCTGGGAGGCTATGGAACCTGGGAGCATGGACAATAAAGCTATCTCTGGAGTAGGCATCAGGGGCTGATCATAGAGACTGCTGTGTAGGGAAAAAAACTGTGACCAAAGGGTCTGTATTCCAGTGCAGCTCTACCATATGTGTAGATAGGCCCCTCGGTCTATCCGCACCTCCAACAGGTAGGGGGGACCGACAGGAATATTTTATGCAGAGATTGAGGGTCCCTGTACCATCTGGATAGCAGTTTAAAAATAAAAATCTGAGTGTAGTAAGATATGGATGATTTGTGTGTGAAGTGGATTGACTTTTGCCAGTCGACCAAGGAAATCTCCTTTCCCAAGTCCGTGGACCAATTCCTGGTGTATGAGGGGGAGTTGACCATGTAGTAGAGCGTGCAATAATTTGTAAATGGTAGAGAGTAAGTGCCTCAGTGTTTCTGAGAGAGAGCACAGCTGTTCATAACCTGTCAAAGGTCTATGAATTTGGGAGGAGGAGAATAGATTGGAGCAAAAGGAGGATATGCGAAGAGCAGTAAGCCAGTTACCATGGTCCCTAGGCACAACAGGGGTACCTGAGGTGGAGTGTATGAATGTACTTGCTACCGGCCAGGTAAAGCATGTGTACGGGCCTAACATACGATACTCCATGCCCTGAGGCAGTGTGGGCAGCGATAGTCAAAGGGGATGAGAAGGAGAGTAAATGCAGCTTCTGCCCATATCCCCATAGAAGGGCCTGTAAGTCAAAGGCGGAGAGGTCTTGTTCTACCGTGGTGGATGCTTTGGGGAAAGTGCGGGGGAACCATTCCAATATTCTGGCCAGCAGGGCCGCCCTATGGTAGAGTTCAAAGTCTGGAAGGCCAACTCACCCCTGGAGTTTGGGGTAAGTAAGCAATGTATGGCAGATGCGAGATAGGCCTTGATGCCAGACAAAATGTATAGACATGGAGCGCAGAGAACTGAAGAAACATTTAGGGACCATTATGGGTATCGTCTGAAATAAGTAGTCGTTTAGGGAGGGTGTCCATAAGTATAACTTTAGAAGTTTTAGCAAGCAATACACCTGCTTATGGTGTGCCATGGACCTCAGCAGAAAAGACTGATGGTTTGGATATTTTACATCTGACCATACTTTGAAATCTATAGTGAATGCTTCTAAAACAGTTCATGACCGTTTTGATCTTAAGCCCTTCATGCCTAAGTTTTTTTCTGACACTTGTTGCTTACAAGTTAAAATCTGTATTTTTTGCTAGAAAATAACGTAAAACCCCCAAACTTTATTTGTGTATATATATATTGTGAGGGGGTTAGCTCGGCAGCGGGTGTGTGTGACCCCCGGGATGGGCTCCCCACACAAAAACAGGCCCAGCAAACGGAGGTTGTGGTTTTCAAAATCAAAAAGGTGCGGTTTATTTTCTATTTACAGTGACAAAACACAGCAAAGCAAAAGAAACATAAATAAAATAAATCCTGGTCAACTTGACCTCTGAGTAAACATACAGGTTTCCTAACTAACAACTGGGATCAGCCTAGTGCTGTCCTAGTCCCTAAGTCCCTGGTTTTAAATGTCCAAGCAAATAGCCACACAGGCTTTGTCTCACCGCACAGGGGTTCACTCTCCCTAGACAGTCCACACAGGTCTGGTTCCAGGCATGAGCAAACACCTAATGAATCTGGGAGTTTTTATAGAGGCCTTAAACGAGCTGACAAGCTTCAGCTGGTCTCATCAACTCCCTGCCTGCACGACGCCCAGCACTCTCCCTAGAGGTATGAGTCATCCATGAGCCCACTAGCCTCAGCTGGGCTTCATCAACTCCCTCCCTAGTTGTATACGTCGGCGTAAAGCCTGAATCTGGGCGAAATATATCTACCCCCCTGGATGCAACCAGGTGACCCCACCTTCCTGCTGTCACATACCCCCCCCTCTTGTTTTAACCTCGGGGTTGGAACACCAGCAATCAGGCATTCATGTACTCGAGACAAAGCATCCACATTCCCCATTTGAACGCCAGGGCGATGCTTTACTGTGAAGTTGAATTCCTGGAGGGCCAGGAACCACCTATTCACTCTTCTATTTGTTTCCTTGTTTTGAGCCATCCACTTTAACGGAGCGTGATCCGTAACCATGTCAAAGTGCCTACCTAGCAGGTAGTACCGAAGGGAATCTAGAGCCCACTTCACCGCTAAACACTCCTTTTCAACGGTGGCGTAATTTACCTCATGGGACTTCAACTTCCTGCTGAGGTAAATGACTGGGTGCTCTTCCCCGTTCCAGACCTGGGACAATACTTCTCCTAACCCCACATCTGACGCATCACTTTGTACGACAAAGTCTTTAGAGAAGTCGGGTGAGTACAACACTGGCTGGCTACATAAGGCTTGTTTCAAGAATTGGAATGCTGCCTCAGCCTCGGGGGTCCATTTAATCATGACCGACCCTTTCCCCTTCGTCAGGTTGGTTAGGGGCACAGCCTTAGAAGCAAAGTGGGGAATGAATCGCCGATAATACCCAGCGATTCCCAGAAAGGCTCGTACCTGCTTCTTGCTGTTGGGACGTGGCCAACTCTGGATGGCCTCGACTTTGTTGAGTTGGGGTTTTATTACTCCCCTCCCAATGGTGTACCCAAGATATTTGGCCTCCTCCTGCCCAATGGTACACTTCTTGGGGTTAGCCGTAAACCCCGCTTCCCGAACAGAGTCCAGGACTGCTTGCACTTTTGGCAGATGTGAGGCCCAATCTGTGCTATGGACAATTACGTCATCCAGGTAAGCCGCAGCATACTTCCGATGGGGCCTCAGCATCTGGTCCATTTTCCGCTGGAATGTGGCCGGCGCATTCTGTAACCCGAACGGCATTCTTTTATATTGGAACGCCCCGTCTGGGGTTACAAATGCGGTTTTCTCTTTGGCCGACTTGGCCAGGGGGATTTGCCAATACCCTTTTGTGAGGTCAAGAGTCGTCATGTATCGGGCTGTTCCCAGCCGGTCGATCAACTCATCTATACGTGGCATGGGGTAGGTGTCAAATTTTGTAACTTTGTTCAACTGACGAAAATCGTTACAAAATCGCCAGCTCCCATCCGGTTTAGGCACCAACACAATGGGACTAGACCAATCACTTTGGGACTCCTCTATCACCCCTAAGTTCAGCATTTTCTGTACTTCCTCCCGTATTGCCTCCCGTCGGGCCTCTGGGATCCGATAGGGTTTTAACTTCACCCTTTCACCGGGCGGGGTAATGATGTCATGCTCTACCCCAGATGTTTTTCCCGGCAGCTCAGAGAATACCTCCTTGTTGCGAAGCACAAACTCCTTAACCTCCTGTTGTTGGGGTTGTGACAAGGTGGCTGCTATTCCAACCTCAGGAATCACGCAACCAGTTTGAGCTGGTGACCAAGTGTCTGCGACTAGGGACTCTCTATCCCTCCAGGCTTTCAACAGATTAACGTGATAGATCTGTTCGGGCTTTCGCCTTCCTGGTTGTCTGACCTTGTAATTCACTTCGCTCACTTTTTCCATTATCTCATAGGGGCCTTGCCATTTGGCAAGGAATTTACTTTCAACCGTAGGGACAAGTACCAGTATCCTATCCCCCGGGGAAAAGGTACGGGTCTTGGCTCCACGGTTGTACACTCTCTGCTGTGCTAACTGCGCTTGGGCCAAATGTTCCTTCACGATGGGCATTACCTGTGCAATTCGGTCTTGCATCAGGGCGACATGCTCAATCACACTCCTGTGGGGAGAACTCTCACTTTCCCAAGTTTCCTTGGCAATATCCAACAGCCCTCTTGGGTGTCTCCCATACAGTAACTCAAAGGGGGAGAATCCCGTAGAGGATTGGGGCACCTCCCTAATAGCAAACATCAGATAAGGAAGTAGACAGTCCCAATCCTTTCCATCTCTATCCACCACTTTCTTCAACATTTGTTTTAGGGTTTTGTTGAATCTTTCAACCAGCCCATCGGTTTGGGGGTGATACACAGATGTACGTAATTGCGTCACTTTGAACAATTTACACAGCTCCTTCATAACCCGGGACATAAAGGGTGTACATTGGTCCGTAAGCAGTTCTTTACAAATACCCACCCGGCTAAACACAAGAGATAGCTCTTTGGCTATGGTTTTGGCCGAGGTATTTCGGAGAGGGATCGCTTCTGGATAACGGGTGGCATAGTCCATTATAACTAATATGTACTGGTGCCCCCTAGCGGACTTGATTATAGGCCCTACCAAATCCATGGCGATCCTCTCAAATGGGACCTCAATGATGGGTAGAGGGACCAGCGGGCTACGGAAATGTGGCATCGGGGCCGACCTCTGACACACAGGGCAGGAGGAACAATAATTTTCTATGTCCTTCATCACCCCCGGCCAATAGAATCTCTGTAATACCCTCTCTCGGGTTTTCTCTGTCCCCAGATGACCTCCAAGAATGTGCCCATGGGCCAACTCCAACACCAACTTCCTGTAAGGTTTGGGCACCACAAGCTGCTCAACGGTTTCTTCTGCCCTTTTTGCCACCCGATACAGTAGGTCCTTCTCTACGCTGAAGTATGGGTAAGTGCAGGTATTATCTGGGTTCACTAACTCGCCATCTATTTTCACTACGTTTTCCCGTGCCTTTATTAGGGCGGGGTCTTTCAACTGTTCTGTGGCAAAGTTTTCCCTGTGAACCTCAAGATCAGAAAACTCCACAGACGGTAGGTTTTCGTCTGAGGAGGTGGGCTCCTCTCCAGTTTCTTGAGTCTCCCCTGCCAATACTGATAAGGGAAATTCCGGAGAGTCCTCACCACTCTCAGGGGAGTTCTGGCTATCACATTTCTGGTACATAGGGGCACCAGTGGGGGGCTCAGGATCATCCCACAGTTCCCAGAACTTCGGAAAATCCCTTCCCACAATGGCGTCATGCGGTAACTGAGATACTAAGCCCACTGGATGAGAGAGGGTACCTTTGGGGGTCTCGAAACACACTGTAGTCACTGGATACTCTCGGGTGTCCCCATGCAAACAAATAACAGCTACCTTGCTATTCCCAAAGACCTCTGTTTTAACTAACTCAGCCTTTATCAGGGTCACAAGGCTACCTGAATCCAGCAATACCACAACATTTCTACCATTAACACACATTTTGCATAAATGTTTCTCAGTTCCTCGAATGGCAGTGCATGCGACTGTCGCACACAGCGACTGACGTCTGCCCGTCAGAAAGTCACACTGCATGGGTTCCTCCACAACCGGGCAATTGGCTGCAATATGTCCCGCTTGCCGGCAGCGGTAGCAAACGATCCTTCTTGCCGCCTCTTGAGCCGCTGATTTCCCAGGCTGTTCTCGCCAAACTTGGGGTAGAGCTCCCACCCTCTCACTCTCTCCACCCTCACCCCTTGGAATCCTCTTATCCGCCCCTGGGGATGGTCTGGTCTTAGGGTGGAAAGTCCGAGTGTCTCTGGAAGAGGCCGTCAGGTTCTCTGTAGCCAAGTATTTCTCCACACGATCCACAAGACCATCGGCCGTCTCTGGGTCTCCATGGCTTACCCACTTTTGGATGGCAGTAGGAAGAGCTCTCAAAAACCGATCCATTACAACACGTTCCACAATCTTTGGTGCGGACAAAGTCTCTGGCTGTAGCCACTTTCTGCTCAGGTGAATGAGATCATACATTTGAGACCTGGGGGGTTTTCCAAGCTGGAAAGTCCAGTTATGCACACGCTGAGCCCGGACAGCCTGGGTGACACCCAGCCTTGCCAAAATTTCAGCTTTTAGCATCACATAGTCTTTTGCTTGGTTAGGCTCTAGGTCATAGTAAGCTTTCTGCGATTCACCAGTTAACAGAGGAGCCACCAGTCCAGCCCACTGCTCCTCAGGCCACTTTTCTCTTTCAGCGGTCCTTTCAAATGTGGTCAAAAATACCTCTGGATCATCCTCTCCAGTCATTTTTGTCAATAAACGACTCACCCCAAAGGACGCGGTATTAGTGGGACGGCTTTCCTCACTGGTCTGCGGACGTTGCTGCATTACTGCTTCCATTTGTTGTAGTCTCTGCTCTTGCTTCTGTAACGGGTCTATGAAGCGGGCCTCAGATTGCTGCTGGGCTTGTTGCTGAGCTTCCAGACTCTGTTGGTGAGCTTGCTGCTGGGCTGCAAGGCTCTGTTGATGAGCTTGCTGCTGGGCTGCAAGGCTCCTTTGCAAACCTGCATTTGTCTGCTGTTGATTGGCATTTGCTAGAGCCAGCTGTTTCAGTATCTCCTCCATGCTGGCTTAAAAAAAACTGCCACTGGTTCTCCACCAACTGCGAGGGGGTTAGCTCGGCAGCGGGTGTGTGTGACCCCCGGGATGGGCTCCCCACACAAAAACAGGCCCAGCAAACGGAGGTTGTGGTTTTCAAAATCAAAAAGGTGCGGTTTATTTTCTATTTACAGTGACAAAACACAGCAAAGCAAAAGAAACATAAATAAAATAAATCCTGGTCAACTTGACCTCTGAGTAAACATACAGGTTTCCTAACTAACAACTGGGATCAGCCTAGTGCTGTCCTAGTCCCTAAGTCCCTGGTTTTAAATGTCCAAGCAAATAGCCACACAGGCTTTGTCTCACCGCACAGGGGTTCACTCTCCCTAGACAGTCCACACAGGTCTGGTTCCAGGCATGAGCAAACACCTAATGAATCTGGGAGTTTTTATAGAGGCCTTAAACGAGCTGACAAGCTTCAGCTGGTCTCATCAACTCCCTGCCTGCACGATGCCCAGCAATCTCCCTAGAGGTATGAGTCATCCATGAGCCCACTAGCCTCAGCTGGGCTTCATCAACTCCCTCCCTAGTTGTATACGTCGGCGTAAAGCCTGAATCTGGGCGAAATATATCTACCCCCCTGGATGCAACCAGGTGACCCCACCTTCCTGCTGTCACAATATATATATATATATATGTAGCGGCCTCACCCCTCTAACCCCTTCTCATTCTCGGCTTGTCTGTCTTTGTCTGGGGTGTTAGTACCAGGGGGAGGGATGAGATACACCACGGCCCATGTCCTCCATAGTGACGAGGTGAAGGCCAGAAAGATCGGGCTTTGTGTAGGTGCCCTAGAGTCAAGTCCTGTCCTTCATCCTTGACTCCCCCTTTGCTCCTAGTAACCAGAGTTCCACACACTGAGTAGGTCCAACACAGTTTTATTCTTCTCAGCGAATAAATATACAGCACAGTCAAGTTGGGACCTTGGCAACAGAATGGGAGTAGGTCGAGGCACAATCCTTCCCGATATAGCTAACCACTGTGGTGTCACCAGTGGCGAATAGTCACTGCCACTGACTATGTGAAATAGAACATGAATTACCTTCGCTAGCTCGGCCCCTGTCGGGAAGGATATCCGTCCAAGGGAGATACCGGAAGTCTCTCTATCACCAGCAATGCTGTGCCGGACTCTCCAGAAAAGTTCTGCTCACCAGTCCTCACAAACTCAGACACGGGCACCCAAGGAATTAGGGCCCCCTCGGATTTCTCCACCCTCACCCCAGGCTAAAGGTGCCTGAGATGGACTCCATCTCCCGCTCCGGCCAGGTCAAGGGCACCTGGGCCCGGAACACCGGAACGCCAGCACCCAAACTGAAGGTGCCTGGTTGCGGCCGCGTCCTCCAGACTCTGAACCCCGTGGTAAGGGTGTCCGCCCCTTTTATCCCCTCTCCCTTTGCGTCACAGCGGGTTCCCCGCCCCGCTGTACCAGCGCCAGGGGAGGACAAAAAGGCACAGTCTTGCGGTGTGAGTTCAGCTCCGGCCCAGGGCAACAACGCCACCTGTAGGCCGCAGGGAACCTCACACCACCAGAGTCCTCCAAGAACCATAAAAGGGTCTCGGATTCCCTAGCAATCAGTGCATCTGGGTTACACTACCAACCAGATGCTTCCCCTAAATTCAAATACCCGCTACATATATATATATTTAGCAGAGACCCTAGAGAATAAAATGGCGATTGTTGCAATATTTTATGTCACACTGTATTTGCGCAGCGGTCTTTCAAATGCATTTTTTTTGGAAGAAATACACTTTCATGAATTAAAAAAAAAACATTTCTATAATGTGAAAGATAATGTTAAGCCGAGTAAATAGATACCTAACATGTCATACTTTAAAATTACGCACACTCATGGAATGGTGACAAACTACGGTACGTAAAAATCTCGTTGCGTTAATACATTTCTATAGATTACCAGTTTAGAGTTACAGAGGTCTTATGCTAGAATTATTGCTCTTGCTCTAACGATCGCGGCAATACCTCCCATGTGTGGTTTAAACACTGTTTACATTTTCGAGCGCGACTTACGTATGCGTTCGCTTCTGTGTGCGAGCACGAAGGGATGGGGCGCTTTACATTTTTTATTTGTTTTATTCAATTTTTTTATTTTTATACTGTCCCTTAAAAAAAAATCTGATCACTTTTATTGCTGTCACAAGGAATGTAAACATCCCTTGTGACAGTAATAGGCAGTGACAGGTACTCTTTATGGAGAGATCTGGTGTCTATAAGACCCCAAATCTTTCCTTTGCACTTAAAGAGGAAGTAAACCCTCTTTTAAAAAAAAAAAACCCTGTAAGAGAAAGGCATACTAGCATACTAGCTCATTATGAATGACTTACCTTAGATCGATGCCCCCGAAGCGCTCCTCGTTCTCCTCCGCCGCCGCCGCCATCTTGCTTTCGAGTCCCTTCTGTGTATCGCCGCTCCGGCGCTGTGACTGGCCAGAGCGGCAATGACGTCACTCCCGCGCATGCGCACGGGACCGGCACGATCCCGGCATGTCCCATTCAGAAAACTGGGACGCTCAGTGCGCCTGTGCCGTTGTTTATGGCGCGCATGCGCCGTAGACATCAGTGCAGTGTTTTCTGCAAATATCTCCTTAACCGTGTAGGTTAAGGAGATATTTCTTGGTGCAAGTTGTTAGAGTGGGTTTACAACCACGTTAAAAGCATTTAAAACACCAAGTTTGGCAGTTTTGAATGCTGTAATTTTTTAAAATTTGGTGCCTTTAAGTCTTCTGTAAACCGGAAGTGATGTCATGACATCGCTTCTGGGTTACTAGATCTGAGACTCGATCAAAGCTGATTCTGGCTTCGCTCGGGTCTCAGGCCAGCCGGCGGATGTGCCGACTGGTCGCTCGGGCCTCCCAGTGAGACGGGAGAGCCCAAGCGAGCAGTGGAAGTTGAGGGGGGATGTCCCCTCCCACTGCTTGGGATAACAGCCGAGCAGCTGTTTAGCCGCATGGGTTGTTATCACAAGAAAGCCGACCGTCGGCTCTAAAAAATGGTACCAGGGTAATGCCTGCAGCTGCACGCATCACCCCGGTACAACCCCTTCAAGCTGAAGGCCGCATATTTGCGTTACGTCGGCGTGAAGGGGCTATTTAAGTAAAGTGTCAATACAGAAGTTATTCTATATAACTAGAAGGTTTACAGCAGAAATGTTAGCATTAAAGTGTGGAATCTTTTTTTTTTTTACTAACTCAAATTACTTGACACAACCCATTAGGTTTTCTTGTCGGCATTACAAAATGGCTTGACAGAGAAACTTAAACCCATGGTGCCGGCGTTTCCCAGCCCTTTAAGGGGTTTCAGATGGCGGTAGGCGGGCAGGGTTTCTGATCATGTGACCGTCGTGATTGGCGGTCACATGATCAGAAAGCTCCAGACCACAAGTAGAGATTCGGGAGCGTTCAGTGTTAGCCGCTGGTAACAATGCCAGGAGCGAAAGCTCTGGGCACAGCTCTGTTTATCTTCAAGTACGCATATATATGCGGCCTTTCGGCATTAAAGAGGAACTAAACCCTGATGGGATTTACTTCCTTTCCCCCCCCCCCCAGCAAACTAAAAGCATAATGTGCTGGTATGCATCGCATACTAGCACATTATGTGACACTTACCTGCAAACTAAACCCGCCCTGTCCCCGTTGGTGGCTGCATCTATGCTCGCCCCTCTTCCTTCCTTCCACATGCGCACGGGAGCCTCCGGTCACGGCACTCGCTATTGAGAAAATGGTACGGTCGTCTGCTTCTTCACAGCGCATGCACCGATAACATCATTGGCGCAGTGTACAGCAAATATTTCTTAACGGTGCACGTTAAGGAGATATTTACAGTACCTATAGGTAAGCCTTATTATAGGCTTACCTATAGGTACAACTTACCAATGGAGGCCACATATATGCGTACTGCCAGCGGGAAGGAGATAAGTTAGCCAGCCTCACTAAACTTTCTACACTAATTGATGGCTAACAAGATACAACACACTGGGGTTGATTTACTAAAACTGGAGATTGCAATCAGCTTCCATTTATTGATTGGCTACCATGCAGAGCTGCAGTAGATTTTGCACTCTCCAGTTTTAGTTAATCAATCCCTCTACTACAAAAGGATTGCAAGTAGTGGAACTTTGCTCTCCCAATCAACATTGATTATTTTTTATTTTATTTATATCAGAACAGAGACCCACAAGGGCCGCAACAACACAAGGTAACACACAGCAGAAAACATTGGTTCATATACAGAGTCATAACACGTCATATAGTTCCATTGCCTCAGGGACATTGCTGCAGATAGTAGGGGACAACCAAGCATGTACATATAGTAAAATGCTTTCACAATATAATGTTCTCACTATGTGACTCCTATGCTTCCCATAGCTGCCCTGGTTTACCGTCCTATAGAGCGGTTAGAGGTCCCAGGTGGTCTCCTACGCCGGGGAGGCGGGACTCGTGCCACCAGAGTGGTGTGGCATGCGGCTGCTGCCCCATGGGTTCCGCCCTGTCTTTTCCGTTTTCTTTGTTGGAAAAAACAGTATAGGCAAAACCTACCTGGTAAAAAGAATATAAAGAGAGGAGTAAATAGAGATTAAACAAATACAAGAGGGGAGGGGGGACGAGAAGAAAAAAGGAGAAGGGAAAGCGGAGAGTTAAGAGTAAAAGTACCCACAAGCATGGAGCATCAAGGTAGCGTATTTGGAGTGGCATCCGGGGTATCAACCCGAATCACAATTCAACTAAGAGGGTATATCACTACTTTTAACTGGTTTCTGTGTCAGCGGTGTCTCTCTGCATCGCCTGGCCCTCAACCGAAAAAATAAATATGTTCCATAATTGCCAGGTGTTGGAGAATATCTCTTCCCTCTTTTGCGCTGTGAGGACAAGGTCTTCCATGTGTTTTATAGTTTCCACCTTCCGGAGCCACATGGCGACAGTTGGTGGGTGTGGGGTCTTCCAATGAAGTGGGATGCAAGCCTTGGCTGCATCTAGTAAGTGGCGAATCACTGATTTTTTGAATACCCTATCAGGTATGGAGGACGCATGAAGGAGGAAGAATGCTGGGTCGTTCGGGATGGTGCGGTCCGTGAATTTTTGTACAGTCTCCCGAACTAGTCGCCAGAAGTGTGTTAGTCTAGGGCAGGACCAGAAGATGTGAACCAAGGTACCCTTATCTTCCAGGCAGCGCCAGCAAAGATCCAACGCCGTCCGGAAGAACTTGTGCAAAAGCACTGGGGTTCTGTACCACCTGGATAAGAGTTTATAATTGGTTTCTTGAATTTTGGCACATATGGAGGATTTGTGTGTATACCGGAGTATGTGTTGTCTCTCAGTTGTGTTGAATTGTCGGTCTAATTCCCTCTCCCATTTCAGAATACCCGGGGGAACAAAGTCAGCCAGTGGTGTGTTCAGCAGGTCATAAGTCAGGGAGAGTGTATGTCCCAGTACCCCTGTTGTGGCGCAGAGGTCTTCTAGCGTTGTAAGTGTCAGGCTACTATCGGCAGGGGGCTGTTTAGAGTTAAGAAAATGGCTCAACTGTCGAGCTCTCAGGAATTTGAGACGAACCGGGCCCAGGGAGTAAGTGAGCTCTGAGATCGTTTTCCAGCGCCCTCCAGCGCTGAAGTGGGAGGCTTGGTGTAGGCCCGCCTCTTTCAGACTCCGAAAGACCGCATCCCGTATGCCAGGTAAAAATGGAGGATTTCCCAGAATGGGGTATAGAGGAGAGTTTGGGGAGGATAGTGATGCCTGAGACAGAAGTCAGGAGCGAAGTCGTGAGGAGGTCCCTATTAGTGGATGTCGTTTGAGGTCCGCCGACAGTGCGGAGTAGCACCATGGGGTCCCTCTTAAAGGTATCATGCTCTGGGCCTGCTCTATTTGAGTCCAGGTGTCACGGTGGCGGGACCAGTCTATCAGTCTCCCCAGGTGCACCGCCTGATAGTAGGCGCGCACATCTGGTAGCACCAGGCCACCCCGCAGTTTTGGAAGGACAAGCAGTTTGTGCGCTAGGCGAGGTCTTTTCTTAGCCCAGACAAATTCCCTGAACACAGATTGCACCTGTTTGAAGTATGATGTCGGTATGTGGATGGGTAGGGCTTGCATGAGGTAAAGAAGTTTCGGGAGGACCATCATCTTTAGAATATTGCATCGGCCCAGCCAGGAATGCAGGCCTGTGTTCCATTTAGTTAGTAATGACTTTATCGTTTTCAGTAGCGGAGGGAAGTTTCGTACAGTTTCGAGAGCGTCGGGGGTATGTGTGTGCCCAGGTATTTTAGGGCTTTGTTTGTCCACTTCAGTTTGAAACTGGACTGGAGGTGGGACAGTTGTGGTGATGGTATTCCCACATCCATGGCCTCAGATTTGGCAAAATACATTTTTAAATTAGAGAGTGCTCTGTATGTTGCGAATTCTTGTATTAGGTATGAGAGAGATATTATCGGGTTAGTGAGCGAGAAAAGCAGGTCGTCTGCATATGCAGACACCTTATGTTGGGAGGAGCCTATTTAAATTCCCGTAATATTCGGGTTTAACCTCATATGACCCAGAAAAGGTTCTAGAGAGAGCGTGAAGAGGAGGGGCGATAATGGGCAGCCCTGTCTCGTCCCGTTAGTTATGGGGAGTGGGTCCGAGATCACGCCGTTAGCCCTTACTCTGGCTGTCGGTGATGCGTAAGCTGCCGAGATCCACCGTTGCATAGTATCACCTAACCCCACATGACGCAGTGTAGCGAACATAAAATCCCAATTTACGCGGTCGACCGCTTTTTCCGCGTCAATGCCTATGAAGACACTGGGCGTTTTGGCAACGGTAGCCGAGTATATTAAGTTCAAGACCTTGGTGGTGTTGTCCCGGGCCTCCCTGGTGGGGACAAAGCCAACTTGGTCTAAGTGAATTAGTTGAGGAAGATGTAATTGCAATCTGGTGGCTATAATTTTGGTGAATAGTTTGAGGTCAGAATTGAGTAGGGAAATTGGTCGGTAACTCCCGCACTGAGACGGACCTTTGCGTGTTTTTTTTTTTTTTTTTTTCATTTCTTCAGTTACTTCCTGTTTTTTTTTGCCTAGGCAAATGATGTTATACATCCCAGGACTCTTCAGGATTAGAGTTAACAACTGGGTTACTTTTTAAATAACTCCTGAAGACCCTAGGGGTCTTCGAGGAAGGGTTTTCTTAGCAAAGCACATTCTCCTGCAAGCATGCTTGAGCTAAGGGCAGGTTGATTCCAGGAAGTAAATGCTACATGAACCATTGGCCCTTACTCAAGATGGCCATGGCCAGAAATGCTAGGGGATTGTTTTTCAAAGTGATTTCTCAGCAAAATAAAGCATGGAGACATGGATGAGTTTGCTTTGAATATTAAAAATGAATGAAATAGTGTTTTTGGTTTGTAGTGCTTAGATCCAGTGAAGATCCCCTTTAACATGAAATAAGTAGCTGCACTTTTCCTCTTTTTATAGACATAGTCTCTAAGCCGCAGTTCAATGAAGAAAGAAGATTACCATCTATTCCACCCCGCCCTTACCAGGTAATTTATTTATATTTGAAAGAAGAAGGTTAGCTTTTTTTAGGCATAAAGGTGCATATAATGGATATACATTTGTACATTAGTTATGCTGTGAATTGCTTATGCTTTTCTCTATCATAATGCTTTTTTTTTTTTTTGCTTAGATTGTATTGCCTAATATACAACTTTGCACCAGAAGAAGAACTGACAAATCTGTATATGGAATACTTTATAAATAAAGAGCAGCATTTATGTAAAATGTGAATGTAACCAAAGGATTACTAACATGTAAACTTTACAATAATAGCAAAAAATCAAAAACTGATCTCCAGGCAAGTAGGTAAAGTACTTGTCACTGTTCAAACTGCCACCATCTGCAATTCTGTTTAGCCAGTCTTGTGATACAAGAAATGAAATGAATGAAATGAAACAAACAAGATGTGCTTTAACAGCAGACTTTCAGCTTTTATTGTTTGTTTTTTTAACAAGGTTGGTCTTTATTAATGAATGAATGGTACATGACACAATCCAGGTATCAAAAGATACAAATTAGACTATACATAAACATATGAGACAAGCTGAGGGTTACAAGAGCAAATAAATCAAGATATGTTTGAAAAAGAAGAATCAATCCCAAAAGGAACTCCAGATGTCCATGTAGAGAAAATGGAGGTGGGGGGAGGAAGGGATAGGAGGAGGAGGGGGGGGGGGGGAGGGCAGAGGAGGGAGAAAGGGGACGGGGGGGGGGGGGGAGAAGACCAGTCAAGTAAGGGATACATCAGTAAGCACAATCTTAAATGGGGTTAGTCCATGGGCCCCACACACGTTCATACTTCATAGGACACCCTCTATTAATATATGTTAGTTTGTAGAGAGGCAACACAGTATTGATCAGATCCATCCACGCCCCTATCGTAGGAGGTGCCCTAGAGGTCCATTTTAACCACTTAAGCCCCGGACCATTTGGTAGCTAGAGGACCAGAGGTGATTTCAGAATTTTACACTGCGCTGCTTTAACTGTAAATTGTGCGGACATGCAATGTTGTACCGAAACGAAATTTGCGTCCTTTTCCTCCCACAATTAGAGCTTTCTTTTAATGGTATTTGATTGCCTCTGCGATTTTTATTTTTTGCGATATAAACGGAAAAAGACCGAAAATTTTGAAAAAAATGATATTTTCTACTTAATAAACTCAATTTTAGTCATACATTTAGGCCAAAATGTATTCAGCCACATGTCTTTAGTAAAAAAAATGTCAATAAGCGTATATTTATTGGTTTGCGCAAAAGTTATAGCGTCTACAAACTAGGGTACATTTTCTGGAATTTACACAGCTTTTAGTTTATGACTGCCTATCTCATTTCTTGAGGTGCTAAAATGGCAGGGCAGTACAAACCCCCCCCCAAATGACCCCATTTTGGAAAGTAGACACCCCAAGGAAATTGCTGAGAGGCATGTTGAGCCCATTGAATATTTTTTTGTCCCAAGTGATTGAATAATGACAAAAAAAAAAAAAATACAAAAAGTTGTCACTAAATGATATATTGCTCACACATGCCATGGTTATATGTGGAATTACACCCCAAAATACATTCTGCTGCTTCTCCTGAGTACGGGGATACCACATGTGTGGGACGTTTTGGGAGCCTAGCCGCGTACGGGACCCCGAAAACCAAGCACCGCCTTCAGGATTTCTAGGCACAAATTTTTGATTTCACTCCTCACTACCTATCACAGTTTCGAAGGCCATAAAATGCCAAAATAGCACAAAACCCCCCCAAATGACCCCATTTTGGAAAGTAGACACCCCAAGCTATTTGCTGAGAGGCATGGTGAGTATTTTACAGCTCTCATTTGTTTTTGAAAATGAAGAAAGAAAATATATTTTTTTTTTTTCAATTTTCAAAACTTTGTGACAAAAAGCGAGATCTGCAAAATACTCACAATACCTCTCAGCAAATAGCTTGGGGTGTCTACTTTCCAAAATGGGGTCATTTGGGGGGGGGGTTTGTGCCATCTGGGCATTCCATGGCCTCTGAAATTGTGATAGGCAGTGAGAAGTGAAATCAAAAATTTACACCCTTAGAAAGCCTGAAGGCGGTGCTTGGTTTTTGGGGTCCCGTACGTGGCTAGGCTCCCAAAAAGTCTCACACATGTGGTATCCCCGTACTCAGGAGAAGCAACAGAATGTATTTTGGGGTGTAATTCCACATATGCCCATGACATGTTTGAGCAATATATCATTTAGTGACAACTTTGTGCAAAAAAAATAAAAAATAAAAATAAATTGTCTTTTTTCCGCAACCTGTGTCAACATATAAAATATTCCATGGACTCGACATGCCTCTCAGTATATAGCTTGGGGTGTCTACTTTCCAAAATTGGGTCATTTGGGGGGGTTTTGAACTGTTCTGGCATTTTATACACAACATTAGGAAGCTTACATCCACTCTTCTAACCACTTGAAGACAAAGCCCTTTTTGACACTTTTTGTTTACATGAAAACATATTTATTTTTTGCAAGAAAATTATGTTGAACCCCCAAACATTATATATATTTTTAAAGCAAAGGCCCTACAGATTAAAATGGTGGGTGTTGCATTTTTTTTTTCTACACAGTATTTGCGCAGCGATTTTTCAAACGCATTTTTTGGGGAAAAAATACACTTTTTTTAATTTTAATGCACTAAAACACACTATATTGCCCAAATGTTTGATGAAATAAAAAGATGATCTTAGGCCGAGTACATAGATACCAAACACGACAAGCTTTAAAATTTTGCACAAACGCGCATTGGCGACAAACTACATACATTTTTAAAAGCCTTTAAAAGCCTTTAGGCTTTTAACCCTACAGGTTACCACGTTAGATTTACAGAGGAGGTCTACTGCTAAAATTACTGCCCTCGATCTGACCTTCGCGGTGATACCTCACATGCATGGTGCAATTGCTGTTTACATATGACGCCAGACCGACGCTTGCGTTCGCCATTGGGCAAGAGCAGGGCAGGACAGGGGTGCTTTTTTTTTTTTATTATTAATTTTGCTTTTTTATTTTATTTTTAAATTGTTCCTTCCATATTTTTTTTTTATTATCATTTTTATTGTTATCTCAGGGAATGTAAATATCCCCTATGATAGCAATAGGTAGTGACAGGTACTCTTTTTTTGAAAAAACTGGTGTCTATTGGACCCTAGATTTTTCCTCTGCCCTCAAAGCATCTGACCACACCAAGATCGGTGTGATAAAATGCTTTCCCAATTTCCCAATGGCGCTTTTTATATCCGGGGGGGGGGGGGACATTCCCTACCACTGCTTGTAAAAGCAGTCCAGAGGCTAATTAGCCACTAGGATTGCTTTTACATGAAAGCCGGCCGCTGGCTGAAAAGAATGATACCAAGATGATACCTAAACCCGCAGGCATCATTCTGGTATAAACATTCAAAGTCCAGCAACATACCAGTACGTTGCTGGTCCTTGTTGGACATGTATTGTAATCTTTTTTTTTCATGCAGCCTGTTGGCTGAACGAAAAAAAAAGATTGATCGGTGGGTATGCCCACCATTAGAATACCGCCCTTCATCCACCCACTTCTAATGATGGGCATACATGCACCATTTATATATGCCCGAAGCATGGGGGCATCTTCCCGCAAAAGTTATGACGCGTACACATGGTCAGACTTTTCCACGGGCAAGCCTCCGTCGGAATTTCGAACGTATGTACGCGGCATTAGCAGCAAAATTGCTCCTCCGCCCCTGCTGCCCCAATGCTTCGGCATATATGCTTTTTTTTTAAACTGTGGTGGTGAAATCACCTCCTACAGCACTGGAGTCGCAGGGATCAGGCCTGTCTCTGCGAACGCTGCAGGTATGTGTGTTGTGTTTTGTAAGTGACAGTGATCGATCGATACTGCACTTGGGTGGCCTGGGCTGGACGGAGGGGCAAAACGCAGGTGCTAGCAGGTATCTGGGCTGATCCCACTAACACTGCATTTTTGGGAACCCTAAACTGCTGGGGACGCTAGTATAGATCTGATCAGATCAGATATTGATCTGTTCAGATACTATACCACTAAGGGAGGTGTATGCTTCACGCGTGGGTGTTAGCGTTACTGGCACTAACCTGACGCTGCCTGGGGTGTGACGCAGACCCTCTCTGATGCTAAAACCTAATTGATATCACCCGCCGGGCGATCAGGGGGTTAAACCTTTATTGGGTTATATACGGCGGGTGCCCTGACACTATAAAAAGCAAACTAACTAACCAGCGTCACCCGTAACACTTATATGGTAATTACTGGTGAAAGGGTTAACTAGGGGCAATTAGGGGGTTAAAACCTTTATTAGGTAATATATGGGGGTACCTGACGCTATATAAAAACCTGACGGCGAACCTAAAAAAAAATTACTGGCTACCTATCGGCATCACCAACGCTAAGACAGCGATCAGAAAAACGATCGCTTAGCGACAGTGGTGATAGGGGGTGAAAGGGTTACCTGGGGGGCGATCAAGGGGGTTAAACCTTTATTAGATAATATATGGGGGTACCCGACGCTATAAAAACCTGCGGCGAACCTAAAAAAAATTACTGGCTACCGATCGGCATCACCAACACTAAGACAGCGATCAGAAAAACGATCGCTTAGCGACAGTGGTGATAGGGGGTGAAAGGGTTACCTGGGGGGCGATCAAGGGGGTTAAACCTTTATTAGGTAATATATGGGGGTACCTGACGCTATAAAAACCTGCGGCGAACCTAAAAAAAATTACTGGCTACCGATCTGCATCACCGACGCTAAGACAGCGATCAGAAAAATGATCGCTTAGCGACAGTGGTGATAGGGGGTGAAAGGGTTATCTGGGGGGTGATCAAGGGGGTTAAACCTTTATTAGGTAATATATGGGGGTACCCGACGCTATAAAAACCTGCGGCGAACCTAAAAAAAATAACTGGCTACCGATCGGCATCACCGACGCTAAGACAGCGATCAGAAAAATGATCGCTTAGCGACGGCGGTGTAAGGGGGTGAAAGGGTTATCTGGGGGGGCGATCAGGGGGTTAAACCTTTATTAGGGGGGGTTTAGGGGGCTACACTGGACCTAAAACTAACTTTAGTGATACTTTTACAGTCACAAATGTCACTGATTGCAGTGATCAGTAAATAAATGGTCACTGCAATCAGTGACACTGTGACTGGGGGCTGGGGGGTGATCTGTGGGGTGATCTGGGGTGTCTGGGGGTGCCTGGGGGGCCGATTTATGTGCCTATGTGTCCTGGTGTCAGTGTAGTGTTTTGTGCACTAACCTGCATCTTCTCCTGTACGGCGCTCGGTATATGTGAGCGCCGCAGGAAAGATGACATCACTTCCTCTGCCTGTGTTTACATTACACAGGCAGGGGAATGATTCGATTCGCTGGGAGCGATCGAGAGGGGGTGGCCGGAATCGAACGGCTGTCCCCTCATCCCTGATCGCTCCCAAAGGAATAACGGCCGCTCACTGTAAAGAAGGGGGGTCCGATCGGACCCCCCAAATATACAAATGCAGTCACGTACATATACGTGATTCTGCCTGTCGGTGCCATTCTGCCGACGTATATTTACAGTGGGCGGTCGTTAAGTGGTTAACAAAATCAATTTTTTTGCATAAAAAAGCAGCATTGAGAGCAGGAGTCATCATCTTGTATCCCCAGTAGAGCTAATTCAGCAGATACTGGGAGATCCAAGTGGAGCCGTATGTTAATGGACTTGAATATGGCGGACCAATATTCCGAGAGTCTGGGACAGGACCAAAACATATGCATATATGTACCGGAAGCAGAGTGGCATCGCGGGCAGTTCGGAGAGCGTTGCGGATAGATACCATGCAGTCTCTGGGGCGTGAAGTACACCCTATGCAGAAACTTGGACTGTAGTAACTTGTCCCTAGAGGATATCACCAACTTATAGCTATCTTCAAAACACTCCTCCCATGACTCCCTGTCTAGGGACGGGATATCACCCACCCACTTCCTCCACAGTGAGTCCATCTTCGGAGAATCCTTCCGAATAATCGTCAGATATAACGTAGAGAGGGGCTTATCTAGAGAGCTCTGGGCCAACAGATCCTCAACTGTGTCCACCTGAAGGCGTTGGAAACTGGGCCGGAAATGCTTGCTGCAACTGATAGTAGCGAAACAGCATCCAGGGCGGAAGGCCAAACCGGTCGGACAGGTCCTGGAAGGGGAGCAGGGACCCGTTGAAGACAATATCCCTCAACAACTTAATACCACACCGGGCCCACAACTGCGGATCCGGTATGGATCGGAAATGTGCAAGGGAAGAATTCCCCCACAGCGGGGTGAAGAGGGACCATCGATTAGGGGAAAAGAAACGACGCCTAGCCACCCCCCATACTCGCAGCATAGTCCTAGTTGGAGCAGGCAAAGAGGGGTACGCCGAGGCACCACTATAAACCAAGTTGCTGAGTTCAGTAAGAGAGCCCACTATTGCTGCCTCCAGGCAGACAGCCGCATTGGCCCTGGACTGCTCGAACCACCATTGCACATTGACCAACACAGCCACCCAAAAAATACACCATCAGGTTAGGGAGGACCAGCCCTCCACAACCAACCGGCAGCTGAAGGGTCGATCTAGCCATGTGGGGAGAGGAGCCTCGCTACAGAAAAGAGCCAATGCAACCGTCAAGATCTTTAAAAAAGGAAGGGGAGATCCACGCAGGGTAATTACTAAAGATATAATTAAACCTAGGTAAGTATATCATCTTTAGAACATTAATACGTCCCAAAAGGTTAAGTAGTAGATTGGTCCAACGGAAACAGAGACTTTCAGCTTTAATTTAAGGGTATTTACATTCAAATCAGGTGAACAGTGTAGGAATTACAACAGTTTGTATATGTGCCTCCCACTTTTTAAGGGACCAAAAGTAATGGGACAGATGAACAATCATAAATCAAACTTTCACTTTTTAATACTTGGTTGCAAATCCTTTGCCGCCAATTACAGCCTGAAGTCTGGAATGCATAGACATCACCAGACGCTGGGTTTCATCCCCGGTGATGCTCTGCCAGGCCTCTACTGCAACTGTCTTCAGTTCCTGCTTGTTCTTGGGGCATTTTCCCTTCAGTTTTGTCTTCAGCAAGTGAAATGCATGCTCAATCGGATTCAGGTCAGGTGATTGACTTGGCCATTGCATAACATTCCACTTCTTTCCCTTAAAAAACTCTTTGGTTGCTTTCGCAGTATGCTTTGGGTCATTGTCCATCTGCACTGTGAAGTGCCGTCCAATTAATTCTGAAGCATTTGGCTGAATATGAGCAGATAATATTGCCCAAAACACTTCAGAATTCATCCTGCTGCTTTTGTCAGCAGTCACATCATCAATAAATACAAGAGAACCAGTTCCATTGGCAGCCATACATGCCCACGCCATGACACTACCACCACCATGCTTCACTGATGAGGTGGTATGCTTTGGATCATGAGCAGTTCCTTTCCTTCTCTTCCCATTACTCTGGTACAAGTTGATCTTGGTCTCATCTGTCCATAGGATGTTGTTCCAGAACTGTGAAGGCTTTTTTAGATGTTGTTTGGCAAACTCTAATCTGGCCTTCCTGTTTTTGAGGCTCACCAATGGTTTACATCTTGTGGTGAAGCCTCTGTATTCATTCTGGTGAAGTCTTCTCTTGATTGTTGACATTGACACACATACACCTGCCTCCTGGAGAGTGTTCTTGATCTGGCCAACTGTTGTGAAGGGTGTTTTCTTCACCAGGGAAAGAATTCTTTGGTCATCCACCACAGTTGTTTTTTGTGGTCTTCCGGGTCTTTTGGTGTTGCTGAGCTCACCGGTGCGTTCTTTTTTTTTAAGGATGTTCCAAACCGTTGATTTGGCAACACCTAATGTTTTTGCTATCTCTCTGATGGGTTTGTTTTGTTTTTTCAGCCTAATGATGGCTTGCTTCACTGATAGTGACAGCTCTTTGGATCTCATATTGAGAGTTGACAGCAACAGATTCCAAATGCAAATAGCACACTTGAAATGAACTCTGGACCTTTTATCTGCTCCTTGTAAATGGGATAATGAGGGAATAACACACACCTGGCCATGGAACAGCTGAGCAGCCAATTGTCCCATTACTTTTGGTCCCTTAAAAAGTGGGAGGCACATATACAAACTGTTGTAATTCCTACACCGTTCACCTGATTTGGATGTAAATACCCTCAAATTAAAGCTGAAAGTCTGCAGTTAAAGGACATCTTGTTCCTTTCATTTCAAATCCATTGTGGTGGTGTATAGAGCCAAAAAGATTAGAATTGTGTCGATGTCCCAATATTTATGGACCTGACTGTATATTCAGGCCCTGGACCTCCTTCAAAACTAAGCTAAAGTACACGTGTCAGCACTATATACAATCTCCAGGCTTACTATTCTGTTTCAAATGCCACTTTCAGCATTGACACACCTCCTTAGATTCAGTCTGTGCAGACAGTCTGGTCACCTGCTGATTTGGCAACATCCACAGGCAAATTAACTCTTCAACAAGAAGCTGAATCAGACACAATTTTCCTCCAGATAATTGCAGTACAGATTATGTTTTTCCAGTCTTTTATAGCAGTAATAAACCCCAAACCGAAAATGTAATATATTGTAGTTTACCAAGCTCTTTTCACCTGGTAATCTGGCCAGTAAAACAAATGTATTACGGTGCCCCCACTCTGGATGAAGGAACACAGGGACACCTTTGGACAGCAGCATTGTCAGTCTGGGGGGAGGGGAGTGTTAGGCTCCATTCACAGCTGAGCATAGCGATTTACTGGTGTTATTTGGGCATTTTTTTAAAAGCTTTTTTTGCAGCTTTTTAGGCATTTTTGTTTAGCCAATAGAACACACTAGAGGGAGAAGAGGGAGAGTAAATTAGGAATGAAGAGCTGCTGTTTGAGCAGAAATCAAGCGACAAAATGCTTGTAAAACGCTCAAGTCAGGCGTATCTATTGAAGTCCAAGGGAGCAAAAAAAAGCTTGTAATCTGCCAAAAAGAAGTTCATGTACTTTTTTGAGCGACAGACGTTTTTGCTTCAGCCGACAGAATGCTCATATGTGAACGGGGGGCCATTGAAATGAATGGGATTTGGCTTGTTAAGCATTTTAGAGCTACAAGCTTTAAGCAGAAAATCGCTGAGGTGTGAACAGGGCCTTAGATGTACTAGCAGTTTTGGATACACTAACAAACTGAAAACAAACTCCAGCTCACACTGCAATTACACAAGCCATTATAGCAGCAGTTTTTTTTTTCATTTGGGATAAAGGTTTTCCGTAAATAAATAAAAGCTGATCATTGTAAGCAAACCTGTCAGTGGTAGATGGTTAGTCTTGACACTCTAACTGACACATTTGCATGAGAGCTTGTTCTGTTGAAAAACAACAAACTTACTGGCAGGATCATCAGGTGAAAATAAAGGAAAGAAAGCCTAAAAAAGAAAACGAATGCAGCCATCACGTGAAAGAATTGGTAAGCTGCAATATAGTACCGTAAATGTTTCCTTTTGGGTTTAATGCTACTTTAAAGTGTAAGGAGACAAGTACTTTCCTAAGCCCTGTCTCTGCACAGAACTAACACTGACTGAAGTGTACTCTGGCATGTTTTACCTTAAAGCGGAAGTCTGTCCACCCCTGCAAAAATTGCAGCTGCTGACTTTTAATAATAGGACACTTACCTGTCCTGAAATCCAGCAATGTCGGCACCGCAGCTGATGTTTCCATTAGCTGTTGGGTGCTACCACCACCATTGCCGTTAAGGGAACCCAGCAGTGTAGCATTACGGCTTCACGGCATGTCCCTACTGCGCATGCGCAAGGCACCGCTGCGCTCTCCTACTGGCCCGGGGGCAGGGGAAGGAGGGAGCCAAGCCACTGACATAATTCGCCACAGCCCAGACTCCCGGAAGTGAGGACAGGAAACTTGTCAAAGACAGGTATCCGCTCTTCCCCTCCCCCCAAAAGGTGCCAAATGTGGCACCAGAAGGAGGGGGGAAGAGACAAATGAGCAGAAGTTCCACTTTTGGAACTCCGCTTTAATGCTAAGAATGCATTTAGGTAAAAAATGCTAAGCATTTAGTATTACTGTCAAGACGCAATTACTAGGTTTACAGTTAAACTAGAAATCACCAGATGCCTTTGTAGTCATTAAAGATGGGGCATTCATTTAAAAAAATGTGTATAGAATATTAAACGTTATTTACAATATTGGTCTGCATGTTAGGCCTCTTGCAAATAAATTCTGGCATTCTTCCCCCCAGACAGCTCAGGTGTACAGCATCCCATACTCTTCCATGTCTATGAGAGGCAGTATGCAGCACCTGGGCTACCCAAGCAGGGCGGGGGGCATTTCACAAAATGGTCTCAGGGGCATATGTACAAGGGCCCTTATTCTTAAACTTCGGGGGTTGATTTACTAAAACTGGAGAGTGAAAACCTGGTGCAGCTCTGCATAGAATAGAAAGCAATCAGCATACAGTTATTTTTTTTTTGTCAAAGCTTAAAGTGATTGTAAACGATCAACTTGTAAAACAACCCATTCCGTTTAAAATAGAAATGAAAGGCAAAACATTTTTTGTATAGATTATAAATACCCTTTTCACCCCTTTTGTATAAGTGATCACATTCCTTCTGTTCTCAGTTGCAATTGCTCCCCCCCCCCCCCCGGAATCCTCAGGTGTTGCAGTTGCCCCAGATTGAGTCTGCCACAGTGGCGGCTGGTGCATACATTTTTTTTTTTTGGGGGGGGGGGGGGCGCAAAAAAACTGAAAAATTCTGGAAAAAAAAAACCCATCAATTGCAGCTTCACTGTGCCCATCAAACGCAGCCACTTTTCCCATCAAACGCTGCCACTGTGCCCCAAATGCTGCCACTGTGCCCATCAAATGCTGCCACTGTGCCCATTAAATGCTGCCACTGTGCCCCAAGTGCTGCCACTGTGCCACAAATGTTGCCATTGTGCCAATTAAATGCTGCCACTGTGTCCCAAGTGCTGCCACTGTGCCACAAGTGCTGCCACTGTGCCCCAATTGTTGCCACTGTGCCCATTAAGTGCTGCCACTGTGCCCCAAATGTTGCCACTGTGCCCATTAAATGCTTCCACTGTGCCCCAAGTGCTTCCACTGTGCCCCAAGTGCTGCCACTGTGCCCCAAGTGCTGCTACTGTGCCCCAACTGCTGCCACTGTGCCCCCCACCCGCCCGCCGTCTGCCCGGCCCTTAGCTTGTCTAGGGTGAGCAGCGGGTGACGGCGGCAGGCGGCGAGTGGTGTCTGATGTCCTCCATTTCTTCCTCGATGTCTGTTCTCCCGCCCGCTCCTCGTCCTCTCCTATGATTGGACGCCTGATAGGCGCCCAATCACAGCACCTGTTGTTTCAGCCAATCAGGTGAGAGATAACACAGACCCAGTGCATCTGATTGGCTGAGAGGCGGGTCAGTGTTAGCAAAGCAAATTCCTTCGCTTTGCTAACACACAGCTGAGTGAATAGCGAACGCATAGCGTTGCGCCCGCTATTCACATTTTTGGGGCGCCTATTAGAGGCTATGGCTCTAATCAGGTGCTTCCAAAAAACACCTGAATAGGGGGTGTCAGCAGCGACCATAGATAGATTCATGCAATGCATGAATCTATCTATGGTGATTAGAGTGGTGACAGGAGAGCAGGGGGGGCGGCGCTTCTGCGCACTTTATGGATGGAGCGCCACTGGTCTGCCGGCTGCTCTCTGTACTGTCACATCTGACATCCCTCCCTCACCCTGGCCCAATCATCAGATGAGATGGCTCGGCGGCTCGGCCCTTCCGCCGCTCCTCTTCAGTGATTGGCTGCCTGCCTGTGTATGTGTTGTGTAGATCCGGCCGGCGTGGCGCTGGCATCGCCCACTCAGTAAGTCAGTGGCCGAGCCGCCGAGTGATACGCTGCCAGTGCCTACTCATCACATCACAGGAAATCCTGACCTGAAGCGAGTGGCATATAAAGTTGCAAGCAACAGAAGAAGAACCACAGGTAACAGCAGTTAGGAGAAGCATTTTGATTTATATATTACTGGAAAGATATGTCATATGTTATAAGAGATAGTTCATCTTCTTCACTTTGTGTTGGAAATTACTCAGGCCACGCATACCATGCCCATGTAAATAGCTTAGAGAATGTAATTTTTTTTTATATGACAATGTATTGCAATATATCTGTTGTGGCCATATTTTTATCTTGATTAAAACAAACAGCCTATACAGACTGTATAGGCTGTTTTTATCAAGATCAAAATATGCCCGCAACAGATGTATTGCAATACATTGCAATATAAAAAGATGTACATTCTCTAGGCTTAGGCTATATGTAGATGGGCATGGACTGGTATGCCTGGCCTGAGTAACTTCCAATACAAAGTGATACAAATACTGTATATCTTTCTACTGGAAAGATATATGTGTTATATAACAGCTAATTCAGCTTCACTTTGTATTGGAAATTACTTTCCAGTGGAAAGCTATATGTGTTAGATCAGGGCTGTCAAACTCAATTTCATCGTGGGCCGCATCAGCATTGCGATTGCCCTCAAAAGGGCCTTTTGTATCTGTAAGATTAGATGTCCAGCGCATCCCCTCCCCTTACATTAGATGTCAAGAGCCACCCCACCATCAGAAGTTGAGTCCCCCCCACTCTCCCTTACATCACAGTGTACCCCCTTTCCTTATGCTGCTGCTGGGAAGAAGCTGGATGCATTGCTTGAAAGTAAGGGTCTGGAGGAGGACCAGAGGGGGGCTGGAGCTCTCCTGCAGCTGCAGGAGAGGAGCGAGGGCCACATGAAATGGCCTAAAGGGCCGGATTCGGCCCGCGGGTCTTGTGTTTGACACCTGTGTGTTAGATAAAAGATAATTCAGCTTCACTTTGTATTGGAAATTACTCAGGCCAGGCGTACCATGCCCATATAAATATAGCCTAGAGAATGTACATCTTTTAATATTGCAAGGGTGACCTTAAAATGATGCCGCCCCCCCCTAAAAAAAGTTCTGCGTATGCCCATGTAAATAACATACAGTATATCATCACTTGAATCCTTTATTAACACTGCAGTGATGCCAGCACTATGTATTCCTAGAATAACAACCCTGAAGAAACCCCACAAAGGTTCTCATTCTGGAAAGATGCAAGAATCAGTTTGCCAAGGTTTATAAGAGCAAGGTTTATAGTAATATATGCAACTTTTACATGAATATCACACATAATGTATATATCAAGGATCACAGCAGGATTCAAATATATATTTTTTTCAACTATCTTGAAACCCATGATAATCATAATCAACACATTCTGTAATGCAGAATGCTTTGTATGTGCCTTAGAAACAATTTTGTGACCAAGTACCTTCACTTTTTTTATAGAATGAAGGAAGAAGCAATGAAGAACATCCATATGAAGTAAGCATCAGTTTTTATATCACTGCCTCTAATTCAACACTATCTAAAAAACATTTTTAGCTGTGATTAAGAAAGCTTTAGAAATAATCTTAAATAGATTTAAACACATAAATGCGTTTGGGGATTGCTTCCGTATCCATCCCCAAGCAAAGACCTGCAAACAAAAAGGAAATCATCAATTGGTTGCATGGGTGACAGGGGCTTAATAGAGTGCCAAATGAACCACACAGGTATATATAAATATATATTCTTTATTCATAAAGTGCTAAAAACATGTACACCAGGCCATCTGATTTGTTCCATATCGCATCTCTAAAAACATATGTATAACAATGGTGTGCATAACCCTTATGATGGGTTGTATCTTCCCCCAACCCTTATGATGGGTTGTATCTTCCCCCAACCCTTATGATGGGTTGTATCTTCCCCCAACCCTTATGATGGGTTATATCTTCCCCCAACCCTTATGATGGGTTGTATCTTCCCCCAACCCTTATGATGGGTTGTATCTTCCCCCAACCCTTATGATGGGTTGTATCTTCCCCCAACCCTTATGATAGGTTGTAATTTCCCCCAACCCAGGGGGTAATTTTGGGTCTGTTAACAACCCAGAATCAATTGAGCCCAAAGCCCAGATTTGAGTTGATGAAGATAAGTGGGTAAGCATAACTCCTTCAACTCTCTCACTATTCTGCCATTCTCTACTTTCATCCGCAAGTTCAATCTTCTTATGCTGCTTCTTTCCTATTTTAATTTGGAACTCCAGGCAAAAATCATAATCCCAAATTTACAGTAAATTTGATGCTGTAGGATGTATAAGGAGAGTCACAATAAACTATTTATTTTATGAATACCCACCTTTGAAAATGCACATCAATTAATGCAGCACTGTGACACACTTTGCAAGGTGTACTTTTGGCCTAAAGAAGTCTATCCCTTCCATGAAAGGGATAGTAGGTTGTGTTTGTCCCCCAGGACAATTGTTCCCAGCCCTTCCCTAATTTCATTTATCTTACATCAAAGGAAGGCATCAGCCAACAGTTAAACTTTTCCAGCTACAGTGAAAAAATAAGACTAAATAACAGGATCGCAAAGAGTTCTATTAGTGAGATCCCTGATGGAGCCCCCAAGAGATTTAAGATAGGTTTTCTGTTACTATGCTGCTTTAATTACAAAACATAATTTAGATTTTTATGTTCTGCATGACAACAGGGAATGATTAGTTGCATGATTTCACATTTTATGGACAGCGTGAGGTGGTATGCTCTTTACTGAATTTAGATGAATTTCTCAAAGGGCAAAAACAAGCCAGCTTACAACTCAAAAATCTCTTTAGAGGGCTGAAAATTTGAGTTTGGTATGGCCATAGAGCTGTAATGTGTAAATTTTGAAATATATGTTTGAGTAACATTACCATAACATTACCTTACCATTGTCTTTTCTTATTACAGGATCTTTCATATATCTACTTGAGCAGTTCTTATCATGACCTTAATGGACCACCAAAAACATGAGACAAATAATAAAAGAGTTATCACAGGAAGTCTACTAGTTTGATATTGTGAAATGAAGGCAAAATCAATAAATCTTCAAAAGTAAAAATATAATTCAACCACTTAAGGACCGGAAGGACCCCCTAATGACCAGGCCATTTTTTGTGATACGGCACTGCGACGCTTTAACTGACAATTGCGCGGTCGTGCGATGCTGTACCTAAACAAATTTTTTTCCTCACATATAGAGTTTTCTTTTAGTGGTATTTGATCACCTCTGGGTTTTTATTTTTTTGCGCAAAAAAACAAAACAAAATTTGACAATTTAGAAAAAAAAGCAATATTTTCTACTTTTTGCTCTAATATATATCCCCCCAAAAAATGAAAAAAATATAATTCCTTCCTCAGTTTAGGCTGATATATATTCTTCTACATATTTTTGGTAAAAAAAAATCGCAATGAGCGTATATTGATTGGTTTGCACAAAAGATATACCGTCTACAAAATAGGGAATAGATTTATGGCATTTTTATTTATTTTTACTAGTAATGGCGGTGATCTGCGTTTTTTAGCGGGACTGCGACATTGCAGCGGACAGATCGGACACCTAACTGACATTTTTGACACTTTTTTGGAAACCAGTGACATTATTACAGTAATCAGTGCTAAAAAATATGCACTGTTATTGTACTAATGACACTGGCAGGGAAAGGGTTAACATTAGGGGTGATCAAGGGGTTAAATGTGTTTCCTGCAGGTGTGTTCTAACTGTATGGGGGATGGGCTGCCTGGGGAAACACACAGATCCGTCTTCCTGAATAGCAGAAAGACAGGATCTGTGTGATCTCCCCGGTCAGAACGGAGATCTGCTTTGTTTACACAGGCAGATCCCCGTTCTGTCACTGCGGGGAACGATTGCGGGTGGCAGGCGGACATCGAGTCCGCCCCACCCACTGACTGGCTACCCGCTGGCCAGTGGACGCGCCAACAAAATACAGTTCCCGAGCGATAGTACAATGACAGCGGCTGATCAGCAAGTGGTGAATATTTTTCATTGCTGTTTCTGCTTATGTTGATGATGATGTTGCTGTCCCAACCTTGTGGTATTGAGTCCACAAAAATCCCTTCTTAAAAAAAAATCCTGCTCAGGAGAGCAAGTTTATTATAAATTTGTCTTGTTCAACCTTTTTTTTTTAATTTAATCCAAACTTTTTTTTATTGATATCAAAGAGCAAATGAAAAGGTACAGCAGCACAGAACAATTAAGATTTACAGAAGAATCCAACAATGGAATACCATTTTTAGACATGAAGATAATGCATACTTAATTCAAACTTGTTCAATCTTTTTATTGAGAAATAGATAAAACAACAGCTTCAACAAGGTTGGCACAAATACAATAGGGAGCGGGATTCACACCCACTTCCAGTATAATATATACCATAACATAACGATACATGAACACATAGCAGTAACACAGAAAGTTGACTGGTAGGGACCAATAAGGTTAAAGACTGGGGCCTCAGGCCCTGCAAAATTAGAATAATATATACTTCTGGGCCTTAAAGGCCCCAACAACAGTCAATCCAGAGAATCTAAGGTGCAAAGTAAGCACAAGAAAGCCAAGTAAGCATACACCAGAGAAAGAGAAAAGGAAATGGGGTGGAGGTAGAGAAGTGGGCAAGAAGAGAGAGAAGAAGTCTACTGCCCTCTCCAGGCAAAATAAGGTAACCAGTAATACAGTAGGCAACTGGGGAGTCACAGTTCAAGAAGAGAAGCATTAAGACTGGAGGTAGGAAATTATCCACCAGGGTTGCCAGACCTTCACACATTTAGGGACTGGATCTAGCAAAGTTGCCTTAATCTTTCTATGAATCATAGACTGTGTGATTTGATTTTTTGTCTCCACTGTGCAAAATGGCATTGTCTTCCAGGCCTTTGCAATAGTTTGTTTGGAAGCTGTCAGGTCCTGAAGGGAGAGTTTCAATTGAGCTTTCGTAAGGTCAAGAGAGCAATGGTTTAGCAGTTCAAATGTAGGGTCCAGTGGTATGATGACATTAACTAGGGTAGAAATAATATGGAAGATTTCAGTCCAAAAACGCTGCACCGTAGGGCAAAACCTCCAAATATGGGTGTAGGTTCCCCATTCACTGCAGCCCCGAAAACACAGGATAGTTAGGTCAAATTTTAGAATCTTGCTGGGACCAGAATCCAGTGTATTAATATAGGAGAAAAATACTGCACTAATAAACAATTATAAATAACAATAAAGCTGCAGCTCAAAAATTTGAGATATACACATAAATAAAGTGAAAAAGAAAAAACAATGCGCTAAAACAATAACCAGCAATACAAATGTGGCATGATATAAATGTAGCGATACCCTCAACTTAAGAGAGCCGCAAGTTTTGATTTTGGGCCCTGAGTACAGCTTCCTCAACCCCCCGGCAATCTGCTCTACCCGCTCTGGCACAGTTAACCCACAGCAATTTCACATAAACAATCACTTATGCTTTAAATGTGGGTGTGTGAAATTGATAACTCAGACTCATAGACAATGTTGTAAATAATAACTGACTTTACTGCTAGTGGTAAGATAAAAGGGGATAACATGCATGTAACATTTGGTTCACAACACATAAGCAGGTCCCTGCAGTTATAAATCACAATACTGTGTGCGTGTGTACCAGCAATGGAAAGGGGACGGAACGCCACGTGGGGCGACCGTTACCTAAACACCCTGTGGTGTGATAACTAACTTATAACTATCTAACGGATCAGGCCTGATCCCTAACCATGAAACTCAGTCTTAGAAGAAACACAAATCTTCACCGGCACAGGATCTGTAAAGGTGGTGCACTTGAAGTATTTAAATCCATGTATTTGTAATCCAATAGGGGGGGGGGGTAATTCTCCCTCACCAGAGGTGTTAGGCCTCGGAAGTCTAGTAGGCACAAAGTATAAAAGTAACAGTTTAAAGATGAGCTTTCGCTCGCTCACCACTCCGGAACACTTCCCTCAGTCCGGAACTCCCACCGGCTGTGTCGGTCCTCGTCCACAGCGCCCTCTGCGATCGGATCCCCGATCCAGATAACTTCAGAAGAGATGAGTCTGGATGCCCCCAGGCTCGCAAAGGGGGTGGAAGGCTCTTTGGTTCACTCCACAGGCCCCAGGCTTCAGGCCTGGAACAGCACAGATCCGCACAGGTGTCTCTCTCTCTCTGCCTCCCCGTGTCCAAAGAGAAAGAGCTAGGCCTCGCCCCCTCCTTATATTCCTTCCCCCCGACTCCCCTCTCTCTGGAATTTCCTGTCTCTGATTAAAGGGGAACACCCCGCTACACACTCCCCCCACTAAAACTCTTTGGTCCCCAAAGATAAACATTTTAACAACATTTCTGAACCATTTTAGAGAGTGCGGAGTATGATGTTGGTACAGGGAATTGCCACCAAAACTCAGAGGTGGGATTCCCTGTCCCACAGGTCACACTGGCATGAGTGGCCTGCCTAACTGTGCCAGAGAGTGAGCTGGGGTTGCCCTCCACCAAATGAACAGTGGAAGGATTGGAGCACTCGGTACTTCTTCTAGCGGTGGTAACAGAGTCCTCTGAGCTCTTTCCCAATTGAGGGTAGGTTAACTTCATGGGAGGCCTCACGACTCTGCGAGCTCTCTGCTCCCTTGGGACTTCAGGCTCTGGTGCCACAGGCTCTGTTTCAGCAACACTCTCTGACATCGTCACTGGTTCTGGGGCCTCTGTCTCTTCTTCATCTGAGCACAGGCCCGGAATATCTTCCCAGCATTCAGGCACGCCACTGGATGGAATGAACTCTGTAGCTTCTGGGTTCAGGGTCCCATCCTGCATATCCTCAGTGGGTGGAAGGTCTATGGTGGGATTTTCCGGGGTTGGGGAGGGCCATAGCCACTCCAGTTCTCCTCTCCCATCTTCACTTGGTTGAGAAGCCTGTCCACCTCTAGATCGAGAGGTCTGAGACCGAGTGTTGGGTCTGGGAGTATCCAAGATGGAAACAGATTCCGGTAGGTTCCTCACTGGAGGTATCCTGACTGCTTCTTTAAGCGGGAGTAAGTGGTTTCTGTGCCAGGTCTTCAAGGGTCCCACTCTCCCCTCTGGCTTTAACTTGTACACCGGTAGTCCAGGGAGTTTCCTACAAATAACGTAAGGCTCAGACCTCCACCTATCAGCAAGTTTGTGCTTCCCTGGGATCCCTAGGTTGCGTAGCAGAACACGGTCTCCAGGCTGCAGGTCTTGCACTCGAACCTTCAAATCATAGTTCCTTTTATTTCGGGCCCCTCTCTGGTCTGAGGCCGCTTGGGCTTGTTCATAGGCCGCTTTCAAATTATACCTAAGTCTGTCTACATATCCTTTGTGGGAGGTAGCAGAGGTATAGTCTAGAGAAATGCCAAAGGCCAGATCCACTGGCAATCTTGCTTCTCTCCCAAACATGAGGCGGTAGGGAGAGTAACCCGTCACATCACTGGTGGTGCAATTGTAGGCATGCACCAAAGTGGATATGTGTTGACTCCAATGCTGCTTCTTCTCTGTCTCCAGAGTCCCAAGCATGTTTAGCAAAGTCCGGTTAAATCTCTCAGGCTGGGCATCTCCTTGTGGATGATAAGGGGTAGTCCTGGTCTTTTCCACTCCCAGGGAGTCCAGTAGGTTCCGGATCAGACGACTCTCAAAGTCCCTTCCTTGGTCGGAGTGGATTCTCTGTGGTAATCCATAGTGGACGAAGTATTTTTCTACAAGCACCTTAGCTACAGTGGAAGCCTTCTGGTCTCTGGTGGGGAACGCCTGTGCATAACGGGTGAAATGATCGGTTACCACCAGAACATTTCCCAATCCACTCAAATCGGGTTTGAGGCAGAGAAAGTCAATGCATACCAGATCCATTGGGCCTTGACTCTGTAGGTGGCCCATTGGGGCAGCTTGATGGGGTAGAGTCTTCCTCTGGATGCATCGTGCACAGGAGTGGCAATACTCCTCCACTTCAGCCCTCATACAGGGCCAATAGAACCGGCTTCTGACAAGTTGGAAAGTTCTTTCAGCTCCCAGGTGACCATGCTGGTCATGTAAGGCAACCAGCACAGTCTCTCGGTGCTTCTCTGGGAGAAACAACTGCCATTTATCCTCGGAGTCATCAGAGGGGCCCCTTCGGTAGACCACTCCCTGATTGACCTGTAGCTTGTCTAGCTCTCTCCTTAGCAGATGAGCCTCCTTGGAGGGGTGATGTCGAAGTTTCTCTGGACTCTTGTTTTCCAATGCTTCAAAGACCAATCTCCCCATGGGGTCTTCCAATTGGTCGCACCTCAGTTCCTTTTTAGACAGCTTCGGTAAGCATTCCTCTTCAAGTTGAGTCACCCCGCAGTAGTGTTTTGGGACTCCCACTGTGGTAACTCCTATCTCCTCGGCTCTGGAGCCTCCTCGGGCTTGGAATTCAGCTCCTTGACAAAGGGCCCGCACCCCGTCCGGTGCTATCTGAGTCCAGTCCTCCCAGTCATCAGCCATGGCATGAGATCTTCGGGACAGGGCATCTGCATCCCTATTTCCAGCCCCTGGTCTGTACTTCAGACTGAAGTTGAACCCAGATAATGCAGCTAGCCACCTGTGTCCTGTGGCATCCAACTTGGCAGTGGTGAACAGGTAGGTCAGGGGGTTGTTATCTGTTTTCACTGTAAACTCTGCTCCATAAAGGTAGTCTCTTAGTTTGTCCACAACTGCCCATTTGAGGGCCAAGAACTCCAACTTATGGGTGGGGTAGTTTTTCTCCGAGGGGGTCAGACTTCGACTCACATAAGCCACTGGTCGCATTTGCTCTTCATGTTCCTGGTAGAGCACTCCCCCTAGGCCTTCATGACTAGCATCAACATGTAACTCGTAGGGCCTGGTGGGATCAGCATAGGCCAATACTGGGGCTGTGGTGAGGCTCCTCTTCAAGGTTCTGAAGGCCTCTTCACACCTGGGGGTCCACTGATCTTGAACCGACTCCCCAGGTCTTCTAGGGCCCAAGCCATCCTCTTCCCCTTCAGTCCGGAGCAGTTCATTTAAGGGCTTGGCAATACGGGCAAACCCATCCACAAACCTCCTGTAATAGGAGCAGAACCCCAGGAAAGATCTAAGTTCGGTGACTGTTGTGGGTCTTGGCCAGGAGGTAACTGCCTCCAACTTCTCAGGATCAGTCGCCACCCCCTTTTTCAGACACTACGTGTCCCAGATAATTCACCGAAGACTGGTAGAACCGACACTTCTCGGGGGAAAGCTTCAACCCCTCTTCACTAAGTCTCCTCAACACTTTCTCCAATCGGGCCTCATGTTCCTCCAAAGTTCTCCCGAAGACAATGACATCGTCCAGGTACACGAGGACTTCTATGAGGTTCATATCTCCGACAGTCTTTTCCATGAGACGTTGAAAAGTAGCTGGGGCCCCAGATAGGCCCTGAGGCATTCTGTTAAACTCAAAGAATCCCACAGGAGTTATGAAAGCGGTCTTTTCTCTATCCTCTGGGTGCATGGGGATTTGATAGTACCCGCTCTTGAGGTCCATCACGCTGAACCACTTGGCTCCAGACAAACTCTGTAAGGCGTCCTCTATCCTTGGCGTGGTGTACTGATCAGGGGTGGTCCTCCTGTTGAGAGTTCTGTAGTCAATGCAGAGCCTCAGCGACCCATTCTTCTTCCTGACCACCACTATTGGAGAGGCATAAGGGCTTCTGGACTCTCGAATCACCCCAGTCCTTTTCAGTTCTGCAAGCTGTTCTCTCAGATCCTCCAGATCTGCCAGCGGAACCCGCCTGACTCTCTCCCTGAACGGTTTGTCTTCTTGCAGGCGGATGCGGTGGGTAGCACTCCTCGCACGCCCCACATCGAATTCATCTTTTGAGAAAATCTTCTCCCATCTAGTCAGCTGGGCCTTGGCTCTCTCCTTCCAGGCCCCAGGCAAGTTCGGGTTCTCAATGGAAAGTTTTTCCCAAACATCTTCTTCTTCACCCGCTTGCTTCACTTCTGACCAGCTGACTGGGACAGCAGGACTCACCTGTCCCAGCAACATCCGGGCAGGTACCTCTATGGCCCTTCCTGTAGAGTTCCTTACACTCACCAGGACTCTTCCCCTGGCTTTCTTCAAGGCCTTGATTGGAATCACTTCCGGTATCACTTCCAGGCCTGAGTGATCTTCCCTTGGGTCGGATTCCAGCATGACAAAGGGGCCAGGCTGCTCCCAGGTGAGCTTCACAGTGGCCTTGAGGCAAGCCACCTGTCCGGGCTGCAGCACCACTCCTTCTCTCCCCAGTCTCCACACCTTCCCTATCCCCTCTCCTGGGGTCTTCTGCTCCAACACTAACCGTTGGTAGGCTGTCTTCAGCATGGGATGGATGTTTGGATCTTGATGGCTCCTCATCTTCACCAGGGGCGTCAGAAGTCTTCTCACTAGATCCGTATTGGTGCCTATGATGAGGGACATCTTGCTGGCCCCGGGTGGTCTAGGACACACAACTGCCAGGGTGTCGAACACTTCTGTCTTCCCAGCCACAGAGGGGTCGAATGTCAGCTTTATGGGCAGATAACCATCATAGGGGAACCTCTGCGTTCCCAGGCCCCATATCTCCAGCTCTTCTATCTTCTGTATAGGCAAATGGCTTAAGTGCCTATCGTAGAAGTCTCTGTACAACAAAGTCACTTGAGCTCCAGTGTCCAGGAGGGCCTTCGTATATACTTCTTCTACCTGGATAGATACAGTGGGGGACGGGCCGACCAATTCTTCTGGGTACGGCCGGGTTGAGGTCACTTTCTTCTGAGGACTTGTCTTCATCCAGTTTGTTTTTGACTTTATTCTCTCTTGAGCCCGGTATGCATTGACCTTCCCCACCCTAATGGGAGTACAAACCCGCTGAGGGATGTTATTGTCTCTTGGTTGTAGGCATTTCTTCTTGGGAGTGCTAAATTTCTTCTGAGGGGTCTTGTCCCCTCTCTCTGGTGTGTATCTTGGTTGAGAGACCCTAGATTCCTTTTGAGGAGTTTTGTTCTCTCTCTTTTGCTTCCTTCCATTCAGTTTGGAGCTCACTGAAAGAGATGGGCACCCGGTTGACTCCCTCACCGGGGCCCTCTGGCGTTTCCCGCCGGTTGGCGATTATCCATTTTCTTCTTCTTAGGACTGGAACACCTACTGGCAAAGTGGCCACTGCCTCCGCAGTTGTAGCATAACATCTCTTCTCGGTCCCGAGTGGGACTCGGTATTGACGTATCTGGGAACAACTCCTTTCTGGGGCTTGGTTTCTCTGCTCCACCTTGAACTTTCGCCATTATAGCAGTCATCATCTCCATCATCTGGGACATCTGCAACTTCAAAGTGTCCACCTCCGCTCCCCTATCGGGAGTCATGGCCGGTGTAACTATAGCTACCGGCTGTTTGACGGGCTCTATCAGGCGTTCTTTTTTTTTTTCTTCCAATATAGCCTCTTCCTCTCTAATCATTCGGATGAGGTCAGGGTACTCCAGATTCTTCCCATCCTGCCGGGCACGCAGTGTCCATGCAATTGGATCCATGGGTTGAGCTCCCCTCACTACCTGTTGAGCACGGGCCTCATCTACTTTCCCTGGGCTGATCCCCTTCTTTAGGATCATCCTATGCAGTATTTTGTCCAGGCGTCCCATATAGTCTGATAGTTTCTCACCTTCCTTCTGGTAGCAATGCTCCAGCTGATAAGCAAGCTCCGTGACTTTCTCTGTCCCACCAAACACATTCTGTAACACATCGAGGCACTCTTGTGCAGTACAATCTGCCTTGCTCATCTTCAGGTTGCGTACGGCCTCTAGAGCAGGCCCTTTTAAACTTTCCACAACCCTCTGTTTCTTTCTGCGGTCCGGAACTTCCCATTCCTCTAGTGCCTGAGTTGCGCTGTCTAGCCACTCCTCAAATCCCTCTTCTTCCAAGGGTACTGGTTTCCTCCCTGAAAACATCCGGAGTTTCCTGTACCCCGACATCGGGTAATCTGTGGGCTCTTTCTTGCACTGAGCTACAATCTCCCCCAGAACAGCGCATAATTCTGCACTAAGGGTGCCTGGGCTTGTCCTGGGACTCTTTGTGTCCTTCTGTGGGGATGACGGGGAAGATGGCTGCGGTGATAGTGTTATTGTTGTCTGAGGGCTGTCTCTTGTGCGCGGCAGCGCATGCAGCAAATGATAGACCTGATCGTCCTCATCTTGTATGCTGTTGCCTCTAAACTGTTCAGGAATTTCTGCCTGCCATTCCAGTAAGACATGTGAAAGTCCACCACTAGTTTTCACGTCTATCACCCATGGTTTGTGAATCGGTGATAGGGACATTATGAGTTGTATCATTGCTTGTGTCTGCCATATCCCCGGGAGTTCTATAACTGCCGTCCTGGCTGGGTCTACGCCCCATCTCTTGTACCACTGTCCCACCTCTATCGGGTCCATGCCGGTAGCTTCTGGCGGTTTCACTGCTGTCTCAGTAATCCCGGATGTACGAGCCCCCACGTGTAGCGATACCCTCAACTTAAGAGAGCCGCAAGTTTTGATTTTGGGCCCTGAGTACAGCTTCCTCAACCCCCCGGCAATCTGCTCTACCCGCTCTGGCACAGTTAACCCACAGCAATTTCACATAAACAATCACTTATGCTTTAAATGTGGGTGTGTGAAATTGATAACTCAGACTCATAGACAATGTTGTAAATAATAACTGACTTTACTGCTAGTGGTAAGATAAAAGGGGATAACATGCATGTAACATTTGGTTCACAACACATAAGCAGGTCCCTGTAGTTATAAATCACAATACTGTGTGCGTGTGTACCAGCAATGGAAAGGGGACGGAACGCCACGTGGGGCGACCGTTACCTAAACACCCTGTGGTGTGATAACTAACTTATAACTATCTAACGGATCAGGCCTGATCCCTAACCATGAAACTCAGTCTTAGAAGAAACACAAATCTTCACCGGCACAGGATCTGTAAAGGTGGTGCACTTGAAGTATTTAAATCCATGTATTTGTAATCCAATAGGGGGGGGGGGTAATTCTCCCTCACCAGAGGTGTTAGGCCTCGGAAGTCTAGTAGGCACAAAGTATAAAAGTAACAGTTTAAAGATGAGCTTTCGCTCGCTCACCACTCCGGAACACTTCCCTCAGTCCGGAACTCCCACCGGCTGTGTCGGTCCTCGTCCACAGCGCCCTCTGCGATCGGTTCCCCGATCCAGATAACTTCAGAAGAGATGAGTCTGGATGCCCCCAGGCTCGCAAAGGGGGTGGAAGGCTCTTTGGTTCGCTCCACAGGCCCCAGGCTTCAGGCCTGGAACAGCACAGATCCGCACAGGTGTCTCTCTCTCTCTGCCTCCCCGTGTCCAAAGAGAAAGAGCTAGGCCTCGCCCCCTCCTTATATTCCTTCCCCCCGACTCCCCTCTCTCTGGAATTTCCTGTCTCTGATTAAAGGGGAACACCCCGCTACATAAATATCGATTGTGATTGATAATAATCAATTAATGTCCCAATATTGCAAACAAAGGTGTGAGAATTCTTCACGACAAAACACCAACAAAAGGATGTGCACCTCCACCACATAGATTGTGCGCTTACCAGAAGGCAAGCTTAAGACCCGTTTCACACAGGGGCGACTCCGGACGCGACTTCTGGACGCCCCGAGTTGTCCCAAGTCGCGCTATTTTTAAAAATAATTGAAGTGAATGGAGCCGTTTTAATGTACACGACTGCAGTCGCTCCGACTTCAAAAAAGGTTCCTGTACTACTTCAATCTGACTTCCAGGCGACTGCTAGGCGACCTGTACCCATTGATTTCAATGGAAGTCGCTCAGAAGTCGGATCCCCTGTCTTAACAGAAGAAACTTTTCAGGAAGAGAACATACATTTCTCAGGCAAACCCCTCCCTCCCCCTCCCTCCCACAGAGCTGATTCTTGTTTGATTGGGCACTGGAATGTCTCCTGTCCTGCAGGCAACTTGAAGTTGCCTTGTAAGTAGCTCCAGGTCGCGCTGTGATTCATACTCAAGTCGTGTCCAAGTTGCCTTGTAAAGTCGTGCTGGAAGTCGTGTTGCCCCTGTGTGAATGGAGTCTAAAGAAGCCTGCAATTAGTGCATCCAAACGGGGTCTTTATCCAGAGGCAGTGAGAACAATGGCTCTCCAAGTTTTGAATGAATGGGCATAGACCATAGGCAGGCAGCCAGAAGACCTCGATCGTCAGGCAATCAGAATGTGTACATCAACGTTTACCCAAAATGAGAAGAACTCACCATAGTGTAAATCGTATAAAGTTTTATTATGAAGCATAAAAAAGTTTACACTTACGAAAAGGCAGAAATTTAAAAGCATCAAATAGTATGCCGGCCGGCTTTCAATCACCCGTCCACTAGGGAAACAAATGCGATTACGTCAGCACGTCAACCTCCCAACGTACGTTTCTCCTATCTGACGTCTTCTTGGGGAACCTTCCTGATTGCCTGACGATCGAGGTTTTCTGGTTGCCTGCCTATGGTCTATGCCCATTCAATCAAAACTTGGAGTACCAGTAATTAGTTTCCAGTGCTATAATGTTCTGAGAAGGTGAGTTAGTCAATGCCCATATTTCATCTCAGATAGATATGGAGAGCCGGCAACTCACACATCAATATCAAAGTCTTTATTTAGCTACATAATAGTGAAGATAAGATCAGCTTACATGTTTCGAAAAATAGCCTGCCTTATGACTAAAGCCTAGTATACACTGTTAGTTTTTTCTCGTTCAACCCAGCAGGCTGAATGAGAAAAAAATGACAGCTCAGGTAGGAGCCACTGTACTTACAATCCAATGTTAGTACAGCAATCTCCCCTGCTGTTCTATTGTGTTCTGACAAGGGGATGCCCCCCCAAGAACACTTTGGTCGGCGCTCTTAGCCATTGGCCGAGAGCGCTGGTCGGCAGACCTTTTACGTCATGTCGTTCGGTTTCTATCGGCCTGGTTGCAGTACACGCAGGACCGAATGTTGGACGGTTTTTATTGAACCGGCCGATGCCGCTCGACATTTGGCCCATGTGTACAGGGCTTTAGGCTATTTCAAATTAACTGTTTTGAAGGCTTTCAGCTTGGTGTGAGAGAATGTAAACCTGGTTAAGTGTACAAGAGGGGTTCCAACATGAGATTAAAATCCCCACCCTAAATATTATTACCTTCTTCAAATTCAGAGAACATGGAGAACTATTATATGGCTAAGGTTACCAGATCAAAATTCAGGAGATAGAATTTTGCAATAGTAAAATTCTGGCCCTGATAAAAAATACCTTCAAAAGCACGTATCTGCTCTGGTGGGTCTGTACTTGATCTACTATGGTAACTTGGAGACTTTTATGGGTAGCTTTTGAGACCCCTTTAGATTTCACCTTGGGTTTATTACTGTGTTGCAGACATGAGACATATATTTTATGGCAGGTGGGGTGAATTTACTATATAACTGGGTCTTTTGGAATAGGGCTATTTGTACCTTGTGCAGGGTCCAACCTTATTAAGATGGGTTGTTGAGGCCCTTAACATTATAAGAGCAGATCTTATGTTCCAGTGAGCTGGTATTCATACCAGCCATGATGGAGAATGGGGATGGAGGTGTGTAAGGAAGGGGAGGTTAAGAGGAAGGAGGCTAAGTTGTAAGAAATAACGATGTGGATTCCTTCCTACTAAAATCTAGAAAGGAAAGATAAGTTGACACAACAGATGGGTCACTAGAGATGGAAAAAAAATATATTCCTCTGATCAAATGAAGTCAAGCTAAAGCTGGTCCCAGGAGGCTGAGGTAGTGTAGGGCCTACATGGGGAAGGAGGACAAAGATGGAGGTCCATGAGATGTGTCCCCGTTTAAAATCCTAAATTTATGTGTAGCTAAGAGGGCTGCTGGTATAATTTTTTGGGCCCTGTAATGCACCGCTGTCAACCCCAGGTAATTAGCCCTAACCTCCCTTGGCACAGTTTGTAGGGGATGATAGGACTGTGTGGCCTGCAACTCACGGAGACACAATCCTATAATAAAACGCACAGCAATAGAGTATAGCTATCCTTAACCGTCTCTTCTGCAAAGTAAATGACACAAACACCAGTATACTTAACCCTTGCACTTTTACTCAGATTTGTTGGGTAAGCATATAGTCAACAGTGTACACATCATGTGCAGAGCCCTGCAATAAAAGAGTAGCTCAACAAACAGATAGATATACAGTACTATGCATAACACTAACGGTCCCCGCTGCAGCTATCCTCCCTCGTGGACAAAATGGCGCCCAGAAATGTCTACGCTAAGTCAGGCCTGACTGTAATGTGTAGAAGTTCTGTAGGGGAAAATCTTCGCTAGCAAACGGTGGTGCACTTTTGAAGAAATAAACTGTAATCCACAGGGTAAGAGGAGTTTGGATAACTTGGTGAATTAAGAACAAATCTCTAAAGTTACTCCGATGCACTGTCTCTCCAGCGCGCAGCGGCAAACAACTGGTGATAACTCCGGATAACAGTTATTGGGCCTAGAGATCCTATATAATTCTCTGAGCAGGTGCTCTCTCACCCAACCGGACCAGTCCGTGTCCGTATCTTCCGCTGCTGTGTCTTGGTACACAGATCTCACGACCTCCGGGTCTTCAGTCCTCCTGGCGATGATACAGCAACAGTAGGAAAAGACGTCCCTCCGGTTCCTCAGTGAGAGCGGAAGGCTCTTTGGAGAAAGGCCCAGGCTTCAGGCCTTGTATCTCAGAAGGCTCAATCGAGAGTTCCACTTGCTGGGCGGGCGGTATCCAAAGAGACCGAATTCAGCCCCGCCCTTCAGTTAAATAACCCACCCCAGCAGTCCTTGCGCGGGGCACTGCACCCTGGGTGTCCCGTTGCTCACTGGGTACTGTAGTCTATGGGGGATTAAAGGGCAATACCCCGCTACACATGTACAGTGTATCATAAGAGCATCCAAACTATGAAATAATGAGGAAGAGGAAAGAGGCATGAAGGCATGTAGACCTGTCACATTATCACTGTAACTGCTTAATTTACCCTACAAACATTTGTAAACAACAAGGTAAGCTGCAAACATGAAAGGCATGGAAGATAAAAGTTACCAATCTGAAGGTAGGTATAGAATAGGTTAGGACTCAGGAGGCATAGTCAATGCACCCATCTAGATGGCCTGTAAATTTACAGAAGGAGTGGGAGTTACAGAGCACCCCTACCATCTAGAGCAGGGGTCTTAAAACTACAGCCCTCCAGCTGTTGCGGAACTACAATTCCCATCATGCCTAGTCATGTCTGTGAATGTCAGAGTTTTGCAATGCCTCATGGGATTTGTAGTTCCAGAACAGCTGGAGGGCCGTAGTTTAAAGATCCCTGATCTAGAGAATGAGTAAAATCCAAAAGGCACACCAAAACCATATCAGGGAAGAAGAATCAGTGAACCGTCAGCCAGGGCTGCTATGGGGGGAAGGCTTAAGTTGGAAGGTTGCCACACTACCTAGAGTTTCCATGAGCATCTGGCTTCAGGCACAAGTTGAAAAGAACAGAATAATGCTTATGCATCAATCCCCAATTATCCTCCTGAACAACAAACTTTGCAAGCAGCAAGCTTTGCCCACTCGAAGCAAAACAGAAAAAATCATACACCAGTAATTTATCCTGTACAGGTCCTTCTCAAAAAATTAGCATATTGTGATAAAGTTCATTATTTTCTGTAATGTACTGATAAACATTAGACTTTCATATATTTTAGATTCATTACACACAACTGAAGTAGTTCAAGCCTTTTCTTGTTTTAATATTGATGATTTTGGCATACAGCTCATGAAAACCCAAAAATCCTATCTCAAAAAATTAGCATATTTCATCCGACCAATAAAAGAAAAGTGTTTTTAATACAAAAAAAGTCAACCTTCAAATAATTATGTTCAGTTATGCACTCAATACTTGGTCGGGAATCCTTTTGCAGAAATGACTGCTTCAATGCGGCGTGGCATGGAGGCAACCAGCCTGTGGCACTGCTGAGGTGTTATGGAGGCCCAGGATGCTTCGATAGCGGCCTTAAGCTCATCCAGAGTGTTGGGTCTTGCGTCTCTCAACTTTCTCTTCCCAATATCCCACAGATTCTCTATGGGGTTCAGGTCAGGAGAGTTGGCAGGCCAATTGAGCACAGTAATACCATGGTCAGTAAACCATTTACCAGTGGTTTTGGCACTGTGAGCAGGTGCCAGGTCGTGCTGAAAAATGAAATCTTCATCTCCATAAAGCTGTTCAGCAGATGGAAGCATGAAGTGCTCCAAAATCTCCTGATAGCTAGCTGCATTGACCCTGCCCTTGATAAAACACAGTGGACCAACACCAGCAGCTGACATGGCACCCCAGACCATCACTGACTGTGGGTACTTGACACTGGACTTCAGGCATTTTGGCATTTCCCTCTCCCCAGTCTTCCTCCAGACTCTGGCACCTTGATTTCCGAATGACATGCAAAATTTGCTTTCATCCGAAAAAAGCACTTTGGACCACTGAGCAACAGTCCAGTGCTGCTTCTCTGTAGCCCAGGTCAGGCGCTTCTGCCGCTGTTTCTGGTTCAAAAGTGGCTTGACCTGGGGAATGCGGCACCTGTAGCCCATTTCCTGCACACGCCTGTTCACGGTGGCTCTGGATGTTTCTACTCCAGACTCAGTCCACTGCTTCCGCAGGTCCTCCAAGGTCTGGAATCGGTCCTTCTCCACAATCTTCTTCAGGGTCCGGTCACCTCTTCTCGTTGTGCAGCGTTTTCTGCCACACTTTTTCCTTCCCACAGACTTCCCACTGAGGTGCCTTGATACAGCACTCTGGGAACAGCCTATTCGTTCAGAAATTTCTTTCTGTGTCTTACCCTCTTGCTTGAGGGTGTCAATGATGGCCTTCTGGACAGCAGTCAGGTCGGCAGTCTTACCCATGATTGCGGTTTTGAGTAATGAACCAGGCTGGGAGTTTTTAAAAGCCTCAGGAATCTTTTGCAGGTGTTTAGAGTTAATTAGTTGATTCAGATGATTAGGTTAATAGCTCGTTTAGAGAACCTTTTCATGATATGCTAATTTTTTGAGATAGGAATTTTGGGTTGTCATGAGCTGTATGCCAAAATCATCAATATTAAAACAAGAAAAGGCTTGAACTACTTCAAGTTGTGTTTAACGAATCTAAAATATATGAAAGTCTAATGTTTATCAGTACATTACAGAAAATAATGAACTTTATCACAATATGCTAATTTTTTGAGAAGGACCTGTAGAGCAGTTTCACACAAAAAAAAAATATTTATATATGCGTAAAACAATGTATACATTTTTAGTGTCAGTTTCAGAGATGCATACATTAGCTCTAAATTTGACCTGGCCATCTAGGATTCAATAACCTTTGGTCATGAAGGTGTTAAGGTTCAAAAAAAGTAATAATTTAAATTTCATAGTGATAGCACCACAATTAGAAAATCAATGTATACATTGATGCGTTTTTATATTGAAACCATTACATACAATTACCTTCATAGATCAGACCAGTGATCTCCCTTCCATTGCTATGCACACATATAAACATTTTCCTTTTACAGAAACCCCAATTTAGCAGTCATTTAAAATGAGATGTGTCTTATGGAAGTGAAACAAGATCGGTTTCTTTTTAATGTATTCTGTGTTCATTTGATATTGTTTGCTATTTTTCTACTTTAATCCCACTGTGTGCATTGCAGGAAGCATTTATATCACATCAGCAGATCTGCAGAAATTTGAATAATCATCTTTGCATATCACTTTAACCCATTATGTCATGTATGTATACACTTTGCAATTGGAAATTTTGGTCAGCCAAGGGTTTATTGTATTTGCTTAAAACTGTTTATTGACCGTCTGTTGGATATTGGATATTTTGTTCGATTTTAAACCATATGTGACAAATATTTTTACAATAGAATATTAAAAAAACGTTTTTTATATTGATTTGTTATGTATATTATGTGTAGCTGGCATTACTTGTGTATATAAATATAGCCCAGGCCCAGTCAAAACCTTTGTTTTATTTTTGGATAGATTTGGAAAAGTTTTAAATAAACCTCCAATCTCTTTATCACAGGATTGGTGTAGGGGGATCAATTGTATGCTTTAAAAAAAACAGACATATGTTAACAATTATATAAAAATAAAATTTTATTAGTGCAATTTAAAATATAGAAAAATGTAGAAATTTAAAAACATTGCATATCTTTCTTTTTTATCTTCATTCAGTAGCATAATGCATATACCGTATATACTCGAGTATAAGCCGACCCGAATATAAGCCGAGGCACCTAATTTTAGCACAAAAAACTGGGAAAACTTATTGACTCGAGTATAAGCCTAGGGTGTCCATCTGCATGCCTCACTGTGCCTCACTGTGTCCATGTGCATGCCTCACTGTGCCCATGCCTCACTGTGCCCATGCCTCACTGTGCCCATGACTAGACTGACGTTTAACATGGAAGGGGGGCCCGGTTTTGAAAAATCGGTGCTCCCCAGCTGTAGGTCCCCCAGACAACAAACTTTGCACACTTGTAGATAAGAAATGGGTCTACATGTGTGCCAAGTTCTGGTACCGGGTCCCCAAAATCACCAGAGAAATAACCGTTTAACATGGGAGTCTATGGAAGGGGTGCCCGGCTTTGAAAAATTAGTGCTCCCCGGCCGTAGAGCCCCCGGACAACAAACTTTGCACACTTGTAGAGGAAGAGGGGGGCTACATGTGTGCCACGTTTGGGGTCCAGGGGACCTACGGCCGGCCGGTACCGGGTCCCCAAAGTCCGGGAGATCAGGCGCAAAAAAGGTGACTCGAAAGTATAAGCCGAGGGGGGCATTTTCAGCACAAAAGAATGTGCTGAAAAACTTGGCTTATACTCGAGTATATACAGTACATAAAAAGCTTGGTGGATCATCGCGTTTCACACATAGGATTGCTTCATCAGGATCCACTTGCCATAATTACAGAAAGATATGGTAGATAATACAGTGTCTAGAAAAAAATTGACAAATAACAAATAAGTAATGTATCACATTTGTTTATTTCAAATTGCATTCTATGCATTAAGATAAAAAAGCCTTCTGTGTGCAGCAGCCCCCCTCAGCCCCCCCCCAATACTTATCTGAGCTTCATCTCTATCCATCGATGTCCACAACTGAATCAGCGGTCCGGGACTCTCCCTCGTGATTGGCTGAGACACAGCAGTGGAGCCATTGGCTCCCGCTGCTGTCAATCAAAGCCCATCAGGAGAAAGATGGGGAGGGGACGAACCACAGCTCCATGTCTGAATGGATAGATGGAGCTGCAGCTCGGCTCAGGTGCCTCCATAGCAAGCTGCTTGCTGTGCGGGCACTCCACAGGAGGGAGGGGCCAGGAGCTTCAGCCAGGGACCTGAGAAGGGGAGGATCCGGGCTGCTCTGTGCAAAACCACTGCACAGAGCAGGTAAGTATAACATGTTTGTTGTTTTAATAAAAAAAAAAAAAGACTTTACAATCACTTTAATATCACAAGAGGAACTGCGGAAAAAAAGTAATACATCCACATGCATACGTAGACCAATATGTCCCCTACGTGTAACTATATATATATATATATATATATATATATATATATATATATTAGGGCGTTTCATTTTCTAAGGCAAAAAATAAACTGTAATATTTTTGCAGACTTTGCTTACGCCCCGAGTCTCACTGATGTAAAAGATATATATATGCTAAATTTCAAGAAGATTGGATAATATTTAGAGGTTGCACACTTTGATCTGTTTTGTAAAAGTAGGCAAAAAATAAGATTTTTCAATGTTAACTTTTATTGGGAAAACTAGAAATCACAAACTTAAAATACTATTAAAACTATACACTAAGATTGATAGGTAATATGATAGGCAAAACATGTGTTATATTAATCAACTTTGAACGATGCAATCCCTTGTTTTGTTCCCTTGGTGACGACTTTTCTGTGATGCTCGACTACCCTCAACAAGAATTGTTTTTGTTGTTCATCCCTGACCGATTCGTTATACTTTTTTATCAGAGCAATTCCTCTTTCTGCGGTATCATTGACAACCTTAAGAGCGTTCACATGGCTTCTTAGAGAATCACTGCAGTATTCTGTCACGTCGTGGATCCCAAACAATTCAAAGAACGTCTTTGTTTTATTAGTAACAAAATGGCTCAGGTCTTTTCCTTCAAAAAACATGTTTTTACCCTCTAATCGTTTCACTTCCTTTTTCTGGATGTCAGGATCACATGATGGTATGCCACAACAATCCTCAAATACTCCTTTCAATATTAGTTCATGGATGTGATGACGGCAAGCCAACCACAACAATGTGTTTGTCCGATTTCCCTTTCAATTCTGGTACATGCCCCTTGGATCAGTCCTATATTAGATGCATTGGGATAGTAAACTGTTGCCCTCAGTTACCCATGGGAATGTCAAAACTTTGGAAGATAGAGTTGCAGTTCTGTGATCCTGCCAGTAACATACTTTCTAACCTAGGATGACAAGACTATTCAGTGTGCTATATTAATGGATAAACAGCCTTGTCACTCTCGGCAGTTCTCCTTTCTTGGAACTACTAACACTCCATCTCTTACTTAGACCCCTTTCACACTGAGGTGGTGCGGGCATTAGCGGCGCTTTGCGGCCGCTAGCGGGCGCTTTAAACTCCTGCTAGTGGCCGAAGAAAGGGTTAATAGCGCCTGTGTTAGCGCTGCCTATTCATTCCAATGGGCAGGGGTGGTGGAGGAGCTGTGAATACAGCGCTCCCGCACCGCCCCCAAAAAAGCTGCTTGCAGGAATTTTTTCCCCGTCAAGCAAGCGCACCACCCCAGTGTAAAGGCACTCAGACTTTCACACTGGGGTGGCATGAGAGGATCTTTTCAGGCGCTTTACAGGCGCTATTTTTAGCACTAAAACGCCTGAAAAGCGCCCCAGTCTGAAAGGGGACTGGTGTTTTGTAACTCACAGAATATAGCTGGCAAAAAAATTGCTAATAAAATTGTTTGAGATTTACAGTAGGTTCGGAGCATAGAAAGTCACAAAGACACTGGATTTCTGGTAGAATCATCTTTTTATTATTTTGTGCATAGTCCATGTTGATCCTGAAAGGTGATACTGTCAGCTCAACGATTAACAACAGAACAATTAAGATTAAATCTTTTTTGAACTGTAATATTTAGTATTAATTACATGCTAAATCTGCTCTGCTCAATATGTAGGTAGAACTACTAGAAGATTGAGGGATTGCACACGATAATATTTAAAGTATGATATAGAACAGCATCACTCCACCAATGTTTCCTATCACTCTATTGTCATGAAGGGTATATATCTGTTGTTATGGTACAGGCTATTGAGAAAATTAACGTTAGAAAAAACACACACACATAAAGCACTGGTGTAATGCTCAGCGCTGAAATGCCTGATTGTGAAAAATAGTGGGAGGACATGCATAAGTATGCTGGTTCATCAATACCAACAATAAAACTATATTGTAGAGGTAAAAATTGAGTAAAAAATAAATAAAGAACAAAGGTTTTTGTAAAAAATTGATTGATAAAAGTCCTGAAATGAACGAGTTGAACATGGAGTTCTTGGGGGGTGCACCCCTGTCAACTCTGAGTCTCTGAAACAAATGCTGCAAAGGGAGCGAGGCGGCTTTAGGCGTGGGCTGGGGGACCCGATCACTATGGGAAAAGGAAGGCAAAAAAGGAAGAGAAGCGCCAGGCAAATCCTAGTGCAGCATTATTTTATTTGATTAAAATACAAATTGTTGACAATATAAGGTGGTAGTAAGGGAAGGTGCTTTCCAGATCCAGCATAACAGAAGAGCCACTGGGGTGTCCCTATGGAAGAGTCCACAAGCGCTGTGTGTCAGCGGGTAGCTGGAGCCTCAAGGGACCTGTGGAGGATGCTGGCTGTGTAACTGTGTAGGAGTGTTCCGGAGCTGTCAGAGTGGGGAGCCGCCTACCAATCAGAATGCGTTTCTAGGGAACCCCTATCTGCACAAAGTCTGTTCTTATTGAAAGTTCGGTTTACCACAAGCTGGATTATGTTATAATGAAGTAAATGTTCGGTTTCTAGGGAACCCCTATCTGCACAAAGTCTGTTCTTATTGAAAGTTCGGTTTACCACAAGCTGGATTATGTTATAATGAAGTAAATGTTCGGTAAAGCATTTGAAAGGGAAGTTCTGACTCGACTATCATTTATTTGGGAGGTGAATTGAAAAGTGGTAGTACCCAATTCAGGTAGGGCTGGAATTCACTGTAGGGTTCTGAGACTGTAGTGCTCCCATGAGGGCAAGATGGAGGATTCTTCCCCATAGGTAGGTGAATCTGTAAACCCCATTTTTTTTGTATTTGAAGAGTTTACAGGAGGATTCCCTGGTGCAGTGTGTGCTGTTGCTAACAACTGCCAGGGAACCTGCTCACACACTGCTTACACTGTAAGCTGTCTCTTGACAACTAAATACCAGTGTCAGATTATTAAGAATAGAGACACTGAGTTTGCTGCCATGATGGTGGTGCCCAGGAGCAACCAGCAATAAGAGTTTTTTTTTTCAGAAAAATAATCTTCCAAAATGTGTTTTTGAAATAAACCACTGTCTCTTTGATGGCATCATATAATGCAAGCCTACAGCATCTACAGAAAGCAAGATACTTTCTTCTATCTAAAAATATTACACATAATCTTGCACCTATACACAACCTTAATTACGGTACATCTAATGGTGAAGCAAATCAGTTTTGGGCGCAACTCATAAAAGAAATGTGGAATTGTAAAGAGTGCAGAGAGCAAGTGAATGAATAAAGGGCACAGAGGACCTTCACGTTGGGGAAAAATTAAAGCCCGTCTCTAAACTCTATAGTTTTGGGTAGAAGCAACTAAAGGCCAACTCAGTGAGCAAAATGTATTTTATCGGGGTACAGAAAGTAAATAAACATTGTTGTTTTGAGAGAAGAGTAAGGAAGGATTGCTGCCTGGGTTCTTACTGGGGAGATTTCACTTCCTGTTTGGTCACAAGGATAGAGTAAGGTCAGACCCCACCAACAAGGATACAGACGGTGATAAACAACATACTAAAAAATATGTTTTGCTTGAAGTCAGGCTTTAAAGTGGAACTAAATCTATTGATTTAAAGCGGTTGTATACCCAAATCTTTAACTTTGCATGTGATGATGTCTCAAAATCTCCCCAATCCATTGCCTTTTTTTTTTTCTGCCTACCTGCTTCCTTCCCGTGTTATCGCTATATTCCCGAGTGATTACGTCGATACGCGCATGCGCCGTATCATCGCTAAATCCGGCAAGCCGAGACCCTGCCGGAATCATTCTTTGTTTATGTCGGTGCTGCGTCATTTCCTGTTGTTGACGTCAGCCCCGACATCCCGCGATAGTTAGGCAGATATTTCTTCCCCAAGAGGATCATGGTTACCTTGTGACTCCTACGTTACAGGGGTGAAGGAGACAGATGGCGCGAGACGTGAGTGTCTTTTCTTTGTTACCGTAGTAACCGTAAACGAAGAAGAGGCTTGAATCTAGTGGCATTACTGCGCACGCGCGGGATTACACAGCCAAGAAGAAACTGTTGGCGGAAATAGAACATGTACAAAACGCAGAAGACCACAAGTGAGATGGCGCGGTATTAACTCGAGAATTAATTTTAAAAGATCTGCAGTTACACAGTGAGTAAACGAATGTAGATAAAACAATAGCGCTCAATCAATGTACAACTATTTGTTCTTTAAAAACATGTATTTTGTTACTATAGGACCGGAAGGTATACAACCGCTTTAACGGTTTCTCAAAATGCAAACCGTGCAGTGAATGATAACCGTCACAGCTGCTTGTGATCTCAACTGGACTGCCAAACCATCAAACGGCTGATGTGACATCTGACCACATGTGCGGCACCTTGGCAACTGCAAATCAAATAGAGTCTAAGATGGCTGTTTCTTTGAATGTAAAGGATGGGAAAGTTTAGTTACACTTTAAAGAGGACATGGACACCTTAGGCAAATAAATAACTAGTCCATATAGTAAATTAGGTTTAGAGAGTAACTCAACTTTTGTTGTGATAAAAAAAAAAACAATCCCCTCTGTGTGATCAATTTACATTGCAAGGATTTGAACAAACTTTGTTGCAGGTTCCTACCAATTTCTGAGTTAATCTGAATGGGAGTGACTTTTTCATTATTAATCAGTTGATGCACTTGCGGTGTTCTAATGAGGAACATGCAGGATCTGCATCACTTTAGAACTGATTAACCCCTTGGGAGTATCTCCCCAGAAAGGACATTTTTATTGTAGCGGATGTTTAAAATCTGACTTGTATCTTAGTGCAGACTTCTGGAAAAATCAGTGAGCCAATCACACAAGCGGAAAATGACATTTCTGGGAAAGTTCTGTACACCAAATATGTACAAAAGGCCACCAGGTTGCCATATTCCATAAAATTTTACAGAAAATTACAGACTTAAAAAGGAAGGTAAATTTTATTTACATTAAATTCAATATAGCTTGTTTAGCCAATCTACATTCTGTATTTTTTTGCTAAAGGTTTCCCCACAAAAGTGGAGTTACCCTTTAAAGGTTTCTTATCACAAAAGGAGGCATAGCAGGAATAGCAGGCCTAGTTGATTGTTTCAAAACAGAGCTGGATAAATTTACACAAGCACAAGCACAAGATATAAAGATACTTATTTATATACAGTATATAGGAAATATCAGAATATTGGTCCAGGTAAGGAATATGAACCATGGCTTTTGCCTTCCTCTGGATCAGCTGTGGGTTTGGGTTTCCATGAATGCAAGGTTTTCTGTTTCGTTTTTTTATAGTTTACCTTGAAAAACATGTTGCCTTTTCAGCCTTACTTTTTAACTATTATTATTATTATTATTATACAGGATTTATATAGCGCCAACAGTTTCCGCAGCGCTTTACAACATCAGGGAAGACAGTACAATCACAATACAATTCAATACAGAGGGATCAGGGGGCCCTGCTCGTTAGAGCTTACAGTCTAGAAGGGAGGGTCACGTGAAACAAAGGGTAGTAGCTGTGGGGGATGATCAGGTGGACAAAATGAAAACAGATGTTAGGTGTGGGTAGGATAGGCTTCTCTGAAGAGGAGGGTTTTTAGGGATCCTCTAAAAGCTAATAGAGAAGGAGATAGACGGACAGATTGGGGTAAGGAGTTCCATAGGCTTGGAGAGGCTCTGGAAAAGTCCTGGAGACGAGCATGGGAGACGAGACGAGCATGGGAGGAGGTGATGAGAGAGCTAGAGAGCAGGAGGTCTTGAGAGGAACGAAGAGAACGATTAGGTTGGTATTTAGAGACTAGGTCAGTGATGTAGCTGGGGGCAGAGTTGTGGATGGCTTTGTAGGTAGTTGTTAGTATGTTGAATTTAATTTGTTGGGTGAGCGGAAGCCAGTGGAGGGATTGACAGAGAGGAGAAGCAGAGACAGAGCGGTTGGTAAGGTGGATGAGTCTGGCAGCAGCATTCATGATGGACTGAAGGGGGAGGTTAAAATTTTCAGAGGTAAGCCAATGAGGAGGGAGTTGCAGTAATCGAGGCGAGAAATGACCAGGGAGTGAATTAGGAGCTTTGTTGTGTCATTGGTTAGAAAAGGGCGTATTTTGGAGATGTTGCGGAGGTTGAGGCGGCAAGATTTGGACAGTGATTGGATGTGAGGCTTAAAAGAGAGTTCGGAGTCCTGAACTACTCCTAGGACCTTGGCATGTTGGGATTGGCTGATAGTTGTGCCATCAATTTTGACAGAGAGATCGGGGAGGGGGCACGTGGAGGAGGAAAAATGATCAGTTCAGTTTTGGATAGATTAAGTTTGAGGAAGTGGTGTGACATCCAAACTGATATATCTGATAGTAAATTAGAGATACTCGAGGAGAATGAAGGAGTGAGTAGAGGGGCAGAGAAATAGATTTGAGTGTCGTCAGCGTAGAGGTGGTATTGGAAGCCGTGGGAGGCTATCAGCTGACCCAGGGAGGAGGTGTAGATTGAAAATAGAAGAGGTCCAAGAACGGAACCTTGGGGGACACCAACTGAGAAAGGAAGAGGAGAGGAGGAAGTAGAATTGTAAGTAACGCTAAAGGTGCGGTTGGATAAGTAGGTAGAGAACCAACGAAGAGTACAGTCGCGGAGACCAAAGGTGTGGAGTTTTTTGAGGAGGAGGGGGTGGTCAACCGTATCGAAGGCAGCAGAGAGGTCCAGGAGTAGGAGTACAGAATAGTGTCCCTTAGTTTTGGCCGTTAGTATATCATTTGTTAGTTTTAGGAGAGCAGTTTCTGTGGAATGTTGAGGACGAAATCCAGACTGAAGGGGATCAAGAAGGTTATTATCAGCAAGGTGGACGCTCAGTCGGTTGTAGACTAGACGTTCAAGGAGTTTGGATAAAAAGGGGAGCAAGGAGATGGGGTGCAGGTTATCAAGATTGGATGGTTCCAGAGAGGGCTTTTTAAGTATGGTGTCTGACTAGTGCATGTTTCAAAGAGTTAGGGAAGATGCCAGAAGAGAGGGAGAGATTGAAGATGTTGGTTTAGAGAGTGTAGAATAGAGCTAGAGGGTGAACGTAGCATTTGCGAGGGAACAGGATCAAGAGCGCAGGTGGTAAGGTGGACATTAGCAAGTAATTTAGCAACCTCGTCTATAGTGGTGGGGTTGAAAGAGGGAAGTAATGATTGTACCTTCGGGCAGGAGGTGTATAGCGTGAAGGGTATCTGAACAGTAGAGATCTCCTCGCGAATTGTATCAATCTTCTGTTTGAAGTGATTGGCAATCTCCTGGGCAGTGAGTGAGTTAGTGGGTGGAGGCGGTGGAGGACGAAGGAGCGAGTTGAATGTAGAGAAGAGTTGACGGGGACGGGATGATAAGTTTTTAATGAGGGTGATGAAATAGGTCTGCTTGGCAGTGAGGAGGCTGGAATTGTATTTTTGGAGGGCAGATTTATACTGGCCGAAATCTTTCTGGGACTTTGTCTTACGCCATTGGCACTCGAGAGCACGGCTGTGTTTTTTCAGACTTCTAGTATCATCTGTTTGCCAGGGTTGAAGGGGACGGAGCCTTATTCTGCGTGTAGTGAGGGGGGCCAGTCTGTCCAGTGATGCTAGAAGTGTAGTGTTGTAGACAGAAGTGGCTAGGTGGGAGCAGGACAGGGGTGCGATTTTGTCATAGAGGTGGTCAGTCGCAGAGCATAGAAGAGAAGGGTTGATAGGGCAAAGGTTTCTACGAGTAACCGTTAGGCGTTTGAAGGGAGAGGGAGAGAGTAAAATTAATAAGGTGGTGATCAGAGAGGGGGTAAGGATGGTTGGAGAGGTTGCATGGAGTGCATAGGTAGGAGAAGACAAGGTCAAGGGTATTGCCTTCAGAGTGAGTAGGAGTATGTATCCATTGCTTCAGATCAAAGGAGGTTAGACTGAGAAGTTTGGAAGTTGCAGGAGAGTTATTAATAGGGATGTTGAAGTCACCAAGAATGATTGTGGGGATTTCAGAAGAGAGAAAGTAGGGTAACCAGGCAGAGAAGTCATCAAGAAAGGAAGATACTGGACCGGGGGGCCGGTAGATCACAGCTATTCTTAGAGAAACTGGGGAGAAGAGACGAATGCAATATGCCTCAAATGAGGGGAGTGACAGAGAGGGAGGTGGGTGAAGTACCTGAAAGGTGCTATGTGGGGCTAAAAGGAATCTAACACCCCCTCCTTTGCGTCCACTGGATCTGGGGGAGTGAGTCCAAAGAAGACCACCGTGGGATAGAGCAGCAGAAGCCGCAGTGTCGGATTCGTGAAGCCAGGTTTCAGTGACGGCGAGTAGATTAAATGAGTTAGCGATAAAGAGATCGTGTAGGGCAGTGAATTTATTACAGACAGAGCGAGCGTTCCAAAGGGCGCAAGAGAAAGGGAGTCGGGTCTTGGGAAGCAGAGAAATGAGAACTAGATTGTGTGCATTGTGGCTGCAGCCAGAGGGTGTAGGGAAATGGGTGCGTTGAGCACAGTTAGATGAAGGAGGCCCAGGGTTTGGGGATACATCACCAGAGGCTAGGAGTAGCAGAAGGGTGAGGGAGGTAATGTGGGAATGTGATTTATATGGGGGGACATGCCCCAGTGGTTTGGAGTATTGGGCGTGTGAATATAGAATTAGCCAGAGTTGGTGGGTGCAGTAATAGGGGGAGGACAGAAGTGAGGGTGATATAGATAAGGTTTGAGGTGGAGAAGAGGGGTGAAGGAGAGACAGTTTAAGAATAGATGACACAGCTGTCAGAAGGAGTGGTAGACATTTTAGAAGGGGAAGGAAGAGCTGAAAGCGTGAAAAAGTATACCTGTGTTTCAAATTATAATGCGTTTTGTGTTCCTTCGCTTTGTGCATTCCCTGAAGTGCAGAGTCAGAAGTGCTTCCACTCATAGAAATCACCCACTTTGAGAAAGCGCCCCAGTTGCAGAAAAAAGCCCCCCTGCTATTGCTTCCCCCAGAAAGATGCTTATATTTATACTGATGGGGATAGGGGGTGGGTGCTTTTCAATTATCTAATCAGGAGGTAATAAAGGTTTGCTGGTCAACAGGGCAAAAATCTTACTTCAGAAACAGATCAGCAATAGATCACTAAAAGTTAATGAACCATACTTTTGGGTAAGACAAGGGAGATAATAAAGCATTGTAACGTGGACAGGTCTACAGAGGGTTAAGCAAACATAACATGCCAGTATTATTAAATGGACACAAGCAAAGCACATAGTAGCGTTTTCAATTCAGGGTGGATGCTGCACAGCTGACACATACCTGCAAAGAGACAAAGAATATATTTTCAGATAAGTGCAGTCAGAAGTGCTTCCACTTATAGAAATCACCCCACTTTGAGAAAGCGCCCCAGTTGCAGAAAAAAGCCCCCCTGCTATTGCTTCCCCCAGAAAGATGCTTATATTTATACTGATGGGGATAGGGGGTGGGTGCTTTTCAATTATCTAATCAGGAGGTAATAAAGGTTTGCTGGTCAACAGGGCAAAAATCTTACTTCAGAAACAGATCAGCAATAGATCACTAAAAGTTAATGAACCATACTTTTGGGTAAGACAAGGGAGATAATAAAGCATTGTAACGTGGACAGGTCTACAGAGGGTTAAGCAAACATAACATGCCAGTATTATTAAATGGACACAAGCAAAGCACATAGTAGCGTTTTCAATTCAGGGTGGATGCTGCACAGCTGACACATACCTGCAAAGAGACAAAGAATATATTTTCAGATAAGTGCAGTCAGAAGTGCTTCCACTTATAGAAATCACCCCACTTTGAGAAAGCGCCCCAGTTGCAGAAAAAAGCCCCCCTGCTATTGCTTCCCCCAGAAAGATGCTTATATTTATACTGATGGGGATAGGGGGTGGGTGCTTTTCAATTATCTAATCAGGAGGTAATAAAGGTTTGCTGGTCAACAGGGCAAAAATCTTACTTCAGAAACAGATCAGCAATAGATCACTAAAAGTTAATGAACCATACTTTTGGGTAAGACAAGGGAGATAATAAAGCATTGTAACGTGGACAGGTCTACAGAGGGTTAAGCAAACATAACATGCCAGTATTATTAAATGGACACAAGCAAAGCACATAGTAGCGTTTTCAATTCAGGGTGGATGCTGCACAGCTGACACATACCTGCAAAGAGACAAAGAATATATTTTCAGATAAGTGCAGTCAGAAGTGCTTCCACTTATAGAAATCACCCCACTTTGAGAAAGCGCCCCAGTTGCAGAAAAGAGCCCCAGTTGCTATTGAGCCCCCCGCTAACTATAAGGATAAGAAATATATAGACAGTATAGAACTAATATGTTTGAAATCTCATTCATAGTTACTAAAATAATTTCTTTGAAAACTGAAAAAATTGTATTCATACAGTGTACTGTAGGTAAAACTGGCTTGTAGTAATTTTGTAAATAGTCAAACTGTTATACTGCATTTTCTCACATTTGAAGTTTATACATTTGCCACTAGATGTCACTATTTGTGATCATGCAATCCATGCACATATACTGTATTTTATAGGTGAAATATATATAATTTTGCAATGTTTCATAAATGCATACTTAGTTTTTTTGGAAATTTTAACATTTTCAGTATTTATCTTTTAATCTATTAATTCTAAGCATTTTTTTGGTGCTTTCATTCAATTTTTATACATTTCTCCAGGTACTTTAACATTAATGAGCTGAAAAAACTTAAAGCAGAACTTTAACCATAACAACTTGACAAAAAAGAATGTTCTTTAGCAAGGAACATACATTCCACATTAATAATTATGCTACTAAAATTAGTGTGTGCTGTAAATTGCTTCCAGCACCTTGTTTCTTCTTGCTGGAAGTTGCCACTTTGCTGAAGCCCAGAGCCATTGAACAGCAGTAAATCTTTAGGCTGTCAGCAGATTGGCCTCTACATTTTTGACTCCAAAAAATTAAGAGTAACTGAGCATGTGCAGACCAGGGTGAGGCAGCATATTACTGGATTTTAAACAGTACAGCAGTGTTATTTTCGTTGACTAAAACATTTTCGTTGACTAAATTAAAACTATTTTAGTCAACTAAAATACGACTAAAACTAAAACAATTGAGAGGACTAAAATACGTCTAAAACTAAAATGGCATTTTAGTCAAAACGCTATGACTAAAACGAAATTGAAAATTTACATCAAAATGAACACTGGGAAAAAAAATTAAGAAAAAAGCTTTTCTTATTTTTTTTTTTTATATTCAGGTAGTCTGTGCAATGGCATTACAGGCAACAGAGTTTACAGTTTTTTTTTTATATTTTCAAGTTGTACTTCTGCTTGTCAAAAAGCAATATATTTGTTTATGAAAGTTGGTTTTATTTATAAAGACATTATAGATCACAATGGCTAAATCTGTGTGTGTAGTGCATGTTAAACCATTAAAGTGTTACTAAACCCACAACAGTTAAATCAGTCTGTATATGCAGCATAGCATGCTTGTTATACTTACTGTGGAACTTAAGGGGTTAATCCTCTGCATTGTGTAAAAGGCTGTTTTATCCTGTAAGCACAGATCCTCCCCTCCTGCACTGTCTATCTGGGAAAGGCCAGCTAACACAGGCAGGGTAGCCAACCTGCACATGCTCAGTTGTGTCTTTTATGCTGGAGAGAACTTTTACTTGTTCTCAGAGCTAGCCAGGTCACATGATATTGACATCACACATGTGGGCGTGTATACAGGCTGTAGTGGAAATCTCCTACCTGAACTCTCAGCACTGGAGAAACTGTGCAGTTTATCATGTAACCGTGGTATACAGATCATCCAAAATGTTAGTATTTTAATGTAAAAATAAGTTTATAAGCTGTGGGCACTGTGTGTGTGTGTGTGTGTGTGGGGGTGGATGAACTATTTTCATATTACTGGGTTTAGTAACACTTTAATACCAGTAATAATAAACATGTTATTCGATTTTAACTCCTGATGTATATAATGAGTTTGGCAATTCTAAAGAAATGCTTAACCACTTAAGCCCCGGACCATTTGGTAGCTAAAGGACCAGAGGTGAATTCAGAATTTTGCACTGCGCTGCTTTAACTGGAAATTGTGCGGACATGCAATGTTGTACCCAAACGAAATTTGCGTCCTTTTCTTCCCACAAATAGAGCTTTCTTTTAATGGTATTTGATTGCCTCTGCGATTTTTTTTTTTTGCGATATAAACAGAAAAAGACCGAAAATTTTGTAAAAAAATGATATTTTCTACTTTTTATTATAAGAAAAATCGAATAAACTCAATTGTAGTCATACATTTAGGCCAAAATGTATTCAGCCACATGTTTTTAGTAAAAAAAATGTCAATAAGCGTATATTTATTGGTTTGCGCAAAAGTTATACAGTTTACAAACTAGGGTACATTTTCTGAAATTTACACAGCTTTAAATTTATGACTGCCTATCTCATTTCTTGAGGTGCTAAAATGACAGGGCAGTACAAAACCCCCCCAAATGACCCCATTTTGGAAAGTAGACACCCCAAGGAAATTGCTGAGAGGCATGTTGAGCCCATTGAATTTTTTTTTTTGTCCCAAGTGATTGAATAATGACAAAAAAAAAAAAAAAAAAATTACAAAAAGTTGTCACTAAATGATATATTGCTCACACATGCCATGGTTATATGTGGAATTTCACCCCAAAATACATTTTGCTGCTTCTCCTGAGTACGGGGATACCACATGTGTGGGACTTTTTGAGAGCCTAGCCGCGTACGGGACCCCGGAAACCAAGCACCGCCTTCAGGATTTCTAAGGGCGCAAATTTTTGATTTCACTCCTCACTACCTATCACAGTTTCGAAGGCCATAAAATGCCAAAATAGCACAAAATCCCCCCAAATGACCCCATTTTAGAAAGTAGACACCCCAAGGAAATTGCTGAGAGGCCTGTTGAGCCCATTGAATATATTTTTTTTGTCCCAAGTGATTGAATAATGACAAAAAAAAAAAAAATTACAAAAAGTTGTCACTAAATGATATATTGCTCACACATGCCATGGTTATATGTGGAATTACACCCCAAAATACATTTTTCTGCTTCTCCTGAGTACGGGGATACCACATGTGTGGGACTTTTTAGGAGCCTAGCCGCGTACGGGACCCCGAAAACCAAGCACCGCCTTCAGGATTTCTAGGCACAAATTTTTGATTTCACTCCTCACTACCTATCACAGTTTCGAAGGCCATAAAATGCCAAAATCGCACAAAACCCCCCCAAATGACCCCATTTTGGAATATAGACACCCCAAGCTATTTGCTGAGAGGAATGGCGAGTATTTTACAGCTCTCATTTGTTTTTGAAATTGAAGAAAGAAAATATATATATATATATATTTTTTTTTTTCAATTTTCAAAACTTTGTGACAAAAAGCGAGATCTGCAAAATACTCACAATACCTCTCAGCAAATAGCTTGGGGTGTCTACTTTCCAAAATGGGGTCATTTGGGGGGGTTTTGTGCTATCTGGGCATTCCATGGCCTCCGAAACTGTGATAGGCAGTGAGAAGTGAAATCAAAAATTTACACCCTTAGAAAGCCTGAAGGCGGTGCTTGGTTTTTGGGGTCCCGTACGTGGCTAGGCTCCCAAAAAGTCTCACACATGTGATATCCCCGTACTCAGGAGAAGCAACAGAATGTATTTTGGGGTGTAATTCCACATATGCCCATGACATGTTTGAGCAATATATCATTTAGTGACAACTTTGTGCAAAAAAAATAAAAAATTTCGTTTTTCCGCAACTTCTGTCAACATATAAAATATTCCATGGACTCGACATGCCTCTCAGTATATAGCTTGGGGTGTCTACTTTCCAAAATGGGGTCATTTGGGGGGGTTTTGAACTGTTCTGGCATTTTATACACAACATTAGGAAGCTTACATCTACTCTTCTAACCACTTGAAGACAAAGCCCTTTTTGACACTTTTTGTTTACATGAAAACATTTTTTTTTTTGCAAGAAAATTATGTTGAACCCCCAAACATTATATATATTTTTAAAGCAAAGGCCCTACAGATTAAAATGGTGGGTGTTGCATTTTTTTTCTACACAGTATTTGCGCAGCGATTTTTCAAATGCATTTTTTGTGTTAAAAAATACACTTTTTTTAATTTTAATGCACTAAAACACACTATATTGCCCAAATGTTTGATGGAATAAAAAAGATGATCTTGGGCCGAGTACATAGATACCAAACACGACATGCTTTAAAATTTCTCACAAACGCGCATTGGCGACAAACGACATACATTTTTAAAAGCCTTTAAAAGCCTTTACAGGTTACCCCAGTAGATTTACAGAGGAGGTCTACTGCTAAAATGATTGCCCTCGATCTGACCTTCGCGGTGATACCTCACATGCATGGTGCAATTGCTGTTTACATATGACGCCAGACCGACGCTTGCGTTCGCCATTGGGCAAGAGCAGGGCAGGACAGGGGTGCTTTTTTTTTCTTTTTTTTTTATTATTAATTTTGCTTTTTTATTTTATTTTTAAATTGTTCCTTCCAAGTATTTTTTTTTTTTTTTATCATTTTTATTGTTATCTCAGGGAATGTAAATATCCCCTATGATAGCAATAGGTAGTGACAGGTACTCTTTTTTCCCAATGGCGCTTTTTATATCCGGGGGGGGGGGCATTCCCTCCCACTGCTTGTAAAAGCAGTCCAGAGGCTAATTAGCCGCTAGGATTGCTTTTACATGAAAGCCGGCCGCAGGCTGAAAAGAATGATACCAAGATGATACCTAAACCCGCAGGCATCATTCTGGTATAAACATTCAAAGTCCAGCAACATACCAGTACGTTGTTGGTCCTTGTTGGACATGTATTGTAATCTTTTTTTTTCATGCAGCCAGTTGGCTGAACGAAAAAAGAGATTGATCGGTGGGTATGCCCACCATTAGAATACCGCCCTTCATCCACCCACTTCCAATGATGGGCATACACGCACCATTTATATATGCCGAAGCATGGGGGCATCCTCCCGCAAAAAAGTTATGCCGCACACACATGGTCGGACTTTTCCACGGGCAAGCCTCCGTTGGAATTTCGACCGTATGTACGCGGCATTAGGATCAAAATCGCTCCTCCGCCCCTGCTGCCCCAATGCTTCGGCATATTTGCTTTTTTCTTTTAACTGTGATGGTGAAATCACCTCCTACAGCACTGGAGTCGCAGGGATCAGGCCTGTCTCTGCGAACGCTGCAGTTATGTGTGTTTTTGTTTTGTAAGTGACAGTGATCGATCGATACTGCACTTGGGTGGCCTGGGCTGGACGGAGGGGCAAAACGCAGGTGCCAGCAGGTATCTGGGCTGATCCTGCTAACACTGCGTTTTTGGGAACCCTAAACTGCTGGGGACGCTAGTATAGATCTGATCAGATCAGATATTGATCTGTTCAGATACTATACCACTAAGGGGGGTGTATGCTTCACGCGTGGGTGTTAGCGTTACTGGCACTAACCTGACGCTGCCTGGGGTGTGACTCAGACCCTCTCTGACGCTAAAACCTAATTGATATCACCCGCCGGGCGATCAGGGGGTTAAACCTTTATTGGGTTATATACACGGCGGGTGCCCTGACACTATAAAAAGCAAACTAACTAACCAGCGTCACCCGTAACACTTATATGGTGATCACTGGTGAAAGGGTTAACTAGGGGCAATCAGGGGGTTAAAACCTTTATTAGATAATATATGGGGGTACCTGACGCTATAAAAACCTGCGGCGAACCTAAAAAAAATTACCAGCTACCGATCTGCATCACCGACACTAAGACAGCGTTTAGAAAGACGATCGCTTAGCGACAGTGGTGATGGGGGTGAAAGGGTTACCTGGGGGGCGATCAAGGGGGTTAAACCTTTATTAGATAATATATTGGGGTACCTGACGCTATAAAAACATGCGGCGAACCTAAAAAAATGACTGGCTACCGATCTGCATCACCGACACTAAGACAGCGTTTAGAAAAACGATCGCTTAGCGACAGTGGTGATAGGGGGTGAAAGGGTTACCTGGGGGGCGATCAAGGGGGTTAAACCTTTATTAGATAATATATTGGGGTACCTGACGCTATAAAAACCTGCGGCGAACCTAAAAAAAATTACCAGCTACCGATCTGCATCACCGACACTAAGACAGCGTTTAGAAAAACGATCGCTTAGCGACAGTGGTGATGGGGGTGAAAGGGTTACCTGGGGGGCGATCAAGGGGGTTAAACCTTTATTAGATAATATATTGGGGTACCTGACGCTATAAAAACATGCAGCGAACCTAAAAAAAATTACTGGCTACCGATCTGCATCACCGACACTAAGACAGCGTTTAGAAAAACAATTGCTTAGCGACAGTGGTGATAGGGGGTGAAAGGGTTACCTGGGGGGCGATCAAGGGGGTTAAACCTTTATTAGATAATATATTGGGGTACCTGACGCTATAAAAACATGCAGCGAACCTAAAAAAAATTACTGGCTGCCGATCGGCATCACTGACGCTAAGACAGCGATCAGAAAAATGATCGCTTAGCGACAGTGGTGATAGGGGGTGAAAGGGTTATCTGGGGGGTGATCAGGGGGTTAAACCTTTATTAGGGGGGTTAGGGGGCTACACTGGACCTAAGACTAAACTTTGGTGACACTTTTACAGTCACAAATGTCACTGATTGCAGTGATCACTAAATAAATGGTCACTGCAATCAGTGACACTGTGACTGGGGGCTGGGGGGGTGATCTGGGGGGTGATCTGGGGGGTGATCTGGGGGGTCTGGGGGGGCCTGGGGGGCGATTTATGTCCCTATGTGTCCTGGTGTCAGTGTAGTGTTGTGTGCACTGACCTGATGTCTTCTCTTGTACGGCGCTCGGTATATGTGAGCGCCGCACCAGAGATGACATCACTTCCTCCTGCTCCCTCTGTCTGACACAGACAGAGGGGGCATTTCCATTCGCCGGGAGCGATCGCGAGGGGGTGGCCAGAAACGAATGGCTGCCCCCTCATCTCGGAACGCTCCTGGACACTTAGCCACCGCTCACTGTATAGGAGGGGGGTCCGATTGGACCCCCCAACTATACAAAGGCAATCACATATGCTCTACGTGATTGTGCCTGTCGGTGCCATTCTGCCGACGTATATATACAGTGAGCGGTCGTTAAGTGGTTAAATAATGCATTCAAATTTAACTAAACCCAATAAAATTTTGAATAAAATGTATTGGCGATTTTAGTTGACTAAAATATGACTGAAACTAAAACAATTCAGATGATTAAAATACAACTAAAACTAAAATGGCATTTTAGTCAAAATACTAAAATACGACTAAAACTAAAGCTGTACTTCCACCTCTCTCCTATCTCCCACTATACATGCAGCTCAGCTGGCCATTGCTGGCAGCAATCTGAGGGTCTGGAGTGTGTATTTTGGTGAGTGTAGGCTGCACTACTATCTTCTGGTTGATCATCCTACTGTGATATCTACAATTGATGTTAAGTGAATACTAGCACCAGCTACCATCCCCATGAGATCATTACGGTGATTCCCCACACCTCCGGAGACTGAAGTTGCCATTCACCAGTAAATATCAGCTGGTATATGTGGTATGTGAGAGTTGTGAGTCTGTGGTAGCTACCTGTGTCTTGACAACGTTGTCACATTTTTAAATGTTAATGTGGTGGAAGATACACTTTTTATCTTGTATGTGGAATTAAAAAAAAAAAAAAATGAATTTTTGGATAATACCGGTTGCTCCTCTTTGAAGAATCTCTTTTGGACTCTGTCCTTGCTTTTTTTCTAAAGTGGCATTTTAGTCAAAAGACTATAACTAAAACTAAATTGAAATTTGATATTAAAATGAACACTGCTTTACAGGCATTATATGTAATGTTTTACATAGTTATACCTGCAAAAGGGACCAGTCTGAAGTGATCCAGCAGGACTTAATTTTTTGACTAAAGTTCAACTATAAATAAGGATTGATAATAAAGTAATTTATTGAAAGGATAAAAAACAGACATCATATTCTCCACTGTCTACCAAGTACATGTTTGCAAAAGGGTCTGGTCTTTCCTACTGTCAAAGGCCAGTATGAAAAGATTTTCCACCACCTTTGTGGCCTGAATAATACAGAAATTCATTAAGGAGTCACTTTAACTTCAACCCATCCAACTTCTACATTTGTTTTTTGTGTATTCATCTTTTTTGTGTTTAATCAATCTTTGATTGGACCCAAACCCTCTCCATTAAACTTAGGGTAGAACTAAAGGTACTCCTTTTTCATTAGGAATATAGTAAAGGTGGTTTATAGCCCCTGTAAGTTGTTTTACCATCTGTGTCCTATTGGGAGATTTTCATTTACTTCCTGCCCGATAGGATGTGAAGGAAATTCCTTAAAAGTGAGGGAATCCCTGGTTGTCCCCAGGATCACCAGAGCTAGTGTCCCAAATAGGAAGATTTACCCTCTACTCCTCATGACAACCAGATTATCATTGTCTAATCCAGCTAGTTACATTCAAATCACATAAGTATTGCATGTCTATGGACACTATGCCTACTTACTGGTCTCCATTTCATATACATTAATTATCCAAGGCTTTTCTCTCTGACCTCTAAGAAAACTCTTAAATGAGCCTCCAGAGTTCATTGTATTCCCAATAGAATTCACAAATATTACCCCTCATCTTCCCACCTGGTATCAGGGAATGCCACAGCCAGGACTCATAAACGTGTAAGCAGGGCCCTAATTCAATCACCACCAGCAACACCTGTGCTGGCCCAGGGCACCTCCCACCTTCCTACTGCAACAGTAACAGATTAGGGCACCACACACTCTGAATATGGAGGAACTCCATCATCTTGGTTACTCACATTCTCCTGGACTGAGACCCACCGGCAGAAATAAAGAAATGTCCACATGTTCAGCCTTTGTAATGTTTTACTGTAGCAAGAACAGAACATACAGGCAATTGTCAAAATACAACTGCACTTCTTTACCCTTGTTATCAGTAACACTGTACAGTTCAAGTTCAACTTTACCATAGGATCAGCCTTCCAGTTCCCTCATTGTAGGTCCCTCATGTGGGTTCTCCAACAAAGCTTATACCAGGCCTACCCCGAAGGGTTTATTTCCTGAAGCTACAAGCTTACATAGTAGTATACTGCCTCTTCCCAACAACCTCTGCCCAAAGCTCTTAATGCTCTAGAACAGTGGTTCTCAACCTTTCTAGTGTCGTGACCCCTTGATAAAATTTCCCAAGTTGTGGGGACCCCTAACAACATTAAAATTTTTCCATAGCGTGGGTTGTCAGCACCCAAGGCAAGACAAGTAACCTACGGACAGTTAGCGCTCCCTGAGTCCCTTCCACTCGTACAGTATTAAAACCTCTTATGGTACATTTTAGGATGTACCACTCTTTCTCTTTGTTCTCCTTTCTTTCCCTATTATCTCTCTCTATCCTAATTTCTTTTTTTTCCCCCATCCCTCTCTCTAGTCATCTTTCTTGTTCTTTCTGTCCCTTTTTCTTTGTTCCTCCCCCTCTTTTCCTCTCCCTTCCATGTATTCTCTATTTTTATTCCTTCTCTTACTCCTTGGTGGGGGGGAATGAGATGAGTGGATTAGGTGCTCTTGATCAAAGTCATATGCTGATCCGAGAACTGTAGTGGGGACTTTTAATGGCAACTATAATCACAGGTAGTGTTACTCACTGTGTCTCCAGCCTTCACTGTGTCTCCAACTTTGTGGTGTCTCGTCACAGTGACACCTATGCCGAAATTAGGAGATAGGGTCTCCTCCAGCCCCTCCCACTTCACATTCCTCACCAGTCAGCTGACCTCTAGTTTCTTCCCCCCAGCCATCCCATGAACTGAATGGGGGGCTGTGAAGAGGCTGAGTGGGCGGCCACGGGCTCCAGGAACAGCCCAGCTGGGTGGCCACAGGCTCCAGGTACAGCCCTGTTGGGCGGCCACGGGCTCCAGGGACAGCCCTGATGGGCGGCCACAGGCTCCAGGAACAGCCCTGCTGGGTGGCCACAAAAAGGCAGGGAGATCGGTGCGGGTTTCAAAAACAGCCCAGGATTCGATGACCCCTGGCAAATTATCATTCGACCACCGAGGGGGTCCCAACCCCCAGGTTGGGAACCACTGCTCTAGAATATATGGAACTAAGCTACCTCCACCCAGGGAAGGGGTCTCCCTAAAAGGGTACTTACCCCTGCTTACAAACATATGTGGTGGAACTGCTCAATAATTAGTTAATTCTGGATAGAGACTAAGTTACTAATTAACAGCATTTCATCTATGAATCTAACATTGGTTCCCTAGTCTGCAAATGTAAATTACATCCAAGGGAAACTATGAAAACAAAATTTCTCTGAAACATAAATTTGACTATTGTGAAGCAATTGCCAGTACAGATGGTTCAGAACAAAACTGGCAATAATATAATAAACAAAAAGCTGGTTAAATTATTACTTAATAAAATGAGTGCATTCCAAAATATTTGCTAACCATAGTTCAAAAAAAAGCTTTACAGCTCTTTTGTTTTAATAACGTAGATATCCTATGTACACTACAGCTATCGCTGGGTTATTTGCTGCTTTTACTTTTATCATAATTACAATACACAGCGTTAAATGTACCATTTTTCTTTGGTAGTACACTCATTGAGGTTGATTTACTAAATGCTCACTGTATTCACTAAGCGTGTCTTTCTGTTTGCTGTGCCATATACTAGTCTCTAAGAGCTCATTCACACATAGAGGTTGATTTTCTAAAAGTAAATAGGCTGTTCACTTTGCAAGGATTTTTTCCCCAGATCCTAGTGACTGAGGTAAAGTTTGCCCAATAAAGTGCAAGGAAAGTAAAAAAAAAAAAACAGCCATTTTGCTTGTACATGATTGATAGATGGAAGTAAGCAAAGCTCCACTTCAATCACTAAGCTCTGGGGAAAATTTCCTTGCAAAGTGCACTTCATAGAGCACTATGGGGGTGTGGGGGACCCATCTGCTATTGGGGTGTGGGGGACCAGCCAGAGGGGTGACACCATCAAGCAGGGCCAGCAACAGGGGGCTAGCACCGGTCCTCCAGTAGGGGGCCCAGGCACACAGGACTGCCACAATATCAACCTGGAATGAGGAGCTGTTGGGGTCTCTGTGGAGGAGGTTTTACAGGTGGCCCGCTGCTGCTCTCCCTGGTGTCTATTCTGGTCTCCCCAGTCACCTGCACCCCCCCTTTCCTATTTCCGGGTAGCAGCTGGCTGGGAACTCTGATGGCCATGCCTTGATCTCGGGGACATGTTTCCCCTCTGCACACGGACATCACTCAGCTGTTTAGACCCAGAGTGAAGGTGTCCCTGCTGGAGACAGATGTGCTGACCCCGATCGAATGTTGATTTTTCCAGTATGACTCATGGACAAAAGCCCATCATTAGACCAGCTTCCATTGAACAGACAGTGGTACCACATACTGAAAGTCGGATGGTTTCTGCTGAACCAACCGACTTTCGATACGTGTATACCCAGCTTTAGATTTACAATGCAGACTCTTGGAGCCGGTGTCTTGTCGAGCTGGTTCCCCTATCGATATGGTTCCGGCCTCGACTGCGCAGGCGCTGCCGAACAGCTGGTAAAGCTCAAAGATTTCCGTTTGCTCGGCTTGCGCCTGCGCAGTCAAAAGGGAACCAGATCGATAGGAGGAACCATAGGCTCGGCAGCTGTGGACTCGCTTGCCCCCGATGCTTCATTACACACATCGCTTTCTTCTCCATGCCGCTCTATACAGCAAGGAGCAGATCAGATGTGATATTGAGAAGTGCGATTTGTTTGTTTATACACAATGCTCTATACAGCCCCTTGCTGTATAGAGCGTCGTGTATAAACAAACAAATCGCACTGCTCAATATCATCACATCTTATCTGCCCTTTGCCGCCCCTTGCTGTATACAGCGGCATGAAGAAGAAAGCGGCGTGTGCAACTAAGCAACGGGAGCGAGCGCGTCTGCAGCTGCCGAACAGCTGTTAAACCTCAGAGATTTCCATTGCCTCGGATTGCGCCTGCGCAGTCGAGCTTGGAACCATATCGATAGGAGGAACCAGCTCGGCAGAACACTGGAACTCTAATGGATCCTTATACTTTGCTCCAGAATGCCACAAGGGTTAAACTACAGATGGGATGGTAATTTTCATACTAAATAGTGCTTTTTTTAATGAAATGTAGCATTTGTAATTTATTAATATAATTTTTTACACTTGCTGTCCAATTTTGTACTGCTTCTTTTCTTGTGTTTTGTGTGATGCTTAACATTGTAATAGTTTTAGACTGTTCATTCTGTCCCAGGTGAGTTGGGTATTTTGGGAACGTTTGCTTTACAAGTAATAGCTATTTCTAAGGCCCATCTGGAAACACATAAGCGATGCTTGTTTTTATGTGGAACCTGTAAGTCTTAAAGTAGAACTAAAGGCAATTTTTTTTTTTCAATTTGGATAGAGTAAAGGCGGTTTTAACCACTGTCAGTTTTTTTTTTTTTTTTATACCATCTGTGTCCCATTGGGGAGATTTTCCTTTACTTCCTGCTCCATGCCATTTGTGTCCGATTGGGAAGATTTTATTTCACTTCTCACCCCATACCATCTATGTATCATTGGGGAGGTTTTTTTTTCACTTCCTGCCACATAGCCAAAACAGGAAGCAAGAGGAAATCCCTCAAAGTGAGGGAATCCATGGTTACCAGAACCAGTGTCATTGAAAGTTATCCCCTCTACTACTGTTCTGGGAACAACCCAAACTTTTGGATTTTCTTTCACCTTTTATTATTACTATAAAGCCGGACGAATAGAGAGGATGAATCTCTTGAGCGGGGGAACAGACACCAATAAAAACTTGACAGGCGTTCTAATCCATCTCCACTCTATCAAAAAAAAAAAAAAAATCAAAAAAAGTTTTGCCTTTAGTTATACTTTAAAGGGATAAGCTATTAAACCCAAAAGCAAACATTTGTTATATTGCAGCTTACCAATTCTTAGATATGGTGACTAAATTCGTTTTCTATTTTAGACTTTCTTTCTTTTATTTTCACCTGGCCAGTAAGTCTGTTGTCTTTCAAAAGAACAAGCTCTCCTGCAGATGTAGCAGTTTAAACAAACCATTTACAACTGACAGGGGTGTTTACAATGATCAGCTTTTATTTATTTTTGTAAAACCTTTATCCTAAAAGGAAGAAAACTGTTGCTGTAATTGCTTATGAAGTGTGAGCTGGTGTTTGGTTTCAATTTGTTAAATGGTAAGTTCACAATTAAAAAAAATAAAATAAATGTACTTATTTTTGCAGTAAAAAAACACGTGCATTTATTTATTTTTTCCTGCAGGAGCTTGCAAAGCATTGCACCTGTAATCAGTGTATTAGGAGTACAATGTCAGGCTTCTGCAGACAAGCCCATACCTCAGATACAGGCTGTGAGTTTGAAAGTTGCAAGACTTGTGAATGAACTACTTGTGTGCTCATCAGTACCCTCACAGTTCATTGAGAACTACAAGCCATCTGCCGTGGTGGCTACCGTTACTTGTAGTTCAATCCTTCACAGGAAACTGTGAAGGAATGATGCTGCTGTGTGGGCTGAATTGTGACAGCGGGTGTGGGGAGAAGAACCCTTGGCCGCTGTCATACTGAGGAGGGGATGGGGGGGGGGGGAAGAGGCGGCAGGAGCTGAAACATGTTACATGTGTAGGTCGAAACGGCTACTGATGAATGGTGCTGCTGGAAAAGCAGCATTTGATCAGCGCTTGCAGTCAATAGCTCCAACACAGATCTTTGTATTCTGCTGGGTCCCTACTGTCAGGAATAAATAGCGCAGCAGGGGAGATCCCTGCATGCACAACGCAGGGTAACACTACAAGTATACCTTGCTTTGGTGTATCTAAATCTGCTAGGACCAGGGGCGATCCTAGACGGGGTGCGCGGGGTGCAGTTCACCCAGGCGCCACAGAGGTGGGGGCGCTCAAGCGCCAGAGTGCTCCCCTCCCTCCTCCTCCTCCTCCTCCTCTCCATGTCAGTGTCCAGAGGTGCTCTCTCAGCTGGTCACCGCTGCCGCTGTGTTTCCTGCCCAAGTCCGTCCCCCCTCCATCCTCCTGTCAGAGGAGATCGGAGCGGCTGTCATTTGTTCTTCTCCTCCTCTCTATCACGATCTTCTCCACCCGGGTGGCACAGCTGCACACTGTCCTCTCCTCTCCAGCTGCCGCCCGGGTGGGGTTTGCCCTGAGGGGGGGTCTGTACTAATGGGGGGGTGGTTTGTAGGGGGTCTGTACTAATGGGGGGTGGTTTGTCCTGGTGGGGTCTGTACTAATGGAGGGGGGAGGTTTGTGGGGGAGTCTGTACTAATGGAGGGGGGTGGTTTGTGGGGGGGTCTGTACTGTACTAATGGTGGGGGGTCTGTACTAATGAAGGGGGGGTGTTTGTCCTGGGGGGTCTGTACTAATGAAGGGGGTGGTTTATGGGGGGTCTGTACTAATTGAGGGGGGTGGTTTGTCCTGAGGGTGGTCTGTACTAATGGGGGGGTCTGTACTAATGGAGGGGGGTGGTTTGTGGGGGGGTCTGTACTGTACTAATGTTGGGGGGTCTGTACTAATGAAGGGGGGGTGTTTGTCCTGGGGGTCTGTACTAATGAAGGGGGGTGGTTTGTGGGGGGTCTGTACTAATGGAGGGGGGTGGTTTTGGGGGGGGTCTGTAATAATGGAGGGGGGTTGGTTTGTCCTGAGGGGGGTGGTTTATGGGGGGTCTGTACTAATGGAGGGGGGGTGGTTTGCTGTGGGGGTCTGTACTAATTGAGGGGGGTGGTTTGTCCTAAGGGTGGTCTGTACTAATGGGGGGTCTGTACTAATGGAGGGGGGTAGTTTGTGGGGGGTCTGTATTAATGGAGGGGGGGTGGTTTGCCGTGGGGGTCTGTACTAATTGAGGGGGGTGGTTTGTTCTGAGGGTGGTCTGTACTAATGGGGGGGTCTGTACTAATGGAGGGGGGTGGTTTGTGGGGGGTCTGTACTGTACTAATGTTGGGGGGTCTGTACTAATGAAGGGGGGGTGTTTGTCCTGGGGGTCTGTACTAATGAAGGGGGGTGGTTTGTGGGGGTCTGTACTAATGGAGGGGGGTGGTTTTGGGGGGGTCTGTAATAATGGAGGGGGGTTGGTTTGTCCTGAGGGGGGTGGTTTATGGGGGGTCTGTACTAATGGAGGGGGGGTGGTTTGCTGTGGGGGTCTGTACTAATTGAGGGGGGTGGTTTGTCCTAAGGGTGGTCTGTACTAATGGGGGGGTCTGTACTAATGGAGGGGGGTAGTTTGTGGGGGGGTCTGTATTAATGGAGGGGGGGTGGTTTGTCGGGGGGTCTATACTAATGGAAGGGGGTCTCTACTAATGGAGGGGGGTGGTTTGTCCTGAGGGGGGTCTGTACCAGTGGGGGGTGGTTTATGGTGGGGGGTCTTTACTAATAGAGGGGGGGTGGTTTGTCGGGGGGGTCTCTACTAATGAAGGGGGGTGGTTTGTCCTGAGGGGGTCTGTACCAATGGGGGGGTGGTTTATGGGGGGTCTGTACTAATGGAGGGGGTGGTTTGTGGGGGGTCTGTATTAATGGAGGGGGGGTTGTTTGTCGGGGGTGTCTGTACTAATGGAAGGGGGGTGTCTACTAATGAAGGGGGGTGGTTTGTCCTGAGGGGGGTCTGTCCTGAGGGGGTATGTACCAATGGGGGGTGGTTTATGGGGGGTCTGTACTAATGGAGGGGGGTGGTTTGTTGGGGGATCTGTACTAATGGAGGGGGGGTGGTTTGTCCTGAGGGGGGTCTGTACTAATGGGGGGGTTTGTACTAATGGAGGGGGTGGTTTGTGGGGGGTCTGTATTAATGGAGGGGGGGTGGTTTGTCAGGGGGGTCTCTACAGATGGAAGGGGGTCGGTACCAATGGGGAGTGGTTTATGGGGGGTCTGTACTAATGGAGGGGGGTGGTTTGTCGGGGGGTCTGTACTAATGGAGGGGGTGGTTTGTCGGGGGGTCTCTACTAATGGAGGGGGGTGGTTTGTCCTGAGGGGGGTCTGTACCAATGGGAGGGTGGTTTAAGGGGGGTCTGTACTAATGGAGGGGGTGGTTTGTCCTGATTGGGGTCTGTACTAATGGAGGGGGGGTGGTTTTTCCTGGGGGTCTGTACTAATGGAGGGGGATGGTTTGTCCTGAGGGGGGTCTGTACTAATGGAGGGGGAGGTTTCTCCTGGGGGGGTCTGTACTAATGGAGGGGGGATGGTTTGTCCTGGGGGGTCTGTACTATTGGAGGGGGGATGGTTTGTCCTGAGGGGGGTCTGTACTAATGGAGGGGGGGTGGTTTGTCCAGGGGGTCTGTACTAATGGAGGGGGAGTGGTTTGTCCGGGGGGTCTCTACTAATGGAGGGGGGTGGTTTGTCCTGAGGGGGGTCTGTGCTAATGGAGGGGGGAGGTGGTTTGTCCTGGGGGGTCTGTACTAATGGAGGGGGGGTTTGTCCTGGGGGGTCTGTACTAATGGAGGGGGGATGGTTTGTCCTGAGGGGGGTCTGTACTAATGGAGGGGGTGGTTTGTCCTGAGGGGGTTTGTACTAATGGAGGGGGTGGTTTGTCCTGAGGGGGGGTCTGTACTAATGGAGGGGGGATGGTTTGTCCTGAGGGGGCACACAAACAGTCTCCTGCGCTCGGAAGTTTGGTCTCTTAGTGACACAACCAGAGTGTTCCGTAGGAAAGGAAATGACCAGGAATCTTGCTGCCCTCCTCAGAATAATTGGTATTTTTACGACTAAAATGTAAAAGGAAAAAAGAGGGCGCACCGACCTAGTGCATTACCAATGGCTAGGTTTATTAAAAGTAAGTTAAAAGATTACAAATACTCACAAAGCAAGTATAATAGTAGGCACATATACCATTCCATCAAAGGGGATTGCCTCCTGCTGGAACCAGATAACCAGAGAGTCCAGACGACAGGTATTACAGCTACGGCTGACGCGTTGCGAGGGCGAACCCTCTTCTTCAGAGCCAAACAGTGATAGTGACTGGACCCCTCTCTGGACTCCCTTAAATCCATGTGTAAGTGGGCGTGAGTGGTCACCTGTCTACAGCTCTACCCACCACAGGCCATTCCTCCTCTCACCCAAAGGGCATACCCATATAAACTTAACCGCTCACTATCCACACTGATATACCCATCTGTATATTAGATAGTATATGTGCATACACCATATGACTATGTGTCCATATATCAGCTGGCAAAAGACGAACGGTATACATACCTGGCGGGGCTTACCCATACCACACAGGCCACCAAGGACAGCCAGCCGCTGCTGGCACCCGTTTGCACGTAGCCACATTCGCTTCCTGTGACGCTAGGCTATCGTCCCACCACTAGATGGGACGCACGCTGGCCGAAAACCCCGAAGTAGCGGTGGATGTGCGTTCCACCCGTCACTTCCGGTAGTTGAAGATGTCACTTCCGCCCTCAGATAGACTGGACAGGCATCAGAGGTTGTCCCGGAAATGGAGGCGGGACTTACACTCCGCATCCGGTGTCAACAACCCTCTCTATACAGGTGCTAATACCGGCCAGAGACAGTGTCCCCGAGCTACAGATCCGCGCGCGGCACAAAATAGACGTGCCCCGCGCAGACCGGAGACCCGTAGGGATACATAGCCACCGACACAGCTTTTAATCCCCATGGGGCCCCATAACCGCTACAGTAGCGGTGGACCCCACGCCCTCTATGAATAATGAAATCAGGGTGTACAAAGGGGGACTAGTACATATATTTAAAAAGGGGGAGGGGGGCTGGGGAAGATGGGGGGGGGTTTTGGGAGCTAATTGATGATTAACGCAAATTAGTGACATACTATATCTATTAACTAATGGCAACTCAAACCATAAGAGGGGAACCCAAACTGATTATAGAAGGACAGTGCTATTCTAGGTGACCTGTGAGGGCTGTTACTCCAGCATGTGACCCCACACCTATAGACAAACGGGACATAAAAACACACCAAAAAATAATGGTATGAGCACCCGTAGTTACATAATTAACTCTTGCCCAAATACACATGGAATCTAGATGTCAAATACACTGGGTAGAGGGAACAAATAATTCCTCAATTGCTCCAGGAGAAGTCCAATACCACACTTCGGTCCATACAGAAATCATAATATGGGACCAAATGACACAAACCAAAGCAATATAAATATACATGTATGTGTTCGCACACTACCCACTCGGGGCACGCACCCGCCCCACCGCATACCCATAACAATTGAGCCAGCGGCAGGCGCATATGCACACGAGTCACCCAACACCTTGGGCACGTGCGCATGCGCCCACACACATGCACAGACTCTCAAACAATGTACCCAATTGATGTAGGAACATTGTGCAACATTGTAAAAACATCTTAGAGGACCCACCCACAGTCCAAATCCATAAAATATGGAAGACTGTCAAAACCTATTCATTGTCCTGAGGGGGGGTCTGTACTAATGGAGGGGGGATGGTTTGTCCTGATTGGGGGTCTGTACTAATGGAGAGGGGGTGGTTTGTCCTGGGAGGTTCCGTACTAATGGAGGGGAGGTGGTTTGTCTTCGGCGCGTCTGTACTAATGGAGGGGGGGTGTTTTTCCTGGGGGGGTCTGTACTAATGGAGGGGGGGTCTGTATTGAGGAAGGTCTGTACTGAGGGAGGGGTTAATACTTAGTGGGGAGTCTGCACTGACGGAGGGGGGTCTATATTTAGTGGAGGGGGTCTGTACTGAGGGGCGACTATAGTTGGTGGAGATGGGGTGACACCAACCCTAGTGATGCCACTGCAGCCGCGGGCTCTTATTTCCCCCTCCCTCTCCCTCTCCCTCTGCTCGTGCTGCTGTACTAGTGAGAAGCTCTTGCCAGCACAGCCACCCACTATGTTTCTTTCCCCGCCTTCATATCGGCCAGGGAAGAAATAGAATAAAAAAAGAGGCAGAGAAGAGGATTGTGGGACATATAGTCCTGAGGACTGGCAGCCCCACTGTAACACGGAAACTGTAGCCCACACAGTATGCCCAGCTGAATGGGAGAGAGAGCCAGGAGCTCGGGAAAGCTTTCAGGGAAGTGCACCCAGGACTCCAGAGGGAGAGGACAGTGAGGAGAGAACACCATCAGAGAGAGAACCCTGCTGCCCTGCGCCACCAGAGGGAAAGGAACACAGCCTGGCGCCATCCCCTGGCGGAGAAAGGAATGGAGTAATTGCCAGAATACAGAATTGGACTCTACCCAGTGGAGTCGCCACGGGCAATTCAGAGTGAGCTGACTCCTGATCAGAGGAACCGTTGTTGCTGTATCGCTGGGTCAGGTGAGAGGGCTGATTGGCCATTATCTCCTGTAGTATGTCTGCAGTCTCTGACCATCTCCTGTACTATATCTGCAGTCTCTGACCATCTCCTGTGCTATGTCTGCAGTCTCTGACCATCTCCTGTGCTATGTCTGCAGTCTCTGACGATCTCCTGTATTATATCTGCAGTCTCTGACCATCTCCTATGCTATATCTGCAGTCTCTGACCATCTCCTGTGCTATGTCTGCAGTCTCTGACCATCTCCTGAGCTATGTCTGCAGTCTCTGATCACCTCCTGTATTATATCTGCAGCCTCTGACAATCTCCTGTAATATGTCTGCACTCTCTAACCGCCTCCTGTAATATGTTTGCACTCTCTGAACATCTCCTGTGCTATGTCTGCAGTCTCTGACCGTCTCTTGTATCATGTCTGCAGTCTCTGACTACCTCCTGTACTATGTCTGCAGTCTCTGGCCATCTCCTGTATCATGTCTGCAGTCTCTGACCTTCTCCTGTACTATGTCTGGGGGCTCTTTCTAACAGACTCTCTAACAGAAGCCCCCTCTGTGTGCATCAGAGAAACTCTCCTCCAGGTCCCATTAGTGTACGCTCTTCCTGTCTTTTCTTTATTGTTAAAAGATCATGTAAGGCTCCCAGGGTAATGAAGACTTTGTGGGGGAGCATCTCTGTGTTTGAGTCATTGCCATAGAAACATGCGTAAAGGGGAGGGGTTTGTAAGATGACCATGCCCACGTGGGGGCGTCAGAAATATTTCTGCACCCAGGCGTCTGTGACCCTAGGATCGGCCCTGGCTAGGACATCTAACAATCCCCTCCCCCAAACTGACAATGCTGCTCTTTACGTGCCCCTGTGCTCCTTCATCCAGAGTGGGGGCACTCTAATACAGGAAGTGTATTACTGGCCAGATCACCAGGTGAAAACAGAAAAAAGCCTAAAAAAAAAAACAAATGCAGCCACCACATCTAAAGATTGGTAAGCTGCAATATATTACATTTTGGGTTTTGGGTTTAATACTGCTTTAATAAAGGACTGGACTGTGTGCAGGCATCATTTTGTTACTCAGGGGGCTTACTGGAGAGGAAGACATCATCATGCATCATGGGGAGGCTAAACATAGGGCTTTTTGTGAGGTTTGGAGTGACTATATGGGATTAATATTGTTTGTGTTCCCTGTATTATTTCCCGTAGAAATTTACAACCTGCAATTTCCTGGTAACAAGTAGTAAAAGCACTTTAGGATCATTTCACACAGACAGCATCTGTTCCGATCTTTAGGGGATGAGTGAACAGATCCCCAGCTAAATCAGAGTCAAGCGGTCCAGTTGTCACTTTTGTGACATCCATGTCCATTCAGTTTTTCCCTGCTGGAGTTTAATGGACCCCTGTTAGAACTATAGGTGGGCTGTTGTAAATGGACATGGGTTTGTTTAAGATACATCCTTTTAACTCCGATCTATAACATTTAGGTCTGAGAAAACAGAAAAGGATGCAAACCTTTTTTTTTTTTTGGTCTTGATGAACTTGAAGGTAATAAGATACAAATAGATACACTACCATTTACATTTGCCAACCCATAGACAAATATGAATCTTCTGTTAGGATCTGCCTGAAAAGCTGATGGGTGGATCTAATTGTAATGCCTGTGTGAAAGAGTCCTAAACAAGCCCCATTCACCTCTGTATCTACAAGCATTGTGAAGGATTGTATACCCCTCTCGCATACAGCAGCAATGCATGCGGTTAAAACAGTTACTGAGGAGACAACATATTACCTCTTCTGAGAGAAGATCCTGGGCCCGCCAGCCTTCTATTGTAAAAAGCAGGTGTCTCAGCTGTTAGGCTAAGTTTATACATGTGTAGCGGTACCCTCGTAGGAGCTCCTGAATGTTGTGGTCGGTCTATCACCCTGCCCAGCCAGGCACACACTCCTCACTCACTCAGAGACATGAAAGCAGTCCTTGCACTGGTTTTTATGTTTTATTGAGGGGAATTTAACTTGGATGGGGGATAGGAAACTTATGAGTTGCCCAAGTAATCAACAGTCAAAGTTGGGACTACTATATACACCAAAGTATATACAATCTCGTCGTCTCCTTCTGTACTTCCTTGCTTGCAGATTATCACTCCACACTCCTCTAGCATATCACTTGCTGCATTTACCAGACTAGTTAGCACTGTAGGCCTGACACTGGTTCAGCCAGGCTTAAAGAAGATGCCCTTTACAGGCAGGGACCGCAGGGCCCTATGGTGTAGCAAAAATAGAACAGTTCCAGTGCTAGCTGTCCCTGTGGCTACTGCTCCCAGCACCACCTCTTCAGGCACTGCCAGCCCTCCTGGCTGCAGCTGCCCCTTTCCACTGCCCGTGCCACCACTAATCCTCCACCACAATCCTCCAGACTGGCTCTGCCCCTATCCCAGACTGCTCCATTTCAGTCCCCTCAGGTATGCCTCCAAGTCTTTCAGACTGTGTGAACACTCACCAGCCCTCCTAGCTGCCTCTGTGGAACTCCTGGAGACTTGCCCGGCAGTGTTCTCCCATTGTCCTCTCTTGCTTCTCCTGTGCCTCTTGGCCAGGACACCTCTGTGGGTTGTAAGAGGGTCCCATCCGCACCCAGGCCCAAGGTCACCCCTCCCCCAAGACTGGGGAGCTCCCTCAAAGGCTCCGACAGCCTAACACTCCATCTCCATCTTCCACTCGATCAACTCCTCCCCAGCTGGGCTGACCCTAGGTATTTAAGGAGGACTCCCCCCCTGCCAATCCAAGTTGGGGATTGGTCGGGGCTCCTCAAAATACCCCAGGTGGCTCCACGTCCCCTCTCCCCCTCTCTTTCCAGAAAGAACCAGAAGATCCTGGAAAGAAGTGGGAGGCCCCAGTGACACCACCTGTGAGTCATCCAGCTCTATTCTAGGTCATTCCCAACCCAGATCATCAAAACACACCCAGGCTTGGATGCCAGCCAAGTCTGGAAATGTACCTACTGTAAAAAAAAAACTACCATTCTTCTAGCACACTAAAAGGTGCTACATATGTGGCAGACTTTGTTGCCCCTCTGAAAATGGATCTATAACATATCCTATACCACGGGCTCCAACTGTAAATGAGCCCCTAGAAAGTGACTGAAACCCAACTCTAGAGTCTTTGTTGTGATTGTTGAAGATCTTTGTGAATGAATAACTTCACATTAAAGAGTACCTAAACCCAAGACAAAAAATGTAATACATTGCATTGCACCTGGTAATCCTGGGAGGTCAAGTGAGTACAAAGCTTTTTGCAGCTCCCAGGCCTAAACAAGCATTTAACACTTGCAGTGCAGGGACAGCAGCACTGCAAGGGTGCATTTTTCCTTTTCCTGGAGTTCAGATTTATTTTTTTTAACAGAAAAAAAAAACGGTGAATTTCCAGTATTGTCCCGTCTAAAGCCCGCCCCCGAGTTCAGTAGGGTATACAATTGTTTTCCCCATGATAAATCATCAGGTACACAACAAGTTGTGCTATTAAAACTTCAATCCATATTTGGCAGGATGGGGCGGCACCCAGCGCGGAGAGGGGGTGGGACAACTGACCCCCAGGCCGAGCAGGGGGGGGAATGCATCAATCGGTCCCCCTCCCCCTGGCCCCTCACCCGTGCGCACCAACCCAAGCCGACCTTGTCGAAATTGGCAGTGCACTGCCTACTCTCGTATGTGAGTTTGTAAAGGGGTAGCACTGAATCCACCGCCTTTTTCCAGGAGTTAAGGGTGGGGGGTTCGACCGACTTCCAATGCAGCATTATCTCCCTCCTAGCATAGAACAGCGAAAATGTAATGCAGAGCTTAGTGTATCTGTCCCCCTCCACCTCACCTAAGTAGCTTAGGAGGAGCACCAAGGGGTCAAACGGGACCCTGGTTCCCCCTATGTTACTGAGCATCTCCGCCACCCCCTCCCAGTATGTTCTGAGCCTTGGGCATTCCCAAACCATGTGCCAGAATGTCCCCTCCTCGGTCCTACATCTGGGACAGTTTGGGTCTAGATGTGGGTATATTCTGGCCAGTCTGTGGGGGGTGAAGTAGGCCCTATGTAAGAATTTGAGCTGAATGAACCTGTCCTTGGCGGCTATCATGGACGGGATGTCTGGAGTTCAGATTTAACGGTTTTGAAAAAGCGAAATAAAAAACTTTTAAGGCCCATGTCGAAGTGCTTTTGTTCACATCAGATAGATTTTGCTTTCCCATACATGTCTATAGGGATTTGCAAATCTGCCTGAAGCAGGTGAAATGCAGGTCAGAAAGAGGTCAGCTGCAGCACATGCCAATGAATAATAATAAATAACAGTAATTATCCAACTTATAAATTCTAAAAGTAACTATATATTTACAGTATATGTATAATGTTTATATTCAATCACCTGCATTGACATAAATAATTCATTTGCTATGTTTTTTAATATTTTAGAAATTCTGTTTTAATTTGCAAGCAGTTTTTTTGTACCTCATCATTTATTTATAGATAATTTAAATCTGTATTCAGTCCAGATTTCCCTTTGCCAGTAAACATAAATTAGCATAGGACAACATATGCAAATAACTATCTTCCAGCTATAACTTTGCACTCATTTTTCTAAGTTTACTGCATATATCATCATAGTTGTAGGCAGTAAAGGTCGAAAGAGATAATTCCAAACTCTCCAATATTTTAGGAAAAATAAATTGTATGACAAATCTGTAACCTACATTTTTAAGAACATATTGATTATCTTGACTGTCATAAGAGAGACACTTGTGCCTTTTCCAAACCCCTTCTGAAAATAGTTCTCTGCGTGGCACATGGATCCTATGTGTAACGCCCTGCTACTTTTGGACAGGGGCTATTCTGTAAATTTAGTTTATCTGAGCTGTAAATAGCTCAGAGTGATGATGTAAATTGTTGGTTTCTGTTCCAGTTTTGGCTGTTTGTGCGCATTTCCCACTGTTGCCAGTGGGTGCCACTGTTGTAACAGGCCAGTGTGAGAAATACAGCCAGCTGAAGTGTATTGGATATTCTTTTCCCCAGAAAACAGGCCGATCAGGAGCTTCTTTGTAGCTGGGCATGCTGGGGAAGGATATTTAAGGGGCATTCCAATGTGCTTCGGGGTTCGTTCCTGCCTCATGGCCCTCCAGGTATGAGGCCATGCTGCTGCTCCTTCTACCTCGGGCCCTGCTGGCTCGAGGCTATGCTGCTACAAGTAGGCCCAGAAGTCTGTCTGGGGCCTACTTAACTGAAGGTGGTCCTGTGCTGTCTGTCCTGCGGGAAGAAGCCACTCAAGCGGAGAATATTCCAGGGGAGGACCTTACTGGAGAGGACCGAGCTGATGGATGGTATCTCAGGAAGGGCCTGGTGACTCGTTTGGAGGATGCACCCAAGTTAACCTACCTCACAGTACTGCTGGATGGCTTAAAGGTTTAGGTACTGTGCAGCTGACCTAACTAACTGACTACTGGATACACAATCCTGTGGCAGGGGATTATCCAGGAGTTTCCACTTTTCAACCAAGTCTGTGGCAGAGACTTTGTCCGTGCTTCATACCGGCTGCTAGGTCGGTGTGAGAGGCCTATCCGGTAGTCGCAAGAACCAGAGACAGAGGGCTGTTGTCATCTGGATTCAAGAACCGCATTAGTGATCTGCAAAACCAAGGTATCTGAACTTCTCCTAACCCACTATCCCCTACCTGAAGTTGTTTAATAAAGAAATTGAGAAAAGAACTGACGTGAATGGCAATCACCTCTATTCTAATTACTTAACATAGACTCTTAAGTTCTGGGACGGTGAAATGTGGTGTAACGGCAGGACCCAAAAGTAATCCAGCAGCCCCTTTCGGGGGTATCGCTACATATACATTATTACTTAAAACAACTCTGTTGTTAGAATGGTGCCTGTAAAAGTTTTTTCTGTAAAAGGAGATAGTAACTACTTACCCCTCCCACTGCCACCAAACACTGCTCCAATGAGGAGAACTCATTCCCCAAAGTCTTTTCAGAAGTTGACACTTCCAGAGGCACCTTAAGTGCCCCTTAATATCAGCTCCTGATATCAACAAAATTAATGCTACAGAAAGTCAGAGACTGCAGCATACAACAGGAGACGGTCAGAGACTATGTGCATGCTGCAAAAGGTGGTCAGAGACTGCAGGCAAGCTACAGAAGATGGTCATAGACTAGGAACATTCTTCAAGAGATGGTCATAGACGGGACAATGGTTACATGAGACTACTGGAGATAATCACTATTACCACCCCTTTACAAATCAGGGCTTCCATCTTTGTGCTCCGTATAGCTCTATTAAAAATTACTTGTGTGGTATTTAACAAGATCCATTATAAAAGATCAGAGAAAAGAATTGGATGGACCTAACACCAAATAAGATAGATAATGTGAAACAAATAAATCAGGCCATTTAACTACTGGAAGCCAGTCCACGGAATATGTGCCCCCATCCCCCCCAGTCAATACCAATAATATAAAAATGGCGACAGCCTCCCACACTCCAAAAACATGCTGGTATGTAAACTGGCCCTGGTATGTGTATGTTTACATGTGAAATAGGCACCTTAGATTGTAAGCTCTTTGATGGCAAGCATTCATGTTAATGTACAATATGCAAAGCACTGCATACATTGTTGGAGGTAAATAAATACGGTACCTGAATTAAAAAAAAAAAAAAATTCCCATTCAGACATCAGTCCCAGTTAGTAACAGGTCCTGGGCATTAGATATCTTCTCCCTGTGATGTCATGTATCACTGACTTTTCTTTTCTGCTCTGAGATGTAATAAGATCAAATACAATGAGCTAAAAAAGTTCATGGGTCATAAAGTACGTCCCTGTTTACAATGCATCCATTACAATATGTCCCCCTTTTTAGTAACTATATGTATTTATTTATAGAGTGTCAGAATAAACCATATTTATCATTAGGACTACATGTATCTTTCACCATGGCCAACAATCCATGTAGCACACTTTGCTCCAGGAAAAAGCCAGTTGGCTGTGTTTGTCTCCTAGGTCAAAATATCCCAGTCCTTCCCTGATCCAGAGATTTAAACACCTGAAGCTATATGCAAATTTAAACGTTTGACTTTACAGTAAAAGTTACATTGGACCCTAGCCCCTTTCAGCTCTATTTGCCCTTTAATGTAATTACAGCACACATTGACCAAAAAGGTGGCATGGGAGGTGGCAAAGCCAAGGTCAAAGTTTTCATCTGATTTCACATTCTGATATCTCTGGAGCTACTTGCTGTTTTTACTAAAGGTAACCCCTGTTTAATAAAGGTTTGAATTATTACTTTTTTTAAATAACAAACATTTCATACTTATTTGCTCTAAGTATTTGCACAGAGCAGCCCCAATCCTCCTCTTCTGGGGTACCCCGCTGATGCTATCGGCTCCTTCCCCCTACTGAGTGCCCCATAACAGGCTGCTTACTATGGGGGCACTAGTGCGTCCTTGATCCTGAGTGTCCATTGACACACAGAAGATGGCTACCCCCCCCCCCCCAATCTCTGCTCACTGGCTGTGATTGACAGCAGTAGGAGTCAATGGCCCCCGCTGCTGTCTATGAGCCTATGAGAAGGGAGAGAGACACCAGAGCTGCTGTTCTTGTGCACAGTCTGGACCCTGTTATGAGAGATGTATGGGGGCTCCCCATTGCAGGACTCCTGAAAATGCTAGATGTTTAACCTTTGGTTTGTTTCAGTCACAGTCCCATTTTATATTGTAGCTAATAGTCAATATTTCTGTATTTTATTTTCTTTCTTGTGTTTTGTAATTATCACTTCTGCATCAATTTCTATGCACTGCAATTCTAGGGATATTGCATTTAAAAATGAATAAGTTGGCTTTCTGTGTATTAAGCTAAAAATTCACTATTCCTAAAGAGAATGTTTTATTGCATTACCAAATGCCTGTGTGCTTTATGCCGCGTACACACGACAGTTTTTAATGTCATTGAAAAAAACTAAGTTTTTCTCAATGTGATTCTTCTCAAGCCTGCCTTGCCTACACACGATCATGAAAATGCTAGAGCAAAGCGCGGTGACGTACGAAATGTACGACGGCACTATAAACGGGAAGTTCCATTCGGATGGCGCCACCCTTTGGGCTGCTTTTGCTGATCCTCGTGTTAGTAAAGTTTGGTGAGAGACGATTCGCTCTTTTCAGCCTCGTGCTCTTCAGTCCGTTACAGCGTGACGAATGTGCTATCTCCATTACGAACGCTAGTTTTACCAGAACGAGCGCTCCCGTCTCATCACTTGCTTCTGAGTATGCACGGTTTTTTCACGTCGTTAAAGCGTACACACGACCGTTTTTCTTGACGAGAAAAACGACGACGTGAAAAACGACGAGAAAAATTAGAGCATGTTCCAAATTTTTAATGCCCATTTTTCACGTCGTGAAAAATGCTCTGGAGCCCACACACGATCGTTTTTAATGACCAAATTAAAAAATTGACTTTTTCTCGTCATGAAAAACGGTCGTGTGTACGCGGCATAATTGTAAATTTGCTGGTAATCTATGGAAGACTGCATCATGTGGTTACACCCTTGTGTTCTCTGTAGCTGCAGCAGTTGGCTAACTGAAAACGATCCCCCATGAGTAAGCTCCGGTGGGCGGAGCCAAACACATTGGGGGCGTGGCCTGGCAGGGGTCCAGGCTGAGACTGCCACTTGTTCACACACAGCGGGTCTTGTTATGATGTCTGGCCTCCGGGACCTTTAGCTCTTGTCTATCATTGAGTGAAAACAAGACAACCAATCTCATTGCATACATTAGTTTCAGTGTGTGGAAGTTCTCATATTCATCATAAGCACAAAAACTGATTTTATTGCCAATAACAGAGATTGGAGTGTATATATGTGTATGGCTGCCTAAGAGACCAGCTGCCAAACAGCAGGTAGTAAGTAACATTTCCCCATGAATTCTGTGTCTGGTTTATAGCTTGCTGGATAACTGTTAGAAGCCTGCAGGAATCACTTAGCTACAACACAACCCTCAGAGTACTACTGAGTTTATGCAAGATGCGCGCCTGTCTGTGTATGCTCCAGCAGTCAGATTTCGGGAGAGTTTTCCCTTTAGTGATGGCTCATTGTATTGCAAGCTGTGATAATTTTAGTATCAGTGTGTGCATGTTGTTTTCAGTTGCTACCTGTGTCTGAATTGAGGAACCTCTCTGATACTCTTGCGAAAATTTACTGGCAAACTAGCTGATATAGACAGCGATATCTTGTGCATCGGCCAGCCTCCCTCATCCCTGTACTCTTGGGACCCCATGTACCACTGTCTGCAATCAATCCAATGATTACAGAAAGTATACTTATCAATCACATAAAATTTCAGTTGACAATTGCCTGTCAAGGTTTTACAATGAACTTGAGTTACAGGAGTTATGCCGCGTACTCACGATCGGAAATTCCGACAAGAAAACCGTGGATTTTTTCTGACAGAATGTTGGCTCAAACTTGTGTTGCATACACACCGTCACACAAATCTTGTTGGAAATTCCAACCGTCAAGAACGCGGTGACGTACAAGACGTATGACGAGCCGAGATCAATGAAGTTCAAAAGGCAGTTCGGCTCTTCTGCTTGATTCTGAGCACTCGGAATTGCATACAGACGATCGGAATTTCCGATAGGAACTTTTTCCGTCGGTAAAATAGAGAACCCGCCCTCAATCTTTTGTTGGCGGAAATTCCAACAGAAAAAGTCAGATGGAGCCTACACACGGTTGGAATGCTCACATCGGACTTTTCTTGTCGGAATTTTCCGATTGTGTGTACGCGGCATTACACTTGACACAGCACTTAGAAAAGGAGCTGTCCAGCATCACAGGTATCATGTTGAGAAGAGCATTTAGACTTCAGCATCTCACGGTTCCAGACTTCACATTATTAGTTAGACGGTTGTGCCTAGATGAAAATTAGATACTTACTCATATTAGCGATAGGGCCTTATTTATGAAGATTTTAAAATGCTGGTTTCCAACTATTGGAACTTATGGCTCCGGGACGGTGATTGTTCTCTTGAATCCTTCCCCTAATGTTCTGTGCCCAATTTCCTATCTCCTTTAGTGATGCCACTCCTACTTATGTCCCTCTGGGAGACAGTGTAAAGCCCTGTACACACGATCGGATTTCCTATGGATTTTAAACCAATGGATTTTTCTATCGGAAATCCGATGAAGCTGACTTCCATCAGTCTTGCCTACACACCATCATTCAAAAAACCGATCTTCCCAAACGCTGTGACGTAAAACACTCAGACGAGCCAAGAAAAATAAGTTCTATGCTTCTGAGCATGCGTCGACTTGATTCTGAGCATGCGTGGGTTTTTTATCCGATGGAGTTCCCCACAGACGATAGTAATTTGCTATCGTTTTTTTTTCCATCAGATAAATTTAAAACATGTTATATTATTTAACACTGATGGAAAAAAGACCGATGGGGCCCATACACGATCGGTTTGTCCGATGAAAAAAGTCCATCAGACTGTTTTCATCGGTAAAACCGATCGTGTGTACAGGGCTTAACACTACTAATTTTACGGCCATTTTTTATCCTCTATTTTTGTAGAAGCCTGAAGTTCTATAATATTTGATCCAGTCGCTTGAGTTTAACGTATGGTTTCTTCCTGCCTATAGTTTCCTACAAGGCTTCTTGGCGCCTACTACTGGTAGCTGAGGCACCCAATGGGAGATTGTATTAATGGAGCAATAATTAGAGTCCTGCTGTTTAATATATATATAATTTTTCTTTTGGTCCCACCCCACCCCATTTTTTTTTTTTGCTGGCTTTTATGGTTTTATATTTGTAGGCGATGGCGCTCGCTACTGAAAATTGCTGTAACTGTTGCTGTAACTACATTTGACATTTCATTAAAAATAGAATGCATAACAAAAAAGCTGGTTTCCACTTTTTCCCCATTTCACTTGTCAACCTAACTTTCAAAAGCTTATTCAAAGTTCAAGTTTCCTATTGCATTCTTCATGGCTGCACTTCAGTTTCCACAATTTTAGAAAACAGTACTTCATGTTTTTTTTTGTTTTTTTTTATGGAAGTTGCCCATATTTATAAAAGACTAAAATTGGAAATGTGCAGGATTAGTATGGCACTATATCTGTGGTGTATGTAATTGCTTGTAATACAAGTCTCTCCCTGTGTATAGACTCTTGGATTTTTGGCTACTTTTGCTGCAAAGATTTTAAAAATACATTGTAACACATTCAGTAATTTCTTAAGCCCGGTTCACATAGGGGCGACTCGTCAGGCGACTCGGTCTCCTGACGAGTCGCGTCCCGCGCTGTTCAATGGAACCGTTCTAATAGGAGCGACTCGAGTCGCTCCGACTTACAAAAAGGTTCCTGTACTTCTTTGGGGGCGACTCGTGGCGACTTGCATTGACTTCTATACAGAAGTCATTTTGCAAATCGCCTCTCAAGTCGTCTTGAGATCGCCTGCACGAGTCGCCCCCAAAGTCGTGCCGCCCCTGTGTGAACGGGGCTTGACAGAAAACCAGCATAGGAAAAGGAAACTTGATTTAGCTGATAACTTCTTTACAAATAGGGCTTCAAGACAACACCAGTAAGATTTAAGCAGCTGTTATAATAATACATTTTTGAATTTAGATCTTTAGGGTTGTTACTAACCCTTTTTAATTTTAGATTTCTTAGTCCAGATAAACATTTGTCAGGTACTATTACAAACCTTTCATTCCACAGTGTTGATGACTGCCTCCTAACACCCAGGTAATTACAATACAGCTGTGTGCAGATTTTTTGGTGTAAAGCAGTGGTCTCCAAACTGCAACCCTGGGGCCCGATGCGGCTCTTTGCTTACCTTTATCCAGCCCTTAAGCCATTATTCCTGCCACTGACACCAACAATAGGGCACTGTTCCTTCCACGGACACCAATGATGGGGCATAATTCCTTCCACTGACAACAGAAATGGGGTACTATTCATCCCACTGACACCAACTACTGTATCTCTCCCCCTAATACCAAATATTGGACATTGTTGACTCCCACTGGGCACAGGCCGGCCCCCCTAAAGTCTGAAGGACAGTAAACTGGCCCTTTCTGTAGAAAGTTTGGAGACCCCTGGTGTAAAACAACCCTGTAATTCGGAACAAAATCAACTAAACCTAGCTCTTAAGTACCTGTAAAAAAAAAAAAACAGCCCTTAGGACCCTGCAGTATGAACCTCTGAATGTGGCAGAGGGGCAGGTATTAAACACAAATGCGGATTCCTGAAGTGACCAGAGATCAGAAACGAAGAGAAGTTCTAAGACACAGGCTGTCAGAAAGATATTTACCTTCTTTCTTTTACAGGCTGTTCTTATTTTAGTGATGCTCTCAGTAGGGCTGTGTTGCTGGCTGATTTGGCAGCAGCCCAGGTTGCTGTAAAGCTTGCTCGACTCTCAAGGTCCCCCCTTGTGGCCCTAAGGTTTACCAAGCTTTTCTGTGAGCTTGGGACCAGAAGGATTTAGGATAGAATATGGAAATCCTCAGCTCTGAGTAGGGATGAGCCGAACACCCAGGGCCGGCCCTACCATGGGACCCGATGGTACCCCGGTCCCAGGCGGCACTTTAAGGGGGGCGGCAAATTGCCGCCCGTCAGCCAGCGACATTCCGTGTCTCCTACTAATTTTCCTTTCCTGTGTCCCCGATTTTCCAGCCGCCATGTTTAGTGTCCGGCGCCCTGTGATTGGACGAATGGGGGTCATGTGCGGCGTGGGGCTGGCCTGTCAGCGATCGCTCTAGAAGTCCCGCCTCCGCACATGACCGCCATACGCCCAATCACAGTGCGCCGGGAAACACGAACATAGTGGCGGGAGACAAACACTGGAAGTGTGAGCTGTCTTCCCCTCCGCCTGTCCCTCTGCTTTGTTACGGCGCGGTGGAGATGGGATCATGGAGGTGCAGGCGTGCAGCGTCTGACACCATGGAGCGGGCTGCGGGTGGATGGCGCTGGCGGGAAGTTGGGACGCCGAAGCAGTTCTGCACATCCAGTGCTGAGGTCCTGAGGAGAGTCCTGGTGAAGAGCAGGCAAAGGTAAGGAGTGCTCAAAGGATGGGTTCGCACCGAGCTGTGGGGTGGGGTGTGAGTAGTGCAGGAAGTAGGACTCCTACTGTAGGAGTCAGGTGGGTCTGTGTAGTAGGTCAGTGTAGGTGTAAGGTCGGTGGGTCAGTGTATGTGTCAGTCAGTGTAATAGTCAGTGTTGCTGTCAGGTCAGTGTAATGTGAGTAGTGCAGGAAGTAGGAGTGAGGTAGGTGTCAGGTAGGTCAGTGTAGGGGTCAGGGTAATGGTCAGGTAGGTCAGTGTAATGTGAGTAGTGCAGGAAGTAGGAGTCAGGTGAATCAGTGCATGTGTCACGTAGGTGTGTCAGGGGGTCAGTGTAGGGGTCAGATAGGTCACATGTGTTCAAAAAATGTGCAGCGCTATGTGGTTAAAACCATGTGTGAAATAAATGTTAAACCTTGAAATGTGAAAAATTAATATATGAAAAATTAATTAAAAAGAAAACTAATGCAGAGTCCAAAAAGAACACAACATAGTCCGCGAAGAGTTAATTCCAAAAGCAAATCCGTGAAGGGTTAAGGGCTGTAGCCAATAAAGAGACTAGGGTCTAGTGGAGCATAATAAAATAAAAATAAACATTTCTTGATCAGTTTAGGTAGATATGTATTCTTCTACATATGTTTGGTAAAAAAAATGCAATGTGTATATTGATTAGTTTGCGCAAAAGTTATACCGTCTACAAAATAGAGGGTAGATTTATGGCATTTTTATTATTATTATTATTTTTTTTTTACTAGTGTAGCGGGGTCTGGTGATCTGCGATTTTTAGCTAGACTGTGACATTGCGGTGGACAGATCAGACACTTTTGACACTTTTTTTGGGACCAGTGACATTTATACAGCGATCTGTGCTATAAAAATGCACTGATTACTGTGTAAATGTCACTGGCAGGAAAGGGGTTAAATGTGTTCCCTGGGAGGTGTTTCTAACTGGGGGGGAATGGGACTGACTGTAGGAGGAGAGAGATCTCTGTTCCTAATCACTAGGAAGAGCAGATCTGTCTCTCCTCCCCTGTCAGAATAGGGATCTGTCTGTTTACATTAACAGATCCCCGTTCTGGCTCTCTGAAGCGATTGCGGCCACCAGCCACGCACAGGTCCTTTTTATACTCCTTTACATGTATAGAGCCATGACAGGTCCACTTTAGTTATCATGATATAAAATAATGAATGTGGGGTATTTGGTGGGCGTGATTTTTTTTTGGGGGGGGCAGCATTTAATTCTTGGTACCAGGCAGCACAATGTCTTGGGCCGGCACTGCGAACACCCCCCTGTTCGGTTCGCACCAGAACCTGGAAACAGCCAGAATGTTTGCGTGAACTTTAGAACCCTATTAAATACAATGGACTCGAACGTTCAAAATCAAAAGTGCTAATTATAAAGGCTAATATGCAAGTTATTGTCCTAAAAAGTGTTTGGGGACCCGGGTCCTGCCCCAGGGGACATGTATCAATGCAAAAAGAAGTTTTAAAAAAACAGCCGTTTCTTCGGGAGCAGTGATTTTAATAATGCTTAAAGTGAAACAATAAAAGTGAAATATTCCTTTAAAATTCGTACCTGGGGGGGGGGGGGGGGTGTGTGTATAATATGCATGTAAATCAGCGCTTGTTTCCTGTGCTTAGAACTGTCCCTGCACAAAGTGTCATTTCTGAAGGAAAAAAAGTCATTTAAAACTCACTCGCGGCTATAATGAATTGTCGGCTCGAGGCAATACATAGAAAAGTCATTGATAAAAAAAAAAAAAAAAAGCGTGGGGGTCCCCCCAAATTAAATTACCAGGCCCTTCAGGTCTGGTATGGATATTAAGGGGAACCCTGCCGCAAATTAAAAAAAAATGCGTGGAGTTCCCCCAAATATCCATACCAGGCCCTTCAGGTCTGGTATGGATTTTAAGGGGAACTCCACCCCAAATTAAAAAAAAATTGGCGTGTAGTTCCCCCAAAAATCCATACCAGACCCCTTATCTGAGCATGCAACCTGGCAGGCCGCAGGAAAAGAGGGGGGGACGAGAGAGTGCCCCCCTCTCCTGAACCGTACCAGGCCACATGCCCTCAACATGGGGAGGATGTCCCCATGTTGATGGGGACAAGGGCCTCATCCCCACAACCCTTGCCCGGTGCTTGTGGGGGTCTGCGGGCGGGGTGCTTATCGGAATCTGGAAGACCCCTTTAACAAAGGGGACCCCCAGATCTCGGCCCCCCCTATGTGAATTGGTAAGGGGTACATTGTACCCCTACCATTTCACAAAGAAAGTGTAATTTTTTTTTTAAAAAAAACACACAGACACCTTGGAAAAGTCCTTTATTAAAAAAAAAAAAAAAAAAAAATTCCAGCAATGAAATTCAGTGTCCCGCAGCGATCCGATGTCCAGCGCTGTCCACACGAAACGTCATTGGCTGAGCCTGAGCGGACCTGATGTGGAACTTCCTCCGCAGTGTATTAAATGAATAGACCGTCCCTTCTAAAGTTCCCCATCAGGTCCGCCCAGCTAATGACATGAGGGCATGTGGCCTGGTACGGTTCAGGAGGCGGGGGGGCGCTCTCTCGTCCCCCCCACTTTTCCTGCGGCCTGCCAGGTTGCGTGCTCGGATAAAGGGTATGGTATGGATTTTTGGGGGAACTCCACGCATTTATTTTTTTTAATTTGCAAGAGGGTTCCCCTTAATATCCATACCAGACCTGAAGGGCCTGGTAATTGAATTTGGGGGGACCCCCACGCTTTATTTTTTATTTTTATCAATGACTTTTCTATGTATTGCCGAGAGCCGACAATTCATTACAGCGGCGCGTGAGTTTTAAATGACTTTTTTTCCTTCAGAAATTACACTTTGTGCAGGGAAGCTCATCCCTAGCTCTGAGTACTTCAAGGTTCAAGAGCTCAGAATGCCAGCAACAGCTGCAGCTGGATAGTATGCAAATATGGGCTCAGTGTTCCTTAACTGCATTGGCTGGAAACAGAGGAGGCATCAAGGGTTTAATTAGACCCCTGATGTCTCAGTAAAGCACAGTCTGAGATGACGTGACTGTGGTAAAAGCAGCAGTTTAAAGGTCTAAAACACAAAGAGCTGGGCTTAAATAAAACCACCACCATTTATACACACATACTGTAGTTACACTACACTTACATATATAAACCCTTACTGTGCAACATATTAGGTTTGATCACACAGACGAGAGGTAGGAGAATATTCTTAGGGACATCATTTTGATTAAATGTTACTAAACCCACAACAGTAAAATCAGTCTGTACTGTACGTGCAGTAAAGCAAGCTTGTTATGCTCATTGTGGAACCTAAAGGGTTAATCCTGCGCATTGTGTAAAAAGGCTGTTTGATCCTGTCTTCCTGATCCAACCTTTCTTCCACAGTCCTTATTCCATCCCCTGATAGTACAGAGCCTACTCTGCACATGCTCTGTTTGGTGTGTATTGCTGGAGAGTTTTTTTTTTCTTGGAGGGTGCACCGTGCACAGGTGCCAATCACCACTGTCCAGACAGAGGGTAAGGGGGGATGCAGCCTCATAGGTAAGTCAGAGGAGAATGAAAACTCCTCGTACAAGCTTTAACCAGTGCTCGGCTGGACACTAATAGAAGTCACAAGCAGTGGCGGCTGGTGCTCCATCGGTTGGGGGGGGGGGGGCAGACAGACCACAGACATCCCCCTCCCCCCCAACAAACTGAAGAAAAAAAAAACATCAATTGCAGCCACTGTGTCCATATAACACAGCTACTGTGCCCATCAATTGCTGCCACTGTGCCATCAAACGCAGCCACTGTGCCATCAAACACAGCCACTGTGCCATCAAATGCAGCACCTGTGCCCATCAAACGCAGCCACTGTACCAAGAAATTGCCGCCACTGTGCCATCAAACACAGCTACTGTACCCATCAATTGCTGCCAGTATGCCCATCAATTGCTGACACTATGCCCATCAATTGCTGCCAGTGTGTTCATCAGTGTTCATCAGTTGCCACTACTGTGCCCATCAATTGCTGCCAGTGTGCCCATGAATTGCCGCTACTGTGCCCATCAATTGCTGCCAGTGTGCTCCTTAATTGCTGCTACTGTGCCCATCAATTTCTGTCAGTGTGCCCATCAATTGCTGACACTGTGCCCATCAATTGCTGCCAGTGTGCCCATCAATTGCCGCTACTGTGCCCATCAACTGCCGCTACAGTGCCCATCAACTGCCTCTACTGTGCCCATCAACTGCTGCCAGTGTGCCCATCAATTGCCGCTACTGTGCCTATCAATTGCTGCCAGTGTGCCCATCAATTGCCGCTACTGTGTCCATCAAATGCTGCCAGTGTGAATCCCCCGCCCAGCACTTACCTTGTCTCGGTGGGGCAGCGAGTCACGGCGGTGTCCTCCACGATCCTCGATGTCTTCTCCTGTCCTCTCTTCCCGTCCTCTGCTATGATTGGATGCCTGATAGGCGTCCAATCATAGCGCCTGTCGTTTCAGCCAATCAGGTGACAGGTAACAGACCCAAGCATCTGACTGGCTGAGAGGCGGCTCAGTGTTAGGAAAGTGAATACTCATTCGCTTTCCTAACACAACGCTGAGTGAACAGCGAGCGCCCAGCATGGCCCCAGCTGTTCAGCTTTTTGGATACCTATTAGAGCCTATGGCTCTAATCAGGTGCTTCCAAAAAATACCCCGCCACTGTAATTCAGGTGCCCGGCACCTGAAAAGGGGTCGGGCACCTGAATAAGGGGTGTCAGCGGCGACCATAGATAGCAATGCATGAATCTGTCTATGGTGATAGAGAGGTGGCAGGAGAGAGGGGGTGGCGCCCATGCACCCCTTATGGACGCACCGCCACTGTGTATATATATATATATATATATATATATATATATATATATATATATATATCACATATTGTAGACGCTATCACTTTTTTTTCTGTGGGAAAAAATTGCAAAAAATTTATTTGGGTACAACGTCGCACGACCGCGCAATTGTCTGCTTAAGTTACGCAGTGCTGTATCACAAAAAATGGCCTGGTCATGAAGGGGGGTAAATCTTCCAGGGGTCAAGTATAACTAAGGAGAAAACTTGTTTTGGAGAGATGGATTAGAACACCTGTCAATTTTTATTGCTTTCTGTGCCACCGGATATTCACCCTCCTTTTTGTCCTGTTTACCATTATCATTGAAAATGAAAGTAAAAGAAAAGTCCAAATTTTGGGTTTTCCCCAGAAAAGTAAAAGAGAGGAAATCTTCTGGTGACCTGGGGAGTCCCCAACAGATTTCCTTAGACCCCTTTCACACTGGGTCGTTTTGCAGGCGCTATTGCGCTAAAAATAGCGCCTGTAAACCGACCTGAAACAGCCGTTGCTGTGGCTCCAGTGTGAAAGCCCCGAGGGCTTTCACACTGGAGCGGTGCGCTAGCAGGATGGTAAAAAAAAAGTCCTGCTAGCATAAGGTGACCAGATTTTTTAAATGAAATCTGGGGACATATTTTTTTTTTACTAGTAATGGCGGCAATCAGCGACTCTCTGCCCGTCGCCTCCGCCGCCCGCCTCACAGCCTGTCAAGTTTCACTCTCCGGGCCCCGGCTACTACTGGGTGGGGAGCGGAGGAAGATCACTCCACCAGGGAAGGCAAGGAGATAAGCAGGCAGGCGGCTGGCCGGGACTTAAGCCCAGGCAGAAGAACATGAAGAAATATTCCCCCCGCTCCAAACAGCACATGGTCACCAGAAAGGGGCACAGATAATGGAAAAAATAGACCCCCCCCTAAGCTAGTAGGAGTGGGGGTGTGTATTTCAGATTTTTTTTTATTAATTCTGCACTGACTGTCTTTGAAATTGCCCCAGCCCCTGTTCAAATCCAATCCGGGGACAAAACTGGGGACAGACTTGGTCCGGGGACAGTGTCCTCAATCCGGGGACTGTCCCCTGAAACTGGGGATGTCTGGTCACCCTATGCTAGCAGCATGTTTGGAGCGGTGAAGGAGCGGTGTGTATACCGCTCTTCCACTGCTCCTGCTCATTGAAATCAATGGGGCACCGCGGCTATACCGCCGGCAAAGCGCCTCTGCAGAGGCGCTTTGCTGTGTTTTTTAACCCTTTCTCGGCCGCTAGCGTGGGGTAAAACCGCCCCGCTAGCGGTCGAATAGCGCTGCAAATCCGACGGTAAAGCGCCGCTAAAAATAGCGGTGCTTTACCGCTGACACACCTTCCGCCCCAGGGTGAAAGGGGCCTAACTCTATCCAATGCCTATAGTTCTGCTTTAACTGCAAACAACGCTCACAAGTTTCAAGAGCATGCAAGTTCCGCGTCCCTTCAAAACATGTGGCGGTGATTGCTTCCAGTAAAGGAGCTACGGTATATCTCATTAGGAGTTCTGGCCTTTTTTCACGCTGAATATTTAGGGGCACTGCCGCTTGCCATGCACTTGGGAAGTTTGCAGGTGTGAGATTTACACTATATTACCAAAAGTATTGGGACACCTGCCTACACGCACATGCATTTTAATGGCATCTCAGTCTTAGTTTGTAGGGTTCAATATTGAGATGGCCCACCTTTTGCAGCGATAAGGCTACTTTCACACTGGGGCGGTGGGGGTGGTAGCGGTAAAGCGCCGCTAGTTTTAGCAGCGCTTTACCGCTGTTATAGTGGCGCTTTTCAGTCGCTAGCGGGACGCTTTTAACCCCCGCTAGCGGCCGAATAAAGACTGGACTACCACCATCCATCACTGTCTGTGACTGAAGTCTCACCTCCTTCTCTCTCCTGCCTCTGAGTGAGTACACTAAGGTAAATCAGGGTTCTCAGAGTACCCCTTATATCACAGTTCCCCTTACATCAGAGTCCTCTCTGTGCATCAGAGTACTCAGTGTTCCCCCTTAAATCAGGGTTCCCAGAGCATCCCTTATGTTAGACTCCCTAGAGTTCTGGCTTACATCAGAGTCTGCAGAGTCCTGCCTTACAGTGTGCGAGTTCAATTGTAAAAGGGGAACTCTGCGGATTCAGATGTAAAAGGGGAACTCTGCGGACTCAGATGTAAAAGGGGAACTCTGCGGACTCAGATGTAAAAGGGGAACTCTGTGGACACTGATGTAAAAGGGGAACTCTGTGGACTCTGATGTAAAAGGGGAACTCTGCGGATTCAGATGTAAAAGGGGAACTCTGCGGATTCAAATGTAAAAGGGGAACTCTGCGGATTCAGATGTAAAAGGGGAACTCTGCGGATTTAGATGTAAAAGGGGAACTCTGCGGACTCAGATATAAAAGGGGAACTCTGCGGATTCAGATGTAAAAGGGGGACTCTGCGGATTCAGATGTAAAAGGGGAACTCTGCGGATTCAGATGTAAAAGGGGAACTCTGTGGACTCAGATGTAAAAGGGAAACTCTGCGGATTCAGATGTAAAAGGGTAACTCTGCGGATTCAGATGTAAAAGGGGAACTCTGCGGATTCAGATGTAAAAGGGGAACTCTGCGGATTCAGATGTAAAAGGGGAACTCTACTGATTCAGATGTAAAAGGGGAACTCTACTGATTCAGATGTAAAATGGGGACTCTGCAGATTCAGATGTAAAAGGGGAACTCTGCGGATTCAGATGTAAAAGGGGGACTCTGTGGACTCTGATGTAAAGGGGGACTCTCGTGATTAACTTCACATGATTAGAAATGTTATTTAATTGCAATATATATGTATAGTTTATATACTATAAAAAAAATTGCTGCGCGCCACTAAAGTGTTCGGGTTTGACTTGAAGAAAAGGTGGCAACCCTATCCAGAGGTCAGGAGCCAATGGGAAGCCTTCCCACACTTTTCAAACCTGAGGGGATACTTGAAACCCTGCTGCCGCAATCCCATGAGGGAAGGGGGGCATAAAACAGTTTTCCTTTCATTCTGTATAAAAGACAGTGGTCACCAGTAGGGATGAGCTCGGTGTTCGAGTCGAACATAGGTTCGACTCGAACATAGGCTGTTCGCGCGTTCGGCGAACAACGAACGATTTGGGCCGTTCGCATCGAATTCGAGTGACGCGAACGGCCCACAATACACTGCGCCATCGCAGTGTAATCCCGGCGCTGTGATTGGCCAAGCATGCACTGTGACCCTGCATGCTTGGCCAATCACAGCGCCGGCAGCGAGGAGAGCAATGATTGGCCACAGGCAGGATGCCTGTGGCCAATTATAGCTGAGGGGGTTTAGTACACGCCCCACACTATAAAAGACCGCCAGCGCGGCGGCCTTGTGTAGTGTGTTCCGGAGCAGGGAAAGTGAAGGATAGGCAGGGACAGTGTCAAATCTTGTCAAATCTATTCTTTGCTAAACCTTGTGTGTAGGGACAGAGAAGGATAGGCAGGGAGAGTGTCAGTGTCATATACTTTGATAAACCTTGTGTGTAGGGACAGAGAAGGATAGGCAGGGAGAGTGTCAGTGTCATATACTTTGATAAACCTTGTGTGCAGGGAGAGAGAAGAATAGGCAGGGGACAGTGTCAGTGTCATATTCTTTGCTAAACCTTGTGTGCAGGGAGAGAGAAGGATAGTCAGGGAGAGTGTCAGTGTCATATTCTTTGCTAAACCTTGTGTGTAGGGAGAGAGAAGGATAGGCAGGGAGAGTGTCAGTGTCATATACTTTGATAAACCTTGTGTACAGGGAGAGAGAAGGATAGGCAGGGAGAGTGTCAGTGTCATATTCTTTGCTAAACCTTGTGTGTAGGGACAGAGAAGGATAGGCAGGGAGAGTGTCAGTGTCTTATTCTTTGCTAAACCTTGTGTGTAGGGAGAGAGAAGGATAGGCAGGGAGAGTGTCAGTGTCATATACTTTGATAAACCTTGTGTACAGGGAGAGAGAAGGATAGGCAGGGGACAGTGTCAGTGTCATATTCTTTGCTAAACCTTGTGTGCAGGGAGAGAGAAGGATAGGCAGGGAGAGTGTCAGTGTCATATACTTTGATAAACCTTGTGTACAGGGAGAGAGAAGGATAGGCAGGGGACAGTGTCAGTGTCATATTCTTTGCTAAACCTTGTGTGCAGGGAGAGAGAAGGATAGGCAGGGAGAGTGTCAGTGTCATATATTTTGATAAACCTTGTGTACAGGGAGAGAGAAGGATAGGCAGGGGACAGTGTCAGTGTCATTGTTGCTAAGCCTCCTGCACATTATACACATGAAGTTAGCCCGTATTGCTGCTTTTTCCTGGTGTGTTACACCAACAGGATTTTGCGGCACTTACAGCGGGTGGAGTGTACCTCCTGACCATATTACACCTTAACTTAGCCTGTATTGCTGCTTTTTCCTGGTGTGTTACACCAACAGGATTTTGCGGCACTTACAGCGGGCGGAGTGTGCCTCCTGACCATATTACACCTGAACTTAGCCTGTATTGCTGCTTTTTCCCGGTGTGTTACACCAACAGGATTTTGCGGCACTTACAGCGGGCGGAGTGTACCTCCTGACCATATTACACCTTAACTTAGCCTGTATTGCTGCTTTTTCCTGGTGTGTTACACCAACAGGATTTTGCGGCACTTACAGCGGGCGGAGTGTGCCTCCTGACCATATTACACCTTAACTTAGCCTGTATTGCTGCTTTTTCCTGGTGTGTTACACCAACAGGATTTTGCGGCACTTACAGCGGGCGGAGTGTGCCTCCTGACCATATTACACCTTAACTTAGCCTGTATTGCTGCTTTTTCCTGGTGTGTTACACCAACAGGATTTTGCGGCACTTACAGCGGGCGGAGTGTGCCTCCTGACCATATTACACCTTAACTTAGCCTGTATTGCTGCTTTTCCCATTTCCCTGCAGGCCATTAGAATGTCTGGAAGGCAAACAAGGAGAGGCAGACAGTCAGGAGCCAAAAAAAGAGGGCAAGCAGGCTCTGTGTCTAGAGACAACAGTGCTGGTCGTGGACGCGGTGCATCGCCATCAGCACGTGGCCATGGGACACGCTTGTCCTTCTTTTCGGCAGCTGGACGTGTTGAGCCGCATCATGCCGAAGACTTGGTAGAGTGGATGACCAAGCCCTCCTCATCCTCCTCATTCTCTCTCACCCAGGCTCAGGGTACTGGCAAAGCAGCTGCCAAAGCGTCCTCTTCCCTGGTATCAATGTCATCATCAGTCACTCCTTCCCTAGACCAACCATGTCCTCCTGAGGAGTCCCCCGAACTGTTTGAGCACAGTGTTGGGTACATGCTCCAGGAGGATGCCCAGCGTTTCGAAGGGTCTGATAATGATACCCAGCTAGAGGAAGGCAGTAGCGTGAGAGCAGAGAGAGGGGATGCTCAAGAAGGACACCAATCTGGCAGTCATGTTCCAGCAGCTGCAGCATACTGCCAGATTGGCTCCAGTGATGAGGAGGGAGGGGATGATGAGGTCACTGACTCCACGTGGGTGCCTAATAGGAGAGAGGAGGAGGAGGAGGAGGAGGATGAGGAGGAGGCACATCTCCAACGAGGCAGGATGCTATCGGGGGGCCAGCGTAAGGGCAGCACACAGACAGAATCACACCGCAGAGCTCCGCCTGTGCAGGGCGCTGCCTCTGCCCGTTATTCAAAAAGTTCTTTGGTGTGGGCCTTTTTTGAGTCGAGTGCATCAGATCGCACAGCTGCTGTTTGCAACATATGTCTCAAGCGTATATCGAGTGGCCAAAACATCACCCGCTTGGGCACCACATGCTTGACCAGACATATGTTGACCTGCCATGCAGCTCGTTGGCAAGCCTACCTTAAAGACCCACACCAAAGAACAAAGCTGACCTCTTCTTGCACCGCATCAGCTGGGATCTCCAACCCCACTATACCTTCAGTCCTCTCTGAAACCTGCTCTGAGAGGAATGAAGGTGTAGAATTAGGTGTGTCACAGCCAAGTACTTGCGGGCACTCTGCTAGCAGTACACCAACGTCCGATTCTAGCAGGCAAATTTCCCTGCCCCAGCTGCTGGACCGTCGAAAGAAGTTCACTCCCAGCCATCCACATGCCCAGCGGTTGAATGCTAGCTTGGCTAAATTGCTAGCGCTTCAACTGCTGCCTTTTCAGTTGGTAGACTCGGCCCCCTTCCGTGAGTTTGTGCAATGTGCGGTTCCTCAGTGGCAGGTTCCCAAACGCCACTTTTTCTCACGGAAGGCGATTCCGGCTCTCTACCGGCATGTGGAAGGCAATGTCTTGGCCTCGCTGGACAGGGCGGTCAGCGGTAAGGTGCATATTACCGCTGACTCATGGTCCAGCAGGCATGGACAGGGACGTTACCTTTCTTTCACGGCCCATTGGGTCACTCTTTTGGCAGCTGGGAAGGATGCAGGACAAGGTGCAGTAGTGTTGGAGGTTGTTCCACCGCCACGCCTCCAAAATGCTACTACTGGTTGTGACACACCTCTGTCCTCCACCCGCTCCTCTTCTTCTTCCTCCGTGGCCTCTTCCTGTGCTTTGTCCTCGGAACCAGCGGTGCTCCGTAGGCGTTCAAGGGGCTACGCAAGTACGCAGGCAAAAAGATGCCATGCCGTGCTTGCGCTGGTGTGTTTGGGGGACAGGAGCCACACTGGGGCAGAGGTTCTGTCTGCTCTGCAGGGGCAGGCCGAGAGGTGGTTGACGCCACGCCAGCTTAAGCCAGGAATGGTAGTTTGCGACAATGGCACCAACCTCCTCTCCGCTCTCCGACAGGGACAACTGACCCATGTGCCCTGTGTGGCTCACGTCCTTAACCTGGTGGTGCAGCGGTTCTTGGGCAGGTACCCGGGCTTACAGGATGTCCTGAGGCAGGCCAGGAAAGTCTGTGTGCATTTCCGCAGATCTTATAATGCCAGTGCTTGCCTGGCTGAGCTGCAAAAGGAGTTGAACCTGCCCAAGAACCGCCTTATATGTGACATGCCCACCAGGTGGAACTCAACGTTGGCCATGCTGCAGCGGCTGCACACGCAGCAGAGGGCCATCAATGAGTACCTGTGCGACTACGGCACCAGGACAGGGTCAGAGGAGCTCGGGTTTTTTTCACCACGCAAGTGGGGCATGATCAGGGATGCATGCAATGTCCTGGCACCATTTGAGGAGGCCACGAGGATGGTGAGCAGTGACAGTGCATGCATCAGTGACACTGTACCTCTTGTCCACCTGTTGGAACATAGGCTGCGTGGAATAATGGACAGGGCACTTGAGGCAGAACAAAGGCAGGAAGAGGAGGACTTCCTTGCCTCTCAAGGCCCCCTTTACCCAGACAGTGTTCCTTCTGTCCCACCCATCGCACAGAAAGAAGAGGAGGAGGAGGAGGAGGAGGAGGAGGATTGTGTCAGCATGGAGGTGGAGCCTGGCACTCAGCATCATCAGCAGCAGTCTTTTAGGGATGATTTACAGTCCCAAGAAACCAGTGGACTTGTACGTGGCTGGGAGGAGGTGGCTGCGGATCATGTCGTCCTTAGTGACCCAGAGGACTCCGGACTGAATGCCTCAGCTAACCTACGCTGCATGGCCTCCCTGATCCTGCAAAGTCTGCGGAAGGATCCTCGTATTCTTCGGATCAAGGAGAGGGACCATTACTGGCTGGCCACTCTCCTTGATCCACGGTACAAGGGTAAGGTTGCGGACCTTATCTTACCGTCGCAGAGGGAGCAGAGGATGAGACAACTCCGGGAGTCCTTGCAGAAAGGTCTGTGCAACGCGTTCCCAGAGACTGGGAGGTTACAAACTCCTGGTCCTGGACAACGAGTTGCTCAGGCTTCGGTCAGTCAAAGAAGGAGCGGTGGGGAAGGTGGCCGTCTGACCGAAGCGTTCAGACAATTCTTTAGTCCGCAGCCCCAAGGTATGATCGGTTCCAGCAACCATCGCCAGCGTCTGATATACATGGTGCAGGAATACCTAGGGGCAAGGTCAGACTTGGACACCTTCCCCATCGAAAATCCTCTGGCTTACTGGGTCTTGAGGATGGATCACTGGCCAGAGCTTGCACAGTATGCAATTGAGCTACTGGCCTGTCCTGCATCCAGCGTTCTTTCAGAACGCACATTCAGTGCTGCTGGAGGATTTGTCACGGATCACAGGGTGCGCCTGTCCACCGACTCTGGTTCATCTTTATGAAGGTCAGTCAATCAACAGTCTTGGATCACCACCAGCTACCAAACACCTGAAGCTGATATAACAGACTAATTTATTTTCAAATGTCACATCCCTTCAAGACTGATGCTGATGCTGAGTGACTGTCCTGTTATGTTGACTGACTATCCTCCTCCTCCTCAATGATCCGATTGACGATGATAGCTTGGAAGAACATTTTTGTTTCTGGGTGCCGCCACCAGTGGCTAAGGCCCAATTTTTCAGCCCCTGTTTAACAGGGGCGTGTAATTACAATTTTTGATGCAATACTTTGCAACAGGGCTCATTGCTGTGCTCCAAGTACAGTATCTGTGAGGGGTTGCAGTGTTGTGGCACCAGTGCCTAAGGCTCAATTTTTCTGCCCCTGTTTAACAGGGGCATGTAATTACAATTCTTGATCTAATAATTCACAGCAGGGCCCATTCCTGCGCCCACCAAGACTAACTGTGAGGCCTTACAGTGTTGTGTCAACACCACCACCACCACCACCACCAAAGGCCCAATTTTTCAGCCCCTGTTCAACAGGGGCATGCAATTACAATTCTTGATCTAATAATTCACAGCAGGGCCCATTCATGCGCCCACCAAGAGTAACTGTGAGGTCTCACAGTGTTGTGGCAACACCAACATGTAAGGGGCAAATTTCAGCTGAGTATATACGGCAGGCCCCTACTTTCAAACATCCAACTTACAAACGACTCCTCCTTGCAAACGGAAGGATACAACAGGAAGTGAGAGGAAATCTACCACTAGGAAGGCAAATTCTCTCCTGTAAGAGTTAATATGGGGAAAAAAGTGTCTCCTCTCCACTGATGCTTTATCACCAATTCTTGTTTTAATAAAAACCCCAAATTTTCAAAAAACATTTGTCATTAGGACGGAAAGTGAGGTGAACTGTTCTGAACAGGTGCACACTGCACAGACAGCAAAACAAATGTTACAGGGGTGATAACCCTTCCCTATGTTTTCCAAAAAGCTTAAAAATAGATTTTTTGGCTGGAGCTACACTTAAACAACGTACCTGTTCAAAATTACAAACAGATTCTACATAAGAACAAACCTACAGTCCCTGTCTTGTATGCACCGCCTGTATACGGCTGTTCAGAGTATATAGGGCCTTTTTTATTTTGTGTGCGGGGTTCCCCTTAATATCCATACAAGACCCAAAGGGGCTGGTAATGGGCTGGGGTGTGTGATGGGGTAGCTATGCCATTTTTCTTAAAGATTTCCATCCATATTACCGGGACCAGACATTACATTAAAGCCGCAAGCAGTTTTAAATGGCTTTTTTTCCTTTAGAAATTTCATTTTGTGCAGGGACAGTTCTAAACACGGGAAACACGTGGCACTTCACAGGCATACTTTAGACACCCCCCAGGTACGATATTTAAAGGAATATTTGACTTTTTTTTTCACTTTATGCATCATTAAAATGACTGCTCCAGAAAAACGCCCATTTTTAAAACTTCTTTTTGCATTGATACATGTCCCCTGGTGCAGAACCCGGGTTCCCAAACCCTTTTTAGAACAATAACATGCATAATAGTCGTTATAATTAGCACTTTAGATTTCGAACGTTCGCATCCATTGTATTTAATAGGGTTCTAAAGTTTGTGCGAACTTTCGGTCCGTTCGCGGGTTCTGGTGCGAACCAAACCCGGGGGTGTTCGGCTCATCACTAGTCACCAGGACAGAGGACTCCCTGATAGGAGATACAGATAGCAATGAAAACCTGACAGGAATCTTTATCACTTCTTCATTGTAGCCAAAAACAAAACAAATAGAAAACAAATAACAGGAAGAGTAACACTGTAACAGACCAATGCAGTGACTTTTATAGGCATTGCTGCAGCTGCCCTGCCATTCTCTAATGACTTTTTATTGACTTTCTCCTAATAAGCTCCAATGCCAGTGGCAGAGTTAGTAGTGAGGGCTTTAGAACAGCCCAGCCTCCACCTCAGCCAGTGTGTGTGTGTCTGTGAATTTCCCTGTAATAATCTGAGCACTAGTAGGAGCAGCAGCCCTCTCCTCTCCCCTTGTGTCTCTCTCACACTGCAGACTGGCAGGCGCTGAGTGCAGCTCTCTCTCTCTCTCTCTCTCTCTCTCTGCAGCCCTCTCTCTCTGCTGACTTCTATTGGAGCTAAGGAAGGTCATTGCTTCCCTGGCTGCCCCTCACTGCAGTCACATTGTGGACACCAGGCTGCCAGCTCTGGGTGTAGGTACCAGCCTGATACACTGGAAGAGGGAGGGGCTGTGTGTAGACTGCAAGCTGCAAGATCTTCCCTGTGCTATCCTAATCCTATGAGGAAAGGAAGGTGTCTCTGCCTGCAACAGGAGCTTCTACCCAAAGCCTGCAAGAGAAGGAGGGAGGGGACAGGAGCCCCCCAGCTGCAAGAAGATGGCCTCTCCCACCTCTGCCCCTTCTACACCAGGGGGTGGTGTGTCTCCCTCTGTGCCCCCCAGGATACGTCAGGTGGGTTAGCATGGAGAATGGCTGGGAATGTATGAGGTGTCATGCCTTGCTTGGATGTGATGAGTGTGTGGATAGCATGCTAATCTAATGGCAATATACAGGAGCTGCTGACACACACTATGCTAATAACCCCCCTTTGCTGCATTGCTAGAAGAGAGCCTTTAGCTTTAAGAATGACATTTGGAGCCCGGCCCTTTTTTTTTTTCTCCTCCTAGGCAAGGGCATTGACTTTTTCAATCATTGGGTGACGTCATAGGCACTCCTCTTATCAGTAACAATGAAATCAGCATTGATCAGTTCATCTGTATGCTGGTGAGCGTTGGGTTAAGTTCATTGTAATGGAACACTTGTTACGGTATGTGCCTCCAAAAATCCAGTACAGTACAATAACTTTGAATAATCACTACAGTTTTTCATACAGAATGTTACATACACATTTATAAATATAAATAGTATAGTAACATATAAATATAGTAACATGTATACATAGTATAGTAGTACCAGCAGTCTAGTATATAATAGAGGCAATAAAATGATAATAGATGCTGGCACTTAGGCTGCTTTAACCTTACCCGGGCACGGCACACCCCCTAGGTCTGTTCTGTTTGTGTAGTGTGAGTGCTTCAAATCATGCCCAGGTATGGTTAAGCATACTGTGCCCAGGGCCACTTGGAAGAGGTGGTCCCAAGCACGGCACACTTGGTGTCAGGTGTGGCTTGCTTGGTGTGAACTCAAACAGTGCCAGAGCAAAGAACTCTCTATAGATCACTGAGCAAGGAAGCAGGGATCACTGTGGTCTGGCTGGCAGAGGTGATGACAAAGATGTGCCCAGCAATGCTTCCTTTAAAGCGCAGTGGGGCACTTAAACTCGGGCATAGTTTGGTTCAACTGTGGAGACTGTGTGAGTACACCCCTAGGGTGCAATCAGTGGCGTCACTAGGGTTGGTGTCACCCAGTGTGGTAAAACATGGTGTCGTCCCCCCACCAACTATAGTCGCCCCTCGGTACAGACCCCCCTCCACCAATTGTAGTCCTCCCTCAGTACAGACCCCCCTCCGCTAAGTATAGACCCACCCTCCGTCAGTACATACCCACCTCCAAGTATATTCCCCCCTGAGTACAAACCTCCCTCCCTCGGTACAGACCCTCCCTCCATCAAGTATAGTCCCCCCTCAGTATAGACCCCCCTCCACTAAGTACAGACCCCCCTCCCTCAGTATAGACCCCCCACTAAGTATAAACCCCACTCAGTATAGACCCCCTCAGTACAGACCACCCTCCCTCAGTATAGACCCTCCCCCAGTTCAGACCCCCTCCCTCAGTACAGACCTCCTCCTCAGTACAGATTCCCCTCCATAAGTATAGACCCCCCTCCCTCAGTACACACCCCCCCTCTATCAGTACAGACCCCCCTCCATCAGTATAGCCTCCCCTCCCTTAGTACAGCTCCCCCCTCCATCAGTACAGACCCCCTTCATCAATGCAGACCCCCCTCCATCAGTACAGACCCCTCCATCAGTACAGACCTCCCTCCATCAATACAGACCCCCATCCATCAGTACAGACCCCCCATCAGTATAGACCCCCCTCCCTCAGTAGAGCTCCCCCTCCATCAGTATAGACCCCCTCCCTCAGTTCAGCTCCCCCCTCCCTCAGTACGGCCACCCCCCTCCTCAGTACAGACCACCCACCTCCATCAGTACAGACCCCCCTCAGTACAGACCACCCCTCTCCATCAATACAGACCCCCTCAGTACAGACTACCCTCCTTTATCAGTACAGACCCCCCTCAGTACAGACCGACCCCCTCCATCAGTGCAGACCCCCCTCAGGACAAACCACCCCACTCCATCAGTACAGACCCCTCTTCAGGACAAACCACCCCCCTCTATCAGTACAGACCCCCCCTCAGGACAAGCCACTCCTCTCCTCCATCAGTACAGACCTCCCCCTTCAGGATAAACCACCCCCCTCCATCAATGCAGACTCCCCTCGGGATAAACCACCCCCTCCTCCATCAGTACCGATCACCCATTAGGACAAACCACCCCCCTCCTCTATCAGTACAGACCCACCCTCAGGATAAACCACCTCCCTCCTCCCATCAGTACAGACCCCCCTCAGGATAAACCACCCCCTCCTCCATCAGTACAAACCCCCCCCCCCCTCAGTACAGACCACCCCTCTCCATCAGTGCAGACCCCCCTCAGTACAGACCATCTACATCAGTACAGACCCCCCCTCAGTACAGACCACCCTCCTCCATCAGTACAGACCCCCTTCGGTACAGACCACCCCCCTCCATCAGTGCAGACCCCCCTCAGGACAAACAACCCCACTCCATCAGTACAGACCCCCCTCAGGATAAACCACCCCCTCCTCCATCAGAACAGACCACCCCTCAGGATAAACCACCCCCTCCTCCATCAGAACAGACCCCCCTCAGGATAAACCACCCCCTCCTCCTTTAGTACAGACCCCCCTCAGGATAAACCACCCCCTCCTCCATCAGTACAACCCCCCTGAGGATGAACCACCCCCTCCTCCATCAGTAAAGAACCCCCCAGGATAAACCACCCCCTCCTCCATCAGTACAGACCCCCCCTCAGGATAAACCACCCCCTCCTCCATCAGTGCAGACCCCCTCAGGAGAAACCACCCCCCTCCTCCATCAGTACAGACCCCCTCTCAGGATACACCACCCCCTCCTCCATCAGTACGGACCCCCCCCAGGATAAACCTCCACCCTCCTTCATCAGTACAGACCCCCCTCAGTATAAACCACCCCTCTCCATCGGTACAGACCCCTCCCTCCCCTCATGCACCTGGGCAGCCGCATCAGCAGTAAGATTGACACTGAGCAGTCTCACTCAGGACTAGCACAGCGCTGGCCTTTTTCCGGCTGAAAAGAGCCCTGCCTCCAGGATCCAGAACCCTCTGCCGCCCTCGGGATGGTGTCACCTGGGTGCGGGCTGCACCCCCGCCCCCCCCAGCGACACCACTGGGTGCAATCACACTGGGCATGGTTGAACCAAACAGTGCTCGAGTTCAACTGTCCCCGCTCCCCCACTGGTCTGCACCCACCCTGGGCTATGAGCAAGTGTTCCTGGGCACACTTACATCATCACCTCTGCCAACTAGGTTCTGTGTCCAGTGATCTATGGAGAGTTCTGTGTACAGGCAAAGTTTGCACTCACACTGATGCAAACTGTACCAGACCACAAGTGAACTGTGCCTGGGACCACCACCTCTTCAAAGTAGTCCCAGGCTCAGTACACTTAATAGAGAAGTATGGGATTTTTTTTTAAGTGATACGTAGGTGGGGGACTGATGCTGCATCTGTCCCCAGCCGGCTCTAAGGCTGAGAACGGAGCGATTAAACGCCACTGATTGCTTGGTTCTCAGTGCTCCCTGAACAGAGAGTGTCTCTCTGCTCTGCCCCCCTACGCTCACTGGAGTGCTGGGCTGTGGAGGGGGTGGGAGCGGCCGGCTCAGGCTCTCAGCAGCTTGCTGAGAGACTGAGCCAGGTTTCCGGTCCAGACATGTGGGTGAATCCCGGCCATCTTTCCCAAGCCTGGACCGGCTCTGTGACATCAGCCAACAGCGGGCTTCAGCTTTCTGTCTGCTGAAAATGGGTCACAGGAGTGCAAAACGATCTGCACTCCTGTGATCCACAGGAGAAGTACAGCCAAAGAGCTTTGGCTGTACTTCTCCTTTAAAGTGGTTGTAAACCCTTAGCTATACCCAGCAAAGTGACTGGCCTCAGGTGACACACAGAGATGAAACAAATCTTCCTACATAAGTTGTACCTGCAGTCTTCTCTTCTCTACATCCATTCAAAGTGCTGAATTAATAAAACTTGTCTGAGCTGTCTGAAAAAGGGGGGAGGAGAGCAAAAATTACTCTCCTGCTCAGTGAGGAGAGCTCTGATTGCTGATTGGAGGGATAAGACACACCCCTTCCTACAGCACACAGGAACAGAGCTGAGGCTGCCAATCAGATGGAGCTCCCTCCCCTGTCACCTTCCTTCTCTTGGTGTCAGGAAAACTTGTCAGAAGTGTCTCATGCTGATAGTAGAGGAAGGAGGCAGCAGACAGAATTTACACTTAGTGCTCTGGATTGAGACAAGTAAACACTATAGAAGGATATGCTTTGTTCATATTTCATGTCTGAGGTTTACAGCCACTTTAACTGTTCCTGGGCACGGTCCAGAGTATTCACACTACACAAAAAACTGGACCCAGATGGTGAACAATGCCCATGCACGTTTAAAACTGCCAATGTCAGTGCACCCTTAGGCTTGCCCATTATAGGGCCGATGATCCTGTTGCTGCTGACACTTTGCCAGTGGCAAAATAATTGAAGTTCAACTTACATTATCTCTTGGAATTCACTCCTTTGCTGCATGGAGCACTGCCTTTATTTAAGTCTAAAAGTTTTATTACCTTGCAGTCTTTGAATTAAGTCTTTAGCAAGCTTCTCTCAACAGGAGAGCTAAGATTGATGAAACAGGCAGTGGGAACAGGAACATATTAGTGATTTTCTTTGCAGGGAAGACTTTTTTTTTTTAACTTAAAGTGGTTGTAAACCCTCACATATATCCAGTAAAAGAACTGGTCTCAGGTGATACACAGAGGTGAAACAAATCCTCCTACATAAGTTGTACCTGTTTCTCTTCTCTACATTCATTCAAAATCCTAAATTTATAAAGCTTGTATGAGCTGTCAAAAAAAAAAGGGGGGCAAAGAGCTGAAATTACACTCTGCAGAGTTTAGTGAGGAGAGCTCTGAGAGCTGATTGGAGAGATTAGACACAACCACCTGCACACAGGAACAGAACTGAGGCTGCCAATCAGCTGGAGGTCCCTCCACTGTCACCCTTTTTCTCTTGGTGTCAGGAAAACTTGTCATAGGTGACCCATGCTAATAGCAAGGGAACAAAGCAGCAGACAGAAATGACACTAATGTCCTGTACACACGATCGTTTTTTCCGATGAAAAAAGTCAGATGGACTTTTTTCATCCGAAAAACCGATCGTGTGTGGGCCCCATCGGACTTTTTTTCATCAGTGTGAAAAAATAGAACATGTTTTAAATTTTTCCGATGGAAAAAAAAACGATAGGAAATTCCGATCGTCTGTATGGAACGGAGGAAAAATCCACGCATGTTCAGAATCAAGTCGACGCATGCTCAGAAGCATTGAACTTAATTTTTCTCGGCTCGTCGGAGTGTTTTACGTCACCGTGTTTTGGACGGTCGGAATTTTGTCTGATGGTGTGTAGGCAAGACTGATGAAAGTCAGCTTCATCGGAATTCCGATGGAAAATTTCATCGGATTTTATTCCATCGGAAATCCGATTGTGTGTACAGGGCATTAGTGCTCTTAATTGGGACAAGTGCACATTATACTGTAGAAGGATATGCTTTGCTCATATTTCATGTCTGAGGTTTACAACCACTTTAACAACAAAGATGCTTTCACGGAAATGCACTACAGTTCCTAGTTTTGACCTGTAACGGGGCCCTCAAGTTGCCTTTTGAATATTTATTATATTTTATAGAGATTACGGCTAAGGCACTGAGAATTTGTTTGTTGTAGCCCAGGAGGAATGTAGTTCCTTGGTATGTTGGCAGAACAAATCAGACTACCAGTGTTCACCCATAAATAGGAATATTTGATTTAGCTTTACTGACCCTCAAAAATGTGCTTTGTCCATACAGGTTTATGATAATGCCAGCCCTTGCAGTTGCTAATACATACCGTCCATAATGTAATGCTACTATGCAAGGCTTACACAAGGCTCTCCTTACTGCCACGGGGAGAGCAAGGAAGGTACGTATTAGCTGTTCATGGGTTTGCACCAAGTAAACCAGCTGCTTTGCAATGCATGGAAAAAGCAAAGGTCTACTTTAAGGAGATTCTGTCATGAGGAAGGGATGGGAAACTGCTGCACCCACTTGAAGTTGGGCACACACATCACTGTCACAGCTAAATAAGCAAAGCTCCAACACTTCTGGGTAGTTTTGGAAATTGCTTCTAAGCCCCCCCCCCCCCCCATTCATTATGGCAACATCAATGGCCAATAAGATTGTGCAAGAGGTAGAAAAACATGGGCAAGTGCCAACACAGGCCCATGAAGTGCCAAAGCTTTGCCTGTGAGAACAACCTGAAATTTGGACCTGGTATATGGTTAGGTATCTCGAGGTACCTGCATTTCACATCTGAAGCCGTTTACCACCTCCCCCCAAGTTATAGGGACTCTGCCTGTAAGAATTACATTTTCGTTCAAATTAGGAAGAGAGCAAGAAAAAATGCTTAGTTAATGCACCTTCTAGCAAAGCAATGCCTGGAATACTAGATTATTTTTCATATTAATTCGCTCTGTACTCGATAGACTTACTATATTATTATGATAGCATAATTGTTGAATAGCGTCTAATTATACAGCCTGTGATTGCCAAATAGGCTGTCTTATGCTGAATGGCAAACCCCGTGGTTCGTGATTTTCTCATACAACCACCCAGAAGAGCTGCAGTAGACATCACGAGATATGACACTGCAGATTACTGTGTTGAGATCCAGGTTTGCATTTTGGTTGCAATTCAGTTTGTAGGTCATCAGAATATTGCCAAGTACTTAACATATTTCCGGATAGTCAGTAAGTGATTGCTGGTAAAGGGATTTATATAGGCTAGCCATTCCCAGTTAACGTTCTTTCATACAGTTTGTGAGTACAAGAAAAATGCGGATTTTCGTGTCTTTTCCTAAGATTGTGTGACAAATTTAGTGCTATGGGCCATTCAATAAAATTGCAGTGAACGCACTGCCAAATATACAATGTTTACTATGTGTATTAAATAGAAATTGGCATTCAGTGTAATGTAGTATATAGTACAAAATGTCTTTATATATCATATTTCCCAGTATATTGAAGCAGTTTCAATGTGAAGGTTAGGGATGAGCTTCGTGTTCGAGTCGAACATACGTTCGACTCGAACATTGGCTGTTCGATCGTTCGACGAAGATCGAACGATTTGGGCCGTTCGCGCCAAATTCGAGTGACGCGAACGGCCCACAATGCACTACGCCATCGCAGTGTCATCCAGGCGCTGTGATTGGCCAAGCATGCACTGTGACCCCGCATGCTTGGCCAATCACAGCGCCGGCAGCGAGGAGAGCAATGATTGGCCACAGGCAGGATGCCTGTGGCCAATTATTGCTGAGGGTGTTTAGTACACGCCCCACACTATAAAAGGCCGCCAGCACGGCGGCCTAGTGTAGTGTGTTCCGGAGCAGGGATAGAGTAGCATAGGCAGGGACAGTGACTGTTATTTCTTTCTTGCTTAACCTGGATTCCTTTAGTTTAGGGAAAGAGAAGGATAGGTAGGGAGAGTGTCAGTGTGTTTTGTGCTTCTGCTATAGTGTGCTTAAAAAAAACATTTATTCTAGGGACAGAAAACTCTAGGTAGGGACAGTGTCAGTTTCTTTCACTCTGCAAGTCCTTGTTTCCAGGGACCTGTAAGGACAGTGAGTTAATTGTCCTTGTGCTATATTGTGCTTAAAAAAAACATTTATTCTAGGGACAGAAAACTCTAGGTAGGGACAGTGTCAGTTTCTTTCACTCTGCAAGTCCTTGTTTCCAGGGACCTGTAAGGACAGTGAGTTAATTGTCCTTGTGCTATATTGTGATTAAAAAAAACATTTTTTCTAGGGACAGAAAACTCTAGGTAGGGACAGTGTCAGTTTCTTTCACTCTGCAAGTCCTTGTTTCCAGGGACCTGTAAGGACAGTGAGTTAATTTTCCTTGTGCTATATTGTGATTAAAAAAAACATTTTTTCTAGGGACAGAAAACTGTAGGTAGGGAGAGTGTTTTTTTTCTTTCACTCTGCAAGTCCTTGTTTCCAGGGACCTGTAAGGACAGTGAGTTAATTGTCCTTGTGCTATATTGTGCTTAAAAAAAACATTTATTCTAGGGACAGAAAACTCTAGGTAGGGACAGTGTCAGTTTCTTTCACTCTGCAAGTCCTTGTTTCCAGGGACCTGTAAGGACAGTGAGTTAATTTTCCTTGTGCTATATTGTGATTAAAAAAAACATTTATTCTAGGGACAGAAAACTCTAGGTAGGGACAGTGTCAGTTTCTTTCACTCTGCAAGTCCTTGTTTCCAGGGACCTGTAAGGACAGTGAGTTAATTGTCCTTGTGCTATATTGTGCTTAAAAAAAACATTTATTCTAGGGACAGAAAACTCTAGGTAGGGACAGTGTCAGTTTCTTTCACTCTGCAAGTCCTTGTTTCCAGGGACCTGTAAGGACAGTGAGTTAATTTTCCTTGTGCTATATTGTGATTAAAAAAAACATTTTTTCTAGGGACAGAAAACTGTAGGTAGGGAGAGTGTTTTTTTTCTTTCACTCTGCAAGTCCTTGTTTCCAGGGACCTGTAAGGAGAGTGAGTTAATTGTCCTTGTGCTATATTGTGCTTAAAAAAAACATTTTTTCTAGGGACAGAAAACTGTAGGTAGGGAGAGTGTTTTTTTTCTTTCACTCTGCAAGTCCTTGTTTCCAGGGACCTGTAAGGACAGTGAGTTAATTGTCCTTGTGCTATATTGTGCTTAAAAAAAACATTTATTCTAGGGACAGAAAACTCTAGGTAGGGACAGTGTCAGTTTCTTTCACTCTGCAAGTCCTTGTTTCCAGGGACCTGTAAGGACAGTGAGTTAATTTTCCTTGTGCTATATTGTGATTAAAAAAAACATTTATTCTAGGGACAGAAAACTCTAGGTAGGGACAGTGTCAGTTTCTTTCACTCTGCAAGTCCTTGTTTCCAGGGACCTGTAAGGACAGTGAGTTAATTTTCCTTGTGCTATATTGTGATTAAAAAAAACATTTTTTCTAGGGACAGAAAACTGTAGGTAGGGAGAGTGTTTTTTTTCTTTCACTCTGCAAGTCCTTGTTTCCAGGGACCTGTAAGGACAGTGAGTTAATTGTCCTTGTGCTATATTGTGATTAAAAAAAACATTTTTTCTAGGGACAGAAAACTCTAGGTAGGGACAGTGTCAGTTTCTTTCACTCTGCAAGTCCTTGTTTCCAGGGACCTGTAAGGACAGTGAGTTAATTTTCCTTGTGCTATATTGTGATTAAAAAAAACATTTTTTCTAGGGACAGAAAACTGTAGGTAGGGAGAGTGTTTTTTTTCTTTCACTCTGCAAGTCCTTGTTTCCAGGGACCTGTAAGGACAGTGAGTTAATTGTCCTTGTGCTATATTGTGCTTAAAAAAAACATTTATTCTAGGGACAGAAAACTCTAGGTAGGGACAGTGTCAGTTTCTTTCACTCTGCAAGTCCTTGTTTCCAGGGACCTGTAAGGACAGTGAGTTAATTTTCCTTGTGCTATATTGTGATTAAAAAAAACATTTTTTCTAGGGACAGAAAACTGTAGGTAGGGAGAGTGTTTTTTTTCTTTCACTCTGCAAGTCCTTGTTTCCAGGGACCTGTAAGGACAGTGAGTTAATTTTCCTTGTGCTATATTGTGATTAAAAAAAACATTTTTTCTAGGGACAGAAAACTGTAGGTAGGGAGAGTGTTTTTTTTCTTTCACTCTGCAAGTCCTTGTTTCCAGGGACCTGTAAGGACAGTGAGTTAATTGTCCTTGTGCTATATTGTGCTTAAAAAAAACATTTTTTCTAGGGACAGAAAACTGTAGGTAGGGAGAGTGTTTTTTTTCTTTCACTCTGCAAGTCCTTGTTTCCAGGGACCTGTAAGGACAGTGAGTTAATTGTCCTTGTGCTATATTGTGATTAAAAAAAACATTTTTTCTAGGGACAGAAAACTCTAGGTAGGGACAGTGTCAGTTTCTTTCACTCTGCAAGTCCTTGTTTCCAGGGACCTGTAAGGACAGTGAGTTAATTTTCCTTGTGCTATATTGTGATTAAAAAAAACATTTTTTCTAGGGACAGAAAACTGTAGGTAGGGAGAGTGTTTTTTTTCTTTCACTCTGCAAGTCCTTGTTTCCAGGGACCTGTAAGGACAGTGAGTTAATTGTCCTTGTGCTATATTGTGCTTAAAAAAAACATTTATTCTAGGGACAGAAAACTCTAGGTAGGGACAGTGTCAGTTTCTTTCACTCTGCAAGTCCTTGTTTCCAGGGACCTGTAAGGACAGTGAGTTAATTTTCCTTGTGCTATATTGTGATTAAAAAAAACATTTTTTCTAGGGACAGAAAACTGTAGGTAGGGAGAGTGTTTTTTTTCTTTCACTCTGCAAGTCCTTGTTTCCAGGGACCTGTAAGGACAGTGAGTTAATTTTCCTTGTGCTATATTGTGATTAAAAAAAACATTTTTTCTAGGGACAGAAAACTGTAGGTAGGGAGAGTGTTTTTTTTCTTTCACTCTGCAAGTCCTTGTTTCCAGGGACCTGTAAGGACAGTGAGTTAATTGTCCTTGTGCTATATTGTGCTTAAAAAAAACATTTTTTCTAGGGACAGAAAACTCTAGGTAGGGAGAGTGTTTTTTTTTTTTCACTCTGCAAGTCCTTGTTTCCAGGGACCTGTAAGGACAGTGAGTTAATTGTCCTTGTGCTATATTGTGCTTAAAAAAAACATTTATTCTAGGGACAGAAAACTCTAGGTAGGGACAGTGTCAGTTTCTTTCACTCTGCAAGTCCTTGTTTCCAGGGACCTGTAAGGACAGTGAGTTAATTTTCCTTGTGCTATATTGTGATTAAAAAAAACATTTATTCTAGGGACAGAAAACTCTAGGTAGGGACAGTGTCAGTTTCTTTCACTCTGCAAGTCCTTGTTTCCAGGGACCTGTAAGGACAGTGAGTTAATTTTCCTTGTGCTATATTGTGATTAAAAAAAACATTTTTTCTAGGGACAGAAAACTGTAGGTAGGGAGAGTGTTTTTTTTCTTTCACTCTGCAAGTCCTTGTTTCCAGGGACCTGTAAGGACAGTGAGTTAATTGTCCTTGTGCTATATTGTGATTAAAAAAAACATTTTTTCTAGGGACAGAAAACTCTAGGTAGGGACAGTGTCAGTTTCTTTCACTCTGCAAGTCCTTGTTTCCAGGGACCTGTAAGGACAGTGAGTTAATTTTCCTTGTGCTATATTGTGATTAAAAAAAACATTTTTTCTAGGGACAGAAAACTGTAGGTAGGGAGAGTGTTTTTTTTCTTTCACTCTGCAAGTCCTTGTTTCCAGGGACCTGTAAGGACAGTGAGTTAATTGTCCTTGTGCTATATTGTGCTTAAAAAAAACATTTATTCTAGGGACAGAAAACTCTAGGTAGGGACAGTGTCAGTTTCTTTCACTCTGCAAGTCCTTGTTTCCAGGGACCTGTAAGGACAGTGAGTTAATTTTCCTTGTGCTATATTGTGATTAAAAAAAACATTTATTCTAGGGACAGAAAACTGTAGGTAGGGAGAGTGTTTTTTTTCTTTCACTCTGCAAGTCCTTGTTTCCAGGGACCTGTAAGGACAGTGAGTTAATTTTCCTTGTGCTATATTGTGATTAAAAAAAACATTTTTTCTAGGGACAGAAAACTGTAGGTAGGGAGAGTGTTTTTTTTCTTTCACTCTGCAAGTCCTTGTTTCCAGGGACCTGTAAGGACAGTGAGTTAATTGTCCTTGTGCTATATTGTGCTTAAAAAAAACATTTTTTCTAGGGACAGAAAACTGTAGGTAGGGAGAGTGTTTTTTTTTTTTCACTCTGCAAGTCCTTGTTTCCAGGGACCTGTAAGGACAGTGAGTTAATTTTCCTTGTGCTATATTGTGCTTAAAAAAAACATTTATTCTAGGGACAGAAAACTCTAGGTAGGGACAGTGTCAGTTTCTTTCACTCTGCAAGTCCTTGTTTCCAGGGACCTGGAGAGACATTGAGTGAATTGTCCTTGTGCTATATTGTGATTAAAAAAAACATTTATTCTAGGGACAGAAAACTCTAGGTAGGGACAGTGTCAGTTTCTTTCACTGTGAAAGTCCTTGTTTCAAGGGACAGAGAAGGACACCTGAAGGTAGCCCTTATTGCTTTTTTCCCATCTCCCTGCAGGCCATCTATTAGAATGTCTGGAAGGCAAACAAGGAGAGGCAGACAGTCAGGAGGCAATAAAAGAGGGCAAGCAGGCTCTGTGTCTGGGGGCAACAGTGCTGGTCGTGGACGCGGTGCATTGTCATCAGCACATGGCCATGGGACACGCTTGTCCTTCTTTTCGGCAGCTGGACATGTTGAGCCACATCATGCCGAAGACTTGGTAGAGTGGATGACCAAGCCCTCCTCCTCCTCCTCATCCTCTCTCACCCAGGCTCAGGGTACTGGAAAAGCAGCTGCCAAAGCGTCGTCTTCCCTGGTATCAATGTCAGACAAATCATCAGTCACTCCTTCCCTAGACCCACCATGTCCTCCTCCTGAGGAGTCCCCCGAACTGTTTCAGCACAGTGTTGGGTACATGCTCCAGGAGGATGCCCAGCGTTTCGAAGGGTCTGATGATGAAACCCAGCTAGAGGAAGGCAGTAGCGTGAGAGCAGACAGAGGGGATGCTCAAGAAGGACACCAATCTGGCAGTCATGTTCCAGCAGCTGCAGCATACTGCCAGATTGGCTCCAGTGATGAGGAGGGAGGGGATGATGAGGTCAATGACTCCACGTGGGTGCCTAATAGGAGAGAGGAGGAGGAGGAGGATGAGGAGGAGGCACATCTCCAACGAGGCAGGATGCCCTTTGGTGGCCAGCGTAAGGGCAGTACACCGACGGAATCACACCGCAGAGCTCCGCCTGTGCAGGGCGCTGCCTCTGCCCGTCATTCAAAAAGTTCTTTGGTGTGGGCCTTTTTTGAGGCTAGTGCATCAGATCGCACAGCTGCTGTTTGCAACATATGTCTCAAGCGTATATCGCGTGGCCAAAACATCAGCCGCTTGGGTACCACATGCCTGACCAGACATATGTTGACCTGCCATGCAGCTCGTTGGCAAGCCTACCTCAAAGACCCACACCAAAGAACAAAGCGGACCTCTCCTTGCACCGCATCAGCTGGGATCTCCAACCCCACTATAACTTCAGTCCTCTCTGAAACATGCACTGAGAGGAATGAAGGTGTAGAATTAGGTGTGTCACAGCCAAGTACTTGCGCCCACTCTGCTAGCAGTACACCGACGTCCGATTCTAGCAGGCAAATTTCCCTGCCCCAGCTGCTGGACCGTCGAAAGAAGTTCACTCCCAGCCATCCACATGCCCAGCGGTTGAATGCTAGCTTGGCTAAATTGCTAGCGCTTCAACTGCTGCCTTTTCAGTTGGTAGACTCGGCCCCCTTCCGTGAGTTTGTGCAATGTGCGGTTCCTCAGTGGCAGGTTCCCAAACGCCACTTTTTCTCACGGAAGGCTATTCCAGGTCTCTACCGGCATGTGGAAGGCAATGTCTTGGCCTCGCTGGACAGGGCGGTCAGCGGTAAGGTGCATATTACCGCTGACTCATGGTCCAGCAGGCATGGACAGGGACGTTACCTTTCTTTCACGGCCCATTGGGTCACTCTTTTGGCAGCTGGGAAGGATTCAGGACAAGGTGCAGTAGTGTTGGAGGTTGTCCCACCGCCACGCCTCCAAAATGCTACTACTGGTTGTGACACACCTCTCTCCTCCACCCCCTCCTCTTCTTCTTCCTCCATGGCCTCTTCCTGTGGTTTGTCCTATGAACCAGCGGTGCTCCGTAGCCGTTCACGGGGCTACGCAAGTACGCAGGCAAAAAGATGCCATGCCGTGCTTGCGCTGGTGTGTTTGGGGGACAGAAGCCACACTGGGGCAGAGGTCCTGTCTGCTCTGCAGGGCCAGGCCGAGAGGTGGTTGACGCCACGCCAGCTTAAGCCAGGAATGGTGGTTTGCGACAATGGCACCAACCTCCTCTCCGCCCTCCGACAGGGACAACTGACCCATGTGCCCTGTGTGGCTCACGTCCTTAACCTGGTGGTGCAGCGCTTCTTGGGCAGGTACCCGGGCTTACAGGATGTCCTGAGGCAGGCCAGGAAAGTCTGTGTGCATTTCCGCAGATCTTATAATGCCAGTGCTCGCCTGGCTGAGCTGCAAAAGGAGTTGAACCTGCCCAAGAACCGCCTTATATGTGACATGCCCACCAGGTGGAACTCAACGTTGGCCATGCTGCAGCGGCTGCACACGCAGCAGAGGGCCATCAATGAGTACCTGTGCGACTATGGCACCAGGACAGGGTCAGGGGAGCTTGGTTTTTTTTCTCCACGCCAGTGGGGCATGATCAGGGATGCATGCACTGTCCTGGCACCATTTGAGGAGGCCACGAGGATGGTGAGCAGTGACAGTGCATGCATCAGTGACACTGTACCTCTTGTCCACCTGTTGGAGCACACGCTGCGTGGAATAATGGACAGGGCACTTGAGGCAGAACAGAGGCAGGAAGAGGAGGACTTCCTTGCCTCTCAAGGCCCCCTTTACCCAGACAGTGTTCCTTCTGTCCCACCCATCGCACAGGAAGAGGAGGAGGAGGAGGAGGAGGAGGAGGAGGAGGAGGATTGTGTCAGCATGGAGGTGGAGGCTGGCACTCAGCATCATCAGCAGCAGTCTTTTAGGGATGATTTACAGTCCCAAGAAACCAGTGGACTTGTACGTGGCTGGGAGGAGGTGGCTGCGGATCATGTCGTCCTTAGTGACCCAGAGGACTCCGGAGCGAATGCCTCAGCAAACCTACGCTGCATGGCCTCCCTGATCCTGCAAAGTCTGCGGAAGGATCCTCGTATTCTTCGGATCAAGGAGAGGGACCATTACTGGCTGGCCACTCTCCTTGATCCACGGTACAAGGGTAAGGTTGCGGACCTTATGTTACCGTCGCAGAGGGAGCAGAGGATGAGACAACTCCGGGAGGCCTTGCAGAAAGGTCTGTGCAACGCGTTCCCAGAGACTGGGAGGTTGCAAACTCCTGGTCCTGGACAACGAGTTGCTGAGGCTTCGGCCAGTCAAAGAAGGAGCGGTGGGGAAGGTGGCCGTCTGACCGATGCGTTCAGACAATTCTTTAGTCCGCAGCCCCAAAGTATGATCGGTTCCAGCAACCATCGCCAGCGTCTGATAAACATGGTGCAGGAATATCTAGGGGCAAGGTCAGACTTGGACACCTTCCCCACCGAAAATCCTCTGGCTTACTGGGTCTTGAGGATGGATCACTGGCCAGAGCTTGCACAGTATGCAATTGAGCTACTGGCCTGTCCTGCATCCAGCGTTCTTTCGGAACGCACATTCAGTGCTGCTGGAGGATTTGTCACGGATCACAGGGTGCGCCTGTCCACCGACTCGGTTGATCGACTGACTTTCATCAAGATGAACCAGTCTTGGATCACCACCAGCTACCACACACCTGATGCTGATATAACAGACTAATTGATTTTAAAATGTCACATCCCTTCAAGACTGATGCTGATGCTGAGTGCCTGTGCTGTTATGTTGACTGGCTATCCTCCTCCTCCGAGTCCTCAATGATACGATTGATGATGATAGCTTGGAAGATCATTTTTGTTTATGGGTGCCGCCACCAGTGCCTAACGCCCAATTTTTCAGCCCCTGTTTAACAGGGGCGTGTAATTACAATTTTTGAAGCAATACTTTGCAACAGGGCTCATTGCTGTGCTCCAAGTACAGTATCTGTGAGGAGTTGCAGTGTTGTGCCACCAGTGCCTAAGGCCCAATTTTTCAGCCCCTGTTTAACAGGGGCGTGTCATTACAATTTTTGAAGCAATACTTTGCAACAGGGCTCATTGCTGTGCTCCAAGTACAGTATCTGTGAAGGGTTGCAGTGTTGTGCCACCAGTGCCTAAGGCCCAATTTTTCAGCCCCTGTTCAACAGGGGCATGTAATTACAATTCTTGATCTAATAATTCACAGCAGGGCCCATTGCTGCACCCACCAAGAGTAACTGTCAGGGCTTACAGTGTTGTGGCACCAGCACCACCATCAAAGGCCCAATTTTTACTACCACTGTTCAACAATTATATGTAATTAAAATTCCTGATATAATAGTTGACAGCAGGGCGTTCCAGCACCAACCAAGAGTAACTGTGAGTGCTTACAGTGTTGTGCCAACACCAACAACTAAGGGGCCTATTTCTGCAGAGTATATACGGCAGGTCCCTACTTTCAAACATCCAACTTACAAACGACTCCTACTTGCAAACGCAAGAAGACAACAGGAAGTGAGAGGAAATCTACCACTAGGAAGGAAAATTCTCTCCTGTAAGAATAAATATGGGAGAAAGGTGTCTCCTCTGTACTGATGCTTTATCAGCAATCCTTGTTTCAAGAAAAACACCACATTTCAAAAACAGTTGTCATTAGGACGGAAAGTGAGGTGAAATGTTCTGAACAGGGGCACAGACAGCAAAACAAATGTTACAGGGGTGATAACCCTTACCTATGTTTTCCAAAAAGTTTAAAAATAGATTTTTGGTCTGGAGCTACACTTCAACAATGTACCTGTTCAAAATTACAAACAGATTCTACATAAGAACAAACCTACAGTCCCTGTCTTGTATGCACCGCCTGTATACGGCTGTTCAGAGTATATAGGGCCTTTTTTATTTTATGTGCGGGGTTCCCCTTAATATCCATACAAGACCCAAAGGGGCTGGTAATGGGCTGGGGTAGGGGGGGGGGGGTGATGGGGTAGCTATGCCATTTTTCTTAAAGATTTTCATCCATATTACCGGGACCAGACATTACATTAAAGCCGCAAGCAGTTTTAAATGGCTTTTTTTTCCTTTAGAAGTGTCATTTTGTGCAGGGACAGTTCTAAACACGGGAAACACGTGGCACTTCACAGGCATACTTTAGACACCCCCCAGGTACGATATTTAAAGGAATATTTGACTTTTTTTTTTTCACTTTATGCATCATTAAAATGACTGCTCCCGAAAAACGACCGTTTTTAAAACTTCTTTTTGCATTGATACATGTCCCCTGGTGCAGAACCCGGGTTCCCAAACCCTTTTTAGGACAATAACATGCATAATAGTTGTTATAATTAGCACTTTAGAATTCGAACGTTCGCATCCATTGTATTTAATAGGGTTCTAATGTTCGTTCGAACTTTCGGTCCGTTCGCGGGTTCTGGTGCGAACCGAACCCGGGGGTGTTCGGCTCATCACTAGTGAAGGTGTTCACAATGACAATCACAATACAGCAAAGTATCCACATCTTGCAGATTATTTTCTAAACTTTAACTGCATCCTTGCAATTATGTATTCGCTTAAAAAAGTAATCTGGTTTAATACAAATTTAAAACAAATGTTGTCATGTTTTACTTTTTGATTCTTAAAGCCCATCTCCATTTAGGTAAGTTTTTAGGCCATTTAGTTATTCTTTTAATTCTAATGTGTCAGTTAGCCGGGGTGGGGTGTGAATAAAGTTTTGGCTTCATTCAGCTTTAAGAAAACCTTTCCTGGAAGAAACATTGCAATTGCTAGCTACTAAAGGCCCGTACACACGATCCAATTTTATGGCCATAATTGTCTGATAGACATGTTGTGTCAGATAATCTGACCGTGTGTATGATTCATCAGACAATTGTTAGCTGAATTAACGACAACAAAAGTTGGCTGTTCATGCTCACCAACTGTCTGGCAATAAATCTGTTACGTCGGTTTATCCGATCGTGTGTACACAAATCCGTCCAACTAAAATCCGATGTACGTTTAAACACGCATTCTCCGAACTAAACATCAGACAACAATAGCAGAAGTTGCCCAAAGGCTGACGGTAAAGAGCTGAAAAAACACAAAGTTTGGTGTATGTTGGCTGAAAATGTTGGGTGTGTATGCATACCAAGTTCACAGCCAACGCCCTTTGGACCAAAAATCCACGGAAGAGTCCGATGGAAGTCCGATCGTGTGTACGAGGCTTTATTCTACAAATGTTGGCTGCCTGTCATAGTGTTCCTCATGCACACGGGACGTTTTTACAGCTGCTTCTATCGTTTTTTTTTCCTGCCTCTAAATGCCCCTCCATGTTAGCCTATGTGTCAATGCACACATAGGAGGCTTTTAGCAGTGTTTAGTGGCAGGAGCTTTTAGAGGCTTTTAGAAGTGGGAAAAAAAACACACTGCCGGTGCGTCCAGGAACAGTAGATTTTGGGCAGAAAAAATGCTTGACGCTAATAAAAGCTGCTAGAAGCTGCAAAATGCATCTAAATGCTAGTGCTTGAGCATTAATTCATTAAATTATGTATTCTGGCTATTTAAATGAATTAATGCACATGCTAGTGCTTGAGCATTAATGAATTTAAGTGGCCAGAATAAATAATTTATTCTGGCCAATGAAATGAATTAACACCCAAAAACTTGATGCTTGTAAAAACTCTCAGAAGCCTGTACAAGATTTACACACTTTTACAAGCGTCAGGCATTTTTTTCGGCAAAAAAGCTGCTGGCGTGTCATGTATGCATGAGGTCTAATACTTTGACCGGCTCAGAACAGGCATGCAAATAACGACTTTACTGATATTCCTGGTTACTCAAAAAATATTTAAGCCAAAGGGTCAGCATATTAACTACGTTGTAGTTTTTTTTTTTTGGAAGGAGGTTAACAATGGCTGCCAGTATACAGTATATTATACTTTAAATAGTTAATGTCTTTGCTGCTTGAGGATTACAACTAAAGATAATTAGAATTCCGTTGGGTTGCCCCACAAAAATTGTTGGCGCTTGCACCTGACTCATGTCCATAGTGGACACTCCTTCCTCAGTGCACTCCTTCCTTTCTAGTCACTGCACCCATCACACTGACAGGTGCATTGCAGAGGAGTTTTGTAGTATCCACATGTGGCACTGACCCCCGAAGGAGCTGCTGAATTTGTTTGGGCCTGTACTCTACTAGTGAACCCCCACTGACTTGGCTTAATCCCTTGACACAGCTGTGGTACAATGTTGAGCTGCAGTAGACATCACGAGATATGACACTGCAGATTACTGTGTTGAGATCCAGGTTTGCATTTTGGTTGCAATTCAGTTTGTAGGTCATCAGAATATTGCCAAGTACTTAACATATTTCCTGATAGTCCTGATAGTCAGTAAGTGATTGCTGATAAAGGGATTCATATAGGCTAGCCATTCCCAGTTAAAGTTCTTTCATACATACTAATGGTGAAGGACAACCCCACAATATACAATATAATAACAGTATACTTTTTCTATTACCTGTGTATCCAATGGCTCCACCTGCTGCTGAAAAGGGAACAACACTCCACACCAAAGTACTTAACCAAGAACTTATTTTTACTATGGTTAGTGTAAAGTAATAATTTCAGCAGTTGCAATGTCACATAAACATAACGTAACAGTACAGTAGGTACACACAACAGATTGTATCTGTACAGTTATCTTAGGTGACCTCTGAGAATGTGGCTCCAATTGGGATGAGTGCTCAGAGTGATTACTCCTTACTCTGGGCACCTTCACAATTCCAGCACACTCTGGTGAATACAGAAATACAAATGATAAATATGGTACAACACTACTACAAGGGAGCTCCCCCTACTTTAATAAAGGTGCAAGGCCTTGCAATACAAGATGCAGTCTTTGATCTTCTTTATTCTGCTAGCTATTGAGTTTGTAACAATTTGTAATCCAACAGTGGAATAACAAGGGTTAACTTGAGATGAGTATTGGAACTGTTTCTGTAGTGTGAGCCACTTGTAATTACCTCTGGTGTAATTGCTCAGGAATAACACAGTGTTAAAGTGAAGTGAAGGATAGGCTTGAGGCCTGCTTAAACTCAGTCTTTATTATATTCTCCTCCCTGGGACTACAGGTCCCAGCAACACTGTGTTAAAGTCTAATGCCGCGTACACACGATCGTGATTCACGTCGGTGAAAACACCACCGTGAATCACGACAGGAAAAACGAGAGAACGGCTTGTTCCCCCACAAAAAAAAAAAACGACCGTGTGTAGGCTCCCCGGCAATGTTTCCCTATGGGAAAACTGCCGCGGAAAAAAATGACAGGAATCACGACGAGAAAAATTAGAGCATGTTCTAATTTTTCTCATCGTGATTAATGCCCTTTTTCCCGTCGGGAAAAACGGCAAAAAGCCCACAGACGATCGTTTTTTCTCGTCCAAAGGAAAAAATTGAATTTTTCCCGATGGGAAAAATGATCGTGTGTACGCGGCATAAGTGTATGCAAGTGCGTAAGAAACTGTGGGCAACAGCCCTCTCACCAAACTGGACCTGAAGGGATGGAACAGCTCCGCTTCGCTGGTCAGTCTTGCTTCTCACCGGCCAGCTTCTGTCACACCACTCCACAAGATGAACCTCTGATGGCTCCAACAGATGTCTCTGGATCCTTCCCGATCCGGTCACTCAGTTTCTCCAGCGATCAGCTGTTCTGTGCACTCACAGCTGACACTATAGTGTCTGGTACAGATGTATCAAGGGGTTAGATGAATTGACAGTAGAGGGACCAGGCGCTTCAGGGTTTCTTTTACTGGTAATTTGGGTCGCTTCAGAGCATTCGCCCAGTGTATCATATGTTAGTCTTTTTGGAGGGTGAATCACTCTCTTGGCTCTCTGTTCTTTTGGTGTCTCAGGTAGGCTGACATTTTCTTTGATTTCCTCATCCTCCTGTTCACTCAATTCTGTGTCCTGTATTCCAATTTCAACACCAGCAGGGGAATCCTCAGGAATTGTTTCCAACATGGAGGTTTGAGACTCCTCTGAATTTTCTGTTAATCTGTCCTGAGGTACGAACTTGGGGGCTTCAGGCCTAAGAGTTTCATTGTCTCCTCCTCTTGTCTGGGTTGAAACACTGACTTCAGCTTCTGGTGTATCAGATGGCCACAGCCAACTTATTTCCATTTCCTCTCCCTCTTCATCCTCAGTTGCTGAGGGTCCCGGCTGAGACCTAGTTACTGGTCAATGCACGGCAGTGGATGTAGATGGTAGTTCTTCCTCTGGAGTTATCCTGACTGCTTCTGTGAGAGGCAGGAGGTGGTTTCCGATGCCAGGTCTTTAATGGTCCAGTGCTTCCTTCCGGTCTGATCTCATACACTGGGAGCCCTGGAAGTTGTCTGCATACTATATATGGCTGCGACCTTCAGCGGTCAGCCAATTTATGTTTGCCTGGGATGCCCAGATTTCTCAGCAGAACTCGGTCACCGGGCTGCAGGTCCTGAACTCGTACTCTTAAGTCGAAATTCCTTTTGTTCCTACCTCCTCTGGTGTCTGACGTGGCTTGGGCCTTCTCATAGGCAATCTTTAGACTCCTCCGTAACCTATTCATATACCCTCGATGAGAGGTCTCTGATGTATGGTCCAGAGAGGTTCCGAAGGCTAAGTCGATTGGCAGTCTGGCTTCAAGCCCAAACATCAGCCTGTAGGGTGAATATCCTGTAGCATCACTCTTGGTGCTGTTGTAAGCATGTACCAAAGCTTGCTTGTGCTTGCTCCAATGTGATTTTTGTTCAGAAGTCAAGGTCCCCAACATGTTGAGAAGAGTTCTGTTAGACCTCTCTGGTTGAGGGTCTCCTTGTGGGTGATAAGGAGTAGTTCTAAACTTCTGGATGCCTAGTAGATCCAACAGTCTTCTGATCAGAGTGCTCTCAAAGTCTCTTCCTTGATCTGAATGGATCCATTGGGGTAGGCCATAATGGATGAAAAACTTCTCCACGAGAGTCTTTGCTACTAAGGCTGCTTGCTGATCTTTAGTAGAGAACGCCTGAGCATAGCGGGTGAAGTGATCGGTGACTACTAAAATGTTTCCTTGCCCACTCAGGTCGGATTCCAAACACAGGAAGTCTATGCAGACCAGATCCATTGGCCCTTGGCTCTCTAAGTGGCCCATTGGGCGGCTTGCTGGGGCAAAGCCTTCCGTTGTATGCACCTGAGACAGGAATGACAGTAGCTCTCCACTTCAGTCCTCATGTAAGGCCAGTAGAACCTGTCCCTTACAAGTTGAAAAGTCCTTTCTGATTCCAGATGGCCATGGTGATCATGCAAGGTGATCAGTACTCTCTCTCTGTGTTTCTCTGGCAGAAACAGTTGCCACTTCTCTTCAGGATCTTCAGAGGGGCCCCTTCGGTAGACCACTCCTTGTTGTAGCTGCAACCGATCCCACTCTTTATGTAGCAGCCAAGCTTCTTTCCAGGTGCTCCTGAGCAGTAGATCAGAATGTTGACTCTCCAACGCCTTCATTACTAATCTACAAAGTGGGTCTTTCTGTTGGTCTCTCCGGAGGTCTTTTTTAGATAGTTTAGGTATACCTTCCTGTACGATCTGAGAGACATTACAGTAGCACCTAGGCACCCCTATGGCAGACACTCCAACTTCTTCAGCTCTGGCTCCACCTTTTCCTTGCTGTTCTGCCCCTTCACATAGGGCTCTTACTCCTTCAGGGGTAAGTTGGGTCCATTCTTCTGGGTGGCCCTGGGAACAGTGAGGTCTTCTTGACAAGGCATCCGCATCTCGGTTACCAACTCCTGGTCTGTACTTCAGGCTGAAGGTGAATGCCGAGAGGGCAGCCAACCACCTGTGGCCGGTGGCGTCCAACTTTGCGGTGGTGAGCAGGTATGTGAGAGGGTTGTTGTCCGTCTTGACTACGAACTCCGCACCATACAGATAATCTTTTAGCTTGTCCACCACAGCCCACTTCAAAGCCAGAAATTCAAGTTTGTGAGTGGGGTAGTTCTTCTCAGCGAGGGCTAGACTTCTGCTCACATAGGCAATGGGCCTCAGATGCCCGTCATGTTCTTGGTAGAGCACTCCGCCTAGCCCGTCTCGGCTGGCATCCACGTGCAGTTCATAGGGTCTGGCAGGATCTGCATAGGCCAAGAATGGAGCAGTGGTAAGACTCCACTTCAGCTATCTGAAGGTTTCTTCGCATTGCAGAGTCCACTGGTCTTGGATGGACTCTTTCTTTTTCCTGGGTCCCTCTTTTGGTCTTCCAGGTTTTTCTGAGTCAGTATCAGCTTCTTCTTGGTTCTTCAATAGTTCAGTAAGTGGGTGAGCTATTTTGGCAAACCCTTCCACAAACCTCCGGTAATATGAACAGAAACCTAGGAATGATCTAAGCTCGGTCACATTTGTGGGTCTGGGCCAAGAGGTGACAGCTTCCAGCTTCTTAGGATCTGTTGCCACTCCTTCCGCGGACACGATGTGCCCTAGGTAGTTTATTGAGGGTTGATAGAATTGGCACTTTTCCATCGGGAGCTTCAGGCCTTCGTCATGAAGTCTCTTCAAGACTTTCTCTAGGCGCTCTTCGTGCTCTTCTAGTGTTCGGCCAAACACTATGACATCATCCAGATACACCAGCACCTCAATCAAGTTCATGTCGCCCACAGTCTTCTCCATCAATCTCTGGAAGGTTGCCGGGGCTCCAGACAGGCCTTGGGGCATCCGATTGATTTCAAAGAATCCTACAGGGGTAATAAAAGCGGTCTTCTCCCTATCTTTGGAACACATGGGGATCCGGCAGTATCCACTCTTTAGATCCAGCACGCTGAACCAATTTGCCCCTGACAGGCTCTGTAAGGCATCCTCTATCCGAGGTGTGGTGTATTGATCAGGAATGGTCCTTCGGTTCAGAGTCCTGTAGTCAATACACAACCGTAATGACCCATTCTTCTTTCTCACTACCACTATGGGAGAGGCATATGGACTCCGGGACTCCCTTATAATCCCTGTTTTCTTCAGCTCAGCCAGCTGTTCTCGCAAGTCTTCAAGATCTCCCAGTGGAATCCGTCTGACCCTCTCCCGGAAGGGTTTGTCTTCCTCCAATCGAATCTGTGCTCAGCACTCCTTGCTAGCCCCACATCGAACTCACTCTTTGAGAAGGCGGCTCTCCATCTCATGGGTTGGGTCTTGGCCCTCTCCATCCAAGCGGGTGTAAGGGGTGTGTTCCTTGGGTAGAACTCTTCCAGGGGAATCTCTCCGTCTTGTTCTCTCACGATGCCACATGGTGAGACTGGGGTTGCTTGGTTTACCTGGCCCAAGAGCATTCTAGCTGGCACCTTTACAGGTGAGGCTGTTGTGTTTCAGATACTGACTGAGACTCTCCCTTTGTTTCTCTTCAGTGCCTTGGTCGACAACACTTCAGGAATTATTTCCAGGCCTTTATCATGTTTCTGTCTGTCCGTCTCAAGGACAACAAAAGGGCCAGGCTGTGTCCAACTCAGCTTGATGGAGGCTTTTAGGCAGACTACCTCACCCGGTTGTACCAGCTTTTCACTCTGGTCTAGGCGCCAGATTTTGGCCACTCCTTCAGCTCATGCACTAGATCCTGGTACACCTGTGTTAGCATAGGGTGCACCTTCGGGAAGAGGTGCTCTTCTCCTGCACAAGTGGTATGAGTAATCTTCGGACCAGGTCAGTATTGGTTACAATAATGATAGAGTTTGTTTTAGCACCTGGAGGGCGAGGGCAAACCACTGCTAGGGTATCAAAGGTCTCTGCCTTCCCGGCTACACAGGGGTCAAAGGTAAGCTTGATTGGTAAGCATCCATCATAGGGGAAACTCTGAGTCCCAATGCCCCATATCTGCAGTTCCTCTAGCTTTTGAAATGGCAGATGTTGGAGGTGCTTATCATAGAAGTCCCTGTAGAGGAGTGTCACTTGGGCCCCATTATCCAGGAGGGACTCTGTGGGCCTGGCGTGCATTGGTTCGTCGACGCCTCTAAAGCCACGTACACACGATCGGTTTTACCGATGAAAACAGTCCGATGGATTTTTTTAATCGGACAAACCGATCGTGTATGGGCCCCATCGTTTTTTTTTCCATCGGTGTCAAAAAATAGAACATGTTTTAAATTTTTCCGATGGATAAAAAACCGATAGCAAATTCCGATCGTCTATGGGCAAGTCCATCGGTTAAAAAACCCACGCATGCTCAGAATCAAGTCGACGCATGCTCAGAAGCATTGAACTTCATTTTTCTCAGCTCATCCGAGTGTTTTACGTCACCGCGTTTGGTCGGTTTTTTGACTAATGGTGTGTAGGCAAGACTGATGGAAGTCAGCTTCATCGGTTTTCCGATGGAAAAATCCATTGGTTTAAAAACCATAGGAAATCTGATCGTGTGTACAGGGCTTTAGTCTGGGCAGGAAGGGCTGAGGTGCTGTGTCGTTTTGAGACAATGCCAGGGGTCTTCTCTAAGGGTTTTGATCCCTCCTTTGGGGCTTTCTTCACGTCGTTACATTTTTTGGAGTTAACTAACACAACAGGGCACCCGGTTGGCTCCTTCACCAGGGCCCTCTGGAGTTTTCCGCAGGCTTTTGGCGTTGTGTCTCAGACTTCACTGGGCTTGGGCACATTCATCGATAGTGTCCTTTTCCTCCACAATTGAAACAAACTTCGTCACCCATCGACTTTCGAGTTGAGGAAGTGGATGTAGCCTGAATTACTTTTGTCGCGGTTTCTCCTTCTTTATCTGTTTCAGAGACCTTTGCCATCAATGAAGTCAGCAGCTCCATCACTTGTGCCATTTGAGACTTTAAAGTGGCTATTTCAGGGTCCTGTTCCACTGTTCTTGCAGGTCTGACTTCAGCTAGAGGGGTAGAGGTTGGTTGAATAGTTGCTTGCTGGTCATTTAACAGTGCCTCTTCATCCCTCACCACTCTAATAAGGTCAGGGTACCTTAGTGACATGACACCCACAGAGGTTTTCAAATGAAGCCAGACTGGATCAGAGTGCAGAGCCCCTCTTAAGATTTGCTGTATCCTGGCTTGGTCTATGGCAGCGGGCGTCATTCCTTTTTTTAGCACAATCTGATATAACATCTTATTTAGCCGTCTGATGTATTCGGAAAGACGCTCTCCTTGGTGTTGGAGGGTGTGTTCAAACTGGTAGATTAAATCAACTGCCTTCTCTAACCGCCCAAACTCTTCTTGTAACATAACCAAGTAATCGTAGGCTGTACAGGTGGTATTGCTGAACCTCAAGTTCCTGACAGCTATCGCGGCAGCTCCTCGTAGGCTCTCACTTATACGCTGCTTCTTTTGGGCCTCTGGTAGTTCCCATTCTTTCAGAGCTTGCATGGCTTGCTCTATCCAGACATCAAATTCTTCCTCCCCAGCCAGCACAGGCTGTTTTCTTGAGAAGATCCTCAGCTTTCTGTACCCAGCCTCCACACATACTGTGTTGCCCTTCTGGCACTTTGACACAAAATCCCCCAAAGCTGTAAGGAGTTCTGGCCCTATCATGGTCAGGGGTGCTGAGGAGGTGGCTGTTCCTCTAGCTGGCTCTACCCGACCAGTACTGAGGGGGCCCTCATCTGGAACTCTTGGGTGTACTATGTAAAACTTCATCTTGTTTCCCAATTGTACGCTTTTTCTTTGAAACTTTCGGGTACTCCCTTTCTCCATTCTAACAGTGCATGAGTGTGAAAGGTCCCTTGATCCGGCCTGATGACAATCATCCATGCTTTTCTGTGTGGGGATAGTTTCTTTACAATTTTATTGACCTCTTCTTCTCCCCAGTCCTCGCCAGGGAGCTCAATTGCTACACTTGCTTCTGAGCGAGCGTCTTCCTAGACCACGGTGAAAGGGTCCATACTGGCGCCAATAGGGTGGGGCTTGATTGCAGAGTAACAGTATATCCCGGACTCGAGCCCCCACGTGTAGCACTGACCCCCGAAGGAGCTGCTGAATTTGTTTGGGCCTTTACTTGGCTCAATCCCCTTGACACAGCTGTGGTGCAATGTTGGTGTGGAGATAATGGTGAAGGACAACCCCACAATATACAATATAATAACAGTATACTTTTTCTATTACCTGTGTATCCAATGGCTCCACCTGCTGCTGAAAAGGGAACAACACTCCACACCAAAGTACTTAACCAAGAACTTATTTTTACTAAGGTTAGTGTAAAGTAATAATTTCAGCAGTTGCAATGTCACATAAACATAACGTAACAGTACAGTAGGTACACACAACAGATTGTATCTGTACAGTTATCCTAGGTGACCTCTGAGAATGTGGCTCCAATTGGGACTAGTGCTCAGAGTGATAACTCCTTACTCTGGGCACCTTCCCAATTACAGCACACTCTGGTGAATACAGAAATACAAATGATATATATAGTACAACAATACTACAAGGGAGCTCCCCCTACTTTAATAAAGGTGCAAGGCCTTGCAATACAAGATGCAGTCTTTGATCTTCTTTCTTCTGCTAGCTATTGAGTTTGTAACAATTTGTAATCCAACAGTGGAATAACAAGGGTTAACTTGAGATGAGTATTGGAACTGTTTCTGTAGTGTGATCCACTTGTAATTACCTCTGGTGTAATTGCTCAGGAATAACACAGTGTTAAAGTGAAGTGAAGGATAGACTTGAGGCCTGCTTAAACTCAGTCTTTATTATATTCTCCTCCGTGGGACTACAGGTCCCAGCAACACTGTGTTAAAGTCTAAGTGTATGCAAGTGCGTAAAAAACTGTGGGCAACAGCCCTCTCACCAAACTGGGCCTGAAGGGATGGAACAGCTCCGCTCCGCTGGTCACAGTCTTGCTTCTCACCGGCCGGCTTCCGTCACACCGCTCCGCAAGATGAACCGGACCCTCTGATGGCTCCAACAGATGTCTCTGGATCCTTCCTGATCCAGTCACTCAGTTTCTCCAGCGATCAGATGAATGGCAGAGTCTTTAAATGTTCTGTTCCCAGTGGCAGTAGGCCGCGCTCTCTGGAGACCTCCTCACAGGTCCATACAGGCAGGCCATGCATCCAGAAGAGACCTAAGATGGCCGCGCAGGGCCTTTTTATATCCTACCCAGAATGCAATTCAGTACTGAGTGTTCATGGGTAGGTCACCTGACATTCTGGGTAGGTAGGTCATAGCAAAAATGTAAACAGAACAGTCATTTCCTGTTGTATCTCTAGTGCTATATAAAAGGAAATACTTAGAGTTAATTTCTTGTATTGCCACTAGATGGTGCCAAATACTAAGCTTCGACACTGCTCATAGACTTACATTATAAAGCATTAATAGGCAAAAATACCAGCGCTACACACATCTGGCCCATCTCACGGTTAATTGATAGTACACAGAAGTGTGTGGATCCATAGCTGTCATTAAGTACAGTAGCAGCTTTCAAATCTGTCCACTGCCCTGCCTTGTCAATTAAATAGCTAGGCAGACCTGATGGTGAACTAGTCTCTCAGTTCCCCTACAGGCTGCGCCCACCCAAATGGCACATCAAATATGAGCTTTGCCATAATTGAGTAAAGACACTATTACCAGTTCTTTTGTTAACATTTAGCTGTAGCTGATTGGGGCCAGGGATAGAGCTCTGGGCAGGAAGCTGTCACCTGTCACATGACAGCTTTCCAGTACAGACAATCTCCACTTTGAATATTGGCATATCTCCATATGCCAGCTTTGAGTTGGTTTAAATTACCACAAATTCTCTAATCTGATAACTGGTGGTAATTCTTAAACAATCTGCTGCTGCGATATCTACAGGTTCTTAAAGTGGTTGTAAACTCTCCCCCACAACTTTATCCCATGTAAATCAGCATAAAAAACCCTAATGAACACTGCTTGTAGATATCTCCTTACTTGCTTGGTATTGTTGTAATCCTTTTTGTTCTTTAGAATGACGTCACTGGAGCATGCCCAGATGCCCCCTGATTTACGGCACACTCTGCTTGCTTGTCTGTCTCTTAACAGGACTTCCTACGGCACAACACTGAAATCCCACGAGACTGCATAATCACTCAGAGCTTCCTCCAACACTCCATGTGACCATGTGACATCACATGGAGTATTAACCTGGGCATCAGACTGCATTACTGCAGTCTTATCAGCTGAAGCTGATAAGACTGACATAGGCAAACACTAGATAATCGGCACAAGTAAATACTATGAAATAAAACAAGTCAGCTATGAGCAGGGAAGCAGGGTTGCCATAGAAACGTTGGATTGAAAAGGAGGCTTGGTTAACAGTACAGGAAGTGCTCAATGTAAGGGTGGAAATACACTCTACTGTGGACTCAAAACAATACTTAAGATGGGGCTGCCTTACCCCTGGAAACAAGTTTTTTTAAAGTTTCTTTAAACAGTAAGTAATATGCGATTTGGGCTGGATTACAGTGGCTATAGTTTGATAATTACTTAATAGAATGGACTAAATGAAAAGAAGCATCAGAGTGGGAGAGTTTACTTCCTCTTTAAAGTGGCAGCCATTAGAACTATCTGAATTTGTCGCCCATGTCGGTAGTGTTAACAAAACTGGTGCAAATGCCTGCCTGACTAAGGCACAGATAGTTCTAAAGGAAACTACCACCAGGAGGGTGTTTTACATGCTTTATTAGATTCCCCTGAACATGTCAGTAAAATTTTAGACCATCTGTATACTTAAAGGATACTTTGTGGAAGGGTTAGAACCTCTGTTAATTTTCTTTATTAATGCCTGTGTTTCTACTGGGGAATTCAGTCCCTCTACTTGTCCCCTCAACGATTGTCATAAAGACAGAAATTGAGGGGGTATACAAATCCCTGGAGGTTGGGCAGTGAAATTCGATATACTTAAGGCCATTTGTCTATGGGAACCTTCAAAGAAAATCTGTCTCTATATAGTAAAAATGACTTTGAACGCAAGCTTTTTAAGTATTTATATGCACTGTCCAAGAAGAGGGCATCTGACTTTGTTGTTCCCTGAAAAGTCAAGTTTTAGGTACAACTATGGTCCTGGGCAGGATATTTACATTTCTCTTCTGTATCTAAACGCTCAAACAAAATTAATTATATTCCTTTATGTTAACGTGGTCAATCTACCAGTAACATAGTTCCTGTCCTAGGGTGTCATACCATGCCGTGGTAAAAAAAATATATTGCATGTTGTCTTTTTAAAGAGCACATCATTATAGCGCGGTGCTGTGAAGTTTCTTTATAGAGAACAAGGTTTTTTGCCTTGTCTGTGCATTGGTACTTCATTGGGCAAGGCTGCCCAGTGTACAGTAGCCTAATGCATTTGGTGTGAACAGGTCCTTAGTTTTCATGGCTACATCCATTATGGGCTGGTGCAGTCCCCATGCTGCTAGGCACACATGCCCGCCCCAGAGTGCTGCTTGGTTCTGTCAATTGGTATTTTGCTACATACAGAATTTCAGGGGGGTTTTAGGGACTATGGTGGTGCAGAGGAAGAATGACCAGGAATGGTAAAGACAGTATATGACAGAGGGTACTTGCTTCGTATCTGCTCTGTCACCTCTGTATTTATATAGCAGTGCTGCAGAAGGTGTCCATATTTTGTAATGACAAGGCCAAAGAAGCAGATGTTCTAGACCAGTGGTCTCCAAACTACGTCCCGGGGACCAGATGAAACCCTTTGCTTGCCTTTTCTGGCCCTTGGGGTACTTTTTCTCTTACTGATATAACGAACTATTCCTCCCACTGACACCAAGAGTAGGGCGTAATTCCTGCTACTGACATCAACAATGGGCACTTTTTCTCCCATTGACGCCAATGACGGCACTATTCCTCCTACTGACACCAATGACAGGTACTATTCCTCCCTCTGACACCAACAATAGGCCACTATTCCTCACACGAACACCAACAATGGGGTACTATTTCTCCCACTGATACCAATGATGGGACACTATTTCCCCCACTGACACCAACGACAGGTACTATTCCTCCCACTGACACCAATGATGGGACACTATTTCTCCCACTGACACCAACGATGGGCACTATTCCTCCCACTTATATCAACGACAGGTACTATTCTTCCCACTGTTACCAACAATGGGGCACTATTCCTCCCGCTAGTACCAAAGATAAATTGTTTACTCCCACTGGCACCAGGACATTTTCTACTCCCAGTGGCCACTGTCTGGCCCCCCTAAAGTCTGAAGAATAGTAAACTGATCCTTTGTTTAGAAAGTTTGGAGACCCCTGTTCTAGACCCACTGTTAAACACTGGGGAATCTAGGAAAGATTTGCATGGTCCCACTTGTTATCAGTAAAGTGAACCTGTCAAATCAAATTAAGCAAACTTTCATGCTGCCATTTTTTAGGTATATACTTGAGCACCCTAGGACCCCTGAATGTCAGGATGCTCTACTAGGGCTTGTTCACACTTGCTAAATTACTGATGCTCAACAAACGCTCCTATAGCGTTTGAAAAGCATTAGTGTGGACGTCAAACAGGCATCAATGAGCTTTAGAACGGGGCATTTTACAAGTGTTAAAACGCTCCCTAAATGCCCTATGTGCGGTTTCGTATCGTTTGATGAGCGTTAAAACTGCTCCACAATGGAAAGTGACAGATTTTAATGCTCCGAAACCACCCCAAAACTGCACAGAAATCGCCTGCCAAGCGTTTACGGAGCGTTACCATAGACTTGAATGGGAGGCGTTGAAAAGCTTCAACGCCTCCTTACTTGACATGAAGCTTCAGTTTTGAAGCGAAGTGACGCTAACGCTTCATGTTTTTTTTAAGTGAACAGCACAATGTGCTGCCTATTGAATCTTGTGCATAGGCATTTGAGGGGCATTTTTAACGCCAGTCAAACGCCTATTCTTAAGCCAGTGTGCACTCAGCCTTACACACACTTCTTTGGAGAAAGATGAGCTCAGTCTTCTATACTTCACTATATGTACTAGTGACAGGTGATTTCACTGTTTACAAATGGGGAACCCAAAACTGGAGGGGCCAGACTAGAGCCTGATTCATATACCCTGAGGTCAGGATTTACACAAAGCCTTGGGTTTCAGGGTTCCCAGACTGCGCAGATACCTGTGCAAACATTTTTAGAAGCTTGTTTTCAGTTCTTGGTGTCAGATTAATACTTTTGATATGTTTACATTCCCTGAGTAATAAACACTTTTGTTGTAGAAATATCCATTACCTTGTCAGTACCTGTCATTTCTGACTTCTTTTGAAAGGATAATTGTATTTTGTTTAAAGATGACAGAAGGATTATTCATTGCACAATGTAACATATACTTTCAGCTGGGTCACGTTTTTGAACTAGAAAGCTGAACTGATAACTAATTTTTGGAATGCAGTTTGGAGATTGTAACAATTCTGGCAGTGTGCGAGTGCCAATCTAAAATGCAGTGAAGTCACATGCACGTGGAGTGATGTGTGAGAAAGGGAAACAGCTGACAATGCAGTATAACTTTTCATAACATAAATTCACAGGAACACACACGTCTTTCCAAGAAAAATGTATTTACACTGGACTTGAATATTTTGATTCATAAAGGAAGTTGGAGAACTTTGATTAACACAAGAGATAAATTATGAATATTTGTAGGAAATTTCAGTACGTTTGTAAGAAAATTTGCAGTACATTAGATAAGTTGATGAATGTCGTCTGAAAGCACTTCAAATTTTTGTTTGCTTTTAGCATTTGATTTTGGAACGAATAGGCTTTCCGGAGCTAAAACCACATTCACTGTTGGATATTCGTTGGTTTGAGAAAAATTCTCCATCCTGTTCCTTTGAATTTCTCCTCATTTTAGTTGAAAACAAACATCGATTTGACCCTACTAACATATGGAAAATTTCATGAATGTTCTTGAAGCAAAAAAAATCTATTGAAATTCTACTACTATATGGCCAGCATACATACCTTTCTCACTTCTATTATCCAGTGTTTTTTTTTTTTTTTTCAGAGATTGTTGCAGATTTTATTACATTTTGCTAAACCTTTGTGCCAAACCTGCTTGGACCCACAAGACCGGACCCCTTAAAGCGTGTCCTGAAAACATAGCTGTTGGGGCAAATGAAAAAATATAAAGGACAGTTCTCAACTATGTTGTTTATAGTGGACCAATAACTCCAACAATCTGTTAAAAAAAAAACTTAAGTTGTACTTTAAAATTGCTTCACAGTTCACTACATTACTGACCCAAAACAAGTATGTGTTTGTTACATCACAAATCAAAGTAAGGTATATATATACTAATTTTAATATTAAAATATATCTATAGATATATACATATATCTATAGATATATATTTTCCTAAATTTCAGGTTTGTGATTCTCTGTGTGGTAAAGTAAAAGTATGATTGACGGTCTTGGCACTTTCTGCAAGTTGGCAATGTCATGTTCTATATTTTTATTCTGGATAGGTTAACTTTAAAGGCATGTAATCATTAGAAAGAGTGCCAGATGGTCATCTTAAGAGTCCATAATTCTTTATTGTAGATTAACAATGTGACTGTAGGAAGATAAAAAGGTAATCAATGTGTTTCAGGGGGCCCTGAATATGTTTCAGTTTGTGAGGACATGGCCCCTTGGAAGGGCCCCCGCATTGTGGTAGATCTGCTAAAGTCTAGTCATCAAGCCCAACCAGCAGGCTCTATTTTGATGGAAATTAAGATCCAAGTCCAGCACCTCATACTGTAGCTACTTACCGTATATACTCGAGTATAAGCCGACTCGAGTATAAGCCGAGGTACCTACTTTTACCACAAAAAAAATGGGAAAACTTATTGACTCGAGTATAAGCCGAGGGGAGGAAATGTGCCCATTGCCCAACCTTACTGTGCCCATTGCCATCTCACTCTGCCACCTCACTGTGCACATTGCCACCTCACTGCCCATTGTCACCTCACTGTGCCCATTGTCGCCTCACTGTGCCCCCTTACTGTGCCCATTGCCATCTCACTGTGCCACCTCACTGCCCATTGTCACCTCACTGTGCCCCCTTACTGTGTCCATTGCAGCCTCCCTGTGCCCGAGTCAGTGTACCTGAAAATCTTGTAATTCCGCGGCCGGCGTCCATTGTTCAAATCTCGCGCCGTTCTCCCTGTCCCTTCCGTGATAGGCGTTTCCAGCAAACACTGTGTTTAGTGTTTGCGCCTATCACGGAGGTCCTCTTATTCTCTGACTCCCAGCAGGCACTGTGATCAGTGCTCCGCCAATCACAGACGTCGGACAAGAGAACCTCCGTGATAGGCGCAACACTCAACACAGTGTTTGCTGGAAACGCCTATCGCGGAAGGGACAGGGAGAAAGGCGCTAGATTTAAACAATGGACGCCGGCCGCGGAATTTCACGATTTTCAGGTACTGACTCGAGTATAAGCCGAGGGGTATACTTTCAGCCCTAAAAAAAGGGCTGAAAAACTCGGCTTATACTCGAGTATATACGGTATTTTAGAACTTGTAAACGCAGGCCCCTGTGAAGGCAGTTTTCTCTAATGTTCCTTTTTTACCGATCAATAGAAGGGCATGGATTGTTAGAGGGAACGTGCCAAAGTTTGACTTCAAAACTGAAAGTCAGTATATGGAGTGCTGAAGATAATAAACAAAGGTTTGTTTTAAACTTTGTGTATTAGTTTAATTTATTTAATGAAAGCATACCATAAACTTGGGCAATTAAAACTGAACATTTATAAGAGCTCATGCACCCACACATGAATGCAGAAGCATGGGAATACATCATAAAGTACACCTATATTTCGGCACCTGGGATCCCAAATTGGTGCATAATTCTGTCCATATGACTGTATTAACTAATTATGCAGTATGTGGGTATACGCCCGTAAATGGCAGTACTTGCATTTGCATACACATGGGTGTAAATTCTGGAGTTTTGCATTTGGGATATTATGCTCATAAGCATGCACATGTGTAGCGGGGTCTTTTTTAAGGCCCCGGGACTACGTTACCCAGAACCCCGTTCGGCACCCAGGGTGCATTCAGCCACCGCAGAGACTGATGGGAGGGGCTATATGAGAGGAGAACGAGGCGGAGCTCGGCCTCTTTGGACAACAGGGCTTCCTGTGCGGATCTGCTGTAGTGCAGGGCCTGAAGCCTGGGGCCTTGCACACCTTCCAAAGAGCCTTCCACCCCATTGCGAGCCTGGGTGGCATCTGACTGTTCAAGTTGCTGACATTGTTGGATCGGAGACCCGACCGTTGCAGACGTTGTGCGCGGAGACACAGCAGGTGGAAGTCCCGGACTGGGATCGCGTCCGGAGTGGTGAGCGAGCACCTGCTTAATCCAATAGACTGTACTGTTATTAGGCCTAGAGACTGCCTTGGCCCAACAGGCTTTATTTACTGTTCCACTGGAGACTAGTAGCGGAACTGAGTTGAGAAGTCTCCAGTGAAGTGTTCTTCTTTGATTGCCTACCTTGTGGATTACAAATACTGTTCCTGTATGTGCACCACCATTCAAGTTGCATGCGAATAAATTATTACCCTAAGACTGAGTTAAATCTGTGTCAGGCCTGACCAGGGGTAGAACTTTTGATTGATGCGCCACATGGCACATGTTTCATTATAGCTGCACGTGGTGTGTGATCGCTCTGCACTATTAGTGTGTGGTATAGTTACTGCTGCAGGGCTCTGTAAGCAACTTATGTGTTATGTTCTAACCTATGCCTTTTACACAAGAGTAAAACCGTTATACCTTACCATTGCTATTAGTGTGTTGTCATTGCACATAGCGTTATCTCTCAGTACTGTTAGATTGTGTGTATAACCAGGTATAGGGTGTGAGAGGTACAAACCGGGGGTTGGCGGAGCTGTATGCAGGGCCCGAAACAAATCCAGCGGCTCTCTTAACTGGGGGTAGCGCTACACGTGGGGGCTCTCGAGTCCGGGATCCTGATACAGCAAGTAACGTGCCAAAAGTACCAGCATGGACCCACTAGAAGTAGGACAGTGGTGCAAGGCGGTCGGCACAGATTCAGCCGGGGTAGTGGTCATAGAACTCCCAGGGATCTGGCAAGAAGAAGCGGTGAAGCAGCTAGTGATGTCACTGTCCCCGCACCAGAAGGTATGTGTGGTGGATGTCAGGTCGAATTCTTCACTGACCCACGCACTAATAGAGTGGAAGAATGGAATCCCAGAGCATTTCAAGAATCCAAGTATAAAAGCAATAGATGATCAGACTTATAGCCTAATACATGCGCTGCCACTCAAGTCAGGAGGATGGTTTCAGACACCGAAACTATCTCCACCACCGTCTCCAAAAGCAGAAAAACGGGAGAAGAAAGAGAGTCCCGGATTACCACCTGCCACTCTCAGCGCAGAATTATGCGCAGTCCTGGGGGAAATTGTTGCCCAGTGTAAGAAGGATCCTACAGACTACCAAATGTCGGGATACAGAAATCTTCGAATATTTTCTGGAAGGAAGCCTGTACCTTTGGGTGAAGAGGGGTTTGAGGAGTGGTTAGACGGTGCCACCCAGGCCTTAGAAGAATGGGAAGTTCCAGAACACAGAAAGAAACAGAGAATTGCTGAAAGCTTGAAGGGGCCTGCTTTAGAGGCCATACGCAACCTCAAGATGAGCAAAACAGACTGTGATGCACAGGATTATCTGGATATTCTGCAGAATGTGTTCGGTGGAACAGAGAAAATCACTGAACTCACTTACCAGCTGGAGCACTGCTATCAAAAGACAGGAGAGAAACTGTCAGAATTCATGAGGCGCCTGGATAAGATCCTGCATAAGATGATACTGAAGAAGGGGATCGACCCACGGAAGGTGGATGAGGCCCGTGTTCAGCAGGTGATGAGAGGATCTCAGCCCCTGGACCCCATCACATTAGCACTACGCACGCGACAGGACGGGAAGAGCCTGGAATACCCTGACTTAATCCGAGTGGTCAGAGAGGAAGAAGCTATGCTGGAGGAAAAGAAGAGGAATCAACCAATTGAGCCAGCTAATCCCCCTCCAGTGATGGTCAGGACAGCCATGACCTTGGAGAGAGACTCAGAGGTGGATGCTTTGAAGTCACAGATGTCCCAAGTATTGGAGATGCTGACCTCCCTGATGGAAAAGGATCCAAGGGTACCAGAGAGGGAAGGACCAAGGAAGGAACTGTTCCCAAACACCTCAGCGCCCGCGTCCCTACAAGATTGGGGGGACATGACTTGTTTCAACTGTGGAGGGGTTGGCCATGTCGCCAAAGTGTGTTCCAGTCCCAAGAAAAAGAAACTGAATAACCTCAAGTCGGCGGAAAACTCCAGAGGGCCCCGGTGAAGGAGTCAACCGGGTGCCCATCATCTCCAGTGAGCTCCAAACTGAATTCAGAAGCTACTGAGTTCATTCCGTCCAGTCCTTTGTCGGATTCTTGGGAAGATGCCTGTGTCTTACTCCCAGAGGAGGATCCAAGAGATTCCATGTACCTCCCTGCTCCGGAGTCAAGTGCCCCAGGACCAGTGGACACTCCAAAGTTGGTTCCGGAAGAGGAACCTGTTTTAGCCGGACCAGAAAGCCCAAGAGGACAAAGGATGAGAAGAGCCATAAAACCTCCCAGAAGATTGACTTACTCACAGATGGGGAGGAGCTCGGAAGACACTGTGGTTACTGCCAGGAGGAGTATGGAAGACCCTAATCCCTCCACTGTTCATTTGGTGGGGGGCAACCCCAACTCACTCTCTGGCACAGCTAGGCAGGACACTAATGACAGTGTGACCTGTGGGCAGGGGAGTTCTCCTCCTTGTTTTGGGTGTGAATTTCCTCTGCCAACATCATACGCAACTTTGGCTAATGTTGTGTGTACTGTAATTTAATGTTATCTTTGGGGACCAAAGAGTTTAAGTGGGGGGAGTGTGTAGCAGGGTCTTCTTTAAGGCCCTGGGACTACGTTACCCAGAACCCCGTTCGGCACCCAGGGTGCATTCAGCCACCGCAGAGACTGATGGGAGGGGCTATATAAGAGGAGGGCGAGGCGGAGCTCGGCCTCTTTGGACACCGCGCTGCAATCAACAGGGCTTCCTGTGCGGATCTGCTGTAGTGCAGGGCCTGAAGCCTGGGGCCTTGCACACCTTCCAAAGAGCCTTCCACCCCATTGCAAGCCTGGGTGGCATCTGACTGTTCAAGTTTCTGACATTGTTGGATCGGAGACCCGACCGTTGCAGACGCTGTGCGCGGAGACACAGCAGGTGGAAGTCCCGGACTGGGATCGCGTCCGGAGTGGTGAGCGAGCACCTGCTCAATCCAATAGACTGTACTGTTATTAGGCCTAGAGACTGTCTTGGCCCAACAGGCTTTATTTACTGTTCCACTGGAGACTAGTAGCGGAACTGAGTTGAGAAGTCTCCAGTGAAGTGTTCTTCTTTGATTGCCTACCTTGTGGATTACAAATACTGTTCCTGTATGTGCACCACCATTCAAGTTGCATGCGAATAAATTATTACCCTAAGACTGAGTTAAATCTGTGTCAGGCCTGACCAGGGGTAGAACTTTTGATTGATGCGCCACATGGCGCATGTTTCATTATAGCTGCACGTGGCGTGTGATCGCTCTGCACTATTAGTGTGTGGTATAGTTACTGCTGCAGGGCTCTGTAAGCAACGTATGTGTTATGTTCTAACCTATGCCTTTTACACAAGAGTAAAACCGTTATACCTTACCATTGCTATTAGTGTGTTGTCATTGCACATAGCGTTATCTCTCAGTACTGTTAGATTGTGTGTATAACCAGGTATAGGGTGTGAGAGGTACAAACCCTAGACAAACTGTGCCAGAGGGGGTCGAGTAGATTGCCGGGGGTTGGCGGAGCTGTATGCAGGGCCCAAAACAAATCCAGCGGCTCTCTTAACTGGGGGTAGCGCTACACATGTAATCACGAATACCAAAATTTACGGGTGTATACCTTGGTGCAGTGTATTCTTTCAGTATATTTCAATGAGCAGAATTATGCACTAGCTGGGGCTCCCTGTCACAAGAAAATACAGGCAATATACAAGATAAAAAAGACACCCCATATATCTATATGATTGTCAATGTAAGCCTTCTAATTTGAAATAGGACTTATTTTCTTTTCTTTTTTTTCAATATCACTTCTTATGTGAGACCTCCTTATGCAGAATCTGTTTGAGAAACCTGGTACTAGGCTACACAGTATGAATTGTGTGGAAGAAAGACAGGACCCTGCGTTTTAATTATTATACTATGTATTATAAAACAGCATGAATACCACCCATATGCAAGTAATTTATTTTAGTGTTTTTATATTTATTTTTGTATCAAAATAAACTCAGGAAAGTAACGGCAGCAATGCTATATTCCGCATCAGGAACATACTGCCTAACCAGCCTTTGCTGTTGCATGAGGACATCAGAATAGAAGGGAACCAATCAGTACTTGCCAGGATTTATTTATTTTTTAAACAGTTTTATTTACGGTATATTATCACTAGACCCTTTCCGCCTAAATGATTTTAGACACTGTATATCCCCGCCTTGGTTTTAGCTTTTCATCACTACTGGTGTTCCATCTTTCTCCATTATGGGCTAAGCAAACCCAGTGGCCAGGAGGCTGCCAGCCTGGTGCCTAATATCCAACATAGCAACTGGTTAGAAACTATTATAATCCATCTAAACTAAACAAGCAGAACTGTAACAAATGCATTTTTAATGTAATCTGCCACAGTCAATGTCACACAATGTCTTTACAATGCAATGTCTTTGTACATCCGATTTATCTATCTTGTAAACCACAGATTTGTGTTATGTTGCAAACAGCAGGCAGTATAAGCTATGTGTAGTACTGGCACAAACTTTGCTGCAGAGCTTGCTGTGTGGGTAAAATCAGATCTTTATTTAAATGTCACTGTAAAGCTATGTTTGCAGTCTTGTGGATATGGAAAACTAAAAAGCAATAGAATGGCTCAAATATATATAGGGCTGGAAGATCCCTGTACACATATACGGCACTGCACACTGTAATTGACAGCTCACTAGTCTTTATTATACAGCCCATATAGTGACTTATTGGGCTATACACAGCATTCAGCACCAGTGTGCAGTCACAGGGCCAGGGTAAGCAATGACGTGGTTCGTAGCCATCGGGTAGGGCTGGCGGTGTGTGTGAGAAGTGGATAGAAAGAGGTCTGGAGACTCCTATGTATAGGCTGTCACCACTGTGTATCCTCCTCTTGCTAGCCCTACACCTGCCGCCATGTGTGACAAGGAGTTGATGTGGGCCCTGAGGAACAGAGACTTGGACGCGTCAAAGAGTTTAATGCTGGGGTGAGAAATGCTGAGTGGCTGATTACTGAGTGAGGGGAGACACCTGACAGAGAAGGGGATGGAGAGGATAGTGTCAGGCCAGTCCTGTCAGTGCTAGTATGAAGGGGTGCCTGAGTCCCCTGTCAGTGTTGTGACTGGGTGGGGGCTGCAATCCTTTATCAGTGTAAATAATAGAGGAGAGGTAGACTCCACTGCCAGTGTTATGCTGGGTATACACGTTTCAAAATGTGGCTGGTTCAGCAGGAACCAGACAAATTTCAATCTGTGTGTAGCCCTCTCTGGGTAACAGAAACCAATCATTAGACCAGCTTCTGTGGAATGGGCCTGCTGGAAAACCAGCATTGTGTTACGTAGGGGGCTGGAAAATGACCTGTCAGTGTTGATGAGAGGGGTGCTGGAGTTTTATGTTAGTTTCGGGAACAGGGGTGCTGGATTCTCATGAAAATGTCAGGGGCAGGGATCCTAGAGTCTCCTAGCAGCGTTGGGTAAGGGGCTGGAGAATGTCCTGTCAGTGTTGATGAGGGGGTGCTGGAGTCTTCTGTCAGTGTCAGGAACAGGGTTGCTGGAGTCTCCTATCAGTGTCAGGGGCAGGGGCGCTGGAATTCCCTATCAGTGTCCGGTACAGGGGTGCTGGAGTTCCCTATCAGTGTCCGGTACAGGGGTGCTGGAGTTTTCTGCCAGTGTCAGGGACAGGGGTGCTGGAGTTCCCTATCAGTGTCAGGGGCAGGGGTGCTGGAGTTCCCTATCAGTGTCAGGGGCTGGGGTTCTGGAGTCTCCTATGAGTGTCAGGGGCAAGGGTGCTGGAGTTTCCTGTCAGGGGCAGGGGTTCTGGAGTTCCCTATCAATGTCAGGGACTGGGGTGCTGGAGTTCCCTATCAGTGTCAGGGACAGGGGTGCATGAGTCTCCTAGCAGTTTTGGGTAGGGGGCTAGTGAATGTCCTCTCAGTGTTGATCAGGGGGTGCTGGAGTTTTCTGTCTGTGTCAGGGACAGGTTTTGCTGGAGTCTCTTATGAGTGTCAGGGGCAGGGATCCTGGAGTTCCCTATTAGTGGCAGGGGCAGGGGTGCTGGAGTTCCCTATTAGTGTCAGGGGCAGGGGTGCTGGAGTTCCCGATCAGTGTCAGGGACAGGGGTGCTGGAGTTCCCTATCAGTGTCAAGGACAGGGGTGCTGGAGTTCCCTATCGGTGTCAGGGACAGGGGTGCTGGATTTCCCTATCAGTGTCAGAGATAGTGGTGCATGAGTTCTCTATTATGCCGTGTACACTCGATCATTTTTCTCATCGGGAAAACTGTCATGTTTTCACTTGGATGAGAAAACCGCCGAGAATCATGACGAGAAATATTAGAACATGCACTAATTTTTCTCGTCGCGAATCGCAACGTTTTTTTCCTTTGCAGTTTTCCCATAGGGAAACACTGCTAGGGAGCCTACACACGGCCGGTTTTCTCGACCAAGAGAAAACCTGTCGTGAAAAACGGCCGTGTGTACACTGGGAAAAGGGGACCAAGCCGGTCCTCGTTTTTCCCGTCGGGTTTTACGGCGATGTTTTCACCGCCGAGAAACTCGATCGTGTGTACGCGGCATTAGTGTCAGGGACAGGGTTGCTGGAGTTCCCTATCAGTGTCAGAGACAGGGGTGCATGAGTTCTCTATTAGTGTCAGGGTCAGGGGTGCTGGAGTCATCTATCAGTGTTGGGAAGGGGGCTGGAGAATGACCTGTCAGTGTTGATGAGGGGGGCCTGGAGTCTTCTATCAGTGTTGGGGAGTGGGTTTATTCTAGAGTGCTGGAGTATATATCATGGTTAGTTGATTGTGGGGCTACTGACAGTGACAGGAAACTTTTACAGGACAATTTACTGGTAGTGCCAATGGGAGGTAGTTAGTGTGTGTGTGATTTTTCCAACTACTAAATGGTAGCGCATTGTTTCACTGACGCATGGGCCATTTTTGTTAGCATTTACCACCAATGACATTTTTGTTTCTCCTACTGACCAATGGACCAAGGTATTTTTTCTTCCGGTCACTATTGACACCAAACAATTTTTCACCCACTGATTACCAATGGTAGAACAATTTTTCCCACTGACGAAAGATGCATGGCATTTTTTTCTCCCACTGATCTGCAATACTAGGGATTTTTTTTTCCTTTTTCCATCCAATGATTAGCAGTGTCAGGGGCACCATGTTACATATTCTTAACTGCTGCACTCCGTACCCTCTATTGTATACTACACGCTCCAGACCCCTGTACTCTATATAGTATGGCAAAATTTACATATTCTTACATATTCTTGACTTTCACCCAACTTCAAAATTTTTATTTTGACAAACCAGTATAAAAAAAATAGTGATAAATAAAAGTACTCGTGGGTTTAACCAGCCATTTTATATTGTGGTTTGCATAACTGTGGAGGGTCATTGGCAGGGGTGTGTTCTTTACTTCTATACTTTAAAATGTTACTAAGCCCACAACAGTAAAATCAGTCTGTAAATGCAGTAAATTATGCTTGTTATACTTACTCACTGTGGAACCTAATGCCCTGTACACACGATCGGATTTCCGATGGATTTTTCCGTCGGAATTCTGATGAAGCTGACTTTCATCAGTCTTGCCTACACACCATCAGACAAAATTCCGACCGACCAAAACGCCGTGACAGCACGTACGATGGCACTATAAAGGGTAAAAGTTTGGTGTTAGCCGATTCGTGCTTTTCATTCTCCGTGCTTTTCAGTCCGTTACAGCATGACGAATGTGCTATCTCCCTTACGAACGCTAGTTTTACCAGAACGAGCGCTCCCGTCTTGTAATTTAGTCTGAGCATGCATGGATTTTTCTCCGATGGAGTTCCCCACAGACGATCGGAATTTCCTATCGTTTTTTTTTCCATCTGTAAAATTTAAAACATGTTCTATTTTTTTACACCGATGGAAAAAAGACAGATCGTGTGTACGCGGCATAAGGGGTTAATCCTCCTCATTGTGTAAAAAGGCTGTTTGATCCTGTCTTCTCTGATCCTCCCATTCTTTCACTGTCCCTAATCCATCTCCTGATTAGACAGTGCCTTAGGAGTCACTCTGCACATGCTCAGTTTGGTGTGTTTTGCTAGAGAGTTTATTTTTTATTTTTTGGGAGGGTGCATGTGATCAGCACAGGACCAATCAGCAATGTCCAGACAGAGGGTCAGGGGTCCTGCAGCCTCATAGGACAGTCAGAGTAAAATGAAAACTCCTCCTGCAAGCTTTAACCAGACACTGATAGAGGTCATAAGACTTCTATATACTGCTGATGAGAAACGGTATTTAGCAGTTTCTATTTACTAAAATAATTGCATTTCCATGTTCTGTGTATTGCTGGAGACCAGATATAGTGAATGCAGGGTCCTGAGTTTAGTAACACTTTAAGCGTGAAGGTGTACCTCATTGGTTTCTTATACATTTTGAAGGTATGGTACACCTGAGCTTATAAATAAGCTACACTTTAGAAGGATACTGTCAATATGTTCAGATCAGTGAAAATTTCTAATTAATTACTACACTGTTAAATTGCTCTTTGACTCCCGGAATACGCTGTCATGAGCCTCATTACTGAGAGTGTTTGAAGGAAGAACTTTTCCACTTCTCTGTAGCAGCCAATCAGCCTCTTTATTCCATTCTTGCATATTGCACTAGAAACATAAATGTGAGAAAGGACAAGAGATGTGTGATGAATAAAGAATGTTGGTGGTTCTGGCAGGGGCTTGGAAGAGCACAGACTTGAAGAAGGCCGATTACTACATAGGTGCACAGATCTTGATCTGTATGTATCTTCTGTTTTTTGGGCTTTGAAAATTATAATGCTTGTCAATTTAATCATCTAACATGATTAGTAGCAATTAGGGACAAGCAGGTATGAGTTGTGCTTTTTATGTACTGTATGTGCCTTGGGCAGACTGAATGCTAAATTCCTCCCTATATTTAATTTCAGGGTAAAAATCTAGATAAGTGTTCTTGCATTTATGAAGTCATACATTACCAAATGAAGCTGCAGTAGATTTTCACCAGAAGGATGTTCTTGTGCAAAGTGCTGGTCAGTTGGTGTGTAGCACCTCTTAATTGTTTAGTGGGAATGCAGCCAACACAAGTAGCAATTATAAAACACACAGAATTCTGTAGCTTCATTGAGCAGAAAACTCTGTTATTTATCCACCTTCTTGCTTTGTTATATTTTAAATAGTATCTGCTGGATACTTGGCTGCTTATTGTCCTGATTGCATCGGTTGCTAGAAAACATGGGATCGCAGGCCACACATTCCCCCCCCCCCCCTCAAGCCCAACACTCCCCACAGAATAACTGACTAAACAACCGTATGGCATTATAATGGCCGTGGCACTTTATTGGTATAACAAATACGGTATATATAAACATTCAATATTAATTTTAATCAAAATTAAAAATAGCATATTGATAATGAAATCTTTAATATTGGAAAATCCCTGCTCAGTCTTAGGACTCGAGCGGATAAACCACTTGCAAACTGTAAAGTCCCCCCCCCCCCGATTCGGAGGTGACAAACCACATAAATGTGCCAGCGACAGGGAGGGGGGTGGGGGAGCAAAGTCCAGTGCCCAGCCAACAGCCAGAAGCAGCGGCTGCTGTAGCCTTATATAGGGTCTAAATGGTTCCAGAACCTTCCATCCAGTCACCTTCTCTACCTGGACCAGTCAGAGCACACCTTAACACATGTACCTGAATATCTTAAAGGGGCAGTGACCCAGCAATACGCAATGTGTTTAAATTTCATTTTTTTTTGTAAACTTATTCCAGAGGGAAAGACAAGCAGAAGGGGGGAGGGGGTGGCTGCGGAAACCCATGTGCATGGGCACAAATGAATTGTGCCCTATTATACCATGGGATCCCAGGCCACACATTCCCCCACCTCAAACTCAACACTCCCCACAGAATAACTGACTAAACAACCGTATGGCATTACAATGGCTGTGGCACTTTATTGGTATAACAAATATATAAACATTCAATATTCATTTTAATCAAAATTAAAACATACCATATTGATAATGAACTCTTTAATATTGGAAAATCCCTGCTCAGTCTTAGGACTCGAGCAGATAAACCACTTGCAAACTGTAAAGTCCCCCCACCAGCCATTTCTGTTGCAAACAGGATTGGCCTACGCAACAGCCACAGCCATTTCCACACAAGATTGAATTCCCAGGTTAAACAAATCAACCCCTACTTCCGATAGATGGATAGAATCCGACCTATAGAAACCAGGGATACCCCCGTCTAAATCAATATGACGATATGAAAATCCACCAATGGATGGCATACATATTTTGAGAGACCTGTTGATCCGCCTTCTTACCTTTTCAAGCGGTCTAAGCTGGGAAGCTGTTTCCCAGAAAACAAAGGAGTGACCTAGGATCCACACGGTTCTGTGTAAACCTGGGAAAGTCAAATAACAAGGTTAGGATGAACATACATCCTGAATCTACCAGATTCCCATCTACCCAGTCTGCGAATGATAGCCTCATCTAGACCCATCCGAGCCGCCTCAGTGGCGGCGCTGATGCGGAAAGAATGGGTCGAGAAAAAAAGCACCAGACAGACCAATAGCCCATAAACATTTTTGAAAAACTGAACCGAACTAGTATTTTGTAAGTGGCAGACCTTCTGCGTGTAATAAAAAATTACCTGTAAAGGGGGGCCTGATGGCCAAGTATTTCTGGAGGACTACTGAAGGGCAGATTACTTTATCCCCGCAAGGATAAAGTTGAACCCAGCACCCTTTCCCCAGCTGATCCGTCTTTGAATGACGTATAAACAAACAAACTCCTGAATCAGAAACCAAAACGTCCTGGAACCTCAAATCAGAAGTCCCAGACTTATTGAAGGGTACCAATTCAGATACTCGTAGTGCAGCAAAGAAGGCCAAACAAAAAGCTGCTGAAAACAGACAAGCCTCATACTGATCACGACACACTTGATTGGTGGATATACAAAGGCGTCTAAGCATGTCAATTGAAACCGGCCTACGCTTGTCCTGTACAAACGTGTTCTTTCCATAACCCTTTAATGCTTGCTTGACCGAGAAGAACACATTTAACGGGGGCAAGCTATGAAGCTTGAAAAAGAAGGAGATGCGAGCCAAAGTCTTAGAGATGTGGCTGTGTGAAAGATTCTCAGGCCTCGTACACACGGCCGAGATTCTCGTTGAAAAAAACATGTCGTTTTTTTCGACAAGATTCTTGGACAAGAAACTTGTCCCGGCCGAGTGTACACACGCTCGTTTCAAAGAACCCGCGGTTCTTTGAAAGGAGTGTACGCGGTGACGTCATAGACTACGTCGAGCATGCGCTCGTCACATTCGATGCCGTCGCCGCCATCTTGGTCTACCCTACGTATGCCTAGGAAGCTACCGCGCATGCGTCAAATTCATTTCGAACATGCGCGGGCTTCCGGGAGGACAGGTAAGTGTACACACACTCACTTTTCTCGTCGAGAAACATGCCGAGGAGAATCTCGACGAGAAAATAGAGAGCAGGTTCTCTATTTTCTCGTCGAGGTTTCTTGTCGGTTTTCTCGACGAGAAACCCGATAGCAGCGTACACACGACCGATTTACTTGGCAAGACCTCTCTGCCAGCAAGTTTCTTGCTGGTTCTTGCCGAGAAAATCGGTCGTGTGTACGAGGCCTCATGCATTAGTGTGCACAAGAAAGCCAAAACAGCACCTTCCGAATGCTGATAACAATAAACATCAAAGGACCTGCAGAAAGCCAACCATCTACTCCAGGCGGCCGAATAGTCCAACCAGGTATGAGGGGAGAGAGAATGCTGAATCACTGTAGACAAGCCCGCTATATCAGATCCCACAAATGAGCTGGACAGACACATCCCTCGCGATCCGGAAACGGGACATCTGCAAACGGGATAAAGCATCGGCAATCACGTTAGACTTACCAGGAATATGATGATCTTTAACCCATATATTATGTTTCAAACATAGCAAAACGAAATACCGGATGAGATTAATGACAGAAATGGATTTTGAAGAAAGACAATTTATTGTCAAACATCACTCCCTTATTGTCAGTTTGAACCATTATTCGCTTGTTAGCGAAATGAGCACTCCATAGGTCAAAGGCCGCCACTATAGGAAAAAATTCCAACAAAACAATATTCTTGGTAGCCTGTCGGGCAATCCAAGAAGTAGGCCAAGCCCCGCAAAGCCAATGCGTGCGCCAAATGGCCGCAAACCCTAAGGAGCCAGCCGCGTCAGTATATAGCTCTAAATCAGCTGAGAAAACAAATTCTTCCTGAAAAAACGACCGCCCATTATATTGATCAAAAAATTGGTACCAGACCGACAAGTCATCCTTCAGGTCCGTGGACAAGCGGATGTGGGAAAACTGTGATTTCAGTCCGGCCGTCGCCAAAGACAATCGATGGGAAAAAATTTGGCTAACCGGCATGACCCGGCATGCGAATGCTAAAAGACCAAGCAAGGATTGAAGCTCCCTCAACAACACCTTGCGCTTCCGAAGCATACCCAAGATGGATAATTTCAATCAAAAGATTTTACCTTCTGGGAACCGAAATTCCATGGCGAGGGTGTCAATCATGATACCCACAAATTCCAGGGACACGGACGGAGGAATGGTCTTCTCAACTGCCAAGGGGATGCCAAAATACTCTGTGATCTTAGAGAAAAGCTGCAACAGATGCAGGCATAAGGGGGAACCCGCCGGCCCAACGAAAAGAAAATTGTCCAGGTAATGCACAATGCTATCAAAACCCGACTCAAAAGACACTACCCATTGTAAAAAAGATGCAAATGATTCAAAATAGGCGCAGGATAACGAACACTCCATGGGCAAACACATATCGAAAAAATACATGTCCTCAAAACAAAAACCTAGCGAATTGAAAGAACACAGGGAAATCTGCAACAATCAGATTTTATATCTGCTTTAGCCAACAAAACGCCACGCCCAAGTCGCCGGATCACCTGAACAGCATCCTCAAAAGTGGAATAGGAAACCGAAGAAAGGGGAGAGTCTATATCGTTATTCAAGGAGCTACCCGCTGTGAATGATAAGTGGTGTACTAATGTAGCGGGGTCCTCAAATTGATGGGATACACCTGGGGAATAGTGTGACCCAGGTGTATAATTATGTTAGGGTTCAGACCCCTTTTTGTTTCGTGGAGGATTGGAGGATGTAGTATTCTCCTTTGCCTGTGGGTGGCGGGGTACCCACAGGCTTCAGGTAGAATCATCTCCTGCAGTGCTCCCTGTTTTGTCCCTTCCCGGAGATGGTATGGCTGGGGCGGGGAACCCGCCGGGCCGTTGATGGGAGGAGATAAAAGGGGGAGACGCCCTTACCACGAGGTCTTGCGGAGAAGGAGGTCCTCGGAGAAGGAGGGTTGCGGTCCGCACCCAGGCCCCTCAGGCCTGGGTGCTGGAGATCCAGGAGTCTGGTCCAGGTGCCCATGGCCTGGTCCGGAGTCATGTTGGCGTCCATCCCAGGCACCTTTAGCCTGGGGTGAGGTACTATCGAGGAGGCCTGGGGCCCAGTACCTTCGACTGGGTCCCGCTAGGGTGGACTGTCCGAGGGTCCCTGAGCGGAGGGACTCGTATCTGAGGTGAGGAGGCCAGAGAGGTTACCCACTGGAGACCCGGAGCAGCACCAACCCGGTGACAGTGGGCCTCTGGGAACTCTCTTGGGAGGACACATCCCCCTGATAGGGGCCACAGCGTATCGAAGAGGGCTCCATTGCTGTTCATAGGGGTTGCTGGAAGAGACCCCATCTTTCCTGTTCTGTAACAGCCGGATTGGCTTAGGCGCCGCTGGTCATAGTACAGTGGCATAGAACTTAAACTTTAGGAAGTGCCTCGATCTGCTCGCCCCACCGTTGGCAAGGTTATAGGTCCCAACCAGTTTGCTGCAAAAGAACTGTTTATTGTGCTTTGCGTATTGGAGTGTCAAATAAACAAGTGTTGGACCTTTCTCCGGTGTGTGAACTCCAGTTACTGGAAGCAAAGGGGAGGCTGGTGAGCTTGCAATTACAGACTCAGTGCATTCACAGAACACACCGGCCCGAGGAAACATCAGTAAGTGGCCTTCACCTCCCTACTACAATGGGGAGGACATGGGCCGTGGCGCATCTCACTCTCACAACCCAGGAACCCCTAGACATGAGTTGGTGTGTAACCGATAAAGATGGAGAGAGAGTGAGGCCGCTACACGTGGGGGCTCGTGAGTCCGGGATAGAGTGTGTTCTAGAGATGGACTTGAGAATGTCTACATTTGAACTTTGCTGCCCAGAGGAGTTCCGAGCAGATCGGCCATATTACTGGCCAAAGTGCGTCCCTGCTCGGAGTTGTGGAAATGACCCTAACACGGGAAAGGCCCATGCGGAGGAGCGGAAAAAGGGAGAGGTCCAGCCGTGTGACGTACTGCACGTGGGGACTGTTAACGCACTGCGCCACGAGGCACCCCATGGCGACATCGTTCGTGGGCGGAGTCAAGAGGAAGCCCGCGAAAATGTACAGCTCATGGGAGGAGTCTGGCCAAGTGTGGGGATACACGTGGAGACTCCGGCGCGGGGTCAGTGCATGATGGAGCAGCAGATAGTCGGGGTGACCTCAAGTGCCCCGTGGATTATGGTTCCTCACCCCACGAGAATGACTTCCTTTGCTGCCCCCATCACAGACACGGGGATAAGACTTAGGCCCCGAGGGCGGTTGGCTCTGTACACTTGCAGAGACACGGAGGCCCTCGGTGTGATCTGTCCCGGCTGCTCGGGACTGGTGGTCACCCTGAAGCCATTCGGGCGATGTGAGGAGTGCAGAGAATTCCTTTTTGAGGTCGAGTCGTCCACAGCAAGGCCCCGGGCCCTTCGCCTCAACCACCTCACGGGTACCGCTACTCCGGAAGGGGAGATCAAGGCCTTTGTCGAGGTTCCCGTGCGCGCTGACCAGGGCGATGGACTGCCCAACAGAGAAAAATCTGAGGATGCTGCCTCGGTCGCCACAAGTTCTCTGCTCCCACACCCGAAGAGGAAAGTTGGCCTAGTACAGGCATCCTATGGACGTGGTCGAGCTTCACCCCGCTGCTTGCCTGGCCTGGATGGCGCCGGTCGAGAAGGAAGTCCCGGACATCCCAGTCCTCTACAAGGGTCAGGTGAGCCAGGGGCTGGGACTGTGGTGGTGGTTGGAGGTGTCGGGGGCCCATCGGAGGTGGAGCCCCCCAGGGAGGATGATTCTGTGTCCACCGGAAGATATCTGCCTGCGGAGATGTATGACACCTCCGACCTAGAGTCGCTGTCTGACTGCGGAGATGATGGCGAGATAGACGAACTGTTCAGCCGCAAGGGCTGGGATAGAATGCCACTTCTTGCTTCCCGTGCGGTACGGGATTCACCTATGTACACAGGAGACAGCACACCTCGGGTGGAAGACCCGCAGCTTACGAGGGAACCTACCCCTCCACCGGTGTCCTCATCTACTGTTACCTCACCTGCTTTGGTTGTGGGGACACCCCGCGCTTCTCTGAGAGCGCCGAAAGTCAGTTTCAGGGAGCTGGTAAAGGCACCTCGGCATCCGGAAGCTATTGTGCTGCCTGGAACTGGAGAGAAAGCCACTATGCCACCTTTGGCCCGCTTGCAGAGACTGTTTTGCCACAAAGTAGCTCGGGAATATGGGTGGGAGTACCCGTATCTGCCCCGGGACTTGCTGTTTGAGGTGGAAGTCTGGAGAGCAAGATGGTATGACGAGTTTGTGTGGGACAAGTTGAAGGTGCCTCATGCTCGCAGGTACCTGGAATGTGTGCCGGCAGTGTCTAAGAGGTTTGAGGACTGCAGAGCTGAATGGAAATTGGGGCGCCATATCCATGCTGACAAGATAGTCATTTGCAGAAGAGAAGGAGAAGATGTCGAGTATTCGATAGAGGCATTTGACAAACACCTGAAACCCCTGTATCTGCCGGATCCAAAGTTTTACTTATAGGAGAAAAGAACTCCTGTTTATTTCCTTTGTGCACTTGAACTTTCTGGAAGAGCCATTCCCAGACACCCAGGACTGTGCCCTGCTTTTGTTTTTATTTGGGCTTTTCTTTTTCTCATTGGAGACTTGGGGCTGTTGTGTTTTTTTGTGTTTCCCCTTTTCTTCATGTGCCAAAGGCAAGGACATTTGGGAATAGTGGCAGAGTAGGGAAAAGCTGGAAGAACGAAGACTCGTTGAGTGTCATGACCGCGGCGTTGTCACCAGGTGGCAGTGTTGCGCAACAAATGTTTGAAAATGTTTCACACACACATCACCTTGCTTGTTGGAGTGAGTGGGTCTCTCGGCTGACGGGCCCACTCATGCCAAATGACACGAAATTATGTTAGGATGTTTTTTTTTTCTTTCCCCTGCAGGAGGATCGTCAATCAAGGTCATTGAGAGTGGGTGGCTCTTAGACAGTGTGGGAGAGGGGTTGTGATTATGCAGATGTTTAAAGTGTTTTATGACATAAGTTGTTTTATATGTTCCCCATTCCCTGAGCAGGTCTTGGCACTTGGGAAAAATTTAGAGGAACTGCCTCAGGGGTTTCACTCCATGTCACCACTTTATGGGAGGCATGGGTGTGCACCTGACGCTGGGGACCAGCGTCCAATCACAGGGGGGAATGTGTAGCGGGGTCCTCAAATTGATGGGATACACCTGGGGAATAGTGTGACCCAGGTGTATAATTGTGTTAGGGTTCAGACCCCTTTTTGTTTCGTGGAGGATTGGAGGATGTAGTATTCTCCTTTGCCTGTGGGTGGCGGGGTACCCACAGGCTTCAGGTAGAATCATCTCCTGCAGTGCTCCCTGTTTTGTCCCTTCCCGGAGATGGTATGGCTGGGGCGGGGAACCCACCGGGCCGTTGATGGGAGGAGATAAAAGGGGGAGACGCCCTTACCACAAGGTCTTGCGGAGAAGGAGGTCCTCGGAGGAGGAGGGTTGCGGTCCGCACCCAGGCCCCTCAGGCCTGGGTGCTGGAGATCCAGGAGTCTGGTCCAGGTGCCCATGGCCTGGTCCGGAGTCATGTTGGCGTCCATCCCAGGCACCTTTAGCCTGGGGTGAGGTACTATCGAGGAGGCCTGGGGCCCAGTACCTTCGACTGGGTCCCGCTAGGGTGGACTGTCCGAGGGTCCCTGAGCGGAGGGACTCGTATCTGAGGTGAGGAGGCCAGAGAGGTTACCCACTGGAGACCCGGAGCAGCACCAACCCGGTGACAGTGGGCCTCTGGGAACTCTCTTGGGAGGACACATCCCCCTGATAGGGGCCACAGCGTATCGAAGAGGGCTCCATTGCTGTTCATAGGGGTTGCTGGAAGAGACCCCATCTTTCCTGTTCTGTAACAGCCGGATTGGCTTAGGCGCCGCTGGTCATAGTACAGTGGCATAGAACTTAAACTTTAGGAAGTGCCTCGATCTGCTCGCCCCACCGTTGGCAAGGTTATAGGTCCCAACCAGTTTGCTGCAAAAGAACTGTTTATTGTGCTTTGCGTATTGGAGTGTCAAATAAACAAGTGTTGGACCTTTCTCCGGTGTGTGAACTCCAGTTACTGGAAGCAAAGGGGAGGCTGGTGAGCTTGCAATTACAGACTCAGTGCATTCACAGAACACACCGGCCCGAGGAAACATCAGTAAGTGGCCTTCACCTCCCTACTACAATGGGGAGGACATGGGCCGTGGCGCATCTCACTCTCACAACCCAGGAACCCCTAGACATGAGTTGGTGTGTAACCGATAAAGATGGAGAGAGAGTGAGGCCGCTACACTAACCTGAAAGAATTGGGCTCCTTTTTTGGTACAATTCCTAGAAGGGAGAGGCGGAAATTTTCAAAAGGCGGGGAAAGAAAAGTGCCTGCCACCCGCCCCTCCCTAACTTCTTTTAGGAGTTTTTCCCGGACAACCGCAGAAAACCTAACCACCGATTTCAGGTTCTTCACCGGATGGCAACCTATACCAGTGAAAACCAGTAAGGAAAACCCATCCCTAAAACCCTCAGTTATGAGACTGGCCCTCCCCTTGTCTGGATAAAGTGCCAGCCAATGGAGCATGTTTTCCAGCTTCACTGGAGTGCAGGCTCCTGGAAAAAATAACCTTCTGAGAGCTAGAGGGACTGGTCTTCTTAAAACACCTTGCCACTGGGTGAGGACCTGAACAAAATGAGCACTCATGCTTATAACGACAAGAAGCACCCCATTTACACTGACTCTCATTAAAGGAGTAGCAATACCCTTTCTTGTAAGGAGATTGGCTAACGCTATTAGCTGGAGGCGATTGTTTAGGGGGAAAAGATCTCTGAGGAACAATCAGGTTCAGCCAAAGGCCGACATCCTTCATGCCCCACTGCAAACTGGTATACACTGCCAACTTCTGGCGAAAAGATTCGTCATAGACGAACCATCCTAACCCAACAAAATTTTTATACGCCTCCAGAATGATCTTTAAATGCTGGAAAAGACCGCTACAACAGTCAGGGAATTTTTCTCCCATAACACTTGCAAAAATGCAAAAGGCCTGAAGCCAGTTAAAAAATTATCTGGCAACAGGCCTTCGCTGATCATCCTCCGATTTATCATCAGCCTTTCTGTCTGTGCGCAAAAATTCCTTAGAAGAGGGAAGCAATGACAACATGTCAATGAACTCCCCCTTCCATATTTTCTCTTTTACAGAGGTAGCTAAATGAAAACCAAGCGGGGACAGGGCACAGGGCATAACCTCCTGCACAGATGTTTCAGGAACAGGCTTATTAAATAAATCCACTGTCGGGGAGTTATCAGGTAAATAGTGGGTGACAGATACTCCTGAAGGAGCAGACATGGGAACATTAGCAGACCACACTTTTGCAGGAGAAAACACAGGAGGAGCAGGAGAGGAATGCTGTGACACAACAGCCTCAGCAATTTTAGAGAAGGAGGATAGCAGAGAGTCTAGAAGAGGGACAGTACCAACAGATGCAGCCTGAGGCAAATAAGCATTTTGTATTGCAGGGGTTAAATTACCTGGCTGCGGTAGCTCTGGTGCAATGACCAATTCGTCCTGTAGATGGCGCCTGGACGGCCGCTCTGTGCGTTGCTTGGCAACCGGAGTGGGAGGTGGAGGCACGGCTACACGCTGCCCGTGACTCCCCCTGTGACCAGGTCTTCTTGGGGATGACGAGGGAACTCGCTTGCGCCAGCCAGAGCTCCGCAGCGAAGGAGGGGCGGCACTGCCTTCCTCTAGTTGACGCTGGGACTTCTCCTCTTCGGGCGCCACGTTTTCAGGCCGTTCCACTGCGCGGCCGCGCTTGGGCGCTGCCCACGTATGCGTTTGCTTCTGCACGCAAGCTCGGCGGGACAGGGCGCGTTTCAAAAATGTATTTATTTTTTCTTATTTATTTTACCTTTTATTTTTATTTTTTACACTGTTCTTTTAAAAAAAAATGGTGTCACTTTTATTCCTATTACAAGGAACAACATCCCTTGTAATAGAAAAAAAGCATGACAAGACCTCCTAAAATGCAATATAAAAATAAAAAAAAATCCACGGCAGAGACCACTATTTTCGGAAACCGGACCGCCGGTTGAAGAGGAGGATACCTGGGTTATGGCAGCTAGCTTCTGCCATAATAAAGATATCCCTCTTCAATCCCTCTTCAAACAGCCAACGTATATTGGCGTGCAGCGGTCGTCGTCCTTTTTTATTTCTACAGCTGTAGAAAAGGGTTGATTTACTAAAGCATCTTGTCGGCAAATGGGCTCACTCCTGTGCATTACTGACTGACTACCTTTAGTTGGAGAAAAGATTTACTACATACAGATATATTTGACATAAAAAAAAAAGGTATGCATTACTCTGTAACATTCATTAAAAAATGCATTCGTTTGCAGAATATGTAAAAAAAACACTACAAAACAAGAAAGAAAATTAATATCTTTAGTATCAAAAGCAGCCAAACAAGAAATCACACTTGCCAGTTGTTTATTTTTACACTCAAACAGGATCTTGGCTAAATCCTGCAGTCCTACACTCTCTAGGGACCACGTTTAGCATTTTTTATTATGGAAAAGTGACTATGCTGATTTGACATTTACTTATAGGTGTTCACCTATTTAATGGTGCTTCTCTGTTCTCCATGTCGAAAGTCTTAATTGTTTCAATTGGGTGCAATTAGGAGTCTAACATATATTGCTTCTCCTTATTCTTAGTAAATGAACCCCAAAGTATCTGTTTTACAGAAGATTTTATTATTTATTGCCTTTTTTTTGTTTTTAGTGCAAAAAATAAAAAACCCCAGTGGTGATCAAATACCCCCAAAAGAAAGCGCTGTGGGAAAAAATACACATGTGTACAGCATTGCATGACCGCACATTTGTCAGTTAAAATAACACAGTGCCGTATAGCAAACAATGGCCTGGTCATGAAGGGGAGTAAATCTTCAAGAGGTCAAGTGGTCAGAACCGGGGGGGGGGGTGCTGCCGCCGTGAAGAATTGAGAAGCGGGGGGGGGCTGTTTATAGTGCAAAAAATTAAAAACCCCAGTGGTGATCAAATACCCCCAAAAGAAAGCGCTGTGGGCAAAAATACACATAAGTGTAATTTGTGTACAGCATTGCATGACCGCACAATTGTCAGTTAATATAGCACAGTGCCGTATAGCAAACAATGGCCTGGTCATGAAGGGGAGTAAATCTTCGGGAGGTCAAGTGGTCAGAACCGGGGGTGCTGCCGCCGTGAATTGAGAAGCGGGGGGGGGGGGCTGCCGCAAATTCAGAAGCGGGTGGAGGGGTGCCACGAATTGAGAGGCAGGGGGTTTGGGTGCTGGCGAACACAAAAAAAAAACATAAGAACAAAAAAACTAAAAAAAGGGGGCTTGCCATTCAGGGCCCTGGGGACCACTGGGCCCCTTACAAAAAAAAAAAAAAAATATAAAAAAAAGGGAGGTTTCCATCTGGGGCCCTGGGGACCTCTGGGCCCCTTACAAAAAAAAATTAAAAAAAAATAATAATAATAAAAAAAAATGTAATAAAAAAATTATAAAAAATAAATAAAAAAAGGGAGGTTTCCATCCAGGGCCCTGGGGACCTCCGGGCCTCTGGGGACCTCTGGGCCCCTTACAAAATAAATAAATAAATAAATAAATTAAATTAAATAAATAAATAAAAAAAACTAATTAAATAAAAAAATGAATAATAAAAAAAAATTATAAAAAAAAATTAAAATAGGGGGGTTGACATTCGGGGCCCTGGGGAACTCCGGGCCCCTGTGGACCTCTGGGCCCCTTACAAAAAAAAAAAGTAATTATAAAAAAAAAAAAAGGGGGGCCATCTGGGCCCCTGGGGACTTCCGGGCCCCTTACAGGTGTACTGCCTGTACCCCCCTGATGGGAGCCCTGCAAGTGGTTAATAGATAAAAATGCAGCACAGGCAGACATCACAAAGGTGTTATGCATTTATGAAACAGATATAACAAAATCTTTTCAATGGTTTCTTAAACAGACCAAAAGGGAGCAAGAAGAATTATTATTTGTTAGGGTTTATATTCACTGTAACTGGGAAAGAAAAGAATTGCTGTAACAGTGCATTGTCCTGGAGTCTACCATTAGCGATTCATGTGGCTTTCCTATCACATAACTCTTATTAGTAAATGATCACATGCAGCCTTCTGCTCTTTATATCTACCAGGTACATCAGCAAAGAAAAGGTTTTTCTCTTCATATCCATTAGCTATACATGACTGTGTTATGTACAGGGCTGCCTGAGGGTATATTTGATAATATTATGAAGAAGACTACGTCTGATTTTGACATGAGCAGCATTTGAAATCTATATGAAAGCAAGGAGCAATAGATTTCAGACCACTGTTAATTCTGTAATATGTCTACTAGGTAAGAAAATAAAGACCCTTTGTCAATTTAAAAATAGGGCAAATGGTTTCTTTACTGTAATGCTTGCTTGGCCATCTGCAGTTCAGTTCAGGTGCTGGCATGTACCTTTAGGTAGGATCTTCAGTACCAGAATTTCCAAAAATGGGGTACACTTTCATGCAAATTTTGATATTCTTTTAGCCCCCCCCCCATTGCAGATTCCCCCTGCACTCCCGAAGAAAAAGCTATTGCTAGCAGATGGAGACCTTGAAAGACAGGCTGCTTAAAGTGGAACTTTACCCATACAAACTTGGAAAAAATAATGTTCTTTAGCAAGGAACATATATTCTACATTAATAATTATGCTATCAAAATTAGTGTGTGTTGCAATTGCCTTCAGCATTGCACCTGTTTCTTCTTGCTGGAGGCCGCCATTTTGCTGAAACCTAGAGCCCCTGAACAGCAGTAAATCACAAATCAGAACTAGACCCTATTTAACCATTTAAAAAAACAGTTACATTCCTGGAATGTTGGGATTGCTAACTGTCACATTTTCTTGTGTCTTGTGCCTTGTGTCAGTTGCAGATCAAACAGAAGTAGCTTCCTTGGCTGTAAAGGATAACAAGGTTTAATTCTGCTTTAAGGCTGCTTTCACACTGGGATGGGCTGGCGTTGATGGTAAAACGCTGCTAGTTTTAGTGGCGCATTACTGTCGTTTTAGCGATGCTATTCGGCCGCTAGCGGGACGTTTTTAACCCCCGCTAGTTGACAAATAAAGGGTTAAATGCGCCCATGTAGTGACGCTGTCGAATCGCTTTCAGGCGATTCGGCAGCAGTGCCCATTCATTTCAATGGGCAGGAGCGGTGGCGGAGCGGTGTATACACCGCTCCTCCACCGCCCCAAAGATGCTGCTTGCAGGACTTTTTTCCCTGTCCTGCCAGCACAGCGCCCCAGTGTGAAAGCACTCTGGCTTTCACACTGGGACTGCAGGGGAGGCATTTTTAAGGCACTTTACAGGTGCTATTTTTAGCCCAAAAGCGCCTGAAAAACACCTCTGTGTGAAAGGGGTCAAAAGCTGTCGGTAGATCGGCATCTACAAATTCAGCAGTACCTAAAAATGGAGAGCAACTGAGCATGTGCAGAGCAGGGTGAGACAGTGTATTACTGGTTTTTAAATGTTTTACATACAGTAGCTATACCTGTGAAAGGGGCCAGCCTGAAGTTATCTAGCAGGACTTAATTTTCATCAGTTTATTGCAGTGCCAGCTCCCATTTAGCTTTTTTATGCAGCATGTAAGGACAATGAAAATAAAACTGCACAGAGCGGCCGGGAGTAAACTGAATCCGCTGTCCCTTCATATTTGGGAACCTCCGATCCGTTCCTCCTAAACGGAAGAGGATGGAGTACTCTCCAGTTTTTTTTTTTGCGGACCCTATCGGACCTAGACCCAAGGAGTTGTTTTTTATTTTATTTATAAAAGGCCTGGCAACTTATATCATTTCCAGGTAAGGACATTTTTTACATAGTTAGATTGGTCCAGCTTCGAATAATATAAATATGTATGTGCCATACCTGTGGGTTCCCCTTGGAAGCTGAAAATCACTAGTAGGCTGGGTTCACACTGGTACGACACGACAGTCATACAACTTTCATCCTACTTTGTCCTACATTGATCCTACATTGGTCCGACATCCATCCGACTTTCATGAACAGGATACTACTTTGATCCGACTTTGTGATAGTCTGACTTGTCCTTTGACCAATCAAAACAATCCCAGGGTGAGATAAAGTCCTTTTACTGCTGCTGTAATCACCATGTCGGATGTCAAAAGTCGGATGGTTAGGACAAGGATCCTACTTTGATCCGACTTCAATGATATTCAATGAGCTGAAGTAGGATCAAAGTCGGACCAAAGTAGTACAGGGAGCATTTTCAAAGTTGGACCGACTTGTGTCGGACCAGTTAAGACAGTTCCCATAGGGAAACATTGATTTTCACACGTCATGCGACATGAGCTTCCAATGTCGGAGCCTTTGTCGGACCAGTGTGAACCCAGCCTAAGCCCTGGTTCACACTGGTGCGATTTGACATGTCAAATCGGCGAAATTTGCCGCAAATTGCGGGCAATGGCACTGTCCTAATTGGTGCGACGCCGCATCTGCGGCGCTGCACCGATTACAAAAAGTAGTTTCTGTACTACTTTTTGCGATTTCAGCCGCGATTTACATTGACATCTGTTTCAGATGTCTTTGAAATCGCGGCTGAAATCGGGACTGCCAGCAGGAGTGAAATCGTGCGAGTTCAGCTGAACTCGCAGGCTTCACTCCCGCAGCCCCAGTGTGAATGTGGGCTTAGGCCGGGTTCACACTGGGGCGACAAACGCTCCGACATTGGGTCGCATGACATGTGAAAATCAATGTTTCCCTATGGGAGCCGTCTTAACTGGTCCGACACATGTCGGTCCGACTTTGAAAATGCTCCCTGTACTACTTCGGTCCGACTTTGATCCGACTTCAGCCCATTGACTATCATTGAAGTCGGATCAAAGTCGGACCGCAGTCTTGCATGATCCGACTTTGGCATGCGACTTGTGCTGTGCTGCTCTTGAGGGGGAACTCCAGGCCAAATTTTAAATAAAAAAACGGCATGGGTTTCCCTCCAGGAGCATACCAGGCCCTTGGGTCTGGTCTGGATTTGAAGGGGAACCCCTACGTCGAAAAAAACGGCGTGGAGGTCCCCCCAAAATCCGAACCAGACCCTTATCCGAGCACGCAACCTGGCAGGCCGCAGGGGAAAAGGGGGGGACGAGAGAGCGGCCCCCCCTCCCTCCTGAACCGTACCAGGCCGCATGCCCTCAACATGGGGGGGTGGGTGCTTCGGGGCAGGGGGGCGACCTGCGGCCCCCCCCTGCCCCAAAGCACCCTGTCCCCATGTTGATGAGGACAGGGCCTCTTCCCGACAACCCTGGTAGTTGGTTGTCGGGGCCTGCGGGCGGGGGGCTTATCGGAATCTGGGAGCCCCCTTTAATAAGGGGGCTCCCAGATCCCGGCCCCCCACCCTATGTGAATGAGTATGGGGTACATCGTACCCCTACCCATTCACCTGGTGGAAAAAAATAGCAATAAAAACACAACACAGCTTTTTAAATAAATTTATTGCACAGCTCCGGGGGTCTCCGCGCTCTCCGGTTCTTTCTTCTGCCGGGCCTCCGCTATCTTCTTTCAGCTCTTTTGCTAGCGGGGCCCGGTCTTCTCCGTCGCCTTCTTCTTCTCCCGCTCTCCGGTTCTTCTCCCGCTCTCCGGTTCTTTCTTCCGCCGGGCCTCCGCTATCTTCTTACAGCTCTTTTGCTAGCGGAGGCCCGGTCTTCCCGTCGTCTCGTCCGGCTCTCCGTTGTCCTTCTGCCAGCCCCTCCACTATCTTCTTCCAGCTCTTTTGCTAGTGGAGGGGCCGGTCTTCCCGTCGCCGTCGCCGTCGCCGTCTTCTTCTCTCTTCTCCTCCTCGATGTTGACACGTCGCTTCCTCCCGTTCTAATGCTGGCTGTTGCGGTGCGTGCCGATTGATATAGGCTTCTCATGACGTCACAGTCACATGCTCCGGGTGGCCCCGGAGCATGTGACTGTGACGTCATGGGAGCATGTGACTGTGACGTTATGAGAAGCCTATATAAATCGTTGATGAGCGAACAGCCAAGCATTACAGCGGGAGGAAGCGACGTGTCAACATCGAGAAGGAGAAGAGGGAAGAAGACGGCAACGGGGAGACCGGCCCCTCCACTAGCAAAAGAGCTGGAAGAAGATAGTGGAGGGGCCGGCAGAAGGACAACGGAGAGCCGGACGAGACGACGGGAAGATCGGGCCTCCGCTAGCAAAAGAGCTGTAAGAAGATAGCGGAGGCCCGGCGGAAGAAAGAACCGGAGAGCGCGGAGACCCCCGGAGCTGTGCAATAAATTAATTTAAAAAGCTGTGTTGTGTTTTTATTGCTATTTTTTTCCACCAGGTGAATGGGTAGGGGTACGATGTACCCCATACTCATTCACATTATTAAAGGGGGCTCCCGGATTTCGATAAGCCCCCCACCCGCAGACCCCGACAACCAACGGCCAGGGTTGTCGGGAAAAGGCCCTGTCCTCATCAACATGGGGACAGGGTGCTTTGGGGTGGGGGGGGCGCAGGTCGCCCCCTGCCCCAAAGCACCCACCCCCCCAATGTTGAGGGCATGCGCCCTGGTACGGTTCAGGAGGGAGGGGGGGGGCGCTCTCTCGTCCCCCCCTCTTCCCCTGCGGCCTGCCAGGTTGCGTGCTCGGATAAGGGTCTGGTTTGGATTTTGGGGGAGACCCCATGCCGTTTTTTCGGCGTAGGGGTTCCCCTTCAAATCCAGACCAGACCCAAGGGCCTGCTATGCTCTTGGAGGGGAACTCATGCCGGTTTTTTTATTTAAAATTTGGCGTGGAGTTCCCCCTCAAGATTCATACCAAACACAGTGCCTGCTATTGGCGGGGATCCAAGTCGGATCCCTGTTCATTGAAAGTCGGACGTATGTCGGCTTCATGTCGCAGGGCAAAGTCGGATCCAAAGAAGGATGGCTGTCGTGTCGCACTAGTGTGAACCCAGCCTTAGGCTGGGTTCACACTGGTCCGACAAACGCTCCGACATTGGGAGCTCATGTCGCATGACGTGTGAAAATCAATGTTTCCCTATGAGAGCCATCTTAACTGGTCCAACACAAGTCGGATCCTACTTTGAAAATGCTCCCTGTACTACTTTGGTCCAACTTTGATCCTACTTCAGCCGATTGAATATCATTGAAGTCGGATCAAAGTAGGATCCTTGTCCTAACCATCCGACTTTTGACATCCGACATGGTGATTACAGCAGCAGTAGAGGGAATTTATCTCACACTGGGATTGTTTTGATTGGTCAAAAGACAAGTCAGACTATCACAAAGTTGGATCAAAGTAGTATCCTGTTCATTCAAGTCGGATGGATGTAAGACCAATGTAGAACCGATGTAGGACTGATGTCGCAGAGCAAAGTAGGATGAAAGTCGTGAAGTATCAGTGTAAACCCAGCCTCATACAGTGATCTTCGCTGGCTTCCAGGTCCCGTGCCAAGTGGCTGCACGTCTGCTTACTGAACACAGGAAGTCACTGGTTTGGCACATGCTCCAATCAAGGAACACTTTCAATTAATGCAAAGCATTTTCTGATTGGACGAGGTGGAAAGGCGGAGCCGTGAAATCCTGATCCCACAGGTTTGGCATATACCGTACATACTCACATTGGTTAAAGCTAGACCTAACTATGTAAGCTATGTAAAAATTTTGTGGCATTCAGCTTAAAAAAATACATAAATACTGTAAATGGAAGAAAATGGAATTTGGCTGCCACAATTATACTGTAGACCTCACATGCAAACTGTTCCCTCTACCGATACCCCAAGCTTTTGGCTGCGATGCAGGGTTTACCTCTTTTCAGCTAGCCTGTGAAGTGGACCTGCAGTTGGGCCCCTTTCACACTGGGGCGGGAGGTGCGCTGGCGGTATAGCGACGCTGTTTTTAGAGGCGCTATACCGTCGGAATTGCGGCGGTATTCGGCCGCTAGCGGTGCGGTTTTAACCCCCGCTAGCGGCCGAGAAAGGGTTAATCCTGCCGGCCCTCTGCAGAGGCGCATTGCCGGCGGTATAGCCGCAGTGTGCCATTGATTTCAACGAGCAGCGGTAAAGGATCGGTATACACACCACTCCTTCACCACCCCAAAGATGCGGCTAGCAGGACTTTCTTTCTCGTCCTGCCAGCGCATCACCTTAGTGTGAAAGCACTCTGGCTTTCACATTGAGACTGCAGGGCAGGAGTTTTTCAGACCTTATTTAGGCGCTATTTTTAGCGCTAAAACGCCTGAAAAACTCCTCAGTGTGAAAGGGGTCTAACTGTGCACATACTCGTTGCATCTTTTTATTTTATTTTTTTAAGTATTTTTTATTGCAGCAAATTAGCATGTACAAAAGGAAACTAGTAAATCAGTAAAGTACAACAGGTAAATAAAGAAAAGAAAAATAAATCAGTAAACCATAAACCAACAATGGCACTGGGAGTGAGTCGGACGCCCTGTTAAGAATTTTTACTGTAAAGCCCTGTACACACGATCGGTTTTACCGATGAAAACCGTCCAATGTTTTTTTTTCATCAGACAAACCGATCGTGTATGGGACCCATCGGTCTTTTTTCCATCGGTTTTAAAAAATAGAACATGTTTTAAAATTGTCTGGTGGATCAAAAACCGATAGAAAATACTGATCGTCTATGGGCAAGTCCATCTGACAAAAAACCCACGCATGCTCAGACTGAATTAGGAGACGGGAGCGCTCGTTCTGGTAAAACTAGCGTTCCTAATGGAGAGAGCACATTCGGCATTCTGCAAGTTATTGTCTTGTTTAATGCAGCGCATTGTTTTTTGCTTTAGAATGGGGTTTAAAATGTCGTTTTTGATGCTGATCTTTATCACGAGTTCTGACAAACGTATTTCTTTCTTTTTTCTTGTGATCTTCTCAATAATTATGATTTATTCTTAAAGGCAGACCTCACAAATTTAAAAAAAGTTTTAGAATTCTTTTTTTTTGGGGGTTTATTTTTTGCTTTTGTTTTGGGTGTCAATTTCTCACAACAACTTATGTTTCTTTTATTTTTCCCTCATGGAGGTTGGTGTCCCTTGTTATTAAGTCCACATTGTATTTAGGAAATGTTATTGCTACTCCCAAAAAAAACACATCAGGCAAGTATTTTGGCTGAAATTAAATCTCCATTTATTCTGGCAAAATATAAAATAAAAAACGAAGGGCAACAATTCAAAAATTAGTGGAAAATATGAAGTCATTGGACCCCAAAGGCAGACATGAGTATGATGAAAAATAAGATAAACAACATAATGAGATCAGGAGCAGCAGCCGAAGACATACATCATCCCAAGCAGTGGTACTCCATCAAACTGCAACTTCTGGAAGAGCAGCTTGAAGCCAGGGAATCACCTCCTGCTCTTCCCTGTACACTTCCCTCCACGCTTCCCTGAAGTGTTCCCTCCACGCCTCTCTGCGGCGTTCCCTCCACGGCCCCGTCCACGCACCCTTGCAAGCCGGGCCACTGTGGGTGGTAATGTGGCAGGAGGAGGAGGAGAAGGAGGAGAAGGATTGGCCTGATGTGAGAGATGGGTGGCCTCAGTCAGCTGTCCCCTCCCCCCCATGTGTACGACTGTATAGATAATGTGCTCGCAGTGGGCACGTTGTCCCGCCTCCATTTGGACTAATTTGTCCACCAGGTATGTACTAAAGCCCTCCACAGGGTTGAGGGGGGCCCTCATGATGGCAGCAGCGTCACGTATCATTTTGAGTGACTCCTCCTCCACTTGTGTCATCCAACGTTTTTTTTTAGGTCTGATGTGGAGGGGAGCCACTTGTGACACTGTACTGCCACTAGGCCTGGGGTCCTGCTGCATGCCACTTGGCCCTGCCTCCTCCTGGCTGACACTCACCTCTGCCTCCTCCTGCCTGCCACATTCCTGAGCCTCTTCCTCCTGGCTGGCCTCATCCTGTGTAGAAAAAAGGCACATAGTTAGATATTTTGGGGAATCAATCACACACAATTTTGATCTCATGACTGGTGCATTCTGCTTTTTAGAAAACTAGCAAAGAGTTTCATTCTGTCCCCGTTCTTTTTAGATACTTTCACAATCATTTATGTGCCTTTTTTTTGGGGGGGGGGGGTTGGGGGTTGTTATCATTTTGGGAGAATAAATCAAGTTCATCACAATAGAACTTTGAGGCCAATAATTATGTTCTAAAATACTATACCTGGCTGAAGATGCGAAGATCCGGCTCTTCAAGCACAGGTGGCTCCTCCTCCCCCTCTGCAGGGGTGGAGGAAAGGGTGGAAGGAACGCTGGAGGGAAGGGTGGAAGGAACGCTGTAGGAACGCTGCAGGGGTGGAGGGAAGGGTGGAAGGAACGCTGTAGGGAAGGGTGGAAGGAAGGGTTGAGGGAAGGCTGGAAATTGATTCCCTGGCCTCAATCTGGTCTTCCAGAAATTGCAGGTGCTTGTAGTACCACAGCTTGGGCTGTACTACATCGTCTGCTGCTGCTCCTGATCTCATGGAAGCGCGGTATTCAGTGTGTTTTTTTTATATCCATTCCGCATATTGTTTATCTTATTGTTCATCATACTGTAGTCTGCCTCTGGGACCCAGGGCTTCATATAATCCGCCAATTTTTGAATGGTTGCCCGACGTACACCACTCTTGTGGTACTCTGGATGTTTTATTTCCCATAGGTTGCGGAGTTCTTTATATTTTTCAATAAAAACCAACATGATATCTGGCTCGCAGAGTTTATGCATTGCCGAGGTCAGATTCCATTCTCCTCAACTTATCCCAATATTGGCCTTTACAATCATGAACCATTATAGGCCATTGCAGGCCCAAGTTCCCTTCTTACCCTATTATAGTTGTGGTCTTTTCTGGACTTCCGCTCGTTCTTACTCCGCGCAACCCTAATAACTTCTTTACCATTTTATACCCTGCGCATGCGTGTAACTCCGCCCGCATCGCCTGCCCATGATGGTCTTTTCCTGCATTTCCCCACCCCTTCACGTTCGGCGCACAGTGGTATACGACGACATGTCGGTGACACAGGTGGCTTCTTTATTAGAAAGTACCGACGAGGAAAGCCTGGAGGCGGGAACGTCCCGATTCAGGAATAAAAGATACAAGGCGACTAATGTGTCATTTGCTGAGATGGCGGAGATGGTGGACATCCTGCGGAGGAAGGATTACGATGGGAAGCATGGGCCATACGACACCCCTAATCTCAGGAAGTCTCAAATAATAGACAAAGTGGCAAGGACTCTCTATCAGAAAAATGGGGTCAGGAGATCCAAGGAGCAGCTCCGTAAAAGGTGGTCTGACCTGAAGCTGAGGGAGCCGGAGCAGTATAGGAAGCTTAAAAAAAGCATTGAAAAAAGTAAGCTTTTCTTTTTACTGTGTTCTTTCATATTGTAATATGTATTTTGCATGTGTTTGCTCCATGTGCTTGGCTTGAATGGTTTCACATTTGCAAATGGCAACTTTTATGTTAAGTTGAGGGACCACTTATTTGGTAATGTTTCATAGTAAACACTTGATCGTCTTCCCAAAAACATGTTTGGCACATATCCACGTAATCCACATGTGGTCATGCCTCATTTTAATAAAACAACGTTTCTACACATATTTGGCTAGACGATGTATTGTAACTAAAGTAGAATGTGAATGAAAGGCTAAACTGGATTCTGGGTAAAGGAGATGACACTCATGCAGTTGGTTACACAGCTTTTTGCTCAGGAGCAATATACTATAGTGTGGGCCACATGGCCAAATTTTGAAGGGTGTCACACACAGGTGCTCCAGTGGATACCTTGGTGGTTCTCCAAGTGTGTTTTTTAGGCCCCTAAAAAAAAGCATGCAGCTTAGTAGAGTTCTCAAGATCTCATGTGTTCATCTTGGAACTCAGGCCCAAATATCAATTGCACCCCACTTCCAATCAATGTATACAATTTCTGCCCTCAAATCTCGGTGTGCTAAAGGATACTTTTTTTCCATTCCCATAGGGGAGAGGAGACTGGGAGGACACCAGTCTGAGGAGACGAGGAAGCACAGACCACATAAACACCCCCAAGATCCCAAAGTACCCCAAGATCAGCATGTTGAGGAAGCGGAGGTGGAGGAAGGAGAGGTGGAGGAAGGAGTGGTGGAGCTTATCACCACAACAGGTCAGTGTCTGTCACCACAACTTCCAGGTAAATACAGATGTAGGCCTGCATATTTCTAATTTTTTTTTGTTTTTTAGGGGATGAACGTGGTGGTGTGTCAGGAACTCCAAATCCTCCATTCAAGTGCTAGTGCCCAAATAATTATTCAAGAAATAATGGAATGTAGTAGCGAAATGGACATTATGAGAAATAGAATTAATGTGATTGAGCGAAAATATAAAAACATTATAGATATTTTGGGGCGAATAGTCTGACCCCCCCCCCCCCCGTTTTTGTGTTTTTTTTGCCCTTAAAATTTTGCACTGCTATTCCCACCAGCCCAAATGTGAAGATGCACACAGTGATTCAACAGGTGCTATCTGCCGTCACAGGATATCTATGTCCCTGTTTTGGGGGTGCAACCTCTTCCTCCCTACTCAAGTAGGTGAGAGGAAGGGTTTGCACACCCAAAGCATGTCCATTGATCCCCCATGATGGCAGATAGCACATGTTTACCTTAGCCATGGGATCATGTGGCAAATCCCAAGTTCAGACACAAAAATAAAGTGGGGTTCTTCACATTTGGGATGGATCAGGGGTGACATCACCCCATCTCCTGTTTCTCCTTTTCACATTGAATTTTTATATTTCCTTTTTTGAACAAATGTTTAATATTTTGACCCATGCATGTTTCTGCAAAACAAACCTCCAAATAAAACCAAAATTTTGGGGGAGGAAAAACTTTCTACATTGTATTTCTATAAAACCTAAAAAAAAATGTGGTGCACAGAGTAAAAAGTTTCTGGGACACTCAAAAAGGTGTGGCTTGTTCTTTCTATGCTCAATAGCAGTTCTGAAAAAGCAAAATCAATGTGACAATTGTGGCTATTTACTAAGGACAAATACACTTGGCACTACAAGAACATGGGAGACACATCAACCCAAAAAAAAAGAATGACAAAACAAGATTTTTTGAAATATAATACTATTTTATTTAAAAAACCAAAAGGTCAGATCTGGTCTGGCATTGCAATGGCCCCCCTACCCGTGAAGTACTCCACGTATTTCTCACGTACTTCACGGGCACTTTGGGGGGCCAAGCCAGTACGGGCAGTGTCCAGGCCAGTCATAATGGACATCTCGGATGGACCGGCCTCAGGCCCAACTGTTGAGACATATGTTGCCGAAAACTGATGGAGAAAATTGTGCAAGATGCAGCAACAGAAAACAATGTGGTTCAGCTTGTATTCCGCCATATGTATTGCTGTCTGAAACAGGCGGAACCCGAAGGCATTCTCCACAACTCTCCGGGCTCTGGCCAGCCGGTAATTAAAAACCCTCCTCTCCGGGGTGAGGGTGCGTTGGGGAAACGGCCGCATCAGGTGTGGTCCCAGTCCAAAGGCTTCATCCGCGATGAACACAAACGGTAGTCCTTCCACGTTGTCTGTATCTGGAGGCAGTGCAAGACCCCCAGAGTGCAGACGGTGAGCAAACTCTGTCTGGGCGAATACTCCGCCATCGGACATCCGGCCGTTCTTCCCCACGTCCACATACAAAAACTCATACCGTGCCGACACCACCGCCATTAACACAATACTATTAAAACCTTTATAGTTATAATAGAATAACCCCGAACGGGGTGGCGGCACTATGTGGACGTGCTTGCCATCAATTGCCCCTCCACAGTTGGGGAAGTCCCACCGCTGGGCAAATTGATCAGCCACAGTCTGCCATTCCTGTGGTGTGCAAGGAAACTGTGGAGTCAAACAAAAAGAAGACATTAGTACGTTTTCAGTTTACAGGGCAAACAGATTACACAAAGACATTGTTGACCAACATCAGGCTAACATTATTATTTAAGGGAGTATTTCATGGCCAAAAAAGAAGGCCCACTTAGCAGGTGACTCACCCCCGCTGAGGGGACATTAGAAAATATTCTAAGGGGGGGTTTGAGGTGATTTGGGGGGCACAAAATAAAGGCTCTACCACTCTGCTGAGCTTTAAGGAGAAAGAAAACATTTGAACACATTTTAGGGGGGGGAGGGGTGCAAAACTACGATGGCACTGACCCAAAAAAAAAACAGGTGTAAAAAACTAGGCTAGCTGTGTTTGGGTCCAGGATAGCATGCTGGAGAGGTTAGTGAAGGGAAATAGGCATGTAGGCCACAAAAAAGGGCACTAGAGGAAAAAACATGCATGGGGAAAATGGGGACATTCCCAGGATATTACAAACAGACAAATTTGGGAAGGAGGAAAGAAATAAAAAACATTAGCAAACAATCCAAACATATAATGTGATGTTAAAGGAGCAAACTTACCTTCATATAGTCCTTCTGCAGGACCTGAATAATGGCAGAACACGTTTCAGGGATTATGATCCCGAGAGCCTGGGGGGAGATGCCTGTTGTGAACTTGAGGTCCTGCAAGCTTCTCCCAGTCGCCAGGTATCTCAACGTGGCAATAAGCCTCTGCTCAGCAGTGATCGCCTGGCACATCACAGTGTCCTGCCTCGTGATATAGGGGGACAGCAAATCCAACAGACGGTGAAAAACGGGGTCCGTCATCCTGAGATAATTCCTGAAATCATCAGGATTATTCTCATGGATTTCCCGCAGCAGAGACATATGAGAGAATTGGTCACGCTGGAGCAACTAATTCTTGGTCCATGAACTCCTCCTCACCCTGTTCACGGACTGAACTCGGGTTACAGTGGGTTACAGTGTTAACCGCAACACCAAGTCCATAGCCAGCACGAGCTCGAAAACGAGAATGCACTTCGGACGGCTGGTCAGAACGCACCGTGGAACAGCAAGGCCTGAGAAGAACGACCTGAAAAACAGTAAATGAACGGCCAAGAAGGCACTGCAAAGCAGTAACGACCTGACTGCACGCACTGAAGAACAAATACGAACCCACAAGCACAAACTGAACACCAGGAAACGATCTGAAAAGCACAGAGACTGAAAAGCGCAAATCGGGTCTCACCAAACTTTTACTAACACGCGGTAACACGGAATCAGCAAAAGCAGCCCAAGGGGTGGCGCCATTAGATTTGAACTTCCCTTTTATAGCGCCGTCGTACGTGTTGTACGTCCCGTCGTTTTGTTGCCCTCAGTTTTTTGACTGATGGTGTGTGGCCAAGACTGATGGAAGACAGTCTCATCGGATTTCCGATGGAAAAAAACATCGGATTAGAATCCATAGGATATCCGATCATGTGTACAGGGCTTAAGTCTCTCAGTGTTATATTTTTCATGATGCCATTTTGAACTAGAACGCATAGTTACAAAGAATAAAGGACCTATAAGATAACTAGAAAACGCATTTCCTGCACAAAATGTGTGGGAATGCTGAATTGTTAAGCCCACACCAAAGCCATTCACCATAACCACTACTCTTTAGGACATACAAGCAGTGTTCCTTCAGTACTTATAAAGCCTCTCTTTGATCATTAATTCCCACACCTAATGACAGTGTGAGAGAACCCTTCAAAAAAGCCTTAATAAATCCACAACAGTACATGCTATTGAAAAAGCGACTTCACCGCCTTTGTGAACGTATCGGTATAAAATTTATGTTGATAATCTAAAAAATGTGGGCATGTCAGCGATTTAAAAAAGAAGTTCGCTGTGCGTTTCGCTGGGAAATGTGAAGAATTTTATACAGGACAGTCAATGGAAGAAAGTGTAGAACTCTTGTCATTTGGAAGCTCAACCAGCCAAAAGTAAAAGGCGTATCACAAAGGCGGAGCACATTGCCTGAAACTAAACAAAAATACCTACGTTTTGATGTATAAATTGTGTATGACAAGTAGATCTTGGGGGCGTGAGAGCAATTTATAGAGAAGGAACTAAGATAATTTTTTTAAAGATCTGTGCTGTAGCGATGACATCACCCACTCTAAGCTACCCCATAGACACTCTGTTAAATCGATAACATTTCCTGAAACGATGACTAAACTTAAACAGCTTTTTCACAGAAACTGTAAAAGATATCAAACTGAAAAGATATAGCCGGATAGCTGAATATTTTGTGAACATTTTAAAGTTTGTTTGGCTTCTGTAGGTGAAAGTATGAAGGAGCTGAAACTTTTGGGAGCGGATGAAGATTTTAAGGATTTGAAGCATGCTGTCTTTGACTTCAATGTTAAAAAAAAGTGTTAAAAAGTTTAATAATTTAAAAAGTATAAATAGTACAAAAAAAAAAATGAAGAAGTCCCATCATTAGCTGAAAGAGCTGAACATTTTAAAAGTTGAATGGTTTTAATAGCTGAAAGTATGCAGAAGTTACGCAGAGCCAAAAAACAAATGGAATAAAAATAAGAATAATCAGAATAGGAATAAATAAAAAAACTAATAACAATACTGGAAATGCTTGGAGAGCATTCCCACTAATAATAAAAAGGGTCATTATGAGCGCTCACAGGTGTCAGCAACAGCCACCCATTCTGACCATATTCTTTTGAAAATTTTTGGGGCACCCTCTGGCTTTATAAGTTATGCCGCATACACACGATCGGAATTTCCGTCGGAAAAACCTTGGATGGTTTTTCCGACGGAATTCCGCTCAAGCTTGGCTTGCATACACACGGTCACACAAAAGTTCTCTGAACTTTCGACCATCAAGAACGCGGTGACGTACAACACTACGACGAGGCGAGAAAATAAAGTTCAATGCTTCCGAGCATGCGTCAAATTGTTTCCGAGCATATGTAGAAAATTTTGCGCGTCGGAATTGCATACAGAAGAATGGAATTTCCGATAGGAACTTTTTCCATCTGAAAAATAGAGAACCTGCTCTCAATCTTTTGCTGGTGGAAATTCCGACAGCAAAAGTCCGATGGAGCATACACAGGGTCGGAATTTCCAACCAAAAGCTCACATCTGACTTTTTCTGTCGGAATTTCCGATCGTGTGTACGCGGCATTAGCCAATAAAGTTGTAAAGCTTGATTTGATACCCTCTTCCAATCAGAGATTTGTATAGGAGTAATGTTCATCCATTTTGTTTTATGCATAAAAGTAAAGCAAGTAGGGGAATTACTTTTTTGCACAGCTGATATCTGCTTTTACTATTATTGCCATCAAGGTTCTCCCTGGAGAGGATATATTAGGGATGGAAAAGTTGTCAGATATGAACTGTTTGCCTGCAGACCAGAATAGTCTAATTTTGTTACAGCTCCAAACCATATGTAGCAAGTCACCCTCAGCTCTTTGACATTGTATAACAAACTGGTGTATCACGTTTTCCCATTTTAAATAGTCTGTATGGTATGAAATACACTCTATGAAAATACCAAAGCTGAATAAGTCTGTCTTTAGATGAAATTATCATGGAGAAATAACGGAGAACATTTTTATAAATTCCTTCCAATCGTGGTCATCTAAATCTGCAATATCATTCATCCTATGGTCACTAACTCTTTGAAGTCATGCTTTTGCATTAGAGTAGCATAATAAGTAAAGATTAATTTTGTGTGGGTAGGTGAAAGTAATAGAGTTTCTTGCACAGAATTTTTTAAAAAGTGACTCTGTGGGAGCCAAACTGTGCTCAGGCCACATGTCTCAGACATAGACATTTCAAATATGGTTGAGCATAAGCTTGTTTAAGTGCAGTAAAGCATCGGAATCCCCCAGCTTGTTGCATCTTTGATGCACTTACATCAGCAACCCATGTACAACACATGTAAAATGCACCTAAACGTTAGAGGTTTGAACCAGCCCTAATGGCTGTCTGGTCTGTAGTTCATGTGCTCCAGACTGCCATTATTTTCTATTGCTGTGTGCTGTACATACACTTCCACTTCATAGGCTGATGCAGAGAATATTGAAGTTTTGACTATTGCCTCCTTGAGAAAGCAATTTTCCATAATTTTATGTTTGTGTTTAAAAAGATTTACAAGGATTCTGATCAGTTTATGAGACTATGGCCTCGTACACACGGCCGAGATTCTCGTTGAAAAAAACATGTCGTTTTTTTCGACGAGATTCTTGGACAAGAAACTTGTCCCGGCCGAGTGTACACACGCTCGTTTCAAAGAACCCGCGGTTCTTTGAAAGGAGCGTACGCGGTGACGTCATCGACTACGTCGAGCATGCGCTCGTCACATTCGATGCCGTCGCCGCCATCTTGGTATACTCTACGTATGCCTAGGAAGCTACCGCGCATGCGTCAAATTCATTTCGAACATGCGCGGGCTTCGGGGAGGACAGGTAAGTGTACACACACTCACTTTTCTCGTCGAGAAACATGCCGAGGAGAATCTCGACGAGAAAATAGAGAGCAGGTTCTCTATTTTCTCGTCGAGGTTTCTTGTCGGTTTTCTCGACGAGAAACCCGATAGCAGCGTACACACGACCGATTTACTCGGCAAGACCTCTCTGCCAGCAAGTTTCTTGCTGGTTCTTGCCGAGAAAATCGGTCGTGTGTACGAGGCCTATGTTTTCTCTAACATTACTATGAAATTTGAGAATGTTAGAGAACTGCCGTTTTCTTTATGTATGTGTTTAAGTACACTTGAAGTTGGGAAGCCTCTTAAAATACAATTATTATTGATTTCACAGGCTCAAGCTCATGCTTTTCTAGTTATAGTCAGTCATCTTTATTAATGTGCCACTGGAGCCCCTTGAAATTCCCACACAAACATTAACTTTCTTAAAGTTCGAACTTGCAAAGGTGTAAAGTGTATGTAACCACTAACAATGAACTTCCCTTGTTTGCTCTTCTGGTAAAGTGTCTCTACAGACAAAATTTAACAAAAAAAAAGTATTTTGTAAGGTTTCCAAGGAGCTAAGGGTGAGTGGTTGGCAAGCCTTAAGTTGGGCTTTAAAGAAGAACTCAGTTCTCTCTCTCTTCACAGATTACAGCTTATTAACTTGAACTTAACCGCACATAACTCTCCCTAAACTCTATACAGGGGGTCCCCGACTTTCGAACACGTTAGGGACTTCCTGTTTGTTCTTAAGTCGGAACTTTCCATAAGTCGGGCCACACATGCACAGAACGGCAATTACGTAATTTTCCGTAATTTTCCGATGTTTTCCGTTCCGTCGAATGGCCGCCCATGCACAGAACAGCAATTACGAACATTTCTAACATTTTTCGATGTTTTCCGATGTTCCATCGAATGGCCGCGCATGCGCAGAACGGCAATTACGAACATTTACAACATTTTCCGAGGTTCCGTCTAGCCGCGCATGCGCAGAACGGCAGAGTCCCCGCAGAGATTACAGAGATACACACGATCATTTTTCCCGTCGAGAAAAATTTCATTTTTCCCTTTGGACGAGAAAAACGATCGTCTGTGGGCTTTTTGTCGTTTTTCTAGGACGGGAAAAATGGCATTAATTAGAACATGCTCTAATTTTTCTCGTCGTGATTCCCGTCGTTTTTTGCCGCGGCAGTTTTCCCATAGGGAAACACTGCCGGGGAGCCCACACACGGTCGTTTTTTTCAACCAAAAAAAAAATGTCATTTAAAATGGCCGTGTGTGGGGGGAACAAGCTGTTCCTCGTTTTTCACGTCGATTTTCTCGACGGTGTTTTCACCGTCGAAAAAATCGATCGTGTGTACGCGGCATAACACATTACAATTCTTCAAACAAATTGTTTCAAGCTCTGTGCCTGGTGGGCCCTAAGTGACTGGTATCTGACATCTACATGCATCTAAACATGCATACATGCTGAAATAAGAGAAGACTCTGGGAGAGGATCTGCCTTTGGAACTCTGGCACATCACACGATCTGCACAAAATCCTTTTCTATTGGTATCAGACCCCAGAATTCCACATAAAATATAGGCGATGGCTTCAGATAGATGCTGGTGCTATGGAAGAGATTTCGGCTCCATGCACACTGGCTTAAAAACCGTTGCTTCTACAGGAGATTTGTGTTCTGCTTGTAAAAGCTACTCAATGTTATCCTATGTGTCCATGCACATTAGGACGATTACAGGCATATTTTGAGCTCAATGTTTAGGCTCCATGCACACTGGGCTTAAAAAAACATCTGTTCTCTTTGGAGTAAAAAACGTCCATATAGAGCATTTTTTGTGCAAAGTTTAGATGAGTTTAGGAGAGTTTTTTTTCTGTCAGTGAGCTCCAATCAGAAACGCGAATGAGAAGGTTTTTTTCCTCCTGCCTCTTAAAGCGGTTGTATAGTCTTTTTTTTTACTTTTACCTACAGGTAAGCCTATACTAAGGCTTACCTGTAGGTAAAAGAAATATCTCCTAAACCTACACGGTTTAGGAGATATTTGCAAAAAAAGACATGCACCGATGTCTACGGCGCATGCGCGCCGTAGACAACGGTGCGTTCACAGGGTTAATCACATTCAGAATTCCGGCGCTGCCGGAATAGAAAGCTCCAGCGCGCATGCGCGGTGTGACGTCTTCGCTGCTCCGGCCAATCACAGCGCCGGAGCGGCGCTGTGATTGGCTGGAGCGGCGATACCCAGAAGTAACGTTCCGGGTATCTGAGGAGCGATGGCTGCGGTCGGAGCGGGGGACGAGGATGGCTTCGGGGGTCCCGATCTAAGGTAAGTGATTCATAATGAGCTAGTATGCTAGTCATACTAGCTCATTATGGCTTTTTCTTGCAGGTGATTTGAAAAAAAATAATTTTCGTCTGGGTTTACAACCGCTTTAAAGCGGAGGTCCACCCGCGATTTTTTTTTTTTTAAAGTCAGCAGCTACTAACAGTGTAGCTGCTGACTTTTAATAAGGACACCCACCTGTCCTACTCAAAATTTTCCCCACAAATAGATCTTTCCTTTGGTGGTACTTGATCACCTCTGCGGTTTTTATTTTTTGCGCTATAAACAAAAATAGAGCAACAATTTTGAAAAAAAACACAATATTTTTTACTTTTTGCTATAATAAATATCCCAATTTATTTATATATTTTTTTTTAAATTCTCAGTTTAGACCGATACGTATTCTTCTACATATTTTTGGTAAAAAAAAATTGCAATAAGCGTTTATTGATTGGTTTGCGCAAAAGTTAAAGCGTCTACAAAATAGGGCATAGTTTTATAGCATTTTTATTAATATATTTTTTTTACTAGTAATGGCGGCGATCAGCGATTTTTGTTGTGACTGCGACATTATGGCGGACACATCTGACACTTTTGACACCATTTTGGGACCATTGGGACCCAAATGGCATCATGGGCCATTTTGTGGGCGTCATTTGACCATTGTCATTTTTACAGCGATCAGTGCTATAAAAATGCACTGGTTACTGTAAAAATGACACTGGCAGTGAAGGGGTTAACCTGTAGGGGTTACGTGTGCCTAAGTGAGTGATTACTACTGTGGGGGGAAGGGAATGACTGGGGGAGGTGACCGATCTGTGTCCCTATGTACACACAGAGATCCACGTCCTTGTCTGTGTACCGGCCAATCGCGGGTGCCTGGCGGACATTGCGGCTGCCAGGAACGCGCAACAGCATCTCAGTGAGACGCCGGGCATGCGCGCGCGCCGCTGGGAACGAAGCAAGGGGCGGCCGTCAATTGACGTCCTCCTGGCATTCTAGGTCCGCGCTGTAGCCGTCATTCGACTAGAGCGCGGGCCTGTAGTGGTTAATGTAAAAAAAAAATCTGGGTGAACATCCGCTTTAACGTTGACCTCAAAATATGCCTGTAAACGTTAAAATGTGCATGAACACATAGGATGACATTGAGTTGCTTCTACAGGCAGAACACACAACTCCTGTAGAAGCAAAGTTTTTTAAGCCAGTGTGCATGGAGCCTGAGAGGCAGGAAAAAAAAAACTTCTGGTTCACGTTTCTGATTGGAGCTTACTGGCAGAAAAAAAAATTAAAACTCTCATAAACTGTTCTATAGTTTGTACAAAAAATGCTCTGTATGAGCGTTTTTTATCCCAAGAGAACAGACGTTTTTTTTAAGCCCAGTGTGCATGGAGCCTTAAGCCCTGTACACACGATCGGATTTCCGATGAAGCTGACTTCCATCAGTCTTGCAAAATCCGACCGTCCCAAACGCTGTGACGTGAAACACTCCGACGAGCCGAGAAAAATTAAGTTCAATGCTTCTGAGCATGCGTTGACTTGATTCTGAGCATTCGTGGGTTTTTTCTCCGATGGAGTTCCCCACAGACGATCGGAATTTGCTATCATTTTTTTTTCCATCGGATAAATTTAAAACATGTTCTATTTTTAATCACCGATGGAAAAAAGACCGATGGGGCCCATACATGATCGGTTTGTCTGATGAGAAAAGTCTATCGGACTGTTTTCATCGGTAAAACCGATCGTGTGTACAGGGCTTAAGGCTTCTTTTACCATATCTATTGTCAGTGTCTGCTTATCAAAGCATATTAGGAAACGGTACACTCCCTGATACATTTGGTATTTAATAGGTGGATTGTCTTAACCACAAAAACTTTTCTGTTGGGACTTCCTCCGAAAGATTTCTCTAATTCAGCTGAAAAACTACTATTGCACATACTTATACCCACTAGATGTTTAGTGGCCATTAAATTAAAATATAAGGTTGCCCCATCTCTTTACATACAAGAGTATGGGATGGTAAATGCTTGAAATACTCAATGGCCTGCTTACAAAACTCTCTGGATCACTATAACAAAGTTTTCGAGCCGTGGCTGCTTATAGAATCTTCTATGACCCAGAGGATTTCTCCTTATCTCTTTACTTTACTTCTCTCTACTTTCTCTATACCTACAATATTCTCCCCCGACACTCTGCTGACTAGTATTTTCGTTAGACTGTTTATCAGTGGTCTTGCCTACCATACTTGCTCAATAAATATAGCTATTCCAAGGCCACAGGTGTGAAGTGTGCTTGTCGAAAGCTTTTAGGTAAGCTTCACTCCCTTTCTCTACTCTACTCTACACTCTCACAGTGATGTACTTGTAAAATACTAAGACCTTTGTCTCCGCTTAGTTTATTCAGTCTTGTATTTAACCACTTGCCGTCCTCCGCACGCCGATGTACGTCGGCAGAATGGCACGGGCAGGCAGATTGGCGTACAGGTACGCCCCTTTAAATCTGCCACCCTGTGGCCGCGTGCCTCGCGAGTGCGCCCGCAGGTCCCGTGAACTCGATGTTCCCGGGAGTCCCGCGATTGCGGTCGGCAAGAGCAGAACAGGGGAATGCCTTTGTAAACAAAGCATTCCCCTATACTGCCTAGTGACACTGTCACTGATGACCGTTCCGCGTGATCGGGAACGGTCATCAGTGATGTGTCACGTGTAGCCACGCCCCCTCACAGTAACAATCACTCCCTAGGAAACACTTAACCTAGTTTTTAACCCCTTCACCGCCAGTGTCATTTTTACAGTAATCAGTGCATTTTTATAGCACTGATCGCTGTAAAAATGACCATGCACTCTGCAGTGTAGTTAAGAATCATGTGAAATGTAGTTCCAAAACATCTGGGGTACCAACCATCACTGGCCTAGGCTATAAGAAGAGTGCCAAGACCCGGAAACTGAGCTGCAGCACAGTGGCCATGACCATACAACGGTTTAACAGGACAGGTTCCACTCACAACAGGTTTCGACCAAAGAAGTTTAGTGCACGTGCTCAGTGTCATATCCAGAGGTTGTCTTTGGGAAATAGACATATGAGTGCTGCCAGCATTGCTGCAGAGGATGAAGGGGTTTGGGGGTCAGCCTTAGGTCTTGGCAATATGTCTTTGGACTCTGAAGGATCTACATTACCAATTAGAGTGCCTTGAAAAAATATTCATACCCCTTGAAATTTTCCACATGTTGTCATATTACAACCAAAAACATAAATGTATTTTATCGGGATTTTATATGATAGACCAACAACAGAGTGGCACATAATTGTTAAGTGGAAGGAAAATTATAAATGGTTTTCAAAATGTTTTTCAAATAAATATCTGAAAAGTGTGGCGTGCATTTGTAGTCAGCCCCCCTAAGTCAATACTTTGTAGAACCGCCTTTTACTGCAGTTATAGCTGCAAGTCTTTTTGGGTATGTTTCCACCAGCTTTGCACATCTAGAAAGTGAAATTTTTGCCCATTCATCCTCGCAAAATTACTTAAGCTCTGTCAGATTGGATGGAGAGCGTATGTGAACAGCATTTTTCAAGTCTTGTCACAGATTCTCAATTGGATTTTGGTCTGGACTTTGATTGGGCCATTCTAACACATCAATATGCTTTGATCTAAACCATTCCATTGTAGATCTGGCTGTATGTTTCGGGTTGTTGTCCTTCTGGAAGATGAACCTCCACCCCAGTCTCAAGTCTTTTGCAGACTCTAAAGCCCCATACACACTATCAGATTTTCTGCTGATTTTTGTCATCAGATTTACCAAAACCATGTAGTACAAGGGCCTGCCTGATTGCATACAAATTGAAACTCTTAAGGTTTGACCTCATATTAGATGGTTTTGGTAAATCTGATGAAAAAATCAGCAGAAAATCTGATAGTGTGTATGGGGCTTAACAGGTTTTCTTCCAAGATTGCCCTGTATTTGGCTCCATTCATTTTTCCATCAACTCTGACCCGCCTCCCTGTCCCTGCTGAAGAAAAGCATCCCCACAACATGATGCTGCCAACACCGTGTTTAAGGTGATGTGCAGAGTAATTTTTCCGACACACATAGCGTTTTGCTTTTAGGCCAAAAAGTTAAATTTTGGTCTCATCTGACCAAAGCACCTTTTTCCACATGTTTGCTGTGTCCTCCACATGGCTTCTTGCAAACTGCAAACGGGACTTCTTATGACTTTCTTTCAACAATGGCTTTCTTCTTGTCACTCTTCTATAAAGACCAGATTTGTGGAGTGCACGGCTAATAGTTGTCCTGTGAAGAGATTCTCCCACCTGAGCTGTGGATCTCTGCAGCTCCTCTTGGTTTCTTCTCTGATTAATGCTCTTCTTGCCCGGCCTGTCAGTTTAGATGGCCATGTCTTGATAGGTTTGCAGTTGTGCCGCACTCTATCCATTTTCGGATGATGGATTGAACAGTGCTCCGTTCATAGGTGTGCGCAGCCTAATGCATTAGGGTGTGCACCCTTAAGCTCAAACACACATGCATGTGTATGTATCTACATATATATGACCCCGACACATTGATCTCATTGCTGGCACAGTGAAAGAGAAGAGCATAAACACTTCTCTTATGGCAGAACCGGTAAGAGGGAGATCTTTCCCATCTTCCTGTTGCTACACAGAGCGATAACACTAATGCGCATGGGGTGAGTAGGGTGTGCCTGGGCACACCCGGCACACCCTGTGCGCACGCCTATGGCTCCGTTATATGTTCAAAACTTGGGATATTTTTTTATAACCTAACCCTGCTTTAAACTTTTCCACAACTTTATTCCTGACCTGTGTGGTGTGTTCCTTGGCCTTTATGATTCTGTTTGTTCACTAAGGTTCTCTAACAAACCTCTGAGGGCTTCACAGAACAGCTGTATTTATACTGAGATTAAATTACGCACAGGTGGACTCTATTTTCTAATTAGGTGACTTCTGAAGGCAATTGGTTCCACTGGATTTTAGTTAGGGGTATCAGAGTAAAGGGGGCTGAATACAAATGCACGCCACACTTTTCAGATATTTATGTGTAAAAAAAATGTAAAACCATTTATCATTTTCCTTCCACTTCACAATTATGTGCCACTTTGTGTGGGTCTATCACATAAAATCCCAATAAAATACATTTACGTTTTTGGTTGTAACATGACAAAATGTGAAAATTTTCAGGGGGTACGAATACTTTTTCAAGACACTGTATAGCAAGTAAGGTGCTAATTGGTCTTTTTGTGCCATTTTTGGTGTATTATGTAAGCAAAAAAAATTCTGTTCTAATAGAAAATTAACCTGCTAGAAATCAGGTCCTCGTTTCAATTCTTTCATTCACACACCTGACTGTAAGAGATACAGAAACCTCAAAGTAGTTTAGTTTTTAAGCTGAATTAAGTATATGTAAAGAGTTTTATGATTTATCTTGTTTCTTATATCCACACAGCCTTAGTTAAGCTAATAGCTGCTTAATAGAGATAAAATACCACTTTTCTGGGATTTGTGTACACTACATGTAAGACGATTCTGACTTGGCAGCAGCTCATGTAGTCCTTAGCTGGCAAATGCTATTTAATTGAGAACTGGCAGTTACCCCTGTGAATGCGGTCAGAAAAAATGTGCTTTACTGAAACCTGTTAGCTGAATAGTGTAAGTACTCATTAGCATGTTGCTCAATGCGTGGATATAAAACAGGAGCCTTTTCTTTTAAATATTGCTCTTTTCATGTCTGTCCGGTAAACAAGTTTTACCATGTGTGCCGAATGCCAAAGTATTTCCAAGTTGTTAAATATTTTTCTTTTTACAATGTGAGGGTATTTTTAGGAGATTTTCTTTTATTTTATAAGTACAAAACACGGATCAAATTAATGAAACCATTGAGTTGCATGGAACACACAATTCCTTTCCATTCCCAGGCTTTCTACCAGCACGCTGACTCATTCAAACGTTTGGCAAAGTCAGAAAAATATCTTCTGTGCCATTTCCAGTTTTTGTCTATATGCTGTATTTACCTGCCACTGAATAAAAACCAAACTACTGTAACTACACACAGGGCAAATAATTATTAAATAATAAAAATGACTAAAAATATTTGTTATCAATAAGTATGTAATGTTGATTAGTATACATAAAATTGTTGTAGGAAATGTGTGTATATTTGTTTTTAACTGTATTTTTTTAACATATCACAGCTGTATGTTTTTGGGCTTTCCATTGAATTTTGTTAGTGACCACACCCCTTCCAGTGGGAAATTTTTACATGAATTGTAAACAAATTGTTTACTCCTGTTAACTTCTGCTTTGCCAATGGAGCTTATGCAGTCAAGTTTAAGAAATCCTCACTAGGGATACTGGAGGTGCTAACAGGGCAGGAGGAGAAGTTCCTTGACCCCGTGGGTATAGGGCGGAAGTGATGTCAGCTTGGGGGGTGGACCGCCTCTACATCTCCTCCAGCCCTGTGAGCACCTCCAGCAGCCCTGATTTGTTACCAAATATGTACTGTGAGTTCTAACAATTTTTAAACTGACCACTAGATGGCGATTTAATCCCTTTCTATACACGCGCACACACACAGTAGCGGTGGCGGAAATCGCATGTGATTCGGACAGGAATTGCAACGCATTCCTGTTCAAATCGCATGCAATTCTTTGCAGTGAGATTTGCACCCATTCGTTTTATATTGACGCAAATTGCACCGCAAAGTATCAGTTTTGGTATCAGGAGCATTTCGGTGAGTATCGATACTCGCTCAATGCTTGATAATTGCACTGATACCGGTATCAGTATTGGTGCATCCCTAATATACAGTACATCTCTCTATGCTACATTTTGCTATTGACCCATATAAATGAAAGTGGTTCTACAGCTAATACATTTTTTATGGCACTGTGTAAATTTAACTGAGAACTCTGCGGTCGTGTGTTTTCCCCTACAAATACAGCTTTCTTTTGGTGGTATTTAGGCACCTCTGCGGTTTTTTTTTTTTTTGCTATAAACAAAAACAGATCGGAAATTTTGAAGAAAAAAAAACATATTTTTTAACTTTCTGCTATAAAACATATCCAATAAAAAAATGAAAAAAAAACAAAACAAATTTCTTCATCAATTTAGGCCAATATGTATTCTGCTACGTATGTTTGGTAAAAAAAAATCCCAATAAGCAGTTATTGATTGGTTTGCGCAAAAGTTATAGCGTCTACAAACTATTGGATATTTTTATCGAATTTTTATTATTTCATTTTTTTTTACTAGTAATTGGCCCGATGAACAACTTGTAGCGGGACTGCGATATTGCGGCGGACAGTCGGGACACTAACTGACTCTTTTGACACTTTTTGGAGACCAGTGACACCAATACTGTGATTAGTGCCTCAAAAATATGCACTGTCACTGTAATAATGGCACTGACTGGGAAGGAGTTAACATCAGGGGCGATCAAGGGGTTAAATGTGTTCCTAGTCAGTGTTTTACTAAACTGTGGGAGGTGCTTGTACTAGGGGAAGGCAGAGATCCGTGTTCCTGCTTATCAGGAACACAGGATCAATGTCTTCCCTGCTGACAGAACGGCCATCTGCCTTGTATACATACAGTAGGCAGACTGCCGTTCTGACTGTGTAACTAGTATTTGGCGGGTGCCGGCGGACATTGAGTCCACAGTACCCGCTGATCGGCACCCACTGTCAATAATCACAGCAGGAGTGGGCCGCTGGCGGCGCACCTGCGTGCCCCCAACCCAGAAGTGCTGGATCACGTACTAGGTATATGATCCAGGACAGAAGAGCCTCCTTCTGTCGGTTGGCAAGCGGGTAAAGTGGTTGTAAACCTCAGTCATGAAATCTGAAAAAAGCACATGTATCTGTAGTGTTTACTTCTCTATTTCCAATGCTCTAGATCACAGGTGTCAAACACAAGGCCCACGAGCCAAATCCGGCCCTCCAGGCCATTTCATGTGGCCCTCGCAACTCTCCTGCGAGGGCTATATGAGAGGAGAGCTCAAGCCCTCCCCTGGTCCTCCTCCAGACCCTTACTTTCTGCTTTCAAGCAGTGCATCCAGCTTCTTCCTAGCAGCAGCATAAGAAAAGGGGGGTGCACTGTGATGTAAGGGAGAATGGGGGACTCAACTTATGATGGTGGGGTGGCTCTTGACATCTAATGTAAGGGGAGGGGAGGGGATGTGCTGGACATCTAATCTTACAGATACAACCGGCCCTTTTGAAGCCAATCATAATGCTGATGTGGCCCACGATGAAATTGAGTTTGACACCCCTGCTCTAGATGTTGTTTCTCTCTGGTGCTTTGTTCCTCTGTTATCAGCACGAGTCACTTCTGCCAAGTTTTCCTGACCCATGAGATATATTTGTGATGGGGGAGGGAGCTCAGCTTGTCTATTCAGAACACAGCTCTGTATCCTTCCTTTGTTCCTGCGCCATGTGTGGAGGGGGGTGTGTCCCTTTCTTCCAATCAGCTCTCACACAGCGTAACTGCAACTCTCCACCTACTCCTCTCTGCTCCTCACAGATGCAGGATTTGCACTTTTGAAGGGGTGTCGGGAAGAGAAGTCTGTAGTAGTAGATGACCAGATTTCCTTCGCTAGAAACTTAAAGTAGAAGTTCACCCTAACACTAAAATATGTAAATCTACAGGCACCCACAAACTCAGATTAACCTATCTAGCCCTGTACAGAAGAAAGCAGTATACATACCTTTTCTGAAGCCGCTCCAGTCCTGTCCCACGCTGAGCTGTCAGCTGCAGCTTCTCTGTGGAGGCGGGTGCAAAGGAGGCAGCCGACAATGGAAGCCTAATAGTAACTCCATGTATTGGAGCTTGTAGGGGGCTATTTAGAGAGAGCAGGTAGCCCTGGGGGTTAGCTTAAGAGGAGTCTTTAAAATGCGTCCCAACTTTCACAAGGGACTACATAGTGCTGTCTATGGGAGTGAGGAAGCCAAGCAGGAACAAAGTCATCAGGCTCTTCGCCTGTCAGCTGGCTACACAGGCGGATGCATTACGCTGTGGCTTCTCATCCATCCATCCTTCCTACATTGGACTGTTGTGTGATAAGAGTGGGCTTGTTCCCTTGGACTATATGCACTTTTTACCTTCATTTTTGTAAGTGTATTAACGACATTCAAGATCAATAGGGTCTCTTTTATTATAAAAAACCCTGCCTGTCACTTTCTTTTTTTTTTTGATTTCCTTGATTTCCATTCTTTTTTACTGAGAATTCCTATAGGGTTACTTAAATGTAATTAACCTATTGCAGATTAAATGATTCTTTCATGCACAGTGCAAGAAAGGGAGTGGTATCATGGCAATGTATACTGGTAAATCATACTTTTGTGACTTCATGAGCCTGCTAATCATAACTAAAGAGAATGCATTAGGAAACTTGCCTATGGTTAAGGTGGGGCAGGATTGGATTGAAATTCAGTGTCAGCTAAGGTTGCTGTGTTCTGTGTTTCCTAATTATGTTTATTACCTTTTTTTTTTACTTCCATTTGTATATTACAGAATGCTTCATACACAGTACATTAAATACCTGTATATAGCTATTGAATAACAGCCAGGGAGATCCACTGAATGTTAGTGATGTCTACTAAATGTCTATCATTTTTTAATGTAGGCAGAGTCGTGTGCAGCATTCATTTTGCCTGGGCACACAAGAGTGTTTTTTGAAGACAACATAAAGGGTATACAAGCTAAGCTCTTTTTCTTGCCATTTTAAATGTTTATAATTAAAAACTCAAACTTGAGTCTACCGTCTACAGCAGTGTCAACTCAATTTCATCTTGGGCCACATCACCATTATGGTTGGTGCCGGTTCTGTAGGACTAGATGTCCAGAGTACACCCCTCCATCTTTCCATCAGATGTTAAGAGCTACCCCATCATCAGAAGTCAAGAGTTCCCCAGCCTCCATTACAACACAGTGCACCCCTCTTACCTTGTGCTGCTGCTGGGAAGAAGCTAGGGGACGGAGCTGGGAAGCAGAAAGTGCAGGGTCTGGAGGAAGCCCAAAAGAGGGCTGGAGTCAGCTGAATGCTGAGACTAGGGGAGGTAGAGACGAGGGGGTGCTGCAGCTGCACAGAGAGGTGCAGGATCTGTAGAAGGGGTTCTGTCCGCTTTTCTGCTGCCTACTGCTAAGAAGGGGGTGTGGGCAGAGTTGAGCTTTTCCTTCGGCTGCACGGAGAGGCAGCTGCCAACTGCTGAGATGAGGTGTTGATGAGGGAATTGCTGCAACTGCAGAAGAGGTGTGAGGGCCACATGAAATGGCCTGGTGGGCTGGATTTGGCCCATGGGCCTTGTTTTCGACACATGTGATCTACAGCCTATAAAGAAACAGGAGATATCTGCTTTTTACTTGTCTGCAAAGGTCTTATGACTCCTCTAAACTGGGTGTAGAAGGGGTCTTATTAGTGTACCCAAGTATTGAGAGAAATCACTACACACTTATTTGCTGTTTATATAGTTGAATTTGAATAGGCACAAAACTGAAGTGTTATACCACACACACACACACACACATATCCTTAAGTGGTTAATCAGGATAGCTCTCTAATTTACTCAAGATAGACACCCAAATCCCAAGGGATATAGGCATCCATTAGGGGATGCCGGCCTTCCCAAGATGCCCACCTGGAGTTCATAGAGGACAGAACAGCTTTCTATGATCTCCTGCCAGCCTGAATGAATGGCACAGTGCCACCTTCAGATCAGCAGATTTACTTCAGTCCACCAACTGCCTTTGTGCCTATTCTGTTATTGTGTATTGTCTTTTTCTAAAAACTGTTTATGCATTTCACTACAAGTTATGCAGGATCACTGGAGATGTGGATGGACAGGGGTCAGCCTAGACTAGAGGAGACACTGTAATTTTGTTTGAAGATAATTTGTTTACTGGAGTAGTCTTTACAAAAACAGATTACTATCAGTAAATAAAATAACAGCTGCTTATAATGTCATTGTAATAACAGATCATGTGACCCAATGCTGCTAAATTTTAGGCAGGCCATAGATTATGCCATTTTCTTTCCTGCAACTAGGGGTTGCAGGAAAGATGATAGCTTAATTTCCCCATCAACGCAGTCAGTGTTAATAAGGGAATCCCTCCCGCAGAGCCATTATGTTCTCCCGGGAGCCGTAGGGAGCTGTCCCTGCGGGGAGAACCCAATGTTTACTGCTTGCGGCTATAGCCGCTGGCAATAGTCGCATGCTAAAAATTGGACATGAGGGGTGTTCTCATTTCACAAATTGCTAAACTAAAGAAAAATTCCAGAGCATGGGAACAGGAGATTAGTTACAAAAAAAAAAGGCAGCTTATGTAGCACATCCCTATATAGAGAACCAGCAGGCTTGGCTACAGAGCCAACAGGTATATTCCTCCCTATCCTTGAGAAAGTCTGAAAAGAAGCATTTCTTTTTACAGCAGTCCTATTTTAAGGAAGGTGAAAACACCGGCCATCTACTCGCTACTGCAGTTAGGCCCCTCTCACACTGGGGCGGAAGGTGCGTCGGCGGTAAAGCGCCGCTATTTTTAGCGGCGCATTATCGCCAATTTCGAGGGCGCTATTCGGCCACTAGCGGGGAGGTTTTACCCCCCGCTAGCGGGCAAAAAAGGGTTAAAAAACACTGCTGGCGGTATAGCCGCGGTGCCCATTGCTTTTAATGGGCAGGAGAGGTGGAGGAGCGGTGAACACACCGCTCCTTCACTGATCCAAAGATGTGGCTAGCAGGACTTTTTTACCCTCCTGCTAGCGCACCGCTCCAGTGTGAAAGCCCTCGGGCTTACAGCAGCCACTGTTTCAGGTCGGTTTGCAACAGGGGCGGATCCAGGGGGGGTAACAAAGCAATTGCCCCCCCCCCGAGACCATCTGTCACACTCACTTGCTTGCTCTGTTTGTTTGTTTTTTGTGCCTGATCTCCCAGATTTGGGGATCCGGTAGCGGCCGGCCGTAGGTCCCCTGGACCCCAAACGTGGCACACATATAGCCCCATGTCTCCTCTACAAGTGTGCAAAGTTTGGTGTCTGGGAGACCTACGGCCGGGGAGAACCGATTTTTCAAAGCCGGCCCTCCTTTCATAGACTCCCATGTTAAACATCAGTCTAGTCATGGGCACAGTGAGGCATGGGCACAGTGAGGCAAAGTGAGGCACAGTGAGGCATGCAGATGGACACCCTAGGCTTATACTCGAGTCAATAAGTTTTCCCAGTTTTTTGGGGTAAAATTAGGTGCCTCGGCTTATATTCGGGTCGGCTTATACTCGAGTATATACAGTACTTGTTCTGCTGCTGCCGCTGCCTCTCTGAGTCTCTCTCTCAGTTTCTCACATCAGCCGATCAGCGGCGCCGAGAGAGAGACTCGTCTAATGTAGTAAGCCGGCGCACTGACACGATACCAGGAGCGGAGGAGAAGCTGGGTGGAGCCTCTTACCTGCACTCGTTGCTAACACCTGGGCCGCTTGGTGTCTAGCAACGAGTGACGTCAGTGAGTCACGTCGGCCTGCTCTGCGGGCAGGTGCGATAGCGTGCGGCTCCACAGACGGGTAAGAAAGCGGGCGGCTCCGCTTGCGCCGCTGTTTGTGGGCGGGCGGCGCGGTTCGTGGGGAGACCGTGCTGCTCAGTGTGTTGGCAGCGCAGGTGAGAGTGAGAGAGCAGGCTCAGTGTGGCAGCTGGCCAATCAGCTAGCTGGGAGCGGGGAAGCAGAGAGATGAGATCATCTCTCACCGCCCGTGCCTGCCCTGCATTACTGCAGTGACTTCCGCCCTCACTGTGCAGGCAGCAGAGAGATTACATTATCTCTCTGCTGCCTGACTCTGGGAGTCTGGGACACAGCAAGAGACAACCAAAACTACACCTTAGCAGGCAAGTTAGTGACAATCCGCAAATTGTGTCAGGTGACGTGGCAAATGACAATCTGCATCTGGTGGCAGGCAAGTGACGTGGCAAGTGACAATCCACAAGGTGTGGCAAGTGACAATCCACAAGATGTGGCACGTGACGTGGCCAGTGACAATCCGCAACGTGTGGCAAATGACACGCTCAGGGCTTCCACTAATTGCAGGCGACGGTGGCAAGTGACACACTCGGGGCTCCCACTGATTCTGCATTGAACTATTTAATTTTATATTACAATGTAATAATAGAAATAATGCGCTTCAATCATCCTGACACCATAACAACTATGGTGCCGGGATGATTGAAGCGCCGACACCAGCCATTTCCCCGAAATATTTCCAACAAAAAAAAACATATTTTTTTGGCAGTGCCCCTCCCGAGAAAAGACTCTGGATCCGCCCCTGGTTTGCAGGCACTATTTTTAGCGCAATAGCGCCTGCAAACCGCCACAGTGTGAAAGGGGTCTAAAGGCTTAAAATCCAATAACTCATGTAGCGGAGTTGAGAGATCCAAGTTCAATGGTTGCAAATAATACCCCAGATATGTCTACGGGGTTTTGTACATTTTTCAGTTCATTGTATAGCAGCAAGGTTTCCTACTCGGACGAGTACTTGTAAGATTTTTTTACAAACAATTTAATTGCCTGCTTTATCTGCCTCAGCCTATGAGGTGTTGGAATCCCATTTAAGTTAGAGGAACTCCGGGCCGCTGCTGTGAGGATACCGAATAGTAAGTCCTGGGTACCAGGTTTGCACACATTTCAAGAGGGATTTTGTACACTCCTCTTTACAGATCTTTTCTAAATCCTTATGGTTTCTTGGCTGTCGCTTGGCAACCTTTAAGTTTCAGCTCCCATCATAAATTTTCTATAGGATTAAGTCTGACTGGCTAGGCCACTCCATGACCTTCTTCTTGAACCACTCCTTTGTTGCCTTGGTGGAATGTTTTGGGTCATTGTCATGCTGGAAGACCCATCCACGACCCATCTTCAGTGTTCTAGCTGAAGGAAGGAGGTTCTCATCCAATATTTTACAATACATGGCCCCGTCTATTGGCCCCTTAATGCAGCAAAGTCAGACTGTACCTTTAGCAGAGAAACAGCCCCAAAGCATAATGTTTCCACCTCTGTGCTTGACTGTAGGGATGGTGTTCTTAGGATCGAGTCGAGTTAATGCCAAACAGCTAAATTTTGGTCTCATCTGACCACAGCACTTTCACCCAATTCTTCTCTAGATCATTTAGATGTTCATTTGCAAACTTCAGACAGACCTGTACATGTGCCTTCTTTAGGAGGGGGACCTTGCGGGCGCTGCAGGATTTCAATCCATGGCAGCGTTTTGTGTTAGTTACCAATGATTTATTTGGTGACTGTGGTCCCAACTGCCTTGAGATCATTCACAAGCTCCTCCCGTGTAGTTCTGGGCTGATCCCTCACTTTTCTCATGATCATCTATACCCCATAAGGCAAAATCTTGCATGGAGCTGCAGACTGAAGGGCGATTGATGGTTATTTTGTATTTCTTTCATTTGCGAAAAATCGCTCCAACTTAAAAGCCCCAGATATTATATATTTTTAAAAGCATAGACCCTGAAAAATAAACTGTTTATCAAAGGCAAAGTTGCAGTAATAATTACACTCAAATAAATTTTAGTGCACAAAAAACACAATATAATACTCATCTTTTTTAATAAAACATAAAGGATAAGAGCCGGTTCACACAGGGGCAACACGACTTCCAGCGTGACTTTGGGAGGCAACTTGGACACGACTTGAGCATGAATCACAGCGCGACTCCAGGCAACTTACAAGGCAACTTAAAGTCGCCTCCAGGACAGGCGACTTTCCAGTGGCCAATCAAACAATAATCAGTTCTGGGGGAGGGAGGGGTTTGCCTGGAAAACTATTTTTACTTCCTGGAAAGTTGCTTCAGTTAAGACAGGGGATCCGACTTGGAGGCAACTTCCATTGAAATCAATGGGTACAAGTCGCCTAGAAGTCGGATTGAAGTAGTACAGGAACCTTTTCTGAAGTCGGAGCGACTGCAGTAGTGTACATTAAGACGGCTCCATTCACTTCCATTACTTTTCTAAATCGCGCGACTTGGGGCGACTTTGGGCGACTTGAAGTCAGATCCCAGGACTCCCCTGTGTGAACCGGCTCTGAGGTTGCACTGAGAAAATAGATACAAAAAATGCCTATCATGACCATAAAATGGCCTAAAATAAATAAATACAATTCTCAATAGATGACATTTAAAAAATGTCCAAAAAGTTTTTCAGTTTATCATTTTAGAGATAACAGTGAATAATGTCCCTAAAATTATTGTTCACACTTTGACATGTGTGGCTATACCATTGACATGTGTGGCACAATTATCCATTTTGTACATTAGCACCCTCAACGCATGAGCTTACACGTGTATAGAAATGAGGTCAGGCAGGGGAGCTTTTAAATACTTTTGTTGATTTTTATTTTTGTTTTCTATTTACATTATACTTACTTTAATTATTTAAACTTTTTCCTTTTTTACATAAAGCGGTATTAAATCGCAAAAAAATAAATACATTTCTGCAGCTTAACTTAAATGTGGTGGGTGCATTCATTTGCTTTTTTTAGTGCTAGAATTACTGCCCAAAATCTAACGTTCATGGTGATATCTTACGCTGTTTGTGTGCATGTGGGACCTATGCGTGCCTTCATCTTTGTGCAGGGGGATGGGGCACTTTAAAATAGTTTTTGTAATTTTTTATTTATTTATTTATTTTTACACTGTAGCTTTAACGAGGAATGTAAACATCACTTGTGACAGGTACTCTTTATGGAGAGATCAGGGGTCTAGAAGACCCCAGATCCCTCCTCTGCCCTTAAAAATAATTTGATCACACCAAGATCTATGTGATCATATGCTTTTCATTTTTAAAAATGGTGCCGTTTACTTCCGAGGGAAACCTTAAATGATCTAAGCTCATTGCTGCCGAGTTCCAATATCATAGAGCCAACCAAAGCCTTCTGGTCTTTGTTCGCCTCTATATTCAGCACTGGCTGGGCAATCGGGTGTCCTGGTGGGACAGTACAGCCTGATGAAACCGCTGAAGTCGGGGGGGAGGGGTTCCCCTCCCGCTGCTTGCAAAAGCAATCCAGCGGCTAGTTTGCCACTAGGATTGCTTTTACAAGCATGCAGTGCAGCTGCAGGCATCATCCTGGCATAACCACTTTAAATTTAGCGACAAACAGGTACGTCGCTGGTCGGCAAGTAGTTAAAAAGTAAGCTCTAGTTTCTTGGCTACCACGACCACAAAGAACATCTCCTTAACATACACCTGGTTGCAGTCCTATGATTTACAGGAGCCCAACAGACACAAAATATTCTGGGAAACAACCCCAAAAAGAACCTTTACGAGAGATCAATGGCTACAAGCCTGTGTGTTCGCACACAAATGCGCAATCAGTGTGAGATTACAAGAAACTTCATTCAAAATCCTAACAAATTGGTATATCACACCAAACAAATTACACAAATGGTTCTCGACGGTTCCTGGACATTGTTGGCGCTGCAACCGGGAAGAAGGCACCTTATACCACATCTGGTGGGAATGTGATTAAACCATTTTGGAACCATGTAATCAAGATCATAAAACACATTACAGAAACGAAAATTAATTTAGACGCAGCTTGCTGTCTTATAAACATCACCAATTGCACCATGAGAAAATACAAAAACTCTCCTTGACCAGATTCTTAATCACTGCAGCAAAAACAGTGATACCGAGGCACTGGAGAAGTACCGCCGCACCCACGATTAAAGAATGACTAGAAGAGATACATCTACTCAGAGGTATGGAGGAGATCAGGGCTACATCACAGGAGAATACAGAAAAATTCAATAAAATGTGGCAACCGTGGATCATTTATAAATACTCTGATTCCTATACCACCTTTACTCGAACATAGACCTTCAAATATAGAGAAACTTGAATGAACAATATCTCTCCTTATTTTTATTTCCCTTCCTTCTATTCCCTTTCATTTCTATCATTATACCTTCTTCTATGGGCTTCTCCCTGAGGTCCACAAAGTTTTACTTTTGTTCCTTTCTTTTTGATATTAAATAATCAATTTTTTCTACAAATATTCAGAGTATTTCTAAATAGACTATCGATGCAATGATCTGTTAATTACGAAGCCACTTCAATGGTTTTATTATTAAAATACTCTACTATTGAACTCAATTATACAATGTTATACTTTTATATGATACTTATCTACAAATGCTAGTATGATTGTACAAATATTATTATTAAGCATTAATAAAAGCTTTATGGTTTTAAAAAAAAAAAAAAAGTAAGCTCTAATACCTGTTAAATAAAAAGAAAGAAAAGAAATGCAAGCTCATTGCCACACTCTCTGCATCTCACTCCTCTCCATAGACTGCAGTTTGTTTCTGCAGCCATTCTGCGGCCTAATGATTAACAGATGCAGAAAACAGGGTAAACACTCTAAAAACAGCCACTAATTAGTGACATGCATCGATTTAGCCATATTATTAACCCTCAGCAATCACCTGTATTTTTTTTTTTTCTATATTTAACTTACTCAATTTTTCATTATTGGGTTTCCAATCCAGTTTTGAAAGAAAAGAAACATCAGATGTTTACTTTAAAATAACTATTATATCATAATTAGGATAATTAGGTACATTTTCTCAAGCTGCTGGATAGTTTGGTAATTGCTTAAACAAGTGTGACAGCACAGAAGTAGTGCACAGAACTGGAGATCTCCTATGATATGATCCTGGAGAGTTTGATGTAAATACATGTTGTCAGGCCTCCTCGTACTTCAGTAACCATGTGTACAGTCATGTTGTATTTGCTGCCCCCAGCACAAATCTTTTTTTGTTCTCCTCCCCTTGTGTTCTTTACTGCTGCCTCTTATTACTAGGATTTTACAACAGAAGCTGATGTTTTATATGTGAGGGGATACTAAGAGAAATTCCAGAAGCCCTCATTTGTTTTCTATTGGAACCTTATTTTCTGGTAACAAACACATAATAAAATACAACAAGGGACACAAAACCAAGGCACAGACAAAACAAGATGGAGAGGTAATCAACAACACAAAAATACACAGAACCATTTAAAAGAACAGCTTGTGTTGGCCATAGTAGCCATTTACTTCCCGCTTTCATAAACCCGGCAGCCTAGTTTCAGGCATTATGATGCAGTTGCTCCCATTAACACATCCAGTAGTCAAGGCACTAGACTGTCGCTAGGTCCTGGCACACAGTTCACAAACTAGACAATAGGGATGAGGGAATATGCTTGAGACTAGACTAGTGTGCATGCCATTCGTCAAAAAACATCATAAATTTCGAAAATTGCAAACTTAAATCTGAACCCCATGGCAATCTATGTAGGGTTGTCACCTGTCTGGACAGTCCGGGTTTTAAATCATGTGTCCGGGTTTCAGGCGGACTGAAACTCAGACACATTATTCAGAATGGGCTGTGGCTCCCCAAGTAACCAAGTATCACGTACCTGGACGGAGTCCGAAGTGACGAGGTCAACCTCTCCGGTATCTCCGGTTCTGGTCCCACTGAGAGTGAAGACAGGAGGAACCAAGGGACGGGAGGAACACGAGTGCCTGCAGATGTAGCCCAAAAAGCCTAAAGCAGATGATGCGACTCTTGGAGGGAAGGAAGTCGCAGCAGGTCGCAGGACCAAAGTTGCAGATACCCAGGTTGCAGGGTAGAGCCGAACAGGAGACAGGAACGTAGTCACATGGATAGCTGGGTTTGATAACAGACGGGCAACAAGGTACCAAGACATCAGGCAGGAGCAAGGTCAGATGGGAAGCCGAGATCAGGAACCGATAATCAAAGTAAGCAAGTCCAGCAGCAAGGTCAGGGAAAGCCAAGGGTCTACAACAGGTGACAGGCACTTGGGTGGCCTGGGCTGGACGGAGGGGCAAAACGCAGGTGCCAGCAGGTATCTGGGCTGATCCCGCTAACACTGCGTTTTTGGGAACCCTAAACTGCTGGGGACGCTAGTATAGATCTGATCAGATCAGATATTGATCTGTTCAGATACTATACCACTAAGGGGGGTGTATGCTTCACGCGTGGGTGTTAGCGTTACTGGCACTAACCTGACGCTGCCTGGGGTGTGACTCAGACCCTCTCTGACGCTAAAACCTAATTGATATCACCCGCCGGGCGATCAGGGGGTTAAACCTTTATTGGGTTATATACACGGCGGGTGCCCTGACACTATAAAAAGCAAACTAACTAACCAGCGTCACCCGTAACACTTATATGGTGATCACTGGTGAAAGGGTTAACTAGGGGCAATCAGGGGGTTAAAACCTTTATTAGATAATATATGGGGGTACCTGACGCTATAAAAACCTGCGGCGAACCTAAAAAGAATTACCAGCTACCGATCTGCATCACCGACACTAAGACAGCGTTTAGAAAAACGATTGCTTAGCGACAGTGGTGATGGGGGTGAAAGGGTTACCTGGGGGGGGCGATCAAGGGGGTTAAACCTTTATTAGATAATATATTGGGGTACCTGACGCTATAAAAACATGCGGCGAACCTAAAAAAAAATACTGGCTACGATCTGCATCACCGACACTAAGACAGCGTTTAGAAAAACAATTGCTTAGCGACAGTGGTGATAGGGGGTGAAAGGGTTACCTGGGGGGCGATCAAGGGGGTTAAACCTTTATTAGATAATATATTGGGGTACCTGACGCTATAAAAACCTGCGGCGAACCTAAAAAAACATTACCGGCTACCGATCTGCATCACAGACACTAAGACAGCGTTTAGAAAAACGATCGCTTAGTGACAGTGGTGATAGGGGGTGAAAGGGTTACCTGGGGGGCGATCAAGGGGGTTAAACCTTTATTAGATAATATATTGGGGTACCTGACGCTATAAAAACATGTGGCGAACCTAAAAAAAATTACTGGCTACGATCTGAATCACCGACACTAAGACAGCGTTTAGAAAAACAATTGTTTAGCGACAGTGGTGATAGGGGGTGAAAGGGTTACCTGGGGGGCGATCAAGGGGGTTAAACCTTTATTAGATAATATATTGGGGTACCTGACGCTATAAAAACCTGCGGCGAACCTAAAAAAAATTACCGGCTACCGATCTGCATCACAGACACTAAGACAGCGTTTAGAAAAACGATCGCTTAGTGATAGTGGTGATAGGGGGTGAAAGGGTTACCTGGGGGGCAATCAAGGGGGTTAAACCTTTATTAGATAATATATTGGGGTACCTGACGCTATAAAAACCTGCGGCGAACCTAAAAAAAATTACTGGCTGCCGATCGGCATCACTGACGCTAAGACAGCGATCAGAAAAATGATCGCTTAGCGACAGTGGTGATAGGCGGTGAAAGGGTTATCTGGGGGGTGATCAGGGGGTTAAACCTTTATTAGGGGGGGTTAGGGGGCTACACTGGACCTAAGACTAAACTTTGGTGACACTTTTACAGTCACAAATGTCACTGATTGCAGTGATCACTAAATAAATGGTCACTGCAATCAGTGACACTGTGACTGGGGGCTGGGGGGTGATCTGGGGGGTGATCTGGGGTGTCTGGGGGGGGCGATTTATGTCCCTATGTGTCCTGGTGTCAGTGTAGTGTTGTGTGCACTGACCTGATATCTTCTCTTGTACGGCGCTCGGTATATGTGAGCGCCGCACCAGAGATGACATCACTTCCTCCTGCTCCCTCTGTCTGACACAGACAGAGGGGGCATTTCCATTCGCCGGGAGCGATCGCGAGGGGGTGGCCAGAAACGAATGGCTGCCCCCTCATCCCGGAACGCTCCCGGACACTTAGCCACCGCTCACTGTACAGAAGGGGGGTCCGATTGGACCCCCCAACTGTACAAAGGCAATCACGTACACTCTACGTGATTGTGCCTGTCGGTGCCATTCTGCCGACGTATATATACAGTGAGCGGTCGTTAAGTGGTTAATGATATTTTATACACTTTAAAATTCTCTTTTGTTTAAGTTTTTGATGTGCATTCCACCCCACAATTCCCATCATGATAAGGATACAGAACAGCCTTCGCTTAGTAAAGTGCTAGGTGTTGAAATGCTCGTGCAGAGAGATTCTTTTTAAAGTCCAGCTCCTCCTTCCTAACAACCCCCCCCCCCTTCTTAAAGCCATGCATACCCTTTTTCCTTCAGTCCTATGGCCACTCCACTGATATCCTCTTCCTCCTCAGCACAGGGGCGGATCCAGAGTCTAGTCTCGGGAGGGGAACTACCAGAAAATATTTTTTTTCGGTGCGATTTATCAGGGAAATGACTGGTGTTAGCGCTTCAATGATCACGGCACCATGGTTGTTATGGTGTCAGGATGATTGAAGCGCAATATTACTATCATTACATTCTAATATAAAATGAAATGGTTTAACTCATCATAATGCATAATCAGTGGGTGCCCTGAGTGTGTCACTTGCCACGTCATCTGCCACCAGATGCAGCTTGTCACTTGCCACGTCACCTGCCACACGTTGCGGATTGTCACTTGCCACGTCACCTGCCACACGTTGCGGATTGTCACTTGCCACGTCACCTGCCACACGTTGCGGATTGTCACTTGCCACGTCGCCTGCCACACCTTGCGGATTGTCACTTGCCACGTCGCCTGCCACACATTGCGGATTGTCACTTGCCACGTCGCCTGCCACATGTTGCGGATTGTCACTTGCCACACGTTGCGGATTGTCACGTGCCACGTCACCTGCCACGCGTTGAAGATTGTCATTTGCCACATCACCTGCCACATGTTGCGGAATGTCACTTGCCTGCCACCAGATGCAGATTGTCACTTGCCACGTCACCTGCCACAAGTTGCGGATTGTCACTTGCCACGTCACCTGCCACACGTTTCGAATTGTCACTTGCCACGTCGCCTGCCACACATTGCGGATTGTCACTTGCCACGTCGCCTGCCACACGTTGCGGATTGTCACTTGCCACGTCGCCTGCCACACTTTGCGGATTGTCATTTGCCACTAGTTGCAGATTGTCACTTGCCACGTCACCTGCCACACTTTGCAGATTGTCACTTGCCACATCACCTGCCACATGTTGCGGAATGTCACTTACCTGCCACCAGATGCAGATTGTCACTTGCCACGTCACCTGCCACAAGTTGTGGATTGTCACTTGCCACGTCACCTGCCACAAGTTGCGGATTGTCAATTGCCACGTCACCTACCACAAGTTGCGGATTGTCACTTGCCACGTCGCCTGCCACACGTTGCAGATTTTCACTTGCCACGTCGCCTGCCACACGTTGCGGATTGTCACTTGCCACATCACCTGCCACATGTTGCGGAATGTCACTTGCCTGCCACCAGATGCAGATTGTCACTTGCCACATCAACTGCCACAAGTTGCGGATTGTCACTTGCCACGTCACCTGCCACAAGTTGCGGATTGTCACTTGCCACGTCACCTGCCACAAGTTGCGGATTGTCACTTGCCACGTCACCTGCCACAAGTTGCGGATTGTCACTTGCCACGTCACCTGCCACAAGTTGCGGATTGTCACTTGCCACGTCACCTGCCACAAGTTGCGGATTGTCGCCTGCCACAAGTTGCGGAATGTCACTTGCCTGCCACCAGATGCAGATTGTCACTTGCCACCTCACCTGCCACACCTTGCGGATTGTCACTTGCTAAGGTGGTGTTTTGCTTTCCAGAGTCAGGCAGCAGAGGGATGATGTAAGTTACTGCAGGAATGTCATCTCTCTGCTCCCCCGGCTGCCGGCTTGTTGATTGGCCAGCCGCCTGCTCACCCACAGAGCCGACCAGCTGACCGCCCACTCTCTGACTCTCACTCGCCCCCAGCCGCCCGCCCCCACACCGAGGCACCTGGCAGCCCATGCTGTCACCCACCCGTGGAGCCGCCCGCTCTGTCACTTGCACACAGAGCCGTCTTCTCAGACTCTCAGGCGCACGCAAGTTCCGCAACTACCGCCTGCTCAGACTTCCGCAACTAAAACTAATTTCTCGGGGGTGGCAATTGCCCCGTTGCCCCCCCTGGATCTGCCCCTGCCTCAGCAGCAGGGAATGATCCTTCCTCTTGGACAGTGTGGTGCTCACACAATGACATGTGTGCACTATATTGTGAGCCCCTAGGGGGTGTGTCCAAGATGACCTGAGCTCACAGGAAGTACTGTGGGGAACAGCTCCAGATTAACTAACTATAATGCCGCGTACACACGATTGATTTTCTTGACGGTGAAAACACCGTCGAGAATATCTACGGGAAAAACGAGGAACGGCTTGTTTCCCTACACACAGCCGTTTTTCCAGTCATTTTTTCTCTTGGTCGAGAAAAACGACCATGTGTAGGCTCCCTGGCAGTGTTTCCGTATGGGAAAACTGCCGCGGAAAAAAATGCCGTGAATCACGACGAGAAAAATTAGAGCATGTTCTAATTTTTCTCGTCGTGATTAATGCCGTTTTTCTCGTCGGGAAAAATGACCAAAAGTCCACACACGGTCGTTTTTCTCGTCAAAGAGAAAAAATGAAATTTTTCCAGATGAGAAAAATGGTCGTGTGTATGTGGCATTATATTAAAAGATGTTTTTTATTTTTTATTTGCTGAACCACATATTTAAAAAAAAACTCTAAAAGGCAGAGTCTGACTTTAATTAAAAAAATACCTACACACATGAAACTTTGAGAATAGCAGCATGAATTTAAAAATGAAATAGGTTTCTATATTTATAACGAAAACATTTTAATATTAGGCATTTACCATTTAAATGTATTTTATTTTATTGTGTTTAGCTTTGTATTGCTAACATGGTGGTAAATGTACAGTAGTAGGTATGCCCATTACTTGGATGTGTACCTGGAGCCCCAGGATGCTGAGTGTTTTTTTTATTTTAATAAAATATAAAAAAAACAGACATGTTGAAGGTGCAGATCATTATATTCAGCAAAAACACTCATTAAATAATCCTAATGCTATAATTAATATATGTGTATTTATCCACAGAAAGTATTTCCATGGAATGTAAAATGTTTCTCCGTACATAATGTATACCCATGTGTATATTAAAAGAATTTCGGCTTACTTATTATACCCAAGGCTAGGGGTAGGAGAAAGGTGTCCTTGGCGACCTGTCCCCTTGTGTATACTTCTGTCTAATGTACATGATTTATTAGGAGTATTGTTCATTTCACCCTTTAATACACAGTTTAAAGGAGGAGGCATTGCAATAAAAAAAATTTTGCATACTTTTTATATTTACTTCTAAGGACAGACAAAACAAACCCAGGCAATTCTGAAGCCTCGTACACACGACCGAGTTTCTCGTCAAAAAACGACAAGAAACTTGCTGGCTGAGCTTTCTTGCCGAGTAAATCGGTCGTGTGTACGCGGCTATCAGGTTTCTCGTCAAGAAAACCGACAAGAATCTTGATGAGAAAAATAGAGAACCTGCTCTCTATTTTCTCGTCAGGATTCTCCATTTTCTCGTCGAGATTCTCGTCAGCATGTTTCTCGACGAGAAAAGTGTGTGTGTGTGTGTGTACACTTACCTGTCGCCGTGGAAACCCGCGCATGCTCGAAATGACTTTGACGCATGCGCGGTAGCTTCCTAGGCATAGGTAGGGTGTAGCAAGATAACGGCGACGACATCGAATGTGACGAGCGCACGCTCGTCGTAGTCGATTACGTCACTGCGTTCGCTCCATTCAAAGAACCGCGGGTTCTTTGAATCGAGCGTGTGTACACTCGGCCGAGACAAGTTTCTTGTCCAAGAATCTCGTCAAGAAAAATGACAAGTTTTTTCCTGACGAGATTCTCGGCCGTGTGTACGAGGCTTAATAGTGCAGGTGATGACTAAATGCATTCACATTCAGTGAAAACAACTGAAAATGAGACCCACGGTAGATCCAAACAGAGAGCCAGCTGAATTTATGCATGAATTATACACAAATATTGTCTTCCAAGCTTGACTTTTAAAGCAGCCTCCCTTTCACCATCTCTTGGGGTAAACAGCCTTAATGTATTTGTTTTTTTTTTGTGCGGGTAGCAAGAGTCCACACAACAGGTATGTTTGAAACTTGCGACAACCAGCTTCTTTGCACTTTGCTGCCACACTAATGCTGGCCATACACTATACGAAAAATCGGCCGACCCATTTTTGAAAAACAAACATTCGGCAGTGAGCGCAAATGATAGTGCCTTCATGTAATGACCGATAAATCATTCAGTGGACATAAATGAATATATTTTTTGTTCGTTTTTTTACATATACCGTATATACTCGAGTATAAGCCGAGTTTTTCAGCACATTTTTTTGTACTGAAAATGCCCACCTCGGCTTATACTCGAGTCTGTGTACATCTTCACCTTTGTGCGGCCAACCGTAGGTCCCCTGGACTCCAAACCGACTTTAATTAAAGGTGTCCTTTTTTTATCATTTCACCGATTTTTCAAAGGCGGGCACCCCTTCCATAGACTCCCATGTTAAACGGTCATTTCTCCTGTGATTTTGGGGACCCGGTACTGGCCGGCCCTAAGTCCCCTGGACCCCAAACTTGTCACACATGTGGCCCCACTCTTTATATATAAGTGTGCAAAGTTTGTTGTTCAGGGGACCTACGGCTGGGGAGCACCGATTTTTGAAAGCCGGGCACCCCTTACATAGACTCCCATGTTAAACGTCAGTCTAGTCACACAGCGCCGGAGATCAGGAAGGGAGATTGGGCACAGTGAGGCATGGACACAGTGAGGCATGGACACAGTGAGGCATGGACACAGTGAGGCATGGGCACAGTAAGGCACAGTGAGGCATGGACACAGTGAGGCATGGGCACAGTAAGGCACAGTGAGGCATGGACACAGTGAGGCACAGTGAGGCATGGACACAGTGAGGCATGGGCACAGTGAGGCATGGGCACAGTGAGGCCTGCACATGGACACAGTGAGGCAAAGTGAGGCACAGTGAGGCATGCAGATGGACACCCTAGGCTTATACTCGAGTCAATACGCTTTCCTAGTTTTTTGTGGTAAAATTAGGTGCCTAGGCTTATATTCGGGTCGGCTTATACTCAAGTATATACGGTACCTAGTGCAGACAGTTCGCACGGGAAACACATTAACATTTCAATTTATCGTTTGTTCGGCAGAAAATTTACAAACTTGTCCTTAGTTTTTTCGGCTCAAAAACGTCCCAACGATTATCGATTCTGTGCCCATTAACTGTCCGAAAAACAAACTGTCTAAATGACCGAATTTCAGCCGATTTTTGGTATAGTGTATGGCCAGCATAATTCCCGACAGAAAAAGTCAGATGGGAGCTTTTGGTCGGGAATTCCGACCGTGTGTATGCTCCATCAGACTTTTTCTATTGGGAATTCCGACACCTTTAGATAGAGAGCAGGTTCTCTATTTTCCTGTCGGAATTTCCGACTGACTTTTTCCCGTTGGAAATCCCGACCGTGTGTATGGGGCATTATGCCTTGTACACACGATCGGAATTTCTGATGAAAAAGTCAGACGGAATTTTTTCATCGGATATTCCGACCGTGTGTGGGCCCCATCTGACTTTTTTCCGTCGGAGTTTAGAAATAGAACATGTTTTATTTTTTTCCGATGGAAAAAAATCCTAACGGAAATATCCCATCGGAAGTTCCGATCGTGTGTACAGGGCATCACACTTGTGTGACTTAAAAATAATTTGATTTCCATTGCGATTACTCTGCCATTTGAAGGCGACTTTAGATGAGTGCTGTTTTGGTACGACTTTGACCAACGTGATTGTATGTGCTCTACAAAGTCATTAGACATGTGCAGAATAGAAAAATTTATTTAGTTTGGTTTCGTTATTTTCTAATAAATTTACAAATTTTTAGAACGGTTTGAATTTGCATTGGTTGAAAATTTATTAACAGATTCAAATTCTTTGTGATGAATAGCTGGTTGTTAAGGAGTGGGCTGGGAAGCCATCCGCGGCACCCTTAACAACTAATGACTCATCAGCTGTCAGGGGGTTTCCCCACTGACAGCTGAATGTAAGAAAAAGAATGCCGGCAATAAAAAAAAAATGAAAAAAATGGCGTTGGGTTCCCCCCCCCCAATGCATACCAGGGCCCTTCCGGTCATATATGGATCTTAAGGTTAACCCCACGCCAAAAAAAAAAAAGGCGTGGGGTCCCCCCAAAATCCAAACCAGACCCTTATTCGACCATGCAGCCCGGCAGGCCATAAAAGGGGGGACAAGTGAGCACCCCCCCTCCTGATGTGGGACAAGGGCCTCTTTCGCACAACCCTGGCCGGTGGTTGTGGGGGTCTGCGAGTGGGGGGCTTTTCAGTTTTTTTTCCATTGTCGGCATTCTTTTTCACAAGTCGCATCCAAATCGCATCTATATAATACAGGTGCAACTTTCATATGACTTTTGAGGGTTTTCATTGAGGTCTATGAAAGTTGGACCAAAGTAGTGCAGCAACTATTTTGAAGTCGCTATGATTGAACGGTTATCATAGGGAAGCATGGAATGCGACTTGTCAGATGGCTTTGGGGTCCAATGTCACATGACAAATGACAGTGTGAATAAGGGCTAAAGCATAATCAACAGTTCCAGCATTCCAAACGTAGGCTGCCCACAGATGGGTCTTTTTTTTTATATCAGCCAGCAGTCTCATTGAAAAGTAACAAACGGATCCTCCCATCCACACAAGCGATGTGGATGGAGGAATTCTCCCTATTGTGCTTATATATTCTGACAGTGGGGAGCCCTCTGCTGTCAGAATACACTGATTCCCATTCAACAGAAACCTAATGATCAGGAATGGCCATAGATGGATTGAAATTTGTCTGGTCCCTGCCAAACCGGCCGCATTTTTATCCATCTATGGCCTATTTTTTTAAAAACAAAATGTAAAAAACTTTTACTCCTAAAGGATAACTTCACTTTCATAGGAACAAAAAAGCAAAAATAATAACATGGCGTATGCAATTTCTATACAAGCCATGTTGTAATGGAATGTTATTAAAAATTGCCTTTCCTTTTCAATCTGCAGTACTGTGATTTTCTAAAAAAATCAGTGCATAATGACAACCTGGAGACATTCTTTACACTGTTGGTGTATGGAACACCCCAGAAATGTAATTTCTTACTTGTGTGATTGCCTCACTGATTTTCCCTGAAGTCTGCACTAAGATACAAGGCACATTTTACGCAAACTGCAACAAATATGTCATTTATGATGAAATACTCCCAAAGGGTTAATCACTTCAGAGATAAATCAGAGATGCAGACCTTGCCACATTCCTCAATAGAACACTGCAAGTGCATCAGCTGATTAATAATGAAAAAGTCACTCCCATTCAGATTTACTGTGCACAAACAGACACCATTTTCTTTAGAACAGAAACAGGTAGAAATCTGCAACATAGTTTGCTAAAATCCTTACATTGCACATTTTTCACCCAGAGAGGATTGTTTTTTCTCAACAAAAGTGGTTACTCTTTAACAAATGAGTTATGTTCTGCATAATCTATGGAGTTTGATCATACAAAACAAATGTATTCTCATGTATGGCAAACTAATTTATGTTGGATTTAGGAGATATGGGATTGGCAAATTTAACATCCATTGAGCTCTGAATTTTAAATATTACCCATCAGTTTCTGAGATTCTTGCAATGTATGTAACATACATTTTTTTTCTGTAAGCTGAGTTTTCACCTGATAGGAAATCCATTCTAAAAAGATGTGTAGGCTGACATTGCTGATATTATTGCTAAAAGGAATTTAAAGGCTAAGAAGAGGGTGAAAAGAACTGTATGGCTGCTAAGGGGTAAGACAGTAAAATATATGGCTGTCGTCAAGGTAGAGAACTGCATATATGGCTGCTGCCAGTGAATAGAATATACAGTGCCTTGAAAAAGTATTCATACCCCTTGAAATGTTCCATATTTTGTCATGTTACAGCCAAAAATATAAATGTATTTTATTGGGATTTTATGTGATAGACCAACACAAAGTGGCACATAACTGTGAAGTGGAAGGAAAATGATAAATGGTTTTCACACTTTTTACAAATAAATATGTGAAAAGTGTGGCGTGCATTTGTACTCAGCCCCCCTGAGTCATTACTTTGTAGAACCACCTTTCTCTGCAATTACAGCTGCAAGTCTGTTTGGGGACGTCTCTACCAGCTTTGCACATCTAGAGAGTGAAATTTTTGCCCATTCTTCTTTGCAAAATAGCTCAAGCTCTGTCAGATTGGATGGAGAGCGTCTGTGAACAACAATTTTCAAGTCTTGCCACAGATTCTCAATTGGATTTAGGTCTGGACTTTGACTGGAACATTCTAACACATAAATATGCTTTGATCTAAACCATTCCATTGCAGCTCTGGCTGTATGTTTAGGGTCGTTGTCCTGCTGGAAGGTGAACCTCTGCCCCAGTCTCAAGTCTTTTGCAGACTCTAACAGGTTTTCTTCTAAGATTGCCCTGTATTTGGATCCATTCATCTTCCCATCAACTCTGACCAGCTTCCCTGTTCCTGCTGAAGAAATGGATCTCCACAACATGATGCTGCCACCACCATGTTTTACAGGGGGGATGGTGTGTTCAGGGTGATGTGCAGTGTTAGTTTTCCGCCACACAAAGCGTTTTGCTTTTAGGCCAAAAAGTTCAAATCTGACCAGAGCACCCTTTTCCACATGTTTGCTGTGTCCCCCACATGGCTTCTTGTAAACTGCAAACGGGACATTTTTTGGCTTTCTTTCAACAATGGCTTTCTTCTTGTCACTCTTCCATAAAGACCAGATTTGTGAAGTGCACGGCTAATAGTTGTCCTGTGGACAGATTCTCCCACCTGAGCTGTGGATCTCTGCAGCTCCTCCAGAGTAACCATGAGCCTCTTGGCTGCTTCTCTGATTAATACTCTCCTTGCCCGGCCTGTCAGTTTAGGTGGACAGCCATGTCTTGGCAGGTTTGCAGTTGTGCCATACTCTTTCCATTTTCGGATGATGGATTGAACAGTGCTCTGTGAGAAGTTCAAAGCTTGGGATATTTTTTTATATCCTAACCCTGCTTTAAACTTCTCCACAATTTCATCCCTGACCTGTGTGGTGTGTTCCCTGGCCTTCATGATGCTGTTTGTTCACTAAGGATCTCTAAGAAACCTCTGAGGGCTTCACAGAACAGCTATATTTATACTGAGATTAAATTACACACAGGTGGACTCTATTTACTAATTAGGTGACTTCTGAAGGCAATTGGTTCCACTGGATTTTAGTTAGGGGTATCAGAGTAAAGGGGGCTGAATACAAATGCACACCACACTTTTCAGATATTTATTTGTAAAAAATTTGGAGAACCATTTATCGTTTTCCTTCCACTTCACAATTATGTGCCAATTTGTGTTGGTCTATCACATAAAATCCCATTAAAATACATTTATACATTTATATTTTATTTTATTTATATTTTTGGTTGTAACATGACAAAATGTGGAACATTTCAAGGGGTATGAATACTTTTTTAGGGCACTGCAGCTGCTGTCTGGGGCATAATAGGCCACCACTGGGATTAATCTATATACTGTATGTCAAGTAAGAGAACTGTTTACATGGTTGATATCAGGGTGGAGAACTGCTTATATAGCTGTTGTCAGGGGTGAGAACTATATACCCTCACCGCCACTTTATTAGGTACACCTTTCTAGAACCAGGTTGGACCCCCTTTTGCCTTCAGAACTTCTTTAATTATTCGTGGCATAGATTCAACAAAGTGTTGGAAACATTCCTCTGTGATTTTGGTCCATATTGACATGATAACATCTCACAGCTGCTGCAGATTTGTCAGCTGCACATCCATCTCCCGTTCCACCACATCCCAAAGGTGCTCTATTGGATTGAGATCTGGTGACTGTGGAGGCCATTGGAGTACAGTGACCTCATTGACATGTTCAAGAAACCAGTGGTGAGATGATTTGAGCTTTGTGAGATGGTGCATTATCCTGCTGGAAGGAGCCATCAGAAGATGGGTACACTGTAGTCATAAAGGGATGGACATGGTCAGGAACAATACTCAGGTTGGCTGTGGTGTTTAAACAATGCTCAATTGGTACTAAGGGGCCCAAAGTGTACCAAGAAAATATCCCCCACACCATACCCCCACCAGCTTGAACCGTTGATACAAGACAGGATGGATCCATGCTTTCATGTTGTTTAATGCAAAATTCTGACCCTTCCATCTAAATGTCGCAGCTGAAATTTAGACTCATCAGACCAAGCAACATTTTTCCTATCTTCTATTGTCTAGTTTTGATGAGCATGTGCGAATTGTAGTCCCAGTTTCCTGTTCTTAGTTGACAGGAGTGGCACCCGGTGTGGTCTTCTGCTGCTGTAGCCCATCTGCTTCAAGGTTTGATGTGTTGTGTGTTCAGAGATGGTATTCTGCTTTCCTTGGTTGTAAAGCGTGGTTATTTGAGTTACTGTTGCCTTTCTATCATCTCAAACTAGTCTGCCCATTCTCCTCTGACATCAACAAGGCATTTTCGTCCACACAACTGCCGCTCACTGGATAGTTTCTCTTTTCCAAGCCATTCTCTGTAAATCCTAGAGATGGTTGTGTGTGAAAATCCCAGTAGATCCCTTCTACTCATATTGGCCCTCTTCCCCAATTTTCCATATTACCATTTCTACCGTGTTTTAGAAAATAAATTGAGTAATCCCAAAAGATTCATTATAAATAATCAGAAATGCACATTTATTCCACTTAATACATTTAAAGCATATTCCAGTGATTCAGTAATAAAAGAGGGTAAATCAAGTATTTTCTTTCATCAATAATTGTATATGAGTGAATACAGAAATTATCAGAAGATTCTAAGGTCAACCTGCAGGCAGCCTGATACTCCCTGAACGGTGGGATTTTTTTTTAAAATTCTGAATATGATAGAGAGTGACTGCTTTTTGTTATCCGTTAGTCCCATGCCCAACTCCCAGGGCATTCTTTTCTTTCTATACATCATCCCCGGGGACCTTTCCAGCTTAATGTAGTATTAAACTCTCATTTTTATATAGGCAATACAAAGTCTCATGACAAATTTAGTACTGGACAATAAAAAATAATCTCCAAAAATGTCTAGAAACACTTTAAATATTTGAAACTATTTTTTCAGCCTTATGCCGCGTACACACGATCACTTTTCTCGTCGGGAAAAATGTCATTTTTTCTCTTGGACGAGAAAAACAGCCGTGTGTAGGCTCTCCAGCATTTTTCCCGACGAGAAAAATGGCGAGAATCACGACAAGAAAAATTAGAACATGCTCTAATTTTTCTCGTCGCGAATCACGGCATTTTTTTCCTCTGCAGTTTTCCCATAGGGAACCACTGCTAGGGAGCCTACACACGGCCGGTTTTCTCGACCAAGAGAAAACATGTCGTGAAAAACGGCCGTGTGTAGAGGACCAAGCCGGTCCTCGTTTTTCCCGTCGGGTTTCACGGCGGTGTTTTCACCGCCGTGAAACTCGATCGTGTGTACACGGCATGAACTTTCTGTGCTGCTTCCCTAAACTTCTGCTAATGGAGCAGACACTCATTGAAGATATCCTGATTCCCCCCCCCCCCTTGTAACATGTTCCATCTTCCCTAGTACAGAGCAGGTATCACCTTTAAATACGAGAATGATGATAACTCAGATTTACCATCTGCAATAAGAACAAGCTGACATAGTGAGGAGCTGCTTGTACCAAATTCTTCTTTTAGTTTTAAGTTTGAAGGACTGGAAACCTTTCACCATAAGAGGATCTTCACCCTAGAAAGAAAAAAAATTAAAGTCAGCAGCTACAAATACTGTAGTAGCTGCTGACATTTAATAAAAGGCCTCCACCCATCTTGACCTAGCTCGACTTCATCTGTAATTTAATGAAAGGACACTTACCTGTCCATGGATCCAGCGCTGTCCTCACCCAGGCTGGTTCTTCACTGGTCTTCAGGTCCCCTGCGCCAGCATGTTTACTATGGGAAGCCGGCTGTTACTCCTTGTGGCTTCCCAGCCGACTTATCTCTGCATATGCATGAGCCGCGTTGCACAGTATGAATGGTCCCGCAGCCTTCTGGGATCTGTGACGTGTCGCAGATGGCTGCAGGAAAATGGGGGGGGGGGGGCAACAACACTGGGATCACCTAGACAATCTGAGTGGAAGTAGGAGCAGGTACCCATCAAAAGTAGGTACCCGTTCCCCAAAAGATGAAGGGGGGGAGGAGGACATAAAGCAGAACTTCCTCTTTAGGGTGAAGTTCTGCTTTAAGGCACTTAACAGGCGTTTTAGCGCTAAAAATAGCACCTGTAAAGCGCCTTTCCTGTCACCCCAGTGTGAAAGCCCGAGTGCTTTCACACTGGAGCAGTGCACTTGGGTCCTGCAAGCAGCATCTTTGGCGCGGAGCAGTAGTGGTGTATACACCGCTCCTGCACCGCCCCTGCCTATTGGAATGCATGGGCAGTGCTGCCGAAGCGCCTGCAAAGCACTTTGGCAGCGGCGCTTTGCGGGCACTTTTAACCCCTTTTTAACCTCTTCGGGGGGGTTAAAAGCACACAGCTAGCGGCGTCAAAGTGCCACTAAAACTAGCGGCGCTTTAGCGCTACCACCCCCACCGCCTCAGTGTGAAAGTGCCCTAATGCCCTGTACACATGATCGGATTTCCGATGGAATAAAATCCGATGAATTTTACCATCGGAATTCCGATGAAGCTGACTTTCATCAGTCTTGCCTACACACCATCAGTCAAAATTCCAACCGTCCAAAACGCCGTGACGTACACCACTCAGACGAGCCGAGAAAAATGAAGTTCAATGCATGCGTCGACTTGATTCTGAGCATGCGTGGGTTTTTTCTCAGATGGAGTTCCCCACAGACGATCAGAATTTGCTATCGTTTTTTTGGGGGAAAAAAGACCGATGGGGCCAACACACGATCGGTTTGTCCGATAAAAAAAAGTCCATCAGTCTATTTTTAATCAGAAAAACCGATCGTGTGTACGCGGCATAAGTGTGTTTTCATTTATAGCCATTATAAAGAATCTAACACACTTCTCTCCCAAGAAAACAAAGTAATGTTTTGTAAAGATTCTTGTTCGGTTAGGGAGGCTTTTGAAAGTTAGTGAAAGCCATTAAATTGAGTTTGAAAGCTGTTGTGTTAATGGGATAAATTATCTTCTGTTAGCTCATGCTGCTAATATGGAAGAGATGTCTGAGAGAAGGCAACCTACTTTTGGGAAAGATCCAGCATGAAAAAATCTACAATAAATACAGTAAATCACAAGGACTTTGATTTGATTAACAAATAACAATAAAAAAACAGCACATAGAATAATTATGATGAATAATTACATAGAATGTTGGTTCACTTGTTTTCACAACTCTTTCTGTGGGGCTTTCAGCATAAAAAATAAAGCCTTCAGATCCCTCATTTTTACCCTTCATACAACCTGTGTCCAAGCTATGTACATTCATGTCTTTGGAGATTGTGATATTGTGGAAAGAGCATGATCTCCTGATTTTGCAGCAAGCTTTGGTTAGTAACATGTCTTTGAAAGTTTATTTTTTTGTGCTCTCACGTGAACTTTTTCCTAACAATTTTTGTGCAGTCAGTGACAAAAACCATGCTGAGCTATTGCATTCTGGCACAGCAGGGAGACACTAATATGTATAAGAGGCAGAGAGGGTTTAAAAAGTGGCAAGTGACTGGGGATTCAAATTACCCCCCCCCCCATCCTGGCACCCTATGGTGGCTGCTGAAGCAGCCTTATGCTGGCGCCAGCCCTGATACGGAGCATGGAAGGGTTATACCTGGCCGGCCAATGTCCAAATCCTTCTGTAGGTGGCAGTATAACCCAACTGTATCAAAGTAACAAAATCCTATGCCCCTTAAAGTGTTTGTTAAGCCCCCCAAAAAATATGGATACTGTTTCTTTAAAGCATGTTTTACAGCACAGTGATTGTGCTGTGTAATTTGGACCCCTGTAACACCTAAAAAACCAGGCTGATCCTGCCTGTTTCTCCCCTCCCCTTTGTAAACTGACCACGGTAATCATGGCTGCTGATCCCTGACACCGTGGTCAGTTTACGTACCTCCGTCATCCACAGCCTTCTATTCTGTGTCTGTCTCCTCTGCCCCCCCCCCCCTCTCCCCTCTCTGCATGTCACCTAGTGACAGTGCCGCCCCATCCCCCTCCTGCTGCAGGAAAAACCAATATATTTGTATAGTATCCATTTTGTCTCCTAATACAGTATCCCCCTGTCTCTGTGTTTTATTAAAAATATTCCTCCTTTATCGTACCTCACGGCGGCTCCTGGCGGTCACGTGACCGGCCATGTCTCATCTCTTCTTTCCTCCTCGCATCCCGCTGACATCAGCGGGGGAATCCCGGCCCCGCCTACTGCTTCTGTCAGATGGGCAGAGAGGAGACACGGCCGGTTACATGAGCGCCAGGAGCCGCCGTGAGATACGGTAAAGGAGAATTTTTTTGATTGAAACACAGAGACAGGGGGCACTGTATTAGGAGACAAAACGGATTGTGTTAACATGTGAAAGTGGGTTAACAACCATTTTAATAAACCTCAAGGAATGCAATTTATGTTAAAAGTCTCCAGTGGGGAAAAATAGCAAATAGAATTTTTTTTTATATAAAGTGCATAAGGAAAAAATTCATATAGATATTTACATAAAGTGCATGACAAAGGTTCATAGAGCTACACACTCGAAATACATAAGAAAAAATATTATATAAAATGCATGAAAAACATACCCACAACTATGTGCATAAAATACATCTGAATATTATGCAAGCAGGAAGCCAGGAAGGTGTCCTATATGAGAGATGCTCATCATACGGAGCCCAAAGTACCATATATAGTGTTTTTTTTTTTTTCATTAAGATTAACCATTAAAAATTGGATTCTGGCGGCTGACCCCACGCTAGCTGCCTGGCTTGCTGAAATCAACAATACCTTACCCTACAAAAAAGGTGATTTACATTAATAGAGGTTGCCTGGGCAAGTATAATACAATCTGGGATAGATGGTTACAATCCTTGTACCTCCTAATCTGTATAGTGTTCACTATATCGGTACAGTCTAACCTCTTTTATGTTGTTCCTATGTCTTTATATGCAACGTATGGTTATCAATTTAAATGGAAATAATTGACACCAGTTTTTGTTCTTCTAGTTTGTTTATTGGGTTGAAAGACTCTCGATTATATCATTTGCATTGTACAGTTGTCCTGTATAAATCTTTTGTATGAAACTCAATAAACCTTTGTTTTCAAAAAAAATAAAAAGATTAACTATAAAACCAAAATAAAATCCATGTGAAATATACAAACAAATGCAGCCAAATTTACTAAGATGGCACTTAAGTGGCACTTTATATTTTATGTTATACGTGTAGCGCTACCCCCAGTTAAGAGAGCCGCTGATATTGATTTGGGCCCTGCAGTGCACCGCTGTCAACCCCCGGCAATCGGCTCTAACCTCCCGTGGCACAGCTGGTGATAGAGAGATAGGACCGCGTGACCGCAACTATTGGTGACGCAGTCCTATAGCAAACATACACAGAATATACTTTAAAACTCCTATTAAAGTAAGCAGAACTGACACCAAATGTACTTTACCCAGATATTTTACTGAGGCTAATGGGCAAGTAATAAACAACAGTATAACAAGTTGCAGATCCCTGCAATAATCAGTAATAAAGATAAACAGAGTAATCAGAATAATAAAGTATTGCTATGCAACTCTAGCGCTGCCCTTTTACAGCTACTTCCCCTCATGGGTAGACTAACACCCAGCAATGTCTACCTATGCAGTCAGGCCTGACTGATCTAAATGGAAGTTCAGTGAAACAATATTCGCTAGCAATCTCTCGGTGGTGCACTTGAAGAACAACTTTATAATCCCAACGAATAGTAAAGATAAAGTATCTGTCTTTAAACAGCTCTCACCACCTGGACAAGTCCAAGTCCCTTTCCTCCATCAATTCGTCTAGGAACAGGAATCCACCGACATCCAAGTCTTCAATCCTTCTGGTGTACTGCAGCAAGGAGGATTAGATGTCTCTAAGGCTCTGCTAGGCTGGCAGAGGGCTCTTTGGAAAGGAGCACACGGCCCGGGCTTCAGGCCTTGTGCACACAGCAGTTCAGCACAGACCTCCTCTTGCTAGGAGAGGGGGGTCCAAAGAGGCCGACCAAAACTCTGCCTCCCCTTTATAAAGTCTGCCCCAGCAGTCTCTGTTCTGGAGCAATGCACCCTGGGTGCTGCAAGATGTACTGGGAGATGTAGTCTCTCTCTCCTCTGCTTTCACTTCCATAATGTCTCTTTACTTCCTCCTGACTCACCTCTCACCTGGAACTTCTTGTCTCTCTGCATTAAAGGGGAACACCCCGCTACATACATTTTTGTTTGCATAATATTCAGATGTATTTTATGTTTATTGTTTTTTATGCAATTTATATGATTTTTTTTGTGTAGCTCTATAAACTTCTGTCATGCACTTTATGTATATATTTTTTTTTTACATTTTTTTATGCACTTTATGTATATATCTATATGATTTTTTTTCCATACGCACTTTATTTTAAGCGCTGCACTGCTTTTGATTTACTGATTACTAGGCATGTCACCTTTTTTGTGCTAGCTGCTCTAGTCTCTGAAAGCTTACGGTTTCCCCTTTTCTAAAAATATTAATAAAGCAAATACAATTGCTACACAAGTCATATCGTAATTAAATGTCATTAAAAATTGCCTTTCCTTTTCAATCTGCAGCTCTGTAATTCTCTGTAAAATGCAATGCAATATGGCTACCTGGAGGCATTCTGTACACAGATGGTGTTCTTGTCTGATTGTCTCACTGATTTTCCCAGAAGTCTGCACTAAAGCCTTGTACACACTACTAGTTTTTTTTTTTTCTGTTCAACCCAGCAGGTTGAACAAAAAACAAACCTTACAGCCCAGGTCGGAGCTGATGTACTAACAACCTGATGTTAGTACAGTGGTCTTTCCTGCTGTGCTATTGTGTTCTGAAAGGGGGATGCCCCCCGCTAGAACACTCCAGTCAGTGCTCTCAGCCAGTGGCTGAAAGCGCTAATTGGGAGCCAGTCGTCAGACCGTTCTTGACCACGACCCTTCGACAGAAGCCGGCCAAACGGCTTCTGTCGGACCGGCTGCCATACACACCGGCCGAATATCCGCCGGTTTCAATTGAGCTGGCCAATGTCGTCTGACATTAAGCCCATGTGTACTATGCTTAAGATACAAGTCAGATTTTTGGCATCCCCTGCATCAAAAATGGATGCAGACCCAGCCACTTTCCTCATTAGAACACTGCAAGTACAGCAGCTGAATAATAATTATAAAATCACTCCCATTCACATTAATTTTGCACATACACACAAACAGCTTTCTTCAGAATTACAAAAGGTACATAAAGAGTACCTGTCACTGCCTATTACTGTCACAAGGGATGTTTACATTTCTTTGTGACAGCAATAAAAGTGATCAGTATGACAGTGTAAAAAATTTAAATAAGAAACAATTTTTTTAAATTTTAAAGTGCCCTATTCCTCCGCGCTCACACGCAAAAGCGAACACATCCGTAAGTCGCGTCCGCAAATGTGAACAGTGTTCAAACCACACATGGGAGGTATTGCTGCGATCGTTAGAGCAAGAGCAATAATTCTAGCAGAAGACCTCCTCTGTAACTCTAAACTGGTAACCTGTAGACATTTTTAAAGTGTCTCCTATGGAGAAATTTTAAGTACCGTAGTTTGCCGCCATTCCACGAGTGTGCGCAATTTTAACACATGACATGTTAGGTATCTATTTACTCAGCGTAAACATTACATTATACAAAAAAATTGGGCTAACTATACTTTTTTTTTTTTTTTAATTCATGAAAGTGTATTTCTTCCCAAAAAAAAAAATTGCATTTGAAAGACCGCTGTGCAAATACAGTGTGACATAAAATATTGCAACAATCGCTATTTTATTCTCTAGATTCTCTGGTAAAAGAATTATGAAAAAAATTAATATATATAGATATATCTATATATCTATAGATATATAGATATATATATATGTATAGATCTATATATATATAGATCTATATATAGATCTATAGATAGATCTATATATATATAGATATATATCTATATATATAGATATATATATATATATATCTATATATATATCTATATACATAGATAGATAGATAGATAGATAGATAGATAGATAGATAGATCTATCGATATATATATCTATATATAGATATATATGTATCTATTTACAAATATAAAATGTTTGGGGGTTCTAAGTAATCTTCTAGCAAAAAACTGCGGATTTTTAACTTGTAAAGAACAAATGTCAGAAAAAGGCTTAGGCATGAAGGGGTTACTTTAGATTGCACTTATATGTGACATCCGGACCCTTCACCCTCAGCTCATCAGTAAACGTCAAAAACCATATTGCCCTCCACGGATCGATAATCCATGACCTCCTTGGTGGAGAAATCCGACACCAATAGGAAGGATAATTGGAAGAGCAAAGATCATCCTCATGATGATAATGCACCTGTCAGAAGGGCAGACTGGCGTGGGCGTGGCAGAGGATACTAAGTGACCTCGCCTTGAAGTGACATCACCGCTGATCGGTGTGGGCGGTGCGACCAATGTGTCAGCAGCATCAGCAGCACATGGGCGATCAGTAGGATCTGTTTGGCATCCTGTGTGCGGGCGCTGCCGGCTGTCTTCTCTGGGAATCATCTACATACAGACGTCTGTACCGAGTAAGTGACTCCGCTGTCCGTCTATAGGGAGGGGGGGGATAGGAGAAGGGAATGGCAAGGGTGCCAGCACGGGATTTAATAGAGCTGGTTATCTCATCTGTACTGCTCAGCTCTATCAGCACAAGATTGGGAGAAAGCTGCTAAGTAGACTTAGAATAGAATGAAGTTGTACCTGTAGTGTGTGTAAGTTGTGAAGAGGATGTTGTGTGTCCTAGTTTACAAACTTGTGCAATGTTCCCTCTGATATTCTGGGGACTGCTGCTGGTTTATTCATGTGTGCAGTTTGTTGGAGGACCTTCTGTGTTTTATTAGTGTGTTCTCATTATTAGGTCCTCATAGAGTCCCATGGTATTTATACATCCCAGATCTCAGGGAGTCGTTCTGCAGCATCATCAGCTAATGGGTACCACAATGTACAATGTCTGGCTCCAGGCGGCCACACCCTTCCCATCCTATGGCAGGGTGACAGCACAGGATGGCTGGATCAGACATCACCAGTGTGCCAGCATCAGTGTCTGGCAAGGGGGGAAGTTCTACCTTCATTTCACTTGTATGGCATAAAATAAAATACCTATTGTCATAGTTTACCTTGTGCTCTTCATGGGACAAGAGATCTTCTATAAAGTGTATACTACAATAGACATTATATATGCACCTTCTATATAATAGTATACATCTAGCATTTATAATAATATAGATCTTATATACATATCTTGTACATCTTATATATGTATCTTGTTTATAATTGTATAGATCTTATGTGCATATCTTGTATGTCTTATATATGCATCTTGTATCTACTATATACTAATGTAGAGCTTGTATATCTAGTATAGATCTTGTATTTAGTATATAATAGTATAGATCTAGTATGTAGTTTATACTAGTATAGATCTTATATACATATCTTGTACATCTTATTTATGTATCTAGTATATAATAATGAAAATTATATATATATATATATATATATATATATATATATATATATATATAGTATAGTATAGATCCTGTATCTAGTATATAATATTATAGATCTAGTATCTATTTTATATTAGTATAGATCTTATATACATATCTTGTACATCATATATATGTACCTATATATAATAGTGTAGATCATATATAACTAGTATACATCTTGTATCTACCATATAATAATGTAGATCTTATATATCTAGTATAGACCTTGTATCTAGTATATAATAGTATAGATCTAGTATCTAGTTTATATTAGTATAGATCTTATATACATAACTTGTACATCCTATGTATGTACCTAGGTATAATAGTGTAGATCCTTTATAACTAGTATACATCTTGTATCAAGTATATAATAGTGAAGATGCAGTATGTTGCATACATTTTATATACCGGTATGTATCTTCTACCAGTATAGATCTTATATAACTATCTTGTATCCAGTATAGATCTCGTATCTTGTAGATAATAGCATAGATCTAATCTTTTGTATAGGTCTTATATAAGCATCTTGTATCTAGTATAGAATATATATATATTTATGGTCGGAGCCCTCTGTCTGAAGAGATATGGATCACATAAACACGTCACAAGACTAACAACACAAATAAGACCTGAAGTGTGGCCTGGCCTTTTGTACGGTATGCCAAATAAAGGGGCCATACCTGAATAGAAGTAATAGATAATTCTGCTGAGAATTGGTTGTAGAGGAGTGCCCTAGAAAAGGGAGATATGGGTGGGTGGGTACCGCGCACTACGGCCGACACTGACCCTGGTGGATGGTCTGTATAAGTACCCCTCGAACTCCTCCCATAATTTCAGGCTAGCATACTAGCCTTTCTATTTATGGTCGGAGCCCTCTGTCTGAAGAGATATGGATCACATAAACACGTCACAAGACTAACAACACAAATAAGACCTGAAGTGTGGCCTGGCCTTTTGTACGGTATGCCAAATAAAGGGGCCAAAAAGTCACACAAGGTTAGGAAGGAATTGTTCTATTATGACAGGTAAACCACTATAGAGCGAGACTGTTAAAGGCTCGTGATATTTCTGACTGAGGATCGGGAATGTGTCGGGCGAAACACAAGGATTTCCACCTGCCCATCTTCCTTATTGCGTGGTCAGGAACTCTGTTTCGTGATGTTGTTGGGGCTGCTCTAACGCGAAAGCAAGTCCTGAGTAACACCCTGGGTTAAGGCCCGAGATGCTCAGGAGTATTCTGACGTGGCTGATGAACTGTTTCCCGCTTAGGGGTTCAGTTGGGAAAGGTAGTAGAGGGCTGTCCTCTGATGGATCGGACAGCCGAGTTTACCGATTGCACCAGAACGGCCATGGCGTTATGTGTCCGAAAGGTTTAATGTCTACTCCGGGACCGGGTTGTATTGTTTCCGATACCGTCGGGTGTAGGATGAAATGACTTTGGTGGCGAGACGGGTGGTGCCTGAGTAGTACTTGGCATTTAGGGCTGGTGATAGTAATTCGCCGGGCCGTGAGATCGTAACAAGGCTAGGTAAATGGCTGCTTGATTTACCAGGCTGGGCCATAGACCGAAGGGGGAACGTGAAGGATAGCAGACATGTCCCGGAGAATGGTGCTGGTCACTGGTAAGCGTTCGGTACTGGAGTGTGGTTGCCGCCACCTGTAGTGTGTTGGCAGATCAGGATGCATTGATGAGGGAGGTAGCACCATGGAGGTGTTATCCGATTCCAAAGTTGGTTGGGACTAATGTGGGATGCCGGACATGGTCGAGTCGGCTCCGGGCTTCTGTGAAAGGATGTGGCATGGTTAGGCGGGATAGCGCGTCGGCCGAGGTGTTGCATTGGCCAGGGATGTGGACCCTGAGGCTACTGAGCTGACGTTGTAGGGAAAGTAGCAACAGCCTGCGTGGGAAGGACATGACGGATAATGATTTATTGACCTGCCTTTGTTAATGACTGTGGCTGTAGCCTGGTTGTCTGTGGCGAACATGGCGGTCTGTCCTGCCCGGGGCTGCCCCGTACTTGTGTTGCTGCGACTATGGGGTAGATCTCAAATAGAGAGGAGGACTGACTAAAAAGCGGAATTGTGAGCATCTCTGATGGATCGGATCTCCTGAAACCAATGATGGCCAAAAATTGCAGCAAAGCTTGTGGAAGCTGCTACGTCCGTGGTCATCTGAGGTGACGAAGAGGATGCTGATGGGATAAACAAGGGTCTACCTATCCGGTCTCAAGGAATTGGTCCCCCATGGCCAGCTCCTGCTACGGAGGCTGCGTCTAGCTTAATGACTTGGTCAACGTCTCGTGCCTGGGAGAGGAACACTAAGAAGCGTGCGATAAAGGAACGCCCTTGAGGGACGATCCTCATCGTGGTTTGAGCATGCCCAGTAGGGATTGTAGCTGTGGGTTAGTGCCCCCCTGCGTGTCGGTAGACGTATGGATGACTGTCCTGATGCGGGTCAATCTACCGAGAGGTGGGCTGGCCCGCATGGCGCGTTTGTCTAGAACGATTACCAGGAAGGAGATGAACTGTGCCGGTTTTCCTACTTTCTTCACGGTTATGGGCACGTCAAGGTTTTAAAGACCTCTCTTGGATTTCTTAGATCTCACAAGATTTCTAAACCATCGGGAGAACTCCTGTGAGGGTATGCAGGAGTTTGACTGGGTAGTTTTGGAATGAGTCAGGCAGTGTAATGAGTCTGGTGTGGAACCCTGTAGTGCCCCCTGCACTAATACACTAAAATAATAAAATAAACAAAATAAAAAATATCGTGCAATCCCATATACCCAATGCTATACCCACAGTTGATCCAGAGGAAGGCAAAAAACCCCAGCGGAGCATGATCCAATTTGCTACAGCAGGGGAAAAAATTCCTTCCCGGTCCCCCGAGAGGCAATCGGATTTACCCTGGATCAACTTTACCTAGACTGTTAGTACTCAGTTATATTGTGTACATTTAGGAAAGCATCCAGGCCTGGTTGCCAGTGTGGTCACTGAGGCGTGTAGCTGAGTAAATGCCGAGGATATCGACTGCAGCGGAATTTGTCTGGTAGAGTTGCCGCTGGTTATGGAACAGCAGCCTAACAGCTTGGTTTTCCTGGCCGTGGCCGGGTAGGGGATGCCCCTACGGCGTAGTTCGGCCGTAAGCCTGGGGATGGTCCAGCCCTGAGGGACTGTGTGGAGTGGTCCGCTGAACCCGAACGTGGTGATGGTGGGACGAAGGTAAAGTCATCGCAGTCGGTCTGCGATATGTTGGGGGCTGGAGAAACGAGAAAGAAAAAGGGGGGGGGGAATGTATGTTTATAGAGTGAGATGCCAGGTATGGAGGGGATAGAGGAGGTACGAAAGTGGGTAGGGAGAAGGAAGGGAGGATGGACAGAATAAGGAATGACAGGCGCAGAGGATAGCCAAGTTTTGCGTACGAGCGCTTGTTGAGTGAAATTTAGAAAACTCAAAAGACTGCGTGGCAACCGAGGTGAGCCAGGAGGTGACTGGCTAGGTAACCGATAGCTCGGGTGCCGCCTGTGCTTGGCACAGACTGATGAACCAGAGCCCCCAGGGCGTACTGGGGCGGGTAGCTGAAGTCTGGTATACTAAGTAGGAATGTTTCGATCTGTAGTCCAGTGACGTGTGGTCGGTCTGCCAACTCCTGCACTGCCAGCAAGGTGGATGTTGGTGACCTTGTCTGCGTAGTGAAGGATCTCGGATCGGCTTCGAAAACAGAGTGTCGTGCGTAGAGGTATGTGACAGTTGCTAGCGCCTGATGAGCGGTCGAATTGTGTATGTGAAGACTCGGATGTCGTGAAAGAGTGCGGAGAGAAAGCAAGGAGGGACCTTGCGTTTACGCACCTGACTTGAGCCCTGTCTTGGTTGAGGTCGAGACATGGGTCGACCGGGACCTGTGAGGAGGGTGACATGGAGATATATATATATATTTCCCCTTTTTTTTTTTTATTATATATATATATATATATATATATTTTTTTTTTTATTATTATTATTTAAATTTTTTTTTTTTTTTTTTTATTATTTTAATTTTTTTTTTTTTTTTTATTATTTTTTAAATTTTTTTATATATATATATATATATATATATATATATATATATATATATATTTTTTTATTATTTATTTATTAATATTTTTTATGGTAGGCGTGAAGAGTTGTGGGAGCGGTAGGTAGCTCCCGGGTGAAGAAGTGTGTAAGACTTTTTTTTTTTTTTTGTGGGAAATATCGTCCGACCTGGATTGCAGGGTGGACGGGATGGAGACTGGATCTAAACTGGCCTGCGTGGTGGAAAGGGATAGAGAAATCGGTGAGTAGCCGTTTGACTACTGGAGGTGGTGAGTGGCTGGTGTGCAACCACTCGTCGAACGCTCGCAGCGCTTGCGAGGAACAAATGCCTTAAGAAGACGAAAGAAGAAGAGTTTGTGACTTTTGAGTGTGTGGGGATGGCCGTTTCGTGATGAAACGGGAGTGGTGAGTAATGCGTGTTAATGGCGGCTTTGGGTTCGAATCATTGTGGCCGATGCTACGGCTGGATTCGTAACGTTCTGAGACGTTCGACGTTGTATCGGAGGTATGGGTCGGAGCTGCTAGAGCCGGGTATGCGACTGCGTACGGATTGGTTGTTTTCAGCCGAGGATCCGAAACTTGGGGCCGATGCTACGACTGGATTCGGATCGGTTTAAAGAAGTTTACTGCTGTAGATCAGAGCGGTATGCGCCGGTGGTGCGACTGTGCTCGGATTGGTTGTTTTAGCTGAGGATCCGAATCTTAGAGCCGATGCTACGACTGGATTCGGATGGTGTGGTTGTGGTGTGGGTATGGGGTTATTGATGCGCCGGGATCCGAATCACGGCACCGGAGATGCGACTGGACTCGGATCGACTGTCTGGTGTTTCGAAGGTGAGGGGGCTTGTGATTGCCGAGGGTCCGAACTGTAGTGCCGCTGCTTTGCGACCAGATTCGGACCGGACTGTTCGGTGTATGGTGTGTGTAGTAAGAGGTGTGGGGCATCAGTTGGGTGAAGGGAGAGTATCGTAGGAGGTGTGGGGCATCAGTAGGTGTGATGGGGTTTGTAGAAGGTGTAGCATGTGAGGAGCCGTTAAGCTATCGGCCTAGGCAATGTATCGGATACAAATCGGTTGTAAATTGTATGCAATGAAGCCGATACGAATTGGTAGTGAGGAGTATTAATTAATCTGATACAAATTGGTTGTATGGTGTATGCCACCCCTTGCTGTGAAAGCTCACACCTATCAACCACCCATCCCCCCAGGCTAATCTAGTGCAGAGAAGGCACCAGGTGGGTCTAATTACCACCTTGCTCAGCCACAGAAACCCATACAAACAATACATTCTCATCTCAAAATGAATGAGACTTGAATCCCATGGACAGTGACTTTTATAACCAGTGAAGCCTATGGCGAGTGTTATGGGGCAACGACCGACAGCGGCTCTGAGGCTTGGATGTACGAATGAATCGTATGTTTGGCAGAAGGAACTTATAAACGTACTATGCCTGTGCTGAATGATGCCTGAATACGAGCGACAACAACACAGGAGCAGGCTTTTTAAGCAAGGGGTGGAGGATGAAAGCATAACAAACCGCAAGATTGTACCTGATATGAAAAGTTCGAGATACTACCTGCGACCGTGAGCAGGAACCGCCGTCGAAGACCCCGAATGAAGAAGCCGAAATGTACCTGCGATCGCATGCGCCGACTCATGAATATGAGGTGAGTGGGGAAGAGTCAGCCCAGTGACATGTAGTACCGCGCACTACAGCCGACACTGACCCTGGTGGATGGTCTGTATAAGTACCCCTCGAACTCCTCCCATAATTTCAGGCTAGCATACTAGCCTTCCTATATATATATATATATATGTATGTATATAGATATCTATATATATATATATATATAGATATAGATATATAGATAGATATATAGCTTGTATATAGTATAGAGCTAGTATCTTGTATAGATCTTATATAAGAATCTTGTATATAGTGTAGATCCTATGTACTGTATGTACCTTGTGTCTAGTATAGATCTTGTATCCAGTATATGATAGAATGGATCTAATGTCTTGCACAGATTAAATATATATGTATCTTGTATCTAGTATAGATCTAGTATCTTGTATAGATCCTATATAAGTATCTTGTATATAGTGTCAATCCTATATATGTGCCTTGTATCCAGTATAGATCTTGTATAAGTATCTCATATCTACTATAGTTAGTATAATTCTTATATATGTACCTTGTTTCTGGTATTGATCTTGCATGCAGTAAATGATAGTATATAGATCAAGTGTCTTGTGTAGATTAAATATATAAGTATCTTGTATCTGATATAAATCTTGTATTTTGTATAGATCTTATATAAGTATCTTGTATATAATGTAGATGCTTTACATGTACCTTGTATCTAGTATAGTTTATATATGTGTCTTGTTTCAGTATAGATCTAGTTTCTTGTATCTAGCATAGATCTTGTATGTTGTATCTAGTATAGCTAGTAAAGGAGTATATAAACAGTAAATCATATGGGAAAAGAAAAGTAACACAAGGAGGAGGAGTCATATAAGAGTGAACAAGACTTATGATAGGCTTATGCCCTGTACACACGATCGGTTTTACGGATGAAAACTGTCCGATGGACTTTTCTCATCGGACAAACCGATCGTGTATGGGCCCCATTGCTCTTTTTTCCATCGGTGAGAAAAAATAGAACATGTTTTAAATTTATCCGATGGGAAATTCGGAAAAATCAAGTCGACGCATGCTCAGAAGCATTAAACTTAATTTTTCTCGGCTTGTCGGCGTGTTTTACGTCACTGCGTTTGGGACGGTCGGATTTTTGACTGATGGTGTGTAGGCAAGACTGATGGAAGTCAGCTTCATCGGATTTCCGATGGACAAATCCATCGGATTAGAATCCATAGGAAATCCGATCGTGTGTACAGGGCTTTAGGCTCTGTTGACACTGCTGCGATGGGAAAGTTGTACAACTTTGACTGCGACTTTGCCCTGCAACTTCCTTCCGACTTGATCCGAATTGGATGCTATTTAGGAGCCTGTACAAGGGCTGAAAACACACCCAAGTCTCGGACCAAAGTAGTGCAGGAACCTTTTCTAAAGTCAGAGTGACTTGTGTAGTATCTTTCTCAGGGAAATATTGAAATTAGACATGTCATGCAACTTGGGGTCTCATAAGTTAGATCCCATATATGGAAGCAGTGTGAACCGAGCCTTAGGCAGACTGCCCTGCTATTCACAGTCTAGAAATGACAGGATCCTGGATTGTGGTAGTAGTGGTAAAAACACAAAGACCTTTTTAAATTGAGATGGACCCTTTATGATGGATGCCTCATTCACAACATTGAAATCAGTATATTGTACGTTTTATATAAGTATCAAGTGTTATGAAATGCCATTGTCACCTAATTCTAAAACTTGCAAACGGGTTACACTGTATACACAGATAATGCACCCTATCTGTGTGTATAAATACGCAGTTATACAATGTTTCTGTTTGTATTCAGGGAGTTGCCTTGATCACTAAAATGTGCGGTGCTATATTCTCTCAGTAGATAACAATATGATGTGAGAGAAATTACACAGACAGTGATTACAGGCTGACAGATTATTAGAGGTATCATTTGTGAATTAGCTCCTTTAGTAACCTGTAGGATTGGGTTTACTTTAAATAAAATATATTATGAGGCCTCAGTCATTGTCATTTCTTTCAGTGTTACTGCTGTTTATTTAGTGCTGCCCCGCCTTTTCTATTATGTCACTCGAGTATTAAGTGTCATTTTTTTCTAGACCCTGGTTAGTTTGCCACAAGATTAATATATATAAAAAAACTGGGCCCCCAAATAATATTTTTGGGACCCCATGTTAGGTCTTTTAACAAACAGAGTGCATATTTGCATACATAAAATACAGATGTATGGATTGTTGGTACTATATATATCCTGTATAATAACACTACTGTAATATTAATCATGGAAAAAAAGACTCCTCCCAGAATTGATATCAATAGGTGTCAGCTTCGGTCGGAGCTGCTGTACTAACTATCTTAAGTTAGTACAGCGATCTCCCGCCGCTGAGCTTTTGTGTTCTGACAGGGGGACACGCCCCTCTGCTGTTGACTGAGAGCGCTGATCAGGAGCCGGTCGGCTGCTGGTTTTCCAGCATGCTCGTCCGACAGAAGCCAGCCAAACGGTGTCATACACACAGGCCGAATGTCAGACGTTCTTTTTTTTAACCCAATGTCATCCGGCATTGGGCCCATGTGTACGGGGCTTAACCACCTCGCGCCGGCCGTACGACTATATACGGCCGCAAGGTGGCTTTACAAATCCGGGAGGCCGTCTTTTTACGGCCTCTGCTTCTTTGGCCACTGGGGGGCGCGCGAGCGCGCCGCAGGCGGCGCGCGCGTGTGCCCAGCGCGTCACTGTGATGCCGATGCGCGTGCCTGGCGGCCGCGATGTCCGCCAGGCACCCGCGATCGGTGGTTACACAGACAAGGACATGGATCTGTATGTGTAAACACACAGATCCATGTCCTGTCAGGGAGAGGAGACCGATGCTGTGTCCCTTGTACATAGGGACACAGATCGGTCCCCTCCCCCCACAGTAAGAATCACCAATAGGGAATACATTTAACCCCTTCCTTGCCCCCTAGTGTTAACCCCTTCCCTGCCAGTCACATTTATACAGTAATCAGTGCATATTTATAGCACTGTTCGCTGTATAAATGTGAATGGTCCCAAAAATGTGTCAAAAGTGTCCGATGTGTCTGCCATAATGTCGCAGTCACGAAAAAAATCACTGATTGCCGCCATTACTAATAAAAATTAATTTTTTTATAAAAATGCCATAAATCTATCCCCTATTTTGTAAACGCTATAACTTTTGCGCAAACCAGTCAATAAACGCCGATTGCGGGTTTTTTTACGAAAAATATGTAAAAGAATATGTATCGGCCTAAATTGAGGAAAAAAATATAAAAATAAAATTGGGATATTTATTATAGCAAAAATCTCGTCGCTATTTCTTTGTTTGTAGCGCAAAAAATAAAAACCGCAGAGGTGATCAAACACCACCAAAAGAAAGCTCTATTTGTGGGAAAAAAAGGACGTCGACTTTTTTTGGGAGCCACGTCGCACGACCGCGCAATTGTCATTCAAAGCGTGACAGTGCCGAAAGCTGAAATTTCGCCTGGGCAGGAAGGGGGTTTATGTGCCCAGTAAGGAAGGGGTTAAAGTGGTTGTACACCCTGTACAACCACTTTTACCTACAGGTAAGCCTAGATTAAGGCTTACCTGTAGGTGCTGGAAATATCTCCTAAATGGATCTGTGTGTTTACCTCCACGGTTTAGGAGATATTTACAATAGAGGCGTGCGCCAAAGTCTACGGCGTATATGCCGTAGACAACAGCGCAGGCGCATTTTAGAAACGGCAATCACGCCGTTTTTAAAGGAGGTCATGCCGTGACTGGTGGCTCCCGCATGCATGCCAATCACAGCGCCGGAGCCGCGATACCCGGAAGTAACTCCGGGACGACATGTCGCCGGCCAGTGCTGTGTCAGGCACCACAGCGGGGGCTTCGATCCCAGGTGAGTATTACATAATGACCTAGTATGCTATGCATACTAGCTCATTATGCCTTTGTCTTGCAGGTGTTAGTTTTTTTTAGTTTTTTTTATTTATCTCAGCTGCAAGATTACTCTACTGCAGTTCCTGTCTCGATTACCACCTACCTGAAGTTTTGGGCATCCTTACCTATTTTAAACTATGCACATTCCTCTTGCTGTAATATTTAAAGAGGTTATAAACCCTAAAAAAAAAACTGTAAGACAAAGGCATAATGAGCTAGTTAGTATGCATCACATTCTAGCTCATTATGAAATACTTACCTTAGAACGAAGCCCTGCAGCGGCGCAAGCAACACCGCTGAGATGTCTGACATCTTCCCCGGTTTTTCTTCTGGGTTCGTGGCTCCGGCGCTGTGATTGGCGGGAGCCGCAATAACGTCACTCCTGCGCATGCGCGAGAGCTGCTGGTCACGGCACGTTCCTTCAGAGCACATGCTCTGATGACGTCATCAGCAGCTTATATAGTAAATATTTCCTAAACGGTGCAAGTATAGAAGATATTTACAGTACCCACAGGTAAGCCTTATCATAGGCTTACCTGTAGGTACAATTACACAAGACTTTACTTTCTCTTTAAAATATAAAGAACTTTTACAATCCAGCAGGGAGAGTGGAGCCATGTATAATATGCTTGGAGGTGTGCTGGACAGGAAACTCACAAGACAAGGAACCCTATTTTTCTGTTGTTTAAAAAAAAAAAAAAAAAGCTATGTATATATAGGGTTTTTTCAAATTAATCGATTTAAAGGAATTCTGTTACTATCCAGAAGATTAAAGAAAATGATTCCTGCAAATAAATGTACCACTTACCCCCGAAGGAGCGGCTGGTTAATTTTGGGTCATGTAAACTACCTCCATGGCTTCCGTTGTCAGGGTAAAAAGTTTGTAGAAAAGTCAATGTCCACACAGATTTAAAACCCCAACAATAAGGCTTTATTTTCTTGTTGCTGTAAAACTTGAGAGAAAGTGGGAAACGAGAGAAGCAGGGGAAGGTTCAGGTACACGGTACAATAGATGCACACAGTTAGTGTATTCACCACTCAAGCCTGAGTGGGTATTGCTCACCCGGATAGTCCCCTCTCACGGTCCTAGCAGCCGGAATGATGCAGTGATCACGATTTAGACAGTCTCTGCCACAAACTGCTATAGATGAATAAAGGTCTCTGCCACAGACCTGATGAGCTTTGGGTCTCTGCCACAGACCTGATGAACTTGGGTCTCTACCACAGACCTGATGAGCTTTAGGATGCGTCCGGGAATTCTCTGTCACAGGATTTTAAATGTCCCAAACCTCCCGACAAGCAATAATAGAACTTTTGAGTGTATCCCTCCTTGAATGAGTTTCCAGGCCTCTCCCGAGACATCGGCTCCTTGCCAGTCTCCTCTGGGGTAGGTACTCCCCTGGCTCCCTCTTCAAGAGCCTCCTTCCCATGGATAGACAGCTTGGGATACCCCTCAGAAATGTAGGCCCAAACCAGCAGGGCTGGGCCTGGCGAGCAGAGATGTAGCCTCGGGCTGAAGGTGCCCAGGACTAGAACACACACACGCACCCCGTGCCATGAGGGCCACGAGGCGCACCAGAAGGACCCCAACCAATGGCGTCTGCCCTTTATGTATCCCTCCCTCCACAGCGGGTTAACCACGCCCACTGCACGGCTGCCGAGAAAGGACACCCAATACTGCGGTGATACACCCGTGTTCCAACATGGGCCAGCGGTGGCAGTGCCACCTACAGGCAAACAAGGAATATAACTGCCAGGCAGTATCACAACCAAAGCAGAAGCAGAATAGAAATCAGTAAGTCTGAGCCCAACTATTAGCTCAGAACACCCCCTAAATTTAACATGGCGTGGACCAATTTGGGACCGGCACTACATAAATATAAATACTTACCAGTCTAGATGATGCTGACTCAGATTTTAACTCAGATCTTAGTACATAGTACATAGTTCGTCAGGTTGAAAAAAGACCATCTAGTTCAACCAAAAAATTAAATAAATAAAAAAAATACAATCCCATATACACAATTCTTCACCCACAGTTGATCCAGAGTAAGGCGAAAAATCCCAGCAAAGCACGATCCAATTTGCTAAGCAGGGGGAATTTTTTTTTCCTGATCCCTCGAGAGGCAATCGGATTTTCCCTGGATCAACTTTACATATAAATGTTAGTACTCAGTTATATTATGTACATTTAGGAAAGTATCCAGGCCTTTCTTAAAGCAATATACTGAGCTGACCAGAACCACCTCTGAAGGAAGTCTATTCCACATTTTCACAGCTCTTACTGTGAAGAAGGCTTTCCGTATTTGGAGATTAAATCTTTTTTCCTCTAGATCTTGCGTGGCTACACTGTCTGAACAATCTTTTGCATTAAATACAGTTATAGGTGTGTCTGTTCCCCCACCATGTGCTTAGTTTCCATCTGCCATTTTCTACATCACTATTCTGTCCTGTAGTAAAGAAGGGGCCAGCAGGTAGTATTGCAGAGTGCAGGGGACTCAGAAATGATCTATTTCTATTATTTTCAGGAGTCATTTTAAATAAATGCTTACTTTTAAAGTGGAACTCCAGCTTGCCCCCCTGCTCCCACGCTCCATCTTGTTCCTGTAGTCTTCAGACTGGTCAAATGACATCATAGGTCCTTTTTCTTCATTTTTGGATTGGACTCCTAGACTGAGTGAAGCTTACATAATGACAAGCTAAACATTATTTGACCGCCCTGCAATAAACATGCATTTAAAGCAACAAGTCAGGGTAGACCCAGAAAAAGTGTGAGCCATTACCACACAAGATGTGTACCTGCTTGTTCTAAAATAGCAACTTAAAGTGGTTGTTTACCCCCCGATAAAAAATACATGCTTTCCGTTATGCAAAAAAGTGAAGAGTTTTTTCCCCTCTGGAAGACTTTATTTCTATTCAGTTTAAAAAAAAAAAAAAATGGATAGAGCCTTCCAAAGAAGTTTTGAGGAATAAGGGTGTGACCTCTGAAACAAATCAACCATTACTGTTTCTTACCACCATGTGGTTGCAGGAGGCAATATATTGGTGAACCTCTGCCCGTCTTTATGTCTGAGACACTCTGACTCTCTAAGATGCCCTTTTTATACCTAGTCATGTTACTGACTTCAAATGTGGCTTTTACTGTGTGTAGACAGCCTGTGTTACACTATGGGGATGCAGCAGCTGTATGAACACAGCCACAAGTCCTAATTTGGCAGATGTGCACCTTTACCAAAAAAAAATCAAAAATAAATACACATGTGTTTGCAGGTAAAAAAAAAAAATGCATTTTTTTTCAGGAGCCTGCAAAGCATTACAACCACAATCGTGGGTGCAATGTCCGACTCTGCCTACAGCTTATAGCCTAGACCTCTGTATAGTCTTTCTGTTTGAAAGCTGTAGGCAGTGTCAGTGAACTGCAAGAGTGCTCACCAGCACCCTTGCAGTTCATTGAGAACTTCAAGCCATCTGCCGCAGCAGTTCATTTATTCACAGAACTCTATGAATGAGTGGCACAGCAGTGTGAGAGGAGCTCCACACAGCCACACTGTTTTTAAACTTTGACAGTGGGTGCGGGGAGAAGATCGGGAGGTGGGGGACACACAGGGGGGCCCGGACAGCAGGGGGATTGGTGCAACAGGCAGAAGGACAACTACAGAATGATGCACTGTGTCGCTTTTTCCAGCAACTGAAAGCGGGTTTATCCCACTCTTCCTTCCGCCGGCTTTTAGCTGCTGGAGGGTGAGACACAGTGAGGATGATTTACTAAAACTGGAGAGTGCAAAATCTGATGCAGCTGTGCATGATAGCAGCCAATCGGCTTCTAACTTCAGCTTGTTCAATTAAGCTTTGACAAAAAATAAACTGGAAGGTGATTGGTTTTGATGCAGATCTGCACCAGATTTTATAGTCTACAGTCTTAGTAAATCAACCCCAGTGCATCATCGTTCTGTAATTGTCCTGCTGCAACGATCCCCCTCCATGTGCTGCCCACATCTAATTTCCCCCTGTGTGCCTGCCCACCCTCATCCTTCCCCCCCACAGCACTGCTGGCTTCCTCTCCTGTCAGCTGCTGCAGGGACACAGGGGAAGGGATAGTGGGGGGAGTGGCTAGTAAATATGTAATTTACCGGCCCCTTCCATTTCTGAATTGGACACAGTGAGCGATTGGTACCGACCACTCCTAAGTCCATTCAAAACTAAAGCAGAGTAAACTGTGTTTACTCTGCTTCAGTTTATGAATGGACTGGAGCCTCTGTCTCCTGTTCATTCATCATTAGTGCAACTGAGGCCACAGAGAAAGGAATTTAAGAATCTGTTTCCTCAATTCCTTTCTCTGTCTCAAAGGTGAGATATCAGGGGTCTTTTTAGAGAATTTAAAAAATAATTAAAATAAATGTTAAAAACAAATTTTAAAAATGAAGGGCTCATTCACATGAATGAGTGGTTTGTTTGTGCAGCTGGAGATGCCTGTTATGGCCCGTACACACGATCCAAAAATTGAATGAAAAATACCGCTTTCGAAGCGATCGTACGATAATCGGATTGTTAGTACAGAGCTTTCGAGAGCCGATTATGATATATTATCCGATCGGACAAACACAAAAAATTTGTATGATTTTTGTTTAATCGGTACAGTTGTCGTCCGAAAATACAATAGAAATACAATATAACACAAGACATCACTTCCAATTTTTTATTCTGTCGTACGAGAATTTTCGTAAAAGAAATGGACGATCTGTCGTACGATTTTCAGATCGTGTGTACAGGCCATTATTCTATAGCAATGCACTGGCTGTATGAACACAGCCGCACATTCTAAGTATGCAGGTGTGGGTGAGTGGCCCCGAATGCACACTTTCTGTGTTTGGTGCCATACAGCTGCACCCACACATCTGTCAAATTAGGACCTGCGGCTGTGTTCATACAGCAGCTGTGTCCCCATAGTGTAACACAGGCTGCCTACACACAGCAAAAGCCACATTTGATATAAAAAAAACACTGATTTGCCACATGCCACAGAACCGGCAGGTGCTCTTTAGTAACATGTTACCCCCCTAGGTGTAACTTGTACCATGTTACTAAAGGTGAACCTATCCTTTAACGTACTTCACAAGGCCAGTGTGCTCTGTTTCTTTGGTTTAGGGTAAAGAAAGTGTACTATGTATGAATCGTGTTAAAAAAGAAGAAAGTCCCATCAGAGGGGAAGACCCTTGGCAGCATACATTTAAGCAGTACAGGCTGGGTCCCTTCGAGGACATACGTCTTCCACAGTTATAGGCACAAGCAGTGCAGATCAGACATAAACAGCTCTTAGAGGAGGTCAGATATGAAACCTAAAGGCCATACGAGTATCAGACGCTGCAGGTTCTAGAACAGGGAAGATGTGTTTAGAAAATCATGTTGGGGATATAGTAGTATGGGATTACTTGATTAGCTTGCAGCAATCAGCTTATCCTAATGAACTGTGGGTAATAATGCAGCCTGGCCTAGCTGTTGAACTGTCTTTGACTAGATGCACCATGATTACAGTGCATAGAATTACCAATGGCGGATTATATATGTATGGTCATGTGATGTAACACTTTCTGTGGTGTCAAGGCTGAAAGACATTTGATTGAATTATGTTCTGTAAAGTACATAACACGTGTCATTTATTTTATGAGCGCTTTTCATTTGCTTCAGATTTTTTGCTAATTAGACACTTATTATATGTCATGTGTAATAGAAATAATGCACATTTACATAGCTCCTAACTGTCCCTGATTTTGAAGGGGATTGTCCCTGATTTGGAGCAATGTCCCTCTGTCCCTCTTTCCTCCTTATTTGTCCCTCATTTTGGTCTGACCTATATAGTAGAGCTGCACGATTAATCGTTAAGAATCGAAATCGCAATCTTTTTTCCCTTCCCGATCTTCAAAACAGCATGTCACGATCTTTCAGTGCAGAGAGTTCTCACAGCTGAAAAAACAAAATCCAGGCAGCCTGCCAAGTTTTATTAGAACACACAAACAAAGTATCTTTTCATTCTTTTATCAAAGGAAAGAAGAGTTTAACCATTTAAAGACCAAAGCTTTTCTGACATTTGTTGCTTACAAGTAAAAATCATTATTTTCTGCTAGAAAATTACTTGGAGCACCTAAACATGAAGAATAAAATGGTGGTTGTTGCAATATTTTATGTCACACCGTATTTGCGCAGCGGTTTTTCAAACGCAATTTTTTTTACAAAAAATACACATGAATTAATAAAAAAAAATAAAATAAACAGTAAAGTTAGCCCAATTTTTTTTTTTTTTTGTATAATGTGAAAGAAGATGTTACACCGCGAGAATCGTGATCTTTATTCTAAGCAAAGCAATTGTGATTCTCATTTTAGCCAGAATCGTGCAGCTATACTATATAGTTGTATATAAAATGCCCTTATTCTTTCAAAATGTGTTTCAAAGTGCTAAACCTTTCATCCAATTTCTAAATGGCTGCATTTGTAAATTTTAATAGCCAATATAAAGGAATAGTGGTGGTAAAGAAAAAAGTACTTGTAGGTTTAACTAATATTTATTTTTTGTATAATTCTCCTTTAAGGGGGCGTGGCAGGGTGTGTGTCCTATGCCTACATACTTGTACTACTGTGTTTCCCCGAAAATAAGCCCGGGTCTTATGTTAATTTTGGCAACAAAAGACACAGTAGGGCTTATTTTCGGGGTAGGTCTTACCATCTAATGTGCTGTCTTCTCTCCCCTTCTCTCTCCCTGCCTGACAAGAATCCCCAGTGTGAAAATACTTGTAAAATCCTAGAATACACTCTATTACAGTAATATATAATGTACAATGTGTGCGTTTCTGTAATATAATTGTGGCAAATACCTTCGTTATAGCGCCGCTCTGCGCTTCTGTGACCCACCGGAGCTCTCTTCCCCACAATTATATTACAGAAACACACACATTGTACATTATATACTACTGTGATAGAGTGGATTATAGGATTCTACAAGCATTTTAAACTAGGGCTTATTTTCAGGGTAGGGCTTATATTGCAGCCCTCCTGGAAAATAATACTAGGTCTTATTTTTGGGGTAGGTCTTATTTTTGGGGAAACACTGTAATAGGTGTCCCTTGTTCCCATGTTATGCTTTTATTGTAGGCTATGTGATATTCCAGGTCATATACAATTCTGTAATAGAGAGAATATATACAGTACAGTATAGAGAGAATATCTGTTTATTACTTACCACTTACCTTTATATTCTAGCTACTTATTACTGTAAAACAGTGTATATATACGGTAAGGACTATGCATAGGTTGGATCGAGGACTATACTTGAAGTCATAAATAAAGCATCCAATATAAATTAATGCTAATGTACTCTCTGCAGGAGCCAGAAGCTTTGCTGGGTTATTATAACATACTGGGCATATAGCCCATCCACAAAAATGTCTGGAGGAGGCTAGAGTTACCGGCTTTCTGTATTGTGGACATCGACTCACTTAAGTGCCAGATGCTACTGTTTATCAAAGCTGGGAAGTCAGGAAAGGAAAACAAAGCATATTTAGGATTTTATTTAGGTATCGCACTGAGTGGCTTATTTATTAAAGACAAAAAAAATCACAGTATGGCGTCTCTGAGAAAATAACATTTCCATTTACTTTGAGACATTCCTTAAATTCTAAAAAGTGCATATTCAGCAATTGGGTTTTATCTTTTAAAAAGAAATTCCAGTTAGCAATCATCATATTTTTAAGATTTTCTGTGGATCTCCGATGTGCTAATAACTGGAATATAATATTAGTAACAAGAACTGCAGTATGGTTAAAAGTACCGGTAATTGGTCGCCAGCTTTGATGACAGCTCGTATAAAGGCCTGATAGACAATCTTTGTCTGTTTTATGCTAATGGGAAGCTTACAAATGTTGGTAGGAGTGGCTGGGGCAGGGGGGGATATAATGCTAACTTTTACTTTTAAGTATAAACTATCCTTTACTTTTTTAATAGGACATGTGCAATGTGCAAAAATGCCTCAACTGTGTGCAGAAATGTTTAGCAACCACTTCAATTGCAAGTAGCCAGATGTCAAAAATGATTAAGGCTAGGTTCACTCTTGTGCGTCTTCATTGTTTTTGTGTTTTTGATGCATTTTCATACCTTTTTTCGGTGTTTTCCAATCACACCCATTGAAGTCTAAGCAGATAAAAATCTCCCCTCCCCCCACACTGGGGGAATTTACTAAAACTGGAGAATGCAAACCTTGGTGCAGCTCTGCATAGAAACCAATCAGCTTCCAGGTTTTATTGTCAAAGCAGAGCCCATTCACACAGGGGCAACACGACTTCCAGCGTGACTTTGGGAGACAACTTGGACACGACTTGAGCATGAATCACAGCGCGACTCCAGGCAACTTACAAGGCAACTTCAAGTTGCCTCCAGGACAGGCGACTTTCCAGTGCCCAATCAAACAATAATCAGCTCTGTGGGAGGGAGGGGGGAGGGAGGTGTTTGCTTGGAAAACTATTTTTACTTTCTGGAAAGTTGCTTCAGTTAAGACAGGGGATCCGACTTGGAGGCAACTTCCATTGAAATCAATGGGTACAAGTCGCCTAGAAGTCGGATTGAAGTAGTACAGGAACCTTTTCTGAAGTCGAAGCGACTGCAGTAGTGTACATTAAGACGGCTCCATTCACTTCCATTCATTTTCTAAACCACGCAACTTGGGGCGACCCCTGTGTGAACAGGCTCTAAATGAAAAAGCTGAAATTAGAAGCTGATTGGCTACCATGCACACCTACACCAGATTCTGAGTGCTCCAGTTTTAGTAAATCTCCCCCACTATGTTACATCAGACGAACCATCTGTATCTTTTTTCCAAATTGCTGGAAGCACCTTGAATAGGTCCCATGGACAATCATGAGATTCTTCTTGTTGTGCATTGTCACATGATGACACAAGCACAACCGATCACACAGGTGTGAATGTGGACTAAATATGGTACTATGGGTTACTGCACTGTATACTTTTGTTAAAAGTATGCTGTACACTCTAGTGTGCCACAGTTGTTACCCCCTGAATAGTAAATGATCTGTTGTATCAAAATTCCAAAGTTAAATGTTTACTGAAAAAGCATATAAATGCTCTTTTTCCAGCCAAAAAGCTTTGGTCCTTTGACCTGCCGTAGACAAAATCTATCTGTGGCCTGGAAAAGAAAGAAGTAACATCCTCATGTCACTGTAATGTGATGTAGCAGGGCATAGCCAGGGTATTAAGAGAGATAGATGGATTGGGTTGATGCCAAGGTGTGAATGGGAACAAAAAGCAAAATGGTTAGCATGCTTTGGCATATTGGGTGTAGAGAAGGTGATATACAGTGATACTTCGGTTCACAAACGCTTCTGTTCACAAACAACTCGTTCTCGAACAGAAGAGTTCACAGAAATTTGTTTTGGTTCACAAACTCCACTTTGGTTCACGAATATGAGCCACGGCCATCTTCCCTGCTCTGACACGTTCATATTTAGAAGAACAGTGCAAGAAGAGTCTTGGGAGAACCAGTCCACCCGGATAGGGGTGTCTGCCCCCGACTACCATGAGGGCGGGCTCACTTGCTTGGGAATTATGGAAAAACAGTTCATATGAATTCTACAAATTTATCATGCCCTCAGATGATCTTTTCCTGTATGCACAGTGCTGTTTTCTGGCCCCTAGATTAGTCATTTAAATTGGGGTTTGGGATGGTTTCAAACAAGTATTAAAGAGGAGCTATATATATATATATATTTTCGTTTTTAGATGTACACATGAAAGAAGTCAGCTTAATGTAAAAGACTGTATGTAATATACCGTATATACTCGAGTATAAGCCGAGTTTTTCAGCACATTTTTTTTGTGCTGTAAATGCCCCCCTCGGCTTATACTCGAGTCACCTTTTTGCGCCTGATCTCCCGGACTTCGGAGAGCCAGTACTGGCCGGCCGTAGGTCCCCAGGACCCTAAACTTGGCACACATGTAGCTCTTCCTTTACAAGTGTGCAAAGTTTGTTGTCTGGGGAACCTACGGCCGGGGAGTACCGATTTTTCAAAGCCGGGCACCCCTTCCATAGACTCCCATGTTAAACGTCAGTCTAGTCATGGACACAGTGAGGCATGGGCACAGTGAGGCATGGGCACAGTGTGGCATGGACACAGTGAGGCATGCACATGGACACAGTGAGGCAAAGTGAGGCATGCAGATGGACACCCTAGGCTTATACTCAAGTCAATACGTTTTCCCAGTTTTTTGTGGTAAAATTAGGTGCCTCGGCTTGTATTCGGGTCGGCTTATACTCGAGCATATACGGTATGTTTAAAATCATTTTTTTTTGTCCATACTTTTTATAATTTTACTGTATATATATAAACAAAAAAAAAAGTTCAGAACGTATTAACCTGATTTACATTGAACCCTATGGGAAAATTTGCCTCGGTTCACAACCAATTCGGTTCGCGACCAGAGTTGTTTCTGAATTAAGTTTGTGAACCGAGGTATCACTGTATTTATGTTTATTGCTGGAGATTTTCTTTAGTTATGTGAAATGACAAAAAATAGACAATGTATAAACAATGCTCATTTGTATAGGAAAATTAGGAATATACTTTCTATTTGGAAAAAGAAAACTAACCATATTAGTGACTAAGAGTACTTTGGAAAGCTTTGCAATCTCCATTAGTGGATTAGGTTACATATTAAATTACACATGCTGCTCTCAGAGATAATCTACAGTATGTCTGTGGCATTTACTAGGAAATGTCCAGAGACTTTCTTGTTTATCGGAAATGTTTGGAGTTCTAGTATCTCATATGAGAACTGCTGAAAAATAAACTAGCTGATTTATACCTTGATTTAGTATTTACTAACTAATAATCAAAGACGCTGGAATCTGCTAGCTTTTCATTTACATGTTGGTATGGTAATAGGTATCACGTCTAACAAATGCAAAATGCACTTTTAAAATATATATGCTAAATGAACAAAATGAGCAAACTCATATTTTTTCTGCTCAGTGTTGCAGAGATGTCAGGAAAGGACCCCAATAAAAAAATGGCATTTCTCTCTCCCCAAACTCAACACTATCACTTATTCTCAGCTCAATCTTTTTACCGGCCCAGTGGCCCATTCTTATGTTTCCAAATGGGAGAGGGACCCCAAAGATAATAAAACTCCAGAGGGCTGGCAACAATTGGTCCACAGCCATAATTGATACTCACCTGATGGTATATGGTGCCCATTAAATGGGCACATCTCCACCCTGCTCATTCCAATTTGTGTCTAGGAGTTGTAACAAGATCAGAGATGTATTTCACATATGGTGGACCTTCCCCATGCCAGGAAGATTTTGGGCCAGTGCTTAAACCTTTTTCATACACTGTTCAACTGTCCATTTCCCCAAAACCCTAAAAATCCCAATTCAAACTTACTACACACTAACCACACATGTGTTTGTTTTTTATAAATTTTTTGAAAGTTAAATATTGCATGGGTTTATACTTTTCCAATGAGAAACTTACAAGCAAACTTATGAAAACCCATAGGGAATTTCTCAATTTTGTGGTCCACATGGATCCAATGCTTCACTTCTAACTGATAGCTATACTTCTAAAAGGGACATATCGGAAATTCTGGTACTTCCCTTCTACCTCTTTACCATTTACTCTCCTTCCTCTAGCCCTTGTGCGGCCCCTTCCTTCCCACCTACTTCTAGTTTTCTCCTGTTTGTTTCTCCTTTTCTTTTACCCTCTTTTTTTTTGCTCTCCAATTGCAGAGACTGTACTTCAGACCATGCATCCTCTCTGTATCAGCCAACATCATTGTTAAAATCACTGCTTGTAACAATACGCAGATGGGCTTCTATGAACATTCCTATTTCATTGTAAACCCATCAAAGGTGGATTATATTAATATGTGACCCTCTGTAACTTTGTTTAAATTTTCTTATAAAAATGAAAAAAGGACTTCCTACTCACCTTCATAAACAACATCAGGATCCTCATCCACTCTTTATTCATATTTGCTCTGTAGTCTACACATTTCAGACACAGCAGGATATAATTATATCAGAAGGTAAGTGCGCATGTTCCCGGTTACAACTGCTGCAGGCAGTGCATGGGAAAAATCCAGGTATGGATATATTTGCATAGTTACGTTGGTCTAGCTTGGACCAATGTAAGTATGCATATTTCATACCTGTGGGATTCCTGGGCGATTCCTGTGGAAGTAGAGAGTAACTGTTGTAGCTGCTGCTGCTGCTAAAGTGATCTGTCCTGCTGCATAGTGGCTACAGGGAGTCACTAACTTGGCAAAGATTTTCCACATGGATTTCTTGGGTATGGAATATGCATACTTACATTGACCCAAGCTGGACCAATGTAACTATGCAAAAATATCCATTACTGGAATTTATCGTTAATATATCATCAGTAACCCATGTGTATTGAATTCTACCATCTAGATGCTCAGCAGTCATTTGCATCCTGCATCTCTATGTTTGATGTGGTCATGGACTTGGTCAGTGGTAGGCTTTCCTTTCTATGTCTTGTGTTGAGTCTTCTGTTTCCTGCTGTTGTTCCTCTTGTCTTTTCTGGGTACATGCAGTACATCGGTTGCCATTTTCACCGTTCCTGCTGCCCTTCTTGGATCCTCCTGTCTGTTTGTTGCTGTCTTTCTGGCAGCTCCCTCCTCTGCAATCCTCATTGGCTTTTCCTGAGTTCCAGGCTGGCTTCTATCCTGTGCCCTGGTATGAGAATATTTGTTTTATTTGTCTCTTCATGTAAACTGTGCACATGGATGAACATGGCAAATTGCATGTTTCCTGGTTGGCCTATGCTCCCTTTACAGGCTAAGTTCAATCTTTTCCAGAAAATAGCCTATGCAGTCAAAGGGCCCCAGTAGATATAAAAAATCTTTGCAGCTTTGTAAAATGATCAATCATTTTATGGTTTTACCTGTAGGCCATTTAAGTCCCCTCAGAAGCCGAGCTACTGAAACCGTTGGATGCTCAATCGCAGCATTGAAGGAGTGAAAAACAATGGTTTTCACATCCTAGCCACAAGGCAAGATGTGGGGTTTGCTAACTAGGAGTATTTGCTAGCTCTGTCTCCTCACTCCTGTATTCTGTTGTCAGTCTGCCTTACTCCGCTACCTTTTTACTTCTAATCCCTGTAAAACAGCTTTCTCCTATCCTCTGACCTGTTGTACTCCATGGATCTGACTAATTCCTTGTCCTGACATCACTAGTACTTTGCCTGCCTTGACTTGTGTTGTGTTATTAGTATTGTCCTTGCTTTACACAATGGTTTTGATAGCTCTGTCTTTGCTTACTTCTGGTAGTGAAGAAGATGATAAATATATATATATCTATACAGTATATATAATATGCACTATAATATGCACTATAAGATCTGATATACTGTATATACTGCATATATTCTGTTTTATAAACCATGTGGGATTATTCACAATTATGTGCAAAAAGATTATATGGCTCTATGTGTATTGGAAAACCATAATGAACCCTATTTGTGAACTTGGGATTTGGGGGTGCAGAGGCGGAAGCTGGAAAAGAGCAGCAGAGAGGGAAGGATATAAAGAAAAGTAGGCAGCTAAATCAGGGTTTGGTGTTTGTCCTATTATTACTGATCGATGACTAATGGTTTGATATGGCTTTCTTGTATTCTAAAGAAGATCTGTATTGTTGCCAGTAATACCACATGTTTTTGAAATTGTTCTCATGGTGTCTGAGGGTAAGAGTAAGATCCTCCATCCACATGATCTCATAAACTATCAATATCCACTGACCTACCTTGACAGGGTTACTGTTCTTCCATTTGACCAGTTGGCAGGCCCTTGCTGCATTAAGTGAATTAGTAGGGAATGTTTATATTGTTTCCTAGAGAGTGGGGAGAGATGCAGGAGTAGAGGTGCAGGATCATCTACCAAACTGATTCCAGTTGGATCAAGCATTATTTTACAAACTACTCTCCAAAAGGGCTGCAGGTTTGAGCAGGACCAGAAGATGTAAAGAAGGGTACCTTCGACCACATTTCCAACACAAACATGGGGAAGCAAAATATATACTCTCCTTTTTTATACATTCATGTTCATGTCTCACTTTTGAAGAACCCTACCCATCGGACTACATCTGTGTGTTTGATCGTTTCTCGTTTGCTATTCTGTCCTCACTGAGTAGTGGCCACCTTGTCGAGATCAGAGGAATCAGTACTTATAGTTCAAGGAGCACCTAGGTACCAGTGCATGCATCCTTAAACAGGGTTTTCTAAAGGTGATATGCATTTGTAAGGGCCTGACAATGACAAATATTAAATGTGTTATTAATGATAAAGTGTAAAGGCACTGAAAAATAACTTCTACAGTGGGTCAGTTCTACTTTGGTATATACTCGAGTATAAGCCGAGTTTTTCAGCACATTTTTTTGTGCTGAAAATGCCCGCTTTGGCTTATACTCGAGTCACCTTTTTTCGCCTTAACTCCCGGACTTTGGGGACCCGGTACCAGCCGGCCGTAGGTCTCCTGGACCCCAAACATAGCACACATGTAGCCCCACTCTTTCTCTACATGTGTGCAAAGTTTGTTGTCCGGGGCACCTACGGCCGGGGAGCACCGATTTTTCAAAGCCGGTGATAATAAGTCCCCTGGACCCGGAACTTGGCAAACATGTAGCCCAATTTCTCCTCTATAAGTGTGCAAAGTCTTTTGTCCGGGGGACCTACGGCCGGGGAGCACCGATTTTTCAAAGCCGGGCACCCCTTCCATAGACTCCCATGTTAAAGGTCAGTCTAGTCATGGACACAGTGAGGCATGGACACAGTGAGGCATGGACACAGTGAGGCATGGGCACAGTGAGGCATGGGCACAGTGAGGCATGGACACAGTGAGGCATGGACACAGTGAGGCATGGACACAGTGAGGCATGCACATGGACACAGTGAGGCAAAGCGAGGCACAGTGAGGCATGCAGATGGACACCCTAGGCTTATACTCGAGTCAATAAGTTTTCAAATTTTTTTGTGGTAAAATTAGGTGCCTCGGCTTATATTCGGGTCGGCTTATACTCGAGTATATACAGTACTTATTTTCCACCATAATTTGCATTAAAAATTCTTTCCAAATCAGACAATGTGATGTGTTTCCACATTTTGTCTCTCATAGTTGAGGTATACCTATGATGACAATTACAGGCCTCTCTCATCTTTTTAAGTGGGAGAACTTGCACAATTGGTGGCTGACTAAATACTTTTTTGACCCACTGTAAAGCCCCGTACACACGGTCGGACTTTTGTCCAACAAACTTTGTTTTAAGCAAGTTGGACCAACAATCCGACCGTGTGTACGCACCATCGGACAAACTTTTTTTCGTTTGGTTTTGTTTTCATCGGACAAAAGTTGGGTCTGCAAACGGACAAACTTTTGCCCAACAAAAGTCCGGTGGAGCAAAGTCCTACCGTGTGTACAGAAAACCATCGGACTTTTGTCCGATAGACAAAACAACTAATGTTAAAATCAACCAACAATAGCAGAAGTTGACCAAAGGGTGGCGGTAAAGAGCAGAAAAGAGCAGAAAAACCACGTGATGTTGCAAAAAGTTTTGGGAAAGTTTGCAGAAAAGTCCTGTGGTGTGTATGCTATGGGTGTGCCCGACCAACTCCGTTCGGACAAAAAACCACGGAAAAGTCAGATGGAAGTCCGACCGTATGTACGGGGCTTAAGTATCAACTTCTTATAATGTTTGGAGAATCTCTCATTTAGATCCTGCTTATGGTCCCACACAGTGGCCTAACTTTGGTTATATGATAAAATATTTAATCACACAAACCCTGCTGGATTATCCAACTATCCTTGTTTCCATTTTAGATGATAGAGGCCATGATTGTGTTATGCAGCATGTAGTAAAAGCAGAGCTGTAGGCACAAGAGAACCAGGATCTTGGGTCTAATGTCCACACTTATTTTGTTTTTTACTTTAAAATGTTAATGAATGGCGAAATGAGGCACCCAGAATTAGTTATTAGTTTTGGATGTACTTCACAATTTAATGTGTCATTAAATGTGTTTCATCTCATTTCTGATATAGGTGTATAAGATAAAGAATAAAGAAGCTTTAGTATCATTACAGGCTATAGGAATTAGAAAATGTCGCGCACAGACATGTGAAAAGAGTAAAACACTGATGAGAGTTCCTCTAAAAAAGTTTTTTCATCTGAAGCAACTGTTTGTCGCATTGGAACTGTTTGCTATATTGGACCTCATTTGAACTATCAAGGAATAGACTATTCCCTCTTCTGTCTTTTCAATATTTAGAGCACTATTGCAGTAATACTTGACAACAGTATTGTGCCTTATATGTTTCATTTTAATATCACATATTAAGTTGATCACTATTTTAGTATTCTGAGTAGGGGTTGAGTCCCTGTTTTGCTTATTTATTTTTTGGTGTTTATATACATATTAATTTATTCACCTTCACTCATATATATTTTTCACTTTTTAGAGGAACTCTCATCAGTGTTTTACTCTTTTCACATGTCTGTGCGCGACATTTTCTAATTCCTATTTACTTGATATGGTTTCACATATTTTTTATGTCGCAGCTTAGCTGCTAATAAGCACGATATTTTCATCTGTTCACATTAGCGCAGTATTACCTTTTATTATTCATTACAGGCTATGCTTTGTAAATGGCAAAAAATAGAGGGGACTGAGGCACAACACTAGAACTAGTGTTCTTAACCTCCCTGGCGGTATGATTCTGTCTGGAATTTTGTACCAAAAGCGGTACAATTATTTTGCATGGAAATTTGGTGTTATGTATTGTAGGCCTGCAATTCTTAGTAATTACTTACTTAAACCTGACCAAACAAGACTCTAGTAGACATCCCAGATGTGATAAATTTGAAACACAAAATCATGAATTATAATCTAATAAATGATATAATTTTATTCAATAATGTGATAAAAAAATTATGAAATTTGTCAAACAAAGAAAATTCAATAAACATCCTGAGTGTGATAAATTTTAAAGCAGGGAACTGGACAAAGTCCTACGTCACAATCTGGACAATGGAACCTTGTTTCTTTTCGGACTTTCTTTCCATTGCCATCTCTCTTTGAACAGCAAACCACACACATCCTGGTAAGATGCCTTTTTTGCGGTTGGCGGTATGTAGTCTATAAAATGACGACCAGTCAGGCGTTCTGGGTTGACAACGCCAACAGCAAGTCATCCAGGTCTGTTAGCAGCTACTGATGGCGTCTGGTGGTTGACAAAAATCTGCTCAGCCACCTTCCAGATAAAGTCAGAATGAACAAGAGGCATTTTGTGTGGACCAAGGCAGTGGAGGTATTGTGCACAGTACTCATGAGACACACGTCCTTCTTGTCTCGCCATCGCATTGCCACCATCTTACCCTTCTGCCAGGCAACCCTTTCTCCGGTTTTGAGTTTTTTTCTTGGCAAACATAGATGGCATGTCACGTCGGTTAGGCCTAACAGTACCATACCCATCAGTCTTGTTTTGTAGCAAAACCTCATACAGTTCCGGAGACGTGTAGAAGTTGTCCGTGGTCACACAATATCCTTGGTTCAGCAATCACTCCAGCGGTGTAAGGACAGATGATGTGGCCATCCCATAGCCGCTGGGGTTGAACTTCGTGCCTTTACCGGTGTAAATGACAGAATTCCAGATGTACCCAGTGGATGACTCGCAGAGCATGTAGAATTTGATGCCAAACCACACTCTTTTGGATGCAATAAACTGTATCCAGCTTAGGCGTCCCTTGTAGGCCATCAAACTTTCATCCACGCTGACGTCCCTTTCTGGCACGTAGGTCCGCTGGAAATTGGTCACAATCATTTGGCATGCCTCCCAGATTTTTTTTAGTTTGGGCGCAGGATGCGTGGCCTCATCAAACTCCTCATTGTTCGTGAAGTGGAAATACTTCATGATGAGGGAAAACCGGTATTCTGACATCACGGTGCCAAAAAATGGAGTGGCCAGTAAATTATTGGTGGTCCAGTACCATTTCTGGAGCGGTTTCCCCACCACCCCCTGAAGAATGATGAGTCCCAGAAACTGCCAGATGTCCTCTTTAGTCACTGGTTCCCACTTTCTGCTTCTGGAAAACCTGGCATGCAGCGTAGCGGATTGCTGATCATGGTAGCGATTGGTCTCTGTGACAATTTTTTCAATTACCTCTTCAGTGAGGAATAATTGCAGGTATGCCAGAGGGTTGTCACGCTCAACATCTACCTTCATCCCAGGTGATCCAGTGAACGGGTATCTTGGGGGCGCTACCTGGTCCGTATCGCAGTCTATAGGGCACCAAGTGCGCACATCGCTGAGGTCAGGTTCAGGGTCATCGCCGTTGTCACTTGCCAGATCAGCGTCAGTGTCAGACGACAAATCTCCCCATGACTCACTATCGCTCAATTCTGCAAGCAACTCCGTGTCGCTGCTGCTGTCACTCAACTGGTCCAAAAGCGCCCTTGTAGTAAAGTGGCGCTTTTTTGATGCCATGTTATACATATTTTTATGGGCCAAATGACAGTAAAATGGCAGGCAAGGGGCACTGTACAGTGATCAAGTGTCAGATCAGAGATGATACAGTGCAATCCTCTCAGATTACAATGTATCACCATTTTTTATGTTTGTTTATGTGTGTTTCACTTTTTGAATTTTGGAATTCCCGCCCAGTTCCGCTCCCATGCACCGCTGCTGCTCGCAGGGAACGGAACCAGGAAGTCACATGGAGTCGGCACTCTCGCCGGCGATCACAGCGCAGGACATCATCGCTGGATCGCCAGGAGAAGGTAAGGGGACTCCGCTGGCAGCTCTGCAATGTTACCCCAAGCGTGACTCTGGGTTACCGATCCTAGCAGTAAAAAACCAACCCCGAGTCACGGAATAGCGCCAGGGAGGTTAATAGACACATTTCTAATGCTGAGGGGGTGAGCATTGGGGGGCCAAAATTTCTGCTTCTACTGTATTTTTTTGGAGGAGCTCCATGAAGCCTAGAGAGCAGTATTCACCCAAAATGGGAAGTTCTGCTTGTTTGGCTCCTCCTCCCTTTTCTTAACAATTGGCACTTTTTTATTTTGGGAGGGGGGAGTGGGTACCTGGTTGTGACAGGTACCTGTTCTCACTTCTGGTCTGATTGCCGTGGTGATCTGAGTGAAAATCCCCCCCATCCCCTGCAGCCTTCTGGGACACATCACAAGTCCCAGAAGACTGTAGGACCTTTCACAAAGCGCAGCGTGGATTGCGCATGCGCAGTGGGAAGAAAGGCTTTGCTGCTGGTTTCACTTACTGTAGTTAAGATGCCAGGGTGAAGACAACGCTGGATCCCTGGACAGGTAAGTGTCCTTATATTAAAAGTCATCAGTTACAGTATTTGTAGCTGCTGACTTTTCATTTTTGTTGGGGAGACTGGAGCTCCTCTTTAATCATGTCATTAAATATTTCATCCCTGGTAAATACATTGGTCTGAATGATATTCATGACATAAACAAGGAGGGATATTGAGCCAAAATCCAATCTTATGTAATGATTTTTTGGTTTTACTTTTATTTGTTTGCTGAATAAATGGAACTCAACATTTTCTAAAATTACTGAATAGTTCACAAAGTTTGTTGACCCTGTCAGACCCAGGAGCGCTGTCAGTCCAGCTCTCTATCCATCTCTTTTTTTATTTTGTAATTTTATGTTATCAAACAGCTGATAAATATGTAAAGTTTCAGGTGTTAGCGTGCCTGACCAGGTTTTGACACTCAAAATGCTGAAATAAAGCCTAAGTTCTATGAATGAATACAAAGCTTCCTCTAATTGGTTGAGGCAGATATTGTGACATCAATCGTTCACCTCCCTGCCAATCAGAGGAAGCTTTATATCCATACTCTCTCTTTTGTTCCGGGATTGGGAATGGAAGTTTTCGTCTCACTGCTGGAACACAATGTGTATAGTGTATGTAGCTTAGGGGTACATACAGGTAATACAGCACACCCAGCAAGTGCACCTGTTAGTGCAGTAAGTAGTTTGTTTGGGCCAGCTTGACCCAAACAAACTATTTAAAGGGACATTAAATGTGAAGTTAGGCTTTAAAGCCCTACTCCATGATTTTTCTTTCTTTTCATGCAGCGCCATTTCGTTAACCTCATATAAGCCAGAGTGATCATGGATCATGGCGTCCAAGTGTCCATCATCATGGCAGCATAGGGTCTTAGTACAGTACTGCAGAGGACAGCACTGATGTCATAACTTCAGTACTGTTTTCTGCAGAATTGTGGTGTGCCCACCACCACTGGAGGAAAGGAAGGACCTTACTCGGGACATTACATGACTGGCCAGAAGACAGCTGGAAAAACGGTATCTATGCTGGAAAGATTTTAAAGTCTGAGGTGGGCTTTAAATATTAGATCTGGGAATTTAACTCTTTGCACACTCTAATGCGGCGTACACACGATCGTTTTCCATGCCATTTTTTAAACCAACGTTTTTCTCGTTGTTTTTTTTCTTGTTTCCTCTCAAGCCTGTCTTGCATCCACACGATCATTAAAAAAAACGCTCGAGCAAAGCGCAGTGACGTACAACACGTACGACGGCACTATAAAGGGGAAGATCCGTTCGAATGGTGCCACCCTTCATGTTAGTAAAGTTTTCAGCCTCGTGCTTTTCAGTCCGTTACAGCGTGACGAATGTGCTATCTCCATTACGAACGCTAGTTTTACCAGAACGAGCGCTCCCGTCTCATACTTGATTCTGAGCATGCGCGTTTTTTTCACCTCGTAAAAGCATACACACTATCGTTTTTCACGTCGTTAAAAAAAACGACATGAAAAACGACGTGAAAAAATAGAGCATGTTCGAAATTTTTAATACCCGTTTTTCACGCCGTTAAAAATGCTTTGGAGCATACACACGATCGGTTTTAATGGCCATTTTTAAAAATGGCATTTTTAACGGCATGAAAAACGATCGTGTGTATGCGGCATTATACTGCATCACATACTAAATCTTATTTTACTATGATGTTCAATAACTTACAAAGCCACCCACAGCTCTGCCCCCAGCTATATCACTAGCCTAGTCTCAAAATACTAACCAAATCATCCTCTTCATTCCTCCCAAGACCTCCTGTTCTTTAGATCCCTCGTCACCTCCGCCCATACTTGCCTCCAGGACTTCTCCCAAGCCTCTCTGATCCAATGGAATTCCCTACCCCAACCTATCCGACTATCTACAACTCTATGCACTTTTAGGCAATCCCTGAAAACTTTTCTCTTTAGAGAATCCTATCCTGCCTCCACCTAACAACTGCACTTTCATTATCTTCATCAGCTCATCCCCCACAGTTATTACATTTTTGTATCACTTGACCCTCCCTTCTAGATTGTAAGCTCTAACAAGCAGGGCTCTCTGATTCCTCCTGTATTGAATTGTTTTGTAACTGTACTGTTTGCTCTAACAGTGTAAAGCGCTGCGCAAACTATTGGCTCTATATAAATCCTGTATAATAGTGATCAAATAATCATGCAACCTAATTGATCTGGTAACTGGCTTGTCACTTTGTAATAATGAATTGTACTCAAAATGGTAAGACAAGAAGTATAATTAATCTTGTGCCAGTTTCTATGCTTAAATTTGTACGTTGATGTTGAAAATATGAATATTCACTGTCCTTAATTAGTTCCTGTTACAGCCAAACAGGGAAAGTAGTTACAACTAGGTCGATTCATGTATTTGGGTACAGGGGTATTTGCTTTCCAAATTGGTCTGTGCTCTTTGATCTTCAGATAAGAAAAACATGAGTCAGCTTGCTGTTGTGTACACCTATTGATCATTATTGTAAAGCTTAAGTGCATGGCTCATAAATAATTGCAATGCATGATTTATGATGTCCTCAGTAGTATTTAAAAGGTCTGAGATACAGTTAATTTTATTTTAGTAACCTCAGATAAAATTAGCATTTACAAACTATATTAGTTTTTCAAAGTACCAAGATTTTGGAGTATTGATTATCTTCTATTTTCAGGACCTATACTGAAACTACTCAAAGTGCAACTTCAAGTTCAAACCCAAGTCCAGTATTCTGCCCCATCACCCCCTTTAAAATTACACTGTATTACCAAAAGTATTGGGACGTCTGTCTTTACACACACATGAATGTAAGCCCCCGTTCACATCGGAGCGATTTGACATGCCGAATCGCAGCCTATTGCTGGCAACTGCACTGTCCCAATCTGTGCGACGCCGACTTGCAACGCCGCAACGATTTCCAAAAGTAGTTTCTGCACTACTTTTGGCGAGACTTTTAACTCGCACAGATGTCTTTCAAATCACCCCCAAACTCGCACTGAAATGCGGGTTTGAAATCGTGCAAGTTCAGCTGAGGCTTAATGGCATCCCAGTCTTAGTCTGTAGGGTGCAATATTGAGTTGGCCCACCCTTTGCAGCTATAACAGCGTCATCTCTTCTGGGAAGGTTGTCCACAAGGTTTAGGAGTGTGTCTTTGGGAATGTTTGACCATTCTTCCAGAAGCACATTTGTGAGGTCAGGCACTGATGTTGGAGACAAGAAGGCCTGGCTCGCAGTCTCCGCTCTAATTCATTCCAAATATATTCTATTGGGTTGAGGTCTGGACTCTGTGCAGGCCAGTCAAGTTCCTCCACCCCAAACTTGCTTATCCATGTCTTTATGGACCTTGTCCTAAACCTTGTGAACAGCCTTCTCAGAAGAGTTAAAGCTGTTATAGCTGCAAAGGGTGGGCCAACTGAGTATTGAACCCTACGGACTAAGACTGGGATGTCTATAAAGTTCATGTGCGTGTAAAGGCAGGTGTCCCAATACATTTGGTAACATAGTGTAGCTGTTTAGGATATTGTTACACTCCTAAAAAATGTATGTTCTTGTTTAAAAACCTTGTGTTTGCATATAATTTCTAACTGCATATGTGCATGGGGCAGCTGTGTTTGCTCATTACACATACAAGCTCTTCCTGGTTTGTAGTGCTATACAGTGGTTGTGCATTACTGCTTCTGCTCACAATGCAAGTCTGAGTTAGCCAACTGATTAAAAAATGCACTATCACATAGCCTTACTTACAAGATGCCTTGTCTTTGCTTTTTTTCCCCCAATGTCTTCCATTTTGTCTTAAGTGTGCCCTGATGTGTGTTTCTTACTGTGGGGGGCGTGGCTTAGTGTTTGACGTCACTGATCGGGTCCGCTGTTCCCGCGGGGACGGTCACGGAGAAGAGGACCGGGTCGCGAGCGCGCCGCCTGCGGCGTGCTCGCGACCCAAAGCTGGGATCTTAAAGGGGACGTACCTGTACGCCCTTTTGCCCAGCCGTGCCATTCTGACGACGTACATCAGTGCGCGGCGGTCCTTAAGTGGTTAATTGCATGAAGCACTTACTACTGATGATTTCTAGAACAGAATTATTGCGGAAATTCACAAAAAAGGGTGAGTAACATCATGGAACTAATGATCATATTCATCTATCAATTATAAAATTATACCATAAATAAGTATGAAAAAAATCATCTGTGTTGCTAATATGTAGGCAGCTGTAGTGCAGGGCAGCCTAGCTGGCTGCAAGAGGAAGTGGGTTAACAAGTGTATATACTCACTTTTCAGCCGATTTGATATGTTTATGTGTACATATGTTCAGAGCTGTTTCGCCTCGATAATTGTCTCCAGCACCATTTTTGGAGAAGCCTGGTGTCCTGATAGGACAAGCAAATCTATGGAGATTTGGTCGGCCATGTTTGGGTGGATATCTTATATTAGGAAAGCCCAGCCACGTTTAGGACAGAACATGTGTGTGTGTATAGACAGGGACAGAGACCCCGCCTGTGAGGGAGAGTTAGGAGAAGGTAGGGAGAGTGTTCCGGTCTGTGAGGGATAGCTCAGGGTTCCTACGGAGTCCTGTATCAGCAATCCTGGTCGGATGAAAGACTCCCCGTTGTGGATAATAAAACCGGTGTCCTCGCTGTGAGGGAGGGACAAGTGTATCAGATGCCTATATCCATCTGCTGAAGGAATACCGCTGTTACCGGGTAACGTGTGTGAATATCAGCCTCTACAGATACGCATTGTGTGCTTGGGTTCATACTGTGCCAGTCAGTGGAAAGTGCCTATAGTGCTGACGAATACAACTACCACTTACATCAGAAGTGACTGTGCTGTGTATCTGTGCCTCCATGCTTGGCGTGAAACTACTGCTGTAAATACTCTTTCTACTACCGCCTCTCCGGTAATAAACGTTGCCTGGTTTATAAAGTCAGTACATGTGATTCCCTCTGTGAAGCCGCTACACCCTACACATGCTTACAAATACATCAAAGCTGGCAGCAAGTAGCCTGGGGAGCCCGTGGGAAATGTCTTCAAATGAAAGGAGTGGGGGGATCTATTGTTGATGGGGAGGGTCTATTATTGTGGCTGCTTACTTAGCAGCACAAAACTATACTTGGTTCTGTATTCTCTAAAGAAGGCGGTACTGGGAGGTGGGTAGGCACCGAAGACAAGGGGAGGTTTGGGGGGAGATTATCTGCACCTATTCTCTGGGGAAAAAATCCATGTAGTCAGTTCTATCAGATTACAAGATGGCAGGGTTGTAGCATCACATTTCTGTATTAAAAATATTCTGATGATATTCTGCTTAGCTGAGGGTCCATGGGGCAGATATGCAAGCCAATGACCCTGTAGTGTTGGGTGTAGGTCAGATACTGGCAGTGTTCGGAGCAGCAAAAAAAAAGGATGCTGGGGGTGAGGCATTTCTCATTACAACACTGAAACTGACGACTAAATTAAAAATTTAATTAAAAGCAGACCCACTTAGCACAAGTTTAGTAAAATTTGTTCACTGGCAAGGCATCTCAGCAACTATAGACGACCAGGCAATGCTACATTGAGGGAAAAAGTATTTGATCCCCTGCTGATTTTGTATGTTTGCCCACCGACAAAGAAATGAGCAGTCTATAATTTTAATGGTAGGTTTATTTTAACAGTGGGAGACAGAATAACAACAAAAAAATCCAGAAAAAAGCATTTAAAAAAAGTTATAAATTGATTTGCATTTTAATGAGTGATATAAGTAATTGACCCCTTCCAAAAACATGACTTAGTACTTGGTGGCAAAACCCTTGTTGGCAATCCACTGAGGTCAGACGTTTCTTGTAGTTGGGCACCAGGTTTGCACACATCTCAGGAGGGATTTTGTCCCACTCCTCTTTGCAGATTCTCTCCAAGTCATGAAGGTTTTGAGGCTGACGTTTGGTAACTCAAACCTTCAGCTCCCTCCACATATTTTCTATGAGATTAAGGACTGGAGACTGGCTAGGCCAGTCCAGGACCTTTAATGTGCTTCTTCTTGAGCCACTTCTTTGTTGCCTTGGCCGTGTGTTTTGGGTCATTGTCATGCTGGAATACCCATCTACGACCCATTTTCAATGCCCTGTCTGAGGGAAGGAGGTTCTCATCCAAGATTTGATGGTGCATGGCCCTGTCCATCATCCCTTTGATGCAGTGAAAATGTCCTGTCCCCTTAACAGAAAAACACGCCCAAAGCATAATGTTTCCACCTCCATGTTTGACGGTGGGGATGGTGTTCTTTTGGTCATAGGCAGCATTCCTCCTCCTCCAAACATGGCGAGTTGAGTTGATGCCAAAGAGCTTGATTTTGGTCTCATCTAACCACAATACTTTCACCCAGTTCTCCTCTGAATTATTCAGATGTTCATTAGCAAGCTTCAGACGGACCTGTACATGTGCTTTCTAGAGCAGGGGGACCTTGCGAGCACTGCAGGATTTCAGTCCTTCACGGCGTAGTGTGTCAACAATTTTTTTCTTGATCACTATGGTCCCAGCTGCCTTGAGATCATTGACAGTTCTGGGCTGATTCCTCACCATTCTCATGATCATTGAAACTCCAGAGGTGAGATCTTGCATGGAGCCCCAGACCGAGGGAGATTGACAGTTATTTTTTGTTTCTTTCATTTGTGAATAATCACACCAACTGTTGTCACCCTCTCACCAAGCTGCTTGGCGATGATCTTGTAGCCCATTCCAGCCTTGTGTAAGTCTACAATCTTGTCCCTGACATCCTTGGACAGCTCTTTGGTCTTGGCCATGGTGGAGAGATTGGAATCTGATTGATTGCTTCTGTGGACAGGTGTCTTTTATACAGGTAACAAGCTGAGATTAGGAGCACTCCTTTTAAGAGTGCTCTTAATCTCAGCTCATTACCTGTATAGAAAACCCATGGGATCCAGAAATCCTGCTGATTGATAGGGGATCAAATGCTTATTTCACTCATTTTTTACCCCCCACTATACTTCTTTCCTAATAAAACTGACATTTAACTTTGAATTGGCTTCCATCACCTGTACAGTGACGGGATCATTTCAGTTTTGTTTCTCAATTCAGTTACATATTTGAGTGGTCTAAGGCTTTGAAACAGCAATTCCAGCACAGTACAGATTTCTGCTGGATGATTTTATTATTCAGAAAAGCAATGTAGTTTTAAATGTAGTTTGGGGGTTGTCAAGTAATTCATAGCCTTTCGTGGAGGAGAAGTTTATCCCATAAGTGTAGGTGTTGGTGAATAAACTGCAAGGATTATTGGTTGTATAAAAAAGATGAACAGAGTCCATTCAAATTAAAGCCCTAAACGCTCATATTACACTTTTAATAAAAAATATATTTTTTATTATAAAGCACCACGTAGAATGTTGTTTTTTTACTGCATAATTAAATATTTTTTTGGACTTTACAGTATTGAGGCCACTGGTCACATTGAACTTTTTTGACTAAAAAATATAAACATATATAGTAAATAGCCATCTTTCTTGCTTATACTTAATCAGTCATATGACTGACTGTTGGAGGTGTATTTTTATTTACCATTTATATACATGCATAAGAATTAGTTTCTCCACTCTATAGGAACAAATAAATTCTCTATTCTTATCCATTGATATAATACTAAACACACACTGTTTAATTTACATTGCCCCTTTTATTTCTCTATGTGGATGATGGCACTGTAAATATTTAAATTTAAAGGCTAAGTTCACTTTTTTTTTTCTTCTAAATTCCAGCTCTCCTATGCACCAATATAGCATGTACTTTTTTTGCAAAAATATCAAAGCTTTCCATAAAATCTACAGACACGTACTTTATTGTCCTCCATCTATGCTTCGAACTGTATCTATTGCTTCTGTCTTGCGTTCTTACCGACTGTAGGTAATGACACAGGTAGGAGTTGACCAGCTGATCTCATTAGCACATACCCTGCATCATCCACCCTCCCACTCCCAGCTGCACGTTTTTTAAATGAAATGCAATCAATCAGTGATCACCCTTCTCACTAAATACACAATGAGATTGCATAGTGTATGGCCATCTAAATACAAGTACATAGGAGGGAGTGGACAGAAAAACTCAGCTGTCAAGCCTCGTTCACATCTCTGCATCAGCATTTGCTACTCGTTTTTTCACATGGAAAAATGTGTGTTTGCTTCTGTGTTTGGTGTGTTGTTCACAATTAATGGCACTGAAAGCGCAACTAGTAATTTTAGGTGTATAAAGGTGGCCATACACTATACAATCGCCTATAGATTTACCAAATTTATATAATAGGAGGAAACACCTATCTAGTCAATTACTCTATATCCATTAAGGCAGGCCCTTGCACTACATAATTGATGGCAGATCTAAAGGAGATCTAAGGGAGGGTGGATGATGCAGGGTGTGTGCCAATGAGATCAACTGGTCAACTCCTTCTTGTATCATGACCTTAGGCTCCATTCACACTAATGCGTTTTTTGGTACATTTTGCTGAAATGCATGGACATTTTTTAACATGGGTTCCAATGGAACATGCTCACATCAATGCATTTTTGTACCTCTGCGTTTTTGGAAAGGGTCGGGGACTTTTTTTCCTGCAAAAAGCAGTGTTTTGCATGTAATAGAAGTCAATGGACCTGCATCAAAAATGCAAGTACCACGTTTTTGATGTGTTTTTACCGCGATTTGCCGCGATTTGCGTTTTGCGTTTTTTTTTTTTTAAATGTATAAAAATTAAAATTACTGTATAAAAATTAATAAAAAAAAAAAAACGCAAATCGCGGTAAAAACGCATGTTGAAAAATGCGGCAAGCACCGCAAAAAGCAAGCCAAAAACGCTCAAAAGCAACATGCATTAGTGTGAATCGAGCCTAAAGTCTGATCAGGACGTAAGGCAGAAGCAATAAATACGTTTTGAATCATGGATGTAGGACAGTAAGATGCGTGTCTGTAGATTTTATGGAAAGCTTTGATATTGTTTTAAATGTAGGGGAGCTGGAATTTAGAAAAAAAAAAAAAGAATTTAGGAAAAAAAAAAAAAAATGTAAACTTAGCCTTTAAAAAAAACATCTAAGTACCTTTTTCCTAATCGATATAAAACTTTCACATAGACAAGCTGTCTGCAGGGAAGCATAGGCAGGAGGAGCTTCTAGTCTTCTGCTGCTGGTCACATGTTAAAAAAATAAAATAAAAATACAGCCTTTAGAATACAAAGTAAACATAAATAATTAATATCAATAAACTGTTTTAAATATTTAAAATCAAATCTTTATTATTTTTTTGGCAATAACGTGTAGGCGAATTTCTGCCAGTCACAGGCTGTGTCATGCCCCTCCAGCACATGTCTTAGAATAAGAGGGAGATGAAGCCTCCATCAATCTACATGTAATATCCCTCCCCCATTGTATTTAGCTGGTTAGTGGGCATGGAGGAGGAGAGAAGGGAGTGAGCTGTTATTTACCTCTGTGTATACACCTACATGTGTGACTCTACAGTCACATGGGCTGCTCAGATGTGATAGGGAGGAAATGTTTAGCATAGAAACTCACTGAAAACTGAGCATGTCCAGAGCTGCCAACTCTGCTCTGCAAAATCCCTAGCTGCATTGGGGGGCATGGACAGAAAGGGGAGGTAGAGAGCAGGAGGCTCAACCAGGTTTTTTGCAGAATACAGAAAACGGGTCTCATAGTGACTGAGTGAGTATGAACAGCATGTAATACACCATTTATTGATAGTTTTTTTATGGTATGGGTTTAGTGACACTTTAAATCAATCTAGGCTTTCTGAATGGCGACTAAGCACATTCCCCTTATCACTTAGAAGAAAAACAGTCCAGAAGCTGGTAAGAGAGAAGGGAGTGTGTATTTTCCACATTTGGGGGGACTGTCCTTCCCCCATTTTCGCCTCAGGAATCCTTCTTTCTTATCCAATGTATAGATTTCCTTAACAAAATGCTTTTGTTATTTTGAAAAGCCAGTATAAAGAAAAAGTAGTAAAGAAAATCACCTGTGGGTTTAACTACCGTATTTATCAGCGTATAAGACACACTTTTTTTACCCTGAAAATAGAGGGTAAACCTGCGTGTTATACGACGATATCTGTTTTTTTACCAACAGGGGGTGGGGATCGGGTGGTCCGCCCCGAGTGCTACCTATTGGGAGGGTGTCAGGCCGGCCACCCCACCTCTCCTGGCCGTGGGACAGCGCTGGCAGTAAACTTTAAAGTTCAGAAAACATTACTGCCATATACCGTCATATACCGCTCCTCCTGTGTAACTCTAAATGTAAATCTAAGCCTCTGAATCCCTTAATCAACGCTGCTCATTGTGGCTGCTCTCCTCCTCCTGCTCCCCCTCCTCCTCGTGTGTAGTTTTTGATTGGAGGAGGAGATCGGTCATGTGACCGTCAATGAAAGAGAGGAGAGCAGTCACATGACCGGGTCCATGAGAGAGAGTGGCGTTAATGAAGGTATTTAGAAGCTTTGCTTTACAATGAGAGTGACACAGGATGACCGGTGTATGAGAAGGGGCTGATAGGCTGACAGTGTGAAGTTTTTTCAACTTTTAGAGTATGCTGGCAGCGCTGTCCCTGTCCCAGCGCTGGGAGTGCAGGGGGGGGTCTTTATAATGAAAGGAGGCTGTGTTGTTGTACAGGGGGCTGTGTGTTGTACAGGGGTGTACTATGCAGGGGGTCCGTGTTCTATGCAAGTGGTCCCTGTACTATGCAGGGGGTCCGTGTACTATGCAGGGGTCCGTGCGTGTATTATGCCGGGGGGCTGTGTAAAGTATTTTTTCCTGAAACTTCCCTCCTAAAGTTAAGGTGCGTGTTATACGCCTGTGCGTGTTATACGCCGATAAATACGGTAATCATTTTATGGTGTGCATTACTGGGGGCATTTCATGAGGGTATGTCTTTTGCTTGTGTACTTTTTGCTGTTTAGTGTAAATTATGACACTTTAATCTTGTCACGTGACTGGAACAAGTGTCCTGGGAGAAGAACCTCTTGTATGACAGCATCAAATAATTTTAATTAAAACATTACAGATGTAAAAAGCACTTGTGTGACCCTAATGTAGGGCATTTTATTGTAGGATGGTGCAGAGGGCACAGCTTTAGGAAGGTACTCCTAAAGGAAGAGAGATGGACAAGCATGAGAATAGCAAGACTTGAAGATTTGTTCACGCATTTGAGACAGCAGCATAATTAACAAAGCAGGCTGTAGATGACAACTAAAATGATTGATGTCTTTTTGTATTTTCTTAAGAGGCAGTAAGTATGGACCAAACAAACTAATGCGGATAAATGATAAAATCTGGGGCTTTAGTAGTGGTGCTGTTCCCTCTAGCTACAGGATTCTTAGACGCTTAGCAGAAACACAAGATCTCCATTTTCCTCTCTGGCAGAACGGCGGTCTGCCTTGTTTACCTGGCGGACATCGCAAACACCAGTCCCGCCGATTGGTTCCCGCTGCTTCCAATCACAGCAGGAGCGGGTCTCCGGCGGCACGTGGGTGCCCCAGAGCCTAAGAAGATCACGTACAGGTATGTTATTTTGCACTTAAGGACTGCCTGGTGGTTAAAGGTCAACGTTAAATAAAGCCCCTTTTGTTGAAAGAAGCCAGCTGCAGCAAGCATAGTACCTTGTTGTTGATTCATCTGTAAATCAATGCACAATGCATCCCAAGAAAACTTAAAATAAAGAAGGAAACTACACTAACCGGGCTACTTTATTAGGTACAATTGCTTGGTAACACAAATTGCTAATCAGCCAATCCCATGGCAATGGCAGCAACTCAATGCATTTAGGCACCTAAATGTGGTGAAGATGACTTGCTTAAGTTGAAACCGAACATCAGACTGGTAAAGAAAGGGGATTCAGGCCGGGTTCACACTGGTACAACAAACGCTCCGACATTGGGAGCTCATGTCGCATGACGTGTGAAAAGCAATGTTTCCCTATGAGAGCCGTCTTAACTGGTCCGACACAAGTCGGTCCAACTTTGGAAATGCTCCCTGCACTACTGGGTGCGCCACTTCTTATGTTGGCATGGGGCGTGGCCTCCTGGTGACGTCACCTGGTGACCCCGCCCCATACCAATATAAGTAGTGGCACACCAGGCACCCAGCATTAGAGCTGAAGAGAGCGTTGAGTCAACATCGGAAGAAGAACAGAGGGAGAAGACAGCGGAAAAGACCCGTCAAAAGAGCAAGAAGACAGCAGAAGTGACGCCGGAGCTGCCCTAATAAATTACTTTAAAAACCTGTGTACAGTGTTTTATTTTTGACACTTTTTTTTAGGTGAATGGGAAGGGGTACAATGTACCCCATACTCATTCACATAGGGTGGGGGGCCGGATCTGGGAGCCCTCTTGTTAAAGGCGGGCTTTCAAGATTCCGATAAGCCCCCTGCCCGCAGACCCCGACAACCAATGGCCAGGGTTGTTGGGAAGAGGCCCTTGTTCTCATCAACATGGGGACAAGGTGCTTTGGGATGGGGGACGCAAGGCCCCCCTTCCTCAAAGCACCCACCCCCCATGTTGAGGGCATGCAGTCTGGTAGTACGGTTCAGGAGGAGGGGCGATCGCTCATCCCCACCCCCTTTCCTGACCTGCCGGACTGCGTGCTCGGACAAGGGTCTGGTATGGATTTTGGGGGGGACCCCACGACGTTTTTTCGGCATGGGAGCTTCCCCTTAAAATCCATACTAGACCGAAGGGCTTGGTATGCTCTTGGAGGTGGGAACCAATGCCGTTTTTTTTATGTGGGGTGGAGTTTTCCCTAAAGATTCATACCAGACACAAAGTGCCTGCATTGTCGGGATCAAAGTCAGATCCCCGTTCATTGAAGTTGGGCGGGTGTCGGACTTCAAGTCGCAGGGCAAAGTCGGATCCACAGTCGTACAACTGTTGTGTCTTACCAGTGTGAACCCGGCCTCAAGTGACTTTGAACGTGTCATGGTTGTTTCTACCAGACGAGCTGGTCTGAGTATTTAAAAAAACTTTAATCTACTGGGATTTTCACGTACAACTATCTCTAGGGTTTACAAAGAATGGTCAGAAAAAGAGAAAATATCCAGTGAGTGGAAGTTGTGTGGATGAAAATGCCTTGTTGATGTCAGAGGTCAGAGGAAAATGGGCAGACTGGTTCAAGATGATAGAAAGGCAACTCAAATGACCACTCGTTACAACCAAGGTATGCAGAGAACCCACTTCTGCTTGCACGTAGAATACCGTCTCTGCATGCACGCTACATTGAACCTTGAAGCAGATGGGCTACAGCAGCAGAAGACCACACTGGGTGCCACTCCTGTCAGCTAGGAACAGGAAACTGAGGCTCCAAATTGCACATGCTCACCAAAATCAGACAATAGAAGATTGGAAAATTGTTGCCTGGTCTGATGAGTCTCAATTTCAGCTGCAACATTCAAATGGAAGGGTCAGAATTTGGCATAAACAACATGATCCATCTTGCCTTGTATCAACGGTTCAAGCTGGTGGTATAATGGTGTGGGAAATATTTTCTTTGCACACTTTGGGCCCTTAGTACCAATTGAGTAAACACAACCCGAGTATTGTTCCTGACCATGTCCATCCCTTTATGACTACAGTGTACCCATCTTCTGATGGCTCCTTCCAGCAGGATAATGCACCATGTCACAAAGCTCAAATCATCTCACCACTGCTTTCTTGAATATAAGAATGAGGTTACTGTACTCCAATGGCCTCCACAGTCACCAGATCTCAATCCAATAGAGCACTTTTGGGATGTGGCGGAAATGGGAGATTTGCATCATGGATGCTATCATGTCACTATGGACCAAAATCTCTGAGGAATATTTCCAACACCTTGTTGAATCTATGCCACAAAGAATTAAGACAGTTCTGAAGGCAAAAGGGGGTCCAACCCAGTACTAGCAAGGTGTATCTAATAAAGGGGCCAGTTAGTGTAATTGCATTGGGTTAAGGAATAACATCAATGGACAGTGGAGGTTTAGAAAACACATTTGATTTGATAAAGTAATATTTCTGTTTCTTACACTTAAAGAACTAAGGTAGAGAGACATTGGCATGTATTAATGCATCTTTTATGGAAATATGTGGATGGTGTATGATGTATTTTCATGGTTCACACTCTGATCCTTGGTAAGCCATAGAGGGTATCTATACATCAGTAGTGATTACATTTGTGAAAGCAATGTATCTGTGAATGGACTTTGTTTAGAAGTATAATAACCAAGCTTGAATGAACTTGTCACTATAAAAAAATAGATAAAAAGACACACGTTTGATTTGATTAATGTTTCAAATCAAGGCATACATGTAAAAGAAGAGGGTAAACATTCATATTTCCTGCTGCCTGAGCCATTAAATACTGTTCTGATCTCGTGAATTCTTCTCAGGACACTTCTGAGGGCTGATTCACGCCAGAAAGAAATACTAAACGCATGGCTCCTGGTGTGGTCTGAGAAGAAAACATGTCGTTGCACTGATTAGTTTTTTTTCTTATATTTATTGGAACTTTATTAAAATGTATTGGAACTTTATTGAACTGAATTTGAAAATAATATTTCATTCAGTTCTATTGCCGGCAGCAAGGGGTGCGAGGTAGTGGATTGCATTGCACCATGGCGTGCTGAAAAAAAGTAATGCATGAACTGGCCTCACAGGGCATAAGGCATTTTGCTTGTGTTGGGACTGTGCCAAGCCTGGCTGCCCAGCACAGTCCCAAGGCACCTGGTGTGCACAAACCCTGGATTTATAAGGAGAAAATTGCCCCAGGCCCTTCTGACAAAAGGGGCCCCCCTCTATTCAAGAATGATATAAAACAATATAAAAAAATTATAATAATAAATAATAAATATTAATAAAATAATATAAAATGTATAATAAAAAATTGTACTTTCTTTTATTAAATGTATCTTGGGAGGTAATATTTTGCCGAACCATCATCTGTAAAACTCTGGACTGGTATATTGTATCATTTTTCAAAAAATAATTTTCGGTGGCTGAAGCAAACCACACATAGAGCACTCTGACTGTGTGTGTGGGGGCGAGTGGGAGAATGTTGTGTCATGCATTTTAAAAATGTGTGACTCATTAGGATTGTAAACTAACTCTGTGTATAAAGGGTCCTCCGAACCTGAAGTGCCCCGGGCCCCCCAAGGTCTAAATCTGGCTCTGAATCGCATAGGTCCTCCACAGCTCTCATTGGTCTCTCTTGCTGACCTTCACACATTACAGTACACAGTAGTGAAATGGAGGTCAACAGGAGGAACATTTCTCAAAGTGTCAGTTTCCCTGTGCATTTCACAGGACAATTTCTCATGATTGGAGTGGGATTTAGCAGGGTGGGTAGCAGGAAAGTTTCACAGATCTGGCGGAAATTAGTATTAATGACAGGGTTGCTTTAAAGTAGAACTCAACTATTTTTTTATCTCCTTTTGGATAAAAATGACAAAATTTAGAGTATTTAGAACCCCTGGCATCATAGGTGTGCACAGCCTATTGCATTAGGGTGTGCACCCCAAAGCTCAAACACACATGAAAGCCACCTACTGTCACAGGGAGGAGGCTCTGATGGTGGGAGACAGTTGATTGGGAGCATATTACCTTACATCCTAAGTATAGATGTAATGTGTTCCTACAGTTGAACCTAGCCTTTAATATAATGGGGGCATTTACACTGGCCACTGGCACCCCAGCCACCCACCTGGTGCCACCCCTGGATAATTCTAATGCACATGGGGTGATGATTAGGGTGTGCCCAGGCACAGCCGGCACACCCTGTGCGCACGCCTATGCCTGACATGTTTTATGGTTGTCTGTGTCCCAAACTGGGAGATTATTGGTATTAATTCCTGTTTTAAGGACAGCTGAAAGTGAGTGGAATTCTTCTCACAGTTGTCATTGAAACAAGTATCTTCCTTGAACTGATTCAGAGATAGCTGGAAATTTTTTAATTTGCTATACATTTCTCTGCTGCTGACAATGGTCACAACATGAGTAGTGGTAAATCTCCTCAACTGAGGTAATAACCTGGCAAAGGCTCTAACTGTCCTCAGCCCTTCTTGCTGGAAGTAGCCTTCAGAAGATGGGTACACTGTAGTCATAAAGGGATGGACATGGTCAGCAACAATACTCAGGTAGGCCGTTGCTTTTAAATGATGCTCAATTGGTACTAAGGGACCCAAAGTGTACAATAAAATATCCCCCACACCAATACACCACCACCAGTCTGAACTGTTGATACAAGGCAGGATGGATCCATGTTTACATGTTGTTTACGCCAAATTCTGACCCTTCCATCTAAATGTTGCAGTTTAAATCGAGACTCATCAGACCAAGCAACATTTTTACAATCTTCTATTGTCCAATTTTGGTGAGCCTGTGCAAATTGTAGCCTCAGTTTCCTGTTCTTAGCTGACAGGAGTGGCACCCAGTTTGGTCTTCTGCTGCTGTAGCCCATCTGCTTCAAGGTTCAATGTTTTGTGTGTTCAGAGATGGTATTCTGCATACAATGGTTGTAACAAGTGGCTATTTTAGTTATAGTTGCCTTTCTATCATCTCAAACCAGTCTGCCCATTCTCCTCTGACCAGCCTGTCTGGCACCAACCACCATGCCATGTTCAAAGTCACTTAAATTAACGTTTCTTCCCCATTCTAATGCTCGATTTGCACTTCAGCAAGTCATCTTTACCACGTCTAGATGCCTAAATGCATTGAGTTGCTGTCCTGTAATTGGCTGATCAGCAATTTGTGTTATCAAGCATTTGAACAGGTGTACCTTTATAAAGTGGCCGGTGAGTGTACTTTCCTGATAATTAGCCTGTGTATAGGAAGCATTCTACTTTTCCTCCCAAATTAATCTGCTTAGATATCATTCACGTTAGTGGAAAAATCTGTTCACAAGAGTATCTACTTTTGTAAGCAGTAATCTTGTGACTATTTCACTATTTCCCACAGGATCAGGTTGAGCAGGGTAGTTACAGTGTATTACAGTATAGGGGTAAAGATTAACAGATTCCACCATGAAAGTTAATAGAGCCCTCTGGATTGGTCAAAATAATTTGCTGACCTGAGGATGGAAACTGACTGTTAGACCCCTGTGCACATCCTTTAACACCTTCTGCCTTGGCACACCTTTTCTGAAATGAGTAGAGGTCAGTGTAATAAAATATGTAGAAGTCAGTAGGGTAGAAAGCCATCTCTGTATTTTGTGCATCACCTATAGTGATTGTCCTTCTTCAGCAGATTGTGTTTACAGAGCTCAGCCTCTTATAGTTCATGTAAAAAATAAATAAAAAAATGAAGTCAATATTTAGTAAACCTTTACGGTAATAGCTACAATCCCATTACTTTTTCCAGTATGGAAAACCACAACAAAACATCAATCAGAGGTTTCACATGCTAGTAAACAGCATTCCACGCAGTCTAATATTCTGACAGACGTGATCATTTCGGTAGCAAAATGTGCCCATTGCAGAACGGGCAAGATTAAGGATAATACAACAGATTTTAGCCCTGGTTCACACTATAACCCACATGTGAATCACACAGGGATCGCACCGCATTCCTCTGCAATTCACATGTAATTTTTTGGGAAAATGCTAAATAGAAAGTTTAAATGTATTTTTTTTACACAAAGTTGTCAATTCATAAGATATTTCTAACACACATCATAGGCATACTTAAAATTACAAACAAAACACATGCTGCTACTCCTAGTATGGTGATATCACATGTGAGGCTTTTTCACCACCTAGCCACATAGTGAGCCCAAATTCAAGGAGCACCTTCAGGCTTTCTAGGGGCATAAATTACACATTTAATTTCCTGACTACCTATCACATTTCAGGGGATTGTGACTGGTGTGGTGGTTATCGGAGACACTGGGGGAAATTTACTAAAGATGGTGCATTCAGAATCTTTTTCAATTAAGCTTTGGCAATAAAACCTGAAAGATGATTGGTTTCTATGCAGAGCTGCACCAGATTTTGCACTCTCCAGTTTTAGTAAATAACACTTACTGTGACTGGCTGCACTATTAGGGCTGCACACATTAGGGTGGGGGGTAAATACTTTAGCTGCAGAGGAAGAAGCTGGGGCACTGTTGCTTTCATTGGGTGTAGTGCCTGCCAATTGTGACCTATTCAAGTGAATAGGAGCGCTTGTACATGGTCCAAGGTGTTAAAGAAGGAGGTGAGGAGGCGATACAATGCCTCCTCACCACCTGAAAATGGCCTGCACTGGTCTGGTGACATTGTACTGCTGTGGCGGTGATCAGAGATAATGGCTGGCTGCACTGACATACAGTGATATCGGAGCAGTCAGCCATTGTACATTATCACAACCACAGCAGTACATGTCCCATTAAGACCCCTTTCACACTGCAGCGCCGCTAAAACAGCACTAAATCGTCGTCTATTCATAGCGCTCCCAAGCCGCCCCAAAGATGCTACTTGCAGGACTTTTTGGAATGTCCCGCAAGCGCACTACCCGAGTGTGAAAGCACTCATTGCAAAGATTAGGAGGCAGTTTTCAGGCACTTTTTAGAGGCGATTTCTAGCGCTAAAACACCTGAAAATTACCTCAGCGAGACGTTGTTAGGGTATCCACATGGAATTTAATCAAGAAATGCGGATGCTCATAGCGTAAATCTGTAGTAAAAAATGTGTATATTTATTGGTAAAAGACTTAAAAAAATGGAGCTCCAATTGCCCCAGCTTCACATAAAGTAACAATCTCCAGGGTTTGGACGGTGTGCATTCCACAGACCACAGTACTAAAAAAACAGAAGTCCCGGAAGTGACGTAATGCGTACCAAGTCCCGCCTTACGTGTTTCATCACTAAGCCTCAGACGATGTCTTGTGACGAAACACGTAAGATTGTCTGTTACTTTATGTGAAGCTGGGGCAATTGGAGCTCCATTTTTTTACTACGGATTTACGATATGAGCATCTGCATTTCTTGATTTCTTGATTAAATTTCATGTGGATACCCTAACAACATCAGAGGAGGAGGATACCTGGATCGGTGGGATATCATAAGTGAGGATATACCCTATTACATACCTTTTCACCCCTGCAGGGGTAAGGCTTTTTGGTGAGTGCACATACAAGAGGGGAGCACGGAAAAGTCACCCATAATCTGCACAGGAACTACGATAGATTGGATTTTGCAGTCACCTTTGGGAGTTATTTGGAATATGGACATTTATTGCTAGTAGTTTTTTATATATTTTTTATATAGCTTTGGACTTATATATATATAATTATACATTTTTTCATATAGTCTTGGACTCTCATATACACTTTTTATTATTATTTATTAACCGTCTTATCACTGATTTTGGTTTGCACAGGTTTGCATTTATATGCGATTTGAAGTTACTTTTACAGCACTTTGGATATAGCATTCACATTTATGTTTCCTAATTTTGATTAATTGGATTTTCTTGCACTAATTCTTTAACCAGTAACTAATCCTTTTTATCGCACACGAGTGTACTGGGTTATGTTTATTATTATTTAATAGCACCACAGGGACTCATAAATTATCCTCAAGCAGCGCCAATTTCCCGTTCTCCTTTTAAAATATATTTTTTCCTGGACTTCACTATTGTGTTTTTTTTTATAGGGTGGCAGCAGCTTAGCACACACCTAAGTGTGGAATTTTAATTATTCTTATGACACATCATTATGCCTATTTTTTGGGTAAAATAAAGAATATGGGGTAAAACTGCATGTGCCAGTGAAATCGCAAAAAACTATCATACTCAAAATTGTCCAAAGGCAATGCTCTAAAAGCCTGTACAGGTTATCAGCTTATAGTTAACCTGGACGTACGGCCCTAGAATTAGTGCTCTCACTGTGATGCTCATGGAGATATCTCACGTGTGGCACAATTGCTGTTTACATACATGTGTACACCCCATGTGTGCGTTTGCATGTATGTGCACAGCGATGGGTTGTGTTTAATTTTTTTCATTATTTTCATTTATTTATTACAAATTAATTTAACACTTTTCTATTTTTTTTTATTTAACTTTATTGCTATCACAAGGGGGCTAACAAGCCTCCCATGTGATATTATAGATGGGTGACAGATCATTTTTATGGAGACATCAGGGGACCCCCAATGCCTCCTCTACCCTCCACCACAGATAATGAAGCACATATCATACTTTACTAGCTGCTACCCCAGCTATAGTGGCTGGGGAATGACAGCTGTGAAACCAGAGGTGACATAATACATGTCACTTCCAGGTTCACTCATTGCAGAGGAGTAGGGATGAGCTTTGAGTTCGAGTCAAACTCATGTTCGACTCGAACATTGCCTGTTCGCCCGTTCGCCGAACAGCGAACAAATTGGGGTGTTCGCGGCAAATTCGAAAAGTCTATGGGAGAAATCTAAAGTGCTAATTATAAAGGCTTATATGCAAGTTATTGTCATAAAAAGTGTTTGAGGACCCGGGTCCTGCCCCAGGGGACATGTATCAATGCAAAAAAAAGTTTTTAAAAGCGGCCATTTTTTTGGGAGCAGTGATTTTAATAATGCTTAAAGTGAAACAATAAAAGTGAAATATTCCTTTAAATTTCGTACCTGGGGGGTGTGTATAATATGCATGTAAAGTGGCGCTTGTTTCCCGTGCTTAGAACTGTCCCTGCACAAAGTGTAATTTCTGAAGGAAAAAAAGTCATTTAAAACTCACTCGCGGCTATTAATGAATTGTCGGCTCCCGGCAATACATAGAAAAGTCATTGATAAAAAAATAAAAAAAAAGCATGGGGGTCCCCCCAAATTCAATTGCCAGGCCCTTTAGGTCTGGTATAGATATTAAGGGGAACCCCGCCGCAAATAAAAAAAAAATGTGTGCGGTTCCCCCCAAATATCCATACCAGGCCCTTCAGATCTGGCATGGATTTTAAGGGGAACTCCACCCCAAATAAAAAAAAATGGCATGGAGTCCCCCCAAAAATCCATACCAGACCCTTATCCGAGCATGCAACCTGGCAGGCCGCAGGAAAAGAGGGGGGGGCCAAGAGAGCGCCCCCTCCTCCTGAACCGTAGCAGGCCACATGCCCTCAACATGAGGAGGATGTCCCCATGTTGATGGGGACAAGGGCCTCATCCCCACAACCCTTGCCCGGTGGTTGTGGGGGTCTGCGGGCGGGGGGCTTATCGGAATCTGGAAGACCCCTTTAACAAAGGGGACCCCCAGATCCCGCCCCCCCATGTGAATTGGTAAGGGGTACATTGTACCCCTACCATTTCACAAAGAAAGTGTAAAAAAAATAAAAAAATAAAACACACAAACACCTTGGAAAAGTTCTTTATTTTTTTTCTTATACTCTTGATGATCCTATGATAAAGTGCTGTGCTCTAGAGATTTGAATATTATTTAATGCTCGTGAAGATAAATATTGTGGTGGGAACCCTCCATCAACTCAAATCTCCTCTTATTCATAAGATGGACAAGCATAGATGGATAGATGCCAGGTAATATACAGTATACTTTTTACTGCCTTGTTAGCTTCCATTTACTCCCTGTCTCAAGTATAATATCCTGTTGCCAAAACCCCTACAATATGACATCATTGATCCTACCTCAATATAGATTACTCTAAGCCAGGGGTCTCCAAACTTTCCAAACAAAGGGCCAAGTTTACTGTCCTTCAGACTTTAATGGGGCCGGAGTGAGGCCAGTGGGAGTAGAAAATATCCTTACATTGGTGTCAGTGAGAGAAATAGTTCCCCACTGTTGGTGTCAGTGAGAGAAAGAGTGCCTCATTGTTGGTGTCAGTGAGAGGAATATTGCCCCAAGGGTGGCATAAGGGTAGGCAAAGGGCCATATCAGGTCCCCGGGCCACAGTTTGGAAACCACTGCTCTAAACCATTATTACAGTTAAATCCCTTTTCTGCTTATTCAGATTCCTACCCCCAACCTAGTTACTTATCAGATTGAGAAGTATGATGTACAGTCTGATCATAAAGAAGAGATGATCAGCATGTTCAATCTGATCATAAATAAAATGTTTCATGGGATGTGTTCAAGGAATTTATACAACGTTGCTTTCACTCTACTAACCCTTGCCTACCTTATTAAAAAAAAAAATATATGTTTTTGGCTAGACTTCTACGTTTAAATATTTAGGCATTTTCATTATCTCAGTTCCCTGACTAAATTAGTTAGCTAACATTGCTTTCCTACTGTTTCCTACTGTTCTAATAGCCAATTTTGCCACCCGGAAAAATGTAATCCTTGAGTGGAAGTTAGTTAAATTAAGTTAATCAAAGTTGTTTTACTCCCTTAACTGGCTTATGCTTGAGAACTCAATGGTTACCATTCCTAAATTAGTTCTTTATTGAATTTAATGGCCGATTTCCATCCTTTGTGTGGCATAGCACTGGCTCCTCATAATTTGGCTGGACAGCTACTATAATTATGTCTGTAAACTGGAAAGTCTTTGCTTACTTTTGCTGCCATTCTTTCAAAGTGGAATCATTGTTATCAGTTAAAGTTTATGGGCCAACTGTCAAAATGAAATGTTTTACACATTCTGAACAAGCAGTAAAAGTACCTTTTTTGCCCAGGTTCATACTGCTCTGACATGAATGTCGTGCAATTCCGATCCAACTTTGCCCTGCAACTTCAGTCCGACTTTGATCTGACTTACTCTATGGCATTAAAGTCATATCAAAGTTGGACCAAAGTAGTGCAGGAACCTTTTCTAATCCCGGAGTAACTTGTGTCGGATCAGTTAAGATGGTTTTCATAGGGAAACGTTGAATTTGACAAGTCATGCTATATGTGCTCTCACAAGTCGGATCCCATGTTGCACCACTGTGAATTGGGCCTTGGGACAGGTTCACATTGCTCCAACATAGAAGTCGGATGACTTCCCGTTGGACTTTGCCCTACGACTTCATGTCCGATTTCCATGCGACTTCAATGAACGGGATCTGACTTTGATACGACAATATCAGGTCCTTTGAGTCTGGTATGAATCTTGAGGGGGGGAACCCCACGACAAAAAAAAGGACATGGTGTCCCCCCCCCCAAGACTATACCAGACCCTTCGGTCTGGTATGGATTTTAAGGAAACAAAGAGTAGCAATTCTATCATGGGTAAGATAGCTTCCCCATCCCTATTGAATTATTGAAAAGATATCTCCCATGGGACTTTGTTGCAGCAATAGAAATCACACAACTGAAATATATATATATATATATATATATATAAAAAATGGAAAATCTATATTGAACAATGAATTAAAAAATGGCTGGTCAATGCAGTTCACGTCCTATTCTATAAAATATTTCCTGATGATCTCACAGGGAGCAGAAATACATATTTGTGTGAGAAAGAAAGATTAAAATTGTATATCTACTAAATCAACTCAAAACGTTTCAACCTTAGGAAAGTGGAAGCAATCCTACATACATAAGAAAAAGAGAGAAAGAAGCACATAGCAAAACTTATATTGACTTCACCAAATTACATATAATAACATTATCTCGTGCAGTTTTTTTATGAAAGCGTCTTAAACTTACAGAAAAATGGACATGACCAGGTGTCCAGACCAGCAAAGATAGCTAATGATGTGTAGCGCCCTGTTCCTATTGGGTAGGCGCTAGTGTAAATTTAGTTATCTGAGTTATAGTTCAGCTCACAATGATTGTACCAAATTTTGTCAGCTCCAACCAGGCCACACAGTCTATGGGGGGGGGTCATCTTGGTCACCAGAGTCCCCCCTCCACATCATACCCTTTACAATAAAGTCTGCAGGATTCCCCCCAGTGCAAGATAGAACTCTGCGGACCCTGATGTAAAGGGGAACTCTGACATAAATGGGAATGCAAAATGGGTGAGCGCAGGATTAAACCAACTACAGTACAGAATACAGAATGAAGCAGTGTAAAATAGAGAATGTATAGAATGTTGCACAGAGTGTGCACGGGGTGTAACAGGGTAACCACCCTGTGCGATGCAGATTCTCCCGGCTGCCATGCAAACTGCATGTACTCAGCTTAGCCTGAGTTGAGATGCACTATGGACCTGTTTTTATGCAGGACCTTACTGACAGCTTTTTGCATAAAAACCATATTCCCGTGTGAATGAGCCTGTTATGCCCCTCACTACACGTGGCTGAGGTGTATTTGGGCACACTGATAACTCCTCTCATACCAATGCATTCCGGTAGGCGTAGAATCCTTTTGAACTTTTATTGATACAAGATAGAGTAAAACTGTAACAGATACAGACAAATACAATTAGTAAAAGATAGTACAATTAGTGCCTCCCTATCTATCTACCTAGCTGGGTACATAAATAGTAGACATACCGGAGAGGTTTCTGAAGGCTGGAACATATATCTTAGCAGTCCATGTGCATGCTTCCTGGGTAAAAGATGAAATGGCTGAAGAAGGTGACGCAAGGCCTGATGGGATTGAAAGTACGGAGGCTTGCAAGTCCCAAACTAGCTAACTCTTCTAATATAGCTTATGAAAATAGATGCAGTTATACAAAACGGCCACTAGATGGCAACATAGATTAAATGTTATTAAACCAGAAAAAATAGGAAAAATTCAAGCCTTTTTACTAAAGGCATGACACTCCCCACGTGGATTCCCACGGAAACCACATATCATGGCACTTCAGAGGAGAGTAACAAAATAAGTTCAGAAACAGGTCTGAGGAAAAGTTTAGGCTGGCCTTGCCTAATGACCTTAAGTTCAACTTTCCTGACGTTTCCATCTTCACTGGGAAACACTTGGGTTATCAGACCCAAAGGCCACTCGTTTCTCCTAGATTGAGAGTCTTTTATGAGAACGATGGCACCAGGCTCTAAGTTGGGCTTGTTGTCTTGCCATTTGTTCCTAGCCTGTAGATTAGACAAGTATTGTTTCTTCCACTTGTTCCAAAATGTGTCAGCTAAAACTTGTACTCTTCTTCATTGACATCTGTATAAGTCCTTTGGGTCCAGATTGACTGAAAGAGCTGTGATCACCTCAACTTTCTGAGTGAGTAAAGTGGAAGGTGTAAGCAAGAAAGGATCTTCAGGATCATTGGGTATAGATGTCAAGGGTCTGGCATTCATTATAGCTGATACTTCAGCCATGAAAGTTGTCAGAGTCTCATGTGTGAGTTTTGAAGTTCCCAATTGTAGAAACATTGAATCTAGGATTCTTCGAGCTATGCCAATCATACGCTCCCAGGCACCTCCCATATGAGAAGAGTGTGGGGGGTTAAATGTCCATGTACAACCTTGTTCTGAAAGGTATCTCTCTACACGTTCTGTGTCAAGGTTTGAAGTGATATTCAATTCTTTGCAAGCTCCAACAAAATTGGTTCCTCTATCAGAGCGTATGTGTTTGACAGGGCCTCTAATAGAGGTGAAACGTCTCAGGGCATTAATGAAGCTGGATGTGTCTAAGGACTCAGTTACTTCTATGTGTACAGCTCTGATGCACATGCAAGTAAACATGACAGCCCAGCGTTTGCTGTTGGCACTGCCTCCTCTGGTTTGTCGTCTGATCACAGTCCATGGCCCAAACACATCAAGACCGACGTTTGTGAATGGGGGTTCTGTACTGAGTCGGTCTGCAGGAAGGTTGCCCATTTTCTGGGTTTGAAACATACCACGAAGCTTACGACAGGTGATACATTTGAAAATGGTTTCACTCACAATTCTCTTGGCTCCCACTATTCAGAGTCCAGCTGCATGCAAGGCTCCTTCCGTGAACAAACGTCCTTGGTGTTTTGTCTGTATGTGGTAGTGTTCCACAAGTAAAGAAGCAACATAGCTATTTGGCATTATGACAGGATTACTTTCACCACTATCAAGTCCTGCATTTGAGATGCGCCCCCCAACTCTTAACAGTCCTTCATTGTCTATAAAGGGGTTGAGTTTCCTTAGAGGACAGTTCTTTGGAATGCTCTTGAAATTTCGAAGACATTCTAGTGTTACTGCGTAAGTCTCTTGTTGGACACAGCGGATGATTACATTTTTTGCTTCTGAGAGCTCATCTACTGTGTATGGCTTGTGGCAGTAATGCCAACCTTTGCAACAACTTGTTCTTGTAGGGGTACCTCTAAAGGATCTGGCTATGTGAACCAAGCAAGCTGTAGCTCTTTGTAAGGACTTCCAAGTGGAGAATTTGTGGAAGCGCTTGGATCCCAACAGTTGGTTAGAAATTGTTGTACGTAGTGTGGAAACCTGAGGACGGATATCTGAGTCAGATTCAGGTTCTAACAGTACATATGTCTCCTTTACTGGAGTGGTAGGAGCTGGCTTGTACAGGAACGGTGGTCCTGTGAGCCATGTAGTGTCTTTGAGACGGGATGCTGGCACAGACCTTGTAGCATGATCCGCTGGGTATGATCAGTTGAGACATAACGCCACTGGGTGGGCTGTGTCGACTTCCTGATTCTAAGGACTCTGTTGTGTACATAGACATAGAATCTTCTACTTTCGTTGTAAATGTAGCCCAACACTACCTTGCTGTCTGTGTAAAACTCTGTGTCCTCGAGTTCTAGATCCATCTCAGATGTAATAAGCTCAGCTAGTTCTACTGCTAGTACAGCAGCACACAGTTCCAATCTTGGAATGGTGGTTTCAGGACATGGTGCTAGCTTGGCCTTGCCCATAACAAACCCAATGTGAATTTGGCCCTCGATGTCTACTGACTTGAGGTAGGTTACTGCTCCTATTGCTTTAGCTGAAGCATCGCAGAATACACATAACTTTCTAGACTGAACCCTTGCAGGAGGAAAGTGGGTGTATGGTCTATGTACGTGTAGGTTGGATAAAGTCTTTAAAGAGTCTCTCCATGTTACCCATAATGTATCTTTCTCAGGAGGTAGTGGAGAATCCCAATCACATGTGTCTGCGGTGAGCTCTCTAAGCAGAATCTTACCTTGGATGGTAACAGGTGCTACAAACCCGAGTGGATCATACAGGCTGTTGATGGTGGATAAGACACCTCGCCGTGTGAAGGGCTTTGGCTCTTGGTCAACCTGAAAGGTAAGAGAGTGTCAGACTTGAGGTCCCAGTTGAGTCCTAGGCTGCGTTGCATAGGAAGGGAGTCTGTTGCTAAGTCCAGATCTTTGAAGTCGCTGGCATAATCTTGGGAAGGGAAGGCCTCCATGACGACTTTTCTGTTTGATGCTATCTTATGCAGTCTGAGATTTGAAGAGGCAAGTGTACTTTGAGTCCTCTTGAGTAGACTTATTGCAGCTTCGGGTGAAGAAAGTGATTTCAGACCATCGTCTACATAAAAGTCTCTTTCAATAAACTGTGTAACGTCTTTCTCACCTTCTTGGGCAGATAGCTTAAGTCCATAGATGGCAAGAGCAGGAGATGGACTGTTACCAAAAACGTGCACCTTCATGCGGTATTCTGTAATGTTTTTAGTAGGGTCATTGTCTTTGAACCATAGGAATCTCAAGAAGTTCCTGTGTTCTTCCTTGACTTGGAAGCTGTGAAACATTTGCTGAATGTCTGCAACTATGGCAACTGCTTCCTTGCGGAATCTGATGAGGACACCAAGAAGTGTGTTGTTGAGGTCTGGTCCCTTTAGGAGGACATCATTTAGTGAGATTCCTTGATGCCGAGAGCTGGAGTCAAACACTACCCGGATTTTACCTGGCTTCTTGGGGTGGTAGACGCCGAAGATTGGCAGGTACCAGCACTCTTCATCGTCTTTTAGAGGTGGAGCTATCTCAGCATGGTCATTCTCAAACATCTTACTCGTGAATGAGAAGAAATGTCCTTTCATTTCTGGTTTCTTTTGGAAATTGGATCTGAGGGAAGAAAAGCGTTTCAAAGCTTGTTCTCTGTTATTAGCAAGACAGGGTCTCTGTGCTTTGAAAGGCAGGGGTGCCACCCAGCTGTTTTCATTGGTTTTGTAGAATCCCTGTCTCATTATCTCCAAGAAGATATGATCTTCAATAGATGGTCCAATTTTGTGATCTTCTTTAGTATTTTGGAAAACTGAGCACCCTAAATGATCTCTGTCTTCATCACAAAGAAGATTTGTGGTATAAGGGTTTGAATGAATTACACTGGCAGGCTTCTCTCTTATGAGGAATCTGTTGGTGCAAGGCTGAAATAGGGATGGACGTCCGCCTTCTAGTGTCTTTGTAAAGAGAGAGTTCACGCTGGTTGGTTTGTGAACACTCCCTAGGCATACGTTGCCTATGATGACCCATCCTAGATCTAGCTTCTGGGCATAGGGGGAGTTGTGGGGACCATTGATTTGTTTTCTCACCTTGTGAACTCTGATGATGTCCCTCCCAAGGAGAAGCGCTATCTCAGCCTGGGGATCCAGTTCAGGGATGAGATGTGCTATGCCCTTCAGATGTCCGTGATGAAGTGCCACCTCTGGCGTAGGGATCTCCTCTCTGTCCGTTGGGAACTGATTGCACTCGATTAGAGTTGGCAGAGGCAGGGTTGTTTGACCATCAAAGGATTCGATTTGGTAACCAATGGCTCTTCTCCCAGTTTCTTCACTTTCCCCTGTACAAGTCTTGAGTAAGTATGACGAGCCGGCTTCCTTGATTTTGAAGGTGTCAAAGAAGGCTGAGCTGGCGAGTGATCTGTTGCTTTGATCGTCCAAGATCACGTATAGCTTCACTGCTTTTTCTCTGCGACCCATGGGGTAAACTGTAGCAAGACAAATCTTAGAGCAGGATTTGTTAGACAGACCTTCTCCACAGACTTGGGTGCACTGGGGGGTAACTACAGGAGGTACTGTGTCTTGTTGCTCGCCGCCGTGCTCTTCCACCTGGAGTGAGGGTGTAAGAGTCCATGGCGCTGGCCCTGGATGCAGAGCTGTGTTGTGCTCTGTGCTGTTGCACTCAGAGCAGTTGATGCTCACCTTGCAGTCTCTCCCAAGGTGAGAAGTTGATGCGCAGCACCTGTAACAAATTCTGTTTTCTTTGAGGAAGGTTCTGCGATCTTGGAGAGTCTTTTCTCTAAAACCTCTGCACTTTAACAACGAATGAGGCTTCTTGTGAAGAGGACACTCTGCGCATGGATTCTGAGCTGGAGATACACTTGTTTTGCGTACTGCAACAGGTGCGTCTTTGAAGTTGCGGGTGGGAGCAGGCTTACTTGACCTAGGGAAGGCAGAGTCCGATGATGAGATGTCAAAACTAGGATCATTTTTAACCTTTGCTTGTTGGCGAATAAAGTCCACAAAATAAGAGAATGGTGGGAAGGGGACGTTGTACTTTTGCTTGTAGTCGGAGCCTCGTGTAGCCCAGGTTTCTTGAAGGTTGTAAGGTAGCTTTTGCACTATAGAGTTAACGCCACAGGCTGTGTCCAGAAAGGCAAGGCCTGGCAAGTCTCCTTCTGCTTTGGCTATTTGTAGTTCTGTAACTAGGTCACTCAAGTCTCTCAGCTTCTGGTAGCCTTTGTTAGGAATCTTGGGAAAGTCCTCTATTCTTTTAAAAAGAGAGTTTTCTATAACTTCTGGGGAACCGTAACATTCATCAATCCTCTCCCATATCGTGCTCAGCCCTTTGGTTGGGTAATTAATGTTAATGTCTCTAATTCTCCTTGCATGTTCTGATGACTCATTCCCCAGCCAATTGACTAAGAGATCGGCTACTTCACTTGCTTTAAAATCAAGATCCCTTGTCGCATTTCTGAAGGACGAACGCCATGCTCAATAACTTTCAGGGCGATCGTTAAACTTTGCAAGTCCCTTTGCTAACAGTTCACGTCGTGCTAAGAACTTGAAGAAATCTGACATACCTTGATCGTTGTGTGAGTAGCCAGGGGGCGCTCTATTGTGCCAGGAACTTGGTGGATAGTTACGGTTATCAGGGATACTGTCGCTGTATCTTTTAGACCGTCGTTCTTCATTTTCGATTTGGTCAACTTTGACGTAGTGTTTTGATAGTCTGGATGCAGAATGTGCTGAAAACTGACTGAGTGTGGGTTTACTTTCTTGCTTGATATAAGGCGTGTGAATGGCGGGGGTTGATTCCGCTCTTGGCGCTGTAAGCGGGCAGTCATCTGGTTCAGCATGTCGCCGCACATATTCTGAGGTACGCTCTGTACTGTCGCCAGGAACGGATTTTTCTCCAAACACGTTGCTGAGCCGCTCACTGGTGGGGATGGCAAATTCCTCTAAGATGTCTGCCTCAGCGACTGCTGCTGCTGCTTCCTTCTCTACAGCCAACTTCTCTAACTCAGCTTCTGCGCGCAGCTTCTCTGATTCAGCTTCTATGCGTAGCTTCTCTGATTCAGCTTCTATGCGTAGCTTCTCTAATTTCATTTGCATCTCCTTTTCGGCGAACGCGGCCTTTACTTTGGCCTCCTTTGCCGCAAAGTCAGCTTTTACTTTTGCAGATTCTGCTTTTGCGCGGGCAATGGCGATTGTTTCGCTTTTCACTGACCTCTTTGAGCTCATGGAGTAAACTTCTGACCTTGTCGCAAAGTGCTCTGACTTTGTCTGTGACATGGTGTCTCGCTGTGTGGAAGCTGGTAACACTGCTGTCTTACTGGCGTTCTGTATGCTAGCCATGCTTAGAAGCCTTTGTTTTACTGCTGTTCTGTATGCTAGCCGTGCTTAGAAGCCTCCGTTTTACTGTTATGCCCCTCACTACACGTGGCTGAGGTGTATTTGGGCACACTGATAACTCCTCTCATACCAATGCATTCCGGTAGGCGTAGAATCCTTTTGAACTTTTATTGATACAAGATAGAGTAAAACTGTAACAGATACAGACAAATACAATTAGTAAAAGATAGTACAATTAGTGCCTCCCTATCTATCTACCTAGCTGGGTACATAAATAGTAGACATACCGGAGAGGTTTCTGAAGGCTGGAACATATATCTTAGCAGTCCATGTGCATGCTTCCAGGGTAAAAGATGAAATGGCTGAAGAAGGTGACGCAAGGCCTGATGGGATTGAAAGTACGGAGGCTTGCAAGTCCCAAACTAGCTAACTCTTCTAATATTGCTTATGAAAATAGATGCAGTTATACAAAACGGCCACTAGATGGCAACATAGATTAAATGTTATTAAACCAGAAAAAATAGGAAAAATTCAAGCCTTTTTACTAAAGGCATGACAGAGCCTTTAAGCTGTTTCAAAAGTATAAGAAGGGCGCTTTGCTGTAGCTATTCACACACTTGGCTTTTCTAACCCCCCCCGGCACTACTTCTACCCATTGAGCCCAGGATAAGGGAGTCCCTCTGTCAGAATACAATAGCACAAAGGGAGAAATCCCTGCATCATTGTGTTAATGTGGGGATCTATCCGTTTTTTTTTTCTTTCAACCCGCTTGCATACCCAGCTTTTTCAGCGATTGTGTCCTTGTGTATGTCAGAGTCACAGCAAAGAGAGTGTAAAACATTATACATTATTATCTGGTATATGATTACAGATTGGCTTTTGATTTAGATATTGAGCAAACAGCGAGATGTTATTTTTCTTTAAAGGAACACTACAGGTTCCCGTTTAAAAAAAATAAAAATAACAAACAGTTTATACTTACCTCCACTGTGCAGCTCGTTTTGCACACAGTGGCCCCGATCCTCCGCTTCTGGGGTCCCTCGGTGGCTGTCTCGGCTCCTCCCCGCAAGGACTCCACACCATAATGCAAGCGAGCTCGCATGGTGTGGAGTTATTGCGGGCGCGCTCCCATGATACAGCGGCGGCCGTAGCCGCCGACTGTATCACTCGGCCCCCCCCCCCGGCGCGCCGCGTCATTGGATGTGATTGACAGCAGCGCCAGCCAATGGCTGCGCTGCTTTCAATCCATCCAGTGTAGCCAATCGGCGGTCAGGCTGAAAACCGAAGAGGATGATGGGGACGAGCACGGGACTTTCGAGGGGCCAGGTAAGTAAAACGGGGGCTCAGGGGGGGGGGGCGGTATTGTCAAATGTTTTTTCACCTTAATGCATAGGATGCATTAAGGTGAAAAAACATGTAACTTTACTACTCCTTTAAGTATAGCTCTTGTCCGGTTCATATTTTTTCGAATAATTAGTAATAAACAGACTTTTGTGTGTTTGTGCACTGACCTCCTTCTGTCAGCTCTAAATGTTACTCATAACAGAACCAGCATGTTCTCAATTTATCATCTGCAAACGGTTCTTATCCCTCAATCTTTTTCCATTGCTAGAAGATATGGTCATTTTACTTTTCTGAATACTAGCAATGTGACAAGAATAGAAAGGTCATACTTGAATGATAAACTTGCAAAAATACATTTTCCAATCCTATAATTATTTATCACTTTAAATAGAGGGTAACAAGTAACCTGAGTACAATCAAACCTGGTGATATGTAGCTATAGAAGGGAATTTAATAAAACTGAAGCAGCCAGAATCTGGAGCAGCAGTGCATGGCAACCAATCAGCTTTTATCTTTTATTTTCGAAGCTTAAAGGATAAGTTCACCTTTTGTAACATGATACATGTTACTGCCCCCTGCTCCTCCATCCCCCGTTCTGACAGCTAGCGAGGTACATTCTCACCCCCCCCGGCTAGCTGTCGCAATCTGCAAAAATGCCCAACCGCGTCATTCATTTACAGTATTCTGTGAATGGGGAGAATACAAGGTCCGCAAGCCTTTGCGGCTGTCGGCTTGTAGTTCTCAATGAATAACCAAGGTGGTGTTGAGTGCTGTGGTAGTTCACTGAGTCTTCCTGTCATAGTGTAACTGCCTGCCTGTATCTGTCTGCCCAAGTAAGGGCAGACAGATACACAGACAGTCTGCAGGACCGTGGCATGCTTTACAGAGCCATTACAAAAAAATAATAAATGCATATTTTTTTACCTTTAAAAAAAATGTGAATTTATAAAAAATAATTTTTGTAAAGGTGAACTTATCCTTTTACTGAACACGCTGAAAATAGAAGCTGATTGGTTGCCATGCACACCTGCTCCAGTTTTTATAAATTCTCCCTATTAGATTGTAAGCTTGCAGGAGCAGGGCCCTCCTAACCCTCTTGTATTGAATTGTATTGTTGCTGTATTGTCTCCCTTTATATTGTAAAGTGCTGCGCAAACTGTTGGCGCTATTTAAATCCTGTATAAAAATAATTCTCCCCTATTTTTCCTGGCTAGGTAACTTGTACTTGCAGTCTTTTAGGATATTGTTTATCTATGAGCTGGAAATGGGTGGGCCAGTACTAGGGTCCGGTTAGGCAGGCCACACATGATTCATTTTCTTTCATTAAACCAGCAAGTTGAACAAAAGAAAATTAATTGATTAGCCCATCCACACATTCGAGGTGTATGGGGGGTATCCCTCATGCGGAGCTGTTGTATTCTGAGGCTTGTCTGCCACCAGAATACACTCATCAGCACCATTGGCTATAGCTGGTGGAACTGATCGAGTAAAAACTTTCCAACAGGCTGGTTGTACCGAAGTAGATTGAGAGATCAACTTCTGCACAACCAGCCTGCCCATAGATGTATCAAACGGCCAGTCCCTGCTGAACCGGATGCATTTCAATCTATGACCTGCTTTAGGCTAAAAAAGTCCTTTAGGTGGGCACTTTTGATGCTCAGGGAGGCCTAATCCTAGTTTCACTCCAGGGACATCAAAATGGTTCAACAATGTTGGTATAGACAAAAAAGCATGTGACTTTTCACTGTTAGCAGAGGACTCCTTTATAATGGGATATCTTTTATAACACCAATAATGCAGTGATTGATCCGCTGAAGGAGGGTGGAGAGTCTGTGTTGCACCTTTTATATAAAAAAAAGTGACAGGCATGGGCGTCCACTGAACTTTTTTCAGGGGGGGACATCATTTTAGGTCATCCATGCTCGGTCCCTTTTTGACAATGTCATGAAGGGGAGGGGGTTAATCATTTTGACATTCAGCGCAGGCATGCAAAGGTTTGAGAAACCTGATGCAAAAGCTTAATAGAAGGATCAAGCTGCCATTGTCTGATTAGCAATTTCTATATATATTTTTTTTAAACCCACCCTCTCTAGCGGCCGAATAGCGCCACTAAAACGATGGTAAAGCGCCGCTAAAACTAGCGGCGCTTTACCGATAACGTGGCCAGCTGGCAGTGTGAAATAGCTCTTGAGGATAATTTTGCTTCACTCCATGTCCATATAAATATACTGTGTCTCCAGGGGGGGGGGGGGGGCAATTGACCCCCCTTGCCCTATGGAGCGGACGCCCATGGTGACATGTTGGGAATCAGTCTAGTGGCTTGAGAGGAGTTATTAGATTGACTACATTGAATTTTAAGTCTTTTGACAAGTAAAACTATTGCAGCATATGTATATCCAGGGGTGTGGAAATAAAAAAATAAAAAAATACTTGTCCAAGGGACTAAATCGGAATCCCAATCTACCTTTCCTTCAAGACAATCTACCTGTCCTAAAAAATTAAAAATTATTTTAACCAAAACCATATTTTATTTTTACATAAAAAGCCACAGTTTTCAAATTTTTGCCATAAAATACTACTGAATGAGGCAGTTTTCTCACTAGGGATTTTCAATGGATGCATGTCCCTTGGAAATGGAAATGGAAATAGAAATTATGATGGGTTGATGTTTTTGTATTAATCAGAGGTGCTTTTAGGAATGTCTGGGGCTTTTAAAAATGAAAGGGGCTTTATGGTGACTTAAACACTTTAATGTTTTTAACATTGCACTGTTTATCTCCTACTCACCTCCCTGCCTATCTCCAGCACTGCGCCCGGGGACTAGCAGGGAGGGAGGAGACCTCATCAGGAAAAGGGAGTGTCCGGCTTTCTTAACCCTCAGCAGAAGGGCATCTGCTGAGCGAATAAATGAGGGGCTGGCCCCAATGAGAAAAATGTATTCCTTCAGGTTACCCTCGCACACAGAATGCATGCTAACCACTTGAACCCCAGGCCTTTTCTGGCACTTTTTGTTTACATGTAACAATCAGTATTTTTTGCTAGAAGATTTCCTAGAACCCCCAAACATTATATTTTAAAGTAGTGGCACCAAAAAATAAATTGCAATTGCAATTTTGTATGTAACATGGTATTTGCGCAGCAGTTTTTCAAATGCAATTTTTTTGGGTAAAAAATACACTTTTTGAATTTGAGTATAAAAATACACAATACATAACCCAATTTTTTGGTAAAATATAAAAGATGATGTTACACCGAGTAAATAGATATCAAACATGTCACACCATGCAACGGCACCAAACCGTAAGTTTTACTATCCATAGGGGACGATTTAAAAGCCTTTACAGGTTACCACTTTAGATTTACACAGGAGGTCTGGAAATAGAATTATTGCCCATGATCTAATGTTGACGTGATACCTCACATGTGTGGGACGATCGCTGTTTACGTGCGTGTGGGACTGACGCATGAATTCACCTTTGCGTGCGAGTACGGGGGTATGGGGCACTTTAACCACTTAAAGCGGAAGTAAACCCATTGATGTAACCGTTTCCAAAAACAGCTACATTCCCAGCATGCCAGGAATGCTAACTGCACATTGTTTGTGCTCTCAACCTAACTGTCAAATCATCCAATGGATGGTGTCATAACTGATCACATGTGCAGCATCATAATGGCAGTTGAAGATTAAACAGAGGCCAAGATGGCAGCTTCCTTGGCTGAAAACGATAGGAGGGTTTACTTCCACTTTAAGCCCCGGGCCATTTTGTAGCTAAAGGACCAGGCCACTTATTGCGATTCGGCACTGCGTTGCTTTAACTGACAATTGCGCGGTCGTGCGACGTGGCTCCCAAAAAAAATCGGCGTCCTTTTTTTTCCCACAAATAGAGCTTTCTTTTGGTGGTATTTGATCACCTCTGCGGTTTTTATTTTTTGTGCTATAAACAAAAATAGAGCGACAATTTTGAAAAAAATTCAATATTTTTTCCTTTTTAGTATAATATCCCCAAAAAATATATAATTATTTTTTTTTCCTCAGTTTAGGCCGATACGTATTCTTCTACATATTTTTGGTAAAAAAAATCGTAATAAACGTTTATTGATTGGTTTGCGCTAAAGTTATAGCGTCTACAAAATAGGGCATAGTTTTATGGCATTTTTATTAATTTTTTTTATACTAGTAATGGAGGCGATCAGCGATTTTTATCATGACTGCGACATTATGGCGGACACATCGGACACTTTTGACACTATTTTGGGACCATTGTCATTTTTACAGCAATCAGTGCTATAAAAATGCACTGATTACTGTGAAAATGACACTGGCAGTGAAGGGGTTAACCTGTACCCTGTTTTAAGAAAATAAAGAATAAAAAAAAAAAAACTTGTAGGGGGCGCTGAAGGGGTTAAGTGTGACCTAATGTGTGATTCTTACTGTGTGGGGGCGTGGCTTGGCGTGTGACGTCACTGATCTTCGTTTCCTATGACAGGGAACAGACGATCAGTGACAGTCTCACTAGGAAGCACGGGGAGAGGTTTGTTTACACTTATCTCTCCCCGTTCTTCAGCTCTGTGACCCGATCGTGGGACACCGGCGGCGATCGGGTCCCGCGGGCGCGGTCACGGAGCTCAGGACCGGGTCGCGTGCGCGCCGCCAGTGGCGCGCGCGACTCACGGCTGGGCATCTTAAAGAGGACGTACCTGTACGTGCTTGTGCCCATCCGTGCCATTCTGCCGACGTATATGTACAGGCGGCGGTCCTTAAGTGGTTAAAAACATTTTTTTACGATATTTATTTATGTATTACATTTTTACACCATAGCTTTCATTTTATTTTTATTTATTTTTATCACTTTTATTGCTGTCACAAGAAATGTAAACCTCGCTTGTGACCACAATAGGCATGTGACAGGTACTCTTTATGGAAAGATCTGGGGTCTTATAGAGCCCTCCTCTGCCTTTAAAAGCATTTGATCACACCAAGATCGGTGTGATCAAATGCTTTTCATATTTAAAAATGGGGCTGTTTACATCCAGGTTTACATCGGAAGTGATGTAAGGTCATCGCTTTCAGTTCATAGAGGTGAACAAAGCAGTTCCGGTTATTGTTTGTCTCTATGATCAGCCAGCAGGAGCACCGGCTGGTCGATTGGGTGTCCCGGTGAAGGCATGGATTCTTAGGGTGCACATTGTTCACATTTTAATGACTTGGATGTTTAAAAATACATGTTGTTAAAGATGTATTGCAGTAAAATTACCAACCTGACAGTGAAACTTTTTTGTACATTATTTGACATAAATTTAACTTGCAATTTTCTTTTTTTCCTCTCTTTTTAGGTAAGTAGCTGATGACAGATATGACAATTTAATTTAAATGCTCACCATGCTGCAAAAGGTAACTGTGCATGAACCAATTATATGACAGAATCAGTAAATACATTGTAAATGCTTTTTTGTACAGTGCAGTATACATGAAGCATTCTAATTTCTACAAATTATAAGATACCTGGCCACTCTTTAAAAGATTGGGGATATTTGTCATCCTCTAACTACACATCAAAAATATTTAAGGATCCTGAAATAACCCATAGACTTAAAGGGAAACACCACTTTTGCGGGGAAAAAATGGCACATAAATAAATATAATATTGCATATACAATTGCTATACAAGCCATATTGTAATTGAATGTAATTAACATTTCATTTTCAAACTGCAGTGCTGTCATTGTCTGTAAAATGCAATATGGCAACCTGGAGGCCTTCTGTACAGAACTTCCTCTAAAATTTAATTTCATGCTTGTGTAATTGGCTTACTGATTTTCCCAGAAGTCAGATTTTAGGCTTCCTCTGCAACAAAAATTTTATTTTTTGAGATACACCCAAGAAGGCTATCACTTCTACAGGGATGCTGACATTGCACTGCAAGTTCATGAGCTAATTATTGGTGAAAGAGTCGCTCTCATTCAGATTCACTTTGCACATTGGCATAATCAAACAGCAGAAAGCAGTAGGAATCTGCGACAAATTTTAATAAAATCTTTGCAATGTACATTGTTCACTCAGAGGGGAATGCTTTTTTCTTAACAAAAGTGGAGTTACTCTTTGGGCCTCATGTCCACGGACATTTTTACAGCCACTTATTTGAGCGTTTTTTGCAGCTTAAAAACGCCTCTCCATGGTAGCCTATGGCCTCATGCCCACCATGACGTTTTTGAGCTGTAAATGGCATAGCAATTTTTAAGCTGCAAAAAACAAACAAACAGGACCTGTGCGTTTTGAAGTTCCAGCGCTAGAGCTGTAAAAACGTCAGACACCAGGAAAAGGTGTTAAACGCGATTTAGCAAGGCTTAACGCTGTGTTAAGCCTCGTTCGGCATTTCTTTCTCTATTCAGAATCGATGGTTCCCTATGGGAGCCCATTGATTTGAATAGAGGTCACACCAGAAGTCGAATCAAGGTGATCCAACTTGCGGGGCGACTCCTGTGCTGAGAATCTTGAAGGGGAACCCCGAGAAAATATATATATTTTTTTTGCGTGCTGGGGGGACGATACGAGCGCCCGCTCGTATCGTCCCCCCAGGACGATACGAGCAGGCGCCCCCCCTCCTAGACCATACCATGCCACATGCCCTCAACATGGGGGGGTTGGTGCTTTGGGGCAGGGGGGGCACTGCGCCCCCCACTCCAAAGCACCTTGTCCCCATATTGTTGAGGACAAGGGCCTCTTCCCGACAACCCTGGCCGCTGGTTTCGGGGTCTGCGGGCGGGGGGCTTATCGGAATCTGGAATCCCCCTTTAATAAGGGTGCCACCAGATCCCAGCCCCCCAGCCTATGTGAATGAGTATGGGGTACATCGTACCCCTACCCATTCACCTGGGGAAAAAAGTGTAAATAAAAACACACTACAAAGGTTTTTAAAGTAGTTTATTAGGCAGCTCCGGGGGTCTTTTCTGACTTCGGGGGTCTCTTCCGACTTCTCCACTCTCTCCGGCCTCTTCTCCCGCTCTTCGGTTCTTCTCCCGATCTTCGGTTCTTGTCCTGCTCTCCGGTGCCTTCTGCCGGGCTCCTCCACTATCTTCTGCAAGCTCTTTTACTAACGGTGGCCTTGTCTTCTCCATCGTCTTCTTCCCTCCGGGCTTCTTCCGATGTTAACTCAACGCTCTCTCCCACTGTAATGCCGTGTGCGCAGTGCGCAACGACTTATATAGGCATGGGGCAGAGTCACCGGGTGATGTAATCCGGTGACCCCACCCCTTATGACGTCACAGTCCCAAGATATGATGGGACTGTGATGTCATAAGAGGCGGGGTCGCCGGATTACATCACCCGGTGACTCCGCCCCATGCCTAGATAAGTCGTTGCACAGCGCACACACGGCATTACAGCGGGAGAGAGCGTCGAGTCAACATCGGAAGAAGACCGGAGGGAAGAAGACGACGGAGAAGACCGGGCCACCGCTAGTAAAAGAGCTGGCAGAAGATAGCGGAGGAGAGCGGGAGAAGTCCGAAGAGACCCCTGAAGTCAGAAGAGACCCCCGGAGCGGCCTAATAAATTACTTTAAAAACCGTTGTAATGTGTTTTTCTTGACACTTTTTCCCCCAGGTGAATGGGTAGGGGTACGATGTACCCCATACTCATTCACATAGGGTGAGGGGCCAGGATCTGCTGGCCCCCTTATTAAAAGGGTCTCCCAGATTCCGATAAGCCCCCCGCCCGCAGACCCCGAAACCAACGGCCAAGGTTGTCGGGAAGAGGCCCTTGTCCTCATCAACATGGGGACAAGGTGCTTTGGGGTGGGGGGCACAGTGCCCCCCGCCCCAAAGCACCAACCCCCTCATGTTGAGGGCATGTAGCTTGGTATTGTCTAGGAGGGGGGGCGCTCGCTCGCCCCCCTTTCCTGACCTGCCGGGCTGCATGCTCGGATAAGGGTCTGGTATGGATCCTGGGGGAACCCCCACGCCGTTTTTGTTTTTGGTGTGGGGGTTCCCCTTAAGATCCATACCAGACCAAAGGGTCTGGTATCGTCCTGGGGGGGAACCTCATGCAAATTTCCCCTTCAAGATTCTCTGCAACGAGTCGCCCCGCAAGTCTGATCATCTTGATCCGACTTCTGGTGCGACCTCTATTCAAATCAATGGGCTCCCATAGGGAACCATTGATTTTGAATAGAGAAAGAAAAACGCGTCTGAAAGCTAGCGCGGCGAAATGTGCATTGAATTCAATGCAAAAAGTGGAAAAAATCACATTAAAAATGCCGCTTTTTTCCTGGCATCTGTACTAGCTTTTTTTAAAACATCTGTGGGCATGAGGCCTTAAAGTATAACTAAAGGAAACTTTTTTTTTTTCCCATTTTGGATAGAGTAAGGAAGGGTTTTTTGCCATCTGTGCCACTTCACTTCCTGTCCCATAGCCAAAACAGAAAGTGAGAGGAAATCCCTCCAAAGTGAGGGAATCCAGATGTGTCACTGTAACCAGGGTCACCACAATTAGGCTCCATGTACACAGAAGCTCAAAAACGGCCGTTTTTAAAGCAGCAGAAAAAGCTAGCTTTTATCAGCGTTTTTTTACTAGCTTTTATTAGCGTTTTTCAGTGTAGCTTTTTTTAGCTTTTAAAAAAAAAAAAAAAAAAAAAAATGTTTTCAATGGACTAAAAAACGCTCGCGGCCAGCGGTTTTGAGCATTTTTGAGCGTTTATGAGCGTTTTTTGACGTTTTGCGTCTTTTTGCGTTTTTTTCTGCTGAAAAACGGCACTTTAAACGCAAATTTCCTGCGTTCAGAAAAAAGCCCATTAACTCCACTGCTCATTAAAGCTAAAAAACGTTATTTGTACATGAACACATAGGCTAACATAGAGTGCAGTTAATGGGCTTTTAAAAAAAACGCCAAAACGCCCATTAACTGCAGTTTATCAGCTTCTGTGTACATGGAGCCTTAGTGTCCTCATGGAAGATTTCCCCTCTATTTCTGTTTTGATGTCAACCCAAAATTTGGGATTTTTTTTTACTTTCACTTTCCATGATAACGATAAACCGGACAAATAGGGAGAGTGAATCTCCCTAATGGGGACACAGACAGCAATACAAGCCTGACAGGTGTTTTAATCCCTCTACACTCTATCCAGAACATAAAAAAAAAAAAAGGTTTTGCCTTTAGTTACCCTTCATAATGAGAGTTATTGTTTTTGGTCTGATGAGGTGACAATCTCATCAAATCCTCTGTGATTTCACACCAGTGCCGTCAAATAAGCAGTTGGGCAGGCTAGAAAAGTGCTGGTTGGTCCTAGGGGCCACTATACACATTCATTTTAGTACCCTTGAGACTGTATAAGCTTGTGGACAGATTGTGCCTGCGTATGCGTAAAGTCTATGGCCAGCCTTAGAGTGGCTATAGATGGCAAATTTCTGAAAATTACAGGTAGGGAAATATCTTCCTGTGCTAGAACGAATGTTTTCCCTTGCTCTGGAACAAAAGACTGGCTTACTCACAAAGGAAATGTCCAAGAAGCTGTAAAATCTCCCTATGGGTGATGAGCAGATTGGACTGCTTTGGGCAGTCATTATCACTCTCTAGCCCATAATTACTTGTGATGCTTAGAGTTGGGAGCATCACATGTTATTATGGTCTCCCTTATTTCATGAGCCACATTTCAGAATGCAATAACCAACAGAAAACCAAGAAGTCATCATTCCGTGTTGTAAATGATCTAAACTGATGAAAGGTGAAATATGCAATGGGTTACTATATTTTGAATCTTGAAATCTTTAAAAAATGTATTTCAGAGAACACATGCTGAGCATAAAGACCAGGTATTGGTGATCGCAGTATCAGCAATCTACAAACTCACACAGTAACTGGATAAAAGATCTGATTCTCTATTAGGATGTCCCCTGTTAAGCAGTGCTAAAGCCCTGTACACATGATCGGATTTCTGATGGAATAAAATCCGATGGATTTTTCCATCGGATTTCCGATGAAGCTGACTTTCATCAGTCTTGCCTACACACCATCAGTCAAAAATCCGACCGCCCCAAACGTTGTGACGTAAAACACTCAGACGAGCCGAGAAAAATTAAGTTTAATGCTTCTGAGCATGCGTCGACTTGATTCTGAGCATGCGTGGGTTTTTTCTCCGATGGAGTTCCACACAGACGTTCGGAATTTGCTATCGTTTTTTTTTCCATCGGATAAATTTAAAACATGTTCTATTTTTAATCACCGATGGAAAAAAGACCGATGGGGCCCATACACGATCGGTTTGTCCGATGAAAAAAGTCCATCGGACTGTTTTCATTGGTAAAACCGATCGTGTGTACAGGGCTTAAGAGTTAACTTAAACTGTTACTAAACCCAGAACTCTGCATTTACTATATCTGGTTTTCCACAGTACACAGAACTGCTAAATACCTTTTCTCATCAGCAGTCTTGTGACTAATGTGTCCTAGAAGAATGCAGGGGAAGGAAGGGGGGGCGAACTTCCTGCTCAGATTAGTGCAGTGAATTTGACCGTAAATGGAAGTGGGTACCTTTCAAACCCAGGTACCCACTCCCCCAGGTTCCCACTATCAGAGTGCTCAACAGCACTGTGGTAGTTCATTAAGCCGTCAGCGGCAAAGGATGTCGGTACTTCTAGTTCATTCATTCACATAACTCTGTGAATGAATGACTCAGCCATGTGGTCGGAGCCTGACGTGACTGCCGGTGAGGGGGAACTTGTTCCCTGTACTGCTGTCACATAGAGGCAGCGGATCCCCAAGCAACTACAGGCGCGGAAACATGTTACACGTTTCAACATAAAAATGGCTGGAACATGTAACATGTTTCCAAAGGTGAACTTATTCTTTAAAGATGTTGTTTTTCTAAAGGCAAATAGACTGTTCGCGTTACAAAATAATTTTCACCTTGTATGGTAAGTTCCCCTACACCAGCAGTTCTCAACCTGTGGGTCGAATGCCGATTTGCCAGGGGTCGCCAAATCGCAATCTGTTCCGTCCGATCTGCAGACACGACTCCCAAAAGTGACGTCAGCGGCCGGCGAGACGTCACTTCCTGGAGAGGAGAGACTGCAGCGGAGTAACTAGTAAGGTAAGTAGGCTTTCATGATTTGCATATAAAGAGCTTGTTGATCATACTCGCTCTGCCTGAGAACTTGGTGTGGTCGGCTATGATGTAAATTTATTTACCGAGCTATGTGGCTGAGCAAATGGATTTTTGAGAGGGAATTTAACTTATGTAATTCTGTCTGTAATTGTGTAAGGCAAGAGACGTGGGTGAGATCTTTGGGATGGGGGAGTCTTAGGCTAGGTTCACACTGCTGCAAATTTTATTGCAAATTTGAGCCGTTGCGATTTCTCAAATTCGCAAGTCATTAAAATAACATTGTTTTCCATTAGTGCTGTTCACATCAGTGCGGTGCGAATCTAAGCTACGGGAAAAAAGGGTCCTGTGCGAGTTGGATCCGTGTGCGATGCGAATTCAACTCTGTAGACTAGTATTCGCTGAAATCGCTGCAAATTTGCAGCGGTAAAATCGCGCGATTTTGAATTTGCAGCAGTGTGAACCTAGTCTTAAAGCAGAAGTAAACCCATCGATTTAACAGTTTAAAAAAGCAGTTACATTCCCGGCATGCCGGGAATGCCAACTGTCACATTGGTTGTGCTCTCAACCAAACTGTCAAACCATCCAATGGCTGGTGTCATAACTGATCACATGTGCAGCATCATGGCAGTTGAAGATTAAACAGAGGCCAAGATGGCAGCTTCCTTGCCTGAAAATGATAGGAGGGTTTACTTCCACTTTAAGTGTTAATAATATTACATTAAGGCCCTGTTCACACCTATGTGAATTGGTTGCGGCTTAAACCGCATCCAATTCGCATAACATTATAAAATACATTGATTTTAATGAGGCTGGTTCACATATGTGCGATGCATTCGCACTGCGCATTGCCCAAAAAACGTGTGCGTTTTCTAGGCATTGCGGTGCGGCTCAGGTGCGAATTCAGGCCCATTATATTTTATGGGCACGCATCTGATTCGCAGATGTGTTCAGTTCTCATCAGGATTTCTCTCCTCCTCACTACACTTCCCCCCTCCCCCTCCCCTCTCCCAGGTCACCAAATTCGCAGCTAAAACAGAGATGATCTGCTGAACAGTTCTCTTATCTTTTTGCAGAGATCAGAGAGCTGGAATTCGAACCGCACAAGTGTGAACCCAGCCTAATACTAGAAAATACGCCCCCAACAAAGATCAGAACACCGCGCCACAGATCAATACAAAAATAATAAACAACAATATTGCACAGCAGCCACTTTAAAAAAAGACAAATATTAGAACAATATTACCGGTATTTATAAGTACATAAATGATAAAGGTAAAAAGGAGCTTGAAAATGATGAAATCACTCTGCATCCTTTTACTGAGGGGACAAATGTAATGTATGCATATACGTTATGAGAGCTGCTAAAATTGTGATGTCACAGGAGGGTATCTGCTACTCCAAGGGCCATGAGGTAAGGTGGGGACTGGGTTGGATTAGGTTGCACTGCTGCCTGCAGAAAGTGAGGCATTTGCACATATTCATTTGCAGGTTCATTGTACCCTTGGGCCTAGGTGCATTAGCAGAAAATAAGCTCAAGTGCCCACTGTAAGTAACTATATAAAAAGCCATAATTTCCTGCTCAGCTTGACAATATAAATGTCAGTGTCTAAGAGAACATTGAATTGTTGGTATGTGTATCCATGAACAACAGATATCTGGCAGCGTAATTAATGTTTTATATATTTTTATAAAATCTTTTTATGTGAACAAGTCCAAACTCTGTAAAAAAAAAAACATAATATTTCTAACTTCAAGAATAAAATCGACGAAATGAATGCTAAATTATAGGAGTTTGATATTTTAAACTGCTTGTGTATACAAACCATTATTTTAGAGGGAATTAGGTTAACTGCCTTTTGAGATTTGTGTACAGTCTAAATATGAAAATCTGTTATTATTCTCTTTACAGCAGCTGTTTCCTAATGTTTGAGCATTTTATTCCTGTGTAAATATCGTGCAGAGTTAATTAGCTACAACTCTTATCGAGTTAAATAGTTTAGGGACACAGCTTTTGGTTTGTGCTGTCAGTATGATTTGACACACATTTTAGACATTTAGTTGACAATATAGAATGTACAGATGTTTCTGCCTGAATTAATTCAGTAAACTGGCAAACCACTTCAGGTAGGTCGGCTAAAGTGTGATATCACAGGAGATCAAGCGCTTAGTATTTAATTTGCTGTAGGTGCTACATGATTTCACAATTTCTGCCTGTTCCTGAACAACACTACAGCACAACAGTGTGCCCAACATGCTCATGCTCAAAAAAGGCATTTCAAAGCATTTTACGGACCTGATTGCAGTGGTTTTCCTTTCAATAGGCACATGCACACAGTTGCTTAAAGTGTTTGTAACCCCCCCCCCACCCCCCCAATTATTTTTTTATCCTGTTCCCTTAAAGCATGCATAACAGCACAGTGCTTGTGGTGTGTAATTTGGCTCTTTCTATCTCCTAAAATACCTGGCCGACCCTGCCTGGTTCTGCCCCCCCCCTCTGCAAACTAACCACGGTTTATCATGGCTACTGAGCCTTGACACCATGGTCAGTTTATGTGTCTCCGTCAGCCCCAGCCCTGCTCTGTCCTCTCACCCGTCCTTTCCCCCCTCCCCTCCCTGCCTGTCAGCTAGTCTGTGCCACTATGCTTCCCGCCCTTTCCCTTCCTGCTGCTATAATAACTGTATTACAAACATACCATCCCCTCTGTTATCTAACATTATCTGTACTAGTGTCTGTGTTAAAAAAAAAAAAAAAATCTGATTATACCTTATATCAGAGTGTCTCCTGGCGTTCAAGTGACCGCTCAGCTCTCTCTCCTCCCCGACTGACATCAGTGGAAGTTCTCGGGCCCTCCCGCTATAGCTGTCAGCCAGGGAGAAGAGAAAGCCTAGGAGTCACGTGAGCGCCAGGAGACGCTCTAATATAAGGTATAATCAGCACTTTTTTTTTCAGCACAGACACTAGGACAAATAATGTTAGCTAACGGAGGGGATGATATGTTTGTAATACAGTGGCTTAACTACCACTTTAAACATGCTCTGTGCTCAGATGCATAACCAAAGATCAAAAAATCTGCATCTGAGAACATGCATTTTACATGCTTACGATGTGTAAATGCAAGTATATACTTTTACATAGATGCAAAAAGTGCATTCTGGTATTGATAAAAGCAGGAGGATATAGAACTACAATTCTATGCATTTACAAAACATATCTAAATGCAAGAATTTTACTGGCCATTTATACAGGAACCTTTGTTCCAGAAAATCCTTGCCTACATGATCAGTAAAAATCTTATGGCTGCGTGCATGTAGCCATGGGGTCCACACGGCGTTTACACGGGCATTCCATTCATCTGAAAACAGAGAAAAAAAATGGACAGCAATTAATTCCTGTGTGCTTGCGGATGTAAATGGATGACCTATTTACATCTGCCTATATCTGTGTACATTCAAGTTCTTTTTTTTTTTTTTTCATGGCTGTGTTTTCCTCTTTGATCCTGGGAGAATCTGATTGCCTCTCGGGCGATCAGGAAGAAATTTTTTCCCCTGCTGTAGAAAATTGGATCATGCTCTGCTGGGGTTTTTCGCCTTCCTCTGGATCAACTGTGGATATAGATTTGGGTATGTGGGATTGTATGCTATATATATATATATATATATATATATATATATATATATATATATATATATATATATTATGGTTGAACTGGATGGACTTGTGTCTTTTTTCAACCTGACTAACTAAAGCCCTGTACACACGATCGGTTTAACCGATGAAAACTGTCCGATGGATTGTTTTCATCAGACAAACCGATTGTGTATGGGACCCATCGGTCTTTTTTCCATCGGTTTTAAAAAATAGAACATGTTTTAAATTTTTCTGATGGATAAAAAACCGATCGAAAACTCAGATCGTCTATGGGCAAGTCCATCGGATAAAAAACCCACGCATGCTCAGAATCAAGTCGACGCATGCTCAGAAGCATTGAACTTCATTTTTCTCGGCTCATCTGAGTGTTTTACGTCACCGCGTTTGGAACGGTCGGTTTTTTGACTGATGGTGTGTAGGCAAGACAGATGGAAGTCAGCTTCATCGGATTTCCGATGGACAAAACCATCGGATTAGAATCCATAGGATATCCGATCGTGTGTACGAGGCTTAACTCTTTAAAGGGATCTGAACAGAGGAACACAGATGCCATCCATTTATAGTCATTCCATTTATTTCAGTTTTGTAGTCAAGAAACATAAGTACTCTTGTCACCTATGATTAATTTCATCAACAATTAAAAAAAACAGCAAAAATGGATGTAAACTGATGTCAACTGGACTGAACTGAACTGAAGATGGATGTTCAGACTGATGTAAACTGAATTAGTATTCATCATTTTTTTCTTAGCCAAAAACATGACTAAACTGATGACCCCTGTGTTAGAGGACCCACATGGAATTCCTGCCAAATCATAACTATTCTTAAAAATGTCCCCTCCTGCTACCAATCCTGTCTACCCTATGTAACAAAGATCTGTTTACATACCTTTTTTTCAGCCTGCTGTGGTCCGGTCATGTAATCCCTGTGTCAGTGAGAGGCTTGCTGCAGGGGAGAGGAGGGAGCGTTTGAAAATGCTGGGAATTGTGGAAGCAGTGATGTCACCCATAAGCTCAACAGCCTAGCCATATCTTCTGTAGCTGGCTGCCTGCTGACACAGGGGAGGTGCGGGATCACGTGACTTCACCAAACTGGGCTGAAAAATAGGTACGTTTACACATCTTTGATACATGGGATAGACAGTATAGGTAACAGGAAGGAGGAGGGGACATTTTTAAGATTGGTAATGACAGGAACTCCAATTTAAAGCAGTATTAAACTTTATTTTTTCTTTAACATGGGGCTTGTTAACAAGGTGGTTTATGTCCTAATGTGTCATAGACACACCTGTAAAACAAAGCCCTCCAACGCTGAGCTGTCACCACTCCCAACACTACCATTTTACCAAGTCTTCCTTCCGGGTTCGGCTGCTTGAATGGCCGGGCTGTGATGATGTCCCTCCCGCACATGCACATGTGAGTCACTATCACAGCAAGATGCTCTCTGCAATCACGGCACAGGCTGCACATGCATGAAATACATCATTGGTTGGAGCCAATCTTTCAAACTTCTAAATGGCTTAGAACATGGCTTAGAATGGACCTACAAGTTAACCTTATTTTAAAGTTAAAAAGTTGACTTTAATACCGCTTTAAGAGTAGCACTGATTTAACTCTTTCGCTATTGGAGCCATTTTGCTTTTCTTTTTTTTTTTTTTTTTTTAAATGCACATCTTTGACCTGAAGATTAGTTAAAACCCCCAAACATAATATATTTTCTGAAAGCAGGGAGAATAAAACAGTGGTAGTTGTAATTCTCTTTTAATGTCACCTAATATTAGCACAGCAGTGCACTTTTTACATGTTTTTGTGCACAGAAACACAAAATATAGTATTCAGTGCTTTGGTAAATATCAAAGATCAGATTGTGTCAAGTAAATACAGTAGATAACAAACATTTAAAATTGTGCAGGCTTGTAAAAGGCTGACTAGAAATGTACAGTTAACAGTGAATGATGGCCCTAGAATTATTGCTTTTAGGCTGGCTTTCATGGCTATACCTAATATGTGTAGTGCAACCATTTTTTGTATGTAGGTGCACCTACCATATGTTTATGTTCATGTGTACGTGGGGGTTTTAACATATTGATTTATTGTACTTTTCACTTAACTTTCACCTCGTACCCTGCTAAAGCTGATGAAGCACAAATCATGTTTGATTAGTTTCTTACGCAGCCACAGCAGCTGGGGAACAACAGGTCTGAACCAGGAAAGGAAGAAATGCTTGTCGCCTCTGGGTTCACCCAGTACAGAGATGATCAGCGATGATCTGCTCTGCCATGGCTGTCATTGCCACACCCATGGAAATGAACACAATCACTCCCACGGAATCATGCCTCGTACACACGACCGATTTTCCCGTCGGAAAAACCGTGATGAGAGCTTTTGGCCGGGAATTCCGACCGTGTGTATGCTCCATCGCAGTTTTTCCGACGGGAAAACTGCCCAAAAAAAAAAAAGAGAGCAGGAACTCTTTTTTCCCGTCAGGAAAAAATCCTAGCGGGAAAACCGTTCGTATGTATGCTTTTCCGACGGAAACAATTCGACGCATGCTCGGAAGCATAGAACTTAATTTTGTCGGCTTGTCGTAGTCTTTTACGTCACCGCGTTCTTGGCAGTCAAAAGTTCACCGGATTTTTGTGTGACCGTGTGTATGCAAGGCAGGCTTGAGAGGAATTCCGTTGGGAAAACCATCGTTTTTTTGATGACGGGAAAACCGGTCGTGTGTACGAGGCATGAGGCCTCTTTCACACGGGCTTTCTGGTCAGTTCTGCCTGTCAGTTTTTCAGGCAGACCTGATCAGACGCTCCATTCATTTCTATGGGGCAGCAGATCTCAGGGGTGACATTTCTGCCGACACCCGCTGCTATCCGATCCTGTCCGTGAAATCCTGTCCGTGAAATCCTCCTCTGTCTGGAGGATCGGATCGGATGAAAATGGACAGGCGGTCCATTTTCATCCAATCTCCCCATAGAGGAGAGCAGGGCTCTGATAGGTCCATCTCAGCACAGTGAGTGGAGATGGACCTGTCATCCGCCTGCTCAGCGGGGATCTGTGGATCCTTTCTGACAGTCGGCTGAAGAAGTACACACACAGTATCTCACAGAAGTGAGTACACCCCTCACATTTTTGTAAATATTTTATTATATCTTTTCATGTGACAACACTGAAGAAATTACACTTTGCTACAATGTAAAGTAGTGAGTATACAGCTTATATAACTTGTAAATTTGCTGTCCCCTCAAAATAACTCAACACACAGTCATTAATGTCTAAACCGCTGGCAACAGAAATTTCACAACTTGAGTTGATAGAAAAGGTGAAATGAAGGTGGTTTCGACTGGGTTTTTAAAAGAGAAGTATGGAAATCGTGTTTTTTTTTTTTTTTTTTAGAATCTTACCTACCTAGCTGGGTGCAGCATCGTTCTGATGCTGCATCTTTCCCCCCGCCAGCTCTAAGGCCTGGTTCACACCTATGCAGGTTGCAGTTTGCAAATTCCAGGTGCATTTTGCTTTTTTCAATACACATTTTTGATCCATCGAAGTCTATGAAACCAAAAAAACAAAAAAAGTCCCTGGTGCTTTCCATAAAATGCACAGTTGTGAATGTGACCCATAGGAAACCATGTTTAAACAAAAAATGCATAGGTGTGAACCAGGCCTAATGCTGAGAACCAAGCAAGCAAGCACTGTCAATCACTTAGTTCTCACAGCTCCCTGAGCAGAGAGCTGGTGACCGGCTCTCCGCTCTGCCTCCCCTGCACTCACTGGATCGCTGGGCTGTGGAGGCTATGGCTCTCAGCAGCTCTCATCGGCTTGCCGAGAGGCTGAGCCAGGTACCGGTCCAGGCATGTGGGCGGATCCCGACCATATGGTCATGATCCTTCCCGAGCCTGGACCAGCTCTGTGATGTCAGCCTTCAGCCTGCTGTCTGCTGAAAATGGGTCACAGGATCCACAGGAAAAGTACAGCAAAACGAGCGTTGGCTGTACTTCTCCTTTAAGGGTGCAGTGGGCTTTTAATAGATTTTAAGTTTTATGTCTGTATCATCACCTGAAAAATTTTGTTACTTGTTATTTTGTTGTAGTTTTTATCTTTTCTGTTTCAGTACATTTTTGGAGGGTTAATATTGTTATCACAACATAAGAATTTGCAACATTTTTTGAATGATACTTTACCATGTGATGAAAACAGCACCATGTATCGGGAAGTGAAACCTTACCAACTAGTAGTACCGTGGGAACAATTGTAATTTTCCATGTGATAAAAGGGCTGAAAAAATTGATGCCCATATTTGTGACTCTGATGGTATACATCAGTGTATCCGAATGACTGAAAAAACAGTGTGGCTTGCGCAAGCCATTAAGCTGCCTGTCTTAGTGGTTTCAATCAGATATATTTTATTGTTTGAATTTTAGGGTAGCCACTGTTTTTTGAGGAGACAGGAACTGTCTACTGCTAGTTAAAAATCTGAATGGAATGCTATCCTTTTATACCACAGAAGTCTACAGAAAACATTTTCTTAAAGCAGAACTTCGCTCTCTTAATCAACATTAAGGCCTTTTGCTCGCTGCTGCCTAAAATTCTGCATTTCTAGGCATACAGACTTTTTTTTTTTTTTACTGATGTAAATGCAGCCAATTGTTTTTAGTGTGCCTGTACACACAGGTGCATAAACATGCGCTGCATATAGTTGAGTAAAAATAAATACAGAAACCTGAGTTGCTGGTCAGTATTTTGCCCGTGGATACATGCATAAAATGTTAATTTGAAGAAGTTAAAATTCCAATAAATGTCCCATAAGGTCACCCAGTAGACAACTAATACCCATAAAAGTCAAATGGTTGTTATGCTCACTGATCTGCACCCCTGCACCCCTGCGCAGGTGAACATTTGTCAAGATATTTTACTTATTTCAATAAAAATTTTGTACGAGAAAAAAACTGTTTTACCATAATGCATTCTGTGCATTAGACCCCTTTCACACTGGGACGATTTGCAGGTGCTATTGCGCTAAAAATAGCGCCTGCAAACCGACCTGAAACAGCGGCTGCTGTGTCTCCAGTGTGAAAGCCTGAGGGCTTTCACACTGGAGCGGTGCGCTAGCAGGACGGTAAAAAAAGTCCTCCTAGCCGCATCTTTGTGTGTATACCGCTCCTCCACCGCTCCTGCCCATTGAAATCAATGGGGCACCGCGAATATACTGCCGGCAAAGCGCCTCTGCAGAGGCGCTTTGCGGTGGTTTTTAACCCTTTTTTGCCCGCTAGCGGGGGGTAAAACCGCACCACTAGCGGCCGAGAGTGCATTTGCACTTTGCAAAGTGCACAGTCTATTTGCCTTTAGTAAATCAACCCCATAATCTTCTATGGTTAGAGTTACAATTGGTATTGATTTTCTCTTTGTTAGTCACATTTTGTCTCCATCTGTAAACATTGGCATATGGGTGAAGCATCTTACCCATCATGCAGCTTTTTGTTCAGCTTCTCAGTCACAGAATGAGACATTTTGTGGGTACATTTGGCAGTAAGCTCTGCAGCCTGCTCTATGTATGTGTATGATGAAAGGGAAAGCTGAGTTGAATATGGTCAGGGGAATCTTGGCAGCTATTTCTGTGTTTTGTGTGGTGTGATAACAACAGACTTGCTATACAGAGTGCTAATTAACATGCCGCTCACGTATTGAGAACTACAGGATGAGACAAGGAGTAGGTGTAAGGCACACAGTTAGGATTTCCTCCCACTGCCCTAACTTTTTCTCTTCATTTGCTTATTATTCAAGTAGTATCCACCCAGATCACAAAAGGCATTGATGAAGTCATGGTAACTGCCTTCAAATCAACAAAATGTAATGGATGTTTAATGAAACCACTTACAGAACTCGGACAAAAAGACATGTTTAGGTGTTAACATGGATACAGTACAAGACCTAGCTTGCTTACGGTATCATAATGCTGCCTTTATTTCTGATGAACCAGCTTTATTTATAATACCTAAAAAGAACATGTCATGCTGCCGATTATACATTTCATAATTTATTTCTACAAACTAGCATATCCTGTTTTAGCATGCCAGATCAAACCTAGCACAGCCCTGAATCATCATATTTAAGAGACAAATTCACTCCCCCCCCCCCCGCCCTAAAAAAAGGTTTTATCTTCCTTATGTAGCGACCTCACCCCATCTCTTTCTTCTAGGGGTATCACACACGACAGGGTGAGATGCGCTACGGCCCATGTCCTCCCCATAGCTGTGGGTGAGGTCGAGGCCAGTACCAGATATTTCCTCGGGCCTGTGTGCTTCTGTCAAGGATTAAGTCCTGCTGTGCCAACACTTCCCTTTGCTCCCATTAACCAGAGTTCCACACACCGATCACAGTCCAACTCTTGTTTTATTGCATAACTCACGATAAACAGTGCTTCAGTAGCCAACTGGTTGGGACTCAATAACAGTTTGATACAGGGGAATGAGCAGGTCGAGGCACTGTCCTGATTGTCAGCTAAACCACTGTGATCTCACCAGCGGTTACTATAGCCTTGGCTAGAAAGGACTTAGAACTTGAGAGTCTCTACCAGCGACTCAAGAGAACGTAGATAGGAGTACCTTCGCTGCGTTGTGGCCCCTGTCAGGGGAAGATGTCCCTCCAAGGGAGTTACCAGAGGCCCATCCATCACTGGGTTGATGCTGCTCCAGACTCTCCGAATGGGTAACCTCCCCAGCCTCCTCACCTCAGACATGGGCCCGATCCACTTCAGGGACCCTCGGACTTCTCCACCCTCGCGGGACCCAGTCGAAGTCACTGGGCCCCAGGCCTCCTGGTTTAGTACCTCACCCCAGGCTGAAGGTGCCTGGGATGGACTCCAACTCCATTCCGGTCAGGCCTAGGGCACCTGAGCCGGAATTCTGAACCGCCTACACCCAGGCCTAAGGTGCCTGGGCGCGTGATGAAGGACCTCCAAAAGAGCAAGACCTCGTGACCAGGGCGTCTCCCCCTTTTATCCCCTCCAATGATGCCACGGCAGGTTCCCCGCCCTCGCCGTACCATCTCCGAGAAGGGACAAAAAGGACAGCACTGTGGCGGCAAATCTACCTCGAGCCTGCAGGCACCTGCCACCCACAGGCCAAGGAGATTATTACACCGCCCAATCCTCCACGAATACAAATGGTCCAATTACTTCCATACTTTACACACCTGGACCATACTACCACCTAGGTGTACCCCACCTAAATTTAGAGACCCCGCTACATACTCCCCCCTGTGATTTGACGCTGGTCCCCAGCGTCTGGTGCAAACCCATGTCTCCCATAGAGTGGTGACATAAGCCTGACCCCAGAGGCTATCCCTAAAAATATGAACCTTAACCATACCAAGACCTGCTCAAAGGGGAGGGGAACATAAAACAACAAACTTTTTCATAAAAACCCTCTAAGCATGTACACATATACAATCCCTCCCTTTACTGTCTAAGAGCCACCCCATACTCAGTAGTCTTGACAGACGGATCTCCTGCAGAAGGGAGAAAAAAAAACAACACACAAGAAAAACCACATCCTGACATTATGTGTTAATTTGGAATGAATGGGTCTATCATCCGAGAGACCCATTCGCTCCAATGAGTAAAGTGATGCAAATGTACAAACAACAGCCGTTGCGCAACACCGCCACCTGGTGACGATGCCACGGTGATGACACTTGGTGAAATCTTCAGTCTTCCTGCGTCCCTACTCTGATTCTACCCCCAAAGTCTCAGCCTTTAAATTGTGAAAGAAGAGAGAACAAACAAACAGCTCTCATTCCTCCAAAGAGTAGGAAAAACAAAACAAAAACCCAAATAAAAAACTAGGGTACAGTTCGATGCTCCGGCAAGAACACTTCCAGAAAGTTGCTACAGAAAAAAAAAACACAAGTGAGTCTCTTCTCACAAGTAAAACTTCGGGTCAGGCAAGAACAAGGGCTTCAGATGTTTATCGAAAACCTCAATCGAATAGTCAGCGTCCTCTCCATCTTTCCTGCAGATGCGCACCTTGTCTGCGTGGATATGGCGGCCACACATCCAGTCTGCTCTGCAGTCTCTAAACTTTTTCGACACAGGTGGCGAACAGGACAAGTATCGCCGGGCATGAGGCACTTTAAGTTTCTCCCAAACGAACTCATCATACCACCGCTGTCGCAGAACTTCAACCTCAAACAGCAAGTCCCTGGGCAAGTAAGGATATTCCCATCCGTACTCGTGAGCGACCCTCTGAGAAAAGAGTCGTTGCAATCGGGTCAAAGGAGGCATTGTGGCCCGCTCACCTTCTCCTGGTTGAACAATGGCCTCCGGGTGTCGAGGTACTTTCACTACCTCGGATGGCTTTTCTCCCGGTGCCCGTAGTGATGCCTGCTGTTTCCCCGCCAACAAAACGGGTGATGCTGTGGACTGTGGAAAAGCAACCGGAGGACTAGGCTTCCTCGTAGACTCTGGGGCCTCCGCCTGGGGCGTGCTATCTCCTATGGACATAGGCAAATCTTGGGGTGCACGTAGCATAGGTAATGGGCGTTTGTCCCAGCCCTTCTGGTGAAACAGTTCATCAATCTCACCGTCATCTCCACAATCCGACAGTGACTCTAGGTCGGAGGTGTCATACATCTCCGCGGGAAGGTAGTCTCTAGTAGATGTGGAACTACCCTCCCTAGCGGGCTCCACCGACTGTGAACTCCCGACACCTCCAACCACCACCACAGTCCCAGCCCCTGGCTCACCTTGACCTTTTGTAGAACTGGGATGTCCAGGACTCTTCCAACCGGATCCATCCAGGCCAGGCAAGCGACGGGGTGAAGTTCGACCACGACCACAAGACGCCTGCACCAGGCCGACTTTCCTCTTCGGAGGTGGGAGCAGAGAATCTGTGGTGACCGAAGCAGCATCCTCGGATTTTTCTTTCTCAGTCTCTGATTGGGCAGTCACATCGCCCCGGTCAGTGCGTACGGGAACCTCCGCAAAGGCCTGGATCTCCCCTTCCGGAGTAGCGGTACCTGTGAGGCTGTTGAGGCGAAGGGCCCGGGGCCTTACTGTGGATGGCTCCACCTCGAACAAGAACTCTTTGCATGCCTCGCAACGCCCGAATGGCTTCAGGTGGACCACCAGTCCCGAACATCCGGGACAGATCACGCCGAGGGCCTCCATGTCTCTGCAGGTGTACAGAGCCAACTGTCCTCGGGGCCTGAGTTTTATCCCCGTGTCTGTAAGGGGAGCAGCAAAGGTAGTCATCTTCGTGGGGTAGGGAACCGGAATCCACGGGGAGCTTGAGGCCATCCCGACTGTCTGCTGCTCCATCACGCACTGACCACGCGCCAAAGTCTCCACGTGAGTTCCTCCACATGGCCAGACTCCTCCCACGACTTGCACGTTTTCGCGGGCTTCCATCAAACTCCGCCCACGAACTGCGTAGTCACGGGGTGCCTCATGGCGCAGTGCAGTAAAAGCCCCCACATGTAGTACGTCACACGGCTGGACTTCTCCCTCTTCTCGCTCCTCCGCATGGGCCTTTCCCGTCTTAGGGTCATTTCCACGACTTTGAGCAGGGATGCACTTTGGCCGATCACATGGCCGACCTGCTCGGAACTCCTCCGGGCAGCAAAGTCCAGACACAGCCATTCTTACTTCCAAAGTCAAAACACACATCATCCCGGACTCACGAGCCCCCACGTGTAGCGACCTCACCCCATCTCTTTCTTCTAGGGGTATCACACACGACAGGGTGAGATGCGCTACGGCCCATGTCCTCCCCATAGCTGTGGGTGAGGTGAAGGCCAGTACCAGATATTTCCTCGGGCCTGTGTGCTTCTGTCAAGGATTAAGTCCTGCTGTGCCAACACTTCCCTTTGCTCCCATTAACCAGAGTTCCACACACCGATCACAGTCCAACTCTTGTTTTATTGCATAACTCACAATAAACAGTGCTTCAGTAGCCAACTGGTTGGGACTCAATAACAGTTTGATACAGGGGAATGAGCAGGTCGAGGCACTGTCCTGATTGTCAGCTAAACCACTGTGATCTCACCAGTGGTTACTATAGCCTTGGCTAGAAAGGACTTAGAACTTGAGAGTCTCTACCAGCGACTCAAGAGAACGTAGATAGGAGTACCTTCGCTGCATTGTGGCCCCTGTCAGGGGAAGATGTCCCTCCAAGGGAGTTACCAGAGGCCCATCCGTCACTGGGTTGATGCTGCTGCAGACTCTCCGAATGGGTAACCTCCCCAGCCTCCTCACCTCAGACATGGGCCCGATCCACTTCAGGGACCTTCGGACTTCTCCACCCTCGCGGGACCCAGTCGAAGTCACTGGGCCCCAGGCCTCCTGGTTTAGTACCTCACCCCAGGCTGAAGGTGCCTGGGAAGGACTCCAACTCCATTCCGGTCAGGCCTAGGGCACCTGAGCCGGAATTCCGAACCGCCTACACCCAGGCCTAAGGTGCCTGGGCGCGTGATGAAGGACCTCCAAAAGAGCAAGACCTCGTGACCAGGGCGTCTCCCCCTTTTATCCCCTCCAATGACGCCACGGCAGGTTCCCCGCCCTCGCCGTACCATCTCCGAGAAGGGACAAAAAGGAAAGCACTGTGGCGGCAAATCTACCTCGAGCCTGCGGGCACCTGCCACCCACAGGCCAAGGAGATTATTACACCGCCCAATCCTCCACGAATACAAATGGTCCAATTACTCCCATACTTTACACACCTGGACCATACTACCACCCAGGTGTACCCCACCTAAATTTAGAGACCCCGCTACACTTACGACAACCTAGATATTCCCTACCCATTTCCCTACCCATGTGCTTACCTATAACAGTGGCAGCCCCTTAAGCTGCGGTTCACACTATTGCGATGCGGGAACCAGCGCAATTTCCAATACAAAATTAATGACCAGGGCCGCTGATAGAAATCATGGGGCCCCGCACAGCCTACCTGACGGGGCTCCCTTCAGCCCCACCCCTGGCCCCTCCCCAGACCCGCCTTGAAACAAAGTGCAGGTTTGTCTGCAAGTGAGATTTATCTTTCTCCAGCCAGTTATAAGTTTGATAATCCAAAAGAAATACTGTTTTCAGATGAGAACAGACCTCTTTAATATCTATATGTAATAAAAACCATTACCGTATATACTTGAGTATAAGCCGAGTTTTTCAGCCTTTTTTTTGGGCTGAAAGTCCCCCCCCTCGGCTTATACTCGAGTCATGTTGCTAGTCAGGTTACTTACTTGAGTCCAGCAGTCATCTATGTGTGTGGGGTCTCCGTATCCCAGCCCGCAGCTAGCACCCGCTCGCCCGTGCATTCTTCCCGCTCCTGTCCTGGTTTGAATGCATAGCAGAGACGCTGCTGTTACTCCCGCCCATGACGCTGACGCCGTGCGCTACGATTGGCTGCTGGGACTGCCATGTCCTAGCAGCCAGTGTCATAATTGGTGCTGCACCTCCAGGTGTCCTGCCGATTAATGTCCCCCCCTCAACAAAGCTATGAGTTACTGGTTCCCGCCCGCTGTGTGTGTTTTAAAAATCCTTCTGCAGTGGGCGGGAGCCAGAAGATGAAAGAGAGCGAAAGTCCGCTCTAATAAGGCAAGCATTAGAGTCATACATAAATGATGTTTGCACACTGATGGGGACACTCTGATTTTTCAGTAATGGGGACACTCTGATTTTTCAGTAATGGGGACACTCTGATTTTTCAGTAATGGGGACACTCAGTGAAAAATCAGCGTGTCCCCATCAGTGAAAAATCAGCGTGTCCCCATCAGTGAAAAATCAACGTGTCCCCATTAGTGAAAAATCAGCGTGTCCCCATTAGTGAAAAATCAGCGTGTCCCCATCAGTGAAAAATCAGCGTGTCCCCATCAGTGAAAAATCAGCGTGTCCCCATCAGTGAAAAATCAGATTTTACACTGATGGGGACACTCTGATAAAACACTGATGGGGACACTCTAATAAAACACTGATGGGGACACTCTGATAAAACACTGATGGGGACGCTCTGATAAAACACTGATGAGGACACTCTGATAAAACACTGATGGGGACACTCTAATAAAACACTGATGGGGACACTCTGATAAAACACGTTTGAGGACACTCTGATAAAACACGTTTGAGGACACTCTGATAAAACACTGATGGGGACACTCTAATAAAACACTGATGGGGACACTCTGATAAGACACTGATGGGGACATGGCTGATGGGGAGATTGTGGGAGAGGTGTGCAAAGGCTCTGATGGGGACAAATACTTTTTTTTTATCCTGTTAGAAATGGATTCCAATGCCGGTACTTCTAGTCCTGGACCAAAACAAAAACGGAGGTCATATGAAGCTGGTTTCAAACGTAAGGTTGTGTCCAGAGCAGAAGAAAGCAATAACAGTATTGCAAGTAGGGAATTTTGTGTTGACGAAAAACAAGTGAGGGAGTGGCGGAAAATGAAAGCTGACTTGGAAAAGATTCCAAAGGCAAAAAAAGCTTGACGTGGTTTGACGACTTCATATGAAGCTCCAGAGACTAAATTGCATGAATGGGTTATGGAGTGTCATCAAAATGGTTACTGCGTAACACGCATGGGTATTCGCTTACGTGCCCTTCAAATGGCTAAAGATGACAAATTCAAAGCACCAGGCATTGAAAATTTTGTTGCGTCAGCAGGATGGTGTATCCGCTTTATGAATAGGTTTGCCTTATGTTTGCGGCAAAGAACAAAGATTTCGCAGAAGTTGCCAAAAGACCTTGATGAAAAAGTGATGTCATTCCATTCATTCATCATAAAACAAAGAAGGATCCATAACTATGACCTGGGAGATATTGGGAATATGGATGAAACACCTATGACCTTTGATCTTCCAAGCAACAGAACCGTGGCAAGTTTGGGAGAAAAAACTATTTTTCTCAGAACCACAGGAAATGAAAAAAACCATTTCACAGTCGTTCTGTCATGTTTGGCTAATGGAACTAAGCTGCAGCCTGTCATTATTTTTAAAAGAAAGACCTTGCCTAAAAAGGTCAAATTCCCACCACGAATTACAGTGCGTGCACATATTAAAGGCTGGATGGATGAAGACGGAACAAAAAAATGGCTGGAAGAAATTTGGAACGGACGACCAGGAACAGCCTTAAAGAAAAAAACATCATTGCTAGTTTGGGATATGTTCAGAGCCCACACATCTGATGCCATAAAAACATTGGCAAAGTCTTCTCAAGTTACTTTGGCCGTTATTCCAGGTGGGCTTACATCTGTATTGCAGCCCCTAGATGTGTTTAAATAAACCTTTCAAAGACCGTGTGCGAAAGATGTGGCATGAATGGATATCATCTGGTCAAGCCCGACTGACAAAAGTTGGAAATCTGGTGAAGCCCGACATAGAATTGATAGCGAAGTGGGTTCGTGATGCATGGGAAGAGATTCCAGAGAACATGGTGCAACGCGCCTTCAAGAAATGTGGCATTAGTAATGCTATGGATGGCAGTGAAGACAGCGTTTTGTATGAGAACGACAGCAGTGATGGTGATGACTGCGAACTCAGTGATGATGACAATGTCTACGCTGATAACCTCACACGAGCTAACACTGAAGCTCTCTTTGGACATACAGATGATGAGGAGGAATCCAGTTTTGAAGGATTTTAACTTGTGTTTTAGCTTTTAGCTTGGTTGCTGATTGAGCTACCATATTGTTTTTTGTTGACCCTCTTTTGCACTTACAGAGCTAGTTTACTGTTTGTCTTTGAAATAAATATTTCAACAAAATTTAATCTCTTGATGCCTCAATTAATGTAATTTTATTGGTAACTATTTTTAGTTTTGAAATTTACCGTACCAGTAGCTGCTGCACTTCCCCCCTAGGCTTATACTCGAGTCAATATGTTTTCCCAGTTTTTTGTAGTAACATTAGGTACCTCGGCTTATACTCGGGTCGGCTTATACTCGAGTATATACGGTAATCAATGAATGAAGCAGTATTTCGAAAAAAACTGGGAAATTAAACAAATTAAAAGGGTGGAAAAAAATAACAAGCCAGGTCTCGTTAAAGATAGTTTACTGTACCAAAATCCAATAAAAGTGCCATAGTAAATAGGTACAGTGCCATCCATGCTGCCAATGTCATAAAGCGTGTGCTGCCTGCCAGTGGCGTACTAACTAGGGGGCAGGGGGGGGCGGTCCACACCGGGTGCCACACACTGCGGGGGGGGGGGTGTCAGGCCGGCACCCCCCGTGGGTGAAGGGGGGGCGCGGGGCGGCTCAGGCAGTGCAGAGGCGCGGTGACAGGGCAGCCAGGAGAGCCGATCTGTGAGTGTGCGGGGCTGCCCGGGCCGGGTGTGGAACGTACCACTACCCGGAGTGACATCCAGAGCCTCCAGAGTCGGCCAAGCGGTGCGGAAGAAAGAAGACACTCTCTCCTCCTATACTACAGGAGGAAAGAGAGACAGTGAGCAGCGCTGAACAGAGGAAGGAACTGCTGGAGTTAACCAGCAGGTGATAGGTTGCTAGGTGGTCTTAGCAACCAATCATTATCTTTGGTAATATGAAAAATAACTCCAGCAGTTCCCGCGCTGCTGTGTGTCTCCCACTGGCTGCATGATTAAGGTAGGAAGGGGGAGGGGGCTGTCACAGTCTATGTAACATGCAGGGGGTGCAGGATGCTGTGTAAAGGAGTCCAGAGGTGCAGGGTGCTGTGTGAAGGGATCCAGAGGTGCAGGGTGCTGTGTGAAGGGATCCAGAGGTGCAGGGTGCTGTGTGAAGAGATCCAGAGGTGCAGGGTGTTGAGTGAAGGGGTCCAGAGATGCAGGATGCTGTGTAAAGGGATCCAGAGGTACAGGGTGCTGTGTGAGGGGGTCCAGAGGTGCAGGGTGCTGTGTGAAGGGATCCAGAGGTGCTGTGTGAAGGGATCCAGAGGTGCAGGGTGCTGTGTGAAGGGATCCAGAGGTGTAGGGTGCTGTGTGAAGGGGTCCAGAGGTGTAGGGTGCTGTGTGAAGGGGTCCAGAGGTGCAGGGTGCTGTGTAATATAAAAGGGGTCCAGAGGTGCAGGTTGCTGTGTAAAGGGGTCCAGAGGTACAGGGTGCTATGTAAAGGGGTCCAGAGGTGCAGGGTGCTGTGTAATGTGAAGGGGTCCAGAGGTGCAGGGTGCTGTGTAATGTAAAGGGGTCCAGAGGTGCAGGGGGCTGTGTAATGTAAAGGGGTCCAGAGGTGCAGGGTGCTGGGTGAAGGGGTCCAGAGGTGCAGGGTGCTGTGTAATGTAAAGGGGTCCAGAGGTGCAGGGTGCTGTGTAATGTAAAGGGGTTCAGAGGTGCAGGAGGCTGTGTAATGTAAAGGGGTCCAGAGGTGCAGGGTGCTGTGTGAAGGGGTCAGAGGTGCAGGGTGCTGTGTAATGTAAAGGGGTCCAGAGGTGCAGGGTGCTGTGTAAAGGGGTCCAGAGGTGCAGGGTGCTGTGTAAAGGGGTGAAAACGTGGAGAGGGGGTACACAGTAGTGGCAAAAAGATATTGGGGGATGCAGAGGTATGCAGGGGGCACAGTGGGGTGTTTTTACATTTTTAACATGGGGGGGGTGCCAGATATAGGATCCTCCCCGGGTGCCAAATGCTCTAGGTATGCCCCTGCTGCCTGCAGAGACAATGCCACCCATGCTGCCAATGCCATAACGCATGTGCTGCCTGCAGGGACAGTGTCACCCATGCTGCCAATGCCATAACGCATTTGCTGCCTGTAGAGATAGTGTCACCCATGCTGCCAATGCCATAACTCATGTGCTGCCTGCAGAGACAGTGCCACCCATGCTGTCAATGCCATAACTCATGTGCTGCCTGAAGAGACAGTGCCACCCATGCTGCTAATGCCATAATGCATGTGCTGCCTGCAGAGACAGTGCCACCCATGCTGCTAATGCCATAATGTGTACAGTAGATGCTGCAGACAGATACAGTGTGTAATCATCATATAGTAGATGTGGATGATTATATGTGCAAATTAGCAAATATATTGGGGGCGCTAAAATACTAATAGATCATTAACAAAAATAATAAATATATTGATGAACTAATATTGATTATATATACACACCAGCAAAAAGGAATGAGCCACAATGATCAGTCTATGGCTAACCAGCCAACATAGACAACGACATATGCAATCTCCTTGTTGAGATAGCAATGATGACCCATCAAGTGAAAATCAAATACATATATAAATGTGACACTGAGTGCAACAAAAATACAAAAATTACAGTGCCAATAGTGATAATTGAATATCCCAAAGAATTAAACAAATATCAACAATGGAACATGTGATACAATGTGCAGTACCAATGGTGACAACTAAATGTCCCAGAAATTGTGCAAATATCAATGTTTAAACAAATAAAAGTCCATGGATAAGAAACAGTGAAATAAATCCTTGTGCAAAAACTTGATCCAACAGAAATATTGCTTGAAGTGATAGCCTTCACCAACTTATTATAGGACACCCGATAGTGCTCATGATACATAAAGCAGCTTACCAGATTGTATTGACTCTTTTAATTAACAAGGAGTCATATGCGCTTTGAGCAAGTTCCACTTGCTAACATGGATAGTGATGTCAAACCTGGGCATAGGAGATCCCTGCCTCCCGGAGGCTCAGATGAAGATGTACAAACCACAAGAAAGAGAAATGGAGCGGAAATAGTGTAATTCAGTTTTAATAATAAAGGATAAGTAACAACATGGCAGCCAAATGCCCTCTTACTTGGATAGTGCCTTGAGCCCGGCACTGAGGCTGGAGAGCGAGGACTAGTAGGGCTAGTGACCCGAGTGGAGAAGAACCGGCGTGCGTTCCACCTTGTTTAGAGGAAGAGCCAGCAGGACCGGAAGTGTCGTCAGGACGTAGTCTAGCGTCGCCTCGACAGCTGTTTCGTAATGCACGTCGTCAGGAAGCATATAGTAGATCTTGAATCACCCCCCAAGCAAGCACACACCTGTGTTAGCCCTACGAGCCGCTTCCTCTCTGATCCTGCTGCTGCCTGGAGTCAGGATTTTTAAATGTCAGCTGTGTTGCTTCCTCTGCTGCCGCTACCGTTCGCCTCACTTGTTCTTCTCCAGTCTCAGGCCGAGTGGGGAACAGAGCAGAGCGCCATGAGCGGAGGGAGATAAATCACTCCTCCAGGGAAGGCAATATGCAGACTGGGACTCGAGCCAGCACTAACATGCAGAGAAATAATCCCTCCCACACAGCCGCAAGAACATCTATACGGTGGGACCCAGAAAGTTGAAAAAAATTTTTTTTTTTAATTTTGCATTCTTTCATTCTCTGTTCAGATTGCCCGGCCCCCCCTGCTGACTGGGCCCGGTACAACAGGGCCAGTTGTCCTGGCTTATCAGTGGCCCTGTTAATGACACCCCCAGATCGGTTTGCAGATCGCAGTGCGAACTGTGAATTCGGACATTGCGGGAGAAAAAAGGTTCCTGCACCATTTTCCTACGAATCCAATGTGAGTTCAATCATACAAATTGTACACAATGCGGTGCGAATCACATGCAATATCTGTGTTAGTAATAGTGTGAATCCAGGCTCAGGGTTTTCCTCTTTTTAGCCAAAACCTTCTCTAATGCTGGTTGCACTGCAGTGAGTCCCTTCAAGTAGACTTGAGTGGGGCCATGGGATTGCTGGCAGCAGGCATTCCAGACAAGCACACCAAAAAATGATCCAGACAAGAATCTTTAGGATAAATACTGGCCATGGCTTTATTATTGTTTTTTTCAAAGCAATTGTAATAATAATAATTAAACTCATTACCACTTATTACTTAAATATTCTTCACAAAGTAAACATTTGGCTGGCCAAAGACCAGAGGACTTTTTGCGATTCGGCACTGCGTCTCTGACAATTGCGCAGACGTGGCTCCCAAACACTATTGATGTCCTTTTTTCCCCACAAATAGAGCTTTCTTTTGGTGGTATTTGATCATCTCTGCGGTTTTTATTTTTTGCGCTATTAACAAAAATAGAGCGACAATTTAAAAAAAAATTCAATATTTTTTACTCTTTGCGGTAATAAATATCCCCAAAAAATCTATAAAAAAACTAAATTTTTCCACAGTTTAGGCCGATATGTATTCTTCTACATATTTTTGGTAAAAAAAAATCGCAATAAGCGTATATTGATTGGTTTGCGCAAAAGTTCTAGCGTCTACAAAATAGGGGATAGTTTTATGGCATTTTTATTGTTATTATTTTTTTTTTTACTAGTAATGGCGGCGATCAGTGTTTTTTATCGTGACTGCGACATTATGGCGGACTTATCGGACACTTTTGACACATTTTTGGGGCCATTGTCATTTTTACAGCGATCAGTGCTATAAATATGCACTGATTACTGTGAAAATGACACTGGCCGTGAAGGGGTTAACCACTAGGTGGCGCTGAAGGGGTTAAGTGTGTCCTAGGGAGTGATTCTAACTGTTAGGGGGCGTGGCTACGAGTGACACATCACTGATCGCTGCTCCCGATGAGAGGGAGCATACGATCAGTGACAGTGTCACTAGGCAGAATGGGGAGATGATTGTTTACACTTGCCTCCCCCGTTCTGCAGCTCTGTGACCCGATCGCGGGACACCGGCAGACATCGTGTCCGCGGGTCCCGCGGGCACGGTCACGGAGCTTGCGGCGTGCGCGTGCCGCCGGCAGCACGCGTGCACCCGCACGGTGGGAATTTCAAAGTGACGTAAATATACATTACTTTTGCCCAGCCGTGCCATTCTGCCGACGTATATGTACAGGAGCCGGTCGGGAACCGGTTAAAGCACAGCCCAGCCACTACGGCTTGGGCCGAATAATACTTTATTTTCCACAAAATGTAACCATTTTGCCCCTTTTAAAAAAGGGTCGTACCATAATAAGCGGCAACAAGGGCTGGGTGGGGGGGAGAGTTGTCCTGGTGAAAACTCTCTGGCGACTGGCAAAATACAATACCCAGGGCCCCATTTTCTGGGGGGTCATGTGACCTCTTCTGACCAATCCTATCCTGACCCCAATTTCTAGAAAGTTCTTAAACATCAGCTGACTTCGCTGGCCAGTAATATTCAACTCTATGAACTACCACATAGCGCCCAACTGTCCCTGATTTCGAGGGGCTGTCCCTGATTTGGAGCAATGTCCCTCTGTCCCTCATTCTTCCTCATTTGTCCCTCAATTTAGTCTGATCTATAGAGTTGTATGTAAAATGCACTTTTTATCTATCAAAAAGTGTTTTCCAGCCCTAAACCTTTCATCTGATTTCTAAATTGCTGCATTTGTAAATTCCAAAAGTCAAAATAAAGGAATAGTGGTGGTAAAAAAAGCAGTTGTGGGTTTAACCAATCTTTCTTTTTCGTACATCACGGGACACAGAGCGACTTAGTCATTACTAATGGGTTATATAGATTACCTTCAGGTGTTGGCACTGGCCAATTCCAAACCGGAAGTACCCTCCCCTATATAAGCCCCTCCCATCCGGGAGCACCTCAGTTTTTTGCCAGTGTCTAAGGTGTTGGCCAAAGAGTAACATGTGTTTTCACTGGGCTTGCGTACAGGTTCTTTTGGGCCTTAGTAAGCTGTTCCGGATCCCACCAAAAAAGCTTCATAGCTAAACGGTCGGTACCCGGGCCTTGCAGCAGAAGAGCAAGGTTTTGCCTGTAATGCCTCTCTTAGGAGGGCTGGACCCTGGGATCCAGAGCTCTGGTCATACCCACGACCAAGATGTCTGTGCAGGGTGCTATACAGGTCCAGGGGAGTGGAATCCTTGGGAACCCGGTCCCTGAAGGTTTAATTACAATGCCTGCCGTGATAGGTGAAGTTTGGACTTCTGTGGACCAAACAAAGTCCTGCGGCGGGGATCAGGTAAGTGGGGGCCCCCAGGAACTTGGTTCTATTGGGGGACCCCCAAGCCTAATTTGTCTTTCTGTCTGTTACCTAACGGTATTCCCGCTAATATCTGTGTATGCCTGTAACTACTGAAAATGTAAAATTTTAATAGTAGTCAAGAAAAAAAAAAAAAAAAAAAGGGACCGCGGTACCTGTGTTAAACCACTAGAGGCCGCTGTAGTCCATTTTTCTTGTCATGTGGATCTTTGGTTTTCTCAAGTCAAAAGATCCAGGCAGTTGGTAAGTTTCTCTGTGGGAATCCACTTCCTCTGCCCTGTTGCTGCGCTCATCCACCGCACAGGCCCTCCGGCAAAAAGGGCCCTGGCTCCTAGTCCCTGTTTGATTTTGAAAAGGGCGCCAATGGTGCACGGGCGCGCGCGCGGGCGCGTGCACGCGCCTCCTATGAAAAAAAAGGGGCGGGGCGGGTGGATGACGCTCGATGCGCGCCGCGGCGCTTCTGCGCATGTGCAGGCGTCCCAGCATGGATAAAAGACACAGTACAAGTGTCAGCTGGATGCAAACAGAGCTAGCAACAAACAGTGGCACACAGAGGCGGTTGATGCAGGCATCCCCATAGAAAGGCACTTTAGTGGACACCAGCTGGTATATAGCAGCAACTGTGTTAGACTATTACCAGCAAAAATTGGTGTATGACGACGGGAATACCTCAGCTTTGTGCTTAAAGGATATGTCGTCCAGACGCTCCGGAAATAGGTCTTCCAGGAAGCCAAAGGGGTCTCCATCGGGCTCTGAGGATATTGGGCATGCTTGTACTGCACCAATCTCCCCTGAGAATTCAGAGGTCAGTAGCCGTAGAAACCCCGCAGGAGTGCCTGGTGCTGCGGCTGTCCCCAGTCCACCTGCTCCTGTATATATAACAGAGGAGGTTTTATCCTCAACTCTGGGAGGATTGGAAGAGAGATTAACAGCATTGATCGCTGCTTCCCTGTCACAGGAAAAGCGCGTCCGATCTCCGTCTCCTCCTTCAGAGTGCCTGTTAGTGGAGGAACAGCCCCACACAGAGATCAACCTACCTGAAGGGGATCAGGATGAGGTTTATTCAGTTATGGAGGAATCAACAGTGGAAGAACCTTTCTCAGCATCTCAGGCTGAAAGATTATGGGTTCAGTCTCTGACTAACATGGTCCGATCAGCATTTAAAATGCCTCTGGCGGAACCACCATCCACTACGGTTTCCTCGCTGGGGTCGCTAAAAGCTCCCCAGGCTGTCTGTTCCTTCCCAATCCACCCTTTATTAGAAGGGCTTATTTACCAGGATTGGGAGCATCCTGATAAAATATTTGCTCCCCCCAAGAGATTTCCGGTGATCTATCCCATGGAGGATAAGTTCATAAAAAAATGGAGGGTCCCTACAGTGGACGCAGCCATCTCTTCTGTTAACAAATCACTGACATGTCCAGTAGATAATGTTCCAATGTTCAAAGACCCAATAGATAAAAAATTGGAGTCTTTACTAAAATCTGCTTTCTCTACAGCAAGCATGGTGACACAACCTGCGGTAGCAGCGATTGGAGTCTGCCAAGCAGTGAAAGATCAGTTGAAACAAGTCTTAAGGGACTTACCAGATCAGCAGGCTCTTGCCCTAGCTGACCTGCCTAGAGCCTTGTGTTTTGCGGTGGACGCCATAAAGGATACAATCCAACAGGCCTCCCGCTTTACGCTGTCTATAGTACATATGCGTAGGCTTCTGTGGCTCAAAAACTGGTCTGCTGAAGCTCCCTGTAAAAAACTGCTGGTTAGCTTCCCATTTCATGGAGAACGCTTATTTGGAGAAGATCTGGACAAATATATCCAGAAAATTTCTGCCGGTAAAAGTTCACTCTTACCGGTTAAGAACAAGGGTAGAAGTCCTTCTTTTAAGAGGCCTACTTCTCCAGTCCCGGGCACATCGGCTGTGAAGCAGTTCCGACGGCCTCCGCGGTCAAATTCAGGGGGCAGAAATCAGGGACAATCACAGGGTAACAAGAAACCCTGGATCAAGAGAGGTACAAAACCTCCCCCCACGGCATGAAGCGTTGCCCCCACTCAATCGGGTGGGGGGAAGACTTCAGTTGTTCACAGAGACCTGGCGGGACACCATCAGAGACAGATGGGTGCTCTCCGCAGTAAGTCTGGGATACAAGCTGGAGTTAAAAGGCACTCCTCCTGCCCAATTTATGAGGTCAAACGTGCCAAGAGATCCCCAGAAGAGAGGATCCCTCCTTCTGGCACTAGAACAACTATTGCTCCAAGGTGTAATCATGAAGGTTCCCCTGGAAGAAAGCGGATTCGGGTTTTACTCGAACCTTTTCACAGTCCCCAAACCAAATGGGGACGTGAGGCCCATATTAAATCTAAAAGGGCTAAACAAGTTCCTAAATATCAGGACTTTTCGGATGGAGTCGATCCGATCGGTGGCCACCGCCCTACAAGGGCAGGAATGGTTAGCCTCGATCGACATAAAGGATGCTTATCTGCATATTCCCATCTTTCCGGCCCACCAGAAATTTCTACGCTTTGCAGTAGAAGGGCGCCATTTTCAGTTCAGAGCCTTACCTTTCGGTCTGGCCACAGCACCACGAGTGTTCACAAAAATTCTGGCCCCATTATTGGCCAATCTAAGAACACAGGGTGTAACGATAATGGCATATCTAGACGACCTGCTACTAATAGACCACTCAGTGGAAAAGCTGGAAGTAGCTATTCACAAGACAATCAAGTATCTGGAATATCACGGTTGGATTATCAACCGGGACAAGTCAGCTCTAAGACCAGTCAAAAGTCTGGAATACTTAGGGCTAAGGCTGGATTCAAATCAGAGAAAGATTTTCTTACCTCCAGAGAAGGTGTCGTCTTTAAAAGATTTGACCCACTTAGTGGGTACAAAAAGAAAACCATCCATACGCCTCTGCATGAGGCTGCTGGGAAAAATGGTGGCTTCATTCGAAGCGGTACCCTACGGTCAATTCCATTCAAGGAATTTGCAAAGGGCCATACTGTCAGCCTGGAACAAAAAAGTTCAGGCTTTAGACTTACCAATGTCCCCTTCCGTTCGCAAGAGCCTCCATTGGTGGTTGGTACCAGAATCTGGAAAAAGGGAAACCCTTTAGTCCGGTTTCTTGGAAGGTGGTCACTACAGATGCCAGCCTCATAGACTGGGGGGCAGTACTGGAGCAATGGTCTCTCCAGGGCAAGTGGTCAGAAGCAGAGAAGGCCCTGCCCACCAATCTCTTAGAGATACGAGAGCCGGTATGCCCTAGTAGCATGGACATCCAAACTCCAAGGGTCACCTGTCAGAATTCAATCAGACAATGCCACAGCAGTGGCATATATCAATCACCAGGGTGACACCAGGAGTCGTGCAGCCCAGAGGGAAGCGAATTGCATCCTGGAATGGGCAGAAAGGTATGTCACAGCCATATCCGCGGTTTTCATCCCAGGAGTATAAAATTGGAGAGCAGACTTTTTAAGTCGCCAGCAATTATGCCCGGGGAATGGTCTCTTCACCCCGACGTTTTACAGGCAATATGCCAGCGGTGGGGAACACCGGATGTAGATCTGCTAGCATCCAGATTCAACGCAAAGGTGGACAGATTTGTGTCTCGCACAAAGGATCCCTAGCTTGCGGTTCGGATGCCCTAGTGTTCCCTTGGGATCAGTTCAAGCTGATATAGGCATTCCCACCGCGATTAATCCGCAGAATCAGGGTAGAAAAGAAACCAGTGATTCTGGTGGCTCCAGCGTGGCCCCGAAGGGCATGGTACGCGGAGATTGTAAAAATGTCAGTGAGGAGTCCTTGGACCCTCCCACATCGTCCGGACCTGCTGTCGCAAGGAGCGATATACCACCCTTCCTTACCAGCCCTAGGTTTGACGGCCTGGCTATTGAAGCCCACATTCTGAAAAAGAGAGGGCTCTCTAATTCTGTGGTATCTACCATGATCAATGCCAGGAAGCCGGTATCCAGGCAGATCTATTATAGGATCTGGAAAACGTACATTACGTGGTGTGAGGCCAAGAGATGGCATCCACGTAAGTACGTGATAGGGAGGATTTTGGACTTCCTACAGTGGGCTGTAGATAGGAAGCTGGCCTTGAGTACTATCAAGGGTCAGATTTCGGCCTTGTCAATATTTTTTCAAAGGCCCTTGGCTTCGCATTCACTAGTCAAAGCTTTCATACAAGGAGTGATGCGTATTAGCCCTCCGGTTAGTATTCCCATATGTCCTTGGGACTTAAACCTGGTTCTGTCAGTTCTACAGAAACAACCGTTTGAACCATTGCAACATATTTCCTTGGTTCTTCTCACCAGGAAATTGATTTTCTTAGTAGCCGTTTGTTCGGCTAAAAGAGTATCGGAATTAGCCGCCTTGTCCTGTAAGGAGCCATATCTGGTTGTCCATAAGGACAGAGTAGTATTACGTCCTCATCCAGCCTTTCTTCCTAAGGTGGTATCGAGGTTTCATTTGAACCAAGATGTGGTTCTTCCTTCTTTTTTCCCCAAACCTAGCTCGGTAGAGGAAAAGTTATTACATTCCTTGGATGTAGTAAGAGCAGTTAAAGCTTATCTAAAAGCCACTGCTCAGATTCGCAGAACGGATATTTTGTTTATTCTGCCGGAAGGCCCTAAAAAGGGTCAGGCAGCATCAAAATCCACTTTAGCCAAGTGGATTCGACAGGTCATAATACAAGCCTATGGCTTGAGAAAGAGACCGCCTCCATTCAAAGTTAGGGCGCACTCCACAAGAGCAGTTAGAACTTCATGGGCAGTGCATCACCAGGCCTCCCTGGCTCAAGTATGTAAGGCCGCAACATGGTCTTCGGTACACACGTTTACTAGATTCTACCAGGTAGACGTTAGAAGTCAGGAGGATGTCGCCTTTGGGCGCAGTGTGTTGCAGGCCGCAAAAGATCCTCATGCCTGATGGCGCCCAGCTTATGTATCCCTCCCCTCATTTGGCATTGCTTTGGGACGTCCCATTAGTAATGACTAAGTCGCTCTGTGTCCCGTGATGTACGAAAAAGAAAAAGGGATTTTTATAACAGCTTACCTGTAAAATCCTTTTCTTGGAGTACATCACGGGACACAGAGCTCCCACCCCTCTTTTTGGGACACTTATTGCTTGGCTACAAAACTGAGGTGCTCCCGGATGGGAGGGGCTTATATAGGGGAGGGTACTTCCGGTTTGGAATTGGCCAGTGCCAACACCTGAAGGTAATCTATATAACCCATTAGTAATGACTAAGTCGCTCTGTGTCCCGTGATGTACTCCAAGAAAAGGATTTTACAGGTAAGCTGTTATAAAAATCCTTTTTTTTTGTCCAATTCTCCTTTAAGGGGGCGTGACAAGGGGTGTGTCCTATGCCTGCATACTTTTGCCGATAGGTGTCTCTCATTCCCATTTCAAAAAGTTGGGAGGTATGCTACCATAGCTTAGGGCAGTGGTTCTCAACTCCAGTCCTCAGGGCCCACCAACAGGCCAGGTTTGCAAGATAACTGAAATGCATCACAGGTGATATAATTTGCTGCTCAGGGATTGCAGTATTCTAGTCTGCATCTCACCAAGGTAATACTTAAAATCTGGCCTGTTAGTGGGTCCTGAGGACAGGAGTTGAGAACCACTGGCTTAGGGGGTACTAGAAACCGTCACTGCCTCAATCCCATGAGGAAAGGGGGGCCTTAAAACCGTATTTCCCTCCTTTTTTCCTCACATTCTTCTATACTAGAGGTGTTAGGGGCATGTTCCTATTCAAGTCTATGGAGACTCACTGGGCAGGCACAGCCAGTGCTGAAGAAAATGTTGGTCTTTAGAAGGGTAAACAGCAAGCAAGCACCTGAGTAGGGCAGTGTCTGTCTGGGTTAGATTCGATTTTGGGGCTAGGGAGGGTAAACAAGTATGTTTTTTATGTGAGCTTGCCCTTTGACGTGATATGTAAAAGTACTCTGTAAATACTTACCTTTTCTGACGTTTACTTCTCTCAAAGCTACTCCAATCCTGGGAAATCCTCCGATGAAGTCTGGTTCCTTCCTCTTACCCTCAACCAATATCGGATACAATAGTAATGAGAAGGTTAGCAGGGGGAATGTGAGAAATATGGGGGAACAAAGAGTTTGTCACTTCCAGGAGACTTGATTTCTCTTCGCTCTTCAGCAGAAGATTTATCAGGATCAGAGCAGCATTCAGTGACATAAGCAGCAGGTATGGCTGGGCCTAAAATATTTACTATAGTGACAGAGCTGCTTTAACCACTTCCATACAGGGCTTTTTATACCACTTCCATACCGGGCCTATTCTGGCACTTCTCTCCTACATGTACAAATCATCATTCTTTTGCTAGAAAATTACTCAGAACCCCCAAACATTATATATGTTTTTTTTTAGCAGACACCCTAGGGAATAAAATGACGGTCGTTGCAACTTTTTATCTTGCACAGTATTTGCGCAATAATTTTTCAAAAGCCTTTTTTTGGGGAAAAAATGGTTTCATGAATTAAAAAATAACAAAACAGTAAAGCTAGCCCAATTTGTTTGTAAAATATGAAAGCTTATGTTACGCCGAGTAAAAAGATACCTAACATGTCACGCTTTAAAATTGCGCACACTCATGGAATGGGGCCAAACTTCGGTACTTAAAAATCTCCATAGGCGACGGTTTGAAATTTTTTACAGGTTACCAGGTTAGAGTTACAGAGGAGGTCTAGTGCCAGAATTGTTGCACGCGCTCTAACGCACGCGGCGATACCTCACATATGTGGTTTGAATGGCGTTTACATATGCGGGCGGGACTTACGTGTGTGTTCGCTTCTAAGCGCGTGCTATTGGGGACGGGCGTTTTAAAAAAAATAAAATATTATTTTTATTTTTATTTTACTTTTTTTTTTTTTTTTTTTTTACTTTTTTTTTACACTTTTTATTTTTATTTTATCACTTGTATTCCTATTACAAGGAATGTAAACATCCCTTGTAATAGGAATGTGTGTGACAGGTCCTCTTTATGGAGAGATGCAGGGTCAATAAGACCCCACATCTCTCCTCCAGGCTGGAAAGCATGAGATCGTGAAAAAATTTTCACTGATCTCATACTTATAGCCGCAATGGCGGCTTTGTTTACATTTGAGGACCCGGGCGTGACGTCATCACATCGCGCCCGGGCCTCCGACGATCATAGAGATGACTGGTGACCATCTGGTCACCAGTCATCTCTATGCTCGTCACGTGACCCACCACCGGCGCCGGACGATTCTCTCCGGGTCCCCGATGGCACAGGAGAGCCCGGAGAAGCACCGGATGGCGGCGGGAGGGGGGGATGTCCCCTCCCGCCGCCTATGATCATTCTTATGGTGCGCAGGATCGTCGGCTGAACAAAAGGATATCTGAATGATGCCTCTAGCTGCAGGCATCATTCAGATATCCCCCCTCAAACCCAGGACGTCATATGACGTCCACCCGGAGGGAGAGAGGGTTCCTGCCAGCGTCATTTTACAATGGCCCGGTATGGAAGGGGTTAAACAGAATGTATACTGCTCTTGTACTATTGTTTCGCCTATGTTATGGTCAGGACTAAATAAAAAATAAACCTTTGTTTTTTTAAGTCAGATTGTCATGGATATGCAGCATAGTTGCCAACATTGCAAAAAAAACATCTGGGACACTTTTTTTGTATTGAGGCGGAGCCTTGCTATAATCAGGGGGCGGGGCATTCGTTTGTAGGCGTGTCATGCTGGAGTGAAAAATAGTGGGTGTGGTTTAAATGGGCGTGGTTCAAAGGGGTGTGGCTAGAGTCCGAGGTGAGAGAAAGAGAGAGAAAGAAATAGAAAGAAAGAAGCCAGATCCTACACCACAATAGTAATGTGTAACAAAATTGGCAGATAAGGATACTCCAAAACACCTGTTGGCGCTTCAATCATCCCGGCACCATGGTTGTTACGGTGTCAGGATGATTGAAGTGCATTATTTCTATTTTTACATTGTAATATAAAATGAAATCATTCAACTCACCATAATGCCGAATCAGTGGAAGCCCTGAGCGTGTTACCTGCCACGTCGCCTGCCACCAGATGGCCTCCCCAGCAGTCCGTCCTTGCATCAGGTGCCTCCCCAGCAGTCCGTCCTTGCATCAGGTGCCTCCCCAGCAGTCCGTCCTTGCATCAGGTGCCTCCCCAGCAGTCCGTCCTTGCATCAGGTGCCTCCCCAGCAGTCCGTCCTTGCATCAGGTGCCTCCCCAGCAGTCCGTCCTTGCATCAGGTGCCTCCCCAGCAGAGCCCCCTCCACACTTGTGGACAAGGGTCCAAAAATCATGATTGTCCCGGGAAATTCGGGACTGTTGGTAACTATGCAGGCGTCCCCAGTGGAGTCCCCCCTTACATCAGGCGTCCCCAGTGGAGTCCCCCCTTACATCAAGTGTCCCCAGAGGAGTCCCTCCTTACATCAGGCGTCCCCAGCGGAGTCCCTCCTTACATCAGGCGTCCCCAGAGGAGTCCATCCTTACCTCAGGCATACCCAGCGGAGTCCTTCCTTACATCAGGTGTACCCAGAGGAGTCCCCCTTACATCAGGTGTCCCCAGCAGAGTCCCCCCTTACATCAGGCGTCCCCAGCGGAGTCCCCCCTTACATCAGGCGTCCCCAGCGGAGTCCCCCCTTACATCAGGCGTCCCCAGCGGAGTCCCCCCTTACATCAGGCGTCCCCAGTGAAGTCCCCCTTACATCAAGTGTCCCCAGCGGAGTCCCCCCTTACCTCAGGTGTCCCCAGCGGAGTCCCCCCTTACCTCAGGCGTCCCCAGCGGAGTCCCCCCTTACCTCAGGCGTCCCCAGCGGAGTCCCCCCTTACCTCAGGCGTCCCCAGCGGAGTCCCCCCTTACCTCAGGCGTCCCCAGCGGAGTCCCCCCTTACATCAGGCGTCCCCATCGGAGTCCCCCTTACATCAGGCGTCCCCAGCGGAGTCCCCCCTTACATCAGGCGTCCCCAGCGGAGTCCCCCCTTACCTCAGCCGTCCCCAGCGGAGTCCTCCCTTACCACAGGCGTTCCCAGCGGAGTCCCCCCTTACCACAGGCATCCCCAGCGGAGTCCCCCCTTAACCACAGGCGTCTCCTGTCTCGGCCGCCATTATTGTTTCCCCTTCCCCGAAGGGGAACAAAATAGAGGCGGAGCCGACAGTGTGGCTGAAAAAAAAAAAAATTAAGCTGTGGTGCTGCCGACCCCTGCCCCTTTCCATTACAGACAGACCTGCAGCGGGGCGGGGCGGGGGGGGGGGGGTGGCCTGCCGGCCAGCCAAAACACAGATGTAGTACAATAGAAGATAAAGCTGCTGCGGCGCCGCCCACCCCCGGGGAGGTGCGGGGTGTGGGCGGCGCCGCAGCGGCTTTATTTTCTATTGTACTACATCCGTGTTTTGGTCTTCTTGAACATGGCGGCCGGCGGAGACATTGTCTCCGCCAGCCGTGGACCTCTAGCGGCGGCGGCCTGCGGCGTCCAAATTCGGGGAAAACGGGAAAAATCGGATTGGCCGGGACATTGGCCGGGACAAAATAAATCCGGGAAAAGGGTTTGAATCCCGGGAATGTCCCGGCCAATCCGTGACTGTTGGCAACTATGTATGCAGTAGTGTTTGTCTGTCAGCTTACCTTCCTTCCCATGTGTTCATCTTAGAGGCCTGAGCCCTTTCACCTGGCTTCCTTTATAATCTCCTCCCAGCCAGACTCCACCCCAGGCCCTATCACAGAACACTATATTAACCTGTGCACTGCAAGCCTGCTTTGCTGATCAACGTGTTTGTTAGGCATTGTGTGTTTGGGTTCCTGCCTGCCGTGTGCTACGTCTGTCTCTCTGTTACGTTATTGGCTTGTCCCCGACTATCCCTGTCTGCTCGTGACCCTTGACCTTCGGCTCGTTCTTTCGTTATCCTTGTCTGCTTGTGGCCCCTGACCTTCAGCTTGTTATTCGGTTCTCTCATATCTTGTGCTGCTGCTTCCCCTCTTTTCCCCTTATCCTACGGGGCGTGAGCTAGGAAACTCCAGGGGCCGCGACCTGGTCCCAGCCTGCAGCATAACATCCTCACCACTAGAGGCCCTGGAGAAGACCTGCTGGGTCTTAGACTCCGCGCCCTGGGGAATCTTGGCTCTAGCTTCCGTTAGGATCCCGGTTGTGCTCCTCTGGTCCCGCTTTCCACAACCACCCAGTTTCCTATCCGCAGCAGTCAGCCATAGGGTTCACTACCTTGCGGTGCACTCCTGTCCCCCTACGGTGTGCATCTGTCACCTGGCCACAGGTGACCTTGACAGTTTGATCAGCCATGAACCCGGCTGACATCCCGTTACCCGTGGATGATCCGTTGCAGGGCATAGTTTGCAGACTTGAAACCCAGGAATCGAATCAGACTCAGGTGATGCGATTCCTCCAGGATCTGGCTTCTCGCTTTGAGCAGCTTCAGGCCTCCTTGGGAACCCTGAATCCGCAACCTCAAATACAACCAGCGGCTGCACCTATTGCACCAGTCGCAGCCACACACTCACTACAACTGCCAACTCCGTCCCGTTTCTCTGGGGACTCCAAGGCTTGCAGGGGGTTCCTTAGCCAATGCACAATTCATTTTGAGCTCCAGCCCCAAAACTTCCTGTCTGATCGGGCTAAGGTAGCCTATATCATTACCCTCCTCTCTGGTGAAGCTTTAGCCTGGGCAGCCCCTCTGTGGGAACTGAATGATTCAGTGGTTTCTAGCCTGTCTGGCTTCTTGAAACTTTTTCGGGAATATCTTCGAAGAACCGGCTCGTGTCTCTTCAGCGGCCAGCGCCCTTTTACGTCTCCGCCAAGAGTCTGCTTCTGTGGGACAGTATGCCCTTCATTTCCGCATACTGTCGGCTGAGTTGAGCTGGAACAATGAGGCCTTAGTCGCAACCTTTTTGCATGGCCTGTCTGATAGAGTGAAGGATGAATTAGCAGGAAGAACCATCCCCACTGATCTGGCCGGCGTTATCTCCTTGTGTAACCAGATCGATATTCGCTTTCAGGAGAGGACCTTAGAAAAGCAACGCCAGCACTCCTTGGTTCTTAGTCAGCCTGAGCTCCCCTCTCTTCGACCCGTAGAGCATCTCCTACCAGCTGAGGAACCCATGCAGCTGGGTCGGACCAGGCTATCCCCCGAGGAACGTGCTAGGCGCAGAACTCTTGGTCTGTGTCTTTACTGTGGGGGCAAAGGTCATTTTCGTGACACTTGCTCTCTTTGTCCAGAAAAACGTTCGGGTCCACTTCATCTGGAAAGTGGAGTATTGGACCCAGAAATATCACCTTCCCCTTCTCGTCTTCTGCTTTCTGTGTTCCTTCATGTTGGTGCTTCTTCTCATTCGGTCTCAGCATATCTGGATTCCGGAGCCGCTGGTAATTTTATGGACTGGGAAATCGCATCGTCCATGAGACTTACTCTTTTGCCCCTCACCACACCATTGGTGGTCTTGGCGATTGATGGTACTGTTCTCCCAGGGGGACCTATCCGCTTCCAGACCCTCCCTGTTAAGATGTCGGTAGGGACACTCCACCAGGAGTGGATATCCTTCCTTATCTTACCCAAGGCCTCAACGCCTATAATTTTGGGTCTCCCATGGTTACAGCTCCATTCTCCTCATGTGGACTGGACTACTGGACAGATCCTGGCTTGTGGTCCCTCCTGTTCCTCGTCCTGCCTACCCAAGGTTGCCCCCTGTGAATCTGAGCCAGTCATTCATTCCAGGTTGCATAACCATTTACATTTCTCTGTCCCTAACCACCCTTGGACGCACAGCCAGGCTAGCTTGTCTACAAGTCCTGCAGTCGCTACGTCTTGCGATGCGATTCAGGTAGTCGCTACACCTGACTCAGCTATTCACTCTGCCTCTGTACTAGTTATGCCAGTCCAGCCCATGCCCAGTGAGCCTCCTACTTTTTCTTGTTCGGGACATTCTGCTTGTCCTTCAGCTATTCAGTTTGACTCCGGCGACATGTCACCTTCTAACCAACCTGACTTCAGGGTTCCACTGACATCTGCCCAGTCTGATGGTCCTGTGCAAGATGACCAGTTCCCCTTTAAGGGTCTAGGGGACCCTCCTCAGATTCCTGTTGATCCTCTCATGCCCTTGCTTATTCCTAGAGAGCCTTTGGTCCTCAATAGATCTTCTTGTCATCTCCCTACCTCGTTTTCGGTCTCTGAGGATAATCTTAAGTACGAGGTTAGACAAGTTCTGGATTCTCGGCTCTGCAGAGGCATTCTTCAGTACCTTGTGCATTGGAGAGGTTTTGGTCCTGAGGAGGCGTCTTGGATCGCTGCATCTGATGTCGCTGCACCTCATCTGTTGAGAAGGTTTCATCAGAGATTTCCCTTTAAGCCTGGGCCCAGGCGGGGGAGGGCCCATAAGAGGGAGGGTACTGTCATGGATATGCAGTAGTGTTTGTCTGTCAGCTTACCTTCCTTCCCATGTGTTCATCTTAGAGGCCTGAGCCCTTTCACCTGGCTTCCTTTATAATCTCCTCCCAGCCAGACTCCACCCCAGGCCCTATCACAGAACACTATATTAACCTGTGCACTGCAAGCCTGCTTTGCTGATCAACGTGTTTGTTAGGCATTGTGTGTTTGGGTTCCTGCCTGCCGTGTGCTACGTCTGTCTCTCTGTTACGTTATTGGCTTGTCCCCGACTATCCCTGTCTGCTCGTGACCCTTGACCTTCGGCTCGTTCTTTCGTTATCCTTGTCTGCTTGTGGCCCCTGACCTTCAGCTTGTTATTCGGTTCTCTCATATCTTGTGCTGCTGCTTCCCCTCTTTTCCCCTTATCCTACGGGGCGTGAGCTAGGAAACTCCAGGGGCCGCGACCTGGTCCCAGCCTGCAGCATAACATCCTCACCACTAGAGGCCCTGGAGAAGACCTGCTGGGTCTTAGACTCCGCGCCCTGGGGAATCTTGGCTCTAGCTTCCGTTAGGATCCCGGTTGTGCTCCTCTGGTCCCGCTTTCCACAACCACCCAGTTTCCTATCCGCAGCAGTCAGCCATAGGGTTCACTACCTTGCGGTGCACTCCTGTCCCCCTACGGTGTGCATCTGTCACCTGGCCACAGGTGACCTTGACACAGATTAATATAAAAAAGAATGCATGCGAATATTATATTTTTTTATTTAGCCAATACTTATCCTGTTATGCTCCATTATATACTCTTATGAACTTTATATAAGAAAGAGTGGTCACATTTGAGGGCTGACTATTAAGCGCTGCTGTAGTAAACTGACAAGGACCTATTTAGGGACTTGTGATAGTTTTACTTCTTTTTGTGTTATGTGTTTTGCAATATTTGCTTTTAAAGCGGCTGCTTATTTTTTATGTGGTTTTAATGATAATGGTAACATTATTATTTAGTAGGTTATAGGGAATTTGTGATTATCATTGCGCCGGGATAGTGAAAGAAGGCCAAGGGAACTTCACTATATATTTATCTGTGTACTTTGTGTTTAAAGGGGTTGTAAAGGTTCGTTTTTTATTTTCTAAATAGGTTCCTTTAAGCAAGTGCATTGTTGGTTCACTTACCTTTTCCTTAGATTTTCCTTCTAAATGTTTTCTTTCTTTGTTTTCTTTGTCTGAATTTCTCACTTCCTGTTCCTCCTCAGTAAGCTCTTCAGTAAGCTGTTCTGGCTGACTCCACACCACTCGGATGATGGTGTGAAGTTTAGTGAGGAGAAACAGGAAGTGAGAAATTCAGACAAAGAAAAAAAACATTTAGAAGGTAAATCAAAGGAAAAGGTAAGTGAACCAACAATGCACTAGCTTAAAGGAACCTATTTAGAAAATAAAAAACGAACCTTTACAACCCCTTTAATCTCAGGCTTGTAATGGATGCGATCAGGTTCCTGAATAACAGACAGTTAGATTTAGCTAACCTGTTTTCAGTTAACGAGCAGGCTAGATTAGAAGAGAATTATAGCGGTATTATTATAGCATTGGGAAGCACATTGGAAAAGCAAGTCAGGACATGGTGGGACATCTGTAACATAGAACACTATCTAAAAGAGAAAATTATTGTTCGAAGCCTGAGGTGGGAAGTAGCACCCCAGGATGCATTGGATGATCCCGAATCAGAATGGTTAAAAAATGTTAATGGTGTGGGCCTCCAGTTGCAGGAACATATCTTGCAAAGGAAAAGGAAGAAAATTATTAAATTAGAGAATAGGATAAACCAGCTTCAAGCACAGTTGGACCCAATTAAAGATTCACAGCAGATAATGGATTTTAACAATATGATTAAAAAGAGACTTGAGAAAGTTGATAAAGACACTCAGAAGAAAAAGATTAAGACATTTTATCGTGATTTAAATGATTTTAAGAACAATACAATTTATTACTGGCAAGATGGAACAAATACAGGTAATATGATTAATAGTGATATACACATTGAAGTGGACCCTGCTCCCAGTCAAAGTGGAACACCCATCCCAAGTACACCTAGACCTGTACCACAAACACAGAGGATGGATAATCCTAATAGGATCAAAACTGGTAACCCACCACTTAATCACCTCACCCCGAGGAGAGATAATCAGGGGAGAGGTAGAGGAGTAAGGGGCCGTGGGAATTCCAATTGGAATCAACAGTTTGTGACACTGTGTCTAATAGGTATGAATCCTTGTGGGATGGAGGAGATAGGAATGGTGCCTACCCACCGCGCCCTTTTCAATGGAGAGGAAGGGAAAACAGGAGGAGAGGAAGGGGTTATCCACCTCAAAGGGGGAGACCACCAACTCAATATCCCCAACAATACCCTCAGCAAGTACCCTCATACCAACAATATGGTCCCGATTACAGGGACCAGTTTTGGAGGGACCAGCAGAATTGGGATTATGTGCAACAACAAAATTTAAGGAAGTCAGAAAACGCGGATGTAGAGCAGGATCAAGAGTCCAGCAAAAAAAGGAGGCTGGAAAGAGACTAACTGGTATTTACAACTTAAGTGGGGTAGAGCTAACGCATAAAGAGACAAACATTTTGCAGCTCGGCTTAAAGTGTGGTCTGAAACGACCGATTAATAAATTTGATGTCTATGTCGACATTCATCGATACATGAGGAAACTCAGTAGTATTTTCTGAATAAAGCGTCGAACCCAGTTGGAGGAAGTACCATTTCATCAATTGCGGTCGAGAGTGGACTTAAAAATAAGTCCCTATTTAATCCTCCGAATACGGCAATTCACCATTTGGAGGTTTTTAAAGGATTAGTACTACGAGATATGGAAAAGATCATCCCAAAAAAAGGAGTTAACCCGAGATTTATCTATGATGGCATAGAAATGCTGGAAACAAGAAATGACGTAGTAGTCAGACCAGCTGATAAAGGAGGAGGGGTGGTGGTCTTATCGAATAACTATTATATCGGACAGCTGACAGAAATGTTAGCTGATACTGATACATATAGAAAACTGGACAATGACCCCACACCTCAATATAACTAGGAATTGGGGCATCTTGTGGAATATGGATATAAAAAACGTGTTAACAGTGAAAGAAAAACGTTATCTGACACCAAGTAGTACACGGATCCCCATGATTTACTCCCTGCCCAAAATACATAGACTCTCAGAATCCCCCAGCTAGGCCAATTATTAATGGCATCGGGTCCGTCACTTCTAGGATGGGTGAATATTTGGACCGGTTTTTACAGATTAGTTTCAAAACAACTAAAGCCTATTTGAAGGATACAAAAGACCTGTTGCAGGCCCTTCAAAATGTTCAACTGGCAGGCCGGGGAGAATTGTTTCTGGTGACATCTGATGTGTCTTCATTGTACACTACGATACAACATGACGACGCTCTACTCGCCCTAAATTGGGCTTTGAGTCAGAGAGAGGATCTCCCTCATCACCAAAAAGTATTTTTAAAGGAGGTTTTAGATTTTTGATTGTCGCACAATTATTTTTGGTTTAACAATGAGTTTTATACCCAAAAGAGAGGTGTGGCAATGGGCGCCAAATTTGCACCAAGTATCGCAAACCTCTTCATGGGGGAGTGGGAGGATAAACATGTCTATGTAAATAGAAGGAAAGAACTACTTTTTTATAGAGGTTTTATTGACGATATAATTTTTATATGGGAAGGATCCGAAATATCCCTATGTAATTTTTTAACATATCTTAATAGTAACCCTAATAATATTAAACTCACGAGTCAATGGAGTCGTGAACAAATTGATTTTTTAGATGTGAGTATTTATAGAAATGGAGACCAACTAGAAACTAACGTTTTTTTTTAGCCGATCGATCGGAATAGTTTTTAACCCATGCAGAGTGGTCACCATCCTGCATGGTTGAAGAACATTCCCAAAGGACAACTGATGTGAGTCAAAAGAAATTGCTCTACAGTGGAAAACTAGGTATCTCAGTCCAAAATACTGAAGGAACGATTTAGAGAGAAAGGCTACGATTCCCAACAGTTGCATAAAATCTCTGAGGAGATCAGATTAATACCACGAGAAGAAGTTTTGAGTGATGTAGTGAGAACTAGATCCACTGGTAATCATGAGTGGGGCTTTCTGTCATCGTTCCATGCACAATATAGAGAGGTGGAAACTGTCCTGAAAAATCATTGGCATGTATTATGCCTTGACAGAACTTTGAAACCTGTACTACCAGACGTTCCTAAATTTATTTACAGGAAAGCACCTAATGTAGGAGATAAGGTTGTGAAAGGTTTTAGACCCACCAATTAGGCTATTATCTTTCTGGGACAGAAAAGGTTTCTTCGCTTGTCGTAAGTGTAAGGCCTGTAGAGAAATAGCAGAACCAGTAAGAGGTTTTGACAGCTTTATATCTACAGTAAATAAAAAGGAATTTGCCATTAAGGAGTTTATAACCTGTAATATGACACATGTGGTATATGTGCTATTATGCCCATGTGGATTAATGTATGTGGGACGTACAAAGAGATGTCTAAAAGTGAGAATTGGGGAACACATAAAGAATATTAGATTAGGGTTTAAAGACCACAACGTCTCACTTCACTTTAAATTGCATCATGACCAGGATCCTACTGTATTTAAGTTCTGGGGGGTGGACCATATTAAACCTGCATGGAGAGGAAGTAATATGGTGAGGGAGTTATCCAAACGTGAAACTTTTTGGATTTATTCCTTGGATACCCTCACCCCCAAAGAGTTAAACGTCGAGCTTGACATAAATTGCTTCATAAGTGATTTTTGATGTTATAACTATCACCATTATGTGGGAGGTGCTTGCCAAATATTTTATTTATGACATGATTTGAAACCTTCAAGTGATACAAATGTTATTATGGAGCAATTACGACGTTTGATATGATTATTGATACATTTCTAATTTTTAATATTTTTAATATTTTATATATTTATTATTTTAACGTTATAATATCATGCTGTGGAGCAGTGAATTATATTTAACTTTGAGTGATTCCTATTGTCATTTTCTATGTAATTCTGCTGTGTTTTTATTATGCTCTAGGTGGCACCAATGCTGGGCGTTCATCTATTATTTTAATGAGTATGGTTAGAGACCTATAATGATTTTAAAATTATGACCATTCTATAATATTATTATTTCCATATTGCAAGAGAAATTGAGCATAATAAGGGACACCTAATATTGCTCGTTTTTAATATAGGAACGGCGTGTCCTCTGTGAATATTAATCTGTCTGTCCACCGCGATGAGCTGGAGGCATTGACAGGTACAGGAAGGGTTAACACGCTGTCCAATCTCCTTTGGGTATATATTCCAGAGTGCCGCGCCGTGAAGTCACGCCCTCAGAGGAAGTCGGAAGGACGAAACGTCAGGGCGTGACTTTGCGGCTGAAGGAAGTGACGCTGTGCGTTTCAAATGCACTCCAAAACAAGGAAGTAATGCAAGGCTGGTAACGGTGATAGAGACCAGCTGTTTTTTTACGCTAATTGGTGCTAGGTGCGGCGCGGCTTTTCAGACCCCTGGCTGTTTTAGTACTGCTATTTATATTTTTGTAAAAAGCGGTTGGAAGATTTTAATGACTGCTGATTAAAGAAGTTAAATGTGATTACACTATTGTGTGCCTCTCTCTTTGACTTCAAACAAACCTGTGGATATCGTGAGATCACCTGAGGGTTTTAAGGGGTCAAGCAGAATCTGCATATGGAGACGATCGGATGATGTGATGAAATTAATCTGTCGGTGCCTGTGAAAATCCACTTTGTGGTGAGTACCAACCCGAAAGGGGTACATGATAGGTGTTGATAACGATTAGAAGTGGAGTGCACATCTGAATATAGAAGACACCTGTGGATTTATCTGGTTCCTGACACATCCTGTTATGCTCCATTATTCACTCTTATGAACTTTATATAAGAAAGAGTGGTCACATTTGAGGGCTGACTATTAAGCGCTGCTGTAGTAAACTGACAAGGACCTATTTAGGGACTTGTGATAGTTTTACTTCTTTTTGTTTTAAATACTTATCACTTGTTGAAAAAAGCCTGCTGCCCAGTGGGATTGATAGATCAAGGTAAAATTTACACATAGAACTGGATAAATCCGAGTAATGACTCATACTTTATCAAACAGCACGGCCTGAGGTTTCAAAGTGAGACAGATGTGTCTGAAAGAGGGCTAAGTGTGCTACTCTCTTTATTTAACCCATAGTGCTTTAGGAATCATTTATCTATAAATGTTCATATAAAACAAAGGTTGTAAACATACAGTAAAAAAATTAAATATAAAACATCAATTTAAAAAACTTATAAACTCAGAAATTTGTGAACTAAAAATAGTCACACTTATAATATTATTGTACATTCTTCTTTAGATTTAACATCAGCTCTATAGATAGGCTTACTTTATTGTATATAAAATAACTTGATTATTTAGGAAAACCCTAAGGCCCCTTTCACACTGGGGCGTTTTTCATGCGGTTTAGCGCTAATAATAGCGCTGTTATACCGCATGAAAAAATCCTGCCCTGTGCCTTCAATGTGAAAGCCCGAAGGCTTTCACACTGAAGCGGTGCGCTAGCAGGACCGCTCCAAAAGTCCTGCTAGCCGCTTCTTTACAGCGGTAAAGGAGCGGTGTGTTCACCGCTCCTTTACCGCGGTCTCCCATTGAAATCAATGGGACAGCGCGGTAATACCGCCCGCAAACCGCGGCAATAGCCGCGGTTTGCGGGCGGTATTAACCCTTTTTCGGCCGCTAGCGGGGGTTAAATTAACCCCCCTAGCGACCGCATACCGCGGTAATAACAACAGTATAGCAGCGCTGAAAATCGCGCTGCTATACCGCCACCGCTCCTGCCCGCCCCAGTGTGAAAGGGGCCTTAAGGAGAATATGCAGTCAGATTCTAATCAGTGTGAAATTTTATGTCAGTAAAATTACGTAGATATTGTACAATTCAGGTTGTAATGTGGACATTCCATCTCAAATGTGGACCTTAGGGTAATACTATAGTTTTCCATCTGTGACGTGTTAAAAATGCTGTTTTATCCTGTATGCATAGATCCTTCCCTCCCTGCACTGTCTATCTGGGGAAGGCCAACTAACACAGGCAGGGTAGCCGACCTGCACATGATCAGTGTCTTTTATGCTGTAGAGAATATCCCCTTGTTGAACTGAACTAGCCAGGTCACATGATATTGGCATCACACATGTGGGCGTGTATACAGGCTGCAGTGGAAATCTCCTCCTACCTGAACTCTGAGCACTGGAGAAACTGTGCAGTTTATCACTGACCATGGTATACAGATCAGCCAAAAAGCTGTGTGCACTGTGGGGGAGGGGGGCAGGAGAACTATTTTTATATTACTGGGTTTAGTAACACTTTAAAGTGTTTGTTACTCCAGCATTTCATATTCTTGATATGTGCATGCTGTATCGTGTGCCTGTATGAAAAAGTATCCTTTTCTCTTTGTATTGCTTCCTTTGTGTAAAATTCCTGGTGTCCCTGACAGTCCCTCTACTTTACTATTTTACCTGGGACTGAAGGGTTTTGGAACATCCATTGTTTCTATAAAGGTAGTTTTAGCCCCTGGTCCTATGAAGTGAGAGGCTCCAGTATAATTTGTAAAACCTCTGGTGTCCCTGCCAGTCCCTCTACTTTCCTATTAAAAACTGACCATACTAAACAGGAGAACACAACGTGGTCAGTTCTCTAGCTGTGCTGGGAACTCAGCCTACTGTCCTCCAAAATCAGACATGTCCTGACACACCTCCCCTGAACTTACTGGGAAGCTCAGTGTACTGTTGCTTCTCCCCCCCAGCTCAGAACAGAGGGAAGGTGATCACTTATAAAAAAGAGAAAAAATATTTATGTTTTTTTTATATCTATACAAAAATGTTTTGCTTTTCATTCCAAACTGAATGGGTTGTTTTACAAGGTGGTTGTTTACAATCACATTCATTTTTACTACAATGAGCAGTTTAGGGAATGAAATGGACTGAACACGGTTATTATATGCCATATGAACAGACCTCTTCAGATATGTATCCAGCTACAGATCCTCTAATTGTGTTTATTGCAACATTCAACATTAGCCGGTAGCTATTGGCAGTTGACTATGGAATGTCCACTTTGATTCAATGTTCCCTGTCTGCAACTCCCACCATTTATAGCAGTAGCTAAAATTACATCATTTTATGTGAACAGAATGTTTGTGTCCTTGTCTTGGTATATTTATATATTCATCTTTTCTAATGACATTTGTTGGGGAAAACAGTCTTATCAGTCATGTCTTTGACAGAATAGTAACCAGCACTTTAAATTTTGTTAGGGAACAACAAAGCATCAGCCACTGGACTGTGGAAAAACGGTTTACATCATAGTTCCTTCTCGTGAAATGGAAAAATGATCGAATCTCGTTTGCCCTCTTGTGTAATATAATCACATTTCTGCTATATTTGCTGTGATCACCCAGACATTGCGCATCTCTTAATTGGTTTAAATTGCTCATTCGTTACATTTAAAATCAAAATAATCATAATTATGAAGTCAAATGATCAATACTTTTACTGTTTTATTTTGCTGTTAGAAGAATACACTGTAATGTCAAAATTGTATTTTCTACCAATGCAAATGTCAGAGAAGTTGTTCAGTAGAAAGTGATTTCTAGAAAGGTCATTGCAATTATTTACACACAAGACTTATCTGTAACAATTTTAGCAGGGTTAAACTATAAAGAACAGAAGAGTAAGATGTGTGTAGAACTGTAGATGATAATCAGTTTTCATTATGTCTCCCTGGAATTTATAATGTGGACAATTAACATGGGGTCATTCAAGGCGAGACACCATGTGGCAAAATGAGATAAAACTTTCATTTATGTGACGTTGTCTGGTAATAGCAATATAATAGATGGATGCAGTAAATCTGTACTGTGTTTACTGTGCCCACAGTATATATTGAGGTAACAAGTACCGTATATACTCGAAGAATAAGCCGACTTTTTCAGCACATTTTTTATGCTGAAAAAGCCCCCCTCGGCTTATACTCGAGTGAGGGTCTCCCGCTGGTTCAGTCTTAACTATTCGGTGGCCCTCCACTGTAACAAAGCCCTGCCTCCTCCTCATCCATGAAAGACGGAACACTGAACACTGATAACAATGCTGGGAAACTGAATCAGTGTTCCGCCTATCACGAACGAGGAGGAGGCTTTCTTACAGTGGATGACCACCGACTGCAGTTGTATGAAACAGCGGGAGATCAAAGGTACTTGAGGCTGCAAATGGGCACAGTGAGGCTGCAGATGGGCACAGTTGAGGCTGCAGATGGGCACAGTTGAGGCTGCAGATGGGCACAGTTGAGGCTGCAGATGGGCACAGTTGAGGCTGCAAATAGGCACAGTGAGGCTGCAAATAGGCACAGTGAGGCTGCAGATGGGCACAGTGAGGCTACAGATGGGCATTGTTGACCCTCTTTTCCACTTACAGTAGCTGCTGCATTTCCCACCGTAGGCTTATACTCAAGATTATACGTTTTCCCAGTTTTTTGTGGTAAAATTAGGTGCCTCGGCTTATATTCGGGTCGGCTTATACTCAAGTATATATGGTAACTTGCTTCCTAGGATAAAGTACTAACAATGTGTGGCAGCAAGATGCTCTTTTTACACCATTGGGGACCAACATCAGTCACTCGCATGTGATAACTTGAATAAACTGAAACAGCAACAGGACATCAATTTTAAAGTAGCAGGCTCTGTGTACTAAAGCTATGCTACATGAAAACAGGTACCAAAGATTTAAAAGCATACACTTTTAAAATGGCATGGTTGCTGTAAATTTCAAATTATTATTAGTTGGCACACTAATGTGTGGGTCTCGGAAAGTATTCCGTAGAGATGAATAAGGTCTCTTGCACACTGCAGCTTGAAAAAGCTCAGTACAGCTTTTTTTTTTTTTTTGTAATGTGCCTATGCACACAGGTGTGTAAACAAGCGCTGTGTATTCTTCAGTAGAAAAAAAATAGAAAAATCGGCATTTTAGGTCAGTAATCTATGCCTCATGCACACATTCGTGCACGTTTGCGCACAGAATTGTCCATTGACATTGTCAATGCGAGAACAAGCTACCACGCATTTGCAGAAATGTGCCTGAATTTGTATAGATGCATATGTGCGAAAATGCGCGAAAATACATTTAAAAAAAAACTTCTGAAAAAGGAGTATCATCTGCAAAAGGCCCAAGAAGGCAGCCTGGAAGCTGATTGGTTTCTATGTAGAGCTGCACCAGGTTTTTCACTCTCCAGTTTTAGTAAATCAACCCCAATGTGTTTCATAAACAGTTGTTAATGAAGAAATGTCCTTTCTCATAATATGTTCTCCCTGTGCCTGTGTGCGTTTCCTCCAGGCACGCCGATTTCCTCCCGGTACTCTCATTTCCTCCCACACTCCAAAGCCATCCTGGTAGGTTAAAGTGGAAGTCAACCTTTTTTTTTACTTGTACCTACAGGTAACCTTATAATAAAGTGATACAAAAAAGACACCACTGCCCCCATCTATAGCTGGCCATCGCAGTAAGCAGCATTGGAAGGCTACATAAGATATAAACAGGGCCAAGGTTAAATCCATGTGAAAAAACCAAGCTTACTTACCGACCAGCTCACAGACAACCAATTAAACCTGTTTAACAGTATGCGTTAAAAACAGGGGTTTAGTCCGCACGCATTTGCAAATACATTCGTAAGCCACAGAGCCTCGCCACGGCACCCTGGTATCTGTGGTACCTAACACTAACTTATGAGTGTCCCCACAGTGGATGCACATGCATTCTGATGAATAGGTGAGGGCAGGTGGATTGAAGGGGAGTCCAACCCTTCTTAAAGGCTCTGTGGCTTACGCATGCATTTGCAGATGCGTGTGGACTAAACCCCTGATTTTAACGCATACTGTTAGACAGGTTTAATTGGTTGTCTGCAAGCTGGTCGGTAAGTAAGCTTGGTTTTTCCCATGGATTCATCCATGGCCCTGTTTAAACCTTATAATACAGCTTACATGTAGGTACAGTGAATACCTCCTAAACTTGTTTAGGAGATATTCACACTGAATGCAGCTGGTGATGTCACATGCGCATGCGCTCTGAAGGCATGGCATATCTGTGCCATCCCATCAGAGCTCCATGCCGTTGTCAGTGACTCCCCTGTGCATGCACGGGAGTGACATATTTGCGGCGCAGCCAATCGGACAGCCATAGGACACGAGCCCGGAAGAAAGACCAGGTGAAGATGGAAACCCTGTCAGCGATGACAGTGCACCGCTGGAGGGCTTTGCGCTAAGGTAAGCATTTCATAATGTGCTACTATGCGATGCATAGTAGCACATTATGTCATTGTCTTGCAGGGTTTAAAAAAAAAATTGCGGTTTACTACAGCTTTAATTGGCTAATTTGTCTAAATTGGCCCTAGTATGTATGAATGTGAGTTAGGGACCTTAGATTGTAAGCTCCTTGAGAGCAGAGACTGATGTGAATGTACAATATATACGTAAAGCGCTGCCTAAATTGTCAGTGCTATATAAATACCCAAAATAAAATAATAATAAATAATATACTGTTTTCAAAATATTTTTAAGCCTTTTTTCATCTCAGTGTTGCTGAGCTCCTTAAAGGGGTTGTAAAGGTTCGTTTTTTATTTTCTAAATAGGTTCCTTTAAGCTAGTGCATTGTTGGTTCACTTACCTTTTCCTTTGATTTACCTTCTAAATGTTTTTTTTCTTTGTCTGAATTTCTCACTTCCTGTTCCTCCTCACTGAACTCCACACCATCATCCGAGTGGTGTTTAGTCAGCCAGAACAGCTTACTGAACAGCTTACTGAGGAGGAACAGGAAGTGAGAAATTCAGACAAAGGAAACAAAGAAAGAAAATATTTAGAAGGGAAATCAAAGGAAAAGGTAAGTGAACCAACAATGCACTAGCTTAAAGGAACCTATTTAGAAAATAAAAAAACTAACCTTTACAACCCCTTTAAGTCCTATTTCAGTAATTTCTTGTCTACATGCACTCGCTCCAGCATCATCTGCACACCATTGCTGTTTATTTGTTTAGGACGTGTTGCAATAAACATACATGTACACGCTTTAGTGTGTTAAAGTGCCATTCATTTCAATGGTACTCCAATGTACAATTAGAATGCACCAGTGCACCACAATGCACTGTATTGCACTTGTGGTGTTTCACATTACAGAAAAATGTCCTATATGTTTTCTCTCTCTGTGTATAGACAGTATGTCCATTACAGTGCTCACAAAGAGCAGAGGTGGGAAAGCATAGAAGATGTTTCCTGTCTAATGCCCCGTACACACAATCCGAAAATCGGACGACAGATCGTCCAACTTTTTTCGCTTACTGGTTGCAAGTAGAAATTGAATAGGTTACTAAAGTCATGAAAATTCTCGTACGACAGGAAAAAAAAAAACAGAAGTGATGTCATGTTTTCCAGTGTATTTGTATTGTATTTTCAGATGACAACTGCACTGACTAAACGAAAATCGTATGATCTGGTATCGTACAAGGAAAATATTCATGCTTGTCCGATCGATTAATATCTGATGAACTGTCATGATCGGCCCTCGAAAAGCTCTGTACTAACGATCCGATTGTCGTACAATCACGTCGAAAGCTGTATTTTTCGTCCGATTTTTGGATTGTGTGTACGGGCCATAAAGCAGGTACATCTGTTAACACTGAAGAAAATAAAATAGCTGCCATATGAGTGTGTGAGCCATGATGACTTCCTTCTAGCATCCACAATAATATGTGTGCTTTGGAGGAAAAATCTGAGCTGAGAGCTGTACAGACTCCTTAGAGGAATTCCACAATTTGAATACTGGCTGTTGCAGCTGCACCCACAACACACCTGCCAAACGCCTTCATATTCTTGTCTGCATTTGTAAATGCCATGTTAAGTATCATTACAATCATTGACTTATGTTTTCTGCACTAAGGTTGGGACGGTGCCACGGGAAAAGGATATCTAGAAGATTCTATTAAAGCGGAGCTCCGCCGGAAAAAAAATATTAAAAGCCAGCAGCCACAGCTACAGCAGCTGCTGGCTTTTAATATTTGGACACTTACCTGTCCTGGAGTCCAGCGACGTCCGCAGCAGAGGACGAGCGATCGCTTGTCACTCTGCTGCTTCCTCCGCCATCCTCGCTGAGGGAACCAGGAAGTGAAGCCCTGCGGCTTCATGCCCGGTTCCCTACGGCGCATGCGCGAGTCGCGCTGCACCGTTCTGATTTGTTCTCCTGTGTTCTGTGAGCCGAGTGTCTCCCAGAACACTACGGGAAGTCTGGGGGAAGTGACGTCACTCCCGCAAATTCCCGGAGAGAGGACTCCCGGATGTGGGTGAAAATACCTGTCTTAGACAGGTATCTTCACCCCCCTCCCCCCTGAAAGGTGTCAATTGTGACACCGGAGGGGGGGAGGGTTCCGATCCGCAGAAGTGTAAATTTAGGGTGGAGCTCCACTTTAAATCATATGCTAAATCATATGTTCATATATTAAAAAGCAAACACAGAGACAAAAGTGCACTAGAAGTCATAAAGGAAAAAAAAAAAACATATAATAAAAAACAAATACTATATACTTTAAAGGTCAGTCAGTCTACATCTTATATTTCAGTGGTATGTTAATGCTGGTGGGCTGACTTGCTTTCTTGTGGATTCAGGTGATACGATCTACGTGTCTGAGCTAGATATATCTGTTTCAGTTTTTTCCCTGCATTTTGGAAAATATAGTCTACAAAAATAACCCAATTGCGTGAAGACCTCAATGTTAGTAGCGGATGGGCAGAGATTTGAACTTTGGTACAAAAAAATATTATAAACATTGAACATTAATTTAACTCGTCTGCATTTACTTTTATTTACATTCAAAGTAACAATATGTTCTAAATAGGCCACAAGGATTCTCTTGTGATGTTCTCTCCTTGATGTGCTGACCATGTGACTTAAAGCGGAGCTCCACCCAAAAGGCGAAGCTCCGCTTGTTTGCCTCCTCCCCCTCTCCACTGCCACATTTGACACCTTTCAGGGGGGAGAGGGTACCTGGTTTTGACAGGCACCCACTCCCACTTCCGGCTGACTTCACCAGGGTGGCCCCCCTCCTCCTTCCTCTGCCGCCGGGCCATTCACAAAGCGTAGCACGCTTCGCCCATGCGCAGTAGGGAACCGGTTCTGAAGCCGCAAGGCTTCACTGCTAATTTTCTTTAGCCGAGATGGCAGCAGCAGCAATCAAGAGCCGAATGAAAAATCGGCTTGGGCGAAGACAACACTGGATTCGTGCCCTAATATTAAAAGTCAGCAGCTACAGTATTTGTTACTGCTAACTTGAATTTTTTTCTGAAGGAGCTTGGAGCTCCGTTTTAATTTGGAGGATTCAAATGGATGTTGCTGCAGAGTCCCAAGGACGCCACGGTAAACCAATTTTAGGTGAATTTTAGGTGGATCCTCCTTGCCCACTAGTAGAGACTAGTAAAGACTGTAGGACTTCCTCTCCTACACGCAGCCCTACCACTAACCATGGAGAACGGATGAGATACTTTCTGCCTGGCTCTTTACAATCCCTGAGGATAGTTCTGACTGCAATACCCTTTTATCTCCATGAACTTATTCTTATTCTTATTTTCATATATTTTTGGATCATGTCTGTCCATGTATTGGCTGCTGGACCAGTGTAAATTAGGAGTTTGCTCATAGATCACATTTGTTATCACTCAACCAGCTTGAATATAGAGATGTCTTTCTTTGGTAACCTGAAACTCAAGTTTTTTTCCACTACTTAACTAATTATATATTTTAAGACATCTGTATGATGCCAATATTGTCTGCTGCCAGGTTTATTTAACACATTTTTGCCACCTGATGCCATAGCAAAATGCAATCCCAGGCTTTTAATGATAGTGCGCATTCTTCTATTATGGGAACTGGTGGAAACATCAAAAGATTTAGACTCCTAAAGCCAAATTTTATTATTTTTAATACACAGCCCAACCCTTGTAAAAATTAAAAAAGAGCTTTCACTGCAATACTTACCAGCTCTTTGGTGCTGCCGCCTAAAAGATTCACAGTTCTGTGTCCTGGTGCCAGTCGTCTTTCAGAGCACCCATCTGTGAAAAAAATTGTTGAACAAATTGAGAATAATGCTCCTCAACATAAAACTCTCAAATGCAGGGAATGGCAGTGCGCAGAGAATGCTCTGCAAGGAACTATGGACCAACTCAGTTCTGTGCAACAGAAGCTCCCTTGTTAATCGCTCAAGGTTTTGAAAGTTTGACAAAAGACTGATCGGCCATGAACTGCAAAGTGTAGAAGGGCACCCCTTCAGTGCAGGCTGGGGGCCAAAACTGTTAAACCAACTCCCCTGGATGAGATGTGTCTCTCTGTGTGTCAACAATTTTCTCAAAATACTGGATGAACCCTCTGCACACTGCTATACCCTTTTAGGGGGTATTCGGCAGAGAAGACAAGAGAGGGCAGACCCACCCCCCAAAAAAAAAAATTAAATAGAGAGGGAAAAGGGGGGAGATACCACGAAAGAGCCTGAATATGGTAAAGACAAGCCAAATGTAAGTGCAGCATGTTTGCAAAAGTATGATCAGATAATACGTGCAGCTGAAGAGCCATGCTGAACTGCTCATTAAACCTTGTACACACAATGAGAATATCAGACAAATGATCATCCGTTTTTTTTTTTTTTTGCATGCTAATCTCATATTGAAAAACAATAGGTTACGAACGTTTCTAAAATTCTCGTACGACAGAATACAACTTCAGCAGTGATGTAATGTGTTGTATTGTAATGTATTCTTTACATGAACTGTCGTGCTCGGTTCCCAAAAGCTGTGTACTAATGATCAGATTATTGTAAGATCGCTTTGAAAGTGGTATTTTTCATCTGATTTTCTGATCATGTGTACTAGGCATAAGTATGGAACATTAGGTGGCATCTCATGCAGGTATTCAATCTGAGGAGCACCAAAACACCAACTATTTCCTGTGAGGCTTTTTCCCTGTTTTTTCTGAGGTTCCATGGCAGATAGGAAAGGGATGATAAATGTTTTCAGCAAACTCCTGATTAAAATGTATGCACTGTATAACTGCATACATTAAATAACTAATACACATTTTGGATTGACATTGAAATTGTGAAACTTATAAACACAAGCCTAAACTTTGAAAAAGATGTTTTACGGATTATACATTTTTTGTATTTTCTGTTAGTTGTCTCAAGGATTTGCAAATCTATTACAAAAACACATTGTACATTCACTTTTCTCTAAAGTATAAAAGATACAAACTTCCAATGCTTCTAATGTTCCTGATAATACATACTGAAGGTAATGACTAAATAGCAGAGATGGAATTTATGCTGATTCAGATTCAATGATTATTCCCGTAGTGATATTTATATATGATTTACTAGAGAGTTGCAAGATACAAATGATTTTGCAAGGCTGTATTAGAGAGTGTACTGTGATTGTTACATGGGTGAAATCATCTGTATGTATGGTAAATGTATTTATAGAATGGTTTGCAGTCCAGCCTAAAAGCAGTTTTAGTTTTTTTTTTTTGTCATTTATTTGGATTACTTTATATTGTACGGCAGCAAACAGTGACCCTCCCCCCTGTGCCTTATAAACTAGGGTGACCAGACATCCCCGGTTTCTGGGGACAGTCCCTGGATTGAGGACACTGTCCCCGGACCAAGTCTGTCCCCAGTTTTGTCCCCGGATTGGATTTGAACAGGGGCTGGGGCAATTTCAAAGACAGTCAGTGCAGAATTAAAAAAAAAAAAAATCTGCATTACACACCCCCGCCACTCCTACTAGCTTAGGGGGGTATATTTTTTTCAATTATCTAGCTGGGGCCCGGAGAGTAAGACTTGACAGGCTGTGAGGCAGGCGGCGACGGGCAGAGAGTCGCTGATTTCCCCCATTACTAGGTAAAAAAAATATGTCACCAGATTTCATTTTAAAAATCTGGTCACCTTATTATAAACTACTAATGAATTCTGTTCCATGTTACAGACATAATATTATGCTTATGACTGTCATCCCCACAAGTGAGAATACTTAGGGCTAGGGTTGCACCGATACCACTTTTGTAAGATCAAGTACAAGTACAGATACTTTTTTAAAGTACTCACCAATACCGATTACAGATACTTTTTTTTTATGTCAGGTGACAGTGTCACTAAAATGTAGCTTTTGATTTCTTAGGATTAGATATCTCATGATACTATGCAGCCTGCAGTGATGATGCCAAATGTGATGTGTTTCCTATACTGAGCCTCCTGAAACTCCTCCTAGCACCTCTGTAGTTCAGACAGCAGACCCTGTGAACTGCATGACACAGCAGTGCCTATTTATTGGGCACAGTAAATATATGTTACAACATTCAAGGAATTAAAGGACAAGGTCACCTTTGTAAAAAAAAAAAAATAAATGCACTTTTTTGCAGGTAAAAAAAATATGCATTTATTATTATTTTTACTATGAGCCTGCAAAGTATTGCACCCGCGATCAGCAGATTGCAGGTGCAATGCCGGGTTTTGGCAGCCAGTCTGTGTAAGCTGTCTGCTCTAACCTCGGATGAGCAAGCAGTTGCACATTTAGGCTGGAGTCACAAAATTGCGAATTGGATGCATTTTTACCCGCATCCAATTCGCATAACATGTGAATGTGACTGGCTCTCAATAGAGCCGGTTCACACATGTCTGGGGCGGCCACCGTGAGGTTTTGAAAAGGGTCCTGTGCATTTTTTGGGTCTGGTTCAGGGGCGAATTCCGGCAAAAATTCAAACCTGAATCGCACCTGAACCAGTAAACAGTAACGCTCCAGACTGCAAACCGCAGCCAGACATGTGTGAACCCAGCCTTACAGGAAGACTCAATGAACTACCTAGAGCACTCAACAGCGCCCTGGTAGCTCATTGAGAACTACAAGCCAACAGTTTCAAAGGCTGTTGGTACTTGAAGTTTTCAAATTCACAGAACTCTGTGAATGAATGAAGCGGCTAGGTGGATAGAGCCGTGCAGGGCCACATTTTTTCTTAAACTGTGACATCGAGCGGGGGTAGAGGTCCCCTGCTCACTGTCAAAATTGGGGGATCAGGGGGGGGGTGCAGGGGCTGCTGCATCTATAACATGTTACATGTTACATCCTGAGTATAACATGGGTGGGTGTAACATGTAACATGTTATGAAAGGTGAACTTATCCTTTAAATTATTTTTGAAAAAGTAATTTTTCAAACTTCAAGATTCTGCAGAATAATAGGCCTAGGCTAGAAAGAATTGAAAGATAATGTGGAAATTATTATATGATTTTAAGTCTTGACCATAGATACACTTTAAATGGGAGACATTTATGAACATACCCACAGCACGGTGCATTTTGATGGGGAACTTTATATACAGATTGCAAGTGGGCAAAGGTTAGCGTCAATTTATCTAGAAAAAAATAGGTATCGCTGGATGATTAAATGTTTTTAACGAGTAAGGCTTCATGTACGTGGGACGTTGTTCAACTTCTCCTGAACTATTTAACTTGACAGCTAGAAACCAGTGTCTAAAAATAGGCATTTAGCCGCGTTTAGCCACGTTTGCATCTAGAAGCATTTGAAAAAATGTATTTTTTTTAAACATAACCAAAAACTAAAAACGCCTATAAACGAAACGCGGCTAAACGCGGGTTAGCGTCTGAAACATCAGAAACTTTGGCGTCTAAACTAATTTTTTTGCCTTCAAAAAAAGGCCTATAAACGCAACTGCCTAAAAACGACAGTAAACAAACCTGTGTACAATGTACACATAAGATGACATTGAATGAGTTCTGGGGCAGTTAAAAAAAGTGTCCAACTTCCTCTGAACGTCCGTTTAGCAGCAGCAGTGTACATGGGGCCTAACCTGAGGCATGTTTGCAGAATTGGAGACCCACAGCTACTAACTTGCAAGTTCTACATTCTAGGCAGCATTTTTCATGTAAGTCTTGTAAATTACCATTCATCATGCTGTCTCTTTACTACTTATTGAGCCCAGATATGGATGAATCTTCCCATACTTTAATCCAAATGCATTAACTAACATACTGTATATTGTGGTAGATTGTCATTACTTCACCCTTCATTGCTCTTCTCACCTACTTTATCTCTGACCTATATTTAGCCATGATACCAGAGCGTGAGATGAGCTGGCACTTCAGTGTTTGCTCTGCTTTAACCTTCATTTCATTATTGAAAGCCATGCCTTTACATGGAACTATTTTAGCCATTGGTACAAAGACTAATAAATAATATAATTGTTTGATACAATGCATTCTTATGTCGTGTACACACGATCGATTTTCTCGATGGTGAAAACACCGTCGAGAAAATCGACGGGAAAAACGAGGAACGGCTTGGTTCCCTACACACGGCCGGTTTTCCTGACATTTTTTCTCTTGGTCGGGAAAACGACCGTGTGTAGGCTCCCTGGCAGTGTTTTCCTATGGGAAAACTGCAGTGGAAAAAAATGCAGTGAATCACGACGAGAAAAATTAGAGCATGTTCTAATTTTTCTCGTCGTGATTCTTGCCATTTTTCTCATCGGGAAAAATGATGGAAAGCCCACACACAGTCATTTTTCTCGTCAAAGAGAAAAAATTTAATTTTTCCCGACGAGAAAAATGGTCGTGTGTACGCGGCATGACAATATCATTTGATTGCCTGTGTGGTTGTTCTGTGCTATACACAATGGGGTTGATTTACTAAAGGCAAATAGGCTGTGCATTATGCAAAGTACAGTTGCTCCAGAGATTACTAAATAAGGTATAGATTCCCTTTGCAAAGAATAAACAATCACATGCAAGGAAAATGAAAAAAACTAAATTTTTGCTTGCACATGATTGGATGATGGAAGTCAGCATAGCTCCTGCTCATTTACTAAGCTCTGGAGCAACTGCTCTTGCAGAGTGCAACTGCACTTTGTAAAGTGCATATTCTATTTGCCTTTAGTAAATAAACCCCAATGTCTGTTTCGATTTGTCAGGTGGGTAAGAGTTTTACTTAAACTGACGCATTATGTTTAGCATTTGTAATAGAGCATTTTTTTATAATAAATAATTTTATCAATAATAATGTATATGATTTATACTCTTATATGTTCTGAGTAATTTAATACACATTTAAAGACTTTCCTTTTTTGGGGGGGTTAGCGTAATCAATTATTTTGTGTATTGTTAGATAATCAATTATTTAAATGTATTTATTTGATATACCTGTAGATATAGCAACTGGATTTCAGGTTGTTCTTTTTATTCATTATACTTGTGCTGTTACAGGATACAAATGAGATAGTTATGTGAAATATGAGTTTGTATACTGCTTTTACACATTTACTGCTGGAATACTGTTTACTCCTACTTTTTTTAAATTCCTATTCTTGTCTAAGCCCATCCTTGACATCTTGACAAAATGAGGAAAAATGAAACAAAGGCCAAGAATATGTACAAGTCATTTTCTTATTGGCTGTGTACGAGCAGGAAGTACTTTCGGTAATTGGACAGACCATGAAAAATTTGTATAGTCACCTGTGAAACCCTGTGAGCTCTATGTGTTAGCAATTTTCTCCAAGTGCATGATGCCCATGCTAGACCTGTTTCATAAAGCTGAAAGCATACAACTAATTGCACCCCAGAAAGAGCATAGCACCCTGGTTTTTAGTATTATTCTGTAAAATAAGAATCTTTTTTTTTCTATTGTAGCCCACACAGAAAATGTTCTAAGTTCTAGAGTAGACATTATAGGATATGCCTATCCTATTGTATAAAACAGATGTACAGCAAATATTGAAGATTAGATGAACATCTAATTCCTCAGAACATTTGTCTCTAGTTTCTCAGAGAAGAGGTTGAATTACTAATATATAACACTTTGCATACAACTTGTAAGCGGTATTGGCCCTGATTCATCAAGCTGCAATAGCACTTAAGGCACTCTAAAATCTGCTTAATGCATGTTAAAGTGGGCTGTCACTCAAAATTATTGTATATCCTTATAGGATGCTTAAAGCGGTTCTCCACTCTGGACAAAAAAAAAATTAAAAGTCAGCAGCTATAAATCCTGTAGCTGCTGTCTTTTAATACCAGGGCACTTACCTGTCCAGGGATCCAGCACCATCCTCTCCTGGGCTAGTTCTTCACTAACCTTCGGGTTCCTGGCATCTTAACTGTGGGCAGCTGGCTGTGCTGCTTTGTGAATGGTCCAGCAGTCCTCTGGGACCTATGATGTGAAGACTGCGGTGAGGGAGAGGTGACCTTCCATTCGGATTGACTTGGCAATCCAAGCGGAAGTGGAAGTGGTCACGTATGAAAACTAGGTATCTGCTCCCACCCCTAAAAAAATAGCCTGCCAAATGTGGCAAAGGAGTGGGGAGGGACTTAAAGCGGAACTTCCAGGTTTGGGTAAAGCTCCGCTTTAAGCACTATATAGCACACTTTAAAGACCAACACATGCACTGTGATATTTTCAACAATGTAAAGAGTTTATAAATTGTTTAGCTGAATGGTGTATCATGTTTAAAGCATATCTATGGTCAAACTGTAAAATCACATATACGTTTCCACATTGAATGTCAATTTCTTTTAGCCTGCTTTTATTATTCTGAACATTCTTGAAGTTTGTAAACTTAATTTATGAAGATCCCCGCAAATTTACTTCCTTGAATTCTATGATATATATTCCCTATGCCCTGTGAGTAGGCACTGCACATTGTTGCACATTTTACAGAGCCTGCTTTCTGAACTACGAAGGTGCTGAGAGGAGTTCAAAGAGGCGGAGTCAGTACAGGAATGACATCTTGAAGGGAGCAAGTGTTAGGCCCCTTTCACACGGGCGGCTGTTCTGCCACAGTTAAAAGCATGTTTCTTTCTTTTGAAATTCAAGACTCCAGGCACAGCGATCAGCTGCATTTGTACACATGGATTAGCTGCGTTTACGTGCATTTACATGCGGCTGCGTTTAGCTGCGGTTGACCATTATTGTCATCCCCATAGAAACCGTATTTATTTTGATGTGCTTCCTGTTGTTTTTTTCTTTTGTTCACGCTGCTATCCGCAGCTGACACAGTGCACTGCGATTACCTGCGGTTATGTGCAGATGGCTGCGTTCCTGGACGCAGTCAATTTCATTTTTTCTTTCTGCACCAAACCGCATGTAACAAAACCGCAGCTAAACGCAGTGTGTGAATGGGGCCATAGGAAAGCATTGTGTGCGTTTAGCTGCGGTAGATAACTTGAGAATACACAGCTAAAAGCACAATTCTATCCGTCCGCGTGAAAGGGGCCTTAGAGCTGGAAGGGGACAGATGCAGCATCCACCTAGGTAAGTATGATCCACCTAGGTAAGTATCAGAGGCGTAACTAGAACCCTCAGGGCCCCGGTCAAGAAAACATGATCGGCCCCCCTGACCCCTGTCCCCCGTTCCATCAGAGCCCTGGGCTTTCAATTTTGGGAGGGTGTCCATGGACATCCTCCCAGAACCCTGCCTCCCACGTGTCCCCTGAGATGTGCATCCAGCACAATCACAGTGGCTCTTTACCATGTGATCAGCTGATCACATGTAAACAGACTTGTTGGTTAACGGCAACCCTTTCCTCCCACGTTGTGTCTGTGTGAGGAAAGGAGAGGCAACAATGTCAGTAAATTGTTTACACTGATAATTAGTGCCCTGATCATCAGTGCAGTCTATCAGTGCCACCTATCAGTGCTCATCAATGCCGCCTATTAGTGCCCATCAATGCTGCCTATCAGTGCTCATCAATGCCACCCATCAGTGCCCATCAATTCCGCCTATCAGTGCCACCTATCATCACTCATCAATGTTGCCTATCAGTGCTCATCAATGCCGCCTATCAGTGCCCATCAGTGCCACCTCAATGGTGTCTATCAGTGTCACATATAGCACATCGCCAAACGACATTATTCCCACAAAACTTCTGAAAGAATGTACCGACATCTTGGCACCCACCATAACTCACCTCATAAACCAGTCATTCAAAGAAGGAATCGTCCTGATCTATTCAAGCAAGGCATAATCAAACCCCTCCTAAAGAAGCCCAACCTCGACCCCAAAGACCCAAACTACCGCAGACCTGTCACAAGCCTCAACACCATCTCCAAGATTATCGAGAAAGCAGTAGTACAACAGCTACAACCCCATCTGGACACCCACAACTCTTGGACCCACTACAATCTGGTTTCCGCCCTGGCCACGGGACAGAAACTGCACTCCTCAAAATCTGGCATGATGCCCTCGAAGCAGCAGATGAAGGAGAATTGTGTCTCCTGGTGCTGCTTGACCTCAGCGCAGCTTTCGATACAGTAGACCACAAAACCCTGCTCACTCGTCTCGCAGAAGTAGCCGGAGTCGCAAGACTCAGATCTACTCTGGTTAGCATCCTTCCTAGAGAACCAATCCCAGAAAGTGAAACTAGGAGCTTTCACTTCAGAAGCACGTAAAATTACATGCAGAGTCCCTCAAGGATCACCCCTGTCGCCCGTGCTCTTCAACATCTACCTCTGCCCACTCCTCAAAATCACCAGCAACCAAGACCTGCTCTATCACTCTTACGCTGATGACACCCAACTTTACCTACGCATCACCAACAAAAAAGACCAATACCACGCATGGAAAACTGCCTCTCATTAATCGACCATTGGATGACGAAGAGCTCCCTCAAACTCAATGGTTCCAAAACAGAACCATCCATGTTTCCTCCATGCAAACCAAAACAAAAACCCTAGCACAACGTCCACACCTCCCACCATCCCCGGATAAACCATCACCCCCAGCACTAAAGTCAAAAGCCTCAGAGTCATCTTTGACTCGGACATGACAATGGATGCACAAATAGTCACCGGATCTTACCACCTTCTTCGCCTGTTGCGTAGACTCATCCCCTTCATCCCCGGAAGGAGACACAGCAGCAGTAATTGGAAAAATCATCAATTCCCAACTCGACTACGCAAACTCCCTCTACCTAGGACTTCCAAACTTCACGTCTACAAGTCACCCAGAGCACAGCAGCCAGACTGGCAACTGGAAAAAAAACCTGGGAATCAATCACCCCGTCCCTGAGGACCCTCCATTGGCTACCAGTGAAGGATTGGGTTACATTTAAGACCCTCTGCCTCACTCACAAATGTACAGAAGGAAAAGCCCCGCAATACCTCTGTGAAAAAATAAAGCACTACACCCCAGGTCGCCCCCTCCGGTCAACTAACCAGAACCTCCTCCACATCCCCAAGACCGACTACAAATCAAAAGGCGAACGAAGGTTCGCAGTCCAAGGACCCTGGCTATGGAACGCTCTTCCCGCGGACATCCGCTCGGAAGAAAACCATCTGGCCTTCAGGAAAAAGCTTAAGACCCATCTCTTCTGAAGACACAGGCGGACACTGGCTGCAAAAGCGCCTTGAGGCGATTTAGTTTGCGTTTGTAGCGCTATACAAGTTACTCATTCATTCATTCATTCACCTATCAGTGCTCAATGCCCATCAGTGCTGCCTATCAGTACCTCCTATCAGTGCTCATCAATGCTGTCTATCAGTGCTACCTATCAGTGCTCATCAATGCGGCCCATAAGTGTCACCTATCAGTGCTCATCAATGCCGCCTATTAGTGCCCATCAGTGCAGCCTATGAGTGCTGCCTATCAGTGCTCATCAATGCCGCCTATCAGTGCCCATCGGTGCCACCTAAATGGTGTCTATCAGTGCCACCTATCAGTGATCCATGCCCATCAGTGCTGCCTATCAGTACCTCCTATCAGTGCTCATCAATGCTGCCTATCAGTGCTACCTATCAGTGCTCATCGAAGCCACCTATCAGTGCCCATCAGTGCAGCCTATGAGTGCTGCCTATTAGTGCTCATTAATGCCACCTTTCAGTGCCATCTATCATTGCTTATCAATGCTGCCTACCAGTGCAGCTTATCAGTGCTTTCTATCAGTGCTCATCAATCCCACCTATCAGTGCTCATCAATCCCACTTATCAGTGCCCACCAGCGCTCATCAATCCTACCTATCAGTGCTTATCATTGCCACCTTTTAGTGCTCATCAGTGCTGCCTATGAGTGCCCACCAGTGCCACCCATCAGTGCTCATCAATCCTACCTATCAGTGCCCACCAGTGCTCATCAATCCCACCTATCAGTGCCACCTATCATGCTCATCAGTGCTGCCTATCAATGCTCACCAGTCTCACCTATCAGTGCCCACCAGTGCTCATCAATCCCACCTATCAGGGCCCACCAGCGCTCATCAATTCCACCTATCAGTGCCCACCAGTGCTCATCAAAGTTTAGGCCATGATAAATCACTGTGCACATCGAAAATTTATGTCTAATTGTGTATTACCTGAACTTCTCTTTTAAGTATAGTACTTATGAGCAAGTATGTTATTAATTTAAAATTGACTAAAACTGGTTTACAGAAATAAGGTAGTACACGATAAGCAATACATGATAAGCACTCTCGTTTTAGTTGGACATTTAGTTTATGAAGCATGTTGTAAATGTGAGGAAACAAACACTGGTCTCCAGGATGCAATATGTCAGCCTTTGCCCAATTTTGTTCCCTGTAAATACTGAACATATTGTGAATCAACACCGTAGAAAATGATTATCTGTTAGTTGCTATGGCCTCCAAGTCAAGTTGGTCGTCTCATCACTGTAACAGCTTCCACATTAATCAGTATGCATGAGAAGTCTTCTACATGATTGCATGTACTAACATAACCTATTGAACAAAATTGAAAATAGTGTAGTTGCTTCAGTTATAACAAGGAATTTTAGCTTTAGAGTTCTCCATTTCTTTCCTTGTGTGGTGCACGTATCTTTAGTGACCATCAGAACTTCTAGACAGAACATACTATTGAACTTTCTCTTTGAAATTAAAGGGACACGCTATACCTATATGTTGACACATGCAGGGCTGTATTTGAGCTTCAGTGTTCAAAGCACATGTTAAAGTAATTATAAATCTTAAATGTTTTTTTTTTATTATTAAAATAATAAACATGTACTTACCTGCTCTGTCGTTTTGCATAGAGCAGCCCCGAACAACCCCTTCTTGGGTCCCCCATCTGCGCTCTTGGCTTCTCCTCTTCTCGGCACAACATCATAGGAAGCCGCTTTCTATGGGGGCGTACCTGCGGGCTCACTACTGAGTCCGCTCCCTGTTTGTTTATAGGACAAACAGGGATTGTCATTAGGAGCACCTTAAAATGACAGGACTATTCTGTGTACCACATGAGGACATACTGTAGTCAGTCTGTGTGAGCCAGAATTGTTGTTGGTTGGTAAGGGATCAAATACTTGTTTTACTCACTGAACTGCAACTCAATTTTTGTTTTTGTCTATATTTTTGGTTGATATTCTGTCTCTATCATTTAAAATACATCTATGATAACACTTATAGACCATTCATGTCTTTGTAACTGGGCAAACTTACAAAATCTACAGGGGATTAAATAATAATTTTCCCCACTTTACATATAAGTGTGCCTTTTTTTACCTGCCAGAGGATTTTTATTTATTTCCATCCATTTCTGAGATTTACACAGTTCAGTCACACAGCATAGCTATGTTTAGCAGGGCAGGTGACCAGCTGAAATTATGTTAGGCCCCTTTCACACGGGACGGATCCGTGATGATTCGCCCTGTGAACCTCCGCTTGCTCTGCGGGGATCGCTCCGTTAAACCCCGCTGAGCCGGCGGATGACAGGGCGTTCCCCGCACACTGTGCAGGGACCGCCCTGTCAGATCTCCGCTCTCCCCTATGGGGGAATCGGATGAACACGGACCGCCTGTCCGTGTTCATCCAATCCGCTCTGCAGACGGATTGAAAAATAGGATTTTCCTCCGTCTGCAGAAACGGGGGATTGCGGACACGGAGGAGATCGGGTGTCAGCGGATGTTCATCCGCTGACACCCGCGATCTCATAGGGACCAATGTTTGTCCCTTTTTCATCCATAAACGGACGGATGAAAAAGCAGACATACGGTCCGCTAGTGTGAAAGTGGCCTTACACTTACAGAGCCTGTACATCAGGGGTGCCCAACCAGTGGCCCGGGGGCCACATGTGGCCCGCGGAGCCCTCTGATGTGGCCCGCGACCTCATGCTCTGGGATGGAATAGAAGACTGTTATTAAAGGTAAGTTTATTACTAAAATCAGTGTATATATGGGCATATCTGTTCTGCAGTGGTTACTGGGCTGCTTTTAAACTGATCCGCAGGTGCAGAGCAGTGCACCTGTGGGTTACCTGCACTGAGCCATAGACTTCTATTACCTGTGAGTTTGGTGTGCTTTCTGAAAGTGCACCACACCTACAGGATACAATAGAATTATATGGCAAAGTGCAGCTAATCTGCAGGAAAGCCACAGGTGAACTGTGCTGCACTCGCGGTGCGGGTAAACAACAGTGCATCAGTGTGAAAGCAGCCTTAGGCCCCTTTCACACAGTCAGTCTGACCCAATCGGACCCTCCATTCACCTCTAAGGAGTGTCAGATATAAATGGACTTGTGTCCGTTTACAAATGCCTACCTCCAATCCGATCCGCTAAAAAAAAAGTAGAGTGGGCTCCATAGAGTAGAGTGGGCTGCCATCCACCTTCTCCGCTCATTGTGGCCCGCGACCGGTTACCAAGTCACTTAAGTGGCCCTCGCTCTTCAAAAGGTTGGGCACCTCTATTGTACATGGACAGAAAAAGAGAGGCAGCAAACTGAAAAGTTAATCCTTCTGTTTCTCTGCTGTCTTCCCTGTACTGGTTGCCTCTCTCCCAGTTTGAGCTCTGTTGAACAGGGACTGCAAGGGGCTGATATCAAGTCAAATTATGTTACCTACACTGCATGTATATGGAGCTGTATATTGTGTGTATTTTATATCTGCCTGCAGTGCAGCTGTAATTCGTTTTAAAATTTTACTTATATCTGACTTTCATATAATGTAATTATTAAACTTAATTGGGGAGAAAGCACAAGTGCATGAATTATGCCCCATTGTTGGTGTCAGTGGGAGGAATAGTGTCTTATATCAGTGGGAGGAAAAGTACCCCAAGGACCAGATAAAGGCAAGCAAAGGGCCACATTCGGCCCCTGGGCCAGTTTGCAAACCGCTGCCCCAAGCAAAAAGTGTGTGCAAAAACTGTAGCCAACTTATCTTTTAACTCTTAAGCAGGGGTGGGGCCCGTCCATTGTGGGCACACAGGGGCCGCCTCCCCTATCTACCACCGCCACCCTCCCTATCCATGCACCTGGCCCCTTTCAGAACACAGACGCATTAATTCCTATGGTGGGGGTGGGCGGGGGTGTGTTTTTTGAAGCTCCTGATTAGAGCCAGGGGCTCTAATAGGCTTCAAAATAGGGTGGGCTCGGGTTGCAGAGCAATGCATCTGAAGCCCACCCAGTTGTATTGCAACAGCGAATGAATATTCGCTGTTGCAACACTGATCGTCATCCGGGCCAATTGGGAAGCGTGTCTAATACCCGTCACCCGATTGGCGAGTAGAAGACACAGGAGCCACTGCCCGATGCCCCCAGGATTACTCTACAGGTAAAGTTGAAAAGTAAACCTTAGGATAACCGATTGTAAGTAAAAGATTATAAAAACCTGGCTTGGTTAGATTATTGTTTTTTTGTTTGTTTTTTCCAGTTAGTTTATACTTTATAGTAGTGACATGTACTAGTAAGAATTGATCTTGTAATGACCAGTCTTTGCCTTCCAGATGCCCTCGTAGGCTTCTTGGCAGGTCTGCACCATCACTCATGCATGCTGATTCACCCAGGCAGCTGTGCTGCTGTTTGCATTTCATTTATGGCTGGAGTGGAGTCTAACTTTAAAATGCACTAGTTTTCCTTTTTTAAGATTCATTAAGATTATGCTAGCACATTATTAGCATGCACAGCACATTGCACGCATAGGAAACACTCAAATAATACCTCATGTAATATTCACTGCAGTGTTTTCAATAACCTTGCTATACCTTCAATTAGTCTAAAAGCTTCCTAGAGCTGGACTCAATCATAAACGTAGTATTTACCCCATAGATACATTAGGTGATTCTGCAAACATTTACCTCATAGATACATTAGGTGATTCTGCAAACATTTACCTCATGGATACATTAGGTGATTCTGCAAACATTTACCTCATAGATACATTAGGTGATTCTGCAAACCTTTTTAGATGAAACGGTCAAAGTGTCAGTTTTATTTTTTCCTAAAAGTTATTGATTTGTCTTAAAGGCTCATGCTTTTTTTCTTTTCAAAAGGATGCCAAAAACAGATTCATGTGTCAGCAGTTATGATTTATTTATGGCCACAAAATACACATCCTGTTACATGGGAGCTGTCAGGTAAATCATGCAGCTGCATTACGATTAAAAGGATTTGATTTGATCAGGTTTTTACAGTATATTGTTATTATATTATTGACTGTATTAGTAACAAATATTGCTGTGTACCATACATGTGGAGGATTTTATGCAGCAGATGTAATGCAAAGAGTAGTAGTGTTTTCCAAGCATAGCTAATGATATGAGCCAACAAATAAGCTAATAATAGTAATTTATATGGGTGAATTTGATGTGAAGAATATCTCCAAACAACCTAAAAAACATCACCAAAGTTCCCTCTTTATCCCAAGAAATATAAAAAAAAATACCTTTGTAAACCTTGCACTGCGTTAAAGAATATAGTAATTTTTGATCACAGTGATGTCATCACAGGGTCTCTATAAGATACCCCTATACTGTATGTGGAAGTGATTGGTAGGACACGCCACATGTCTACCTGCTAAAGTAGACATTCTCTACCTGACTACAGCTCCCAGGAGCCCTCTGCCAACCTTCATGTAGTGGGCTGGCTCTTGTTAAATACTGGTGCTAGGGTGGCTGCATTGGTGGTTGTAAACTTGGTCATTTGCGGGAAATGGGCGGGTTGCATATTACATAGAGAACATTGCTGGTAATCCTCACCTACTGAAACCAGCATCATGAAGTTCAAGGTACCAGGGAGTGTGTTCCTGAAAGCCACAGATGAAGGGGATGGATTACACTGGACATTATCAAGGCTGGAAGTTTAAAAGTAAAGAGTGGGAAGCAGAGTAAAAACACAACATAGGTTGGACTTGATGGACTTGTGTCTTTTTTCAACCTCACCTAGTCACATGCTCTGTCCCCTGGGTCTAGCAACAGCTCTACTTGCACAAAATCATTCTGACTGCCCTGTGTTCATGGCCCTAACTGTGCTCTCTGTCTCTTTTATTACAATGTTTTTACAGATTGGTTTTCAAACCATTTGTATTAAAAATTGAGGAATAGACAAAGTCACATTTAGTTCCTATGAATGCAAGACAGTCAGAAAAAAAGAGGTGCAGACATGCTGGGTTAAGTGATATTCCTCCCAATGCCAGCATTCTAGCAGAGGACCTCTGCAGGTCCAGTGCTTTGTGATTGGCCACCAACAAAAGGGGATCTGATGAAGGGGCAGTGAGCATTTACCACCAATTCAACAGGGAGCACTGACCAGCAATTCTGCAGGGGGCACAGGATTTCAGTGCTGCACAGGGCATTGACCATTAGTGCCAAAGGGGTCACTGACCACTAATGTTGCAAGATACAATAACCACAAATGCCGCAGAGGGCACTAACCATCGGTGTTTCTGACCTCTGTGCTCTATTATGCAATTATGGGCTGTACATTACATACTTTTTACCAAATTTTTCATTGCCTTAATAGTTGTTGGTTGCTACCTGGTCTCTAAATATTTTGTCAAAGTAGAAATCCAGCCTAACACTAAAATCACTACATCTCTAGACATCCACAATCTAACACTAATCTATCTAACCCTGTAAAGAAGAAATCAGTATACATACTTTTTTGAAGCCACTCCAGTCCCGTCTCTAGTGGTGGAAGCTCTGCAGAGGACACAGCCACAACAGCTGTGAAATGTCTGGGAAGTGACGTCACCCATAGATTTACTATGGGGCTTCTCTTGTCGCCTGTGTCCTCTGCACTCGCCTCCACAAAGATGCCACAGCTGACAGCTCAACGTGGGATCGGGTTGGATCAGCTTCAGAAAAGGTATGTATACTGATTTCTTCCTTACAGGGTTAGATAGATAGGTTAGGTTAGTGTTAGATCATGGATGTCTATACATGTAGCGATTTTAGTGTTAGGCTGGACTTCTCCTTTAAGCTAGGCTCAGCACAGTACGTTAATTCTGTGCCTATATCCTGTGTGCAGCATACCAAAAGGAATCATTTCACTTTCTAACATTGATCGCCTGTCATGAGGTTTGTATGTGTCTGTGAGACTTTTGCTTATGGCATTGTAATTACAGTGTATTTTGTGGTTAAAAGACTGGAAAATTTGCAGTGCATTCAAATAATAGGATGGTTTTATACAGGGCTTTTTTTTCTCAGAGAATAGGTACAGGTACTCTCCTCTTCTGAGTTACCCACCTCTGAGTACCGTCCCTTGGTTCCACCCTCTACCCACTTCCCAGTACTACCCCTTTTAGAGAAAACAGAACCAAGTGGTTTATATGGAATATGTTAATAATAAGAAAAGCTGTAAAATAGATCCCCTGTAGTCAGAAACATTAGTTCCCCCCAGGAACAATCGATCTACCCCAGCAAAAATAGATCCCTGCCAGCAACAATAGACCCCTCCCTCAACAGTAGATGCCTTCCAGCAACATAAGACCCCTTTTAGCAACAATAAATCCCCCACAAGCAACAATAGACCTCCCCAACAACAATAGGTCCCCAGCAAACAGGAATAGACCCTCCAGCATGCCCAAGAACACCTTACCATTACATACATTCCGTGCTGGAGGTGTCGGAACTGCATTCCCGCTGAAAAAAAGCCCTGGTTTTATATAACTACAGTTAGGTCTATACATATTTGGACACCATCTAAATGAATTTGAAGTGCAGACTTTCAGCTTTAATTCAAGGGGTTGAACATAAATATCAAGTACAAATTTTAGGTACTGCGACCATTTTTATACACAGTCCCTCCATTTTCAGGGGCTCAAATGTAATTGGACAAATGAATATAATATTAAAATGTTAATTTTTAATATTATGTTGAGGATCCTTTACTGGCAATGACTGCCTGAAGTCTGGAACCCATGGACATTAGCAAAGACTGGGTTTCCTTCTTTCTGATGCTTTGCCAGGCTCTAGCTGCAGCTGTCTTCAGTTGTTTTTTGTTTGTGGGTCTTTCTGCCATTTGTTTTGTCTTAAGCAAGTGAAATTCATGCTCAATTGGGTTGAGATCAGGTGATTGACTCAACCATTGCAGAATATTCCACTTCTTTTCCTTCAAAAGCTCCTGGGTTGCTTTTGCAGTGTTTTGGATCATTGTCCATCTGTACTGTGAAGCACCGTCCAATCAACTTTGCGTCATTTTGCTGAATCTGGGATGACAGTATATCTCTAAACACTGCAGAATCCATCCGGCTGCTTCTGTCTTCTATCACCTCATCAATAAACCCATCGAAAAAATTTAAAACATGTTCTATTTTTTAACACCGATGGAAAAAAGACCGATGGGGCCCACACACGATCGGTTTTTCTGATGAAAAAAGTCCATCGGTCTTTTTTCATCAGAAAAACCGATCGTGTGTACGCGGCATAAGGGTGTCCTGAGTCTGTCACAATCATGGCAACTCCCCTGATGATTGTCAGTAGTTTAAGTCCACACGCTACATAGTTGTTGGTAAAACTAGGGGCTAGGTTTATATTGTAGATTTTTATGGATCCATAGCTAGCTTTGTATTGTAAATTTTTATGATGCCAGGAAACAGTGCCCTGTCTACTGCCAGGCATATTTGAAGCTGTTAGGTCATGGAGTAGTGAACCCCTTTACTTTCACCCCTTCCCCAGAAACCACCTCTAAGAAAATGCAGAACACCTGCAATCCTAATAATGTTACTACTCATTCGATCCCATTTGTTGTGTCATTAAAAGGTTTTGCAGTGCCATCTAGTGACATATTGACATAATGCACAAGCATTTAATGCTTTTTATGCTTGTATTTGGCAAACATACTTTGTCAATCCAGTCTTTTGCTTAAATGTAACCTGTTGTGGGAGAAACATTTAGACTTCAAATGTGACCTCTTTTATTTAAATACTGATAGCCTAGCTGTCATGCTGATGCAGTGGGTTGATTTACTAAAGGAATCAAGACTATTCACTTAGCAAAGTGAATCTGTGTTTACTTTGATACCCAATCATGTTCAGAGCAATACAAAAATAGGATTTTCTTTTTTACTTCGCTAAGTGAACATTGTCCATATGGGAAAACAGTGACTGCGTCTCTGCAAAGGGCCTTCCACCCAGATTTCCTTATACTCACCTTGCCAGTGATCTCTCACTACTCCTTCCTCTGTTGAAAACAGCTACACTAGCTGACCTTCTGGATATAGAGGAGCATATCACCTTTTTGCAAGGCCTAAACACTTTCAGATTTCAGCGCTGTTTGCGACAGAGAAAGAGCTCACGTCGGAGTGCAGGTAAGGTGAATATGAGGGGGTCAGGGAGACCTCTTGGTCTGAAAAGTATTTGTTCATAAATTTGTAGCTGCTGATTTGAAATTTTGGAAGCCGACAGCAACTTGCATTTGAAACTTACCACAGGAGCAAACTAACCTGTTTTATGCAGTTTGCATATCCACAAAAACAAAGGTCAGTCCTTTTTGGGACTTTATTCCATAGATACTTAGAATGTGCATCACTCCTGATGAAGTGAACTGAGATTCATAAAAAATGAGTTGGGTTTTAGGATGCATTTTTCTAATTTGATCATGTATCAATACTTGTAATATTATTGTATCAAATATATTATCATGTAATTTTTACACACTGGCTTGATATTATATCATTTTAATATTTAATATTTCTTCATGTAGTGAGATCTGTATTTATTTACCAATAAATCTGTATCTATCTGTACTATGTTTGTGTTGCGCCTCATTTAAACTCCCAAAAAGGAGTGACCTTTGTTTTTATGGATATGCGTGTACGGGTATGGAGGCACACCACAGGGTGCATTTGACCACATTTTACCTATTTTATGCAGTTTCAGGTCATAGGATTTGGTAATTGTGTAATTCATTCCTGAGTGGAGCACACAATATTTTCTCTTTTGTGAGTGGGTTGAAATCTTGGATGTTATGTGTATAAAATTTTAAATTGTGAGCTGCAGATGCTGTCTAAAAAGCTCAACATGGGGATACTTGTTGAACTTTAAATATAATTGTACAGCTATATGACTGATATTTTTATTGGATACCTCGGGTAAGGGAACTAAGGTTAGGTATAATATTTTAGTTTTGATATTTTAATAATACCTATTTTATGTGCTTTTAACAAAATAACACATTTACTTTTTTTACCTTATACCTTGTTTTTTAAAATCTGAATTTAATGGAGAATAAATTGGAATCGTAATTGAGTTTACCTTTTTCGTATACTAGATACTAGATAGGGGCTTTAATCTTTTAAAAATTGCCTTGCTCAGTAGAAACTCAAGTTTGTTTACCTTCTAAACATGCACTTTTAACTACCTTCACTTCCCCATTAATTTTAATACAGCTTATAATTTCTATCAACCATGCTGTTCTGAGATATTTAATGTGCGGACTGCTTAGCACCGCACAGCTCTGGCCAATATCTTCAGAAGTCTATCCACATGCTTCCAGACTCTGTTTTTGGTATGACAATAATCAATGTAGAAACGTTTACCAGCAACTGTGCAGCATGATGATCTATTTGACTGGATGCAGTTGTAATTGATTGTTTTGATATGCTCGTTGTTGGTAATTTTTATCTTACGCAAAATCTGTCAACAGTTATCTTTTGTGTTGAAAGCATTGTTGTATAATTGTGTATATTTTGTGTGCTCAATTTTCTCCTATTATTGTGCACATAACTGTACTAATTATGTAGCTGAAAAATGTTTTGTTCTTGGTCTATTTTGAACATAAATGTACCAAACAAAACAACTTTGTACTTTTGTACCAATTGCTTTCCTATTGGTGTTGAAACATCCATCCATAAGAGCCGGTTCACACAGGGGAGACTCCGGACAGACTTCAGGTCGCCCCGAGTTGCCCCAAGTCCTGCTATTTTTAAAACTAATTGAAGTGAATGGAGATGTATTAATGCACACGACTGCAGTCGCTTAGACTTCAAAAAAGGTTCCTGTACTACTTCAATCAGACTTCTAGGCGACCTGTAGGCAACTTGTACCCATTGATTTCAATGGAAGTCGCTTAGAAGTCTGATCACTGTTCATTTTGAAGGCAACTTTACAGGAAGCAGAAAGGAATTTACCCAGAAGCCACAAGGAATTTACTTCAAGTCGTGTTGTTAATGACCACAAGTCTTGCTGAAGTCTCCTCCAAGTCTGCTGAAGTCTCCTCCAAGTCTCGCTGTGATTCATGCTCAAGTCGTGTCTGAAGTTGCTTCTGGAAGTCGTGTTGAAGTCGTGTTGCCCCTGTGTGAACCGGCAGTAAGAGCAAAAAAAAATGAACTCAAAATTCATAGGACAGATATGGGCTCATGAAATAAAAGTTCAAGGAGAAAAGCACAAAAGGCAGCAACACATTGCAGCAAATCTAATTGTATATCTGCAAAATCTAATTTTATATCTGCAAAATCTAATTTTATATCTCTGTTACTGCACTGCACATGTACTGCACACCCATGCATTGTTTTTGAGTATATCTAGCCCACATGCTCTAGGAAAAATTTTCTATTTACTATCTGTAAAATTCCCAGATAACTAAAAAATGTAGCTGCCCAAGGCACTTTCTTTAGTGCTGCAGTTCATAACATCAACAGTGCTTTTTTGTGAACCTAGTTAAATCTTTATAGTAGTTGTTTCTTATTTTTTGTTGATTAAATAAGAAGAATTATAGACGGTAGTCTTCCTGGAGCTCCATGGCGCTGTAGTGGAGCAGACATTCATGTTCACATTCCAGTTTTTCCTAGGAGATGTATGCGATTGATTTTGTCTGACTCCACTGTTGTCTAGTGGAAGTGACATTACTGGATATTTATACACACAGTTCTGGATCCTATCTATCGAGTACGCAGCAAACTCAGAGCTATGAATGTGAGCAGAACATACTGTTATTTATGGAAAATGATGATCAAGATACTAACACAGACTCATTTCATGAGGTTATCTACAGTGACCTATTAGGGTTTCTTATAAGATGGGCACAAAATGTACTGTTGCAGATAAACTCCAAGGATACTCAGGACAGTAAACTCTCTTTATTGTAACAAAGTAGCAAAGGCTTAAAAAACCTCCATCCAACAAACTGTTTCTCATGTAACAATCATGCTTTCTCAAGGCGTTTCATAGCCCCGCAGCTGGAGCTTGCCTCTTTAAAGCCCCTTTCACACTGGGGCGTTTTTCATGCGGTTTAGCGCTAATAATAGCGCTGGTATACCGCATGAAAAAATCCTGCCCTGTGCCTTCAATGTGAAAGCCCGAAGGCTTTCACACTGAAGCGGTGCGCTAGCAGGACCGCTCCAAAAGTCCTGCTAGCCGCTTCTTTACAGCGGTAAAGGAGCGGTGTGTTCACCGCTCCTTTACCGCGGTCTCCCATTGAAATCAATGGGACAGCGCGGTATTAACCCTTTTTCGGCCGCTAGCGGGGATTAAATTAACCCCCCTAGCGACCGCATACCGCGGTAAGAACGACAGTATAGCAGCGCTGAAAATCGCGCTGCTATACCGCCACCGCACCTGCCCGCCCCAGTGTGAAAGGGGCCTTACTCATACAAGGTAGACCGTAATCATCAAACCTAAGTCATCCTTATCCACATCTGTACAACCTAATTAGGTTAGGAGATCAGAACCCTATTTCAAAAATGCATTCATTTCATTCCTATCACTTAACCCTAAGGGCTAGTAGTTTCGGTAGAAGATATACTTCTTCTTGCTCCCCCACTATATCAATATTCCAGTGGTCTTAAAAGAGAAATATGGGTTAAAAAAAAAGAAAAAAGTATACTCACCTAGGTGGATGCAGCATCAGTTCTGTTCTGTATCTGTCCCCTGCTGGTTCAAAGACTGAGAACTGAGAGATCAATTACCACTGATCCCTCACAGTGGTGGCCAGGGTTTTATTCTTGGGGGGGGGGCAGAGAACAGTTACAACTGTTACAACAGTTATAACACTTAGCGGATGCTTCCCTCTGGGCGACCAGCTTCTATATCTCCTCTCCTCATGTCTCCTCCCTCCTCCCGGCGGCCAGCGTAGCTTCCCTCCAGGCGACAGACGAGTGGCCCGCTAGCTTTCCCCGCATCTCCTCTCCTTACATCTCCTCCCTCCTCCTCCCGGCGGCCAGCGTAGTTTCTCCTTTCAGCCAATAGGGAAACTGGTTTCAAGACCCGCTTCCTGATTGGCCAGGAGGAGAATCAGTGTAAAAATTGTGAATATTCATTTGCTATTGCCACACAACTGGGTAGGCCTGGAGCGCAGCGCCCCGAGCCCACCCTAGTAAACATGTCATACTTGTCTGCTCTGTACAATGGCTTTGTACAGAGCAGCCCAGATCCTCCTTTTTTGGTGTTCCCCGCTGATGCTCCTGGCTCCTTCCGAGTGCACCCATAGCAAACCACTTGCTATGAGGGAACTCATGCAGGCTCAAACCCGAGTCACGCCTGTGTGTCAATTGACACACAGAGCGCAGCTCGGCCATGTCACCTGCTCTCTGTTCACTGGCTGTGATTGACAGCAGCTGGATCCATTGGTTCCCGCCGTGAGACAAAAAAAGCCTCTGCTCTTGGGCACAGCACTGGTTTGAGATCGGGCTCTGGTAAGTTTTAGGGAGGGGGAAGCTGCACACGGAAGTTTTTTTTACCTTAATGCAGAGAGTGCATTAAGATAAAAACCCGGCTGCCTTTAGAAATACTTTAACTGATTCCCAGATATTCACCTTACCAAAGTCAACTGTAACAATCATGTTAGCTGTATTAGTATTTATATGTTGCAAAAATCCTCAAAACTCGAAATGACTCCCATACTAAATGACCATAGCGTCATCTATATAGCATACCTACGATTTAATATATTTTATACATAGGTTATGTGCATTGAGAACCCACTCCTGTTACCAGGCTGGAAGGAGCCATGGGAACACCCATCACCGTACCACTAACTCGATGGAACGACCTGCCATTAAAGAAAACTAGTTACTCTCAAGCACAAAATCCAGAAACATGCACAAATAACTCTGACGTACTCCATAAACAATTCAAGGTTATTTAGATAGTTATTTTAAATGAACCTAATTCTCTGAACAAAGATGGTAAACATCCAGTATACTATTAAACAGAAAACACAATGCACTATTCCAGTAGTTTTATATGAAGATATTATACATCCCTAATCTGCTGAAAGGTTGACTGTAGGTTGCATGTTGAATTTTGTACTGCCGTAGTACCTTATTTTTTTAAGATAGAAATAAAATGCTAAATAACAAATAGAACTGATATTTAATACTTTGGTGTTATCATTTCTGCAATAACTTTATCTTACCAGCATATCCCATGTGCCCTCTAGTGGTAATAGAGGTGTATATACTTTACCTGCATGTCTTTCAACAACTGAATTTATTTTTATTTTTTTATATTGTGTTGATGATTTAATGAATCTTCAGAACTGTTAGAAACTGACATAAACTATTTAGGTTTAATTAAAACGATAGCATTTTGCTGTGAGGGTATGGTGGTAGGCACTATATTTGGTTCTGACAAAAATTAAGAATGTTTTTAATTTTGGAAGTTTAGTTTAGTCTCTTGTATGGTAGGACCAGCAACTTGGTATATAATACAGTAAAAGATCGCTAAGCAACTCAGAGTATTATTTACATTGGGTCTGGCACATCCAGTGCCCATCTTACATGTGGGGCTTTCTGCCCACATTGCTGCCCTATGTGAGTGGGGTAGGGTCCCTTCAGTGGAAGACAGTTAATGGGCTACAATTACATGCAATATTGAGCTAGTGTTACACACACCCATGATACAACTTGTAGCAAGTTATTCATACTGAGTTAGCTCTTCTAAATGCTGAAGAAGTGATCTGGGAAATATAAGTGTGGGAGATTTAGGTACACTGGGTACACTCTGACCCTTCATGGTTGTAAATGAGCAATAACTGCACATGGGACTCTACTGATTAATCTTAAAGTACATATATGCTGAAAGTGACAATTTTATATAAATGCTAAATGGGCTTCACCCTTTCATTTTAAATCATTTTTTTAAAGGGGACTTTTAAATTCACCCATTTATATGCAGGAAATTAATATAAATTTAGACCAGTTTCAGACAAAAAAATCATAGTTTTACTTCTGTGGGTTCTGGATGACATAACATCAATTTCACAGAAAGCAGTTTCATACAGCAGTGAATATTATTTACGCTCAACTCCAAAGCACTGATTTTTTAATTGAAAGAAATTTAAAAAAACTTAGAATTTCATCCTGGATATCTTAGTTTTGCAGTTTGTGCCCAATAGGTTAGCCATTACTAAATGTATTTGTTTTTTTATATGTCTGTTTATCTATCTATCTATCTATCTATCTATCTATCTATCTATCTATCTATCTATCTATCTATCTTTATAAAAAGTTTCCATTGTATAACTTGATTTTACAATATGGCAGTAATCCAGAGCAGTTGTTTGTCACTGTGCATTATCAGCAGAGAGGAACAGCATCTCAGAATAATTCAATTTCACACAGTTGTTAGCTTCACCAGTCTCATGCGATCCTCTGATGCAATCCTTTGTTCTTCAATGTACATGGGGGGATTTTCACATGGAAACCATTTGACATGTTTACCCTTGTATGGTTTGCTTAGAGTGTATGCAAACATAAATGCAAAACTGTAATATATTGCAGCTTACCAGTTCTTAGATGAGGTGATAACTTTAATTTTATTCTTTCTATTTTTTATCTTTATTTAAACCTGTTGCATCTACCAGTAGCACATTTCCTGTACTAATGCTACAATGCTCACTCATTGCACTGTATTTATAAAGGAGCAACATTGTCAACCTATGACAGGAAGTGGAATTTTTGCACTTATTGAACATATATAATAAAACAATGTTAACTGTATATGTAAGTAAAGCAAAATGGAGCAAATAAAAAAAGTTGATTGTTTCTCTATGCTTGTATTCACTGGTAAAGCGTATTGAAAACCCAAACACTTAAACCAAATATGTTGCTGCACATGCTCCTTTAATGTCAACAAGTCTGAGTGTAGCTAAAATAGAAAACAGAAAAAAGAAACATGACTTACTGTATAGTCAGTATGTTTAGTATAATGTGTCCCTTGTGCTGATTTCTTTCTGTTAGTATAAATCTTCCTTTGTTCATGCCAGCCCCTGCTGCACCAAAAGGTTACAGCGGCAGGGGTAGGCATGAACAAAGGAAAATTTCTACTTAATACAACTAAGGTGCTGTCACAGATTCTCATCAAGAGAGCCCAACTATGTCTGCTCTTATCGCCCAGCTGCTCCATTCATAGAAGCCATAATATAGTTTCTTTGAATAAAAATAATCTATGCATGAAGGGGGCGGAGCTATCAGTCACCTGCCTGTCCTTCATTCTTAGATCTCTGTCCAAAGCCTTTACACTTCAGATCACCCCCTTTACCTCTTTAACCCCTTCAGACCTCAGACCATCTCCCTTTTCCTCCTTAACCCCAGCCAACCTCAGATCACACCCTTCCGTTTTTTTCCTAACCTTTTTAAGGCCTCAAATTAGCCCTTGTTTCCCCATTCAGACCTCAGATAAGCCTCTTCCCTTTCTTCCTTAACTGGTTCAGACCACAGTTCATTCTCCCTTTCTCCCTATGTGCTCCACACTGTTGTTAGACATTTGCGCAGCAGTGCTAGAGAACACATCTATTAATGGCTTCCATTGCAACTCTGTCATGTGACAAAGCATCATATGACAAGAAACAAAGTGTGAATGGGCTGCCAGGCCCAGTCAACCTCTGCCCTGAGGCCCTGAAGGGCCACTGTCCTGCCCAGACCCCATATCAGCTGTGTGGGCTGTTATGGTGCGGTGGTAGTTCTGCCAGGGAGTAGAGGTGAAGGAAGCAGAATCAGGTAGGTCCTTTCATTTTAGGTCCTTGGGTACATCTTCCTCCCCAGTGAGGAGAACAGTGAGCAACTCCACTCCAAATCTTCTGAGACAGTCAAAGGCACAGTGCTATAGGTAATTTCACACTGAGGATATACAGCCATGAGGATCAAGGCGCAAGAAAGGCACTACTACATTTACGAAGGAATTTGACACAAACGGCACATTTTTAAGGTACTGCTTAGGCCTGAGCCAGTGCAACTCAATATGGCTGATCACAGGCACTTCCCTAAACTGTTGTCGGTGTCTGTGTATAGTCTTTCCAGCATAGCCCACTTATCCCCACCCTTGTCATGCCCAGCCCTGCCTCTATCTTGCCTGGCCCAGTCCCTCTCCTGCCTCTGTCCCTCCAAGCCCCAACTCTGTCCCACCTGGCCCTGCCCCTGTGCCACCCAGCAGCTGCCGGCTTGAATAGAGTTAGAAGCTTTGCAGTCACATGACAAGAGCAGTTTCAAGGCCAATAAGGTAGAATTTCTTTTTTTTAATTGTTAAAAAAACACTGTATTCACATTGGGGTTTATGATAGAAGAAAAATCTCTGAAGACAAGCCTTTCCTTCCACTTTAAGTTTATTGTTATATATGTCAGGAAAATTACAAATTACAGGTCAATTACCCAAGTATTGAGGTATATGAACATTCATTTGAATACAGTTCCAATTTTAAGACCCCTGCCTGTCTAAGTAAGACTCAAGAAATGGTTGTACATTTTCTGAGCATGGCTTGAGGGAATTAAAGACTAGACTTGCGGTGTCTAAATTATTTAGTGTGAGGATGTTGAAAGAAATTGTGATGCAGTATTATTGAAATGGAAACTGAAAAGTGATTCAAATTACAGAATGTTTCCAGAATGCATGTGCAAAAGGTTTATTGAACCTAAATTGTTGTGATAGGGATATACAGGGCCGATCCTAGATGGGGTGCGTGGGGTGCAGTTCACCCAGGTGCCACAGAGGTGGGGGCGCTCAAGCCCCAGAATGCTCCCCTCCCTCCTCCATGTCGGTTTCCAGAGGCACTCTCTCCTCCGGTCTCCGTCGCCGCTGTTTCCTGCCCAAGTCCGTCCCCCTCCATCCTCCTGTCACAGGAGATCAGAGCGGCTGTCTGTTCAGAGAGAGATACGTACAGTGACGTCGTTGGGGGGCGGGGCGGCCGGTCCGTTATTTTTTCCTCCTCCTCATCTCTGTCACGATCTTCTCCACCCGGGGGTTGCAGCTGCACACTGTCCTCTCCAGCTGCCGCCTGGGTGGGGTTTGTCCTACAGGGGGGTCTGTGCTAATCGAGGGGGGTCTGTACTAATGGAGGGGGGGTGGTTTGTGGGGGGTAGGTACTAATGGGGGGGTGGTCTGTACTAATGGAGGGGGTGGTTTGTGGGGGGGTGGTCTGTACTAATGGGTGGTGGTTTGTGGGGGGGTCTTTACTAATGGGGGGGTGGTTTGTACTAATGAGGGGGTGGTCTGTACTAATAGAGGGGGTGGTTTGTGGGGGGGTTTGTACTAATAGGGGGGTCTGTACTAAGAGAGGGAGTGGTTTGTGGGGGGGTCTGTACTAATGGAGGGGGGTGGTTTGTCCTGGTGGGGGTCTGTACTAATGGAGGTAGGGTCTGTACTAATGGTGGGGGGTCTGTACTAATGGAGGGGGGGGTGGTTGGTGAGGGGGTCTGTACTAATGGAGGGGGGGTGGTTTGTGGGGGGTCTGTACTAATGGAGTGTGGGGGTCTGTACTAATGGAGGGGGGGTGGTTTTTGGGGGGTGGTCTGTACTAATGGGGGGGTGGTCTGTACTAATGGGGGGTGGTCTGTACTAATGGAGGGGGGTGGTTTGTGGGGGGGTCTGTACCAATGGGGAGGGTCTGTGCTAATGGAGGGGGTGGTCTGTACTAATGAAGGGGGGTGGTTTGTGGGGGGGTCAGTACTAATGGAGGGGGTGGTTTGTTCTGGTGGGGTCTGTACTAATGGAGGGGGGAGGTTTGTGGGGGGGTCTGTACTAATGGTGGGGGGTCTGTACTAATGGAGGGGGTGGTTTGTGGAGGGGTCTGTACTAATGGAGGGGGGGTTTGTAATAATGGTGGGGGGTCCGTACTAATAAAGTGGGGTGGTTTGTGGGGGGTCTGTACTAATGGAGGGGGGAGATTTGTGGGGGGTCTGTACTAATGGAGGGGGGTGGTTTGTTGGGGGTCTGTTCTAATGGTGGGGGGGTCTGTACTAATAAAGGGGGGTTGGTTTGTGGGGGGGTCTGTACTAATGGAGGGGGGTGGTTTGTGGGGTGGTCTGTACTAATAGAGGGGGGTGGTTTGTCCGGTGGGGGGTCTGTACTAATGGAGGGGGGTCTGTAGTAATGGAGGGGGTGTTTGTCCTGGGGGTCTGTACTAATGGAGGGGGGTGGTTTGTCCTGAGGGGGGCTGTACTAATGGGGGGGTGGTTTATAAGGGGGTCTGTACTAATGGAGGGGTGGTTTGTCCTGAGGGGGATCTGTACTTATGGAGGGGGGTGGTTTGTCCTGGGTGGTCTGTACCAATGGAGGGGGGATGGTTTGTCCTGAGGGGGGTCTGTACTAATGGAGGGGGGATGGATTGTCCTGAGGGAGGTCTGTACTAAAGGAGGGGGAGATGGTTTGTCCTGAGGGAGGGTCTGTACTAATGGAGGGGGGTGGTTTGTCCTGAGGGGGGTCTGTACTAATGGAGGGGGGGATGGTTTGTCCTGAGGGGGTCTGTACTATTGGAGGGGGGATGGTTTGTCCTAAGCGGGGTCTGTACTAATGGAGGGGGGGTGGTTTGTCCTGAGGGGGGGTCTGTACTAATGGAGGGGGGTGGTTTGTCCTGAGGGGGGTCTGTACTAATGGAGGGGGGTGGTTTGTCCTGAGGGGGGTCTGTACTAATGGAGGGGGTGGTTTGTCCTGGGGGGTCTGTACTAATGGAGGGGGTTGTTTGTCCTGTGGGGGGTCTGTACTAATGGAGGTGGGTGGTTTGTCCTGGGGGGTCTGTACTAATGGAGAGGGGATGGTTTGTCCTGAGGGGGGTCTGTACTAATGGAGGGGGGTGGTTTGTCCTGGGGGGTCTGTACTAATGGAGGGGGGGTGTCTTGTCCTTGGGGGTCTATACTAATGGAGGGGGGGTGGTTTGTCCTAGGGGGTCTGTACTAATGGAGGGGGGTGGCTTGTCCTGGGGGGGTCTGTACTAATGGAGCGGGGTCTGTACTGAGGGAGGGCTTTATACTTAGTGGGGAGTCTGCACTGACGGAGGGGGGTCTATACTTAGTGGAGGGGGTCTGTACTGAGGAGGGGCAACTATAGATGACACCAACCCACTGAGGCCACTGCAGCCGCGGGCTCTTTCATTCCCCCCTCCCTCTCCCTCTACTCGCGCTGCTGTACTAGTGAGCAGCGCTTGCCAGCACAGCCACCCACTATGTTTCTTCCCCGCCTTCATATCGGCCAGGGAAGAAATTGAATAAAAAAAAGAGCAGAGAAGAGGATTGTGGGACATATAGTCCTGAGGACTGGCAGCCCCACTGTAACTCGGAAACTGCAGCCCACACAGCATGCCCAGCTGAATGGGGGAGAGAGAGAGAGAGAGCCAGGAGCCCAGGAAAGCTTTCAGGGAAGTGCACCCAGGACTCCAGAGGGAGAGGACAGTGAGGAGAGAACACCATCAGAGAGAGAACCCTGCTGCCCTGCGCCACCAGAGGGAAAGGAACACAGCCTAGCGCCATCCCTGGTGGAGAAACTAATGTTTGGAGTCATTACCGACATTACCGTCTCCTGTACTATGTCTTTAGTCTCTGACCTTCTCCTGTACTATGTCTGGGGGCTCTTTCTAACAGACTCTCTAACAGAAGCCTCCTCTGTGTGCATCAGAGAGATTCCCCTGTAGGTCTCATTAGTGTACGCTGTTCCTGTATTTTCTTATTGTTAAAAGATCATGGGAGGATCCCAGGGTAACGAAGACTTCTTAGGGGAGCATCTCTGTGTTTGAGTAGTTGCCATAGAAACATGTGTAAAGAGGAGGAGTTTGTAAGTTGACCACGCCCATGTGGGGGCGCCAGAAATATTTTTGCACCCAGGCGTCTGTGACCCTAGGGGTTCGGCCGTGGGGATATATATATATATATATATATATATATATAAATAAAATCACCCTAACCCTCCCACCTGATAATATGATTTTTATTTATTTTTCATTTGAAATTAAAACTGGGACAAGCAGCTCTTGCCATAATGCACAAGTATGCACAGCATGTTTGCACAAAATATAAACTCATCTCTACAGTTTTCCTTAATTCGCCATCCCTCCTTTTTGGCCATTGGACAACCAATGATGATGCAACTCCAAAGTGCATGCACAGAAGTTGTATCATCCTGGCTCCATTGTTGGAGCCTTATGCCGCGTACACACGACCGTTTTTAATGTCATGGAAAAAAACAACGTTTTCTCAGCGTGATTCTTCTCAAGCCTGCCTTGCATACACACTATCGTGAAAAAAAATGCTTGAGTAAAGCGCGGTGACTTACAACACGTACGACGGCACTATAAAGGGGAAGTTCCATTCGGATGGCGCCACCCTTTGGGCTGCTTTTGCTGATTTCGTGTTAGAGCGTGTTAGTAAAAGTTTGGTGAGAGACGATTCACGCTTTTCAGTCTCTGTGCTTTTCAGTCCGTTACAGCATGACGAATGTGCTATCTCCATTACGAACGCTAGTTTTACCAGAACGAGCGCTCCAGTCTCATAACTTGCTTCTGACCATGCGCGTTTTTTTCCTGTCGTTAAAGCGTACACACGACCGTTTTTCATGATGAGGAAAACGACGACGTGAAAAACGACGAGAAAAAATAGAGCAGGTTCTAAATTTTTAATGGCCATTTTTCTCGTCGAGAAAAATGCTCTGGAGCCTACACATGACCGTTTTTAATGACCAATTTAAAAAATGGCATGTTTCTCGTCATGAAAAACGTTCGTGTGTACGTGACATTACAGATGATAGACTGTCAGTGTAGACTTCACAATGCATGTGCTAGAAGCCTGCTTTAATTTTAGACTTCTCCTAAATCCTGGGACACTTTTGGAAACCCAGATCTTCAAGCTTTAAAATTCAACATCGGAGGCTTAACTGCTCTCATCTGACTGTTTTATTGGACCATGTCAAAGCTTACAGATTAGTGGTGTCCTGCCACCCTCCAATATACAGTGACAGGTTTACTTTAGGTATGAAACAGCTAATAAACCCAATTCTCGTGTGGTGTGAGCTGTCTCAAAAATGGTTTGTTCTCTTTGCCCAGGTTCACACTGGGGCTGCGGAAGTGAAGCCGTGCGAGTTCAGCTGAACTCGCACGATTTCACTCCTGCCTGTCAGTCCTGATTTCAGCTCGATTACAGAGACATCTGACACAGATGTCAATGTAAATCGCAGGTGAAATCGCAAAAAGTAGTACAGAAACTACTTTTTGTAATCGGTGCAGCGGCGATTAGGACGGTGCCATTGCCCGCAATTTGCGGCAAATTTCGCCGATTTGACATGTCAAATCGCATGTCAAATCGCACCAGTGTGAACGAGGGCTTTAACTAGCTTTTCTTTTTAAAAAACAAAACCCCAACAATTACATATCAACACTAGATTCTTGAGATGCAGGCATATACATGCACAACATTGTATGACCCTTTGCCCTGGTTCACACTGGTGCGATTTGACATGCGATTTGACATGTCAAATCGCATGTCAAATCGGCGAAATTTGCTGCAAATTGCAGGCAATGGCACCTTCCTAATCGGTGCGACGCCGCATCTGCGGCGCTGCACCGATTACAAAAAGTAGTTTCTGTACTACTTTTTGCGATTTCAGCCGCAATTTACATTGACATCTGTGTCAGATGTCTCTGTAATCGGGCTGAAATCGGGACTGGCAGGCAGGAGTGAAATCGTGCGAGTTCAGCTGAACTCGCACAGCTTCACTCCCGCAGCCCCAGTGTGAACCTGGGCTTTATGTATTTTAAATACTTTCTGTTTGTGCATTGTGTTATGTCTTTTGTATTTTTATGTAAAGGCTGGGAGCCAAGCTAGCTTTTATTACCTTCTCTCTGCTGTTTATCGCACATAGTCAGTAAAGACTGGGGAGCTTTAGAAGGAGATATAGAGCACACGGGGGAAGGCATTTATAAATCATGAAACATTGAAAGGTATATGCAGTGTTCTGAAATTGTTCAATTGTTTGTCTAAAGTGTCCACCAATGACTGTGGCCTACATTTAGCCTTCAAAGCTGATTCAAGACCACATCTTTGTGGGTGACTTGTAGGAGCTAAAATTACAATATTAAAGCAGTAATAACTAAGAGCCCATTCACACAGGGGCGTCTTTGGATCCGACTCCAAATCGCCCCAGGTCGCCTTAGGTCGCGCTGGCTGAAGAAATCAATGTAAGTTAATGGAGCCGTCCTTATGCACACTACTGCAGTCGCTCCGACTTCAAAAAAGGTCCCTGTACTACTTCAATCCGACTCCTAGGCGACCTGTACCCATTCATTTCAATGGGAGTCGCCTCTCACTGTCTTAATAGGAGCGACTCTCCAGGAAGATAACATACATTTATCAGGCAAACCTCTCCCACCCCCCTCCCTCCCACAGAGCTGATTCTTGTTTGATTGGCCACTGGAATGTCTCCTGTCCTGCAGGCAACTTGGAGTTGCCTTGTAAATAGCTCCAGGTCGCGCTGTGATTCATTCTCAAGTCGTGTCTGAGTTGCCTCATAAAATCGCTCTGGAAGTCGTGTTGCCCCTGTGTGAATGGGCTCTAACTGCTAATAGTAAAACAGATTAAACCAATGGTTCCCTGGTGTGTACTCAAGTAGGGAATCAAGACAAAGTAGCAAACAGTTGTGTTTAATTTCACAGGATAGCAAAATCGACCCAATTGTATGTTATTGATCACTACTACATGTTAGAGCCCATTCACACTGGGGCAACACGACTTCCAGCGCGATTTTATGAGGCAACTCAGACACGATTTTATGAGGCAACTCAGGGCGACCTGGAGCTATTTACAAGGCAACTCCAAGTTGCCTGCAGGACAGGAGACATTCCAGTGGCCAATCAAACAAGAATCAGCTCTGTGGGAGGGAGGGGGGAGGGAGAGCTTTGCCTGATAAATGTATGTTATCTTCCTGGAGAGTCGCTCCTATTAAGACAGTGAGAGGCGACTCCCATTGAAATGAATGGTTACAGGTCGCCTAGGAGTCGGATTGAAGTAGTACAGGGACCTTTTTTGAAGTCGGAGCGACTGCAGTAGTGTGCATAAGGACGGCTCCATTAACTTACATTGATTTCTTCAGCCAGCGCGACCTGAGGCGATTTGGAGTCGGATCCAAAGACGCCCCTGTGTGAATGGGCTCTTACTGCATATTGCTTATATAGCTTATACAATTTGTAGCCATTTGTTCTTTCCATTTAATCATCCATCACTACTCTATGATTTTTTTTTTTGCTCATGCCTACTAAGTATAATGAGCAAAAAAAAAAAAACCCTTATACTTACTTAAAGTGGTTGTATACCCAAATTTTGTACAAGCACCTACAGGTAAGCCTACATTAAGGCTTACCTGTTGGTGCTTGTAATATCTCCGAGACCTACACAGTCTCGGAGATATTTGCAAAAAAAACTGTACCGCTATCTACGGCGCATGCGCGCCGTAGATAACGGCGCAGGCGCACTGAGCGCGGCGGCTCTTGAATGGGAGCCTGCCGTACACTGCCGGTAGTTCGCGCATGCGCGGGGATCGTGCCGTTCCCCGCGCATGTGCGGGAGTGACGTCATCGCCGCTCCGGCCAATCACAGCGCCGGAGCGGCGATACCCGGAAGTCACTCCGGGTATCATGGATTCGATGGAGGACGCGTCCGAGGACCGCTGCGGGGGCTTCGATCTAAGGTAAGTGATTGATAATGAGCTAGTATGCTAGTCATACTAGCTCATTATACCTTTGCCTTGCAGGTTAACCAAAAAAAAAAAAAAAAGTTTTGCGGTATACAACCGCTTTAAGACTGATCTTGTTCCAACGCTGTGCACGAGAGCAGTGCCTCTCTCCACTCTCCCCCTTTTTACTGGATATGGAGGCAGCGGCAGTAGCCATTGGTTTCTGCTGCTGTCAGTCACAGTCTGTGAGGAGGGAGCGGGGGACAGGGTGGAGCCATGCTCTGTGTGTCAACAGACACAAAGACCCTGGCTTGAGATCAAGCCCAGACAAATGCCCCCATAGCAGGTAGCTTGATATGGGGGTACTTGTAAGGGGGGAGGAGTCAGGAGTGCCTGTGGGTGACCCCATAAGAGGAGGATCAGGGTTCAATGGTTTCTTACAGAGCAGGTAAGTAAACTTTTACTTGTTTTATGTCATGCGTCTGTATGATTTGTTACCCATTACATAAACTAATTTGATAGTTGCTGTCCGCAGTAAATTTTATTTGAAGATGTACCAGTAAAATTAAAATTTTATAAGGTGTTTAAAATTAAACACAACACCCACGTGTGGTACAATAAGGGCCCTTTCACACTTTTGCATTCATTAGCAAACGTGAGTTAATACACCCTTAGTTGTGTGTTGATGCATGGCGGGTTAAGGGCAGGCATTCATTTGGAATGGGCTAACAGGGCACTGCAAGCATACAAAGCTTCACCTGGTAGCTACTGTGCATATGGGGTGTCATTCTAAATAAATCTCAATGCACATAGTACCATGTGTTAATGTCCTGGGATAACAGAAAGTAGGCTGAATGAAGCTGGGCATCATTTTACCCAGAAGAGTATTGACACTGGATGATGGTCTGAAGGAGACAGCACCTGGGAGGAGGGAAGTATTGCAGCAAAAGCATATGTTTATACTTTCCTACTAAATATGAATTCTTCATGAGCTATTATATTGACAATCGTGATAACATTAGATTTATGGACAGGAACAGTGTTGGTGCTTTGAATACAAATATTCTGAAATATCGTGTCTGCCCTGACTATGAGTTGGTTTAGTAATAGAACTTGTGTGAGTGAAGATTTATGTCTTTGGGCATTGTAAAATTTTAACAGCCCTGCTAGCCATGTGCCACAGAAATCACTGTAGATAGTACCTAACGTGAATAACTACATGTGAAATCCAGTATAGAGAAAAACTTGATGAGATGGTCTCTCTGGGTGCACTTGCAGCAGTGTCTGTTAGTAGAGCATATGACAGCTTCATACAGTATTATTACATTTCACTTTGACATTCAAAGAAATCATTTATTTCCCACACAGTCTAAATTCAGCAAAGACACACCATTTAGGCCTCATGAGCACTGGACGTTATAAAAACGCCAGTAGCTTTGCAGTGAGTTTTTCAAAGTTTTTGCAATAGCGTTTTTTAGCGTTTTTTTTCTTCCTTCCAATTGATCAAAAACGTTCGAAAATGCTGATGAGCCGCGTTTTTGTGCGTTTATTTGCGGTTTTAGGCGCTTTTATAGCTGACCAGGCCCTTTGGGTCTGGCATAGATTTTAAGGGGAACTCCACGGCAAAACTAAAAAAAAAATAGTACCCCTACCCATTCACCAAAAAAAGTGCCAAAAAATAAAAACCACAACAGACAGTTTTTGACAATTCCTTTATAAAAAAAAAGTGTCCAGCTATCTTTTATCACGCTGCCAGACGAACCCTAAAAATAGAAAAATTTAAAAAGCTCCGCCTCCATGGGAGGCCTCCCGGCGACAACTGTCTTTTGGCTTTGACAGCTATTATATAGGCAAGGGCCACCCGGTGGCATAACTGAGTGACCTCGCCCCCTTCTGACATGTGGCCTGGTATGGTTTAAGAGGGCCTGATATGGTTCAGGAGGGGGGCTGGTATGATTAAGGAGGCCCTGGTATGGTTCAGGAGGGGGGGGGGCGCTCGCTTGTCCCCCCATTCTGACTTTCAAGCTGCATGCTCGGGTAAGGGTCTGGTAAGGATTTTGGGAGTAACCCTGTGCCAATTGTTTTTTAAATATTGGTGTGGAATTCCCCTTAAAATCCATACCAGACCCGAAAGGCCTGGTATGGACTGGTGGGGGGGGCAAGCTGTTTTTTTCAGAGATTTTTCATCTATATTGCCGAGAGCCAGCAATACATTACAGCCGCAAGCAAATTTTAATAAGATTTTTCCCTTTAAAAATGTCATTATTGCTGTGGCACTGTTCTACACATCGCACATATGCACCACTTTACAGGCAGACTAAAGGGACCCCCCAGGCATGATATCTAAAGGAATATTTCATTTTTATCATTTCACTTTAAGCATCTTTAAAATCACTGCTCCTAAAAAAACAATTGTTTTAAAAACTTTTTTTTGCATTGATACCAGTACCCGGGTCCCCATATTTTTTTTTTATGGCAATAACTTTCATATACCTTTAAAACTAGGCCTTTTGATTTTTCATGTTCGTGTCCCAAAAACTTTTTAATAGGGTTTGCCTGTTTGCTAGAACTTTTTACATCAGAGTCCCCCTTCACATAACACCCCACTGTCAGCAATGACCTCCTCATATTAGTGTCCTTAGAACCCCTCACATCAATGTTTTTAGAGCCCCATTACATTAGAGTCCTTAGTGTCCCTTTTTCCCACACAAGAGGCCCCAGAGCACCTCTTACATTAAATTGATTGTAAAGGTTAAAATTTTTTTTTTCAAATAACAAACATATACTTACCTCCGCTGTGCAGTTCGTTTTGCACAGAGTGGCCCCCATCCTCGTCTTCTGGGGTCCCTCAGCGGCTGTCTCGGCTCCTCCCCGCATCAGATAATCCCCTCTGGGAAGCGCTTTACCAAGGGGGTTACATTGCGGGCGCGCTCCTGAGTCCAGCATTTGCGTCCATAGACACGAATGCCGGACTCGGCCCCGCCCCCCAGCGCTCGCGTCATTGGATTTGATTGACAGCAGCGGGGGCCAATGGCTGCGCTGCTATCAATCTATCCAATGAAGAGCCGAGAAGACCGGGCTGAGATCAAGCGCGTTTTCGACGCGGGACTTTAGAGGGCTCAGGTAAGTAAACGGTGGGGCTGGGGGGCCGGCAATTATCGGATGTTTTTTCACCTTAATGCATAGGATGCATTAAGGTGAAAAAACTGGAAGGTTTACAACCCCTTTAAGTCTTCAGTGCACCTCCTCATGCCAGAATCCTCAGAGGCTCCTCACATTACAGTCCTCAGAGCTCCCTCACATCAGTGTCCTCTGAGCCCCCCTCACATCAGACCCCTCTCTACCACCAGATACCTTAGTACAGGAGCAGCATTATGACAGAATGCAAAGGTTAGAGTTGGATGGCGCTCACCCTGTATCAGCATCATGCAGTTCAATGGTGCAAGCAGGCTGGCTCGTATGCAACAAAGAGAAAAATTATGTTGTGCGGTGCCATTAAAGAGTGGCTCACGTCAAAATTCTCAGAGCCTCTTCAGACCAGAGTTCACAGAGCCTCCCTCATATTAAATTGGAAACCATTCATATAAATATCCTTTCATATCAAAGTCCTTTGAGCCTCCCCACATCAGTGTCCTCAGAGCTCAACTCACATGAGTCCTCAGAGCCCCTTCCCTTCACATGACTAGAATCAGTACATTAGTGGCATCATGACAGAAGGGAGATGGAGGTGGAGCAGGTCTCAACGGAGGTGGACTTATGTCCTCTTCTAAATGCTGGGGGAGGTGTTGAATGCCACCTGCGCCAGATAAGCATGGAAACACATGACACTGTGTGGCGCAGTAAATAGAGGACTTTGGGAAATCCAGAATCTCACAATAAAATTAGGGTGTTTTGATCTGCTAACAGAATTTTCGGGGCTGCTATAGTACTCCCAAGCATCCCCCTGGTGTGGTGCTACCCCTGCACAGCACTTACTTCTACTTTAAGAAGAACATTTTTCTAGCACAATGCCTTGATAAGCTGCCTACTAACCATATTTTTTTATTTACGTAAAGCGGAACTAAACCCTCCTAACCGTTACAGCCAAGGAAATTACCATCTATTCTGCCCAGGCAAATTGTTTGACCAAGAATATTCCTCTTTTTTCCAGTTAATGACTTATAATCACCACGTGGGTACATAGGTCACTCATATGACTACAAAACACACATGGATATAGTTTTTGTCATAATCAGCACCTATCAAAAGCAATGGCAGGATTTTAGCAAGTGGGACTACATAAAACAGTAATATCAAAGCATGAATGTGTAGCTGACAAATCCAAGGACCTGCTTACATGCGAACATGGGTCAAAATCCTTACCATAAGTAATATTTCTGTCACCTAGTTGCATCCATGTCACAAGTTCAGGCTTTTCTTAATGTAAAATAAGATGCTACAGTGTACTAGACACATGTACCTACTAAAGTGACCAGTGAGTAAATTTGAATAAAGAATTTATTCATTCAACAGCATTTTGCAAAGAGAATTGAACCATTCATACCAGCCTCCCTCATTAAGAATGAAATGTCCCTACCACATAATAGGGCCAATGTGTTTAAGCTAGTTTTCTTCCAGCATGTATGTTGACTGGGGGACTAAAGGCTAGTGCATACTATAAGTTAAAAAAAACCTCACAGCTCAGGTCGGAGCCGCTGTACTAACAATCCAATGTTGGTACAGTGACCTCCCCTGCTGTGCTATTGTGTTCTCACAGGGGGACGGCCCCTCTGCTAGAACACTCCAGGCAGCACTTCCAGCCATCAGCCTATTTCTACCATGCTCACCCGACAGAAGCCAGCCGATTGGCCAGCTTCTGTCGGACTGGCTGCCATACACACGGACCGAATGTCAGACAGTTTTTATGGCAAATCATTATGAAACTTATAGAAATTTAAAGGTGTTATACTGTCAGTTACCTTGAGCTAGGGACATTTCTAGGGTCTTAATAGACCAGAGGCATTTCTGGACATACAGATTAAAGTGTTGAGGAGCTGGTAGGAAACCATAATGACCACTTTGGGTCAAATAAAATATGAATATAATATTTTTAATTGAACAAAGAAATTAATTGGTCTAAAAACTGTAACATCAGATTATAATGACAAAATAAATAATAGATGGACTGAAAAGTAGATACGGTATACAATATTACAACACTTTATAATGCATAGAATGTATCGTCTCCATATCCCAAGGGGCATTTATTAGAAGACCTGGGACATGTGCCATGGGTGCCAGGGTCTAGCTAAAAAAAAAAAAAAAAAAAAAAAACATTATCTTTTTGTTTCAATAAAAGTTAGAAGGTGTAATAAAGTGAAAGGTTAACGGCAAAAAAATGAGCTACCTTTTTTTCTGGCAGTTACAACCTTTATTTTTAAGCTCCTGCCTTCTACCTACTGCCCCATTGGTGTCACTGTTGTTTAAATTACTTCCCTACAATGACTTGACAATTGTTTTTCCTTATACAGTATGTTCTTTCTAATGGCCTCCTGGTTATCCCCAGAGATGCAGCTTTCCTTCTATCAACAGACAACAATGTCAGTTTCAGTTTGATTGGGAAACAAATGCATTATATAATATATAGTAAAAGAACCTAGTTCTGTTGCTCTTTTATCTTTATATTAAAATAAACAATTACAATTATTTTGTATTCATTTTGTTTCCCCTTTTTTTACAGATATTTTTACAGCACAGTACTATATATTATAATACAATACTATGATATAATACAGTACAGTACAGTAATACAGTACAGTGCAAAAATTTTACAAAATGGAAAGTAAATGAACAGAACAGAATTCCAAATGAAATCAATATTTGGTGTGACCACCCTTTGCCTTCAAAACAGCATAAAGTTTGCACACAGTTTTTAAAGGAACTCAACATGTAGGTTGTTCCAAACATCTTGGAGAACTAACCACAGATCTTCTGTGGATGTAGGCTGCCTCAAATCCCTCATGTAATTTCAGACAGACTTAATGATGTTGAGATCAGGGCTCTGTGGGGGCCAAACTATCCCTTCCAGGACTCCTTGTTCTTCTTGACACTGAAGATAGTTGCTCATCACATTAGCTGTATGTTTGGGGTCATTGTCCTGCTGCAGAATAAATTTGAGGCCAATCACACACCTCCCTGATGGTATGGCATGATGAATAAGTATCTACCTATGTTTTTTTGCATAGCTAGGTCGCTTAGCCTTTATATATACAGTAAGGAAAATTCTTGATGCTTGTACAATATGGCACCTAGATGATGGCTATACAGCTGTACACGCAGGGAACATATAGTTGATGTGTTTAGGTAATTATGTTTACAATTGTTGTTCATATACTTATCAGTTTGATATAATGTGACAAAATATTAAACATATATAGTTCTTAAACTTTATTTTTCTGCCTGAGAAAATGTGCTGTTTTCATACCTTTTTTGTAGCCTGAACTACATTTACAAACAGTTAGTAAAGCAAAGGATATGAAGATTATGTAACAACAATTGTGCAGAATTACGTCAAACTTTATCCAGTTTGGTGTAATTCCACAATGGTGATTTCAAATAAAATGAGGTTACCTCATCTTGATTCCTTGTTTTGCAGGCTTTCTCTGTTCTAGATAATGTCTAGGAAAATAGAGATGTAGTAGTGAGTTGTAGGTATATTAGAACCCTGTATCTAACGCTGCATAAGATATTTGGCAGCCAAACAGAACTGAAACTTGACCAATATGTTTCTTGTTGGATGTCTCAACACCAGCTTTTTCAAATAAAAATTATTTCTATGGTACATACACAAAAAATAGTGATGCCAATTGCTCTCTCTTTCAAATGTGCACCTCACTGTCCTCTATAATATGTCCAGACCTGCAGAGGTGACCCATCTGCATTAGGACTCATTCAAACAGGCTCTATAATTCATACTGCATGTATGAGCTGTGTGCATGATGCCTATAGAAGATGCAGATGCAGTAACTGTACAGACACAGCCACATGTCAGAATTTGACAGTCGTGCGGTAGCAGGTGCAAAGACCCGAATGTTCTTGTAAACTATTTTCCCTTTTTTTTCTGTTTGCCAATTAAATGATTTATACATTATTCTGCCTTTATCTCTGCATGTTTAATGTGCTTCTTGTTTTTCCATTAGTGTACATATGACCCATGTCATAGCTGTTCACATGTGGAGCACAATGGCAACTGCAGATTTAAATAGAGGTTAAGATGGCGTCATCTTCAGCTTTAAAGGATATGAGGGTTTAGTTCCATTTTAACAATGTTGCATTTTAGAACTCCTATCTATCTCTCTATCTATCTATCTATCTATCAATCTATCTATTAGTGATGAGCCGAACACCCCCGGGCTCGGTTCGCACCAGAACCCGTGAACGGACCGAAAGTTCGAACTAACGTTAGAACCCTATTAAATTCAATGGATGAGAACATTCGAAATCTAAAGTGCTAATTATAACGACTATTATGCATGTTATTGTCCTAAAAAGGGTTTGGGAACCCGGGTTCTGCACCAGGGGACATGTATCAATGCAAAAAGAAGTTTTAAAAACGGCCGTTTTTTGGGAGCAGTCATTTTAATTATGCATAAAGTGAAAAAAAAAAGTCAAATATTCCTTTAAATATCGTACCTGGGGGGTGTCTAAAGTATGCCTGTGAAGTGCCACGTGTTTCCCGTGTTTAGAACTGTCCCTGCACAAAATTACATTTCTAAAGGAAAAAAAGTAGGGGTGTGGAAATTAACGATTAATTGCTCGATTAATCGTTAATTTCTTTGATCGATCAAAATTTTTTGTATCGATGACGATCCGCGGAGTGAGCTCTGCGGTCTCGTCCATAGGAAAGGGTGCGGCTTCGGCCTAGCTCCGGAGCGCGGCGGCCATCTTGGTCCACCCTGCGGCAGCCTAGTAGCGGCGCGCTGACGTCATCATCAGCCGCCTGCTTGTGCCGTCTACTCTGCGGACGGTTCTGCCTGGATCTTAAGGTATGGGGGGAGATGTGTACATTACGGGGGGGAGATGTGTACATTACGGGGGGAGATGTGGACATTATGGGGGGAGATGTGGACATTACGGGGGGAGATGTGGACATTATGGGGGGAGATGTGGACATTACGGGGGAGATGTGGACATTACAGAATGGGGGCACATGTGGACATTACAGTATGGGGACACATGTGGGCATTACAGTATGGGGACACATGTGGGCATTACAGTATGGGGGGGGAGATGTGGACATTACGGGGGAGATGTGGACATTATGGTATGGGGGCACATGTGGACACTATGGGGGAGATGTGGACACTACGGGGGAGATGTGGACACTACGGGGGAGATGTGGACACTACGGGGGAGATGTGGACATTACGGTATGGGGGCACATGTGGACATTACAGTATGGGGACACATGTGGGCATTACAGTATGGGGGGGGGAAGTGGACATTACGGGGGAGATGTGGACATTACGGGGGAGATGTGGACATTACAGAATGGGAGCACATGTGGACATTACAGTATGGGGGGAGATGTGGACAACTAACAAACTAACTTTCTACGTTTTTCTTAAAGTTTAATAAAAAAAAAATTCTTGTAAAAACTGTATGTGCGTTATAATTAATCGAAATTAGTCGATTAATCGATTAAAAAAAATCGATTAATCGAACACGAAAATTTTAATCAGTAACAGCCCTAAAAAAAAGCCATTTAAAACTGCTTGCGGCTTTAATGTAATGTCTGGTCCCGGTAATATGGATGAAAATCTTTAAGAAAAATGGCATAGCTACCCCATCAACCCCCACCCCCCCTACCCCAGCCCATTACCAGCCCCTTTGGGTCTTGTATGGATATTAAGGGGAACCCCGCACACAAAAGAAAAAAGGCCCTATATACTCTGAACAGCCGTATACAGGCGGTGCATACAAGACACAGGGCCGGCCCTACCATGGGACCCGATGGTACCTCGGTCCCAGGCGGCACTTATAGGGGGGCGGCAAATTGCCACCCGTCAGCCAGCCGCAGGGCCGCCATCAGGGGGGTACAGGCAGGCAGTAGTACTCCTGTAAGGGGCCCCAGCGTGCCGCGTGCCCGCTATAGTGAAGGAACTAGAAGCTGTGACAAGGGAGAGAGGCGATCTGCGGGACGTCAGTATATCTCCCCCGCTCGCCCCCTCCTTTCTCCCGAGTGTCAGCAGTGGAGAGAGAGCGGCTCTCACCTGGTTTGCTGCTTAGTTCTTTGCCTGGTCTGTTTCCATCCCGATTGGCTGCGCTGTGGCCAATCAAAAGAGACTAGGGTCTAGTGGAGCATCATGGAACATGCAGTCCCAGAAGCTTGACTGCCCCATTGTTGTGCACAGCCAGCAGACTTCAGCCCCCAGCATGCACTCTGCTGGGAGAGAGAGTCTGGAACCCAGGAAGAAACTGAGGGAGTAATTGCTACAGGACACAGGGAAAAGAGAGGGATGTGCTGGGGGAAGCCAGAGAGGCACCCACACTGTACCATTGGCCCCTTTCACAGTGAGGCGGGGAGGTATAGCAGCGTTATTTTTAGCGCCGCTATACCTTAATTTTTACTGCGGTATTCGGCCGCTAGCGGGGTGATTTTAACCCCCGCTAGCGGCCGGAAAAGGGTTAATACCGCCCGCAATGCGCCTCTGCAGAGGCGCATTGCGGGCGGTATTACCGCGGTTTCCCATTGCTTTCAATGGGAAACCGCGGTAAAGGAGCGGTGAACACACCGCTCCTTCACCGCTGTAAAGATGCGGCTAGCAGGACTTTTGGAGCGGTCCTGCTAGTGCACCGCTTCAATGTGAAAGCCTTCGGGCTTTCACATTGAGACTGCAGGGCACGATTTTTTCAGGCGGTATAGCAGCGCTATTTTTAGCGCTAAACCGCCTAAAAAACGTGTCAGTGTGAAAGGGGCCTTACAATCAGAGAGGGAGCCACGCTGTGCCCGTGACAATCTGCAATGTGTAACATCGGGGCAAGTGACAATCTGCATCTGGTGGCAGGTGACTCAGTAAGTGACACACTCGGGGTTCCCACTGAATCGGCATTATGGTGAGTTGAACTATTTTATTTTATATAACAATGTAATAATAGAAATAATGCACTTCAATAATTTTTGTTGTGATTCGGCACTGCATCGATTTAACTGACAATTGCGCGGTCGGGCGACGTTGTACCTAAACAAAATTGACGTCCTTTTTCCCCCACAAATAGAGCTTTCTTTTGGTGGTATTTGATCACTTCTGCGGTTTTTATTTTTTGTGCTATAAACAAAAATAGCGACAATTTTGAAAAAACTTTTTTTTTTACTTTTTGCTATAATAAACATCCAAAAAAATAAAAATAAACATTTCTTCATCAGTTTAGGTCGATATGTATTCTTCTACATATGTTTGTTAGAAAAAATGCAATGTGTATATTAGTTTGCCCAAAAGTTATAGCGTCTACAAAATAGAGGATAGATTTATGGCATTTTTTGTATTATTATTTTTTTTTTACTAGTAATGGCGGTGATCTGCGATTTTTAGCGAGACTGTGGACAGATCGGACACTTTTGACACTTTTTTGGGACCAGTGACATTTATATAGCGGTCTGTGCTATAAAAATACACTGATTACTGTGTAAATGTCACTGGCAGGAAAGGGGTTAAATGTGTTCCCTGGGAGGGGTTTCTTACTGGGGGGATGGGACTGACTGGAGGAGGAGAGAGATCTCTGTTCCTAATCACTAGGAAGAGCAGATCTGTCTCTCCTCCCCTGTCAGAATGGGGATCTGTCTGTTTACATTGACAGATCCCCGTTCTGGCTCTCTGGAGCGATCACGGGTGGCCGGCTGACATTGCGGCCACCAGCCACGCACAGGTCCTTTTATACTCATATATACATGTATAAAGCCATGACAGGTCCTCTTTATACTCCTACATACATGTACAGAGCCATGACAGGTCCACTTTAGTTATCATGATATAAAATAATTAATGTGGGGTATTTGGTGGGCGTGATTTTTTTTTTTGGGGGGGGCAGCATTTTATTCTTGGCACCAGGCAGCACGATGTCTTGGGTCGGCACTGACAAGACAGGGACTGTAGGTTTGTTCTTATGTAGAATCTGTTTGTAATTTTGAACAGGTACATTGTTTAAGTGTAGCTCCAGCCAAAAAATCTATTTTTAAGCTTTTTGGAAAACATAGGGAAGGGTTATCACCCCTGTAACATTTGTTTTGCTGTCTGTGCAGTGTGCACCTGTTCAGAACAGTTCACCTCACTTTCCGTCCTAATGACAAATGTTTTTTGAAAATTTGGTTTTTTTATTGAAACAAGAATTGGTGATAAAGCATCAGTGGAGAGGAGACACTTTTTTCCCATATTAACTCTTACAGGAGAGAATTTGCCTTCCTAGGGGTAGATTTCCTCTCACTTCCTGTTGTATCCTTCCGTTTACAAGGAGGAGTCGTTTGTAAGTTGGATGTTTGAAAGTAGGGGCCTGCCGTATATACTCTGCAGAAATTTGCCCCTTAGGTGTTGGTGTTGCCACAACACTGTAAGCCCTCACAGTTACTCTTGGTGGGCGCATGAATGGGCCCTGCTGTGAATTATTAGATCAAGAATTGTAATTGCATGCCCCTGTTGAACAGGGGATAAAAAATTGGGCCTTTGGTGGTGGTGGTGGTGGTGGTGTTGACACAACACTGTAAGGCCTCAGTTACTCTTGGTGGGCGCAGGAATGGGTCCTGCTGTGAATTATTAGATCAAGAATTGTAATTACATGCCCCTGTTAAACAGGGGCAGAAAAATTGGGCCTTAGGCACTGGTGCCACAACACTGCAACCCCTCACAGATACTGTACTTGGAGCACAGCAATGAGCCCTGTTGCAAAGTATTGCATCAAAAATTGTAATTACACGCCCCTGTTAAACAGGGGCTGAAAAATTGGGCCTTAGGCACTGGTGCAACGACACTGCAACCTCTCCCAGATACTCTAGTTGGAGTGCAGGAATGAGCCCTGCTGCAAAGCATTGCATAAAAAATTGTAATTACATGCCCCTGTTAAACAGGGGCTGAAAAATTGGGCCTTAGCCACTGGTGCTGGTGCCACGACACTGCAACCTCTCCCAGATACTCTAGTTGGAGTGCAGGAATGAGCCCTGCTGCAAAGCATTGCATAAAAAATTGTAATTACATGCCCCTGTTAAACAGGGGCTGAAAAATTGGGCCTTAGCAACTGGTGGCGGCACCCAGAAACAAAAATGTTCTTCCAAGCTATCATCATCAATCGGATCATTGAGGAGGAGGAGGATAGTCAGTCAACATAACAGGACAGTCACTCAGCATCAGCATCAGTCTTGAAGGGATGTGACATTTGAAAATAAATTAGTCTGTTATATCAGCTTCAGGTGTTTGGTAGCTGGTGGTGATCCAAGACTGGTTCATCTTTATGACGGTCAGTCGATCAACCGAGTCGGTGGACAGGCGCACCCTGTGATCCGTGACAAATCCTCCAGCAGCACTGAATGTGCGTTCTGAAAGAACGCTGGATGCAGGACAGGCCAGTAGCTCAATTGCATACTGTGCAAGCTCTGGCCAGTGATCCATCCTCAAGACCCAGTAAGCCAGAGGATTTTCGGTGGGGAAGGTGTCCAAGTCTGACCTTGCCCCTAGGTATTCCTGCACCATGTATATCAGACGCTGGCGATGGTTGCTGGAACCGATCATACCCTGGGGCTGCGGACTAAAGAATTGTCTGAACGCATCGGTCAGACGGCCACCTTCCCCACCGCTTCTTCTTTGACTGACCGAAGCCTCAGCAACTCGTTGTCCAGGACCAGGAGTTTGTAACCTCCCAGTCTCTGGGAACGCGTTGCACAGACCTTTCTGCAAGGCCTCCCGGAGTTGTCTCCTCCTCTGCTCCCTCTGCGACGGTAAGATAAGGTCCGCAACCTTACCCTTGTACCGTGGATCAAGGAGAGTGGCCAGCCAGTAATGGTCCCTCTCCTTGATCCGAAGAATACGAGGATCCTTCCGCAGACTTTGCAGGATCAGGGAGGCCATGCAGCGTAGGTTAGCTGAGGCATTCGGTCCGGAGTCCTCTGGGTCACTAAGGACGACATGATCCTCAGCCACCTCCTCCCAGCCACGTACAAGTCCACGGGTTTCTTGGGACTGTAAATCATCCCTAAAAGACTGCTGCTGATGATGCTGAGTGCCAGGCTCCACCTCCATGCTGACACAATCCTCCTCCTCCTCTTCCTGTGCGATGGGTGGGACAGAAGGAACACTGTCTGGGTAAAGGGGGCCTTGAGAGGCAAGGAAGTCCTCCTCTTCCTGCCTCTGTTCTGCCTCAAGTGCCCTGTCCATTATTCCACGCAGCGTATGTTCCAACAGGTGGACAAGAGGTACAGTGTCACTGATGCATGCACTGTCACTGCTCACCATCCTCGTGGCCTCCTCAAATGGTGCCAGGACAGTGCATGCATCCCTGATCATGCCCCACTGGCGTGGTGAAAAAAAACGAGCTCCCCTGACCCTGTCCTGGTGCCGTAGTCGCACAGGTACTCATTGATGGCCCTCTGCTGCGTGTGCAGCCGCTGCAGCATGGCCAACGTTGAGTTCCACCTGGTGGGCATGTCACATATAAGGCGGTTCTTGGGCAGGTTCAACTCCTTTTGCAGCTCAGCCAGGCGAGCACTGGCATTATAAGATCTGCGGAAATGCACACAGACTTTCCTGGCCTGCCTCAGGACATCCTGTAAGCCCAGGTACCTGCCCAAGAACCGCTGCACCACCAGGTTAAGGACGTGAGCCACACAGGGCACATGGGTCAGTTGTCCCTGTCGGAGGGCGGAGAGGAGGTTGGTGCCATTGTCGCAAACCACCATTCCTGGCTTAAGCTGGCGTGGCGTCAACCACCTCTCCGCCTGCCCCTGCAGAGCAGACAGAACCTCTGCCCCAGTGTGGCTCCTGTCCCCCAAACACACCAGCGCAAGCACGGCATGGCATCTTTTTGCCTGCGTACTTGCGTAGCCCCTTGAACACCTACGGAGCACCGCTGGTTCCGAGGACAAAGCACAGGAAGAGGCCATGAAGAAAGAAGAAGAGGAGGGGGTGGAGGAGAGAGGTGTGTCACAACCAGTAGTAGCATTTTGGAGGCGTGGCGGCGGAACAACCTCCAACACTACTGCACCTTGTCCTGCATCCTTCCCAGCTGCCAAAAGAGTGACCCAATGGGCCGTGAAAGAAAGGTAACGTCCCTGTCCATGCCTGCTGGACCATGAGTCAGCGGTAATGTGCACCTTACCACTGACCGCCCTGTCCAGCGAGGCCAAGACATTGCCTTCCACATGCCGGTAGAGAGCCGGAATCGCCTTCCGTGAGAAAAAGTGGCGTTTGGGAACCTGCCACTGAGGAACCGCACATTGCACAAACTCACGGAAGGGGGCCCAGTCTACCAACTGAAAAGGCAGCAGTTGAAGCGCTAGCAATTTAGCCAAGCTAGCATTCAACCGCTGGGCATGTGGATGGCTGGGAGTGAACTTCTTTCGACGGTCCAGCAGCTGGGGCAGGGAAATTTGCCTGCTAGAATCGGACGTCGGTGTACTGCTAGCAGAGTGCCCGCAAGTACTTGGCTGTGACACACCTAATTCTACACCTTCATTCCTCTCAGTGCAGGTTTCAGAGAGGACTGAAGGTATAGTGGGGTTAGAGATCCCAGCTGATGTGGTGCAAGGAGAGGTCCGCTTTGTTCTTTGGTGTGGGTCTTTAAGGTAGGCTTGCCAACGAGCTGCATGGCAGGTCAACATATGTCTGGTCAAGCATGTGGTGCCCAAGCGGCTGATGTTTTGGCCACGCAATATACGCTTGAGACATATGTTGCAAACAGCAGCTGTGCGATCTGATGCACTCGACTCAAAAAAGGCCCACACCAAATAACTTTTTGAATAACGGGCAGAGGCAGCGCCCTGCACAGGCGGAGCTCTGCGGTGTGATTCTGTCGGTGTGCTGCCCTTACGCTGGCCCCCCGAGGGCATCCTGCCTCGTTGGAGATGTGCCTCCTCCTCATCCTCCTCCTCCTCCTCTCTCCTATTAGGCACCCACGTGGAGCCAGTGACCTCATCATCCCATCCCTCCTCATCACTGGAGCCAATCTGGCAGTATGCTGCAGCTGCTGGAACATGACTGCCAGATTGGTGTCCTTCTTGAGCATACCCTCTCTCTGCTCTCACGCTACTGCCTTCCTCTAGCTGGGTATCATCATCAGACCCTTCGAAACGCTGGGCATCCTCCTGGAGCATGTACCCAACACTGTGCTCAAACAGTTCGGGGGACTCCTCAGGAGGACATGGTGGGTCTAGGTAAGGAGTGACTGATGATGACATTGATACCAGGGAAGAGGACGCTTTGGCAGCTGCTTTGCCAGTACCCTGAGCCTGGGTGAGAGAGGATGAGGAGGATGAGGAGGGCTTGGTCATCCACTCTACCAAGTCTTCGGCATGATGCGGCTCAACACGTCCAGCTGCCGAAAAGAAGGACAAGTGTGTCCCATGGCCACGTGCTGATGGCGATGCACCGTGTCCACGACCAGCACTGTTGTCTCTAGACACAGAGCCTGCTTGCCCTCTTTTATTGGCTCCTGACTGTCTGCCTCTCCTTGTTTGCCTTCCAGACATTCTAATGGCCTGCAGGGAGATGGGAAAACCAGCAATAAGGCCTAGCTTCAGGAGTATATTTTGCAGGAAGCACACTACGCCCGCTGTAAGTGCTGAAAATGCCTGTTGGTGTAACACACCAGGAAAACACAGCAATACGGGCTAGCTTCAGGAGGAGTATATTTTGCAGGAATCACACTACGCCTGCTGTAAGTGCTGCAAATGCCTGTTGGTGTAACACACCAGGAAAACAGAGCAATATGGGCTAGCTTCAGGTGTATATTTTGCAGGAATCACACTACGCCTGCTGTAAGTGGTGCAAATGCCTGTTGGTGTAACACACTAGGAAAACACAGCCATAAGGCCTAGCTTCAGGAGTATATTTTGCAGGAATCACACTACGCCTGCTGTAAGTGCTGCAAATGCCTGTTGGTGTAACACACCAGGAAAACACAGCAATACGGGCTAGCTTCAGGAGTATATTTTGCAGGAATCACACTACGCCTGCTGTAAGTGCTGCAAATGCCTGTTGGTGTAACACACCAGGAAAACACAGCAATACGGGCTAGCTTCAGGTGTATATATTGCAGGAATCACACTACGCCTGCTGTAAGTGCTGCAAATGCCTGTTGGTGTAACACACTAGGAAAACACAGCAATAAGGCCTAGCTTCAGGAGTATATTTTGCAGGAATCACACTACGCCTGCTGTAAGTGCTGCAAATGCCTGTTGGTGTAACACACCAGGAAAACACAGCAATACGGGCTAGCTTCAGGAGTATATTTTTCAGGAATCACACTACGCCTGCTGTAAGTGCTGCAAATGCCTGTTGGTGTAACACACTAGGAAAACACAGCAATAAGGCCTAGCTTCAGGAGTATATTTTGCAAGAATCACACTACGCCTGCTGTAAGTGGTGCAAATGCCTGTTGGTGTAACACACTAGGAAAACACAGCAATAAGGCCTAGCTTCAGGAGTATATTTTGCAGGAATCACAGTACGCCTGCTGTAAGTGCTGCAAATGCCTGTTGGTGTAACACACCAGGAAAACACAGCAATACTGGCTAGCTTCAGGTGTATAATGTGCAGGAGGCACACTCCGCCCGCTGTAAGTGCTGCAAATGCCTGTTAGTGTAACACACCAGGAAAACACAGCAATAAGGGCTAGCTTCAGGTGTATACTGTGCAGGAGGCTTAGCAACAATGACACTGACATTGTCCCCTGCCTATCCTTCTCTCTCCCTGCACACAAGGTTTATCAAAGAATATGACACCGACACTCTCCCTGCCTATCCTTCTCTCTCCCTGCACACAAGGTTTAGTAAAGAATATGACACTGACACTGTCCCCTGCCTATCCTTCTCTCTCCCAGCACACATGGTTTATCAAAGAATATGACACTGACACTCTCCCTGCCTATCCTTCTCTCTCCCTGCACACAAGATTTAGCAAAGAATATGACACTGACACTGTCCCCTGCCTATCCTTCTCTCTCCCTGCACACAAGGTTTAGCAAAGAATATGACACTGACACTCTCCCTGCCTATCCTTCTCTCTCCCTGCACACAAGAATAGCACAAAGAATATCAACACTGTCCCTGCCTATCCCTCTCTTTCCCTGCGCTGGAACACACTACACAAGGCCGCCGCGCTGGCGGCCTTTTATAGTGTGGGGCGTGTGCTAAACCCCCTGAGCTATAATTGGTCACAGGCAACCTGCCGGCCTGTGATTGGCCAAGCATGCGGGGTCACAGTGCATGCTTGGCCAATCACAGCGCCGGGATTGCACTGCGATGGCGCAGTGTATTGTGGGCCGTTCGCGTCACTCGAATTTGACGCAAACGGCCCAAATCGTTCGATGTTCGCCGAACGATCGAACAGCCGATGTTCGAGTCGAACGTATGTTCGACTCGAACACCGAGCTCATCCCTACTATCTATCTATCTATCTATCTATCTATCTATCTATCTATCTATCTATCTATCTATCTATCTATCTATCTATCTCTACTGTAGCAGGACCTTTTAAAGTATTCACTTATTTTAAAAACAAGGGACGGCTTGGAAAACAACATTTATATACAATTAGACCATATGTCACGTTGTACTGGAGATAACGTGATGCACTCCAGGGAATATTTGGTAATCCTGGCTTTTAAAAAGCAGGGCAAATGTTAATAAACTCAACAAACACTGAGACATTGCCATTGTCTTATTGTATCTGATTCTTTCATGGGCAGAAAGACAGAATAGGTATAAAATGGATTAAAAAGTTACTATTTCCAAATTACTGCATGTGAGGTAAATGTGAGGTAAATAACTGAATACATTTTTGGTGAATTTAAAGCAGAGGTTCACCCTAAATCTAAACATTTGCTCATCCCAATCAGTATAATATTTATGTCAACATTTGGCAAATAATTTTCTTCTTAGTGTTTTTATTTACCTTGAATTTCGTATTAAATAGTGACACTTCCTGGTATCCCTCCCGCGGGAGTGGACGTTCCTTTATTTTTCCCCAGCGCCCCAATGCCTCCTGGGAGTGCAGTGTCATGCTTTCCCAGGAGACAATTCACCACCGTCGTCATCAGCTTGACAGCTTCAGAGCGCTCGTTCTGAGCTGTAGCTGATGTTAGCATATACCACACCACAGGACAGGAGCCAGAGTATAGGAGACAGGTGCGGATCAAATCCCCCCCCCCGCTCAACAACCATACAGAAAAAGAAAACACGTCCCGAGGCGGCACCCCCCCCCCCCACCCCTGCTGAGCAACAATGTGAGAAGAAAAAGAAAAACACGTCCCGCGGTGGCACCCCCACGTAAACAACATTTATTTTACTATCTACCTCTGTGTTACAAACCATTTCGTAGTAAAATTGCCGTACTTGCACATTTGAATTGATTTTTAACCAGTTGCCAACTGGGCCATAGCCGAATGACGGCTACAGCGCGGTCGACTAGTTCTGGGAGGATGTACTATGATGTCCTCCCGAACTCACACTTCCCGTGCACCCCCTGGGGCATGCACCCGGAAGTGTTCATGATTGGGGTGAAGGGCCAATTACAGCAGCCCTTTACTATGTGATCGCTCCGTCCAATGACGGAGCGATCACTTGTCAACAAACAGTACATGTCTGGTTCAGCTCTTTCCTCTCCTCACACTGATCGGTACAGTGTGTGAGGAGAGGAGAGAGCAGTCCAGCAGCAAGAGTGGGCTAGATATGAAGTGTCCACAGTGCTTATCTGTGCCCAATTATGCCTCATTCATGCCTCATCCATGGCAATCCATGCCCATCCATGCATCATCCGTGCTCATCCATGCCCCATCCGTGCCTCATCTGTGCCTCATCCGTGCCCATCCATGCCTCATCCGTGCCGAAACCATGCCTCATCTGTGCTCATCCATACCTAATCTGTGCTTCATCCATTCCACATCCGTGCCTCATCCATGCCACATCAGTGCTCATCCGTGCCCATCTATGCCTCATCCATGCCACATCAGTACTCATCCGTGGCACATAAGTGCTCATCGATGCCACATCAGTGGTCATCAGTGCCACATCCATATCACATCAGTACGCATCCGTGCCACATCTATGCCACATCAGTGCTCATCCATGCCTCATCCATGCCTTATCAGTGCTCATTCGTGCCTCATCCATGCCACATCAGTGCTCATTCATGCCACATCCATGCCACATCAGTGCTCATCCGTGCCTCATCCATGCCACATCAGTGCTCATCCGTGCCACATCCATGCCACATCGGTGCTCATCTGTGCCACATCAGTGCTCATCCATGCCACATCAGTGCTCATCCATGCCATGTCCATGAAACATCAGTGCTCATCCGTGCCACATCCATGCCACATGAGAAATCATCCAAGCCACACCCATGCCACATCAGTACTCATCCGTGCCACATCAGTGCTTATCCATGCCTCATCCATGCCACATCAGTGCTCATTCGTGCCACATCCATGCCACATCAGTGCTCAGCCATGCCACATCAGTGCTCAGCCATGCAACATCAGTGCTCATCCGTGCCACATCAGTGCTCATCTGTGCCACATCAGTGCTCATCCATGCCACATCCATGCCACATCATTGCTCATCCATGCCACATCAGTGCTCATCCGTGCCACATCAGTGCTCATTCGTTCCACATCAGTGCTCATCCGTGCCACATCCATGCCACAACAGTGCTCATTCATGCAATATTTTGGAGTGTAATTTTTGCTATGCACATGCTATGTGTTTGAAATATCTTATAAATTGACAACTTTGTATTAAAAAAAAGAGTTTTCATTTTCTTTCCACATTTTCCAAAAACTTGTGGAAAAAAATGACATGTTCAAAAGACTCATTATGCCTCCTAGATTATGTGTTGGGGTGTTTGCTTTCCAAAATGGGTTCATTTTGTGGGTGTTTCCATTGTCCTTTTGCTCCAGGGCCCCCAAAAGTGTAATAGGTAGGCAAGAAATTAAATGTGTAATTTATGTCCCTAGAACACCTGACAGTGCTCCCTGCATGTTGGGCCTCTGAATGTGGCCAGACTGTGAAAAAGTCTCACACATGTGGTATCGCCATACTCAGGAGTAGCAGAATGTGTTTTGGGGTGTAGTTGCAAGTATGCATATGCCATGTGAGAAATAACCTGTTAATATGACTATTTTGTGAGAAAAAGAAAAAGCGTCTCAAGAAATGAGATAGGCCTTCAGTACATCAGGTGTGATCATTTTTCAGTGATTGGCACCATATCTTGTAGACTATATAAAGCCTCATACACACAGTTGGAACTCAAACAAACTTTTCCGTGGATTTTTGTTTGAAGGGCGTTGGCCGTGAACCTGGTATGCATACACGCTTCAGGACTTTTTCAGCCAACAAACATGAACATAGTGACGTAATTGACGTACGACGTGGTTTTTCTGCTCTTTAGTGCCACCCTTTGGGCAACTTCTGCTATTGCTGCTTGATCTTTTGCATTGCTTCTGAGCATGCGTGTTTGTACTTTTGGACTTAAGTCCGATGGAGTTCTGTACACACGATAGGACTTTGCACCATCGGACTTTTGTTGCGGAAAAGTTTGTCTGTTTGCAGAGCGAACATTTGTCCGATGAAAACTGAAAAAGTTTGTCCGATGGAGCGTACACAAGGTCGATTTTTTGGAAAAACCTGGTAATTTTGAAGTTTGTTGTCAAAAAGTCAGACTGTGTGTATGGGCCTTAACTTTCACAAAGACCAAAATGTATGAAGAAAAATTACTAATTTGCTAAATTTTATAACAGAAATGAAGAAAAATGCTTTTTTTTTTTTTACAATTTTTTTAATATTTTTTCATTTATTGTGCAAAAGATAAAAAAAAAACAGTGGTGATTAAATTACACCAAAAGAAAGCTCTATTTCTGTGAAAAAAAGGATAACAATTTAATATGGGTACAGTGTTGGATGACTGAGTCATTGTCATTCAAAATGTGAGAGCACCGAAAGCTGAAAATTGGTCTGGTTAGGAAGGGAGTATAAGTGGGCAAGAGGTTAAAGACGCAGCGCAAAAAATATTTATTGGTACATATTACTAATTGATCTGTAGATTCCATTACCATTCATGAACAAAATACATAATTTTGCATATGTAAAGAAATGTAAATATTATCTGATTTATAAACTGAAATATGTGTATTTCAATAAATATTCAACAATAATATCATACATCATGCAGTATGTCGTCAATGCGATTTAATATTTAAATGTATTCAGTGTGACTGCCGTGGCAGATATTAATGACCCTTTAGTAATTTGTTGCAGTTCAGTCAATATAAGTGCACTTCTAGTGACCTTTACTTGGTGGCAATACCGCTTAATAAAGCATTTAGGACAACTCATTAAAATGGACTTTGTGTCAGTGGTTATGTATAGTCTGTATTAGCCTCTCACAGTTCAGCTTGTATTATTTGTGAGTTTTTTTTTATTTTTTATTATGCATGCCCCAGCTGCTCATGTTCAATTGCAACATATGCCTTTTATTGCTGCAATCTGTTATGTCTAACCATATCAGAAGGTCATTTAACCAGTTCTTTGATCCCTTGTCTGTTTATTAATTCAAAATGAAGACTAGCATTACCCAACCTTAAATTACTGTGGATAAATGTTATCCATCTAGTTTGCATAAGACTCCTGAATGTGTCTGTATTTTTCTAGAAAGCTTGGTGCAGGTGCAAGGATAGGGTTTGAATCTCTAGGAATCTCAGAAATAAAAGCTTGATGTGAAGCCTATGTCTGGTATACAGAGCTATAGGGGTTGATTTGAAAACTAAAATCAGTATTTGCAGACATCAGAAGTTGCCTGAAAATGAGCAGTTGTTACCTTGAAAATGTTTTATGCAATTGCAGGTTTACTTTAAAATAAAGAGGGAAGTTACATATTACAATCTGACCATACAATCTTTGTACAATTAACTTTAGATTTACCAAAACTATGTAATGAGGACCTACCTAATCTATCCAATCAATTTGTATTCAATCAGGCATCAAGCCATAGATGAATCAGTTTTCTTGGATCGACTTGGGTATGGACAGCCTAACCATATATATGGATCGAAATTCGACTGATCCCCGCTGAACCGGCTGAATTCTGATCCATGCATGGCTATCTTTAAACTAAATCAGGTTTTAAAGTGTTTTGAGCATTAAGCTTAACATAGACATCCAAGGACACTCAGGTGCTGAGGTACAATCAAACATTTATTAATTATATTCTTAAGTCTTTTTGATTTTTGGTTTTGGGTCGTTTGCTCAGTATCACACTAGTAGGCCAGTTTAACAATTCACGCATGTCCCATTTGGTGTTGCACCATTTTCATGTTGAGCATGTCAGTATCACACACATTGGTTTTATTTCCGGTGCGTGCGGGTATGCAATTACAACATGTCATAATTATTTCAATAGAACTTGTTGGCATCCAGCCATACACGTTCATCTCCCCCCCCCCCCCTTTTTCCTTCTATTTATTTTTAATTTTTTACCTTTTTTGGTAATTAGGTACACAACATTTATTTCCTGATGCAGATATGTATTTTAGTACAACGGTGGATCTGTTTGTTTTTCTGTCCCATTCGTGTGGGACAGACAGAGTACACACACTGCCCACTAGGTGTCTCTCTGCTGCTGTGTTGAGTATGTCACCTTATACACATTGGTCTGATTTCCGATGTGTGTATGAAACAGCATCATGTTCATGTTGTTTTTAATGTTACCGTAATTTTTAATATATTTTTATGTTTTATGTTTGAGCCATCAGGGCTTGTTCATATATGCTAGTTAACCATTTAAGCCCCGGACCATTTGGTAGCTAAAGGACCAGAGGTGATTTCAGAATTTTGCACTGTGCTGCTTTAACTGTAAATTGTGCGGACATGCAATGTTGTACCCAAACGAAATTTGCGTCCTTTTCTTCCCACAAATAGAGCTTTATTTTAATGGTATTTGATTGCCTCTGCTATTTTTTATTGATTTGCGATATAAACGGAAAAAGACCGAAAATTTTGAAAAAAAATGATATTTTCTACTTTTTGTTATAAGAAAAATCGAATAAACTCAATTTTAGTCATACATTTAGGCCAAAATGTATTCAGCTACATGTCTTTAGTAAAAAAAATGTCAATAAGCGTATATTTATTGGTTTGCGCAAAAGTTATAACGTTTACAAACTAGGGTACATTTTCTGGAATTTACACAGCTTTAAATTTATGACTGCCTATCTCATTTCTTGAGGTGCTAAAATGGCAGGGCAGTACAAAACCCCCCCAAATGACCCCATTTTAGAAAGTAGACACCCCAAGGAAATTGCTGAGAGGCATGTTGAGCCCATTGAATATTTTTTTTTTGTCTCAAGAGATTGAATAATGACAAAAAAAAAATAACGAAAAGTTGTCACTAAATGATATATTGCTCACACATGCCATGGTTATATGTGGAATTGCACCCCAAAATACATTTTGCTGCTGCTCCTGAGTACGGGGATACCACATGTGTGGGACTTTTTGGGAGCCTAGCCGCGTACGGGACCCCGGAAACCAAGCACCGCCTTCAGGATTTCTAAGGGCGCAAATTTTTGATTTCACTCCTCACTACCTATCACAGTTTTGAAGGCCATAAAATGCCAAAATAGCACAAAACCCCCCCAAATGACCCCATTTTGGAAAGTAGACACCCCAAGCTATTTACTGAGAGGCATGTTGGGTTCATGGAATATTTTATATTTTGCCACAAGTTGCGGGAATATGACAAACTTTTTTTTTTTTGCACAAAGTTGTCACTAAATGATATATTGCTCACACATGCCATGGGCATATGTGAAATTACACCCCAAAATACATTCTGCTGCTTCTCCCGAGTACGGGGATACCAAATGTGTGGGACTTTTTGGGAGCCTAGCTTCGCACGGGACCCCAAAAACCAAGCACCGCCTTCAAGGTTTCTAAGGGCATACATTTTTGATTTCACTCCTCTCTACCTATCACAGTTTTGAAGGCCATAAAATGCCAAGATGGCACAAAACCCCACCAACTGACCCCATTTTGGAAAGTAGACACCCCAAGCTATTTGCTGAGAGGCATGTTGAGCCCATTGAATATTTTTTTTTTGTCCCAAATGATTGAATAATGACAAAAAGAAAAAAAAAAAGGTACAAAAAGTTTTCACTAAATGATATATTGCTCACACATGCCATGGTTATATGTGGAATTGCACCCCAAAATACATTTGGCTGCTTCTCCTGAGTACGGGGATACCACATGTGTGGGACTTTTTGGGAGCCTAGCCGCGTACGGGACCCCGAAAACCAAGCACCGCCTTCAGGATTTCTAGGCACAAATTTTTGATTTCACTCCTCACTACCTATCACAGTTTCGAAGGCCATAAAATGCCAAAATAGCACAAAACCCCCCCAAATGACCCCATTTTGGAAAGTAGACACCCCAAGCTATTTGCTGAGAGGCATGGTGAGTATTTTACAGCTCTCATTTGTTTTTGAAAATGAAGAAAGACATATATTTTTTTTTTCTTTTTTCAATTTTCAAAACTTTGTGACAAAAAGCGAGATCTGCAAAATACTCAACATACCTCTCAGCAAATAGCTTGGGGTGTCTACTTTCCAAAATGGGGTCATTTGGGGGGGTTTGTGCCATCTGGGCATTCCATGGCCTCCGAAGCTGTGATAGGCAGTGAGGAGTGAAATCAAAAATTTACACCCATAGAAATCCTGAAGGCGGTGCTTGGTTTTCGGGGTCCTGTACGCGGCTAGGCTCCCAAAATGTCTCACACATGTGGTATCCCCGTACTCAGGAGAAGCAACAGAATGTATTTTGGGGTGTAATTCCACATATGCCCATGGCATGTTTGAGCAATATATAATTTAGTGACAACTTTTTGTACATTTTTTTTTTTCTTTTTGTCATTATTCAATCACTTGGGACAAAAAATAAAATATTCAATGGGCTCAACATGCCTCTCAGCAAATAGCTTGAGGTGTCTACTTTCCAAAATGGGGTCATTTGGGGGGGTTTTGAACTGTCCTGGCATTTTATGCACAACATTAGGAAGCTTATGTCACACATCATCCACTCTTCTAACCACTTGAAGACAAAGCCCTTTCTGACACTTTTTGTTTACATGAAAACATTTTTTTTTTGCAAGAAAATTATGTTGAACCCCCAAACATTATATATTTTTTTAAAGCAAAGGCCCTACAGATTAAAATAGTGGGTGTTGCATTTTTTTTTTCCACACAGTATTTGCGCAGCGATTTTTCAAACGCATTTTTTGGGGGAAAACACACTTTTTTTATTTTTAATGCACTAAAAAACACTATATTGCCCAAATGTTTGATGAAATAAAAAAGATGATCTTAGGCCGAGTACATGGATACCAAACACGACATGCTTTAAAATTGCGCACAAACGGGCAGCGGCGACAAACTACATTCATTTTTAAAAGCATTTAAAAGCCTTTACAGGTTACCACAATAGATTTACAGAGGAGGTCTACTGCTAAAAGTACTGCCCTCAATCTGACCTTCGCAGTGATACCTCACATGCATGATGCAATTGCTGTTTACATATGACGCTAGACCGACGCTTGTGTTCACCTTTGCGCAAGAGCAGGGGGGGACAGCGGTTCTTTTTTTTTATTTATTTATTTTATTATTTATTTTGCTTTTTTATATTATTTTTAAACTGTTCCTTCCATTATTATTTTTTTACCATTTTTATTGTTATCTCAGGGAATGTAAATATCCCCTATGATAGCAATAAGTAGTGACAGGTACTCTTTTTTTGAAAAAAATTGGGGGGTTAGACCCTAGATCTTTCCTCTGCCCTCAAAGCATCTGACCACACCAAAATCGGTGTGATAAAATGCTTTCCCAATTTCCCAATGGCGCTGTTTATATCCGGGGGGGCATTCCCTCCTACTGCTTGTAAAAGCAGTCTAGAGGCTAATTATCTGCTAGAATTGCTTTTACATGAAAGCCGGCCACTGGCTGAAAAGAATGATACCAAGATGATACCTAAACCTGCAGGCATCATTCTGGTATAAACATTCAAAGTCCAGCAACATACCAGTACGTTGCTGGTCCTTGTTGGACATGTATTGTAATCTTTTTTTTCATGCAGCCTGTTGGCTGAACGAAAAAAAGAGATTGATGGGTGGGTATGCCCACCATTAGAATACCGCCCTTCATCCACCCACTTCTAATGATGGGCATACATGCACCATTTATATATGCCGAAGCATGGGGGCATCCTCCCGCAAAAAAGTTATGCCGCGTACACACGTTCGGACTGTTCCACGGGCAAGCCTTCGTCGTAATTTCGACCATATGCACGCGGCATAAAAGGTTATGCCGCGTACACACGGTCTGACTTTTCCACGGGCAAGCCTCCGTCGGAATTTCGACCGTATATACGCGGCATTAGGAGCAAAATCGCTCCTCCGCCCCTGCTGCCCCCATGCTTCGGCATATATGCTCTTTTTTTTAACTGTGGTGGTGAAATCACCTCCTACAGCGTTGGAGTCACGGCTTTATGTATCGTGGGAGCAAACGCTGTTGCTGTCAAGATAAATAATTCCGTGCTGCAGTTGAATGGCGCACCTGAAAACAAAAAATGACATACCTGAAAAGCAAGCATGATAAAACATTGCAGAATAGAATACAGTAAAAAAGAGCAGAACAATAGAGAGAAAATAGAGAGAGAGAGAGAGAACAATAAAACGACAACTATTTTTGTTTTTTTTATTTTATATTTATTTTGTGTTTTGTTTTTTACGTTTTTTTTTCTTTTTTACACTTTTTTTTGTAACTTTAACAACTGTAATTGTTCGGGTCTCTCAAAATGTAATGGCATCTTGGGAGACCCTGTGTAAGTGTGTCCTAGTCTGTGAAATGCTGTACCCTACACTAAAACTTCACTTTTGAGTGGTAGCGTTCAAAACATTCACCAAGGCAAAGACCAGGTTTGTCAGGACAGAGTGGACAAAAAACACGGGTGTCACGCCTAAATCCGCACTTGCTACAGACACGACATCTTTTTTGGGGGGTTCGTTGGATAGGGATACTCTCGAGGGCATACGGATAATGCCTCTCATGCAGCCGGCTTACTGCATTTGGTTGGGGATGGTGAGGTGTAGGATACAGGAGTTCTGTGACTATCTCATTCTGGAATTTTAGAAGAGATAACGTCCCGCCTGAAGCTCTGTATAGCACATGAGCGTTCAGCAAAGCCAATTGGAATAAGGATAGACACTTTTTTGTACCAGCGTCTCGCCTTACGGTCAATTAGATACGGCGCCAACAACTGGTCGTTGAGGTCCACCCCTCCCATATTTTTGTTATATTCGTGGACACAGAGGGGTTTCTCCACAACACCAGTCGCCGTACGAATTTGGACTGTCGTGTCTGCATGAAGGGAGGTAAGAAGGAAAACATTCTTATTGTCCCTCCACTTCATAGCGAGCAAGTTATTACACTTCAAGCAGGTTCTCTCCCCCAGCCTAAGACGGGCATCTACAAGCCGCTGGGGAAAGCCCCGGCGATTAGGTCGCACGGTGCCACATGCTCCAATCTGATGATCAAACAAGTGACTAAACGTTGGCACGCTTGTGTAATAATTGTCCACATACAAGTGGTACCCCTTTCCGAATAAGGGTGACACCAAGTTCCACACTATCTTGCCAGCGCTCCCTATGTAATCCGGGTAGTTGACCGGCTCAACCTGACTGTCTTTTCCCTCATAAACCGTAAAGCTCCATACATAGACTGTTGCCTTGTCACATCACTTATAGAGCTTGACCCCGTATCTGGCACGCTTGCTGGGAAGGTACTGCTTGAAAGCCAAGCGGCCAGAAAATGTATGCAGGGACTCATCAACGCAGACAACTTGATCGGGAATAAACAAGGCTGCAAAACGTTCGTTGAAGTGGTTTATGAGGGGCCGAATTTTATAGAGCCGGTCGTATTCAGAGTCTCCACGTGGACGACAAAGTTCATTGTCGTTGAAGTGCATGAACCGCAAAATCTGCTCGTATCGTTTCCTGGACAGGGAGGCAGAGAACACGGCATGTGGTCAATTGGGTGCGTGGACCAATAAGCACGCAATGACGGGAATTTATGTGTGCCCATGTTGAGGGAAAGGCCCAGAAAGGTCTTAAATTCGGAAACCGTAATTGGTTTCCAATCTTTGGCAATGGAAGGCAACTGGGAGTTAGCGGCGATGAATTGACCAGCATATAAATTACTCTGGTCCACAATAGATCTATAGAGATCTTCCGTGAAAAACAGCGAATAAAAATCAATTGGCATAAAATCAGCTGTTTCCACCTGAATACCGGGTTGGGCAGTGAATGGGGGAAGTACGGGTTCTGCAGAAGTGGTGGGGACCCAATCAGGATAGGCAAATTCTGCAGGAAGGGCACTGTGGGCACGACGGGCCTGCCTTTGTCTTCTTGGTGGCAGCGGGACACTACTTGTGCTTGCCACCTCGCCAGCTTGAACTGCACTTATGGGACTCGCCACGTCACCACGTGATACTGCAGTGCTGGATGTACGCCCAGGCTGTACTAGGCCGCTGGTGCTTGCCAATTCACCAGAAGGAATAGCGGCGCTAGTACTACTCTGCTCCATGATACGAGAGCCCTGCGGTTCTTGCTCCTCAACAACCTCAGAAGATCGGGATCGGGTACGCCTGACCTTAGCAGGGACCTCAACTTCGTCGTCAGAGCTATCTGACGAGGAGCCGCTGACTTCACTGTCTTCTACGGGAAGATATTCTGAGCCTGAATCTGACAGATACGTGACCTCCTCTTCACTATCTGTCATGCTCAGAATCTCGTATGCCTCTTTACTAGTGTACCTTCGTCTTGCCATTTTGGGCTCTAAATTTAGGGGTACACTAGTAAGATTCACAGGTAAAAAAAGCACCTGACTGTCAGCAAATGTATCAAACGCTACCAAAAAAACTGTTAGCGATCGCAGGGATCAGGACTGTCTCTGCGAACGCTGCAGTTATGTGTGTTGTGTTTGGTAAGTAACAGTGATCAATCGATACTGCATTTGGGTGGGCTGTGCTGGGCCGGGCTGGGCTGGGCGTAGGGGCTAAACGCAGGTGCTAGCAGGTATCTGGGCTGATCGCGCTAACACTGCGTTTTTGGGAACCCTAAACCGCTGGGGACGCTAGTATAGATCTGTTCAGATACTACACCACTAAGGGAGGTGTATGCTTTGCGCGTGGGTGTTAGCGTTACTGGCACTAACCTGACGCTGCCTGGGGCGACGCAGACCCTCTCTGGCGCTAAAACCTAATTGATATCAGCCGCTGGGCGATCAGGTGGTTAAACCTTTATTGGGTTATATACGGCGGGTGCCCTGATGCTATAAAAAGCAAACTAACCAACCAGCGTCACCCGTAAAACTTATATGGTGATCACTGGTGAAAGGGTTAACTAGGGGAAATCAGGGGGTTAAAACCTTTATTAGGTTATATATGGGGGTACCCGACGGTATATAAAAACCTGACGGGTAACCTAAATAACGAAATAAGTAACCGGCTAACCAGTGTCACCAGTAAAACTTATACGGTGATCACTGGTGAAAGGGTTAACTCTAGGGGCAATCAGGGGGTTAAAATAATATTTGGGGGTACCTGACGCTATAAAAACCTGCGGCGAAACTAAAAAGAAATAACTGGCTATCTAGGGCACCACCGGCACTAAATACAGCGATCGGAAATATGATCTCTTAGTGACGCTGGCGTTAGGGGTGAAAGGATTACCTGTTGGGCGATCAAGGGGTTAAACCTTTATTAGGGGGGGTTAGGGGGCTACCCTGGACCTAAAGGGGCCTAAACCTAACTGCTCTGCAACTTTTTACTGTCACAAATGACACTGATTGCAGTGATCAGTAAAAAAATGACCACTGCAAACGGTGCACTGTGACTGGGGGTACTGGGGGTGATCTGGGGGTGACTGGGGGGTGTAAGTGTGCCTACGTGTACTGGTGTCAGTGGGCTGTTGGTGCACTTACTGTGAGATGTCTTCACTCCTCACGCCGGATCGAAAAGACCGACACGAAGAGAGATGACATCACTTCCTCTGCCTGTGTTTACATTACACAGGCAGAGGAAGGTTTTCATTCGCCGGGAGCGATCGCGAGGGGGTGGCCGGAATCGAACGGCCGTCCCCTCATCCCGGATCGCTCCTGAACAATTAACGACCGCTCACTGTAAAGGAGGGGGGTCCGATCGGACCCCCCAACTATACAAAGGTGATCACGTACATATACGTGATTGTGCCTGTCGGTGCCATTCTGCCGACATATATTTACAGTGGGCGGTCGTTAAGTGGTTAATGTGCCCAAGATTCTTGTTTTGAATGTATTCCCCACCCCAATGTAGACCGTTTTGATTAACATCGCTACCGCGGCAGAGTGTTCTATGTTCTTTTCACTCTAGGTTACCGCGCATGTTCATTGGTGGTTAGTGGTTCAGAGCGAGGCTTGGTGCGAAATTTTTCTGTATATTTAGAGGTGACGCAGTGCGCCGTCTGTGCCCCTGGACGAAGTAAGTTTTTACGAAACGAACGTCGGGCGGAGTGACGCGCTGACGTCACCTCGTGCTCCAATCGCATACCCAGAAGGACGGGTTGTCTGTTTGTGCACCGGCCGGCACATCAGACTTCAGGCTCCCTTTTAACTGCAAAATTGTAAGTGTAATACTGTGCTCTACACAAATAAATTTTAAAAGGTTTTACACTATATGGAGCGTTTTATTTTCTATGTACCATGCACATCCTCTGTTGATTTGATTGACTGGGAGGCGATTGCTGAATATCCATGATTGTGCCTGCTGTTTCTTGAAGCCAAGCTGTAATCTATTACACGCGTTCTTTGATACTCTGTCATGGGGGATCATGGCAATTTGGTAAAAGTTCATTTCTTCTGATTTGGTGGTGGATTCAACACAGTCTTTGACAAGCGGACACGGCAATTCACATTTATGAACTTTTTTGGTCACCCAGCACTGGTGTATAGTTATCTGTTTTTTGGTATCACAATTTATGGACATTAATTTTCTGGATTTTAATAATTTATACATGGACTTTCAACGTCATTGTTGATTTTTATCAATTTTTTCACCTACATTTATCAATTTATTTTGTAGATTCATTATTGATAAGGTTTTTTCACAATTCACCACACAGTCACTTTATGTATGAGTTGATTCTCATTAATTGATCATGGGTGTTATATATATATATATATTTTAAATTCAAAAAATGCAGCGCTACAGTGCAATAACAAATAAAAGTCCAACAATTGAAGGCAATCAACATTGGATGAAGGTAGAAATGAGATGAAACCGCCACCAAGCTTCAGTGTGCAAAAACAGAAAATGAAGGCACACCACACCAACGTGCTCACAATCTGCTTACCAGAAAGTGGAAAATAACAAGCAATGTAATCAAATGATGCAGAGGGTCAGACGTTGAGGGAAGGACACTCCAAATCAGATGGTTCGATCATAGGGAAGACCAACATCACTAATGTCAAGGCAATTTCCAGAGTATAGATGTGGAGCTGTGCAAATCTCAGCCAGAAGTTTTACTTGCTTGTGTCTCACGTCCTCTGTGCAGGAAACAATCCAGGGACTACCACTATATATATTTCTTTATATATTATTTATACATTTTTAAGGTAGCGCAATTTTATTTTTCGTCCAATTTCTATTTTTGTAGTTATATTATACATGAAAATTGCAGCTTCCGCTCAATAGCTGGCAATTAATCCTTCCAGCCATTCGTTGATTATTTCTTAGCGCAGTTTCTTTTCCCATTTTCTACAATCAAATATTCCGCAGAGGTCTTTTGAGTTATTGTTTAATCTATGCCAGGGAGGTGGGGCTCTAAAGCCCCATACACATGAGCCGAATGACGAGTGGCATTGGCCGGTTCAATAGAAAACAGCCGACATTCGGCCCGTGTCTGATCAGCTCCAGTGCTTTGCAAACAGCAGGGGAGATTGCTGTACTAACATTGAATTGCTCCGACCTGAGCTGTCAGTTTTTTTTTCATTCAGCCCGCTGGGTTGAAGGAAAAAATCTAGCAGTGTATACTAGGCTTTAAGCTGTAGTTAGTCCAGGGTTATCTTTTGGGAAACAATAGTGATTAGCTAGGTGCTGTCCAATCACTTTTTCTTTCTGAGATTTGTTAACTGCTGCTTTTGAAGAAGCCTAATTTAATGACAATCATCTCATGTCTTTGGGCACCTTACTGCTGGCCATGCTCCAACAGAATTTCATTTGACAATTTTTGTTTAATTTTCCGATGGTTATCGGGTCAAATATCATTTTTGACCATAGTGGCGAGAAAATTTGAACGAACAAGATATGTGCATGTGGTTTTTACTCATATTGTAATGTGCATGTTGTACTCATGAAAGAACCCTGTTTAATATGTCAATTCAGACAGCAGATAAGGGCAAAATTTTAAGGGCTTTCAATCGAAATTAGTTGACTCAATGATGGCAAGATCAAATACTCTGTCAAATTATTTTTTTAAATTTCTATATGAGCGTTCAAACTAATTTCTATTTTTGCCTACAAATTTTAATAATTTAAGCTTACAGGTAAATGTGTAGATTAATGAACTGATAAAAAACACAAACCAAATAAAAATAGTGCTACATATGAACAAGTGTATAATTATGATCCAAAATCACCATATAACAGTCCTTCATACAAAGATCCGCGAATAAGATTGTGATACAATCCACCATTCGTGATTAAGTCAACATACATAGTTCAGTACGGTGAGAACAGATTGGGTGATAGCAGACGCCTCTCCCAATTCCCTTATGGGTACACACTCACCTTACCAACTGACCCTCATTACAAAGGTCTTATTGCTTTTTTAAGGCACAATAAGGTCTTTCTAATGAGGAATTGTTTTCATGGACATCTGTATGTTGAGTGATTTTTCAGTTCTGTGCTTGCAGCTTTAGTTTAAAAGAGAAGTGCAGCCAAAGCTCGTTTGGCTGTACTTCTCCTGCGGATCACAGGTAGACATAGGGAACCCCCAAGGCACTATATTGGAAGGAATTTTTCATTTTTATGCTTTCACTTTAAAAATCAAAAAATCTAAGTGCTGTTCGTCTGCACTCCTGTGACCCGAGGTGGTCCAGGCTGGATAAAGATCACGACCATATGGTCGGGATCTATCTGGTTCAGCCTCTCAGCTGTGCTGCTGGGAGACTGAGCCAGCCGCTCCCTCTTACTAGCCTGGCACTCCAGTGAGTGCTGGAGGGGCAGAGGAGAGAGCTGCTGACTGCCAGTCACCGCTCTCTGCTCAGAGCTGCAGGGAGAACTAAGCGATCGGCAGTGTTTGATAGCTTAGTTCTCAGCCTTAGAGCTGGCGGGGGACAGATGCAATATCGGACTGATGCTGTATCCACCTAGGTAAGTATGATTTAAGAAAAAAAATCCCAAACCTTTCTTTTAATAGACAACTGGTGTGCCGAGTGACATTTCTCAGTACAGGTAAATATCTGCCATTTTCTTGCAGTCGTGAGTTGTGTTGTGGATGGTTGTGTCTGTATTTGGCATAAAGTTAAAATGTATGGTAAATGCAACAACTACTTTTCATGAATCTGCAGTATCCTTTCACTGCTGCAGGCAACTCCCCAGGATGGTACCCAATGCATTGTGTACACTTTGTAAATCAGCAGGATATATGGCAATCATTGAGTGATAGAGTGCATCCAGTGCATGTAAACTGTTATTGGCTTATTGAGGGACAAAGATTGCAATTAGCAAAGTGCTGTTACCAATAGCAACCAATTAGAATCTATTCGTTCTCTAGCTGAAATATAACTGTTGTGATTGGTGCTTTCTGCCTTATGAAAAAGAAAGAAAGGATCATTAAATGAGATCTGTAGTCATAGCATACATTTTTATTTTATATCATCTCTTTTGTAATAACAATACAAAGGATAGTTATGTTTGACAATCCAATATAAGCTTACTTGAAAAATCTCCCTTATGTTGTATGTACTGCTTGTCTGCTGGTCATCTCTTTCCCCAAATTCCTTGATTTGCAGCTTCTCCTCTGCTGTTTACTTTCGATTTCTAATGGCTACATATCACATGGTACCTGTACTGACTGCATACAGTGATTCCTGTACTGACTGCGCCTCTTGAAACTCCTCCTATCAGCACCTCTGTAGTTCACAAGGCAGGCTCTGTGAAATGTGTGACACAGCAGTGCCTACCGACAGGTCATAGTGACTATATGTCACAGAATTCAAGGAAGTCAATTTGTAGGGATCTTCACAAAGTAAGTTTACAAACTCCAAGATCGTTTAGATTAAAAGGTAAGAAATAGTTACACACAGTAAGGAAATTAATATAATGATTTTACATTGTACAAAAGTTTTATTATTACACCTCTACATACCAATAATCACTTACAGTTTGGCTTTCGACATTCCTAGTTGTGGAGCTCAACAGAAGGCACCTTTGTCATATGTTTGATTTTAGGAGGATTTAGGGATAATGCGGCTCCCCGTAAATTTTACTTCCAATTTTTTTATTTTTTTTTATTTTAGTTTTCTGAGAAAGAATTGTCAAAATGAAAATCCAGTGTGTTACCTTTAGCCAACATTTCCATTATGGTTAATAACAATAAGGCATTGGAGTTCTGCTGACAAATAATTTAGCATAGTTTGTGTGTCCCAACAGTCAATCAATTGTCAATTGACTGGCTCCTCTATAATTTTCCAAAAATTTGTGTATGGTAGCTTTTTCTTTCTTTTTTTTAAAAGAATTATAGTATGTCAAAAAATATGAAAGTTGATTTGACCCTTTATGTAAACCCATTACTGATTATTATCTGCGCCTGCTGGGTTTTATTTTCAGCTTGTTCCTTAAATGCACAACTTGTGATGAGATTCTGTTTTAACATGATTTGTCCATATTTTAACATGTTTAGATGGGTATATTTGTTGTTAGGACCCTAGCTGTGTGCACCTGGTATTTAGATTCAAATGGCATGCTATTTCTTTATTCTCCAGGAGATGTGTGGCCTTCAATTATTTTGGTGGTGATTGCTTCAAATTATACTTGTGACATTACATGAAAGTGACTACAGAGATTTTAGATAAGTGATGTTTCCCCTGTGTTTAATTGTAATTAATAAATATTTATTTGTATGATAAAAGATTTGATATAAATATTTTGATGAAGATAATCTAAAACGCACACATTTAAATTCACGATAGACAATTATGAAACAAAGCAAAATCAGAGCTATTCACTTCATTATTATGGAAATATGGTAAATGCTTTCTACCAGACTTTCAGATTATGTTTAGTTCAGTGATTGGGTAAATTCAAATTCATTACATATTATTTGGAAAAGGGAACAAAGAACATTTAGTGGTGTCCATAGCACAGCTCTCAAATTTTACACTCACCTACTTGCATTTTGCGAGTGGAAAATGATGGCTGGCGAGCGTGGGCTGCCTGGGAGCTGGGGGGCGAGCACTGCCGGCAGGCAGGGTTGAATGGGAGCTGTTTGCCCGGGGGAAGAGCCTGTGACAGACAGAACGCCGGTCCACTGCCTGTTGCACAGGTCACGCTGCAATGATGGGCATTGGTCATGCTGCAATGATGGCCACAGGTGAGTCTGCAATGATGGGCACAGGTCATGTTGCAATGATGGGCACAGGTGAGGCTGCAATGATGGGCACAGGTGAGGCTGCAATGATGGGCACAGGTCACGTTGAAATGATGGGCACAGGCAAGGCTGCGATAATGGGCACAGGTGAGGCTGCAATGATGGGCACATGTCATGCTGCAATGACGGGCACAGGTGAGGCTGCATTGGTGGCCACTGGTAATGCCGCAATGATGGGCACAGGTGAGGCTGCATTTGTGGGCATTGGTCACGCCGCAATGATGGGCTCAGGCGAGGCTGCATTGAGGGGCACAGGTGAGGCTGCACTGATAGGCACTGATAAAGTTGTTGTTAATATTTATTTTTGTAACTTAATTCTGCATAAAACATTTAAGTGTCATTTCTTGAGAAAAATTATGAGGGTGTGTTTAGAGGCGGAATTAAGGGTGGGGTAGGGGTTGGGTGGGGCAACTGGTGGCGAGTAACCCTTAGGGCCTGGCTAGTAGCTCAGGAGTTGACATTTTGAGCCCTGCCATAGCAGCCAGTTGCATGCCTTTTATTTTTTACTATGTACCTGATAAAAGTGGAATCTGCTTGGTAGGCTATGGACAGCACCTGTAAAGCTAAACTCCAGGGCATTAGACACTGTGTAATATGTGCTGGCATACTATGAGTTAAGTCCAGTGAGGTACATGCCACATCCTGGACTTATCTGTTTATTTTATTTATAACAGGTACTTATATAGCGCTGTCAATTTACACAGTGCTTTACATATACGTATATATATTGCGCATTCACATCAGTCCCTGCCCTCAAGGAGATTACAATCTAAGGTCCCTAACTCACATTCATACACTAGGGCCAATTTAGACAGAATTTAATTAACTCAGGCACAAGGGGAACATGCAAACTCCGTGCAGGTAGGGCCATGGTTAGAATTCAACCCAACGACCCTAGCGCTGCCAGATGGAAGTGCTAACCACTTAGCCACTGTGCTGCCCACTGTTTACATCTGATAGTTTTATGGAGCTCCAGGAGGATAGCTATCACTACATTGGGGCTCTGACAAGAGACACGCTGTCTTCTCACACACAGCATCTTTCCCCCGCTGCCCATTCATAGAAGCCTTTGTATTTTTCAATGGATTCACATAGTAAAAAAGCGCTCTGTGATTGGGAGGAGGAGGATAGAGGCGGACACAGCAGCAGTATGCAACTCTGCAGCCTCAAGAGCTGAAGACCAGAGGGTCCAAAGTCAGAGCGCTGGAAGGGTAGCATTAGCTCCTCCCTCCCAGCAGTCCATTAAAAAGTTTAGATGTAAACTAAAGGGTTAAGTTCGGGAGGTAGCATTTACCTTGTTGGACTTAACTTGTAGTATCCCCGCACATTTTTACAAAGTGGCTGAATTCCTAGAATTCATCTTTAACATTGCTCTGTAAAAGGGTTCAACTTTGTAGTCATGCATTGTAATAGGAAGTTATTGTGTTTCATTTGTTGTTCCTGCATATGTGGTGATGGAAAATGATGTGATATGTCTATGAGATATGTTCTGTTTTCCATACAGAGCTGGAATTAGCTTTTTTTGTTGCATAGATAGAAATCAATGATGGGAACAGAGTGATAATTTAAAAGGTTAAGGGTCATTAATGTTGGCAACATTCTAGGAATTCAGTGATGGAAAGATTTCTCAGCATACCACACTAGGATTTTTGGAGGAGTTTTCTTTGTTCAGATTAGTTGTGTGCAGTGTCGACAGTCTGGCACTTTTTGAGCTAATTGGTTGGTATATAGCATTTTGACACCTTTTGCTATGGCACTGGTTTGTTTTGGGATGTTACATTTTTGGAGCTAAGGTAGGACCAAGATTATAGACATATGTACTGCTAGGTTTGGGTTTAAGGTTTAAGGCATTACTGTTATCTGTTGAATGCATTCTCCAGTTAATCCCACAGAGAATCACTTACCATAGACCATCAATGAGAAGTGGCACCTGTACGTACAAGAATACAGGCATTGTTAAAACAACACAAGAGAGACACTTGTAGGCAAGATCCATGGTTTTAGGCCACATATTAGCTTGTGCAGTGCTATAGTGATGGTTTGTTCAAAGTTTTAAGTATGGATAATATTTTGTTTGCGTGCAAAGTGTAATATGGGGGATCCCGATACCACCATCCAACCACTTGTAAAAGCAACCACAGTTTTTGTTGTTCATCAGCAAAAGCAAACATAAACAGTCCAAATTCTGGCATAATGGAAAACAACATGATGGCTCACCGCCAGTATACAAATCCCACACCAGGGTTTAGGGTACCCCAGTAGTGTATTTAGGTTTTGTGCTGCCCTAGGCCTGACTAAACTTGTGCACCCCCTAATTTAAATATGACCCACCCCTTCCTGTCAAGGCCACACACCTTTCTGTTTAAGACCCGCCCTAGAAAATTTGAGTGGGGACACTACTTCTGAGGGCCTGGGGGGGGCAATGGATTCCCTTAATTTGCATAGATTTCCTCTCACTTCCTGTCTGGCTATGGGGCAGGAAGTGAAGGGAAATCTCTGCAATGGGACAGGGATGGTAAAAAATAAACTGACAGGGGCTATAACCCTCCCTTACTCTATCCAAAATGAAAAAAAAAGTGTTGCCTATAGTTCTACTTTAATCACAAATTTCTGATAATTTTATGGAGAGGACTTAGAAAATATAACCATGCCAATGGTGCAGCAGAAAACATATAGCACAGTGAGGAAGGTTTGTAGTCCAGGATGATAGGACAGTCAAAATTAGAAGCAGAGCCCCCCCCCCCCCCCCCCACAGTTGCGGAATGCCGGCCGCATACCGGAAGCAGTGCGGCCGCTTTATGGGGGTGCTAGACTAATTTGCCTCTCAGCCCAGTCTGCCCCATAAGACTGGCGCTATAGTAACAGTGTAGCACAAGCCAGAAGAGACTCTTTCCGTGCTGCCCCCCTGAAAAGTGCTGCCTTAGGCCTGGGCCTTGTTGGCCTAGGCCAGGATACAGCGTTGGGATACCCTCCTGTTTCAGTGTGTTGCAAGGTTACAGAAGCTGGGTAAACACTGCCTCGGTCACCAAACAGACAAAACTGTCCCACAGCTGTGATCTGTCCAAAACTCTGCCTCATTGACCGCGACCTTTCTGACACAAACACTGACCTTTCTGCTGCCTTTCAAGCCTTCCTTGCAGGTGGGTTAACTCTTCCTTGCAGACAAGGTTTGGAGGTTCTTTCCCACCCAAAGGTCTTCAAACCTCTAAACTCCGGTTCCCATAGGAGGAATTACCAATCCTCATATATCCACCCTGCATGGCTTAGAACCCCTGAGTATGCAAAATGTCTCTTGAACTCTCGCTTAACCATCTCCTGCCTGCCGTATAGACAAATGACGGCGGCAGGGTGGCTCTCTCATTCTTTCATTCTGGGACGATGACATCGTCCCACTCTACCCGATGACGAGGCTCTTTACCCATGTGATCAGTTGTGTCCAATCACAGCTGAACACATGTAAACAAGGAAATGCCGGTTATCAACTTTCCTCTCCTCACACTGACAGTGTGAAAGGAGAGGAGAGCCGATCGGCAGCATTTTCTTACAGGGGAGACCTGCACAGAATCAGGGCTTTGATCATCAGTGCAGCCCCAACAGTGCCGAGCAGTGATGCCAGTCAGTGCCCAGCAGTGCTGCCTTTAATTGCCCATCAGTGCCTGCTCATCAGTAGCGCCAATCAGTGCCACCAATCAGTGTTGCCCATCAGTGCCACCTATCAGTGCCACCTATTAGTGTCTCCTCAGCAGTGCCACCTCATCAGTGCCCTTCAGTGCTGTCTCATCAGTGCCCTTCAGTGCTGTCTCATCAGTGCCCATCAGTGCAGCCTCATCAGTGCACATCAGTGAAGGAGAAAAATTCATTATTTCCTTTCACTAAAAGAAACTAAGAAAGACTTAAAAAAAAAATCTGCCTTTTTTCATTTTTTTTTTAAATGGAAAAACCCAGTGGTGATTAAGTTCCACTAAAAGAAAGCTCTTTCTGTCTTAAGGGGTTTGTAAAGAATAAAAAAAAAAATAAAAAAAATAACAAACATACATACTGTGCAGCTATTTTTGCACAGAGTAGCCCTGATCCCCGTCTTCTGAGGTCCCTCGGCGGCTGTCTCAGCTCCTCCCCGCAATAACTCACCACCTATATGCGAGCGAGCTCGCATGGTGGCGAGTGATTGCGGGCGCGCTTCAGTGATACAGCCAGCGGCTATTGCCGCTTACTGTATCACTCGGCCCCGTCCCCAGCGCGCCGCGTCATTGGATGTGATTGACAGCAGCGCCAGCCAATGGCTTCGCTGCTTTCAATCCATCCACTGTAGCCAATCAACGGCCAGGCTGAAAGGCGAGGAGGATGTCGGGGCCGAGCGCGGGACTTTCGAGGGCTCAGGTAAGTAAAACGGGGGCTTGGGGGGGGGGGCGGTATTGTCGGATGTTTTTTCACCTTAATGCATAGGATGCATTAAGGTGAAAACTTTTTCCTTTACAACCCCTTTAAAAAAAAATTACTAATTTTATTTGGATACAGTGTTGCATGATCGCGCAATTGTCATTCAAAGTGTGACAGCGCTGAAAGCTGAAAATTGGCCTGGGCAGGAAGAGGGTAAAAGTGCCCAGTATTGAAGTTATTAAAGGGACCACAACCCAAATAGTGGGAAAATATATGTTCTGTCTAGGACCTAATCCATTACAAGAAGAAAAAAATAAGCTGACGAATGCATTGTTGGACTGCTGATTTCTGCACATCTCCCGTGGGCTTCCAGTAAAATGTAATTAACAATAGACAAGACATTTCTGTTTTGTTGCACGGAGGAGAATTATTCAGGTATAATATAGAACGGCTTCTGTTTTTTTCTCGTCCAGTGTGCCAGATTCAAAGTACACAGAATATAATACTTAGAGCCAGCTACCTACTGTAGTTGAAATAGATAACTAATTTATTGTGCTCCTGAATATGCGTCTTTCACAGTTATGATTTTTTTAATGAGTCCCTAGCTCCAGCAGTATAATAAGCATAAAGAGTGTGTTTTCAGGGCACGGGCATGTGTGTAACTATTTATTTTGTTCTGCTGGATGCATCCTTTTACAGGGTTAAATGAGGTTTGGTAGGCTACAGTACTTTACAGAAAGACAGATGCCATGTAACCCTGTTCCACCAGTTCAGTGACCACATAATGGGCATAACTGGATTCCACTTTGCTACCACATTCAAGGCAATACATACAGGGTTTTCTTCGTTCCATGCTTCATATGTCATCTTTGGCAAGGAAACTCATAGTTGCTTGTCACCTTATATTCCATGACACAAATAAAAAAAAAGGTCTTTATGGACATCATGATCTCTTTAGCAATAGCTCTGTCATGTTGTTATTTTTGGAAAAAAATCCAAATTGGAAAATTCAAATTGGAGGTTATGTTCTGTGTGCTTTATGTGCAGATTGACTTTTCAACTGTACCAGCCACCAAACAAGTAAGGAGAGATGGTATTTAATTTCACGAATCAGAGTTTTTTTTTATTCTCCCAGCATCCACTGTACTCCTTTCTCCCTATTATTGTATGTATGTATTGTCCACAAATTCCCAGAGGTGTCCAGAAGAGTGAAAAAAAAGTTATTACAATTTGTGAATTTTCAAGGCTAGGTGCTTTCCTCGTTAAAGCTGCTGGCCAAGTTACTGGCTCACAAGTGCTGTTATGGTAGGTAAAGTGGATTGCAATAACTAGTAGTTACTGTTGATAGTTTACTTTTGGTATTCAGTTGTCTTTGGCAGATGTTTAACCACTTCAATACCATGCACTTATACACCTTCCTGCCCAAGCCAATTTTGAGCTTTCAGTGCTGTCGCAATTTGAATGACAATTGCGCGGTCATGCAACACTGTACCCAAACAATTTTTTTATCATTTTGTTCCCACAAATAGAGCTCTCTTTCAGTGGTATTTGATCGCCTCTGCGATTTAAATTTTTTGCAAAACAAATAAAAAAAGGGCGAAAATTTTGAAAAAATAAAAGTTTTTCTTTGTTTCTGTTAATTTTTTTTGTAAATAAGTACCTTTTCTACTTCAATGATGGGCACTGATAAGGCGGCACTAACGGGCACTGATAAGGTGACACTGATGGGCACCGATGAGGTGGCACCAATGAGGTGGCACCGATGAGGTGGCACTGATGATGGCCACTGATAGGCGGCACTGATGGGCACTGATAGGCGGCACTGATGGGCACTGATAGGCAGCACTGATGGGCACTGATATGTGGCACTGGTATGCGGCACTGATGGGCACTCATAGGCGGCACTGATGGGCACTTATAGGCAGCACTGATGGATACTTATGGGTGGCATGGACGGGCACTGATAGGTGGGCACTTATGGGCACGGATGGGCACTTATAGGTGGCACTGATGGACACTGGTAGGTGGCACTGATGACACTGGTGGCTGGCATTGCTGGGCATCATGCATTTTGGTTGTGCCATGATGGTGCCAGTCAGTGCCCATTTGTGTGCACTGATTGGCATATATTTTTTATGTATTTGTGCATGTGGATGGCCATGGGGGACTTACCTGGCCATCCACATGCTTGTGGCTTCCCTGGTGGTCCTGGGGGGCTTCCCTGGTGGTCCAGTGTGGGTATCCGAGGGGGGGCTGCGCTGATAAAGAATCAGCGTGAACCCCCCACTGTCAGGAGAGCCGCCGATCGGGTCTCCTCTACTCGCGTCTGTCAGACGCGAGTGAGGAAGAGCCGATCAACGGCTCTTCCTGTTTACATCGTGATCAGCCATGATTGGACACAGCTGATCACATGGTAAAAAGCGGCTGTTATCCTGCAGGACGTCATATGACGTCCAGTGTGGATAACAGAACCACTTCCCGGACGTCAATCTGCTATTGACTGGGCGGGAAGTGGTTAATGATGGACTTACAAAGAAATGTTATAACTTTTCCTATAAACATAAACAGATCCACTGCACCGTGATATACTTTAGTGCAGGGATCTTCAAACTATGGCCCTCCAGCTGTTGCGTCACTACAGGTCCCATGAGGCATTGTAAAACTCTGACATTCACAGACATGACTAGGCATGATGGGAATTGTAGTTCCGGAAAAAATTGAGGGCCATAGTTTGGAGACCCCTGCTCTAGTGGACAAATATTTATGGCAAAATTGTCAACATGTTAGAATCCTTTCTTGGGATACTTTGTTGCCAGGCTGGGGTTTCCAATCTATTTCCATACAAGACTGTTTCTAAAGAACCATGAAACATTCTATGGTCAATTTTAATTTTACTACTTCCCGCAAACCACCATCATTGTACATCAATACTTTGACGTAGAATAACGGGGTTATGGCAGCAGATAGCTGCCATAACCCCGGTATTTTCTTCAACAGCGGGCGGTCCTCTTTCAGAGAAAAGTGATCTCTGTGGCAGGTTCACCACAAGATCACTTTTATCGGTGGCGGGAGAAGTGCTCCCTCCCCTCCCACCACGCTCTGGTCGTCTCTGCCGCTTACGGGAGCCGCTGGTGGAGACAATCGGGTCCTTTCCCCTCAGTAGCATGGAGCTGAATGAGGGAAGGATGGCCCCCACTCGGCTCCATAACAATGGGTGACGGAAACAACGTCAAACGTCACTTCTGCCCAATGGTCTTAAAGGGGATTTTTCTATTATTGCATTTAAGTGTAAATGTGAGACCTGAGCTCTTTTTGACCCCAGACCTCTCTTTAAAGAGGTCCTGTCGTGCTTTTTTTCTAGTATAAGGAAAGGAGAGTGTAAAAATAAAAAATAAAAATAAATACAATTTTTTTTTTTAAAACGCCCCGTCCAGCCGAGCTCGCCCGCAGAAGCGAACGCATACGTCAGTCGTGCCCGCATATGAAAACGGTGTTAAAACTACACATGTGAGGTATTGCCGTTATCGTTAGAGCCCCCACTCTGCTCCATAACATTGGATGACAGAAGCAACGTCAAACGTCACTTCCGGCCCATGGTCTTAAAGGGAATTTTTTATTTTTTTTTAAATATACATATATATATTTTTATTGCATTTAAGTGTAAATGTGAGATCTGAGGTCTTTTTGACCCCAGACCTCACATTAAAGAGGTCCTGTCATGGGTTTTTTTTCTATTACAAGGGATGTTTACATTCCTTATAATAGGAATAAAAGTGACCCAATTTTTTATTTTTTTTTAAAGACAGTGTAATAATAAAATGCAAAATAAATAAGAAAAAAAATAATTTCAAGCGCCCCATCCCGCCGAGCTCGAACGCAGAAGTGAACACATACGTAAGTCGTGCCTGCATATGAAAATGGTGTTCAAACCACAAATGTGAGGTATTGCTGTGATCATTAGAGCAAGTGCAATAATTCTAGTAAAAGACCAAAACTGGTAACCTGTAGACATTTTTAAACATCGCCTATGGAGATTTTTAAAGGGCCAAAGTTTGTCGCCGGTCCACGAGAGGGCCCAAATTTAAAGCGTGACATGTTGGGTATCAATAAAAAAAAAAAAAATTGGGCTAACTTTACTGTTGTTATTTTTTTCCCAAAAAATGCGCTTGTAAGACCGCTGCGCAAATACGATAATAAAGTATTGCAACGACCGCCATTTCATTCTCTAGGGTGTCTGAAAAAATATATAATATGTTTGGGGGTTCTAAGTAATTTTCTAGCAATTTTTTTTTAATTTTAACTTGTAAACAAGTTTGAAAAATAGGCCTGGTCCTTAAGTGGTTAATGGAGGTATAGAAAAACAGCTAGTTTTAGGTGAGACAACGATATTTTTTTGCTGGTTTATTACAATGTGTTAAAATATTTGTGTACTGTAGCCTAGAGAGTTAGTAGGAGGGGTTCCTGATCATCTGACTGTCAATTATAATGGTTGCATGATCAGAAATGTCACCTACCACTGTTAAAATTCACTTAAATTACCAATGGGAGGCATCGGCAAAGGGTTATGGCAGACAAAGCTCACCATCCGGCACCCTAAAATGAAAACACTGTGCCTAGGACCCCCCTTCTTTGTCCTGGCTTGTGAAGCAGTACTTGTTCTGTGTATATGCAGTTTAAATGAATCTCATGTTGTATTTGATGTATTTGGCCCAAATTTGTGCAGTGTGAAAGGCCGATTTTGAATTCATAGTCTGTGTTGTGCCAGTAGTCCCCTGACTGAGGGGTTTTGCCTCAGCCACAGAAGTTTCACTTGAACTTGAAATTGTAATAGCCTTTACTAGAGGTAAACCATGTTCCAAGAACAAACTTTGGGGGAGATTTACTAAAACTGGTGCACTTGGAATTTGGGCAGCTGTGCATGGTAGCCAATAGGCTTGTGCACAACAGAAAAATTTGGTTAGTTTCGGTTCGTTTCTTTTCGGTCCTGTTGATTCGTAATCATTCGTAATTTTGCTAGACAGGATTTTTCGTGTTCGGACTAATTCGTATTTTCGCAAGCGACATTTTTCGTTGAATTTTTAGTTGATTTATAATTCGTACTTTCTGTAGAGTACATTGTTTTTCGTTGATTCTGGACACAACTCCTACTTTCGTAACTTTTTTTGGGTTCGTTGATTCGTAATTTTCTGTGTCTCTCTCACGACGACGCTGCCTATTATGCCTAATGTGCTTCGAATGGATTTGTACTTTTCTAAATACATAGCGGTTATTTGTAACGATTCGAAATCTCGTATTTTACTTTCGTTTTTTACATGCGGCTATAGCCTCCGACCCTGTACACCATTTTGAGAGGGTTCAGCACGGTGAGGGAGAAGCAGAGAGCAGAGCAGAGTGTTATTGTGCTTCGAATGGATTCGAAATCTCGTATTTTACTTTCGTTTTTTACATGCGGCTATAGCCTCCGCCCCTGTACACCATTTTGAGAGGGAGTTCAGCATGGTGAGGGAGAAGCAGAGAGCAGAGCAGAGCAGAGTGAGTGTTATTGTGCTTTGTATGGATTCGTACATTCGTAACTTTTTCATAACGAATTATGCCGAAGACATTCGGGCATTCGCTATTTGCGGTATAATTTATTTCGGATTCGGTCTTATTCGTAATTGCTTTGTTCGGAAATTCGAATGCTTCCGAATGTCCGAAAGTTGCTAAATTCGGACGAATTTCGATTCGTTACGAAATGAATTGCACAAGCCTAGTAGCCAATCAGCTTCTAACTTCAGGTTATTCAATTAAGCTTTTACAATACAATCTGGAAGTTGATTGATTCTGTGCAGAGCTGCACCAGATTTTGCAAGTTTTAGTAAATAACCCCCTTTGTCTAATGTGGGCTGAGTTTGTTTTTACTACCAAAAGTAAAAAGTATAAAGCAGCTCTCTCAAAGCTGCTATAAATTTTATTGTGGGTTCCCCAATAGGCTGTCCATGTTGTAACATTTTGTTCTGCAACCATGTTTACTTTGCAAAAAGACAAAGCTGTATCATATGTATCATCTGCTGCTAGTAGAGTATATAAATTAAGCTGTCCTTCTGCTTTCCAGAGAGTGGATAAGTTAAAGCAGAGCTCCACCCAAAAGGGGAAGCTCCACTCTCACCCCCTCCACTGCCACATTTGGCACTTTTTTGGGGGAGCGGGGCACCTGGTTTTGACAGGAACATGCTCCCACTTCCTGATAAGATCGCTGCACGGCGATCTACGTCAAAGCCTGGCCACTCCTCCTTCCTCCCGCTGCCTTCTGGGACCTGTGTGTGTCCCAGAAGACGACGGGACCAAACAGAAAGCACAGTGCGCCTCACGCATGCGCAGTAAGAAACTGACAGTGAAGCCTTCTGTTTTCCCTTACTTGCAATGCCGGCGCCTGCACCCGAAGCTGATGGTTGAATCCACTTGGGGTGCTGACATTGCGGGATCCCTGGACAGTTAAGTGTCCTTATATTAAAAGTCAGCAGCTACAGTATTTGTAGCTGCTGACTTTTAATTTTTTTCCCCCCAGACTGGAACTCCACTTTAAGCACAGTTTCTAGCAGCAGGTAAGCCCCCCCCCCCCCCCTGTTTAGCAGGAAGTATGTATTTCCCAAATATATGAATCCTAGCAGTAAGGCGGTGCAGGCTTAAAAGGATGAGGAAGAAAAGGTGCAGGCTGCTATATAGATAGAAGAGTCATTCTTGAAGATTTCTCTTAAAACACAAAGAATCAGCAGAAGGGACACATCAAACTAAGGCAAGCCATAGATGAATTGATTTTCTTTCTTACCACCACGGGTGGTAGGAAAAAAATTACATTAACATGTTGAAATTCATGAGATTGAAGTAACTGGGTATACATATAGTTTAAGCTGGACATTGTTTGGAGCTTCTGGCGTGGGCTAGAGGATTAAGAAATTATTTTCCTTGCTTCCCCTGGTGTGAGGACCGACCCCTCTTGAGAGATCTTTTGGAAGCTAGGCCAGGCAGAAAACTGCCCTTTTGGAGAACAGACCTTACAAATGGAAAGTGCTGGTACTTTTGCTGATTGATGCTTCCTCTTAGTATCTGGCTAAGTTAATGAGGGTTTAGCATTTTGCTCTGTAATGATCGGTCCCTTTGATGGATGATGTTTAGCCTATCTGAACACCTGGCTCTTCATCTATTTCCTATGGCTTTTTCCCAGCTCCTTTGTGTTCGTTTGCCTGTTTTGCAGATTTTCAATGCATGTGTAATCTATGCCCTAAGCTATAATGGCATGCACAAGATACAGCTCTTTGCAGTGTATGAAAGACTTGGTGCTACAAAATAAAGTCAAGACACAAAAAAATAGCTAAATACTGAGCTAGCTAAAAAGCTACTTGAGGAAATACTTACATCTATTATTTATAGACAATGACATACAAAAAAGCACCATACCAAGTAAACATGTATAGTCATTTACTTTTCCCTTATAGACTTTTCTGTCTAAAAAGCCAGGCTACTGCTGGCATTTATTATATTATAATTATGGCTATCAAAATTTTACAAAAGTAATGCCTTTGGCATTTTCTTTATTGTCATTGTGACATTGCCGGAATATTTTCTTTTTATAAACACAAGTAACAAATAAATGTAACAGCACATACCGTACTTAAACTTGTAGATAAGCCTTGTATGTCAAAATGTGAGTACTGAGAGCTGTCCACAGTCACCAGTCTGATGCATGATTTCACACTCTAGCTGTCTCTCTGGGGCAGTTTTAACTCTGATTGGTGACTGGGTGGAAATAAATACAGCTCCTGTTTGATTTGTGAGACCCATTCCTAAAGAAAATTTATATCATTAAACCTATCAAGTGGGAACAGTGAACATTTCTGCACTTGTCTTTAGATAGCTCCTGGAGTTTTTGAGGAATCACAAAACATGGTAGTGGTCTCATATGTAATTTTGGTGCTGACCCAATCATAATCCATCTGGTCCGTCTTCGGTGCGTGACAGAGAAGAACAGGGTTTCAAATCTGTGGACTGCTGGAGCGGCTAGGGGTTGCTGACAGCTTGGCAACCCTGGAGGTAAGTACAGCAGGGACCAGGGAGGTAGGGAGGGTGTGCAATGTTCATTCTTCTTTACATTTTTTCTCTAAAGGTGAATGTCACGGACTTGGGGCTGCATGAGAACCAGTGTTTTAAGCATAGTACTCATGGGCCGAATGTTGATCGGCATCAATAGAACCGGCCAAGCACTGATCAGGGTGTTCTGGCAGGTGGCCACCCCCCTGTCAGAACACAATAGCTCAGCAGGGGAGATCGCTGTACTAACATCAAATAGTACAGTGGCTCCTCCTGAACTAGTAGTGTGTGCGAGGCTTTACTGTGTTTTCAAATTATCCAGAAGGAGCTGGTCACTAATTGACTTTTGGCTTCCTATGTATAATGTGATCCTTTGGAAGCACTAGACTGTCTGAGGTGGACATTGTCTTTTATAATGTGATTAGCGCTACTGTCTGAGGTGGGCATTGTCTGTGATATTGTGATTAGCTCTTATATGGACATTCTCTATATAAATTCAGTGTGTTTCTCTAATAAACCAGTTCTTCTTGTTTACTCTAAAAACTGGTGTTGTCTAGTTTTTTGGGGTAGCTACAGCTATAGTCACTTGCCTCATGTCCCAAAGCTTGGGAAGCAGCTTCTTGGTGGAGATACCCAAATCAGGGTTTCCAGAGTCCGTCACAATGAACTAACACTTTAAGTAGAATAAGTCAAGTTCCAGTCTGCCACCACCACCACCATTTTGTCATTGGTTCCTTAGTATCCAAGAGCCAGGGGGTGTATCAGAGCTCATCCTTCTCTATTGTTGTAGAAATTTGCATAGCAGAGCACTCTTATATGACAACGTTGCATTATCTGTTAACTAGGGCTGAAACAACTACAGGCATACCCCACTTTTAAGCACACAATGGGTTTTATTTACTAAAGCTGGAAAGCCCAAAATCAGGCTCACTTCTGCATAGAAACCAATGAGCTTCTAACCCCAGCTTGTTCAATTAAGCCTGGTAATAAAACCTGAAAGCTCATTGGTTTTTATGCAGAAGTGAGACAGATTTTGCGCTTTCCAGCTTTAGTAAATAAAACCCATTGTGTACTTAAAAGTGGGGTATGCCTGTAATCAACATAATCGATTATAATCGATTATGGAAATAGTTGTCAACTAATAATAATCGATTAGTTGGTCAGCTGATTAGTTGGCCTGCGTACAGAATGTATTATTCGTTTACATATCATAAAATACGGTGCAGCACACATACAGCTAAGTACACCATTCATACATGTCAGTAAGTACCTGAGAGCTTGGGAATGTGTGAGGAGCAATGCCTCGTGGGACATATAGTCCTGGGCAGAAGAAGGAAGTGAGATATTCTAATGGCAGACGTTTTTTTACCTTGCTATAGGGGCACTATGAAGGCAGGAGAAGCCCTCACAGTATAAATGAATCCCTTATATCTGCTGGTTTTGTACTATATGGGGCTATTTTTTTTTTCAACCCCATCATGACAGGTGATAAAAAAAAGTGTGCTGCCACTAAATATCTTATGCTGGCTATACAAGTATTAATATTTGGACTACAATATTCATACAACATTTTTTTGTACATTCGATGAATGTTTGAATGTCGTTTGAAATTTTCACTTGCTTTTAACATTCAATTTTAAAATGAATTTCATTTAGGAACCACATACACTGCCTGAAAATTTGTTTGATCGAGAAAAGTTTTCTATTCTGCTCCTTTGAAAGGGAACAATAATTTTACCCCACTAAGGCCTCATGCCCATGGACGTTTTTACAGCCACTTTTATGAGCGTTTTTTTGCAGCTTAAAAATGCCTCTCCATGTTAGCCTATGGCCTCATGCCCACCATAACGTTTTTGAGCTGTAAATGGCATAGGCGTTTTTAAGCTGAAAAAAAAACCCTGGACCAGTGCGTTCTGAAGCTCCAGCGTCAGAGCTGTAAATACGTCAGACGCAGACAAAAGGTGTTAAACGCGATTTAACGAGGCTTAACGCTGTGTTAAGCCTTGTCCGACGTTTCTTTCTCTATTCCAAATCAATGGTTCCCTATGGGAGCCCATTGATTTGAATAGAGGTCGCACCAGAAGTCGGATCAAGTTGATCCGACTTGCGGGGCGACTCGTGTGCTGAGAATCTTGAAGGGGAACAACCGCGAAAATTTAGAAAAAAAATTGCGTGAGGTTCCCCCCAAGAGCGATACCAGGCCCTTCAGTCTGGTATGGATCTTAAGGGAATCCACACCAAAATAGATTGGCGTAGGGGTTCTCCCATGAGCCATACCAGACCCTTATGCAGCACGGCAGGTCCCCTCTCCTAGACCATACCAAGCCACATGCCCTCAACAAAGCACCTTGTCCCCATGTTGATGAGGACAAGGGCCTCTTCCCGACAACCCTCGCCGTTGGTTGTCGGGGTCTGCGGGCGGGGGGCTTATGGGAATCTGGGAGCCCCTTTTAATAAGGGGGCCCCCAGATCCCGGCCCCCCACCCTATGTGAATGAGTATGGGGTACATCGTACCCCTACCCATTAACCAGGGGGGAAAAAGTGTCAATAAAAAAACACACTAGACAAGTTTTTAAAGTAATTTATTAGGCAGCTCCGGGGGTCTTCCGACTTCGGGGGTCTTCTTCCGACTTTGGGGGACTTCCTCTGACTTCGGGGGTCTCTTCCGACTTCTCCGCTCTTCTCCGGCCTCTTCTCCCGATCTCCGGTGCTTTCTGCCTTCTGCTGGGCTCCTCCGCTATCTTCTGCCAGCTCATTTGCTAGCGGTGGCCCGGTCTTCTCTTCTTCCGATGTTGACTCGATGCTCTCTCCTGCTGTAATGCTGAGACTGCCATCAATAAGGGCAGCTGGCGGATCCCGACTTGGAAGTCGTAATGACGCGCTGCCCAACTGATGGCAGTGACGACAGCGGAGAGCGGACTTCAGACCGCTCTCTGCTGAAAACGGGTCACAGGAGTGCAAAACGAATTGCACTCCTGTGACCCAGAGGAGAAGCCCAGCCTAAAAAACTCAGGCTGGACTTCTCCTTTAAGGACCACATTGAGGTCCCTGGGATACTTGGTCTATGCCAAGTGCATACATATATTCCTAAGGGACGTAAATGTGACATTTCACAGAGCTGTGCTTAGTAATGACTAAAAGCTCTGTATTCTGTCTAATCATGGTACATTTTATGACTTATAGAAAGTCAAAATAAATGCAGACAGATGGAATTAGAACAAAAACAAAAACATGTGTGCATGTAATTTGTCACTATAACCATGTTCTAAAAAATAGCAGTGGTAAGTACTGTAAATTAATGGCACAGTTTCAACATTTCTAAGGAAATATATTTAGCTTAAACACCCAGAAGACATTATTGATTGATGTGGTGGGGTGCAGAGGAAAGGATTAACATATTTTATTTTAAGTGCCAAGGGATTCACCCACTTAAAATACTCCTAAGCTATGTGCATTTAGCACAGCACACTGTGTTTTAGTGGATTCTGTTGTCTTTACATCTCATTTTGATCTTCAAAGAGTAATAGTGATTTTTCTTAATAGCTGATTGTCCTCCAGTCTGGATGGAAGTAAATTAGTGAAAAGTAAAATGAGTAAAAAGTGCCCAAGTCCACCCTCTGTAGCCCCTAATCTAAACTAAAAACTTGCCAACCTCAACATGACACATCCTTGTTTACATCCCCTGGGTGATAAACTTCTTCAGCACTGGCTACAACTCCCATAGACTTTCTTCAGGCTATACTCCAAACGTGAAGACATCTGGAGTATGACCATTTTGAAATATATGGAGTATGCATGGCGAGCACAGAAGACGATTTAGAAGCTAGAAACATTATAAATCTTTACTTGTCTCAGCTTCTCTGGAAATTCTTAAACATTCACATAAGGGGGAGGGCTGTCTTTTGTCCACATTGAGTTTAAGCCCACCATCTTCTGGTGTTAAGCCCCATCCCCTTTTACTCAACGTTTAAATTATAAAGGCTCTACTGTCCATTGATATTCTAGGATTTGACTATTGCATTGCACAGGCTGGCATTGAACTATGAAGTGAATCCACTAAATGATGACCATCACTACTGTACATATGTAATGTACAGTAGTGATAGTCATCATTTATATAGATTGCACCAAAATGTTTTAGAAACTGACAGCTAAAAGGAGATGAGCTTTTAAGAGACAAACTGTAATGTGAACCTGATGTCTATGGTATATTTATTATTGGGTACTTTGCAATAATACAGTATTTTCTCTATATAGTATTTTTAATGTAAAGTTATTGTTTCTTTAAGTTGATAATTTTTTTCTTCTTTTGTAAACAATTTAAGAAAGCTTCATTGTAATTTTATTTCAAGATCCAATCAATATTTTGACCCGTTGTTAACAGGGCACCTAAAGTGGCTGTAAAGGCTGAAGGTTTTTTACCTTCATGCATTCTATGGCCAGGCGGGAGGAGCCAAGAGTGTTGTTCAAGCAGAGGAGGTTTGAGGCTGCTCTGTGCAAAACCACTGTACAGAGGAGATAAGTATAACATGTTTGTTGTTTTTAAAAAAACACAAACCTTTAATACCACTTTAAATGGCGTGGGACCAATAGGCCACTGCCTACTCTGCATATTTGGTAATCCGGCACTGCTTAAGGTATACTTTTGATTTGGGAATAAGTCGAGGTTGAGGTCTTGTGCTGCCTGTGCCTAAAATCTGATTGGATTCACAGGGACATATGATTCATTTGTAAATCACTACAGTTATCTGCAGGTATCATAAGGTGTCTGCCCTTCAGTACTGTTGTTGCCTTCAGTACAGGTTCCCTTTAATAGCACAACAGAAATATAGGATCAATTCACAAAGCTAACACACCAGCTAAAGGATCCTTATTTAAAGTGGCTGTAAAGTCTATTTCCTTTTTTATTAAAATATTAAACAAGTTTATACTTACCTGCCCTGTGCAATGGTATTTCACAGAGCGCCCCCAAAAACTCTTTTTCTGCGTTCCCCCACTGGCTCTCTTGGCTCCTTTTCTATGCCTGCTCTCATTGCAGGCCATTTGTTATGAGGGCAGATGTGTGGGCTCAATCCTGAGCCGGGTTCTGTGTGTCTACACAACACACAACAAGGTTCCGCCCCACCCTCTGCTCACTAGATTTGACTGACAGCAGTAGGGGCCAATTGTTCCTGCTGTTCTCAGCAAAGCCTGTGAGACCAGGAAGAAAGGGAGAGAAGACATGCAGCCGGGCATAGCTCTGGATTTATACAGGGGTCAGGTAAGTGTTAGAGAGGGGGAATACACAGTGGAAGTTTTTTTTTACCATAAAAAGTGGTTGTAAACCCTCACTTCTACCCAGTGAAGTTAATAGCCTCAGATAATCCACGGAGATTAAACAAATCCTCCTACATCGATTTTACATGTAAATCTGTAGTCTTCTCCTCTCTACACCCCTTCAAAAGGGAAGATCGAGTTAAAAATCTTTCTTCATCTGTCAGGAGCCCAGAGGAGTAGGAGGAGAGACTGCAGTGTGTAAGAGCTGATTGGAGTAAAGGAACACCCCCTCCACACAGCAGAACTGTGTTGTGAATAGACAAGCTCCATTTTGGGTTCTTTGGCCACCCCTCCATCCCTCCTGACACTAATTTATCTCATGTATCGGGAAAACTTCTCAGAAGTGACTCATGCTAATAACAGAGGAACAAAGCACCAGAGAGAAATTACACTTTTGCTTGGAGAGAGACAAGTAAACACTAGAGATATACAGTATATATATATATATATACTTTAATGGATAGAATGCAATAACATAAAAAAAAAAACCTTTAGACTTTAGAACCACTTTAAAGATAATGAAAGTTATATTTAGATGAGTCGAATGAGAATTGTCAGCTCCTTTCCTTGTGTAAAGCTTTGTGAATTGTGCCTATAGTTGGTTGACTCTGACAGTTTTAGGGTAGATGCAGTTGGGTTGAATCATACACTGACTTCTTATATATCTAGAGGACACAAGTTAAGAAATATCTACATCTGATTTTCCTGGTCTGCCAGACTGCCCATGTACTTTCCCTGTTAGAATTTTCATTCATGCCACATTATGGAGAATGCAGGGGAATAAAGAGGAGTTTGAGGAGGATATGAATCTTTTCCAGCAATTTTGGTGTGGACATTTTGAAACTGTAACCTCTAAGGCATGGGTGCTCAACCTGTGGCCCTCCAGCTGTTGCGGAACTACAAGTCCCATGAGGCACTGCAAGCCACTGACAGTTACAAGCATGACTCCAAAAGGCAGAGGCATGATGGGACTTGTAGTTCCCCAACAGCTGGAGGGCCACAGGTTGAGCACCCATGCTCTAAGGGATATAAGCTAGCATACTTCCCAGCTGTCCCTCATTTGGAACCAAATCCCTCTGTCCTTCTTACCTGCTCAGGTGTCCCTCATTTTGGACAGATGTGTAGGACTCTATAACAGATGCAATACTTAACTACCAAAAGTGTTACACTACACTAAACCTTTCACACTAACTGTTTAATTATGACACACAGGCCAGCACATATTTTGGTGCCTCGAATGTTAGACCTCTTCCTTGGTATATTTGACCCGCTGATCCCAAAAATGGCAGCACTTTTTCCCTATCTGCTCTGGTTTTTAAGATGCAGCATAAATGCCATATACACTCTTCATTCTAGTCACCCATCAAAAAAGATATAGCAAAATACGTTGGGATGATTAAGGGAGCACCATCGTAAAGTAGCCATAACCTCTACGGTGCTCAATCTGCAAAAATGAAACGATATGAGTGGCAAGATACACACACCTCCTATACGATCATAACTTTAATAGAGTTAATAACTTACACTTTAGAATCCAATGTTTCCAATGTAAATTTACAGTTGGAAGTATGTAAACGCTCTCACTATATCTGCTAACTTGCACGCAAAAACACAAACTCTGTAACAGAATAACAATTTGATCAGCAAGATCTTTTGTAAAACAAAAAGTATATCAGTTCAACCACATTTAAAAAATTGGAGCTAATGCAGTCCAGCCAATGCAATTTTCTGAATCAGCTCCCCAAATTACCCCAAGAACTGGTCTAAAAATATATTTTTTTTTTACCTCTGTATTGTTTTAAAAAGCCAGTATAAAGGAAACTTAGACCCCTTTCACACTGAGGCATTTTTTCAGGCGCTTTAGCGTTAAAAAAAGCGCCTGAAAGAAGCTACATCTGCAATCCCAATGTGAAAGCCTGAGTGCTTTCATACTAAAGCGCCTGAAAAATGCCCCAGTGTCAAAGGGGTCTTAGTGAGAAAAAAAAACACATTTCGGTTTATTCATTTTTTGCATATTAATTCTCCATGGGCCGTGTAACAGGGGGCATGGCAGGAGTGTCATGTGTCTATATACTCTGTATAAGCTTTCAGTAGAGTGACTGTTTAAAACTTGAAGACTATTTAAAACTTGAAGTTCTGTTTAAAATTTTCAGTAAGATAAATTGTTACTGGTGAATAATTCTAATACAACAGAATTTCTTTCCAAGCAAAAAGCATAACCGAATAAGAGTTAAATCGGAAATGATGTATCCTGTTCTCAACCCATAGACAGAACGTTAACAATTAACTGGAACAGAATTTCTTTTGTTTGTAGACTAGCAGAGCTGTTTGACTTTTTGCCATTGTAGCTGAATACAATGTACATAACTAGAAATGTGAAAAATCCTCTTCTGTTAAATGAATAGAAAGATTTCAAGTTTCCATAGCAACTCATTGCTGCATGTTCATAGATTTTTACTGAAAGGTCAAGGTACATGCATTTTTTTCTCTGCAAGATCTTGGAAAAAAGGTTTATGTGAGGAGATCAACAAACTTTTTCCATCTAAAAGCTTTGAGAGACAAGATGATTATAACTTCGACTAGTTGATATTGGTTAGATTGGATGGTAATTGCTAGTCTATGGGTACTATGCAGTATTTGCAGAGACCATCTATTCTCAAGAGAAGAGACAGTGGCTGGGTTAGGTTTTGTTAGCTTGTCACTGTTCCCCAGGGAATAGGCAGACACCATATATGTCAGCACTAGACATAAACAGGGGCACTCTGCTGACATGGCAATGCACCATCATCCACTCATTTCTCCATGCAACGCATCAAAGCTCAGAGTTGTGAATGCACCTGTAGAACACCTAGATATTCTATTGCATGTCTATGGGCACTATACAACTCAGTGATGATAAAAGAGCAACTCCAGGCAGTGAGACTGGTTTAAACAAAAGTACAACTACTTAAAGTGTTACTAAACCCAGGACTCTGCATTCACTATATCTGGTCTCCCACAGTACACAGAACATGGACATGCAAAAGTTTTAGTAAATATAAACTGCTACATTTTTATTTTTATCATCAGCAGTTAGAGCAGTCTTGTGACCTCTATCAGTGTCTGGTTAAAGCTTGTAGGAGGAGTTTTCATTCTACTCTGGCTACATGACTCCTGGCCCTCTGTCTGGACACTGCTGATTGGCCTTGTGCTAATCACATGCACCCTCCCGAGAAAAAAAAAAACTCTCTAGCAATACACTGAGCATGTGCAGCTTGCCCCCAAGGCTCTGTACTATCAGGAGATGGTTTGGACACTCTGGAAGAAGAGGAGGATCAAAGAAGACAGCCTTTTTACACAATGCTGAGGTATTACCCCTTATGTTCCACAGTGAGTATAATAAGCATGCTTTACTGCATATACCAGGGGTGTCCAAACTTTTTTCAAAGCGGGCCAGATTTGATGAAGTGAACATGCTTGAGGGCTGACTATTTTGCCTGACATTCTTTGAACCATTAAAATTCGGTCTAAGTGTGTTTGTTCGAGCACTAATACACTGCCCAACAAGAATTCTCTTGCATTTGTGGCTGTGTGTGGTGAAGAGATGAGCTCAGGCGTATTATTTGGATATACCGTATTTATTGGCGTATAACACGCACCTTCACTTTAAGAGGGAAGTTTCAGGAAAAAAACTTAAAATTTTTAAATAAAGAACTGTGAAGCAAAATAAGGGTCAGTGCCCATCTGCAGACCCACAATTGCTAGGAATGCAGCACCCACCATTGCCAGGAATGCAGCACCCACCATTGCCAGGAATGCAGCACCCATCATTGCCAGGAATACAGCACCCATCATTGCCAGGAATGCAGCACTCACCATTGCCAAGAATGCAGCACTCACCATTGCCAAGAATGCAGCACCCCACATTTCCAGGAATGCACTCACCATTGCCAGGAATGCGCCCACCATTGCCAGGACTGCACCCACCATTGCCAGGAAGGCAGCACTTATCATTGCCGGGAATGCACTCACCATTGCCAGGAATGCAACACCTATCATTGCCGGGAATGCACCCCCTATTGCCAGGAATGCAGCACCTATCATTGCCGGGATTGCACCCACCATTGCCAGGAATGCAGCACCTATCATTGCCGGGAATGCACTCACCATTGCTGGGAATGCAGCACCTATCATTGCCAGGAATGCAGCACATATCATTGCCGGGAATGCAGCACCTATCATTGCCGGGAATGCAGCACCTATCATTGCCGGGAATGCAGCACCTATCATTGACAGGAATGCAGCACCTATCATTGACAGGAATGCAGCACCTATCATTGACAGGAATGCAGCACCTATCATTGCCAGGAATGCAGCACCTATCATTGCCAGGAATGCACTCACCATTGCCAGGAATGATCAGCAGTGTCCATCTGCAGCCAGTGTGCCCAAGTGTCCATCTGCAGCCAGTGTGCCCAAGTGTCCATCTGCAGCCAGTGTGCCCAAGTGTCCATCTGTAGCCAGCGAGCCCATGTGTCCATCTGCAGCCAGCGTGCCCAAGTGTTCATCTGCAGCCAGTGTGCCCAAGTGTCCATCTGCAGCCAGCTTTGAATTTTAAATTTTGCCACAAAGATAGAGCCGGATGTCCTGTGTATTCGGCTGTACTCGGCTCCTCTCGCAGGCCCGCCCTTTTGCCCGGCTACTATGATAGACATAACACGCGTCCAATGGCGGGACTGGGCGTGACTGCACGTGGAGCCGAGCCTAGCCGAGTACACAGTATACTCGGCTCGGGCTATTTCGGTGGCGCTCGCTCCTCTTCACCCACAGGCAGCAGGGATCGGCGTATAACACGCACAAAAGTGTGTGTTATACGCCAATAAATACGGTATATCTTTTGTGGCCCCGGTGCTGGGAGATCGTCGGGGGCCACAAAAGATATATATGTGTAGATAACCAGGCGGGCCTTTCAAAACCGGGCCGTGGGCCGCGATTGGCCCGCGGGCCGGACTTTGGACATGCCTGGCATATACAGACTGATTTTACTTTTGTGGGTTTAGTAACACTTTAAAGTAGAACTAAAGACAAATATTGTTTTTCATTTTGGATAACATAAATGAGGGTTAAAACCCCTCTGTCTTTTATTTTGCCATCTGTATCCTGTATCCTGTTAGGGAGAGTTCCCGTCTTTTCTTACCCCATAGCCAAAACAGGAAATGAGAGGAAATTCCTCCAAAGTGAGGAAATCCCTGGTTTTCAAAAAGGTTACCAGGACTAATGTCCTCATTGGAAGCTTTTTCCTATTGCTGCTTTGGTGACAAGCCAAAATTTGGGATAAACTTTTAATTTCACTGTTGGTGATATAAAAAGAACAAACAGTGAGTTTGAATCTTCCCAACAGAGGCACAGACAGCAATAAAAATCAGACAGGTGTTCTAATCCCTCTCTATCTAAAACTAAAAGTACATGTTTTGCCTTTTGGTATAATTTAAAGTTTATCTATAGTCAAAACATAAAATCATATATTTGTTGCCACATTGAATTTCAATTATTTCTAGCCTACTTCTATTTTTTTGAACTATCCTAAAGTTTGTAAACTTAGTTTAAATAAGCATCCCCATATGTTTACTTCTTTGAGTTTTGTGACATCTATTCACTATGCCTTGTTGATTGGCACTGCCGTGTCACACATTTCACAGAGCCTTCTGTCTGAACTACAGATTCTGAGAGGAGGAGTTTCAGGAGGCAGAGTCAGTACAGTAATCACTGCTCTATGGGTGGCCGGGTGTAAACAGACTCTGCTGTCCGTTTACACCCGACTGCCCTTTGATCTGATCCGCCTAGAAGAAGGGGAACGAATCCCATATAGTTGACTGGATCGAATTGGAGGTAGACATGTTTAAATGGGCACATGTACACCCCCCAGTCCATAGAGGTGAATGGAACGTCCGTTCTGGTCCAGCTGATAAATTGACAAACGGACCTGATCGTAATGGTCGTGTGAAAGGAGCCTTATGCAAATGTATTTACACACAAACGCATGCTAAGCTTGTTTTGATACATAAGCAAGGCCAGTGACAATTTAGCAAGAATTGTAAAAAAAAAATCTGATAAAAGAAGACGAGTCCCGTAGTTATGGTTGGTAAGCTAAAAAGGTACTGAGATCACTTTTTGTTACACCTGGGAGATGCACCATGGGGACCTGGAAAACTCTTGTTAAATGCAACAAATCACTGATTCCAAGCATAAATTGCGCTCCTGCTGCGTCTGGCTGAGACTCTAATAGACTGCAAACTGGTGCATCACAAGTCTGTTATTATTCTACCTAGTGATTTTTCTTGGCATGCTTATTAATCTCAGCATGTTTTAGGGCTGCTACTTTTTCCTGTTAGATGTTTTAGCCTTGCCTTATGTTATCTTTAATGCAAAATTCATATATATTTCCAATAGAAATGGAAGGCAATAATATTGCAAAGTGCAACTGTTTGTATTAACTGTGTATATTGAAGCTCAAGCCCTGTGCTGGGGAAAGATGCACTGCTAGTGTGGTAAAACCCCAGACGTCTTAGATTAATCACTGAAAATACAAAGCTTACACTGTGTTAGATAATGCCATGACCTCTGTAATTCCATTTCCTTCCATATACTGCAGAAACTGAAAGAGATCGTGTTAGGATTTAGGGATTTCAAGCAGAAAACCCCTCATCCAAGCACAACTCTATTAAATGTCAGTGTTGCATGATGTCCATAGCATTTTGTAGTGGGGACATGTTTGTCTGTGTCAAAGGGTCTTATGACCCAGAGATGGACTGTCTGTGTCTTGTATTCAGATGTGTATATTTGGCGTTCATGTGAATTTCTGATCAGTTTCATTTTGGGAAAATGTATTTTATTTATTTTTTATTATATTGGTAAAAATTATAGTCTTTGACTTTTGATGTAAATGTTTTTACTTATATATGTTTTAAAGGCCTTGTTATTTTGCTGCATGACGTTTACTCTATTTGTTCCTATAGTTCCTAGTTCTCCATACGTATTTTGGCTCTGCTCAGAAAAACAAAAGACTTTTCAAGCAGTAATACTGTCCTTGACCAAATGAAAAATCTGTAATTTTGTCTTAAAGTCAAGTCCTTGTCTATACATAGCCTGTTCTATATAATTGATTTCTGACCTGTAGTTCCATGTCTTTGTGTTCTTAGCCTTGATGTGAATTAACCATAAGAAAGGATTTACGAGAATAAAAATGCTTCTACAGCCATCTATCCTGTTAGCCAACGTATATTTATTACCTCAAAAATTGTTAAGTGTATAGTGTTGTAGAAACTCTTTATAAATTTCCCTGAATAGGTGCTCACTTGGAAATTCATGTTTTCCCCTACAGGGTAAAGCAATAGGTGCGTACCTCACGCTCCAGCAGCACATGATTACTTTTTCTTTGCCTTTCTCACCTTTCACTAAAAATCATATCAGTGTGCAGCTCTGCATGCTGATATGAAATCATCTTATATTTATTAGTTAAACAAACATTTTCACATTTTTCCTGTTTTTAAATGAGTGAGGCATTGGTGATGTAACCAGGGCTTCACCAATGCATCCTGGGAAGGCTACATCATCAGTGCCTTCCCGCTTAGATGATGTTCCAGGCACAGTTCCAAGAATTAAAGGGAGCTCTGCCTCTACTGAAAATGGCTGCTGTGAGAAGAATGAGGCGTAAAAGAAAAATAAAGTATGCAAAGAATATTTGTATTTAGTACATGCTTACATAGCACTGTCAGTTTACACAGCACTTTACATATTTTATTATACATTCATATCAGTCCCTGCCCTTAAAGTGTACCGCTGACCCGAATGGCGGTAATCTCCCATTCTGAGCCCCGGTATAGCCGCCTCATGGCTCTGGGGCTTAGAAATCCTCTCAGCTCTCTCCTCTTCTCCCTCCCTGCTGAGAGGACGGTCTACGCCACTTCAGATTGGTCTGTGGTGGCACTGACCAATTAGGATGCTCCTAAATATACCTCCTGACTGGGTACATATAAGAGATTAAGCCCTGGGGATTTCTAAGCCCCGGAGCTGTGAAGCGGCTATACCGTGGCTCAGAACGGGCGATCGCTGCCATTCAGGTCAGTGAGACTGGGGAGGGTGAGGTGGGGTTCCTGTGTAAGTTCACCTTACAGATTTTTCTGTAAAGTGGACTTTCCCATTGAGGAGCTTACAATCTAAGGTCCTTAACTCACATACTAGGGCCAATTTAGACAGGAGCCAATTAACCTACCATTAAGAGTGCTTTCACACTAAAAGCGCCCGGGCGTCAGCGCTAAAACGCCGCTATTTTTAGCGGTGCTTTACTGTGGTTTTTGCTGTGTTTTTCTCCCACTAGCAGGACACTTTTAACCCCCGCTAGCGGGCGAAAAGGGGTTGAAAGCGACCGAAAAGCGCTGCTGCAGCGTCACTTTGCCGGCGGTTCGGCAGCACTGCCCATTGATTTCAATGGGCAGGAATGCTTTAGGAGCGGTGTAAACACCGCTCCTAAAGCGCTGCAAAGAAGCTGCTTGCAAGACTTTTCTTGACGCCCTGCCAGCACAGCGCCCCAGTGTGAAAGCACTCAGGCTTTTACACTGGGATTGCAGCTGAGGCTTCTTTCAGGTGCTTTACAGGCGCTATTTTTAGCGTAAAGCGCCTGAAAAACGCCTCCAGTGTGAAAGAGGTCTAAGTCTTTGGAGGGTGAGAGGAAAACTCATGCAGGCACAGGAAGAACATGCAAACTCTGTGCAGGTAGTGCTGTGGGTTGGATTCAAACTAAGGACCTAGTGCTACTAGGTGAAAATGCTAACCACTGAGCCACTCTACTGCCCGTAAAGACTGAAATCCTATATAATAATCTGTTTGTAGATTGCCTTTACTAAGCATTTATAAAAATGTCTTTGTTTTAATTTTTAAGATTAGGGTGAAGTTCCTCTTTAAGATGATAGAAGCAAGAAAAGTAAGCCCCTTGTAATCTCAAAATCATTCTAATAGGAACTAACACAGAGCCGACAATTCTTTCACTGCCCCACGTTACATTTTAGGCCAATCAGTAAGCACCAGTGCTGTCAAGTGAGAGAACAATGAGTGAGTCCCATGTCTTTCATTCCTTCAAATACTGGCTGTTTTCTCTGACCCCAGTGGTTAAATAAAGGTGGCGGAATGAAGGAACATATCTTAGTTATGTTGTGTGGTAATATTTTATTTTTCCTTTTTGCTTACTCAGCATTGGCTTATATTTCTTTGTTTTGTTACATGCTGTTCAAACTCACTCAGTCACTACAAGATACATTTTCTGTCCTCTGCAAAAAACCTGGTTGATTCCGCTGCTCTCTATCTCTACCTTCTGTTCATGTCCTTGATTCAGTTAGAGATTTTGCAGCTGTGGTGGCAACTCTGCACATGCTCAGTTTTCAGTGAGTTTCTATGCTGAGCATTTCCTCCCTATCACATCTGAGCAGAGCAGCCCACATAACTATAGAGTCACACATGTAGGTGTATACACAGTGATAAATGACAGCCCACTCCCTCCTTCTCCTCCATGCCCACTAACCAGCTAAACACAATGAGGGTGGGATATTACATGTAGATCATTGAAGGCTTCATCTCCTTCTTATTCTATTACACAGCCTGTGACTGGCAGAAAGCCACCCACACCATGTTATTGCCAATTTTTTTTTTGGTTTCAAATATATATTTATATGACAATTTAAAACCATTCATTGATATTAATTATTTATTTTTACTTTGTATTCCAAAGGCTGTTTTTTAAAAAAAAAAACATGTGACCAGCAGCAGAGGACTAGAAGCTCCTCCTGCTTATGTTTATCTGCAGACAGGCTGGGAATGATCTGAGTCATGTGGCAGCTGTACTGTATATCGATTAGGAAAAAGGTACTTACTGGTAAATGTTTTTCATTTATTAAACTATTTGCAGTGCAGAAAGAGAAGGGACAATGTATATTAAACTGTGTGTGTTTAGTATTACTTTAACAGTAGGCTTCTTTTTGATATTGCAGTTGTCCTAGCCTTGGTAAGGTTTGCACACAATATTATTGCCATACCTTGACTCGTCACAATTACCTCCACTTCAGGAGAGAATACAAGGCCAGAGCATGCATACAATCTGGCAACCTTGTCTTTGGCGTGTGCCTTGAAGGTCAAAAGCATCAAAGATTCAGTTAGCTGCACGCTCTGAAACCAAGCCTAAATTTAGAACAAGTTAGAGAGATAAAGTTCCACTATGCCGCAACTACGAAATCTCATACTTCTTCAACACCATTATACGTAAATACTCTACCCATTCAATGGTACAATCTAGAATATTTCTAGGTGTTTTACTTAAAGATGAATTCCAGGTATAGATATTTTATACATGGTTATTGATCCTGCTTGCTCCAATGTAACTATGTATATACCAGACCTGGCCGATGCCCCTGGAAGCTGGAATTTCCTTAAGTAGACACCTCTAGTCTAGTGATCACTTGCTTTTGGGTCCCGTGCCGAGATTGGCTGCTCGGCTTGGGCGCCATTCAGAGAATGGTTTGCATTTTCTGGGTGAGATGGAGAGCGTGGTGTCAAAGTGGAACTGCCAGGGAACACAGGTAAAGTAAGTATATGGAGGCTGGGAGACCCCTTTCAGAGTATGGGTAAGGTGGCAGTGTCTCTTCAAATATATAAAATAACAAATCCATATACATTTAATTATTTTTATGTACATATTTTATTTTAATTTAAACCTTCATCAAAACAAAGTGACAGGAACAATCCAGAGGGGGAACTCACCTCCCTCTGTCTTATAATTACCAATCTGCTCTGCAATCTGTAGAAGGAAACACATAAGTTATTGTGTTATACATGGACTACATCGACATTGGAGACAAGACAACTTGCATTAGTGCACATTCATTTTCTAGGAGAGAAAGGGGAAGCATTGACTCTGACTCCTTTACTGATCTTTTGCTGCGTGTTAAGAATTAGTAAATAGCTTAAAGCAGTATTAAACCCAAAAGCAAACAGCAATTGTTAGATGCGATGGCTGCATTTGTTTTCTTTTTACGTTTTCTTTCTTCTATTTTCATCTGGTGATCCAGGCAGTAAGTCTGTTGTTTTTCAAAAGGACAAGCTCTCTTCCAGATGTATCAGTTTACAGGGATGAGACAAACCATTTTCCACTGACAGGGATGATTACAATGATGAGTTTTTATTTTCTGTGTTTATCAGCGTATAACACGCACAGGCGTATAACACGCACCCTAACTTTAAGAGGGAAGTTTCAGGAAAAAACTTTCCACAGCCCCCTGCGTATAACACGCAGGCACAGTTTACCCTCTATTTTCAGGGTAAAAAAGTGAGTGTTATATGCCAATAAATACATTAATTATGTAAAACTGTTATCCGAAAAGGAAAAAAACTGTTTCCTGTAACTGCTTATAAAGTTTTTCTTTAAAGGTTTCTTTATAGTGTTTTCTTCCTTTTTTTTTTGCCTTTCCTGAAGGGAAGATCCAGAACAATTATGAAAGTTTGAAGTTCTGACTTTAGTCTGACTTTCTAATCTGTGTCATAAACTGATAAACGTTATCACTACTTCCATAAAATATTATATTACCAGTTTCCACATGGACACATCTCCGTCATTTATTTAAAGTAATTGTAAACAATCACCTTGTAAAACAACACATTCAGTTTAAAATAGAAATGAAGGGCAAAACATTTTTGTATAGATATAAAAAAAAAACATTATAAATACCTTTTTTTATAAGAGATCACATTCCCTCTGTTCTCAGTTGCATAAGAGCTGGGGGGAGGAGAAGCAGAAGCACACTAAGCTTCCCAGTGAATGGCTGTGCAGCAGGGGCATGTCAGGTCAAGTCTGATCATTGGAGGAGAGTACACTCAGTTTCCAGCATAGCTAGAGAAGTGAAAATGGTGTGCTATCCTGCTTAGTGTGGGCAGTTTTTTTTAGGAAAGCAAGTTTCCTATTAAAAGTTTTTAATAGGAAAGCAAGGAGACTAGCAGGAACACCAGGTATTTCCCATAAAGGAAGCAATTCAAAGAGAACAGGATACTTTCTCGTATAAGTACATGGTACAGCAGGCACATATCAAGAATTTAAAGTGTTGGGGTAACAAAAACGCTTTAAGCTCATTCTTACTTGTGTTAGTGGATATTATACTACCTTATGGAAATAGTGATCACGTTTACCAGTTTATGATTTTACATTATATGTCCTGCAAAACGATATGTACATTTGGTCTGTGCAAATGCCAGCAAAATCCAATGCTACTATGCTATTTTCCATCCAGGGCAGATGTTCTTCATTCATAACAATAACATGAATCAGAAAAATACTGCATTATGGCCACTAGATGGAGCTGATAATCATAGTAAATAAGTATTTATCTCATGTGATCATCAGCTTCGTCTAGTGACCATGATACGGTATTTTCCGTATATATTGTATTCTTATGAATAAAAAACATCTGCTTTGGAGAGAAAATAGCCTAGTAACAATCATTATTGCCAGCATTCGCACAGAATGAACATGCATGCATTTTTGCAGAATGAATAGCTCTGAAAATATTTTATAAATAACTCATACCTTGCCTCAAAGGCTCAGATTATTTTTTTTGTTTTAAGGCTTTTCTTTTTAGGCTTTGTTATTCCTTCTGGAGGTTCTCTGTGTGTTTCTTTTGCTTTATCCTCAAAGGAAGGGCAGGTGTGTTTGTGATCCTATTTATCATATTCCACGCTGTCATCGGAAGAGGAATGATACATGCCTGGCTATTTCTTTTAATCTCCTCTTTCTATCCCCCATGGAAGATAGGATTTGTCTTTCAGGACCCTGAAGAGCACTAGAATATATTAGCAATTCATATAATTTATAATCAAATCCCTCTCTTTCATTAGGGAATGTTAGCCTATGATGGGTACATTGGTCAGTGTGAAATGGTAAAAGGAGTGCTCCAGGCAGCCTCACTAACATGGCATATAAAAAGAACATATCTGCCTCACAATACATCTACATTTTTCATCTGCCATAAACCAGAATTAGGATTTAACCCTTCACATTTTGTTTGCCAGAAAGAAGCATTATTTATATTTCTAGAATAATTACAAATATTTTACCCATATGCTGTTCTCTTTCATTAATGTTTTTTTATGTTAATATTTTTTATTTCTTTTCTCTTGAGTGGGGCGGATTTCTGGGTGTTTCTCCACTGAGACCTAATTATCTCCAATTTTCAGAATGGCAGACAGTTACTGTACATGGCACTGTCTGAGACTTAGAAAAAATAAAATAGGAAAAAGTAGAATGAATAATTCAAATATATTTATTTATAGAAACCTTTGTTATAATCCTGAGGAGTATCTACTTCTTGTATCTACTTTCTTAAATAATAGCTACATTTCATTACAAATCTGAGCTAAATGTTAAACAATATGCCTTAGCTTTTCTGGTAACAGATCAAACAGAAATCCTTGAACAAATGTACATGAATATTTCAGCAGCTGCGACTGAGGTCTATTGAAGCTCCTGGGGTTAAAATCTAGTGCTTTGCATAAGTATTCAACCCTTGGACTTTTTCACATTGTGTTTTAAATGCGTTGCAAAGCCAACGATAAAGTAATTTTTTTTTCCTTTTATAAAGTTTTAACATTTCCTCTATACAAAGAACAGCACAAATATCAAAGTATAATACAACAGTAGTGGCGCAAAGACTGTAGCGTACAAAGTAAAAGCAATATCCATACAAGTCCTTTGAGCTATATAGCTCTTAATGTGAAGTAACAGTCTGTAGTACCCAGGGCAGCCTTGCAGCGGGAGCTGAAGCAGGACTCCAAATCATGTAAAAAGAGTAAACAGAAAAACGGGCGCCACTTGAGTAAAACTATATAATTTAATAGCCAAAATGCATTAAAACACTCACATGGAAGTTGCTTTATAGAGGCATGGTAATGTCCGGTGAGATAACACTCTCCGCTCAGGTCAGCAGTCTCGAGATGTCCCTGTGATGCTGTGTGGCCGTGTGGAGATGAGCCAGTGTCAAGCTTCCTAGCTAGCTTGACAAAGGAGCGTGCAGCGTCTACATCTCACCACTGCGCATGCTCCGAAACGCGTAGCATCACGTCCGTGACGTCATCCCGCTCCACGCTGCGTTCCAGCACCCATCTGAGCCCTGTAGATTGCGTCCCAGACCTCGCTCTGATCGTTGCCTGAAGACCTGGAAGTTACCTGGTGGACAGGACGCCGGCTCATCTCCACACGGCCACACAGCATCACAGGGACATCTCGAGACTGCTGACCTGAGCGGAGAGTGTTATCTCACCGGACATTACCATGCCTCTATAAACAAACTTCCATGTAAGTGTTTTAATGCATTTTGGCTATTAAATTATACAGTTTTACTCAAGTGGCACCCGTTTTTCTGTTTACTCTTTTTTCAAATATCAAAGTTAATGCAATTTTACAGTGTAATATGTGGTGGTAGTAGTAGTGTGTTACAACTGTTGCATATATTCCATGGGGAAAAATCTCTCTCTCTCTCTCTCTCTCTCCCCCCCCCCTTCCTCTCTCTGTCTCTCCCCCTCCCTCTCTCTTTTGCTCAATCTCTTTCTCTCTCTCCCTCTCTCCCCCCTTCCTCTCTCACTCTCTCTCTCCCCCCCTTCCTCTCTCTCTCTCCCCCTCCCTCTCTCTTTTGCTCAATCTCTTTCTCTCTCTCCCTCTCTCCCCCCTTCCTCTCTCACTCTCTCTCTCCCCCCCTTCCTCTCTCTCTCTCCCCCTCCCTCTCTCTTTTGCTCAATCTCTCTCTCTCTCCCTCTCCCCCCCTTCCTCTCTCACTCTCTCTCTCTCCCTCTCTCTTTTGCTCAATCTCTCTCTCTCTCTCTCTCTGTACCTGGGTCACTAGTTCTTTTGTGGTCCTTGTTGGGTGAGCCTGTTTGTATTTATTTAAATGGATATGTAATTTATCACATTCTACTATAAAATTAGATCTGAGGTTGTCTCCAGTTAGTGATCTACAGCAATCTGAATTTTTAAAATACTGTCAGCCTACACATGTTTTATAGTAAGTTTCATTGGCTGTTTTTAGGATAGTAATCTCTTCCATCAAGTGTATTTTATCTACTCTCAGTATCGGCCAGTGGCGGTGATCTAGAGGTCTTCTGTTTGGGGTGGACATGGGGTATTGTGGAATAGTAGTGCCCACGGGTCCTGTGGAAGAGTCACAGTAGGGATCTTTATTATTATGTTGACAATCTATCCCCAAAAAAGGTTTTATTAAACACTGACACTCCAAATATGAGAAAATGTGCCTGGGGCAAGTCCACACTTCCAGCACAACCCAAAGGTCTGGGATTCCCATCTATTTAGACAGACTGGGTTCTTATACCATCAGGCAAGGAGCTCAAAATTGATCTCTGATATGTTAGTATTAATAGAAGTATGGATCAAGAGAAGAATTTACAGCACCATAAAGTTTAAACATGTATTGCACTATTGCACTACCTCATAAGAAGTAGGGGACATCTAATAAGCTGCTGAAAGAAAAAAAAAATGAAGAAAAATGGTATTCAGGTAATAAGTGCAATGGCATTACAGCCAATAGAGTTTACATTTTTTTTTTTTGTATATTTTAAAGTTGCACTTCTGTTTGTCAAAAAAGCAATATTTTTGTTTGTTTATGAAATTTGTTTTTATTTTAATAGACGTTATAAATATCACAATGGCTAAATCTGTGTTGGTAGTACATGTTCAAACCTTAATGCCATAAATAATAACATGTTATTAGGTTTTTACTCCAGAAGTATATAATGAGTTTGGCAATGCATTACAATCTAACTAAACCCATTAGATTTTAGTTGACTAAAATGTACTGGAGATTTTAGTTGACTAAAATGCAACTAAAACAATTCAGATGACCTAAATACGACTAAAAAACTAAAACAATCCAGATGACCTAAATACGACTAAAAAACAAAAACTGTTCAGATGACCTAAATATGACTAAAACTAAAATGGCATTTTAGTCAAAAGACTTTGATTAAAACTAAATCGAAATTTGACGTCAAAATTAACACTGGTTTGGAGTAGTAAGCTAAGTGGAAAGTGATTTTTAGATTGGTCAATGTGGGCAATCTATTTTTACATTACTCTTTATTATAACTGTTTACAGTCTTAAAAAAAAAAAGAAAAAAAAAAGTCTTTTAAAATGATGGCTGCAAGTATGTTTGAATATTTAAAGACTTTATGGACTATTTAGAAAACATTCACACACAATTAGATCTGGTATTAAATATAGTCATATCTAGAGATATTTGAGATTAGGTGAGGTGGGCAGCACATGCTGAAATACATTCTTGTTGCCTTGTGAAATAATCATCTTGTCATTGGTGCATGTGTTTTGCATGCATAACTCCTTTCATAGCAGTTGAATAGGTTGTGTGTTTAGGGTTTATTATTGCCAAAATTTACTTCAGAGTTTGTCTGGGACCTGCAGGAGCTATTTCCAGTATTTAATTAATGATATATTCCACCCGTACATGTCTGTATTGTTAGGCTCCATGTACACAGAAGCTGATAAACTGCAGTTTATTGGCGTTTTGGCGTTTTTTTTTTTAAAAAGCCCATTAACTGCACTCTATGTTAGCCTATGTGTTCATGTACACATAGCGTTTTTTAGCGTTAATGAGCAGTGGAGTTAATGGGCTTTTTTCTGAACGCAAGAAATTTGCGTTCAAAGTGCAGTTTTTCGGCAGGAAAAAACTCTGAAAAATGCTAATAAACGCTCAAAAACGCTGGTCGCCAGCATTTTTTTTGTGTTTTTTGATCCATTGAAAAAAAAAAAGCAAAAAAAAAAAGCTAAAAAACGCTACACTGAAAAACGTTAATAAACGCTAGTAAAAAACGCTGATAAAAGCTATATTTTAAAGCAGCTTTTTCTGCCAGAAATCTGGCTTTCAAAACGACAGTTTTTGAGCTTCTGTGTTCATGGAGCCTAATGCGGCGTACACACGATCGTTTTTCATGCCGTTAAAAATGCCATTTTTTAAAATGGCCATTAAAACCGATCGTGTGTGGGCTCCAGAGCATTTTTAACGGCGTGAAAAACGGCCATTAAAAATTTCGAACATGCTCTATTCTTTCACGTCGTTTTTTCATGTTGTTTTTTTAACGACGTGAAAAACGATAGTGTGTATGCTTTTACGAGGGGAAAAAAACGTGCATGCTCAGAATCAAGTATGAGACGGGAGCGCTCGTTCTGGTAAAACTAGCGTTCGTAATGGAGATAGCACATTCGTCACGCTGTAACGGACTGAAAAGCACGAGGCTGAAAAGCGCGAATCGCCGCTCAACAAAGTTTACTAACATGAAGGGTGGCGCCATTCGAATGGAACTTCCCCTTTATAGTGCCGTCGTACGTGTTGTACGTCACTGCGCTTTGCTTGAGCGTTTTTTTTAATGATCGTGTGTACGCAAGACAGGCTTGAGAGGAAACATGAAAAAAAACGACGAGAAAAACGTTGGTTAAAAAAAATGGCATGAAAAACGATCGTGTGTACGCCGCATTAGGCTTCTGTGGCCTTTCTTTCATAGTACTCTCTCCTAGATAAATAGTCAATCCAGAAAGATGTGCCATGTCTCAATGGCCATATACCAAGGGAGGCTGGTTGCTATGGTAATAGCCACATGGCATGTCATCAAGATGATAATTAGCAATGTTCCTGGAATAGGCCATCACCTTATGTCTGGCTATGTAAAACAATCAGATTCTCCTAATCAGGTACTAACAATGAATCATTTTGCAGAAACATGTTTTTATTGTCAGCAATGGCACAGATGTGATTTTAATACTTATAAATGCTTAGCTGTCTGATTTTCATCTCTGCTTTAGTAATCACTTACTATAATAATAGCAGGACCTCTTGTTAGTGTGAGGCTTAGTGAGCAGACGGTACCACCTGCCACTCATTTCTTTGTTGTCTTTCAGTTCATGAGTTATATGTAGAACTGCAATGTTGATTCACTTCTCTGCACATTATTGTTTTAATTACAGAATAATAAATATGTCCCTGTCCTGATGCTTGCCAGACTATACTGTTATAAAAAAAAAAAAGAAATTACTAAAAAAAATCTGTATTTAAGTCCTCCACAAATGTTGGATGCTGGCATCCCCCACTGTGCTCTGTGAGTTCATCTGCCTTCCCTTACACAGTAGGTATGTAATGGTTGGCAGAAAGAACCATAGTAAGCTGTAGGGTACAGCAGCATCCAACAAACCCGAATGTGTGCCAGATACTGGAGATTCTTCAGGAAGGTTCTCACTGCAACCCAGGAATGTTTGGCTGGGTAGGAATCAAGACAGGTAAGTATTTCAAGTATATGTGAATTTTCACCTTGTAAAACAACCTATTTAGTTTAAAATATAAATACAATGCAAAACATTTGTGTGTGTGTGTATATATATATATATATATATATATATACTGTATATATGTGTGTATATGTATATGTATATATATATATATTTATATATATGTGTGTGTGTATATATATATATCTTTTTTTCTTTCTCTTTTATAGTGGATCACATGACCTCTCTTCTCGGCTACATAAGGGGCTTAGAGAGGTGGAGGTAAAGACTGCAGGGGATGGGGGTAGTGGTTGTCAGCACCAGCATGATCATTGGAGGACAGGCAGGCTGTGCTCCCAGCACGGATACTCTGAAATGGTTCTAATACATTTCACTCTACTCATCTACTGTACAAAGAAAAGGCTATGACATAGGCATCACAGCCAGGACAGTGACCATATTGACTAAGACCAAGTCTATTGTAAATAATTAACTAATAATAATAAATATTTATTTACACAAAATCACCCAAAGTCATAAGCATCTAATTAATCAAACATCTACCATCCACCAATTACCATTTTAAACGCAAGGCGACATTGTCTTCACACACAGAGAATTGTCTGGACGCCATTTCAGGTATAAAAAGCACATTTCAATTTATTGCAAATGCCATCTATCCATTAATAGAATAAGTATAAAGCAATAATGGCTGACATGTGTTGATATGCCTCCTATCAATTCATATGTCACTGCGGTAAGTCCGAATATTTAGTGCCTCCTAAAAAACAATTGCTCTCCAGTATAAGTTAGAGCTATAAAGAATATCTCAACAACTGTTGCATTTGTCAAAGTCCAGCAGTGGTAGTGCTAAAGCAAGCAGTAAATAGTTGCAAAGCATAAGAACAAATGAATAGGAGCAGAAGGTTGGCCATACTGACAGATACTTCAGAGATAATGCAAGCACAGAAGAATTGTCAATTGGCTGAAAAAACAGTGTTCTGATTTGATCACTTTAGCTTGCATGCTGTCCTCACTTGATGCAAATTCACAGAGCAGGGGTCAAGCACAGACTTACCTGCTTTAGCAAAGCAAATTGCCTCTCCATCATCAACTCAACCCGGCTACAGCTTTCCATAACTATGGGGTAGATTTACTAAAGTGGGTGCACACAGAATCTGGTGCAGCTGTGCATGGTAGCCAATCAGTTTCTTTTTCAGCTTGTTCAATGAAGCTTTGGCAATAAAACCTGGAAGCTGATTGGTTTCTATGCAGAGTTCCAACACATTTTGCACTTTCCAGTTTTAGTAAATAACACCCAATGTGTCCCATATGGAGTGATGGTAAAGGCTATACTTAGCCGCATGAGAATGTTCGTTGAGCTGTGCACCCAGCACAGCAAAAAAACGGCCATGATGGAATGAATGCGCTTATATGCCTAGCATAGTCAGTTCAAAATACGTAGTAGGATCATCAGTTATTTCACACAAAGGAAGCAATATAAAGAGAACAGAACTTTTTAACACAAGTACATGGTACAACATACACATATCAGGAAAATGCAGTGCTGGAGTAAGAATAGCTTGCTTTGCAGGGAGGCCTAAGGAAAATAAGGGTCTTAATTACAGTTGAGTTGATTTAGAATTGATTTAGAGTTGATATCCTTTTTCACTCTCTCTATTTAGGCACACCACAAATTTAGCTTTCCACTCATAGATTTTGAGCCTGTGGTATCCCACAGAGTTCTCCCTGCTTTACACAGCAGAGAGAGCTCCGTAAATGGTGTAGAGCCCATTGTGTGACTTTGACAGCTTACGTGACCAGGCTCTTTTTCCATTTTTTTTTTCCAATTATTTTTCATTTTGCTCCATTGGCTTTGACCTCGTAAAGTCAGGGGAGGGTAATGCACATTTTTAAAGCACACTTTTTGTTTTATAATTGTGTAATAGTTTTGATTAAGCAGCAGAATGGTCACGGTCATGAGCATACCACTGCTTTTTAATGGACTCCTTAGTGTCTTATCTATTTTTCCTAGAGCAACCAATCAATAGCTCTTCCAAATGCATATTAGAATCTAAACACAGGAGATGCAAAATGCAATAAGAACAGTTCTTGTTGTCCATACCGGACAGATTCTGCCTTTCATTTGGCCATTTGGCAGTGGAAAGTTAAAAGAAGAAATTACATTTTTTTGCTACAAACTTGTGCCAATGATCCTTTGTTGCTAAAAAAGTGATTAAGTTGCTATTGGGATGGAATTACCCAATAGTATGCAGTTATCAGATTGTAGAGAATTGTGAAATCTGAGGAAAGCAAGTTCATTTACCATGTAGTAGAACTATATTGAAAATTAACTGCATGCCGACCATCCGCTGTCATTTATACTGCAGCAGGTTGGCACGGCTGCCCGAAACCACTTTAAGAGGTCTATGGGGTGTGTGCCCGGGGCACGATGTCAGAGCCAATGCGCGTGACCGGCAGCTGCGGTGTCCGCCAGCGACCCGTGGGCGCTCCCCAGAGAACCAGAACGGGGATCTGTCAATGTAAACATACAGATCCTCGTTCTGTCAGGGAACTAGAGAGAGATCTGCTGTTCCTAGTGATCAGGAACAGCGATCTCTCTCTCTACTTCTAGTCAGTACACTGCCCCCGCACCTCCCTAGGGAACATTTAACCCCTTGATCGCCCCCTAGCGTTAACCACTTTCCTGCCAGTGACATTTATACAGTAATCAGTGGCTATTTTTAGCTCTGATCGCAGTATAAATGTCAATGGTCCCAAAAAAGTGTCAAAAGTGTCCAATCTGTCCGCCGCAATGTCGCAGTCCCGCTAAAAATCACTGATCCCCGGCATTACTAGTAAAAAAAAAAAATTATAATAAAAATGCCATAAATATATCCCCTATTTTGTAGACGCAATAACTTTTGCGCAAACCAATCAATATACGCTTATTGCGATTTTTTTACCAAAAATATGTAGAATATATATTGGCCTAAACTGATGAAGATTTTTTATTTTATATTATGGCAAAAAGTAAAAAATAGTTTTATTTTAAATTGTCACTTTATTTTTGTTTATAGTGCAAAATATAAAATCCGCAGAGGTGATCAAATACCACCAAAAGAAAACTCTATTTTGTTTGTGTACAACGTCGCATGACCGCACAATTGTCAGTTAAAGCGACGCAGTGCCGTATTGCAAAAAATGACCTGGTCATTAAGGGGGTAAATCCTTTCTGTCCTTAAGTGGTTAAGCAGCACTTCAGTATCAGTATCTAATTCCTTTATCTAGCTTTAAAGATGAGTTGCATTTTTACATACGTGTTGACTGCTTTTGTTGCTGTAATTAATTGAATGCTAGCTTTTCTGTAATGGACCCTTAAATAAGGTATGTTTCCATTTTTATCTTCCATAGGTGCTGAGTAAGAAGGGGCAGGATTTAAAGTGATTGTAAAGGCTCTTTTTTTCCCTTAGAAAACATGTTATACTTACCTGCCCTGTTACAGTGGATTTGCCCAAAGCAGCCCAGATCCTCCTCTTCTCGGGTCCCTCTTCTGTGATCCTGGCCCCTTCCTCCTGTTAAGTGCCCCCACAGCAAGCAGCTTGCTATGGGGGCACCCGGGCTAAGTCACATCTCCCTGTGTCCATTCAGAGACGGAGCCCCGAACCAGCCCCACCCCCTCTCTCCCCTGATTGGCTAGCTGACTTTGATTCTTCCTCCTGATTGGCCGAGACACAGCAGTGGCTCCCGCTGCTGTGTCTCAGCCAATCAGGAGGGAGAATCTCAGGTGGCTGAGACACTCATGGACATTTCTGGACAGAGAGGGCCTCAGGTAAGTTTTAGAGGGGCTGAGGGAGGCTTTTTATCCTAATGCATAGAATGTATTAAGATGAAAAACCTTTTGCCTTTACAACTCCTTTAAAGAAGAACTAAAGGCAAGAGGCATTTTTTCCATTTTAAATAGAGTAGGGGGATTTCCTGTCACTTCCTGTCACTTCCTGTCCCGTAGCCAAAACAGGATGTGAAATGAAATCCCTTCAAAGTAAGGGAATCCCAGGTTGTTGATTCCCCCTCTATTCCTGTGTTGGGAGCAACCCAAAATTTAGGATTTTCTTTTACTTTCACTCTCAGTGATAACAATAAACAGGACAAATGGAGAATGAATACAGACAGCAACAAAAATCTGGCAGGTGTTCTAATCACTCTCCACCCAATCAGAAACTTAAAAAAACTAAAAAATGCCTTTAGTTATACTTTAATGCTTTTTGCTATTGACATTTTTGTTATGTAAAGCATGATCTGAGTCAGCGGCAGCTTGCCAGAAACTTTTGCATGTTTCATCATCTCAAACCAGAGTGTACAGATGAGCAATATTTGACATTGGCTGTAACGACTCGATGTGTCTTTATGAAAAGGAATATGAAAGCAGTTAAACGATTTGATTTAATATTACATTCCTAATTACTGTAAGCATTCTTTGCAGTGGCATAAATTAAAAGTGACCAGATTATGCTGAGGAGCTAAAGAATAATTTGGCTATTATTATGATTACACAATGCTTGAATCAGTGCCCATAATATGGCATATTATCAAATGAATAGGAAACGTAGCTTTGTTTTTACTTGCTGTAGAAATCATTTTGAAAGTTAATAGATGATGGTGTATCTAAAACTGTGTGTGTAATAATGATTTTATCATCTAGGTACAAGTATGTAAGAGTTTTGTTACTGTGAAGCTGATTACAAAGGCTTCAGCAAAGAAAATAAGATAAAAAGTTGAGCAGTTGCCACCACTCGGATTTCATTTACAAGTATGATGTGATCAATACCATAGGGGAGGTGGGTTCAGACATCCTACAAGATTTCTTATCTTGAGGGATGGATAATAATGATTTTAATCTGACATATTATTTGACTCAGTTATAGCTGAATACTGAAATAAAAAAAAAAAAAATGTCAACTCCACCCCACTGTAACCAACTCCACACTATTCCATAAATAACACAAAAACTGTTTTTCTTTTCTTGGCCACAGCTTTAACACAAGACATTAAGTTCACTTGTAACACAAAAATTGTCCAGTAGCTTAGTGAAGAAGGTGAAGCTCTTCTGACTTTCATCATCCAATCATGTGAATATGATTGCGTATTCTTTGCAAAGTACATTTTTACCACAATTATATCCACATCAGTGCCTAACCTTTACAAATGCTCTACTGGAAGAATGGTCAAACATTCCCATAGACACACTCCTAATCCCTGTGGACAGCCTTCCTAGAAGAATTGAGCTGTTATAGATGCAAAGGGTGGGCCAACTCAATATTGAACTCTACGAACTAAGACTGGGATGCCATTAAAGTTCATTGCGTGCAAAGGCATCCCAATACTTTTGGTAATATAGCGTGTGTATATGTATGTGTATATATATATATATATATATATATATATATATATATATATATATATATATATATAAAAGTATCCTTGACATGGCCCCTTAAAATTATGATCTGTTGGCCACCAGCCATTATACACCAGTTTGTATACACCGCACTGGCAAATTTCCAGCCTTGAAAAACTATGGAAGTCCCCCCTTTAAATCCCATGAAACTCAGGCATAATTTTTGTGACAGCATACAACAACCTGTCACCCGAAAATAACCTTACACATGAGTTGCATTTTCTTTTCGGCACTGTCAACAACCGGCCACAGCATTTTGGGGCTGAATACTGACCACCAACTCCTTTCCCATTGGAACTGCAGTTCCCTACTCAAGAGCTTCCCACAAACCAAAATGAAACACATCCAGTCCTGTCCTATTGGAGTGGACTCCATCGTTGTGAAAATTGCCAGGGTCTATCCCTAAACGGCCTGTACTGAACTTCAAATCAACACTGTACCTAGAAAAAAGTCCCATCTATGCAAAATGAAAGACCTGATGTTTAAAATCAACTTGTAAATTGCAAAGAGCCCACATCTATCCCTCCTGTGTAAACAGTAGGAACATGGGATGGGTAATAGTTGATGCCGTTTCAGACCAGGGAACTCAAACCACTGCCCTTCCACCTCTTCTGTCTGGAACCCAGAGAATCTATGTGTTGGTCGCAATCTAACCCACATCACTATGGCCAACCACTTAAGAAGATGTAACCTGCACAACTGCAAAACCAACCACAGGAGTAGCATGTTTGCCCCACACTTGCCCCATTCTCAGTTGAATGCTACCGCTGTACTCGTACGGATATGCAATATGTACAATATATACAAGATGAGAAGCACAGGGAATACTGGAAATGCAAGAAAGGGGGAAACCAGGACTTGGATCAGGAACAAGGGGGGCAGATATAGGGCAGCAGAGTACAGAATGCATTATAAGAGCAAGATCAGGAGCAGGATAAATGGCAGCAGCATCTGACACACAAGCAGCACAGCAAAGCAAATTACTGATGCTAGATCTGGTTGCTGGTCAAAGGAAATAGATGATGGAACACAAGAGCCCATCTTGAGTACTTACATGGAATCTGGTACAAGGGGTATGGTGCATATGGAGCCCTGACTAAAGATAGGTCCGTCATGGGAGCTGAGGTGATATATAGCCGCACTCAGGCGGGGTGCACTATATATCACCTCTGCTCCCATGACGGACCTATCTTTGGTCAGGGCTCCATATGCACCATACATACCCCTTGTACCAGATTCCATGTAAGTACTCAAGATGGGCTCTTGTGTTCCATCATCTATTTCCTTTGACCAGCAACCAGATCTAGTTATTTACACTTTATTATATATCTTTTAGATGTCCTGAGCACTAGCCCCTGAAGAGTGTAACTTACACACGAAACGCGTCGGGCATCAGAAAACGCATCAACTCAGTTGACAACTCAATCATTTACTTATGCTTTTACTGGTTTTACATGCAAATTTTTTCATGTTTTTAGCGCTTGTTGCCATGTGATATCTGTACATATGTAATTCGCTGAATGTATTCCATTATCCATACGGATCACTATGTTGCACCTGGTCACACACTGATGTACCTTGTTGCCTATATTGTGCATACCCATACTTATGTGTGTGTAACTCTAGGGAATCGCATCAACCAGAATGTTTTTCCTTTCATGTGATTTCTGTTTGGAGATGTGTCATGCGTTTAATTTGAATAAACATGTATCCTTTTTACCTACACCATGTCTACACTCTCACTCAAAGTCCCAAACCTCCATTTACTTTTTTGAATACTTTTTTAAGGCACTGTATCTCTCCTTTTAGTTAGGTCAGTGAATACATTAAGAGGGTAAGAGCATATTATGAAGCTGGAATCGCTAAGAGTGGCCAAAGAGATTTTTTTTAGGTGGGATGATAGGTGGGTTGTGCTGTCATGCACATGATCCAAAGGTACTTTCTAAATGACTGACCTGGAATATGAGTTCTGCATTCACTCTGACTTCCAAGAACTTCATACTTTTTTCAGATCAGTACTGTATCTCTAAGTATTGAAGTCAGAGACAGTGAGGCATCTAGTAGTTTCAGGAGGTCAGCAGTTGCAGCTTTTGTGCAGAGATGGAACACTATTGGCCCAACTCTTAAATTTCAATCTGTTTTATAGCTGTGGTTCTTATTTTTCCAGTTAGAAATATGGACGCTTTAATGTAAATTACACCAGGACAATAAGAAGCAGAGCAAGCTGGCAAAGTATTATACAAAGGGTCACCTGACTCTTTTTTCAAGCTGTGTTGATAAAACCATAATCTAAAGCTCTCACTACAATCTCAATATACAGTACCTAGCTATGCAAAGAAGTTGTCCAACTATTCTGCCTAGTGCTCTTAACTGGCCTGTCTGGCCTCTAGGCATAACATAAAGTCCAAACAACTCTAGGGAGGACCGACCCTGCTGGGACCTAAATAGCTCCGTCCAAGAAAATATGCATCTGGCTGAGTAGCAAAAAAGAAAAGTTACAGGATTGAGAACAATAAAGCAGCAGGAGTGGGAGGAAAAATAGGGGCTATGATAGGAAAGAGAAAGGGGAACAGTAAGTAGGGGTCTTACCTCCCAGGTCTTAAAAGTTCTGAGGAATATTATATCCACTGGTCCCTCGCTTCCTCGTGTTTCTTTTTAGAGTTGTAGGCCCAGCTCCTAAAATAGATGTTACCTCTAACTGGATGATTGATATATTAATCACTAAAATAGTAGCATTTGCATTAGTATGGCAGCCAGACGATTAGCACTGACAATCAGGCACCTATTATTTTCAGAAGGACGTCAGCAGTAATAGCCTAAATAATTCTCAGTTTGTGTTTCCTTTAACTCTCTAAACGAGAATGTATGCCACAACAATCAAAGCGAACTCTAGTACACTAATGCTCTCTCTGATACATTTATTTTGAGTCAATGCCTGTTTCTTCTAGGCATTGTGCACAGCTTCCACAATGTAGAATGGACACCAACGGTCACAGTTTAATTAATTGGTCACCGTATAGTAAATTAAACAGTTGTTAGCTGCTATGGGTTACTGCCCTCTGTACGTCATGTCATTGTTACAGTTTGCCCCCTTATATGAAATTCATCTGAATTTATTATGTGTAGATGATAGTCCAGTTTAAAGAAGGGAGTGATGGAAATACGCCTGAGCTTGCAATAAGTAAAGCCCAGTACTGTTATTCCTGCTAATGAATAATGAAAGGTTTCTCTAAAGCTTTCTTAAAGTTGGCAGTAACATTTCCTGACTCATAAGAGACGGAAGCAACCAGCTCATTGATAAACACTTTCCATTTTGTATACAGTATTTGATAAATAATGTGATAACTGCAGTGTTTTAACTATTTTTAAAATGTGTAGTTATTTGACAGAAGTTGATGTGCAATGGCAGCACCAGGAGAGTATTGGTGCTCAGAGGACACTGATGAGTGCATTGGAGTTCAACAGAAACACTAACAGTACATTGGTGACATTGGTGTTCAAAAGAAACGCTAAGGGGTGTACTTAATAAATTGCATAGCAATTTACCCAGTGAAAGTAAGTGTATATTTGTTGTGAATGGGACACAATCAAATTATATTAGGCTATTTCTTGTGCTCCCTAAAAAAAAAAAAAAATGTGTCTCTCTGTGCTCAATGGTTCAGGCACATAAAATTGTTAGTAAAAGGATAAAAGCAAACTCTGGGAATGATAATCTGATTATCATTCTCAGTGTTCCATACTCACAAAAAAAAATATTTGACAAAGGATATAATGCCAACATCATCAGCAAAGCTCAATCCGAATGTGCCACCATCACCATGCCTTCAACCAAACAACAAACCACCTCTTCTGATATCTGATTCATCAGCAACTTCCACTGCAAAACCAAACAAATGGGTAGCAGTGACCATAACATGATTTTGTTTGATGTTAGCTGTAAGCAAAAAACGGGAAAGATAATAACACTTAACTTTAAGAGAGCAAATTTTGCAAGGATGAGGGCTGCTCTCTAGGACTTAGACTGGGAGAGAATATTAGCATCGATGAACACAGAACAGAAATGGGAATTCTTTAAAAAGACTGTTTGTGAACTCACTGCAAAGTATATTCCCATGGGTTTAAAAGGCTAAAAATAAAACCTATGTGGCTCACGGCCAAAGTAAAAAAAGCTATAAACAATAAGAAAAGAGCTTTTAAAAAATATAAAATGAAGGAACACTATTGTCGTTTAAATGTTACAAAGAATATAACAGAACATGTAAAAAGGAAATCAAGGATGCAAAAATTCAAAACGAACGATTGCAAAAGATAGTAGGACTAACCCCCAAAAATTCTTCAAATATATTAATAGTAAAAAGGTCAGGTCTGAGCATGTAGGCCCTTTGCAAAATAATCTAGAGTGGGTGACTGGGGACAAAGAAAAGGCAAATTTATTAAATACATTCTTCAGTTCTGCATGGAGCATGGGAGAGCTCAATTCCATAATAGGGATGGTATTGACACAGCCCCAAATGATCCACAATGGCTCAAACGTGATATGGTCCAGAAATATTTAGACAGAGTAAAGGTCGATAAAGCACCTGGGCCAGATGGCATCCACCCACGGATCCTAAAATAATTGAGCTCTCTCATTTCAAAGCCATTGTTTCTAATTTTTGGGGACTCATTCTCATTAATGATGGGAATAGTACCACTGGATTGGCGTAGGGCCAATGTGGTGCCTATATTTAAGAAGGGAACAAAGTCTTTACCAAGTAACTATAGACCTGTTAGTTTAACTTCTATAGTCGGGAAGATACTGGAGATCTTAATAAATGACTACATAGATGAGTTCTTGCTGGAATAAAAATATTTTAAGCAACAGACAGCATGGGTTCACGAAAGACAGAAGTTGTCAAACAAATCTGATTTATTTTTATGAGGAGGTAAGTAATACCTTGGGCAGAGCGGTGGCTGTGGACGTGGTATACTTGGATTTTGCAAAAGCGTTTGACACAGTTCACCACACATGGTTAATGTGTAAGGTTAAATCTACAGGCTTGGAAATATCAGTTTGTAAATGAATAGAAAACTGGCTAAAAGACAGAATTCAGAGAGTATTGGTTAATGATTCTTACTCTGAATGGTCTAAGGTTATCAGTGGTGTACCCCAAGGTTCAGTTTTGGGACCCTTACTTTTTAATATCTTTATAAATGAAATAGGGTCTGGGATTAAAAGTACCATTTCAGTCTTTGCAGATGACACCAAGCTATGCAGTGGAATAACTTCCTTACAATTTACAAGCCGACCTCAATGCACTGTCTAATTGGGCGATTAAGTGGCAGATGAGGTTTAATGTTGATAAATGTAAAGTTATGCACTTTTGGGGTAAGAATATGCATGCATCATACATACTAGGGGCAGTACAACTGGGGGGGAGCCATAGCGGGGAAGGATCTGGGGGTTTTGTTAGATCATTACCTCAATAATAACATGCAATGCCAAGCTGCGATTTCCAAAGCAAGCAAAGTCCTTTCTTGTATTAAGAGAGGTATGGACTCCAGAGAGAGTGATATCATTTTGCCCCTGTACAAATCATTAGTAAGATCCCATCTGAAATATACAGTTCAGTTTTTGGCACCAGTTCTCAAAAAGGATATCGGGAAACTGGAGAAAGTGCAGAGAAGGGCAACCAAACTTATAAGAGGCATTGAGGAACTCAGCTATGAGGAAAGATTAGAGGAACTGGATTTATTCTCTCTTGAGAAGAGGAGATTAAGGGGGGTTATGATCAACATGTACAAATATATAAGAGGTCCATATAGTGAACTTGGTGTTGAGTTATTCACTTTACAGTGAACACAGAGGACAAGGGGGCACTCTATATGCCTAGAGGAAAAGAGATTTCATCTCCAAATACGGAAAGGTTTTTTTCACAGTGAGAGCTGTTAAAATGTGGAATAAATTCCCTCCAGAGGTGGTTCTGGCCAGCTCAGTATATTGCTTTAAGAAAGGCCTGGATTCTTTCCTAAATGTACAGAATATAACTGGGTATTAACATTTATAGGTAAAGTTGATCAAGGGAAAATCCGATTGCGTCTTGGGGGTCAGGAAGGAATTTGTTCCCCTATTGTAGCAAATTGGATCATGCTTTGCTGGGGTTTTTTGCCTTCTTCTGGATCAACTGTGGGTATAGGATTGGGTATATGGGATTGTTTGATATTATTTTTTATTTATTTTTATTGTTGAACTCGATGGACTTGTGTCTTTTTTCAACCTGACTAAATGGAACACATCATTTCACGCATTTGCGACATACTTTTCTGAGACCCCAAACTTTCCTCAGTTATCCCCCAAAATTTAAGTTTGTATACAAAAGGGCCCCTGAAATTAAAAATAAAATTGCACCAATTAAAATTCCTGTTCCCCCCAGACCTAACCCAATGACTTTTTTCTGTAATATGACAGGAATGTTTCAGTGCAAAAAAGCCTTTGCAAAATGCGCGCCTTCGTACAACACTGTAAAAAAAAAAAATTTGGATGCTAATGGCAAGGAATATACCATTGATCCATTTTTCAACAGTTCCTTCACCTTTGTAATCTACTATCTGTCATGCCCCTGTGGCCTTCTCTACATGGGCCGCACCATCTGCACGGCTCGCGCTAGATTTGGCGAGCAAAGAATATTTTTTGAAAGTGGCGATGTGGATTCAGTGTGCCCAGACACTTCACTCTTAAACACAATAAATCAATTAAAGATCTCAAAATCTTGGTCATAGAATCCACCCCCCCCCCTCCTCCTTTGGCGAAAGATTGCAACAACTATGTAAACGTGAAACATTTTGTATTTTTACCCTAAACACTCTGGCTCCAAAAGGTCTTAACGAAGATTTGGAGGTCCACATGATTATCTAGTCACCAAACATACATATATATGCAATTTTTCCAAATGTGGGAATTTATGTTTCCCATAAATCCCCCTTTTTCATTTGTCAAGCATATGACATTTACTGTTTAACCACTTGTGGACCGCCCACTGTACATTTACTGCGGCAAGGTGGCCGCTCTGTGCCAGATCACGTACCTAGTGCGTAACCTGACACCTCCGGGCCCACTCTCTCTGTGATTCTATACAGTGGGAGCCGATTGTAACTTTTTTGAGACGTGTTACTGCCATCAATATGAAAATTACCTTATTTTTTTCATAAAATGATACATTTTCTCAGTTTTAACATTTGATATATTTTCTATTGTGAATAAAATATGGGTTTATGAGATTTCAAAATAATTGCATTCTGTTTTTATGTCGATTTTACACAGTGTCCCAACTTTTTGGAATTTGGGGATATATTTAAAAATGTTGTACTTCATCCTAACCAACTATAATAGGTTATTGTGCTAGATATCATGTGTTCCTTGAAATCACATAATTCTGTTAAATTGCACATTTATATGTGCCCTTTGAAGTGGCAAAACAGCTAGTGTGGAGTTAATGACCTGATAAAATTCTAAATTATGTGTCTATGACAGCCCCCCCCCCCCCCTCTATGTTTAGCAAAAATGTTTGGCTATAGAAAGTACTGTTAGGATATGTTAATCAGTGGTTAATAATGCACTGAGGAATAAGTGATACTAGGTGTAATTTTTCTGTAAGACACCAACAGTAATTAAGATTTGAAACATACTCCTGAAACAGGTCTAACAGAAAATGACCTGGTACAATACAAGTATACCCTATATAATGTTTATAATATAAAGCAAGAATCAAGGAAGAGATTTTAGAAGACAGGATTTCCAGCACAGATGAGATAAGCATAATTCTAATTTCTTGCTGGCATATTATCTTCAAGCAGCCAGGGCTTGTGCAATTAAGGGAATACTAAGTGAAATTAATGCGCTCGCTATGCTTTAATAAGATTCAGTAGTTGTGTGCTTTATCAAATGCTTCACATGGCTGGTAGCAAAGTCATAGCATATCCGATTCTCTTTATTGAAGTTTCCACCATGCTTTTATTTGAAGATGCAGCAAGTTGTGCGATTTAACCGGTGTGCTTATATGGAGATGCTGGACTGAGGAGACTCCTACTAGATATAAGATCAGTATGGTAAAACATCAAAGGATGTGTGTTCAGTGAAGATCCCAGCGTAGCCTATTAATAGAAACTTGTCAGGAAAGAACAATTTGTGGGCTGCTGTTACTGACCTTGATTTTGAAAATGCTACAAACCTGGCTCTGTCAGGCTTCAGTAGCCTTGAATCACAGACCTGCAACAAACATGCAGCAAATGAAAAACAATGAATAGGCTCAATTTCTTGTAGTTAGACAGTAATTCAAACTGATGTCAAAGAATTAGCACAACAGAAACTAGGTAATAAAATAAAATAGGGCAAATTTTTTTATACAATGTTACTGTACCAAGCTTTTTCTTTCTTCTCTTTTTTTTTTGTGCTGCAGTGCAATGGCCATTTTTCTTTTCACTTTTTGTCTATGTGAAAACAGTATATGGGACAGAAGTCAGAGTAAATCTCCTCCAATCAGGACTCCAGCGCAGAACAGTAACTAGAACCTTCAGGGCCCTAGTGCAAGAAACCATGAAGGGTCCCCCTGACCGCCCTTTCCCTCCAAGCCCAGTGGAGCAAGAGTGACGTTTTCGACCCTGGCAGTTCCACAGCTGGTGTCACTAGTTTTTTATTTATTTTTTATTATTTTTTCCATTTTATTTTATTTATTTTTTATAATATTCATTTTTATAATTTTTTCCATTTTTTAGGAGCCCCATTGGGGAGCTGTGGTGAGATATCAGTGGTCTGAACATACCTCTGATGTTCCACCTCAGTCTCCTTCTCTGCTGCACAGAATGAGTGGGCAGGAATACCTCTGTATAAAGCTTCCCATTCATTCACAAACTAAAGCTTAGTAACCACAGTTTACTATGCTTCCATTATAAATTAACAGAGTCAGTAATCAGTACCAATCACTAGACTTGTGCACAACGGAAAAATTTGTTCCGTTTCGGTTTGTTTCTTTCCGGTCCTGTTGATTCGTAATCATTCGTAATTTTGCTAGACGGGATTTTTCGTGTTCGGACTCATTCGTATTTTTGCAAGCGACATTTTTCGTTGAATTTTTTGTTGCTTTATAATTCGTACTTTCGGTAGAGTACGTTGTTTTTCGTTGATTCTGGACACAACTCCTACTTTCGTAACTTTTTTTGGGTTCGTTGATTCGTAATTTTCCGTGTCTCTCTCACAACGACGCTGCCTATTATGCCTAATGTGCTTCGAATGGATTTGTACTTTTCTAAATACATAGCGGTTATTTGTAACAATTCGAAATCTCGTATTTTACTTTCGTTTTTTACATGCGGCTATAGGCTCCGCCCCAGTACACCATTTTGAGAGGGTTCAGCACGGTGAGGGAGAAGCAGAGAGCAGAGCAGAGTGAGTGTTATTGTGCTTCGAATGGATTCGAAATCTCGTATTTTACTTTCGTTTTTTCATGCGGCTATAGCCTCCGCCCCCTGTACACCATTTTGAGAGGGAGTTCAGCATGGTGAGGGAGAAGCAGAGAGCAGAGTGAGTGTTATTGTGCTTCGAATGGATTCGTACATTCGTAACTTTTTTCATAACGAATTATGCCGAAGACCTTCGGGCATTCGCTATTTTGCGGTATAATTTATTTCGGATTCGGTTTTATTCGTAATTGCTCTGTTCGGAAATTCGAATGCTTCCGAATGTCCGAAAGTTGCTAAATTCGGACGAATTTCGATTCGTTACGAAACAAATTGCACAGGCCTACCAATCACTGACTCTGTCTATTCAGACAAGGAAGGGGCCAGTAAATGACATGTTTACTGGTGCCTTTGCCACTCTTCATCCTGACACATCCCCCACAGCAGCTCTGGGGAGAGAGGAGGAGGGAACCTGGCAGAGCTGTGGGAGATGAGGGTGGCCGGGAGGGAACACAGGGGCAGCAGAAAGCTGGATAGGAGCAGCGTCAGGGTGGCATCATATAAAGGAACAGATCCCCTCCATGTTTTTCCTGTACCTGCTGAATGCCTGCAAGAGTAAGTGGAAGAGAAGGGGGCATTCAGCAGCTGCAGGAGGAACATGAAAAAAATTGATTCCTCTATATGCCATCCCCATTAGGGGCGCACGGGCGCCGGCACCCCTATCCATGCGTCTGGCCCTCTGATCTACTTGCAGGGTGCCAGACGCATGTATTCCAATGGCGGGGGGATGTTTTTTTGAAGCACGTGATTAGAGTCAGAGGCTCTAATATGCTTCAAAAAAGGGTGGGCTCGGGGCGCAGAGCACTGCGCCCAAATTCCACCCAGTTATGTGACAATAGAGAATGAATATTCGCTATCATCACACTGATCCTCCTCCCGGCCAACCAGGAAGCGGGTCTTGAGACTGTCACCCGATTGGCTGAAAGGACAGGCGATCCTATTGGACGCCAAGGAGGAGGGAGGAGCCACACGGCGGAAGCTGCCGTGATGCAGAAGAATGGAAGAGGACACAGGAGCTGCTGCCCAATGCCTGTAGGAGCCCGCTGCCCTCCGCTCTTAAGAGGACGCAACCCGCCTGCTGCCCGCCAGCCATAGGAGCCTGCAACCCAGCCGCTGCCCGCTGCCCGGCTGCAAACTAGATGGGGGTGCCACCGGTCGACCAAAAAGAAAACCACCAGCCGCCACTGCCGGGTCGTAATTGCGACCCCTGTAGTTATGCCCCTGTGCCAGCCCCTTAAGGAGTTTCTCTTGAACCAAAAATGCTGTTATCTAAATAGGAGAAATTTAAATGCAAACACAAACATAGATTGTATTTGTTAATGTTTTCTAGAACCAGATCAGAATAGAGTCAGTTTGTAAAAAATGTACTTGCCTTATAATTATATAAAACACAATTACTATAGACCAATCTATTAGAAAATGTAGAAGGAGATTTTAGCTTAAAAGTTTGTGTCAGGAACAATGCATTTTTTCTAACTGAATATGAAATATTTATAGAATATAATGTACACAGTTTTTTTTGTGCTGGGAAGAGAAGATTTTTGCATCATTTATGTGCCGCACAATATCCAAAAACAGATGTCTCTTGCCCTGCTCTTCTCAAATCTAATAGGTTACTGGTGCCTGTGGCTCTCATGTTTCTGAGAAACTACAGCCACTTATCCCTCTTCCCCAAGTTGTTGTCAAAAATGACATTGATGTGGGAAAAGCTATAGAAAAACTGATTTTAAAGGGACTAAAATACAAAATCTTTGTTGACAGTATAAACAGCATGTCAGATGAGAGGTCCTGCTTCTGGCGATAGCTCACCAGCAACATGATCACTGACTGACTGACCACTTTTTCCAATGGAATTGCTTCCTTACTAGTTGGAACAGCAAGATTTCACTCCCTCTTTAGCAAGAGAAATTCTGCAGCGTTCAAGGACCGCAAAGGAGCAATTCAATTAGGGGAAGTATGCTGTGCAAACTAGGAGGCCAATTAATGCAGTACTCATGAAGGCATTAAAGAACGGTAGGGGGGTTTGACCACCCCTCTTTGCCTCAAGGTATGGGGTCCAATACAATAGGCCCATGCTCCCAATCAACCTGGCCTGTAGCGAGCTCATTTGTGGATCCCTCTTAATGTACCCCCGTTTTACCAGGCGTAATTGGCTCACGGCACTCCGTATATCCTACTTGTTTTCCTCTTCCCAAATTCACAGACCTCTAACGGGATTCGAACAGCTGTGCTCTCTCTCAGAAACACCTAGATACCTACTCTCCTCTTTGTACTCACTACAACATGCACTGCTACACGATCAACCCCCCTCTTACACCAGGAAGTGGTCTACAGACCTGGGCAGGGATCTCTCTTTAGTGGATTGGCAAAAATCATTCCACTTTACGCATAAATCCTCTATATCCTGCTATACCCAGGAAAAAAAAAAATTAAACTCCTCTCCCGATGGTACAGGGACCCTCAAACTCTTCATAAAATATTCCTGTCCGTATCTCCCTTATGCTGGAGAAGTGGCGTGGCGGAGGGAAGCTACCTAAACGTCTGGTGGGACTGTGCAGCAATACAACCCCTGTGGTCGCATGTTTTTGCTATATATAACAGCCTATATGACCGAAAATTATCGGCAACCCCAGAAATAGCCTTACTGTCCATGCTTCCAGGGTCGATAGCCTCTCAAAAGCGATCCCTGTTGCGTTTTTTCCTATCAGCCACTAGACAACTTATACCCCTGTTTTGGAAAACCACTACCACTCCACCCCTGGCAGTCTGGGTCTCCATGGACAACGACAATGACACCTTCGACAAATTTAAGGCCCTTTAGCTTATTTGGATCGACTACTCTACCTCTGACTCCCTGAAAGTGAGGTTGACACCTCACAGCCATCCCGGACTTGTCTCCTGACTCCACCACGTGGGTTTGTTGCACCAAGGTCTGCCCAGCACCCCCCCTTCCACCCTCCCATCTCCTGCAGCTAGCCTGCACCCCCCCCCTTGTCATCTCCCCTTTTCCCCCTTCTCAGCTACCCTCTCTATCTCTTTCTTTCTACTCTACCCTACGTCTGTTTCTCTCTATTTTATACCCAGATATATTTTCACCTGGTTCTAATGTTTCGTTTTGTGATACATTCCGATTTCAGTGTATGACTTGAGTGATGACTATCTGCTTTCTCATCGGAGATGTCTACTGCCACATGTTTACTATATGATCTATGTTGTATACTTTCTGTACTGATCTCCTGTTTCTCACTCATGTCATGTTATTTTGCTTTATCAAATTATTAATAAAAACATATTCGACTCTAAAGAGCGGCGGGGGGGGGGGGGGGGCGGCAATGAGGTCAGAGTGCCCTCAGTGCAAGTCAGTTGTTACTGAGCTGCCTGACTGGTCACTGCAGCTGTCACACAAGCAGACACAGAGGTAGAGTCTCTTTGGTGACACAGAGCCTGTTAATGGTGCAGTTTCAGCACAGCAGCTGGGCAGGAAGTGATGCTGACCCTGCACTTTTAGTAGGTTCAGCACTGAGCCGAATGCCTGTGTATGTAAATGTATGTGTGTGTGTGTGTGTGTATGTATGTGTGTGTGTTGGCCTGCACACACAGGCAGCACTCGCTTAAGTTGGCCATCTTTGACACAGGGAGGCGTGAAAAAAGTGACTGCCACTAACAGCATCTTCTGGCGCAGTGAAAGTGGTTCACCTGCTGGATGATCCTGCTGTTGATAATGTGCCTCCAGGTACAGAATCGCACAATTCTGACATAATGCACTAACACATTCACTTCTGCATTTCAGGAAAAGGGCAGTTTTTACATGTGATCATTTGAGGGTCTGTTTATAAATGTGTTTACACAAGATTCTTACAACTTTTTAGTGTATAAATATGTTTATATGTATGTTCTAGATATTTAGATTATAGGCTACTCCAGGGACTGATATGTATGATACTACATTTTCCATTTAAAAAGAAAAAAACTACAGTCCAGCAAAAATGCAAACTACTCTTTTAAGGGGAGTAGCAAACAAAGTGTGTAAGCAACCACTTAAAGTGATTGTAAAATATCACCTTACAAACAACCCATTAACTTTAAAAAATAAATGAAGAGCAAAACATCTGTTTATGGATAGGATTTTTTTTTAAATAAATTATGAATACTTTTTTTCCCCCTTTCTTATGTGATCACATTTCCTCTTTTCTCAGCTACATAAGAGGTGGGGGAGGAGAAACAGCAGCACACTGAGCTTCCCAGTAAAAGGCGGGGGGGGCATGTCAGGGCAAGTCTGATCATTGGAGGAGAGCACACTGAGTTCCCAGCGCAACTAGAGAACTGACAATGGTGTGCTCTCCTGCTTAGTGTGGTCAGTTGTTAAGCAGAGGGACTGGCAGGATCACCAGGGATATCACACAAAGAAAGCAATACAAAGAGCAGGATACTTTCTCATACAAGTACATGGTACAGTAGGCACATATTAGGAATATGAAATGTTGGGGTAACAAATGCTTTAACATGTTTATCTACCCTCTTTTTAATGGCAGAACATTTCATGTTCAAATCGATTACCCAACCCACTCAGAGCCTGGAGCCACACCCATATTCAGAAACTGCAATTTCTGTAGTTTTCCTAAAATTATACACTCTTGAATTTCATATAGGCAAACTGTCCTAACGTTTTAAAGATTTGTTACTCTGTTCAGCCAGTATTTAGGAACTCCTTTCAGACTTGGTAAAGGAACACTTTGCCAACCTTCATTCTAATATGAGTGCTGCAGTAGGGGAATCACAGGAAGATAAGAACAAATATCCTGCCATCAGAAAAGTGCTTTCCTACACATATTTTTCAATTGTTTCCTTCTTACAGATACTTATTTCAGATACCGAGGCCAAGCTCAAGCCCATCTCTTCCTGCTCCTCACTTTTTGTCAGCAGCAGGGATGCCCCTCACAATGATGTGCCAATAGGGTATGAAAATTGGGTAGGCCTGAGCATGACCTCAGGAACCAGGAAGTCAGTATTTATATAACAGATGCATGAAAATAAATTCATGAGCTTAACAATACATAATAATAAAAATCATGCAGTTGTGTATTGTATTCTAGTGCATTTAAAAAAAATATGCACGTCCTTTTGATATAAAATACATAAAACAAGCAAATAGCCTAATTCTCAGCCAGCTTGAGTTTTATCAATATCCCCCAGTCTATTAATTTTTCATATCACATCCATTACTAATTGGCAGCATGGCATATACTGTAGAGCATAAGACACTCCATTGCATCATGAGAGTTCTTTCCTAATAAAGACCTTGCCAAGGAGAAGAGGCAGCCACAAAACCTAAAAAATGATACTTGTACCTGGCAAAGACTTTAGGAAAGCACATCGAGAATGTTTGCCATTTTTGACGTAGTGGTACATTTTTATAACTTATTATTAGGTCATGTTTTCCGGCTCTTCAAAATACAAAACTCCTTTAAGCTGGCCATACATGGAAACAGGGAAACATCTGATTTTGTGCGTAACATGAGGAGCCACTTTTGCTTTTTTATGTTTTCACCTGACAGACTAAAGAAACACACATGCAGTTAATGCCTTCCTTATCGCTTGTCACTAAGAAGACAGAGGTACAGTCAGGTCCATTAATATTGGGACATCGACACAATTCTAATCTTTTTGGCTCTATACACCACCACAATAGTTTTGATAATAAAATGAACAAGATGTGCTTTAACTGCAGACTTCCAGCTTTAATTTGAGGGTATTTACATCCAAATCAGGTGAACGGTGTAGGAATTACAACAGTTTGTATATGTGCCTCCCACTTTTTAAGGGACCAAAAGTAATGGGAAAGATTAACAATCATAAATCAAACTTTCACTTTTTAATACTTGGTTGCAAATCCCATGCAGTCAATTACAGCCTGAAGTCTGGAACGCATAGACATCACCAGACGCTGGGTTTCATCCCTGGTGATGCTCTGCCAGGCCTCTACTGCAACTGTCTTCAGTTCCTGCTTGTTCTTGGGGCATTTTCCCTTCAGTTTTGTCTTCAGCAAGTGAAATGCATGCTCAATCGGATTCAGGTCAGGTGATTGACTTGGCCATTGTATAACATTCCACTTCTTTCCCTTAAAATACTCTTTGGCTGCTTTCGCAGTAGGCTTCGGGTCATTGTCCATCTGCACTGTGAAGCTCCGTCCAATGAGTTCTGAAGCATTTGGCTTAATATGAGCAGATAATATTGCCCGAAACACTTCAGAATTCATCCTGCTGCTTTTGTCAGCAGTCACATCATCAATAAATACAAGAGAACCAGTTCCATTGGCAGCCATACATGCCCACGCCATGACACTACCACCACCATGCTTCACGGATGAGGTGGTATGCTTTGGATCATGAGCAGTTCCTTTCCTTCTCCATACTCTTCTCTTCCTGTCACTCTGGTACAAGTTGATCTTGGTCTCATCTGTCCATAGGATGTTGTTCCAGAACTGTGAAGGCTTTTTTAGATGTTGTTTGGCAAACTCTAATCTGGCCTGTTTTTGAGGCTCACCAATGGTTTACATCTTGTGGTGAACCCTCTGTATTCACTCTGGTGAAGTCTTCTCTTGATTGTTGACTTTGACACACATACACCTACCTCCTGGAGAGTGTTCTTGATCTGGCCAACTGTTGTGAAGGGTGTTTTCTTCACCAGGAAAATAATTCTTCGGTCTTCCACCACAGTTGTTTTCCGTGGTCTTCCGGGTTTTTTGGTGTTGCTGAGCTCACCGGTGCGTTCTTTTTTTTTAAGGATGTTCCAAACAGTTGATTTGGCCACACCTAATGTTTTTGCTATCTCTCTGATGGGTTTGTTTTGTTTTTTCAGCCTAATGATGGTTTGCTTCACTGATAGTGACAGCTCTTTGGATCTCATATTGAGAGTTGACAGCAACAGATTCCTAATGCAAATAGCACACTTGAAATGAACTCTGGACCTTTGAGCTGCTCCTTGTAAATGGGATAATGAGGGAATAACACACACCTGGCCATGGAACAGCTGAGCAGCCAATTGTCCCATTACTTTTGGTCCCTTAAAAAGTGGGAGGCACATATACAAACTGTTGTAATTCCTTCACTGTTCACCTGATTTGGATGTAAATACCCTCAAATTAAAGCTGAAAGTCTGCAGTTAAAGCACACCGTGTTTGTTTCATTCCAAATCCATTGTGTTGGTGTATATAGCCAAAAAGATTATATATGTGTCGATGTCCCAATATTTATGGACCTGACTGTATAAGCCAATAACAAAACAAAACAAAACATTGCTTACAGTAGGCAAAAGTGCTCCTTATTACCTCCTTGTGTAGCCATAGTAAGGTTCTCAGCTAAGAACTGTATCAGAACTGTATATTGGAACTCTTGAACTTTGGGATGTGTTGGCACTTTATAAATTAATACAAATGACAGGTTGTTTAACAATTGCATTATAGTCTTCTACAGTTTCCTTGTGTATTAAAAAAAACTATAATTGTTTTTTAACAATTTTTTTTTCTTGTTATGTCTATAAAGTGCCACTTTATATCACTTCTTCATTATTAGTATAAATGTGCTTTTAATACAAGGTCCTTCCATAATACTGTTTGACAAGCATGCTGAGCTTTTTTTAAACAAAAGGCCTCATGCCCACGGACGTTTTTACAGCCGCGTTTTTGAGCGTTTTTTACAGCTTAAAAACGCCTGTCCATGTTAGTCTATAGCTTCATGCCCACCTAGACGTTTTTGAGCTGCAAATAGCATAGACGTTTTTAAGCTGTAAAAAAAACCCAGGACCAATGCGTTCCTCAGCGTCGGCGTTAGGCATAAAAAAACATGCAAAAACGCAGCAATCACGTTTTTTAGCTCCGTTTTTTTTTTTTTTTTTTTCGAAAAAAAAAAAAAATATACAATAACATGGACAGGCGTTTTTAAGCTGTAAAAAACGCAGCTGTAAAAACGTCCATGGGCATGAGGCCAAAAAGTTGAAAATCAAGATGGGTCCTGTCTATGATAGGAGAAATGGGTGTTTCCTCTGACTTGGGCTCTTTCACACGGAACCAGTCCGCTCGATCAGCAGGGGGTCAGTGAGAAGATGCCCTGTTCAATTGGAACCCAACAGGTTGGACGTCAGTTTTCCACATCTGTGCCTGTTCAGTTTGTGTTTGGTGGATTCATGATAGCTCTACAGGTGGATGGATGTAAACAGTGTGTCCGTTTACATCAAGCTACCTCTGATCCATCATGCTTAGGTCCGGAAAATGGAAATGGATGCAGTCCTTTTCTGTTTTCTTTCCTGGACAGACTTTGAGGTAGGCAGGTGTAAATGGTCATAAGTCTGTTTATGTCCACCTGTCTATAGAGCTGCATTGAGTTTCCGATCAGGTCTGCCTGACAGGCAGACCTGATTAGGAAGCCCTCTATATTTTAGTAATTTACATAACTAATCAGTAAATAAAACATATATGAAATGTTATAGATTCATTCTTTTTAAATAAGTTTAGTGAAAAAATCAATAAACAAATAAATATATGGGTGTTTGGATTTATCCCGTAACTAATTCTGAAGATTTACTGCCAGTTTATGCCTAATTGTAAATTTAAACTGTAGTTGATTTAACTGTTAATCCAAGAGCTTTAATTATTTTTAACTCAGTCATAGAAACCTATACTTTAATGGTATGTGGGTTGTGACAGTTCACAATCAGCCCACCTCGAGCTGTAAGAAATTCAAGCTGCGGTACTTAAAATGTGTAAGGAGCACTTGCTGTGTACAATTTGCTTGTTAAAACACTTAACACCCACTGATGACTGTGTATTGTCTAACATTAAGTACAGTGTAGGCACAGATATGGTGCTACTTTGGAAGTGACGTGATAGAACATGATGAAAATCTAGATACCTGCAAAGCCTAATAATACAGTAAAGGTTTACATATTGCATGACATCTCTCTACTGTATGACGTCTTTGCAAAACTAAAGGGCCCATTCACAGAAAAAAGAGCAAGAAATAACAGGAACGACAAAGAAGGTACTGCCCATAGTGGCCAATCAGATTTCTTTTTTATTTCTTAAGGACAATGAAGCAATGAATCTGTTGCCATTAAAGTGGGTGTAAAAGTTTGTTTTTTATTTTCTAAATAGGTTCCTTTAAGCTTGTGCATTGTTGGTTCACTTACATTTTCCTTTTGATTTCCCTTCTAAATGTTTTTTTTCTTTGTCTGAATTTCTCACTTCCTGTTCCTCCTCAGTAAGCTTGCCCCCATCATCCGAGCCGTTCTGGCTGGGGGTTAGTCAGCATGCTCGCCCCTTCCTTGGGACTACATCCCTGCGGGGAGACGATGTGAACGTTCACAGCCTTTCCCCGCAGGGGTATAGTCCCAAGGGAGGGGGCGAGCACGCTGACTAACCCCCAGCCAGAACGGCTCGGATGATGGGGGCAAGCTTACTGAGGAGGAACAGGAAGTGAGAAATTCAGACAAAGAAAAAAAACATTTAGAAGGGAAATCGAAGGAAAAGGTAAGTGAACCAACAATGCACTAACTTAAAGGAACCTATTTAGAAAATAAAAAACAAACCTTTACAACCCCTTTAAAGCTGATAATTAACTTTTAGTAAAGTTTAAAAAGTTTGTATAGACCAGGGATCTCCAAACTATTACCCTCCAGCTGTTGAAGAACTATACATCCCATGAGGCATAGTAAAACATGATGGGAATTGTAGTTCCTGAGGGCCATAGTTTGGAGACCCCTGGTTTAGACCAAGCTGCATCAAACTATTTCCTTCACTAACAAATGTAATGGCTTTGTGTGATATATAAACTGTATGTATGCCTCAGCTACTTACAGTATACAAGACTGTGCTCTGGCATTGGGATGTCAACTTCCCATCCCACTCCCAGAACATAATCGCTGCTCTGGCATTCGCAGGAATCTTTGTATTCTGAATGGTTGAGGCAGAGTGGTTGGCGGATGTTGTGATCTCTGATTCAGCCAATCAGAAGAAACTTTGTATTTATTTATAGAATACAAAGATTCCTTTACATTTCTGAGCAGCACTCTGCCCAACTTAAATTTAGTTTTAGGAGTGGGGTGGAACTATGTACAATTTATACAGCACACACAGTCACTGCTTGTGGAAGTGAAGGTAATAGTTTGTTTGGACCAGCTAAACTTCACTAAAAGCTGAATATCAGCTTTAGGGCCTCTTGCACACTGCTGCTTAAAAATGCAGCGTTTTCAGGCATTTTCTTTTTTATACTGATGTAAATGCAGCCCATTGTTTTCAATGTGCCTGTACACACACAAGTGTATAAACATGAGCTGCGTATTGATCAGTAAAAAAAATACAGAAAACTGCATTGCCGGTCAGTATTTTACAGGCGTATACATGTACAGTACTAATTCGTAGAGATTAGAATTGTATTTTGAGAACTAAAATTTAAATTACGAGTGTACACACAATGCAAAATTAATGCAAGAAATGCAGTGTTCTGTCAGGAATACTGATGTTCAAGCATCTGTACTGTATGCAAGTACCCTAATATCACTTACAATTTGGTGCTGCTTTCATATTTGTAAAAAGGCCCCTAAATGAAAAGATACTATGGTCTCAGTCTTGGATATTTTCTAAAGCTGTTTGACGGTCAAATATAAAAAAAAATATGGGTAAGGAATCAATCCCCAAGAATTGCATCAAGTCTAGATTAGGTTTTTGAAGAATTATGTTCAGTAAAAAGTCAAAACATTTTGTTGGCTGTCCCTCCTCTCCCCTGATGCTGGGAGCCAGTCACATGATCGGACTGGAACGCCCTTAGAATAGGTAAGTATACACATCTTTTCTTTACGGGGTAGTTAGTATAGGTCTTAAAATAGGGGTCTGAGCAGGTTTAAGATTAGATCTCCACTTTACATTTCTTCCGCTTGCCCTTCAAAGTCATGAAGTGTATTTTAAGGGTCTGCTTTTATTGTCTACCACCAAGTATATAGACGTGATACTCTGCTTTTTTTGTAGTCAGTGATTTGCTCATTTGTATGTTTTGCCACTGCTTTTACGAACATTTTATTAATGTAGCCTTTTTTTAAACAAATTTTCGTTTATTTTGAGACGCTACTAATGTAATTACAGAAGTAAAAGTAGGAACACATATTAACCCTATGTGAGCCATTTAGATTATATACAACTGGCTTGACCTTTCCTCCTTGTGCAAAAAGTTTATCTGAGATATAAGCTAACCTACAGCTCTTGTCCTTATTAAGGGAATATTCTCCCCTACATAAAACCTAGTGCCGACAAGATAAAGTTATCTAGTGTTCCACGCCTTTTCTTCAATGGGCAAATTTTAAAGACCACCACTTATACCAGTTATGTACACCTTAACATTTTCCCGTATAGGTGCAAGAGCAAGGTGTGAAAGTTTATTAAAGCGGAGCTCCCCTGAAAAAAAATATTAAAAGCCAGCAGCTACAACTACTGCAGCTGCTGACTTTTAATATTAGGACACTTACCTGTCCTGGAGTCCAGCGACGTCGGCAGCAGAAGACGAGCAATCGCTCGTCACTCTGCTGCCCCAACCGCCATCCTCGGTGAGGGAACCAGGAAGTGAAGCCTTGCGGCTTCACTGCCCGGTTCCCTACGGCGCATGCGCGAGTCGCGCTGCGCCGTTCTTACTGGTCCCTGTTGTGTTCTGGGAGCCGAGTGTCTCCCAGAACACAACGGGTATTCTGCGGGAAGTGACGTACTACCCGCAGAATACCCGAAGAGAGGTCTCCCGGAAGTGGGTGCAAATACCTGTCTTAGACAGTCATCTGCACCCCCTCCCTCTGACAGGTGCCAAATATGACACCGGAGGGTGGGAGTGTTCCGATGAGCGGAAGTTCCACTTTAGAGTGGAGCTCCGCTTTAAGTTTAAATGTTTTTATACTTTAATGCATTCTGTACATTAAGATAAAAAAATATCCCTCTATCTATCCTAGCAGTCCCCGGCCCTAAACATTTATCTGGCTTCATGTCACCTCTCCAGCACTGGCTCCAGCTCCAGTGTTACCACCCCTCACTTTCTGGTTTCACAGAAGAAGCAGTGGGCAGCGGAGTCATAGGCTCCTGCTGCCTTCAGTCATACTCTTGCTAGGTGGGGTTGTGACTTACTAGCACCATGGGCTTCTATAAATGCTCAGAGCTAGACATGGGACCCAAAGAGAACATGCAACCGGCTTGTCACAGGAGGCACTGGAAGGAGGGGAGGAGCCTACAGCGCTGGTAGGGACTGCGGGAAGAGAAGTAAAACATTTTTCTGTGCAATATCTTATTTTATTTTTATTTTTTTAAATTTGACTTTAATGTCAAGATATTACCAATGTGTGAATATTAATCTGAAAAGCATCAAATTCAGAAAGCATGTAAAGGAAATCGGTACTGAAAGAAAAATAGAAAAAGTAGGTAAAGCTAAATGCCTAAGGCATTTATTTCAAAATGTTTCTTTTTTTCAGTTTTCTTTTGATTCAGGTACTTACACTAATGACATTTACAAATACATTTAAAATGTATTACATAATTGTGTTTTTAATATTCTCCTGGAGTTCAGCTTTAAATAATATTTTATCAAACTAAGCAGGCTTTCAAAGAGCTTTTTTGAAGCATGCTAGATGGATTATGCTTTTTTTTATTAAATTTATGGTTTATGAAGAACAGAAAAATAAAAATCTGACGCACACCATTTGTTCCTTTCTTTAAATCGTGTAGCTCCCCAGTCGTCAAAGTGTAACTAATGCAGTAATTTTTTTTTTGTTTTTATCTTTTTTTATTGATATTTTAACATTAAACAGCAGGTTCTAAAGAGTAAAGGGGAATTAAGAATGTAACAGTGATCTAGTGCCCTAAACCTTTAATATTAAAAGAAATGGGTCAAACTTTGAAAGATAATATCACATTTTTGGATGCAACATGTTCAGTACAGAGTTCAATGATTGCTAGGTGGACAAACTGTGAGGCAAAGCTTGAAAAAGTTTCTTGCAAACATTTTTGTTTCAAGCAAATATTTATTAATTTTAAATTAGAAAGCACAGTGATACAGAACAATGTGACCATGCAGATGAAGATAGGCATTAGAGCGTAATGTGGGAGATACAATATTTCTTGGGTTAACGCAGAATGGTTTAGACAGTTGCATGGCTTACATCCCTACAGGTAATAACTATATGTGGCTGAAGATAAGGGGTAGTGGTTCTATATGGGTATAATCTAGTGTAATGCCCCATACACACGATCGTTTTTCATGCCATTTTTAAAACTGACGTTTTTCTCGTAATTTTTTTTCTTGTTTCCTCTCAAGCCTGTCTTGCGTACACACCATCATTTTAAAAAATGTTCAAGCAAAGCGCAGTGACGTACAACACGTACGACGGCACTATAAAGGGGAAGTTCCATTCTAATGACGCCACCCTTCATGTTAGTAAAGTTTGTTGAGCGACGATTCGCGCTTTTCAGCCTCGTGCTTTTCAGTCCGTTACAGCGTGACGAATGTGCTATCTCCATTATGAACGCTAGTTTTACCAGAACGAGCGCTCCCGTCTCAAACTTGATTCTGAGCATGCGCGTTTTTTTTCACGTCGTTAAAGCCTACACACGGCCGTTTTTCATGACGAGAAAAACGACAATGTGAAAAACGACGTGAAAAAAGAGAGCATGTTCGAAATTTTTAATGCCCGTTTTTCACGTCGTTAAAAATGCTCTGCAGCATACACACGATCAGTTTTAATGGCCATTTTTAAAAATGGCATTTTTAATGGCATGAAAAACGATCGTGTGTATGGGGCATAAGGGTGTTCAAGCTGCTTAAGGTATATAAAAAATAAAAGGGGGAGAATTTGCCATGGATAGGATGTTCAGGAGGTGATCTGGGAGTGGACTTGGCACAGTTGGATGAAGCTTGGGCGCCAAGGTGTGGGTATTTCTATCAAAGATATTCTATTTAGCAATATAAGAGAGGGTGGGTGTTTGGATGATTAGGCGGTCGGGGGGGGGGGGTAACAGGTGGATCAGAAAGGAGGAGGAAGAGCCTCAGGAACTCTTCCCAACATTAACCGGGGTGAAGGTAAGTAGGGAGAGGAAGACTTGGAAGAAGTGGGTGTAGTTCAGCTATTTGATTGTCTTCAGGTGATTGTAAATGCTTCAGGTTTTTTACCTTAATGAATTCTCAGCATTAAGGTAAAAAACATTTTATATGCAGCTCCCCCAAATACCTACCTGAGACTGATCTCAATGCAGCACTGTGCCTGAGAGTAGCACTGCTCTCTCTCCCTCCTCACTGGAATCATTGAGCACAGTGGGATCCATTCACTCCTGCTGCTGGCAACCAAATCCAGTGACGAGGGAGTCCAGAATAGAGGTAAGTATGGCGTTTATTTTTTTCAGTTTTTTTAAATCATTTATTTAATTTAGCTGAAAAAGTGTGCCAAGCAGAAACTAGAATAGGATGCAGTAATCTTCTTTACCACTATATAGACTCATCTTAGTTTTCATTCAGTGACCTCAGCAGTATACGTTGCCGAGTTGAACCAATTAGTGCAATTGCAGTTTTCAGCCTTGTACTGGAATTGCATGAATCAAGATTATATAATTATGGAAAGGAATCATGTTTTCTGATGTCACATGCAGCACAGACTGAAGCTGAGTACAAATCTGCAAAATGGATAGTTACAGTATATTGTTACATCACCTTTTGTTGCCTGGTCTTAGGTGCTAATAGTGAACAAAGTACAGTTCAATTAGACCCCTTTCACACTGGGTCGCTTTGCAGGTGCTATAACGCAAAAAATAGCGCCTGCAAAGCGACCTGAAAGAGCCGCTGCTGTCTCTCCCCGAGGGCTTTCACACTGGAGCGGTGCACTAGCAGGACGGTAAAAAAAGTCCTGCTAACAGCATCTTTGGAGCGGTGAAGGAGCGGTGTGTATACCGCTCCTCCACCGCTCCTGCCCATTCAATTTAATGGGAAACCGCGGCTATACCGCCGGGAAAGCGCCTCTGCAGAGTTGCTTTGCGGTGGTTTTTAACCTTTTCTCGGCCGCTAGCGGGGGGTAAAACCGCCTCGCTAGCGGCCGAATATCGCCGCGAAATTGACGCCGCCCCCGCCCCAGTGTGAAAGGGGCCTTACAGATTTACTTTAATGTATAGTTTCTGAACTGCAAGAAAGATCAGCACCCTTGTGACATCTGTTCCAAAATGGTGGATGTTTTAATGCATTGTTTGTATGCAAATAAAATTGTATCAACATTATTGTAACTACCCTAACAGATGTTAAGTGACAGTATAGCATACAGAGCAGGTGCAACTGTCACTTTAAAAAGAAAATGTGCTACCATCACTTAACACTACACAGCAAACTTTTATATTGATTGAAGGTTATATTCCAGTGTAGCCATGCCCCGTAGGGGTTGCTGAATATTGTGGTTCACCTGTCACCCTGCACAGCCCGGCATTCATCTCTCAGGCACTCAGAGACATAGAACAGTCCATAAGCTTTGTTTTTTGTTATTGAGGGGATTTAACTTGGATGGGAATGGGAAATTATGGGATGCCCAAAAAGATTCAGTGTAACTTACACTCCTGTATATACGCTCCAGTCTTCTCTCCAGCACTTCATTTGCTTAAGACCTCTTTCCCTTACCCCTCTAGCACTTCACTTGCTGAAGACCGTTACTCCTCCAGCACTTCACCTGTTGCAGACCATTACTCCTCCAGCACTTCACTTGTTGCAGACCATTACTCCTCCAGCACTTCACTTGCTGCAGATTCCCAGACCAGCTAGCACCACATGGTTGGTCCTGACACTAATTCAGCCAGGCTCCAGTGAATTTCCCTTTTGTGAGCAGGGACCCAGCCCCTATAATATAGGAATAGTTCCAGTGCTAACTGTCCTCAGCTCGACTACTGATCCCAGTAAACCTTCTTTAGGCCCTGCCAGCCCTCCTGGCTGCAGCTGCCTCCTGCCACTGCCCTTCCCACAGTCTACTCTTTCGGTTCTGCACCCATCTCAAACTGCAAACTCCCAGTTCTCTCAGGCATGCCTCCCCAGTACTCCTGACTGTGCTTCACTCACCAGCCCCCCCTGGCTGCGACCAGTTGTCCTTTCTGGAGTCTCTTAGCAGTGCTCTCCCGCTGTCCTCCCTTAGCTTTTTCATGTGCCTCTCCGCCAGGATCTCTTCTTTTCCTGGCTGCACCCGATCCCAGGCCCAAGGTCACCCCCCTGACCAGACTGGGGAGCTCCCTGTGGGCCCAGACAGACTCCTCACCCTCTTACTCCAGCTCTTCCACCTGACAACTCCTCCCCAACTGGGCTGACTCTGGGTATTTAAGGAGGCCTGCCCCCTGCCAATCCAAGTTGGGGATTGGTCAAGGCTCCTCAGAATACCCCAGGCAGCCCCACTTCTCCTCTCATCCTCTATTTCTAGCACCAGAATGAAAATAAACCAGCCTAGCGACCTGCTAGGCCCGCTTAAATGTTCCTATTCTATAGAAAAATCTAACCTCTAGCACCTACCTAACTAGAGGGTGCTACACCAGCAAGCTGGGAAATCAATTGTTAAGCCCTGTACACACAATCGGATTTCCTATGATTTTTTAACCGATGGATTTTTCCATCGGAAAACCGATGAAGCTGACTTTCATCAGTCTTGCCTACACACCATCAGTCAAAAAACGACCGTTCCAAATGCGGTGACGTAAAACACTCCGATGAGCCGAGAAAAATGAAGTTCAATGCTTCTGAGCATGTGTCGACTTGATTCTGAGCATGTGTGGGTTTTTTATCCGATGGAGTTCCCCACAGACGATAGTAATTTGCTATCGGTTTTTTTAACCATCGGAAAAATTTAAAACATGTTCTATTTTTAAACACAGATGGAAAAAAGACCGATGGGGCCCATACACGATCGGTTTGTCAGATGAAAAAAGTCCATCGGACTGTTTTCATCGGTAAAACCTATCATGTGTACAGGGCTTTAGTAACGTTATGTCAGAAAACGTTGTCTTACCCTTATTGCTTTTTACTAATATAGTAGTATTATTTCTACTCCTCCTCAGCTTGATTAAGTAGAGTGCTCTTTTTTAGGGGGGAACAGGAACAGGGGATAATTAGACTGATCTGCACAGTTGCTCTCATATACAGTACCATTGTTAGGTTTGTCAGTTGGTGATAAATTTGTCTGTTTCTTGCATGAATTTCCCCTTCTAGGCTAGGTTTACACTACTGCGATTTAAAGTAGTACAGGACCCTTTTCCAAAATTGCACTGTGCTGAGATGTATTGATGTGAACGGGCACCTTTGAAAACAATGTAATTTACATTGTCATGTAATTCTATGAAACTGAAATTACATCTAAAATCACATCCACCATTCTGATCTGATCTGATCTGATTCTGATCTGTCATCACAGTGGTTGTTTGTGTGTTGAAGGGTCTTAAAAGCAGAGCTAATATGAAAAAAATTAAAATAAATGGTGAGCAGGCAGAAAAGACATTGGGTGTCTGTGGACATTCGTTCTGCTTTATGTTGTAATGGTCATGTGACTTTAGTAGGTAGGTACTTAAAGTGGTTCTAAAGGCAGAAGGTTTTTTACCCTAATGTATCATATGCATTAAGGTAAAAAACCTTCTGGGTCCACCCAGAGCCCCGCCCCCACCCCCCTAATTACTTACCTGAGCCCTATCTTGATCCAGCAATGTGCATAAAAGCAGCAGCTCTCCCAGGTCTCTCTCTCCCCATTGGTTCATAGCCAATGAGGAGAGAGACAAGGGGGGGGGTGCGCTCTGTCTGTGAATTTTGTGTCCATTCATAGGAGCATTGCTTGGGAGCGAGCCTGCCATTGGGGGTACTTGGCAGGGGGAGGAACCATGACCACTGGCAGGGATTCAAAAAGACGAGGATTGGGGCTTTTGTTTGTTATTTTTTTATTCCCTTAGAATCACTGTAAGGCCTCGTTTACATGAGCAATTACATGTGTGCACCATACAGGGCCATGTTTTACAGGCACAGGGATGCACAGGTGTTGCATGCTTCCATGTGCCGGCAGTCCCATTGTTGTATGTTAGAACGCAGTGGCTGCATGGACACAGCCGCTGCTCACAATATGACATCTGTGTAGCCCCTGCGCCCATTTGACAGCTGTTAGACTGCAGGCATGGGAATGCATGCAACACTTGTGCATCACCATACCGGTAAACACGACCCTGCACAATAGGGGTGTAATTGTCCCATGTGAATGGGGCTTAAGAGTATAACAAAGGCAATTATGGCAGTTTGCTTGTTTGGTTCATCTGGTAGAAGTGAAGTGCAATTCATTGAAATGTTTTGAGTTAATTTCCCATATGAGAGATATATATACAAATATATATATATATACACCATATATTATAATTTTTATTATTCTTATTGAATTTTTTCTTCTAATGTCAAAACTTGTACCAGAATTCATGTGTGTGTTAATTGACATATCATTTAGATCAGTGGTTCTCAAGCTTCTAGTGCCGTGACCCCTTGATAAAATTTCCCAAGTTGTGGGGACCCCTAACAGTAAATGTATTTTCGTAGTGTGGGTTGTCGGCACCCAAGGCAAGACAAGTCAATTGCACCCCCTAACCCACAGCCATTTAGCGCTCCCTGAGTCCCTTCCACTTGTACAGTATTAAAACCCCTTATGGTACATTTTAGGATGTACCACTCTTTCTCTTTGTTGTCCTTTCCCTTTTATCTCTCTCTATCCTAATTTCTTTGCCCCCCCCCATCCCTCTCTCTAGCCATCTTTCTTGTTCTTTTTCCTATTCTTTCTCTCTCCCTTTTTCTTTGTTCCTCCCCCTCTTTTCCTCTCCCTTCCATGTGTTCTCTAGTTTTATTTTTATTCCTTCTCTTACTACTTGGTGGGGGGGGGGGTGGATGCAATGGGATGAGTGGCAGTGCTGGCAGGGAGTTGGGATAAGTGGCAATGCTGGGAGGAGTTCCGATCAGCCAACTTGGGTGCTTTTGATGAAGGTCACCTGCTGATCTGAGAACTGTAGTGGGGACTTTTATTGGCAACTCTAATCACAGGTAGTGTTACTCACTGTGTCTCCGACTTTGTGGTGTCTCGTAGCAGTGACACCTATGCCGAAATCAGGAGATAAGGTCTCTTCCAGCCCCTCCCACTTCACATTCCTCACCAGTCAGTTGACCTCTAGTCTCTGCCCCCCAGCCATGCCGTGAACTGAATGGGCGGCTGTGAAGAGGCTAAGTGGGCTCCAGGAACAGCCCAGCTGGGCAGCCACAGGCTCCAGGAACAGCCCAGCTGGGCAGCCACAGCTGCAAAAAGGCTGGGAGAAAGGTGCGGGCTTCGGGAACAGCCCAAGGATTCGGTGACCCCTGGCAAATCATCATTCAACCCCCGAGGGGGTCCCGACCCCCAGGTTGAGAATCACTGATTTAGATTGTAACCTCCTAATGAGCAAGGCCCTCCGATTCCTCCTGTATTGAATTGTATTGTAACTATACTGTCTGCCCTCATGTTGTAAAGCACTGCACAAACCGTTGGCGCTATATAAATCTTGTATTATAATAATAATGTGCTGACTTTCAGGTCAGTGTACATGAAATACAACATTCAGTACAGTTTTTTCAGCGCAGTGCAACAAGACATGTTAGTTTGAACAGTTTCTTTTTAGAACAATTCTTAATTCTTCTTCCCATATACGGGCTTATAGTCTGCACTGTTCTTTCCTTCCTTTTTGGAAAATCACATTATATCATATTTCAATATATTAACTGCCACCGAAGAGATTTCAGGATTAGCAGGTCTATTTTCCATGATCATGCTGCGCTGCTATTTTGTAGTGTTGTGAAAAGTATTAGTAATTGATCTCTCCTATTTTATATTTCATAGATTTATGTGAGAAGGAGATTAGTTGCTTGACATTTCTTCATTTCTAAGATTGTTGGGCATTGTTTCCCATTATAGAATATTCCTGTAAGATTAATGTCATGAGGGTAATATTTGAACAGTAACTAAGAAAAACTCCTGTAATAGGAAATCGTTTTGTCTTCAGATGACTTTCTTTTTTTTCTCAATCTCCCAAGCAGCTATTTTATTTGCTATTTACGTGTTTTAGGATTTATCATTGTTGAAGTATACAAATGGACCTAATAAAGCAAAAAGAAAAGTGCAAAGTAGTGTAAGCTGTGTCAACCAATCAGATATCGTCTTTAAAGCACAACTCCAGATTTTTCTTAATTTTTTTTTGTTTTCAATAAGTGTCCCAGCATAGTAAAAAATAAAAAAACAATATTCACTGCAATACTCACCTTCTCTCAGTGCTGTCCCCCACAAATTCATCAGTCCAAGTTCTAGCACCCCTCTGCTTCTAGATTGAGTGATGCTCACTGAGCCAAGCCTGTCATGGATCCACCCCTTTGGGGTGGGTTATCAAGTCAACCTGGTTTACAGGAGAATTCTGCAGAACATGATGATGAGGATATCATACTGTCAATTCTTCTCTTTTTGGTATTGTGGATGGCTGTTTGCTGCTGCAGGGAGAATAAAATATCCCTACAGCTAGTCACATCACTTACTGTAATGAAGAATGTCTCACGGTGTGTAGGCAGCTGGATCCTTGACAAATATTTACTGATGAATACCTTCTTCCTCCTGCAGAGGTGAATAGCTTCCAGTCTTCAGGCAGAACAGCAGTAGAGTTTGTTCAAAAGGGACCAGCTCCCTCCTCCATTGAGAAAAGCTCTTTCATTGATTATACTGCCTGAATTCACAGATAGCGTTACATTCAGTTTAATAAATAAAAGCACATTTGACAATGAGGGGGTGCTAAACCCTGCTTTAAACCTCTCCACAACTTTATCATTGACCTGTCTGGTGTGTTCCTTGGCCTTCATGATGCTGTTTGTTCACTAAGGTTCTCTAACAAACCTCTAAGGGCTTCACAGAACAGCTGTATTTATACTGAGATTAATTTACACACAGGTGTAATATTTACTAATTAGGCGACTTCTGAATGCAATTAGTTCCACTAGATTTTAGTTAGGGGTATCATAGTAAAGGGGGATGAATACAAACGCACGCCACACTTTTCAGATTTTCATTTGTAAAAAATTTGGAAAACCATTTATCATTTTCCTTCCACTTCACAATTATGTGCCACTTTGTGTTGGTCTATCACATAAAATCCCAATAAAATACATTTACGTTTTTGGTTGTAACATGACAAACTGTGGAAGATTTCAAGTGGTAGGAATACTTTTTCAAGGCACTGTAGGTGTTAACAGGCATTTAGAGGCAGAAAAACAAATGGAATGGCCAATGGAATGAATTAACGCCCAAACACATGAGGCACCTAAACGCGTTAGAAAACGCTGCTGTAGGCACATTTTTTGTATGCTGCTTTTTCCTCCCCTGGAGCAAAGGCGTCCATGAAAGGAAAAAAACATCCTGTGTGCATGAGGCCTTAAGCTGTAGGAATTTTTTTTTTTTCTTAGCTAAACTCCAGCTTTTAGGGCCAGTTCACACCAGATGCAGCTCTGTACAGTTTTGTGTGCATTTTTTCTGCACTAAAAAATGCATGCACAGTGTTTTCCATGTGTTACAATGGCTCTAGTTGGCTCTAGTTCACATCATGCAGTCAGTTTCCGGTGCAGAAACTGATCGGAAACTGACTGCATGGTGTGAACTAGAGCCATTGGAATACATGGAAAACACTGTGCATGCATTTTGTGCAGAAAAAAAGCACACGGAACTGAACGGAACTGTGTCTGGTGTGAACTGGCCCTTAAAGCAAAACTAAACCCATCCATTTAACAGTTGAAAAAAACAGCTACATTCCCCAAAACTTGGTGGGAATGTAACTGTCTCATTGGTTATGCTCTCAACCCAACTGTCAAACTTTCAAATGTCTGGTGTCATAACTGATCAGTTGCAGACCAGACAGTGGCCAAGATGGCCTATGATAGTAGGGTTTAGTTCCCGCTTTAAATTTGGCATCTTATTGGCTACTATGGGTTATTACTATTTTTAACAGAGTTATTCAATTTGTAATGCAAAGTGCAATGCTTATACAGAGTGCTGAGGCCCATAGCAGCCAATCCGATTTTAGTTTTCTGTTGACAGATCAGAAAAAGCTTAATAGTTTTTTCTTCCACTGATTGCTACACATTTCTCCCCAGATAACAAGGGTAACCTGCCACAAATTTGTGGCAGTGTTGAATTGTAGGTCTTGTTAACTTGCTGTACATTTTCACTTGCAAGTTGTACACTTCCAGAGCACTTGGAGCACATGTTCTAGTTGACACTTTTCCGAATTTGTAGCAAATTTGCGTGGCAAATCTCTAAAGGGCCGTGCACACGATAAAATCGGAAGTAACATTTCATACGACGAACGATGGGCCGATTATCTGATCATTAGTATAGTGCTTTCGACAGCCGATTCTGACTTTTTAGACGACAATACCTGAAAGTGCAGGCTATAAAAATGTTATCGTAAGTGAACACAACGTCCAATTTTCATTTAATTAGTACAGTTTTCGTCTGAAAAAATTTGTAAGAGCAAGACTATGCATATTTGGAAACAAAAGAATACATTACAAAACAGGTCAACACATTACATCACTTCCCAAAATTGTATTCTGTTGTACGAGAATTTTCATACGTTGAGTAACCTCTTCACTTTCGATATGAGAATAGCATGCAACAAAAAACGTCCGATAATCTGATTGTGTGTACCAGGCTTAACAAGAGCAAAGTTGCAGTGCTGAGTCTACAGCAAGAGCTCTGCAAGTCACAGTAACCCCTGTGGTGGGGTGACTATTGAACAACATAATTGAACCAGAACTTGCAGCAGACTTGCAGAATGTTTGTTAAAGAAAGTTGATCTGGAGTCATGCAATGTGGACTTGCTGCAACTGTGCAACAAACTTGTGAAGCCTGGCAAGTCTAGCAATAGCTTAGCAAGTAATTTTCGAACTTGAAGGCCTCGTACACACGACCGGTTTTCTCGGCAAGAATTTATAAGAAAACTGCTGGGAGAGCTTTCTTGCCGAGAAAACCGTGCGTCTGTACGAGGCTTTTAGGTTTCTCGTCAAGAAAACTGCCGGGAATCTCGACGAGAAAAATAGAGAACCTGCTCTCTATTTTCTCGTCGGGATTCTCGTCGGCCTGTTTCCTGACGAGAAAACTGTGTGTGTGTGTGTATGCGGCAACAAGCTTACCTGTCCTCCGGTAAGCCCGCGCATGCTCGAAATGACTTTGACGCATGCGCGGTAGCTTCCTAGGCATAGGTAGGGTGTAGCAAGATGGCGGCGACGGCATCGAATGTGACGAGCGCATGCTCGTCGTAGTCGATGACGTCACCGCGTTCGTTCCATTCAAAAGAACGGCGGTTCTTTGGAATGGAGTGTGTGTACACTCAGCCGGCACAAGATTCTTGTCAGGAATCTCGGCAGGAAAAACAACAGGTTTTTTCCTGACGAGAATCTCGGCCGTGTATACTAAGCTGAAGCTCTATTGCTTGCTATCTGGGTCATTGCTTTTTGCATCACCTTATGAAATAAGCCTTCATGGGTTCCAGTTATACTTCATTGTAATCGTATTACATTAAATATTATCTATAATTATATCCTATGCCTCCCACTTTAGTATAATTTGTCATTTTTATTTTGGTTTAGAGCTTGTAATTTTTTATTGTTTTAAGTATGTTTTATGTGCATAGATTAAATATGACAGCAGTTTACAAAAATTGCAATGGTTTCAAATATTAGGTGCCTTGATATTTCTGTGGCTGGCTAGCAGGGAATTCTGGGTACACTAGTTAAAACTTCTCTATATAGTAACAATTATTAGAGTCTCCTACATCGTGTTACATTGTTTCAATATTTATGATGTGATGATACAATAGAATACTGAAATAAGATTTGTTTCCTATGTGGTGGGAGAGAAATGTTGCACTGTTTTTTTAAATGTAATTTTTTTTTTTAGTAAAATAATTACAGTAAAACCTTGGATTGCGGGCATAATTTGTTCCGGAAACATGCTTGCAATCCAAAGCACTCGTATATCAAAGCAAATTCCAACATAAGAAATAATGGAAACTCAGATGATTCGTTCCACAACCATTTATTCAGAAGTCCTTCGGTTTATAGTCCATATAAAAACATTATAGCAATGTGATGTGGTTGTGTAACCATAAAATGTCCATCCACAAATGGCAGCCCCACAAGGGAATTAAAAGTAAAATTCAGCAGAAGCTACAGAGTATAAAAAAGAGAAGAGAGGCGCCTCTAAGTGTAGCAATATGGTTACATTTAACCACTTCAGCTCCAGAAGGTTTTACCCCCTTAATGAGTAGACCATTTTTTGCGATACGGCACTGCCTTGCTTTAACTGACAATTGCACGGCCATGCGATCATGTGACGCTGTACCCAAACTAAATTGATGTCCTTTTTCCCCCACAAATAGAGCTTTCTTTTGGTGGTGTTTAATCAGGGGTTTTTATTTTTTGCGCTATAAACAAAAAAAAGACCGTCAATTTTGAAAAAAAATATATATTTTTACTTTCTGCTATAAGACACATCCAATAAGATTTTTAAAAAAAATCGAATTTCTTCATCAGTTTAGGCCAATTTGAAATCTGCTACTTATTTTTGGTACAAAATAAATCCCAAAAAGCGTATATTGATTGGTTTGCGCAAAAGTTACAGCGTCTACAAACTATGGGATAAATATATAGACTTTTTTTTTTTTTTTTTTTTTTTTACTAATAATGGCGATCAGTGATTTTAAGTGGGACTGCGACATTGTGGCGGACAAATCTGACATTAAGTGACACTTTTTGGGGACCTCTCCTGTGAACGATCGCGGTTGGCTGGCAGCCATCGCAGGCGCTGGACCCGCTGATTGGCTCCCACTGTGTCCAATCAAAGCGGGAGGGGGGCTCCGGAGGCGCGCGCCCCAGAGCCAAGAAGAGAAATCACGTACAGGTACGTGATTTTGCTCTTAAGGGCTGCCCTGCCGCGGTATATGTACATGGGGCGGTCCTTAGGTGGTTAATGAAGGTACAACATTTAGCAACTCACATGGTTGATGATTAAGGGCAGCACAGTGGTGTAGCACTTTCACCTAGCAGCAAAAGGGTCACTGGATCAAATCCCGACCATGACACCATCTGCCTGGAGTTTGCATGTTCTCCCTGTGTCTGCGTGGGTTTCCTCCGGGTGCTCCGGTTTCCTCCCACACTCCAAAGACATGCTGGTAGGTTAATTGGATCTTGTCCAAATTGGCCCAGTATATATGTATATATGTGTGTACGACTGTGTGTCCCAAGCGTGTCGAGATCTTACGGGGTAAAATGACCGCACCAGCCAAGCAGACACTGGCTGCAAAAAGCGCCTAGAGGTGATTCAGTTCGCATGTGAGCGCTATACAAGTCACTCATTCATTCATTCATTCATTAAAAGAGGCACATCTAAGTATGCAGGCATCCGGGGGGAAATCTGTCCACATAGACCGTTCTCCACACCGCCGACCCTCACCGCTATCAGTCTGCAATCATGATCGGGAAGACTACCCTGCAGTAAAGCGATCTGAAAGTGAGGCTTGAAGCATTTCGGGAGCGCAGCGTGGAAGGGATGATGTAGATGGCGGTGCGGAGGAGGATGGTCTATGTGGACAGCTTTACCCCGGATGCCTGCATACTTAGAAGAGCCTCTTTTTTGTACCTTCAATAAATGTAACCATATTGCTACACTTAGAGGCGCCTCTTCTCTTTTATACTCAGTTGTGACATGACGCTACTTGTACATCAAACACATTGCTTGTTTATCAAGTCAAAATTTAAAAAAAAATCGTTTCAAAACACTTTTAGACCAAGTTACTCTGAATCCAATGTTTTACTGTAACTGTAAATTAAAGGTGGCATTCATTTTGCTCAGGAAAATTTTGCTATAAAAAAAATCTGGCGGTGGTTTTATATTGAAGAAGACTAGAGACAAATCACTAGTGGCTTTATTTGCACCAACAGAGAATACAATGGAAGCATCTGTAAGTGTGTTCAGACCTTGGCGTTGCATTCGCAGCTCTGAGCTTTCCTCCTTTGTGAAAGGAGCAGATCCTGATGGTAATTGGTTGAATCAGATTTAACAATGCAAGCAGATAAACATTTGTGGCAGCCGGTGCCATGGCAACGTCACACTGCTTCTCCTCCTATTCCCCCCCTCCCCAGTCTCCATTCTAGTCGGCGACACTGTGGTCCGTGCTGTGAAGAGGCTTTCATGGCATAGCTCTATACTGGGGAAACTCTTTTAAAATGATGAACGAAGAGAGTACTCAGAAAACAGATGGAGGGGAACGACATAACGGGACCAACACGAGGAGGAAAAGACCCAAGAAGGTAAGATGTGGATGAGGGAGAGTCGGAGGCATGCTTCCTGGGGATGCAAGCTGCTCTATTAGGCGTGTCTGTGTCGGGGAGAAGAAGCTGCTTTCTCCGGGGCTGTGTGCGGAGAGCACCGAGGATTGGGGGACGCAGAGATGGAGCTGTGCTCATGTTACATGGTGAACTCAGAGGAGCTGAGTAGCGCTGTTAGTAGCTTCGCAAGAGTCTGTGTACAGCGCAGGTTATTCGGGAGCTTTGAACTCCTTGCTGAGAACTCAGGTCTAGTTTGCTATTTATATCTTTTCTTTATTGCACTCATTATGGGAAGTGTTGTTTATTGTACGCAAATAATCAGAGAGACCAACGTGCTTTTGTTAGTGCAATATTGTGACAGGTCTGACGTTGCACCCAGGAGAACTGTTGTTGATGTCTTGTCAGAGGAGAAAGGGAGTGTACACTCAGATATCTCTGGACAATTAAGGCGCTAAGACAATCCGACTGGTCACACGTCATTATTACCTGGGAAATGGCCAATGCTATTCCATCCTTCAAATTGGCTAGGTAAACAAATAGGATATACCATGGCCACACCCAGCCATTTACTCTGTGTCTGAGATCTTCACATACTGATAGCGTGGCAGTGAGGACATCAAAATATATAGGTGATGGGTCAATTGTATGTTTTACATGAATTACATAGGCAAATTGGATAGATTTTTAATCAATACCTGGATTCATTTTGTTCGGTTCTGTACATCAAGTTTGTGATATTTTGATTGCAATTTTTCTTGGTATTTACTATAGGGGTAGCTGATATTATTTTTATTCTAATGTATATCCAGCAGTTATAAAGTGTACATTTCTAATACCATAAAGGTAATTCGAGAGCAGACAGATATCAAACCATGTGACTGTACTGCCAGGTCATCATTTGAGTGATACATTTATCAACAGCCACGTTGAGTCTCTGTATGTGACTTCTATGCGGTCAAAATTTCCTGTTTGCATGTAAAATGGCACCTCTGTTAGCTGAGATAAGTAGAAAGGTAACGGCATACACATAGGTGTGCGCAGCCTACTGCCTTAGGGCATGGGTGCTTAACTTGTGGCCCACCGGCTGTTGTGTAACTACAAGTCCCATGAGGCACTGCAAGGCTGGCAGTTAAAAGCATGACTCCCAAAGCCATGAAGACTTGTAGATCCATAGCTGGAGGGCCACAGGTTGAGCACCCATGCCTTAGGGTGTGCACCCTAGAGCTCAATGTGTGTGTCAGTAGAGCAGTGGACATGTCAGTAGAGGAGTGAAAGGTGTCAGTAGTTTTTCATTATTTTATTCTTTTTTTACTATTTTATTTTTAAAGTATTTTTTCAAATATTATTTGTTATTATTTTTTTATTTTTTTTTTGCATCCTTGTTGGGGGGCTTTGGTGAAGTATAAGGGGTCTAAACAGACCATTGATGTCTCATTTTTGAGACAGATAAAGGGAATGAAGGAGATTCCCCAGTCCCTTTCTCTGCAGTCTAAGCTGCACTGGACAGTGCATAAATGGGAAATGCTCTGTGCTGAGCGCCTTCCTGTTCATTCACATACTGAAGCATAGTAAACTCACTTTACTAGGCTTCAGTTATGAATGAACACAGTGAGTGATCAGTACTAATGACTCACTGTGTTCATTCAGAAAAGGAAGAGGCCTGTAAATGGCATATTTACTGGCCCCTTCCCCTGATTTCCATTATGAAACATGCCCCAGGTGGGAGAAGTGCATTGCGGGGAGGAGGTGAGGGACATGCGAGGGCAGCAGGGGGGAATCTGCAGCGCATTGGGTGATTAGTGTGCACACGCTTATGAGTATACATAATGTTATATATATATATATATCAGTTGTTATTCAGTGCTCTTATCATCAGGGTTTTACAGTATTGTTGGTAACAGAGGAGAGTTTAAAGTTTCAGGTCATCCAAAACTGATATTCCAGATTTTTGTAGCTACAAATGAATTGATCTGCTATATACATTTGTATTTAAAGCCCTAGCTCCACCTTTCTGCTCCATCCATTCATTCAATGCTATCAATATCAACTGTGGGATCCATCTTGACTGTACAGGTTCCATTTTAGGAAACAATGTGTTTGTTTTGTAGGGGAATGATACGTACGTATGCCAGATACCTGTCTGACTGAAGATAAACACATGGTAAAAAGGAGTTATGTGATACTGAGACTTATAGGAAGCCAATGGGTTATATCAACACATAAGTGATATAATAGTTCTCCATTGACTTTTCTGTTAAAGGATTTTAGAAATTCCCAATATTTGAATAAAATAAAGTTAAAATCAATGTTTCTAAACTAACGGCATACTGTGTATTGAAGTGATTTTTTTTCTACCATGCAATTATAGAAATCTTTATACATCTCCCAGGGGAAGGTAAATCATGAAAGTGGATCTTGTTATAAGTAATCTGGGCCAATTACAGCTAAATGCTGTACCCAGCATTCATGGACATATGCCAGTAAAGCAGAATACGGGTATTCTGGGTATACATCCCTGAACACATATTGGGCTAGGCAAGTACCACTCAGTACAGCGTTCAGCCCCATCCAGCAGCAGCATTTTTCATTTGGTTTTGACTTTAATAGGCTGCAGGCAGCGGGGTTGGGCATTGTACCTGTGCCTCTCGTGTGCACTAGAACGCAAGGATTGGACGCACACAGGCTAAATGCCTAGTGTGCAAGAGGCCTAAAGAACAGGAACTTGCTTTGCAAATCATTTGGAAAGCTTTATTAACACAAAGCAAATGGAAGTTCTTTCCATCTGTGTGAATGAGACCTTAGACCCTTTAAGGGCACCCATGTGCCAAAATGTTGTCGTAATTATCGTTGCATAAACTGTAAAGCAAATAATAGTTCATTCGTCTTCAGTGTTGAGTTCAGCTTCTGATAGATGCGTCCTGCAGCTCCGCAGTCAGCAGGACATTATTCCGTTGCACACATTCTTACTAATTAGATGATCAAGGGGGCTTTAATAATGCCTGACAGTGATTGATGTACAAATTCTCTCTTATGTCTCTTAAGGCTGCATTGGTCCATTAGTCTGCAATTCAAATAAAACTTAATTGATGGTATATTCTTTAAGAAAAATCAAGAGGAAGAAAACCAAAACATTTCAGATTTGTGCTTCTGGATTTTTACATGAGCGCACCTACTGTATATCACCTTGCATAAAAGAATTAGCTAGCAGACCCTCCCAGGTGGACAGGAACAGAGCAATCTCCTATTGCAGAGAGATCTTGCTGCTGGAATATTTGAGACAAGTAAGAAGCCAGGGGCTGAATCAAGTCACCAGGCCTTATCTGAGAAGGCACCACTGTAATGATAGCAGAAGCAAGATCTTAGTTTATCTTCCAGACACCTTTGCCTCATGTACCACACGCAGTAGTTAACAGCTACTTTTTTTAAAGCATTTTAATGTGAGTGGGCAGTTCTGATTTTTGTCATCATTTCATACACTATAGAAGTGTGGGATTATTTTTTTTAGCACATTAATGCAAGACTTTATTGGTACACCAATACATGTTGTACTGAAAAGGCCTTTTTTTTTAATTCACCCTCAACGTTCACCCACAGGCAAAAAAAAAAAAACCTTACTCATTTTTATTCTCAGCAAATAGCAAGGCAACATGTCTGTTATAATATGCTTGAGGGCCAGGTACATATATTGTCTTTTGCATGAATGTATTGGTACCGTAATGTACACACATTAGGATTGTCTTCTACAGATGAACAAGTGCTACTACATGAGCCCATGGCTGTGAATGCAGATTGAGAGGTGTCAAAAATTACTAGGGATGTCCCGATACCGATACTAGTATCGGTATCGGTACCGATAGCAGGCATTTCCCGAGTACTTGTACTCGGGGAAAATGCTCCGATGCTTCAGCCGATACTTGGGCAGTCAGTGATGATCGGTGCGGCGGGGGAGTTACAAGCACCGATCTCCCTGTATAGATTTCAATACAGCCCGACAGCTTCTCCTGACCCCCCCCCCCCTCTTTTCAGCTGTTTTAGTGAAATCTATACAGCGGTAATCGGTGCTTGTAACTCCCCCAAAGCCGCACCGATCACCACTGACTGTCCCTGTATCCTACTCCAGTTCCCCCATCCATGCTGCTCTCCCCCGTGCGCTCTGTGTCCCCCCCTCCATGCTGCTGATGTCCTCCGTTATTCCGCTCTCCCCCGTGCGCTCTGTGTCCCCCCCTCCATGCTGCTGATGTCCTCCATTATTCCGCTCTCCCCCATGCGCTCTGTGTCCCCCCTCCATGCTGCTGCTGTCCTCAGCTCCGTGCCACCCTCCATATCCTCCTTCGCTTCCCTCTGTCAGGATGGAGAGCGGAGGTAGGAGCCGCTAAACCCGGCTCCTACCTTTTCCGAATGAACAGAGTCATCACTGACTCTGTCCATTCATATAACTGAAACATCGTAACCTGTGTGTTTACGATGCTTCAGTTTATGAATGGAGAGGAGCCGTTGTCTCCTCTCCATTCATTTTCAGTGCATCTGAGAAAGGGACTGGGGAATCTGTGTCCCTAGTCCCTTTCTCTGTCTCAAAGGGGAGATGTCAGAGGTCTGTTAAGACCCCTGATATCTCACCAAAGCCCCCCAACAGGGCTAGAAATAAAAAATAAATAGCAAATAATAAAACAAAAATAATTGTAAAAAAAAATAAATACACAGACCATACACCCCCCCACCCACCCCAACAAAGCATTGTAAAAAAACATGACAAAAAATAGTAAAAAAAAAAAATAAAATTGTAAAAAAAAAAATAGTAAAAAATAAATAAAAAATAGTAAAAATAAATAAAAATACTGACACATAAAAAAAAGTATCGGTATCGGCGAGTACTTGAAAAAAAGTATCGGTACTTGTACTCGGTCTTAAAAAAGTGGTATCGGGACAACCCTAAAAATTACATAAGAAAATTTTCCTAGGAAAGAGAACCTTGTGTTTTATTTTTTTCCCCCAAAAACATTTTATTGAAATTTCCGTACAGAAGTTAGCCGTATGTCAATTACGGAATAGAGCGTAAAAAGCCCTATCTGTAAGTACAATAGTTATATACAGTATTCAGTATACAATTTACAGCAAAAATCTACGGCTTATGGTTAGTGGTAATGACCATTATTACAAACATAGTAGAACAAGTAACATTTAGTGAATAGTCCAGCATTTAACGTGTGATGCGTTGCAAGGTAACATAATATTAGAGCGGGAATGGGGGGAATGGTGGAATGGGATGAAAAGGTATTGGGAATCAAGGAGAGAGAGGGCATCATGTTTAACGCTCCTGGATAATAGGAGTGATGCGTAATGATGGATCAGGGAGAGCATGATAAAAGTTTAATGAGAGGTAGAAAATGAACACAGTGGCCAATGTGGTTCTCCCTAATAAGGTATTCCAGGAGGGAGTATTGTTTCTGCCATGTATGGGGGGGGGGGGGATAGGAGATGGATGGGGGGTATGGCAGGAATAGGGAAGAGGGGGACTCGCCCAAGGCAAGGTGTTCGATCCTTGTGATCCTGTCAGACTATGTATACGAAAGGATCCAGAAGTATCGGAGGTATCCTATGTCATAGAGGGGTCTACTAGGCAACAGAAGGTCTCCATGGTTCGAAAGGGTATCCAGCATGCCCAAGTGGATGTGAATTTGGATGGGTGGTCATTGGCAATGCAGATGAGTTCTTCCATTTCTTCTATTTTGGTTATAGGGGTGAACCATTCAGAAAAGGAAGGGGTATGGGTTGAACCCCAATGAACTGGTATGCAGAGTTTAGCAGCGTTGATCATGTGCATTGATGGAGATTTGAAATATGATTTGTGTGGGATTGAGGTGTGATGGAGGAGAAACTGTGCTGCAGTGAAATCCAAAGTATAAGTTGTCACCTGTGATATTGTGATGTGAACTTCTTTGAAGAAAGTTTGGATTAGTAAGAAGTCCCACCAAATATGGAGGAGTGAGCCCACGTCTTTCAAGAGATGAATTTAATTTGTGGAGTAGGGCTGGTGTTCGATACCACCGCGATAGAATTTTGTAATTGTTTTCCTGTGTTGTAACATTAACTGAGCCCTTGTGAGCATTGCCATAAAGACGTTCCCATTGTTCAGGAATTAGGCAAGTTGCAGGTCTCGTTCCCAGGTTTTACAGGCTTTCCCTTCGTTAGAAAGTATTTTATGAAATAGCAAGCTGTGTTTTTTGTTGTGGTGAGTTTACAGAGCATAGGTGTTCAAATAGGGTAAGTGGTCGAGATATTGTGGATGTGTGGTCTAAGAGCATCGGAAATGGTGCAGCTGTTGACTCATCCAAAAAGGTAGGGGGGTGTTGGATAAATGAAGCGTTAGTTCGTCTTGTGTAAGCAGCGTACCATTCCAAAAAAATTAGTGTGCAAAAGTGTTATTGGTCTCCAGACCTAAAAGAAAGTCATTGGACATCCTGGGTGGGAATTCCGGGTTTAACTGTATCAGTGTTAGGGGGCCTGGTGTTGAAGACAGTCCGAATTTTTTGCACGCCTCTTGGAAACATACAGGAATTGTGTTTATGAGAGGGTGGTTTCGAAGCCTTAGCGAAACATGTTGGGTCTGTAACCATGGAATAGACCTGAGGCGTAATGGAGAAAATTAGTCTTCGAGCTGAACCCAGTCTTTGATTCAATGCTGGACAGACTAGTCTACACTCCTAGATAAGTGGCATGCCCGGTAGTAGTTGCGTAGGTCTGGTAACACAATACCTCCTTTTTGTTTCAGAAGGGTCAGCTGTTCATAATTAATATGTGGATGGCCTTGGCGCCACAGGAAGGCTATACATAATTTTTTATAGGAGTTGAAAAATGTAGTAGGCATTTTTTTTTATACATTTTTTATTTTCACAGAAACAGTGTTACAATTGCACAAGTCAACAGTTCCCAACCATGACATAACATTCATTATGAAAATTGCTAATCATATGGCTAACAAGATTTGTTGTTAGAAATACTGCTATGCTATAGTATCATTACATTGTATAATGGTTTAACAAAATTACTTTGTGAGCAATAGGAGGCAACAGAGTTTATCCCTTTATTATATTTTCCTTAACCAAGTAGTGCCCTGGTTAAGTCCAGAAGGTAGAAAGAAAAGTAGAAAAGAATGAATGAGAGAGAAGTAGAAGAGAAAAAAAAACATACCTGGTCGACCTCCTATTACCTCTACGGGGCGGGGCAGGTTAGGGGACCAACTACTGCTGAGAGGCTAAAAGGGACTGTTCCTTATAAATGAAATAGGGAGTCCAGACTTTCCAATATTTCTCATCTTGCTCTTTCAGCACCATAGTAAGATTCTCCATTTGTTGGATTTCTGTTATCTTGGCAAGCCAATGTGATCTAGCTGGGGGGTGGTACTCTTCCACAACTCTTGCACAATGCCAAGATACACACCTTCGCTGCAGTTTAGAGATGTTTTAGGAGTGAATTTTTTTTTTTTTAATGGATAGAAGAGTATCATGTAATAAGAAAGCTGCCTGGTTTTCTCCAATGCGACATTTACTTTTGGGACATTCTGATATAATCCTAGTACACACGGGCCGCATGTCAGGCAGCATCGGCCGGTTTAATAGAAACTGCCCAACATCTGGCCTGTGTGTACTGCAGCCGGTCCGACAGAATACGGCTGTTAGGCCGGCTTGTGTCGAAGAGGCATGACCAAAAAAGGTCTGCCGACCAGCTCCTGATCATTGACTGAGCACTGACCATTCTGGTAGGGGGGCTGCCCCCCTGTCAGAACACTATAGAACAGCAGGCTAGATCACTGTACTAACATTGGATTGTTAGTACAGTGGTTCCTCCTGAGCTGTCAGTTTTTTTACGTTCAGCCTGCTGGGTTGAACAAAAAAAAAAAGCTAGCAGTGTGTATTGGCTTTACTCTCTTCAGTGTTCTGGTGCAGAACATTGTAAAATGCACCCAACTTTATGCAGCACTCTGCTTTATGCCCCGTTCATACCTATGCAAATTGGTTGCGGCTTACACCTCATCCAATTCGCATAACATTATAAAATACATTGATTGTAATGAGGCTGGTTCACATATGTGCGATGCATTCGCACTGTGCATTGCCCAAAAAATGTGTGCGTTTTCTAGGCATTGCGGTGCTGCTCAGGTGCGAATTCAGGCCCATTATCTTCTATGGGCATGCATCTGATTCGCAGATGTAATCAGTTCTCATCAGGATTTCTCTCCCAGCTCACTACACTTCCCCCCCTCCCCCTCCCCTCTCCCAGGTCACCAAATTTGCAGCTAAAACGCAGATGATCCGCTGAACAGCTCTCTTATCTCTTTACAGAGATAAGAGAGCTGTAATTCACACCGCACAAGTGTGAACCCAGCCTTGAAGTCACCCCTAGTCGCCGCAAGTCGCCTCAAGTCGCGCGGCATGAGAAAATCAATGTAAGTGAATGAGAGCCGTTTTAATGCACACTACTGAAGCCGCTTTGACTTCAAAAAAGGTTCCTGAACTACTTAAATCCGACTTCTAGGCGAATTGTAGGCAACTTGTACCCATAGATTTCAATGGAAATTGCCTCCAAGTCGGATCCCCTGTCTTAACTGAAGCAACTTTCCAGGAAGTAAAAATAGTTTTCCAGGCAAACCCCTCCCTCCCTCCCACAGAGCTTATTGTTTGATTGGCCACTGGAAAGTAGCCTGTCCTGGAGGTGACTTGAAGTTGCCTTGTAAGTTGCCTGGAGTCGCGCTGTGATTCATACACAAGTTGTGTCTCGGCTTATACTCGAGTCACTTTTTTGCGCCTAATCTCCCGGATTTTGGGGAGCCGGTACCTGCCGGCCATAGGTCCCCTGGACCCCAAACTTGGCACACATGTAGCCCCACTCTTCCTCTACAAGTGTGCAAAGTTTGTTGTCCGGGGGACCTACGGCCGGGGAGCACAGATTTTTCAAAACCGGGCACCCCTTCCATAGACTCCCATGTTAAATGTCAGTCTAGTCATGGACACAGTGAGGCATGCACATGGACACAGTGAGGCACAGTGAGGCATGCAGATGGACACTCTAGGCTTATACTCGAGTCAATACGTTTTCCCATTTTTTTGTGGTAAAATTAGGTGCCTCGGCTTATATTCAGGTCGGCTTATACTCGAGTATATGCGGTAAATGGAATATACCAAATCCGCTGATTACAAGTGATTTTTGCATTGCTGCACAACACTGATTTTGAATAACATTGCACATTCTATCAAAATTACATCTGCTGAATATGTTTTGGAAATGTTGCCTAACCCATCAAGTTTTAGCTGATAACATGGAAATAGCAGGTAATATTATTATAAGAATTTATGTTATAGACACTTTGACTGGAAAATATTAAAATTGTTATGTACGTCATATTATTGTGAGGTTAGTCCTTACTTTTTCCTAGTTTACTTATTTTCCAGGCTGACTAACAGAATTTCCATTTATCTGTTACATCAGCGTATGCTACTTGTGAAAAATATAGTAAAGACATATAGAAGCAGGAAGTGGTTAACAATTTCTGGCTGCTTGATTTTCAGACTCTAGTATTTCCTTCTAACAGCCTGATGACAGCACTTCTGTCTGTTCCCATAACTTCACTAGTCTCCTTAGCAGACCCACTTCTTCCCAGTGCTCCTAGTGTGCCTAAATATCTGACATTAGTTCCACTAGCCTGACTGGAATGTGCCTTTCCATTGTTATGCTATGCCACCGCTACTTCTTTCAGTGCAGCTCAAGTCTCTTCCTGTCTATTTAGTAGATATATCACTTCTCTCTGTTTATTGCAGGTGCATAGGGCCACTTATCAAATGTATTATTATACAGGATTTATACAGCGCCAACTGTTTGTGCAGCGCTTTACAATTTAAGATTAAAATAACATTTAAAAATTTAAATTAGATCTGTGATAGTTACTTACAATAAAGTGAAAATGAAACAGGGACTGTCTCAATAATGCCGCGTACACACGTCCGTTTTTAATGTCATTTTTAAAACCGACGTTTTTCTCGTCGTTTTTTTTCTTGTTTCCTCTCAACCCTGTCTTGCGTACACACGATCATGAAAAAAAACGCTTGAGCAAAGCGCAGTGACGTACAACACGTACGACGGCACTATAAAGGGGAAGATCCGTTCGAATGGCGCCACCCTTCATGTTAGTAAAGTTTGTTGAGCGACGATTCGCGCTTTTCAGCCTCGTGCTTTTCAGTCTGTTACAGCGTGACGAATGTGCTATCTCCATTACGAACGCTAGTTTTACCAGAACGAGCGCTCCCGTCTCATACTGAGCATGCACGGTTTTTTTCCCCTCGTAAAAGCATACACACTACGGTTTTTCACGACGTTAAAAAAAACAACGTGAAAAACAACGTGAAAAAATAGAGCATGTTCGAAATTTTTAATGGCCGTTTTTCACGTCGTTAAAAATGCTCTGGAGCCTACACACGATCATTTTTAATGCCCATTTTTAAAAATGGCATTTTTAACGTCATGAAAAACGATTGTGTGTACGCCGCATAAGAGACCATTTGGGCTTTAGATGAAAGACTTTATGTATGGGTAATTCTTGCATCCTTTCCTAGGATTTTGAGTCAGGGGCTCAAAACGTTTGCTGTTGGTATTAATATTTTACTTTATTTTGCTCTCAAAAATGTATTTAGCAAATGTAGGTTAGCATTTCTAGAACTGAAATCCACCATTATTGAGTTCTATGCTTCATTCTGTATTTGGTTAAATGAATTCTGTGAGAAGAAAAAGATAAAAGATTCTCATAAAAAAAAGTCACACCACTATACTGGCAAGTAACTCGGACCTTTGCTACACCAGTCAATGAATCTTCATCATCTTCAGCATCTGACACACTTCCCGTCTGTGTCACTCCATTGTTCTCTATTGCTTTAAAGCGGAACTTCACCCAAAAGGTGACGTTTTCGCCTTTCTGTGCCCCCCCCCCCCTCTTCACCTCCTCTTCAACTTTTGAATCGTTTTTTTTTTTTGGGGGGGGCATGTATCTGGTTTTCCACCCACATCGCCTAGGCAATGCTCGCAGCCTCTTAGGACACGTCACAGGTCCCAAAAGACTGCGGGACCATTCACACAGCGCACCGCGGCCTAGGCACAAAGGGAAGCTGGCTGTGAAATTGCAAGGAATCACAGCTGGTTTCCCACAGTTAGCATGGCAGTGTCGGGGACCTGAAGACCATTGAAGAACCAGTGCAGGTGAGAACAGCACTGGATTCCTGGACAGGTAAGTGTCCTTTTATTAAAAGTCAGCAGCTACAGTATTTGTAGTTGCTGATTTTTTTATTTATTTTTTGCTTTTTGGGGGGAGGGGAGAAAACGACTGAAGAAACCACTTTTAGTATGAACTTTACAAGACCTCCTACTTGTCCCTGTTTTGATGCAGTAGTCCAGATCAGTGGTTCCTGAAATTCATCACCTATTTCAGTACTTGGATCTGGTGTGTTGGATGCATGTTGAATTCCTGGTCTCCCAGTGGGCTCAGTGATTCCTTCTTCATATCCCTATATCAATACTTTGTCTTGTAGCGAAATAGCGCTCGAAGGAATGAACCACAGCATGCAGAGGGGGACCAAGCATGTGACATTCCTTTTAGTGAAGTGTTGGATGCTAAAGATTTCTCACCAAGCATAGCTCCTGCAGACATTCTATATCAGCGACATGGGCGCTGGGAATGGTAAATATTAACCCTTTACTTTGCAGGGAGACCATAAGAATTTAAAAGTGACTTTAAAGTAATTTCAAAGATGTACTTCCGTCAAACAGCCAAATACATAGATGAAATACATATATCGCAGCTGTTTTACCTGCCATAGGATTTATATTTCTGGCCATCCTGTCCTGAAATGTACACAGCTCTGCAACACAGCACAGCCTGGTGTGGCAGGGCAAAATACCTGTTTTTTTTTTCTCGGCTGCAGCTAAGTTACATAAGTCTTGTCTCTGCCCAGCCTGTAAATTGGACATTAAAAGGAGTAGCAGCAGATTAATGAGCTAATTTCTCTGCCACTCTACTCTGGTTTCATCTCAGCATGTCTCTTGTTAGGACATTAGCACTGCAGCACTACTGACTGGCTCCTTGTGCTGCCTTTCTCTCTGCAATTCAGAGGGACTGCAAGAGGTAAAAATCAATTACTTGCACTGCTTACAAGTACCTGCTTTTGAAGTTGTTTTTATAATTGTCCTCCCGATCCATTCTACAGATGACAAAACCTACCCAGCGTTGGATGCGTAGCCCTGGAAACTCCTAAACAAGTACTCCAGGCTTTGTTTCTTACCCATGCATGTGCTCTGATAGAGTTAACTGTGCATACATGGGTAGGGAACAAATATAGAAGTGCTTGTTTGAGAGTTTTGGGGCTGCACGTCCAACAACAAGTACGTCCTGCCATCTGCATGGGGGGGGGGGATAATAATATTAGCAGCTGAAAAAGTAAGAATTTAATTGCAAAATGGAGCACAGCATGGTAATGTATTAAGAACACTGTAATACATATGGAGGTTTTTGGCAAAAGTACATTTGTACTAACAATTTGATAACCATTTTGTACATGTAGCGATACCCCCAAACTAAGGGAGCCACTGGTTCGCTTTTGGGCCCTGTACACAGCACAGCCAACCCCCGGCAATCTACTCAGCCCTTCTCTGGCACAGCTAGTCTATGGGTGGTATTTCTATATAGCTCTATACCAGTTTATGCACAATCCCACAATACCTTTCTTCTAGTAATAAGATGTATATATATATATATATATATATGGACTCCAATACCAGATTGATAAAATGTAAAAGGTTTACTTGTAGATAAAAGGGGTTAACAGTTAATATTACATATAACACATAACACATGCATGCAGAGCCCTGCAGTAATACTAACAGTAGTTAATTATAGTGCGCAATTAGTTCTAACACACACTAACATATAGCTTGAGTCCCCGTTAGCAATATGGCGCCCAATGGTACTATCAACTCCCAGTCAGGCCTGACTCATTTAAAGCTCAGTCTCTAGAGAAGGAATCTTTGCATGCCAGATGATCGGTGGTGCACATACAGGAACAATATTTGTAATCCAACAAGGTCTAAGATAATGAAACAACTCCCCGGAGACTATGTAACTCAGTCCTCCAACTAGTCTCCAGACAGGAGAAAAGGGAAAGTGTAACCCGACGGCCAAGGCCGTCAATAGGCCTAATAAAGTACTCGGTTATAGCTGTGAGCAGGTGCTCTCTCACCCCTCCGGACTCAATCCCAGTCCGGGACTCCCACCGCTGTGTCCACACACACAGGGTCTGCCACCGCCTGATCTCCGGTCCACTGACTTCCGCGAAGCAGGTAGATGTCTGCAGCCGCACAGGCTCCGCAGCGAGGTGGAAGGCTCTCTGGAAGTGCAGCAGGTCCGCACAGGAAGTCCTCTTGCCAGCCGCGCGGTGTCCAAAGAGGCCGGGCTAAGCCTCGCCCTCCCCTTTTATACCCCACCCATGAGTCTCTGCAGCGGCCCAATGCACCCTGGGTGCCCAACGGGATTCTGGGTAACGTAGTCCATGGGGCCTCAATGGAGACCCCGCTACATACACTTGCATTTGTTTACTTATGTTCCCCACATAAGGCAGTGTGAATGCAAACCAGCTTCAAGCTACAAGAAAATCAGAACTCAGAAGCGGGTCAGGAGTAATTCCAAGACAATGCAATTACTGTACACACAGAATGGTATATTAAGACAATATTCACAATGCAGTACCCCAAAGCAATCAGATTACCATTAAACACAATATATTGTCTGTGAGGTATGGCGCAGGAAGTACATGTGACTGTACTGTAGCTTTGTTTTGTAGAGTGCAGAGTACCATCTGGTAAAAAAATTAAATCTTCACATTGTCTTGATATTTTGTTTTTAGCGGTCGTTCTTCTTTTCCCAATAAACTTCCATTCTGGATTGCACAAACATACATGACTAATGCTGGCAATATTTCTGAAGACCAAAGTTTAGATTGCCTGCATTTAGGAGCATTCATTTTGTTATATTAGAAAAAAGAATGCAAAGTCATCCTCAGATGAGACGCTGTAAAAATTCGATTAGAAGCACAGTGCATGGAGAAATAAACTGATGGAAAGGTTGTGAGGCAGTCACGGTGAATTTTATGTGAGAAGACACTGAGGACATTTTGTCACTTGCCAGGGTCAAGAGCAGTACTAAAGGCAAGAGGCTGAGTCAGGCCGAGAGTGAGGGAAGCTACGTATAATCCATATTGTGTGCTGTAAGACCAAGACTCACTGTTCCCTTGCATTATTTGCCAGTTGCTTTGAAATAATGCGAGGTACAATAATATGGAAATTCTGAATAGAATCACTTCAGCCAATGCTCTGTCTGTCTATGTTTAATACCAGGTACACAAATATAACTAAGCTATTTAAGAAACTAGGGCTATAAATCCCAAACAGGATGCAAGCTTTATTATTAAATTGCAGTAATATATCTTGTGCACTTAATATTTCTTTTTGTAATTTGATTTCCCCGAGTGCCTTTGAAGGTGAAAAGTTTTTAAGTAACGTTACTTCATCTTCTTTGTTTCATCACTAAGAACTATTGCACTCTGCTAAATATCTATCTATCTGTCTGTCTGTCTGTCTGTCTGTCTATCTGTCTGTCTGTCTATCTATCTATCTATCTATCTATCTATCTATCTATCTATCTATCTGTCTGTCTGTCTGTCTGTCTATCTATCTATCTGTCTGTCTGTCTGTCTGTCTGTCTGTCTGTCTGTCTGTCTATCTATCTATCTGTCTGTCTGTCTGTCTGTCTGTCTGTCTGTCTGTCTATCTATCTATCTGTCTGTCTGTCTGTCTGTCTGTCTGTCTGTCTATCTGTCTGTCTGTCTGTCTGTCTGTCTGTCTGTCTGTCTGTCTGTCTATCTATCTGTCTGTCTGTCTGTCTGTCTGTCTGTCTGTCTGTCTGTCTGTCTGTCTATCTATCTATCTATCTATCTGTCTGTCTGTCTGTCTGTCTGTCTGTCTGTCTGTCTATCTATCTATCTATCTATCTATCTATCTATCTATCTATCTATCTATCTATCTTTTAGTTGTACTATGGCATGTCATGACTATATGCATGGGAATAATGAAAGGGTAGTGTTGAAACCTTGGAACTGTCCAATTGCTAAAGGAGAAACAGTAGTGTTTGACTGGGATATCTGGATTTTGGGCTGGGGTCTTGTCCATGCCAAGGACTGTTTTCTTTGGTATGTATAAAAATGTCAAATAAAATACAAATTTTTAATCATGTAGGAAATGTATAAAGTGCTTCATGCATCAAATAATATTCATATGAAGTTTAATAATAATATTAAATGTTACTTTGACGGCATTAAACACTTTATACATTTCAAATATAATTAAAATACTTTATTTTAATTTTACTTATTTATAGATTATTTGTATACTTCTGTTGTATTCGTGAGGCCATGATGGGGATGTTCTCTGATCATTATACATGTTGGACTTGTGATCAAGTCTTTTATCTCATTTAAGAACAAATCTGTATTACAGTACTGGACGATTGCTGTGGTGCTTTAGTCTTAAGACCCTCTCAATGGCTATATGCAAGTGACTGACCATTTTCTTGTGTTTAGTTCAGCTCCTGATGATATCAGTTCCTAAAACAAGTCACAATAAACTACACATAGTGGTGCATTGATTTGCAGTGGGCTACATTTATCAGATTGAAAATCTTGACAACCGAGATTGTATATGAGCAGTTGCTATGCATGCACTCGGAGATACCATTCTCAAAGACAAAGCTGGCTTTTTACACTTACTTTATCACTGGTGAGCTGCCTTGCACCCCGGAGTCTGAATCTGTCATCTGTTCTTTGTACTCTGTTTTCTTTTACCCTCGGGTTACAAGCATAGAAACGGGGCCTTCTCTGTTTGGACAGTTTGTTCTGGTCATAATAGGACCATTTTACTGTGCTGACCCTCCTGTGAATCTGAGACAAGCCCTCCATGTAAGACTTTCTGGTAAACACTTGGTCATTAATTGATCTTCTGCCAGAATGCAGCCACTTGTTGGCAGGCATTGACTGAATAACAGTTATTCACACAGTTATCATAAATTGGAACATTATTTTATTGTTTCCCAAGAAAATTAATTGGATTGTAAAATATAGTCTCAGAAATGTTTTTCCATTCTATATATGATAGCGGGTTTGTTAAAATATATTACTAATTAATTTGGAGCATGATATTCACCATAGAAAGAAACCTGTACATTATTTGTGCAGCGTTTACCTTTAAAGCTCAACTACACTTTTCAAACAGTGGGAGGGATTTACTAAAATGGGACCATGCAAACTCTAGTGCAGCTCTGCATAGAAACCAATCAACTTCCAGGTTTTATTGTCAAAGCCTAATTGAACTAGCTAAAATTAGAAGCTGATTGGCTACCATGCACAGGTGCACCAGATTCTGAGTGCTCCGCTTTTAAGAAATCTCCTTCAGCCCTGGTTCACATTGGTACGATTTGAGATGCAATTTGACATGTCAAATTGCATTTCAAATCTGCGGCATTTGCCGGCAATGGCACCCTCCTAATTGGTGCGAAGCCGCATCTGCGGCGCTGCACCGATTTAAAAAAGTTGTTTCTGTACTACTTTTTGCGATTTCGGGCTGCGATTTACATTGACATCTGTGCAGAAACCTGCACAGATGTCTCTGAAATCGTGGCCAAAATCGGGACTGACAAGCGAGAGTGAAATCGTGCGAGTCCAGCTGAACTCGCACGGCTTTATTCCCGCAGCCCAGTGTGAACCTGAGCTCAGTGTGTTTTTTGGGGGGAAATAGTCCAACAGTGTAAAAACTAAAGAAAAGGCTTTTGCTGCAATACTGAACTCTTCTACAGCACTATTCCCCACATACTTGGTACTCTTCGATCCATTGATGCTCAGTAAAATCCAAAAGAATGGTGCTCACTAGTGATGAGCCGAACACCCCCGGGTTCGGTTCGCACCAGAACCCGCGAACGGACCGAAAGTTCGAACGAACATTAGAACCCTATTAAATACAATGGATGCGAACGTTCGAATTCTAAAGTGCTAATTATAACAACTATTATGCATGTTATTGTCCTAAAAAGGGTTTGGGAACCCGGGTTCTGCACCAGGGGACATGTATCAATGCAAAAAGAAGTTTTAAAAACGGTCGTTTTTCGGGAGCAGTCATTTTAATGATGCATAAAGTGAAAAAAAAAAAGTCAAATATTCCTTTAAATATCGTACCTGGGGGGTGTCTAAAGTATGCCTGTGAAGTGCCACGTGTTTCCCGTGTTTAGAACTGTCCCTGCACAAAATGACACTTCTAAAGGAAAAAAAAGCCATTTAAAACTGCTTGCGGCTTTAATGTAATGTCTGGTCCCGGTAATATGGATGAAATTCTTTAAGAAAAATGGCATAGCTACCCCATGACCCCCCCCCTACCCCAGCCCATTACCAGCCCCTTTGGGTCTTGTATGGATATTAAGGGGAACCCCGCACATAAAATAAAAAAGGCCCTATATACTCTGAACAGCCCTATACAGGCGGTGCATACAAGACAGGGACTGTAGGTTTGTTCTTATGTAGAGTCTGTTTGTAATTTTGAACAGGTACATTGTTGAAGTGTAGCTCCAGACCAAAAATCTATTTTTAAACTTTTTGGAAAACATAGGTAAGGGTTATCACCCCTGTAACATTTGTTTTGCTGTCTGTGCCCCTGTTCAGAACATTTCACCTCACTTTCCGTCCCAATGACAACTCTTTTTGAAATGTGGTCTTTTTCTTGAAACAAGGATTGCTGATAAAGCATCAGTACAGAGGAGACACCTTTCTCCCATATTTATTCTTACAGGAGAGAATTTTCCTTCCTAGTGGTAGATTTCCTCTCACTTCCTGTTGTCTTCTTGCGTTTGCAAGTAGGAGTCGTTTGTAAGTTGGATGTTTGAAAGTAGGGACCTGCCGTATATACTCTGCAGAAATAGGCCCCTTAGTTGTTGGTGTTGGCACAACACTGTAAGCACTCACAGTTACTCTTGGTTGGTGCTGGAACGCCCTGCTGTCAACTATTATATCAGGAATTTTAATTACATATAATTGTTGAACAGTGGTAGTAAAAATTGGGCCTTTGATGGTGGTGCTGGTGCCACAACACTGTAAGCCCTGACAGTTACTCTTGGTGGGTGCAGCAATGGGCCCTGCTGTGAATTATTAGATCAAGAATTGTAATTACATGCCCCTGTTGAACAGGGGCTGAAAAATTGGGCCTTAGGCACTGGTGGCACAACACTGCAACCCCTCACAGATACTGTACTTGGAGCACAGCAATGAGCCCTGTTGCAAAGTATTGCTTCAAAAATTGTAATGACACGCCCCTGTTAAACAGGGGCTGAAAAATTGGGCCTTAGGCACTGGTGGCACAACACTGCAACTCCTCACAGATACTGTACTTGGAGCACAGCAATGAGCCCTGTTGCAAAGTATTGCTTCAAAAATTGTAATGACACGCCCCTGTTAAACAGGGGCTGAAAAATTGGGCCTTAGGCACTGGTGGCACAACACTGCAACTCCTCACAGATACTGTACTTGGAGCACAGCAATGAGCCCTGTTGCAAAGTATTGCTTCAAAAATTGTAATTACACGCCCCTGTTAAACAGGGGCTGAAAAATTGGGCGTTAGGCACTGGTGGCGGCACCCATAAACAAAAATGATCTTACAAGCTATCATCATCAATCGTATCATTGAGGACTCGGAGGAGGAGGATAGCCAGTCAACATAACAGCACAGGCACTCAGCATCAGCATCAGTCTTGAAGGGATGTGACATGTTAAAATCAATTAGTCTGTTATATCAGCATCAGGTGTGTGGTAGCTGGTGGTGATCCAAGACTGGTTCATCTTGATGAAAGTCAGTCGATCAACCGAGTCGGTGGACAGGCGCACCCTGTGATCCGTGACAAATCCTCCAGCAGCACTGAATGTGCGTTCCGAAAGAACGCTGGATGCAGGACAGGCCAGTAGCTCAATTGCATACTGTGCAAGCTCTGGCCAGTGATCCATCCTCAAGACCCAGTAAGCCAGAGGATTTTCGGTGGGGAAGGTGTCCAAGTCTGACCTTGCCCCTAGATATTCCTGCACCATGTTTATCAGACGCTGGCGATGGTTGCTGGAACCGATCATACTTTGGGGCTGCGGACTAAAGAATTGTCTGAACGCATCGGTCAGACGGCCACCTTCCCCACCGCTCCTTCTTTGACTGGCCGAAGCCTCAGCAACTCGTTGTCCAGGACCAGGAGTTTGCAACCTCCCAGTCTCTGGGAACGCGTTGCACAGACCTTTCTGCAAGGCCTCCCGGAGTTGTCTCATCCTCTGCTCCCTCTGCGACGGTAACATAAGGTCCGCAACCTTACCCTTGTACCGTGGATCAAGGAGAGTGGCCAGCCAGTAATGGTCCCTCTCCTTGATCCGAAGAATACGAGGATCCTTCCGCAGACTTTGCAGGATCAGGGAGGCCATGCAGCGTAGGTTTGCTGAGGCATTCGCTCCGGAGTCCTCTGGGTCACTAAGGACGACATGATCCGCAGCCACCTCCTCCCAGCCACGTACAAGTCCACTGGTTTCTTGGGACTGTAAATCATCCCTAAAAGACTGCTGCTGATGATGCTGAGTGCCAGCCTCCACCTCCATGCTGACACAATCCTCCTCCTCCTCCTCCTCCTCCTCCTCCTCTTCCTGTGCGATGGGTGGGACAGAAGGAACACTGTCTGGGTAAAGGGGGCCTTGAGAGGCAAGGAAGTCCTCCTCTTCCTGCCTCTGTTCTGCCTCAAGTGCCCTGTCCATTATTCCACGCAGCGTGTGCTCCAACAGGTGGACAAGAGGTACAGTGTCACTGATGCATGCACTGTCACTGCTCACCATCCTCGTGGCCTCCTCAAATGGTGCCAGGACAGTGCATGCATCCCTGATCATGCCCCACTGGCGTGGAGAAAAAAAACCAAGCTCCCCTGACCCTGTCCTGGTGCCGTAGTCGCACAGGTACTCATTGATGGCCCTCTGCTGCGTGTGCAGCCGCTGCAGCATGGCCAACGTTGAGTTCCACCTGGTGGGCATGTCACATATAAGGCGGTTCTTGGGCAGGTTCAACTCCTTTTGCAGCTCAGCCAGGCGAGCACTGGCATTATAAGATCTGCGGAAATGCACACAGACTTTCCTGGCCTGCCTCAGGACATCCTGTAAGCCCGGGTACCTGCCCAAGAAGCGCTGCACCACCAGGTTAAGGACGTGAGCCACACAGGGCACATGGGTCAGTTGTCCCTGTCGGAGGGCGGAGAGGAGGTTGGTGCCATTGTCGCAAACCACCATTCCTGGCTTAAGCTGGCGTGGCGTCAACCACCTCTCGGCCTGGCCCTGCAGAGCAGACAGGACCTCTGCCCCAGTGTGGCTTCTGTCCCCCAAACACACCAGCGCAAGCACGGCATGGTATCTTTTTGCCTGCGTACTTGCGTAGCCCCGTGAACGGCTACGGAGCACCGCTGGTTCATAGGACAAACCACAGGAAGAGGCCATGGAGGAAGAAGAAGAGGAGGGGGTGGAGGAGAGAGGTGTGTCACAACCAGTAGTAGCATTTTGGAGGCGTGGCGGTGGGACAACCTCCAACACTACTGCACCTTGTCCTGAATCCTTCCCAGCTGCCAAAAGAGTGACCCAATGGGCCGTGAAAGAAAGGTAACGTCCCTGTCCATGCCTGCTGGACCATGAGTCAGCGGTAATATGCACCTTACCGCTGACCGCCCTGTCCAGCGAGGCCAAGACATTGCCTTCCACATGCCGGTAGAGAGCCGGAATAGCCTTCCGTGAGAAAAAGTGGCGTTTGGGAACCTGCCACTGAGGAACCGCACATTGCACAAACTCACGGAAGGGGGCCGAGTCTACCAACTGAAAAGGCAGCAGTTGAAGCGCTAGCAATTTAGCCAAGCTAGCATTCAACCGCTGGGCATGTGGATGGCTGGGAGTGAACTTCTTTCGACGGTCCAGCAGCTGGGGCAGGGAAATTTGCCTGCTAGAATCGGACGTCGGTGTACTGCTAGCAGAGTGGGCGCAAGTACTTGGCTGTGACACACCTAATTCTACACCTTCATTCCTCTCAGTGCATGTTTCAGAGAGGACTGAAGTTATAGTGGGGTTGGAGATCCCAGCTGATGCGGTGCAAGGAGAGGTCCGCTTTGTTCTTTGGTGTGGGTCTTTGAGGTAGGCTTGCCAACGAGCTGCATGGCAGGTCAACATATGTCTGGTCAGGCATGTGGTACCCAAGCGGCTGATGTTTTGGCCACGCGATATACGCTTGAGACATATGTTGCAAACAGCAGCTGTGCGATCTGATGCACTAGCCTCAAAAAAGGCCCACACCAAAGAACTTTTTGAATGACGGGCAGAGGCAGCGCCCTGCACAGGTGGAGCTCTGCGGTGTGATTCCGTCGGTGTACTGCCCTTACGCTGGCCACCAAAGGGCATCCTGCCTCGTTGGAGATGTGCCTCCTCCTCATCCTCCTCCTCCTCCTCTCTCCTATTAGGCACCCACGTGGAGTCAGTGACCTCATCATCCCCTCCCTCCTCATCACTGGAGCCAATCTGGCAGTATGCTGCAGCTGCTGGAACATGACTGCCAGATTGGTGTCCTTCTTGAGCATCCCCTCTGTCTGCTCTCACGCTACTGCCTTCCTCTAGCTGGGTTTCATCATCAGACCCTTCGAAACGCTGGGCATCCTCCTGGAGCATGTACCCAACACTGTGCTGAAACAGTTCGGGGGACTCCTCAGGAGGAGGACATGGTGGGTCTAGGGAAGGAGTGACTGATGATTTGTCTGACATTGATACCAGGGAAGACGACGCTTTGGCAGCTGCTTTTCCAGTACCCTGAGCCTGGGTGAGAGAGGATGAGGAGGAGGAGGAGGGCTTGGTCATCCACTCTACCAAGTCTTCGGCATGATGTGGCTCAACATGTCCAGCTGCCGAAAAGAAGGACAAGCGTGTCCCATGGCCATGTGCTGATGACAATGCACCGCGTCCACGACCAGCACTGTTGCCCCCAGACACAGAGCCTGCTTGCCCTCTTTTATTGCCTCCTGACTGTCTGCCTCTCCTTGTTTGCCTTCCAGACATTCTAATAGATGGCCTGCAGGGAGATGGGAAAAAAGCAATAAGGGCTACCTTCAGGTGTCCTTCTCTGTCCCTTGAAACAAGGACTTTCACAGTGAAAGAAACTGACACTCTCCCTACCTACAGTTTTCTGTCCCTAGAAAAAATATTTTTTTTAAGCACAATATAGCACAAGGACAATTCACTCACTGTCCTTACAGGTCCCTGGAAACAAGGACTTGCAGAGTGAAAGAAAAAAAACACTCTCCCTACCTACAGTTTTCTGTCCCTAGAAAAAATGTTTTTTTTAATCACAATATAGCACAAGGACAATTCACTCACTGTCCTTCCAGGTCCCTGGAAACAAGGACTTGCAGAGTGAAAGAAAAAAAACACTCTCCCTACCTACAGTTTTCTGTCCCTAGAAAAAATGTTTTTTTTAAGCACAATATAGCACAAGGACAATTCACTCACTGTCCTTACAGGTCCCTGGAAACAAGGACTTGCAGAGTGAAAGAAAAAAAACACTCTCCCTACCTACAGTTTTCTGTCCCTAGAAAAAATGTTTTTTTTAATCACAATATAGCACAAGGACAATTCACTCACTGTCCTTACAGGTCCCTGGAAACAAGGACTTGCAGAGTGAAAGAAAAAAAACACTCTCCCTACCTACAGTTTTCTGTCCCTAGAAAAAATGTTTTTTTTTAATCACAATATAGCACAAGGACAATTCACTCACTGTCCTTACAGGTCCCTGGAAACAAGGACTTGCAGAGTGAAATAAACTGACACTCTCCCTACCTACAGTTTTCTGTCCCTAGAATAAATGTTTTTTTTAAGCACAATATAGCACAAGGACAATTCACTCACTGTCCTTACAGGTCCCTGGAAACAAGGACTTGCAGAGTGAAAGAAAAAAAACACTCTCCCTACCTACAGTTTTCTGTCCCTAGAAAAAATGTTTTTTTTAATCACAATATAGCACAAGAACAATTCACTCACTGTCCTTACAGGTCCCTGGAAACAAGGACTTGCAGAGTGAAAGAAAAAAAACACTCTCCCTACCTACAGTTTTCTGTCCCTAGAAAAAATGTTTTTTTTAATCACAATATAGCACAAGGACAATTCACTCACTGTCCTTACAGGTCCCTGGAAACAAGGACTTGCAGAGTGAAATAAACTGACACTCTCCCTACCTACAGTTTTCTGTCCCTAGAATAAATGTTTTTTTTAAGCACAATATAGCACAAGGACAATTCACTCACTGTCCTTACAGGTCCCTGGAAACAAGGACTTGCAGAGTGAAAGAAAAAAAACACTCTCCCTACCTACAGTTTTCTGTCCCTAGAAAAAATGTTTTTTTTAATCACAGTATAGCACAAGGACAATTCACTCACTGTCCTTACAGGTCCCTGGAAACAAGGACTTGCAGAGTGAAATAAACTGACACTCTCCCTACCTACAGTTTTCTGTCCCTAGAATAAATGTTTTTTTTAAGCACAATATAGCACAAGGAGAATTCACTCACTGTCCTTCCAGGTCCCTGGAAACAAGGACTTGCAGAGTGAAAGAAAAAAAACACTCTCCCTACCTACAGTTTTCTGTCCCTAGAAAAAATGTTTTTTTTAATCACAATATAGCACAAGGACAATTCACTCACTGTCCTTACAGGTCCCTGGAAACAAGGACTTGCAGAGTGAAATAAACTGACACTCTCCCTACCTACAGTTTTCTGTCCCTAGAATAAATGTTTTTTTTAAGCACAATATAGCACAAGGAGAATTCACTCACTGTCCTTCCAGGTCCCTGGAAACAAGGACTTGCAGAGTGAAAGAAAAAAAACACTCTCCCTACCTACAGTTTTCTGTCCCTAGAAAAAATGTTTTTTTTAATCACAATATAGCACAAGGACAATTCACTCACTGTCCTTACAGGTCCCTGGAAACAAGGACTTGCAGAGTGAAAGAAAAAAAACACTCTCCCTACCTACAGTTTTCTGTCCCTAGAAAAAATGTTTTTTTTAATCACAATATAGCACAAGGACAATTCACTCACTGTCCTTCCAGGTCCCTGGAAACAAGGACTTGCAGAGTGAAATAAACTGACACTCTCCCTACCTACAGTTTTCTGTCCCTAGAATAAATGTTTTTTTTAAGCACAATATAGCACAAGGACAATTCACTCACTGTCCTTAGAGGTCCCTGGAAACAAGGACTTGCAGAGTGAAAGAAAAAAAACACTCTCCCTACCTACAGTTTTCTGTCCCTAGAAAAAATGTTTTTTTTTAAGCACAATATAGCACAAGGACAATTCACTCACTGTCCTTCCAGGTCCCTGGAAACAAGGACTTGCAGAGTGAAAGAAAAAAAACACTCTCCCTACCTACAGTTTTCTGTCCCTAGAAAAAATGTTTTTTTTAAGCACAATATAGCACAAGGACAATTCACTCACTGTCCTTCCAGGTCCCTGGAAACAAGGACTTGCAGAGTGAAAGAAAAAAAACACTCTCCCTACCTACAGTTTTCTGTCCCTAGAAAAAATGTTTTTTTTAATCACAATATAGCACAAGGACAATTCACTCACTGTCCTTACAGGTCCCTGGAAACAAGGACTTGCAGAGTGAAAGAAACTGACACTCTCCCTACCTACAGTTTTCTGTCCCTAGAATAAATGTTTTTTTAAGCACAATATAGCACAAGGACAATTCACTCACTGTCCTTCCAGGTCCCTGGAAACAAGGACTTGCAGAGTGAAAGAAACTGACACTGTCCCTACCTACAGTTTTCTGTCCCTAGAATAAATGTTTTTTTTAAGCACACTATAGCACAAGCACAAAACACACTGACACTCTCCCTACCTATCCTTCTCTTTCCCTAAACTAAAGGAATCCAGGTTAAGCAAGAAAGAAATAACAGTCACTGTCCCTGCCTATGCTGCTCTATCCCTGCTCCGGAACACACTACACTAGGCCGCCGTGCTGGCGGCCTTTTATAGTGTGGGGCGTGTACTAAACACCCTCAGCAATAATTGGCCACAGGCATCCTGCCTGTGGCCAATCATTGCTCTCCTCGCTGCCGGCGCTGTGATTGGCCAAGCATGCGGGGTCACAGTGCATGCTTGGCCAATCACAGCGCCTGGATGACACTGCGATGGCGTAGTGCATTGTGGGCCGTTCGCGTCACTCGAATTTGGCGCGAACGGCCCAAATCGTTCGATCTTCGTCGATCGATCGAACAGCCGATGTTCGAGTCGAACGTATGTTCGACTCGAACACGAAGCTCATCCCTAGTGCTCACATGTCATTGCTTGAGTGCAGCACTTTGCAGGAGTAAGGACTGCCCACCTAAACCCACCAGAAAAGATGAAGGGCCTTGACATCAGCGGACTGACCTAAAGACTGTAGAAAAATTGGTTTTAAAAAAATAGTGGTGGTGGTAAAAAAAAAAATGGGGAAGTTTTTGTTGAGGGATTTTTTGTTAAGATTTTTACATTTTGCTCTTTCATATTTCTGTTGCTTCATTATGTTCATTTTATGTAAAGAATTACAGATAAGCCACTAGAGGCAGACTACTGCTATTCTGGATAACTGCTTCACAGTTGTTGAGATAACATTTCATCCATATAGGGAAATTGTTTTCAATGAATTGTTTTCAATGAATCGGCAACCCAAAGAATTGCATTGTAAGAAGTTGCAGATAAACACAAGTAGACACTGTAAAGACGATGATACATAGAGGGAAATTCAGCCGGTTCAGCAGGGACCAGCTGAATTTCGATCCATGTATGGGCAGACTAGTTGTACAGAAATCTATCTACCGATTAACGTCTGTATAACCAGCCTGTTGGGTTTTTCCTGAACGGTCATTGCCGCTGGCTATAGCTGGCAACACTGATTAGTGTGTTCTGATGGTGGGGAAGTCTCCCGGCTGTCCGAACATAATATAACAGTGAGAGTGATTGCCCCATCCACACTGAGTGTGTGAATGATGGAATCGGGTCATTTTTTTTTTCTTTTTTCGTTCAACCTGCTGGCCAGCTTTATACAGGAAAAAAAGAGAGTATGACATAAGAAAACTTGTACTGTGCATACAATATACAGTATAACTACAAATTCTACACCAAAACAATAACACCCCTGATATGGGTATTTACTGTACATAAAGCAGATCTCTTTTATATGTATATCTGAAAAAACTGAAAAAGCCATCTATTCCCTTTAAAATATAACTGAAGACAAAACTTTTTTTTTTTTTGGAATGGAGACGGATTCGAATTATTGTCAGGTCTTTATCAGTTTATCAGTTTCTATGTCGCTGTTAAGCAGGCCATAGATGATGCTTTTTTTTTTTCTTTCAACCAGCAGGTTGAATGAAAAAAAAAATTTGATTCCCCCATTAACACAGAGTGTGTTGATGGAGGAATCCCTCCCATGGAGCTTTTGTATTCTGACAGTGGGGAGAGTTCCCTGCTGTCACAATACATTAATTAGTGTTGACAGCTATAGCTGGTTGAACTGATCACGCAAACAAAACCTGACAGGCTGGTTGTACAAAAGTCGATTGAAAGATCGACTTTTGTACAACCAGCCTGCCCATAAATGGATTGAAATTTGGCTGGTCCCTGCTAAACTGGTCAAATTTAAACCCTTCTATGGTGGGCCTTAGGGAGATTCACCCAGTCTATTTGTCATATCTAATGTTATCATCAAAAGTAATAAAGGGAAGATCTTCCAATGGTCACACTGGTTCTGGTGACCCTGGTGACAGAGATTTCCTCTCACTTCCTTATTTGGCTACGGAAGAGGAAGGGAAGGAAAATCTCCCCAGTGGGAAAATATATATATATATATAACCTCTTTAATTTGATGGGCTATTCTATCCAGATTTTATATACCAGTTTTGAGTTGAGGCCAGTGCTCGTCTCAGATCTCCTGCTGAATTGTCCAGAATGCAAAAGAATTAAAGATCCAGTAGGGGGAACGAGTGCATGTTGACGTGCCTGTGGCAAATGCCCAGGGTCAGGTGTAAAGAATTTGCCAATGGAGTCTCCAAGAGATGTAAGAGTCGAGTGGGTCATTCATCCTACAGGGCCCAATCTTGGCTACAATATGAGCTGTGGGTATACTAATTCTTTAAGCATTGTAAAACTAGTAAGTAAATTAGGCTGGGTGCTGTGATAAAAGTGAGCCCTTTTTATCGTTAAATCTGTTTTCATTGAGTTCAAATACTTATCTGTATTCCGATAAAAGAACGTAAGGATTAAACTTCCAAATGTGGTCCTTATTTTAACAATTCATATTGTGGATTGGTCCCTTCTGTTCCTTTTTGCACTGTTTTTTTATCTAGTTCATTTTTCTGGAAACTCAAATATGTATCTTTTCCCACTGGATTCTTTGATCTGCTGCATACAAATAGCTATTTTAGTCTTACAAAGAGAGAGCTCTTATGTTCTGCCCACTCAAACTCCAGCATGCAGAACATTTTCTTTGGCCTAAGACCCAACCTGGTGTGTTAGAGGGAACCAAAGAAAAGCAAGGTTAAGCAAAAATACATTATTGTTGCCCATTTGCATAGGATATAAGAACTTTTTTTAAGAGAAGACCATTCTGTACTGTAAACAACTAACTGAAGGTAATAATTTTATTATATAAAAATAACCATTGTGAAGGAAAAAAATTAAAAATGTTGTTGTGACTGCTGGCTCACTGTTATGGGAAGAGAAGTTTTATGTAAAAGATATGGTGAATTATCTAAATTAGTAATGCTCTTGTTTACGTATATAACCCAGGGTGACTGAATCTGGGTTCTATTAAAATATTATCATGCAACAGAACATGCTACCCCACAGTAAATAAAATTATTAGTAGCACAACAGTTCTTAATCTTAATAAGACCATTAGTGAAGTAAATAATAATATATGAATGTAAAAATGGGCTGTTTAGAATTTAAGGGAACTTTGTAATGTTTTCAGATATACGCTTCAAAATGATCACGTAAATCATTTTATCAGTGTATCTTAAAAGAACAATTGTTTCTATGTATTGTTTATAATTATATATGTGTATGGGGGGCATTGTTGATTATTTATGCTTGCCCTGCTTCATGCTTGATGCATAATATTTGTACGCTGCCGACGACCCTTTTACCACACAAGGTCTGTATAGCAGACAGGGTCTGTCGGATTGAAAAATAGGCTCTGCAGAACAACACCTCAATGCGGTTGGTAGCCTTGGGCCATGTGATCTGGGCTGCCTATTAGGCTTGTGCAATTCGTTTCGTAACGAATCGAAATTCGTCCGAATTTAGCAACTTTCGGACATTTGGAAGCATTCGAATTTCCGAACAAAGCAATTACGAATAAAACCGAATCCGAAATAAATTATACCGCAAAATAGCGAATGCCCGAATGTCTTCGGCATAATTCGTTATGAAAAAAGTTACGAATGTACGAATCCATTCGAAGCACAATAACACTCACTCTGCTCTCTGCTTCTCCCTCACCATGCTGAACTCCCTCTCAAAATGGTGTACAGGGGCGGAGGCTATAGCCGCATGAAAAAACGAAAGTAAAATACGAGATTTCGAATCCATTCGAAGCAAAATAACACTCTGCTCTGCTCTCTGCTTCTCCCTCACCGTGCTGAACCCTCTCAAAATGGTGTACAGGGGCGGAGCCTATAGCCGCATGTAAAAAACGAAAGTAAAATACGAGATTTCGAATCGTTACAAATAACCGCTATGTATTTAGAAAAGTACAAATCCATTCGAAGCACATTAGGCATAATAGGCAGCGTCGTTGTGAGAGAGACACGGAAAATTACGAATCAACGAACCCAAAAAAAGTTACGAAAGTAGGAGTTGTGTCCAGAATCCACGAAAAACAACGTACTCTACCGAAAGTACGAATTATAAAGCAACAAAAAATTCAACGAAAAATGTCGCTTGCGAAAATACGAATTAGTCCGAACACGAAAAATCCCGTCTAGCAAAATTACGAATGATTACGAATCAACAGGACCGGAAAGAAACGAACCGAAACGGAACAAATTTTTCCGTTGTGCACAAGAAGCGAACCGAAACGGAACGAATTTTGCCGTTGTGCACAAGTCTACTGCCTATGCTTTACAAAAAAAATAAAAAATATATATCATTTTGTAATTCTGACTAATGTTGATTTATTTAAAGTGTGGATTCTAATGGTAGATATGCTTTAATGACAAAAGCAGTTTTTTCTTAGGTGTGTTTGGTTAATCTTTTCTGATATGGTATATATGTACTGGAAAGCTATTCTACATTATTAAAAAATGGATATAAATAAAGTAAATTAAACAGTCTGACATCATTGCCAACATGCGAACGTACCAAATAAAGTCATGTGTCATTGTTAGGTAGCTATGCATTGTTATACTTTAGGGTCTTAAATATAACATGTGGTTTGAGAAAGCATAGCTCCTAACTGCCCCTCATTTGGAAGGATTGTCCCTCTTTTGCCTTAGTTCCTCTTCCCTCCTCAGTTGTCCCTCTTTGGCTCTGATTTATGGGCCTCTATGAAAAAATGTATTGACTATACTAAAGTTTTCATCCAACATCTTAAAATTATTTATAATCTGTGTAATTAGGGCTGCTGCAGGGATGTGTCCTTCAATTACATACATTGTGCTACATTGTGTCACCCTTTCCCATTTTAGAAAGTTGGGAGGTATGGAAAACATGCTGTAATTACATCCATAGCAGCCTTGCATTCTGGTAATATGACATACAATGTAAATGTATTTCAATCTGAACCACTAAGTGGACTTTCATGCAGCTGGGGTTTGTGTGAACATTGCAAGAAACCAGATAGTACTGGATTTGTATTGGACCATTTGTATTGAAAGGAGGTAAAGAAAGCCTACTATGCTTCAGTTAAAGAATACAACTAAAATATGCTAAACCAGAATTAGATTTTTATGGCAATGTACAGGCATACAAAGAAGCTTAAAGTTTTCAGTTTAAAAATCTGTATGATTTAGAGCAGGGTTCTCCAAACTTTCTGAACAAAGGACCATTTTACTGTCCTTCAAACTTTAGGGGGTCGGACTGTGGCCACTGGAAGACATAAACATCCTACCATCAGTGGTAGTAAACAATGCCCTATCATTAGTATTAGAGGGGGAAATGGTGCCCCATCATTGGTATCAGTGGGAGGAACAGTGTCCCATCATTGGTGTCAGTGGGAGTAATAGTTCCCCATCATTGGTGTCAGTTGGAGGAATAGTGTCCCATCATTGGTTTCAGTGGGAGGAATGGTGCTCCATCATTGGTGTCAGTGGGAGGAATAGTGCCCAATCATTGGTGACCCAAACTAAATTGACAGATGCCAGTCAAAGCTCCACCTGGTCTTCTTATGTAGCAACCACTTGGAGTGCAGACAAGGACAGAGCTCGTCCCAGATCTAGACATCTAATGGAAAATGGAAAAGTCCCACAAGAGCGACTTCCAGGACTTTCCCCTTGCCCAGTCACTGGTATCAATGGGAGGAAAAGTGTCCTATTGCTGGTGTCAGTGGGAGGAATAGTGCCCTCTTGTCAGTGGCAGGAACTATACTCCACTGTTGCTGACAGTGATTGGAAAAATGCCCCACGGTCTGGACATAAGCAAGCCATGGGCCGCAGTTTGGAGACCACAGGTTTAAAGACTATAATTTAATAGGAGAAACAGCACAGAGTGTGAGTGCAGCACAAGAGTTGCAATGCTGTGACTGGGAATTCCTTCAAACACGGCTAAAACAGGCTATAGACATGGTGGAAGGAAAGAAAATTGCTTAATTCCCCACCAACATGGTTAATGTGGGAATCCCTCCCGGAGCGCTAATGTGTTCTGCCGACGTGGAGGCTTCCCTGCTGGCAGAACTCATTGAATCCCTGCTGACAGACGCCATTAGCAGTGGTCGCATGAAAACAATCAGACAAGCTGGTTGTACTGAGGTCAATTGATGAATCAGTACAACCAGCCTGCCCATAGATGGATTTGATCCATGTATGGCCAGCTTAAAACTCTATGTGCTTGACTCTCTAAAATGCAAAGTAAAACAGGATAATTTATTAATACTCTTGGGTTCAGTTAGTATCTTGTAAATTATAAATCGGGCAATCATAATCATTATGATAGCCTTGAATGTTATAACATTTTTAACAGCAGATGCATACTCATAGTCCATATAATAGCATTCTGATGTTTTAAGTACTTGCACCTTGAAGCAGATATATAAAGAGAGCACAAAATGCCCTTGAGCAATACATAGATCAATAAACAATACCTTTAACAGGCATGCAGTATTTTATTGTTGAGTCTAATGAGCATGCTGTGAGTGGACATTTTCTCACAGATTTATTCTCACTGGACCTGATCGGTTGTGTATAGGAAGTGGTGTGAAGGCCCTTTCTTTCTGTGGACACTCACTGAGGGAATCCTCAGTCATTATTTATGACGAAAGAGCTTAGCAAGTAAACCATTTTCAATAAGGACAGTACACTTGTATTTTTAACTGGATAAATACATAGGAGTTCATCATCATCTAATATTTAATAGATATTCCTTAAACGGAATACAGTTTTAGAAGATTGAGATGTTGGATCCATAGTATAACAAGATCTAGGGCAAAGTGGAAGATCTAGGGCAGCCATTCTCAACCCTGGGGTTCCTCCAGAGGTTGCTAGGGGTTCATTGAGCTGTGGCTGATGGACCACCTATTTGATGATTTCTACAGAGTTCAAGAGTTCAAGGTTCAACTGTCTTTAAGGGTGGAATTCTGAACACCACTTTAAGGGGGACCTTCTTCCGATTGATCACCAATATAAGGAGCATTGTTCCTATTGACCCTGCTGATTTGGTTTTAGTAAGGGTTCCTCGAGACATGAAAATTGTTTTTGGGCTTCCTATAGGGTTAAAAGGTTGAGAAAGCCTGATCTAGGGCAAAGAAGGATTTTTTTCCCCTGCTGTAGCAAATTGGAGCATTCTCTGCTGGTGTTTTTCACCTTCCTCTGGATCAACTGTGGGTATAGAATTGGGTATATTGTACAATATTTTTTATTTATTTTTATGGTTGAACTAGATGGACTTGTGTCCTTTTTCAACCTGACTAACTATGTAACTATGTAACTAAATTGTGTGGTAAAAACTGATATTTTAGTAGCTGGATTGACTCCCCCGGTGACAACAGTAGCCTGTAATGCTACTGTAGATAGCTTTTCACACCTGCCAGGCCACTGCATCCTACAGACTTATTAATGTATTTAGCATCACAGATAATACAGGAGAGTGTATACACTGCTTTCTTCAGCTTCCTAAAAGCAACACTGTGTCAGGAGGACTGGTACTGCTATGTTGCTGCTGGAGTCCCTGGCTACAAGCTAGTGTAGCTCACAGACCCCGCTTTCTCTACTGCCTTCCTCCACCTGCAGCGGGGCACACCTGCTACTTGCCCGGTATCCCCTCCCTGTGTATAGAGAGGAGCAAGCAGTGTTATTGTTTGGGTCTTGCAGCAATTATCTCTCTTGAGTGGATCCTCTCTCTCCGTTGTCTAGGTAGAAGTTCCTTAGAATAAAGCCAATGTCCACACAGGAGTAAAACCCAAGCAGCAAGGTTTTATTCTTTTATCATTTCAGCGAACTTGAATAGGGAGTAGGAAGATGAGAGAAGTAAGGGAAAGAAACTGTTCAGGCACGCAACACCCAAAGCACAGTGTTAATCTTTCATCGCCACTCAAGCCTGAGTGGGTATTGCTCATCCGGATAGTCCCTTTGAGAGTGGTCTTAGCAACCGGGATGGAGCACGGATAATCAAGACAGTGAATCCCTCTTTAGGCGAGTTTCCAGGCCTCTTCCCGAGACAGCAGTACTATCAGGTGAGTACTTACCGAGGCCGAGATGCCGAGAGTGGTTTACCCTTGCACCCAAGCGCACTCTGCCCCCTGGAGGTGAGACAGGGAGAAGACAGCACAAGGGAGTACTGGCCACCAGCAGGTATAGGTGTCTTGCTGAAAGGTCCGGCAGGGGTGAGTTGACTGGAGAACAGGCTGAGGGTCAAGCACCACGGGAGGACTGGGTCAGACAGCAGCCAGCAGCGGAGGTACTAGTCCAGGCACCGGTTAGCAGCAGGTGCCAGTTCGGGGAGAAGCAACAAGCACGGGTTCGGGTAGAGCAAGCTCAGGTAGGTTTAACAAGAAGTCCCGGGTGCAGGCAGAGAGTCAAGGGTTGGAGATAGGCAGAGGATCTGGGTCACAGGCCGAGGGTCAAACACTGGAGAAGGGTGGAAGTCCGTTAATCAAGCCAAGAGGTCAGGTGCAGGAGAGCAGAAGGGTGGTCAAGCCGGTCCGGGTCAAAACAGGAGATCAGTACTTAATTTGAACACTAGGAACACAGGAACGCTGACAAACCAGCAACCAGACAGAGTCACTGAGTCTGTTTAAATAGGCCCGCCTGTAATCCCATTGGCGCGCCATTGCGCATGCGCGCGTGCCGATTCGCCGGTGCGTGCACCCGAGAACGTCGGAGCGCCGTCCCGCCGCATACGTGCATGCGCCGATGCGCCGATTCGCAGCGCAAGCGCACTGGCTGCGGATTGGTGACCACAAACGGGGAATTTCCCTGACAAGTACCATCGCTAATCTCCTCAGGGACTGATCCTCCCCTGGTCTCCTTTCCTAAATGTGGGCTCCCTACATATGGGCAGCCTGGGATTCTTCTTTAATGTGTAGGCCCCTGCCAGCAGAGCTGGGCCTACCATGCAGCAACGCAGCCTCGGGCTGAAGGTGCCCGAGGCCCAAACACACTCGCGTACCTCGTGCCATACGGCCACGAGGCACAAATACAGGACCAAAGTGTCCCCTGGAACGCCCCAACCCTAATGGCGTCTGGCCCTTATGTACCCTCTCCCAGCATGCACAGCGGGCCAACCACGCCCACTGCATGGCTGCCGAGAGAGAACACCCAAGGTGATGTGATACCGCTCTTGGTTCACCTATGCCGGTGGTGACAGTGCCACCTACAGGCAACAGTGAACACTACTGCCAGGCAGTATCACACCCAGAGCAGAAGCAATAATGAACCATCAATTGGTCTGAGCCTGACTACTGGCTCAGACTCCACCTAAATTTCCACATAGCGCCCCCAAATATTGGGGGGGGGGCGCTACACTAGTCTGGTCTGGTCCTACACTTGAAGACACTTCTGTACTGTAGGTGCTGCCTGCTGTTAGGATACAGGCGATTCCATGTTCCTATCCCATCAATAATGGAGAAGTTCCTTGGCCTGTTGCATTCCATTGCTTTAGGTAATCCCGTGTTACAGTGTTTTCTGTGATTGAATTCAGCTAAGTGTAGATTTGGCTTAGATCAAGTAGTCTTTATAAATTCAGAACAGAACATACGGTACATAGAAATCCCTGTGTTACAAACATGTCTTTGGAAATAAAGGGGCTTTTCTACTCTTCAGCATCTTTTTACTTATTCGTCATGGATGTTTGTCAATTGCCTGTAGTTCTTTAATTATGACTGCTATTCACATTGCAGTCTGACAAGCTTGTAAGCTGACATTGAAAAGCATAATGGAGCCATGTGTTAGGAGTGAAAAAAAAATCTGGCAATTGGAAGGTGTTAATAAGCAATGCAAAAAAAGTGGGATAAAAGAAACAAAATACATGCTGCTGAAAACCCAGTATGTAGATTTGGTGCCAATTTGTACTTTCTTCTATTTATAAATACCGTACTATGCCTCAAGGGGTAATATATAGAACAATTTATACAAACTTGACTTTTATCTGCATTTTATTTCATCCAAATTAATGGCCATATTGCAGTTCTTCTGGATGGTCTTAGTATAAGTACCTCCTTAGATAGATGAAAAAAAAAACACAAAAAAAAAAGGTAATTGTATTAACCCTATATCAAAAATAATGTTTTTACTCAGCTAAGTATTGCAATATGTAAAACTTCAGTGTGATCTTGATGGTTGCCCAAGAATGGCTACAAGATTGAAGAAAGGTATGATATTAATACAATTTGTTGTAAGAATACATTTGCTGTTTGTCCAACATAAGTTGACAAGGAACATATATATTTAATTTTTAAATCTAGAAAGAACATTTTGAACAAAACTGTGTTTCTGAGTTAACAACACTTTCAGCATGGAAAAAAAAATCGCCCATTTAATGCAATCCTCTGGTTGCCTCCGAGCTGTTCTTAAGCTGCATTGAACCTTCTAATCACCAGAGGTCTGAAGAGTAATGGCATCTGCTGCTCGGTATAATGCTACTCATACATGGGTTGATTTTTATCCAGATTAGCTTGCTTGCGACCTAATTTTCCAATAACTGTAATGTGTATGTGGTCCGAACTACTGTGGCTGAATGATGCTGCTTCTGAAAATGAGGGTGTCATAGTGACATAGCTCTCAACTGTCCCTGATTTGGAGAAATGTCCCTATGTCCCTCTTTCCTCCTCATTTGTCCCTCATTTTGGTCTGATCTATATAGTTGTATATAAAATGCACTTATTATCTTTCAAAAAGTGTTTCCCAGTGCTAAACTTTTCATCCAAATTCTAAATTGCTGCATTTGTCAATTTTATCAATTTTAAAAGCCAATATAAAGGAATATTAGTGGTAAAAAAGCACTTGAGGATTTAATTAAGCTTTTTTTTGGTTATGTCCCCTTTAAGGGGTGTGACAGGGGGTGTGTCCTATGCCTACATACGTTTGCTAATAGGTGTCCCCCATTCCCATCTTAAAATGTTGGGAGGTATGATTGTGGTCTTGTCTTATCTGTAAAATTTGTGGTCTTGTATATCTGTAAAATTTGTGAAGAGAAATCTTTTAAAGACTGGTCTGTCCAAGTGCAAATGGATGCCCTGACCTTACCAGCAAATGGGTTCCCACTGTTTTAATGAAATACAAAAAGCACAATAACCAAGTAGGTTAAATAACTCAAATAGAGTAGTAACCTAAGTATGATTTGCCTCTCCTCCTTTTTTTACGGATACTGTTTGATTATAAAACAATGGTGTGGTAAATATATAGGTAAGTGTCTGTTCACATGAGACAGTGACCTTGCCTTTCTACGTGTTTGGTTTTCATATTGCTTACAATGACAACAGAGTAGCCATGCAGCTCACATCTCATGCAGACAATGTCTCGCTCTGATGTAGTGTCTGCATTTTATTTCCTTCTAATTAATAGGTCTTTTGCTGTCCTTCTGGATGGCATAGTTACATACTGCAATATTTCTCTGTCTTCAGTGTGCATTAAGTGACCCTCAATTGTTCCAATATATGTATGACTCATTGATGATATTTGACATAATATGGAGGCTTCCAGACAAAGGACAGTATATATGGTTACCGTATATACTCGAGTATAAGCCAACCCGAATATAAGCCGAGGCACCTAATTTTACCACAAAAAACTGGGAAAACTCGAGTGTGTCCATCTGCATGCCTCACTGTGTCCATGTCCATGCCTCACTGTGTCCATGCCTCACTGTGTCCATGCCTCACTGTGCCCATGCCTCACTGTGCCCATGCCTCACTGTGCCCATGCCTCACTGTGTCCATGATTAGACTGACGTTTAACATGGGAGTCTATGGAAGGGGTGCCCGGCTTTGAAAAATCGGTGCTCCCCGGCGGTAGGTCCCCCAGACAAAACGCTTTGCACACATATAGAAGAGAAATGGGGCTAGATGTGTGCCAAGTTTCGGGTACAGGGAACCTACGACTGGCTGGTACCGAGTCCCCAAATTCACCGGAGAAATGACCGTTTAACATGGGAGTCTATGGAAGGGGTGCCCAGTTTCGAAAAATCGGTGCTCCCTGGCCGTAGGTCTCCCGAACAACAAACTTTGCACACTTGTAGAGGAAGAGTGAAACTACATGTGTGCCAAGTTTGGGGTCCAGGGGAGCCCAAAAGTCCGGTACCAGGTCCCCAAAGTCCGGGAGATCAGGCGCAAAAAGGTGACTCGAGTATAAGCCCGGCTTATTAAGCCGAGGGGGGCATTTTCAGCAAAAAAAAATGTGCTGAAAAACTCGGCTTATACTCGAGTATGTACGGTACTTGCAGTTTTCGTGTTGTTTTCTTTTTGTTATTTTTAATGTGCATTAGGCATTTTAGTGGGTGAGATAGTTCCTACGAAGACTAACACTACTTCTGCCAGATCAACAATTAATTGTAATGCACATACATTCTGCTTCTACTACTTCTACTGTAATAGCTTGCCAAATTCACAAATTGTTCAGAAGCCAGTCACTGCAGCCTTGTTGCCAGCAAGAATGAATGTTTAGAATACTTTGGGGTTGATTACTAAAACTGGAGAGTTCAAAATCTGGTGCAGCTGAGCATGGTATCCAATCTCTACCTTCAGCTTTTTCAGTTAAATTGTTACTAAACCCACAACAGTAAAATCAGTCTGTATATGCAAGCAGGCCCCTTTCACACATGCAGTACGTTTGTCCCTCATACATTCATTGATGGATGAAATATGGACATGAATGAATATCTATGCAGGGGAGGGCTGACAACCTTAGGCCTGGGGGACAAGTCCAGTAAAGTGGCCCATTGAACCAACTAATTGAAGCAACAAGTGAAGGACTACAAGTCCCAGCATGAACCCCTGACATCTTAAGCCCTGTACACACGATCGGATTTCCTATGGATTTTAAACCAATGGATTTTTCCATCGGAAATCCGATGAAGCTGACTTCCATCAGTCTTGCCTACACACCATCAGTCAAAAAACCGATAGTCCCAAACGCCGGGTTTTTTATCCGATGGAGTTCCCCAAAGACGATAGTAATTTGCTATCGTTTTTTTTTCATCGGATAAATTTAAAACATGTTCTATTTTTTCACACCGATGGAACAAAAGACAGATGGGGCCCATACACGATCGGTTTGTCCGATGAAAAAAGTCTATCGGACAGTTTTCATCAGTAAAACCGATCGTGTGTACAGGGCTTAAGGATGTGACCCCCGACTGATGTGCGCTCTCTAGGCTGGTGTCGGCCCTGGCTGTGACAGCAGAGCTGCTGCTGTGGTGGCCTTTTCTGGGAAGAATCAGATCAGACCAGGGGGAAATTGCCACCCTGCCCCCTGGCCCATTCCGCCCCTGTCTCTATGGAAAAATTAATGTAAATGGATACTCCGTTTTACATCAGTTTACATCCACATCCGCCAACATCTGGTTTTTTTAAACGGATCAAAGCTCTATTTTTCTTCCGTTTAAAAAATGAATTGGACAAAAAACGGATGTAAACTGACAAATGGTCAGTTTTTCCATCCGTGTTTGCATTGGTAGTGGACGAAAATAAACTGATGAGCAGCTGATAAAAAACTGATGAAAAACTGATGAGCAGCTTAAGAAAAACTGATGAAAACCTGATGAAAAACTGATAAAAAAAACTGATGAAACCGTCATCATTTTTTTCTTTGAAAAGACGTGACTGAACTGATGAAATGAATGGTCCGCATGTGTGAAAGGGGCCTAAAGCATGCTTGATATACTCACTGTGGAACATAGGGGATTAATCCTCCGCATTGTGTAAAAAGGCTGATCCTGTCTCCTCTGATTCTATCCTTCTTCTATAGTCCCCAATATATCTCCTGATAGTACAGAGGCTAGGGGACAAGCTGCACATGCTCAGGTGGTGTGTATTGCTAGAGAGTTTTTTTTCTTGGGAGAGTGCATGTGATCAGCCCAGGGCCAATCAGCACTGTCCAGACATAGGGTCAGGGGTCCTGAAGCCTCATAGGACAATCAGGGGAGAATAAAAACTTCTCCTACAAGTTTTAATCAGACACTGATAGAAGTCACAAGACTGCTATATACTGCTGATGAGAAAAGGTATTTAGCAGTTTATATTTACTAAAATTATTTAATTTCCATGTTCTGTGTACTGTGGGAGACCAGATATAGTGAATGCAGGGTCCTGGGTTTAGTAACACTTTAAGCTTTGACCAAAAAGCCTGGAAGCCGATTGGTTTCTATGCAGACCTGCACAAGATTTTGCACTCTCCAGTGTTACTAAATAGACCTTGGCTTTCTCGTTTTAATAATTTGCTCATACCTGTAGTACACTTCTGTTATGGAGACCTCGTCTACTGCTTGTTGTATACAGGAGTACTTATAGTAAATTATACATCTGCTCATAATGCCGCTAATATTATATAAGTGGGTGTCTTTCATTTTCATTATTAATAAACGATGCCAGTGATATTGACAGGTTCACTTTACTTTCAATGTTTGTTTTTTTTTGTTTGTTTTTTTAATTTAAAATAGTTTTGCAGCTCTAGGTTTAAATATCCATTTAGTAAAATAGTTTCTGTTAATTTTAATTAGCATCATTCTGCCATATCGTAAACCTACTGGTGTTTTTTCTTACATCTTTGCTGTTTTCTATATGTGCTTGTATTTATATAGGGACTACATAGCAGTTCCAAACACAGGTTTCAAATAATAAATCTCTACGCTTTAGCATTAGCTGTTTTATTGCCATTACTTGTTTTTGTTTTTCTCTTTCATCTGCTTTAAACTGCAGATTTCACATAGTGTATTATTTGTGCTTGATTATGCATGCCAGGGATTGTCATTTATAAGCATATTGTATGTAGCAGAATGAGCAGCCGTTAGACATACGCTTATGTTATTTTTATATTCTAGAAAATGTCAGTCCCCCTTAGGGCAGAAAGGCCGGTGGATCAAGTGCACATAAAAAGAATACAGTTTGTTAGGCTGCATTATGAGAATCCATAATGTTTATTTATAGTGTGAGATAGACTATTTTTGATGATAAAAGCCCCTTTGAGTGCATGTTGAGGCTGTGCAACAAGAATATTTTTATTTGTCATTATCAATGCTGCATATAGAATTCAAAAGAGTTCTCTCATCTTGTCAGTTATGAAATCTGTGCATAGTTTGTTTCATGTAATGCTGTCCTTTGCATAACTACAGATTAAAGTATGCTTATTCCTTACATATAATGGTTGCATTAGTTTTCTTTTTCAGGCTAAGCACACAAAAATATCTTGAATCGTTGTAACTTCCTGTGAACTGAACTAAAATCTTGAACAATATTAAAAATAATGATGATAATAATGAACTAACCCCCCCCCCCCCCCACAAGTGATAGAGAGGAGTTGTTTGTAGTCTAAACAGGGAGTGCAGCATAGGGTGACAACACTGCTCCTCCATAAACACAGTACAGTGATTGAGTGTTGTCACCATAAGGCAGGGCTCGACAAACCCCGGGCGCCAGGTCGCCATGGCGACTAGAATTAGCGACCTGGCGCCTGGGGCAGCACAGCTGGGGAATCCTGTCTCTCCGTGCCCCCCCCCCTCCGCGCCGCGGGATTGCGTCGGGCCGCGCCGGCCGGTAATTGAGGCCGCGGCTTTGCGGCCTTCTGCAGGCCTATGCTTCCTTCTGTGAACTAGCGCCATCTTGTGGTGGCCGTTGGTATGGCAACCAGCAATGCTAATGGAGTTTCCCTGTCTGTTTTCTCTGCCATCTCCTTCCCTCTAATTACAACCCCCAAACATTATATATATTTTTTATTCTAACACCCTAGAGAATAAAATGGCGGTCGTTGCAATACTTTTTGTCGCACCGTATTTGCGCAGCGGTCTTACAAGCGCACTTTTTTGGGAAAAAATACACTTTTTTTTAATAAAAAAATAAGACAACAGTAAAGTTAGCCCAGTTTTTTTTGTATAATGTGAAAGATAATGTTACGCTGAGTAAATTGATACCCAACATGTCACGCTTCAAAATTGCGTGCGCTCGTGGAATGGCGACAAACTTTTACCCTTTAAAATCTCCATAGGCGACGTTTAAAAAATTCTACAGGTTGCATGTTTTGAGTTACAGAGGAGGTCTAGGGCTAGAATTATTGCTCTCGCTCTACCGATCGCGGCGATACCTCACGTGTGGTTTGAACACCATTTTCATATGCGGGCACTACTAACGTATGCGTTCGCTTCTGCGCGCAAGCTCGGCGGGACGGGGCGCGTTCCTGGCTCCTAACTTTTTTAGCTGGCTCCTAGATTCCAAGCAAATTTGTCAAGCCCTGCCATAAGGGCTCTTTCACACAGGACGGATCCGTGAAGATTCGCCCCGTGAAGCTCCGCTTGTTTAGCGGGGATCGCCCTGTTGATCCCCGCTGAGCCGGCGGATGACTGGGCGGTCCCCGCACACTGTGCAGGGACCGCCCTGTCAGAGCGCCGCTCTCCCCTATGGGGGGATCGGATGAACACGGACCGTCTGTCCATGATCATCCGATCCGCTCCGCCGACGGATGGAAAAATAGGGTTTTCCTCTGTCACACTTTGGCGGAGCGGAGCGGGTCAGATGTCAGCGGACATGTCACGCTGACATCCGTGGCTCCATAGGGCTACATGGAGCATCCGTTCAGGTCCGCCCAAAAAACTGACAGGCGGACCTGAACGGACCGTCCGTGTGAAAGGGGCCTAAGACACAATTGTATTACTTGGAGGATCATCATGAAAACAAAGGAAAAAAAAGCCTCAAAGAGGATACTGATGCAGTCTCCACATTTAAGGACTGGTTACGTGCAATATATTAAATTTTTGTTTTTTGGGTGTAGATACCCTTTAAACAAATACATAGAGGCTGGGAAAGGCCCAAACTAAACAAAAATAAAGGCATAAATATGTTCGTGAGCAACAATTCACTGGAGCTTAATTTTTTAAAGAACTGGCAATACTTTTTAAATGTTTGGCTTTACAGTATAGCAGAAACAAAAGCCTGACTGCTTCATTTTGCCATAGTCCGAAACTAGCAATGGCACACATTAGGGTTAATTTACCAAAGTTGGAACGTGCACAATCTGGTACAGCTCTGCATAGAAACCAATCAGCTTCCAGGTTTTTTTTTGTCAATGCTTAATTTAACAAGCTGAAGTTAGAAGCTGATTGGCTACCATGCACAGCTGCACCAGTTTTAGTAAAATAACCCCACCGTGTTATCTCAAGCAGTCTAATGTGCTCTCCTACAATCTAAGGCCCTACTTCACATTTATACATACACATACTAGGGTCAATTTAAATAGGAGCCAATGACCTGCCAACATGTCTTTGGCATGTTCAGCTCCGTATCCTTACCAGCATTGGAAACCCCAGTGCTGCAACGTAACAGTGCTAACCACTAAGACACTGGACAATACACAGAGAAACATATTGTTCAGGATACAATATTTAGACCCCTTTCACACTGAGGCGCTTTGCAGGCGCTATAAAGCTAAAAATAGCACCTGCAAAGCGCCCTGAAAGAGCCGCTCCTCACACTCCAGTGTGAAAGCCCGAGGGCTTTCACACTGGAGCGGTGCACTGTCAGGACGCTAAAAAAAGTCCTGCTAGCAGCATCTTTGGAGCGGTGTGTATACCGCTCCCCCACAGCTCCTGCCCATTGAAATCAATGGGCAGCGCGGCCCTACCCCCGGCAAAGCGCCGCTGCAGCGGCGCTTTCAGGGTGGTTTTAACCCTTTTTCGGCTGCTAGCGGGGGTTAAAAGCGCCTTGCTAGCGACCGAATACCCCACCTTTACTGCTTATGCCCCCACCGCCCCAGTGTGAAAGCAGCTTAAGGGCCCTTTCACACATGCGGACCGTATGTCCGCTTTTTCATCCATCCGTTTAAGGATGAAAAAGGGACATACATGTATCCCTATGAGATAGCGGGTGTGAGCGGACGAACGTCCGCTGACACCTGATCATCGGTGTCCGCAATGCTCCGATTCTGCAGACGGAGGAAAATCCTATTTTTCCATCCGTCTGCAGAGCGGATCGGGTGAACACGAACAGACGGTCCGTGTTCATCCGATCCCCCCATAGAGGAGAGCGGAGATCTGACAGGGCGGTCCCTGCACAGTGTCATCTGCCGGCTCAGCGGGGATCAACGGAGCGATTCCCGCAGAGCAAGAGGATATGAAAGGAACGGATGTCTGAAAGGACCCTAAGACTCTTGGCCAATTTCTTCTTACGCCAACACCTGTATTCACTGTTGGGCACATGTGAGGCAATCCCACTTTTCTGGCTTTGAAGCAGCAGTGACCAACACTGGTTGGTAACACTGTCCAATCCAGCAGACCCTGAGTGATTTCCAGTGTCTAGATGAAATAGCTCATAACCCATGCATGCAGAGACATTTTGCATTTCATTCTTACTGTGTCACTCACTATGTATTGGTAGCCTATAATGACCTCATGTACAAAACTCAACTTTACTTTTGTCTTAGAGTTTATATTAATACTTCATACACAATTCTCAGAGAACTTTATCATTCCTTTCCTGATTTCCATAACTTAAAGTGGAACCATAGTCAGAAAATAAAGTCCTGCTAGATCACTTCTGGCTGGCCTCTTCTGCTTGTATAGCTATGTAAAACATAAAAAATTCCGAAAGTGCCTATACTGTTTAAAATCCACTGTCTCACCCTGCTCTGCACATACTCAGTTGCTCTCTAATTATAGACACTGTGCCAAATTTGTAGAAGCTGGTCTTCTGCCAGTCTAAAGATTTGCCTCTATTCAGGGGCTCTGGGTTTCAGCAAAATGGCAACCTCCAGCAAGAACAGGAACAATGCTGGAGGCAATTTACAGCACACACTAATTTTGGTAACATAATTATTAATGTGGGATGCATGTTCCTTGCTAAAGAACATTATTTTTTTATAAAATTGTTATGGGTAAAGTTCCACTGTAAGGTCCACCTCTATACAGCTAATATGGCCTTCAACTCCCAAATAGATTACATTATTACTTTACCATTCTGCTTTAATCTTTTCCTTGACACTGCTTATCTATGGCACATGAGGAATACTGAGGTTAACATTTTGAATCTCTTACCTTCTAGTCTGAGTTAGAATACGTACCATTCAGTGCAGTCTCTGGGCTGGTTTGACTACAAAATCTTACAGACTCATTTATTGTGCACTAAACAATTATGACCTCCTTAAACTAGGCCTCCATGTATGTAGTCAGGAATAATATACTCTTGTTGTGAACATTAAACAAGTCCTGGTAAGACGGAGGGCGTTGTCAGCTTACAAAGCTTTCTGTCTGATCTCTATTGCTTCGACTTGACCGCGGCAGCATGTTCCACTAATCTATTTTTTTTTAATACATCACCATCATTTCTGTTGAAATACATGAAGGTAATACGACTACAATGCAAAAACAATGGTTGTAGTATGCAAGCGATGCATTTCTACAGAGAAAAAGGCAGCAGAGGAACCGGAGAAAGATGCAGAGCAAAAGCCTGACTCACTCAATTATTGATGGGAAGAGGCCTTGAGGCTGCTTCTTCTGGGAACACACATGATGCTGCAATGATTCACTGTGCACTGTTCATTTCTCCTCTTATCTAGCTGTGCCTTACACCTAATCTTAACATTAACAGACAAGGAACAGACTGTAAATTATGTCTAAATAGGTGACCATGTCTAGTCAATTTGCTGTGTGATGTATGTTCACAATGTGGAGGTAAAGAGAACCTGTGCTTTCTTCAAACATTGTGCAGCAGAACTACATTTCCCTACACACAATTGCTTGTTTATTTTTAGTAAAGCATGTCCACTGTGTTCAAGCTTTACAGTGCTTAAATTGGTTGTAAACCCATTTAAAAAAAAAAACAACCTGCAAGACAAAGGCATAATGAGCTAGTATGACTAGCATACTAGCTCATTATGCATTACTTACCTTAGATTGAAGCCCCCGAATCCGTCCTCGTCTCCCCCTCCAGCCGCAGCCATCTCTCCCGGAGGTTACTTCCGGGTATCGCCGCTCCGGCGCTGTGATTGGCCGGAGCGGCGATGACGTCACTCCACGCATGCGCGTGGGAGCCGTAAAAGCCGGCGTTATCATTCATAAAACCGGCATTTACAGTGCACCTGCGCCGATGTCTACGGCGCGCATGCGCCGTACACATCGGTGTACTCTATTTTTTTTGCAAATATCTCCTAAACCTTGTAGGTTAAGGAGATATTGTAAACACCTACAGGTAAGCCTTAATCTAGGCTTACCTGTAGGTGCAAGTTGCAAGAGTGGGTTTACAACCACTTTAATTCCATTTTAAAATGTAGTAAACTGGAATAAGAATTGTAGTTGTGTCCAAGTCATTCTATCAATAGGGTGAGATTTACTAAAACTGGTGTAATGTGGTGCAGCTCTGTATAGTAACCAGTCAGCTTGTAGGTTTTATTGTCAAAGCTTTTTTTAATCAACAAAAAGGTTTTTATTTATGAGAACACAAGGCAAAACATGGGACATTTGCAATCGTATGACATAGATATAAAACAGGAGACTCATTCCTCATTACAACATATGAGTGGCATTAACAGTAAGGGCAACACTGCTACATTATCATACAGCTGAAAAAATAGGATTTTTATAACAGCTTACCTGTAAAATCCTTTTCTTGGAGTACATCACGGGACACAGAGCGACATAGTCATTACTATGTGGGTTATATAGATACCTTCAGGTGCTGGCACTGGCAACTTCCAAAACCGGAAGTACCCTCCCCTATATAAGCCCCTCCCATCCGGGAGCACCTCAGTTTTGTAGCAAAGCAATAAGTGTCCCCAAAAGAGGGGTGGGAGCTCTGTGTCCCGTGATGTACTCCAAGAAAAGGATTTTACAGGTAAGCTGTTATAAAAATCCTATTTTCTTTCTCGTACATCACGGGACACAGAGCGACATAGTCATTACTATGTGGGATGTCCTAAAGCAATGCCCAATGAGGGGGGGGGGGTACACCATACATAAGCTGAGCGCTATCAGACATGAGGATCTTTTGCGGCCTGCAACACACTGCGCCCAAAGGCGACATCCTCCTGACTTCTAACGTCCACCTGGTAGAACCTAGTAAACGTGTGTACTGAAGACCATGTTGCGGCCTTACAGTTTTGAGCCAGGGAGACCTGGTGATGCACTGCCCATGAAGTTCCAACTGCTCTCGTGGAGTGCGCCCTAACTTTTAACGGAGGCGGTCTCCTTCTCAAGCCATAGGCTTGCATTATGACCTGTCGAATCCACTTGGCTAAAGTAGATTTTGACGCTGCCTGACCCTTTCTGGGGCCTTCCGGCAGAATAAACAAAGTATCCGTTCTGCGAATCTGAGCAGTGGCTTTTAGATAAGCTTTAACTGCTCTTACTACATCCAAAGAATGCAATAACTTTTCCTCTACCGAACTAGGTTTGGGGAAAAAAGAAGGAAGAACCACATCTTGGTTCAAATGAAACCTCGATACCACCTTAGGAAGAAAGGCTGGATGAGGACGTAACACTACCCTGTCCTTATGGATAACCAGATATGGCTCTTTACAGGACATAGCTGCTAATTCCGACACTCTTTTAGCCGAACAAATGGCTACTAGAAAAAACAATTTCCTGGTGAGAAGAACCAAGGAAATATGCTGCAATGGTTCAAATGGTTGTTTCTGTAGAACCGACAGAACCAGGTTTAGATCCCATGGACATATGGGAATATTAACCGGAGGACTAATACGCATCACTCCTTGTATAAAGGCTTTGACTAGTGAATGCGAAGCCAAGGGCCTTTGAAAAAATATTGACAAGGCCGAAATCTGACCTTTGATAGTACTCAAGGCAAGCTTCCTATCTACAGCCCACTGTAGGAAGTCCAGAATCCTACCTATTACGTACTTACGTGGATGCCATTTCTTGGCCTCACACCACGCGATGTACGCCTTCCAGATTCTATAGTAGATCTGCCTGGATACCGGCTTCCTGGCATTGATCATGGTAGATACCACAGGATTAGAGAGCCCTCTCTTTTTTAGAATGTGGGCTTCAATAGCCAGGCCGTCAAACCTAGGGCTGGTAAGGAAGGGTGGTATATCGGTCCTTGCGAAAGCAGGTCCGGGTGATGTGGGAGAGTCCAAGGACTCCCCACTGACATTTTTACAATCTCCGCATACCATGCTCTTCGGGGCCACGCTGGAGCCACCAGAATCACTGGTTTCTTTTCTACCCTGATTCTGCGGATTAATCGCGGTAACATTGTGGCGGTGGGAATGCATATATCAGGTTGAACTGATCCCAAGGGAACACTAGGGCATCCGAGCCGCAAGCTAGGGGATCCCTTGTCCAAGAGACAAACCTGTCCACCTTTGCGTTGAATCTGGATGCTAGCAGATCTACATCCGGTGTTCCCCACCGCTGACATATTGTCCGAAAAACCTCCGGGTGAAGGGACCATTCCCCTGGGCATAGTTGTTGGCGACTTAGAAAGTCCGCCTTCCAATTCTCCACTCCTGGAATGAATACCGCGGATATGGCTGGGACATATCTTTCTGCCCATTTCAGGATGCAATTTACTTCCCTCTGGGCTGCACGACTCCTGGTGCCACCCTGATGATTGATATATGCCACTGCCGTGGCATTGTCTGATTGAATTCTGACAGGGGACCCTTGGAGTTTGGATGTCCATGCTACTAGGGCATACCGGGCTGCTCGTATCTCTAAGAGATTGATGGGCAGGGCCTTTTCCGCATCCGACCATCTGCCCTGGAGAGACCATTGCTCCAGTACTGCTCCCCAGCCTATAAGGCTGGCATCTGTAGTGACCACCTTCCAAGAAATCGGACTGAAGGATTTCCCTTTTTCCAGATTCTGGGGAACCAACCACCAACGGAGGCTCTTGCGAACGGAAGGGGACAAGGACATTGGTAAGTCTAGGGCCTGAACTTTCTTGTTCCAGGCTGACAGTATGGCCCTTTGCAAATTCCTTGAATGGAATTGACCGTAGGGTACTGCTTCGAATGATGCCACCATTTTTCCCAGCAGCCTCATGCACAGGCGTATGGACGGCTGTCTTTTTGTACCCACTAAGTGGATCAAATCTCTCAAAGACAACACCTTTTTTCGAGGCAAGAATATTTCCCTCTGGCCTGAATCTAGCCTTAGCCCCAAGTATTCCAGACTTTTGACTGGTTTTAGGGCTGACTTGTCTCGGTTGATAATCCGACCGTGAGATTCCAGATACTTGATTGTCTTGTGAACGACCACTTCTAGTTTTTTCACTGAGTGGTCTATCAGCAACAAGTCGTCTAGATATGCCATTATCGTTACACCTTGCGTTCTTAGATTGGCCAATAATGGGGCCAGAATTTTTGTGAACACTCGCGGTGCTGTGGCCAGACCGAAGGGTAAGGCTCTGAACTGAAAATGGCGCCCTTCTACTGCAAAGCGTAGAAATTTTTGGTGGACTGGAAAGATGGGAATGTGCAAATAAGCATCTTTGATGTCGATCGCGGCTAACCATTCCTCCCCTTGTAGGGCAGTGGCCACCGATCGGATCGACTCCATCCGGAAAGTCCTGATATACAGGAATTTGTTTAGCCCTTTTAGAATTAATATGGGCCTCACGTCCCCGTTTGCTTCGGGACTGTAAAGAGGTTTGAGTAAAACCCGAACCCCCATTCCAGGGGAACCTCCATAATTACTCCTTGGAGCAATAGTTGTTCTAGTGCCGACAGGAGGGACTCTCTCTTCCGGGGATCCCTTGGCACGTTTGACCTCAAAAAATGGGAAGGAGGAGAGTCTTTTAACTCCAATCTGTATCCCAAACATACTGCGGAGAGCACCTATCTGTTCTGATCGCGTCCCGCCAGGTCTCTGCGAACAACTGGAGTCGTCCCCCCACCCGACTGAGTGGGGGCAACCCTTCAATGAATTTAACTTTGGGGGAGGTTTTGTACCTCTCCTGACCCAGGGTTTCTCATTACCCTGCGATTGTCCCTGATTTTTACCCCCGGGATTTGACCGAGGAGGCCGTCGGAACTGTTACACAGCCGATGCCCCAGGGACTGGAGAAGCAGGCCTCTTAAAAGAGGGACCTCTAACTCTGTTTCTGGATATATTTGTCCAGGTCTTCCCTGAATAAGCGTTCACCATGAAATGGGACGCTAACCAGCCATTTTTTACAGGGAGCTTCAGCAGACCAGTTTTTGAGCCATAGAAGCCTACGCATATGTACTACAGACAGCGTAAGGCGGGAGGCCTGATGGATTGAATCCTTTATGGCGTCAACCGCAAAGCCTAAGGCTCTAGGTAGATCAGCTAGGGCAAGGGCCTGCTGATCTGTCAAGTCCCTCAAGACCTGTTTCAACTGATCCTTCACTGCTTAGCAGACCCCACTGCTGGTTGTGTCACCAAGCTTGCTGTAGAAAGAAGCAGATTTTCATAAGGACTCCAATCTTTTATCTATTGGGTTCTTGAACATTTGGACATTATCCACTGGACATGTCAGTGATTTATACACACAAGAGATGGCTGCGTCCACTGTAGGGACCTTCCATTTTTTGATGAACTTATCCTCCATGGGATAGACCACCGGAAATCTCTTGGGGGGAATAAATATTTTCTCAGGATGTTCCCAACCCTGGTAAATGAGCCCTTTCAGTAAAGGGTGAAGTGGAAAAGAACAGACAGTCTGGGGGCTTCTAGCAACCCCAACGAGGATACAGTAGTGGTTGATGGTTCCGCAAGGTGCATTTTTAAATGCTGATCGGACCATGTTAGTCAGAGACTGAACCCATAATCTTTCAGCTTGAGATGCTGAGAAAAGGTTCCTCCACTGTTGATTCCTCTATAACAGAATCAACCTCATCCTGATCCCCTTCAGGCAGGTCGATCCCTGTATGGGACTGTTGCTCTGCTAACAGGCACTCTGAAGGAGGAGACGGAGATCGGGCGTGCTTTCCCTGACAGGGAGGCAGCGATCAATGTTGACAATCTCTCTCTAATCCTCCCAGAGCTGAGGAAAAAACCTCCTCTATTACATACACAGGAGCAGGTGAACTGAGGACAGCCACAGTACCAAGTACCCATGCGGGGTCTCTACGGTCACTTACCTCTGAATTTCAGGGGAGACTGGTGCAGCAGAAGCATGCCCAAGATCCTCAGAGCCCGATGAGACCCCCTTCGCTTCCTGGAAGATTCAGTTCCGGAGCTTCTGGACGGCATATTCCTAAGCCTAAAGCTGAGGTATTCCAGCCGTAATACACCACTTTTACTGAGAATAGTCTAGCACAATTGCTGCTATATAACAGTTGGTGTCTACTAAAGTGCCTTTCTAGGGGATGCCTGCATCAACCGCCTCTGTGTGCCTTTTTACTGTTGCTAGCTCTGTCTGTGCACTTCAATAGCCAGCTGTGATTGTGCTTTAAAACACGCTGGACGCCCGCACATGCGCAGTAGCGCCGCGGCACACACCGAGCGTCATCCACCCGCTCCGCCCCTTTTTCCAGATCGCTTCTATATATAGAGGAGCTAGATGGGAGCCGGGGTCCCTGCCGCAGGGCCCGGGGATGGATGAGCGCAGCAACAGGGCAGAGGAGACAGCTTCCCAGCAGAGAACTTACCAACTGCCTGGATTTGATTTTGGAAGAAAAAAATCCACATTACAAGAAAAAGAACCATAGCGGCCTCTAGTGTCTTCGTGGGAATACTTTAGGTAACAGGCAGAAAGACAAAATAGGCTTGGGGGTCCCCCAATAGAACCAAGTTCCTGAGGGCCCCCACTTACCTTTTCCTCGCCGCAGGACTCTGTTTGGTCCACAGAAGCCCAAACTTCACCTATCACGGCAGGCATTGTAATTAAACCTTCAGGGACCGGGTTCCCAAGGATTCCACTCCCCTGGACCTGTATAGCACCCTGCACAGAAAACATCTTGGTCGTGGGTATGACCAGAGCTCTGGATCCCAGGGTCCAGCCCTCCTAAGAGAGGCATTACAGGCAAAACCTTGCTCTTCTCTTTGCAAGGCCCGGGTACCGACCGTTTAGCTATGAAGCTTTTTTGGTCGGATCCGGAATAGCTTACTGAGGCCCAAAAGAACCTGTACGCAAGCTCAGTGAAAAACACATGTTACTTCTTGGCCAACACCTTAGACACTGGCAAAAAACTGCGGTGCTCCCGGATGGGAGGGGCTTATATAGGGGAGGGTACTTCCGGTTTTGGAAGTTGCCAGTGCCAGCACCTGAAGGTATCTATATAACCCACATAGTAATGACTATGTCGCTCTGTGTCCCGTGATGTACGAGAAAGAAACATTGTATAAAACCCTGAGTTCCTGGTTGCCTTGAATATAAGAAAAAAAAATACAAACAGATGAACAGCCTAGTGCTCAACTAAGAAAGAAACATAGGTAAATTAAATTAAAAAAACAAAAACAAAAAGAAAAAAGTGGTGAACCAACCGATCATATATCATTAGGGGTTGACATTTGCCGAGCATGCAAAGCACTCCTATCTCATCACTCATCTTTCTGAACCGTATAGGGCGCCAACATCAGTTCCAAAGGCCCAGTTATTCCATCAGCAGCCTGTTCAGGGCCAATTGGGGTGGTGCAACATCTGCGGAGTTAAGCCAACTCTGCCAGATGTTGGTACATTTTTTGGGTGATTTTCTATGGCGATACGTGTTTTTTTCCCGAATGAGGATATCATTGAACATTTGTATCCTTTGGGGTGCGTGCTGAGAGCCACAAACGGGCAATCAGCTTCCTGGCTAAATATAGAAGCCTCATGAGGGCAATGTGCACCGGGGGAGGTACAATTCTTCATCCAGGCAACCCAGTAAACAGATCAACGGCTCTACCGCTAACTTGGTATACATTGTTTATTCTGGCAATAATGCAATTCCAGTACCTCACTAGCTTGGGGCATCGCCAGAACATATGAATGAGATCACCCGGGTGAGCCTGGCATTTGGGACATATGGGGGAGTCACACCTGCCCCACTTATGCAGCTGTACTGGAGTGCGGTATACTCTGTGTAGTAAAAAATTGTCAAAGCTTAATTGAACAAGCTGAAGTTAGAGGCTGATTGGTTACTAAAGACAGCTGCACGAGATTCTGTGTGCATTCGTTTTAGTAAATGCCCCCAATGGGGTTGATTTACTAAAGGCAAATCCACTTTGCACTACAAGTGCACTTGGAAGTGCAGTCGCTGTAGATCTGAGGGGAAGATCTGAAATGAGGGGAAGCTCTGCTTATTTTGATCATCCAATCATGTACAAGCAAAAATGCACTTTCAAGTACAGTGCAAAGTGGATTTGCCTTTAGTAAATAAACCACAATGTGTCTTTATACAGGCTGGATTCACACTGGTGCAATGTGGGAAACCCTGCAGATCCTGTGCGGGTTCCCGCATCCCACTTGAATCCCAGGCGGTTCACACTGCGGTTCATCTGCGAACTGCTGCAGGTGTCAATGCAAAGTTAATGACACCCCCAGATCAGTTCGCAGATCGCAGTGCGAACTGTGAAATGGTACAGGAATCAGATCGCATGGGTGTGAACACCCATGCGATCCAATTCCAGTGCGGACCAAATAAAGGGTCCTGTACCATTTTGGGCCAAATGCAATGCAAATTCAGCCATACAAACTATATGGCTGAATTCGCATCACACAGACATCGTATGCGATCTGCGACGTCTGTGTTCGTACCAGTGTGTACCAAAGGTGAAATACAAGGGGGGCCCATTCTTGTCCTGACTTTTTTTTATTACTGTGCCCATTTTTTGCAATGCTGCTGTGAAAAGCGGAAATCAAAGCATTTTATGTTAAAATAACTTTGAAACATAGCAAACACAGTTGGACTGGTCAAGTAATCTACAATTTTTCAGCTAGGTAAATCTGATTTAATGATTGTATTGTAATACAGTAGTGGTCTATACCAGTGTTTCTCAACTCCAGTCCTCAAGGTGCCCCGACAGGTCATGTTTTCAGGATTTCCCTCAGATGAAATGGCTGCGGTAATTACTAAGACAGTGAAACTGATCAAATCACCTGTTCAAAATAATGGCAAGCCTGAAAACAGGACCTGTTGGGGCGCCTTGAGGACTGGAGTTGAGAAACACTGGTCTATACCATACGTTTTTTAGCAGTGAGAATGTTTTCCTTTATGGAAAATGACTTTCACACCTAAGCATTCGGGGCGTAGCGGCAATTTACCATCTTTTTTGCAGTGCTTTTCGGACGCTAGCGGGGCGCTTTTAACCCCCGCTAGCGGCCGAAAAAGGGTTAAAACCGCCCGCAAAGTGCTGCTTTGCCAGCAGTTCGGTGGCACTGCCTACAGCGCTGCAAAGATGTGGCTAGCAGGACTTATTTTTACCATCCTGCCAGCGTAACGCTCCAGTGTGAAAGCCCTCGGGCTTTCACATTGGAGTGAAAGGAGAGGCACTTTCAAGGCGCTTTGCAGGCGCTATTTTTAGCATTATAGCGCCTGCAAATCGCCTCAGTGTGAAAGCAGCCTAAGGTTGATTCCCATTTGCAAATAACAGATTGTATCAGAGTTCCTCTCATGTATTCCTACAGCTCTAGTGTCAGTACCTAAAAACCCAAGAATTTATATGCAACACATAAAACTTGCATCTAAAACTTGACAGTGGACGTGTATAGGGATCACTTTGTGATCCCTATATACCTCAACAACTTGTGTAACGCCACTACACCACAGTGACATAGCAGTATGAATGACCCTATTTTATAAAATACACGTAGTGTCGCAATTGTTTTATATTTTTTATGTATTGACCAAAATGGGGAAAAGTTACATTCCTTTTGTTGCTCGAATCAAGAAAAAGCAGCACTCAACCAATAAACCTCACAGTTATTCTAATAAATGCAGTAGCGATAGCAAAAAATGTACGCAGCTGTTTCAGGGCCATGCTGGACCCCTTTCTCAATATGATAAATACATTTGAGCTCTGATATGGTATCACCGTTGGCTGTGCATTCCCAGCTTGCAGTAATATGGCTCAGGTGCTGGATGGATTTGTTGCTAGGTTGTTATTACTGTCTTATTGTTCGGTAGATTCCAGCCTTCTCATGATGACAGCGCTGCCACTGGGTCACAAATTAAAAAGCTGATGGAGATTTTAACATTCCCTCCATTGTACACAAAAGTATTTTTTTTTTACTGTTGTGTCACTGTTGGAGAAAATTTGCTTTAATTTCTTTTTCCTATGACATTATTGCCACTGGCACAGGATATCTAGGTAAATCCTCCCTAAAAGGCACACAAACAGCAACAGATATTCTGACATAGCTCCACCATTTCCAAAATGAAATAAAAAATATGTTTAGCGTTTCCCTTAAAGTTTTTATATAAAAAGACTGTAAAGATTATGCATTGTCATGATGAATATTATGTTGGATTTAAATTTCCAGCGCATCAGTCTGACAGGAGCCTCGCTTGTATGTGCTGCGCTAATGTGGCAGTGTCTGCAGCTTCTCATGCCCCGCATCATACAAGTCTCTATGGAAAAAAAGCGCTATTTAGGTTCTCCGTTTACCTAAAAACCAGTACATGTCTTACATATATATATATATATTATATAGATCTTAGACCACTTTCACACTGAGGCGCTTTTCAGGTGCTTTCACGCTAAAAACAGCGCCTAAAAAGCTCACAAAAACGTATTTCCATTAAAATCAATGAATGCTTTCACAATGGGGCAGTGTGCTGGCTGGGCCGTGAAAAACTCCCCTCTCCATTGAAATTAATGATAAGCTTTTCAAAAGTGCCTGAAAAGCGCTTCAAAAGCGCTCAGTGTTTTAACTGGCAGTTTAGAAGCGCCTCTGTGTGAAAGTGGCCTAAGGCCCGGTTCTCACAGGGGCGGCAAGACTTCGGGGGCGACTCGGCGGTGCGATCTCAAGACGACTTGAGACGCCGGCCTGAGGCGATTTGCATAATGACTTCTGTATAGAAGTCAATGCAAGTCGCCCTGAGTCGCCCCCAAAAGTAGTACAGGAACCTTTTTCTAAGTCGGAGCGACTCAGGTCGCTCCTATTAGAACGGTTCCATAGCACAGACCGGGACGCGACTCCTCAGGCGACCGAGTCGCCTGAGGAGTCGCCCCTATGTGAACCGGACCTTAGGGTTTACATACCAAATCTGGGGAGTGCAAAATCTGGTGCAGCTGTGCATGGTAGCCAATCAGCTTCCAGGTTTTATTGTCAGACCTGAATTGAACAAGCTGAAGTTAGAAGCTGATTGGCTACTATGCACCAGATTTTTCACTCTCCAGTTTTAATAAATAAACCTCATTTATATATACAGTATATTGTGTGTGTGTGTGTATATATATTTATATATATATATATATATATATATATATATATATATACAGAAATACACATAATTTTCAACTGTTTGTTTTGTACTCAGACTGGAATGTCTTCTACGGTAGTAATGCATCTTCTTGTATCTGCTGACATTTTCACAAGGTCAATCAGATGTACAATGTTGTAAAAACTGAAGTACTTCCATGAAACATCTGCAAAGAGCTGTCACACTGCTATACATGTCATTTTAAGAAAAGCGTAGGCTAGAAACTATTTTCCTAAGAGCACTTGGAAAACCTTTCAGCGTGAATTTTGTTTTTCTGCTGTGCTCTGTGTGTTCTGTAGCTGATTGTCCTAGTATAGGCAGCCACTCTCTAATTCTCTGTGTTATAAGGCATACCTCATTTACCACCAGCAGTCCTCATTTCTTTTTCTGCTTGTGATTGATAACCTCCCAGTGAGACGCCATCTGTGCTTATGTGAATTCTTAAAGGGTCACTACACCTAGACACCTCTGTTATCAAGCCTTTATAAAACATACAGAGAATTTTTTAACGTTCTAGTTTGTGACAATTGCAGTTTGTTTTGTGTTATTAGCAGTACAGCGCTCTCCAATAGTATTACAGGACACAAAGTCAGATATAATGAGAAAAATATCCCCACCCCAGCAATAACACCCATATGTAAATGGTTTCATGTTTTATTAAAGCTACTATATTGCTTTCTTGGTAATGCAGGGCCTACTGTAACCAATCAGAATCCATCCTTAACCAACGTGCAGCACTATTGTAAACCATATTTTCTAGTGTGCTTGAAAAGAAAGACAAGAAGGCAAGTCTATTCAAGGGTAAGCCTAGGTTAACACCGATGGAGTGCGAGTTTTATCCATTTTGTAGTGCGATCTATTCAAGGGTAAGCCTAGGTTAACACCGATGCAGCGCAAGTTTTATCCATTTTGTAGTGCGATTTGAAGGAGCAGCTCAAATGCGAGTTGAGGCGATTGTAATGCATTTTTTATGCAATTTTAATATAATCTCTCTCTCTCTCTTGCTCTCCCTGTCTCTCTTTCTCTCTCTCTCTCCTTGCATCCAGGGATGGAAGCTGAGGAATACAGCAAACACTAGCTAGTTATTTTAGCGCAGAAATGCAATCTGAATGCAGTTTCAATTCATGTCCATGGGACTACACAGCACAATGCACTGCAATAACCCTTTTTGAAATTGCATCTGATTCGCACTGCATATGTGCAGGGCCGAATTTCCCACAAGGCCACCGAGGCCAGGCCTCGGGGTGGCACTGAGTGCAGGGGCGGCGCCGCCCGTCCTCCCCGGCCGCCTCCTGCACTAATGTAGCTCCCGGCGCCACGGCCAGCCTGCTGGAGCGCGGCGCCGGCACAGCAAATGCTATTATTCCTACTTGCTTGGCCTGGAGAGGGGAGTGACAGGCACCCCCATGATGGCCGATGACTGGCTAGAATGGCGGAAGCAGAGCCTAATGCTCCGCCTACCCTCCTCTGCACGCCATCACCTCCTCCCCCCCTGAGCGGGGAATATGAAGTGAGGTGAAGAGGAGAAGAGAGGACGGGAGAAGGAATGTATGGCGACCCGATGGGGAACCCCCAGCAGCAGCACCAAGAATAGCAGAGCCAGGTACTACTTCTTGATCCTCGTCATCATATTCATATGTGCCAACCAGAAGCAAGCAGCAAAATATAATGCTCAGTGGATTAAATAAATATTCATAGCCATAGCATAAATAAACTGTAATAAAGTGATTTGTGAACAGCTGTTGCACAAATTACTTTATTACACTTTATTAATGATATCTATGGCTATGCATATTTATAATTTATTTAATCCATATTGAGCACTATATTTGATGCCTGGCACACACGCACAATCGCACATGATGATGACTTAAACGTTTTAAGTCATCATCATGTGCGATTGTGCGTGTGTGCCAGGCATCAAATATAGTGCTCAATATGGATTAAATAAATTATAAATATGCATAGCCATAGATATCATTAATAAAGTGTAATAACGTGATTTGTGCAACAAGCTCATTAAACAGTCCACATTCAGTGAAAGTTCATGTACTGCAAACTTTGCAGTGCATTAACTTTCACTGAATGTGGACTGTTTAATGAGCAGGGGCTATTGATGGGTACATTAGCTGTGTTTGATGGGCACAGTGGCTGCGTTTGATGGGCACAGTGGTGGCAATTGATGGCACAGTGGCTGCGTTTGATTGGTGCAGTGGCTGCACTTGATGGGCACAGTGGCTGCGTTTCATTGGCACAGTGGCTGAGTTTGATGGGCACAGTGGTGGTAATTGATGGCACAGTGGCTGCGTTTGATATGTACAGTGGCTGCATTTGATGGGCACAGTGGCTGCATTTGATAGGGGTGGATATGGTTAGAAGAGCCCCTTGCTGTATTGAGAAAAGCATCCGCCCACCATAAAGCACTGGCCATCATGGGGGGGGGGGTGGCATTGAAGGACCCAGCCTTGGGGCGGCAAAGGGAGTAAATCCGGGCCTGCATATCTGTGAATGGCCTCCATAAAAAACAAGTGTTAGTTTGCGTGTAATGGGTTTACATGCATTCTGGAACGCATCTTAAATCGCATCTTTGTGAACCGAGGCTAGCTCATAGTGAATAATGGTCAGATTCCTATCTATCTTCCCCTATATATAAAGCATTGGTTTGAAGTAAACACTGTGCTAGCCCTGTGCAAGCTGTGCCCTGGAATCTATTCTCTGAAACATTGGGGTTGATTTACTAAAGGCAAATAGACAGTGCATTTTGAAAATGCAGCCGCACTCATTTTCCTCAGAGCTTAGTGAATGTGGTGAAGTTTCGCTTTGTAAAAAATAACCAATCAGGTGCAAAGAAAATAAAAAAAGCATTTTTGCCTGCACATGAGTGGATGATGCAAATCAACAGAGCTTCACCACATTCACTAAGTTCTGCTGAATATGAGTGCAATTGCAGTCTATTTGTCTTTAGTAAATCAACCTCCAGTGTGTGCCAATGGCCAGCATGAAATCTAGCCTGAAAGTACAGTTCTCCTTTAAATACTGTTTTAGTTAAATGAAATACCACATTTGGCTTGCTGAAAAGGCAGGTTGTTCTCTCCAGCTTAAGAAATGATTTGGGTTTATGAACATCTGGTTACAGCTCAGTTAACTGTTGATATGGATTTGCAAACTGAAATGGGAAAAAGTAGCGATACAAATCCATATCACACAATACAAATTCACCTAGATTACTGCTGTAGAACAAAAGTAAAAATGGGGTCAGGCACCAAAACCAATACTTATCATGACAGATTCGTTGAAGCTGCAATAGGCAACTTTTTTATTTTTAAAAAGTGGCAAGTTCGCAGGTTGTCATACTCCTCCTGTGTCACTACTTTGAGTTACTGATCTAGAACAGATATGCATGCATGTCTAGCAGTCTGGGGATGATATACTAAAAGTGGAGAGTGCAAAATCTGGTGCAGCTCTGCATAGAAACCAATCAGCTTCCATTTTTTTTTTTTTTATTAGTTAGAAGCTACCATGCACAGCTGCACCAGTTTTGCTCTCTCCAGTTTTAGTAAATCAACCTCTCAGCTTTTACCAATCAGCTTCCATTTTTTTTATTTTTTTTTTAGTTAAAAGCTGATTGGCTACCATGCACAGCTGCACCAGATTTTGCTCTCTCCAGTTTTAGTAAATAAACCTCTCAGAGCCCATTCAAACAGGGGCAGCACGACTCGTGCCACGACTGTGCTGGGCGATCTGTATTGAAGTCAATGGAAGTCGCCTTGAAGTCGTCTTGAAGTAGTACAGGAACCTTTTTCTAAGTCGGAGCGACTTCAGTCGCTCCGCTTAGAATGGTTCTATTGTACAGAATGGGACGCGACTCGTCAGGCAGCTGAGACGCCTGACGAGTCGCCCCTTTGTGAATGGGGTCTCACTCAGCTTTTGCTGACATGCTTGCTCTGGGTCAACACCTCATAGCAAGAGTATGAAGAAGACAGCTCAAAAAATGTGATGATTTAAAAAATTTTTTTTTAGACTTTTAGCTTAAAAAAACGGCAGTTCCCTTGGCAGAAAAAAAAAAAAACGCTCATATAGAAAAAAAAATTGTACACAGTTTAGGCGAATATAGGAGAGTTTTGCGTTTCTTTCTGCCAGAAAGCTACAATCAGAAACACAAACGAGAATGTTTTTTTTTTCCTGCCTCTAAATATTAAGCTTAAATATGTCACTAATTGTCCTAATGTGCATAGACACATAGATTAACATTGAGCTGCTTCTACAGGCAAAACACAAAAGTCCTGTAGAAGCAGTGTGCATAGAGCCTTATGCCTTGTACACGCAATCGGAATTTCCGATGGAAAAAGTCTGACAGAATTTTTTCATCAGATATTCCGACCGTGTGTATGCCCCATCGGACTTTTTCCATTGGAAATTCCGAGGAATTCCATCAGAGTTTAGATAGAGAACATGTTCTCTTTTACTCCGATGGAATTCCGATGTGATTTTGGCCGGTCAAAAGTCAGACCGTGTGTACGGGGCATAAGGCCTAAACTAACAGGTTCCCATTGGCTTATGAACATAGAAATTCAGTGGCAAAATTGTTTAAAGCGGCCTTTACCCTTCTCATCCACTTTCCATTATATTTCTCTGAACCCCCCCCCCCCTTAACATGATTGAATATTAGTTTTTTTAAATATATTGTTTTGGTAACCTTCCCCTCATTTTCAAGAATCTTTTCTAGGTGAGAATGACATCCCACCGCCAACTGGGATACTCATGCCACGCATCCCAGGAGGCCTTAACGCATAATCAAGGGTCCGCTGTCTCTTTCTGGCATTTGCTGTCTCTTCTTAAGATTACAGCTGTAGTATGGGATGTATTTCTTGTGTGGGTATAATAAGTATGTTATGAGTTTATAATATCATTTCTTGGTTAAATAAAGTATTCTAAGTGAATCAGTCTGTGTTTAATTTAAAATCCAGTAACCAGTTTCACATTCATATTGTTTCTGATTTAAGTTCAAAATGTACACAAGCAAGCCCTTGCCTGGCTCAGAGAACAATCAATGACTGATCCTTTACAGAGCTCTCGGTTAACAGTTCTATTCCCCCTAGAGTAGTAAGAATGAATTGCTCCAATGTCTTTTGCTGTTCTCAGCTGCACCGGACTTACAGCACCTGCCACCCTGTCAACATTTCCACTGAATATTAGGCAATGGTTTCACAATAGTAGAAGGGGAAATATTTACAAAAATAGCTTAAATAATTTACTTTTTATTATGTTTATTTGACTTTGATATAGAGCAGTTTGGTATCTGTTTATACACTAAACTCTTCCTATTCTTAGCACAGCAAAATGCTGCAAGATTACCGCTTGTGTCTAGTGGTGATGGAAAAGTCTTGAAAGAACAGACCGTATCTTAGTGAAGGAGCTTGTACAATTTATAGGTCTGTATCTGATGCTTGCAGTTTTGTCAGGATTGAAGATAGGTCACCTATAGATTTCAACTTACATCCAGGTGTTATCTTTTATTTGTGAGTGCCTTAAAGGGTCAGTCCATTCATAACTGACATTTCAGTGTTTAAAGCTGAACTCCACTTACCGATACTCATGACACATTTTTGAAGACCTGGGATAACTTGACCTTTTAAATCTAAACAGTTCTTTACTCTCCTTGTGACTGTTTGGGCAGTCCATTTTTGCCTTGAGTGCCTGCATAGAAATTCCCCCTATTTTCCCCTGTCCCCCTCCCCCAGGCAAGTCTCCTCCCCCTTTCATATTTTTCTGTTGTCCGCCAAGGTTTCTGGACCGCTATTTTTCAGTCTTCTCTTTTTCCTTCTTATACCTGAACCCTCTCTTGGGTTCTGAAACACCTTTTCCTTTTCACTTCCCTCACAGAGGCAAGTGCCTTTGCAGACATTACATGTCGCCATGTAGCATCTCCTAGGCATTGCTGCTGAACATGTACACTTACCTTTATCTTTATAATTTGAGATGTCATTTCATCGCTGTCTGGTGGATCCGTTACCACTTTTTGCCTCTGCTATTCTATTGATGTCGTATTGTTCTACACGTGAGTGTTTTACTCACTTTTGTACCAAAATTTAAAACCCAATAAAACCTTTGTAAAATAAAGCTGAATTCCAGCCAGTTATCCTCTCCTCTTTACAGGCCGCGTTTGAAGTATTTCTGAACCCAACAAACCGATCCCTCATTTCTCCTCTCTGGACTTTCTTTCCTGCATGTGCCATTAATTCCTCCCTATAAAGAAATAGCTCCAAATTGCATACCCTCCTAGATTGTAGTTTGCAGAGTTAGTAGGAAGTATGATTATGCTTCTTTCTATGGGCAGGTACCACCAGCACAACACCTGGTTGTGACCTGCCCACATCCATGGCTAGGTAGACATCAAGATATAATGAAGATACAGCCCAGAGCTCTGCCCGCATACCACATTGTGCGATCCCACTGCATTGTGGAAATGTGAAGCGTCCACATATGTCCTTCCCTCTGTGCCTGGGAACAGCACATTTTTCTAAAGGGGATGATGACGTCACTAGGATTACAATTGTCATTTACTCACAAAGTAAAGACTCTAATTAGAAAGTTTTACAGCTGTTCAATAAGGCACGGTTAGAGGAATCTAGATATAGAACCTGAGCAGGATCCTGTAATACAGCTTTAACAAAAATTTTGGCAAGTTAATTTACAAAGCTGCTTATATTTCTTGGGGAATCTGGCTGTGACATCTGTGTTCTCAAGTTCCCAGATTTGCTGCAGAGAGTTTGGCTCTTTCCCATTAGATTTTTCATTTTCCAATCCAATCTACTTGGGTGGTGCAAGAGGGGGTACAACTGGACATTGCTCTGAGCCTCTTCGAACTGTGAGTTATTCAGTCCACCAGAGTTTACCTACAAATTATAAATCCTTTTTGAGTGGACTGATCCTTTTAAGTGATAGTAAAGGTTTATTTTTTTTTTAATTAAAATAATAAAGATGTTATACACGCCTGCCCGAACCTCCTTTTCTGGTGTTCCCCACAGGCGCTCTCAGCTCCTTCTCCCTTATGAGTACCCTTATAGTAAATCACTGGCTATGGGGGCACTCATGTGGGTTTGATAGTGATCCAGGCTGGAGGCATCTATTGATACACACAGTGCGGCTCCACCCTGTCAATGGCTCTCACTGCTGCCTCTGTGTCCTGTGAGGAGAGAGAGTGCAGGGCTGCTGTTCTCGGGCACAGCGCTGGATCGAGTTCGGGCTTAGGTAAGTTTTTAGGGGGAGGCTGTGGGGGAGCTGATCATGGAAGTTTTTATTACCTGAATGCAGAGAATGCATTATGGTAAGAAATGTAGCCTTTAAAACCACTTCAGACCGCTTTCACACTGCTCTGCTAAGCACCTAAAAAAATACTCCCATTCATTTAAGTGTGACCTTTCACACTGGGGCGGTGCGCTTGCGGGACGTTCCAAAAAGTCCTGCAAGCAGCATCTTTGGGGTGGTTTGGGAGTGTTGTATTTAGCGCCCCCAAAACGACCCGCCCATTGAAATTAATGCATTGAATTCCAAAGCGCCACAACATGGGAGTTTTTAACCCCGCTAGCAGTTGAAAAGCGCAGCTTTAGCGCTAACGCAGCCGCAGCCCCAATATGAAAGGGGTCTTAAAGGGGTTGTAAAGGTACATGTTTTTTCACCTTAATGCATTCTATGCATTAAGGTGAAAAAACATCCGACGATTAGCGGCCCCCCAGCCCCCCCGTTTACTTACCTGAGCCCTGGAAAGTCCTGCGTCGCGCACGCGTTCGAACGTTTCCCGGGCTTCTCGGCTCTTCTCGGCTCTTCATTGGATGGATTGATAGCAACGCAGCCATTGGCTCGCTCTGCTGTCAATCAAATCCAATGACGCGGTGTGTTGAGGGGCGGGGCCGACTCATACAGTCCGGGGCCATGGCTGCCGACTGTATCACAAGGGAGCGCGCCCGCAAGCTAACCCCCTCGGGAAAGAGCTTCCCCGAGGGGGTTAGCTCTTGCGGAGAGGAGCTGCGAGAGCCACCGTGGGACCCCAGAAGAGGACGTTCGGGGCCACTCTGTGCAAAGCGAACTGCACAGTGGAGGTAAGTATGATATGTTTGTTTGTTTTTTTTTTTAAAACCACAAACCTTTAGTATCCCTTTAAGGTTATGTCAGAGTTTGCATTTAGCCTACTTTTTTTGCATGAGACATCTAAAAAAAAGCTGATTAGCGGAGTACAGGTGGTGAGGTATCCCTGGAGATGGATAGTATTCTTTGTTGAGGGGATTTCCATTTTTTAACTGAAGCAGTGAACAATACTTACGTATGTGGAAAGGGGGAGAAGTACAGTACATATAGAAAACACCAATTATTTCTTTGATCCTTCACAGCTGAAGTAAAATGTGATTTTTAAACTTACTATTCCATTATAAGTGTACATTCTAATCTGAGTTGAAAGAAAACCAATCTGTAAAAAGTGATATACTGAGATTTGTAAACAGATACCACAATTTTATGCTTTTTCAAAATGTTTAAAGTCTAAATTCCAATTTTAATTCTACAATTACTCACAATCTCTTCCTCCAATCATCAATGCACCGTACTCTATGAAATGGATTTTGCATATTTTGAAGCTTTAGGCAAGACTGCACGTGTAATTGATGACAACACAGACGCAACTCATTTAATATTAAGAAGAGCCAGCGTAGCGTGACTTGAGATGAACTTGACACATTTCACTTGACAGCCTCAAAAAGGCTTTTGTGCCATCTGGGGATAGATCTTTGTCTGCAAAGTCATTTTTATTCAGGTAGTGCCATTCAATAATTCAGAAATGAAGCCTTAATGCCTGCAGGAGCTTTCCTATGCACTTCAGTTGTTTATCTCCAGTAATGCTAAATAGCTTAATATACTAATAATGCGTACCAGCATAGACAATATAATAATACATATAAACAAATATAAATTATATCAGTATATCCAAGCATCTGGCTTTTCTGTAAAGTATTATAACAGAATACACAAAGGATACATTAATTGGCATTATAGAGCGTAAGAACACAAAACTTCCTGGCTACTTTAACCTCCCTGGCGGTATGATTATGTCTGATTTTTGAATGTCAAAGTGGTACAATGTTTCGCATGGAAATTTGGCGTCTTATATTGTAGGCCTGTAATTCTTAGGAATAACTCACTTAAATATGTCCAAACAAGAGTCTAGCAGACATCCCGGGTATGATAAAGTTTGAAACACGAAATCATAAAATATAATATAATAAATAACTATAAATACTTATAAAACATAATAATATAATAATAATACATTTTATTCAGTAATGTAATCAAATCAAAAACACTGAAATTTGCTCAGTCGCAGAATCGTCGTTGTTGTCATTTCGTCATTTTCATTGTCTGATGACGAATTTCCCCACAAATTACTATCGCTCAATTCTGCAAGGCATTGTAATACACTATCGCTGTTTTCTAGCTGGTCTAAAACCGCTTTTGACGTAAAGGGACAATTTTTGGATGCCATGGACGTTCTCAAGTTTGCAGACAGAAAGAACAGTATTTATAATGCATGCAGGGCACTGGACAAAGCACTAGGGACAAAACTAATGTGAAATGATTTGATACAGTAATGTAATCTACAGATTACTGTGCGTTATGTGTTTTGTACTTTTTTGAATTTTCCGCCGCCGGCCTCCGCCCCCATGCATCACAACGCTCACAGGGAACGGAGCCCGGAACCGTAATACAGTGATTTATTAAATGACTTGTAGCAAATTTATGATATACTAAAAAAGTAAAAAAAAAAAAATGGTCAGCAATGTCAGTCTCATTGCTTTTTCCCTGGAAATTTTTCCTTTCAATGTATATGTCAAAACAGCTTGTGTATATTTGTCCTCATATCAGCCTCTTGTATTCCTCTAGACAGTTGAAGATTGGGAAAGTGAGGACTTGTACTCATGCTGACAGAAGTATAGAGCAGGGAGATGGCCTTAATAATCTGCAAATGTTCATTATCCAGTCAGGTAGATAGGGGTGTATTTTTACCTAGAGTTGTTGAACAACCTGTGGTAAAGGCTATGGCAGTGGCGCCTAGAACCCAAAACTATTTGTGCAGAATTATAGATTTGTCATGTGACACAGTTTCCATATGTAATAAAAGTGTGTCATTAACTGTTTACCTGGAGACTTTAAAATGTTGCTGTTTGTAGTGGAGCACGGATTCTATTCATTTCCTGCAGCTACTCCCTGCTGCCTGAGCGCTGAGTGGGAGCATATTCCTACAGTCAGTGCCGGCCCAAGACATTGTGCTGCCTGGTACCAAGAAATAAATGCTGCCCCCCCCCCAAAAAAAAATCACGCCCACCAAAATGCTCCCACATCCATTATTTTATATCATAATAACTAAAGTGGACCTGTCATGGCTCTATACATGTATGTAGGAGTATAAAGAGGACCTGTCATGGCTCTATACATGTATGTAGGAGTATAAAGAGGACCTGTCATGGCTCTATACATGTATGTAGGAGTATAAAGAGGACCTGTCATGGCTCTATACATGTATGTAGGAGTATAAAGAGGACCTGTCATGGCTCTATACATGTATGTAGGAGTATAAAGTGGACCTGTCATGGCTCTATACATGTATGTAGGAGTATAAAGAGGACCTGTCATGGCTCTATACATGTATGTAGGAGTATAAAGAGGACCTGTCATGGCTCTATACATGTATGTAGGAGTATAAAGTGGACCTGTCATGGCTCTATACATGTATGTAGGAGTATAAAGAGGACCTGTCATGGCTCTATACATGTATGTAGGAGTATAAAGTGGACCTGTCATGGCTCTATACATGTATGTAGGAGTATAAAGAGGACCTGTCATGGCTCTATACATGTATGTAGGAGTATAAAGAGGACCTGTCATGGCTCTATACATGTATGTAGGAGTATAAAGAGGACCTGTCATGGCTCTATACATGTATATAGGAGTATAAAGAGGACCTGTCATGGCTCTATACATGTATGTAGGAGTATAAAGAGGACCTGTCATGGCTCTATACATGTATGTAGGAGTATAAAGAGGACCTGTCATGGCTCTATACATGTATGTAGGAGTATAAAGAGGACCTGTCATGGCTCTATAAATGTATAAAAGGACCTGTGCGTGGCCGGCGTCCGCAATGTCAGCCGGCCACCTGCGATCGCTCCACAGAGAGGCAGAACGTCTGTAAACAGACAGATCCCCATTCTGACAGGGGAGGAGAGAGACAGATCTGCTGTTCCTAGTGATTAGGAACAGAGATCTCTCTCCTCCAGTCAGTCCCACCCCCCCAGTTAGAAACACCTCCCAGGGAACACATTTAACCCCTTCCCTGACAGTGGCATTTACACAGTAATTAGTGCATTTTTATAGCACAGATCGCTGTATAGATGTCAATGGTCCCAAAAAATGTGTCAAAAGTGTCCGACCTGTCCACCGCAATGTCGCAGTCTCACAAAAAATCACAGATCACTGCCATTACTAGTAAAAAAAAAAAATAATAAAAATGCTTGAAGTGCATTATTTCTATTATTACATTGTTATATAAAATAAAAAAGTTCAACTCACCATAGTGCAGAATCAGTGGGAGCCCCGAGCGTGTCACTTGCCACTCCACCTGTCACCAGATGTGGATTGTCACCTGCCACACATTGCGGATTGTCACTTGCCACGACGCCACACATTGCGGATTGTCACTTGCCACGACGCCACACATTGCGGATTGTCACTTGCCACGACGCCACACATTGCGGATTGTCACTTGCCACGACGCCACACATTGCGGATTGTCACTTGCCACACATTGCGGATTGTCACTTGCCACACATTGCGGATTGTCACTTGCCACGACGCCACACATTGCGGATTGTCACTTGCCACACATTGCGGATTGTCACTTGCCACACATTGCGGATTGTCACTTGCCACGACGTCACCTGCCACACGTTGCATATTGTCACTTGCCACGTCACCTGCCACACGTTGCATATTGTCACTTGCCACGTCACCTGCCACACGTTGCATATTGTCACTTGCCACGTCACCTGCCACACGTTGCATATTGTCACTTGCCACGTCACCTGCCACACGTTGCATATTGTCACTTGCCACGTCACCTGCCACACGGAGCGGATTGTCACTTGCCACACGTAGCGGATTGTCACTTGCCACGTCACCTGCCAGACATTGCGGATTGTCACTTGCCACGACGTCACCTGCCACACGTTGCATATTGTCACTTGCCACGTCACCTGCCACATGTAGCGGATTGTCAGTTGCCACATGTAGTGGATTGTCACTTGCCACACGTAGCGGATTGTCACTTGCCACGTCACCTGCCAGACATTGCGGATTGTCACTTGCCACGACATCACTTGCCACACTTTGCGGATTGTCACTTGCCACGTCACCTGCCACACATTGATTACCTGCTTCTTTGCTGCTTTTGCTCTCTAGTAACCTACAGAATCCTAAAAAAAAGTTCTCTGTTGGGCAAGTCCGAGCCTAAATGTTAAGCTCTTATATGGGTTTAAGACCATTGACTTTACATCCCTTTAGAAGTCAACTTATCCTGACAGTATAAAATGATATAGTATAGCCAGCTTCCACCCCACACAAGAGCTCACCTCCTGCCGTGGAACACTGCCCTCCCTCCCACCCCCCCCCCGGGCGGCAGCTGGGGAGATCCGAAGGACACAGTGTGCAGCGGCGGGCGGAGTGTAGTAGTAGGTTCGGCTGCGGTGGTGTGAGGAGGAAAACAGAGCTGACAATAGCGAGCGAAGCCGGGGGTGTCCCGGGCCAACCACTCCCCCTCCCATCACACCCCACCCCACAGGCGGTAGCTAGGGAGATCGTGGTGTTGTGAGGAGGAGGAAAATAAACACAGACATGACAAGCGCAGCGCCGGGGTTGTTTCCGGCTGAAAAAAAAACTGCCAAAGGAGCAGCCTGGGCACTCGCCATACTCAGGAAGCCGATGACACCCCCGCAATGTTATGTGTGGCACCTGGGGGGAGAATGGGCTTGTGGCTTCCTGTAGCAGCTGAAAGCTGGAGGGAGCAGAACGGGCTGGCTGGCGGCAATTAGCCTCACAGTGGAGCGGGATAAGGGGCGGGAAGCGGAGCTGGCGGAACGAGATGGCAGCGGGTGGCAATTTGCCGCCCCCCTGAAAGTGCCGCCTGGTACAATGGTACCATCGGGTCCCATGGTAGGGCCGGCCCTGCCTACAGTCCTAAAATCAAATGATCAGTGGTTTTAAAGGAAAAGCTACTAAGAACAGTTATCCGAGCACATGAAATGTAATTTCTTAGAGCCGGTTTACACAGGGGCGACTCGTCAGGCGACCTAGCCGCCTGACAAGTCGCGCTCCGCTCTGTACAATGGAACCGTTCTAATAGGAGCGACTCAAGTCGAAGAAAAAGAAAAAGGTTCCTGTACTACTTCGGGATGACTTCAGGGCGACTTCCATTGACTTCAATTCAGAAGTAATTTTGCAAGTCACCTCTGAAGTCGTGTGGAGATCGCCCAGCAGAGTCGCGGGACAAGTCGTGCCGCCCCAGTGTGAACCGGGTCTCAGGATTTCTGCAGACCATCAAGGTAAGGAACACTCCTATACATGGAAGACATGTTTACATTTTTTGCCAGTTCTAAATCATAGCTGGCAGAAAATGTATCTAAAAAGGTGATTTTATTTACCTTAAAAATTACATAAAGGATTTTTTTTAGCAGTAATATATGTTATATCAATCTGTCAACAAAAGTAGAGATACCTTTACCCTTTTTAGTCAGCAGAATTTAAGTGCAAAGTCAGTTTTTGGCCCCTTTCCCTGAGCCTCCTTATTGATTCTTTAATGTGATGGATATGCACATTGACCAATAGGGAGTTTTTGGAGGGATGGAGTAAAATACAGTTTTTCAAGGGAAGGTCAAGATATACATCTGTCTTTATCTCTGGGTATGCTAAATGCTGTGATATGCAGTCTTCACTGAAGGTAACCTTTGCATAAATCCATATTTTAATTTCCCAGGTTTGTAAAGCCGGCCATACAGGGATCGAATTTCAGCCGGTTCAATAGGGCCCGGCTGAGTTTTGATCCATATATCGTCACCCTGGTTGTGCACCAGTGTTAATTTTGGCATCAAATTTTGATTTTGTTTTAGTCATAATCTTTTGACTAAAATGTCATTTTAGTTTTAGTTGCATTTTAGTCATCTGCAAATGTTTTAGTTTTCTGCAGTACATGTTAGTCGACTAAAATCATTTTAGTCTATTAAAATCAAATGGGTTTAGTTAAATTGTAATGCATTATTTAGGCATTTCTCTAGAATTCCCAAACTCATTATATACTCCTGGAGTAAAAATAAATCTAATATCATGTTATTATTTTTGGTATTAAGGTTTGAACAAACTACATGCTCTGGACTGTGTGAGGAGGCCTGTAATGCACACAGTGCTCTGGACGGTGGTCTGAGAAGGCCTGTAATGCACAGTGCTTTGGACAAAGGTCTGAGGAGGCCTGTAATGCACAGTGCTTTGGACAAAGGTCTGAGGAGGCCTGCAATGCACAGTGCTGTGGACGGTGGTCTGAGGAGGCCTGTAATGCACAGTGCTGAGGACAGTGGTCTGAGGAGGCCTGTAATGCACAGTGCTGTGGACGGTGGTCTGAGGAGGCCAGTAATGCACAGTGCTGTGGACGGTGGTCTGAGGAGGCCAGTAATGCACAGTGCTGTGGACGGTGGTCTGAGGAGGCCTGTAATGCACAGTGAGTGCTCTGGGTGGTCTTATGAGGCCTGTAATGCACAGTGCTCTGGACAGTAGTCTGGGGAGGCCTGTAATGCACAGTGTTCTGGACAGTGGTCTGAGGAGGCCTGTAATGCACAGCGATTGCTCTGGATGGTCTGAGGAGGCCTGTAATGCTGCAAAGTGCTCTGGACGATGGTCTGAGGAGGTCTATAATGCACAATACTCTGAACGATGGTCTGAGGAGGCCTGTAATGCACACAGTGCTCTTGGCGGTGGTCTGAGGGAGTCTGTAATGCTACATAGTGCTCTGGGCGGTCTGAGGAGGCCTGTAATACGCAGTGCTCTAAACCTCTGGACAGTCGGGATTGTCAGAACCGGGGAGGCCTGTAATGCATAGTGCCCTGGACAGTCATCTGATGAGGCCTGTAATGCTGCACAGTGCTAAGTACGCCACACCACTAAGCACACTATGGTTGCTACTTTGCTTGCTGAGAGGAGAAGCAATCACAGGCTTTACAGGCGGAGCTCCAAGGAAATCGGATTAACGTCCCTTTCTCACATAATTGTTACGTTTTCGTTCGTTGACAAAAATTGTATTTATTTTCAGCATGGTTTTCATCAATTGACGAAAATGTGGGGTAATTTTCGTTTAGTTTATGTCACTGGGAAATAGGCTACTGACGAAAATCACGACGAAAATGTTTTTGTCGCTGAAATAACACTGTTGTACACAAGTCAATCTATCGAGTTTTTCCAACAATGATGGCTACAATATTCAGTTTCACCCTCACTTGAAGCCAAACCAGTCTTGGCTAAGCCTTAGGCAAGACTAGTGTCACAATTTCATTATTTAAAGGTCTAGTTAGCCATAATGTATCAGTAGATTGTGTCTGTTCGCCTACCCCTATAGAGCCAGGGTCTGGGCTCATTCACATGGTATCTAAAGTACTGTGCTTAGATGCATACAGTGTACAGTTTTGTATGCATCTAAATGCAGCACTATCGGAATCAATGGAGCCGTATACACATCTACAAAAGTCACTAGAAGAATTGTACGGGTCTAAACACATTTAAACCCTAGCATATTGAAATATATTAAAAAATATTCTAGCTCTACAGAAAATATGCATATGCCCCTGTGAATGAGACCTACATGTGCAATTAGTCAAGGGGGGGGGGGGTGTTTAAAGCAGAGGAATACTTACTTCCCTAAAAGCAGGTGTTCCATTTCTGGAATGTGGGCACCCCAAAAATTACTAATACCTTTTTTTACCTACACATTTTTTTCTGTATATTTTAATGCCATTGCTTGGCTTACAGCTGAGCCACTGTTATGGCCTGAAAGGGTGTGGAATTGGGAAATCCTTGTAGCGATATCATACAGCTGGAATCCATTCAATATTTTTGAGACAAGCAGGTGTTTTCACCAAGCAAGATTGTGATCATAAGTATGTCAGATGGCGAGCCTTCTGTTCTGTGGATACACAACAAATGCTTAATTTTAAATATCGTTTCCAGCAAACACTGTGTTGAGTGTTTGCGTCTATCACGGAGGTCCTCTTGTCCGACGTCCGTGATTGGCGGAGCACTGAACACAGTGCCTGCTGGGAAACGGAGTCGGAGAATGAGAGGACCTCCGTGATAGGCGCAAACACTCAACACAGTGTTTGCTGGAAACGTCTATCACGGAAGGGACAGGGAGAACGGCGCGAGATTTGAACAATGGACGCCGGCCGCGGAATTACAAGATTTCAAGGTACACTGACTCGGGCACAGGGAGGCTGCAATAGACACAGTAAGGGGGCACAGTGAGGTGACAATGGGCAGTGAGGTGGCACAGTGAGATGGCAGTGGGCACAGTAAGGGGGCACAGTGAGGCGACAATGGGCAGTGAGGTGACAATGTGCACAGTGAGGTGGCAGAGTGAGATGGCAATGGACACAGTAAGGTTGGGCAATGGGCACATTTCCTCCCCTCGGCTTATACTCGAGTCAATAAGTTTTCCCAGTTTTTTGTGGTAAAAGTAGGTACCTCGGCTTATACTCGGGTCGACTTATACTCGAGTATATACGGTAAGTACTCAGGATGGGCTTTTGTGTTCCATCATCTATTTCCCTTGACCAGCAACCAGATTTAGTTATTTACACTTCATTATATATTTTTTAGATGTGCTGAGCACTAGCTCCTGAAGAGTGTAACTTATATACAAAACATGTCGGGCATCAGAAAACGCATCAACTCAGTTGACAACATAATCATTTACTTATGCTTTTACTGGTTTTATATGTCAAATCTTTTTCATGTTTTTAGCGCTTGTTGCCATGTGATATCTGTACATATGTAATTCACTGAATGTATTCCATTATCCATACGGATCACTATGTGGCACCTGGTCACACACTGATGTACCTTGTTGCTTATATTGTGCATACCCATACTTATGTGTGTGTAACTCTAGGGAATCGCATCAACCAGAATGTTTTTCCTTCCATGTGATTTCTGTTTGGAGATGTGTCATGCGTTTATTTTGAATAAACGTACCTTTTTTTACCAACACCATGTCTACAGTCTCACTCAAAGTCCCAAAACTTCCATTTACTTTATCGAATTAGGGATGGAGGTGCACCACATATGCGCCTCATTTAAAGTCCCAACCCCCCCCCTTCATTGTCAGAGTAAGGCCACACAACAGTTGTTTTGTTGTTCAGTCGTGTCTGACTCTTCGTGACCTCATGGACCATAGCGTGCCAGGCTTTTCTGTCTTCCACTGCCTCCCTGGGCTTGCTTGACTTCATGTTTATTGTTTTGATGATTCTATCTATCCATCTTGTTTTCTGTCATCCTCTTCTCCTTTTTCCTTCCATGTTTCCCAGCATCAGGGTCTTTTCCAATAAGTCCTCACTTCGCATTAGGTGGCCAAAGTATTCAATGTTTCAGCTTCAGGATCTGTCCTTCCAGTGAATATTCAGTTGATTTCCTTCAAGATTGACTGGTTTGATCTTCTTGCCATCCAAGGGACTTTTGAAAGTCTCTCCAACACCATAGTTCAAAAGCATCAATTCTCTGGCGTTCAGCTTTCACAGCCATAGGTTACTACTGGGAATACCATAGCTTTGACTATATGGCACTTTGTCGGTAGGGTGATGTCTTTGCTTTTCATAATGTTGTCTAGGTTTGCCATTGCTTTCCTCCCAAGAAGCAAGCGTCTCTTAATTTCATGGCTACAGTCACCATCTGCAGTGATCTTGGAGCCTTGGAAGATAAAATCTGTCACTGTTTCCATTTCTTCTCCTTCTATTTGCCAAGGAGTGATGGGACAGGATGCCATTATTTTGTGTTTCCTAGTGTTCAATTTTAGGCCAGCTTTTGCACTCTCCTCTTTTACCTTCATTAAGAGACTGTTTAATTCTTCTTCACTTTCTGCCTTTAGTGTGGTATCGTCTGCATATCTCAGTTGTTTAAATTCCCCTAATTATTGTTTTGCAGTGTTTAACAGTCTAGTGCTTTATACAGGAACCCTTGCCTGCGATGATAGAGCAGTTATAGTAGGTGAAGATGGCACTTTTCCCTGTAGACCCTCGTAGACTCGTTTACATCCTAACTTAAAAATGTGTTTTCCACTCTCCTATGCGTAACATTGTCTAAACTGCTTAAGCTAGCTATACATCGATTGAAATTCAGCCCGTTCAGTAGGGAAGGGATGAATTTCAGTCCATGTGTGGACACTACTGTTGAGCAGAAGTCAACCGATTGCCCTGTCGAATAAAAACGTGTTGATCAGTGTTGCAGTTAATAGAATGGAGCCTGGTACACACAGGAGAAGCCGCTGTACTAACAATCTGATGTTAGTACAGCGATCTCCCCCGCTGAAATATTGTGTTGCCCCCAGACCAGAACAAACCCATCAGCACTCTCAGCCATTGTCTGAGAACGCTGATCGGGTGCCGATCGGCAGACCTTTTTTCGGTTATGCTTCTGTTTGACCGGCCGAATGTCAATAGAAGCTGGCTGATGCCGCCAGATATTCGGCTCATGTATACGGCCCTTAAGCCTTCCCAACTCAATCCAAACTTAAGAAAGGAACGTTTTGGCTGTAGTTAGGATTTAAAGGAAACTATAACAGTTTTTGGTCAGTTTACTTTTGATTGTTTTTTTAGGCCTCGTGCACACTGGATGTTAAAATAACGTTATAAAAACGCCATTAGCTTTGCAGTGAGTTTTTCAACTTTTTTCAAAGTTTTTGCAATATCGGTTTATTAGCGTTTTTTAGGCTTTTTTTTTTAAAGAAAAAAATTATATATATATATTTAATTTTTTCCAATGGATCAAAAACATAAAAAAACGCTGGTGAGTGAAGTTTTTGAGCGTTTATCAGCGTCAGAGCATTTTTACAGCTAAAAAACATCTCTCAGAACCCACTAGTTTTTTTTTTACTGCTCAAAAACGCCACTGTCCAAAACTGATGATAACAGCCTATGTGTATATAAAGAAAGAAAATACTGCGCTAATCTAAAATAGTGAATAAAAATAAAGCTGCTACATAAAATGTGACTAAAATTAATAAACATGGAATGAAGATGTAGCGCTAAGTGAAGAAATGAAGCCCAATAATTTGGGCCACCAATCAAACCAAAGTGATAAATAATATCAATATAATGAGTCCATACAGTGTCCATAGAAAATTTTCGTGTTGTGAAGAAAGAACATGTAGCACTGAAGGGTCATCACATAACTCTTGTAGAAAAAGAGAGGTAGAATACTCTTACCGGAACATTAGACCTGTGGTTTAGGCAGGTCAAATAGTCATACGAAATCCCAGTGGCACTCCTCATCAGTTAGTCTGGAAACTGGATCAGATGGGTCCCCAATGTAGACTGTCCGGTAGGCTCCCCGACTTGACAGCAGACTCTGGGTTTCACACCGATCCAGGTGGTCCTCCGATGGAACTGGAACCGCCACTCAGCAAGGAGACTCTTTACCACAGTGAATATTAGTAACCAGTGGCCAAAGGAAGCTATTACTTGACCAACCACCCACGTGAGGAGAAAAGAAGGGAAGGAATGCTCCAATGGTGCAGGTCAATGAGGGTTTATTCAACCAACATAAAAGTGATCACAAACAATAAAAACTTTTAAAAAGGGGCAGTGAATGAGGTAGTGTACCAAGCCCTACGCGTTTCGAACAAATGTTCTTCAACAGGGGCATCAACCAACCTCTTCCTATGCATGGACACATAGGATATCATGACGGAGAGTTTAATGACTGTAGAAAAAAACGTCTACAGCCAAAAACAGCTGCTGTAAAAACGTCAAAAAACATCCAGTGTGCATGAGGCCTAAAAGTTTGAAACGTTTTACATCCCTTTATTTACAAATAAACATTTTATACATGACATTTCACAGGTAAATGCATTTCACAAAAGTGATCTGGGAAACACAGATAACACAGCATTCAGTGCAGCAGAATCAGATTACAAAAGTTTCAAGTTCACTGTTTTTTTTTTTTTTACAGAATCAAGTATTTTTGTGCTAATTTCACAGATATTACAAAATAATTTGAATGATATATTTAAGGCCCGTTTCACACGGACGGACCGTCAATTTTTCAGGCAGACTCAATTGGATCCTCCATTATCCGCTATAGTTCAGTGAATATGTGTTCATTCACACCCGCTGACATCCATTCCGATCTGCTCAAAACAGATGCATAGGGATCCATTTGCCATCTGTTCAGCGAATCAGATTGGCAGTCGGGTGTAAACAGATAAGCGTTCCATTTACATCTAACTGCCCATAGAGGAGAGTGTGCTGTATCTTCTCTGCATAAGCAGAACGGACACGGACCTGTCATCCACCTGCTCAGCAGGGATCAGCGCACAAATTCCCTGCTGAGCAGGCAGAGTCCACTCTGTGAGGAAAAGGCCGAAAGAACAAATGGGGCCAGATAAGAGAAGTTAATTGTTAGTGTTTACATACACTTTAATATTTAGTTTCTGTAAATGAATAATAACATATGGTTGATTTTTTGAAATTAAGGTGAAAGCATATAAGGCTGCCTGATCGTGCAGAAAGTATCTGTTTCTCTTTGCTCATATCAATGGATTTAAATGGAGTTTCTTTTTCTTTTCCTGCGAGATAGAATGTTTGTAGAAAATAGATGCTTAGATGGTATTTTATCCTACTTTAGCAATTATGTCTATGCCAAGTTCTTGGATTTAATTGATCATAAATACTACTTAGAGATACGTTGTACTTTTCATGACAACTCATAGGCATTGTATTTGCAGAAACCAAAACATGTTAGTGATTGAAGTGCTTTCTCTTTCTGTTACTTGACAGCGCATTAGTCTGTGAGACGTGTGTGACATTTTAGGACTATCAAATCCAGTGGGACATAGACTTGAATTTCTCCTTTTCGTCTTTACAAGTTCAGTCAAGGACTTTTGAAAATTTAGGAAAATGATAAACCTTAAAGTGGTTGCAAACTTCAGACATGAAATTTGAAACAAAGTGTGTACTTGTCGCTATCCAGAGCACTAAATGTAATTTATGTCTGCTGCTTCATTCCTCTGCTATCAGTATGAATCACTTCTGACAAGTTTTCCTGACACCAAGAGAAAAAAAGTGACAGGGGAGGGACCCCCAGCTGATTGACAGCTTGTGCTTTGTGACGAGGGTGTGCCCATTCCCTTCAATCAGCTTTTAGAGCGCTCCTCAATGAGCTTTGTAGAGTGTAATTTCAGCACTCCGCCCCCTTTTTTCTGACAGTTCAGGCAAGTTTTAAAAATTCTGGATTTTGAATGACTGTAGAGAAGAGAAAACTACAGATAAACAGGTACAACTTATGCAGGATGATTAGTTTAATCTCTGTGTATCACCTGAGGCCAGTCACTTTACTGGGTATATGCAAAGTTTTACAACCACTTGCACCTTGCATACTGCAGTTAATATATGCATATCAATTGTGGTTTAGTTAGAGTAGCTATTTATTGCTGTCACCAATTAGGTTCCCTTTTTCTAGCTGCCATTAATTTTATTCAGCTTGCATTGCCATCCCTGCCTTGGTTTGCTTAACCAGGGCAGGAACAGCCTTATTGGAAAACACTAAATAAACTAATAAAAATTATGGGAAAAAAAAGTGTATTTTTTTCCAAAAAAACACTGCACCAATATAGTGTGACATAAAATATTGCAATGACCAACATTTTATTTTCTAGGGTCTTTGCTTAAAAAAAAAAATATAATGTTTGGGGGTTCTAAGTAATTTTCTCGCAAAAAATACAGATTTTTACTTGTATACAACAAGTGTCAGAAAAAGGCCTGGTTAATGCTATCATTGAAAGGGGTTCAGGATATTCCCCTGAAGAACACACTTTAAGAAATAGACACAGAGATGGTTTCCACAGCTTTCTGATAAAGCAGGCTATGTAGCCCGAGAAACACATAGAAGAATAACACCCCTGCCCCATTAGAACCAGCATATTTATAAAAAGGTAAGACTGATTGCTATTTTTTACATGATTAGATCATGCTAAACCTTGGGGTGTTTTAGGGTATGGCCTGTGAAAATTTGGTGCGGTAAATCCTTTGGGTATGGCTAGAGGAACCATCCTCTACTCCTAAAGTTTTTATAAAATTTTAACAATATTATAATAAAAAATATTTTTATTAAACACCCCTTTGTACATGTTGTATAGCTTTTTAGCAGCACTTGAAACATTTCATAGTGCTTTCTCTTGTCTGTACAGTAAGGGCCCTTTCACATGGGCGGACCGTATGTCCATATTTCATCCATCCGTTTTCGGATGAAATACGGACATACATGTATCCCTATGGGATAGCGGGTGTCAGCGGATGAACATCCGCTGACACCCGATATCATCCGTCTCCGCTATGGTCCGTTTCTGCAGACAGAGGATAATCCTATTTTTCCATCCATCTGCAGATCGGATGAACACGGACAGACGGTCCGTGTTCATCCGATCCCCCCATAGAGGAGAGCGGAGATCTGACAGGGTGGTCCCTGCACAGTGTGCAGGGACCGCCCTGTCATCCGCCGGCTCAGCAGGGATCAATGGAGTGATCCCCGCCAAGCGGATGTTCACGGGGTGGATCATCACGGGATCCGCCCGTGTGAAAGGGCCCTAATAGTAATATAGTAATATGCCACATTAGCCATTGATAGTTACAGGGATATGAAAATACAGGCAATACCTTTTTGCTAGCTAACTTAATATATTTGTATCCTAATATATTTAGGATACAAAGTTCTCTTTATTTGACTCGGTGTCATACTTTTACATATCGGTGGCATTAACATACACACAGTGCCAAAGCAAATGGTCACCAGGGGATGTCCGTGGCAGTCTGCCAGCCAGGATTGGGTGATAATTGCCCCATCTATACAGCTAGACCTCACATCCGATCATTAAGACGTGTCCTTTTTTGATACTTTTAATGCAGCAAATGTGTTATATGACTTTCTAAAGTAATAAAGATGCTGTGAATACACACCACACATTTACATAGGTTTCATAGATTAGGTTCGAAGCTCAGTCTGTCCTCTTATCCAGTGTGAGACTTGATTATGTAAACCAGCTTTCTATTAGAAGACCTTTCTCCTAATGAAATACCTAATCACATTTATCCCAGACCTAGCTGTGAAAACAAGTCAGAAGCTGCTTAGGATGTTGCCTTGAAAAATGCATTAATCCTATTTGCATATATTCAACAATATGCACATTTAGTGTTATTCTATAGAGATACCAGAGATGTTACACTAGAAGAGAAGGATTTAGACTTGTAGCCAGAACTCTCATTAATATTTCTTACAGACTTGACGGTGGGCATATGTGTTGGCACATTTTTGTATCTACAGGCACTTATGGACATATTTATTGCTTGAAAGGCTGTATTTAGTTTAATAAAATTAATGGTAAAGTTATGAAAACCTTGTTATTTCTTTCCATTTTTTTTGCTGGACAAATGTGTTGACTTTAAAGTAGAACTTTAGTCTGCCATCTCAGTGGCCCGCCCCCTCCTCCTTGGGCATCACCATTATGGCATGTGCCCAAATGTGCTCACAGGTTTTGCCCAGCCTTTGGGTCCAGGCAGAGCCATTTGGCACATGAAAGCATGCACAGGTGATTTTTCTCACATGTATTTCTACGTGCACGTGAAAGCCCACACAGATGGCTGGGGAAGCCAGTGCATGCACAGATGTGCCACAAGGCTCTTTCAGGACCCCAAGCCCTGCGGCACATCTGCGCAGGGCGCACTTCTTGCCTAGGCGGGAAACGTGGAAGTGCGGCTTTGCAGCACAAATAAAGCACTTTGCAAAATAAATAAATGTCCATTTGTAAGAGAGGGAGGAAGGAGGAGGCAGGGCAGCACAAAATCACCTTTAGGGTGAAGGTCCACTTTAAAGTGTAGGTAAAGCTATAACTTTTTTTAACTTTGGATAGAGCAGGGAAGGGTTAAAGCCTTTATCAAGTAATTTTTTTCTTGCTGTCTTTATCTCGCTGGGGAGATTTCCCTTCACTTCTTGCCCTGGAGATGCATGAAGTTAGGCGCATTACCATCTTAGACAACTGTCCCTATTTGATGATTTGTCCTCATCCCATGTTCTGGTGAAACTCTCTAAAATGTTAGGTTTCCCATCACTTCCTGTCTCATTGGCAGTTAATCTCACCAGCAGGGACACAGAAAACATTACAAATTGACAGAGGGTATGACAGTTCTCCACACTACTGAAAACTGAAAAAATTGTAAAGGTTGACTTCTACCAATGGCAAGAATAGGATTAGAGGCACACTATAGTTAAAAATGAAAATGTGCACCAAGATGCATACAGAAAACATACTTTACCTGTTTAGGTCTTTCATCCAGACATGGCTGTAGTGCACCAGGCCACCTTGATCCTTCTGTTGGTGGAAAGCCTTTTTGCTTACCTGTTCCTAATATACATGGGGATCTGTTCAAAAAGATGTCCACAACAGGCTTCTTACTTTCTTCTCCATGCCAAAAGTCACAGGTTTTACAGGTACCAATAATGTTAATCAGATTGCAAGTGTCATTCTTATTGCACAGCAGAGAGACAAATTTGCACAACACAAGCTTATGATAGCTATCATGCCATCCTACATAAAGGTAGCTGCACCACTGCCAATGTTTGTTATATATCTGTTAACATGGCTATTTACCTTTAGTAAATAAATCCATCTCTGCTGCATGATGGAAGAGGACCGGCATTTTACTCAGGATGTGGTGGCTGCTTCATAAGGAAAACAAACTGTTATGCATCGTACACACGGCCGAGAATCTCGTCGTTAAAAACATGTAGTTTTTTTCGACGAGATCCTTGGACAAGAAACTTGTCCCGGCTGAGTGTACACACGCTCATTTCAAAGAACCCGCGGTTCTTTGAATGGAGCGTACGCGGTGACGTCATCGAATACGACGAGCATGCGCTCGTCACATTCGATGCCGTCGCCACCATCTTGGTTCACCCTACCTATGCCTAGGAAGCTACCGCGCATGCGTCGAAGTCATTTTGAGCATGCGCGGGCTTCCCGGCGAACAGGTAAGTGTACACACACACAATTTTCTCATCGAGAAACAGGCTGACGAGAATCTCGACGAGAAAATAGAGAGCAGGTTCTCTATTTTCTCGTCTAGATTCTTGTCGCTTTTCTTGACGAGAAACCATACACACGAACGAATTTCTCGGCAAGAAATCTCTGCCAGCAAGTTTCTTGCTGGTTTTGCCGAGAAACTCGGTCGTGTGTACGAAGCTTAAGACTGTAAATCTTTTGTTTTCAAAGAGAAGTTCGGGAGTGCAAAAAAATAAATAAATAACAATTATACTTACCTATCTGGCTGCAGCACCAATCCGAGCTTCATTTTTCCCCTGCTGCCTCGACACCGAGAACTGAACAATCAGATACTGCTGATCACTCCGTTATTGGTATTCAGTCTGCAGAGAGACAATGACTGTTAGTCACCAGCTCTCTGTTCTGCCCCCCCCAGCCCTCACTGGAGCTCTGGGCTGTGGAGGGGGCGGGAGTGGCTGGCTCAGTTTCGTAGTGGCTCGCTGAAAGACTGAGCCAAATGCTGGTCCAAGGCATCTGGTTGGATTCCAACTGTAAAGTTTGGATCTTTCCAGAGCCTGGACCGGCTGAGTGACGTCACAGACAGTGAGCTTTAGCCCGATGTCAGCTGAAAACAGGTCACAGAAGTGCAGAACTGTGATCCATAGGAGAAATAGGGCTAAAATAGCTTTGGCCATACTTCTTCTCCTTTAATTCACCAGGAATGCATGCAGTGACTTTTAAATTGAAAGTTCATTTGGGCTTTAACTGTAGATATAGATACTTTTAGCCACTAGAAAGTACATCTATGAATCTGTATATGCAGCAAACATTTGTACTGTGTTAGCCATCGACAAAGTAGAAGTTTGGAATTGGGTTGATACCATTTATTTGCTAACTAAATAGATTTTAGTGCAAGCTTTCGCAAGTGAAAGCTTTGATGTCAATCTATTTCGTTGGCCGAAGAATCGTATCAGGACAATTTATCACATACATCAAATATGTTTGTGACATCATTATAGGTGTAAAATGAGTCTAAAAATTATGTAAAAATATATGTAAAATAATATATAGAATGTTAATTATATTTTAGCAAAGTGACTGCAGTAAAGTGTTAATGAAAAGGTATTTTGTTCTGTTCTGCAAAAACAAACAAGCTCAACATTCATTGTCTACAAGGATATTAATTGGTATACGTTATACTGCACACAAGTACCATATAAATCTTTAGCTGGTGCTTCGTTTACAGTTCCACTGCTCGGCCAGTCAAAGCAATTAAGCACTTTCATAAAACATAAGTGAACATGTATGTAGTGATCCAGATGATGTGATCTGGCACAGCCTAGCCCTTCATAAATTATTTAAACGTAAGTGCTGATTTTTAAGACATTCTCTGGGAATTCCAGTGGCAGTCACTGAAATAATCAGCACACCCGCCGTGAGAGCTGAAAGGAAATAACCTGTATGAGGTTCCAATCTCCACCTAGAAAGAACACACTTTAAAATATTTTCATACAGATAACTTATTTTCTTAGATCCACTATATCTAAATACAGTGTTTTTCTATATATCTGCTTTTATCCAACAATTTTTGCTAGCTTATTAACACACGCACTCGGGTGCACACACGCATACACACATGATACATTTTTTTAAAGTACACTTTTTACATAGGTAATCTGGTTGACAAAAGACACAAGTCCATCCAGTTCAACCAACAGAGAAAAACAAACAAACAAACCACACATACGAATAGGGAACTTCTATATAAACTATTCTATACCCACAGATGATACAGAGGAAGGCAAAAAAAAAACAACAATAAAGCATGATCCAATTTGCTCTAGCGGGGGAGAGAAAATCCTTCCTGATCCCCCAAGAGGCAATCAGATATTCCCTGATTCAACTTTACCTATAAATATTAGAGCTGCAACTAACGATTATTTTCATAATTGATTATTGTTTTGATTAATCGATTAATCAAATAATAACCTTATAAAAAGTGTGGTGTATAATTTAGTTATTATGTAAAGTTTGAAATAAAAGGCAATTTATTCTTAAATATCTCTATGAAGTGGTAAATATAAATAACCAACTATATGGTTAGGGAGCAAAATCTCTAATCCACTCTGAAAATAACAGACAGAAGAGATATACTGTATATACTATTAGAGGTTGAATCTGGTACATATCATCAGACTCAGAGGTCAATTTTTTTTTTTAAAGAAAAAATAATTTAAGACTGTTTTGCGGATGTTCAGACAGAACTGTAATATATTATGTATGACAGACCCTTGTCATAGGCAGGTGGCTTGATAAAAACTACGTGCACCTGATGTCACTTATGCTGGCCATACAAAAACAATGTTCATTTTAAGAACGTTCGTTCGATTTTCTAATCGTTACTGGGGGCAAATCGACATTCGTTTTCGACCACAGTGACAGGAAAATTCAAAAGAGCAGAATAGAAAACTTCTCGGTCAAAGGAATTTTCAGACAGTGTATGTGTTTTTCGTTCAGAAATTACATTCATTTTAAAACTGAATGTTAAAAGCAAGAGAAATTTTCTAACGAAATTCTTCCATTCAGCGACTGTACAAAGGTTTTTTGTAATCAACGTGATCAGCTGTTATCATTCACAGTTGATCACAGCTTGAACCAGGAAGTGCTGGTAAACGGCTTTCCTTGGTTCGCAATGACAGGGAGAGCCGATCGGCACATCTCCCTGTCAGAGGGGGGTCTGTGCTGATAATCGGCACATTGATTATCAGCACAGCCCCATCAGATGTGCCACACACCATGCCAATTAGTGCCCATCAGCTGCCAGTCAGTACCCTATCATAAACGCCTGTGGGTGCCCATCAAAGTGCCAATCAGTGCCCACAACAGTGCCAATCAGTGCCCACCACACTGCTTATCACAGTGCCAATCATTGCCCATCAATAAAACCTGTCAGTACCTTATCATCAGTGCTGCCCATCAGTGACATCTATTAATGTCCATCAGTGCCAGCTGTCAGTGCCAATCAGTGCCGCCTATCAGTGCCCATCAGTTCTGCCTGTCAGTGCCCATCAGTGCAACCTATCGGTGCCCATCAGTGCCGCCTATCAGTGCCCATCAGTGCCGCCTATCGCTGCCCATCAGTGCTACATATCAGTGCCGCCTATCAGTGTCCATCTATTCTACATATCAGTGTCTCCTCATCAGTGCCCATCAATGCCACCTTATCAGTGCCACCTCATTAGTGCCTGTCAGTGAAGGAGAATACAAAAGTTTCTAACAGAAACAAAGAAAACCTTTTTTCCCCCAATATTTTGGTATTTTTTCGTTTGTTTAGCAAAAAATAAAACCCCCAGAGCTGATCAAATACCACCAAAAGAAAGCTTTATTTGTGGGAAGAAAATTATAAAAATTTTGTTTGGATACAGTGTTACAAGACTGCGCAATTGTCATTCAAAGTGCTACAGCTCTGAAAGCTGAAAATTGTCCTGGGCAGGAAGGGGGGAAAGTGCCTGGTATTGAAGTGGTTAAACCTCATTTGCCACCTAGTCGCCAAATAAACTGTGCATTGAGGTCGCCTTGTAAGTCGATGACATCCTGTAAGGACGTTATTCCACTGCATAGCTTAGTGTCATCTGCAAAGACACAAATGGTACTTTTAATCCCAGACCCAATATCATTTATAAAGATATTAAAAAGTAAGGGTCCCAGCACTGAACCTTGGGCTACACCACTGATATCCTTAGACTAGGGATGAGCTTTGAGTTCGTGTTGAACCCATGTTTGACTCGAACATCACCTGTTCGGCTGTTCGCCGAATTTCGAACATTATGGGCCGTTCGCGCCAAATTCGAGTGGCGCGGCACGGCCCATAATTCACTGCGGCATCGCAGTGCATTGCTGGCTGATGATTGGCCAAGCATGCACTATGACCGCATGCTTTGGCCAATCACAGCGCGGTAAGAACGGAGAGCCGTAACTGGCCAAAGCCAGGGTGGCTTCGGCCAATCATGGCTCAGAGGAGTAGGTACACGCCCCACACTATATAAGGCCGCCGGCTTAGCGGCCTTGTGGAGTGTGTTGGCGTTGGTTAAAGAGAGAGCTTACAGGGAGAGAGAGACAGTGTAATTTATATTGCGTTACAGTGTGTAGAGGATATATATGCATCCTAGGTGTTGTATATATATTTATACACTGTATTCAGTTTAGCTAGATCCGTTCTTGTTATTCTCTATACTGTGACAGGCAGGCAGGTGATTGTGCTAGCTGCAGTCAGTGTTTCACTTAGTGTACTATGTGCTTTGCATAACGTTCACCAAAAGCTTACCTGAATACAGTTAGTGGTGTTCTCATAATAAAACCACAGGCAGGGAGCTGCATTAATTTCATGTAGTGCACTTCTGTCCTTTGCACAGCATTCACTTAAAGGAACCTGAATACAATTTGTGGTGTTCTCATAATAATAATAATAATAATAGTTCTCATAGTAATTTTGTACTAATAAATTTACATTTTTATATACTACTCTTGTATTCCCCATTATCTATCCTGTTTTGGTTCCCTGCCCGCACTATCCCTTGGGGCTTCTTTTCCTTTACAATATGTATTTGGGATGTGGCAGGAACCAGTAGGATTAGCCATCAACAAGTCTCTTTTAAAAATTAGTGTTCTCATAATAAAACCACAGGCAGAGAGCTGCAAGTATTTTCAGTTAGTGTACTGTGTCCTCTGCACGGTGTTCACCTAAAACTAACTGAAGACAATTGTTGCTTTTCTCATACTAATACCACAGCAGGCAGTTGATTCTGATAGCTGCATTATCAGTACAGAGATATATATATATATATATATATATATATATATATATATACATCCCACCTTTGTGCAGCTACATCTCACTGCAGGCCATTAGTATGTCTGGAAGGCAAACATAGATAGGCAGACAGTCCCGAGGCAATAAAAGAGGGCAAGCAGGCTCTGTGTCTAGAGGCAATAGTGCTGGTCGTGGACACGGTGCATTCTCATCAGTACGTGGCCATGGGACACGCTTGTCCTTCTTTTCAGCAGCTGGCCATGTTGAGCCGCAACATGCCCAAGACTTGGTAGAGTGGATGACCAAGCTGTCCTCATCCTCCTCATCCTCTCTCACCCAGGCTCAGGGTACTTTGTCTGGAAAAGCAGCTGCCAAAGCGGCCTGTTACCTCGGCTCAATGACATCAGTCACTCCTTCTCTAGCCCCACCATGTCTTCCTGCGGAGTCCCCTGAACTGTTTGACCACAGTGTTGGGTACATGCTCCAGGAGGATGCCCAGCATTTTGAAGGCTCCGATGATGGAACCCAGCTAGAGGAAGGCAGTAACGTGAGCCCAGAGAGAGGGGATAGTAACGTGAGCCCAGAGAGAGGGGGTGCCCAACAAGAACAGCTATCTGGCAGTCATGTTCCCCCAGCTGCAGCATACTGCCAGATTTGCTCCAGTGATGAGGAGGGAGGGGATGATGAGGTCACTGACTCCACGTGGGTGCCTGATAGAAGAGAGGAGGAGGAGGAGAAGAAGGAGGCACATCTCCAACGAGGCAGGTTGCCCTCCAGGGGCCAGCAGCACACCGACTGCATCACACCGCAGAGTTTCGCATGTGCAGGGTGCTGCTGTCTCTACACGTTATTCCAAAAGTTCTTTGGTGTGGGCCTTTTTTCAGACATGTGCAGCAGATCGCACCATTGCCATTTGCAACATATGTCTAAAGCGTATATCCCGTGGCCAAAACATCAGCCGCTCGGGCACCACGTGCTTGACCACACATATGTCGACCTGCCATGCAGTTCGTTGGCAAGCCTACCTAAAAGACCCACACCAAAGAACAAAGCGGACCTCTCCTTGCTCCTCATCAGCTGGGATCTCCAACCCCACTATACCTTCAGTCCTCTCTGAAACCTGCACTGAGAGGAATGAAGGTGTAGAATTAGGTGTGTCACAGCCAAGTACTTGCGGACAATCTGCTATCGGGACACCGACGTCCGATTGTATCAGGCAAGTTTCCCTGCCCCAGCTGCTGCACCGCCGAAAGAAGTTCGCTCCCAGCCATCCACATGCCCAGCGGTTGAATGCTAGCTTGGCTAAATTGCTAGCACTTCAACTGCTGCCTTTTCAGTTGGTAGACTCTGCCCCCTTCCGTGAGTTTGTGGAATGTGCGGTTCCTCAGTGTCAGGTTCCCAAACGCCACTTTTTCTCACGGAAGGCGATTCCGGCTCTCTACCAGCATGTGGAAGGCAATGTCTTGGCCTCGCTAGACAGGGCGGTCAGCGGTAAGGTGCATATTACTGCTGACTCATGGTCCAGCAGGCATAGACAGGGACGTTACCCATCTTTCATGGCGCATTGGGTGATTCTGCTGGCAGCTGGGAAGGATGCAGGACAAGGTGCAGTAGTGTTGGAGGTTGTTCCCACCCCCACGCCTCCAAAATGTTACTACTGGTGATTCTGACACACCTCTCTCCTCCACCCCCTCCTCTTCTTCTTCCTCCATGGCCTCTACCTGTGCTTTGTCCTTGGAACCAGCGGTGCTTCGTAGGCGTTCAAGGGGCTACGCAAGTACGCAGGCAAAAAGATGCCATGCGGTGCTTGAGCTGGTGTGCTTGGGGGATAGGAGCCACACTGGGGCAGAGATTCTGTCAGCTCTGCAGGGGCAGGCTCAGAGGTGGTTGACGCCACGCCAGCTTAAGCCAGGAAAGGTGGTTTGCGACAATGGCACCAACCTCCTCTCCGCCCTCTGACAGGGACAACTGACCCATGTGCCCTGTTTGGCTCACGTCCTTAACTTGGTGGTGCAGCGGTTCTTGGGCAGGTAGCCGGGCTTACAGGAGGTCCTGAAGCAGGCCAGGAAACTCTGTGGGCATTTCCGCAGGTCATATAATGCCAGTGCTCGGCTGGCTGACCTGCAAAAGGATTACAACCTGCCCAAGAACCGCCTAATCTGTGACATGCCCACCAGGCCCAATTTTTCAGCCCCTGTTTAACAGGGGCGTGTAAATACAATTTTTGATGCAATACTTTGCAGCAGGGCTCATTCCTGCGCTCCTAATAGAGTATCTGTGAGGGGTTGCAGTGTTGTGGCACCAGCACCAGTGCCTAAGGCCCAATTTTTCTGCCCCTGTTTAACAGGGGCGTGTAATTACATTTTTTGATACAATACTTTGCAGCAGGGCTTATTGCTGCGCTCCAGGTACAGTATTTGTGATTGGTTGCAGTATTGTGGCACCAGTGACTAAGGCCCAATTTTTCTGCTCCTGTTTAACAGGGGCATGTAATTACAATTCTTGATCTAATAATTCACAGCAGGGCCCATTCCTGCGCCCACCAAGAGTAACTGTGTGGGCTTACAGTGTTGTGGCAACACCACCACCACCACCACCAAAGGCCCAATTTTTCTGCCCCTGTTCATCAGGGACATGTAATTACATTTCTTGATCTAATATTTCTCAGCTGGGCCCATTCCTGCGCCCACCAAGAGTAACTGTGAGGACTTACAGTGTTGTGGCACCAGCACCGCCACCAAAAGCCCAATTTTTCCTACCACTGTTCAACAATGGCATGTAATTACAATTCTTGATATAATAGTTCACAGCAGGGCGTTCCAGCGCCCACCAAGAGTAACTGTGAGGGCTTACAGTGTTGTGCCAACACCAACACCTAAGGGCCAAATTTCTGAAGAGTATATACGGCAGGCCCCTACTTTCAAACATCCAACTTACAAACGACTCCTCCTTGTAAACGGAGGATACAACAGGAAGTGAGAGGAAATCTACCCCTAGGAAGGGAAATTCTCTCCTGTAAGAGTTAATATGGGAAAAAGGTGTCTCCTCTCCACTGAGGCTTTATCACCAATCCTTGTTTCACTAAAAACCACACATTTTCAAAAAACATTTGTCATTGGGACGGAAAGTGAGGTGAACTGTTCTGAACAGGTGCACACTGCACAGACAGCAAAACAAATGTTACAGGGGTGATAACCCTTCCCTATGTTTTCCAAAAAGCTTAAAAATAGATTTTTTGGCTGGAGCTACACTTAAAAAATTAACCTGTTCCAAATTACAAACAGATTCTACTTAAGAACAGACCTACAGTCCCTGTCTTGTTTGCACCGCCTGTATACTGCTGTTCAGAGTATATAGGACTTTTTTTTAATTTAGGTGAGGGGTTCCCCTTAATATCCATACAAGACTTAAAGGGGCTGGTAGTGGGCTGGGGGGTGTGGGGGTGGGGGGTACCCATGCCATTTTTCTCAATGATTTTCATCCATTTTGCCGGGACCACACATTACATTAAAGGCGCAAGCAGTTTTAAAGGGGAGTTCCAGCCTTTTTTTATGTTTATTAAAAGTCAGCAGCTACAAAAAGTGTAGCTGCTGGCTTTTAATAAACATACACTTACCTGTTCCATTGTCCAGCGACGCGACGCCCGGAGCTTCGCTCCTCTCCCCCCCCTTCTCCGCCGGCGCCTCCATTCATAGTGTGGGCACCCAGCCGTGACAGCTTTCGGCTTCACGGCCGGGCACTCACTGCGCATGCGCGAACGGCGCAGCGCTCTCTGAGTGGACAGGCGATCGCCTGGGACCTGTCATGTGTCCCAGGTGATCGCCTACAGGGAGGGGCCGCCTTAGGCGATATGACGAGTCGCCTAGGTGGTCCCTGGGTGGAAGGAGGAAGTGGGACAAGAAGTCCCTCTCCTACTGAAGCCCCCACTCCCCCCCCCCAAAAAAAATTACATGCCAAATGTGGTATGTAAGGGGGTGAGGAGTGGGTTAAGCGGAAGTTCCAAATTTGGGTGGAACTCCGCTTTAAATTACTTTTTTTCCTTTAGAAATGTCATTTTGTGCAGGAACAGTTCTAAACACGGGAAACATGCGCCACTTCACAGGCATACTTTAGACACCCCCCAGGTACGATATGTAAAGGAATGTTTCACTTTATTTTCACTTTAAGCATCATTAAATACTGCTCCCAAAAAAACTTTAGTTTTTAAAACTTTTTTTTGCATTGATACATGTCCCCTGGGGCAGGACCCCAGTCCCCAAACCATTTTTAGGACAATAACTTGCATATTAGACTTTATAATTAGGACTTCAGATTTTGAACGTTCGAGTCCATTGTATTTAATAGGGTTCTAAAGTTTGCGCAAACTTTCGGTCCGTTCGCAGGTTCTGGTGCGAACCGAACCGGGGGGTGTTCGGCTCATCCCTACCATTCAGAGTGTGGATCATTAACCACTACTCTCTGAATTCGGTCTTTTACCCAGTATTCTATTCATTTACAAACTGATATTTTCAAGCCTGTGAAACTTTGCCTTACACATGAGCCGTGTGTGGGGAACTGTATCAAATGCTTTTGTAAAATCCAAGTATACCACGTCCACAGCCACCCCTCTGTCTAAAGTTTTGCTCACCTCGTCATAAAAAGAAATCAGATTTGTTTGACAACTTCTGTCTTTCATGAATCTATGCTGACTTTTGCTTAAAGTGTTTTGTTTTTTTATAGCAAAAACTCATGACTGCTTAGAAATACATCTGTATGTTGAGGCATTCAGAGCTCTGCACACACAACCAGTGCAAGAGAGAGACAGAGAGCAAAAGGCCTGCCTCTGCTTCTCCTCCACTGAGGGGATTGACAGCAAATTATGGTCCCTCTTGCACTGGGTGGTTGTAGACAGCTTTGAACGGCTGACTTGCAATTATAGTTTCGAGCTTGAGCATGCATGTGGAGGAGACTCCTATGGGACTCCGTAGGTCCCAGTGCCACAGGGGGCACAAATATAATTGGAGTGTGGCAGCGCGCTCGGGTATAGTTTCAAAAGGAAGCTCAGAGGAAAAAATTATAGAGAAAACAGTAAATGTGTGTAAGTTTTGTTTTTAGTATCTGATTTATATAAAAAATTCCCTTTAAAGCTATCCATGAAAATGAAAATTTCGGAAGATTAGAATCTAAGACCAATACTATGATTCTTTGTGGTATTTTTTTGTACCTTAATGCATTCCCTGCAATAAGGTAAAAAACACCCCAGTATTTTCCTCCCCCCAAACACTTACCTGAGCCTGTCAGTGATCCAGCGCCTTCCCTGTTTCAGGTCTCCCCCCCCCCCCTTCTTCTTCTTTTCATATGGACTTCGGCAGCAGCAGGAGAAATTGGCTTTAGCTGCTGTCAATCAAATTCTGTGAGGAGGGAGCAGGGGTGGGGCTCAGCCACACTGTGTGTCAGTGGACGCACACAGCATGGCTTGGGAGCGAACCCGCAGGTGTGCTCCCATAGCAAGCAGCTTGCTATGGGGGCACGCAGAAAAGAAGAGGAACCTGGGGCACCAGCAGGGGACCTCGGAAAAGGAGGTTTGGGGGCGCTCTGTGCAAAATCATTGCACTGAGCAGGTGAGTATAAACCAGTTTGTTATTTTAATTACAAAAACACAAATTTACAATCACTTTGATTCTTCAGATCTGTAGTCCTATAAGAAAAAAAGAGGGATCTTAATGGAATCAAATTTGTTAATAAACAGAATGCATATAATATAGCTAACTTCAAAGCTTAGCCATATGAAATATAAAAATAGAGTTTGGGTAATGTGATTTTGCGTAGCAAGGATGCTGTTGTATTGGGCTAGTTATAAGCTTCGCTGTGTGCGTGGCTCTGCTGCCCTCTTCTGTTGTTTAGTGCTAACTGCAGAACATGAATAACATTCTCAGCTAAAGTATATCTGCCACAGTTTACACGTTCCTTATACTGTATATAAATACAATTTAGGATAAGGACTATAATGCCTACCCCTATACTATCACTGACTTTATATTATTATACGGTGGATGCATTTTGTTATGTCACAGTGCATAGAATGATATCATAAACGAGTCCCATTCATTTGAAACTAAATGTTACTTTTTTCACATTGTTCTATCTGTAATTTTGATTAAACTTTCGTGATCCAAAATTTGCCTTTCTCATTATCTTTACTATTTTAACATTTTTTTATAACCCTTTAATGCATTTTTGCTTTTCTATCTTCCAAATTTATCATATTTTGTTGGCTTGCCAGTCATTATTGTATGTTTAGGATCACTTACTTTCATCATGGCTTTTAGAACTCATGTTAGCCTAGTTTAAGGCTCGGTATAAACAGTTACAGTTGTGCTCATAAGTTTACACACCCTGGCAGAATTTATGATTTCTTGGCCATTTTTCAGAGAATACGATTGATAATAAATGGCTTCAGCCAAACACTAACCATAAGTGAAAGAAAAGTTTTTGTGTTATCAATCAACTGTGTTTACTCTTTTTAAATTATAATGACAACAGAAACTACCCAAATGACCCTGATCAAAAGTTTACATACCCCCGTTCATAATACAATGTATTGCCCCCTTTAACATCAATGATAGCTTGAAGTCTTTTGGGGTATTTGTGGATGAGACTCTTTCCTCTTGGCAAAAAGCCTCCAGTTCCTTTAAATTCTTGGGCTGTCTTGCATGAACTGCACATTTGAGATCTCCTCAGAGTGGCTCAATGATATTGAGGTCAGGAGACTGAAATGGCCACTCCAGGCCAGGGATCTGTTGTGGGAGGACAGTCAGCAGCGCCGCTCTCCTGGAGGTGAAGCCATCACTGCCGCTGGCTCAGTATTACGCTATCCTTCCTTTTTCTTTTATACTGCTATTGGTCCCATCCTGGGCAACCAACATTGGGTCACCATCTCCTGAGCATCCAGCTCACCCACCTGTCATGACCTACTGAGAGGAATATTCTGGCCAGCACTAGCAGAGGATTCAGTTTCTCCAGTGACACACGCTAAGCTCAAGTCGACCTCTTAAACGTACGTTTATTGGGGTCCACGAATTCTGGTAAGCCTCTCTCTTATTGGTGGTGGTCGTCTTCACTCACTTTATCAAGACTGTGAGAGTATCATCATTTGCATTGGATTTGTTTTGATTCACCTCTATATACATTTCTCATATGGATTGTTGTTTTTTGAATATGAACTGAACTTTTTTTCACTCACTCACCTGGGTGTTATTATTATATTCACCATTTAGGTTTATTAGCGCTACAATTGTTATGTTATTTGGTTACCTTTAATAGCCATTCAAACCCCTTTGTGTCAACTTGTGTGCATGTTATCAGGCCAAAATCACCAGGGTGTGTAAACCTTTGATCGGGGTCATTTGGGTAGTTTCTGTCGCTATTATGATTTTAAAAGAGTAAACACAGTTGATTGATAATAAATGGCTTCAGCCAAACACCAACCATGAGTGAAAGAAAAGTTTTTGTGTTATCACTCATATTCTCTGTAAAATGGCCAAGAAATAATAAATTCTGGCAGGGTATGTAAACTTATGAGCACAACTGTAGCTTACAGAGGAATTTCCCCGCCGGGATATTGTTTTCTGACAGCCAGTCGAATGAAAGTTTTCCAGTGTGTGCATTCAACAGAAGTCGATGGAACAGTTGACTTCTGTCAAACAGGAAGGGAGGGCCACACACAGACTGAAATTTTGATTCCTGTAGTCAAAGTAACCTCTGGCAGTGAATGCAGGGACATAAAAATACTTTTAATATTAAAGTATTATTAAACCTTTCATTTAAATGATTGTTTTCTTCTGCCTTCTCTGTGCAATTTGCATAGAAAAATTCACTAGCCTCTACTTAAATTTTTAGGGTGGCTCCATTTCCTCAGTCTCAGTTTGTATCAGAGACAATTTATAATATTAATTCCTGTGATATGGTGTTACTATTTAATTAAATACTAAATTGAATGTAACCCTTGATACTGTTTGATTAGATTTTTGGACTTTCATGGTTACACAGTGAGGATAGAATTTTTAAAGAACCAACATGCTTGCTAATGATTTCCATGGATGCAGTTCATCATACAATGGCATTTATGTTCTCAACAGGACTATTGTAGACTGAATGGATGCCCTGTGTAATGTACTGTATGTTTGTAGTTTTGCCTGACCACGTGCTGAATGATGTAAGCTCATGAACGTTGTCATTTCAGTTGTTTTTTACTCCAGATATAAAGCCTTTATAATTAACAAAATCATATAATTAAACATAAATTTATTGCAAATGCTACCTGCATATATTTACATAAAATGTTTGTAGCAACCCTGGTCATTTCCATTTCTATGGTTATTTGCTCTGTATCCTCTGCATATGATTCAACGGTTTAGCGCTTGCCATAAATGACTACATATGGATTAATTAAAATAAATATATTATTTTTGAATGCAGATAGGGTGGTGCACATAACCTTATGGTAAAGATTCCATGGACAATCTTGCATAATTTCTTGAAAGACATTATAGTTATTATTGCATGCTAAGAACCATTCATAAAAGGTAATGTGCCCAACCAGTGACAGCTTTATGTCAGTGTTATATAACTGCCAACTTCTGACTATGACCTTGCAGTATATTTTTAAATGTTAATAAAAAAATATACCACTAGGTGGCAGACTTGTTATTAAGTTGTGTTTAGGTTCTATACCTGCTCACGCTGTTCTGTAGGTCTGTACGGTGTACGGGTGGGGATTTCAAACGTCTTAAATATATGTTTAAAATACTTATATATATATATATATATATATATATATATATATATATATACATATATATATATGTATTTTTTTTTTTTTTAAATAATGGATTGCTTCTCTGTCCTCTCAAATAGTGCTGGGTGGCATGCAATGGTTTGCATTCCCAGGTGCAGGATCTTCTGCATATGATTTATTTATTTGTTGGATACAAAAGACTTTATAAAATGCATACTGTGTCCTAAAGATTTTTATGGCAATAATAAATAATAATTTATATAATTGATTTGCTTCTCTGTCCTCTCTAATAGTGCTGGGTGGCATGCGGTTTGCATCCCCAGGTGCAGGATCTTCTGCATATCATTTATTTAGTTGTATACAAAAGACTTTATAAAATGCAATACTGTGTCCTAAAGATTTTTATGGTAAGGCCTCATGCCCACGGGCGTTTTTTCAGCAGCGTTTTTGAGCGTTTTTTACAGCTTAAAAACGCCTGTCCATGTTAGTCTATAGCTTCATGCCCACCTAGGCGTTTTTGAGCTGTAAAGAGCATAGGCGTTTGTAAGCTGTAAAAAAAACCCAGGGCCAGTGCGTTCCTCAGCGTCAGAACTAGGCAGGAAAAAACGCGAGCGTCAAAAAACGCGCAAAAACGCGCACTAACGCGCAAAAAACGCGCGGTCGCGTTTTTAGCTCCGACGTTTTTTTTTTTGTTTTTTTTTCAAAAAAATAAAAAAATAAAAAAAATAAATATTTACAATAACATGGACAGGCGTTTTTAAGCTGTAAAAAACGCTCAAAAACGCAGCTGTAAAAACGCCAGTGGGCATGAGGCCTAATAATTAAAACCAGTTGGTGAACTGCTAATGTTATTCAACAAACAGTACATCTTCACTTAAGATAAGAATGTTATCTTTATTTACCTTAAAGTGATATTAAAGATACTAAAGGCTGGAAAAGAAGCTGCACTCTGTTGGCTTCATTAGAGGGCTGGTGAAACATCAAGGGTGTAAAAGGGGTTTCCTTCTCTTGAACCTGTCACCAAAAAAAATCATCACTTTTTGTCCCCCTATGTAATGAAACATAAACTGTAAAAAATTAAAGATACACCAAGGCAGGTAACTCCCCCTCCAAAAAATGTTTGCGCCCCCCCCCCCCAACCCTTACCTTCACATATGTACAAATGTAAATACACGCGTCAGGGGTGCCTATGCAAGAAAACGTTGAGTGCTATGCACATGTTACATATCGCTGCACACGCCAGCTGAGAGCAATCATTGTAGACCTAAACTGATGACCTGTAGCAGCTTTTAAAGCGTCGCCTATGGAACCTATACCTATAGGGTAACAAAGTTTGTCACTGTTTCACAGGTGCACGCAGTTTTAAACCTTGACATGTTGGGTATCTACTGTATTTACTTGGTGCAACCTTATCTTTGCAATAAAAAGTATGTGAACCCCTTGGAATTATATGGATTTCTGCACAAATTGGTCATAAAATGTGATCTGATCATCATCTAAGTCACAACAATAGACAATCACAGTCTGCTTAAACTAATAACACACAAAGAATTAAATGTTACCATGTTTTTATTGAACACACCATGTAAACATTCACAGTGCAGGTTAAAAAAGTATGTGAACCCTTGGATTTAATAACTGGTTGAACCTCCTTTGGCAGCAATAACTTCAACCAAACGTTTCCTGTAGTTGCAGATCAGACGTGCACAACGGTCAGGAGTAATTCTTGACCATTCCTCTTTACAGAACTGTTTCAGTTCAGCAATATTCTTGGGATTTCTGGTGTGAATCGCTTTCTTGAGGTCATGCCACAGCATCTCAATCGGGTTGAGGTCAGGACTCTGACTGCGCCACTCCAGAAGGCGTATTTTCTTCTGTTTAAGCCATTCTGTTGTTGATTTACTTTTATGCTTTGGGTCGTTGTCCTGTTGCAACACCCATCTTCTGTTGAACTTCAGCTGGTGGACAGATGGCCTTAAGTTCTCCTGCAAAATGTCTTGATAAACTTGGGAATTCATTATTCCTTCAATGATAGCAATCCGTCCAGGCCCTGATGCAGCAAAGCAGCCCCAAACCATGATGCCCCCACCACCATACTTCACAGTTGGGATGAGGTTTTGATGTTGGTGTGCTATGCCTCTTTTTCTCCACACATAGTGTTGTGTGTTTCTTCCAAACAACTCAACTTTGGTTTCCTCTGTCCACAGAATATTTTGCCAGTACTGCTGTGGAACATCCAGGTGCTCTTGTGCAAACTGTAAACGTGCAGCAATGTTTTTTTTTGGACAGCAGTGGCTTCCTCTGTGGTATCCCCCCATGAAATCCATTCTTGTTTAGTGTTTTATGTATCGTAGATTGGCTAACAGGGATGTTAGCATATGCCAGAGACTTTTGTAAGTCTTTAGCTGACACTCTAGGATTCTTCTTCACCTCATTGAGCAGTCTGCGCTGTGCTCTTTCAGTCATCTTTACAGGACGCCCACTCCTAGGGAGAGTAGCAGCAGTGCTGAACTTTCTCCATTTATAGACAATTTGTCTTACCGTGGACTGATGAACAGCAAGGCTTTTGGGGATACTTTTATAACCCTTTCCGGCTTTATGCAAGTCAACAATTCTTAATCGTAGGTCTTCTGAGAGCTCTTTTGTGCAAGGCATCATTCACATCAGGCAATGCTTCTTGTGAAAAGCAAACCCTGAACTGGTGTGTGTATTTTAGAGGGCAGGGCAGCTGTAACCAACACCTCCAATCTCATCTCATTGATTGGACTCCAGTTGGCTGACACCTCACTCCAATTAGATTTTGGAGATCTCATTAGTCTAGGGGTTCACATACTTTTTCCACCTGCACTGTGAATGTTTACATGGTGTGTTCAATAAAAACATGGTAACATTTAATTATTTGTGTGTTATTAGTTTAAGCAGACTGTGATTGTCTATTGTTGTGACGTAGATGAAGATCAGATCACATTTTATGACCAATTTGTGCAGAAATCCATATCATTCCAAGGGGTTCACATACTTTTTATTGCAACTGTATATATTATTAGGTATTATATCGCGTTATTTTGCCCTACAATTAACTTAAAGTAGAACTATAGGCAAAACTTTTTTTTTTTTTTTGAATAGAGCAAAGGGGGGTTATAACCCCTGTCAGATTATTTTTCACCATCTGTGTCTGTATGTAGAGATTTCCCCTCATTAATAGCCGCGAGTGAGTTTTAAATGACTTTTTTTCCTTCAAAAATGACATTTTATGCAGGGACAGTTCTAAGCACGGGAAACATGCGCCACTTTACATGCACATCATACACACCCCCTAGGTACGAAATTTAAAGGAATATTTCACTTTTATTTTTTCATTTTAAGCATTATTAAAATCACTGCTCCCGAAAAAACGGCCGTTTTTAAAACTTCTTTTTGCATTGATACATGTCCCCTGGAGCAGGATCCGGGTCCCCAAACACTTTTTAGGACAATAACTTGCATATAAGCCTTTATAATTAGCACTTTACATTTCGAACGTTCGAGTCCATTGTATTTAATAGGGTTCTAAAGTTCACGCAAACATTCTGTCTGTTCGCAGGTTCTGGTGTGAACCGAACAGGGGGGTGTTCGACTCATCCCTGTTTACAATCACTTTAAGTGTATTTTTTTACTGAACTGTTGCGTTTCATAGATTATTATGCCAATATCGTGTAACAAAAAAAAATTGGAACTACGACTATTTCGATCTATAGGGTCTGCTATCAGTAAATTTATAATGTTTGGGGTTTTAATTAATCTTCAGGCCTAAAATTACTTTTTAAATGTAGTCTAAATTGCTATGGTATGTCTCAGCTGTCTGCCATCCACCCAGAATTGAAAACTGAAAAGTGTTTTCTCTGGTCTAAATTGCTATGGTATGTCTGCAGTTGAAACCTCTCCACCCAAAAACTGAAACACTGCTATCTGCTTTGCTTATGTCTATTTAATAATACTGGCATGTTATTTTTGCTTAACCCTCTGTAGACCTGTCCACATTACAATGCTTTATTACCTCCCTTGTCTTACCCAAAATTATGGTCCATTAACTTCTACTGCCCTATTGCTGATCTGTTTCTGAAGTAAGAATTTTGCCCTGTTGACCAGCAAACCTTTATTACCTCCTGATTAGATAATTGAAATGCACCCACCCCCTATCCCCATCAGTATAAATATAAGCATAGGCGTGCGCAGCCTATTGGATTAGGGTGTGCACCCCAAAACTCAAACACACACGTGTGTGGGTGTATATATATATATATATATATATTATATATATATATATAGAAACACACATACACACAGACACACAGTCTTTTAAATAAATGTAAACCACGATTTTGAAATGTGTTAAAACAATTTTTAATATTCTAATACATTTTACATCTTATAGCTGAGCTGGTCAGAGGGAGAAAGTGGGGGTGAGAGAGGGGGGAGATGGGATCAGTTGGCAGTGGTGGTGGGGGGAGGGGAATGGGATCAGTGGCAGTGCTGGGGGGATGGATTGAGTGGCAGTGCTGGGGGGGGTGATCAGTGGCAGTGCTGGAGAGGGGGAGGGTGATCAGTACTAGGGGGTTGATGGGATCAGTGGCAGTTGTGGTGGGGGGTAATGGGATCAGTGGCAGTTGTGGTGGGGGGTAATGGGATCAGTGGCAGTTGTGGTGGGGGGGTAATGGGATCAGTGGCAGTTGTGGTGGGGGGTAATGGGATCAGTGGCAGTACTGGGGTGGGATGAGTGGCAGTGGTGGGGGGGGGGTTATCAGTTTTAGTGCTAGGGGATTGATGGGATCAGTGGCAGTGCTGGGGGGATAGGATCAGTGGCAGTGCTGGGGGGAATGGGATCAGTGGCAGTGTTGGAAAGCTGATGGGATCTGTGGTGTTGATGGTGGTTGTGGTGGGGGGGTGGTAATGGGATCAGTAGCAGTACTGGGGGGAATGGGATGAGTGGCAAGGTTGGGGGGATCATTGGAAGTGCTGGGGGTTGATGGGATCAGTGGTGGTATGGGATTCATGGCAGTGGAAGGGGGGGGATCAGTAGCAATGCTGGGGGGGAGATAGGATGAGTGGCAGTGTTGAGGGGCATTAAATCAGTGGCAGCAGTGGTAGAGGGGTGGGATCAGTGACAGTGCTTGTTGGGGGAGATAGGATGAGTGGCAGTGCTGGGGGGCATGGAATCAGTGGCAATGCTGGGGGGGGGGGGGCTGGGATCAGTGGCAGCAGTGGTGGGGGATGAGATTAGTGGCAGTGCTGGGTGGGGAGAGATAGGATGAGTGGCAGTGCTGGGTGGGGGGAGATAGGATGAGTGGCAGTGCTGGGGGGCATGTAATCAGTGGCAGCAGTGGTGGGGGATGGGACTAGTGGCAGTGCTAGGTGGGGGGGAGATAGGATGAGTGGCAGTGTTGGGTGGGGGGGAGATAGGATGAGTGGCAGTGCTGGGTGGGGGGGTTTCGATAGGATGAGTGGCAGTGCTGGGTGGGGGGGTTTCGATAGGATGAGTGGCAGTGCTGGGTGGGGGGGAGATAGGATGAGTGGCAGTGCTGGGTGGGAGGGGGGAGATGGGATGAGTGGCAGTGCTGGGTGGGGGGGGTAGATAGGATGAGTGGCAGTGCTGGGTGGGGGAGGAAGGATGGGATTGGTGGCACTCACTTGCTCTCAGTGTGGGCTCCATGCTTGCTGTGTCTCCGGCTCCCTCCAGGCTTCACGTGTCTCCTCACACAGTGGAGACCTCCTCCGCTCTTCCTACTGGATCAGCTGGCTCTTCCAGTCCCCCAGACGTCATGCCCCCATCTGCCTGCTGCTCTAAATTCAATGGACGGAGCCGCGCAGAAGCTGGGTGGGCGGTCCTGCAGCAGTTACTGAACTTAGAACGAAGGAGTCAGGGGGAGCTGGTAGGCGGAGCCAGCAGTTCTAGTACACCAGGCTGGATGAGAGGGGCGGCGGCATATAGTACAACCGATGGTCTGCATTTTCCTCCATGCAGCCCCTGAATGCTCGCTTATCCTCCTCTTCCTCCCGAAGGCATTTAACGGCTGTAGGGTGGAAAATACAGAGCATCGGGTTGTTCTATATGCCGCCCGCTGCCCCTCTCATCTAGGTGTAGACAAGTATGTCAGGGGATTAGGGTGTGCCCAGGCACACCCGGCACCCCCCCTGCGCACGCCTATGAATATAAGCATCCTTTTGGCGGAAGCATTTGCATTACCTTCCTCACCCTTCTGCTTCTCCTATCCTCTGGTGATGTATCCCCAAACCCTGGGCCTCCTTCATCTAACTGTGCTCAACGCACCCATTACCCTACACCCTCTGGCTGCAGCCACAATGCACACAATCGAGTTCCCATTTCACTTCTTCCCAAGACCTGACTCCCTTTCTCTTGCGCCCTTTTGAATGCTCACTCTGTCTGTAACAAACTCACCTCCCTCCACAATCTCTTTATCGCTAACTCATTTAATCTACTCGCCATTACCGAAACCTGGCTTAACGAATCCAACACTGCATCTTCTGCTGCTCTATCCCACGGTGGTCTTCTGTGGACTCACTCCCCCAGATCCAGTGGACGCAAAGGAGGGGGTGTTGGAATCCTTTTAGCCCCACATAGCACCTTTCAGGTACTTCACCCACCTCCCTCTCTGTCACTCTCCTCATTTGACGTACATTACATTCGTCTCTTCTCCCCAGTTTCTCTAAGGATAGCTGTGATCTATCGGCCTCCCGGTCCAGTATCATCCTTTCTTGATGACTTCTCTGCCTGGCTATCCTACTTTCTCTCTTCTGAAATCCCCACAATCATTCTTGGCGACTTCAACATCCTTACTAATACTAACACTCCTGCGACTTCCAAACTTCTCAGTCTAACCTCCTTCTTTGACCTGAAGTTATGGATACATGCTCCTACTCACTCCGAAGGCAATACCCTTGACCTTGTCTTCTCCCACCTATGTACTCCATGCAACCTCACCAACTATCCTTATCCCCTCTCTGATCACCACCTTATTAATTTCACTCTCTCCCTCTCCTTCGCCTCTTCTCCCTCCAAACGCCTAACGGTTACTCGTAAAAACCTTCGCCATATCAACCCTTCTCTTCTATACTCTGCGACTGACCACCTCTATGACAAAATCGCACCCCTGTCCTGCACCGACCTAGCTACTTCTGTCTACAAGACTTCACTTCTAGCATCACTGGACAGACTGGCCCCCCTCACTACACGCAGAATAAGGCCCCGTCCCCTTCAACCCTGGCAAACAGATGATACTAGAAGTCTGAAAAAACACAGCCGTGCTTTCGAGTGCCAGTGGCGTAAGACTAAGTCCCAGAAAGATTTCGGCCAGTATAAATCTGCCCTCCAAAAATACAATTCCTGCCTCCTCACTGCCAAGCAGACCTATTTCATCACCTTCATTAAAAACGTATCATCCCATCCCCGTCAACTCTTCTCTACCTTCAACTCTCTCCTTCATCCTCCACTGCCTCCACCCACTAACTCACTCACTGCCCAGGAGATCGCCAATCATTTCAAACAGAAGATTGATACAATTTGCGAGGAGATCTCTTCTGTTCAGATACCCTTCACGCTTTACACCTCATGCCCACAGGTACAATCATTATTTCCCTCTTTCAACCCCACCACTATAGACGAGGTTGCTAAATTACTTGCTAATGTTCATCTTACCACCTGCGCTCTGGATCCTGTTCCCTCACAAATGCTACGTTCACCCTCTGGCTCTATTCTACACTCTCTAACCCACATCTTCAATCTCTCCCTCTCTTCTGGCATCTTCCCTAACTCTTTGAAACATGCCCTAGTCAGCCCCATACTTAAAAAATTCTCACTGGACCCATCCAATCTTGACAACCTACGCCCCATCTACTTGCTCCCCTTTTTATCCAAACTCCTTGAATGTCTAGTCTACAACCGACTGAGCGTCCACCTTGCTGATAATAACCTTCTTGATCCCCTTCAGTTTGGATTTCGTCCTCAACATTCCACAGAAACTGCTCTCCTAAAACTAACAAACAATATACTAACGGCCAAAACTAAGGGACACTATTCTGTACTCCTACTCCTGGACCTCTCTGCTGCCTTCGATACGGTTGACCACCCCCTCCTCCTCAAAAAACTCCACACCTTTGGTCTCCGTGACTGTACTCTTCGCTGGTTCTCTACCTACTTATCCAACCGCACCTTTAGCGTTACTTACAACTCTACTTCCTCCTCTCCTCTTCCATTCTCTGTTGGGGTCCCCCAAGGTTCTGTTCTTGGACCTCTCCTATTTTCAATCTACACCTCCTCCCTGGGTCAGCTGTTAGCCTCCCATGGCTTCCAATACCATCTCTATGCTGACGACACTCAAATCTATTTCTCTACCCCTCAACTCACTCTATCATTCTCCTCACGTATCACTAATTTACTATCAGATATATCAGTTTGGATGACACACTGCTTCCTCAATCTATCAAAAACTGAATTTATAATTTTTCCTTCCCCACGTGCCTCTTCCCCTGATCTCATTGTCAAAATCGATGGCACAACTATTAGGCCATCCCCATATGCCAAGGTCCTAGGAGTAGTCCTGGACTCTGAACTCTCCTTTAAGCCTCATGTCCAATCACTGTCCAAATCTTGCCGCCTCAGTCTCCGCAACATCTCCAAAATACGCCCCTTTCTAACCAATGACACAACAAAGCTCCTAATTCACTCCCTGGTCATCTCTCGCCTTGATTACTGCAACTCCCTCCTCATTGGCTTACCTCTGCATACTCTATCCCCCCTTCAGTCCATCATGAATGCTGCTGCCAGACTCATCCATCTTACCAACAGCTCTGTCTCTGCTACTCCTCTCTGTCAATCCCTCCACTGGCTTCCGCTCACCCAACGAATCAAATTCAAAATACTAACCACTACCTACAAAGCCATCCACAACTCTGCCCCCAGCTACATCACTGACCTAGTCTCTAAAAACCAACCTAATCATTCTCTTCGTTCTTCTCAAGACCTCCTGCTCTCTAGCTCTCTCATCACCTCCTCCCATACTCGTCTCCAGGACTTTTCCAGAGCCTCTCCAAGCCTATGGAACTCCTTACCCCAATCTTTCCATCTATCTCCTTCTCTATTAGCTTTTAGAGGATCCCTGAAAACCCTCCTCTTTAGAGAAGCCTATCCTACCCACACCTAACAACTGTATTTTCATTTTTGTCCATCTGATCATCCCCCACAGCTATTACCCTTTGTTCCACGTGACCCTCCCTTCTAGACTGTAAGCTCTAACGAGCAGGGCCCTCTGATCCCTCCTGTATTGAATTGTATTGTGACTGTACTGTCTTCCCTGATGTAAAGCACTGCGCAAACTGTTGGCGCTATATAAATCCTGTATAATAATGATAATATTAATAAATGTGTGTAAAAAAGTAAAAACCGCTTTGGCAGTGAAAGGGCTAAGTATGTACACTTTTGCAAAATTTCACTTTTCTACCCCCTGGACCCAAACAACTCTCCCCTGCCCCGAATCTATAATTATGCGCATCAAATGTGCCCCCACCATATCTTACTGCAGCCACATCTCTCTGTGCTGGCCACGTGTGTGCTATCATTTTCCATAGACTTGTAACAAACAGAGGGCCCCATCCCCACCTATGACTGGCCTTCACAGCAAGGAGCACATGGAAAGGGCAACGCATGAAAGACAAAACCAGAGAGTAAGTAAGTATAAATCTGGGGCAGGGAAAGATGGGATAGGTTGGGTGGGGTCATAAGATGCATGTTTTGTGAATTGCGCTTATCCTTTAACAGTCATTTAGTCAGTAATCCACTGCACTCAAGTTCCAGGGAAACTCTGCTTGCTTTATCACCAACTATGCTAGATGTCCAAGGCAAGTTTGAATGTGTTTGATAACTAGACATGGTGCCGACACTTTGACAAATTAGGTTTTCTGCATTTGTATTTGTGACATATTTTATACTACTTTATATGCACATATACACCTGTAATGTATTTATATGTGGTTTATATGAAACTCCTTTAATGTGTTTTAAATATTCATTGGTGGGAAATACAATAAATAAATAACAGTTTTTTGGCACTATATCCTTTTAAAATGGCCTGCGCCAAATTAAAATATGTCTGCTACCAGTTTCGATTATTTTACCAAGTGCGGCAGATTCAGGTAGTTCTTAATAGCACCACTTTTACTAAGTGGTGTTATTAATACACCTAATTAAAAACTAATTACTTTCAGTTCATAAATAAGAAAACTGGACCCTTAATTGCTGTACAGAGACAGGCAAAGTACCTGCCTCTGTCCGCAGTGTAGCATATTTCCCACTGCTACTCCCTCCATGTCACTGGTAATAAGGACACTTCACTCCTAACAACCACTAGTCCCCATCAGGCCTGTACTCACCTTGTATTGACAGAAAGCAGTGGGCGGATTCTTCAGCCTATTGCAGGCTGTCTATTGCTAAAGATTCACCCACTACCCGCTGTCAATCACAGATCATTATCAGACTCCAACCCCTCCCCTGCAAGTACAGAACTTCACCACTCTCTGTGTGATAGCTATAGCAGCCAGAAGGGAGCGCTGCTGTCCTGAGGTCAGAGTGTCTGTATGGACACTCTGCTCTCAGTGCACCTCCACCCTCAGTGCGTGTCCTAGATTCATGTACCTGTCTACAACAGGTACATGAATCTGTTGCCCTCAATCGGCACTTGTCTTGTGGAGGCGCATAGCAATTCTAAAGAGTATTTTATATACTCTTTATGAATACCCGGGATTATATATTTATATCTATAGATTGGTCTATATGTTGGATTAGAGCTAATTTCCTTTGTCTGTTTACTAGGTTTTTTTTGTGATTGCTTGTCAGTATTGCCAACCGTCAGTATTTTTACTGGCAATCAGTAAAAAACAGGCACTTTTCTCCAGTAAATGCCAGTGACAGGAAAAGGTTGCCAGTTAAAAATATGTCTGTGGCTCTCGGCATGCGCAGTTCCTGGCCAAAGCCCGCTGAGACCATCCAAGCACCTGCTACAGTGTGTTTCGGTGGTGCCGGCAAGGTGTGGGTCTGACGGAGGCGGTGCCTGAGCATGTTCTGTGATGTCATGGTACAAAGGGAGCCGAGCAGGCGGAGCTTTGTGTGCGGGTCTGCGAGATGAAAGCAAGGCAAGCTGGGAGCGGGACTGTCAGTACTGTTTGGAATGGAGTAGACTGAAGGGACCACCTGGCTTGGAGAGAGACTGTCACTGTGGCCCAGGAGGGGACGTGTCATCAGGCCCGGATTTACACCCTATGCCGCCCCAAGGCCGGGTCCATCAATGCCGCCACCCCCACACACACCATCACATAGGGGGACTCCCCAGAGAGCCCCTCCTTATATCAGGGTCCCCAGAGAGCCTACCCTTACATTAGGGTCCCCAGAGAGCCTCCCTACTTACATCAGGGTCCCCAGAGAGCCTCCCCCTACATTAGGATCCCCAGAGAGCCTCCCCCTACATCAGGGTCCCAAGAGAGCCTCCCCTTACATCAGGGTCCCCAGAGAGCCTCCCCTTACATCAGGGTCCCCAGAGAGCCTCCCCTTACATCAGGGTCCCCAGAGAGCCTCCCCTTTACATCAGGGTCCCCAGAGAGCCTCCCCTTACATCAGGGTCCCCAGAGAGCCTCCCTACTTACATCAGGGTCCCTAGAGAGCCTCCCCCTACATTAGGATCCCCAGAGAGCCTCCCCTTACATCAGGGTCCCCAGAGAGACCCTCCTTACATCAGGGTCCCCAGAGAGCTCCCCCCTTACACCAGGATCCCCAGAGAGCCCCCCCCTTACACCAGGATCCCCAGAGAGACCCTCCTTACATCAGGGTCCCCAGAGAGCTCCCCTCCTTACACCAGGATCCCCAGAGAGCTCCCCCTTACACCAGGATCCCCAGAGACCCTCCTTACATCAGGGTCCCCAGAGAGACCCTCCTTACATCAGGGTCCCCAGAGAGCCCCCCCCTTACACCAGGATCCCCAGAGAGACCCTCCTTACATCAGGATCCCCAGAGAGCCCCCTTACATCAGGATCCCCAGAGAGCCTCCTTACATTAGTGTCCGCAGAGAGCCTCCTTACATCAGGGTCCCCAGAGAAGCCCTCTTTACACCAGGATCCCCAGAGAGCCTCCTTACATTAGTGTCCCCAGAGAGCCCCCCCTTACATCAGGGTCCCCAGAGAGCCCCCCTCTTACATTAGTGTCCCCAGAAAGCCTCCCCACTTACATCATGGTCCCCAAACAGCTGACCACCCCCCCCTTGCAGAGGTTCCCCTGTACCTGGCTGGTGGAGGTGGGAGGCGGCGATCGGCAGCTCTATGGTGTCCACAGGCAGGGGGATCTCGCTGGGGCTAGTAGTTCTATCTCCGAATGTATACAGCAATGGGGGGAGGGGCCTCTGACCCGGGCATCAGCAACAGTGTACAAGCAGAGTGAAAGTGAAACTGATACCTGCCTGGGTCAGAGGCCCCTCCTCTCTCCTCTCCACTGTATACTGTGACACTAGAGAGTACTACATGCCCCAGGGAGATCCCACTGCCCACACAGGCACCATAGAGCTGCCGATCGCCTCCTACCACATCTCCCCACTGAACTCTAAACGGCCAGCCAGAGGTGCAGGAGGAGATGTCCGGTCTTGAGGGGACAAGGATTTTTTCACCCCCCTGTTGCCACGGAGCCGCCCCTGCAGCCACTGCCGCCTCGAGGCCTGGCCTCGGTGGCCTTGTCAGGAATCCGGCCCTGCGTGTCATCATCATCTGTGCTCCTGCACACTGCTGGCAGTGTCACTGTGAGAGTCAGATTCATGTATGTTTGCCTGCCTGTTCCTGAGCTACTTACTTACTATATCAAAAATAAAATAAGAAATATGTTTTTTGCCTTAATATCTACCTTAAATCACATTTGCTAATTACATATTGTACTTGTTTGTAGCCTAAATACTGAAATTTGCACCTAATACTGTCATTTTGTAACTTTTGGAAATGGCAGTAAAAACTTAATTTTGGGTGTTGTCAGTAAATTTCATTTCGTTAGGTTGGCAACGCTGTTGCGAATGTGAATGAGCTGTTTAAAGTTCTAGTTTGTGGTATGTCATGGTCTTCTGAAAGAACACCTTTGTGGTAACAGCTCTCCCTCCTATAGTGATAGCTTCTGTTGTCCAACCCTTTGTCCAAACAGCAATTACTTGCAGCTGTCACAATTAATCCAGGAAGCAAATCCTGAGGGAAGGGGGGTAGATTGATGTGTGAAGGAGGACATCCTTTGGGAGTGAGCCCTTTGTTCAAATCTACATACAGGAGATTGGGAGCTATGCACATGTAAAGTAATATTGGAGATGCTTTTCTTGGTATAACTACTATAACTACTTTCTTAAACGAAAAGGTGATAGATTGGTTCTCAGAGCTGTTTGTTTTTTGGTGCAGAGATCCCAGCGCTGAGAAATGCCCTACCTAAAGCCCCCTCACTCTAACCTTCATGTAATCTAACACTTATGCCGCGTACACACGATCGTGATTCACGGCGATGAAAACACCGGCGTGAATCACGACAGGAAAAACAAGGGAACAGCTTGTTCCCCCACACACGGCCGTTTTTCCCGTCATTTTTTCTCTTGACGAGAAAAACGACCGTGTGTAGGCTCCGCAGCAGTGTTTCCCTATGGGAAAACTGCAGACGAAAAAAATGACAGGAATCACGACGAGAAAAATTAGAGCATGTTCTAATTTTTCTCGTCGTGATTAATGCCGTTTTTCCCGTCGGGAAAAACAGCAAAAAGCCCACAGACGATCGTTTTTCTCGTCCAAAGGAAAAAATGTAATTTTTCCCCGACGGGAAAAATGATCGTGTGTACGCGGCATTACAATGTCTAGTACACACAATCAGAAACTCGGACGAATAATAGCGCTTTTGAAGTGATCGTACGATAATCTGATAGTACACAGCTTTCGAGATCTGATCACGACTGTTCATGAAAAATTATCCGACAGGATAAACAGGAACATTTTTCTCGTACGATACCAGAACGTACGATTTTTGTTTAATCAGTATAGTATTCGTCTGAAAAAAATCGGAAGACCAAGACCATGCATACTCAGAAATTAAAGAATATATTAAAATGCAATACATTACATTACTTCCGAAATCGTATTCTGTCATATGAGAATCTTCCTTGCCGCGATTGCAAAACCGCGTTTTAGGTGCCATTGAAAATAATGGTGTAAGCCTCACACTCACCTGCCTTGTAGCTTGAATCTTTAAACCATGGGCCTTCCAGCTGTTGCACAACTACAAGTCCCATGAGACATTGCAAGGCGTGCAGGTACAAGCATGACTTGGCATGATGGGACTTGCAGTTTTGCAACAGCTGGAGGGCCACAGGTTGAGCCTCCATGCTTTAGGCTGGGTTCACACTGCAGCATGCTCCGGCTCACAGCAGGAGTCCAGTGCATCCCAGTGCATCCCCATTCACCGTTTCAGATCTGATTTCAGCCCAAATCTTTGGCTGAATTTGGACCTGAAACAGACCAAAAGACTCTCGGGACTCCTGTGCAATTCGCACTGAAGCTGCTGCGGAGAGGTGTGAACCGGCTCTATAGAGAGCCAATCACAATCTCCTGCTATGCGAATTGGATGCAGTGAAACCCTCATCCAATTTGCAACAGTGTGAACCCAGCCTTAAACGAAACCTCCCTAATGTAAATTTAAACCTTTCTTTGAATAATTGCCTTTCCTGTGCCTTGATCCTTCCACTGAAAGATATCAATGGTGGAATTTACTCTTCTGTTTTATAAGGCATCACTGCATCAGACAATCCGAATGAAAGATCAATTAAAACTGAACGACCAGTCTTGCACAGTTGCATGGCCTTCTCTTCTGTACTGAAATTGCTTACTCTGATTTGACTGCACCCTGCACAGTGTGCATTAAAAGCTACAGCAAGTCAGATGGCATCTGGCTAATATTTGGGGTGGAGGACATCTAGCATCACCTAGCCTATTCCTCCCCAGCTTTACTGCCCCTGACCCACCCCTTTCATTAATTGGATTTCATGGAGGCTTGGCATTACCTGTTGGCATTACATAAGGAGTTCTGCATGCTAATACAGTCTACCTAAGAACTCCTACTAGTCCAGACTGACATCCACCCATCAATCCAGTTTGATATTTGCATGATAACATTACTGTGTCAAAATAATTTATGTAGTGTAAACAGAAAGCTTTATTTTGTAATATAATTAGCGTGTGATATTGATGGGGGGGGGGGATAGATTTACCTTTAGATTTATAGTGGTTGTAAACCCTTACATATACCCAGTGAAGTGACTGGCCTCAGATGATACACAGAGATGGAACAAATCCTCCTACATAAGTTGTGTAGCGGGTATATACTTTTCAAAGTGTTTCATTCTGGTGAAGACATCAGTGATGCATAGTTCCCTGCGGCCCAGCAGGTGGCGCTGTCACTTTGGGCCGGGGTTGAACCATCGCTGCAGTGCTGTACCCTTTGTGACCTCTCGCAGCAGTTGTACGGCGGGGCGGGGAACCCGCTGTGCTTTCTGGGTGAGGGTATAAAGGGGGCGGACATCTTCGCCACGAGGTTGGAGTCCCAGGCACCTTTAGCCTGAGGGCTGTGGTCCGCGGTCGGTGTCCAGGCGGCCTAGGCCTGGACACTTGGAGTTTGTGTTCCATCCCAGTACCTTCCACTGGGTCCCGCAAGGGAGGGATTGTCCTAGGGTGCCCCGGGCGTCGGGCACCCGAATCCAGAGGCGTAAGGGACCGGAGGAGGGATTCATCCGAAGGTCTGGTGCAGCATATTGCCAGTGCCGAGTGAACCTCTGGAGACCGCCCGGATGGATATCTTTCCCGAACAGGGGCCAAGTTCATAGAGGAGGGTGGTTCATGTTCTATGACCGGTGGCAGCGGTCCAACTAGTCAACTCAGGTCAGTGGCAGAGACCTGCTATTAGGCCTGTGGCAGGGGCCTCAACAGTTCATCCGGTCGGTGGCAGCGACCAATCTCACGGTCGGTGGCAGAGACCGTGCGCAAGGCCTATTCGCTTGCAAAGGAATAGGAGAGTTTATTTGTGCCTGGGCCTACTCGTATCCACATCCCTGTCTGTCTGTTACTGAAAGTTCAACTATTATGTTCACCCTGGCAATGGAGAAATAAAAGAGTGTTGGACGTTTAATTGGTGTGGGGCTCTATTACTGGCAGACACATCCACGGAACAATTCGGAGGCTTCGTATGCAGTGAACAGATCCGGAGGTAATTCAAGTGACTTTGCTCAACCCTCATATACATACGAGGTGAGAGCTTGGCGTAGTGTTCCTGCACTCTCCTCTCCCAGGTACCCCTAGACAAAACCAGCCAACCAGGCGATAGAAACGGAGAGGGAGAGTGAGGCCGCTACAGTTGTATCTGTCTATCTGCAGCATTTTCTTCTCTACGTCTGTTCAAAATTTTGATTTTTAAAGCTTGTCTGATAGCTCAGAAAAAAAGGGGGTGGAGAACTGAAGTTACACTCTGCAGAGCTCAGTGAGAAGATCTCTGAGAGCTTATTGAAGGAAAGGGACACTCACCCCTCCACACAGGAACAGAGCTGAGATTGTCAATCAGCTCAAGGTCCCTCCCCTGTCACCTTTTTTCTCTTGGTGTCAGGAAAACTTATCAGAAGTGATTCATATTGATAGCAGAGGTACGAAGCAGCAGACAAAAGTGACATTTAGGCCTCTTTCACACTGAAGTGCTTTGCAGGCGCTATTGCGCTAAAAATAGCGCCTGCAATGCGCCCCGAAAAAGCCGCTCCATTGTATCCAGTGTGAAAGCCCGAGGGCTTTCACACTGGAGTGTTGCGCTTACAGGAGGGTAAAAAAACTCCTGCAAGCCGCATCTTTGAGGCGCGATAGGAGCGGTAAAAATACTGCTCCTATAGCGCCCCTGCCCGTTGCAATCAATGGGGTAGCACCTCAAAAACGCCTGCAAAACACCGCAAAGAGGTGTTATTGCGGGCGTTTTTAACCCTCTTTCGGTCACTAGCGGGGGTTAAAATCCCCCCCGCTAGCGCCTGCAAATCGAGGCAAAAATGACGGTATAGCGGCGCTAAAAATAGCGCCGCTATACCGCCAGCGCATCCAGCCTTAATCAGAAAAGGTTTTATTAAACCAAGAAAACCATTAACAATCCCATGCCAATACAAAAGACATACAGCAATTCAAAGCGTGTCAACATTGAATCATAAAAGATCGCCAATCGCATACAGTCTACTCAGGGAATAAAGTCTAAGACCAAAAAATAAATAAAGGCCCAAAGACAAATAATACATTTAAATGATCTAAATGGTACATCCATTCATGCAGTAACATTGCTGGAAAGACATTGTAGAAGCCTCATTTTAACCAATTCCACAGGACTTAAAGTATTGAGTATTGAGCTAGGGGGCCCAAAGCTGTACAAATTTACCCGGGCAACCTTTATATTGATACACATACCTTTCAGAAATGAGGGTATTACCCATATGAGTCACCCATTATTTAACTGATGGGGGATCAGGGGATTTCCAAAACAATAAGTGTTTTGCAGGCCTGGAAGAGGGTGCAGGAGAACGCCACTCTCGCCATCTCCTCAGGCACATGAGCACTTAGAATGCCAAGTAGACAGTGATTTGGGTCAAGAGGTACTGCAGTTTGAAAAACTCTGTTAAGGGTGTTTAAGACATCCCACCAGTAAAGCCCTGTACACACGATCGGATTTCCGATGGAATAAAATCCGATGGATTTTTCCATCGGAAATCCGATGAAGCTGACTTTCATCAGTCTTGCCTACACACCATCAGTCAAAAATCCGACCGTCCCAAACGCCGTGAAGTAAAACACTCTGACGAGCCGAGAAAAATTAAGTTCAATGCTTCTGAGCATGCGTCGACTTGATTCTGAGCATGCGTGGGTTTTTTCTCCGATGGAGTTCCACACAGACGATCGGAATTTGACATCGTTTTTTTTCCATCGGATTAATTTAAAACATGTTCTATTTTTAATCACCGATGGAAAGAAGACCGATGGGGCCCATACACGATCGGTTTGTCCGATGAGAAAAGTCCATCAGACAGTTTTCATCTGTAAATCCGATCGTGTGTACAGGGATTTACAGTATCGTTTCGGGTATCTCCAAAGAAGATATTATTCCTACACTTACAACTGGTCTGTTCAGAGAGCAGTCCCATTTTATGTAACATATAAGGTGTATGATGGGCTCTAAATAGGATGTATAATTGGGACAGACTCTGTGAGATGATCAAGGAGTTAGTAACTACCAACTGAAGTGCTTCCTTCCATTGACCACCAGCAAGTTGACCCAGGTCCGCTTGCTTAACCACTTACGGACCTGGGTCAACATTATACGGCGGCACTTTGAAGAGGAATATTGTTGTTATGGCAGCAGCTAGCTGCCATAACCCTGGTATCCTCTTCTTCAGCGGGCTGTCTGCTTTCAGATAAAAGTGGTCTCTGCGGCGGATTTGCAGCGAGATCACTTTTATTGGCAGCGCCTGCCCCGCTTCGATGCCCTCCGACGCTTACCGGAGCCGCCGGCAGCGGTGAAGGCGATCGGATCCTGTCCCCTCTGTGGTATGGAGCTGAGTGAGGGGAAGACAGCCCCCACCCGGCTCCATACAATTGCAGGGCTGAAGCGACGTAACTTCCGCCCATAGCTCTTAAGGGGACTTATTTATTTATTTTTTATTGGATTTTAGTGTAAATATGAGATCTGAGGACTTTTTGACCCCAGATCTCATATTTAAGAGGTCCTGTCATGCTTTTTTTTCTATTACAAGGGATTTTTACATTTATTGTAATAGGAATAAAAGTAAAATGTGAAAACGGTGTTCAAACCACACAAGTGAGGTATCACCATGATCGTTAGAATGAGAGCAATAATTCTAGACCTCCTCTGTAACTCAAAACGTGCAACCTGTAGAATTTTTTAAACATCGCCTATGGAGATTTTTAAGGGTAAAAATTAGTTTAGTATCAATTTACTCGGCGTACCATCATCTTTCACAATATAAAAAAAAATTGGGCTAACTTTACTGTTGTCTTTTTTATTTTATTTAAAAAAGTGTATTTTTTCCAAAAAAAGTGCGCTTGTAAGACCGCTGAGCAAATATGGTGTAAGTATTGCAACGACCACCATTTTATTTTCTTGGGTATTAGGGAAAAAAATATATAATGTTTGGGGGTTCTAAGTAATTTTCTAGCAAAAAAAAAAAAAAGATTTTAACTTGTAAACAACAAGTTTGAAAGATAGGCCCGGTCCTTAAGTGGTTAAGTGCCCTAGTGGGGTGATCATAGAGAAAAGGGGTCAGTAGCATACTATATTATTGGGAGCCCTTTAGCATTGTCGGCGGTCAAAATCATATTAAAAATTGGAGTCGGTGACAGAAACCTGCCATCTGTATTTCCCTAGACTCTAATAGCATGATGCAGTTGAAGGTAGCAGAAGGCAGCAGGATATGCTCTGTTCATATTTCATGTCTGAGGTTTACAACCACTTTAAGTTTAACTTAAAGTGTAACTCCACTATAGTGGGAAAACAAAATAGCAAATAAAAATAATAAAAATATAGCATACTGTATACAATTGCAACACAAATTGTAATTGAATGATATTAAAAATGACATTTCCTTTTCAATCTGCACGCTGTAATTTTCTGTAAAATGCAATGCAATATGGCTACCTGGAGGTGTTCTGAACACAGACTATGTACAGAACACCCCCCAGAAACATAATTTCCTGCTTATGTGATCGGCTCACAGATTTTCCCAGAAGTCTGCACTAAGATACAAGTCAGATTTCAGGCATCCCCTGCAACAAAAATTTTTTTTTTTTTTAAACCATAAAGCTTTTATTAATGCTTAATAATAACATTTGTACAATCATACTAGCATTTGTACATAAGTATCATATAAAAGTATAACATTGTATAATTGAGTTCAATAGTAGAGTATGTTAATAATAAAACCATTGAAGTGGCTTCGTAATAAAAAATTTAGTGAGATACTCCCAATAAGAAATCACATCTAAAGGGATACAGATCCTGCAGCTTTCCTCATTAGAGCCCTGCAGGTGCAGCAGCGGATTGATAATTATGAAACCACTCCCATTAGATTTACTTTCCCACATGGACACAAACACACAGGGTGTTCTTCAGAATAACAAAGGGTATGAATCTGCAACAAACTTTGTTATAATCCTTGTAATGTACATAGATCACCCAGAGGATAATGTTTTTTCTCAACAAAAGTGGAGTTATTCTTTAACCAGTTGCAGGCCATATAACTTACTTATACAGCGGCAAGGTGGCTCTACTGCACCGGATCACGTACCTAGTACGTGATCCGACACCTCTGGGTCTTGGGCGCTCATGCGTGCCGCCGTCGACCAGCTCCTGCTGTGATTATACACAGCTGGAGTTGAACTGCGGGTACCAAGGACTCAATGTCCGCCAGCACCCGCCGACCATTCAGCACAGAGGCAGAATATCGATCTGTCAGTAAGAGAGGTTCTTGTAAGGAACGCAAAAGAACGCAGGCAACATGAGGGGAAAGTTGAAGCGTATCTGTGGTCAGACTGTAAAATCAGATACAGGCATACCCCGCTTTAAGTACACTCACTTAACATACACTCGCGAGTAAGGACATACCCGTGAGTGTATGTAAAGTGGTTCTCAAGCTAAGGCTGCAGCTGAGTAATCCGTGCACGGATAGTTCAGATTCCCCGTTACTTGGAAACACACTCCCTGCCCCCCCCACTACAGTCCCTGACACCCCACTACAGCCCCTGACACCCCTCTACAGTCCCTGACACCCCCACTACAGCCCCTGACACCCCAGAAGTGAAAAAAGGTATTGCTTCACTTTAAGTACATTTTCGTTTTACATACATGCTCTGGTCTCATTGTGTACCTAAAAGTGGGGTATGCCTGTATTCATTTCCACATTGAATTTCAATTATTTCTAGCCCACGCCTAATAATCTGATCTATTAATCTGTTAACCTAAACAGTTACTTTGATTGCTAAAAGAATACTAACCAGTATTTTATGCACACATCTGACTTCCTATTGGCACTAAGGTACATATAGTACATTTCAGAATTAATAATCTGTATGTGAAGCATTAAACGGTCTCTTTATTTCAGTATTTTTTCTGAAATATCTCCAACACGACTAGATGTTGCTTAGATGTTCAAGATTCACTTGGCTTAGTAGTTAGTAAATCACCCTGCCATATTAATTTTATTATTGTACTAGGACTAGATATGTCTCATTATTTCATTAAAAGAACAGATTTGTCATCCTATTGGACCATCCTCCACAGTGTTCAAGGAGCTAGTTGCTATAGAAACATTTCCTTTGCTATGTTGCTTATGCTTAGACATCGAATAGCATTGATAGGTGTTTCAAGTTAATGTCAACTATGTGAAGACATTGTACATTATCTTTTAACGTTCTAGATTATGTTACAATCTGCCTATATTTTTCTTGATTACTACATGGTTCTAGGCTTTCACTATGCTTCTTTTGTCGAATGGGTGTGTCCAGTCCTTTGTCTCAAGGACTAACTCAACCTAAAATTGATGTCAGCCTAGCATTATTGTCGGAAAGTTGAATCTCATTCTAGCTTCTCCTATCTCTTGAGGGCTGCAGCAATGGGACAATCCTGCTAGAATTCCCAGTTCAGTTAAACCGTCATGGACATTACAAAGCCAAATGTTGTCATCATGCTCCCCCTATAGTCTCTTAATACTGCAGAGTAAAGTAATTGGAGTGTTCAGCTGCAGGATAGTAATGCCTTCATTATAGCATTGTGGGAGATAAGGAAACAAGCTGCTGCAAAGAAATCTTGCCATCATAATCTCCAAATGATGTAAAACATAACTATCTAAAACTGTAATATCCATTATGAATGATATGTATCTCTCCATTTATCCATTACTTGCTTATGCTTTTGTTAATGTAAGGTTTCTTATCCAGCTATCCAACAATTATATTTTGTTGTACTACCCAACGTATAAAATCTTGTGAACATAAATAAACCAGAAACTGCAGCACCCAATTCACAATCTGGGCATCAGATGTGTTTAAACAAATATTAAGAACAAACAAAAAAAAAAAAAGCTCTCCTACAAAATATAATTATAAAAACATATAAGAGTGCATTGTCCTTTTAAATAAATGTAGCGGGTACTCCAAATTTAGGGGGTCTCTATGTCTAAATTTAGGGGGCCCGAGCACTAGTATGGTTCTGGCCTTTTAATTGTGCTGGACTCTGCTTTGTTGCTGTGTGCCTATGTAGAGTTCCATGTGGCCTGCAGGTGGCGCTGCCATGTTGGGTCAGGGTTGAACCATAGGTTGCATTGGCGCTATTGGATGTCCTCTCTCGGCTACCATGCAGTGGGCTAGTTCTGCCTGCTGTGCATGCCGGGAGAGGATATAAAAGAGGCAGACACCATTTTCATAGGAAGAGAGACCCGGGGACAAGTACCCGGTGGAGTGTGCCCCCTAAGGAGGGGGGTGCGTACCCCGACTGAGGAGTTTTGGGCACCTTCGGCCCGAGACTGCAACGTTCCGGGTAGGCCCAGTACATTCAACTGGGTCTACAGGCAGAATTCTGGAGTCCTAGGGTGCCCGGGTGAGGGTATCCGCTCCGACCAAGAGAAAACCAGGGGAGGATCGGTCCCATAACAGGAGATGAGTCATAGTTAGATTGCTTTTCTCGGGAAAGGCCTGGTGTCCTGTCGGAGGGAAGGATCCTATGCTCCGCAGAACTGACCCTGCGGAGTGCTGCTGCTCCTTGAGGGCAGACTGAACTTGTCCTTGGAGGATTAAATTGCTTGTTCAAGCTCCACACTGGCTGCTAGGACCATTGAGGGACTATCCGGGTGAGCTGTACCCATTCGGGACCGAGTGGTGATAAATCTGGGAGTTCAGTGCCTGAATCTGCTCTAGTTCAATTATTATCTCTCTCATCTACTCTCTCTTATCTATCAAGCAAAGATACAAAATAAACTCAACGTTGGAGTTTAAGTGGTTTGGACATTGACTTTATTGAAGAGGGAAAAGTACAGACTTGTCTCTACATTCTGGAGATGGGAACCAGTGGAAGGAGGTAACTCGCTGCGGGACCCAGGTACATATACACCGCCTGACCTCTAAACTAGAGGACACAGGCTTGTGGCATGGGTGCCTCTCCTTTACCCTAAGAGGAGAGGGTGGTGCTACATAAATAATTGTGAATCCAAAGTGAAAAAAAAAAATAGAACGTCAATTATATATATATATATATATATATATATATATATATATATATATATATATATGGAAATACTCAGCATTTCATACATAAATAAAGTGCCAACCAATTCATAAAGTGTTTATCAGAGAAAAGAATACAATTCATTATCTTATAGTGCAAACAACCGTATGATCATCTAAACCAGTGGTCTCCAAACTGTGGCCCAAGGGCTGGATGCGGCCCTTTGCTGGCCTTTATCCGGCCCTTGGGGTACGTTTCTTCCCCCTGATACAATACATTATTTCTTTCACTGATACCAACAATGGGGCATAATTCCTGGTAGTGACATTAATAACGGGGCACTATTTCTCCCATTGATACCAATGATGGGTCACTATTCCTTCCACTTATACTAATGATGGTTTACTATTCCTCCCACTGACACCAATGATGGGACACTATTCCTCCCACTGACACCAATGATGGTACACTATTCCTCCCACTGACACCAATGATGGGACACTATTTATCCACTGACACCAATGAAGGGACACTATTCCTCCCACTGATACCAATGAATGGGCACTATTCCTCCTTCTAATACCAATGATGGCGCACTATTTCTCCCACTATTACCAAGGATGGGTCATTATTCATCCCACTGACACCAAGGGGGCGCTATTCCTCCCCCTAATACCAAAGATGCATTGTTTACTCCCACTGACGCCAGGACAATTTCTACTTCCAATGGCCACAGTCCGGCCTCCTTAAAGTCTAAAGGACAGTAAACTGGCCCTTTATTTAGAACATTTCGAGACCCCTAATCTAAACATATAGGTGACAAAGTCCCAATAGGTAAAAAAAATAAACTTCAAAAACTTCAAAAGAAAAGAAGTCCCAAAAAGGTGATCAGCTTCTGGGTGAGCACATGAGTAGAGAGGTGTCACCAGAGAAGAAAACATGCCTCAGGACCGCTCCACCAGAAAGGGTTAATAAACTCCTTACCAGATGGACAGATCCCACACACCGAGAGCACTTTGCAGGCGCTTTGTTGCTTCGGAGCCACTCTGGTCTCCTTAGAAATAGCCACCTCTCCACTACTGGATAAAAAACTCTTCATGCACAATGGTTAGAGCATAGAAGGGGCTATCATGGTGCAGTATGTATGGCAACTCTTTTAGTAAAATACGCAAATGCACTTACATTAGGCATAATCGTCATAATCATATACAGCATGAAACTGAGGCTGGACTGTATTTAAGGCAACACGGGGTTGTCTCATGTCTGCCTCTGTTCCCCTGAAGACACTTGTTATAGAGAAACCCGTTGGGCAGGGCTGCACACGTGATGTCATTCTGCACTCCAGGAGGAACCTTCGGCGGTGTCAGTTTCATATTGCATATGATTATGGCGATTATGTCTGATGTTTGATATAAGTGCATTTGCTTATTTTAATACAAGTGCCGCCATATAAAATATTGTGAATTGGGTGTTTTTTAATATGTTTTTATATGTTTATGTGCTCCCATTCACACAGCATACTAGAAATATGTATATATATATATATATATATATATATTTCTTACCTTTTCTTAACATACAGTACAATGCAAGAAGTCCAGGGGTTAAGTTACTGAAAGCAAATAGACTGTGCATTCTGCAAGGGAATTTGCTCCAGAGGTTAGTAAATGAGGGGGAAGCTCTGCTGATTTCCATCATCCAATCTTGTGCAAGCAAAAACTTTTTTTTTCTTGCATGTGTTTGGGTATTCTTTGCAAAATGAAGCGTTATCTCATTTACTAAGCTCTGGAGTAAATTCCCTTGAAGAGTGCAACTACACTTGGAAAGTGCACAGTCTGTTTGCCTTTAACCGACAGTGTTCAATTCTAGTTACCATTGATAATGAAGATATGCCTGCACAGTACATGCAGGGTTAATTATGGCAAACTCAGCTCATGCTTTTTATGATGGCATGCCAAAATTTATCTCCACTGTGAAGCTCAGCGAACAGTTCCACCCGCTGAATGCAACCTGTTCAAATGATGCAGGTTTTAGGGTGTGGGTGTCAAACGCCTTCTGAGGACTGATTCAGTGCAGATCGCTCTTCAAAGGGCAACACAAGCCCTTAGAGCGTGTGAACAGTTTCTCTTAAAAGAACTGCAGTTAGTAGAGATAGCCCCTACATTCATTTGTCCATATGTTTCACTACTGGAGACATGTTATGTGCAGTTTACTACTCTAATATCACTGTAGTCGTACTTATGTATCTTGTACAACTACGCTAAATAAATACGATTATAACATTTTGATTGCAATAAACTTCACATTTCCATTACTTGATTATTATCTTCCCACAGTTCTGCATTTCATTGTGTTTAGCATGTTTTTCTTCCTATTTTCTGAGCTTCTTTAGCTAAAAGGATGTTGGGGTCAGTTCACTAAGAGATAAATACTGCATGAATTTTTAAGTTAAAGTAATTCAAGTGGTATTTATCTCAAAAGTAGTCACTTAAAGTGTTATTTACCGAATGCATTAAATATTTATGATTTGCGATATTTATCACTTAAATTTAGTGTTACTTTTGTCGTTTTTTTTGGAATTCGTTTTTTTTTACGTAGCAACACTGCACCAAAGGAAGATAGTTCTGTATACAAAAGCACACAGATATATTGTGAAACTGTGAAAACATTCTAGTGCGCTTTCATCCACAGAATGATCTCCCTCTGGTGAAATGTTACAATTTATTTTCATTTCATTCCTGAGCTCAGGGCAGAACATTTCCACACGGATACATTGTATACTTTTACCTTACTGGCCAGTGCAGAGTTGCCCTCATTGTTATTTTGTACTTTGCTAAAATACCGACTGCCACTGCCTACTGCCATATGATAAGTAACAAATGTGTGCATTCTTTAGGCCCCTTTCACACTGAGGCGTTGAAAAAACGCTCAAAAATGATAGGATTTTGTACCTCTATTTTACCGCGATTTTACATTTTACCGCGATCGCGGTAAAAATAGCACTAACGCGTATGCGTTTTTACCGCGATTTTACCGCGTTCGCGCTAAAATTAGCGCGAACGCGGTAAAAACGCGGTAAAAACGCATAGGCGTTAGCGCTATTTTTTAACATAACGCTTATGCCTATGCGTTTTTACCGCGTTTTTACCGCGTTTTTACCGCTAATCCCATTCATTTCAATGGGGATAGGCGTTTTTACAGCGCTATTTTATGCGCCCTAAAGTTGCTCTAAAAAAGCTGTTTGCAGGATTTTTTTCAACGCCCAGCCAGCACAACGCCTCAATGTGAAAGCCCTCAGAGATTTCACATTGAGAATGCTGGGGCAGGATTATTTCAGGCGTTATTACAGCGCTATTTTTACCACGAAAACGCGGTAAAAACGCCTCAGTGTGAAAGGGGCCTTAGTGAATTCAATGGTTTATTTTTTTTTTTTTTTGCAGTATTTACCTTACATTCGATACTTTACTCTGATGAATTGACTCTTTTATTATCTCATGCAATACTTCCAAAAAATGGGTCACGTGGCCTTCACATCTCATGCAAAATCCTTAAGGCCGGGTTTACACCAATGCAAATTTTTTTGCGGCTTACACCGCATCCAATTCGCATAACATTTTAAAATACATTGATTTCAATGAGGCTGGTTCACATATGTGCGATGCATTCGCACTGCGCATTACCCAAAAAACGTGTGCGTTTTCTAGGCATTGCAGTGAAAATTGTCTGCCTATTATGTTCTATGGGCATGCATCTGATTCGCAGATGTGTTGCGTTCTGAACACAGTACGTATGAATCATGAGGGGGAACTCCGCGCCAAATTTTAAATAAAAAACCGGCATGGGTTCCCCTCCAGGAGCATACCAGGCCCTTAGGTCTGGTATGAGTTTTAAGGGAAAACCCCTACGCTGAAAAAACGGCATGGGGGTCCCCCAAAATCCATACCAGACCCTTATCCGTGCACGCAGCCCGGCCGGTCAGGAAAGGGGGTGGGGATGAGTAAGTGCCCCCCCTCCTGAAGCGCACCAGGCCGCATGCCCTCAACATGGGGGGGTGCTTTGGGGCAGTGGGGCGCCCTGCGGCCCCCCACCCCAAAGCACCCTGCCCCTATGTTGTTGGGGACAAGGGCCTCTTCCCGACAACCCTGGCCGTTGGTTGTCGGGGTCTGCGGGCAGAGGGCTTATCGGAATCCGGGAGCCCCCTTTAATAAGGGGGCCCCCCAGATCCCGGCCCCCCACCCTATGTGAATGAGTATGGGCTACATCGTACCCCTACCCATTCACCTGGTGGAAAAAAGTCAATAAAAACACACTACACAGGTTTTTAAAGTAATTAATTTATTTGGCAGCTCCGGGGGTCTTCTTCCGACTTCGGGGGTCTTCGTCCAACTTCGGGGGTCTTCTTCCAACTTCGGGGTCTCTTCTTCTGCTCTCTGGTGTCGTCTCCGCGCTCTCCGGTTCTTCTTTTGCTCCCTGGTTCTTCCAACTTTGGGGTGTCTTCTTCTGCTCTCCGGTGTTGTCTCCGCGCTCTCCGGTTCTTCTCTCGCTCTCCGGTTCTATCTGCCGGGCGCCCCGCTATCTTCTTCCAGCTCTTTTGCTAGCGGGGGCCCAGTCTTCTTCATCGCCTTCTTCCCTCTTCTCTCCTGGAGATGTTGACTCGTCGCTGTCTCCCGCTGTAATGCCGTGTGCACGGAGCGCAACTACTTATATAGGCATGGGGCGTGGTCACCGGGTGATGCCACCCAATGACCCCGCCCCCGTATGACATCACAGTCCCATCATTCCCTGGGACTGTGATGTCATACGGGGTGGGGTCACCGGGTGGCATCACTTGGTGACCACGCCCCATGCCTATATAAGTAGTTGCGCTCCGCGCACACGGCATTACAGCGGGAGACAGCGACGAGATCTCCAGGAGAGAAGATGGAAGAAGGCGACAAAGAAGACAGGGGCCCCCGCTAGCAAAAGAGCTGGAAGAAGATAGCAGGGCGCCCGACAGAAGGCAGAAAGTACCGAAGAGCGAGAGAAGAACCAGAGAGCGCAGAGACGACACCGGAGAGCAGAAGAAGACACCCCGAAGTTGGAAGAAGACCACCGAAGTCGGAAGAAGACCCGCGGAACTGCCTAATAATTTACTTTGAAACCTGCGTAGTGTGTTTTTATTGACTTTTTTCCACCAGATGAATGGGTAGGAGTACGATGTACCCCATACCCATTCACATAGGGTGGGGGTCGGTATCTGGGGGCCCCCTTATTAAAGGGGGCTCCCAGATTCCGATAAGCCCCCCGCCCGCAGACCCCGACAACCAACGGCCAGGGTTGTCAGGAAGAAGCCCTTGTCCCCATCAACATGGGGGCAGGGTGCTTTGGGGTGGGGGGGCTGCAGGGCGCCCCCCTGCCCCAAAGCACCCACCCCCCACATGTTGAGGGCATGCGGCCTGGTACGGTTCAGGAGGGGGGGGCGCTCGCTCGTCCCCACCCCCTTTCCTGACCAGCCGGGCTACATGCTCGGATAAGGGTCTGGTATGGATTTTGAGGGGGAACCCACCGTCGTTTTTTCAGGGTAGGGGGTTTCCCTTAAAACCCATACCAGACCTAAGGACCTGGTATGCTCCTGGAGGGGAACCCATGCCGGTTTTTTATTTAAAATTTGGCGCAGAGTTCCCCCTCATGAGAAAAGCGGCGAGATCGCGGTCAACCACTGTACACTTCCCTCTCCTCTCTCAGGTCAGCAAATCCGCAGCTAAAATGCAAAGGAACCTCTGAACGGCTGATTGCGAACTTTGCAAAGACTCCGCAGCTCAAAAACGCAACGCACAAGTGTGAATCCAGCCTTAGACCCCTTTCACAGTGAAGCGTGCCCCGCGCTAGCGGTAAAGTGCCGCTCGTTTTAACGTCGCTTTACCGGCACTGTGCAAACGGGAGTGGGGCGCTTTTAACTCCAAAGAAGGGGTTAACAAGGGGTTAAAAGCGACCAAAAAGCGCCGCTGCCGAAGCACTTTGCAGGCGCTGCGGCAGAGCTGCTCATTGATTTCAATGGCAGGGGTGGTTTAGGAGTGGTGTATTCACCACCCCAAAGATGCTGCTTGCAGGACTCCTGGAAGCGCACCACACTCGGGCTTTCACACTTGGGAGGCATGAGAGGCAGTTTACAGGCGCTAAAACTCCTGTAAAGCGCCTTCAGTGTGAAAAGAGTCTTAGTGAATTGACCCCATTGTTCAAAATTACAGTGCACCATGTATGGTCAGGTTTACATGAAGATAGCACCAATGTGAATATTTTTGTTAACTAAAATAAAGCTCTACAGTAACAAACAGATTTTAAAAAGAAAAACAAAGTCGTAAAGAAATATAGAGACACTTTTCTGTGTGTCAGGACAAAATAAAAAGTGCAAGTACGAAATAATACCTGCTAATCTGCCAGAAATGCATTCACCTTCTAAATTCTGTTGCCTGACAATACAATGCAATACACAGCATTTATGTGGACTGAGTGGTGTCAGCCCTGCTCAGTTGTCTTTTGTTAAAACACTCAGGCCCTCCCACTCTCCTTTTTACAACAGAGACACTTATTTTTTCTGTAATATGTTTGAGACTGTAGGCCACACACACACCATACCCCTTAAACTAACCTTAACCTAATAAATAAAACACAACACCTTTTAATTTGGCAAAATATTGGCCGCGGTACTTTTATTGGTTTTCACCATATTAAACATTTTACTCAGTAAACTTACCAAATATATAATTTTTATTTCACCATTACCAAAAAGTTCTGCCCAGTTAATAGAACTCGGGCAGCCAGTAAACACCATCATTATTTAAAACCAAACAGTCCCCCCCGGAATCCGAGGTGACTCATACCACATAAAAGGTACCCGCGACTAGGGGAGGGAGCACTTCATCCTGTTGATCTGGTCCGGGGGGGGGGGGGAGTGAATAAGCCCCATAGCAGCTGCTCCTTTATTTGCCAACCTGGGCTTTCCAGAACTTTCCTTGTAATCCTATTGGACCAAGCACACCTGTAACATAATTAGAGACACACAGCATACCAAAAGCTTAAGCTAAACCTAATTGCTAAAGGTGTGTGCTGGCCACAGGCTCACGCAGGTGGGCTCCAATTAGTGCCCCCCTTTATCATGAGACTGTAGGCCACACACACACCATACCCCTTAAACTAACCTTAACCTAATAAATAAAACACAACACCTTTTAATTTGGCAAAATATTGGCCGCAGTACTTTTATTGGTTTTCACCATATTAAACATTTTACTCAGTAAACTTACCAAATATATAATTTTTATTTCACCATTACCAAAAAGTTCTGCCCAGTTAATAGAACTCGGGCAGCCAGTAAACACCATCATTATTTAAAACCAATCAGTCCCCACCAGCCGTTTTGCCTCAAGCCCGGCCTACCCCCACCACCGCGGCCATTTCAATACCAGACTGTAAGCCTAAATTAAACAAGTCCATACCTATCTCTGAGAGATGAACTCCATCCATTCTATAGAACCCGGGGATACCACCCTCCAAGTCGATATGCCGGTAAGATACACCCCCAATGGTGGGCATGTATTTCTCCATGGCCCTATTCACCCTTTTCCTCATCCGTTCCATTACTCTCCTCAAGGGTGAGGAGAGCCAGGAAAGGCGTGGAACTATTTCAGAAAAAACGATAACAGTACCTGGGGAAGTTACATGGAATCTGTGAAGATCACGTTTTAATTAAATATAAAAGGTCTAAAGTCCTAAGGGTCCCTAAATCATTTCCCCCTAGATGAAGCACCAAAATTGAGGGAGGAGGCCACACCTGAAATAAACGAGTTAAATGAAAGTATAACTGATACCACTGTAAACCACGCACTCCTTTCCAGAACAACCTGAAGGATTCCGGCTGTAATGACAAGTTCACTGTATAAGGACGTTGAGCCGCTCTCTTATGCGCCCAGTGTATAAACGAATGTCCCAGAATCCACACTGTGCGATGCAAGTCTGTAAATTTAAACAAACAGTTTAGGACGTATATAAAGTTTAAAACAATCTGACCTCCACCTCCCCATATCTTTAATGGCCGAATCCTGTAATCCCTGTCTGGCTGCTTCGGAAGCTGCCCCTATTCGGAAAGAATGGGAAGAAAATTTTAGGTCCTGCAAACCTAGCAACCCTAGGCATTTATTGAAGATAAAATTAAATTGGTAGCGAGACAGAGGTAGCAAGTTAGCGTGTATGAGAAGATGCCCATGACCCTGCGGTCTAACTTCCAAGAATTGGCGAATCACAGATACTGGGCACAACACCTCATTGGCCTGAGCCCGCAAAGTAATCCAAGACCCTTTACCACTCTGATCTGTCTTTGAACGCTGCAGCCATATGTGAACCGCAGAGTGCTCCAAAACCACATGCTCCGAGCGTATACCCGAGCAACCAAACTTAGAATCTGGCACTAACTCCGAAATCCGAAATGCTCCAAAAATCCTAGCACGAAAGCCGTTTTAAACAATAGAGCTTCGTATTCCGAGTAACAAATAGTGGTAGTCCCAGCACATAAGCCGGACAGTATATCAAACGAAATCGGCCTCCTGGCGTCGGCCACAAACAACAACAACCCAATGCAGAAACATGGAAAATTCTTCAAAATAAGCACATGACAAAGAACACCCCATAGGGAGACATTTGTCAAAAAAGATCATCAAAATGAAAACCGAGTGAGTTAAAGGCCACAGGAGAGATGGGCAAAAGGTGGAATGCCGACTTCACATCCGCTTTGGCTAGCAACGCCCCCGGACCACACAACCTAATTTTATTAATCGCATCTTCAAACGTGGCATAGGAAACTGAACATAATGACATGTCTATGTCATCATTCAAGTTTCTTGCTGCTTCTTGCCAAGAAACTCGGTCGTGTGTACGAGGCTTTAAAGTAATGACAGCGACAATTCTGCAACTGAGCAAATTTCAGTGTTTTTGATTTAATTACATTATTGAATAATTTTTATTATTATTATTTGTTATAATTATTTATAGTTATTTATTATATTATAATTTATCATTTTGTGTTTTAAACTTTATCTTACCCAGGATGTCTACCAGACTCCTGTTCGGACAGATTTAAGTGCGTTATTCCTAAAAATTACAGGCCTACAATATAAAACGCCAAATTTCCATGCAAAACATTGTACTGCTTTGAGCATCAAAAAGCTGACATAATCATACTGCCAGGGAGGTTAAAATTGATGTAAAAGAAAATGTGATTCATCGGACCAGGCTGAATTCTTCCATTGCTCTGTGGTCCAGTTCTGATCATCTGCTCATATGCTCAATCTAGGCACTTTTGGCTGTGGACACGGGTCAGCATGGGCACCCTGACAGTTTTGCTGCTACGTAGCCCCATACACAACACACTGCAATGCACCGTGTGCTCTGACACCTTTTTATCGGAACCAGCATTACCCTTTGCAGCAATTTCAGCTACAGTAGCTCTTTTTTTGAATTGGACTACAAAGGCCTGCCTTTGCTTCCCACGTGCATCAATGAGCCTTGGCCGCCCATGACCCTGTCACTAGTTGGCCAGTTTTCTTTCCTTGGATCACTTTTGTAGGTCGACTGAGCACTGCAGACCAGCAACATCCCACAAGAGCTGCAGTTTTTCAGTTGCTTTGACCCAGTCGTCTAGCCATTAGATAATCAGTGTTCACTTTATGTCAGTAATGTAGCTGATCAGTGTATATAAGCTGTGAACTACACATACATCTAGGGTCCCCATTGCAGAGACCTGCTGCCGTATAATTTGTCTCCCAGCAGTATGATTCCTATTTCTGATGTTTCTGGTTCAAGTGCATATTGAATTTGCTTCATAGAAGTTCATGGGAATTTGCTGACATACAACACACTGCTGAGCTGCATGTAGGATCCAGAACCATACCTTCCAACTTACTGAAATGATAAACAAGGAGACCTTTAAAGTAATACTAATGCCGCGTACACACGATCATTATTCATGGCGGTTAAAAAACCGCCGTGAATAATGACATTAAAAACGAGGGAACGGCTTGTTCCCCACACACGGTCGTTTTTCACGTCATTTTTTCTCTTGTCGTGAAAAACGACCGTCTGTGGGCTCCGCGGCAGTGTTTCCCTATGGGAAAACTGCCGCGGAAAAAATGTCAGAAAAAACGACGAGAAAAATTAGAACATGTTCTAATTTTTCTCGTCGTTTTTAATGCCGTTTTTCACGTCGAGAAAAACGACATAAAGCCCACAGACGATCGTTTTTCTCGGCGAAAGGAAAAAATGCAGTTTTTCTCGTCGAGAAAAACGATCGTGTGTACGCGGCATAAAGGTTTTTTTTTTTCTTAAATTACAAACACGGTATACTTACCTGTTCTGTGCAATGGTTTTGCACAGAGCAGCTCCGATCCTCTTCTTTTTTGGGTCCTCCGCAGGCGGTCCTGGCTCCTCCTCTGCCAAGTGTCCCCAATAGCCAATCTCTTGCTATGGGTAACTTGAGCAGTCTCACTCCCAAGCCATACTTTGTCCATTCACACACAGAGTGTGGCTTGGCTCTGCCTCCCTGCTCAATTCTCATTGGCTGACTGGCTGTGATTGACAGCAGCAGGAGGCATGGCTCCCACTGCTGTGTGACCCAATGAGGAGAGAGATATCCAGGATAGGGGCTGCTCTCAAGCACATAGCTGGATTAAGGTGGGGCTCAGGTAATTATAAGGGGGGGGGGTGGCTGCACCTAGAAGGCTTTTTACCCTAATGCACCGAATGCAGCAAGGTGAAAAACATTCTGCCTTTAGAAGCACTTTAAGCACACAGTATGTAGACAAAGGACACATCGTTGTCACAGCCCCAGTTACACAAAGATCTAATATGCAGAAAATGATTGGCTATTTTTTCTTTAAATTGGCTTTTCAAAATAACCAAAGCAGCATTATAGAGGTTGTATACAATGTTTAGAGCAGCATAACACATTTGGTAGTATAATAGTACTTTATGTATAGAGATATACACATCAGACCAAAAAGAGGGACAATTGAGGCTGCACAAGGAGATTTGGTCTCAAGAGAGGAACAGTCTCTCCAAATGAGGGACAGTTGGAAGCTATGCAGAACTGTGTCCTGAAGGCACACATACAGACAGACAGCAATAGTGTATCACACATAGACATGTTTTACGTATACTGACTTAACTTTCAATCAGATAATTAATGCATGTATCTTGGCTTTGCCCTCAGGTGTTGTTTCTGGCAAGGCAATTCATCTTTACTAGAAAGTAAATGATCTGCTTGAGGCACCACACAGTTGGCCTTTCCTGATGAAGAGGGAGAATACACATGAACCAGTGTGGTCTATTAGGATTGAGGTGCCCACTCTTACTAATCTAAGTGCCAGCTGGCTAGCCCAGCCATTCTATCAACTTAATTCACTTTAGGCAGACACAACACACCCTGATAGTAATTATAGACACATGAGTGCACCAAGCATCAGGCAGACCTTTAACTTTTTCATTCTATTGATTTTACACATTATTTTCTCACAATACACGATTAGTAATGCGCACTAATCAATGTTAATTTAGTCAGTAAGAGAAAAATGCCGAATTGTATGTCAAGCTGAGACCATACTTACAGTATCTGCCATGTACAAAATTTCCACTATTGACATACAGCTAAACCAAGCAGCTAAAAGCATTATATAGCCAAATGTGCCTTCTTGTTTTGCTGCCATCACCACTACATTCATTTTCATGCATTTTGTCTTACAGTAATAAATATCCTCAGGTATTGATCTACAGTTTTTAGAAGTTTTTTGCAGTTTCAGCGAAGGATTTCAGCCATTGCCTCACTTTGTATCCATAATTGCTTTGTAAGCTATGGTTTCCTGTTGTTTGCAGTGCTTAATAATTGTCCAGTCTACAGGAAAAGCTGATCGTCAGCATTTCCAGAACAGGTGTTAATGTGTACCTGTGTGGATAAAAATGTGGAGGCTCGTATGGCTGACCTCTCCTTCCAACAATGCTGCCTGGAATACACTTGTTATGCTGGCTATACAAATAACAGTTCGACTGTTCAGTAGAACCATTACTGTATATACTCGAGTATAAGCTTTTTTGTGCTGAAAATGCCCCCCTCGGCTTATACTCGAGTCTGTGTCCATCTTTAACTTTGTGCGCTTGATCCCGGCCAGCCGTAGGTCCCCTGGACCCCAAACCTGGCACACATGTAGCCCTACTCTTCCTCTATAAGTGTGCAAAGTTTGTTGTCCGAGGGACCTATGGCTTGGGAGCACCGATTTTTCAAAGCCGGGCACCCCTTCCATAGACTCCCATGTTAAATGGTAATTTCTCCTGTGAATTTGGGGACCCGGTACCGGTCGGCCCTAGGTCCCCTGGATCCCAAGCTTGGCACACATTTAGCCCCACTCTTCATCTACAAGTGTACAAAGCTTGTTGTCCAGGGGACCTATGGCTGGGAAACACCGATTTTTCAAAGCCGGGCACCCCTTCCATAGACTCCCATGTTAAACGTCAGTCTAGTCACACAGCGCCGGAGATCAGGTAGGGAGATTGGGCACAGTGAGGCATGGAGACAGCGAGGCATGGGCAAAGTAACAGTGAGGCATGGACACAGTGAGGCATGGGCACAGTATGGCACAGTGAGGCATGCACATGGACACAGTGAGGCAAAGTGAGGCACAGTGAGGCATGCAGATGGACATCCTAGGCTTATACTCGAGTCAATACGTTTTCCCATTTTTTGTGGTAAAATTAGGTGCCTCCGGCTTGTATTCGGGTCGGCTTATACTCGAGTATATACGGTATATCAATGAAGGAATCTGACCTTTCAGAGGTCAATTTGACTGAATAGGCTGAACTGAGTATAAATGGTTTTCCCTGAAAAGGAAATGACCTGGTTCAAAATCTGATTTTTATTTGTATCATTGAACAATTGTGTTTAGTTAAAAGATCATTTGAAACTACTGACTCTATGTTGCTTGTTTATTGCTGTATGGCCAGCATTGAGAAACTCGCATATGAATCAGGAAATTATTTAAACTATATTTTGAGGGCCTGGAGGTCTCCAAGAATGTAAAGTGTGGACATTCAGGGAATGAGATACAATTTGTACAAGGCTTTGCTTAGGGGAATATTCACAAGCATGTTTTAACTATAGCTAATTGGTAACAGGGTGCCAATAATTCATGTAAAATATTTTTCTACCACATGTACTTTTAATAGCTGTTTTTCTTAGGCTGGCCATAGATGGATCTAATTTTGTCCGTTTCACCAAAAATCCATCTGCGGGCAGGCTTGTTGAAATGAAGTTAATCTGTTGACCAACAGTACAACCAGCATGTCTTTTTTATTTCATACAGTTACTGCTACCGGCTATTTTCTGTATTCCGATGGCGGGAAAACCTCCAGCCATCTCGGCAGGAGGGATTTCCCCATCAAAACTGAATGCATTTGAAGGGAAGAAAATGTCCTAATATTTGGCCAGCCTTAGTGACCAATCAATCAATAGAAACTTTAATTTAACTCTGTGCCTGTCCACTGTTTACTCATATGTGTAATGATAAACTGTGGGGTTAGAAACATGGGAGCAGCCAATGCTGACTTGCTGGACTACAGTTTGATTACGGTACGTCTTCCAGTTTGATTACTTCTTCCAGGTCAGCGACTAATTAGCTAATTAGCCAAAAAAGGAACTTTGCCTTTAAGCATGCACATTTAAAACAAGTTCACAATGTCAGCCCCCATAGTCCTATTATTACAGGTTTACTTAAACAATCTAACCTAACTATGCACAACAAAAATAAGGCAAAAGTTTTATTACTACCAGTGGTGGCTGGTGCTTCATTTTTTGGGATGAGCTTTTTATTAGTAGTTTGTCAACTGAACTTTATCAAATGTGATAATTAGGGAATGCACTTTCCTTTTATATAGGGACAAATCATATTCAGCCTCAATACCTCATACCAGTATTACTGTAGGGTGCAGTACTTTGATGCCAAGCATGGTATGAGTGGTAGGGCTCCTCAGTGGTCCACAAGTCTTAACTATTAAGTGTTTTCATATGTAACTCTTTTCTCATCTCATTAAATAATAATACTTTTGCTGTATGTCTAAAGCCTCGTACACACGGTCGGACTTCTATCTGACTTTTCCGTAGATTTTTGTCTGAACGGAGTTGGCCTGGGCACACCCATACACACCACAGGACTTTTCTGAAAACTTTCCCAAAACTTTTTCCAACATCACGTGGTTTTTCTGCTCTTTTCTGCTCTTTACCGCCACCCTTTGGTCAACTTCTGCTATTGTTGGTTGATTTTAACATTATTTGTTTTGTCCATCGGACAAAAGTCCGATGGTTTTTTGTACACACGGTCGGACTTTGCTCCATCTGACTTTTGTTGGCCAAAAGTTTGTCCGTTTGCAGACCGAACTTTTGTCCGATGAAAACAAAAAAATAAAAAAAAGTTTGTCCGATGGAGCGTACACACGATCGGATTGTTGGTCCAACTTGCTCAAAATGAAGTTTGTTGGCCAAAAGTCCGACCGCGTGTACGGGGCTTTAGGCTGGGTTCACACTACTGCGAATTGGATGCGGATTTCCCCGCATCCAATTCACATAGCAGGAGATTGTGATCGGCTCTCTATGAAGCCGGTTCACACATCTCCACAGCAGGTCTGGTGCGAATTGCACAGGAGCCCTGTGCGTCTTTTGGCCTGTTTCAGATCTGAATTCAGCCCAAAATTTGGACTGAAATTGGACCTGAAACGGTGAATGGAGATGCACTGGACTCCTTCTGGGAGCCGCTGCAATCTCTAGTGTGAACCCAGCCTGTCTATTTCTCCTGTCACATACAGTAATGCTAAAAATATAACCCTATACATTGTATTGCATATGGTACCATTGTGTGGGGTTTAAAACACAGACTCCACCAATTATGTTCCTTATAATGGAAATGATCATGTAATTTGGCTGTTGTCTGGTCACATTCAGGGTCCACCACAATGCTGGCATCAGGATTGCTTGCAGGACATTAATAATATCCTGTTCTGGTGCTTGTTGATTACTCATTATAGAACACTGGTAGCAATGTCTGTATAAGACTTCATTTCTAGCTACTTTTACACTATTTTGTGGCATTCAAAAGGTTTTACAGTGAAGCCAGTTACCTGGACACGTGAAATATAGGAAAACAGTCTAAATACCAAATTTGTGTTGTCACAAAACAACCCGCTCTGGACAGCATTCTCCAAGTTTGTTTTGCTGAAAAGCCCAACAACTAGGATGACCACGTGTCCCGGATTGCCCGGGACAGTTCCGCATTTTGCAGGTCTGTCCTGGGCACCTTCATTCCAGGACAATACAATGTCCCGGAATGAAACAGACACAGCCACCCCCCAGGCCAATCTGATGCCCCCCAAAAAAAGCAGCCACATCACTGCTTTACTCACTGACAGTACTTGTCCTGGCCGGGAATGCCTGGAGGAGCATAATCCCCACCCCCTGCTTGTGATTGGAGAAATCATAAATCCTGCCTCTTGTGTCCAATCACTGTGCTGTGATTCGTTACAGCACAAGCTAATTTTTGGGAAGGGAGGGTGTCCCTGAATGGGAGTTTGGAAATGTGGTCACCCTACCAACAACGCATGCTCTTCTTTTTCCCTTTAAATCACAGCAGCTCAGAAAGCTGTGCCATCACTTCATCTATGCAGAGTAATAAATGAACTGGCATTCTTGCCTACAGGAGATAGGAATACTTGTTCATTAGTGCACCTTAATATGTCTCTAAGTCACAAAGGTATTGTGAGTCTATGAATAATTGTTAATTTTGTTTATGTTGACAGTTTCCTAACAGCATGGCACAGCTCCATACCATTTTGAAGTATTTAGTTTGACACACTCATATGAGTAGGCATAGAGAATGTTTGTGTGCTATTGCAAAAAGAAATGTAATATTTATATTAAATTAATTCTGTGCTTTGCCCATGGAGGGCAAATAATCAGGTTTACTTTGCCCCCTTCCCACCCTTATTAGCATGCTTACCTTTCTTTTTGTAGCTTGGCTTAGCTGGCCAAAACGAATCAAAGGTACCATGTTGCAGCTGCTCTATGTGCTTACACAGAAATCTTATGCTGACATAGCCAGTGCTGTTCTGGCTTCACTAGAGGACATGAAGGACTAGAAAGACTTTGGATGCAGACCGCTCTAGACTATGGGATATGTAGTTCGTAAAAAAAGACATGGTTCTGGAAACAGATGAGATGAGAAACTACAATCCCCAGTGGAGGGGAGTGCAAGGGAAGAGAACAGCTTTTCCCGGACTGTGGGAGAAAGTAATTTATCTTTTCTGCTAGAGAGCCAGTGCTGTGCACATCTTCCCTTAGCTGTGCACAGTGAACAGAAAGGCATCTTCTTGAGCCTGAGACTGCGGTCCAGGCAGTTGGAAGCCAAAGCCACAGAGAGGAGACTTGTGCTGAAGCCAGTGCCAAAGAAATCTTTGATTTCCAAGTATCTGGGCCAGAGCTGCTGAGTACTGGGACTGGTAAGTGGCCATTTGTCGTGTTCACACTACTTCTGCTAGCAGAGGGGGGCTCATTTTCATTTAGAAATATTAACTGTATGCAAGAATCCTCAAAGTGATGGTACCTAACTGCACCACCATAAAGACCGGGCCCCACCAGATAGCTTTTTAGAAAGTTTCTCATATATAGCCAGAGACACCCTCCATAGGCTACTTACAAAGGATATTTGGGGCACTCACTGATTGCTTACAGGCAGGTAACTATTGCTCATCATTCTTGATATTGTTCATTGCTGATTGTCACCAACTGATACATTCTTGCACAGTTGCTTACTCTTAATTTGTGACAGTACACTTTACCTGCAGACAGACAGTCTGGTGTCCATATCTGGTGACTTTTTTTTTGGTTGTGTGCAGGATACATATATGGTATTTATGCATACATAGGTGTTTGCAGCAATCCTCTACCCAGCCAGGTGTGTCGAAAGGGATAGAGCTGCTTTGCAGAATCTTGGCACAAGAGCAGAGGATCTGATACCTCCAGTGACTCCCCCAAGTGTAATCGCTACACTTTGCTTCCCTGCCAATCTTTATAGCCACCAGGAATAAATAAAATACCTGATGCATCTAGAAATGGAGGAGCATGTGGCTCACCCAGATTCCTCATGTGATAGCACTGGTACTTAATGATTTTCCTAGTGCTGTCACATGCAGGTTAAGAGAAAATCATGTGTAAGCTTAAACAATGGTGTCTTGGTGCTCACACCAGACTATGGGGTTGATTTACTAAAGGCAAATAGACTGTGCACTTTGCAAAGTGCAGTTACACTCTGCAAGAGCAGTTGCTCCAGAGCTTAGTAAATGAGCAAAAGCTCAGCTGACGTTCATCATCCAATCATGTGCAAGCAAAAATGCTGTTTTTTTTTTTATTTTCCTTGCATGTGATTGGGTACTTTTTGCAAAGTGAAGCTCTACCTCATTTACAAAGCTCTGGAGCAATTGCACTTGCAGAGTGCAACTGCACTTTGCAAAGTGCACATCCTGTTTGCCTTTAGTAAATCTACCCCTATGTATCTGCTAGTGTAGTGGAGCAGAGCTGGATAAAAAAAAAGTTGATGCTGCTGGGGCAGTTTTGTTTTAAAATGAAGCTAAACAATATGCTTAGTCTCCAAAAATAAATGAATACACATCCACAACTGTAGGGTATTTTTCATGATATTACAGTACTTCTTACTGTGATTTCCTGCCTCTTTGTAATGTCCTCTGTGAGCTCTCAAACTTCTCCTTTTCCCCCTCGCGCCTGTATCTTTTGGAATGAGCAGAGTATGATAGTTGTGGTCATGTGCATTGCTCTATGCACATTACATATCTCATAGTCCATATTCCCTTGTCCATCTTTGGAGTGAGCAAGAGAGGATGGTTACATTCCTGCATACAGTGGGACCATGGAGAATGAACACAGCCACATCTCTAACAGGGAGTTGGATCACAGTAGAGAAAAAAGGAATTTGGAAATTTGGAGGAGGCTGAGAGCAATAAAAGGTACTTTTTTGAGTTTAGTGTCACTTTAAGACTGGATTTACTTTTATGCATTCCAGTAACACACGACACTCTTCAGTGTGTTGCGGTGACATTCAATGCAGTAGGTGTAAACTGGTCAACACTGCAACATACCTACCCTATTTTGTAGTGCAGGCAACCTGTCAGGGGTTGAGATCTACCTGACAATGTGGAGGTAATAAGCAGGAAGTAAAAACTAGCACAGTGTCACTAGTTCCCCAAAAAAAGTGTCAGGTAGGTGTCCGATTTGTCCGCCACAATATCGCAGTCCCGCTGATTGCTGATTGCCGCCATTAAAAGTAAAAAATAAACATTTCACAAATCTATCCCATAGTTTGTAGATAACTTTTGCGCAAACCAATCAATATACACTTATTGGGATTTTTTTACCAAAAATATGTAGCAGAATACATTTTAGCCTAAATTGATGAAGAAACGATTTTTTCATTTTTATATTGGATGTGTTTTATAGCAGAAAGTAAAAAATATAGTTTTTTTTTTCAAAATTGACAGTGTTTTTTTTTGTTTATAGCATAAAAAATAAAAAACACAGAGGTGATCAAATGCCACCAAAATAATGCTCTTTTTGTGGGAAAAAAGGACATAAACTTTATTTGGGTACAGTGTTGCACGACCGCACAATTGTCAGTTAATGTAACGCAGTGCCATATCGCAAAAAATGACTTGGTCATGAAGGGGGGTAAACCTTCCGGAGCTGAAGTGGTTAATATAAGTACATCTTCTAATTTTTCTTCACAGGTCTGTTTATGCCTGATTCACACCTATACATGTTGCAGTTTGCATATTCCGGGGGCATTTTGCATTTTTCAATACACGTTTTTGATCAATTGAAGTCTATGGAACCATAAAACTGAAAAAAGTCCCTGGCCCTTTCCATAAAATGCACAGATGTGAATGTGACCCATAGGAAACCAAGTTAAATGGACTGTAGTATGTTTCTGCAAAACTGAAAACGCACTAAAAAATGCATAGGTGTAAACCAGGTCTAAGCCCAGGTTCACACTGGGGCTGCGGGAGTGAAGCCGTGCGAGTTTAGCTGAACTCGCACGATTTCACTCCTGCCTGTCAGTCCCGATTTCAGCTCGATTACAGAGACATCTGACACAGATGTCAATGTAAATCGCGGCTGAAATCGCAAAAAGTAGTACAGAAACGACTTTTTGTAATCGGTGCAGCGCTGCAGATGCGGCGTCGCACCGATTAGGACGGTGCCATTGCCCGCAATTTGCGGCAAATTTCGCCTATTTGACATGCGATTTGACATGTCAAATCGCATGTCAAATCGCACCAGTGTGAACCAGGGCTAAAGGGGAGACATTTATTTTTTAGCACTCCCCAGCTGCAAGTGTGAACTAAGCCTTAAAGTGGTTGTAAACCCTTTTTTTGGACTTCTACCTATAGGTAAGCCTAGAATAAGGCTTACCTATAGGTAGTGGAAATATCTCCTAAACGTGCGCCGTTTAGGAGATATTTCACTTGAAGTCCGCCGAAAATGTTAATGGCGCATGCGCTGGGAAGAAACAAAACTATGTGCCGTTTCTTCCCTAGCCTGTGCCGTTAATGGCGGCTACGGTGTGCATGCGCTGGAGTGATGTCACGTGGCTCCGGCGAATCACAGAGCCGGAGTCCGCGGCCCGGAAGGAAGAGGGGCCAGAAGATGGACGCTGCCTACACAGGGGACATTGCTGGATTCTTTTGCAGGTAAGTGTCACATAATAGGCTAGTATGCGATGCATACTAGCCCATTATGCTTTTCATTTGCAGGGAGAAAAAGAGGAAGTAAAACCCATCAGGGTTTACTTCCTCTTTAACCACTTCCCTACCGCCCATAGTCATATGACGTCCACAGATGGGATCTCCCATCCTGGGTGGACGTCATATGACGTCCTCTGCTTTGAGGGGGGATATGTGAATGATGCCTGCAGCTAGAGGCATCATTCAGATATCCATTTCTTGTGCCGGCGATTTTGTGCACCATAAGAATGATCATAGCGGCGGTTCCGCCGCTTGATCGTTCTTATAGGCGGCGGGAGGGGACATCCCCCCTCCCACCGCCATCCGGTGCTTCTCCGGGCTCTCCTGTGCGATCGGGGACCCGGAGAGAATCGTTCGGCGCCGTTGGTGGGTCAGGTGACGAGCATAGATCGTCGGAGGCCCGGGCGTGATGTGATGACGTCACGCCCGGGTCCTCATATGTAAACAAAGCCGCCATTGCGGCTAGTAAGTATGAGATCAGTGAAAAAAAATTCACGATCTCATGCTTTCCAGCCTGGAGGAGAGATGTGGGGTCTTATTGACCCCGCATCTCTCCATAAAGAGGACCTGTCACACACATTCCTATTACAAGGGATGTTTACATTCCTTGTAATAGGAATAAAAGTGATCAAAAAAAAAATAAGTGTTAAAAAATAAATAAATAAGTAAAAAAAAAAGTAAATAAATAAAAAAAAAATTAAAACGCCCTTGTCCCCGGTAGCTCACGATCAGAAGCGAACGCACACGTAAGTCCCGCCCACATATGTAAACGCCGTTCAAACCACATATGTGAGGTATCGCTGCGTGCGTTAGAGCGTGTGCAACAATTCTAGCACTAGACCTCCTCTGTAACTCTAAACTGGTAACCTGTAAAAAAAATTCAAGAGTCGCCTATGGAGATTTTTGACTACCGAAGTTTGGCGCCATTCCATGAGTGTGCGCAATTTTAAAGCGTGACATGTTAGGTATCTATTTACTTGGCGTAACATCAGCTTTCATATTTTCCCAAAAAATTGGGCTAACTTTGCTGTTTTGTTATTTTTTAATTAATGAAACAATTTTTTTCCAAAAAAAGGCGTTTGAAAAATGATTGCGCAAATACCGTGCAAGAAAAAAAGTTGCAATGACCGTCATTTTATTCCCTAGGGTGTCTGCTAAAAAAACATATATAATGTTTGGGGGTTCTGAGTAATTTTCTAGCAAAAGAATGATGATTTGTACATGTAGGAGAGAAGTGCCAGAATAGGCCTGGTATTGATGTGGTAAAAAAAAGCCCGGTGTTGAAGTGATTAAGTAATAGCTGTATGGGATGAACTGATAAAAAAAAGTAGAAGCACAGTTTATTAGGTGAAGGTGAGATAGGTTTACATAGTATAATTTGGTAATTATTATTATCATTATTTTATTATATAGGGTTTTTATTATTTTTATCATTATAATTATTGTTGTTGTTTTATTTTATTTTTATTAATACACGTTTTGTATTTGTTTTTGTTAACTTTTTATCTGAGTATAGAGTTATTTACTCTTTCGTCCATGAACCGACACAGCTTCTCTATTGACAAAGTGGGTATTATCCGTTAATTAGGAGTGACTAGGCAGAAAAACTTGTAAAAAGTGTTGCATCACACCTTCTACAGTACCGCCCAGGGGGCGGACCCTCTGGGTATACCCTCTCAGTCTGCATCTTCGCAGATCAGTTTTTTTCTGTCTAGCAAGGAGTAGGACATGGCTCCCTTCGGGCCCATTGGTCCGGGGAAAAAAGATATATATATATTTTTATTTTTTTTGCTACATTTGTTGTTTCCTGCGATCTTCGATCAACTGCCGACTGGGTGACAGGCTGGATCCTCGATCCTTGTAGTCTCCCCAGTTTCGGCCATCGAGCGTGTGCCGACCCTAGCTACGCGCTGGGTTTTCCACGACATGCCCGTCGCTCCACGGGTGGCCGGTGAGCTTACGCTCCAGGGCCTGCATCGGACCGCTCAGCTTCGGCTGACCTTACGGCCGAGTCGCAGCAGCCTGGCCGGTGAGCTTACGCTCCAAGGCTTGCATCGGACCGCTCAGCTTCGGCTGACCTTACGGCCGAGTCGCAGCAGCCTGTCCGGTGAGCGGCATGCTCCAGGGCATACATATGATAGTCCCTTCTGGGTCCAATCACAGCATGCCTGGCCAACAGTCACCTTCCGTGCGCGGACGATGATCTGTTTGGAATGTCTTCCAGCATAATACATGCAGGATAGGTAAGTAAAACTCCCCTGCCTCGGCTGGGTGATTTAGCTGGACATTCCTGGAGAGATCAAGTAAGTGGTTGTGGCCCCTTTCTTCCCTCTCTCCCTGCCTTTCCCTCCTCCCTGGGCTTCTAGCTAAAGGTTGCTGGGTGCTGGGGGTCACCTAGGGGGTCCCACTGGAGCGGGGCTGGCTGTAACTAACATTTAAAAGAAATGTCATTTTTTCTTACCTGTGTTTGTGTCCTTCCTCCTCCATGCTGTCGACGGCCATTTTGAGGTGGTCCATGCCAAGTTTGGCCTCTTGTGACTGCCCGGCGGCCATCTTCCTGTGGTTCGGCCACACCCACTGGCCCCTATCAGCTGATCGGCGGCCATGTTTGTCCACCCTGTATGCAGATATTGCCGTTCGGCGGCCATCTTTTTGTGGGCTATGGCTGCTTGACCTCTATCTTCTGTCGGCGGCCATTTTCTTAGAGCCCACATTATCTTCCATACAGACGTTTTTGGCAACCATTTTGCGAGAGCCTCCGGCCTCTAGGGTGCATTACACTGGCGCGAAAATTCACACAGGAAGTGCTGATAAAAGAAGCAGACTGACACAGCAGCAGGGGACAGCATCACAGGCGCAGCATAGCAGTACCTATCCAGGGTGGTGAGTCCTCTGGGTGACCCAGCCTCTCTGCAGCACAGGAGGGTGGCCTATTGATATCTTGCCTGGAGCCCTGTGGGTGTCAGCGTGTGGTCAGCATGGCATCTGAGCCAGATGTCTTCTCCCCTGAAACACCAGATTTAGCAGCTGGTGTCCCTGAGGTGCCTATGGACGCTATGTCGGCAATCCTAGAGGCGTTTGCTGCCAGGGTGGAAGCAGCACACGGGAATACAGGGGGTAATAAACGCCCCCGTCCCCTGCAATCTTTTGGGGATATTTCTGATGCAGAACCAGGTCCAGCTACGGCTCATGGCCCAGATTCTGATGCATCAGAGACTGCAGACCGTGACCGATCGGACAGTGAGGAGGACTCCAAGTCCAGGTCAGTACGCGAGACGGCTTTGGTATCTGACCTTATTACTGCAGTGCGGGATACGCTAAAGTTGGAAAAGACTGCAGAAGTAGCAGATACTCCAGTCCCCTTTGGGTTTCGTAAACCTGCCCGCACTGCTAAGGTGTTCCCTTGTGTGTCTTATTTTGACAAACTCTTATACAAGGAATGGGAGAACCCACTGAGGGTCTTTACAGCCCAAAAGTGGTTTGCAGTACGGTACCCCTTTGAGGAGAGTTTTCTGAAGATATGGACCTCTCCCCCTATAGTGGACCCTTCGGTGTCCAGACTTAATAGAGCCACCACTATTCCAGTAGAAGGGGCTCCTGTTTTCAAGGACCCTGTGGATAAGAAGGCTGAAGCACTCACTCGCTACCTATACTCAGTGGTAGGCTCGGCAGTACGCCCGGCATTGGCGGGGGCCCTAGTGTCTCAGACACTTACTGAATGGGCAAAATTGCTACTCCAGGGGTTAAAGGAGCAAGATGCTCCTCCTAATGAGATAACTTTGGCCGACCAGTTGGTCCAGGGCCTTAAGTTTGTCTGCGAGTCAGACATGGATACTATTCCCCTGCTGTCAAGAGCTTCGATTTATGCAGTAGCAATACGCCGCCTGATCTGGCTAAAGGGCTAGTCTGCGGACCAGACTTCCAAGAAAGCCCTGTTGGATCTGCCTTTTAAGGGCGACAGACTTTTTGGGGCTTCTCTGGATGACATCATCAAGGATGGCACAGGAGGTAAGAGCACTTTGCTTCCCCAAACTAGCAAGGGTAAGGGACCACGCCAAGGGCAAGGGCCCTCCTTTACTGCACGTAAGCGGGTTTTTTGCCCCCTTAAGGCGACAGGGAAAAGACCCCAGGCCGATAAAGCGCCTGCCCAAGGACAGAAGCGTCCTTGGTCCCGCGGACCCAACAAGCCTGCGGACAAATCTGCGTCCACATGAAGGTCCGCCCCCACCCAGCTCTCGGGTGGGGGGACGTCTTCGCAAATTTGCGACTCAGTGGACTGCTCTAGTCTCCGACAGGTGGGTTTGTGAAGTAATCTCCTCAGGCTACAAGATAGAATTTCTCTCTTGTCCACCAGACAGATTCATCACCTCCAATCTCCAGCTACTACCGACCCGTCGGGAGGCCCTGTATGGGGCGGTCCAGGGTCTACTGGAACGCGGGGTAGTTATTCCAGTTCCAGAACAGGAACAGGGTCAGGGTTTTTACTCAAATCTGTTCATTGTGCCGAAGAAGGAGGGGGTTCGTCCAATCTTGGATCTCAGAGCCCTCAATTGCTTTGTGAAGGTACAAAGATTTCGGATGGAGTCGGTTCAATCTGTAGTCACGGCTCTCCATCCGGGGGACTTTCTGGCCTCCTTGGACATCAAGGACGCATACCTGCATGTCCCCATATACTCCAGACACCAGAGGTTTCTGCGATTTGCTATCGGGAAGAACCACTACCAGTTTGTGGCCCTCCCGTTTGGCCTTGCCTCAGCACCCAGGACGTTCACCAAGGTGCTCGCTCCGATTCTGGCACTTCTAAGACAGCGGGGTATCGCTATCACAGGTTACTTGGACGACCTTCTGCTGAAGGCCCCTTCAAGCTCAGAATTAGAGGTAAGCGTGTCCATTACCTGTCAGACTCTTCGAGACTGTGGTTGGATACTAAACACGCAAAAGTCAGTATTGGTGCCCTCTCAACGCCTAGTGTACCTGGGGTTGATTCTGGATTCCTCAGAGGCAAAGGTATTCCTCCCTGTGGAGAAGTTGCAGACCCTCCGGGCTGCAGTACGGCAGCTGACTTCCAGGAATTGGTCGTCACTCCGTTTTTGCATGCGAGCGTTGGGCCTCATGGTAGCCTCCTTCGAGGCGGTCCTATATGCTCAATACCACACTCGAGTGTTACAGAAGGAAGTTCTGTCCAGATGGAACAGATGCCCTTCATCTCTGGATTATCAAATCAGAGTGAGCCACCTAGTCAGGAGATCCCTGGTATGGTGGCTGACAGCACCGGCTCTAATGGCCGGGAAGTAATTTCTTCCGGTTTACTGGATAGTGATCACGATTGACACCAGCCTTACAGGTTGGGGGGGAGTCTAGGGTGTCCAGTCGGCGCAGGGTCGCTGGACCCCAGAGGAAGCCCTCCTGCCGATCAATGTCCTGGAGATCCGGGCGATCAAGCTGTGCCTCTTCAAATGGTCTCAGAGACTGCAAGGGCGTCCAGTCAGGATCCAGTCAGACAACGCCACAGCAGTGGCATATGTCAATCATCAAGGAGGAACAAGAAGCTCAGCTGCAGCATCGGAGATCGCTTGCATCCTGAAGTGGGCAGAGAGGAGCGTACCGGCACTGTCGGCCGTGTACATTCCGGGTGTGGAAAACTGGCAGGCGGACTACCTGAGCCGCCAGATGCTGGACCAGGGAGAATGGTCCTTACACCCGGAGGTGTTCCAACTCCTCTGCCAAAGATGGGGCACACCAGACGTAGATCTTCTGGCTTCCCGACTCAATCGGAAGGTATTGAGATTTGTGGCCCGGTCAAGAGACCCATGGGCAGACACAACGGACGCGTTGGTAGCATCGTGGGGTCAGTATCGGCTAATCTATGCCTTCCCTCCCTTAAGGCTTCTTCCTCTTCTGCTCCGCAGAGTGGAGGCAGAGGGAATTCCAATGATCCTAATTGCTCCAGATTGGCCTCAGCGTCCTTGGTACGCCGATCTAGTACGTCTGGTAACAGACGTCCCCTGGCGCCTACCACTACGGAAGGACCTGCTATCGCAAGGTCCCATATTCCATCCTGCTTTACAGTCATTGGCTTTAACGGCATGGCTGTTGAGAACCAGGTACTGAGAGACCGGGGCCTGTCAGACTCAGTAATCTCTACTATGAGAAGTGCTCGAAAACCGTCCTCTAGGAAGGTCTATCACCGCACTTGGAGGGCCTACATCTCCATGTGTGAGGAAATGAAATGGCATCCGCGTACCTATTTGGTTTCCAGAATCCTGCTGTTTTTACAGCATGGGGTGGACCAAAGGCTTGCCCTAAGTACGATTAAGGGACAGATATCTGCCCTGGCTGTCTTTTTTCAGCGACCCCTGGCGACTCACTCTCTCGTGAGTACATTTGTGCAGGGGGTCCGACATGTGGCCCCTCCGGTCCCTCCCCCGTTACCTCCGTGGGACTTGAACCTGGTCCTCTCGGTGCTTCAGAAGGCACCGTTTGAGAATATTAGAGATATTCCCCTGTTGACACTTTCTCAGAAAGTGGTCTTTTTGGTGGCTGTTACGTCAGTTAGACGAGTCTCTGAGCTGGCAGCCTTGTCCTGCAAGGCTCCCTATTTGATTTTCCACAAGGTTAAGGTGGTGCTGCGGCCGCAGCCTTCCTTTCTTCCGAAAGTCGTTTCGGCTTTTCATCTCAACGAAGACATTGTACTTCCATCCTTGTGTCCTCAGCCGTCGAATCCTAAGGAGTCGGCGTTGCATTCCTTGGACGTTGTCCGAGCTTTGAGAGTATACCTATCTGCTACTTCCCTGTTCCGGAAGTCAGACTCACTGTTTTTTTCTGTGGCTGGTCCCAAGAAGGGCCAAGCAGTCTCATCGGCCACCATCTCTAGGTGGATCCGACAGATAGTAATCCAGGCTTACGCCTTAAAGGGTCAGGCGCCCCCCTTTCCTGTCACGGCGCATTCGACCAGGGCAATAGGTGCCTCTTGGGCTTTCCGACATCAAGTGTCTGTTTCCCAACTATGTAAAGCGGCGACTTGGTCGTCCGCTCACACTTTCACAAAATTCTACAAGGTTGATGTAGGTGCATCTTCGGATGCCTCTTTCGGACGCAAGGTTTTGCAAGCGGCTGTTTAGAGTTGCAACTCCTCCGTTGGAGGAGTGCTGTTTTTGTGTTTTGGGGGTGAAGTTTGTTTCTATGCTGTTACCACCCCTCGTTTTTTTCTCTGACACTGCTTTGGGACGTCCCACTTTGTCAATAGAGAAGCTGTGTCGGTCCATGGACGAAAGAGTAAATAGGATTTTTTACTCACCGTAAAATCCTTTTCTCTGAGTCCATGGACCGACACAGCACCCACCCCTCCTTTTAAGTTTGTACTGCTTTTTGACGAACTGATCTGCGAAGATGCAGACTGAGAGGGTATACCCAGAGGGTCCGCCCCCTGGGCGGTACTGTAGAAGGTGTGATGCAACACTTTTTACAAGTTTTTCTGCCTAGTCACTCCTAATTAACGGATAATACCCACTTTGTCAATAGAGAAGCTGTGTCGGTCCATGGACTCAGAGAAAAGGATTTTACGGTGAGTAAAAAATCCTATTTTTGTCCCAAACACCTAGACGATTTGGGTCATGGGCAGAATCGCTGCGATTCCAGAACCGCAGCAAAACGTGGGACTCGCTACACGGTGCTGTTTTGATGTGCGATAAATGGTGCTGCAATCGCAGCAAAAATTGCAACGTGCAAAGCTTGTTGCTCAAAAAGGAGCAGGAGCTTCTTTTGGGTGACAGCGTCGCGTGTTCCGATTTTGCTGTGGTCGCAGCGCGATAACAACCATAATGGCATCGCAATCGTGTCCTACATTTTGCTGCGATTCTGGAATCGCGTGCAGAATCCCCACAATTCCATCTGCAATCCGAATCACCTAGTTGGGAATAGAGCCTCATGCCGCGTACACACGATCGATTTCCTCGACGGTGAAAACACCGTCGAGAAAATAGATGGGAAAAACGAGGAACGGCTTGTTCCCCTACAAACGGCCGGTTTTCCTGAAATTTTTTCTCTTGGTCGAGAAAAACTACCGTGTGCAGGCTCCCTGGCAGTGTTTCCCTATGGGAAAACTGTCGCGGAAAAAAATGCCGTGAATCACGACGACAAAAATTAGAGCATGTTCTAATTTTTCTCGTCGTGATTCATGCCGTTTTTCTCGTCGGGAAAAATGATGAAAAGCCCACACACGGTCGTTTTTCTCGTCAAAGAGAATTTTTTTTATTTTTTCCAACGAGAAAAATGGTTGTGTGTACTATTGACTGACTCATCATTATTATTGTTGTTTTTTAGGCTTATATAGTGTTGTAATGTTGTATTATTTTTATTGTGGTGTTATTTTATTTCAGACAGGACAGAAAGTCTGGAAACAATAGATGGTTTATAAATAAAAGCAAGTGACATATTGTAACACTTTGCGTTTTATCATTTGTCACAGTTTAGTCATATAGGAAATACATGCATTTTTGTAAACTTTTTTTTTTTTTTTTTTTTGGGCAGTGTTTTGCGAAAAAGGAATTAAGTACGGGTTACTTAATAATACAAGAACCCTAAAAAATGATAATGATAAATAATAATAAAGAGCGTTAAACTGTGCATCCCACTTGTCAGAGGATGTTGATGTGGATTCCCCTGGACTGTGATTGAAATGTGCTCCCAGCAGGACTATTCAGGCTGTGTGTTCTCTGGTTACTGTATGCAGGCTCACGCTTGCTTGCCAGCGACTTGTTACAGATGACGATATGAATATTCTGAAGACTGTTATTGCTTGTTCGTTCATGCATGTGAAGGGTGCTAGTCAAAAGCAGGTGGACGGGGCATAGCCAGACCTGCTTCACATTCAAGCTGCAATAATGTAATTAAATAGAAACTACAAGCATAAGGGCAGAGGGAAGGAAGCAAGTCATGTGTTCAATCCAAGGCAGTCCTAGCAGCAACAGCAGCAGCAGCAGCAGCAGCAGCAGCAGCAGCAGCAGCAGCAAGTCATTAAGGCAGACTGCACCATTTTTATTCTTACTCTGCGATGAGGTGCTTGTGGAATTTAAAAGAGCTCTTCCTCCCCTACTGACTTCACAGAGGTGGCCTCTTCCTGGCTGTAGTCAGAGGACACAGGCTTTGCTGAAAGGTCCCAGAAGACCTTTCTGGTTTGCTGAGGAGTTAAAGGATGGACTGAAGCTTGCCTTTACATACAGTCAATGAAATTCTGGGATGGTGCCAGTCACATTTTCTTGCTTTTTATGTATCTGCTGGCTGACCCTTACTGGGCGTTAGTGGTAACTGTTTCTGTGCTCTGTGGGCAGTGCAATGCTCTCCCTCGACTGATGGGTCCTGCAGCATATGGACACAAGCTGTCATTTTTCTGTGGATTGGAGGATTAGGGTGGAAAGTTCTGGCTGACGGCCACAGAGACTTAGTGGGAGCATAAAAAAAAAAAAAAAAAAAAACCCCACCACAAAACTGGATTTTTTTTTATATCTGTGGTAGGAGCTGAGTCCCTGAAGCTGGTATTTTCCTTCTCAAAATGGCTCATGCTGCTGCTTCCATTAAAAAAGTACGAGAGCTGGAATTGCCCAACGTTGAGGAGAGAGAAAGGGAAAGGAAAAGGCGTAAGATCCCTAGGGATCGCCTAGATCGAAAACGTAAGGTATGAGGATTGTACTCTGTCCATTCAGTTCATGATCATCACAGACATGCATCTGGTTATCATGGGGCACTGGTGTCATTCTCCTTGTCACTGGAATGTCATGCCTGTTTCTAAGCTGTCTTTTGTTGCTCAGCTCATATCTCTCCGGCTTTCCATCATATCATTAATCCTTATTCATTTGAATAGAAATAATTGCTGTCCGTGTAATTAAGCAGGCATAGCACGCTATCATAACAAGGACATCTATATTCCAAGGCTGTGGCAGGCTGTTGCTGACTGTAATAATCCTCCTTCATTATACAGAGATGCAGAGTTTCCCTGCATCAATGAATCCTGTGTGCAGACCCCACCTTCCTCATGTTTGATCATATCAGCTGGGTACCATGCCATTCCCAACAGCTATGGGGACAGCATAGCACAGCATCTAATACAGAGAATGCAGATACAGGTGTGGCTTGTGCGTTTTCCACCACAACCTTTTACAGCTCTGCCGAAAATGTTCTCCCTTTCCATACACATTAAAATCCCTTCCCTTTAGATACACCGGCCCTGCATTCTGGGACTCATTCTGTATGCCTTTCTCTGCAAGAACACACATGTGTGCATGCGTAGAGATATATATTTATATATACAGTGTATATATATATATATATATATATATATATATATATATACACTGTATCAGAAAAGCTATGTCTGCTTGACATCTTGAGACAAGTATATACAGTGTGGATATATATATATACACACACACATACTGTATATCTCACAGTCAGAAAAGCTGTCTGCTTTGGCATCTTGAGACAGGTATATACAGTGTGTGTGTATATATATATATATATATATATATATATATATATATATATATATATACACACATTCTGTATATCCCACAATCAGAAATACTATGTCTGCTTCGGCATCTTGAGACAAGTATATACAGTGTGTGTGTGTGTGTGTGTATGTATATATATACACACATATATACACATTCTGTATATCCCACAATCAGAAAAGCCATGTCTGCTTCGGCATCTTGAGACAGGTATATACAGTGTGTGTGTGTGTGTGTGTGTGTGTATATATATATATACACACACACACACATATATACACATTCTGTATATCCCCCAATCAGAAAAGCAATGTCTGCTTGGAGACCTGGAGACAGGTACAAGATTGAGCTGTGACTGTGTCTGTTCAAGCAGTCGTACATAATGTTCAGTTGCTACAGAATCTTACTAAATAAATGATGCTTCTGCAGTCAATTATTGATGCTGGTTTTTTTTTTTTTGGAACTCCACTATATCTGTGATTATTATAATAATTTCTGTTATTTTTTGACATCTTCATCATCATCAGTCTTCGTACTTTCTGTTTTGCTATGTAAGCTGCAAAGCATTGCAGGGTTATATACCATTTTATGCATTGCAGTAGCAGCACACTTGCTGGCTGCTGGGGAGCTCAATAGGCTACACAGATATGGAATTTAAGAAATGTAGGAAAAATTATCTGGTGATTTACTTAGGCTCACTTATGTGTTCTACCTGATTACATATTAGTACATTAACACTGTGCTCACAGATATTTTATTGTTATGTATTCTGTAGTCCCTGTTGTGGTTCAATATATTAGGCGGAGCTGCCCAACCTAGAAATGTATTATACGTGTGAATTCTAAAAACCTAGGAGTTCCTACTTCTACATGTGTTGATTTTATTTCTATGTATGCAAAACATTAAAGAGGATTTATATTTGAACATACCAGTAAAAGACTAGGATTAAGATTATACAGTATACAATTTTCCTTTAGATTTACCAAAACCATGTAATAGGAGGTGAAACCTTAAAGCGGAGTTCCACCCAAAAGTAGAACTTCCGCTTTAAGGCCGCTTTAAGGCCTCCTTCCCGACTCCTGGTGGTGAAATTGAGCTTTTGGGGAGGAGGGGGTACCCGCAGGCACTTCCGTTCCAGTCGCCTTAGGCGATCAGAGGCAGAAGTTCTCCTTCCCCCCCCCTCCTGAAATCTTCTGGGACACAGGACAGGTCCTAGAAGACTTTGGGGGCCAATCACAGAGCACAGTGCCACTCGCGCATGCACTGTGAAGCTACAAGCTGTCACAGCTGGGTGCCCATAGTAGAGATGCCGGCACCGCCGTGGGAGGCTAGAGGAAGAAAACTGCTGGGGTGAGTGCACTGCTGGACCATGGAACAGGTGAGTGTGTGTTTATTAAAAGTCAGCAGCTACAGTTTTTGTAGCTGCTGACTTTTAATGAATGAACTAATGACTGTAACTCCGCTTTAACACTTTCAATTTGTATGCAATCAGGCAGGCCCTTGCACTAAATAGTTGAAGGTAAATCTAAAAGAAATTGAATAAGAAAATTGTATAATGTATGGACAGTCTAAAGCCTGGTACACACTACTAGTTTTTTTCATTCAACCCAGTAGGGCTGAATGAAAGAAAAACTGTCAGGAGTCACTGCTCTGCTATTGCATTCTGAGAGGGGGAGGCCCCCTGCCAGAACACTCCGGTCAGCGCTGTCAATCATTGGGAGCCTATTGGCAAACCGTTTTCGGTCATGCCCCTTCGCACTGTACACATGGGTTGAATGTTGGTCGGTTTCTATTGAACTGGCCGATGTCGCCAGACATTCGGCCCGTGTGTACTAGGCTTTAGTTTGATGAATACTACTGAGAAATCTCTGTTCTGGTGCTTCAGGTGTGCGTAATGGCAAAACCTTTTTTATTCTGGATAGTGGAAGGGGGGTGGGGGTGGGGGTTAGACCCTCTGCCAAGGTTTTTTCTACTGTTTGTGTCCCTACTGGGAGGAATAACCATCTCTGTTTGCCCTGGTGACCATTGTCATGGAGACAGAAAATAAGGGGGAATCCTCCTATTTAGAGTTGTAATGAGAAGGTACAGAAAAATCTTCCAGTGGGGACAAGCTGTCTAAGATTTAAATTCCCTTTACTGTTGCATCTTCAAGACAGACAAATCTTCCCGGGAAGACGCTGACAGTAAAAAAAAAAAATAACCTGGTTGGGGTTTTCCCCCTTACCTAATCTATACAAAACTTTTCAAATGTTTTGACTGTACATACACTTTAACTTTGAGCCTTGCAAAGGGTTGTCCCTTCCAGCAACATAGGCCTTACTTTCTGGTTCTGGCTTAAAAACTCTTGCCACAATCCTACATCCTAATATTTTTCACTAATTTCAGTGGCCTAGTTGAGAGGTGGGGCTGTGATAACTACACAGTGCTCTTGAGTCAGAAGTGGTCTAAAAGGCCCTTTCAAGGCATGTGTTTTTAGATACTAATTATTGCCATTGGTTAGACCAGTGTTTCTCAACTCCAGTCCTCAAGGCGCCCCAACAGGTCAGGTTTTCAGGTTTTCCAATATTTTGCACAGGTGATCAGTTTCACTGCCTTAGTAATTACCACAGACGTTTCATCTGAGGGAAATCCTGAAAACATGACCTGTTGGGGTGCCTTGAGGACTGGAGTTGAAAAACACTGGGTTAGAGTACATTCAGTTGCCAGATGGTGCAAAATAATCACATGTGGTCAATCACGTGCTTTGGATTACATTGGGGTTGATTTACTAAAGGCAAATAGAGTTGCGCTCATTTTCCCCAGAGTTTAGTAAATTTACTTTGTAAAGAATACCCAATCAGGTACACGTTATTGGATGATGCAAATCAGCAGAGCTAACCACATTTACTAAGCTCTGGGGAAATAAAGTGCAACTGCACTTGTAAAGTCCACACTTTAATAAATCAACCCCATTGCTTTTTATTCGGTTAACTTTCATGATTCATTTTTAGTTGCTCAATAATTTCAATGACCATTGACAATATCACAATGCTCCAAATCGGTTACATTTCTTTTTAAGAGTAGTAATTTTATTCTAGTAACATTTAAAATGGGCATCTGTTATTAGTCAACTATAGTGACTGTTTACTTCCATTTAGGCTCTGTTCACACTTAGGCGTTTTGTTTTCAGTCAGAAAATCGCAAGTTTTTGCTGCGATTTTGCCGTGATTTTGCAGCGTTTTTGTACAGGTCAAAAGGTCACCAATGTAAAAAGCAGAAAACGCCTGTAATCTGCCAAAAAAGAAGCTACTGTACTTTTTTGAGCTTCAGACGTTTTGTTTCAGATGACAAAATGCTCAGATGTGAACAGGGGCCATTGAAATGATTGGGATTTGTCTTGTTGGGCGTTTTTTAGAGCTGAGGCTTAAGCCGTGTACACACGGCCGGTTTTCTCTGCAAGAACTGACAAGAAAACTGCTTGCAGAGCTTTCTTGCCGAGAAAACCGGCCGTGTGTACGAGGCTTTCAGGTTTCTCGTCAGGAAAACTGACCAGAATCTCAACGAGAAAAAAAGAAGACCTGCTTTCTTTTTTCTCGTGGGGATTCTCGTCGGCCTGTTTCCTGACGAGAAACCCGAGTGTGTACACTTACCTGTCGCCGTGGAAACCCGTGCATGCTCGAAATAACTTTGACACATGCGCGGTAGCTTCCTAGGCATAGGTAGGGTGTAGCAAGATGGCGACGACGGCATTGAATGTAATGAGCGCACGCTCGTCGTAGTCGATGACGTCACCGCGTTCGTGCCATTCAAAAGAACTGCGGTTCTTTTGAAAGGTACGTGTGTACACTCGGCCGGGACAAGATTCTTGTCAAGAATCTCGTCAGGAAAAACGACGGGTTTTTCCCTGACGAGATTCTCGGCCGTGTGTACAGGGCTTTACAGCAGAAAAATGACCAAAAACGCCTAGGTGTGAACAGAGCCTTAGAGTACAGAAAATGTTCTGGTGAGCACTATACCCCTTTTACCCTTTTTGAAAGAAATTGATCATATGAACAAATGTCAAGGAAAATCACTAATAATCATGCATAGTTGCATGACATCAGTTATAGATGCACAACCAAAAACTGACATTAACCTCCCTGGCGGTATGATTCTTTCTGGAATTATGTACCAAAAGCGGTACAATTATTTTGCATGAAAATTTGGTGTTATGTATTATAGGCCTGCGATTCTTAGTAATTACTTACTTAAACCTAAGCAAACCAGAGTCTAGTAGACATCCCGGGTATGATAAATATGAAACACAAAATTATAAATTATAATATAATAAATAACTATAAATAATTATAAAAAATAGTAATCTAATTATAATAAAAATTATTCAATAATGTAATCAAATCAAAAACACTGAAATTTGCTCAGTTGCAGAATTGTCGCTGTCATTAGATTTAGTGTTTGATGACGAATTTCCCCACAAATCGCTATCGCTCAATTCTGCGAGTGATTCTAATTTATTATCGCTGCTTTCTAGTTGGTCTAAAACCACTTTTGACATAAAGGGACACTTTTTGGTTGCTATGGACAATCTCCATTTTCCAGGCAGAAAGAACGATTTTTATTATATAAAAGTGCATGCAGGACACTGGGCAGACCACTAGGGACCAAGGGGGTGTGTAATTATTACATACAGTACTGTAATCTGTAAGATTACAGTATACTGTATGTATACTATGTGTTTCACTTTTTGAATTTGGCGCCCAGTTCCGCTCCCTTGCGACGCTGCGGCTCGCAGGGAACGGAACTAGGAAGTCAGATGGGGACGAAAGTGCCGACACTCGCCGGAGATCTCGCTGGCGATCACAGCAGAGGACATCATCGCTGGATCGCCAGGAGAAGGTAGGGAAACTCCGCTGCGAGCTCTGCAATGTCTACCCCGAGCGTGACTCGGGGTTACCGATCCTAGCATAAAAAAACAACCCCGAGTCACGCTCGGGATTACCGCTAGGGAGGTTAAGGCCTCATGCATACTGGGCATTTTTTTATCTCTCCTCCTGACAGCAGCATTTTGTCAGGAAAATTGCTTGGCGCTTGTAAACACGTTTAGCCACGTCAAGCGTTTGGGCGTTGAAGCGGTAGTAAAGCAGAAGAAAATAAACTTTCCCCTGCAAGACTATGCTATACTGTGCTAGTATGCATTGTTTACTAGCACATTATGTGAAACCTACCTTAAAACGAAGCCCTCAACACTGACAGGGCTTCCATCTTCACCCAGTCTTCTTTCCAGGTTCGCGGGCTCCAGACCTTTAAATGGCCAAGCCGCAATGATGTCATGGTTTATTGCACAGAGCTGTGAAGGAATGCCACGGGTATGTCGTTCCTTCAGAGTGCATGCACCGGTGACGTCACTGGCTGCTACACAATTAAATATCTCCTAAACGGTGCATGTTTAGAAGATATTTACAGTACCTACAGGTAAGCCTTTTTACAGGCTTACCTGTAGGTACAAACAGGGCCAAGGATAAATCCAAGGAAAAAAACAAGCTTACTTACCGACCAGCGCACTGTAGGGTTGCTGGGTGCTCAGTGTGCTCCTGTACCTTTAAGAAGGGGTGGGGCACCCCTTCAGACCATCTGCCCCCCACCTAGCCATCAGAATGCATGTGCCTCCACTGTGGGGATCACTTACTAGTTAGTGATAGGGACTACAGATACCAGGGTACCTTGGCGAGGCTCTGTAGCTTACGCATTCATTTGCAAATGCGAGCAGACTAAACCCCTGTTTTTAACGCATACAGTTAGACAGATTTATTTGGTTGTCTGTGGGCTGGTTGGTAAGTAAGCTTGTTTTTTTCCTTGGATTTATCCTTGGCCCTGTTTATTTCTTATGTGCCCTCCAATGCTGCTTACTGCAATGGCCAGCTATAGGTGGGGGCAGTGGTCACCTTTTTTGTGTTACCTGTATATACAACATAAACAAATGGACTTTACTACCACTTTAATTAATTTCATTGGCCAGAATAATAATTTATTCTGGCCATTGAAATGAATTAATGCTCAAGTGCTAAATGCACTTAGTGATAATGCGTGTTTAGACACATTTACACGCATCAGTCCTTTCTTTTGCTCCTGGAAACGCTGGCAGTGTTTTTTTTTTATTTCTGGCTAACCTTTTTCTTAAGGCTAGCATGCAAGGGCGTTTAGCAGGAAAAAATGCCAGATGCCTCTGGGAGCAGCTGAAAAAAACGCCCAGTGTGCATTAGGCCTAAAGCTCTAGCCCAAAATGTTGGGTACATTTTAACCACTTAACAACCACCTGCCGACAAATAACGTCGACAAGGTGGTTGCTTAACTCCGGGAGGACGTTATATAACGTCCTCCCAGAATCGCGCTCCCGCGCGCCCCCTGGGGCGCGCACACAGGAAACTCCGAGACCGCCGGGTCCAGAGGACCCGGCGGATCACGAATCGCGGTAAATCTCTGCCGATAGCGGCTGTTTACCACGTGATCGCTCCGTCAAATGACGGAGCAATCACTTGTAAACAGACCGGCGTCATTTGATGACGCCGGTTCCTCCCTCCCCTCTCTGTACCGATCGGTACAGTGTGAGAGGAGAGGGGAGGGAGCGGATGGCAGCAGCAGCTCTGTGGGCTGGATCTGTGACAATTGCAGTCACAGATCCAGCCATCCATCCATCCCTGCTCAGCCATCCCTGGTGCAATACCCTGCCAATACTCTGCAATACACCCTGCCAATACTCTGCAAAATACCCTGCGCAATACTCTGCAAAATACTCTGCAATACCCTGGTGCAATACTCTGCAATACCCTGGCGCAATACTCTGCAATACCCTGGCGCAATACTCTGCAATACCCTGCGCAATACTCTGCAATACCCTGCGCAATACTCTGCAATACCCTGCGCAATACTCTGCAAAATACTCTGCAATACCCTGCACAATACTCTGCAATACCCTGCGCAATACTCTGCAATACCCTGCACAATACTCTGCAATACCCTGTGCAATACTCTGCAATACCCTGTGCAATACTCTGCAATACCCTGTGCAATACTCTGCAATACTCTGCAATACCCTGCACAATACTCTGCAATACCCTGCGCAATACTCTGCAAAATACTCTGCAATACCCTGCACAATACTCTGCAATACCCTGCGCAATACTCTGCAATACCCTGCGCAATACTCTGCAATACCCTGTGCAATACTCTGCAATACCCTGTGCAATACTCTGCAATACCCTGCGCAATACTCTGCAATACCCTGCACAATACTCTGCAATACCCTGCACAATACTCTGCAATACCCTGCACAATACTCTGCAATACCCTGCAATACCCTGTGCAATACCCCGTGCAATACCCTGCCATACTCCGCAATACCCTGCCATAGTCCGCAATACTCCGCAATGCCCTGCAAAGTGCAGCTACAGGCATCATTCAGATATTCGCTTTTTCAGCCGGCGATTCCCTGCACCATAAGAACAATCATAGCGGCTGTTCCGCTGCTTGATCATTCTTACGGGAGGCGAGAGGGGATGTCCCCCCTCCCGCTGCCCTCCGGTGCTTCTACCGACTCACCGCTACGATCAAAGCCAGGATTGTTGTTTTTTTTTTGAGGCTTCCCAGCCTAGAGGTGAGATGTGGGGTCTTATTTACCTCATATCTCACTGTAAAGAGGACCTGTCATGCCATATTCCTATTACAAGGGATGTTTACGTTCCTTGTAATAGGTATAAAAGTGATCAAAAACATTTTTGGGGCGGAAAAACATGTCAAACTAAAATAAATAAAGTAAAATGAACAATAAAAAAATATATATTTTTTTTAAAGCGCCCCTGTCCCCGTGAGCTCGCATACAGAAGCGAACGCATACGTAAGTCCCGCCCACATATGAAAACGGTTTTCAAACCACACATGTGAGGTATCTCTGCGAACGTTAGAGCGAGAGCAATCATTTTGGCCCTAGACCTCCTCTGTAACTAAAATCATGTAACCAGTAAAAATATTTAAAGCGTCGCCTATGGGGATTTTTTTAAGTAGCGAAGTTTGGCGCCATTCCACAAGTGTTTGCAATTTTTAAGGGTGACATGTTAGGTATCTATTTACTCGGCGTTACTTCATCTTTCACATTATGCAAAAACATTGGGCTAACTTTACTGTTTTTTTTTTTTTAAGCACAAAACATTTTTTTTCCGTAAAAACCGCGTTAAAAAAATTGCTGCGCAAATATCGTGCGAGATAAAAAGTTGCAACAACCACCATTATATTCTCTAAGGTCTTTGCTAAAAAAACATATATAATGTTTTGAGGTTCTATGTAATTTTCTAGCAAATAAATGATGATTTTTACATGTAGGAGAGAAATGTCAGAATTGGCCTGGGTGCTCCAGAACGCCTGAAGGGGCTCCCTGCATGTTGGGCCTCTCTATGTGGCCACGCTGTGTAAAAGTCTCACACATGTGGTATCGCCATACTCGGGAGGAATAGCAGAATGTGTTTTGGGGTGTAATTTGTGGAATGCATATGCTGTGTGTGAGAAATAACCTGCTAATATGACAATTTTGTGGAAAAAAAAAAGAGAAAAAAAAAATCTTGATTTTGCAAAGAATTGTGGGAAAAAATGACAACTTCAAAAAACTCACAATGCCTCTTTCTGAATACCATGGAATGTCTTCTTTCCAAAAAGGGGTCATTTGGGGGGTATTTGTACTTTTCTGGCATGTTAGGGTCTCAAGAAATGAGATAGGCCGTCAGTACTTCAGGTGTGATCAATTTTCAGATATTGGCACCATAGCTTGTGGACTCTATAACTTTCACAAAGACCAAATAATATCCACCAATTTGTACTTATTTTTACCAAAGATATGTAGCAGCATAAATTTTGGCCAAAATTTATGAAGAAAAAATAGTAATTTGCTAAATTTTATAACAGAAACGAAAAAAAAAATCATTTTTTTACAAAATTTTCAGTCTTTTTTCTCTTATAGCGCAAAAAATAAAAAACCCAACAGTGATTAAATACCACCAAAAGAAAGCTCTATTTGTGTGAAAAAAAGGACAAAAAATTCATATGGGTACAGTGTTGTATGACTGAGTAATTGTCATTCAAAATGTGAGAGCACCGAAAGCTGAAAATTGGTCTGGTTATTAAGGGGGTTTAAGTGCCCAGTGGTCAAGTGGTTAAACAGTAATTTCATTTACAAGCCCAGGCAGATCCAGTGCACAGTTATTCTTATTTAAGAATGTTATTTTTAAACAAATACATTTATTGTTTCCCTGTTATTTTTTGCAAACTCACCGAACATTATTCAAGAGTCTGTGTCATGGATATTGGTCACAATGACAGTGGCAAGAAAGAGGAGTTGTAGAGGTCATAGCTGCCAAAGGTCCCTTGTCCTTGGGAAGCCCACAAGACATTCCTACTCAGGACATATGTTCTGCGTTACAATGAGCACCTAAACCTATAATTGCACTAAATGTATGTCTTTGCTTTGTGGGGGATGATGTCAAACAAAATGTATGAACATCATTATGTTTTCATGGGCTCTACTTTAATGTCACATTATGACCTCTGTTAGCATCCTCACTGGACACATTTCTTCTCAAAATTGTACCTGTATTTTACATATCATACATAAATTGGATCCTGAAATCCTGAAGTGTCCTTGATTAAAGGAGAGGCCAATCACATGAGTTTGACAGGTCACATAACCAGGTGCTCCTTGTCGTGCTGTATTGCAAATTTGTGAAGACCATACTTCCACTTTATAAATAGAGTGCAATGGTTAGTTAAGCTGGCCATACATTACTCTGAGACAAATCCTCCCTACTGTGTCATTGTATTCTGGCAGTGGACCTCCCCCACTATGTGAATACACTGATCAGCATTGTAGCCCATTGGTTGCATGCGCTGATCGATCAGAAAATTTTCAACAAGCTCGTTCATGAAAAGTTGATTAATAGACTGAATTCCCATGAATGAGAATTGCCATACATGGATTGAAATTCCTTTACTTCTAGTCTACACGCCTATTGGCTGTATGCACTGATCAAACCCATTCATGAAAAGTCTGTAAATAGATCGACTTCTCATGGGATCGGCCATACATGGATTGAAATTCAGCAGGTTCCTGTCTTTGCAGATGGCACCAAGCTATGCAGTGGAATAACATCCTTACAAGGAGGTCTCCAACTTACAAGCCAACCTCAATGCACCGTTTAACCACTTTAATACAGGGCATTTTCACCCCCTTCCTGCCCAGACCAATTTTTAGTTTTCAGCGCTGTCGCACTTTAAATGACAATTGCGCGGTCATGCAACACTTTACCCAAATGAATTTTTTATGTTCCCCCCCCCCCCCCAAAAAAAGAGCTTTCTTTTGGTGGTATTTGATCACCTCTGCGGTTTTTATTTTTTGAGCTATAAACAAAAGAAGAGCGACAATTGTGAAAAAAAAACACAATATTTTTAACTTTTTGCTATAATAAATGTCAGATTTTTTTATTTTTAAAACACATTTTTTTCCACCACTTCACTACAGGATAAAGTAGTGTTGTAGGAGCAGGTGGGAGAAACCTCAGTGGCCAGCGGGTCATGCTATATTACACACCTGAAAGTATCAAATACTTGTGACTTTTCTAACTCTTCACAAAAACAAAGGCTGACCATACGTTATACAATTTTCTCGTACAATTTTCCTTTAGATTTACCAAAACCATATAATATGAAGTTGAAACCTCATACATACATTTATATGCAGTCAGGCAGGCCCTTGCACAACATAATTGAAGGTAAATCTAAAGGAAAACCAATAAGACATTTGTATAATGTATGGCCAGCTAAAGATTGTACACTCCAACTACCAGAAAGGCAAGTATTAAACCTTTTCTTTCAGGTGCAGTTGACTTTCTTTTAGCTTACTTTGAAAAAAAGTTGCTTTGGCAATAGTTTGAATTGCTATATACTGTATACCTCCCTTTAAATAGTTACTTTGCTTATTTTCAAAAGCTGTTATAAAGGTAAATATGAAAAAGGGACATTTGACTTGTATTTTTGGCATGTGTTCTTCTTTTTTTCCCCGATTATGACTGCTTAGTTATCTGTAAATGTATGGAAATGAACTAATTGGGGGGAGATTTAGTAAAACTGGAGCACACAAGATCTGGTGCAGGTGTGCATAGTACCCAATCAGCTTCTAGGTTTTATTGTCAAAGCTTTATTGAACAAGCTGAAGTTAGAAACGTATTGGTTACTATGCACAGCTGCACCAGACTCTATGTGCCCCAGTTTTAGTAACTCCCCACCACTGTGTTCTTCATGGCTAAAGATGTGTAATTTTCTTAAATACGTGTGTTAAACAATTCCCCTCTTTCCCATCTCATATTGGGACTGTTATGACTTTAGTCTTGGTATTTGTTTCTTCTCCTAAAATGCACTTTTAATTTATTACTTTAAATCTGTGTCCTGGATGTGTCATTTTCTTTACAAAGCTTTGTGTCCTAATTCTTAGAATGCAAGGACATCTTTTTATGGATGTTAATTCAAAGTGAATTACAGAGCTCTACCCTTGGGAATATATACAAAGAACAAACAAATAAGCAAATAAACAATGGTGTTGTAATGCCCTCATTAATATGTTTGCAGGGAAAGTGACGGAAAAAATCAGAAAGTAAGGCTACTTTCACACTGAGGCGCTGGATGTGCTGGCGGTATAGCAGCGCTATTTTTAGCGCCGCTATACCGTCGTTTTTGCCGCGATTTGCGGGTGCTAGCGGGGGTTAACCCCCGCTAGCGGCCGAAAATGGGTTAAAAACGCTCACAATAACGCCTCTTTGCGGCGTTTTACGAGCGTTTTGGAGGCGCTACCCCATTGATTTCAATGGGAAGGGGCGCTATAGGAGCAGTATTTTTACCGCTTTTATTGCGCCTCAAAGATGCGGCTTGCAGGAGTTTTTGGACCCTCCTGCAAGCGCAACGCTCCAGTGTGAAAGACCTCAGGCTTTCACATTGGATACAATTGAGCGGCTTTTTTGGGGCGCATTGCATGCGCTATTTTTAGCGCAATAGCGCCTGCAAAGCGCCTAAGTGTGAAAGGGGCCTTAATGTTCAGTGTAACCTTTTTTTTTTTTACTGGAATCCAGTTGGCCTAAGTGATCCTTTCCAATAGAATTTCTCATGCATTCAAGTGTCCCCAGTAGATTAAAAAACATTATTCAGCTTTGAAAAAATAAACTTCTTTTAGGACACACCAGAATCACACGACATTCCTGTGCGATTCCTGCGCATTCCCCATGCAGTGTGATTTGGCAGCCCATTCATTTGAGTAGGCTGCAAATTGCACAAAAGTAGTGCATGCACTACCTTTGAAAATAGCAAAATTGCACTGCTGTACCATGCGATCTGCATTTTGGGTTCCATTAACAATGTGTTGGCACTTGCAGCAAGTTGCAAAGGCAGTGTGCTTTGAACATGGTGCAGGAAATGCGCACGGAACACGCCTTTCCCGCACCTCGTTGTGTTGTAGGCAGCGTGGAGCCTCTCCCAAGCCTGTTAGAAAAATTCCTAGTGTGAGCGAAACTCTGTCCTGCCAAATTCCAATAGTATATAATCAATTACTTGCATTTATAGAATACATTTTGGCCCCTTATATGGGCAGGACAGAAGTCAGTACTACACAGTCACAATTTAGCATTATTATGAACCCACATTATCAGTTGTATGGCTAGATATCGGACATTAGTTTGCCAATATGGCAATTAGAAGCCAGTAAGCTCTGTAAGAGCCCATTCACACAGGGGCAACTTTGGATCCGACTTCAAATCGCCCCAGGTCGCCCCTAGTTGCCTCAAGTCGCGCTGGCTGAGGAAATCAATGTAAGTTAATAGAGCCGTCTTAATGCACACTACTACAGTCGCTCCGACTTCAAAAAAGGTCCCTGTACTACTTCAATCCGACTTCTAGGTGACCTGTACCCATTGATTTCAATGGGAGTTGCCTCTGAAGTCGGATCACTGTCTTTATAGGAGCAACTTTCCAGGAAGAGAAAATACATTTCTCAGGCAAACCTCTCCCTCCCCCCTCCCTCCCACAGAGCTGATTCTTGTTTGATTGGCCACTGGAATGTCTCCTGTCCTGCAGGCAACTTGAAGTTGCCTTGTAAGTGATTCATACTCAAGTCGTGTCTGAGTTGTCTCATAAAATCGCGCTGGAAGTCGTGTTGTCCCTGTGTGAATGGGCTCTTATTCCATTAATTTGTGTTAAGGTGGCAGTGTTTTCAAATATGTTTTCTTTTTTTTTATCTTTCCACCTCTGCCTTGTGTGTGAACTGTGGAGCCACTAATGAAAGACAAAACAGTAGAGAAAAAATTCAAGTCATCAATTTTTTAAAGGGCTGGTTCACAACAAAACACGGTGCACGTTTCCTGCACTGCGTTCGAATGCACTGTCCTTGCAATCTGCATGTGGGTGCCAGTGTATTGTTGATCGCAGCCCAAACACAGGTCACAAATGCAGGGCGTATTCGGGCACCAAACTGCATGGAACCGCAGTACCATGCAATTTGGTGCAGTGTGTTTTGAAAAGTAGTGTAAGCACTACTTTTTGCACAGTCCAGTGCTTTTTGCAGCTCATTCAAACAAAAACGCGCGTTCTTGTGTGTTTCTGGTGTGAACCAGCCCAAAGTCTGTTCTACTCCAGAAAATAAAAACTTTATAGATGCTTAGGCTGAATATATAATTTTACTGACACATTACCCATTGTGTTCATTTAATTTACTCCTTAAAGCTGAACTCCGGTGATTAGGCAAAATCAACCCTTACAGTAGGCCCCCCTGCACTGCAAGGGTTAAATGCTCATTCAGTCTAGGGGATCATAGATAAGGTGTAAAACTTATTTCTCGCTCCAGCAGACGCATTGCAACTGGTTCAATGCTACCACCCCTCTAAGGTGCTCTCAGGCACGGCCGTGTCCTTGCCTCCTCCAGTACAATGTAGGGTTAATAGCCCTGCACTGTATGTGGCATGGCGGAGGGATCGCCCACAGCCCAAAACTTTAGACAGAACAGAGCAGGAGCCTACTGTACAAGATCTGCTAAAGGGCTCATACCAAGTAAAATGTAAGTACTTGTACATGGCTTACATTTGAACAATACATTTAATGATGTATTAAAGTGGTTGCAAAAGTAGAATTTTTTTTTTCCCTGCATTTTCTGCATTAAGGTAAACAACCTGTGTTCAGCTGCCCCTCCCAGCCCCCACTAAATACCTGAGCCTGATTTTGATCCAGCATTGTACTGAGAGCAGCAGCCGTTAGCTCCTGCTGCTATCAATCAAATCCAGTGAGGAGTGAGCGGTGGTGGGGCTGAGCCGCACTGTGTGTGTCATTAGATGCACACATTCTAGCTCGGAATTGAGCCTGCATGAATGCCCCTAAAGCAAGTGGCTTGCTATGGGGGGCACTGGGAAGGCAGGAAGAGCCAGAAAAGAAGCCAAGACAGTAAAAGTTCATGTACACTTGCCCGTCGTTTACCGCGGCCGCAGGAAAAGGCAATTTTGCTGCGTTTTGTGGTTGCCCGCGGCCAGCCGTCAAAACATTCCTATCCTGAGTGCGATTCTTCCACGTTCAGGAGAGCGAGGTTGAGGGAGCTTTGGTAAGAAAACGTCAAAAGCTCCTAATCTCATGTTTAGGAGCTGCTAGTGTACACGAAGCCTTAGATTTGTAGTGGACTTCCGTAACATTAGTAGACAGTGTAGAAGTGACCTCTTGCATTTTTGGTGAGGGTAGGTAGCAGATCGATTCTCACTGCTCAAAGAATCCCTAGCAACCCCTGGAAGGATCCTGTTTGAGAAAGACTTCTATATTGAATATTAATGTAGTCTCTTTATGGTATACAGTTAAAGAGAAATGTTTGAAATAGCTGTATTTGATTTTCTGTGATGCATTGTAGACACTGTTGCCTATTTTAGATTAGTCATGCCCTAAATTACGCATTTTCTTTATTCTTTTTGCCTATTTACATCTTGTTGTGTGTCCAAATAATTTTTAAAGGGGGAATTGGGTAGTCTGAAATGGATTTATACATAAAGTTTAAACTCCTGTTTTAAAAAATAAATAAAATAACCATTGAATATGTGGAGCTAATAGAACCATTTGAAGAAAAGAAAAAAAGAATACATGAATACTCTTGTATCAGCAATAACAGTAGTGACATATTTTTTGTAGGCATGGTGTTATAAATAACATGGCCGACGTTCTGCAATTATTCCTTCTGTACACAGGCAGTCCCTGGTGTACATTTATAAAGCCTGTCATCATGTGCCCTGATTTCTGGAGATGGAGGGAGATGCAGGGTGGGGTTTGATTGATGGTTTATTGTTCCCTACTGTTCAGTCCTAGGTGAAATTAGTATGTAATTTCCTTGTGGAAAATTTGCATAACAACTTAATTTCTGTCAGCTCTCTATTATACATAGTTAGCAAAAAAATCACATTGTCATGTCATGTCATTTCATGAAAATATGAGCAATAAAACGGTATGTTAATATTAAGAAAAGAGTTCCATAAAAAAAAGCAAATAGAACTGTGTATGGTCATTGTTGTCTGTTATCATCCTTTTCTGACTTGGAAGGACTGGCATTGTGATCCATTCTTTTTTACTCCATGGAAACCTATCAGAGAGAAGGTACATGGGCTGCCATTTGTGACCTCCTTCTAAAAATGCCCAGTGACTCAATGTTTTGAAGCCAGTGTGTCAGCATGACATCTAAGAAACAAATATTTTTTTAAAAAAAAGTTATTATCAGTGCCTGCTTACCGTATATACTCGAGTATAAGCCGAGTTTTTAAGCACAATTTTTTGTGCTGAAAATGCCCCCCTTGGCTTATACTCGAGTCACCTTTTTGCACCTGATCTCCCAAACTTTGGGGAGCCGGTAAAGACCGACCGTAGGTCCCCTGGACCCCAAAATTGGCACACATGTAACCCCACTCTTCCTCTACAAATGTGCAAAGTTTCTTGTCCGGGGGACCTACGGCCGGGGAGCAGCGATTTTTCAAATCCGGGCACTCCTTCCATAGACTCCCATGTTAAACGGTAATTTCTCTGATGAATTTGGGGAGCCGGTACCGGCCGGTCGTAGGTCCTCTGGACCCTTGGCACACATGTAGCCCCACTCTTCCTCTACAGGTTTGCAAAGTTTCTTGTCCGGGGGACCTACGGCTAGGGAGCACCGGTTTTTCAAACCAGGCACCCCTTCCATAGACTCCCATGTTAAACGTCAGTCTAGTCATGGACACAGTGAGGCACACCCTAGGCTTATACTCGAGTCAATAAGTTTTCCCAGTTTTTGTGGTAAAATTAGGTGCCTCGGCTTATATTCGGGTCGGCTTATACTCGAGTATATACGGTACATATTTTTCTCAGTACATGTTTCTTTTAAAGGATAACTGTGTCTTTGTACAATTGTCCTTTAATATATTTCCCTGAACCCCATGATTGCCTCTCACTAGGACAAATACTTGCCTTTAGGCCCCAATCCAGTCAACTTCACTGTATTGCCAACTTTACCTTTGTCCTGATTTCAGCAATCTTTAGTGTGCGGCCCACTCAGAGCTCTCCATCTTTTCTCTCAAAAACAGACACTTCATGCGTCACATGCACATATTGACCCCATTATTTCTTATGGGAAATCCATATTTGAAGCAGTCACTGGAGGCCACCATGAGTACGCTGATTTTTCCTGGTGGGAGGAATTCAGAGAGTTTGGGGGGAATTCATTAAAGGTCAATTGTAGAAGTGCATATAAACCTTCCAGTGAGTTGCTAATCAAGTTACTTTCCAATAGATGATTGTCACCACTGAAGTAGATATTTAAAAATCAAATCCTAATTCCATTGGTTTAAAGCATAGCATGTGCAACATGTTTTAACCTCCCGGGTCTTTATCAAATTCTGATGGAATAAAGCTGAATTATAACTTCTACTTCAAGGGTGCTAATTATCATTTTGGAAATAACATTGTTTGGTAACATGATTATACACCCTGGAGTTTTTTCTTTTGAAAGAAGCTGATTATGGATGAGCTGGTTGGATTTATATGAGTGATTTACTAATAAGGTAGTAGTTGTCGTCGATGTGATGTTGGTTTAGAAAAACAGTATTTGTTGCAATTGCAGTTGTGTGCAGGAATATTTCTGTTGTGTTTACTAAAATTCCCTGTGCTTGATTGGTCATTTGAAGGCTCTTTAGACAGCGTAGACTTCTTTAGTAAAGTGTAAAGTCTATAATAAATAGTGCTATTGTGCTACTACCCTTCAACTCAAAATAAGGTGTAGGGGATTTCCACCTGTGCCAAGACCACAGCCGCACAAGCTGTTCAATCAGACATTCAATTTGGGGAAAGGTCAGCAACCGGGTGTTTAAAGCTCTAAAATCCAACACAAAATTAATTCTGGCATGCTGTAGCCCTTATGGGCTCTAGTCATAACAATAACTAATCCCCTAATGGGCATTTAATAAAGAAGATTTTAGAGCATTGAACACCAGGTTGCCGACCTTTTTTAAATTGGATGTCTTCAGCATATCCCCCCCCCCCTAAAATATTTGCACATGTGTAAAATGCTTAAAAAATAAAGCTAGTCACAGTTGGAGACATGTCCCCTCCTGAATTAAGTTCTTCAGCCAGTTCACACAGCAAGCTGAAATATCTCAGTATGCATTTGTTCTCTCCTTATAGGTATACCTTTGGACTGATCCTCACCCAAGCTGCCGGATTCAGTTGTTTATGTCAGGGGTCTCCAAGCTGTCAAAGCAAAGGGCCAATTTACTGTTCTTCAGGCTTTAGGGGGGCCGGACTGTGGCCAGTGGGAGTAGAAAATGCCCCGCATCAATGCCCCATCATTGGTTTAAATGGGAAGACTAGCCCCTAATTGTGATATCCATGAGAAGAATAGTGCCCTTATTGATGGTGTCAGTAGGGGGAATGGTGCTCCATCATCGGTGTCAGTTGGTTTATGGTAATCTTAAATTAGAGCTAAAAGCAAAACTTTTTTTTCTTTTCAGATAGAGTTATTCCCTGTACACACGATCGCATTTCATATGAAATAAAATCCGATGGAATTTTCCGTCGGAATTCCGAGGAAAATGACTTTCATCAGTCTTGCCTACATACCATCAGACAAAATTCCGACCGTCCAAAACGCCGTGACGTACAACACGTACGATGGCACTATAAATGGGAAGTTCAAATCCAATGGCTCCACCCTTTGGGCAGCTTTTGCTGATTTCGTGTTACCGCGTGTTAGTAAAAGTTTGGTGTTAGCCGATTCGCGCTTTCATTCTCCGTGCTTTTCAGTCCATTACAGCATGACGAATGTGCTATCTCCATTACGAACGATAGTTTTACCAGAACGAGCACTCCCGTCTTCTAATTTAGTCTGAGCATGCGTGGATTTTTCTCCGACAGACGATCGGAATTTCCTATCGTTTTTTTTTTTCCATCGTAAAAATGTAAAACATGTTCTATTTTTTAACACCGATGGAAAAAAATCAGATGGGGCCCACACACAATTGTTTTTTCCTGATGAAAAAAGTCCATCAGACTTTTTTCATCGGAAAAACCAACCGTGTGTACAGGGCATAAGGGAGGGTTATAACCCTTGTCATTTTCTTTTTCTTTTTTACATGGGCAAAGATGTGTAATTTTTTTTAAACATGTGTGCTAAACAATTCCTCTCTTTCCCATCTCAAATTGGGACGTATTCATCCTTAGCAGCTACAGTAGATTTTCCAGTGCTCAATACTGAAAAAAGACAGGTGCCAAAAATATAGTACAGAGCAAAAAAAAACTGACAGGTGTTCTAATTCCTCTTCACTCTATCCACAACTTAGCTTTGCCTTTACAAACAATAGTCACAACTGTGACTCCAATACTCAAACAATACAATGCTACAGCACCCGTAGCCAGTACAGCACAGGGATTTGAAAAACAGATACCGGTTATATAGCAATTATCAAAAAGCTCATAAACCAAGAATATGGTTTCCAAGACGTCACCAATCTTTCATAACATATTTATGATATTCCAATGTATCAACCACCCCTCAGAAGAGTAAAGGACAACCACATCCACCTCCAAATCTCCCTAGGGGGAACAAGGAGCAGACACAGAGCAGTTTTTCCGTATCTTTAAGATATACATTGTGTAATGTCAGTGTGATCTGCCTATTCTAAGAATAATTTTATATAGAAAGGTTAAAAATGACACATAGATGAAAAATTATTTTACCAGTTTCCATGGAACTCATGGTAGAAAAAAAGTTTATAGTGGGAGCCATGAAACAGACCATAAAGCCATTTTGTTTCTGGCTTTTATGTCGACTGTCGAGAAATATCGAAGGTTTCATGGAGGGAAACTCATCTGAACTCTTCTTTTACAACTGGAAATTGCAAGGCGTCCTCTAAATGGAAATAATGTCATTTTGTAGGGTAGATTAAATAGATTGGAAGTTCCTGGAAAGGGAATGTTTTCACCTTTGTCTGCAGAGCTGTGTATTCTTAGGATTTTTTTTTTTCACCATTTAATTTATCAAATGTTTGTTACAATTACATACTGAGGCATAAATGTATGCGAAAAGTAAATGCATGTTTTTTCAGAAACCAATGTCATGTTTTGAGCCCCGTCTGATTTAAAGTGGAAGTAAACCCTCCTCTCATTTTCAGGCAAGGAAGCTGCCATCTTGGCCTCTGTTTAATCTTCAACTGCCATGATGCTGCACATGTGATCAGTTATGACACCAGCCATTGGAAGGTTTGACAGTTTGGTTGAGAGCACAACCAATGTGACAGTTGGCATTCCCGGCATGCCGGGAATGTAACTGATTTTTTAAACTGTTAAATCGATGGGGTTACTTCCGCTTTAAGAGACGATAGCTGAACAGCTTTTCCTTCAGTAGTCCAAGTCCAGCTAACATATTTATTTGAGAAGCCAGATTACCAAATGTTCAGACACTTTTTTTACTTTCTTACATGTTGCCTTGTCTGATTTTATGGGTCATTGCCAGACGTTTGGTAGTGAGCCAGCACACATTTTAATTACAAAATGTAATCTGTTCAGCTTTCCTTAACACTGATTACAGTGCAACAGGCATTGCCTAATAGCTGATTTCTCTACCACTCATATTTCTGATAGGCAGAACACTGCCTACCTGATAAGACCTATTTTTAGAAAAGCACTTTTTTTTTTCTCACTGATTGCATCTGGTCTGAATTAATTATTTTTTGTACAATTACATTTAATTGCTAAAAGTTGAAATTGGATTGGGTGTTATTTGCAACTGCACTATGCAAAACTTCACATGTTCCTGTGTCACTATAACCATCATGAAGACACGTTTTTAATTCCATCATGCACTGCAAGAAAGAAGTGGATGGTAACAAAGACAGTGACCTCATGCTGTTAAACCGGAACTAAACCCTCCTATCCTGTACAGACAAGGAAGCTACCTTCTTAGTTTTATCTGCAGTTGCCATGGTGCTTTACATGTGATCAGTTATGACACCAGCTGTATGATGGCTTGACAGTTCAATTAAGAACAGAAGCAGCTGTGACAGTTATCATGCACGACATGCCTTGAACGTAACTGCTCTGGGAAATCGTTAAATCAATGGGTTTAGTTCCGCTTTAAATGAGTAAAGGTGTTTATGGTGGATGTAGTTGCAGCTAGCATAGTGGAAGTGGACAGGCTGGATCCAAAAAGCCTGGGGACAGCAGGACACATGTTAACTCTTTCTACAGCATGGGAATTGTTTGTTTAACCACTGTCTAAACTAACAATTCTGTAGGCAACCTGCCTATATACATGCATTCTGATTGTCTCAGACCCCATTCACACAGGGGCGACTCGTCAGGCGTCTCAGCCGCCTGACAAGTCGCGTCCCATTCTGTACAATGGAACCGTTCTAAGCGGAGCGACTGATGTCGCTCTGACGTAGAAAAAGGTTCCTGTACTACTTCAAGACGACTTCAAGGCGACTTCCATTGACTTCAATACAGAAGTCATTTTGGAAGTCTCCTTTGAAGTCGTCTGCAGATCGCCCAGCACAGTCGCGGGACATGGGCTCTAAGTGTACATGTGTACACTGTGTGAATGGGCTCTAAGTGTACATGTTTATGTTAACAGGAAGGACAAAGCATAGCTAGACATCTTTGTTGTTTGGCCTATCATGGTGAAAACTATCGTAGAGTTTTCAAGCCTGTCCAGTCAAAAGTCTTTGGGTCTGCTGGTACCCATGGACATGAAATTGATGTACAATCCATGCAAAAACGAATGCCTGTGACTGCATTATTTGTAAAAGAACAATGTTTTAGTTAAGTCTAAGTATTTTTTTTTTTTTATATAACCTTGTTTTTTTTATTTTCTCATTGCCCGCAACCATACTTCACCACACATCACTTCTCACAGCCAAGGCACCTTATCATGATTCCTAAATCTCAAAATGTAAATACTGGAGAATTTAGCAGAGATACTGGAAGCTGTAATTGTGCACTGCAGTGATCTGGAAAGGCAAACATACAGTGCAGGGAGTAAAATGTACAGTGTGCATGTTGTATTTTTAAGACTGGCAATGTAAAATGTTCTGTTCTGTAGAGACAATGACGAAATGAGTCATAAGGATTCAGCTTCCCTAGCATTTATCAAAAGCCCCTGGAGCATTTCTGTGACTTCCAATCAAGTGATTATGTCTGCACAGCTGAGGTACTCCCTTTGTTCATTGTATAAAATAAAGGGAACTACCATTTATTTGGTAGTCTCTCCACCCGTTAAATACCTCTGAAACATTCACCCTTTTTTTCATGTGACAGCATGTATACTGTACAAACTTTATTCCTGCAAATGTCAGATACTGAGTTTATGTCAATGTTTTTCTAAAAATAAGAACTGTTTAGGCATTTTAGTCTAAAGCCTACCATAGAGCTCAGACTCAGAGTGCAGTCGTTTTTTTAAGGACAATCTGTCCCTCCTCGTAGCCGGTAGAGCACTCTGTATAAAAGTAAGTTTGGCTTTTCCGAGGGTGTGTTGTAGACCATTTAGCACTAGATTATCAGCGGGATCAATAGAGATCAAAAGTTTTTTAAAGTGTTGCTAAACCCACAACAGTAAAATCAGTGTGTGTATGCAGAATAGCAAGCTTGTTATACTCACTGTGCAACTTTAGGTGTCAATCCTCTGCATTGTGTAAAAAGGCTGTTTTATCCTGTATGCGTAGATCCTCCCCCTCCTGCAATGTCTACCTTGGAAAAAACAGGCAAGGTAGCCAACCTCAACCTGCACATGCTCAGTTGTGTATTTTAAGCTGGAGAGAACAGTTTCTGTTCTCAGAGATAGCCAGGTTACATAATATTGACATCACACATGTGGGCGTGTATACAGGCTGAAAATCTCCACCTTCCTGAACTCTCAGCACTGAAGAAACTGTACAGTTTGTGATGTAACCGTGGTATACAGATCATTCAAAAAGGTATATATTGGATTAACCATTTTCATATTGCTGAGTTTAGTAACACTTTAAGGCAGGCCATATTTTATACATTTTTTTTCTTTCGCTTAACCAGTGGGTTGATTTAAAAAAAAAATGTGCAGACTCCCCCATCCACACATCCAAAGTGGATGGGGAAATCACTCCAGCTGTGATATTGTATTCACATGGCAGGAATCCTTTCCCGTCGTCAGAACACAAAGATTAATGTTGCCAGCTATAGCTGGCGGCATTGACCGTTTGGAAAAAAAACAGACATGGTGGATGTACAGAAGTCAATCTATAAGTCGACTTCTGTTAATCCTCCACATTGTGTAAAAAGGCTGTTTGATCCTGTCGTCTCTGATCCTCCTTTTCTTCCACAGTCCCCAATCCATCTCCTAATATTACAGAGCATTGGGGGCACTCTGCACATGCTCAGTTTGGTGTGTATTTCTATAGAGATTTTTTTTTTTTGGGGAGGGTGCATGTGATCGGCACAGGGCCAATCAGCACTGTCCAGACAAGATGGTCAGGGGTCATACAGGCTCACAGGACAGTCAGAGCAGAATGAAAACTCCCCCTTCAAGCTTTAACCAGTGCTTGGCTGGACACTGATAGAATTCACAAAATGGCCATATACTGCTGATGAGAAAAGGTATTTAGCAGTTTATATTTACTAAAGTAATTGCATTTCCAAGTTCTGTGTACTGTGGGAGACCAGATATAGTGAATGCAGGGTCCTGTGTTTAGTAACACTTTAGACTGATGTTAGTCTTTCCTTATATTATGTTAATTTGGCTTTTAACCACTTAAGACCCGGACCATTATGCAGCTTAAAGACCTGGCCACTTTTTGCAATTCGGCACTGCGTCGAATTAACTGGTAATTGCGCGGTCGTGTGACGTGGCTCCCGAACAAAATTGGCGTCCTTTTTTTTCCACAAATAGAGCTTTCTTTTGGTGGTATTTGATCACCTCTGCGATTTTTATTTTTTGTGCTATAAACAAAAATAGAGCAACAATTTTGAAAAAAATTCAATATTTTTTACTTTTTGCTATAATAAATATCACCAAAAAATATAAAAAAATGATTATTTTTCCTCAGTGTAGGCCGATACGTATTCTTCTACATATTTTTGGTAAAAAAAATCGCAATAAGCGTTTATTGATTGGTTTGCACAAAATTTATAGCGTCTACCAAATAGGAGATAGTTTTATTGCATTTTTATTAATATATTTTTTTCTAGTAATGGCGGCGATCAGCGATTTTTATCGTGACTACGACATTATGGCGGACACATCGGACACTTGTTACACTATTTTGGGACCATTGTCATTTTTACAGCGAACAGTGCTATAAAAATGCACTGGTTACTGTAAAAATGACACTGGCAGTGAAGGGGTTAGCCAGGAGAGGGCGCTGTAGGGGTTAAGTGTGCCCTGATGTGTGTTTCTTGCTGTGGGGTGGCGTGGCTTAGCGTGTGACGTCACTGATCGTCGTTCCCTATGACAGGGAACAGACGATCAGTGACAGGCTCACTAGGAAGCACGGGGAGAGGTTTGTTTACACTTACCTCTCCCCGTTCTTCCTCTCTGTGACCCGATCGCGGGACACCGGCAGCGATCGGGTCCGCTGCTCCTGCGGGGACGGTCACGGAGAAGAGGACCGGGTCGCGAGCGCGGCGGCGCGCTCGCGACCCACGGCTGGGATCTTAAAGGGGACGTACCTGTACGCCCTTGTGCCCAGCCGTGCCATTCTGCCGACCTACATCGGCGTGTGGCGGTCCTTAAGTGGTTAATAGAACACAAACAGCCAGATTTGAAAACAGTTGTTGACTCTTATGAAGAATTCATAGACTAACAATTTAAGGGAAACAAAAACATTAGATACAAATCTTTTATTTTGTTCTATCTAACGCTGATCTGAATGGTGATGAGAACAATAGACTATAAACATGCCGTGTCCCTTGTGTATGGTGACACAGTTTATCCCACACTTTATTTTTTTCTGTGCTTTTTTCCCTTCTGGATTAGTAGACAACACAGGATCCTCTAATCTCTGTGACCAGATGGATCTGCATTTTACTGTTTCTTTTCTTAGCTTCATGCTCAGATCATGCCTGACTCCGTACTCCCCACTAGCATTTCAAACATAGTTTATTCCTTCCTTATAAAACCATTTTCTGATTTTAGTGTTTGTACTGCAAAGAAAAAAAATAACATCCAAATTAGAGCATATAATGTTGCATTGCCTGTACACACTTAGTAGTGCTTATGAGATTGCAGGCCCCACCCACCCAAACCAGAACTTCCCCAGATACAACTTAACTAAAATAAATAACTGAACACATTTTTTAAATGGCAAAAACTTGGCCGCGACACCTTTATTGGTTTTTCACAAATAATTTTCCATAAATCTTTATTATCATTCCAAACTTCATAAATCATCCAATAACATATTTCTACCTGCTCAGTTGTTAGAACTCGAGCAGTAGCACAACTTCAAAGATAAATAAAAGTCCCCCCTGGATCCAGGGTGACCCACCACATAAAAGTGTACGCGACTGGGGCGGGAGGGTAAGAGCTCAAATCTTCCTGCTTGTTCAGCTGAAAAGAGGCAGAACCCTGCGCCTGCTGGCCCTTTTATAAGCAATCCCAAAATCCAGAAAGTTCCCTGAAACCTGATTGGCTCTTCTTGCTTCCTTGTGGACCGGCCCCAAAAAGGGGCGGGGCCCCTAACCCCACTGTACTAATGCAGCTAAACCTAACTTAATAATTTACCTTTTAAATTTGTGCTAGGGAGGCCGCAATCTCAGGAAAGTGGCCCCATAATGTGACCCCTTTATTCATGAGATTGCAGGCCCCACCCGCCCAAACCAGAACTTCCCCAGATACAACTAAAATAAATAACTGAACACATTTTTTAAATGGCAAAAACTTGACCGCGACACCTTTATTGGTTTTTCACAAATAATTTTCCATAAATCTTTATTATCATTCCAAACTTCATAAATCATCCAATAACATATTTCTACCTGCTCAGTTGTTAGAACTCGAGCAGTAGCACAACTTCAAAGATAAATAAAAGTCCCCACACGCCGGTCTTGAGCATCAAGACCGGCACACCCCAATCGTTGCGGCCTTTTTGATCATGTTCTGCAAACCAACATTAAAAATGTCATTTCCTACTTCTGATAAGTGCACCCCATCCAGTCTGTACAGACCTGGATATCCCCCTTCCAAGTCCATGTGCCTATAAGACAGTCCCCCAACTTGGGGCCTGAACTTTTCGAGAGCCCTATTGACTCTCTTCCTCATTTTTTCCATCACCCTCCTCTGCACAGAGGAGAGCCATGAAAGACGAGGAACCACTTCTGAAAAAACTAAGGTTGTACCTGGGAAAGTCGCACTGAAGCTATGCAGGTCACGCTTAATCATAAATAATAAGTCCAAAGTGTTAACATTTCCCAAATCGTTACCTCCCAAATGAATTATCAGTATGGATGGCAATGGCCAGAGCTGACATAACCTAGACACATGCAAATCCAGTTGCGGCCATTGAAGGCCTCTTATACCTTTCCAGAACAAACAAAATGAGTCCGGGTGCAAGGATAAATTTGATGAATAGTTGCGTTGAGCCGCTCTTTTTTGTGCCCAATAAATAAATGAATGCCCCAAAATCCACACTGTGTGCTGGATACCTAAAATTAAATAAACAAATTAGGACGAACATACAACTTAAAACATTTTGACTTCCACCCACCCAATGCCTTGATATCTGATTCGGAGACGCCCGATCGGGCCGCCTCCGAAGCTGCGCCAATCCGAAAGGAGTGGGAGGAAAACTTAAAATGACTTAAACCCATGGCACCCAAACTCTTTTTTAAAACTGCATCGAATTGGTATTTCGTCAGGGGCAATAAATTAGAATGAATGAGAAAAATTCCCTCCCCGGGAGGCCTAAGCCCCATAAATTGTTTAACCAAGGCTACCGGGCACAATAAGCTCTCATTTTGTTCTTTTAGATGAACCCATCTACCCTTACCATATTGGTCTGTTTTGGAATACTGCAGCCACACATGAACACCCGATTGATCAACTAGCACCTGGTCAAATCGCACACCCGAACCACCTTGTTTGCTCACTGGAATTAATTCCGAGATGCGAAATGCCCCAAAAAATGCAAGCACAAAAGCTGTCCTGAATAATAAGGGCTCGTAGGAGGAAAAACAAACCACTGAAGTCATTCTGCAAAGGCCACCGAGAATGTCAAGAGAAATCGGTCTCCTATCATCTATGACAAACGTCAATCTCTTGTATCCCTTCAGTGCCTGTTTTACAGAAAAATAAGAAGAACAAGGTCTCAAACCCAATAAACGGAAGAAAAAGGACATACCGGCCAGCGTTCTTGTCACATAACTATGCGAAAGTTGCTGCCGCATTAAACTTGACATAAAAGCCAAAATGGTACCTTCCGAAGGCTTATCAAACTGACAACCTTCAGCACTTGCAAAGGATATCCAGCTGCTCCAGGCTGCCAAGTAACTCGACCAGGTTCTAAGAGCTAAAGAGCTTTTTATAGCATTCGTCACAGTACTCAGATCATCTCCCACAGATAGGCCGGGCATGAGTTGCCAACTGCGTCCGCCTCCGGCAGCAGACTCCGAAAACGCTCCTCCTGAAAACGAGATAGAGAATCAGCTATATTATTCAATATCCCCGGGGTATACCTAGCCTTCAACCAAATATTAAATTTGAGGCATCTGAAGACCACCTGACGCAAGATTTTGATTACCGGCAAAGAACTGGATGAAAGGCAGTTCACTGCATATAATACACCCTTGTTATCCGTTTCCACCAAGATGCGCCTATTAGCGAACTCTGAGCCCCACAACTCCAATGCCACTAATATTGGAAATAATTCTAGCAATACCACGTTCCTGGTCACTCCCGAACTCACCCAAGGCTCCGGCCAAGCCGCGCAACACCAGTGCGATCTCCAGATGGCACCGAAGCCTTTGGAGCCAGCTGCATCCGTAAATAAACAAAAATCCTTTGCCACAACAAATTCCGCCTGGAAAAAGGACCTACCGTTATATCCGTCAAGAAAGTTGGCCCAAACCAAAAGATCTTCCTTAATGGGGGCCGTTATTCTAACATGATCCAAAGGAGATTTCAAGCCTGAAATCGCCAGGTAAAGCCGACGTGAAAATATTCTGCCAACAGGCATGATTCTGCACGCAAGTGCCAGAACTCCCAGCAGCGACTGTATTTCTTTCAAGCGTACCTTCTTTTTCCGCAACACCGTCGTGATTAACCATTTTAATTTACTCAATTTTTTTTCCGGCAAACAAAATTCCATACCGCAAGTATCTATCTCTATGCCCAAAAACTCCAATGAAGTGCTTGGCAAGCAAGTTTTTTCCTCAGCCAACGGTACTCCAAATTCAAAAGCCATGGCCTGAAATGACAGCAACAAGTCAGAACAAAAACTAGAGTCTGCTGGGCCAACAAACAAAAAATCATCTAGATAGTGCACCGCACCATCCAGCCCAGATCGGATGCCAAGTACCCAGTGGAGAAATGTAGAGAATGATTCAAAGTAGGAACATGACAACGAACACCCCATCGGGAGACACATGTCAAAAAAGTATTGACCCTCAAAATAAAACCCCAACGTGTTGAAAGCCTCCGGGGAGACGGGCAAGAGGCGAAATGCGGATTTTATGTCAGCCTTTGCCAACAAGGCCCCAGGGCCAAACCTCCTGATCTTACCAATCGCTTCTTCGAATGTGGCATACGACACTGAGCATAGGCTCTCGTCAATCTCATCGTTCAAGGAGTCACCTTTTGGAAAGGATAGATGGTGTACAATACGAAATTCATTGGGTTCCTGTTTTGGCACTACCCCCAATGGGGAAATCCAAAAATTATAGAAGGGGGGGTGCTCAAAAGGGCCAGCAATTCTACCTTCCGTTAGTTCTTTACATAACTTATCCCTTACCACCTGGGGAAATTGATCTACAGATTTCAAATTACCTACCAATTTACACCCCTCCCCCGAAAAGGAAGGCAACGGGAAACCCTGATCAAAACCTTTACTGAGCAAACAAGCCTTCTCCCTGTTTGGGTAGATGTCCAGCCACGGGCGCATTTTTTCCAGCCTCACTGGCGTGCAGGCTTTTGGGAAAAATATGCTGGACCGGGCTAGCTCCTGTCACTGCATTCCGCTTAAAACATTTTGCCGCTGGGTGCGTCCCCGCACAAATGGAACATTCGTGTCTGTATTTACACGAATTATTCCAGCGGCATTGGCTGTCATTAAATGCAAAACAGCAGCCTTTCCTAAAGGCCGCTGTCGACCCTGTCGCAGCGGGTTGTCTAGGCGCTACCTGCTTTTGTGGCACAATCAAATTGAGCCACAAGCCCACATCTTTCATACCCCACCTTAGAGACGGGTGAATGGACAGTTTCTGACGAAAGGATTCGTCATAGAAAAACCACCCCAGGCCCCCAAAATTTTTATAGGCTTCCAAGATGTGATCTAGATGCTGGAAAAGCCCCCCACACCTTTCCGGGTGCTTCTCCGCCATAATGCCAGAATAAATACAAAAGGCTTGAAGCCAATTGTTAAATGACCTAGGGATTGCCCTGCGCCTTTCTTCTTCGCTTCTCTCCTCCCCCCTCCTTTCTGTTCTAACAAATTCTTTATGCGCAGGCAGGAGAGAAAGAATGTCAACATATTCCCCTTTCCAAATCTTTTCCTTAACATTTACACTTAAATGGTATCCTAAAGAGGACATTTCACATGGCATGGAATCTTTCATATATATCTCAGGGACCAGTAACCTTTGCCCAGCCGTCTGCAAGAGCTCAGGAGCTGATTTGTCAGACTGCATAGCAGAAACTTTATCTAGCTGAGATAGTAAGCTGACAGGCAGATTAGACAGTACTGGAGTAAGAGATGACACCGAAGGGTTAACAGAAATAGAAGCAGCAGACACAGCAGGAGCTGACCACAGTGATTGTATTATGGAAGACAAAGAGCCTACCAAACCAGATAGTACATGCAATTGGTTTAACTCACCACCAGCTGGAGCCTGCAACACCTGCTGCTGAGCCACCTGCTCCAGCATGGAAGGGGGGTCTTGTACCTGTAGCATCCGCTCACCTGGTGCATGCTGTGGCATGTCTGTGTTCTGAGTGCCTTGCTGACACTCTAAGCGCTGGTTCCCGGGAGACCGCTGCGCGCGCTGTCTCCCACGACTGTCCTGTGCGGCCTGCTGTGGCTGGCCGCGCCGTCCTCCTCTTCCAGCCGGCGACTGCGAACAGGTCCACCTCTTCTGACCTCCGCGGCGGCCTTGTGACGTCACGCCGCCGCCATCTTCCCTCAGCATCACTAGCGGCGCACGGGTGTCTGTAGCTTCTGCGGAAGCCCCTCCTTCCCTCTCCGGCGGTGCGCGTCTCCTTGCTTTTGCAGGCGGAGCTGGTTCAGGAACTCCCTGCACCATGTCAGTGTCATTCCTCCTCTCGCCGCTCGCTACCAAGTCTCCACCCTCTTGCTCCAGCAGCCGTCCTTCTTCCTCCGGGGCTGACTCCAGGCAGCGTCTAAGCCATGCCTCTCCTCCTGAGCTGCCAGCTTTCTCTAATAGCTGCATCACCAGCGCTTCCATCATGTAAGATGTTCTGTGTAAGGTGAGAGCTCAAATCTTCCTGCTTGTTCAGCTGAAAAGAGGCAGAACCCTGCGCCTGCTGGCCCTTTTATAAGCAATCCCAAAATCCAGAAAGTTCCCTGAAACCTGATTGGCTCTTCTTGCTTCCTTGTGGACCGGCCCCAAAAAGGGGCGGGGCCCCTAACCCCACTGTACTAATGCAGCTAAACCTAACTTAATAATTTACCTTTTAAATTTGTGCTAGGGAGGCCGCAATCTCAGGAAAGTGGCCCCATAATGTGACCCCTTTATTCATGAACAGTGTACTAACAAGAAAGTGACTTTTTTTTCTTGAAAAATGTCTCCAGGTCAAAAATATAGCATGTGCTCTGACCATTATTTCACCTATTAGGTGAGGCAGTCCAATCAAGCATGACATATTTATGTGTGGCCCTTCGGTAATGTCAGGGGGTCACAGTTGAGGCCCCCCATCTTACAAGTTGACAACCACTACTCCAGGGCAAAAAGCCCAGGCGTTGTCTCTTAATCTGGCCATAGAAGATTTGAACCATGTATGGGCAGGCTTAATGTACCCAAGTTCATTGATCAATCAACTTGGGTACAACCAGTTTGTCCGATTTCACATGCGATTATTGCTAGCGGCTATTAGGAACGCAATGGCTTTGCAGGAGGGATTCCCCCATCAACACTCACTGCGTTGATGCATGAATCAAGTGATTTTCTTTTCTGCAACCTCTGGTTGCTCCATCTACGGCCGGCTTTATTACAGAAAAATACTTGTTGATTCTTCTAGAAATCCTGAAATTAGAAGCAGTGTTATCAACCTTTCCCAGTATAACAGACACCAGTCACTCACTTAATTGTATCTGTGGAAAAGCAGCATTGCCATCCTAGGCTTCACACAGTCCGATTTGGACTACAGAACACTGCCCCCTAAATAATGGAGATGAGGAGAGGGAGATGTGTTCTGTAATCCAACTCAGAATCATGCAGTCCAGGATGACAACGCTGCTATTCCATAAACACGATAAAGTTAGTGAGTGAGTGTTGTCACCCTAGAACAGGATTACCAGGTGAAATTAAAGCTTGAAAACAAATGCAGCCACCTCCTCTAAAGATCGCTGAGCTGGAATAAATTGCATTTTTGTTCTCTGCCATGCAAATTTAAAATAGTAACTTTATTCCTTTTGGCTGCTATGGACAACACAATATTTTTGAAACAGCTTCATTTTTAAACATAGACCATTTTTTTTTTTTTTTTAATTAAAGACCATACTTTAAACCTTCTCTATATGACATCATTGCCTGCAAACTCTCTTCTAGATCCCAAAGGATCCTGGCACCAGACAGACTTCCAGACATGTCCACTTTACACAGGCATGGACACCAAAGAAGAAATATATCTCTTACTCTGGCTGCCTTTATGCGATCTCTGAAAACCTATCTCTTAAGGGAAGCCTATCACTCCTCCAACTAAAACCACCCATAGATGGTGAATTTCCCCCATGAACACAGTCAGTCAGCTTTTTTTTTTTTCAAGTATTCATTTGGAGTTTGAATAAAACATGTTTTAAAGTTCCAATACAATATCAAAGCCACTACAGAAAACGGCACTCTTAAATCGAGGCCATGACAGAAAATGTTGAGCACAACTGTGCTGAAGTACTTTATCCAGCACATTTTTTATATATTTATATAAAAGCAATTTTTTTTTTTTTTTATTGCAGTCCGTGTCCTCACATAGGAGTTTCACCCCTATATTTGTCCTAGTGACCATTATTACTGAATAAGAAAGTGGGGGCAAATTCTAAATTTTAGAGCTGTCATGAGAGCAAGAGGTGAGGGGGACAGAAGTGTAAGATGGGTATTCCCCTCACTTTGGAGAGGTTTTCTTTGACTTCCTGTAGGTCAACAAGACAGGAAGTGAAGACAAATCTTCACAGTAAAAAATAACCTGATGGGGTTTTCACCCTTCCTTACTGTATCCAAAACTTAAACCAAAAATGTTTTGGCTGTACATAGGCTTTTAAAGACTATATTTGTAATTCACAGAAAACTGATAACTTATCACAAAAACATATGTTTACCCAACCTAAATGAACATTTAAAACCTAGCACAAACCACTATTTTTTTTCCGTTCAACAAAAAAAAACCTGACAGCTCCAGTCGGAGCCGCTGTACTAACAATCTGATGTAAGTACAATGATCTCCCCTGCTGTTCTATTGTGTTCTGATGGGGGACTGACCCCCCGCCAGAACACTCATGTCATCGCTCTTAGCCATTGGCTGAGAGTGCTGATCAAGGAGAAGGTCGACTGCTGGTTTTCCAGTATGCTTGTCCGACAGAAGTCGGCCAAACGGTCAGCTTCTGTCGGACCAACTGCCATACACCTGGGCCAATAAAAACCGGCCGATGATGCCTGACATTCGGACCATGTGTACTAGGCTTAAAGGTTAGCTACAAAACAGCTACATTGATCCCTCAATAGGTTTAATACACAGCTGCTAGATACAGGATACCAGAGGATTAATGGGAAGTTAAAAAATTTTATAAAAAAAAAATCCTTTTCTTTCTTGGATATTGTAATAGAAAGGTGAGATTGAAAAAAAAAAACGTATTATATGTGTTAACTATATCATTATCATACCTTTGGGCTATGTAAAAATCGATGTGATTTGACTATCATGCACCATTTCTTGCAACATATGTAGATTAGTATTCTTATTTCATTTTAACCCTTTTAAGAATTGTTGGTAGAAACATCTAGTAGTAAGGAAGGAACCTTCTGAAATGAGAGAGATATGTGTGGGTTACCTGTTATGTAATGATTGCCTATATGCCTCAGGAGCAAACACAGCAATTGGGTGTTGCTAGGATACGGTGTGTTCGCATTGTTGGAAACCACAGCGTATTGAATTAGCTAATTTTACTGGAAACATGGTATTAGAAAATATCGTGACCAGTTGTCAGCTAAGAAAGATTATATCAGACTTTCTCCTATCAACCTATGTATGGGCTACCCCAGAATTTCAGGTCTGAGAGATACTGCTCAAGTATCAAACAGCCAGTATGGAAGATGTGTGTTGATATAAAGCAGGGATGCTCAACCTTTTGACGATCAAGGGCCATTTTAATGATTGGATAATTGATTGCGGGCCACACTGGACTATGGGGTTTTATGGGGTGATGATAATTATACTGACCTTTTCTCCTTTCAGCTTCTGTTGGCATTGCTCTCCAGGCTGTTAGAAAGGTCCCAGGCGATGTGCACTTGGTATCACTCCACCTGGGACAGCAGCCAGCGTTAGAGAAAGCATCAGCTTTTGTGGCTCCTATTCCCTTCATGGCTGCCTGTTTCCTCAGCTGCCGGCGCCAGCTCCATGCACTCTGATGCTCTCGATCTGGGCTTGCTGATTTGCCATCCCAGAGCATAGGCATGTGTTTCCCTGGTTTGAGGCCGCGGGCCACAAGTTGATCTCCCTTGATATAAGGGATACAAATGCATGCTTATGGGTTGTAGTATGACTGCTTCTATTGTCCACTCATATAAGAGCTTTTGGTGCAGATAATCAACCTTAGATTGTATGCTCCTTGAGGGCAGGGACTGATGTGAATGTACAATATATATAAGAAGCCCTGTGAAAATTGGCAGTGCTATATAAGTACCTGTAATAAATTAATAAATAAAATAAATAATTTGGTGGTAATTGGGCTATCTCACCTTGATCACCTTGAGTCTTGATTACGACAATCGGACAAATCATGACTCTGATCTTTTTGATCTATATCAGCCTTTCTAAACTGTTTTAACACAGAGGAACCCTTGAAATATCTTTCCAATCTCAAAGAACCCCTGCTAAAAATGACTATATCTACAACACACTTGTGGTCATTGGAAAGAATTGCCCCCTAATGCCTTGTACGCACGATCGGAATTTCCGATAAAACAAGTCCGATGGACTTGTTTCATCGGAAATTCCGATCATTTGTGGGCCCCATCGGACTTTTTTCCATCGGTGTTTAGAAATAGAACATGTTTAAAAAATTTCCGATGGAAAAAAAAATGATCGGAAATTCCTATCGTCTGTGTGGAACTCCGACGGAGAAAAAACCAACGCATGCTCAGAATCAAGTCGACGCATGCTCGGAAGCATTAAACTTCTTTTTTCTCGGCTCGTCTGAGTGTTTTACGTCACCACGTTTTGGACGGTCGGAATTTAGTCTGACAGTGTGCATGCAAGACAGCTTGAATGGAATTCCGATGAAAAATTCCATCGGATTTTAGACCATCGGATACTCCGATCGTGTGTACAGGGCATAACAGATAGCTAAAAAATGGTGTCAGTGGGAACATATCTGAGAGGCAGGGGTTGCTCATTGTTTAAGGAACCCCGAGCAACCTCTGAAGGAACCCTAGTTGAAAAACCCTAATCTAAATGTAGTGCTTTCCATTAACTCCAGACTAGCCAGATAAGTACATTTTCAGGGCGTTTGGCCTGTTTTGCTTAAAAATAAAGTACAAAACAACTCACAAGATTATTCCCATGGGGTTTCAGCATCACAGTCACATCACAGAACATAAATTCTCCAGACAGACTCACCACATTGTCTTAAAATGCCCACCTGGGCTTCACAGGTTCCTGTCTAATGACACACAGTTGCCTAATACTTTTCAGGCTGGTCAGATGGCCTATTCTTAAGGCCAGAACACACTCTTCCAGTGTCTGTTCACACACACCACTCGTGCAGTAATTTGTCTCCAGGAGGAAGAGTCCTGCACTAAAAAGGCTGTACACACCTGTACAATCAGGCTGCTGGCTTCCAATAAGCTATGGACACAGGGTTAGAGGCTTTATCCCTCCTAAGACTCTTCAAAATCTCCAGACTCCAGAACCCAATCCAGGAATTACCAATCGTGGCGAAAACTGCAGTTTTCTCCACTCAGAATAGACATCCTGGATCCCCTTAAACGGCATTAGTGAGAACCCTGTGTGACATTTTCCCCTTCTGACTTTTGACACTGTGACAAGGTGCAGCCCTGTCTCAATATACTTTATATATATATATATATATATATATATATATATATCTATCTATCTATCCATCATCTATCTATCTATCTTTCACAAACACAATCTTTATTACTTTTTCACTTTTAATGACTCTAAACCAATAGATTTCCCACCACAGTCAATAAATGCTACTTCTACATAGACATTCAAATCGGCACACCTATGCTTTTCAACCTCTCCTCCTCCATCATTTCTTGATCTTTTTCCTTCTGCCTCAAAGGAATAAAGAGCTTTTGTGTCAGGGATCAATGTAATAGCATTCAGTTAGTTATATGAAGAAAAAAAAATGTACTGCTATCTGTACATTTATCCATATCAGCTATCTGGAGATCATAGCATTAGCTCATCATATTTTTGCCATGCAATTTTTCTGTATTTTAAGCAATAGTAGAATGCAAGAAAATTAGAAAATCCATTATTTTATTGTAAGATGCTTTACCAGTTAATTGCGTTGTGCATTGAAAAAACAAAAAATCCTGCATGCTGCATTTTTTTTTCACATTAACCCCCACTTGTCAAATACAGAAATATAGTGTGCTCTGGTATGAACAAGCCATCTTTTGTCAGAATAAAGCTTGTTTTTTTGCAATTCGTGCAAAACACAAAAACAAAACTGTTGTTTGAATGCAGCCTAAGTATTTCCACTTCTGCTTTTATAATCAGACCTCAGTGTTCATGTGCAAATGATCAAAGTATGTATAAAGTGGGGAGATAACAATACCTAGAACATTTTTGGCAGTCAAAGCTTTCTTACACGAGAGCACTGGACTTGAACCATCTTTTTCAAGAGCAGCAAGTTTGTCAGTCACTGCTGTATTAAATTAAGCTCTGCTGGACTGCAGAACCATGAAGGAAAATTCAGAGGTCATTCATTACTCTAAAAATAATCACTATCGTGTCACAATTGCATTCCCAGGATATGTCAATTGTTTCCACCACAGAACCAGCGATTAACCATTTCAGTAAACGGATACTTTTTTTTTTTGTTTGTTTCCAAGTACAATATTTTTTTGTTGTTTAACTTAAAGTATGCTCCATACCTGCAAGTATGGATGGTTCTTACAGGATATATTGCTTTCTTTAAAATGGAGCTAGACTGGAGCATCTACTGTATTTCCTTTAAATAGTGTGACACAGTTCATTTGTTAATGATGTAGCACCTACATTAGGCCGCATTATGATGCATTTATTTTGCATAGGCCTGCTTGGACATCCATTCCACATCAGCCGTATTGCTGAAGCAAGCTATCATTGGACAGCGTTTCATGTTTCTAGACCCTGCCCCGCTATAACACCTCTAATCAGAGGCAGGAGTAGGCGGTTTATGGTTTATGTCTATAATGGTATAACATTTCTCATAGGCTTTTGTGAGGCTAGAAGAAAGGTGCTTCCCTAGGCACTGTCCCATGTGACTAAGGCCAGCCAAACAGGTTAAAGCCAAACTAAAATCCCGATTTAAAAAACTGCAAGCAGAAAGTCCCCTTATTGCAGAAAAGACATGCAATGTCTCTTCTGCAATAAAAGAACCCTACCTGCCTGCTGGCAGTCTGCTTTTATACTTCTCAAATTGGGGTCTATACAGTATATAAAAGTTCTAAATCTTCTGACTCAGCTTTAAAGTAGAACTAAAAGTAATGTTTTTTGCTTTACTTTTGGATTGAGTGGAGAGAAATTGGAACCCCTGTCAGTTTTTATTGCTGTCTGTGCCCTTGTTATGGAGATTCACCCTCTCTATTTGTCCTATTTACCATTATTATTAAAAGCAAAAGTAAATAAAATCCCAAATTTTAGGTTGTCTCCAGAAAAGAGGGGACATTAGTTCTGGTGACCTGGGGAGCCCCAAGGGATTCCCTTAATTTGAAGGGGTTTCCTCTCAATTCCTGTTCGGAAATGGGACAGGAAGTGAATATATCTCCCCAAATGGAACACAGATGGCAAAAAAAAAGGAAAAAAAAAACGACAGGGGTTATAACCCTCCCTTGCTCTATCCAAAATGAAAACGTTTTGGTGTTAGTTCTACTTTAATTGGTGAGGGCATTTCCAATAAGAATGGAAGGGAGGGGAGCTGTTTTAAGCTCCCCCGACCCCTTGGGAATGTTGCAGAAGGGAGTTTATAGGTCCCCCTGTTTGCACACCTGGGGAATTAATGATTTCATTCCTCTGCAGGGGACCTTTCCCCTCCCTCTGGAAGGTGATAGGTCAAGGAGGAGGTAGCTGGGTCACCAATGATAGGATGGATAGAGGGTCACATGTAAAGGTGGAAGATTCTAGAAGGTAAAAAAGGCTATTTAGGTGGGTGCCAGCAAGTCCCCTGTGACCAGTTCTCCAGAAGACCTTACCTGTGAACTCCGCTCTCCCCCTCCCTTGTCGCGGCCTGAATTATTACGTGGTACTCCCTCTTGGTTTTGTGTTAAACAAGGGTGTTAGTAAATAAGGCGTTAATCCCAACCCGAGTCGTAGTGGCTGGGTTGATGAATGGATTGGTTTGTTTAAATAAAGAACTGATATGTGATGTATTATATCTACCTATGGTATATATATGGTATAGAAATATGGTTGTTATATTAAATACCAGTAATAAAGGCCTGCGGCCATATTTACCCCACATTATTTGTTTCATGGTCATTATTCATAATAATATTTCGGCATACAGTCCCATGATAATAATTAATTTTACAACACCTAATTCAAGTGCACCAAGATGGAGCCAGCAGTGGAACTACAGTACATTGAAGTACTGATATGACATGCAAGCTGAATGCCAGGCAGCCTTTATAGTGATTGTTGTAGAGAGCTAACCAAAAGAAATATGCAATAACAGTGTTTTTTTACTACGGTAGTTGTATATTAGAAATAACATTTATTATCATTATTTTCTGCAGTTCTGCAAAGGAATAGATACTGGACAAATATGATGAAGATGACGGCTACAGTTATTGTACAGTTGTGTCCTATGTTGTAGTGCAATTGGTACATATAGAGATTATTAATCAAATTACAATATTTAATGAATCAGGACATATACTATAACATTTTTTTGCAAACAGACCAACCACTTGAGCATCATTTGCCCATTGTCCTTCATTATATAGGATAATGGTTAACAGATGAGTATTAACATGCATTTCAAAGTAATGAAAATTGAATAGAATGTTCAATGCTTTTAGAGTTTAATTAATGTATTATAAGAGATTCATCCAAATCAAAAAGGGGAAGATAATGTAAATGTAACACTCAAATACATATTTCATGAACTTTGTTGAATTTACTTTATACATCTTATTTTGCTTATTATGTGGTTGCAGTACATGTTGGATTAGAATATTACTCATTATGTGATAACTTAAGTAAAAAGAATAGCAATACCTTTTATCAGATATATTAACTCAGTTTATTTTACGTGAAAACATTTGGATACATTTGCACGTAGATAGGTTGTATAATGTGGCAATCCATTACAGACTCCAATACTGGGATGTGGGAAAAATGTAAGACATCAGTAACATTCATTACATAAGCAGAAAGGCAGTGAGTACAGAAAAAAAAAAACATGGCACACAGTGAGTAATTCAATAGGGCTCACATGTAGGGCAGAGGCATTTCATACTCCATGTGCTGAGAAGACTGACTGTGTACTGAAAGGCAGCCCCCTCCTAGCCCTCATTTACATGCATAACTGGCCTAGTAGGTGTAAAAATAGACAGGCTGTGCCTGAATTGGAAATGGTCACTGTATGATGTCTGCAGTTGCTAGAGATGAATTCCACAAGTGCTTCTAGAATGCAAGGACATAGACTGCACAGGGGAACTTGTGGACTACAGCATAGAGAAGAAGCCCCGTTTTTCTGGATTGCACGTGGATGACTGACGCTGCTGAGAACCACATAGCTTAGGGTAGGAGAGTTATGGGCAATGCAGCGCTCTGCCAGACCTGTCACACTGGAAAATCAATTGGTCATGTTGGGAATATCACAGAGCTAGAGAAAATTCTTGACTATTATGGATACATCAGTGAAGAAAGCTCAGAGCAGGATGTAATGGTAAGTGCATGTTTATGGAGAGGGTAGCTGTAATTATCAACTTGATCATAAGATAGATAAGGAGAGAGAGAGATAGATAGAAAGATAGCTAACATTTTTTGTAGATGCTTTAAAATTAAGGAATCCAATATTCAGTGAGCTGAACTTGGATTTGTTTTGCCAAACTCTCATACCTTTTCCTGAAAACCTTTAGAGAAGGTAGACGGCCTCCTGCTGGCCAGGTTAAATCATCTAGGTTCATTCATATACCTTTGCAGTATATATAAGATGCATACCACCGTGTGTGTGTAAGGTTTTTAAAGTATGTTTTTTGCATGTAATAGCAATGAGTTGTACCTGCATTATTAAATATAAAAGTGATCACCTTTTATGCCCCATTTTGGAGCATTAAAAACAACACTGATCATGTATGGCCAATATTTAATATATGGAAATATATGCCTTAAAATGGTTGTACAGGCTTAAGGTTTTTCACCTTAATGCATTCTCTGCATAGTGCAATTTACAGTCAAACAAACACCCACAAAAACGAATCCACCAATTTTTGGGGGGACTGCGTAATGTGTAAGCAAACTCTGTGCAAATATTGCCCTGGTAAGGGTCTAACCTCAGATATGTCCTGCAAGGCACCATTGTGTTGCTCAATGTTCATTAACAATGTAACAATTTTGCCTGTGTTAAAAGAAAAGTATGGGAAATATATATATATATATATATATTTAAACATACTTACTTAGGTGGAATCAGCATCGGTCCGCTGCTGCATCTGTCCCCCGCCAGCTCTAAGGCTGAGAATCGAGTGATCAAATACCACCGATCGCTTGGTTCTCAGTGCTCCCTGTCTGTTAGTCACTGGATCTCTGCTCTGCCCCCCCCCCCCATGCTCACTAGATCGCTGGGCTGTGGAGAGGGCTGATCCGAGTGTTGGTCCAGTCATGTGGGCGGATCCCGACCATATGGTCGCAATCTTTCCCGAGCCTGGACCGACTCTGTGATGCCAGCCAACAGCGGGCTTCAGCCTGCTGTCTGTTGAAAACAGGTCACAGGAGTGCAGATCGAACTGCACTCATGTGATCCACAAGAGAAGTACAACCAAACAAGTTTTGGCTGTACTTCTCCTTTAGTGTATGTAACATATGATTACTCATATATTCAAAAGTTAGATATTTTACAGCTATTTATAATTAACACCTGATACAATGTTTATTCTTCACTTTCAACTCTTTAAGAACATAAGGAAAATAAATAAAAATAATTAGGATAACTACCTTCTATACTGTTCTGAAGTGAAGCAAAGAATGTAAAAATTGATTGCGAGACATAGTAAACACTCAAAAAAAATATATGGAGATCAGGTTATACAGTTTGCTATTTCACATTCTCAGGAAATACTGGCTTTGGGCCTAAGCATTTAAATGCAATGTTACACCACAGGGTGAGTGAAAACATCATACGTAAGACACATTAACTAAATGACTGAATAAGTGACATGTCGAGTATACTTGGCCTTCCATCAGACCCGAACAGGCTGTCCTGAAATATTGAGCCAAAACTATGTGACTGAATCCTATTAGCTGCAACAGCCCCAAACTCAGTAACGCACACTGATCCCACTATGTTGGTGTCCTCTGGGATCTCAGGGACTAGAGGACAGTTTTGTGTTAAGGTGTATTAGCAAGTCTTTGGGGTCAGTGCACAGGCAATATGTCTGCAAGCGGCTCTGGCAGCTACTTTCACCTTACACATGACTCCACATAAATTAATAAAGACCAGGGCGTTTTATTTCTCAAACAATAGGTGCTGGAACTTAACCACGGTCCCACAAAACCCCTCCCCCCTCACACACCCTCCAAATCACATCAAATAGGGGGTGTGTTCAGTCAAATGTCACGAAAACAGTAGGAGGGTCTTAAAGGAGCATTAAATACCAGGATTGCATTACATACAGAGTGCAGAGTTGTCACTTGTAAACACAGAAACCAGATTTCTGTGTTTACAAGTGATTGCGGTGAACAGGCACCAAAGGGTCTGAGCCAGAGGTGGTGGAACTCAGTTCCACCAAGTTCCCCCTGAAAAAAAGCCCTGATTAAGACCTCTTCTCTATCACCTAGTTATACTGTCTTTATACCTGCAATTTATAGTGGTTTTGAAAATAATTTGTTTCTTTATTTCGGTTAAGGCTAGATAGATGAATTAGACAATTCAGTTCAACGTTTCAGTCAGCTGTCTCTTTAGCTAACCAACAGTGCCCTGGGAATCCTTTGTCACATATTGGATTTTTATTTTAATACAAATAGAGTGTGTGTACTGTATGTATGTATTTACAGTACATAGATGTATGTGTGTATGTATTTAAGTATTTATTTACAGTATATTTGTATAGAGATACAAAACATTGTTTTAAAAACCAAAAGAAAAACTATTAAATGAAAACTTACCTTAATTTATAACAGTTTTTCTTGATATTTTATGTAGACTTTCATACAGAAAGAACCTTTATCTTACATCAGGGATGTGCCACTAGTGCTTTGCTACTTTGATGCTGGTTTTGTCACATACTTTGGTAGAGGCCGAGCTGGCCAGAGTGCTTCTCTTTCGGCTCTGGTCCGAGCACCTCTGAATATGACGACAGAGGTAGAAGGCTCAAAGTAGCACAAGTGCCAGTAGCTGAGCAGCAGATGAGACCCCTCAGGAAAGGATCTTGGTTGGCAGATTGCAGGGTGGCACCTATAAGAAGAACTTTGGGAACACAGTGTGAAGACTTGAGCAGGATTATACTCAGAAACAGATGCAGGTAACAGCCAGGGTCAGAGACTTGGTTAAGGCAGCCAGGGTCAGACACGGTTAGGCAGAAGAAAGCATAGTCAAGTAGCAAGTTGAGGTCAGTACCAGGGAAACAGACAGAGTGTACTCAAAGTCAAGCCAAGGTCAGTATCTGGGTTTCACAGAGCAAGATCAGGAGCTGGCCGGTTCAGCAACGGAAGATCAGTCAGCAGGAATACATGAGTAAAGGTCATGGGTAAGCTGAAAAATGTCCAGCAACTAGCTCACATCAGTGCCTCTTTAAATAGGCAGCCTGGCAATATTCCCGGGATTGGGCCTGTGTAGACATGCACACCGATGCGCACTGGCGCACACAGATGCACCTATGTGTTAGTGCACGCCAGTTACCAGACAGAGCTCCGCTGTGTGCTGGCACATGTGCATGAGCATTAGCTGCACAAGTATGAGCATTCCTTTCCTGACAGGTTTGCACTGTTATTTGGTGGGCTGGCCACTGACATTTTTTCAGATAATGTGTTCTGTGATGTAATTTTATCAATTGCATCTGCTTTGCTGTCACATATGTGCCCCTCTCTTTTGGTCTCAGATTTACCCTCACTTCCTGTCTGGGGGATAGCCTCATTTATCAGATAGGAAGTGACAAATTCTGTTCAACAGAGCCTCCGATGGCAGTAAAATCAGATGGGAGTTTTAATCTTTTTTCCCACTCTTTTGAGTATAGAAACACTTTAACATTTTACAATCTGTAGCAGAAAGTCCGAAAAAGTTATTTGAATGGTTATTATTTTGAGCAAAGTTTAGGAAGTGGATACTAAATTGTGCATCATTAGCTTATCACGTGATGTCCAGATTTTAGAACTGATAATTGTGTCCTAATAATCAATGTGCTCCATGTTATTTTCCACCTGAAGGCTTATTTAATGACAGTTGCTGTAGCATGCTTAATTCAATGGAAACAAAACACGAATCCTTCATTCCAGGTGACCCCCAGGTGACTTTCACCACAACCTGCTCCAACTAGTCTATAACACAACGTGACTTTGTTTCCTATGGGAGGACATATGCTAATGTCTGCTAATCATTTTTCAAGTGAACATTCTGCCTCTCTCATGTAAGACATTAACAAAATAAAATCCCTATGTGCATATAAAACAGTGACATTGGAAAATATTTGGATATTATCATTCAAAATCTGCCTTGCTGTTAGCTCATATTTGTGTTTCTATAGAATCTCAAATTTTAACAGCCATAAAGATTTTGCAGTAATCTACACTCACCGGCCACTTTATTAGGTCAGAGATTTTGATCCATATTGACATGATATTCCACCACATCCCAAAGGTGCTCTATTGGATTGAGATCTGGTGACTGTGGAGGCCATTGGAGTACAGTGAACTCATTGTCATATTCAAGAAACCAGTGGTGAGATTATTTGAGCTTTGTGACATTGTGCATTATCCTGCTGGAAGTAGCCATCATAAAATGGGTACACTATAGTCAAAAAGGGATGGACATGGTCAGAAACAATACTCAGGTAGGCTGTGGCGTTTAAATTATGCTCAATTGGTACTAAGGAGCCCAAGGGGTGCCAAGAAAATATCCCCCACACAATTACACCACCACCAACCTGACCCTTTAATACAGGGCAGGATGGATCCATGCTTTTATGTTTTTTTACGCAAAATTCTGACCCTACCATCGAGACTCATCAGACCAGGCAACGTTTTTTCAGTCTTCTATTGTACAATATTGGTAAGCCTGTGCAAATTGTAGCCCCAGATTCCTGTTCTTAGCCATTTTCTTGTGGCCGCGCTGGGTTTTTAATGCTGTGGAGCGGCGGCCATTTTCTTGTAGTCCGCGCGGTTTTTATACAGGGGCGTCCGGCGGCCATTTTCTTGTAGTCACCAGCTTAGTTTTTGTTTCTAGCGGTGGAAGCGGTCCTTCTGGACGGCGCGAACAACACAGGACACCTGTACACAGGACACCTCAGGCACAGGAAGACAGCGCAGCCATACCAGATGGAAGGCATGTGGGGAGAGCGGACGGCGGCGCTGTGCAGTTAGCTGGGTCGGTGCGGTGAGTCCTCTGGGGGGGGGCCCTCAGTCGTAGCAGCTAGGTGGGTGGAATTTTTTTGTGTGCCTTGTCTTTTTCCCTATGGAGGTCAGGCAAGTGTGTCTGCATAGCGTCAGAAGCTGGCGTTTTGTTCCCCAGACATCCCTGTGGTAACAACCAGTGCCCCTACACTTGCAGTGCCTATGGACACCTTGTCAGTGATCCTGGAATCCCTTATTGCCAGGGTGGAAGCGGTGTGCGGGCGCGCGGGGGGTAAAAACGCCCTCTCTCCCCACCATCTTCTGGGAGAAGTTCTGATTCAGACTCGGGTTTTGCTGTGGCAAATGTCCCCTGCTCTGACGTGTCAGAAGATGCGGACCAGGACTTTTTCGGGTCAGCGCAAAAGGCACTGTTGGAGCACTTATCACTGGGTGCGAGATCCCCAATAAGATGGAGGATACGGTGAGGGCATCCAGGGTCGCTGGATGCAGGAAGTACGCCGCCTGCCGATCAGGGTGCTCCTTCGGGCGCTCTGGCGGTGCCCCTCCACTTGGTCACGGAGGCTGCGGGAACGTCCAGTGAGGTTCCAGCGGACAATGCCACGGTGGTTGGCATGTGTCCCCATCGAGGGGGAACAAGTCACTCGGCTGCAGCATGCTGTCGCTCACATCCTGCGGGAGCAGGGCAAAATGTGCTGGCTCTATCGCCCGCATACAGTCTGGGCGTAGAACTCTAGCAGGCGGACTCCCTGAGTCGTCAGTTGCTGGGCCATGGACTATGGTCTCTACACCCGGAGGGGTTTTGACTCCTCTTCCGGAGATGGGGATCGCCTGATGGGTATCTCCTGGCTTCTCGACTCAATTGGAAGGTTTTGAGGTTGTGGCCAGGTTCAAAGGTTCCTGGGAGGACGCCTCAGACGCGTTTTTGTGGTCCTGTGGGGACAGTATCGGCTAAGTATGCCTTCCTCCTGCAAATAGTCTTCCTCATCTGCTCGTAGAGTAGAGGCCGAGGGGATTCCGAGTAGTCTAATTGCCCCAGATTGATTCCGGCGTCCTTGGTACGCCGCTTTAGTGCGACTAGTGGCGGATGTTCCTTGGCGGCTGCCAATGCGAGAGGACCTTTTATCGCAAGGTCATACATTTCATCCTGCTGCAGTCACTGGCCTTCACGACATGGCTGTTGACAGTCGGATACTAAGTGACCGTAGCCTGTCGGGTCCGGTGGTTTCCTCTAGGATGAGGGCACGGAAGTCATCTTTTCGGATGATTTACCATTTCACTTGGAGGGCCTACATCTCAGGTGTGGAGATGGAGTGGCATTCACATACATATTCGGCTTCCAGGATCCTGCTGTTTTGACAACGTGGAGTGGATAAAAGACTTGCTTTCGCTCCATTGCGGGGCAGATATCAACCTTGGCTGGTTTCTCCCGCGACCCTTGGCTGCTCATTCACTGGTAAGTACGTTTGTCCAAAGGGTTTCGACATGAGGCCCCTCCGGTTCAATCACTGCTGCCTTTGTGGGATTGAATCTGGTACCCTGGGTGTTTTCAGAAACCACCATTTTTTAAAAGAACATAGAGAGGTTCCCCTGTTGCCACTTTCTTGGTAAGTTGCTTTTGGGTGGCTGTTACCTCTACCACAGGTTTTTTTTGAGTTGGCGGCCTTGCCTTGCAAGTCTCCCTACTTACTCCTCCACGAGGATAAGGCGGTGCTGCGTCGCAGCCTTTTGTTTCTGTCTAAGGTTTGTTCTGCCTTTTTATCCAAACGAGGACATTGTGTTTCATCCTTGTGTCCTCGGCCATCGCATCCCAAGAGGTTGCTTACTTTCCTTGGGCTTGGTACAAGCTCTGCGGGTGTGTCTGTCTGCTACGACTCCATTTCGGAGGTCAAACTCTCTGTTTGTGTCAGTGACTGGTCCAAAAAAGGCCTGGTGGTCTCGTCGACCACCGTGTCTCGGTGGATCAGACAGATTGTAATTCAGGCTTTGGCCCTTAAAGGGCGGGCGCCTCCCTTTCCTGTCATGACGCATTCGACCAGGGCTATAGGTGCCTCCTGGGCTTTCCGACATAAAGCGTCTGTCTCACAGGTGTGTAAGGCGGCGACCGGGTCGTCGGTTGACACTTTCGCTAAGTTTTACAAGGTTGACCAGCATGCGTCTGCGGATGCTTGCTTCGGCAGCTAGTCTTTGCAATCGACTGTTTAAAGTTGCAACTCCTTAGTTGAGGAGCTCTGTTTGTTTGGGGTGAAGTTGGTTTGTTTGCTGTTCCCACCCCTCATTTTTGACACTGCTTGGGGACGTCCCTAATGTCAAGAATAAGATGCTGTGTCCGTCCATGAACGAAAGAGAAAATGGGATTTTTGTACTCACCGTAAAATCCTTTTCTCTGAGTTCATGGACGGACTGTACTGCTTTTTGACAAACTGAGCTGCATGATGCAGGGAGAGGGGTTGTACCTAGGGGGACCGCCCCCAGGGCGGTGCTGTACAGTTTTGATATGTGTTTAACACTTAACATGCTTTTCTGCCTAGTCCTCTCCTGATAGAAGACTAATACCCTAATGTCAAGAATAAGATGCTGTGTCCGTCCATGAACTCAGAGAAAAGGATTTTACGGTGAGTACAAAAATCCAATTTTTCGTCCACACATCTGCCGCTCACTGGACCATTCTCTGTAAAAACTAGAGATGGTTGTGTGTGAAAATCCGAGTAGATCAGCAGTTTTTGTAATACTCAGACCAGCCCGTCTGGCACCAACAACCACGCCATGTTCAAAGTCACTTAAATCCCCTTTCTTCCCCATTCTGATGCTCAGTTTGAACTTCAGCAAGTCCTCTTCACCACATTTAGATGCCTAAATGCATTGAGTTGCTGCCATGTGATTGGCTGATTAGCAATTTGTGTCACCAAGCAATTGAACTGGCGTACCTAATAAAGTGGCCGGTGCGTGCATATACAAAACTGTTGCCTAACCTGAAGTAGGGTCTGAGCTTTTTTTTATTAGTTCAGTGGTATGCCATACACATAAAAAAATAGAGAGGCAAGAGGAAGTTTTTCTTGTTACAAAACAAGGTGTAAGTTTCCTAAAATTATTATAAGTGTATCTTACATGTCATCATAGATATTCATGGGGTCTTGATATCACAGCTATTACCAGCATTGATCTCCAATATTAATGTGCTGTTCAGTCAAGAATAGTTATAGCCATCATTTAAAAAAAAAAAATTGTGGATAGAGTACAGAATTATTAAGATCCCTGACTTTTTAAACGCCTTATCGCCTGGATATTTCCCTTTACTTCCTGACCAAGATACACAACAGGAAGTAGGTGGAAATCTCTAAGACTAAAACATAGATAGTTGTTACAAGAACAGGTGTTCCCATTTGAAGATTTCCCCTCTATTCCTGTCCCCTTCACAACTCTAAAATGTTTAATTTCCTACCATTTTCTGTGAAACTTTAAATGGTCATCAGGGCAAGCAGAGAGAATTAATCTTCCTAGCGGGTATACAGCAATAATAAAAACCTCTAAGGGGTTTTAACACTTCCACACTCTGTTCAAAATGTAAAAAAAAAAGTTTTGGCTTTACATACACATTTAGACTTTGTATAATCATCTGTGTGCCTGTGTGACTACTAGAAACAACACTTATACTGACTGGCACTGAAAGGACATTAAAACTGGTCACATGTGCAGCTTGACTATTTTATGCCCTTTAGCTAGCAATTTATTGGAATTGTTAAATAGTTTAGAACAAGAGATAAGCCAGAATATCAAGATTTAGCTGGCATAAATGGCCTGTACTTGCTCATGCTAGTTTAGAATCCAGTAGGAGTAGCAATGTAGTGACTCATATCTTGTGAGATGAGTTACATTTGTCTCTAGTCTGTTTTTTTTTTTTTTTGCTTAGACCCTTGTTATGAAATGGTATCCATTTATTTTCATATAAAACAGTACAAAACTACAAATATCATACATTTTTATGCAGCAGATCTTGTTATCCTGAGCATATTTTTGTAGCTCTGGACATATACACATTTCCCTACTGCGGTTAAAGTAACACTAAACAATACACTTATTCTCCAAAAATATGCCATATACCTCCACTACTTAAAGCGGTAGTAAACGTATGTCTTAAAAAAAAAAAATGGTCCCCCTGCAGGTTTAAGTCATAATGAACGGCATACTAAGACATAATGGCAGACTTACCTGCAAAAAAAAGCCCTCCAGCCCTGTCACTGCTCTCCCAGGGCTTCCATCTTTGCCCGGTCTTCCTTTTGGGTTTCGTATCTTTGACCACTTGAATGGCCGGGCTGCGGTGACATCAGTCCAATGCATACGCCTGGGAGTCACATCGCCGCAGCACACAGAGCGGCCCGTAATAATGATCTGAGCTGTGCATGTGTGGCTCCGATTACATTAGCCTCTGACAGGCAGGGTTATCTTTATGACAGAGAGACCACTAGGGTCTCTTCAGTTGTAAAGATCCTGCCTTTACTACCCCTTTAATGGCCCTGTAATCTATCACTACTGTTTTTCTGCCTCCTTGTAATGTTCTCTTTGAGCCCCTAAACTGCTCCTTTTTCCTCTTATCTTCCATTTATTTGGAATGAGCAGTGCACATTAGTTGTGGTCACATGCATTGCTCTATGCACACTACATATCCCATAATCCATAGTCCATCTCAGAAGTGGGACCATAGAGAACCAGTTTTATCACCCTCTAACAAGAAGTCGAATCACAGCAGCAAAAAAAAAGGAGTGTAAGAAGAAATTGGTTGCACACCAGACCATCAAATGCTTGGAAAATAAGTCCTTTATTGCTGCATGCCAGTCATATATACAGGGTACAGATAGTTGACGCATTTCACACGGATATACCGCGCTTGTTCACAAACGTGTGAAATGTGTCAACTATCTGTACCCTGCATATATGACTGGCATGCGGCAATAAAGGACTTATTTTCCAAGCATTTGATGGTCTGGTGTGCAACCAATTTCTTCTTTCTCTCAGTATCGTGAACGGCGGTGAGCCAAAGTTAGCACCTGAACCCAGTGCACCCGATTAGTGTCTAATGCCGTGTGTGTGTTTCTTTCCTGGACAGCAAAAATAAGGAACTTGGCCTTTTGACAGCGATAGACGGTAATTTTAAGAAAGTTAAGAATACATACTTGAGTAGATTTTTTAAACCAGAGTTTAGTGTCACTTTAAAGTTATCTTTGGGTTTAAATAGCCTAGAACCCATTATTAGCTTCACATGATTGAATACAGAGTGATTTTTACCCTTCAGATCTGTTATATAAAATAACATCTCATCGTTTTCTAAAACAAAATAGTCTGTAGATACACAGAATACTTAGACTCCATTCACACTGGGGCAACACGACTTCCAGCGCGACTTTGGGAGGCAACTTGGACACGACTTGAGTATGAATCACAGCGCGACTCCTGGCAACTTACAAGGCAACTTTAAGTTACCTCCAGGACAGGCTACTTTCCAGTGGCCAATCAAACAAGAATCAGCTCTGTGGGAGGGAGGGGTTTGCCTGAGAAATGTATGTTCTCTTCCTGTATTGGTGCTTCTGTTAAGACAGTGATCTGACTTCTGAGGCGACTTCCATTGAAATCAATGGGTACAAGTTGCCTGCAAGTCGCCTAGAAGTCAGATTGAAGTAGTACAGGAACCTTTTCTGAAGTCGGAGCGACTGCAGTAGTGTGCATTAAGACGGCTCCATTCACTTACATTGATTTTCTCATGCAGCGCAACTTGGGGCGTCTTGAAGTCAGATCCAAAGTCGTCCCTGTGTGAATGGGCTCTAATGGTTGTATATAAAATACATCCAGATAGCTTATTACTATAGTTTTAAACTCAAGCACTTACGAACTTTGCAAAAAGTTTTCCAACAAGTGACTTTTTGTGCCTTTTGGCAATCAATTCCCAGTTTATCCACATTTGTCATTGGTATTTGAAATACTTATTTTGTTTAGTCACAGGCTATTCATATCAAATGTGCACAAAAGAATCATTCAGCATTTCCTGGTGATGGTGGCTGTATTGAATGACTACTGTCTGCTGTAGTTTCTGTCTCAACCAACATTCCACTGTCACCTGTACAAGACCATTTACATATGATTATTTAAAGTGTATCAAAAGTCAAACCGTTTCCATTTTGAAAAGAGTAGGGAATGGCTAAAATCTGTAAAAAATGTTTTGTTTTGTTTTTTTACCATCGGTATCCCTTCTAAGAGATTTCCTCGTACTTCCTGTCCTGACACAACATGAAGTAAGAAAAAATTCCTCTAAGGTCAGGTTCCCTATCGGAAAATGTTCTGGTTTATTTACACCAGATGCGGTGGGACTAGGGTGACCACATTTCCAAACTGACATTCAGGGACACACCCCCTCTCTCACCTTCCCCCAAAAAAGATGAGGGGGCGGGGGGAAATGTAGTCTCGGGTTGATGGGGAATTTGGCAGCGCGTTATTTGTCAGGTGAATGTGCCACTTGCCACCAGATGCAGTGCCGCTTGCCACCCATAGCCTGCCACCAGATGCAGTGCTGCTGTCACTCCCTGAGCCACGTGCGTAGAAGGAAAGGAGTGGCGTCACTATCTGGAGAGTGAAGATCACACCAGTCCCTGCTGCTTGCCGCTGGGTGCCGGAGAAGGAGGAGGTGCCGAGGTGGGTGGGGACAGCAGTGCTGCACTAGGCGCAGGCCTCGCTCCCGGTCTCACTGTCTGAGAGTAAATTGTCACTGGTTGCAAGATGCCAGGCAGCGCTGGCCCTAGCAACCAGTTCTGGAAATTTAGTTATTTGTTAGTAGGGGGTGGCTGTGTCTTCTATTTCATTCCGGGACATTGTATTGTCCCAGAATTAAGGGGCCCGGGACCTAGGACAGACATGTCAATTGTGGGACAGTCCCGGGCAATCCGGGACATGTGGGCACCCTAGGTGGGACTGCGTTTAGCGGCTATTCCAGTGCAGTTCCCCTGCATGACAAGGTAAAATGCCTTTTCTTAGGCCACACCACTACATTGCGGTAGTGTGCAGGCAGTGTGCAGTGAAATAAAGTTCTGCATGCTGTACTTTTTTTCAGCGCAGCACAGTGCAAGGCAATCCACTGCTTCTAACTGTCTTGTGGCCAATTGAACTTAATGAATTGTCTGTGTAAGATTTCAATAAAGTTTGTTTAAAACAAAAAAAATATGTGAATTGTGCGATACACCAGGGTCAGCACATCGAAACTGCAGTGATTTGGTCAGACTGCACCGCACACCAGCTGCTGCATGGTAATGCAGCAGCTGGTGTAAATTAGCGCTTCCTCTTTTCTTGTTCTGTTGACAACTCAATGTTTTGAATTTTCCCTTACTTTCAGCCCTGGGGACAATGGTCAGCAGAACAGATAGAGTGTATTCCCAGGCAGGGACAAGGACAGCAATAAAAACCTGACAATAAGCTCTGTCAAAAACTATATGGCCCTGTTCACATTACAGTATGTGCAGTGACTGACCTTCTTTTGCAATTGATCAAAGCCAGCCACCACAAGGGCATATAAAAAAACAATTGTTTTAAATGTGTCCTGCTCACACTGCAATGCTGTCTTCAGGTGGGTTGCAATGCACATATGCTGCATTTTTCTGCAACAAACCAGCGCTCACCTGAAGTCACCATCTTTTTTCTCACGGGAATAAATAAAATGTCACTGTGACATGTCACTAAAGTATAAAAAGGTAAACAGCACCTTGCATTATAAAACTGCAATGCATCTCCCTCTTCCGCAGGCACAGAACAGACACTAGCCTGTACTATAAGGCTAGGTTTCCACTACTGCGACCCCAAAGTCGCACAATTTACAGTGCGACATTGCAATGCACTTTTTGATGCAATATCATGCGACTGGTGAGAACCATGGGTGAACAAGTCGCACCAAAGTTGGAACAAAGTAGTACAAAATCCTTTTTTGGAGTCGCTGCGTCTTGAGTCGCACCAATTTGAATGGGGACCATTTAAATACATGGATTTTGACTTGTCATGCGACTTCACATGTGTCGAGTCGCACAACAACTCGCAATAGAGGAAACAGAGCCTTAAACTGATTGGAAAGTAGTACCATTGGTACATAATATTGTGTTAATGTCCAGCCTCTACACTCTAAAAATAATGGCAGAGACACTCAAAACTTTACTATTATGCAAAAAGAGATCCAGCTATGGCAACAGTGGACTGATATTGTAAAAAGTTCATTTACAGCAGCTAGTGGTCCTTAAAATGAATGTGGGTACTGAGATAACAGAGCTTGCTTTATAAATATAGTCATATGTTTAAAATGCATTTAGTTAGCTAATATACTTCACAATCTTTAATTATATCATTAAATAAGGAAATCTCTAAAGGATCATTGTAACTGTGATTGAGTTGAGTTACATCAGCAGCTATAAGAGATTCTCATTAATTGCACAAGTGAATGACACGAGATTTGATAATAGAAGAAGACTTTGCTTGATTAGCTTTTATCGTACTATGACATTGTAGCAGTACTTTTAGCTCTGCATTGGTTAAGCTGCAACATGTCATGGAGTGCAGATAGAATATAATTGTGGGTGTGATGCAGCATTTAGCCTCACTGCAGTTACTGTTCAGCTAAGATGTGCTTTATCTGCTTACACGATTGGCTGAACATCAGGGGGGACTGGTGACACATCACTGCGGATTACTTGATTGTTGTTCAATGCTGCTTCTTCTGACCTTAACTGCCTCTTGTATTTAACATTAGTACATGGTGCTAGTCCCTCAAACATTTAACAGATTTTGCTACATTCTGTGTATTCTTTAACCACTTAAGCCCCGGACCATTTCGGGCCATTAGGACCAGGCCTGTTTTTGGGATTCGGCACTGCGCTGCTTTAACTGTAAATTGTGCGGACATGCAATGTTGTACCCAAATGAAATTTGCGTCCTTTTCTTCCCACAAATAGAGCTTTCTTTTAATGGTATTTGATTGCCTCTGCGATTTTTATTTTTTGCGATATAAACAGAAAAAGACCGAAAATTTTGAAAAAAAATGATATTTTCTACTTTTTGTTATAAGAAAAATCGAATAAACTCAATTTTAGTCATACATTTAGGCCAAAATGTATTCAGCCACATGTCTTTAGTAAAAAAAATGTCAATAAGCGTATATTTATTGGTTTGCGCAAAAGTTATAGCGTTTACAAACTAGGGTACATTTTCTGAAATTTACACAGCTTTAAATTTATGACTGCCTATCTCATTTCTTGAGGTGCTAAAATGGCAGGGCAGTACAAAACCCCCCCAAATGACCCCATTTTGGAAAGTAGACACCCCAAGGAAATTGCTGAGAGGCATGTTGAGCCCATTGAATATTTATTTTTTTGTCCCAAGTGATTGAATAATGACAAAAAAAAATAAAAAAAATTACAAAAAGTTGTCACTAAATGATATATTGCTCACACATGCCATGGTTATATGTGGAATTGCACCCCAAAATACATTCTGCTGCTTCTCCTGAGTACGGGGATACCACATGTGTGGGACTTTTTAGGAGCCTAGCCACGTACGGGACCCCGGAAACCAAGCACCGCCTTCAGGATTTCTAAGGGCGCAAATTTTTGATTTCACTCCTCACTACCTATCACAGTTTCGAAGGCCATAAAATGCCAAAATAGCACAAAACCCCCCCCAAATGACCCCATTTTGGAAAGTAGACACCCCAAGCTATTTACTGAGAGGCATGTTCAGTCCATGGAATATTTTATATTTTGCCACAAGTTGCGGGAATATGACAAACTTTTTTTTTTTTGCACAAAGTTGTCACTAAATGATATATTGCTCACACATGCCATGGGCATATGTGAAATTACACCCCAAAATACATTCTGCTGCTTCTCCTGAGTACGGGGATACCACATGTGTGGGACTTTTTGGGAGCCTAGCCGCGTACGGGACCCCAAAAACCAAGCACCGCCTTCAAGGTTTCTAAGGGCATAAATTTTTGATTTCACTCCTCACTACCTATCACAGTTTTGAAGGCCATAAAATGCCAAGATGGCACAAAACCCCCCCAAATGACCCCATTTTGGAAAGTAGACACCCCAAGCTATTTGCTGAGAGGCATGTTGACCACATTGAATATTTTTTTTTTGTCCCAAATGATTGAATAATGACAAAAAGAAAAAAAAAATGTACAAAAAGTTGTCACTAAATGATATATTGCTCACACATGCCATGGTTATATGTGGAATTGCACCCCAAAATACATTCTGCTGCTTTTCCTGAGTACGGGGATACCACATGTGTGGGACTTTTTGGGAGCCTAGCCGCGTACAGGGCCCCAAAAACCAAGCACTGCGAACGCTGCAGTTATGTGTGTTGTGTTTGGTAAGTGACAGTGATCGATCGATACTGCACTTGGGTGGGCTGGGCTGGGCTGGGCTGGGCGGAGGGGCTAAACGCAGGCGCTAGCAGGTATCTGGGCTGATCCCGCTAACACTGCGTTTTTGGGAACCCTAAACCGCTGGGGATGCTAGTATAGATCTGATCAGATCTGATCAGATACTATACCACTAAGGGGGGTGTATGCTTTGCGCGTGGGTGTTAGCGTTACTGTCACTAACCTAACACTGCCTGGGGCGACGCAGACCCTCTCTGGCGCTAAAACCTAATTGATCTCACCCACCGGGCGATCAGGGGGGTTAAACCTTTATTGGGTTATATACGGCGGGTGCCCTGATGCTATAAAAAGCAAACTAATCAACCAGCGTCACCCGTAACCTTTATATGGTGATCACTGGTGAAAGGGTTAACTAGGGGCAATCAGGGGGTTAAAACCTTTATTAGGTTAAATATGGGGGTACCTGACACTATATAAAAACCTGACGGGTAACCTAAATAACTAAATAACTTACTGGCTAACCAGTGACACCAGTGACGCTTATACGGCGATCACTGGTGAAAGGGTTAACTCTAGGGGCAATCAGGGGGTTAAAATAATATATGGGGGTACCTGACACTAATAAAAACCTGCGGCGAACCTAAAAAAAAACGGCTCTCTGCTCACTGAAGACTGAGATCTGAGTGATCAGCAGTCTGATTGCTTGGTTTTCAGTCTTATGCAGCGTACACACGACCGTTTTTCATGACGAGAAAAAAGCCATTTTTTTATTTGGTCATTAAAAACGATCGTGTGTGGGCTTCAGAGCATTTTTCCCGACGTGAAAAATGGGCATTAAAAATTTGGAACATGCTCAAATTTTTCTCGTCGTTTTTCACATTGTCGTTTTTCTCGTCATGAAAAACGCCCGTGTGTAGGCTTTAACGACGTGAAAAAACGCGCATGCTCCAAAGCAAGTGATGAGACGGGAGCGCTCGTTCTGGTAAAACTAGCGTTCGTAATGGAGATAGCACATTCGTCACGCTGTAACGGACTGAAGAGCACGAGGCTGAAAAGCGCGAATCGTCTCTCACCAAAAATTACAAACACGAGGATCAGCAAAAGCAGCCCAAAGGGTGGCGCCATCTGAATGGAACTTCCCCTTTATAGTGCCGTTGTACATTTCGTACGTCACCGCGCTTTGCTCAAGCATTTTCATGATCGTGTGTAGGCAAGGCAGGCTTGAGAAGAATCACGTTGAGAAAAACGTAGTTTTTTTCAATGACATTAAAAACGGTCGTGTGTACGCGGCATTAGAGGTGGCAGGGGACAAATGCAGCTTTAGATCGATGCATCATCCACCTAGGTGAGTATGTAGGTTTGTTTTTTTCAAACCACATACTTCTCTTTTAATGCAAGCAATTAGATCTAAAACTAGTCTGAAGCTGTTTCTATCAATGCGCAGGCTTATTCCATTACTAGTTGTTGCCTGTCGCCTCTTTTTAGTGCTTAAAGTGGTTGTAAACCCTTTTATCTTTTTTTTTTACTAACCTGCAAGACAAAGCTATAATGAGCTAGTATACTAGCTCATTATGTACCACTTACCTTCGATCGGGGCCCCCGAAGTCGTCCGTGTCCCTCCTCTAGCCGCATCCATCGCTGCGGCGATACCCGGAATGTTACTTCCGGGTATCGCCGCTGCAGCCAATCACAGCGCCGCTCCGGCGCTGTGATTGGCCGGAGCGGCGAAGACGTGACTCTGCGCATGCGCGCGTGAGCTGTCGAATTCGGCTACGTCATCGAATGTTGCGACCTAGCCGAATTTGTGAATGGGGTGACGTCAGTGTCGCCGCATTTACATACAAATATCTCCTTAACCGTGTAGGTTAAGGAGATATTTCATGCACCTACAGGTAAGCCTTAATCTAGGCTTACCTGTAGGTCTTTGTTTAAAAAGTGGGTTTACAACCACTTTAATATGGAAATCGGGTCATTCAAGATAAAAGCTGATGGTAAAATTATGAATATTTTATTTGCACTATTAAAACACTGTGCAAGCAAAATGAAAAGAGGTTTTCAGGCTAAAGCAAGACATTTCAGAAAAAATGGTGTCACTGTTCTTGTTTACAGGTAGCAAGGATTTGCTCACATGGGTGTTTGAGGATGCTATGGTTTTCTTAAAGTGGTTGTATACCCAGTCAGATGACTTTTCTTTATTAGGACAATTGCAGGTTTTAAAATCATTTGCATTAGAAGATTGTCTCCTTACCTGCCTTCCTTGTGAGATAGATGTATAAATGTGGCTCGTGACGTAGCCCGCAAATGCGCCGTTTGTCCAAACTTTCCGGCAGGCCGAGACCCTACCGGAAAAACGCAGTGTCTATGCCGGGGCTGCGTCATTTCCTATTGTCGACATCAGCCCCGACATTCCGCGATGCCAGCCACAGTTTCTGTCTCTGATTCGCTCGACGTTCGTTTCCATAGTAACCGGAAACTAAGACGAGGCTTGGATACTGCAATTGGTGCACGTGCGCGAGATTACAGAGAGAAAAATGTAATGCGGGCGGAAGTAAATCAGAATACAGACACGGAATACCACAGTTGATATGGCAAAGGCTATGACAGAGCAGCAGCATTTCAAATATACAGTCTTTTTACAGTAAGAACGATTTTTGGGCTTACTCTTAGTGCCCATTTTATTCTCAATACATATGTGGATTGTAATATTGATTAAATTGTTTTTTTTGTGGACGAGTTTACTACCGCTCGATGGATGATTTTCTCTGCTTAACTGATTAAGCCAACATGAGTTCAGCATAGCGGAGAGTGATCAGCTCCAAAAAGTACAAGGTGCAGCATTTTTTTAGACTGGAACTTTCTATACTATGCCCATGTTACAAGCCATGTATAAAGCTATGCTGGACTCATGTCTACTTCTGTGATTCTGAACCGATGTCTCCTTTAAATTGTATCTTGATTTAAGCATGCATAATGGCTCATCTGACCTTATCCAAGACCCGCTTGCCAAAAGCAAATTCAAAGGATTTTTCCACTAGTTGCACAATTCTAAACTATAGATGTGATACAAGTTAATGTATTCAGTAACATTTTGCTACATGAGATTGCAAACGTCTGTTAGGGAAAGGGACAGACGTAACTGGTTATGTGTAATATGGGGTTAAATAATAATATTGATACACACAAATGAAGGAGTACTTTATAACCTACTTCACACGATCGTAACGCTTACAAGTGAAATGCATTGAACAGGATATAATGGCATGCAATTTATAAAAGTGCCGAAAATTGTAGTTTTTATAGTAATAATTATATTTTGCTAGCTTAATTATGATTCTTGATGGCTGTCTGTCTCTACCAGGAAGATTCAACCTCTTTAGTCATGGTTACGGTTGTCACTAGGGGGTTGAAAGTAGAGAAAAAATAAATAAAAATTGTCACTGGAATAGAAATAGATGGGCAATCTTCCAAACTGTTTCTGTGATAACTAGAGTGATCTTCTCTTCCTTCCTATTGTGTCTCAAGACAGGGCGTGAAGGAAAATCTCCCAATGGGACACGGGGACAGTTCAATGTGACATAACCCCTCACCTCCTTCCCATAAGATGCCTATCATTACACAAATGCTGGAATTATATCTCAGTATTTCCTCTCAGTACAATGAGGAGTGACAAGGAGACAGGGAATCCTTTAGCATTAATCCAGCAGGACCCATTCAGAACTTTTATATTACAAGCAGCTGTGTATTTCTGCTCTGTCTGACCTCTGGTGCTGTAGCAGAATGGTAAAGAGCTTTAAAACACACCTTATAAATTTGATATTGATATATATATATATATATATATATATATATATATATATATATATATATGAAAACACCAAAGGTTTAAATAACATATTTTTAGTAATGACGGGTATCATTTGCATGGCTCATGTTGAACTGGTATGGGAAGCTGTTCATGTCAGGGGACAAAATGACAGTCTGAAAAAAAAGTCTACATCTGAAATCATTCAACAGCAAAATTTAGGCAAACTGAGGCAAAATGTAGAAAAGAAAAATGTTCCTTCAATTAGGCCATCTTGGAATCAGCTTACAAGGTTCCATTTAGGTTCCATTTAGGTTGTATTGTAGCAAAAGCTGTTCCATCTTATAGTGACAGATGTTTAAGGGGTTTTGGTGAACAAGGTGATGTCTCGCACATCTGATGTTCCTGTCCAAACCTAATCTCCCTCTGGTCTACAATATTTGTATTTAAACTTTATTTCCCATTACTATTATATGAGACCCCTGGATAGCATTTCTACATCACATTTCTCTAAGATTTGATGTCCCCCAATAGATATTGGCCTCTTTCCTTTTTCCTGGCCTAAACAAATTACAGTCAAGGCTTGGAAGAAGTTTGATTTGCAGGACGTCAAAGAGCGCATGAGCAACTTGTTGACGAAAAGTTATCCAGCATCCTCAAAGACTCACAGCCCCCTAATTACTTAAAGTTTGGTAAACCTGGCTTTAGTATGCCCTCCCTTCCCTGAATTTCTCTAGCTTTAGCTATGTATAGTTATTTACTTCACACTTGGTCCAGAGCCCCTTGGGTGGGGAGGGCTTGTCCCATTTTCCATATCCATTTCCTCCTTTTTTTTGTTGTAACCTACTTTCCTACGCCTTCCTTTCCTCCTGTCCTTTCCCCCTCTTTCGTTCCCCTTGTAGGGGTGAAAACTATAAGCATCTTGACTGTGTTTTCCCAATGTTCGAGAAGTCTCTAATCCCCTAAATAGGTTTCTAACAACCGACTGTTGAATTTGTTTACCGTATAAATCCTACCTTTATGCTGTTTTACATTGATTTATTTGCCCCTGTGTGGGCAGTACTGTTAACATACCTTATTTTGAAAGTTAATAAAAATTGTTGAAACAGGAAAAAAAGTCTGTTGTAGAACTTAAAAAGAAGGCCCAGCCTGGGTGAAAAAAATGGAAAGGCAGCAGCTACAAATACTGTAGCTGCTGACTTTTAATATTAGGGCACTTAACTGTCCTGGGAGCCCATGATGTCGGCACCCCAGCCGATCTTCAGAAGAACTCCTGGGTGCTGCTGCTGTCATTCCTGGTAAGGGAACCTGGCAGCGAAGCCTTTCGGCTTCACAGCTGGTTCCGTATTTCGCATGCGCCAAGCGCACTGCACTTTCTAATTGGCCCGGCGGTGGGGGAAGGAGGAGGGGGGCCAAACTTCTGAAAGGTCAGGCCGTGGCCCCGTTTCCGGAAGTGGGGAAGGGAACCTGTCAAAAACAGGTCCCCTTTACCCCCTCCCCCCTGAAAGGTGCCGGAGGGGGGGAGGAAACGTATAAGCGGAAGTTCCACTTTTGGGTGGAACTCCGCTTTAAAGTGGCATTCAATACTAGAACTAACTAAGCTTAAAACTGTTCGCTCCCACCTTCTAACTCATATACTAACTACCCTGTAAAAGGAAGGTCCCTAACTGGTCTCACTAGTGTTCACATTATTCCCTCAGCAGCCAGCTTCAGGGGAGCGGAGAGAGCGTTGACAACACATGGAATGCTTGGGCAGTGACGTCACCCATAGGGCTACCATGGGGCATCCACTTTTGTCTGTCCCTCCTCTCCCCTGAAGCTGGCTGTTGATAGCTGATTATGTGACCGGAGCGGAGCACCCTAAAAATAGGTAAGTATAAGCATCTTCCTTCTACAGGGTAGTTAGCATAGGAGTTGGAAGGGAGATAGGAGCAGTTTTAAACTGAGTTATAGCCAGGACTTCCACTTTAAACACAAGGTGCAAAATTGCTGGTGGCTTTAAAATCTACAACTTATCTACAATTATGATCAAAGTGAAGTAAAATGTGTATCCTCTGACATCGTTTGAGTTTTATAGATAGGATCTTGCGATACTTGATGTAGTATTGTTTTGCCTTATAATCCACCAATATGCTTGTATGATAATGTGCTGATTGATTATTTTATTTATAAATGTTAATGCAACTGTCATATATTTAACGCGGATCTCCAGCCATTTCTGTGTTTATTAAAAGTGAGCAGCTACAAAAAGTGTAGCTGCTGACTGTTAATAAACAGACACTCACCTGTCCCACGATCCAGCGATGCGGCTGGCCGGAGCCTCGGTTCTCTCCCTCTCCTCTCCGCGGTGCCGGCATCACTACTGTGGTGTGAGCACCCGGCTGTGACAGCTTGCGGCTTCACAGCCGGGTGCACACTGCGCATGCGTGAGTCACGCTACACGTCCTGAATGACCGGGCAATCTTCTGGGACCTGTGACGCTTCCCATAAGATTGCAGGGAGGGAGGGGGCTTCTAGGCCTGAGCGGAAGTGGGAGCTGGGTACCTGTCAAAACTAGGTACCTGCCCCCCCCCCCCAAAAAAAAAAAATTACATGTTAAATGTGGCATGTCAGGGGGTCAGGACTTTTGGGTGTAATTCCGCTTTAATGTTGTGCTTCTAGTTAAGTTTGATCAAACTTAATTGGATACAGCTTGGCACAATGTAAGTATGTATATCTTATACTTAAAGTGCTGCTGGGGAAATTTAAATATGTATTAGTGGAGTTCAGATGTAAAGAGAAACTTCACCCAGTTTTCAAAGAATAAAAGTTAGCAGCTACAAGTACTAAATGTACTAAAATGTTTAACAGGTTGTAGAGAGAACAAAATAATTGTATGTTGTAATTGTACGTGAAGGTCCACTTTAACTATCATCAAGCTGTTTCTCGCAATGGATGATAAATGAAAGCAAACAGCAAAGTGAGATCCAAAAATAGTGATAATAAACTTGGAAAAACACTTAAAAACAGATGCTTTCTGTAAATTGAATAAACATGTTTAGTTGAAATTGCCATTGACTAAATGTATATGTATCTTTTTCCTTACAGTCGGACAGCAATACAAGCTTCTTGAAAGCTGCTCGATCAGGCAATGTTGATAAGGTACTGGAATACCTAAAAGGAGGAGTAGACATCAACACCTGCAATCAGGTATAGTACATGATTTTACTTCTACAACTAAAAAGGATCCTGTCACTAGCCGGCCCACCTTGTCAATGCTATGTTCCAACTGTAAGCCACATTTCCATAATTTGGGATGCATTCTTGTTCTAAAGCAGGTATGTCAGATTCAGCAAATCTAACCAGGTGTTCGCTTGGGGTTGAATCATGGTCACTTTCTCAGAAGAAAATTTCCCAGACTGAGCCAGGTAGACTGACAAGTGACAGATTCCCCTTAGACCCCTTTCACACTGGGGCGGTTTGCAGGCGCTATTGTGCTAAAAATAGCGCCTGCAAATTGAGCCTAAACAGCGGCTGCTGTTTCTCCAATTTGAAAGCCCCGAGGGCTTTCACACTGGAGCGGTGCACTAATAGGACGTGAAAAAAAGTCCTGCTAGCCGCATCTTTGGAGCGATGAGAGGAGCGGTGTGTTTACCACTCCTCCACCACTCCTTCCCATTGAAATGAATGGGACACCGCGGTAATACGCGGTTTGCGGGTGGTATTAGCCCTTTTTCGGCCGCTAGCGGGGGTTAAAACCGCACCGCTAGCGGCCGAATACCTCAGCAATCCAGACGGTATAGCACAGCTAAAAATAGCGGCGCTATACCGCCACCGCACCCACCGCCCCAGTGTGAAACCAGCCTTACATATATGAAATGTATGCAAGTTATTTCTTGATGCAGAGAGCAGTGGAGCGTATTAATATATAGGATACCATTGCTGACCTCGTGCTGAAAATGCTGGTTCCCTAGCTGTTATTTTGACACACATGTTGTATTATTTTCAGATGCTCAACAATTATGCAGATCTGGAAGTTTTGAGAAAAGTTAAGCCAGCCATAGACGGTTTAAATTGCAGCCGGCTGGGATTTGAATTATGTATTGGCATGCTGATTGTACCCAAGTTAATCGATCAATCATGTTGGGTACAGCCGCTAGCAGTAACCGTTGTATTCTGCTGGCCATGAATATTTCCAGTGCCCCCCCTGCTGGTAGAATACAATAGTGCAGCAGGAGACATTCCCCCATTAATACTGACTGTGTTGAGTTGGAAATTGAAGGAGTGAAAACCGTATCATCAGTGGCCAGCCTTAGAGACATTTTTGTTGTAGATCAGAGATTCAAAATGTTGAAGCAAGCAGATAAGCACGACAGCTAGTCTGTATTATAAGATTTGCTTATAACAAATACAGAACTACTAAAAGCTGATAAAGATTATTTGTTATGATCTGCATTTTAACTCTTTGTATTGCTATATAATAATCAGCATGGCGCATGCATTCTGAATGAAGGGTATTTCAGTCCTCCCCTACTAAATGCCTCTCGCTCCAGTGTTTTGCCTGCTGCCAGATACTGCTAGCCATTATCCTGTTCCTGCTCCTGCCCTTGCCCTGTTTGCTGTACCCTGTATCCTGCCCCCCTGTTGTTCCTGATCCTGATCCCAGATTTGTTTACCCTTTCCCATCTACTCTCTGCACCTCCAGTTTTCCCCTGCTTTTCGTGGTTGCCCATTTTGTATATACTGTATATTGTTAGTTATTAGTTAGGGTTCTGTTTGTTAGTTATTAGCCAGGTATTCTCACACTGGGTTTTGTGGTTAACTTATATTTTAATTATTATAAATAAGTGAGTGGTAGGGACATATTAGCCACCCTCCTAAAAAATCGTTTTTTGGGTACCACATCCTCCATTGCAAAGTACAACCAGAAAAACAAAGTAAATATCAAAACAGGACTTGAAAGGTACCACACCAATTATATATAAAATATATCAAACATTTTATTACATAATATCAAAGTAAAAAAAACAAAACTATAAAGTAATTGCATGATTTACGTAAGTTTCCATATGTAGTTGTATACATTATTAATCTTAAAGATGCAGAATACGTAAAGTCAAAGAAACCCCAAAACAGAGTGTCCAAGCAGGGTCAACTTGTTTATTCAACACATTTAGGAAAATCAACACTTTATGGGTATCTGCATAAGACCCTTTTCACACTGAGGAGGTTTTCAGGCGGTTTATCGCTAAAATAGCAGCTAAATACCGCCTGAAAACTCCTGCCCCTGCAGTCTCAATGTGAAAGCCCGAGGGCTTTCACACTAAGGCGGTGTGCTAGCAGTACCGCTCCAAAAGTCCTGCTAGCAGCATCTTTGGAGCAGTGAGAGGAGCGGTGTGTTTACCGCTCCTTCCCATTGAAAGTAATGGGAAACCACGGTAATACCGCCGGCAATGCGCCTCTGCAGAGTCGCATTGCTGGCGGTATTGACCCTTTTTCGGCCGCTAGCGGGGGTTAATACCGCACCGCTAGCAGCCGAATACCGCGGCAATTCCGCGGCAATTCCGACGGTATAGCGCCGCTAAAACTAGCGGCGCTATACCGCCACCGCACCCACCCCCCCAGTGTGAAAGGGGCCTAAGAGGGAACAAAAGGTTTAACTTTAAGAACAAATATGGCATGCACCCTGCCCATCCAAATATGGATGGGAAGGGACCAGGGAATTCACACAACCACTGAAAGATGAAAAAACATGTACTCAATGATCCATAGAGATGTATCCTTGGCTGCTAGTAGTTCGGTGCGGGCAGTGGAATTAGGGGAGTTGGTGGCCATCTTACTTCTTTCCTCCCCTCCCAGTCCTCTCCCCTCCCAAATAAAGATAACACATTTCTGGGAATTTTGGAGACCATGAGAAAAAAAAATTCCCTGTTTTTTCCAGAAAAAAAGGAAATTTTTGGAAAAAAAATTAAAAATTCAGTGGAGATTAGTCTTACAAATTGAAAGTCATTTTGTTACACTGGAAACATGAAATGCAGTGTATATAAAAGTATAATGCTTGAAATAAAAGTACAGTTTATTCCGCAAATATACTAAACTTGCTTTCCAAAATTTTATTTTTTATTACAAATGGAATAACAAGGGCTGTACAGTATATGTTAAGAATATTTTAACTATACATGAGAACAGGTAACCCCTCCCCCCCACCCCCGTTTTCTCCCAATAATTTAAAAGCTTCCTGCCAATATGCGTTTTCAGTTATTGACAATACTGATTCAGCATATATTGCTCTTGCAAAAGCTTGATCAATGTTCTCCTGATTTTCAGGTGTCATTTGATCTATAAATTAAGGTATTGTGTATTTTTTGTGAGGCAGTGGTTTTGAACACATCCTTACTTGAAGATGCTGCTGGTGAAGAAACTATCATCTACTGTATCCCAACAATCACCTAAATGTAGGAGGTACAAGATGAAGCCCACATGCAAACTAAATTGGAGCCTGTCCTCTGCAGTCCTCTGCAACCCCTAGAGGCAGAAATGCAAATTTCTCTTGTTCGAGAACTGCATAGAGAAGTACAGTGTTACTTGAGTTATATTCCAGGATTTGCTTGTCTTAAGCTAGGAGAACTTGCAATAATTTAAGACTTTACATTAAGGATTGACCGATATAGTTTTTTCGGTGCCGATACGATACCGATATTTCGGCCACATCTCAGGCCGATAGCCGATATTGTGTGCCAATATTCTGTACATTCAAAAAAAGAATTACAATTTTTTTTATATATCACTGTTATAGCTGTCACAAGGAATGTAAACATCACTTGTGACAGTAATAGGCAGTAACAGGTACTCTTTATTGGGGGATCGGGGGTCTATAAGACCCCAAACCCCTCCTTTGCACTTGAAAGTATTCAAAACGTCAAGATCTGCGCTTTTGAATACTTTATATCTTTTGAAAACTGGCGCCTTTAAGATGCCAGTAATCCAGGAAGTGATGTCATGACATCGCTTCTGGGCTACTAGATCCTAGACCCGAATGAAGCATCGGCTTTGTTTGGGTCTTTGGCCAGCTGGCGGAAGTGCTGGCTGGTTGCTCTGGCCTTCTGGTGGAAAGCGGCGGGAGGGGGTTGCTTGTAATAACAGCTTGCTGAGCCGCATCAGTTGTTATTACAATAAAGCTGACCGTCCACTCTAAAGAACCTGCAGGCATCACCCCGGTAAAACCCCTTGAAGCATTATCGGTAATATCGGCCATTACCTCACTCTAAGAGACCATCACTGATCATGTGGAGGATAAGATGTTAGAAGCCCTTCTTAAGGCTATCTTTGCCCTGTCAGATCCTGCCCTACAACCTGCAGTTATGTCTTTGGCAGTTTGTAAGTCTATTGCTGTCTGAACTAAGCCTATGGTCTGGAATTGCAGCTCAATTCTTACAGATCCCTCTGTCTCTAGTCAGTTGGCGCTTTTGTCTTCTGCCTTACGCTACTGCATGAGTGGCCCAGCAGATACACTTTGCCAGAATTCTAGAATGAGCCTTCCTCTGTACACATGGGCAGAATGCTGCTCAGCTATATTTTCCTTCAAGAAACACCTTGAGCATTCCTCCCAGTCTTCCAATGCTAAGCCTAAGTCAGGAATGAACTTTCACAAGAAGACACAGACTAGCTGAGACTGGAGCCAGCGCCTCTTCACAAAAGTGGGGGGAATGTTTGTCAACCTTCTTCTTCTGGTCCCACAACAACTCCACTGCCTGGCTCCAGAGCATTGTTTACAAATTGTTTCATGAATTAGGCATATGACATTGACAAAGCTAAAACAGAGCAACAATTTGGGCTGTCCAGTATATGTTGCATTTTCATCTAGTTTAACACAGTGGGGGTTATTTACTAAAACTGAAGAGTACAAAATCTGGTGCAACTCTGAATAGAAAAGAATCAGCGTCCAGGTTTTCTAGTCAAAGCTTAATTGAACAAGCTGAAGTTAGTATCTAATTAGCTACCATACACAGCTGCACCAGATTCTAAATGTGTACTAGTTTTAGTATATTTACCCCAATATTCACCAGTATTCCCCTATGGAGCAGACTCTCCAGTCTATAAACAATGGCAACAGAAAGGTATAGTAAATGTCCACCACCTTTTAGATACGCGAGGCAAGATGCTGCCATTCTTCTTCCTGCAACAGAAATATGGTGTCCCCACACACATTTTTTGTAATATGCTCATGTTAAACATAATCTAAGTTCCAAGATACCCCACTTGCAAACTCTTTGACTCATCCATGTCTCTCTGAAGTCCTTGAAGACCCACAAGAAAGACAAGATTTGTCATTGTTCTATATTACCCCAAGAAAAGCCACATACTCTGCCCCCCACTACCTCAAGACCATATTAACAAATGGGCAACCCTCTTACACCTTACGCCAGATAAGGCCTGGCAGGCTATCCAGCAGAATTTGCTACAAACTAGACAAGCTACCCTAAGTGAAAACTGGAGAGAAATCTAATTTCAAATTTGACATTGGGTTATTAACCATTTAATATTCCTTTCAAATCTCCTTCTCCTGATTGTATTACATCCTGTCCTCCGTGTCTCACTGATCTCTCAACTCTAATACATGTTTTTATGGTAATGTCTAGTTTTTAAAGTGTATTGGATTGAAGTCCTATCACTTATGACCAGGAACACAGACACAGGACACTTATTCAACTATATGGGAAATTCTTTGTCTTTTAGGAGCTAAAAAAACTGGAAAATCAGTGGAAACTATGGCTCATAGATAAAACAAACATTATGGGTCAAGCCCAAACCCATGCTAAAACATTCTTCTAGACTTGCCACATTTTTGTGTGCTCTAAAGGGACCCAGGTATCAACTCTTAAGCCATGTACACACGATCGGTTTTACCGATAAAAACAGTCCGATGGACTGTTTTCATCGGATGAACCAATCGTGTATGGGCCCCATCGGTCTTTTTCCCATCGGCGTGAAAAAATAGAGCATGTTTTAAATTTATCCGATGGGAAAAAAAACGATAGCAAAATCCGATCGTCTGTGTGGAAATCCATTGGATAAAAAACCCACGCATGCTCAGAATCAAGTCGACGCATGCTCAGAAGCATTGAACTTAATTTTTCTCGGCTCATCGGAGTGTTTTACGTCACCGCGTTTGAAACGGTCCATTTTTTGACTGATGGTGTGTGGGCAAGACTGATGGAAGATAGTTTTATCGGATTTCCGATGGAAAAAACCATCCGATTAGAATCCATAGGATATCCGATCGTGTATACAGGCTTCAAAGATTATGACAGCTTTCAAACATATGGTTTTGTACAATGTCGAAAAGCTGAAGAACACTCTAGGCAAACTTTTTTTTAAAAGGTGCTTATTTATGAATTTTCATAAAACACAACAACAAACAAAATAGTACATTACAACAGGCACCCATAATACATAGTAAAAGGTCAAAAACATCCATTAGACCAATACGACCAGTGGAGTACAATGATATACAAGCCATAGTCTCTCCCAGTACCCATACAACCTCTAAAGTTGATGGCGGGGGAAGGACCTGGCAGGAATTAGGACCTAGAGGTTCAGGTACCTAAAATTAACAACAACAGCACGAGCCATACACACACACACACACATACATACACACAATGAATGTGACCCAATCCCACTGCGCCATGTTCCCAATTTATGCAAGACATAAATATAATATGATACAAAATAGTATTCTGCTCAACCGCTCAATATCCACCTGGCTTACAAGGCTACAACTCATGTAAAGCCCTGTACACACGATCGGATTTCCTATGGATTCTAATCCGATGGATTTTTCCATCGGAAATCCGATTAAGCTGACTTCCATCAGTCTTGCCTACACACCATCAGTCAAAAATCCGACCGTTCCAAACGCCGTGACGTAAAACACTCCGACAAGCCGAGAAAAATGAAGTTCAATGCTTCTGAGCATGCGTCGACTTGATTCTGAGCATGCGTGGGTTTTTTGTCCGATGGAGTTCCAAACAGACGATCGGAATTTGCTATCGTTTTTTTCCCATCGGATAAATTTAAAACATGTTCTGATTTTTCTCACCGATGGAAAAAAGACTGATGGGGCCCATACACGATAGGTTTGTCCGATGAGAAAAGTCCATCGGACTGTTTTCATCTGTAAAACCGATCGTGTGTACAGGGCATTAGGCTGATCTTGATCAGTTTAATTGTGAGGACAGACTCTGAGCAAACTTGATGTGCTGTAATTGGCCCTTTCATAGATGGTGGAGGCTTTGGGCTTAGAAACTGCTGTTAGAAGGCCAACGCAAGCTGGTTATTGACCATGGGAGATGACTGGCACCGAATAATGGCACAGTTGTAACGTTTTTCTGTTTGTGTTGTTTAATTTATTAAGACACAAATATAAACCTATTACTACCAGATTGAATAGGAAATGGAAAACAATATATTAGAGTAGGCTTAACTCTCCTACAGGAGATAGTAAGAGACTTCCAGGCAGCACACTTTGGTTGCATGATCTGTTTACTGGACCACTGTAATATAAATTCTATATGAAATAAAGAAATACATGCTTAAAAACACAGATAAATCCAACTTATTTCAGGAGCTCCAGGTTTGCTCCTTTATCAGGGTTGCATTAAATATATATACTGTATCCTATGCAGTTTATCCATATATTTTATATATCTTTTATGTAGCCCCAATGAAAAGAGACACTTGGAGCCCCTGAACTGCATTTGATCTGTGCTAACTACAGTGTTGAAATCTTAGCAAATCATTTTATTTTACTTACGAACGGTGTGGCGCTTTCTCTCTTTTACAGCAACTTGAGGCATTCAGTATAAAGCCATAAAGTCCCTTTCACACTGGGGCGTTGGTGGCAAAGCACCGCTATTTTTAGCGGCGCTTTACCGTCGTATTTGCGGGTGTATTCGGCCGCTAGCGGGGAGCTTTTAACCCCCGCTAGCGGCCGAAAAAGGATTAAATCCATCCGCAAAGCGCCGCTGCAGCAGCGCCTTGCCGACGGTATAGCCGCGGTGCCCATTCATTTGAATGGGCAGGAGCGGTGGAGGAATGGTATACACACCACTCCTTCACCGCTCCAAAGATGCTGCTAGCAGGACTTTTTTTTAGCGTCCTGCCAGCGCACCGCTCCAGTGTGAAAGGGGTCTAACTGACTCATAGGCTGCGTACACATGACCGGTTTTCTCTGCAAAAAACGACAAGAAAACTGCCGGGAGAGCTTTCTTGCCGAGAAAACCGGCTGTGTGTACGTGGGTTTTAGTTTTCTCGTCGAGAAAACTGCCCAGATTCCCCGACGAGAAAAGAGACGAACTGCGGCCTTTTTTCTCGTCGAGAATCTCGTCGGTCTGTTTCTCGACGAGAAACCCGAGCGTGTGTACACTTACCTGTGGCCGTGGAAAACCGCGCATGCTCGAAATGGCTTTGACGCATGCGCGGTAGCTTCCTAGGCATAGGCAGAGGTTGTAGCAAGATGGCGGCGACGGCATCGAATGTGACGAGCGCACGCTCGTCGTAGTCGATGACGTCACCGCGTGCGTGGCATTCAAAAGAACGGCGGTTCTTTTGAATCGTGCGTGTGTACACTCGGCCGGGACAAGTTTCTTGTCAAAACCCATCGTTTTTCCTGACGAGAATCTCGGCCGTGTGTACGAGGCTATACTCTTGTTTCAAAACAGTGACCATTTTTTTTTTTTGGAGCTACTTGAAAAGCATTACGGCACATTTTAGGAGGTGGGTAGGAGTGGCAGCCCACATTTTCATTTTAGGGAAGGTTTCCTTTGATATGTAAAATTTTTCAAGCAAGTGTCTAGATAAGGAAGTCATACATTGATGTTTTTTTAAGACTTGTCAGTTTGCACTTCAACTTTTTTCTGCCCAGAAAGATACATCATGTGAAAGTTACTGCAGATGCTAAAAATATTCATTCATTAAGTGCTATTTTGAGCCTCTGGGGGCAGACGGAAGATCACTGAGTAATGACATTAATAGTACTTCCCGCATATTCTAAAATCTCCAGTGCTTTCAGTTGCATTAATTACCTTGTTTTAGGCATTTTTCTAATTGCTTGTTTAAGCACAGCCTCTCTTTATTTGCGGTGGTGGCAAAATGTTTTATTTTATCATCAACAATTTAATAACTACATTTTACCTTGCTATAAAATTCATATTCATTCTAAATGTGGAATCTCTCAAACGGGGGAATTCCTTCTGCTGATTTATTGCATTTTAACCACCTCCAGAAGGTTTTACCCCCTCATTCAAGGCATTTTTTCACTATCCAGCACTGCGCTACTTTAACTGGCAATTACTTACTTAGTCATACAACACTGTACCCAAAGTAAATTTATATAATTTTTTACACAAATTTAGCTTTCTTTTAGTGGTTTAGCTTTCTTTTTAGCTTCTTATAAAAAAGAACGAATAATCCTTCTTCAGAAATTTAGGCAAAAATGTAGTCTGCAGCCCTGGACTTTTTTCATCGGACAAACCGATCGTGTATGGGTCCCATCGGTCTTTTTTCCATCGGTTTTAAAAAATAGAACATGTTTTAAATTTTTCCGATGGATCAAAAACCGATAGCAAATTCCGATCGTCTGTGGGGAACTCCATCGGATGAAAACCCCACGCATGCTCAGAATCAAGTTGACGCATGCTCAGAAGCATTGAACTTAATTTTTCTCGGCTCATCGGAGTGTTTTACGTCACCTCGTTTGGAACGGTCGGTTTTTTGACTGATGGTGTGTAGGCAAGACTGATGGAAGTCAGCTTCATCGGATTTCCGATGGACAAAACCATCGGATTAGAATCCATAGGATATCCGATCGTGTGTACAGGGCTTGCTACATGTCTTTGGTAAAAAAATAACCCAATCGGGGTATATAATTTAGTCTGTGAAAGTTATAGATTCTACAAACTATGATGTATATGTATACACAGTATCTCACAAAAGTGAGTACACCCCTCACATTTTTGTAAATATTTTATTATATCTTTTCATGACAACACTGAATAAATGACACTTTGCTACAATGTAAAGTAGTGAGTGTACAGCTTGTATAACTGTGTAAATTTGCTGTCCCCTGAAAATAACCCAACACACAGCCATTAATGTCTAAACCGCTGGCAACAAAAGCGAGTACACCCCTAAGTGAAAATGTCCAAATTGGGCCCAAAGTGTCAATATTTTGTGTGGCCACCATTATTTTCCAGCACTGCCTTAACCCTCTTGGGCATGGAGTTCACCAGAGCTTCACAGGTTGCCACTGGAGTCCTTTTCCACTACTCCATGATGACATCACGGAGCTGGTGGATGTTAGAAATCTTGCGCTCCTCCACCTTCCATTTGAGAATGCCCCACAGATGCTCAATAGGGTTTAGGTCTGGAGACATGCTTGGCCAGTGGTCATCTTGGAGGTGTGTTTGGGGTCGTTAGCATTTAGGAATACTGCCCTGCGGCCTGGCCCCTGAGGGGGGGGGGGATCATGCTCTGCTTCAGTATTTCACAGTACATGTTGGCATTCATAGTTCCCTCAATGAACTGTAGCTCCCCAGCACTAATGCAGCCCCAGACCATGACACTCCCACCACCATGCTTGACTGTAGGCAAGACACACTTGTCTTTGTGCTCCTCACCTGGTTGCCGCCACACACGCTTCACACCATCTGAACCAAATAAGTTTATCTTGGTCTCATCAGACCACAGGACATGGTTCCAGTAATCCATGTCCTTAGTCTGCTTGTCTTCAACAAACTGCTTGCAGGCTTTCTTGTGCATCATCTTTAGAAGAGGATTCCTTCTTGGACGACAGCCATGCAGACCAATTTGATGCAGTGTGCGGCGTATGGTCTGAGCAATGCTGGCGGCTACGGATGAGCTTCGTGTTCGAGTCGAACATACGTTCGACTCGAACATCGGCTGTTCGATCGTTCGACGAAGATCGAACGATTTGGGCCGTTCGCGCCAAATTCGAGTGACGCGAACGGCCCACAATGCACTACGCCATCGCAGTGTCATCCAGGCGCTGTGATTGGCCAAGCATGCACTGTGACCCCGCATGCTTGGCCAATCACAGCGCCGGCAGCGAGGAGAGCAATGATTGGCCACAGGCAGGATGCCTGTGGCCAATTATTGCTGAGGGTGTTTAGTACACGCCCCACACTATAAAAGGCCGCCAGCACGGCGGCCTAGTGTAGTGTGTTCCGGAGCAGGGATAGAGCAGCATAGGCAGGGACAGTGACTGTTATTTCTTTCTTGCTTAACCTGGATTCCTTTAGTTTAGGGAAAGAGAAGGATAGGTAGGGAGAGTGTCAGTGTGTTTTGTGCTTGTGCTATAGTGTGCTTAAAAAAAACATTTATTCTAGGGACAGAAAACTGTAGGTAGGGACAGTGTCAGTTTCTTTCACTCTGCAAGTCCTTGTTTCCAGGGACCTGGAAGGACAGTGAGTGAATTGTCCTTGTGCTATATTGTGCTTAAAAAAACATTTATTCTAGGGACAGAAAACTGTAGGTAGGGAGAGTGTCAGTTTCTTTCACTCTGCAAGTCCTTGTTTCCAGGGACCTGTAAGGACAGTGAGTGAATTGTCCTTGTGCTATATTGTGATTAAAAAAAACATTTTTTCTAGGGACAGAAAACTGTAGGTAGGGAGAGTGTCAGTTTATTTCACTCTGCAAGTCCTTGTTTCCAGGGACCTGGAAGGACAGTGAGTGAATTGTCCTTGTGCTATATTGTGATTAAAAAAAACATTTTTTCTAGGGACAGAAAACTGTAGGTAGGGAGAGTGTTTTTTTTCTTTCACTCTGCAAGTCCTTGTTTCCAGGGACCTGTAAGGACAGTGAGTGAATTGTCCTTGTGCTATATTGTGCTTAAAAAAAACATTTATTCTAGGGACAGAAAACTGTAGGTAGGGAGAGTGTCAGTTTATTTCACTCTGCAAGTCCTTGTTTCCAGGGACCTGGAAGGACAGTGAGTGAATTGTCCTTGTGCTATATTGTGATTAAAAAAAACATTTTTTCTAGGGACAGAAAACTGTAGGTAGGGAGAGTGTTTTTTTTCTTTCACTCTGCAAGTCCTTGTTTCCAGGGACCTGTAAGGACAGTGAGTGAATTGTCCTTGTGCTATATTGTGCTTAAAAAAAACATTTATTCTAGGGACAGAAAACTGTAGGTAGGGAGAGTGTCAGTTTATTTCACTCTGCAAGTCCTTGTTTCCAGGGACCTGGAAGGACAGTGAGTGAATTGTCCTTGTGCTATATTGTGATTAAAAAAAACATTTTTTCTAGGGACAGAAAACTGTAGGTAGGGAGAGTGTTTTTTTTCTTTCACTCTGCAAGTCCTTGTTTCCAGGGACCTGTAAGGACAGTGAGTGAATTGTCCTTGTGCTATATTGTGCTTAAAAAAAACATTTATTCTAGGGACAGAAAACTGTAGGTAGGGAGAGTGTCAGTTTATTTCACTCTGCAAGTCCTTGTTTCCAGGGACCTGGAAGGACAGTGAGTGAATTGTCCTTGTGCTATATTGTGATTAAAAAAAACATTTTTTCTAGGGACAGAAAACTGTAGGTAGGGAGAGTGTTTTTTTTCTTTCACTCTGCAAGTCCTTGTTTCCAGGGACCTGGAAGGACAGTGAGTGAATTGTCCTTGTGCTATATTGTGCTTAAAAAAAACATTTATTCTAGGGACAGAAAACTGTAGGTAGGGAGAGTGTCAGTTTATTTCACTCTGCAAGTCCTTGTTTCCAGGGACCTGTAAGGACAGTGAGTGAATTGTCCTTGTGCTATATTGTGATTAAAAAAAACATTTTTTCTAGGGACAGAAAACTGTAGGTAGGGAGAGTGTTTTTTTTCTTTCACTCTGCAAGTCCTTGTTTCCAGGGACCTGTAAGGACAGTGAGTGAATTGTCCTTGTGCTATATTGTGATTAAAAAAAACATTTTTTCTAGGGACAGAAAACTGTAGGTAGGGAGAGTGTTTTTTTTCTTTCACTCTGCAAGTCCTTGTTTCCAGGGACCTGTAAGGACAGTGAGTGAATTGTCCTTGTGCTATAGTGTGCTTAAAAAAAACATTTATTCTAGGGACAGAAAACTGTAGGTAGGGACAGTGTCAGTTTCTTTCACTCTGCAAGTCCTTGTTTCCAGGGACCTGGAAGGACAGTGAGTGAATTGTCCTTGTGCTATATTGTGATTAAAAAAAACATTTTTTCTAGGGACAGAAAACTGTAGGTAGGGAGAGTGTTTTTTTTCTTTCACTCTGCAAGTCCTTGTTTCCAGGGACCTGGAAGGACAGTGAGTGAATTGTCCTTGTGCTATATTGTGCTTAAAAAAAACATTTATTCTAGGGACAGAAAACTGTAGGTAGGGAGAGTGTTTTTTTTCTTTCACTCTGCAAGTCCTTGTTTCCAGGGACCTGTAAGGACAGTGAGTGAATTGTCCTTGTGCTATAGTGTGCTTAAAAAAAACATTTATTCTAGGGACAGAAAACTGTAGGTAGGGACAGTGTCAGTTTCTTTCACTCTGCAAGTCCTTGTTTCCAGGGACCTGGAAGGACAGTGAGTGAATTGTCCTTGTGCTATATTGTGATTAAAAAAAACATTTTTTCTAGGGACAGAAAACTGTAGGTAGGGAGAGTGTTTTTTTTCTTTCACTCTGCAAGTCCTTGTTTCCAGGGACCTGGAAGGACAGTGAGTGAATTGTCCTTGTGCTATATTGTGCTTAAAAAAAACATTTATTCTAGGGACAGAAAACTGTAGGTAGGGAGAGTGTCAGTTTATTTCACTCTGCAAGTCCTTGTTTCCAGGGACCTGGAAGGACAGTGAGTGAATTGTCCTTGTGCTATATTGTGATTAAAAAAAACATTTTTTCTAGGGACAGAAAACTGTAGGTAGGGAGAGTGTTTATTTTCTTTCACTCTGCAAGTCCTTGTTTCCAGGGACCTCTAAGGACAGTGAGTGAATTGTCCTTGTGCTATATTGTGCTTAAAAAAAACATTTATTCTAGGGACAGAAAACTGTAGGTAGGGAGAGTGTCAGTTTATTTCACTCTGCAAGTCCTTGTTTCCAGGGACCTGGAAGGACAGTGAGTGAATTGTCCTTGTGCTATATTGTGATTAAAAAAAACCTTTTTTCTAGGGACAGAAAACTGTAGGTAGGGAGAGTGTTTTTTTTCTTTCACTCTGCAAGTCCTTGTTTCCAGGGACCTGTAAGGACAGTGAGTGAATTGTCCTTGTGCTATATTGTGCTTAAAAAAAACATTTATTCTAGGGACAGAAAACTGTAGGTAGGGAGAGTGTCAGTTTATTTCACTCTGCAAGTCCTTGTTTCCAGGGACCTGGAAGGACAGTGAGTGAATTGTCCTTGTGCTATATTGTGATTAAAAAAAAGGGATTTTTATAACAGCTTACCTGTAAAATCCTTTTCTTGGAGTACATCACGGGACACAGAGCGACTTAGTCATTACTAATGGGTTATATAGTTTACCTTCAGGTGTTGGCACTGGCCAATTCCAAACCGGAAGTACCCTCCCCTATATAAGCCCCTCCCACCCGGGAGCACCTCAGTTTTGTAGCCAAGCAATAAGTGTCCCAAAAAGAGGGGTGGGAGCTCTGTGTCCCGTGATGTACTCCAAGAAAAGGATTTTACAGGTAAGCTGTTATAAAAATCCCTTTTTCTTTTTCGTACATCACGGGACACAGAGCGACTTAGTCATTACTAATGGGACGTCCCAAAGCAATGCCAAATGAGGGGGGGGTACATAAGCTGGGCGCCATCAGGCATGAGGATCTTTTGCGGCCTGCAACACACTGCGCCCAAAGGCGACATCCTCCTGACTTCTAACGTCTACCTGATAGAATCTAGTAAACGTGTGTACCGAAGACCATGTTGCGGCCTTACATACTTGAGCCAGGGAGGCCTGGTGATGCACTGCCCATGAAGTTCCAACCGCTCTTGTGGAGTGCGCCCTAACTTTGAACGGAGGCGGTCTCTTTCTCAAGCCATAGGCTTGTATTATGACCTGTCGAATCCACTTGGCTAAAGTAGATTTTGATGCTGCCTGACCCCTTCTGGGGCCTTCCGGCAGAACAAACAAAGAATCCGTTCTGCGAATCTGAGCAGTGGCTTTTAGATAAGCTTTAACTGCTCTTACTACATCCAAAGAATGTAATAACTTTTCCTCTACTGAGCTAGGTTTGGGGAAAAAAGAAGGAAGAACCACATCTTGGTTCAAATGAAACCTCGATACCACCTTAGGAAGAAAGGCTGGATGAGGACGTAATACTACTCTGTCCTTATGGACCACCAGATATGGCTCCTTACAGGACATAGCTGCTAATTCCGACACTCTTTTAGCCGAACAAATGGCTACTAAGAAAACCAATTTCCTGGTGAGAAGAACCAAGGAAATGTGTTGTAATGGTTCAAACGGTTGTTTCTGTAGAACCGACAGAACCAGGTTTAAGTCCCAAGGACATATGGGAATACTAACCGGAGGGCTAATACGCATCACTCCTTGTATAAAGGCTTTGACTAGTGAATGCGAAGCCAAGGGCCTTTGAAAAAATATTGACAAGGCCGAAATCTGACCCTTGATAGTACTCAAGGCCAGCTTCCTATCTACAGCCCACTGTAGGAAGTCCAGAATCCTCCCTATCATGTACTTACGTGGATGCCATTTCTTGGTCTCACACCACGTAATGTACGCTTTCCAGATCCTATAATAGATCTGCCTGGATACCGGTTTCCTGGCATTGATCATGGTAGATACCACAGAATTAGAGAGCCCTCTCTTTTTCAGACTGTGGGCTTCAATAGCCAGGCCGTCAAACCTAGGGCTGGTAAGGAAGGGTGGTATATCGGTCCTTGCGACAGCAGGTCCGGACGAAGTGGGAGGGTCCAAGGACTCCTCACTGACATTTTTACAATCTCCGCGTACCATGCCCTTCGGGGCCACGCTGGAGCCACCAGAATCACTGGTTTCTTTTCTACCCTGATTCTGCGGAGTAATCGCGGTAACAATTGTGGCGGTGGGAATGCATATATCAGCTTGAACCGATCCCAAGGGAACACTAGGGCATCCGAGCCGCAAGCTAGGGGATCCCTTGTGCGAGACACAAACCTGTCCACCTTTGCGTTGAATCTGGATGCTAGCAGATCTACATCCGGTGTTCCCCACCGCTGGCATATTGCCTGGAAAACCTCGGGGTGAAGAGACCATTCCCCCGGGCATAATTGTTGGCGACTTAGAAAGTCCGCTCTCCAATTTTCCACTCCTGGGATGAAAACCGCGGATATGGCTGGGACATATCTTTCTGCCCACTCCAGGATGCAATTTGCTTCCTTCTGGGCTGCACGACTTTTGGTGCCACCCTGATGATTGATATATGCCACTGCCGTGGCATTGTCTGATTGAATTCTGACAGGGGACCCCTGGAGTTTGGATGTCCATGCTACTAGGGCATACCGGGCTGCTCGTATCTCTAAGAGATTGATGGGCAGGGCCTTTTCTGCTTCTGACCACCTGCCCTGGAGAGACCATTGCTCCAGCACTGCCCCCCAGCCGATGAGGCTGGCATCTGTAGTGACCACCTTCCAAGAAACCGGACTGAAGGGTTTCCCTCTTTCCAGATTCTGGGGCACCAACCACCAATGGAGGCTCTTGCGAACGGAAGGGGACAGGGACATTGGTAAGTCTAAAGCCTGAACTTTTTTGTTCCAGGCTGACAGTATGGCCCTTTGCAAATTCCTTGAATGGAATTGACCGTAGGGTACCGCTTCGAATGAAGCCACCATCTTTCCCAGCAGCCTCATGCAGAGACGTATGGATGGTTTTCTTTTTGTACCCACTAAGTGGGTCAAATTTCTTAAAGACGACACCTTCTCTGGAGGTAAGAAAATCTTTCTCTGATTTGAATCCAGCCTCAGCCCTAAGTATTCCAGACTTTTGACTGGTCTTAGAGCTGACTTGTCCCGGTTGATAATCCAACCGTGATATTCCAGATACTCGATTGTCTTGTGAATAGCTACTTCCAGCTTTTCCACTGAGTGGTCTATTAGTAGCAGGTCGTCTAGATATGCCATTATCGTTACACCCTGTGTTCTTAGATTGGCCAATAATGGGGCCAGAATTTTTGTGAACACTCGTGGTGCTGTGGCCAGACCGAAAGGTAAGGCTCTGAACTGAAAATGGCGCCCTTCTACTGCAAAGCGTAGAAATTTCTGATGGGCCGGAAAGATGGGAATATGCAGATAAGCATCCCTTATGTCGATCGAGGCTAGCCATTCCTGCCCTTGTAGGGCAGTGGCCACTGATCGGATCGACTCCATCCGAAAAGTCCTGATATTTAGGAACTTGTTTAGCCCTTTTAGATTTAATATGGGCCTCACGTCCCCATTTGGTTTGGGGACTGTGAAAAGGTTCGAGTAAAACCCGAATCCGCTTTCTTCCAGGGGAACCTTCATGATTACCCCTTGGAGCAATAGTTGTTCTAGTGCCAGAAGGAGGGATCCTCTCTTTTGGGGATCTCTTGGCACATTTGACCTCATAAATTGGGCAGGAGGAGTGCCTTTTAACTCCAGCTTGTATCCCAGACTTACTGCGGAGAGCACCCATCTGTCTCTGATGGTGTCCCGCCAGGTCTCTGTGAACAACTGAAGTCTTCCCCCCACCCGATTGAGCGGGGGCAATACTTCATGCCTTAGGGGGAGGTTTTGTACCTCTCTTGATCCAGGGCTTCTTGTTACCCTGTGATTGTCCCTGATTTCTGCCCCCTGAATTTGACCGCGGAGGCCGTCGGAACTGCTTCACAGCCGATGTGCCCGGGACTGGAGAGGTAGGCCTCTTAAAAGAAGGACTTCTACCCTTGTTCTTAACCGGTAAGAGTGAACTTTTACCGGCAGAAATTTTCTGGATATATTTGTCCAGATCTTCTCCAAATAAGCGTTCTCCATGAAATGGGAAGCTAACCAGCAGTTTTTTACAGGGAGCTTCAGCAGACCAGTTTTTGAGCCACAGAAGCCTACGCATATGTCTATAGACAGCGTAAAGCGGGAGGCCTGTTGGATTGTATCCTTTATGGCGTCCACCGCAAAACACAAGGCTCTAGGCAGGTCAGCTAGGGCATGAGCCTGCTGATCTGGTAAGTCCCTTAAGACTTGTTTCAACTGATCTTTCACTGCTTGGCAGACTCCAATCGCTGCTACCGCAGGTTGTGTCACCATACTTGCTGTAGAGAAAGCAGATTTTAGTAAAGACTCCAATTTTTTATCTATTGGGTCTTTGAACATTGGAACATTATCTACTGGACATGTCAGTGATTTGTTAACAGAAGAGATGGCTGCGTCCACTATAGGGACCCTCCATTTTCTTATGAACTTATCCTCCATGGGATAGATCACCGGAAATCTCTTGGGGGGAGCAAATATTTTATCAGGATGCTCCCAATCCTGGTAAATAAGCCCTTCTAATAAAGGGTGGATTGGGAAGGAACAGACCGCCTGGGGAGCTTTTAGCGACCCCAGCGAGGAAACCGTAGTGGATGGTGGTTCCGCCAGAGGCATTTTAAATGCTGATCGGACCATGTTAGTCAGAGACTGAACCCATAATCTTTCAGCCTGAGAAGCTGAGAAAGGTTCTTCCACTGTTGATTCCTCTATAAGTGAATCAACCTCATCCTGATCCCCTTCAGGTAGGTCGATCTCTGTGTGGGGCTGTTCCTCCACTAACAGGCACTCTGAAGGAGGAGACGGAGATCGGACGCGCTTTTCCTGTGACAGGGAAGCAGCGATCAATGCTGTTAATCTCTCTTCCAATCCTCCCAGAGTTGAGGATAAAACCTCCTCTGTTATATATACAGGAGCAGGTGGCCTGGGGACAGCCGCAGCACCAGGCATTCCTGCGGGGTTTCTACGGCTACTGACCTCTGCATTCTCAGGGGAGATTGGTGCAGTGCAAGCATGCCCAATATCCTCAGAGCCCGATGGAGACCCCTTTGGCTTCCTGGAAGATCTATTTCTGGAGCGTCTGGACGACCTATCCTTTAAGCACAAAGCTGAGGTATTCCCGTCGTCATACACCAATTTTTGCTGGTAATAGTCTAACACAGGTGCTGCTATATACCAGCTGGTGTCCACTAAAGTGCCTTTCTATGGGGATGCCTGCATCAACCGCCTCTGTGTGCCACTGTTTGTTGCTAGCTCTGTTTGCATGCAGCTGACACTTGTACTGTGTCTTTTAACCATGCTGGGACGCCCGCACATGCGCAGAAGCGCCGCGGCGCACATCGAGCGTCATCCACCCGCCCCGCCCCTTTTTTTTTCATAGGAGGCGCGTGCACGCGCCCGCGCGCGCGCCCGTGCGCCAATGGCGCCCTTTTCGAAAACCAACAGAGGACTAGGAGCCAGGGCCCTTTTTGCCGGAGGGCCTGTGCGGTGGATGAACGCAGCAACAGGGCAGAGGAAGTGGATTCCCTCAGAGAAACTTACCAGCTGCCTGAATCTTTTGAGTTGAGAAAACCAAAGATCCACATTTACAAGAAAAATGGACTACAGCGGCCTCTAGTGGTTTAACACAGGTACCGCGGTCCCTGTTTTTTTTTTTTTTTTTTCTTGACTACTATTAAAATTTTACATTTTCAGTAGTTATAGGCAAACACAGATATTTAGCGGGAATACCGTTAGGTAACAGACAGAAAGACAAATTAGGCTTGGGGGTCCCCCAATAGAACCAAGTTCCTGAGGGCCCCCACTTACCTGATCCCCGCCGCAGGACTTTGTTTGGTCCACAAAAGTCCAAACTTCACCTATCACGGCAGGCATTGTAATTAAACCTTCAGGGACCGGGTTCCCAAGGATTCCACTCCCCTGGACCTGTATAGCACCCTGCACAGACAGCGTCTTGGTCGTGGGTATGACCAGAGCTCTGGATCCCAGGGTCCAGCCCTCCTAAGAGAAGCATTACAGGCAAAACCTTGCTCTTCTGCTGCAAGGCCCGGGTACCGACCGTTTAGCTATGAAGCTTTTTTGGTGGGATCCGGAACAGCTTACTAAGGCCCAAAAGAACCTGTACGCAAGCCCAGTGAAAACACATGTTACTCTTTGGCCAACACCTTAGACACTGGCAAAAAACTGAGGTGCTCCCGGGTGGGAGGGGCTTATATAGGGGAGGGTACTTCCGGTTTGGAATTGGCCAGTGCCAACACCTGAAGGTAAACTATATAACCCATTAGTAATGACTAAGTCGCTCTGTGTCCCGTGATGTACGAAAAAGAAAAACATTTTTTCTAGGGACAGAAAACTGTAGGTAGGGAGAGTGTTTTTTTTCTTTCACTCTGCAAGTCCTTGTTTCCAGGGACCTGTAAGGACAGTGAGTGAATTGTCCTTGTGCTATATTGTGATTAAAAAAAACATTTTTTCTAGGGACAGAAAACTGTAGGTAGGGAGAGTGTCAGTTTATTTCACTCTGCAAGTCCTTGTTTCCAGGGACCTGGAAGGACAGTGAGTGAATTGTCCTTGTGCTATATTGTGATTAAAAAAAACATTTTTTCTAGGGACAGAGAACTGTAGGTAGGGAGAGTGTTTTTTTTCTTTCACTCTGCAAGTCCTTGTTTCCAGGGACCTGTAAGGACAGTGAGTGAATTGTCCTTGTGCTATATTGTGCTTAAAAAAAAACATTTTTTCTAGGGACAGAAAACTGTAGGTAGGGAGAGTGTTTATTTTCTTTCACTCTGCAAGTCCTTGTTTCCAGGGACCTCTAAGGACAGTGAGTGAATTGTCCTTGTGCTATATTGTGCTTAAAAAAAACATTTATTCTAGGGACAGAAAACTGTAGGTAGGGAGAGTGTTTTTTTTCTTTCACTCTGCAAGTCCTTGTTTCCAGGGACCTGGAAGGACAGTGAGTGAATTGTCCTTGTGCTATATTGTGCTTAAAAAAAAACATTTTTTCTAGGGACAGAAAACTGTAGGTAGGGAGAGTGTTTATTTTCTTTCACTCTGCAAGTCCTTGTTTCCAGGGACCTCTAAGGACAGTGAGTGAATTGTCCTTGTGCTATATTGTGCTTAAAAAAAACATTTATTCTAGGGACAGAAAACTGTAGGTAGGGAGAGTGTCAGTTTATTTCACTCTGCAAGTCCTTGTTTCCAGGGACCTGGAAGGACAGTGAGTGAATTGTCCTTGTGCTATATTGTGATTAAAAAAAACATTTTTTCTAGGGACAGAAAACTGTAGGTAGGGAGAGTGTTTTTTTTCTTTCACTCTGCAAGTCCTTGTTTCCAGGGACCTGTAAGGACAGTGAGTGAATTGTCCTTGTGCTATATTGTGATTAAAAAAAACATTTTTTCTAGGGACAGAAAACTGTAGGTAGGGAGAGTGTTTTTTTTCTTTCACTCTGCAAGTCCTTGTTTCCAGGGACCTGTAAGGACAGTGAGTGAATTGTCCTTGTGCTATAGTGTGCTTAAAAAAAACATTTATTCTAGGGACAGAAAACTGTAGGTAGGGACAGTGTCAGTTTCTTTCACTCTGCAAGTCCTTGTTTCCAGGGACCTGGAAGGACAGTGAGTGAATTGTCCTTGTGCTATATTGTGATTAAAAAAAACATTTTTTCTAGGGACAGAAAACTGTAGGTAGGGAGAGTGTTTTTTTTCTTTCACTCTGCAAGTCCTTGTTTCCAGGGACCTGTAAGGACAGTGAGTGAATTGTCCTTGTGCTATATTGTGCTTAAAAAAAACATTTATTCTAGGGACAGAAAACTGTAGGTAGGGAGAGTGTCAGTTTATTTCACTCTGCAAGTCCTTGTTTCCAGGGACCTGGAAGGACAGTGAGTGAATTGTCCTTGTGCTATATTGTGATTAAAAAAAACATTTTTTCTAGGGACAGAAAACTGTAGGTAGGGAGAGTGTTTTTTTTCTTTCACTCTGCAAGTCCTTGTTTCCAGGGACCTGGAAGGACAGTGAGTGAATTCTCCTTGTGCTATATTGTGCTTAAAAAAAACATTTATTCTAGGGACAGAAAACTGTAGGTAGGGAGAGTGTCAGTTTATTTCACTCTGCAAGTCCTTGTTTCCAGGGACCTGTAAGGACAGTGAGTGAATTGTCCTTGTGCTATATTGTGATTAAAAAAAACATTTTTTCTAGGGACAGAAAACTGTAGGTAGGGAGAGTGTTTTTTTTCTTTCACTCTGCAAGTCCTTGTTTCCAGGGACCTGTAAGGACAGTGAGTGAATTGTCCTTGTGCTATATTGTGCTTAAAAAAAACATTTATTCTAGGGACAGAAAACTGTAGGTAGGGAGAGTGTCAGTTTATTTCACTCTGCAAGTCCTTGTTTCCAGGGACCTGTAAGGACAGTGAGTGAATTGTCCTTGTGCTATATTGTGATTAAAAAAAACATTTTTTCTAGGGACAGAAAACTGTAGGTAGGGAGAGTGTTTTTTTTCTTTCACTCTGCAAGTCCTTGTTTCCAGGGACCTGTAAGGACAGTGAGTGAATTGTCCTTGTGCTATATTGTGATTAAAAAAAACATTTTTTCTAGGGACAGAAAACTGTAGGTAGGGAGAGTGTTTTTTTTCTTTCACTCTGCAAGTCCTTGTTTCCAGGGACCTGTAAGGACAGTGAGTGAATTGTCCTTGTGCTATAGTGTGCTTAAAAAAAACATTTATTCTAGGGACAGAAAACTGTAGGTAGGGACAGTGTCAGTTTCTTTCACTCTGCAAGTCCTTGTTTCCAGGGACCTGGAAGGACAGTGAGTGAATTGTCCTTGTGCTATATTGTGATTAAAAAAAACATTTTTTCTAGGGACAGAAAACTGTAGGTAGGGAGAGTGTTTTTTTTCTTTCACTCTGCAAGTCCTTGTTTCCAGGGACCTGGAAGGACAGTGAGTGAATTGTCCTTGTGCTATATTGTGCTTAAAAAAAACATTTATTCTAGGGACAGAAAACTGTAGGTAGGGAGAGTGTCAGTTTATTTCACTCTGCAAGTCCTTGTTTCCAGGGACCTGGAAGGACAGTGAGTGAATTGTCCTTGTGCTATATTGTGATTAAAAAAAACATTTTTTCTAGGGACAGAAAACTGTAGGTAGGGAGAGTGTTTATTTTCTTTCACTCTGCAAGTCCTTGTTTCCAGGGACCTCTAAGGACAGTGAGTGAATTGTCCTTGTGCTATATTGTGCTTAAAAAAAACATTTATTCTAGGGACAGAAAACTGTAGGTAGGGAGAGTGTCAGTTTATTTCACTCTGCAAGTCCTTGTTTCCAGGGACCTGGAAGGACAGTGAGTGAATTGTCCTTGTGCTATATTGTGATTAAAAAAAACATTTTTTCTAGGGACAGAAAACTGTAGGTAGGGAGAGTGTTTTTTTTCTTTCACTCTGCAAGTCCTTGTTTCCAGGGACCTGTAAGGACAGTGAGTGAATTGTCCTTGTGCTATATTGTGCTTAAAAAAAACATTTATTCTAGGGACAGAAAACTGTAGGTAGGGAGAGTGTCAGTTTATTTCACTCTGCAAGTCCTTGTTTCCAGGGACCTGGAAGGACAGTGAGTGAATTGTCCTTGTGCTATATTGTGATTAAAAAAAACATTTTTTCTAGGGACAGAAAACTGTAGGTAGGGAGAGTGTTTTTTTTCTTTCACTCTGCAAGTCCTTGTTTCCAGGGACCTGTAAGGACAGTGAGTGAATTGTCCTTGTGCTATATTGTGATTAAAAAAACATTTTTTCTAGGGACAGAAAACTGTAGGTAGGGAGAGTGTTTTTTTTCTTTCACTCTGCAAGTCCTTGTTTCCAGGGACCTGGAAGGACAGTGAGTGAATTGTCCTTGTGCTATATTGTGCTTAAAAAAAAACATTTTTTCTAGGGACAGAAAACTGTAGGTAGGGAGAGTGTTTATTTTCTTTCACTCTGCAAGTCCTTGTTTCCAGGGACCTCTAAGGACAGTGAGTGAATTGTCCTTGTGCTATATTGTGCTTAAAAAAAACATTTTTTCTAGGGACAGAAAACTGTAGGTAGGGAGAGTGTTTATTTTCTTTCACTCTGCAAGTCCTTGTTTCCAGGGACCTCTAAGGACAGTGAGTGAATTGTCCTTGTGCTATATTGTGCTTAAAAAAAACATTTATTCTAGGGACAGAAAACTGTAGGTAGGGAGAGTGTCAGTTTATTTCACTCTGCAAGTCCTTGTTTCCAGGGACCTGGAAGGACAGTGAGTGAATTGTCCTTGTGCTATATTGTGATTAAAAAAAACATTTTTTCTAGGGACAGAAAACTGTAGGTAGGGAGAGTGTCAGTTTCTTTCACTGTGAAAGTCCTTGTTTCAAGGGACAGAGAAGGACACCTGAAGGTAGCCCTTATTGCTTTTTTCCCATCTCCCTGCAGGCCATCTATTAGAATGTCTGGAAGGCAAACAAGGAGAGGCAGACAGTCAGGAGGCAATAAAAGAGGGCAAGCAGGCTCTGTGTCTGGGGGCAACAGTGCTGGTCGTGGACGCGGTGCATTGTCATCAGCACATGGCCATGGGACACGCTTGTCCTTCTTTTCGGCAGCTGGACATGTTGAGCCACATCATGCCGAAGACTTGGTAGAGTGGATGACCAAGCCCTCCTCCTCCTCCTCATCCTCTCTCACCCAGGCTCAGGGTACTGGAAAAGCAGCTGCCAAAGCGTCGTCTTCCCTGGTATCAATGTCAGACAAATCATCAGTCACTCCTTCCCTAGACCCACCATGTCCTCCTCCTGAGGAGTCCCCCGAACTGTTTCAGCACAGTGTTGGGTACATGCTCCAGGAGGATGCCCAGCGTTTCGAAGGGTCTGATGATGAAACCCAGCTAGAGGAAGGCAGTAGCGTGAGAGCAGACAGAGGGGATGCTCAAGAAGGACACCAATCTGGCAGTCATGTTCCAGCAGCTGCAGCATACTGCCAGATTGGCTCCAGTGATGAGGAGGGAGGGGATGATGAGGTCACTGACTCCACGTGGGTGCCTAATAGGAGAGAGGAGGAGGATGAGGAGGAGGCACATCTCCAACGAGGCAGGATGCCCTTTGGTGGCCAGCGTAAGGGCAGTACACCGACGGAATCACACCGCAGAGCTCCGCCTGTGCAGGGCGCTGCCTCTGCCCGTCATTCAAAAAGTTCTTTGGTGTGGGCCTTTTTTGAGGCTAGTGCATCAGATCGCACAGCTGCTGTTTGCAACATATGTCTCAAGCGTATATCGCGTGGCCAAAACATCAGCCGCTTGGGTACCACATGCCTGACCAGACATATGTTGACCTGCCATGCAGCTCGTTGGCAAGCCTACCTCAAAGACCCACACCAAAGAACAAAGCGGACCTCTCCTTGCACCGCATCAGCTGGGATCTCCAACCCCACTATAACTTCAGTCCTCTCTGAAACATGCACTGAGAGGAATGAAGGTGTAGAATTAGGTGTGTCACAGCCAAGTACTTGCGCCCACTCTGCTAGCAGTACACCGACGTCCGATTCTAGCAGGCAAATTTCCCTGCCCCAGCTGCTGGACCGTCGAAAGAAGTTCACTCCCAGCCATCCACATGCCCAGCGGTTGAATGCTAGCTTGGCTAAATTGCTAGCGCTTCAACTGCTGCCTTTTCAGTTGGTAGACTCGGCCCCCTTCCGTGAGTTTGTGCAATGTGCGGTTCCTCAGTGGCAGGTTCCCAAACGCCACTTTTTCTCACGGAAGGCTATTCCGGCTCTCTACCGGCATGTGGAAGGCAATGTCTTGGCCTCGCTGGACAGGGCGGTCAGCGGTAAGGTGCATATTACCGCTGACTCATGGTCCAGCAGGCATGGACAGGGACGTTACCTTTCTTTCACGGCCCATTGGGTCACTCTTTTGGCAGCTGGGAAGGATTCAGGACAAGGTGCAGTAGTGTTGGAGGTTGTCCCACCGCCACGCCTCCAAAATGCTACTACTGGTTGTGACACACCTCTCTCCTCCACCCCCTCCTCTTCTTCTTCCTCCATGGCCTCTTCCTGTGGTTTGTCCTATGAACCAGCGGTGCTCCGTAGCCGTTCACGGGGCTACGCAAGTACGCAGGCAAAAAGATGCCATGCCGTGCTTGCGCTGGTGTGTTTGGGGGACAGAAGCCACACTGGGGCAGAGGTCCTGTCTGCTCTGCAGGGCCAGGCCGAGAGGTGGTTGACGCCACGCCAGCTTAAGCCAGGAATGGTGGTTTGCGACAATGGCACCAACCTCCTCTCCGCCCTCCGACAGGGACAACTGACCCATGTGCCCTGTGTGGCTCACGTCCTTAACCTGGTGGTGCAGCGCTTCTTGGGCAGGTACCCGGGCTTACAGGATGTCCTGAGGCAGGCCAGGAAAGTCTGTGTGCATTTCCGCAGATCTTATAATGCCAGTGCTCGCCTGGCTGAGCTGCAAAAGGAGTTGAACCTGCCCAAGAACCGCCTTATATGTGACATGCCCACCAGGTGGAACTCAACGTTGGCCATGCTGCAGCGGCTGCACACGCAGCAGAGGGCCATCAATGAGTACCTGTGCGACTACGGCACCAGGACAGGGTCAGGGGAGCTTGGTTTTTTTTCTCCACGCCAGTGGGGCATGATCAGGGATGCATGCACTGTCCTGGCACCATTTGAGGAGGCCACGAGGATGGTGAGCAGTGACAGTGCATGCATCAGTGACACTGTACCTCTTGTCCACCTGTTGGAGCACACGCTGCGTGGAATAATGGACAGGGCACTTGAGGCAGAACAGAGGCAGGAAGAGGAGGACTTCCTTGCCTCTCAAGGCCCCCTTTACCCAGACAGTGTTCCTTCTGTCCCACCCATCGCACAGGAAGAGGAGGAGGAGGAGGAGGAGGAGGAGGAGGATTGTGTCAGCATGGAGGTGGAGGCTGGCACTCAGCATCATCAGCAGCAGTCTTTTAGGGATGATTTACAGTCCCAAGAAACCAGTGGACTTGTACGTGGCTGGGAGGAGGTGGCTGCGGATCATGTCGTCCTTAGTGACCCAGAGGACTCCGGAGCGAATGCCTCAGCAAACCTACGCTGCATGGCCTCCCTGATCCTGCAAAGTCTGCGGAAGGATCCTCGTATTCTTCGGATCAAGGAGAGGGACCATTACTGGCTGGCCACTCTCCTTGATCCACGGTACAAGGGTAAGGTTGCGGACCTTATGTTACCGTCGCAGAGGGAGCAGAGGATGAGACAACTCCGGGAGGCCTTGCAGAAAGGTCTGTGCAACGCGTTCCCAGAGACTGGGAGGTTGCAAACTCCTGGTCCTGGACAACGAGTTGCTGAGGCTTCGGCCAGTCAAAGAAGGAGCGGTGGGGAAGGTGGCCGTCTGACCGATGCGTTCAGACAATTCTTTAGTCCGCAGCCCCAAAGTATGATCGGTTCCAGCAACCATCGCCAGCGTCTGATAAACATGGTGCAGAAATATCTAGGGGCAAGGTCAGACTTGGACACCTTCCCCACCGAAAATCCTCTGGCTTACTGGGTCTTGAGGATGGATCACTGGCCAGAGCTTGCACAGTATGCAATTGAGCTACTGGCCTGTCCTGCATCCAGCGTTCTTTCGGAACGCACATTCAGTGCTGCTGGAGGATTTGTCACGGATCACAGGGTGCGCCTGTCCACCGACTCGGTTGATCGACTGACTTTCATCAAGATGAACCAGTCTTGGATCACCACCAGCTACCACACACCTGATGCTGATATAACAGACTAATTGATTTTAACATGTCACATCCCTTCAAGACTGATGCTGATGCTGAGTGCCTGTGCTGTTATGTTGACTGGCTATCCTCCTCCTCCGAGTCCTCAATGATACGATTGATGATGATAGCTTGTAAGATCATTTTTGTTTATGGGTGCCGCCACCAGTGCCTAACGCCCAATTTTTCAGCCCCTGTTTAACAGGGGCGTGTAATTACAATTTTTGAAGCAATACTTTGCAACAGGGCTCATTGCTGTGCTCCAAGTACAGTATCTGTGAGGAGTTGCAGTGTTGTGCCACCAGTGCCTAAGGCCCAATTTTTCAGCCCCTGTTTAACAGGGGCGTGTCATTACAATTTTTGAAGCAATACTTTGCAACAGGGCTCATTGCTGTGCTCCAAGTACAGTATCTGTGAGGAGTTGCAGTGTTGTGCCACCAGTGCCTAAGGCCCAATTTTTCAGCCCCTGTTTAACAGGGGCGTGTCATTACAATTTTTGAAGCAATACTTTGCAACAGGGCTCATTGCTGTGCTCCAAGTACAGTATCTGTGAGGGGTTGCAGTGTTGTGCCACCAGTGCCTAAGGCCCAATTTTTCAGCCCCTGTTCAACAGGGGCATGTAATTACAATTCTTGATCTAATAATTCACAGCAGGGCCCATTGCTGCACCCACCAAGAGTAACTGTCAGGGCTTACAGTGTTGTGGCACCAGCACCACCATCAAAGGCCCAATTTTTACTACCACTGTTCAACAATTATATGTAATTAAAATTCCTGATATAATAGTTGACAGCAGGGCGTTCCAGCACCAACCAAGAGTAACTGTGAGTGCTTACAGTGTTGTGCCAACACCAACAACTAAGGGGCCTATTTCTGCAGAGTATATACGGCAGGTCCCTACTTTCAAACATCCAACTTACAAACGACTCCTACTTGCAAACGCAAGAAGACAACAGGAAGTGAGAGGAAATCTACCACTAGGAAGGAAAATTCTCTCCTGTAAGAATAAATATGGGAGAAAGGTGTCTCCTCTGTACTGATGCTTTATCAGCAATCCTTGTTTCAAGAAAAAGACCACATTTCAAAAAGAGTTGTCATTGGGACGGAAAGTGAGGTGAAATGTTCTGAACAGGGGCACAGACAGCAAAACAAATGTTACAGGGGTGATAACCCTTACCTATGTTTTCCAAAAAGTTTAAAAATAGATTTTTGGTCTGGAGCTACACTTCAACAATGTACCTGTTCAAAATTACAAACAGACTCTACATAAGAACAAACCTACAGTCCCTGTCTTGTATGCACCGCCTGTATAGGGCTGTTCAGAGTATATAGGGCCTTTTTTATTTTATGTGCGGGGTTCCCCTTAATATCCATACAAGACCCAAAGGGGCTGGTAATGGGCTGGGGTAGGGGGGGGGGGTCATGGGGTAGCTATGCCATTTTTCTTAAAGAATTTCATCCATATTACCGGGACCAGACATTACATTAAAGCCGCAAGCAGTTTTAAATGGCTTTTTTTTCCTTTAGAAGTGTCATTTTGTGCAGGGACAGTTCTAAACACGGGAAACACGTGGCACTTCACAGGCATACTTTAGACACCCCCCAGGTACGATATTTAAAGGAATATTTGACTTTTTTTTTTTCACTTTATGCATCATTAAAATGACTGCTCCCGAAAAACGACCGTTTTTAAAACTTCTTTTTGCATTGATACATGTCCCCTGGTGCAGAACCCGGGTTCCCAAACCCTTTTTAGGACAATAACATGCATAATAGTTGTTATAATTAGCACTTTAGAATTCGAACGTTCGCATCCATTGTATTTAATAGGGTTCTAATGTTCGTTCGAACTTTCGGTCCGTTCGCGGGTTCTGGTGCGAACCGAACCCGGGGGTGTTCGGCTCATCACTACTGGCGGCACTCATACGTCTATTTCTCAAAGACAACCTCTGGATATGACGCTGAGCACTTGCACTCAACTTCTTCTTCTAGTCGACCATGGCAAGGCCTGTTCTGAGTGGAACCTGACCTGTTAAACCTCTGTGTGGTCTTGGCCACCGCTCTGCAGCTCAGTTTCAGGGTCTTGGCAATCTTCTTATAGCCTAGGCAATCTTTATGTAGCACAACAATTCTTTTTTTCAGCTCCTTCGAGAGTTCTTTGCCATGAGGTGCCATGTTGAACTTCCAGTGACCAGTATGGGAGAGCGATAACACCAAATTTAACACACCTGCTCCCCATTCACACTTGATTGGGTCATTCTAACACATGAATATGCTTTGATCTAAACCATTCCATTGTAGCTCTGGCTGTGTGGTTAGGGTCCTTGTCCTGCTGGAAGGTGAACCTCTGCCCCAGTCTCAAGTCTTTTGCAGACTCTAACAGGTTTTCTTCTAAGATTTCCCTGTATTTGGCTCCACCCATCTTTCCATCAACTCTGACCAACTTCCCTGTCCCTGCTGAAGAAAAGCAACCCTACAACATGATGCTGCCACCACCATGTTTCACAGTTGGGATGTGTGTTCAGGGTGATGTGCAGTGTTAGTTTTCTGCCACACATAGCGTTTTGCTTTTAGACCAAAAAGTAAAATGTTGGTCTCATCTGACTAGAGCACATTCTTCCACATGTTTGCTGTGTCCCTCACATGGTTCACGCAAACTGAAAACAGGACTTCTTATGGCTTTTTTTCAACAATGGCTTTCTTCTTGCCACTCTTCCATAAATGCCAGATTTGTGGAGTGCACGGCTAATAGTTGTCCTGTGGACAGATTGTCTCACCTGAGCTGTGGATCTATGCAGCTCCTCTGGAGTTACCATGAGCCTCTTGGCTGCTTCTCTGATTAATACTCTCCTTGCCTGGCCTGTCAGTTTAGGTGGATGGCCATGTCTTGGTAGGTTTGCAGTTGTGCCATACTCTTTCCATTTTTGGATGATGGATTGAACAGTACTTTGGGAGATGTTCAAGGCTTGGGATATTTGTTTATAACCTAACCCTGCTTTAAACTTACCCACAACTTTATCCCAGACCTGTGCGGGGTGTTCCTTGGCCTTCATGATGCTGTTTGTTCACTAACAAACCTCTGAGGGTTTCACAGAACAGCTGTATTTTATATTGAGATAACATTTTACACAGGTGGACTCTATTTACTAATTAGGTGACTTCTGAAGGCAATTGGTTCCACTATATTTTAGTTAGGGTTATCAGAGTAAAGGGGGCTCAATACAAATGTTTGCCACACTTTTCAGATATTTATTCGTAAACAAAATTGAAAAACATTTTTTATTTTCCTTCCACAATTATGTGCTACTTTGTGTCGGTCTATCACATAAAAATCCCAATAAAATTAATTTACGTTTTTGGTTGTAACATGACAAAATGTGCAGAATTTCAAATACTTTTTCAAGGCACTGTATATGGTACTTATAGTTCTTATTCTGATTTATAGCCACTAGAGGGCACATATGTTAGACATTGTAATTAGAATGCTTCAGTTACATCATGCAATGCATACTATATGCATTTTAGCTTGACTTCTGGGCTATTGGGTGGTTATATCCCCTTGACTAAAGTCTGTAACCACTTGTTTACAATCTCAGTAGGGGCACAGTGGATGGGTTAGTGAAATGTAGAAAAACAAATCTTTTTTCTAAAAATTTACTAGATTGTATTTTTTTTGTTTCAGAATGGACTCAATGCTTTGCATCTTGCTGCCAAAGAAGGACATCTCTATCTTGTTAATGAACTGCTGGAAAGGGGGTCTTCAGTGGATTCTTCAACTAAGGTACAATTATAAGATAAAAAAATATCTAAAATTTCAAAACAGAGAAATGTATAAAAGAAGCAGTTTGTTTTAATGCAAATAGAACAGGACACTGATGGATGAGAGGCTGAGGAATGATACACTATAATTAATTTGTAGGTTTATCTCTAGGCATTGCATTTACTTGTATTAAAACAGTTGAAGGTGCCGCTTATTCAAAGGTCACCTCCCATGATGAACGCTGTCTTTTAAATCACACAAATTTTCTTGTTTACAAGCAAGTGAAAGTAGAGCTCCTGTTTTACTTCCATGCCTGCTCAGATGTTAGCACATCAGGTCTCAGAGACCTTAGAACCACAGTCACATCTCTGTCTCTTTCTCCTCCTCCTGGCCTTTCACATAGCAGAGCCTGGGGCTTCATCTGCTTTGAAGCGGAATTCCAGGGATCGATTTTTTTGAGTAGGTATATTGGTCCTACCCATGGGACTGCTGTGAAAGCTGAGAAACTTCCAAGGAGTGTGCTGAGCTGCGACCCTGCTGCATAGTAACCACAGGAGCTCACCTGCTCAGCATGGGCACTGTTCATAGAATATCTTGCATTTTTCTCAATGAATGGAAAGCATTTTCTGATTGATCAGTGGGGATTGTGAAGTCACTGTCCCGACTCTTCACCTCGTCCAATCAGAGAATGCCTTGCATTAATTGTGAAAATTGAAAGGCGTGCTTGGAATGGCGGCTATAGTCACTTCTAGTATTACATTACAAAAAAGAGTTAAGTTCTAACTGATATGGTGAACACATAGGACTTGGTCAGATTTCTAGTTATGAAAAAAGAACAAAAGAATATCAAACAAAGCGACAGCTATGAAGCCTAGTATACTATGGTGTGTTGAGATAATGAGTAATATATGCTTTTTTTTTAGGTTTTATTTTAGCTCACATATGATGTATAATGTTGTCACTGAACATTACAGAATACACACATAAATAGGCACGATTGACAGCTTAACTACTTGCCGCCCGCGCTATAGCCGAAAGGCGGCTACAGCGCAGGCCTTAATTGCCGGGAGGGAGTCCATGGACGTCCTCCAGAACAAGCGCTGTTTGCACGTCCCTGTGGATTACGCGCGGCGTGCTTTGTGATCACTGCATCCATGAGACTCGGGTGATCACAAATAAGAGTAAGGGGTCGATCCTGGCCCCTTACCACGTGATCAGCTGTCTGCCAATGACGGCTGATCACGTAAACAGAATTATATATTATAATACATATCAATAAAACTATATTTTGCTTTGATTGCTTTAAATGTTATATGAAACATAGGTTAGAAGTGTGATAATAGTGTTTTATATCTTTTCAGAAAGGGAACAGTGCGCTGCACATTGCTTCCCTGGCTGGGCAGGTAGAAGTTGTGAAGACTCTGGTCAAGCAAGGAGCCAATATCAATGCCCAGTCCCAGGTACTGTATTAAATGTGACCTTGTAATAATATCTGATTACCTGTACTGTTATAATAAATCTATAATGTAGTTATTATGGTAAAATTCCAGAAACAAGACTTGTGTGATTTTAAATGTCTAACTGAAAGATAACACATGCTAAGTATTACATGTTTATCAAATCAAGACAAAAACTTCTATTGCGTCTATTACTTATATTTGTAAATGACCTCTTAGTAGCAGTCCTGGGACATAAATGTGTTTTTCTGTCTTGAAAATAGGGTAGGGTAACACCCAAAGTCTTTTTTTTTTTCTCATTAAAGATTTATTATAGAAATTGAAGCATACAAAATGAAGCCCCAAGTCTTAATTTATTCTAACTGTCCCTTTTATAAATTGACAGTTAAGCACAAATTTTAAAACTTTGCATATGAATGATACAAGTAAAACAAAATCAGCAAAATAAATAGCTTAGGAAAGCAGGGGATGAATGAGTCAGTAAAACAAACAATTAGGGTTAACAGGAGTTTAACTTTTATTTAAAGGAATAAAAACTTTTATAATTACATGTTTTCTTGAACTCAAATTATGTGCAGATCAAAAGACAATATTTTGATTCATACAGTATAACATTAATTTATGAATGGGGTATTTATAAGAAAGGGGGTTGGAAAAACTCAGCTGATTAGCAATTAAGTTTGGTTAGAGGTATTGTGCACGATAATTTGATCTGCACATAACAATAATTTGTTAATTGTGAAGTTGTGCACACCATCCCCTGACTGGGACTGAAGCTTGGTTAGAGGCAAAAGCATTTTGCTCTTTTCATAACACTAATATTTGACTGAAGGCTTCAACTGAACCATTCATTTGTAAATGAATAAAGTGCAGGACCTGACATATGGGTAATTATTAGAGAGTTTAGTTAGGGGCACAAGTCATGTATTCTCAGTGACATTAACCACTTCCCTACCACCCACCGTCAAATGACGTCCTTGGCTTTGTGCGGTGACAACATCTGAATGATTATTCAGATATCATTTTTTTCAGCCGGCGATTCTGTGCACGATAAAAATGATCATAGCGGCAGTTCCGCCGCTTGATCGTTCTTATAGGCGGCGGGAGGGGACGTCCCCCCCCCTCCCGCCGCCATCTGGTGCTTCTCTGGGCTCTCCCGTGCCATCTGGGGCTCGGAGAACGAATTGGCTGGCGCCGGATGGGAAGCATAGAGATGACTGGTGACCAGTCATCTCTATGACCGTCAGAGGCCCGGGCGCGACGTTATGACATCACGCCGGGTTCCCGTATGTAAACAAAGCCGTAATCTCGGCTGTCACCATGAGATCGGTGAATTTTTTTGACCGATCTCATGCTTTCCAGCCTGGAGGAGAGATGTGGGGTCTTATTGACCCTGCATTTCTCCATAAAGAGGACCTGTCACAATAGATTCATATTACAATTGATGTTTACATTCCTTGTAATAGGAATAAAAGTGATCAAAAAAACAAAAAAGTTAAAAAAAGAGTAAGAAATACAAAAAATGAATGATACAAGTAAAACAAAATCAGCAAAATAAATAGCTTAGGAAAGCAGGGGATGAATGAGTCAGTAAAACAAACAATTAGGGTTAACAGGAGTTTAACTTTTATTTAAAGGAATAAAAACTTTTATAATTACATGTTTTCTTGAACTCAAATTATGTGCAGATCAAAAGACAATATTTTGATTCATACAGTATAACATTAATTTATGAATGGGGTATTTATAAGAAAGGGGGTTGGAAAAACTCAGCTGATTAGCAATTAAGTTTGGTTAGAGGTATTGTGCACGATAATTTGATCTACACATAACAATAATTTGTTAATTGTGAAGTTGTGCACACCATCCCCTGACTGGGACTGAAGCTTGGTTAGAGGCAAAAGCATTTTGCTCTTTTCATAACACTAATATTTGACTGAAGGCTTCAACTGAACCATTCATTTGTAAATGAATAAAGTGCAGGACCTGACATATGGGTAATTATTAGAGAGTTTAGTTAGGGGCACAAGTCATGTATTCTCAGTGACATTAACCACTTCCCTACCACCCACCGTCAAATGACGTCCTTGGCTTTGTGCGGTGACAACATCTGAATGATTATTCAGATATCATTTTTTTCAGCCGGCGATTCTGTGCACGATAAAAATGATCATAGCGGCAGTTCCGCCGCTTGATCGTTCTTATAGGCGGCGGGAGGGGACGTCCCCCCCCTCCCGCCGCCATCTGGTGCTTCTCTGGGCTCTCCCGTGCCATCTGGGGCTCGGAGAACGAATTGGCTGGCGCCGGATGGGAAGCATAGAGATGACTGGTGACCAGTCATCTCTATGACCGTCAGAGGCCCGGGCGCGACGTTATGACATCACGCCGGGTTCCCGTATGTAAACAAAGCCGTAATCTCGGCTGTCACCATGAGATCGGTGAATTTTTTTGACCGATCTCATGCTTTCCAGCCTGGAGGAGAGATGTGGGGTCTTATTGACCCTGCATTTCTCCATAAAGAGGACCTGTCACAATAGATTCATATTACAATTGATGTTTACATTCCTTGTAATAGGAATAAAAGTGATCAAAAAAACAAAAAAGTTAAAAAAAGAGTAAGAAATACAAAAAAGTAAAAAACATTTTTTTAAAAATAATAATAAAAAAAAAAAAAACGCCCATGTCCCGGTAGCTCGCGCTCAGAAGAGAACACACACTTAAGTCCCGCCCACATATGTAAACGCCGTTCAAACCACACATGTGACGTATTGCTGTGTGCGTTAGAACAAGTGCAACAATTCTAGCACTAGACCTCCTCTGTAATGCGAAAATGGAAACGTGTAAAAAAAATTTAAGCATCGCCTAGGGAGATTTTTAAGTATTGAAGTTTGGTGTCATTCCATGAGTGTTCGCAATTTTAAAGCGGGACATGTTAGGTATCTATTTACTGAGCATAACAACATATTTCACATTATACCAAAAAATTGGGCTAACTTTACTGTTTTGTAATTTTTTTAAATTCATGAAATCATTTTTTTTCCAAAAAAAAGGCATTTGAAAATTTATTGCGCAAATAACGAGCGAGATAAAAATTTACAATGACCGACATTTTATTCCCTAGGGTGTCTGCTAAAAAAACATATATAACGTTTAGGGTTTTGAAGTAATTTTATAGCCATAAATTTATGATTTTTACATGAAGGAGAGAAGTGCCAGAATAGGCCCGATGCTGAAGTGGTTAAAGCCTCGTACACACAGCCGGTTTTTCCGACGGGAAAACTGCGAGGAGAGCTTTTGGTCGGGAATCCCGGCCGTGTGTTTGCTCCCTCGCAGTTTTTCCGACGGGAAAACTGCCAAAAACCACCGAACAAAAAAAGAGAACCTGCTCTCTTTTTTCCTTCCCGGGATTCCCGGCGGACTTTTTCCTGGCAGTTTTTGGTAGTTTTCCTATGGGAAAAACTGCGATGGAGCATACACACTGTTGGGATTCCCGACCAAAGCTCTCATCTGAGTTTTCCCGACAGGAAAACTGGCCGTGTGTACGGGGGAAAAGTTACCGAGCAGGTTCTCGGCTTTCCCCTCGGGATTTCCGACTGAACTTTTCCCGTCGGAAATCCCGCACGTGTGTACTAGGCATCAGAGTTTTGGGGCCCAGTGGAACAAAACCAAAAAAGTCTTCAGGTACCTTTATACTAACTTTTTACAGATTTCACAAATGGAGTAGCATGAGATGTAATAGCAGCCTCTTCTGGGCCTGTAACCAAATTCTTCGTCTTTCAGTGCCGTAAACCCTTGGATCAGGTGGACAAGATGGCGCGCACCCACGCCTACAGTGTATTCTGCTATAGCACCTAGCCTAAGAGTATATAGGCGCTGAAAGAGGAAGGATTTAGTTATCATTTAGCAGCACCGCTGGCCCTGGTGCCTGCTGTGTCTCTTCTTTCTCATACCTTTGATATTGCACTCCCTACTCAAGAAAATGTGAATTTGATCATGGTTTTTATTTATTCAATATCATGTAAGTTTTTAATGCACCATAATTGTGCATTTTCCCGTTCTCTTTCTCTTTTTTGAGACCTGCATTTCACCTTGTGCGCTATTGGGGAAGCTACATGTTTCTTTTTGGCCAGGAAACATGTTTTGAAACAAGGATCATGGGACTGTACTTTAAGAACCAAGGCTGACATAAGTGCAGACTTGAATATGGTTCTGAGAATGTATGACATGGAAAACCTTAAGAAGAATAGACTGCAACAGCAGGAGACCATGTCAGATTCCATTCCTGTCAGCAAAGAACAGAAAGCTTAAGCTGAAGTGGGCACAGACACCCCAACAGTTGAAGACTGGAAAATGTCTTCTGGTCTGAAGAATTTGCAATTAAATTCAGTTAGGAACTAAACTGGTAGGGCCAGAATTTGGTGTCATCAGTGTGAATCCATGGACCCAACTTGCCTATTATAAGCAGTCCAGACTGGTGATGTAATGGCGTTGGAAATATTTTTTTTGTGGCCCATCAATACCAATTGCCTTCCACAGGCTATTTGAATATTGTTGCAAACCATGTGCATCCCATTAGGGTTATAACTTACTATACTGTAGTGAGAGTGAGTGTATTTGTAGAACAAGATTCCTGGGTTTACTTCATGGGGCTATGTACAGCCTACCTGGCAGCCCTTCCCGAAAATATCAATACAATTTGTTTGCTAAAAATACACTAAATTCAATATTAGCTTACACAAACACAACATACAGTAGCTAATTCTAAAACATACAACTGTTTTGAGTTAATAAAAAAGGTTTGGACATGAATGAGGTCTTGGGGCACTTTGGCTTGTACAGTTTATTTTTTTAATGTGGCTGCAGCTGTGTGCAGGTAGCTTATGTTATGTGTACAAACACAGCTGCAGGTCCTAATTGAACAGGCGTGTAGGTGCAGGTGTATGGCTCCAAGCATAGACAGTGTGCATTTGGTGCCACTCTCCCACATAGTTACATAGTTGGTTACATAGTTACATAGTTGGTAAGGTTGAAAAAAGACCACCAAGTCCAACCTGTGTGTGTGCACTTTTATGTCAGTATTACATTGTATATCCCTGTATGTTGTGGACGTTTAGGTGCCTATCTAATAATTTTTTTAAATTATCGATGCTCCCTGCTTGTGGAAGAGAATTCCACATCCTTACCGCTCTTACAGTAAAGAACCCTTTAAAGAGGAAGTAAACCCTCCGTTCAAAAACGAAAAAAATAAAGATCCTGCAAGACAAAAGCATAATCAGCTAGTATACAAAACATACTAGCTGATTATGTTTTACTTACCTCCGATCGAAGCCCCCGCAGCGGTCCACGTCTCCCCCTCTGGCCGCCGACATGTTGTCCCGGAGTGACTTCCTGTTATCGCCGCTCCGGCGCTGTGATTGGCCGGAGCGGCGATGACGTCACATGCATGCGCACTTGGGCAGGCAAGATCCCATTCAGAAAGACGTCCCGCTAGTGCGCATGCGTGTGACGTCAACGGTGCTGTGTTTTTCAGCAAATATCTCCTTAACCGTGTAGGTTAAGGAGATATTTCTTGCGCCTACAGGTAAGCCTTAATCTAGGCTTACCTGTAGGTGCAAGTTGTCTAAGTGGATTTACAACCACTTTAAACAGCTTTTCTTTTAATTTTAGTGAATGGCTGCAAGTTTTTTTAAATGCCCTTTCGTGGAAAAGTTTTATCCCTCTTGTGGGGTCACCAGTACGGTATTTGTACATTTGAAATGATATCCCCTCTCAAGTGTCTCTTTTCTAGAGAGAGAGTAAGTTCAGTGCTGGTAATCTTTCCTTATAACTAAGATCCTCCTGTCCCTTTATTAGCTTTGTTGCCCTTCTCTGGACTCTCTCCAGTTCCAGCACATCCTTCCTGAGGACTGGAGACCAGAACTGGACTGCATACTCCAGGTGCGGCCAGACCAGAGTCTTGTAGAGTGGGAGGATTATCATTTTATCTCTGGAGTTAATTCCCTTTTAAATGCATGACAATATTCTGTTGGGATTGCTTGCAGTAGCTTGGCATTGCATGCCATTGCTGAGCCTGTCATCTACTAGGACCCCCAGGTCCTTTTCCATCCTAGATTCCCCAAGAGGTTCTCCCTCTAGTGAGTAGATTGCATTTGTGTTTTTGCCACCCAAATGCATTATTTTAACATTTTCTACATTAAACCTCATTTGCCATGTACTTGCCCACCCCATTAATTTGTTCTTCTTGCAAGGTTTCCACATCCTGCGGAGAAGCTATCGCCCTGCTTAACTTAGTATCGTCCGCAAATACTGTGATTGAGTTTTTTATCCCATCCTCCAGATCATTTATCAATAAGTTAAATAGGATCGGTCCCAGGCCAGAAACCCTGGGGGACCCCACTGTCCACACGGGACCCTTCCGAGTACTCACCATTCTGAGTACTAACCTGCACACCTATCAAATTAGGACCTACGGCTATGTTTATACAGCCGCTGTGTCCTAATAGTGTAATAAACAGTTCCAGCTGCACAAACAATCTGCTCATTCACACTACATTGGCCAGAGAACCTGTGTAAATAACCCCTTATTGTGTTTTTTTATTTCTATTTTTTTTTTTTGCATTTGTGAGGGGGGGGGGGGGATTGTTGAAATATCAGGGGTCTAAACAGATCTCTGATGTCTTACTTTGGAGACAGAGAAAGTGAGTGAGGACAGAGTTCTCAATCTCAGCCTCAGCTGCACAGAATGAAGTACAAAGCTTTCTGTTCACAAACTGAAGCATAGTAACATTTCCCTGTGCCCCGCAGCAGCCAGCAGGAGGGAGATGTGGAGAAGCTGGCAGTGCTACAGCTTTGGGGGGGGGCAGAACAGGAGGCCCAGGCAGCAGAGCGAAAGGGAAACCTACAACAGAGGGGGTGATTGGTGCAGCAAGAGTGGTATTTACTAGAACAGATCCCCCATAATTCCCCCCTGCAGCAGCCTAAAGAAAGCGGGAGCAGAGAGGATTAGAAGCCAGCTGTAATTTCCTCACAACAGGCTTCCTTTATCTATGTAAGTGAGCAACAGCTCCTATAATATTAATTGACTTGACGTTATGACAGATGTTGTTGCATAGCAGTTAAAGTGCTGAAGGCTGACCGTCAATGATCTATAGGATGAACTCTAAATGAAAACATTACACAGAGTGACCTTTAGCAAGTCGCTGTTATGTCCCTGAATGACTGTAAATGCAGTGTGGTAACTTGCGCATTGATGACATGTAACTAAGAGACAGAATTTGCCTTTAGCCTAAGATTTATATTTATTACTTCTTAATAAGCACATAGCAGATGGCATGTTTACTCCTTGGAAAAGTGTATAAGTTACATTCACCCTGCAGTAAGAAATTGGAAATTTAGAAAGTACATGTTCGATGTGAATCCTGCACTGCTGACTACAGTCTGTCATCCCTTCATCCCACTATCTCCTGCTACTATTTACAGTGAAGTCTAATGAAATCTTTCAATCCTGATCTGGAAGATTCATGTTTTTGAGTACTGAGTCTGGGAGGTACACTATATTACCAAAAGTATTGGGGCGCCTACCTTTACACGCACATGAACTTTAATGACATCCCAGTCTTAGTCTATAGGGTTCAATATTGAGTTGGCCCACCCTTTGCAGCTATAACAGCATTAACTCTTCTGGGAAGGCTGTCCACAAGGTTTAGGAGTGTGTCTATGGGAATGTTTAACCATTCTTCCAGAAGCGCATTTGTGAGGTCAGGCACTGATGTGGACGAGAAGGCCTGGCTCACAGTCTTGGCTCTTACTCATCCCAAAGGTGTTCTATTGGGTTGAGGTCAGAACTGTGTGCAGGCCAGTCAAGTTCCTCCACCCCAAACTCGCTCCTTCAGGTGTTTATGGACCTTGCGTTGTGCACTGGTACAAATCATTTGGAGTAGGGGGGGTATGGTGTGTGGTTGTTTTTCAGGGGTTGGGCTTGGCTCCTTTGTTCCAGTGAAGGCAATACCAAGACATTTTAGACAATTCCATGCTCCCAACTTTGTGGGAACAGTTTGTTCCAACATGGCTGCCCAACAGTGCACAAACAAGGAAATGGAGCAAATTTTGGGTGAAGGAACTTGACTGGCCTGCACGGAGTCCTTACCTTAACCCGAGAGAACACCTTTGGGATGAATTAGAGCGGAGACTGCGAGCCAGGCTTTCTCGCCATGCATCAGCTGCTAACCTCACAAATGCGCTTCTGGAAGAATGGTCAAACATTCCTGTATACACTCTCCTAAACCTTGTGGACAGCCTTCCCAGAAGAGTTGAAGCTGTTATAGCTGAAAAGGGTGGGCCAACTCAATATTGAACACTGCGGACTAAGACTGGGATGTTCATGTGCGTATAAAGGCAGGCGTGCTAATACTTTTGGTAATATAGTGTATGTTAAATAGCTTAGCACATACCTGTTGGTTGATGCTAGCCATACATGCTTCAATGTTGTATGCAATCTTTTATTCAGCCTAAATCGTGATCGAAATATGTTGTTGGCCTTTACTGTACAGTGCATTGGGATGCCAATCACAATGAATGGCACTTCAATGCACCACATATGGAACCGTGTGTTTCAGTAAAATGGACAAGTGTTAATGGACCCTAAAGAATTGATCCCCACCTATGCATTGTATCTGGGATTTGGATCATACTGTTAATGGACCATAGGTGTGTGCAGCCTATTGCATTAAGTTGTGCACCCCAAACCTGAAACACACATGCGGGTGTGTGTATATAAATATATATATATATATATATATATATATATATATATATAGATAGATACAGTTGTGCTCATAAGTTTACATACCCTGGCATAATTTATGATTTCTTGGCCATTTTTCAGAGAATGGGGAAGGAAAGGGAGTAGCCATATAGGCTCCCCTTTCCTCATGGGGTCACTGTAACTGCAAGGTTAATACATAAGTTTCTAAGAAGGTTTAGCTACAGGGCTAGAGAGTCAATAGTTTAAAAAAAAAAAAAAAAAAAAAAAACCCCAGTCAGTAGATTTGATTAAGCTCAGGTGTGTTAGAGAGTTCTGGAAATCTGAGAATCAGTAAGGGATTGGTTAGTGAAATCAGGTGTTAGATCAGGAAAATTCTAGAAGCTGGTTTCTGGTCCATTTAAGGAGCAGTTCCAGGCAGGTTAGTGGTGCGATACCAGAAGATTCCAGCAGGAGGAGCTCACGTATCGTCATGGAAGCCCTGATTCGTCAACTGATCGAAAAAGCCGAGGCTGCGGGAGGGGAAGAATGGATTCGACAGTGTCTTGCCTCACCTTCATATCCTGATCCCGAAGCAAGCAGCGCGGAGGACCGATCAGCTGGGCAAACGAACAGCGCGGCGGGACCACACCAACAGCCATGCCCTGGAGCGGAGGGAGCGGTCGCGGGATTCCCCCATCATACAGCGGCGGGGACGGATGACGCCGCAGAAGAAGAGAAGGAGGCTGGTCGGAGGTCAAGCAAGAGAAGACGCCCATTGAGGAGGAGCGCAAGCCCGGATCAGCCCGCTTCTGCCCATGGCAGCCAAACTTTTTCTTCTCTCCCTTATAGGAGCCGACGCACATGCGCAATGACAGAGCCCGGAGAGAGGGGACAAAGCACGCTGGGGACAACAACAGCAACAGGAGAAGTACGCCAGCAGCCCGCCCGTGGTCGGCAGGGGGCTCGCAAGGGCGGAAAGGGAGGACAGAGAGCTGCATGTGTGACCACACAGCCTGAAATCCAACAAGCCGACAGAATCCCTGTGCGGTGTGCATCGCCGGTGTCATCCCCTGGAGTGATCCCTGCTCAGGGGGCAGTTGGTGAGTCAAACACAGCACATCAATTATCTATATTAGCTAAATCCTTAGAACAATTGTTAACTGTAATGCAGGCACAGGCTACAAATCAGCAGGTTCCCAGGGATAACAGTGCAGGGGTTTGGCCAGCTTGTACAGCTGAGCCCATGTGTATATCTAAGTTAGCCAGTGCATCTAATAACAGTAATGTAGAAGCAGTAAGAGGGGTGCAAGTCACAGGGCAAAAAGAGTGCATGCCTTGTTTTCTGTCCCCGCTGGGGTTTCACTTAGCCTCTACAGTAAAGGAAAAGATTTGGAGGGGGGAATATATTGATCTCAGTTCAATTCCTCCCCCTTCAAAAGAACCATCCAGGTTTGATAAAAAAGATGATAGGACAGATGAGGAGCGTCGCAAAGCTCTCATTAAGTCCTTTTATGGGTGGTTACAATCATTTATAATATACGCTAGTGTGCTTTGTGAAAAATCCCCTGAATTAAGCCCCCTTTTATTTCAACACATTGATATCGTTTTAGAAGCCTACAGGAGCTTCAGTGGCTTGTCATGGTTGCTATACGATGAAGCATTTAGGCAGAAGCTAGCGGTGCAGCCATCTCTACAATGGGGTTCAAAAGATGTTGGCCTATGGCTCAATTTATTTCTGCCTCAAAAACAATCAATTTTTCGCTCAGCTGCGGCTGCAGGGCCCCAGGTATCATCTAATGTAAATTATAAGAAGGGTGTGTGCTTTGCTTACAATGATGCGCATTGCAAATGGATGGCGTCTTGTAAATACAAGCACGAATGCGCTTTTTGTGCTGGGAATCACCCAGTTTCCAAATGTTTTCGGAAATTACAAGCAAATGCAAAAGAAGGTGTTTCCAAAAGCAGCAACACCAGTGATGCTCTCAAGCATGCTGCCATGGCTGCTTCTCTATCCAAACCAGCAGATAGCTTCATTGCTAATTAGCGGGTTCACAGTGGGTTTCCAGTTACCTAGTTTTCAAGGTAAAGGTTGTACAGTAGTGGAAAATCTGAGATCTGTTAATGAGGCACCTTTGATAGTAAAAATAAAATTGCTAAAAGAGGTCGCGTCAGGAAGGATGGAGGGTCCGTTTGACCATCCCCCCTTTTTGGATTTCAGGATTTCCCCTTTGGGTTTGGTACCTAAGAAAGAGCCAAATGAGTTTCGTTTGATACACCATTTATCATTTCCTTTTGGCAGTTCTTTGAATGATCAAATCAACACTGAGGCTATATCAGTGTCTTATTCATCTTTTGATTTAGCAATTGAGAAGATACGGTTGCTAGGGAAAAATGCTTTGATGGCAAAGGCAGATATTCGATCAGCCTTTCGGCTTCTTCCTTTGCACCCAGATTGTTTCAACTCACTCGGTATATGTTTTGACAATAAATTTTATTTTGATAAAGCATTGCCGATGGGCTGCTCAATTTCTTGTTTTTACTTTGAAGCTTTCTCAACATTTATAGAATGGGTGGTAAGTATGGTATCACATTCCACCTTTATTATTCATTATTTGGATGACTTTTTATTTTTAGGCCCGGAAGGTTCAGAGGACTGCGGTCAGCTATTATCTTCATTCAAATTAGTATGCCAACATTTTGGGATACCATTGGCGGAAGATAAAACTGTTTTTCCTACAACATGTATTGATTTTTTGGGTATAACACTGGATTCGGTCACCATGGAATTTCGGTTGCCTGGTGAAAAAATCGGCAAATTATCCCAATCTTTGCATTTTTTCTTGGGAAGAAAAAAGGTGACATTGAAAGAAATGCAGTTCCTGTTGGGGCAATTGGCATTTGCCACTAGGGTTCTTCCCATGGGTAGGGTTTTTTCCAAAAGATTGTATGCTGCCATTTCAGGATTAAAGAACCCGTTGGCCCATATCAGGCTATCTTTAGAGATCAAGCAGGACTTGATGGTCTGGTTGCAATTTCTGGAGCAATTTAATGGGAAAACCATGTGGCAGCATGATTTTGTGCTGGACAAGGATTTTCACCTTGAAACAGATGCAGCTGGCTCGGTTGGCTTTGGGGCGGTTTGGAGAAACCATTGGTGCGCTGCTGGGTGGCCTCACAGGTGGGTCATCAATGGGTTCTGCAGAAACATAGTATTATTAGAGCTATTCCCAGTGGTAGTGGCATTGGAAATATGGGCCAGTTTATTCGCCAATAGAAGGTTGCTGGTGAGCACTGACAGCAAGGGAGTAGCCTTTGCAGTTAACAGTTTGTCATCTAAATCTCCTCCCGTGGTTTCTTATTTAAGATATTTGGTTTTTCTGTGTTTAAAATGGAACATCTGGTTAAAAGCGAAATACGTCACAGGAAAGAATAACGTCGTTGCTGACGCTCTTTCTCGCCTGCAGATGGACCGGTTTTTCAAGCTGCTGCCAGAAGCGGATCCAGTGGGGGTAATCTTCCCTTCCCGTTTATGGGAGATAGCATAATTTTCCAAAACATCCAGGACTCTGTGGCGGCTTCTACCTGGAAGAGCTACAGTTCTTCGTGGTTATTGTGGTCAATCTTTTTAGCATCGATGAGTCTGTCTTTATCTAATCATTCGGAGGACCTAGTACTTCTGTTTCTACAATCATTAATGTTGAAACAGTATTCTTGGTCTCACATTAGTAAGACATTATCAGGGGTGTCATTTTTTCTGCGCCTTTATAATCTGCCGGCTTGTCACAGTTTTTTCTCGGTGCGGCAGGTGCTAAAGGGATACAGGAAGAATAATTTTAGAAAGGATATGAGGTCCCCAATTACCCCGGCTATATTAGCACGGATTTGTGGGATAACTTCAGAAGTATGCTTTTCTGCTTATGAAGCTGTCCTTTTTAAATCAGTGTTTACGCTCGCATTCTTCGGTGCGTTTCGGATTTCTGAGATCCTTCCTGCATCAAAGAGAAGTAACATAGGCATGTTATTATCTAATTTGTTTATGGGTTCAGATAATATAAAGTTATTTATAGCTACAAGTAAGACGGATGCGGTTGGTGTTGGTAATTGGGTGGCTTTAAAGAGGTATAGTGTTGAGAATATCTGCCCAGTAAGGACCCTTCAGGCTTACATGGCAGTTCGCCCGCCCAGTTCAGGGTTTTTGTTCATTCACAAGGATGGTTTACCAGTAACAGTTTACCAGTTTTCATCAGTATTGAAGAAATGTTTAGCAAAACTTCAGTTGAGCAACACTAAAATAACGTCTCACTCGTTTCGAATAGGAGCAGCCACAGAGGCTGCCAGGATTGGTCTAGAGGAGAGTACAATTAAGAAGATTGGTAGATGGAGGTCAGATTGTTACAAATTATACATTCGTCCATATTAATTAATTATTTTGTTTCAGGTCCCCTACATACAGTCTGGATTATAGGGCATTCTTTTATTTTTTGGGCACAGAAGAGAGCTGCTGATAGAATATATTCGGAGAATTTGGGCCTGGACCCTGCAGCCTTCCGGATTCATTGGTATGGTCGTAGGGGAATGATGTGGGAGGATTTGTTGTTTGAACTAAGTAGGCTATACGCTTTACATGAGGCTCCAGATATAATAATTATACATGTTGGTGGTAATGACGTTGGGAAGTTAAAGACATTTGATCTAATTACCGATATGAAGGATACATTTAAGTTTTTACGTTTAGCCTCTCCAAATACGGTGTTTGGGTTCTCAGAGATAATTCCACGTCTGAGGTGGTTGGAATCCGCAGTTTTCAAGCCACTAGAGAAGGTCCGCAAGCGGATAAATAGAGCCATGGCGAAGTTTCTGAGCGATGGTATGGGTTTTTCATTTCGGCACCATGAGCTGGAGGGCGGTTTACAGGGTTTATAGGGATGACGGGGTGCATCTATCGCCCATAGGTCTAGATATCTTAAACACAAATTTGCAAACATGCATAGAGTTGGCCGCGGTTTGGGGGGTTGGGGACGGGAGGGTTGCTGCAAGCCCCCCTCCCGTCGGTTGGGAGAATTAAGGAAAGTCAAGTTCAAGTAATAATCAGCTCGAGTCTCAGTGGCTGGGTTGAGTACGGGTATTGATAAACACTTGGTTGGAAAGTATGTTTTAAAAGTTAAAATTGGTGGATTATGGATTTATGTTTTGAAAACCAGTGAATCAGGCCGTGGCCAATAATTATCCAAAAAAAAAAAAAAATGTTACATGGAGATTAATAAAATTAGTTGTTTAAGTTATAACTTGCTCTGGTGTTTTTTGTGCTCTATGCATGTTTGCGGGGGTGTGCATGATGCATGTGATCCCATGGGGAAGGAAAGGGAGTAGCCATATAGGCTCCCCTTTCCTCATGGGGTCACTGTAACTGCAAGGTTAATACATAAGTTTCTAAGAAGGTTTAGCTACAGGGCTAGAGAGTCAATAGTTTAAAAAAAAAAAAAAAAAAAAAAAAAAACCCCAGTCAGTAGATTTGATTAAGCTCAGGTGTGTTAGAGAGTTCTGGAAATCTGAGAATCAGTAAGGGATTGGTTAGTGAAATCAGGTGTTAGATCAGGAAAATTCTAGAAGCTGGTTTCTGGTCCATTTAAGGAGCAGTTCCAGGCAGGTTAGTGGTGCGATACCAGAAGATTCCAGCAGGAGGAGCTCCCCACCCTACCCCCCCCCCCCATCTTTTTCCCGTCGCGGCCAATTCATGTGGTAGGCTCCCTCTGGTGAATTGCCAGAGGGGAGAATTAAGGAAAGTCAAGTTCAAGTAATAATCAGCTCGAGTCTCAGTGGCTGGGTTGAGTACGGGTATTGATAAACACTTGGTTGGAAAGTATGTTTTAAAAGTTAAAATTGGTGGATTATGGATTTATGTTTTGAAAACCAGTGAATCAGGCCGTGGCCAATAATTATCCAAAAAAAAAAAAAATGTTACATGGAGATTAATAAAATTAGTTGTTTAAGTTATAACTTGCTCTGGTGTTTTTTGTGCTCTATGCATGTTTGCGGGGGTGTGCATGATGCATGTGATCCCATGTGAATGATAACACAAAAACATTTCTTTCACTCATGGTTAGTGTTTGGCTGAAGCCATTTATTATCATTCAACTGTGTTTACTGTTTTTATCATAATGACAGAAACTACCCAAATGACCCTGATAAAATGTTTACATACCCCAGTTCCTTAATACCGTGTATTGCCCCCTTTAACATCAATGACAGCTTGAAGTCTTTTGTGGTATTTGCGGATGAGGCTCTTTATCTTCTCAGATGGTAAAGCTGCCCATTCCTTTTGGCAAAAGCCTCCAGTTCCTGTAAATTCTTTGGCTGTCTTACATGAACTGCACGTTTGAGATCTCCCCAGAGTGGCTCAATGATATTGAGGTCAGGAGACTGAGATGGCCACTCCAGATCCTTCACTTTATTCTGCTGTAGCCAATGAAAGGTCAACTTGGCCTTGTGTTTTGAATCATTGTCATGTTGGAATGTCCAAGTACGTCCCATGCGCAGCTTCCTGGCTGATAAATGCAAAGGTTCCTCCAGTATTTTTTGATAACATACTGCATTCATCTTGCCATCAATTTTGACCAATTTTTCTTGTACCTTTGTAGCTCACGCATCCCCAAAACATCAGCGATCCACCTCCATGTTTCACAGTAGGAATTGTGTACCTTTCATCATAGGCCTTGTTGACTCTTCTCCAAATGTAGCATTTATGGTTGTGGCCAAAAAGCTACATTTTGGTCTCATTACTCCAAATGACTTTGTGCTAGAAGGTTTGAGGCTTGAGGCTGAAATTTTAGTTGGTCTACCTGACCGTGGTTTGGTTTCAACAGAACCCCTCATTTTCCACTTCTTAATTAGAGTTTGAACACTGCTGATTGGCATTCTCAATTCCTTGGATGTCTTTTTATATCCCTTTCCTGTTTTATACAGTTCAACTACCTTTTACCGCAGATCCTTTGACAATTCTTTTGCTTTTCCCATGACTCTGAATCCAGAGACGTCAGTGCAGCACTGGATGAAAGATGCAAGGGTCTGTCAGGAGTCCAGAAACGTATTGACCTTTTATACACAAACACTAGTTACAAGCAAACCGATCACAGGTGATCGATGGTTACCTTTAATAGTCATTCAAACCCCTTTGTGTCAACTTGTGTGCATGTTATCAGGCCGAAATCACCAGGATATGTGAACTTTTGAACAGGGTCATTTGGTAGGTTCTGTTGCCATTATAAATTAAAAAGAGTAAACACAGTTGATTGATAATAAATGGCTTCTGCCAAACACTAACCATGAGTGGAAGAAATGTTTTTGTGTTATTCCTATTCTATGAAAAATGACCAAGAAATCAAATTCTGACAGGTTAGGAGGTTAGGTCAACCTTTGAGCACAACTGTGTGTATATGTATATATATATATATATATATATATATATATATATATATATACAATATATATATATATATATATATATACAATATATATATATATATATATATATATATATATATATAGGTAAACACACTCTTATAAATAAATGTAAACATATATTTTAAAATGTATTAAAACCAGGATGGTGTTAGTAAAGCAGTGGGTGTTGTCAGTAGAGCAGTGGATTGTGTCATTAGAGCAGTGGACATGTCAGTGGGGAAGAGCTTGGTGTCAGTAGAACAGTGGATGGTGTCAGTCAGCAGTGGACAGTATCAGTAGGGCAGTGGACGGTGTCAGTAGGGCAGTGGACGGTGACAGTAGAGCAGTGGACGGTGTTAATAGGGGAGAGATTGGTGCTAGTAGGGCAGTGGACGGTGTCAGTAGAGCAGTGAATGGTGTTAATAGGGGAGAGATTGGTGTCAGTAGAGCAGTGGATTGTGTCATTAGAGCAGTGGACATGTCAGTGGGGAAGAGCTTGGTGTCAGTAGAACAGTGGATGGTGTCAGTCAGCAGTGGACAGTATCAGTAGGGCAGTGGACGGTGTCAGTAGGGCAGTGGACGGTGACAGTAGAGCAGTGGACGGTGTTAATAGGGGAGAGATTGGTGCTAGTAGGGCAGTGGACGGTGTCAGTAGAGCAGTGAATGGTGTTAATAGGGTAGAGATTGGTGTCAGTAGGGCAGTGGATGGTGTCAGTAGAGCAGTGGACGGTGTTAATAGGGGAGGGATTGGTGTTAGTAGGGCAGTGGATGGTGTCAGTAGAGCAGTGGACGGTGTTAATAGGGGAGAGATTGGTGTCAGTAGGGCAGTGGATGGTGTCAGTAGAGCAGTGGACGGTGTTAATAGGGGAGGGATTGGTGTTAGTAGGGCAGTGGATGGTGTCAGTAGAGCAGTGGACGGTGTTAATAGGGGAGAGATTGGTGTTAGTAGGGCAGTGGATGGTGTCAGTAGAGCAGTGGACGGTGTTAATAGGGGAGAGATTGGTGTCAGTAGGGCAGTGGATGGTGTCAGTAGAGCAGTGGACGGTGTTAATAGGGGAGGGATTGGTGTTAGTAGGGCAGTGGATGGTGTCAGTAGAGCAGTGGACGGTGTTAATAGGGGAGGGATTGGTGTTAGTAGGGCAGTGGATGGTGTCAGTAGAGCAGTGGACGGTGTTAATAGGGGAGAGATTGGTGTCAGTAGGGCAGTGGATGGTGTCAGTAGTTTTTTTATAAAGGGGTCTAAACAGACTGAGGAAAGAGATTCCCCAGTTACTTTTTCTGGAGTCTCAGCTGTCATTGCAGGTGGGGGTGGGGTGTGAGCAGGGGGAATCTGTGCTGCACAGGGTGAGTAGGATGTCATGCTAATGTTATATAGCTAAGATAGTTGTTCATGGGTTTTCATTCATGGCAATATGAGACCCTGATCAACAGGTACAGAAAGCGTTTTGCTGCAGCCATTGCAGATAAAGATGGTAAAGCTGGTTACTGATGGTCAGAAGGATTTTTTTTTAATGTAAATTGCATATTTCATTGTTTTTTATAGCAAGTCAATAATGTGAAAGTAGCAACTACTAGAACTGTAAAAATCCAGGAAGGGGCAAATATATTTTCAAAACACAGTAATAAATTTACTGTTGCCCATAACAAAAATTGAAATTGAATTAGGTACTGTACTTTGCATATTGTCAAGAATTGTCGCACTGGATTATTAAATGAGCATGCGCGTTGGAACTTTATATTTAATGGCAACTGTCAAGCTGTACCATTTTTGAAATTCATTTTTCATGCTGGTTTAAACTTGTATGTTCTTAACAATTAAATTATGCTGTACATGTTCTTAATGATATGTGATCAGCAAAGTAAGAACAAAGTTCTGGCATCTTGCCAGTCACCTCATATAACTTGTTTTGTGGTTTTAAAACCACAACATTACTGCTCGTAGTCTCTTCACGATAGTGGCTAAGCCTATTGTCATTTTATCATCAGAACAATTGAACAGGGATGAATGTTCAGGAATTTGGTTCTCAGCGAAGTTACTCTTGGGATCATTTAAGCCACAAACAGCATGTATTGGCAGGTCTTTCCGCATATCTGGTGTGTGGCATGAACAGGATTAAAATAATTGTGATTGCTGGTTTTAAAGTTTAAAGTAAAATATGATCAGAGCCACCAGTAATTTAACAGTGGAGAAATATTCATGTGGTAATGAATAACCTAGCCACAGGGGATTTTCATTGGATTATTGTGGAACTCCGCCAATAATGTTTTGTAGTTTATCAACGGACACTGTACATAGTCCTCAGCTGTAGAGGTCATAGTGAGAAATACAGACTCACAATCTGGCATTATGGCTGTATAAATATGGGTCATACAGTATCATGGAAGAGAAGGGCTTAGTGTTACCAGCATGTCCCTCTGTAACTCACAGCCATACAGTCTGGTGTACCTGGTGTAGGGAAAGTATTATATTGTGAGGGAGCATGTAGGGTACATGGGTATCACACTCACAAGTGAGTCAAATACATCATGCTTTCAGGTCTTCTGTGTCACTTTCACTTGCTTCTTAGGGATTTTTTTCACTTTTTTTTTTTTACTTACTGTATATACTCGAGTATAAGCCGAGTTTTTAAGCACAATTTTTTGTGCTCAAAATGCCCCCCTCGGCTTATACTCGAGTCACCTTTTTGTGCCTGATCTCCCGGAATTTTGGGGAGCCGGTACTAGCCGACCGTAGGTCCCCTGGACCCCAAACTTGGCACACATATAGCCCCACTCTTTCTCTACAAGTGTGCAAAGTTTCTTGTCCGGGGGCCTACGGCCGGGGAGCACCGATTTTTTAAAACTGGGCACCCCTTCCATAGACTCCCATGTTAAATGGTAATTTCTCTGGTGAATTTGGGGACCCGGTACCGGCCGGTCGTAGGTCCTCTGGACCCCAAACTTGGCACACATGTAGCCCCACTCTTCCTCTACAAGTTTGCAAAGTTTCTTGTCCAGGGGACTTATGGCCGGGGAGCACCGATTTTTCAAAGCCGGGCACCCCCTCCATAGACTCCCATGTTAAACGTCAGACTAGTCATGGACACAGTGAGGCATGGACACAGTGAGGCATGGACACAATGAGGAAAAGTGAGGCACACCCTAGGCTTATACTCGAGTCAATACGTTTTCCCAGTTTTTGTGGTAAAATTAGGTGCCTCGGCTTATATTCGGGTCGGCTTATACTCGAGTATATACGGTAAGCTGATTCTGAACTGCTCTGAGATCCTTCTGAGTTGCTCCTGTGTTTATATTGACATGCATGGAAAAGAAAAGCAGGTTAAATGGCAGCATACACAAGCCCTTACAAAGACTTTACTAGTTTGTTAGAGATTCAAAATTCAAATGGCAGATTCAATCTTTATGAAAAGTAATACAATACAAAATATAAAAGATTAAGAGAACTCTGTGCAACACGTGGAAAATTAAACATCACGGACAGGAGTAACACCCTTTCTCATCAACAGTAAAGACCTGTACACACGATCGGTTTTACCGATTAAAACAGTACGATGGACTTTTTTCATCGGACAAACCGATTGTGTATGGGACCCATCTGTCTTTTTTCCATCGGTTTTAAAAAAAAGAACATGTTTTAAATTTTTCTGATGGAAAAAAAAACGATAGCAAATTCCGATCATCTGTGGGGAACTCCATCGGATAAAAAACCCACGCAGGCTCAGAATCAAGTCGACGCATGCTCAGAAGCATCGAATTTAATTTTTCTCGGCTCATTGGAGTGTTTTACGTCACAGTGTTTGGTGCGGTCGGTTTTTTGACTGATGGTGTGTAGGCAAGACTGATGGAAGTCGGCTTCATCGGATTTCCGATGGACAAAACCATTGGATTAGAATCCATAGGATATCCGATCGTGTGTACAGGGCTTAAGGCTCCATGCACACTGGGCTTAAAAAAACGTCCATTCTCTTAGCAGTAAAAAAATGCTCATATAGAGCATTTTTGTACAAAGTTTAGATGAGCTTAAGAGAGTTTTATTTTTTTTCTGGCAGTAAGCTCCCATCAAAAACGCACACCAGAAGTTTTTTTTTCCCTGCCTCTAAACGTTGGGATTAAAATATGCCTGTAATTGTCCTAATGTGCATGGACACATAGGATAGCCTTGAGTAGCTTCTACAGGCAGAACACAAAACTCCTGTAGAAGCAACGTTTTTTAAGCCCAGTGTGCATGGAGCCTTAAAGGGTAACTCCACTTTCGTGGGGAAAAAAAATAGCAAAAAAAAAGAAAAAATAATATAGCGCGTACAATTGCGATACAAGTCATATTGTAATTGAATGTTATTAAAAATTGCCTTTTATTTTCAATCTGCAGCCGCTGTAATTTTCTATAAATACAAAACAGTATGGCTACATGGAGTTGTTCTGTACACATAATGTTTTAAATCTCAGAAAAGCTTTAAAATTCAGCATTTTGATAAAACAGGTGCAACTTATGTAGGAGGATTTGTTTGTCGCTGTGTATCACCTGAGGCCGGTCACTTCACTGGGTATATGTAAGGGCTTTGAAAATTAAAGCTAGAAGCAGACTGGGAGAAGCACAGCTGCTCCAGTTTGAGTAAATTCCACTCCTAGCCTATAGAGCCAGAGGGAGCTGTTGTATTTGCTGATCACCAGATTATTTTGTTTGTGGTCTTTTTCATACAGAAAAAAATATTACTGTATTTTAGTTGTGCACTATAACTTTGATATAAGCTTTTTTTTTTACAAACCTGGGCAATTTACACTGAGAATATGATGAATAGTCAGGACTTATTTACCTTCAGTGGGAACCACATATCAGAATCACAGAAATAATTTGATTGATTGAAACTGTGATATAAGACAAACCTAGAATGTGAACCAATAATAACAGATGTTGCCCATTCCTAATCCCCTGCACAGATCTATGCCCTGGAATAGTCCCACAGTGAACTGATTAACTCAAGTCCACACAGATAATAAAGGTTTTTACTCTTTACTGAAAAACAAATACATCCAAATGGCCATAGCATATATTGTAGATTTTACAGTATATACAAAAATATCATGCGCTTCCTGATATGAAAAATATATAATACCTATAAAACCATATACCTAATAAGGTGTAAATAAATACAAGGACGAATTAAAGGAATGCTAATTTATGTGAATACATACACAATTATATTCCAGAAAAAAAAAAGTGAAAAATTTGTAAATTTTTCACATCTTTCTGACTATGCAATCCAATTCCACAAACAGCATAAAGGGTGCTAATTCTTCAACACAAATATGTGCTTTCCACAACACTTAAGCCTCTTATGGGAAAATAAATGGATCCCAAACTACAGGGATCAAACCAGCATGTATATCTGACACCTCCAGGTATCCTACGGCTCTCTAGATCCAGTCTATTGCATTCCAGCCACAAGGTCTCAAATGGCTCAGAATATAACAACTCCAGACCAAATTGCATTAATCAGCCACCATGAAACAGGAAAAACAGAGGCCGCACATAGCGTGAAAACTGCTAGGTATGTATTTATTAAAAGGGTACTCCCATCCATAGAACCAAGTACATAAAATCACAGGCAAACAACTTACCAGCAGCCGGCATTGGCAGACGTGAGTTTCTGGACCTGTCCAACACATTTCACATCAGAGCATGTCATCAGGGGAAACAGGAATATCAACCTGAATAAGGCTGCAATAGTCAGGAGTGAAACCCAGTCCCTGCATTCCTCCAGCTGAGGAAAACAGTCCAGACACCCATAAGGGAGAAGTCTATATGCTTCCTTCCCTAAGGGGAATGCCATGTGCGATGTCCTGCTGACTACATCTTTCCCTGTCCTTGCAAAAGAGAATAGTGCCTTCTCTCAGGGAACCATCCAGCAACCTACCTCTGGCCAACCGTGATGGCAACATTTGGTTGGAGGTCCAGGTGTACCATCTTGGGGTCAGAGTAGCTGGTAAGAGGCTTAATGCCGCGTACACACGACCGTTTTTAATGTCATTAAAAAAAACTGCATTTTTCTCGACGTGATTCTTCTCAAGCCCGCCTTGCCTACACACTATCGTGGAAAAAAATGTTTGAGTAAAGCACGGTGACGTACAACACGTACAACGGCACTATAAAGGGGAAGTTCCATTCGGATGGCGCCACCCTTCATGTTAGTAAAGTTTGTTAAGAGACGATTCGTGCTTTTCAGCCTCGTGCTTTTCACTCCGTTACAGCGTGACGAATGTGCTATCTCCATTACGAACGCTAGTTTTACCAGAACGAGTGCTCCCGTCTCATACTTGATTCTGAGCATGTGCATTTTTTTTCACGTCGTTAAAGCCTACACACGGCCGTTTTTCATGACGAGAAAAACGACAATGTGAAAAACGACGAGAAAAATTAGAGCATGTTCCAATTTTTTCTTGCCCATTTTTCACGTCGTGAAAAATGCTCGGAAGCCCGCACACGATCATTTTTAATGACCATTTTAAAAAATGGCATTTTTCTCGTCATTAAAAACGGTCGTGTGTACGCGGCATAAGAGTTGCGTGTGAAGATTTTGCAATCCACACTGAAATTTGGATTTTTGTTGATACACAAATATAAATGAACTTTGTGCACAAGAGCACTTCTTTTCTTTTTTTTCTGATGGATTTTACTGGATTATTTGTGAATGTTTTTTAACACATTATATTTATAGTTTTTGATATATATGAATTTTTTACTTGATTGAATTCTTGCACTTTATGTTGATAGTGCAACATGTTTTTCATTATTATACAGTATTACATAGCTAGCAATCGAAATACAGTCAATTGTAGTCAAGTGAGGCAAAATGTACATTATCATTGGTTGCCATTGCATGTGCTCTTTGCACACAAGATATGTGAACCATTAATCTGTAAATATATATAAACTTTGTTTAAATCTATTAATTTAAACTGCTTAATTAAATGTTTTACATGTCTGTGTAGTTTTTGTGTGATTTTGTAGCATATCAGTTTTAAATGTGTTGTGATACTGAATAAAACATGTATCGGTAATGTCCACCATATTTGTGTGTGTATCAGTTGCTAGGTGCCCAGTTACTGGTAATTTCATCTCTGCATACCAAGACATATAGTTCTTGTCATTGCAAGTGATCACAGCTGCACACGCCGCACATGCCATGTAGGAGTAGGCTTACTCCCAGCGAACGCTCAGCATGTGTTCGACAAATAGCTGAGGCATTTGATTGATGTACAAACTAAAGACGATCAGAAATCTAAGCCAAATATTTTTGCACTAGCCAAATGAATTTTGGTTGGTCATTTGCTGAAAAAAAAAAAAGTGTGTAGAGTGTGAAGTGTGAGTTTTGCAATACAGTACAATACAGATATACTGTACGTTCACAGTATTAAAACTCCACTGCGCTGTTCAGGAAGTCACAGGCCCAATAATATTCCTGGATATAGGGCTACACTGGTAAATAGGGGCAGATTTACACTTGTTATATGTAATGACCCTACAATTAAAATACATTTAGCTTTCTGCTGCCTTATTAACTTTGTTGTATTACTAGAGCTCCAATCTTTCCTTCCATTGCTTACAGTGAAATATTCTTTCAAAATGTGCAGATTTACTGTACTGTATGTGTGAGCAGCACCTTGTGTATATTGCAGATATGCTTAGTAGTGATGAGCCGAACACCCCCGGGTTCGGTTCGCACCAGAACCCGCGAACGGACCGAAAGTTCGCACGTACTTTAGAACCCTATTAAATACAATGGATGCGAACGTTCAAAATCTAAAGTGCTAATTATAACGACTATTATGCATGTTATTGTCCTAAAAAGGGTTTGGGAACCCGGGTTCTGCACCAGGGGACATGTATCAATCCAAAAAAAAGTTTTAAAAACAGCCGTTTTTCGGGAGCAGTCATTTTAATGATGCATAAAGTGAAAAAAAAAAGTCAAATATGCCTTTAAATATCGTACCTGGGGGGTGTCTAAAGTATGCCTGTGAAGTGCCACGTGTTTCCCGTGTTTAGAACTGTCCCTGTACAAAATTACATTTCTAAAGGAAAAAAAGCCATTTAAAACTGCTTGCGGCTTTAATGTAATGTCTGGTTCCGGTAATATGGATGAAAATCTTTAAGAAAAATGGCATAGCTACCCCATCATACCCCCCCCTACCCCAGCCCATTACCAGCCCCTTTGGGTCTTGTATGGATATTAAGAGGAACCCCGCACACAAAATAAAAAAGGCCCTATATACTCTGAACAGCCGTATACAGGCGGTGCATACAAGACAGGGACTGTAGGTTTGTTCTTATGTAGAATCTGTTTGTAATTTTGAACAGGTACATTGTTTAAGTGTAGCTCCAGCCAAAAAATCTATTTTTAAGCTTTTTGGAAAACATATGGAAGGGTTATCACCCCTGTAACATTTGTTTTGCTGTCTGTGCAGTGTGCACCTGTTCAGAACAGTTCACCTCACTTTCTGTCCTAATGACAAATGTTTTTTGAAAATTTGGGGTTTTTATTGAAACAAGAATTGGTGATTAAGCATCAGTGGAGAGGAGACACTTTTTTTCCCATATTAACTCTTACAGGAGAGAATTTGCCTTCCTAGGGGTAGATTTCCTCTCACTTCCTGTTGTATCCTTCCGTTTGCAAGGAGGAGTCGTTTGTAAGTTGGATGTTTGAAAGTAGGGGCCTGCCGTATATACTCAGCTGAAATTTGCCCCTTACATGTTGGTGTTGCCACAACACTGTGAGCCCTCACAGTTACTCTTGGTAGGCGCATGAATGGGCCCTGCTGTGAATTATTAGATCAAGAATTGTAATTGCAAGCCCCTGTTGAACAGGGGCTGAAAAATTGGGCCTTTGGTGGTGGTGGTGGTGGTGTTGACACAACACTGTAAGGCCTCACAGTTACTCTTGGTGGGCGCAGGAATGGGCCCTGCTGTGAATTATTAGATCAAGAATTGTAATTACATGCCCCTGTTAAACAGGGGCAGAAAAATTGGGCCTTAGGCACTGGTGCCACAACACTGCAACCCCTCACAGATACTGTACTTGGAGCACAGCAATGAGCCCTGTTGCAAAGTATTGCATCAAAAATTGTAATTACACGCCCCTGTTAAACAGGGGCTGAAAAATTGGGCCTTAGCCACTGGTGCTGGTGCCACGACACTGCAACCTCTCCCAGATACTCTAGTTGGAGTGCAGGAATGAGCCCTGCTGCAAAGCATTGCATAAAAAATTGTAATAACACGCCCCTGTTAAACAGGGGCTGAAAAATTGGGCCTTAGCCACTGGTGCTGGTGCCACGACACTGCAACCTCTCCCAGATACTCTAGTTGGAGTGCAGGAATGTGCCCTGCTGCAAAGCATTGCATAAAAAATTGTAATAACACGCCCCTGTTAAACAGGGGCTGAAAAATTGGGCCTTAGCCACTGGTGCTGCTGCCACGACACTGCAACCTCTCCCAGATACTCTAGTTGGAGTGCAGGAATGAGCCCTGCTGCAAAGCATTGCATAAAAAATTGTAATTACATGCCCCTGTTAAACAGGGGCTGAAAAATTGGGCCTTAGCCACTGGTGGCGGCACCCAGAAACAAAAATGTTCTTCCAAGCTATCATCATCAATCGGATCATTGAGGAGGAGGAGGATAGTCAGTCAACATAACAGGACAGTCTCTCAGCATCAGCATCAGTCTTGAAGGGATGTGACATTTGAAAATAAATTAGTCTGTTATATCAGCTTCAGGTGTTTGGTAGCTGGTGGTGATCCAAGACTGGTTCATCTTTATGAAGGTCAGTCGATCAACAGAGTCGGTGGACAGGCGCACCCTGTGATCCGTGACAAATCCTCCAGCAGCACTGAATGTGCGTTCTGAAAGAACGCTGGATGCAGGACAGGCCAGTAGCTCAATTGCATACTGTGCAAGCTCTGGCCAGTGATCCATCCTCAAGACCCAGTAAGCCAGAGGATTTTCGGTGGGGAAGGTGTCCAAGTCTGACCTTGCCCCTAGGTATTCCTGCACCATGTATATCAGACGCTGGCGATGGTTGCTGGAACCGATCATACCTTGGGGCTGCGGACTAAAGAATTGTCTGAACGCATCGGTCAGACGGCCACCTTCCCCACCGCTCCTTCTTTGACTGACCGAAGCCTCAGCAACTCGTTGTCCAGGACCAGGAGTTTGTAACCTCCCAGTCTCTGGGAACGCGTTGCACAGACCTTTCTGCAAGGCCTCCCGGAGTTGTCTCATCCTCTGCTCCCTCTGCGACGGTAAGATAAGGTCCGCAACCTTACCCTTGTACCGTGGATCAAGGAGAGTGGCCAGCCAGTAATGGTCCCTCTCCTTGATCCGAAGAATACGAGGATCCTTCCGCAGACTTTGCAGGATCAGGGAGGCCATGCAGCGTAGGTTAGCTGAGGCATTCGGTCCGGAGTCCTCTGGGTCACTAAGGACGACATGATCCGCAGCCACCTCCTCCCAGCCACGTACAAGTCCACTGGTTTCTTGGGACTGTAAATCATCCCTAAAAGACTGCTGCTGATGATGCTGAGTGCCAGGCTCCACCTCCATGCTGACACAATCCTCCTCCTCTTCTTCCTGTGCGATGGGTGGGACAGAAGGAACACTGTCTGGGTAAAGGGGGCCTTGAGAGGCAAGGAAGTCCTCCTCTTCCTGCCTCTGTTCTGCCTCAAGTGCCCTGTCCATTATTCCACGCAGCGTATGTTCCAACAGGTGGACAAGAGGTACAGTGTCACTGATGCATGCACTGTCACTGCTCACCATCCTCGTGGCCTCCTCAAATGGTGCCAGGACAGTGCATGCATCCCTGATCATGCCCCACTGGCGTGGTGAAAAAAACCCGAGCTCCCCTGACCCTGTCCTGGTGCCGTAGTCGCACAGGTACTCATTGATGGCCCTCTGCTGCGTGTGCAGCCACTGCAGCATGGCCAACGTTGAGTTCCACCTGGTGGGCATGTCACATATAAGGCGGTTCTTGGGCAGGTTCAACTCCTTTTGCAGCTCAGCCAGGCGAGCACTGGCATTATAAGATCTGCGGAAATGCACACAGACTTTCCTGGCCTGCCTCAGGACATCCTGTAAGCCCGGGTACCTGCCCAAGAACCGCTGCACCACCAGGTTAAGGACGTGAGCCACACAGGGCACATGGGTCAGTTGTCCCTGTTGGAGAGCGGAGAGGAGGTTGGTGCCATTGTCGCAAACTACTATTCCTGGCTTAAGCTGGTGTGGCGTCAACCACCTCTCAGCCTGCCCCTGCAGAGCAGACAGAACCTCTGCCCCAGTGTGGCTCCTGTCCCCCAAATACACCAGCGCAAGCACGGCATGGCATCTTTTTGCCTGCGTACTTGCGTAGCCCCTTGAACGCCTACGGAGCACCGCTGGTTCCGAGGACAAAGCACAGGAAGAGGCCATGGAGGAAGAAGAAGAGGAGGGGGTGGAGGAGAGAGGTGTGTCACAACCAGTAGTAGCATTTTGTAGGCATGGCGGTGGAACAACCTCCAACACTACTGCACCTTGTCCTGCATCCTTCCCAGCTGCCAAAAGAGTGACCCAATGGGCCGTGAAAGAAAGGTAACGTCCCTGTCCATGCCTCCTGGACCATGAGTCAGCGGTAATATGCACCTTACCGCTGACCGCCCTGTCCAGCGAGGCCAAGACATTGCCTTCCACATGCCGGTAGAGAGCCGGAATCGCCTTCCGTGAGAAAAAGTGGCGTTTGGGAACCTGCCACTGAGGAACCGCACATTGCACAAACTCACGGAAGGGGGCCGAGTCTACCAACTGAAAAGGCAGAAGTTGAAGCGCTAGCAATTTAGCCAAGCTAGCATTCAACCGCTGGGCATGTGGATGGCTGGGAGTGAACTTCTTTCGACGGTCCAGCAGCTGGGGCAGGGAAATTTGCCTGCCTGAATCGGACATTGGTGTACTGCTAGCAGAGTGCCCGCAAGTACTTGGCTGTGACACACCTAATTCTACACCTTCATTCCTCTCAGTGCAGGTTTCAGAGAGGACTGAAGGTATAGTGGGGTTGGAGATCCCAGCTGATGCGGTGCAAGGAGAGGTCCGCTTTGTTCTTTGGTGTGGGTCTTTAAGGTAGGCTTGCCAACGAGCTGCATGGCAGGTCAACATATGTCTGGTCAAGCATGTGGTGCCCAAGCGGGTGATGTTTTGGCCACGCGATATACGCTTGAGACATATGTGACAAACAGCAGCTGTGCGATCTGATGCACTCGACTCAAAAAAGGCCCACACCAAAGAACTTTTTGAATAACGGGCAGAGGCAGCGCCCTGCACAGGTGGAGCTCTGCGGTGTGATTCCGTCGGTGTGCTGCCCTTACGCTGGCCCCCGAGGGCATCCTGCCTCGTTGGAGATGTGCCTCCTCCTCATCCTCCTCCTCCTCCTTTCTCCTATTAGGCACCCACGTGGAGTCAGTGACCTCATCATCCCCTCCCTCCTCATCACTGGAGCCAATCTGGCAGTATGCTGCAGCTGCTGTAACATGACTGCCAGATTGGTGTCCTTCTTGAGCATCCCCTCTCTCTGCTCTCACGCTACTGCCTTCCTCTATCTGGGTATCATCATCAGACCCTTCGAAATGCTGGGCATCCTCCTGGAGCATGTACCCAACACTGTGCTCAAACAGTTCGGGGGACTCCTCAGGAGGACATGGTTGGTCTAGGGAAGGAGTGACTGATGATGACATTGATACCAGGGAAGAGGACGCTTTGGCAGCTGCTTTGCCAGTACCCTGAGCCTGGGTGAGAGAGGATGAGGAGGATGAGGAGGGCTTGGTCATCCACTCTACCAAGTCTTCGGCATGATGCGGCTCAACATGTCCAGCTGCCGAAAAGAAGGACAAGCGTGTCCCATGGCCACGTGCTGATGGCGATGCACCGCGTCCACGACCAGCACTGTTGTCTCTAGACACAGAGCCTGCTTGCCCTCTTTTATTGGCTCCTGACTGTCTGCCTCTCCTTGTTTGCCTTCCAGACATTCTGATGGCCTGCAGGGAAATGGGAAAACCAGCAATAAGGCCTAGCTTCAGGAGTATATTTTGCAGGAATCACACTACGCCTGCTGTAGGTGCTGCAAATGCCTGTTGGTGTAACACACCAGGAAAACGCAGCAATACAGGCTAACTTCAGGTGTAATATGATCAGGAGGCACACTCCGCCCGCTGTAAGTGCAGCAAATGCCTGTTGGTGTAACACACCAGGAAAAAGCAGCAATACAGGCTAACTTCAGGTGTAATATGATCAGGAGGCACACTCCGCCCGCTGTAAGTGCTGCAAATGCCTGTTGGTGTAACACACCAGGAAAAAGCAGCAATACGGGCTAACTTCAGGTGTATAATGTGCAGGAGGCTTAGCAACAATGACACTGACACTGTCCCCTGCCTATCCTTCTCTCTCCCTGCACACAAGGTTTATCAAAGTATATGACACTGACACTCTCCCTGTCTATCCTTCTCTCTCCCTGCACACAAGGTTTAGCAAAGAATATGACACTGTCCCCTGCCTATCCTTCTCTCTCCCTGCACACAAGGTTTATCAAAGTATATGACACTGACACTCTCCCTGCCTATCCTTCTCTCTCCCTGCACACAAGGTTTAGCAAAGAATATGACACTGACACTGTTCCCTGCCTATCCTTCTCTCTCCCTGCACACAAGGTTTATCAAAGAATATGACACTGACACTCTCCCTGCCTATCCTTCTATCTCCCTGCACAAAAGGTTTAGCAAAGAATGTGACACTGACACTGTCCCCTGCCTATCCTTCTCTCTCCCTGCACACAAGGTTTAGCAAAGAATATGACACTGACACTGTCCGCTACCTATCCTTCTCTCTCCCTGCACACAAGGTTTATCAAAGTATATGACACTGACACTCTCCCTGCCTATCCTTCTCTCTCCCTGCACACAAGGTTTAGCAAAGAATATGACACTGACACTGTTCCCTGCCTATCCTTCTCTCTCCCTGCACACAAGGTTTATCAAAGAATATGACACTGACACTCTCCCTGCCTATCCTTTTCTCTCCCTGCACACAAGGTTTAGCAAAGAATGTGACACTGACACTGTCCCCTGCCTATCCTTCTCTCTCCCTGCACACAAGGTTTAGCAAAGAATATGACACTGACACTGTCCCCTGCCTATCCTTCTCTCTCCCTGCACACAAGGTTTATCAAAGTATATGACACTGACACTCTCCCTGCCTATCCTTCTCTCTCCCTGCACACAAGGTTTAGCAAAGAATATGACGCTGACACTGTTCCCTGCCTATCCTTCTCTCTCCCTGCACACAAGGTTTATCAAAGAATATGACACTGACACTCTCCCTGCCTATCCTTCTCTCTCCCTGCACACAAGGTTTAGCAAAGAATGTGACACTGACACTGTCCCTTGCCTATCCTTCTCTCTCCCTGCACACAAGGTTTAGCAAAGAATATGACACTGACACTCTCCCTGCCTATCCTTCTCTCTCCCTACACACAAGTTTGAGGTACAAATAGCACTGACACTGTCCCTGCCTATGTAACTCTTTCCCTGCGCCGGAACACACTACACAAGGCCGCCGCGCTGGCTGCCTTTTATAGTGTGGGGCGTGTGCTAAACCCCCTGAGCTATAATTGGCCACAGGCAACCTGCCTGTGGCCAATTATGGCTCTCCTAGCTGCCGGCGCTGTGATTGGCCAAGCATGCGGGGTCACAGTGCATGCTTGGCCAATCACAGCGCCGGGAATTGCACTGCGATGGCGCAGTGTATTGTGGGGCGTTCGCGTCACTCAAATTTGGCGCGAACGGCCCAAATCGTTCGATGTTCGCCGAACGGTCGAACAGCCGATGTTCGAGTCGAACTTATGTTCAACTCGAACACCGAGCTCATCCCTAATGCTTAGTAATCCTCATTTCTAGTTTCTGGCAGGTGCGACTCACATACTGAAAGTCACATGCGGCACTTCCACATGTACAACGTAAACTGCTTTCATATCATTAGAAGTAATATGATCTTTATTATGAAAAATGTACACTGAAAATGTACATATTTACACATACATTTTAAGCTGATCTTTTGCAGGCAATAATACTTCACCAAGTAAAAAAAGCTATATAATATTCTTTCATTATATCATTATATTATATATTAATATATAGTTAATATATTAATATTAAATAATATTAGGATTTTCTTAAGTCTAATGCCGCGTACACACGGTTGGAATTTCCAACAACAAATGTTCGATGGGAGCTTGTTTTTTGGAAATTCTGACCGTGTGTAGGCTCCATCGGATATTTGCTATCGGATTGAGCGAACATCCGTCAGAAAAAAATCCACGGTTTTGTTGTCGGAATGTCCGATCATGTGTACGCGGGATTAGAGTTATGGGCAGAGTAAGGTAGGGTTATAACTGCTGTCAGATTTGTCCCATTACGGAGATTTCCCTTCACTTCCTGTCCCATAGCCAAACAGGAAGTGAGAGGATATCTCTGCATATTAAAGGGATTTTTCGGGAAGATTTCCCATCTATTACTTTTCTGGGGACAACCCAAAAATATTTTTTCTTTTTACTTTCACTTTCAATGATAAGGGTAAACAGGACAAATAGAGAGAGTGAATCTCCATAACAGGCACAGACAGTAATAAAAACTGGCAGGGACTCTAATCCTTCTCCACTCTGTCCAAAACAAAACAAAAATACTTTTGCCTTTAGTTATACTTTAAGATCTTCTTGTTTACCTAAACTACTGACTAATCAGTCCTTGATCCATGTGGCTTTTATACGTACACATTTCTACTTTATCAGGAATTGGCATATGTATTTTCGGGCCAAAATCAGATCATACAGTAAGAGATATTAATTTTCTTTTTTTTATTCAAGACTGTAATTTATTATATATTCATATATGTCTTTTATAGGGTTGCGGAAATTAACGATTAATTGGTAGATTAATCGTTCATTTCTTTGATTGATCAAAATAATTTTGATCGAGGACGATCCGTGGAGTGAGCTCCGCGGTTTCGCCCATAGGAAAGGCCGCGGCTTTGGCCTAGCTCCAGAGCAGCGGCCATCTTGGTCCACCCGGCGGCGGCCTAGTAGTGGCGCGCTGACGTCATCATCACCCGCCTGCTTGTGCTGTCTACTCTGCAAGCGGGTCTGCCTGCTGTCTATTCCGGACAGAGCGGAAGTTGGAGATGTGGACATTACCGTATGGGGGCAGATGTGGACAATACAGTATGGGGGAAGATGTGGACAATACAGTATGGGGGGCAGATGTGGACAATACAGTATGGGGGCAGATGTGGACAATACAGTATGGGGGCAGATGTGGAAAATTGTAAAAACTGTATGTGCGTTATAATTAATCGAAATTAGTTGATTAATCGATTTTTAAAAAAAAAACAATTAATCGAACACGAAAATTTTAATCAGTAACAGCCCTAGTCTTTTATGTTTGTCCACACTGTATACACTTACACTTTTTTTTTTGTCCAAAAACAAGTCTTTTTATTATTCAGAATTTCATACATACAGTCCAAAGTACCATAAATATACCAAATATCTCAAGGATGTTTAAAATCATCTACAAGATATGCAATGTACATAAACATTGGTCACCACCCTGAGTGGGCAAACAGCCATGATCGACCACCACCCTGCCCCCTGGTCCATTACTTTTCCAGGTCGACTTGCCCATCATATTCCAGTAATGGCACACATACTGTAGGTAGCACATTTAACCCATATTCAATCTCAAAAGTCTATCCATGATTAGGTCGTCCGGGGCAAGCCCCGGCGTACCCAACCACCAGTCCCATAATTTTTCAAACTTTTTAGAGCATCCCCTATGTTGGTATATAACCTTTTCCATTCTCAGTGCGTTACCAAGAGCAGTGATCCATTCCCTGACTGTGGGGGGCGATTCAGACTTCCAATGTTGCATGATCAGTTTGCGGGCCATGAAAAGGGCCCTAGTGAGGGCTTCCCTAATATGGGGTTCCCATTCCAGCTCATCTAGCAGATTCAGAAGGCATTGTTTAGGATCTAAGGGGACTGACACCTGGAACACTGTGTTCAGCGTGTCTATCACCCCCTTCCAATAAGCATGCAACTTGGGGCAGCGCCAGAGCATATGTATCAGGTCCCCGTGGTCCCTTTTACATCTAGTACAAGTCGGTGCGGGCAGCAGTCCCATACCATGAAATCTGTGAGGCGTGTAGTATACTCTCAGGAATGTATATAGTTGCGTCAAATGCTGTGTCACATTAAGGGAGCATATGGTAACTGACTGCAGGGCCTCCTCCCACTGATCCTCAACCAGGGGTCCTACGTCTGTTTCCCATTTCCTTTTAACTGTCAGGGGGTGTTTCGTGAGAAATTTACGAAGCAGCGTACCGTAGCTCTGGGAGATGAAGCCCTTAGATGTCTCTGCACTCTTAAGCTGCAAAAGAAGTGGAGGGGAGTCTACATGCCACTCTGAGGCCCTGGACTGAGCCGCAAATGCATGCCTAAGCTGCACATAATAGAAAAGCATGTTTGCTGGTAATTGATATGCCTCCCTCAAAGTTTCAAAGGGCAATAAATTACCATTTCCAAGAATTTGTGTCAGGTAGCAGACCCCGTACTTCTTCATACACTTACACTTTAAATTGATGTATTTAATCACTACTTTTTTTTGTGATATAAGCAGAAAAATACTTTTATAAGAGAAACTAAAAAAAACATTTTTTTCAAAAATTTCAAATGAGTAATTTTTCTTCATAAATGTAACTGCTACATTTCTCTGGTAAAAATAACCCCAAATCAGTGTAAATTATTTAGTCTGTGTGAAAGTTGTAGTCTACAAGCTATGGTACTTATCATTGAAAATCGATCAATCCTGATGTACTGATGGCCTATCTCATTTCTTGATGCCCTAAAATACCAGGAAAAATGCACCCCAAAACACATTCTGCTACTCCTCCTGGGTAAGAAGATACCACATGTGTGAGACTTTTTCACAGCTTAGCCATAGAGAGGCCCAACATCCAAGGAGCACCTTCAGGTGGCTGTGACAGGTACACTGCTGATAGGTGGCAGTAATGGAGGCTCTTTGATGGGTACACTGATTAGGCTGCACTGATGGCTGCTGTGACAGGTACACTGATAGGCTGAACTGATGGATGCAGTGACAGGTACACTGATATGCTGCACTGATGGATGCGGTGGCAGGTACACTCATAGGCTGCACTGATGGATATGATGACAAGTACACTGATAGGCTCCACTGATAGATGTGGTGACAGGTACACTGATAGGCTGCATTGATGGATGCGGTGGCGGGTACACTGATAGGCTGCACTGATGCCTGTGTAGACGTTTACACCGATAGGCTACACTAATGGCTGCAGTGACAGATACACTAATAGGCTGCATTGATGGCTGCGGTGACGGGTACACTGATAGGCTGCACTGATGGATGCAGTGACAGGTACACTAAGAGAAGGGTGCACTGATGGCTGTGGTGATGGATTCACTGATAGGCTGCATTGATGACTGCGGTGATGAGTACACTGATAGTCTGCATTGATGGCTGTGGTGATGTGTACAGTGATAGGCTGAATTGATGGCTGCGTTGATGGGTACACTGATAGGCTGCACTGATGGATTCCTGTCTCATACCTTTAACACAATAGAGTCTAACTGATTGGTGCTCAGCCATTCATAGAAAGCAATGTATTCTAGCAATGAATACAAAGCTTCCTCTGATTGGCTGAGTCAGAGGTTGTGACATCATCAGTCCACTTTTCTGACTCAGCCAATCAGAGGAAGCTTTGTATTCTTTGCTAAAATACATTGCTTTCTCTGAATGGCTGAGTGCCGATCAGATAGACTCTCAGCTCGAAGCCCAGAACACAGTGCATTATGCTGTATGCAGCCTCAGCTACATGCAGTTTATGCTGCACAACCAGCGGCCTCACATGTTAGTGAGGCACATAGTTCACTGGGCCAAGTTGGTGTAAAGTGTATCAAAAGCTGGATTTCAGCTTTAAGTGCTTGAAAGATTTAGTATCAAGTTTCCTAGCTTTAACAACTCTGTTACTTAAAAATCCTTTTAGCAGGTGTATTAGTAGAACTCCCTAGAGGCATCCCTCGAGTTTAATTTTAATAGATTATAGCATAGTTAGACATACTATGTACATTTCCTTAACAAATGAATGGTATGCATAAGAGAATTTGATCCTATGAGTAAAATATTTTGGGAACTTACATTGTAGTTAACACTTCTATCCCACAGCTTTTAGACTTTAGTGTTGTCTTGTTTTACTGCCCGTCTGTATCTTATTTCAGTGTTTGAAAGGCAGGTGCATCTTTGAAACACCATAGTTGGCTCCTCTTCAGTAAAAATGTTTGAGACTTTGCTCAGAGGCAGGTGCCGCTGCACAGATCATACACTGTATTTGAAAAGATATCTGGCACCAGTACTGTATGGCCTCATTCACACTGGGTGTTTGAATTTCTCCTCTGAACGCCTTTTACTCCTGGCAGGAAAAAGCAGGTTAAAAAAACGGTCCTAAAGTCACTTATTGTATGTTCCTTGTGATGGTGGATCCTGGGTTCCTAGAAATCTTCATACTCCAACACCTTCATCACCCCCCAAATCCCTACAACCATAATCTTGCAGTCTGGCAGGGGTTAATAGAACTTTGGGAGCTGTGACAAGCACTCATCCAGAGTCCCCAACTATGCCTGCTTTTCCACCCAGGTCCTTCATTCATAGAAGCCATATGACAGCTTCTATTAATAAATTGTGATCTATGAATGGAGGAGGCGGACCCTTCAATCATCCACCTGACCTTCAAAGATCAGATTTCATTTATAGAAACTGAAGTATATTTAAAGCCTGTGGAACATTTAAAGTCTAACATTGTTCATAATTTAAAAACAGAAATCAGCACAAGGGGCATTAGTTACAGTACTATGAATCCATTGTGTTCCTTGTGCTTCTGGCCCCTGGATTCCTTGAAATTTTCTTGACATTTTCTTGAAATTCCTTGAAATGTTCTTCTTCCAACACCCTCATACCCTTGCCTTGCCCTTGGTGCAGTGGGGGTTAATCCACCTGTCCTCCATAGATCAGGTTTCATTCATAGAAGCTGTAGTACAGTAGCTAGGCAAAAAGGGTGGGCATAGTCAGGCACTATTGAGGAATGCCTGTCACAGCTCCTTCAGTTTTTTTAGCCCCCACTGCACCAAAAGATTATGATAGAAAGGGTAGGAGAGGCTTGAAGGATATACATTTCAAGGAATCCAAGAGCTAGCATCACAAGGAACACATTGGATTCATGGATTCACAGTAAGCATCGTCCCTTGTGCTGATTTGGCTTTAAGACCCCTTTCACACTGGGGCGGTTTGCAGGCGCTATTGCGCTAAAAATAGCGCCTGCAAACTGACCTGAAACAGCGGCCGCTGTTTCTCCAGTGTGAAAGCCCCGAGGGCTTTCACACTGGAGCGGTGCGCTAGCAGGACCGCTCCAAAAGTCCTGCTAGCCGCATCTTTGGAGTGGTGAAGGAGCGGTGTGTTTACCGCTCCTCCACCGCGCCTGCCCATTGAAAGCAATGGGACACCACGGCTATACCGCCGACAATGCGCCTCTGCAGAGGCGCATTGCCAGCGGTATTAACCCTTTTCCGGCCGCTAGCGGGGGTAAAACTGCACCGCTAGCAGCCGAATACCGCCGCAAATCCGACGGTAAAGTGCTGCTAAAAATAGCGGCACTTTACCGCCACTGCACCTCCCGCCCCAGTGTGAAAGGGGCCTAAATGTTACACGTTCAAGCAGCTACTGGACCAATTGCTAAATATTTTAAATCTATCTATCTATCTTTCCATCTATCTATCTTTCCATCTATCTATCTTTCCATCTATCTATCTATCTATCTATCTATCTATCTATCTATCTATCTATCTATCTATCTATCTATCAAGTTATTTAACTACTTGGAATATCTCTATTATAGTGAACAGTTTCCAATTCAATAATGATTCTGTAGACAATGATGGATGTCCAAGTTTTTCAAATAGGATTTTTTTTTTTCTGGATTCCTAGGGGAAGCTACGATCACCATTAAATGATCATGTTCTCTTTTCTTTTGCTTTCAGAATGGATTTACCCCTCTTTACATGGCTGCCCAGGAGAATCACATTGAAGTTGTAAAATATTTGCTGGAAAATGGGGCCAATCAGAGCACTGCGACAGAGGTAACTGGAATAATGACTTTTGGGTGACGGGCAATCAGTTGTGTATGACTTTCTACTCTGATATTTGATGGTTCTTTAATTAAAAGAAAATGGTCTGCCTAGATACAATGCAGTATATCAAAATTATGTCTTCAATTATCAGGTCTTCCTCCTCTCATTAACAAGTATGAATATCTTTATACCTATTCTTTCTGTGTTCTAATTTTCTAGTCTCTTTAGATCCTATTAGAACATGCTCTATAATATCTTGACTCTTCAGATGCTTTCTGTTCTGCTATAACATTTTCCAGTACAATAATGGAAGCACTTTGTGGGTTTCAATAATAGATCACAAGTCAAACCTGAGGCATAGTGATGGTGTTCATATAAATGTAAAACTGGTCATCTGAACATTATAGCAGCAGGAGAAGCTGGAGCATTTACGCTTGTTCCATTCTCTTGTTTTTATACAAAGTCATAGGTCAAACATCTGAGGACCATTATTGTCCTACAATCCTGGTAGCACATTGTTGGAAACCTGTGACTGCTTTCTTGTAGTTGTACGTAGGAAGTATTCTGTGATGACTTAACATTCTGGTACCTAGTCTTGGGAAGACGGTTCCAGATAGCCTCTTGAATAATAACATGCTGTGTTAATTCTCTACTAGGCATAGTAAGATGTCTTCGGTAATAAAAACAAAATAAAAAATAAAAAACATTTAGATGACAATAGTCATCACTAATTAGAAATAACTCAAAATAAAATGTAAACTTTAGTTTTATTAAATTTACATTTAACAAGAAGTGGGAATTAACATTCCACTAAGCATTAGATTCCCTCATCTAAATCAATAATGGGACTGTTTCAATATCTGACTGCAGGGGATAATATCAAAGAAACCTGCTCAAGTTAAAAGTCTATTTTGGCAGATTAAAAACTTTTCTCATTCAAAGGTTTTTATTGAAAGATCAACATATGATAACAAGTATAATGTATCAATTAAAGGTATTTTAGTAGTTACATGTAAAATAAAGAAACAGGTTATGGCATTGTATTAATATAGCATACAGATGGTAAAATTAATGTTAGATAAGTTCCCTATTTATCAAAATGATACAGAGTTTTCAGACTGTTTCGATATTAGCTTACATCAACATTTAGAGGATCATTATCAGTCAATGAAATAAAATTATGTCTATTTGTGTCTGAGTTCTCATTTGTGTTAAACATTTGAATAAAGATTAAAAAAAATTCAATACTAGACTTTCGTTTCTTATAAATTTTACCCAGGCAACTTCCCAGGAGTTCATGATGTGTACAGTATATTAACATATATGAGCGGGTGGAAGATTTTTGGGTAATGGTACTGAGACATGAAGCGTGACTACCAGCTAGGTTACTAAAGCTCAGAGAGAGGCTGAGTAGTTGCACATGTGTTTTCTTCAACGCTAGAATATGAGTTATGTAGAAGAGAATTAAGTCAAAAGCAGAACTGCTATATCAATATTACTGGACAATAGTGCAATAGTCAGTCAAGATTGCTAAAGGTTCACAATACTGATGGGTTGTTATTAAAGACAAGTTCTTTGTTTCCAAATATGAACTACCCTTTGTGACCAACATAAATGCCATTACGTAGGCCCTCCAAATATCATCTGAGCTAAAAATCCATGGGCTTTTTAATATAGGAAACACCCAAGTCATCTATAAGATATAACATCATGTACATATAAATGTGCAGTAAACGTCCGTTTAATTTTAGCAAGACAGCAATACATAAGACTCTTTACCTTTTTGTATTATCAGGATGGCTTTACTCCACTGGCAGTGGCACTGCAGCAAGGACATAACATGGTGGTAGCAATCCTCTTGGAGAATGACACTAAAGGGAAAGTTAGACTGCCTGCTCTCCACATTGCTGCCAGGAAAGATGACACAAAATCTGCCGCTCTCTTACTTCAGAATGACCACAATGCTGATGTTCAGTCTAAGGTAACCAACACTTTTCTAGCAGCAAAGCAACAAGTATTTATTATTAATGGTACAGAAGAAAACTGACTTTCCTAAGGTTTGTGAGAGAATATTAGGCTTTAGGATAATCTCATCTTTGTGCTTATTGTGCATATTGTGTTTAGGAATGTATACTCTAAATATTACCAATAGTCCCACACAACGAGCCATTCAAGAGTAACATTTATAAAGTAATGTAAGCTTCTTCACCTCCAGTAGGCATTTTACCTATGGAAAATAGATAATTCAACATGTGTTCAAAAAAACTGCTAGTGAAAACAGCTGAAAGGTTATATACAAGAGAAAACCGATAAAGGTCAATACAGATTAAGGTGTTACTAAACCCACAACAGTAAAATCAGTCTGTATATGCAGTAAAGCATGCTTGTTAAACTCGCTGTGGAACCTAGGGGGTTAATCCTCTGCATTGTGTATAAAGGCTGTGTAATCCTGTCTTCTCTGATCCTCCTGTTCTTTAACTGACTCCAATCCATCTTGTGATAGAACAGAACATTAGGAGTCAGGCTGCACATGCTCAGTTTGGTGTGTATTGCTAAAGATGTTTTTTTCTTGGGAGGGTGCACTTGATCAGCATATAGTGAATACAGGGTCCTGGGTTTAGTAACACTTTAAGCTTGACATGATTTTTACTAAATTCTTCAGTGATATTCAGTCCCTTTCAGTCCTTTCTCTATAGGAACAATAAGGCAGCTGTGAGGATAAGGTTATGGTGAGGTTTGACAGAACGATGGTGCATAAAAAGTATGTCCACTAGCATAGTGGATAGGAACATTTCCAACTTTAACAACACTGTCGGGAGTCATTAGCAGCACTGATAATATTATAAAACATTAATACAAGTGGCACTAACCTTTGCTCTTTTTCCAAATCATGCTACTTCAGATGATGGTGAATAGGACGACAGAGGTATATACACTATCTGTTCTTTCTCATTGCCATGTTGCATGCATCTATTCCAGCAATAATTGCTTACAATTATTTTGTGCTTGAGTATTATATTTTCATTTGTGTTTTCTCTGCAAAGTGCTGTTTAAAAATATACCTCTTTCAGAAGTAATGTTCTATTTGTAATGAACTTTGATGATGACAGAGTCAGTTATTCCTGAATGTATGTTCAGTGTGACAGAAGGATGGTGGGAGAATTGAGGGAGGAGAGAGTGGGTGACACAGGAAACAAGCATGACGGAGAAGAACTGAACATTATATTAAAGACCTGAACCAAGGACAAAGTGGGACACTTCCGGTAATCGTAGTACTAACTACAACTAATTGCTAATCAGGTTTGGAATGAGCCATGAAGCACATTGGGTAATCAAATGAAGTATGCCAAACATCTGACCTTAATTTGATGGATTTACTAGAATTTTGGGTATTTCACACTTATTTATTAATTGGTACATTTAGGTATGGAATATACCTTGCTTTAAAGGCAGAAGGCCATGGGTCTCCTCCATACTATAGCAATGGACCAAAAATAACAGAGGATTTTCATTGTGATTTCTTAATATGTACTAATTTGTATAATTTGGCATTTGCTACCGATTGAAGATGTTTGTGTCGGCTGTCACATCACATTTGGGTTTGCAGGGCCCACCATTAAGTTCAAAGGCCTTACAAAGGTTCTCAAATAATGTGTTTTGCAAAGTAGAGATACATATGCAATAACCTATTGATAATCAATTGAGTGCATTTGTCTTAGGCTAGGTTCACCCCTGTCCATTTCCATGTTCATGCCTTTTTATTGTGTTTTTGGGGTACATTGAGGTGCGTTTATCATGTCTTGTCATGCTTTTTCATCATGTTTTTTAATGCATTAACTTTGATTTCTATGGGCGTAAAAATGCAAGAAACTTAAACAAAAATCGGACTTGAGCTATTTTCAAAAATGCACTGCATCGTTTCTGTTACAGTATAAGATACAATCTGCATAGTCAAATATATACACTGAGCAAAATTATAAACGCAACACTTTTGTGTTTGCCCCTAATTATCATGTGCAGAACTCAAAGATCTATGACTTTTTCTATGAATACAAAAGGCCTATTTCTCTCACATATTGTTCACAAATATGTATAAATCTGTGTTAGACCCCTTTTACACTTGGGCATTTTTTCAGGTGCTTTTGGGCTAAAAATAGCGCCTGTAAAGCGCCTGAAAAATGGCTCCCCTGCAGTCTCAGTGTGAAAACCCGAGTGCTTTCACACTGAGTTGATGCGCTGGCAGGACATTAAAAAAACTCCTACATCTTTGGAGCGATGAAAGAGAGGTGTATACACCGCTCCTCCACCACTCCTGCCCATTGAAATCAATGGGCACCACTGCCGAAGCGCCTTCAAAGCGATTCGGCAGCGGCGCTACAAGGGTGGTATTAACCCCTTCATCGGCTGCTAGTGGGGTTAAAACCACCCCGCTAGTGGCCAAATAGTGACGCTAAAATGACGGTAAAGCGCCGCTAAAACTAGAGGCATTTTACCGTCAATGCCCACCGCTCCAGTGTGAAAGCAACCTTAGTGAGCACTTCTCCTTTGCCGAGATAATCCATAAACCTCACAGGTGTGGCATATCAAGTTGCTGATTAGACAGCATGATTATTGCGCAGGTGTGCCTTAGGCTGGCCACAATAAAAGGCCACTCTAAAATGTGAAGTTTTATCACACAGCACAATGCCACAGCTTTTGCAAGTTTTGAGGGAGCGTGCAATTGGCATGCTGACTGCAGAGCTGTTGCCTTTGAATTGAATGTTCATTTTTCTACCATAAGCTATCTCCAAAGGCATTTCAGAGAATTTGGCAGCACATCCAACTGGCCTCACAACTGCAGACCATGTGTAACCACACCAGCCCAGGACCTCCACATCCAGCATCTTCACCTCCAAGATTGTCTGAGACCAGCAACCCGGAGAGCTGCTGCAACAATTGGTTTGCAAAACTAAAGAATCAGGGAAGCTCATCTGCATGCTTGTTGTCCTCATCAGGTGTCTCGACCTGACTGCAGTTCGTCGTCGTAACCGACTTGAGTGGGCAAATGCTCACATTAGATAGCGTCTGGCATTCTGGAGAGGTGTTCTTTTCACGGATGAATCCCGGTTTTCACTGTACAGGGCAGATGGCAGACAGTGTGTATGGCGTTGTGTGGGTGAGTGGTTTGCTGATGTCAACATTGTGGATCGAGTGGCCCATGAGGGCGGTTCAGTTATGGTATGGGTAGGCGTATGCTATGGACAACAAACACAGGTGCATTCTATTGATGGCATTTTGAATGCACAGAGATACCGTGACGAGATCCTAAGGCCCATTGTTGTGCCATTCATCCACGACCATCACCTCGTGTTGCAGCATGATAATGCACAGTTCCATGTTGTAAGGATCTGAACACAATTCCTGGAAGTTTTAAACATCCCAGTTCTTGCATGGCCAGCATACTCACCGGACATGTCACCCATTGAGCATGTTTGGGATGCTCTGGATCGGTTCCTGCCAATATCCAGCAACTTCGCACAGCCATTGAAGAGAAATGGACCAACATTCACAGGCCACAATCAACAACCTGATATTTTGAGTTCAGCTCATGATAAACAGGAGCAAACACAAAAGTGTTGTGTTTATAATTTTGCTCAGTGTATGTATATGTATCCCAGTGTGCAAAAACAAGTTGCCCGCTGAACACTGTAAAGCCTCGTACACATGGTCGGACTTCAAACAAACTTTTTCGTGGATTTTTGTCCGAAGGGAGTTGGCTGGGCACACCCATAGCATACACACGGCAGGAATTTTCTGCAAACTTTCCCAACATCACGTGGATTTTCTGCTCTTTTCTGCTCTTTACCACCACCCTTTGGTCAACTTCTAGTATTGTTGGTTGATTTTAACATTGGTTCTGGGCATGCGTGTTTGTACTTCGGACAAAAGTCCGATGGATTTCTGTACACACGATAGGACTTTGCACCGTAGGACTTTTGTTGCCGAAAAGTTTGTCCGTTTGCAGGGCAAACTTTTGTCCGATGAAAACCAAAAAAGTTTGTCCGATGGAGCGTACACACGGTAGGATTTTATTTGAAAACTTGCTCATTTTGAAGTTTGTTGTCAAAAAGTCCTACCGTGTGTATGGGGCTTAAGAGTGATTTCCCCACACTGCCTAACTAGAACCAAAAAAATAATAAAGTGCAGCACAATTACATATCAGAAATAAACAAAATGCTAAATTTGAAAGTATATATATATATATATACATATATATATATATATATATATATATATATATATATATATAAAAGTCTAATCTCCAAGAAATAGCTCCAACCACTAATGTGACAAAAAAATGATGTGTCCTTTATCTTCACATTGAAGAAATCTCTGTTACACTTGTGCACTCCACCTCATGTAAATACAGTCTGCTCACCTCCTCCATAGACCTCTTTGCATGCATTGAGGTAAAAAAAGAGCTTAAATCTACCCACATCAGGGACTAGTATGAGGATGTAGACGCCAAGTCCTGGTACCTCTCAAATTCATAAACAGCTCAAAAACATATTGTGTGTATGAAAAGAAGAGAGGAAACGAATAGCGCCCACTGTATTTATTAAAACTCCACATAAAAAAACATTACTACTACAATTACAAAAGGAAAAGCACCACATAACAGCTACTGTATTAACAGCATTTGCACATTGTGTAATGGTAAAGGTGTTGTACCAATCTCACCACCCAGCAGTTCCAATATGCCTGCTTAGTAATGTCATTGGCTGGGCTCCGCCTTATGTCTGGGGGTTGGACTTCATCAGTAGGAGTGCACGTGTGTGTTACAGAGATTTCTTTGGTATGAAGTTTAAGGGCACATCATTTTTTGTCACATTGGTAATTGGAGATATTTCTTAGGAGAGTGGACTTTTCTTTGAATATATGATTTACATTTTTGAATTTTGTTTATTTCTGATATGTAGTTTTGCTGCACATTATTATTTTCATTGGCATTGCATCTGTTCACAGATGCCAAGAGGCTGTATCAATAAAATTGTCATTAGTATTGTCAAAAGTATTGGGATGCCTGTCTTTACACGCACATGAACTTTAATGGCATCCCAGTCTTAGTACGTAGGCTTCAATATTCAGTTGGCCCACCCTTTGCAGCTATAATGGCTTCAACTCTCCACAAGGAAGGCTCTCCACAAGGTTAAGTAGTGTGTCTATGGGAATATTTGACCATTATTCCAGAAGCGCATTTGTGCGGTCAGGCACTAATGTTGGATGAGAAGGACTGGTTCGCAGTCTCCGCTCTAATTTATCCCAAAGGTGTTCTATCGGGTTGAGGTCAGGACTCTGTGCAGGCTAGTCAAATTCCTCCACCCCAAACTCGCTCATCCATGTGTTTATGGACCTTGCTTTGTGCATTGGTGCGCAGTCATATTGGAACAGGAAGGGGCCGTCCCCAAACTGTTCCCACAATGTTGGGAGCGCAAAATTGTTCAAAATATTTTTGTATACTGACACCTTAAGAGTTCCCTTGAACTAAGGGGCCAAGCCCAACCCCTGAAAACCAACCCCACACCATAATCCCCCTTCCACCAAATGATTTAGACCAGTGCACAAAGCAAGGGCCATAAAGACATGGATGAGTGAGTATGGGGTGGAGGAACTTGACTGGCCTGCACAGTGTCCTGATCTCAACCCGATAGGACACTTTTGGGATGAATTAGAGCAGAGACTGTGAGCCTTCTCGTTCAACATCAGTGCCTGACCTCACAAATGCGCTTATGGAAGTATGGTCAAACATTCCCATAGACACACTCCTAAACCTTGTGGACAGCCTTCCCAGGAGAGTTGAAGCTGTTATACAGTGCCTTGAAAAAGTATTCATACCCCTTGAAATGTTCCACATTTTGTCCTGTTACAACCAATTACGTAAATATATTTTGTTGGGATTTAATGTGATAGAACAACACAAAGTACATAATTGTGAAGTGAAGTGAAGGGAAAATGATAAATGGTTTTCCAAATTTTTTACAAATAAATATCTGAAATGTGTGGTGTGCATTTGTATTCAGCCCCTTTACTCTGATACCCCTAACTAAAATCTAGTGGAACCAATTGCCGTCAGAAGTGGCAGCATCATGTTGTGGGGATGCTTTTCTTCAGCAGGGACAGGGAAGCTGGTCAGAGTTGATAGAAGATGGATGAAGCCAAATACAGGCCAATCTTAGAAGAAAACCTGATAGAGTCTGCAAAAGACTTGAGACTGGGGCGGAGGTTCACCTTCCAGCAGGACAACGACCCTAAACATACAGCCAGAGCTACAATGAAATGGTTTAGATCAAAGCATATTCATGTGTTAGAATGGCCCAGTAAAAAGTCCAGACCTAAATCCAATTGAGAATCTGTGGCAAGACTTGAAAATTGCTGTTCACAGATGCTCTCCATCCAATCTGACAGAGCTTGAGCTGTTTTGCAAAGAATGGGCAAGAATGCCACTCTCTAGATGTGCAAAGCTGGTAGAGACATCCCCAAAAAGACTTGCAGCTGTAATTGTAGTGAAAGGTGGTTCTACAAAGTAATGACTCAGGGGGGCTGAGTACAAATGCACCCCACACTTTTCAGATATTTAGGTGAGGTTAACTTTTTTTATTCATATAGATGAGCATGTGTGAATATGTATGAATAATAAAAACATAGCTGATTAAATCCTAATTGATGTTCTTTAGACAATTCCTTTAATCAGTGTATAAGGAAACATTTTTATTTTCATATGCTGTATTCTGTATCTTTGCATGCTGTTCACATCAGCAAAGAAGATAAAAGGTTATATATATATATGCTATTGCATACTGTACTTAATTTACTGAGTGCAATGTGTACAAAATATATACCTTATGAATTATCATCCTATGTGAACAACCTTTACAAAGAGTACATAAATCAGCATAGACAGCTGACGTATGTTAGTGTATAAATTGAAATAGTTAAAAGCCAGGCAGCAAAGCTCTGTGCTGCATTGCAGGGAAGCTGGGTGAACAGAAGTTCTACACGCCCAGTCAATTCCAGCATTAGCCTACGCTTTCAGGCAGCAAAACTGCACATTCAAACAATTGCAGTGCTGACAACAGCAGACAAAACTAAGGCAAAGACTGATTTACCAAATGATATACAGTTTGAAAGGCTGGATACCGTCCTAGACAACTGAGTATATTCTACAGTATTACGTATCCCTTTTGTTCAGTTTCTACCTATTCAGCCTCGTACACACGACCGAGTTTCTCGGCAAGAACCAGCAAGAAACTTGCTGGCAGAGCTTTCTTGCCGAGTAAATCGGTCGTGTGTATGCGGCTATCATGTACACACACACACTTTTCTCGTCAAGAAAACCGTCAAGAATCTCGACGAGAAAAATAGAGAACCTGCTCTCTTTTTTCTCGTTGAGATTCTTGTCAGCAGGTTTCTCGACGAGAAAAGTGTGTGTGTGTACACTTACCTGTCCTCCGGGAAGCCCGCGCATGCTCGAAATGACTTTGACGCATGCGCGGTAGCTTCCTAGGCATAGGTAGGGTGTAGCAAGATGGCGGCGACGGCATCGAATGTGACGAGCGCACGCTCGTCGTAGTCGATTACGTCACCGCGTTTGCTCCATTCAAAGAACCGTATTAAGTATCCCTTTTGTTCAGTTTCTACCTATTCAGCCTCGTACACACGACCGAGTTTCTCGGCAAGAACCAGCAAGAAACTTGCTGGCAGAGATTTCTTGCCGAGTAAATCGGTCGTGTGTACGCGGCTATCATGTTTCTCGCCAAGAAAACCGTCAAGAATCTCGACGAGAAAAATAGAGAACCTGCTCTCTTTTTTCTCGTTGAGATTCTTGTCTGCAGGTCTGGCGAGAAAAGTGTGTGTGTGTACACTTACCTGTCCTCCGGGAAGCCCGCGCATGCTCAAAATGACTTTGACGCATGCGCGGTAGCTTCCTAGGCATAGGTAGGGTGTAGCAAGATGGCGGCGACGGCATCGAATGTGACGAGCGCACGCTCGTCGTAGTCGATTACGTCACCGCGTTCGCTCCATTCAAAGAACCGCAAGAAAAACGACGTGTTTTGTCTTGACGAGTTTCTCGGCCGTGTGTACGAGGCTTTCCTTCACCCAAAGGCCCCTTTCACACAGGCGGACTGTTCAGGTCCGCCTGTCAGTTTTTTTGGTGGACCTGAACGGGCGCTCCATGCAAGTCTATGGAGCGACGGATGTCAGCGGTGACATGTCCGCTGACATCCGATCCGCTAAAATCAGATGCATGGCAATACGTCGCCATCCGTTCATGGCGGATCGGATCAGGTGAGATCTGATGAAAACGGACATGCTGTCCGTTTTCGTCCGATCTCTCCATAAGAAACAGCGGCGCTCGACAAGCCCCTCCCCGCTCAGTGAGCAGAGAGGGACCTGTCATCCGCCAGCTCAGCGGAGATCAACGGAGAGATCTCCCGCTGAGCTGGCGGGAGCTGGCGGACTCCGCTGCAACGGATCCGCCTCGTGTGAATGAAGCCTACCATGGACACATCTTTCAATCTTTTTAGGATAAATTAGCACATTTACTCCAAAAAACATTTGAGACATTAAGCCCATTGTAGGCATGCTTATGCTGATATTTTAAATGACCTTAGATGACCAAATAGAGAAAAAAAGACAACCATTGTCATGCGTTCATTAACACAATAACTACATTTAACACAATGGCATAAAAATATGATATACACAACAAGGCTAATCAGTACCAAACACACAAAAACTTACTTGGAAATCTGTGTGGTATAGCGAACATGCTTTACAAGTTGTACAGTATGTACAGTAGTTTTAAGAGCAGCATGGCTTTTGTGGAATTCTGAAGACCTTCCTAAAATATCTTGACCAAGGTGAAGCGCCCGCACGATCTCCTATATCATTATAGTACAGAGCCTTTCAATCAGCAATATTTTCAATCAGCAATGAGATAAGAGACTCTTTTTCCAATATGCCATAGAAGAAATAGTTGTCATTTAAAACTGGTCGACATTGACCAGTTGTAGCTTGGCCAGGTGCCTCTTTGGCTAATTAACTCCAACAGAACTTGTTCAGAATATAGATCAGGATACAAAACAGGTATTGCTGCTTAGTGTGACAGCAGGCAGGTAAAATCACCAGGTTGCATCCAGGATGGGAGATATATATGTCCTAGATTCAGGCTTTATGCCAGTTTATACCACTAGGAGGAGTGCTGGGAGTCTTGCAGGGGAAGAGTTAATGAGCCCAGCTGAAGCAAGTGGGCTCATTAGGGCCTCTACAAGAACTCCCAGGATGCTAAGGGAGATGCTCCATCCTGGAACCAGTTCTGTGTTGTGTAGACTGGGGAGTCTGCTTTCTGTCCTGTGCGGTGAGACAAAGCCTGTGTGGCTAAAACTTCTAAAACAGGGAGTTAGGGGCTGGGGCAGCACAAGGCTGCACCTAGTTGTTAGTTAGGGAAACTATGTGTGTAGTAAGCGGTCAAGCTGACCAGGATTTCTTTTCATGTTTCTTTTTGTTTTGCTGTTATATTTTACACTGTATATAGTTTAAATAAACCGCACCTTTTGTTTTTCACCTACAACTCCGGCTGCTGTGCCTGTTTTTGTGTGGTGAACCCATCCAGGGGGTCACACACACCCGCTGCTGAGCTAACCCCCTCACATTAGGTTAAGACTTTATTAAACGTTCCCAAAAATAAAATAAAAAATTGGAATTCATGGTAGAGACGCTGTTCACACTATGGGGGTTATTTACGAAAGGCAAATCCACTCTGCACTACAAGTGCAAACTACAAGTGCAAAGTGCACTTGAAATTGCACTGAAAGTGCACTTGAAATTGCACTAAAAGTGCACTTGGAAGTGCAGTCGCTGTAAATCTGAGGGGAAGATCTGAAATGAGGGGAAGCTCTGCTGATTTTATCATCCAATCGTGTGCAAGCTAAAATGCTGTTTTTTATATTTTCCTTGCATGTCCCCCTTATATCTACAGCGACTGCACTTGAAAGTGCACTTTGCACTTGTAGTGCAAAGTGGATTTTCCTTTCATAAATAACCCCCCCCTAATATGTGTCACATTATCATGAACACTTGATGTGCAGTGTGAAATACTGTACATCTAAAGATTACCATGCATTCCTGATTTACTTTGTGGATTTTTAATATTATCTATATTTTACACCTGGCGAAAATGATAGTGATTGAACACAGTTTTTGAATTTATCCTAGCACATTTAAAGTGTCATTGTACTGTGCAAAAACAGTAAAAGTAATGCAGAAGCTTTGTTGTAGTTATCATACTGTGTCTAATCATATTTCATTTACTGTCTTGATCTAACTTTTGAATTTGAATGTTATTGTGGGAAGTAGTATCAAGTGTTTCTTTCCAGCTTATTAACAGGTTATGATTCTATTACTTAGTATTCAGTTATTTATATTAGTATGTCAGGGTTAACCACTTAAGCCCCGGACCAATACGCAGCAGCATAAAGACCAGGCCCCTTTTTGCGATTCGGCACTGCGTCGCTTTAACTGACAATTGCGCGGTCGTGCGACGTGGCTCCCAAACAAAATTGACGTCCTTTTTTTCCCACAAATAGAGCTTTATTTTGGTGGTATTTGATTACTTCTGCGGTTTTTATATTTTGCACTATAAACAAAAATAAACAAAAATAGAGCAACAATTTTTGCTATAAAAAATAATAATTTTTTCCTCAGTTTAGGCCGATACGTATTCTTCTACATATTTTTGGTAAAAAAAAATCGCAATCTGCGTTTATTGATTGGTTTGCGCAAAAGTTATAGTGTTTACAAAATAGGGGGTAGTTTTATGGCATTTTTATTAATTAGTAATGGCGGCGATCAGCGTTTTTTTTTTTTTCATGACTGCAACATTATGGCGGACACATCGGACACATTTGACACATTTTTGGGACCATTGTAATTTTTACAGCGATCAGTGCAATAAAAATGCACTGGTTACTGTAAAAATGACACTGGCAGAGAAGGGGTTAACCACTAGGGGCGCTGAAGGGGTTAAGTGTGCCTAGGGGAGTGATTACTACTGTGTGGGGGCATGGCTACGAGTGACACGTGACCGATCTCCGCTCTGATTACACAGAGCGGAGATCGTGACATTGTCAGTAGGCGAACGGGGAGATGTGTTTACACTAACATCTCCCCGCTCCATGCCTCCGTGAGATGATCGTGGGGATCCCCGCGGCGATCGAGTCCACGGGACCTGCGGTCCGACTCATGTTGAAGGCAGGGGGGGGCCGCAAGCACGCCGTTGGCAGCGTGCGTGCGACCCCCATGTCGGGCAGTTAAAGGGGACGTACAGGTGTGCCTGTATGAGGTGTGCCTGTACGAGCCATTCTGCCGACGTATATATACAGTGCATGGTCGTTAAGGGGTTAATTGGTCCCCTATGTTGAGATTATTTGTCCAATGTTGTATCATAAGCATAAAATACATACATAATTCCATATTCATTGTATAAAACTTAAAGGTAGACAATTATTAAAAAAACTCTACAGAACATGCATATAACTAAATCGATTGGTGGACCCTGCTTACCCCATTGTGTCAACTCAGATTTTATATTTAACCCTTATCTTTTGTTAGATTGAATCCTAAGGCCGCAGCTTCTTAATATGCATACTACTAGCCATTATTTTTTTCTGCTTAAATACCCTTCATTTATCCTTTACATTGAAAAATATTTTGCACTTGGTCCACATAACTTCTGCTCGGATTAATTTGGCTGGTTACTGCCTAACATTTCTATTATCTTACTGTCTGTTAAAATTTTAGTAGACCCCTTATTTCTTCCTCATATAACTTGAAATGATTTCTGAGTTTCGCTGCTTAAATGTTTCATTGTCTTTCATCCTACAGAGTGGCTTCACGCCGTTACATATTTCTGCACACTATGGAAACGTCAATGTTGCTACACTCTTGCTCAACAGAGGTGCTGCCGTGGACTTCACAGCCAGAGTAAGAAAAGTTATTACAATTCTTGTCTTTCTGATAGTTCATCTTTTTAGGCCAAATTGTTTTTCCGTATTTTTTTGTTATTCAGTCAAATCTTGTTCAGCAATGCATCAAACCTTACCATGAAATTGGATATAATAGGAGATATTAAAATATAGCAATAATTGAATGTGAAATATTAATATAATGTAATGATGTAATAATCATCTGCAATACAGGCAAGTAGTTATCTTTGCAAGACAGCATTTATATATGTTTTCAGTCACTTTACATTGATGTTCAGTGACAGCTTGCTTTGCAAGCAAACATATTTTATGTTTAAAGCTAGGGAAATATATTAAAAGCTGTAAAATCTGATTTAGACCTAGGTATGATAAAACTATTTTCTTTTCTCTGGATGCACAGAATGGGATTACCCCTTTGCATGTGGCTTCTAAAAGAGGAAATACAAACATGGTGAAGTTATTGTTAGACCGCGGAGGACAGATCGATGCCAAAACCAGGGTAAGATATTTCTTATTATTCATAGGTTCATTTAAAAAAAATTGAATATTATTAAAAAGATTATTTATCAGAATCATTTTTCTCACAATTAAGTCTCCCAACTCTATCTCAGACACAATACGACAGTCTTGAAAATCCCATTACCCCTAGTGAAATTGAACTGGCAATCAAATCCCTCAAACCAAACAAACATCCAGGACCTGACGTGTTCTCAGCCCTCTACTACAAAAAATTCTCCCATGTATTAACTCCCATGCTGACAGAAGCATTCAACTCCCTTCTCAACAATCAATCTTTTAGATCAGAAACCCTTACAGCAATAATAACAATGATCCCTAAACCTCAGTCAGATGACTCAGCCTGTGCAAATTATAGGCCAATATCTTTATTAAATTTAGACATAAAACTACTAGCGAAAGTTATGGCATTTTGGTTGAATAATATAATTGGTTCTCTAATCAACAAAGATCAAGTATGTTTCATCCCCTTGCGCCAAGCTTCAGATAATGTCCGTAGAACAGCCCTATTGATCCAAGCAGCTAAAACTAGACGAATAACTCCATGCCTTGAATCACTAGACATCAAAAAAGCTTTTGACACGGTATCATGGTCATATTTACATTTCGCTCTACAAAAATTGGGTTTTGGCCCCCACTTTCTAACCTGAGTTTCATCATTATATAATAAATCCAAAGCTTATGCTAAATACGCAGGATACAAGTCTGACATGTTTGATATCAATAGAGGTACACGTCAGGGATGTCCTCTCTCCCCCCACTCCTATTTGCCCTATTAATTGAACCCCTTGCCCAATCCATTTGTGCAGATCCCTCAATCAAAGGTATAGAATTAGCCGGTCATCAACATAAGCTTTGCTTATTTACTGATGACATTTAAATTTTTATGACTTCCCCACATATTACTGCCCCTAATCTTATCAACAAATTAGACCAATTTGCCCGAATATCAGGTTTAAAAATAAATTCACAAAAATCTACAGCTCTAAATATTTCTTTATCTCCAGATACATTACAGCAAGCGAAAACGTCACTCCCTTTTACTTGGTCATCTACACACCTCACTTATCTAGGTATTACTCTCACTCCTGATCTCACCAACATATTCTCTACTAACTATCCCCCACTATTACGGAAAATGATTAATTATCTAAAACAATGGTCTACTCTCCCAATATCATGGATAGGCAAAATGAATGTCATAAAAATGACTATACTTCCAAAAATATTATACCTTTTCCGTGTTTTACCCATTCCAATACCCTCATACTTCTTGAGAAATCTTCAACGCAAAACACAAGCATTTATATAGAACTCTCTAAAATCCCGCTTACCCTCACACACTCTATATCTTCCAAAATTGAAAGGTGGACTAGGCTTTCCCAATTTTACCACCTATGTCCATGCCACACAAATAGCGAATATCCCCAAATATCCTACAAAACATGAAATCCCTCTTTGGGTAGCAATTGAAACAATTGATAGTAACCCAACATCCTTACCTAATCTAATATGGTCTACCTCTTCTGACCATAAAATAATTGAGAATAAAATAACCAAACATACAATTACCATTTCGGATAAATTTAAAATAACCAAAGGTTTGCAATCTCCACATACACCTTTAATATCATTTATCAGAAACCCCAAATTTTACCCAGCCCACACATACCCTAATGCTTTCAAAAAATGTACTTCTGCTGGCCTAACACAATTAGCAGATTTTTTAACATTAACCTCATTCAAAACATTCCCTGAAATATGTGAACATTACAAACTCCCGGCTTCTGAACTCTTTTGCTACTTACAAATCAAAAAATGTTTTGAACCTTATTTACATGATACTAATCAATTAAGTAATATGTCGCAATTTCGAACGTATATGTAAACAAGAACCTCATACCAAAGGTCTTATTTCAATGTTATATAATTATCTGATCACTACTTTTGACTCAAAGCTACCTTCATATGTGGAAAAATGGGAGAAAGAACTTGGAACTAAAATCGACATTTCCGACTGGAATAAAGTCTGGACCAATACAAAAATGTCTTCTCAAAATATAATTGCTTTGGAAACAAACTATAAAATAATCATGCACTGGTACTTGGTTCCTGTTAAAATGGCAAAATATGCTCCTCAATGCTCCCCATTCTGTTTTCGTGGCTGTGATGGTCTGGAAACGCACTTACATACATTCTGGGATTGTCCGATTGCAAAAAAGTTCTGGAATGAAATTTTTCTCATGGTATCTAAAATATTTAAGATAGCTATCATTCCAGACACGACTATTGCGCTTTTAAATATAAAACCAGTTCATATTTCTTACACTCAATTTAGGCTCTTTCTCCAGATCACCACAGCTGCAAAGCAAACCACTGCCAAAGCTTGGAAAACCAATACATTAATGATCTCTGAAGCTAAAAACAGAATAAACCAAGCAATGATCCTTTCCAAATCAGAAGCCATAACCAACGATACTATACAAAATTTTGAGAAAATATGGAATCCTTGGATGACGTATTTTCTTCCTACGATCCCTGACAATTCCCTATTAAGACCTTGATATACTGTAATACTATAATATTATACAAAAATATGAGTGGAAACAAGTATTAACATGAACATTTATCTTCTGTACTAACTTAATAATATTCTTACAATATAGATGCTCCGGAGAACTTTCTTACCCTAGACTCTTTTCTCTCTTTCTTATCTTCATTCTTTCCCTTTTACTATTACTCTGTCCTTTTTTTTTTCTACTGTATTTCCCTATTTTTTGTATTTCCATATTTAAATGGTAATGTATTATACATAAATACTGTATTTAGTTATTACTTACAATATTTATACATTTTTGAAGTTTTTATTGAATTAGTTGATTTCCAATTAGCTTTCTTTCCATAGTGGCTATATATTAATTGAATATGCCTGGAACTAAGTGTATTAGCACATATTTACATATTACAGTTTTCAATTGTTTATATTAACTTAACATTTCATTTTCGAGTTGATTACCTGTTTATGTAAAATATCTAATCTTCAGACATGTATAATTCCATCCAATTTATTATCATATACTTAACTAATATTACTATTTGTTGTAACTATGTATTACTAATTGTAACTGTCCTTATTATTTATTATTCAATAAACAAAATTGACAAGGAAAAATATAATTTATTTCAGTAATTCAATATAAAAAGTGATTCATTGCACACAGGGTGATATATTTCAAGCATTTCTTTCTTTCAATTTTGATGAAAAAGAAAACCCAAAATTCAGTATCTCAGAAAATTAGAATATTACATAAGACCAATAAAAAAAAAGTATTTTAATACAGAAATGTTGGCTTTCTGAAAAGTATGTCCATGTGCAGTATAGTATGAACTCAATACTTGGTTGGGGCTCCTTTTGCATGAACGACTGCATCAATGCGGCGTGGCATGGAGGCGATCAGCCTGTGGCACTGCTGAGGTGTAATGGAAGCCCAGGTTGCTTTGATTGCGGCCTTCAGCTCATCTGCATTGTTGGGTCTGGTGTCTCTCATCTTCCTCTTGACAATACCCCACAGATTCTCTATGGGGTTTAGGTCAGGCATGTTTGCTGGCCAATTAAGCGCAGTGATACCATGATCATTAAACCAGGTATTGGTACTTTTGGCAGTGTGGACAGTTGCCAAGTCCTAGTGGAAAATTAAATCAGCATCTCCATAAAGCTGGTCAGCAGAGAGAAGCATGAAGTGCTCTAGAATTTCCTGGTAGTGGACTGCACTGACCTTGGACTTGATAAAACACAGTGAACCAACACCAGCAGATGAAATGGCTCCCCAAATCATCACTGCCTGTGGAAACTTCATACTGGACCTCATGAAACTTGGATTCTGTGCCTCCCCACTCTTCCTCCAGACTCTGGGAGCTTGATTTCCAAATGAAATTCAAAATGTACTTTCATCCGAAAAGAGGACTTTAGACCACTGAGCAACAGTCCAGTCCTTTTTCTCCAAGTAAGATGCTTCTGACATTGTCTCTGGTTCAGGAGTGGCTTGACACAAGGAATGCGACACTTGTAGCCCATGTCCTAGATATGTCTGTGTGTGGTAGCTCTTGAAGCACTGACACCAGCCGTAGTCCACTTTCCCCCAAATTCTTGAATGGCCTTTGCTTCACAATCATTTCAAGGCTGTGGTTATCCCTGTTGCTTGTGCACCTTTTTTCTACCATACTTTTTCTTTCCACTCAACCTTCCATTAATATGTTTGGATACAGCACTCTGTGAACAGTCAGCTTCTTTAGCAACGACCTTTTGTGACTTGCCCCCCTTGTGGAGGGTGTCAATGACTGTCTTCTGGACAACTTTCAAGTCAACAGTCTTCCCCATGATTGTGTAACCTACTGAACCAGACTGAGATTAAAGGCTCAGGAAACCTTTATAGGTGTTTTGAGTTAATTAGCTGATCAGCGTGTGACACCATGGGTCTGCAGTATTGAACTTTTTTACAATATTCAAATTTTCTGAGATACTCAATGTTGGGTTTTCACTAGCTGTAAGCCATACTCATCAAAATTAAAAGAAAGGAATGCTTGAAATACATCACTCTGTGTGTAATGACTCTACATAATATATGAGTTTTACTTTTTGAATTGAACTACTAAAAATCAGATTTTTTTTGATGGACCTGTATATATAGTGTAAACTTTTGGGGATTATAGCTCCACGGGACCAAGTGCATAAACCGTTTGAACTTGAACAAAAAGGCTTTTATTTGTAAATAAACCAAAAATTAAGCTTCATTCAGCACACAGGAAAAATATAAAAGAAAGTCCTCTTATCTTCAGCATAAAATAAAGTCTGCTTGTCTTCAGCACAAAACAAATTAAAGAAAAGGCACATACAGTTTTTTGTGGATGGGTCTTTGCTCCAGAACTTCCAGAGTCCTTGCTGAATCCTTAGCAGCTTCCAGCAGACACACAGCTCATCATGACAGGTGCAATCTCATACTCCTCCTCACCACACCTCTAGCACCATTTCCTGTCTTATGAGCTGTTCCCTGGAGACCTTTAACCCCCTGTGTGCTGACTCCCAGTGGTCAGGGGTGGAGGCTCTTTCCCACCCGAATATCACTTTATAGCCTCAGAAATTCCGAGCCCCAAATGACTCTCTATCAAGACAGAGAGGGCTGTGAGCCAGTCTTCTCTGGATTAATTCAAATGCCGAGAATTTCTCACCCATTCTGGGTGACCCCCTGAACACTATCACAACTCCTTAAAGGGACCACAACCCAAATACTGGTGCTATATAGCACCTGTCCAGGACCCAACCTTGGCGTCCTGTACATATCCCCCCCTCTGCCTCAACGCAGAGGTGTTGGAGGCACCACTCGACATCATACAATGGACTCGGGAGAGGGCATCGGCATTCTGATGTTGTCTCCCGGGTCTGTGCTCTACCACAAAATTGAACTCCTGGAGAGAAAGGAACCACCTTGTTACCCTGGCACTGGTGTGCTTGTTCTGCCTCATCCAGGTAAGGGGAGCGTGGTCTGACACCAAGCGAAACCTCCTACCTAGGAGGAAATATCGTAGGGAGTCCAAAGCCCACCTGATGGTCAGACACTCCCGCTCTACCACAGCGTAATTTTTCTCAGCTGCCGTCAGCTTCCTACTAAGAAAAACTATGGAGTGCTCTTCCCCATTGATTTCCTAAGACAGGACCACTCCCAACCCTTCACTTGAAGCATCTGTCTGCACTACAAAATCCTTCGCAAAATCTGGAGCTACAAGCACCGGATCCTGGCACAATGCTGTCTTCAGCTTTTGAAAAGCCTTTTCGGCCTCGGCATTCCACTTTATCATCACTGACTTTTTGCCCTTGGTCAAGTCAGTCAGCGGTGCAGCAATGGTGGCGAAGTTGGGGACAAACCTCCTATAGTAGCCAACTATGTCCAAAACTGCTCTGACCTGCTTCTTGGTAAGGGGACGGGGCTAGTCCTGTATGGCTTCCACCTTACTCATTTGGGGCTTCACCAGCCCTCTACTCACAATGTAGCCTAGGTACTTGGCTTCCTCCACCCCAATTGCACACTTCTCCGGATTGATGGTGAACCCTGCTCTTCTCAAGGAGTCTACGACTGCCTGAACCCGGGGAAGATGGGACTCCCAATCAGTGCTGAAGATGACTATTTCCTCTAGGTAGACGGAAGCGTACCGTTAATGTGGACGCAAAGTTTTGTCCATGGCCCTTTGGAATGTGGCAGGTCAGAGTGTAGACCAAATGGCTTTCTTTTGTATTGGAAGTGGCCTTCCAGGGTAGAGAAGGTCATTTTCTCCCTGGCTTCCTTGGTCAGGGGAATCTGCCAGTACCCTTTTGTGAGGTCCAGCGTGGTGATATACCTGGCAGGACCCAACCTCTCAATTAGCTCATCTACCCGTGGCATGGGATATGCATCGAACTTGGAGACTTCATTAAGTTTTCTGAAGTCGTTGCAGAAGCGGAGAGTGCCGTTGGGTTTGGGCACCAACACGATTGGACTCGACCAGTCCCGCAGTCCATAGGCTCCTCCTGAAGTGGGCATTGTGTCCGGGTATGCCCCCAGGACCGACATCGCCAATGCTGTAGGTCCCCCATACTTGGGACAGGAACCAACCTTCGTGTTTCTGCAGAAGATGAAGCAGGTTTGCGGGTTCCAATGTCTGACAGGGCTTCTCTCCTAGGTGCTGTGGCTTGTCTGGTTGCCCTTGGTGTGGGTTCCCGATGCTTGGCAAGCCCAAGCAGGTCCTCTACCACGGTGTACCTTTTGACCAACTCAACCAGCTGGTAAGCAGTTGCAGGGTCTCCATGGCTTACCCAGCACTGTAGGTCATCTGGCAGAGACCGCAGGTACCAGTCCATCACCACCCCTTCCACCATTTGTGGGCCTGACAACTTTTCTGGCTTCAGCCATTTTTTGACCAGCTGTACCAGTTCGTGCATTTGGGACCTGGGTGGTCGGTCAGGTTTGTACCGGCAGCGATGCACCCTCTGAGCCCGGACGGCTGTTGTCACTCCCAGGCGGGCCAGGATCTCTGCCTTCAGCCGCTCATAGTCGCTAATGTCCTCAGTTGGGAGGTCAAAATAGGCCTTTTGCGGGTCACCGGTTAGGAAAGGGGAGATAATGCCAGCCCATTGATCACGGGGCCACCCCTCTCTCTCTGCTATCCTTTCAAAGGTAGTGAGAAAGGCCTCTACATCATCGCTGGGTGTTAGTTTTTGTAAGAAATGGCTGGCTCTCACAGACACATGGTTGCCAGCGGCAACGACCGCTTGCTCTCGTTCCTGAGCCAGCTGCTTTACTGCATCCTGCAAGGCAGCCACCTGTGCTTGAGTGGACTCCTGCTGGGCCGTAAACTGGGCAGCTAGCAGCCGTGTGCTTTCCTGCTGTGCAGCTATAGCCTGTGCCAGGGCCTGCTGCTGCTGAGCCGTCGCTTCCTCATGGCGACGGTTCGCCTCTGCTGAAGCTTGCTGCTGGGTCACAGTGGCTTGTGCCAAAGCCTTGTTGACCTCCTCCATGCCTTTGTCTGCTGCTTGCAATGTCTGAGCTGACTTTACCCAAGACATGCCATAAGCACACTGTCTCATTAAATGTCAGTTTTTAGTTTTAAACGGTTTTTGCGGCTGCAAATGCACTTTGCCAGCATCCAAGACACCAGTTGTTAACTTTTGGGAATTATAGCTCCACGGGACCAAGTGCATAAACCGTTTGAACTTGAATAAAAAGGCTTTTAATTGTAAATAAACCACAAATAAAGCTTCATTCAGCACACAGGAAAAATATTAAACAAAGTCCGCTTATCTTCAGCATAAAATAAAGTCTGCTTGTCTTCAGCACAAAACAAATTAAAGAAAAGGCACATACAGTTTTTTGTGGATGGGTCTTTGCCCCAGAACTTCCAGAGTCCTTGCTGAATCCTTAGCAGCTTCCAGCAGACACACAGCTCATCATGACAGGTGCAATCCCATACTCCTCCTCACCACACCTCTAGCACCATTTCCTGTCTTATGAGCTGTTCCCTGGAGACCTTTAACCCCCTGTGTGCTGACTCCCAGTGGTCAGGGGTGGAGGCTCTTACCCACCCGAATATCACTTTAGAGCCTCCAAAATTCCGGGCCCCAAATGACTCTCTATCAAGACAGAGAGGACTGCGAGACAGTCTTCTCTGGATTAATTCAATTGCCGAGAATTTCTCACCCATTCTGGGTGACCTCCTGAACACTACCACAACTCCTTAAATGGACCACGACCCAAATACTGGTGCTATATAGCACCCATCCAGGACCCAACCTTGGCGTCCTGTACAATAGATAGATATATATCTATATATAGATATAGATATATCTATATAGATATCTATCTATATATATAGATATAGGTATATATCTATTTAGTACATTAGTATATTTTTACAACTTCCCCTGACATGTCACGAATCAACATTGCTAAGCGTCAGTTGGTACTGCTATGCCCTCTGTTGCTGACATACATAAGTGTTGGCAGCAAATTGACATAAACGTTCAAATCAGTGTGTGTTAATCTTTTAAAAAACTTTTTTCTATGTATAGAATTTGTAATTACATTTGTACATGGGAGAAGCCATATTTACTTATTACATGTGTAGCGGCCTCACCCCCCGTCCCCTTGTGAATAAAACAGCTGGCTTGTCTAGGGGTATGCGGGAGGAGGATGAGGTTCACTACAGCCCATATCCTCTAACGTGCAGAGGTGAAAGCCAACACTTATTTTACCTTTGGACCTGTGTTCTGGATGGAGCATCTGCTTCTCCTGTGGAAGTTTGACTGTCAGTAATAGAGCCCCACACCATAAAAAGTCCAACATTCCTTTAGTCTTCTTGACAAGTGAACAGCATCAGTTGAACTTTTGAATAAACAGACAGGGTGTGGATACGAGTAGGTCCAGGCACAATGAACTCTCCTATTCCTTCTAGTGCAAATAGGCTTGGCGCACAGTCTCTGCCACCGACCGTGAGATTTGTCGCTGCCACCGACCGGGTGAACTGTTGAGGCCCCTGCCACAGGCCTGAGAGCAGGTCTCTGCCACCGACCTGAGTTGATTAGATGTACCGCTGCCACCGGCCATAGAACATGAACCACCTTCCCTGATGAATTGGCCCCTGTTCGGGAAAGACATCCATCCGGACGGTCTCCAGAGGTCCACCCGGCACTGGCAATATGCTGTACCAGCTCTTCGGGAGGATCCCCTCTCTGGTCCCTTATGCCCTGGATTCAGGCGCCCAACACCCGGGGCACCTTAGGACGATCCCTCCCTCGCGGGACCCAGTGGAAGGTACTGGGCCCCAGGCCTCCGGTTGAGTACCTCACCCCAGACCGAAGGTGTCTGGGATGGAACATGAACTCCACGTGTACATGCCAAGGGCGCCTGCACACCGATCACGGACAGCAGCCCTCAGGCTAAAGGTGCCTGGGACTCGAACCTCGTGGTGAAGATGTCCGCCCCTTTATACCCTCTCCCAGCAAGCCCAGCGAGTTCCCCGCCGTGCCGTACAGCTGCCGCGAGAGGTCACAAAGGGTACGGCACTGCAGTGGTGGTTCAACCCCGGCCCAAAGTGACAGCGCCACCTACTGAGCCGCAGGGAACTGAACACCACTGATGTCCTCACACGAATAGAACACAGCCCTACTCTACCAATTAGTGCATCTGGGTCATACTACCACCCAGATGCTGCCCCTAAATAGTACATACCCGCTATACATGCTTGGGCTCTCTGCTTTACAGTGCTACACAATGGTTGTGCTCTGCTGCTCCTTCCTACACTGCAAGTCTATCAGTTAGCCAATCCACTGACAGTGCACTTGCTGTGTGGCTCCTTCGTTTTACAGAGTGGCTCTCAATTGTTGTAAAGCCCATCTCCAGGCAAAAATGAACAGCTTGGTAGTAATTCTTTGCATTTTTAGTCTGCGTTTCAAAGACACCTGCTATGTCCTTCTATGTTCTTTAGGCATGCATCTACCGTAGGGATGAGACCGATGTTTGAGTTGAACGTAAGTTCGACTCGAACATCGGGTGTTCGCCTGTTCGCCGAATAGCGAACAATTTGGGGTGTTCACGGGAAATTCGAAAGCCGCGGAACACCCTTTAAAAGTCTATGGGAGAAATCAAAAGTGCTAATTTTAAAGGTTAATATGCAAGTTATTGTCATAAAAAGTGTTTGGGGACCTGCCCCAGGGGACATGTATCAATGCAAAAAAAAGTTTTAAAAACTGACGTTTTTTCTGGAGCAGTGATTTTAATAATGCTTAAAGTGAAACAATGAAAGTGAAATATTCCTTAAAAATTCGTACCTGGGGGGGGGGGGGGGGGGGGGTGTGTCTATCGTATGCCTGTAAAGTGGCGCATGTTTCCCGTGTTTAGAACAGTCCCTGTACAAAATGACATTTCTAAAGGAAAAAAAGTCATTTAAAACTACTATCCCATAAACTTTAAAGGTGTTTGCGTGTTCAAAAATGTTTTTGGTCTGTTTGCATGTTCTGCTGCGAACCGAACCGGGGGTGTTCGGCTCATCCCTAATCTTCAGTGCCTTGAAAAAGTATTCATACCCCTGGAAAATTTTCCATGTTTTGTCATGTTACAACCAAAAACTTAAATGTATTTTATGGGGATTGTATGTGATAGACCAACACAAAGTGGCACATAAGTGTGAAGTGGAAGGAAAATGATAAATGAATTTAATTTTTTTTTACAAATAAATATCTGAAAAGTGTGGCATGCATTTGTATTCAGCCCCCCTAAGTCAATACTTTGTAGAACCACCTTTTGCTGAAATTACAGCTGCAAGTCTTTTTGGGGATGATCCTTCCAGCTTTGCATACCTAGAGAGTGAAATTATTGCCCAATCTTCTTTGCAAAATAGCTCAAGCTCTGTCAGATTGGATGGAGAGCGTTGGTGAACAGAAATTTTCAAGTCTTGCCACAGATTTTCAATAGAATTTATGTCTGGACTTTGACTGGGCCATTTTAACACATCAATATGCTTTGATCCAAACCATTCCATTGTAGCTCTGGCTGTATGTTTAGGGTCGTTGTCCTGCTAGAAGGTGAACCTCCGCCCCAGTCTCAAGTCTTTTGCAGACTCTATCAGGTTTTCTTCTAAGATTGCCCTGTATTTGGCTCCATCCATCTTCCCATCAGCTCGGACCAGCTTCTCTGTCCCTGCTAAAGAAAAGCATCCCCCCAACATGACACTGCCACCACTATGTTTCACGATGGGGATAATGTGTTCAGGGTGCTGTGCAAAATTAGTTTTCCGCCACACATAGCGTTTAGGCCAAAACATTAAATTTTGGTCTCATCTGACCAGAGCACCTTCTTCCCCATGTTTGCTGTGTCCCTCATATGGCTTCCCGCAAACTGCAAACAGGACTTCTTATGGCTTCCTTTAAACAATTGCTTTATTCTTGCCACTCCATTAAGGCCAGATTTGTGGAGTGCACGAGTAATAGTTGTCCTGTGGACAGATTCTCCCATCTGAGCTGTGGATCTCTCACTCTCATCAAGAGTTACTATGGGCCTCCTGGCTGCTTCTCTGATTAATGCCCTTTTTGCCCGGCCTGTCAGTTTGGGTGGACAGCCATGTCTTGGTAGGCTTGCAGTTGTGCCATACTCTTTCCATTTTCGGATGAGGGATTTAACAGTGCTCCGTGAGATGTTCAAAGCTTGGGATATTTTGTTATAAACTAACCCTGCTTTAAACTTCTCCACAACTTTATCCCTGACCTGTCTGGTGTGTTTTTTGGCCTTTCTGATGCTGTTTTTTCACTAAGGTTCTCTAACAAACCTCTGAGGGCTTCACAGAACAGCTGTTTTATACTGAGATTAAATTACACACAGCTAGACTGATACTAATTGGGTGACTTCTGAAGGCAATTGGTTCCACTGGATTTTAGTTAGGGGTATCAGAGTAAAGGGGGCTGAATACACTTTTCAGATATTTCTTTGTAAAAAAAATTGAAAACCATTTATAATTTTCCTTCAACTTCACAATTATGTGCCACTTTGTATTGGTCTATCACATAAAAGCCTAGTAAAATTTACGTTTTTGGTTGTAACGTGACAAAATGTGGAAAATTTCAAGGGGTATGAATACTTTTTCAAGGCACTGCATTCACCTTGGTCTATAGGAGATTACTCATAGACTTTATCTCTGACACCTTGTGAAAGCATAAAGAGGTGACCGTTACTGGGTTCTGGGAGTGCTCAATGTAAACTGTGAAAAGCGGGTACAGAAGTATTGTATGTTTTACTTTAACTATATCTGTTTACTGTGTTCTCTATAATGTACGCTATTGGTAACCATCCCAAAAAGTTTCCATCCTAATGTCTGCAGTTAAACACAATTAGTGAACACTGCTTTTTAAACATAATGGAGGGTGACTAATCTTTATAAAGCATGCAGTGTTTTGGAGCCACCTAAATTATTCAGTGCATTATGAAGATATAAATCTGTTGAGAAATTAATTAATCATGATAAAGTTGCACTTGTTCTCTTAAAAATTCGGAATCTTTAAATAATTTAGCTTTAAGTCTGGATCTGCTTTTCCATTTAAAATTTGATGGATTGTTTTTTTTTTAATTTTTCAAAAGATGTGAAGATGGAAGGTGGAAGCAGTATTTTTCTTTTCATCTTCTTAAACACAATAACACATGTAATAATAATATACAATTTTTTCTGTTAGAGTCGTTTTTCATTTGTAGTTATTATTTTTGTAACATGTCCACTATTGAGAGAGTTTATTGTATTCTGTTGGGTAGTTTTGCCCAATGGTAGTGCTTTTCCCCCCCAAAGCCTTCTTCAGTCAGCTATTTATTAGCAGTAGGGATGAGCTTCGTGTTCGAGTCGAACATACGTTCGACTCGAACATCGGCTGTTCGATCGTTCGACGAAGATCGAACGATTTGGGCCGTTCGCGCCAAATTCGAGTGACGCGAACGGCCCACAATGCACTACGCCATCGCAGTGTCATCCAGGCGCTGTGATTGGCCAAGCATGCACTGTGACCCCGCATGCTTGGCCAATCACAGCGCCGGCAGCGAGGAGAGCAATGATTGGCCACAGGCAGGATGCCTGTGGCCAATTATTGCTGAGGGTGTTTAGTACACGCCCCACACTATAAAAGGCCGCCAGCACGGCGGCCTAGTGTAGTGTGTTCCGGAGCAGGGATAGAGCAGCATAGGCAGGGACAGTGACTGTTATTTCTTTCTTGCTTAACCTGGATTCCTTTAGTTTAGGGAAAGAGAAGGATAGGTAGGGAGAGTGTCAGTGTGTTTTGTGCTTGTGCTATAGTGTGCTTAAAAAAAACATTTATTCTAGGGACAGAAAACTGTAGGTAGGGACAGTGTCAGTTTCTTTCACTCTGCAAGTCCTTGTTTCCAGGGACCTGGAAGGACAGTGAGTCAATTGTCCTTGTGCTATATTGTGCTTAAAAAAACATTTATTCTAGGGACAGAAAACTGTAGGTAGGGAGAGTGTCAGTTTCTTTCACTCTGCAAGTCCTTGTTTCCAGGGACCTGGAAGGACAGTGACTGAATTGTCCTTGTGCTATATTGTGATTAAAAAAAACATTTATTCTAGGGACAGAAAACTGTAGGTAGGGAGAGTGTCAGTTTATTTCACTCTGCAAGTCCTTGTTTCCAGGGACCTGGAAGGACAGTGACTGAATTGTCCTTGTGCTATAGTGTGCTTAAAAAAAACATTTATTCTAGGGACAGAAAACTGTAGGTAGGGACAGTGTCAGTTTCTTTCACTCTGCAAGTCCTTGTTTCCAGGGACCTGGAAGGACAGTGAGTGAATTGTCCTTGTGCTATATTGTGCTTAAAAAAACATTTATTCTAGGGACAGAAAACTGTAGGTAGGGAGAGTGTCAGTTTCTTTCACTCTGCAAGTCCTTGTTTCCAGGGACCTGGAAGGACAGTGACTGAATTGTCCTTGTGCTATATTGTGATTAAAAAAAACATTTATTCTAGGGACAGAAAACTGTAGGTAGGGAGAGTGTCAGTTTATTTCACTCTGCAAGTCCTTGTTTCCAGGGACCTGGAAGGACAGTGAGTGAATTGTCCTTGTGCTATATTGTGCTTAAAAAAACATTTATTCTAGGGACAGAAAACTGTAGGTAGGGAGAGTGTCAGTTTCTTTCACTCTGCAAGTCCTTGTTTCCAGGGACCTGGAAGGACAGTGACTGAATTGTCCTTGTGCTATATTGTGATTAAAAAAAACATTTATTCTAGGGACAGAAAACTGTAGGTAGGGAGAGTGTCAGTTTATTTCACTCTGCAAGTCCTTGTTTCCAGGGACCTGGAAGGACAGTGACTGAATTGTCCTTGTGCTATATTGTGATTAAAAAAAACATTTATTCTAGGGACAGAAAACTGTAGGTAGGGAGAGTGTCAGTTTATTTCACTCTGCAAGTCCTTGTTTCCAGGGACCTGGAAGGACAGTGACTGAATTGTCCTTGTGCTATATTGTGATTAAAAAAAACATTTATTCTAGGGACAGAAAACTGTAGGTAGGGAGAGTGTCAGTTTCTTTCACTCTGCAAGTCCTTGTTTCCAGGGACCTGGAAGGACAGTGACTGAATTGTCCTTGTGCTATATTGTGATTAAAAAAAACATTTATTCTAGGGACAGAAAACTGTAGGTAGGGAGAGTGTCAGTTTATTTCACTCTGCAAGTCCTTGTTTCCAGGGACCTGGAAGGACAGTGACTGAATTGTCCTTGTGCTATATTGTGATTAAAAAAAACATTTATTCTAGGGACAGAAAACTGTAGGTAGGGAGAGTGTCAGTTTATTTCACTCTGCAAGTCCTTGTTTCCAGGGACCTGGAAGGACAGTGACTGAATTGTCCTTGTGCTATATTGTGATTAAAAAAAACATTTATTCTAGGGACAGAAAACTGTAGGTAGGGACAGTGTCAGTTTCTTTCACTCTGCAAGTCCTTGTTTCCAGGGACCTGGAAGGACAGTGAGTGAATTGTCCTTGTGTTATATTGTGATTAAAAAAAACATTTTTTCTAGGGACAGAAAACTGTAGGTAGGGAGAGTGTTTTTTTTCTTTCACTCTGCAAGTCCTTGTTTCCAGGGACCTGGAAGGACAGTGACTGAATTGTCCTTGTGCTATAGTGTGCTTAAAAAAAACATTTATTCTAGGGACAGAAAACTGTAGGTAGGGACAGTGTCAGTTTCTTTCACTCTGCAAGTCCTTGTTTCCAGGGACCTGGAAGGACAGTGAGTGAATTGTCCTTGTGCTATATTGTGCTTAAAAAAACATTTATTCTAGGGACAGAAAACTGTAGGTAGGGAGAGTGTCAGTTTCTTTCACTCTGCAAGTCCTTGTTTCCAGGGACCTGGAAGGACAGTGACTGAATTGTCCTTGTGCTATATTGTGATAAAAAAAACATTTATTCTAGGGACAGAAAACTGTAGGTAGGGAGAGTGTCAGTTTATTTCACTCTGCAAGTCCTTGTTTCCAGGGACCTGGAAGGACAGTGACTGAATTGTCCTTGTGCTATAGTGTGCTTAAAAAAAACATTTATTCTAGGGACAGAAAACTGTAGGTAGGGACAGTGTCAGTTTCTTTCACTCTGCAAGTCCTTGTTTCCAGGGACCTGGAAGGACAGTGACTGAATTGTCCTTGTGCTATATTGTGATTAAAAAAAACATTTATTCTAGGGACAGAAAACTGTAGGTAGGGAGAGTGTCAGTTTATTTCACTCTGCAAGTCCTTGTTTCCAGGGACCTGGAAGGACAGTGAGTGAATTGTCCTTGTGTTATATTGTGATTAAAAAAAACATTTTTTCTAGGGACAGAAAACTGTAGGTAGGGAGAGTGTTTTTTTTCTTTCACTCTGCAAGTCCTTGTTTCCAGGGACCTGGAAGGACAGTGACTGAATTGTCCTTGTGCTATATTGTGATTAAAAAAAACATTTATTCTAGGGACAGAAAACTGTAGGTAGGGAGAGTGTCAGTTTATTTCACTCTGCAAGTCCTTGTTTCCAGGGACCTGGAAGGACAGTGACTGAATTGTCCTTGTGCTATATTGTGATTAAAAAAAACATTTATTCTAGGGACAGAAAACTGTAGGTAGGGAGAGTGTCAGTTTATTTCACTCTGCAAGTCCTTGTTTCCAGGGACCTGGAAGGACAGTGAGTGAATTGTCCTTGTGTTATATTGTGATTAAAAAAAACATTTTTTCTAGGGACAGAAAACTGTAGGTAGGGAGAGTGTTTTTTTTCTTTCACTCTGCAAGTCCTTGTTTCCAGGGACCTGGAAGGACAGTGACTGAATTGTCCTTGTGCTATAGTGTGCTTAAAAAAAACATTTATTCTAGGGACAGAAAACTGTAGGTAGGGACAGTGTCAGTTTATTTCACTCTGCAAGTCCTTGTTTCAAGGGACAGAGAAGGACACCTGAAGGTAGCCCTTATTGCTTTTTTCCCATCTCCCTGCAGGCCATCTATTAGAATGTCTGGAAGGCAAACAAGGAGAGGCAGACAGTCAGGAGGCAATAAAAGAGGGCAAGCAGGCTCTGTGTCTGGGGGCAACAGTGCTGGTCGTGGACGCGGTGCATTGTCATCAGCACATGGCCATGGGACACGCTTGTCCTTCTTTTCGGCAGCTGGACATGTTGAGCCACATCATGCCGAAGACTTGGTAGAGTGGATGACCAAGCCCTCCTCCTCCTCCTCATCCTCTCTCACCCAGGCTCAGGGTACTGGAAAAGCAGCTGCCAAAGCGTCGTCTTCCCTGGTATCAATGTCAGACAAATCATCAGTCACTCCTTCCCTAGACCCACCATGTCCTCCTCCTGAGGAGTCCCCCGAACTGTTTCAGCACAGTGTTGGGTACATGCTCCAGGAGGATGCCCAGCGTTTCGAAGGGTCTGATGATGAAACCCAGCTAGAGGAAGGCAGTAGCGTGAGAGCAGACAGAGGGGATGCTCAAGAAGGACACCAATCTGGCAGTCATGTTCCAGCAGCTGCAGCATACTGCCAGATTGGCTCCAGTGATGAGGAGGGAGGGGATGATGAGGTCACTGACTCCACGTGGGTGCCTAATAGGAGAGAGGAGGAGGAGGAGGATGAGGAGGAGGCACATCTCCAACGAGGCAGGATGCCCTTTGGTGGCCAGCGTAAGGGCAGTACACCGACGGAATCACACCGCAGAGCTCCGCCTGTGCAGGGCGCAGCCTCTGCCCGTCATTCAAAAAGTTCCTTGGTGTGGGCCTTTTTTGAGGCTAGTGCATCAGATCGCACAGCTGCTGTTTGCAACATATGTCTCAAGCGTATATCGCGTGGCCAAAACATCAGCCGCTTGGGTACCACATGCCTGACCAGACATATGTTGACCTGCCATGCAGCTCGTTGGCAAGCCTACCTCAAAGACCCACACCAAAGAACAAAGCGGACCTCTCCTTGCACCGCATCAGCTGGGATCTCCAACCCCACTATAACTTCAGTCCTCTCTGAAACATGCACTGAGAGGAATGAAGGTGTAGAATTAGGTGTGTCACAGCCAAGTACTTGCGCCCACTCTGCTAGCAGTACACCGACGTCCGATTCTAGCAGGCAAATTTCCCTGCCCCAGCTGCTGGACCGTCGAAAGAAGTTCACTCCCAGCCATCCACATGCCCAGCGGTTGAATGCTAGCTTGGCTAAATTGCTAGCGCTTCAACTGCTGCCTTTTCAGTTGGTAGACTCGGCCCCCTTCCGTGAGTTTGTGCAATGTGCAGTTCCTCAGTGGCAGGTTCCCAAACGCCACTTTTTCTCACGGAAGGCTATTCCGGCTCTCTACCGGCATGTGGAAGGCAATGTCTTGGCCTCGCTGGACAGGGCGGTCAGCGGTAAGGTGCATATTACCGCTGACTCATGGTCCAGCAGGCATGGACAGGGACGTTACCTTTCTTTCACGGCCCATTGGGTCACTCTTTTGGCAGCTGGGAAGGATTCAGGACAAGGTGCAGTAGTGTTGGAGGTTGTCCCACCGCCACGCCTCCAAAATGCTACTACTGGTTGTGACACACCTCTCTCCTCCACCCCCTCCTCTTCTTCTTCCTCCATGGCCTCTTCCTGTGGTTTGTCCTATGAACCAGCGGTGCTCCGTAGCCGTTCACGGGGCTACGCAAGCACGCAGGCAAAAAGATGCCATGCCGTGCTTGCGCTGGTGTGTTTGGGGGACAGAAGCCACACTGGGGCAGAGGTCCTGTCTGCTCTGCAGGGCCAGGCCGAGAGGTGGTTGACGCCACGCCAGCTTAAGCCAGGAATGGTGGTTTGCGACAATGGCACCAACCTCCTCTCCGCCCTCCGACAGGGACAACTGACCCATGTGCCCTGTGTGGCTCACGTCCTTAACCTGGTGGTGCAGCGCTTCTTGGGCAGGTACCCGGGCTTACAGGATGTCCTGAGGCAGGCCAGGAAAGTCTGTGTGCATTTCCGCAGATCTTATAATGCCAGTGCTCGCCTGGCTGAGCTGCAAAAGGAGTTGAACCTGCCCAAGAACCGCCTTATATGTGACATGCCCACCAGGTGGAACTCAACGTTGGCCATGCTGCAGCGGCTGCACACGCAGCAGAGGGCCATCAATGAGTACCTGTGCGACTACGGCACCAGGACAGGGTCAGGGGAGCTTGGTTTTTTTTCTCCACGCCAGTGGGGCATGATCAGGGATGCATGCACTGTCCTGGCACCATTTGAGGAGGCCACGAGGATGGTGAGCAGTGACAGTGCATGCATCAGTGACACTGTACCTCTTGTCCACCTGTTGGAGCACACGCTGCGTGGAATAATGGACAGGGCACTTGAGGCAGAACAGAGGCAGGAAGAGGAGGACTTCCTTGCCTCTCAAGGCCCCCTTTACCCAGACAGTGTTCCTTCTGTCCCACCCATCGCACAGGAAGAGGAGGAGGAGGAGGAGGAGGAGGAGGAGGAGGATTGTGTCAGCATGGAGGTGGAGGCTGGCACTCAGCATCATCAGCAGCAGTCTTTTAGGGATGATTTACAGTCCCAAGAAACCAGTGGACTTGTACGTGGCTGGGAGGAGGTGGCTGCGGATCATGTCGTCCTTAGTGACCCAGAGGACTCCGGAGCGAATGCCTCAGCAAACCTACGCTGCATGGCCTCCCTGATCCTGCAAAGTCTGCGGAAGGATCCTCGTATTCTTCGGATCAAGGAGAGGGACCATTACTGGCTGGCCACTCTCCTTGATCCACGGTACAAGGGTAAGGTTGCGGACCTTATGTTACCGTCGCAGAGGGAGCAGAGGATGAGACAACTCCGGGAGGCCTTGCAGAAAGGTCTGTGCAACGCGTTCCCAGAGACTGGGAGGTTGCAAACTCCTGGTCCTGGACAACGAGTTGCTGAGGCTTCGGCCAGTCAAAGAAGGAGCGGTGGGGAAGGTGGCCGTCTGACCGATGCGTTCAGACAATTCTTTAGTCCGCAGCCCCAAAGTATGATCGGTTCCAGCAACCATCGCCAGCGTCTGATAAACATGGTGCAGGAATATCTAGGGGCAAGGTCAGACTTGGACACCTTCCCCACCGAAAATCCTCTGGCTTACTGGGTCTTGAGGATGGATCACTGGCCAGAGCTTGCACAGTATGCAATTGAGCTACTGGCCTGTCCTGCATCCAGCGTTCTTTCGGAACGCACATTCAGTGCTGCTGGAGGATTTGTCACGGATCACAGGGTGCGCCTGTCCACCGACTGACTTTCATCAAGATGAACCAGTCTTGGATCACCACCAGCTACCACACACCTGATGCTGATATAACAGACTAATTGATTTTAACATGTCACATCCCTTCAAGACTGATGCTGATGCTGAGTGCCTGTGCTGTTATGTTGACTGGCTATCCTCCTCCTCCGAGTCCTCAATGATACGATTGATGATGATAGCTTGTAAGATCATTTTTGTTTATGGGTGCCGCCACCAGTGCCTAACGCCCAATTTTTCAGCCCCTGTTTAACAGGGGCGTGTAATTACAATTTTTGAAGCAATACTTTGCAACAGGGCTCATTGCTGTGCTCCAAGTACAGTATCTGTGAGGAGTTGCAGTGTTGTGCCACCAGTGCCTAACGCCCAATTTTTCAGCCCCTGTTTAACAGGGGCGTGTAATTACAATTTTTGAAGCAATACTTTGCAACAGGGCTCATTGCTGTGCTCCAAGTACAGTATCTGTGAGGAGTTGCAGTGTTGTGCCACCAGTGCCTAAGGCCCAATTTTTCAGCCCCTGTTTAACAGGGGCGTGTCATTACAATTTTTGAAGCAATACTTTGCAACAGGGCTCATTGGTGTGCTCCAAGTACAGTATCTGTGAGGAGTTGCAGTGTTGTGCCACCAGTGCCTAAGGCCCAATTTTTCAGCCCCTGTTTAACAGGGGCGTGTCATTACAATTTTTGAAGCAATACTTTGCAACAGGGCTCATTGGTGTGCTCCAAGTACAGTATCTGTGAGGGGTTGCAGTGTTGTGCCACCAGTGCCTAAGGCCCAATTTTTCAGCCCCTGTTCAACAGGGGCATGTAATTACAATTCTTGATCTAATAATTCACAGCAGGGCCCATTGCTGCACCCACCAAGAGTAACTGTCAGGGCTTACAGTGTTGTGGCACCAGCACCACCATCAAAGGCCCAATTTTTACTACCACTGTTCAACAATTATATGTAATTAAAATTCCTGATATAATAGTTGACAGCAGGGCGTTCCAGCACCAACCAAGAGTAACTGTGAGTGCTTACAGTGTTGTGCCAACACCAACAACTAAGGGACCTATTTCTGCAGAGTATATACGGCAGGTCCCTACTTTCAAACATCCAACTTACAAACGACTCCTACTTGCAAACGCAAGAAGACAACAGGAAGTGAGAGGAAATCTACCACTAGGAAGGAAAATTCTCTCCTGTAAGAATAAATATGGGAGAAAGGTGTCTCCTCTGTACTGATGCTTTATCAGCAATCCTTGTTTCAAGAAAAACACCACATTTCAAAAACAGTTGTCATTGGGACGGAAAGTGAGGTGAAATGTTCTGAACAGGGGCACAGACAGCAAAACAAATGTTACAGGGGTGATAACCCTTACCTATGTTTTCCAAAAAGTTTACAAATAGATTTTTGGTCTGGAGCTACACTTCAACAATGTACCTGTTCAAAATTACAAACAGACTCTACATAAGAACAAACCTACAGTCCCTGTCTTGTATGCACCGCCTGTATAGGGCTGTTCAGAGTATATAGGGCCTTTTTTATTTTATGTGCGGGGTTCCCCTTAATATCCATACAAGACCCAAAGGGGCTGGTAATGGGCTGGGGTAGGGGGGGGGTCATGGGGTAGCTATGCCATTTTTCTTAAAGAATTTCATCCATATTACCGGGACCAGACATTACATTAAAGCCGCAAGCAGTTTTAAATGGCTTTTTTTTCCTTTAGAAGTGTCATTTTGTGCAGGGACAGTTCTAAACACGGGAAACACGTGGCACTTCACAGGCATACTTTAGACACCCCCCAGGTACGATATTTAAAGGAATATTTGACTTTTTTTTTTTCACTTTATGCATCATTAAAATGACTGCTCCAGAAAAACGACCGTTTTTAAAACTTCTTTTTGCATTGATACATGTCCCCTGGTGCAGAACCCGGGTTCCCAAACCCTTTTTAGGACAATAACATGCATAATAGTCATTATAATTAGCACTTTAGAATTCGAACGTTCGCATCCATTGTATTTAATAGGGTTCTAATGTTCGTTCGAACTTTCGGTCCGTTCGCGGGTTCTGGTGCGAACCGAACCCGGGGGTGTTCGGCTCATCACTAATTAGCAGTTTAAAGTGGTTCTAAAGCTAAAGTATTTTAAACATTAAGGTTTAGGCATCAGTATCCCCCCTCACTCCCCCCCCCCCACTCATTTCTGCAGCTCTTATCTCCCTTCCCATTCTGGTCTCACAGGCTTTGCTGAGGCAATGGCTGTCAATCAAAGCCAGTGATGAGGGAACAGGGTGCAGGGGTGAGACCCAGAAAGAGAGGCTCTGGAGTGAGCACACACGAGTGCCTCCATGGAAAGAAATACACTTTGATGCTTGACAGAATTATTTTTCCGATGTATATATAAAAGTTACCTATTCTAAAGTGCATTCTACTTCCAGATTTCTGCTGTTTCCTAAAATAAATGCTTTCGTTTACGTCAGATACCAAAGCTTTCATGTCAGCAGTGGGCCAGAGCTACAGTAGGATTTTTGGACTGACGCTACAAATTTTTTTTTGGTGTGGGGTTTCGCTTTAAAATCCATACCAGACCCCAAGGGCCTGGTATGGATTGAGGGGACCCCCATGCTGTTATTTTTTTTCAATGCCAGCTCTTTTGTTTAAATTCTGTTGACACCAGGAATGACTAAATGCTGTTAGGATGCTGGCTGGTGCCGGCCTCTAACAACCAGCACAAATTGCACACAAAATCACATCAAAAACACATGTAGATGCAATTTTTATGCGTTTCTATTGAAGTCTATGGACCACAAAATCGCACTGCATCGCACCAAAGTAGCACAGCACCTTTCCCCAAAGTCACATCATAGCTGTGCTGCATTGAATGGAACTGACACAGTTAGAAGCAATGTTATTTTCATTGTCATGCAATTCAGTGTTACCTAAGTTAAGGTGACCAGATTTTTAAAATGAAATCCGGGGACATATTTTATTTTTATTTTTTTAGTGGCTAATGGTAAACTATTTTATAAGCATATTTTCCTCAAGTGATATATGTAGTGTATGTGGTGTTTATGGAATGATTGTATGATATATACGTTCTTTCCCACATTTCGTCCATGAGATTAAAAAAAAATAATAATACTTAGAATTTTTTGGGATAGGACTACCAAATGTTATGAAGATAAGATAGAGAAAAACTTGGGAGGGATGGGGCCCCAAAATTCAAATCCAATCCAGGAAGGGGTGGCTCCAGACAATGTTTTTTTGGGGTGCTATAGTGGTGCTTGAAGTAAAAGTGAGGGTGCTAATGCGGCGCGCTACCACACACCTGTGGGAGTGGCCAGCAAGTGACGGTTTCATCATGGCATCCAATGATGATCAGTAGGTCCTGGCCTCTGTATACCAATAAAAAGCCAAAAAATGCAGCACAACTCTACACTTCATTTATACATTTCTACAAATGGACTTATAAGTAAAATGGTAAAACCTATAAATGAATATCAAGTGCAAATCAACCAATGTATTGCAATTTAGTAGTGATGATGCCACCTCCTCTACAAAAATATTTTGAGAATTTGCAGAGCAAATAATGGTGAAACCCCCTACATACAAAAATAATAACAGAGACGCAAATCAACCCATGTATTAGAATATAGTAGTGAGGGTGTCACCCTCTCTGCAAAAGGTAAGACATATTGCAGAGCTGCAATGTGCAAATAGTGGTAAAACCACCTATATAATCATAATAATGATAATAATAAAATGTACACTCGATGTATATATTTTACATTTTATTATTATGATTATATATAGGGGGTTTCACCACTATTTGCACATTGCAGCTCTGAAAAATGTATTACCTCTTGCAGAGAGGGTGACAACATCACTACTATGTTCTGATACATGGGTTGATTTGTGTCTTTGTTATTATTATTATTGTATGTAGGGGGTGTCACCGCTATTTGCACATTGAAGCTCTGCAATTTCTCAAAATATTTTTGCAGAGGGGGTGACACCATCACTACTATATTGCAATACATTGGTTGATGTGCACTGGATATTCATTTATATGTGTTACTATCGCACTTATATGTCCATTTGTACAATTTTATAGATGAAGTATAGGGCAGCGCTGCATTTTTTGCTTTTTATTGATTCGTGTTAGATGAGGGAACCAGCTAAAAATATTCTCTTATTGCTTTTGAGATATTTTAAGTTGCATGGTGATTGATTTACCTGATTTGTTATGTCCTCTGTATACTGGTAACCACTGGCCATGCATATTGGTGGTCAGTGTGCCCCCTGTATGCTGGTGCTACATGCAGAGTGCAGGTGGGTGCTGGATGCAGGGCTCAAGAGGATGCTATGTAGAGAGTGCAAGGTTCAGGAGTGCGTTTTGGAAAGAGTGATGGTCAGAGACTGCAGACTTTATACAGGAGAGAGACTGCGGATATTATACAGGAGAGAGACTGCGGATATTATACAGGAGAGAGACTGCGGATATTATACAGGAGAGAGACTGCGGATATTATACAGGAGAGAGACTGCGGACATTATACAGGAGAGAGACTGCGGACATTATACAGGAGAGAGACTGCAGACATTATACAGGAGAGAGACTGCCGACATTATACAGGGGAGAGACTGCGGACATTATACAGGAGAGAGACTGCGGACATTAGACAGGAGAGAGACTGCGGATATTATACAGGAGAGAGACTGCGGATATTAGACAGGAGAGAGACTGCGGATATTAGACAGGAGAGAGACTGCGGATATTAGACAGGAGAGAGACTGCGGATATTAGACAGGAGAGAGACTGCGGACATTATACAGGAGAGAGACTGCGGACATTATACAGGAGAGAGACTGCGGACATTATACAGGAGAGAGACTGTGGATATTAGACAGGAGAGAGACTGCGGATATTAGACAGGAGAGAGACTGCGGATATTAGACAGGAGAGAGACTGCAGATATTATACAGGAGAGAGACTGCGGACATTATACAGGAGAGAGACTGCGGACATTATACAGGAGAGAGACTGCGGATATTATACAGGAGAGAGACTGCGGACATTATACAGGAGAGAGACTGCAGACATTATACAGGAGAGAGACTGCGGATATTAGACAGGAGAGAGACTGCGGACATTATACAGGAGAGAGACTGCGGACATTATACAGGGGAGAGACTGCGGACATTATACAGGAGAGAGACTGCGGACATTAGACAGGAGAGAGACTGCGGACATTAGACAGGAGAGAGACTGCGGATATTATACAGGAGAGAGACTGCGGATATTAGACAGGAGAGAGACTGCGGATATTAGACAGGAGAGAGACTGCGGATATTAGACAGGAGAGAGACTGCGGACATTATACAGGAGAGAGACTGCGGACATTATACAGGAGAGAGACTGCGGACATTATACAGGAGAGAGACTGTGGATATTAGACAGGAGAGAGACTGCGGATATTAGACAGGAGAGAGACTGCGGATATTAGACAGGAGAGAGACTGCAGATATTATACAGGAGAGAGACTGCGGACATTATACAGGAGAGAGACTGCGGACATTATACAGGAGAGAGACTGCGGACATTATACAGGAGAGAGACTGCGGATATTATACAGGAGAGAGACTGCAGACATTATACAGGAGAGAGACTGCAGATATTAGACAGGAGAGAGACTGCGGACATTATACAGGAGAGAGACTGCGGACATTATACAGGAGAGAGACTGCGGATATTAGACAGGAGAGAGACTGCGGACATTATACAGGAGAGAGACTGCGGACATTATACAGGAGATGGTTAGAAAATACCCAGCTGAAAAGCGCGCCTTGCCTAGGTCACTTTTTAGAGGAATGTTACATGCAGTGAGGAGGTGATATTTCCTTACTGCCTGTTTAACCCCCTAAATCCCACTTGAAAGCACAGAGGACAAAGTACTGTTATAGGCTGAAAAAACAAAACTCTTTGGCTGCAGTTGAGGAAAGGGGGGGGAGGGAGATGGAAGGAAGGAGAAGGGGGAGAGTTCGGTCACAGCTCACTCACTTCAGTCACCGCGGCTTCAGGTGTACAATGTAGCTGTCGGCTGCTCCATAAACTTCACATCCTTCACTTCGCACACAGCACAGGGGCTGCCGGAGTGTGGGCGGACACAGGGAGGGAAGGGTGGGAAGAAGCAGAGCCAATCCGCCTCTACCATTCATGTGGAAGGGGGGCTGTGCTGTCTGTACTCGTAGAACAGAATACAGACACTCAGACCTGTGACAGATGCAGCCATCTCTGTATTCACACAGAAGGGTGGCAACACTAATGGGGCATCCTACGCGGCGGCACTGTCCTGACACCCCGCAGTGTGTGGCACCCGGGGAAGACCTCCCTTTGTTGATGTGCCGCTGGCGCTGACCCTGAATCCGGGGACAAAAGCGGGGACAAATTCAGAGCGGGGACAGCCGACTCAATCCGGGGATTGTCCCCGGAAATCGGGGACGTTTGGTCAGCCTAACTAAGTCTCATCCTCCTAAATCCCCATTGTGTGATAACGCACCATGGATATCGGAACCCAGCTTTAGAGAGATAAAACTCACAAAACCACAAAATAAAGAACTTTGTTGTTACTTTTCTTTATGACTTGAATATTTAAGAATTTCAATTAGCAGCCCAGTACAATACAGGGGCTCTCTGCAACCCAAATTAATAGCAGTACTGTAATGGCTGGTTAATATTGGTTGTTTCAGACATCTCAAGTCTCCGGTGAGTTGCGGGAGACTCCCGCATCTGGCTCCTTGCTCCTGGACACCCGCGAACGCCAGGCGAACTCCCGTCTGGGGCTATTTTCTAGGGCCGGTCCTTCATTCAGCAGGGACGGCTGGCGATTGGATGCTGGCCGCCGTCAGTCGCTGCTGTCTAGTCCTCTTCGTTATTTTCCATCGCGGTCAGGCTGGGGATACTGTGCAGCCTCCAAAGTGTCTGCGGGGGAGCCGCCGCCACTGAGCGCTGCGCACGGAGAGGGAGCGGAGGCGGCTTGAGGGGTCACTGGAGGTGTCCTGGGGGCTCTGGCTGGGTCTAGGGATCATCTGTGGTGTGAGGAGGGGAAGGGGAGCCGAGGCCGGAGAAGGAGGCCGCACTGTCCCGGGGATGTGTGCTATACCCGGGCTTTATCCACACCGAGACCAGTCATCCCCATCCCTGCCCAGTGTTATTATACTGAAAGGAGTCACCCCCATCCCTGCCCCCCCAGAGCAAAGGAGTCTCCCCCATCCCTGCCACCCCCCCAGAGCAAAGGAGTCACCCCCATCCCTGCCCCCTCCCAGAGCAAAGAAGTCACCCCCACCCTTGCCCCCCCAGAGCAACGGAGTCAGCTCCACCCCTGCCCCCCCAGAGCAAAGGAGTCACCCCCATCCCTGCCCCCCCAGAGCAAAGGAGTCACCCCCATCCCTGCCCCCAGAGCAAAAGAGTCTCCCTCATCCCTGCCCCCTCCCAGAGCACAGGAGTCACCCCCATCCCTGCCCCCCCAGAGCAAAGGAGTCACCCCCATCCCTGCCCCCAGAGCAAAAGAGTCTCCCTCATCCCTGCCCCCTCCCAGAGCAAAGGAGTCCCCCCATCCCTGCCCCCTCCCAGAGCAAAGGAGTCACCCCCATCCCTGCCCCCCAGAGCAAAGGAGTCACCCCATCCCTTCCCCCTCCCAGAGCAAAGGAGTCACCCCCATCCCTGCCCCCCCCAGAGCAAAGGAGTCACCCCCATCCCTGCCCCCCCAGAGCAAAGGAGTCACCCCCATCCCTGCCCCCCCAGAGCAAAGGAGTCACCCCCATCCCTGCCACCCCCCCAGAGCAAAGGAGTCATCCCATCCCTGCCCCCTCCCAGAGCAAAGGAGTCACCCCAGAGCAAAGGAGTCACCCCCATCCATGCCCCCTCCGAGAGCAAAGGAGTCACCCCCATCCCTGCCCCCCAGACTAAAGGAGTCATCCCCATCCCTGCCCCCCCAGAACAAAGGAGTCACCCCCATCCCTGCCCCCCCAGACTAAAGGAGTCACCCCCATCCCTGCCCCCCCGAGCAAAGGAGTCACCCCATCCCTGCCCCCTCCCAGAGCAAAGGAGTCACCCCATCCCTGCCCCCCCAGAGCAAAGGAGTCACCCCCATCCCTGCCCCCTCCCAGAGCAAAGGAGTCACCCCCATCCCTGATTGTTGTTGTATAACACTTTGAGTTACAGCTTGTTATATTTAGGTTACATTTATGTTAAATAGCACAGTTTTTTTCTTTATATGCATTTCGTGGGCACTGGTGTGGCTGCATTTCATGGGCACTGGTTTGGCTGCATTTTATTGGAGGGGTTCCCTGAAATTAGTTTTTGCAGGTTGGAATGTCTGTTGTTTACTTTTAGGCATACAAATATCACAGGAGTGTCTCCACCTCCACACCAGTATACACATCAGGGATGTTGAAATCAACAGCCCAGGTTCACTTTTAGGCCTAGTTCACAACATCACACTGCAGTAACGCAATGATACTCACATTAATGCGTGGCATAATGTGCAATGATGGCCAGGTTACGTTTTAGGCCCAGTTCACACCATCACACTGCAGTAACACAATGATACTCACATTATTGCGTGGCATAATGTGCAATGATGGCCAGGTTATGTTTTAGGCCCAGTTCACACCATCACACTGCAGTAACACAATGATATTCACATTAATGCGTGGCATAATGTGCAATGATGGGCAGGTTACGTTTTAGGCCCAGTTCACACCATCACACTGCAGTAACACAATGATACTCACATTAATGCGTGGCATAATGTGCAATGATGGCCAGGTTACGTTTAAGGGCCAGTTCACACCATCACACTGCAGTAACACAATGACACTCACATTAATGTGTGGCATAATGCGCAATGATGTGTGTGTGCTAATGTACAGTACCACAAGAATGCAAACAGGACCTTAGTACAAAGGGAAATATACTGCCGTACACTGATAGAAGCATTGCTCTCCTTAAATTTAGTGTTTGTATTTGAAGTGTTCTCCTCTATTCCTGTTCTAGCGACAACTCAAAATTTTGAACTTTCCCTCACTTTTCGTTGCCATGACAATGATCAACAGGACAAATAGAAAGAAATAATCTTCCAAGCAGGCACACAGACAGCAGTAATAATTGCTGACAGGATTCTGGCCTTCCCTTGCCTTACTAAATAAAACAAGTTTTCAGTCTTTGTTGCTACTTTTGATCACTTCCTGTTTGGTAAAACTGCTGCCACTGGGACAGTAAGTAAGGGGAAGACTCTGTAACGGAGTCCTAGATAGCTGAATAAAGCTTGATAGGGGTTTTAACCCTTTTACATACTTCTGTATTGTCTGTTATACCTATTCCCAGTTGGAACACATACTATATATGTTTTTCTTTGTTGTTTTGTGAAAACCGAATAATACGTTATAAAAAAAACCTAAAGAAAAACATAGGTACGTAGCACACACTTCTTACTTATTCCTTTTTTACACATAGTACATTCATATGCAGCCATGAAATGTACTAGATCTGTGTGTTAAGTGTGTTACTCATGTAATCCCATTCAAAATCACTCATACGATCCTGGCATGTAATTCTGTTTCAGGACGGACTTACTCCGCTTCACTGTGCAGCACGAAGTGGACATGACCAAGCTGTGGAGTTACTTCTAGAAAGAGGAGCACCACTTCTCGCAAGGACCAAGGCATGTGTTTTTTTATGCTTTCTGTGTTTCACTGTAAAATGTATAAATACCTGTAGAAGGCAGCACTACTGAAATAGGTAGAAAATTAGGTGAAGTTGGAGGCCAAAGGATGAAAGTTTTATCATTTTTTAATAAAACTATTTGTGTCCAAATGGGAAGATCTACTTTCCTTCCTGTAGATAATTCAAGACATAAGAAGAAATCTGCCCTTTCAGACAGTTGACACGAAACAATTCTTGTCCCAACTGGAAGATTTACCTTCTATTCTTGTTCTGTTGACAACTTAAAACTTTGGATTTTCTTTCATTTTCAGTCCCAATAGTTACCAGGAAAAATAGAAAGAGTGAGTCCCCTAGTGGTTTCACAGGTAACAATGAAAATCTGACAGGGGTGCTAATTCTTTCCCACTCTTTTCAAAACTATTAAGAAGAATGTTTAGGCCTTAGATACACTTTGTTATTTTATGATAGTAAATGATCAAGTTAAGTGCAATTCCACTCAAAACGAATTTTTCTGATTTAGTAGTGTAGCAGAGTTCGATCTGCGGTTAAAGGGGTTGTAAAGGTTTGTTTTTTATTTTCTAAATAGCTTCCTTTAAGCTAGTACATTGTTGGTTCACTTACCTTTTCCTTCGTTTTCCCTTTTAAATGTTTTTTTTCTTTGTCTGAATTTCTCACTTCCTGTTCCTCCTCATGAAGCTTGCCCGCATCATCCAAGCCATTCTGGCTGGAGGTTAGGACTACATCCCTGCGGGGAGCAGGGTTGCCAACTTTCAGTAAATTTACAAATGGTTTGTAAAATCTATACTTTTTGCATCTGTCCTTGAATGTCTATTACGGACATGTAGGCTGCATGTCCATAACTGACATTAATGCACAGATGTAACAAGTATGGATTTTACAAACTGTTTGTAAATTTACTGAAAGTTGGCAACCCTGGCGGGGAGACGCTCTGTACGTTCACAGGCACGGGAGAAAGGGGATACGTGGGCATGTCTAAGACGCTATATCTCCGCCTCCCGTGCCTTGTTATTGTGCTGAATGAACATCTAAGCAGCACAGCCCGCCGTAACTCCGCCCCCTTACTTGCTGCATTGAGACACGTCAAAAAAGCGGCACTGTGCATGCGCGATGCCGCTAAGCTTCAAGGGAAATGTAGTTCCTTTGATGCCGTGACGTAGCTTTAGTGAACGCGCTCCGAAACTCGGAAGTTGAGGAGAGAATCAAGAGAGGAAACGATGAGGTAGAGAAATAGCATACTAATTTAACAGGTAACTAAATATTTTTAAACGGAAATAACAACTATATTAACAATCTATATAGCACAGAGATCACATATTGGCTAAAAAAAAATAACTTTTACAACCCCTTTAATCTTCACTGCTGTACTGGTTTTCCTACTCCCAGAACAACTATGAGCCCTCGTACACACGGCCGAGATTCTCGTTGAAAAAAACATGTCGTTTTTTTCGACGAGATTCTTGGACAAGAAACTTGTCCCGGCCGAGTGTACACACGCTCGTTTCAAAGAACCCACGGTTCTTTGAATGGAGCGTACGCGGTGACGTCATCGACTACGACGAGCATGCGCTCGTCACATTCGATGCCGTCGCCGCCATCTTGGTATACCCTACGTATGCCTAGGAAGCTACCGCGCATGCGTCAAATTCATTTCGAACATGCGCGGGCTTCCGGGAGGACAGGTAAGTGTACACACACTCACTTTTCTCGTCGAGAAACATGCCGAGGAGAATCTCGACGAGAAAATAGAGAGCAGGTTCTCTATTTTCTCGTCGAGGTTTCTTGTCGGTTTTCTCGATGAGAAACCCGATAGCCGCGTACACACGACCGATTTACTCGGCAAGACCTCTCTGCCAGCAAGTTTCTTGCTGGTTCTTGCCGAGAAAATCGGCCGTGTGTACGAGGCCTGACAGTCTAGGAGACTAAATGCAGCTGAGCTACTTGTGTCACCAGATTGTTCTGCATATAAATGTGTATGTAGAATCCACCAGAGGTGACAGCAAGAAGCTTGGTAGGAAATTGAAGCTCTAAATGTGTTACTGATGTACCCAGTTTAGAGTATCTTTTTACTGGGCAATTCAGGATTGTAAAAATATAGAGAGATTAGATATAACAGATAACAAAAGGAAGTACTTGTGCGGTTAGTATTAATTAGTCAGATCCTTTCATTATTTCTTAGATGTTTTCCTTCAGACAGCACAAATACATACTTTTCCTCATATTTTTTCTAATTGGCTGAAGGGATCATGGCTGACACATTACTTTGTTTTGGTTGCACTGACCTTTAAAATCATAGCTACTGTTGATTGTTGGTCTAATACAATTTGTTTCATGATCGAATACAGAATGGACTTTCTCCACTACATATGGCTGCTCAAGGAGATCATGTGGAATGTGTCAAGCACCTTTTACAGCACAAGGCACCCGTGGATGATGTCACCCTGGATTATCTCACTTCTCTGCACGTTGCAGCACATTGTGGACATTACCGTGTCACCAAACTTCTCCTGGACAAAAGAGCAAATCCCAATGCCCGCGCTCTGGTAAAGTGATCTGCGTGCTGCTTTCTACTGGACTTTGTATTGTACGTGTGTGTGTGTGTTTATATATATATATATATATATATATATATATATATATAGGTTCATCAAAAAGGTTTCCACACTTTTTATAACTCTCCTAAATATACCAAAGTGCAGAAACTTTTTGAAGACCCCTACATACACACACACACACTTGAGATTTAAGATTTTAAGATGATGGTTAGATGTTTACTAACAATCTAGCTAAAGCCAGTAGTCAGGCAAGCTAGAGGTGTCTATGTGCACTGTAGACACCCCCAGTAATGTCCGTGTCTTGTGGCAACAATTTACTACTATGCGTTTTACCTTGAGAAAGGTCTGCTGCAGGTGTTTGCGGAGGTGTGCGGTACTGTACATCTAAATCATCATCTGATCCTTTATAATCATCTTGAGACAATTAATACCAGACACTGAAGACAACTTTATATTGCTTACTGCAAACATCTGAATTGATGTAGTTGTTGACTGCCATCTTGTTGCATTGGCTGCAGAACACTACTGTGGTTTTCACTCACATTCTACTTTTCACCGTTGCTTCTTCTGAGAGCTGCATGTTTGTTTGTTTTTGTGTGTGAAGTGTGCATGGGTTTTCCTAACAGGTTGTTTCTCTGAACAGAATGGTTTTACTCCATTGCACATTGCCTGCAAGAAAAACCGTATCAAAGTTATGGAACTGCTAGTGAAATATGGGGCTTCAATTCAAGCTATAACAGAGGTAGAACAGGTTTTCTTAGATCACAAAATCTTCCACCCCATTTCCTGCTTTCTCTGTCCTGTCTCTGTCTCATTTTACTTGTAATATCCACTATCATTTCTATCCTCTTATTCTTCTGCTATTTTGTAAATGTGGAAGCCCACCTTGGTGTTGTGCAGGGGAGTAAAATGCCTGTTGGTTTGTTCCACAGTCTGGTCTCACTCCAATACATGTGGCTGCATTCATGGGCCACTTGAACATAGTCCTCCTTCTGCTGCAGAATGGAGCTTCTCCAGATGTCACTAACATTGTGAGTATGTCTTACAGTAAACTAAATGACTAGTTTTAATGTGCATTTTACAGCTTACTTGACAATTGTATCATTTCCCCAGGTGTTTTTCTTTGTGAGGAAACTACCTAACCCGTTGACCTGCATGTCAGTTGCTGTATTTTAATAATATAATGCCAGCATTATAGTCTTCTTACACAGTGCAGCATACACTCCTATCTCTCTACAAGAGACAGTTAAAGCCCAATTAAACTTCTAGTTTACATTTGGCTAATTGCATTCCCTGTGCATCAAAACAAAAGGTGTGCAAAATGTTATGTTTTGTGTTCTTTAGAAGGTAGCCACAGTGAACAATAAGCAAACCTCATTCTCCCTGCAAATTGGAGAACTCTGTTTTAGTAGGGGGCATGCTAGACCCCTGTAGAGAGACCACTGCTTTCACGTAGAGAGCAAGGGTCCCTCTTTGCAGCATGGTGGCATGGAGCAATCTTTTTTCGGGCAGTGATTGCTTTCTACGTAAAATTAACAGTAAGGCCTTATACACACAGCATCTTAACCTGACCTGCGGCAAGAATTCAGCAGATTCCTGCAGCTGGATTCACAAGTGGTTGCAGAAACTTTCAGTCGCTCATCCCATACAAAGCAATGAGTTGTCTGCTAGTGTTCAGATGTTTTAGCACATGTGGTGATTACCTGTGGTTAGGAGAGATGATCACCTCTGGAACTAAACAGCTTGAGTCCAAAGGTGATCATCTGTCCTTAAAGTAAAAGCCCGGGCTAAACCTATCTAATCTTAAACCTGCTCCCACCTCCATTTTAAGTCCTATACTAACTATTCTAGGGGCGATCCGGTCTGATCACATGATCAGCTCCCAGTGCTGGCTTTAAGGGAGAGGAGAGAGCAGGGACAACAACTACAATGCCTGGGTGGTTACACCACCTATAGGCCTACTATGGGGTAACTGTTGTCAGCTGTCCCAACTCTTCCCTGAAGCCAGCGCTGGAAGCCAATCACCTGACTGGACCAGAGCACCCTCAGAATAGGTAAGTATATCATAAAAAACAAATTAAAAATTTGCGCTAGGGCTTAAAACTATCACAAATAAACTGCTGCCACTATACTCAGATATGGAGTATAACCAAATAATAAGCCATAAGTGCAGCACGAAATAAAAATAAAAGACTTGTATTAACCACAACAAAATTATAAAGACCACAAAATTAACATATATAGGATGCAGCAAACTTATGCAATTGCTACAATAATATGTATGACAATCCACCCCAAAAATAAAGTGCAAATGCAAATTCAATCTCGTATGAATATATCAAATTCATGCAGAAATACACAAATGTGCAAATATACAGAATAATGTGCAAATATCAACATGTAAATAATATGTGCAAAAAAATGCTTAAAGTGCAAAATATATGTAACAGATAGCTAGATAGATAGCAAACCAATAACCTAAACCCCCCTGGGAAGGCCCCCCCCCCCCCTCCCTGTCAGTATTTAGAGACCTTGTTTTGAAAGACTTAGGCCCCTTTCACACATGCGGACCGTATGTCCGTATTTCATCCATCCGTTTTCGGATGAAATACGGACATACATGTATCCCTATGTGATAGCGGATGTCAGCGGTTGAACATCCACTGACACCCGATATCATCCGTCTCCGCTATGGTCCGTTTCTGCAGATGGAGGAAAATCCTATTTTTCCATCCGTCTGCAGAGCGGATCGGATTAACATGGACAGACGGTCCATGTTCATCCGATCCCCCCATAGAGGAGAGCGGAGATCTGACAGTGCGGTCCCTGCACAGTGTGCAGGGACCGCCCTGTCACCTGCTGGCTCAGCGAGGATCAACGGAGCGATCCCCGCTGAGCAAGCGGATATGAAAGGAACGGATCCTTACGGGATTCGCATGTCTGAAAGGACCCTTAGACTCCATGAACATCAGAAATGAGAAACCCCCCAAAAAATGTGCAAGTAGGCTTAAAGCAGCTTTGTGCTAGGAGGAATGTTGTGATCTGCCCTTTCAATAAGGTAGGGGGAATTGTCATTATGGATAAAGATAAGTATGATGGCAAAATGCAGAGAATTTTGCCAGATGCAGTAACCCTACTTTGGCGTATATAATTGATCCTAGGTAGATAATTGATAGGTGGTATAAGGATGGAATTTTAAATTAGAAGGAAAAGGCTTTTTCAGTACCACTGCCCCCTAAGATACCTGCCATGTACTGCTTACCGAAAGTTTGGAGAATCTACCAGGTCGTTCCATCATCCGTGGAATTGATTCTGTATAATCTAGGATTGGGAAATACATAGACTAAAATTTGTAACCACTGGTGATGGGAACTCCCACTTTTTTTAAGGACACTAAACATGTGATACAAATTTTGCAGAACGTTCATTGGCAACGGGGATATATTTTGGCCACGGTGCTCATTATATACTGCAATCTCACATAGGTGGGTCATGAGGTGGTTGATCATTTTTAGTAGGGTTGTCCCGATACCGATACTAGTATCGGTATCGGGACCGATACCGAGCATTTGTGCAAGTACTTGTACTCGCACAAATGCTCCCGATGCCTGACCCGATACTTGATCGGTGGGCGGACTCAGTGGGCCGAGAGGATGGGCGGTGTCAGAGGCGGAGAGGGCGGGCGGTGTCAGAGGCGGTGTCAGAGTTGGAGAGGGCGAGCGGTGTCAGAGGCAGCGTCAGAGGTGGAGAGGGCGGGCAGTGTCAGAGGCGGCGTCAGAGGTGGAGAGGGCGGGCGGCGTCAGAGGCGGAGAGGGCGGGCGGCGTCAGTGGGCGGAGCGGGCGAAGTCAGCGGGCCGGAGAGTCCTCGCCTGCACTAGAGAAATAGCTAGGTAAGCTGTCAGAGTGCAGCCACATCAGGATCGGTGACCGGACTGTCACATTCGGTCACCGGTCAGCTTGGAAATCCCGATGCCCATCTTGGCACACCCTGCACTTGGCCACAGTAAGCCAGCAGCTGACATCTTGTTACACCCAGCCCGAACTATTTGGGCTGGGTGTAACAAGATGTCTGCTGATGCCAAGTGCAGGGTGTATCATTTAGTCATGTCATTTATTTCTGCATTTCAGTGCCATCCACCTGTCAGTACCAGACACCTGTCAGTGCCATCAGTGCCCATAACTGCCGCCTGTCAGTGCCCATAAGTGCTGCCTATCAGTGCCAGCCGCCTGTCAGTGCCCATAAGTGCCGCCTGTCAGTGTCCATAAGTGCCGCCTGTCAGTGCCAGCCACCTGTCGGTGCCATCTAACAGTGCCAGCCACCTGTCAGTGCCATCAGTGCACATAAGTGCTGCCTGTCAGTGCCATCATTGCCCATAACTGCCGCCTATCAGTGCCCATAAGTGCTGCCTATCAGTGCCAGCCGCCTGTCAGTGCCCATAAGTGCCGCCTGTCAGTGTCCATAAGTGCCGCCTGTCAGTGCCCATAAGTGCCGCCTGTCAGTGCCAGCCACCTGTCGGTGCCATCTAACAGTGCCAGCCACCTGTCGGTGCCATCTAACAGTGCCAGCCACCTGTCGGTGCCATCAGTGCACATAAGTGCTGCCTGTCAGTGCCATCATTGCCCATAAGTGCCACCTGTCAGTGCCAGCCACCTGTCAGTGCCATCTAACAGTACCAGCCACCTGTCAGTGCCAGCCACCTGTCAGTGCCATAAGTGCCGTCTATCAGTGCCATCTATCAGTGCCCATCAGTCAAACTGTCACATGGCATTAAAAAAAAAGTATCGGTAATCGGTATCGGCGAGTACATAAAAAAAAGTATCGGTACTTGTACTCGGTCCTAAAAAAGTGGTATCGGGACAACCCTAATTTTTAGGTAATTGGTTTGCTATCAACGCCTCTATAGTGGCCTTTGTTACATACTGTATATTTGGGACTTGCCCTTTATACATGGTTTTGCCCATATATATTTTTTACATGTTGATACAGTATTTGCACATTATTCTGTATATTTGCACATTTTGGTTATGTCTGCATGAATTTGATATATCCATATGAGATTTGAATTTGCATTTGCACTTTTTTTGGGGGTGGATTGTCATACATATTATTGTAGCAATTGCATAAGTTTGCTGCATCATATATACAGTATATTCATTTTGTGGTCTTTGTAATTTTGTTGCGGGTAATATAAGTATAGATATCTTTCCTGTACAGGCTAGTTAGAATATGACATAGAATGAGGGTGGGAGCAGGTTTCGCCCAAACTTAGGTTTAGACCACTTTAACTGTAGATAATTGTTGCTTATGTGGTTGCATGTCAACATCTACGGATAGCTGTGGCAGTCATCATCCTGTGATTGCTTTGTATGTGCTTGTATGTCCTGTGTATCCAGTCAGATTTAAACTGCTAAATACAGTGGGACTTTAAGACAAAAAACAGTTAAACCTTAGTGTTTTGGATTGTGGAAACAAATGAACACAGAGAGAGTTATGTGCTCCCTGCTATTAGCTCCCTGTTAAAACTGTATCCCAGGAACCTAGTGCTGTAAGGCAGCAGTGCTGCTACAATGTGGTTAGCACTCAAATCTATATAAATATACACAGAGATTACTTATAGCTTAAATGACTCAGAATAGGCAAAACAATGCTATTTATGTTGGCCAGCTTATATAACTGACTTGATTTGTGTAGCTATATAAAAAAGCTGTGATGTGCATTTCAGTGTTACTCATTGAACATGTTTGTGTCCATAGCTAATTTATGTATGTAAATGACATATAGTTTTGTCTGCTTTCTGTAGTCCATTGAAACTGTGTCTAACTAGAAAGCCTGTTATTGCATCCATTCGAAAATTATATTTTAATTATAGATGGGTCCAGGTTTCTTCCAACACGTGCAGTTGGACACAACTTCTGACATGCTTATCCACTGCTGTGTATTCCAAACTCTTTTATTTCATCTGCAGATGTATAGTTAATACAGACTTTGATAAAATAGTCAATATAACCCTATAAAAAAGTTCAAGGATCAGCAATTATTAGTAGGAGCTATAAGTTCTCAAGAGGTTTGAGTTGATAGAGTTAAAAAACAGGAAATGCCAGGCATATTTATGTTTTCTGCTGCTTATCATTTTGATTTGTAATCATTTCAAATGCTTGTAAGCTTTTTGTTATTAATTTCCCATATATATATAGTGCTGGTCAGGACTGATTTTCATTAAATTGACTACCTAAGCTGTTTTTACTGTATTTTTTGTTGCACAGTTCTATTCACAGCCTATAATATATAGGCACATCTCATAAAATTAGAATATCATCAAAAAGTAAATTTATTTCAGTAATTCAATTCAAAAAATGGAACTCATATGTTTTATATATATATATATATATATATATATATATATATATATACTGTGAGGGGGTTAGCTCGGCAGCGGGTGTGTGTGACCCCCGGGATGGGCTCCCCAGACAAAAACAGGCCCAGCAAACGGAGGTTGTGGTTTTCAAAATCAAAAAGGTGCGGTTTATTTTCTATTTACAGTGACAAAACACAGCAAAGCAAAAGAAACATAAATAAAATAAATCCTGGTCAACTTGACCTCTGACTAAACATACAGGTTTCCTAACTAACAACTGGGATCAGCCTAGTGCTGTCCTAGTCCCTAAGTCCCTGGTTTTAAATGTCCAAGCAAATAGCCACACAGGCTTTGTCTCACCGCACAGGGGTTCACTCTCCCTAGACAGTCCACACAGGTCTGGTTCCAGGCATGAGCTAACATCTAATGAAGCTGGGAGTTCTTATAGAGGCCTAAATGAGCTGACAAGCTTCAGCTGGTCTCATCAACTCCCTGTCTGTACGACGCCCCACACTCTCCCTAGAGGTATGAGTCATCCATGAGCCCACTAGCCTTAGCTGGGCTTATACAACTCTCCACCTAGTTGTATAAGTCGGCGTAAAGCCTGAATCTGGGCGAAATATATCTACCCCCCTGGATGCAACCAGGTGACTTTACCTTCCTGCTGTCACATACCCCCCCCTCTTGTTTTAACCTCGGGGTTGGAACACCAGCAATCAGGCATTCATGTACTCGAGACAAAGCATCCACATTCCCCATTTGAACGCCAGGGCGATGCTTTACTGTGAAGTTGAATTCCTGGAGGGCCAGGAACCACCTATTCACTCTTCTATTTGTTTCCTTGTTTTGAACCATCCACTTTAACGGAGCGTGATCCGTAACCATGTCAAAGTGCCTACCTAGCAGGTAGTACCGAAGGGAATCTAGAGCCCACTTCACCGCTAAACACTCCTTTTCAACGGTGGCGTAATTTACCTCATGGGACTTCAACTTCCTGCTGAGGTAAATGACTGGGTGCTCTTCCCCGTTCCAGACCTGGGACAATACTGCTCCTAACCCCACATCTGACGCATCACTTTGTACGACAAAGTCTTTAGAGAAGTCGGGTGAGTACAACACTGGCTGGCTACATAAAGCTTGTTTCAAGAATTGGAATGCTGCCTCAGCCTCGGGGGTCCATTTAATCATGACCGACCCTTTCCCCTTCGTTAGGTTGGTTAGGGGCACAGCCTTAGAAGCAAAGTGGGGAATGAATCGCCGATAATACCCAGCGATTCCCAGAAAGGCTCGTACCTGCTTCTTGCTGTTGGGACGTGGCCAACTCTGGATGGCCTCGACTTTGTTGAGTTGGGGTTTTATTACTCCCCTCCCAATGGTGTACCCAAGATATTTGGCCTCCTCCTGCCCAATGGTACACTTCTTGGGGTTAGCCGTAAACCCCGCTTCCCGAACAGAGTCCAGGACTGCTTGCACTTTTGGCAGATGTGAGGCCCAATCTGTGCTATGGACAATTACGTCATCCAGGTAAGCCGCAGCATACTTCCGATGGGGCCTCAGCATCTGGTCCATTTTCCGCTGGAATGTGGCCGGCGCATTCTGTAACCCGAACGGCATTCTTTTATATTGGAACGCCCCGTCTGGGGTTACAAATGCGGTTTTCTCTTTGGCCAATTTGGCCAGGGGGATTTGCCAATACCCTTTTGTGAGGTCAAGAGTCGTCATGTATCGGGCTGTTCCCAGCCGGTCGATCAACTCATCTATACGTGGCATGGGGTAGGTGTCAAATTTTGTAACTTTGTTCAACTGACGAAAATCGTTACAAAATCGCCAGCTCCCATCCGGTTTAGGCACCAACACAATGGGACTAGACCAATCACTTTGGGACTCCTCTATCACCCCTAAGTTCAGCATTTTCTGTACTTCCTCCCGTATTGCCTCCCGTCGGGCCTCTGGGATCCGATAGGGTTTTAACTTCACCCTTTCACCGGGCGGGGTAATGATGTCATGCTCTACCCCAGATGTTTGTCCCGGCAGCTCAGAGAATACCTCCTTGTTGCGAAGCACAAACTCCTTAACCTCCTGTTGTTGGGGTTGTGACAAGGTGGCTGCTATTCCAACCTCAGGAATCACGCAACCAGTTTGAGCTGGTGACCATGTGTCTGCGACTAGGGACTCTCTATCCCTCCAGGCTTTCAACAGATTAACGTGATAGATCTGTTCGGGCTTTCGCCTTCCTGGTTGTCTGACCTTGTAATTCACTTCGCTCACTTTTTCCATTATCTCGTAGGGGCCTTGCCATTTGGCAAGGAATTTACTTTCAACCGTAGGGACAAGTACCAGTATCCTATCCCCCGGGGAAAAGGTACGGGTCTTGGCTCCACGGTTGTACACTCTCTGCTGTGCTAACTGCGCTTGGGCCAAATGTTCCTTCACGATGGGCATTACCTGTGCAATTCGGTCTTGCATCAGGGCGACATGCTCAATCACACTCCTGTGGGGAGAACTCTCACTTTCCCAAGTTTCCTTGGCAATATCCAACAGCCCTCTTGGGTGTCTCCCATACAGTAACTCAAAGGGGGAGAATCCCGTAGAGGATTGGGGCACCTCCCTAATAGCAAACATCAGATAAGGAAGTAGACAGTCCCAATCCTTTCCATCTCTATCCACCACTTTCTTCAACATTTGTTTTAGGGTTTTGTTGAATCTTTCAACCAGCCCATCGGTTTGGGGGTGATATACAGATGTACGTAATTGCGTCACTTTGAACAATTTACACAGCTCCTTCATAACCCGGGACATAAAGGGTGTACCTTGGTCCGTAAGCAGTTCTTTACAAATACCCACCCGGCTAAACACAAGAGATAGCTCTTTGGCTATGGTTTTGGCCGAGGTATTTCGGAGAGGGATCGCTTCTGGATAACGGGTGGCATAGTCCATTATAACTAATATGTACTGGTGCCCCCTAGCGGACTTGATTATAGGACCTACCAAATCCATGGCGATCCTCTCAAACGGGACCTCAATGATGGGTAGAGGGACCAGCGGGCTACGGAAATGTGGCATCGGGGCCGACCTCTGACACACAGGGCAGGAGGAACAATAATTTTCTATGTCCTTCATCACCCCCGGCCAATAGAATCTCTGTAATACCCTCTCTCGGGTTTTCTCTGTCCCCAGATGACCTCCAAGAATGTGCCCATGGGCCAACTCCAACACCAACTTCCTGTAAGGTTTGGGCACCACAAGCTGCTCAACGGTTTCTTCTGCCCTTTTTGCCACCCGATACAGTAGGTCCTTCTCTACGCTGAAGTATGGGTAAGTGCAGGTATTATCTGGGTTCACTAACTCGCCATCTATTTTCACTACGTTTTCCCGTGCCTTTATTAGGGCGGGGTCTTTCAACTGTTCTGTGGCAAAGTTTTCCCTGTGAACCTCAAGATCAGAAAACTCCACAGACGGTAGGTTTTCGTCTGAGGAGGTGGGCTCCTCTCCAGTTTCTTGAGTCTCCCCTGCCAATACTGATAAGGGAAATTCCGGAGAGTCCTCACCACTCTCAGGGGAGTTCTGGCTATCACATTCCTGGTACATAGGGGCACCAGTGGGGGGCTCAGGATCATCCCACAGTTCCCAGAACTTCGGAAAATCCCTTCCCACAATGGCGTCATACGGTAACTGAGATACTAAGCCCACTGGATGAGAGAGGGTACCTTTGGGGGTCTCGAAACACACTGTAGTCACTGGATACTCTCGGGTGTCCCCATGCACACAAATAACAGCTACCTTGCTATTCCCAGAGACCTCTGTTTTAACTAACTCAGCCTTTATCAGGGTCACAAGGCTACCTGAATCCAGCAATACCACAACATTTCTACCATTAACACACATTTTGCATAAATGTTTCTCAGTTCCTCGAATGGCAGTGCATGCGACTGTCGCACACAGCGACTGACGTCTGCCCGTCAGAAAGTCACACTGCATGGGTTCCTCCACAACCGGGCAATTTGCTGCAATATGTCCCGCTTGCCGGCAGCGGTAGCAAACGATCCTTCTTGCCGCCTCTTGAGCCGCTGATTTCCCAGGCTGTTCTCGCCAAACTTGGGGTAGAGCTCCCACCCTCTCACTCTCTCCACCCTCACCCCTTGGAATCCTCTTATCCGCCCCTGGGGATGGTCTGGTCTTAGGGTGGAAAGTCCGAGTGTCTCTGGAAGAGGCCGTCAGGTTCTCTGTAGCCAAGTATTTCTCCACACGATCCACAAGACCATCGGCCGTCTCTGGGTCTCCATGGCTTACCCACTTTTGGATGGCAGTAGGAAGAGCTCTCAAAAACCGATCCATTACAACACGTTCCACAATCTTTGGTGCGGACAAAGTCTCTGGCTGTAGCCACTTTCTGCTCAGGTGAATGAGATCATACATTTGAGACCTGGGGGGTTTTCCAAGCTGGAAAGTCCAGTTATGCACACGCTGAGCCCGGACAGCCTGGGTGACACCCAGCCTTGCCAAAATTTCAGCTTTTAGCATCACATAGTCTTTTGCTTGGTTAGGCTCTAGGTCATAGTAAGCTTTCTGCGATTCACCAGTTAACAGAGGAGCCACCAGTCCAGCCCACTGCTCCTCAGGCCACTTTTCTCTTTCAGCGGTCCTTTCAAATGTGGTCAAAAATACCTCTGGATCATCCTCTCCAGTCATTTTTGTCAATAAACGACTCACCCCAAAGGACGCGGTATTAGTGGGACGGCTTTCCTCACTGGTCTGCGGACGTTGCTGCATTACTGCTTCCATTTGTTGTAGTCTCTGCTCTTGCTTCTGTAACAGGTCTATGAAGCGGGCCTCAGATTGCTGCTGGGCTTGTTGCTGAGCTTCCAGACTCTGTTGGTGAGCTTGCTGCTGGGCTGCAAGGCTCTGTTGATGAGCTTTCTGCTGGGCTGCAAGGCTCTTTTGCAAACCTGCATTTGTCTGCTGTTGATTGGCATTTGCTAGAGCCAGCTGTTTCAGTATCTCCTCCATGCTGGCTTAAAAAAACTGCCCGCATTCTCCACCAACTGTGAGGGGGTTAGCTCGGCAGCGGGTGTGTGTGACCCCCGGGATGGGCTCCCCAGACAAAAACAGGCCCAGCAAACGGAGGTTGTGGTTTTCAAAATCAAAAAGGTGCGGTTTATTTTCTATTTACAGTGACAAAACACAGCAAAGCAAAAGAAACATAAATAAAATAAATCCTGGTCAACTTGACCTCTGACTAAACATACAGGTTTCCTAACTAACAACTGGGATCAGCCTAGTGCTGTCCTAGTCCCTAAGTCCCTGGTTTTAAATGTCCAAGCAAATAGCCACACAGGCTTTGTCTCACCGCACAGGGGTTCACTCTCCCTAGACAGTCCACACAGGTCTGGTTCCAGGCATGAGCTAACATCTAATGAAGCTGGGAGTTCTTATAGAGGCCTAAATGAGCTGACAAGCTTCAGCTGGTCTCATCAACTCCCTGTCTGTACGACGCCCCACACTCTCCCTAGAGGTATGAGTCATCCATGAGCCCACTAGCCTTAGCTGGGCTTATACAACTCTCCACCTAGTTGTATAAGTCGGCGTAAAGCCTGAATCTGGGCGAAATATATCTACCCCCCTGGATGCAACCAGGTGACTTTACCTTCCTGCTGTCACAATATATATATATATATATATATATATATATATATATATATGCGTTACACACTGAGTAAAGCCTTTCTTTCTTTAAATTTTTGAGGAATATGGCTTACAGCTAGTGAAAACCCAAAATTCAGTATCACGGAAAATGAGAATATTACATAAGACCAATTAAAAAAAATTAATAATACAGAAATGCTGGCTCACTGAGAAGTATGTCCATGTACCGTATAGTATGCACTCAATACATGATCAGGGCTCCTTTTGCATGAATTACTGCATCAATGCGATGTGGCAAGAAGGTGATCAACCTGTGGCACTGCTGAGGTGTTATGGAAGCTCAGGTTGCTTTGATGGCGGCCTTCAGCTCGTTTGCATTGTTGGGTCTGGTGTCTCTTATCTTCCTCTTGACAATACACCAATTCTCTATGGGGTTTAGGTCAGATGAGTTTGCTGGCCAATCGCGCACAGTGATACCATGATCATTAAACCAGGTATTGGTACTTTTGACAGTGTGGACAGGTGCCAAGTCCTGCTGGAAAATGAAATCAGAATCTCCATAAAGCTGGTCAGCAGAGGGAAGCATGAAGTGCTCTGGAATTTCATGGTAGAGGGCTGTGCTGACTTTGGACTTTATAAAACACAGTGGACCAACACCAGCAGATGACATGGCTCCCCAAAGCATCACCCACTGTGAACAATTTTGCATTTCATTTGCAAATCAAGGTCCCAGAGTCTGGAGGAAGAGTGGAGAGGCACAGAATCCAAGTTTCATGAGGTCTAGTGAGGTCTAGTGTGAAGTTTCCACAGTCGGTCATGATTTGGAGAGCCATATCACCTGCCCACACTGCCAAAAGTACCAATACGTTGTTTAATGATCATGGTATCACTGTGCTTGATTGCCCAGCAAACTAGTCTGACCTAAACCCCAAAGAGAATCTGTGGGGTATTGTCAAAAGGAAGATGAGAGACACCAGACCCAACAATGCAGTTAAACTGAAAGCCACTATCAAAGAAACCTGGACTTCACTAAAACCTCAACAGTGCCACAGGCTGATTGCCTCCATGCCCCGCTACATTGATGCAGTAATCCATGCAAAAGTATTGAGTGCATACTATACAGTACACGGACATACTTCTGCAACATTTCTGTATTTTAAATCCTTTTTTTATTGGTCTTATGTATTATTCTAGTTTTCTGAGATACTGATTTGGGTTTTTTACTAGCTGTAGCTGTAACCCATATTCATCAAAATTAAAATAAAGATATGCTTGAAATATACAGTATCACTCTGTGTGTAACGCATCTATATAAAATATACGAGTTTCATTTTGTTTTGTTTTTATTGAATTACTGAAATAAACTTTTTGATGATATTCAAATTTTAATGAGATGCACCTGTATAGTAGTGTATTCTACTGTCAAAATGTCTATTTATTAATATCTTCTACTTTGAAGGCTTAAGGCTGGATTCACACCTATGCATTTTTAGTACATTTAGCATTTTGCAGTTTTGCACTACAGAACGTGTTCCATAGGAAACCATGTTAAATGGACTGTAGTGCAAATCTGCAAAATGCAAAAAGCACAAAAAATGCATAGGTGTGAATCCAGCCTTAATGTTGAGGCTGCACTAGTTTTATATTTTATTTTATTAAATTTTTTTTCACTTTTTTCTTCATCTGGTGATCTGACCAGTAACATACTTTCTGTCTTGGGGTGTCTCCACTGCACTGGAAGAACAATGGAGACACCTTTGGACAGCAACATTGTCAGTCTGGAGAGAGGGTAGTGTTAGGTGCACCAGCAAATTTAAATGGACTTGACAAATATAAATTAAAGCTGATCTCCAGGTAACTTTTGGTATAAAGGTTCTATATTTATGAATAAAAGCTGACCATTGTATGCATCTCTGTCAGTGTACAATGGATTGTCTCAGTGCTACTTTTGCATGACAGCCTGATCTGTTAAGCCCTGTACACACGATCGGATATCCTATGGATTGTAATCCGATGGTTTTTCCTATCGGAAATCCGATGAAACTGTCTTCCATCAGTCTTGCCCACACACCATCAGTCAAAAAACCGACCGTTTCAAACGCGGTGACGTAAAACACTCCGATGAGCCGAGAAAAATGAAGTTCAATGCTTCTGAGCATGCGTCGACTTGATTCTGAGCATGCGTGGGTTTTTTTATCTGATGGAGTTCCCCACAGACGATAATAATTTGCTATCGGTTTTTTAACCAATTTAAAACATGTTCTATTTTTAAACACCGATGGAAAAAAGACCGATGGGGCCCATACACGATCGGTTTGTCCGATGAAAACAGTCCATCAGACACAGTGTACACGGCTTTAAAGGAAGTTGAAAAATAACATAGTTACTGACCAGATCACCAGGTCATAATAAAGCAAAAAAAAAAATTAAAATGTTCCTATGAAAGGAAACTAATGCAGCCACTACATCTAAGAATTGGTAAATTCTGAAATATCCACTTCTCTACTGTGCACGAAAACCCCCTTCCTGCCCAAGCCATTTTTCAGCTTTCAGCGCTGTCACACTTTGAATGACAATTGCGCGGTCGTGCGACATGGCTCCCAAACGAAATTTGCGTCCTTTTTTTCCCACAAATAGAGCTTTCTTTTGGTGGTATTTGATCACCTCTGCGGTTTTTATTTTTTGCGCTATAAACAAAAGAAGAACGTCCAGTTTGGAAAAAAAACACTATTTTTTACTTTTTGCTATAATAAATACCCATTTTTTTTTTTTTATAAAATTTTCCTCAGTTTAGGCCGATACGTATTCTTCTACATATTTTTGGTAAAAAAAAAATCGCAATAAGCGCGTATTGATTGGTTTGCGCAAAAGTTATAGTGTGTACAAAATAGGGGATAGATTTATAGCATTTTTATTTTTCTATTTTTTTATTAGTAATGGCGGCGATCTGCGATTTTTTATTGTGACTGCGATATTGCGGCGGACACATCGGACACTTTTGACACATTTTTGGGACCATTCACGTTTATACAGCGATCCCTGCTATAAAAATGCATTGATTACTGTATAAATGTGATTGGCAGGGAAGGGGTTAACCACTAGGGGGCGGGAAGGGGTTAAATATGTTCCCTCAATGTGTTCTTACTGTGGGGGGAGGGGACTGACTGGGGGAGGTGACCGATGGTTGTCCCTATGTACAAGGGACACACCATCGGTCCCCTCTCCCTCACAGGACGTGGATCTCTGTGTTTACACACAGAGATCCACTTTCCTGCTCATTTCCCGGGCAATCGCGGGTGCCCGGCGGCAATCGCGGCCGCCGGGCACGCGCACCGGGGCCTTGTGAGCGCGGCGGGCGTGCGCGCGCGCCGCTGGCGGCAAGTGCGCGCCTCCTAGCTCGTTTTAAAGGGAGGACGTCATATGACGTCCTCCCAGAACGAGAGTATCCTCCGCCCGCCGTCAATTGACAGTGGGCGGGGGACAAGTGGATATATATATATATTTTTTTGAATAATATTGCTTCAAGGAAAATCTATTACTTAAAACAGGGAGACATTTGCATTTCTACAAATTCTGGTCTAGTGCCAGCATGTTATCTTTCTTCATAGCATCTGTTTACCACCCGTGCCATTTTGTGCCCCACTGCAGCTTATGTTTTTATGTATAACCCTTCCCATGTATGAGAGGATTCATTGGTTTGTTTGTAAGCAAAACCCTATTTAGTTGCTAATTTAAAAAAGATTTGGATTACATCTGTCAGCAAGCAAAAAAAGGTGACTATTTTAAATTTACTGGCAAATGCAATGGTTCCATTTGTTATACACCATCATACAGTAATTTGATTATTTTTCTGAATTTTAATATTGTCACTTGAAGAGCCTGCATTTAGTTATATGGTGTCCAGTGCAAAATTTTAGTGTACTATCTCCACAGTAAAATAAACACCTCTTGCTCTTGTTTCAACTCTTTGTTAACATCAAGAAAAGTATCCTTGTGCATGGAACTTTCTGGTCTCTCATATTCTTCTAAGACGATCAAGGGGCCTACATGCAGTTGACGATGGCCAGCCATGCATGCATGATCCAGACACCATAACAAATATTCTTAACCAATTGTGGTTAGGCATGTAAAGTTTTCTCCCCTAAAAAAAGCCATCAAAGTACATAGGGCATATATAGCATACCAATTCCTCTCCCTCTGCTGCCACCCATTTCCCCCTTTTGCTCTTACTAGAAATTTACAGCTGTCAAAACAACAGCTCAGAATTGCTGGTCAGAGATTTGCAATTTTGGTTATGTTGTCTGAAATTTAAAGTGGAAGTAAACCCTCCTATAATTTTCAGGCAAGGAAGCTGCCATCTTGGCCTCTGTTTAATCTTCAACTGCCATGATGCTGCACATGTGATCAGTTATGACACCAGCCATTGGATGGTTTGACAGTTTGGTTGAGAGCACAACCAATGTGACAGTTGGCATTCCCGGCATGCCAGGAATGTAACTGCTTTTTGAAACTGTTAAATCGATGGGTTTACTTCCGCTTTAAAGAGGAATTCCTTTCTGGAAAGAGGAGATATTGATTTGAAATGATAAACTGTTTAAATGGCTAAATGCAACCAGTTACAATATTACATTCTTTCCTTGCAATTAGAGAGTATTTATTATGCAGGCCAGTGCTTGGTATTTGTAATAAAAACATGTGTGTCTGCCCACCCCTTCTTATACACTGTTCTGAATAGAAGCACATCAGTCTTCTATAGGGACATGGGAGATGAATTTCTTTTCTTGATACAGAGCTGTTTAGCTGCAGGGCAATGACCATTTTATGCCCTAATCTGTGAATTCTTTCACATATAAATGACTGATACCTTTGCAGTGTGTCACTGTGAAGTATTTAAAAAGTTAACATGTATTGAGTTAAGGCTGCCCAATCACTTATAAACAGGCTGCCAACGCATGGTACCAGACTAAAAACCGCCCTACAGCATGTGTGCTGTGGTACACCAGAATGCAGAAAAATGGGTTCTATTGTACTTGTGTGTTGGGGTGCCATTCTAAATGAACAAAATCACAATGCACTGCACTAAATTTCAAACATTTTGGTGTGTTGTGGAAAAACACACACTTTAACAAAACAATCACTTTATTGGTGGCCCCATCAGCTGCACATCACTCCCCATCATTTATTTCAGCTGCTGGGAGTGAAAAGAATAATCCCTGTTTAATAGAAAAACACAATTTACACTGGGCTTAGGACTTTCTTGCTGTCCCCACAAAACAGTGATGGGTACCTGAGCAGCTATTTGCCATATACCAGCAGTGTTGAGTAGTATTAAGGGAGTGTATCGCCGTACCTGAAAGTACTGCATATTTTACTATCAAGTAGCCAACTGGAGAAACGGGCGGGGGGGGGGGGGTCTTTAGGGACATCGCTACATGTAGTACACACAATAACGTGAACAGGTTGCTTTGTTCTGTATAGGCAAAACACAGCTTTGATTTAACTTCATTAGGTAAAACACATGAGAAAAAGCAGTGTGACCAGTGCTATTTGCGATGCTTTGTCTGATAGACCTTATATACACAAAATGTCTGGGGTGAGCACTGATACGACATACAATATTTTCATGAATGCAAGTGACCTAGTATTAATGGTTGCATGTTGATGCTACAGGACAAGTACATGTTGATTATACAGCCCTTGTTCCTATGACTAGCATCTCTTGGGTCCCAGTCCTCACCACTCTAACACCACAGTAAAAACATAAGAATTTACCAAAGAGTAGTAACAGTGGAAAAAGCACCAAACTGCCATAAAGGTATTATAGTATTATATGCCATGAATTTATTTATTATTTGAATACAGGGACAATTATGCTATGTGAATAATTTATAATTATGTCCCGCTAAATCTATACAAATAGTTGATACATATAGTTCTTCTATCTCCTCGTGTTAATATTTTGTTTTCAGTAATTAGATATTGTTGGTTAAATATCTTTTTTTTTTTATGTACTGAACTTTCTACAAAATGTTTCAACTTTTTGTTTCAGTAAAACATAAATAGTTTTTCAGGCATATTAACCAATCTCCATCTCTGTATTTTCAGCGGGGAGAGACGGCTCTGCACATGGCTGCTCGCGCTGGGCAGGTTGAAGTGGTTCGTTGCCTTCTTAGAAATGGTGCCCTGGTAGATGCCAGAGCCAGGGTAAGCTACTGTATTGTTTGCAACACCGGGACATTTGTTGGGTTAGAACATGGAAAAGGAGGACAGGGGATGAGTTTTCAGCTTTAGAGAAAAGAGGAGCTATACATGAGCATGGCAATGATTTCTCTAAAAGTATATTGACTTTGCTTAAAATGATGGCCTTGATTTTACTAAAGGAGTAAATATAGTAATACCCGATCTGCGAGGGGAAAAAAAAATGGGATTTTTCTTGCACATGATAGGAGGATTGAAGGTAACACAGCATTAGCTTAATAAGCTAAGTGAACATACAAAGTGAAAATTATCTCTATATATCTGTCTGTTTATCTATATCTGTCTGTCTAAGCATCTGTCTTTATAAACAAAAATATTTTCTGCATAGAATATATAAAATATTAAATTGTTTATCCATTCTGCTCTGGAAAAGCCTACAGTTGGAATCATTGTAAGTGTCTGTGCTTAATTGTAAATGGCCATGCTGCAGCCTTCCTTCATACTTAATGCTACTATCCTGGCCATGACGGGGATCCCTGGTACCTATAACCCCACTGCTTATGCCTAATAGCTTAGAGAATACTAATAGCTTTTTATGTTCCAATCAACATATTGCAACTTTCGTTTCAAAGTTATATGCATGCATGTAATATTGCAGCTGTTTCCAATACACTAGTCATTTCTTTCATTATTTCTTTCCTAAAGATATCTGACAATAGTGACTGGTCCAGATTAATATGTTACATACAACTTGCATCTAAACTCACTGAAATCCAAAAATAAATTGCACCTGTTCCAGCACACATAGGGGTTTATTTACTAAAGGCAAATCCACTTTGCACTACAAGTGCACTTGGAAGTGCAGTCGCTGTAGATCCGAGGGGGACATGTAAGGAATATAAAAAGCAGGATTTTTGCTTGTATATGATTGGATGGTAAAATCACCAGAGGTTCCCCTCATTTTAGATCTTCCCCTCAGATTTACAGCGACCGCACTTCCAAGTGCACTTGTAATGCAAAGTGGATTTGTCCTTAGTAAATCAACTCCACATTATTCACTGGCAGTATTAACTAACACTCAAGTTAAAGTAGAACGCTAAGCATGTTGTCCTCAGGTTTGCAGCTTAAGCAGTATGCTCCTTTAAGCCTGACGTTTTTGCTCCAGTTATTCTAAATATATATTCTATTTTTAGGATATATAAGGTCAATTCACTACAATATCTGATTTTTATAATAAAAAATTGTGAGTTTTCAAAGGTTTAACCACACAAATCCATGCAATTCTCTTCTATAGTACAAAATATTGATGTTTGTGTGTTTTTAATTAGAACTTATTCACAAAGAATTCTCAATCACCAAACATGTTTTTACTCTTTAAATTAAGGCTTTGTGTCTAGTGAGGAAAACAAGGTTTCATGAAGCTGTCATTAGTTGTTTAAAAAGATACAGTTCTCACACCATAGTAAAATGTAAAGCTGAATTCCAGGCAATATTTTTTTCCCCATGCAGTGTGGATTTTCCCGCACTGCATAGGTTAATTGCCTGTTTTTGTCTAGGGGTTCCGGGAGTGGAGATATACCTACCTAATTGTCCAATCCTCCCAGCGAAACACCGGTCCCTTTGGCTTACACCCTGCCCCCCCCCCCCACGGTCTAGTGGTCTTGTGTGGTGGACTGTTCCTGAAGTTATCACACCCATACACCGGCTCTGGATGAAGACATCAGGAACAGTCCACTGCTGGACATGGGGGAGCTCTGTTTTCTGGAGGATTGAAGGATCTGGTGAGTATAGGCTCTGTGTTCACCTCTAGACAAAGTGAGTACTGCATGGGAGAAAGAAAACTTGCCCAGAGTTGGGCTTTACGTATGTAAATAAACAACAAAATTGCTGTGATATAGATTTGGTTCAAATAACTCACACATCTTAGTACACCGACTTCCTTTTGATGAGAATACATATATAGTTATAAAGTAGTGAATGTAACATTGCAAAGCAGTGGATGGGACATTCACTGCTATATAAATATGCCCCTGAAGTTATTCTGAGCACTTTAAATTGTGTGCAAGCTGGATTACAACAACAGATATCACTCTTTGATGACCATGAACTTCATTAATTAATCATGTTAATAGTATTCAGGTTTACCCCTTTCAAGTTTAATAAGCTAGGGCAATGATGTGTACATTTGCACTATTAAACATGCCCGAGTACAGCCTTACTTTATATGGTATAAGCACCCTAAATTCTGACTACACACAGTGTTATAACCTGAAATATACAGCAAATTACTATTGACACAGCTATCCAGGGTTCCATTCCTTTTTCTTGGAGCTCTAAGTTCACTGGAGGAAATTCTACCAGAGAATGGTCATTGCTTGTATTTTGTATAGTAGACAAATTTATATAACTTTACCTTGGTGGTTTTGTTGAGGGTAAGTGAACTCAGCTTAATTGTAGTGTTTGAAAATAAAACATCTTCGGTTCTTGGTATTGTAATCACTGTCTTGATAAAACATGCAATAACCTTTTAAGGTGATTTGACTTATATTATGTTCTGTTCTTACCTCTACTTTAGGAGGAGCAGACACCTCTACACATTGCATCTCGTTTGGGGAAAACAGAAATTGTTCAGTTGTTACTCCAACACATGGCTCACCCAGATGCTGCTACTACTAATGGCTACACCCCTCTTCATATCTCTGCTAGAGAGGGGCAGGTAGATGTAGCTTCAGTCTTGCTGGAGGCTGGAGCTGGGCACTCTGCACCTACTAAGGTAACCACTTCATTTTTCTGCATGACAGTATTAGTACTCAAGTACATGTGAAAACATTAAAATGTGGCATGTCATTGTACAGTAGTGTATATATTACAAAATAATTTAGGCACGTACATTGCCCCTTTTTGTACATGTGCCTATATACTGCATCTCTTCTGCTTACAGGTGTATTATTACTGTTATTTTTTTGCAATAATAAGGCTTTCCTGCTAGAGGGCAGTAGAGCACAGTCTAAAGCATCTCACTGCAATGCAACATCATCCAGCTATTTAAAGGGGTTGTAAAGGTAAAAGTTTTTTTACTCTAATGCATTCTCTGCATTAAAGTAAAACACCTTTCAAAAGCTCTTCTTTCCTTTCCTCTTCTCACGGGAGACTCTGCAGCTGTCAGTCAAAGCCTGTGGAGGGAGCTGGGGGGAGATGGGAGGGGGGTGTCTATAGTCACACAAGGCCCGGCTTGGGATTGAACCCTAATGAGTTCCACAACAGCAAGCAGCTTGCTATAGGACACTTCGAGAGGAGAAGGAGCCAAGAACAGGTAAGTATAATATGACTATTATTAATAAAAAAATAAAGGTTTACAATAATTTTAACCTGTATTGGTATAATAAATGTAATTTGTACAGCATGAGCATATTGTGCATTGGTGTAAGGAAACCATTCAAATCACACTTTGCTCTATGAGAGGTTATACTTATTGTCCTTACATGAGTGACATACAGTATGTACACGTACACTAGACTTAAAGTGGTATTAAACCAAAAGTAAATAAACACAATATAACAATTTAACACAAAAAACAACACAATTAGTATGGCAACCAATACCCTAAGGCAAATAAATTTGTTCTACTAAAGGCCCTTAACACTGATATTTGACTGGACCAAAACGTGACACAATTGAACAGAACAATAAGCTTGCATGGGATACTGGGTTTTCTCTTAGCAGTACAGGGAAACAGGTAGATATTGAAGGGGCATGGGGTGAGGGCAAGTTTGCAGGAAGGGCAGATAGGGGAAGAGAAGGATTGAGCAGAGAAGAGGGGAAGAAGATAGGGAAAAGGGGGGGAGGTGGAGGAGAGTAGGGAGAGGGGGAAGGGAAGAGTCGCTGGGAGAAGGAGGGCAGGATAGGTTGGATTATTGGGCCCAAGTTCCGAAAAGGGCCTTACCCTCGTCTGAAAATGTAAACATATTCCAGTGGATCCAAGTTTTAGAGTAGGGTTTTTGTTTATTTTGAGATGACAATACTAAATCTTCCATAGTGTTCAGTTCCTCCATTCTTGTCAGCTTTAGTGAAATCGAGGGAGGGTGTCGGCCTTTCCATCTCAATTCAATGCACAATTTGGCGGTGTTAAGGAGGTAGCGTAGAATTGATTTTTTGTATGTTATCTCGGATATCAGAGACGTGTAAAATAAAAAAGACTGGGTCCTCTGGGTGAATTTTTGCAAGCTTCTACGTCCCTCTTTCCAGAAGTGATCCAATTTGGGGCAGGAGCAGAAAATATGCAGTAAAGTCTCTTAGGCCACTTTCACACTGAATCAGCGGCCACATTAGCGGTAAAGCGCCTCTAAACAGCGGCGCTTTTCAGCTGCTAGTAGGGGGTGTTTAACCCCCGCTAGCGTCCGAAAAAGGATTAAAAGCTTCGGCAGCGCAGGCCATTGATTTCAATGGCAGGGGCGTTTTGGAAGCTGTGTATTCTCCTAAACCGCCCCAAAGATGCCTGTAAAGCGCCTCAGTGTGAAAGTTGCCTTATTCCTCCTGGCTTCGCCAGCAGCGGTCTGACACATTGGGGAAATATTAATGGAGTACTATCTAGCTTTTAAGCCACTAACCTGACACAAGTATGTAGCCAGTTTTTTTTTTTAGAAGAGAGGTTAGCAGAGGCAACCTATATGTTTCTCCCAATATCATTTTCTTCTAAGAATCTCCAGTTGTAACAACTGGCATACAAAAAGTACACGCAGGCCCAAGTTATTCTTCCTTGCCACAGTAACCATGTCATCAGGATGTGTGTGTCATACTACATGCCATCACAAGTATTAAAGATCAATGTATAGATAAATGTATTGCAATAGACACCACACAACAAGATAGAGAAGCCCTTTAGCTGTTAACCGAGACAAATTCCTCTGTGATCTTGCACTTTTTCAGAAGGGATTTACACCCCTACATGTGGCTGCTAAATATGGAAGCCTGGATGTGGCAAAATTACTCCTCCAGCGCCGTGCACCGCCAGATTCTGCTGGAAAGGTAAATCCATGTGATTAAGTATAGAGCTGCATAGAATATTATATTATTATGAGTATGACTAAGTATAGTGTTCAACGTAATCATTTATTATTATATGTTAACAACAATGTTCACATAGTTATAAATGTTTTATCCCTTTAACATACACCATGCACCATTCATGTACTTGTTAGTCTTACACAATTAATATAAAGGCTATTTTATATGACTACAATGCAAATGTGTATAGCTTCTGTAGAGCTTTAGTAACTAACTGTTTTAACCCCATAACAAACACGCCCTTTGCAGAATGGGCTCACACCACTCCATGTTGCTGCTCACTATGACAACCAGAAGGTGGCGATGTTGTTACTGGATAAGGGTGCTTCTCCCCATGTCACAGCTAAGGTGAGGTTTTATATGTCTATCATTACACTAAAATGTGTGTCTGTAGCAGGGCGGTATTGTAAGAGTGTATTTCTTTTAGTTAAATTATCGTATAATCAGTTTAGATTCTTAAAAATGAAATCGATTGCCTTAGATAAGAGGCTTAATGTACACAGCAAGGGAAAGTGTGTGATTAAAGTAGCTCTAGTTCCAGCCACTAAAAGTTCATGTACTGTAGGTTTTTTTTTCTTTATAATACATTTCTTTTTATTAATACATTTCTTTTTATTTTGTTTTGAATAACAAGAATACACAATACAGACAAAAAAAAAAAAGCAAATCCACAAGAGGCCTTACAGGGCCCAAATGTGCTCTTACAGTAGAAACCCAAAAACGTATGCGGCCTCATTGGACCATGAAGATGTAGTGGCATAGGCACCACAAGGCCACACATCCTCTCCCATTCCAGACAAATCCAACCGTGTGAGATACACTACCCTGTAGGATTCTGAAGAACCCAATGGGACCTCATTAACGTATATTGGACTTGATGTTCCTAGAACAAACAAGGTTTAGGCCCCAGCGTTAGCAAAACAGGAGAACCGCATTACACCCCAGGTCTATCGTTCAGTCTAAATGTACTGTAAGTTTTAATATATTGATATAATTGAAAATTTTTAATCTACAGCTTTCTTTAAAGGACCTGGTAATCCGGGTATCCTGCAAGGTTCCTGTGTAGGCACTTCCTGTTATGGGGTCACAACTGTATCTTATATGTACTCCTGCAGTGTGACTCTATCACAGGCGTCATTGTTTGAGATCACAAAATGCTGTGCCAGTACACATTGTGGAGGCATGATCCATTGTTGTCACCTTTAGGAAGTTGGTCGAAAACAATGATTGCACTTGAGTGCATGTAGACATGAAGTGGCTAAATTCCTCTTTCCCTTTAACTGGGTTTATGACTGGGAGACGGGACAGTCTTCCCGATCACAGGATCACTGTGATTGGCTGTCACAGTGATAACATGATTGGGGGCCCAAAACAGAAACCAGGTGCTGTCTGGAACAGCTTGGTTACTGTGCCAGGAGCACGCAGTGAGCTCGCTCTCAACACAGAAACCTTGGCCGCCATTGATGCATATATGTGGTGTGTGGGTGCTGAGGTCCAACCTCCCTGAAGCCGTACATATAAGCTGCATGGTTGGCAAAAGGTTAAAGATGCTGGAAGAGATCAGCAGCATTATGATGAGAAAAGGTGAGAACAGTATTTTTAAAAAAAAATACCAGTTTTGTTTAACAGTGCTTTAGCAAACTAAATGACATCCAGTTAGGGATTAAATCTGCTTTAAAGAAGAAATTAAAGTACCTTAGGAACCAATAAGGTTTCAAATTACTAAAACAAAATTACTGAAAGATACGTTCTGATTGTCTGCAATTTGCTGTATATTCTTTGCCTCTTTCAGTAAGCCATCAATTAATCGATGCAATCAGTTTTTAAGGAATAATTTAATAGAAAGCTTCCAGTGTAATTTGTCAAATTACAATCACAGAATAAACCTATAACCCAATAAAGAAACTACTAAGTCGAAATGTTGTTAGATAAGTAAATAAAACTGCTATCAGGTGAAATAAATTGTATCATAGAGAAGGTAAAATGTTGTCTCTCTTTTAACATTATAGAATGGTTACACTCCTCTGCATATTGCCGCTAAAAAGAAACAGATGCAGATAGCTACTACTCTACTGAACTATGGAGCAGAAACCAACATTCTGACTAAGCAAGGAGTCACCCCTCTCCACCTCGCAGCCCAGGAAGGGCATGCTGATATGGTGACACTTCTGCTCAGTAAACAAGCCAATATTCATGTTGTAACAAAGGTGGGCTTTGGTTTTATTGTGAAGATTCATATGCACTTCAGATGCTTGGTTTTAACAAATTATGTAACAGTGCAACAGATTGTTGTACTGTTTAGTTTATATAAGCTCTATCAGGTCAACTCTCCCTTAAAGTAGAACTATAGGCAAAACTTTTTTTTTTACATTTTGGATTGAGCAAGGGAGGGTTATAACCCCTGTCAGATTTTTTCCGCCATCTGTGTCCCATTGCGGAGCTTTCCCTTCACTTCCTGTCCCGAAGCCAAACAAAATGAGAAGAAATCCATGCAAATTAAAGGGGTGTTCCAGGCAACCCCGGGCAATAAATAAATAATTAAAAGCCAGCAGCTACACATACTTCAGCTGCTGGCTTTTAATAAATGGAGACTTACCTGTCCTGGTGTCCCTCGATGTCGGCACTTCCATCGCCATTGTACCCCTACCATTTCACGAAGAAAGCGTAAAAAAATGTTTAAAAAAACACACAAACACCTTGAAAAAGTCCTTTATTTAAAAAAAAAAAAAAAAAACATTCCAGCGGTGAAATCCAGTGTCCCGCGGCGATCCCGATGTCCAGCGCTGTCCTTCATTGGTTGTGCCTGAGCGGACCTGATGGGGAACTCCCTCTCAGTGTTTTAAATGTATAGACCCGCCCCTTCTAAAGTTCCCCATCAGGTCCGCTCAGCGGCCGAAAAAGGGTTAATACCGCCCGCAATGCGCCTCTGTAGAGGCGCATTGCCCGCGGTATTACCGCGGTTCCTCATTGCTTTCAATGGGCAGCAGCGGTAAAGGAGCGGTAAACACACCGCTCCTTCACCGCTGCAAAGATGCGGCTAGCAGGACTTTTGGAGTGGTCCTGCAAGCGCACCGCTTCAGTGTGAAAGCCTTCGGGCTTTCACATTGAAGACTGCAGGGCACGATTTTTTCAGGCGGTATAGCAGCGCTATTTTTTGCGCTAAACCGCCTGAAAAACGTGTCAGTGTGAAAGGGGCCTAAGTCCTGTTAAGACTGTTATTCTGGTGTGTTTTGTGTTTTGTGTTATCCTTGTCTATTATAAGCAAATTATATTATTTTGTCATTTTGCACAGCATTTGGAAGAAAGCCTTGCAAGTTTAAAATGCATATTTCAGGCAATACGTTCCATGCGGCATAGATCCGATCTTATCAAAGTGCTTAGCACCCAGTGAAGGTTTTATCATTAGCAGCCTCCCCCCTTTAATAATCCTGGACTTCTTTTGAAGGAAACCTTGTGCTGAGAAAGTATGGGGTCTGCCATTTCTACCCTTCCCTTCTGAAAATGCTAGTCCCTCTGCTATTATGTTGGCATTGTTTAGTGTTTTTTAAATCGCCGAAGTGAAGATAAGCAGTGTTGTCTTCACTCTCTTGGTCAACAAGCTTTTTCTAGGTCAGTGTCTTTGGAAATTTGGAAGGCAAAGACTGCCAGCCAAATTACATTTTCAGAATGAGGTCACCAGTAGCAGCCTCCATGTCACTGTCAGTACATGTTCCTTTAAATTTTATAGCCCAACTCCGGGCAAATAAAAAATGATCCCTTACAGTGGGATTTAAAAAATGTACTTATCTCCATTATCCCTGCAACTAGACTGGTCCCTGCAGTGCCTGCATCCCAGGCTCCACCGGTCTTGAGTCCTGATGTCATTAGGACCAGAGCAGGGTCCATAGTCCTGCACTGGATGTGAAGGTGCCAAGGGGACCATCACCAGATTGTGGGGAGCACCGTCTCTGGTGGAAAGGAGGATCAGATAAGTAAAATTGTTCCTCCTCTCCCCTGGAGAAAATGTGCAATTAACCCACAGTGCCACTGCAAAGGATAATTTGTTTATTTGCCCAGAGTTGGACTTTAAGATGTCCCCTTTACAGTCTGGAAAATAATTATTTGATCCCCTGCAGGTTTTGTACGTTTGCCCACTTACAAAGAAATTAAGGGTCTATAATTTTTATCATAGGTGTATTTTTAAATGATAGAGACAGAATATCAAGATGCAGAAAAAAAACACATGATATAAATGTTAAAAATTGAGTTGCAGTTCAGTGAGTAAAATAAGTATTTGATCCCCAAACAAAACATGACTTAGTAGTAGAGAAACCCTTGTTGGCAAGCACAAAGGTAAGATGTTTCTTGTAGTTGGTTACCAGATTTGCACACATCTCAGGAGGGATTTTGGTCCACTCTTCTTTACAGATCTTCTCTAAATCCTTAAGGCTTCTTGGCTGTCGCTTTGCAACTTAAAGTTTTAGCTCCCTCCATAAATTTTCTATAGGATTAAGGTCTGGAGGCTAGGCTACTCCATGATCTTAATGTGCTTCCTCCTGAGCCACTCCTTTGTTGCCTTGTTAGTCTGTTTTGGGTCATTGTCATGCTGGATGACCCATCCACGACCCATCTTCAGTGCTCTGGCTGAGGGAAGAAGGTTCTCGTCCAAGATTTTACAATACATGGCCCCGTTCATTGGCCCCTCAATGCGGCAAAGTCAACCTGTACCTTTAGCAGAGAAACAGCCCCAAAGCATAATGTTTCCACCTCCATGCTTGCCTGTAGGAAAGGTGTTCTTAGGTTCATAGTACGCATTTTTCTTCCTCCAAACATGGCAAGTCGAGTTAATGCCAAAGAGCTCAATTTAGGTCTCATCTGACCACAGCACTTTCTCCCAATTCTTCTCTGAATCATTTAGATCTTCATTGGCAAACTTCAGACGAGCCTGTACATGTGCCTTCTTGAGGAGGGGGACCTGGCGGGCGCTGCAGGATTTCATTACATTGCAGCGTATTGTGCTACCAATGGTTTGTTTGGTGACTTACCCAGCGATTTGGGGGCGATCCAGTTAAATGCAGAGGGTTTCTCAACCAGGTTGGGATATACTTTGAGATGCTACCCCAGACGTTCCTCACGGACAGAAGCAAAGTAGGCTTAATTATTTCTTTGCTTTCTTAAAGAGCCTTGGCCTGGGAAAAACCCTCTATGGGAGACACACAAAAACATTGTCCTGAGTTACCTAGAATTTGTGACTTCCTTTAAAAGGGTATTTGATGTTCCCGCACGCTCCACTTCTGCTGCCAAGAGCCTCATGTTCATCAAACAGAGTACAAGAACTGTTGCCAATTACGCCATTGAATTTCGTACTCTGGCAGCAGAGGTCGCTTAGAACAATGAGGCCCTCGTGGCTGTTTTTCTCATCGTCTCTCAGATAACATCAAAGATGAGATAGCAGCCAGAGACATACCTACAGATCTGAAAAAGTTGATCACGTTTGCCATTCTCATTGACTCCAAACTCTGAGAGAGACCTTCCTTTAAGGAGTGCTTGTGGAAGCCTCCTGTACATTTTGCTCCGAGCTTTGCAGTCCACCCTTGCCTCCCTCACCGCCCATGTCTCCTGGTACCGGATCTGCCAGTGAAGTAGAACCCATGCAGTTGGGCTTCACACGTCTCTCTCCAGATGAGAGGGCCTTTGGAGGAGGGAGAGATTGTGCCTTTATTGTGGCCAGGCAGGTCACTTCTTGTCCTACCCACTTGGGAAAACGCGTGCACCTGAGGTCCTTTAGGGGACAGACCTTAGGTGGCATTGTTAAGTCCCCAGTTACCTTGAATGATAAGCCTCTAGTTTTGGTTACCCTTTTGTGGTCTGAGTCGATCATCGACACACAGGCTCTAATTAACTCTGGGCTGCAGGCCTTTTCATAGACACTGCCTTTGTGTCTAAGCACTCGATTCTGCTGCAGCTTCGTGCCACTCCACATGCCATTGAGGCTATTGATGGGAGACCTCTACAGCCTGCCCATGTGACTCATGAGGCTGCTCCATTGACCATGGCCATAGGGGCTCTTCACCAAGAGATAATCCAATTTCAAGTCATTTCCTCTCCTCATTATCCAATGGCTATTGGTTATCTTGGTTACAGATGCACAACCCCTCTTTTGATTGGCTTTGTGCTAAGGTTTTTTCCTGGTCGCCACAATGCAGTAAGACATGTTTTCGGAAAGTGCCTAAGGTCTTGTGCACCTCTTCCCTCTCCTCCTTGTCAGAGGAGTACCCCGAATTTAGCGATGTCTTTGACAAGGGTCAAGCCAATAGTTTGCCTCCACACCGGTCGTATGATTGTGCAATTGACCTTCATCCTGGTGCTATGCCTCCCCGTGGCCGGGTTTACCCTTTGTCTGTCTCGGAGGATAAAGCTATCGAGGACTATGTTGCTGACGCACTTTCTCGAGGGTTCATTGGCAAATCCTTGTCTCCTGCTGGTGCTGGCTTCTTTGTGAGAAAGAAGAGCGGTGAACTGAGACCTTGTATTGATTATAGGGGTCTCAATTGCATCACGATTAAGAACGCCTATTGGATTCTGTTGATTACGGAATTATTTGACCGCCTCAAGGGAGCAACGGTTTTCACAAAGCTCGATCTGAGAGGGGTATACAATCTTGTGAGGATCAAGGAGGGCAACGAATGGATAACTGTGTTTAACACCAGGACAGGACATTGTGAATACCTCGTAATGCTGTTTTGTCTTTGCAACGCTCCTGCTGTCCTCCGAGATATGTTGCAGCAATGTGTGGTGGTTTATCTCGACAATATTCTCATATATTCTAGATCCCTAGAGAGCCACCACACAGATGTCTACTGTGTGCTACAGTGGCTGAGAGATAATAACCTGTATTGTATGTTGGAGAAATGTGAGTTCCATCGTGAACAGGTTACATTTCTGGGTATGACATTTCGACTGGCGGTTTTTCGATGGACCCAAAGAAATTATCTGCAGTTCTGCAGTGGCCTTGATCCGTAGGTCTACGTCCTTTACAACATTTTCTTGGCTTTTACAATTATTATCGGAAATGTATTTGGAACTTCTCTTCTCTGGTCTAACCCCTGACTGATATGACTAGAAAGGACGGTAACCCACAGAATTGGTCTCCGGATTCTATTAAAGCCTTTGAGTCTCTCAAGGCTGCCTTTGTTTCAGGCCAATAGGTTGCAGGCTATGCGTTGGGCACCACTGATTTCTCGACTGGATAAGTAGGAACACTTCTAAATACTGTATATACTTGATTATAAGCCGAGTTTTTCAGCACATTTTTTTGTGCTGAAAATGCCCCACCTCGGCTTATACTCAAGTCTGTGTCCTCTGCATACCTGATTATGCCTGTGTCATGCTCAGACGGCGACCACCCAGTGTACAACAGCCACGCCTCCGCCTCGTCGGATGCCGACTGACATAGCAGAAGAGAATACCATGTTGTCAATGCCTAACGGCTCTGTGATCCTCAATATGCTGCATAGGTTTACAGACAGGACGGCTCACTTGTCATTGTAGCTGGATGAAATAAGAAGGATGCATAGTTACATGGTGCCAGCGGTCTGCAGAGGGGGTTTTACAAGAGTGCCCTTTCTGAAATGAGGCTGCAATGGGCACAGTGAGGCATGCAATGGGCACAGTGAGGCTGCAAATGGGCACAGTGAGGCTGCAAATGGGCACAGTGAGGCTGCAAATGTGCATTGTTGACCCTTTTTTCCACTTACAGTAGCTGCTGAATTTCATACCCTAGGCTTATACTCGAGTTAATAAGTTTCCCAGTTTTTTGTGGTAAAATTAGGTGCCTCGGCTTAAATTCGTCTCGGCTTATACTCGAGTATATACGGTAATTGATCTGCAATGAAGATTGTGATGGTAGAATCAGTTTGTGACATATGTAGCAAACTTCAATGCAAGTTAGTTGCATATCTATGCAGAAGGATGAGACATGCACTATTTATCTAAAACTCACCTCATACCTTATAATCTGATTAAATAGTCCACTAGTTTGGTAAATCTAAAGCTGATTATATGAAGATTGAACAGTCAGATGGTAAAATGTATGGAGTGCTTTATGTATGTGCTGTTCTTATGAATTCATCTGTGAATTCTAGAAAAGCTGGAACAATCTGTTGTTTTTAGTATATTTGCAATGCATGTTTTATTTTTCTTACACAGAATGGACTGACTCCATTGCACCTAGCAGCCCAGGAGGACAAGGTCAATGTAGCTGAAATATTAGCAAAAGAGAGAGCCAATTTGGATGCTCAGACTAAGGTAAGGTGAAGCCATTAAAATTATCTATCTGTAGCATTTAACCCAGAATAAGATGGGGCAAAACTGCTCATCAGAGTAAGTTTAATGACGATTTCACCCATGTACATGTACATTTACATTTCCTTTAATTATCCCAATGTCACAAGGCCACAAGCTATTATTGGTGTTTCTGGTTTCCACTAAATAAATCTATTTCTTCCAGCTGGGTTATACGCCACTAATTGTAGCTTGTCACTATGGAAACATTAAGATGGTGAATTTCCTTCTGTCGCATGGAGCTGGTGTCACAGCTAAAACAAAGGTAATTGTTTTTTGTGGAAATGATATCTCTGAATATGATAAGTGATGTGATGTAGTCACCTTTCATTTTTTTACAATGTAACTTTCTAGGATATGTTGACATTCTCCAATGAATAAAGAATAAAGAGTTTGCTGTATGTAGAATGTGTTCAATTACTTAATATTTTAATATTAAAATTAATAATAATATTAGTATTATCAATAAAATTAGCAAGTGTGGCTGGGATGAACATAGCTCTTTTACTGTCTACATACTGTATGTATTTATCTGGTTTTGTATTAAACCTATTTATTTGCACAAGGAAAATAATGAAAAGTCTTGCGGTCTCACCGCATGGATGAGCACAAGACTTGTATTGGAAATCTGGCAGCGCCGGCATTACCAGAAGGGCTTCTTTGTTTGTATTGGAGATAAAATAGATCCTCCCTAGTACAGTACAATCAAAGAGCCCAGTTGTTGCTTATCCCTATCATGGGTCTCTGTTCTCAGTTGCAATCCTTCCTTTTTTTTCTTATTAGCCATAAACATCCTTGATCCAAAAGATGTTTGTATTTGCTTATCAGAGAATGTATGCTATCCTAGCAAATCATAAAAACTCACATTTGGATACCATTTTTTAAATCTGTGTATTAATGTGTTGCATTGTTTGTGTTATTTACTTTTCACAGAATGGCTACACTCCTTTACATCAGGCTGCCCAGCAGGGACATACCCATATCATCAATGTTTTGCTCCAAAATGGTGCAAAACCAAACGCCACCACTACTGTAAGTATATATATTTAAATGTATTATTTTTCTCTTTGTCCGTGCCTTTTGTAGTTGAGACTCTCAAACCTTTTAATTTAAGTTTTATATAAGAGTTAAAGCAAACCTGCGGGCCTTCTCAATAATTGTGACATTTACCCTAAAAAGTAGGCACCTTCAGGTACCTGCCTGTTACCTTGGATCTTCTATAGAGTTGCAAAGGATCCCAGAAACGCTGTTATAAAACAGTGGCAAATTTCCATGGCCCCTTCAGTCTTTTTCAGCTCTGCCATCATTTAGTGAAGCCATCCTTTGCAAAGACTAAACAGTAGTGAAATGTGAAGGGTAAATATTCTTGCCAGAGCCAGTGACCACTTAAACTGATTACTGTTTTATAACAAAGAGACCTGGGTTATTGTGAGTACTGAGGCACTCTAAAGACCAGATCAAAGTGCAGGCTCCTGGAGATAGCAGCTACTTTGCACTTTACCAATTCAAGAGCCCATGGAGTTTGTAAATGTTAGACACTTAAAATGACCATACACACCTTAGGTTCACATCTGTGCAGTGTGTTTGGGGTGCCAAATTTTAGGTACATTTGTAGGTGGCTACCATTGAACGCTATAGAACATGCGTTTTGATGAAAGTGCATCAAAGTTGCAGCATGCAGGAGTTGGATGCGCTTTCATTAAAATTAGCATTCTAATAGAGTTCAATGGTAGCACACAGAAAAATGTGTGCACAACCTGCCTAAAATGCAATTTGGCAAAAATGCACCAAACAGATGTGAGCCGGCCCTTATACAAATGCTGTGACTCTATTTTTAGACCCTTTCTATTAATATTCTGTGGTGTTTGAAGCTCTAGAACTGCCTTTTCTTTTGTTTCTCACATAATAGTTTCCTTTGGCACCTGTTTGAACTACCAATATCAGTCAGGTTTTGTCATTGCCAAGAATTGCCAAATCTATTTCGGATAAGACTGTTGAGAAATAAACTACTCCTGTGGCCTAATTTTCAGGTGTTTAACTCAACTGCAAAAGACGTTATAGCATAAGGGATACTCTTTGCCTTAGACTGGACATTTGGGACATTTATTAATCTGAATAGTGAGTTGTAATGAAGAGTTGGCTCTAGTTCAGGCACAGTATAAATAATGGCAGCACCCAGTACATGCTTCAACAGTATTAAGATGGAGTTTAGCTGCTTGAAGATGTTGTGCAGAAAACATGTATTTATTATTCTTGTTGGATACTTTATGTGTTCAAGAGCCTGTCAGACACAACTTCCCTAATGTAAAATACTTAAAGGTTATCATGTATTAAAAATGTGCTAAATTTATGGCAAAAACACCTTTCTTGTTCTTTATTGTATATTTCTCTGGTATTAATAGTTCAAACTACAGCAGGTGAACTTTTAGAAAAATTACCTACATCTCCGTGGTGTGACCTACCTCCACTGATTTGAATTAACGTATCATGTGTGCTGTGGTTTATTTGCAGTAGGGGTTTTGGTACAGACCTTCACAAGTGCATTCATTTTTTACCTAAATGTAATATCCAGCTGTGATTGTTTTTACCCACAATGATCTAGTTATAATATAAATGAATACCATAAAAATAGCTTTAACTGTCATTTTGTAGCTAGTCTGCCAACTGGACAGTGGACAGTATATTGGCAATTTTAGGGCAGTTACACACAAACTACAATAACGAGACCATGTAAAACTTTATTTGCAAGAGATAAAGAAGTTTTAGATGATCTTTGATGTGTAAGTTAATACTATATTTGCTATAATTAAATTTCTCTATAGAAAAAAAGAACAGCACTTTCACCACATGTGCATTTAAGATATAACCTGATTGATTAGGTTCTGCAGATCAATAATTTTGTGTCCACAAAAGACCTATCTTTGGGACTTATGTTTATGTTGTTAAATATGTCCACTGTTCTGACACAAAACAAATACACGCATATGTTTCTAAAAGAACCTTCACCAAAATCTTAACAGGTGTTAAACTTGTTAATATCATTCCAAATTTATTTTCCATTTTCACAAAACCAGCAAGTTTAATTAAAATAATACCCAGTGATCCTGCAAGAAAGGTCCTTCCTGTTAATGCAGGACATCAATTTTCGAGTTGAGCTGCTGCAATGATCTTCAGGAGCAGTTACATGTAAACAGAAAGTGGCTTCAAGATGCTGGAAAAGATTAACAGGACTAAGATGCAAAAAATTTATGAAAAACATTTAAATATATTATTTAAAACAATTATGGCAGTTGCTTATGATACATGGTACTTTAGCAAACTTAATGTCATTCATTCAGGCTTCAGGTTTTAAGTCGATCCAAACCCTACTGCATAATAGGAAACAATTGCCATCTTTAAATTTGCCATCCAAGTATTGTTTTTATTTTTTTAATTTTTTAATTGTTTAATCCCAGTACTGTTTATTTCTTCCAGCCTTTTTTCAACCTCTTTCTGTCATCTCATTCTCCACCGCTGCCTGCTCCTTATTACTCTGGACCAATTTTTGATGGTGACAATGGTGGAACATGCCTGTGCAATGCGTGTTGGCATGGTCGCTTGAAGTCTCCACCAGGAATATACAATATCTCACAAAAGTGGGTACACCCCTCACATTTTTGTAAATATTTTATTATATCTTTTCATGTGACAACACTGAAGAAATGACACTTTGCTACAGTAGTATTGAGTGTACAGCTTGTATAACAGTGTGAATTTGCTGTTCCCTCAAAATAACTCAACACACAGCCATTAATGTCTAAATGGCTGGCAAAAAAAGTGAGAAAACCCCTAAATGAAAATGTCCAAATTGGGCCCAATTAGCCATTTTCCCTCCCCGGTGTCATGTGACTCATTAGTGTTACAAGGTCTCAAGTGTGAATGGGGAGCAGGTGTGTTAAATTTAGTGTTATCGCTCTCACTCTCTCATACTGGTCACTGGAAGTTCAACGTGGCACCTCATGGCAAATAACTCTCTGAGGATCTGAAAAAAAGAAATGTTGCTCTACATATAGATGGCCTAGGCTATAAGAAGATTGCCAAGACCCTAAAACTGAGCTGCAGCACAGTGGCCAAGATTATACAGCGGTTTAACAGGACAGATTCCACTTAGAACAGGCCTCGCCATGGTCGACCAAAGAAGTTGAGTGCACGTGCTCAGCGTCATATCCAGAGGTTGTCTTTGGGAAATAGACGTATGAGTGCTGCCAGCATTGCTGCAGAGGTTGAAGGGGTGGGGGGGGGGTCAGCCTGTCAGTACTCAGACCATACACCACACACTGCATCAAACTGGTCGTCCCAGAAGCAATACTCTTCTAAAGATGATGCACAAGAAAGCCCACAAACAGTTTGCTGAAGACAAGCAGACTAAGGACATGGATTACTGGAACCATGTCCTGTGGTCTGATGAGACCAAGATAAACTTATTTGGTTCAAATAGTGTCAGGGCCCACCTGTACCTTTTGTATTGAACTGTACTGTAATTGTGTTGTCCCCCCTGCATAAACTGTTGGCACTATATAAATCGTGTATAATAATAATAATAAAGTGTGTGTGTGGTGGCAAGCAGGTGAGGAGTACAAAAACCAGTGTGTCTTGCCTACAGTCAAGCATGGTGGTGGGAGTGTCATGGTCTAGGGCTGCATGAGTGCTGTCGGCACTGGGGAACTACAGTTCATTGAGGGAACCATGAATGCCAACATGTACTGTGACATACTGAAGCAGAGCATGATACCCTCCCTTTGGAGACTGGGCCGCAGGGCTGTATTCCAACATGATAACGACCCCGTACACACTTCCAAGATGACCACTGCCTTGCTAAAGAAGCTGAGGGTAAAGGTGATGGACTTGCCAAGTATGTCTCCAGACCTAAACCCTATTTATCATCTGCGAGGCATCCTCAAACAGAAGGTGGAAAAGCGCAAGATTTCTAACATCCACCAGCTCCGTGATGTCGTCATGGAGGAGTGGAAGAGGACTCCAGTGGCAACCTGTGTCGCTCTGGTGAACTCCATGCCCAAGAGGGTTAAGGCAGTGCTGGAAAATAATGAAGGCCACACAAAATATTGAGACTTTGGGCCCAATTTGGACATTTTCACTTAAGGGTGTACTCGCTTTGGTTGCCAGCGGTTTAGACATCAATGGCTGTGTGTTGAGTTATTTTGAGAGCACAGCAAATTGACACTGTTATACAAGCTGTACACTCACTACTTTACATTGTAGCAAAGTCTAATTTCTTCAGTGTTGTCACATGAAAAGATATAATAAAACATTTACAAAAATGTGAGGTGTGTACTCACTTTTGTGAGATACTGTATGTTAAAGGTTGTCAATGCAAGAGCACACCTGGGAAACAGTTATCACCTCATAAGAGCAAGTGCCTAAGCAAGGACATTCTGTGCAAAATCCCATGGACACTGGAGACTTGATTTTTTGAGAATGTCCAATCCTAAGCCTGTGGTTTTTCACAACCCTGTAAGTCAGTCTCTCTCAGTAGCCTAAGTATATATACTCATGTCCTTTCAGCAGGACATTTTTGCTGCTCCGGCTTCACTCTCCCACAATGTTGTGAAGCATACAATGACAAGATGCAGAAGCCCAGACCAAAATTCTTATGAAGGCTCCACTAGATCTCTACAAAGGACCCAATGCAATTTATTTTATAAATTCAATTAAGTTTTCTGTAGTCTAATTATATAAACTCCCAATCATCTAGAAATAAATGCTTCTACTTCAGTCCTACTTTAGTGTACAGTAAGCATTGCATACCAATAAATGTAGTTGTGAGGGAGGGTGGTGCCATTGCATCAGTAGTAAGAAACTGCAATCCCACCCAGGGGCTCTGCTTGATCTCTGTGTCGATCAGTGGTACTCAACCTTTCTAGGGCCATGACCCCTTGATAAAATTTCCCAAGTTGTGGGGACCCCTAACTAAAATTATTTTCGTAGCGAGGATTCTCAGCACCTAAGGCAAGGCAAGTAATTTGCACCCCTAACCCACGCACATTTAGCGCTACCTGAGTCCCTTCCACTCGTACAGTATTAAAACCTCTTATGGTACATTTTAGGATGCACCAATCTCTCTCTCTTTGTTCTCCTTTCTTTCCCTTTTATCGCTCGCTATCCTAATTTCTTGTTTTATTTCCCCATCTCTCTCTCTAGCCATCTTTTTTGTTCTTTCTCTTATTCTTTCTCTCCCTTTTTCTTTATTCCTCCCCCTCTTTTCCTCTCCCTTCCATGTATTCTTTATTTTTATTCCTTCTCTTACTCCTTGGTAGGGGAAATGATGAATGGCAGTCCTGGCCGGGAGTTGGGATGAGTGGCAGTGCTGGCGGGGAGTTGGGATGAGTGGCAATGTTGGGGAGAGTTCTGATCAGCCAACTTAGGTGCTCTTGATCAAGGTCATCTGCTGATCTGAGAACTGTAGTGGTGACTTTTAATGGCAACTATAATCACAGGTAGTGTTACTCACTGTGTCTACAGCTTTGTGGTGTCTCACAGCAGTGACACCTATGCCAAAATCAGGAGATAGGGTCTCCTCCAGCCTCTCCCACTTCACATTCCTCACCAGTCAGCTGACCTCTAGTCTCTGTCCCCCAGCCATTCCGTGAACTGAATGGGTGGTTGCAAAGAGGCTGAGTGGGCGGCCACAGGCTCCAGGAATAGCCCAGCTGGGCAACCGCGAAAGGGCTGGGAGAGCCGTGCGGGCTTCAGGAACAGCCCTGGATTTGGTGACCCCTGGAAAATCGTCAATCGACCCCCGAGGGGGTCCCAACCCCCAGGTTGAGAACCACTGGTGTAGATGATTGTGACAGATATTGTACATATATTGTGATCTTGGGAGATTATTTGCTCAGTGATAGTAGCAATTGTAGTGAGATACTACCAGTCCAAACTTTTTATCAGCCCACTTTTATTCAACATGAAAGTAAAAGGAAACTTGCCGACCCCATGGACTAGCCTAGTCTCCTCGACTCTCTCAATCCTTCAGACTCACCTAGCTATTTTGATTCTCCCAGTCCTATGGATACAGAATCTCTCCTCCAGCATGAAGGGCTGTTTCTTGGGTAGAGCACGCCTGTCTCCTAGATGGAGCACACACCTGTCTCCTGAAGGGACCAATGATCTATGGCCAGGCCTTGCTTCTGCTAAGTGTTCACCCCTACAAACTCACACAGCCTGTAGGTCTCCACTAAGACCTGGACACGAGATTGGATACTTCTTCCTACTGAAAACTCTTTGAAGTCTCCGGACTCCAGACCCTGTCTAGGATTACAAAGCAAAATAATCCACAGCCTTTTGCCTGTTCTCACATCGTGGCAGGACCTAGCACTGTTAATACATATTATATGTATATATCTATATATATATATATATATATCTATATCTATATATATCTATATATCTATACATATAAATATATATATATATATATATATTTATATATATATAGATATATATATAGATATATACATATATATTAGTATATTAAACTGAATGGGTTTTATGGTTTTAGTGCAGTTACACTCTGTACTGGATGGCATTAGCAGTTTATAAAATGATATATATATATATATATATATATATATATATATATATATATATATACACACATATACTATATTGTAAAATAAAAGTATTCAGCGTTGAAAAAATATATAATGATTAAATAAACTAAAAAAAATTGCAAGCCAGCACTCAGGGTAAATTCATAAAAAGTCCCACAGAGGAAATATAGCAATAAAACAGTGCAGCGCAAAAAGAAACAATATTGAAAATAATAATAATACTATAGCACAATCATGTCCATATAGTATAAAGAGAGTCCATAAGTGCATGTGAGAAAGCACAGCGATAATAACAGCATGCAATGTATTATTTTCTACATCCACATTGCATGCTGTTATTATCGCTGTGCTTTCTCACATGCACTTATGGACTCTCTTTATACTATATGGACATGATTGTGCTATAGTATTATTATTATTTTCAATATTGGTTCTTTTTGCGCTGCACTGTTTTATTGCTACATATACTATATTCTCAAAAGTATAGGGACACTCACATGGACTTTAACGGCATCCCAATCTTAGTCTATAGAGTTCAATATTGACTTGGCCCACCCTTTGCAGCTATAACAGCTTCAACTCTTCTAGGAAGGTTGTCCACAAGGTTTAGCAGTGTGTCTATGGGAATGTTTGACCATTCTTCCAGAAGCGCATTTGTGAAGTCAGGCACTGATGTTGGACGAGAAGACCTGGCTCACATTCCCTGCTCTAATTCATCCCAAAGGTATTCTAGAAGTTGAGGCCAGGACCCAAAACTCGCTTGTTCCATGTCTTTATGGACCTTGCTTGTTCTTCCTGTTCCAACCTTGTTGGAACAGGAAGGAGCCATCCCCAAACTGGGAGCATGAAATTGTCCAAAATGTCTTGGTATGCTGACGCCTTAAGAGTTCCCTTCACTGGAACTAAGGGGCCAAGCCCAACCCCTGAAAAAAAACACATCATAATCCCCCCTCCACCAAATGATTTGGACCAGTGCACAAAGCAAAGTCCATAAAGACATGGGTGAGTGAGTTTGGGGTGGAAGAATTTGACTGGCCTCCACAGAGTCCTAACCTCAACCCGATAGAACACCTTTGGGATGAATTAGAGCGGAGACTGCAAACCAGGCCTTCTCATCCAACATCAGTGTCTGACCTCACAAATGCACTTCTGGAAGAATGGTAAAACATTCCCATAGACACACTCCTAAAACTTGTGGACAGCCTTCCCAGAAGAGTTAAAATTGTTATAGCTGCAAAGGGTGGGCCAACTCAATATTGAACCCTACGGACTAAGACTGGGATGCCATTAACATTCATGTAAAGGCAGGCATCCCAATACTTTTGGCAGTCTAGCGTATATATGTATATAGTTTTTTTTTCTTTTTTCTGCCTGGACATGTTTTTTATGCTTTGTGAAAATTACACATTCATCTGTAAAATATTTTAAACTGTCCAAAAGATAAATGTCAGTTGCTTCTTGAGCATATATTTTATGGCCCTACGGTGTCAGTTATTTGTAGACAGTAGACTAAGAATTTCCTCTATGGAAATAACTTGTACTTCTCCTAAATGACTGTCAGATGTGTTTATGTAGTGTTATTTTTCTTAAGGGAGCACTGACTTCAAATGAATCCAAGCTTTACCGTCTGTTCGCTTCCCTTGTTAAAACGGACATTGCGATCCATTTCATATAACTGTTTCTTAGAAAACATGTTTTAACAATACTAAATGGAACTCTATTTCAGAAACATCAGGGTAGCTAATCCTGCATTTGGAAGCATCTTAAGTAGGTAGCATTTAAGGAAAATCGTGCTGGTGTGTGACAGCCTTAAAGCAGACAGAAAATTTTTATGCAGAGAAGCTGGCAGATGTCAGTGTGTTGTGTTGCTATGGGGATTAAAGCTGCACAGAAAGACTTCAGAAGTGAATTACACATTTGTGAAGCGCCTTTTCCTGTGTTTGGTGCCTTGTTCTGGATGGGAAGGCTGGCTCACTTGCTGTACTGTATGTAATTTAATTTGCTTACAGTTTTACCACTCTTTCCCTTACTCCTTCCTCCCCTGCAGAATGGTAACACTGCACTTGCGATTGCCAGGCGACTGGGATACATCTCTGTGGTGGACACATTGAAGGTTGTCACTGAGGAAATCATCACAACTACCACTGTGAGTGCCTTTTTATGTTTAAGACTTATAACAGACAGTGCATGCATTGTAGCTTTCAGAACTGAACTTATTCAACATGAAATGTTGCTGTGTATTGTGACTCACAGCATACACTCTTACAGTTCATATACATTGCTAGAGTATATAAATAGTGTAAGGAGAAAAGTGCTAAATGCAGTAACCATAGCATCCAGTCCTTCTTTTATTGTCTGACTTCAATAAAGCACATTGTGATTGGTTGCTGTAGGTTTCTACAGACTGCCCTTAGCTCTTAGCTGCTTATGTTGTTTATGAATGTAAAATCCTTATGTTTGTAGTATACAGTATTCCCATTAACATATGTGTATTAAATAAAACCACTAAAAGTAGAACTATGGTAGCTTCTGTAACTGACCTGATTTTGGTACAATCCTTGAGGCAGGCTTTGATCTTTGCTTCACTGCCTAAAAAGTCACGGACCTGGAACAAGCATCCTGTAAAGTTGGGAAAGTCAAAAATTTCCTCTTCTGTGCTTGTCTCAAGCCAAGGACTACATACAGTCACCAGGCCAGGAAAAGTATACCCAATTCAGAGCCTGCACCTTTAAGAGACATCTGAGCAATGTCAGCTCCCATCTTTCTATCCCCTCGGGTTTCCATAAATAGGTGTTTTCATGATTTGGCATGCACAATATTTTACCTATTAATCTCATGACACACCAATACTATTGTTCCATTTACTGATGAACAAGTTATAAAAAATTGTTAAAGTTAACCTTTCACAAAGCTGAGCTATTCCAAACTGAGACCTAGAGATACATGCTATTATTATTATTATTTAGGTACTTATATAGCACCGTCAATTTACGCGGCGTTTTACATATACATTGTACATTCACATTGGTCCCTACCCTCAAGGAGCTTACAATCTAAAGTCCCTAACTCACATTCATATACTAGGGCCAGTTTTTAGACAGACGCCAATTAACCTACCAGCATGTCTTTGGAGTCTATACAAGGTATATGCCAATCGTCACTTAAAAAAAAAAAGTCAGGTTTAGGCCCACCCCCTATCATCTACTGAGCCTGCTTGTCAATCAATGTGTCCACATCACACTCGAGCACCAATAAGGAAGAGGTGGAATGGGCAGGGTCAAGCTTTTCGTATTGTTCCACTGACTATAATTCTACAAATGGTTTTGACCTCTACTTATACATTTCTTCATCATACGCTCACTTTGCATTTCTTCGATTTTCAAATTTCTACCACATATTGCACTTAGTTGTATTGAACGAATAGAGACAACATTTAACCCCTTACTACACATTTGTTCCTATGCACTGCAAATGAACAGACACAGAACACAATTTGGGGGTTATGTAAACCTTTATATCTTTTTATCTTGTTGGCGTCCTGCCTCCACATTTCACTTTATTTTTTTTCGGGGAGGGATCAGGTTTGATAAGAAGGATAATAATAACTATCGGAGTGTATTAGTTCTAAATCTCACTCTTTTGTGCTTCGCTACTTGGAGACCTTAGAAAATGACGACAAATCTATTGTAATTTTTTTAAGGGTGTTAAATTACAAACATAATACAATGCATAATGTGCTTGCATTTTTAAAATGCTGTATCCTACTTAGTTAAAAGGGGTTAACTTGCCTCCGAATGAGAAATAGCACAGATGTGGCAGCCAGTTTGTTAAGAAGAATGCCATTAATCTGCTGATAATCAGCAGTATGTTAAATTATTAACAGATAAAAAACAGACTTCTATCACATGATTCATTGCGTTGTGCAGTAATTGCAGATCTTTGTGTGTTAGCCAGCCATATAATAATCTTTCAGTTACTTGACAGTTGCTGGATAACTACAGATGTCAACAGAATGACATCTGTAGGTCAAAACTGAATGACCATACAGTGGTATCACTTAAGTAGCTCTGCAGTGACTAGGAAACGTGCATAAAAATCTGAAATACTGCTTGTTGTTTAGTACTACTTTTCATCTGTGAGGCAAAAAAAAAAAAGAAGAGCTTTACCTCTTTTCCTTAGCTACACAACTGGACCTAATCACTATTGACACACCCAGACATACAGTAGAGCAACCTTGACAAATGCATCACACTAACCTATATTTGGGAATATATATTAATACTAACCCAGCCTGCAATTGTAATATCAATCTAAAGATATAAAATGTGAATAAATTGCAGTAAGATTTGTGGTTCTACTAAACTAGAAATTATGCAGAATGCCACTTGCTTAAGCTGGCAGCAGCCACACATAGTCCCAGATTAGTCAAATTTCTTAAAAAAAGCTAGAATTGTTGCATTATTTTTCCTGGTCTGTGTGCAAAACTCAATCACTCTTCATCTATAGATACAACCAGAACCTGAGTAAGGCCCCTTTCACACGGGACGGATCAGTCATGATCCGCCCCGTGAACCTCCGCTTGCTCAGCGGGGATCGCTCCGTTGATCCCCGCTGAGGCGGCGGATGACTGGGCGGTCCCCGCACACTGTGCAGGGACCGCCTTGTCAGAGCGCCACTCTCCCCTATGGGGGATCGGATGACGACGGACCGCAGGAAAAATAGGTGTAGCGGGTATGTACTTACCCGGTTGTAATTTTGAATTTGGCAGAGACATCAGTGATGTGTGATTCCCTGCAGCCCAGTGGGTGGCGCTGTCGGTTGGGCTGGGGTTGAATTGTTGCTGTGTGCTGTGCCTCCTTTTTGTCCTCCCTCGGCAGCGGTATGGTGGGGCGGGGAACCCGCCGTGCTTGCTGGGAGAGGGTATAAAGGGGGCCGGCCATCTTTGTCAGGGGGGTGGACGTCCCAGGCACCTTCAGCTTGCGGACGGTGGTTCGTGTTGCTCCTCTGGGTGGCTTAGGCCTAGAGGACAGCGGAGGTCGAGTTCCATCTCAGGCACCTTTAGCCTGGGGTGAGGTACTTGGATGGAGGTCCGGAGCTCAGTGCCCAACACTGAGTTTCGCGAGGGAAGGAGATCCTAGGGTACCCAGGGATTGGGTACCCGAATCGGGAAGGCGCAATGGACCGGGGGGAGCTCCTCATTTGAAGACCCGGTGCAGCATATTGCCGGTGACAAGTGAGTCTCTCGTCGGAGACCGCCTGGAAGGAAATCTACCCTCGTGCGGAGACCAGGACACACTTCTAGGAAGGGAAGTGGCAGCTTACATTGTGTCTGGGCCTGTTCGCATCCACACCTCCTTTTCTGTTCTGTTCTATCAAGGGAGTTCAACTGTTTGTGTTCAGACAAGGAGAATAAAGGAGTGTTGAACTTTAATGGTGTGGAGCTCATTTTCTGACAGACATGGTTCGCGGTGACTCTTGGAGGGAGGATCCAGGTGCACAGCACTGACCCGAAGGTAATACAGAACTGTTGCTTACACCGCACTAACATCTGTGGTGGAAGCTAGGCGTAGTGTCCCCGCTCCCTCCCCTCTAAGATACCCCTAGACAAGAGAAAGACTAGACAAAGAGGGGAGTGTGAGGGGCTGCCGCCCACGTGGGGGCTCGGGTCCGGTATAGTGTTTGTGCATCACAGTATCGAACGTGTCTGTTGGAAGAGTTAAGTGAACAGGCAGGCCTTCATTGGCCGAAGTGCATCCCTGCTCGAAGTCGTGGACATGACCCAAAGAAGGGAAAGGCCTGCGCAGAAGAGTGGAAAGAGGGGGAAGTTCAGCCGTGTGAAGTACTACACGTGGAGGCTTCTATTGCACTGCGCCACCAGGCACACCCCCACCGCTTAGTTCGTGGGCGTGACTCAGAAACAGAAAATAAGAAAAGCCCGCGAACTGGAGCAAAGGGGAGGAGTCCAATACGTGTGAAGGACTACGCGTGGGACGTTGGCCCAAAAACTCTGCAGTGTGCGATGGATCAGCAACAGATCGCCATGTTTGGACACACCTCGTGGATTCCAGTTTATCCTTCTACCACGACTTTGACCGCTGCTGCTCCAGTAACGGATACAGGGATCCGACTAAAGCCAAGGGGTCGATTCGCCCTGTATTCGTGCATGGACGTTGAGGCCCTGGGTGTGATTTGTCCCGGGTGTTCGGGACTGGTGTGCCAGTTGAAGCCGTTCGGACGCTGTGAGGCCTGTGGGGAATTTCTCTTCGAAGTGGATCCTGCGGTGGAGAGGCCGAGGACCATTTACCCTGGCCGGGCTTCAGGCAACACCACTCAAAGAGGGAGGAATCACTGCTGTGAGAGTCACCCCTGCGCACACTGCAACGACCGCGGAGGAGGTCGTAAAACTTCAACGGGAGAAATCCGAGGATGCTGACTCGGTCACCACTGTCTCGCAGCGTCCACCACCAAAGAGGAAGACCGGCATGGTAGCCCCGACCAGCGGTTGTGGTGGACCATCTCGCCCACTTATGCCCGGTCTGGATGAATCCGTCGACAAGAGTTCCGGACGTCCCGCTTCAAGTAAAGGCCGAGGTAAGCCAGGCGGAGAGACTTGGTGTGTGGGCGGAGGTGTCGGGAAGTCATGGCCTAGCGAATCGCGGGAGGTGGTGGCTCCGTTTCTACAACCGGCTACATACCCGCAGAGGAGTGTGACACCTCCGACCTGGAGTCGCTCTCGGACATGGGAGACGACGTGACAATAGACGATTTGTTTGCCAAGAAGGGCTGGGACAAAGTACCGCTTGCTTCATCCCGCAGGAACAGAGATCCACCCATGTCAACAGGGGAAAGCACACCCCGGGTGGAGGCATCAGTGCCTGAAGAGAGGTCCCGTCCCCAGTCTGCTGCTACATCCCCGGTACCATCTGTACCGAATGCCGGGGAAAAGAGACTATTGCTGCGGGCCCCTATGCCCCGATCAGATGTGATCAAGGTCCCTCGCCACCCGGACTCGATAGTGTTGCCTGGCAAAGGGGACAAAGCTACCATGCCTCCTCTGGCAAGACTACAACGCCTATTTGGGCAGAAGGTTGCTGCGGAGTACGGATGGGAGTATCCATACTTATCGAAGGACTTACTCTATGAGGTGGAAGTGTGCCGGGAACGCTGGTACAATGACTTTGTGTGGACTCACATTTAGGTTCCTCACGCCCGCAGATACTTGGCATGCTCTCCGAAGGCCTCCCAGCGATTCAAAGAATGCAGGGCAGAATGGATGTTGGGACGACACATCCATGCGGATAAAGTTGTGATCCGAAGAAAGGGAGGAGAAGATGTGGAGTATCATCTGGAAACTATGGATCAGCACTTGAAGCCACTTGTTTTGCCGCATCCTCGTTTTTACTTGTAGGAGAGAGAAAGACTCTGTTTTTTTTTTCTGGAGCCCGTTGTTTGTACCTGAAAGAAGGGAAGAACTGTTGCTGTTTGTTCTTCACTTCCCAGCAAAGAGAATACTGACTCTGGGGTAGATAGGGCCGAAAGAAAAGAGGAAAGTTCTACGGGTGCAGTTACCGCGATGCTGTCACCAGGTGGCAGTGTTGCGCAATGTTTAAACACTTGTCATACACTCACTCTGGAGAAAAGGGATTTCTTCTTGGAGAAGTTTCTTTTCCACTACACGAATACAGGTGTCAAGGTTATATGTGTTTAACCCTCTTTCTTTTCCCTCTGCAGGAGAACATCCCGTCAAGTCCACTGAGATGGGGTGGGTCTTAGTCAGGATGGGTGGGAAAAGTTAAATATGATTCTAAGTCATGTGTTACAATAGTTGTTTTTTTGTTTGTCTTATTTCCCTTTCTTTACAGGGCTCAGACACAATGTTTTAGTAGAATAGTTTTACAAAGTTTTTATATTTTTGTATATTTAATTGTTAGCCTGTTTCTGGACTGAATAATGTCAGCTGTTTAGGGCATGGTTTACTCCAGACACTGGGGACCAGTGTCAAAGGACCGAGGGGAGAGTGTAGCGGTTTTGTACTTTCCCGGGTGTAATTTTGAATTTGGCAGAGACATCAGTGATGTGTGATTCCCTGCAGCCCAGTGGGTGGCGCTGTCGCCCTGGGCTGGGGTTGAATCGTTGCTGTGTGCTGTGCCTCCTTTTTGTCCTCCCTCGGCATCAGTATGGTGGGGCGGGGAACCCGCCGTGCTTGCTGGGAGAGGGTATAAAGGGGGCCGGCCATCTTTGTCAGGGGGTTGGACGTCCCAGGCACCTTCAGCTTGCGGACGGTGGGTCGTGTTGCCTCTCTTGGTGGCTTAGGCCTAGAGGGCAGCGGAGGTCGAGTTCCATCTCAGGCACCTTTAGCCTGGGGTGAGGTACTTGGATGGAGGTCCGGAGCTCAGTGCCCAACACTGAGTTCCGCGAGGGAAGGAGATCCTAGGGTACCCAGGGATTGGGTACCCGAATCCGGAAGGCGCAATGGACCGGGGGGAGCTCCTCATTTGAAGACCCGGTGCAGCATATTGCCGGTGACAAGTGAGTCTCTCGTCGGAGACCGCCTGGAAGGAAATCTACCCTCGTGCGGAGACCAGGACACACTTCTAGGAAGGGAAGTGGCAGCTTACATTGTGTCTGGGCCTGTTCGCATCCACACCTCCTTTTCTGTTCTGTTCTATCAAGGGAGTTCAACTGTTTGTGTTCAGACAAGGAGAATAAAGGAGTGTTGAACTTTAATGGTGTAGAGCTCATTTTCTGACAGACATGGTTCGCGGTGACTCTTGGAGGGAGGATCCAGGTGCACAGCACTGACCCGAAGGTAATACAGAACTGTTGCTTACACCGCACTAACATCTGTGGTGGAAGCTAGGCGTAGTGTCCCCGCTCCCTCCCCTCTAAGATACCCCTAGACCAGAGAAAGACGAGACAAAGAGGGGAGTGTGAGGAGCTGCCGCTACATAGGGTTTTCCTCCGTCACACTTTGGCGGATCGGAGCGGGTCGGATGTCAGCGGACATGTCACAGCTGACATCCGTGGCTCCATAGGGGTACATGGAGCATCCGTTCAGGTCCGCCTAAAAAACTGACAGGCGGACCTGAACGGACTGTCCGTGTGAAAGAGCCCTTAGAGTGAAAAAGCAGTCTTGGGTGATGTAGCACACTGACCTGTATTTGTGCATGCTACCAGAGTTTGCCACAGCTCACTAAACAGTAGCATTTATGTATAGCTTCAAAATCTGTATATGTTCGGATGAGTACTGCTGCCTTGGTAAAACGGGAGTAATAGAAGATGAGCATTCCATGGAAGCTGAAATGGCTTATGACAGAATACAAAGAAGTCAGCAGATTGCCAATTTTCACAGCATTTTTACAGAAGACCTTGGCATCAACACTACATAATTTTATGGCTGTCAAAACCTTGGATTGTTCCTTTACATAACTAACTAAAATTTGCCGCCAATCTAACTTTCCAAGTTTCCTGCTTGCTTCCCAGGCATGTTGTGCATTTATACAAGCCACAAACTGAGGTTCTTGTCTAATCTGTACTATTTGTATGCATCCCAGTACCCACCCTTTCCTCCTCTGCACCAACTTCAGTGCTGCCCACCTGCCGGCTGTTATATCTATCTATCTTTGTCTATAAAAATCTGTCATAGATTCAGTGAAAAGACACAAACACATTTTAACTCATCAACAGCTCAAGAAACCCCTGCATTGTTGAAATAGTTTGTCCAAATTCCACACAATTGTTATTCTTATATACAGTGTATAATCTATTGAGATTAAAGGCTAAATTCACCTTTTGGGAAAATAAAAGAAATGCACCTATTTTTGCAGCAATTTTTTTTTCCCTGCAGAAGCCTGAAAAGCATTGCAGTGGATCACGGTGCAATGTCAGGTGCCTGCAGACAAGCCCTACAGCTTTCTGTCCACGCCTCTGTATGGGCTTTCAATTTGAAAGCTGCAGGGCTTGTGAATGAACTACCAGTGTGCACATCAGCACCCTTGCAGTTCATTCAGAACTACAAGCTATCTTCCACAGTAGAGACAGGACTTGTAGTTCTCTCATTCAAAGAAAGAGAGCCCGCACAGCCGCGCTGTTTTCAAAATGTGACAGCGGGTATGGGAGGGGATCCCCTGCCTGTTGTCATGGGTGGATTTGGGGCGGTGAGGAGTACATATATTGGAGCATTTTACATATTATACTGTAAATATGGATGTAATGTATAAAATGTATTAAATTATTTTTCTTCTTTAACTTCATAAGTTAGTTTCTTTAAAATTAACTAGTAGCAATGATATGGGCATTCACATATTTAAACATTCTTAGCAACTTAGCAAGCAAAAAATTGCTTTGAAATAAGTATTCAGAGCATTACAGAGTGAATATTGCTTTTTAGCCAGTTATGATAAATTTTGTTTGGAACATTAACCTTTCACATGTTTATCAATCCTCCCCATTACAAGTTCAATAATTATCTTTTATGCATATTTAATATTATAATATAGTTAAGTATTTTTCTTTTTTAACTTCACAAGTTAGTTCCTTTAAAATAAACTAGTAGCAATGATTTGGGCATTCGCATATTTAAACATTCTTAGCAAGCAAAAAATTGCTTTAAAACAAGTATTCACCAACCTTTGTACCTACAGGCACTGTGGAACAATACATCCACACATTTCACAGAAAAAGCACTAAAATACTTCAGTTCATTCCCTGGACTCACCACACCTACATGTGAAGTAGCTTCTTTCCAGCCTTTCAAATCTGCACTGTAAACACAAAGCACGTGTTCTGGGAAGGGGACATGGGCAAGCTAAGTTGCTAAGAGCAGGACTTTAGGTATTTCTGTGCTTCTGCTGTGAATTTTGAGGGTGACTTGCTCCACGATGCCTGCAAAACTAGAGGGCAGTGAGAGCATATTTTAAAGCTCATTTCTCTGTCTTCTATTGAGGGACTCAGTGTGATGATAATTTAGCCTACAGGAGAAATGAACACTCGGCACATAGAAACCACCTGCCTAGTTATGATTAGTGTCCTCAAGAGAATAGATGTCTTCTATCTGCTGTAGTTTTTACTTGAATTAAAAGATTTCCAATCAATAACTTCTTGTAGATTCATAAGAAATTAAATCCTGGAAGTCTGTCCAGATAGCCAAAAAGGTTTTCCAAATTCATTTAGTATACTGGTGATCTCTGTTTGGTGGTCCAGTGGTCGGCAGTGAATACCCTCGGTGGTCCATTTACAGAGAGCTCCACTCTTCAGGTAAGCTCTCCGCTTCCTGTCTCTAATGACTCACTTCTTGCGAGTGGCTTGCAGGCTGTATGGTATGGTATGGGCTTGAGGATTTTTATTTCCCTGTGTATGTACTATTATTATTACAAATCATCCTGTCATTAGGCGCCCATTTTGTGTTTCTCTTTTATTTTTGGGCTTGGCTTTTACTTTCCACTGCAAGCTGGCCATGTGGAGTAGTCTTCCTCTTTATTTTCTATATCGGCAGGCTGGACTTTTGAGAATAGCAGAGGCATTTCAGATTTTGTAATCCGGTCCATGTTAAAAGCTTATCTTCTTCTTGCAAGATTTATAAAGGAATCTGGAAGACTTATTTTCACTCTTGTGTGTCTCCAGGGGTTTCCCCATGTGCCTTTTTGGAGGGCTGTGTTTTTTGTCAAACCTCCAGGTAGGGATAGAATAACATATGGCCCATGGCAACTTCAAAGGTAAGGTGTCTTCCCTGTCTGTCCTCTTACTAAACATTCATTGATTTGCTATATCTGTTATAAAAGGGCTTGCATGCCTTGCTCCCCCAGATAAGTCTTCACGCCACTAGATTTTAAGTCTAGTATTGTCACTGTTACAAAGACCTCCTTTTGAACTTATTTGTGACATCTCCTTAATGTTACAGTGTTTTTCTTTTGGCCATCACTTCAGCCTGATTGGTTATCACTGTTCTTCTGTAGGGAGCTCCATATGATCCTATATAAAATAAGGTTGATTTGAGATCAAAGACCTACTTTTTACTTAAAGTTGTCTCTGTCTTACACCTTTATAAGAATATTGTGATACCTTCCACAAATCTGGCTGTCAGGACCCAGGTCTGAATCTGGAACCTTTGCTGTGTCTGGCAATGTCTCTTTTTGCTGAGCCACCTGAGATGCTAGACATCTCCCTGTCTGTTTGGATTTTCTCGCCTTGTTTCTTGTTTTTGGTGAATCATGAACTCTTTGCTCTTCCCATGAACTTCCTGATTTAAGCCATATCTCTGCACTTCCTGTATGCCAGATTAATGTGCTCTCTTCGGCCAATATCTCGCTCTTGTCACTCCTGCTGCCATCCGTATCTTCACTACCACTCATTACCGATCTTTGGCTTGTTCCTCAACTACGCTTCTGCTTAATCCCAACCTGTGACTGTGTGTTACTGACCTTTGACTTGTTTACTGACTACGCTCCTGCTTGATCCCTACCTGATATATCTACTAGTGAACCCTGGCTTGATTACCTCCTAGTGGGGTGATCCTGAGAACTGTGACCTGGTACTAACATGCAACAAAACCCATCTCCACCATCAGGAGCTCTGGTGAACACAAGTTAGTGCTTAGACTCTGCACTTCGAGTAAGCCTGTGTCATCTGCCAGGGTGACCTGCTGCTACACTTATCCAACTGGTTGGTGGGAGCCTCTCTACTTCTATACCTACTGGTTTCTGAGCCTAAGCCTGGACCGTAACACTGGCCCTGGTTAATTCAAAGGAGATTTCTCTCTATTACTTCAATGTGGTGAAGTCAATCAGTATTTATCTTTCTGACACTGCTTCCTTTAGGCAAAGTGATTCTATTTTTTACATCCTAAAAGAGTTTCTCCATTTTCCACTATATATAAAATGGATTCAAAGGGTTGTTGTGCAGGCCTTTGCATTGCTTCCTTTTCCTATCAAATCCCACACCAATAGGGCATTGTGCCTAGTGTGCATTTCTTTTGTAGGTGGCAATATAACACTAGGTCGCTTAAGTGTCATCAAACTGTGCCCCTTAATGTACTCAAAGACAGATATTTTACGGTTAGTTGCAAAATCTTGTTTTTCTGCTTGTTAAGAACATGTAAATACCTATGTCCATAGCATGGACTCTGGTTCACTTTAAGCACTTCTGCTATGAATGTTGAGGATGATTTTGCTCTACAATGCCTGCAGCTACAGAGGTCAGTGAAAACTTTTTAAATACCATTTACTACTACACACAATAAATTGGTTGATGTTACATGCTTTATTGGTCGAAACATTATTAAAAAACACTTGCAAAACAAGTCAAGGTTGCTTTTGGTGCCTGTTGTATAGCCCCTCTTGCTCCTTAAATAAGCTTTATATAAAGCAGGCAAATAATGTGGACCTGTTTTATGTGAATTATTAATGTGAAAGTGGGGCAAAGCAAAGTGTCTGGACATACTTTGCTTGTCTAATGCGGCGTACACACAATCGTTTTTCATGCCATTTTTTAAACCAACGTTTTTCTCGTCGTTTTTTTTCATGTTTCCTCTCAAGCCTGTCTTGCGTACACACGATTATTTTAAAAAACGTTCAAGCAAAGCACAGTGTCGTACAACACGTACGATGGCACTATAAAGGGGAAGTTCCGTTTGGATGGTGCCACCCTTCATGTTAGTAAAGTTTGTTGAGCGACGATTCGCGCTTTTCAGCCTCCTGCTTTTCAGTCCGTTACAGCGTGACAAATGTGCTATCTCCATTACAAATGCTAGTTTTACCAGAACATGCGCTCGCGTCTCATACCTGATTCTGAGCATGCGCGTTTTTTTTTCACCTCGTCAAAGCATACACACCATCGCTTTTCACGTCGTTAAAAAAAAACGACATGAAAAACGATGTGAAAAAATAGAGCATGTTCGAAATTTTTAATGGCCGTTTTTCACGTCGTTAAAAATGCTCTGGAGCATACACACGATCGGTTTTAATGCCCATTTTTAAAAATGGCATTTTTAACGGCATGAAAAACGATTGTGTGTATGGGGCATAAGTTGCAGCAGAATTTCAGTTATATGAGCTCATTTACTGCTTGTTAAAACCCGAATCCAGCATAATAAAAAAAACAGCTAACATACAAAAAATGCAGCTGTTACCTGCAGAAAGTTCTCTCTGCAACTAGATTATGCTGCCCTTCCAAGTCTTCTGCAGGGAGCACTCTTTGCAGTGTTTGTAATCCATTCCTGGCTGAGGACAGAAAAGGACCCTGTTGACCCTGTTGTCACTCTAATGAGACTGGAAACCAGTGTGTGTGGATGGCAGTAAATGGATGGGGGGGGGGGGGGGGAGGGGTGAGCTGGGCTTTAAGAATATATAAATACCTGAACTAACTTTGAATATTTAAAATCCACTTTCATAGATCACTTTGAATAAGTGAAAAGGTTCAATTTCTGTAACTTCTCACGCAGAAAGTAAATATGATCAGTCCATGAAAGAATCATCTTTTATAATCATGAATTTGTTTTCTCTTGTTCGTTCTGTGTAATGCATTATGAGATGAGATTCAGTTTATTACAGGATGCTGTAGAATTTTATTATATCATAGAGAACTGCATTCTCTTGCCATATATTGATGTTGACCTTATTTTGTGCAGACTGTGACAGAGAAACACAAGTTGAATGTTCCAGAGACAATGACTGAGGTGCTGGATGTCTCTGATGAAGAAGGTAAGTTTCAAAACTCACTGTCTATTGCTGCCACAGTCTAAATGTTATATAAATGTTTTTTGATTGTAATCTAGCATTACCTAAAAATAATTGCCTTCTGTATGCCTCAAAAATCCCAAAACTTTTGTTTGGAGATCTTGATATTTCCGCTAAATTAAAGTACACCTGTTATTAGAAATATATAGGGGCTGTTATTGTTGGCCCAATTTTTAAAATACTAGCTGACCAGTCACACTGCATATGCATGTCAAAAAGTGTCAGATTTATTATTTGTATGTGTGTATTCTGGGTCAGTTACTGAATGTAATAAAGCAAAAGTTTCAACAGGACAAGCAGTATTTTTTAAAGGTGAAGTAAAAATGGCAGCTTGCCTATTGCTGTAATGACAGTGGTACTTTGAGGGTTGACATGCTGCTGCCAATTCCTGCCAATAATTGCCATAATTCTCAATGGTTTGTGTTGGTAGACACAAGAGAGAGAGGTCAGTTCAGCCATATACTCTAAATACCTCATTGGAAGGTATGGGAGAGGTGTAGAGTATGTTAGAAGATGTAAAGTTTGGATGATCTGCATGTAGCACATGCCTTGCATTCAAGAATATCTGGGGTAAGGATAAACTTCCAACGGTAATGAAACGTATATGTTAGTATTCTTTTGTACATTTCATAAGGAAATAATAACAAGTATTAGGATTGCTATACTGGCATACACCAATGAGTTAAGTAATAGCTTGCTATAAAGAGGATTATTATTAGCTGCGGTTGCCTAACATTTGATTCAGCTTCATGATCAAGTAGGTGGTATGATGACTGTGAATATTGTTCCAGGAAGACTGATCAGTAAGTGGATGATGCAAAATGTAGTTGCGTCAACAAATGGCAGAAGCAGCAGTAAAGACAGGAATAATATTTGGAGTGCAAGACTCAGAGAGAACAAAAAATGCATTCTCGTAATAGCTTCATACTGTATTTGTTTAAGCTTTGTATTTTTGGATATATTACTTACATTATTAAAAAAAATGTTTGGTGCCAGTTATTGGCCTGTAAGAATTTCAAATGTCCTGCAGAATTATACTGTATTTTGAACAGTTAATTTTAGAATTATTAAATTATTATTAATACTAAATTATTCACTGGAGCGACCCTTTTATAACATGCAGGGGTATTAAATGTTCTGGTAATTGCTTTTATTTCCCATTAAATTATGAGATTGTAACACAGTCCACAGTTTTTCATGACATTATCACAAGCAACTAACATGCTTATCCTAAAACTATGGCATTATGCCATTATGTAATGTTGTTATTTCACTGTATGGTTGTAAGTGCAAAGAACTTGGAAAGATACACATGTGGCACATTTCCATGAATTAGTTTATTTTCTTCTTGTATATTGTTATTTCGCAGCATTGTCGTTTGTGAGATACCCACCAGGGTCTTTTATTATCTCTATGAATCTGTTTCACTTCTTTTACAATTTGAAATGTGCTCTGTGCAGCTTTTAAATTGTTTGCTGGTGAGCTCCTTTCTGATGAAGAGCTTCTTAGTGAGCAAGGTATTGGTGTATGCAGAATATTGAGGAATGCTGTGATTTTGAGGATTTGCAGTGATTTTGACAGAATGTGTTGACTATTGAATTTTCTAATATTACATTCTCAATAAAACATGCACAGGAGATTAAAACCAATTAACCACTAACAATGGCAATGTGTGCAGTGGTGCCTAAAAAAACTACTTGTCAAAAGCATGCTTTATAATAAACATAACATTTAATGTAATACTTCTGTTCATTGCATCATACGTTGTATAGGTTATATTGTTAGCCTGGTTGAAAAAATACACAAGTCCATCTAGTTCAACCAATAAACGGGAAAAATGAATTATAAAATCCTATATACACAATCCTATATCCATAGTCAATCCAGACAATGGCAATAAACCCTGCAAAGCATGATCCAATTTGCTCCAGCAGGGGGAAAGATTCCTTCCTGACCCCCCAATAGGCAATCAGATATTCCCTGGATCAACTTTACAGTGCCTTGCTTGAGAAAGTTTTGATACCCCTTGAAATTTTCCACATTTTGTCATGTTACAACCAAAAGTGTAAATATACTTTATTGGGATTTCATGTGATAGACCAACACAAATTGGCACATAATTGTGAAGTGGAAGGAAAATTATAAATGGTTTTCTATTTTTTTAACAAATAAATATCTGAAAAGTGTGGTGTGCATTTGTATTCAGCCCCATTTACTCTGATAACCCTAACACACCAAACTAACACTGCACATCACCCTAAACACACCATCCCCACCATGAAATATGGTGGCGGCAACATCGTATTGTGGGGATGCTTTTCTTTAGCAGGGACAGGAAATCTGGTCAGAGTTGGGAAGATGGACGGAGCCAAATACAGGGCAATCTTAGAAGAAAACCTGTTAGAGTCTGCAAAAGACTTGAAACTGGGGCAGAGGTTCACCTTCTAGCAGGACAACAACGCTAAACATACAGCCAGAGCTACAATGGAATGGTTTAGATCAAAGCATATTCATGGTTTAGAATGGCCCAGTCAAAGTCCAGACCTAAATTCAATTGAGAATCTGTGGAAAGACTTGAAAATTGCTATTCACAGACGCTCTCCATTCAATCTAACCAACACAAAGTGGCACATGATTGTGAAGAGGAAGGAAAGTGATAGATGGTTTTCAATTTTTTTTACAAATAAATATCTGAAAAGTGTGGTGTGCATTTGTATTCAGCCCCATTTACTCTGATACCCCTAACTAAAAATAGTGGAACCAATTGCCTTCAGAAGTCACCTAATTAGTAAATAGAGTCCACCTGTGTGTAATTTAATCTCAGTATAAATACAGCTGTTCTGCAAAGCCCTCAGAGGTTTGTTAGAGAACCTTAGTGAACTAACATCATCATGAACGCCAAGGCACACACAGGTCAGGGATAAAGTTGTGTAGAAGTTTAAAGCAGGGTTAGGTTATTAAAAAATATCCCAAGCTTTGAACATCTCATGGAGCACTGTTCAATCCATCACCTGAAAATGGAAAGAGTACGGCACAACTGCAAACCTAACAAGACATGGCTGTCCACCTAAACTGACAGGCTGGGCAAGGAGAGCATTAAAGTGGTTGTAAACATTCTCAAACAAAAAAAATCTGCAAGACAAAGGCATAATGAGCTAGTATGCTTTGCATACTAGCTCATTATGAAATACATACCTTAGATCAAAGCTTTTGCAGCGGTCCCCGTACACCACTGTGACCGGCGGCATATCTCCCGGAGTTATTTCCGGGTTCGTGGGCTCTGGCACTGTAATTGGTCGGAGCCGCCATGACGTCACTCCCGCACATGCACACGGGAGCTGCCGATCCCGACGATGTTGACCCAATGCGGATACAGTGAATATCTCCTAAACGGTGCAAGTTTAGGAGATATTCACCGTACCTAGAGGTAAGCCTTATTATAGGCTTACCTGTAGGGAAAAAAAGTGGTAGTAATAACCACTTTAATCAGAGAAGCAGCAAAGAGGCCCATGGTAACTCTAGAGGAGCTGCAGAGATCCACAGCTCAGGTGGGAGAATCTGTCCACAGGACAACTATTAGTTGTGCACTTCACAAATCATGCCTTTATGGAACATTAGCAAGAAGAAAGCCATTTTGGAAAGAAAGCTATAAGAAGCCCTGTTTTCAGTTTTCAAGAAGCCATGTGGGGGACGCAGCAAAAATGTGGAAGAAGGCGCTCTCTCAGATGAGACCAAAATTTTACTTTTTGGCCTAAAATTAAAATGCTATATGTGGCAGAAAACTAGAAGAAAGCATGTGTTAGAATGGCCCAGTCAAAGTCCAGACCTAAATTCAATTGAGAATCTGTGGCAAGACTTAAAAATTGCTGTTAACAGACGCTCTCCATCCAATCTGACAACAGAGCTTGAGCTATTTTGCAAAGAAGAATGGACAAACATTTCACTCTCTAGATGTGCAAAGCTGGTAGAGACATACCCAAAAAGACTTGCAGCTCTTATTGCAGGGAAAGGTGCTTCTACAAGGTATTGACTCAGGGGGGCTGAATACAAATGCATCCCACACTTTTCAGATATTTATTTGTAAAACATTTGGAAAACCATTTATCATTTTCCTTCCACTTCACAATTATGTGCCACTTTTTGTTGGTCTATCGCATAAAATCCCAATAAAATAAATTTACGTTTTTAATTTGTAACATGACAAAATTTGGAAATTTTCTAGGGGTATGAATACTTTTTCAAGGCACTGTACCTATAAATGTTAGTACATAGTTATATTATATACATTTAGGAAAGAATCCAGGCTTTTTTTAAAGCAATCTACAGAGCTGGACAAAACCAGCTCTTGAGGCAGTCTGTTCCACATTTTCACAGCTGTTACTGTGAATAAACCTTTCCGTATATGAAAAATTAAATCCTCCAGACATAAAGAGTGCCCCCTTGTTCTTTGCGATGACTCAACACCAAGTTCACTACATGGACCACTTATTGGTTTATACATATTGATCATATCCCCCCTTAGCCTGGGTTCACACTATTGTGAACAGAGACATTGCATGTGATTCGCACCTGCACTGCTGTGCCGATCACGTGCAATGTCTGTGTAATGCGAGTTCAGCCATACAGTTGTATGGTTGAACTTGCATTGGATTTGCACAAAAAAGGTATAGGGACTTTTTTTTCCCACGCTGAAATCGGATTGCATGGGTTTTCACGCCCATGCGCTCTGATTCCTGTCCGAATCCACAGTTCGCACTGCGATCCATGGGCCAATCTTGGGGTGTCATTAACATTGTGTTTACACCCGCAGTGGTTCACAGAGGGCTTTGTGAACTGCCTGCGGGAGAGATGCAATGTGGGAACCAGTACTGGAATCGCGCTGGTTGCACATTGCTATAGTGTGAACCCAGGCTTAATCTCTACTTCTCAAGAGAGAATACATTCAGTTCCTCGAATCTTTCCTCATAGCTGAGCTCCTCCATTCCTCTTATCGGGTTGGTTGCCCTTCTCTGCACTTCTTATTCTCCAGTTCCCCAATATCCTTTTTGTAAACTGGTGTTCAAAACTGAACCGCATATTCCAGATGATGTCTTACTAATGATTTGTACAGGGGTAAAATGATATCTCTCTCTCTCTCTGGAGTCTATACCTCCCTTAATACAAGAAATGATTTAGCTCACTTTGGAAACTGCTGCTTGGCATTGCATGCCATTATTAAGCTTATGATCTACCAGAACACCCAAAATCTTCTCAACCATTGATTCTCCCAGTTGTACTCCCCCTAGCAGGGGGTGCCATTAGGGGTGCTCAGGTGCCGCCCCTTCTCTCCTTGCCACCCCCCTATATGGTAATGGATAAATTCATGCATAGCCCCCTATTTATGTGTCTGGCCCCTTTCAGGTCACCAGGTGCATGAATTACAGCAGCCAGTTTTTTTTTTTAAGCACCTGATTAGAGCCATAGGCTGGGCTTGGGGTGCTGAGGATGCGTCCGGAGCCCACCCAGGTGTGTTGCAACAGAGAATGAATATTCGCTGTTGCAACACTGATCCTTCTCCCTGCGGAAGTGGGACTGAGACCTGTCACCCAATTGGCTGAAAGGACAGGCGATCCTATTGGATGCCTAGGAGGAGGGGAGGAGTCACACAGCATAAGCAAGAAGAGCCGCCCAGTCCTGCCGATGCCTGGATGCCCAGTCCCCGCCGCCGATGCAGGGATGCCCGGTCCCCGCCACCACTGCATGGATGCCCAGTCCCCACCGCGGACAGTGAGTGGTGAGGGGTTTGAGTTGCCGTGGGCGGGGTTCAGTTGTTTTCCCCCCCAAAACAAAAAACGACCAGCTGCCACTGTCTCTTAGTATGTATGATACATGCATATTCTTAACCCCTAAGTGTAAAACTTTACATTTATCAACATTAAACTTCAGTTGTCACATAGTTTCCCAATTAAGCAGTGCACTGAGGTCGGCTTGTAAGTTGGAGACATGCTGTAAGGATGTTTGGTGTATGCTTGGTGTCATTTGCAAAGACTGAAATGGCACTTTTAATCCCAGCCCCTATATCATTTATAAATATAGTAAAAGGTAAGAGTCCCAACACTGAATCTTGGTGTACACCACTGATAATCTTAGACTACTCGGAATATGAATCATTAATCACAACTCTCTGAATTCGGCCTTTTAAAGTTTTCTATCCATTTACAAACTGAGTTTTCCTAGTTTGTAGACTTTACCTCACACATTAGCTGTGTGTGTTTTGAATTTTTGGGGCCTTTAATTCCTAGTTACATATTCTGTTTTATTCTTTGTAACATTTAAATGATGATAGTGTTCTTTTGTTTTTGTGTTTTTTCAAAAGCTCTTTTCTTATTATTTACAGCTTTTTTAACTTTGGCCGTGAGCCACATAGTTTTTTTTTTTTGTATTTTAAACTTATTACCCATGGGAATATATTTTACAGGTATATTTATTTAATCATAATTAAAAAAAAACTCTATCCTAGCCAATTTTTATTTTTTTAAAGCCCGTGGTGTGTGAACACACTCAGACTCCATCCGGTGCGAAAAAAAGTGCACACCAAAAAGTGAAACACAAAACGTGCACAGGGTGTACACATAGTCCTCCTCCGAAGAGAAAGCACCCTAGCCCTGATCCCCTGGGGCGATAGGCTCCACCCGGGGACTGGGGTACTTCACATGGTCCATCTGGCCAAAACCAGACGGACCCCGCTTCTTTCGTGACCTGGCCTTCGGCCAGACCAGTGCCTGTTTATCCCTATCAGGAGTTAACCCTTACGTTTTTCTCTAGAGGAGACCTATTAACGGCCCTCAGTTCATCCAGCAGTCCGGTTCCGGCTATCTCCTATACTAACCTTCCAGGTTACCATTACACCAGTGGATTTGCATACTGGATTTGCATACTTACAACTGCCAGTGCTATAGTCTAGGCATTCCAATATATACAGTATACCTGTATATCGATATCATTAAAATCAACATTGAAGAATCTCCATAGATACGAATGCTAAAGGGGCTAGTCTGTGAAACTTATGAGGATTGCCCTGTTGCAATAGAATTAGCCTTTCTGTAAGTAGGGTTGTGTTGACCTGCGTACAGCAATCCTCAAATGTAGGAGGAAGAGCGGAAAGACATTTTTACATATTGCACTTGCAGGCCAGACATAACAATCTAGATATGGTGGTCCGGGCCTGTGGTGTATATAATTTCTCATCCAAAAATCCCAGTATACAAGTCAATTGGTCATGTTGTAAAACAGTCTGGAATGTCATATTATTAGTGGTAGTAGCACAATGCCAATAGCGCACCAATTTAGGGCATTTCCAGAGCATCCGCAGGGGATCTTTTGCATCTGGGACAATCTGGACTCTCTACGGTGCCATTAATATAATTTATAGGGAATTCTAGAAGCCCCATGTATGGCAAAAAGTTGGGATAATCTATTGTTGATAAAAGGAAAACAAGTAATATCTGTTCCAACACAGCTTGCCGTACCTCTTCATCTAAACCAGCAATATGTTTATCCCATCCTTTCCTGCCAGGGAATTGTTGATTACCATGGGAACTATCCAAGGCATTCATACATGGAAGAAATGAGGCCTATCTTATCTGTAATATTAGCTAGTTGATCCGCAGGCGGTGAAGCAATGAGTCTAAAAGTAATCTGCTTAAATTGGGTGGCTGAAAGGGCGTGACGAAGTTGAAGGTATTGGAAAAACCTATGAGAGGTGTAATTCCCGTTGTATATTGTGAAAGGACTTTAAGTGGTCATTAGCATATAATTGAAATAGGAACCGGACACCCCTAGAGTACCCCCTGGAATACCAGTCATCAAAACCTTGCAATACATTTTTTTCCTCTAAGCGTCTTCCCTCTCAAGTGGGTAAATAATGTCATCCCAACATAGACATAAGGATTAAAGTAGGATATTGAGGACAGTCCCAAAGTCCGCCCACCTCCAATTGCACCAAAAGAGATTATTTACAAGACTGTGACAAATGGACATCTTGCATAGGATCTATGTGGCTAAAGAATACCTTTATTAAGAAAATATATGGGGTGCCAGTTTGTCTGTAACTTTATTATTTTCTTAGGGACCTGGAACAAGCATGCAGATTAAAAATGTCTGAGGTCTTAACTCATAATCTGCAAACTTATTCCAAGTCTGGCTCTCATAAAGTATTAAAGCTGAGTTCCACTTATTTAAAAGTCAGCAGCTACAAAAAGTGTAGCTACTGACTTTTAATAAACAGACACTCACCTGTCCACAGTCCAGCGATGCAGGCACACAAATCCTCGCTCCTCTCCCCCTCCTCTATGCGGCGCCAGCATTGTTACTATGGGCGCCCGCCTCACAGCTGGGTGCCCACACGCGAGCCACACTGCGCACACGCGAGCCACGCTGCGCGTTGTGAATGGCCGGGCAATCTTCTGGGACCTGTGACGTGTCCCAGAAGATTGCAGGGAGGGATGAGGGGGGAGAGGTGAACTTCCTTCCGGCACCGCGGCGCCAGGGGAGAAATTGGGAGTTGGGTGCCTGTCAAAACTGGGTACCCGCTCCCTTCCCCAAAAAAATGACATGCCAAATGTGGCATGTCAGGGGGTCACCAGTACTTAAAGCGGAAGTTAAATTTTTGGGGGGAACTCTGCTTTAGCCAAGTTTTACACTGAGCTGCGGGAAGGAAGCCGTATGAGTTTAGCTGAACTCGAACAATTTCACTCTGGCAAGTCAGTCCCGATTTCGGCTGCGATTTCAGAGACATCTGTGCAGAAAGAGACATCTGTGCAGATTTTTTTATTTTTATTGAACAAGGTGTTTATTGAGTAAAAAGACACATACAAATTCAAAAACCAAAATATTTGCATACACAGGTCACATTACTTTCTTATAGAGCAAATGTTAAATCCAGGACATCTATAACAAGCTTTATATATTGAGTATGTACTAGGGAACAGCTATGGAGTTGCAGGCATAAGATGTTAAAAAATAAAAAAATACATAAAAAAATAAATAAATAAATAAAGGATAAGCAAACAATAGTGGTTTTAACACTTGTAACTAAGAAGAGGTCTACCGTTAACTGCATGTCTCTGAATCTTTCAGCCAGCGGTCCCAGATTTTATCATATTTGGCCGGGCAGCCTCTATTGGTGTATATGCATTTTTTATAGGGCAGGGTCATGTTTACTTCTGCCTTCCATTCCGAAAAACTGGGGGATAGCGGCCTCATCCATTTCCTGGCTATGACCTTCCTGGCTGAGAACAGTGATTCGTGGAGGAATATCTTAGTGTACTTATCCACACCATCGGGAAATATCCCAAGCAGACATTGTTTGGGGTCAAGTGTAATAGGAGTGTAGCGCCCCCCCCCCCCCAATATTTGGGGGCGCTATGTGGAAATTTAAGGGCTGTCTGAGCCAGTAGTTGGGCTCAGATCAATTATGTTCAATTATTGTTCTGCTCTGGGTGTGATACTGCCCGGCAGTTTTGTTCTCCTTTGCCTGCAGGTGGCACTGTCACCGTCGGCACGGGCTGGACTACGGGGGTATCACAGCACCTTGGGTGTCCTCTCTCGGTAGCCGTGCAGTGGGCGTGGTCTACCACTGTGCATGCTGGGAGAGGGTACAAAAGGGACAGACGCCATTTGGCGAGAGATGATTCCAGGGGGACCCCAAGGCGTTCAGGGGGACCTCTGGTCCAGTGAGTGTGCCTCGTGGCCCGCATGGCACGAGGTGCGCTAGAGTGCTTAGGCCTTGGACATCTTCAGCCCGAGGCCCTGTTGCTGCATTGTAGGCCCAGCTCCGCTGACTAGGGCCTATGCTTCAGAGAAGGATCCCAGGCTGCCCGTTTGTAGGGGGCCCATCCTTAAGGAAAGGAGTTCCAGGGGAAGAACAGTCCCGGCGGAGACTAGTGACGGTACTGCTGTCTCAGGGAGAGGCCTGGAGACCTGCCTAGAGGGGGATCCATCATCTCCGATATCCGTGCTCTATCCCGGCTGCTAGGACCGCTCTCATAGGGACTATCCGGGTGAGCAATACCCACTCAGGCTTGAGTGGCGACGAGTGCATATACTGGATTTAGGTGTTGCGTGCCTGAACCTTCCCCTACGTCTTTCAACTTTTCTGCTCTTGCTTTCTTCAAGTTAACTCAAAGTGAAAAAAGAATAAAGCCTTGTTGATTAGGTTTTACTCATGTGTGGACATTGGCCTTATTCCTGAAAGATATTGGTGTACCTAGACCAGTGTTTCTCAACTCCAGTCCTTAAGGCGCCCCAACAGGTCATGTTTTCAGGTTTTCCATTATTTTGCACAGGTGATTTGATCAGTTTCGCTGCCTTAGTAATTACCACAGCCGTTTCATCTGAGGGAAATCCTGAAAACATGACCTGTTGAGGCGCCTTGAGGACTGGAGTTGAGAAACACTGACCTAGACAACGGAGCTGAAGGATCCACTCGTGGGAGGTATTTGCTGGAGACCCAAAGTAACGAAACCAGTAGATCCCATTAACAAATAGGGGTCTGTGGGTGTGTGGAGACCACGCCGGGTAGCTACAGGAGAACCCATGGCATCATGCAGGAAGTTCACTATTTGTTTCCGAAAGTCTTGGAGTTTCGGGCAAGTCCAAAGAAGGGGAAAGAACGTGCCCATCTCTTGGCCACACAACAAACACAGGGTAGACTGGTTACGTTTGTATCTCGCCACACGTATAGGGGTAAGATACGCCCTGTGAGTTATGAAGATTTGATGCAATCTGTCTGAGAGCCTAGAGGATACTGCCTTACAGGTCTCCAATGCCTCCTCCCACTCCTCGTCCTCCAGTGATCCCACCTCCCTCTCCCAGTGAGGTTTCAAATCAAACGCTAGTTTAGTGGAAATGGGAGTGGAGAGCATGTGATAGAATGTGGAGATCAATCCACGCGGATCTGTGTGCTTGACTATGGCCATGACTTGGTGTGGGGTAGGTTGCGATAAGTATGTGAAAATTGCACTTGGGCCGCGTGTCTGATCTGCAAAAACCTGAATAGCATGCGATTATGCAGTATGAATTATTTTTTAAGCATTTGGTAGGTTTTGAGATTTTCGTCTAAAAGTAGGTGATGTAGGTAATAGACACCCTGTTTAGCCCACAGCTCAGAGCTCTGAGCATGGAGGAATACTTTTAAGCCCTTGTTATGCCATAGTGGCGTATAATCATTGTGCTGGGGTATCCCCAATTTGGTAGAGGCCAGGTCCCATATGCGCCTATAGTGATACAGCAGGGACTTCACATCCCCCGCCGGTTCAGCACTCCCAGAACCCGTCGAAATTGTGTATAGCGCATCTCCAGTGAGTTGAGCCCCCCGAGAGCAAAGCAACAGTAGAAACCGAATACAGTCTGTCTTGTCAATGTGAAACAATTGGGACAATTGGGACGCAATATAATAAAGATTAAAATCCAGCAAGGCCGTACCTCCCATATCTGTCTGATTTTTAAGAGCTTGCCAAGCGAGTTTATGCCTACCGGTGCCCCAGACAAATGATTTGAGGAGAGCTTCGAGCAATTTAAAATACTCTAGGGGTAGGTATATCGGGGTGTGCCATAGGACATATAAAATTTTGGGAAGGAGGACCATTTTTATGAGGTTTATGCAGCCCCACACCCCCAAAGGCAAACGTGCCCATACCCGAATCTTTTCCCTAACCAAAGTGAATAAGGGTTCTATGTTGAGAGCGATATAATCAGCCGGACTCCTAGAAATGTGTATGCCCAAGTACTTAATGGTATCAACCCGTTGAAGTGGTATTCCTGCCTGGGACTCGGGCGGTGGGAAGCTATCAATAGGTAGAATCTGTGATTTCCCCCAGTTGATCTTGAGCCCGGAAAAGGTTCCGAACTGTGTAATCGTCTGGAGTGCCGTTTGAAGGGAGAGACCCAAATCAGCGAGATAAAGCAGCGTATCGTCCGCATACTGTACATACTAATCTTTTCAGTTAAGGGTCCCACCTGTATTCCTTTTATCTCTGGGTTTGTGCGAATGGACGCGGCCAACGGTTCTGCAGCTAGAGCATAGAGGAGTGGGGAGAGCGGGAAGCCCTGTCTCGTACCCCTGCTGAGGGCAAACACCGGAGACGGCCAACCATTCGCCACCACCTTGGCTGTAGGATCCTGATAAAGTAGTCTAACCCATTTACGGAATCGAGGACCAAAGCCATATCTCTCCAGGCAACGCCACAGATACCTCCATTCCACTGAGTCAAATGCCTTAGCCGTGTCCAATGTCACAACTACCCTAGATCCTACATTTTCATGTGTGTCCCGTAAGTTAATGTAAAGCCTGCACAGATTGAAGGAGGTATTACGACCAGGCATGAAACCCACCTGATCCGTATGTATCAAAGAAAGTATAACCTGATTAAGCCTATTAGCCTATTAACTAGGACTTTGGTGAGTATTTTACCATCCACCTGTAGGAGGGAGATAAGACTCTGGGTATCCTGGGTCCTTTCCTGGTTTGGGAATAAGAACTATAGTCGCCTCTCTCATAGAAGAGGGCAGCGTAAATGTTTCAAACAGGTGATTGTATAAGGCCAACAGCTTAGGGGTCAGGACCTCACTGTATTGAGAATAAAATTCAATTGGAAGGCCGTCCGAGCCTCACGGACAATCTCGAAACACGGAGGACATCTCAGAAGGATCCGTAATTTGTTGGCCATTAGGGCCGTGTAAGGAGATAACCACTGGGGGTCTGTCCTCGCTGTGGACCAGGTAAGCCAAAAGTTTGCCAGCCTTCTCCCCACGCTCGAACATCTTTTGTTTAGCAAAAAAAAACGTTTCTGCCTGGCTTTTTCATATTGAAGTTGGGTTACTACTCTTGTCTGCAATTTAAACGCAATTTGAGCACACTCGCTCCTTTAGGGGTAGGAGCAGCCGCATATCCTTGTTCTGTGAGAGACAACTCCGCCACCGCCTTGTCAAAGGCATCAGCTGAGTCCGCCTTGATCCTATTTATGCGAAAGATTAAGGACATGCAGGCATGGAGCTTCAAGGACTCCCATATCGCCGCCGCAGGGGCAGAGCGGTCATTCTCCCTGAAGTATATCTTCCACTCAGTAAGAAGCTCGTCATCTTCAGGCAACAGTGAGAGCCAGAATGGGTTCAGACACCATGCTTGCATTGGTTTGTCTATTGGCATGCTTAGTGTAATCCAGTACAGGCTGTGATCAGACAACAGTCTGGGGCAGAACTTTGTCTCTAGTAGTCGAGGGGTAAGGCCCTGTGAAATAAGGATGAAGTCAATCTTAAGCCCCGTACACACGGTCTGACTTTTGCCCAACAAACTTAGTTTCAACCAAGTTGGACCAACAATCCGACCGTGTGTACGCTCCATCGGACAAACTTTTTTGAGTTTGGTTTTGTTTTCATCGGACAAAAGTTGGGTCTGCGAACGGACAAACTTTTGCCCAACAAAAGTCCTATGGAGCAAAGTCCTGCCGTGTGTACAGAAAACCATAGGACTTTTGTCCGATGGACAAAACAACCAATGTTAAAATCAACCAACAATAGCAGAAGTTGACCAAAGGGTGGCAGTAAAGATCAGAAAAGAGCAGAAAAAACAAGTGATGTTGTAAGAAGTTTTAAGAAAGTTTGCAGAAAAGTCCTGTGGTGTGTATGCTATGGGTGTTCCCGACCAACTCCGTTCGGACAAAAATCCACGGAAAAGTCCGATGGAAGTCCGACCGTGTGTACGAGGCTCTAGACATAGAAAAAAGTAGGATTTTTAAAACAGCTTACCTGTAAAATCCTTTTCTTGGAGTACATCACGGGACACAGAGCAGCATAGTCATTACCATGTGGGTTATATAGAATTACCTTCAGGTGCTGGCACTGGCAACTTCCAAAACAGGAAGTACCCTCCCCTATATAAGCCCCTCCCATCCGGGAGTACCTCAGTTTTGTAGCAAAGCAATACGTGTCCCCAAAAGAGGGGTGGGAGCTCTGTGTCCCGTGATGTACTCCAAGAAAAGGATTTTACAGGTAAGCTGTTTTAAAAATCCTACTTTCTTGTTCATACATCACGGGACACAGAGCAGCATAGTCATTACTATGTGGGACGTCCCAAAGCAATGCCAAATGAGGGGGGGATACACCATACATAAGCTGGGCGCCATCAGGCATGAGGATCTTTTGCGGCCTGCAACACACTGCGCCCAAAGGCGACATCCTCCTGACTTCTAACGTCCACCTGGTAGAACCTAGTAAACGTGTGTACTGAAGACCATGTTGCGGCCTTACAAATTTGAGCCAGGGAGGCCTGGTGATGCACTGCCTATGAAGTTCCAACTGCTCTCGTGGAGTGCGCCCTAACTTTGAACGGAGGCGGTCTCCTTCTCAAGCCATAGGCTTGTATTATGACCTGTCGAATCCACTTGGCTAAAGTAGATTTTGATGCTGCCTGACCCTTTCTGGGGCCTTCCGGCAGAACAAACAAAGAATCCATTCTACGAATCTGAGCAGTGGCTTTTAGATAAGCTTTAACTGCTCTTACTACATCCAAAGAATGCAATAACTTTTCCTCTACCGAGCTTGGTTTGGGGAAAAAAGAAGGAAGAACCACATCCTGGTTCAAGTGAAACCTCGATACCACCTTAGGAAGAAAGGCTGGGTAAGGGCGTAATACTACTCTGTCCTTATGAATAACCAGATATGGCTCCTTACAGGACATGGCGGCTAATTCCGACACTCTTCTAGCCGAGCATATGGCTACTAAAAATATCAATTTTCTGGTGAGTAGAACCAAGGAAATGTGCAGCAAAGGTTCAAACGGCTGCTTCTGCAGAACCGACAGAACCAAATTTAGATCCCATGGGCATATGGGAGCTTTAATCGGTGGAATAATACGAGTCACCCCTTGCATAAAGGATTTGACAAGTGAATGCATAGCCAGGGGCCTTTGAAATAGTATTGATAAGGCCGAAACCTGGCCCTTGATAGTACTTAAGGCAAACTTCCTGTCTACAGCCCACTGCAGGAAGTCCAGAATTCTGCCTATAACGTACTTACGTGGATGCCATTTTCTGGCCTCGCACCAAGTGATGTACGCCTTCCAAACTCTATAGTAGATCTGCCTGGATACAGGCTTCCTGGCATTGATTATAGTTGATACCACAGAGTTAGAGAGACCTCTCTTCTTTAGGATGTGGGATTCAATAGCCAGGCCGTTAAACTTAGAGTTAGTAAGGAAGGGTGGTATATCGGTCCTTGCGAAAGCAGGTCCGGACGACGTGGAAGGGTCCAAGGACTCCCCACAGACATTTTGATGATCTCCGCGTACCAGGCCCTTCGGGGCCACGCTGGAGCCACCAGGATCACCAGCTTCTTTTCCAACCTGACTCTGCGAAGGAGTCGAGGCAACAATTGTAGCGGAGGGAATGCATATATCAGTCTGAACTGATCCCAAGGGAACACCAGAGCATCCGAGCCGCAAGCGAGGGGATCCCTTGTCCGGGAGACAAATCTGTCCACCTTTGCGTTGAATCTGGATGCTAGCAGATCTACATCCGGTGTTCCCCACCGCTGACATATTGCTCGGAAGACCTCGGGATGAAGGGACCATTCCCCTGGGCATAACTGTTGGCGACTCAGAAAGTCCGCCTTCCAATTCTCCACCCCTGGAATGAAGACAGCTGATATACATGGGACATGCTTTTCTGCCCATTCCAGGATGTGACTTACTTCCCTCTGGGCTGCACGACTCCTGGTGCCTCCCTGATGATTGATATATGCCACTGCTGTGGCATTGTCTGATTGAATTCTGACAGGGGACCCTTGGAGTCTGGATGTCCAGGCTACTAGGGCATACCGGGCTGCTCGTATCTCTAAGAGATTGATGGGCAGGGTTTTTACTACATTTGACCATCTGCCCTGGAGAGACCATTGCTCCAGTACTGCCCCCCAGCCTATAAGGCTGGCATCTGTAGTGACCACCTTCCAAGATATCGGACTGAAGGGTTTTCCCTTCTGGAGATTCTGGGGGATCAACCACCAGCAGAGACTCTTCCGAACGGAAGGGGACAAAGCCATCGGGAAGTCTAGAGCCTGAATTTTTCCGTTCCAGGCTGACAATATGGCCCTCTGTAAATTCCTTGAGTGGAATTGGGCGTATGGCACAGCATCGAATGATGCTACCATCTTTCCTAGCAGCCTCATGCACAGGCGTATGGACGGCTGTCTTTTTGCACAAAGCAGACGGACCAAGCCCCTCAAAGAGGATACCTTGTCTAGAGGTAAGAAAATCTTCCTCTGATCTGAATCCAGCCGTAGCCCTAGATATACCAGGTTTTTCACTGGCTGTAGGGCTGACTTGTCCAGGTTGATGACCCAACCGTGAGATTCTAGATACTTGATTGTATCGACAATTACCACTTCTAGCTTGGCAACTGAGTGGTCCATCAACAACAGGTCGTCTAGGTATGCCATTATCGTTACACCTCGTGTTCTTAGATCGGCCAACAATGGGGCCAGAATTTTTGTGAACACTCGTGGTGCTGTGGCCAGACCGAATGGTAAGGCTCTGAACTGAAAATGGCGCCCTTCTACTGCAAAGCGTAGAAATTTTTGATGACCTGGAAAGATGGGAACATGCAAGTAAGCATCTTTGATGTCGATCGAGGCTAACCATTCCTCCCCCTGTAGGGCAGCGGTGACCGATCGGATCGACTCCATCCGGAAAGACCGGACGTTTAGAAATTTGTTTAGACTCTTTAGGTCCAATATGGGTCTTATGTCCCCGTTTGGCTTCGGGACTGTGAAAAGGTTTGAGTAGAAACCCAACCCCCACTCTTCCATAGGAACCTCCATAATTACTCCTTGGAGCAATAGTTGTTCTAACGCCAATAGGAGAGACCCTCTTTTCAGAGGGTCTCTTGGCATGCCTGACCACATAAAATGGGAAGGAGGAGACTCTTTTAACTCCAACTTGTATCCCAGAGTTACTGCGGAGAGCACCCATCTGTCTTTGATCGTCTCCCGCCAGGTCTCTGCGAACAACTGAAGTCTTCCCCCCACCCGTTTGAGTGGGGGCAGCCCTTCATAGGCTTGACTTGGAGGCTGGTTTAGTACCCCTTCGGATCCAGGGTTTCTTATTACCCTGTGACTGTCCCTGATTTTTACCCCCTGAGTTTGACCGAGGAGGCCGTCGGAACTGCTTAGTAGCAGACGTCGCAGGGATAGGAGAGGTAGTCCTCTTAATAGATGGACCCCTAGACCTCTTCTTACTCGGTAAGAGAGTACTTTTACCACTGGAAATCTTCTGGATATACTTATCCAGGTCCTCGCCAAAAAGGCGTTCCCCATGAAATGGGAAGCTAACTAAGAGCTTCTTACAGGGAGCTTCAGCAGACCAGTTTTTGAGCCACAGAAGCCTACGCATATGTACCAAAGACAGCGTGAGGCGGGAGGCCTGATGGATAGAATCCTTGATGGCGTCAACCACAAAGCATAATGCTCTAGGCAGATCAGCCAGAGCCTGGGCCTGCTGGTCTGGCAAATCCCTCAGGACCATTTTCATCTGATCCTTTAAAGCTTGGCAGACCCCAATAGCTGCCACTGCTGGCTGTGTAACAGCCCCTGCTGTGGAAAAAGCAGATTTTAATAAAGATTCCAATTTTTTATCTACTGGATCTTTAAACATTTGAACATTATCTACTGGACATGTCAGTGATTTGTTCACAGAAGAGATGGCTGCATCCACCGTAGGAACATTCCATCTCTGGGTGAACTTTTCCTCCATGGGATAGATCACCGGAAATTTCTTAGGCGGAACAAATAGTTTATCAGGATGTTCCCAGTCCTGGTATATAAGTCCTTCCAATAATGGATGTATTGGAAAGGAGCAATTAACCTGGGGAGCTTTTAGCGACCCCAATGAGGAGACAGCAGTAGTTGATGCTTCAACAAGAGGCATTTTAAATGCAGATCGAACCATGTCAGTTAGGGTCTGGACCCACAATCTTTTAGTCTGTGATGCTGAAAATGGTTCATCTACTGTCGATTCCTCAAAAACAGAGTTAACCTCCTCCTGATCCCCTTCAGGTAGGTCGGTCCCTTCCTGGGACTGTTGCTCTGCCAACAGGCACTCTAATGGAGGTGATGGAGATCTGGCGCGCTTTCTTTCCTGCAGAGAAGAAGCGATCAATGCTGCCAATCTCTGCTCCAATCCCTCCAGAGTTGAGGCAAAAACCTCCTCTGTTATATATGCAGGAGCAGGTGGACTGAGGACAGCCGCAGTACCTGGCACTCCCGGGGGTTCCTTATGGGTATTAACCTCTGATTTCTCAGGGGAGGAGGGTGCAGATGACTGCTCCAGATCCTCAGAGCCCGATGGAGACCCCCTACACTTCCTGAGAGGTATATCTCAGAGTTTTTTAGGCGGCATATTCCTTAGTTCAAAGCTGAGGTATTCCAGCCGCAATACACCCCTTTACTGAAATAGTCTAATGCAATTTGCTGCTATGTACATCAGTGGGTGTCTACTAATGCGTCTTTCTGGGGATGCCTGTATCAACCGCCCGCTGTAAGCCCCTATACCATGCTACCAGCTCCTTTTCATGCTCTGTCCATAGCAAGCAGCGTGGACTGAGTCCTTTTATCTTGCTGGGACGCCCGCACATGCGCAGAAGCGCTGGGCGCACAGAGCGCGTCATCCGCCAGGCTCCGCCCACTTTTTTTAAGCTAAATCTATAAAAAGAAAGCGTGTGTGCACGCGCGCACGTGCACGTGTGCGCTCTTGGCGCCCTGTAGGGAGAGGAGCCAGGGTCCCTGTTTCACCAGGACTCGGGGATGGAAGGAAACTACTTGGCAGCATGACAGAGGAATGCAGCTTCCCTGATAGAGAGCTCACTCATCTGCCTGGACTTTCACCATGGAAGGAATAGTCCCAAGAAAAAAAGACGTTCCACAGCAGCCTCTAGTGGACAAACACAGGTACCGCACTTTTGTCTTTTTTTTTTTTTTAAAACCTCCTTTATGAAAAACATTTCCAGGTTTACAGTTTTTAAAACTTCCTTTATGAAAAGACATTTCTAGGATTTCATAGGCATATACAGCTATTAGCGGGAATACCTTTAGGTAACAGGCAGAAAGACATATTAGGCTTGGGGGTCCCCTCAATAGAACCAAGTTCCTGAGGGGCCCCCACTTACCTTTTCCCCGCCGCAGGACTTTGTTTGGTCCACAGAAGCCCAAACTTCACCTCTCACGGCAGGCATTGTACTAGACCTTCAGGGACCGGGTTCCCAAGGATTCCACTCCCCTGGACCTGTATAGCACCCTGCACAGATAGCCTCTTGGTTTTGGGTATGACCAGAGCTCTGGATCCCAGGGTCCAGCCCTCCTAAGAGAGGCATTACAGGCAAAACCCTGCTCTTCTCTGCAAGGCCCGGGTACCGACCGTTTAGCTATGAAGCTTTTTTGGTTGGATCCGGAATAGCTTGCTAAGGCCCAGAGAACCTGTACACAAGCCCAGATGAATACATGTTAACCTTGGCCAACACCTTAGACACTGGCAAAAAACTGAGGTACTCCCGGATGGGAGGGGCTTATATAGGGGAGGGTACTTCCTGTTTTGGAAGTTGCCAGTGCCAGCACCTGAAGGTAATTCTATATAACCCACATAGTAATGACTATGCTGCTCTGTGTCCCGTGATGTATGAACAAGAAAGAGGAAAAGCAGGAGTATGATTGTTTATGAGGGAAATTGTGTCTCCAAGTGTCAATCAGGTGGAAGGAGGAAATCAGTTTGGAAAATGTAGTTTCTGTCGCTGTCCCTGAAGTGGGAGGCCAGAGCTGGAGTCTATCCAGAGTAGGGTTCAGCGTGGTATTGAAATCCCCCAGCCAAACTGCTTGGACTGAGGGATGTCATAAATGCAATCCCCTCTAGTATTATGGACATGGAGAATGAAGGAGGGACATAGAAGGCCAGAAGAAGGAGGGGCTCCCCAAACAGCTTAGTAGACAGGGAGACACAATGGCCCTGTGGGTCAGTAGAGGCTTCGTATAATTCAAAATGCACCGATTTGGCAATGAGTATGGAAACTCAGCGCACGTGAGCCGAGTGTGTCGAATGAAATGCCCACCCCACCCACGGGCGATGGAGCGCCATCTGTAATCTGCCCTCCACATGAGTCTCAACTAACACCACTATGTCAGCATGTTGCTTCCTAGCCTCCCTGGCGATATTCCCGAGTCTGGCTCGGGGTAAGATTTCAGTACCTAAAGCGGTAACCCCGAGCCAGACTCGGGATCGCATCGCAGGATACAGGGGAGGATACAGGGGAAGTTACTTACCTTGTCCCTGGATCCTGCGATGTGACCCCGCTGTGTGAGTGAGCCGTCATCTCGCTCGATCCACAGTGCCGCTGAGCTCCGTTCCCTGCGACGTTGCGGTGCACGGGGGCGGAGTTCGGCGCCAAATTCAAAAACTGAAACACACAATACACATACAGTATACTGTAATCTTACAGATTACAGTACTGTATCAAATAATAACACACACCCTTTGTCCCTAGTGGTCTGCCCAGTGTCCTGCATGCACTTTTATATAATAAAAACTGTTCTTTCTGCCTGGAAACTGGAGATTGTCCATAGCAACCAAAAAGTGTCCCTTTATGTCAAAAGTGGTTTTAGACCAGCTAGAAAACAGCGATAATAAATTAGAATCACTTGCAGAATTGAGGGATAGCGATTTGTGGGGAAATTCGTCATCAAACACAGAAAAACACTTTTATTATTATTATATTATTATTTGTTATAATTATTTTATAGTTATTTATTATATTATAGTTTATGATTTTGTTTTTTGAACTTTATCATACCCGGGGTGTCTACTAGACTCTGGTTTGGACAGATTTAAGTGAGTTATTCCTAAGAATTGCAGGCCTACAATGTAAAACGCCAAATTTCCATGCAGAATAATGGTACCGCTTTCAACACCTAAAATCTGACAGAATCATACCGCCAGGGAGGTTAAGGAAGGCAAGGGCTGCTGACCTCTTGACTTTCTCACGGAGACCCCTGACATTCCAGGTGGGGAATTTCAATGACGCCATGGGTCCCAACATGAGGAATGATGCAGCCCAGCTATACTGAGCAGCCTATCTCTGCCGGTGAAGTCCCCGGGAATCACATAAGACATAAATATCCTAGATAAGAATAAACTAAGCATAGTACATAAGACCTGTAATAGTATTAAAGTTTGCTGTGCAATCTGCGTTTTAGATACATCATACATCAATTTACTCAACGAACATGCTTCCCCACCCCACCCTGCACCCCAGAAAACTGTTCCGGGCATCATCTCAGAACAATTTAGAAAATTCAAACAGTAAAACAGAAAACGTTGCTTGGTAGAAACATAAAAGTAGGAGCTGCTGAGGTGAAAAAGAGTGTTGGTTCAAACCCCGCAATGCGTGGGTGTCACAAAGTAATGTTTTGCAGCTGCTCCAAGCATTGCAACTGTATTCCCAAGTGCTGAGTGGGGGATAGTCTCGCTGCACTTTGCACTTAACGGGTAGGTCTGCTACAATCCTGAGGCTCCGGCCTCCGATACAACAGACTGGGTTGCATGAGACCCCAGGAGAATGAAGGATACAGTTTTAACTTGACTCTCGCAGTGGGGAGAACCAAAACGCAGGTGCTCGCCCAGTCCAACGCCAACAGTAAATCACGTCAGGCAGTGGGCCAGGGTACATGGTGCAGAGGAACAAACAGGAACAGTATCAAGTGTGTGATTTAGTGCACCCAACCTGGCGCACGGCCCCAGTCAAACATGCGGGGGCAAAGGAGCCTAGCCCACTGCCAAGTACGTGAAAAAGTATGTAAGGGAGAATACTCACAAAGGCGTCAGTCAGCCTTCTCGGGTGCTGCTCAGCGTTCCAGCCAGGTGCTCACCTCTTCAGGGTCCTCAAAAAAGAGTGCGCGGCCGTTGTGTTCCACCCTAAGGCGGGCTGGGAATAGCATGGCATACTTGAGATGGTGAGCACGCAGTCTGCGTTTGGCCTCCATAAACCCTTGGCGACGGCGTTGGACCTCAGCCGAGAAGTCTGGAAAAATGGCGACTGTAACATTTCCAAGTGGGATGTTGCCCTTTTCTCTGGCCATCCTCAAGGCTGCATCACGGTCCTTATAATTAAGAAGCTTGGTGATGAAAGTGCGAGGGGGAGCTCCCTGCGGGGGCGGCCTAGCAGGCATGCGGTGGGCCCTCTCTACAGTAAGCAAGGGGGGGAAGGCCTCTCTGTCATAGGTATTGATAAGCAACTGTTCAAGAAACACAGTAGGATCCTTACCTTCCGCACCCTCAGGCAGGCCAATGAACCTCAGATTGCACCTTCTGAGTCTATTCTCCATGTCATCCTGCTTGGAGAAGAGCTGGTGGATCTGGCGCTGCATGCGGTCTGTGCTTTCCTGCAGGGGGGGGGGACGGCGTCTTCCACGTTGCTGAGCCTGGTCTCTGCTGTTTTGACCCGGTCCCAGAGTTTATGGAGGGCCTGCCTGATTAAGGAGATATCTACCTTGACCTCCTCAATTTGAGCCGTGAGCGAGGTCCGTCAGAAGGTGATAGCTTCCATGAGTCAGTCTGTGTCTCCCGCCGTTCGCTCTCCCCCGCCTTCACCGCGGCATTATCTTCGTCTGCCTCCTCTCTATCCTGGCAGCAGTATTGAGTCAGTTTTGCTACGGCCGCAGATTTCGGGGTTTTCGATGGAGACATGCCGCCTAGGGTCCTGAGCAATTCGGGAGTCAAGGTAGGAGCGGGTGGGTCGTCTCTGGATCACAGGATCGCTGTATAACAGGAGTAATGGACGGAGCTACTTGTGAAAGCATCCCACTCCATGCAGTGTCAGGCCACGCACCCATCTGTGCAGATTTCAATGTAAATCGCAGCCCTAAATAGCAAAATGTAGTACAGAAACTACTTTTTGAAATCGGTGCAGCCGCAGATGTGGAGTCGCACCAATTAGGACGGTGCCAGTGACGGCAATTGCCACCAATTTGACATGCAATTTGACATGTCAAATCGCATGTCAAAACGCTCCAGTGTGAACCAGGGCTTAAAGCTATTTTGATCAGCATGGCAGGTAGCATTTTCAGAAGGCAAAGTGAGCAATAGTAGACTTTATATTCTTCCAGTACATGTTTCTCTGCAACCCAAAAGCGATTAATATTATATGCAAATTGTGTAAGTGATAGAAAACATATAGCTATCTTACTTAAATTTTAAAGCTCATCTCCAGCCCAGGTTTTAGACAAAGTGGGGAAAGGATAGACCCCACCTTTTTTCTGAATTAGATTTGTAGTCTGTGACCCAATTTGATAGATTTTGTCTAACTTCCTGTTGGGAAAGGAAGTGATGGGAAATTTCCCCAGTAGGGGTTCAGGCTGCAACAAAACACTTTTTCTCGTAAAACTGGGAAGAATTAGAATCAATCAAGTTATTATTACTATCTGCTCTCTAAACCCATATTTATTTTTTTTGCTGTCATGGGAATATGAAATTAGGTGAAATTTCCCCAATGGCTCCATGGACAGCTATAAAAAAAAATAAACCTTAACAGGATTATTTATTCCTTCTAAGCCTATACAAAAACTAAGCAAAAAAAAAAAAAGGGGCTGTAAATCACTTTAGCAACCTAACAAGAAATAAAAACACGAGAAAATGTTGAAGTCTATGGGCAAGCCTTCTGTAGATATTTGATTATATTGCTTTCTGTTTGTATACGCAATTAAATAGAGCATATGATCCTGTAATGACACAATATTCTAATATGCGGCACTAATCATTTTCAGATCTATTTGATATATGGTGATGGGTGTAACGTAAAAAGATGTATAAAAAGACACACAGGCAGACCAATAATTAATTAGTGCACAGGGTAGTGCAAAATCAGAACCGTATCCCTATGCTGAGGCCCCGCACCTAAATTAACAGGTGTGGTTCCGAAGAAGTTCGCTGATAGGTGAAGGAAAACCAGTCAGCGTAATGTCACCATGCAACGCTGATGATCTTACCTGACCCACTCTCCCACCCTGCCCAACTATTGGGGAAGCAGGCTGTTTTTGCAGGACTTCAATCTTTCTGGGCTATTGCACTAAAAAATAGGAGCTGGCAAGCCCGGACTGCACACAGCATGAGGATTTGCAACAAACCCCCCCTTCTCTGAGACATGAGGTGGTGAGCATACTGATGTACAGCGGCTATATGCTGCCCAGTGAATGCTATATGGGACTTGTGTGTTGAATCCTCACCAGTCTATATATATCCAGCGACATCTGGCTGTGAATCTCCTGTTGTGGGGTTGACTTATATCAACTTATGTGATTGGTTTTGCTGTTTATCCATAGATCCTATCCAAGATACAGCCAGCTACTCCCGTTTGCATCCTGCACTTATCTCCCCATCCAGCCTGTACTACCCTCATTGTGGTTTAATTGAACATTCAGCCTCAGCGGCATTCTATGTGGATTGCTACACCTTTTGATTGGAATATCACCAGGGTTTTTGTCTTTGGATGGAGTGGCTATACCATTTGAATAATCTCATCCTTTCTTATCCCCATAGACTTATTGCAGTGTGGACTGAATGTGGTGGTTGTATGAGGTGTGCTGCCGGCAAGACTCAGTTGTTTAACAATGTTGTCATTTTTAATGTTTGCATCAGTGGTATTTTTTTTGCACTAATTAATTTTAACCATATTCAATAAAGTTGATTCTTTAAGTCTATTTTTTAAGTCTATTTTTTAAGTCCATGGTGTTACTTTATAGCAGGGATATGCAATTAGCGGACCTCCAGCTGTTGCAGAACTACAGGTCCCATAAGGCATAGCAAGACTCTGACAGCCACAAGCATGACACCCAGGGGCATGATGGGACTTGTAGTTTTGCAACAGCTGGAGGTCTGCTAATTGCATATCCCTGCTTTATAGGGTTTCTTGGTGATCTCTATCCCCATTTTTTTCATGACGGGTGTAACGTGGCAATAGGTGTAACGGGTGTAACGTGGCAATAACGGGGTGTAATAACGTGGCAATATTTTTTAAGTATTTCTGTTTTCTTTTTGATTTTTTCAAGCAGATGATACAATGACCGGGGATGGTGGTGAGTACCTGCGGCCAGAAGACCTAAAAGAACTAGGAGATGACTCTCTGCCAAGCAGCCAGTATTTGGATGGCATGACCTATTTGAGGTACAGCTTGGAGGTTGGACGCTCAGACAGGTATGAAGGAATGACCATTGTGTTTACATGCAAAATGTATTCTTTAGCTGTGAAAACAGAGAAGGTGGAGGCAGATGAAACTAGTTTTAATCAAAATGGCAGAAAGAGAGTGGCTGTTTATTACAGGTGGACACAGAAAATGCCCTCCCTATGCCCAGCTGTCATTTAACAAAAATAATCCTTCATAAAACATCAGTCTTCAATTCTCATAACAAAGACTGACAGGAGACTCCAAAACTGGAAGTACTACCTCCTCACAAGTTGCATGTTGTAGAAATCAAAAAACCACTATTCAGTGTTTAGTGTGAACACCCATCTACATCTAGATCACAAAAAACATTGAGTAAAAAACGAATTGCAGTGATTCCCAATGATTGTGCAGAAGTCATAGCTTGTAGTTTATCATTATATTTAAATGTGTATCCTAATAGTATACCTTGTAATGTGTAAAGATTTCTTACATAAGTTTTTTTTTTGGTGTAGGGAATAAATAGACTTTTAGTCAGTAGAATTATGTGACAGCAGTGTCATAGCTGAGCTTAAATCAGATCTTTTGTGAAGGTACATTTACCCGTGGGTGATATCTGATTGCAGCGCATGATGTATTTTCTTCTTCTCTGCAGTTAGCTTTATGGTGTGCTAAATTGCTGTTTTAAATTCAGAGTCAATACCTAGAGATTATCTTAACAATAGAGACAAAGCTGAGTAGTTGATGACTACTCCTATTTATAGCATGTTGTGTTTCTGTCAGTCTAAAAAAAACACCTATTTGGCATTCATGAATAAATGTAATAGGCAGCATAAAACACAAACATTTATTGCATAGTAGAAATTTTAGTGGTGTTACGCATTAAAGCGTTTGTTATCCTAAAAAAAAAAATAACACAGTGGGGTTACAACCACTATAAGATCCAATAATGGGAGGGACACTAGCACTCATCTAAAGAATCACATACACAGTAAGTACGGTAATAAATAAAGAAAACCTAACATACAATAACTGTAAACTTTCCCTGGAAAAACAGTCTATATGTAAAGTGCCTGCATCAATGAACCCCTCCAGAAACTCATTTACTTCAGAAAGCACTGTAACTGTCTTGCGCTCAGGGTCTAAAGCTATTGCTGTACCCACAATCCTGGATTAGAGTAAACTTGTTGTCCCATTTGCAGTTAATAGGAGGTTGATTTACTAAAACTGGAGAGTGCAAAGTCTGATGCAGCTCTGAAAAGAAACCAATCAGCTTCCAGATTTTTTGTCAAAGCTTAATTGAAAAAAGCTAAAGTTGGAAGCTGATTGGTTTCTATGCACATCTGCACCAGATTTTGCACTCTCCAGTTTTAGTAAATCAACCTCATTATGTTCATGCATGGAGAACAGAACGTCAGCTGACTACCACTGTTAACGAACGGTTTAAACCCCTTCATGGTTGCCAATTATGTTGACCAAAATCAATATATTATGAGATTTAATATTTCTCTAATATGATTTGGTAAATGAAAGTTCTTGAAAGTAAAAGCTTCAACACAACAACAGAAAGGTAAATAGTATGACGGTCTAAAACTAACAAACAGCCATCCATCTAGTTACTGGAAAAGGAAGCAATATTATGAGAGCTCTAACATACTACTAGGTACAAACAGTAAGAAATAAAAGACATAAGGCAAACATTTAGATAAGTACCAGGGATATATTCCATAATTACCTTTGAACTGTGCATGAAGGCCACATTCTCGTAACTGGTGTTCCAAAGACTTCTAACTTCTCCATCTAATCCCTTTCTCTAGTGCAGTGATGGCGAACCTTGGCATCCCAGATGTTTTGGAACTACATTTCCCATGATGCGCCACTACACTGCAGAGTGCATGAGCATCATGGGAAATGTAGTTCCAAAACATCTGGGGTGTCAAGGTTCCCCATCACTGCTCTAGTGTGTGCGTACTCATATAGGCCTCTCCTGCATTAGTTTTCATGGAGAGGCTCTAATTGGTGGGCATAGCTATTCCCTATATTCAAATCTTACTCATCCCTTTTAGAATTGGCTAAATCCCACCCCCCTGTATTTAGCATTAATCTACCCCCTTTATTGCAAATCCTTACCACACTCTTTTTTGGAAGGAAACTTAAGTATGCACACGTTAGCAAGCGTTTATGGGGGAAATTTACGTATTCATGAAAGGATGGCCTCCCTCATTGCATATCTAAACAAGGTGATCATTTGAAGTGGATATATGAAAAACAAACTGGTTTTGGTCCCATTGTTCAGACAAACAAACTCAGGCACCGAACTGTCTATGAAAAGCTTTCTCACATACAGTAGTAATTCATAGAATATTCAACTTGGTAAACAACTACCCTCCATCTTCAGAAAAAAGACATATCAGAAGACATATTACACACGCACATTGATCAAACTAAAATATATTAGTAAATACAATGTTATTTATATCTATTAGTGGAGATTTCACATCAATTCTTTATCTAACACCACTCATATGGAGTACCCTCAAAACCCAATGAAAGTAAAGAAACGTTTAGAATCCCAACCTTGGGTCTTAGGTATAAATTTTATATTTTGTATCGAGACCTTAATATAAAAAAAGCTCTTTAGTTAAGGAAAATAAAAGTTTATGCAATTCGTAGCTTGAAGCATATAAATATTTTTGTTATGTTGAATGTATAGTATTATTCAGAGCAACCCGCAGTCTACCATATTTCTATTTGAAATATTTATAAAATGTAGGAAGAATGTTCAGCAATTAGGAATAGAAAAAAAAAAGTTTAACTAACATCACCACCACATCCATTTTACTGATGTTAATGGTTCATTTTACCTACCCAACTATATATTTTTTTTAATGATTTATTCTTTACTTGTTTTTCTCTGACTAATGCATTAGTTACCCTTCATTTCTTAACAGTTTTTCTGTCATTATTCCCTTTGTTTTTCTCCCTTCCATTTATATGGATTTAATCCCACAGTACTATGCCTAGGTAGGTATGACATTGCATGAGATGACTGTTTCCCATAGGTTCACCTCCCAGCATACAGTATATGTTCTTCCATAAAAATGCTAATTGTGACCTTCGAAGCACTACCTCTATGTTCTGTGTTAACATTAAGTCACTGTGCTGCTTATTGAGCATTCAGTCTTCAATGTCATATATATATATATATATATATATATATATATATATATATATATATATATATATATATATATACACTAAGGAGGATATACTGAAAAATTTGCTTAGTGAATACAGTGATTAGTGAAAATTCTCTAGTTTTTAGCATATCAGCACCATCAAGTAGTACTATTATGTGAACTTCCCAACGCAACCTCTTTCACAACTGAGGCACCAGAGCATTGAACAAAAAGTTTTAATATGGCAGTCATTTTATCTATTTATTCCAGTTATTAAAGTTTTTTGGGCAGTCATTAATTCCATAGAGATAGTCCGTGCATTGTCTAATCCTGCTACACATACCCAGCATAAATATGTATTTTATCTTAATTGTTTCCTTTAATATTAGAATTATTTAAAACATATATAAAAACTAAAGGCCATTATTTAGTAAAGTTTTTTTTTATTTTTTTCATAGATTTATGGGTCAGTAATGATCACCCCTTTAGTAAACTACTACTAAATCTTTAGGGCTGCATGTTTGGGGTGCTCTTTAAGTTTATATGGAATAAAATCAGGTTCATAGTATTTTGTTCAAAATTTCAAAACAATTTTCTCATTTAGCTAGATGATTTAAGTTTTTTATAGCAGTGGCTTTTAATTAAATGTTTTATTCACAGTTTCTTGTAACATTCTTAATGTTGTCTGTTTTTACAGTTGTTGTGAAATCTGTACCCAGCTTTTGTGTGATGCTTTATATGCTTTATTTGTGTCTTTGGCATCAGCATCATGTAAATGACTTTAAAAGAGCATGAAGCTGATTCAGTGTTAGTGCAGTTTGTATCTTCCAGGGGATGTTCTGCATGTATTATTCATGCAGTTAACCTAAAGTTACTCTTTGTATACACATTTATCCAAAGGTAATTGTTTAAAGAATTTCATTCTCTAATATTAGACCACATTTATATTAAGGTTCTTGTTTTCTGATGCTATATTTTACCCATATTAAACTGTTTTATGTTTATTGTATTCAAAGCATTTACATGTGGTCTTTTTGAGACATTATAGTCTCCCCTGGAAGCTGCATAGATGCTTATTGCTAATGGTTTCATTCTTTGGCTTGTCCTTCCATCCCACCTTCCCAAACCCAACACAACTGCTGATGTGTATATGTGTGAACCGACCAGCCTGCGATCCTTCAGTTCAGACAGGTCCCACGCGATGAGCCATTCTTCATACCTCAGAGGCAGTGCCATGATAGATGATACTGTTATCATACCCCATGACCAGGTGGGTACTTTTATTAACTTTTTGTATTTCTCATATAATAAGTGAGATGTTTTAAATGAAGAATGGTGATTTTAATTAAAGTGGTTGTATACCCTATTTTTGAACTTTTACCTACAGGTAAGCCTATAATAAGGCTTACCTGTAGGTAAAAAGAATATCTCCTAAACCTGCGCTGGAAGCAGCATACCGAAGAAATTATTGAAATACATGTGATATGACTATCACATTTTTACAGACTTACCCTTCTTTACTATTTAAATGCTGTTAAACTCTCACTTTGATTTTTATTAGTGCATCCTGTTCCCCAGGGGGCAAAGTACATGTAGTACTTTGCCTCATCTTCCTATGTGCTGTCTAAAGCTATTTGTGAGGTTTGACAGAGTGCCCCTATTCCCTTCACGGCTGTCTTGCAATGCAAGCAAGGAGACAGCTGCTTTGACAAATGGCACTATTTTATGTCTCCAAACACTTGCCCACTTGCCTGGAACATTTTAGCTGACAAGCCCTCCTCCACCTGCATTTCTTCTGAGACACTTGTATAGGACAAGTGCTTGGGGGTGGAGAAAAGTCTCATTAGCCAAAGCAGCCATCTCCTTGCTATCTGCATAGTTTGACAGCCTTTGTTTGGAGGAGGGCAGGCAAGGTGACCTCACAGCTAGCATATAGGCTAATGGGACAAGGTATTGCATTTACTTTGATCCCAAGGGGAACAAAAAAATAAAATAAAAACTGAAGTGTTATGAAACACACGCCTACGGCAGCTAGCTAACTGGGGCATAGACCCTTGACTAGGGGTAGGAGGGAATAAGGGGAATCTTATTCTGAGCATGTAAGACTGTGATACACTTGTTCTCAGTCTTCACTACCTCTGGCCACCACTAGAGGGAGACACCACTCCAATTTAGCTGGCTGATCACACACAGGCAGATATGAATCCTAAATACAATCTGGTGCAGTCTAAGGATTGGGGAGCAGTCTAGCAATTAGCACACACTACTTGGATTCCTCCAGCTATCCTACAAGCTAGAACCCCAATGTTAATCACTCCTCCCATTATTCACACACTCACACACCAGAAACACAACAAACTGTAGCTTGCCACCACCTAGCAGTTTGTCCACAGACTGGTCTGCTAGGCAACCACACAAACACACAGATCTCCATCTGACAGAATTGCTAGTTTACATCTGTATGCAATCTACCAACACACAGTGCAATTGCATACAGATTGGCAATGAACTTACAAAGACACTAAAATGCAACAATCTCTCCAGGAAAATGAGCCCTATCTTAGCACAAGGAAGGCACTTATAAATTTTATAATTTAATATTCAAAAAATTGGGCAGTGCATGAAATATATACAGTACAAAGGAAAATAATTACAAAAAATACAAAAAAGGACATACAGAATTGGCTATTCACTATGAGAATAAAAACAGGAGCATGTCAGAACATCCGCAATTCACCAGTCAGAGGGACCAGCTCCATATGAATCACCCCACCTCAATTTATTGAACTATGAATGGACTTTAGCCCTTGGCCAATCAACCCTAAGGGATGTTGATGTCCCAGCCCACAGGACGGTTTATGTTCTGAAGTGAACAGGATCAAATGGGCCCTGGACAGTTCCAATGGCTGGGTCAAGGTTAGGGTTTTTCTGACACCAGTATCAGTTCGATGGCGACAGTACCAATCACTGCCAGGCGCCCTATAACCCTTTTGTGTGTTTCTCCGGGATTCTACATACCCTACAAATACAGTTTTACACGTATAGGTAGCCCAAAATATGTACAACCAGAAGAAATTATTTTAATCTCCCTGCAACTAATATTTTAGCTTTTATGACAGAAAAAATATATTCCTCAGATTTGTTGATATAAATCAAAGTTGGCAGACAGTTCGGGGCCTTCTACTGTCCCCTACTGGTTCTTGTAGATGGAATGACTAGGACTTTTCTTTTGAGGCTTCAGGAAGGTGGCAAACTATGTCTACCTGGATGGGATCATTTTATAGGCATCTAGGTCTATACTCTAGCCTAGAAGCTTGCTCTGCCCTTTTCAAATGCTAATAGAAAACATACGTCTATGAGCAATTGCCGATTAATACCATAGAATTAAACTACATCTACAATCACATTACTTCTAGGGATCACGTCACATCTCAGTTATTGGCAAAACTAGCCTACTTTTACATTTATGTTGCATGAAGTGTTAGACTTCTTTTTTAACATAAACATGTACTGAGTAAAATACATCAGCACATTGGGTAGGGAGTGGTGCTGGATCTGAAAAAGTTTCCATATTTGATATTGTAGCTTTGTAACATAAGTGTGGTTATTAGGCCTCTTCTTAAGGGACAACTGTACCATTGATTTAAAAATCAATATTGTGATAGATCTAGCATACTTATTAAATCACAATATAAAGACTTCACGATTTTTTACCATAAAGCAAGATTTTGCCATGGTCCTAACTTTGTTGCTAAAATCTGCCAAAATGGTGGCTGCTGACAACATCGGACAAGTATACATGAAGTATTATCCCATGCTCTACAGCATTCAATGCACCTGAGAAGCCAGCCAACCATGGGCTAACAAGTAGGGAGGATGAACAGAGGGGGTGCAATTTGGTTAAAACTTGAACATTCTTGCATGGTAAACTGCATTTTTATTGCCGGAGAAGGGTGTATTGTTCTTTTGTTCAGTGCTGGTGCACATGTGAATGCTGCTAAATCCCCTCACCATGTCCACCACATGGGTAATGGGTGAACAGGACAAACAAAGGGGGTGGTTGGGTGGGAGTGAGTTTCCTTGGGTGCATTAAATGCTGGGACTTTTAGAGCACAAGAGTGTACTTCCTGTTCTTCCTGTTGTCCCTTTTAAAGGAGCCTGGATGGTCACTTAGTGATAATGACAGCTCAGCGGGCAACATTTTGGTTGATATAACAACAGAATTAATTTAGGCAGACTATGGAAAAATCTAAGTTTTTGTGGTAAATAGGTATAGTATTTATATTGCTAATTTAATGTGTGGTAAGCTATTAGCAGTATTTATTAAACAAAGGTGCAGTTGTTCTTTAAGACAGAGTTGTCCTGTAAGACCTTGGATAAAAATCATTTGCATTACATGAAAGCTATACAAGGATTGACATTGCTGGTTTCTTGGCTCCTATTTTGAGCGCAGGGTACAGTACGTTCTGAGATATTGTTAGGCTGGCCATAGATGGTTCGAATCCTGCTGAACCGTCCGAGATTCAAACCTTGTTGTGGGCAGGCTGAAAGTACCAAGTTCGATCAATCAACTTGGGTACAACCAACCCTTGGTTGCAGGAAAGAAATTTTCTCTGTCTATGGCCTACCTGAAGCAAGTGGACAACAAGATAATGAGAACTTTCATAAGAACTGGACTAGGCAGCTTTCATGTTCCTCTCACGTTGGTTTTCTTGATAAATGTGGATGATAAGTCATAGAATTGGACCTTAAGTTTTATATAATGAAAACAAACTTTAGTGCATTTTCCTGCCCTGAAATTTGAGTATATTATAGATTTGGAAGGCCAAAGATAAGGGATCTCTCACAGATAAAGCTAGGTTGTGGGAAATTAACTCTTAGTTTGAATTAAGTGCTGCCAGAATCCATTGCCATCGGGACTCAATGCTAGATTGCAGCGCACACATAAAAAAGGCCACCTTGACACTATGCCCGAATTTACAAATACATATATAATTATGGATTAAGCATAGCAACATGTTTTTCAAAACATTAGCATATACCGATGAATATTTACATAAAGCTGTTAGGCCTGTATATTCACTTTAGGTTATACTGGTGCAGAAGCTATTAAAGTGAACAAACTAGGTTCCAAAATCTGTTTGGCAGCAGATCGTATAATGTTCAGATTTATTTTTATTCAGACTGTTATATCCTAAAAAGCCATTGTGTTCAGGGGTTCAGTGGGTCTCCTTTCATCAGGGCTTGTTATTGTTTTACAAGGAGTGCACTGAACTAATAGAATTAAAGGAATCTTGTGGGGAAGAGCTACTAGCTAGGCCTTAAGAGTTACTCGCCACCAGTTTCCACACCCAACCCCTACTCTGCACTGCCCCTAATTCCACCCTAAACACACCCTCCTAAGAGCCCATTCACACAGGGGCGTCTTTGGATCCGACTCCAAATCGCCCCAGGTCGCCCCTAGTCGCCTCAGGTCGCGCTGGCTGAAGAAATCAATGTAAGTTAATGGAGCCGTCCTTATGCACACTACTGCAGTCGCTCCGACTTCAAAAAAGGTTCCTGTACTACTTCAATCCGACTCCTAGGCGACTGCTAGGTGACCTGTAACCATTCATTTCAATGGGAGTCGCCTCTCCCTGTCTTAATAGGAGCGACTCTCCAGGAAGATAACATACATTTCTCCTGCAAAACTCTCTCTCCCCCCTCCCTCCCACAGAGCTGATTCTTGTTTGATTGGCCACTGGAATGTCTCCTGTCCTGCAGGCAACTTGGAGTTGCCTTGTAAATAGCTCCAGGTCGCGCTGTGATTCATACTCAGGTCGTGTCTGAGTTGCCTCATAAAATCGCGCTGGAAGTCGTGTTGCCCCTGTGTGAATGGGCTCTTAATTATCTCATGAAATGACACTGTTAAATGTTTTATGCAGAATTCAGTTACAAAAATAAATATTAACTACAACACCTTTAACAATGTTGACATAAAGCAATGTAAACATAAAAAGAAAATAAGTGCTTTACATCAATAGCCAATTCCAACCCCCCCTCCCACCAATCTATCATACCTATGCCTCCAATTCAACCCCCGCCCCCCGATCTATCATACCGGTGCCTCCAATTCCACGCCCCCCGAATCCATCATACCTATGCCTCCAATTCCACCCCGCCCCCCCAACCCATCATACCTATGGCTCCAATTCCACCCCCCCCCCCAATCCATCATACCTATGCCTACATTTCCACTCCCCCCTCCCCCCAATCCTCCTTCATACCTATGCCTCCAATTCCACCCCCTCTCCCCCCAATCTATCATACCTATGCCTCCAATTCCACCCCCTCCCCCTAATGCATCATATCTATGCCTCCAATTCCACCCCCTCTCCCTCCCAATCTATCATACCTATGCCTCCAATTCCACCCCCTCCCCCTAATCCATCATATCTATGCCTCCAATTCCACCCCCCCCCATCTATCATACCCATGCCTCCTATCCCCCCCCAATCCATCATACCTAGGCCTTCAATTACCCCCCCCCAATCTAGCACATCTAAGCTTTCAAACCCACCCCCCCCTTTCTCCCAGCACACCTCTTGTTCTATCCCCCATCATACCAATGCCTCCAACCCCATCCCCCCCTCCAGCAAATGTACTGATTCCAATCGACCCCCAGCACACTGTCATTACTATTTTCCTGGTGTGTAGCGGCTGCGGGTCAGGCATTGGTGCACACTGAAGGCGGGCGGACACTGAGGGGGGGGAGAGCGGGCCAAGAGGGTTTGAGCCCGCCCACTTGGGACTGAGAAAACATGCAGGAGGGAGGTAGAGAGGGGCAGCCCCAGGTGACTGTACAGTACTCATTAAAATGCCGACGCTGCAAGCCTTTATGGAGTGGAAATTTTGAGGGCTGCTATGGGGTATTAGTACGATCCCTCCAGATGCTGACAGGATCAGGATCCCCTCAAGATCCATCACCCCACACCTTTCTTCTACTTCCTGCGCCCTAAATATTTAGCCAGAATACACTTAGTTAAAGTTGTGTGTCTCTGCGTGTGTGTGTCTATATATCTATCTGTCTATATACAGATATATCTATATAGATATAGATAGATATATCTATATCTATATCTATAGATATAGATATAGATAGATATCTAGATCTATATTTATATATCTGTTTTCTATATGCAAGCAGTCTTAAGTACCTAAATCATAAATATGATCTGATATTAGCTGGTTTGATCCCCTGTACAGTAAGGCTCAAACTGGGGAAGGGGGAGAGCAGCACAAGGAACTAGTAAACTGTGCTTCAGGGCTCATGTACTAACAAAGGACATGCTGATAGGAAGAGAGAGCATAATGACATAGCAGTCTGCTGCTTCTCCTTACACTGTCCACTGTCCAAAGGTTGGGGGAGGGACAAGACCTGTATGTTTTACTTCCCTGCAGCAAACAAAACTTCCTGGTCTCCTGCCAATTAAAGGTGTGTGGCACAGCTGTATAAAACATAGGACCGGATGGACAGAGTTACCAATACTTTGTCAAGATTTAACAGCCTTATATGTATATCATCTGTGTATTGAGCTGCATGCCTCGAGTTCACCTTTACGCTATTCATATTTTCTAGGATATTTTTTTCTTATTGGACTTCCTATATAATATTGGCAGTGCCACTTTTTTTGTGTTTCATCCTTTTTTTGTTTGAACCATTATGTATGCTCCTTTGTATGTTTAGTATGTTTACAAATTGGAACCTCATTTATTTGTAAAAGTGGAACTATAGCCAAAACCTTTTTAGTTTTGGATAGAGTGGGGAATGGCTTGAACTATTGTAACCCTGAAAGGTATTTTTTTTATTGCTGTTTGTACTGTTGAGGAGATTCCCCTTCGCTTTCTATTCCTGGTGACCACACAAGTAGTTGGGGAAATTCTCCACCAGTGATACAGACAACAATCAAGGCCTGACATAGGTTCAACCTCTACCTAAAAATAAAACATTATTTGTATAAGTCATCTATACAAAATAAGTTTGTTATACTTACTTATATTATTCTTTATTGTAGGTTTCATATTTGACAAAAACAGAGCAGAACACTTATCGGCTAAGCTGGGGGAACGATAATTTAGACAACGTTGCACTTTCTTCAAGTCCAATCCATTCTGGGTGAGTATACCTCATACAGTGCCATTAGCTAAGGCTATATGTGAGTATTTTAAGGAGTAGTGTTCCTTATGGATGACAGAACATTATTGTGTTGTTTGTGATTGTCATTCGATGTAGTGTGGGAAATCTATAAAGTGAAGGAAGAGATTAATTAGTATTACCAGCAGGTGGCAGTCAAGCTAAAAACAAAAACAAAAAAACACAAACATATTCTCCTATGTCAGATGTAATTATTATTCACACATTTACTCATGTATGGGATTGTGAGTGACACTTTGGGGTCTATGCATGTTTGACATACTAATATATTATAAGGAAAAGTAATATGACATTTTATACTGATTTGGTTAAGGTGAAATCCCTTCATCTTGTGTGCTTACACCAAACCATTTTTAGGATTTAGAATGCATAAATCTTATATCACATTGGCATGGTTATTTCAACTGACAGCCTTATTCAATAGGGCAAAGAGTAACGTGTACTTATGGATACCAAACAATAACACAACATCCTGCACTAGTAAGGCTGTAGCTCTCCTCTTGAGTTTGTATGTCAGATTGTTATCTGCCCAGAGGACAGTGGCAGCATTTATCAGGACTTTCCTTAATGTATTCTTGGTTCACATTATGATTTAAATACAGAAATGTATTATAAATGTTTTATTAAAAGGTTATGGTTCAGTGTGCAAGTTGTGTTTGTACCCAAGCCAAAGCTATGTGATTTCACAAATTTGAGGTGTGTTAATCATCATGCAAATATAAACATTACAATATAAAGTATTCAATACTAAATAATGTCTATAGCTCAAGTACCAAAGATTTTCCTACATGTGTAATATAAAATCCGTGTGTAAACACAGCAATTAAAAGAATGATTATCCAATGTAGTGATTCTTCACATTTTAAAATCCTTTAGTAAATCAGCTTTAAACTGTGTTCCATAGTCTCCAACCAAGGTTCAAATATCCTTATAACCCCAAGGTTGTATATGCTCAGCAGGTATGATGACTATTCTCCTCAATTAGGTCCACGTTCTGCTAAGTGCCAGTTGAGAAAAGAAAGTTACCGCTCCAGGTGAATGTGCTCCGCAATCAGTATATTCTCAGGAAGACAATGGGTGCTGGAAATGCACGTAGCAAATGGAAAAAATGGATGATAAATGGACAGCCGCACTCTAAAAAACCTTGATGGTTGCCTTTATTATAAAATTGGATAAAATGCACTACAAATCACTGCAAAACCGGGACAACAGCTGACATGTTTCGCACTACAACCTATGAATAAGCACTAGGTTGTAGTGCGAAACATGTCAGCTGTTGTCCCGGTTTTGCAGTGATTTGTAGTGCATTTTATCCAATTTTATAATAAAGGCAACCATCAAGGTTTTTTGGAGTGCGCTGTCCATTTATCATCCATTTCTTCCAAGTGCCAGTTGACACAGGGGCAGCATGACTTGCAGTGCGACTCTGCAAGGCCATCTGCACACGACTTCAGTGGCGACTTGCAAAATGACTTCTGTACAGAAGTCAATGCAAGTCGCCCTGAAGTCGTCCCAAAGTAGTACAGGAACCTTTTTGTAAGTCAGAGCGACTTAAGTCGCTCCTATTAGAACGGTTCCATAGTACAGAACGGAGCGCGATTTGTCAGGTGGCTAAGTCGCCTGACAAGTTGCCCCTGTGTGAACCAGTGTCTTGTCGAGCTAGTTCCCCTATCGGATAGGGTCTGGCCTCTACTGCGCTGGCGCAGACGGAACCCACTGAAATCTCCAAACCTGATCAGCTGTTCTTCAGGTGTACACGGCGCATGCGCGGCTGGGGGGGGTTAGACTTTTAATTACAATAAGGAACGGTGTCCTGAACAGCAGAGGTGCTACACTTCTGACATCCAGGCTCATTCCTTACCATCCCAGTGGACTTGGAGCATGTTAAAAAAAGAGCCAGGAGGCCGAGCGAGCGAAGCGAGGACGTGAGGCCGACTGGCCACTTACAGCGAGGTCCACGTCGCCCTGGAACTGTTGCAATAACAACTGAGGGGCGGGTACACCTGAAAACAGCTGATCAGGTTCGGTGACTTCCGTCGCCTCGGATTGCGCCTGCGCAGTCAAGGAGGAACCATAACGATAGGAGGTACCATATCGGCAGAACACCGGCACTAAATCTGCTGAAGCAGAATTCCCATCCAAAACAAAACAATAATTCCCGAAACGCACAAAAAATATGCCAATAGGCAGATAGCAATTGCACGTTAAAGAAAAATGTGTGGTAAAAAAATTGCAGCAACTGCCCTTTGCTGTTGTGCAACAAACGCACACACACAAAAAAAAAAGTGCATAAGCGTTACGTACAGGTGTGAATAAGGCCTTTGAATTTGGATCTGTAGACTTAATTTTGTATTGATTACTTTATTTTGTTTTTGCATGGTGTTATTAGCAGTTTTCATGCTGGGAATTCTTTCACTTTATTATGGGTCTGTTTTTAAATGCTTTCACACAACTTTCACGCAGGATTTACACATATTCCAATTGGATTTAATTGGATATGTGTGAAAATTGTGTGGAAACATTGATAAATAGACCACTGGGGGTGTATTTACAAAAGCCAAATCCACTGTGTACTACAAGTGCCCTGCAAGTGTACTTGGAAGTGCAGTCGCTGTAGATCTGAGGGGGACATGCAAGAAAAATAAAAAACAGCATTTTTGCTTGCACATGATTGGATGGTGGAAATCAACAGAGCTTCCCCTCATTTCAGATCTTCCCTTCAGATCTACAGTGACTGCACTTCCAAGTGCACTTGCAGTTCACAGTGGATTTGCCTTTAATAAATCAACCCCTATGTCTATATACACGGGTCAGCCATAACATTTTGACTATTCATCATAACCCATCAAGTCTTAAGCCTCATACACATGACCGGTTTTCTCGGCAAGTAAACCGTGCGTGTGTACGAGGCTTTCAGGTTTTCCGTCAAGAAAACTGGCCAGAATCTCAACGAGAAAAATAGAGAACCTGCTCTTTATTTTCTCGTTGGGATTCTCTTCGGCCTGTTTCCCGACGAGAAACCAGAGAGTGTGTACGCTTACCTGTCGCCATAGCATCCTAGGCATAGGTGGGGTGTAGCAAGATGGCGGCGATGGCATCGAATGTGACGAGCGCACGCTCGTTGTAGTCGATGACGTAACCGCGTTCGTTCCATTTAAAAGAATGGCGGTTCTTTTGAATCAAGTGTGTGTACACTCGGCCGGGACAAGTTTCTTGTCAAGAATCTCGTCAGGGAAAAACAACGGGTTTTTTCCTGACGAGATTCTCGGTCGTGTGTACTAGGCTTTAGACTCCACTGGACCTCTGAAGGTATTCTGTGGTGTCTGGCACCAAGCCGTCAGTAGCAGAAAATGTAAGTTCTGTAATTTGCAAGGTGAGGCCTCCTTGGACTGGACTTATTTTTCCAGAACATCCCACAGATGCTCAAATGGATTGAGATCTGGAGAATTTAAAGGCAAAGCCAATACCTCAAACTTATTGTGTTCCTCAAACCATTCTTGAATTGATCAGATTAGGCTACCTACCTCCATTGCACTGTGGTCCAGTTCTGAGGCTCACGTACCCATTGTAGGCACTTTTGGCTGTGGACTTGGGTCAGCATAGGCACCCTGACCGGTCTGCAGCTATGCAGCCCCATACAAAACAAACGGCAACATCCTGTGTGTTTTGACTAGCATTAATTGTTTCAGCAATTTGAGCTACAGTAGTTCTTCTATAGGAGTGGATAACACGGGCCAGCCTTTGTTCCCCATGTGCATTAAGGAGCCTTGGCCACCCATGAACCTGTCACCAGTTTGCCCATTTTCTTTCCTTGGACCAATTTTTGTAGGTTCTGACCAATGCAGATAAAGAACATCCCACAAGAGCTTAAGTTTTGAAGATGCTCTGACCCAGTTGTCTAGCCATTACAATTTGGCCCTTGTGAAAGTTGCTGAAATCCTTACACTTGCCCATTTCTTCTGCTTCCAACACGTCAACTTCTGGGACATGTTCACTTGCTACTTAGTATATGCCATCCACGTTCAGATGCCATTATAACAAGATAACAACTGTTATTGCCTTAACCTGTCAGTGGTCATAGTGTTATGGTTAAATGGTGTGTATGCACGCGTGTGTGTGTATGTATGTATGTATGTGTGTGTATATATATTTATATATATTATACTGTATTAACTTGACATCATATGTCTCTCAGTAGCAAACTTTGCCCTATGTAGCCCTAGCCATATTACATAGGGATTTCTTGACTTTTTTCTCTTTCTTCTTTCTGTGCTTTCTCACTGCTAAATAATCTGTTCTGTTGCAGCCACATATCTCCTTGTCTTGAGAGAGACCACAGCAGGTGATCCTAAACTTTATGTTCAATATGTGATTACGTTTGCTTCCATATTGTTTTCAGTAACTCACATCAGGATGCTTTAGTGTGTTTACTCCAACTAATTACCTAAAATATGAAATAATACAGCGTCATTTCTGGTATCATGCATTAATTACACAGTACAGTGTAAATACACTTTCACATACTCCTTGTAAGCATTTCCAAAAGCTGGATGAGTTTCTCATGCCGCGTACACACGACCGTTTTTCATGACGAGAAAAATGCAATTTTTTAGTTTGGTCATTAAAAACGATCGTGTGTGGGCTCCAGAGCATTTTTCACGACGTGAAAAATGGGCATTAAAAATTTGGAACATGCTCTAATTTTTCTCGTCATTTTTCACGTTGTCGTTTTTCTCGTTATGAAAAACGGCTGTGTGTAGACTTTAACGACGTAAAAAAAACGTGCATGCTCAGTAGCAAGTGATGAGACGGGAGCGCTCGTTCTGGTAAAACTAGCGTTTGTAATGGAGATAGCACATTCGTCACGCTGTAACGGACTGAAGAGCACGAGGCTGAAAAGCGCGAATCGTCTCTCACCAAACTTTACTAACACGAGGATCAGCATAAGCAGCCCAAAGGGTGGCGCAATCCGAATGGAACTTCCCTTTTATAGTGCTGTCGTACATTTCGTACGTCACCGCGCTTTGCTTGTGGATTTTTTTTCATGATAGTGTGTAGGCAAGGCAGGCTTGAGAAGAATCACGTCGAGAAAAACGTTGTTTTTTTCAATGACATTAAAACCGGTCGTGTGTACGCGGCATTAGTCCATCAGAATAATGCAGATGCATGTGCAGGGCTCCAACGACAAATAAAAATGCTAGAGAAAACAAAAAATAATTGAATGATATCTGCAAATCCCAAAGTTTTCTTCTAAATCGTGCTAAAATGTGATCCTGACAGATTATATATTTGTCGGGTTTCCCTTATATTAGAATTTATGGTTTAATGATGTAGGGAGCCATTTTTATTAGAAGTAAATTTAAGTATAATATACAATTTAATGCTGAACTCCAGAAAAACAGCAAAATACGTAGATTAAATATATATATATATATATATATATATATATATATATATTATGTGACAGCAGGAAGGTAAAGTCACCTGGTTGCATCCAGGGGGGTAGATATATTTCGCCCAGATTCAGGCTTTACGCCGACTTATACAACTAGGTGGAGAGTTGTATAAGGCTAGTGGGCTCATGGATGACTCATACCTCTAGGGAGAGGGCTGGGCGTCGTGCAGACAGGGAGTTGATGAGACCAGCTGAAGCTTGTCAGCTCATTTAGGCCTCTATAAGAACTCCCAGCTTCATTAGATGTTAGCTCATGCCTGGAACCAGACCTGTGTGGACTGTCTAGGGAGAGTGAACCCCTGTGCGGTGAGAAAAAGCCTGTGTGGCTATTTGCTTGGACATTTAAAACCAGGGACTTAGGGACTAGGACAGCACTAGGCTGATCCCAGTTGTTAGTTAGGAAACCTGTATGTTTAGTCAGAGGTCAACTTGACCAGGATTTATTTTGGTTATGTTTCTTTTGCTTTGCTGTGTTTTGTCACTGTAAATAGAAAATAAACTGCACCTTTTTTTGATTTTGAAAACCACAACCTCCGTTTGCTGGGCCTGTTTTGTGTGGGGAGCCCATCCCGGGGGTCACACACACCCGCTGCCGAGCTAACCCCCTCACAGTTGGTGGAGAACCAGTGGCAGTTTTTTTTTAAGCCAGCATGGAGGAGATACTGAAGCAGCTGGCTCTAGCAAATGCCAATCAACAGCAGACAAATGCAGGTTTGCAAAGGAGCCTTGCAGCCCAGCAGCAGACAAACGCAACTTTGCAACAGAGTCTGGAGGCTCAGCAACGAGCCCAGCAGCAATCTGAGGCCCGCTTCATAGACCTGTTGCAGAAGCAAGAGCAGAGACTACAACAACAGATGGAAGCAGTAATGCAGCAACGTCCGCAGACCAGTGAGGAAAGCCGTCCCACTAATACCGCGTCCTTTGGGGTGAGTCGTTTATTGACAAAAATGACTGGAGAGGATGATCCAGAGGTATTTTTGACCACATTTGAAAGGACCGCTGAAAGAGAAAAGTGGCCTGAGGAGCAGTGGGCTGGACTGGTGGCTCCTCTGTTAACTGGTGAATCGCAGAAAGCTTACTATGACCTAGAGCCTAACCAAGCAAAAGACTATGTGATGCTAAAAGCTGAAATATTGGCAAGGCTGGGTGTCACCCAGGCTGTCCGGGCTCAGCGTGTGCATAACTGGACTTTCCAGCTTGGAAAACCCCCCAGGTCTCAAATGTATGATCTCATTCACCTGAGCAGAAAGTGGCTACAGCCAGAGACTTTGTCCGCACCAAAGATTGTGGAACGTGTTGTAATGGATCGGTTTTTGAGAGCTCTTCCTACTGCCATCCAAAAGTGGGTAAGCCATGGAGACCCAGAGACGGCCGATGGTCTTGTGGATCGTGTGGAGAAATACTTGGCTACAGAGAACCTGACGGCCTCTTCCAGAGACACTCGGACTTTCCACCCTAAGACCAGACCATCCCCAGGGGCGGATAAGAGGATTCCAAGGGGTGAGGGTGGAGAGAGTGAGAGGGTGGGAGCTCTACCCCAAGTTTGGCGAGAACAGCCTGGGAAATCAGCGGCTCAAGAGGCGGCAAGAAGGATCGTTTGCTACCGCTGCCGGCAAGCGGGACATATTGCAGCCAATTGCCCGGTTGTGGAGGAACCCATGCAGTGTGACTTTCTGACGGGCAGACGTCAGTCGCTGTGTGCGACAGTCGCATGCACTGCCATTCGAGGAACTGAGAAACATTTATGCAAAATGTGTGTTAATGGTAGAAATGTTGTGGTATTGCTGGATTCAGGTAGCCTTGTGACCCTGATAAAGGCTGAGTTAGTTAAAACAGAGGTCTCTGGGAATAGCAAGGTAGCTGTTATTTGTGTGCATGGGGACACCCGAGAGTATCCAGTGACTACAGTGTGTTTCGAGACCCCCAAAGGTACCCTCTCTCATCCAGTGGGCTTAGTATCTCAGTTACCGCATGACGCCATTGTGGGAAGGGATTTTCCGAAGTTCTGGGAACTGTGGGATGATCCTGAGCCCCTCACTGGTGCCCCTATGTACCAGGAATGTGATAGCCAGAACTCCCCTGAGAGTGGTGAGGACTCTCCGGAATTTCCCTTATCAGTATTGGCAGGGGAGACTCAAGAAACTGGAGAGGAGCCCACCTCCTCAGACGAAAACCTACCGTCTGTGGAGTTTTCTGATCTTGAGGTTCACAGGGAAAACTTTGCCACAGAACAGTTGAAAGACCCCGCCCTAATAAAGGCACGGGAAAACGTAGTGAAAATAGATGGCGAGTTAGTGAACCCAGATAATACCTGCACTTACCCATACTTCAGCGTAGAGAAGGACCTACTGTATCGGGTGGCAAAAAGGGCAGAAGAAACCGTTGAGCAGCTTGTGGTGCCCAAACCTTACAGGAAGTTGGTGTTGGAGTTGGCCCATGGGCACATTCTTGGAGGTCATCTGGGGACAGAGAAAACCCGAGAGAGGGTATTACAGAGATTCTATTGGCCGGGGGTGATGAAGGACGTAGAAAATTATTGTTCCTCCTGCCCTGTGTGTCAGAGGTTGGCCCCGATGCCACATTTCCGTAGCCCGCTGGTCCCTCTACCCATCATTGAGGTCCCGTTTGAGAGGATCGCCATGGATTTGGTAGGTCCTATAATCAAGTCCGCTAGGGGGCACCAGTACATATTAGTTATAATGGACTATGCCACCCGTTATCCAGAAGCGATCCCTCTCCGAAATACCTCGGCCAAAACCATAGCCAAAGAGCTATCTCTTGTTTTTAGCCGGGTGGGTATTTGTAAAGAACTGCTTACGGACCAAGGTACACCCTTTATGTCCCGGGTTATGAAAGAGCTGTGTAAATTGTTCAAAGTAACGCAATTGCGTACGTCTGTGTATCACCCCCAAACCGATGGGCTGGTTGAAAGATTCAACAAAACCCTAAAACAAATGTTGAAGAAAGTGGTGGATAGAGATGGAAAGGATTGGGACTGTTTACTTCCTTATTTGATGTTTGCTATTAGGGAGGTGCCCCAATCCTCTACGGGATTCTCCCCCTTTGAGTTACTGTATGGGAGACACCCAAGAGGGCTGTTGGATATTGCCAAGGAAACTTGGGAAAGTGAGAGTTCTCCCCACAGGAGTGTGATTGAGCATGTCGCCCTGATGCAAGATCGAATTGCACAGGTAATGCCCATCGTGAAGGAACATTTGGCCCAAGCGCAGTTGGCACAGCAGAGAGTGTACAACCGTGGAGCCAAGACCCGTACCTTTTCCCCGGGGGATAGGATATTGGTACTTGTCCCTACGGTTGAAAGTAAATTCCTTGCCAAATGGCAAGGCCCCTACGAGATAATGGAAAAAGTGAGCAAAGTGAATTACAAGGTCAGACAACCAGGAAGGCGAAAGCCCGAACAGATCTATCACGTTAATCTGTTGAAAGCCTGGAGGGATAGAGAGTCCCTAGTCGCAGACACTTGGTCACCAGCTCAAACTGGTTGCGTGATTCCTGAGGTTGGAATAGCAGCCACCTTGTCACAACCCCAACAACAGGAGGTTAAGGAGTTTGTGCTTCGCAACAAGGAGGTATTCTCTGAGCTGCCGGGACAAACATCTGGGGTAGAGCATGACATCATTACCCCGCCCGGTGAAAGGGTGAAGTTAAAACCCTATCGGATCCCAGAGGCTCGACGGGAGGCAATACGGGAGGAAGTACAGAAAATGCTGAACTTAGGGGTGATAGAGGAGTCCCAAAGTGATTGGTCTAGTCCCATCGTGTTGGTGCCTAAACCGGATGGGAGCTGGCGATTTTGTAACGATTTTCGTCAGTTGAACAAAGTTACAAAATTTGACACCTACCCCATGCCACGTATAGATGAGTTGATCGACCGGCTGGGAACAGCCCGATACATGACGACTCTTGACCTCACAAAAGGGTATTGGCAAATCCCCCTGGCCAAGTCGGCCAAAGAGAAAACCGCATTTGTAACCCCAGACGGGGCGTTCCAATATAAAAGAATGCCGTTCGGGTTACAGAATGCGCCGGCCACATTCCAGCGGAAAATGGACCAGATGCTGAGGCCCCATCGGAAGTATGCTGCGGCTTACCTGGATGACGTAATTGTCCATAGCACAGATTGGGCCTCACATCTGCCAAAAGTGCAAGCAGTCCTGGACTCTGTTCGGGAAGCGGGGTTTACGGCTAACCCCAAGAAGTGTACCATTGGGCAGGAGGAGGCCAAATATCTTGGGTACACCATTGGGAGGGGAGTAATAAAACCCCAACTCAACAAAGTCGAGGCCATCCAGAGTTGGCCACGTCCCAACAGCAAGAAGCAGGTACGAGCCTTTCTGGGAATCGCTGGGTATTATCGGCGATTCATTCCCCACTTTGCTTCTAAGGCTGTGCCCCTAACCAACCTGACGAAGGGGAAAGGGTCGGTCATGATTAAATGGACCCCCGAGGCTGAGGCAGCATTCCAATTCTTGAAACAAGCCTTATGTAGCCAGCCAGTGTTGTACTCACCCGACTTCTCTAAAGACTTTGTCGTACAAAGTGATGCGTCAGATGTGGGGTTAGGAGCAGTATTGTCCCAGGTCTGGAACGGGGAAGAGCACCCAGTCATTTACCTCAGCAGGAAGTTGAAGTCCCATGAGGTAAATTACGCCACCGTTGAAAAGGAGTGTTTAGCGGTGAAGTGGGCTCTAGATTCCCTTCGGTACTACCTGCTAGGTAGGCACTTTGACATGGTTACGGATCACGCTCCGTTAAAGTGGATGGCTCAAAACAAGGAAACAAATAGAAGAGTGAATAGGTGGTTCCTGGCCCTCCAGGAATTCAACTTCACAGTAAAGCATCGCCCTGGCGTTCAAATGGGGAATGTGGATGCTTTGTCTCGAGTACATGAATGCCTGATTGCTGGTGTTCCAACCCCGAGTTTAAAACAAGAGGGGGGGGTATGTGACAGCAGGAAGGTAAAGTCACCTGGTTGCATCCAGGGGGGTAGATATATTTCGCCCAGATTCAGGCTTTACGCCGACTTATACAACTAGGTGGAGAGTTGTATAAGGCTAGTGGGCTCATGGATGACTCATACCTCTAGGGAGAGGGCTGGGCGTCGTGCAGACAGGGAGTTGATGAGACCAGCTGAAGCTTGTCAGCTCATTTAGGCCTCTATAAGAACTCCCAGCTTCATTAGATGTTAGCTCATGCCTGGAACCAGACCTGTGTGGACTGTCTAGGGAGAGTGAACCCCTGTGCGGTGAGAAAAAGCCTGTGTGGCTATTTGCTTGGACATTTAAAACCAGGGACTTAGGGACTAGGACAGCACTAGGCTGATCCCAGTTGTTAGTTAGGAAACCTGTATGTTTAGTCAGAGGTCAACTTGACCAGGATTTATTTTGGTTATGTTTCTTTTGCTTTGCTGTGTTTTGTCACTGTAAATAGAAAATAAACTGCACCTTTTTTTGATTTTGAAAACCACAACCTCCGTTTGCTGGGCCTGTTTTGTGTGGGGAGCCCATCCCGGGGGTCACACACACCCGCTGCCGAGCTAACCCCCTCACAATATATATATGGTTACCAGTCCTGACATTCCCAGAGCACGGCCAGTCAGTCTTAATTCTGCCATATATACAGTGTATTGTAGGAGGCTAATACCAGGTCATTTTCGAATTCTTTCATTGGTGTCAAAGGCATATTTCACCTTTAAAAAAAAAATAATAGTAAATTAAGTCACAATAATTTTAAAGTGCATTTTTTTTTTTTTGCCATTGGAGTCTGCAGAGCATTGCACCTGGGATCAGTGGATCACAGGTGCATTGCACAGGCGCCTGCAGACTATTCTTCCAGTCACAGGTCCATATTGAGTAAAAACCTTTGGTTATGGGGCTGGAGGAAATATCAATGGACTACAACTGCAGTGACGTCACCGCACTTGTGATCCATTGAGATCTACAAGTCCCCCTGCCGCAGTGACAAATGAAACTTGTAGTGTCTGCGTTCACAGACCACACCAAATTTTTTTCCCTTTATACTTGCCTGGAGCTCATCATTAAAGCCGGCCATGGACGGTTCGAGTCTGCTGAACCCTGCTGACCCGGCCCGAGATTCGAACCATGTATCAGCAGGCTGAATGTGCTCAAGTTGATCGATTGATCAACTTGGGTACAACCATCTTGTCGGACTTTACATAGGATTACTGCTAGTGGCTATTATAGCCGCTAGCTGTAATCACTGTGTTCTCCCAGTGGGGATAGCTTCCCCTGCCCGCCGCCAGGAGAACACAGACGAGTGGGATTCCTCCATCAACACTGACTGTGTTGATGGGGGGAATCAAGCTGTTTTCTTTCCTGTAACAGTCTAGGGCCGGCTTAACAGTAGCTTGATGGTCTTATGGTATGTAATGCCATCAGACTGGCAATCACCGGATAACAGATTGTGTGATGCCCACTATATTTTATTGGCAGCGGGGGTCCCCAAAATGCAACATGCAATCTTTTAGTGCATATGAGCATGTTGCAGAGGTTATCACAACTTTATTGCTAGTAATGTACTTAAAGTTGCATTAAATGCTAAATGTTTAAAAATCAATCCACTTTGTTCAGGGAGGCAAACATTTGCAGTACATTACTTACTGATTATTTTTGTCAACATGGAACTAGCCACTTCGAAAACGCAGGCTCAAGCTGCTGTCAGTCAACTTTCTAGGAGGATGGAGTAGCTGGGGAGTGGCTTGCCACTGTAGACTTCTAGTATTGTCTGTATGTGTGGACAGATGCAGCATAAGGACACTCGGCTGTAGTCTTGGCTGGGAATGCACACACAGACATGGATGAATGGGACAGAAGAACTGGTGTAGAGTCCTTTTTGACAGATAGAATGCAGAACAACTACAGGCTATGTAAGAATAATACACAGCAAACCTAATAAGGTCTGGGGCCTGTAGCACTATAGGCCTTTTTTTTTTTTCATTTTTAGGGTTGATAAACACTTTAACTGTTATTAGGTATAAAAATATTAATGTTTGCATACTGTAAATGTAAACCATGTCTGCTGTCTGCCACACTGTTATATGTAAAATTCCATACTAGAACCTTTTTGCTTTATCAAAGCTAATTATTAAACACTGAAGCACCCTGATTATTTTATAAAAAAAAATATATAATAATAATTTGTTCTCTGAACCTGTATTGCTATTCAGAAAACAAACCCGCAAAAGCCATCTTCATGTATCATGGAAACCTCATTGAAAGATGTAAATGGTGCAATATTTGCAATTCTGCCTTTGCTTGGGAAAAATATTTGCATGATGTTTTGAATTGACCATATATGGACATATTTAATAGTCCAGTGTTAAGATCTATGATATGTGGAAAATAATAGTAGCCAATCACATGTTAGCATTTAACTTCATATAAGCTTTCTGAATGCTGATGTTTGGTTAACTATTTTTTTCTTGTGTCACTTTCTGTTATTGGGACATGTATGGCCACCATTTTTCTTGCCCTTTAAGGATGGTTATAAACTAGGGTTGGACAACTTCACTCTGAATTCTATCTTCCTTAGAAAATTATACTTGATTAACAGCCAATGGCAAAGAAATTTTGCATCTATGATGGCAAGGCCTGTGATCTCAAACTCTGACATCTCTTGCCCCCTCATACAGCCATACATCTACTTATTGTAAATATGTTTCATAACCAGTGGTGGAACTACCCAGGTCGCAAAGGTCACACTTGTGACCAGGCCCTGGCGTCTCACCACCGTGGGAGGGGGACCCAAGATTGCACGATGGGGGCCCCCTGCAGAACATGTGAAAGGGTCCCATTGCCGGACTGTAATAACAGGCCCCGCAATGGGAGTAAACTGCCTTGAGGTCAGTGGGAAGGGTCCCTACCAGTGTTAAGAGGGCCTTTTATTGTTTCTTGCACCAGGGCCCCGAAGGTTCTAGTTATGCCTCTGACCATAACTTACAGGGTTTATTAATGTCATTTATAACTGATAATGGAGAGGGATTATATAAAATAAAGTTTAGATCATGTAGCAAAATTAGTATACCTGCCCCAGCCCTCAGGTGTTGTCTATCCTGGTGGATGCAAAGTACTACACCTTTCAAAGTGCACCTCTGTCACCTTGGTGCTGTACTTTTTTAGAAGAGAAATTACTGTTCAGAGCTTGGACATGTTTTTTTACTAGAAACATACAGTATTAAAATATGAATAAAGTTGGTCAGAGTGAAATGAGTTCTATGTTTTAGTACAACCCATTTGTCTCAATAGACTATTATCCTTGCTAAGCAATATTTTTAACTCTTAAGCCCTGTACACACGATCGGTTTAACCGATGAAAATGTCCGATGGATTGTTTTCATCAGACAAACCGATCGTGAATGGGACCCATCGGTCTTTTTTCCATCGGTTTTAAAAAATAGAACATGTTTTAAATTTTTCCGATGGATAAAAAACCGATCGAAAACTCTGATCGTCTATGGGCAAGTCCATCGGATAAAAAACCCACGCATGCTCAGAATCAAGTCGACGCATGCTCAGAAGCATTGAACTTCATTTTTCTCGGCTCATCGGAGTGTTTTACGTCACCCGCGTTTGGAGCGGTCGGTTTTTTGACTGATGGTGTGTAGGCAAGACTGATGGAAGTCATCTTCATCGGATTTCCGATGGACAAAACCATCGGATTAGAATCCATAGGATATCCGATCGTGTGTATGAGGCTTTAGTGTGAACCTAACCTAGTCAACCTTTCAGTTAGATTTTTAAATTTGTGTATCAGATTCCATTTTATTTAAAAAACAAACAAAAAAAATTTTGGTACTATCATGGATTGTAAAGTGCATGTTCAAACTGCTTGCACCTTTCATATGCATTATGGGTGCATGCTTACTTGTTTGTGTATGTGTGTGAAAGTAAATAAAACAAAAAAACTACACATATATATATATATATATTTTTTTTTTATGAAGTAGAGGAAAGCCACACTAGTTTTTTTTTTAAGTGCAGCAACCTTTGGACTTTGTTTGTGTATGTGTATATATATATATATATAGTATAGTGGATGTGGAGGTAAATATTAACTGGCTAAAAGTATGCTTATCCTCTAATCAGCAGCATGCAGACCCACTTTTGTGTTGCAGATATGTGGATTTACACAGCTTATACATTTTTAATAAGTTATCCTTGCTATCTTTCCTTTATAAACTATTAAAATACACACACATTTTATATAATATGCTGTACACAGAGTAGAATGCACCACTGTAAACAAATACAAAGCATTGCTAATTTTTATTTTATTTTGCTTGTTATTTTATTAAAAAATAAATGAAAACATTAAAGCTTAAATTTACCCATAAAAAAAGGATCTATAGCTTTATCAAGCTAACTGTATTGAAGGATGTACCACGACAGCTGGATCCTGTACAGATCTTCACTAAAGGGATACCCAGTCCTCTTCCTGTCACTGAATTTCTGGTGCTGTGTGGGTTAATAGCTTCATGTCTTCTGTGAAGCTGCTGTGAAAAAGTTCCCAATCAAGAACCCGAAACCTCCACCCTCCAACCTTCATTTAGGCCTGGTTCACACTGGTGCGATTTCAGATGCAACCTGCGTTGCTCAGAATCGGGTGACAATAGAAATCCCATTTATTTCAATGGTGCCCTATTCACATCAGTGCAACGCAACTGTGATGTGACTTTGGGAAAGGGTCCTATGCTACTTTGGTGCGATGCAGTGTGATTGTGGGCCCCATAGATTTCTACACATGTCCTTGATGCAATTCTGATGCACCCCCCCCCCCCCAACTCTTGTCTTTCTCCAGAAGTTGCACTATTATAAAAATTGCATAAAAAAATGCATCATACCACAAATGCAATACATAATTGCATTGGAAATCAGATAAAATCGCAGCTGCACTAGTGTGAACCAGGCTTTATTGCTCTCACTGCCTGTAAAACAAACTGTGAATAGGGGAGTGAATCCTGTGACTCGCTAGAGATTTCCTCATTCACAGATTGTGTTACAGGGAGTAAAATAAATGAAATATCGATAGTGGAGGAGGGGCTGGGTCCTCATGGGAACTTTTTTACAGCAACTTTACAGAAGACCCAAAGCTATTAACCCCTGCAGCCATGTAAGTTCAGTAGCAGGAAGAGGACCAAACATCCTTGCCATGAAGATTTCTACAGGATCCAGCTTCCTGCACAATGTGGAACATCTTTCATTATAGGTAAGTTAGCTGACTAACTCTATAGAGAATATGTTGCCCCTCTTATTTAGAATTTTGTGAAATAAATTACTGACTTACTGATTTATTTTGTAGTACTTTGTATTTGTAAATTTGAGCAGGGATTTAATCTCTTTGGGACTTGGTCTTGTGCTTACTTTTATGGTTATTTTGCTTTTTCTCAGTTTCCTGGTTAGCTTTATGGTGGATGCCCGAGGAGGTGCCATGAGAGGTTGCAGGCACAATGGACTGAGAATAATAATTCCCCCTCGGAAATGCACTGCCCCCACAAGAGTGACCTGCCGTTTGGTGAAGCGCCATCGATTGGCCACTATGCCGCCTATGGTAGAAGGAGAAGGTCTGGCTAGTCGTCTCATTGAAGTTGGCCCTTCTGGAGCTCAGTTCCTTGGGTAGGTTCAGACGCTGACCATTAATGGCTTATTTTATTTTACATATCATGCAAAAATGGACACTTTCAAAGTGTTAACTTTTATAATAGCGAACACTTATGATTGTTAAAGGGTATTGTATAGTAAAACTGAAATTAGATTAGAATATTTCTGTCAATATGGAGCTTTCCCAATTAGGCAGGCCATACAATATCCAATTTTCCTATACAATTTTCCTTTAGATTTACCGAAACCATATAATATGAGGTCAAGCCTAAACACTTTCAATTTGTATACAATTAGGCAGACCCTTGTACTACATAGTTGAAGTTAGATCTAAAGGAAATTGAACAATAAAATTGTATAATGTATGCCCAACCGTACATCTTACCTTTGCTAATGCCTAGTACACACGGGTCAAATGTCGGGAGACATCTGGCGGCTCAATAAAAACCAGCCGTCTTTCTGCCCCTGTGTATGTCAGCTGGTCCGACAGAAGCCAGCCCTTGGGCCAGCTTCTGTCGAACGAGCATGCTGGAAAACCAGCAGCCGACTGGCTCCCAATCAGCGCTCTCAGTGTTCCCTGTCAGAACACAACAGCTCAGCGGGGGATATTGATGTACTAACATCAGACTGTTAGTACAGCGGCTTCGACCAGAGCTGTCAGTTTTTTTGTTGTTCAACCCACGTGGTTGAATGAAAGAAAAACTATTAATGTATACCAGGCTTAAGAGGTAGAGATCAGAGAAAGATATGTTATCTAAATTAGTGTTCAGGAGTTGCTATTGTGTTCACAACAATATCACTATGACATGTACAAAAATGTCAGTGATGATCCATTGGAACACTGATAGAGAAGTAAGTTAATGTAATAAATAGATTAACGGACACAGTTACTTATCCAGCAATAAATGTTTTTTATCCATTAGACAGTTGAGCATACAACCTATGCACCGGCCTTATCAGATAGACTTCTACCTTGAGACTGGTCAGCCAGGAGTGTCTGCTCACATCCGACATATTGTTAGATAAGATGATAATCATGTATTGTTTGTGACCAACTTCACTAAATGTCAGACCTAGAGGAGAAGCACAGTAGAACAGTATTGCAGAGGTAAGTAATATTTAGGCACAAACAGTGAAACAGAAGGGTGTAGAAAAGGATTAATCTTCAAACAAGTTTATTATGAACTATAAACAGCATGATCAATGTCTAAGGATAAGCACAGTAACCACGTATCAGCACTGGCAGAGGATGAAGACAGGATGGACTGAAAACTGGCAAATTGAAGTGAGCTGGTACTAGACCTGCTCAGCTGTCAAAGTAAGCAGTGTGTTAGGCAGCTGAAGGGACATAGAAGAGGAAATCTTGAGAAAGGAGGCATGTCCCTGAATGTGTTGCCTGCCATCCCCACTGATCCTCCTCTTCCACGTGTGCCTTCAGCTGCCTGAGATGCCGATTACTTTGACAGCTGAGCAGGTTCAGCTCTCCAGTGCCAACTTTAGCAATGACAGATTGCTGGTATTGCAAACACCTAGCGGTTCTTACACATACATTCAGCAGCCTCCAAAACCCTGCCCTGATGGCTTGGGCATTCTGACAGGCAAACTCTTTTTGGTGGTGTTGGAGTTTTCTGCTACCTTCCCATCCTTAAACATTCCTATTGTCCCATTAGTTTAATGGGCTGCCCTGCAGGCTAGTATGAACTTGCAGGAGGTTGGAAGGAGTAGGCAAGCCATGTTGGGGCTTTGCCTGTCAGAACAACCTGGTATTTGGCCATAAGGCAGGGGAGGCTGTTGCGGCTATTTGCAGGCAGCTTCAGGTACCTACATTTTACATCTGCATTATTTCATTCTTCTGCAAAAGGGCCTTTTTAAATTCTAAACTTTTTGAAAGCTGCAGTGTTTGAGTTGCACAATGCACTGAAATTTGTATTGGTTTAGTTGACTAGTAAATTGTACTTACAGGGAAATAATGTCTACAATTTGGCTTATTTTTGCTGTGTTTATTTAATTATTGCTTTACTCTGATGTGAAAAGAGATGATAGGTAAGCTATACTTACTGTTTGAAGAATACTGTATACGTAATGCTGCACATACACACTGTGATATTTTGCAGTGATGTTGAACAGTTTTCCCAACATTGTAGCTGTAAAGTTATGCCTTTGGCTTAACTTTTTACTGCACAAATGATGCTCTGTACTGAAGAACATCATTTCTAGAGGGGAAAGCAAAAATATATCAACCAATTTTGCCAAATACAAAATCATTACTTGTATAGCAGACTTAGCAAGCATTGGTGACTTGATTTGTTTGTAGGAATATGGAGTTAATGACCAGTTTTACAATTGAAAGAGACATCACCATTTTATAATTTTTAACTTATTTTGATAACATTCTGCAGGCTCTTTGGGGTTGATTTACTAAAGGCAAATAGACTGTGCAAATAGACTAAGCTTAGTAAATGAGGTAAACCTTCACTTTGCAAAAAATACCCAACCACAAGCAAGGAAAATTAAAAAACTGCATTACTCTTTCGTCCATGGACCGACACAGCTTCTCTATTGACAAAGTGGGTATTATCCGTTAATTAGGAGTGACTAGGCAGAAAAACTTGTAAAAAGTGTTGCATCACACCTTCTACAGTACCGCCCAGGGGGCGGACCCTCTGGGTATACCCTCTCAGTCTGCACATCGCAGATCAGTTTTTTTCTGTCTAGCAAGGAGTAGGACATGGCTCCCTTTGGGCCCATTGGTCCGGGGAAAAAAGATATATATATATATATATATATATTTTTTTTTTTTGCTACATTTGTTGTTTCCTGCGATCTTCGATCAACTGCCGACTGGGTGACAGGCTGGATCCTCGATCCTTGTAGTCTCCCCAGTTTCGGCCATCGAGCGTGTGCCGACCCTAGCTACGCGCTGGGTTTTCCACGACATGCCCGTCGCTCCACGGGTGGCCGGTGAGCTTACGCTCCAGGGCCTGCATCGGACCGCTCAGCTTCGGCTGACCTTACGGCCGAGTCGCAGCAGCCTGGCCGGTGAGCTTACGCTCCAAGGCTTGCATCGGACCGCTCAGCTTCGGCTGACCTTACGGCCGAGTCGCAGCAGCCTGTCCGGTGAGCGTCATGCTCCAGGGCATACATATGATCGTCCCTTCTGGGTCCAATCACAGCATGCCTGGCCAACAGTCACCTTCCGTGCGCGGACGATGATCTGTTTGGAATGTCTTCCAGCAGAATACATGCAGGATAGGTAAGTAAAACTCCCCTGCCTCGGCTGGGTGATTTAGCTGGACATTCCTGGAGAGATCAAGTAAGTGGTTGTGGCCCCTTTCTTCCCTCTCTCCCTGCCTTTCCCTCCTCCCTGGGCTTCTAGCTAAAGGTTGCTGGGTGCTGGGGGTCACCTAGGGGGTCCCACTGGAGCGGGGCTGGCTGTAACTAACATTTAAAAGAAATGTAATTTTTTCTTACCTGTGTTTGTGTCCTTCCTCCTCCATGCTGTCGGCGGCCATTTTGAGGTGGTCCATGCCAAGTTTGGCCTCTTGTGACTGCCCGGCGGACATCTTCCTGTGGTTCGGCCACACCCACTGGCCCCTATCAGCTGATCGGCGGCCATGTTTGTCCACCCTGTATGCAGATATTGCCGTTCGGCGGCCATCCTTTTGTGGGCTCTGGCTGCTTGACCTCTATCTTCTGTCGGCGGCCATTTTCTTAGAGCCCACATTATCTTCCATACAGACGTTTTTGGCAACCATTTTTCGAGAGCCTCCGGCCTCTAGGGTGCATTACACTGGCGCGAAAATTCACACAGGAAGTGCTGATAAAAGAAGCAGACTGACACAGCAGCAGCGGGACAGCATCACAGGCGCAGCATAGCAGTACCTATCCAGGGTGGTGAGTCCTCTGGGTGACCCGGCCTCTCTGCAGCACAGGAGGGTGGCCTATTGATATCTTGCCTGGAGCCCTGTGAGTGTCAGCGTGTGGTCAGCATGGCATCTGAGCCAGATGTCTTCTCCCCTGAAACACCAGATTTAGCAGCTGGTGCCCCTGAGGTGTCTATGAACGCTATGACTGCAATCCTAGAGGCGTTTGCTGCCAGGGTGGAAGCAGCACACGGGAATACAGGGGGTAGTAAACGCCCCATCCCCTGCAAGCTTCTGGGGATAATTCTGGTGCAGAACCAGGTCCAGCTACGGCTCGGGGCCCAGATTCTGACGCATCAGAGACTGCAGACCGTGACCGGACAGTGAGAATGACTCAAAGTCCAGGTCAGTACGCGAGACGGCTTTGGTATCTGACCTTATTACTGCAGTGCGGGATATGCTAAAATTGGAAAATACTGCAGAAGCAGCAGAGACTCCGGTCCACTTGGGTTTCATAGACCTGCCCGCACTGCTAAGGTGTTCCCTTGTGTGTCTTTTGATAAACTCTTATACAAGGAATGGGAGAACCCACTGAGGGTCTTTACAGCCCCAAAGAGGTTTGCGGTACGGTACCCCTTTTGAGGAGAGTTTTCTGAAGAAATTGACCTCTCCCCCCTATAGTGGACCCTCCGGTGTCCAGACTTAATAGAGCCATCACAATTCCTGTAGAAGGGGCTCCTGTTTTCAAGGACCCTGTGGATAAGAAGGCTGAAGCACTCGCTTGCTACCTATACTCAGTGGTAGGCTCGGCAGTACGCCCGGCATTGGCGGGAGCCCTAGTGTCTCACACACTTACTGAATGGGCAAGATTGCTACTCCAGGGGTTAAGGAGCGAGATGCTCCTCCTGATGAGATAACATTGGCCGACCTGTTGGTCCAGGGCCTTAGGTTTGTCTGCGAGTCAGACATGAATACTTTTCCCCTGCTGTCTAAAACTTCGGTTTATGCAGTAGCAATACGCCGCCTGATCTGGCTAAAAGGCTGGTCTGCGGACCAGACTTCCAAGAAAGCCCTGTTGGATCTGCCTTTTAAGGGCGACAGACTTTTTGGGGCTTCTCTGGATGACATCATCAAGGATGCCACAGGAAGTAAAAGCACTTTGCTTCCCCAAATTAGCAAGGGTAAGGGGCCACACCAAGGGCAAGGGCCCTCCTTTACTGCACACAAGTGTTTTTTTCGTCCCCCTAGGGCGACAGGGAAAAGACCCCAGGCCAATAAAGCGCCTGCCCAAGGACAAAAGCGTCCCTGGTCCCGCATACCCAATAAGCCTGCGGACAAATTTGCGTCCGCATGAAGGTCCACCCCCACCCAGCTCTCGGGTGGGGAGACCTCTTCGCAAATTCGCGACTCAGTGGACAGCACTAATCTCCGACAGGTGGGTTTGCGAAGTAATCTCCTCAGGCTACAAGATTGAGTTTCTCTCTTGTCCACCGGACAGATTCAACACCTCCAATCTCCAGCTACTACCGACCCGTCGGGAGGCCCTGTATGGGGCGGTCCAGGGTCTACTGGAACGCGGGGTAGTTATTCCAGTTCCAGAACTGGAACGGGGTTTTTACTCAAATCTGTTCATTGTGCCGAAAAGGAGGGGGTTCGTCCAAGCTTGGATCTCAGAGCCCTCAATTGCTTTGTGAAGGTACAAAGTTTTCGGATGGAGTCGGTTCGATCTGTAGTCACGGCTCTCCATCCGGGGGACTTTCTGGCCTCCTTGGACATCAAGGACGCATACCTGCATGTCCCCATATACTCCAGACACCAGAGGTTTCTGCGATTTGCTATCGGGAAGGACCACTACCAGTTTGTGGCCCTCCCGTTGGGCCTTGCCTCAGCACCCAGGACGTTCACCAAGGTGCTCGCTCCGATTCTGGCACTTCTAAGACAGCGGGGTATCGCTATCACAGGCTACTTATACGACCTTCTGCTGAAGGCCCCTTCAAGCTCAGAATTAGAGGTAAGCGTGTCCATTACCTGTCAGACTCTTCGAGACTGTGGTTGGATACTAAACACGCAAAAGTCAGTATTGGTGCCCACTCAACGCCTAGGGTACCTGGGGTTGATTCTGGATTCTTCAGAGGCAAAGGTATTCCTCCCTGTGGAGAAGTTGCAGACCCTCCGGGCTGCAGTACGGCAGCTGACTTCCAGGAATTGGTCGTCACTCCGTTTTTTGCATGCGAGTGTTGGGCCTCAGGGTAGCCTCCTTCGAGGCGGTTTCATATGCTCAATACCACACTCGAGTGTTACAGAAGGAAGTTCTGTCCAGATGGAACAGTTGTCCATCATCTCTGGATTATCAAATCCGAGTGAGCCACATAGTCAGGAGATCCCTGGTATGGTGGCTGACAGCACCGGCTCTAATGGCCGGGAAGTCATTTCTTCCGGTTTACTGGATAGTGATCACGACGGACGCCAGCCTTACAGGTTGGGGGGGAGTCTGGGGTGTTCAGTCGGCGCAAGGTCGCTGGACCCCAGAGGAAGCCCTCCTGCCGATCAATGTCCTGGTAATCCGGGCGATCAGGCTGTGCCTCTTCAAATGGTCTCAGAGGCTGCAAGGGCGTCCAGTCAGGATCCAGTCAGACAACGCCACAGCAGTGGCATATGTCAATCATCAAGGAGGAACAAGAAGCTCAGCTGCAACATCGGAGATCGCTCGCATCCTGAAGTGGGCAGAGAGGAGCGTACCGGCACTGTCGGCCGTGTACATTCCGGGTGTGGAAAACTGGCAGGCGGACTACTTGAGCCGCCAGATGCTGGACCAGGGAGAAGGGTCCTTACACCCGGAGGTGTTCCAACTCCTCTGCCAAAGATGGGGCACACCAGACGTAGATCTTCTGGCTTCCCGACTCAATCGGAGGGTATTGAGATTTGTGGCCCGGTCAAGAGACCCATGGGCAGACGCAACGGACGCATTGGTAGCATCGTGGTGTCAGTATCGGCTAATCTATGTCTTCCCTCCCTTAAGGCTTCTTCCTCTTCTGCTCCGCAGAGTGGAGGCAGAGGGAATTCCAATGATCCTAATCGCTCCAGATTGGCCTCAGCGTCCTTGGTACGACGATCTAGTACGTCTGGTAGCAGACGTCCCCTGGCGCCTACCACTACGGAAGGACCTGCTATCGCAAGGTCCCATATTCCATCCTGCTTTACAGTCATTGGCTTTAACGGCATGGCTGTTGAGAACCAGGTACTGAGAGACCGGGGCCTGTCAGACTCAGTAATCTCTACTATGAGAAGTGCTCGAAAACCGTCCTCTAGGAAGGTCTATCACCGCACTTGGAGGGCCTACATCTCCATGTGTGAGGAAATGAAATGGCATCCGCGTACCTATTTGGTTTCCAGAATCCTGCTGTTTTTACAGCATGGGGTGGACCAAGGGCTTGCCCTAAGTACCATTTAAGGGACAGATATCTGCCCTGGCTGTCTTTTTTTCAGCGACCCCTGGCGACTCACTCTCTCGTGAGTACATTTGTGCAGGGGGTCCGACATGTGGCCCCTCCGGTCCGTCCCCCGTTACCTCCGTGGGACTTGAACCTGGTCCTCTCGGTGCTTCAGAAGGCACCGTTTGAGAATATTAGAGATATTCCCCTGTTGACACTTTCTCAGAAGGTGGTCTTTTTGGTGGCTGTTACGTCAGTTAGACGAGTCTCTAAGCTGGCAGCCTTGTCCTGCAAGGCTCCCTATTTAGTTTTCCACAAGGATAAGGTGGTGCTGCGGCCGCAGCCTTCCCTTCTTCCGAAAGTCGTTTCGGCTTTTCATCTCAACGAAGACATTGTACTTCCATCCTTGTGTCCTCAGCCGTCGAATCCTAAGGAGTCGGCGTTGCATTCCTTGGACGTTGTCCGAGCTTTGAGAGTATACCTATCTGCTACTTCCCTGTTCCGGAAGTCAGACTCACTGTTTGTTTCGGTGGCTGGTCCCAAGAAGGGCCAAGCAGTCTCATCGGCCACCATCTCTAGGTGGATCCGACAGATAGATAGTAATCCAGGCTTACGCCTTAAAGGGTCAGGCGCCCCCCTTTCCTGTCACGGCGCATTCGACCAAGGCAATAGGTGCCTCTTGGGCTTTCCGACATCAAGCGTCTGTTTCCCAATTATGTAAAGCGGCGACTTGGTCGTCCGCTCATACTTTCACAAAATTCTACAAAATTGATGTAGGTGCATCTTCGGAGGTTTTGCAAGCGGCTGTTTAGAGTTGCAACTCCTCCGTTGGAAGAGTGCTGTTTTGTGTTTGGGGTGAAGTTTATGTTTATGCTGTTACCACCCCTCGTTTTTTCTCTGACACTGCTTTGGGACGTCCCACTTTGTCAATAGAGAAGCTGTGTCGGTCCATGGACGAAAGAGTAAATAGGATTTTTTACTCACCGTAAAATCCTTTTCTCTGAGTCCATGGACCGACACAGCACCCACCCCTCCTTTTAAGTTTGTACTGCTTTTTGACGAACTGATCTGCGATGTGCAGACTGAGAGGGTATACCCAGAGGGTCCGCCCCCTGGGCGGTACTGTAGAAGGTGTGATGCAACACTTTTTACAAGTTTTTCTGCCTAGTCACTCCTAATTAACGGATAATACCCACTTTGTCAATAGAGAAGCTGTGTCGGTCCATGGACTCAGAGAAAAGGATTTTACGGTGAGTAAAAAATCCTATTTTTTGCTTGCACATGATTGGATGATGGAAGTCAACAGAGCTTCTTCTCAATTACTACACTCTGGAGCACCTACACTTGCAGAGTGCAACTGCACTTTGCAAAATGCACAATCTATTTTCCTTTAGTAAACCCACCCCTTAATTTAGCTTTTTGTGTTCAGTTACTTAAAAGCCTTTATGATATAGCATACCAGATACTGTACGATTCAATAACTAATAAACATCACACTTTTGTTGCATGGCAGAGTGCAGTAAATGGAAACCATTTACCTTCCTGACCAACAAATAACAAACTCTGTCATCTGGCACTTAACTTTGAATGTTTCCATCTTTTCATTTTTCCATCTTTGCTTTCTTTGAATGTTGAAGCATACAGTTTAGGTGTAAGTGAGTGAATAGACAGCTTATAGAGCATTTGCATTTTTTTTAGATTTGGGTGAAGGGTGGTATCTTCTGTTTCTCTTCTGCGGAGTGCATTGTCTATTTATTCCAAGAAGAATACATACCACAGGAGTAAACAGGGTGTGGGCGAAATTGTGGTCAGAGCTGTGTTGAAAATGTGCTTGGAACACTTTTGTCAAACCCTTCACACTGCACCCAAAGCTAAAACAAGGCATTGGGTGGAGTCCAGCTTTAACCGCATGTGCTAAAAACTGTATAATGATATGACATGACATACAGTATGTGCTGTAAACAAATACTGCCTATTGTGAATCTAGAAATAATTTTTCCTGATGATTTTTTTTTGTCATATCTGTTAGTGCCTCTGATAGATTTGAACATGTAAAACAGATTGAAACTATTGATCCCATGGGCCTACTGAGGTAGTGGGATAGAATACTACTTTGTTTTTCGTTTTTACTTTTAGCTGGCATGTAATACACATTTTTCTACTCCCAAACTGTGGTATTTCACCTCTAACACAAGCTGAAATTACTCTTACCTATGTTCTTTCTCCCACTGCTGCTTTGGATGTATTCAGTAAACTTCACCTTCCTACGGCTCCCCCCCCTCTAAATGAGGGAGAAAGCTTGGTCAGCCGAATCCTTCAACTGGGACCTCCTGGAACCAAATTCCTTGGGTAGGAGAGACTTTAGATCAAGTTGATGGATGCCGGCCCCCCTATTCGTCCCCGTTGTTCTCCAACATAATTTATTTATTTCTGTCAGTGATTTTTCCATGATTTGTGTGATTTTTTTTTTTAATGTGTCCTGAAGAGGCATTTTAATCCCTGTGACTGTTTTTGTTTTAGTGCAATAGTACGTGTCCCTTCTTTTGACTTTTATTGTGAAGTGGTGTTGCTTTTTGCTTGAGCATGTGATTTTTTTTTTGTTTTTTTTTTAACTAGTGATTGACTTTCAATCTGTGTCAGAGCACACTGGATCACAAGCTTAGACAACATGTTTATTATCAGTGACTGAAATCCCAGTGCTACTTAATGCTGAACATTATTTAAATGCATGACATATCCCAAAATAACCACACATTCTGTGTTATATTTGATCGTAATTTTCAACACATACAATTTGTTTCCAACTAAGTAAAGCTGCAAAGATAAACTGTCTATAATTTTCTGATGCAGTAAATCAGTTGACTTCACCAGTGTTGTGTGTGTGCTTGCAAATTAGGAACTCTAAGCTTCTCTTATCCAGCAGTAAATCACTTGCCTCATTAATTATGGAGTTTAATGTATATTGTTATTTAGGCCTGTTATTGTGGAGATCCCCCATTTTGCTGCTTTGCGTGGAAATGAGCGTGAACTAGTGATACTGCGCAGTGAAACTGGAGATAACTGGAAAGAACATTTCTGTGAATTTACTGAAGATGAATTGAATGAGATTCTTAATGGAATGGATGAAGGTATTTTATGTTATTTCCATATACGAATATCATATAATACATGGTAATGCTTATCCAAAACTTTAAAGTGATTGTAAAGGTTGTTTTTTTCCCTATAAAAATAATAAACATGTTATACTTACCTGCTCTGTTGCAGTGGATTTGCACAGAACAGCCCTGGTCCTCCTTAGATCCCTCTTCTGTGATTCTGGCCCCTCCCTCCTGTTCAGTGCTCCCACAGCAAGCAGCTTGCTGTGGGAGCACCTGAGCCTGACCCGGTCCTGCCCCCTCTCTCCCCTGACTGGCTAGCTGCTTTTGACTGAGAGCAGCGGGAGCCAATGGCGCCGCTACTGTGTCTCAGCCATACAGGAAGGAGAATCTCGGACGGCTGAGACACTTGTGGAAATTGCTGGACAGAGAGGGACCTCAGATAAGTGTTAGGGTGGCTGAAGGGGGCTGCTGCACATAGAAAACGTTTTATCTTAATGCATAGAATGCATTAAGATAAAAAACCTACCTTTACAACCCCTTTAAATTGTATCTATGGGATGTGCAGCTAATTGCAGAGGCCTTTACATTGAACATTGTGATAGATGTGGTAATTATAGACCTCAGGGGAGTGAGAAAGGGATTCTTACAGTCTCATATATCTGTGATAATGTCAAATAGGGATGAGCCGAACACCCCCCGGTTCGGTTCGCAGCATAACATCCGAACAGGCAAAAAATTTGTTCGAACACGCAAACACCGTTAAAGTCTATGGGACACGAATGTGAAAAATCAAAAGTGCTAATTTTAAAGGCTTATATGCAAGTTATTGTCATAAAAAGTGTTTGGGGACCTGGATCCTGCCCCAGGGGACATTTATCAATGCAAAAAAATGTTTTAAAAACTGCAGTTTTTTCGGGAGCAGTGATTTTAATAATGCTTCAAGTGAAACAATAAACGTGAAATATTCATTAAAATTTCATACCTGGGGGGGGGGGGGTGTCTATAGTATGCCTGTAAAGTAGCGTGTTTAGAACAGTCCCTGCACAAAATGACATTTTTAAAGGAAAAAAAGTCATTTAAAACTACTCGCGGCTATTACGAATTGTCGGGTCTCGGCAATACAGCTAAAAGTCATTGAAAAAAACAGCATGGGTCCCCCCCCAGTCCATTACCAGGCCCTTTGGGTCTGGTATGAATAATAAGGGGAACTCTGAACCAAAATGTAAAAAAAAATTGAGTGGGGGTCCCCCCAAATTCCATACCAGGCCCTTCAGGTCTGATATGGATATTAAGGGGAACCCTGCGGCAATTTAAAAAAAATGGCGTAGTGGCCCCCCTCAAAATCCATACCAGACCCTTCAGGTCTGGTATGAATTTCAAGTGGAACCCTGTGCCAAAAAAAAATGGCGTGGGGTTCCCCGCAAAAATCCATACCAGACCCTTATCCGAGCACGCAACCTGGCAGGCCGCAGGAAAAGAGGGGGGGGGGAGCGCCTCCCTCCTGAACCGTACCAGGCCACATGCCCTCAACATGGGGAGGATGTCCCCATGTTGATGGGGACAAGGGCCTCATCCCCACAACCCTTGCCCGGTGGTTGTGGGGGTCTGTGGGCGGAATCTGAATCTGGAAACCCCCTTTAACAATATCTCATATTCTTTTTCTGGGACATGTTGAGGAAATGTGGCCTGGTATGGTTCAGGAGGGGGGCACGCTCTCGTCCCCCCTCTTTTCCTGCGGCCTGCCAGGTTGCGTGCTCGGATAAGGGTCTGGTATGGATTTTTGGGGGAACCTCACGCCATTTTTTTAAATTTTGTCACGGGGTTCCCCTTAAAATCCATACCAGACCTGAAGGGCCTGGTATGGAATTTGGGGGGACCCCCACGCAATTTTTTTTTTTACATTTTTGTTCGGGGTTTCCCTTAATATTCGTACCAGACCCAAAGGGCCTGGTAATGGACTGGGGGGGGGACCCATGTCGTTTTTTTCAATGACTTTTATCTGTATTGCCGGGACCCGACAATTCATTATAGCCGCGAGTAGTTTTAAATAACTTTTTTTCCTTTAAAAATTTCATTTTGTGTAGGGACTATTCTAAACACGGGAAAAATGTGCTACTTTACAGACATACTATAGACACCCCAGGTACGAAATTTAAAGGTATATTCCCCTTTTTTGTTTCACTTTAAGCATTATTAAAATCATTGCTCCCGAAAAAACTGCTGTTTTTAAAACTTTTTTTTTGCATTGATACATGTCCCCTGGGGCAGGACCCAGGTCCCCAAACACTTTTTATGACAATAACTTGCATATTAACCTTTAAAATTAGCACTTTTGATCTCTCCCATAGACTTTTAAAGGGTGTTCCGGCGCCTTTTGAATTTGCCGCAAACACCCCAAATTGTTCGCTATTTGGCGAACAGGCGAACACCCGATGTTCGACTCGGGCATCGGGCTCATCCCTAATGTCAAATAGACAATAAAATTCATATTTAGAGGATAAATATATTCATGTGCACATTGGGCAGAGTTTGTGAACAGCCTCAGTGCTAGTCTCCTTAATTGAGGTCAGATGAAAATAATCTGGCCCAAATGACCAAATATTTCTCTAAAAGGAGTTGGCTAGCTCGCCACATGGTTCTCATAGACCCCAGATCATTGGTTGATTTAAGCCTATTGTCAGCCTTTTTATGTTTCTGAGTACACGGTATTAATTAAGAACACATTAATATAACTATAACTTCCTCACTCAGTGTGTGTGGTCATTTAACTGCATCTCTGCCATCTCTATGCAGTTCTTGACTCTCCAGAGGAACTGGAAAAGAAGCGCATTTGCCGTATTATTACCCGGGACTTTCCACAATATTTTGCGGTGGTTTCTCGGGTTAAACAGGACAACAACCTGATTGGACCTGAGGGAGGAATTCTGAGCAGCAATGTGGTACCTCAGGTCCAGGCTGTTTTTCCAGAGGGTGCCCTAACTAAAAGAATTCGTGTTGGCCTTCAGGTATGTAAATCAAAAGACATTACACTTCAAATACTAGTAGATTGACTTTTTTTATTTGACTTGCGTTAGTTCAAGGTGTATTTAAAACCGGGTCCCTAAGGGGGATCTAAAAAATCTCCAGGTTGCCTTCCTGAACCTTATATGGGGATATACGTGTCGCAGACTATTCACGGTGTCCTTTGCATACTCAAAGCTCTATTAAGACTAGGGGGGTCTAAAATTTAAAAATAAGCTTCACACTTATGGCACTGAGCCTCCTGCTTCACTTTTTGGGCATATAAAAAGATGGACTGAAATTGAGAAACTCTGGCTCATTCCAATCTATCCCAACTCCACTTTATGGAGTTCCTCCTTAACAATTCCTACCTCTAAACTCCTTTCTCCCATGCTATTCTCCCGAGCATTTATGGAGACAAAACCAAAACAAATGTCATCTAATGTCTTCATTATCAATTATGACTTCCCAGATAGCTTGACTTTACACATGGCTCAAACCTGAATAGGCTGGGTCAGCTGACTATTCTCTGCACCAGGGTCCTGTTTTCTTTCTCTATGCTACATGATCAATATGACATTTTTTGACAGCATTTTTACAGCTATCTCAAAGTTTGCTGTTATGATAATTCCTTGGCAAGGATCTTACATTTTAGTAGTTGCCCCCTTTTAAGTACATCTTCAGGGATGGACCTTCTTTGAAAGGTCTTGTTTCACAAATACACAAAATACTAGTAGTAATATGTGAAGGTTCATTTTCGTTGAACATGCCTACATGACAAAGTTGGGTCAGGAACTATCCCTATCCATAATGTGTGATATTCCATATACTCTTCAGTAAGTAATCTTTAATATGTCTTTAATATGTTTTGGACCTGCCCAGGTATCTCCCCTGATTGGGAGGAAATTAATGCCTTGATAACACAATTGGCAGGCTGCCCTGTCCCCCTGTATCATCTCACGCACCTGCTAGTTCTTAAACAAAGTATATCCCCAAACCCACATACTTCTGGTATGTTGGTTTTTCCTAAGTTCTTTTAATGTCAATGTTTGTCTTTTATTTTGTGCATCGAGGCCTTTGGGTAAGACTGCGTAGGTTAAGCATTTTAATAAATAATTAAAAATAATAAAGAGACAGCAAAGTAAAACATTTTTTTTATAAAAATAAAAAAAGAGATAACACTTACTTACCTCTATACAACAATATTACATTAAAATGTCACTTTACTTGTCTTGTTGCAAAGGCACCATATGCTTCTAGCCTTCTTCGGGTGCCTCCTCTAACAAGACAGGTGCTAAGGAAGCACCAATGTGTACACTCCCATTGGTTCCTCCATTGGGTTGTCTGCATCTATAGACACACAATGGGGTAAGCCAAGCTCTGCTACCTCGTCAGAGCACTTTGACTGATGGCAGCAGCAACTTATTGCTCCACAGCCCTCAATCTCTCCTGTAAAACTAGAACAGTGAACAATGTTGGTGCCGGGGACAGTGCTGAAGAGGAGACATGGAGCCAGGTAAATGTTTAGGGAGAGTGGGTTAGGGTAAGACAGGTAGTAGAAGCATTTTTACCTTATTGTTAATATTTCTTTATTGAAGCAGAATAAAGTAGTACAAAAACAAAGCATACAATAGCTGGTAAGGAATACACCATCACATATAACCTCATAACAGGGTAGGCCCAAGTAGAACGAGCTAATATAAACATAGGAGAAAAATAAAATCCATGCAAGGCACTTAAACAAATTGGGTTATGTCCACATGGCATGGACATATGATAGTACTCTATGCCTTGTCCCTGGAAAGTGTGGGAGAACAAGAGAGACCCAAAAATATAGGACTTTATGGACACCGTATCAATGAGTAGACATATGTAAAAATTAAATATAGTAATTTATTAAAGAATAATTTTAAGAACATCATAAAACATCAACAATAATAACTCCAATTTTATATGAGCATACCCATCCCCTAAACATAGGTAGGGAGCCTCCAAAATGTAAACAGTGGTGAATCTGGAACATAATGACAAACATCACCAAACACTGGTAGTGAGCATATGGAGCTATATCTGTAGAGGGGTGAGTAGCTTCACTCTAGATGGAATGAACTGCGCTCAACATGTTTTGCATTGACATATAATGCTTCTTCAGGAGCGTGAGGGGTTAATTATGGTTTAAAACCGTGTTCAGGGGTAAACACAAACAGAGTTGTTTTATAACAAATTTCAAATATAATATACAGTACATACATATTACATAAGAGGTAGATAACCATAAATACTTACAGAAAACATGTGTGAATCAGGTAGAATGAGGGACAGAGCCACTGTATGTATCTCAATATCTGCCTAAAGGGGGTCATGCTTACCAGTGGCTCTGTCCCTCACTCTACCTGATTCACGCATGTTTTTATGTATTAATGGTTATCTACCTCTTATGTAATATGTATGCACTGTATATTACGGTATATTTGACATTTGTTATAAACTCTGTTTGTGTTTACCCCCAAACAGGGTTTTAAACCATAATTAACCCCTCACGCTCCTGAAGAAGCATTATATGTCAATGCAAAACATGTTGAGCGCAGTTCATTCCATCTAGAGTGAAGCTACTCACCCCTCTACAGATATAGCTCCATATGCTCACTACCAGTGTTTGGTGATGTTTGTCATTATGTTCCAGATTCACCACTGTTTACATTTTGGAGGCTCCCTACCTATGTTTAGGGGATGGGTATGCTCATATAAAATTGGAGTTATTATTGTTGATGTTTTATGATGTTCTTAAAATTATTCTTTAATAAATTACTATATTTAATTTTTACATATGTCTACTCATTGATAAGGTGCCCATAAAGCCCCATATTTTTTGGTCTCTCTTGTTCTCATTAAAGGCACTTGTATAGTGAAAAAAGGTGTATTCACCGTAGTTTAAAAGCACAAGATGAAGGAAGGGATGTAAAGAAATGGAAGAAGAAGTAGGTCTAGCACCTTTTCTGCCATACTCCCCATGTGGGTCACAGGAGTGCACTTATTACTGCACTCTTGTGGCCCAGGTTAAACCAACAGTGGGCTTGCTGTTGGCTGACATCACAGAGACGGTGCAGGCTCTGCATCAATCCTGACAATAATGTCAGGATCCATCCAGATGCCTCACCGGCAGCTGGCTCAGCCGCTCAGTGCACAGCTGAGAGCTTGAGCCAGCTGATCCTGCCCCCGTACAGTCTAGTGCTCCAGTGAGCATTGGAGGGGCAGAGCAGGGAGCTGGTGACTAGTATTCACCACTCTCAGCTCAGAGAAGACAGAGAACTGAGCGATAGATGGTCATGTAATCTCTCAGTTTTACAGTCAGCGGGGGACAGCTGCAGCATAGGATTGATGCTGCAGCCACACAGGTTTTTAATCCTGCATTTCTCTTTTAATGCAAAGAATGCATTAAGGTAAAAAAATGTTTAGACTTTAGTACTACTTTAAGTTGATGGAGACCCTTATTACAGCCAGATTACTTGGATTTCCTTTTCTGTCCTTTCCACTGTGACCCTTCTTTTCCCTATGCCTCTTCTATTTTCTGCTTGGTTTCTTATAAACACCTGTTCTCCTCTAAGTACGTCTTCAAGGGAAACAGAAAAGACACAGTGGGGTTGATTTACTAAAACTAGAGAGTGCAGCTCTGCACAGAAACCAATCAGCTTCCATTTTTTTTGTCAAAGCTTAATTGAACAAGCTGAAGTTAGAAGCTGGTTGGCTACCATCCAGAGCTGCACCAGATTTTGCACTTTCCAGTTTTAGTAAATCAACCCTAGTGTGACTTCATTCTAGACCCCACTTGGGCATGGGGTAGACTGTGCTTACTCCCTCCCCTCCTGGCTAGCCCCATCATCGTTTTTGCAGACTTTACTTGTTTAACCTCCCTGGCGGTATGATTATGTCAGATTTTTGATGCTGAAAGCGGTACAATGTTTCGCATGGAAGTTTTGCGTTATATATTGTAGGCCTGTAATTCTTAGAAATAACTCACTTAAATCTGTCCAAACAAGAGTCTAGTAGACATCCTGGGTATGATAAAGTTTGAAACACAAAATCATAAATTATAATATAATAAATAACAATAAATAATTATAACAAATAATAATATAATAAAAATAAAATGTATTCAATAATGTAATCAAATCAAAAACACAGAAATTTGCTCAGTTGCTGAATTGTCGCTGTCGTCACTTTCAGTGTTTGATGATGAATTTCCCCACAAATCGCTATCGCTCAATTCTGCAAGTGATTCTAATTTATTATCGCTGTTTTCTAGCTGGTCTAAAAGCACTTTTGACGTAAAAGGACACTTTTTGGTTGCTATGGATCTCCAGTTTCCAGGCAGAAAGAACAGTATTTATAATATAAAACTGCATGCAGGGCATGCATGCAGGGCACTGGACAAACCACTAGGGACAAAGGGGATGTGAAATAATTTGATACAGTAATGTAATCTGTAAGATTACAGTGTACTGTATGTATTGTGTGTTTTTCACTTTTTGAATTTGGCGCCGAGCTCCGTCCCTGTGCGTCGCGACGCTCGCAGGGAACGGAGTTCGGCACTGTGATACATCAAGCAGAGACACGGCTCGCACACACAGCGGGGAGACATCGCCGGATCCTGGGGACAAGGTAAGTAAGCTGTACATGGATCCTGCAATGCAATCCCGAGTCTGGCTCGGGGTTACCGCTTTTGGTACTGAAAATTCACCCCGAGCCACACTCGGGAATACCGCCAGGGAGGTTAACTTTGTGCTGTGCTCTTTGGCTGTAGCGTTTACTGGATTTTACATTCTGATTACTTATGTATACTTTGAACTACAGTGCAAAAAAAGATACATTCAGTGTTTTTGAATGTGTATTACCAGTTTTTAACACTTTCTGAAACATTTATTTCTTTAAGGCCCAGCCAGTGCATCATGAACTTGTGAAGAAAATATTAGGCAACAAAGCATCATTCAGTCCTATTGTGACATTAGAACCGAGAAGAAGGAAATTCCACAAGCCTATAACAATGACTATTCCTGTACCCAAAGCCTCCAGCGATGCAATGCTGAATGGATATGGTGGTGATACACCTACATTAAGACTACTATGCAGTATCACTGGTAAGTTTAGTTATCACAGCCCCACTGTCAAATGGACAGTTGGATAGTCAGGCCTGGATTTGTGACAAAGCCTCACAGACCGAGGCTACTCAGGAGGGTTACAGGCTGCCCTTTGTTTTATTATCTTGTTACATTTAATTTCTCTGGTCACACAGCCAGAGGCGTATCTAGTGAAAATGGCGCCCGTGGCAAGCACTGAAACTGCGCCTCTGTCAAAACATTGGAAACCCATCTTTCAGATAAAAAACAGCTAACAAAACTACAAGTCAAGCTCTTTAATCCTTCAATTAACAAATTATGGATTGGCGCTACATAAAAATTACAACTGCAATTACACCGTCTGTTGCTTTTAGCAGGTATTGTACCTACTGACAGTGTTTACAAATTCAAATGAATGGCAGCGCTCTTGCAAGCTCTCCAGGACTGCATGCAGTGTGGTGTTCAAGGGGTTAAAGCGCACAGTGTGGAGGAGATACGCCTCCTTACCACCTCTCAAATGCACATGTGAAAAAGCCCCTACATATTCCAGCATGTCAATGGTGGAGGGCAGCTCAAACAAAATGTCATGCTTTTGCACAGCAGGTGCACATCACTGATCGCAAAGTTGTCTCACAAAAAATTGCATTTCTGTATTTATATATATATATATATATATATATATATATATATATATATATATATATATATATTTTACAGTACATCTCAGCATAATAAAAGGTCCACTTTTTTGAAAGCCACATAGAGCAGACTTGCTATACTGTATGTACACTGTGCACTGTCCTGTGTAGAACATTTGCTCTTCCCTCTTTGGGTGCCAGAAGGATCAGCAAGGTGATCTTTGTCCCAGTGTGGACTCAGTGTGCTGGTTACTTAAGACTGTGCAGTATGAGCTGAACACACAGCTTACACCAAGGATGGGGCATAGGAATTTTGGTGACGCTTTCCTATGACACAGATGGCACCTTGGCATTGTAATTGGAGAGGGGGGCCTAGAATTGTGACAGGAGGGGGGTACCTGGGCAGTGTGGTGGGGGGGTACCTGGGCAGTGTGATAGGAGGAGGTACCTGGGCAGTGTGATAGGAGGGGGGTACCTGGGCAGTGTGATAGGGGGGTACCTGGGCAGTGTGATAGGGGGGTACCTGGGCAGTGTGATAGAGGGGTACCTGGACAGTGTGATAGAGGGGGTACCTGGGCAGTGTGACAGGGGTGGGGGGGGTACCTGGGCAGTGTGATAGGAGAGGGGCACCTGGGCAGTGTGATAGGAGGGGGGTACCTGGGCAGTGTGATATGAGGGGGTACCTGGGCAGTGTGATAGGAGGGGGGTACCTGGGCAGTGTGACAGGGGTGTGGGGGGGTACCTGGGCAGTGTGATAGAAGGGGGGTACCTGGGCAGTGTGATGGTGGGTACCTGGGCAATGTGATAGGAGGGGGGTACCTGGGCAGTGTGATAGTAGGGGGGGGTACCAGGGCAGTGTGATAGGAGGGGGGGTACCTGGGCAAATGCAGTGTGATAGGAGGGGGGTACCTGGGCAGTGAGACAGGGGTGGGGGGGGTACCTGGGCAGTGAGACAGGGGTGGGGGGTACCTGGGCAGTGAGACAGGGGGGGCAGAGTACCATAAGGACAGACAGTATGACAGGAGGACACACTATTCACTCTCATGTGCAGGGCACTGTGTCTTATGCTGACGCCACACACAACACACAGTGCTCGTCAGGTTGTTGTTTCTCTTACTGTGGCTGACTTTGGTCTCTTGGAAGATCTGTTTCTGGTTGGCTGTCTGTACATAAACAGCATGTTCATCGACCGATCATAGAGCTTTCATCTCTGATCCAGCCTCTATGTCCCATAATTCTTCACTGACACCTCATGACCTCAACAATGTGTAGAGTGATCTGGCCATGCTCTGAAGAGGGAGGGGGCTGGACCGAGTTCACTGCCAGAATCCCTCCCCTTCAACGGCTTCTTCCTCTGCATAAGCTGAGTTCTCAGTAAAGTCCTCCAGGGTTGGGATGCTCTCCGTGTCCGCTGGACACTTCTTCTCCCCGCCTGCAGGATCCTGGCAGCTCCTGTCTGGTGTCTGAGTTTGCATCGATTGACGGAGATGCTGGAAAAGATTTTCGGTAGCTCCTCAAGAAAAAAAGCCGTGGCTCACAAGTGCCCCCTTCATATGGCGCCCATGGCACTTGCTATGTCTGCCATACCCTGGATACGCCACTGCACACAGCGATAGATTTTGAAATGAACATTCATACAAAAAATCTGATCAGTAGATTTAATATTGTCAACAGAGACTTGATGAATTTCATTCGAAATTACCTAAAAAAATTTGATATGAATAGAATTTCCCAAAGTAAAAATGACATACGCTATTAGAAATTTATTCAGGAAAAAATTTCCACCCTGCTCCTTCAAATTTTCTCATTTCAAAAATTACTTAACCCCACTAACCATTAGAAAAACAAATGAACACTATGAAAACAAAAATGTCTCTACAAAATTCTTCTACATCATTGCCAGCTTAAGTAGTAAAAGAAAATATAAATCTCCTTTAATTACAGAACATTTATTTGATAAAACATTTAAGGTCACTCTGGGGGTCATTTACTAAAGGAAAATCCACTTTGCACTCACTACAAGTGCACTTGGAAGTGCACGTGGAAGTGCAGTCGCTGTAAATATGAGGGGGACATGCAAGGAAAATAAAAAACAGCATTTTTGCTTGTACATGATTGGATAATAAAATATGCAGAGCTTCCCCTCATTTCAGATCTTCCCCTCAGATCTACAGCGAGTGCACTTCCAAGTGCACATGCAGTGCACTTGTAGTGCAAAGTGGATTTAACTTTAGTAAATAAACCCCTCTGTGTCCTCAAATAATGATAAGTTCATGGGATAGACAACTAAGGGCTTTAGGGGTCTACACAAATGAAATCTGGTTCTACCAGATTTAGTGTATTGACTCCATTCAGTGTACAAACTCCATACAAGAGCGCTACCAGAAATAGGTTGACACAGTGCGGTTGATTTACTAAAGGGAAAAAGACTGTGCACTTTGCAAAGTGCAGTTGCACTCTGCAAGTGCAGTTGTTCCAGAGCTTAGTAAATGAGCAGAAACTCTGCTGACTTCTATCATCCAATCATGTGCAAGCAAAAATGCTGTTTTTTTTATTTTCCTTGCACGTGATTGGGTACTCTTTGCAACGTGAAGCCTTACCTCATTTACTAAGCTCTGGAGCAACTGCACTTGCAGAGGGAAACTGCACTTTGTAAAGTGCACAGTCTATTTGCCTTTAGTAAATTAAACCCAGTGTATAAGGGAATACATGAGTAGTCTGCAATAGTGAGTTCATGTATTAAGTGAAAATTATCATTTAAAGAAGAAATCCCGGTGTAGCACTACCCCCGTAGGAGCCGCTGGTTATATTTTTGGGTCTTGCCGTTACCTGTCTGTTCCACTGTATCTGTCATAGGGGTTCCATTGAAGAGTTTTCACAGATGTCAGCACCAACACAAAAGCCCTGTACACACGATCGGATAACCTATGGATTTTCGTCCGATGGATTTGTCCATCGGAAATCCGATGAAACTGTTTTTCATCAGTCTTGGCCACACACCATCAGTCAAAAAACCGACCGTTCCAAACGCGGTGACGTAAAACACTCCGATGAGCCGAGAAAAATAAAGTTTAATGCTTCTGAGCATGCGTCGACTTGATTCTGAGCATGCGTGGGTTTTTTAACCGATGGACTTGCCCATAGACGATCGGAAATTCCCATCGGTTTTTTATCCATCGGAAAATTTTAAAACAAGTTCTATTTTTTACAACCGATGGAAAAAAGACCGATGGGTACCATACACGATCGGTTGGTCTGATGAAAACCATCCATCGGACGGTTTTCATCAGTCAAACCGATCGTGTGTACGGGGCTATAGTCTCTTTTCCAATGTTTTTATTTAAAGAAATGTCATTTAGAGGGATGGAGGGTTAGGGGAGATTCAGGTACCTTGCTTGCGGATCACGGGTACTTCTTAATCCAGAGGACAAACAGTCTCCACACTGGATATAGCAACCACCGGATAGGCCTCTCTCACTTTTTTGGCCTACTCATGTGAGCACATGGCTTGTGTGCAATTTGATATGATTGCTGCTTGATATCTGGATCTTCCCTTTGGCTTGGAGTGTCGTCAGCACTAGGAGGAGGTGTTCTACAGATCCCTGTTGCTCACTCGGTCCATAGAGTGGACAAAGCTCTGATGATCCACCGCCGTATGGTGTGCTGGATCCACTCTGGCTGGTAAGAGTACCCATTTATTCTTTATTGGCCCAAGGTGGAGGCACTCCCGGGTGATGGTATACACTTCATATGTTTGCATAGATCATCTGATCCACTCACCTTCTTATATATCCTGCAGTTGATGCAAGTTTTCTACTGGATCCCAATTTTCTGAACTTTATTTGATATTGCTTCTGGCATTTTAAGGACATGCACTCACCTATGATGACCTACATGAGTCCGTTCTCAAAAATTATTTTGTTTTATTGTCATTAACATTCATCTTTTTTGCATCATTTATTAATGCACTGGTTTGATTATCAGTGGTGTACGTGTGTTGTACCACCACGGGTGGACCGCGGTGGATACTATTTAGTATCACTTACAATATTTTTTGTGTAAACAATTTTTGTGTTGCACATCACACTTCACTGTGTATTTTGATATTTATACGTATTAGGTTTCTCACCTTTTTTATTTAGCGCCACACTTTATAACATATACAGGCCTCTCTCACTGACCTAGCAGCCGGTGCGGTGCTCGGTCAAAAGTCTCTGCCACAGACTTGAAAGAATACACATGGGGCTGATTTAAGAAAATGTTGGCGCATTTGCGCGGGCAGGAATAATTATTGCGACATGGCGCATGCTGTCGACTTGCGCCGGATTCGTGCAATTGTTGTGCGTACGGGCGCATACACATTCTTAAATATGAAACAGACATCGGGCACTTGCTCATTGTAATGCTGATCATGTTAATGAGCTTTTCCTTATCACATGGAGAATATTGCTTCCACTTTTATTCCTTTCATTCATTTATTTTTGAAACAACTCAATATTCATTCTAGAGATCTTCCTCCTATCAACAACTGTGCAGATGTTTACTGGACTTGTAATTGTGCATTTTATGGTGATAGTCTATAATCATTGGTGGAGCCAAAACTTCCATGAAAACATCTTCTCTGCACATGTCTGTGTATTGTGCATTCTGGACAATTCTTTCCCCGAGTCCATGGCTGCCCATTCAGAAAAGGTGAAAGCTGAAGCAGTATCATCTCCATTTGCCCATAACATCTCCTGAGACATGGTCTCGAACAAATCATCGTCTCCAGAGATGTCTGATAAAGAATCTAATTCAGGGTCCCGTAACTCCGCGGGCATATATATACAAACAGTCCCCATATGTGCACTTTCCCCAGATCTCTCACCTGTTCCTGTCGTGGACTTCTCGGGAATCAGACTTTCCTTTGGATCCGGTTCAGGTAGTCTTTGGGGTAGGCCTCGACCACGGCCGCGGGAGGCTTTTACATATCCCACCTTCTTTTGAGCAGGTGCAGCGGGACCAGGTACAGCGGATGTAACCATAGTGGAGGTAACAGCAGTAGCGACGTCCGCTGATGACTCCTCAATGGCAGTAAAAGCACCATCTCCTTCTGGAATAGTCATTGTAGCAGATGTGGCAAGCGCAGGCCTAGCTGCAGGAGCAAAGGTCGCAGCCTCCTCGGTAGCGATGCCCGTGGCCCAGTCCATCCGGTAGGCACGGGGTGGCATGGTGGGCTGCTCTACGGCAAACAGGTACTCCTTGCAATGTAGGCACCGAACAAATGGACGGGGGTTTACAGCCAGTCCTTCGCACCTGTTGCACAGCATCCCCAGTGCTTCCACATCTCCAATCAAGTAAAGTACGAACCGCCCATGCGGTTTCAACCAAATGCCAGTGTCCGTCAACTTAGTTCCCGGCAGCATGGCACTTGTAGCGGTACCCACAGGTAACATCCTGGGCCCCATAGCAGACTGCATCACTGGAACTAGAGACATGGCGGCACTGCGATTCTCCGTTGAGTGTTGGACACACACGTGGCATCTCACGAAGCAAGCAGGCGGGAACTCCTCCCACTTGTCTCTTCAGTCACGTAGTTCGCTGATTTTTTCCTTTCTTGGCTCCGCCCACAGCCCACGCGGCTAAAAAGTGATCCGCAAATGAACCCCTTTTTCAAAGAAATAACACAGTCCAGAGCCCTCTTTGTAGCACCGGCTCCCGGTGAACAGTCCACTTGAGTTGTGACTGGTAACTGCAAATCCCAGACTCGAGCCCCCACGTGTAGCACTACCCCCGTAAGAGCTGCTACTTATATTTTTGGGTCTTGCCGTTAACTGTCTGTTCCACCGTATCCGTCATAGGGGTTCCATTGAAGAGTTTTCACAGATGTCAGCACCAACACATAGTCTCTTTTCCAATGGTTTTATTTAAAGAAATGTCATTTAGAGGGATGGAGGGTTAAGGGAGATTCAGGTACCTTGCTTACGGATCACTGGTACTTCTTAATCCAGAGGACAAACAGTCTCCACACTGGATATAGCAACCACCGGATAGGCCTCTCTCACTGACCTAGCAGCCGGTGCGGTGCTCGGTCAAAAGTCTCTGCCACAGACTTGAAGAATCCACAACTTTTGCGAAGCTAAAGTACAGTCACACAGTACCAGTTTCTTTCAGCCAATCCGGCGATACTGTGAGGTAGATATGTAGGGATGCGTCCTCCAATTGAGTCTCCAGGCTCTTCCCGAGGCACCAGCCTTTTTGCTCGGTCCTTTCCTGGGAAAAGTCCTCCTCTGGTTTCCTCAACTGCTCGGCTTCTTCCCACAGGCAAGACAGCAAAGGACCACCCCTGATTAGTAGGCCCCAGAAACTCCTTGGCCTACTTCCAGTAACGAGGCCTCAGGCCAGCCGGCCCCGAGGCAAGAAAACTGCTATGGCACACCTTAGGGCAGGAGGGCCTTCCGGTCAGAGAGACCCGGAAGACGGTGTCTGTCCCTTAAGTACCCTCTCCCAGAATTCACAGCGAGGGGACCAATCCCACTGAGCGGTTTTCTGGGCAAGAGGTACTCAATACATCCAGCCTGCTGCATTTCCAACCTTGACCTGTGGTGACAGCGACACCCACAGTCAAGTGGAAAAATGTGCAGCACAGCTGGGCTGAAACAGAAAACAGTAATTTACACAATTATTCTGACCTAAACTACAGCTCAGACAACTAAATTTACAAATAGCGCATACCCAATAGGAGCAGGGCGCTACACAGGTATGGTAGATTTTTACATTAAATTCGCCAAGCTTGGACCGATGTATCTATGTATATACCATACCTAGCCGATGCCTCTGGAAGCTGGAAATCACTGTAGTAGACACCACTACTCCAATTATCTCTACTAGCTTCCTGGGTCCTGTACTGAGTGGGCGGCCTGATGCATTCTACACACAGGAGGTAGGTAGCTCAGCACGGATGCCAGATTCAGGGTATTGACTCCATCCAGTGTACAAACAAACGCCATACCACAGCTCTACACATCTTTTTTCTTATTGTTTACCATTTTTTGGTAGACCCCATACCATTTTTTACAAATTTCACAGTCCAAGTGCCTCCTGTGTTCAAAGTTACTCCATATACCTACACAAAACAATTTCTGGAGCTCAGCCTGTTAAATTCACTGTACTGCTCTGTGGCAGCTGCCATCGCACTGAACATATTCTCTTACATTCTCTCATTTTCTTTCTGCAGATGTGTGCACCATTCTTTGGTAAGCACTACTGTAATTGGTTCATGTTAGAATCGGAAAGAGGAGCAAATACATAATCCATACATTCATTAAGATAACAGTCACAGTTGTATTTGTTATGCATTTTTTGTGCATATGACACATTTTAAAGTATAGCTAAAGGCAAAACTTTTTTCTTTTTGTTTGGGTTAGAGTATAGAGGCAATAAAACCCATGTCAGGTTTTTATTGCTGTCTGTGCCTCCGTTAGGAAGATTCACCCCTTTAAATTTGTCATGTTTACCATCAACATTGAAAGTAAAAGTAAGAGACACCAGAACAGGAATAGTAAAAAAAAGAAAAGTAAATCTTCATATGGGAACACTAGTTCTGGTCACCCTGGGAGTTCCCCCCATTATGGAGGGGTTTCATCTCACTTCCTAATTTGGCTATGGAACAGGAAGTGAAGAGAAATATCCCTATTGAGTCACTGATGGCAAAAATAAAAACTCACCTGTGTTAAAGCCCTCCCTTACCCTATCCAAATCGGAAAAAAAAAAGATTAGTCTTTAGTTCAACTTTAACTGTGTGAAATATTGTAGCTGATGTATTGAATATTCTTTCTTACCTTATTATGTAATTTATTTTATTTTTGTATTGCCTATAGCAATCAATCACTTTTTTCGTTATCCAGTCACAGCTGTAATTAGATTAGTTTTACAAAGTATGTGAAAAACCTTCATATACCCTAGCTCCAGTTTTGTATAAATTACACCCAGAGTGCTGCTAAAATATGTTTGCATATAAGCACATTTCCTTTTACTTTGCTTCTCTTTAGGTGGTACAACTCCAGCGCAGTGGGAGGACATCACTGGAACCACACCGCTTACATTCGTTAATGAATGTGTTTCTTTTACTACTAATGTATCTGCCAGGTCAGTTTTTTCACATATTGTTTTGTAAAAATTTAAAAAATCCTAACAATACATTAAGTGTATGGGCACATTTACACAAAAACTTCTCTTAAGGCACTGTGTGATACCTTATATAAATACCTCAAAGTTCTCTTCAGCTGTATATACTATTCTTGCCATATTTAATACTATTTGTTTTTTTCTGTAGGTTTTGGTTAATTGATTGCCGACAAATCCAAGAATCAGTTACATTTGCTAGCCAAGTTTACAGAGAAATTATATGTGTTCCCTATATGGCCAAGTTTGTTGTATTTGCCAAATCCCATGACCCTATTGAAGCACGTCTGAGATGTTTCTGTATGACAGATGACAAGGTGGACAAGACACTGGAACAGCAGGAAAACTTTGCAGAAGTTGCTAGGAGTAGAGATGTAGAGGTAAGCCTCTGAAAAACATTGAACATTTTTATACATGTAACATGCTAAACCTCACCTCTTCATTGCAGCACCACAAATTGCTTGCTTCAGTGCTGACTGGTTATTCATCCAATGTGTTTTTATTTTATTTATTTATTTATGTATTTATTAATTAAATAATAAGTGGTACTAACCTGGATATACAAGCGTAGGCAGAAAATCAGCCCGTGTGCAGGCTCACTGCTTTACTGATACTAGTCTGTATGCCAGCGGTAGGCTGCAAATGTGGCTGAATAGTAATCATCTCTGGGATAGTTTGCAGTCACTGTCCAACCTTGCTAAAAGTGCCCACACAATGAAATGCTTGTCATACAACACAAACTATTTTTGTGCAAATTAAAAAAAACGCTCACACTATGCCTAGAGTATAATGTATCACAAAAAAGAACCTGAGGAGTACATTAAGACTGACAGAATTGTGACTGAATTCCCTATTTCCTTAAGCTACCAGAAATAAATAGATTCCCTGTATAATTGAATACATGAGTAGTATGCAATAGTAAGTTCATGTATTAAGTTAAAAATACATCTGCTCATCATTTAAGGAAAATTTCCAGGCATGATACAGTGGGTACGGAAAGTATTCAGACCCCTTAAATGTTTCACTCTTTGTTATATTGCAGCCATTTGCTAAAATCATTTAAGTTCATTTTTTTCCTTCATTAATGTACACACAGCACCCCATTTTGACAGAAAAACACAGAATTGTTGACATTTTTGCAAATTTATTAAAAAAGAAAAACTGAAATATCACATGGTCCTAAGTATTCAGACCCTTTGCTCAGTATTTAGTAGAAGCACCCTTTTGATCTAATACAGCCATGAGTCTTTTTGGAAAAGATGCAACACGTTTTTCACACCTGGATTTGGGGATCCTCTGCCACTCCTCCTTTCAGATCCTCTCCAGTTCTGTCAGGTTGGATGGTAAACGTTGGTGGACAGCCATTTTTAAGTCTCTCCAGAGATGCTCAATTGGGTTTAAGTCAGGGCTCTGGCTGGGCCATTCAAGAACAGTCACAGAGTTGTTGTGAAGCCACTCCTTCGTTATTTTAGCTGTGTGCTTAGGGTCATTGTCTTGTTGGAAGGTAAACCTTCGGTCCAGTCTGAGGTCCTGAGCACTCTGGAGAAGGTTTTCATCCAGGATATCCCTGTACTTGGCCGCATTCATCTTTCCCTCGATTGCAACCAGTCATCCTGTCCCTGCAGCTGAAAAACACCCCCACAGCATGATGCTGCCACAACCATGCTTCACTGTTGGGACTGTATTGGACAGGTGATGAGAAGTGCCTGGTTTTCTCCACACATACCACTTAGAATTAAGGCCAAAAAGTTCTATCTTGGTCTCATCAGACCAGAGAATCTTATTTCTCACCATCTTTGAGTCCTTCAGGTGTTTTTTAGCAAACTCCATGCAGGCTTTCATTTGTCTTGCACTGAGGAGAGGCTTCTGTCAGGCCACTCTGCCATAAAGCCCCGACTGGTGGAGGGCTGCAGTGATGGTTGACTTTCTACAACTTTCTCCCATCTCCCAACTGCATCTCTGGAGCTCAGCCACAGTGATCTTTGGGCTCTTCTCCCCCAATAGCTCAGTTTGGCCGGATAGCCAGCTCTAGGAAGGGTTCTGGTCGTCCCAAACGTCTTCCATTTAAGGATTATGGAGGCCACTGTGCTCTTAGGAACCTTAAGTGCAGCAGAATTTTTTTGTAACCTTGGCCAGATCTGTGCCTTGCCACAATTCTTTCTCTGAGCTCTTCAGGCAGTTCCTTTAATCTCATGATTCTCATTTGCTCTGACATGCACTGTGAGCTGTAAGGTCTTATATAGACAGGTGTGTGGCTTTCCTAATCAAGTCCAATCAGTATAATCAAACACAGCTGGACTCAAATGAAAGTGTAGAACCTTCTCAAAGATGATCAGAAGAAATGGACAGCACCTGAGTTAAATATATGAGTGTCACAGCAAAGGGTCTGAATACTTAGGACCATGTGATATTTCAGCTTTTCTCTTTTAACAAATCTGCAAAAATTTCAACAATTCTGTGTTTTTCTGTCAATATGGGGTGCTGTGTGTACATTAATGAGGAAAAAAAATAACTTAATTGATTTTAGCAAATGGCTGCAATATAACAAAGAGTCAAAAATTTAAGGGGATCTGAATACTTTCCGTACCCACTATACTGTATATTTTTACCTAGTTACAATGGTCCAGCTTGGACTGAAACTCTGTGTATATACCATACCTGGCAAATACCTCTGGAAGCTGAAAATCACTGAAGTAGACACCACTACTTTAATGATTTTTTCCAGTGATGCCCAGCTTCCTGGGTCCCGTGCTGAGCAGCCGGCCTGATGCATTTTGCACACAGGAAGTCAGCCGCTCAAGAAGGACGGCATTCAGAGAATGCTTTTTATTTCAGTTCATCAACATTAGAAGTGATTTATTCTCGCAAAGCTTATACACCTTTGCATGCTGGTACTGGCTAGTATTCCAGCATTCCTGTTTTCTTTCACTCAGCTAAAGTGACCCTCAAGGTGATGGAGAGGGGCAGGAGAGGGGAAAACAAGGAGGCAGATGCCTGTCGTCCTCCTTATCAACCAATTACATCATCAGTTGTTAGGATACAAGCGGCTGGCCCTCACTCACAGTGTCCAGGGTTGTAATCTACACAATAAAAAACTGTGGTTTGTGTAACAAAAAGGCAGGTTTGATCCACCTGCTGGCTTGTTTTTGGGCAATTTTTAGGCATTTTGCCAAGGCACCCCTGAGGAACCCAGAAGGCACCCTAGGGTGCCTGGACACCCTGATTGAAAAAGACTGCTTTAGTACATGGTACAGTGCTGTCTATCTTGCCCTGCCTAAATTCTTATAGAATGAGAGAGCACAGGGATAACCTTCTGTGTGCTGCTGCACTTTTGAGTAAGCGTCAACATCTGACGTGAAACGCGTTAGCCACCTACCCCTGCATGACCACTATCTGTTTTGTTCATTTTGGATTTATGGATTGATTTAGGATTTTATATAACCATTTTTTGAAGAATAAATTGTCAATACAGAGTGCGGCAGTCCAGGGCTCCTTTCTTCCCATGCATTAGTGCAGAGCCAGCACCTGCTTGAATATCAGGGCGGGAGCAATCATTTGGAGTTTTCACAGCTTTGAGCTGCACTTTTCTTTTTCATTGTTTGCCCAGTGGATTATCCATAAATTATCAATAAATTATTGATACAAAATGAAAAAAGTATTACAATAATAAATGTTTTACATCACCCTTTTCCCAACTTTATTCACTTTCTTAGAAATCCAGAGCTTCACCATATAGTGTTTGCCATTTTTATTTTACATTGTTTCATGCTGTTTTTACCATGTTTGTGACCAAGGAGAACTATATTTATTGTCATAGCTTAGTCTTCTAACATCTATGTCACACAGGCAGCGTGAGCACAGATGCTTTATTTGAAACCAACCCTGTAAGAAGGAATTTCCCATATATATTCAGTTTTGGAACCTACAGCCTTATGCAGCCACTGATGTTGTGTTTTCTTTTTCAGGTCCTGGAAGGAAAACCAATCTATGTAGACTGTTTTGGAAACCTAGTACCTCTAATAAAGAGTGGGCAACATCATATATTTAGTTTCTATGCCTTTAAAGAGAACAGACTTCCATTGTTTGTCAAGGTACTAATAAGTAGTTGATAGAACAATTGAATCCCTTTACTTAATATGCATTCCATTTGATTGAGGATAATATGTATGTACTTGGCCAAACATCATCAGATCTTCGAATTAATATGTTTTTGTTTTTTTTCCGATGTTACCTGTCTGATTTTTTTTTATTCTTCATTACCCTTAAAAGCTGGATGTGCAGTGTTGTATATGCTGTTCAGTTTGACCTGCTGAGACAGTAAAATGTTATGAGCTCTATTATTTCCTAATATCAGGTACGAGACACAACTCAAGAGCCTTGTGGACGGCTGTCTTTCATGAAGGAACCAAAATCTAATAGGGGCATTGTACAGCAAGCCATCTGCAATCTAAATATCACATTGCCAGTTTATTGCAAGGTAAGCATTTTGTTTACAGTGTTTTAAACCAATATATAAAATGATAATGTGCATGAAAAGCTACCGGCTATCATTTTGTTTCATAATTCTGTTTCTATATTTTTCATTCTGTTGCTGTGTGGGTCAGGCTTAACTCCAGGCTTAAATCTAGTGGCGGCTGGTGCTTCATCAGTCGGGGGGCGTCAGACAGACCTGACCACAGACACCCCCCGTCTCTCCAGCCCGCCATTCGACACGAACTCCCCCCCATCGCTAGAGCCCGCCACCGCACACCATGCCCACACACCCAATCGGTCTTTGGTCTCAGGATTTGCTTCCTGATTGGCCGGGAGGAGAAGCAGGAAGACATTAGTGAATATTAATTTGCTAATGTCACACAACAGGGTGGGCTCAGGGCGCAGTCCTCTGTGCCCCGAGCCCACCCATTTGTGAAGACAATTAGAAATCCATTGCAATCCCTGCGTCCGGCACCCTGCATGGGGATTAGGGGCTAGACACATGGATTTGGAGGGTGCCCGGGCGCCCCTTATGAGCGGCCGCCACTGCTTAAATCATTACAATTTTGCAACATTTTTTGCAATTGTTATTGGGTAGGCATTAATAAAATAAAATAAAAATCACTTAAACTTCTGTGAATGCACAACTCCCCATCTGAAGTTGTGAACTGTGCAATTCATGACTGGCAGTTAAAGTAAGGTTTGGGTGGTTGGTGCTGCTATTCTGGCCTGTACTGGTAGGGTTCCTTTTGTGTGCAGAATTTTTAACTTGAGCAAGGACAAAACAATGTAGCAATCTGAGAAATCATAACAAAGTGGCCTGTAATAAAATTAAGAAAACAGGGCAAAGTTTACTTTATTGTCCATTGAGGGACACAGCTTAATGGAAATTAAGCAACATAGGATTATACTAACCTCCTCCTTTGACCTGAAGCAATGGATACATGCTCCTACTCACTCTGAAGGCAACACCCTTGACCTTGTCTTTTCCCACCTATGCACTCCATGCAACCTCTCCAACTATCCTTACCCTATCTCTGATCACCACCTTATTAATTTCACTCTCTCCCTCTCCTCCGCCTCCTCTCCCTCCAAACGCCAAACGGTTACTCGTAGAAACCTTTGCCATATCAACCCTTCTCTTCTATGCTCTGCAACTGAGCACCTCCATGACAAAATCGCACCCCTGTCCTGCACCCATCTAGCCACTTCTGTCTACAACACTTCACTTCTAGCATCACTGGACAGACTGGCCCCCCTCACTACATGCAGAATAAGACCCCGCCCCCTTCAACCCTGGCAAACAGATGATACTAGAAGTCTGAAAAAACACAGCCATGCTCTCGAGCGCCAATGGCGTAAGACGATGTCCCAGAAAGATTTCGGCCAGTATAAATCTGCCCTCCAAATATACAATTCCAGCCTCCTCACTGCCAAGCAGACCTATTTCATCACCCTCATTAAAAACGTATCATCGTCCTCCACTGCCTCCACCCACTAACTCACTCACTGCCCAGAAGATTGCCAATCACTTCAAACAGAAGATTGATACAATTCGCGAGGAGATCTCTACTGTTCAGATACCCTCTATGCTATACACCTCACACCCACAGGTACAATCATTACTTCCCTCTTTCAACCCCACCACTATAGACGATGTTGCTAAATTACTTGCTAATGTCCATCTTACCACCTGCGCTCTGGATCCTGTTCCCTCACAAATGCTACGTTCACCCTCTGGCTCTATTCTATACTCTATAACCCACATCTTCAATCTCTCCCTCTCTTCTGGCATCTTCCCGAACTCTTTGAAACATGCACTAGTCAGCCCCATACTTAAAAAGCCCTCTCTGGACCCATCCAATCTTGACAACCTGCGCCCCATCTCCTTGCTCCCCTTTTTATCCAAACTCCTTGAACGTCTAGTCTACAACCGACTGAGCGTCCACCTTGCTGATAATAACCTTCTTGATCCACTTCAGTCTGGATTTCGTCCTCAACATTCCACAGAAACTGCTCTCCTAAAACTAACAAATGATATACTAACGGCCAAAACTAAGGGACACTATTCTGTACTCCTACTCCTGGACCTCTCTGCTGCCTTCGATACGGTTGACCACCCCCTCCTCCTCAAAAAACTCCATGCCTCTGGTCTCCATGACTGTACTCTTCGCTGGTTCTCTACCTACTTATCCAACCGCACCTTTAGCGTTACTTACAACCCTACTTCCTCCTCTCCTCTTCCTTTCTCAGTTGGGGTCCCCCAAGGTTCTGTTCTTGGACCTCTCCTATTTTCAATCTACAACTCCTTCCTGGGTCAGCTGATAGCCTCCCACGGCTTCCAATACCACCTCTACGCTGACGACATTCAAATCTATTTCTCTTCCCCTCTAATCACTCCTTTATTCTCCTCACGTATCTCTAATTTACTATCAGATATATCAGTTTGGATGTCACAACACTTCCTCAAACTTAATCTATCCAAAACTGAACTGATCATTTTTCCTCCCCCTCGTGCCTCCTCCCCCCCCATCTCTATGTTAAAATTAATGCCAACTATCAGCCCATCCCCACACGCCAAGGTCCTAGGAGTAGTTCTGGACTCTGAACTCTCCTTTAAGTCTCACATCCAATCACTGTCCAAATCTTGCCGCCTCAACCTCCGCAACATCTCCAAAATACGCCCCTTTCTAACCAACGACACAACAAAGCTCCTAATTCACTCCCTGGTCATTTCTCGCCTCCTTTACTGCAACTCCCTCCTCATTGGCTTGCCTCTGAAAATTTTAACCCCCCTTCAGTCCATCATGAATGCTGCTGCCAGACTCATCCACCTTGCCAACCGCTCTGTCTCCGCTACTCCTCTCTGTCAATCCCTCCACTGGCTTCCGCTCACCCAACAAATTAAATTCAAAATACTAACGACTACCTACAAAGCCATCCACAACACTGCCCCCAGCTACATCACTGACCTAGTCTCTAAATACCAACCTAATCGTTCTCTTTGTTCTTCTCAAGACCTCCTGCTCTCTAGCTCTCTCATCACCTCCTCCCATGCTCGTCTCCAGGACTTTTCCAGAGCCTCTCCAAGCCTATGGAACTCCTTACCCCAATCTGTCCATCTATCTCCTTCTCTATTAGCTTTTAGAGGATCCCTAAAAACCCTCCTCTTCAGAGAAGCCTATCCTACCCACACCTAACAACTGAATTTTCATTTTGTCCACCTGATCATCCCCCACAGCTACTACCCTTTGTTTCACGTGACCCTCCCTTCTAGACTGTAAGCTCTAACGAGCAGGGCCCTCTTATCCCTCTGTATTGAATTGTGATTGTACTGTCTTCCCTGATGTTGTAAAGCGCTGCGCAAGCTGTTGGCGCTATATAAATCCTGTATAATAATAATAATACTGCCACCTACAGGAGAAATGGACACTAGGTAGATTCATGCTGGATACTGAAATCATGGATGTCTCTCTGGTCAGGCAGCAAATGCTGGTAAAATCCTGGAAGTCTTTCCAGTCAGCCAATAATCACAGGTTTTCCCAATTCATTAGTACTGTTGTTTTCTCTGTGATTGCCCTAAATTCTTTAAAGTTTCTCCACTCGGCTAAGAACCACAAACTGTTCCGTTTATTATTATACTGGTGTATTTCTGCAATGGTCCTGCTCTTGGCAGTGGCTACAGGACTCCACTTCTGTTCTGGGGGTTCCTTATGGTGGCATTGGGCCCAGAGCTAAGGTCGTTTTTTCTGATCCTGGACAAAAATCCTATTTTACAGGTAAACAGTGTTTTTTTTGTAGACTTGTGCTTTAATCTAAAATGAAAAGTTTTCAAAATATCCCGCATAATTACCTCTCTTCTAAAGGTTGCTTGGAGCTGCACCGTCAAGCAGGTTATTATGTTCTGCAGAAGCCATTACTTGCCTGTGTAGTAAAAATCACCGGTGGAATCCAGAAGAATTTGTAAAAGAATAGGGAACCATAAAACATGGCAATGCAAACGTTTAAATAAGGAAGGAAGGAAAGTTATTATTATTATTATTATTATTATACAGGATTTATATAAGCGCCAACAGTTTGCGCAGCGCTTTACATCAGGGATTGAGGTTAATTTCTTAAAAACAAATAGGCTGTTTACTTTGCAAGGGAATTTCCCTTTAGCTCAGTGAAAGAGGTGAAGCTCTGCTGATTTCCATCATCCAATCATGTGTAAGCAAAAATACTGTTCTTTAATTTTTCTTGCCCATAATTGGGTATTCTTTGCAAAGTGAATTTTCACAACAACCACTAAACAAAAGGAAAATTCCATTGCAAAGTGAACAGCCTATTTGCTTTGAATAAATCAAGCCAATTTAACCTGTTGGCGCTGACGGAATGCAAATATGCAGCCTCTCAGAGGGTGGGCCTTGGCGCCCAGTGGCCGCATATTTGCATGCAACATTGCAAAACCAGCCCTGCCGAGAGTGTGCTCCCTGCGCGCTTCTGGCATAGTTACCGGCTAACGGAAAGCTCCCGATCCCTGCTTGCGATCATGTGACCGCTGTGACAGACAATCACGGCGGTCACATAATCATAGAACCCGCCTCGTCAAAATGTTGAATAGATAATAAATGAGTCACAGAATAATTTAAAACCATGATATTGGCTTTAGTTTAAAGATGAACTCTAGGCAGATATAATAGACACAAATTAACAAAGCTCTATAATCTTTAATTGGAAAAAAGGTGCAGTGCTTAAAAATATAGTCCGCAAGGCGATAAATCTTAAGATGTATCACATATCATGGTGAGAAACCCACTTGTTCAGGAAAGAGGGAGAGCCACCACCGTCACCCAAACACACTGCCTCTTATCCTCCACTGTGGACCCTTGTTACAGTGGTCAAATCAGCCACAGATATACATGGTATCCTATACTAACTCATATCTTAGTAGATTAAAAACCGCTTTAGTTATGATCTCATAGCATGTGATCCTCCAAGAAGATGGCCGCTGCGTCGCTGGCTACACAAGCTCCACGTCTGGTCACAAATTCTACCTACGCATTTCGTCATGAGCTGTTTTTTTGGTTTACAAAGTTTGATTTGGAAGTTCAAATGTACAGGTACATAAGGTGTTGATAAAAGTAATCAATATAAAAAACGTAGAGTTCTTATATGCAAATATTGGTTGTAGACATAGTAATAAGGTACAAAGATATAGTTCAATCTACTAAGATGTGAGTGCAATTCCTATTATTTACAATACATTGTGATTAAAATTAATTATTGAGGATTCATCGCCTTGAGGACTATATCTTTAAGCACTGACGATTTTTTCAATTTTTCTTTTATATTGGTGTTTATCCATTTTTTGTGCTGGCAGCTTGAAGGACTATATTTAAGATTAATTAGCGCAGCAGACCTTTTATTATATCATCTTTAATACAGCATTACATTTTTTTTTTAATAAGTACATCAATTTGATCTTGTATGTGAGAGGAAAAAACAGCAGAAGTAACCAACCGGTTCATTTGCAGAGAAGAAGCATGTTACTAAAAGGAGAAAGCATAATCACTGTGCTGCTCCTCTTTTCATTGTCCAGTCACAGTAGATGCAGGACAATCTGGGCTTGAGAAGAAGTGAATTGAGGCCATCTTGTGGCAGAAAATAAGTATTACAGGGGATAGCTCTAGATTAAAAGTGAATATTAATTTTGGCTTTTAAAGGGTGACTGTTGTTTGTCTTGTTGTTTTTGGCTGGAATTCTACTTTAATGTGATTTATACTTAATTGTTTTTCTCTCTCTCTCTTTACCATCCTATCTACCTGCCATCTTGTAATATGAAGGAATCTGAATCAGATCAAGAAGATGAGGTAATATAATGGTTGGATAAATTTAGTATTTCTCATTTAGTTATGTTTAAAACAGCTAGTCTACCCCAAACCTGATATTTCATTTTTGGCAGATTGTGGCAGTTAATCGACCTGACAGCTTCCTAAATCTCTCAATGACTCTGCTTTGTGATATTTTTGTGCTTGTGTCCCTGTTTCTGCACACTCGATGTCAATATGAGATCACTCAACTTTTTGAGTTTAATTCTACATTTCTTGTGTATCATGGAGAATGCAACAGAATGTACTGGAACACACATAGGTTTGTGTGGAGGTGGAGGATCCAAGAGGTGTAGGACACCAGGGACTGGTGCAGGCCACCAGGCTTAACCTGTAACTAAAATATCAGTCTTAGGTTGACTGATCCTTTTTCTAATAATTTAATTTTGAATTATATTATATTAAATGTTTCCAGTGATCTGATTGCCAATAGATGAGCTTTGATTTGTGGCTCTTCACTTTTGCACTCAATTTTGTGTTTTAAATATGAACATTATACCGATCTTGCATGTAATGACTTAATTTTTGTGATTGCATTAATTGTTTGATCACATACCCTTTCTAAGTACAATAAAAGAGTGAGGCATCCTCAGATGTCATATTCAGAGGTATATTGACATCACCCCAAATACCTGGAGCCTTTGCATTTAGCACTTTTCTAAAACCCAACAGATCAATCTAAAATTCATGGCTTTCTATTATAGCCAATGTGTCACCCCATTGTAGTAGCAGAAGGATCCTAGAACCGTTGAAATTATCCATAAATGGCAAAACTAGCTTGGAGCTACCTCCATTCATACCTGGAAAAGGATGGGGAACATCTTAAATCATTTTGGAAAGTCCCTGTAATTATATTTTAATCCTTCACAAACTGCTATCACTCAATAAAGTAAAACCCTTGCGATATACAGTATATGTAAATTAGTAATTGGGTCTAAGAGAAATACCAAGGCTGCCACTGCTGGCTACCTTTTGAAAAATGTGTACTGCCAGACAGTCATGTTTAGTTTCTAAGTTACTGACATAAAACGCTTCCCTTCTTCATTCTGCTACTGACTGTTTTTATGATAAAATTGCACCCCTGTCTTGCCCAGACCTGACCATTTCTGTCTACAACAACATACTGTCATCCTTCCTGGACACACTCACTCTTCTTTCTACGTGAAGAGCCAGGCCTTGCCAGATACAACCCTGGTAAACAGACGGCACCAGAAGTCTCAAGAGACGCAGCTATGTTCTTGAGTGAGCGTGGCGTGGCGTAAAACGTAATCCCTGCAAGACTTCACCCTCTACAAATCTGCCCTTCTCAAATACAACTCCTGCCTCCACACTGCTGAACAAACCTACTACACCACTCTCATCAAAACCCTCTCATCCAAACCTTGTCAACTCTTTTCTACCCTTAATTCCTTACTTCACCCCTCCACCCACCAACTTGCTTACTGCCAATAATTTCAAAAACAAACTTGAAACAATTTGTGATGAGATAATCAGTATCCGGCTTCCTCCCCAAACCAACACACCAGGTCCAAAACCACACTCAATACTTTCCTACTTCAACTACCACTGAGGAAGTTGCCAAACTCATTTCCAAGGTCCACCTCACCACCTGTCCCCTAGACCCTGTCCTCTCACAATTACTGCGTCCACCTTCCTGCTCTATCCTAAACTCTGTAACTAACATCTTCAACCTCTTCCTCTCTCCGGCATCTTTCCCTCCACGCTCAAACATGCACTGGTTACCCCCATACTTAAAAAACCCTCACCGGACCCCACCTGTCTGAATATTTTAAGACCATCTCCCTGCTCCCATTTGCCTCCAAGATTCTTGAACGTTTTGTCCACAACCGTATGAGCTTCTAACTTTCTACCTTACTGAAAACAACCTTCTCGATCCCATACAGACCGCCCACAACATTCCACTGAAACTGCCCAACTAAAACCCACCAACGACATGCTAACTGCTAAAACCAACGACCAGTACTCCATATTCATACTCTTAGAAATTTCTGCTGCCTTCGACACAGTTGACCACCCACTCCTCCTCAACAAACTCCACTCCCTTGGCCTCTGTGATTCTGCTCTTTCCTGGTTCTCTTCCTACCCATCTCAGCACACTTTCAGTGTCACAAACAAAACCATCTCCTCCGCTCCTCTTCCTCTTTCTGTTTGGGTACCCCCAAGGCTCTGTCTTAGGTCCCCTCCTATTCTCTCCTATTCTCTTTCTATACCTCTTCCCTGGGCAAGTGGATAACATCCTATGGCTTCCAATACCACCTCTATGCTGACGACACCCAGATCTATCTCTCCACTCCTCAAATCACCCCCTCAATCTCCTCACGTACCACAAACTTACTGAGCGACATATCAGTATGGATGTCACACCACTTCCTCAAACTCAATCTATTTCCTCCTCCCCAATTCCCTCCCCATGACTTTACCATTGAGATCAGCAGCACGACCATTGGTCCCCCCACAAATGCCAATGTGCTGGGTGTAATCTTAAACTCTGGCCTCTCCTACAGCCCCCACATCCAATCACTGGCTACATAATGCCACCTTAACCTCTGCAACATTTCCAGAATTTGACTAATGACACTCAAAACAACGTATTCACTCATTGGTTATTTCCCGCCATGACTACTGCAACTCTCTCCTCACTGGCCTACCTTTACACAGGCTATCCCCCCTTCAGTCTATTATGAATGCTGCTGCTAGACTAAAACACCTTTCTAACCGATCCGTTACTGCTGCTCCTCCCTGCCAATCCCTTCACTGGCTTCCCCTACCCCACCGTATAAAATTCAAAATACTAACCACAACATACAAGGCAAATTTCACCCAAATGCTCCTCCCAAGACCTCCTGCTCTCTAGCTCCCTTGTCACCTCCTCCCATGCTTGCCTCCAGGACTTCTCCAGAGCCTCTCCCATCCTATGGAACTCCCTGCCCCAGTATGTCTGATCAGCCCCTACCCTGTCCGCCTTTAGGCAATCCTTGAAAACTCACTTATTTAGAGAAGCCTACCCCACCTCCACCTAGGAACTGTACCCGAGTCACCTCCATCAAATCATCCCCCGCAGCTATTACCTTTTGTAACACCTCCCCCTCCCTTTAGATTGTAAGCTCCATGAGTAGGGCCCTACTGTTCCTTCTGTACTAAGCTGTACTGTGATTGTACTGTTCCCCCTCTACATTGTAAAGTGCTGCGTAAACTGTTGGCACTACATAAATCCTGTATAATAATAATAAAAATGGTAATACATCCATGCAGTCACTAAAGTGAAAGTGAAGTCAAAACTTTGCATACATAAAGGTCAATTCACAAAGATTTACAGTGGAACTAAACCCATCTATCCTTTACAGCCATGGAATCTGCCATATAAGCCTCTGTTTGATTTGCAGTTGCCATAGTGCTGCACATGTGATCCATTATGACTTAGCCATTTGATGATTTGACAGTACAGTTGAGAGCACAAACATCTTAACCCGTTACCATTTACAGCATGCCTTGAATGCAACTGTTTTTATGGAACAAATTGATGGGTTTATTTTTGCTTCAACACCATCCTCAGGCTGGCCATACACTGTACAATCTAATTGTACAATCTCTGTACAAGCTCCTTTAGATGTACCAAGACTATGTAATATAAGGACAAACCTAGACAAACCATTTACCCTCTTTCATGAAGGAGGGTAAAACAAATATTAATGCCCGGACATTGTTTTGCTACCTGTACATATAATTGCAACTACTTAGTGTATCCACTAAGTTTTTTTCAGGGCAAATTGGAAATTCATTTGGTGGTGGTAAATAGTAATGGATATCTCCTGAATTTGTTTTTATTATCAATGGAAAAATTTCACAAAAAGAGTAAAAAATATATAATTTTTTCATATTTAGCTGTATATGTCTTGCCATTGCCATAATCTACCTCCCAAAATAAATCCCCCTGCTCCTGACAATTGGAGCAATACCACATATGTGTATGTATTTGTTGTTTTTTACCCATAGTGGGACCCAGAAACAATAATGCACATTTTCCTTCCTTTTTATCCTACATAACACACACTGACACTACCTTACACCGATATAAAATTTGAAAAATGCTGTGTTTTTAATCATACCTAAAATACACTGACCATGACTTTTGACCCCAATATTGACTTTAACTTCGACACTGACCTAGATCAAACCCTTTTCTTTTCTTTGTTTTCCTTTTCCTTTCCTTTCCTTTCCTTTCTCTTTCTTCCTTTCTTTCTGGGATGTAAAGTGACTGATCAGCATGATAGCCAATCAGAAGCTATCAGAGCAATCAAGTGATCAGGAACTGGCAGTTCCCCATCATTAGCACCAGTCCCAGACCTCTTGGCGAAAGCTTGTCCCTGTGCTGGGACGGTAGGCGGCATAAACTCCAAACATACACAGAACACTGGACACACCAAACTTGGTTACTAATGGCCACGGCCTTGTTTAATCATTTTTTCCAAATTTAAACAATTTAATCAATAAATACTTTAAAGCTGTAAACAAAATCAGCCAAAATCAGTGGGGCGCTCTTTAAATATCCTTCTGGCGAATGGCAAAGACCTGCCTCAGCCTTCTGCTTAAATAGGGGTCCTGGGAATTTCTGGAATGTTCTAGGGGGTCAGTGACTATAAATGACCTATCCTAGGGGACCCCCAGAACTTCCAGAACATTCACAATCAGCTGACCTATTTTGACCTATCACAAAACCCCCCCATTGAAATCAATCAATGGAGGGGCTTGAAACTTCCATGACGGAAAGAAACAGGCTATATGCCTTTCTTCACATTCTTTTGAACTTCATAAGAAAAACATTCATGGGCAAGCTGCAATTGCCAAACCACTAGTGATCAATATTAATGCTAACAGTGGTGCAACACCCATAAATCGTGGACAATCGATCAATAAAGACTGTAATATGGTCCGATGAATTGAGCTTCACAACACATCCCAAGCGTACGATCAGGACTGTCTTGTGTGAATGGTAAAGCATGGTGGCGGTGCAATTATGGTTTGGTCAGCCATATCTTGATATTCTGCTGGCCCCATCATCACTTTAAAAGGTAGAGTCACTGCCAGCGACTATGTACAAATTTTAGCCAACTATGTGCATCCCATGGTGCAGACATTGTTTCCCGAAGACAGTGCTATTTACCAAAATGATGAAGCTCTGATTCACACAGCTGGTGTTGTCACTTTGTGGTTTGACAAGCATGTAGATGAAGTCTCACACCTTCCCTGGACACCACAGTCACCGGACCTTAATATCATAGAGTCACTATGGTCAATTTTGGAGAACAGGGTTCAGGCTTTTTTTTCCGCCTCCAGCATCTCTGTGAGGACTGGAACGATTTTTGCATGAAGAGTGGTATTAGATTCCATTATCCACCATCCAAGACTTATATTTGTCAATTTCCAGGAGAATTCAGGCTGTCTTGGATGCCAAAGGCGGTTCAGCACCATATTGGGTAACAATTTAGTTGTTTTACCTGGTGTTTCCATATTTTTGTTCAACCCCTGTATATGCAGCCCCACGGATAAAGACCCACTTCTATGAGGCCGACTATATGCGTACGCACATTGGGAAGAGGTTAAGTAGTATCAAATCAGACAGACCTTTGCACGACATAGTTAATGGTAGATCTAAAGTAGGTTGTATAAAAAAATTAAAAATAAAGTAGGTTGTACAATTGGATTGTATAGTCACCTTAAGGCACTCCATTTTCAGCCATGTACATGTAATTTTCAAATGTTATTAGACTCAGCTTTTTTTTTTTTAAATAAAGATACTTATTCTAATGTGTTAGCTTTGTGAATTGAGCCTAATGTTCGATACTCAACAAGTACTGATGCTATTAGATTAACATGACAGAGGGGCAACTAGCATTCAAAAGGAGAGGTCATATAATTATAGCCCCCATGTTTTTCAGATTATAACATTGTGTCGCTTTAACTGACAATTGCGCAGTCATGCGACGCTGTACCCAAACAAAATTTTAGCCCTTTTTTTCCCCACAAATAGAGCTTATTTTTGGTGGTATTTGATCACCTCTGCAGTTTTTATTTTTTGCGCTATAAACAAAAAAATATCAACAATTTTGAAATAAAAACAATATTATTTCTGCTATAAAAAATTTATAAAAAAACAAATGTATTCATCAGTTTAGGCCAATATGTTTTCTGCTACATATTTTTGGTAAAAAAAATAGCATTAAGCGTATATTGATTGGTTTGCACAAATGTTATAGCATCTACAAAATAGCGGATAGATGTTGGGACTTTTTTTTTTTTATTGTTTTTACTGGTAATGGCGGCGATCTGCAATTTTAAGCAGGACTGCGACATTGTGGCGTACAAATCTGACACTAAGTGACACTTTTTGAGGACCAGTGACATTATTACATTGATCGGTGCTATAAAAATGCACATTAGAAAGTGCACATTCTGTTAGAAATTTCTCTTCCTGTTTCAGCAGTGGGAGGGAAATCTGGACTTACACTGTGTGAGAGCTGATTGGAGGAAAGGCACCCCCCCCCCTGCACAGAGGTAGAGGAACGAAAGAAACTTGCACAGCTGTGCTGTAAATAGACAAGTTCTCTGCTTATCTATCTCTAAGTTACCTCCCCGACACAAGTTTCCAGCTGCTTTGATCTCCTGTGTCAGAGAGCTTGTCAGAACGAAGCAGCACAAAGACACATGACTTAGGGCTTTGGAGAGATAAGTAAACACTACATTTATATGCCTAGGTCAGATTTCATGAAAATGGTTTACATCCACTTTAAGGTATATGTGAATCCACAAGGTTAGATATTTTCAGAGGGTTGTGCAGACATTTGTTTTTATGAAATGGTGCTAATTCCATGGTAAAAAAAAAAAGAAAAAGGCTTTTAAATACCCTAGAGTATTTTAATTCTTGTGAACATGTGGTCACTATAACTCTTTCTGTGCCTATGCTGAGCATACCAGGGCTGTGGGGAGTGTTGAAGCTGCAGTCTTTGTTCACTGTGGATTATGTCACTGTCAGCTCCAGGGTTATGGGCCATTCTTAACTCTGGTACACAAGTAAAGTTTTTTTTTTGTTTCATAGACAAATGTGCTCATTCTATTTACCAGTACCAGAAATTGAACAGTGGCCTGGAAGTGTCTCATTCCTTAGGCTACAGTACTTCTTTTCTATGGAGTAGTGTCTTTCTAAGGCCTAGAAAAATGTACTTAGAGGTCAGGCAGCAATGGCAATGTCAAAATAAAAGGGGAGTGGGAATAGGACCCAAGGTGTCCTTGCCTTCAATGAAGGAAAAGGAACAAACTGCGGTTTAACCTTATATAACTTTATTAGAATAATTAGTAGAAAAAAATATTTATCATTGAAAGGAAAGCATAAACAATAGGAAATTGCACATGGTAAAAACTGACAACGTTGTCACTTAAAAACACATGCCCATGAGCTCAGCCATATCCAAGTCATCCACACGTGTCAATAACCTCAAGTTATTTAGTGTTACTTAACATATAATGCTTACGTACGTTAGGCGAGGTGAGTTCTGGGAAACCTTGGTAGCACAGAACGGTATCCGTATTGTGCTTAACTATGGACCTCCAGACTCCCTATTCGCCTATTGAGTTGCTGGATTAGGTATTTACAGTATTGAAAAAAGCATTAATCATCACAGACAAATAAATGCAATTTTGGCTGGAAGGTATCCCTGCCAGTTTGTGAACAAGGCAGGTTTTGTTTCTTGGTGTAGCACTATCAGTCGCAGTGATGTAAACATGCGACTTGAGTCAAGGAGAAACAATAGATCCACAGTAAGCCTGTTAATCATTCAGCACCATGTTTCCATGAAACCTTAAAGACAGCACCGCATATAGGTTGGATAGGAAGATATAGTCAGCTGAGTCAAATCACAGAGCCTCAAAAAGTGTTCAGGCTGTGATCGCTTGCTGGATATATCAGCTTCAAAAAGACTCACTGTATAGACGATATTAAATTGGTCCTCAATTGCAGCAACAAGGTGGTGAATCCAGAGTCCTTTGCAGGGGTCCACAGGTATGCAGGATGCGAATATCTGTATTCCTAGTCCTGGTGACACGCACAGGATGTCATCAAATCAAAAACTAACATGGGGCCGCCTGGCCGTCTACTTCCAGTTTTCGGTTGTTCGTGGATTTCCAGTTTGCGGAGATAGGATGAGGGCTAAAGAGTGATGAAAAGCCCAGGTTAGCTATTGGCAGAGGGCATGTGTAGGCACACACACCGACATGTTTCACCCACTTGTGACGTGGGTTTCTTCAGGCAATGGCAATGTCAATGTATTAGATACATAAAAGAGACCCATGTGTAATGAGAGAGAATATGCATAGATTCAAGTGGAAGTATAAGAATGGTACAGCTGAAACATACGCTGGCATTTGTAGAAAAGGGTGTATGTTGTCTGCAAGGAACTAACTCTCAGTAAGATACATCGAAAGCTGTGACAGTGTTAGAGCACTGATGGGTAACAGTATTGTATAATTATTCTTGGCATATTACACCTGCAAATATTTTATCATTATATGAATTATTATTAATAATATTTATTATCATTTCTGTATGGTGTTTTTATTTATTCACCACTTTTCCTTTATTTTAGGGAAATCTCAACTCTGAGAAAAGTAAGTTATATTTTTTATATTGCTATAACTTATTTTGTTTTGATTTTGTTAAACTAAAGCATGCAGTATTCAAGCAGGCTAATTTTCACTAAACTTATACTAATGCTGCTTTAATAAAAATGCTACACATAATATACTAGCACTGTACCAGTAACCTTTTGCAGGGATTTAAGCTATAACAATACTGTTTAAACTGCTAAAACCCTTACTCCCTGTTACTGACTTATCCTGTTACCTTCCCTGTTATTCCTGCTACAACGCCCATTCCATTTTATGTTCTGCTGTGCATCTGTTGACATGACATTATCATATCATTAACCAGCTAAATTACTGTATCAGTTTGTCTGGCATCACCTGCTGTCCTCATGAAAGGTTTTCTCCTGGCATTACCTCTAACCCTAATTAAATGGACATTGTGATGCTTGGTCAAAACAGATACTGTCTCCTTGCATTAGATGACAGTCAACATTACTGTGGTGAAGTTCAAAGGAAAGTCAAGGCAACAAGTAGAATCGGTCACCACTAATGCTACCTGGAAAATACACTACCTGTAGTAAATATAGACAATGCACTCAAATCAGAATTTAATATATATTGCATTTCGTCAAGTAAGGAATTTAGCTTCTTATCACATGATTCTTTGCAACCTATGGCTTTGAGCTTAGAACCAGAAAACTTACTAGCATAGATTTTTCCAGGTTCAGAATCAGAGTGTGAGTCAATCACTGGCTTCTTACATCCCTTGGGGAATCCTCTGGCAAGTTCATTGTCATAGAGTCTGCCAATTATTCCAGACACCTGCAAGTCTACATATACTTCTCAACTAGGAAGTCCCTGCTCACTGCAGTTGGTGATTTGACTAAGGTAGGCTAAGGTAAAAACATTTCTCAAAGGTTAATTTTGGTTAGTATTAGGCTGAGCTGGAGCGCAACTGACAAGCAGTCCTGCTATGTGAAAAATACAGCCTACATTCAGGAAGCAGGTACTGAATGTGTGTAGAGTAGTATAACTATTACTTTTTTATTAAAAGCTATTTAATGAAAGTTACACTGACTTAAAACAGGTATGCAGAATCAAAGAAAAGTCAGAAATACTTATCTTGTTTTTATTCTGGGCTGCAATAAAAAAGTATTATAAAAAGAGGGTCCGCTTCGCAGTCAAGCAACTAAAATTTTCAGAAGAACATTGTATTCCACAGTAGTTACACCAAATATAAAAATTACCAAGAATATCATATTACCTGAGATGCCATAACACAGCAACTCTGTTAGGCTCACTAACCCTTCCAGTACAAGGCATTATTTCCAAATTGTCAGATTCTGACTATGACATCGATCATAGATCAAAAAGAATAACTGCTACGCTTCACCACAGTATGTTGCAGATTTCCTTTCATATCATTTTATTTCCAGGTTATGATGGCAAACATAACCTGACCTTGTAGCCCCTTTGCTTTGCATGGAAATAACTTGACTTACATATACAGCGTGTGTGTGTTCTGTGTGGATGTTTCTGACCTTTTGTTTGCTGTGCATAACATCTTGTATTTCAAATCATTTTCTGTTGAGCCATAAATATTCCTTTTTTACCTTTTGATTTTCAATTCAAACCACACCTTATATGTTCTCAACCTTATGAAGATTTTCCAGAGAAAACCATGCCTCCACCTTATAAACATAAAAACATAGTTGCAGACAATCATTCCTCCCATTATTCCTTCCTAGATGGAAGTCTGGTTTGCAGCTGGTTCTTGTAATTTTGTCACCAGCTCTTTTGCTGCAAGAGAGGATTGCATGCTTTTATCTAAATAGACAATTTAAGATAACCATAGACATAAGATGATTTGTTGTTTAATCCAGGTTAAACAGGGAACATTCATATAGCCTTTGACCAACTACAAGATTATATTTTTAATACATAAGCATGCACACTAGGCCAAAACTATTGTTTATTTGCCAGTGTTTCTACAGATTGACATTGCAGTGGTTGGGTCTTTTAACATTCATCTTGTGTCTATTGGTGCCCTACTGATTGTCTTGGACAGGGTACATGATTGCTTGGCAGAACAGAAGAGGGTTTAAAAAATATCTTAATTTTCTGACCTTCAAGGAATACCATCTTATATTGTCTATAAATACTTAGCAATGAATAATAGGGGAATTCCAGTCAAATGCAGATCTTAGTAATCAGCTAAGTCATCCTTCAAAGGGGGTTCAACTTGCCACTTGACAGTGATCTCCACAGTGATATAAGTTTTCTTGCTTGTGTATTTTGCCAACAGCTGTTACAGGCCATTGCAGTACAGTAAAGAATACAGTTCTGCTAAATGCACCATGGAGATGGCTGACAGTGTGTAGAGCATACAGGAAATTTGTCCTGGCAGAGTATAAGTTTGCACATGAGGGGGTTTCCCCTTAAAATACTTCTGCCCCCTGAGCTTGGAAAAATACCGTAACCTGACTTTATGTTCTAATTGTATTATCAATTTAAAAAAGTAAAAGTGAAGCTAAAGTAAAAGCATTGATGAAGTAAAACAACTACATTTTTGCTGATACAAATAGCTTGGTAATAAAAGGGAATAAAAAATTGGTTCTCCTGCAAACCTCTCTGACAGCAAAAGCCTATTTATAGTATATTCAAACACTGACATATACATATTCTATAAATGATGTCACATTTTTTTAAATCTACATTTTCTACCAGTCCTTTTAACCTGTTTTTCTGGCAGTTCGCTACCACTGGCTTTCTCTTATAGGCTATCGACAATCTACAGTCTTAGCTTCTGTTACTTTTTTTCCTTTCTATTGATTGTATAGCATCTAAACAATCTTGAGATGCCTTTGTTCAAAAATCCCATTTTTGTCTTGTTTCGTTTATTTTTTCATTTGATGTATTGTCTTAAATTTGTTGTTGTCCTTGTTGTGTTGTATGCGTGAATGTGGTGTAGTGCGCATTCTAAGCAAGTTATTTCCTGCCCGTTTTCCTTCCCAGTTTCCTTTAGCATGACGTTCAAGACTGTTTGGATCCACCAACTACACCAGCCCATTCCAATCACTCCCCCCACCTCAACCGAAGTGATTATTTCCTTCATGATTACATTTTTCAGTTTCTGTTAATTTATTGCCATTTTATGTTAATATTTCTCGTTCATCTCCAAGATGATGAAGAGACAGAATCCACAGAAACGTCCATCTTGAAAAGCCATCTTGTCAATGATGAGCCAGTGTTAGCAAGCCCTGATTTGCTGTCTGAAGTCTGTGAGATGAAGCAAGATCTTATTAAAATGAGCGCAATACTAACCATTGATGCCACACAGAAACCTGGTACCCTCAAAGCCAAGGACTTTGAAAAGTCAGAAGAGGATCCTGGGGAACCATTTGAAATAGTTGAAAAAGTCAAAGAAGATTTAGAAAAAGTGAATGAAATTCTTAGAACTGGAACTTACACAAGAGAAGAATCATTACATGATGGTGCTCATTCCTCAAAATCACATAAAAGAGATGAGGAATGGGTTATTTTAGGGGATGATGAAATTGAAGAAGCCAAACTAAATGCACTACTTGAAGATGCGGAGATACCATGCATAGAATTAAAAATAGATAGAGGTCATAAACCAAAAGTAAAATCTGATATGAAGGAAATGGTAAATTACCTTACTAATGACCTAAATTCTTATTCAGCTGATTCAGCAGCTATTCCTGGAACTGAAACAGAGAAAAGGGAGCAGCGAAAACTGCCATTAGAAATCAAAAAACCAGTACGCAGAAAACTCAAGGAGAGACAAAGAGAAGAACTCCAAAATGCAAGTGACCGTGCAAGTCTAGCAAAGTTTAGTTCTGAAGAGTCATTAGATGACGAAACAGGTCTTACTCCAACAGTTGTTCCGAGTGTAAAAGAGGTATCTCCTGTGATTGAGGAGACACCAATTGGATCAATTAAAGACAAAGTAAAAGCACTTCAAAAGCGAGTTGAGGAAGAGCAAAAGGGAGTAACAAGCACATCAAGTAAGCCACAGTTGAAAGATGTTGTAAGTGAGCCAACAAAGCAGCAAAACATAGTCCCTGTAGTTCAACCACCTGTTTCTCCTTTATCTAAAACTGAGCAGCTAGAGGAAACCATGTCAGTGCGTGAGTTAATGAAAGCTTTCCAGTCAGGTCATGACCCCTCTAAAGCGAAGTCTGGGCTGTTTGAACACAAAACTGTAAAATCCTCAGTACAAAAACAGACCTCTATAGAAAATAAATTAACAGAAAAATTAACGACTGATAGCTCAGACTATGCTATGTATAATTTGGATTATTCAGAAAAAGAACCAAGTTTACACTATGAGGAAAGTGAGCCTTCATCCCACCTAGATTCTGTTCAATTGAAATCTGTTTCTGAACACATCAAAACGTATGGGCAAAGCAAAATATCTCTTCCTATTGCTATTGCTGAGGTAGAGATGCAGGAACACATGAAGAAAGAAACTACTGGTTCACTAGTTGAAAGTGAAGCCGTTAAAGAAAAATCAAGTATCAGGTTAAGAGTGAGCATTAGTGACCAGGATGTAGATCCACAAATCAGTCCTGATAGAAAAACATCTACAGACTTTTCTGATGTTATTAAAGAGGAACTTGAGGATAATGACAAATATTTACAATTTAAGCACCTTCCAGAAACTGAAGGTGCCCAATTAAATTTAGATCAGGTTTTAATTAGTCCATTTAATATATCATTCCCTACTGAATTTGAGTCAGATGAATGCATACCTGCTTTACATTTACAAAGTGGTACATATGATGACAGCTCAGACAGCTTGAAACATGAAGCACCTGCAGATTCTCCAAATGGCAGTTTATTGGAGGGTACACCTCATATGAGTTCAGAGGATAGTTTTAAACACGAAGGTCTTGCAGAAACTCCAGGGACGAGTCCTGAAAGCCTCTCATTTTCACCCAAGAAATCTGAGGATCTTAAGGCATCAGAAACAACTACATATATGAAAGAGACTAAAGCTGATGAAAACCATACACAGCCCCTTAAGAAAACTATATCAGATAATAAAGAAGATTTGGTGAAACAGGACCAGACTATCATAAGTGAAACTGTAAACTCTGAATTATCTATAGAAACAAAAGATTCATCCATATGTGCAGGTTCAGCAACACAGGACAGTATTTATACTGTGAAAAGTCCTCAAGGTCTAGAACTTAATCTATCTTCAAAAATTCTACAAGATGATGATGTGAGTAGTCCCATGGCAGATGAGTCAGTTGCAGTGAGTGACAAAGATTCACTGGAAGCAAGCCCAGTGTTAGAAGACAACTCTTCTCACAAAACACCTGATTCACTTGAACCAAGTCCATCAAAAGAATCACCATGTAGTGATTCTCTTGAGAGCAGTCCGGTGGAGCAGAAGATTAAGTCCAGTATTCTCATAGGTTCAGCCCTTCACTCTAATCTAAAAGCAGATTTGGCAGCAGAACTGATTCATCGTTCAAGACTTTTAAGAGATCCAGATGGAAGTAATGAGGATGATAGCATTGAACAAACATCACTTATGGAAAGCTCGGGAAAGAGTCCACTTTCCCCAGACACACCCAGTTCTGAAGAAATAAGCTATGAGGTTACACCCAAATCCCAGGATGCACAGGCATTTTCTATGACTCCAAAGCCAGGCATGATTCCAGAGGTTTCAGAGGAGCAAGAAGATGATTCTGAATCTGAGCCAAAGAAAAGATTTACTCCTGAAGAAGAAATGTTTAAAATGGTAACAAAGGTTAAAATGTTTGATGAACTTGAGCAAGAAGCAAAGCAGAAAAGAGAATATAAAAGAGAAATGAGACAAGAAGAATGTTCGGTAGTATCTGATTTGGATATTCCACATGAAGATGACACCGAAGTACATGGCATCAAGTTAGTGCAAGTTGAAGATGTGCAAATTGTAGTAATGTCTGTGGAAAGCAGAAAAAGTTCTTCCTCTTCAGAAAGTGAACCTGAATTAACACAGCTGAAGAAAGAAGCTGATTCTGGTCTCTTGATGGATCCTGTTATCAGGGTTCAGCCTCCATCTCCTCTTCCACCGAGTGTAGAGTCTAATTCAAGCCCTGAAGAAACTACTTTTCAGCCAATTACACATGCAAAAGATGCATTTTCTATAGAAGAACATCCTGTTGAATCTGACATGCCAAGGATGGACTCTGAGATGATTAGACATGGAAGTACTAACTCTTCAGAAGATGAAATTATTCAGTCTGAAAAGAAAGACACTATTGATCTAACAGAAGTGAAGGGCATAGATTCTGTTGAACCAATGAGCCCTAATGTAGATATTGGTGAAATATCTGAAGATTTAAAAGAGGAAAGAGCATTACAAACTGTTTTAGACCATACAATTGAAACAAAACCTGAAATTACTCCAGAATATCATGCCAGTCAGTGCCTACAACATACATCATATTATGACAATGCAACATTTGCAACACAAAGTGACTGTTCTTTTGTGACACCAGTAAATCTTGACATCACTGAAGCGTATAATACAGCAACTATTTTAATTCAAGATGATCATTGTTCAACACAGTTTTCTCCCAATTCACAAAAAGATGACCCTGCGTTTGACAGTAGTGTTTATGTGCCTGAAATTACCAGTCCTTATGAAAATGTCCCAATAGAAGGATACTTTACAAGTGATGACATTGTTCCAGAACTAACAGATGATCAAAGATTTTTACCTTCACCACCTCCACTCCATGAAACTGAATCAAGTATACAAGATGAATGTAACTTGCAGCGGGACAAAGGGACACCAAGGGGCTCTTCTTCCAGTGGTGACTCTTTTAAAGGAGATGATGTGTTACAAAGTACATCAGAGAGGCAGAGTGAGAAAATTATTGTCACTAAATCTGATGCTGAGCCAGACTCATGGAGTGACATCAGAGAAGATGATGCAGCATTTGAAGCAAGAGTGAAAGAGGAGGAGCAAAAAATATTTGGATTAATGGTAGACAAACAGTCACAAGGAACAACCCCTGACAGCACACCAGCACGTACACCCACTGAAGATGGTACACCAACCACTGAGCAAAATCCATTTATGTTTCAGGAAGGTAAACTTTTTGAAATGACTCGCAGTGGAGCCATTGATATGACAAAAAGAAATTATGCAGATGAAAGCTTCCACTTTTTCCAGATAGGTCAGCAGTGTGGAGAAGGCTTGCCAGACGAAATTAAAGAGGAAAGTGGTGAAGAAGAATCTCCAATACCTGAGAGTTTATCTGACCCTTTTTCTACTGTAGACACTGATGCAATTGAGGTATTGCAAGATACAACAGAGTCGCCGGTTTATACCCTGTCAGTTTCTGACTCCGATTTTGATGCGGCAGATGATAAAGGCTCAGAAGTGGAAAAAGTAGAACACAAATCAAGAATCCCAATTAAAATGGGTATTTCTGCAGCTTCAAAAACATCGAAGAAAGAGAGTTCCGAAATAACTGTAGCAGAAATGCAATCCATGCGATCCACAGATATTTCAGGAACACAAGAAAGCTTTGAGAGTTCATTAGGTTCTTCTTTATCATCTCCAGAGCAATCTGTGGTAGATATGAAAATACATTTTACTACTTTTCCAAAGTTTGAAACTTGTGAACGTGATGACTCACCAGATTCTTCACCAGAAGAACAAAAGTCAGTAATTGAAATGGCAACTTCAGCCAAAGAATGTAGTCCTGCCCATGCATCAAAATCAAAAATACCTGTAAGGTCTACTTCTTCAGTGTCTGAGGAGCATTCATCACCATCACCTGTTCCTAATGAAGATAGATTATCTGCAGAAAGCCCAGTTGTGGAAGACCAAAAGCCAAAGTCCAAAATCCCTGTCAAATCAACGACAGCAAAATCTGAGCAATGCTTTACATTTACAGATGTGAAACCTATAGAACATAACAACAAACTCCCTGTAAAACAAGATTGCAGAAGCAAATCTGAGTCTGATGCCAGTGTATCAGATTCTAAAATGAAAGCAACTAAAATAAGAAGCTGTACAGAGTCCCACTGTGAGTATACAGAAAAAACAAGTCAGATTGTTGAAGGAGAAAGTACTGAAGTAACTAAGCCAAAGTCATATACTTCAAGACTGCCAGTGAAAACAAAGGGTTCATCACTTTCCCAAACAGAAACAAGTGAACAGGAAAGATTCTTTGAAATGTATAAGAACTCTATAGATTTCTTTGAAGAAATTAGCGATGAAGCCTCAAAGTTGGTAGACAGACTCACTCAGGCTGAAAAGGAACAAGAGCCAGTATCTGATGATGAGAGTAGTGCCTTTGAAATTTCAGTCATTGAGAATGCTACAGTGATTGAAACTCAGCCTAGCATCCAAGAAGACATCTTTGATTCAAGACCAATATGGGATGAGTCAATTGAAACTCAAATTGAACGCATTCCAGATGATCATATCCATTATAATGTACAAGGTATTTGCCACAAAATGTGGGATTCCCTCTATTATGCATGTCATAGATTTTTTTATGTGTTCTGTGAAACATTAGATGTTGTGATTGGTTTTGTTTGTGCATGTTTTGTCTGTTTTTATGTTGACAACATCATGGTTATTTGTTAAAAGAAAAAATATCTCAAGATTGAAAATTCATCAGGTTCACTGTGAAGGCCTGCATAGAATGCTTTTTGTTTACTTGCAGCATATTTTCTCACCATATATACACATGTGTTTTACAAAAAAAAAGGTTATGGTTTTGGGTTGGAAATCATAGTAGGAAAAATTCTGCAGAGTTTTTCCTTCCCAAAGAACAAAATACATTGGCCAGGATCACCGAAGAAAGCTTCTTCAGTTTATGGTTAAAACAAGCAAATATGTAATATAGTTATAAAATAATTGATGGCCATTGACCATTTTCCGTTTGAGGAGTATAACCGATGACCAACACTAAACACCACAAAGACTATTTGAGCATGCATTGTGCTTTAACTTTAGTTAGGAGTAGTGGTTAAATGAATTGTTTAATAACCAATATACCAACTCTTTGACTTATTAGCAGGCTCAACAAACAAATCATTATATAATACTTTTATACACCTAATTGCCACAGGAACTGCTTTTTGCTTAGTTGTCCACAGTTCGTAAAAAGCATGGTAACAATCTCCTAAAAGTCCCCCATCTGAAGCATATGCAGCACAAATATAACTTTGTTACGTGTTGCAAAGGCCAAAAAGACATGGATGAGCGAGTTTGGGGTGGAGGAACTTGACTGGCCTGCACAGAATCCTGACCTCAACCCAATAGAACACCTTTGGGATGAATTAGAGCCAAGATTGTTAGCCATGTCTTCTCGTTCACATCAGTGCCTGACCTCACAGATGTGCTTCTAGAAGAATGGTCAAACATTCCCATAGACACACTCCTAAACCTTGTGGACAGCCTTCCCAGAAGAGTTGAAGCTGTTATAGCTGCAAAGGGTGGGCCAACTCAATATTGAACCTTACGGACCAAGACTCGGATGCCATTAAAATTCATGTGCGTGTAAAAGCAGGCGTCCCAATATTTTTGGCAATATAGTGTATTAATAAATAAGAATTCTTCAAGCATCGCATCTGTTTATATTTTTCAAACAAGTATAGGACTCTGCAGCATCCCAAGAAGCCAGGCAAATTGTTCAATCATGCAGTGTACATCAAAGGACTTCCATAAAAGGCAGCTACAGTACATAAGAGAGAATTAGGCATTATATTTGTGCTAGATTTCTTCAGATGGGGGTTATGATATTTTATGGGGTTGGTAGCATGGTTTTAGTAATTGTGGACCACTAAAATCATTTGTACATTAATACAAATATGAAGTAGAGAAAAGCGTTCCTATAGTTTTTTTGTGTAAGAAAGTATTATTTGATTTGTATGGTTAGTTGAGTCTGGTAATACAGATGGTTGTTGAGAATGTTCATTGTTTGAAAAGTGTATAATTTTACTGGAAGAAAATGTATATATTATATTATATATGATTTCTTTCTTTTTTTATGCAATTTAGATATTGTATAAAAATAACTCTCACATTTTTCTGATGCCTGAGGTATGGAGTTATAGCTTGTGTATTTGGATATAATGGTTGCCTATTATCAGAAGTTATGGTTGTAAGGCCAGATTTAAATTGGATCTCCAGCAAAAACATTTTATAGTTTCAGATGGGTGATGTGAGAGTGAGATAGGGTTAGAACATCTGCTAGATTTTTTTTATATTTCAGTCTGTATCCTCCTTGGATACAGAAAATTCCAACATATTGTTCAAATACAGATTTTTTAAATACAAGAAAACAAGTGTTTTAATTGAATCAGAGAGTCACCCCCCGACAGTGCTACTCTCCCACTAATATTCTATTCAATGCTCAGTAGATTTACAGGAACACATCTATAAAGGGAAACTGAACTCTTGATGATGTGCCTAAAAAAAGGCAGGGAGAGGACAAAAGACTAGTTATCAGTATTGTCTGCATTCTTCCTGAAGCTTCTGTTTTCGTTTTTTTGACTTGTCTTGTTCGCACTGTGGCTTTGTATGGAGGTCTTTGTGGAGATAAGGTTTGCAGCCGCATGTCAGAGCCTCCGGCATGCGCAACAGTGTGCAGCACAATATTGACATCACCAAATCTCACTCCAAATGATCTACAGCTAGCAGTCAATGCTTAGCTCTCACACAGATTTTCAGCTTTGAGGCTGTTGGCATAGGAGTGCTTAAGGCTCGTACACACAGGACGAATATTGACAACGTTTGGCCCCTGTGTACAGCAGCCTAACGACCGACTTTTATCAAACGAGCATGCTGGAAAACCAGCATCTGATCAGTGCTTGCAGCCAATGACTGGGAATACTGATCAGTGTGTTCTGGCAGGAGGGCAGTCCCCCTGTCAGAACACAATATCTCAGCGGGGGAGATCACTGTACGAACATTGCTTGTGTTAGTACAGCGATCTGTCAGGTTTTTTTTTTGTTCAGCCCACTGGGTTGAGCAAAAAAATAATAATAACTCCCCGTGTGTACAAGGCATTAGACATCTTCTTATACCAGGAAGTGCACTGAGATTTTTTAGGTGGAACTCAAGACAAAGGGTTGTCTAGGCACAGTTAACATATGTGAATATTCCCTATAACATAGCAAATTGTTACCTTTTGTATTCAGATCTACTTTAATTTGCTGTTATGCACAAATTATTAGGCAGATTTTGGAAATTAGAAAACGTATCTTTTTTCTATACAGTATCTGTAATTTTATATGCTGGACCCTTTGCTGTTAAGAGGTCATTTATGCCTACTTGCCCAGGCCAAATTTAGCAGCGTCTGCATGCGTTGGTTAACTTGACAATGATTTTATTACTAATTTGCATACCTAATTGTTTATATTTATTTTTATTTGCTACTGTTTTAATAAAATCCTCTAATTGTTTATTTGATTATTTTTTTTAAATACTGTATTCTAATTCCAGCATTAAACCTATTGCACCGCAGATAAGCACGGCAGCCTGAAGATGACATTTTTCTGAATGAAGCCTCCAGCCTGCATGTGATCACTATGTCATAGCTGAAATAGTGATCACATGATCGGTTCACGACCTTCAGTGAAGACCTAAGCTATCAATGACAGCTGGGATTAAGAGCTTCTTGCTGCACAAAGTGTCAGCTCGTTAACCTGAAAGGGGAAAATATTTCTAAACATATCCCTGGGATGAGACATTGTGCTGGGGATGGTTTATATACAGATGGTAGGCAGGAAGGGGTTAATATAGAACATATTTCTATATCAAAACATTATCTGGTAATAGGGACTTTCTATTTCTACACAGCTGAACTTGTATATTTTCAACAGCTAATATGTTATAATAAAAGTCAATCTATGCAGGCCTCACATTGATCTGATTCATGTTTTCTTCTTTAATACACTCTGTTTGAAAAAAGGTGGTAGCTTTATTTCCTAAAATTAGAAATGCATTAAGAGAAAAAAATAAATTATTTTGCCATTTATCTATGCAGAAATTATAGAAATTCTCATTTAGTTTAGTATAGGCTTCATAAATACAAATAATTGTATTAATGGATTTGTAATATTCCTGTTGAAATATATGAATGATTTAAATCTTGTTTTTTTTCTTTATCTTTTTTAGACAACTTATTCTGCTTTAACTTATTCTGATCATTATTTTACATTTGTAGATTTTGAGGAGGATCAAGAGAGAATAGAAAGAAGACTGGCTTACGTTGCTGACCACCTGGGCTTTAGCTGGACTGGTAAATATTTAAAAAGCTATTACCTTGATGTTTTATGTCCCCAACTTAAAGTAGAACTAATCCCAAGGAGAAAATCTCAGAATAATAACTTCCTGCAGTGATGTCAGCAAGACAATTACCACGATGAGTAGAGATAGCTCCTTGGATAGGACTCCACAGATACTGATAGACTAAAAACTGGGCTCAGTTTATTCTGAGATTTTCTCCTTGGGATTTTCCACATATCTGTTATTATTTTATATATGTATCTTTTTGTATTCTATTTTTAGATGCAATGTTTTGATTCTTTGTATTCAGATGAAATATTTAAAAAAATTATTTTTATAATTACGTGCCTATAAAGTAAATTTTTTCTGCATATTTTCCATTTAAATGGTGGTGTGGTAGAATGGTCAACAATGCATGAGGTCGGAACAATCGGCTCAGTTTCAGGGGTGAACTCCTTGTCTAAAGTGTCAAATGACCTAGACAGTGCATCTGCCCCACCATTGCAGGAACCAGGTTTGTACGTAATCGTGAAATTAAAACGGGAAAATAAAAGACTCCACCTGGCCTGTCTGTAATTCAGACGTTTAGCATTCTGTAGGTACTGTAGATTCTTGTGATTAGTAGAAATCGTTTTGGAGTAAGAGTAACCCTCCAAGAGATGATGCCACTCCTCTAACGCAAATTTAATTGCAAGAAGTTCCCAATCAGCGATAGCATAATTTCTTTCTGCCTGTGAATTTTTTTTGAAGAAGAACACACATGGTTGACGTCTCTTCACAAAAGATTGAAGAAGCACAGCTCCCACCCCCATTGAAGAAGCGTCCACTTAAAAAATGGATCCCCAGGATTAGTTCTCCTCAAGAGAGGTCAAGAAACAAAGGCCTGTTTCAGGTCATGAAATGCAGAGACAGTTTCAGGAGGCCAGTCCTTGGCATTCGCACCCTTTTTGGTCAAAGTGATAATAGGTGCAGCAATGGAAGAGTAATTCCTTATGAACTGCCTATAATAATTTGTGAACCCTAGAAAGCACTGTGTGGCTTTGAGGCTAGCAGGAAGAGGCCAGTTGGTAATGACTAAGACCTTTCCAGGATCCATACGAAGTCCCAAACTTGAGACAAAGCATCCCAGAAACAGGACCTCAGAACATTCAAAAGAACATTTCTCCAGCTTGGCATACAGATTATTCTCTCTAAGGCGCTGAAGTACAGTGCGGACATGGTTTCTGTGGACAAGCAGATTTTCCGAAAAGATGAGAATGTCATCCAGGTAGATGACAACAAACTGGTACAGCAGATCCCTGAAGATTTAATTGACAACGTTTTGGAACACAGCTGGGGCATTACACAAATCAAAAATCATAACCAGATATTCGTAATGCCCGTCTCTAGTGTTAAACACTGTTTTCCATTCGTCACCTTCCCATATCCGAATCAGATTGTATGCACCTCTGAGATCCAACTTGGTGAAAATGGAGGCACCCTTCAACCTATCGAATAGCTCAGATATTAAGGGTAAGGGGTATCGATTTTTGATATTCATCTCGTTTAAACCTTGATAGTCGATGCAGGGTCTCAAGGTACCATCCTTTTTGGCAGCGAAAAAGAACCCTGCTCCTGCAGGCGATGAGGATTTCCGCATGAAACCTCTCTCTAGATTCTCTGCGACATACTCTGACATGGCCTGGGTCTCTGGGATAATGAAATCACTAGTAATAACAAAAAAAATCCTTTTAGTAAAAAGAAAACAGAAAAAAAGCCAAGAATAATTGTATATTCCACCATCAATGACTTGATGCAGGGTTTTCTGTGGCACACCACATACAGTAGTCAGGGACTCTTACCAGATAGTTGGGACCACTTATCACAAGGATGGTTAAACAGACAAGCAGAATAACATACAAATCACAAAGAATAGGTATCAATGACTCATCCAGTACAGTCAGGAGGGCAGGTGCAATCCAGCAGATGTCACACTTACCAATTGTGTATTTATCCACTTACAGTAGTTACCTGCAACAGGATACAAACTACTATATCTGATCCTCTAAATTATACAGCATATGAAAAAAAGAGGGAAGGAACAGAGGTTTCCAAAATAATTTGTCAGAGAGGAGTGGGGATTAAGACTGCAATTTAATTCAATATTTATCCACGTGTACAAAAAATACAAAAATACAAAAGGTACCAATACCTCCAAGGTACTAATAAAATTAGATGCTAGTCAGACAAGCAGAATAACCTCTGTGGCGTAGCAAGAACCTAGCCTCCATGGGCAATGGGATGGTGGATGAATCCTTCACAGTAGTCACCCCTCACAGCGGGACCTCCCAATCATCCAGGGGCAGAGGATATTCATCCAAAAAAAAGCTCCAATAGTGTAATACCAATTAAGGCAGAGTTTATTGAAAAAAGGAAAGCCAAATGGCTACTTACAATGTAAAAAATTTGTATACGGACATAAAATCATTTGCCGGCAAAGACAGAACAAACACCCGCACTTCCTTGGTCACGTGGGGTGCGATGGCGTCAGTGCGTAACACTGTAAAATTACCCGACATGTTTTGTCACACGTGACGTCTTCCTGGGGCACGGGCGACGCACTGAGCCATCGCTATACAGAGAACCTGGAGAAACCATGCCTCGTTTTCATACAGCGGCCATGATAAATAATCTCAAGTCTCCTTCCCATTCTCCTCTCTCTGCATAACCACACCTCTTTTTTATGTGTATGGCTAGATGCTTAATCACCAAATCACAGCATTATCGAAAATAGCATCAAAAAGAAAAACATATATATATTGATAAAATTCTTTCTAAAGTAATTCAAAATAAAGCAAATAATTAAATCATTAATTTTCAAAGCAACAAAGGACAAAAAAGGGGGCAACGAGGACCTCTAGAGCATATCCTAAACATTGACCAAAGATATATAAAAAAAATATATAAAAGTATTTATAAAAAATGTGTGAATGGGAAAAAGACCTAGAGCTAGAATGAATTCAAAATGTAATTGGAATGGAAATCTCCACACATAAAAATTGAAAAATCAATATTGACAATATAAGTAAAAATAATTTGTATCTAAATAAAATTAAATGTCATATAATAATACTTCAAGCATTATCAATAAAACATTCACGTCTGCATTCAAACCCAATGGTCTGGGACATTTAACTCTATAAATCCAACTTATTTCGAGTTTGGAGATTTCACGTTGCCTCGATCCTCCCCTCCAATGCAAGTTGAGCTTATGAATTCCAAGGAAACAAGTACCAGCCAGGATTTTTGTCATGAACTTCCAGATAATGTCTGAAAACCGAATTGGCCTTGAAGCCTCTCTTGATATTACCAATATGCTTATTGAGCCTAACGTGTAGCAGCGTATAGTACGTCAATATACTGGAATCCGCAAGGGCAGATAAGAAGATATACCACATTGGGAGTGGAACATGTAATAAAAGTCTTAATTTGAAACCTGAGCTGCACTAAAAGAGCTAAATTACCAGTAAGTAGTTTTTTGTTGCTAATCCCATTGACAGAGCAATTTTTACACTCATAAAATCCTGTCATGTTCTGAAAAAACATCAGTTTGGTATTAGGCGGATGGCACACATTAGGGACCACCATGTCCCTAAGTGACGAAACCCCCCTAAACATCACCTGAGGTTCATCTGGTAGAGCTTTCCCTAAAACTTTATGATTCTTAAGTATATGCCAATGTTTACGCACAAACTTTTTAATTACTGTATTTATCGGCGTATAACACGCACCCCAAGTTTAGGAGGGAAGTTTAAGGAAAAAAACTTTTAGGAGGGAAGTTTAAGGAAAAAACGTACATTTTAAATGCCCATCAATGCAGCCTTATCAGTGTCCATCTGCAGCCTTGCCCATCATTGCAGAATGATCAGTGTCCATCTGAAGCCTTGCCCATCATTACGGAATGATCAGTGTCCATCTGCAGCCTGTCCCAAGTGTCCATCTGCAGCCTGTCCCAAGTGTCCATCTGCAGCCAGCCTGTCCCAAGTGTCCATCTGCAGCCAGCCTGTCCCAAGTGTCCATCTGCAGCCAGCCTGTCCCAAGTGTCCATCTGCAGCCAGCCTTTCCCAAGTGTCCATCTGCAGCCATGCCCAAAAATGAAGCTTTATCATTTTTAAATGTTGCCGCCGGGGTAAAGCCGGATGTCCTGTGTACTCGGCTGTACTCGGCTCCTCTCATCTCCTCTCGCAGTCCCGCCCCTTGGCCCAGATCCTATGATGGACATAACACAGATCCAATGGAGGAACTGGGCGTGACTGCGAGCGGGGCCTAGCCTAGCCGAGTACACAGTACACTTTGCTCGGGCTATTTTGGCGGCGCTCGCTCCTCTTCCCCTTACAGACAGCAGGGATTGGCGTATAACACGCACCCACGATTTTCCCCTGATTTTAAGGGGAAAGAAGTGTGTGTTATACGCCGATAAATACGGTAAATATTGTTGATAGAAATAAGATGTGATAAATGGCATAGAGAAATTAGACTCTCCACCATCACTTTTTGGTTTTTCAGACAGAAGCAAATCTCTATCCATCATTCGAGTATTTGCCACTGTCTGGTCCAAAATTTCAGCTGAATATCCCTTATTGATAAATCTTTCCCTCAGGACAGCGGCCTGCGCCTCAAAATCTCAACAATTTCGTCGTAGGCGCATGTATTGGCTCTTAGGAACCGAATCTAACCACGACTGATGGCGACAACTGTCTCTAGGAATAAACCGATTTCTATCAGTGGGTTTAAAATATGTGAAGGTCAGGAGTTGATTTCCCTCTGCCCAAATTTTCAGATCCAAGAAATTAATCGTATGCTGGTCGGCTTTGTATTTAAACTCTATCCCTCTATCATTGATGTTCAAAGTCTCCATGAAAATCCCCAAGGATTCACAAGAGCCATTCCATAGGAGGAAGACGTCATCAATGTACCTAGCCCATAAGACCAACTCTGGTCTATCTTGGGCATAGATGATGTCCTCCTCCCATTTCCCCATAAATAGATTGGCTAGGCTGGGGGCAAATTTAGCCCCCATCGCCATGCCTCTCTTTTGAACCAAAAATAGTTGCGCGTAGCAGCGAATTCGAAAAGCTCAATAATGAATGTTCATTGTTGAGAGGATAGCATTGAATCCCTCTCAAGATAGTATTCTACAGATAATCTGAACTGTAGCATAATCTGAGGTGTAATACAAAAGGCACCGAGTTGTTATTAACTTCTCATAAAGTTATTTTTGAAAGCTATGCAGCATACCATAGACAGGTAGAGATGACTGTGTTAAATGATCATTTTTCGTTCTACTGTAAAAAAGCATATATATATATATATATATATATATATATATATATATAATTTTATATACCATTTTTTTCTTTTTTTTTAGAAGTGATCACATGACCTCATGAAGATTCTTTGGTTTGACCAATGGAGTGCAGGCAGGCTGCACTCCTAAGTGGAATGTAAAGAAGCAGACTGTTGGGATGGATTTTCTTCCATGCCCTGGTGTGGTCAGTAGGACAGCAGGGGAATTGGCAGAATCACCAGGGATTTCACACAAAGAAAACAATGCAAAAAAAGATACACTAAAACAACCTCCAAATTTTTGGACATGCACAGAATTTTCTAAATTGTGATTCATGTGTTGGATATTTCCAACACTTTGATTCCCTGCTTGGTGGCCTAGCAGATAGGCAGCAAGGGAGGAAAGCAGGAATCTGTTTGCCCTGGGGTCCATGCTGGCTGTCTGCCTTATGTAGCTATGTTTTTTTGTTTAAAAAACACATACATATGTACTATGTATGCTTTTAAATTGTGTTACTGCATGTATGTATGGATAATATTTACTAGATAATAGCTAATTCAGCAGTGTTGACTGATGCTAAGAAAAATTTAGGAAAATTGATAATTGTTTTTTAAAAAAAAAGTGAAATATACAGTGCTGTAAGTAATACTAAACTATACAAGGACATTTTATATAGAAGCGACTGTCCCCCTTCAATAATCATGTTCTGCATTCAAGATAAGTTCTGCTCATATGCACAATCTGGTCTAGAGCCACTAGGTGGCACTAAATGTTCACTGTATAGAATGCTCACACTTATATTTTATATTGTTTTTCAGAGTTAGCCAGGGAGTTGGATTTCACAGAAGAGCAGATTCACCAAATACGAGTTGAGAATCCAAATTCTTTACAGGATCAGAGCCATGCTCTACTTAAATATTGGCTTGACAGAGATGGAAAGCATGCAACCGGTAAACAATGCAGCAAACAAAGATAATTTTGATGAGGAATATGATAAAGATGCAAATCCTTGTTGTGAATATAATGCAGCATGACTGTACTATTTAATTTGAACAATATAACATTTAATAACATATTAGATGTTTTCATTGCATTGGTACTTATTATGCCCCTTTCAGACAAATTCAAACTGAACTACAATGTATGTCTATGTGTGATCATCCCGTTACATCCACCTACATCTGTGTCTGTTCAGTTTTTTTAAACGGAACAAAGTGTCATTTTCCATTTAGAAAGATCTGAACATATGTAAATATTTACTTATGTTCTGTTTATGTCTGTTTTTAGACAAGAAACATTTTGTGTTTATGCTTTTGTCGCCTCTGATTGGTTTATGTAACAAAAAAAAAAAAAACGGATGCAAAAAAGGATGTAGACTGATGGAAACTGAACTGAACTGATATAAACTGATGTGAACTGAACTGAAGATGAATTTGCAGGCTGATGTAATCTGAATCCTTAGGCTTTATGCACACAGGACGTTTTGGAAACTCTTCTAAAATCCTTTCCCCCTGGCAGCAGTGTTTTGGCAGAAAAAAATGCCTGCTGCTTGTAAAAGTGTGTAATGCGTTATGGCGCATTTACAGACATCAAGAGCTTGGGTGTAATAATTTATTCTGTCCATTGAAATGACTTAACACTCAAGCGCTAAATGCACCTAGTGTTAAAAAGAGTTTATATGCATTAACATGCTTTTACAGGCATCAAGCATTTTTTCTGTCAAAGCGCTGCTGCTCCTGGACTGCACCTTGCCACTAAGCGCTGATAAAAGCCTATGTGTTCTAGGACAAAACACAAAAAGAGAGGCGCCTCAAAGAGTAGACGTCTGATAACACTTTAATTAGCATATGTGGTATGCACTCACATTTAGATGAATAAAAACGGGCATATAAAATTCCAAATGAAATCAGGGTGACCGCTTCTACTACCTGTTTCCCAAATCCAAGCAGCTGCGGCGGCACTCGTTGTGCTGGTATCACTCCATCAGATGGGAGCCGGCGTCTGGAGGAACTTTGGTGTCAGACCGAGGCAAGAGAAGCAAGGCAAGGATGGTAGTCACCATCTGACGCCATCTCCCTGCTACCATCCTTGCCTTGCTTCTCTTGCCTCGGTCTGACACTGAAGTTCCTCCAGACGCCGGCTCCCATCTGATGGACTGATACCAGCACAACAAGTGCCGCCGCAGCTGTTTGGATTTGGGAAACAGGTCGTAGAAGCGGTCACCCTGACTTCATATGGAATTTTATATGCCCGTTTTCATTCATCTAAATGTGAGTGCATACCACATATGCTAATTAAAGTGTTATCAAACGTCTACTCTTAGAGGCGCCTCTCTTTTTGTGTTTTGTTTGCAGTCTGGAATCAGGTTTCTGTTCCCCTATGACGGCAGCCTCTGGAGTCCCTGGACTTTTTGCTCCCATTCCTTTCATTTCTTATACTTGTTTTATTTGGACTCTCAGTGACTATGTCCTGTTTATGACACCAAATGCTGCTAACTGACAGAGGATAAGAGCATTAGCCTTTGCACATATACCTGTATTTTTTTTTTATGTGTTCAAGGACACATAAGCTAACATGCAGGGAAGTTTAGAGGCAGGAAAAAATAAATATCTGACACCCCTAGAAGCAGCTGCAAAAATGCCCAGCGTGCATGATTCCGTATTCAACAGCTTTTTCATAGTAAAAAACGTGACTGAACCGATGACGCCCGCAGGGAAGGATCCTTCCAGGGAGACTAGAATGGCACACTGTAAATACTTCAGAAGGGTGTAATGACATCATCATGTTGTTCATTGGACTCAATCTAGCTAGTGAAAAAAAAAAAAAAAGAAAGAAAAAAGTAGAATAAGGTCGCCATAGTTTCTGGGGAAAAAATAGCAATCATATTATCTACTTTCTAATATTAATATTGGCAACAATACCCTTGTTTGTAAAACAATATACAGTTGTCAACCTTGACGCCAATTAGTAACTTGTTCCCGACACTTAAAGATTAAGACCGATTTCACACGGCGTGTCCGAATGGGTCCCCCTGTCAGTTTTTCAGGTAGACCTTATCAGATGGCCTATTCACCTCCATGGACTGGCCAGTGTAAATGGACTGGTGTCCGCCTACCTCCGATCCAAACTGGTGCACTAACAAAAAACAGAAGTGGATACGTCCTCCTCCATCTAGGCGGGTCAGATAAGAGGGCAGATGGTGCAAATGGACAGCAGGGTCCGTTTACACCCAGTTGCCTGTAGAGCAAAGTGGGCTCTGTTTATGTCCGCTCTGCATAAACTGAATGGACATGGACAGATCTCTTGCTGATCAAAACGGAGTCTGCCTTGGGTGAAAGGGGCCTTATGGCTGTGTTCAGTGAATGGTTCTTATTCATGAAGAATAAGTATACTTTCCTACTAAATGCTTGAAGTTTTAAGACAGAGTCACTTTAATGTGAACCTAATTTAGCAACAGTGAACCCATATACCCAGTAAACCGACTAGCCTCAGGTGATACACAGAGATGAAAAAAATCCTCCTACATAAATTGTACTTGTGTACCTGCAGCCACCTGTCCTGTACATCTTTGTTAAATTTAGAGATAACAAGGATTTTTCACAGAAACACAAAGCAGGGGGTGGGGAGCTGAAGTTGCGAGTGCAATTCTCTGCAGCCTCCTTAGAAAAAAAAGTAATAAATGCATAATTTTTTACCTGCAAAAAAAATTGTGCATTTGTTATTTCTTTTTTAAAAGGTGAACTTATCCTTTAATCTCTGCAACAGTGCTAAAGTGCGGGCACCTAAGGGTACCAGAAAGTCTTTAAATTGATGCCTGGTAACCTGTGGAACACCTTGGATCATAGGCCCAGGCTGTACATTATCATTCAACTCTTGAATGTATGAACTGTAGTAACAGCTTTTGAAAGTTAAATGACAGGTGAAAAGGGGGCTTATAAAATTGTTTGGAAATCAAGGCATCATAGAAAGCACGGCACTAGGATGCAAGGTACACAGGCACTTACAGTCCCCACCAGGAACCTGTACTTCAGCATTGTTGCTGGCTTAGAAATGTTTTAGGTCTGGTCAGGTTAAAAAAAAGGGGTTATTATGGAAGTATTAATTAGCTTAGTGTGCTATAACAGTATTACGTTTTATTGTTAGTGGAGTTCTGCTTTAAGTAGAATTCTTACTTTAGATTTTACCTGTTGTAAAATATTGTTTAATTTTGTTCTGCTAAAACACAGATGCCAATTTGAATCAGTGCCTGACTAAGATTAACAGAATGGATATTGTTCACCTTATGGAAACTTCTATGAATGAACCTATGAGATGCCATGCCAATCGTACTTATGCTGACATTGAGCAGACAATCACACTGGACCATAGTGAAGGCAAGTACCCATATCAGTTCATCATGTAGAAACAAAAGGAGATGTATTATTTAGTACATATTCTTTCACGAAGTAGTAGCTTGAATAATACCATTACATATATACATGTATGAATAATATTCTGGTCGTGTGGTGGTGGTCCTCTAGTGAGATGTAGCCATGTAAATAATAAAGATAAAGACCCAGGGGTCACCCATGATATCCACCAAAAAACGAAAAAAAAGGAGGAGAGGCGAGAGAGCCCTTATTGTGTAGTATGTATGTAGAATTAATCATTACAATAATAGTAATTTGGGTAGAAGTAATCAAAATCATAACTTAGATTAGGATGCACAACCTTCCTAGTACCCAAGTGGAGAATTTACCTGCCTCCACGTGCGATAGGGCTGGTCACCCATCAGGGGGATATTCAGTTTGTTGTTTGAGAAGGAGAAAAAAACATGTTTGATGTTCATTCAATACAATGACCCTGACCTGTTTCTAGACACACCACAACATACATTCCCACGGGCGCCTCTGTCGTTTGAACTGCCAACGGCATTTTGTTCCTTCTCAAACAACAGGTGAATAATATTCTATTTATATCAGATATTGACAGACTGAATGCTTTGCAGGATGTTATTGAGTATATCAACATCAAGCCATTTTAAAACATCAAAATACCATACCTTTTAACAGACATATTCTTTAAAATAAACAACACAGTGCAACAACTGACTAGGTTTGATCTTTCTGTGATATGACTTCAGTTTATTGATTTCTGTTTGCTGTTTGTTACTACAACTTTTGTAGGCATTAACCTCCCAATATATCTGGACCTGCTCTTTGACTTCAAGTAGAACTATAGACAATTTTGGAGGGTTATAACCCCTGTCAGTTTTTTTCCGTCATCTATGCTCCATTGGGGATATTTATCTTTACTTTGTGTCCCATAGCCAAAACAGGAAGTGAAAGGAAATCCCTGCAAATTAAAGGAATCCATTGGTGCCGCCCAGGTCCCCCGAACTTTTGTCCATATTGGATGATTTTCCCTATATTACTGTTCTGGGTACAACCCAAAATTTTGGCTTTTCTCTTACTTTCACTTTAAATGACAATGGTAAACAGGACCTTTGGCGCCCCATACTTGTCGGAGTGGAAATGGGAGCTTGGATGAATGAAAAGGTTTTTAACACTCATATCTGATGACGATCACAGCCCTTAGATCCCCACAGATTGCCCTTATCCTCAGTAAAGAAGAGCCTCCTATGCTTTTTCAGAGGAGGTCTTTAACACTCATGCTCACACATGAGGGAATCTCCCTAAAGGGGGCAGATGATAGCAATAAAAACAGCTGTACTAATCCATCTCCACTCTGTCCAAAACTAAAAAAAAAAGAACGCTTTTAGTTAAACTTTAAATTACAAACCCTCATGATGCAAATTATTGTAACATTATGGGAATGGTCCATGCTTGACCACACTTGGTTTGGCATAATGGCCTTTTATAAAAATGGATATTCAACCCCATATATTAGATCTGTTTTAGACCATCACTATTGAGGTTCCTAAATATTTCTTTCACATGTTAAAGTCAACGATTCTTCACTACATATATGCAAAGACCCCACTGTACCTACACTACTTAAAAGATTAAGATTAAAATAAATGAAGGTATGTCTCTCTCAATCCTGATGATATCAACTTAGTACATCAGCAATTCAGGCAAATGTTCTCATGAGAAGGGTAAAGCGAGTGTGTAGCCCTTGCCCTCTTATTAACAGCCCACAAGTCCTTCAACATTAGAGATGGTTGGAGAAGCACCCCCTAAAAAGGGAGATAACCCCCAGTTACCCCAATGCTCAGTGCTGCTGGCAATAAAGGGTGCTGGTTGGGGGACTTACTGTAAACAGTAAAAAAAAACATAACTACACATATAATAATTAAACATTATTGTTCATAATTTAACTAATGTTTGCCTTCAAGGATTCACGATGACATAAAATTACACTAAATTAATAATAAAGCTCCAGAACGATACATGACTTCAATCTGCTTTATAATATTATGCTTTAGCTAACATCATTAAGTAAATATACTAATGCCGCGTACACACAGTCGGAATTTCCGACAACAAATGTTCGATGTGAGCTTGTTGTCAAAAAATCAGACCGTGTGTATGCTCCATTGGACATTTGCTGTCGGAATGTCCGACAACAAAAATTTGAGAGCTGGTTCTCAAATTTTCCGACAACAAAAGTTGTTGTGGGAAATTCCGACCGTGTGTACACAATTCAACGCACAAAAATTATACGCATGCTCGGAATCAATGTCCGATCAATTTCCGATCGTGTGTACGCGGCATAAGACTATTGATCAGACTATTGTAGTTACATGATGTTTCAGATGCCTGCAGATATATGTCCCATCACTAAGACATCTCTGTACTCATAATTTTCCTGTATTTTGTGTTTTATTTTGAATAAACAGGGTTGGAATGAAACACCTGGGGTGTCAAAACAAGGAGCACAAGCTCCCTCTTTCCTTTCTTCATAACCTATATCTGTTAACTGCTTTCTAAATATGCCCTAAAGTTTTCAAATTTAGGTATCTGTTTGTTTTGTGTTTTTGCTTGAATGTTTTAATTCTGTCTTATTTATCTTCTTAGGCTTTTCTGCTCTTCAGGATGAATTTTGCAGCCCACAGAAAAAGAATGTAATTGAATACTCTGTAGGCAAGGAGAGAGGTGAACACCCTCCTCTGGTGTCTGAGGAGGATGTTTCAATCAGTTATTCACCCTTGCATGAAAGTTCGGCAAGGCCTGAGGATGACACATCTGTTGCAGAGATGATCCGACAGCTGCAGAAAGAGAAAGTGGAAGCTGAGTTCTCCAGAGAGCCACAGGAATTATCAAGGGCCTTATCTTCTGAACATGAATATCTGTAAGATTTTGTCACTTACCATTAGGCAGCAGTTGTTTTAAGTGAGCGATAAGTCAGTATTGCGTTAAGGACATGGGGCAAACTGAGAACTTCATCACAGGATGTAACCTGCATAAAGCAAGGTTTCCAGCTTGTCTTATAGCTGTTCTTCCCTATTGAACCAGCCTTATTCAGTAAGGAAATAGCTTATCTGGTCAGCTGGCGTCAGTACAATTATATGTTATTTCCGTGGGATACAGAATTTTGTACCTTTTTTTAACAATGCATTTTAGTTACAGCTATGTGTATAGGAGGGCTTAGGGGCAGGGTAAAGGACTCAGAACTATGAGTAGTGTACAGTGGATACAGTATAAATAAAACCCTTGGTGTAACATCACAGCTATGAATACAAAATGGTCATTTAAAACCCACCCCTAAAATACAGCCCCAAACTTGACCCTATTTAGTCACAATACCTTGCTATTTGCAAATAAATTTACGCTTCTATATAAATATTTTGCTTTAAATTATTTTAACTGAATAATTTTGCTCGAGGGGAGTGATTGTGAGCTGCTTGCAGTATGGCAGTATACAGGACCAGCTTAACAAAAGTTGAGGTCTAAAGCAAATATGGAATATAAGGTTCAAATCTCTGTAGGATTCAGGCTTAAAAATCTGTATGATACCCAGGGCTAGCCTAACAAACTTAAAGGCCTAATAAAGGTTTGGCTGGGCTTCCAGTTTAATGATAAACTTTATGTAAATCCATCCAACGAGAACATACTCACCTTAGTGTCTCCCGACTTTAAAGTGAAAGAAAAAGTTTGTGTTCAGTTAACTCCCCACAATCATTTAAACAGTCTAATTCCATTGTTGTGTACAATTTTTTAAAACATGCTTGCTTGTACCTTTTTTTCATTATAATGCAGTGCAGTCACGTGACTGCAGTGCCTCTCTGTTCATACAGCAAGGGTGGCTGGTGGGCGTGTCTCGTTACTCCTGTTCCCCCTGTCGGAGCACTCTTTTGAAGGAGGGTGCTTGTGCATTCTCATTCATGAGAAAACATATGACATAATAGCTGGGGCAGGATGGGGGCAGGGCTGAGTGGGACCAGGCTGAGTGGGATGGGGGTGAGACCGGTTGGGCATGTGTGGAAAGGGCAGGGTTGAGCGGGGCAGTACCGGGAAGTGTTTGTGAGCAGCCACATTCAGCTGCACAGGCAAACCGTTGTCAGTAAAGCAGAGGAGAATTGCTAACTGTTGTTTCTAATCAACATTTAGCAATTCCAATAATGCATAATATAAACATTTTATATATTCTACATATTCCACTTTAAATTCTCGCTTAAATGTTCTGGTTTAGGTATCTTATAGGATCTGTAACCTAAGTCCTTATCTCCCTGGATGATTTCCTCTAAATTTTAATGTGTAGCTGTAACATAGACTGAGGAGGCCTATAGGTTGCTCAACTGGGGATTTCCAAGTATTTTTATATTTGGACAATGTAGTTACTTTAATTTACACACAACCTTTTACACAACCTACATTTGCATGGAATTTCCCTCCACGGCTTCTGCTTGTGGCTATAATGTACCACCAATGTATAATGGTCCACTATAGGAGACATTATAGAAGTCACTAAGAGGTTTATTTATTAAAGCTAGAAAGTGCAAAACTAGCTAAAGGGGGGGGGGGGGGGGATTGGGACTTTAATTGAAACGTATGGATATATACAAATACGAATAAAAAAGGTTGGGATCTTATATGAGGCATGTACAGTATGGCTAAAGCAGACATCCATTGTAAAAAGTATATGCTTATTGTCTGAACAGTAAATGACATAACAGTAATATATATATATATATATATATATAAATAGATCATACATATAATATATAGCAGGCCATAAACATGAAAGAAGTCATAGCCATGTTTATGGCCTGCTATATATTATCTGTATGATTTATTAATTTTCATATGTATATATATTACTATGTTATGTCATTTATTTTTCAGACGATAAACATATACTTTTTACAATGGATGTTTACTTTAGCCATACTGTACATGCCTCAGATAAAGTCCCAACCTTTTTTATTTGTAAAGTGCAAAATTAGTCACACTTCTGCAGAGAAACCAATCAGCTTCTAACATCAGCTTGTTCAATTAAGCTTTGGCAATACAACCTGGAAGCTGATTGGTTTCTCTGCAGAAGCGGGACTAATTTTGCACTCTCTAGCTTTAGTAAATAAACCCCTATGTGTAGCTCCTTTTAATGATCTCTGCATTCTGTGTTTCTGATTTTCTTGCATTTCTCTAGCATCTAGCTTCTGTATCTTGTTTATATTCTAGCTATTGCAAGTAAATGATTCAGCTGTATGCTAGCGTGGAAAAAAAATATACAGGTAATTATTTTACTTCTTTCTGCAGCGTTACATCTCCTGATTTCGATAAAAGTTTACCAGAGGCAACAGAGGACTCTCTGCACTTCAAGGAAGTCCCCCATTCCCCTCATGGCTCTTCAGAAGAGTTTGGTAAACCTGGCCTGGAGACGCCTATGTCTGATCAGCATAATAATTCCCCCATTGTGCAGGAGCCAGATGAATTGTCAGAACAGGAAGACCGTGCTGCCAGCAGTGACCTATTTATAGTGGAGTCCTCAGATGAGCAGGCAGGAAAAAATGAAAAAATCTCTCAATACAAATCATTAGATTCATTTGAAAAGGTAAGGCTACATTGATATTCATAAAGGTTGACATGTTTTTGTTTTTTTTTTCATTGTATTAGTAATAGCAACACGGCCTCTGCTAAAAAATGCCCATCTACAAATGTCTGATAGCACAATATTCTTCCATGTGTTTGTAGAAAATAAGTATTATGTAATCATGTATCTTCAGAGATGGGTTCATTTATCTTTCAGGATTTTTGAGATATTATATAAAGTTGTTTTAAATACATAATATGCCTATCTTGGCCTTAATGGCATCCCCCATAAAAACATGAATGGATACATACAGTATATCCTGGTTTTGTGTGTGTGCTGGGGCAGGGGGGTATTTCCATTTAGCTGTACTAAAGGTAAACTAATTCTGCAACATTTACAATACATGCAGGCTGAAGACTAAATCATTTATGCATTGTGCCAAACATACATTACATACTTTAGCTAATTGTTTTCCTCAAATGAGAGTAACAATAAAATTGAACTATGTCTTATACGACACCTTTTAGACAAAATAATTATGCTTTTAGGAAAAAACACAGTAATTAAAGTGGAAAGCCAGACAAATGGCTAAATACATGGTTGAAATACATTAACATTTTCTGATTTATTAAATTTTGGCGAGTTATTCTCATGATACATACATCCCTTCTAGTCAGGAGTCCTCTGCTCCTTCTTGGCTTACCTTTACCATTGTTCTCCTTTACTTCTGACCAGGCAGAAATGATGATGCTGATTCACTGTTGCATAAGGCTGTGGCTCAGTGATGACATAGCAGACTGAATTGTTGAACCAGGAAGATTAGTTTATTTATAAGGAACTGCATATGGCACCCATCTGGCTGTTCATCTAAATACCGGTAGCTGTACAGAATTAGAAATTCTGCGGGAGAGAAAACAGTTAAAGATTACTTGAGCCCTGTAAGCTGTGCCCAAAAAAAGCAAGTTGAGGGCAAAGAACTAGTCACCAGTATTACCCGTGGCCTCCCAGCAGCTGATCTTTCCATAATACTGACATGGCATGCCTTTTTTGCACTGTGTATGAAGTCAGCAATCCTGGTAGAGGAAGGCTACTACATCTCAGAGCTGCCCTCCTAATAACTGATGACTAATGGAGGAATAATCCATCAGCAGCAGTAGAAGGTTGTTGAAAGCAAAGATCCACAGAATGATTTAAGTGGAATCACGGAGATCCTTCCACAACAGCTCCCTCCAGAAAGGAGAACAGTGAGCAGCACATCAGTGAAGACACCCAATCTCACTCCAATACTTGTGAAACTAGCACAGGAAGCAGTGTTTTAGATCAAGCATGTCAAAAATAAATTATTCAGTGGGGCAAACAGAGTGGAATAAATCTTTAGGGGGCTACGTTATGTATACAGAGGATCGCGACTAATTTATTTATAAAAAATATTATACTACTTTGATATTGAACATTATTATAATAGCTACAGCTTACAATGTTTATCCTTAAGAAAGGACCAATAGAATATTTTCGGAAGCATTGAGCTGTAAAATGATATAATGAAGCTTTGTCAACTGGAGAACAGATTATTCACCTTAGATCTTAAAGGGCCGCCAATAAGGGACAAGTGGGCCGCATATGACTATAAAAGCATGAGTTTGACATGCCTGCCTTAGAGGATCTCAGACAGCAGATATGCAGTCATCAGGACACAGGAAAGGCACTGCTGTTTTTTTTAAAGGGATTAAAGGCAAAAAGTTAGTATTTCAGGGTACTGCTTAGGCACAGTTAATATTTCTAGATGTTTCCTATGAGATCGTCAATCATCACATTTTGAGTTTGGATCAACTTTAAAATACTGTATCTATTCATTTATTAACATATTTATTAATATGTGAATAAAGCTGTTTGTCTGGAGTTTTTCTTGGTTTTCAGTCTGATCTGCATTTATTAGGCCTCATGCCCACGGACGGTTTAAAAAACGGGCTGTAAAGCTAGTACAGACGCCAGGAAAAAAGTGGCGTTAAAAACGTGATTTTTTCCGCGTTTTGCATTAAATTCAATGCACGTTAAGCCATGCTAGCTTTCAGCCGCGTTTCTCTGTCTCTATTCAAAATTAGTGGTTCCCTATGGGAGCCCATTGATTTGAATAGAAGTCGCACCAGAAGTCGGATCAAGATAATCCGACTTGCAGTGCAACTTGTGTGCTGGGAATATTGAAGGGGGAACCCCGCGAAAATTAAAACATTTTTTTTGCATGAGGTTACCCCCCCAAGACGATACCAGACCCTTATCCGAGCACGCAGCCCGGCAGGTCAGGAAAGGGGGGGCGAGCGAGCGCCCCCCCCCCCCCTCCTGGACCATACCAAGCCACATGCCCTCAACATGGGGGGACAAGGTGCTTTGGGGAAGGGGGCCTTGCGCCCCCCACCCAAAATCACCTTGTCCCCATGTTGATGAAGACAAGGGCCTCTTCCCGACAACCCTTGTCCGGTGGTTGTCAGGGTCTGCGGGCAGGGGGCTTTTTGGAATGTGGGAGCCCCCTTTAATAAGGGGGCCCCCAGATCCCGTGCCGTCCACCCTATGTGAATGAGTATGGGGTACATCGTACCCCTACCCATTCACCTGGGGGGAAAAGTGTCAATAAAAAAACACACTATAAAGGTTTTTAAAGTAATTTATTAGGCAGCTCTGGGGGTCTCTTCCGACTTTGGGGGTCTCTTCCGACTTCTCCACGCTGTTCTGCCTCTTCTCCCGCTGTCTGGTGTCCCACCCCTTATGACATCACCGTCCCGGGGCATGATGGGACGGTGATGTCATAATGGGTCGGATCACCGGATGACATCACCCGGTGACCACGCCCCATGCCTATATAAGTCGTTGCGCACACGGCATTACAGCGGGAGAGAGCGTAGAGTCAACATCGGAAGAAGACCGGAGGGAAGAAGACGACGGAAAAGACCGGGCAACCACTAGCAAAAGAGCGAGCAAAAGAGCAGAAGATAGCGGAGGAGCCCGGCAGAAGACACCGGAAAGCAGGAGAAGATGCCGGAGAGCGCAGAGAAGAAGCCGGAGAGCGCGGAGAAGTCGGAAGAGACCCCCCAAAGTCAGAAGAGACCCCCGGAGCTGCCTAATAAATTACTTTAAAAACTTTTGTTGTGTGTTTTTTTATTGACACTTTTTCCCCCAGGTGAATGGGTAGGGGTACGAAGTACCCCATACTCATTCACATAGGGTGGGGGGCCGGGATCTGGAGGCCCCCTTATTAAAGGGGGCTCCCAGTTTCCAATAAGCCCCCTGCCCGCAGACCCCGACAACCACCAGGCAAGGGTTATCGGGAAGAGGTGCTTGTCCTCATCAACATGGGGACAAGGTGCTTTGAGGTGGGTGGCGCAGGGCCCCCCCTGCCCCAAACCACCACCCCCGCTTGGTATGGTCCAGGAGGGGGGGCGCTCACTCGCCCCCCTTTCCTGACCTGCTGGGCTGCATGCTCAGATAAGGGTCTGGTATGGATCTTGGGGAACCCCCACACCATTTTTTTGCTGTGGGGGGGCTTCTCCTTAATATCCATACCAGACCGAAGGGTCTGGTATCGTCTTGGGGGGTAACCTCACGCAAACATTTTTTTTTTGCGGGGTTCCCTCTTCAAGATTCTCAGCACACAAGTCGCACCGCAAGTTGGATCATCTTGATCCGACTTCTGGTGCGACTTATATTCAAGTCAATAGGCTCCCATAGGGAAACATTGATTTTGAATAGAGACAGAAACGCTGAACGAAGATTAACACTGCGTTAAGCCTCGTTAAATCGCGTTTAACACCTTTTGCCAGTGTCTGACATTTTTACAGCTAGAGCCTCAGAACGCACTAGTCCTGGGTTTTTTCTTGCAGCTTAAAAACGGCTATGCCATTTACAGCTCAAAAACGCCATGTTAGGCATGAGGCCATAGGCTAACATGGAGAGGCATTTTAAGCTGCAAAAAAAAACTCATAAAAGTGGCTGTAAAAACGTCCGTGGGCATGAGGCCTTATGACAAGCAATAGCATTTGCTATTACCTTTATGTATTGTTGCAGTCATACTGAAGTTTTTAGGTTGCAGCTCACCTGCATAATATGCCAGCTTTAGCAGGTTCACAGAGATACCTCTGTGACGGTGGAAGAATGTAGGATATGTGTTAGGACAGCTTTGGAACTTGAGCAAATCTATACATATTTAACTATGTACACACTTCAGAAGCAGGCCTTATCTTGGGAGAACAGTAATGAGCAGTCAGCCAGGACATATTTTCAGAAGTTGCAGATCACCTGTAGGTATATGCGCTTTTCCCCATCCTACTGTATTTAGGCAATGTCATGTCTATGTCATGTCTGTGTGAACCATTGTGATATATGTTTCAAAAACTAAATTCACAGAAACACATATGTTCAGATGGGGTTGCACCCCCGGAAATTGCAGCAACATTTTTCTAATCTGTCTACCTTTTTTGTCTACATTACACAAAAAAATCTGTTTAAGAAGCACTGTAAAGCAAACAGCATTCTTATGACATTTGTTTTCCATAACAAATGTTATTTATATGTAAGAGAGACTTTTGCAAAGTTCAGAATGCTTACTAATAGCTAAAGCAGAACTCGATCCAAAGTGGATTTTACTGTTCTGACAGGGTTTTTATCCCCAGCTGCTTCTTTTCATCTGTAATCCCAGCAGAGAGCTGTCCTTCATGTTTCTGTCCTACTGTGACAGCCAGGACTTATTCTGAGAGCTAAATTTTTGGGTTGCTCCCTGTAAAGAGCATTATTTATACATTTCCATTAGGCAAACATGACACCACAATGCAAGAAAGTTTTCAGTAAAGTTTAGCTGTAAAGTTCTTAGGGAACTTGGTGGAAGTCGCCCCCAACAATAGTGTAAAAATCCATCAAGGGTAGAGTTCTGTTTTAAAGAGAAAAATTGACATGGGATCTCATTTATAAAACTGGAGGAAAGGAAAGGTATAGCTAAAGGTAATATCAATTTAAAGTACTGCATTCATTTACCTCACAGCACTTGAATTAAGAGCTGGATATGATTGCCACTTGTTATTTCAATTGCTGTCAGTAGCGCTTCCACTTTACTTTCCTGCAGTTTGCCTTAAAAACCTGTGGCTCTCCTGTATACAATCACAAATCTAGAATAGTAAATAGAGTACCACTTCCATACCTCCACCAGGACCTAGCAGAGGAGTTAGGTGAGCTAGAGACCAACTCAGATGAGGACGAGATGGTAACTACCAGAGTCGTTCGCCGACGTGTCATTATTCAGGTACTAAGTGTTTAACTTCTGCACGTCCCGGTGCCAGACCCGGTAGAGTCCTGGTTACACTTGCAGAGAGCTACCTTAAGTAATTACCTATTAAATAACATGGCTGTTTGCATGTTTTCCTAACTAATGCATGTCCAATCTTGTTGAGTACTTAGCACCGGCCATCAGTACCAGTAGGAAAAATAGATTATTAGCTTCCTCACCTCACCTTCCAAAGTGCAGACAAGAGACCAAGTGGTTCATTAACTATAGATGGTACTGTACTGCACTTTGACTGAAGGTCCCTTGCATGCAATTAACACTTTTTTGTTGCAGATTTGCTGTTAGAGTTTTGTTGTTAGTTATTCTATTTCATTTTGATACCATGCCCATATTATGATGATGTAATTTAGCTGAATGACCGAGGATTTTGGTAAAGGCTGTCTTTTCTGCATTAGGCCGACAATATGCCTGACATCCTCCCAGAGACTGTGACTGAAGAGCAGTATACAGATGAGCATGGCCACATTGTGGTGAAAAAGGTAGGACAGCCTTTATTATTTGAGTATTTTAATAGAAAATGAAACATATCCACCTAAGCAACCTTGATTTTAGTATATGAGAAATTCAGTATATTCACCACAAGGATGAGTTACCTGATCAATATCAAGGTGCAGGATAAGAAGGTCTACATACAGAGAAAGAGCTTCCTAATAATTTTCCTTATATGGCACCTAGAAAACATAACAACCTGATTTACATTCTTGTTAAAGCCCCAATGAACTTAGTTTGGATCTGCTAAATACATTACAGATGCATCAAACAAAAAGTGATCAGTATCTTAGTTCAGTTCATTCTCTTTCTAATGCGTTTTTAGCCTTAGTAGAAATGTCTGTAATGCTACTGAGTTAAGCCTCGTGTACACGGCCGGTTTTCTCGACAAGAAAACTACTGGGAGAGCTTTTTGCTGAGAAAACCGGCCGTGTGTATGGTTTCTCGTCGGGAAAACTGCCGGGAATCTCGACGAGAAAAATAGAGAACCTGCTCTCTATTTTCTCGTCGGGATTCTCGTCGGCCTGTTTCCTGACGAGAAAACCGTGCGTGTGTATGCTTACCTGTCTCCAGGTAAACCCGCGCATGCTCGATGAGACTTTGACGCATGCGCGGTAGCTTACAAGGGTAGTGTAGGGTAAAGCAAGATGGCGGCGACGGCATCGAATGTGATGAGCGCATGCTCGTCGTAGTCGATGACGTCACCGTGTTCTTGCCATTCAGAAGAACTGCGGTTCTTTTGAATGTGCCGTGTGTACACTCGGCGAGCAAGAAAAGCTTGCCAGGAATCCCATCCTGAAAACCGAAGTTTTTTTCCTGACGGGATTCCCGGCCGTGTGTACATGGCTTTAGACTCATGCTTTCTGTTGGGAAACAGTGCTCTTTCTGAAGAGGACTATCACACCCCTACTGAGTAAGTACTTAGATTTGCAATCAGCAAAGCTATATCTCTGGCTCAGCAGAGGGCGAGTCAGACAACCTCAGAGAGGCTACTGCTTCCTTTCAAAAGGCAAAGGTGGCAGGGGAACAGATTATTCTAATCAGGCTGTGGCAGTCTTAGAAAGAAATCAACTGTAAGGTCCTGTGCACACAGACTTTGACATATTTAAAATCTTCTAGCTTACAAATTTGGATGCTTTTCCACATCCAAGGAGCTGTAATTGCCGCACATAGTTGCCTATACCAGGTACACCCCAGCCAAACCCTGCATCAGTGTTTACCCACCCATGCACATATGGCGTATCTCTTTAAATGCAAAAGTGCCATGTTCTAGAAAATATGCCATACACACATGCATGATAAATGCTGATGCAAAAGCCCTTGTCATTTCCAAGCGTACAGCCGTTTATAACCATTCACTTGTATAGGAGAATTTACATGATGCCTGTGGCTCTCCAGGTGCAGTAAAGCGCAGGAAATTTGGTACTAGAAGACTTTTGCTCTGTGTTCATGAGGCTTAAGACATCCAGCGCCTTTTGTTTTGATGCACCTCAAATGTATTTAGCTGATATAAACAGAGTTCAATGAGTGAAATTTTAATTCATCAACTTCTGTGTAGGCTTTTATGTTATGTAATAAAGAACGTAAAGACAAAGCTGGTCATATGCATATATGTGGCAGCATGGACAGGGTCATATGCTATGCTGCCACATATATGTGTACCTGTGTTTGTGCTGGGAGTGTGCTCAATCGCACGCCCTCAGCACAGAGACTGAGTTGTCTTTGGCACCTCCTGGTTTCGGCATAAGTTAGTAAGATGGGCTCCTGGTCACTTGATCACCCTTATAGCCAATTAATTGTTAGTGTCAGTGTGTTTTAGGTAGGTTAAAAAAATGTTTTATATTTAGTGTCAGTGTCTATGTGATTTATCGCACTATTTTTTCTGGCCCTATTACAGGTACAAGCAACGAATGAACACGTATACCCATGTATATCAGGAGTAGGAGAATTCATTTTGGGTTGTTATTTTGATAATGGGTCAGGAAAATGGCAAAAAATAGAAGCTAAATTAAAATATATATATATTTTTTACTATTTTGAGCAATCTTTTCTTTGATAATAAGAGGATAGGGTGTCAGTCATTTGCACAGCCGACACAAATTTTCACTGTAATTTGCCCAATACGTTTATTTCCTAAAATGATTAGCACCCTCCTCTAGTGCAGTATTTTATTAATTAAAGGTATTTCAGGAAAATAGTACATTATGACACTAGAGGTAGCTGAAGATACCAGGAAACAAACAATGATTTCCTTGCTGTAGCTGCAATGATATATACAAATTTACTAACACATGCTAAATTTGCAAAACTAGTCTTAGGTGTTAAGGCTTGTTTTAACTAGGTTAATAAAGTGTTAATAAACTCTTCGTGAAAAAAACTAAAGAATAAATGTAGCTGCATGCCGTGTATCTACAGTGGATATAAAAAGTCTACACACCTCTGTTAAAATGTCAGGTTTCTGTGATGTAAAAAAATGAGACAAAGATAAATCATTTCAGAACTTTTTCCACCTTTAATGTGACCTAAAAAAGGTAATCTTTTAGGGGAAGGAAAGTAAAAAAATAAATAATATGGTTGCATAAGTGTGCACGTCCTACACCTACACCTTTTGGTTTTATTACAGCACTCAGTCTTTTTGGGTATGACTCTATCAGCATGGCACATCTTGACTTGACTTGAATATTTGCCCACTCTTCTTTGCAAAAACACTCCAAATCTCCAAAGATTGCGAGGGCATCTACTGTGCACAGCCCTCTTTAGATCACCCTACAGATTTTCAATCGGATTCAGGTCTGGGCTCAGGCTGGGCCATTCCAAAACTTTAATCTTCTTCTGGTGAAGCCATTCCTTTGTTGATTTGGATGTATGCATTGGCTCGTTGTCATTCTAAAAGATGAAGCTCCTCTTTATGGTAAGCTTTCTAGCAGAAGCCTGAAGGTTTTGTGCCAATAATGACTTGTATTTGGAACTGTTCATAATTCCCTCTACCTTGACTAAGGCCCCTGTTCCAGCTGAAGAAAAACAGCCCGAAAGCATGATGCTGCCACCACCATGCTTCACTGTGGGTATGGCGTTTTTTGGTGATGCGCAGTGTTGTTTTTGCGCCAAACATATCTTTTGGAAATATGGCCAAAAATGAGCCTCCCTGACCAGTTTTCTCCTCGTCTTTTCGTCAATTTTGGAGTGACGTCCAGTTCTTGGTAATGTCACTGTTGTGCCATATTTTCTCCACTTGATGATGACTGTCTTCACTGTGTTCCATGGTATATCTAATGCATTGGAAATTCTTTTGTATCCTTCTTCTGACTGATACCTTTTAACAATGAGATCCCTCTGATGCGTTGGAAGCTCTCTGCTGACCATGGCTTTTGCTGTAGGATGTGACTAAGAAAATGTCAGAAAAGACGTACTAGAACAGCTGATCTTTATTTGGGGTTAATCAAAGGCTTTTTAAATGATGTCAGGTGTGTACTGACTCCTATTTACCATGAGTTTGAATGTTATTGCCTAATTCTGAACACAGCTGCATCCCCCGTTATAAGAGGGTTTGCACACTTATGCAACCACATTATTTTAGTTTTTTAGTTTTTTTAAATTCCTTTATTTACCAAAGTAAGTTACAAGTCACATCCAAAACTAACAAGGTATACAATATCTCAAACAGGTAACAAATAGGTACACAGAGGTCAAGTCAGTATACAGCAAGCCCAGCATTGCACAAAGTATGCGGCCATAACAACTAACACGTTTGTGAAAAAAATGGTCAGTGCATCTAGCTAGGATGTCCATCGTGCGTTAATAAAGAAGACCATGGCGTATACACGTTATTGCATGAAACAGTAAAATAAGACAAAAGTATAGTAAGACAAAGTAACTTAGATTGGAACTTTTCAATTAACTTAACTTAGTGGGAGATACAACTCCCCTTAGGCCTGGTAAACCCAGAGATGGGGCAACCTAAAAACCCAAATATAGACAAGTATATACAATATATCTGAAAAACATAACCCATCAATGAGTCCCAAAATAAAATAAAAAACGGAGGGAAGGAAAGACAAAAAAAAAAGGGGGGGGAGCCAGAGAGAGCAGGGAGTAGGGGGGGAAGTGAGAGAGAAGCAGATAGCAGAGAGGGCCTCTCGCCCAGGGAGTGGAGATAAAGCCAGGAAAGTTTGTTTGTTTGTGCCACCTCCTGGAGGTATGCATCAGTGTACACAAAATCAATCCAAGGTCTCCAGGTCTCACGGAAGGTCTCCTCCCAGTTGTGCAAAGTAGCGGTGAGATCCTCCATGTTTCTCAATTCGTTCACATTAGAGAACCACAGAGATTTAGATGGGGGGTTTTCCAATCTCCAGCAAAGGGGGATGCATGCCTTGGCAGCGTTCAGCAGCTGAATTGTGAGAGAGGCCTTATATTTCTTAATCAGTCTGTCTGAAAGATGAAGCAGGCAGGCAGCCGGGTTTCCTTCCAGGTCAACATCTGTCAGGTGTTTGACCATACAGATCACCTCGCGCCAGAAAGAGGTGAGTTTGGGGCAATCCCAGAAAATGTGCAGCATTTTCTCTTCAGCAGTTCCACATCGCCAACAGACACTGGAGACATGTGGGAAGAGACGGTGCATTATTTTAGTTTTTTAGTTTTACTACCCCCCACCCCCTAAAAGATTTTAGTTTGCTTTTCAATTGAGTTGTACAGTTTATAGGTCACCTTCATAGGTGTGCACAGCCCATTCCATTAGGGTGTGCACCCCAAAGCTCAAACACACACTACTGATCGCTCACTGTGTTCATTCAGAAAGGGAAAGGGGTCAGTAAATGACATATTTACCGGCCCCTTCCCCCATTCACCCTAAAATATCCCTGCAGTAAGAGCCGCCAGTAGAGGAAAGAGGGAAGCCAGCAGCGGTGCGTGAGGAAGGGGGGGACCTAGGGCAGTAGGGGGAATCTATGCTGCACAGAGTGATTAGGGTGTGCCTGGGCACACCTGGCACACCCTGTGTGCATGCCTATGGTCACCTTAAAGGTGAAAAAATTCTGAAATGATTTATCTTTGTCTCATTTTTTTACATCACAGAAACCTGGCATTTTAACAGGGGTGTGTAGACTTTTTATATCCACTGTACATGTTTACTTTATCCCTATTGTGTGTAATCTTTAAAGAATAATCAGCCTTGCTCTCCTGCTGTGTGGAGTTTTTGCCTATAGGGTGTCTTCTTTGCCTTGCAGGGTCTTCCTGTAGCCACCCTGATGTGTTTTCTCCCGGCCTGGATTGAACCTACATATGCTGCTACTTCGGAGACACATGCACTGTAGGGGCCACTAGCACGCTGGTGCTGTTTGGCCAAGAGATGCGTAGCACAGGCTGCTACCCATACTGCGCTCTGATGCTGTGTTTGGCTGACACATGAGCAGTATGTGTGCTGTTTTCTGCTAAGGGCTGGGAAACACACAAAGAATCATGGGATATGTAGTATAGAAGATTTAGCTCTCTGCTGTGCTCAGGGTATGCTCCTTGACCAAAAATATAGGGAATCACTTATCAGAACTTAAAGTGATGTTCCGGCCGAAATTACACTTTTTAAATAAAAATACCTCTATAATACACAAGCTTAATGTATTCTAGTAAAGTTAGTCTGTAAACTGAGGTCCGTTTTGTTAGGTTATTACAGCATATTGAAAGTTTATAAACTAGAAATAGAACGTGGCCATCTTATGTGTGGGCATCTGAAACCAGACTGTATTACTTCCTGGATTTCATTACTGCAGATCTCGCACATGCTCAGTGCTACACAAGCAGTGTAATAGGTTTCAGGTCAGGTTTCCATAGCAACGGCAGTGTCAGAGGAAGTTGACACTTTTCTATGCAAACCTCTCCTCCCCTCCCCTCCTCCCTGCAGGAAACAGTAAATATACTACATGTTCAAGAAATATATACACACACACACTACTTTTATCTGTACAACTTTTCATTTAAAAAAAATACTAATCTCATCAACCAAATTCATTTATGCATCTAGATTGCATCAACCCCCGCCCACAACAAATCGCATCACCCCAGCACAACAAATCGCATCAACCCCAAAACAACAAATCGCATCAACCCCCGCCCACAACAAATCGCATCAACCCCCGCCCACAACAAATCGCATCACCCCAGCACAACAAATCGCATCAACCCCAAAACAACAAATCGCATCAACCCCCACTCACAACAAATCGCATCACCCAGCACAACAAATCGCATCAACCCCCACCCACAACAAATCGCATCAACCCCCACCCACAAAAAATCGCATCAACCCCACCCACAACAAATCGCATCAACCCCCACCCACAACAAATCGCATAAACCCCACCCACAACAAATCGCATCACCCCAGCACAACAAATCACATCAACCCCCACCCACAACAAATCGCATCAACCCCCACCCACAACAAATCGCATCAACCCCAGTACAAGAAATCGCATCAACCCCCACCCACAACAAATCACATCAACCCCAGCACAACAAATCACATCAACCTCACCCACAACAAATCGCATCAACCCCACCCACAACAAATCGCATCAACCCCAGTACAACACATCGCATCAACCCCCAGTACAAAAAATCGCATCAACCCCAGTACAACAAATCGCATCAACCCCCAGCACAACAAATCGCATCAACCCCACCCACAACAAATCACATCAACCTCACCCACAACAAATCGCATCAACCCCACCCACAACAAATCGCATCAACCCCAGTACAACACATCGCATCAACCCCCAGTACAAAAAATCGCATCAACCCCAGTACAACAAATCGCATCAACCCCCAGCACAACAAATCGCATCAACCCCACCCACAACAAATCGCATCAACCCCACCCACAACAAATCACATCAACCCCAGTACAACAAATCACATAAACCCCCAGTACAACAAATCGCATCATCAACCCCCAGCACAACAAATCGCATAAACCCCAAGCACAACAAATCGCATCAACCCCACCCACAACAAATCGCATCAACCCCCACCCACAACAAATCACCTCATCATCTGCTAACCTTTTAATCTGGACTCTCTGTCACTCTGGTCTGGTGGGACAGACTTCAGCCAGCGCCGGTCTTCTTCTCTTCTTGGTTCCCTGGTCCAGGCACAGGCAGGCAGTTGGGCCGCTTGGGCGGGAGGAGGAGGAGCATGGAGGAGGTCGGATGTCATGCAGACACGGGCTGCAGCCTGAAATGCACTGCGGGCGGGAGTGGGAGGTCGGGATGGATTGGTGGATCTAAGGCACTGCGGAATGCCGCTGCCCACGAGGTCAGTGGACTGGAGGTGGAGGTCTGGTCAGAGGTCCTGAGTGACTGGTGATGCTGGCTGCGCTCTCTGCCAGTGCTGCTGCGGCCGGAGGAGGAGGAGAGGAGAGGAGGTGGGTCGTGGGTAGAGTCGAGTCTTTGAGCACAGTTCAGGTAGCACTGTGACTGGGTAAAGGCCTGTTCCCTCTGGCCGGCCGCCTCCCTCTGCTCTCATTCTCTGCATGTGTAATGCCTAGATACTCCTGGGAAATGAGTGTAATCATTTCTCATGAGGCAATGCGTGTTAGGACAGGAAGTTCTATCACCGCAGACTAGGAACTAGGCAGAAAACGAATTCTGCCTAGCAACAGATATATAGAAGTGTCAAAAAAAAAAATATTTTTTATTTTTATTAAAATAAAGCTGTTCATGAAAAGTTTTTTTTAGGGTGGACCTCCGCTTTAATGCAACTAAAAAGTAAGAATGTTGGGCACAAGAAAGAAATTAAAACGATACTGTATACTTGCTGTTGGAGCTTAATGCAAAGAACAATATAAGAATGAGGGTTTAATACTACTTTATAGGGTTAAGGAATACTATAATATCATCTTCCACCAAATCTGTAATTATTATAGTACTATTACACTTAATTAAATGCCGGCTGAACACTAGTTTATCTATTGCAAAGATAAAAGTTTTGATGAATGACTAACCAATAAATTAGTTTTTTCTACTCTAAGTAAAATAAACCTGTACTAAACAAATATGGATGCCCCTATTGCTGACCTTTGGAAAAACCTAGTTTCCTGGTTGTCTTTTGCTTAAATTCTTTGAGACACTGACCTGGAATAAATATACACATGGGGAAAGTCAAAATTAAGTCAGAACTCTTTATCTGCATACTTATTCTGAGTCAGTGATTGGAAGGCCCTGGAGGCACTAGATCCATTTTCTACATTATAACTTGAGCAAAAATGCATATATTTAACTTTACACAATTGCAAAACATGGTTCCCTTTTTACCTGTGCAGGTGACTCGGAAAATTATTAGAAGATTTGTTTTACCTGATGGCACAGAGACAGAAGAAGTGGTGGCACAGGGGGCAGCTCATGAGCCAGTGACAGTTGAAAAAGGAGATTCTGTCTCAAAGGTTGTTAAACGAACTGTACTCAAGAGTGACAGTGAACATTCTCAGGTAAGTCCAGAAAAATACAGTGTTAACAAGACTACAGAATTACATGTTTCATTAAAGTTATGCTTTACATTTCATTAGTGATAGTTAATAAAACATTACATGGTTTCTTATAAAAAGGTCACATGATCAGCTCAGTTATTTGCTTCTATACATCTTTCAGCAGCTAACAATGCATTAGCATATAGACATCAGAAAACTGCTATTTAACAAGCAATAGTTTTATGTTGCTTTACTTAAAAACACCTAAAATATCCCTACAAATTACATTTAAATACATAGTACATTTGTCCTAAGGTACAATATGCAGTATATGTTACAAAATAAAAGATACATCTAAAGCCCAACTCTGGGCTCCCATCTCTTGATTCCCAGTGCTATCTCTTCTTCTCCTGAAGGCCCCTGCTGTATTTTCTTCTCTTTGTTACCTGTTCCAAAAATCTTCAGGACAGTCACATGATACAAAGGGTCCTATTACTCTTCAAGTCTTCTCTTGGTGGTGAGCTCTCCTCAGTGATGGAGAGAGTGTCATGATGACGACGTGATACTGCAGGGCACCACAACTACACTTATGGCACCATGCACTCAAAGGATGTCCACAGTCTTCCAGGTTGAATGATTTATTCAACTTAGAAGACAAAGGAATGGCATTTCTGCAGGTACAGCGTTGGAGATGGGATGAGTATTGCAGCCAGAGCTGCTTTTATATTTTTAACCTCTGTCTGTTCTGCTGATCCTCTGTTTTCATTTATTTGGGTCACTTGAACTCTTGATTTTCATATTCGACCTTGCACAGAGTAGGAAGGTCATTATTAGAGCTAAGTAGCTAGCATTTTCAGAGAAAACTGTCAGAAGTAGCCTATGTAATTCTCAATGCATACATTTCTTTTAAACACTCATGGATGGAAAACCAAGATTAGTGGTATAAAGCATTCATAACATAAATAGAAGCATCTGATTTGCTAGCCAGATACCCCTATAAAATAAATTGTTAATAGAAAATTAATGTTTAATGGTAACCTATATTAAATAGTTAAACGTTTATTAAAATAACCCTACCATTATTTAGAATTCCTTTATAATGAATGAATAATAAAATGACGCACTGGAAATACAAGGTTTTAATTTCTGAAGATTGTGATTGCTAAATAAATATGATCTGTTTGAAATAAAGCAGAATTACATGGCTCCAGCTAATCTTCTTCCGTTGTCATTTTAACATACAGCCCATAGCACGTAACAGCTAGTTTTATTACATTGGTTATTTTCCCAGCTTCTGGTAATGAAGTCAGGGTGCTCAAACTATTCCAACTATGGTAGGCCTTAAGCAGGCCATACACGGGTCGAATTTCGAACAAATTTTCTTTTCAAAATCAGAAAGTTCGTTTTTTTTGTGATCCGATGATGCCACCATTGATTTTCAAAATCCGGCCGACCAAACCTTCATGTTGCCGGGATTATTCTTTTCACTCCACGAATATTTGTTTCTCTCCGGGAATATTCTTTTCTTGCACATGTGCATTTTCTTTTCTATTACATTTCTCGCACGATTCTCCCATCATTGATCAGAAAATCGTTTGTTTTTCAAAAAATTTCCAACATGTCGGATTCCTCAAATTTGATTGCCGCACGAAAATCGGCTGTTGCTGCAGCCCACTAACAGTGCGAAATTCGTACGAAAATTCTTTGATACGATTTTCGAAAGAAAATTCTTTCGAAATTCGAACCGTGTATGGCCGCCCTTAGTTGACCATTAAAACTCATTTACAGGGGGAAATTGACTAAAGGCGGTATTTAACCCAAAACCAAAAATGTAATATATTGCAGCTTACCAGTCATTAGATGTTGAGGCTGTGTTAGTTGTTATTGGCCTTTTCCCCTCTGTTTTCCCCTGGTGATCTGGTGTATTAGAGTGCCTCCACTCTGGATGAATGAGTACAGGGGGCATAGCAGACTTGTCAATCTGGGGAGAGGATAGTGTTAAATGAACTAGTAGATTTAAATACACTCATAAACTGAAGCCAAGCTCTACCTCACACTTTAGAATCAGTTAAAGCTAACGTTTTTTTCCTTCTGGGATAAAGGTTTTACATGTATAGTTAAATAAAAGCTGATCAATGTAAGCACCCCTGTCAGTGGTAAATCAGTGGTAAATAGTTTTTCTCATCCCTGTAAACTCATACATCTGGAGGAGAGCTCGTTCTTTTAAAAAAAAAAACTGAATTACTGGCTGGTTTACCAGATGAAAATAGAAGAAAGTAAGCCTAAAAAGGGAAACGAATGCAGCCTTCACATCTAAGAACTGGTAAGCTGCAATGAATGCAAAAAAAATATCTTTTGAGTTTAATACTGCTTTAAAGTGGTTGTAAACCCACGGGGACAAAAAACAAAACCTGCAAGACAAAGGAAGAATGAGTTACTATGCATAGCATACTAGCTCATTATGATATACTTACCTTAGATCGAACCCCTCGCAGAAGTCCCGGGCACACACGCTTTGGCCAGCGACATGTGTCCCGGAGTGGTGTGAGTGGCCGGTGCCGCATGCGCCCGGGAGCCACCTATAACGGCACACTAGCTGAAAAAATGGCAGGTACGAGCAGTCTCTTCAGTGCGCATGTGCCAATGACGTTGACACATGAGTATATAGTGAATATCTCCTAAACTATGCAAGTTTAGGAGAAATTAACGGTAGCTACAGGTAAGCCTTATTTTAGGCTTACCTGTAGGCAAAAGTGGTTGTAAAGGGTTTACAACCACTTTAAGCAGTTAGTTCTGCTATGAAACAGATGAAATAGAATACTAAAAGCAGATAAAGGTCAAGTTGTCCTACTAGTGTGTCTATTCTTTTTTTTTTTTGAGTAGGAGTACATCTGTGCTTACTCAACCATCTTTAATTGTGCTACTGTTGATTTTGTCACAAAATTTTCTGGTAGTTCATACCATATGTTTGCTAATGAAGAAAACAGATCCTAAAGACCTAAATGCGCACTTTGAGGAAGTATACAACTTGAAAGAAGTGCAATATGAATCAAAATCAAAATAAGCTCTTTTATTGAGGTTAATGCATTACATTCTTTGCCGCCTGCTTCTGCTTTGATCAAAGTAGGAGGGAGTGGACTCTATGTTCCTGTAGTGGCAATGCTGGTTATTATTGAAATTAGTGTGTTTCTGTGTTAAAATTAGTCTTTATATTTTTGCTCTTTAAAGTATATCAATATAAATATACAAAAATATAGTTGTACGATAACTGCATCATTCTGTGCTTCTATTATCCACTCCCCAATTCAAATCTGGGTCATAATAGAGCACTGTTGTATGTATAGTAAATTCAGTCCTTCATGATTTGGGCAGATATCTAAAGTTGATGGTTTTATAATGATTATGCTTCGTGAACCATTTTCCATGAACATCACTATTTATAGCGATACTTCTATTGCTATCCCCCACCACCACTTCCCACATAAACAAGAGTTAATCATCGGAAGCCTCCTATGTGCAGGACAACATTATGAGGACTTTTTTCTACAGAGATAGAAGGCTAATGGCATATACAGCTTTGTGGGGCAAAAAATTGCACAAGGCAGTAAATAAATCGATCTAAAGGTTAAAAAATAAATTGTGTCACCAGATTTCATTCTATGAACCCCGAGTTTCATCATCAGTATTCGAAATGGAACCAGCGGAAGGACGTAAGGTCAGCAAGGTTGTGAAGACCACCATGGTTCATGGAGAAAGGACAGAAAAGTATCTTGGAGACCTTAGTTTAGCAACAGATCTGCCATCAGCCAAAGATGATTTTGAACAGGTATTATGGTAGTTACATAGTTTCTACTGTAAGTAGAACATAGTCATGCTTTTCTACTTCTTCAGCAACCTTATTACTTTTCTTATCTCTAATATCATAGCAACATCTGATTAGCTGCTTCTGTTAGAGCATCGTTTTTTCCACAACTACCATACTGCATTCCATACTTGTATGTTTGCAGCATGTGCTTGACTGTTAGAAACTGAACTCCAAGTAGAACATAGCCCTAAAGCTTCTGCTCATTAAGCCCCCCAAAGTTGTCTATTGCACTCTGGGTTTCTCATGGACAGTAAGGGTTAAAACAAACAACATGCTAGATCACCGTGCAGTTTTGAATTCATCTTTTTACCAAATGAACCCTGATATTTACATTGAAATTGAACCTCTTCTAAACTAAGCATTATAAAGACCAGCACAGAGAATTGTGATATTTGAAAAGTCAAGCGAAGGCTCACATACAATCTGTTAATTAAGCTGACAACATCCAGTGGGATAAACTCTTTGTAAATATATTGACAAATGTAAATATCCCTCAGTTGACAAAGATCAGTCAAAACTAAGACAGGGAGGGGGAATGAGGAGGATAATTTAATGATCAGGAAAGGAGGAGAAGGCAGAAGAGTCATTGCTCAATCTATGAGAGAGGGAGAGAGGCAATTAACTCCTCTGACTCATACAGCTATACATGTAAATTTTAGCTTGAGCGGCTAATATCTATAAACAAAACAGCTAAAAACACTAAGCACTATTTTTACCAATGTAGTGCACTACAGCACACAGTGGTGCATTACTGTGCATAGTGCTGTGCTGCAACACAGGTGTGTTAAGAAAGGTATGTGGAGGGGGGGGGGGGACATTCAGTGAATGGAAGTGCAACACACCAATGCACATAACATGAATTACAGCAAGTTACCGCAAAGTTTTGAAAGTTGTTTAATACATATCAACCAATCACAATTTTTCTTTCACTGGTCTGATATCAGTATTTCAGAGATATACTACACTGCCCAAGTCTATAGTTGACTCAAACTGCCCATGGCCAGTATGCCCAATATGTCATAAAATAATTATGCAGACTGTCCTTGCTAACCTTTTTGTGAACATTTTTTATTCTTAAGGCCCGTACACACGGTCTGACTTTTGCCCAACAAACTTAGTTTTAAGCAAGTTGGACCAACAATCCGACCGTGTGTACGCTCCATCGGACAAACTTTTTTGAGTTTGGTTTTGTTTTCATCGGACAAAAGTTGGGTCTGCGAACAGACAAACTTTTGCCCAACAAAAGTCCTATGGAGCAAAGTCCTGCCTTGTGTACAGAAAACCATAGGACCTTTGTCCGATGGACAAAACAACCAATGTTAAAATCAACCAACAATAGCAGAAGTTGACCAAAGGGTGGCAGTAAAGATCAGAAAAGAGCAGAAAAAACAAGTGATGTTGTAAAGAAGTTTTAAGAAAGTTTGCAGAAAAGTCCGAGCGTGGGTATGCTATGGGTGTTCCCGACCAACTCCGTTCGGACAAAAAACCACGGAAAAGTCCGATGGAAGTCCGACCGTGTGTACAGGGCTTTAGCTGTTATGCTAGTGCTCTGGCACTTGTACTTTCTCAATCACTAGGTTTGATTTATCAAAGGCAAATAGACTGTTCACTTTGCAAGAAAGTTTTTCCCAGAGCTTAGTGAATGTGGTAACATTTCACTTTGCAATGAATACCCAATCATGTGCAAGGAAAATAAAAAAAAACAGCATTTTGCTTACTCATGATTAGATGATGGAAGCTAGCAGAGCTTCACCTAATTCACTACGCTCTGGGGCAAATTATTTCCTTGCACGGTGAACAGCCTGTTTGCCTTTAGTAAATCAACCCCATTGATTTAGAACAGGTACACAGATAAGTTAAGGTGGAACTATATTGACCTCCACTATGCACTGTGGTGTCCTGCAGTTCCCTCACTGGCCACTGACATCTTCAGCCATTCTTCTTCCGGGTTCTGATCATAGGCTACTTTGATTAGCTGGACTGAGATGGCATCACTCCCTGCATGTGTGGGGAGGTAATCATCTTAGCAGTTGCTGGAACTGTACACTGAGCTGCACTTGCACATCTCAATGTACAATGGGGACAGGCATCACCAGAATATCACTAGGCTTGGGCCTGTATTATCGAGGGATGGCTTCCACTGGAGGAGTGGCAGTTGACAGTGCGCTGGGATGGCACAACAGTGCTGCTAGGAAGAGCCCCATGTTCCTGGTTCAGGAATGTTCAGGAATTGTCTCTGCACTGACTCGGCAGGAGTCTTTTTGTGCACTATTTTCTTTCCCTAAGAAGCAGGGTCTTTGTCTCCAACCTACCACTTTCTCCAGGCACACCCAAATGGTACAGATACCCTAATTTATAAGGTCCCACACCAAGATGGCTGTCAAAGGTCACCAGAAGTTGCAGTGTCCAACTGGACAGCTGATACCTCTGAGACATCAAGGGAGTCCATGATAGGACGATTTCCCTAACAGATGCCACTCCATCTGGCACAGTGCCACCTACCTGCCTGTTTGCAATGTTTTATTTTTATAATTAAAGTTCCACTTTAAGACACACAGAAAACACAGAAATTCTTATCTGCTTACTTGTTCAAAGGCAGTCAGGCAACTAGCATTTTCTGAAGCAAAGCTAAGCAATGACAGGTTTTCTTAAAACAAAAAAAGGAACAAATATTGCATGTGTCAATCTATAAAGAGAAAATGGTGTCAATCTATAATTTAACCAATGTGTACTGCTTAGTTCTGAGGGAAATAAGAGGCTGTATTTTTGTAACTTTACTTCCATTATATGGTATATGTAATGGATATTCTCTAACATACTTGTATAAGAGTGAAAGCCCCCCCAAAAAATCATATATTATAGATTATGTTTTCACAGAGTTACAGTACTCTTGTGAATCTTTTCTAGCTGTGTATAAAAGGTTTGTCCATAGCCTGAAGTCGGAGCATACTGATCATGCCACTGTGAGGCTTCTTCTATTCTTACAGTGCTGTTTGTTTTTCTAGGCTCTAAACTATGCAGGCGGAGATGTAAGGGTTCACCTTCCCAATTTAACGGAAACACAGATTACCAAAGAGGATGGATCTGTTATAAGAAGGTTTGGGCTGGCATGGCACCGACCTTAATAGACTGCAGTGGAACTAACAAAAACATTTGCAAGCTTTCAACATTAGATCCTATGGACTAGGAAGAGAGGCAATCATTCATAAAACTAACAATCACTGACTTACTGAGTTGCGCCATAAGGTTACCTTGTGAGCCATCAGTGGCTGTCTCTGCTGTATGCAGCAAGAACACAATTGTCATACAATATTTAGCATTATTCTAAGAAGAAAATAATTTGCTTTATATAAACATACACACTAAACATAATCTTGTGAAGAAAACTAAACCAGAATTAAATGATGTTGTGTATTGCTTTTAATACTATACTAAACCAAGAAATAACATTAACTTCTTTTTTTATTTATTTTTGGTGTGCGTGTGTATAACATATATGCCATAATCTAAAAAGTGAGGCAAAGTATGTTTAGCCATTTGTATGCTGTGAATACTGGGAAAGCACAGATACCACACATTAATATGCAATGATTGGATTCGTTACCACTCATTTAGGTGCTTTCCAGGAAACAATGCAGCTATGCTAAAGCCAAAAGTCTACTTAACTTGCCAAAATCTGCTTAAATGTGATTACCGGTAGTTAGTGTAAAGAACTTCTTTAGTACATTTGATACATTAGGCATCCCTGTATGCAGGAGACAAAGAGCCTAAAATGGGTGTATTTATGAATTCCCTTCCTGCATTACACACAGGTAAACAAAAGGAGTTCCCTGATTACCCAGTCACAAACAAAATGGAATGGGGTTGACTGGTGCACTACAACTATACCTTGACAAAACACTGGAGCCCTGAGCTGGTATGCACTTCAGGGCTTTATCTTCAGTTAGGCTGGAGTGTAATTATATATATATATATATATATATATATATATAGAGAGAGAGAGAGAGAGAGAGAGGCTGTCCCTCTTTATGTAATGCTGGTTGGTGGATGGACCTGCAGTCTTGGGTACAAAGATTTCACAGTCGGAGCCCTGAAAAGTTATATGGGGAATTCAATAAAACATCACCAACAGCTTTCTGCGGTTCTGGCCATTTAAAATGGCCTGTGCCAGATTTAAAAATGCCTACCGTCAGCTTTGGTAACTTTACTGACACTTGCAGCAGAATCGGGTATTTCTTAAAAGAGAAGTGTGGGAACTGAAAATAACAACCAATCATACTCACCTAAATGGTTGCAGCACCGATCCCAGCTGCAATAGTCCCCTGCAGCCTCTAGACCAAGAACTGAGTGATCAAAGACCACTGATCACTCAATTCTCAGTCTTAAGTGAGCAGAGAACCAGTGACTGTCAGTCATTGGCTCTCTGCTCTGCCCCTCCAGTGCTCACTGGAGCTCCGGGCTGTGGAGGGGGCAAGAACTGGCTCAGCCTCTTTGCAGCTTGCTGAGAGTCTGAGCCAGCTGCTGGTTCAGGCATCTGGGTGGATCCTGACATTAAAGTCAGGATCTCTCCAGAGCCTGAACCAGCTCTGTGACATCAGCCTTTAGTCCACTGTCGGCTAAAAGCGGGCCACAGGAGTGCAGAACTAAGTGCATCCTGTGACCCACAGGAGAAGTAGGGCCAAAAAAGACTGCCTGTCCCTGTACACCGTGTAAGAGAGCAACATATTTGCTGCCACTACCTTCTCCCTGTCACTGGTTAAGGAAGCTGTGGGCTTCACAGCCCACCAGCAACCGGTAATACTGAAATGGGCTGAGCCTGATGGGGAAGCTGAGACACTAGTTCCCCATCAGATCTGCTCTCAACTTGTAATTGACATCCAGCAGTGGGCAGATTCTATAGCCAATAGCACTGCCTGCTGCCAGTCACAAGGGAAAAAACTTAATGCGGAACTAGTGCCCCCCCCATACAAAAATCCCCGATCCACTGTTTGACAGATGCAGTGTCAGGGAGGAAACACAGTTGTGCCTCAACACTCAGTGCATGTCCCAGATTTATGAACCCATCTACAACAGGTACATGAATCTGTCATCCTCACTACCATTTGTCCTGTGGAGGCACATTGGAATTCTAAAGGGTGTCCTAGACACTCTTTATGAATTCCCCCAATAGTTTGCAAGTTTTTCAAATGAACATGAATGCACACCCAAAATATGGCTTTTTTTGAAGTTTTGAAGTTTTAGAATTCAATGCTAAGTTTATATATTTAACAGTAGTCAGTTGGTACTACAGTAGGTTTTCATTACTATAGCTGGGTACACACGTACAGAGAGGTGGCCGGTTCAGCAGGAAGCGACCGACTTTCGGTATGTGTGTACTCTTCTCTGCTCAGCTGCTCAACAGAGGCTGGTCTAGCGTCCGGCTTCTGTCCAAAAACCGGCATACAGTCAGTGCTTTCAGCCAATGGCTGCAAGCGCTGATCAGTATTTTCTGGTGGGGGGAGTCCCCCCTGTCAAAATAATACAATATTGCAGAGGTGGAGATCCCTGCATTACACATCTTTGTGTTAATGCAGGGCTCTATGTGTGTATGTAAGTGTGTATCTATGTGTGTATGCGCTGCCTAAATCTCTGAATGAATTCAGACTCTCACCAAAACAAGTACATTTAGTGTCAGCATTGTTGTAATTGCTTATCGTATGCCTTGGCTGAACATGTCCTAATTTAGTAGTTCCTAAAATCAAATTTATTTTTTTAATATAAAATCTTTGGTGTCAACGGAGGGATGTAATCACAATCACTATCAGTGTTGTATAGCAGAGGTACTGTGAACTCATTATGAAGCAGATGAGTCCCTATTGTTTGTGCAAAGTAATAATACTGACACTTATGCAATCCCTAAAGCATTAAGTCTTCCTAAAGGGTATAATTGTCTATAACAGCAGTGTGATACAACCTGGTTTGAGAGATTTATGTGAAAACAAACATCTAAATGAAAATCCTACTTAAAATTCATCTCCAAATCCTGCTTAATGGGAACCATCTGGAACACCACTTAAGCTGACATAGTAAATATTAGATATGACAAGCCATTGGCTGATTAATTAACAAAATAAATAGATGTTTCTTAGATGTGCTTGGATCTCAGAATACTGAGCACCCATTGCAGCTTTTGCAGATGTAAAGCAGCACTCTTTTATTATAAAGGTGCACGCATTTGACCAGCTAAGTACATTCAGACCCATGTTAACAAGACATGCAGTGTATTTAACAAGCTGACTTTTAGGCTACGTTAATAGAGACGTTCGTATTGTAAATGAGTTTAGCTACGTTTAGGTGTGTTTTCGAGTGTCAATGTTTTTAGACTTTTTTCTCAATATCCCATTCTTGGGGGGATGTTATACCCCAGACACCTCCTCTTCCATTTTGTTGGTAGTTTTCTGAGCAAGGAGATAGAGCAGTGCAATTGAAATGGAGTGCAGAGCAAAACTGCTGGTTACCATTGCTTCCTGCTTGAGAGGAGAAGATTGAGGGTATGTTAATACTATGATCGCATAAGAATACCAATGTAGTTTGATATTCTGTTCATTTGAATGGGTTCTAAATCACACTAGAATGTGGAAAAGGTAGTACAATATGCACTACATCAAACCACATGGTACTGCGCTGCCTTGCAATTTGGTGCCCACAAATCACTGCATTTGTGATCTGTGTTTGGGGTACCATTACCAATACATTGGCACCCCCATGCAGATTGCAAGGGCAGTGCAATCACCTTGGGTGTGGGAAATGCACATGGAACGTGCCCTTTGAGCACTGTTTTCTGGTGTGTACTGGGTCTGAGGCAGATAAGGAGGCAGAGAGGGAGGCAAATGAAGCAAAGATGGGTACATCCCCTAACATCCCAGCATTTAACTAAGGTATATTTTGTCCTGATGTATGAGGAAATTAGGACCTATCCTGATAAACATTACAACTTTACCAGAATGTCAGTGTCCACCTTTGGCAGCTTACTTACTATTGTTAGACCACACCTGCAAAGAATGAATGCCAAAATGAGAATGAATGAGAACCAACGTCAGAATGAATACCAACATTTCAGAAAGAAAGGGAGAAGTGTGTAATTTTCTACTGCTAAACACAACACACACATAGCAAAGCACATTTATCTGCATATAGTTGCAGATAGGACCAAAAATTTGAAGTATAACTCAGTGTAGAGAAGACAGTAATGCATGAAAGTAGAGCGTGCTTACATTTTTTTTTAACACTGTCATGCAGTTGAGTAATCAACTGGACCTGGAGATAAATTGTCTGCTCTCCCTCCAGAAACATAACACTCAGGGCTCCCTCTTCTGGTGTAAGTTTGCATGATATGATGTTCCAAGTCCCTAGTAACAAGCTCTGTGGCTAGAGTTTTCTTTTTCATAAAACTATATGCATCTAAAATCCTTGCACATCCATCAGAAGGGGTGGTATACTACATAAATTACACATTTACATTAGTATTTCAAATTTTTATGTAAATTATTTATTTTAAATTATGTTCCTATTGCAATATAGGAGGTAGAAAAACATGCAGAGGACTGTGTCTGCCCTTTTCACCCTGGCATTTAACCTAAAGCGATCAGTCATTAAAAACATCTTTCATTAAAGGTTTTGATTATGTCTTGTTGACATTCGTCCTTTATTGGCCTACGGATTCATGATTGGAGACTATACCTTGTAGTATTTTTCCTAAACAAAAACTTATTAGCACATAACATAGACAGTAGCTGAATTGCCAAGGTACTTGTGGTTTCTATCATACTGTAAAAGCAGAGGCTAATGGACTTCTATTGCTGGCCATCCCAGCTGTGTAGGGATTACATGAGCCTGTAAAGACAAGTTCATTTATTTATGCTACTTCGTTTTTATTAATTGTTTAATAACTTCATGGCAGCATATTTTATATACATGCTTGGTGTTCATTTTTTTTATCAATCATTTTATTTTATGGAGCTTTTGTAGGGTTTTGCTGTTCAGCTTTAACTTCTAAGGAGTAGACCACACCAACTTTGCACCAAATTGAATGATTAGAGGATCATAATAATGGTTGTGCTTTTCTTTTAGTGATGCATACAACAAAGAGGATTGTGTTTTTACTCAACTCAGTGAGTCATTATGGTAGTTTCAGGGCTATAGTGTTATATACTTTACTGCCAGTGATATAAGCACCACAGAACATACCTGATTTTGCATGCAAGCAGCTGTAAGTTTACAGCATCTTGTGATTGTACAGAGGAGAACTTGAAGAGGAATTTAGCTGTGCCTGAATGCCCTTTTGTGACTGTAGAATTCTTTACACAGACAAAAATAATGTCATAAAGTGGTGCCAGTTTTCCAAGAGTCCTTCTTTCGGAAACATTCATTGTCAAGACTGTAGCAAAGGTTTATGTCTGTCATCATTTGCAGAAAAATACTAGCGCAGATTTATTTCCATTTAATTAGTATGCAGCTTATAACCTAGGGCACAAAAAACATTCTACAGAATTTTCTAGTATTTTTATCGGTTTTAAAAAGTTCATCACCCTTTTTCGAATATAAATCTTCACAAAATAATTGTGTTTTACTCTTCAGAACAATGATGAATAAAGCCAGCACACAGAAGAGGACTGTGGTGAAGGACCAGCATGGGAAACATGTTTTCGTTGAGCATTTGGAGGATGTTCCTGAAGCCTTCCACAAGGATTCCCTCCATACTGACCTCCAGCAACTTCTCACCCGCTTCTGCGGAGAAGACAGTGAGCAAGAGGCCAAATGAGAGGCTGCTGAGTCACACTTACAACACATATCTGTAGTCAGTATGCAAACGATACATTCTCCTCACGCACAAGGGCCATGAGTGACATCCACTGGGTGATACTGGCACTCCTGTTCTGCAAATGTTGTAAACAAAATGATCAGCTTTGTGTGTCTGTTTGTAAATGCAAAGATTATTTGTGACCAAAGATAGCATCCTTTGGATGGTATACCCCATTTTATTATTTTATTTTTCCATTTCAAATGAGTTCAGTTTGACCTTTTTCTCCAACATGTTAGCTTCGTCCACAGGCCTCTTCAAAGTGTCTGCCAAGGCAACTTTTAAAAAAGGATGGACCTGACAGTGCTACGTACACAAAGTGAATGTGCTTGGATTAGAAGATTTCAAACTCTCCTGCAGGCCTTGACTACACTTTGCTTAGTGGAAGGCAAAGTAGTGAATGAAAGTGACTGTTCAGAGACTTGGTATTGCTTGGTGCATTTAGAACAGGATTCAAAGCATAGGATACAAGCATTAAAGCTCCAGGTTACTCTACTGCCTATCAGTGGTTCTAAGACATCAGTGAGGTTTCCTAAAGATGAAACGTAATCAAATAACCAATCTGCTAGCTGCTTATATAAAGGCATACACACATATTCAAGCTATTCTAAACTGGACTTGTAGTAGAGTCAGTTACTCTACAACAAATATACTTGCTCCAGTCAATGCTTTAGCAGACCATATTGTCTTATAACTAGTGGAAATGTCTGCTGGTCATAGCACTGTAAATAATAATAATGGGAAAGATATTTCCCTAGTTAAGTAAAATAATAATTAAGAAGTCACCGTGTTTATCAGGATTTCTTATGGCACATGCATGTGGCATCAAATGAAATGGAATAAAACTCCTATAATCATGTGTTGACCTTGTAAACCCCCTTAGCACTGAGCAAGCAGTTTTCACAAAAATGTGTCCTCTTCTATTTCTGTACTTTATTTTTATGTCAAAAAGTTGAAGACACAAGGCAGGTTTCAGTTCTATTTTTTATGTTTTTACATCGGAAACAAATCCTTGAAAATGGTTATAGCATTTATGCACTTTTTTTTTTAAAAAGAAGGGATTATAAAAAAAAGGAAATATTTTTTGTCTTATGTACCTTATTCTTGTGGTTTAAACTCTGTAGCCTTTTAACGTACAAATATATATATATAAATAAATGCATATAAGCACTATACATTTTAAACCCGTTTATTTAATGTAAGTAGAGATTGGGGAGAAAACAAAGAACAAAACACAGCATTAACCTATGTTGCTAATTTATAAATAACATGAAAAAATATGAAATCAAATTAGGCCTATGCTCTTAAGGAATCAGGAGGGAAACGACCCACCGAGAGAGATGAATGTCAATTGTAAATTAATAGGATTTCTTTAAATCCCTTGTAAACGTAACAACACTAAATAATTCTTTGGTTTATTTAATTAAAATGACCTACTGTGTAGCTTTATTTTATTTTTGGCACAAACGTTGCTAAATTACTTTCTCAGTAGCCAAAGTGAGGTCATATACCATGAATAATGAGTTATGCGGCTGTTCCAGTGTTTGACAAAGAAACCTAAAAAAAAAGTCCTGTTGTGCTACTTGCAGTGCAGATGATGTCTGTGTAACAGCATAATCACTTTTATGGGTTCTGATTCCTATTTTTTAAGTTCTGCTCTGTTACATAAAAATCTAATTTTACTACTGTGAGAGTTGGCATATAAGTGGATGACTCAGCATCTTGTTCCCATGGTGATAACACTAATTTACTCTATCTATGAGGGCATGTCTTAGTTACAAATGGCAAAAATAAAACACACTAACAATACATAGCTGCAATGTGTACAATGGCTCATTTAATTAAATAAAGTGTTCAATGTAAAAACAAATTGCTTGTGTCTGTCTGGTCATCTGGTAAAATACTTTAAAGGAGTATTACAAGTATTTATAGATATTGGCCTCTGTTTAATAAGGTAGTGACCAATGTTCAAAGTGCATGGTAAGTAATCGTTTTTTAACAATTAAGGTATTTTTACAATTAAAATGCATTATTTTTATTATGTTTCATGATAGCTGACATCTCTCGGGATGTTATAAGTTAATGTAAATTGGTTTTTGAGCTGCCTTATTAAACAAGGCCACAAAAGAAAGAAGGCTGCATATTTAGTGTCCCGCAGCAGAATCTATTTAACTATCATGCCATGAATCAGCTAGATTCCTGAGCTTTGTGATCTTGCTAGGGCTAGGAATTTCCATGAAGAAAATATAACAGGCCCGTCTATGTCCCAAATAATGAAATTCAAAAAATGTAAACAAATTGGAGAAATTCAATAAAGTATTTGTGCCATTTTTCTGGCGGTCCTTTAAAAGGGCCTGCACGTGATTCAAAAAGCCCTTCTGCCAAGTTGAGTATAACTACCTCTAGTTTGTGGAAATGTAAACTTAAAGTAATTAAGACCAACTGTAATTTGGCATACAGAGACAAGCAAAGTGTGCTGCTGTCCAAGGCTTGTGCGGCTTACCTCCTTCCTTGTGCCATATTAGCAAGGATGTTCTTTTCATGATCTGTTAGTAAACTTCCTCTACCAGCTCTTGTATTCTGATGTTGCTTCCTTTTTATTTTGAGAAGAAAATCATTAAAAAGATGAAGAGCTGGTATATCTTGAATACAGAGGAATTACATGAACACAACAACAAATTCTTGATATATTACTGTAGCGCACAGACCCCCCCCTTTCACCTGGTTCTGGCTCCTCGCAGGTAGAGAGGGCACACCACGACACAAGCCCATACCCTCCCGTGTGAGGAGGTTGAGCGGTGTTGTTGATGGGTCTCCACAGTCAGAAAGTCAGAGAATGTTTCTCACCTCTATGAATGACAGAGATAAGTCCTTGTTTCCCCCAGTAACTTGAATGTCCACACCAGCTGCAACTCCAACGCAGAGTTTATTTTCTCTTTAGTAAAATAACAGTATCTGATAGGAAAAAGGTTGGAGTAAAGACAGGACAGCATAAGATGTGGGAGAGGTCCAGGCACAAACACAATCACTTCACTGCTCGGCTTCTCAATCAGACTCAGCCCAGATGGATAGTCTCCCCAGGAAGGGACTAGCAGCCAAATGGTACTCCAACTTAGACTCACAGTCTCTGCCACAGACTGGGTTGAATTTGGTCTTTGCCACAGACCTGGTGAACTTGGCCTCTGCCACAGACCTGGTGAACTTGGTCTTTGCCACAGACCTGGTGAACTTGGTCTCTGCCACAGACCTGGTGAACTTGGTCTCTGCCACAGACCTGGTGAACTTGGTCTCTGCCACAATCCTGGTGAACTTGGTCTCTGCCACAGACCTGGTGAACTTGGTGCTTCAAAACTTGGCCTCTATTAGTGATGCAACGGATCGGTGGTGATCTGTGATCCGAATGGGTCACCCTGTTCGGATCGGATCACCACGCGATCCGCGGAGCACTCCGGAGCCTCGGCCGTAGGAAAGGCCGCGGCTTCGGCCTAGCTCCGGAGCGGCGGCCATCTTGGTACACCCGGCGGGGGCCGCTGTAGTGATGTTTCGCCGCCATCTTGCTCCACCCCACACAGTAATGATAGAGAAGGGGCCAAGTGGACATCTTGTTACACCCAACAGAGTTTTAGATTTCAGTTAATTTCAACACAAAACTGAGCTTATAAGCTTAAATACATTATTTGGAAATCCATCGGACTGTTTACATGTTAAATTTAAAAGCAGCAGCAAACCTTACATGCTTGCTAATGTGACGGAACACCTCTGATTTTCACATTTAACATTTAGTTAAATGTAAAAATCAGAGGTGTTCTGTCACATTAGCAACCATGTAAAGTCAGCAGGTTTGCTGCTGCTTTTAAAATTTAACATGTAAAGTGTCCGTCGGATTTACAAATACTGTATTTAAGCACATAAGCTCCGTTTTGTGTTGAAAATAAATGAAATCTAAAACTCCGGTGGGTGTAACAAGATTTTGTCTTTTTTTTTTGCTGATCCAAAAATGATCTGATCCGTGATTCTGATCTGAGGATCGATCCGATCCGTCAGTTTTTTGAACCGTTGCACCCCTAGCCTCTATGTAGGGAGAAGACATCCCTCCAGAGAGTTACCGGGACTCTTCCTTCACCGTGACTTCTCACCGGTCCCTCGGAACAGTTCCTCCCCCGGCCTCCTCGTCTAAGATACGGGTCGCCTCGCAAGGCGGCAGCGGCACCCTGGGATTCCTTGATTCTTGCTGGGCCCCAGCCGAAGGTGCTGGGTCCAAGGTCTTTGCTGCAGCCCCAGGACTAAGGGTGCCTGAGACTGATTCACCGACCTCCGCCCCTGGGCCAAAGGTGCCCAGGGCGGACAGGAACACACTCCTGGGGTAGGACCCCCGACTGCGACAGAACCCCGAACAGGCAGCGTCTGCCCCTTTTTATATCCTCTCCCAGCATGCACAGCAGGCCTGCCACACCCACGGTATGGCTGCTGAGAGGGGACACACAAGGCACAGCACTGTATCAGCGGTTCAACCCTGGCCTACTATGGCAGCGCCACCTGCAGGCCACAGGGAACTACACACCAATACTCTATCTGTGGATAAAATGGTTGACAGAATCCTGACAATTGGGGTGTTTGAGCACAACTACCACTCAAACACTTCCCCTAAATTTAGGACCCCACTACATTACCCTTCAGCATCAGATGATTGATGCTGGTGTTTTCAGCACAGAGCCCTCTGATCAATGTGTATAGTGCAGAGAGCAATGCCCTACCTTGGACTCATCTACTTAACATCCCCTGTAACCCTAATTATAACATTAACCCAACATTCTGCAAACTTTAAATGTTTTTCTTTTATCATCCATTGAGGGACACAAGTGAAATAATTCATAGATGTATGGTTATGATGCTGCCTTCAGGACACTGGCAAACAAAACAAAAAAGGTGAAGCCTTGTCCACCATAACCCTGCCTCTAAGTACCCTGCCTTAGTTTTTTCGCTAGTTTCCTCTGATGTTGGAAATTTTTTCAGCTATGCCAAGGAAGAGACCTATCTTGGCACTTGGTGAATTTTTTTCTTTTTACCTCAAGCACGACTACTATATGCTGCTTGAGCTAGCTTCTACACAGTACCTGTCTGGACAAGCTGATCCTTAGCACAGCCTTGAAGGCCATGCTCAGGACTATAATTTGCGAGGTGTGTCAGTAATGTGACCTTCAAGTACTGGGCTTTGCTTATGGCGCTCCCCAGACACCCAGTGTACTAGCTTGTTAGTTTCGCAGCTCTTTAAATGTCTAGGGCCGCGTTACTCAGCCTATGGTGTGGTCCAGTCCTTGAAGACTCCCTCAAGAGTAATGTCCATGAGGGGTGAAGAGAAACTGGAAGTCAAAACATTCTTAAAAAGTCAAATTTTTATTCAGATACATCAATTAAATTATATTCAAATTACACAGAGTATATAAAAAAATGATGAATAGTTGTATGATAATATATAATAGACATAGAATAGACAGTTGATGTCTTAAAACTTGACACGCTTTGTAAAACAACGTTCACTTCTTCAGAAGATAATAATATTTAATAGGATATCTGTAGGATACTGTATATGTAATGAACCCATGCCACTAGTATACCGTAGTAAAAGGAAAGAACAAACCGCATAGCAAAAAAGGTATCTGGTATAGGACAACAGTTCCATTCTCTTCTCTCCCTTTAGGGCCCCTTTTCCCTTTTTTTTTTCAATCTGTTATTTTTTCATTTTTATTTTGGTTATTTTTTATCTTTATCCATTTTGTATATATTTACTCATTTTATTTATTTCATTTTACTTTACTGTCATTTATTTTCATTTATTTTTGTTTCCTGGTCAGCAGGGTGTTTCCACCTATGGTGACCTTCTGTGGTGGATGGGATCGGCGTCATGTGGACCTTTGCATGCCCTTTTCCGCATTTTAATTGCAGTGGGGGTTGCGCTTGCGCAGTCATCTTTCTGGCCAGCATTCTTCCAGCGGTTCCACTGCCGCCTCTTAGTGGGGGTTGGTGGCTTTTTTACATTTCCCCTACATGATGCTAAATGGGCAGGCTTGCCTGCTGGCAAGTATATATAGCGGGCATTTACCTCTTGGTGTCTCTCACTTCCCTTCTGTTTCTGGTGATGGCTGGTAAAGGATTTAATTGCAGCAATTAGGTTACTTTCTGGTTATATTATACAGTTTTTATTTATTTTTGTAATACAACTGTTTGGTTTATGGGCCCCTTCTGTCATGACTTGAGTGTTTATTCTTGGTTCTTGGGGTTAAAACTCGTGTACTCTACTTCTGTATAATTTTTGACACAGGATTCACCAATGCTATTTTCCAGCCCTACTTTTTAGGACTATTTTAATTTACCTTCACATTGGCACTGTCTGTCATCTGTTACACATTGTCAGATATTTACCTGACATCCTTGTCCCTTCATATATATTCTATTGTAGTTATCCTTTACATGTTTGACACCTTGACCTTGTGGTTCCTGTCGGGTGGTCTCCTGCCCTTTCCACAGCTTGCGGACAAGACACCTCCCATGATGCTCCTCCATTGCGCCCCAGTGTTTTTGCCGGAGAAGGATTTTATATTTCTTCATATGTTTTATAATTGTTGGGTAAATTATGCCTTTTGCTGGTCGGCAACTGTTTTTGAAAATACTTAACAAATAGCAGATATATAAAAAAAAGGGGGCCCAGAAGGGAGAGAATAGATTGGGACTTTTTTCCTATGGCAGATACCTTTTTTGCTATGCGCTTTGTTCTTTATTTTTACTATGGCATACTAATGACTTGGTTGCTCTACAGATATCCTATTAACTATTATTATCTCCTGAAGAAGTGAACGTTGTTTTACGAAATGTGCCGACTATTAGGACAATTAATGGGTTGATTTACTAAAGGCAAATAGACTGTGCACTTTGCAAAGCGCAATTGCACCCTGCAAGTGCAGTTGCTCCAGAGCTTAGTAAAGGAGGTAAAGCTTCACTTTGCAAAGAATACCCAATCGCGTGCAAGGAAAATTAAAAAAACAGCCTTTTTGCTTGCATATGATTGGATAATGGAATTCAGCAGAGTTTTTCCTAATTTACTAAGCTCTGGAGCAACTGCTCTCGCAAGTGCACAGTCTATTTTCTTTTAGTAAATCAACCCCTCTGTATCTACCGGGGACTTTGACACAAAGGAGTGGGAGCAGTCCACCCTCTTTTTGCAAGCACCCTGAGTATTCTGGAGTCATGTGGCATCAAACCTGGCCTATAGCCTACTCTGAGAGTGTTATAAGGAATTTAATTTGGGCTAGCACACTTGGAAGATGGAGGTTATGACGATGCACATGTCAGCCCTGATGTGGTGTTTGCGCAATGGCAAAAATGTGTATGCTGGACCTCTGATAATAGGTTTGAGAAGAAAAGCTGTGCTGAATACTTGTTCACTGTTCTGAACCTCGTTGTTGATTTATTATATGTATTGGAATGTCATGATGTCATGTCAATTACGTGATGCAGTTGTATTATGTGCCATGTGCCTTTTCACACTTTATCAATGTATGCATATTGCACTAGAATTAACCCTATGGCCTGGGGATGTGTCATGTTTTTTTGGGGGGGTTACGTATGAAGAGCTTACTGGTTGATTCTCCTCTGCCCACTGAATGGTGATGGATGGTGGACATATATATATATATAGTAGGGGAGGGTTGTGAGTTGAGAGTATGGAGAACAGGAAAGAAGAAAGATAGAGCAAACCTCTAGGGTGGGGCACATGTGGTTAGGCCTATAAGTTTGGAAAATGATGGCACATGGCACACAGCACTTCTCTAACATAACCCTTGTATGGGATCAGTCATGAATTGTAAATGTTTCTATCATAGTTAAAGACACTATCCATATGGAGATTGTACTGGTGGGACATGCAGATGGTCTGCATACCATCCCTGTAGAGCTGATGATGTAGGGGAGGCCCAGCCTGTACGTTTGTGAATTGCCTTAACAACCCGGATTCTAGGAGACCAATCTCAATGCTGCATTTAAAAAAGTTTAGACTAAGTGAAGTGCAGTTGAAACAATTTAACTCACATCACCACACTTCAGTAAGTCCCTCCTGGTGCATAACATAATCCGTCTAGATGCACGTTATATATACTTTATATCATTTTCTTTATTCCAGTGTCTATTTTAAATAGTTGCCATGGTACTCCAAAGTCTCTAAACATTTGAAAAGACATATGTGGGTCTATTTATAAACTGCCAGCATTGAAGTTTCATTATAATTTAGGTACAATTTCAACATTTTTATGATTTCCCTGCCTTCACAGACCTGCATACGCAGAGACATATTTAGAAAAGGTACAAAATCACAATATTGATGTTCGTTCTGTTGGACTATTTTTTTCTATAATGGGAAATAATTGGATTTTGTTTCTTTTAGTATGCGTTGCACATTGTTTCAGCACAAATGCAGCATGTGATTCTGGTAATCCATGATGCATTGTGGTGCTATTTAATTTGAATAGCATCCTAACACACAACCCCAACGATCCACCATGGACCTATGTTTTAGCACACCCCATCGCACAGATACATGTGTTGTGGTGCGCTAGAAAAAAAGTGCAGGTGCTGGAATATGTGGCAGAAAGATGTCCCATAACTGAAATCTCACGTTTCAGTAGATATAGTAACTGAAACTACAAACCAGAACTATAATTTACTGTCTTTAAGTAGATATAAACCCTAACTGAATGACATTTAGTTAATTAAAACATTGTGCATATTGTACAATAACATTTTTGTTTTAATAAAATATTATTTTTCTTTTTTTTATTGCATCTCAGTGCTGCTGATCTCCCAAAGCCTCTTTCCAGCCACTTTATACATGCAGTTTAGAGATTGGCTGCAATGCATTCTCAGAGCGGGTTTCCTAGGGGTGACAAAGGTGCACACCCCTGAATATTGTGTGTTGAAATTACCCCCTGTAGTCTGTAAGTGTAGGTGGGTGGTACCTCCTCCATGTTTCTCTCCTCCTTGGGCACCAAACAAGGGTCTCATAAGAGGCCAAATCCAGTGTGGGTTCTTTTGGGCTTCTTTTGGGTCACCGAACTACACATCGGGTACCTTTACTTCAGCCATCCTCATAACCCAGACAGATGACTAAACATGAACAAACTCTAGTAAACTCCCCTTGATGTAATGTCTTTCACCACAGTCACTTATGCATTTAGGAGGGACACGCAGGGCCAATGCCCTCTCCACCTGTCCAGCGTATCACAGTTACCTTACTCCCAGGAACGGGTTAGGGGTGTCCCGCCGTGCACTTCATTTAACTATTCCTCTTCTTTACCTGTTCACAGGATGAGGGCCACGTGGTGCAGATCTGCCCCCATTGCTTATGGAGACATAATGCTGCCAAATGAGTGGGTAACAACATCTCCCTCGCTGCAAGAGCCTATCTCACCTGTCACATGTACACGCTTAATGACAGACTGCTAGAAAAACCTTCATTACCCTTGGTAACCACTGTATCTTCACACTGTATTAACTCTTGTAACGTTATCGTCATGCCCCAATGTGCTTAGTGACTTGAGCTGTAGACTATATGTGCAGGTTACTTGCATTACACTCCTTTAGAAACTTCACACCAGACAAAGGCAACGTTTCAAACATTTTACTTGAGGAACAAATTAACATAATGACAGACAGTCCAAGATAAAGTGCCAACATTTCCTAACATCCCTAGTCCCCAACTACAAGCTTTTGGCTGCCCCAGTATACCTGTTCAAGCAAAAGTCCAACACTGGTTGAGTCCATGTCTGGAATATAGCTCAGACTTCGGCAGGATACAGGCCATCCAGACTTCGGTAATGGCAAAAACCAAACTCCTTCTCTTTCCTTGTACTTCACTTCATACCGTCTCTCTCTTTGGGTCTGGACCTCCATCCCTTTTATATCACAAAGAACCAGGGGGTTGGACTCGGCAAAACCCACCAATAAAAAATAAAGTTAACCCTAACTTCTCGCTGGGGAAGCAGCAACCACTACCTTCTACCTTCCTACAGGTGTGACAGGATGGCAACAGAGTAGCACAAAGGCAGAGATGGAAGATTGATACCCTATAACAGGAAGTACCTGTACAAGGACCCTCATGGCAGGATCATCAGATAATATTATAAGAAAATCTGAAGATTTGGCAATGTTGAAAATTACATACATAATCTGGTTGAACAAAAAGATCATCCAGTTCAACCAACAAAAATGACATTGACATGTTAAGAGTGAACTCCAGGCACAAACACCTTCATTTAAATATAGTCTTTGATTGCCAAAAAGTATAGGATGCACTTTTTGTGCACCAAATCCCTTTGCAAATCCAGTTATTACCTATGTAAAAGCAGCACTGACATAATCACTGGGTACCTGTGCAAAGTCGAGCTGTAGAAGGGACCCAGCACTAGAATAAAAAACAGAATAGGCGGATACTGGGCCAATCACCTTACACAAGGAGAGAAAGCCGCAGTGACTGGTCCTAATACAAAAAGTAAACTTTACAGAGGCAAAGTTTCATGCTGGATTACTGCATAGATCTGAGGTAATGCAAAAAATCACACAAGCCTTTTGTTTTTGGATAATATTTGTTTTTCCTGGAATTCACCTTTAAAGATAATTTCCAGGTGTAGACTATTTTGCATAAGGTAAAATTGCATGTGCCATCATATGGGATCCCCACTGAAACTCTAAATCACTGTAATAGATACTGCTACAACAGTGCTTGCCACTAGCTTCCGATTCCATGCCGAACTGCAGGGAACACAGGAGGTCAATTGCTCACACGGGCACCATTCAGAGGAAAGTTTGCATTCTCTCAATGAATGCAAAGCATTCTATGATTGAGGTGGAGACTGTGACATCACTTCCCCAACTCTACACCTCATCCAATGAAAAAATGCTTTGCATTCATTGAGAAAATGCAAAATGTTCTCTGAATGGTGCCCGTGAGGGACCTTCTGTGTTCACAATGCAGCAGGGCAGCCATGTGGTGCAGGACCCGGAACCTAATGGAGATCACTGTAGTAGCAATGCCTACTGTAGCAACCCATTGACCCCTAGAGGATTGGTAGCACCTCCAGAGACAGGGGTAGGGCAGGATGTCCATGGCTAAGATGGGGAACCAAGAAAGAAAATTGGGTGCCAGCCACTTTCTGTCTTTTAGACGTTTTTAGGACAACACACAAGGAGGTGAGGGTTAGGGGTCCAAGATACCCAACTAGATCACTTACAGACTTCTTCTTGTCCAGATTCACAGTGTCAAGACCTTTAAGCTGACCCAGCAACACTGTAGGTAGAACTTGCTGGTCCTAGTGCCCACTCCTCTGTTTCTTAGTGCATTCTTCTAAAGAGAGTCACCAGGCATTTGCGATAACGAGGTCCTTCCCTGGGTCTCGATCTTGGTATTCCCCATCAACATGCAGAACAGTTCCAGGACCACTTCAGGCCTTTCTCCAGAAGACATGGCAGGCCCCACACAGGCTATTGGCTAATAGCATCATTCAGTCGTCCAGCAGCACCTAAGGCCTGGGGAAAGAGAGAGATCACAAGGTCTACCGCAAGTATTTATACCCCCCCAGCATGCACCAAAGGCCTGAACCTCATATGGGGTTGTCTGAAGGAAATATAAACATTTATTAATCAGTCTTGTAATGAAATCTCATACTATTGCCAGTGGTACTAGTGACACCTACTGGCAGCAGTGAGAAATCACAAACCCACTGAGCTTAGGGAAAGACCAAGTGGAAAACTGTACAAATCAATCTGGGCTTACTACCACAAGCTAAAAAACATAGAAATGGAAGACACTAATATGAGACATGAAAATGGTGCTGCGCACCCCGGTAAAGAAGATAGGGGAAGTTTCCCCCACTTGGGGTTTTCAAGGCAGCAGAAATTAGGACAATGGATGAATAAAATTAATGTTTATTGGTGAAAACCAAATGGGTTACACCGGTACAATTCAATCAAGATGTGAGCTCTGGTACATGATTAAAAATTTGAAGCACAAGACATTGTAAACATTATGTATCATGAAACATCGCTATGGAAGTACAATGTTGATGACTACATGTACCTTGACGCGTTTCGACCGTGTCGGGTCTTCTTCAGAAGATATGTTAACTGTGAGGAAAAATGCATTTTAATATATCATATAGGGAATTTAAGAAAACAATATTAGTAACAATAATAAATTTTCTCCTTGTAATCCAGGTACGGTCCGATGGGGTGCTCCCACTGGGTGGAGGCTCTTTGCCGGCCGGCGGACCAGGCCTTGGGATCCCATGAGGATTCTCTTTTAAAAAGGAAGGATCTCTGGTCATGTGATCGTGTGCAAAACAGTCTATTTGGTAAATATGCTATAGAAAATTTATTATTGTTACTAATATTGTTTTCTTAAATTCCCTATATGATATATTAAAATGCATTTTTCCTCACAGTTAACATATCTTCTGAAGAAGACCCGACAGGGTCGAAATGCGTCAAGATACATGTAGTCATCAACATTGTACTTCCATAGCGATGTTTCATGATACATAATGTTTACAATGTCTTGTACTTCGAATTTTTAATCATGTACCAGAGCTCACATCTTGATTGAATTTTACCGGTGTAACCCATTTGGTTTTCACCAATAAACAAAAAACAGGACCAATCTAACTGCAAAATACTCTATAGCTAAACTTTAGCTTTATATCTTATATAAGATTTTTAGTGATTAATTTACATATACTTTAACCACTTAAGCCCCGGACCATTTGGTAGCTAAAGGACCAGAGGTGAATTCAGAATTTTGCACTGCGCTGCTTGAACTGTAAATTGTGCGGACATGCAATGTTGTACCCAAACGAAATTTGCGTCCTTTTCTTCCCACAAATAGAGCTTTCTTTTAATGGTATTTGATTGCCTCTGCGATTTTTATTTTTTGCGATATAAACGGAAAAAGGCCGAAAATTTTGAAAAAAAATTATATTTTCTACTTTTTGTTATAAGAAAAATCGAATAAACTCAATTGTAGTCATACATTTAGGCCAAAATGTATTCAGCCACATGTCTTTAGTAAAAAAAAAATGTCAATAAGCGTATATTTATTGGTTTGCGCAAAAGTTATAGCATCTACAAACTAGGGTACATTTTCTGGAATTTACACAGCTTTTAATTTATGACTGCCTATCTCATTTCTTGAGGTGCTAAAATGGCAGGGCAGTACAAAATCCCCCAAATGACCCCATTTTGGAAAGTAGACACCCCAAGGAAATTGCTGAGAGGCATGTTGAGCCCATTGAATATTTTTTTTTTTGTCCCAAGTGATTGAATAATGACAAAAAAAAATAATTACAAAAAGTTGTCACTAAATGATATATTGCTCACACATGCCATGGTTATATGTGAAATTGCACCCCAAAATACATTCTGCTGCTTCTCCTGAGTACGGGGATACCACATGTGTGGGACTTTTTAGGAGCCTAGCCACGTACGGGACCCCGGAAACCAAGCACCGCCTTCAGGATTTCTAAGGGCGCAAATTTCTGATTTCACTCCTCACTACCTATCACAGTTTTGAAGGCCATAAAATGCCAAAATAGCACAAACCCCCCCCCCCAAATGACCCCATTTTAGAAAGTAGACACCCCAAGGAAATTGCTGAGAGGCCTTTTGAGCCCATTGAATATTTTTTTTTTTGTCCCAAGTGATTGAATAATGACAAAAAAAAAATTACAAAAAGTTGTCACTAAATGATATATTGCTCACACATGCCATGGTTATATGTGGAATTGCACCCCAAAATAAATGTTGCTGCTTCTCCTGAGTACGGGGATACCACATGTGTTTGACTTTTTGGGAGCCTAACCGCGTACGGGACCCCGAAAACCAAGCACCGCCTTCAGGATTTCTAGGCACAAATTTTTGATTTGACTCCTCACTACCTATCACAGTTTCGAAGGCCATAAAATGCCAAAATAGCACAAAACCCCCCCAAATGACCCCATTTTGGAAAGTAGACACCCCAAGCTGTTTGCTGAGAGGCATGGTGAGTATTTTACAGCTCTCATTTGTTTTTGAAAATGAAGAAAGACATTTTTATTTATTTTTTCAATTTTCAAAACTTTGTGACAAAAAGCGAGATCTGCAAAATACTCACAATACCTCTCAGCAAATAGCTTTGGGTGTCTACTTTCCAAAATGGGGTCATTTGGGCGGGGTTTGTGCCATCTGGGCATTCCATGGCCTCCGAAACTGTGATAGGCAGTGAGAAGTGAAATCAAAAATTTACACCCTTAGAAAGCCTGAAGGCAGTGATTGGTTTTTGGGGTCCCGTACGCGGCTAGGCTCCCAAAAAGTCTCACACATGTGGTATCCCCGTACTCAGGAGAAGCAACAGAATGTATTTTGGGGTGTAATTCCACATATGCCCATGGCATGTTTGAGCAATATATAATTTAGTGACAACTTTGTGCAAAAAAAATAATAATAATTGTCTTTTTTGCGCAACTTGTGTCAACATATAAAATATTCCATGGACTCGACATGCCTCTCAGTATATAGCTTGGGGTGTCTACTTTCCAAAATGGGGTCATTTTGGGGGGTTTTGAACTGTTCTGGCATTTTATACACAACATTAGGAAGCTTACATCCACTCTTCTAACCACTTGAAGACAAAGCCCTTTTTGACACTTTTTGTTTACATGAAAACATATTTTTTTTTGCAAGAAAATTATGTTGAACCCCCAAACATTATATATATTTTTAAAGCAAAGGCCCTACAGAATAAAATGGTGGGTGTTGCATTTTTTTTTATACAGTATTTGCGCAGCGATTTTTCAAACGCATTTTTTGGGGAAAAATACACTTTTTTTTAATTTTAATGCACTAAAACACACTATATTGCCCAAATGTTTGATGAAATAAAAAAGATGATCTTAGGCCGAGTACATAGATACCAAACACGACATGCTTTAAAATTTCGCACAAACGCGCATTGGCGACAAACTACATACATTTTTAAAAGCCTTTAAAAGCCTTTACAGGTTACCCCGTTAGATTTACAGAGGAGGTCTACTGCTAAAATTACTGCTCTCGATCTGACCTTCGCGGTGATACCTCACATGCATGGTGCAATTGCTGTTTACATATGACGCCAGACCGACGCTTGCGTTCGCCATTGGGCAAGAGCAGGGCAGGACAGGGGTGCTTTTTTTTTTTTTATTTATTATTAATTTTGCTTTTTTATTTTATTTTTAAATTGTTCCTTCCATATTTTTTTTTTTTATCATTTTTATTGTCTCAGGGAATGTAAATATCCCCTATGATAGCAATAGGTAGTGACAGGTACTCTTTTTTTGAAAAAACTGGGGTCTAGACCCTAGATCTTTCCTCTGCCCTCATAGCATCTGACCACACCAAGATCGGTGTGATAAAATGCTTTCCCAATTTCCCAATGGTGCTTTTTATATCCGGGGGGGGGGACATTCCCTCCCACTGCTTGTAAAAGCAGTCCAGAGGCTAATTAGCCACTAGGATTGCTGAAAAGAATGATACCAAGATGATACCTAAACCCGCAGGCATCAATCTGGTATAACCATTCAAAGTCCAGCAACATCCTGGTCCTTGTTGGACATGTATTGTAATCTTTTTTTTTCATGCAGCCAGTTGGCTGAACGAAAAAAGAGATTGATCGGTGGGTATGCCCACCATTAGAATACCGCCCTTCATCCACCCACTTCTAATGATGGGCATACATGCACCATTTATATATGCCGAAGCATGGGGGCATCCTCCCGCAAAAAAGTTATGCCGCACACACATGGTCGGACTTTTCCACGGGCAAGCCTCCGTCGGAATTTCGACTGTATGTACGCGGCATTAGGAGCAAAATCACTCTTCCGCCCCTGCTGCCCCAATGCTTCGGCATATTTGCTTTTTTTATTTAACTGTGGTGGTGAAATCACCTCCTACAGCACTGGAGTCGCAGGGATCAGGCCTGTCTCTGCGAACACTGCAGTTGTGTGTGTTGTGTTTTGTAAGTGAGAGTGATCAATCGATACTGCACTTGGGTGGCCTGGGCTGGACGGAGGGGCAAAACGCAGGTGCTAGCAGGTATCTGGGCTGATCCCGCTAACACTGCATTTTTGGGAACCCTAAACTGCTGGGGACGCTAGTATAGATCTGATCAGATCAGATATTGATCTGTTCAGATACTATACCACTAAGGAGGGTGTATGCTTCACGCGTGGGTGTTAGCGTTACTGGCACTAGCCTGACGCTGCCTGGGGTGTGACGCAGACCCTCTCTGATGCTAAAACCTAATTGATATCACCCGCTGGGCGATCAGGGGGTTAATCCTTTATTGGGTTATATATACGGCGGGTGCCCTGACACTATAAAAAGCAAACTAACTAACCAGCGTCACCCGTAACACTTATATGATGATCACTGGTGAAAGGGTTAACTAGGGGCAATTAGGGGGTTAAAACCTTTATTAGATAATATATGGGGGTACCTGACGCTATAAAAACCTGCGGCGAACCTAAAAAAAATTACTGGCTACCGATCTGCATCACCGACGCTAAGACAGCGATCAGAAAAATGATCGCTTAGCGACAGTGGTGATAGGGGGTGAAAGGGTTACCTGGGGGGCGATCAAGGGGGTTAAACCTTTATTAGATAATTTATGGGGGTACCTGACGCTATAAAAACCTGCGGCGAACCTAAAAAAAATTACTGGCTACCGATCTGCATCACCGACGCTAAGACAGCGATCAGAAAAATGATCGCTTAGCGACAGTGGTGATAGGGGGTGAAAGGGTTACCTGGGGGGCGATCAAGGGGGTAAAACCTTTATTAGATAATTTATGGGGGTACATGATGCTATAAAAACCTGCGGCGAACCTAAAAAAAAAATACTGGCTACCGATCTGCATCACCGACGCTAAGACAGCGATCAGAAAAATGATCGCTTAGCGACAGTGGTGATAGGGGGTGAAAGGGTTACCTGGGGGCGATCAAGGGGGTTAAACCTTTATTAGATAATTTATGGGGGTACCTGATGCTATAAAAACCTGCGGCGAACCTAAAAAAAATTACTGGCTACCGATCTGCATCACCGACGCTAAGACAGCGATCAGAAAAATGATCGCTTAGCGACAGTGGTGATAGGGGTGAAAGGGTTACCTGGGGGGCGATCAAGGGGGTTAAACCTCTATTAGATAATTTATGGGGGTACCCGACGCTATAAAAACCTGCGGCAAACCTAAAAAAAATTACTGGCTACCGATCTGCATCACTGACGCTAAGACAGCGATCAGAAAAATGAACGCTTAGCGACGGCGGTGCTAGGGGGTGAAAGGGTTATCTGGGGGGTGATCAAGGGGTTAAACCTTTATTAGGGGGGGTTAGGGGGCTACACTGGACCTAAAACTAAATGTAGTGACACTTTTACAGTCACAAATGTCACTGATTGCAGTGATCAGTAAATAAATGGTCACTGCAATCAGTGACACTGTGACTGGGGGCTGGGGGTGATCTGGGGGGGGCCTGGGGGGGCGATTTATGTGCCTATGTGTGCTGGTGTTAGTGTAGTGTTTGTGCACTAACCTTGATGTCTTCTCTTGTACGGCGCTCGGTATATGTGAGCGCCGCACAAGAGATGACATCACTTCCTCCTGCTTCCTCTGCCTGTGTTTACATTACACAGGCAGAGGGGGCATTCTCATTCGCCGGGAGCGATCGCGGGGGGGTGGCCAGAATCGAACGGTCGCCCCCCCATCTCGGATCGCTCCCAGACAAATTCTGACCGCTCACTGTACAGAAGGGGGGTCCGATTGGACCCTCCAACTGTACAAAGGCAATCACGTATACTCTACGTCAGGGGTCTCAAACTCAAATTACTTGAGGGCCACAAGACAAGTTTTCATATCACATGGGGGCCGCATGCAAACTTTCAAACTTCAAAAACAGCACTGGTGTCAGCGGACGCACTATTAACCCCCAGCACTGGTGTCAGCAGATGCACTATTAACCCCCAGCACTACCCCTACACTTCACAAATACCCCCCTACACTTCACAAATACCCCCTGCTCACAAATTTCAAACCCAGTCACCTACCTAAGGACTTAGCCTCAGTGTGATGGCTCACTTACCTCTCCTCCTGGCAGGGCTGGACTGGGACAAAAATTTGGCCCTGGACTTCATCCAGACCGGCCCACTTTAATTTTGCAAACACGCACAAAAACATTAATTCATCAGTGACCATGACCAGCAGTGGCAGTACATTAATTCATTCATGCCTGTAGCCCTCCTTTATTGCAGAAATACTACAGGAGAGGGTCAGAGACTGCAAAGCGTACTACAGGTGAGGGTCAGAGACTGCAGACATAGTACAGGAGAGGGTCAGAGACTGCAGACATGATACAGGAGATGGTCAGAGACTGCGGACATGATACAGGAGATGGTCAGGGACTGCAAAACGTACTACAGGCGAGGGTCATAGACTGCAGACATAGTACAGGAGAGGGTCAGAGACTGCAAAACGTACTACAGGCGAGGGTCATAGACTGCAGACATAGTACAGGAGAGGGTCAGAGACTGCAAAATGTACTACAGGAGAGGGTCAGAGACTGCAGACATGATACAGGAGATGGTCAGAGACTGCGGACATGATACAGGAGATGGTCAGAGACTGCAAAACGTACTACAGGCGAGGGTCATAGACTGCAGACATAGTACAGGAGAGGGTCAGAGACTGCAAAATGTACTACAGGCGAGGGTCAGAGACTGCAGACATAGTACAGGAGAGGGTCAGAGACTGCAAAATGTACTACAGGAGAGGGTCAGAGACTGCAGACATGATACAGGAGATGGTCAGAGACTGCGGACATGATACAGGAGATGGTCAGAGACTGCGGACATGATACAGGAGATGGTCAGAGACTGCGGACACGATACAGGAGATGGTCAGAGACTGCAGACATTGTACAAGTGTGTCCTAGGCTAGCAGTGAACAGTGTGGAAAAAACATTGATTGCTGCACTGCAACAGGAGTTTACAAGATATAACAAAGTGCCAAAAAAAAACTTTGCCAACAGTCATTTCTCAAGCACAGGAGGACAGTAAATGGTTAACAGGTCTGTGAAGCTCCCAGCCTGACCAGCTAATGCCTTCAAAAGATAACAAGGAAAATGTCAAACAAATCAGGGATGGCTGGCACAGGACTCTGGCACAAATAGCTATATAGAAACAGCTGAAGTTCCAGCTTCTTGCAGAAAGCTAATCAGCATTCTCCTGTCCTGTGTTCAGTGTAAATAAAAACAGATAAGAAGCAGTGTGAGAAGACGTGGAAGTCACCCCTCGATCAGTGTGTTCTCCTTCTCCTGTGCTGTGTGTGGAATATGCAGTGATCACACTGATTCCCTCCTTCTTCTAACACTGCTTCTTATCTGTTTTTATTTACATTGAACACAGGACAGGAGAATGCTGATTAGATTTCTGTAGCCAGCATTGTAACATGTTTGATCTCATACCTTCTTCATGTTCAGGTATGTCAGATCTTCTGCAACCCGCCCTGCTCTGGCCACTAGCCTCTTCTAAATGTGGCGGGCTGGACAATCTGATTGGCTAAAGAGGTGGTGGGAGGCGAAGCAACTTAGCAGTCACGCCCTCCCACTCAGAAGAGCAGCGCTATTGGCTGCCTGCCCTGTTACACACAGATATCCCTCTCCCTCCAGCATGTCAAAGCCGATGGGAGGGAGAGGGGCGGGAAGCTGCACACTGCCACTGGTAGCCTTGCGGGTTGGTCCTGTCCTGTCCTGGTCCCCTATCAGCGGCTCTGCCGGAAGTTTGAGGGGGGGCGACAAGGAGGAGGAAGAGATAAGGCAAGGGTCAGCTGCGTTCTAGGTGGCTGCCTAGTGGGAGCGCCGGCTCTGTCCACACAGACAGACTCCGAGAAAGGTAGAGAGACGAGTGACACACTGAGCCATCGGCCCCTGCCTGCGGGCCAATTGGAACCTGTTCGCGGGCCGCAAATGGCCCGCGGGCCGGTAGTTTGAGACCCCTGCTCTACGTGATTGTGCCTGTCGGTGCCATTGTGCCGACGTATATATACAGTGAGCGGTCGTTAAGTGGTTAAAGTTAACCAGTCACCAGTAGGGATCTGTAAACATTTGCATCTCTGTGCTTGAATTGTAATAATAGTGAATCCTTCCCCTTCAGGGATTATTTGATTTTTCATGATCTATTTTTATATATTTTTATTCTCTATCTGTCAGAGTAGAAGTGTCAGACCATAGAGTTTTCCTGTCTCCTACCTGAGCTCAGTGCTATTAACAGACATATAGAAAAACATATAGCAAAAGTGCTGGCAGGGTTTCATGAGCAAAAATGAAAGGCTTTGTTTATTGACTGGTTCACCCTTCCAATCACCAATTTACCTAAAGAGGCAATCAAACTGAAATCCTCACTCATCAACTGGAATGTGATTCCTGACCAAACTCTTTAAGTGAGCTTTGCACATTGGTGGAGGAGGGTTCAGGGGTGGAGGAGGTTGAAATGATGGAAGAGGGTACAGGGGCGGTAAGTGTGTGCAGTGGGGAAGGGGGTACATGGGTTAAATAGGTTGCATTGGTGGAAGAGGGTGCAGTGTTGGAAGTGGTTGCAATGGTGGAAGAGGGTGCAGAGATGGAACAGGTTTCAGTGGTGGAAGGGGGTGCATTGCTGCATGGGGAAAGAGATGGAAGAGTATGTAATGGTGGAAGAGGGTGCAGAGGTAAAAGTGGTTGCTGTCTTGGAAGGGGGTGCAGTGGTAGAAAGATTTGAAATGGTTCAAGGAGAAGGGGTGGCAGAAGGGGAATGGGTTGCACTGTTGGAATAGGGTGCAAAAATGGAAGGGGTGCATAGGTTGAAGAGGGTATAGTGATGGAAGGTATTGCAGGTGGAAGTGGAGGAAAGGGGTTGCAATGGTGGAAGGAATGAAGCAGTGGAAGGGATTGAAATGGTGAAAGAGGGTGCGAAGGTGGGAGTGCAGAGGTGGAAGGGGTTGTAGTGGTTGAATGAGTTGAAGGAGGTGGAAGAGGGGTGCAAGGGATGCAGATGTGAGCCCTAGTGGAAGAGGGGTGTGGGGGGAGTGGAAATTGGTGTGTGAGAAGTGCAGAGGTTTTAAGTGGTGGACAAGGAATGGGGTAGAGTTGAGCAGTGGTAGGGAAAGGGGATTTTTGCTTGAGGAGAGGGGAGATTTTACTTTAGGGAATGTGCTGCAAGTTTTTGCCTTAAGCCATATGGAACCATACAGGCAATTTTGGAATCACATTTAACTCTTGGAATAATATTCCCCTAGATGACACAATCGGGTATCCTGGTGCCGGTGCAGTAAGCTTTATGGTCTGTCCTGGCCATACACATGTCTAATATATATCAGCCCTCTCTGCGGCTTACTTTTAGCTTTCAATTTGCCACAAATTTACAGATTATCGTTTTAATGATCAATGGGGAGAGAAGACTAAGGAAAGTTACTCTAAAACCCAGTATGCAGAGATAATGCTACTCTTTAATTATAAAAAGGCAAACCTTTTTTGAAAAAACATAACTGATGTGTTCATTTAATTGGGCACCTTTAGTGTCACAGTCTTTCTGCAAATGATGTAATGTGAGTTACAAGGTGGAATGCAAAAGACATTAATTAATGTAATCTCTATTCATTCCCACACATAACAGATTAATTGGCTACTGGAGCAGTACTAGCTAGCTGCTGGATACTAGCGAGTTGTAGCAAGATAAATTACTGAGGCCACCAACAGAAATAACAGTAGACAAGTGCGCAAACAATACTCTTGTCTACACCAGCCTTTTTCAACCAGGGCTCTTCAGAGGTTAGGGATTTTTTGAGAAATTTCTACCTCTCATATATGTAACCAATGTAGCACCCTCCTAGCATAGGTGACCAGGCAAATTTAGCTTTGGCTTCTTCTGTAAACATGGCAGCTGTGATTGTGTGGTCTGACCTGTTCAGGATGTCACAGGCTAGGAGTTTCATTGCTTTCCCCTGCCTCTGAAAGAAGCGGCTAGAGCTTAGGGTATGGGAATGCAAATCGACCAGCCTGAATATTTATCAGGCAGATTTATATTTTTATATATATAATTTATATTTTTATAGCAGAACACAGTGATTACTGCTAGCGGCTATAGACCCCGGCAGTAATCGCATGTAAAAAAACCGACAGGCTCTGCAACTTCTGCCACTCAAATCTCTGGAAATCTTAACACCCAACTTATCCCTACATCACTGGACTAAAGCGGGCATCTGCAACCTAAATGACCTATACATACCGCAGGGATTTACTACCTTTCAACGTATCTCTATCCTTTACAGCATACCGCACCATGACTTCTTTCGATACCTGCACATCTGGCACACCCTGTCATCACTGTCTTAAGAGGTCCTTAAAACAAACCACCAATGACCTATTGAAATTTTATGTTGCACAAAATCCCTGTATCAAAGGTCAGTCCTTTATGTACCCACTACTTACCACTCCTCGTACTGAGAGTAAAACTACAGCTATGCAACATTGGGAACAAGTGCTACACTTTTCCACATCAGAGGAGGTGTGGTACCAAACTCTCAAAAATACCCGTGCCCATTCCAGGAATATCTCTACTGGGAAACAGTCATGAATCTCTACCACCGCTGGTACTATACTCCCACCAAATGGGCAGTCATCTACCCCTCAACCTCCCCTAAATGCTGGAGGAACTGCTCAGATGGATCCTAGGTCCACATATGGTGGGCTTGTTCTACTCTCCAACTATACTGGAAGGATGTAAACTGCCTGATCTACTCAGTCACAGGCGTTAATGCTCATTTAATGCCACAGATGGCGCTGTTGGGGATAAGGTTAACAGAATGGCCAACGACACTACAGTCCCTAGTTACCCACATCCTTATAGCTGCAAGACTTTCAATTGCCCATAACTGGAAAAGTCCTACCCCACCCACCATCCAATTAGTAATCTCCCTGCTCAATGCCTAATGGAATACATGTTCGCCAAAGTACATCTACTGACACCTATATTCTTCAGTCACTGGGAGCCGTGGCTTAAAGATAAAATAAGTAACCCTCTTCCTTAAACTGGCCTCATCATGCCGGTAACCAGGACCCTCACAATCTGGAACTTAACCAAATGCTGCACTGTTATACAATGAGTATAGATAATCGATAAAAGATCAGTCATATTACATATGTATACCGCCTGCCTGTAAGGTGCCCCCCCCCCCCAGGTGTGGCCTCCTGACACTGCATAGATGTCACTCCTATTCTCCTAACCCACATTACCTATATATAAATTACCAACCATACTGGGTCTTGCAGCGACCCTCTACTCTTCTCTATTGACCCTAAGCTATGTCACGATGGCCTATCCTTAAAACATCACTTCTCACCAACAATGCCTATCATTATTAATACTAATAATTTCTGTCCCTTTCTATGCTAATCTGCTTTGACTACATACTAGCTGGATATTATATGATGTCATATTTGTGACTTTTGTACTACTTAATTTATGCTATATTGTTCTCACTCCCTTTGGGGCATCATGCTGTATATGTAAAAAAATCCAATAAAAATTCTGTGAGAAAAAAAAAATCAGACATGCTGGCTGTACCCAAGTTGATTGGATCTCGGATGGTCCCTGCTAAACCAGCCAAATTTTGATCCACGTATGGCCGGCTTTAGAGCTTTACAAGCTACAAATGAATGCTATAATATACCACAGAAACACCCCACAACATTAACCCTGAACTTTACTATCAGATATTACCAGGTGCCTACTTAGAATTTAGCGGTTTTGAAGAGGAGTACATCTTTCATCAACTCTTCTTCTAAACCCCTAGATCTGAGATGCAATCTGTAACTCCCACCTCTACTCCACCAATTTGCCATCCCACTGTCTAATTATACCATCATTAGTGTCATCTAGGATTCTCTCAATGTAGTAGGGGAAAGCTATGAAGTCAGAAAAGTTAAGGCTACAGTTTCAGCATGTACATGGAACTGAAGTGATATCCAGCACATAATATAGGAGTTTCCTAAAAAAAAGAATATGGAAGCACCCCAGAGTATTGGCTCTTGCCTGTAATTGCTATTAGGCTTATGCCGCGTACACACGATCGTTTTTCACGTCCTTAAAAATGAAATTTTTTAAATTGGGCATTAAAAATGATCGTGTGTAGGCTCCAGAGCATTTTTAACGACGTGAAAAATGGCCTAAAAAAATGAGAACCTGCTCTATTTTTTCACGTCGTTTTTTTTAACGACGTGAAAAACGGTAGTGTGTATGCTTTTACGAGGGGGAAAAAAACGCGCATGCTCATAATCAAGTATGAGATGGGAGCGCTCGTTCTGGTAAAACGAGCGTTCGTAATGGAGATAGCACATTCGTCACGCTGTAACGGACTGAAAAGCACAAGGCTGAAAAGCGCGAATCGTCGCTCAACAAACTTTACTAACATGAAGGGTGGCGCCATTCGAACAAAACTTCCCCTTTATAGTGCCGTCGTACTTGTTGTAAGTCACTGCGCTTTGCTCGAGCGTTGTTTTAATGAACGTGTGTATGCAAGACAGGCTTGAGAGGAAACAAGAGAAGAAAAATCAACACAGGAGACCTCTACAAGTGCGTGATTTGGTTCCAAGAGCTTGCTTTACCAAAGTTTGAGAGAGAGAGGTCAGCCTGTTAGGCCAATTCCTCTATTATTTTGATAAACATTTAAAACCCGACTCCAGGACATAATGAACAAATCTTGTGAGGAAACCTCACTTCATGGGTTAGTTGATTGTTGTGTCTAGAGGATAGTAGAACAGCCTCTTTTACTTACCTGATTCCTTGCGCTGGTCAGTTCTGGTCCTCCACTCCTAGCTCTGGTCTATGGGCAGAGCCTTAGCATCATCACATACCACACAGGGACATTAAACCTGTATGTATGCTGAGAAAGTTAAAGTGTGTAAGGAGCTGGTTGCAGCTTACAGAGGAGTTTCAGGTGACTGGTCACAGCATTGAGCATTTAACCCTTGCAACAAGGGGTGAGGGGGGGTGGACTGCAGGTGTAAATTTAGTATTTTTCTGGAGTTGGGCTTTATTAACCCAAATAAAGGTTTGCTTTGGTCATGCATCAACCAAACTCTGGGTATCAAATGTTAAGAGATTCACTGCTGTTTCAAAAACAGAGAGGCCACTGACTGAGCAAGATCTAGCTAGTTCCTCTGGCAATAGCATTTGTTATTTTGTATGTATGGAGGCCACATGATGCCACCTCAATTGTATGTATTTTGTGTGCCATTCTTGGGGTTTGTTCTGTGTTCTGTATACACAGTACAACTTTTGTATACCAGTACCACTTTTCTTGTTCTGTACCTTGGGTGCAATTCTCAGTATCTTTTTCTATTCTGCATGTGTAGATGGTGCACGCTACCATTTCCCTTGTTCTGTATGCTGGGTGTAACTCTCAGTATCTGTTCTTTTCCTGCATATATTGAACATTGCACAGTAAGCAGTGGCGTCACTAGGATTGGTGTCACCTGGTGCGGTAAAACATGGTGTCACCCCCCCCATCCAGCGACTTCACTGACGCATGCACTCTGAAGGTCTGGCATACTGTGCCAGATCTTCCGAGCACTGTGCTTTAACTGGGGGCTTCCGCACACATTCGCAGGAGTGACGTCATCGCAGCTCTGCCCATACTTTGCATTATCTGCTGTCTTCAGGTACAGATCCGATTCAGAGATCCCACTGACTGTATGCCAATCTCTGGATAGGATCTGTCCCTAGGGACAGCAGATAGTGCCATTATTGGCATTAATGATTTGATTTGGATTTTGGAACTGACCTGCTTACATGGTGTGTTGCTTGCTGGATCAGATCTGATGGCCACAGGGAAGATGGCAAGATGCTGTGACCTGCCGACAAGGTTTGTTGCTTGCTGGACCGTGGTGGACGGTATCTGATGGCTGCAGCCAGGGAAGATGGCAAGATGCCGCTGTGAACTTCTGCTAGCTGGACGGATCTGATTGGGGTATGGGTCACTGTCTGTTTACTCCTGGGCTGTGGACACCCCCCCTTATCAGACCAACTTAGGGTCTATACCTATATATAATATAGCTGTGGCTGATACCAGGGGGGGAAATTTATATTATAATATTATACATTAGGTATAGTAGCTCACTGAGCCGTCCACCCTGAGCTGGTCTGATGGTCTGATGGGGGGGGGGGGTGCTGGAGACAGCTATATTATATACTACTGTGTGTGTATACATATATAGCTGTGTCCAACACCCCCTCCCCCCCCATCAGACCAGCTCAGGGTGGGCGGCTCAGTGAGCTACTATACCTATGTATAATATTATAATATAAATGTTACTGTGTCCAGCACCCCTCTCTCTCCCACCCCGTATTCACAGCCTGGGGCACCAGGAATGTACACTCCTCTCACAGGGGTTAAGTGGATGGCTTGGCGACACCTTGGCCACCCCCCTCCCCCCTCTCCTAAGGCTATCACACCTCACTTCGGGCTCAGGCCAGCGGCGGACACCCCCTCAATGCAAGCCGACACCCTTCCGCCTGTTACAGCACCAGCTTCGGGCCAGGGCAGGGCAGGCGGCTCGCAATACACTCGTGACCCATCCCGGGCGGCAGCTGGAGAGGACAGTGTGCTGCCGCGCCGCCCGGGGGGGGAGATAGTGACATGTGATAGGCTCAGCAGGGAAGTAGGAGGAGGCTGAAGGACACATGCCAGGCTGCGGCGCTGGAGGTGTTCTGGTCAGGTCAGCTGAAAAAAAAAATGACAGGCCTTTCCTCAACCTCGGGAGAGTCGGGATGGTGTCACCCCTCTAGTGGGTGTCACCCGGGTGCGGACCGCACCCCCCGCACCGCCCTACCAACGCCTCTGACAGTAAGCACTTCTCTTGTTCAATAAGCTAGATGTAATTCTCAGTATCTGTTCTTTTAAAGCATGCACAACATAGATACTAGGGTTGTCCCGATACCACTTTTTTAGGACCGAGTACAAGTATCGATACTTTTTTCCAAGTACTCGCCGATACCGATTACAATACTTTTTTTTAATGTCATGTGACAGTTTGAAAGATGGGGACTGATAGGTGGCACTGACAGGTGGCACTTATGGGCACTGACTGGTGACTGGCTCTGATGGGCACTAATAGGTGGCTGGCACTGATAGATGGCACTGATTGCACTGATAGGTGGCACTTATGGGCACTGATAGATGGCACTGATAGGTGGCACTTATGGGCACTGATAAGTGGCACTTATAGGTGGCACTGATAGGTGGCACTTGTGGGCACTGATAGATGGCACTGATTGCACTGAAAGGTGGCACTTGTGGGCACTGATATGTAGCACTTGTGGGGCACTGATATGTGGCACTTGTGGGCACTGATAGCACTGAAAGGTGGCACTTGTGGGCACTGATATGTGGCACTTGTGGGCACTGATATGTGGCACTTGTGGGCACTGATAGCACTGAAAGGTGGCACTTGTGGGCACTGATAGGTGGCACTGATAGATGGCACTTGTGGGCACTGACAGCACTGATAGTGCAATCAGTGCCACCAAGTGCCACCTATCAGTGCCCGCAAGTGCTACCTATCAGTGCAATCAGTGCCATCTACCAGTGCCACTGATTGCACTGATAGGTAGCACTTGTGGGTACTGATAGGTGGCTGGCACTGAAATGCTGCGGGAAAAAAAAATGACACAGGATTTAAAATAAAAAAAACTGCTGAATTGCCCATCTTGGTACACCCTGCACTCGGCTGAAGTAAGCAGCAGCAGACATCTTGTTACACCCAGCCCATATAGCTCGGGCTGGGTGTAACAAGATGTCTTCTGCTGCTTACTGCAGACGAGTGCAGGGTGTACCAAGATGGGCGTGGGGACGTTCAGCCGCTGACGGCGTCCGGATGCGACAGCACCGGTCACCGATCCTGATGCGGCTGCGCCCTGCACCCTTGCCAGCTTACCAGTTTCAACTGCAGGTGAGGGACTCGCTCTCCGCCCTGGTCTCCGCCCCCTGCCACACTCTCCGTCCCGCTCTCCGCCTTGGTCTCCGCCCCCGCCCCACTCTCCGCCCTGCTCTCCGCCCCCCGCCGCACTCTCCGTCCCGCTCTCCGCCCCCCGCCACGCTCTCCGCCCCCCGCTCTCCACCCCCTCTCTGCGTCCGCTCTGGAAAAAAAAAAGTATCGGACTGGGCATCGGGAGCATTTGCGCGAGTACAAGTACTCGCGCAAATGCTTGGTATCGGTCCCGATACCGATACTAGTATCGGTATCGGGAAAACCCTAATAGATACAGTACAGGTTTCAGTAGTATAATTTTCAACATATTTAATACAGCCAGGAGTATATTGTACAACAAAGTATACAGTGCAGGGGGCAAGTGTATAATATACACAGAGTGCAGTGGTTGGGAGTATATCATATAAAGCCCAGCATACAGAGTACAGAGGTCAGGAGCGCATAATGCACAGGGTTCTGCCGCAATGCAGAGAGTGCAGGGGCCAGGGTTGTGTATTGCAGAGAGTGCAGGATCCAGGAGTGCCTAGCACACAAAGTGCAAGGGCCATAGTGCATAATGCAGAGAGTGCAGGGGTTTGAAGTGCAAAACACACAGAATGAAAGGCTCAGGAGTGCGTAACATACAATGTGCAAGGCTTAGGTGTGCATAACAAAGGATGCAGGGCTCAGGAGTGTGTAACAAACACAGAGTGCAGGGCTCAGGAGTCCTATTAAACAGAGTGCAAGGGACAGGAGCGCATAACACAGAGATTGCATGGCTCAGAAGAGCATAATGCACAGAGTGGAAGGGCTCAAGTGTGTGTATCCCACAGAGTGCAGGGGCCAGTAGTGCATATCACAAGTGTCGGGTTTAGGGACGAGAAATGGACTGAGTAAAGGGGTCAGGAGTGGATATCACACAGGGTGCAGAGGTCAGGAAAGTGTAAACTACAACGTTCAGGGGTCAGGAGTGCATAAAACACAGATTACAGGGCTCAGGAGTGAGTAACTCACAGAGTGCAGTAGACTAGGAGTGTGTAATGCAGAGAGTGGGGGAGCCAGGAGTGCATAATTCTGGGGGGCCAAAGTCCATATTGAAGGGAACGGAAAAGGAAAGGAAAGGAGTGCAGGGCTCAGGAGTGCATAATGCAGAGTACAGAGGTCAGGAGTGCATATCCCAGCGAGTGCAAGGTCAGAAGTGTGTATCACACAGAACACAGGTCTTAGAAGTGCATATCGCAGAGAGTTAAGAGCTCAGGAGTACATAATGCACAGAGTGAAGGGCTCAGGAGTGTGTATCTCACAGAGTGCAGACTTTCAGGAGTAACCCAAAGAATGCAGGGGCCAGGAGGGGATAATGCAGAAAGTTCAGGGGTCGGGCGTGCATAATTCAGAGAGTCACAGGGCCAGGAGTGCGTGATGCATAGGGTATAAGGGTTAGCCGTGCATAATGCAGAGTACAGTACAAGGCTAAGGAGTGTGTAACATACAATGTATTGCTCAGGAGTGCATAACATGCATAGTGCTGGGATCAGGAGTGTGTCTCACACAGTGTGCAGGGGTCAAGAGTGTATAAAGCAGAGTGAAGAAACCAGGAGTACATAACGCAGAAAGTGCTAGGCTCAGGAATGAATATCACACAGAGTGCATAGGTCAAGATTGAGTAATGGATGAAGTAAAGAGTTCAGGTGTCAGGAGGCATGATGCACATACTGTGAAGGAATGTAATGAGCATAATAATAAATTAGAAAATGTCTATTCTCTATGCATCTTTAATATACTATAAAGTCTATATTGCTTTTCATGTAAACCACTGCTTTAATTCTTCCTTACTCAAATCAGCCTCTAATAACACCCCCTCCCACCGAAAAGACTGGAGAAGACAGAAAATGGCGGATACCCCTTCTCCCACACATCTTTAGGAATGCGGAAGTGAAGACAGATCAGAGGGACAACCAAGCTTGACCATCACATTTTTGTACTCTTCTTGTATTTCAGCCAATCAGATGTGCTTTCCAGTTTTACATTAACATAATAGTGACGTATCATGCTATGTGTAAAAAGTTTAGTACTGCCTGTAATAAAGCATTAGATAAGGAAGTAACGGATCTGCACAGACGTGTCGGAGTCTTACTTTCAGCGTGCACGCAATGTTATCTAAACTTTACAATTCGGAACAGTAGTAGAATCCATATTAACCCCTTTGTGGTTAAACGACCATCACAATACCACACAGAGTTCATGGCTCAAGGGTGTCTATCACATAAAGTGCAGGGGCTAGGACTATGCAGCACATAGAGTGCAGGAGCCAAGAGTGCATTATGCAAAAAGTGTAGGAGCAAGGAGTGCATAACACATAGAGTGCAGGGGTCAGAACTGTATATTGCTGAGTGAAGCTCAGGAGTACATAAAACACAGAGTGAAATGCTTAGGAGTGCGAAGCGCAGAGTACAGAACTCCCCAACAGCCCCAATTCCTCACCAGTACAGATTTCCCCCCACGACCCTAAACCACCCTCAGAACAGACTCACCTTCCCAGCCCAACTTTCAGTACAGACCCTCCTGACAGCTAACCCCTCAGTACAGACCTCCCCCACCCAGCCGCTTTTCAGTACAGAACCTCCCCCCCAGTACAAACCCTCTTCCCGGTTCAACCAGCAGCAAATTCATATGTTTAACCAAGACATAATGTAATCCAAGTATTCAACAACGAGAAGGTACAACAACAGGTCCCTCCGGCATCTCCCATCAAACATTATTTTGAAAACAACTAATGCAGTATTATAGAGGTTGGATAAATAGCTTGGTGCAGCGTAACACTTTTGGTAGTAAAATAGTACATTATGTATAGAGATATTAGTATTATTATTATACAGGATTTATATAGTGCCAACAGTTTGTGCAGCGCTTTACAAAATGAAGGCAGACAGTACAGTTACAATACAATTTGGTACAAGAGGAATCAGAGGGCCCTGCTTGTTAGAGCTTACAATCTAAGAGGGAGGGTCAATTGATACAAAAGGTAATGGCTGTGGGGGATGAGCTGATGGAGAAAGTAAAAAACTGTGTATTAGTTAGAAGCAGGATAGGCTTCTTTAACCACCTCCCTAGCGTGCACGAAAACCCCCTTCTTGCCCAAGCCATTTTTCAGCTTTCAGTGCTGTCACACTTTGAATGACAATTGTGCGGTCGTGCGACATGGCTCCCAAACGAAATTTGCGTCCTTTTTTTCCCACAAATAGAGCTTTCTTTTGGTGGTATTTGATCACCTCTGCGGTTTTTATTTTTTGCGCTATGAACAAAAGAAGAGCATCCAGTTTGGAAAAAAAAACACTATTTTTTACTTTTTGCTATATTAACCACTTGAGACCCGCGCTATAGCCGAAAGACGGCTGCAGCGCGGCTCTCAAGTGCCGAGAGGACGTCCCCAGGACGTCCTTCTCTGTTTACATCCCGCCGCGCGCCGCCGAGGGCGCGCGGCGGGGAACAGCTGTGCGGCGCGCATCACGTGATGCCGAGGAGCGTGCCTGGCGGCCGCGATGTCTGCCAGGTACATTCGATCGGCAGTTACAGAAGCAGGATGTGGATCTCTGTGTGTAAACACAGAGATCCATGTCCTGTCAGGGAGAGAGGAGACCAATGCTGTGTCCCTTGTACATAGGGACACAGATCGGTCTCCTCCCCCAGTCAGTCCCCTCCCCCCACAGTAAGACTCACAAATAGGAAACATAGTTAACCCCTTCCCCGCCCCCTAGTGTTAACCCCTTCCCTGCCAGTCACATTTATACAGTAATCAGTGCATTTTTATAGCACTGTTCGCTGTATAAATGTGAATGGTCCCAAAATGGTGTCAAAAGTGTCCGATGTGTCCGCCATAATGTCACAGTCACGATAAAAATTGCTGATCGCCGCCATTACTAGTAAAAAAAAAATATTAATAAAAATGCTATAAAACTATCCCCTATTTTGTAGACGCTATAACTTTTGCGCAAACCAATCAATAAACGCTTATTGCGATTTTTTTTGACCAAAAATATGTAGAAGAATACGTATCGGCCTAAACTGAGAAAAAAAAAACTTTTTAAAAAAAAATTGGGATATTTATTATAGCAAAAAGTAATAAATATTGTGTTTTTTTTTCAAAATCGTCGCTTTTTTTTGTTTATAGGGCAAAAAATAAAAACCGCAGAGGTGATCAAATACCACCAAAAGAAAGCTCTATTTGTGGGGAAAAAAGGACATCAATTTTGTTTGGGAGCCACGTCGCACGACCGCGCAATTGTCATTCAAAGCGACGCAGTGCCGAAAGCTGAAATTTCGCCTGGGCAGGAAGGGGGTTATGTGCCCAGTAAGCAAGTGGATAAATACCCATTTTTTTTTTCAAATAAAATTTTCCTCAGCTTAGGCCGATACGTATTCTTCTACATATTTTTGGTAAAAAAAAAAATTGCAATAAGCGCATATTGATTGGTTTGCGCAAAAGTTATAGTGTCTACAAAATAGGGGATAGATTAATAGCATTTTTTTTTTTTATTAGTAATGGCGGCGATCTGCGATTTTTATTGTGACTGCGATATTGCGGCGGACACATCGGGCACTTTTGACACATTTTTGGGACCATGCACATTTATACAGCGATCCCTGCTATAAAAATGCATTGATTACTGTATAAATGTGATTGGCAGGGAAGGGGTTAACCACTAGGGGGCGGGAAGGGGTTAAATATGTTCCCTCAATGTGTTCTAACTGTGGTGGGGAGGTGACTGACTGGGGGAGGTGACCGATGGTTGTCCCTATGTACAAGAGACACACCATCGGTCCCCTCTCCCTCACAGGACGTGGATCTCTGTATTTACACACAGAGATCCACTTTCCTGCTCGTTTCCCGGGCAATCGCCGGTGCCCGGCGGCAATCGCGGCCGCCGGGCACGCGGCGCGCGCCCCCTAGCTCGTTTTAAAGGGAGGACGTCATATGACCTCCTCTCAGAACGAGAGTGTCCTCCGCCCGCCGTCAATTGACAGTGGGCGGGGGACAAGTGGTTAAAGAGAAGGGGTTTCAAGGATCGTCTGATAGATTAGGAGACAGTCGGACAGATTAGGGTAGGGAATTCCAAAGGATAGGAGAAGCTCTGGAGAAATCCTGGAGGCGAACAAGGGAGGAGGTGACAAGGGAGCTAGAGAGCAGGAGGTTTTGGGAGGACCGAAGAGAGCGGCTTGGTTGATATTTTACAATCAGGCTAGAGATGTAGCTGGTGGCAAAGTTGTGGATGGCTTTGAAAGTTATTGTTAGCACTTTAAATTTTATTCACATCAGACCAAAAAAAGAGGGACAACTGAGACTGCACAAGAGACAGAGAGATTTGGTTACAAAAAGTGGCCAGTTCCTCTAAATGAAGGACAGTTGGAAGCTATGCACTCCAGCACTGCTCCATAACATAGCTGGTAAGGTCTGTACAAATAGCCTGTAGAATAGGTGATATGTGGATCACTGTGGGAAATTTTGAGTATGTTTATAAGGTAGAAGGAAGAAAGTGAAGGAAGATTATTACCTGCTACGGGCACTCCAGGCAATTTTTTTCTGGGAAAATATTAAGGGAACAACTTATCTATTCATTCATCATTGTGAAAATTATAGCATTTTAAACATGTTATTATGTTGTTGATGTAAAATAAATCTGTTTTGGTTTCAGTCAAGCCCTGACATATTACTTTCCTTAGGTATTTTATTAAAACATGACAATCATTATTTTCCTGCATTCTGAAGCTCTGGTCATTTTAATTAATTGGCATCCATTCCATACTTGTCACTCAAATGATGAGCTCATCCAACATCTGTGTGCCAATGTTTAAGGCCACAGTTAATAAAGCACCTAAAATACTGCTACCATCACACACATAAGATGGAATAAAATTTGAAGAAGGTCATCTATGACAGAGACATAAATACTAAAAGGCAGAGACAGATCATCTCTGTGTAAATTATTTATCCCTTTGTTCCACTGACTGCTTAAGTTATTGAAAACATTAATTTTGCTGTCGATATCTAGAATCACTATACTATAAATGAATACATATTACAGTAAAATAGAATGATAAGCCTCCTACATTGTAAGCTCTAACGAGCAGGGCCCTCTGATTCCTCTTGTACCAAAATTGTATTGTAACTGTAATGTCTGCCTTCATTTTGTTAAGCGCTGCGCAAACTGTTGGCGCAATATAAGTTCTGTATAATAATAATAATAATGATATATTTCAGCCTGAAAACAAGCTTAACAATGCAATGGCTGATTTCTTTATTGGCAATTTCCAAGCTTTATTATTCTGCAAAAAAATAAAAATAACTACAAGTTGCTTTAGATAAAAATAAATGAATGTATAATATTGTATAATATATACAAGTAGGCACTGTTGCCAAAAGTGTTGATTAAAAATTACCTGATTTTTATTTATTTTTAATTATAAAAAAAATAGACCTGATTAACACCCATTTTTACCAGAATATGTAAAAATGACAAGAAGGCTAAAAAAAAAGTGCTCAGTGAACGTTACCATCTGCATTGTACCTGTATGTCTTAACTACTGTATGTCCAGGCTATGAACATTTACATAATTTTACATAATTTACATGACAAACTGGGGGTTGTGATACAGAAAAAAGAAAAGAAAAGAAACACATCTATAGACTCCATGTGTTTAGGGTGCTGGGCTAATAGGGCGTTGGGACTGCGCCCTGTTGGAGATAGGAAGAGACACTTGCCAGAACTTTAGGTTTCATACTTTCGAGTTGTATTATTTGGAGAAGTACAGTGTGCTGTGAAGAAACATCTACTATTGTTTGATGTTGGATTATGTCAAGTTCACTTCATTCAACTTTCTTAAAGAATGACAGCCATATCTGAACATTTGCTTATTTACTGGGAAAATTATCTTGATGGAAGAACCTGTGTATGGTGAGATAAAGGGTAGGCATCAGTGAAGAGTGTAACCCCTGGCACTGATTATTTGGGCTCTGCCAGGCTAGCATCTGCCCAGTATTCCAGAAGGGGTAATTATAGCATGGGTGATGATCTTCATACCCACTGGTACAGCTGAAAGTAAGTAGGGAGTTTGGGTCCTTATGATGGTACCTTGGAGAGCCCAGCAAAGAATGCAGCAATGCCACTGTGAGACATTGGTCTCAGAGCTGTGTAGAGAGCAGTCAGGTGTTCTGGTGACAGAACTCAGAGTGGCCTGAACTGAAGAGAATTGGTGTAATCCCTGAAGGGGTTAACCGCTTACTGAGTGTACTGGCCCCTATATTTAAATAGACTGCCAACATACCTCAACATAGCACGCCATAAAGCACAGTAATTTGCTGAGAGTATGTAAATACTTAAATGTCTATTCCCAGGCCACAGGTTTACATTATTGTTAAAATAATATTTTGTAACACAAATCGTTAACAGTAGGTGCACCACTTTGTGTGTATTATATTATTGTAGGACTTGTTTGCTAAAGATGTGGCATGGACAGAATAAAACACAGCAGAGGATAGATCAAGCATACCAATTAAATTATTATTATTTTTTTTACCTTTTGCGCAGTCTAGTATGGGACCATCTGAAAATAGACAGCTCCACGGTGTCTGGGGAAGCAGGACAAAATTCTGAATGAACGTAAGGACCTGTTCACATCACTCAGGTTTGTTGTGGTGCATTAAATGCACATGCATTACATCATGAGTAAGGCCCCTTTCACAAGGGCAATACTGCTGACTTGCGATCTGCGGCTGACCTATGGATAGCAGGTGATCCAGAAGCAATATGCCGCCTCCTGCATGCCTGCTTGATAAGATATTTTACAATGAAATCCCTCTTCATAATATTTCAATGGCATCCATTGGTCATGGTGCTGCCCCATTAACTTCTATGGGGTGCATTGGCAGGTATTTTTGCCTGCCCATCAAGTCACCCCTTACAATTTTTGCTGCACCGCACTGCAAATTCTAGCGGCCAGGACAATGTGACAATGTGTGTGGGGGCCACGGTTTTCACAGGCTGAGAGAACATACAACTCCAAAGAAGTAGAGCCAGCAGTCTAGCAGTCTCAAAAAAATTGCTTTTATGGTCCCCTAGACTAAAACAAGACATTCAACCCTTGCAGTACAGAGACAGCCCATTGGAAGAGTGGATTTTTACTTTCTCCAGAGTTCAGCTTTAAAGTAGCTGTAACTCCAGAAACTGGAAAAGACAGAAACACTCTAAGGTAATTTCATTTCACTTTTGAAAGGGTAAGGTAAATTTAACAGCAGGCACAAGTATACATTAAGAGCCTTTACTTTTTAGTATACCTTCCTTAAGATGCCCAAGGACAGGGAAAGTGAGTTCACATAAGTGTTCCATCACTTGCCAACACTGCCAGTCTGGCTGGGGAAAAAAACTGTCCTGCACCACTCTCTCGTGACAGCAGAGACCTCCACTCAATGCATGCAAATTAACATCTTCTGAGTGTTAACTGGAATCAGAACTATTTTATTGCCTCTGTGAGCATGATAGTTCTGAGCTTATCCTAAAGACTGCAGAAGTGTAAAAATCTGTACAGGAAATTGGGCACTACTTCAACAGAAATGGTCAGAGGCCTAAGTGGAGTGTCAAACCTAATCACTGCACTTACTACACCTTTTAACTTGGCTTGGGAACTCACAGATGTTCTCAAATCAAATGTACCTATTCATCATTTCATCAGTTAATCAACTGGCTTACTGTCTGTATGGTTTGCATAGTTCTCAAGGACCATAAATAGTGACCCTGACAATGTTCAGTACAACCCTCTTAAAAATCCAAAAGCATGTTAGGACCTCCAGCTGTAGTCATGTCTTCACAAGCTGGATTAGGTAATGTATCTGTTGAAGGGTAGTTTGTCTTCCTTTCATTTTAGTTAAGAACATGCAGGGTCTGCACAGAAAAAATAATGCCCAACTGTGTGAGTGTAGCACCCTCTAGTGTGCAACCAGTGTAGGTAAATGTATTCAGATGGCCAATGGTAACTGTGTGAGTCTGTAATTAGGTTGGGTTACTGCAGGTCAGGATGGATTTCTCTACAGGGCATGGTTCTGGTACCCCCCCTGGATTTAGAAGCTTGTAGAACAGGGATATGCAATTAGTGGACCTCCAGCTGTTGCAGAACTACAAATCCCATGAGGCATAGCAAGACTCTGACAGCCACAAGCATGAAACCCAGAGGCAGAAGTATGATGGGACTTGTAGTTCTGCAACAGCTGGAGGTCCGCTAATTGCATATCCCTGTTGTAGAAGCTTGTGGAAGTTAGTGGGCGGAGGCCAGAAGGACCTGATCTACATATTTGAGGAAATCTGGCCAATCCCCAGGCAGAGGGCCTAGCAGGGTGGCTGAATCAGCCCTTAAATATCATGGAGCCTGGCCAGCAGAGGAATCAGGTGGAAGATGGAGTGCTGAGGTTGCTGTCACGTGGCCTGGGAGGGGACCCCAGACAGAGTAAACAAGATACTTCTGCATACAGTTTGCTGCTTTGTGCTGCTACTTTAAAGGTGACTGAGAGCTCCTGGTCCGTGAAGGATCTTGTCTCTGATAGAGACTGCATTTATTCCGAAGGGAGTACAGGCCAGGATTTTCATTTTTGTACATAGAGAAATCTTAATTTTTGTATGTAGAGCAGAAAGTTTGTCCTGATCTGTTGTTCTTAAAGTCAAGTTGCACATCCCATAATCCCTACAACCTATCCAAGTAGTTTTTCCAAATAAACAACAAAAACAATCCCATGGACTGATTTCTTGTGTCTGAATGCAAGTTGGAAATGCATGTTGCCTGGCTGTGCAAGAATAGAGGGAACCAGTAACGAGTGGCTCCTGAGGGGGTAGCGCTACATGAGTATTTCCACTTTTAATGTTATATAATTATAGACATCCTGAGGTAGCAAGCCAAATTATATGTCACTTAGGACAGTAATGTTTTTCAACAGAGTGGAGAAGGGTTATAATCTCACCAGGTTTTATTGATGTCTGTGGAGATGAAATCCCACTTCAGTTCTATTATTTTGGGGATAATGCCTCTCAATTACTGCTGTGTCTCTGGTATGAGAATTGAAGGGAAATAACCCCAACAGAGGCCCCAAAAGAATCATGACGGAGTCTCTTAAGGACCCAAGCTGCTGATGCTTTTTCAAAACTAGAAAAAGTTTTAGCTAAAATTTACTTTAATCCTAACATGGTGGTTCATAGCTATATCATTACAGTAAACTTCCCTTACAAAGCACTTATATTCTAACCTAGGTTTCTGGTTGCTTGGCAACTGTGTTGGAGTGCTTGTGAAATAGACGCTAGTCTTAGCAAAAACAGGTTAAATAAAAGAAAAATAAATATATATACACTATATTCTACATCAGGCATGTCCAAAGTCCGGCCCGCGGGCCAATCGCGGCCCATGTTCCGGTTTCGGACGGCGCGCCTAGTCATTTTGACATGTATATTTTTTGTGGCCCCCAACGAATCCCCGAGCGCTGGGGGCCACAAAAGAAATACATGCTGGCTGCCTTGGAGGAGGCGGGACGGGCGCCGTGCATACAGGAGTATTTCCTGTTTGCACAGCGACCTCTGTAACAGGAAGTCCCGTCTCCTGCGCTGCCATTGGACGACTGTTCTGTCCATCATAGGAGGCGGGACTTTCTATTAAAGAGGCCGTCGATAAAACAGGAGTTTCTCCTGTATGTCTGTCGGCGCTCGTCCCGCCCCCTCCCTGTCTCCTCCAATGCTGCAGATCATGGGCATGAATCAGGCTGCAATGGTGAGTCTGCATTCAGGGCAAGGTGGTTGCTTTATTCAGGGCAAGGGGATGCTGCATTCAGGGCAAGGGGGTGCTGCATTCATGACAATGGGAGTGCTGCATTCATGACAATGGGGGTGCTGCATTCACGACAACTGGGGTGCTGCATTCAGGACAACGGGGGTGCTGCATTCAGGACAACGGGGGTGCTGCATTCAGGACAACTGGGGTGCTGCATTCAGGGCAAGGGAGGTGCTGCATTCATGGCAAGGGAGGTGCTGCATTCAGGGCATGGGAGGTGCTGCATTCAGGGCAAGGGGGGTGCTGCATTCATGACAACAGGGGTGCTGCATTGATGACAACGGGGGTGCTGCATTCAGGACAACTGGGGTGCTGCATTCAGGACAATGGGGGTGCTGAATTCATGGCAAGGGGGGTGCTGCACTCAGGACAAAGGGGGTGCTGCATTCAGGGCAACGGGGGTGCTGCATTGAGGGCAATGGGGGTGCTGCATTTATGGCACTTGTTGGGCTGTATTGATGGGCACTTGTGAGGCTGCATTGATGGGCAGTGACCCTTATTTTGATTCACAGTTCTTTATTTAAAATTTAAGATTTTTGCGTGTTATATGCCGATAAATACGGTATATACAAATAACACGCCTGAGCTCATCTCTTCACCACACAGCCACAAAGGCAAGATAATTCTTGTTGGGCAGTGTATTAGTGCTCGAACAAACACACTTGGACCTAATTTTAATGGTTCACAGAATGTCAGGCAAAATGGTCGGCCCTCAAGCATGTTCACTTCATCAAATCTGGCCCTCTTTGAAAAAAGTTTGGACACCCCTGTTCTAGATTTTTTTTTCTTTTATTATAAACTTCAACATTTCCATTCAGCATTGTACATTCTTATATTACATCATTTACATAAGACACAAATGAACCTTACAGGAAAGAACCAGGTACAAAATTGTCTTATCAAAAGTTTATCAATTATGCGATCCTCCTGACCTACTCTTCCCCCATAAATAAAAATAAAAAAATGGTGATATCCTCGCAGTGATCATGTACAATCTATGTACAATCTATGTCCAAATACTACTTTAAATCCCTCTTTTCCTGTGTGTGCCCTATTCCTTATCATCCACCCCCCTTCCCCCCTTCCCATCCCTCCCCTCACTACAGTACAGTATTTCAACGTGACTTAACTCCCTCTCTCTCTCTCCTAATTAGGGGTAGACATCTCACTCCACACTATCAAAGCCGTAAGAATTTATTAGGGAGGTCAATGAGAGAGAGAAAGGGGAAGAAAAAAAAAAGGAAAAATCAAAATTAAGAAATAAAATGCCTGCCCCCATGATCTAAAGTGCGGCGCAAACTGTTGGCGCTATATAACTGTAGCGCACCAACCCCAGACTTTACCTGATTTTCTTCTGCTTGGCTCCTCCGCAGGAAAAGAATGAGGCACACCGCACCACAAGCCCGTACCCTCCTGAACAGGGAGGTTGAGCGGTGTTAGTTTCTCGGGCCTGCTTGCGACTGGTGTAAAAAAGCCTCCAGTGCTGACCTCGTTTCTGCAGTAATAAGAACAAGTCTTTCCCCAGTAAGCAACTGTCCACACCAACTGAAAGGTCCAACACTTGTTTATTCCTTCTTGCACAATAAACAGTCTCTTTTAGAGCAGACGGGTTGAGACAAACACGGGTCAGATAAGGTGGGAGGAGGTCCAGGCACAAACTATAAATTTGGGTTTCTCCTGTTCTGAATAGCACTAACAGGCTTGGCGCACGGTCGCTGCCACCGACCATGAAGGGGTCTCTGCCACAGACCAGGTGAATAGGGCCTCTGCCACAGGCCCGGTTGTTGGGTCTCTGCCACCAACCAGATTCACGATGGGTCTCTGCCACAGACCATGAGAACGTGGATTACCTTCTAAAAGTATTGACCCCTGTCAGGGAAAGAACATCCATCCGGAGAGTTACCAGAGGCCCCACCGTCACCAGCGATGCCGCGCCGGGTCTTCGGGAAGGGTCACCTCCCTGGCCTCCTCATCCTAGATTCGGGCACCCACTTCCAGGGGGCACCCTAGGAGCCCTCGATCCCTTGTGGGACCCAGTCAAAGGTACTGGGCCCTGGGCCTCTCTCGAAGTACCTCACCGCAGACTGAAGGTGTCTGAGATGGAACAGCAGCTCCGTCTCTGGGCCTAGAGTACCCAGAGACCTCCTGACAGGCCTCCGGGCCTAGGGCACCCGGAGGCGACACACCCGCACCCAGGCTTAAGGTGCCTGAGCGCGGAACGACGACCCCTCTGGAAGATGGCCGCCCCCTTTTATACCCTCTCCCGACAGGCACAGCAGGTTCCCCGCCCCGCTGTACCGCTGCCGAGAGGGGACAAAAAGGACACAACCTCGTACTGCAGTTGAACCCGGGACCCATGGCAACAGTGCCACCTATAGGCCCCAGTGAACTTAACCACCAGTACTATCTCCCAGGGATAGAAATGGTCAATGAGACCTAACAATTGGTACATCTGAGCCTAGCTACCACTCAGATGCTTCCCCCTAAATGTAACCACCCGCTACATAACTTTAATGGCATTCCTGTCTTAGTCTGTAGGGTTCCACATTGAGTTGGCACAACCTTTGCAACTATAACAGCTTCAACTCTTCTGGGAAGGCTGTTCACAAGGTTTAGGAGTGTGTCTATGGTAATTTTTGACCATTCTTCCAGAAGCACATTTGTGAGGTCAGGCACTCATTTGGACGAGAAGGCCTGTCTTGCAGTCTCTGCACTAATTCATCCCAAAGGTGTTCTTTAGGGTTGAGGTCAGGACTCTGTGCAGACCAGTCAATTTTCTCCACCCCAAACTCGCTCATCCAGGTCTTTATGGACCTTGTTTGTGCACTGGTGCGCAGTCATGTTGGAAAAATAAGGGGCCACCCCCAAACTGTTTCCACAAAATTGGGAGCATTAAAGCGGAGGTCCACACAAAAAGTGAACCTCTGCTTTTCGGAACCCTCGTCCCCTCCGGTGTCACATTTGGCACCTTTCGGGGGAGAGGAGGGTGCAGATACCTGTATAATACAGGTATTTGCACCCATTTCCGGGAATAGACACGGGAGTCACTCCACTTCCCGTACCCCCCCGCTGTCTTCTGGGAAACACACTGGTCCCAGGAGACAGCGGGGACCACTGAGAACGTGCTGCGCTACTCGTGCATGCGCAGTAGGGAACCAGGCAGTGAAGCCGCAACGCTTCACTTCCTGATTCCATCACAGAGGATGGCGGCGGGGGCAGCCGAGAGACGAGTGATTGCTCTGCTTCGGCTGCCGACATCGCGGGCACCATGGACAGGTATATGTCCATTTATTAAAAGTCAGCAGCTGCAGTATTTGTAGCTGCTGGCTTTTAATATTTTTTTTTGGGTGGACCATCGCCTTAAATTATCCAAAATGTCTTGGTATGCTAACGCCTTAGAAGTTTCCCTTCAATGGAACTAGGGGGTCAAGCCCAACCCCTGAAAAAAAAACCCACACCATAATCCCTCCTCCATTAAATGATTTTAACCAGTGCACAAAGCAAGGTCCATAAAGACATGGATGAGCAAGTGTGGAGGAACTTGACTTGCCTGACCTCAACCCGAACACCATTGGGATGAATTTGAGAGGAGACTGCGAGCCAGGCTCTATCGTCCAACATCAGTGCCTGACCACACAAATGCGCTTATGGAAGAATAGTCAAACATTCCCATAGACACACTCCTAAACCTTGTGGACAGCCTTCCTAGAAGAGTTGAAGCTGTTCTACCTGCAAAGGGTGGGCCAACGCAATATTGAACCCTATGGATTAAGACTGGGATGCTATTAAAGTTCATGTGCGTGTAAAGGCAAGTGTCCCAATACTTTTGGGTAATATAGTGTATATATATATATATATATATATATATATATATATATATATATATATATATATATATCAATCACTGGATGTTTCTGCCTAGGTAATACATTGAAAGCACAGTACACTCCTAATGCCTGTCACACCTCTTTTATTATAAAGCTCCCTGGTGTGAATATGGTGTGTCCCAGTTTCAGGCATGTTTCCATAGATTGGAAACCATGCAAACTGATAGAGATATATATCTATTATCTTCACAGCAGTTCTGTCACAGTGTATATCACATGTATGTTCATATGTTCTGCTGAACTTGCATATTATTTTCCTTTGCATTATTTTAACTATAAAAATAAAAATTTTGGTGGTGGTTGAAAATCAATCAGGCTTGTATTACTGATCAGTTGTTCTATTTCAGAGGTGGGCAACTGCAGCTCTCCAGCTGTTGCAGAGCTACAAGTTCCATCAGGCCTCTGCCTCTGGGAGTCATGTAAACTGTCAGTTTTGCAATGCCTCATGGGACATGTAGTTCCACAACAGCTTGAAGGGTGCAGCTGCCCGCCCTGGTTCAACTTACTTACAAAACCATTAGTGTAGTTGGGCAAGTTCTTTCCATATAAGTGCCACTGCTTTAACCGCTTGCCGACTGGCTCACGCACTTATACGTCCGGAGAATGGCACGGCTGCGCAAAGTAACGTATATATTTCCTGCCGCAAGCTCTGTGTCCGCCTGTGTCCCATGATCGTGTCACAGAGCTGCAGAACAGGGGAATGCCTGTGTAAACAAGGCATCTCCCTATTCTGTCTTGTGACAGGACACTGATCTTCTGCTCCCTGTCATCTGGAGCAGTGATCACTGTCGTGTCACTGGTAGCCCAGCCCCCTCACAGTTAGAATCACTCCCTAGGACACACTTAACCCCTTCCTCTCCCCCTAGTGGTTAACCACTTGCCTGTCAGTGTCATTTACACAGCAATCAGTGCATTTTTATAGCACTGATCGCTGTATAAATGACAATGGTCCCAAAATAGCATCAAAAGTGTCCGATGTTTCTGCCATAATGTTGCAGTCACGATAAAAATCGCTGATCGCCGCCATTACTAGTAAAAAAATAAAACTATTAATAAAAATGTCATAAAACTATCCCCTATTTTGTAGACGCTATAACTTTTGCGCAAACCAATCAATAAACGCTTATTGCTATTTTTTTTACCAAAAATATGTAGAAAAATACATATCGGCCTAAACTGAGGAAAACATTTTTTTTTTATATATTTTTTGGGGATATTTATTATAGCAAAAAGTTAAAAATATTGCTTTTTTTTCAAAATTGTCGCTCTATTTTTGTTTATAGTGCAGAAAATAAAAACTGCAGAGGTGATCAAATACCACCAAAAGAAAGATCTATTTGTGGGAAAAAAAGGACGTCAATTTTGTTTGGGAGCCACATCACATTAACGCGCAACTGTTAGTTAAAGCGGCGCAGTGCCGAATCGCAAAAAGTGGCCTGGTCATTTGGCAGCCAAATCCTTCTGGGCTGAAGTTGTTAAGCTAATCTCCAGGCTTCCTCCTCCCCTATCAATTGAATTTTACCCCAACCCCCTCTGGCTAACTATGCAATTACTTTAAGAAATATTTGTTAGCATGTGACAGGCCAGGTCTGACATCTTCTTTTTCTGTGGTGCAGTGTGGGATGGGCTTTCTTTGAGTGTACATGTCCCTCCTTAGTGAAATAAACACTCACTTACCTTCACAATGTTCTTCAAAAATTATGAAGAGAAACTTTATATCAGATAGTTAGATATAAACCCTCAATACATTTTATACTCAGATTCAGCAAACTGTGTTGCGCCAATATCTGCCATATAGGCAAACCCTACATTTTTAGGCCTCGCCCACAATTAAATTCCCACACCTATTGATGTCACACATGTGACAAATCTAGACAGCAGAAGCAAATTCTTGCTACGTAGATCTGCAGGACTGTCAGAAACTGAAGCAATATTTATGGCTTGTGTGGACACCTAAAGGTCTTTTTTATGCAAATACGATTAAGCCCACGTTCACACTGGGGCTGCGGGAGTGAAGCCTGCGAGTTCAGCTGAACTCGCACGATTTCACTCCCGCTGGCAGTCCCGATTTCAGCCACGATTTCAAAGACATCTGAAACAGATGTCAATGTAAATCGCGGCTGAAATCGCAATAAGTAGTACAGAAACTACTTTTTGTAATCGGCGTCGCACCGATTAGGACGGTGCCATTGCCCGCAATTTGCGGCAAATTTTGCCGATTTGACATGCGATTTGACATGTCAAATCGCATGTCAAATCGCACCAGTGTGAACCAGGGCTAAATCCTACTGTGGTCTTCTATTTAGAAAGGCTCATTAAATGGGGCACACACCTAATGTTGACTTCAGAGCTCAGATCTATTTCACCACACCCTCTTAAACATGTATACTTTGACCGTTACCATGAACCAAATACCCTAGGTCAGTGATGGCGATGTTTTGGAACTACATTTCCCATGATGCTCAACCACACTGCAGAGTGCATGAGCATCATGGGAAATGTAGTTCAAAAACATCTGGGGTGCCAAGGTTCGCCATCACTGCCCTAGGTGGATACTTCTTGGCATCAGAAGTTTGCAGGGGACCAAACACAGGCTGACTATGAGTAGAAAAAGTTTAAAGAAGGCCCTCTCTATAAAAATAATATGCACCTGCCACAATTTTACTCCTTGAACAACAACAATACAACTGTAACATCAATTTTGGCAGTGCGGTTATAGGACTTTTTATATGAATCATTTCTATATTGTAGAGGATATATAAATTGAGGCAAATTACTTTTCAAAATTTCCTTTTTCTTCATAAGTACATACCTCATTCATTTGCATGAATATTGCAGCTGCTAATAAATAAATTGAATTAGCAGTTGTATCAGTGTTTGAGTAAATGTGTATTCAGAGCACATATTGTTTTCTGTACTGGGCTTCCACGGGGTTCTTTAATCTTATTTGTCTTTTATCTTCACTATGCTTTCATCTTGGTCAAAATTACAACTGTACGAGACCTAAAGCTTGGCTTTCAGAGAATATCTACCAATTTGTTTGAACCAGAAAGCATTTATTTTCTTTAGTATTTCATAATTCTTCAATTTTCAGCTGCTTGTGAAGAACATATCAGAATATATCTCTATAAAACAAGTCTATACAGCTAACTCCATTTTTGTTTTATTACAGTTCAATAACAATTCTGCCCTAAATAAAAAAACATAACGCAAAAAAACATAGACGTATTCGTAAATTTTAAAAAAAAACTGCCTGCCTTGAGTGTGTCATTTACCAGGTTTGCTATAATCCAAATCTTTATTATTGCCTCCTTCCTCTTCTTAGAGCTCAGATTTTCGAAACAGATGCAATTAGCTTTATCCTGTGATCTATCTGTTGATGCAATTGGTAATCTTCTGAAATTATGATCATCATTCTTAATTTCTGAGATTTGCTTATGATCTATAGTAAAAATTAAAGTATAACGGCATCAACAAAGCTGAACATAACCGTATGAATAAGGAATAGATTCTGCCTCACCTTTTCCATTACCAAGAAGGAGGTGATGGTGCAATCATCCAGCTACATATATAGTATTGTGATGTTCACAGGCTATCATGTTAGTATTTTATGTGAGAAAGTGGGGGTACTAATGCGCAAACCAATGGGTTAACAACTTGTTCTAATCTAACATAAAGCAGCTGCCACAACAAAGAAGTGTTCACACACTAAAATAGATAATGGTAAAAAAGGGGGGTGTATATGGCGCTTGCTAATGAATAATAAAGACAATATATTAAAAATAACAATAATAATTAAAATAATTATAATTCCTAATTGTGCAAAAAAAATCTTGTGCAAATAAGCAAAAATTAGCAAAATAGTCCAAAGTGCAAATAGGCAACCGTGCAAATATTTGCTAATAAACAATAGTGCAAACAATTGCAAATTTTTCAAACATGTGCCAAAAAAAGAGAATAAAACGTGCAAATAAATGTCCAATAGGCAAGCAGTTCCACAATATCAAATTCCAAAGTAATTGTAGAGTAATTGAAAGCATATATATATAAAAATAGATATATAAAAAAAATGTGTTCTTTGTGCAAAAAAAATTCCATGCAAAAAATGTCCTTAGTGCAACCGTGGATCTCTGTGCAATACAAGTAATCCAAAATCAAATAATGATCACAGGCAAAGTGCAAGATAGTCCACCATCCATCCAACAGCAATCCTTATGTGTGCAGGTGCTCCAGTGTGGGTTCCCTCGTTTCCCCCAGCCTCTCACCTTAGCTGGCTTAAAATTAAAGCCTCTTTACTCCTGCAGTGGCTAAGCAGCTCCTGGTGGCAGCAGACACTTTTTCCCGGGGGAAATTCACTCTCAATGATAAAACAGGGAAGAAGAGGGCTCCATAGTGTAATATGTTCAAATATTTTTAATTAACCACTTGCTTACTGGGCACTTAAACCCCCCTCCTGCCCAGACCAGTTTTTAGCTTTCAGTGCTGTCGCACTTTGAATGACAATTGCGCGGTCATGCAACACTGTACCCAAATTACATGTTTATAATTTTTTTCAGACAAATAGAGCTTTCTTTTGGTGGTATTTGATCACCTCTGTGTTTTTTCTTTTTTGGTAAAAAAAAATAAAAAGACAGATTTAAAAAAATGAATAATAATATTTTTTTATATTTTGTTATAAAATTTAGCAAACGGGTAATTTTCCTTCTTCATTGATGTACGCTGATGAGGCTGTACTGATGGGCACCGATAAGGTGGCACTGGTGGGCACTGATAGGCGGCACTGGTGGGCACTGATAGGTGGCACTGGTAGGCACTGATAGGCGGCACTGAGAGGTGGTACTGATGGGTGGCAATGAAGGGCATTGATAGGTGGCACTGGTGGGCACTGAGAAGTGGCACTATTAGGTGGCATTTATAGGTGGCACTGATAGCTGGCAGTGATGGGCACTGATAGCTGGCAGTGATGGGCACTGATGAGTGGCAGTGATGGGCACTGATGAGTGGCAATAATGGGCACTGATCGGTTACACTGATAGGCAGCATTACTAGGTGGCACTGATTGGCATCACAGGTGGGCATTGATAGGTGTCACTTGTGGGCATTGATACGTGGCACTGTGGGCATTGATAGGTGGCACTGTGGGCATTGATAGGTGGCACTGCGGGCATAGATAGGTGGCACTGTGGGAACTGGCAGGTGGCACTGGCAGGCGGTATTTTGGGCACAGAGGAGGCAGATGTGCCTCCTTCCTCTTCAGGGCCGATGTCCCTTGTAAACAAGCCGGTGTCAGCGTGAGGAGAAAAAAAAATAATTACCGATCCTTTGTTGGCTGACAGCTGATCACGTGGTAAGGGGCCGGGACTGGTCTCAGTGACTCGGTGATCACAGCACGCGCCGCGCGCGCCCTGCAGGGGGACCGCGTTGTGCGTGCAAAGGGGAGGCCGTCTATTGACGGCCTCCTGGATTTTCAGGCCCGCGCTGTAGCCGTCATTTGACTATAGCGCGGGCCTCTAGTGGTTAATAGAATACATCAGTACACTTTTATTTCAGACGATCAGACAAGCGCATGTAAAAATCAAAACAAAGGCACTTTCGCTCTCGGCCGCGACCGGATTTTATGTACCAGCAGATCTTTAAAGATTTTGACATAAGATGTCAATACTTTCATATGTTGTTCAGTGAATTGAAGGAAATTTTACCCAAAAGATGCAAGTCTTTAATCAAGCATTCTGCAGTCATTAGAGTTGAGTTCTCTTCTTTACTGATACTGATAACTAATTCAATCACAATAGTGAATCAGATGTTAGAGTAACAGCACACTGTGAACACAGGAAAATGTTGCTCCTCCAGAATGAACCCTCAATGGCGATTTTTAGGAGACCAAATTAAGGGTCAGGTAGTGATTTTTTTTCCAACTCAGTTGAAGCATAACGTCTAGGAGTATTAGTATTTAAACCATGCTTTTTATTAAAACTCCACTTGTGGGTTGGAAGGGATAGCAACCTATTAAATAAATCACCCTCCCAAAAGCTGAAGGGCACAATGCCTGTTATTGACATTTTTTCAGCTTCTGGAACATTAACAAATGTGATATTAACTTTCTAAAATACTAATGTAGATTAGCTCAACTACAGTATATTAACTCATAAGAGGTTGAGAACAACAACTACCTCAATCAGTGACATTAGTATACTGCTGTCAGGTTATTTTCTTTGTTTGAAGTTTATTAAGAGAGGTACTACACGTTGCTGGCAGCATCCCAATTGACCTATAAAAGAATGTACAGGAGATATAAAGACACAAGTTAAAGTCCCTTTAAAGGCTTCTGTATGACAGACTAAACAAGGACCAAATCCAGTTACTACGTGATGCACAAGCTTCATACTGCAAACAAAAAACTTCCCTTACCTTGCCCAACTGAGCCAAATCCACCTTTACTTGGGCTTTACACACTCCCCCTCCCAGAAATTGCAGCTAACAGTAAGAAGGCTTCAGCAACAGAGGCAGTGTTACCAGTCCAAAAGCAGTGTGGGGGGGGGGGGGGGGCGGGGGGTGGATTTGTAAATCTACAGGCATTATGCTGATAGCAAGTCCCTCTGCAATGTTCTGTCACCCTACTCTAATGCAAGCAACCACAGCCTAATGGTGGCACTGGCAACACTGCTGTGAATTCAAGAGCAGTGGGTACTGTTGCAATACCATCACAATGAACTGCATAAGATGAGATTTACTGGCAGAATATACAGGTATTTGTGGGATTTTCCAGAGGGACGAAGAGAAAACTGTAAGTGTAGGTGCATTTCTAAGTAAGTGCTACAGCACATTTTTTTTTATATGACAGGCCATAGATCTAGTTTAACAAGAGAACAAAAAAATTGTAGCGCTATTACTAATGAAATAGCAAATGCATAACACCCAAGTGAATGAATGAAATAAATATCAATCAAAAATTCAACACATGATATGTGAATGTGCAAAAAGTCTCTAATGTGAAAATATTGGTAGATGAAACAAACAATCCAAAATGAGAAAAAAATAATGAAAAAATGATGATTGATAGAATTGTCCAATCAGTCTTGGCATGGCATGTTTGAGCAATATATCATTTAGTGACAACTTTGTGCAAAAAAATAAAAAATAAAAAAAGAATTGTCTTTTTTCCGCAACTTGTGTCAACATATAAAATATTCCATGGACTCGACATGCCTCTCAGCAAATAGCTTGGGGTGTCTACTTTCCAAAATGGGGTCATTTGGGGGGGTTTTGAACTGTCCTGGCATTTTATACACAACATTAGGAAGCTTACATCCACTCTTCTAACCACTTGAAGACAAAGCCTTTTCTGACACTTTTTGTTAACATGAAAAATTTTTTTTTTTTTTGCAAGAAAATTACGTTGAACCCCCAAACATTATATATTTTTTTAAAGCCAAGGCCCTACAGATTAAAACGGTGGGTGTTGCATTTTTTTTTCTACACAGCAATTGCGCAGCGATTTTTCAAACGTTTTTTTGGGGGAAAAATACACTTTTTTAATTTTATTGCACTAAAACACACTATATTGCCTAAATATTTGATGAAATAAAAAAGGTGATCTTAGGCCGAGTACATGGATACCAAACATGACATGCTTTAAAATTTCGCACATACGCGCAGCGGCGTCAAACTACATACATTTTTAAAAGCCTTTAAAGCCTTTACAGGTTACCACATTAGATTTACAGAGGAGGTCTACTGCTACAATTACTGCCCTCGATCTGACCTTCGGGGTGATACCTCACATGCATGATGCAATTGCTGTTTACATATGACGCCAGACCGACGCTTGCGTTCGCTTTTGCACAAGAGCAGGGCGGGACAGGGGTGCTTTTTTTTTTTTTTTAATTATTAATTTTCCTTTTTTATTTTATTTTTAAACTGTTCCTTCCATATTTGTATTTTTATTATTTTTTATTGTTATCTCAGGGAATGTAAATATCCCCTATGATAGCAATAGGTAGTGACAGGTACTCTTTTTTTGAAAAAAATGGGGTCTATTAGACCCTAGATCTTTCCTCTGCCCTCAAAGCATCTGACCACACTAAGATCGGTGTGATAAAATGTTTTCCCAATTTCCCAATGGCGCTTTTTATATTCGGGAGGGGGACATTCCTTTCCACTGCTTGTAAAAGCAGTCCAGAGGCTAATTAGCTGCTAGGATGTCTTTTACATGAAAGCCGGCCGCTGGCTGAAAAGAATGATACCAAGATGATACCTAAACCCGCAGGCATCATTCTGGTATAACTATTCAAAGTCCAGCAACATACCAGTACGTTGGACATGTATTGTAATCTTTTTTTTTCATGCAGCCTTTTGGCTGAATGAAAAAAAGAGATTGATCGGTGGGTATGCCCACCATTAGAATACCTCCCTTCATTCACCCACTTCTAATGATGGGCATACATGCACCATTTATATATGCCGAAGCATGAGGGCATCATCCCGCCAAAGGTAATGCCGCGTACACATGGTCGGACTTTTCCACGGGCAAGCCTCCGTCGGAATTTCGACCGTACGTATACGGCATTATGAGCAAAATCGCTCCTCCGCCCCTGCTGCCCCCATGCTTCGGCATATCTGCTCTTATTTTTAACTGTGGTGGTGAAATCACCTCCTACAGCACTGGAGTCGCAGGGATCAGGCCTGTCTCTGCGAATGCTGCAGTTATGTGTGTTGTGTTTTGTAAGTGACAGTGATCGATCGATACTGCACTTGGGTGGCCTGGGCTGGACGGAGGGGCAAAACGCAGGTGCTAGCAGGTATCTGGGCTGATCCCACTAACACTGCCTTTTTGGGAACCCTAAACCGCTGGGGACGCTAGTATAGATCTGATAAGATACTATACCACTAAGGGATGTGTATGCTTTGCGCGTGGGTGTTAGCGCTACTGGCACTAACCTGACACTGCCTGGGACGACGCAAACCCTCTCTGACGCTAAAACCTATTTGATATCACCCGCTGGGCGCTCAGAGTGTTAAACCTTTATTGGGTTATATACGGTGTGTGCCCTGACACTATAAAAAGCAAACTAACTAACCAGCGTCACCCGTAACACTTATACGGTAAACACTGGTGAAAGGGTTAACTAGGGGCAATCAGGGGGTTAAAAACTTTATTAGGTAATATATGGGGGTACCTGATGCTATAAAAACCTGGCGGTGAACCTAAAAAAATAACTGACTACCTAGCGGCACCAGCACAACTAATACAGCGATCAGAAAAACGATCACTTAGTGACACTGGCAAAAGGGGGTGAAAGGGTTACCTGGGGGGGCGATCAAGGGGTTAAACCTTTATTAGGTAATATATGGGGGTACCTGACGCTATAAAAACCTGGCGGAGATCATAAAAAAATAACTGACTACCTAGCGGCATCACCGACACTAATACAGAGATCAGAAAAACGATTGCTTAGTGACAGTGGTGCTAGAGGGTGAAAGGGTTACCTGGGGGGGGGGCGATCAATGGGTAAACCTTTATTAGGTAATATATGGGGGTACCTGGCGCTATAAAAACCTGGCGGCGAACATAAAAAAATAACTGACTACCTAGCGGCATCACCGACACTAATACATCGATCAGAAAAACGATTGCTTAGTGACAGTGGTGCTAGGAGGTGAAAGGGTTACCTGGGGGGCGATCAGGGGGTTAAACCTTTATTAGGTAATATATGGGGACACCTGACGCTATAAAAACCTGGCGGCGAACATAAAAAAATAACTGACTACCTAGCGGCATCACCGACACTAATACACCGATCAGAATAACGATCGCTTAGTGACAGTGATGCTAGGGGCTGAAAGGGTTACCTGGGGGGTGATCAAGGGGTTAAACCTTTATTAGGGGGGGTTGGGGGGCTTCCCTGGACCTACCACTAACTGCCCTGACACTTTTACAGTTACAAATGTCACTGATTGCAGTGATCAGTAAATAAATGATCACTGCAATCGGTGACACTGTGACTGGGGGCTGGGGGCTGATCTGGGGGTGACTGGGGGGGCGATCGTGTGCCTATGTGTCCTGGTGTCATTGTACTGCTTTTGCACTAACCTGATATCTTCTCTCCACGGCGCTCCGGTATATGTGGGCACCGCAGGAGAGGTGACATCACTTCCTGCTGCTTTGTCTCTGCCTGTGTTTACATTACACAGGCAGAGGAAGCATTTGATTCGCCGGGAGCGATCGTGAGGGGGTGGCCAGAAACCAATGGCCGCCCCCTCATCACGGATCGCTCCCAGAGCGATCCTGACCGCTCACTGTACCGCAGGGGGGTTCGAACGGACCCCCCACCCATACGAAGGAAGGCACGTACAGGTACGTGATTGTGCCTCCAGGTGCCATTCTGCCGACGTATATGTACAGTGAGCGGTCGTTAAGTGGTTAAAGAACTTGAGGAACAAGATTAAAAAAGTAAAACAATTTTTTTAATTTTGGGCCAGCTTGGCTCAAACAAATGATCTAAATGCCACCTCTGTGTAGCCAATGGTGAAGTTGTAATGCTACTTAGTGTAAGTGGTGTGTTTAGCTGAACCGTTCTCTGAACTAGCCAATCAGAGAACACCTTGTATTTATTGAAAAAAAAAACAGGAACTCCTTAAATGGTGGGGGTGCAGGAGTGAGTGACACTTAATGTTTAGTGCAAAAGGTGGAAGTCACTCGAGCACCCACCAAATGAGGATGCCACTCATCGTATGGAGCATAGCCTACAACAGTAAATTACAGTTGCACCACCGTTCGCGTAGAGATGGCATCTGGATAATTTGTTTGAGCCAAGCTTCCCAAAGTACCTGTTTAAAGTCACATCATTATGGGAGTTCTTCCTTAATTTAATTACCTGAATTTGACTTGGTATCAGCCTCTTGCAGTACCTACAAAGCAAAGCTTGAACTAGGGGTGGAGATGCAGCAGAAATTGACAATTAGTTGTTCTGCAGTTCACGTAGCATGCCAATAGAAAAAAGCAGATAGAAAGAAAGATAGAAAGATGATCTCATCGGTCTGCTGCTTCTCCTTTCACTGTCCAGTCACAGGTTAGAAATGGGGAGGAAACCTGTAAGTGTTACTGAGAAGCAACAGAGCAAATTCAGGTGTTCTCTCTTGCCAGACAGGGCTGTGTGGCGTGGCAGGGATGTATAAATCTCAGGAATGAATGGGGAGAAATACAAAATCTCCAGCAGATAACATACCCCCCACACTGTAAAAGGAGTTTATCTCTTCATGTAAAGAAAAAGACTCAGGAAGGGGTTTGCATATGTCCATGACAGGCATATCTAAGGACTGCACTCACCTTCCTTTTATCATTTAATGGTAACCATAATGAGAGCTCATGCGGACAATGGGACTCTGATGTATATTCCTATAGCAACCAAGGGTAGTGTTCGAAGAAAACCTAAGCATATATAGACAAAATAACGACTTAATGCCCTTACAGTCTGGCATTAAGTCGTTATTTTGTCTTTTTCTTTTTGTGTTTTCTGATTCTATGAATGTCTATTACAGGCACTTTATGACGTTTTACTTGTATGCCACATAAATTGTTGATTTCCCCCCTTACGGTAGTCCAGGCACCCAGTGAATGCAGTTGAGTGAGGGGATCGCATGGTGACTTGGAGGGGGCTGTTCCCAGTGCATCAATTTCCATGCTTCTAAATGAGGTATTGAGTTGTTTTGCCTTGTGTGTCCTATATCCGCCTGTTTGTGACCAAAAATATGCATGCACGTTTTCCACCACAGTATATATATATATTTTGTTTAGAGATATGTGTGTACATTATTAATTTTTGTATTTTTTCTTATTTACACCTAAAGTTGGATACTCACTGTTTCTACAAATACATTTAAAGTGTTTTTTGCGTCCAGTCCTGAAGAAGCCTTATGGGCGAAACTGTTGAAAACATGGACGCCAGACCAATATGTATACGTATACAGTATCTTATAGTCATTTGTTAGGCAGTAGGTGTACGCCTGCGACTTTAAATGAACTGTGTCCGTTACTTTTTTTTTGAATATTGGTATTAATAAATACCTTTTTATTTTTATACATTTTTTGTTGAGTGAGTTTTAATATTCAGCACCCTTAAAATCCCATATCCTCTATATTGACTATTCACCAGTGGCTAAGGCCCAATTTTTCTGCCCCTGTGTAACAGGGGCGTGTAATTACAATTTTTGCTGCAATAGTTTGCAGCAGGGCTCATTCATGCGTTCCAAATAGAGTTTCTGTGAGGGGTTGCAGTGTTGTGGCACCACAGCACCAGTGCCTAAGGCCCAATGTTTCTGCCCCTGTTTAACAGGGGCGTGTAATTACAATTTTTGATGCAATACTTTTCAGCAGGGCTCATTCCTGCGCTCCAACTATAGTATCTGGGAGGGTTTGCAGTGTTGTGGCACCAGTGCCTAAGGCCCAATTTTTCTGCCCCTGTTTAACAGGGGCATGTAATTACAATTTTTGATGCAATACTTTGCAGCAGGGCTCATTCCTGCGCTCAAACTATAGTATCTGTGAGGGGTTGCAGTGTTGTGGCACCAGTGCCTAAGGCCCAATTTGTCTGCCCCTGTTTAACAATAATTTGCAGCAGGGCTCATTCATGCGCTCCAACTAGAGTTTCTGTGAGGGGTTGCTGTGTTGTGGCACCAGCACCTGTGCCTAAGGCCCAATTTTTCTGCCCCTGTTCAACAGGGGCATGTGATTACAATTCTTGATCTAATATTTCACAGCAGGGCGTTCCTGCGCCCACCAAGAGTAACTGTGAGGGCTTACAGTGTTGTGGCAACACCAACACCTTAAGGACCAAATTTCTTCAGAGTATATAGGGCAGGCCCCTACTTTCAAACATCCAACTTACAAATGACTCCTACTTGCAAATGGAAGGAGACAACAGGAAGTGAGAGGAAATCTACCCCTAGGAAGTGAAATTCTCTCCTGTAAGAGTTAATATGGGAAAAACTTATCTCCTCTCCACTTATGCTTTATCACCAATCCTTGTTTCACTAAAAACCCCAAATTTTTAAAAACCAATTGTCATTGGGACAGAAAGTGAGGTGAAATGTTCTGAACAGGTGCACAGACAGCAAAACAAATGTTACAGGGGTGATAACCCTTCCCTATGTTTTCCAAAAAGCTTAAAAATAGATTTTTTGGCTGGAGCTACACTTTAAAAATGTACCAGTTCAAAATTACAAACAGATTCTACTTAAGAACAAATCTACAGTCCCTGTCTTGTTTGCACCACCTGTATACTGCTGTTTGCACCACCTGTATACACCTGGGGGCCCCCACACCTTTCCTTTTTTAAATTTGGGTGCAGGGTTCCCCTTAATATCCATACAAGACAAAAAGGGGCTGGTAATGGGCTGGGGGGGGGGGGTGTTACCCATGCCGTTTTTCTAAATGATTTTCATCCATATTGCCAGACATTGCCAGACATTACATTAAAGCCGCAAGCAGTTTTAAATGACTTTTATTCCCTTAGAATTGTCATTTTGTGGGACTGTTCTAAACACGGGTAACATGCGCCACTTCACAGACATACTATAGACACCCCCCAGGTATGATATTTAAAGTAATATTTCACTTTTATTTTTTCACTTTAACCTCTTAAGCCCCGGACCAATATGCAGCTAAAGGACCAGGCCCCTTTTTGCGATTCGGCACTGCGTCGCTTTAACTGAGAATTGCGCAGTCGTGTGACGTGGCTCCCGAATAAAAATTGGCATCCTTTTTTTCCCACAAAGAGAGCTTTCTTTTGGTGGTATTTGATCACCTTTGCATTTTTAATTTTTTGTGCTATAAACAAAAATAGAGCGACAATTTTGAAAAAAAAAACAATATTTTTTACTTTTTGCTATAATAAATATCTCCCAAAAATATATAAAAAACATTTTTTTCCTCAGTTTAGGACGATACGTATTCTTCTACATATTTTTGGTGAAAAAAAATCGCAATCGGCGTTTATTGATTGGTTTGCGCAAACAGTATAGCGTTTACAAAATAGGAGGTAGTTTTATGGCATTTTTATAATTTTTTTTCTTTACTAGTTATGGCGGCGATTAGCGATTTTTTTCGTGACTGCGACATTATGGCGGACACATCGGACACTTTTGACACATTTTTGGGACCATTGTCATTTTCACAGTGATCAGTGCTATAAAAATGCACTGGTTACTGTGAAAATGACACTGGCAGTGAGGGGGTTAACTACTAGGTGGCGCTGTAGGGGTTAAGTGTATCCTAAGAAGCGATTCTTACTGTAGGGGGCGTGGCTACACGTTACACGTCACTGATCGTCTGTTCTGATGACAGGGAACAGACGATCACTGACATGCCACGGAGAAGAACGGGGAAAGGTTTGTTTACACTCACCTCTCCCCGTTCTTCAGCTCTGTGACCCGATCGCGGGACACCGGCGGCGATCGGGTCCGCGGGTCTCGCGGGCACGGTCACGGAGCATAGGACCGGGTTGCGAGCACGCCAGCGGCAGCACGCGCGCAACCCACGGCTGGTATCTTAAAGGGCAACGTACCTGTACGTTGATGTGCCCAGCCGTGCCATTCTGCCGATGTATATCGGCGTGAGGCGGTCCTTAAGTGGTTAAGCATCATTAAAATCACTGCTCCCGATAAAACATCAGTTTTTAAACCTTTTTTTTTTGCATTGATACATGTACCCTGGGGCAGGACCCGGGTCCCCAAACCCTTTTTAGGACAATAACTTGCATATTAGCCTTTAAAATTCGCACTTTTGATTTCTTACGTTCGAGTCCCATAGACTTTAACGGGGTTCGAAAGTTCGCGCTAACTTTCGGTCCGTTCGCATGTTCTGGTGCAAACCAGACCGGGGGGTGTTCGGCTCATCCCTAGTAATGGTGCTATCTCCACCAGTGGCTAAAGACTACTAAATTTAAAGCATTAAATGATAAAAGTCGGGATCTTGTAGTCAAGAGCGCAGCTAGATTTGGGTAATAGCATGTCTTTTGTTTGCATACTTAGTCCATATGGCTCCTATTGGAATGAGTTGTACAAAATGCTCAATAAATACTGGCATATGCCCACAGGTAGCAGAGATTGTAGGGCCCAGATCATTAGTGACTGCACAACAAACTAAAAATCTGAGAGACCATTTGGTTAAGACTGAATATGTTGTGAAGAAAGATATGTGTGTGGGAGAGGCGCATGCGCGAGGCTGCTGAGCAGACATGGCTGCTTAGAGCTCCGCTGTCATCGGGAAGAAAACGGCCTAGTTTACCCGAGTCACGGTCGAATATCTCATCTCCACGGTAACCTGTCTGGTATTGAAACTACTGGGCATACGAACATACCATGTATAGTGGGAGAAAGGCTAAACTAAAGCAAAACAAAAGCTTAGAAGTTCAGACGAAAACCAAATCGAAAATGGCGCGCCATCCTCCCGCTCTGCATTACCTCAGATACAGAGACAGATGAGAAATTCATCCAACTCTTCTCCCTCTCAGCTAATTGACCCTGATTATGAATTTGGATTAACCTCTATTTATCTACAGAATATCCCTCACGGCTCTGACCTTCTTAGTCAGTTTGAACGTGTTTTACAAAAAGCCCTCCAAAACACCTCAGACACTATAACTGCAAAACTTACAAGAGAAATCCGTGAGGTGGGACACCGCACATCAGTGTTGGAACATAAAATGGAAGAAATAAATTACATCACCATTACACATTCAGATGAATTAGAAGCTCTTAGGGAAGAAAATTCTTCCCTTTACACATGCCTGGAAAAATGGAAGCTTCCCGCAATAAGGATGCATTGAATTTTCAAGGTCATCGCTATCAAATTTTCCAAGACCTTTCACATCAAACTCTCCTCAAATGAAAAGCGATGAAACTGCATCTTTCAGGGGGAGGGGGGTGCAGATACCTGTATAATACAGGTATTTGCACCAACTTCCGTTATTAGACTCTCACGGGAGTCACTCAACTTCCCCCCCCCCTGCTGTCTTCTGGAAAACACACTGGTCCCAGGAGACAGCGGGGACCACTGAGAACGCGCCGCTGCTACACGCGCATGCGCAGTAGGGAACCAGGCAGTGAAGCCGCAACGCATCACTTCCTGATTCCCTCACCGAGGATGGCGGCGGGGGCAACCGAGAGATGAGCGATTGCTCGGCTTCGGCTGCTGTCATCGCGGGCACCCTGGACAGGTAAGTCAGCAGCTGCAGTATTTGTAGCTGCTGGCTTTTAATATTATTATTTTTCGTATGACCTCCGCTTTAAGGTAATAAAGCTTGACAGAAACACACTCCTGTTAACTTAACCTAACTTGATCAGTCTCTTGCATATAGGTTGATCTCTTTTCCCCCTTCCTTGAATCAGTCAAGAGATTTTTCCCTCCTAACTACAGACGTCCCATACCAACCTAATATTACCAACATATTGCAAGATATTTGCTTTATTTTTACTACTACCTTAAGTCTGATAATAATATTTTTTTCAATTCTTATTTCTATCTTGTTAGTTTCTCTTATAGATAGTTTATAACTAATGTTTTATTAGGTGACTCGTTAAGTTTTACAATTTAATTGAATACATTTTAAAAGAGGCTGTCCTTGTCCCCGAGACAATTCACTGCACCTCTCACTAGATCCTCAAGTAGCCAGACTTATTGACCGGACACTCTTTGGACTTATTTGTACCCTACGGCTGGTGAACTTTCACCAACCCCTGGATACTAGCTCCACTTAGGAGCCACATTACTCCTTATTTAATACAGCTTCTCTTTTTCAGTTCTAATACCTGAAATCACCCCTCTTTTTTTCTTTCTTTCCCTCCCCCCCCCTTTTTTTTCTTTATATTTTTTATTTTCTATTTACACAGTCTATTTAAAACCTTACTTAATTATCCTCTCCCTTCCTTCCCTTTCCCCTTCTCCTCCAGAGTACTACCTCATTGAGCAGTAGCCAATTAGGAGATCCACCAATCCCATTCACATTATATAATGATGTCATTGAATGTACTAACACTCAATGTTCAGGGCCTCCCCCCCAAAACAAACAAAAGTTTTTCACTCATTCTCTTCACTCTCTATGCCCATTATCCCCTCTTCTATTCGCCTTAGCAATTGAACCCCTAGCCCAACTTATACGATCCAATACCAATATAAAAGGCCTTGAATTAGGGGGTCATCAGCACAAGTTGTGTATGTTTGCCGATGATGTCCTAATATTCCTAACCTCACCCTTAATATCAGCCCCAAACCTCATTGACATCCTTACAAAATTTGTTACAATATCTGCCCTCAAAATAAATCCACATAAATTGAAAGCCTTAAATATATCGATATCTCCTAATTTACAGAGACAATTACAAGACTCTCTCCCATTTTCATGGTCAACATCAACTCATATACTGTATCCTATTTAGGGATCTCATTTACGGCAAACCCAGCAGATTTATACACTGCTAATTATCCATGCTGACTCAGCTAACGGCCCTAATGAAGAAATGGTCTTCCTTACCGCTAGCTTGGATGGGTAGAATCACATCTAATACTATAAATTTTTTGAGTCCTGCCTATACAAGTCCCTGCATACTGTTTCCGCATCCTGCAGCGCAAAACTGCCCAATTCATATGGGGAAAACCTAAACCTCGATTATCACAACCCACCCTTTATATGCCTCGAACTCCGAGGGGGCCTGAGCGTTCCAAATTTCTCGAAGTACTTCTACGCCTCTCAATTAGCATATTTGCCCAAATATCACGCCACTAAAGAAATTCCCCTTTGGGTTGCGATAGAATCGGTTGATTGTGACCCACTTTCCACTTCAAACCTATTATGGCTCTCACCAGTGCAGCGTCGAACAATCACAAATCCGGTCACTAAGCATAGCCTATCAATTTGGGATAGACTCAAAACTCGTTTTGGTTTCCAATCTCAACATAATCCTCTCCTTTCCTTTCTAAATAATCCCTCTTTCTACCCTGCTTGGACTTCTCCATCATCTTTCTCTGCCTGGTTGAAAGTAGGACTTACACAAGCTCATCATTTCTATGAATCGGATAAAATCATTTTATTCCCTACACTTTGCAAAACTCACAACATACCGCAAACTGAAACTTTTCGATATTTACAAATACCTTTTTACACAAAATATCCCCACAAAAACAATATCTGAAGTCAATGGCTTCTTGTAACCATCGCTGAGTTTCTTACACCTCTCTACTAGAATTTTGGACCACTCTTCTTTTGCTAACTGCTCCAGGTCTCTCAGATTGTAAGGTTCCCTTTCCCAACTGCTGTTTTGAGATCTCTCCACAGGTGCTCCATTAGATCTGGACTCATTGCTGACCAGATCAGTACTCTCCAGCGCTTTGCCTTAAACCATTTCTGGGTGCATTTTGACTTGTGCTTGGGTCATTGTCCTGCTGTAAGACCCATTACCTCTGGCGGAGACCCAACTTTCTGACACTGGGCCCTACATTGCACCCCAGAAGGTAGCCTTCAGATTTCATAATGCCATGCACACGGTCAAGACATCCAGTGCCTGAAGCAGCAAAGCAATCCCAAAACTTCAATGAACCTCCACCATGTTTGACTGTAGGGACTGTATTATTTTCTTTAAAGGCCTTATTTATTTTTCTGAAAACAGTAGATTGATGGGCTTTACCAAAAAGCTGTAATTTTGTTTCGTCTATTCACAGCACATTCTCCCAAAATGATTTTGGCTTGGACAGATACGTTTTGGCAAACTCCAATCTGGCTTTTTTATGTTTCTGTGTCAGCAGTGGGGTCCTCCTGGGTCTCCTACTAGAGTGTCCTATGTTCATTCAGATGGTGACATATGGTGCAAGCTGACACATTTGTACCCTGTGCCTGAAGGTCAGCTTGAATTTGTTTGGAAGTTGATTGAGGTTTTTTATCCACCATTCGAACAATACTTTGTTGCAATCTTTGATAAATTTTTCTCTTTTGTCCACATCCAGAGAGATTAGCTACAGTGCCATGGCCTAGAAACTTCTTGACAATGTTGCACACAGAGGACACAGGAACATTAAGATCTCTGGAGATGGACTTGTAACATTGAGATTGTCCATGCTTTTCCACAATCTATGTTCTCAAATTCTCAGACAATGGTTTGCTGCTCTTTCTCTTCTCCATGCTCCGTGTGGCACTCAGAGACACATAAAATAAAGGGTGGGTCAATTTTCCACTATTTTAACTGGTTGCCGGTTTGATTTCTATATTGTCAGCAACTATTAATTCATATGGGTGAGTTTAATTATAAATTACAGGAGCATCACAAACTTGAAACGCAATTATTTCTTACAATTTTGAGAAGTTGCCAATAATTTTGTCCAGTTCATTTTTGGAGTTATGTGTGGAATGTGTCAGATTTGGCTTTTTGTTTCTCCGCTTTTTTGTGTCACACCAATACAAAAAAACAAAAAAATAAACATGAGAATGCCTAAACACTTGCAAATGCAACAATTTTCTGGGCGAAGTGGTGCATTATATGACCGAAATGCAGGGGTGCCAATATTTTTGGCCATGACTGTATATGTGTATATTTTGGCCATGACTGTATATGTGTTTTTTTTTTTTTGTTTTTTTTATTATCTCTTTTATTGGAAAAAAATTCAAATACAAAACTCACCAACATTGGTGTAAACATTCAAACATTCATATTTCCATTTATTTTTTATTTTTTCCCTTATTACCTGTTTCCCATTACCCTTTTCCCCCCCAACCCCTCCCCTGATCTGTCCATCTCTCTGCCTCCTTTTATCTTATCTGTCTGATTCAGTCATTCCCTGTACGTATTTGTCTGACAATTTAAAGACTCTCCATTTCTCCCATTTGTTCTTATTTCTTTCCTCTCCTCCCTGCTCTCCACGGCCTAGATATTCCATTTCGGCTACGTATTCGACTCGTTGTATCCACTCTTTTATAGTCGGTTTTGTTGTTTCTAGCCATTTTTTTCGGAATTAGTCCCTTTGCCGCATTAAGCAGCACCGGGATCAAAGTTGTTTCATACCGTTTTTTTTTTTATGTTTGTACCGTGGAACAAACATATCCAGGGATCTTGTGGGACCTTCTCCCCGGTTATTTATTTTATGTAATCTATAATTTCCTCCCAGTACTCTTTTATTTTTGGGCACTCCCACCATATATGCTTTGTTGTTCCTTTTTGTTTACATTTCCTCCAACATAGCGGGGAGTTGTTTGGATGGATTTTATTCATTCTCTCTGGGGTCAAGTGCCAGCGTATCATACACTTATAATTTGCCTCTATCGTCATTATGTCGGTTGCACTATTGAATACCGCCCTGATCATTTGTGCCTCTTCTAGCTTTTTACCCATGTCCTGTCCCCATTTTTCTATACATACTAATGATCCCCGTGTTTCTAATTCTGTTAAAATTTCATATGTTTGTGATATACCATGTTTTAAGGGCCTATCCATATTACAAAGTTTTCCATGGGATTTAGTGTCTTTTCGTCTCTAATTGGTTGTGGAAGAGTGCTTACTAAATGTGTTAATTGAAAATATTCCCATTCACCAAGCTGCTGATCTCCGTGTAACATTTTAATCTCTTGTCTTGTCTTTATTTTGCCCCGTGTTGTTATGTCCTTTAATTGTGTGGATCCCAGTTGCTTCCCTAGCCGTGTCCCGTTTCCTGGTATAAAAAAAATTGTGCCTGCTAATGGGATCAGTGGTGAACTATATTTCCATTTTACTCGACGGTGAATCATATCCCATACTTTAAATACGTTTTTCGTTATACTATGTGTTTCTATGTCTAGTGTTCTTGATTTAGGCGGTATCCAAATGTTTTTATGCAAGGGTGTCTTGCTTAATATATCCTCCATTTGTACCCATTTCTTTTTGGTATATGGGTTTGCCCATTCTGCCAGCCCAGCTATTATGACCGCTTTATAATATCTCTGTACATCTGGAAGTGCCAACCCCTCGTTTTTTTTTTTCCGACTTAAAAGTGCGTAATTTACTCTGGCCTTTTTACCCTGCCAAATATATTTCGAAATTATTGTTTTAATCACCTTGAAAAAACTTTGTGGTATTTCTATTGGGAGCATTTGGAATTTGTAAGTTATTTTTGTTAGTATCATCATTTTTAGGACGTTGACCCTTCCTATCCAAGAGATAGGTCTCCTCTCCATATTTTTCATTTCGAGTTTAATCTCATTTATTAAGGGGATGAAGTTGACTGGATATAGTTTCTCTAATGTTGGTGTTATTTTTATCCCTAGATATGTTAATTCTTTTGTCTCCCAGGTGAATGGGAATTCTTTCTGTAGTACTTTTTCCTCTTTTTTATCTACTCCTAGGTTTAAGATTACGGTTTTTATAGGGTTGATTTTAAAGTTTGATAGCTCTCCATATTCTTTTATTTCTCTAATTACGTTAGGCAGTGATATCCTAGGCTTAGTTAGGTATAGGAGTATGTCGTCTGCGTACGCTGCCACCTTGTGCTCTTCCTCGCCCACTCTAACCCCCCCTATATCCGGGTTGCTCCGTATTTTTGCCAATAACGGTTCTAATGAAATTACATATAGGAGAGGTGAGAGCGGACATCCCTGTCTTGTTCCGTTGAACATCTGGAACACAGACGACACTCTCCCATTTACCTTGACCCTGGCTGTAGGGTGACTATATAGGTTGTTTACCCATCTCAAATATCTGGGCCCCATCCCTATGCTTCGGAGTGTTTCCATCATAAACCCCCAGTCGACTCGGTCGAATGCCTTTTCGGCATCAACTGACATGAGTACGACTGGGGGTTTTCTATCCTTGCCTTTACGCATCAACAACACCGTCCTTATGCTATTATCTCTTCCCTCTCTTCCTGATACGAAACCCGCTTGGTCCCCATTTATCAGTTCCGGCATTAGGTTTTTTAATCTCGTCGCCAATATTTTTGCATATAATTTTACGTCTGCATTTAGCAGGGCTATCGGTCTATAATTGGAACAAATAGTCCCATCCTCTCCTGATTTTGGGATTACTGAAATATTGGCAAGGAGTGACTCTTTTCTTATTTCTTCTTCATCTCCTATTTTATTCAGATAATTACATAGCTCCGGGACTAATATTTCTTTAAATCTCTTATAATACTTAATCGAGAACCCATCCGGGCCTGGACTTTTCCCCCCTGGCGTTTCTTGGAGCGCTTTGTTTATTTCTTCCTGGGTAATTGGATCCTCTAGGGACTCAGCACTATCTAGGGAGATCTTTGGGAGATTAACTTGCTGTAGATATTCTTGTGTTTTAATTTTTCTACTTTCCTTTTCTTGTCTTGTCTCATTAGTTCTAATAGAGTATAGCGTACTATAGTACGTCTTAAAGACGTTAGCGATTTCAGAAGTTTTATATTTCATCTCTCCTATCTGGTTCTTTATTTTTTCTATGTAATTAGAGTTTTTTTTTACTTTCGCTAGTCTTGCCAAATATTTCCCTGGCTTGTTTCCCCATTTATATCTCTCTATTGCTACGTTGTTAAATCTCTTCCTTGTTTCCTGTTCCATTAAGTCTCTGAGTTTGCCTCTCTTGATTACTATCTTTTGGTGCGTTTCTCTTTCTTGATGAGTTTTATGTTTTTGTTCCAAATCCTGTAGTTCCTTTATTGTATTTTTCATCAACAATTCTCTTTCCTTCTTTTTTCCGGACCCAATAGAAATCAATTTACCCCTGATGTAAGCCTTATGGGCTTCCCATATTGTTGCTGAACTCACTTCTGGTGTATTATTTGTCCTAAAATATTGTTTGATTTCCCTCATTATTATTTTACCTACTTCTAGGTCTTCTATCAGATCTTTGTTTAAGTTCCAAGTCCCCGTTCTTTGTTCTATTTCTTTAAATCGTATTTTAATTATTACTGGGGCATGGTCTGAGATTGATGTTATACTTATTGAGGTTTCAACTACATATTCCAGGACTCCGTGGTCAACCAACATGTAGTCGAGTCTTGAATACGTGTTGTGCATCGATAAGTGGTAAGTGTAATCCTTTGTCCCAGGATGTGTTATTCTCCATGGATCAACCAATTGCTGGTTATATAGTTTTTTCTTAACCAATTTTAGCTGTTTTGTGTCTCTCATCGGTGCACTTGACGTATTATCGAGTTCGTGGTCCATTGATAAGTTAAAGTCTCCGCCCAGTATCACGTACCCTTGTTTAAAGTCCATTAGGGCGTTCAGGATTCCCTTCAGGTATTTTTTAGGCTGTCTATTTGGACAGTATACATTTGCTAAGGTATATTTTTTCCCCTGAAGTATCCCTTTCAAGAACAGGTAACGACCTTCCGAGTCTACTTTCCTCTCTTCCACAATGAACTTAATATTTTTCCCTACTCCTATGGCTACTCCCTTTGCTCTTTTGTTTGGGGAATCTCCATAGTACCAGGTTGGAATCGCTCGTGAATCTAATTTTGTGTTTGAGTCCAACGCTATGTGAGTCTCCTGTAGAAAAATTATTTCTGCTGAGTACCTTTCCATTTCCCTTAATATCATGTGTCTTTTTTCCGGGGAGTTGAGTCCTCTAACATTGTATGTAATAAAGTTTACGTCAGTCATATGATTTATTTTTCTTTGTTCTCCCACTTCTTTCTCCTACAGATATTTTTTTGTTCTGAGATGTGTAGATCATGCTCCCCTTCTCTTTTCCCTTCTCGTCCCCCACTCCCGTTCTTCCCTCCCCCACCCCCCTCTCCTCCCCAACCCTTCTCCCCCTCCCTAGTTGGAACCTTGACCTCATGGTCTAAGTGCAGGGTTTTCTCTCTTAGTACCACTCTGGGTACTCTGCACCTTGAATCCGAGGTGGAGTTCTGTCTGGCCCCCTTAATCCCACTCCCCTACTACTTGGGGAATGTTGCCAGCGCAGTCAGTGAGTCCAGGCCTCCAGATCCCTCTCTATATGTTTTTATTTCAGTTTAATTCATCTCCCCTTCCTCCGCCCCTCCCCCCCCCCAAAAAAAAAAAAAAAACAACACTCCCCCCTCTATCACCCGGTGGCGCCCTTCCTCTTTATTTTAGTTAGGCATCTGGGGCTGGGATTTCTATCTTTCTACAGAATTCGGGTATCTCTTCGATAAATCTCAATCTCGCCAAGATGCCATTTTTCCTCCCAATCAGGCATGCTGGGAAACCCCAATTGTACTGGATCTCATGATCTGTAAGAACCTTCAATAAAGGTTTTAAGTTCCTTCTTCTTCTCAACGTCTCTTGAGATAGATCCTGAAAAATTTGGATATAATTTTCTTCAACTTTTATTGGTGTCTTCTTTACCCTCAGATTTCTCCACAATTGATTTTTTTCCTCCCAGTTTTCAAACCGCACGATAATGTCTCTCGGGTTTTCCTGCGGTATTTCTTTTGGTCTTCTTATTCTATGCGCTCTCTCGATTTTCATTGGGAATGTTATTTCTCTGTCCAACAGTGGATTGCAGATTTTCATTATTATTTCTGTTAAATTCTCTGAGTGAGATAGCTGGGGTACACCTCGAATTCTTATGTTCTTTCTTCTGTCCCTATTCTCTTGATCTTCGAGTTTATATGCTTGTTCCTGTTGTTCTTTTTTAATGGAATTTATTTCTCCTTCCAGTTTTTTTATAGTGCTTTCATTACAGTCTGCTTTTTTTTCCACTTCCTCCACTCTTTCGCGTATGTACCCCATATTTTCCTGTATTACTTCCATTTGCGCCTTTAGCACTTTTTCTAGGGCTGCAAACATCCCCTCTATTTCCTTTTTTGTTGGTAGTTGCCCCTTGTTTTGTTGTTCCTCCTCTTTTCTCTGCTCAAGATCTACTTCAGCTTCTTGCTCTATTCTAGAGTCTGATAGTGTGTCTGTTTCTACAGGATTTTTATTCTGGGCCTTTTTTTTTTCCTTCTTCTTCTCCTCCTTGCAGTCCATCTGATTACTTTTAGCTCCTTGCTGCTTTTCCACCACCTGTTTGTCTCCGTTTCCACTATGAGTAACATATTTATTCATTGGGCCCGGGCTAGGAGCCAGACTTAGCCGTGGAGATTTTGGGGTTGCTCCCCTTCCTCTCGTACTCATGTTGCTTAAGTTCCTTAATCTGCCTTCCCAGTGTTTATTGCTGGGGGGAGGGGGGAGGGAGGGAGATGTGTATGTTTCTTCTATGAACTGTTCTTTAAAGTTATTATACCTTCTGCTGTTTTCCATCCATTTGTCTATTGTCGTGCATGTCTCTTTGCTGCTAGCACACTGTTGATACACTGTCCGCCGGCCACGCCGCGCCCGACGACAGGAGTGACACTTCTGTTGTGCCCCCCTTTTCTCTTTCTCCCCTCCTCCTTTCTTCTTCCTCACTTTATATCCTGGGTGGTTTTTGGTTAAAGTTTAGCAATAGTTCAACAATAGTTCAGCTTTTATTAGTTCTTAGGATCCACTGCTATCCCTGCTATCATACTGCTAGCACGTCTTTCAACTCCCGTACCGTCCCGTACCGTGCTAGGGAGCATGGACCGAGCGTGGACCGAGTATAGACAGAGTATGGACCCAGTATTTAGTATAACAATTCTAATATACCATATTTTTATTTTTTATTTTTCCCCTCCCCCTTCCTTTCCCTTTCTTTGTTTTTCTTCTCCCCCCTTTTCCTTCAGGGATCACAAACAGTTCTTAATTCCCAGCACGACTCGGGGAGACAAACAAGTAGCAGTAGATTTTCTTTGCTTATTGGAGGACTGCCCCCCCCCCCAAGACAAAAAAAAAACAGGGGGGAAACTCACAGAACCGTGACGGATCTTTATGCTATTACTATTGGTCCGTAGTTCCCGTTCAATACTTCAATGAGGGAGCAGAGGCAGGGACCAAAAGTTTTACCAGTTTTCAATATTTTATGATGTTCCCATAGTGTCCCCTAGCGTTTTATTAAGCTGCAGGGATCAGTAATAAGTGGTCAAGCATTTTCTGTCTCTCTATTAGTCCTTAGGAGGAAATGCGGTTAAATCAACTTTTACTCTGCTGGTATGTTCAGAAATGGTGGCCTCCTAATTTCTGTATGCCCTCCGCTGTTTTTTTGTCACACGAAACTCTACTTCCTCTCGGCATGGGGGAGCAGCGGTGGGGGGCAAATAGAAGGGAGGGAAGGAAGAGAAAGAGACCACTTTTTCTATCCTTTCTGTCCTTTTTTTTTTTTTTGCTGCCCTTTTGACATCCAATGGATCTCGATCAAGTACGAGAAGCACTCAATAGTGTAAAGAAAAAAAAAGAGCGTTGTAAAAAAAAGGAAGATAATAATAATTTCTCCTGCCCCTTTATGGCTTACAACCAACACACACCTCTGGATCAGCTAAACGTTGCAGTCCATTTTCACAACCATATATGCCTACTAAATAGGAAGGGTTTTTATCATACCTCTGCGTCTTCTCCCTTTTCCTTTCTCTTTCCTGCTCCACTCACCTCTACCTCAGCTCTGGTGAGAGGCAGGGGAATCCGTGCAGCTTGCTGGAGACGGCAGCTTACAGGGGACAGCAAGGGGTCCGAAGGATCCTGGTGAGGCAGCAGCGTTCTAAGGACTCTCCTTGTTACAGTTGTTTTTGGTGGCAGGCTTTGTCTCTCCCGGATCCCACAGGGTCTCCGGTCTCCGGTCTCTGAGATCCTTCCGAGACCTCTTGTATCATTCAGGCTTGGCTTGGTTAGCCAAGCTGGAGGTTCTCCGGGAGTCCCTTTCTTCCGCGTCCCAGCGTGCAGAGAGCGAGAGGGTAAGTGCGGTACGGGGGAGGGGGGGCGGCATTCAGGCAGTGCTATGCATGCTTCTGGAGCGAGGTGGGCTGGAGACCTGGCTTCTCACCTACATGCTCCGGCGCGGGATCGGCGCCATTACGAGACTCCTCCCTCGACTGTATATGTGTTGACACCAACTGGGATGGGTCACATAATTTCCAGTTTAAGTCTTTCATTACCTGTAGGACCACAAAGGTTATCTATTTTATAAGTTACCTGTGCAGCAAATTATAGGAAAAACAAAATGTGTGTGTATTTATTGGCGTATAACACTCACTTTTTTATCCTGAAAATAGAGGGTAAACTCTGCCTGCGTGTTATACGCAGGGGGCTGTGGAATGTTATTTTCCTGAAACTTCCCTCTTAAAGTTAGGGTGCGTGTTATACGCCGATAAATACGGTATGTATTAGAATTGGAGAACATTTGTATGATATAGCATCAAACTCGCACAGCATTTCAAAAGGCACCACAGTTGAAGTCCTCAGGGGATTAAAAGTCAAAGGAATTTACCATCTTGATTGGTCCTCATGATGTGGAGGCTATGATCAAGAACATTTAAGAAAAAAAAAATGTGGATATACAGTATATGTTGGGGACACTGGGACCCAGGGGCCTGAACAATAAGATGGACTTCCAAGTGTACTTATGGGACATGCCCACCTATATATTGTTTTTTCAGTTATGTTTATTTTTGGGGTTTAGGGTCTTGTTAAAAGTGAATTTCTCTGGCTCTGGGGTTTGTTACAACTAGAGAGTTAGTTATTTTCCACTCATAGTTATAATATTAATAATATACAGTAAAACCTTGGTTTGAGAGCGTTTTGCAAGAAAAGCAAAATTTTTAAATACATTTTGATTTGAAGGTACAACATTTAGCAACATATTGCTACACTTAGAGGCACCTCTCTCTTTTATACTCTGTAGCTCCTGCTGGATTTTGCTTCTATTCCCCTTGTGGATGGACATTTTATGGTTACACAACCTATCACATTGCTATAATCTTTTTATATGGACTATAAACTAAAGGACCTACATATGAATAAATGGTTGTGGAACGAATCATTTGAGTTTCCATTAGTGCTTTGGATTACAAGCATGTTTCTGGAACAAATTATGCTCGCAATCCAAGATTTTACTGTATACCCTTTTCATACTATTTAAGTTTGGCCCTGGAATGGTGGCTGACCTGTGGTTTGAATATTGCAAAATGTACGGTAGCTGTAATATTCTGCCTTGGATCTATATTTCTATGAAAAACTATTGGGTGCGTGAGTCTGGCTCTTTAACCACTTAACGACCGCTCACTGTATATATACGTCGGCACAATGGCACCGACAGGCACAATCACGTAGAGTGTACGTGATTGCCTTTGTACAGTTGGGGGGTCCGATCGGACCCCCCTTCTGTACAGTGAGCGGTCGGAATTCGTCTGGGAGCGTTCCGAGATGGGGGGGCGGCCGTTCGATTCCGACCAACCCCCCGCGATCGCTCCCGGCGAATAGAAATGCCCCCTCTGTCTGTGTACTGTTTACACAGATAGAGAAAGCAGGAGGAAGTGATGTCATCTCCTGTGCGGCGCTCACATATACCGAGCGTCGTACAAGAGAAGACACACAGGTCAGTGCACTAACACTACACTAACACCAGCACACATAGGCACATAAATCGCCCCCCCAGGCCCCCCCAGATCACCCCCCAGCCCCCCCAGATCACCCCCCAGCCCCCAGTCACAGTGTCACTGATTGCAGTGACCATTTATTTACTGATCACTGCAATCAGTGACATTTGTGACTGTAAAAGTGTCACTACATTTAGTTTTAGGTCCAGTGTAGCCCCCTAACCCCCCCAATAAAGGTTTAACCCCTTGATCACCCCCCAGATAACCCTTTCACCCCCTAGCACCGCCGTCGCTTGGCGATCATTTTTCTGATCGCTGTCTTGGCGTCGGTGATGCAGATCGGTACCCAGTAATTTTTTTTAGGTTCGCCGCAGGTTTTTATAGCGTCGGGTACCCCCATAAATTATCTAATAAAGGTTTAACACCCTTGATCGCCCCCCAGGTAACCCTTTCACCCCCTATCACCACTGTCACTAAGCGATCGTTTTTCTGATCGATGTCTTAGCGTCGGTGATGCTGATCGGTAGCCAGTATTTTTTTTTAGGTTCGCCGCAGGTTTTTATAGCGTCGGGTACCCCCATAAATTATCTAATAAAGGTTTAACCCCCTTGATCGCCCCCCAGGTAACCCTTTCACCCCCTATCACCACTGTCACTAAGCAATTGTTTTTTCTGATCGCTGTCTTGGCGTCGGTGATGCAGATCGGTACCCAGTAATTTTTTTAGGTTCGCCGCAGGTTTTTATAGCGTCGGGTACCCCCATAAATTATCTAATAAAGGTTTAACCCCCTTGATTGCCCCCCAGGTAACCCTTTCACCCCCTATCACCACTGTCACTAAGCGATCGTTTTTCTGATCGATGTCTTAGCGTCGGTGATGCTGATCGGTAGCCAGTATTTTTTTTTTAGGTTCGCCGCAGGTTTTTATAGCGTCGGGTACCCCCATAAATTATCTAATAAAGGTTTAACCCCCTTGATCGCCCCCCAGGTAACCCTTTCACCCCTTATCACCACTGTCACTAAGCAATTGTTTTTCTGATCGCTGTTTTGGTGTCGGTGATGCAGATCGGTACCCAGTAATTTTTTTAGGTTCGCCGCAGGTTTTTATAGCGTCGGGTACCCCCCATAAATTATCTAATAAAGGTTTAACCCCCTTGATCGCCCCCCAGGTAACCCTTTCACCCCCTATCACCACTGTCGCTAAGCGATCATTTTTCTGATCGATGTCTTAGCGTCGGTGATGCAGATCGGTAGCCAGTAATTTTTTTTAGGTTCGCCGCAGGTTTTTATAGCGTCAGGTACCCCCATATATTATCTAATAAAGGTTTTAACCCCCTAATTGCCCCTAGTTAACCCTTTCACCAGTAATCATCATATAAGTGTTACGGGTGACGCTGGTTAGTTAGTTTGCTTTTTATAGTGTCAGGGCACCCGCCGTATATAACCCAATAAAGGTTTAACCCCCTGATCGCCCGGCGGGTGATATCAATTAGGTTTTAGCGTCAGAGAGGGTCTCCGTCACACCCCAGGCAGCGTCAGGTTAGTGCCAGTAACGCTAACACCCACGCGTGAAGCATACACCTCCCTTAGTGGTATAGTATCTGAACAGATCAATATCTGATCTGATCAGATCTATACTAGCGTCCCCAGCAGTTTAGGGTTCCCAAAAACGCAGCGTTAGCGGGATCAGCCCAGATACCTGCTGGCACCTGCGTTTTGCCCCTCCGTCCAGCCCAGGCCACCGAAGTGCAGTATCGATCGATCACTGTCACTTACAAAACACAACACACATAACTGCAGCGTTCGCAGAGACAGGCCTGATCCCTGCGACTCCAGTGCTGTAGGAGGTGATTTCACCACCACAGTTAAAAAAAAAAGAAGCAAATATGCCGAAGCATTGGGGCAGCAGAGGCGGAGGAGCGATTTTGCTCCTAATGCCGCGTACATACGGTCGAAATTCCGACGGATGCTTGCCCGTGGAAAAGTCCGACCATGTGTGTGCGGCATAACTTTTTTGCGGGAGGATGCCCCCATGCTTCGGCATATATAAATGGTGCATGTATGCCCATCATTAGAAGTGGGTGGATGAAGGGCGGTATTCTAATGGTGGGCATACCCACCGATCAATCTCTTTTTTCGTTCAGCCACCTGGCTGCATGAAAAAAAAAGATTACAATACATGTCCAACAAGGACCAGCAACGTACTGGTATGTTGCTGGACTTTGAATGGTTATACCAGATTGATGCCTGCGGGTTTAGGTATCATCTTGGTATCATTCTTTTCAGCCAGCGGCCGGCTTTAATGTAAAAGCAACCCTAGTGGCTAATTAGCCTCTGGACTGCTTTTACAAGCAGTGGGAGGGAATGTCCCCCCCCCGGATATAAAAAGCGCCATTGGGAAATTGGGAAAGCATTTTATCACACCGATCTTGGTGTGGTCAGATGCTTTGAGGGCAGAGGAAAGATCTAGGGTCTAGACCCCATTTTTTTCAAAAAAAGAGTACCTGTCACTACCTATTACTATCATAGGGGATATTTACATTCCCTGAGATAACAATAAAAATGATAAAAAAAAAAAACATGGAAGGAACAATTTAAAAATAAAATAAAAAAGCAAAATTAATAATAAAAAAAAAAAAAAAAAAAAGCACCCCTGTCCCGCCCTGCTCTTGCCCAATGGCGAACGCAAGCGTCGGTCTGGCGTCATATGTAAACAGCAATTGCACCATGCATGTGAGGTATCACCGCGAAGGTCAGATCGAGGGCAGTAATTTTAGCAGTAGACCTCCTCTGTAAATCTAACGGGGTAACCTGTAAAGGCTTTTAAAGGCTTTTAAAAATGTATGTAGTTTGTCGCCAATGCGCGTTTGTGCGAAATTTTAAAGCATGTCGTGTTTGGTATCTATGTACTCGGCCTAAGATCATCTTTTTTATTTCATCAAACATTTGGGCAATATAGTGTGTTTTAGTGCATTAAAATAAAAAAAAGTGTATTTTTTCCCCAAAAAATGCGTTTGAAAAATCGCTGCGCAAATACTGTGTAGAAAAAAAAATGCAACACCCACCATTTTATTCTGTAGGGCCTTTGCTTTAAAAATATATATAATGTTTGGGGGTTCAACATAATTTTCCTGCAAAAAAAAATATGTTTTCATGTAAACAAAAAGTGTCAGAAAGGGCTTTGTCTTCAAGTGGTTAGAAGAGTGGATGTAAGCTTCCTAATGTTGTGTATAAAATGCCAGAACAGTTCAAAACCCCCCCAAATGACCCCATTTTGGAAAGTAGACACCCCAAGCTATATACTGAGAGGCATGTCGAGTCCATGGAATATTTTATATGTTGACACAAGTTGCGGAAAAAAGACAATTTTTTTTTTTTTTTTGCACAAAGTTGTCACTAAATGATATATTGCTCAAACATGCCATGGGCATATGTGGAATTACACCCCAAAATACATTCTGTTGCTTCTCCTGAGTACGGGGATACCACATGTGTGAGACTTTTTGGGAGCCTAGCCGCGTACGGGACCCCAAAAACCAAGCACCGCCTTCAGGCTTTCTAAGGGTGTAAATTTTTGATTTCACTTCTCACTGCCTATCACAGTTTCGGAGGCCATGGAATGCCCAGATGGCACAAAACCCCCCCAAATGACCCCATTTTGGAAAGTAGACACCCCAAGCTATTTGCTGAGAGGTATTGTGAGTATTTTGCAGATCTCGCTTTTTGTCACAAAGTTTTGAAAATTGAAAAAAAAAAAAAGAAAAAAAAAAATTCTTTCTTCATTTTCAAAAACAAATGAGAGCTGTAAAATACTCACCATGCCTCTCAGCAAACAGCTTGGGGTGTCTACTTTCCAAAATGGGGTCATTTGGGGGGGTTTGTGCTATTTTGGCATTTTATGGCCTTCGAAACTGTGATAGGTAGTGAGGAGTGAAATCAAAAATTTGTGCCTAGAAATCCTGAAGGCGGTGATTGGTTTTCGGGGTCCCGTACGCGGCTAGGCTCCTAAAAAGTCCCACACATGTGGTATCCCCGTACTCAGGAGAAGCAGCAAAATGTATTTTGGGGTGCAATTCCACATATAACCATGGCATGTGTGAGCAATATATCATTTAGTGACAACTTTTTGTAATTTTTTTTTTTTTGTCATTATTCAATCACTTGGGACAAAAAAAAAAAATATTCAATGGGCTCAACAGGCCTCTCAGCAATTTCCTTGGGGTGTCTACTTTCTAAAATGGGGTCATTTGGGGGGGTTTTGTGCTATTTTGGCATTTTATGGCCTTCAAAACTGTGATAGGTAGTGAGGAGTGAAATCAAAAATTTGCGCCCTTAGAAATCCTGAAGGCGGTGCTTGGTTTCCGGGGTCCCGTACGTGGCTAGGCTCCTAAAAAGTCCCACACATGTGGTATTCCCGTACTCAGGAGAAGCAGCAGAATGTATTTTGGGGTGCAATTCCACATATAACCATGGCATGTGTGAGCAATATATAATTTAGTGACAACTTTTTGTAATTTTTTTTTTTTTTGTCATTATTCAATCACTTGGGACAAAAAAAAAAAATATTCAATGGGCTCAACATGCCTCTCAGCAATTTCCTTGGGGTGTCTACTTTCCAAAATGGGGTCATTTGGGGGGGTTTTGTACTGCCCTGCCATTTTAGCACCTCAAGAAATGAGATAGGCAGTCATAAATTTAAAGCTGTGTAAATTCCAGAAAATGTACCCTAGTTTTTAAACGCTATAACTTTTGCGCAAACCGATAAATATACACTTATTGACGTTTTTTTTACTAAAGACATGTGGCTGAATACATTTTGGCCTAAATGTATGACTAAAATTGAGTTTATTCGATTTTTCTTATAACAAAAAGTAGAAAATATCATTTTTTTTCAAAATTTTCGGGTTTTTTCCGTTTATATCGCAAAAAATAAAAATCGCAGAGGCAATCAAATACCATTAAAAGAAAGCTCTATTTGTGGGAAGAAAAGGACGCAAATTTTGTTTGGGTACAACATTGCATGTCCGCACAATTTACAGTTAAAGCAGCGCAGTGCAAAATTCTGAATTCACCTCTGGTCCTCCAGCTACCAAATGGTCCGGGGCTTAAGTGGTTAAATGGGTGCGGTGTTATAGACGAAATGCGTCAGTGGTTAGCCGATCCACAGCTCACACTTAGGTATTCACTTGCTCAATGACATCAGCCTGGTTCTAGTATACTAAATGTTGGTAGCACTACAACTTCTGCGGCAGCTCTAGTGAAGGACTGTACAGCCAGGAAGCATAAGACCATGACCAGTTGTAGAGCAGAATTATTGTGCAGAAATAGGCCATGAGGACTCTCATGGTCAGAGATTAATTTTCTGCTTCTATGCAGGTCTGTTTGTGTCTAGTGGATCACCCTGAATATGAACTTACTACACCTGGTGTATCTGACCCTTCATTATATTTGATTGCTGATATAAGTTGAGACTTTACACCTGTCACTGCTGTCATTTCAACACTAAGCTTTTTTTTAACTGTCAGTGCTTGCACTATTGCTTACTCATGGCTTGCTTCTGTCATCTGCAATTAAATTATTTAAGAAGCAGTAAATGCCCTTAAGCCCAGGTTCACACTAGGCTGCGAGAGTGAAGCCGTGCAAGTTCAGTTGAACTCACACGATTTCACTCCCGCTGGTCAGTCCCGATTTTGGCCGCGATTACAGAGACATCTGTGCAGGTTTCTGCACAGATGTCAATTTAAATCATGGGGCAAAATTGCAAAAAGTAGTACAGAAACTACTTTTTGAAATCAGTGCAGCGCCGCAGATGAGGCGTCGCACCGATTAGGACGGTGCCATTGCCGGCAATTTGAGGCAAATACCGCCGCTTTGACATGCAATTTGACATGCCAAATCGCATGTAAAAACGCACCAGAGTGAACCAGGGCATATACAAAGTGTTGTGAATGTGGCTGGAATTAGCAGTTATTAGTGGCCAGCCCAGTAATTTATACTGAAAGAGACAGTCATTTTTCTACACTGAAGCATCTTGGCATTCAAAACTTTAAGGCCATTATAAATGTGCAGAAGACTTTAGCACTTTATTTCAGTACCAGTACTATTAGGGTTGTTGATGTGGGGTTTGAGTGCATGGTTGTCTATTGGCAGATCACATTGTCACTTTTTATTTTCACATTGTCCCTTTTTTTTATTTTATGGGGGTATGGTTATAGTGGTGGTGCTCCTCATCAAGCACATGGTATATTGTTTAAATAAAATATTCTATGCACAAAAACATTCTGTTTGATTGCTTTGTTCTTTGGTTTTGCACAAGATGTAGCCCCTATTGGGCTGATTCTAATGCCGCGTACACACGACCGTTTTTCCAGTCATGCAAAAAAACAACGTTTTTCTCGACGTGATTCGTTGTGATTCCTCTCAAGCCTGCCTTGCATACACACGTTCAGGAAAAAAAACGCTTGAGCAAAGCGCGGTGACGTACAACACGTAGGACGGCACTATAAAAGGGAAGTTCCATTCGAATGGCGCCACCCTTTGGGTTGCTTTTGCTGATCTCGTGTTAGTAAAGTTTGGTGAGAGACGGTTCACGCTTTTCAGCCTCGTGCTTTTCAGTCCGTTACAGCGTGACAAATGTGCTATCTCCATTTTAAACGCTAGTTTTACCAGAACGAGCACTCCCGTCTCATACTTGATTCTGAGCATGTGCGTTTTTTTTCCCCTCGGAAAAGCATACACACGAGCGGTTTTCGTGACGAGAAAAAGAACAACGGGAAAAACTACGAGGAAACATAGAGCAGGTTCTAATTTTTTTTGCGGGCAGTTTTCTTGTCGAGAAAACTGCTATGGAGCATACATATGACCGTTTTTCACGACCAATCTAAAAAATGACAGTTTTCTCACCATGAAAAACGGTTGTGTGTACGTGGCATTACACGACGTCTGCTGTAATTACCATCACATTAGGCCATGTGAACTTCAGATGTATTACTTGCGTCTGTGATTTCTTTCATAAGCAACACGGTCGAAGGCTTACACAATTAATCTGTATAATCGTATTCCAATGGTTTAACCCCTAACCTACACAAGTATTTAAAGACTTTGCATCACCACAAATGCAATCACTGCCCATTAGAGAATAATAAGGAATCATACATACCGTATATACTCGAGTATAAGCCAAGTTTTTTAGCACTTTTTTGTGCTGAAAATGCCCCCTTCGGCTTATACTCGAGTCACCTTTTTGCGCCTGATCTCCCGGATTTGGGGACCTTGTTCCCGGCCGGCCGTAGGTCCTCTGGACCACAAACTTGGCACACACTCTTTCTCTACAAGTGTGCAAAGTTTGTTGTCTGAGGGACCTACGGCCGGGGAGCACCGATTTTTCAAAGCCGGGCACCACTTCCATAGACTCCCATGTTAAACGGTCATTTCTCCGGTGACTTTGGGGACCTGGTACTGGCCGGTCCTAGGTCCCCTTCCATAGACTCCCATGTTAAACGTCAATCTAGTCATGGATACAGTGAGGCATGGGCACAGTGAGGCATGGGCACAGTGAGGCATGGACACAGTGAGGCATGGGCACAGTGAGGCATGGGCACAGTGAGGCATGGACACAGTGAGGCATGCACATGGACACAGTGAGGCAAAGTGAGGCACAGTGAGGCATGCAGATGGACACCCTAGGCTTATACTCGAGTCAATACGTTTTCCCAGTTTTTTGAGGTGCCTCGGCTTAGATTCGGGTCATCTTATACTCGAGTATATACGGTATTAAAAAAAAATATCACAATATTTTTGGCCAATGGTGGAGTCCAATGGTAACTGTTACAAACATGGCTGGTATAAACATATACCTTTACAAAGGTTGGACTTGATGGTCTTTTTTCATCCTCACCTACTATGTAACTATGCTCATGAATATGTAGAAATGGTTTATAATGGGTGATATTCAGATTGGCTGGGCAGAAATTGGCATTGCATATTGTCTACTAGCCTTCATATAGTATCATTAGCCAGAAAATTCAGTATATGTTGCCACTTTAAACATGGCAAAATTTTTCACAAGTAACTAAATACCTGTAAAATGTAAGTTTGAATGCCAGCTTGCCCGCAGCACTGTAAAGCTGTGTGCCTTTTGAGTGGCCTTTACCCAGTTCAGTAAACACATAATTAACAAATTAAAACTGATACATTTCAAAGCATAGTGGCAATGTGAAAAGACTACTGGTTAAGTTCTATCAGCTGTTAATATGACAGCTGACAAAATGCATTTTTAACAATCTCTCATTATTCATCAAAATGTCACACTGGGATAGGATCCAAATTACATTGCTTCTCTATAGATTGCAGTTTGATGATGTGCCGTAGGTGGAATAAATGGATTGCTTACAAACTTTTTTTGGCGGTAGCTGATAATGAATTTTACAATCCCTAGTCAGTACTCGCTTCCAGGCACAGCCACAAAATAAATGATAATGTGTTTACATCTGCATTAAATATAAACCTGGAAACACTGGGAATGAGTAGTACAATTCAACATAGCTGCAAACTGAGGACCCTTAAGCTGTACGGAGATTACACATTTAATCAAAACAGGTTCCCCCAAGTCTTAGCTGTTCATTACCTTTTCTTATTATCAAGTTTTACTATTATGAGGAATGTGAATATAAATATTTTCTGAAAATATTCATGTGATTTTTCTACTTTGATTAGCATCAATTAAAGCAGATACAGACGAAAGCATCATGCAAGTACAAAATTAATAGTACATATAGTTGTTTTTCCTACTAGTACTGATGTATATGGAAAGCATGCAAATTGACAACTGGCAGCAAGGGCTAGGTTTACAATACATCTAAATGCGTTGGGAATGTGCACAAAAATCGTGTGCTTTCTCAACACTGAGAAAAACATGCTGTCTTTTAGCAGGTGCTCAGCGGTACCAATATTTGTTAATGGCACCCCCACACATCTGAAAAAACATGCGTTTGCAAATGCACCATGCAGTTCAGTGCGTTGTGTTTTTGGAAAAAGAGTGGGGACTTCTTTTCTGTGTTTCTTGCATATACTTGTATCTTTACCCTTCTTTTAATGTATCTATTCGCAGCTATGCACATTACCATAGCGTGGTCAGTTATCCCATCTGTTTTTGATATGGTTATGTGTTTATTGTATCATCCTAAAAATATACTTACCTATATGATTACTTTGTAGAATATCCTTTTATCCCCTAGTGGTTAACCCCTTCACTGTCAGTCACATTTACACAGTAATCAGTGCATTTTTATAGCACTGATCGCTGTATAAATGTGAATGGTCCCAAAATAGCACCAAAAGTGTCCGATGTGTCCGCCATAATGTTGCAGTCACGATAAAAATCGCAGATCGCCGCGATTCCTAGTAAAAAAAAAATATATTAATAAAAATGCCATAAAATTATCCCCTATTTTGTAGACGCTATAACTTTTGCGCAAACCAATCAATAAACGCTTATTGCGATTTTTTTTATATATTTTTTGGGGATATTTATTATAGCAAAAAGTAAAAAATATTGTTTTTTTTTTCAAAATTGTCGCTCTATTTTTGTTTATAGCGCAAAAAATAAATACCGCAGAGGCGATCAATTACCACCAAAAGAAAGCTCTATTTATGGGGAAAAAAGGACATCAATTTTGTTTGGAAGCCACGTCCCACGACCGCGTAATTGTCAGTTAAATCGACGCAGTGCCGAATCGCAAAAAGTGCTCTGGTCTTTGGCCAGCCAAATGGTCCAGGGCTGAAGTGGTTAACCACTTGACAACTGGGCACATAACCCCCTTCCTGCCCCTTCCTGCCCAGGCGAAATTTCAGGTTTCAGCACTGTCACGCTTTGACTGACAATTGCTCCCAAACAAAATTGACGTCCTTTTTTTCCCACAAATAGAGCTTTCTTTTGGTGGTATTTGATCATTTCTGCGGTTTTTATTTTTTGCGCTATAAACAAAAATAGAGCGACAATTTTGAAAAAAACACAATATTTTTTAATTTTTGCTATAACGAATATCCCATTTTTTTTTTTAAAAAAACTATTTTTTTCCTCAGTTTAGGCCAATACGTAATTCTACATATTTTAGGTAAAAAAAAAAAATCGCAATAAGCGTATAGTGATTGGTTTGCGCAAAAGTTATAGCGCCTACAAAATAGGGAATAGAATTATGATTTTTATTTATTTATTTTTTTTTGATTTTTTTACTAGTAATGGCGTCGATCTGCGATTTTTTTTTGTGACTGACATTATGGCGGACACATCGGACACTTTTGACACATTTTTGGGACCATTCACATTTATACAGCGAACAGTGCTATAAATATGCACTGATTACTGTATAAATGTGACTGGCAGGGAAGTGGTTAACCACTAGGGGGCGATCAAGGGGTTAATATGTTCCCTGCTAGATGTTCTTACTGTGGGGGGAGGGGACTGACTGGGGGAGGTGACTGATGGTTATCCCTATGTACAAGGGACACACCATCCGTCTCCTCTCCCTGACAGGACGTGGATCTCTGTGTTTACACACAGAGATCCACGTCCCTGGCTCTGTGACAACCGATCGCTCGTACCTGGCGGACATCGCGGCCGCCAGGCACGCGCATCGGCACCCGCCTGACACGGCGGGCACAGCTTTTCCCCGATGCGCGCCCGCGGTGGCGCGCTTCGCGGAAGTAAATAGGAGGACGTCCATAGACGTCCTATCAGCAATTGACGACCGCTTTGTGGACGTCTTTTTCATATGGCCCGGGCGCGAAGTGGTTTTTAAGGAGCTCTATACATACATACATGCTCATTTTGATAACATCAACAGCATAAAAAAAATACAAACAATAGTTATTTCTGACAATCCAGTAAAAGCTTACATGAAAAAATAGGATTTTTATAACAGCTTACCTGTAAAATCCTTTTCTTGGAGTACATCACGGGACACAGAGCGGCATAGTCATTACTATGTGGGTTATATAGTTTACCTTCAGGTGCTGGCAGTGGCAACTTCCAAACCGGAAGTACCCTCCCCTATATAAGCCCCTCCCATCCGGGAGCACCTCAGTTTTGTAGCAAAGCAATAAGTGTCCCCAAAAGAGGGGTGGGAGCTCTGTGTCCCGTGATGTACTCCAAGAAAAGGATTTTACAGGTAAGCTGTTATAAAAATCCTATTTTCTTTCTCGTACATCACGGGACACAGAGCGGCATAGTCATTACTATGTGGGATGTCCTAAAGCAATGCCCAATGAGGGGGGGGATACACCATACATAAGCTGAGCGCTATCAGACATGAGGATCTTTTGCGGCCTGCAACAAACTGCGCCCAAAGGCGACATCCTCCTGACTTCTAACGTCCACCTGGTAGAATCTAGTAAACGTGTGTACTGAAGACCATGTTGCGGCCTTACAGATTTGAGCCAGGGAGGCCTGGTGATGCACTGCCCATGAAGTTCCAACTGCTCTCGTGGAGTGCGCCCTAACTTTGAATGGAGGCGGTCTCCTTCTCAAGCCATAGGCTTGCATTATGACCTGTCGAATCCACTTGGCTAAAGTAGATTTTGACGCTGCCTGACCCTTTCTGGGGCCTTCCGGCAGAATAAACAAAGTATCCATTCTGCGAATCTGAGCAGTGGCTTTTAGATAAGCTTTAACTGCTCTTACTACATCCAAAGAATGTAATAATTTTTCCTCTACTGAACTAGGTTTGGGGAAAAAAGAAGGAAGAACCACATCTTGGTTCAAATGAAACCTCGATACCACCTTAGGAAGAAAGGCTGGATGAGGACGTAACACTACTCTGTCCTTATGGATAACCAGATATGGCTCCCTACAGGACATAGCGGCTAATTCCGACACTCTTTTAGCCGAACAAATGGCTACTAGAAAAATCAATTTCCTGGTGAGAAGAACCAGGGAAATATGCTGTAATGGTTCAAATGGTTGCTTCTGTAGAACCGACAGAACCAGGTTTAAGTCCCATGGACATATGGGAATATTAACCGGAGGGCTAATACGCATCACTCCTTGTATAAAGGCTTTGACTAGTGAATGCGAAGCCAAGGGCCTCTGAAAAAATATTGACAAGGCCGAAATCTGACCCTTGATAGTACTCAAGGCAAGCTTCCTATCTACAGCCCACTGTAGGAAGTCCAGAATCCTACCCATTACGTACTTACGTGGATGCCATTTCTTGGCTTCACACCAGGCGATGTACGCCTTCCAGATTCTATAGTAGATCTGCCTGGATACCGGCTTCCTGGCATTGATCATGGTAGATACCACAGGATTAGAGAGACCTCTCTTTTTTAGAATGTGGGCTTCAATAGCCAGGCCGTCAAACCTAGGGCTGGTAAGGAAGGGTGGTATATCGGTCCTTGCGAAAGCAGGTCCGGACGATGTGGGAGGGTCCAAGGACTCCCCACAGACATTTTTACAATCTCTGCGTACCATGCTCTTCGGGGCCACACTGGAGCCACCAGAATCACTGGTTTCTTTTCTACCCTGATTCTGCGGAGTAATCGAGGTAACAATTGTGGTGGTGGGAATGCATATATCAGCTTGAACTGATCCCAAGGGAACACTAGGGCATCCGAGCCGCAAGCTAGGGGATCCCTTGTCCAAGAGACAAACCTGTCCACTTTTGCGTTGAATCTGGATGCTAGCAGATCTACATCCGGTGTTCCCCACCGCTGACATATTGTCCGGAAAACCTCGGGGTGAAGGGACCATTCCCCTGGGCATAATTGTTGGCGACTTAGAAAGTCCGCCTTCCAATTCTCCACTCCTGGAATGAATACCGCAGATATGGCTGGGACATATCTTTCTGCCCATTTCAGGATGCAATTTACTTCCCTCTGGGCTGCACGACTCCTGGTGCCACCCTGATGATTGATATATGCCACTGCCGTGGCATTGTCCGATTGAATTCTGACAGGGGACCCTTGGAGTTTGGATGTCCATGCTACTAGGTCATACCGGGCTGCTCGTATCTCTAAGAGATTGATGGGCAGGGCCTTTTCTGCATCCGACCATCTGCCCTGGAGAGACCATTGCCCCAGTACTGCTCCCCAGCCTATAAGGCTGGCATCTGTAGTGACCACCTTCCAAGAAATCGGACTGAAGGATTTCCCTTTTTCCAGATTCTGGGGAACCAACCACCAACGAAGGCTTTTGCGAACGGAAGGGGACAAGGACATTGGTAAGTCTAGGGCCTGAACTCTTTTGTTCCAGGCTGACAGTATAGCCCTTTGCAAATTCCTTGAATGGAATTGACCGTAGGGTACTGCTTCGAATGATGCCACCATTTTTCCCAGCAGCCTCATGCACAGGCGTATGGATGGCTGTCTTTTTGTACCCACTAGGTGGATCAAATCTCTCAAAGACGACACCTTTTCTTGAGGCAAGAAAATTTTTCTCTGGTCTGAATCCAGCCTTAGCCCCAAGTATTCCAGACTTTTGACTGGTTTTAGGGCTGACTTGTCTCGGTTGATAATCCAACCGTGATATTCCAGATACTCGATTGTCTCGTGAACAACCACTTCTAGTTTTTCCACTGAGTGGTCTATCAGCAACAAGTCGTCTAGATATGCCATTATCGTTACACCTCGTGTTCTTAGATTGGCCAATAATGGGGCCAGAATTTTTGTGAACACTCGTGGTGCTGTGGCCAGACCGAAGGGTAAGGCTCTGAACTGAAAATGGCGCCCTTCTACTGCAAAGCGTAGAAATTTTTGGTGGACTGGAAAGATGGGAATGTGCAAATAAGCATCTTTGATGTCGATCGAGGCTAACCATTCGTCCCCTTGTAGGGCAGTGGCCACCGATCGGATCGACTCCATCCGGAAAGTCCTGATATGTAGGAATTTGTTTAGCCCTTTTGGATTTAATATGGGCCTCACGTCCCCGTTTGGCTTCGGGACTGTAAAGAGGTTTGAGTAAAACCCGAACCCCCATTCTTCCAGGGGAACCTCTATAATTACTGCTTGGAGCAATAATTGTTCTAGTGCCAACAGGAGGGATCCTCTCTTCTGGGGATCCCTTGGCACGTTTGACCTTATAAAATGGGAAGGAGGGGAGTGTTTTAACTCCAATTTGTATCCCAGACTTACTGCGGAGAGCACCCATCTGTCTCTGATCGTGTCCCGCCAGGTCTCTGCGAACAACTGAAGTCTTCCCCCCACCCGATTGAGTGGGGGCAATTCTTCATGCATTTGACTTTGGGGGAGGTTTTGTACCTCTCCTGATCCAGGGTTTCTTGTTACCCTGCAATTGTCCCTGATTTTTACCCCCGGGATTTGACCGAGGAGGCCGTCGGAACTGTTTTACAGCCGATGTCCTAGGGACTGGAGAAGCAGGCCTCTTAAAAGAGGGACCTCTAACTCTGTTTTTAACCGGCAAAAGTGTACTTTTACAGCTGGAAATTTTCTGGATATATTTGTCCAGGTCTTCCCCGAATAAGCATTCACCATGAAATGGGAAGCTGACCAGCAATTTTTTACAGGGAGCTTCAGCAGACCAGTTTTTGAGCCACAGAAGCCTGCGCATATGTACTACAGACAGCGTAAGGCGGGAGGCTTGATGGATTGAATCCTTTATAGCGTCAACCGCAAAGCATAAGGCTCTAGGTAGATCAGCTAGGGCAAGAGCCTGCTGATCTGGCAAGTCCCTTAAGACCTGTTTCAACTGATACTTCACTGCTTGGCAGACCCCAATAGCTGCCACTGCTGGTTGTGTCACCAAGCCTGCTGTAGCAAAAGCAGATTTTAATAAGGACTCCAATTTTTTATCTATTGGGTCCTTGAACATTTGGACATTATCCACTGGACATGTCAGTGATTTATTCACACAAGAGATGGCTGCGTCCACTGTAGGGACCTTCCATTTTTTGATGAACTTATCCTCCATGGGATAGACCACCTGAAATCTCTTGGGAGGAGTAAATATTTTATCAAGATGCTCCCAATCCTGGTAAATGAGCCCTTCCAGTAAAGGATGGATTGGAAAGGAACAAACAGTCTGGGGAGCTTTTAGCGACCCCAACGAGGAGACAGAAGTGGATGATGGCTCCGCAAGGGGCATTTTAAATGCTGATCGGACCATGTTAGTCAGGGACTGAACCCATAATCTTTCAGCATGTGATGCTGAGAATGGCTCTTCCACTGTTGATTCCTCTACAACAGAATCAACCTCATCCTGATCCCCTTCAGGTAGGTCGATCCCTGTATGGGACTGTTGCTCTGCTAACAGGTACTCTGAGGGAGGAGACGGAGATCGAGCGTTCTTTCCCTGTGACAGGGAAGCAGCGATCAATGTTGACAATCTCTCTTCCAGCCCTCCCAGAGCTGAGGAAAAAAACCTCCTCTGTTACATACACAGGAGCAGGTGAACTGAGGACAGCCACAGTACCAGGTACTCCTGAGGGTGCTCTACGGTCACTAACCTCTGATTCTTCAGGGGAGATTGGTGCAGCCGAAGCATGCCCAAGATCCTCAGAGCCCGATGGAGACCCCCTATGCTTACTGGGATTTTTAGTCCCGGAGTTTTTAGACGGCATATTCCTAAGCCCAAAGCTGAGGTATTCCAGCCGAAATACACCACTTACTGACAATAGTCTAGCACAATTGCTGCTATAAAAACAGTTGGTGTCTACTAATGTGCCTTTCTATGGGGATGCCTGCATCAACCGCTTGCTGTATGCCTTTTTTAAATGTTGCCAGCTCTGTCTCTGCACTCCATAGCCAGCTCACAACACATAATTGTGCCTTTTAACATGCTGGGACGCCCGCACATGCGCAGAAGCGCTGCGGCGCGCACAGAGCGTCATCCCCCAAGCTCCGCCCCCTTTCCCAGCTCACCTCTATATATAGAGGCGCGCGGGCACGTGCGCCTTCGGCGCTCTTTTTTGAAAAGGGAAACTAGGGACAGGAGACAGGGCCCTTTGCCGCAGGCCGGGGGATGGACGAGCATTGCAACATGGCAGAGGAAGCAGTTTCCCACAAGAGAACTCACCATCTGCCTGGACTTGCTCTGATGAAAAGAAACCAGTCCACATGACAAGAAACGTTCCACAGCGGCCTCTAGTGGATTAACACAGGTACCGCAGTCTATATATTTTTTTTTTTCTTGACCACTATTAAAAATATTACATTTTTTAGTAGTTACAGGCATGCATAGATATTTAGCGGAAATACCATTAGGTAACAGGCAGAAAGACATATTAGGCTTGGGGGTCCCCTCAATAGAACCAAGTTCCTGAGGGGCCCCCACTTACCTTTTCCCCGCCGCAGGACTCTGTTTGGTCCACAGAAGCCCAAACTTCACCTATCACGGCAGGCATTGTAATTAAACCTTCAGGGACCGGGTTCCCAAGGATTCCACTCCCCTGGACCTGTATAGCACCCTGCACAGAAAACATCTTGGTCGTGGGTATCACCAGAGCTCTGGATTCCAGGGTCCAGCTCTCCTAAGAGAAGCATTACAGGCAAAACCTTGCTCTTCTCTGCAAGGCCCGGGTACCGACCGTTTAGCTATGAAGCTTTTTTGGTCGGATCCGGAATAGCTTACTGAGGCCCAAAAGAACCTGTACGCAAGCTCAGTGAAAAACACATGTTACTTCTTGGCCAACACCTTAGACACTGGCAAAAAACTGAGGTGCTCCCGGATGGGAGGGGCTTATATAGGGGAGGGTACTTCCGGTTTGGAAGTTGCCAGTGCCAGCACCTGAAGGTAAACTATATAACCCACATAGTAATGACTATGCCGCTCTGTGTCCCGTGATGTACGAGAAAGAAATGTTCTTTCATGTTGTCAGTGCTGCCTGTCTGCTGGTCATCTCTTTCCACAACTTCCTGAATTCCCTGCTTGCTTTTGCTATTTATGTCCAAATCCCATGGTACCAAGCAATGATTCCCATACTGACTATGTCTCCTGAAACTCCTCCTCTCAGCACCTCTGTAGTTCAGAAGGAAGGCTCTGTGAAATGTGTAACATAGTAATGTCTACTCACAGGGCATAATGAATATGTTTCAGAAAATTTTAAGTGGGGAGCTTCAGAAAGTAAGTTTACAAATGTCTACATTATTCAAAGTGATAAGAGTGGGTTAGAAATAATTGGAATACAATAGGGGAAATAAATCTATGAGTTTACATTTTGACCATAGATATGCTCCAAATTAGAAAGTTAACTTAATGTACCATAATGTGTATGTCAAGTCAAAAAAAAAAATTCTCTAGCTTTCTATAGAGTGATGAAGAATTAGTTAACTAATTAACTATTAGTTAAATAAAGAATGCTTGCTGCGCTAAATCATAAAAATCAAAACAGAAAACAAAATACAGCAGCTGACAAAATATTGTTGGATACAATGGAAATTATTGAAAGTTGTGGCGTAGCGCTAAAAAATAAAAATAAAAGAGTTCATATGAATCACTCCAATATATGACAAATGAAGTGTGGATCCAATTCAAAGAGTCCAGAAAGGAAGAAGAAATCACTGACAGAGGTCATGAGAGAACCGCCACCAGCACCAATGCTGTATCCTGGCCTAGGCCAACAAGGCCCAGGCCTAGGGCAGCACTTTTCAGGGGGGCAGCACGGAAAGAGTCCCCACCGGCTTGCGCTACACTGTTAGTGTAGCGCCAGTCTGATGGGGCGGACTGAGCTGAGAGGCAAATTAGTCTAGCGCCCCCATAAAGCGGCCGCACTGCGAGAGGCCGGCATTCCGCAACTGTGGGGGGGGGGGGGGGCGCTGCTTCTAATTTTGACTGTCCTATTATCCTGGACCACAAACCTTCCTCACTGTGCTATATGTTTTCTGCTGCACCATTGGCATGGTTATATCTTCTTAGTCCTCTCCATAAAATTATCAGAAATTTGTGCTTAACCACTTAACGACCGCCCACTGTAAATATACGTCGGCAGAATGCCACTGACAGGCAGAATCACGTACATATACGTGATTGCCTTTGTATAGTTGGGGGGTCCGATCAGACCCCCCTTCTTTACAGTGGGTGGTCGTTTTACCTTCGGGAGCGATCCGGCATGAGGGGACGGCCGTTCGATTCTGGCCACCCCCTCTCGATCGCTCCCGGCGAATGAGAGAGCTTCCCCTGCCTGCCAGGCAGGAGGAAGTGATGTCATCTCTCCTGCGGCGCTCACATATACCGAGCGCCGTACAGGAGAAGATGCAGGTTAGTGCACACAACACTACACTGACACCAGGGCACATAGGCACATAAATCGCCCCCCCAGGCCCCCCCAGACACCCCCAGATCACCCCCCCGATCACCCCCCAGCCCCCAGTCACAGTGTCACTGATTGCAGTGACCATTTATTTAGTGATCACTGCAATCAGTGACATTTGTGACTGTAAAAGTGTCACTACATTTAGTTTTAGGTCCAGTGTAGCCCCCTAACCCCACCCTAATAAAGGTTTAACCCCCTGATCACCCCCCAGATAACCCTTTCACCCCCTAGCACCGCCGTCGCTAAGCAATCATTTTTCTGATCGATGTCTTAGAGTCGGTGATGCTGATCGGTAGCCAGTAATTTTTTTTAGGTTCGCCGCAGGTTTTTATAGCGTCGGGTACCCCCATATATTACCTAATAAAGGTTTAACCCCCTTGATCGCCCCCCAGGTAACCCTTTCACCCCCTATCACCACTGTCACTAAGCGATCATTTTTCTGATCGATGTCTTAGCGTCGGCGATGCTGATCGGTAGCCAGTAATTTTTTTTAGGTTCGCCGCAGGTTTTTATAGCGTCGGGTACCCCCATATATTACCTAATAAAGGTTTAACCCCCTTGATCGCCCCCAGGTAACCCTTTCACCCCCTATCATCACTGTCACTAAGCGATAATTTTTCTGATCGATGTCTTAGCGTCGGCGATGCTGATCGGTAGCCAGTAATTTTTTTTAGGTTCGCCGCAGGTTTTTATAGCGTCGGGTACCCCCATATATTACCTAATAAAGGTTTAACCCCCTTGATTGCCCCCCAGGTAACCCTTTCACCCCCTATCACCACTGTCACTAAGCGATAATTTTTCTGATCGCTGTCTTAGCGTTGGTGATGCAGATCGGTAGCCAGTAATTTTTTTTAGGTTCGCCGCAGGTTTTTATAGCGTCAGGTACCCCAATATATTACCTAATAAAGGTTTAACCCCCTTGATCGCCCCCCAGGTAACCCTTTCACCCCCTATCACCACTGTCGCTAAGCGATCGTTTTTATGATCGTTGTCTTAGTGTCGGTGATGCCGATAGGTAGCCAGTAATTTTTTTTTAGGTTCGCCGTCAGGTTTTTATATAGCGTCAGGTACCCCCATATATTACCTAATAAAGGTTTTAACCCCCTAATTGCCCCTAGTTAACCCTTTCACCAGTAATCATCATATAAGTGTTACGGGTGACGTTGGTTAGTTAGTTTGCTTTTTATAGTGTCAGGGCACCCGCCGTATATAACCCAATAAAGGTTTAACCCCCTGATCGCCCGGCGGGTGATATCAATTAGGTTTTAGCGTCAGAGAGGGTCTGCGTCACACCCCAGGCAGCGTCAGGTTAGTGCCAGTAACGCTAACACCCACGCGTGAAGCATACACCCCCCTTAGTGGTATAGTATCTGATCAGCTCAATATCTGATCTGATCAGATCTATACTAGCGTCCCCAGCAGTTTAGGGTTCCCAAAAATGCAGTGTTAGCGGGATCAGCCCAGATACCTGCTAGCACCTGCGTTTTGCCCCTCCGTCCAGCCCAGGCCACCCAAGTGCAGTATCGATCGATCACTGTCACTTGCAAAACACAACACACATAACTGCAGCGTTCGCAGAGACAGGCCTGATCCCTGCGACTCCAGTGCTGTAGGAGGTGATTTCACCACCACAGTTAAAAAAAAAAGCATATATGCCGAAGCATTGGGGCAGCAGGGGCGGAGGAGCGATTTTGCTCCTAATGCTGCGTACATACGGTCGAAATTCTGACGGAGGCTTGCCCGTGGAAAAGTCTGACCATGTGTACGCGGCATATTTTTTGCGAGAAGATGCCCCCATGCTTCGGCATATATAAATGGTGCATGTATGCCCATCATTAGAAGTGGGTGGATGAAGGGCGGTATTCTAATGGTGGGCATACCCACCGATCAATCTTTTTTTTTCGTTCAGCCAACAGGCTGCATGAAAAAAAAGATTACAATACATGTCCAACAAGGACCAGCAACGTACTGGTATGTTGCTGGACTTTGAATGTTTATACCAGAATGATGCCTGCGGGTTTAGGTATCATCTTGGTATCATTCTTTTCAGCCAGCGGCCGGCTTTCATGTAAAAGCAATCCTAGCGGCTAATTAGCCTCTGGACTGCTTTTACAAGCAGTGGGAGGGAATGTCCCCCCCCGGATATAAAAAGCGCCATTGGGAAATTGGGAAAGCATTTTATCACACCGATCTTGGTGTGGTCAGATGCTTTGAGGGCAGAGGAAAGATCTAGGGTCCAATAGACCCCAGTTTTTTCAAAAAAGAGTACCTGTCATTACCTATTGCTATCATAGGGGATATTTACATTCCCTGAGATAACAATAAAAGTGATAAAAAAAAAAATATGGAAGCAACAGTTTAAAAATAAAATAAAGAAGCAAAATTAATAATAAAAAAAAAAAAAAAAAGCACCCCTGTCCTGCCCTGCTCTTGCCCAATGGCGAACGCAAGCGTCGGTCTGGCGTCATATGTAAACAGCAATTGCACCATGCATGTGAGGTTGTGAGGTATCACCGCGAAGGTCAGATCGAAGGCAGTAATTTTCGCAGTAGACCTCCTCTGTAAATCTAACGGGGTAACCTGTAAATGCTTTTAAAGGCTTTTAAAAATGTATGTAGTTTGTCGCCAATGCGCGTTTGTGCGAAATTTTAAAGCATGTCGTGTTTGGTATCTATGTACTCGGCCTAAGATCATCTTTTTTATTTCATCAAACATTTGGGCAATATAGTGTGTTTTAGTGCATTAAAATTAAAAAAGTGTATTTTTTCCCCAAAAAATGCGTTTGAAAAATCGCTGCGCAAATACTGTGTAGAAAAAAAAATGCAACACCCACCATTTTATTCTGTAGGGCCTTTGCTTTAAAAATATATATAATGTTTGGGGGTTCAACATAATTTTCCTGCAAAAAAAAAATTTTTTCATGTAAACAAAAAGTGTCAAAAAGGGCTTTGTCTTCAAGTGGTTAGAAGAGTGGATGTAAGCTTCCTAATGTTGTGTATAAAATGCCAGAACAGTTCAAAACCCTCCCAAATGACCCCATTTTGGAAAGTAGACACCCCAAGCTATATACTGAGAGGCATGTCGAGTCCATGGAATATTTTATATGTTGACACAAGTTGCGGAAAAAATACAATTTTTTTTTTTTTTTTGCACAAAGTTGTCACTAAATGATATATTGCTCAAACATGCCATGGGCATATGTGGAATTACACCCCAAAATACATTCTGTTGCTTCTCCTGAGTACGGGGATACCACATGTGTGAGACTTTTTGGGAGCCTAGCCGCGTACGGGACCCCAAAAACCAAGCACCGCCTTCAGGCTTTCTAAGGGTGTCAATTTTTGATTTCACTTCTCACTGCCTATCACAGTTTCGGAGGCCATGGAATGCCCAGATGGCACAAAACCCCCCCAAATGACCCCATTTTGGAAAGTAGACACCCCAAGCTATTTGCTGAGAGGTATTGTGAGTATTTTGCAGATCTCGCTTTTTGTCACAAAGTTTTGAAAATTGAAAAAAAAAAGAAAAAAAAAAAGTTCTTTCTTCATTTTCAAAAACAAATGAGAGCTGTAAAATACTCACCATGCCTCTCAGCAAACAGCTTGGGGTGTCTACTTTCCAAAATGGGGTCATTTGGGGGGGTTTTCTGCTATTTTGGCATTTTATGGCCTTCAAAACTGTGATAGGTAGTGAGGAGTGAAATCAAAAATTTGCGCCCTTAGAAATCCTGAAGGCGGTGCTTGGTTTCCGGGGTCCCGTACGTGGCTAGGCTCCTAAAAAGTCCCACACATGTGGTATCCCCGTACTCAGGAGAAGCAGCAGAATGTATTTTGGGATGCAATTCCACATATAACCATGGCATGTGTGAGCAATATATCATTTAGTGACAACTTTTTGTAATTTTTTTTTTTTTTGTCATTATTCAATCACTTGGGACAAAAAAAAAATATTCAATGGGCTCAACAGGCCTCTCAGCAATTTCCTTGGGGTGTCTACTTTCTAAAATGGGGTCATTTGGGGGGGTTTTGTGCTATTTTGGCATTTTATGGCCTTCAAAACTGTGATAGGTAGTGAGGAGTGAAATCAAAAATTTGCGCCCTTAGAAATCCTGAAGGCGGTGCTTGGTTTCCGGGGTCCCGTACGTGGCTAGGCTCCTAAAAAGTCCCACACATGTGGTATCCCCGTACTCAGGAGAAGCAGCAGAATGTATTTTGGGGTGCAATTCCACATATAACCATGGCATGTGTGAGCAATATATCATTTAGTGACAACTTTTTGTAATTTTTTTTTTGTCATTATTCAATCACTTGGGACAAAAAAAAAAAAAATTTAATGGGCTCAACATGCCTCTCAGCAATTTCCTTGGGGTGTCTACTTTCTAAAATGGGGTCATTTGGGGGGGTTTTGTACTGCCCTGCCATTTTAGCACCTCAAGAATTGAGATAGGCAGTCATAAATTTAAAGCTGTGTAAATTCCAGAAAATGTACCCTAGTTTGTAAACGCTATAACTTTTGCGCAAACCAATAAATATACGCTTATTGACATTTTTTTTACTAAAGACATGTGGCTGAATACATTTTGGCCTAAATGTATGACTAAAATTGAGTTTATTCGATTTTTCTTATAACAAAAAGTAGAAAATATCATTTATTTTCAAAATTTTCGGTCTTTTTCCGTTTATATCGCAAAAAATAAAAATCACAGAGGCAATCAAATACCATTAAAAGAAAGCTCTATTTGTGGGAAGAAAAGGACGCAATTTTCGTTTGGGTACAACATTGCATGTCCGCACAATTTACAGTTAAAGCAGCACAGTGCAAAATTCTGAATTCACCTCTGGTCCTTTAGCTACCAAATGGTCCGGGGCTTAAGTGGTTAAAGTAGAACTATAGGCAACACTTTTTTTTTCATTTTGGATAGAGTAAGGGAGGGTTATAGCCCCTGGCAGTTTAATTTTATAGCCCATGTCCCATTGCAGAGATTTCCCTTCACTTCTTGCCCCAAACAGGAAGTGAGAGGAAATCTATGCAAATTAAGGGAATCCATTGCCTCAGGCTCTCAGAACTAGTGTCCCCGCTCGAAAATTTCAGAGCGGGTCTTAAACCGAACGGGGTGTGGCCTTGACAGGAAGGGGTGGGTCATATTTAAATTAGGGGGTGTACAAGTTTAGTAAGGCCTAGGGCAGCACAAAACCTAAATACACTACTGACCAGCACCCAAACACACTGACTCTTACCGTCAGTACATATTAAATGCACATGTAGGATAATCCAATCCAAGCAACTGATCAAACTCTCACTTTCCAAAATAATGATCATCCAAGTAAATTTCAACAGATCTTCCTTCAATGGACTTAATGAATCCAGCCGTGCTTTGGAATCAGCAATGCATAAACCACAGTAACTTCAATGGGCTGAAAATGCTCAGCTGTGAATGGGCCCTAAAGCTTTGTCATCTGTATTCAGGATCAGAAGAAGGAGAGCAGAAAGCTCCTGTAGCTTCCACTGTGTAAATCCCTACCTCTGAACTTCTTATATCATCAACATAGCTAGGAACTTGCTGGAATTGACCTGGCAATACCAGAATTACCGGATTGCTTACACCTCCAGAATTTCTATTCCAGAGATTTCTGAGTCATGAACGCTGTGCCATGCCGGTAATTGCCAGTAAAGACCATCTGCCGAGGGAGGAGGAGGAGCTGAGGCTGAAGCTGTGCCTGTGGATCGAGATGTGGGCTGCCCCCAGGGTGGAAACAAATTTAGCTGGCAGGAGTGGGGACACAGCAGAACTGAAGACGCCACCAGGGAGGTAATTGTTTGATTTTGTATGTATTTTGTAAGCAGTGTGTATGTATGTTGTATTCAGTGCATATGAATGTTGCATGTATGTGTATGTATGTAGTATGGAATTTGTATGTACATATGTACATACAGTACATGGTACTGCTGTGCTATATATGAGGAGGTAGGGAGGAAAAGAATCACAGGGGGTGCTGTGCGCTGGGTTTTATATAATTTTAAACCCTAAACCAGTGTTTCTCAACTCCAGTCCTCAAGGCGCACCAACAGGTCATGTTTTTGTAATTTCCTGCAGATGAAACAGCTGTGTAATTACTAAGGCAGTGAAACTGCTCAAATCCCCTGTGCAAATCAATGGAAATCCCCAAAACATGACCTGTTGAGGCGCCTTGAGGACTGGAGTTGAGAAACACAGCCCTAAACTGTGCACATTACACACACCTGACCCCTGCGCTATGTATGTTTCATACTTCTGACTCCCACACTCTGCATGTACACTCAAGTTTTAAGCCCCTCCCACAGTTAGTACAATTTTGCCACACCCACTATTTGCAGTGGTACACTATGCTATGTGTCACTATTAGTCCCACCCATTACCCATTCTCAACAAATCAGATTTTCCAAAGTTCCTAGGTATGATAATTGATCACATTCAAACTTACATAGAAGATTTGAATCTAATTGGTGATTGCAATAAAATGTTTTACTTTCTGTGTATGTAGAGACAAAATGTAATGAGGGTAGTACAGAAAAACTGGATGAAAAATTAAATAGCATACACTTGATTTAAACTGTCTGGCTTTGTGAAATATTTTCTTTTTAATTATTTATTTATTTATTTAGCAAATATCTTGCAGTATGTAGATGTTTAAAGTGTATGCAAACTCCAACAATCAATGTCACTTATTTGATATAAATAAATTAATAAGCGATGGCGCTAAATAGATTGGTATTTAATAAAATCCAGAAAAAGCTGCCCCTTTTTCAAGTGAACTGATCACCCATGAACATATATAGCAAAATATAATGAATGCCTTGGACCAAGAGGCACAATGCAATGCCCAGTGAATGCAGAAATGCTTGCCAAGTAGCCTTGTTTACTGTCCATGTGAACTTGAAGAATAAAAAACAAAAATGGAATGAGCACAGCAAATTTCCTCTCAATAATGTCAGTTATGTGATTACAAAATTGGGTTTACTGACAGGTCATTAAAAAACAAACAAAAAAAAACCTCTTAGGACTCTATGAAGGGTCACATATCAGATTAAAGCGGAGTCCCCACCCCCCAAAAAATAATAATTCAAATATTAGGACACTTACCAGTCCTGGAATCCAGCGATTTCGGCACCCCAGCTGATGTTTCCATTGGCTCTCGGGTGCTGCTGCCGGCATTGCCTATAAGGGAAATCGTCAGTACAGCCTTGGGCTTCACAGCCGGCTTCCTACTTTTCACATTTTCTGAATGGCCCAGTGATGGGGGAAGGAGGGGGGGGCGAACTTCCGAGGTCTCTCGGAAGTGGGGACGGATACCTGTCAAAAACAGGCATCTGCCCCCCTTCCCCCCCCCCCGAAAGGTGCCAAATGTGGCACCGGAGGGGGGGAGGAGGCAGATAAGCGGAGCTTCCACTTTTGGGTGGAACTCCGCTTTAAGCCAACATATCTTCATTGTGATGTGTAATGTATAACGCACTTGATCACAATTATTTGCTGATCTATTTTTCTATTGTAAAGAGATTCACCAATGTCTGGATGGGTTTATATTTATATTTTATCATATTTGCCCATTATTTGTTTCGGCAAAATGAATAGCAAGGCAAAAAAAAGACCAAATATATGTTCTATACACTACAATAGTGACTGTAGACTGCTAAAGTGAAAATAGGATTGCAGATTGTTTCTTTCCCCACACAAAGGAAACAGCTGCAGCTTGCTCCTGATTGAAGCTAGGCAATAAATAGGAATCCTTAATTGCTTTTTTTGAACTAAAAATAGCAGCTACTGCTTTGGTCTAGCTCCGCTGTTCTGTGTTGTTGCAATGACGCGCTCCCTATATTCACTAATACATTAATATTTAATTATGCAAAATCTTTTCACCGAATAGCTTTTAACTTCAAACCCTATAAAAAGTGTTGACAACCAACGCCATATAGAAAGCAATGTAGTTTTAGTATGATGCATGCCTCCTATGTGTACTAATTCATTCACAACAGTGATAACGACAGGGGAAGGCATTGGTTAGTATAGATAAATCTAAAAAACGCCTTCTTGTGAAGTTCATGTACACAATGCCTTACAAATACATAAAATCTAAGTCCACCTTTTGCAAAAAAACAAAAAAAAAAAGTAATAAATGCACCCATATTGTGATTTATTTTTCTGCCTTGGAGTCTGCGTGCTCTGGCTCCTGCAGACTATTCTTCCCACCACAGGTCCATATTGAGGTATGGAATGTCAGTTACTGAGCTTGAGGAAGTATCAATGGGCTACAAGTGCAGTGGTTTTGTAAAAATATACAAAGCCACTATGCATTCACTATTTAACATCAAAGAAATAAGTATGCTGCCATTGCTGACCTCTCATTAAAAATGTGAACTGCCTGATGTCATGCTATTGCTTTGTCTATAAACCTGTCTGAGACACTATGGGAGTTTTTTTTTACGAAAGGCAAAGCCACGTTGCACTACAAGTGCAAGCTACAAGTGCAAAGTGTACTTGAAATTGCACTGAAAGTGCACTTGGAAGTGCAGTCGCTGTAAATCTGAGGGGTAGATCTGAAATGAGGGGAAGCTCTGCTGATTATATTATCCAATCATGTGCAAGCTAAAATGCTGTTTTTTATTTTCCTTGCATGTCCCTCTCAGATTTACAGCGACTGCACTTTCAAGTGCACTTTCAGTGCAATTTCAAGTGCACTTTGCACTTGTAGTGCATGCAAAGTGGATTTGCCTTTTGTAAAAAAAAACACGTCAGGACAAATTTAGAGGAAAATAATAGATTTTTCTTGACAGGCTGCATTCTTGTTTTGGGTCTGTCAGTTAGCAATGTTTAAGTCCTTCACAGCCAGAAAATTAAGCAAACCAGATCAGATTTATTTTATGGCAAGTCTGCTTTAAACCTAATAGTTTTTTTAACTTTAAATGGAACAAATGGGTGTTTGTATATATATTTTTTTCCTGTATTTTGGTGTTTATTAGCAAAAGAGAAAAGCCTGTTGTTTACAGAGCTCTATAACTCAAGCTTTAGTTCATACACAGTAATTCCTCCCTTATTAGACAGCTCAGTACCAATCTTAATGCACTACACGAAAAATCGGGCGAAAATCGGTCGTTCAGACAGTTCTTTCGTTTTTCGAACAGTTAATGGGCACAAAATCGATAATCGTTGGGACATTTTTGAGCCGAAAAAACGAAAGACAAGTTTGGGAATTTTCTGCCGAACGAACGATAAATCGGAAGGTTAATGTGTTTCTCGTCCGAACTTTCTGCACTAGGTATATGTAAAAAAAAAAAAAAAAATTTTTATTTATGTCCACTGAACGATTTATCTGTCATTACATGATGGCAATATCGTTTGCGCTCACGGCCGAACGTTCATTTTCCGAAAGTTCGTTCGGACGATTTTTCGTAGAGTGTATGGCCAGCATTAGCCAGACAAAGCCGGCTATACAGGTGCCTGATTTTGCTGTGCTTTCTCTTTATCTAACCATGATGGTAATCTGTAAAACTTTCCTCATGTACTTAATTTATGTTTGCAAAACAAAAAGGACATACAAAAAGGATATACATAAAAAAATAAAAAAAATAAAACAGCTATAATACATCAGTTTAAAAACATAAACTTAAGAAACAAAAAAAATCCTTTAAAAAAAAACAACCTATTTTCATGCTTTATTGTTACTGTTCTCCTTCAGCCCTGGTTTACACTTATGCGATGTGGGAAACGCAATGAATCTTGTTGTGATCTGCTGTGGGTGTCAACACCCATGCAATGCGATTCAGGTGCAGGGGAAAAAAAGGTTGCTGCACCATGTGCGGATGCGACACGGGTTTAACAATACAAAATGTATGGCCGAAATCGCACCGCACAGACATCGCATGTGATGTGCACAGGAATGTGGTGTGATTTCTGTGCGAATCACATGCGGTGTCTACATTGCACAAGTGCGAACGCAGGCTTAGCCTCTTTGCAGCCTGCTTACATGCACCAATGCATGTATTGATTGAAATGACTTTTGAATTTACATTCTTTTTTACACAAAAAGACTGCAAATTTAAAAAGCACAGCAATATGCTTTTCAAATGTGCATTTCACTCCACTCGCTTTGGGAGTTTAAAAGTTGGTACAGAACCATGGAAATGAGTGGACATTTTTTTATTGAAAAAAAATAAATAAAAAAACACTAGGAGAGTCAAGACATAACCCACTAAAGTCACATCACCAGCTCCACTACAACCTCAGAGCTCTTTGTACAATGTTAGGCAGAGGAAGTTCCATATAATACTGGCTGCACAGATCTAATAATGTGTGGGACAATGTAGAGAAGAGAGCAATAGCTGATCTCCATTATAAGAAAAGCCTCTCCCGCAATGCATACCAGCACTGTACACTGCCCCTACTGCTAAAGTCAAAGCTAACAGGACTCTGTTATAATTAAAAAATGGCACTCAGCAAGGGTGCCTGCTTTCGCCCCTGATATTTGCTCTCTCACTGGAGCTGCTATTATGTAAAATTAGAAATAACCTAAATATATCTGGAGTGTCTCATACCAACAGGTCTTTTTAGATATAATTAGGGACTAATTACAGTATGTAAACGGTATACTTTTTAACTACAGCAGCACTAACAGCAGCACTATACAACAGCATTCTTCCTTGCATAGATTGCATAAAAAATTAAATGTTTGCAACAGAGTATCAAAAACAAATATATATATATATATATATATATATATATATATATATATATATATATATTAGGGATGTTACTGATTAAAATTTTTGTGTTCGATTAATCGTTTTTTTTTTTTTAATCGATTAATCGACTAATTTTGATTAATTATAAGGCACATACAGATCCAACTACTTTTAGCTGATCTCCTTGCAGGCTGATTCTCAGTGCAGCTACCAACCACTGAAAAAATGGATAGCAGGATACAAAAAACACACAAAGGCACTGCTCGATGGGAATAGCATTAAAACTTTTATAGTCTTCAAGTAGGTAACAAAATAAATATTGCAATGGAGATAAAATCGATGTAGCTCCATAAACTGTAAAAATGGTGCGAGTAATACCAAACAGTAGCAAAAGCAGTCATAAAAACATGTAGCTAAGTATGATACTGGTATAAAAATGTGTACAATGATACCACTGCTGAATCCAGATGAGGAGGGGTTAACATCAGTCCGTCAGCATGTAGATGTCCCGTGAAGGGAACTATCACAACTCCCAGTGGATGGCTGTAGAATCCCAGGTTGATAGAGGGAAGTGTAACAGCCCTTGCGTGTGGCAGATAGTAAGGTCCCGCCGGCATGCAGATATGAAGGCACAGCAAAGGAACCCTTGGACAAGGCAAGCCCCGCCGGTGTCCGTGACGTCACCGGATCTCCGATGGAACTCCCTGAAGACCCGGAAGCCAGCGGAGAGGTGAGTACCGATCAAAAGAATTAATTGATTAATCAAAGAATTAATAATTAATTTCCACAGTCCTAATATATATATATGTAGCGGGTACTTACTTTCCCGCCGTAAGTTTTTGAATTTTTCGGTGACACCAGTGGTGTATCTCCGGAGGTCCACTGGGTGGCGCTGTCACTGTGGGTCGACGGACGGATACCGCTGTGTGCTGAGCTTACTTTTGTCCTCTCTGGGCAGCGGTATGGTGGGGCGGGGAACCCGCCGTGCTTGCTGGGAGAGGGGATAAAAGGGGCCGGCCATCTTGGTCACGGGGTTGTTGGTCCCTGGCACCTTTAGCCTGTGGACGGAGTTCGTGTTTGTCCTCTAGGCGGACTAGGCCTAGAGGACCACCAGAGATCGTGTTCCATCTCAGGCACCTTTAGCCTGGGGTGAGGTACTCGGACGGCGGTCCGGAGCTCAGTGCCCAACACTGAGTTCCGCGAGGGAAGGATCCTAGGGTACTCCGCAGATGGATGCCTGAATCCGAGGTGGGCGTAATGGACCAGGAAGAGCTCCTCATCTGAAGACCCGGTGCAGCATACTGCCGGTGACGGGTGAGCCTCTTGTGGGAGACCGCCTGGAAGGTGAATTTCCCTCGTGCGGAGACCATAACCCACTCTTTGGAGGAGAGTGGAGGATCGAACTTGTGTCTGGGCCTATTCGTACACACACCTCCTTTTCTGTTCTATAGCCAAGGGAGTCCATGTTATGTGCTAAATAAAGGAGTGTTGGACTTTAGCGGTGTGTGGCTCAAGTTTCTGGTAGACGAGGTTCTCGGAGACTCTTGGAGGGAGAATCCGATGCACAACACAGGCCCGAAGGTAAAGGAAGGCATTGCTAATACCACTTATACATCTGTGGTGGAAGCCAGGCGTAGCGCACCCTCTCCCTCCCCTATCATACCCCTAGACCAGAGACATAGCGAGCAGAACTTTAATAGAGGGGACTGGGAGAGGGGAGGAAGAGCCCGCTACACGTGGGGGCTCGGGTCCGGGATATGTGTTGTGCATCACTTTGTAGAAGGTGTCTGCCAGACCGAGTTAAGCGAATAGGCCAAAGTGCAGCCCTGCTCGAAAGTCGTGGACATGACCTCAGAAGGGGAAAGGCCCGCGCAGGAAGAGTGGTGAAAGGGGGAAAACCCAGCCGTGTGACGGACTACACGTGGGGTTTTTTAATTGCACTGCGCCACCAGACACAACCCCCACCGCTTAGTTCGTGGGCGTGTCTCAACCAAGCAAAGTGGAAAAGCCTGCGAACTGGAGCAAAAGGGGAGGAGTCCAATATGTGTGACGGACTACACGTGGGACATTGGCACGAAAAACTCTGCAGTGTGAGATGGAACAGCAACAGGTCGCCATGTTTGGACCCGCCTCATGGATTCCGGTTCACCCGGCGACTACAACATTGACTGCTGCTGCTCCGATAACGGATACGGGGATCCGATTGAAGCCGAGGGGTCGATTCGCCCTATACTCATGTATGGACGTTGAGGCCCTGGGTATGATTTGCCCCGGGTGTTCGGGACTGGTATGCCTGTTGAAGCCATTTGGACATTGTGAGGCCTGTGGGGAGTTCACGTTTGAAGTGGATCCGGAGGTTGAGAGGCCGAAGACCATCTACCCAGGCCGGGCTTCAGGTACCGTCACTCAGAAGGGAGGAATTGCGGCTGTGAGAGTCACCCCTGCGCACACTGCAGCGACCGCGGAGGAGGTCGTGAAACATCAACGGGAGAAATCCGAGGATGCTGACTCGGTCACCACTGTCTCACAGCGTCCGCCACTGAAGAAAAGAACCAGCGTGGTAGCCCCGACCAGCGGTGGTGGTGGACCGTCTCGCATGCTTACGCCAGACCCAGAGGGATCCGTTGACGGGAGTTCCGGACGCCCCAGAAAAGGTCAAGGTAAGCCGGCAGAGAAGACTTGGTGTGAGGGAGGAGGTGTCGAGACGGCATGGCCTAGCAAGTCCCCGTAGTGTGGATGTTCTGTTTCCACACAGGGCTACATACCCGCGGAGGAGTGTGACACCTCTGACCTGGAATCTTTTTCTGATGCGGGAGATGATGCATTGATAGATGACTTGTTTGCCAAGAAGGGCTGGGACAAGGTACCGCTTGCTTCATTCCGTGGAAGTGGGAATTCACCTATGTCTGTAGGGGAGAGCACACCCAGGGTGGAGGCATCAGCGCCTGAAGGAGAATCCTTTCCTCAACTTGTCCCTGCATCCCCGGCACCATTTGTATCTGACACTGGGGTCAAGAGACTGTTGTTGCGGTCCCCAATGCCCAGAATGGAGGTGGTCAAGGCACCTCGTCATCCAGACTCAGTTGTTTTGCCTGGTGAAGGGGAAAAAGCTACCATGCCTCCTTTAGCAAGATTACAGCGTTTATTCAGTCAAAAGGTTGCAGCGGAGTACGGCTGGGAGTACCCTTACTTATCGAAGGACTTGTTTTATGAGGTGCAAGTGTACCAGGAGCGCTGGTACAATGACTTTGTGTGGACCCACCTCAAAGTTCCACACGCACGCAGATACCTAACATGTTCTCCAAAGGCTTCACAGCGCTTCAAAGACTGCAAGGCAGAATGGATGGTGGGAAGACACATCCACGCAGACAAAGTAGTGATCAGACGCAAAGAAGGCGAAGATGTAGAGTACCATCTAGAGACTATGGATCAGCACTTGAAGCCACTGATTCTGCCACATCCCCGTTTCTACCTTTAGGAGAGAAAGACTCCAATATTATCATGCTGCTGAACTTTCTGGGGAAATTGTGTTTTGTGTGCCCACAGAGAAAAAAAAAAAAAGGAACTGTTCCTGTTTGTTTCTATCTTACTGCAAGGAGACCACAGACTCTGGGGTAGATAGGGTTAGAGAGAAAGGAGAAGAAGTTCCACGGGTGCAGTTACCGCGAGGCTGTCACCAGGTGGCAGTGTCGTGCAACGTTATAAACACTTCTCACGCATTCACTCTTTGGAGAAACATGAATTTCTTTTAGGAGAAATTTATTTTCCTCATACACACGGATACATGTGTCAGGGTTTTACATGTTAAATTGTATTTCTTTTCCCTCTACAGGAGGACATCCCAGCAAGATTACATACTCTGAGGAGGTCTTTAGTTAGGATGGGGGGGAAAAGTAAAATGTTGAAATGTGATTTCATGTTGAATGTGTTGTCTTTCACTCCTCTTTTATTACAGGGGCTCAGACACAACTTCTTCGTTAGGAGAGTTTACAAAAAGTTTTTTCTGTTTTCAATTGTTAGTGGTTTCTGGACTGGATCATGTCAGTTGTTTAGGATGTGATTTACTCCAGACACTGGGGACCAGTGTCAAATAACAGGGGGGAGTATGTAGCGGGTACTTACTTTCCCGCCGTAAGTTTTTGAATTTTTCAGTGACACCAGTGGTGTATCTCCGGAGGTCCACTGGGTGGCGCTGTCACTGTGGGCCGACGGACAGATACCGCTGTGTGCTGAGCTTACTTTTGTCCTCTCTGGGCAGCGGTATGGTGGGGCGGGGAACCCGCCGTGATTGCTGGGAGAGGGGATAAAAGGGGCCGGCCATCTTGGTCACGGGGTTGTTGGTCCCGGGCACCTTTAGCTTGCGGACGGAGTTCGTGTTTGTCCTCTAGGCGGACTAGGCCTAGAGGACCACCGGAGATCGTGTTCCATCTCAGGCACCTTTAGCCTGGAGTGAGGTACTCGGACGGCGGTCCGGAGCTCAGTGCCCAACACTGAGTTCCGCGAGGGGAAGGATCCTAGGGTACTCCGGAGATGGATGCCTGAATCCGAGGTGGGCGTAATGGACCGGGAAGAGCTCCTCATCTGAAGACCCGGTGCAGCATACTGCCGGTGACGGGTGAGCCTCTTGTCGGAGACCGTCCGGAAGGTGAATTTCCCTCGTGCGGAGACCATAACCCACTCTTTGGAGGAGAGTGGAGGATCGAACTTGTGTCTGGGCCTATTCGTACACACACCTCCTTTTCTGTTCTATAGCCAAGGGAGTCCATGTTATGTGCTAAATAAAGGAGTGTTGGACTTTAGCGGTGTGTGGCTCAAGTTTCTGGCAGACGAGGTTCTCGGAGACTCTTGGAGGGAGGATCCGACGCACAGCACAGGCCTGAAGGTAAAGGAAGGCATTGCTAATACCACTTATACATCTGTGGTGGAAGCCAGGCGTAGCGCACCCTCTCCCTCCCCTATCATACCCCTAGACCAGAGACATAGCGAGCAGAACTTTAATAGAGAGGACAGGGAGAGGGGAGGAAGAGCCCGCTATATATATATATATATATATATATATATATATATATACACAGCGTGGCCAAAAGTTTTGAGAATGACACAAATATAAATTTTTAGAAAGTCTGCTGCTTCAGTGTTCTTAGATCTTTTTGTCAGGTGTTACTATGGTATACTGAAGTATAATTACAATAATTTCAAACTGTAAGTTTCAAAGTCTTTTATTGACAGTTACATTAAGTTTATTCAAAGAGTCAATATTTGCAGTGTTGACCCTTCTTTTTCAAGACCTCTGCATTTCGCCCTGGCATGCGGTCAATCAACTTCTGACTGATGGCAGGCTGTTCTTGCATAATCAGTGCTTGGAGTTTGTCAGAATCTGTGGGGTTTTTTTTTTTTTTTGTTCACACGCCTGTTAAAGGATTGACCACAAGTTCTCAATGGGATTAAGGTCTGGGGAGTTTCCTGGCCATGGACCCAAAGTTTAGATTTTTGTTCCCCAAGCCACTGAGTTATCACTTTTGGCTTATGTCAAGGTGTTCCATCATGCTGGAAAAGGCATTGTTCGTCACCAAACTGCTCTTGGATGGTTGGGAGAGGTTGCCCTCGGAGGATGTTTTTGTACCATTCTTTATTTATGGCTGTGTTCTTAGGCAAAATTGTGAGTGAGCCCACTCCATTGGCTGAAAAGCATCCCCACACATAAATGGTCTGAGGATGCTTTAGTGTTGGCATGACACAGGACTTCTCCAGACAAGGTTTTTTCCGGATGCCCCAAACAATCAGAAAGGGGATTCATCAGAGAAAATGACTTTATCCCAATCCTCAGCAGTCCAATCCCTGTACCCTTTGCAGAATATCAGTCTGTCCCCGATGTCTTTCCTTCTTTGCTGCTCCTTCTTGACACCAGGCCATCCTCCAAAAGTCTTCACCTCACTGTGCGTGCAGATGCATTCACACCTGCCTGCCGCCATCCCTGAGCAAGCTCTGCACTGGTGGTGCCCTGATCCCGCAGCTGAATCAACTGTAGGAAATGGTCCTGGTGCTTGCTGGACTTTGTTGGTTGCCCTGAAGCCTTCTTTACAAATACAGTGGAAATGTTTTTATGGGATTAAGTTCATTTTCATGGCAAAGAGGAACTTTGCAATTAATTGCAATTCATCTGATCCCTCATCACATCTGGAGTATATGCAAATTGCCATCATAAAAACTTTGTGAAAAATATTAATTATGTAATTCTCAAAACTTTTGGCCACAGCTGTATATACATTATTTTATCACAAAACATGAAAAGGTGAACCAACACACAACACCCTCCCGCCCCCACCCCTTCCCAATCACCACTGCAATTACCTCTTTGGATGATTATCTTTCATTGCCAATGTTAGCTGATGCGGGGAGGGCTCAGAGAGGTTCTCATTGCTCAGCGCGGTCATGTACCAGTGCTGAACAATGCTGGCTGTGTACAGCAGGTGTGGGCAGCAGAAGATAATTGACAAAGGAGATAAGTGCAGTGGTGACCTGGGGTGTAGTGGGTTATTTCACATTTTACATTTTTTGTGAAATGTAGACTAACCCCTTAAGTAATTACAAAGTAATTGCAGAATCAATATGTCCATAGCAGAAATGTAAACATTGCTCTTGTCTATAAGTGGTATACAAACACTGAAGTGGTTAAGAAAGTACCCAGAGAATTGGTTTAAAGCATTGCTAACGAAGAAGCAAGCATGTAAGAATAGAAATCCATATCCATATTAATTTGTATTATATAGCAGAAAGCACTCAAAGGATAACCTGCTGAAATAGAAAGATTATCAGAAGGTGTAGAATTTTTTTACTATTTATACAGTATTTTGCTTTTATTTAGAGAGGCACGCTGAGAAGTCATACTTTCAAAGAATACATTTCAGCAGTATTTTTGATTAAAAATGCCCAAAGACTTTTTGGGATACTGTAACTCTCGACCGGGCAGAAAGTGATTCTTTAGCAGGATGTACAGTATATTGCAGGGATTCATAACCTAACCTGTCATGACCATTGAAGTTAGAAGAGAAGTATGGCCAATGTTTTTTTGGCCATACTACTCTTGTTGGTCAGAGGAGTGGACTTACTTGTGCCCTCCTGTGACCCTAAATCAATGGACAGCAGGCTTTAACCTGTCTTCGGCTGATGTCACCGAGCTGTTCCAGGCACTCCAATAATGCCAGAATCCACCCAGATGCCTGATTGTCAGCTAGATCAACCGCTCAGAATACAAGTGAGAGCCTGAGCCAACCACTCATGCCCCCTCCCCAGCAGGTAGTTTATCTTTGGTTGAAAGAAAACATGTGCTGCAGATATACTGCTTATCATTTGGCTGCTTATTACGCCCTTTTTTTAATAATTGTTTTTGTTTCACCAGACAAGTCTATTGTGGGAAAATACAGGTGAGTCTCAAGTTACTATGAATTATGAGCTAGGCCTTGATAGGCTGAAACGCGTTAGTGTTGGTTCTGTTTGGAACATGTGCACTCCTTGGACGAAATAAAGAGACATTGCATTAATCCTCACCTGGTTGCTGACTTTATTTACATGGAGTCATAAGGAAGCACCCCTCTGCTTCACTGTCCAAAATAGATTGTTAAGCAACAATAATGGAGTTATAACAGTGTATACGTGCACAAACAAAATCAGCCTCTCTTTTGTTACCATGCAATATGAGAAAGTCCCAGGTGACAGGGATTGTAGCAAACCTATACAGCAAGTCAGTAGGTTGAGCCGAAAGCATGCCATAGATGGATTGAAAATTGCCCAATTCAGCAAGGACCAGTCAATTTTTGATCCATCTATGGGAATGTTGGAAAATTTTCCTTCGATCAGCACTGCAGCTAACTGTCTGAATTGCTGATCAGAGGATAGAGAATTCCTCTAAACACCTCGAATGTGTGGATAGAGGAATATATGGGGTTTTTTTTTTCAGCCAGCAGGCTGAAAAAGCGATCCATCTATGGTCAGCTTAAGGAGTTTTAAGAGCAAATAAAAATATACAGGTGTTCTTTGTGCTTGGTTCACACATAAAGCATTTCCTTGGTTTAGGGCAAGTAAATGCAGACCTTGAATCATTTTATGAATCCCTCTGGACCGAGTGCAATTGTGAATACATTCTTTTACTCTGTTATCCTCTGTATTTATGGGCCTTAAATGACTGGACTGTACCCTTATTAACCATCTGTGTCTATAAATACTGGCTTGATTTACTAAAACTCTGTATTTGGCCAGGCTTTGTAAAAGTCTCACACATTTGGTATTGCCATACTCAGGAGGAGTAGCAGAATGTATTTTGGGGTGTAATTTTTGATATGTACATGTTATGTGTTGGTAATATCTTATAAATGGACAACTTTGTATAAAAAAAATGCGTTTTCATTTTTTTTCCCACATATTCCAAAAACTTCTGGAAAAAAATGAACCGTTTAAAAGACTCATTATGCCTCATAGATTATACGTTGGGGTGTTAGCCTTCCAAAATGGGGTCATTTTGTGGGCGTTTCCATTGTCCTGGTGCTCCAGGGCCTTCAAAATTGTGATAGGTTGTCATCAAATGAGATGTGCAATTTATGCTCGTAGAGCGCCTGACGGTGCTACTTGGATGTTAGACCTCTATATGTGGTCAGGCTGTGTAAAAGTCTCACACATGTGGCATCACTATACTCAGGAGGAGTAGCATAATGTATTTTGGGGTGTCATTGCAAGTATGCATGTGCTGTGTGAGAGAAATAACTTGTTATTATGACAATTTTGTGCAAAAAAATAAAAATGTCAAAAATTTCCCAAGAATTGTGGGAAAAAATTACAACTTCAAAAAACTCACCATGCCTCTTACTAAATACATTGGAATGTCTGCTTTCCAAAAAGGGATAATTTGAGGGGCATTTGTACTTTCCTGGCTTGTTAGGGTCTCAAGAAATGAGATAGGCCTTCAGTACATCAGGTGTGATCAGATGTGATCATTTTTCAATGATTTGCACCATAGCTTGTAGACTCTATAACTTTCACAGAGACCAAATAATATACACTTTTTTTGGTTATTTTTACTAAAGATATGTAGCAGTATACATTTTGGCCCAATTGTATGAAGAAAAATTACTTATTTGCAAAATTTTACAATAGAAACTAAAAAAAAAAGTTTTTTTTTAAAAAAAATCTCAATTTTTTCACTTATATTGCAAAAAATAAAAAACTTTTGATGATTAAATACCACCAAAAGAAAGCTCTGTTTGTGAGAAAAAAATGATAAAAATTTGGTTTGGGTACAGTGTAGCATGACTGAGTAATTGTTATTCAAAGTGTGAGAGCGCTGAAAGCTACAAATTGGTCTGGTAAGGAAAGGTGTATAAAAGCCCTGTATTGAAGTGGTTAAATGCCACGGTCTACCTGAGTATTATTCCTGACCATGTCCATCCATTTATGACTACACTGTACCTATCTTCTGATGGCTACTTCCAGCAGGATAATGCACCATGTCACAAAGCTCAAATCATCTCACCACTGGTTTCCTAAACATGACAATTAATTCACTGTACTCCAATGGCCTCCACAGTCTCCAGAGTCTCAATCCAATAGAGCACCTTTGGGATGTAGTGGATTGGGGGATTCACATCATGGATGTGCAGTCGACAAATCTGCAGCAACTGTGTGTTGCATATTGTTCAATGTCCAGCAAGGCTAGAACAAACTATTATACGTGGAGCTGCATGTGAGACAGGCAGTGCTATATATGTGTGCTGTTATTTAACAAAATGCTTGCCTACAACAGCTCACACAGAAAGATATTTGAAAAAAACACCCAAGTTTTACAAAGCTCCTAAAACAAATTGCTGTTATTTCACACCAAGCTCAAGTTTACAATATGCTGCCTCTGCAGTCACAGCCGTCACTCGGATACAAATTTGTCTAAACCTTGTACCACAGGCATACCTGATTAGGATCCTTCTCCAATAGCATGCAGCAACAGCCCTGATGAAGGGGTAGTCTCTGCTCCTCTGAAACACATTGGCTTGATTTTATTTGTTGCTACCCTCAATAAAACATATTTTAATTTACTGGACACGGGACGCTCTTTTCCATCTGCTTTCCAAGTTTACAATATGTCTACGACTGGGTACGCAAAACATGCAATACTAAAACACTTGGATGGGGAGTGGACATTAGTAAAGACAAAATATAATGACAAAAGAGGGCTCAAGACACCACAGAAGGTTTTATTATCATTGAAGTAGTAATGATCTTAAAAAACACCCAAAAACATCCTCCTAAAGGCTGTTTTTAAATTCTATGCACTAATTTATACCAAAAATTATACTGTACTCATACAGTACAGTACTGTACTAAGATACATCTTGGAATAACAGCCACAAGGAACATTTCTTGATCCTTAAGGATAAAGAACTCTTACAAGCTCATGCTAAGGTGGTATCTTAATACCTCTCCCTTCTTTTCAGTGGGTAGGGGTACTAGGCAGGGATGCCCTTTATCCCCATTTCTAATCACACTTATGATGGAACCTTTAGCAGTGGCACTCAGATCGTCTAGTGAATTCAAGGCCATTAGAGTGGGAACTATTAAGGAATGGCTGGCATTATATGCAGATGACATGCTTTTGTTTCTGGAGGACCCTTGGTCCTCGCTACAGGCAGCCCTGAAAATTCTGAATGATTTTACAAACCTTTTCGGGCCTGAAGGTGAATTGGAATAAGTCCTCCATTTTGCCTTTGGATGCTGGGGCTAGGGAGAAGGCTGACCTCAGTCTGCCGTTAAAGTGGGTTTCCTCCATTACTTATTTAGGAGTTAAGATTACAGCCGACTGTACTGATTATATGACACTTAACTTGTTGCCCCTATTGACCTTCTTTAAGCAGAAGCCTCAGGCCTGGCAGAGGCTTCCACTGTCGCTAATAGGAAGAATAAACTTACTGAAGATGAAAATTCTTCCAGTCATTTTGTACTTCTTGCGACACGCCCCAGTGTGGGTCCCTAAGTCCTTTTTCAAACAGTTGGATGGCATTACTAGCTCGTTCCTCTGGACACCCAAACCACCACGCATTGGACTCAAGGTGCTTCAGGAACCCTGGGGACAAGTGGGATTGGCCCTGCCCGACTGGAGGAAATATTATCTCGCCAGCCAACTGGTGTTTGCCCATGGATAGTTGAAGTCTGACGATGGGGACTCACTTAGGGTCATATGAGACCCTTCACTTGGCCATCCATAGAGGTGCAAAATCGGACCTATCCCCTGACACTGTCCATTAAGGCTACAGCCTTCAAGGCTATTAAAGCATGGGAGGAGGCGGTTGAATTAGCATGCCCGAGTTATTTGGGTTTCTCGCCACACACTCTGCTGTGGGGGAACCCTAAATTGCCTCACTTCTTCTCCTTCTCGGATCCCATGGTGTGGGTGGTCAGGGGAATAAAGCTCTTAAAGGACATCTCAAGGGATGGGGTACTCTTGACTTTTGATCAATTCAAGGCCAGACACGATCTCCCTAACTCGTATTTTTTCAGGTTCATACAACTTCGCCATGCCTTCCAGGCTCAATTCCGGGAGAGGGCGGTAGAATCCATCCCGTCGGCACTGGAAGATATGCTTATGGTAGAAGACCTTCCCAAAACTCTGTCTGTCACATATAAGGAACTGTTTAAGAGGAGCCCGGTGGCGCTGACTAAATGTAGGGAGCGCTGGGAGGGGGAAGTCCCTGATATAGAGGGGGAAGAATGGGATGATATGTGGGACCACCGCTTCAAACACTTGGTTTCTGCAAGGGATAGACTAATACACTTTACATTTTTACACAGAATTTACTTCACTACTGCCAGGCTTTCAGTAATCTACCCATCTGTCTCCTCGGTGTGCTGAAGATGCTCCTTTTCACAGGCTGATGCTAAACACATTTTCTGGGAATGCATTCAGATCAAGACCTTCTGGGAGGGGGTGGCCTCCTGCATAGAAGACATACTGAAGGTGCCTATCCCCATATCAATTAGGGTATGTCTATTGGGCCTGGTGGAGGAAGTGGTTCCCTCCAGAGCTCTTAGGACATTACTGAATATACTATTCTTCTATGGGAGGAAGGCCATCTTAGTTAAATGCAGGTCGTCTGCACCCCCTAGTATATCCTTTTGGAAAGGGATTGTGAATTCCATGATGCCTTACTATAAGGCAACGTATCTCTCCAGAAGGTGTGAGAAGAAGTTTGACAAAGTATGGCAAGCATGGTTTAACTCTGATAAAACTGTTGGCTAGGTCGGCCCGCTGTCTCGTCTGCTGTAAATAACTGACCCCCTGAGCCGGGCCCAGAAAGTCCTCTAATATCTCCCTGACATGCTGAGGGTGGGGCTTAAATAATTGTGGGTACATCCTCTGGGTATGGAATTAGTCTGCTGGTGGTAGAAATGCATTGTCATGTCGTTACATTAGCCACATTTGCATGCCCGTGGTCTGTAACCCTGTGTATCCCCTTTTATTTGGTGAATCTGCAATCCGAGGACTGTGGTGAACTGAGTTATGGGCTGTATTTTTGGTATCTTAAATCCTAAGTGATTCCTAAACTGTATTCCTTTGCTTCTTCTTATTGATTCTGTAATTGCGGGGCCATAGGTGACCTCTTTCACATAGGTTGGACTTGCCCTTCTGCCATTAATTTCTGGAATGAAATAGAAGTTCCCATTTTCAATAAGCTTACATTTATGTGAAACTAACCAGTTTTATTAAGTTATCAAATACAATGCTATTTCAATCAAGTTAAAAATTCTCTCTCATATATGTTATCTGCAGCTTGCTAGATGATAGCTGTATCTTGGAAAGCTATTGATCTTTCAAAAAATAAATGGCTTGTCAAGATAGAGAAGCAAGAACAAAGCCTGTTTCAAATCTCATTATCCAAACTGTAACTGGCCTATGGAACTATAAATGTTCTTCAATGCCCTGGCAAAAACTTTGTATTATCTTTTTCCAATTTATGGTAGTTTAGATATACCTAAATTATTGCTTAATACTTCTGACAAAAGCCATACATGGGCCAAACTGTATCTTTCAGGTTTACAGAAACTGTATTTAACCACTTGCCTACCAGGCCATTTCTTACATTTCTCTCTTACATGTAAAAATCATAATTTTTTTGCTAGAAAATGACATAGAACCCCCAAACATTATATATATATATATATATATATATATATTTTTAGCAGAGACCATAGAGCATGAGGGTCTTGCAATCTCTCATGGGACTTGTAGTTTCACCACAGCTGGAAGGCCAAGGTTGCCTACCCCTGCCCTAGAGAATAAAATGGCGGTCGTTAAAACTTTTTATCTCGCACGGTATTTGAGCAACAATTTTTCAAACGCATTTTTTAGGGGAAAAAACTGTTTCATGTATTAAAAAAACCAGTAAAGTTAGCCCAATTTTTTTGCATAATGTGAAAGATGATGTTACGCAGAGTGAGTAGTTACCTAACATGTCACACTTCAAAATTGCACACGCTCGTGGAATGGCACCAAACTTTGGTACTTAAAAATCCCCATATGCGACTGGTTACATGTTTTGAGTTACAGAGGAGGTACAGGGTTAGAATTATTGCTCTTGCTCTAACATCCACAGCGATACCTCACGTGTGGTTTGAACACCGCTTGCATATGTGGGCGCATCTTATGTATGCGCTCGCTTCTGTATGCAAACACACACAGGGACATGGCTACATTGCTGAGCACTGATCAGGCTGCATTTCTGGACACTGATCAGGCTGCATTGCTGGGCACTGATCAGGCTTTATTACTGGACACTGATCAGGCTGCATTGCTGGGCACTGATCAGGCTTAATTGCTGGACACTGATCAGGTTGCATTTCTGGACACTGATCAGGCTGCATTGCTGGGCACTGATCAGACTTTATTACTGGACACTGATCAGGCTGCATTGCTGGGCACTGATCAGGCTTAATTGCTGGACACAGGTCAGGCTGCATTGCTGGACACTGATCAGGCTGCATTACTGGGCACTGATCAGGCTGCATTGCTGGGCACTGATCAGGTTTCATTGCTGGACACAGGTCAGGCTGCATTGCTGGACACTGATCCGGCTGAATTACTGGGCACCGATCAAGCTGCATTGCTGGACACCGATCAGGCTGCATTGCTGGGCATTGATCAGGCTGCATTGTTGAACACTGATCAGGCTGCATTTCTGGACACTGATCAGGCTGCATTGCAGGGCATTGATTAGGCTGCATTGCTGGGGACTCATCAGGTTGCATTGCTGGACACTGATCAGGCTGCATTGCTGGACACGTCAGGCTGCATTGATGGGCACTGATCAGGCTGCATTGCTGGGCACTGATCAGGCTGCATTTCTGGACACAGGTCAGGCTGCATTGCTGGACACTGATCAGGCTGCACTGCTGGACACAGGTCAGGGTGCATTGCTGGGCACTGATCAGGCTGCATTGATAGACACTGATCAGGCTGTATTGCTGGGTACAGGTCAGGCTGCATTTTTTGTTATTATAGCATACAGGTTAAATTATTTTGTTGTTACATTTGTATCTACAGTGGGTACGGAAAATATTCAGACCCCCTTAAATTTTTCACACTTTCTTATATTGCAGCCATTTGCTAAAATCATTTAAGTTAATTTTTTTCCTCATTAATGTACACACAGCACCCCCATATTGACAGAAAAACACAGAAATGTTGACATTTTTGCAGATTTATTAAAAAAGGAAAACTGAAATATAACAAGGTCCAAAGTATTCAGACCCTTTGCTGTGACACTCATATATTTAACTCAGGTGCTGTCCATTTCTTTTGATCATCCTTGAGATGCTACACCTTCATTTGAGTCCAGCTGTGTTTGATTATACTGATTGGACTTGATTAGGAAAGCCACACACCTGTCTACCTTACATCTGACAGTGCATGTCAGGACAAATGAGAATCATGAGGTCAAAGGAACTGCCTGAAGAGCTCAGACAGAATTGTGGCAAGGCACAGATCTGGCCAAGGTTACAAAAAAAATTCTGCTGCACTTAAGGTTCCTAAGAGCACAGTGGCCTCCATAATCCTTAAATGGAAGACGTTTGGGGCGACCAGAACCCTTCCTAGAGATGGCCTTCCGGCCAAACTGAGCTATCGGGGGAGAAGAGCCTTGGTGAGAGAGGTAAAGAACCCAAAGATCACTGTGGCTGAGCTCCAGAGTTGCAGTCGGGAGATGGGATAAAGTTGTAGAAAGTCAACCATCACTGCAGCCCTCCACCAGTCGGGGCTTTATGGCAGAGTGGCCCAACGGAAGCCTCTCCTCAGTGCAAGACACATGAAACCCTGCATGGAGTTTGCTAAAAAAAACACCCGAAGGACTCCAAGATGGTGAGAAATAAGATTCCCTGGTCTGATGAGACCAATATAGAACTTTTTGGCCTTAATTCTAAGCGATATGTGTAGAGAAAACCAGGCACTGCTCATCACCTGTCCAATACAGTCCCAACAGTGAAGCATGGTGGTGGCAGCATCATGCTGTGGGGGTGTTTTTCAGCTGCAGGGACAGGACGACTGGTTGCAATCAAAGGAAAGATGAATGCGGCCAAGTACAGGGATATCCTAGATGAAAACCTTCTCCAGAGTGCTCAGGACCTCAGACTGGGCCGAAGGTTTACCTTCCAACAAGACAATGACCCTAAGCACACAGTTAAAATAACGAAGGAGTGGTTTCACAACAACTCCGTGACTGTTCTTGAATGGCCCAGCCAGAGCCCTGACTTAAACCCAATTGAGCATCTCTGGAGAGACCTAAAAATGGCTGTCCAACAACGTTTACCATCCAACCTGACAGAACTGGAGAGGATCTGCAAGGAGGAATGGCAGAGGCTCCCCAAATCCAGGTGTGAAAAACTTGTTGCATCTTTCTCAAAAAGACTCATGGCTGTATTAGATCAAAAGGGTGCTTCTACTAAATACTGAGCAAAGGGTCTGAATACTTAGGACCATGTGATAGTTCAGTTTTTCTTTTTTAATAAATCTGCAAAAATTTCAACAATTCTCTGTTTTTCTGTCAATATGGGGTGTTGTGTGTACATTAATGAGGAAAAAAAAATGAACGTAAATAATTTTAGCAAATGGCTGCAATATAAAAAAGAGTGAAAAATTTAAGGGGGTCTGAATATATTCCGTACCCACTGTATATTCACGGTATTTTGGAGGTGTCCTCATAAACTGCCACTTAACAATAAATGTTGCACTTTATTTGTTAAAAAAGAAGTACGTATTATATATATATATATATTGTGAGGGGGTTAGCTCGGCAGCGGGTGTGTGTGACCCCCGGGATGGGCTCCCCACACAAAAACAGGCCCAGCAAACGGAGGTTGTGGTTTTCAAAATCAAAAAGGTGCGGTTTATTTTCTATTTACAGTGACAAAACACAGCAAAGCAAAAGAAACATAAATAAAATAAATCCTGGTCAACTTGACCTCTGAGTAAACATACAGGTTTCCTAACTAACAACTGGGATCAGCCTAGTGCTGTCCTAGTCCCTAAGTCCCTGGTTTTAAATGTCCAAGCAAATAGCCACACAGGCTTTGTCTCACCGCACAGGGGTTCACTCTCCCTAGACAGTCCACACAGGTCTGGTTCCAGGCATGAGCAAACACCTAATGAATCTGGGAGTTCTTATAGAGGCCTAAATGAGCTGACAAGCTTCAGCTGGTCTCATCAACTCCCTGTCTGCACGACGCCCCACACTCTCCCTAGAGGTATGAGTCATCCATGAGCCCACTAGCCTCAGCTAGGCTTATACAACTCTCCACCTAGTTGTATAAGTCGGCGTAAAGCCTGAATCTGGGCGAAATATATCTACCCCCCTGGATGCAACCAGGTGACTTTACCTTCCTGCTGTCACATACCCCCCCCTCTTGTTTTAACCTCGGGGTTGGAACACCAGCAATCAGGCATTCATGTACTCGAGACAAAGCATCCACATTCCCCATTTGAACGCCAGGGCGATGCTTTACTGTGAAGTTGAATTCCTGGAGGGCCAGGAACCACCTATTCACTCTTCTATTTGTTTCCTTGTTTTGAGCCATCCACTTTAACGGAGCGTGATCCGTAACCATGTCAAAGTGCCTACCTAGCAGGTAGTACCGAAGGGAATCTAGAGCCCACTTCACCGCTAAACACTCCTTTTCAACGGTGGCGTAATTTACTTCATGGGACTTCAACTTCCTGCTGAGGTAAATGACTGGGTGCTCTTCCCCGTTCCAGACCTGGGACAATACTGCTCCTAACCCCACATCTGACGCATCACTTTGTACGACAAAGTCTTTAGAGAAGTCGGGTGAGTACAACACTGGCTGGCTACATAAGGCTTGTTTCAAGAATTGGAATGCTGCCTCAGCCTCGGGGGTCCATTTAATCATGACCGACCCTTTCCCCTTCGTCAGGTTGGTTAGGGGCACAGCCTTAGAAGCAAAGTGGGGAATGAATCGCCGATAATACCCAGCGATTCCCAGAAAGGCTCGTACCTGCTTCTTGCTGTTGGGACGTGGCCAACTCTGGATGGCCTCGACTTTGTTGAGTTGGGGTTTTATTACTCCCCTCCCAATGGTGTACCCAAGATATTTGACCTCCTCCTGCCCAATGGTACACTTCTTGGGGTTAGCCGTAAACCCCGCTTCCCGAACAGAGTCCAGGACTGCTTGCACTTTTGGCAGATGTGAGGCCCAATCTGTGCTATGGACAATTACGTCATCCAGGTAAGCCGCAGCATACTTCCGATGGGGCCTCAGCATCTGGTCCATTTTCCGCTGGAATGTGGCCGGCGCATTCTGTAACCCGAACGGCATTCTTTTATATTGGAACGCCCCGTCTGGGGTTACAAATGCGGTTTTCTCTTTGGCCGACTTGGCCAGGGGGATTTGCCAATACCCTTTTGTGAGGTCAAGAGTCGTCATGTATCGGGCTGTTCCCAGCCGGTCGATCAACTCATCTATACGTGGCATGGGGTAGGTGTCAAATTTTGTAACTTTGTTCAACTGACGAAAATCGTTACAAAATCGCCAGCTCCCATCCGGTTTAGGCACCAACACAATGGGACTAGACCAATCACTTTGGGACTCCTCTATCACCCCTAAGTTCAGCATTTTCTGTACTTCCTCCCGTCGGGCCTCTGGGATCCGATAGGGTTTTAACTTCACCCTTTCACCGGGCGGGGTAATGATGTCATGCTCTACCCCAGATGTTTGTCCCGGCAGCTCAGAGAATACCTCCTTGTTGCGAAGCACAAACTCCTTAACCTCCTGTTGTTGGGGTTGTGACAAGGTGGCTGCTATTCCAACCTCAGGAATCACGCAACCAGTTTGAGCTGGTGACCAAGTGTCTGCGACTAGGGACTCTCTATCCCTCCAGGCTTTCAACAGATTAACGTGATAGATCTGTTCGGGCTTTCGCCTTCCTGGTTGTCTGACCTTGTAATTCACTTCGCTCACTTTTTCCATTATCTCATAGGGGCCTTGCCATTTGGCAAGGAATTTACTTTCAACCGTAGGGACAAGTACCAGTATCCTATCCCCCGGGGAAAAGGTACGGGTCTTGGCTCCACGGTTGTACACTCTCTGCTGTGCTAACTGCGCTTGGGCCAAATGTTCCTTCACGATGGGCATTACCTGTGCAATTCGGTCTTGCATCAGGGCGACATGCTCAATCACACTCCTGTGGGGAGAACTCTCACTTTCCCAAGTTTCCTTGGCAATATCCAACAGCCCTCTTGGGTGTCTCCCATACAGTAACTCAAAGGGGGAGAATCCCGTAGAGGATTGGGGCACCTCCCTAATAGCAAACATCAGATAAGGAAGTAGACAGTCCCAATCCTTTCCATCTCTATCCACCACTTTCTTCAACATTTGTTTTAGGGTTTTGTTGAATCTTTCAACCAGCCCATCGGTTTGGGGGTGATACACAGATGTACGTAATTGCGTCACTTTGAACAATTTACACAGCTCCTTCATAACCCGGGACATAAAGGGTGTACCTTGGTCCGTAAGCAGTTCTTTACAAATACCCACCCGGCTAAACACAAGAGATAGCTCTTTGGCTATGGTTTTGGCCGAGGTATTTCGGAGAGGGATCGCTTCTGGATAACGGGTGGCATAGTCCATTATAACTAATATGTACTGGTGCCCCCTAGCGGACTTGATTATAGGCCCTACCAAATCCATGGCGATCCTCTCAAACGGGACCTCAATGATGGGTAGAGGGACCAGCGGGCTACGGAAATGTGGCATCGGGGCCGACCTCTGACACACAGGGCAGGAGGAACAATAATTTTCTATGTCCTTCATCACCCCCGGCCAATAGAATCTCTGTAATACCCTCTCTCGGGTTTTCTCTGTCCCCAGATGACCTCCAAGAATGTGCCCATGGGCCAACTCCAACACCAACTTCCTGTAAGGTTTGGGCACCACAAGCTGCTCAACGGTTTCTTCTGCCCTTTTTGCCACCCGATACAGTAGGTCCTTCTCTACGCTGAAGTATGGGTAAGTGCAGGTATTATCTGGGTTCACTAACTCGCCATCTATTTTCACTACGTTTTCCCGTGCCTTTATTAGGGCGGGGTCTTTCAACTGTTCTGTGGCAAAGTTTTCCCTGTGAACCTCAAGATCAGAAAACTCCACAGACGGTAGGTTTTCGTCTGAGGAGGTGGGCTCCTCTCCAGTTTCTTGAGTCTCCCCTGCCAATACTGATAAGGGAAATTCCGGAGAGTCCTCACCACTCTCAGGGGAGTTCTGGCTATCACATTCCTGGTACATAGGGGCACCAGTGGGGGGCTCAGGATCATCCCACAGTTCCCAGAACTTCGGAAAATCCCTTCCCACAATGGCGTCATGCGGTAACTGAGATACTAAGCCCACTGGATGAGAGAGGGTACCTTTGGGGGTCTTGAAACACACTGTAGTCACTGGATACTCTTGGGTGTCCCCATGCACACAAATCACAGCTACCTTGCTATTCCCAAAGACCTCTGTTTTAACTAACTCAGCCTTTATCAGGGTCACAAGGCTACCTGAATCCAGCAATACCACAACATTTCTACCATTAACACACATTTTGCATAAATGTTTCTCAGTTCCTCGAATGGCAGTGCATGCGACTGTCGCACACAGCGACTGACGTCTGCCCGTCAGAAAGTCACACTGCATGGGTTCCTCCACAACCGGGCAATTGGCTGCAATATGTCCCGCTTGCCGGCAGCGGTAGCAAACAATCCATTTGGCTGCCTCTTGAGCCGCTGATTTCCCAGGCTGTTCTCGCCAAACTTGGGGTAGAGCTCCCACCCTCTCACTCTCTCCACCCTCACCCCTTGGAATCATCTTATCCGCCCCTGGGGATGGTCTGGTCTTAGGGTGGAAAGTCCGAGTGTCTCTGGAAGAGGCCGTCAGGTTCTCTGTAGCCAAGTATTTCTCCACACGATCCACAAGACCATCGGCCGTCTCTGGGTCTCCATGGCTTACCCACTTTTGGATGGCAGTAGGAAGAGCTCTCAAAAACCGATCCATTACAACACGTTCCACAATCTTTGGTGCGGACAAAGTCTCTGGCTGTAGCCACTTTCTGCTCAGGTGAATGAGATCATACATTTGAGACCTGGGGGGTTTTCCAAGCTGGAAAGTCCAGTTATGCACACGCTGAGCCCGGACAGCCTGGGTGACACCCAGCCTTGCCAAAATTTCAGCTTTTAGCATCACATAGTCTTTTGCTTGGTTAGGCTCTAGGTCATAGTAAGCTTTCTGCGATTCACCAGTTAACAGAGGAGCCACCAGTCCAGCCCACTGCTCCTCAGGCCACTTTTCTCTTTCAGCGGTCCTTTCAAATGTGGTCAAAAATACCTCTGGATCATCCTCTCCAGTCATTTTTGTCAATAAACGACTCACCCCAAAGGACGCGGTATTAGTGGGACGGCTTTCCTCACTGGTCTGCGGACGTTGCTGCATTACTGCTTCCATTTGTTGTAGTCTCTGCTCTTGCTTCTGTAACAGGTCTATGAAGCGGGCCTCAGATTGCTGCTGGGCTTGTTGCTGAGCTTCCAGACTCTGTTGGTGAGCTTGCTGCTGGGCTGCAAGGCTCTGTTGATGAGCTTGCTGCTGGGCTGCAAGGCTCCTTTGCAAACCTGCATTTGTCTGCTGTTGATTGGCATTTGCTAGAGCCAGCTGTTTCAGTATCTCCTCCATGCTGGCTTAAAAAAAACTGCCACTGGTTCTCCACCAACTGTGAGGGGGTTAGCTCGGCAGCGGGTGTGTGTGACCCCCGGGATGGGCTCCCCACACAAAAACAGGCCCAGCAAACGGAGGTTGTGGTTTTCAAAATCAAAAAGGTGCGGTTTATTTTCTATTTACAGTGACAAAACACAGCAAAGCAAAAGAAACATAAATAAAATAAATCCTGGTCAACTTGACCTCTGAGTAAACATACAGGTTTCCTAACTAACAACTGGGATCAGCCTAGTGCTGTCCTAGTCCCTAAGTCCCTGGTTTTAAATGTCCAAGCAAATAGCCACACAGGCTTTGTCTCACCGCACAGGGGTTCACTCTCCCTAGACAGTCCACACAGGTCTGGTTCCAGGCATGAGCAAACACCTAATGAATCTGGGAGTTCTTATAGAGGCCTAAATGAGCTGACAAGCTTCAGCTGGTCTCATCAACTCCCTGTCTGCACGACGCCCCACACTCTCCCTAGAGGTATGAGTCATCCATGAGCCCACTAGCCTCAGCTGGGCTTATACAACTCTCCACCTAGTTGTATAAGTCGGCGTAAAGCCTGAATCTGGGCGAAATATATCTACCCCCCTGGATGCAACCAGGTGACTTTACCTTCCTGCTGTCACAATATATATATATATATATATATATTCACAAACACACATTTTTATTTTTGATGTGGGAAGGGGGGGTGGGGAATCTTGGGTGAGCTCCCACACTTGTTTTCCTAGGACTTGACCCCTGGGGCCATGTATTGTAAAATCTTGGATGAGAACCTTCTTCCCTCAGTCAGAACACTGAAGATGGGTCATAGATGGGTCTTCCAGCATGACAATGACCCAAAACATACCGCCAAGGCAACAAAGGAGTGGTTAAAGGAGAAGCACATTAAGGTCCTGGAGTGGCCTAGCCAGTCTCCAGACCTTAATCCTATAGAAAATGTATGGAGGAAGCTGAAACTTCGAGTTGCCAAGCCACAGCCAAGAGACCTTAAGAAATTAGAGAAGATCTGTAAAGTAGAGGACCAAAATCCCCACTAAGATGTGTGCAAACCTGGTAACCAACTACAAGAAACGTCTTACCTCTGTGCTTGCCAACAAAGTACTAAGTCAAGTTTTGCTTGGGGATCAAATACTTTTTTACTCACTTAACTGCAAATCAATTTATAACATTTGTATTGTGTGTATCAGAATTTTTGGTTGATATTCTGCCTCTATCATTTAAAATACACCTATGATAAAAATGATAAAGATAGACCCTTCATTTTTTTGTAAGTGGGCAAACTTACAAAATCTGCAGGGGATTAAATAATTATTTTCCCCACTGTACATATATATATATATATATATATATAGATAGATATATCTATCTATATATAGTATATGCAGGGGTTTTAAACCTTCCTTACTTAAACAAAGAAAAACTATTTTGGCTTTACATGCACATTAAACACATTGCTGGATTAAGCCTTTATTTTGGCCTTCGAAGTCGTGAATACATTTAACCCGCAAACAATTAACCAAGTGCCCTGTCATTAAAGCAGAGCTAGAGTAAAACATTGGGTTCCCTACCACCCAAGTACTTACCCATGTCCCAGAGCAGGATTTGCCAGAACCCCCCACCTCATTTACTGTTCCCCCAACCGAGGAAAAGTTTCAGATATGATTAAAGTAGAGACTCCTTCACCACAGGTAACAGAGAGAACAGGACGCGAGAGGGAAGGTTACACGGCTCAAATTTTGGCTGATTTTGCTGAATTGGCAAAAATTTAAGCCTTAGGTAGCCTTGTAAGCACCACCCAACTTGACAAACTCCGATCTGAAATTGAAGTAGCTGAACAGAAAATTCTTGGTTGACAGTAAATGCAGCCAGTCAAATGAGCAAATGCAGTCACTGTTTGGGAATCCTGATAGCTACAAGAGCAGTGGCTTTCAGAATACATTAGCTGGCAGGGGGGGGGGGGGGGGTCCTCTATTCATGCTGCTAAAGATGGCTATACATTATACAATTTTTTTGTCCAATTTCCTTTAGATCTACCTTTAACTATGTAGTGCAAGGGCCTGCCTTATTGCATAGGATTTGCAAGTATTTAAGTTTGACCTCATATTATAAGGTTTTGGTAAATCTAAAGGAAAATTGTACAAGAAAATTGTATAATGTGTAGCCAGCTTTAGAGTGTATAAGGGACAAGTTTGCAGGTTGAACGAGAGAAATCTTAATGTGTATGGCTTGCCTGACCATGTTCTGGGATAGAAACAAGTATCTTTGCTTTATAACTGCTTTAACAATTTTGGCTGCCTGATATATTTACTAAATACATTGTTATACATACTGTACACACAAATACATACTGTATATACATATACATACATACATACACACACTATAAACATGTTGGTGACAAAATGCAAATACTACAATTTCAACAGAAAACACAAATTTATTTTATATATATATATATTTTTATATTAATTATTTAATGGCAAGGGATATGTACATGGTGTTTTTTTATTTTTATATTGCAACATTTCAAAAGATGACAAAATAAAGACACCATGGTGCAGTCTGTTAATGTTTTTTTTTTTAACGTCATATGGTTGTGTGGAAGACAGATTTGGTCTACAGTACTATGTCAGCATTCCATACTATATTTAATTAATAAAAAAGCAAATCAGTACATTACATTATTACATAATAACTAGATGCGAACAACAGAATCACTTTTAGAATAAAGATATACAGAAAACAAAAAAAAAAAAAAAAAATCATGTTTCACAGGATTTAATTGGCATGTTAAAATGGCTCAACACATTTCTTCTTTTTTTTTTTTTTTTTTTTTTATTTGTAGAAAATGAACTGCTTAGTCATATACCTGCATTATTCAATTTACATCCACTATTTAGTAACATTTAAAGTTGGTCTGGTAATTCACAAAAGTGGAATACCGGTAATACAATTTCAAAAAGACTGTTCATGGTGTGGCAGACCAAGAAAAAGAAAACAGTCAGTCCATTCCTTAATGCATGCATAGCACTGACGTAAACAGCTTATAGATTTTAACTAAAGAATAAAAGCTATTGCGTATATGGCTGTAAGAATATATTTATACTGTTACAGAATATAATCAGTAGGAAAAAAATCAATCACAATATTTCTATTCACAAACTTTAAAGGGCCAGTAAACCTAAAACCTAAGTAGGCCTACATAACAGAGCTATGAGTAACATATGAATTACTGGGACAAATCAGAACAAAAAAAAAAATTAAGGATTATTGTTTTTCAAGACATAGTTTACTGTCTGTTGAATCATTTTAACAAAAGGCTTTGCATTTAACCTGTTCAGCCTAAAACAGACATTACATAAAAAAAAATCACAGCAAATGTTTGCACCATATGATACATTCCAAATTCTGCCAAGGTAAAGAATTTACATAAACACATTTGTGAATGTTATTACTAGCTTCCGAATGCAAAACAACCCGTGTTCAGGTTTAGTGGCCCCTTATCAGGTAACAAAGTGTTCTGTGCAGATAGCACGCAAAAGCCTTTTTATTTATATAGCTATATATTTTTCTTACTAGAAGATGGTACATGATAGAGTTGCAACTTCAAGTGAAAAAAAGAGAAAACGGTGATAAAAAGTAACATTAACAAAAATGTTTTCTTGTGTAAAATTAAAGCAATGAGAATAGTTTTAATTATTCCAACATACCTTGGTATTTAATATGTGCTACCTGACCATTAAAGTTCAAACTTTTATCACATACAGAACACAATTTCTATCTCACTTTAGGAATACACATAAAATACAGATTTTGTGAAAATTACCCTGATTTTATCATTTGACTTTGCATTTTTCTTTGCCATTTATTAAAAACCACCTATCACCCATTCATATTTAACCATACATAATTTGACAGATATCCTCTGTAAATATAAAATGCCTAACGACTACTAATTATTACAAATTTGCACAACTGTTTCTAACATATTACAGCAGTTCCAAGTTACTATCCCCAGTCAGCATACTGCATATTGAAGTGATAGTAATTAAGGGATAACTGCATTTTAGATAAAGTATTACTTAAATTTAAAAGGCCCTAAGCTAACAACTTGAAACTAACTTTAAAACTAATCTAAATAAACCAGGACTAAATTATTAAAGAAATCATTTTTGCCTGGGTTGTCCTACCACCAATAATATAACTAGTAAAACATAAAAAATATAAAAGTTTACATTTGAATTAATATAGCTTGGCAAATTTAGACATATCAAACAGTAAAATTAGAAAGGAAATGTCATATTGTCTTCTGTGTAAATGAAATTGTCTTTTATCAGATCTTAAGGTGTGGCTGAGATGAAAGTATGAAATATATACCACACAAAAGCATTACACATAGAGACATTCTGTGCTCAAATAAACACTTGTGAACGGGACACAAAGGAAGGATGCAGCTTGTCTAAGAGATACCATCCAGTTGTCTTGAGTGTTTACAGTTAAAGGCTTGCAAGGCTTATCGTTAGCTATAAAAAAAAAAGCAGAAATCCGTCAGAATAACTAGCAATTATTTTTTGCATCATGGATTTACATGTAAATGGGAACTTCACTTGGAAAAGACTGATGATTTTCTGTAAAGGATGGATAGAGGGGAGGGGCCGATTTCTGACCTGTTATTGAGTTGCTATAGGCTACTGCATGCTGACAAGCTTCCTCTGCCCGATTGTTGGAAATTTCCTATGGGCTCCAGCATCTTATGCAGGCAGGGCACACTGCAGGTTAAAAGGTCCCTTAAAGTGGTTGTAAAGGTAGATTTTATGCCTTACTGCATTCAATGCAGTAAGGTAAAAAACCATCTGCATGCAGCTCCTCCCACAGCCCCTCCCCAAATAAAAACCTTAGCCTGATCTTGATACAGTGATGTGCACAAGAGTCAAGGCTCTCTCGCGCCATTTCCTTCCACTGCCGTCAATCAGAGCCAGTGACGAGGGGAACAGACACACAGAGCAGGGCTTGGAAGCGAGCATGTACGAGTGTCCCCACAGCAAGTGACTTGCTATGCGGGTACTCGTGGGGGGGTGCCAGTAGTGCAAACTGGGGACCCCAGAAGAGGAGGGTCAGGGCTGCTCTGTGCAAAACAATTGCACAGAGCAGGCAAGTATAAAATATTAGTTATTTTATTAAAATATAAAATAAGCTATACAATCACTTTACATCTTCTAAGTTTTCAAACACTGGGAGGAATTAAAGACTGGGACTGGCACACGTGGAAAAGTGCTCCAGTTTCTAAAATGAATATATTCCTAAGCAAAAGGTGTCAAATCAATACATGTAGTGTAAGCAGATTGTTAATTTAGCACACATGAAAATATAAACACAGAATAGAGATTTAGAAGAAGAAAATGTGGTGCGTAAAAAGGTTTTTAGGAGCAATGTAGTAATAGTCAATATATAGCTATTTTGCACCCAAATATACTTATGTGAGAAAAAAGGTGGTGTGAAAATTGCATTTTGTTGCAAAATATATGTGTTATTTCTGGACAAAATATATAGATGGTGCTAAATGTGCATATTTGTCACATGTACCACATTTTTACAAAATGAATCCCATAGAGGTTAGAGATATAAATACAGTAAAACCTTGGATTGTGAGAATAATTAGTTCCAGAAACATGCTTGTAATCCAAAGCACTCGTATATCAAAGCAAATTTCCCCATAAGAAATAATGGAAACTGAGATGATTTGTTCCACAACCATTTATTCATATGTCCTTCAGTTTATAGTCCATATAAAAAGGTTCTAGCAATGCGATATATAACCATAAAATGTCCATCCACAATTGGCAGCCTTTTCAAGGGAATTAGAAGAAAAATCCAGCAGGAGCTACAGAGTATAAAAAAGAGAAGAGAGTCGCCTCTAAGTGTAGCAATATAGTTACATTTAATGAAGGTACAACATTTAGCAACTCACATGGTTGATGATTAAAAGAGGCTCATCTAAGTATGCAGGAATCCGGGGTAAAACCATCCTCTGCACTGCCGGCTCTCACTGCTGTCAGTCTGCAATCGTGACAGGGAAGATTACCCCGCAAAGCAATGCTTGAAGCACTCGTGGAGCACAACGTGGAAGGGATGACTTTGATGACGGTGTTGAGGATGGTCTATCTGGACAGCTTTACCCCGGGTGTGAAGGAAGAATATTGCGCTAGTCTAAATGGACCAAAAAAAGAGCAGCTACATACAAAGTGACTAAAATGTAAAGGAATGTACAGTATATACTCGAGTATAGGCCGACCGAAATATAAGCCGATGCACCCAATTTTACCACACAAAACTGGGAAAAAATATTGATTCGAGTATAAGCCTAGGGTGTCCATCTGCATGCCTCACTGTGCCTCACTGTGTCCATGTGCATACCTCACTGTGCCCATGCCTCACTGTGCCCATGACTAGACTTACGTTTAACATGGGAGTATATAGACGGGATGCCCGGCTTTGAAAAATCGGTGCTCCCGGGCCATAGGTCCTCTAGACAGCAAACTTTGCCCACTTGTAGAGGAGAACTGGGGCTACATGTGTGCTAAGGCTAGGGTCCAGGGGACCTAGGGCCGGCCGGTACGAGTCCCAAAATTTACCGGAGAAATTACCATTTAACATGGGAGTCTATGGAAGGGGTGCCCGGCTTTGAAAAATTGGTGCTCCCCGGCCGTAGGATCCCCGAACAAAAAACTTTGCACACTTGTAGAGGAAGAGTGGGGCTACAAAGTCCGGGAGATCAGGCGCAAAAAGGTGACTTGAGTATAAGCCGAGGGGGGCATTTTCAGAACAAAAAAAGTGCTGGAAAAATCAGCTTATACTCGAGTATGTACGGTAAATAAAATGCAGCGCCTGCATAATTAGATGTGCCTGTTTTAATCATCAACCATGTGAGTTGCTAAATGTTGTACCTTCATTAAATGTAACCATAATGCTACACTAAAGCCCTGTACACACAATCGGATTTCCTATGGATTTTAAACCGATGGATTTTTCCATCGGAAATCCGATGAAGCTGACTTCCATCAGTCTTGCCTACACACCATCAGTCAAAAAACCGATCGTCCCAAATGCAGAAAAATTAAGTTCTATGCTTCTGAGCATGCGTCGACTTGTTTCTGAGCATGCGTGGGTTTTTTATCCGATGGAGTTCTCCACAGACGATAGTAATTTGCTAAAGTTTTTTTTCCCATCGTATAAATTTAAAAAATGTTCTATTTTTTAACACCGATGGAAAAAAGACCGATGGGGCCCATACACGATCGGCTTGTCCGATGAAAAAAGTCCATCGGAAAAAAACGATTGTGTGTACAGGGCTTTAGAGGTGCCTCTCTTCTCTTTTATATTCAGTTGTGATATGATGCTACTTGTAGATCAAGACATCCCTCGATTATCAAGTCAAAATTAATAAAAAAAATAGCTTGTCTTGCAAAACACTCTCAGACCAAGTTACTCACAATCCAAGGTTTTACTGTACAGGCATTAGTGAGATAACGATAACAGATATGGGGAAAATAAAGAATAGTTTCCTCACAACTCAAATCACCATCTGTCAAAAATTATTTACACATATTTTAGTCTTTACCTTTATAATTTACTTTCACTCTTACATTTACCTTAAAGTGTTTGTTAACCAAAAAAAAAAAAAAAAGGATCTTGTCCCTTTAAAGCATGTTATACAGCACAGTGCTTGTGCTGTGTAATTTGGACCCCTGAATCACATGAAGTACCTGGCTGATCCTGCCTGGTTCTGCCCTCCCCCTGTAAACTGACCACGGTTTATCATGGCTGCTGAGCCCTTACACCATAGTCAGTTTACGTGCCTCCGTCATCCGCAGCTCTGCTCTCTGCATCCCCTGTGCCCTCTTCCCCCTCCTTGCCTGTCAGCTCGTACCAGGGCAACCCCATCCCTTCCTGCTGGAATAACATTTACATTACCATACTATCCTCTCTGTCTCTCAATCCTGTGTCCCCCTGTGTGTGTGATTTATAAAAAAGAAAGCCGATTATACCTCATTTCAGAGCAGCGCTTGGTGATCACGTGACCGGCTGGCTCTCTCCTCCTCTCCTCCCAGCTGATGTCAGCGTGGGAATCTTGGCCCTGCCTGCTGCAGCTGTCAGACAGAGAAAGGAGAGAGCCGCCTGTTTACGTGATCGCGGAGCGCCGCTCTGAAATAGGTAAAATAAGCTTTTTTTCTTTATAAATCGCACACACAGGGGGACACAGGATTAGGAGACAAAGAGGATAGTATGGTAATGTCAGAGTGGCTTAACAACCACTTTAATTATATAACGCTGTTTTAATTTACATGTGACATTTGCATCCTTATCATTTTGAACATTCAGATTGAGCTTCTTTATTCGATATTTATTTCATTTCTTTTTCAAAAAGAAAATTATGAACATTTGACAATATAAAGCCATTAGAAAAAATGGTACACCTTTAGAACATTACATACACAGCTGGAACTCTCAACTTCAAATTTCTGTACATTCGTTTCTGCTATAGAGTTTGAACAAATAACTTAATTTGGTGCAAAAGACACAGCACTTTTAAAAATTGCCAAACTAGTCAAAGTATTTCATTTGGTGCAGGAGTCGCGCTTATTCTCTTAAACAAAATAATCGTTTATTAATTTGGTGCACATTGTTCCATGCTTGTTTCTGCACATGCTGCGACAGTGCTAGGCACTGCCACTGGGAAAATGGTTGGAAAAAGACACAGAGTGCAGGGTGGAGATTCTGAGCTGAGAAAACTTTTTACAGCTTTCTCTGGATTTTGCTATTCCTGGAGTAGGCTCCGTAGTTTGGAGATTTCAAAGTGATTTGGGTGGGAAGAAATCTCCAACCGCATGTCCAGGTTTTGTTGAAGACAAGCAGGGTACACACAGCCTTTATAATGAATGACTAGGAATTAGTTGAGGGCTCCAGCCAGAGGGAGGTGTGCTCGTCTCTGAATACAGGTTCCTGTCTGGAGACAGAGGCAATCTACACGAGAGACAGTACTCCAAGTGGGAGAGATTCCATGGGACTGAGAGAGTCTGTGTGACTAAAGCTACTTTCACACTGAGGCGCTTTGCAGGTGCTATAGTGCTAAAAATAGCACCTGCAAAGTGCCCTGAAAGAGCCTCTCCTTTCACTCCACTGTGAAAGCCAGAGGGCAAGCTAGGCAAGCTTATAAACTTTACATTAATCTGTTTGAATAAAAGTTGGCTATCAGGCCCCTAAAACACAGTTTGGACTGGCATGGACTTCACTAAAAAACACATCTACCACTGAGTCTAATATCACCCCATGTCACAATACATTCTACACATATATGAATGCTAATTCCCCCAATGTGAGTATTTTTATACACGTAATTTATATAATATGCATTTTCAAATATACCTCTGCACCACAGCTATACAGGATAGGCAATTCAAATCAAGTTTCTGTTTAAAGGAAAAGCAAAGCATGAATGTATTTAGTATTCATTAGTACCATTATGCATTTGTGAAAATCAATTCTGAAGAAACACAATGGTGGTATACAGAAACTATACAAGTTTACTACATACAGCATGTATTACTTTTACTATGTATAACAGTTTAAGGGTTCATATATGTTTTCAAAGGCAAAATAAACCTGTCAGGCCCACCAAAGTGTATAAATACTACCGGTAAAGTGGGAAACCTCATTTGTACTGGTCTTTAAAGATAATGTATTCTCACCTAGTAAAGATCCAGTATAGGTAGTAGAGGCTCTGAATTAGACAGCCAATAAGAGAGGCAGGGCTTAGTTCCAGTAAATGGTAGTTCTCTTTAAATTTCAGCATGAGGACCCATGTGTGGGCTTCACATGGACTCAGGAAATTATTAGAAAGCAGATATTCCATGTATCATCTATTTGATGTTGATTTACTATAATCAAATAGGGAACTTGCAGTTTACAAGGGAATTTACCTTGGATTAGTGAATGAGGCGAAACTCATCACTTAACCACTTAAGCCCCGGACCATTTGGTAGCTAAAGGACCAGAGGTGAATTCAGAATTTTGCACTGCGCTGCTTTAACTGTAAATTGTGCGGACATGCAATGTTGTACCCAAACGAAATTTGCGTCCTTTTCTTCCCACAAATAGAGCTTTCTTTTAATGGTATTTGATTGCCTCTGTGATTTTTATTTTTTGCGATATAAACGGAAAAAGACCGAAAATTTTGAAAAAAAATGATATTTTCTACTTTTAGTCATACATTTAGGCCAAAATGTATTCAGCCACATGTCTTTAGTAAAATAAATGTCAATAAGCGTATATTTATTGGTTTGCGCAAAAGTTATAGCGTTTACAAACTAGGGTACATTTTCTGGAATTTACACAGCTTTTAATTTATGACTGCCTATCTCATTTCTTGAGGTGCTAAAATGACAGGGCAGTACAAAACCCCCCCAAATGACCCCATTTTAGAAAGTAGACACCCCAAGAAAATTGCTGAGAGGCATGTTGAGCCCATTGAATATTTTTTTTTTTGTCCCAAGTGATTGAATAATGACAAAAAAAAAAAAAAAAATACAAAAAGTTGTCACTAAATGATATATTGCTCACACATGCCATGGTTATATGTGAAATTGCACCCCAAAATACATTCTGCTGCTTCTCCTAAGTACGGGGATACCACATGTGTGGGACTTTTTAGGAGCCTAGCCACGTACGGGACCCCGGAAACCAAGCACCGCCTCCAGGATTTCTAAGGGCGCAAATTTTTGATTTCGCTCCTCACTACCTATCACAGTTTTGAAGGCCATAAAATGCCAAAATAGCACAAAACCCCCCCAAATGACCCCATTTTGGAAAGTAGACACCCCAAGCTGTTTGCTGAGAGGCATGGTGAGTATTTTACAGCTCTCATTTGTTTTTGAAAATTAAGAGAGAACTTTTTTTTTTTTTTTTTTCAATTTTCAAAACTTTGTGACAAAAAGCGAGATCTGCAAAATACTCACAATACCTCTCAGCAAATAGCTTGGGGTGTCTACTTTCCAAAATGGGGTCATTTGGGGGGGTTTTGTGCCATCTGGGCATTCCATGGCCTCCGAAACTGTGATAGGCAGTGAGAAGTGAAATCAAAAATTGACACCCTTAGAAAGCCTGAAGGCGGTGATTGGTTTTCGGGGTCCCGTACGCGGCTAGGCTCCCAAAAAGTCTCACACATGTGGTATCCCCGTACTCAGGAGAAGCAACAGAATGTATTTTGGGGTGTAATTCCACATATGCCCATGGCATGTTTGAGCAATATATCATTTAGTGACAACTTTGTGCAAAAAAAAAAAAAAAAAATTTTCCGCATCTTGTGTCAACATATAAAATATTCCATGGACTCAACATGCCTCTCAGTATATAGCTTGGGGTGTCTACTTTCCAAAATATTTGGGGGGGGGGTTTGAACTGTTTGGGGGGGTTTTGAACTGTTCTGGCATTTTATACACAACATTAGGAAGCTTACATCCACTCTTCTAACCACTTGAAGACAAAGCCCTTTTTGACACTTTTTGTTTACATGAAAACATATTTTTTTTTGCAAGAAAATTATGTTGAACCACCAAACATTATATATATTTTTAAAGCAAAGGCCCTACAGAATAAAATGGTGGGTGTTACATTTTTTTTTTCTACACAGTATTTGCGCAGCGATTTTTCAAACGCATTTTTTGGGGAAAAAATACACTTTTTTTAATTTTAATGCACTAAAACACACTATATTGCCCAAATGTTTGATGAAATAAAAAAGATGATCTTAGGCCAAGTACATAGATACCAAACACGACATGCTTTAAAATTTCGCACAAACGCACATTGGCGACAAACTACATAAATTTTTAAAAGCCTTTAAAAGCATTTACAGGTTACCCCGTTAGATTTACAGAGGAGGTCTACTGCTAAAATTACTGCCCTCGATCTGACCTTCGCGGTGATACCTCACATGCATGGTGCAATTGCTGTTTACATATGACGCCAGACCGACGCTTGTGTTCGCCATTGGGCAAGAGCAGAGCAGGACAGGGGTGCTTTTTTTTTTATTATTAATTTTGCTTTTTTATTTTATTTTTAAACTGTTGCTTCCATATTTATTTATTTTTATCACTTTTATTGTTATCTCAGGGAATGTAAATATCACCTATGATAGCAATAGGTAATGACAGGTACTCTTTTTTGAAAAAACTGGGGTCTATTGGACCCTAGATCTTTCCTCTGCCCTCAAAGTATCTGACCACACCAAGATCGGTGTGATAAAATGCTTTCCCAATTTCACAATGGCGCTTTTTATATCCGGGGGGGGGGAAATTCCCTCCCACTGCTTGTAAAAGCAGTCCAGAGGCTAATTAGCCACTAGGATTGCTTTTACATGAAAGCCGGCCGCTGGCTGAAAAGAATGATACCAAGATGATACCTAAACCCGCAGGCATCATTCTGGTATAAACATTCAAAGTCCAGCAACATACCAGTACGTTGCTGGTCCTTGTTGGACATGTATTGTAATCTTTTTTTTTCATGCAGCCTGTTGGCTGAACGAAAAAAAAAGATTGATCGGTGGGTATGCCCACCATTAGAATACCGCCCTTCATCCACCCACTTCTAATGATGGGCATACATGCACCATTTATATATGCCGAAGCATGGGGGCATCTTCTCGCAAAAGTTATGCCGCGTACACATGGTCAGACTTTTCCACGGGCAAGCCTCCGTCGGAATTTCGACCGTATGTACGCGGCATTAGGAGCAAAATCGCTCCTCCACTCCTGCTGCCCCAATGCTTCGGCATATATGCATTTTTTTTTAACTGTGGTGGTGAAATCACCTCCTACAGCACTGGAGTCGCAGGGATCAGGCCTGTCTCTGCGAACGCTGCAGTTATGTGTGTTGTGTTTTGTAACTGACAGTGATCGATCGATACTGCACTTGGGTGGCCTGGGCTGGACGGAGGGGCAAAACGCAGGTGCTAGCAGGTATCTGGGCTGATCCCGCTAACACTGCGTTTTTGGGAACCCTAAACTGCTGGGGACGCTAGTATAGATCTGATCAGATCAGATATTGAGCTGATCAGATACTATACCACTAAGGGGGGTGTATGCTTCACGCGTGGGTGTTAGTGCTACTGGCACTAACCTGACGCTGCCTGGGGTGTGACGCAGACCCTCTCTGACGCTAAAACCTAATTGATATCACCTGCCGGGCGATCAGGGGGTTAAACCTTTATTGGGTTATATACGACGGGTGCCCTGACACTATAAAAAGCAAACTAACTAACCAGCGTCACCCGTAACACTTATATGATGATCACTGGTGAAAGGGTTAACTAGGGGCAATTAGGGGGTTAAAACCTTTATTAGGTAATATACGGGGGTACCTGACGCTATATAAAAACCTGACGGCGAACCTAAAAAAAAATTACTGGCTACCTATCGGCATCACCGACACTAAGACAATGATCATAAAAATGATCGCTTAGCGACAGTGGTGATAGGGGGTGAAAGGGTTACCTGGGGGCGATCAGGGGGTTAAACCTTTATTAGATAATATATGGGGGTACCTGACGCTATAAAAACATGCGGCGAACCTAAAAAAAATTACTGGCTACCGATCAGCATCACCGACGCTAAGACATCGATCAGAAAAATGATCGCATAGCGACGGCGGTGCTAGGGGGTGAAAGGGTTACCTGGGGGGTGATCAAGGGGGTTAAACCTTTATTAGGTAATATATGGGGGTACCCGACGCTATAAAAACCTGCGGCGAACCTAAAAAAAATTACTGGCTACCGATCAGCATCGCCGACGCTAAGACATCGATCAGAAAAATTATCGCTTAGTGACAGTGGTGATAGGGGGTGAAAGGGTTACCTGGGGGGCGATCAAGGGGGTTAAACCTTTATTGGGTAATATATGGGGGTACCCGACGCTATAAAAACCTGCGGCGAACCTAAAAAAAATTACTGGCTACCGATCAGCATCACCGACGCTAAGACATCGATCAGAAAAATTATCGCATAGCGACGGCGGTGCTAGGGGGTGAAAGGGTTACCTGGGGGGTGATCAAGGGGGTTAAACCTCTATTAGGTAATATATGGGGGTACCCGACGCTATAAAAACCTGCGGCGAACCTAAAAAAAATTACTGGCTACCGATCAGCATCGCCGACGCTAAGACATCGATCAGAAAAATTATCGCTTAGTGACAGTGGTGATAGGGGGTGAAAGGGTTACCTGGGGGGCGATCAAGGGGGTTAAACCTTTATTAGGTAATATATGGGGGTACCCGACGCTATAAAAACCTGCGGCGAACCTAAAAAAAATTACTGGCTACCGATCAGCATCACCGACGCTAAGACATCGATCAGAAAAATGATTGCTTAGCGACGGCGGTGATAGGGGGTGAAAGGGTTATCTGGGGGGTAATCAGGGGGTTAAACCTTTATTAGGGGGGGTTAGGGGGCTACATTGGACCTAAAACTAAATGTAGTGACACTTTTACAGTCACAAATGTCACTGATTGCAGTGATCACTAAATAAATGGTCACTGCAATCAGTGACACTGTGACTGGGGGGGTGATCGGGGGGTGTCTGGGGGGCGATTTATGTGCCTATGTGTCCTGGTGTCAGTGTGCTGTTTTGTGTACTAACCTGCATCTTCTCCTGTACGGCGCTCGGTATATGTGAGCGCCGCAGGAGAGATGACATCACTTCCTCCTTCCTGGCAGGCAGGGGAAGCTCTCTCATTCGCCGGGAGCGATCGAGAGGGGGTGGCCGGAATCGAACGCCCGTCCCCTCATGCCGGATCGCTCCCGAAGGTAAAACGACCACCCACTGTAAAGAAGGGGGGTCCGATCGGACCCCCCAACTATACAAAGGCAATCACGTATATGTACGTGATTCTGCCTGTCGGTGCCATTCTGCTGACGTATATTTACAGTGGGCGGTCGTTAAGTGGTTAAGTATGTGCAAGCAATGATACTGTGATTGGGTATTCTTTGCGAAGTGAATTTTATTACATGCACTATGTGAAGGGAAGATTCCCTTGTAAAGTGCAAACACACTTGCAAAGTGAACACCCTGTTTTCTTTAGTGTTGCCCTTGTAGTGTTGTTTAACAAGTGAAATGCAGCTAATATATTATTAATTCCACGGCTTTACCTGTAGGGTTTCTGTTTTGTTGCATGCGATTAACACTAGAGAACATCATATGTATTGTCAGAGTTTAAAGTATAACAAAAGAAAAAACTGTGGTGAGAGGTTAGGACCACTGTCAGGCTTCCATTGCTGTCTGTGTCCCCATTAGTAAGATTCACTCTCTCCAATTTCCCTGATCACTAATCTCACCGGGAAAGAAAGTGAAGGTACGGTAAATACAAAATTTTGAGCTGCCAACAATGCATTACACTTGTTCCAGAGGGAATTTCCCTCATGCTGGAATATTATCCTCTCATTTCCTGCTGAATCTTTAGGTCAGGAAGTGAAGGGAAATTTTTAAGAATATTGCCAATAACGAGATGTTCTTACCATCCTGTTTTATCTCTTTTTTTAGTGGTCCCTCATTCCTGTTGTCTCTTAATGAATGATTTTGCAATATTTTTCCAATGGTCAGAGATGTTCTATTAATGGTTTATCCAAGACCCATCATGAGGTTTGTATTTGTGGGTTGAATATTATACATTGCACAGCTGCTATTTATTTTTATACTAGTTGGGCTTTGTTCTATGACCCTCGTTGGATGAAAACCGCCATATGCACAAACATGTACTGTATAATGGATGGCATGTAATCATGAGATTGTAATGTGTCTTCTTTGTATGATTTTAACTGGCAGAATTTATGGATGTTCAAAAGACTCTTATTTTATATGCAAAGATGCAACCCCAAATCCCCAAAAGTTGGGGCACTGTGTATAATCCACATAAAAACAGAATGCATCAACTTGCAAATTGCATAAACCCATATTTTATTCACAATAGAAAGTATATCAAAAGTTTAAACTGAGAAAATGTACCATTTTAGGAAAAAAATTATGTATTTTTTAAATTGTTGACAGCAACACATCTCCAAAAAAAGTTGGGACAGGGCCGTGTTTACCATGGTGTACCATCCCCGTATTTTTTATCAACACTCTGTAAACGTCTGGGAACTGAGGAGACCAGTTGCTGGAGTTTTGGGAGAGGAATGTTGTCCTATTCTTGCCTGATATAAGATTCTAACTGCTCAACAGTCCTGGGTCTTCTTTGTCTTTTTTTTCATTTTAACCACTTACCACCAAATTCCGTACCTGTTCATCATTTGACTTCAAGTGTTTGTGTGTTGTTTAGAGCCGACAGTCGGCTCACTTGTAAAAACAACCGATGTGGCTTAGCACCCGCTTGATTGTTACTACAAGCAGCGGGAGGGGACGCCCCCCCCCCTCCCGCCACCTTTTGCATTATTTTTTATTTATTTTGGGTTATGTATTGATTTTTTTTTGCATTAAAATTTAAAAAAAGTGTTTGTTTTTTTTAAAAAACCACTGCGCAAATACCGTGGGACATAAAAAAAACTGCAAAACCCACCAATTTATTCTCTAGGGCCTCTGCTTAAAAAAAAATATATAATGTTTTGGGGTTCTAACATACCCCCAGATTTTCACATGTATACAAACAGTGACAGAAAATGCCTGGCCTTCTACTAGTTAACCACTTCCCTACCGCCCATAGTCATATGACGTCCACAGATGGGATCTCCCATCCTGGGTGGACGTCATATGACGTCCTCGGCTTTGTGGGGGGATATCTGAATAATGCCTGCAGCTAGAGGCATCATTCAGATATCCTTTTCTTGTGCCGGCGATTCTGCGCACTATAAGAATGATCATAGCGGCGGTTCCGCCGCTTGATCGCTCTTATAGGCGGCGGGAGGGGACATCCCCCCACTCCCGCCGCCATCCGGTGCTTCTCCGGGCTCTCCCGTGCCATCGGGGACCCAGAGAGAATCGTCCGGCGCCGGTGGTGGGTCACGTGACGAGCAAAGAGATGACTGGTGACCAGATGGTCACCAGTCATCTCTATGATCGTCGTAGGCCCGGGCGCGATGTGATGACGTCACGCCCGGGTCCTCAGATGTAAACAAAGCCGCCATTGCGGCTAGTAAGTATAAGATCAGTGAAAAAAAATTCACGATCTCATGCTTTCCAGCCTGGAGGAGAGATGTGGGGTCTTATTGACACTGCATCTCTCAATAAAGAGGACCTGTCACACACATTCCTATTACAAGGGATGTTTACATTCCTTGTAATAGGAATAAAAGTGATAAAAAAAAGTTAAATAAGTGTAAAAAATAAATAAAATAAGTAAAAAATAAAAAAATAATAATAATAATAAAAAAAAAAAAATTAAAACGCCCCTGTCCCCGGTAGCTCGCGTTCAGAAGCGAACGGACACGTAAGTCCCGCCCACATATGTAAACGCCATTCAAACCACAAATGTGAGGTATCGCCGCGTGCGTTAGAGCGCGTGCAACAATTCTAACACTAGACCTCCTCTGTAACTCTAACCTGGTAACCTGTAAAAAAAATTAAAGTGTTGCCTATGGAGATTTTTAAGTACCGAAGTTTGGCGCCATTCCATGAGTGTGCGCAATTTTAAAGCGTGACATGTTAGGTATCTATTTACTCGGCGTGACATCATCTTTCATATTTTCCCCAAAAATTGGGCTAACTTTACTGTTTTGTTATTTTTTAATTCGTCAAACCATTTTTTATCCCAAAAAAAAGGCGTTTGAAAAATTATTGCGCAAATACCGTGCAAGAAAAAAAGTTGCAATGACCATCATTTTATTCCCTAGGGTGTCTGCTAAAAAAACATATATAATGTGTGGGGGTTCTGAGTAATTTTCTAGCAAAAGAATGATGATTTGTACATGTAGGAGAGAAGTGCCAGAATAGGCCCGGTATTGATGTGGTAAAAAAAGCCTGGTGTTGAAGTGGTTAAGAAGCACCAAATATTTCCAAATAATGAAAGGTTTGGGCTGCCAGCAGGCCAGTTGAGTGACTGTACTCTTCTACTACGAAGCTGTGCTGTTGTCATAGATGCAGTATGCTGTTTAGCATTATCCTGCTGAAATATGCAAGGTCTTCCCTGAAAAAGACATGGTCTGGATGGAACCATATGCTGCTTTAAAACCTGAATATCTCTTTCAACATGATGATGGTGCATTACCAGATGTGCAAGCTGCCCATTCCATATGCAGTAATGCACCCCTATACCATCAGAGATGTAGGCTTTTGAATTAAGTGCTGATAACAAGCTGGAAGGTCACTCTCCTCTTTAGTCTGGAGGACCCACGGTTGCCACAAAGAATCTCAAATTTTGATTTGACTAACCACAGAACAGTTTTTCACTTTGCAACAGACCATTTTCAAGGAGCTTTGGCCCAGAGAAGGCATTTATGAATCATGTTCAGATATGGCTTCTTTGCATGATAGAGCTTTAACTTGCATTTTTGGATGGCAGGGTGAACTGTGTTCACAGACAGTGTCATGTTACTGCCCTTTTGCCAATTAACCTGATTAGTTGAAAATTTTTCTTCCAGCTCTTCCTTGTTAGTACCACCCCTTACTTACTTTGCCAGCTTTTTGTTGCCCTGTCCCAACTTTTTAAAATGTATTGCTGCCATGAATTTCAAAATGTACTTAATTTTTTTCATAAAATTGTATATTTTATGTTTTAACATTTGATATGTTTTCTATTTTCAATTGTGAATAAAGTATGGGCTTTTTGGAATTGGGGTTGTAAAAACATATTTTTTATCTATGTGTTGGTGAGAATTATATGCATATCATAAATACCTAGATATAGATTGCAAAAAAGTCTGCAGTTTTATTTTATAGACATCAACTACTAAGTCAACTCCAGTAACTAAATTATATAAATCATACATGTTTCTTTATCAAAGGATCTACAGGCCTTGTAATTGTGGAGCTTATGACAATCAGGGACAATTTATCCTACAGTGATATTACTTGCGTTAACTGAAAACTGACCAAGTTTTACTGCAGTTTAAGCATTATCACGACCCTGACATTAAACATGCAAGACAATCTCCAAATAAAAAAATCCAGATAAAAACTATCAAAACTACAGAACACAAAAGTAATCTAAAAACAAAAATGAAAAATATGCAAGCATAAGCACCATCTGTTATAAAGCACATTTAATTTGATGTGCTAAATATGAGCTTTAGGCAAAGAATAGAAGATAAATTGTTGGATGTGCAAGAAACTTCCAAAATCTGTCATCGGTTGTGATGTCTAATGCTTTTATCAGCTACAGTATGTCCTAGCAGCACGCTTATTAAATGAATACACTAAATTGTAAACTGCCTTACTTGGGTATTGTAGGTGACCCAGAACGGTGAAAATGTACATTCTGCCACTTTCCATCACGGCGATGCCACACTCTGGTCTCTTCAGACTGCATAGTCTTTGGCAATCCTGTGGAATCCATGTACTGTGTCAGACGGATATAGGCTATACAAGCAGCATCTTCCCCAATCAAATGGACATGAGGGTTAAGTATGATAGTATGGATAGGTTTATTGCTCTTGGATAAAGCTATGGGTAAAGAAAAGAACAAAAACACATAAGAAAAAATTGAAAAATACACATAGCTGAAGACCTGTTTAATTGTTTACAATATGAGATTCAGATATTTAGGTATAGCACATTTTTAATGCTCAGTGTCTTCATGCTCAGCCATGACTGATGAATTTATGCTGTGAATGATACTCAAGTGTCTAGCTAGGTGTTATCATGACAAGTGTTTTTTTATGCATTCAGAGCTTGCAGAACATAATAGAAGCTGGATTTTGAAAGCTGCAAAATGCAAGGTGCTATACTTGCCTTTTTATTAAAAATACCAGAAAAAGTTAATTTGATAAGACTATAAACATTCCAACAACATTCCTTCTCATGCTTATCTACTATAATTATAGCAAATCAAATATTCATATAAATGAACATAACATACCAGTATATGAACGATAGCAAGTTTCTTATTTTTTGTTCATAATAGGGTGTTAACTATACCTACAATTTAAGCAAGATTTCACCGATCATAGTGTCACTACACTAATTTGAGTAGTTAATGACAGTATTTACCACGTCAGTTCCTTTCTTTCTATATTTTACTTCCCATTATTTTTATTAGGCTCCACATTTACATGAAGTTCAACTAACACCGCTGGGGTGCTTTAGCAGATGCAGCAACATTTTTTTTTAAAACCATGTGAATGAAAGGTAGATAAACCCTAAAATATATCCTACCATTTTCAAAGTAAAACCGATGGAAATCCATTCCTTCTACAAGGTTTCCTAGAGCTTCCGGCTCAAATGAAGTAAGGCCAGGGTCACAGATCTTCCTGTAAATATATTAACACATTACTGGACATATTCCACAATGTATAAGTATTATATTTGAACTGAATTGTTGACTTTCTGTTAAAGCGGAAGTAAACCCATTGATTTAACAATTTCAAAAAGCAGTTACATTCCCGGCATGCCGGGATGCTTACTGTTACATTGGTTGTGCTCTCAACCAAACTGTCAAACCATCCAATGGCTGGTGTCATAACTGATCACGTGCAGCATCATGGCAGTCGAAGATTAAACAGAGGCCAAGATGGCAGCTTCCTTGCTTGAAAATGATAGGAGGGTTTACTTCCACTTTAACTATAAAGATGTAGCAAAATAATATCCTACAAATTAAATGGTCAGTTTATCCAAAATTGTGTTTTATGTTTTTTTTTTTTTTGCAGGAAAATTTATGTATTTCAAATTACAACAATCTTACATTGTCATTTGTTCTTGTATAAAATAAGCTACAACATCATATTATAGAAATACAACACACAAGAAAAGGGGGAAATTACAGTGCAGGGAACATTCATACAATAATCTAAGTCACTGTACGTGGTTATGTTACACCAGTGTGGTAAAGGGAGCATAAAGATGGATCTAGTCCAGGGACCCCATATTTAACCGATTGCCATCCGCCCACCGTCATAATAGCACTCCTACGCGAATCGCCGTAGCTGTACGGCCGGCGCTTTAAGGAGTATAGGGTGCGGCGTGATGTAGGAGCTTGGTCGCATGGCTGGCGGCCCCGATGGCCTCCGGCTACTCGCGATTGCTCCTGAGAAGGAGAACGGAGATCTGTCAATGTAAACAGACAGATCTCTGTTCTGTCAGGGGTGAGGAGAGCGATCTGTTGTTCCTAATGGTTAGAAGCAACGATCGGTCTCCTCACCCAGGCAGTCCCATCCACCCAAAGTTATAATCACTCTCTAGGTAACACAATTAACCCCTTGATCGCCCCCTAGTGTTAACCCCTTCCCTGTCAATGACATTTATACAGTAATCATTGGCTATTTATAGCAATGATCGCTGTATAAGTGTCAATGGTCACAAAATAGTGTCAAAAGTGTCCGATCTGTCCACCATATTGTCGCAGTCCTGATAAAAAAATCGCAGATAACCGCCATTACTAGAAAAAATAATAATAATAATAAAAATGCCATAAATCTATCCCCTGGTTTGTAGACGCTATAAATTTTGCTCAAACCAATCAATATACGCTTATTGCGATTTTTCTTTAACAAAAATATGTAGAAGAATACATATCGGCCTAAACTGATGAATACATTTGTTTTTTTTTTATATGTTTACTATAGCACAAATTTAAAGATATTGCTTTTTTTTTCAAAACAGTCTGTCTTTTTTGGTTTATAGCACAAACAAAAAAAAAACCAGCAGAGGTGATCAAATACCGCCAAAAGAAAGCTCTATTTAGGGGAAAAAAAGGACATCAATTTTGTTTGGGTACAACGTCACACGGCCGCGCATTTGTCAGTTAAAGCGATGTAGCGCCGTAGAGCCAAAAATGGCCCGGTCAGGAAGGGGGTAAATTCTTCCGGGGCTGAAGTGGTTAAAAGTCTTGTGGTTTACCCCTAAGTGCATAGCTAATTTATAAACTGGAAATCTCACATTTTATCAAGTTCCTGAATTCCGACAGACAAGGGAGGAACCATCCTCCAGGTAAGGAGGATTTTTTTTGTATAAAAAAGCAATGTGCGTGGAGGGATTTTAGCACATTTCCAAAACTGTATATTTTTGAGACTGCGATGACAGGTTTTGGGGTTATATATATTAGAAAGTTTGAGGATATCTTTAGCAAAAAAATTTACCTCCATCCAAAACCACTGTGCACATCAGACAAGACCATAAAGAGTGAAATAAATTCACTTCTTGACCACAAACGTAATAACTATCGGTTGATAAAACAAATTAGTTATATACTGTCCGTATGTTTGAATTCATACCAGTCTTGGTCTGTCGGTTATCAATGCTAAATAATATTTAGACATTAATTCACAATTATTTGGTTTAAGAGCCGCTCAAGCTCTGGCTGTATGTGAGCTGAAGCTGCGTGTTTTAAAGTGCCACTCCAGGCAAAAACAAGTTTTTTTACAGTACCTCCCCCCACCCCTCTCTAACCTACCCCCCCTTTACCTGATGAAGGCAGATATACTGACCTAAGTACCCTATCCAGGATCCAGGTCACTCACTGCTGCCGGTTATGGTGTAGGGGAACCCCTAATCCAGTGCTACGATATATGATGCCAGCACCCCCACTCCCTGAGACCACTGGTCTCATCTGTATCCTAGGAGGACCCCGCCAACAGCCATCAAATCAGGAGTGTTCACATCTCACAGACAGTAACATAAACACCCGAACGAGGACCCTTCCAGTAGGTAAACATTAGAGGAAAAGACTTGGGCCAGCAATGTTACATGAGCACGGCTTCAGGTAAGAGGGATTTAGTTCTTTTTTTTCTACCTAGGGGATCAAATAGTTAGCAGCTGGACTTTAACTGAAAATAAATTAATTAACTCTCCTCTTAAAGAGATCTGAAAAAAACTTAAAGAAATTGATTTACTAAAGGCAAATATGAAAATAAATGTAACACTTTGCAAGAAACTGCAAAGAATACTCAATCATGAACAAAAAAGAACTAAATATCCATGGCCATCTCTAGCTAATGTTTTCTTTTTTTTTTACCAAAAAGGCAAAAAGTTTACTTAAGAAGCAAGAAGTTACAGTACAAAATACTAAAAAAAACAAAATACTGAAAAATACAAAAATGGTAGAGATGGTTACATACAACCGAACTAAACAAAAGTATTCTTAGCTAATGTTTAAATTGTGCTGTATCATTCTGCTGGGAAACTATAGGAAAATCTCAAAATGTAATGTGATTCAGTCTGTAACATGTCCTTTTCAGTGGTAATCACCATAGTCTCCATATATTTCCTAAAGATACCAATGATGGAATGGAAAAAAGCCCCTGAAAGGCTTTGTAGGCAAATTCTATCTTAATTTTCTCTAGAATTTGTAGGAAAGATACTGTGTGGAGAGTAAAGCCGTTATGTAAAGTGCAGCATAAATTGACGGCACTATATGTACCTGTAATTTATAAATAAATCCTATGACTCCTAGTAGTAACAGCAGCCACAAAATGCCTACAGTTTTCATGCCTGCTAGATCATTCACAATTTCTCGTGTTTGAGGGGTCGAGACTGCCTGAAAGTGGGTGCACTTTAGGTGCTAATTCTTAAGAGCAGTAACCAATAGCAATCAATCAGAATCCATGTTGCATTGGCTTGAATCGACTGTGGGTTGATGCATTTATGAAATAGCTTTTAAAGTGTAACTAAAAGGAAAAACTTCAGATTAGACATCAACTTGACATCAAAACACTATTAGAGGGGATATCTTCCAACGAGTTCTGGTGACCCACCTGAATTCCCTCACTTTGGAGGGATTTCCTCTCACTTCCTGTTTTGCATATGGGACAGGAAGTGAAGGGAAATCTCCCCAATGGGAGACAGATGGCAAAAAAAAAAAAATTACTTGGGTTACAACCCTCTCTTATGCTATCCCTAAAAAAGAACATGTTTTGCCTTTAATTACACATAAGAACAATAAATCTTTATAGAATAAATCCAAATATCCTTGAAAAGTTTTGTGCATTATGTCACTTACGTATAGGCCTCAAAATCTCCATTATTAATAGCTTCAATTAGTTGTTCTGTAACTTTGATGATTTCCTGCTTGCGAGCTGAAAAATAGAAAGGTTTCATAGTTAAATAGTATAGATAACTAACATGACAACAGTATAGATTTACACAGTGTTAACTTTGAAGCCTACAAATAATCTATCACATCATGAAGCAAGGCCTGACACGCAAAATTTTGTCACTTCCGCCGGACAGTTGCAAACACACAACACATGATGCTAGTTGCATAGCGGCAAAGGATGGGCTTCCACAGATCCTAGGCTGCTCCTTTTTGTGCCGATGCACTCCCTGCTGGATTATGTAAGTGACTTTTAAATAAATAAAAAGCAATACTACACTATATTTGCCTTCTGTGGCTCTTTTTGGTAGAGCTCACTTTATAGACCCCTGTGATGGGAGGCGGACAATTTGAGTAGAAAATATACTTATACCACTGAAGCAAGTTTGGATATTCCATTATACTTGTGATTGAAGTCATACCACGCATATATAGAAGATTGAATGAGAGGAGATCTCTGAAGGGGTTATACCTATGAAACAAGGAGTTTCTTAATGTATATGCTTTATGGTCACCTGCTGGCCAAAGCCATCTGGTGAGCGCATTTTATTGTCACTTTGGGTGAAAAGTCACTGCATTTGGCATGCGGAGCACAGTGTTCTTTAGAAGCACAGTGTTGGAGTCATTATATTAAACATCACCTGAAGAATTGTTCATGCTTTTGGACTTTCCACTATTATGATTTTTCACTTGTTTATCAAATTTTGCGTATGATTGATGAAATGTTCTTATGAAATCATAATTTTTGCTGACTAGATAGCGCCCTTTACACACACTTTTTTTATTGATTATTAGTCCAGCACTAATTTGAGGTACAGCACTAGATTTTCAGACAATATATTGGCGCCGTTACCCTTTCTTTATTTTACTATGACATCATACATTTCTAAAGTAATCATTTAGAAAAATGAAAGTTATACTGGTCGCCAATGTTTTACATTGACTGAGGTACATTGATGACATTTTGGTACGCTTGAATGGCACGGAAGCTCAGCTTAAATAATTCATAACAGAACTAAACAATAATGATAGAAACATTAAACTAAGATTTACATTTGACTAAAGAGATCCCCTTTCTGGACCTAAATAGCTCAAAAACAGGGAATGACCTAAGTACAAGAACCTTTAGAAAATAAACAGCAGAAAACAATTTGTTGCATGCAGACAGTCATCATCCGAAACCCCTAAAAAACGGCATTCTGATAGGCCAATTCCTTTGTATTGGAAGGAACTGTACCAACTTGGAACAATTCCAGCAAGAAGCATTCCAAATGTACAAATGTTTCTGTGAAAAGGGCTACTCACATAAAGTCCTAAGGAGAGCCAAAAAGAGAGCAATTGATATTGTTCAAAGAGGTTAGGAGATAAACAACCCCCCCCCCCCCCCAAAAAAAAAAGATAACACTTCAAGCCACACTAGATTCATAACCAAATATGGCAACATTCAAACAATCCTACAAAAACATTGGCATATACTTACAGCCAATCCCTCTATATAACATATAGTGGGCCCTGGACCATCCATGGTGGCACACAGAGCCCCTAATCTGAGTGATATTTTGGTTCATTCGGAACATTAGAGGGATACACCAGGCAATTGGCTCACTGACCTGTCTAAGATAAATGGGATGTAGCCATTGCCAAATATGTCCTTATGTAGATAAAACTCGGATGTTCACCAATTCGGTTCAGGCTAAAACTTTCAAAATCAAAAAATTCATCAACTGCTCTTCAAGCAAAGTAATATATATGATCGGATGCCCCTGTAATAAAATATACATTGGGAAGACTAAGTGACAACTTAGACTCCGGATTGGTGAACATCTGAGAGGTATTAAACAAACATCTTGAAAAACTGAACAAGAAAAAGGAAAAGATAAAGAGAATCCCCTAGCTCAACATTTTAAGGATTTCCATGCAGGGAAAACCAATGGCTTTAAAATAAAGGCAATCTATGCTCTAAATCAGGCTTGCTGGTTATCGGCTCTCCTTTGCTCACACAGAGACAGTATGTGAGAAGAGGAATGCCAGTAACCGACAATTTTGTTTACATGTGACTCGCTGATCACATGGTAAAGGGCTGATGTGATTGTCCTTTTACCATGATCTGTGATCAGCTGTGTCCAAAGGACGCAGTGATCACAGATCGTGCCCGATGCTCTCCCCAGAACTGGAGAACGGTGCTGTAGCCGTCTTTTGGCTATAGTGCGGTAGGGAAAAGGTTAAATAACCAGTAATTGTAGCTAATGTTCCAGATTTTTATAACAGCAGAGATTAGACTGAACATTTTAAACACAACTTAGTAGTTTGCTTAATAAGGCAAAGCAAACCCAAAGAAACAAATAAGAATTTATCTGACTTCAGTTACCCAAAATGTGATTAATATGGATTGCCACACTTTGCCAAACTGATTTGTACTTTGCAATACTGAACAGACCTGAATGTTACCATCTGAACTAAGACCATGCAAATAACAATGGGGAAGTGAAAATTGCAATAAGCCAATAAACCGATCAGGTCTTTCTTTTAAGTTATATGGCAAAAGTGATCCTAATTCTGACTGACTCCTATGGGTGGGCACAGTTAACATGACTACCTCTTGCACTGCAATCTTCCTTACAAAATCGTCAAAGCTACTTCTAAACTTTCCAAAAATCCTGCCACCCAATGAAACAATGTGATACTGCAATTATGAGTGCCCTAGGAAAAAAATATGTGTACAGTAGAAAAACTCAATACACATTATTGACAAGAACTTTATTTATAAATGTCACATTCATATTTTAGGCCAGTGGATTGTAACTACGTAGAAATCCCTAGCAAATTGTCTTTGTATACAGGTGAAACTCGAAAATTTTTAATATTGTGCAAAAGTTCATTTATTTCATTAATGCAACTTAAAAGATGAAACTAATATATGAGATAGACTCATTACATGCAAAGCAAGATAGTTCAAGATGTGTTTTGTCATAATTGTGATGATTATGGCTTACGGCTTACAGCTCATGAAAACCCCAAATCCACAATCTCAGAGAATATAACATGAAATCAATAAAACAAGGATTGTACATAGAACAATATCGGACCTCTAAAAAGTATAAGCATGCATATGTACTCAGTACTTGGTTTGGGCCCATTCTGCAACAATTACTGCCTCAATGCGGCGTGGCATGGAAGCTATCAGCCTGTTGCACTGCTGAGGTGTCATGGAAGACCAGGATGCTTCAATAGCGGCCTTCAGCTCTTCTGCATTGTTCGGTCTCATGTCTCTCATCTTTCTCTCGGCAATGCCCCATAGATTCTCTAAGGGGTTCAGGTCAGGTGAGTTTGCTGGCCAATCAAGCACAGTAATCCTACGGTCATTGAACCAGGTTTTGGTGCTCTTGGCAGTGTGGGCACGTGCTAAGTCCTGCTAGAAAATTAAGTCAGCATCCCCATAGAGCTCGTCTGCGGAAGCAAGCATGAAGTGCTCCAAAATCTCCTGGTAGATGGCTGCGTTGACCCTGGACTTAATGAAGCACAGTGGACCAACAGCAGCAGGTGACATGGCTCCCCAAATCAACACAGACTGTGGAAACTTCACACTGGACTTCAAGCATCTTGTAGTGTGTGCCTCTCCATTCTTCCTCCATACTCTGGGTCCTTGGTTTCCAAATGAGATGCAAAATTTGCTCTCATCATAAAACAGGACTTTGGACCACTGAGCAACAGACCAGGTCTGTTTTTCTTTAGCCCAGGTAAGACGCTTCTGATGTTGTTTGTTGTTCAGGAGTGGCTTGACAAGAGGAATACGACATTTGAAGCCCATGTCCAGGATCCGTCTTTGTGTGGTGGCTCGTGATGCCCTGACTCCAGCCTCAGTCCACTCCTTGTGAAAGTCCCCAACACCTTTGAATGGCCTTTTCCTGTCAATCCTCTCCAGGCTGCGGTCATCCCTGCTGCTTGTGCACCTTTTTCTTCCACACTTTTCCCTTCCACATAACTTTCTATTAATGTGCTTTGATACAGCACTTTGGGAACATCCAACTTCTTTTGCAATTTCCTTTTGAGGCTTTCCCTCCTTATGGAGGGTGTCAATGATGGTTTTCTGCACAACTGTCAGGTCAGCAGTCTTTCCCATGATTGTGATTCCTACTGAGCCAGACTGAGAGACCATTTAAAGGCTCAGGAACCCTTTGCAGGTGTTATGGCTTAATTAGCTGATTAGAGTGGGAAACTTTGAGCCTAGAATATTGCACCTTTTCACAATATTCTAATTTTCTGAGATTGTGGATTTGGGGTTTTCATGAGCTGTAAGCCATAATCATCACAATTATGACAAATCACGGCTTGAACTATCTTGCTTTGCATGTAATGAGTCTATCTCATATATTAGTTTCACCTTTTAAATTGCATTAGTGAAATAAATGAACTTTTGCACGATATTCCAATTTTTTGAGTTTCACCTGTATACTCTAAGTATGAGAAAATGTGTAAAACATTACAGGTGTTTTTTTTCTGCATATAATCATGCCACAAACAGCAGTTCAATGATGTTTTAGATGTCATCCAATTATTGTCAATGTCAAAGAAATGAACCAAGACTGAGATGAAATTGCCATTTCAGGGTACTTAATTGAACAGGATGTGGAAATTACACAATAGGTCCACACAGTGATGTTACCAACACTCCACTTAAAGTGTACCTAACGGCAAATATGTTTTTTTCATTTTGGATAGAGTAAGGGTGGGTTATAACCCATAATTTTTTTTCATGTGTGACCCATTGTGGAGTGTTGCCTTCACTTCCTGTCCCATAGCCAAAACAGGAAGTGAGAGGAAATCTGCGCCCCCACCCCAAAACGCCTTATCCCCATGCTGATGGGGACAAGGGCCTCTTCCCTACAACCCTGAGGGGTTGTTGTGGGAGTCTGTGGGCAGGGGGCTTATCAAAATCTGGAAGCCCCTTTAACAAGGGAGCCCCGAGATCCCAGACCCCATCCTATGTGAATGAGTATGGGGTACCCATTCACCCCAAAAAAGTGTCAAATAATAAAAAAATAAAACCAGCACACAGGTTTTTGACAAAGTCCATTATTAAAGCAGCTTCAGCGTCTCTTCTCCCTCCGATTACTTCTCCCCTCGATGATGTCTTCATCCTCCGGTTCTTCTTGCTGCGCTGATGTCTTCTTCCTCTCGTTCTTACTCTGGTTTTTCTTGCTGCGCTAATGTCTTCTTCTGCTACCGATTCTTCCTCCGATTCTTCTCCCGCCCCATCATGCCCCGGGCGGTGATGTCACAAGGGGGCGGGGGTTTCCAGATGATGTCACCATGCGCCCCATGGCTATATAAGTAATGGCACACGCTGGAGCTAACATTTACAGCAGGATCTAGCATCGGGAAAAGAACGGTAGGGAGATAAAATTGGAGGGAGAAGAGACGCTGAAGCTGCTTTAATAAAGGACTTTGTCAGAAATCTGTGTGCTGGTTTTATTTCTTTTTCTCTTTGACACTTTATTTGGGTGTACAATGTACCCCATACTAATCCACATAGGGTGGAGGATGGGATCTGGGGGTTAAAGGGGGCTTTCAGATTTCGATAAGTTCCCCGTCCTCAGACCTCCACAACTACCGCCCACCCAGGGTTGTGGGAAAGAGGCCCTTGTCTTCATCAGCATGCTGCATGATCAGATAAGGGTCTGGTATGGATTTTGGGGGGGGGACCCATGTCATCTTTTTTTATTTTGGCGTGGGAGTTCTCCTTAAAATCCATACTAGACTGAAGGGTCTGGTATGGTCTTGGGGGGAACCCTACGCCTTTTTTGGCATGGGTTTCCCCTTCAAGATTCTCACAGCACAAGTCGCATGCAAAAGTCGTGCATGTGTATGTCGTACCAGTGTGAACCTGGCCTAAAGTAAAACACACTGATAAACAAGTCACTACATGTGTCTACTATCCACTTGCTAACATCAGTCTTAATTTCTTTGTTTAGTAAGGCTTTGAGTTACACTAAAAATACATTTCTGCGCTTTGTTTAAATCTAAAGCAAGTCCTTGTGGTAGAGAGTTTAAATAGAGCACTAAACATATCTTCTATAGATGGGAATTGGTAATTTAGAGCTACTTAAAATAAAATATGCATGTCATGATACCACAAATGAAAAAATATTGATTAAAAAAAATGTATTACTGTTTTCTATTGCTGTTGTCTAAATTTATGTTTTTCACACTGATTACATTTCAAAATGATAATAAATAAAGTATAAATAAAACTTGCATATTGTATAACAAACAAAATAGATAATAAAAAGCTCAGAACATGTTTTTTTTTTTTTTCAGTTTACAAGGAAGCTTATTTATTGTGTGCCTATATATTAAAAATAGTATGCAGTTTTTTTAACCACTTCTCGACGGCAGTACGTCATATGATGTCATGTACTTTGAGTGGGGATATCTGGATAATGCCCACAGCTATAGGCATCATCCAGATATAATTTTTTTCCGCTGGCGATTCTGTGCACCGTAAGCACAAATCATAGCGGAATACCCCCCACCTGCCGCCCACCTGTGCTTCTTCCGACTCACCCATGCGACCGGTAAGCCGGAAAATGAATCGGTCGCCGCAGGAGGTTTGCCATAGGGATTTCTGGTGACCAGATGGTCACCAGTCATCTCTATGACCCTCAGAGGCCCGGGCGCAACGTTATTACGTCACGTACGGGCCGGCGGAAGTAAACAAAGCAGAGGACGTGGTTGGAAAGGCTGAGAGAGTTTTTAGTTATTTTTTATCTCAGCCTTTTCAGCCTGGAGGAGAGATGTGGGGTCTTATTGACCCCACATCTCTCCATAAAGAGGACCTGTCACGCACTATTCCTATTACAAGGGATGTTTACATTCCTTGTAATAGGAATAAAAGTGATCAAATATTTTTTTTTTTAAAGAAAGTGTAAAAATAAAAAAATAAAAGCACAGAAGCGAACACATACGTAAGTCGCACCGACATAAACGGCGTTGAAATCACACATGTGAGGTATCACCGCATGTGCTAGAGCAATAATTCTAGCCCAAGATCTCCTCTGTAACTCCAAACATGTAACCAGTAAAAAAAAGGAAAGCATCGCCTATGGAGATTTTAAAGTGCCGAAGTTTGGCGCCATTCCACGAGTGTGCGCAATTTTAAAGCGTGACATGTTAGGCATCTAAAAACGCGTTTGAAACATCGTTGTGCAAATATCGTGTGACATAAAAAGTTGCAACGACCCTAGGGTCTTTGCTAAAAAAACATATATAAGGTTTGGGGGTTCTGAGTAATTTTCTAGAACGAAAATGATGATTTTTACATGTAGGAGCGAGATGCCAAAATTGGCCCAGATGGGAAGTGGTTAAATATATATATATATATATATATATATATTGTGACAGCAGGAAGGTAAAGTCACCTGGTTGCATCCAGGGGGTAGATATATTTCTCCCAGATTCAGGCTTTATGCCGACTTATACAACTAGGGAGTTGATGAAGCCCAGCTGAGGCTAGTGGGCTCATGGATGACTCATACCTCTAGAGAGAGGGCTGGGCGTCGTGCAGGCAGGGAGTTGATGAGACCAGCTGAAGCTTGTCAGCTCATTTAAGGCCTTTATAAAAACTCCCAGCTTCATTAGATGTTAGCTCATGCCTGGACCCAGACCTGTGTGGACTGTCTAGGGAGAGTGAACCCCTGTGCGGTGAGGCAAAGCCTGTGTGGCTATTTGTTTGGACTTTTACTAAACCAGGGACTTAGGGACTAGGACAGCACCAGGCTGATCCCAGTTGTTAGTTTAGGAAACCTGCATGTTTAGTCAGAGGTCAAACTGACCAGGATTTATTTTGTTTATGTTTCTTTTTGGCTTTGCTGTGTTTTTGTCACTGTACATAGAGAAATAAACCGCACCTTTTGATTTTGAAAACCACAACCTCCGTCTGCTGGCCCTGTTTTTGTGTGGGGAGCCCAACCAGGGGGTCACACACACCCGCTACCGAGTTAACCCCCTCACAGTTGGTGGAGAACCAGTGGCAGTTTTTTTTAAGCCAGCATGGAGGAGATACTGAAACAGCTGGCTCTAGCAAATGCCAATCAACAGCAGACAAATGCAGGTTTGCAAAGGAGCCTTGCAGCCCAGCAGCAAGCTCATCAACAAGCCCAGCAGCAATCTGAGGCCCGCTTCATAGACCTGTTACAGAAGCAAGAGCAGAGACTACAACAAATGGAAGCAGTAATGCAGCAACGTCCGCAGACCAGTGAGGAAAGCCGTCCCACTAATACCGCGTCCTTTGGGGTGAGTCGTTTATTGACAAAAATGACTGGAGAGGATGATCCAGAGGTATTTTTGACCACATTTGAAAGGACTGCTGAAAGAGAAAAGTGGCCTGAGGAGCAGTGGGCTGGACTGGTGGCTCCTCTGTTAACTGGTGAATCGCAGAAAGCTTACTATGACCTAGAGCCTGACCAAGCAAAAGACTATGTGATGCTAAAAGCTGAAATATTGGCAAGGCTGGGGGTCACCCTGGCTGTCCGGGCTCAGCGTGTGCATAACTGGACTTTCCAGCTTGGAAAACCCCCCAGGTCTCAAATGTATGATCTCATTCACCTGAGCAGGAAGTGGCTACAGCCAGAGACTTTGTCCGCACCGGAGATTGTGGAACGTGTTGTGATGGATCGTTTCTTGAGAGCTCTTCCTACCGCCATTCAAAAGTGGGTAAGCCATGGAGACCCAGAAACGGCCGGTAAACTTGTGGATCGTGTAGAGAGATACTTGGCTACAGAGAACCTGACGGCCTCTTCCAGAGACTCTCGGACTTTCCACCCTAAGACCAGACCATCCCTAGGGGCGGATAAGAGGATTCCAAGGGGTGAGGGTGGAGAGAGTGAGAGGGTGGGAGCTCTACCCAAAGTTTGGCGAGAACAGCCTGGGAAGTCAGGGGCTCAAGAGGCAGCCAAATGGATTGTTTGCTACCGCTGCCGGCAAGCGGGACATATTGCAGCAAATTGCCCGGTTGTGGAGGAACCCATGCAATGTGACTTTCTGATGGACAGACGTCAGTCGCTGTGTGCGACAGTCGCATGCACTGCCATTCGGGGAACTGAGAAACATTTATGCAAAATGTGTATTAATGGTAGAAATGTTGTGGTATTACTGGATTCAGGTAGCCTTGTGACCCTGATAAAGGCTGAATTAGTTAAAACAGAGGTCTCTGGGAATAGCAAGGTAGCTGTTATTTGTGTGCATGGGGACACCCGAGAGTATCCAGTGACTACAGTGTGTTTCGAGACCCCCAAAGGTACCCTCTCTCATCCAGTGGGGTTAGTATCTCAATTACCGGATGATGCCATTGTGGGAAGGGATTTTCCGAAGTTCTGGGAACTGTGGGATGATCCTGAGCCCCCCACTGGTGCCCCTATGTACCAGGAATGTGATAGCCAGAACTCCTCTGAGAGTGGTGAGGACTCTCCAGAATTTCCCTTGTCAGTATTGGCAGGGGAGACTCAAGAAACTGGAGAGGAGCCCACCTCCTCAGACGAAAACCTACCGTCTGTGGAGTTTTCTGATCTGGAGGTTCACAGGGAAAATTTTGCCACAGAACAGTTAAAAGACCCCGCCCTAATAAAGGCACGGGAAAACGTAGTGGAAATAGATGGCGAGTTAGTGAACCCAGATAATACCTGCACTTACCCATACTTCAGCGTAGAGAAGGACCTACTGTATCGGGTGGCAAAAAGGGCAGAAGAAACCGTTGAGCAGCTTGTGGTGCCCAAACCTTACAGGAAGTTGGTGTTGGAGTTGGCCCATGGGCACATTCTTGGAGGTCATCTGGGGACAGAGAAAACCCGAGAGAGGGTATTACAGAGATTCTATTGGCCTGGGGTGATGAAGGACATAGAAAATTATTGTTCCTCCTGCCCTGTGTGTCAGAGGTCGGCCCCGATGCCACATTTCCGTAGCCCGCTGGTCCCTCTACCCATCATTGAGGTCCCGTTTGAGAGAATCGCAATGGATTTGGTAGGTCCTATAATCAAGTCCGCTAGGGGGCACCAGTACATATTGGTTATAATGGACTATGCCACCCGTTATCCAGAGGCGATCCCTCTCAGAAATACCTCGGCCAAAACCATAGCCAAAGAGCTATCTCTTGTTTTTAGCCGGGTGGGTATTTGTAAAGAACTGCTTACGGACCAAGGTACACCCTTTATGTCCCGGGTTATGAAAGAGCTGTGTAAATTGTTCAAAGTGACGCAATTGCGTACATCTGTGTATCACCCCCAAACCGATGGGCTGGTTGAAAGATTCAACAAAACCCTAAAACAAATGTTGAAGAAAGTGGTGGATAGAGATGGAAAGGATTGGGACTGTCTACTTCCTTATTTGATGTTTGCTATTAGGGAGGTGCCCCAATCCTCTACGGGATTCTCCCCCTTTGAGTTACTGTATGGGAGACACCCAAGAGGGCTGTTGGATATTGCCAAGGAAACTTGGGAAAGTGAGAGTTCTCCCCACAGGAGTGTGATTGAGCATGTCGCCCTGATGCAAGATCGAATTGCACAGGTAATGCCCATCGTGAAGGAACATTTGGCCCAAGCGCAGTTGGCACAGCAGAGAGTGTACAACCGTGGAGCAAAGACCCGTACCTTTTCCCCGGGGGATAGGATATTGGTACTTGTCCCTACGGTTGAAAGTAAATTCCTTGCCAAATGGCAAGGCCCCTACGAGATAATGGAAAAAGTGAGCGAAGTGAATTACAAGGTCAGACAACCAGGAAGGCGAAAGCCCGAACAGATATATCACGTTAATCTGTTGAAAGCCTGGAGGGATAGAGAGTCCCTAGTCGCAGAAACTTGGTCACCAGCTCAAACTGGTTGCGTGATTCCGGAGGTTGGAATAGCAGCCACCTTGTCACAACCCCAACAACAGGAGGTTAAGGAGTTTGTGCTTCGCAACAAGGAGGTGTTCTCTGAGCTGCCGGGACAAACATCTGGGGTAGAGCATGATATTATTACCCCGCCCGGTGAAAGGGTGAAGTTAAAACCCTATCGGATCCCAGAGGCCCGACGGGAGGCAATATGGGAGGAAGTACAGAAAATGCTGAACTTAGGGGTGATAGAGGAGTCCCAAAGTGATTGGTCTAGTCCCATTGTGTTGGTGCCTAAACCGGATGGGAGCTGGCGATTTTGTAACGATTTTCGTCAGTTGAACAAAGTTACAAAATTTGACACCTACCCCATGCCACGTATAGATGAGTTGATCGACCGGCTGGGAACAGCCCGATACATGACGACTCTTGACCTCACAAAAGGGTATTGGCAAATTCCCCTGGCCAAGTCGGCCAAAGAGAAAACCGCATTTGTAACCCCAGACGGGGCGTTCCAATATAAGAGAATGCCGTTCGGGTTACAGAATGCGCCGGCCACATTCCAGCGGAAAATGGACCAGATACTGAGGCCCCATCGGAAGTATGCTGCGGCTTACCTGGATGACGTAATTGTCCATAGCACAGATTGGGCCTCACATCTGCCAAAAGTGCAAGCAGTCCTAGACTCTATCCGGGAAGCGGGGTTTACGGCTAACCCCAAGAAGTGTACCATTGGGCCGGAGGAGGCCAAATATCTTGGGTACACCATTGGCAGGGGAGTGATAAAACCCCAACTCAACAAAGTCGAGGCCATCCAGAGTTGGCCACGTCCCAACAGCAAGAAGCAGGTACGGGCCTTTCTGGGAATCGCGGGTTATTATCGGCGCTTCATTCCCCACTTTGCTTCTAAGGCTGTGCCCCTAACCAACCTGACGAAAGGGAAAGGGTCGGTCATGATTAAATGGACCCCCGAGGCTGAGGCAGCATTCCAATTCTTGAAACAAGCCTTATGTAGCCAGCCAGTGTTGTACTCACCCGACTTCTCTAAAGACTTTGTCGTACAAAGTGATGCGTCAGATGTGGGGTTAGGAGCAGTATTGTCCCAGGTCTGGAACGGGGAAGAGCACCCAGTCATTTACCTCAGCAGGAAGTTGAAGTCCCATGAGGTAAATTACGCCACGGTTGAAAAGGAGTGTTTAGCGGTGAAGTGGGCTCTAGATTCCCTTCGGTACTATCTGCTAGGTAGGCACTTTGACATGGTTACGGATCACGCTCCGTTAAAGTGGATGGCTCAAAACAAGGAGACAAATAGAAGAGTGAATAGGTGGTTCCTGGCCCTCCAGGAATTCAACTTCACAGTAAAGCATCGCCCTGGCGTTCAAATGGGGAATGTGGATGCTTTGTCTCGAGTACATGAATGCCTGATTGCTGGTGTTCCAACCCCAAGGTTAAAACAAGAGGGGGGGGGTATGTGACAGCAGGAAGGTAAAGTCACCTGGTTGCATCCAGGGGGGTAGATATATTTCTCCCAGATTCAGGCTTTATGCCGACTTATACAACTAGGGAGTTGATGAAGCCCAGCTGAGGCTAGTGGGCTCATGGATGACTCATACCTCTAGAGAGAGGGCTGGGCGTCGTGCAGGCAGGGAGTTGATGAGACCAGCTGAAGCTTGTCAGCTCATTTAAGGCCTTTATAAAAACTCCCAGCTTCATTAGATGTTAGCTCATGCCTGGACCCAGACCTGTGTGGACTGTCTAGGGAGAGTGAACCCCTGTGCGGTGAGGCAAAGCCTGTGTGGCTATTTGTTTGGACTTTTACTAAACCAGGGACTTAGGGACTAGGACAGCACCAGGCTGATCCCAGTTGTTAGTTTAGGAAACCTGCATGTTTAGTCAGAGGTCAAACTGACCAGGATTTATTTTGTTTATGTTTCTTTTTGGCTTTGCTGTGTTTTTGTCACTGTACATAGAGAAATAAACCGCACCTTTTGATTTTGAAAACCACAACCTCCATCTGCTGGCCCTGTTTTTGTGTGGGGAGCCCAACCAGGGGGTCACACACACCCGCTACCGAGTTAACCCCCTCACAATATACACATACAGTGGGTAAAATAAGTTTTGAACACGTCACCATTTTTCTAGATAAATATATTTGCAAAGGTGCTATTGATCTGAAATGTTTACCACAGGTCGGTAAGAAGCCAAGCAATCCATACATACAAAGAAACCAAAACAAATAAGTTCAGAAATTAAGTTATGTATAATAACATGGAATGGCACAGGGAAAAAGTATTGAATAAATGAAGGTGCAAAAAAGGCAATGAAAGCCAAGACAACAGCTGAAATCTATCAGTAATTAGAAAGCAATCCTGCCCCTTGCCAGTGCAAATTAATATCAGCTGGTTCTGTCTCCACTGATGGCCTATAAAAAGGGGTCTCATTAACAAGGTGTAACACATGAAAAATTTCATGATGGGTAAAAGCAAAGAGCTCTCTCAAGACCTTTGCAACCTTATTGTTGCAAAACATACTGATGGCATTGGTTACAGAAGTATTTCCAAACTTCTGAATGTTCCAGTGAGCACTGTTGGGGCCATAATCCAGAAGTGGAAAGAACATCATTGCACCATAAGACCGTCTACGACACAAGCTCCTCGCAAGATTTCTGACAGAGGAGTGAAAAGAATCATCAGAAGAGTTGTCCAAGAGCCAAGGATCACTTGTGAAAAGCTTCAGAAAGACCTGGCATTAGCAGGTACAATTGTTTCAAAGAATACAATAAGCACTCAACCGCTATGGCCTGTATGCACGCTCACCACACAAGACCCCATTGCTGAAGAAAAAGCATGTTAAAGCTCATTTAACGTTTGCTGCAAAACATTTAGCCTTTGAAACACTGGGAGAATATATTGTGGTCAGATGAGACCAAAATGTAACTCTTTGGAGGTCAAATGGCACTGCACCAAAAACACCATACCAACAGTGAAGTTTGGAGGTGGGAACATCATGGTATTGGGCTGTTTTTTAGCATACAGTACTGGCAAACTTCATATCGTTGAAGGGAGGATGAAAGAAAAAATGTACCAAGACATTCTTTATAAAAATCTGCTGTCATCTACCAGGATGATGAAGATAAAACAAGGGTGGACATTTCAGCAAGACAATAATCCCAAACACAAAGCCAAGGAAACTCAGTTGGTTTCAAAGAAAGAAAATAATGCTGCTAGAATGGCCCAGCCAATCACCTGGCTTGAAACCAATAAAAAATCTATGGAAAAAACTAAAGATCAGAGTTCATAGAAGAGGCCCACGGAACTTTCAAGATCTGAAGTCTGTTTGTGTGAAAGAATGGGCCAAAATCACACCTGAGCAATGCATGCGACTAATTTCTCTATACAGGTGAAGCTGTCATTACCAACAAAAGATTTTGTATGAAGTATTCAATACATTTGAGTTAGCGTGTTCAATACTTTTTCCCTGTGTCATTCCATTTTATTACATATAACTTAATTTCTGAACTTATTTTGTTTTCTTTATTTTGGCTTCTTTGTATGTATGGATTGCATGGGTTGTCAACGACATGTGGTGAAAATTTCATGGCAATAGCACCTTTAGAAATATATATACAGTACTTAGAAAAATTGTGATGTCTTCAATACATATTTTACACGCTGTATGTGTATACACAGTATGTCACAAAAGTGAGTACACCCATCGCATTTTTGTAAATGTTTAATTTTATCTTTTCATGTGACAACACTGAACAAATGACACTTTGCTACAATCTAAAGTAGTGAGTGTACAGCTTGTGTAACAGTGTAAATGTGCTGCCCCACTCAAAATAACTCAACACACAGCCATTAAAGTCTAAACCGCTGGCAACAAAAGTGAGTACACCCCTAAGTGAAAATGTCCAAATTGGGCCCAAAGTGTAAAAATTTTGTGTGGCCACAATTATTTTCCAGCACTGCCTTAACCCTATTGGGCATGGAGTTCACCAGAGCTTCACAGATTGCCACTAGAGTCCTCTTCCACTCCTCCATGATGATATGACGGAGCTGGTGGATGTTAGAGACCTTGTGCTCCTCTACCGTCCATTTGAGGATGCCCCACAGATGCTCAATTTAGGTCTGGAGACATGCTTGGCCAGTCCATCACCTTTACCCTCAGCTTCTTTAGCAAGGCAGTGGTCATTTGGAGGTGTGTTTGGGGTCCTTATCATGTTGGAATACTGCCCTGTGGCCCAGTCTCCGAAGGGATTGGGATCATGCTCTGCTTCAGTACATGTTGGCATTCATGGTTCCCTCAATGAACTGTAGCTCCCCAGTGCCGGCAGCACTCAGGCAGCCCCATACTATGACACTCCCACCACCATGCTTGACTGTAGGCAAGACACACTTGTCTTCTTGGTCTCATCAGACCACAGCACATGGTTCCAGTAATCTGTTTGCAGGATTTTTAGTGTATCATCTTTAGAATTCTGGTACGACAGCCATGCAGACCAATTTGCTGCAGTGTGTGGCAATTGGTCTGAGCACTGACAGCCTTACCCCCCACCCCTTCAACCTCTGCAGCAATGACAGCACTCATACATCTATTTCCCAAAGACAACCTCTGGATATGACGCTGAGCATGTGCAGTCAACTTCTTTGGTCGACAATGGCGAGGCCTGTGCCTAAGTGGAACCTGTCCTGTTAAACCGCTGTATGGTCTTGGCCACCATGCTGCAGCTCACTTTCCGGGTCTTAGCAATCTTCTTATAGCCTAGGCCATCTTTATGTAGAGCAACAATTCTTTTTTTCAGATCCTCAGAGAGTTCTTTGCCATGAGGTGTCATGTTAAACTTCCAGTGACAAGTATGAGACTGAGAGTGATAAGACCAAATTTAACACACCTGCTCCCCATTCACACCTGAGACCTAGTAACACTAACATGTCACATGACACCGGGGAGGGAAAATGGCTAATTGGGCCCAATTTAGACATTTTCACTTAGTGGTGTACTCACTTTTGTTGCCAGCGATTTAGGTATTAATGGCTGTGTGTTGAGTTATTTTGAGGGGACAGCAAACATACACTGTTATACAAGCTGTACACTCAGTAATTTACAATGTAGCAAAGTGTAATTTCTTCAGTGTTGTCACATGAAAAGATATAATACAATATTTACAAAAATGTGAGGGTGTACTCACTTTTGTGAGATACTGTATATATTTTTTATGCAGGTTCTTTTAAAGTCCAATAGAACCTTCACTAATTTTTGCTTTATGCTTTACACAGCTTGTGACACCACATTTTAAATTACTTTTGTATGACATTCCCAAATTTATCTAATATGCTGAGAATTGTTGTACAAATGTTCATACAAATGTTCGTATGGATATTCACACATACGTTTAGCTTTAGTAAAGTTTCAAAAGAAAAATATTTTAGTACAAATTATTTGCAGCAAAAGATATACTTTCAATGTAATGTGCACATTTCAGCTCTATAAATGCGGTCAGCCAATTTTCCATTCGGTAATTGTGTAAGCATTTGCATTATAGTTACCTAGACGATTACCATAGGGAAATGCTTTTCCCAGAATAATATAAATTATACTAAAATCAACTGATCATAATGCATAGTTCCTAACATTTTTAAAGGACCAATATTTCAACAATAAGAGTTTCATGGGTTTAGTCACAAATTAGTTTCTTATATCACTTAGGGATTCGACTAGTAATACGTCACCAACATACTTTTTTGTTCTTTTACTACCAACCTTCAAGTCTCACTCTTCCTGCTGCTAAAAGATTTTCCAACTCCTTCTGTTGCATACTCTATAATATAAAATATATGAAAAATCCACCGTGGAATACAGGTGCCTTGTGGCTGCCATGGAAGGTGTGCAGACCTGGGAACTAAATGTGCGCATGTGCCCAGACTATTTACACTAAAGCCTTTAAGCTCCCTTCATACGGACAGCCAGATGATCTGCATTTTTACTGCCCCAACCGACCACTTACATGCAGACATGGTGCCGCCTGGTAGAGTAAAAAGTGCTATGGCTGCGAGGTTTTGCATTGCAGTGTGGCAATTTTAACGTAACTATCAGATTTTAAAAAGTAGCACCACCTGTCAAGTCATGTAAGTGAATAGGATTGCACCGAAATTGTGAGCCATACACTTGCCTTGCAATTGCCGTGATACTTGCCTTTTGGCAGTACAAAAAAAACTATGCCAAAAAACAAAAACAAACAAATCAGGCATCAGGAGGCAGCAGAATTGGCTTCTGAATGCCTGCAAACCTTTCATTGTCCTGTGGTCAGTTTATGTGCCTCCGTCATCTGCAGCTTTCCTCTTTCCTCCTCCCCAGCCCCCCCCCCTCATATCTGCTTGTGTCATTGCCCACCCCTCCCCTCCTGCTGCTAATAAAACTATATTATGATGATACAATCCCCTCTGTTAAATAAGGACATGTGCCCTACTGCATGAGTTTCATAAAAAATATGCCTATTTCTATCTGATTTCAGAGTGCCTCTTGGCGCTCACGTGACTGCTCTCCTCTCCTGAGCTGATGAGAACTCCCACTGATCTCAGCTGGGAGGGAGGAAAAGAGAGTGGCGAGCAGTCACGTGAGCGCCAAGAGATGCTCTGAAATCAGGTAGAAATCTGCTTTTTTTTAATGAAACACATGCAGTGAGGCACATGTCCTTATATAACAGAGGGGATTGTATCATCATAATATAGTGGCTTTACAACCACTTTAAGACAACCCATTTGTTTGAATGTAGCAGAAAATGAAACGGCACAATATTTGGTAATGCAGCACACTTAAAAACATGGTAATGTGCTTCTTCTGTATGTGTTGCGGTTGATTAATTAATAGTACACCACAATGCATTAATGAGTGTATGTTGCATTTCCATGTGTTGTGGTAATGAGTGGATTATCAAAATTCATAGGTGTGAACAAGGCCTTTAGTTCCTTTACTAATCTTTCACTTTTGGTTAAGAATATGCTCTCCCTTCAACGTTTTTAGTCTGGGCAGGTCAGCAGGATCTATGTATAATTGATCATTTTTGGATAGAATGAAGATTTAAATAGGAAGTATACCCAAGGAAGGAGATGTACCAGATTGGAAAAATGTCAACACAATGTTTAGGCCTAAAGCCCCATACACACTATTAGATTTTCTGCAGATTTTTGTCTTCAGATTTACCAAAACCATATAATATGAGGTCAAACTTGAAGAGTTTCAATTTGTATGCAATTGGGCAGGCCCTTGCACTACATGATTTTGGTAAATCTGAAGACAAAAATTTGCAGAAAATCTTATAGTGTGTATGGGGCGTAAGGCTTGTGACTTTTAAAGCTCCATACAAACCACATTCATGACAAGCTCTCCCAACTCGATTCTAGGAGTATATCAGAAGATTTTCGCATTAATGTTAGTAGCATGGTATTCTTGCAAAACTCTGCTCATTTCTTAAAGCCTAAAGCTTCGTTCGTACACACGATACCATTGTTGGCAGGGGATTGTATGTTGACAGGCTGTTGTCCTAAAATCTTGTCATTAGTACACTCTGTTTGACAATTGTTGTCCAACGTTCGGCCAACAAATGTTGGACAATATGCTAGTAAATTTTCGGCGGACAACGGTTTGATGTCTGATTTTCGTATGGTCAGTACACAAATCCATCACACAAAAGTTGAAATTACAAACACACATGCTCGGAATCAATGCTCACCAAACACGAAATTAGCAGAAGGGGCCCTAAGGGTGGCGCTCAAGAGCTGAAATTCCTCGTAGTACGTCACTACATTCATGTTTGTGGCACGACAATTGTGTACCGTTAGTTTGCAAGAGAAGATCCTGGCACACGCCCTTTTGACAAAAATCAGACGCTCGGTTGGCCAACAATCGTACCGTGTGTACGAGGCTTTACTCCATGATTTAGAGAACTTTAAATAGTTTGTTTGGACCAAGCTGGTCCAAATGGACTATGTCCTGCACTAACACATGCAACGGCTGTCAGGGCTGTATAAATTGTATGTAGCCTCAGCTACATATGCTGTAAAGCACTGTGTTTCGGCAATTGAATGTAGACTATCTGTCTCACTCCTGGAATAAAGCAGAATCTGGCTGAGCTCTGCTCAGCCATTCACAGGAAGCTTTGTATTTTATAAATGAATACAAACCTTCCTCTAACTGGCTGAAATGGAGATTGTGACACACACCTCTCCACCTCAGCCTTGTGTTCATTTAGAAAATACAAAGCTTCCTGTGAATGACTGAGCAGCACTCGCCCTTACTCAATTCTGTTCCAGGAGTGGAACAGGAAGTCCCACTTCTACTGAACACAGTATGGAAAATTAGTTGAGCTTGGTCCAGGTCTGTTTGCTAAAGCAAGAAATTAGGCTTTATTTCTCACACTCAAAGGTTGATATTATACACTTATTTCAATCTCTACCTAGATAACAACTTGTAAAGCACTTTAGTCTTTTGCATTGTTCAAAGTGCAGCTTGCATTCCTGTCTCCTTAACTTACACTGCACAGATGAAAGGTTGCCCTGAAAAGGCTCAGATTCATTCGAGTTACTCTTTGAGTTTGTGTTTTCTGTGCACTTTGCCACTGAATTGATGGAAAGAAACACAACATATGAACAAATGAAAATGAAGATGTACAGAGAAACCAGAATCTTCAGCAAGTACTGGCAGCAGGTGCGGCCACCAGGGCACTCTAAGGATGGCGACCAGCAAGAGGATGAGGAGGAAGGAACAGTAGACAAAGAAGAGGAGGAGCAGCAGCGGGAAGACTGATTAGCTGAAAAGAACCTCTTCCTGCTACCCTCCACTGAGTAGACTGTACTTTAGGCATGCAAGAATGAAAAAGAAAAAGAACAAATGATATGAAAGACAAAACAAAGGTATGAAACAAGAACATGACAAGCAGAATTAAAATGCATAGACAGAAAGATGAACAAAGTAACAAAGCTTCTGTTCAGATGTCAGTGCTAATCCCATGCTATATTATTGAAAGTTAAAACAAAGTAATGTTTCCTACAGTCAGCATGAGCAGTTGCTGTATATACACATTACTATTACAGCTGTCAAAAAATAGACCGTCTGCGTCTGACATAGTGTTGTTAAAAACTTTTCAGAACAAAGTAACATTGTTACTTTTGTATGTACTTAGTCTCATTCATCTAAAATTCAAAGAGGTCAGCTTGGATCTGCATATGACAGTTAGTGTCGAGTTCACACCAGTGCAATGCAGGAACCAGCGCGATTCCAGTGTCGGTACCGGCATCGCATTGAACTTGCAGGCAGTTCACACTGCCCTATATGAACAGCTGGGAGTGTCAATAGAAAGTTAATGACACCCCCACATCGGTCCGCATATCGCAGTGTGAACTGTGAATTCGGGCAGGAATCGGATCGCATGGGTGTGAACAACAAAATGCGATCCGATTCTGGTGTGGAAAAAAAGGGTCATGCACGATTTTGGTTAGAATGCGATGTGAATTTAGCCATACAATCTGTATGGCTGAATTCACATTGCATAGACATCGCATGTGATCTGCACAGCAGTTAAGGCAACCTAACAAATAAAAAATACAATATTTAAAAAAAAAAAAAATTATATTTAGGTCCTTATTAACATTTTACCCTAATCAGCTATAATTAGCGCCTTCCTTTTACTATTCTTTTCTTGCTTTTTTTTGTTTATTTTTACTTTTACTTTTTTTTTTTTTGCAGCTGCAGCTCTGAGTGATCTTTCACTTTTACATGTTCAATCATAAAAGGGAAAGCTTACACAGTGCCGCAAAGCTGTGTGGTCAGCTTTTATGTGTAAAATCAAGTTGCTAATAGATACACAGAGCCACAGTGCTGAGTGAGCTATTGCTGTTATGAATAAATGATCAGCACTGCTTGTTCATTCATAACAGTAAAAAGATCATTCAGAGCCGCAGCCCTTTATACGTACAGTATATGCCATTACTTTTACTTCATACAGGAAATCGGCAGATACTTTACACAGAACCACAGCTTCAACCAAGCAGTGCTGATTGTTCATTCATGATAGTGACAGATCATTCAGCCTAAAGAGTGGGAGGAGTTCTGTGCTGGCTGTACCTCCCCCCACATGAATGCACATAATTTAGGCTTCAAAGGAGGTTGAAGCTACAGCCAGCATACAGACGTGCACTTTAACGCAGTTGTATACCTACAAAAAAAAAAAAACCCTGTAAGGCAAAGGCATAATGAGCTAGTATGCACAGCATACTAGCTCATTATTAAATACTTACCTTATAATGAAGTGTCGGCATCGCATCTCGGTCACCGCCGCGGGAGCTGAAATTTTCCCCTCTGTGTTTATTCCAGGTTGGTGGCATCCGGCGCTTCGAGTGGCCAGACCTGCGATGACGTGCGGGAGTCTAATTTCCGGCAAAGAGCATTTTTACTTTAAGGAGATATTAGAGAGCAATTAGACCCCTAATGTCACTCGTGTACCCTGCTAAAGCAATTGGGCCCAGGTTGCAGTGGCACATTACTGTATATGCAGAAGTTTTCTGGCAGCTGCACAGTCACTAAGGCTCCATGCACACTAGCATTTTTTTAAGTTCCTAGAAGCTGTTATCATTTTTTTGCTCCTAGAAGCTAAATAGTGATAGTGTCCATGAACACTACTTTTAGCTATTAGTGCTTTTTGAGCTTCGACATCAACGAACAGAAAAAAAAGTTTTGTAGAGTTTTTTGGGGCTCCTAAACACTGCTAAATGCTACTAATAGCGTTTTTTTTAGCTTTATTTTTCTTTTTTTAAAAGAACTATGAAAACGCTACTACATAAAGCTATTATCAGCATTTTCTATCAAGCTTTTTTTTATCTTAAAAAAACAAGCAAAAAAATAAAACGCTAGTGTACGTGGAGCCTTAAAACACATTTATAAGAAATCCAATATTTCACTGTAAAAAGGTATTTACTTGGGAACATCTGTTCTTAGTGCATAATATTAGACAGAAAAATGAAAAAAAAAAGACCATATAAAGTAACTTGTCCAAGCTAAGTGGCAGAATTGAGATGGCAGGAAACAGAGGTTCTAAAAAATGTTCACTTAAAACAGACAGACTGTCCAAGATGAACTGAAACTGAAGTAGAATGAAAAATGGAATGTGTACTGTTGGAAATATTTTGTTTACGTGTCTGAATGATGCCAGCAGTGTGCGGCCAGGGTTTAAAAATCATAATTGTAAAGCAGATTTCATGTGAGGGTGATGGCATATAGGCAAAGTTGAGAAGTGATCCATCTACCAAAAGATTTTTACTTTGCTTCACAGTTACATATCTGCATCCATAATTAGTATAAATGTTTTTGTGAAGCGGCAGTCAAGATTCGTACACTTTTGCTGAAGGGGATAATAACAGCTCTAATGCCGTGTACACACGATCAGAAATTCCGACAAGAAAGGTTCGATGTGAGCTTTTGGTCGGAAATTCCAACCGTGTGTAGGCTCCATCAGGCTTTTTCAGTCGGAATTTCCGCCAACAAAAATTTGAGAGCTGGTTCTCCAATTTTCCGACAAGAAAAGTTCTGCTCGGAAATTCCGATCGTCTGTATGCAATTCCGAAAACACGCATGCTCGGAATCAATTCAACGCATGCTCGGAATCATTGAACTTTATTTTTCTCGGCTCGTTGTAGTGTTGTACGTCACCGCGTTCTTGAAGGTCGGAATTTGGTGTGACTGTGTGTATGCAACACAAGTTTGAGCCAACATTCCATTGGAAAAAAATCCACGGTTTTCTTGTCGGATTTTCCGATCGTGTGTACGCGGCATAAGAGCAGTGTATTCGTTATATTTTTCTAGAAACACTTATTGGGATGTTTTTATTTAACAGAGTTGTCATGAGAGAAATATGTAGACTTTTCTTGGGCTGAAGGCAGGGGGTCTCCTTATTAACTGGAGATGCATGCACAACAAGCTTTTGGAGGCAATGCCCCATTCATTGGGACCAGATGTTATTGGATGGTTTGGCTATAAGTGGTGAGTTTCTGCACTTTGTATCAACTATCTTCATTTGGTGTGCCACTCTTTCCCATCATATCAGAAATATATGGATTACCAATGATGCCCCCTTCTAAAAATTATATTTGCTTGGCTGCCTCAGGCCTCAATACTTAGGCCCCTTTCACACATGTGGATTGTTTGTTTCATCAGTTCAGACACGTTTTTTCAAACAAAAAACAGATGAAGTTTACATCAGTTTGTCATCAGTTTGATCTGTTCCAAAAAATAAATGTTGACGGAAGCGGATGTAAATGGATGATCAAGATAGTACAGTATATGTAAACCCTACACTGAACTTATTTTTTTGCTCTCTCTGGTCTGGTAAATATACCAATGAGAATTTTGCTATATCTGTTTGATAACTACAATAAAATACTTGTTGATCCTGCCATAAATGCTCTCTGCCCCTGTTTACTGTTACTTATAGGAGCAGTTCCCTGCTCACTTTGTGAACTACAGACCACTCCTCATCCCCTCCATGTTATGGAGAAGAGGAGAGGAGCACAATTCCTGTACTAGGGTGACAACACTGCATTCTTCACAGACAGTAAATGAGTGGTGGCACCCTATGGCAAGATGTGTAATTTGCAAGAATACTGATTGAAAACTAAAAAAAAAAAATGAAAATAAAACGAATGCAGCCACTGCATCTAGGTTTGGTAATATATATATAAAATATATTTTCTTCTAGAGTTTAGATGCACGTTAAAAACAATTTACACAGTTTTTTCATTAAATTCTTCACACAATATATTTAGAATCTAAACTGTATTTATGATATGTAAATATAAAAAAAATGTGCATATATATATATTTAATAATTTTCTCTTTGTAACGGGCAGGTGTGGAAGGTGAGCTCAATTCATTCCCATCCCAAGGACAAGGCAAATAGCCCCGTACTAAGATTTCAGTTCACACAACAATGTGGCAGTTTTGCACTGCAGTGCAGAGTAATAACACTAAAGTAAATTTATAAAAATGCACTGCAATGTGTGTTGGAGCAACCTGCACTGAAGCGCAAATTAAAATGCACACCAGCACTGCGTGTGCTAATGAGTGCTGTGCTTTGAATGATCACTTTTTGATGGACTTACAGTAGGTTACACACAGCTGACCTGGTTCTTCAGTCTGTCAGAATTGCAGAGCTACACTTTCTTACCGGTGTGACCTGCATACACTGCAGCAAGTAATCACCTAGTATTAAATGCTTACTCGTACAATGAGAATTGTGTACAAGTTATAAAAATAACTAATTTAAAAGGCTACATAAGTACTTTAATAAAATTGACCAAAATTCCTCTATTCTTTTTTTAAAAAGTTTTTGTTTTAAGGAGTTTAATAAAAAAAAAAAAAATAGGCAATGGAATGAGTTTTTCAAATATGCTGTGTAGGATGCAGAATTTGGTAGATTCATCTTAGATTTAGTTGTAACATTTTTTTTTTTCTTTTAAATAAAACTACTATATATTATATTGATATTCAGCTCAAAGGTAAAATTATACAATTACCCCAGCAGCTGGAACTACTCGGCTCACCCCGGGTGGTTATGCTAACAGTAAGAATAGGTAAACCAGCGCTTCAATATTAACTCAATAATACAGTCCCATATCATCCCATATCATCAGTCCCATTTTTCATTTTCAAAGTTCTCTAAAATTCTTACTGAACCTTGTTACCTTTAATGCATGTAAGGGACAAATAAAGCTTTTTATCGCAATCCAGGTGTCCATGTTTTCTTCCTTTCACACTGTGCTCTTCCCCTCCAGAAGTTACATCAAAAAAATGACAAAAACAAAATGAAACAGCGAAAATGGAGAAAAACAAAACATACTACACTATATGGTTTTGTTTCCCTCCTTTTTTTGATATAACTTCTGGAGGGGAAGATCACAGTATAAAAGGAAGAAAACATGGATGCCGGGGGTAGCGATAAAAAGCTTTATTTGGCCCTCACACGAATTAAGGGTCACAAGAATTGGTGAGAACTTAAAAGAAGAATAGGACTGATGATATGGGACTGTATTATTGAGTTAATATGGTTTACCTAGACTTTCTTATGAACTTGTTTAACTTCAGTTCACATTAAAAGTATTAAAATTGCTTTTAAAGTAATTATTGCTTTACTTTGGTAGGTATAAGGAGATCTTGGAATCTATGGAAGAGTAAGTACAATTAAAGAACATAATGCACCTACATTTTTTAAATAGTGGAAGTATTAAGTACTTTAAATTAGATAGCTTTGTTAGATTTTCATATTAGAAGAGGCAGTGGGTATAATTGCTACAGAGTAGCAGATAATAAACCGACAGTCTTACTGCACATATTGAAACTCATTGGACAATAATTAAAGGAAAAAAAAAGTTGAGATGAGGTGACATACTATAGGTGCAAGGTACAAATAACACATGCCTTTGCGTTCTTGTTCTTCTACTTTAAAAGAGGAGTTCCACCTATTTAAAAAATAAATTGGACACTCACCTGTCCCACGGTCCAGTGATGCAGGCAAACTAAGCCCTGCTCCTCTCCCCCTCCTCTCTGCGGTGCCGGCATTGTAGCTGTGGGCAAGCCGCGCTGCGCGCTCTGAATGGCCGAGCAATCTTCTGGGACCTGTGACGTGTCCCAGAAGATTGCAGGGAAGGAGGGGGGGGGAAGAGGGGAACTTCCTTCAGGTGCCGCTGAGCCACGGGAGGAAGTGGGAGCTGGATGCCTCTAAAAAGAGGGTACCCCCCCTCGAAACAAAATGACATGCCAAATATGGCATGTCAGGGGGTCACCATCACTTAAAGTGGAAGTTTCATTTTTGGGTGGAACTCCGCTTTAAAGCGGAAGTAAACCCATTGATTTAACAGTTTCAAAAAGCAGTTACATTCCCGGCATGCCGGGAATTCTAACTGTCACATTGGTTGTGCTCTCAACCAAACTGTCAAACCATCCAATGGTTGGTGTCATAACTGATCACATGTGCAGCATCATGGCAGTTGAAGATTAAACAGTGGCCATGATGGCAGATTCCTTGGCTGAAAATGATAGGAGGGTTTACTTCCACTTTAAGGACAGCTGTACTTGTAAAACATGTAAGCCTTTTTAACATATATAAAGGTAAAGAAGCTATGCAAATATAATCTCTTACCTCTACTTTGTCGTTTTCTGTGTTTTAAGCTGTCATCACAGAACAGAACCTGAGCAACCACTGATTTGTTTACATTTAAAGTGGTTGTAAACCCTTATAACATTTTTTTTTAAACTACCTGTAAGAGAAAGGCATAATGAGCTAATATGACTAGCATAATAGCTCATTATGCATCACTTACCTAAGATCGGGGCCCCCAAAGCTGTCCTCGTCTCCCTCTTCAGCCGCAGCCATCTCTGCGGCGATAGCCGGAAGGTTACTTCCAGGTATCGCCGCTCCAGCCAATCACAGCGCCGCTCCGGCGCTGTGATTGGCCGGAGCGGCGAAGACGTCACTCTGCGCATGGGCGCGGGAGCCATCACATTCGGCTACGCCCAGCGATTGCTGGGAAGTAGCCAAATTTGTGAAAGGGATTAACCCCATGAATGCACCGTTGTCTACGGCGCGCATGCGCCGTAGACAGCGGCGCCTGTCATTTAACTAAATATCTCCTAAACCGTGTAGGTTTAGGAGATATTTCTTGCACCTATAGGTAAGCCTTAATCTAGGCTTACCTGTAGGTGCAAGTTGTAAAAGTGGGTTTACAACCACTTTAAGCTGTCTGCATTTACAGTGTAGATAGCAATATGTGTGCAGACCAGAACTGAAGATAAAAAAAGGCATCAAATTTTGCTGGTTTCACACTCTACTTTTCACAACTGGTTTTCCCAAAAATTTGATGGAATTGGGGGTGACTAGCTAAGCATTTAATGCCTTCTTCTAGCAATTTGGAATATTTTTCTCCAGTAATTACTTAAGTGTACTGCGGTAAAAAATATATATATATACAGTGCATCCAGGAAAGTATTCACAGCGCTTCACTATTTCCACATTTTGTCATGTTGCAGCCTTATTCCAAAATTAATTAAATTCATGATTTTTCTCAAAATTCTACAAACTATACCCCATAATGACAATGTGAAAGAAATTTGTTTGAAATCTTTGCAAATTTATTAAAAATAAACTCAACTAAAAAAACACATGTACATAAGTATTCATAGCCTTTGCCATGACAAACAAAATTGAGCTCAGGTGCATCCCGTTTCCAGTGATCATTCCTGAGATGTTTATACAACTTAATTGGAATCCACCTGTGGTAAATTCAGTTGATTAGACATGATTTGGAAAGGCACACACCTGTCTATAGTCTTGGAATCACCAAGACTCTTCCTAGAGCGGGCCGCCTGGCCAAACTGAGCGATCAGGAGAGAAGGGCCTTAGTCAGGGAGGTGACCAAGAAACTGAAGGTAAATCTGACAGAGCTCCAGCGTTTCTCTGTGGAGAGAGCGGAGTCTTCCGGAAGAACAACCATCTCTGTAGCACTCCACCAATTAGGCCTGTATAGTAGAGTGGCCAGATGGAAGCCACTCCTCAGTAAAAGGCACATGACAGCCTGCCTGGAAATTGCCAAAAGGCACCTGAAGGACTCTCAGACCATGAGAAACAAAATTCTCTGGTCTGATGAAACAAAGATTGAACACTTTGGCCTGAATTGCAAGCGCTATGTCTGGAGGAAACCAGGCACTGCTCATCACCTGGCCAATACCATCCCTACAGTGAAGCATCGTGGTGGCACCATCATGCTGTGGGGATGTTTTTCAGCGACAGGAACTGAGAGACTAGTCAGGATCGAGGGAAAGATGAATGCAGAAATGTACAGAGATGAAAACCTGCTCCGGAGCGCTCTGGACCTCAGATTGTGGTGAAGGTTCATCTTAAAACAGGACAACAACAACCCTAAGCACACAGCCAAGATAACAAAGGAGTGGCTACAGGACAACTCTGTGAATGTCCTTGAGTGGCCCAGCCAGAGCCCAGACTTGAACCCGATTGAACATCTCTGGAGAGATCTGAAAATGGCTGTGAGACTTGAGAATGTAATTGGTGCCAAAGGCACTTCAACAAAGTATTAAGCAAAGGCTATGAATACTTATGTACATGTGATTTTTTCTGTTTTTTATTTTTAATAAATTTGCAAAGATTTCAAACAAACTTATTTTACGTTGTCATTATGGGATATTGCTAATCAATTTTGAAATAAGGCTGTAACATAACAAAATGTGGAAAAAGTGAAGCACTGTGAATACTTTCCGGATGCACTGTATGACGTTTGGCATTCATGACACAGAACCAATCAAGCAGATGCAAATGTTGTTTTCTCTTCAGGTCTGCAAAAATATGCTCTCTAGATGGTATGGTACAGAGTGCAAACAGGGTTAGATAAATAATACGTAACTTGGGACCTGCGTATTTCCAGTTAGAAGCAAAGACCAAGATTCCATATGTTGTATCTGTGTTGGGAACACTTTCTAATCTTGGCTACGGAACCACTGTCCGCCATGAGTTTTCCAACTGAACCACACCAAATCTCTTTAATTTTCCAATTTTTTTTAAATAAAATAAATAAGTGACATATTTATGTGATAATTGATAAAAAAATAAAAATATATATTTTTTTATTGTTATAAGTGTAGGCATTCTACACTGCTATAGAAAAAGAAATGATCAGACTTCAGAGGCTTGCACATGGACTGCAATAGATTATATTTCTTACATACTTTGTGATGCTGTTTAGTTGAGTCATTCCTGACAAACCCACAAAACAATTTCCACTGAATATTAATGTATGCATGAGATATTGCTTTGCATTTTAAAATATCTATATAACAAATAACTATCTGCCTTTCTGTTTAATTTGCTTCCAACTAAACTGTATTATGAGTAAACTGTTACCTTTAATTCTGATATGTTTTTCTATATGATAAATTATTTGCATGAAATGGTATCATTTTGTCTATGTTTTTTTTTTCAAAAAACTTTGTGGACACATTATCAAAAAATGAAATAATAAATAGGAATATAAAACTTTTCTACAGAAAAGAAAAGCTTATTTGGAATAGCTGGAAAATGACACAGGCATCGGAACAGAAGTTTATAAAATTACCAATGCCATTTTGTGAACATGTATTTTGTGTTTGTTAAAGCATAATAGCAGTTAGTATTAAAAGCAAGGCTACAACTCTCATGTATAAGGCATTAAACACAAGCAGGCTTGCAAGCTATAACAACTTCAGTGCATATACAACATCATAAAATCCACAGCAGGCCTCCAGACAATTTGCCAATTTACCGAAATTAGCAGCTGAGTAAATTAGTAGGTGAAATAGAACTGACATACTGATTAATGCAGACATGCTTCGTAGTCCTTAATAAATGCATTGTTAAGGAAGTAAGAACAGTTTTGAAAATGCTTTTCCTTCTAAAAAATTAAAGTGACACCAAACTGTGGAAAAAATAATATTCTAAATGTTTATAAATATCTCTAAATGTACCATCTATTGCTCTTAGCTTCCTCCAAATCTCCAAATTCCGTTTTTCATGCTGTGATCTGACTTGTTGGTAGAGGGTGGCTACATTCATCCTCCATGGTCCCACTGTCTGTATGTAGGGATGTAGCCACCAACTATTGCTTGCTCCCTAGATGGACTATGGCATGTGTAGTGTGCATAGGGCAGTGTACATCATTGAAAAGGAGAGGTTCGGGAGCTTACAGAGAACATTACAAGGAGGCAGAAAAACACAGTAAGAAACAATTTCATAAAAATTGATTACAGGACCATTAAGTGGTGGATGTGTGTGAAGTATTTTTGGAAAACAACAATATCGTTTAGTGTTACTTTAACAAAGATGGACGGAACACCCAACATGACCTTTGCAATGCATTTCAGAATTGAAAATGGTTACCTTTTCTGTACAATACGGCCTTTCTCTGCAGTGTGAAGTAGATGTTATACCTTCTATTTATGGCTTACCTTTTACATCTTCGTCTTCAATGGTGGTATTTGAACTCTCTGTTGACTCCTGCAGAAAAGCAAACAAGCAATGAGGACAAGAGAACTCAGTGAAGTGGAAACAGTCTTACTGCTAAATCTAAAGCTACAGAAACCATACAGTGACATGGAGACTGACAAAATATTGTGACTACACTGGGAAGCTAATAGACAACCTCTAGCAGATTCCTAGTTTTACCATTACATTTCTAGATTACAGAGCTAAAGATGGCAAAGCCAGAGGACAAACATTCCCTGATCAAACTGGTTATGGTCAAATCAAAACACAACTGTACAGTATGTTTATAGGTACAATGAGTCCTCAGAAAACCATAAGGATAAATGATGTTAGGGACAGAAGTTATCAGGGAGTTTGGGTTTTCCCAGCCTTTTGTTGTTTTCAACAAAATAATCTGGTGCCAGATAAGTTCGTATTCTCTACCCAACCTTTTTTACACTCATATATCTATACTCAATACACATTTTCAGGCAATCCAAGTATGGACAATTGCAAAAAGCATTGCAAAACAAATTCTGGTGGTTATATCTTGCCTGCATGGCTACCTGTCATTTATAGGGCATCCTAGCAACAATTAGCTCGCTGAGTAAAGCAACATTCAAACAAACTGAAACAGACAATCCAGAATTAAAAAAATAGCTCAAACAACATTTACACTGCAAAATGAATGAAAGTACACTTGGCAATGTAGCCCAATAACACAAACACAATTTTTAGATTTAACACAATTGACAAAAGACAACAGAACCATAAAACATTAATGTGAGTGAATTTGTTTCAACCATAGGTAAACTACTAAATTTCAGATAACAAAGATTCATTAGAAAAGAAGAGATGCAACTTTAGTTGATTTTCTTGTTCTTTGCTCTTTTTTTAGGAACTTTGGTACAGGGTAGATGTACAGCCCAAAGTGCTTAAAGTAGCTGGTCAAGAATCATGTTTGTTTTGAAGAAATTTGTTATTTCGAACCTATAAACAATAATGCAATGAACCACAAATAAAAATTGACCATCCCTGGGGTTACTAGCCGATACATATATTAACCACTGAAATAATGTATAACGGTATACGCTTTTTATAGAGGATTTTACAGCCAGACAAGCTTACCAGGTTTGTCTATTTGTATGTCATTTATGTACTCCAGAAATCTAATGTTATTAGACACAGTTTAATAACCTTTGGGCGCTCCCTAATATAGAGCTTTTATTTCTATAAACCACTAAAAATTCAGACACAAGATTTAAAATATTTGAATTCAAATCAATGCTGCCATGAAGCAACTGCATCTTGGCAGCGTTTTACCTAGCTAGGCTCCCTCTACACTACACATTTACTGAAAACCTGCAAAACAACTTCAAGCTCTACCAAGACTCCCATTTTGGACTACATACAGGTGGTCTCAATTCCCCTAATTATGTGACTTTGGATAAGAATTGGCTGGACCAGTGATGATTTAGGTATGTCATATTAAAAGAGATAAAATATATATTTTTTTTTTTCATTGTGAATAATTAAAGAGATCAGTTCTTACTTTTAAATCAAAGAGTATATTTTTAGACTCAAAGTTCAACTATATATATATAAAAAAAAAAGATAAGTCTACTGTGATTTAATGTTCCATGATAATAAAATAAGAAACCATTCAACAGCGTTAATACAATTTATGTATAGGACAGTAACACCTAATGGTTTACCGGCTACCTGTTGAAGGGAAAGGGGTGAGCGTGGCAAAGAAGATTTTGGCTCAGGCATCAAAACAGCCGACTATAGTCTAATATCAGCAGAATCTGTTTGAAATCAGCCTCTGTCCCTGCCATTCCCTGCATAGCAGCGCTTAAGACTGGGAGGGGAGGGGGTACTAGGAGACAATTAGACTTTGCAGGACACATATGAGCTAACAGGAAACATGCTGACTGAAGAAGAAACCAGAGCAGAGCAAGCAGATCTGATGACTTATCAGTGAGTTGCTGCCTGTTCATTATTAGGTCGGTAGGCTAGGTTTAGGAAAAGACACCATTGTATTTCTTAACCCTTAAGGCCTCTTTCACACCAGTACTGTTAACTCTGTGTTTATATGCATTTTGAGGACATATCTAAATGCATAAAAATGCATGTAATTATTTTTCAATGGTGCCATTCACACAAAGCGTTTATGCGTCAATTTAGCTATGTTTAGAGAAAATATAATTCTGTGTGTCCAGTATCCGATTAAAGATTCTTAAGACACCGAAACGTACAGTAGGTGCCGCCGATATTGACACCCTATGAGCTCCGTCGCGAGAGCCAGCGCCGAGCTGTCTCGTCATCGGGAAAGGAAAAAATGTTCCTTTCACGATGAGCGACACGCATTGCCGATAGGCGGGGATCCGACGCGGATTCCCGCCAATACCAGGCACTGCGTTTGGTATGAATCCTGAGCGGGAACTCCACGCCAATTTTTAAAGAAAAAACTGGCGTGGGTTCCCCCTCCATTGGCATACCAGGCCCTTGGGTCTGGTCTGGATTTAAAGGGGAACCCTACGCCGAAAAAACGGCGTGGGGGTCCCCCTCAAGATCCAAACCAGACCCTTATCCGAGCACGCAACCTGGCAGGCCGCAGGGGAAGAGGGGGGGACGAGAGCGGCCCCCCTTCCCTCCTGAACCGTACCAGGCCACATGCCCTCAACATGGGGGGTTTGGTGCTCTGGGGCAGGGGGGCGACCTGCGGCCCCCCCACCCCAGAGCACCCTGCCCCCATGTTGATGAGGACAGGGCCTCTTCCTGACAACCCTGGCCGTTGGTTGTCGGGGTCTGCGGGCGGGAGGCTTATCGGAATCCGGGAGCCCCCTTTAATAAGGGGGCCCCCAGATACCGGCCCCCCCACCCTATGTGAATGAGTATGGGGTACATCGTACCCCTACCCATTCACCTGGTGGAAAATAAATGGAAATAAAAACACAACACAGTTGTGCCCCGGAGCATGTGACTGTGACGTCATGTGAAGAATAGATTAATCTCTGCGGACCGAAGATTTACCATTACTGCGAGAGGAAGCGACGAGTCAACATCGAGGAGGAGAAGAGGGAAGAAGACACTGGTGACGACGGAGAAGACTGGGCCTCTGCTAGCAAAAGAGCTAAAAGAAGTTAGCAGAGGCCCGGCGGAAGAAAGAACCGGAGAACGCGGTGACGACACCAGAGAGCGGGAGAAGAACTGGAGAGCGGGAGAAGAAGAAGAAGGCGACGGAGAAGACCGGGCCTCCGTTAGCAAAAGAGCTAAAAAGAAGTTAGCGGAGGCCCGGCAGAAGAAAGAACCGGAGAACGCGGCAACGACACCGGAGACCCCCGAAGTCGGAAGAAGACCTCCGGAGCGGTGCAATAAAATACTTTTAAAAACTGTGTTGTGTTTTTATTTCCATTTATTTTCCACCAGGTGAATGGGTAGGGGTACGATGTACCCAATACTCATTCACATAGGGTGGGAGGGCCGGTATATGGGGGCCCCCTTATTAAAGGGGGCTCCCGAATTCCGATAAGCCCCCCGCCCGCAGACCCCGACAACCAACGGCCAGGGTTGTCGGGAAGAGGCCCTGTCCTCATCAACATGGGGGCAGGGTGCTCTGGGGTGGGGGGGCCGCAGGTCACCCCCCTGCCCCAGAGCACCAAACCCCCATGTTGAGGGCATGTGGCCTGGTACGGTTCAGGAGGGAGGGGGGGGCGCTCTCGTCCCCCCTCTTCCCCTGCGGCCTGCCAGGTTGCGTGCTCGGATAAGGGTCTGGTTTCGATCTTGAGGGGACCCCCACACCGTTTTTTCGGCGTAGGGTTCCCCTTCAAATCCAGACCAGACCCAAGGGCCTGGTATGCCCCTGGAGGGGGAACCCACGCCGTTTTTTTCTTTAAAAATTGGCGTGGAGTTCCCGCTCAGGATTCATACCAAACGCAGTGCCTGGTATTGGCGGGAATCCGCGTCGGATCCCCGCTCAATACAGTGTCGCGTCTCCTCGCCATTGCAGCGAGCGCGACACGTGTCGCCACCCTGCTGCCGACATCTCGGCACTCCTGTCGCCGAGAATCTCGGCGATGGGAGCGCGATAGAAACACAATATCGGCGGCACCTACTGTACGTAAATGCAGCTAAATGGGCCTGCTTTAAATGCAGGAAAAAGTAATCTGGGAAGCAAAAATATTGTTTAGGCCTCATTTTCATGGACAAACAGGAACGGACAGCAGCAAGAGACAATGGGGTTTATATACTAAAGCTGGAGAGTGCATCAGGCTCACGTCTGCATATAAACCAATCTGCTTCCAGGTTTTATTACCAAAGCTTAATTGAATAAGCTGAGATAAGAAGCTGATTGGCTACCATGCACAGTTTCACCAGATTCTGAGTGCACCAGTTTTAGAAAAAAGCCCCCCCCCCCCCAGACTGACAGGAGCTGTTGCTGTTTGCATGTATGCGCATATCCAGCCGTTAGTAGCAAGTGTCAGTCCCTGAACACATCTGTGTGTGTCCAGGGTCAGACAACTGTCCATACACATTGGTAACTGTTCAGCGTGTGGATACACAGAAAGATTGGTGGACAGCAGCAGCGCCTATCAGACATTTCAGCTTCAGCTGTCCACTTGTAAGCCCCAGCCGCACCAATAAACGGTGTCACTTGCCGCTGTCTGTGGCTGTTCTTCTAAATAAATAAGGCTTTTTTCCTTCCCAGATCACTTTTCCTGCTTTTGGATGTTCTTGCTTTAAATTCTCCTGTGTTTAGCTTTTCTAAATGCAGGAGTGCCAGTGTGAATGAGGCCTAACAGAGAATGCGGTGTCCCCCTCTTTGGTTTGCTCAGTTGCAGAGGTTTATGCATAACAAAAGTGACCAAATAGCATTTAAAATTCAGTGACTGATGAGACAGTTCACATACAGTTAGGTCCATATATATTTGAAGACAGGCACAATTTTCATACTTTTGGCTCTGTATGCCAACAGAATAAAATTAAAATGAAACAATCCAAATTAATTTGAAGTGCAGACTTTCAGCTTTAATTCACGGGGTTGAACATAAATATAGTACAAATTTTAAGAACTGCAACCATTTTTATACACAGTCCCCCCATTTTGAGGGGCTCAAATGTAATTGGACAAATGAACATAATCATAAATATAATGTTAATTTTTAATATTTTGTTGAGAATCCTTTACTGGCAATGACTGCCTGAAGTCTGGAACCCATGGACATTACAATGGGTTAAATTACTGTCTTTAGTTCTGCCTTCAACAAGTGAAAGGCTTGCTCATTTGTGTTGAGATCTGGTTATTGACTCTGCCATTGCAGAATATTCCACTTACTTTCCTTCAAAAGCTCCTAAGTTGCTTTTGCAGTGTGTTTTGGATCATTATCCATCTGTACTATGAAGCGTCATCCAATCAACTTTGCTGCATTTGGCTGAATCTGGGCTCACAGTATATCTCTAAACATTGCAGAATTCATCCGGCTGCTTCTGTCTTCTGTCACATCATCAATAAACACCAATGACCCAGTGCCACTGGAAGCGATGCATGCCCATGCCCTCACACTGTCTCCACCATGTTTTACAGATGACGTAGTGTGCTTTGGATCATAAGCTGTTCCAAGCCTTCTCCACACTTTTTTCTTCCTGTCATTGTGGTACAAATTAATCTTAGTTTCAGCCGTCCAAAGAATGCTTTTCCAGAACTGGTCTGGATTTTTTAGGTGTCTTTTGGCAAAGTTCAATCTAGCTTTTCTATTCTTCAGGCTCATGAATGGTTTGCACCTTGTGGCAAACCCTCTGTATTTGCTCTCGTGAAGTCTTCTCTTGATTGTAGACTTTGACAATGATACGCCCACCTCCTGGAGAGTGCCCTTCGCTTATCTGGATGTTGTGAATGGGTTTTTCTTTACCATAAAGAGGATCATGCGATCATCCACCACTGTTGTCTTCTGTCGACGTCCAGACCTTTTTTGTTGCTGAGCTCACCAGTGCATTTTTCTTTCCTCAGAATGTACCAAAATTTGGCCACTCCTAATGTTGCTGCTATCTCTCTGATGGATTTGTTTCATTTTGGAAGCCTTACAATGGCCTGTTTCACTTGCATGGACAGCTCCTGTGAACTGTGAACGCATGATGAAGGTTCACAGCAATAGACTCCAAATGCAAATACCACACTTAGAATCAAATCCAGACCTTTTACCTGCTTAATTGATGAAGAAATAATGAAGGAGTAGCCCACACCTGGCCATGAAACAGCTTTTGATTCAATTGTCAAATTACTTTTGGCCCCTTGAAAAAGGGGGGATGGCTATTCTTAAGAGCTGTAATTCCTAAACCCTTCCTCTGATTCAATTATATAACTATAGCTTGAATATGTTTGGGTAAATACCTGAAAAAAACTAAGATTGTGCCTGTGTCCAAATATATATGCACCTAACTGTATGTGTATTTCAGGTGGGTATTTAACTGTCTGGAGCTCAGCTGGTTAAGGGTATGTGAGATAGCTATTTGCAAAACCAGCTGACACCTCCAGTTTTTAGCTACTTTTAAAACAAGTTTTCCCTTTCTTTCAATAGGCTCACATGATGTCCCATTAGGTTGGGTCAGATAACAATAGCACAACATAGCAATGTGGTTAGTGGCATCCATGGCATTTTTAATAATAATACAAGAGCACACAGTCAGGTCACCATAAGATTTTCATCCTACTGTTTTCAAACATTGCTTTTTCTGACTGCTGTGCTGTGCGCTTTATAAATCATCCACATTTTATTACAGTAGCATGGTTGACAACAAAGAATGATATACTTCCAGTTTGGAGAGAAATATGGGGCTGCCATTTTTGACAGCCCTCTTAGTCCCTTTGTAGCCAGAGGTCATTGATGCCTAGATGCCGAGGTCAAATTTAGCAACATCGGATTGATTCCAGATTGCCAGTGGAGACCCTGGCTGTCAGAGAAAGTGGGGATTAAAACCAACATTAGTGTGAAGTGCTGCCTGTTGGCTCTCATAGTGCGCACAAGCTTATTAATGACTCCTCAACATGGGAAACCCTGCCAGGCATATACAGATAGCAGGTGAAAAGGGGCTAAAATACTAGTGGGATGGCAGTCTCTGGTTTGAACACTCAGAAATAGTTGTAGCTTTAGGATCAACAAGACAATCAGCCATGGAGCATTTTCATAGGGACAGGTTAAGGTAGAACTATAGACAAAACTTTTTTTTCATTTTGGATAGAATAAGGAAGTGTTATAACCCCTATCCGTTTTTTGCCAACTGTGTCCCATTGGGGAGATTTTCCTTCACTTCCTGTCCCATAGTCAAAACAGGAAGTGAGAGGAGATTCCTGCAAGGGAATCTCATTTAACATTGAAGTTTATTGTGTTTTCTAAAGAAAACATATTTAGTACAGTACGCACAAACATTTACCTGTTTTACTTATATGTATTATTAAAAAAAACACTGCAAGTACTCAGAAAATCCTAAAGGTCCCGCCAGAAATGCAGTCCGCTCCTAACAAGTAGTGTTGTCGGCTCTCCTGCTGGGCTATAGCAAATTCCCCTCCCCTTCTTGCCATAACCCTTCCTTGTTTACAGTTTCAGCATCCCCTCCATTTCCATACCAATTGCCTATTGTTCTGCCCCGGATGCTATTTCAGTGCAGCAGAGGCAGCATTATCTATCCACTAAAGGAAGCTAGTGACTGGTTGCATTTTTGGCAGGATCATCAGGTATTTTTAGTACATGCAGCATTTGTACAATTATATACAAGGGTGAAGTGTGTATGTATTGGAGAGCTGTGCTAAATGTTTTTTAGATTTAGCTCACTTTAATCACTTCCATCATGGTGACTTTGAAAAACTGTTACATACTTTATTTGCCTTACATAAATCTTGGCCTACAACCATTACAGTTTACATAGGAATAAATGAGTAGCGCCCCATTGAGATGCAGGTTTTTAAATTACTCTTAAAAATTAATTATTACCATGGTTTACATTTTTCATGGGGCAGGTTATGCACAGAACCACACTCAAATACCAGCACTGTTTGAAACATTATACATTACACTATTTAACTGGGTTTTAAAGAGATGGAATCTGCATATCGTAGCACAAATAAGAAAAGCCACAAGAAAGAATACTATGTGTGTACAAAATTCCTGTCAACACAAACCTGAAGTAACATGCCACACAATCTTTATTATTACTCTTCCCTTCACCCCTGCAGCACCTAATTATTGAAAGGAAGATTCAGATCATGAGAATGATGTAAAGTATGGCCAGCATTTGTTTCTTAGTAGGAAGCCTCAGTTAAAACAATAGGAATAGATCCATGAAATGTAGAGTTTAAACATATTTCACTGCATATAACAACTCTGGAATTTTTTTTTATTTTTTTTTACAGAACTGTGGTCATATATTGAAAAATGTTAAAAAACAAAACAAAAAAACACACACACAAATATTATATGTGTATATATAATATATACACGCATACAGTATATAAGTCACACACATACATGTACAATACAACAGATTGCAAATCTTGCAACATAAATTACTTGACTAAATAGTATAAAATGATTCATGTATTACATTTTCTGTTAATCAACTGAAAGCTCAGTATGAATTGTGATGAAAGATGAAACACAGACCTCTGCTGGAAACATGAGTAAGGGCCCTTTCATACAGGCATGCAGATGTAAAAGGACGTACACAATAGAGGTAGCCAGATAATTGAAAAAGAGAATATCAATATATTTTATTAATCCATTTATAACTAGCCTTAAAGTGTATGTAAAGCCAGAGCTTTTTTTGATGCCATTAGAACCCCTGTCAGGTGGCCCAAGTGATCACTATCGGTCCTGGTGATCATTGTTTCTAGTAAAGAACATTGATGGCAAATCCATGGAATAGGAAATGCTGAGCTTTCACAGGAAAGAGAAGTCAAGCCGGCTGGGGGATGGAAAAAATCTTCCAATGGGGCAACCGGTTCTGGTAAAAAACACTTTAGAAGGGCAATACCCTTGCTTCGAAGAGATCTCTCCTTACCTCCTGCTGTGTCTATAGGACATAAAGTAAAGAAAATGTTCCTCTCCTAGAAAATATATATATATATAAAAATAGACAGTGATTTTAAATAGTCACTACTCTATCTAAGCCAAGAAATTTTTTTGGACTTTAGATATACTTTAAAATGAATATGGGCTATGTCCATGCAGGGCTAAACAGCGACTTCACTAATTTGCATTGCCAATCAAGTAACTTTAAAGTTGTCTTCACATTTTTGTTGATGTGCTTGTAAAAGCATATTTTGTTAGTTCAAATGATTGAAGAAAAAATGTATGCACCATATGTTCGACTGCCTTTCTTGTAAGAAACATAATATAAAAGCTCTTGTATTGGAGTTATATTAGTTAAAAACAAAACTAAATTAACAAGGGTTTACACAATACTATTTTATTTAAAGACGTTGGATGTAGCTGAACCAGTGTATTCTCAATTTGGTGTACCAACTGTTCCAAATAGTAAAACACTTCTTAGTAGGGCACTAGATGAACTACTGTAGTAGATGCATACTGAATGTAAGTTTTTGTTTTAAGTTATAATCATCTATAAAAAATACAACGTGAAATGGCATACTATAAAATGATCAAGAAATAGCATAAATTGTGTCAATGCTAAATATGAATAGGAACCAGTGGCATATCCAGGTTTGGCAGATATGGCAAGTGCCATGGGCGCCATATGAAGGGGGCTCTCCTGAGTGGCTGGGCAGCAAGGCACTTGCAGAGATCTCTTCTTAAAATGGCCCTGATATCGCCACTGTTACTCACTGTCAGCCTGGGGTGGGATCCTGGCCGGCGGAGACTGCTTTAGGTCGTTCACCACTGGCCCCTGGCTCACTGACCAAACTGGTTGCTAGCCACGGCCCGCCTGGCGTCTAACAACCAGTGACGTCACGAGTAGGAGAGAGGCAGAGACCAGCATTCAGAGTGGAGGAGATTTAACTTCCTCCTCCGCGCCCACTGCTTAGCTCCACCCACCTCCTCCCTGCATCTTCTCCGACATGCACTAGAAACATGTCAGGTCCTAACTGCAGTGTACAAAGGGAGAAAGGAGTTTAGGCAGTGGTGTCCTGGTGTCCCCCTTGATTATTTGCAAAATAGGCTGCCGTGCAGCAGAGGGGAAAGGAGCCGAAAGGTGCGCTGTGCTCTTCCTCCTCTCCAGCTTCACAGTCCTGACACTGCAGCTCTTCTTAACCACTGGCTCTGTGTGTGTATAGGAGCGCCCTGCACCTTCCCCCCTCCTGTCCTGTCACTGACTATATAGAAGCAGCAGAAAGGAATCAGTAGCCTCATACTATAGTAACGGCTGCCACAGGAAAAGAAAGAGTTAACAGCAGGAGCTGATCCACCTCCTGCTGCTTACTGAGCTAATGGGCGCTGCTGTAACCCGCCCCTTTCTCAAGCTGCCACCTTTGATTGAGAAGAACAGAGTACTGGAGCCATGCTGGAGCCTGGAGAAAGAACTGAGCTGCCATTGGGAGTGGGGAGGGGGCAGAGAAGGAGAAATGAGCAAGAGAAGCAGAAGAATGCATTCAGGAGGATAAGGTACTGTGGAGAATGTGCACCCGAAGAGACATTTACTACAATGCTCCTCTCTTTATTGTTTCTGTACTTGATGATGTATTCTGTATTCCTCCTTTCACTTTCTCTCTCCCCCTGCCCCCCCCTTCTCCCTGTCCCCCCCCCCCCCTCCACCAGTTCTCTCTTTCTTCCCCCTTCCATCTTCTCTCCCTGCTCCATTTTTTTCCCTCTTGCCATAACCAGTATAAACGCTTTGTAAATATTAAAATAAAATATACAATGCTGTGCTTCCTTCTTCACCTTAGTGTTTTAATTTAAATGTAATTGCATAATTTAAAGTGGTTGTATACTGTTAAACTTTTTTTTTTTTACCATGCAATGTAAAGGTATAATCTGCTAGTATGGATTGAATACTAGCACATTATGTTAAACTTACCTTAAAACAAAGCCCTCCCGCACCCAGAAGTCAGCGCAGCAGGCGCTCTCATTTTTACTAATTTTGCTTCCCGGTTTGTGGGCCCTGTGACTGGCCTGAGTCACGATGAAGTCACTCCCGTGCATGCGCGCAGGAGCCACCGTTAATGGCACAGGGTTCTAAAGGAACAGCATGGGTGGCCGTTTCTTCAGAGCGCATGCGCCAGTGATGTCACTGGCTCCATGTAATGTAAATATCTCCTAAACTGTACATGTTTAGGAGATATTTACTGTACCTATAGGTAAGTCTATAATAAGGCTTACCTATATGTAAAAGGCAGAAAAGGAAGTTGACTTCCACTTTAAGTAATGGTGGAGCCCTCCCTCTGAATACCATATACTGTATATGTGGAATCCTGTAAACCAAATATACAACTTGATATATTTCAAACAAATAACAATATCAATATATAAAATTGCAGCATATTAGTGATATTGAAAGATTTTTAAAAACAAGTTGCAATATATAAGTGATGGTAACACCCCCTCAAGAAATAAAATAACTCCACTTACAAAAGGGAGTGTCACCATCACTAATATACTAGAATTTTATATTTAGAAATTTTGCCTTGTCGTTTTGTTAGGTGTTTTTTTGTTAAAGTGATATTAAAGGTTCACTTTTTTTGTCATACTTACCTCCACTGTGCAGCTAATTTTGCACAGAGTGGCCCCTGATCGTCCTCTTCTGGGGTCCCACGGCAGCTTTCGCGGCTGCTCCCCGCAAGAGCTAACCCCCTCTGGGAAGCTCTCTCCCGAGGGGGTTACCTTGCGGGCGCGCTCCTGTGTCATACAATCGGCATCTATAGCCGCTGATTGCCCGTGTCATTGGATTTGATTGACAGCAGCGGGAGCCAATGGCTGCACTGCTATCAATCTATCCAATGAAGAGCCGATCAGCCATGGGGAGAATGACGCGGGATCGCGCCCTCAGAAATTCAGGGCTCAGGTAAGTAAAACGGGGGCTCGGGGGGGCCGGACACTGCAAGGTGTTTTTTCACCTTAATGCATAGGATGCATTAGGGTGAAAAAACACAAAGCTGTACAACCCCTTTAAGGTTATCTGAAGGATGGGTTTCAAATGTTTTGACAGGGGCGCAGTTTCAGTGCTTGCCATAGGCGCCATTTTCACTAGATACGCCTCTGATAGGAACCTAATATTTTCTTAAAACCTTATTGTAAATACCAGTCTTAACTGTGGCATTTTGTCTGTTTACAGTAGTAGGTAAGATGCACATAAGTTCCAACCCAGCCTGGGGTCTGAAAGAAGACCCCTCTTTTAAAAGTATCCACAAATGCTCAAAGGCATGTATAGGGAGGTAGTAACATAGCAGATGAGCAGCACAGTCACATCTCCCTTTCTGTGGTGACACCTATCCTTATGTCTGATGTGCTGCATCTAAATCTTGTGGCTTATTTCACTCTTTCCAATAGTTCATCAATCTATATTGTGTTAGTTGTTCCTCACAGTTATATTGCTATAAAGGGTCCTTTCCATGTATAATATTTATTTTACAAATTTTGTAAATTCTTTTGCTGAGGAATTGCTTACAGAATTACATTAAAAACTATTTTTTTTCAACAGTATTTCAACATTATATTCAAAAAGGCTGCCAGAATCTTTCTCCACTTCTCATTATAGCAGTTCTGATGTTTATTTATATTCCCAATAGCCTTGTAATGAATCTATTTAAAATTAGCTAACATTAGTAGCAGTTTAATCAGCAATTAAATTCAATGTCATGAAGTTCTTTTGTTTCTGACAAGAGTTCAAAAAAGTAAACTTCAAACCAATTCTACTTACCTCATTAGCGTATATTATTGGATCCACTAAAATGACACTAGGTGTATTCATCTGTTCTTTATGTATTTCCAAGCACTCAAAAATGGCCAAGGGAAGATTCTCATATTATCCAACGAAGCCATGTACAAATTTCCTCTCTGTCTCCTCTAGCATTAGGTTGCACTGCATGGGGACTTATCATCATCCCTTTGCAATTGGGAACCATTTATTAAAGCAGTATGTGTGTCAACATGTGTTTCAATAGAACACATTTACACATAAAAAGCACACAATGAAGTAAAATATTAGTTTATAAGGTAAACATTTGTGCATATGACATGGAAATGTACATTAAAGCTATTTTATAAATACATATAAAAACATAAAAATATAAATATAATCCATTATAATTGTATTATTATATTGTGTATTTAATTTCTTATGTGCATGTGACCTAAAGCTCAATCTCTGCCTTTTATATATTTTTCTTGTGATGTATTTGCTGTGCATATTTCTAATTATTGCTTAGGGGGCTCTTTATGACTCCACCCAAGTTAAAATGTAAGGGAAGGAGAGGGAAATCTGATTGCAAACACTCTTTATGTGCACATAACAAAATGGCTATTTGAAAAACTCCAACAAGATATCATGTGTCAAAATGTATAGCACTGTCCATTTCGGCACAATCAAAGAATGAAGATAAAATGTTTAAACAATATTAAACGTGTGAAAGTCAAAAGGTGAGTTTAAAATAAGGCATGTATGTATATAAATTGTATGAAAATAAGATTTTTTTTTTTCTGGGGTGTCCTAATCAGTCCTCTACTTAGCCATAATTACTTTCCTTGCTTCAATCAGGTGCTGATGCTAACTTAATGAACCCAATATGTAAAAAGTTAGGAAACCTTATAAGGAAATTACAGCCATCAACCAGAGCTGTGGCAAATCCATGAAACATCCGATAAATGTGCAGCCGTTTTTTTTTTGATGCAGCTCTTTCTTTTTATGTACACAGCTTATTGAGCTCAAAGGGTAAAACAAATTTAATATATGTCCAAACTGGTCCACTTTTAGTTATAAAAGAAAAAAATGGGTCGAAAAGTTCTGTGTTCATGCAGAACATACAGAACACAGCTAAATAAAATAAACAATTTGGTAACAGGAGAAATGGAATTTAACACATCCAAACAATGAACAAAAATACTATCTCTCTAAAGTTTTTTGTGTAAGTTTGGCTAGTTGACAAAGAGAACGCTCGTTAAAATTAAATATATGTGCTTAAAGGACAAAGAAATACTTATGTATGGGAGGTATTCATTAAACATGTTTCTATTAAATACATGTGTGAAGTATTCATGTTTATTGAACTCCTCCTTTGGACAATGAAAGAGACTTGTCAAATGTTTTTGTTGATGAGGTATGCAAGCCAGAAAGCAAGATGGAGTTGATTCTTTCTGAATACCTTATTTCCATCAGCAGGATTGTGGATTACGGTAGTTTGGGGCTCCTGAGTAAGAACAGAGAGAAAAAGAGTACCTATAGGTAAGTACAGTTGCATAGAAAGAAAGACACCTATGTTGGAATGTTGCTGGCAGCATTGGATACAGGTGAAATGCTGCCAATGAATGAACCAGGACTTTTGCCTGGATGAAAAAAAAAAAAGGTTACCTACCAGAGCAGCATGCAAAGACCTTATTCAGGATTGGTGTGAAGAAGGAGCAAAGATCACTCCTGCCATTACTTCAGTAGAGAGCTAACAGGTCACAGTATCACAACCTCTGACCCTGAATACAGAAACAGCTTAAAAAAGCCACCTAGATTTCCAATCTTCTGTATGATTTAATAAGCAGCATGGTTTCCTGTAATGTGTGATTTTACAATATATGGGAAGTAAAAACAATAGTGTATTGAACTAAATATTCTAAATTCATATGTGGTCAGTGTGTACAGCTAGAAGCAATATTGTGGACAGTATACACGTTTAAATTCCATAAGGTAGCCATGTTTCAGCCAATTTGGTAACACTTGCTGTGTCTTGGATAACAAGAACAATATCTGAATAAGGTCATTTTGTTGTTGCCAAGTGATACTTTTGCTAGCTCTCCTTGATGTCCAAGCTTATGTAAAGATAAATATACTTTTTACTTTAGGACATTAAGATATATTGACCAAAAGGAGAGCTAGTGGCAACACAAAGCACACTCCACTCACATTGGGACAACACATGCACGTGTATGAGCTTTTGACTAACTCTAATGCCCAACTGTGGAAGCTTATTGGAAAACACACTGCTTACGCAAGGCAATTGCCCACAAAACCACAACAAAAATGCAACGATTTTAGGCCTCCAAATGCAAAAGTAACATAACAGCAAAAGAGAATACAACAAAAACAAAAAAAAAAATCTGAAAGATATGCGGGGGAGAAAAGGCTAATTATACCAGAGGTGGGTTGGGATCTTTAGGACTTGTTATTACGTTGGTTTTGTTGTTTATCTGTGGATATGCAGAAAATAGAAAGAAAGGTATATAGTGAAGAAGCTAAAGCACATGTAGGATCACAAAATATTTTCAACACATCGCAGTGTTTAGTAGTTAGCTGATGGCCAATAATGATTTCCAGCCAATAGAAAGAACTACAGATACTAAAGAAGGGAAAAGAAGCAGGGACATTAAATCATGTTTAATTTGACCTAAATCACATTTTGAAAAACAAAGCAAACATTCTACGGGGTCAAACAAGCAACAACTCATTTTTTTACTTTTCTCCAATTTCCATCTTAAAGTTGAATTCCAGGAATTGAGCTCCTTTGTAAAAAAGAAGGCACACTATGACTTAAGACCAGCGAGGTGCATGACACCTCCTTGGCTTAGCTATTATTTATATCTGGCAGCTTTATAGTTATCCTGGAAGACAGCTATTGCTGTAGTTTCGGGAGCCCCGATGCTGATCCTTCTGAGCTATGCAATTTTAACAGGAGAGTCACTGCAGCTGTGCCTGCCCCTCACCTACTCCTGACCATTCACAGAAGCCTCTGTATTATGTGAACACATTCACAAAACACAAAGACTTCTTTGAATAGGCAGCAGAAGGGAGGGGGGTGAAAAGCTGCTATGTGTGCCTTTCTCCTCTCTCAGAGCCCCAAGTGGGTTGAGTGTAATTCCAGGCAGAGCAATAAACCTGTCAGATATAAATAATAGAAATAACCCCAGGTGATGTCAGGCAACTCCTTCAACTTATCTCATAGTTTGCCTTCACTTTTAACAAAGTGGCTGAATTCCTGGAATTCAGCTCTAAATTTTACAAAAAAATGTAATTTAAAAAAGTTTACACCTCCATAAAGATATGGAAAACCTTGTTACAAAACCACTTAGTGCTGATTGATAGGGGTACTCCACATGGGATTTTTTAAAATCAGCCACTGAAAGCGCCAACCAACATACAGTAGAGGAAACAAGTATTCCACAAAACTGTCTGTTTTCTGATGTTACAAAGCATGTTCAGGATAATAGTACAGCTGTGTCATTCTAGTACTGTCTATCCTCAAAAAAATCTGAGCAGCAGAGATGCTCAGTGGTTACAACATACCACTCAGCAACTGTGTAGTTTAAAAAAGAATCTGAAAATGTGCAGTATATTTTCTTTTTACAGAATTAATACAGAAAACAAAAGTTTGTATACTGTTTTTGGTGAGACACTTCCAGGAGTATCGATCACCTGTGTCCCCTGCACTCTCACTTGTGTCTGTTTCATTACAGGAGACAGTAGTGATGCGGAAATCAGCAGGAAGAACCAATTAAACGCTTCAAGGACTCCAGGAGATAGACACACTTGGAAGTGTCTGTTTCCAGCAGACTTCAATTGACCTTTTCTCAGCTATGGAGTTCAGTTATGCACCCAACAGAAAAGGTAAGTATTCAGATTTTTTTTACTGTGCTTACACAACTTTTTTTTACCAATGTTAGAGGTTTGCTTTAAAGTAGACGTGACCCCTAAACGGATGACAATTAGCTTGCTAAAAGACTGTGTTTGATAAACTGCCATTTTTCACATAGTATTTTCATCCTTTAATGCATTTTAGTGCTTCTAATCTTCTGCAGCTTGTTTACAGGCACTTACTGTCAAAATGCACTCCAGCAATGGCTGCATGCAATTTCTCAAGGCAGGTTTCCTGATAGTGACAACAGTGGAATATGTCTGTTAAAAGTGTGCCAGGATGACCACTTTGTAGTCTCCATCAGAAGATTATACAATATTCAAAATTATGTGCAGTGCTACACTTAACCTGTATTTATCAATGTGCATAAAATAATGCATACATTTAAATTGTGAATTAAATAATCCAGTCCAACAATGGTGAAATAAAGAATAAGGCCATGAATTATTAACTACAAAAATATAAACAAGTCCCTTTATCTTCAATAAATGGTGCACAATGTGAAACAGTGATTTTTCCAACACAAGTGGAAACAGAAGGAGAAAGCCCCTCCTAGGGACGCAATGTGTAATGGCAGAGTTTGCGCAGTGACAATAATAATGCTTAGGCACTTGGAGGTGGCGAGTGGTGTCTAACAGATTTTGAATTGCACCTACATTTATCAATATATTGTACATTGATGAACACAGGTTAGGTGTAGTGCTGCACACACTTTTGAATATTGTATGTTTAATTGACTGTGAGAGATACAATTAATGATTGGGTTTACTCAAAAATATATCACATTGCTAAAATATTTCCACAGAGATAACAAAACCCCTGATGCTTAGATACATGGCAGATGGCTATACATACACGGATATCTTCCTGTATCACAATATATATTTTTAGACAGAAGTTCAAAAATATAGATACAAAAATGGGCATGTGCACGATGATGTAATTTTGCAATTTTCCTATACTAAAACCAGAGTTGACCTATATTGTTAGTACATTTTAAATCGGTTATCCTGGTCTTAAACACTGGGTATGTGTGAAAGAAAAAAAGATTTGTACCTAGAGCATTTATCAGCTAAATGTAAATGGCTGTACATTCTAAAATGTGCAATCATTTATATGATATAGACTAGAGGAAGACACTGTCACGTTTCAAGTTATCTACATTGAACCCAGAGCTTGTTTAAACAAAAGTAAAGAAATGTTGGTGTTGGTGGTGAATTTACACAAATAAAAGTATTACAGTATAACTATGCAAACCAAAATATGTGAATGTGAGCCACTCAGGCTATGCAGGAACACAAATCCTGTGCCCACCACTGTGAGTGCCAGTCAGGAAGGTCTATGCTCCAAGCAATTGCAGCAAACATCCAAAGTGTCCAGAAAGCCACACATCCAGACAGACTCGCTGTGTAGTGGTGAGTGGCAGTTTCAGCCTAGAACAATGCCAGGCCACCCCCCTTTGCTCCACCCCCATGATTAACCACTTAAGCCCCGGACCATTTGGTAGCTAAAGGACCAGAGGTGAATTCAGAATTTTGCACTGCGCTGCTTTAACTGTAAATTGTGCAGACATGCAATGTTGTACCCAAACGAAATTTGCGTCCTTTTCTTCCCACAAATAGAGCTTTCTTTTAATGGTATTTGATTGCCTCTGCGATTTTTATTTTTTGCGATATAAACGGAAAAAGACCGAAAATTTTGAAAAAAAATGATATTTTCTACTTTTTGTTATAAGAAAAATCGAATAAACTCAATTTTAGTCATACATTTAGGCCAAAATGTATTCAGCCACATGTCTTTAGTAAAAAAAAATTCAATAGCGTATATTTATCGGTTTGCGCAAAAGTTATAGCGTTTACAAACTAGGGTACATTTTCTGGAATTTACACAGCTTTTAATTTATGACTGCCTATCTCATTTCTTGAGGTGCTAAAATGACAGGGCAGTACAAAACCCCCCCAAATGACCCCATTTTAGAAAGTAGACACCCCAAGGAAATTGCTGAGAGGCATGTTGAGCCCATTGAATATTTTTTTTTTTGTCCCAAGTGATTGAATAATGACAAAAAAAAAATTACAAAAAGTTGTCACTAAATGATATATTGCTCACACATGCCATGGTTATATGTGGAATTGCACCCCAAAATACATTCTGCTGCTTCTCCTGAGTACGGGGATACCACATGTGTGGGACTTTTTAGGAGCCTAGCCACGTACGGGACCCCGGAAACCAAGCACCGCCTTCAGGATTTCTAAGGGCGCAAATTTTTGATTTCACTCCTCACTACCTATCACAGTTTTGAAGGCCATAAAATGCCAAAATAGCACAAAACCCCCCCAAATGACCCCATTTTAGAAAGTAGACACCCCAAGGAAATTGCTGAGAGGCCTGTTGAGCCCATTGAATATTTTTTTTTTTTGTCCCAAGTGATTGAATAATGACAAAAAAAATAAAAAATTACAAAAAGTTGTCACTAAATGATATATTGCTCACACATGCCATGGTTATATGTGGAATTGCACCCCAAAATACATTCTGCTGCTTCTCCTGAGTACGGGGATACCACATGTGTGGGACTTTTTAGGAGCCTAGCCACGTATGGGACCCCGGAAACTAAGCACCGCCTCCAGGATTTCTAAGGGCGCAAATTTTTGATTTCACTCCTCACTACCTATCACAGTTTTGAAGGCCATAAAATGCCAAAATAGCACAAAACCCCCCCAAATGACCCCATTTTGGAAAGTAGACACCCCAAGCTGTTTGCTGAGAGGCATGGTGAGTATTTTACAGCTCTCATTTGTTTTTGAAAATGAAGAAAGAACATTATTTTTTTTTATTTTTTTCAATTTTCAAAACTTTGTGACAAAAAGCGAGATCTGCAAAATACTCACAATACCTCTCAGCAAATAGCTTGGGGTGTCTACTTTCCAAAATGGGGTCATTTGGGGGGGTTTTGTGCCATCTGGGCATTCCATGGCCTCCGAAACTGTGATAGGCAGTGAGAAGTGAAATAAAAAATTGACACCCTTAGAAAGCCTGAAGGCGGTGCTTGGTTTTTGGGGTCCCGTACGCGGCTAGGCTCCCAAAAAGTCTCACACATGTGGTATCCCCGTACTCAGGAGAAGCAACAGAATGTATTTTGGGGTGTAATTCCACATATGCCCATGGCATGTTTGAGCAATATATCATTTAGTGACAACTTTGTGCAAAAAAAAATTTAAAAAATTGTATTTTTTCCGCAACTTGTGTCAACATATAAAATATTCCATGGACTCGACATGCCTCTCAGTATATAGCTTGGGGTGTCTACTTTCCAAAATGGGGTCATTTGGGGGGGTTTTGAACTGTTCTGGCATTTTATACACAACATTAGGAAGCTTACATCCACTCTTCTAACCACTTGAAGACAAAGCCCCTTTTGACACTTTTTGTTTACATAAAAACATATTTTTTTTTGCAAGAAAATTATGTTGAACCCCCAAACATTATATATATTTTTAAAGCAAAGGCCCTACAGAATAAAATGGTGGGTGTTGCATTTTTTTTTTCTACACAGTATTTGCGCAGCGATTTTTCAAACGCATTTTTTGGGAAAAAATACACTTTTTTTAATTTTAATGCACTAAAACACACTATATTGCCCAAATGTTTGATGAAATAAAAAAGATGATCTTAGGCCGAGTACATAGATACCAAACACGACATGCTTTAAAATTTCGCACAAACGCGCATTGGCGACAAACTATATACATTTTTAAAAGCCTTTAAAAGCATTTACAGGTTACCCCGTTAGATTTACAGAGGAGGTCTACTGCTAAAATTACTGCCCTCGATCTGACCTTCGCGGTGATACCTCACATGCATGGTGCAATTGCTGTTTACATATGACGCCAGACCGACGCTTGCGTTCGCCATTGGGCAATAGCAGGGCAGGACAGGGGTGCTTTTTTTTTTTTTTTTTTTTTATTATTAATTTTGCTTTTTTATTTTATTTTTAAACTGTTGCTTCCATATTTATTTATTTTTATCACTTTTATTGTTATCTCAGGGAATGTAAATATCCCCTATGATAGCAATAGGTAATGACAGGTACTCTTTTTTGAAAAAACTGGGGTCTATTGGACCCTAGATATTTCCTCTGCCCTCAAAGCATCTGACCACACCAAGATCGGTGTGATAAAATGCTTTCCCAATTTCCCAATGGCGCTTTTTATATCCGGGGGGGGGGGACATTCCCTCCCACTGCTTGTAAAAGCAGTCCAGAGGCTAATTAGCCACTAGGATTGCTTTTACATGAAAGCCGGCCGCTGACTGAAAAGAATGATACCAAGATGATACCTAAACCCGCAGGCATCATTCTGGTATAAACATTCAAAGTCCAGCAACATACCAGTACGTTGCTGGTCCTTGTTGGACATGTATTGTAATCTTTTTTTTCATGCAGCCTGTTGGCTGAACGAAAAAAAAAGATTGATCGGTGGGTATGCCCACCATTAGAATACCGCCCTTCATCCACCCACTTCTAATGATGGGCATACATGCACCATTTATATATGCCGAAGCATGGGGGCATCTTCTCGCAAAAGTTATGCCGCGTACACATGGTCAGACTTTTCCACGGGCAAGCCTCCGTCGGAATTTCGACCGTATATACGCGGCATTAGGAGCAAAATCGCTCCTCCGCTCCTGCTGCCCCAATGCTTCGGCATATATGCTTTTTTTTTTAACTGTGGTGGTGAAATCACCTCCTACAGCACTGGAGTCGCAGGGATCAGGCCTGTCTCTGCGAACGCTGCAGTTATGTGTGTTGTGTTTTGCAAGTGACAGTGATCGATCGATACTGCACTTGGGTGGCCTGGGCTGGACGGAGGGGCAAAACGCAGGTGCTAGCAGGTATCTGGGCTGATCCCACTAACAGTGCGTTTTTGGGAGCCCTAAACTGCTGGGGACGCTAGTATAGATCTGATCAGATCACATATTGATCTGTTCAGATACTATACCACTAAGGGGGGTGTATGCTTCACGTGTGGGTGTTAGCGCTACTGGCACTAACCTGACGCTGCCTGGGGTGTGACGCAGACCCTCTCTGACGCTAAAACCTAACTGATATCACCCGCCGGGCGATCAGGGGGTTAAACCTTTATTGGGTTATATACGGCGGGTGCCCTGACACTATAAAAAGCAAACTAACTAACCAGCGTCACCCGTAACACTTATATGATGATCACTGGTGAAAGGGTTAACTAGGGGCAATTAGGGGGTTAAAACCTTTATTAGGTAATATATGGGGGTACCTGACGCTATATAAAAACCTGACGGCGAACCTAAAAAAAAATTACTGGCTACCTATCGGCATCACCGACACTAAGACAACGATCATAAAAACGATTGCTTAGCGACAGTGGTGATAGGGGGTGAAAGGGTTACCTGGGGGGCGATCAGGGGGTTAAACCTTTATTAGATAATATATGGGGGTACCTGACGCTATAAAAACCTGCGGCGAACCTAAAAAAAATACTGGCTACCGATCAGCATCACCGACGCTAAGACATCGATCAGAAAAATGATCGCATAGTGACGGCGGTGCTAGGGGGTGAAAGAGTTACCTGGGGGGTGATCAAGGGGGTTACACCTTTATTAGGTAATATATGGGGGTACCCGACGCTATAAAAACCTGCGGCGAACCTAAAAAAAAATACTGGCTACCGATCAGCATCGCCGACGCTAAGACATCGATCAGAAAAATTATCGCTTAGTGACAGTGGTGATAGGGGGTGAAAGGGTTACCTGGGGGGGCGATCAAGGGGGTTAAACCTTTATTAGGTAATATATGGGGGTACCCGACGCTATAAAAACCTGCGGCGAACCTAAAAAAAATTACTGGCTACCGATCAGCATCACCGACGCTAAGACATCGATCAGAAAAATTATCGCATAGCGACGGTGGTGCTAGGGGGTGAAAGGGTTACCTGGGGGGTGATCAAGGGGGTTAAACCTTTATTAGGTAATATATGGGGGTACCCGACGCTATAAAAACCTGCGGCGAACCTAAAAAAAATTACTGGCTACCGATCAGCATCGCCGACGCTAAGACATCGATCAGAAAAATTATAACTTAGTGACAGTGGTGATAGGGGGTGAAAGGGTTACCTGGGGGGCGATCAAGGGGGTTAAACCTTCATTAGGTAATATATGGGGGTACCCGACGCTATAAAAACCTGCGGCGAACCTAAAAAAAATTACTGGCTACCGATCAGCATCACCGACGCTAAGACATCGATCAGAAAAATGATTGCTTAGTGACGGCGGAGCTAGGGGGTGAAAGGGTTATCTGGGGGGTGATCAGGGGGTTAAACCTTTATTAGGGGGGGTTAGGGGGCTACACTGGACCTAAAACTAAATGTAGTGACACTTTTACAGTCACAAATGTCACTGATTGCAGTGATCACTAAATAAATGGTCACTGCAATCAGTGACACTGTGACTGGGGACTGGGGGGTGTCTGGGGGGGCGATTTATGTGCCTATGTGTCCTGGTGTCAGTGTGCTGTTTTGTGTACTAACCTGCATCTTCTCCTGTACGGCGCTCGGTATATGTGAGCGCCCCAGGAGAGATGACATCACTTCCTCCTTCCTGGCAGGCAGGGGAAGCTCTCTCATTCGCCGGGAGCGATCGAGAGGGGGTGGCCGGAATCGAACGGCCGTCCCCTCATGCCGGATCGCTCCCGAAGGTAAAACGACCACCCACTGTAAAGAAGGGGGGTCCAATCGGACCCCCCAACTATACAAAGGCAATCACGTACATATACGTGATTCTGCCTGTCGGTGCCATTCTGCTGACGTATATTTACAGTGGGCGGTCGTTAAGTGGTTAAGCTCCGGGAATGGAGTGAAACACGTTGGGAGCGTAGCCTGGTGGGAGTCTAGGCTGAGCCTGCCACTCACCACTACAGAGTGGGACTGTCTTGATGTGCGGCTTACACATACTGTTCTCGTCTTAAAGTCAGAAAATTATACACTCTCCAATTCATATCCCACAACATAGTGCAGAGTCCTCAAGGGATGATAGTAAAGACATGCCTATGCTCTGAATTTCAATAAAAGTTGACTTTAAATCAACATTAACAAAGTACATTAACAAAGTACCTTTTATCTGTTTCTACCTTTTAAATACTATATGATTCAAGTTGTCAAACTGTTCAGTTTTGTGGCATCAATAAGTATTATTTTCATACTGTAAGAGTTCTGGTAAAAAAGCATTTCAAAAGTAACATAGGCAAAAAGTTTAGTAATTTTTTAGGTCAAGTGACCTAAACAACCTCCCTAATTTTGTGCATTTAAATCAAAAGAAGTAACTCCGCGCTGTATGTTATAATCACCCAAACACTAAAATAATCAAAACTGTAAAAAAAGTCCTCAATGCTACAAGAAAATGTCCAAACATTCCAATCCGTGCTGGATGAGTGTATCAAAATGCACTACGTAGATGAAAAGGTGACGTATAGTCCCTCAGGGTCAATATATAATGTAAACAGTATCTTCACATCAATGGATGAAACTGAATTCTATCAGCAACAATAGATATCCAAAGCCCGGTCTCTCGGAACTCTCACCTCATTAGGTGTTTAAACTTGCATAGATAAGATGTTACGACCTCTGGCAAAGTGGTCCCCCAGCCTTCTCTCAAAGTATCTCCACCTCCGGTATATCTGCAGTCATTAGCCTTCACCAGTCCTTATGAATTGCCGTAACTTCCACAAATGCAACCTATAGTGCTCAGATATGTGGGATATAGGAGGATGGGAGAGACAAGGAGGCTTCCAATGGTGTAGTACGTTTTTAAAATAGATATAAGTTTATTGCATACTATGCGGGTGGACTCTTACATGTAAAAAGTTAAAAATAAGCAATAACAAAGATCGCAGCGTTTTCCGTGCCGGCTTACGTCACTTCCGGTTTACGACAGCCAATCCTTTACGCGTTGCGTCACTTGTCGCGACTTCTTCAGAAGAACCTGATTGGCTGTGCAGTCAAGTCTTATATATCGTGTGGACCGGAAGTATCAATTCAGCCATTTTGTTGTGGACTATACTTGCGATAGCGCGGCCATTTTTTTGGTGGGCTATGATGTTTTTTCAGCAGCCATTTTCCTATGGACAATGCATACAGACTATATACTGATTACAGTATGAGTACAACGGCCATGTTTTGGTGGGCTGCGATGTTATACAGTGGCCATTTTCCTGTGGACAATGCAAACACATTGTGCTTTGATTAAAACACAGGCACGGCGGCCATTATGAATGCAAATAGGTGTCTCTGTAACTGTTGTATACCGGAAGTGTCGCAACAGAGTACATACATTAGCTTACAAAATTAGATGATATATAAAATCTCTTATTGGGATATCTCCATCAATATTGAAAGAAAAAAGGAGACAAAGAAAAAACAAAGAGGTGGGATCTGTCTTGATTAAATAATAGCTATGAGTAAGCGTCAATTCGTGACGTGAAACGCGTTAGCCACCCTTCCCTGCATGCATACTATCTGCATTTGTTGTTTTGGATTTATGGATTTATTTTGAATTTGGATTTTTTACTTGAAATTTTGGAATAAATAACTGTCTATACAGAGTGCGGCAGTCCAGGGTTTCTTTTTCTCCCATGCATCAGTGCAGAGCCAGCACCTGTGTGAGTGACCGGGCGGAAGCAGCCATTTGGTGAATTCTCAAGCTTTTGAGCGGTACGTTTTTCCTTTCCTTTGATTAAATAATAACTCTAACTAGACTAAAAGTCATCGCATTTTGAGAGACCCGAACCGTTACAGTTACAAAAAAAATGTAAAAACAAAAAAACACAAAAATATATATATATATAAAAAAAAAAAAAATAGTTGTCGTTTTATTGTTCTCTCTCTCTATTTTCTCTCTATTGTTGTGCTCTTTTTTTTACTGTATTCTATTCTGCAATGTTCTATTGTTATCTTTTATCATGCTTGCTTTTCAGGTATGTAATTTTTTGTTTTCAGGTGCGCCATTCAGCTGCAGCGCAGATTTATTTATCTTGACAGGATGCATAAAGCCGTGATTCCAGTGCTGTAGGAGGTGATTTCACCACCACAGGTAAAAAAAGAGCATACATGCCGAAGCATGGGGGCAGCAGGGGCGGAGGAGCGATTTTGCTCCTAATTCCGACGAAGGCTTGCCCGTGGAAAAGGCCGATCGTGCGTAAGCGGCATAACTTTTTATGCCGCGTATATACGGTCGAAATTCCGACAGGGGCTTGTCTGTGGAAAAGTCTGACCGTGTGTACGCGGCATAAATTTTTTGCGGGAGGATGCCCCCATGCTTCAGCATATATATATTTTAGGCACAGGTTGCGTTAAAAAATTTTTTTTATATTTGCTTTGCAGGTATGGTATGGTAAGGTCTTACTGCTATACTGTAATGTTACTTCGTTTTAATATTAACCATCATTTGCTTAGCAGGTACACCATTCAGTTGCAGCACGGATTTATTTATCTTGACAGCAACAGCGTTTGCTCCCACGATACATAAAGCCGTGACTCCAACGCTGTAGGAGGTGATTTAACCACCACAGTTAAAAAAAAAGGAGGTGCGATTTTGCTCCTAATGCCACGTACATACGGTCGAAATTCCGTCAGAGGCTTGCCCATGGAAAACTCTGACCGTGTCTACGCGGCATAACTTTTTTGCGGGAAGATGCCCCCATGCTTCGGCATATATAAATGGTGCATGTATGCCCATCATTAGAAGAGGGTGGATGAAGGGAGGTATTCTAATGGTGGGCATACCCACTGATCAATCTCTTTTTTTCATGCAGCCAACAGGCTGCATGAAAAAAAAGATTACAATACATGTCCAACAAGGACCAGCAACGTACTGGTATGCTGCCGGACTTTGAATGGTTATACAAGAATGATGCCTGTGGGTTTAGGTATCATATTGGTATCATTCTTTATAGCCAGCGGTCGGCTTTCATGTAAAAGCAATCCTAGCAGCTAATTAGCCTCTAGACTGCTTTTACAAGCAGTGGGAGGGAATGTCCCCCCCGGATATAAACAGCGCCATTGGGAAATTGGGAAAGCATTTTATCACGCCGATCTTGGTGTGGTCAGATGCTTTGAGGGCAAAGGAAAGATCTAGGGTCTAATAGACCCCAATTTTTTCAAAAAAAGAGTACCTGTCACTACCTATTGCTATCATAGGGGATATTTACATTCCCTGAGATAACAATAAAAATGGTAAAAAAAAATAAAATAAAATAAAAATGGAAGGAACAGTTTAAAAATAAAATAAAAAAAAAAGCAAAATAAATAATAATAAAAAAAAAGCTTCCCCGTCCCCCCCTGCTCTTGCGCAAAGGCGAACGCAAGCGTCCATCTGGCGTCATATGTAAACAGCAATTGCACCATGCATGTGAGGTATCACCGCGAAGGTCAGATCGAGGGCAGTAATTTTAGCAGTAGCAATTTTTTTTATTTTTTTTGCATAAAGTTGTCACTAAATGATATATTGCTCATTCCATGGCCTCCAAAACTGTGATTGGCAGTGAGGAGTGAAACCAAAAATTTACACCCTTAGAAAGCCTGAAGGCGGTGCTTGGTTTTTGGGGTCCCGTACATGGCTAGGCTCCCAAAAAGTCTGACACATATGGTATCCCCGTACTCAGGAGAAGCAGCAGAATGTATTTTGGGGTGTAATTTCACATATGCCCATGGCATGTGTGAGCAATATATCATTTAGTGACAACTTTGTGCAAAAAAAAAAAAAGAATGTAATTTTCCCGCAACTTGTGGCAAAATATAAAATATTCCATGGACTCAACATGCCTCTCAGCAAATAGCTTGGGGTGTCTACTTTCCAAAATGGGGTCATTTGGGGGGGGGGTTTTGTGCTATTTTGGCATTTTATGGCCTTCGAAACTGTGATAGGTAGTGAGGAGTGAAATCAAAAATTTGCGCCCTTAGAAATCCTGAAGGCGGTGATTGGTTTTCGGGGCCCCGTACGCGGCTAGGCTCACAAAAAGTCCCACACGTGGCATCCCCGCACTCGGGAGAAGCAGCAAAATGTATTTTGGGGTGCAATTCCACATATAACCATGGCATGTTTGAGCAATATATCATTTAGTGACAACTGTTTGTAAAAAAAAAAATTTTTTGTCATTATTCAATCACTTGGGACAGAAAAAAAAATTCAATGGGCTCAATATGCCTCTCTGCAATTTCCTTGGGGTGTCTACTTTCCAAAATGGGGTCATTTGGGGGGGTTTTATACTGCCCTGCCAGTTTAGCACCTCAAGAAATGACATAGGCAGTCATAAATTAAAAGCTGTGTAAATTCCAGAAAATGTACCCTAGTTTGTAGACGCTATAACTTTTGCGCAAACCAATAAATATACACTTATTGACATTTTTTTTTACTAAAGACATGTGGCTGAATACATTTTGGCCTAAATGTATGACTAAAATTTAGTTTATTCGATTTTTCTTATAACAAAAATTAGAAAATATCTTTTTTTTTTTTTTTTATTCTGTCTTTTTCCATTTATATTGCAAAAAATAAAAATCGCAGAGGCAATCAAATGCCATCAAAAGAAGGCTCTATTTTTGGGAAAAAAATTACGCAAATTTAATTTGGGTACAACATTGCATGACCGCGCAATTACCAGTTAAAACAGCGCAGTGCAAAATTGTAAAAACACATCTGGTCTTTATGCATAATGGTCCGGGGCTTAAGTGGTTAAAGAAAGTATACCCTGTATATAAAGGGTCATGGAGAGGGAGTCACTTGATTAGAACTATAAGTCAAAAAGAATCCAAATGGATCCACACCTTGAGAACTCTCACACCTGGGGGTATAAATGTGGAATTTGACTTAAATTGTTTTTTGAGTAACTTTTAGTCTTGTTAGAGTTATTATTTAATCAAGACAGATCCCACCTCTTTTTTTTTTCTTTGTCTCCTTTTTTCTTTCAATATCGATGGAGATATCCCAATATGAGATTTTATATATCATCTCATTTTATAAGCTAATGTATGTACTCTGCCGCGACACTTCCGATATACGACAGTTGAGACACACATATTCGTTTTTTAAACGTTTATTTATCTTTTAGTATAATTTGGATACCTACCACCGAAGACTATTTAGTGACTGGTGCTTTTACCTAAGATTTGTTTTTATTAGGATCCAACCTGCTATGTCATTTTTTTTTCTCATTGGTCACTATCAATAACTGTACCAGAAGTACCTCTTTGCATTCAGTGTGTAAAGAGGAGTTAGAACATCTTTCTGTGTACCGTGGCGCTTGAACTCCATAATAATGGCCGCCGTGCCTGTGTTTTAATCAAAGCACAATGTGTTTGCATTGTCCACAGGAAAATGGCCACTGTATAACATCGCAGCCCAACAAAACATGGCCGTCGTACTCATACTGTAATCAGTATATAGTCTGTATGCATTGTTCATAGGAAAATGGCCGCTGAAAAACATCATAGTCCACCAAAAAAATGGCCGCGATATCGCAAGTATAGTCCACAACAAAATGCCCGAATTGATACTTCCGGTCCACACGATATAAGACTTGACTGCACAGCCAATCAGGTTCCTCTGAAGAAGTCACGAGAAGTGACGCAATGCGTAAGGATTGGCTGTCGTAAACCGGAAGTGACGTAAGCCAGAGCGGAAAACGCTGCGATCTTTGTTATTGCTTGTTTTTAACTTTTTACATGTAAGAGTCCACCCGCATAGTATGCAATAAACTTATATCTATTTTAAAAACGTACTACACCATTGGAAGCCTCCTTGTCTCTCCCATCCTCCTATATCCCACATATCTGAGCACTATAGGTTGCATTTGTGGAAGTTACGGCAATTCATAAGGACTAGTGAAGGCTAATGACTGCAGATATACTGGAGGTGGAGATACTTTGAGAGAAGGCTGGGGGACCACTTTGCCAGAGGTCGTAACATCTTATCTATGCAAGTTTAAACATCTAATGAGGTGAAAGTTCTTAGAGACTGGGCTTTGGATATCTATTGTTGCTGATAGAATTCAGTTTCATCCATTGACGTGAAGATACTGTTTACATTATATAATGACCCTGAGGGACTATACGTCACCTTTCCATCTACATGCATTTTGATACACTCATCTAGCATGGATTGGAATGTTTGGACATTTTCTTGTAGCATTGAGGACTTTTTTACAGTTTTGATTATTTTAGTGTTTGGGTGATTATAACATACAGCGCAAGATCACTTTATTTGATTTATATGTTTTTTTGTGCACTGTGAACACTTTAGGTTTTGCTGCTTTTCTGATATTTATCCCTATTTCTGTTCTACTTTAACATTCAATTTACTCACAGTAGCGCGAGGGACACACCTCACAAATTTTGTGAATTAACAATCTTTTTTCCATGTATATAAAAATATGCAAAGCAGTTCTATAAGTACCGGTATATCTTTTTCACAGATGAGAAGTAATGGTGCAAAAGTCTTTCAATACTTTCGTACAATACTTGCACAGAATGTCAAGAAAGCTTAGGTTATTCGGTTTTCCCATCAAAGATTTTAGTTTAAATTTTACTATATGTAATAAACTATTTGAGCCTCACATTGAGAGAGGGTTTTGTTAGTACTGTACTGTTTGGCATACAGATGTCTGTGGCCAACAGCATCTATAAATCTAAGTATAAAACGTTATCATGAAAACCGTAAAAATAGCTCCAGACAGATATATTAGGCACCAATAAATACAGTTACCTACAAGCATTAATTGAAAGAATCCTTACAGTGTCAGTAAATAAAAACAATTATTTTTTAACATTGGCTCCAAAACGATTTCCCTACTTATGTCTGGTCAACATTCCTTTATAAAATAGATTAGTAGAGTGGCAACCCTGTACCAGCCAAACCTCAGTCTTTTGCGCTGCCATTCTGTGCATGCTCCATTGTGTTGTAACCTTGCTAGATAGCCGCAAGCAAAACATCCATTCAGTGTGGGGAAACCTTGCAATTCCTCTTTTCTACCTAGTTGGCTAGCACTTCTGCACGTCCTGTGGTGCAGTTTCGGCATTTCTTTCCCAGCTATTTACCACCATGTGATACTCTTGGAAGTGAACTCTGTTTGGTACTCTGCTGGTCACGTGACTAATTTTATATATATATATATATATATATATATATATATATATATATATATACAAAATAAATAAATCTATTGCAACAAAATGAAAAAAAAAAAAAAGGGTGAAATGCTTGCTTAGTATCTTTAACACAATATTCTTTATAATCTTTGTAATGCTTGAGGCAGAGTTTATGTAGAATGACAGCAAGGTGGCGTCTATGCTGATTGACTGCTCCTGTCACAACCCCTAGCCTTCAAAGAGTTATATACTGTATATAAGCAGTGAATTATACATTTATTTACTGATTGTTATTTTTCTGTCAGAATGTTTTTTGCTTTTGTGCAAAATCCCTCCCTCATACACACACCATAAAACCACACTGCAAATAAATAAATACACTAAAACACAACATAAAGCACACGCACAATCTTTACTTTTTGGAGGAGAAAATGGAGTAGCAGATGAGTTCAGTACAGTTGTAGGCTCTTTGTGTAAGTTTCTAGAAATGTTTTACTGGTCTCAGGAGGGTTTAAGGTGATTTGGTGAGCTTAACTCAGGAGGGCCTGTGGTGGCACATGAATTGTTGCATTGGGTGATCATAATTTGAGTGGTAGAGAAGTTTCCAATGTGCCAGGGTTACCTATGTGATTGACTGTTGTAGCTTCTCCTGCTGGTAATTGTACTGTGGGGTAATATAGAGGATTAAAAGTGCCCTGTGTGATTGTCCTGGCTCAGGATGCATGTCTTATGCGGTTATCTGAGCTTGTCAAGATGGGACGATAAGACTCTGAGCTTGGAAGACCTTTTTCCTTTTGAAGAACTTCTAGCTGGGCCTCTGCTTTTACTTCTGTCTGTAGTTTTTAAAATAAAGTTTATTAACATCCCTTGAAGTAACCCAGCACTAATCACAGTGTCCAATGAGTTATTCCAGGTCACCCATGGCATCCAGTGAGGTAATCCATGTCAGTCATGTTATCCAGCAATGTAATCCCTGTTAATTAAGATTTCATCCTTTCACAAATGGATTGTAGGGTGGCTTAATAATTAATAAAGAAAAGGTTTTATGTGTGTCAGTGTTTTTGTGTTGTTTTGTTGTGTGTGTGTGTGTGTTTGGGGGGGGGGGGGCCTTTGCATAAAAGCAGAAATCATTCTCACTATACATATTAAATCAATAAATAAGTACATAATTCAATGAAAATATATGTATCTATAATGATAATAATAATCATATATAACAAAGGGGAGGGAGGAAGAGAGCAAAACCATGGAAACGGCCCCCTCCCTTTTTCCTCCCCTTCACTGTGTCCAGCTGATGGATTCAAGGGCTGTCTGCCGGGGTTGACGCCATCCTGGCATCCTCGTTGCTTGGTGATGCTAGGATGCTGCATCCTCTCTCGTGGGGGTGTGGCGCCCAATGACACCTCCATGTGATGGTGTAATCTTTTGTTGGTGCAAAACCTCCCTGTGCATTCCACCATAGAGCAATATGGTGCCGTTGGCTTTTGGGAGCAGGAGGCAGCAGGGCATTAGCACTGTTGCTCTAATATGGTGCTGAGTTAGGGGACCAGAGGATGCCCCAGGCCACATTTCTGGAGGTGAGGTAATCTCTGGGGGGGTCAGGTACAGGAGGGCTGATTACATGAGCCCAGGGGGATGAGAACATCAGTCCTTTCCACCAGGCTGAGAGGATGACAGCACTTGAGTAGGGCTCTTTTCTGAGACTCCCTTTTCAGTGTTTCAGGTATGGAATTTTATTTTCTCTTGTACTGTTACCAGCTTATGTTTTTTATTCGGCTCTTTTCCCCCATTTTTTTAACATTCTAGAGATCCTGACCACTGGGCAGTGTATGTTGTCCTTTTATGTGAAAATGGCATGTAATCATATTTAATAGGGAGTATGGGAGATACTGTAAACTTAGATAAGAGATTGATACAAGAGTGTTCTAAATTGGCACTATTTTTGATACTAACAATTGCATTTGTTATTTCAGACCTTTTTGGATACTGACATTATTGTACATATCATAGAATAAACAGCTGTGCTACCATCAGAAAAATGTAGTCAAATATATGCACAGTGGAAAAATTGAACAAATAATAAGCAAATGGCACTTTTCGGGGGGGGGGGGGGGTGGGTACCTGTTTTTGACAGGTACCTATCCCCACTTCTGAGAGATCTCAGCATGGCAAGATCACTCAGAAGTTTGACCCCCTCCTCCTTCCCCCGCTGCTGTGTTATTCAGAAAGAGCAGCGTGCTTCGCACATGCGCAGTAGGGAAACGGCTGTGAAGTCTAAAAGGCTTCACTGCCAATTTACCTTACCACAAATGGCGACGGCAGCACCCAAGAGCCAATGGAAACATCAGGTGGGGTGTCGACATTGCTGGATTCCAGGACAGGTAAGTGTCCTAATATTAAAAGTCAGCAGCTGACTTGACATTTTTTGCTGGGGGGGGGGGGGGGGGAGAACAGAGATCTGCTTCAAAGTCCATGTGAAAAGACACATTTCATATATAAATAAAAAAAGTAAAAAAAAAAAAAAAAAAAATGAATAAGAATAAATAAATAAAAATAAGTTATAAGTAAAAATAAGAAGTCTTCTTATAAAATGTTCATAAATGCAGTGTCCATCACCGGTGATATGAATAATATCTTTGTGTAGAACCTCCACCACAAATCGTAAAATTGCACGCTTACCAAATGGGTATGACCTGGTCTATAGAGCTTAGAACTGAATGCACACAATACAGGTCCTTTAGGCAACTTTAAACTGCTTGCGGAAAGGGGAGAGGTACAACATTCCTCCACCAAGGCTTCTGCCTCATGGATTGTGTATTGGAATATGTAATTAAAATCCGCCAACAGTGTAAAACATTTATATACGTTTAATAGTAGTTTAAAAGTGCACTTACATAGTTGAGATTTCAAAACGCCATATGTAAAAAAAAATTGCCGGCAAAGAAACAAACACCCGCAGTTCTGGGATTGGTATGACTTCAGCACGCAGCTCTTTCCATACGCGTTTCGTGTTACCCACGGAAAACAATTTATGACGAAACACGTAGGTCGGAGCTGCATGCTGACGTCATTGTGTTACCTTCATCAGGTCCGCTCAGCCAATGACTTAGGTGTAAGGCTAAGCGGACCAGATGCGGAACATGAGAAGGGGCGGGTCTATTCATGAATTACACAGTGAAGGAAGTTCCCCATCAGGTCCGCCCCCTCGGTATGTCAGACCCCGCCTATGTCATTGGCCTGAGCGGACCTGATGGGGAATTTCCTTCACTGTGTAATACATGAATAGACCCGCTCCTTCTCACTTTCCGCATCTGGTCCGCTTAGCCTTACACCTATTCATTGGCTGAGCGGACCTGATGGGGAACTTTAGAAGGGGCGGGTCTATACATTTAATAGACTGCGGAGGAAGTTCCCCATCAGGTCCGCTCAGGCTCAGCCAATGACGGACAACGCTGGATATCGGATCGCCGCGGGACACTGGATTTCAACGCTGGAATGTTTTTTTAATTTATTTTTTTAATAAAGGACTTTTCCAAGGTGTTTGTGTGTTTTTTTTTTTTTAAATTACACTTTCTTCGTGAAATGGTAGGGGTACAATGTACCCCGTACCAATTCACATAGGGGGGGCGGGATCTGGGGGTCCCCTTTGTTAAAGGGGTCTTCCAGATTCCGATAAGCCCCCTGCCTGCAAACCCCCACAACCACCGGGCAAGGGTTGTGGGGATGAGGCCCTTGTCCCCATCAACATGGGGACATCCTCCCCATGTTGAGGGCATGTGGCCTGGTATGGTTCAGGAGGGGGGAGCGCTCTCTCATCCCCCCTCTTTTCCTGCGGCCTGCCAGGTTGTGTGCTCGGATAAGGGTCTGGTATGCATTTTTGGGGGGACTCCACGCCATTTTTTTTTTTATTTGGGGTGGAGTTCCCCTTAAAATCCATGCCAGATCTGAAGGGCCTGGTATGGATATTTGGGGGAACCGCACGCATTTTTTTTAAAATTTGCGACGGGGTTCCCCTTAATATCTATACCAGACCTAAAGGGCCTGGCAATTGAATTTGGGGGGACCCCCACGCTTTTTTTTTTTATCAATGACTTTTTTATGTATTGCCGGGAGCCGACAATTCATTAATAGAGTGAGTTTTAAATGACTTTTTTTCCTTTAGAAATGACACTTTGTGCAGGGACAGTTCTAAGCACGGGAAACAAGCGCCACTTTACATGCATATTATACACACCCCCCATGTACGAAATTTAAAGGAATATTTCACTTTTATTGTTTCACTTTAAGCATTATTAAAATCACTGCTCCCAAAAAAACGGCCGTTTTTTAAAAACTTTTTTTGCATTGATACATGTCCACTGGGGAAGAACCCGGGTCCCCAAACACTTTTTAGGACAATAACTTGCATATTAGGCTTTATAATTAGCACTTTAGATTTCTCCCATAGACTTTTTGAATTTGCCGCGAACACCCCAATTTGTTCGCTGTTCGGCGAACGGGCGAACAGGCAATGTTCGAGTCGAACATGAGTTCGACTCGAACTCGAAGCTCATCCCTACTTATGAGTAGAAATCATTGTATCCCTGTACCTGCTTCTTCCCATCCAAGCCATAGCAACTGAAGATCAGAATTAAATTTTTTTAAATTTGTCACAGCCCAAACCAATTTAATGTTATATTTTATAAAGGAAATTACAGTGCTCAGCATAAATTAGTTCACCCCTTTTGAAAAGTAAGATTTTAATAAATATCTCAATGAACACAAGAACAATTTCCAAAATGTTGACAAAACTGAGTTTTATAGAAGATTTGTTTAGCTCATTACATGAAAGTAAGGTTAATAATATAACTTAGATTACAAAATCGTTAGTTTTATTCAAATCAGTTGATGCAAAAACGAATACACCCCACAACAAAAACTACTATATCTAGTATTTTGTATAACCTCCATGATTTGTAAGGACAGCACCAAGTCTTCTAGGCATGGAATGAACAAGTTGACGACATATTGCAACTTTTCCCAGGCCTCTTTTAGAGCCTGGATGCTATTTGTAAAGTGATGATCAACTTGTCTCTTCAGAATTCCCCATAGGTGTTCGATTGGGTTTAGCTCAGGAGACATGAATCTTGGCCACTGAATCACTTTCACCTTGTTTTTCTTTGTGTGTTTTCGATCACTGTTATGTTGTAAAAGTGCATGACCAAGGGCACAGAGTGATGGTAGCATCTTCTCTTTCAATATAGAGCAGTACATCTGTGAATTCATGATCCCATCAATAAAATGCAGCTCCCTGACACCAGCAGCACTCATGCAGCTCCATAGAAGGACACTGTCCCCACCATGTTTCACTGTAGGCACCATGCATTTTTCTTTGTACTCCTCACTTTTGCAACGCCATACAGTTTTGAAGCCATCAGTTGCAAAAACATTTATCTTGATCTCATCACTCCAGAGTACAGAGTCCCAGTAGTCTTCCTTATTTTTCAGCATGGGCAAGGGGCAAATTCTAAGTGGGCTTTTTTGTGCATTGGCTTTATGAGAGGCTTTCTGTGGGGATGACACCCATGCATGCCATTCCTCTGCAGTACACCGTATTGTGTCACGGGAAACAATCACCCCAGTTTGGCTTTCTACTTCTTTAGCTGTATTTTATTTTCATTCGATTATTCATTTTCTTTTTTCTCCCGTTTATTTTTCTCTATTAGCTTAGTTAAATTTTCTTTTGTTTTTCTTTAATTAATAATATGTAAGTGTTTGTGGCCTGTCTGCACTCCAGGGTCACCCCCCTGTATTACTGTGTGAGTGGCTGAGTAACCGGAAGTGGATGTCTTGTGAAATTGGCGGTGATTCAAATTGTTGGATTGAACCTGGGCTATTTAAAGACACGTATCAGACGTCCGCGCATGCTCTGAAGAAACTCTGGTCAGGAGTGAAACGTGTCAGAATGACGCCATCACACTCTCTGTTGTGAGGGCACGGACTATCCACCTATCAGACAACACCCTCTGTATCTGTATCTCTCCGCATCTTCTGGGAGACTCAGTAATCACATGTGAGAGTTCCGGATACATCCAAGCTGTATTATCGTGACAACTCACTGTTTGTTCACTGGAGATGTGGAACATAAGACAAAGGCATCCCCTTACCCTCTGTGGCCTAGACTTAGCCTAGATGTGGGTGGAATGTCGGCTCCGCACTGAGGACCTGAACGAGAAGACTATCGGATGAGTGGCGAAGTGGTGAGCTGTATTGATTCTTATCTCCAGCTGGGAGGTGTATATATTCACACACACTCACCTGCCCACTAGCTCGTCCCCAGCTGTCATTGACAAGCGGACATTTACCTCATATCCCTATACTCCTGGGGGAACCACAATATACTAATTCCATGTTTATTTCACATGGACTGTATCGTTAGGAAACAATTTCTTGTGTGTCAGGTGTGCATTATTAATTTCAAGTCTATCCCATTGGAGCTAAATGCATGAACTGTTTACATCAACATTTACCCAGTCTGGTATACTGAATGCATTGCTCTCCATCTTTATTTAACTACGTTCAAGCCAGGATTGAATAATGAGAACTAGTTATGCATGATTTTTGAGAGACCTGTATGTCTGGTTGTGGTGGCCACCTGTGTTCCTAAGACAACTGTCTATTTTAGATGTTTGTGGTGGAGGTTGGTATTTACGGTATGTATCTATGAGTTGTCAGTGTCATGTGTCATTTTCAATAAAGATTTTTACTTCATAATACTGGCAGTTCCTTCTTGAAGAATTATTTTGGGAATCTTCTTCCCCTTTCTTTTTTGGATGCTTACTTCAGTTCAGAAGAACACACCCCCATGGTTGATTACTCTTTAATCCTGGGGATGACGGTATGCAATGACTATAATGGGGATTATTTAAACTCCCAATCGCCTACTTAGTCTTGCTAATTTGGATGTAGCCGTTGTGTCGTTTTTTATTCTTTTGTTTTGTTGGATACTTCTTTAGCTAACTGCAGTGAACTTGCATGGTGATTTTCTTCAACCCTTCTCATCAGAAAACAATCCTGTTGAGGTGTTCATTTCCATGGACAGCCTGGATATCTCTATGAGCTGGTTGCAGTTCCATCTTGCAAAATTTTTGTATCACTTTTTGCTACAGTATTCTGACTGATAAGTAAAGCTTTGCTGATCTTCACCCATAGAAAGTATTTTCTTTCTCAGGCCTTGTGACATTTCTCTTCCATGTGGTGCCATTGCTGACAGAATTAAATGGGAAGGGGTTTTCTTTGTTAAGTAATGCCCTTTTATAATCAACTGACTGCTGGACACCTGTTTAATTAATATTTAAACTCACCTGTAGTTGAATTCTTGTTGTTTAGGATTTTGTTGTTTAAAATTTAGCTTTGCTCCTAAGACTTTCATTGGGGTGTATTCATTTTTGAATGGATTTGTTAGGAAAAATACTTTTTTTGTGTGTGCAAATTAACAAATCTTGGTGCAATTAATGGCCCGCATTTGTGGGAGTATTTTGTAGTATAGTGTCCCATAGAAAATGTTGATTCTGAAAGGAAAGGAAAGGTTTTCTGACAAATCTGTTGGGGTGTACTCAATTATGCTGAGCACTGTACATGTATATATACACACACATACATACATTACATACAATAAAATTCAGAATGCTGGAAAATAATGCAGGTGTAAGGCTAAGCGGACCAGATGCGGAACATGAGAAGGGGCGGGTCTATTCATGTATTACACAGTGAAGGAAATTACAGTGCTCAGCATAAATTAGTTCACCCCTTTTGAAAAGTAAGATTTTAATAAATATCTCAATGAACACAAGAACAATTTCCAAAATGTTGCCAAAACGGAGTTTTATAGAAGATTTGTTTAGCTCATTACATGAAAGTAGGTTAATATTATAACTTAGATTACAAAATAGTTAGTTTTACTCAAATTAGTTGATGCAAAAACGAATATAACTTAGATTACAAAATCGTTAGTTTTACTCAAATTAGTTGATGCAAAAACGAATACACTCCACAACAAAAACTACTATATCTAGTATTTTGTATAACCTCCATGATTTGTAAGGACAGCACCAAGTCTTCTAGGCATGGAATGAACAAGTTGACGACATATTGCAACTTTTCCCAGGCCTCTTTTAGAGCCTGGATGCTATTTGTAAAGTGATGATCAACTTGTCTCTTCAGAATTCCCCATAGGTGTTCGATTGGGTTTAGCTCAGGAGACATACTTGGCCACTGAATCACTTTCACCTCGTTTTTCTTTGTGTGTTTTCGATCACTGTTATGTTGGAAAAGTGCATGACCAAGGGCACAGAGTGATGGTAGCATCTTCTCTTTCAGTATAGAGCAGTACATCTGTGAATTCATGATCCCATCAATAAAATGCAGCTCCCTGACACCAGCAGCACTCATGCAGCTCCATAGAAGGACACTGTCACCACCATGTTTCACTGTAGGCACCATGCATTTTTCTTTGTACTCCTCACTTTTGCAACGCCATACAGTTTTAAAGCCATCAGTTGCAAAAACATTTATCTTGATCTCATCACTCCAGAGTACAGAGTCCCAGTAGTCTTCTTCTTTTTCAGCATGGGCAAGGGGCAAATTCTAAGTGGGCTTTTTTGTGCATTGGCTTTATGAGAGGCTTCCTTTGGGGACAACACCCATGCATGCCATTCCTCTGCAGTACATCGTATTGTGTCACTGGAAACAATCACCCCAGTTTGGCTTTCTACTTCTTTAGCTGTATTTTATTTTCATTTGATTATTCATTTTCTTTTTTCTCCCGTTTATTTTTCTCTATTAAGCTTAGTTAAATTTTCTTTTGTTTTTCTTTAATTAATAATATGTAAGTGTTTGTGGCCTGTCTGCACTCCAGGGTCACCCCCCTGTATTACTGTGTGAATGGCTGAGTAACCGGAATTGGATGTCTTGTGAAATTGGCAGTGATTCCAATTGTTGGATTGAACCTGGGCTATTTAAAGACACGTATCAGACGTCCGCGCATGCTCTGAAGAAACTCTGGTCAGGAGTGACACGTGTCAGAATGACGCCATCACACTCTCTGTTGTGAGGGCACGGACTATCCACCTATCAGACAACACCCTCTGTATCTCTCCGCATCTTCCGGGAGACTCAGTAATCACACGTGAGAGTTCCGGATACATCCAAGCTGTATTATCGTGACAACTCACTGTTTGTTCACTGGAGACGTGGAATATAAGACAAAGGCATCTCCTTACCCTCTGTGGCCTAAACTTAGCCTAGATGTGGGTGGAATGTCGGCTCCGCACTGAGGACCTGAACGAGAAGACTATCGGATGAGTGGCGAAGTGGTGAGCTGTATTGATTCTTATCTCCAACTGGGAGGTGTATATATTCACACACACTCACCCGCCCACTAGCTCGTCCCCAGCTGTCATTGACAAGTGGACAGTTACCTCATATCCCTATACTCCTGGGGGAACCACTAATACTAATTCCATGTTTATTTCACATGGACTGTATCGTTAGGAAACAATTTCTTGTGTGTCATGTGTGCATTACTAATTTCAAGTCTATCCCATTGGAGCTGAATGCATGAACTGTTTACATCAACATTTACCCAGTCTGGTATACTGAATGCATTGCTCTCCATCTTTATTTAACTACGTTCAAGCCAGGACTGAATAATGAGAACTAGTTATGCATGATTTTTGAGAGACCTGTATGTCTGGTTGTGGTGGCCACCTGTGTCCCTAAGACAACTGTCTATTTTAGATGTTTGTGGTGGAGGTTGGTATTTACGGTATGTATCTATTAGTTGTCAGTGTCATGTGTCATTTTCAATAACGATTTTTACTTCATAATACTGGCAGTTCCTTCTTGAATAATTATTTTGGGAATCTTCTTCCCCTTTCTTTTTTGGATGCTTACTTCAATTCAGAAGAACACACCCCCATGGTTGATTACTCTTTAATCCTGGGGATGACGGTATGCAATGATAATAATGGGGATTATTTAAACTCCCAATCCCCTACTTAGTCTTGCTAATTTGGATGTAGCCGTTGTGTCGTTTTTTATTCTTTTGTTTTGTTGGATACTTCTTTAGCTAACTGCAGTGAACTTGCATGGTGATTTTCTTCAACCCTTCTCATCAGAAAACAATCCTGTCGAGGTGTTAATTTCCATGGACAGCCTGGACATCTCTATGAGCTGGTTGCAGTTCAATCTTGCTAAATTTTTGTATCACTTTTGCTACAGTATTCTGACTGATAAGTAAAGCTTTGCTGATCTTCACCCATAGAAATTATTTTCTTTCTCAGGCCTTGTGACATTGGGAAGGGGTTTTCTTTGTTACGTAATGCCCTTTTATAATCAACAGACTGCTGGACACCTGTTTAATTAATATTTAAACTCACCTGTAGTTGAATTCTTGTTGTTTAGGATTTTGTTGTTTAAAATTTAGCTTTGCTCCTAAGACTTTCATTGGGGTGTATTCATTTTTGAATGGATTTGTTAGGAAAAATACTTTTTTTGTGTGTGCAAATTAACAAATCTTGGTGTAATTAATGGCCCGCATTTGTGGGAGTATTTTGTAGTATAGTGTCCCATAGAAAATGTTGATTCTGAAAGGAAAGGTTTTCTGACAAATCTGTTGGGGTTTACTCATTTATGCTGAGCACTGTACATGTATATATACACACACATACATACATTACATACAATAACATTCAGAATGCTGGAAAAGAATGCAGCCTGTGATCCTGAAATCCTCCAAACACATTTTATACTCTTCTCCAGGCCAATCAACTCCAGGGTCTCTGCTCCTTCACTGTATCCACTCTACTGTCAGGGTTCACAGCTCTAAACCGATCTCCCACTTCAGAATAACTTATTGGTAATTTAATATCATCTGATATTAGGCCTTTTCCTAGACTGTCAAAAGGGTTTTCTGTGAATCTGTGACAATCAGTCAATCAAAGTCTGCCTAGCCAATAAACTTACCAGTGGTCTACAAAATTAGTACTGACAAAACTGGCTGTCTTATAATATATGTTATGCAAATAGACACTATAGTACAGCTATTTGCATAATATATTATCTGTATTTTATAGTGGGCCTTGCACATTTTATCTGGATAGTAGATGCAAATGTACCATTTAACCACTTGCTTACTGGGCACTTAAACCCCCTTCGTACCCAGACCAATTTTCAGCTTTCAGCGCTGACGCACTTTGAATGACACTGTACCCAAATGATATTTTTATCATTTTTTCCCACAAATAGAGCTTTCTTTGGGGGGTATTTGATCACCTCTGCGGTTTTTATTTTTTGCGCTATAAAAAAAAAAGACAGATTTTTTTTTAAAAACACACAATATTTTTTTACTTTTTGTTATAATAATATCCCAATTTTTTTTTTAAAACTATTTTTTTTCTCAGTTTAGGCCGATACGTATTCTTCTATATATTTTTGGTAAAAAAAAATGCAATTAGCGTATAGTGATTGGTTTGCGCAAAAGTTATAGCGCCTACAAATAGGGGATAGAATTATGACATTTTTATTATATATATTTTTTTTACGAGTAATGGCGGTGATCTGTGATTTTTGTCAGGCCTGCGATATTGCGGCGGACATATCGGACACTTTTGACACTATTTTGGGACTATTCACATTTATACAGCGAACAGTGCCATAAATATGCACTGATTACTGTATAAATGTGATTGGCAGGGAAGAGGTTAACACTAGGGGGCGATCAAGGGGCTAAATATGTTCCCTATTAGTGTTTCTTACTGTGTGGGGGAGGGGACTGACTGGGGGAGGTGACCGATCTGTGTCCCTTTGTACAAGGGACACAGCATCAGTCTCCTTTCTCCCTGACAGGACGTGGATCTGTGTTTACACACAGAGATCCACGTCCTGCCTCTGTAACAGCCGATCGCGTGTACCTGGCGAACACCTCGGCCGCCAAGCATGCGCATCGGCATCACGTGACGCGGCGGGCACAGCTGCGAGGGCGCGTGGCGGGATGTAACACAGCAGGACATCCAGGGACGTCCACCCTACACTTGAGAGCCGCGCTGCAGACGTCTTTCGTCTATAGCGCGGGTCTCAAGTGGTTAATGACCAAAAAAGTAGTACCAGTTAATATTGACATGGTAATGTTGTCCGAAGTCACAAACCATTTATTTCTCTACTATTCATCATCTTATAATGTGAAAAAGAAGGAGAAAGGAACAGTCTCTGCTTCTATTATCGGAATATAAAAACATTTAGTTGGCTGATGTGGCACATCCAGTCTCTGTATAGTTTGCATAAAAACATGCAAGCATTACAAGGAAGGCCATTTTAATTATCCAGTAAATGGAATCTTTGAAAAAATATTTGCATTTTTCTTTACATATATATCATTCTTTGCAAAGTGAATTTTCACCACATTCACTAAGCTAAGGGAACATTCCATTGCAAAGTGAAAATTCCCATGTAAAGTGAACAGCCTATTTGCCTTTAGTAAATTAACCTCAAATTCTCTTTTGCAACAACGCCTTACCTGCTAGAATTTTTTCATAAATCAGACTTTAGTTTCACATTAAATGCAGCAGTAGTAAAAGTAGCTTACACCATAGACAATGCTAAATCCCCCTCTCCAAAAAGAGATAGGATTTGAAGCAAGATGGAATTGCCTGGTTTTCAATTACAGGAATATGACACTATCTATACAATGCAGAAAGGCAAAGTATATCAGTAAAAAAGGTTTAAGCACAGCAATTCTATTGTAAGCTCTAAGAGGATGCATTCGGTAAATGTCCTCACCGTCATCTGAACACAGGAACTTGACCTTCTTTTCTAAATTCAAGAGTCAAAAATGGGGCAAATAAAAAAAAAAAGCACAATAACAGATTGGAATGTGCAGTTACACCTATGTAATATAAGTACCTAAAAGACAGAGGTATGTGATAAGCAGGCCCAGTTTCATGGGCAAGGATATAAACTGAAGTCACAGGAAAATTCTTACAAGGATGTCTGTAATAAGGGCAGAAACCAACTGAACCAATGCCTCATATATCCATATTAGTGCAGTTTTATTTGAGCACTGTTTTACACGAAAAAGAAATATTTTCACTCTGCTAAAACCAGCTACGAAGAAGTTGGGGATAAAAAATCCCAGTGAATGTCTATCAGTTTAAATTCATGAAAACTACTATTGCTTCTTTGTTGTAAAGCAGTGCCACTTTATTTCAGTGCTCTAGGCTCACTAACAGAGCATGTTTTGCTCACTTTTAATTAGAACCACGCTATTCATTAATACACAAACAATATGTCATGTTTGCATGTTTAGAGAACTGAAAAACATGCACTGTAAAGGGAGCCTTAGTGACCAAGGTTCAATGTATTCTTAAAAAAAAAAAAAAATTCCACACTATAAAAAGTCCACACTATATTCCTATACTATAAATCTATATAAATGGATGGTATGCTGAATATCAGTATATTGATACAATACCCACTTATAGCACATCACTTTGTTCTACCTCTATAATACCTACACTTTTGTTTATTAATACATCCAACATAAATGCAAAATAAGTATTCTTTTATCCACTTCCATACCACAGTACGTCATATGACGTCCTGGACTTTAGGGGGGGATATCTGAATGATGCCTGCAGCTACAGGCCTCATTCAAATATCATTGTTTGCAGCCGGCGATTCTGCGCACCATAAGAACAATAATAGTGGCGGTTCCGCCGCTTGATCGTTCTTATAGGCGGCGGGAGGGGACGTCCCCCCTCCCGCCGCCATCCGGTGCTTCTTCGGGCTCTCCCGTGCCATCGGGGGGCCCGGAGAACGAATCGGCCGGCGCCGGATGAGGACCATAGAGATTTCCGGTGACCAGATGGTCACCGGTCATCTCTATGACCGTCGGAGGCCCGGCATGACGTTATGACGTCACGCCCGGGTACCCGGAAGTCAACAAAGCCACAATCGCGGCTGAAAGCATGAGATTGGTGAATTTTTTTTCCTGATCTCATGCTCTCCAGCCTGGAGGAGTGATGTGGGGTCTTATTGTCCCCACATCTCTCCATAAAGAGGACCTGTCACAATGATTCCTATTAAAAGGGATGTTTACATTCCTTGTAATAGGAATAAAAGTGATCAAAAAAAAAATAATAATAAAATGTAATAATTTTTTTTTTTAAACGCCCCTGTCCCCAGTAGCTTGCGCTTACTTATGTAAACGCCGTTCAAACCACACATGTGAGGTATCGCCGCGTGCGTTAGAGCGAGAGCAATAATTCTAGCACTAAACCTCCTCTGCAACTCTAAACTGGTAGCCTGTAAAAAAAATGAAAGCTCCTATGGAGATTTTTAAGTACCGAAGTTTGGCGCCATTCCATGAGTGTGCGCAATTTTAAAGTGTGACAAGTTAGGTATCTATTTACTTGGCGTAACATCATCTTTCACATTATACAAAAAAATTGGGCTAACTTTACTGTTTTGTTATTTTTTAATTCATGAAAAATTATTGCGCAAATACCGTGCGAGATAAAAAGTTGCAATGACCGCCATTTTATTCCCTAGGGTGTCTGCTAAAAAAAAATATATAATGTTTGGGGGTTCTAAGTAATTTTCTAGCAAAAAAAATATGATTTTTACATGAAGGAGAGAAGTGCCAGAATAGGCCCAGTATGGAAGTGGTTAAAGTTGTATATAATAAAAATGGTATTATTGACCATCAGTGCAATAATATAAAATAAATGTAAATATATATTGTTTATAATGCCAAAAAAAAAAGTGAATCCAGATCCTGCAGTAGCCCTTAGCAACATTTGATATCAAATTCTTTGTGCAAATACTTATTAGTGCCAATTCTCAATCACAGTGAAAGTATTCTCCACCACCTGCTTGCTACCCCCTTCCTTGAGATGACTCAATCGAAGAGATGTGACCTTACGCCTTTAATGGTCGTCTGGACTTTTATATACAATATGTGAGGGCCTGACAGATCGTCACACATGTCCATTAACCTGCCTAGCTGTATTCCCGAGTCAGGCTCGGGGTAAGATTTCAGTACCAAAAGCGGTAACCCCGAGCCAGACTCGGGATCGCATTGCAGGATACAGGGAAAGTTACTTACCTTGTTCCCTGGATCCTGCAATGTCTCCTCACTCGATTCACACTGGTGACTGCCGAGTGCTGAGCTACGTTCCCTGCGACGGTGCGGCGCACGGGGGCGGAGTTCGGCGCCAAATTCAAAAAGTGAAAAACACAATATACATACAGTATACTGTAATATTACAGATTACAGTACTGTATCAAATAATTACACACACCCTTTGTCCCTAGTGGTCGGTCCAGTGTCCTGCATGCAGTTTTATATTATAAAAACTGTTCTTTCTGCCTGGAAACTGGGGATTGTCCATAGCAACCAAAAAGTGTCCCTTTACATCAAAAGTGGTTTTAGACCAGCTAGAAAAAGCAATAATAAATTAGAATCACTTGCAGAATTGAGCGATAGCAATTTGTGGGGAAATTCGTCATCAAACACTGAATCTAATGACAGCGACAATTCTGCAACTGAGCAAATTTCAGTGTTTTTGATTTGATTACATTATTGAATAATTTTTATTATTATTATATTATTATTTTTTATAATTATTTATAGTTATTTATTATATTATAATTTATGATTTTGTGTTTCAAACTTTATCATACCCAGGATGTCTACTAGACTCTGGTTTGGACAGATTTAAGTGAGTTATTCCTAAGAATTGCAGGCCTACAATATAAGACGCCAAATTTCCATGCAAAATAACTGTACCGCTTTCAGCACCTAAAATCTGAAATAATCATACCGCCAGGGAGGTTAATGATAATAGAGGTTAATGTATTGCTTCAACCCAGCATCATAGTATATGCAAAGAACAAGAGAATGCACAAATAGTGAAAAATCTGTGTAAAATTGTGTAAAACAAATAAAAACAAATAGTCACACACACATAAGATTATAATGAATGCAGCACTAGTGTATGCTGCTCTAGCTTTGTTTTCTGCCTCCAAGCCTCACTGCAAATGTCCTGAGGAAGTTCATATGTGATGAATTCTGTTGGGTGAGACTTGGTGACATCATTAGGTTTACGTTTGCTTTGAGGATTGGAGGCAGCATACAAACTTAAGCTGGCCATACGCCACACAATTTTCTTATTCAGTTTTCTTTGGATTACCTTCAACTATGTAGTGCAAGGGCCTGCCTGATTGCATACAAATTGAAAGTGTTTAGGTTTGACCTCGTATTATATGATTTTGGTAAATCTAAAGGAAAGTTGGACAAGAAAATTATAGCTTTACACTAGTCCTGGGTTCAGCATAATCTTATGTGTGCCTGATTGATTTAAAGGAGTTGTAAAGTCTCAATGTTTTTCACCTTAATGCATTCTATACATTAAGGTGAAAAACCTTTTGTGGTGCAGCTGCCACCCCGAGTCCCCTTTTTACTTACTCCAGCCACTGTCTCAGGTCCTCATTGGACAGATTGATAGCAGCAGGCAGCAAGAGCCCATGCTGCTGTCAATCAAATCCAGTGACACGGGAGCCCGGGCAGAGTCCTGTTGTCTGTGTCAATGGATGCAGCAGCCGGACTCGAGAGCGCGCCTGCATGAGTACCCCCATGAAATGCGGCTCTCCGTGGGGGCACTGGATGTTGTGGAAATTTTATGAAGATGTATTTAATATGTATTGTTATAGTGTGGCCCAGTGTTAGTACTCCCGCAGCCCGCTCTAAAGAGCTGACTGGGGCAGACTGACGCTGGTTGAGTCCCGTCTGGTGGTGGAAAACTTCCTGAGGTTGGAGAGAGGTGTTTGCAGAGTGGGGATATGTCCGCTGGCGAAGGGCCCCTGTGCGATGCACAAAACGATCGTCTGGAGGGGATATGTTCACTCTGCAAGGACATTATCGGTTATAGGCGGATGTACGCTCTTGTCTCTGCTGTGTCTGATCAGCACAGGTCAGGATTCGTAGCGTACACCTGCAGATAGCTTCCCATCCACAAGGAACGGTAGTATAATCCGGGTATGCGTTGTTCTCTGGAACAGCGCAGAATAAGGATTCCTATCAGCGGTAATATGGGAGCTTTTGGGTTGTTATGATCAGAGACGGAGTCCATGTTTGTTCAGCCATGCGGCTTCCTTTGTTCCAGGTAAAGACATACACCCTGTCTCTGCTCAGACACACCCATAGGACTCCTTTAGCCATTATTCATTGGTTGCTTGTATTAACTCATCCTGTTGGAAGGATTTCTTGTTAGGTCATATCCTGTGATGTCACTTCCCTTGGAGGAAGTGATTGGCTGCTGAAGCCATCACTTCCTGTCTGTCATAGCTTTTGTCTTTTACGAATAAAAAGCCAAGTCAAACATTTATATTTTCTGTATAGCTATTGAGAAGCTTTGTTTTTCATACTTGTATTTCTCTTATAATTATGAAATCTTGTATGATTACTTGTACTGTATTATTCTCACTTTTTTTGGGAAAAAATACACTTTTTTTTAATAAAAAAATAAGACAACAGTAAAGTTAGCCCAATTTTTTTTAATATTGTGAAAGATAATGTTACGCTGAGTAAATTGATACCCAACATGTCACGCTTTAAAATTGCGTCTGCTCGTGGAATGGCGACTAACTTTTACCCTTTAAAATCTCCATAGGCGACGTTTAAAAAATTCTACAGGTTGCATGTTTTGAGTTACAGAGGAGGTCTAGGGCTAGAATTATTGCTCTCGATCTACCGATCGCGGCGATACCTCACGTGTGGTTTGAACACCGCTTTCATATGCGGGCGCTTCTCACGTATGCGTTCGCTTCTGCGCGCGAGCTCGGCGGGACGGGGCGCGTTCCTGGCACCTAACTTTTTTAGCTGGCTCCTAGATTCCAAGCAAATTTGTCAAGCCCTGATATACAGTAATATTATACTTAGTCAGTGCATACTTTTCATTACAAATATAGGATCCGTAAGTATTAAACATATTATGACTCTCTCTAGAGAAGTGGTATTTAACTTTGGTCTAGCTCTAAAACTGCACTTTTGTGTTATACTAAATATATCAAGTACAAAAAAATGTAAATTATATGTGATAATATATAAAAATAGGAACATATGAACCTATCCAATAATTACTGCAAAAAAGTTAAAAAGAATATATATAAATATACATATAGTACAAAAACACATTTGGCAGTATCTCTTTACAACCAATGTGTAATATTACTTAGAAGGCCTCTTACACATGATACTCCTATTTGAGCATCTACTTTTTCAGAGTTTTTAGTTTTTTTGGGATGTATTTGCGCATATTTACATGACAAAATGGGCGATGAAAGCCGAACTACAGCCACATGGTAACAACAGCAAAAGAAAATGGCAGGTGAAAGCCAGGCGCATCACAAAAAAATGGTAGCCATTAACAAATGAAATGCGGTTGTTGATCCCGCTAAAACCAGCACAAGCCAAGATTTCTTCAGTAGAAAACCAAAACTTCTTCCCACAAAAACTGACAAACAATATGAACACTTACCCGTAGACAAACACTTTAGGCTACTTCAACTAGGATCCTTGGCCAACCAAACAACACATTCAAAAATGTTAAAGTTAAATGAAATAGCACAACTTAAAAGATACATTCTTGTCCCCAAACAAAGTTCATATTCTCACCCTGAAAGGTGACCACACACACAGGACCAAGACAATGTTGCTTGCATGTTTGCTCAAAACATTAGCGCTCCCTAATGCCTGGTCACACCTTCCCCACTCACGTGAATATGCAGCAGCCATTTTCACAAAGCAACCTTAAAGCGGAGGTGCAGCTTCTATTTTTTTTTTAAAAGTCAGCAGCTACTAACAGTGTAGCTGCTGACTTTTAATAAGGACACTTACCTGTCCTACTCGCCCGCGATGTCGGTCCTGCCACGGCGATCGATCGCTGTTGCCAGGCTCCCGGCTCCTCCATCCTGACTAAGGGAAACAGGTAGTGAAGCCTTACGGCTTCACTGCCCATTTCCTACTGTGCATGCGCCACTCGCACGGCGCTTTGTGAATGGGCACCTTGCCTCCTGGGATACACACAGTTCCCAGAAGGCCCCATTCACAAGAAGAGGAAACAGAAGTTCTTAATCCGAGGACAAGGAAGAGGCACAGCAGAAGGCAGATTAGGGGACTTCCGCATAGCAACAGGCATTTCGGGTGAGTATAAAAAAAATAATTATTTTTTTAAAATATTTGAAAGAGAAAAAGCCAAGCATGCTGGGCAGAGGGCAGTCATGCTGACAGAGCAGAGAATGTAAGATATGGTGATGTCTGTTTACTTGGGGATATACGGGAAATAGGATGATTGGTAAGATGCATTATATCATTAGACAAAATGTGTGCTTACTAGCACAGGAGATATGGCTGTGCGCATAGTGTACAGCCAAATTTCCCTGACATCGTGGCGGGCCAGAATCGGAGTGAATAGGGCCTCCTTAGCATCAGATCGAGATGAGGGAGAGAATAGATTTATGTTCCGATGAGTTGGGGAGGCTTTGCTTTGCAAAAGAACAATTTTTTCGTCATTTAGAAATAATGGTACTCAGGATTTTGATCGTATGTGTGTTGTGTGTGTGTGATTTGTCCACATGGATTGGGAGTTTGATCGTATGTCTGTTGTGTGTGTGTGTGATTTGTCCGCATGGATTGGGAGTTTGATCGTATGTCTGTTGTGGGTGTGATTTTTCCGCATGGATTAGGAGTTTGATCGTATGTCTGTAGTGTGTGTGTGTGTGTGTGTGTGTGTGATTTGTCAGCATGGGTTGTGATTATTACCTATGTAAGGAACAAGTAGATTGCATGAGCCTTGTAGATTGTTTAACTGATGCAAGACACATGTCCCCATGGTTTAGTGAACTTTGATGGTCGTTTAAAAAAAAAAAAAAAGTTTTGTTTAAAGCAGAGGTCCACCCAGAAAAAAAAAATACGATAAAAATCCTAAAAAAAAGATTTTTTTTTTTTTAAACTCACCCGAAATGCCTGTTGCTATGCGGAAGTCCCCTAATCTGCCTTCTGCTGTGCCTCTTCCTTGTCCTCGGATTAAGAACTTCTGTTTCCTCTTCTTGTGAATGGGGCCTTCTGGGAACTGTGTGTATCCCAGGAGGCAAGGTGCCCATTCACAAAGCGCCGTGCGAGTGGCGCATGCGCAGTAGGAAATGGGCAGTGAAGCCGTAAGGCTTCACTACCTGTTTCCCTTAGTCAGGATGGAGGAGCCGGGAGCCTGGCAACAGCGATCGATCGCCGTGGCAGGACCGACATCGCGGGCGAGTAGGACAGGTAAGTGTCCTTATTAAAAGTCAGCAGCTACACTGTTAGTAGCTGCTGACTTTTAAAAAAAAAAATAGAAGCTGCACCTCCGCTTTAAGGTTGCTTTGTGAAAATGGCTGCTGCATATTCACGTGAGTGGGGAAGGTGTGACCAGGCATTAGGGAGCGCTAATGTTTTGAGCAAACATGCAAGCAACATTGTCTTGGTCCTGTGTGTGTGGTCACCTTTCAGGGTGAGAATATGAACTTTGTTTGGGGACAAGAATGTATCTTTTAAGTTGTGCTATTTCATTTAACTTTAACATTTTTGAATGTGTTGTTTGGTTGGCCAAGGATCCTAGTTGAAGTAGCCTAAAGTGTTTGTCTACGGGTAAGTGTTCATATTGTTTGTCAGTTTTTGTGGGAAGAAGTTTTGGTTTTCTACTGAAGAAATCTTGGCTTGTGCTGGTTTTAGCGGGATCAACAACCGCATTTCATTTGTTAATGGCTACCATTTTTTTGTGATGCGCCTGGCTTTCACCTGCCATTTTCTTTTGCTGTTGTTACCATGTGGCTGTAGTTCGGCTTTCATCGCCCATTTTGTCATGTAAATATGCGCAAATACATCCCAAAAAAACTAAAAACTCTGAAAAAGTAGATGCTCAAATAGGAGTATCATGTGTAAGAGGCCTTCTAAGTAATATTACACATTGGTTGTAAAGAGATACTGCCAAATGTGTTTTTGTACTATATGTATATTTATATATATTCTTTTTAACTTTTTTGCAGTAATTATTGGATAGGTTCATATGTTCCTATTTTTATATATTATCACATATAATTTACATTTTTTTGTACTTGATATATTTAGTATAACACAAAAGTGCAGTTTTAGAGCTAGACCAAAGTTAAATACCACTTCTCTAGAGAGAGTCATAATATGTTTAATACTTACGGATCCTATATTTGTAATGAAAAGTATGCACTGACTAAGTATAATAATACTGTATATCAGGGCTTGACAAATTTGCTTGGAATCTAGGAGCCAGCTAAAAAAGTTAGGTGCCAGGAACGCGCCCCGTCCCGCCGAGCTCGCGCGCAGAAGCGAACGCATACGTGAGAAGCGCCCGCATATGAAAGCGGTGTTCAAACCACACGTGAGGTATCGCCGCGATCGGTAGATCGAGAGCAATAATTCTAGCCCTAGACCTCCTCTGTAACTCAAAACATGCAACCTGTAGAATTTTTTAAACGTCGCCTATGGAGATTTTAAAGGGTAAAAGTTAGTCGCCATTCCACGAGCGGACGCAATTTTAAAGCGTGACATGTTGGGTATCAATTTACTCAGCGTAACATTATCTTTCACAATATTAAAAAAAATTGGGCTAACTTTACTGTTGTCTTATTTTTTTATTAAAAAAAGTGTATTTTTTCCCAAAAAAGTGTGCTTGTAAGACCGCTGCGCAAATACGGTGTGACAGAAAGTATTGCAACGACCGCCATTTTATTCTCTAGGGTGTTAGAATAAAAAATATATATAATGTTTGGGGGTTCTAATTAGAGGGAAGGAGATGGCAGTGAAAACAGACAGGGAAACTCCATTAGCATTGCTGTTTGTCTTGTCATACCAACGGCCACCACAAGATGGCGCTAGATCACAGAAGGAAGCATAGGCCTGCAGAAGGCCGCAAAGCCGCGGCCTCAATTACCGGCCGGCGCGGCCCGACGCGATTCCGCGGCGCGGAGGGGGGGGGGGCACGGAGAGACAGGATTCCCCAGCTGTGCTGCCCCAGGTCGCTAATTCTAGTCGCAATGGCGACCTGGCGCCCGGGGTTTGTCGAGCCCTTCTGTATATACTCTCCCATCAACAACATTGCTTTATGGTTCAACAGTTTCAATAAATAAATAAACATAAAATATACAAACACAAACTAAAGTCAAGTATTTTGTATACATAGCTAATAATACGTAATAAGGACTAATCACATTACTGGGATCAAAAGAAGTGAATAGATTTTCTTGAATATTAGCATAGCCGATGAAATAGCTACCTACATTTACTGAGGTTAGCAAACAGAAAAAAACTTGGAAATTATGGAAGGAATGTATTTTAGGCAAAACTATAGACAAGAATCCAAATACATAGGTGAAATGTAAGTGTGAGAACTATTTGTAATTCTTTTCATCCAATCTTGAGCCAGGTAGCATAGCCAGACCACTGACTTTACTCTTTCCTACTGCAGATAAATTAACACAGCTTGGTCAAGGATCTCCTTATCCTTAACTGTGAAGCCTAAATGACTTACATAGTGCACCTTCTGCTTCTACTGTAGCACGTGGGAATACTAAGGGTTGATATAAATATAGATTGACAACATTTGTATACATTTAATGATTTTAATAATCACAAAACTGGATCAGATTTGGGTTTTTGATCTGTCTATAGTTCTGTTTTAAAGTTTCATTGTCTGGTTTAAAAATATTAGGACATCAAAAAATATCAAAGAGCTATTTCAATTTTAAAGACAAGCAAACGTTGATTATTTCAATACACTGGTTCATTTTTTCAGTAGTGCAGTGAACTTGCACAACTAGACAAAACTATAACAGCCTTACTTTTATGGACACCATTTACTTTCTACTACAATATCTGTAAATCTTGAAATATCAAAGAATAGATGTGTTGTAAATCCCAGAAAATGTAGCAGGCGAAATACCATCTTGTCAGAATGTATTGGTCTAGTGTGAAACCTAGCACCTTCATAGTACCCAGGCTGCTGCAATATGAAAAATTTCCTGCAAATAATTAGAGAATGGTTCAGTTCATCCAAACATACCTTGACTCCATCAGGTTTCTTCAGTAAACTTCGTGCTGCTGTAAATTGAAAAAGTAATTATATTACAACAAATTTAAACAGAAATAAGCTGTGTTGAAAAGATTGGAAAATATATGTTTTTTTATAGGCTCTTGCGTTTTATTACAGACACAAAATAACGTACTGTGACTTGAGAAGAAAGTGGATACCACCGTATATGAAAAGCTGAACTGATCATTTTAAAGATACAATTATAGCCATATATTTCATAAATAGCAGATATATACACAAAAAAAAAAAAAATTAAGTGCAAGTCACGTACAGTATTTAAAGTGATTGTAAAATCATCTTTTTAAAATAAAATAATAAACAGGTTTATACTCACCTGAACCTCTTCTTCTGGAGTACCCCGCCAGCGATCTTGGCTTTTCCTCTTCTGTGTCTGCCCCCCTGTAGCAATAGACGTGTGGGTTCGCTCTTAAGCTGGGTTTGTGTGCGCCCACTGACACACACAGTGCTGCTCGGCCCTGCCCCCTACTCTCTGGGTTTGATTGATAGCAGAGGGAGCCAGTGGCTCATACTGCTATCAGCAAAACCTGTGAGACCAGGAGAGGGAAGAGAAGACCAGCAGCTGGGCAAAGCACTGGATCGATAAAGGGTAACTGTTAGGGGGGGGGGGGTGAGAGGAACAGGCAGAGCAAGGTTTTTTTTTTTTACTTTAATGCAGAAAATGCATTAAGGTAAAACAACAATCGTGTTTAGAACCACTTTAAGTCAACCCACAAATATACATGTGTAACTTACAGTACTACGAGGACATTAGTTCACATTGACTAAAATAGAAGCATTACCTGACTGCATTTATTATTAGATTTTCTCACAATAGGTTTCTCATCAAACTGTTCAGACTACAATGGGTTGAGTTGTACATCGAATTGAAATTCCAGTAGGCCAATAAACTTCTGGGAGGCCCCTCTCTTGTACTGCACACCGAATTTAGTCCTATATCACCAGAAATTTGCATGACCAGCAATTTCTTTTTAAAATGCTGAATTTAAATGTCACAATGAAACTGCATGAACATATGACATTTGATAAATCTTGCCATTAATGTAATATATTCCTTGCAATAAAAACTGTGTTAAATAATTCAACAGCTCTGGATTTCACAAAAGGCCATTCACACCTAATGGCAACTTTATAAAAAATGTATCCTTATTTTTCTTCACGCATAAGCCAACATACACTGCATATTATTAGAATAAGGCTTTTAACCCTATCATTTGCACTAGAGCAGGGTGACAAACTGCCAAGAGCTGCCAGAGTTTGAAGCAGCTACAGTCACATAAGAATCAGTGAACAGCTTTAAAGTTTCCCTGTCTGTGACCACTACATCACTACTGTGACTTGTGGTGACATAGCGTATTGAGACATATGTAATTAGTTCCAGCAGCCGGCCAAGGCTATGGAAGGGGTTAAACATTTTCGGCTCAGTTTCCCGAGCTTTGGGTTTTGGTGGTCCAATATGACCAGGATAGAATGTGTATAGTGAAGTAATGCCGAGCTGTTGGAATATGACCAGGGCCGCCGAGCCGGGGTGGAGAAGGGGGTATGGAGTACCACCTGTAAGCGTAAGGTCTGTGCTAAAGATACCGGGAGTTACGGACAGCATCCAAGTTATGGACAATGCCATTATGAACTCCCACCTCACGGAGGGCCACTACGCTATTTTACTTGTGGAGGTTCACACAAAAAGTGATCATCCGCTTTTCGGAACCCTCCCCCCCTCCGGTGTCACATTTGGCACCTTTCAGGGGTATAAAACAGGTATTTGCACCACTTCCGGGTTCTGACTCCTGCGGGAGTCCCGCCCCTACGCGTCACCCCCTACTGTCTTCTGGGAAACACACTGTTCCCAGGAGAGAGAGGGAACCAGTGACGGCACGCCGCGATACTCGTGCATGCGCAGTAGGGAAACGAGCAGTGAATGGCGGCGGAAGCTGAGGATGACAGTGTAAAAAAAAACTTTTTTTTTGTCAATGCACTTTGCACATATTTTTAGGTGTGTCTTGTACAAAGAAAGATTATGTAGTACAGTAACTTCTTACTAATGTTAATTGCAAGACTTTGGGGGCTTCTTAAAGTGGACCTTCCCTCAAAAGGGATAGTATTGTTTTCCCTCCTCTCTACCCCTTCTCTAAACATATTTTTTTTTATTCTTTACGTGGAGGGTAACTTTTTTGATAGCCATCTACTCCCCCTTCCCCAATTCTCACCAAGGCGAGAATAGCATATGCTTAGGTATGCTCTCTGCCAAAGCCCTCTTCCCGCCTGCAGTCTCCTGGGACACATCATATGTCCCAGGAGGCTGCAGGACCAGTCCCATAGTGCTGTCTGATCTTGTGCATACAAAGTGGGGTCAGCTTTGATTTCTCAGGAATTCACAGCCAGCTCCCATATCCAAGATGGTTGGACAATTGCTATATATGTATATGGTTCTTTCTTTTTATTTTGTTCTGTTTTCTTTTTCTGTCCTGAAATGCATGACTGTTTGTGCTCAATGTACTGATTTGCTATACATGCGTACATTTTGTATTTTGTAAACCACTTTTTCCTTAATAAAACTTTTATTGACCAAAAAAAAAAAGAACAACCAGCTATGAAAAGAGAACACCAGACTCTGGTATTGGTAAGTACCTGTTTTTTAAAAGTCAGCAGTTACAGTACTTGTAGCTGCCAACTTTTCATTTTTTTAAAAGAAGACAAGTTCCTCTTTAGGGCCTCCCAAACAAATCGATGTGGTGTATATACATTTTTTCTGTTATACACAACAAATGAAAGTACCGCATATACTCGAGTATAAGCCGACCCGAATATAAGCCGAGGCACCTAATTTTACCACAAAAACTGGGAAAACTTATTGACTCGAGTATAAGCCTAGGGTGTCCATCTGCATGCCTCACTGTGCCTCACTGTGTCCATGTGCATGCCTCACTGTGTCCATGCCTCACTGTGTCCATGCCTCACTGTGTCCATGACTAGACTGACGTTTAACATGGGAGTCTATGGAAGGGGTGCCCAGTTTTGAAAAATCGGTGCTCCCCGACTGTAGGTTCCCCAGACAAAAGGCTTTGCACACTTATAGAGGAGAAATGGGGCTACATGTGTGGCAAGTTTCAGGTCCAGGGGACCTACTACCGGCCGGTACCGGGTCCCCAAATTTACCAGAGAAATTACTGTTTAACATGGGAGTCTATGGAAGGGGTGCCTGGCTTTGAAAAATCGGTGCTCTCCGGTCGTAGGTCCCCCAGACAAAAGGCTTTGCACACTTGTAGAGGAGAAATGGGGCTACATGTGTGCCAAGATTCGGGTCCAGGGGACCTACTACCGGCCGGTACCGGGTCCTCAAATTTACCAGAGAAATGACCATTTAACATGGGAGTCTATGGAAGGGGTGCCCGGCTTTAAAAAAATCAGTGCTCCCCGGCCGTAGGTCCCCCAGACAACTAACTTTGCACACTTGTAGAGAAAGAGTTGGGCTACATGTGTGCCAAGCTTGGGGTCCGGGGGACCTACGGCCAGCCGCTACCGGGTCTTCAAAGTTTGGGAGATCAGGCGCAAAAAGGTGACTCGAGTATAAGCCGAGGGGGGCATTTTCAGCACAAAAAAATGTGCTGAAAAACTCGGCTTATACTCGAGTATATACGGTAGCTATTTTTTTGGGGACAATGAAAATATTTCAGTGGTAGACACCTAGCAAGCCATCAGGAACTTGTGAGACTGATTTCCCATTAGGCAACCTGAATTTCTGATTAACTTAAATAGTTGCGTTTTCAGGCCTTCCCACAGAAATGTATGTCTGCCTTCATGGTGTATGGGGGAAGGAAATTCCTTTGCTGGACACATTCAGAAACAGGCAGAAGGTTAGCTGTGCTTCACTTCTTACCTTTGGTATCCATTATTGAAATTGGGAACATTCAGGCAATGACCATCTTACTGTGGTGTCCTACGCTTTATCACCACTAAGCTTAACCACTTCAATACCACGCACTTATACAGCTTCCTGCCCAAGCCAATTTTGAGCTTTCAGCGCTGTCGCAATTTGAATGACAATTGCGCGGTCATGCTACACTGTACCCAAACAAATGTTTTATCATTTTGTTCCCACAAATAGAGCTCTCTTTCGGTGGTATTCGATCGCCTCTGCGATTTTTATTTTTTGCGCAACAAATAAAAAAAGAGCGAAAATTTAAAAAAAAACTATGTTTTTCTTTGTTTCTGTTAATTTTTTTTGTAAATAAGTACCTTTTCTACTTCAATGACGGGCACTGATAAGGCGGCACTGAAGGGCACTGATAAGGCGACACTGATGGGCACCGATGAGGTGGCACTGATGGGCACTGATGATGGGCACTGATATGTGGCACTGGTATGCGGCACTGATGGGCACTCATAGGTGGCACTGATTGGCACTCATAGGCGGCACTGATTGTCACTCATTGGCACTCATAGGCGGCACTGATGGGCACTTTTAGGCGGCACTGATGGGCACTTATGGGTGGCACTGATAGGTGGCACGGACGGGCACTGATAGGTGGGCACTTATGGGCACAGATGGGCACTAGTAGGTGGCACTGGTGACACTGCTGCCTAGCAATGCCATCCACCACACATTATTTTCTTGGCATGATAGTGCCAGTCAGAGCCCATGTGTGGGCACTGATTGGCATATTTTTTTATGTTTTTTTATATATATTTTTTTTTTACTACATGTGGATGGCCATGGGGGCCATCCACATGCTTAGGGCTTCCCTGGTGGTCCTTGGGGCCTTCCCTGGTGGTCCAGTGTGGGTATCCGAGGGGGGGCTGCGCTGATAAACAATCAGCGCAAAACTCCCCTGTCAGGAGAGCCGCCGATCGGCTCTCCTCTACTCGCGTCTGTCAGACGCGAGTGAGGAAGAGCCGATCAACGGCTCTTCCTGTTTACTTCCTGATCAGCCGTGATTCGACACGGCTGATCACATGGTAAAAAGCCTCCGACGGAGGCTTTTTACCGAGATCAGTGTAGCGGTGGGTCAGACTGACCCACCGCTCCACCGATCGCCGCGATGCGCGCCCCCCGGGCGCGCGGCGGCTGTTATCCCGCAGGACGTCATATGACGTCCAGTGTGGATAACAGAACCACTTCCCGGACGTCAATTTGCTATTGACTGGGCGGGAAGTGGTTAAGCACATATGGTTTTATAATAAAACTGTCCCCCACCCACAAAGACAACTCACAGGCCAGGAACGCCAAAGACAGTGTATCCTACGTATCCCAAAATGGAAAAAGTTTTGTTGTGTTGCATATCTTCATACACATATAAATAATTTACCATTTTTCAGATGATTTTCAAATCTTAAAGTGGTTGTAAACCTTAGACATGAAATATGAAAAAAAGCATATCCATTCATACTGTGTACTTGTCTCTTTCCAAAGCTCTGAGTGTCACTTCTCTCTGCTGCCTGGTTCCTCTGTTATTAGCATAAATTAAAATAGTGATGGGGAGGGAGCTGCAGCACTCAGCCTGTGACTCAGTGCTGCATAATCGTTTTTTCTGCGTGTTTTCAGAACGATATACAGAAAAAATAGCTGCAGAAACACAGCTACATCTCTTATGTAGGAGGATTTGTTACATCCCTGTGTATCACCTGATGCCAGTCACTTCAGTGGGTACACGGGAGAGTTTACAACCACTTTGATTAAAATAATAAAAACTTTCTGTTTTTTATTCTTGTAATTCCAAGGAGCTTCTGTGATGGACTATTGGCTATTACAGTTAATTACAAATTAAGTTTAGAAACAAATCCCACCAATTTGAAAGCATGGGTGGCAGAAGGTTAACAATTAATTGAAGAAATAAAATATGTTAGTATTGAAGCAGAAAGTATAAGGAAATATCCTATTACTTATCAAAAATAATAAAAAGCTTTATCAGGTGCAGAATAAAATGAAGAAAGATGGAAAAACAGCAGTTTCTTTAAATCTTACCTCACATGAAACACATTCCACATAAAAGGAAAATTAGAAAAAGGAAAATTAAAAAACACATTTATAACTACAGTACTATGAGCAGCTGATGTAAATGTCATGCCTTACAAACAGATATGTTGCATTGAATGGAAAGTTGGGTCTCACTAGAATAAATGTCTATCCAAAGTAATTGATGCCTCAAAGGTAACCTGTCACAAATAAAAGAACACTTGGACTTGCAGCAGTTCAAACAAGAGAGTTTCCACTGAGCATGCCAATGTCCAAATTATGGAAAAGGCAAAGCTCCCACGCTGTCTAGAGCTAGCTAAAAGGGGCACTGCTGCAGACACCTGGTGATCTGTCCTATCCAGAAAGGGTGTATGAATAAATAAAGTGATGATGTCTGCACTGTGTGACACAAAGGGAAGTGGGAGGGAGGAGGTGTGACTGATAAGCACACTAAGTGAACGAGCAATGTATAAACAAAATTAAATAAAATCACAATGAATAATATAGGTGAATGATCAAACCTTGAACATAAATCCAAATGAAAATAACATCACACTTTCAATACATAAAATAAGCTCTTGGGTTAGACAAAAATATGTATACAGTGAGAAGTGAAATAAAGTCAATCTAATGAAAGTCCAATGTGAAGACCAGAAAATAGGAATAACAGAACAGTGAATAAGTCTCTATGTGGTATTCCCACCACCAACGATAAACGTGTTGAGAAAACAAACAGTTGCTTTAGTGTGAACACCTCTGTGTCTGCTAGCAGCTCACCTCACTGCTGTTAGACCAACGGCCCGGAAGCTCACAGATGTAGGTAAAGATGATTGCAGCACTGTGGTGGTCTCCTATGGGTTGCTGAGAGGACTCAGTAGCAGATATATCATATGTAGGGAGACAGAGAACATATGTATATAGTGTGACTCTGTATAGTGAACAGCAGTGCGGCAGAGACAGGTCATATATTGATGCACTCACTTTTAAAAAAGGAGCGTGGGCGTATCTCCACGAACGCCGAGTTCGTATAGCCTTTGTATAGAAACTTTGATCCTCTCTGTCTCTCAGCCGCCTCCCAGCCGTGTAAGGTGATAGTTCAATAGCTCAGTAAATGGCAATGTAAATGAGAGAAGGAAGACTCATCGCATAATCCCGCAAGATAAACACATTTATTAAAGGTAAAAACACTTGTAAAACTCACATTTGAGATGAATCTGCGGTATATAACATCCACGAGTGCCAAGCTCGTCTCCTGACGTCAGATTGTGTATAAACCTAGTGCTCCAATCCCGACGCGTATCGTCACATCACGTGACTTCATCAGGGCTGTTGGTCTAACAGCAGTGAGGTGAGCTGCTAGTAGACACAGAGGTGTTCACACTGAAGCAACTGTTTGTTTTCTCAACACGTTTATCGTTGGTGGTGGGAATACCACATAGAGACTTATTCACTGCTCTGTTATTCCTATTTTCTGGTCTTCACATTGGACTTTCATTAGATTGACTTTATATCACTTCTCACTGTATACATATTTTTGTCTAGCCCAAGAGCTTATTTTATGTATTGAAAGTGTGATGTTATTTTCATTTGGATTTATGTTCAAGGTTTGATCATTCACCTATTATTCATTGTGATTTTATTTCATTTTGTTTATACATTGCTCGTTCACTTAGTGTGCTTATCAGTCACACCTCCTCCCTCCCACTTCCCTTTGTGTCACACAGCGCAGACATCATCACTTTATTTAATGTCCAAATTATGCTTTGATGTAATGCAACATGTATGACTTGGGAGATTTAAATGTTCCCAAACACTGGTCATGAATTTCAAATGAAAACATAACAACATTTTAACTAGTTTTAAAAAAAGTGTAAGATGCAACTGATTTCGCCACATTTTTGTGTATGTGCAAGAGAGAGGCATTGGACAGATCAGATCAGGCAAATGTGCAATCTGGCAACTAGAGTTGGCCTGCAAACTTAAAGTAGAACTATAGCCTTAGGCCCCATATCCACGGGACACTGTTAAACGCGCGTTCAGAGGCAGTTGGACACTATTTTCAACTGCCCCTGAACTCATTCAATGTTATCCTATGTGACCATGTACACAGTCTCGTTTATTGCCGTTTTATGGCAGTTGCGTTTAACAGCGTTTCTTTGAAAGCAAAAAAATGGGTTCAGAGGCAAAAGATTTCCACGTTTCAGACGCAAACCACGATTAAACGTGGCTAAACGTGGTAACCCGCATTTAGCAGCATTTTGTTTATAGGCATTTTTCGTTTTTGGGCATTTAAAAAAAATATATATATACCGTATTTATCGGCGTATAACACGCACTTTTTTCCCCTTAAAATCAGGGGAAAATCGTGGGTGCGTGTTATACGCCGATACTCCGAATTCCCCTGCTGAAAACGAGCGAGAGGAGCGAGCGGAGCCGAAGCCGAAGTACAATCGGCTTTACTCGGCTCCTCTCGCAGTCCCGCCCATCTCTAACTGCGCCGCTGACGGAGAAAGCCGAGTGTACTTCGCCTAGTCTCGGCTCCTCTCGCAGTCCTGCCTGTGACTGTGAGCAGAGCCGAGTCTAGGCGAAGTACACTCGGCTTTCTCCGTCAGCGGCGCAGTCAGTGGAGATGGGCGGAACTGCGAGAGGAGCCGAGTCCAGCCGAAGTACACTCGGCCCCGCTCGCTCCTCTCCACAGAAATCGGCGCCAAATTTTAAAAACCGCCGGGACTGACACGATCGCAAAGGCACTGGGCACGGCTGCAGATGGACAGATGAACACTGGGCACGGCTGCAGATGGACAGATGGACACTGGGCACGGCTGCAGATGGACAGATGGACACTGGGCAAGGCTACAGATGGACACTGGGCACGGCTGCAGATGGACAGATGGACACTGGGCAAGGCTGCAGATGGACAGATGGACACTGGGCACGGCTGCAGATGGACAGATGGACACTGGGCACGGCTGCAGATGGACAGATGGACACTGGGCAAGGCTGCAGATGGACACTGGGCAAGGCTGCATGCTGCATTTAAATGTAAGTTTTTTTTCCTTGAATTTCCCTCCTAAAAGTTTTTTTCCTTAAAATTCCCTCCTAAACTTGGGGTGCGTGTTATACGCCGGTGCGTGTTATACGCCGATAAATACGGTATATATATATTTTTTAAACGCTTCTAAACGCAAACGGGGCAAAACGCCACTAAACGCGGCATGTAAACGTGGCAAAATGGACGTTTTAAACGTGGGTTACTATCTGTCAAGTTTTATCATTTAGGAGCAGTTGTAAAAACATTGCGTGTACATGGAGCCTTACTGAGAAAAATTGCTGGCAGGTAGGCTTTTTTCTTGCAGAAGATACTCAAGGGGTTGATTTAATAAAGGCAATAGGCTGTTTACATTACAAGGTTCGGTGGACTGTGCAAGGAAATTTTCCACAAAGTTTACTTAATGTGGTGCAATTTCACTTTGCAAAAAAAGTGACCATTCTATTTCCTTTTAGTAATTTAACCCCTGAATGTCTCTTCTGTCTGCCTGCTTCTCTGCTTCTAAATGCACACAAATACTCAGAATGCCTTGATGCCAGAATTCATGAATTATGTTAACCAGGGTCAGCCATTCACAATGGCCAAAGAGAATGAACCTCAAGGAAGATTGGCAATGACATCAGGGGAGACAAGGGAGCTTGCTGATGTTGCATTACTGGAGGGGATGTAAGTACAGCAGACTTTGGTTTTATGGGTGTATTATAAGAAAACATGTAAAGCCATGGCCAAAATATTGATCCTGCGTTATAATTACTTACTGAATCCAAATTTGTTGCAAAATAAGCAGAAACTGACACAAATCAATATAGTGTTTGTCCATGCTATTTTCATTTGTTTTGCTATTTAAAGAATATATTAAGTCAAAGTAAAAGCAAGTGTCTCCTCAATGGAGCATGTAACTTATTTCACTGCAAATTGGATTTTTGGGGAAAATCTGGAGGGGCATCAATATGTTTATTTGCATCTGTATGCTTCTGACGGACCAGTAACTATGGCAAAAAGGCACCGTTAGAAAATCAAGCACTTGAATTTTTATTTATTTTTTAAAACACACAGGTTTTGCTAACCATCATAAGGTACACCCATGAGAAGATAATTCAGTATATACAGATGCATCTCATAAAATTTGAATATAATTTCAAGTAATGATTTGGGGAGCTATGTTTACTGCTGGTGTTGGTCCAAAGTCAGTGCAGCCCTGTACCAGGAAATTCTATTTTGTTCTAATTGTGTTCTAATTTTATGAGATGCAACTGTAAATTAACCATGTGAGACCCATGTGCTTTCCATTTAATACATCAAAAGTGAACATAAAATGTGTGTTGAACAAATACCACCTAAATATTGACAATAAATTCTTTGTATAGTAGACTAATATGTCTTATGCTCTATAGGATTAGTAAAGGTTTTTTAAAGTTACATGAAATCTGATGACATCAAGGAGATAGATTTACTAAGTTCTCGTTGCCTTATTTGTACCACATTGATTTAACTGGCTGGCATGTTTCTAAAAGGAAAGTAGAGAGAAGCTAGAAAGCATGCACTATTTCCATAATTTCTGAAAAATTTTTTACTTAGTTTTGATATCTAACAATGAAATAACATTATTAAATTACTATTCACTCAGACTGTAGAAACTGCAATTTCAGAAAAACAAATTGATGTGGATATAATGGTTGTATACCCATTAGTAAATCTAACTCCAGCACAGAATGAGGTAAAAGCAAGGGCACTATTGAATACGGGTGTAGGCAGGAATTATTACGTCCTTTTTTTAAAGGAACTTCCTCCAAATCCTGACTTAGTACTTTGTTTTGTGTGCTGTATTACAGTGAAAATGATTTGGAAGACAAGTACCATGAAATAAAAAAATAATAAAATGCACCTTAGAGAAAAATATCTAATGTGGAAGCTAAATGACAGGTTTTCCTTGGACAGTTTAAGTGGACTCAGTCTATTTTGTGCTGTTTTGGACTAAGTATATAATGGTGAGAACTTCCCCAATTGGATGCTGTTTTTTCGCTTCCTGTGGTTCCACAAAAGGTGGGGGGAGGATCTCCAAAATCGAGATGACCAGCCATAAAAAACCTGTCAAATGTTTCAACCCTTTCACACTGTATCCACAGAAAAAAATGTGTGAAGAAATTAAATGTTATTATCTTTCTTTTTATGACCTTAGTTTAAAATACAACCTATAAAGAAAAATGCAAACTTTACTTTTTTCCCTAGTCTTCATGATTGACCATGTTAAAAGAACTGTTTTATAAGTGCAGAAGATTACACATTGGGGTTGATTTACTAAAACTGAAGAGTGGAAAATCTGGTGCAGCTGTGCATGGTAGCCAATCAGCTTCTAATTTCAGCTTGTTCAATTAAGCTTTGACAAAAAAACCTGGTTTCTATGCAGAGCTACACCAGATTTTGCACTCTCCAGCTAGTAAATGAAACCCACTGTTATCTATGACACCTACTTACTTTGATGTACCAGACCTCCGCAAGAAAACAGTATCAAAGGCAAGGTATAGTTTCTGTACAGGTCAGTTTCCTCATGCTGTTAAACTGCTAGGAGTGGGATATTAGGCTGTAATATTACATTTGAGTCATCAAAGAGGAACATATTTTATAAAAAATTTAGAAATTAATGTTCTTCCTTCTGAAATAAATTATTTCACTAAGTTTTTTACTAAGCAAAAAAAAAATTAAAAAGTCATAGTGTGTTTACCCATGTTCTTGCACCTTTCTCCTAAACCTCCTCTGTGTTTTTATTTTTATAAACAGAGTGTCTCTTTACCTCACGAATATGGGATTCGACCTTGGAAGGTGAGGTAGGAAGAGACTGTACTTTCTGCATACCCCGGCTGAGGTTTGATGTTAGGGAACAAAGTTCAATTAATATCAGCATTTTGTCTTTTAAGAATATTGAGTATTTTTGTAACCATCTACAATCATTTATCACATTTGACTTGCTGTTAGGCTTGCCTATTCTTCTTTTTAGTTTTATGCTACTAATGTTCCAAATGTAAATCATATGTTCAATACCGATAAGATATTTAATTGTGTATAAAAAATAAATTAAGACAAAGTTTCCTTTTCATTGGAAAAATAGTACAAATATATGACAAACGTATTACTCAGTCACAACTCAAGGAAGCCTGAAGATCATGCAAATATAAATATTATTTTCCCACCTTACTAACATGGCATTAGTGATGCCACAGCAAACCTAGGTATAACCCCAGAGATCTCAGCATCATTTAATTCATTTCCTAAAATAATTCTCTGCAGGTTGTACGCCCTGGCCAAAACTAGGAAACATAATTAGGTTTTACATCTATACTGGAGTTCTTCTGTTGTCCCTTCCTTGCTCTCCACAGCTACTGTCTTCACTATTGAGCAGCAGCTCCCCATGAGTTACTGAATACTCTGGACCAATGTATATGCAGATGGCTTAAATTATCCTATGCTCAGCACCATACAAACACCATACAAACACTGACTCAAATGCAGGCAAATTCTAGTCTTCAAAAACACTAGACACACAGCAAGTAGCCCCTTTTTCTTCAAATACCAGGATCCTTCCACATGCCTAGAAAATGAACTTCTACTACCACTATAAAGCTTTAAAACCCAAGATCCTTCCACATTCCTAGTAAATAACCTACTACTACCACTTGGAAGCTTTAAATAAGATAACACAATCCATTTAAAATCAGTTGACATATCATCAAACATGATATGTGGTGGTGACAGACAGCTCAAAGGGAGAGTGTGCATCTTCAAACTGAAAGCTCAGTTGTGGACACTATAATTATATAAACATATCATGGAACTGATGGTAATAATGTATTGTTGAGGAATAATAAGATATCCAAATCTGTCTTCTTTGATTAGGATTTTAAATACTGAATAAGTCTCTTGTGTGAAGTACAACTAACAACAAATAACAAATCCAAATCTTACAAAAATTAAATGCAGGCTGAATATACATTGAGCACAATTTGCCATTTAGACATGTGAGAAAAGTCAAAATAACAACACACTTTTTTTAACAGAATTACAAAAAGATTTTTATAATTACATAGGTTTTATTCAACAAGGTTCAGGTTATAACTGTTTCATTAATGAAAACAAAACAATACATAATGAGCTTTCTGCAGAGCCATGGAAATGCTAGAATTATTATATCAATCTCCAAAAGGCCAGTTAAAATATTAGTAATTTAAATAAGGACTATTATTATTATCTGGGTACTGACATTTATTGGTAAAGTTAATCCAGGGAATATCCAATTGCCTCTCAGGGGATCATCAGGAAGGAATTTTTTTTCCCTGCTGTAGCAAATTGGATCATGCTGGGGGTTTTTTTTTGTTTGGTTGAACTAGATGGACTTTTTCCAACCTGACTAACTATGTAACTATGATTACTCAAGACTTTGTTTTAGCAAGTTTTGGTGAGTTGAAATAATGGAAAACTCCTCCCACCCTTTTATTACACTACTGCTAAATTCAATGTAATGAGGTAGTCTTTCACTACTGGGATCAGTATTATTTAAGTGAAAATACAAATTCCTGCCATGGTCTACCGGTTTTCTATCCTAACTTTAAGCTATGTACTAAGTACAAGAACTAGGATGAAAATCAGAGACTGAAGATAGACCATATAAGTCAGGCACAGGATTTGGGAACTTATGACCAATGTCATTAAACCTGGCTCTCCTAGAGGGTTTTCTGAGAATCGCAGGAATTACGGGATCTCCTCCCAGTGTCGGGCCCTAACCTATTTGGTCTCTCTTTCTCTGGCAGCGCCCATTGTGCTCATTTTCCTTTCTCCAGTTTTAAACAGTCTTCTATTAAGTGGATGCGATATTAAAAGTATTTCATTGCAAAATTGAACATTTGTGCACACAATAAAGAAAGGCTTATTTACAATTATACAAATCTTAAGAATTAAAGCTACTAATAACATACCTGAAAAGTTTCTGGTAGCCAGCATGGTGGTCAGTATTGCACCCTTAAAACAGGCAATGGAATATGTCAATATAACAAACAAGCATTTTAAATCAATATCAACATAGACTAAGCAACACAAGGGTACAAGGTGATATTTAAACAAATGACCTTCTCAACAAAAAATTAGGTGAAGACATGCACACATTCTTTAGTTAGCGAAGTTAAGCAGATGACTGATTAAGGCATTAAAGAATAACCAAACTCTAAGAACAACAACTGTAATATATTTAGCTGGTAGTACTTAGATGTGCTGTCTGCTTTGGTTTTTTTTATTTTTATTTTTTTATTATTGAAGTTAGGAACATTTTGGGCAAACACAGAAAACACCTGTTGAACTTGCCAGAAATTAAGTTTCCTTGTCAATTCCAGTGAGCTGCACTGAAGAATATCTTCCTTCTTAGATATCTTCTGTAATCTATCAATTGCTCTGCCCCCCCCCTCCTTAAAGTGGCATATATAATTTATAAAGGGACATATGTAAAGGTCAAAATACAAAATTATCTCCTCAATAATATATCTCAAATCACACTCTGTGACACATTATGCATCAAAAACAACATAACAAATATATCTATATCTATATCAATCTATATAGATCTATATATATATATATATATATATATATATATATATATATATATATATATATATATATGAAATGTGTAGTCTCATCTGATAATGGGGATCCCATTGATAAAAAGGGTCAATTGCACTTTCTTAACATATATAGATTCCCACTGTTGGTTGGAGGCTAGACAGTGAGGACCTTGAGTGGAGAGCGTGAACAAGTTTTGCTTTTGACTGCCGGTGATTGCTGTGTTGCAGCATTTTAGGTTCTTTTTGGGGCTTTTCCTTGCAGCTTTTTAACACCTTTTTCTGGCACTTTTTAAACAGCCTTTTTTTTCTTCAGCCTACTAATTAATGGGAGTGGTTTAGTTGGTCACAGGTGCTTGAGACCCATATAAATTTCCGTAGAACTCATTTTGAGCCTGCTTATCTTCGAGCTTGCTGGAACTCTGTCCAAGTGGAACTGGACTAAGTGATGAGTTAAAATCAAGAGTTAGTGGAACTGGACTAAGTGGTGAGCTAAAATTAAGAGTTAGTGGAACTGGACTAAGTGGTGAGTTAAAATCAAGAGTTTAAAACAGGAGGTTATAACAGGGGTCATAGTACCTGTGTAGTGTGAGTACCTGAGTGTTGTCTGGGTACTGTGTGTGGATCATTAGTACTTGTGTAACGTGTAGTTGTGTATTGTGGGTGCACGTAGGTCTGCGAGTGCACGTAGGTCCGTTGGTCTGCGAGTGCACGTAGGTCCGTTGGTCTGCGGGTGCACGTAGGTCTGCGAGTACCTTTGTATTGTCATGTTGAGTACTTTTGTATTGTCTTGTTGAGTACTAGTGTCAGGAAGCTAGTTTTTAGGTAATTTGGACAGGGTATAATCCCCAATCCTCATTAAATTAATAGGTAAGATGCCCGGCGGGTGTGGAGAGGTGTACATTTTGAGGCATGTATGCGTTCCTTGATCATCCGATTGAGGGTGAATACTGCTGTGCAAGATGTAAGCACATTGTTTCCCATAAGGTCCAAGTTCTGAATTTGGGGAGGCAACTGTCACTGAGAAGACCCTCCACACTAAAGGAGAGCCGGTAACGTAACCGGCATGTAACGGCAGGGGCCAGCACAGAGGTGGGTGGAGACCAAGAGGTGCAGGCACTAGAAAATAGTAGATGGGTGACAGTCAGGAAGGGTAGAGGGAGAAGTCCCCAATAAGTACGCTCCATTGAGTAACATTGGTGAAACCAGTCAGGGACCAGCACTGCTGGAGCTGAGGGACTCTCCTAGCTGCCGGGGGAAGAACTCCTCCAGTGAGAGTGGGGGGGAAGCGACGGGAAAGGTAAGACAGATTCTGGTGGTAAGGGACTCAAATCTTAGAAGGACAGAGAGGGCAATCTGTAACAAAGACCTGAAGCACCGAACTGTATGTTGTCTACTGGGCGCTCGGGTTCGGCACATCATGGATCTGGTGGTCAGATTACTGGGAGGGGCTGGGGAAGACCCAGCTGTCATGGTGCACGTTGGCACCAATGACAAAGTCAGAGGCAGACAAGTGTCCTAAAGAACGATTTTATGGACTTGGGAGCTAAATTGAGGAAAAGGACCTTCAAGGTGGTATTCTCAGGAATACTACCGGTACATCGAGCTACACCAGAAAGGCAAAGGGGGATTAGGGAAGTAAACAAGTGGCTGAGGAGCTGGTGTAGTAGGGAGGGGTTTGGGTTCCTGGAGGACTGGGCCAACATCTCAGTCAATTTTATGGGTCAGATGGTAGACGCACCAACTAGAAATAAAGCGTTACTGGATCTACTGATAACCAACAATACAGACCTGATCACGGATGTGGAAATACGGGGAAATTTAGGTAACAGCGATCACAGGTCAATTGGCTTCAGTATAAATCACACAAATAGGAAACATAAGGGGAATACAAAGACACTAAATTTCAAAAGAGCCAACTTCCCTAAACTACAAACCTTGCTAGAAGGCATAAATTGGGATAAAATCTTAGGAACAAAAAACATGGAGGAGAGATGGGTTTTCTTTAAGAGCATATTAAATAAGGGCATTAGCCACGGAGGAGAGATGGGTTTTCTTTAAGAGCATATTAAATAAGGGCATTATCCAATGCATCCCACTGTGTAATAATTTTAAAAGAGCGAGCAAAAGTCCTGGATGGCTAAACTCCAATGTAAAAATGCATATAAAAGCAAAGTAGAAGGCCTTCAAAAAATACAAGGATGAGGGATCATCATCAGCATTCAGACTTTTTAAAGAATGCAACAAGAAATGTAAGGGTGCAATTAGGACGGCTAAGATAGAACATGAAAGACACATTTCCACGTGGAGGAGAGCAAAAAAAATTAAAGTATGTAAACAGTAAATGAGGAAGGACATCTGGTTACAAAGTATGGGGAGATGGTGAAGGTATTGCATTTATTCTTCTCCTCAGTCTTCACGGAGGGAATCGGGGGGCTTCAGTAACCAAAATTGCAGTGTCTATCCTCATGACACATCACAGGAAGCACATCCATGGTTAACAGAGGACAGAATTAAAATTAGATGTGGGAAATTTAACATTAATAAATCACCGGGACCAGATGGCTTGCACCCGAGGGTACTTAGGGAACTCAGTCAAGTAATTGCCAGACCATTGTTCCTAATTTCTACTGACAGTCTACTGACTGGAATGGTACCAGCTGATTGGAGAAAAGCTAATGTAGCACCAATATTTAAAAAGGGCCCAAAATACATCCCTGGGAATTACAGACCAGTTAGCCTAACATCAATAGTATGTAAGCTCTTGGAGGGGGTGATAAGGGACTATATACAAGATTTTAGAAATGAGAACGGTATCATTAGCAGTAATCAGCATGGATTTATGAAGAATCGTTCTTGCCAAACCAATCTATTAGCCTTCTATGAGGAGGTGAGTTGCTATCTAGATAAATGAAAGCCCGTAGCATCGTGTATCTGGATTTTTCAAAAGCATTTGACACAGTTCCCCATAAACGGGCTACAAGGGCCAGTTCAGAGGGTGGTGATAAATGGGGAGTACTCGGAATGGTCAGGGGTGGGTAGTGGGTCCCCCAGGGTTCTGTGCTGGGACCAATCCTTTTTAATTTGTTCATAAATGACCTAGAGGATGGGGTAAGCAGTGCAATCTCTATATTTGCGGACAATACTAAGCTAAGCAGGGCAATAACTTCTCCGCAGGATGTGGAAACTTTGCAAAAAGATCTGAACAAATAAATGGAGTGGGCAACTACTTGGCAAATGAGGTTCAATGTAGAAAAATTTAAAATAATGCATTTGGGTGGCAAAAATACGAATGCAATCTATACACTGGGGGGAGAACCTCTGGGGGAATCTAGGATGGAAAAGGACCTGGGGGTCCTAGTAGATGATAGACTCAGCAATAGCATGCAATGCCAAGCTGCTGCTAAAAAAGCAAACAGAATATTGGCATGCATTAAAAAGGGGATTAACTCCAGAGATAAAACGATAATTCTTCCACTCTACAAGACTCTGGTCTGGCCGCACCTAGAGTATGCTGTCCAGTTCTGGGCACCAGTCCTCAGGAAGGATGTACTGGAAATGGAGAGAGTACAAAGAAGGGCAACAAAGCTAATAAAGGGTCTGGAGGATATTAGTTATGAGGAAAGGTTGCAAGCACCGAACTTATTCTCTCTGGAGAAGAAACGCTTGAGAGGGGATATGATTTCAATTTACAAATACCGTACTGGTGACCCCACAATATTTTTGCGGAAGGGAGTTTAACAAGACACGTGGCCACTCATTAAAATTAGAAGAAAAGAGGTTTAACCTTAAACTATGGAGAGGGTTCTTTACTGTAAGAGCGGCAAGGATGTGGAATTTCCTTCCACAGGTGATGGTCTCAGCGGGGGGGCATTGATGGTTTCAAGTAACTATTAGATAAGCACCTGAACGACCACAACATACAGGGATATACAAGGTAATACTGACATAAAAGCACACACATAGGTTGGACTTGATGGACTTGTGTCTTTTTTCAACCTCACCTACTATGTAACTATGTAACTGCTTTCCATGTCCTGAAACTCAGCAACAAACTGTCTCCCAGGAGTAGATGGATGGAAAAAAAAAGCATAAAGAACCAAATAGTGCAGACTGCTAGATCATATTCATTTCACCAATAATGGCGTCCAAACTTCGCCCTGCCTAATGACATCACCGCCCCTACTGACATGCTGCGCCAGATTGGCTTTCTAAAAGGCCTTTGAAAAAGCCAATCCGGGCTCAACACGTCAGGCGGGGTGGTGACGTCATCACGCTGGGCAGAGTTTGGGCGCCATTATTGAGAAGTTGAGTTTGCTTATACTTTATGACATGCCTGTGAAATCTCTTAACATGTGAGCGCAATCTGAGTTTTTTTAAATAAAATAAAAATGATATAGCAGTCTGCACTATTTGGTTCTTTATGCTTCCTTTTTGGTCCATCTACTCCTGACCGTTTGTCATCGAGTTTCAGGAGGAGCGCAATTGACCACATAAGGTGTGGTGAAGGACACTTGGGTGTTCACTAACATGGAAGAATTTAATTTCTTTGTGGCAAGAACTTGGAAATCGTCTACCGATTGCACAAAGATTGGATGGTGTATGGGACATTTCATATGTTTGGACTACACATTTCATATATATTTTTTTTTATGTTGTTTTTGATGCATAAGGTGTTACAGAGTGTGATTTGAGATATATTATTGAGGAGATCATTTTGTATTTTGATACAGATAAGGAGAGATTGAAAGCGCTCCACTATTTGAATTTTTATACTACGGTGTTTTGCAAGTTAAACAGTGATCAGTCACGTAGGAGATGTACATGCTTACACTGGTCTAAGCTGGACCAATGTAGCTATGGAAAAAAAAAAAAAAACACCTAAACTACAGCTTTAGGTGAGGAGAAACAGATTTTTTTTTTACACTATGGTATTAAATAAAACCTTTGGTAATTCTTCTTAGGCTTCCACATATGAAGTAACAATGGAAAATGGCATTTTTGCCACAATAATATTTTTTCCACGGCCATACCGAATTTTTTAAAATCAGTAATTAGCTAATTAGGCCTCATGCCCACTGGCGTTTTTACAGCTGCGTTTTTTGCAGCTTAAAAACGCCTGTCCATGTTATTGTAAATATTTAAAAAAAAAAAAAAAAAAAAAAAACGTCGGAGCTAAAAACGCGACCGCGCGTTAGTGCGCGTTTTTTGCGCGTTAGTGCGCGTTTTTTGACGCTCGCGTTTTTTTCTGCCTAATTCTGACGCTGAGGAACGCACTGGCCCTGGGTTTTTTTTACAGCTTACAAACGCCTATGCTCTTTACAGCTCAAAAACGCCTAGGTGGACATGAAGCTATAGACTAACATGGACAGGCGTTTTTAAGCTGTAAAAAACGCTCAAAAACGCGGCTGAAAAAACGCCCGTGGGCATGAGGCCTTAAAGTGTCAGCTCACTCAAAAATGTTTTTGCAATTATGCATGTACTAAGGTAGACAGTATCAACAACCAACTTCTCATATCTTATTCACTAACAGTGATTTCTTTCACACATGGCTCCGAGGTTTAGCATCTATCTGTCAACAGCAAGGAATACTGTTGAAACGGAACCAGTGATTGGCTGACTCTACCTGAATGTCAGGCCTCGTACACACGACCGATTTTCTCGTCCAAAACAGTCAAGAAAAGTGCCGCGAGAGGTTTTTTGTCTAGAAAAACGTTCGTGTGTATGGTTTTACGACGAGAAACTTGACGAGAATCTCGACGAGAAAATAGAGAACCTGCTCTCTATTTTCTCGTCAGGATTCCAGATTTCCTCGTCGTGTTTCTCGTCGGCCTGTTTTGCAACGAGAAAATGGTTCGTGTGTATGCTTTTACGACTCTTCAAAAAGCGCGCATGCTCAGAATCAAGTATGAGACGGGAGCACATCTTCTGGTAAAACAAGCCTTCGTAATGGAAATAGCACATTCGTCACGCTAAAACGAACTGAAAGCACGAAGACTGAAAAGCGCAAATCGTCTCTTCCCAAACTTTTACTTCACACGCGGTAACACGAGATCAGCAAAAGCAGCCCAAGGGGTGGCGCCAAGAAAAAAGATCTTCCCCTTTATAGTGCCGTCGTACGTGCTGGACGTGAGCGCAGAGAACCACGAGGAAATTGGAAAATGACAGTGTGTACGCATAGAAAGCTTGACGAGAAAATCGACAAGCTTAACAAGAATCTCGTCGAAAAAAACGACGTGTTTTTTACGACGAGAAAATCGGTCGTGTGTACGAGGCCTGAGTCTGAAAAACTGTTTGCCAAAGACCACGTCACCATTGAACCAGTATGGGTCACGCGACCCATACTCCTTTACTTTTATTTTTGTATGACTGAGCCATTTAAAATGAAAACAATAAATGAATAAAAGTAACTATTGCTCCATGAATGGATACATATTTATAATGGAAATTACACTGGTAAACCAGTCAGTTTATACCAGGTGTCTCCAAACTAGTTGTTCAGGAACTATAATTCCCATCATGCCTAGTCATGTCTGTAAAAGTTTTACAATGCCTAATGGGACGTGTAGTTTGGCAACAGTTGGAGGGCCGTAGTTTGGAGATCCCTGATCTATACCAGTGTTTCTCAACTCCAGTCCTCAAGGCGCTCCAACGGGTCATGTTTTCAGGATTTTCCTCAGATGAAAAGGCTGTGGTAATTACTATGGCAGTAAAACTGATCAAATCACCTGTGCAGAATAACGGAAAGCCTGAAAATATGATCTGATGGGGCGCCATGAGGACTGGAGTCGTACCATTGAAATTTACACGTTTTTCCACTTTAAGTTTGGGAAAATTACATCTTTATGTATGACTATTTAGTATTTTCAGGCCTCATGCCCACTGGCGTTTTTACAGCTGCGTTTTTTGCAGCTTAAAAACGCCTGTCCATGTTATTGTAAATTAACGCGTTTGTGCGCGTTTTTGGACGCTCGCGTTTTTTTCTGCCTAATTCTGACGCTGAGGAACGCACTGGTCCTGGGTTTTTTTTACAGCTTAAAAACGTCTATGCTATTTGCAGCTCAAAAACGTCTAGGTGGGCATGAAGCTATAGACTAACATGGACAGGCGTTTTTAAGCTGTAAAAAACGCTCAAAAACGCGGCTGTAAAAACGTCCGAGGGCATGAGGCCTAAAGGCTATGGATTTGCAGTTCATGAAGTTGTAATATTTACAAGTAATGTATTAAAAAGGATAGCATAGTATTGTTGGTCAAAAATGCTGGCCCTATAAAAAAAAAAAGTAATAATAACTATTTACTGCAACAGGATTGTTTGTAAACTAATAATAAAAAAAAATAACAAACAGGTTTATACCTCCTACATCCCTGATCCTCCTCTTTTGGGTTGACCCACTGGTGCTTCTGGCTCCTCCTCTTGTCGTGTGCCCCCATAGCAAGCCGCTAGCAATGTGGTCACAACGGCTCAGGCTTGCTCCTGAGCCATGCTGCCTACGTACATAGACAGACAGCGTGGCTCAGCCCCGCCTGCTGCTACAGAGTTTGACCGACAGCAGCAGGAATGAATGGCTTCTGCTGCCTCAGCAAAGCCTGTGAGAACGGGAAGAGCCGCTACAGATGGGCACAGCACTGGATCAAGTGATGACATTTTTGCAGGGAATGCATTAAGATAAACACTGTTTAGGCTTTAGAACCACTACAAGAATGGTGCTTACCTTCAACTTCCTCCGAGCATTAAACTTCTTCAAACAGTCTACAGTTTCCTGTCTGTGCATCATGGAGGCAACAGTTGAACGTTGCTGGAAAAAAAAATTAAACACATCACATGAATATAAGGAAGCAGAAACAAAATATTTACATATTATTGCACCTACAGACATTTTCTTGAATGTGTAATCTCTCTCTGGCCTCCTCTCCTAGATCTACCAAAACAATGTAGTAGAGTCCTACACATTAATCTACTCAAATCTTTTTCTAAAATGTGCTGGAAGGTAAGTCCAACTAGGTATATTCCACCTCATGGACTCATTACTTTAGTCTACCATTTACATGTTTACTATCGCGCTTCTGGTACCCAAGCCACTTGCTATGGGTGCACTCGTGCGTCCTTGCTTCCAGAGCATGACTTGGCACTCCTCTTTGCTACCTCCTCACTGGCTGTGATTGACAGAAGCAGGAGCCAATGACTCCCACTGTTGTGTCTGAGCCAATAAAGAGAGAGAGAGAGCCTCTGCTCTTGTGCACATCGCTGGATTGAGATCGGGTTCAGGTAAATATGAGGGGGAGATATGAAGAAAATGGCTGCACACCGATATAACAAAAGTTTTATTGTGCAATCCCAATAAAATGCATGACACACACCACAACAACAGCAGCCGGTACAGAGGTTTAGGTGTTTCACACAACGACATTGTGCTTACTCATAACCTACGACTTTCATTATATCAGTGAGCAGCCATTTTCTTCATATTTGCAAATGCACGGCTGGCAAGCCAAGGCATGCATCCGTGTGATCCATCTATGCTGGGTGGAGCTGCTTGCAGAAGGTTTTTTACCTTATTGCATAGAATGCGTTACAGCGAGATTCCACCCGCGATTTTTTTTTTTTTTTTAAAGTCAGCAGCTACTAACAATGTAGCTGCTGACTTTTAATAAGGACACTTACCTGTCCTAATCGCCCGCGATGTCGGGCCCCCGACGGCGATCGCTCGGTCCTGGCAGGTCCCGGCTCCTCCATCATGACTAAGGGAAACAGGCAGTGAAGCCGCCCGTTTCCTACTGCGCATGCGCAACTCGCACGGCACTTTGTGAATGGGAGGCTGCCTCCTGGGATTACACACAGTTCCCAGAAGGCAGCACGCCCCATTCACAAGAGGAAGCGGAAGGAGAACCACCGAGGCAAAGGAAGAGGCAGATTAGGGGACTTCCGCATAGCAACGGGCATTTTGGGTGAGTATAATTTTTTTTTTATATACATTTTTTTCTCTTTTTTTTTTAGGAATTTAGAGTTAAAAAAAATTCTGGGTGGACCTCCGCTTTAAGGTAAAAAACCTTCTGCCTTTAGAACCACTTTAATAACAATTATGCAGTTTATCACAACGGTGCTGTATCAATTTATATTTCTAGTCTTGAATGTTTGTAGGACTTAACAGAATATATCACCTATAGTTTCATGGTTGAGTTTAGCTAATATTGTGTTATATAACAAAATACAAATACATTATTTGTTGTTTATTTTTATGATAAACTTACACAAATCCATGGATGTTTCAGAGCTTCTGATGCAGTGATTCGTTTGGCTGGATTGATGGTAAGCATTTTATTAATCAGATCTTTGGCTTCAGGAGTCACCGTGTCCCATTCTGGTGATGGAAACTAAATGACCATGGAAAAAATTAACTATATAGTATATATACACACATATATATAGTGTACTGTATATACATATACACATCCAAACACATAAATATATGTAACATTTTTTTTTTAAAGAAAACCAATGGGTTTTCAAGGCTGGGATAAGTTGTCTAAAGGAAGACCAGAGGCTGACAGTTGTGATAGAATTGCTTGGTGGCTCAATGCAAAAACAGCAACATTTGGAAGATGCAATAGGTGAAATCCCACCAAGTGAATTGTGGAGTTTCTCAAATAACACACGAAGGCAGAAACTAATAAAAACTTACATCATAAGCACCAGCCTTTATCTGCTGGTACAGTCTGTGTTGGTCCTCATCCCAGAAGGGAGGATAACCCACCAGAAGAATGTAAAGGATCACACCTGCATAAGGACAAGAATAAAATATTTGTAAAATAGATGACAATTTTCTAAATAAAGCCATTGTATATCATTGCTACACTTAAGTGTATCCTGAAAGTGATATTTAAACTTCAGTGTTTTTAAGCACTTTCAGCAGCCAATTTAATCACATACTGAGCATGCAGCTTTTTCATTTTTTTAACCCTGCCTATGTTTAATTTTGAATAAACAGTTTTACACTAGGAGGTCCCCTGTTGGTCTGTGTTTTGTATACTGAACCTAATGGAGTGGACAAGAGAATCTAAGGAATTTTGAAATCCAATTAAGGTGACCTGTATAGGAATGATCAATCCATTTTGGAGAAGCAAGTAACCCATGTATATGTGAAGAATGGCATTATCTACAAAGTGCTCATTGACCTTCCTAAAATTGTGAAGGCCCCAAAGCACTAAAAATTGGCACTGCAATTTGATTGTGTGGCACTACATTTGCACTTTATTTACAAGGAATTTAACGGGCTTAACATTTGAGAGACTGATATGTTTATTGGAGCACTTTATAATCGTGATATGAAATATTGATTTTTAGCTTATTGACATGCATTTGTTTATAAACTGCACAGAGAAGGAAGGTGATTTTACATGATTTATTTAAACAAGATTTATAAAATATGCATGATATATATTAATTGATTGCACTTTATTAATTAGTAGATTTTGCACTATATTTATTCATCACATTGTATTATTTGCACTAGGGGTCGACACTTTATATAAGAGCACTGTTACTCTTCTGATATAATTTAACTTAGAGTACCAATAGGAGGTACTGTTGTAACAGCAGCTGGCAGAGGGTTTTATTAATCCACAATTTTTATTTTTGACATCATATTATTTTTGGTTCTATTAGTAATTGAGATAAGTGGTATTCTCTAAATACAGGTGATACCTCCTATAACACAGTCCCATAGCCTAGGATGGCAGGGAACTCCTCTGCTCCTCCATCCTCCTCCTCCATCCCATCTTCAAGCAAACTGATTGGCTAGAAACTGCACTGTCTACAGTTAATTTTTTTCTTGTAAAGACTGGAAGTTTAGGGAAGCAGGAGCAAACAGCATTAAAAGACGCAAGTGCCTGGGTAAGAATTTTAACAAATAGTTCACTAGAAAATGTTTACTTTATTGTGATCAATGTATGCCCCAAATAAAACACTGAGGGTAGTAGTAAACACTAATGTAAATGGGGTAAATTCATTATCAGAAGGTAAGCTGAGTGATGGTCATACATTCAATTATTATCTAGATCACATGCCAGACAAAAATGTATGCATCAATGCTTGCATGCTGTACAAGAGCCAGGAGCAGCTGGTAGCAGGATATACCTTCCCTGTTACATGATAGCTCCCTGGAGCTGTCTGAGCCACCTGAATTTCCTATGCAAAGACAGCCTTTGTGAAAGTTGAACAACTATACTGTGAAAGTAGGCAATACTAATGTATTTCATTTAACAAATGTCAGAACTCTTAGTATGTCTTTGGGGGCTCACTATAGTACTGTGGTGGTATGGAGGTTGGGCCAATGCCCAAAGACCAACTTTTGGTCAGACCAGCTACACTCACAGCAAATTATATATATATATATATATATATATAAATTATGTTGGCCCTGTCTACTAGGTTAATAGGAGTACTCACACCCTTTAGCACAAGGAAAATGCTTCATGAAGGGGCCCGTCACTCAAAAAAAAAAGAGAACCCCGGTCTAAACATTAGCTTAGTAAAGGTGTTTTGGCTAGAACCAGTATATCTAAAATCATTTTTCAGTTGTGGATAGTTATGAGTCTATATCATATTGTACTATACTATGACTATATTACATCATTTGGCTATTCTTCAACAATGCTTCACATATCTAGCACAAAATATATATTTTTTTGCTTTATCTGTAAAATCATTTTCTTGGAGTACATCACAGATGACTTAATATTCATGACTACTTGGTTATGCTGCTGCCTACATGTGAATGCCCCAAAAAAGGCAGGAGTTCCCACCCACACATAACCTGTTCCAACTCCACTAATCCTCAAATTTTGTAGAAAAGACACGAGGGGGGGGGGGGGGGGGGGGTCTCTGTGTCCTGTGATATACTCCAAGAATAGGATTTTACAGGTGAAACAAAAATCCCAATTTCCTAATCATACATCACAGGACACAGAGAACTTGATATTCCCAAAGCACTAAACTTTAAGGGTGTGTAACATAGCAACAATGCCAACACTCTCAAAACCAGTGTGAAGAGAAGCTTGAATAATAGAAGCTTGATGCTGAAATGCCCAGGAATCACTGCCACTCCTGGTGGACTTGCCCTTGAAACCATATGCCTGAGAAATTAGCTGAGGAATCCATTAGAAATAGTGGATCGAGAAGCAGTCTGATCCTTACAAGAACCCTCGGACAGAACAATGAGAGGACCAGACTGTTGAAAAAAAGCTGTAGATTTTAGAAAAACTTGAACAGCTCAAACAATATCCAAAGAGTGAAGCACTTTTTCCTTAGGATATCTAGGTTTTGGAAATAAGATGGCAACACAATGCCATGATTCAGATGGAAACACACTTTTTCCTTAGGATATCTAGGTTTTGGAAATAAGATGGCAACACAATGCCATGATTCAGATGGAAACCACCTTAGGTAGGAATAAGGACCAAGGCCTCCATTCCACCTTATCCTGTTACAGAACCAGGAAAGGATTCCCTGGAGGTACTGTATATGCAGCCAACCCGGAGACCCTGCAATTCAGGATAATAGTCAACAAAAAAAGATAAACATGCACAAAGGAAAAAACAAGGGAATCTCTAGCAGAGATTCAAAGGGGAAGTCCTCAAATTAGACAAGACCAAGTTAAAGGGGTTGTAAACCCTAGCTTTTTTTTCACCTTAATGCATCCTATGCATCCCTCCTCAGTTGGCATCTTTTATCCAATTCATCTGATAAAAGGGTTTCTCTGTATCCAGAACTAATCTGACCTTTTGGGTAGCCATTACAGGGCCAAAAAGGGTCTTCCCTACCTGATAAGAGGAATTTGGGAGCCTACTCCTTCGTCCTACACCCCACCTCTTGCCTGAGCAAGGTCATGCCTTGCTGAGGGTTAAAAAGACCTGTGGACCCCAGAGAGAAATAACCACCCAGCTGAAAGGAGTGTCAGCTTAAGCCAGAACACCTACAGAGCACTTACCCTTAGTAGGCAATGTCAAAATACTTCCTGTGTCTGGATGAAGAAGTGTCAGAACTGTAACCAGAATGTGCTGAGATAGAAGACTGTGGTGCCATCAGGAATCTGTAACGCAGGAGCTCCATTTCAAGTGAACTGTGTTCAGGGACCGGTGAAATTGGCATCCATGGAGACACGTATAATGAAATCAATGTGCACAAATACCACAAAAATCTTCACCCATCATGGCGAGTGCACCCCGCAGGGTCTTCAGGGACTCGTCTACCATCCATGGGGATCACTGTGCTAGACCTGTAGAGCACCCTGCTAGTGAGGTCACCAGATACACTGCACTGACCAGCAGATATTATAGGCTGCCCCCATTTCTGTATGTGGGGTCCAGGTACAGTCCCTCTTGGCCTTCTGGCTGTAGTGCTGATCTGGTTTGAGCTCCACAAGGTGTGTAAAGAACAGGCCAGGATTTACAGGAGCAAAGTCTACTACTGAGATATTCAGAGAGACAAAGGGAGACACATCCATCATCTAAGGACACTAGAAAAAAACTGAGGCTTAGTGGAGCTGGAAGGTGGTATGACTGGGCAGGGATTCCTGCCTTTATTTGGCAAGTGTCCCCTTACCTAAAGGTGGCAGCATAACCAAGTAGTCATGCATATTAAAACGTGTCTTGTAATGTATGATTAAGAAAAGTACTGTATATACTCGAGTATAAGCCGACCCGAATATAAGCCGAGGCACCTAATTTTACCACAAAACTGGGAAAAATTATTGACTCGAGTATAAGCCTAGGGTGTGCCTCACTTTGCCTCATTGTGTCCATGACTAGTCTGATGTTTAACATGGGAGTCTATGGAAGGGGTGCCCGGCTTTGAAAAATCGGTGCTCCCCGGCCGTAGGTCCCCTGGACAAGAAACTTTGCACACTTGTAGAGGAAGAGTGGGGCTATATGTGTGCCAAGTTTGGGGTCATGGGGACCTACGGCCGGCCGGTACCGGCTTCCCAAAAACCGGGAGATCAGGCGCAAAAAGGTGACTCGAGTATAAGCCGAGGGGGGCATTTTCAGCACAAAAAATTGTGCTTAAAAACTCGGCTTATACTTGAGTATATACGGTATCTTTTACATATAAATGACATAAACATTGCTTACAGTGAAATAAAATAAAAAATCTGCCCGCTGTACTATGGCTTTATCAAAGTCTATCTGACATTATCTCAAATCTATTCTTCATTATAAAATATGCTTTTCACTACATGAATTAATTTAGGTATACATGAAAGAATAATGTGTGCTTATAATAAGGATATTGGCAGTAAGACCAACATATTGGTTATAACATCAACATACAAATCCATGTGGTGTCTTTATTAACTGAAATGCCTATGAACAGTTATTTGTATTCCAGTGTTTATGTAGTAGGAAGCAAGCTGATCTTTAAATAAACTACATATCCCCATATGACTTTATTGCTTTCACTATGAAAATTTGAGGCAAGATTTTAGCATTAATGCTATATGATATATTCTTGAAACAATATTTGCTGTATGAACTTCAGATGAATTCTCTTTATGAATATAATAGAAATAGTTGAGCATCTCTAATACCAAGAAAAGCAAAACAAGTCTGTTACATGCTGCATAGAGTAGCATAACATGTTTCTTTAAGGCAGAACTAAAGTATCTTTTTTATGCAAACACTCTGAAATTGCATATTTAAATTTGTGCATACTTGCAAAACTGTTACCTTCTGCCTCATCCATATTTTATGTTATCCATATGCCATCTTACAAGGTCTGCTCTATTACCACTTCTTAGCATTGGTGGGAGGTGATAATGGTGGTGATTCTATCTAAGGGAAAGGAAGTAATCATTCCACTCTGCAGGAACTATTTTCTTGCCAGGATTGGGTGAGTAATAAGGGGGTTCTATGTCCACCTTTATCCCTTCACTCTCCTGCATTTTTTTTATAGTTTACTTGTTCTTTATTAGGGGTCACAAAAAGGTATAATACATGTTAATGATAGATAATGCCACTGTAGGTACAGAAATATACTGGTAATAAACAAATCACAGGTTACAGGGTGCAGACTGAATAGACATGCAATGTTAACAAGTGGTACCAAGCGTGTGTCAAGAACACTGAGATGTATAATGCTGTGTTAAATAGTAAGGGTGACATCAGGATTGCAGTCCAAACAGGAATTTTAGGAGAAGAAAAACAGGGGGTAACCAATGGGTAATAAAATACAGAGAAAACATTAAGACTAGTATGCCTAATTAGGGTGTAAATGTGAGTAGATAGAACAATTATAGTTGTTTAGCCAGGTGCACAAGAAAGTGGTGAAATGCTTGTGCGAGTGATTTTTCAGTGCAATCATTTGTTTCATTTAAAATCTGAGGTTTAGATCTTTAAAGGTGTTGAGGAAGCTTGGTTGTTGTGCAGAATCCCATAATCTAGCATTAAGCAGCTAGCAAGAGGGGAGTTACAAAAGTTTATGGATGAAGAGGGAAAATGCTAAATTCCCAAATGTACAGTAGGTGCCGCCGACATTGTATATTCATCGCGATCCTATCACGGAGATTCTCGGCGTCAGGGGTGCTGACATCTCGGCGACAGGGTGGCGACACATCTCGCGCTCGCTGCAATAGCGAGGAGACACGGCACTGTATTGAACGGGGATCCGACGTGGATTCCCGCCAATACCAGGCACTGTGTTTGGTATGAATCCTGAGCGAGAACTCCACGCCAATTTTTAAATAAAAAACCGGCATGGGTTCCCCCTCCAGGAGCATACCAGGCCCTTGGGTCTGGTATGGATTTGAAGGGGACTCCCCTAAGCTGAAAAATCGGCGTGGGGGTCCCCCTCAAAGTCCAAACCAGACCCTTATCCGAGCACGCAACCTGGCAGGCCGCAGGGGAAGAGGGGGGGGGGGGGGCGAGAGAGCGGCCCCCCTCCTTCCTGAACCGTACCAGGCCGCATGCCCTCAACATGGGGGGTTTGGTGCTCTGGGGCAGGGGGGCGACCTGCGGCCCCCCCACCCCAAAGCACCCTGTCCCCATGTTGATGAGGACAGGGCCTCTTCCCGACAACCCTGGCCCTGGACAACGGAGAGCCGGACGAGAGGACGGGGAAGACCGGGCCTCCGCTAGCAAAAGAGCTGGAAGATAGCGGAGGCCCGGCAGAAGGAAGAAAGAACCGGAGAGGAGAAGAGGGAAGAAGGCGACGGAGAAGACCGGGCCCCGCTAGCAAAAGAGCTGGAAGAAGATAGCGGAGGCCCGGCAGAAGGAAGAAAGAACAGGAGAGTGCGGCGACGACACCGGAGACCCCCGAAGTCGGAAGAAGACCCCCGGAGCTGTGCAATAAATTACTTTAAAAAGCTGTGTGTGTTTTTTTATTGAATTTTTTTCCACCAGGTGAATGGGTAGGGGTACGATGTACCCCATACTCATTCACATAGGGTGGTGGGCCGGCATCTGGGGGGCCCCTTATTAAAGGGGACTCCTGGATTCCGATCAGCCCCCGCCCGCAGACCCCGACAACCAAAGGCCAGGGTTGTCGGGAAGAGGCCCTGTCCTCATCAACATGGGGACCGGGTGCTTTGGGGTGGGGGGGTCGCAGGTCGCCCCCCTGCCCCAGAGCACCAAACCCCCCATGTTGAGGGCATGCGGCCTGGTACGGTTCAGGAGGGAGGGGGGGCTGCTCTCTCGTCCCCCCCTCTTCCCCTGCGGCCTGCCAGGTTGCGTGCTCGGATAAGGGTCTGGTTTGGACTTTGAGGGGGACCCCCACGCCGATTTTTCGGCTTAGGGGAGTCCCCTTCAAATCCATACCAGACCCAAGGGTCTGGTATGCTCCTGGAGGGGAACCCATGCCGGTTTTTTATTTAAAAAATGGTGTGGAGTTCCCGCTCAGGATTCATACCAAACACAGTGCCTGGTATTGGCGGGAATCCACGTCGGATCCCCGTTCAATGCGTGTCGCTCATTGTGAAAGGAAAAACAACATTTTTCCTTTCCTGATGACGAGACAGCTCGGCGCTGGCTCTCGCAACGGAGCTCGTAGGGTGTCAATCTCGCCGCTAGAAGAGGCGAGATTGACACAATATCGGCGGCACCTACTGTAGCAAGGCAAGTCCCGGAGAAAGTTTCTCAGGAGTACCTGTAATATCAGAGATCAGGGATCAAATTTGGTTCCAGTAAGAGCAAAGGGATTTGCAGAACCAGAATATATGGTAGAGAAAACCCATCTCTCTGTTCTTCCTCAAGCCCTTAGAGCAGGGGTCTCAAACTGGCGGCCTTCCAGCTGTTGTGAAACTACAAGTCCCATCATGCCTTTGCCTATGGGAGTCATGCTTGTAACTGTCAGCCTTGCAATGCCTCATGGGAATTGTAGTTCTGCAACAGCTGGAGGGACACCAGTTTGAGACCCCTGCCTTAGAGGGACGTGAGTGATCAAATTTGGAGATTTTGTAAAAGGTAAGGTACCATGTACAGCATGTATTATTTTTTTAAACTTCCCAATGGTTCGTGCATCAAGAGGCTCTATAAGTACAGGATATTGCTAGTTTCCAAGGTTGATCATACTGTATATTCAAGATCCAGCTAATTTTCTCATTTAATCATTGTGATTTTTAGATCGAACAGGTGTTGTTAAGGATATTATAGAACAGTGAAATACCCTTCTTTGGAGGCTTGGGGCTAGAGAAGAATGTGTATATTGTGTTGATCATAAAAAATGTCATGGTCCAGCTTATGTTTTTTTTTAAAATCAGGCAAAGTCTTTATTTAGTAAAATAAATTTGTACATGTCCAACAGGGACTACACCAGTCCAGCTTACACACAGCACGTCCCATACTTATATGAGACATAATTGCCAAAGTCTTCAGCATATCCAATAACAACAACCGATTGTACATACACAGGAAACAGACGGTGGTCCAGTGTGCATTTAGAGAACAAGTGATGGAAGCCAGAAGCAGGGACTGAAAATTCTCTGTGGAGGGGATCAAAAGATGTAACACCTTGAGAGGGAAGTAGTTTGATTGTGATGATATCAAGAAGTTTACAGGAAGTTAGGCCAAGATTGGGGATAAAGAACTTGAGGTGGTCCATTGAATGGACAAGCATAATAGTTGGGATGGATGGTTGCAAATTTGAGTGTCATCCCACACTCTGAGGGCTGCTTTGATTGATGGGTAATGGGAAAACCTTGTTTAGTGGCCAGAAGAAGTCGTTTTCAGTACGTGACCAGATTCACCACTAGAAGGGTGAATTTCACCAGCATTGTATTTGACCTAAGGTTGAAGCTATGTACTAGATGGAGAGTCCCATCCTTTAATTATATTTGGAAAAGAGACACCTAGGTCAGTTACCACCCCAAATGTAAGGGTTGATTGTCCTTTGTAATGAAGAGAAAATGAGGCTGGTAAAGCAATAAAATTGTTCTAAATAAATAGAGCAATTTGGGGAGTTTCGATAATTTTGAAAGTCATTATTCTGCCAGCTCTAGACTGTTCACAATATTGTAGGCTATGGAGTTCTTGGGGGTAAAGAGGATAGAACTTCTCTCTAGTTAAGATCAAATAGCTGCGAAGACGAGGAGAGATGCTCTATACAAAACAACATAATAGCTTTACTAGCCCAGACAGAGGCCTAGTACCCGTGACTTATTTGTATTGAGTTTGTAGTAACATTCCTCACTAAATTTAGATTGTATAATGTACAGGGAATCATAAGGGTTAGTAAGCATCAGGATTATTATTATTATTATACATGATTTATATAGCACCAACAGTTTACGCAGCGCTTTACAATATAAAAGGGAAACAATACACTTATAATACAATAAAATACAAGAGGAAAAAGAGGATGGCATCGTCCACAAATATTGGGATTAGATCTCATATGTTTGGCAAGTGGTTCCTTGAATAACGCAAAGATCACGGGGAAGAGGGAGCATCACTGGCTCGTGCATTAGTAATAGTAAGGACATCAGAAGACCCTAGCAGAAGGTGCCCAGTATAGGGAACTCAGACCTGAGAAAGCAATATTTTTGGAAGACCTCTCTCAAGAACCCCTCATCTCTATTAAATGCCTTCTCTGCATCCAAAGATAGAAGCAGAGAAGGCTCCCTCCAGCTCTTTTATTAGCCACTTGCTACTTGTTTTACTAAATTAAGTTGTCAATCAAATGGGAAGGAGCCACTTTGTTTTTTGCTATGACTCTACTTATTACGCAATAGTAGTGGAGGTGTGGAAAGCCTATGACCTTTGAACTATGCAGTAAGGTATGATCAAACCAAGGGGTAATAAAGAATCCTAGATCCTGCAGCTTTTTTTTTTAATTTGCAATTTTAGCATGTTTGCATTACAAACTATAAACTTTTTACTATATATAGGAAACCAACAAGTTCCGTAAGTCTGAGCAGAAACCAACAAGAAATGGATCCACAAGGAATGGTCCACTGATTTTTGAATTCCATTTTACTCAAATATCTATATTATTATACACATGACCACAAAATTTTCTTATTTTTGTTCCCACGTTAAATGTTTTTTGATAATATAATACAGTTGCTAATGATCAAAGGCAAACTAGAACAGACATAGTATTATACTGAATGTTTGGTTTACCCATCAGATGCTACGTAGATTTGATCTACTTGCAAGCATTACTGTGTAGCATTTGGAAAACAATCTTGCAACAAATAATGGCTTACCACATGCCCACATATCCACAGGTTTCCCATAGGGGTCTTTTCGTAAAACTTCTGGAGACAGGTAACCTGGAGTTCCAGCAAAACCTATGACAATAAAAATGAAAAACTTATAAATGTGCCAACAACATATTTTCAAGGCAAAATAAATAAAGAGTAGTCATTAGGTGCCAATGTGGAAAGGACAAATTGTAAGAAAGAGTTACAAAAGGAATTCACTGTTAACTAAAGAGTTTATTTCATTGGCCAGGATTTGAATTTATTCTGGCTATTAAAATAATCAAATACTGAAGTGCTAAACACACATAGTGTTTGAACGTGTTTAGTCACGTTCAGACGCCGACCGTTTTTTTTCTGCCAAAACTGTGCTGCTCCTGGATGCTTTGGAAGTGTTTTTTTTTGTGCTTCCTCAATCCTTCTGCCACTAAACGCAGCTAAAATCCTAGGTGCGCATGGACATATAGGCTGACATGCAGGGGAGTTTAGAAGCAGGAAAATGGCAACTGTAAAAAACATCCAGTGCATGAGGCCTAAGAGAAAAATGTAGATCGGGGGAGGGAGATGAACACAATTAGTGCTTATAATTGGGTTGCCTTCCTAGTATAATTCCTTGTATAACTGCATGTTATCTTTTGGTATAGTCAACATACTGGGGATCTGTATTTTTTCACTTTACACAATACAATACACAACATATATAGTACAGCCATCATACCATAGCATTAAAGCCGATTAGTATATACTTTTCTGCAATTCCGTTACCCCAGACTTTTGTATATTAGATAACCACTCTGATTATGACCAAGATGAAATGTATTGTTATGCATTATTTCTATCTTCCACTTTTTAGAAAAGTATACAGATGTCAGTGGTAAAGGAATAAAAAGTACTTTTGAAAGTAACAATACCGAGATCATTCAATTCACATTCAGGCAAAGTTTGTAAAGTGAGTTTGCTGAATGGTAAATATGCACACAAGATGACTCATTGGCTTCTGGCTTACACCCAGCATGCAAGGAACAGAGGATAGGGAGAGATTGTGGAGACTGCCTATCTCAGTTAAAAGGGATTTTTCAGCTACAGCTATGTGATTATTCCACAGCTGCATAAAATAAGCTAGCACACATTGAAGGGCACTGTAATGTCATAATAGGGAATTGCATTATCTAAAGAGTATACAAAAAAACTCCCAAGTCCCACCTGCCTTTCAAATGTACCAAAATAAGTAAATGAGTAAAATTGCTGCTACCAATTCTGCCCAAATGTATTTATAAACCTATCCAATCCACCACAAAAGCTTAGAAGTCATTGATGACGGTCTGAGTATCTATGAATGTTGTTCTTGGAGAAACAAGTATGTTCTTGGGACAAAACATGCTTTTGTCACATAGCAGTGTGTTACAATGCATGTAAAAACACACTATATTGAAACATACCATACAGTTTATTTCTGTCAGATTTAATATTGGAAGACTGCAACTAAACTGATGGAAAAAAGCACCATACAAAAATATAAAATGTAGATTTGAAATATACAAATATATATTGAAACAATGATACCGATCGCTACATTTTAACTTAGGGAAAGTATACCGAATGTGAGTGTGAGGAGCCATTATTTATGAAATGTTTCATTTCAGGACGAAAACAAGTCTACTTATATCTGGTGTAGGAACAGGTGGGTGTTGGAGCAGATAATAGCACAGGATACCCACAATTTTTGACAAGGCAAGAATGGAATTCAAAAAGTTGACCTAGTGCTAACTATATTAAGTCTGTCAGCTGAACTATATTATATTCTCTTTATAAATGTTCTTGTATATTCAAATTTACATTGTACATAACTTACTTTTCACAACAATTAGCAAAATATTATCAATGTAAGTTTCATTCCATTAACCCCTCCTCCCTCCCCCCTCCCCCTCTACTTTTCTTCATATTAGGTTTTTTTTCCTATTTTCCTTTCTTCCATTTTTACACATTATTCAAAGTTTATTTTTTGTTTTCATTTATTTTCCGTATACCATTTTTTTTTCCTTACTCTCTTTCCCTCTCACTCTCAGCTTTACAGGGGTATCCCTATTTTTTCCAACCATGGGTTCCACACCTTTTCAAACTCTCTTGTGTTCCCTCTCTTAATATATACTACCCTCTCCTTCCATATTGTTGCGGTAACTGTGTTAGCCCATTCTCTCACTGAGGGGGGGTCTTCTGCCTGCCATCTTTGCGCTATTAATTTTCTAGCATGAAAAAGGCATCTAAGCACTGCTTTTGTTATACTGGTCGCTCTGCTTGTTCCCTCCTCTAGTCCCAGGACACATATTCTAGGGTCCATTTCTATTGTTATCATATATGTCCTATTTATACTATCCAGTACCCCTGTCCAGTACCTAAATAATTTCGGGCACCTCCATAGCATATGCATCAGATCCCCGGTGTCTTGACATCTGGGACATCCTGCATCTGCTCTCCACCAAAATCAAACAGCCTTTTTGGTGTATAGTATGTCCTATGTAATAGCATTAAGAATGAAAATTTCTGGGCCGGTGAAACAGATACATGGTGTCCACTCTCTAGTACCTTTTTCCATTGCCCCCCGGATATGGGCCCCAGATCTTCCTCCCATTTCCCTCTGCTTTTGAGATGTTCAGGGGCTGTAATACTTCCTTTGCATAAGTATGAGTATATTTCGGATATACGGCCCCCAGTCTCACTCTGGTTGCCCAATCTCTGAAAAATAGGGGATTTATGCCAAGTTGGTCCCTGTCTATCAAACTGCATATCTAATGCATGTCTAATTTGCAAATATCTGTAAAATGTATGTTTAGGGACATCATATTCCTCTCTAAGTGTAGCAAAAGTTTTTAGGATTTCTCCCTCATACAGCTGGGCCAGCCTAGTTATCCCCTTCCCTTCCCATTCCTTAATTTTCCCCATCGGCTCCAACTCCTGAAGATTCCTATTATCCCAAAGCGGTGTATATTCTGTCTCTCCTTCTAATCCCCCTATTGCTTTCACAGCTTTCCACACCTTGATTACCATCTTGACCGTAGGGGATTTGTGTAAAAATGAATTTGCCTCCAGTGCCTCCATCACCAACTTATGGGGTGACCCCGTTGTCATCAGCCGCCCATTTGTATCCCCTCCCATCTCTGGTCTCATTCCTATCTGCTGCAGCTGTGCTGCCAGGAAGTAACACCGCGGGTGCGGTACCGCCATGCCTCCCTCCCTTGTTGACAGTTGCAGGGTCTGTAATCCTATCGTCGCCTGGCCTCCTTTCCATATTAATTCTCTAAATAGTGTATCAATTTTCCTAAACCATTTCTTGTGTATCCATGTTGGTGTATTGTGCAATACATATAATAATTGTGGCATCCACAGCATTTTGATCAGGTTACATCTCCCTGCAACTGACAGTGGGAGCCGCCTCCATATTTGAATTTTATTTTTAAATTTAGTCAGGAGGGGAACTATGTTGTTATTTATATATTTATTGGGGTCAATTGTTATATGTATTCCCAGGTATTTCATTGTATCCACCATTTCTAATTGGGGTATTTCTGCTAAGGTTTGATTGACAATGGGGTCCACCGGCATCAAAGCTGATTTTTCCCAGTTTATAACCAATCCTGAAAGTCTACCAAATTCTCCAAAAATACTCATAGCCTGCTTAAGTGAATGAAGAGAAGGACATCATCCGCATATAATGCGATTCTCTCCTCTCCTGTCGGTCTCACAAACCCTTTCATTTTTGTGTTCGTTCTTATTGCTATGGCCAGTGGCTCCATTGCTAGCGCAAAAAGGAGGGGCGACAATGGGCACCCTTGCCTTGTGCCCCTCTCCAATTTAATCTTACCTGAGTAATCATTGTTGACTCTAATTTTTGCGCTTGGGTCACTATACAGGATTTTTATCCATCTAATCACTGACGGACCGAAACCAAATGCTCCTAGAACATGCCAGATATACCCCCACTCCAAGCTGTCAAACGCCTTGACCACATCTAAGGACATAACTGCCCTTGTACCCATATTCTGTGTTGGAGTTTGTAGGTTGAGGAATACCCTTCTAATATTCATACTAGTTGATCTACTGGGGATAAACCCAGTTTGATCTTGATGTATTAGTCTTGAAATAATTTTATTTAATTTAGTTGCCATTATTTTGGCCAATATTTTAGCGTCTGAGCAAAGCAGGGAGATGGGCCTATAGGATGAGGTCTCTAGTGGATCTTTCCCTTCCTTATGCAGGACTATAATTATTGCTTCTGACATTGACCTGGACAGTTCCCCCTCCTCCCTTGCCCAATTCAGTGTTCCGGCAATAGCACTTTCCCGTAGTGTTTATAAGTTTCTATAGGGAGTCCATCAGGTCCAGGCGATTTCTGATTGGCCATCTCTGCAACTGCCAACTGTACTTCCTCAAGAGTTATCGGAGCCTCCATTCCCTCTTTCTCTGCTTCAGTAAGAATTGGTATTTTAATTTTCCCAAAGAATATTTCCAATTCCTCCTCTCCCGCTGCACCTTGCGATTTATATAATTTATCATAATATTCCCTAAAGGTATCTGTGATATCTGATACCCTAGTGGAGATTTCTCCTTTCAAAGTCCTAATCGCGGGTACTGCGGATGGGGAGGAATTGGTTCGCACTAAATGTGCCAGCATTCTTCCGACACTCTCCCCCTCCCCGAATGCGGCTTGTTTCTGAAATAATCTTTTATTCTCAGATTTTTTAGTCATTGCTATTTTATATTCTTGTTGTTTATTCGTCCATATTCCTTGTCGCTCTAATGTTGGATTTTCAACATATTCCTTTTCTGCATTCACCAATTCCTGCCTTATCCTATTCTCCTCCTCTCTGGATGCCCTTTTAACTTTTGCCACTTATTGAATACATATTCCCCTTAAAAATGCCTTCAGCGTATCCCACATCACTCCCTGTGTCACTGTTCCTTCATTAAATTCTATAAACTCTTGTAATTTGTCTAGAATCTCCTCAGGGCCTCTGATAACTTCAAACCATAAAGGATTCATCCTCCATAATCCCTTGGTTCTATTCCCTTCTAAGTTTACCAGAACTGTCACTAACGAGTGATCTGACACCCCTCTCGGCTGATATTCTATGTTTTTTATTATCTGGGATGCTTCTGTATTACCTAGAACTAGGTCTATCCTAGAAAGTGTTGAATAGGAACTAGAAAAACAGGAGTACTGCCGCACATCTGGGTTCCTCACTCTCCATATATCAAACAGACCAGCTTCTTGTAGAATTTGATACAATCGACTCTCTGGAGGATTTGGTTCCCTTCCCCCTGGGAACCTATCCCATTTTCTATTTATAACTTCATTGAAATCCCCCACTGCTATGATTGGCATCACCATCTTATCCACCATAAATTCCATTAGCTTATATATAACCTCCATTTTAAAGGGCGGGGGTATATACATATTTGCAAGAACATATTCTCTACTCTCTATTACACAGTGAAGAAAAATATAGCGCCCCTCCTCGTCAATGCTGATCTGTCTGCAAGTAAACACCACCCCTCTTTTAACCAGTACTGACACACCTCTGGAATAAGAGGTGTGTACTGAGTGGTATTGGTGTTGGAACTTCTTACTTTGAACTTGTTGTATAGTGATTTTAGTCAGGTGGGTCTCTTGGAGACAGATCAGTCCCACCTCATACATTTCCAGCATATCAAATACTGCAGCTCTCTTGGCAGGGGTACCCAACCCTCGAACATTCCAAGACCCCATTTTCATTACTCTGGACTGCATAACACAATCAATTCATTCAAGAAGGTATCAACTAACCAAAACACAAGTTGCCTGAAAATTACCAAAAAAAATCATAAGTCTCTCGTAGCGATACACTGTGATTAAAACTTTTGACTTCCCCCTATACCACTTAGTGCAAAAATATTCTATCCTTTTCTTTTCCCATCCTTTCTCTTTAAAAAATGTAATTATATGATTTATTCCACTTTTTACTACCAATTTACTTAATTGTTTTATCATTATTTGGTGACGTCATTGTGCTCTTTTCTCTTTTCTTTTTTTTCCTTACCCCTGCAAAAAGTGCTATATTTCTTTTTTTTCTTTTTCCCAAGAGAAAAAAAAAAAAAAAAGGAAAACAAATGTGCTCCATATATATATTTGTGTAAGTTTTAGCCGTAATTTTAAATTCCAACCTTTTTGTGTTTCTTGTGATAATTCATTTTGGTCCCTCCCTCCCTCCCTTCCCCCCTACACCTTTCTAGGTATTCCCTAGGGGCTTTTTTTGTGAACGGTCCATACATCTCACCACTCCTCCCTTTTACATCCTCCATCCTCCCTTCCTCCCCCCCCCACCCTCCCACCCCAAATTCTATTTTACTACATTCTCCACCCATTCTTTTACTCCTCCAGTGGTGTGTGTCTCCCCTCACCCTCATCCTCACATCTGTGAGCCTTCCCTTCCCCCAACCAACGAATAAAAAATAAATTAAAAAAAATAAAAAGAAGGGGAAGGGAAAGAAAGGAAGAATCAATAAATGAAACCTTAAATGTATCACATCGTTAAACTAAATGTCACTTCGCTTTGTTGATAGCTGATCCTTTTTATCTTCCAACCACCCCAGCACTCTCTCAGGGGTATCAAAAAATTGTGTCCCGCCTAACGCTACCACCCGAAGTCGTACTGGGTACAATAGTGCATACGTAACATCAAAAGTTTTCAGTCTACGTTTGGCTTCTATGAAACCCGCCCTTTGCTTTTGCAGATAAGGGGAGAAATCTGGATATAATGACACCCTGGTTTCTCCATAAAAGATAGACCCCATCTCTCTACCCTTCCTTAGTATAGTTACTTTATCCCGGTAATTAAGGAATTTCATTAACATTGAACGTGGGCGCCCTCCTGTGGGAGGGGGTTTAGAGGGGACTCTATGCGCTCTTTCTATCGAAAATTGTTGCGAAAAACTTTCTCTTCCAAATAACTTTATGAACCAGTCTTCCAAAAACTCTATAGGATTAGTCCCTTCACACTTCTCTGGTAGTCCCACCAGTCTTATGTTGTCCCTACGATGTCTGTTCTCCATTTCGTCCATTTTTTCCTCAAGCTTAGTTATTTGTTCCATTAGTTTTCTATGTTCTTGTTTTACCGGGTATATTTCATCCTCTATCTGTGAGATCCTTCCTTCTGTTTCAGTGATCCTTTCATTTGTCTTTTGGAGTTCAAACCGCATTGAGACTAATTCCTCCTTAATACCTTTCATCTGGTCACATACCTCCTCCAATGATTGTTTACACGCATTGACCACTAGTAACACATCCTGTAGTGTGGGGATCCCTTCTATAGCAATGTTTGATCCCAAGTTTATCTCTGTCCCTTGGATGGCCGTGGCCGTGCTTTTATTATTGATGTTTTTAACTGTGGCTGCTACAGTGTGACCTTGACTTCTCCTGTCTACTGTCCCCTTGGCCTGGGTCTGTGTTCCCCCTCTAACTGGCGTGTGTTCTGGGGCATGGGCAAATCTCTCCAGTTTAGCAGCTCCTGCTGCCGCAGCCTGGTTACTTTTGGCCGATCGTAAAGATTGTGGGCCCACATTCTCCTGGCCAAGGTTATCATCCCCTTTTTTCTTCCCAGACATAATGCCTTATCCGCAGTTCTCCTTGCTGTGCAATAAAGTGCAATAAAGTGCAGTAAAGTAAAGTGTAGTAGAGTCTGTTAGAGCTGGTAAATGGCTAGTTGCGGGTCTGATTTAATATGTATAAAGTTTTTTTTTTTTTTTTTCCTAAGATTGTATCAGCACATACCCCATGCAGCAGAAAAAAAGAAAAAACAGCTCTAACAGTGTGTCCTATCCGATAAGACCTGACTGCGACTCCAAAGCGTCCAAATAAATATATACAGCGGGTAGGAACTTCCTCTGCCGGTTAATCAATGGGTAATAACAAGACGGTCTTTTATGGAATTTAGATGAAATTTAAATGTAGGGGAAATCCATAAACAGTAGAGAAGAAAAAAAAAAAAAAAACTTTTATACACTGACCAGCAGTGAGCAGTTCTTTGTGCTGCAGCTTCAGCCAACAAACCCGCCTTAGGGCAAAAAAAAAAACAGAAAAGCCGGGCCACCTGGAATTAATAGTCTGTAATTTCAAGAGAAATTTCTGCCATCATAGTCCTGTGCCTCAAGAGACTAGTATAGAAATATGGTTCCTGTTCAGCAATGGGGGATATATGCAGCAAGCCTCAACCATGGCAGTAATACAGTGGTGCCCATACATATGCAGACTATCATAAACGTCCCACTCCAAGCTTGTATAAATCCCATCCAATAGTGTTTCAGCTGTATCTCCCCCACTATACACAATGTCTTTAGAGTCTTCACCCAGTCCCAAAAACAAAGCTCAAAGCTCCTGTACCATCCCTGTACTCACGTATCCTTTCGATTTACATGGGGAGGGCTCCTCCGGTCCGAGATACAGGGCTTGAAGCTTGGTTGGGACACAGGGATCAGGGTAAACAGGGTGAGGATTTCTGCACGGTGCTCTTTCCAGGGATCTCACTCCACCAATCAGGTGCCACTTCGTCCGGGGAGGGGGGGGGTCGGCGGGGACCTCTCACATCGCCGCCGTCTCTCCCTGCCTGCTGCGCGCTGATATCCTGGTTGCCGCTCGTCCGTAAATCTCACTCCTCCAGTCAGGTGCCGCTCCGTTAGGGAGGAAGGGGGGGCGGCGGGACCTCTCACGCCACCGCCGTCTCTCCCTGCTGCAGTATACTGAGCGCCGCTTCCATTCCGGGCAGATCTCACTCCTCCAATCAGGTACCGCTCCGGCGGGGGGAAGGGGGGGGGGCGGCGGGACCTCTCACGCCACCGCCGTCTCTCCTTGCTACAATGCACTGAGCGCCGCTTCCATTCCGGGCATCCAGGAGTTCCCCCAGTCAGGGGTGGTGGAAATTAGCCTGAGAGAGGAGCGGGGAGGGAGGATGGGAGGAAGGAACGCTCACACACTCTCACTCCAGCATCACTCACTCCAGCATCCGTGTCCGGTCACGCCCCCACTCATCACTCCTGTCAGCTGAACTATTAAGGGTCCATGCACACTGGCTTAAAAAAAAAATGGCAGTCACCTTGCCAGAAAACGCTGTATAAAAAAGCTCATATTTGTAATTTTTGTGCCCTTGTTGAGCAGCTTTTAGGAGCATTATAAGCGCTTTTACAACAAAACGTTAGGAAACTAAAATAGCCTGGCATCGGCCTGAGGAGCGTTTAGTGTTTTTTTTCTGTCAGAAAAAATGGTCCCAAAAATGCAAACCAACGTTTTTTTTTCTGCCTCCAAACGCTGAGCTTAACCTCCTTAGTGGTATTTCCGAGTGTGGCTCGGGGTGAATTTTCAGTACCAAAAGCGGTAACCCCGAGCCAGACTCGGAATTGCATTGCAGGATCCAGGAACCGTTACTTACCTTGTCCCCAGGATCCTGTGATGTCGCCCTGCTGTGTGTGCGGGCTGTCTCCTCTGCTTGATCTCTCACAGTGCCAAACTCTGTTCCCTGCGAGCGTCGCGACGCATGGGGACGGAGCACGGCGCCAAATTCAAAAAGTTAAAAACACACAATACATACAGTATACTGTAATTTTACAGATTACATTACTGTATCAAATCATTTCACATCCCTTTTGTCCCTAATGCGTTGTCCCTTGGTCTGCCTGCACTTTTATATTATATATACAATTCTTTATGCCTGGAAACTGGAGATTGTCCATAGCAACCAAAAAGTGTCCCTTTACGTCAAAAGTGGTTTTAGACCAGCTAGAAAATAGCGATAATAAATTAGAATCACTTGCAGAATTGAGCGATAGCGATTTGTGGGGAAATTTGTCATCAAACACTGGAAGTAACGACAGCGACAATTCAGCAACTGAGCACATTTCTGTGTTTTTGATTTGATTATATTATTGAATACATTTTATTATTATTATATTATTATTTGTTATAATTATTTATAGTTATTTTTTATATAATACCGGTAATTTGTGATTTCGTGTTTCAAACTTTATCATACCTGGGATGTCTACTAGACTCTGGTTTGGACAGATTTAAGTGTGTTATAACTAAGAATTGCAGGCCTACAATATAAAATGCCAAATTTCCATGCAAAATAATGGTACCGCTTTGAGCATCAAAAATCTGACATAATCATACTGCCAGGGAAAAGAAAAAGAAAACAATGGGACTTTAAATGAGGCGGTGACCGGGTAAGGTCAGTTGCCTCCATCCCAATCTAATTGACACAAACAAGAGTCTTCTTGTTTGTGTCAATACTGCCAGGGAGGTTAAAAAATGCCTCTAGACTATCTAATATGCATGGACACATAGGGGGTTATTTACGAAAGGCAAATCCACTTTGCACTACAAGTGCAAACTACAAGTGCAAAGTGTACTTGAAATTTAACTGAAAGTGCACTTGGAAGTGCAGTCGCTGTAAATCTGAGGGGAAGATCTGAAATGAGGGGAAGCTCTGCTGATTTTATTATCCAATCATGTGCAAGCTAAAATGCTGTTTTTTATTTTCCTTGCATGTCCCCCTCGGATCTACAGCGACTGCACTTCCAAGTGCACTTTCAGTGCAATTACAAGTGCACTTTGCACTTGTAGTTTGCACTTGTAGTGGAAAGTGGATTTGCCTTTAGTAAAAAAAAAAAACACAGGATAACATTAGCTGCTTCTAAAGACATAAAAAAAAAAATGCTAAACGCCTCTAGAAGTAACCAGGGTATATGGACCCTAAAAGCAATTTCACATGCAAAGCTGTATTGCCTGTAGTGTAGTTTCAGACTCTGGAGCTGTATTACCTAAGCATCCAAGGCACGAGCCGGCACAGATATATAAATATATATATATATATATCAGTGGCGTCACTAGGGTTGGTGTCACCCGGTGCGAAAAAAAATGGTGTCACCCCCCAACAACTATAGTCCCCCCTCAGTACAGACCCCCTCCACTAACTACAGACCCCACTCCCACAGTATAGATCCCTTCCCTCAGTACAAACCCGCTCCACTAAGTACAGACTCTCCGCCATCAATATAGACCCGCCTCCCTCAGTATGAACCCCCACCTCAGTGCAGACCGCTCCATCAGTACAGACACCCCCACCTCAGTGCAGACCCCCTCAGTTACAGACACCCCCCCTCAGTTACAGACACCCCTCGTACAGACACCCCCCTCAGTACAGACACCCCCCTCAGTAACAGACACCCCCTCGTACAGACTCCCCCTCGTACAGACTCCCCCTCGTACAGACCACCCCTCAGTTACAGACACCCCCTCAGTTACAGACACCCCTCGTACAGACTCCCCCTCGTACAGACCACCCCTCAGTTACAGACACCCCCTCAGTTACAGACACACCTTCAGTTAAAGACCCCCTCAGTTAAAGACCCCCCCTCAGTTACAGACAGCCCCCTCAGTTACAGACACCCCCCTCAGTACATACACCCCCCTCAGTACAGACACCCCCTCAGTACAGACACCCCCACCTCAGTACAGACCGCTCCATCAGTACAGACACCCCCACCGCAGTGCAGACCTCCTCAGTTACAGACACCCTGCTCAGTTACAGACACCCCCCACAGTACCAGACACCCCTCGTACAGACACCCCCTCAGTTACAGACACCCCCCTCAGTACAGACACCCCCCTCAGTACAGACACCCCCCTCAGTACAGACACCCCCTTGGTACCAGACCCCCCTCAGTACAGACACCCCCTCAGTTACAGCCCCCCTGGTGCAAACTCCCCCTAGTGCAGACCCCAGCAGTACAGACACCACCTCCCCCCATCAGTAAAGATGCCCCCCTTACCTTACAGACCTCAGAACAGAGCGGCAGATACACACAGCGGTGTGTCTCTCGAGCGCGGGCTCCTCCTCCTCCTCTGTGGATGTAAACAGAGAGGAGGCAGAGGGGGCGGCGGCTTCCTTCCGCTCCGCTGAGGGACACAGCCGCAGCGTGAGCCTAAGGCACAGGGCAGCGGGCGGGCGATGTCAGTGTGGCCGCTGCGCTACCCACGGGTGTCACCCCTCTGGTGGGTGTCACCCGGGTGCGGCCCGCCCCCCGCACCTGGCTAGCAACGCTAGTGCGTGTCGTCACATCATCACAGTGCAGTGTGATGATGTGACAGGCTGAGTCGCTCGCTGGCTCTGTAGGGTAGGGAGGAGGATTGGAATTTAGGAATAGGAAGAATAAGGAGCCGGAGGACACACACCAGGCGCAGCCGCGGCGCTGGAGGTGTTGTTCCAGGCTTCCAGCCCAGCGGGGTGAAATTAATCAATGAATGGGTCAACTGTAAAAAAAAAAAAAAAAAAAATTAAAAAAAAAAAAAAAAAAAAAAGGGAGGGTGTCACCCCTCTAGCGGGTGTCACCCGGGGGCGGACCGCACCCCCCGCACCCCCCTAGCAACGCCTCTGATATATATATATATTTCCTAAATATGAATTTGACGTAATACAGACTCCTTACTTAGACCTATTTGTCAGCGTGGTACCTTATTTACATTTTTTGGGAAAACATTACGCACATTCTGCTGCACTCTGCCTCATGCAATTAAGTATCCACATATCACATGATGCAGAACATATTTGAATCTGGTTGTCATTTCCTTTACGAGAGCAGCAGGCTGACAAGTAGATCTGGATGGATAAGAGGTATTTGGACATTTAGGGTCAATGTGCTTTGCTAGAGGCCTCCAAAACCACAGTCTGCAGCTGATTACCACACTTCTAAAAGCATTCACTAATGAAGAAAAACAAACAAAAGTATGCCGTCTGCACAAGAAGATCTTTAGTAAAAGAATGTGGTTTCAATGTATATACCACTGGGTCCTGGATGAGTCAGGCTACTACTTGACCACATAACCAAGCATATTTCTCATACCCAAGTGCCTGCGTTATTCCCACCCTTTAATTTGGTTATGGCCTGTGGGCAGCTCAACAGACAAAAAATATTGACTGAACTTGAATCAATAAAACAAAATGCAAATACTCACCAAACCATGCTTGCTGGTCTCCTTGAACTTCAATAGCTAGGCCAAAGTCTGCAAGTTTTACTGCTGCACCTTTTGATTTGCTAGCTAAGAGCAAATTTTCAGGCTTTTATTTATAAAGAAAATGGGAGAAAAAAATGTGATTAGAGAAGAGAATCCATACAGATCAATACATGTATCTATTACTGTAAATGTCATGTACAATATGTGGTTTCAATGGGAATGTAATGTTCTTCACACTTAAATTTATTGGTGATTTCTAAGGTTAATTATAATTTCATAAAAAAAAAATGTTGTTTGCTAATTACCGTACATTCTATAAAATAATCACAATAACTATAATTGCATGCATAAACTAAACCTAAAATAAAGTAGATCTCAAGGGGGCTTATTCAATAATGTCATGCAAATATCAGTGAAGATATATGAAAAACATTTTATCCGTAGCAGCCCATCAGATTTCTGTTATTGCAGTCAGATAAAGTACATTGATTTTTGACTTTATGCTATTTGAACTGGTGTTTGGAATACAATTTAGAGCATTTGGAAATAAAATGAAATGTATTCTTTATGAAGTACAGCTGTGAACACCACTGTGTTCAAAGTAAAAACAAATTGACAATCCATTTTTCTGTCATTTTGTGTTATAATTATTTTTTGACTACTCAATACAGGTTATAAATTGATACATAGCTACTAAATACACACAATATGTTGGAGCCAATATATCATTTAATTCAAGCTTAGTAGGAAGTCTACTATAAATGAGAACAGGTTTTTGTGCATGTTAATTTACCCCCCAAGCTGGCTACATTCATTTTGGTGATGTTTACAATATGGCAAATTATGCACTCTACTCTAAGTACAGTAATGCTCACATACATTTCACACAACACACAATAGCATGGGAAAAAGTGAGCCTTATTATATGAATATGTTGTGCATACATGGGTCAGTTTTTTGTTCAAACTGATCAGATTCCCCCATTCACACATTCAAGGTAGATTAAGGAATCCTCCCAGCTGTGTCATATTCTGACAAGCGGGAAGACTTCCGTGCCGTCAGAATACATAGATCAGCACTGCAGTCTATAGCCTGCTGCGCTGGTTGAGTAGCTTTTTTCCAACAGGGTGGTTGAACAGAAGTCGACCACTAGACTGACTTTTGTTCATCCACATGTGGCCATACATGTACTGAAATTCACCAGTCAGTCCTGAACTGGACGAATTTTGATCAATGTATGGCCAGCTTTAGTGACTTGTCTTCAATAACAAGGAATCAATTAAAACATTACTCTATTCAGTTGAATGATGATACTATCATATTTGCCTAAGGAGTGTCACTTTGCAAGTGTGAGGTTTTCAGTAAATGTCCTTCCATCACAGCTCACACTGGTAAATTCCATATGGAGTCTTGTCTAAAACTGACTAGCATAGCAATGTGAGCAGTATAAAGTATTTAGTGTTCCGCCTATCATGGACATTCTTTCATCCTCGGACAAGAGGATGAAAGAATGTCCGTGATAGGCGGAACACTAAACACAGTGTCTGCTGGGAAACTGCGTGTTCCACCTATCACGAAACAGAACGAGGAGGAGGCGCGACTTTTCAATAATGGGCGGCCGCCGTCTGACTCTGCAGTGCACCATAATCAGATAAACAGAACGAGGAGGAGGCGCGACTTTTCCACAATGGCTGCCCGCCGGCTAACTCTGCACCATAATCAGGTACACGGTCAGGAGTATAGAATCAGGTATGGCGATCGGCATGGCTGCAATGGGCACATTGAGGTGAGATTGCAATGGGCACAGTGAGGTGAGATTGCAATGGGCACAGTGAGGCTTGCAATGGGCACAGTGAGGTTGCAATGGGCACAGTGAGGCGTGCAAATGGGCATTATTGACCCTCTTTTCCACTTACAGTAGCTGCTGCATTCTCACCCTAGGCTTATACTTGAGTCAACATGTTTTCCCAGTTATTTCTGCTAAAATTAGGGCCTCGGCTTATATTCGGGTCGGCTTATACTCGAGTATATACGGTACTTTACTGAATAAATGAAAATCGCATATACTGGTATCGTACGAGAAACATTTTTGTGTTTGTCCCTTTTGATAATTTTGCACAAACTGTCGTTATCAGCTCTCGAAAGCTGTGTACTAACGATCAGATTATTGTACAATCGCTTTAAAAGCTGTTCTTCTCATCTGATTTTTTGATGGTGTAGGGCTTTAGGAAAATTCCTGATAAGGGTGGCAGACCGCAACAAGAAACAAAAAAAGTTATTTTAGAAAGTAGGGAATGTTCAACACTCTGGCTGTTACTCTCTGGGTCTTCCCGTTCCACTGACAACTGCCTGCTCTTTATTTCTCTTCCCAGAAGGTTCACTGAAAGCAATAAAAACTCAACAGAAGAATTTTAATTTCCCAAGTCTATCAAAAAGAGTACATTTTTGGCAGAAGTTGTGATTTAAGTGAGAAGTAAGGGAATAGCAAAAAAAAAAAATCATACTCACCTGGATGGCTGCAGCAGCATCCCCACTGGCTCTCCACCACTGATCACTCAGTTCTCCCCCTCCCTTCTAAGCAGAGAACAGTGACTGTCAGTCATCGGCTCTCTGTTCTGCCCCTCCAGCACTCACTGGAGCGCTGGACTTTGGAGGAGGTGGGAAAGGGCTAGCTAAGGCTCTCAGACCTCTGGGTGGATCCCGTTTGTGAGGTGGTAAGGATTTAGATGAAGGTGTTAGGGATTTAAAGCAAGTTATGGAGAGATAGTAGATGTAAAGAGTTGTATGGAGTGGCAAGGAATTCAAAGGGAAGTATTGGGTGGTAGGGATTAAAAAAGAATTATGGGGTGATAGGGATTTAGAGATAGGTATGTGGTGGTAAGGAATTCAAAGGGTGGTATGAACTCAAAGGAAGGTATTTGGTGGTAGGGGATTTGGGGGAAGGTATGGGGTGAGAGAGATTCAGAGGGAGGTATAGGGTTCCAGGATTAACAAGTAAATTGTCAATCCTTCCTTTCAATTTACAAACATGATTCAGAACTCAGTTGTTCCGGCTCAGAATCTCCTTTCCAAACAACATACATGACCCAGGAAACATGATGAAATTCTGCGCTAATCACCCATATACTTACAATTTTGCAACTCAGATGGTGTATAGGGATACTAGTTTAACTGTTCTGGAATAAACTTGTATCCAGTGAAGTCAAAAATCTCTTCTGCATACTTGTTCCATGTCAGTGACACCCACCTAACCAGCTGTCCCCTGGACACCATTGTAATCCTCCTTCTCTATTCTGCATTCTTTAACTCATGTTTTTTCAGTGGTTCTAAAATCAAAAGGTTTTTCTAACTTAATGCGTTCTATATCCAACATCACTCCAGCTCTGTGTCTGACTGCAGCTCTTCTCTCCCCTCTCCCTGCTCTCACAGGCTTCACTGAAAGCAGCAAGAGCACCCACAAGAGGAATTAAGGGGCCATGCTCTGTGCAATACCACTGCACAGAGCAGGTTAGTATAAACCTCTTTTTTATTTTTATTTTGTAAATCTTGACTTTACAAACACTTAAATGACTTATCCACCCTTCTAAAACATGCACTGCACAATAATTAAAGAAGAGATCCAGCTTGGACCAAATGCATATTCCATACCTGGCCGATGCACCTCAAAGCTAAAAATCACTAAAGTACACATCACTACTTTCCATTTGCTTACTCGTCCCATGCCCAACACAGGACGACGGCTGCTCGGCACAGGCACTGTTCAGAGAATGCTTTGCATCTTCTGAATAAATGAAAAGCATTTCCTGATTGGAAAAGGTGGAGAAGTGGAGCGGTGAAATCTTGTGAACTGACAACTTCCAGTACTCTGCCTGTGCTGACTGTTATGAATTAGATTGTTTTTAGAGGGTTAAAGAACCATGCCTTTCTATGTTAGGGACAACAGGAGAGGCTTCATAGTTTTACCTGGTCTTGGTTGCCCTGATAGAGAAGGGTGAACATGTAGGACTGGAAGTGTGTTACTGACAAAATCACAAGGTGATAATAACAGAAAGCATGATGAAAGAAAATGAATGCAGCCACAACATCTAAGGACTGGTAGACTACAATATATTTTTGTTTGGGGGTTTATTTATGTTTTAAATAGTATACCTCAAAACTTTAGCTAATTTCAAGTTTTTTTTCACACTTACTGAAAAAATGGTGAAGTAACACAGTACACGCTACCCATCCCGCAACCCCTGACTCTCGTTGTACTTACAGACTCCGGCAGTGCCAGTGCAGCCACTCCAGCAGTCTGGAGATTTGAAACCCCCGTGGGAGGGGAGGGTGTACCGTGTTAGTTCACCTTTGCATTTTTTCTGTAAAGGTGAACTAACACTTTAAGAATAGTTTAATTTGCAATTTGATTAGTAATGTAATACCCATGGCCCTCCTTCCTTACTGCTTTTTACATCTATATCTGGACATCAAACATGTCTTTTAAGTTTGTTATATATGTTAACTGAATTGACACACTCATCAGGTAGGGAAACCATAATATAAAATGTAGAAGTATAGGCAGTGCTATGTTTTAGACAAGAGATGGGCACCCAGACAAACCGCATTACCTATCTTTCAGTAACTATAATAACAGAGCTTTGGACAAGGTATGCATTTATGTACGACTATGTATAGTTGTATACAAAACCTTCAAGCATTCAGAACTCTATTAAAACGACTTCATCTCAATAGTTTTCCAGTTTTAAAGTATACTATTAAAGAAAACAAAGGGGGGTATTTCGCGCTACTAATGAGTAAATGAAATGAGAATTGGGGTGATATATGAGCAATAAGCTGCAAAAACTAGATGTGTTCACCCTACACTATAGTAAATATGTTAAAAATTGTTTTCGCGCTAGAAGCTACACATACATACCTACACTTCTAAATCAAGTAAATGAGGTGCAATACAGTGAAAACGTAATAAATTCTAAAGTGCAAATAATAAATACCTAAATCAATATGGTAAAAATTAAAATGCTGATCAATGTATCAAAGTACCAGTGTATAATATATAAACAATAGTGCACAAGTGCTAATAAATACAGAAAAAATATATATATACTGTGCAATCCATGAAAAATAAATAATAAAAGTCCTGGATAAAACGTGATAAAAATCCAGTGAATGGATCTCACTCAAACAAAAAATGAATGAATGCTCCAAAATAGTGATGCAGTGGAACTAAAATATGCACACAGTGCACAAATAATGAACTGAAAATCAGTGCAAACAATTGGTGTGTGATCCAAAAAAGAGTGTCACTGAAAAAACTCCTGCTATAAGTGTGTAATAAAAAATTATAAAATGCAGCGCTAGCGAATATAAATGTGCTCAATACAAACGTATGTGCGAATGTCAACCATCTAAACCTTTCGGGATGATGGTACACACTATTAGTGAAAAAATTATGCACCAATGATTGGTGTCACCAGAAATGCAGTGGGTGTAATACTAAATGTTACCACTAAAAAGTGATCAACTAAGTAAAACCAGAAAATATACTGTGCAAAACATTAAATGAACTGAACAACCAGGCAAATAGCTCTAGGAGTAATTCACAGTACTACAGATGGGTTTCAACATCAAAGAAATAATGTCCCATTTGCAACAGTGGTTGTAATATAGAAGGAAGGGAAAAAAATGCTTTAAAATAAAATAAAATAAAAGTCACCCAACATCCAACTTCTAGGACCAATAATGTTCGGTGAAATTCAACAGTTGGCTCAATAGCAGCAGAGATCAGAGGACCATGTGGGGAATAAAAAGAAAAAGCAACTTGTGAAGTACCGCTTAGGAACAGATTAACAATACGCTGTTATTGGGAAAACTCACAAGCCTTCAATGATAACCGAGCGTCAGTGTGTTCCGGGTTCACAACGGCGTGCGTTCCACAAGAACCGGAAGCAGCGTCACTGGTTCTTAGTGTTGACCGGAAATTTGTCAAATGGGACATTATTTCTTTGATGTTGAAAACCATCTGTAGTACTGTGAATTACTCCTAGAGCTATTTGCCTGGTTGTTCAGTTCATTTAATGTTTTGCACAGTATATTTTTCTGGTTTTACTTAGTTGATCACTTTTTAGTGGTAACATTTAGTATTACACCCACTGCATTTCTGGTGACACCAATCATTGGTGCATAATTTTTTCACTAATAGTGTGTACCATCATCCCGAAAGGTTTAGATGGTTGACATTCGCACATACGTTTGTATTGAGCACATTTATATTCGCTAGCGCTGCATTTTATAATTTTTTATCTCTCAAGGTGTTAGTGCCTTATGCTGTAGCAGCTGCGCATATAATAATTTCTTTTCACTTGTCATTTATTTTTGTATGTCTCCATAAGCGCGAGTTTTAGTTTTTGTTTATAAGTGTGTAATAGTCACTAAATGTGCTTTCTTCTATGCTGGTTCTGCTTATTTATAAAAGTATGTCAAATGCTCGTACATCAAACATAAAATAAATGCGCTTGGCAAAAACACACAGCGGCGTGATACGCCGTCTTACTGTTCCTCCGGGTACTTCCGGTTTGCGGTAACCTCACGAACTGTGTGTTTTTGCAAAGCGCATTTATTTTATGTTTGATGTACGAGCATTTGACATACTTTTATAAATAAACGAAGTTCACAATCATTACTACACTATTGGAGGCCTTTCTTCTTTTCTCCTATCCCTGTTCTGGTATCCACATTGGAGACGACCCCCCCCCCCCCCTCCCTTCTTTCTCAATCCAGGTTCACAGTGGAGAGGTGGTGGAGATTTGTTGGATATTGGTTGGAACATCCTCTTGAGCAGAACCAGCATAGAAGAAAGCACATTTAGTGACTATGCTTTATTATATCTATCTAGAGGTGAGAGTTCTGTGAGACTATACATGGACATAGTAGTATTGATTTACTAGTGGAACCACATTCACAGAATTTAGTCTATATCAAGATTGATAAAGAGAAGACTATCACCAAGATTTTGGATCACTTGTTTACACACTTATAGCAGGAGTTTTTTCAGTGACACTCTTTTTTGGATCACACACCAATTGTTTGCACTGATTTTCAGTTCATTATTTGTGCACTGTGTGCATATTTTAGTTCCACTGCATCACTATTTTGGAGCATTCGTTCATTTTTTGTTTGAGTGAGATCCATTCACTGGATTTTTATCACGTTTTATCCAGGACTTTTATTATTTATTTTTCATGGATTGCACAGTATATATATATTTTTTCTGTATTTATTAGCACTTGTGCACTATTGTTTATATATTATACACTGGTACTTTGATACATTGATCAGCATTTTAATTTTTACCATATTGATTTAGGTATTTATTATTTGCACTTTAGAATTTATTACGTTTTCACTGTATTGCACCCCATTTACTTGATTTAGAAGTGTAGGTATGTATGTGTAGCTTCTAGCGCGAAAACAATTTTTAACATATATACTATTAAAGAAACCACTAGCTGGAACCATTAATAGAATCACACATTTCAAATATATCTGAGGATTAGCTGTACAGCACTAGACTTGACTTTATATTAATTACATTCTAAAACTAAGTAAGAAGGCTTCTTAATTTTGTAGAAACTATTGAACTGCGCATTTGGCATTTTTTTTTTTTTTTTTTAATTAAATGACATTGTAATTTGTTTTGAAAGCACATAGGATTAAAATGATACTTTATCCACATTACTATCACTGTATTTTAGAATATAACTGAAGGCAAAACTTTTGTTTAGTTTTGGATAGAGTGGAGATGGATTAGAAAAGTGGTTCTCAACCTCAGTCCTCCTCAAGTACCCCCAACAGACCATGTTTGCAGGTTTTCCTTTATCTTGCACAGGTGCTTTAAATCAGATTCAATGGCTTGGTATTTTGGACTGCTATTTTATCTAAGAAAAATTCCCAAAACATGGCCTGTTGGGGGTACTTGAGGACTGAGGTTGAGAACCACTGGATTAGAACACCTGTCAGAATGCTGTCTGTGCCCGTTAGGGAGAATCGGCCACTCTATCTGTCCTGTTTAGCATATCAATGAAAGTAACAGGAAATCCCAAATATTGGTTGTCCCCATATATCTTTCAATGGGGACCCTAGTTCTGATGACCCTGGTGACAACTGGGGATTTCCTCACTTTAGAGGAATTTTCTCTCACTTTCTGTTTTGGCTTTGGGACAGTAAGTGAAGTGAATTCTGCCCAATGGCACCCATATGGCAAAAATTAACTTTACAGGGGTTATAACCCTCCCGTAAGCTGGCCATAGACAGTTTGAACCTTGGCCAGATGAGCAGGAACCGGCTGAGATCCGAACCATGTATGAGCAGGCTAAATGTACTAAGTTGATCGATCCATCAACTTTGGTACAACCAGCCTGCTGGATTTTACATGCGATTATTGCTATTTACTGTCATAAACACTAGCAATAATCACTGTGTTCTCCCGGTGGGGATGGCTTCCTCCGCCCCCCCCCCCCCACTGGGAGAACACAATGGCTCTGTGGGAGGGATTCCCCCGTCAACACTGTTGCAGGAAAGAAATTCTCTCTGTCTATGGCTGGCTTTATGCTATCCAAAATTACCAAAAAATACGTTTTGTCTTTAGTTCTACTATAAAAGAATGAGAGATAGGCAGACTCAGTTTTGTGGCACCCTGTTTACAAAGACACGAGTGACCAGTGTTGCCTGTGATTTCATTAGACAGTGAAGGTCATAAGCAAAATGCATACAACCAATCAGAGTGACTCTGTGCCTTTTGATCACTGGGTTGGCCAATCACAGCACCTACAAATGTAAACACTGCCTGTGTTTATATTTGAGAGTTATCTCCTTTTCTCTCACAATGGTGGAAGAAGGATTACATCCTGTTTGACTCAAGTATGTTGGATTTTAAAGTGGAACTGACCACCAATGATTGGGGTATGGGCTTAAAAATGCCACTGACCACAAAAGATTTCAGAGCAGGAGTTTTACTGCTACTACTTGGCATTAGTGGGCAACTGTTCACCACCTCAATATCAGCATGTTTTTTTCATCTCCAAAAATGTATGGGAAAAAAATAGACTTTGGGGTATCTACTTTCGAAAAAGGGGATTTTTTGTTGCCATGTCCTGGCATTTTAGGGTAATAGTCAGCCAAAACATCAAATTTATTTTTAAAATGTTCAGTCTTTTTTCCTTTATGTAGTAAATCCAAAAGTTATTAAAAAATCACCAAAGTAAAGCTCAATCTCACAATTTTTTTCTTTTATAAAATTCCATTGGGTACAGTGTTACATGACCAAATAATTATCAAAGAGCTGAAAAGTGAGAAATGGCCTGCTAATGAAGAGGCCTACACGGGCTAGTTAGTACTCAAGTGGTTTAAAAAATATGTTACACTATAGTCTATGCTTCCACAAATTTAGCAAATCAGAAAAGCTAGAATAGTGATACACAATGCAGAGTCACACATGCTGAACAGTAGCCAAACATTGCCATTCCATCAAAGATAACATTTCATGAAGCGTTCACTTACCTTTAAATCTCGATGGACTACGCCCATCTGATGACAGTGCAGCACAGCCTCCAAGATCTGCTGAATGCAATGACTGCATGCAAACACCAGGGGGTGTGTGTTAGTTCCAAGCTTACACCCATTGTCTGTACACTCTCAGAAGAATGGGTTCAAATTTACAACAAGCAATCAACTGGCATTCTTTAAAATAACCCTCTATTTATCTGTGCTACATAAAAAAATATTATTTTTTATTTTTATAATAATAAATAAATATATATATATATATATATATATATATATATATATATATATATATATATATATATATAATGGACATAATGTGAACAATGCCAAGCAAACCCACAAGCGTATTTAAATGGCTTTGTATTTAACAATGGTGTATTTTTAGTACATTGCTTCAATAACTTCAAATGTCGTTTTATTTATTGAAATAACCAGTTCCGAAATATTGCCAGTTGTTTTGGAATCGTAAACCCAATGTCTGAGGACAGAAGTGGGGGTGAAGTCTGCAGACTGCATAAAATGTCATGGCAAACCTTAACTCTTAAAATTCATCATGCACAATATATACACACCACCCAATTATAATACCTATTATCTACTGATACTGCTAGCCACGAAGAATATGGAGCCTGCAGACATCATGCACATACCTTGATGTAACATTTTAAGAGAGGAATGGTAAGAACAGGCAGAAAGAGATACAATTCAGCCATTTCCACCCTAAGCACAGCATTAGGCAACTTGTTAGCACCAGATACTGACCTTTAGGTCTCTGTGAACTATGCCATTAAGATGACAATGATTTACACTTTCTAGAATCTGCTGTATACAATGACTGTGAAGATACAAGGGCAGAACGGAAGGGGAAACATTAAAGGCAAAATATTAACAATGTACATTCAACAGAAAACATACACAAAGACATTTGCATGTATCAGGCAGAATTGAATAACACTGTATTTTGACAGAACATGCACACATCAGACATATAACAGTGCTGTCATTTATCATGTGATCAGGAAATACATGAAATTGTACTTATTATCTATACATGGAATTACATACAGGAAAATTAACATGCACATTCCATGCTTAGTAAAAAAGGGACTAATGAGTAATAAGTACATTTTCAACACTGTTTTTTTATTTTTTTATAAAATAACAATTTTCACAGGTAATCAAGGGTTGATCACAGTAGGGTTATGGAAATGTAAACTTTGTGAGAAACATCAGAAAAAAAAAATGAACAGAGGAACTATTTTAATCTTCTAAAAGATTAAAAAAATACATAAATAAAAGAAAGTTTGCAGAATTACAACCTTAAATCAGGATAGAGTTAATGAGTTCTTTGTTTGATGTCAAATACAGAGTATTTATGCTCACAAACCAATACAGAAAACCTGTGCAAATGGTCTGTGAGGATGGTATAGCTCAGCATTGTACAACACTGATGGCTTATAGAGAATACAAGGCAGTCTTGGTCTACCGAGGCTGCGTTGTGCATCTGAACAAGAGACAGCAACAGAGTCTGGATACATACAGTGATTCCCATGAATATATGTGGATGTGGCTGAAGACCTAGGAAGCTCCTGATACACTCCTATGAAACCCTTTTCACACTGAGGCAGTTTTCAGGCGTTTTAGTGCTAGAAATAATCTCTGAAAAGCACCTGAAAACTCCCTTCCATTCATTGCAAGTGGTGCGCTTGCGGGACGTTGGAAAAAGTCCTGCAAGTAGCATGTTTGGGGCCCATTGAAATGAATGGGCAGTGCTTCCAAAGCGCCTTAAAATCACTTTGAAAGAGCTGCAAAATTTATTTTTTCTTTAAGGTCAAGTTACCTTAAAAAAAAAACGCCCGGGTAAAGCCCGAAAAACGCCTCTAAAGCCCTGCAAAAACAACTGGCGATTTAGTGCTGTTTTAGCGGCGCTTCATTGTGAAAGGGGTCTTAAAGTAGAATGCTCTAACATTTTGCATTTGCCACAATGAAGTGTCACAGAAGCATGGCACTTTTAGTGCCAGAATGTGGCGTTCTACCATAAGTAAGGACACCTCACAGTGTTTTAAGTATATTTGCCAATTCAGAATGCATAACTATTTAGCCAATCAACCTAGTCTAGTCAGTGAGAACGCTAACAGCAATAAGAGACATAAGCTTTCCTAGACTACAATAGAAAAGGTAAAATAAAAGTTAGTCACATGCTCTAACCGACCAGGAAGATTGCAGAGTAGGCCATATATTTGCACATACCTATCTTAACCCGAAAAACCTCACCTCACGTTTTCCATGCTCCAGTTTTAGTAAATCAACAATATTGTTTCCAATAGAGCAATGTAACAAATTAAACAGCACTCAACATGATGTAGAATACATCTTTCCATGCTATACTGGAGCAATCGCACTTTTGTGAACGTAATTTTGGCCAATTTTATTTTACTACATTTCAATGTGAAAGTTACTTCAGAATGTTGGGTTGACCCCTGGTCTTCTAGAAACATATTATAATCTGTATTCTGGGGAAATATGACAAGTCAATAAAACCTTTCCTTTCAGGACCTTCTTCTTAATGCAGTAATTAAGAGGTCCCTCTTGTGTGAATGATCCAAATGTTACAAACACTAATGGATATCTTGAGCAATCCAATATTTATTAGACCAAAGGCCATCACTGAATTCTGGCTCTATCAATATGCAACGATTTCTGAAGCTTATTAGCCTACTCTTGGTATTTAAACAACATAGAATTTTATAGCCTGACTCGTACTGCAGTCTAATAAAAGGAGAAAAAACTCAAAAGGTTTTTTCAACACATTTTTTTTTCTTACATTCTGCTATAGATTATAATTACAACTTTCCCTTCAAATACAACTGTTTATAAAAAAAATTATCCCAATTGGGATAAAAAACATATCTCAATATTTATTTGTATATCCCAAACAGAAGACTAATTATGGAAACACTAATCTGATAGGATAGAAGTAATTAATTCACCAAAAGGATCAGTTAAACATATTTAGCTAGATTGCTTTTCTCCAGTTAATTTCATTCAGTGAATGGCCAGTTTTAGAACCTTTGTCAAATTACAGTTCATTAGACCTACAGCCGTCTTGGGTTTTGTTAGGAGAATTTGCCCCATGCTGTCACCAGGACAGGAAATTAGGGTAAATCTCCAACAGCACCAGAGACAATTTCCTGAGCAAAGCTTAAATTGGATGTAAACCCAATTTATGAAATTTGTGCTGGGCACATATATCTGCAGTATTTTGTTATCTTTCTTCAAAGAGCTAAGTCCCATAGCTCTCTCCTGACCCTTTCCTCTGTTATCAGCCTGATAACTCCTGACAAATTCTCGGACACATCAGATAAAAGCAGCCTGAAATTTCTGTCCGGAGAGGTTGCTATTACTAGATTAGTGGGGAGCTGGACCTGTTACAAAACACCTCTGAGAGTGTCTGCCTACGATGAGAGGGGGTGTGTGCCTTTCCTCCAATCAGTAATTTTAGCTATCTTGGCTGTATGCCCAGACAACACACCCTGTGTTAAAACAGGAAGAGAACATTTCCTAACACAATCTGAACTTTCTAAACAGTATATAAATGTGAAGACAGCAGATATGCATGTAAAACCTATGTAGGGAGATTTGGTTCATCCCTATGTATCATCTGAGGCTGTTGACTTCACTGGGTGTATGGAGGGTTTACATCCACTTTAAGTTATACTTAAACTAGATAATATTTAATTTGATTTATATCTTTTAGAGATGGAAAACTTAGGGCACATCTGGTCTGAGAAAGCCTTGCCAATTTCCAACTGGTACACACGGTCGGACTTTTGCCCGTCCAAAATCACATCGGAATTCTGACGGAATTCCATCAGGGTAAAAGAGAACATGTTCTCTATCTAAACTCCGACGGAATTCCTCAGAATTTCTGATGGAAAAAGTCCGATGGGGCATACACATGGTCGGAATATCTGATGGAAAAAAGTCCGTCTGACTTTTTCCATCGGAAATTCCGATCATGTGTACAAGGCTTTAGAGTCCATGCACACTAAGCTTGATAAAGTTGCCAGGTCCTTTGGCAAAAAAAAAAAAAAAATGCTCACATAGCGTTTTTGTACCGGCGTTTAGAAGTATTTAGCATTTTTTTCTGCCAGAAAATTCCTCTCAAAAACGTAAACCAGAAGTTTTTTTATTTTTTTTTACTGGCTCTAAACACGGAGCCTAAAATATGCCTGTAATCACTCCTAATGTGCATGGACATATAGGTTAACATTGAGCTGCTTCTACAGGCAAAATGCTAAACACCTCTAGGAGCAGCGTTTTTATACCCAGTGTGCGTGGACCCTAAATCATTTTGATATATACTCTGACTAGCCAGAACATGTACAGCATATTTTGCATTAGTGATCCAAGTGTTTCAAGGACTGAGCCTGACAGATGCCCTTCCCATGAAAACATAAAAAGTGATTATTTTATTGCTTATTAAGAAAACACATGGTGATAATTGCTATGGTACAACAAGTCCACAGCAGGGTGTACATGCAAGATCTGCCAGTTTATACCCAACCTTATGTTTTCTATGAGTGTAAATGATTGGTACAACAACTGAAAAGAATTAGGCACCTGCATTTGATTACATTTTCCATGAAGGCCAATCATTTTGGTCTGATTAAATGGCCGTTTAATTAAACTGCTCATTTAAGAACTCTTTTTTTCAAATATAATATAATTTCACTAAATCTATTAAAATTTCTAATGGTCATATGGAGGAGATTTAGTAAAACTGGTGCACACAGAATCTGGTGCAGCTGTGCATAGTAACCAATCAGCTTCTAAGTTTAAGGTCCCTTTCACACGGAGGGGACTCCATTAAGCGGATCCGCCTGCTCAGCGGGGATCTGTCTGCTGATTCCCGCTGAGCAGGCAGATGACAGGTCCGTGTCCGCTCCACTATGCATAGCGGACATGGAAACAGCCTGCTGTTCTCTGTCTGCTTCCATCCACTAGACGTCTGTTTTTGGTGGACCAGATGGATTGGATGCAGGTGATATAAATGGACACATCCGTTTACATCCGCCTCCCCATAGAGAACAATGGGTGGTCCGATCGGGTCCGCCTGAAAAACAGACAGGCAGATCCGTTCAGTCCGCTCGTGTGAAAAAGGCACTGAGAACCGAGCCACCGAACATCGCCGATGGCTCAGTTCTCACTCCTCCCTGAGCAGAGCGATGCTGTCAGTCAGCATCGCTCCTGCTCTACTTGTCAGCGCTCATTGGAGCACTGAGCAGTGGAGGGGTGGGGAGAGGCCATCTCAGCGGCTCGCTGAGACAGCCATTAATCAGGGCAGCTGGCGGATCCAGACTTGGAAGTTGGGATGACGCGCTGCCACGACTGATGGCAGTGATGTCAGCGGAGAGCAGACTTAGACAGCTCTCCACTGAAAATGGGTCACAGGAGTGCAAAACAAATTGCACTCCTGTGACCCTTAGGAGAAGCCCAGCCTAAAAAGCTCTAAAGTGATTGTAAAGTCTTGTTTAAAAAAACAAACAAAAAAAACATGTTATATTTACCTGCTCTGTTTATTTTTTTTTGCACAGAGCAGCCTGGATCCTCCTCTTCTCAGGTCCCTCGCTGGCTATTTTGGCCCCTCCCTCCTGTCGAGTGCCCCCACAGCAAGCAGCTTGCTATGGGGGCACCAGAGCCGAGCCGCAGCTCCCTGTGTCCATTCAGACACAGAGCTGTGGTTTGGCTCCGCCCCCTCTCTCTCCTGATTAACGAACTGACTTTGATTGACAGCTGCAGGAGCCATTGGCGTCGCTGCGGTGTCACAACCAATCAAGATGGAGAGTCCTGGATGGCCGTGGCAGTTATGCACATTGCTGGATAGAGAGGGAGCTCAGGTAAGTATTAGGGGGGCTACTGCACGCTGAAGGTTTTTAATCTTAATGCATAGAATGCATTAAGATAAAAACCTTCTGCCTCTAGAATCACTTGGATTGTATAAGCTGCAGTTAGAAGCTGATTAGTTACTATGCACAGCTTCTGTGTGCACCAGTTTTAGTAAATCTCCCCCCATTGTTACATGTATAGTCAGCATTAGGGATCTATAAAATATTCCAATAAAGCATAATACAATATCATAAAGGCAAATTAACAGCAGAAATCTGCATGATCAGCATTTTGTATGCTTTCATTAAAAAGTTCACACCCTTTTAACCTCTTGGCGCCGATGGCACACAAATATGTCGTCTCTTGGTGGGTGGGCCTTGGTGTCGAGTGGCCGCATATTTATGTACCACACTGCAAACATAGCTGTGCTGAGAGTGAGCGCCCTGCGTGCTCCCGACACAGTTACTGGCGGCTAACAGAAAGCTCCAGATCACTGCTTTTTTTAATTTTTTTTATTGGGAGCATTCCATGACAGCCAATCACGGTGGTCACATGATCATAGATCCTGCCCTGCCTCCAAGCATCTAAAACTCCTAAAGGGCCGGGAGGCGCCGACGCCAAGGGGTTAATTTGCTACGGGTCCTTTTAAAAACAATAGGCTTACTAATTTAATGTGATATACACATTATTTTGTTTTGCTTATGTGTGATTAAGACTGTGTTTAATAACCTCACTTGTTAAAAAAGAAAAAAAAAAAAACTTGGGCGTACCAAGTAGTGCTTGGGATCTGAAACACATATTGGGCACAGGATTACAAGGTAATGTTTACATTATAGATATATGCATATGATAGATTTTCATACATATATTACACAAGTCTTATGAACATATGTAAAATATGGTAAAATAATACATTTTGACGATAACCAAGCCAATTTAATACCAAATATAAGGATGCAATTTCCATATAATAAAAGTTTTATAAGAAGAAAAGTATACTCCTGTAACAGATATGGTATTTAAAAAAAAAAGTATTGTTATCAGTGAATGGGGTACAAATCATTTCACATAACTCTGAATCTATTTCATGAAAGAATGAATAAAGTAAAGATAATATCTAAACATACACCAGTGAATATAATAATTGTTCTTCACTTTAAAGGGAAACTTGTGTAATATATGGGATAATGTACTTCCTGTTTCTGTAAAATAAGAAGATTTTAGAGCCAAGGCCTATGTAATCACTCTCGGAAAAGCAATGTTGTGCATTATATTTATATGGTACCTCTAATAGCCTTGTATTTTACTGAGGCAGGTACATTATCGCCATTACATATACATATATGTACATAACAGACACACATTCTTGTAAGTAACAGGTACCATATATGCATATGGATTGAAGAATCATTGTCACATCAATGACTACTACGTTCTGATGCACTTAACAGATAACCAAAGTCATGAGTAGAGAACTCCATGGCTGAGAGAAGAAAATGCATGACAACACTTAGCTCTTGTTAGAAAATGGAAAACTACAGAAAGAGGGTGGGGTGGACATGGAACTGCTTGTTTTTTAGTAAACTTAAAGTAAAAGCGCAGCCAAAACATTTTTTTTCAGGTCTGGATAGCACAAGGAAGGCCATTTAATTTTTTTTTTTTTGCTGTCCCAATTTCTGTCGCGGTGGCAACATTTTCAGCAACAAGAAGGTGGGAATTCTTCCAGAATGGATAGAGGCAGCAAAAAAAAAAAAAAAAATATACCGGTATACGCATGTGCATTTTAACAATGTATGGCATAATGTGATTTCAGGTCCTGTTCGCAGTGGAAAGAAAAGTGAAAAAATGGATAGATGTTTTGCAGTGTTATTGGCACAGCAAGGCTTACAAGGTGACATTTCAGTGTAATAGGTGAGCGCAGGTCCACTATGGCAGCCACACCCGTATATTTGTCTGTAGCATCAGCGATGCCCTGAAGCTACAAAAGAATCCAGGTTGCAATTATTAGAACTGTTATACAAAACCATTTGTGTATAGGTGACATGTAAGCCTTGTATTAAAAACAAACATGCAAATGCTTACCACCTGCAAAATAGTTTATTTTTTAAATTGACAACTGTGTGGACATTCTTAGGCATGTACATGAGCAGCTCCTAATCTTGAGTTTAGGAGCTTTGGCGTTTTTTTTGCCAAAGCTTCTAAACGCAACTCTATAAAAGCCTATGTGTACATGTACACATAGGCTTTGATGATCGTTTAGGAGCTGTTGAGGTTAGAGGAGGCTCAACCTCCCCTAACCTCCCTCTCCTGAACACGGAAGAATCGCGTTCAGGATAGAAACGTTTTGACCGCTGGCCACAAAACACGCAAAATTTTGCTGTGTTTTGCATTTTCCCACGGCCAGCGGTCAAAGAAGTTCAAGTGTACATGAAGCCTTATAAGAGACACACATCTGATAAGTAAGAGGAGGTAAAAATATATGCCAACATCTCATTTGTAAACATGTTAAGGTAATTGTAAAGTCTCGTTTTTTTTCCTATGAAAATAACAAACATGTTATACTTACCTACTCTGTTGTAGTGGATTTGCACAGAGCAGCCCATATCCTCCTTTTCTTCAGTCCCTCTTCTGTGCTCCTGGCCCCTCCCTCCTGTTGAGTGCCCCCACAGCAAACAGCTTGCTATGGGGGCACCTGAGCCAAGCTGCAGCTCTGTGTGTCAATTCAGACACGGAGCTGTGGTTCCCCCCCTCTCTCTCCTGATTGGCAAACTGACTTTGATTGACAGCTATGGGAGCCAATGGCGCCACTGCTGTGTCTCAGCCAATCAGAAGGGAGAGTCCCAGATGGCTGAGACACTCGTGGACATCACTGCACAGAGATGGGGCTCAGGTAAGTATTAGGGGGGTGCTGGGGCAGCTGCATAGAATGCATTAAGATAAAAAACCTTCTGACTTTACAACCCCTTTAAACTTGAGGGAAAGGACAACTCTTAACATAGTTACAAATTAGATGTTGGCATATACTTTTCCTTATTGGCCTGCTTACACTAACGAGCTGCACTGAATGCTTGGTAGCCGGTGTGGGCTATGCGACATAGTGCCAATCTGATGATTACAGTGCACAGTGCATCGCACAGTTTACCTTCTACAAAGCAACACTGTGGTGTTAACTGACACCACATAAAGCAACTTTCCCCTGTCTATGCGTTGGGGCTGCGCTGGAAATAGCTGCCAAGGTAGCCCCACCACATCTGGTGTAAACAGACCCTAATTAAGGAACTATGTCTGTCTAGGTCATTTTTCAGGCATTTTTCTTTTTAGCCCACTTACAGGCATTTTTTAGCTCTGCCACCTTCATTTTAGGCTTGTATGGATTTTTTTTATTATTTTCAGCCAATAAAAAGCTAGTTACCAATCAAGAAGATGTGCCAAAAATACATTTTGTGTATTTCTCCCACTAAAGTATATTGGGGCCAAAACACATGGCACTGACTCAAAAGAAGCTTGTGTACTTTTTTTTAGCAGTGAGCCTTAAGCCACATTATGCTCAGGTGGGAATGGGCATTGATGAAAAATAATGGAAATCCTAGTGTTGAATGTCTACACAAGATTCACAACGCATTTCTGGTGAATCTTCAAATCAGGCTTTAAATTGCTCAGGTGTGAAGAGGGCTGTAAATCTATCCACAAAGCTTCACATTGAAAGCCTTTGAAATGAGAGATCAATAGGCTAATAGTAACAAGGTAAGCCTTGTCATTTATATCCTCCATATCACCAAACAGGCCTATAATATATAAACCAAGTGCTTCTAACAATGGTACTACAACACTTGGGGACTCCTTACTTTCCAGTGGCACATCCTTCAATGCATGCACAGAGTAGGGAAGACTTAAATACCTGTAAACTTACCTGGCATCTGCTTCACTATAGTATTCTCTTGCTACTATATCTTCAAATAATTCTCCACCAGTAACTCTGTTGAGAAATAGAAACATAAGTAGCTAATTAAGTGTTTTGTCATGTTCTCCCATGTTCTGTCCTATCATTGAATAAAGTGGGAAGTGTTGGAACCTCTATCAAGTTTTACTGCTGTCTGTGTTGTCATTAGAGATTTTCCCTCATTTCCTGTCCCACTGACAATATTGTAAGGCTAACAAAGTGGGTGGCTGTAATTTGTTACAGCACAACCCGATCAGCGGGTGCTGGGCAATGATTGATCGCCAGCACTCACTGATTGGCTCTGTCATTCAGGGAACGGAGCTCTGTGTTGTAAACAACACTGAGCTCCGAACACTGACAAGACGATCTTGCTGTTTTTTTATTCCCTGCAAAGCAGAGATAAAAACAGCAAGATCGCTTAGTAGAAGCACATAACACACACAGTAAACTTTGTTAGGCACAACCCCTTGATCACCCCTAGATGTTAACCCCTTCTCAACCAGTGTCATTAGTACAGTGACAGTGTATAGTATTAGCACTGATCACTGGCTGTATTAGTGTCACTGATGTCTGATGTAAGTGTTAGTGTATCCACCCAGCCAGCGTCAGCTAGTGTCAGATTGCCCGCAGCACTACAACAGTCCCACTATAAGAAACTGATCACTGCCATTACTAGTATAAAAAAAAAAATACAAATTCCAGTATTTATACCAGACGCTATAAATTTCATGCAAACCAGATAATACACACTGTCTTTTTTTTTTTAGCAAAGACATTTAGCAGAATACATTTTGACCTAAACTTATGAATACATTTTTTATTGGATATGTTTTATAGCAACAAAAATATGTTTTTTTTTTCTTTTTTGTTTATATCGCAAAAAAATAAAAAACTCAGTGGTGATTAAATGCCACAAAAAGATCTCTATTAGTGTGAAAAAAATTATAAAAATTGAATTTGCATACAGTGTTGCATGACTGCACAGTTGCCAGTCAAAATAGCGCAGTGCTGAATAGCAAAAAATGCTTTGGTCATGAAAGGGGTAAAAACTTCTGGAGGTCAAGTGGTTAAGGTAAAAAAAAAAAACTTCTGTCTTTAGAACCACTTTAAGGCTCAGTGGGTGAAAATCTCTGCAGAAACAGTATTTAAAACATATTTTGTGTACGCCTGGGGAAGGCCAGAATGTTCTTCAGTTATTGACCACTGTTCGTCTCCTCCCATTAGGGATTTCTCATATTACTTGCAATGTTGACTCTAAGCCAGAAAGCATGAGAAGATCTCTCCAATGGGGTCACAGGTAACGATAAAAACATAACAGACGGTTTAACTTTTTCCACAATCTGTCCTAAATTAAACTACATTTGAACAAAAACAGTACATTTCTATAGTATAATTAAAGAGTAGAAAATAGCTTTTTTAGAGTGAACTTTCATTAAAGAAAAATTGTATTTGGTTATAATTAAAAACAATATTACAATTTTCAAATTGATTTATTCATCAGAATTCATTTACATTTTTCATTTTCATATATTCATAAGTGCCAAAAGCAAACACAAAAAAATATAGACAGCCTTATAAACAAGTCTTTATTTAATGTATCATCAAGTGCAGTAGTGTGTTATAATACTAAGGTATACCATACAAATAACTAGATCCCTTACTAAAACATTGCATGATCCATCCTTTGTTCTCCACCTCCTGTAAACTGCCTAATCACCACCCTTGCAGCTCCCAGTGCCTTAAAAAACCTAGTACACACTAGTAGGTTTTTTTCTTTCAACCCAGCAGGGCTGGACAATCCGATGTTAGTTTAGCGATCTCCCCTGCTGTGCTATTGTATCACCCCCGTGAAAACACACTGGTCAACGCTCTCAGCCATTGGCTGAGAGCGTTGATCGGGAGACCATCAACAGACCTTTTTTGGTCATGCCCCATTGACAGAAGCCGAGCTGGAATGGCTGCAGTACACACAGGCTGAATGTTGGCTGGTGTCTATTGAGCCGGCCGATGCCACCCGACATTCGGCCCATGTGCACCAGTCTTAAGGCAGCTCTTTCATTCATATTTTTTCCAACCCACTGGTTGAAAGGAAAAAAAAAAAATCAGATTCCCCCTATCCACACATCGATGTGGAATGCGGGAATCTTCCATGCTGTGCTATTGTGTTCTGACAGGGGGAGACATCCCCCCTGTCAGAATACAATGATCAGTGATGCCAGGTATAGGCGGTGGCACTGATCAATCGGTAAAAACCCAATAGGCTAGCTGTACAGAAGTTGATCAATAGATCAACTTCTGTAAAACCAGCCTGTCCATACGTGGATCGAAATTTGTCCGGTCCCTGCAGAACCGGCCAAATTTTGATCCATGAATGGCCGGCCAAGGCTTGGGTTAACACTTGTTCGACAAATGCTCCGACATTGGGAGTTCATGTCGCATGACATGTGCAAATCAATGCTTCCCTATGAGAGCCGTCTTAACTGGTCCGACACAAGTCGGTCCGACTATGAAAATGCTCCCTGCACTACTTTGGTCCGACTTTGATCCTACTTCAGCCCATTGAATATCATTGAAGTCGGATCAAAGTAGGATCCTAGTCCTTACCATCCGACTTCTGACATCCGACATGGTGATTACAGCAACAGTAAAAGGAATTTATGTCACTCTGGGATTGTTTTGATTGGTCAAAGGACAAGTCGTACTATCTCAAAGTTGGAGCAAAATCTTATCTTGTCCATTTAAGTCAGATGGAAGTAGGACCCAAGTAGGACCGATGTAGGACAGATGTAGCTGGGCAAAGTAGGCTGATAGTCGTACAACAGTCGTGTCGTATCAGTGTGAACCCAGCATTAAAGCGGAGTACCACCCAAAAATGGAACTTCTGCTTTAAGGGAAGGTGACCCCCTGACATGTCTCTTTTGGCATGTCATTTTTTTTAGGGAGAGAACGGAAACCCTCTTTTTAGAGGGTTCCAGCTTCTACTTCCTCCCGGGGCACCGGCTGCACCGGAAGGAAGTTCACCTCTCCCCCCTCCCTCTCGGCAATCATCTGGGACACGTCACAGGTCCCAGATGTTTGTTCGGCCAGTCACAGTGCGCAGTGCGGCTCGCGCATACGCAGTGCGTGCCCAGCTGTGAAGCCACAGCCGGGTGCCCACAGTGACAATGCCGGCCACGCGGAGAGGAGGGGGAGACGAGCGGGGCTTCGTTCCCCCGCATTGCTGGACCATGGGACAGGTCAGTGTCCGATTAATAAAAGTCAGCAGCTGCAGTATTTGTAGCTGCATGAATTAATTTTTTTTTTTTTTATCCGAACTCCGCTTTAAGGGACAATCCTGAGAAACATTTTAGTCTGCTACCTAACCTTCCATTGATTTTTTTTGGTCCAAGTGTTTGTAGAAAGTTAAGGGCAGATTTTGGTAAATGATACTGGTATTAATGAGCACAGACTAAAGATAGTGGGATTCTGTTTAAATGTAAAGCATTATTATAGTCATTATTGCATGAAAATAATGCGTTTGGTTTCTCAAAGATTGGTGCTGCCATGATTTTTCTTAAACAAATAGATTTCAAAAGATTATATACTTTTTTTTTTTACACACAGTTTACAAATACAGATTAAAAGAACAGTATGTTATCTACTCCTAGATGATTATTTTTAAATTGGCAATGCTTTACAAAGTGCACACAATAATATCCATGACCAATCCTATTTCCACTATGCTCATCTATTAACAAGCATGTCATTTTGTGATTACGGTTCACTCTGGAACAAGCTGCGAATAACATCACATTTTAGGTTCTATTAAATCTATTATCCACTTTGACAAGATGCATCTGGCACTTTCCTGGTTCTGCTGATCCTAAGAAGGCATTTTAAACAGACAACAACGCTCATTTGATTTAAGATACTGTTACCATGGCATAGCACAAGTGTTGTAATATTTATCTGATATCAGAGTATTTTTTAGCTTAGGGTGGCCATTCCTTGATTTTAATAAGGAATGGGTCCAATTTGGGCATGGTTTGAAGTGATGAGGTTAGGGTCAAGTGATGAAGGAATATTATAGAAGGCAGTAATGAGTGCTTTACCATTGGAAGGGCTCATTATTGCACACAGAGGGAAATACAGGTCTATAAGTAAATGCAGGGGTGACTTGTCTATTAAGGAAGCACAGGTGCCGCCCCCCATATCCACGCGTCTGGCCCCTTGCAGGACACCGGATGCATGGATTTCATGGGGGGGGGGTTGCTTAAGCACCTGATTAAAACCAGAGGCTCTAATAGACTTCAAAATAGAGTGGGCCTGGGGCGCAAGCACTGCGAACCGAGCCCACCCAGGTGTGTTACAATAGCGAATGAATATTCGCTATTGTAACACTGATCCTCCTCCCAGGCCAATCAGGAAGTGATTGGCTGAAAGGACAGGCGATCCTATTGGATGCCTCGGATGAGGGGAGGGGACGCACGCCATGATGGAGGAGAGGACACAGGAGCCACTGCCCGATGCCCGCCACCTAGATGGGGTAAGTGCCGGACCAACCCTCTGACAGCGAGCGGGGGAGAGAGGTGCTGCGCCCGCCCCCTGCAAAAAAACACCAGCCGTCACTGAGTAAATATCTCAGATAATAGATCCGACAAACTATACATGGTGCATTGCCCTGAGCTGCACCACTAATATTGTGCGCACATTGCCCTATTTATACAGAGGTCCTGCAGGGATCTCTCTTTATTAGAAACATACAGCACAATGACAATGCACAAGCTAACAGTGTCTCTTTAACCCTTTAAGCTCTGGAAGGTATTACCCCCTTCATGTCCAAAGCATTTTTTTTATATTTTCACACAAATAGACCTTTCTTTTGGTGGTATTAGATCACCACTGTTTTTTTTTTTTTATTATCTGTGATATAAACAAAAAAAGACCAACATTTTTAAAAATAAACAATATTTTCTACTTTCTGTCATAAAACCTATCCAATCAAATCAAACGTTGTCATAAATTTAGGCCAAAATGTATTCTGCTACATATCTTTGATAAAAAAAAATCCCAATAAGTGTATATTATTTGGCTTGTGTGAAAGTTATAGTATCAACAATCTATGGTATATATATTTGAAATGCTAAACCAAGAATAATTTGCTTAAATAAAATGAATATGAAAAAACAATTCCTTTACCCTTTGATGACGTTCGTTTGAATGAAACGTGTCGGGAGGTGCTACAGCTGGGACGTCATCATGCCCGCCGGAGAGTTGCACGTGTATGACTGTACTATATGCGAACTTACTCCTGTCTATTGTACTCCTGTCTATTGTAAGTAGTTTTAACCTTCATTAACCACTTGACGACCGGCTCAGGCCGATACACGTCGACAAAGTGGTTTGTTCCCACGAGTCGCCATATGGGTACGTCTGTACCATTAAGGGCGATAGCAGGCGAGGGACTCGATGCGTGTGGCCGGCGAACGCGATTGCCGCTGGCCACCCACGATCGCGTGCACGAGAGCAGGGACAGGGATTTATGTGTATAGCCCGAGTGCTTTCGCACTGAGGCGCTGCGCTGGCAGGGCGTCAAAAAAAGTCCTGCAAGCAGCTTCTTTGCAGCGCTTTAGGAGAGTTGAATACACCGCTCCTAAAGCGCCCCTTTCCATTGAGGCGCTTTTTTTAATGCCAAAGCGCCTGAAAAACGCCCCAGTGTGAAAGGGGTCTTAGCGGAGCTTTACCAGCATTTTTCGGGCACTGGCAGTGTGAAAGGGCTCTGAAAGCAGTCAGGCTTTCACATTGGGATTGCAGATGAGGCTTCTTTCAGACGCTTTACAGGCACTTTTTTTTAATGCCAAAGAGCCTGAAAAACGCCCCAGTGTCAAAGGGGTCTTAGTGGTTAAAAGCTTGAACCTTTCAATACTACACTATGGGGGTTATTTACTAAAGGCAAATCCACTTTGCTCTACAAGTACACTTGGAAGTGCAGTCGCTGCAGATCCGAGGGGGACATGCAAGGAAAATAAAAAACAGCATTTTAGCTGGCACATGATTGGATAGTAAAATCAGCAGAGCTTCCCCTCATTTTAGATCTACCCCTCAGATTTACAGCGACTGCACTTCCAAGTGCACTTTCAGTGCAATTTCAAGTGCACTTTGCACTTGTAGTTTGCACTTGTAGTGCAAACTGGATTTGCCTTTAGTAAATAACCCCCTATAAGTTCCTCATTTGTTTCCCTTCCTAACTGAGTCTATTGAAGGTCATCCTGGCTGCATGGTAATCCATCCTGGAATTCTGGCTCTAGATAGCCATTACATCCCATGGGGACACTGCAATAGAGTGGAGCCAGGCCTCCATCTTGGGGTTATAGTAGCTGGCAAGCAGTTTGTGATTGGAGTGTGCACTTTTAGGTCGGAAGAATTTTTTACTCACACTGGAGCATGGGATCCTGATAACACATGTGTTTATATGAACTTTTTGTTTATATGAACTTTTTGCACAAGAGCACTTTCTTTTTTTTTCTAATGAACTTTATTGGACTATTTATGATTTTTTTTCAAAAACATCTTTATTTGCACATATGTTTTTTGATATATATAGACCTTCTTCACTTGATTGGATGATTGCTATCATGACTTTATGCACTTTGTATTGATAGAGCAACACAATTTTAGATTTTCTGATATATATTTGAAAACTGATAAATTCTGATGTACTGGCGGCATATCTCATTTCTTGAGGTCCTAAAATTCTAGGACAGTACAAATTCCCTCCAAAACACTCCATTTTGGAAAGCAGATTTTTTTTTTTTTTTACATTTTCTTTGTTGTTACAATGAAGATCATTGTAACAGCAGAGTTTACAACTGTCTTGAATAGGTTAACCATTCACAACACTAGTGATCTGTGCTTGGCTACAGCTAATCACATGGTACAGGGTGCTGTGATTGGCCCAGGTACCATGTGATAGCTGATAGCAAATCCCAGCATAGGCAACACAGCTGTTATAAATGAATGAATTCATTACAGCTAAGTTAACAATGTGATTGCATAGCTCAGAGTACTAGAAACCGCAATCCGCTAGGTACGCAGCGTGCTCCTAAACCCGGTGCAAGCACATCACGTACATGTTTGTGCCTGCACATGCTGCCCTGCCGCAGTATATGTACTGTGGCACGGCGGAAAGTGGTTGAAATTATAGAGGGATAACAAATATTGGAAATTAAAGCAGTATTAAACCAAAAATCAAAAGGTGGCTGCATTGGTTTTATTTTTTTAGACTTTTTTCTCTGTGTTTTCATCTGGTAATCCAGCCAGTAACATTCCTCCGGTATTAGAGTGCCTCCACTGCATGAAGGAGCACATGGGTCACATTTGGACAGCAGCATTGTTAGGTGTACTAGCAGATTTAAATGCAGTAACAAATTGAAGCTGAAGTCCAGATAACACTTTATAGGCAGTTACAGCAAACAGTTATTTTGCTTTTGGGATAAAGGTCTTGCATAAATAAATAAAATAAAAGCGAATCATTCTAAGCACCCCAGTCAGCGATAAATGGTTTGTCCTGTCCCTGTAACTGATACATCTGCAAGAGAGCTTGTTCTTTTGAAAAATAAGACTTACTGACCAGATCACTAGGTGAAAATAAAGGAAAGGAAGCCTAAAAAAGAAAACAAATGCAGCCATAACTTCTAAAAATTGGTAAACTGCAATATAATAAATGTTTGCTTTTGGGTTTAATGCTGCTTTAAATATATATCTAAATTAAACTAATAAGCACATGTGATGTAACTAATGTCTTTCCCATTTTTGAAGCTGCAAAGATGTACTTATACCTAGCATTCTCTTCTTACAATGCTAAAACTCAACTGGAAGCATGTGCTACTATGAAGAAATGGATATCCTGCTGCATAGATTTTTATATTTATAATGGATTTTTTTACACTGCAGTCGTTCTATTTCTTTGCAATGCTTCAAAGTAATGTCTTTTGTCTGGTTGTCAAAGGTTAAAAGGGCCTTTGAACAAAGCTTTTATCTCCTATTTAGACATTGATTTTTCTCTTGAAATAGGCACACTCAATGGGAGTTATTTAATCTTGCACAGCATGGTGGTAAATGATTTACGGACTGTCTAAACATATTCTCTGATCATCTGCTTCTGATTATATGATGGACAATCAAAATTTTTACCAATGCAATTTAAGCCACCTAAAAAAAATAAAAATAAACCAGAACTCAAACAGAGTATAAAGTTTTAGTAAATTGTATCTTTTTATTACTAGTTGTTGATCTTAACGCCCAAAAAAATCAGGTTGAAAACTCACTGCAGTGCATTGTAAATACATTCCAAATTTCTTTATCTTGCAAATGGTTTTATGTATTAATTTCCCATACTGCAATGGCAATGCTTTGGTGTAATTGCTATAGAAAATAATCAACATTGGGGTTCAAAGCATTCAGCAATTTAGATTTTCTGCAGGCACAAACACTGTATTGCAAACAGGTTTCATGTAATGCAGTATATAAAGGGACATTTAATTAGTACGTGATGTCAGTAGGTATGTTCTTTTCAGCTTGACACCAGATATCAAAGTACAGTACACACAGGCATTCTTCCCAACAAACTATTTGCAGTGATTGCCACTGAATACAAAGTGATAAAAGCCATCTGAAGAACGTAGTTATTTGAACCCTACGCATTTCTGTAGGTTTTCATAAAACAGGTGAAAGTTAGGTTTACTTTGACAATTACACCTGGGTCAAACAAGGACTTTGCCGAGAGGTCTACTTTATAGCCCTAGCAAGACCTTACTGCACCTCAAGTTAAATTACTTCCAACCAACAGAGACTTTACCTACCCTCTATGCTGTCTCAAGGTCCTTTGTAAAGAACAACCTTTTATACAAACTCCCCTTCTACTGGAAGTTACCTACAAAAGTTACTTTTCTACAGAAAAAGAAAAGCGACCACCTAACCTCTGAACAACAGAAACAGATTTCACATTTGATTTAGAACCTCTACCAGTATTTTGTGGTGCTGTGTGCACATTGGGGAGATCCCCCTCCATTTTAGTTTCAATGAAAATTGTTTTTACAATAAAAGGTGAGAGGAAATCTCCCGAATGTGAAATCTATTCTGGTGCCAGCTGTGAATGGGAAAGATTTCTACTCGTTTAAGGACTGGAAGTGAGGTAAGACAGGCTTGACAAAACAAAAAAAAAATGTGGCTGTGGTTTGTAGGAACTGATAACATTTATATTTATGCAACGTTTATTTAACACATGCCTCGAGCCTTGAAAAGCAGATTATAAGGAAGATGAAGACCATAAAACAACCAATGAAGGCTTGCTGAGCAGTGACACAGATTAAAGGATAAATACTTAACGCTCATTAGCACATTAGCTAGTATGGTGGAATTTTTCTCCCACACATGTTCAATTTGGCTGCAATCTTGTTTGGGGCACGAATGTTAGGATTGCATAATTCTCACCCTGGGTAGTCATCTGACCAAAACTCTGAGCCTGGGACAAAAGACCATGATGAGCCTTTGCATCCTCTATCAGGCAAGTCCTCCTTAATTCCACAAACATGAATGCTATAATGCTGGGACCCACCTGAGGAAAGTGTTCCAATATAGGACAGAAGCCAAGTGTGTGTATTAGTAAGAATGGATATGCTAGCCTAGACAATAGACATATTTCCCCTTTCCCTACCACATCACCCTTGCTCCCCTTACCTTATTTTATTTCCTGTGTAGTCAGAGTTTATGTAAATTCCTATTTGTAAATAAACCAAACCCTTATTTTAAAGAGGAAGTAAAGTCCCATGCATAGTTTGTACCTATAGGTAAGCCTATAATAAGGCTTACCTATAGGTACTGTAAATATCCCCTAAACGTGCATCGAAGTGCATAGTTTAGGAGATATTTACTGTATATGCAGCCGATGACATCACTGGTGCATGCGCTCTGAAGAAACGGGCACCCGTGCTGTACCTCCAGAATCCTGTGCTGTGAATGACGGTTCCCCCACACGTGCGTAGGAGTGACGTCAGCTTGGCTCCGGCCAGTCACACGACTGTTGTACAACTGTCATCCTACTTTGCCCTGCAACATCGGTCCTACATCGGTCCTACTTCGGTCCTACTTACATCAGACTTGAATGAACAAGATAAGATTTTGTTACTACTTTGAGATAGTACGACTTGTCTTTTGACCAATAAAAACAATTCCAGAGTAACATAAATTCCTTTTACTGCTGCTGTATTTACCATGTCAGATGTCACAAGTCGGATGGTTAGGACAAGGATACTACTTTGATCCGAATTCAATGATATTCAATGGATTCAATGGCTGAAGTAGGACCAAAGTCGGACCAAAGTAGTGCAGGAACCTTTTTCAAAGTCAAACAACTTGTGTCGGACCAGTTATGACGACTCTTATAGGGAATCATTGATTTCCACACGTCATGCGACATAAGCTTCCAAAGTCGGAGCGTACGTCGTACCAGTGTGAACCCAGCCTAAAAAAGTACAGCTGGTGAAGTCTTTGATTGCAGCAAAACGTTTCAGGACTCCATCAGAGCTAAACACACTGTATTTTTGAAGCAAATAAGAGTCCCTCGTAGAACAAATTTGTGAGCCTTTTGTACCATACATATATAGATCAAAAGCTACAACATTATTCCAAGGATAGTGTTAATTACATAAATATGAAGCTGTCTCTGTATTCCAACTTTTACCATCTAGAGCTTCTAATGCCCCATACACACGATCGGACCTTTGTCCGACCAAACTCACAACGGAATTCCGACGGAATTCCATCGAAATAAAATAGAATGTTCTATATTTAAACTCCGATGGAATTCATCGGAATTTCACCGATGGGGTACACACACGGTAGGAATTTCCGATGGAAAGAGTCCGTCTGACTTTTTCCAGCGGAAATTCCTATCGTGTGTACAAGGCATTAGAGGTCAAAATGTATATCAAAGGCAGTGTATTGCAAAGCTGAAAAATATAAATGTAATGCTCTTAAACAAAAAAGGAATGTATGACATACTGGGGGTTATTTACTAAAGGCAAATCCACTTTGCACTACAAGTGCACTTGGAAGTGCAGTCGCTGTAGATCTGAGAGGGACATGCAAGGAAAATAAAAAACAGCATTTTTGAAGGCATCCTGTTTCTTGAAGCTGCCATTCTCATCCAGGAAATGCCCAGGGTTGAACATATGTGGAGTCTTAAAATGGCTGGGATCTCTCAGAGCACAGAAGAGCATTGGATATACATCAGTACCCTGTTTAAAGAATAAAGCTTTATGTAGGTCAATACTAACAATTTTTTTTTCTGCTGAGCACTCTGTGAGCAAGGTGCAGTGTGATGGGCAGTAAACGCACAGAGACCAGGTTAAGCAATAGCAATATAGTAAGGAAAGGTCCAACAGAACTCAACTAGGCCTGGTGGGTAAGCACTAACTTGAAGATCCACTTACAATACAGCGGTCTGTTGGCTTGAAAGATGCTGACAGAATATGCAATGAGGAGCCCAGTGCGGCCTGGCTGGTCCACATCTAAAGAGGAGGCTTCTTGAAACTAGATATATGTATTCCCTGCACTGTCCCTACTCCTCCAAAACATTTCTCTATCTCTAAGCACTGTCCCTGCCACATAAAGCGTGCCAAACCCGGGAGACAGAGATCTAAATAAACTCTGTCTGACCCAAGATGGCCACCGAAGTCATGGGGCGAGCATCCAATTGGACAGCTGTCTTTTTGTGACCGCATGAAGTCATTGAGAAACCATGAGCTTCCCCTCATTTCAGATCCCCTCAGATCTACAGCGACTGCACTTCCAAGTGCACTTGTAGTTCAAAGTGGATTTGCCTTTAGTAAATCAACCCCTTTGTCTTATGTCACACATACAGCCATATTTGAAAGAAAATGGCATACTAAGAAGAGCAATCAGAAACAATAAGACTAGTGGATTCATACAAAGGGACAAAGCAACAGAAGTGGTGTAAAGTTTACAGTTATAAAATGTAAGTAGTACTTTAGTGGGGTTGGAATTAACGGTTATCCTTTACCACAAGTTGCAGGAAAGAAAATCACTTGATTCCCCTATAAACACACTGGGGTTGATTTACTAAATCTGGAGAGTGCAAAATCTGGTGCAGCTCTGCATGGTAGCCAATCAGCTTCTAACTTCAGCTTGTACATCTAAACTTTGACGAAAAAAACTGGAAGCTGATTGGTTTCTATGCAAAGCTGCACCAGATTTTGCACTCGCCAGTTTTAGTAAATCAAACCAAGTCAGTGTAGATGGGGGAGTCCCTTCCGCAGAGCCATTGCGTTCTCCCGGCGGGGGGAGGGGAGCCGCCCCCTCCGGGAGAACACAGTGATTATTGCTAATGGCTATAATAACCATTGGCAATAATTGCATGTAAAATCCGACAGGCTGATTGTACCCAAGTTGATCAACTTGGGTACATTCAGCCTGCCCATACATGGTTTGAATTAAGGCCAGTCCATGTTGAACTGGCTGATGCTTAAACCACCTTAACACTGCATGCAGATTAACAATGTCCCCACACCCCATTCTTCCCAAACACCACCACTATCATAAGGGGAGGGGTACATAAATGTACAAACATTGAAAAATTCAGTGTATATGACCAGCCGGCTAATTCTAGCAGTAGTGTACAAACCTATGTAGTACTTAATGCAGAGGTCCACACAAAATGTGAACCTCTGCTTTTCGGAACCCTCTCAGGTATTTGCACCCACTTCCGGTAATAGACTCCCACGGGAGTCACTCCACTTCCCGTCCCCTCCCCGCTGTCTTCTGGGAAACACACTGGTCCCAGGAGACAGCGGTGACCACTGAGAACGCGTCGCGCTACTCGCGCATGCGCAGTAGGGAACCGGGCAGTGAAGCAGCAATGCTTCACTTCCTGATTCCCTCACCGAGGATGGCGGCGGGGGCAGCTGAGTGACGAGCGATTGCTCGGCTTCGGCTGCCGACATCGTGGGCACCCTGGACAGGTAAGTGTCCATTTATTAAAAGTCAGAAGCTGCAGTATTTGTAGCTGCTGGCTTTTAACATTTTTTTTGGGGTGGACCTCCGCTTTAATTCGTGTTTTCTTAAAAACACACATTTTACACAAAATATGCCCTGTCTGAACAATATTTTTAATAGCTCAAATAGAATTAAGTAGCTTTTTACATTCATAGTACAACAAGTAAATTGACGACTATGTATTTACAGTGAAGGAAATACAAGTTTTCAATCAAAGCCAACTTTCAATTGATAAATTAATGACACATGGCAGAACTCCTTCCTTGTTTCATAACAAACAATACCAACACATATCTGAATGCTTCTCCTACTTCTCCATCCTAATAAATATGTCAAACAGTCCCCTCTCTGCGGCCAAAGGCTCACTTACAATGGAAAGTGCACTTTGCTCTGCTCGCCTGTGACCCATATTCAGCCGACAGCAGGCTAAAGTCTGCTGTCAGCTGATGTCATTCAGCTGGTCCAGACTCTGGAGGGATCCTGACTTTAATGTCAAGATCCACAAGATGTCTGATCGGCAGTTGGTTCAGCCTCTCTGTGTGCCACTGAGAGCCTGAGTCAGTCGCATCTGCCTCCACCTACATGAGTATAAATGTTTTTTTTTAATTACCATACTTATTTTTTAAAGGACTTGAAAAAAAGCTCAAGGCTGCACTCTCTCCTTCGTTGTTCCCAAGCTACCCCCCTCCTCTTGGGAACCTGGGACCACAACAATGTCAGTATGGCCAGTGGAAGGACATTAAGGAACATTCGTTCCCCTGATGACCTCTGCAGGGTTTAAACCCAGAAACAGTCAGCTCTGAGTATTGCCTGGCCAGGCAACAGTGATTCAACACAGTCTGTGCTCAATCAGCTGTAGCAAGGACAGGCAAGACATTAGGTGTCCAATAGGTTGCTGATAATGCCATAAAGAGCACCTGATACCTTCCCAATGCTACCACATAGGGGTTTAACAAGCCTTCTTGTGATAGCAATAAAGGTAAAGTTATTGTAAAGGCATATTTTTTAAAACTAATAACCATGTCAAACTCACTTGCTCTGTGCAACGGTTTTGCAAAGAGCAGCCCCGACCCTCCTCTGCTCGGGTCCCCCCACTGGTGATCCTGGCTCTTCCTCCCTTCTGAGTGCCCCCATAGCAAGCACTCATGTAGGATCGACCATGAGCCGGGATGTGTGCATCTATTGACACACACAGCGTGGCTTGGCCTTGTCCACTACTCCTTCCTCACAGGATCTAATTGACAGCTTATTGTAGAAAGAAGAAGGTTTGTTATTGAATGTGGATTGCCGTATATACTCGAGTATAAGCCGACCCAAATATAAGCCGAGGCACCTAATTTTACCACAAAAAAATGGGAAACGTATTGACTCGAGTATAAGCCTAGGATGTCCATATGCATGCCTCACTGTGCCTCACTTTGCCTCACTGTGTCCGTGTGCATGCCTCACTGTGTCCATGCCTCACTGTGTCCATGCCTCACTGTGCCCATGCCTCACTGTGCCCATGCCTCACTGTGTCCTTGACTAGACTAACGTTTAATATGGGAGTCTATGGAAGGGGTGCCCGGCTTTGAAAAATCGGTGCTCCCCGGCCGTAGGTCCCCCAGACAACAAACTTTGCACACTTGTAGAGGAAGAATGGGGCTACATGTGTGCCAAGTTCCGGGTCCAGGGGACCTACGGCCGGCCGGTACCGGGTCCCCAAACTCCGGCAGATCTGGCGCAAAAAGGTGACTCAAGTATAAGCCGAGGGGGGCATTTTCAGCACAAAAAAATGTGCTGAAAAACTCGGCTTATACTCGAGTATATACGGTACTTAGAGCATTGGGTCTTTCCTGGTGCATATTAGACTGTACAGTCATATTTCGAGTTTGCACAAAAGTGGAGGTAATACTAGAATGTCATGTGGGAAACCCGCGTTTCGTGCCGGTTTCCTGCCCTGCATTTAAATCACACTGCCCTTGCAGTCTACAGCGGGTATCAGTGCAAAGTTAACAATCATAAACAAGTATGCAAATATGGTAACTGTATGACTAACTATACTGTGTATAGGTATTAGGCTGGATTCACACCTATGCATTTTTAGTGCTTTTTGCAGATTTGCACTACATTCCATTTACCATGGTTTCCTATGGAACACGTTCTGTAGTGCAAATCTGCAAAATGCAATAAAAATGCATAGGTGTGAATCCAGCCTTACAGCTGACACTATGGGGTTGATTTACTAAAGGCAAATAGCAGTTGCTCCAGAGACAAGTACTGGATTTTTCGCTCCACAAGACGCACCTGACCATAAGACGCACCTAGGTTTTAGAGGAGGAAAACAAGAAAAAAAATATTCTGAACCAAATGGTGTACTAAAATATTTTCCAGTGCCCATGAAATGCAGCCTGACCATTGCCATAGGAAATGCAGAGTGACCATTGCCATAGATATGCAGAGTGACCATTGCCATAGATATGCAGAGTGACCATTGCCAACCTAATGAATCTTCTAATGATCCAAATGAGTCTGACGCCTCTGCTTCCTCTATTTCCTCCACACAGGCACCTGAACATTCCACCACGACCAAAACCCATGTTTTTTTCAAACCATGTAATGGTAAGAGGAGCACCAAACCCATCACTTCCCAACGCACTACGGCCTCTCGGGCACCTATCAACACCAGGGCAACCACAGCCAAAAACCTCTCGACTAGCGCACCGGTTCACTCGGATGTTCTACCCAGCACTTTCACCTCTCCCATGTCTCTCACTCCTTCACAACCAGCACAGGTAAGCAATATGTCTTCTCTTTCTTCCCAGGTGGATTTTCGACCGGCCCAGATCTTCACCTCACTGGCTCTAGACTCAAGGAAGCAGACAAGCTCAGACCCATTGAATCAAAAACCCCCCAAACCGAACTCGAGGTGATAAACTTATCATCGTACGATTTGACTCCAGATCAAATCTCCATTTTGAAACTGGGTCTCACCTTCTGCCCTACTGAACAAATTGATAAGTTTGATTTTATTAAAGATTTGAATCTTTTCTCCAGGAAGCTACTTTTCCGAGTTCTATATGACAAACCCAAATGCCCCTCACAGACCACTACTCTTGCAAATCCTTTATGGCAACTGATGGAGCTCTGGGAGGAGGGAAACATCGACTCTACAGACCTTGATGAGGCATGCGCCCTAGATGGGGCCTGTGTTGCCTCTCCGTTTCCCATGACTCCATCCTCTATTACTCCCTCGTCCACCAAATCCATCCAGAAAGACTATAAACCTAAATCTATTGTGTTCCCAGCATTGCAGGGCAACCCAAATATTTGGGCCTTCACAAAACAGGTCACTCAAGAAATCAATCAGACCAAATGGAAATCATGTGCCGAATTAAATCTTAGCGACAGTCAACTTGAGGCTCTGCGATCACTACAGCTCAATAAACACATAATTATCAAGCCCTCCGATAAGGGGGGCAATTTGGTAGTTATGAATACTCATAAATATGAACAGATGGTCATGGACTTATTGACAAATAAAGACTGGTACCGTAAAGTATCCACTACTCACCTCAACTTGACTATAAGTCGCTATAAACACCTTATTGGCAGTGCCTACCACGAGGGATTGATTACCAAAAAAACGTGGGAGTTTCTCAATGTTACTTGCCCCCGAACCCCTACCCTATATGCGCTTCCCAAGGTCCACACAAGTCTTTCATCTCCCCCTGGACGCCCCATTGTGTCTGGCAATGGTTCCCTGACGGAAACTGCCAGTCAACTCGTTGACGATTTCCTCAGGCCACATGTGGAGGGGTTAGTGTCTTATCTCCAGGACACAACCTTTTGGATCTTGGTTGGTAGCACTCGATGTTAAGGCCCTCTACAATTCCATACCACACCATCTTGGTGTGCGGGTTGTGGAGGGCTTCATCATTGAGGATCAGGGTATCTCTCGGGCCTACATCAAATTCATTCTTAGTTTGTTGGAAATTATTCTTTGCACTACTCCCACTACCTCCAGATACAGGGGGTGGCTATGGGAACAAAGTGCGCTCCCTCTTATGCCAACTTGTATCTGGGGGGGTGGGAGCGTGACCTTTTCTTTAGAGAGGATCTACAAATGTATCTGGAGCAAATCCCAATTTGGAGAAGATTCATTGATGATATCTTCTTCATTTGGACGGGCCCCAGAGATACCCTGACTACCTTCCTTGAGTGTCTTAAGACCAATAATTTCAATTTGAAATTTACCTTTGAAATGAGTCAAACTGACCTAACCCTTTTAGATCTCAAAATTACAGTACAGGAAGATGGTACCGTCATCACCTCTCTATTTCGGAAAGCTTCGGCTGGAAATTCTCTGCTACATGCAGGGAGTTCTCACCCCAAATCCCTAATCTCAAGTGTGCCCTATGGGCAATATTTGAGATTACGTCAAAATTCTAGCAGCCAACTTGACTTTGAGTCTGAGGCTAGATTACTCAGGACCCATTTTCTTGAACGCGGATACAGTAATAGATGTCTTAAAAAGGCATACGCCAGAGCTAAAAAACAAGAAAGGAGTTCCCTTCTACATGGCCCTAAAAAAAACAAAATCTAATCCCGGAATACGCTTGATCACTAAATTTTCAAATCAACATCAACAAGTCCGCTCAATTTTACAGAAATACTGGTATTTGTTAACCAGCGATGATCAAGTTTCAAAACACATTAAGTCCTACCCGGAGATTACATATAGGAGAGCCCGCTCTTTAAGGGACACCTTAGTGCATAGCCACTTTGCTCTACAACCAGTGTCCTCTCCTACCTTTAGGGGCACTAGACCCTGCCATGGATGTCAATTCTGCAGGTATGTCCACTCCTCGCCTACTGTGGCTCTCCCCAATGGACGTGCTCACAGAGCAACTTTTTCTGTGACTTGCCAGTCCATTGGCATTGTTTACTTAATGCAGTGCCAATGTAACGCATTTTACGTTGGAGCATTCGAGATCATGTCTCTTTAATCAAAAAGAAAAGGATGGAGACGCCCATCAGTCGTCATGTGGGCCTTTTCCATCATTTTGACAGTACAGTTATAGTGCATTTTTCGGCTCTTGAACATGTCCCCCCTGGAGATAGAGGAGGGAACTATGACAAGGTCTTACTCCAAAAGGAGGCCAGATGGATTTATAAACTGTTGGCTCTCAAACATCCAGGCTTGAATGACGCATTTAGTTTTAAACCTTTTCTATAAAACTCGATTAAACATCTAACTTCAACAATTTTGCTCTTTTTCTTCCTTTTCTTTACGCTTCTTTCTTCATTCTCTCATCATGTAATATGGACACAACTTTTGCAAAGAATTTCCAGTGATATTTGGTGTTTGTCAATTCTTTTAGGTTGACCCAGCTCCTATGTAGATGGTATATTTTCATGGCTTATATTGGTTAATACTTGACCCCACTAGCTTTTGCCCATTTTACAGTCAGAAATTGACTCCTAGATGTGTCAATAGACTGTTTTGTCTTTTTAAAGTCGGGAATTTTTGATGGAAGTTTTGACATATAGTATTTTTTTTCATTTATTCTATTATTCTTTAATGATTAGGCTATTTGTCCCACCAATCGACCTCTTGTTCAAGGTCCAGAATCTGACCCGCCCACAGCAAGCCATACGGATGCCCGGGGGTCCTCATGTGGCACAGGCGTTATGCCAATCGCCTGTCCACTGAGGTTCCCCTTTATTTTGCTTGCCTTTGCCCTGTGGTTACAGCTCCATCCCCATTTACCAGTCTCATTTTTAGCATTAATCGCCTTGCCCTTTTCCAACTGGGCTGGTTTTCCCTTATTAAAGATGGCGCTGTCGACTTCCACACTCATGGGGGCGGTGCCGCCAATGTCTTAGGACGGGTGACGCACTGCGCCTTCTCCTGCGAAGGTCTCACATGCTGTGCCTAACATTGGGCCACGCATGCATACAGGGTAGGCCGCGAGAGTGTCCGCGCTACGGCGATGACGTCAGAGGCCGCCGTGGTGGCAGGTTTTTAAGAAGCGCGGCTTCCGCCGCCAACAGTCTGCCGGGACGCTTTCCCACATTCGGTGGGGCTGGATGTTCCTTCCAGTTACTGTGTCCTTCAACCGCTGTAGCTAGGTAAGCGTTCAGAGATAGCGTAGGTCCACTGTGATTCTCCGGTTTTCATAGTGGATATGATGTTCACTCTGCTCTCTTTCCCCCTTTTAATTATTGTTTCAGTGTCTGCATTTTCCTTGCTTTATTAAGCTGTGGCCCAACTATACTACCTGGTCAATCTGTTATGGCCATCTGTATCCAGTACATTTACTATCAGTGAGGTTCATGTGCCTCATCATTCAGGAGACCATTACCATATTGGCATATGCTTTTGACCCTCACAATTTATCAACCAGGTATGACTTTCAGAGCCATTTTTTATCTATTTTGATTCAGAAATAATTGAGATTTGATTCATTCATTTATAGTCTTTTCCTATATTAATTCATAGGTCAAGTCTTACAATGCTCCTTCCCTCTATGGCTGTCCTGTGTTTGGTTGGTCACTGGTTTTGGACAGGTGGTTGTTTGATATGTGTGGACTGCCTTTAATCTCGATCTTGAAACTTCCCTTTTATCAAATCTTTCCGTTCTTGTGATGGGCCATTAGCCTAGAAATTGGGTGAGTGTATTTTTATCCAGCCTAAGTCATGTTAACCCTTTATGTTAATATTTGTTGTATTTACATACATTTTAGTGTACCTTGTTATCCATATTAGGTTATGCTTTGAAGCATCCTCTATCTATTTAAATACACCATGTTTAGATTTGTTTTTCTAGTCTGAACTGTAATTAACTTGTCATTTAACCAATCCATATGTTAATCCTGTGTATTGTATGCTTTCAGTGTGACCTGCTCTAGTGTCAATCACTCCTGAAGAAGCTCTGTGTAGCGAAACTAGTCGAGTGACAACATAGCAGTGATTCATACATATGGCCATCTAGCCATACACCTGCAAGGATGGTTATTTTATGCTTGTTTGTATTTTTATTGTATCAATTAAATATTTAAATCATTTCATTTTTGTGTTATCTCTACCAAGCACCATAGTTTAAAGTCCCAGGGTACTTAGTGTACTCACTGTCCCTTCTCTCATGTGTTTACTAAACGGGAATTTGACCGAGTCTGCCCACTCTGCTGTTTTGACCATTGCCATAGAAAATGCAGAGTGACCATTGCCATAGAAAATGCAGAGTGACCGTTGCCATATAAATGCAGAGTGACCGTTGCCACAAACGCAGCCTTACCTGTTGTTATTCCTTCTGCCTAACAGAAGACAGAGCAGCCCGAGCGGCCGAATGCTCTGTTTTCTGTCTCAGGAACCAGCCGGAGGATCGCCGGCGCCCATGGGGGGTTTGGAAGTCTGTTCCCCGCTCTCCTGCCTCTCTTCCGGTGGTGGCGGCGAGAGGCGATGCGAGCGGTGGCAGGGGGCGGTCCCAGCGGCCGTGGGGGGCGGTGCCAGAGGCTGTGGGGGTGGTGCCAGTCATATATTTGCATCATAAGACGCAGGGACATTTCCCCCTATATTTCTGGGGGAAAAAAGTGCGCTCTTATAGTCCGAAAAATACGGTAAATGAGCAGAAGATCTGCTGACTTCCATCATCCAATCATGTGCAAACAAAAATGTTGTTGTTTTTTTTTTTCTTATTCCCTTGCGCCTGACTGAGTATTTTTTGCAAAGTGAAGCTCTACCTCATTTACTAAGCTCGGGAGCAACTGCACTTGCAGAGTGCAACTGCACTTTACAAAGTGCACAGTCTATGTGCTTTTCGTAAATCAACCCCTATGAGTGCTCTCACCCACACTTAAAACAAGTAGATATGCCAAAACAGTGCCACATAATATTCTTTTTGAATAATAAGCAAGCACTGTTTTGGTATATATATTTGTGCAAAGTTGATAAGTGCAAACTTAATGACACCCTCAAATGCAGTGAGTTTGTCTGCTCTGGACCACATAGTGAAAATGTATCATGCAATTCGGTTGCTGTGTATTTCCAAAAGTAGTGCATGCACTGCACAGACCTGCATGTGAATCGCACAGGAGCACATAGTGAGATCCTGTGCCATTCAAATGCAGTTCCCAATGAAAACAAAAGTTGTTTGAACAATGGGGGTTATTTACGGAAGGCAAATCCACTGTGCACTACAAGTACAAACTACAAGTGCAAAGTGCACTTGAAATTGCACTGAAAGTGCACTTGGAAATGCAGTCGCTGTAGATCCGAGGGGGACATGCAAGGAAAATAAAAAACTGAATTTTAGCTTGCACATGATTGGATGATGAAATCAGCAGAGCTTCCCCTCATTTCAGATCTACTCCTCAGATTTACAGCGACTGCACTTCCAAGTGCACTTTCAGTGCAATTTCAAGTGCACTTTGCAGTGCAAAGTGGATTTGTCTTTCTTAACCACTTAAGCCCCAGACCATTTGGTAGCTAAAGGACCAGAGGTGAATTCAGAATTTTGCACTGCGCTGCTTTAACTGTAAATTGTGCGGACATGCAATGTTGTACCCAAACAAAATTTGCGTCCTTTTCTTCCCACAAATAGAGCTTTCTTTTAATGGTATTTGATTGCCTCTGCCTCTTTTATTTTTTGCGATATAAACGGAAAAAGACCGAAAATTTTGAAAAAATATGATATTTTCTACTTTTTGTTATAAGAAAAATCGAATAAACTCAATTTTAGTCATACATTTAGGCCAAAATGTATTCAGCCACATGTCTTTAGTAAAAAAAATGTCAATAAGCGTATATTTATTGGTTTGCGCAAAAGTTATAGCGTTTACAAACTAGGGTACATTTTCTGGAATTTACACAGCTTTAAATTTATGACTGCCTATCTCATTTCTTGAGGTGCTAAAATGGCAGGGCAGTACAAAACCCCCCCAAATGACCCCATTTTGGAAAGTAGACACCCCAAGAAAATTGCTGAGAGGCATGTTGAGCCCATTGAATATTTTTTTTTTGTCCCAAGTGATTGAATAATGACAAAAAAAATATAAAAAATTACAAAAAGTTGTCACTAAATGATATATTGCTCACACATGCCATGGTTATATGTGGAATTGCACCCCAAAATACATTCTGCTGCTTCTCCTGAGTACGGGGATACCACATGTGTGGGACTTTTTAGGAGCCTAGCCACGTACGGGACCCCGGAAACCAAGCACCGCCTTCAGGATTTCTAAGGGCGCAAATTTTTGATTTCACTCCTCACTACCTATCACAGTTTTGAAGGCCATAAAATGCCAAAATAGCACAAAATCCCCCCCCCAAGTGACCCCATTTTAGAAAGTAGACACCCCAAGGAAATTGCTGAGAGGCCTGTTGAGCCCATTGAATATTTTTTTTTTTTTGTCCCAAGTGATTGAATAATGACAAAAAAAAAAATTACAAAAAGTTGTCACTAAATGATATATTGCTCACACATGCCATGGTTATATGTGGAATTGCACCCCAAAATACATTCTGCTGCTTCTCCTGAGTACGGGGATACCACATGTGTGGGACTTTTTAGGAGCCTAGCCACGTACGGGACCCCGGAAACCAAGCACCGCCTTCAGAATTTCTAAGGGCGCAAATTTTTGATTTCACTCCTCACTACCTATCACAGTTTTGAAGGCCATAAAATGCCAAAATAGCACAAAACCCCCCCAAATGACCCCATTTTAGAAAGTAGACACCCCAAGGAAATTGCTGAGAGGCCTGTTGAGCCCATTGAATATTTTTTTTTTTGTCCCAAGTGATTGAATAATGACAAAAAAAAAATTACAAAAAGTTGTCACTAAATGATATATTGCTCACACATGCCATGGTTATATGTGAAATTGCACCCCAAAATACATTTTGCTGCTTCTCCTGAGTACGGCGATACCACATGTGTGGGACTTTTTAGGAGCCTAGCCGCGTACGGGACCCCGAAAACCAATCACCGCCTTCAGGATTTCTAGGCACAAATTTTTGATTTGACTCCTCACTACCTATCACAGTTTCGAAGGCCATAAAATGCCAAAATAGCACAAAACCCCCCCAAATGACCCCATTTTGGAAAGTAGACACCCCAAGCTGTTTGCTGAGAGGCATGGTGAGTATTTTACAGCTCTCATTTGTTTTTGAAAATGAAAAAAGAAAAACATTTTTTTTTCTTTTTTTTTTTTCAATTTTCAAAACTTTGTGACAAAAAGCGAGATCTGCAAAATACTCACAATACCTCTCAGCAAATAGCTTGGGGTGTCTACTTTCCAAAATGGGGTCATTTGGGGGGGGGGGGGTTGTGCCATCTGGGCATTCCATGGCCTCCGAAACTGTGATAGGCAGTGAGAAGTGAAATCAAAAATTTACACCCTTTAGAAAGCCTGAAGGCGGTGATTGGTTTTTGGGGTCCCGTACGTGGCTAGGCTCCCAAAAAGTCTCACACATGTGGTATCCCCGTACTCAGGAGAAGCAACAGAATGTATTTTGGGGTGTAATTCCACATATGCCCATGGCATGTTTGAGCAATATATCATTTAGTGACAACTTTGTGCAAAAAAAATAAAAAAAAAAAAATTGTATTTTTTCCGCAACTTGTGTCAGCATATAAAATATTCCATGGACTCGACATGCCTCTCAGTATATAGCTTGGGGTGTCTACTTTCCAAAATGGGGTCATTTGGGGGGGTTTTGAACTGTTCTGGCATTTTATACACAACATTAGGAAGCTTACATCCACTCTTCTAACCACTTGAAGACAAAGCCCTTTTTGACACTTTTTGTTTACATGAAAACATATATTTTTTTGCAAGAAAATTATGTTGAACCCCCAAACATTATATATATTTTTAAAGCAAAGGCCCTACAGAATAAAATGGTGGGTGTTGCATTTTTTTTCTACACAGTATTTGCGCAGCGATTTTTCAAACGCATTTTTTGGGGGAAAAATACACTTTTTTTAATTTTAATGCACTAAAACACACTATATTGCCCAAATGTTTGATGAAATAAAAAAGATGATCTTAGGCCGAGTACATAGATACCAAACACGACATGCTTTAAAATTTCGCACAAACGCGCATTGGCGACAAACTACATACATTTTTAAAAGCCTTTACAGGTTACCCCGTTAGATTTACAGAGTAGGTCTACTGCTAAAATTACTGCCCTCGATCTGACCTTCGTGGTGATACCTCACATGCATGGTGCAATTGCTGTTTACATATGACGCCAGACCGACGCTTGCGTTCGCCATTGGGCAAGAGCAAGGCCTGACAGGGGTGCTTTTTTTTTTTATTATTAATTTAGCTTTTTTATTTTATTTTTAAATTGTTCCTTCCATATTTATTTTTTTAATAATTTTTATTGTTATCTCAGGGAATGTAAATATCCCCTATGATAGCAATAGGTAGTGACAGGTACTCTTTTTTTGAAAAAACTGGGGTCTAGACCCTAGATCTTTCCTCTGCCCTCAAAGCATCTGACCACACCAAGATCGGTGTGATAAAATGCTTTCCCAATTTCCCAATGGCACTTTTTATATCCGGGGGGGGGGACATTCCCTCCCACTGCTTGTAAAAGCAGTCCAGAGGCTAATTAGGCACTAGGATTGCTTTTACATGAAAGCCGGCCACTGGCTGAAAAGAATGATACCAAGATGATACCTAAACCCGCAGGCATCAATCTGGTATAACCATTCAAAGTCCAGCAACATACCAGTACGTTGCTGGTCCTTGTTGGACATGTATTGTAATCTTTTTTTTTCATGCAGCCAGGTGGCTGAACGAAAAAAGAGATTGATCGGTGGGTATGCCCACCATTAGAATACCGCCCTTCATCCACCCACTTCTAATGATGGGCATACATGCACCATTTATATATGCCGAAGCATGGGGGCATCCTCCCGCAAAAAAGTTATGCCGCACACACATGGTCGGACTTTTCCACGGGCAAGCCTCCGTCGGAATTTCGACCGTATGTACGCGGCATTAGGAGCAAAATCGCTCCTCCGCCCCTGCTGCCCCAATGCTTCGGCATATTTGCTTTTTTTTTTAAACTGTGGTGGTGAAATCACCTCCTACAGCACTGGAGTCGCAGGGATCAGGCCTGTCTCTGCGAACGCTGCAGTTATGTGTGTTGTGTTTTGTAAGTGACAGTGATCGATCGATACTGCAATTGGGTGGCCTGGGCTAGACGGAGGGGCAAAACGCAGGTGCTAGCAGGTATCTGGGCTGATCCCGCTAACACTGCGTTTTTGGGAACCCTAAACTGCTGGGGACGCTAGTATAGATCTGATCAGATCAGATATTGATCTGTTCAGATACTATACCACTAAGGGAGGTGTATGCTTCACGCGTGGGTGTTAGCGTTACTGGCACTAACCTGACGCTGCCTGGGGTGTGACGCAGACCCTCTCTGACGCTAAAACCTAATTGATATCACCCGCCGGGCGATCAGGGGGTTAAACCTTTATTGGGTTATATACGGCGGGTGCCCTGACACTATAAAAAGCAAACTAACTAACCAGCGTTACCCGTAACACTTATATGATGATCACTGGTGAAAGGGTTAACTAGGGGCAATTAGGGGGTTAAAACCTTTATTAGATAATATATGGGGGTACCTGACGCTATAAAAACCTGCGGCGAACCTAAAAAAAACTACTGGCCACCGATCTGCATCACCGACGCTAAGACAGCGATCAGAAAAATGATCGCTTAGCGACAGTGGTGATAGGGGGTGAAAGGGTTACCTGGGGGGCGATCAAGGGGGTTAAACCTTTATTAGATAATTTATGGGGGTACCTGACGCTATAAAAACCTGCGGCGAACCTAAAAAAAATTACTGGCTACCGATCTGCATCACCGACGCTAAGACAGCGATCAGAAAAATGATCGCTTAGCGACAGTGGTGATAGGGGGTGAAAGGGTTACCTGGGGGGCGATCAAGGGGGTTAAACCTTTATTAGATAATTTATGGGGGTACCTGACGCTATAAAAACCTGCGGCGAACCTAAAAAAAATTACTGGCTACCGATCTGCATCACCGACGCTAAGACAGCAATCAGAAAAATGATCGCTTAGCGACGGCGGTGCTAGGGGGTGAAAGGGTTATCTGGGGGGTGATCAAGGGGTTAAACCTTTATTAGGGGGGGGTTAGGGGGCTACACTGGACCTAAAACTAAATGTACTGACACTTTTACAGTCACAAATGTCACTGATTGCAGTGATCAGTATATAAATGGTCACTGCAATCAGTGACACTGTGACTGGGGGCTGGGGGGTGATCTGGGGGGGCCTGGGGGGGCGATTTATGTGCCTATGTGTGCTGGTGTTAGTGTAGTGTTTGTGCACTAACCTTGATGTCTTCTCTTGTACGGCGCTCGGTATATGTGAGCGCCGCACAAGAGATGACATCACTTCCTCCTGCTTCCTCTGCCTGTGTAAACATTCCACAGACAGAGGGGGCATTTCCATTCGCCGGGAGCGATCGCGGGGGGGTGGCCTGAATCGAACGGCCGTCCCCTCATGTCGGATCGCTCCCCAACGAATTCCGACCGCTCACTGTACAGAAGGGGGGTCCGATTGGACCCCCCAACTGTACAAAGGCAATCACGTACACTCTACGTGATTGTGCCTGTCGGTGCCATTGTGCCGACGTATATATACAGTGAGCGGTCGTTAAGTGGATAAATAACCCTAAAAATAGAATTCTGCAAAAAAATGACCCCTAGCTTTATATTATGACAAAATACTAACTTTTATAGTTAAAAAAATATATTTCCTACCTATATCAATAGGAACAGCCTTTAAGGCACATCATAATCACAAAATAAGCAAAGGTTAACTGTATCTTGTATGATTTATAAATGACCGAAAGGAGAGTTCATATTTTTCTGCAATTTATTTTAATAGTGATGTACAGTAACTGTGCCTGTGTTCTTCAGCATGCACATTAGATTTAGATACCATGCCTGTAAGCATTTTGGCCAAGTTAATACAAGAGAATGTCATGCTGGTGCTGTAAGTGCTGACAGACAATAGAGGTGGCTTGTTTCTGCCAAAGTATGTTTTCCATTGTCAGTGACAAGGTGTACCCTGATTAGGTACACAGAGGAGTAAGGAAGTTTCAAAGAACAATTACAGACATTTAGAAGAAGCTGTAAGGGGAATGCAAGCTGTTTTAATCATCGTCGAGACACAATTTCACAAACTAAATATATCAAGCTTGTATTTCACATGAACATGCAAATCACACAGGAAATCCTTTCTCCGCCAGTGAAGAAACAAAACAAACTGGGGCCAAGCGCCAGGTAGTCCATGTGGCTGAAAAAAGCTCCTAATTTTTTGGCAATTATATTGGTTCTCTGTCATTGACCCAACCTTTCTGAACAATGGTTACACTGTAAAAAAATAAAATAAAGACTAACTTCCTTTGCTGCCTGCACATCTGAATGCTGATCCACTGTAGAGAAATCCTCTGACCAAAGCGTCCTTAAAAACGGACAGTTTGTGAAGTGTTGATCTGCTTCATTTTCTGCAGAGCTCAGAGTTTTTTCCTGCTGACCTTCACGTTATTACTGTGTCCTGTAGTAATGTGGAGGTCTGTAGGAGGAACCACTGAGCACAGTGGGGGACACAGTAGATCAATACTCCTAGAAGTGCTGGTTTTGTATGACCCTTCATGAATAAGGTGAAACCCATTGAAGATCTGGGAGTTCCACATCTTTCATGCAGTCCAAGAATCCCAGGCAACCCTATATCCCAAATATCCCAGGCAGCCCTATTACAGGCAAAGCTTACAGCATCTATCTCTATTAACAATATACTCTGGCCTCCACCGGCTCATATTCAGTTTCTCTCCAACCTTTTCTCAGTCCTTAAAAACATAGGACAATGCCAAATACCCTAGCATACTGCTAACCCTGTCTTCCATCCAAAGCAACTATTCTTCTCAACATGAGACCAGAACTTTTACATGGGGGCAGTTGGCTTGTTAACAAACAACTTTCTTACCCATAATAAAGTAAAAACATCTAAATCTTATTCCCTAAAAAAAATATTACCTATTTTTCCAATTCAATAACCTCCAGAATACATACAGTATGGTAGAACTGCCCCAAAAGGTAGCAGTTCTGGTTTCATACATACCAATTAATCCTAACAGTATTAGGGTGCTCATTCAGGAAGAACCCCATAAAACCACTATTAAATAATATACTAGGCTGCACAAAAACTGAACTCATAGATATTTTAACAGCAGTCAAATAAATTATCACTTAAAGTGGTTGTCCAGTCATCTGTTCAAAAATTAAAAGTCAGCAGCTACAAAAACTGTAGCTGCTGACTTTTAATATTAGTGTAGCACCCTCTACCTTTTGGTAGGTGCTAGAATGGGGGTTTTCTATGTTTAGGGTATCAGTGCAGGCAAATTTAGGCAGGCCTGTGCTCTAGGCTAGGCCTGCTTGTTTTGATCTGGGGCTGGGAGTGTTTAGTGTAGCAGTGGGTGTGACCACTTGTGCTCAAGCTCTGAGGTGCCTCCCCTGCTTTCAGACAGTATGTTCTGAAAAAGAGGCTGGGTCTCATGCTGGAGTGGCAGGCAGCTCATGTGAGGAGCTCTGCCAATCCCCATTCGGTATTGGCAAGGGGCAGGCCTCCCATATAAGCTGAGGTCACATGCTGCTGGGCAGGAGTTGCTAGAGAAGAAAGATGGAGTATTAGGTAGTTGCTGCCGGGCGTCCCCCAGTTTGGGGCGCGCTGCATGTGGGGGAGTTCCGGGGAATGCTCACCCCTCACACAGCCGCAAAGGAGGAATTCTTGGAGAGGAAGGAGTAGAGGAACAGCTGGACTGTGCATCTGAACAGTGTTTCCTCCATGGATCGGGGAGCATGGAGAAGGTCAGTGTGTACAGTACAGCGGAGCAACGGAACAGGAGAAAGTTACTGAGAGTAGTGCAGACTGTTGTGGCCGGGGAACACAGCAGTTCAAGAAAAAGACTTTGAGTATAGTGCAGACTGCTGTGACCGGGGAACGCAGCATTTTCAAGCTTAGACTAGCTGGGTGCAGTAGTCCACCTGTCGCCACGTGCTGCTAACTTACTGGGCCGTCGGGGAGAGGTGTTGCAATGCCTCTGGCCAAGGACCAGCATTTGAGTGACTTCAATCAAGCAGTACAGCAATAGCAACTACAATTTCAGCCAGCAATCAGAGGAGTTATTCAGAGTGACTACTTCTCATACTAAGACCCCTTTCACACTGGGGCGGTTTGCAGGCGCTATTGCGCTAAAAATAGTGCCTGCAAACCGACCTGAAACAGCGGCTGCTGTTTCTTCAGTGTGAAAGCCCGAGGGCTTTCACACTGGAGCGGTGCGCTAGCAGGACCGTTCCAAAAGTCCTGCTAGCCGCATCTTTGGAGGAGCGGTGTGTTTACTGCTCCTCCACCGCTTCTGCCCATTGAAAGCAATGGGACATCGCGGCTATACCGCCGGCAATGCGCCTCTGCAGAGGCATATTGCCGGCGGTATTAACCCTTTTCGGCAGCTAGTGGGGGGTAAAACCGCACCGCTAGCGGCCGAATACCGGTGCAAATCTGACGGTAAAGTGCCGCATTACCGCCACCGCACCTCCCGCCCCAGTGTGAAAGGGGCCTTAGAGTGAGAATACAGGAATCTAACGGTTTGCAGCAAAGGATTTGAGCAGGTGGAGAGGAATCTAGAGGCGTGATACTCTGCAGGAGTCAGTGCGGAAGAGGAGGAGCAATAGTTTGCAGTGGAGGAAAGCAGAGAAATAGACTGTGAACGTTAACTGTGCCTCATTATCAGGACTGAACCTATAAGTTAAATTTCTACAAATGTGCTAAGTGCAATGGGCATCTCATATCTTCCTTACCCTGCCCAAGTTGTATCCCGCAATAAACTAAAGCAAAGCAACGCAAATGACTGCTCATTGTCTCAGTATGGATAGATGGGGGTCTGGCAGCAGGGTGATGTGGTGGATCTTTGAAAATCGCGGCAGTGCACTGCTACATTAGTACACTTACCTGTCCCAGAATTCAGCGTTGTCCTCACCCGGCCAATGGCGCCGGCATACTAACTACAGGCAGTTGGCTGTGACTGCTTGTGATGCCCACTGTGCATGTTCAAGTCCCAGAAGGCTACAGGGGAAGGAGGGGGGCGCGGCATCAAAACCAGGTACCCACTGAACCCCCCCCCCCAAAAATAAATTATGTCCTCAATGTTCCCCTTTGGGTGAAGTTCCGCTTGGAAAAAGCAAAATATAATATATAGAGATATCCATTCTACCCCTAAATTTTTTTAGCATAAGGGGCTCCACTTAAATTAGTTTTTTTGGCCACGGCATAATTTTGCTTTAACTCAGAGCTGCCTGGCACTAATTGAATACAAGTGATTAATCCCTAAGGGCCTGATCACACCGCCTGCAAACAAAACCTTCAGGCCTGGTTCACACTGGGGCGACAAACGCTCCGACATTGGGAGCTCATGTCGCATGACGTGTGAAAATCAATGTTTCCCTATGGGAGCCGTCTTAACTGGTCCGACACATGTCGGTCCGACTTTGAGAATGCTCCCTGTACTACTTTGGTCCGACTTTGATCCGACTTCAGCCCATTGACTATCATTGAAGTCGGATCAAAGTCGGACCGCAGTCTTGCATGATCCGACTTTGGCATGCGACTTGTGCTGTACTGCTCTTGAGGGGGAACTCCAGGCCAAATTTTAAATAAAAAACCGGCATGGGTTTCCCCTCCAGAGGCATACCAGGCCCTTGGGTCTGGTCTGGATTTGAAGGGCCGCCCCTACGCTGAAAAAACGGCGTGGGGGTCCCCTCAAAATCCAAACCAGACCCTTATCCGAGCACACAACCTGGCAGGCCGCAGGGGAAGAGGGGGGGGGACGAGAGAGCGGCCCCCCTCCCTCCTGAACCATACCAGGCCGCATGCCCTCAACATGGGGGGGTTTGGTGCTCTGGGGCAGGGGGGCGACCTGCAGCCCCCCCACCCCAGAACACCCTGCCCCCATGTTGATGAGGACAGGGCCTCTTCCCGACAACCCTGGCCGTTGGTTGTCGGGGTCTGCGGGCGGGGGGCTTATCGGAATCCGGGAGCCCCCTTTAATAAAGGGGTCCCCGGATCCCGGCCCCCCCACCCTATGTGAATGAGTATGGGGTACATCGTACCCCTACCCATTCACCTGGTGGAAAAAAAATGGCAATAAAAAACCACACAGCTTTTTAAAGTATTTTATTGCACAGCTCCTGGGGTCCTCTTCCGACTTTTATTAAAAAATAAAAAAACAGTGTCCCTTGATGAAAATCCATTGCCAATCACGTCGCATGCGAAAAATAAAAAAACAAAAATGCTCCCAGCGTCTATAAAGACTGCCCACCTGCTGCAGGCTCTGCCGTTTGACAGTTCTTATAAAGGGAGGAGCAGGGCCACCTGGCAGTGTCACCTGGTGGAACTGACCGGTGCATGCACAAAGACTGCGTGTGTTTTTTAATTACTTTTTGACACTCTTTTGGTGAATAGTAGGGGTACTATGTACCCCATCCTCATTCAGATAGGGGGCCGGGATCTGGGTACCCCCTTGTTAAAAGGGGGCTTCCAGATTCCGATAAACCCCCCCCCCGCTCACAGACCCCCCACAACCACCGGGGAGGAGGCCCTTCTCCCCATCAACATTGGGACAAGGTGCTTTGGGCCTGCATGCTCGGATAAGGGTCTGGTATGGATTTGGGGGGGGGGACCCAACACTGTTTTTTATATTTTTATTTGGCGTGGCAATTTTTTTTTTTATTCAGCTGTCAGCGGATGACTCGATTGTTCCGGACGCCATGGCTGGCTTCCTTAACAACTAGCTTATACTACGCCCTGATTGGGCAAAGCTTTGCCAAATCATGGCACATAATGCACTGCACAGTGAGCAGTGAATTGCAGGCCGTTCAGTGGGTCGAATACCCGCCGAACACCCTGCAAATTCGGGTGTTGGACGAATGGGCCGAACAGTCAATGTTTAGCCCAAACTCATACTTGTACTGAACCGTTCGCCCAACACTAATAGTGTGTAATTTTCTCACTGCAGGGTACTAATCGTAATTTCTGTCACCTGCCTCATGCCTCTGTTATCACAATGATTCACGTCTGACAAGTTTTCCTGACACCAAGAGGTAAAAAAGTGACAGGGGAGGGAGCTAAAGTGCACAGCATGTGATTGACAGCCTCAGCTCTGTTCCTGTGTGCTGTGTGAAGGGAACAGTGGTATCCCTTCCCTTCAGTCAGCTTTCACTGAGCTCTGCAGAGTATAACTTCAGCTCCCTGCCCTCTGCTTTCTGAAAGCTCAGACAAGCTGAATCAATTTTGTGTTTTGAACAGATGTAAAGAAGAGAAGACTGCAGATAAACAGGTTCAACTTATGAAGGAGGGATTTTTCATCTTTGTGTATCACCCGAGGCTAGTTACTTCAGTGGTTATACAGTGGGTACAGAAAGTATTCAGACCCCCCTTACATTTTTCACTCTTTGTTATATTGCAGCAATTTGCTAAAATCATTTAAGTTCATTTTTTTCCTCATTAATGTACACACAGCACCCCATATTGACAGAAAAACAAAGAATTGTTGACATTTTGCAGATTTATTAAAAAAGAAAAACTGAAATATCACATGGTCCTAAGTATTCAGACCCTTTGCTGTGACACTCATATATTTAACTCAGGTGCTGTCCATTTCTTCTGATCTTCCTTGAGATGCTACACTTTCATTTGAGTCCAGCTGTGTTTGATTATACTGATTGGACTTGATTAGAAAAGCCACACACCTGTCTATATAAGACCTTACAGCTCACAGTGCATGTCAGAGCAAATGAGAATCATGAGGTCAAATTAACTGCCTGAAGAGCTCAGAGACAGAATTGTGGCAAGGCACAGATCTGGCCAAAAAAAATTCTGCTGCACTTAAGGTTCCTAAGAGCACAGTGGCCTCCATAATCTCCATAATCCTTAAATGGAAGACGTTTGGGACGACCAGAACCCTTCCTAGAGCTGGCTATCCGGCCAAACTGAGCTATTGGGGGAGAAGAGCCCAAAGATCACTGTGGCTGAGCTCCAGAGATGCAGTTGGGAGATGGGAGAAAGTTGTAGAAAGTCCACCATCACTGCAGCCCTCCACCAGTCGGGGCTTTATGGCAGAGTGGCCCGACGGAAGCCTCTCCTCAGTGCAAGACACATGAAAGCCCGCATGGAGTTTGCTAAAAAAGACCTGAAGGACTCCAAGATGGTGAGAAATAAGATTCTCTGGTCTGATGAGACCAAGATAGAACTTTTTGGCCTTAATTCTAAGCGGTATGTGTGGAGAAAACCAGGCACTGCTCATCACCTGTCCAATACAGTCCCAACAGTGAAGCATGGTGGTGGCAGCATCATGCTGTGGGGGTGTTTTTCAGCTGCAGGGACAGGACGACTGGTTGCAATTGAGTGAAAGATGAATGCGGCCAAGTACAGGGATATTCTGGACGAAAACCTTCTCAAGAGTGCTTAGGACCTCAGACTGGGCCGAAGGTTTACCTTCCAACAAGACAATGACCCTAAGCACACAGCTAAAATAATGAAGGAGTGGCTTCACAACAACTCTGTCACTGTTCTTGAATGGCCCAGCCAGAGCCCTGACTTAAACCCAATTGAGCATCTCTGGAGAGACCTAAAAATGGCTGTCCACCAACGTTTACCATCCAACCTGACAGAACTGGAGAGGATCTGCAAGGAGGAATGGCAGATGATCCCCAAATCCAGGTGTGAAAAACTTGTTGCATCTTTCCCAAAAAGACTCATGGCTGTATTAGATCAAAAGGGTGCTTCTACTAAATACTGAGCAAAGGGTCTGAATACTTAGGACCATGTGATATTTCAGTTTTTCTTTTTTAATAAATCTGCAAAAATGTCAACAATTCTGTGTTTTTCTGTCAATATGGGGTGCTGTGTGTACATTAACCTCCCTGGTGGTATGATTCTGTCTGGAATTATGTACCAAAAGAGGTACAATTATTTTGCATGAAAATTTGGTGTTATGTATTGTAGGCCTGCAATTCTTAGTAATTACTTACTTAAACCTGACCAAACAAGAGTCTAGTAGACATCCCGGGTATGATAAAGTTTGAAACACAAAATCATAAATTATAATATAATAAATAACTATAAATAATTATAATAAATAGTAATGTAATTATAATAAAAATTATTCAATAATGTAATCAAATCAAAAACACTGAAATTTGCTCAGTTGCAGAATTGTCGCTGCCATTAGATTTAGTGTTTGATGACGAATTTCCAAACAAATCGCTATCGCTCAATTCTGCGAGTGATTCTAATTTATTATCGCTGTTTTCTAGCCGGTCTAAAACCACTTTTGACATAAAGGAACACTTTTTGGTTGCTATGGACAATCTCCAGTTTCCAGGCAGAAAGAACAGTTTTTATAATATAAAACTGCATGCAGGGCACTGGACAGACCACTAGGGACAAAGGGGGTGTGTAATAATTTTATACAGTACTGTAATCAGTAAGATTACAGTGTACTGTATGTGTATTGTGTTTTTCACTTTTTGAATTTGGTGCCGAACTCCGTCCCCGTGCGCCGCAACGTTGCAGGGAACGGAGCTTGGCACTCGGCAGTGTGGATCGAGCGAGGAGACGACTCGCACACACTGCGGGAGGACATCGCAGGATCCAGGGAACAAGGTAAGTAACTTCCCTGTATCCTGCAATGAAATCCCGAGTCTGGCTCTGGGTTACCGCTCTTAGCATGAAAAACTCACCCCGAGCCGGACTCCGGATTACCGCCAGGGAGGCTAAGGAGTAAAAAAATGAACTTAAATGATTTTAGCAAATCGCTGCAATATAACAAAGAGTGAAAAATTTAAGGGGGTCTGAATACTTTCCGTACCCACTGTATGTAAGGTTTGCAATAACTTTATTGTAATTACCATTCATATAATCTTTATTATCCTATGAAGGCACACATCAGTTGTGAAATAGAGAGGAAAATAAAGTAAACATACAAAATGCATACAGAAAACAAACCTAGAGACAATGGAAAGCAATGTATGCAAAGAATTACTGGTACAACGGGTTATGAGCTAGGAGGAATAATGTTAAGCAGTAGTATACAGGAGCACTTGAGTAAAACATTATTCACAGCAGCAAAACCATAAGGCCTCAGTTTTTTTATTAGCAATGTATATTTTTTATGGACAGAAGAACAACACCTACTAAAAACATTAAAGCATAAAACATTAAAGTTAAAAATAACAATGACAATAAGAAAGCAGTTAGTCAAGTAGCGGACCAACATTGCTACAAAAAGCCTTTAGGCTCCGTTCACATCTAGGCGTTTTTGGGTGTTTTTCTGCTCTAAGCCTCAGCTCTAAAAATGCCCAACAAATCCCATTCATTGCAATGGTCCCTGTTCACATCTGAGTGTTTTGTCGCCTAAAGCAAAATGCCTGTCACTCAAAAAAGTACATGATCTTCTTTTTTTGGCAGATTACAGGCATTTTAATTCTTTTACATTGGTGACCACTCGGAGCCGACAGGGGACAGCTGCAGCATCAGACCGATGTTACAGCACTGAGGCGAGTATAGATGTTTGTTTTTTAAATACCCCAAACTTCCTGTTTAAGTGGACAAATGGTGATGCCTTGTTATCAAAACAATACCAAAAGTCACTTCATTCTGAAATCCTATATATGTGACACATTCCAAGAAACCAGTTATAAAGTTCTATCTCTATGGTACAGACTGACAGTCATTCACACATGCTACCTAAATACCTCAAATAATTGCTGACTGTTGCAGCTTGGAAGAAGATCCTCCACATCTTTTGGTCCTGCTTCAAACTTAAACCCTTTTGAAGTATGGTCAGAACTTTTCCAGAAAATTTCAGATTATCACATACTGGATTACCTGGTTATCTTCCTTTGACAAAATCAAAGCATACCCACTAAAATTTATAAGAAGTTTATCCTTCGCCATCTTTTGAATGCCGCCAAACTTGAATCCCTTTATCATGGAGAAATTCCTCTACTTACTCAATATCATTGTGGATGCATAGAATAGAGGATATAAAACAGATGGAAGACCTTGTATTCGTACTAGACATGGCACGTACCGTAACACATGATATTACAGTTATTTACAAAAAAGTACTACAGAACAAAATAACTATACTATGGAGGTGAAAAATATTGAACAAATAGATTGGGTCTCTGGTTGGATAGAGTCAAAAGATTTATTGGCTTTGTAGGATGGTTGGGTGGCTTATGGACACTATGTGATCCTTCCATAAGAGCTTAGACATCTAAAATAGTAAACAGATAACACTGGGTTAACATTTTGGGTGATTAAAGTGAAATATCAGTCAGCACTTTGATGTAGTTTATGTAATATAAATCAACACATGTGGATAAGTAGCTCCCTTTCATTGAGGCAGATAAGAAGACACAAGCCACAGAGCTCCAAAGGGATAAAAAAAAAAAAGGTGTGCATTTTTTTTTATCTGTGTCAATTTAAAACCATTATAGAAAGTTAAAGGAGTTGTAAAGGCAGAAGTTTTTTTTATCTTAATGCATTCTATGCTTTAACCTTCCTAGCGGTATTCCCGAGTCTGGCTCGGGGTTAAATTTCAGCACCAAAAGCGGTAACCCCGAGCCAGACTCGGGCTGCGTCGCAGTGATCCAGGCAGAGTTACTTACCTTGTCCCCTGGATCCTGCGATGCCTCTCCGCTGTGTGATCGAGCCGTCATCTCGCTCGATTCACACACTTCCGAGTGCCACCGAGCTCCGTTCCCTGCGACGTTACGACGCACGGGGACGGAGATCGGCGCCAAATTCAAAAAAGTTAAAACACAGTACACACACAGTACATTGTAATCTTACAGATTACAGTACTGTATGTAATAATTACACACCCCCATTGTCCCTAGTGGTCTGTCCAGTGTCCTGCATGCACTTTTATATAATAAAAACTTGTTTTTTCTGCCTGGAAACTGGAGATTGTCCATAGCAACCAAAAAGTGTCCCTTTATGTCAAAAGTGGTTTTAGACCAGCTAAAAAACAGCGATAATAAATTAGAATCACTCGCAGAATTAAGCGATAGTGATTTGTGGAGAAATTCGTCATCAAACACTGAAAAACACTTTTATTATTATTATATTATTATTTGTTATAATTATTTTATAGTTATTTATTTTATTATAATGTATAATTTTGTTTTTTGAACTTTATCATACCCGGGATGTCTACTAGACTCTGGTTTGGACAGATTTAAGTGAGTTATTCCTAAGAATTACAGGCCTGCAATATAAAACGCCAAATTTCCATGCAGAATAATGGTACCGCTTTCAGCACCTAAAATCTGACAGAATCATACCGCCAGGGAGGTTAAGATAAAAAGCCTTTTGTGTGTAGCAGCCTCCCCAGAACCCCCTAATACTTACCTGAGCCCCCTCTCTGTCCAGCGATGTCCACAAGCCCCTCGGCCGTCCAGGACTCTCCCTTCTGATTGGCTGAGACACAGCAGGGGCATCATTGGCTCCCACGGCTGTCAATCAAAGTCAGTAAGTCAATCAGGAGAGGGAGGGGTGGGGCTAAACGTCAGCTCTGTGTCTGAATGGCCACACAGAGCTGCAGCTCAGCTGCCCCCATAGCAAGCTGCTTGCTGTGGGGGCACTTGACAGGAGGGAGGGGCAAGGAGCACCGAAGAGGGAACCAAGAAGAGGAGGAACCAGGCTGGCCTCTGCAAATCCACTGCACAGAGCAGGTAAGTTTAGAAATGTTTGTTATTTTCCTTATAAAAAATCTAGACTTTACAATCACTTTAATTTATTTATTTATACACATTTATGAGTTTATTCAACCCTGATGAATTGTGACCAATTTGCTTTAAAAAAAAAATTGGATTATACAGAATTCACTACATAGAAGTTACACTAAGATGATTCAAATTCACCCTGCACACTACTAGGAACTCTCTTTGACCCACTCTAGATGAGGAATACAAGAGTTTGGCATGGCTAGCATACCCTGCAATTAATAAAGACGTTTATTATACATCTATGTTATCTGTGCACAGGGCAAGAGTGTAGAAGTTCATTGCCATTTCAAGATAACACTTACTGGTAGTCATATAATGCACATCTGAGCTATGACAACGTAAGGGGGAAAAGGGGGAAAAGCAGAAGACATGATATTCTAATAAATGGTTAAGCATTAAATATTCATGGATGTGCAAATAAAAGCAAAGCAGTAGCACTTGGGCAGCACACAAATGAGGCAAGTGTCGTCATTTAAAGCACAAAACAATTATCACTGACACTAATTCCATAGCAGTCAGAGGCTATTGGTGGAGTTTATCTATTCATAATTAAAGGTCCCCTCATCTCAGTGTAGGATGCTATCACAAGATACTATTACATGGTTAATTCCCACAGCTACTAAAAGTAACCATTAAGTCAGAAACAGTTGTGTGGGGGTGGAATGGCAGCAATACGGCACTGTCATGCATTATCATTAAAATAAGCACTGCGGGCGGCTTGTTCATAAGCAATGAATTAATGAGATGAACAATGCTTAAAAGTATGATGGGCTCTTATCAGATGGTGGCATCGCTCACACACGGCTGTAAATTGCTTTTATCAAGCGTAGAGGTATTAGCACAGTAACCTCAGACATGTTTTACAATTACTGCAACATGTCAGAGAGGCAATTGAAAATTATGATGCTTGCTTTACACAATCACCTTTGCAAAGCAAACACTTTTTCTCATTAATTGAACAAGTGGTTTTACACTGTAATTTCCAGGTCAAAAAGCAAAACCTATATATTTATTTTTGTGCATTATATATTCTTACATACAATAAAAATAGCAGAATTTTTTTTCAAGTTTCTGCTCATATTGTTATTTTTATTGCATTCACCAGGCGAAAGAACAGAATGTTGCATACTTCTGCGAATAAAGCCTAGAATACAAGGGCCAAATATCAGCCCGTGTGTACAGTTGTCAGACCGGCATCTGTTGAATGGGCATGCTGGAAAACCAGCACCCAATCAGTGCTGGAAGCCAATGGCTGCCAGCGTTCATCAGTGTGTTCTGGTGGGGCTAACAGTCCCCTGTCAAAACACAGAGGCACAGCGTGGGAGATTGTGACCAACATTGCTTTTGTTAGTACTGTGATCTCAGTTTTTTTTTAGTTCAGCCTGCTGGGTTGAACAAAAAAAACTTCTAGCGTGTACCCAAGAAAGAAAAGGGCGGGGGTTTGGTGGGACCCCTTTCCCCCCTTTTTTCTTTTTCATATATCCAGGTATGGAAGCACATGGTCCTATGGGCCTAATTTAAAGTCCCAAAATGTCTCCCATTTATGCCTTCTAGTGTGTACCCAGTTTTAGAGTGAAGATACAGTTAGGTTCATATATATTTGGACACAGGCACAATTGTCATGCTTTCCGCTCTGTATGGCACCAGAATAAAATTAAAACAAAACAATCCAACTGAATTTGAAGTGCAGACTTTCAGCTTTAATTCAAGGGGTTGAACATAAATATCAAGTACAAATTTTAGGAACTGCAACAATTTTTATACACAGTCCTCTCATTTTCAGGGGCTCAAATGTAAATGGACAAATTATTATAATCATAAATAAAATTTTATTTTTTAATATTTTGTTGACAAATTTTTTACTGGCAATGACTGCCTGAAGTCTGGAACCCATGGACATTACCAAAGACTGGGTTTCTCCTTTCTGATGCTTTGCCAGGCTATAACTGCAGCTGTCTTCAGTTCTTTGTTTGTGTCTTTCTGCCTTTAGTTTTGCCTTCTGCAAGTGAAATGCATGCTCAATTGGGTTTGATATCAGGTAATTGACTCGACCATTGCAGAATATTCCACTTCTTTTCCTTCAAAAGCTCCTGGGTTGCTTTTGCAGTGTGTTTTGGATCATTGTCCATCTGTACTGTAAAGCGCCGTTCAATTAACTTTGCTTCATTTGGCTGAATCTGGGCTGACAGTATATCTCTAAACACTGCAGAATTCATCCGGCTGCTTCTGTCACATCATCAATAAACACCAATAACCCAGTGCCACTGGAAGCCATGCATGCCCATGCCATAACACTGCCTCCATCATGTTTTACAGATGACGTTGTGTGCTTTGGATTATGAGCTTTTCCAAGCCGTCTCCACACTTTTTATTCCCATCATAATCTTTGTTTAATCCGTCCAAAGAATGCTTTTCCAGAACTGGTCTAGCTTTTTTAGCAAAGTCTAATCTGGCTTTTCTATTCTTCAGGCTTATGAATAGTTTCCACCTTGTGGTGAACCCTCTGTATTTGCTCTCATGAAGTCTTCTCTTGATTGTAGACTTTGCCAATGATACGCCCACCTCCTGGAGACTGTCCTTCACTTGTCTGGATGTTGTGAATAGGTTTTTCTTTACCATAGAGAGGATCCTTCGATCCACCACTTTTGTCTTCTGTGGACGTCTAGGTCTTTTTATGTTGCTAAGCTCACCAGTGCGTTCTACTTTCCTCAGAATTTACCAAACAGTTGATTTGGCCACTCATAATGTTGCTGCTATCTCTCTGATTTATTTTGTTTTTAAAGCATTACAATGGCCTGTTTCACTTGCATGGGCAGCTCCTTTGAATGCATGATGTAGGTTCACAGCAATATATTCCAAATGCAAATACCACACTTATAATCAACTCCAGACATTTTACCTGCTTAATTGATAAAGAAATAATGAAGGAGTAGTGTCCAATTACTTTTGGTCCCTCGAAAAAGGGGGGGTGGCTATTCTTAAGAGCTGTAATTCCCAAACCCTTCCTCTGATTTGGATGAATATATCCTCAAATTAAACCTGGGAGTGTGCACTGTCAGCCCATATCAATTATATACCTATAGTTTGAAAATGTTTTGGTAAATACCTGAATAAAACTAAAATTGTGCCTGTGTCTAAATATATATGGACCTAACTGTATGTGCACACTGATTCCCTGTGAGGAAAATTCAACTTACGATAACACATACTGTAGGACCTGTCCAGCATTCAATATGCCACTCAAGAATACCCCACATAATTGGTTACTTGCATGCCCAAATTATTGCACACCACTTCCCAATTTAACACACCACCTATATTAAAAGTTTGGGGAAAATGTTATGGAACTTTATGTACACTATCACAGATACTGAGAAACCATTCCACCCCTTGATCAATCCTGGCCAAATTTTGCAGTTTTTGTCTCTCTGAATTAGGGATATTTACACATTTAAAGAAATTAATCATCTCAACGGTGTTAACACTTACAAAACTCAAGTTATCCTTAAAGTAGAAGTTTACTCAAAACCTAACTAACTCTAAACCTACTTGCAGCCACATTCTAAAACGAATCTATCTATCCTTGTAAAGAAGAAAGAAGAAGGTTCAATAGATTCAATTTAGAATGTGGCTGCGAGTTGATTTAGAGTTAGTTTTGGGTGAACTTCTACTTTAATTTAAGATATGAACCTAGAGGTGCATACTATATGTCCAAAAGTATGGGGACACTCCTCCAAATTACTGACATCCTGATGTTTCCACTGAAAGGTACCATTAATGCTAGAGCATACAAAGACATTTTAGCCAATTGTGTACTTCCAACCATGTGGCAACAGTGTGGGAAAGGACTTTTTCGGGGCTCCTGTGCATAAAGCTAGGTAAATAAAAAGTGGTCTGCAGAGAGTCCTGATTTCAACCCTATTATACACCTTTAGGATTAAGTAAATTTCAGCAGACCTTCTTGTCACCCAACATCAGTTTATGATCTTAGAAATTTTATTTTGGCTAAATAGGCACAAATAGACAAACTCCAAAATGGCCTGTGCAATAAGCTCATACATACTATATACCAAAAGGATTGGGATGCCTGCCTTTATACGCATCTGAACTTTAATGGCATCCCAGTCTTGGTCCATGGGGTTCAATATTGATTTGGCCCAATCTTTGCAGCTATAACAGCTTCAACTCTTCTGGGAAGGCGGTCCACAAGGTTTAGGAGTGTGTCTATGGGAATGTTTGACCATTCTTACAGAAGCGCTGATGTGGACAAGAAGGCTTGGCTCGCAGTCTCTGCTCTAATTCATCCCAAAGGTGTTCTATTGGGTTGAGGTCAGGACTCGCTATGCATGTCTTTGTGGATCTTGCTTTGTGCACTGGTCCAAATCATTTGGTAAGGGGGGGATTATTGTGTGGGGTTGTTTTTCAGGGGTTGGGCTTGGTCCCTTGGTTCCAGTAAAGGGAACTCTGAAGGTGTCAGCATACAAAGACATTTTGGCCAATTTCGTGCTCCCAACTTTGTGGGAACAGCTTTGGGATGGCCCCTTCTTGTTACAACATGACTGCACACCAGTGCACAAACAAGGTCCATAAAGACATGGATAAGCGAGTTTGGGGTGGAAGAAATTGACTGGCCTGCACAGAGTCCTAAACTCAACCTGATAGAACACCTTTGGGATGAATTATGGTGGAGACTGAGAGCCAGGCCTTCTCATCCAACATCAGTGCCTGACCTCACAAATTTGCCTCTGGAAGAATGGTCAAACATTCCCATAGACACACTCCTAAACCTTGTGGACAGCCTTCCCAGAAGAGTTGAAGATGTTATAGCTGCAAAGGGTGGGCCAACTCAATATTCAACCCTACGGACTAAGACTGGGGTGCCATTAAAGTTCATGTGCGTGTAAAGGCAGGCGTCCCAATACTTTTGTTAATATAGTGTATGTATTATGGTCAGATATCCAATGATTTAGGAATTATAATTGTATCAATCAAAAAGTGTTTAAGGCCAGCAATGACTAAAGAAAGAATAGAGATATATCTTTGTTTAAATTATTTAGGACTACTGTCAGCAGTAGGAATGGTGGTGGGGTTTTAAAATGCGCTACTGCTTAGGGCTTCAAGCATCAGATGCTTTTTTCTTTCTTTGACCTGCAATGGTAAATACTAGTACCAGGTAACTTATACCTTTATGTGCAAATACTGTGCATTGTATGTCAGCGGCTGTTCTTCCATAGTGTGCACTAGCTTTTGCGTGACTCTGAGATACAGGATGGCTAAAATGTGTTCTCCCTGGTTTGTCATTTTGTCGCCAACTAGAAGATGTGGTGGGTACAGAGTGCATAATACATAGGAATAGATCATATGCAACATTCACTGTAAAAAAATCATCAAAATCTAACTACAATGGCTGCAAAACATTTAGCTGAAGCACTGACAAAGTACCTTTACGCTATTTTAGGTGAAAGAGAGCGGAAGACTTGAGTTGTACCCCATAAACATAGCTGTGTGTAGGAGTCCAGCACCTGATATGTCCCCAAATGTTAGTGCATATGCCCACACTCCCCGATGTAAGGGTGACTGATAAAAATCTACTCTAATGCCGCGTACACACGATCGTGATTCACGGCGGTGAAAACACAGCCGTGAATCACGACAGGAAAAACGAGGGAACGGCTTGGTTCCCTACACACGGCCGTTTTTCCTGTCATTTTTTCTCTTGGCGAGAAAAACGACCGTGTGTAGGCTCCCCGGCAGTGTTTCCCTATGGGAAAACTGCCGCGGAAAAAAATGACAGGAATCACAACGAGAAAAATTAGAGCATGTTCTAATTTTTCTCGTCGTGATTAATGCCGTTTTTCCCGTCAGGAAAAACGGCAAAAAGCCCACAGACGATCGTTTTTCTCGTCCAAAGGAAAAAAATTCCCGACGGCATAAGCAAAGAAGGAATTCCCATTCAATCATGAAAACTTTTTTCCTGGTTCTGACTTGCTCGGATATGGCAATCAATGCTGTTTCTGTTCCAGCATGTACATGTAGAGGTACTTTATGTGATCCTTTAGATACAAAGAGAGTTTAGTAAAGTTCTGCTTTGATTCTTATTTGTAAACATCAAAAGACTCACATACTGCTAACATGATAGTTTGCATATTTGTCTTTGTAAAGGTGTTGATCCAGAAATTCTCTAATTCCTGAGAACCTCTAACGAATTCAGGTGGACAGTAATTATACATAGAGCCTGGGGGACGGAGAGAGAAAACAGGACCAGCATCCCAATCTCACATTCCAGGCATGATTTAACACCGTTTCCTTCTAAGCAACTCTCTTTTATGTGATTTCGTTCTTAGCCACTTCGGAACGTAGCAAGGAAAAGCATGGAAATTGCTGAGAAAACCATTTACAGACGGGAAAATGTCACACTAACTTTAAAACATCTCAGAAAAATGTGTTACCATGCCAACCAGAACAATATGCTCATCATACTTCAAATAATTTCTGGGGAAAAAGATCCATATATGTATAAAGAAGGGTTTTAAATCTCAGCTCATGTCAGCTTAGATTCCACATTGCCAAATACACGGAGGGGTTATTTACTAAAGGCAAATCCACTTTGCACTACAAGTGCACTTGGAAGTGCAGTCGCTGTAGATCTGAGGGGGACATGCAAGGAACATCAGCAGAGCTTGCCCTCATTTCAGATCTTTGATTGCACTTGTAGTGCAAAGTGGATTTGCCTTTAGTAAATCAACCCCATAGTATTATATTTGTCTTAATTTCATTTTCAAACAGAACTATACAATAATACATGAACCAAGACTATATGATGTATTTGACTATCATGTCATGTCTACACAGCAAATCTGTCATCAGGTTCTGCCCAATTATAATTCTGCAGTAATGCATGTTGCCTAATGTACTATAGAAGGTCAGTTTTACTGTCAAATAGAGCTGCACGATTCTGGCCAAAATGACAATCACAATTTGTTTGCTTAGAATGGGGGGGGGGGGGGGGGGGGAAAGGGGATTGGCCTGTCTTAAAGCGGAAGTAAACCCATCGAATTTAACAGTTTCAAAAAGCAGTTACATTCCCGGCATGCCGGAAATGCTAACTGTCACATTGGTTGTGCTCTCAACCAAACTGTCAAACCATCCAATGTCTGGTGTCATAACTGATCACATGTGCAGCATCATGGCAGTTGAAGATTAAACAGAGGCCAAGATGGCAGCTTCCTTGCCTGAAAGTGATAGGAGGGTTTACTTCCACTTTAAGGCTCCCCTTTTCTTTATGGGAACGTGGTAGGAGCAGTTTCCAGGCTCCCCCGCTGTGAGGAATCGGCGGGAAAGCCTGGGTTTGGTTTTTAGGTCAGGTAAGATCTGGAATTTTCTGGATTTGGGGAGAATTTAACCTAGGTCTAGGATAGGTCAATTGGGGTCAAATGACCCCCCGGAACATTCTAGAAGTCAGAGTGTCCCTATATAAACGGCTAGTTTATAGGGTCTGGGGCCAGTCGCCTGAAGAGGATCAAGCAGCGGAACTTCCCACCCCCCCCCCTCCCTTGTCGCGGCTGTATTATGTGGTAAGTTCACCTTTGCTAATTAAAGTAAAGGGGGACAGTTTTGTGAAATAATATTAAAGTCAGGATATTTTCAGCTTGAGTCTTAAGCCTCGTACACACGATCGGATATCCTATGGATTCTAATCCGATGTTTTTGTCCATCAGAAATCCGATGAAGATGACTTCCATCAGTCTTGCCTACACACCATCAGTCAAAAAACCGACCGTTCCAAACGCAGTGACGTAAAACACTCCGATGAGCCGAGAAAAATGAAGTTCAATGCTTCTGAGCATGCGTCAACTTGATTCTGAGCATGCGTGGGTTTTTTATCCGATGGACTTGCCCATAGACGATCGGAGTTTTCGATCGGTTTTTTATCCATCGGAAAAATTTAAAACATGTTGTATTTTTTAAAACCGATGGAAAAAAGACCGATGGGTACCATACACGATCGGTTTGTCTGATGAAAACAATCCATCGGACGGTTTTCATCGGTTAAACCGATCGTGTGTACAGGGCTTTAGTGGCTGAGCTGTATTTTTCTTAAATGTTTAGTATTGAGTTATTTATATTTTGAAATAAATACGTATAGTAATTTATTTATTTAATAAAGATATTTATAAACCAATAATATATGCCGCGGCCAAATATTATCCAATAAAATAATTTATTGTCAAAGGTGTTTTATTGAGTTTTCATTGTTGTCCAGGCATTCCTGCCTACGATCCCATAAAGATCACAATTCTCTAACAAGTTTTATGGCGTAACATCATCTTTCACATTATACAAAAAAATTGGGCTAACTTTTTATGAATTCATTAAAGTGTTTTATTTCCCCTAAAAAATGTAAAGACCACTGCGCTAATACAGTGTTACATAAAATATTGCAACAACTGCCATTTTATTCTCTGCCATATATATATATATAACATGTTTGGGGGCTCTAAGTAATTTTCTAGCAAAAAAATACTGATTTGAACTTGTAAGCAACAAATGTCAGAAAAAGGTTTAGTCTTTTAAGCGGAGGTCCACACAAAAATTGAACCCCCGCTGTCCGGATTCCCCCCCCTCGGTGTCACATTTGGCACCTTTCAGGGGAGAGGGGGGAGCAGATACTTGTCTAAGACAGGTATTTGCACCCACTTCTGGGTATAGATCCCTGCATTATCTGCGGGAGTCTATGCCACGTCCGGCGCCCCCCCCCCGCTGTCTTCTGGGAGACACACAGGTCCCAGAAGACAGCACGGACCAGTGGCATTGTGCAGCGCGAGTCGCGCATGCACAGTAGGGAGCCAGGAAGTGAAGCCGCAAGGCTTCACTTCCTGATTGCCTTACCGAAGATGGCGGCGGCAGCATCCGAGAGCCGAGGCAGAGATCGGCTTCGGGTGCCGACATTGCGGGCGCGCTGGACAGGTAAGTGTCCTTATTTTAAAAGTCAGCAGCTGCAGTATTTGTAGCTGCTAACTTTAAAAAAAAAATTGGCGGACCTTCGCTTTAACCTCCCTGCGGTATTTCTGAGTCTGGCTCGGGGTGGAATTTCAGTACCATTAGCGGTAACCCCGAGCCAGACTCGGGCTGCATCGCAGGATACAGGGAGAGTTACTTACCTTGTTCCCTGGATCCTGCGATGTCTCCCCGCAGTGTGTGCGAGCCGTGTCTCGCTCGATTTAAACTGCCGAGTGTCGAGCTACGTTCCCTGCGACGTTGCGGCGCACGAGGGGCGGAGATCGGCGCCAAATTCAAAAAAGTAAAAACACAATACACATACAGTACACTGTAATCTTACTGATTACAGTACAGTATAAAATAATTACACATCTCCTTTGTCCCTAGTGGTCTGTCCAGTGCCCTGCATGCACTTTTATATTATAAAAACTGTTCTTTCTGCCTGGAAACTGGAGATTGTCCATAGCAACCAAAAAGTGTCCCTTTATGTCAAAAGTGGTTTTAGACCAGCTAGAAAACAGCGATAATAAATTAGAATCACTCGCAGAATTGAGCGATAGCGATTTGTGGGGAAATTCGTCATCAAACAATAAATCTAATGACAGCGACAATTCTGCAACTGAGCAAATTTCAGTGTTTTTGATTTGATTACATTATTGCTTAATTTTTATTATTATTATATTATTATTTGTTATAATTATTTATAGTTATTTATTATATTATAATTTATGATTTTGTGTTTCAAACTTTATCATACCCGGGATGTCTACTAGACTCTGGTTTGGACAGATTTAAGTGAGTTATTCCTAAGAATTGCAGGCCTACAATATAAAACGCCAAATTTCCACGCAAAATAATTGTACCGCTTTCAGCATCTAAAATCTGACAGAATCCTACCGCCAGGGAGGTTAAGTGGTTAAACTTCCCTCATTTACAGACTGAAGTTCATTCCTTTTATCTAAAAGGACTAAGGGGTTGATTTACTAAAGGCAAATCCACTTTGCACTCCAAGTGCACTTGGAAGTGCAGTCGCTCTAGATCTGAGGGGAAGATCTGAAATGAGGGGAAGCTCTGCTGATTTTATCATCCAATCATGTGCAAGCTAAAATGCTGTTTTTTATTTTCCTTGCATGTCCCTCTCAGATCTACAGCGACTGCACTTCCAAGTGCACTTGCAGTGCACTTGTGGTGCAAAGTGGATTTGCTTTTAGTAAATAAACCCCTAAGTGTTTCTCTTTATCTCCGTCTAAGCAATGTTGTCATAAACTTGGCAGGCTGCCTGTTTTTTGTTTGTTTTTTGACAGCTGTCAGCTGTGAGCAGAGAACTCTGCACTGAAACTAGAAAATGCTTTGTTAAGATCACGAGGGGGTAGAATCGCAATCTGATTCTTTAACGATTAATCATGCAACTCTACTGTCAATGTGTACGAATGAACCAATTATAGCTTTGTTATTGTCTCAGAACCTTGTATAGAGCAGGTCACAGTTGTGATCGATTATAATTTCAATTAATTATTCTAGAGAAGAGGCACTTAAAGTGAATGTTACTCTAAATATTTGTTTTATATGTGTGTTCACATATGTGTATTTTATAGATCCCTTGTATGTACTTCTTCCATCTGAAGTATCTTTTTGATCCTGCCAGTTACCTTTCTTCCTTGTTTATAAGTTGACCACACAGGACAGAAGCTTATCTGTTCTCGCATGGTCAGTTTTCATCCCTTGGCTGGTCATTCAGAAGTACAGGACACTGTGGAGACACACAGCATGCCTATATTGGGTAGTTTTTTCAGCCATCACAACCTCAACCAATCGCAGTATTCCCCTGGCACACACACACCCCCCTCTTCCAATCAAAGCCTGCCTCTTGAACACGTTCTCTGCTCAAGCTAAGCCTGTACCTTGCCTCAGGCTAAACACACTATGGAAAACAGGCACGCTGTATGTCTGCACAGTGTCCTGTAACCCCCACTATCACAATGGTCACATGGTAGAACCTTTTAACCTTGTAAAAAAAGGTAAGAAATATAATTTCTAAAACTAAGCAAAAGCAGTTATGAGGCCTGAACTATTATAAGTGGATTAGAAAGTGTCTATAACATTGTATGTTCACAACTACTTTAAAAGGAGGTATGATCACAACGTAGAAATATATCAAATTGATTGTACACTACTACACAAATCGAGGTTAAATTTGAAACTGCAAAATGGGTTCTTTTTAGTTAAAGCATTGAAAATGTGGAACTCCTATTCTCCGGGAAGTGGTATCAGAGAGTGTTGATAAAATCAAAAAAACTAGGATATCTTCCTCAGCCAGCATAATATACATGGCTATAGGAGTTCTTACATTTTGATAGAAGTTGAACCAGAGATTATCTGATTGCCAATACAGGGTAAGGAGGGAACATACACACAGGTAGAACTACATGGGCCTGTGTGTTTTTTTCAACCTTATAAACTACGGTATGTGATTATTTAAATATGATTGGAAGTAGAGACATCAACAATATAGGAAACAATACAACTCTTCCCTTCTCTACAAAAAATGTGTTTCTGTTTATGGCTGTGTGCCTGTTGGAGAGACTTCCCATCATATCCCATCCTGACAGTAAATGAGGAGAGTCCCCCTCCACCCAATAGGAACATATAGGTTAATAAAAACCTGCTAGAAGCTCTAACCCTTATGCTCTATCCAAAAACAAAATAACACGCTATGGTTGAAGTTGTTTTGGTTTAAAGATTCCACCCGCGATTTTTTAAAAGTCAGCAGCTACTAACACTGTAGCTGCTGACTTTTAATAAGGACACTTACCTGACCTACTCGCCCGCGATGTCAGGCCCCCGAGGGCGATCGCTCGGTCCTGGCAGGTCCCGGCGCCTCCATCCTGACTCGCACGGCGCTTTGTGAATGGGCGGCTGCCTCCTGGGATACACACAGTTCCCAGAAGGCAGCGCACCCCATTCACAAGAAGAATCCGAGTGTAGGACGAGGAAGAAGATCCACCGCGGAGGATGAAGAGGCAGATTAGGGACTTCCGCATAGCAACCGCTATTTCTGGTAAGTAAAAAATATATATTTTTTCCTTTTTTTTTTTTATTTCTCGATTTTTGGTGAAATTTTTTTTTTCAGGGTGGAACTCCACTTTAAGTTTAACTATGAAAATACTCCTAGCAACATGTGAATCTGAGCCAATTTCAAATAACCCAAAGGGAGTGTGTGTGCGTATGTGTGTACAGGTTGATTAGCTAGGTAGGCTCAATGATGGCAGCTAGGCCTGGTGGTCTGTTGCTTCTTTCTTGAGCTGTGTACAGAACAAACAGGATATAAACACATTTTCTTTTAAATAGCAACCCTGTTAAATGGTATACTTACAAGTCAAAGACTAAGTAATGGAACCCTTCTTCTGATATGCTGTCATGGAGTCGAACTGTAGGAAAAATAAAAACAAAATAAAACAATAATTTTAACAACTGTAGCAAAATGTCCTATAGGCTGGGTTCACACTGATACGACACGACAGTCATACAACTTTCATCCTACTTTGCTCTGCGACATCAGTCCTACATTGATCCTACATTGGTCCGACATCCATCCGACTTGAATGAACAGGATACTACTTTGATCCTACTTTGTGCCAATCTGACTTGTCCTTTGACCAATCAAAACAATCCCAGGGTGAGATAAATTCCTTTTACTGCTGCTGTAATCACCATGTCGGATGTCAAATGTTGGATGGTTAGGACAAGGATCCTACTTTGATCCGACTTCAATGATAGTCAATGGGCTGAAGTCGGATCAAAGTCGGACCAAAGTAGTAAAGGGAGCATTTTCAAAGTCGGACCGACTTGTGTCGGACCAGTTAAGACGGCTCTCATAGGGAAGCATTGATTTTCACACGTCATGCGACATGAGCTCCCAATGTCGGAGCCTTTGTCGCCCCAGTGTGAACCCAGCCTAAATAAAGTTTATTACCATGTCACATTAAAACATATCTCCAATTTTGCAGTCAAATTTGAGAAAATGCCCCTATATGTTTGTTATGTGCTCTTTTTTTCTAAGGAGCCTGCAGAGCACTGCACCTGCAATCAGCAGGTCATGGGTGCAATGTCAGGCTCCTGCAGACTCTCAGGATAGCTGTACCTCAAATATGAGCAGGCAGTTACTTGAGAGCAAGAAGATCAGTGAACTATGAGAATGCTCACCAAAGCCCTTGTAGTTCATTAAGAACTTCAAAAAGTCAGCCGCAATAGCTGACTGGACTTGTAGTCTATTCATTCGCAGGAGCCCCGCACTGACTCGCGGTTTTTAAATTGTGACAGTGTGACACCCTAAATACGGGTGTAACATGTTCAGAAAGGTGGACTTAGCCTTTAAGGCCTCATACCCACGGACGTTTTTACAGCCGCGTTTTTGAGCGTTTTTACAGCTTAAAAACGCCTGTCCATGTTAGTCTATAGCTTCATGCCCACCTAGGCGTTTTTGAGCTGCAAATAGCATAGACGTTTTTAACCACTTAAGCCCCGGACCATTTTGTAGCTAAAGGACCAGAGCTGTTTTCAGAATTTTGCACTGCGCTGCTTTAACTGGAAATTGTGCGGACATGCAATGTTGTACCGAAACGAAATTTGCGTCCTTTTCTTCCCACAAATAGAGCTTTCTTTTAATGGTATTTGATTGCCTCTGCGATTTAAATTTTTTGCGATATAAACGGAAAAAGACAGAAAATTTTGAAAAAAAATTATATTTTCTACTTTTTGCTATAAGAAAAATCGAATAAACTCAATTTTAGTCATACATTTAGGCCAAAATGTATTCAGCCACATGTCTTTAGTAAAAAAAATGTCAATAAGCGTATATTTATTGGTTTGCGCAAAAGTTATAGCGTCTACAAACTAGGGTACATTTTCTGGAATTTACACAGCTTTTAATTTATGACTGCCTATCTCATTTCTTGAGGTGCTAAAATGGCAGGGCAGTACAAAACCCCCCCCAAATTACCCAATTTTGGAAAGTAGACACCCCAAGGAAATTGCTGAGAGGCATGTTGAGCCCATTGAATATTTTTTTTTTTTGTCGCAAGTGATTGAATAATGACTAAAAAAAATAAAAAATAAAAAAATTACAAAAAGTTGTCACTAAATGATATATTGCTCACACATGCCATGGTTATATGTGGAATTGCACCCCAAAATACATTTTGTTGCTGCTCCTGAGTACGGGGATACCACATGTGTGGGACTTTTTGGGAGCCTAGCCGCGTACGGGCCCCCGAAAACCAAGCACCGCCTTCAGGATTTCTAAGGGCGCAAATTTTTGATTTCACTCCTCACTGCCTATCACAGTTTCGAAGGCCATAAAATGCCAAAATAGCACAAACCCCCCCCCCCCAAATGACCCCATTTTAGAAAGTAGACACCCCAAGGAAATTGCTGAGAGGCATGTTGAGCCCATTGAATATTTTTTTTTTTTTGTCCCAAGTGATTGAATAATGACAAAAAAAAAAAAAAATTACAAAAAGTTGTCACTAAATGATATATTGCTCACACATGCCATGGTTATATATGGAATTACACCCCAAAATACATTTTGCTGCTTCTCCTGAGTACGGGGATACCACATGTGTGGGACTTTTTGGGAGCCTAGCCGCGTACGGGACCCCGAAAACCAAGCACCGCCTTCAGGATTTCTAGGCACAAATTTTTGATTTCACTCCTCACTACCTATCACAGTTTCGAAGGCCATAAAATGCCAAAATCGCACACAACCCCCCCAAATGACCCCATTTTGGAAAGTAGACACCCCAAGCTATTTGCTGAGATGCATGGTGAGTATTTTACAGCTCTCATTTGTTTTTGAAAATGAAGAAAAAAAAATTTTTTTTTTTTTAAATTTTCAAAACTTTGTGACAAAAAGCGAGATCTGCAAAATACTCACAATACCTCTCAGCAAATAGCTTGGGGTGTCTACTTTCCAAAATGGGGTCATTTGGGGGGGTTTTGTGCCATCTGGGCATTCCATGGCCTCTGAAACTGTGATAGGCAGTGAGAAGTGAAATCAAAAATTTACACCCTTAGAAAGCCTGAAGGCGGTGATTGGTTTTTGGGGTCCCGTACGCGGCTAGGCTCCCAAAAAGTCTCACACATGTGGTATTTCCGTACTCAGGAGAAGCTACAGAATGTATTTTGGGGTGTAATTCCACATATGCCCATGACATGTTTGAGCAATATATCATTTAGTGACAACTTTGTGCAAAAAATAAAAAATAAAAAAATAAATTGTCTATTTTCCGCAACTTGTGTCAACATATAAAATATTCCATGGACTCGACATGCCTCTCAGTATATAGCTTGGGGTGTCTACTTTCCAAAATGGGGTCATTTGGGGGGGGGTTTGAACTGTTCTGGCATTTTATACACAACATTAGGAAGCTTACATCCACTCTTCTAACCACTTGAAGGCAAAGCCCTTTTTCACACTTTTTGTTTACATGAAAACATATATTTTTTTTGCAAGAAAATTATGTTGAACCCCCAAACATTATATATATATATTTAAAGCAAAGGCCCTACAGATTAAAATGGTGGGTGTTGCAATTTTTTTTCTACACAGTATTTGCGCAGCGATTTTTCAAACGCATTTTTTGGGGAAAAAATACATTTTTTTAATTTTAATGCACTAAAACACACTATATTGCCCAAATGTTTGATGAAATAAAAAAGATGATCTTAGGCCGAGTACATAGATACCAAACACGACAAGCTTTAAAATTTCGCACAAACGCGCATTGGCGACAAACTACATACATTTTTAAAAGCCTTTAAAAGCCTTTACAGGTTACGCCGTTAGATTTACAGAGGAGGTCTACTGCTAAAATTACTGCCCTCGATCTGACCTTCGCGGTGATACCTCACATGCATGGTGCAATTTCTGTTTACATATGACGCCAGACCGACGCTTGCGTTCGCCATTGGGCAAGAGCAGGGCAGGACAGGGGTGCTTTTTTTTTTTTTATTATTAATTTTGCTTTTTTATTTTATTTTTAAACTGTTGCTTCCATATTTATTTATTTATCTCAGGGAATGTAAATATCCCCTATGATAGCAATAGGTAATGACAGGTACTCTTTTTTGAAAAAACTGGGGTCTATTGGACCCTAGATCTTTCCTCTGTCCTCAAAGCATCTGACCACACCAAGATCGGTGTGATAAAATGCTTTCCCAATTTCCCAATGGCGCTTTTTATATCCGGGGGGGGACATTCCCTCCCACTGCTTGTAAAAGCAGTCCAGAGGCTAATTAGCCACTAGGATTGCTTTTACATGAAAGCCGGCCGCTGGCTGAAAAGAATGATACCAAGATGATACCTAAACCCACAGGCATCATTCTGGTATAAACATTCAAAGTCCAGCAACATACCAGTACGTTGCTGGTCCTTGTTGGACATGTATTGTAATCTTTTTTTTCATGCAGCCTGTTGGCTGAACGAAAAAAAAAGATTGATCGGTGGGTATGCCCACCATTAGAATACCGCCCTTCATCCACCCACTTCTAATGATGGGCATACATGCACCATTTATATATGCCGAAGCATGGGGGCATCTTCCCGCAAAAGTTATGCCGCGTACACATGGTCAGACTTTTCCACGGGCAAGCCTCCGTCGGAATTTCGACCGTATGTACGCGGCATTAGGAGCAAAATCGCTCCTCCGCCCCTGCTGCCCCAATGCTTCGGCATATATGCTTTTTTTTTTTTAACTGTGGTGGTGAAATCACCTCCTACAGCACTGGAGTCGCAGGGATCAGGCCTGTCTCTGCGAACGCTGCAGTTATGTGTGTTGTGTTTTGCAAGTGACAGTGATCGATCGATACTGCACTTGGGTGGCCTGGGCTGGACGGAGGGGCAAAACGCAGGTGCTAGCAGGTATCTGGGCTGATCCCACTAACACTGCATTTTTGGGAACCCTAAACTGCTGGGGACGCTAGTATAGATCTGATCAGATCAGATATTGATCTGATCAGATACTATACCACTAAGGGGGGTGTATGCTTCATGCGTGGGTGTTAGCGTTACTGGCACTAACCTGACGCTGCCTGGGGTGTGACGCAGACCCTCTCTGACGCTAAAACCTAATTGATATCACCCGCCGGGCGATCAGGGGGTTAAACCTTTATTGGGTTATATACGGCGGGTGCCCTGACACTATAAAAAGCAAACTAACTAACCAGCGTCACCCGTAACACTTATATGGTGATTACTGGTGAAAGGGTTAACTAGGGGCAATTAGGGGGTTAAAACCTTTATTAGGTAATATATGGGGGTACCTGACGCTATATAAAAACCTGACGGCGAACCTAAAAAAAAATTACTGGCTACCTATCGGCATCACCAACACTAAGACAACGATCATAAAAACGATCGCTTAGCGACAGTGGTGATAGGGGGTGAAAGGGTTACCTGGGGGGCGATCAGGGGGTTAAACCTTTATTAGATAATATATGGGGGTACCTGACGCTATAAAAACCTGCGGCGAACCTAAAAAAAATTACTGGCTACCGATCTGCATCACCGACGCTAAGACAGCGATCAGAAAAATGATCGCTTAGCGACAGTGGTGATAGGGGGTGAAAGGGTTACCTGGGGGGCGATCAAGGGGGTTAAACCTTTATTAGGTAATATATCGGGGTACCTGACGCTATAAAAACCTGTGGCGAACCTAAAGAAAATTACTGGCTACCGATCTGCATCACCGACGCTAAGACAGCGATCAGAAAAATTATCGCTTAGTGACAGTGGTGATAGGGGGTGAAAGGGTTACCTGGGGGCGATCAAGGGGGTTAAACCTTTATTAGGTAATATATGGGGGTACCCGACGCTATAAAAACCTGCGGCGAACCTAAAAAAAATTACTGGCTACCGATCAGCATCACCGACGCAAAGACATCGATCAGAAAAATGATCGCTTAGCGACGGCGGTGCTAGGGGGTGAAAGGGTTACCTGGGGGTGATCAAGGGGGTTAAACCTTTATTAGGTAATATATGGGGGTACCCGACGCTATAAAAACCTGCGGCGAACCTAAAAAAAATTACTGGCTACCGATCAGCATCGCCGACGCTAAGACATCGATCAGAAAAATTATCGCTTAGTGACAGTGGTGATAGGGGGTGAAAGGGTTACCTGGGGGGCGATCAAGGAGGTTAAACCTTTATTAGGTAATATATGGGGGTACCCAACGCTATAAAAACCTGCGGCGAACCTAAAAAAAATTACTGGCTACCGATCACCATCACCGACGCTAAGACATCGATCAAAAAAATGATCGCTTAGCGACGGCGGTGCTAGGGGGTGAAAGGGTTATCTGGGGGGTGATCAGGGGGTTAAACCTTTATTAGGGGGGGTTAGGAGGCTACACTGGACCTAAAACTAAATGTAGTGACACTTTTACTGTCACAAATGTCACTGATTGCAGTGATCACTAAATAAATGGTCACTGCAATCAGTGACACTGTGACTGGGGGGTGATCTGGGGTGTCTGGGGTGCGATTTATGTGCCTATGTGTCCTGGTGTCAGTGTGCTGTTTTGTATACTAACCTGCATCTTCTCCTGTACGGCGCTCGGTATATGTGAGCGCCGCAGGAGAGATGACATCACTTCCTCCTGCCTGTGTAAACAGTACACAGGCAGGGGAAGCTCTCTCATTCGCCGGGAGCGATCGAGAGGGGGTGGCCGGAATCGAACGGCCGTCCCCTCATGCCGGATCGCTCCCGAAGGTAAAACGACCACCCACTGTAAATAAGGGGGGTCCGATCGGACCCCCCAACTATACAAAGGCAATCACGTATATGTACGTGATTCTGCCTGTCGGTGCCATTCTGCCAACTTATATTTACAGTGGGCGGTCGTTAAGTGGTTAAGCTGTAAAAAAAAAAAACAGAACTAGTGCGTTCCTCAGCGTCGGAGTTAGGCAGGAAAAAACGCGAGCGTCAAAAAACGCGCAAAAACGCGCACTAACGTGCGGTCGCGTTTCTTAGCTCCAACGTTTTTGTGTTTTTTTTCTCAAAAAAAAAAAAGAAAGTACAATAACATGGACAGGCGTTTTTAAGCTGTAAAAAACGCAGCTGTAAAAACGTCCGTGGGCATGAAGCCTAAAAAGGAAGTTGCACTTTGCAAGGGAATCTTTTTCCAGAGTTTAGTAAATTTAGTGAAGCTCTGTGGACTTCCATCATCCAAATATTGTGCAAGCAAAAATGCTGTTATTTTTCTTTTCCTTGCAAATGATCGGGTATTCTTTGCAAAGTGAAATTGCACTATATTCACTAAGCTCTAGGGAAGATTCCCTTGCAAAGTAGCTATTTGTCTTTAGTAAATCAATTCCATTGTTTCATTCAGCTTGTGGCAAGGAAAACTGATTTACAAAGTGCTGTGAGCCACTACTGTATAGAGATGTGTCTAAAGGGGAGTTAGTTAACTTCTTTCCATCACATCCTTGGTAGCACGAAAAACCTTATTACATAAATGGATCTATGCAGAACCCCCCACTATCTATTTGTTTTTAGACAAGCTGTCTTATGTTTTTTGTATGGAATATATGGAGGCCTCCTTACGCAACAAGTCACAGGTCCAAAAACTCTTTGATGTCTGGGAATCTTTTATTAACACTTTGCCTGTTGTTACCCAACAGTCTATTGTATAATGTTTTCAATACATCTCATGGTATCAATCCAGACTATTAATCAGCGACCCTCCAATTGACGTCCTACCTTCTACTGATTCATGACATACTTCACAATTGATAGTGGAGGGCCCCTGCCAACTATTACCGACCGCCGTCCATCCAAATGTTCTGTAATGTCTACCCTTAACCCTTTCAATACAGGGCTTTTGATACCACTTCCATACCGAGCCTATTCTAGCACTTCTCTCCTACATGTACAAATCATCATTCTTTTGCTAGAAAATTACTCAGAACCCCCAAACATTGTATATGTTTTTTAGCAGACACCCTAGGGAATAAAATGACGGTCGATGCAACTTTTTATCTTGCACGGTATTTGCGCAATCATTTTTTAAGCGCCTTTTTTGGGGGAAAAAAATGGTTTAATGAATTTTAAAAAATAACAAAACAGTAAAGTTAGCCCAATTTGTTTCTAAAATATGAAAGATGATGTTACGCCGAGTAAATAGATACTTAACATGTCAGGCTTTAAAATTGCGCACACTCATGGAATGGTGCCAAACTTCGGTACTTAAAAATCTCCATAGGCGACGCTTTGAAAATGTTTACAGGTTACCAGGTTAGAGTTACAGAAGAGGTCTAGTGCCAGAATTGTTGCACGCCTTCTAACGCACGCGGAGATACCTCACATATGTGGTTTGAACGGCGTTTACATATGTGGGCGGGACTTACATGTGCGTTCGTTTTGAGCTTCGAGTGCAAGCTATTGGGGACAGGGGCGTTTTAAAAAAAATAATCATTATTTATTTTTTTATTTTACTTAATTTTTTTTATTTTTACACTTGTTTTTTACATTTTTTTTTATGATCACTTTTATTCATATTACAAGGAATGTAAACATCCCTTGTAATAGGAATGGTGTGTGACAGGTCCTCTTTATGGAGAGATGCAGGGTCAATAAGACCCCACATCTCTCCTCCAGGCTGGAAAGCATGAGATTGGGAAAAATAAATCACCTATCTCATGCTTTCAGCAGCAATCGCGGCTTTGATTACCTTTGGGAACCCGGGCGTGACGTCATCACATCGCGCCCGGGCCTCGGACGGTCATAGAGGTGAATGGTGACCATCTGGTCACCAGTCATCTCTATGCTCATCATGTGACCAACCACCGGCGCCGGACGACTCTTTCTCCGGGTCCCCGATGGCACGGGAGAGCCCGGAGAAGCACCGGATGGCGGCGGGAGAGGGGAATGTCCCCTCCAGCCGCCTATAAGAACGCCGCTATGATCGTTCTTATGGTGCGAAAAATCGCCGTCAGAAGAGAAGGATATCTGAATGATGCCTCTAGCTGCAGGCATCATTCAGATATCCCCCCACAAAGCCCAGGACGTCATATGACATCCACCCGGAGGGAGAGAGGGTTCCTGCCAGCGTCATTTTACAATGGCCCGGTATGGAAGTGGTTAAGGCCCGTACACACGGTCTGACTTTTTGCCAACAAACTTCAAAATGAGCAAGTTTTAAAAAAATCCGACCGTGTGTACGCTCCATCGGACAAACTTTTTCGGTTTTCATCGGACAAAAGTTCGCTCTGCAAACGGACAAACTTTTCGGCAACAAAAGTCAGATGGTGCAAAGTCCTATCGTATGTACAGAAATCCATCGGACTTTTGTCCGAGGTAAAAATACGCATGCCCAGAACCAATGTTAAAATCAACCAACAATAGCAGAAGTTGACCAAAGGGTGGCGGTAAAGAGCAGAAAAACCACGTGATGTTGGGAAAGTTTGGGGAAAGTTTGCAGAAAAGTCCGAGCGTGTGTATGCTATGGGTGCGCCCAGCCAACTCCCTTCGGACAAAAATCCACGGAAAAGTTTGCTTGAAGTCGTGTGTACGAGGCTTAACACTCAGTACTCCTATTTTATCTTCAAGGTATACTACCAAACTGTACGTTGTCATTTCTATATTGCCTTACTGGCCAAATGTTGCGGCCACTCTCTTTGTTACTCCTATTCCCAATATAATAATAAACCTAAAAAATGTGAGTTAGTTGTGGTCATCATTCAAGACTGGTACCATATGCAGTCCAGTAAGACAGAACAGTACTGTGCACCAGTTGGCATGCAAAAAAATTACCCAGGAGTCCTCTTTCTTTTTGGAGGGGCTTATAAACTGTCAATAGGAGATTGTCACATCTGTACAAAAGTATAGTTGTCATATAAGCAATTAAAATGAGAACAGTAATAATTCTTAGCACAATAACAATTACACTACGGGAAAACCAAAGCAAATAAGAACACAACTGCCAGGTAAAACCTGCTCTGAAATTTGATGGAGAGAACAGTACAAGGTGGAAACAAATAATTTCACCTCAGAAGGAACTCTGTAGCCCCATGATATCGTTACCATCGGAGCGGACCATTACTGGCTTATCACACTTTAACTAATTATAAGGTCATTTTAAAAGGGGAGAAGGAGATCAGTTTACAGCAGTAGTTCAAGCAAACAAATTCACTTCAAAGTAAATGCCAGCTCCTTCCAAGAACCGAATTACAGTTCCTGGCTCGCTGATGAGTGTTTGCTGTAGGACTGGTGACAGACCATTCTATAATAATGAAATGTAACCTTTCAGTTGGTATGGTGAACAAACTTTAAGCTCTGCTGAGAATACTAGCGACAAAAGTTGGCCCAGCAACACTGGCATTTTTGTACTTTCTTCCTGTTACTTATCAGCTTTGAAAACCTGTTTTGAAAAAATAAAGACCCCCTGACAAGATCCAGTCAATCCACAAAGTCAACCATTTCCTTTGTTGCTTTTTTTTTATAAAAGAATGTCAAATGACAGCTTGTTTCTTCTGCTAGTCTGCGAAGGTTAAAAAAATGAATCAGAAAGGGACAGGATGTTACATTTAGAAGCTAGAAGCCTGGCACAGTATATTTGGGTAAAAAACCCTTTGTGCCAACAATTCCACTATAAACAATGCCCCTACCCAGGGCTTTTTTTCTCAGAGAATAAGTGCAGGAACTCAACCATGCTCTGCAGGCACCCCAGACACCTGCATCTCCCTTCTCCCCGTCCTGCACTCAGTGGGGATCACTCAGGAGATTAGACCTGAAGGAGCCAAGCTGTCACTTGTAAACACAGAAGTCCGGCTTCTGTGTTTACAGGTGACAGCTTGGCTCCCACAGAGCGATAGCTGTGAGCAGGGAGCAGAGGGCCTGAGCTGGAGGTGGTGGAACTGAGTTCCACCAAGTTCCAGCTGAAAAAAAGCCCTGCCCCTACCCCAAAATATGACCTAGTCCTAACACGGCAGCCCATCCTCTCCTTAAAATCTTAAAATGATACAATAAACTGAACCCTTCGGTTACCACAGCTAACTAAACCTTTAATGTAACCCACAAGACCTTACATTTACCTACTGGTGATACTGTTTACTACCCTCTGAAAAGTGATCTTTGACTTTTTTTTCAGAGGATAGCAAAGCATCTGTTGACAGGCTTGTAGGAGGCACTACTGCCACCTCCTGAATAACTTTTCATTTTAAATTGCCAAACTGCAGTTTTACATTATGGGCCACGCTGCAGAGGCAAACTGATCACATGTGTCTGGGCAGAGGTGGTAATTTTGGTTGTACTCTTTAACCACTTAAGGACCGCCCCACGTACATATACTTCAGCAGGGCAGTCCTTGAGCGCAAAATCACGTAGCTGTACATGATTCCTTCCTCGGGATATGGGGCACGCAGGCGGGATCACAGCGGAAGCCAATTAGCTGGTCTGGCGGACGCAATGTCTGCTGGAAGCCCGGCGATCGTTCGTAGGAACATGGATCTCTGTCTTTCTTCAGTTAACCACTTAAGCCCCGGACCATTTCGGACCATTAGGACCAAGCCTGTTTTTGGGATTCGGCACTGCGCTGCTTTAACTGTAAATTGTGCGGACATGCAATGTTGTACCCAAATGAAATTTGCGTCCTTTTCTTCCCACAAATAGAGCTTTCTTTTAATGGTATTTGATTGCCTCTGCGATTTTTATTTTTTGCGATATAAATGGAAAAAGAACGAAAATTTTGAAAAAAAAAGATATTTTCTACTTTTTGTTATAAGAAAAATCGAATAAACTCAATTTTAGTCATACATTTAGGCCAAAATGTATTCAGCCACATGTCTTTAGTAAAAAAAATGTCAATAAGCGTATATTTATTGGTTTGCGCAAAGGTTATAGCGTTTACAAACTAGGGTACATTTTCTGAAATTTACACAGCTTTAAATTTATGACTGCCTATCTCATTTCTTGAGGTGCTAAAATGGCAGGGCAGTACAAAACCCCCCCAAATGACCCCATTTTGGAAAGTAGACACCCCAAGGAAATTGCTGAGAGGCATGTTGAGCCCATTGAATATTTTTTTTTTTGTCCCAAGTGATTGAATAATGACAAAAAAAAAAAAAAATTACAAAAAGTTGTCACTAAATGATATATTGCTCACACATGCCATGGTTATATGTGGAATTGCACCCCAAAATACATTCTGCTGCTTCTCCTGAGTACGGGGATACCACATGTGTGGGACTTTTTGGGAGCCTAGCCACGTACGGGACCCCGGAAACCAAGCACCGCCTTCAGGATTTCTAAGGGCGCAAATTTTTGATTTCACTCCTCACTACCTATCACAGTTTCGAAGGCCATAAAATGCCAAAATAGCACAAACCCCCCCAAATGACCCCATTTTGGAAAGTAGACACCCCAAGCTATTTACTGAGAGGCATGTTCAGTCCATGGAATATTTTATATTTTGCCACAAGTTGCGGGAATATGACAAACTCTTTTTTTTTTTGCACAAAGTTGTCACTAAATGATATATTGCTCACACATGCCATGGGCATATGTGAAATTACACCCCAAAATACATTCTGCTGCTTCTCCTGAGTACGGGGATACCACATGTGTGGGACTTTTTGGGAGCCTAGCCGCGTACGGGACCCCAAAAACCAAGCACCGCCTTCAAGGTTTCTAAGGGCATAAATTTTTGATTTCACTCCTCACTACCTATCACAGTTTTGAAGGCCATAAAATGCCAAGATGGCACAAAACCCCCCCAAATGACCCCATTTTGGAAAGTAGACACCCCAAGCTATTTGCTGAGAGGCATGTTGACCCCATTGAATATTTTTTTTTTTTGTCCCAAATGATTGAATAATGACAAAAAGAAAAAAAAAATGTACAAAAAGTTGTCACTAAATGATATATTGCTCACACATGCCATGGTTATATGTGGAATTGCACCCCAAAATACATTCTGCTGCTTTTCCTGAGTACGGGGATACCACATGTGTGGGACTTTTTGGGAGCCTAGCCGCGTACAGGGCCCCAAAAACCAAGCACTGCGAACGCTGCAGTTATGTGTGTTGTGTTTGGTAAGTGACAGTGATCGATCGATACTGCACTTGGGTGGGCTGGGCTGGGCTGGGCTGGGCGGAGGGGCTAAACGCAGGCGCTAGCAGGTATCTGGGCTGATCCCGCTAACACTGCGTTTTTGGGAACCCTAAACCGCTGGGGATGCTAGTATAGATCTGATCAGATCTGATCAGATACTATACCACTAAGGGGGGTGTATGCTTTGCGCGTGGGTGTTAGCGTTACTGTCACTAACCTAACACTGCCTGGGGCGACGCAGACCCTCTCTGGCGCTAAAACCTAATTGATCTCACCCGCCGGGCGATCAGGGGGGTTAAAACTTTATTGGGTTATATACGGCGGGTGCCCTGATGCTATAAAAAGCAAACTAATCAACCAGCGTCACCCGTAACCTTTATATGGTGATCACTGGTGAAAGGGTTAACTAGGGGCAATCAGGGGGTTAAAACCTTTATTAGGTTAAATATGGGGGTACCTGACACTATATAAAAACCTGACGGGTAACCTAAATAACTAAATAACTTACTGGCTAACCAGTGACGCTTATACGGCGATCACTGGTGAAAGGGTTAACTCTAGGGGCAATCAGGGGGTTAAAATAATATATGGGGGTACCTGACACTAATAAAAACCTGCGGCGAACCTAAAAAAAAATAACTGCCTATCTAAAACACCAGCGACACGAATACAGCGATCGGAAAAACAATCGCTTAGTGACGCTGAAGTTAGGGGGTGAAAGGGTTACCTGGGGGGTGATCAAGGGGTTAAACCTTTATTAGGGGGGGGGTTAGGGGGCTACCCTGGACCTAAAGGGGCCTAATCCTAACTGCCCTGCAACTTTTTACAATCACAGATGACACTAAATGCAGTGATCAGTAAAATAAATGATCACTGCAATCAGTGACACTGTGATTGGGGGCTTTGGGGTGACCTGGGGGGTGATCTGGGGGTGACTGGGGGGTGATTTGTGTGCCTATGTGTACCTACGTGTCAGTGGACTGTTGGTGCACTAACCTGCTTCTTCTCTGCTCGGCGCCGGGAACGGAAAGACCGCGGCGAGGGAGATGACATCACTTCCTCCAGCCTTGTTTACATCACATGGCGGAGGAAGCATTTTCATTGGCCGGGAGCGATCGCGAGGGGGGGGGGCGGAATCGAGCGGCCGCCCCCTCATGCCTGATCGCTCCCGAACACTTAACGGCCGCTCACTGCAGTGAAGGGGGGTCCGGATGGACCCCCCAACTGCACAAAGGCGATCACGTAGATCTACGTGATTCTGCCTGTCCGTGCCATACTGCCGACGTAAATCGGCGGTGGGCGGTCGTTAAGTGGTGAAAGGGGTTGTAAACCTTGGCTTTTTTTCACCTTAATGCATCCTATGCATTAAGGTGAAAAAACACCTGGCAGTCACTGCCCCCCCCCCCCGAGCCCCCATTTTTCTTACATGAGCCCCTAATCTCAGAGGGCGCGATCCCGTATCGTTCTCTCTAAGGCTGATCGGCTCCTCATTGGATAGATTGATAGCAACGCAACCATTGGCTCCCGCTGCTGTCAATCAAATCCAATGACGCAGCAGCCGAGGGGTGGGGCCGAGTCATACACTCGGCGGCTATGCACACTGAGTGTATAACACGGGAGCGCACCCGCAAGGTAACACCCTCGGGAGAGAGCTTCCCAGAGGGGGTTAGCTCTTGTGGGGAGGAGCCGAGACAGCTGCCGTGGGACCCCAGAAGAGGTTCGATCGGGGCCACTCTTTGCAAAACAAACTGCACAGTGGAGGTAAGTATGATATGTTTGTTATTTGAAAAAAAACAAAAAAAAAAGATAGTATCACTTTAAGCACATCCCCCACAGTTAGAAAACACTCATAGTGAATACAGTTAACCCTTTGATCGCCCCTGATGTTAACCCCTTCCATGCCAGTGTCATTTATACAGTGACAGTGCATTTTTGTTAGCACTGATCACTGTATTGCTGTCACTGGTCCCCAAAAAAGTGTCACTTAGTGTCAGATTTGTCCGCCGCAATGTCGTAGTCCCACTAAAAATCACTGATCACTGCCATTACTGGTAAAAACATAAAAATACAAAAAAAAGTCCATAGATCTATCCCATAGTTTGTAGACGCTATAACTTTTGGGCAAACCAATCAATATAGGCTTATTGGGATTTATTTTACCAAAATATGTAGCAGAATACATATTGGCCTTAATTGATGAAGAAATTAGATTTTTTACATATTTTTATTGGATGTGTTTTATAGCAGAGTAAAAAAATATTGGTGTTTTTTTCAAAATTGTCTACAGCGCAAAAAATAAAAACCGCAGAGGTGATCAAATACCACCAAAAAAAAAAGCTCTATTTGTGAGAAAAGAACAATATAAATTTTTTTAGGGTACAGTGTCGCGCAACCATACAATTGTCAGTTAAAGCTACGCAGTGCAGTATCGCAAAAAATGGTCTGGTAGTGAAGGGTGTAAAACCTCCAGGAGTTGAAGTGGTTAAAGTGGCCTGTGCATTAGGGCTTGTTCACACTAACAGTTGGGGGGCTGTAGCTTAGCCCCAGTTTTACCAGCTCCCCCTTTAGCTGATCATTTATGCAGGAAAACTTGTGCCACAAAAACCATGCCTATATGATTAGTACAATTCTTACGGCTGTGAGCAGGAAGCAGAAAGCCTCTTGCCCATGGATGTAATAATTTACTGATATTTAGAATGTTTTGGCAGAGACTGGCAGAAAGATTCTAAATAGAAGGCTACATGCACATGAGTGCACATCCCAGGCAGCGTAATCACACTGCATATTTATGCTGTCCCAGATGTTCTGAATGTTATGCTGTCCCGGCTGCATACAGCCGTCCATAGATATGAATACAAAAAGGAATGGGGGCCCCAAGGGATTGTATGGGTGGGAAAATTGATTCAGAACAACTCAGTAAAGATAGTATGAATACATTTAATTAGAAAAAGCAAGTACTAAAAACAATCACAATATGACAATACAAGACAAAACAGCTGCTCTGAGGCGTATTGTATGGATACACTGATATATCAGGGATAACTAATGCATACAATACAACCAATCCTACACGTTTCGGAAAAGCATAAAGGCATATAAATCCTGTTATGATAGGTATGTTCCTTCTTCAGGGATTTGAGTCGAGCTTGCTGGTGTGTTTCTATAGAAGCATGAAATTTGGAAGTAAATAACATATAAAGGTAGTATTACATAACAGGATTTATATGCCTTTATGCTTTTCCGAAACGTGTAGGATTGGTTGTATTGTATGCATTAGTTATCCCTGATATATCAGTGTATCCATACAATACGCCTCAGAGCAGCTGTTTTGTCTTGTATTGTCATATTGTGATTGTTTTTAGTACTTGCTTTTTCTAATTAAATGTATTCATACTATCTTTACTGAGTTGTTCTGAATCAATTTTCCCACCCATACAATCCCTTGGGGCCCCCATTCCTTTTTGTATACAAAATTGGGATGTGGTGGGAATTTTCAGCAACTATATATGTCTCTAATATAGTTTCTTCTACATATTTTTGAATCCATAGATATGAATGGGTGAAGGTGGCTATATGCAGTTATTTGTGTAAAGTAGCACATGCTCTGAGATGTAATGCACCAGACACAAGTTATGTTCCATAAGGAGCTCACATACATGCGTACGTATAAAGACACATAAAATCCTTCTTCTATCTGCCAGTGTTTCAATATGCTTGTATGTACTTGAATATAAGTGGGAATTAATGCACTTGAATGTAAAATGTTCAAATTTTATGGCTCTGAACTATCACTGCATTACAGATCTGCACACAGTTTTTTGCATTTTCTTATAGACAACTATGCACCTGTGTTCAGATCTATAAAAAATGTTACACGTTACAAATACAGTGTTTTTTTCACCTGTGTGCAAGAGGCCTTATTCTGCAGAATGTGCAACAGTAGTGGTTATGTTTGGCCTCCTGACCTCATGAGCTTACATACAGTTGCCCTATCTACAAATGAATGGGTTTATAAGAATTGAGTTTTATGGCCCACATAAAGAAATAAATCATACAATTCGAGCATTTTAGGAGCTGGTTATAGCACAGATGTAAAGCTGTTCTAAATGAGTAAATGCACCTTTTATATCCACACAGCCAATGTCTAACTGGGAAAAAAGCACCTATTTGTTATGCTACATTACCTGCATGCATGACCTCCACTATTTTTGGAACATAACAAATAAAATAGAGCAGCCTGAAGCACGTTTTGCCATAGGAAATTAATGCTGAAAAGGTATGCCTTAGTGTTCATTTCCTGTCAGTCAGTAGAATTGTACGTCTATATATATTTATGGCTTTATCCAAATAAATGGTAGAAAGTGGTTCATGAGTAAGTGTACTCTGTTTTCTTTGTAACACCAGATTACTCTATCTGTATAGGACCTGCCAGGTGACATTTGGAAACAGAAGAGTATTGACTATTTCTTTGTGGGAGAAAAATAGATCTACTTTATCTTGCCTGAAGCGACGTGAGATCAAAAAACGTTTGATTATTGGAATATAGGAGCAGCAACGAAGAATGTACTAATGTGTTCTCTTTGTTAATATTTTATTATCATGCATTAACCTGAATATAGATGGTTGATTAAATTATGTTCTGGGGGAATCACTTTAAACACTCAAGGCGATCCCGCTAATGACTGCAGTAGATCCACTTATAACAATTCTCCCATAGCGTACAGCAATTTATTAGCAATCATAAAGATTAAAGTTGCTCTTACAACTTTATAAAAATTAAGTGCATATGACTGTAAACAAGTAGGAAACGCCGCCGCTCATGCAACGTGCATTCCACCGAAACCGGAAGTGACGTAACGAAAGTCCTACCCTATGTGTTTTTCCATCAGTGTGCAAGGTGTTTAGAAGCAGTAGACCTGAAGATGCTGCAAACTGATGGCGAAACATGCAGAGCAGGACTTCTGTTAAGTCACTTCTGGTTTCGGTGGAACACACACTGGGTGAACAGGTGGCGTTTCCTACTTCTTTACATTCATATGCACACCATTTTTATAAAATTGTAAGTGCAATTTTAATCTCCATGGTTGCTAATAAATAGTTTTACGCTTTTGTAATTCTCCTTTCTGCTCTTTTAACATCATTATTATGAGGTTATAAGTGGATCCACTGGACGCATTAGTGGGATCAGCTCGAGTGTTTAACCACTTGCCGACCGCCGCACGAACATTTACGTAGACAGAATGGCACGGACAGGCAAATGGGCGTATATATACGTCCCTTTAATTACCGCCGTGTGGCCTGCCGCGATGCTCTGTGACCGTGCCCGCGGACTCGATGTCCGCCAGTGTCCCGCGATATTGTCACGGAGCTGAAGAACAGGGAGATGTCAGTGTAAACACAACGTGTTCTTCCTAGTGACATGTCACTGATCGTCTGTTCCCTGTCATCAAGAACAGCGATTAGTGACGTGTCACGGCAAGCCACGCCCCCTAACAGTTAGAATCACTCCCTAGGTCACACTTAACCTCTTCAGTGCCCCCTACAGGTTAACCCCTTCACTGTCAGTGTCATTTTTACAGTAATCAGTGCATTTTTATAGCACTGATCGCTGTAAAAATTACAATGGCCCCAAAAGTGTCCGATGTGTCCGCCATAATGTCGCAGTCATGATAAAAATCGCTGATCGCCGCCATTACTAGTAAAAAAAAAAAAAATATGTAGAAGAATACGTCTCGGCCTAAACTGTTTTTGTGGATATTTATTATAGCAAAAAGTAAAAAATATTGAATTTTTTTCAAAATTGTGGCTCTATTTTTGTTTATAGTGCAAAAAATAAAAACCACAGAGGTGATCAAATACCACCAAAAGAAAGCTCTATTTGTGAGAAAATAAGGATGTCAATTTTGTTTGGGAGCCACGTCACACGACCGTGCAATTGTCAGTTAAAGCGACACAGTGCTGAATCACAAAAAGTGGCCTGGTCTTTGGCCAGCCAAATGGTCCGGGGCTGAAGTGGTTCAAATCATACCTGCAGAAAATATCAGACGGTTGGATGATGATGCATGTTCCTTCCTATGCTTGATGCATTGGTGTATGCTTACACCAGCAAGCGCTTTTTTTTACTCTAGTGTACCCCATTAGAGTCGATTTGATCTGGTGAGTGTGGAGTGTTTTTGCACAGGAGCATGGGGGAGAGGAGCACCATTTGAATATACATTTATTTATTTTTTCACAGGGGTCAATTAAGGACACAGCACACAAGAATGTATTATATGTTTTATTGGGCTATTACATTATTGGACTTTATTAAGTGCAAGCGCTGTTTGTTTGAGTATAATTATTTGTTTTGACACTATTTGGTGTTTGAGATGCTGCTGCATGTTATATCATTTATTTTATATAATTTGTTAATACTTTTTTTTAAAAGGGCATGGGTGTCACACTGAATAATAAAGTATGGTATAGCTTTTCTTGTTAGCTGTATTATATAGAGATGTAGCACCCTCTAGTGTGACAAGTCATACCCCATGATTTACAATAAGTACCATTCCTATCTGTGCAACTTCAAGTCGCACCGACTTCAAAGTAGACCCTGTACTACTTCGGTCCGACTTTGATGTGAGTTGAGGTCCATAGACCCCAAGCTTACACAGGCATTCCCTGAATTTCAGCAAAATCGCGGGCGCAAAATCCCTGCGGTAAAATTGCGGCAAAATCCGGCGACTTTCAAGTTGCAGCAGTGTGAAAGGGGCCTAAAAAGATCATGCAATCTATACGATATAGTTCTCCTGAAGGGGATTGTTGTTTTTTTGCAACAAAACTGGAGCTATAGTATCAATCTTAGGTACTGCTGTGTAGCATTATAAAACTGTCAGTTGTTATTTAACCGTGGACATGTGAAATGTTGCTAAACTGAAGGAATTCATTTTCCATGACAGCCAACTTTTTTTCTTTTTTTTTTTATATTTTGGTGCTGTGCTATTTGCAGCTTGCGGCTTCAAGGAAATGTGTTCATCTCCTAGATTTCTGGCCGCCGTTACCAATATGTCCATCTGTCCTTGGCTATATAAAAATGAGAAATATTGAAAAGAAAATAAATTTGATAAATTTAGAATACAGCAATTCACCAAAATGATCTTATGCTAAATGACCAGCAGAAGGCCATTTTGCACATAATTCTCAGTGAAACAGGTATGAACCATGTCAAATGTATATTGATTTAATGTTCAAATTAGCTTTAAAAAATAAAATACTACAGTTAATGACCTAGAACAGTGTTTCTTTCTCGTACATCACGGGACACAGAGCGACATAGTCATTACTAATGGGTTATATAGATACCTTCAGGTGCTGGCACTGGCAACTTCCAAAACCGGAAGTACCCTCCCCTATATAAGCCCCTCCCATCCGGGAGCACCTCAGTTTTTTGCCAGTGTCTAAGGTGTTGGCCAAGAAGTAACATGTGTTTTTCACTGAGCTTGCGTACAGGTTCTTTTGGGCCTCAGTAAGCTTTTCCGGATCCGACCAAAAAAGCTTCATAGCTAAACGGTCGGTACCCGGGCCTTGCAAGAGAAGAGCAAGGTTTTGCCTGTAATGCCTCTCTTAGGAGGGCTGGACCCTGGGATCCAGAGCTCTGGTCATACCCACGACCAAGATGTTTTCTGTGCAGGGTGCTATACAGGTCCAGGGGAGTGGAATCCTTGGGAACCCGGTCCCTGAAGGTTTAATTACAATGCCTGCCGTGATAGGTGAAGTTTGGGCTTCTGTGGACCAAACAGAGTCCTGCGGCGAGGAAAAGGTAAGTGGGGGCCCTCGGGAACTTGGTTCTATTGAGGGACCCCCAAGCCTATTTTGTCTTTCTGCCTGTTACCTAAGGTATTCCCGCTAATATTCTGTGTATGCCTGTTACTACTGAGAAAATGTAAAAATTTTAATAGTAGGCAAGAAAAAAAAAAAAATGTAAGACCGCGGTACCTGTGTTAGACACTAGAGGCCGCTATGGTTCTTTTTCTTGTAATGTGGATTTTTTTTCTTCCAAAATCAAATCCAGGCAGTTGGTAAGTTCTCTGCTGGGAAGCTGTCTCCTCTGCCCTGTTGCTGCGCTCATCCATCCCCGGGCCCTGCGGCAGGGACCCTGGCTCCCATCTAGCTCCTTATTTTTTTTTCAAAAAAGGCGCCGAAGGCGCACATGCCCGCGCGCGTGCGCGTGCACGCGCCTCTATATATAGAGGCGATCTGGAAAAAGGGGCGGAGCGGGTGGATGACGCTCGGTGTGCGCCGCGGCGCTACTGCGCATGTGCGGGCGTCCAGCATGTTTTAAAGCACAATCATAGCTGGCTATTGAAGTGCACAGACAGAGCTAGCAACAGTATAAAGGCACACAGAGGCGGTTGATGCAGGCATCCCCTAGAAAGGCACTTTAGTAGACACCAACTGTTATATAGCAGCAATTGTGCTAGACTATTCTCAGTAAAAGTGGTGTATTACGGCTGGAATACCTCAGCTTTAGGCTTAGGAATATGCCGTCCAGAAGCTCCGGAACTGAATCTTCCAGGAAGCGAAGGGGGTCTCATCGGGCTCTGAGGATCTTGGGCATGCTTCTGCTGCACCAGTCTCCCCTGAAGTTCAGAGGTAAGTGACCGTAGAGACCCCGCAGGGGTACTTGGTACTGTGGCTGTCCTCAGTTCACCTGCTCCTGTGTATGTAACAGAGGAGGTTTTTTCCTCAGCCCTGGGAGGATTAGAGAGAGATTGTCAACATTGATCGCTGCCTCCCTGTCAGGGAAAGCACGCCCGATCTCCGTCTCCTCCTTCAGAGTGCCTGTTAGCAGAGCAACAGTCCCATACAGGGATCGACCTGCCTGAAGGGGATCAGGATGAGGTTGATTCTGTTATAGAGGAATCAACAGTGGGGGAACCTTTTCTCAGCATCTCAAGCTGAAAGATTATGGGTTCAGTCTCTGACTAACATGGTCCGATCAGCATTTAAAAATGCACCTTGCGGAACCATCAACCACTACAGTATCCTCGTTGGGGTCGCTAGAAGCCCCCAGACTGTCTGTTCTTTTTCACTTCACCCTTTACTGAAAGGGCTCATTTACCAGGATTGGGAACATCCTGAGAAAATATTTATTCCCCCAAGAGATTTCCGGTGGTCTATCCCATGGAGGATAAGTTCATCAAAAAATGGAAGGTCCCTACAGTGGACGCAGCCATCTCTTGTGTGTATAAATCACTGACATGTCCAGTGGATAATGTCCAAATGTTCAAGAACCCAATAGATAAAAGATTGGAGTCCTTATGAAAGTCTGCTTCTTTCTACAGCAAGCTTGGTGACACAACCAGCAGTGGGGTCTGCTAAGCAGTGAAGGATCAGTTGAAACAGGTCTTGAGGGACTTGACAGATCAGCAGGCCCTTGCCCTAGCTGATCTACCTAGAGCCTTAGGCTTTGCGGTTGACGCCATAAAGGATTCAATCCATCAGGCCTCCCGCCTTACGCTGTCTGTAGTACATATGCGTAGGCTTCTATGGCTCAAAAAACTGGTCTGCTGAAGCTCCCTGTAAAGAATGGCTGGTTAGCGTCCCATTTCATGGTGAACGCTTATTCAGGGAAGACCTGGACAAATATATCCAGAAAATTTCCAGCGGTAAAAATACGCTCTTGCCGGTTAAAAACAGAGTTAGAGGTCCCTCTTTAAGAGGCCTGCTTCTCCAGTCCCTGGGGCATCGGCTGTGTAACAGTTCCGACGGCCTCCTCGGTCAATTTCATTGAAGGGTTGCCCCCACTCAGTCGGGTGGGGGGAGGACTCCAGTTGTTCGCAAGAGACCTGGCGGGACACGATCAAAACAGATAGGTGCTCTCCGCAGTATGTTTGGGATACAGATTGGAGTTAAAAGACTCTCCTCCTTCCCATTTTTGAGGTCAAACGTGCCAAGGGATCCCCGGAAGAGGGAGTCCCTCCTGTTGGCACTAGAACAACTATTGCTCCAAGGAGTAATTATGGAGGTTCCCCTGGAAGAATGAGGGTTCGGGTTTTACTCAAACCTCTTTACAGTCCCGAAGCAAACGGGGACGGGAGGCCCATATTAATTCTAAAAGGGCTAAACAAATTCCTGTATATCAGGACTTTCCGATAGAGTCGATCCGATCGGTGGCCACTGCCCTACAAGGGGAGGATTGGTTAGCCGCGATCGACATCAAAGATGCTTATTTGCACATTCCCATCTTTCCAGTCCACCAAAAATTTCTACGCTTTGCAGTAGAAGGGCGCCATTTTCAGTTCAGAGCCTTACCCTTCGGTCTGGCCACAGCACCACGAGTGTTTACAAAAATTCTGGCCCTTTATTGGCCAATCTAAGAACACAAGGTGTAATGATAATGGCATATCTAGATGACTTGTTGCTGATAGACCACTCAGTGAAAAAACTAGACGTGGTCGTTCACAAGACAATCAAATATCTGGAATCTCACGGTTGGATTATCAACCGAGACAAGTCAGCCCTAAAAACCAGTCAAAAGTCTGGAATACTTGGGGCTAAGGTTGGATTCAGGCCAGAGAAAAATATTCTTGCCTCGAGGAAAGGTGTTGTCTTTGAAAGATTTGATCCACTTAGTGGGTACAAAAAAGACAGCCGTCCATACGCCTGTGCATGAGGCTGCTGGGAAAAATGGTGGCATCATTCGAAGCAGTACCCTACGGTCAATTCCATTCAAGGAATTTGCAAGGGGCCATACTGTCAGCCTGGAACAAAAAAGTTCAGGCCCTAGACTTACAATGTCCTTGTCCCCTTCCGTTCGCAAGAGCCTCCGTTGGTGGTTGGTTCCCCAGAATCTGGAAAAAGGGAAATCCTTCAGTCCGATTTCTTGGAAGGTGGTCACTACAGATGCCAGCCTTATAGGCTGGGGAGCAGTACTGGAGCAATGGTCTCTCCAGGGCAGATGGTCGGATGCAGAAAAGGCCCTGCCCATCAATCTCTTAGAGATACGAGCAGCCCGGTATGCCCTAGTAGCATGGACATCCAAACTCCAAGGGTCCCCTGTCAGAATTCAATCAGACAATGCCACAGCAGTGGCATATATCAATCATCAGGGGGGCACCAGGAGTCGTGCAGCCCAGAGGGAAGTAAATTACATCCTGAAATGGGCAGAAAGATATGTCCCAGCCATATCTGCGGTATTCATTCCAGAAGTGGAGAATTGGAAGGCGGACTTTCTAAGTCGCCAGCAATTATGCCCAGAGGAATGGTCCCTTCACCCCGAGGTTTTCTGGACAATATGTCAGCGGTGGGGAACACCGGATGTAGATCTTCTAGCATCCAGATTCAACGCAAAGGTGGACAGGTTTGTCTCTCGGACAAGGGATCCCCTAGCTTGCGGCTCGGATGCCCTAGTGTTCCCTTGGGATCAGTTCAAGCTGATATATGCATTCACACCACCACAATGGTTACCTCGATTACTCCGCAGAATCAGGGTAGAAAAGAAACCAGTGATTCTGGTGGCTCCAGCGTGGCCCCGAAGAGCATGGTACGCGGAGATTGTAAAAATGTCAGTGGGGAGTCCTTGGACTCTCCCACATCGTCCGGACCTGCTTTCGCAAGGACCGATATACCACCCTTCCTTACCAGCCTTAGGTTTGACGGCCTGGCTATTGAAGCCCACATTCTAAAAAAGAGAGGGCTCTCTAATCCTGTGGTATCTACCATGATCAATGCCAGGAAGCCGGTATCCAGGCAGATCTACTATAGAATCTGGAAGGCGTACATCGCGTGGTGTGAGGCCAAGAAATGGCATCCACATAAGTACGTAATAGGTAGGAGTCGGGACTTCCTACAGTGGGCTGTAGATAGGAAGCTTGCCTTGAGTACTATCAAAGGTCAGTCAATATTTTTTCAAAGGCCCTTGGCTTCGCATTCACTAGTCAAAGCCTTTAGATAAGGAGTGATGCGTATTAGTCCTCCGGTTAATATTCCCATATGTCCATGGGATCTAAACCTGGTTCTGTCGGTTCTACAGAAACAACCATTTGAACCATTACAGCATATTTCTTTGGTTCTTCTCACCAGCCATTTGTTCGGCTAAAAGAGTGTCGGAATTAGCAGCTATGTCCTGTAAAGAGCCATATCTGGTTATCCATAAGGACAGAGTAGTGTTACGTCCTCATCCAGCCTTTCTTCCTAAGGTGGTATTGAGGTTTCATTTGAACCAAGATGTGGTTCTTCCTTCTTTTTTCCCCAAACCTACTTCGGTAGAGGAAAAGTTATTGCATTCTTTGGATGTAGTAAGAGCAGTTAAAGCTTATCTAAAAGCCACTGCTCAGATTCGCAGAACGGATACTTTGTTTATTCTGCCGGAAGGCCCCAGAAAGGGTCAGGCAGCGTCAAAATCTACTTTAGCCAAGTGGATTCGACAGGTCATAATGCAAGCCTATGGCTTGAGAAGGAGACCGCCTCCGTTCAAAGTTAGAGCGCACTCCACGAGAGCAGTTGGAACTTCATGGGCAGCGCATCACCAGGCCTCCCTGGCTCAAATCTGTAAGGCCGCAACATGGTCTTCAGTACACACGTTTACTAGGTTCTACCAGGTGGACGTTAGAAGTCAGGAGGATGTCGCCTTTGGGCGCAGTGTGTTGCAGGCCGCAAAAGATCCTCATGTCTGATAGCGCTCAGCTTATGTATGGTGTATCCCCCCCCCCTCATTGGGCATTGCTTTAGGACATCCCATTGTCGCTCTGTGTCCCGTGATGTACGAGAAAGAAAATAGGATTTTTATAACAGCTTATCTGTAAAATCCTTTTCTTGGAGTACATCACGGGACACAGAGCTCCCACCCCTCTTTAGGGACACGTATTGCTTTGCTACAAAACTGGGGTGCTCCCGGATGGGAGGGGCTTATATAGGGGAGGGTACTTCCGGTTTTGGAAGTTGCCAGCGCCAGCACCTGAAGGTATCTATATAACCCATTAGTAATGACTATGTCGCTCTGTGTCCCGTGATGTACTCCAAGAAAAGGATTTTACAGGTAAGCTGTTATAAAAATCCTATTTTCTCAACTCCAGTTCTCAAGGTGCCCCAACAGGTATGTTTGTAGGATTTTCCTCAGATGAAACGGCTGTGGTAATCACTAAAGGCCCGTAGACACGATCGGATATTCCGACAACAACTGTGTGATGTGATGGAAGTTTTTTTTTTGTTTTTTTTTTAAGTTGTTTTTATTGTAATTTCAAGGTAAAAAACAAAACAAAAAAACAATACAATACAGAGCCTATTGGGCATACCCAGGCTCGGTCACACACAAACTAAAATAATAATAAAAAACTAAACAACTGTACGCTCAACCACCTGTGCAGATTATCTGAAGTATTCTTCTATTTCCACAGATACTCCACATAGCTTACTTTAATTATTTACGAAATGAAGTACACGTTACATATACACATTCACATTCCCCCCTCTCCCCATAACTATTGACCGAGCAACCCAAGGAAGCCTACAAGTTCAGAGATGCCACTTGAGCCGTTACAGGTAATTAATAGAGCGTTACTAATCATCCATCGAGTGATGGAAGGGTTTTGTCGGATAATCCGACCGTGTGTATGCTCCATCGGACAATTGTTGTCGGAATTTCCAACAACAGATGTTGGATAACCATGCTCTCAAATTGTCCGACAACAAATGTGCTCCGTTGGACTATCCGATCGTGTGTACACAAGTCCGTCGGACTAAAATCTAAAGTACAACATGCTCCGAACCAATGCTAACCATCAGACAACATTAGCAGAAGTTGCCCAAAGGGTGGCGCTAAAGAGCTTAAAAACCACGTAGTTTTGTGTATGTTGGCTGAAAAAGTTCTGCCGTCTGTATGCAGAACAAGTTCACGGCCAACGCCCTTCGGACAAAAATCCACGGATTTGTCCGATGAAAATCCGATCGTGTGTACGAGGCTTTAGGCAGTGAAACTGATCAAATTACCTGTGCAAAATAATGGGAAGCCTGAAAACATGATCTGTTGGGGCGCCTTGAGGACCGGATTTGAGAAACACTGGTCTAAATAAGTGGTCTTGAAATTGCTCCCGCCCTTTGCTTGCCTTTATCTACCACTAGGGACACTTTTCTTCCCAATAATACAAGACACTATTCCTCCCACTGACACCAGCAATGGGGCAATATTCCTGCTACTGACATGAACAACATGCACTATTTCTCCTACTGACACCAATAATGGGGCACTATTCCTCCCACTGACACCATTTTTCATACAAGTTAATATAATTTTCAGTTACATCATGGTATGCACCTTCGTAGATCATTTGTCTGATTTTCTTATAGTGTGTACTAGGCTTGAGGCACTATTTCTCACATTGACACCAATAATCGGGCACTATACCTACCACTAGCACCAACTATTGGCCACTATACCTCCTACTGACACCAACAATGGGGCACTATTCCTCTCAGTGACACCAATGATTGGGCGCGTTTCCTCCCACTGACACCAATGATGGGGAACTATTCCTCCCACTGACACCAACGATAGGGCACTTTTCCTCCCACTGACACCAACGATGGGACACTATTCCTCCCACTGATACCAACGATGGTGCACTATACCCCCCCATGAAAAAAATTGATGGAGCACTATTCCTCCCACTGACATCAAAGATGTGGCACCATTCTTCCCCCTAATACCAAAGACTGACGCCAGGACAATGTTACACCCAATTGGTGCAGAAGCCTTCTATCCTTGATTGACAAGGAAATGTATGCAACTTTTTTTGTTTACTGTGCTGGAATCCTTTTTGAATTGTATTGTTCTGAGAACTTCCCTGCCCATGTGCATCCTACAGTACTGATGCTAGGTATAAACTGATCTGAGTGGCAGCCATTTTTTTTTCTATCTCTCAGCTCACAAGCCGTAGCATGACCAGAAGCAGAAGTAATGGTTAAAGTCTACTGTGTTCTTTGTCCCTGGGAAGACCCTGGACTGGTGAGGGGTTTGAAACTTTCAGATTAGGTCTTGATTGCCACCGGGCTGAGGTCTAAAAAATTAGCAGCCCTCACGCTGGACTCCAGATGGCAAAGAAGGGAAGGACCTGTCACCATCTTATCCTAGTTACTTGTGCAGAAGGTGGTGCCACCTGTGTCTGGAATCCTACCACATGCTTTATAGTAGGATACGCAGACTTCCTATTACATGCACATACTGTGCATGGATTTTGAGCCACTGATCATCAGCATGTTTTACTTTAATTACTGGACAAATGTCTGTAAAACATTATTTTTATTGTGCAAAATAATAAATATTATTAAAAACAGAAAATTGGCGACCCTCAATTGGCACTTAAAGTTTACAGGTACCATGCTGTACCGTATCAGCCTGACCAGTAATATATTGGACAGGTAGTAACAATAACCATGTTTAAACCAGTTTATCAACTTGGGCAAAAAACTGCAAGGATAATTTCCCAGCATCTTAATCAATAAAAAAGCATTTCAGCTGCTGTACTCATGCAGCGCTTTCCCCTAAAGACTCACCCGATTACCAGTCCTCCTCTTTTGGGTTGAATGAAGCCTGGTGTTATTTAAACAAACTTCCTGTAGATTCAGGGCATCATAGCCACCCCCACACTGGACTCCCAGGAGAATCCTGCAAAGAGTGGTGCCATGCCCCTTTTAGGATCAGCTCACCAGTTGATAAAGAACGGAGTGAAGAAGATATGTGACATCACTACCGCATGTTCTCTGCCAAACTCATCTACCTTACCAACCACTCAGTGTCTGCCACTCCACTCTGCCAATCCCTCCACTGGCTCTCGATTGCCCAGCAAATTAAAATATTACCAACATACAAAGTCATTCACAACTCTGCCCCGAGCTACATAAACAATCTTGTCTCCGATATCACCCAAACCGTCCTCTCCGTTCCTATCAAGACATCCTGCTCTCCCTTGTCTCCTACTCCCTTGCTCATCTGCAGGACTTCTCCAGAGCCTCTCCCATCCTCTGGAGTTCTCTACCTCAGCCTGACTGACTATCTCCTACTCTGGCTCCCTTTAGGCGATCCCTGAAAATTCACCTCTTCAGGGAAGCCTATCACACCTTTAATGAACTGAGCTTTTATCACTTCCATCAGCTCATCCCCCACATTTATAACCCATTGTACCACTTGCCCCTCTCTATTATTAGATTGTAAGCTCTTATAAGCAGGTCCCTCTTATACTTCTTGTATTTTACTGCATTGTAACGGTACTGCCTCCATTTATATTGTTTTATTTATTTTTTTATTCAAAGTACGATGATGGTAAAGCACTGTGCAAACTGTTGGCGCTATATAAATCCTGTAGTATATTATTACACCAAAGACACCGGGCAAAAAAATAGTATGTATATTGGTCTTTTTTAACCACTTCAACACCCGGCTTTTTTTACCACCTCAATACTGGGCCTATTCTGGCACTTCTCTCCTACATGTGCAAATCATCATTCTTTTGCTAGAAAATTACTCAGAACCCTCAAACAGTATACATGTTTTTTTTAGCAGACACCCTAGGAAATAAAATGACGGTCATTGCAACATTTTTTCTTGCACTGTATTTGGAAAAAAAAATGGTTTCATGAATTAAAAAATGACAAAAAAGTAAAGTTAGCCCAAAGTAGAGTTACAGAGGAGGTCTAGTGCTAGAATTGTTGCATGCGCTCTAACGCACGCGGCGATACCTCACATATGTGGTTTGAACGGCGTTTACATATGTGGGCGGGACTTACGCGTGTGTTCGCTTCTGATCGCGAGCTACTGGGGACAGGGGCGTTTTAAATTTTTTTTTTATTATTATTTTTTTTTTTTCGGAATTTTTTTTTTTTTTTTATACTTTAAAAAAAAATAAAAAATTGATCACTTTTATTCCTATTACAAGGAATGTAAACATCCCTGACAGGTCCTCTTTATGGAGAGATGCGGGGTCAATAAGACCCCACATCTCTCCTCCAGGCTAGAAAGCATGCGATCGTGAAAAAAATGTCACCAATCTCATGCTTACTAGCCGCAATGGCGGTTTTGTTTACTTCTGAGGACCCGGCGTGACGTCATCACATCGCACCCGGGCCTCCGACGTTCATAGAGATGACTGGCGACCATCTGGTCACCAGTCATCTCTATGCTTCACCTCCGGCGCCGGACGATTCATTCTCCGGGCCCCCGATGGGACGGGAGAGCCCGGAGAAGCACCGGATGGCGGCGGGAGGGGGGATGTCCCCTCCCGCCGCCTATAAGAACGATCAAGCAGTGGAACCGCCGCTATTATCATTCTTATGGTGCACAGAATCGCCGGCAGAAGACAAGGATATCTGAATGATGCCTCTAGCTGCAGGCATCATTCAGATATCCCCCCACAAAGCCCAGGACGTCATATGACGTCCACCCAGGATGGGAAATCCCATCTGTGGATGTCATATTACTATGGGCGGGTAGGGAAGTGGTTAAAGGATGCAGTGTTGCTCAAATAGGGTGTGGGCAAACAGCAGAGCAACCTCAGACTTTAATTCATAGATAGGTAATTTGGCCAATAATAAATGTTTAAAAGGACATAGGAAAATAAGAAATCGGAAGACCTGAAACGTGTGGGTAAGGCTTCCAATCACTTCAGTTAAAACACAAGGAAAACTGCACAGTGAATCAACTGCTTGTTCCAAACCAGACACAGTAGGCTTTCTACTTAAAGTAATCAATTGGAACATCATTTCTAAAAATGTGATATCGATTTATTTCTCACATGTTGTTAAACTTAGACAATGGATTTTCAAATGGATACAAAATAGATTACGATTCAAGCCTTGTTATTTACTATCCTGTGCACCTAATGGATGTTGCAAGGCTTTTAACAAGATTTTGGGTATTACACAAAAAATTTATTCTACAAACTAGCAGAATAATGTATCTGCCTTTCAGGGGGCCTTTACAGTATCTAGCCATATGGATAGGTCACCACCTCCTGTAGGCTTCTATAAAAGAATGCTAAAAAATATCCTATCTCTGATATCGACACTGCTTGGTGGAATGAATTGTAACCATCAATATGGATCTATTTTGAAAGGGGTGAAAGCAAGCATTTACCAAATTTCAACTGCTTCATCCAACCGTATCTGCTGGGATGCTGATTGCTCAAGTTATAAACATTGGCCATCATTTGCATCCGACATGATTTACTGATCCTTGTTTGCTTCTGTGATTAAGGGTATTTCATTATTTCCTCTAGAAACCTGTCCACTGCACATTTGCCATGCATTCACTACAAACCTGTTGCTCTACATTTAATAGCATTCCTCAATTACCCTATTTGCTAGGCTTTTTTAAAACCTGCCTCATATTGCATATTCTACATATGAAAGTTCCCCCATGACTTCCCCTATCTAGGCGTAATAGAATTTTCCAATGTAATGGAAATTTCATTTTAATTTGCCACTTAAGTCGTTGCAGTTCTTTTTGATTTAATCTAAATTACAATAATTTTCAGAGAACCTTCATTTGATTATTTTTTTTTATACGCAACTAATAAAACAACACAGAAAATCATAAAAGTGAACCATTAAACAATCACAGGCATGTCTCTTGAAGGTGACCACGATACCCATGATACCCCACTGTTTATCAAAAAATACAAAAATTCACTCTTAAAACATATTTAACTGATGCAAAGGCATGTATCCCAGCATTGTGGAAAAATACCACTGCGCCAACCAGATCTCACTGGCTAGCCAGGATAACTGGAATCGAACAAAAGGAGAACTATGCTATGAGGTGGAAAGAGCCAAATGAGAAATACTGGAAAGTCTGGACTCCTTATAAAAAGAACAGACCCTCCGAAGCTTCTCAGCAGTAATATCTCCATCAACTTGATTCACAGAGATCATCCTACAAGTCTTTGGGGGACGAGTGGGTCCTCTCCCTGTCCCTTTTTCCTCTCTGCTCTTTTTTTTCCTTCTTCCCCTCCTCTTTTCCACATTTCTACCTTCTTTCAGCTTTCTATCACCTGGAACTAGATAGGCCCTTGAGTTCTGTCATGTTAAAAATATTACAAATGAGAGAAACAGTGTTGCTCGCTGATGATCACGTCATAAGTCCAATGTAATATTATATATGTTGATGTTAGTAAGGTACAGAAGTACACTTAGGGACATCATTTGTTAAATCACTTTGTAGTGTGTTCTGTCATGATCATGATCTGTTGTTCTGTGGAATGGTAATGCTGTTTTTTTAAAATAAAAAATGTATTTAAAAAATCACAAAGGTGACTTAAAAATGCACACATGTTTCCGGACACAGGTAGCAACACCAATTGCTGATTTCTGCATTCACCACCTGGCAGACAGGCTTCTTATTCTTTTCTTATTTCTATCCTTTCTCTAATCTCTTCTTTTTTGAATTTTTCTTCTTCTTTTTTTTTTCTTCTCTCCTTCTTTTATGATCATTACAGTTTTTTATTTAGTTCTATAGGAATTCTCAGGTTTATATACTCATTCACAGAATCTAGGTCAGGACTCAGGAGGCTTGACTTTGACCTTATGTATAGGAAAGATAGTATTGTGTTTGCCTTTTCTACATTTTTTCCTCTAGCATGTCATCATAAGATGACAATAATTTCTCCTTGTTTTCCTGCTAGAAGATTATTGGGAAATGCTTGAGAGTAGGGAAAAGGTCTCTCATGACTCCTCGAACACAGTATGATCCCTTTAGGGGTGTCAGAGGAGGAGTGAGGTTCTAATTTATTTTTGATTAATCATATGCACAATATGAAACTCAATTTGACTAAGTCTAATGCCGCGTACACACGATCATTATTCACGGCGGTTAAAAAACCGCCGTGAATAATGACAGGAAAAACGAGGGAACCGCTTGGTTCCCTACACACGGTCGTTTTTCCCGTCATTTTTTCTCTTGACGAGAAAAACAACCGTCTGTGGGCTCCGCGGCAGTGTTTCCCTATGGGAAAACTGCCGCGGAAAAAAATGCTGGAAAAAACGATGAGAAAATTTAGAACATGTTCTAAATTTTCTCGTCGTTTTTTATGCCGTTTTTCTAGACGAGAAAAACGACATAAAGCCCACAGACGATCGTTTTTCTCGGAAAAAAAAAAAAATTCAGTTTTTCTCGTCGAGAAAAGCGGTCGTGTGTACGCGGCATTAGTCACAGATATTATATCTTAATTCTTTTTCTATCTTGTTAGTTCTAGATATCATAGAGTTACGCTTACATTTGGAATATTGAAACATCTTAAGCATCCTCTGGGAATTATAGTGTATTGAATTTTATTTGATGAAGTTACGGTAATCATTATTTTCTGTAATGAACAATTATTATTTTTTTTTACAAAATAAAGAAAAATTTGAAATGAAAAAAAAAAATGCACACACAAGGGTTGATTTACTGAAAGCGAATAGGCTGATCCCTTTACAAATACATTTTCACTTTGCAAGGGAATTTTTCCTTAGTTTAGTGAATGAAGTTAGGCTCAAATGACTTCCATAATTCAATCATGTTCAAGAAAAAATACAGTTTTTTTTAAATCTTCTTTTAACATTATTAGGTATTCTTTGCAAAGGGAATTTTTCACATTCAGTAACTTGGGAAAATTCTCTTGCAAGGTAAATTTTTTTTTTTTTTGCTTCTAGTAAATCAACCCCACGGCGTCTCTCTACATTGATCCAAAATTGTATTATTCTTGAACATTTCTTTATATATTTTTTTTACGTATGTAACATTGCTGGTTGTGTTTTTACTGTCTATAAATCTGGGTAAAGAGCACTGTAAACTGTCAACGCTTTATGATGCTGAATTAATTATGAAAGTTATATAAAATATATGCTAAAGATAAAAAAAAATCGAAAAAGGATATATAAAAGATGCTGGTTGTACTAAAAAGGTAAAATGGTACAGTATTTACAAGCTAAATCTATTTTCTGAATAAATAGCATCCAGGAGCCTCCAGCCTGATAATGTTTTTGTTCCCATGTCTTTGCTGCAGGTAGTCATTACTAAACAAATCGAGACTGTCATAACAGAATAATAGCATAGCGGGAAGCAGATCTCAGCAAGTCCACTTATCACTGAGATATCTCTGTCATCCATGGAATGTTCTTGGGGTAAACATTCCTCACCTAAGTATTTTACAGGTCCTTGCACATAAAACAAGGGTGATAAGTTGAAACACAAAGCACCACCATATCAGAATACTGAAAAGAAAAATCCACTAAAAATAGATAACAAAAGCATCTGAAATAAAACTGACACTCCGGGTGCATATGATTTTATAAAGTAATAAAATAGTACTTAGGTATTCTACTGTGCTTTGATGGCACATTCAGATAGCTTCTATCATTGTACACTTTTCTATGTAACGGTGACATTTTCCTGATGGATAAGTTCAGGGCCGGCGGATCAAATCTTCCTTACCATTTTTGAAGTTGGTTTAATTTTAGTCATAGTGCCTTCCAAACATTGCTCAGGAAAGGCTGCTATCTAGAGTGAGGGCAAAAAGTATTTGATCCCCTGCTAATTTTGTACATTTGCCTGCTGACAAAGAAATGATCAGTCTATAATTTTAATGGTAGGTTTATTTTAACAGTGAGAGACAGAACGACAACAAAAATATCCAGAAAAACACAGTTCAAAAAAGTTATGAATTGATTTGCATTTTTTATTTTTTTTGTTTCAATGGTTTTTATTTCAAGTTTTAACATTTCCATCATAAAAACAAAAATACAAACAGCATTAACATGTACATAGTGGTGTTAGCCGCACCACTCCTTAAGGCAAATATAATCTTCTTATGATATGGCGCTGACATCTTACCATCTGAGATGTAACGTATATTATTAGCTCAACCACTCACTTATTCTGCCAGTGGGGTAAATTTCTAGGCTAAAGTAAAATTTTTAGGTTTCAGCTAGGTGACCTCCATTCATTTTGTTAGTCCAATCAGGAGTAACAAGAGGATAATCGTACCCAGAGAGAGGTAGTTCAAGAAGAAAAGAAGAAAGAAAGAGTTAGAAATTCAGTAAGTGACTCCCACACCACGACATCCGCCCCCCGCCAGCCCCCTACATCCATATAGTCCTAGAGTCTCCCGTTAAATACTGGATCCAAGGGCTCCAAACCTTATCAAACTGTTGCATTTTATCAGTTAAAGTTGCAGTCATTCATTCGTTTAGCATAATCCAGGAGAGTTTATGTTTGAGTTGGTCGAATGGCACCACCGCCGATTTCCATGATTTAGCTATGGTGATTTTTGCCGCTGTAAATATAAACTTTATAAGACGCCTTTGGAATTTTGAGGCTGATTCTAGCTCGGCACCCAGCAATGCCTGTCTTGGGTATTTAATCAAGTTTACCTGGGTGAGGGTATACACAAAATTGTACACCCTGATCCAGTAGCGCCTCACCTTGGGACACTGCCACCATATGTGGTACATTGTTCCCAGTTGTCCACAGCCACGGAAACATTGAGAGGATGCCCCAGGTATAAAGGTCGCCAGTCTTGCAGGGACAATATACCATCTTAGTAAAACTTTGAAATTTTCTTCTATTAATGAAGTATTTATGATGGATTTCGTTGCCCCCTGGGCTATATTGTGCCACTTGTCCAGCTCAATGCTCTCCTGAAGGTCAGCCTCCCATCTCTTCATATATTCTAGTTTTTCGGTACAATTTTTCAGGACTGTGTATATTTCCAAGATATGACCCCTGATCTTATCGTACTGTGTGCATAAATATTCCATTGGGGTCACCGTAGTTATGTATGAGGTTCTGGAAATAGTAGTTAAAAAATGTGCTATCTGAGTGTACCTAAAAAATTCTGAGCTAAGTAGCTGATGTTTATCCTCCAGTGCTTTTCTTGTTAAAATGCCCCTATGATCGCATATATCTGATATTCTCAGTAACCCTTTGTTTGTCCACCATTCAAACAGTCTAGGGGTGAGGCCCGGGGTGAAGTTTACGTTTCCGAAGATTGGAGCCAATGTAGTATGTAAAGATTGAAATTTGTGGGATTTAAGTAGTCTGTCCCAAATGCTCAAACAGGTAGAGACTGCCGGACATAGAATCGGGGGTCTTTGTTTAGGGGGTAACCAGAGAATGAAGGAAATTGGATGCTGCTTGCAGGCTTTGGCCTCCATCGGCATCCAAATTGGGTGAGGTCGCGAGCTGTGGAATCTAGTAATGTGAGCCAGCAGTGCAGCATAGTAATACTTCAACAAATCTGGGAAGCCTAGACCACCGTGTTTCATGGGATCGTATAGCGTACGTATGTTCACCCTAGGCCTCTTATTCCCCCAGATAAATTACAGGATCGTAGTTTGGAATGATTTCAGGTCTAGTCTGGTTAGTGCCACTGGTAATGTTCTAAAGAGATACAATATTCTCGGTAATACATTCATTTTGACTGAGTGTAGTCTACCGAACCACGACGGCGGGTGGAGCGACCATCTTGTCAGGTCTGCCCCTATATTTTTAAACAGTGCAGGGTAATTTTGAGAGTACAGTAAGTTCCAAGATGGGGTGAGGTTTATTCCCAAATACGGGAGGGAATCAGTTTTCCATATGAATTTGTAGGACCGCTTTAGGGTATAGATCACGGATTTTTCTAGGGAGATGTTCATGGCCTGTGATTTGTTATGATTGATTTTTAGGCCTGATACTACAGAAAATGGTTTGAGTATAGCGTATATATTGGGGAGGGTAGTGATAGGGGATGAGATCGCCATCAGTATGCCATCCGCAAAAAGGATGAATTTGTGTTCGGTGCCCCCACATTCTATACCCTTGACATCTAATGAGGCTCTTATCTGTATTGCCAGCGGTTCCAATGCCAACACGAAAAGTAGCGGGGACAATGGACAGCCTTGGCGTGTTCCTCTCTGAATGCTAATGGAGTCTGAAAAGAAGCCTTTTACCATTAACGCTGCCGTTGGGGAGCTGTAAAGTGTTCAAAGGGTGGATAAAAAGTGAGGTTCAAATCCCAGTCGGGTCAGGAAAGAGAAGAGGAAGTCCGAAGACAGGGAATCTAATGCCTTACAGGGTTCATACACATTTTTACCAATACAATTCCATGACTTTTCCATGACTTCACGTAAATATTCATGACCTAATGTTTCATGAAATGTCTATGTATACATGTTAGCTTGCACATGATTGGATAATAAAATCAGCAGAGCTTCCCCTCATTTCAGATCTACCCCTCAGATTTACAGCGACTGCACTTCCAAGTGTACTTTCAGTGCAATTTCAAGTGCACTTTGCACTTGTAGTTTGCACTTGTAGTGCAAAGTGGATTTGCCTTTCGTAAATAACCCCCAATGTTTTTTTTTTACTAAAGCTGGAAAGTACAAAATCAGGCTCACTTCTGCATAGAAGCCAATGAGCTTCCAGGTTTTATTACCAAAGCTTAATTGAACAAGCTGGGGTTAGACGCTCATTAGTTTCTATGCAGAAGTGATCCTGAACTTGCACTTTCCAGCTTTAGGAAATAAACCCCACTGTGTACTTAAAAGTGGGGTATCATCCAATCATGTGCAATCAAAAATGTTTTTTTTTTTTTTTCTTGCACACGATTGGGTATTCTTTGCAAAGTGAAATTTTACTACATTAACTGAGCTCTGGGGAATATTCGCTTGCAAAGTGCATCTTCCTTTGCAAAGTGAACAGTCTATTTTAGCAAATAAACCGCAATAACTCTGAAAGTCAAAGCAACTTAGGAGCATTTAAGGCATATTGCATTTGACTTGTTTCTGAGACCCATGTACATGACCGCTAGCTCCACCCTAAAGTGGAACCTCCGCTCATCGGATTCCTCCCACCCTCCGGTGCCACAATTGGCACCTTTCAGGGGGGAGGGGGGTGCAGATACCTGTCTAAGCCCACGTTCACACTGGGGCTGCGGGAGTGAAGCCTGCGAGTTCAGCTGAACTCGCACGATTTCACTCCCGCTGGCAGTCCCCATTTCAGCCACGATTTTAAAGACATCTGAAACAGATGTCAATGTAAATCGCGGCTGAAATCGCAAAAAGTAGTACAGAAACGACTTTTTGTAATCGGTGCAGCGCCACAGATGCGGCGTCGCACCGATTAGGACGGTGCCATTGCCTGCAATTTGCGGCAAATTTCGCCGATTTGACATGTCAAATCGCACCAGTGTGAACCAGGGCTAAGACAGGTATTTGCACCCACTTCCGGGCATAGACTCTGCAGGGACTTGCGGGCAGTACGCCACTCTGCCCCCCCCCCCCGTTGTGTTCTGGGAAACACACGGCTCCCAGAACACAGCGGGGAACAGCAGGGATTGCTCGTCTTCTTCTGCCGACATCGCTGGACTCCAGGACAGGTAAGTGTCCATTTATTAAAAGTCAGCAGCTGCAGTATTTGTAGCTGCTGGCTTTTAATATTTTTTTTACAGCGGAGCTCCACTTTAAGCTCAAAAGAAAAGCTGTACATGCATTGGATAAAAAAAGAGCTACTTACCTGTCACATTCATAAGACTGCTGTGACACATTTTCTTTATTCTACATAATTATTTACTAACCTATGTATTCAGTACATTAAACCAGTGACATCTATCATGCAGAGGAAAAGTAGTAGCTCATGATTAAAAGGTTAGTCCTTATCAAACTTTTCATCATGAAGCCATACATTTTTAAAGCTGCATTTCCCTGGCATTGCTACACTATGAACACACTAACTTTAGCTGAAACTGTGTTACCCCCACGCTGCAATTTAAAGTTCAATTCAAATGAGCGGGTGAGTGAGTATATAAATAGGCACTGATGGTGTACTGGTGGCTGTGAAAAAAGGGGGGAGATGATAGTAACACCAATGATGCCTGGAATGATTTCACCTGCTTTTTTTTTTTTCCTTAGTCTTTTCACTCTCCTCTGTCTCAGTCACCTCCTTTTATAACAGTTCATACAGTCCGACACTTCCCTGCTTCCAGTGCTGCTACTTGGCACCATGATGTTACTCTGCCCCCTCTCCGCGGTCTTATTTTAATGAGTGGGTGATGACGTCAGCGCGCAGCTCACCTAGTCCGCCGCCGCGGGTGTTCCAAGATGGCTGCCGCTCCGGAGCTAGGCCGAAGCCGCGGCCTTTCCTAATGGCCAAGGCTCCGGAGCGCTCCGCGGATCGCGCCGTGTGCCGATCCAAACAGGATGACCCGTTCGGATCACGGATCGCTTACAATCCATTGCACCACTACTCAATATTCCATGACTTTTCCAAAACTTAGTGGGGTTCAGTAATTTTCCAAAACTTTCCCAGGCCGGGAAAGTGCCATGTCAAAATCCCATGACTTTTCCAGGAATTTAATAACCGTACGAACCCTGGCCTTATGAATATCTAAAGACAACAGCATCCCCCGCCTTGGGCCCCCCCCCCGTCCCAGCCTGAGTAAATCGCTGATATAATATCTATAACCCTTCTGGTTTGATCAGACGTTTGGCGTCCCGGTACGAAGCCCGCCTGATCTGGGTGAATGTAGTGTGCTAGAAATGAGTTCATTCTGACTGCCAGAATCCTTGTCATGATTTTTAAGTCTGTGTTGATCAATGAAATGGGGCGATAGTTTTCGCAGCTCCCATGATCTTTTCCCGGTTTTGGGAGGATATGTATAAATGCTTTCTTTTCCTGGACAGGTAGAGCCGTTCACTGCCTAATGGCGTTAAAAAAAGTACAAAGATGTGGGGTCAGAATTTCTTGAAATTTTCTATAGTATAGTCCCAAGGTCCGTCTGGGCCTGGGGCTTTGGAGAGATTTTGACTCTTGATTGCCTGTAGTATCTCCGTGTCAGTGAATGCTTGATCAATTCTAAATGTTCCTTCTGTAATTTAGGGAGAGGGATACGTCTAAAAAATTCATCCAGTTTATTTGAGCCTGCCGTCTCGGGGGCACTATAGAGTTTGGTATAAAATTTAGCAAATTCGGTGACTATTCTTTCTGGGTTCTGACTTAGTTGTCCATTAGTTAGTCACAGCTTTGGTAACGCCGATGTGTGGGGTCGGAGTACTATTTTCCACGCTAATAATGTGGTGGGTTTATCTCCCATAGTGTAATACCTATGTCGTGACCAGCGTATATGTTTTTCTGCCTGTGTGGTAAGACTCAAGTTCAGTGCCAGTCTAGCCTCATTGATTTTGTGTCTGATGCCTATCTGAGGGGACACCTTTTGTTCCTTGAGGAGATCGTTCAATATCTGTTCTTGTTGTGTCACCGTGCTATCTCGTGCCGCGAATTGGAGTAATTTGCCTCTAATAGTGGCTTTTTGAGCTGCCCAATTTATTACAGGGGAAGTTGTTCCTGGCAAGTTTTCCGTAAAAATTAGGCGGATCTCTTTCCCTATTTCCGCTACCGCTATCGGGTCATTTAATTTGATTTGCATTTTAATGAGTGAAATAATTATTTGATCCCCTATCAATCAACAAGATTTCTGTCTCCCAGGTGTCTTCTATACAGGTAACGAGCTGAGATTAGAAGCACTCTCTTAAAGTCAGTGCTCCAAATCTCAGCTCGTTACCTGTATAAAAGACACCTGTACACAGAAGCAATCAATCAATCAGATTCCAATCTCTCAACCATGGTCAAGACCAAAGAGCTGTCCACGGATGTCAGAGACAAGATTGTAGCCCTACACAAGGCTGGAATGGGCTACAAGACCATGGCCAAGCAGCTTGGTGAGAGGGTAACAGTTGGTGCAAATATTTGCAAATGGAAGAAACACAAAATAACTGTCAATCTCCCTCGGTCTGGGGCTCCATACAAGATTTCACCTCGTGGAGTTTCAATGATCATGGGAATTGTGAGGAATCAGCCCAAAACTACATGGGAGAATCTTGCCAATAATCTCAAGGCAGCTGGGACCATAGTCAATTGGTAACACACTACTATTCATGAAGGACTGAAATCCTGCAGTGCCCGCAAGATCCCCCTGCTCAAGAAAGCACATGTACAGGCCCGTCTGAAGTCTGCTAATGAACATCTGAATTATTCATCGGAGAACTGGGTGAAAGTGTTGTGGTCAGATGAGACCAAAATCAAGCTCTTTGGCATCAACTCAACTCGCTGTGTTTGGAGGAATGCTGCCTATGACCCCAAGAACACCATCCCCACCATTAAACATGGAGATGGCAACATTATGCTTTGGGGGTGTTTTTCTGCTAAGGGGACAGAACAATTTCACTGCATCAAAGGGACGATGGACAGGGCCATGTACCGTCAAATCTTGGGTGAGAACCTCCTTCCCTCAGCCAGGGCATTGAAAATGGGTCGTGGATGGGTCTTCCAGCATGACAATGACCCAAAACACACGGCCAAGGCAACAAAGGAGTGGCTCAAGAAGAAGCACATTAAGGTCCTGGAGGGGCCTAGCCAATCTCCAGACCTTAATCCCAAAGAAAATATGTGGAAGGAGCTGAAGGTTCAAGTTACCAAACATCAGGAGAGGATCTGCAAAGAGGAGTGGGACAAAATTCCTCCTGAAATGTGTGCAAACCTGGTGGCCAACTACAAGAAACGTCTGACCTCAGTGATTGCCAACAAGGGTTTTGCCACCAAGAACTAAGTCATGTTTTGCGAAGGGGTCAAATACTTATTTCACTCATTAAAATGGAAATCAATTTACGGTATAACTTTTTTGAAATGTGTTTTTCTGGATTTTTTTGTTGTTATTCTGTCTCTCACTGTTAAAATAAACCTACCATTAAAATTATAGACTGATCATTTCTTTGTCAGTGGGAAAACGTCCAAAATCAGCAGCGGATCAAATACTTTTTTCCCTCACTGTACTTGCATTGTGATGGGTTTGAGCTGCTCCTTGTGTACAACAGGCTAATATTAATCCTTTTTTCAAGAGTGTCAAGTAGGTCCTTTCATCCTGCCCGCAGTGGGTTGACAGGAAAGTATCAGAGGCGCTAAGAGGAGTGCCTGCACACACAAAGCCTGCTAACAGCCTTCCCTTACTTATTTTTCAGCTAGTCAATCCAAGGGAAAAATCACGAGCCTGGCACATTTCATATTGGGAATATGGACCTACTTGTGGTTTTTGGCCCAGGCCAAAATGATGTCATATATCCCAGAAGTCTATATGGGCATTTTGGAGGAGGGGTTTCAGCTAATCACACCCTCTTGCCTGAGCTAAGGGCAGAATGGATTCCAAGAAGTAAATGCTACATGAATCCTCTGCCTTTAGCACCTAAAAATGCTAGAGAACTGTTTTTCAGAGTGATTTCCCAACAAAATAAAGCACGAAGACATGGATGGATGGGTGAGTTTGATTTAAATATTAAAAGGTATTAAAAGGTAATTAAAAATAATTTTCAGTTTGTGGTGTTTGGTTCCACTTTAAATGCAGGGAACATATATATAGACATTTCTCAACCAGTGGAAGTAACTAAAGTTAATGAATCCTTATTGGAATTCTTTAATCTGCCCAATGGATTGCGACAAGGCTGCTTCTTACCCTCTTTCGCTTTAATCCTTTCACAGGAACCCTTTCTTTAGCACATCAGACAAAATATAGATATTACAAGAGGTGCAAAATTGGACAACCATTATAAAGTCAAAGCATATGTGGCAGAACCCCTTCACACAAGCAAATCGTTTGGGTCCATCTGTCAGTTGTTTAGGTGGACCTGATTGGACCATCCATTGCCCTCTGTGGAGCGGCGGATCCATTTACACCCACTGACATCCGATCTGATCCTATCTGCTAAAAACAGATGGATGGGGGATCCCGTTCTGCATCCATCTGGCAGATTGGATCGGTGTAAAATGGACAGGAGGTCTGTTTACATCTGACTGCTCCTAGAGGAAAGTAGGCTGTGTCCATGTCGGCTCTGAAAAAGCGGAGCAGACACAGAACTGTCATCTGCCTGCTCAGTGGGGATCAGCAGAGATCTCTCGCTGAGCAGGTGGTTCCGCTGGCAGAGTCTGCCAGTGCGAAAGAGCCCTTATGCCCTGTACACACGGTCGGAAATTGGATGGAAAAAGTCAGATGGGAGCTTTTCATCGGCTATTCCGACCGTGTGTATGCCCCATCTGACTTTTTCCATCGGACTTCAACAGACTTAGAGAACATGTTCTCAATTTTTCAGACGAAAAAAAAATTCTATCAGAAAATCCGTTCGTCTGTATGCAATTCCGATGCACTAAAACCACGCATGCTCAGAATCAAGCAGAAGAGCCGAACTGCCTATTGAACTTCATTGATCTCGGCTTGTCGTACGTCTTGTACTTCACCGCGTTCTTGACGGTCGGAATTTGGTGTGACGGTGTGTATGCAAGACAGCTTGAGTGGAATTCCGTCGGAAAAACCATCCGTGTTTATTCCGAAGTGAAAACCGGTCATGTGTACAGGGCATTACTGTTTTCCATTTCATGAGTAGAAATAACAATACCAAACTGGCTCATCAAATTTATGAACTGAACTTGGAATATAATCAGTGGCTTTAAACATTACCTTGCCCCCAAACAAACTAGACATTGTAAATAAAGGCATCCTTTTCACTGCAATGGACAACAGCTTACTCAAATACTTTAGAGACCTGGATAACACCTGCCTTGAACAAATCATTTAAATCTGAGTAAAGAACAAAGAAACTAAACATAAAATAAGTAGAGACAGTATTCTGAAAATTAACCTTGTTCCCTATTTTTGCACCTCCTACAAACACTCCTGATTACAATCCCTAACTCCTTTGTTAAACATCAACAGAATATTTGATCAAACTTTTGAGGACCCCCTAAAAAAAACCACAAACTACTCTAATAAGAAGTACAAAAAAACCTCAATAATCTAAAGCTCTATTATAGACCTTGGACAAGAGCTCCCTCCCCAACCTGTTTTTTTCTCCTGTATTCTCCCCCTCTTCTTTCATCTTCACTGTTTAGCATTTGCATACGATGTTCCGATTTGTAATCTGCATCTGCAGGACCATTTTGCTTCATAAAATGTGGCAGGTATGTTTTAATGTAATCATACTGCACCACCACTTAGCTGTTATGCTAGACATTCACTTGGCAGCTTTGTTGGCGATTCTGAAGATTTCCATCAGTTAATTATGGTTTAATGCATTTTCCAGTTTTGAGTGACCAAACAATTGAAATTACAATGGAAATCTATCACAAAGCCTTGCAGTACTTGTCAAAAGTAAATAATGACAGACCCCACAGTGGCAGACAGACAGTAGGTCAGCGATCTTCCAGTAGGCTAGATTATCTTATACAACTAGTTTATGATTAACCACTTGAGGACCACCGCACGCCGATGTACGTCGGCAGAATGGCACGGCTGGGCACAAGGGCGTACAGGTACGTCCCCTTTAAGAGCCCAGCCATGGGTCGCGAGCGCACCGCCGTGGGTCGCGAGCGCGCCACCTGGTCCTCTTCTCCGTGACCGTCCCCGTGGGAACAGCGGACCCAATCGCTGCTGGTGTCCCGCGATCGGGTCACAGAGAGGAAGAACGGGGAGAGGTAAGTGTAAACAAACCTCTCCCCGTGCTTCCTAGTGAGCCTGTCACTGATCGTCTGTTCCCTGTCATAGGGAACGACGACCAGTGACGTTACACGCTAAGCCACGCCCCCCACAGTAAGAAACACAAATCAGGGCACACTTAACCCCTACAGCGCCCCATCCTGGTTAACCCCTTCACTGCCAGTGTAATTTTTACAGTAACCAGTGCATTTTTATAGCACTGATCGCTGTAAAAATGACAATGGTCCCAAAATAGTGTCAAAAGTGTCCGCCGTAATGTCGCAGTCACGAAAAAAATCACTGATCGCCGCCATTACTAGTAAAAAAATTTTTTTATAAAAATGCCATAAAACTATAACTTTTGCGCAAACCAATCAATAAACGCTTATTGCGTTTTTTTTACCAAAAATATGAAGAAGAATACGTATCGGACTAAACTGAGGAAAAAAAAAGTTTTTTTATATATTTTTTGGGGATATTTATTATAGCAAAAAGTAAAAAATATTAGAATTGTTTTCAAAATTGGCGCTCTATTTTTGTTTATAGCGCAAAAACTAAAAACCACAGAGGTGATCAAATACCACCAAAAGAAAGCTCTATTTGTGGGGAAAAAAGGACGCAAATTTTGTTTGGGAGCCACGTCGCACGACCGCGCAATTGTCAGTTAAAGCGACGCAGTGCCGAATCGCAAAAAGTGGCCAGGTCTTTAAGCTGCATAATGGTCCGGGTCTTAAGTGGTTAAGGCCTCATGCACACATGGCAATAAAAATGCCACTTTTAGGAGCGTTTGACATTTTCTTTTTCTGCCTCTAAACACCCCTCAATGTTAGTCTATGTGCCCATGCACACACAGACGTTTAGAGGCAGAAAAAACCCCACTACCTGAACGTTCGGGAGCAGCAACATTTTGGCAGAAAAAATGCTTGATGCACTTAAACACGTGTAAATGCACATTAAAGCTAGGTGTTTAGCATTTGAGGTTTATTTCATTTCAATGGCCAGAATAAGTACATATTCTGGCCAATGAAATAACACTAAAGCTCTTGATGCGCCTAAACGCATTTGCAAAAATGCGGCTTTATGCGGGTTTTGATGCTGATTTTCTCCTGCCAGGTGATAGGCAATCAGGAGAGCTAGGCAAACACACATGAGGCTTAATTTTTTTCTGCCTACTGGTATTTATGTTGTATCAGAGCTGTAGACTCTTCTTGTCAACCTCCTATGGTGATAGTTGATTTCAATATTTGGAATGTCTTAAATGTTATTGGATATTAAATGAGTTGACAAGGGTGGAACATGAATGGCAAAAGCAACAAGGCTGATATTTGTACCAGAAACGTGTATCTAAAATTGTTCTAAGAACACTTTGAAGTCACAGAGCAGTTTGCAGTACATTTTCAAAGCCATTAGATAGCCGTCACATTTAAAAAGTCTAATACTGCCATTAGCAGACCATAGATAAAGACAATAAAATATTCAGTATTACTACACTGCCAGGTTTTGCTTAAAGATATAAAAGCAATAATGAACTAATTACATACACACCACCGGAGGGTTGTTTGTGGTAAATTTAATTGGTTTTAATTAAAATAAGCAATAATCTGCTCACTGCAGGAAATGTCGGCATGCAGGCCATTCCAACACTTCTACAGAGCACTCTATTCAGTGAACTAAAGTTTTATATTAGATATATATCTACTGACAAATTCAGGCAAGATCATTAATGGCTCATGCACATGGACATTTATAGACATTTTTCATGACTAGTGTACATTTCTCTACGCTTTCCCACACTCTAGAAGCCCCTCGTTCCACGTACAGCCTGTAAATGGCCATACTCTTGTAAACACAGATACTTCTTTGCATTAGTGATTACCTGTGAATGCACATCCAATGAATTTCCTGAGTGTGATGTCAAACATGCATGCACGGGTAAACGTTGATGCAATAAAGTATTTGGGTTTACAAGAGTAAGGCCACTTATGTCAGGCTGTACATGGAACGAGTGGCTCCCAGAGTGTGGGAAAGCATAGGGAAATGTACACTAGGCATGAAAAATGGCTATACTGTCTGTATGCATGAACCCTAAGTTAATTGTTTCCACATAAAATGCTCATTCAGTGTACAAGAACTAAATATTGGAAAAGGCCTGTACACAAAAAGCATATTTCTGGACACAACTAGATACCATCTTAGCTGCATGACCATGTCAAGAGCATCTTTGTATTAAAGGAGCAGACTGGGGTGCCAGGAACTTGTAAATACCAACTATTTAAAGAACAGCCACAAGCAGTGGCGGTGTGTCCATCGTGGGCGCAGGAGCGCCGCCCCCTCTCTCCCCTGCACCCGTCACTCAACAATAGATATATTCATGCATTGCATGAATATATCTATTGTTGCCGCTGCCGCCCACTATTCAGGTGTCTGGCCCCCTGTTGAGCGCCGGCCATCTGAATTACAGCGGTGGGTGTGTTTTGGAAGTGCCTGATAAGAGCCATATAGGCTCTAATGAGTTGAGTTGAGTTGAGAGGTATCTTAATATAGCGCGGTCTTACCCCGAAGGGTCCCGACGCGCATAGCAGAGTTCCTGGGAAAAGAGGACCCAGGAACCAGAAGCAGCACAGAGCGGCAGAAAGGGTGGAAGAGAGAGGCTATGCAGGGAAGGCTTGCATGAAAAGCCAAGTCTTCAGTAACCCGCGGAAGACCGGAATAGTAGGGGCCTCCTGGAGCTCGACAGGTAGGCTATTCCACAAAACGGCACCCTGATGGGAGAAGTCCCGACCACCACGCCGGATCTTCTTGGGCACTGAGATGTGGAGAAGATCTCTGCCGGTAGATCTGAGTGATCTAACAAAAGCTTGTTTATGAAAACGAGAGCAGAGATAGCTTGGGGCCAGGCCTCTCATTATCCTAAACATAATACATCCAGCCTTAAATAAGCTGCGATAGTGGACCGGCAGCCAGTGCAAGGCGCAGAGGACAGGGGTGATATGATCCCTCAGCGGGACATCCATGAGTAACCTAGCCGCAGCATTTTGAATAAGTTGAAGCTTCTGAACTAACATCTTTAGCAATCCCAGATAAAGAGAGTTGCAGTAGTCTAGACAGCTACCTATCGTGACGCAGATGACAGTTTTTCTGTCCGAAATATCCAAATATTTAAACAGCCCCCTCAGGAGTTTTAGCTGCCAGTGACATGCACTGACGAACCACTTTACCTGAGGAGCCAAAGTTAAACCTGAATCTAGGACAAATCCCAGATCACGGACCTGGGGGGCCACCTCCGGAGCAGGACCAAATGAGGGAGGCCAAGGTGGGATATCTGGAGGGGTGGCCAGATCGCTGAAGATGATCACCTCAGTTTTTCCCCCATTAAGTTTCAGGAAGTTAGCAGACATCCATGTGTTGATGGCCTCCAAACAGCTGGCAAGGGTGGCATCAGCCGTCTGGTTCCTAGGAATCTTTAGGTAAACCTGGGTGTCGTCCGCATAAACATGGAAACGGACGGCGTGGGACTTTAGCAGGTCGGCAAGGGGCCTCATATAGATATTAAAAAGCAAGGGAGACAAGGCAGAGCCCTCTGGCACTCCGCAATCCAGGGCAGTGTACTTAGAGTAAAAATGGCCAGTCTTGACTCCCTGAACTCTGCCCTCTAAGAAAGAGGCCACCCATGCCAAAGCCGACCCACTCATACCCAAAACAGATCGCATCCACTCCAGTAAGATTCCATTATTAATGGTATCAAATGCGGCCGACAGATCCAAAAGAACCAGAGCTACTGAGTCACCCCTGTCCAAGCTGTGAAGGACATCATCATAGACACAGATGAGGCTCATCTCTGTTCCATGTCCAGGTCGAAATCTGGACTGGAATTCATCCAAGAGATGGAAAGACTCAAGGTAAGCCTGTAGCTGGATAACCACCAGGCGCTCCATCACCTTTGCCACAAAAGGCAAGATGGAAATCAGCCTGTAGATGCCCAGTATGTCCGGGTCCAAGGTCGGATTCTTCAGCAGGGCCAAGACCACGGCCTGCTTCAGAGCACTTGGGATAGTACCTGTCCTGAAGCAGCAGTTGATTGTCTCCCCAATAAAGGGGGACAAAAGGGCAGCAGATTTTTTAACCAGCCCGGCAGGACATACATCTAATGGAGAGGAAGATGGTTTCAAAGAGGCAATTACCTCAACCACCTGTATAACCGTAACCGGTTGGAAACCGGCCAATCCAGGGGCCAACACTGTGTGGCCGATGTCCTCTTGCACAGTCTCTGGCCTGGGAATGTTGTCTCTAATGATCTTAACCTTAGAGACAAAGAAGTCAGCGAGCTCCTGGCACCAGTCCTGTGACTCCTTGGGAGCAGAGCTGGTAGCTTCGGGATGGGTTAACTCTGAGGAGATCTTGAAAAGTTCGGCCGTGCTGTTGGCTGCCTTCCTGATTCACTCTCGGAAGTAGGTCTTTTTAGCCTCTCTAATAGCCCTCTTATATAGATAGAGGGCCACCAGATGCAGCTTTTTGTCAGCTTCCAGAAAGAACTTCCACCAGCGTCTCTTTTTGAGGAGCCTAAGCTCCTCGGTAAACCATTGTGGGCTCTTGCCCAGGGGACGGGGATTAGATTTCATCCTACGGGGTACTAACACATCAAGGGCCACTTCAACCGACTCCTGAAAAATACTCAGTTTCTCTACCGCGTCGCCCAGCTCAAAAAAGTTTGGCTGGTTAATACCCGTAGCCACAAGGTTTCCAAATCTGTCTGGGCAGACTTTTGAAAGGTTTCTTGAGAAAACCTTGGGGCCAGAGCGATCTGGGATATGTGGAGGTTTCCCTTCCGGTAGGGCCAGGCTAAAGGAAATAAACCTGTGATCCGACCAGGTCAACTCCCTAGGCAGCGCACAGGTTGCCGACAATCCACTGAACAGGAGCCAATCCAACACATGACCAGCAGTGTGGGTGTCCGCTGTCACATGTTGCCTATACCCCAAAAGCAACAGTTCTTGGATAAGGGATTGGGTGGGGGAATCACTTAGATCCTCTGCCCAAAAGTTTAAATCACCCAAGATGTAGGAGCCTTTGAACACAATGGACATCTGTGAGGCTAGACTGAGAAATTCAAAAACAAAATCAAGTTTTAACACAGGGGAGCGATACATCAAAGCAAACCCGTAAGTGAGCTTACTAGCTACTTGAAAAGAAAAAACAAAATTTTCAAAAGATTTGTAAATAGTGTTAAAATTCTCTGAAACTGATACTAAAAAATGTTTTTTAAAAATCATGGCTACCCCACCCCCCTGCCAGTTGGGCGGTTACATTGAAATATTTTATAATGGGGAGGGACCAGCTCATCCAAGATAGGGGCTTTAAAATCTTCAAGCCAAGTCTCGGTGAGACAAAGAAAATCCAGATCCTCATCCATAATAAGGGCCGCGATATTAGCTGCATTAGCCACTGCCGACCTACAATTTAGAAGACCCCCTGTTAAGGACGATGCAAGAAGGTTTCTTAATGGATGAGGAAGCTACTCACAGAACAGATGTGTGCAGGCTGAGCAGGCTTTAAGCTGTGCGACCAGCAGGGGGTGCAAAAAAGTAACTAGTGCCAGTCCAGGTGAGTGGAACTTGATTCCAGGTGAGTGAAGCTTGATGGTGGGATGGGATGGTGGAGGCAGTGATCGGGGCTCACTGGCGCCCGCTCTACCCTGTGAGGGGAGACTTCCTTGCTGCTACACTGCGCAGCGGCGGCCAACAGATGAAGGGCTAAATCATGTGATGAAGCCGGCAGATGACAGGTGCAGCTACTTACAGAACAGAAGCGTGCAGGCTGAGCAGGCTTTAAGCTGTGCGACCAGCAGGGGGTGCAAAAAAGTAACTAGTGCCAGTCCAGGTGAGTGGAACTTGATTCCAGGTGAGTGAAGCTTGATAGTGGGATGGGATGGTGGAGTCAGTGATCGGGGCTCACTGGCGCCCGCTCTACCCTGTGAGGGGAGACTTCCTTGCTGCTACACTGCGCAGCGGCGGCCGACAGATAAAGGGCTAAATCATGTGATGAAGCCGGCAGATGACAGGTGCAGCTACTCACAGAACAGAAGCGTGCAGGCTGAGCAGGCTTTAAGCTGTGTGACCAGCAGGGGGTGCAAAAAAGTAACTAGTGCCAGTCCAGGTGAGTGGAACTTTATTCCAGGTGAGTGAAGCTTGATGGTGGGATGGGATGGTGGAGGCAGTGATCGGGGTTTACTGGTGCCCGCTCTACCCTGTGAGGGGAGACTTCCTTGCTGCTACACTGCGCAGCGGCGGCCGACAGATGAAGGGCTAAATCATGTGATGAAGCCGGCAGATGACAGGTGCAGCTACGCACAGAACAGAAGCGTGCAGGCTGAGCAGGCTTTGAACTGTGCGACCAGCAGGGGGTGCAAAAAGGTAACTAGTGCCAGTCCAGGTGAGTGGAACTTGATTCCAGGTGAGTGAAGCTTGATGGTGGGATAGGATGGTGGAGGCAGTGATCGGGGCTCACTGGCGCCCGCTCTACCCTGTGAGGGGAGACTTCCTTGCTGCTACACTGCGCAGCGGCGGCCGACAGATGAAGGGCTAAATCATGGCTAATAGGCTTCCTGATTAGAGCCTGTGGGCTTTAATGGTTAATGGTTAAACAGAGGGCGCACAGGCTGTGCGTTCCCCGTTTAAACCATGCTGTGTTAGGGAATCGCTTCCCTAACACTGACCCGCCTCTCAGCCAATCAGGTGCACCGGATCTGGTTACCGGTCACCTGATTGGCTGAAGCGACATCGAGGACGGGAGAAGACATCGAGGACTCGGAGGGAGCGTGGGGGACCCGAGAAAGGTAAGTGCCGGGTGGGAGGGGGGGGCAAACTGGCATAATTTGAGGGGAAACTGGCTCTGCATTTGGGGACAAACTGGCTGTATTTGGGGACAAACTGGCTGCATTTGGGGGGAAACTGGCTGCAGTTGGGGGGAAGCTGGCTGCATTTGTGGACAAACTGGCTGCATTTGGGGACAAACTGGCTGCATTTGGGGACAAACTGGCTGCATTTGGGGACAAACTGGCTGCATTGGATGGGGAAACTGGCTGCATTTGGGGGGAAGCTGGCTGCATTTGGGGGGAAACTGGCTGCATTTGGGGGGAAACTTTCTGCCTTTGATGGGGAAACTGGCATAATTTGAGGGGGCAAACTGGCTGCGTTTGATGGGCACAGTGGCTGAGTGTAATGGGCACAGTGGCGGCAATTGATGTTTTTTTTTCTTTCGTTTGTTTGCGCCCCCCCAAAAAATTTTCAGCACCAGCCGCCACTGGCCACAAGTATAAGTTTGGAAAGCCATCAGGGGAGTTAGACCACCTGCTGGCTTCTATCTATGACGCTAGGAGGTTGAAACAGCATTTTATACCTGCTAGAGGTTCTCTGTCTTATCAAGGCTAGATTCCATAATATTCTAGTTTTTCTAAATTATTGTGTGTGTACTTTTGCAAACTCCAACTTTAGGTAGGGATTCTAGAAAACATGTCTTCTGCCCTTGAGCTTGGAGCCAAATGCAAGATTATGCTAGAAAATAAATATCAACAAAACAGATAACTTCTATTTTGAATTAAGCTCCACAAATTTACCTGTCCTATCAATGGGACACCTAAGTCCACACATTTGTGATGTTCCCTACTCGTGCCCAGTCTACACAGGGCTGGTGCAGTGTTTACATTGTCTCTAACTTCCATTTACTTCCATTTAAATTCTGCATTGACCTCATACAACTGAAGGGTGGGGAAACCAAATCAATAAAGAATCATATACCCTTTAATATGTTAATGTAATTAAAAAGGAAAGTATCCTTTTACATGGGCATTCTCCGCTTTCAGACCTGGATGGACTCAGAGGTAGACCTAACCATAGACCTGCAAGGAGCTTCCGATTAAGTCCACCTGAAAAAACTGACAGGCAGACCTGATCGGAAAGCCTGTGTGAAAGGGGCCTAACTTTTAACATTTTTAAATATGCATACACTCTGTAGACCAGCCTTTCTCAAGCAGGGTTCTGTGGAATTCTAGGGTTCCTCCAGATGTTGCTAGGGGTTCCTTGAGTGGAGGTGGGTTGAACTCTCATCTGATAATGCCTGGCACCAATGCCAATAGGTAGAGTCAACAGCATGGGACCAGTGGAGCTTCTGCTCTCTATTCTTAGGTAAGTAACACTGACACCAATGATCATGTAAAGGGGCATTCTTTGCTACAACCACCAATTAAAAGAGCATCCATTCCTACTGAAAACCAATGTAAGGACTATTCTCCTCAATGTCTCCCAACTATTAGGGACACTACACTGACCACCAGTGTATCAGGGCATTCTTCCCACTGACCACTAATGTGGCATGGCTAAAGTACCACAATTTGCAAGCAAAATAATTTTACCAGGGGTTCCCCGTGACCTGAAAACTATTTAAAGGGTTCCTCCATGGTAAAAAGGTAAAAAGGTTGAGGGAAAACTGCTGTAGACTAAAAGTAGACGTGGCAAAACACATTGCACATGGCCCATTGTTGACATCATTCAGAACCCCCCCACCCCCTCATCCCAAGAAACCCCATGCAGTCATTGCTGGAGTACATGCATGTAGACAGGAAGTGGAGCAGAAGATCAGCACCAAGCTGCTACAAAGGATGAAAAAAAAAAGATGAAAACTTTACTGTATTTGAAAAAAAGGAAACATGACAATTGCTTAAATGTACAGTTGTGTAGCAAACTAAAAGGCATTCAGTTATGGTTTTTATTCAGCCGCAGGTCCAAGACTCGCTTCAGATTAATGTGTTGCGGTATGCATGGGTTTTCTTGAAGGTGCTCCCACGTGAGATTTCCACAGTCCAAATCATGCAGGTTAAAAAGGCTGTATCTATAGAATATTAGTTTATGTGCTATTGGTTATTCGGTAAATTTTTAATGGGGACTGATGTGATTGTCCCACATGCAGAAACACCTTTCAACCACCTGCCGCCAATGTACATGTATGTGATTGACTGCAAGTGGTTATACCGGGGTTAACCTAGGGGTATGGCTGCAGCCGTCAGCCATGACACCAGTATTGTTTTTTTAGAGTCAGTGAAGCTCTACAAAGTAAAAGCAATCCTAGTGGCGTTTGCGTTGGCTTACAATAGAAGTGACCCATTACTGCAGCATCTAAAAAAGTGCATATCGTGTTTTTGCATGTTTTTTCATGTGCTCCTATGAAAGTCAAAAGTCAATGGGATAAAAAATGCCCCAGTCTGCTTCAAAAGTAGCTCATGTACCTTTTCAAGCTTCAGGTGTTGAGCTACAGAAGCCTGAACGTGAAAATGTGAACAGGGACAATTGCTAAGCATGGGATTTTGGTTGCAGTGAGTTTCATAGATGAGCTTCAAGCTACAAAATGCTCAGGTGTGAATGGGGACCTTGGAATCTTTGTTGTGATCTTTGAGGATCTTGGAGAATGAAAAAAAAAAGTAGCTAGGAGAGATATTGTTTTAAATTCCCTTTTGGGCCTTGTTCATACCAGTCCGATTTCAGTTGCAAAGGATCCCATGACATGAAATCACATTATTTTCAATGGTGCCCATTTACATCCATGTGATTTTAGAAAAGGTTTCTGTGGCAGCGGTCTCCCTGCCATTGGAACACAATAGAACAGCAGGGACGATTCCATCCACCTCTAAATTGTGGAAGGGGGAATCAGATCTTTTTTCCCCCTTCAGCTTGCTGGTTGAATGAAAAAAAAAAAACCATTAATGAATGGTCAGCCTTAGTATACTCTCCCAGGAAACATAACATGGCATAATATTAGCAACAGTAAATGGCTCAAAAAAATTGTACCAAAAAAAAGTTAGAATAACGTTGTATTCAGTACCAACATACTGAAGTGTACATATTTGACCTACAAAACTCCCTTAACTACAAAATGATTTCATCCTTTTCTTGAGGTCAGAGGTCTGGAATGAGGGAATTCCACTACAGAAATGTAATCATTTCATAATAAGTTCAAGTGCTCGTACACTGCTCGACAAAATCAAAATAGTTAAGATGCAAAAAGGCTGTTTTCAAAGTCCTGGAAAAAAAATTGTGGAATAAACATTCCAGATGGCTTTCCCAGATATGTTTTTTAAAATCGATTCAACACACTTTAATTCTGTAATGCAATCTGTTGAAGTGCTGAAAATTTGCTAATTGAAACTTGGTGTTATAGTTACAAGTTCGTAAATATAAAGGCAATGTAAATACATCATAGGCCAAGAATTGTACACTTACAGATACAATGGTAGCAGCGCATGCTGAAAAGCAATATAAGTCCATGCAACGTCCGTTCATGATCCTAAGATTTCTAGGACTACATTTGAGTGTAACAGATTACAGTCTTTCAGGGCTGGCCTTGGGTGGGAGCAGAAGTGATCTCCAAAATATGTAGAAAGAAAAAGAGAAATACAGGCGCCTCTATGTGTAGACTGCATATAACATTTATTGAGGTAAAAGGAGTGAAACGCACATGGTAGTAGTATAAAATAGGAAAATCTTTACAATCCGGTGCGTGGAGGCTCTACTGTTCCAATTGTAAGGTTGCCGCTGCCACTCGTAATGGCTATCCAGACCGACAGGATGCTGTTCAGATGGTAGGAGATGGAGAGCGAGATCTGAGCTGCATGCTAGGACAGGCTGAACCACAGCACTGCTCAGATTGACGTCACTGGCATGCTCCTTTTCCCTACAGCCAATGTCCACAGAGCTGTCAACAACTACCTGGTAGAACTTAGCAAACATGTGAAGAGGAAACCAGGCAGAAGCCTTCCAAAATTAAACAGAAGCTTGTTGCTGATAGGCCCCAACAAGCACTGACACTCCTGGTGGAATAACCTTTCCTTAAGGGCATGATGGGGCAGTGAGGTCACAAGGAGATGGGGTCTCCAGATGACATCACCGGGTGGGCACTCCCCTTGGCTATATGAGTGATGGCACACGCCGGAGCTAACATTTACAGCGGGAGCAAGCGTCGGGAGAAGAACCGGAGGAAGAAGACATTGGAGAGAAAAGAACCAGGGGAACGGAGAAAGAACCGGCAGAGAAAGAAGATATCACCGCAGTGAGAAGAACCGGAGGAAGAGCCAGAGGAAGAATGAATGAGTGACTTGTATAGCGCTACACATGCGAACTGAATCACCTCTAGGCACTTTTTGCAGCCAGTGTCTGCTTGGCTGGTGCGGTCATTTTACCCTGCAGGATCTCGACACGCTTGGGACACACAGTCGTACACACATATATACATATATACTGGGCCAATTCGGACAAGATCCAATTAACCTACCAGCATGTCTTTGGCATCAGCACAGCGAGAAGAACCGGAGGATGAAGACATCACGGGAGGAAGAAGAAATCGGAGGGAGAAGAGACGCTGGAGATGCTTTAATAAAGGACTTTGTCAAAAACCTGTGTGCTGGTTTTATTTTTTGTTGACACTTTTTTTGGGTGCATGGGTAGGGGTACAATGCACCCCATACTTATTAATATAAAAAACACAAGTGGGGTATTGGCGCTACCTGGGGTACCTGACAAAGGGGAATCCCACTGCAGTGACAAAAATTATCTATAAATTCATGCAATGTGTATACCCATATCGTGAACGGATTGATCCCATATAAAAATATCTACTAATACCAGTGAGTCAGTCCTTGGTGATAAGCATAAATCTGTGCATCAATAATCAGTGCAAAAAGAGCCTCTATTAAGTGAACAAAAAATCTAAATATATAAATGTAAATAACCACAAAAATGATTACATTAAGCAGTTGGCCGGGCACCAGCCCGAGTGAAAAAATTGAAAAATTGAAAAAAATTATATATATATGTAGTCCAACACATTCAGTGCATATGATAAAGGTATATATAAATGTAAATTTTCTGCAAAAATTGATGACAACAAAAGAAAAAAATTACCAAAAACCAAAAAATGTATTAGCTGAAAAAAGGGAAGAAAAGTTCTCATAACAAGTTCATTCTCCGTGAGATAATCCAAAGTGACTTGGTGTGGTATGAAGCAGGTAAAACGGGTGACTTGCGTGCTCCCCCTCCAGGGTCCCCACGTCCCAGCTGCGTTCCACCCGATCTCCTCACAACCCGGAAATCAGGGGTTGAGGAGATCGGGTGGAACGCAGCTGGGACGCATGCTGCTCATCCCGGCCTCCGACACGCTCATCGTTACCTACGATTTTTTAGTGTATATTTTTTTGGAGTGTGGTGTGTATCAGCCGCTGTTTATGGTTTAATGCTGGGTTACTCCTTGTTTTATATACTTTTAATATACATATCATTTTTTAATAAAACACTTTGGTACTATACTATTGGAGCCCTTGTCTCTTCCTATGAGGATTCGCTGCTGAGGATTTGCTACGATTACACCACCTCCGTTCAGGACTCGGGTACGCAGGACATTATACAGCGGGAAGGTTGGAGGCGAGCTGACGGGGAGAAGCTTCAGGATCTCAGCAGCTTCGGATACTACACGCCATTTACCCCTGCAGGGGTGGTGGCATCTGGTGAGTGGGGACCCTGGAGGGGAAGCACCCAAGTCACCCATTCTCCCTGCTTCATACCACACCAAGTCACTTTGGATTATCTCACGGAGAATGAACTTGTTATGAGAACTTTTCTTCCCTTTTTTCAACTAATTCATTTTTTGGTTTTTGGTCTTTTGTTTCTTTTTTTGTTGTTGTCATCAATTTTTGCTGAACATTTACATTTATATATACCTTTATCATATGCACTGGATGTGTTGGACTACATATATATATAATGTTTTTCTATTTTTTCACTCGGACTGGTGCCCGGCCAACTGCTTATTGTAATAATTTTTGTGGTTATTTACATTTATATATTTTGGAAATTCTCTGTAAAGAAAGCCACAAAACATTTTTTCCAGCAAAAATGTAGACAAGGTATCGGCAATCTGCACATGTAATAATAAAAAAGGGAAAAGCATTTATTCTCATTTGTTTATCTTCACCATTCTAACTGAAAGTGTTTTTATTGGTTTCCATGGATCACAGCATAACAGTTATGGCCACACACTTTAATAAACAACTCTTACAGTTGGTAAAAGCTACAACAGTACCTTGAGAAATGGGTTTTAATGACTTTCAGATGGTCTAGTGAAAAGCATTTCCTTTAACTAACCAGACACATCTCTCATTTGGTCTAAATTGTTTGTGAGACTTGCTAAAAGCATTTCATTATATCATTCTTAAATACTGCATGCACTCAGAGTTAATAATTTATGAGATCGTTACAAGTCTAACAGTTTCCAAAAGTGCCCTCATTTGACCTCCTGCTGTACTGACCTGCAGCTCCATGCAAAAAAGGGCTTACTGTCACATCAAAGAAACACATCACACTGCTTCTAAAAATATTTTATTACATAATAAACTAAGACACATCGGGGTGGATTTACTAAAGGCCAATAGACTGTGCACTGTGCAAGTGCATTTACCCAGAGTAATTTGTAAATGAGGTAAAGCTCCACTTTGCAAAGAATACCCAATCACGTGCAAGAAAAATAAAAAAACAGCATTTTTGCATGCACATGATTGGATGATGGAAGTCAGCAGAGCTTCATCTAATTTACTAAGCTCTGGAGCAACTGCACTTCCAAAGTGCACAATTTATTTGCCTTTAGTAAACCCACCCCATCTTGTCTATTTACAGACTTATACATACCTTGTGAACCTTAGAAACCAATCAAAATTTACCAATTTCACTTGTCTGAGAATAAATTTTAGTCTGTTTTTTTTTTTTTTTTTACTGTACATTTCTTGTTATTATTGTACTCTTTTAAGCTCCCAGAGCATACGCATTCCAAGAAAAAGAGACATGGCCAATAAAATCCACAACCCAAAGTTGACTTACCAGTAACAAGGCTGCATAAATGAACTCCTGCCATGCCACATTATACAGAAAAATTATAATTTGAAGGCCTTGCTCACACAGGCAGCAGTAAAAACAGCCACGGTCAGGGACTTACACAGGCTGAGGATTGGGGTTACAATGTGTTATTAACAAAAAAAAAAAAAAAAACAGGTGTTCAGGAGGTGGCAGTATCACATCCTGAATTCCTGGCAACCACTGATCTATTGCCCCTTAACAAGTGATCCAGCATAGATTGCTTTTCAGAGGAGCAGTAGAGTGCATTCCATGAGAATAACGTTTAAGAGCAATGTATAGCATATTTTGGAGCATATTTTTTCAGGTGCTAATCTTGAAGTATTACTATTATTATTATACAGGATTTAAATAGCTCAAATGGTTTGCTCAGCACTTTACAATTTAAAGGGAGACAATACAGAAACAATACAATTCAATACAAGAGGGTTAGGAGGAGGGGTCCTTCTTCTGGGAGCGTACAATAAGTATTATGTGTAAATTTGAAATTTTTTACTACTGTATTAAATGAGTTGTAAAGTCTTGAGGTTTTTCACCTTAATGCATTCTATGCATTAAGGTGAAAAACCTTCTGTGTTGCAGCTGCCCCCAGAGCCCCCTTTTTCTTACCTGAACCCGATCTTTCCAGTGACGGGTACGAGCACAGCAGCTCCAGCCGATGTCTCGGGTCCTCATTGGAGAGATTGATAGCAGGAGCCATTGTCTCCTCCTGCTGCTGTCAATAAAATCCAGTGTGACGGGAGTGGGGGGCGGGACCGAGTCCTGCTGTCTGTGTCAATAGACGCACGAGTGCTCCCATGGAAAGCGGCTCTCCATGGGGGGCACTTGATGCGGAACAGGAGCCAGGAGTGCTGTCGGGGGACCCCAGAAGAGGAGGCTTGGGGTCGCTCTGTGCAAAACCCTTGCACAGAGCAGGTAAGTATAACATGCTTGTTATTTTGTTTTTAAAACAAACCTTTACAATCACTTTAAACCTTCAGATTTGAACCTTGATATGATTTGAACTACTAGATGCCAGGTAGATTAGCTACTACAATTATCCAAGCTAATGTCCTAATGACTCTTAAATTTTAACGGGGAAAACAAAAAGTAGCTGTCAGCTATAAAGTGCAGGCACCTAGAGACCTGCCTAGAAATGCCTGCAGGAGCTTTCAGTCCCCCCACCCCCACATTCTATACAAATTCCAGGCTGTTCTTATCAGGCAAAGCTTTGGTAAACTCCTGCTAGTTCTGAAGCTTGCTCAACCCCCTGAAACATTTCTTCTGGCCAGTGAGATGGCCCAACATAGTGATAGTACAAAAGTAATAAAAGGGGGTTGTGGGAGTAGGTAGGCTCCATTACAGCCAGGAAGTGTTGGAGCTTTGCCCTATCAGAATGCAGCAGGGGACCGAAAGCTGCAACAGGTTATTAGAGTTCACTGCTCATTTGGGTTGGTTTTTCTAAAAGCAAATACGGTAAGTTGTTCATTTTGCACAGGAATTATCCCCAGAGCTTAGTCAATGAGATGAAGCTCTGCTGACTTCCATCATCCAATCATATGCAAGCAAAAATAGGAGTTTTGTCTTTGGAATACATTACAGGACACAGTGGGGTGGATTTACTAAAGGCGAATAGACTCTAAACTTTCCAAGTGCAGTTGCACTCATCTTTCTTAGTAAATGTAAATATGGTGCAGCTTTATTTTGTAAAGCATATCCAATCAGGTGCAAAGAAAATAAAAATAAAAGCATTTTTTGCTTGCAAATGATTGAATGACGGAAATCAGCAGAGCTTTACCACATTTACTAAGCTCTAAAGAAAATGAGTGCAACTGCACGTGCAAGGTGCACAGCCTATTTGCCTTTAGTAAATCCACCCCAGTATCTAAGGCCGGCCATGGACAGTTTGAATCTCGGCCGGTTCAGCAGGAACTGTTGATGGACAGGCTAAAATGTACCAAGTTGACCAACTTGGGTACAACCAGCTTGTTGGATTCTCTGGCGATTATTGCTAGCGGCTGCTTTAGCCACTAGTGATAATCAAGACAATTGCTGATTCCCCTGTAAACACTGTCTGTCTGTCTGTAATGATGGGGGAATCATGAGAATTCCCATGGGTTGCAGGAAAGAAATTTGCACTGTGTATGGCCAGTCTTATGCCTAGTACACACAAGTGGGTTTTCCGTCGGATAATAAACCAACGGTTTTCCCGACAGAATTCCTCTCAGGCTGCCTTGCATACACACGCTCAGACAAAAGTCCGCCCGTCCAAAGCGTGGTGACGTAGAACAACACGTACGACAGCACTATAAAGGGGAAGTTCCATTCAAGCAGCGCCACCCTTTGGGCTGCTTTTGCTGATCCTCGTGTTAGTAAAAGTTTGGTGAGAGACGATTTGCGCCTTTCAGTCTCGTGCTCTTCAGTCCGTTACGGCGTGACGAATGTGCTATCTCCATTACGAACGCTAGTTTTACCAGAAAGAGCGCTCCCGTCTCATACTTGATTCTGAGCATGTGCAGTTTTCTGCCCGTCAGAAAACCATACAGACGAATGGATTTCCCGCTCGGATTTTTAGTTTTCCCGTCTGAAAAACTGCGATGGAGCATACACACGCCGGGATTCCTGACCAAAAGCTCTCATAGCATTTTCCCGTCGGAAAAACCGGTCGTGTGTACGAGGCATTAGTCTTAGACCATTCTGGGTTTTGCAGCTACATCAGGGAAATTAATACTGGCAAATAAATCTGTGAAGACAGCCCCTGCATAACCCCTCCCACTCCAAGCAAGCCTCAGGGGCCTGTTCACACTAGAACGTGGTGTTGGAAACCTGCGTTCCGTCTGCGTTTCCCACACCGCTTTCAAAACACACTGCCCTTGCAATCTGCAGCAGGTGTCAATGCAATGATAACGAGACCCCAAGCGCAGGTTGCAAGTGCAGTGCATTTGCCCGCACCGGATCACATGGTACAGAAATACCATGTGATCTGATTACGGTGTGTTTTAAGTAGCGCATGCACTACTTTTGGTGTGGTGTTGTGCGATTTCAACCCTTAGTTTTGTAGCAAGCAGTAAGGAATGACTCATAAGGAACACACCTATATTCTGTAATGTCACCCAAGAAAATGATTTTTTAGGTAAGTCAAAAAACGAAGTTTGTAATTGTACATTACAGGACACAGTCTAAGGATCTTAGTCTAAGGTTTCAATCACTCTGGCACACCTGCATTTAGCTTTTCTAAATGCAAGAGAAGAGATCTGGGAAGCATAAACAACTTTTATGCCTCCCAGATCACTTTTTCCTGCATTTAGACATTACTGCTTTAGGCGTGTTTACTCAGTCTGAATATGCAGTAAAGCATGCTTGTTTTACCCACCGTGGAACCTAAGGGGTTAATCCTGCACATTGTGTAGAAAGGCTGTCTGAGTCTCCCATTCTTTTACTGTCCCCAATTCATCAGATGATAGAACAGAGCCTTGGAGGCAGTTTGGTGTGTGTATTGCTAGATTTTTTTTTTTTTTGGTGAGGGTGCATGTGATCAACACAGGGCCAATCAGAATTGTCCCTGACAGAAAGTTAGGGGTCATGCAGCTTTATAGGACAGTCAGGACATAGAACAGTCAGAGGAGAATAAAAACTCCTCCTACAAGCTTTAACCAGACACTGATAGAAGTCATAAGCATGCTATATACTGCTGATGAGAAAAGGTATTTAGCAGTTTATATTTACTAAACAAATTGCATTTCCATGTTCTGTGTACTTTGAGAGACCAGATATTGTGAATGCAGGGTCCTGGGTTTAGTAACACATTAAAGCCCTAATACAATGGACGGTTATGCTGGGGCTGTCCTTACAGATTTGTTTATGGGGCAGTCGGATAGAAATGGACTGCCTGTCTGTTTCCATCTGACTGTCACCTGATTGGCTGGATGAATGGTGAACGTATCCCCATCTACCTGTTTTTAGCGGACCGGATCGGATGCAGGAGGTGTCAGCAGACAATCTCCCCTGACATTTACCGATCCATAGAGAACAATGGGTAGTCCGATCGGGTCCGCCTGAAAGACAGACAGACCTATAGGTACTGTAAATATCTCCTAAACGTGTTTAGGAGATATTTACTGTACATGTTGCCGATGACGTCACCGGCGCATGCGCTCTGAAGTTATATTTAAAGTCCTGTGCCGTAAACTGCAGCTCCCGTGCACATGCGTGGGATGACGTCATCGCGGCTCCAGCCACTTACACAGCCCGCGAACTCAAAGAAAGATGGGTGAAGATGGAAGCCTTGTCAGCGGTTACAGCTCGCAGCTGGAAGGGCTTCGTTTTAAGGTAAGTTCCACATAATGTGCTAGTATGCGATGCATAGTAGCACATTATGGCTTTACCTTGCAGGTTCCAGGGAAAAAAACACAAACGAAAAAAAAAAAAACACAGAGGTTTATTACTGCTTTCAGATATGTAAACACTTGAATGTCCACAGCCATAGTTCTATTCGAAATGATTTCTGTGTGCATGACAACATACTAATATCATGACTGACAACATTATACGCATTGCTTATGTACAGATACACAGACTGTCAGAAATTATCCCCATATCCAATTCTCAGCACAAATTATTCTTTGTATCGTTAGTATTTTGCAGGGTTTTTAAGTGATGCTTCATGCAATATGCAATAACAAGCTCTGACCCCTATTTTCTGACAGAATCCAGAGACTGTTACAGTTGAAGAAAAAAAAAGAAAAAATATCAATTATTAATATGGAAGACCTAGAGTGGAGTAATTTTTGCCCTACTTAGCGAACGCTTTTGCCTGGCTCTGTATTATATATCTATGTGCCACATTCTGTATTGAAAGTTAAGCTCGCAGCAGGAATTCAATGAGGAACAATTTGTGCAACTCAGAAAATAGACACGTTAGATTTCTCCTAGCAGCACATTTAGCATTCAATCAGAGAAGTTGCAAATGTTCCCTATATTGAGAGAAAATAAACACATTGTCAGTATGCCATTTAGTATGAAGACACTGCGGTGGCAGCATGTGACTAAAATGTGTGATGGAGGGAAGAAAACACTCTTAGCATTCTCTTCTACCTGATATGGTTTAATAGGTAGTGTGGAGCACAAACAAACATTCTGTTGTGTACAGGGATATGCAAATCATATGGCCCGATGCTAGGGACATGTAGTTCCGGGCACCGGGCAGGTGTTTTTTTTTTTTTTTAATTTAGCCCTGCGGCGGGAAAGCAGCAGGGTTTCATATTTTTTTTTTTTTTTTGGCCCTTAACAGAGCGGACACCAGAGCTTGATTTGCTGCTTAGCATGTGCTCCTACTGATGTGCTCCAAGTGCTTCCGTGTGTGAGGGTACCCTGAAGGAATAAAGTTTTTTCTTTTCTCATTGGGGCCGGCGCCTCATTTATACGCTCAGCAGATGCGCTTCTCCAGAGCGTTAAGAGAGCCCGACACTCCCCTTTCCTGATGAGCACCCAATCGGTGCTCATTACACTGCAAGGTCTCTCCTCTCCCTGCTAGTCTGTGGTTGCAGTGCTGGAGACAGGATGGGAGGTGAGTAGTAGATAAACAGTGCAATGTTAAAAACATTAAACGTTTAAGTTCGTCATAAAGCCCCTTTCATTTTTAAAAGTCCCAGACATTCCTACAAGCACCTCTGATTAATACAAAAACATCAACCCATCATATTTTCCATCCTGACAAAGCCATTTCAAGGTTTAAAGGGACCATTGAAAATCCCTAGTGATAAAACCGTCTTATTCAGTAGTATTAACTAAATGAGACAGCTGTCTAATTTTTATTAAAATTATAACAAAAAAGCCATAAATTATGTTTAACACCGTCACCTTCCCAGCCGCACGTTCTGTCACCAGCTATGTCCATGGGACACAGCCGATGACTGATCGGTGTACCAGTTCGCTGCTGGTACCATGTGACCGCTGTTAGCAAGTAGGTCACATGATATGGATGGCTTCCTTTTATGCCATCCATTGTGTACAATTGTGTTACTAGCTGTGATTGGTCAAGTGGGCAACCTCCTGTGTTCAAAAACTCATGAGTCCTGGAATCTAATGGAGATCACTGTAGTAGCAGGGTATACTACAGTGATTTCCAGCTTCGGGTTCCACAGATATGGTATATGCATACTTATGCCCCATACACACGATTGTTTTTCATGCCGTTAAAAATGCCATTTTTAAAAATGGGCATTAAAACTGATCGTGTGTATGCTCCAGAGCATTTTTAACGGCGTGAAAAACGGCCATTAAAAATTTCGAACATGCTCTATTTTTTCACGTCGTTTTTTATGTCGTTTTTTTTAACGACGTGAAAAACGATAGTGTGTATGCTTTTACGAGGTGAAAAAAAACCGCGCATGCTCAGAATCAAGTATGAGACGGGAGCGCTCGTTCTGGTAAAACTAGCGTTTGTAATGGAGATAGCACATTCGTCACGCTGTATAGGACTGAAAAGCACGAGGCTGAAAAGCGCAAATCGTCGCTCAACAAACTTTACTAACATGAAGGGTGGCGCCATCCGAACGTAACTTCCCCTTTATAGTGCCGTCGTACGTCACTGCGCTTTGCTTGAACGTTTTTTTTAATGATCGTGTGTACGCAAGACACGCTTGAGAGGAAACATGAAAAAAAAAACGACGAGAAAAACATTGGTTTAAAAAATGGCATGAAAAACGATCGTGTGTACGCCCCCTTACAGTTGTCCAAGCTTGACCAATGTAACTATGTAAAAATAACCATACCTGTAATATTTTAACTATCATTGAAGTGGTTGTAAAGTCAGAAGTTTTTTTTATCTTAAAGCTGAGTTCCACTCAAAAGTGGAACCTCTGCTTATCTGTCTCCTCCCCCCCCCCCCTCCGGTGCCACATTTGCCACCTTTAGGGGGGGAAATGTACCAATTTTGATAGGTACCGTTCCCCACTTCCGGGAGACGGGCCCACGGGCCGGTCTCTCAGAAGTTTGGCTCCTTCCTCCGCCACTGGACCAATTCAAAAAGCCCAGCACGCTTCACGCATGGGCAGCAGGGTTCCCTTAACAGGAATGGTGGCCGCTGCACCTGACAGCTGATCCGAAGATCGTCTGGGGTGCCGACATCTGAACCTCCTCGTTAATGCATTCTACGCATTAAGATGAAAAGCCTTCGGTGTGCAGCAGCCCCCCCTCAGCCTCCCTAATACTTACCGGAGCCCCATCTCTGTCTGGCGATGTCCACGAGTGTCTCAGCCGTCCGTTTCCCTCCTGATTGTCTGAGACACAGCAGCAGTGACATTGGCTCCCACTGCTGTCAATCAAGGTCAGTTGGCTAATCAGGAGAGAGAGGAAGCGGGGGCCGAACCGCAGCTCTATGTCTGAGTGGACACATGGAGCTGCAGCTCAGCTTGGGTGCCCCCATAGCAAGCTGCTTGCTGCGGGTGCACTCGGCAGGAGGGAGGGGCCAGAAGCACAGAAGAGGGACCCGAGAAGCGGAGGATCCAGGCTGCTCTGTGCAAATCCACTGCAACAGAGTAGGTAAGAATAAGTGCCGGTTCACACTGGGGCGACCTGTCAGGCGACTTAGCCGCCTGACAAGTCGTGCTTCATGCATTGCAATGGAACCGTTCTAATGGGAGCAACTCAAGTCGCTTAGACTTAGAAAAAGGTTCCTGTACTACTTGGAGGCACCTTCGGAGCAGCTTGCATTGATTTTGAAGCCGCCCCAATGTGAACCAGCACTAACATGTTTGTTATTTTTATAGAAAAAAAAACAAGACTTTACAATCACTTTAACCAGTTGTCCACCGCCCACCGTCAATTGACGGCTGGCGGAAGACACTCTCGTTCTGATAGGACATATGACGTCCTCGCTTTAAACAGGGATTGCGCGTGATCGCGGGCGCGCATCCCTGTACTGTCGGTGGCGGTGTGTCACCGAGACACCGCTCGTCACCGACAGGGGTGAACAGCCGCCGGCAAGTGCGGTTTAACCCGTGATTGGCCGTGATAAAGTCACGGCTGATCACAGAGTGTAAATGCCCCATTACACGCTGCATGCGCGAGATCGTGAGCGCGCTGCGCGTGTCCGTCGGTGGCATTGTGTTCCCGGGAACACTGCTCGTCACCGACGATGGTACACAGCCATTGGCCAGGGCTGTGTACCATGTGATCGGCTGTGATCCATTCACAGCCTGATCACTAAATATAAACAAAAGATTTGTAACTAACTGTTGCCAGCTCTTCTTCTCCTCACACACCGTTTCCAGTGTGAGGAGAGAAGAGCCAGGAGCAGTGAGTTACAGATCTATATTTAGTTTTGTCTGCACCAACACCACATCGCCCCCCCCCAATTGACATCTGTCACCCAACAGTCACCCCATAAGTTCACCTGTCACATAAGAGACTGCCATCAGTGACCATCAGCGGTGCAACCGTCACCCATCAGTGACCTGCCCTGTCACCCATCACCCATCAGTGACCTACCCTGTCACCCGTCACCCATCAGTGACCTACCCTGTCACCTGTCACCCATCAGTGATCGTACCCTGTCACATAAGAGACTGCCATCAGTGACCATCATCGGTGCAACCGTCACCCATCAGTGACCTGCCCTGTCACCCGTCACCCATCAGTGACCTGCCCTGTCACCCGTCACCCATCAGTGACCTACTCTGTCACCCATCCCCCATCAGTGACTGTACCCTGTCACATAAGAGACTGCCATCGGTGACCATCAGTGGTGCAACCGTCACCCATCAGCGACCGTGCCCTGTCACCCATCACCCATCAGTGACCGTGCCCTGTCACCCATCAGTGACCATCAGCGGTGCACCCATCATCCATCAGTGACCGTGGCCTGTCACCCATCTGTGACCATCACCCGTCACCGTCCGTGGCCTGTCACCCATCTGTGACCATCACCCGTCACCGTCCGTGGCCTGTCACCCATCAGTGACCATCTCCCGTCACAGCATCATCGCCTATCAGTGAATGTCACCTGCCACCCATCGCACAGCCCATCAGTGATCGTCACCTGCTATCCATCTGTCACCTGTCGCACAGCTACCCGCCACACAGCCATGTCCAAAAGAGTCTATACCAGTGAGGAGGCATTCCAGATCCTCTCCATGACTGATGAGAGCATCAGGGAGTTCTCATCAGATTCCAATTCTGATTCCGAATCAAATTCGGAATTTGAACCGATCAAATACAGTAAATACAGTACTAAAAGGGCACGGCACTCTGGAAACCAGGCAGCCGCCAGCAACCAGGATTATATTCGCAGGCCCAGTACCAGCGCTGCCACCACCAATAGGCCCCGGGAACAAAGGCCCAGTACCAGTGCTGCCACCAGCAATAGGCCCCAGGAACAAAGGCCCAGTACCAGTAATTTGTTGTATGCATATGCTCTGTGAGAGAAATAACCAGTTAAAAAAAATAAAATAAATATTCCTCATTTTGCAAAGAATTGTGGGAAAAAAATACAACTTAAAAACATTCACCATGCTACTTACTTAATACCTTGGAATGTCTACTTTCTAAAAAGGGGTCATTTGGGGGGTATTTGTACTTTTATGATTTGTTAGTATCTCAAGAAATGAGTACTTCAGGTGTGATCAGATTGATCAATTTTCAGGGATTGGCACCATAGTTAGTAGACTCTATAACTTTCACAAAGACCAAATAATATACACTAATTTGGGTTATTTTTACCAAAGATATGTAGCAGTATAAATTTTGACCAAAATGTATGAAGAAAAATTACTAATTTGCTAGCTTTTATGACAGAAACAAAGAAAAAGGCAATTTTTCACAAAATTTACGGTCCTTTTTTATTTATAGCACAAAAAATAAAAAACCCACTAGTGATTAAATACCACCAAAAGAAAGCTCTATTTGTGTGAAAAAAAGGACGCAAATTTTATTTGGGTACAGTGTTGCATGACTGAGTAATTGTCATTCAAAATGTGAGAGCACCGAAAACTGAAAATTGGTCTGGGTAAGAAGGGGGTTTAAGTGCACGGTATTGAAGTGGTTAAATATGCTTTAAAATTAGTACCCATTGATCTCTGTATGTTTAAGTTCTGTGGGGTAATTCATCGTAAATGTTCACAGCGCAAAAAATAAATAAATAAAAAAAAACATTTTATTATTTTCAAAATCTCTTGCCAGAAGTGAGTTGGCAGCCTGCTAGGAAAGAAATGTGCACGATTCCCCCATCAACACAGACAGTGTTGACAGAGAAATCCCTCCTGCCGAGCAATTATCTCCTCCTAGAGGTGGGGCAAAGACAGTCAATCACTAGTGGCTATAGCAGCCGCTTGTGATAATCGCAAGCAAATCCGGCAGGCTGGATGTGCCCAAGTTGATTGATCGATCAACTTTATACATTCATCCTGCCCGTTAACCCCTCGGTGCCGGGCGTACGTAAATATACAGCCTCTCGACACCTGGTCCTTAACACTGAGGGGCTGCATATTTGTGTTAATTGCTGCCTATGCACTTGTGCTGCACACTCCCAGCACAGTTACCACCGACTAACAGAAAGCTCCTGATCGCAACATGTTTTTGGACCATGTGACAGCTGTGACAGCCAATCACGGCTTAAGCTGCGCCCTGCCCCCCCCCCCCCCGGCATTATAGACCTCTTAAATGCCCAGGACGCGCCGATGCCAGGAGGTTGATGGTTCGAATCGTGATTGGCCGGCCTAAGGACAACACAGAGCAGGTAGATGCACAAAATGAGTGGAAAATCAGAATGCTGAGACACAACTTAAAGGACTTCCTAGCAGCTCTTGAGAACTTTGAGGATGAGTTGCTCCAGACTGTCTGCAGCTACAGAGGTCAGTAAGGACTTGCATCAAAGCTAATTTATTGCTCATGAACAATTTATGATTAATTTTGAAGGACAAATGATCCTTTGCTGTTTCCTACAGTGGATAAAAAGGTTCCTAAGTAATGGTCCTGGATAAACAGATTTAGCCGCAACCAGAAAAAGTGAATTATATGGTATATTTTCTTTAGATTTGTTACTTTCTTATTATTTTTTTGCACACTTTGAAATGTATTCCCTTTTATACAACATGTCAAAATCACTGACTAGCTTAAGAAAATGTTGGCTTTACGCCTCTGGAAAAAAAGATGCTACGCTTTTCCCGACATAGCTGGCAACAAAATTAGAAGTTCTTTCACCACATGAAACATACAGTTTACAGCTCTATGCAAATTGGAGCTTCTAAAGATGATAGGGCAGATGGCAGCTACACCCAGTGCTGTGGGCCAGTGTAAACTGGCATTGCAAACAGCAGAGTTGTGGCTTTGCAGACAGATTCTTCTAATGATGTAGCCAAATACTCACATTGTCTGATTGTCTAATAGGCAGAAACACTGGCAGTCCAAAGGGAAGAAAATGTAATTGTCAGAAAGACATTAAAAAAGCAAGAACGTGAGAGAGGAAAATTGAACGTGTGCATGTTCACACATGGCTCTACATATTCTAAATATAGGAAGAGTGTTAACCAGGCTCATCACAGCTATCTTTAACTCACCTGTTGTGTGAGTTAGTAAAATCTTGGGACTGTATAAAAGAAAGACGCTTGAAATATGCAGTAAAAAGATAATGTCATTTAGTGATGCAATGAGATGCTCTATCAGATGAACTGACATTCAAAACCAGGCCAATTCTGATGCCGCGTACACACGACCATTTTTCTCGTCGGGAAAAATTTAATTTTTTCTCTTTGACGAGAAAAATGACCGTGTGTGAGCTGTTCATCATTTTTCCCGTCGAGAAAAACGGCATGAATCACGACGAGAAAAATTAGAACATGCTCTAATTTTTCTCATCGTGATTCACGGCATTTTTTTCCGCGGCAGTTTTCCCATAGGGAAACACTGCCAGGGAGCCTACACACGGTCGTTTTTTTCTCGACCAAGAGAAAAAATTTCAGGAAAAACGGCCGTGTGTAGGGGAACAAGCCGTTCCTCGTTTTTCCCGTCGATTTTCTCGACGGTGTTTTCACCGTCGAGAAAATCGATCGTGTGTACGCGGCATTTCTCACATGTTAAAATAAGCATTTTTTGCTATAGAATTACTTAGGACCCCCAAACATTATATATTTTTGAAAGCAGAGACTCCAAAGAATAAAATAGTGGTTGTTGCAATTTTTATGTTACCAGCCATTTTTCAAAAGAAAATTTTCAGGAAAAAAAATACACTTTAAAATTTTTTAGTGAACACATACCCAAAATAATACAATTTTTTGGGTAAAATATAAAAGATGATGTTATGTCGAGTAAATAGATAAACAACATGTCATGTTTTAAATTTTCGCACGCTGGTGGAATGGTGATAAACTATAGCACCTATAAATCTCCATAGGCAACGCTTTAAAAACATTTACAGGTTACCAGTTTAGAGTTAAACAGGCGACCATGTGCTAGAATTATTGTTCTCACTCTGACATCACTGTGATACCTCGTTTACATATGCTTGTGGGACCTATGTATGCGTTTGCATTTGCACGTGAGCGGGGGGGCACTTTCAAATTTATTTTTTTATTTTATAATTTCTTTTATTTGCATTTTTTTACACTGCCTTTGCATATTTTCTTGTTTTTCGACTTTATTGCTATCACAAGGGATGACCAGCATACCTTATGATAGCATGGGTATTGACAAGTACTCTTTACTGGGAAATCTGGAATTAGACCCCAGATCTCTGCTCTGCCCTCAAATGCATCTGATCAAACTGAGATCGGTTTGATCAGATACTTTACAAGTTAGTAATGGCTTGAAAACATCAAACTGAAACCAACTCTGACATATTCATGTACGGAAGTCATGCACTTTACAGGACAACAGCAAGGGTCTGCCCACATTCCGAAGTGTCAAACTGTGGTGCTGGCTACCAGGGGAGGGGGGAAAAGCTAAACAAGCATTTAATTCATTCATGCAATGTTGGAGGGTAGATTTAAGCCTGGAGTTGGGATTAAAGTGGAGCTCCCCTGAAAAAAAAATATTAAAAGCCAGCAGCTACAAATACAAGTGTCTCCCAGAACACAACGGGTATTCTGCGGGAAGTGACATACTACCCTCAGAATACCCGCAGAGAGGACTCCTGGAAGTGGGTGCAAATACCTATATTAGACAGGTGTCTGCACCCCCCTCCCCCTGAAAGGTGCCAAATGTGACACCGGAGGGGGGGAGGGTTCCGATGAGCGGAAGTTCCACTTAAGGGTGGAGCTCCGCTTTCAGTTTAAACATTTTTAATGTTATTTCAATTTGTGTTCTAAAAGCACTTTCAAACATAAAGTTCCTTTATCCTCCTCCACAATGCTAATCTATCCCCCCTTTTGCCCCCCAGATGCATACTTACCTTGCAATTGTGCCCATGATGTTCGCTCTTTGTTTAAATTTTGGTGCCAATCTTTGGGGTAGAAATAGGGGACAGCCCATCTCTGCTATCCCTGATTTGTCAGTTGGCCTGTCACACAGACAGGAGAATTGGCCAAAAAGTTTGTTGTGCGGTGGGAGGAGCCTGATGGGGAATTCTGAAACTTGTTCCCCATCTGGTCCTCCTCTCTTGTGATTGACCGCAGAAGGCAGTGGGCAGACTCCATAGCCCAATAATAGAGTTAACCACACACAGTGTTCTGTCAGATGCAGGCTCAGAGAGTGAGAGAACCCTTGTCATAGGTCACCTCATATACGGTATAAAAAGGCCTGAGTACAGTCAACTAATGGTCTAGCTACCAGATAAGACGTGGTTCTATGATTGAAAGTATTATAGCACCAAAAGCCCTATAAAGCTTTTGGGTTCCAGGACCCAGGGCTACAACTTAATTAGAGCTGAGAACACAAATCAGTTTACCCCCCAGGTGCCGACAGCATTCAAATATGTGGCCTCTCGGCGGGTGGTCCTTGGCGCTGAGCGGCCGCATATTTGCATACCAATTAGCCGACACAGCTGTGCAGAGAGCATGCCCTCTGCGGTGACTAACAAAAAGTTTCCAATTGCTTCTTGCAATCGAGAGATTTCTGATCATGTGATCGCCGTGACAGCCAATCACCGCGGTCCCATGATCATAAACCCCCGCTCCACCTCCTGACATCTAAAACCTCCTAAAGGTCTGGCGCAAAAGGCTTAAAGTGGTTGTAAACCTCAGAAATAATATATGAACAAAGAATATTCCTCTATAGTGGTGTGCATTTATCTCAATTAAGAGCACTAAGTGTCATTTCCGTCTGCTGTCTCGTTACTCTGCTATCAGTTTGGTCACTTCTGACACCAAGAGAGAAAGGTGACAAGGGAGGGAGCTCCAGCACACAGCCTATGGTTGGCAGCCTCAGCTCGTTTCTGTGTGTCCTGTAAAGGGCGATGTGTCACTTCCCTCTAATCAGTTCTCAGCGCTCTGCACACTGAGCTCTGCAGTGTGTATTTTCAACTCTCTGGCCCTGTTTTCTGACAGCTCAGACAAGCTTTATAAATTCTACACTTTGAACAGATGTAAAGAAGAGAATACTGCAGATAAAGAGGTACAACTTATGTAGGATGATTTGTTTCATCTCTGTATCACCTGAGGCCAGTCACTTCACTGGGTATATGTAAGGGTTTACAACCACTTTAAATACTAGCAGCCATTGATGAGAAGGCCAACAAAACCCCAGACTGTATTAAAAAAAGGAATGCTGCATGAAAGGAAGTAGAATCCACTGTAAAACATATTTGTCTGAAGCACATTTAAAATACTACTGCTTTGGGCTCTGGCCACAAGGAGGATATGACAGGGAAAATGAGTGTTTAGAGATAGCCAAGATTATTAGCTAACATGGCACAGAATTGGGTAGGATTGAGCCATATATGACCACATTAGTCACAATTACAAATTTAATGAATGGTTTACAAGACTGAATATTATTTACCAATATTAGGATGCTTCAGGAGACGACAGATTCTTGCTTCACGCTCCAGTTTCTGGTGATCTGTCAATGAAAAAAGAAACAATTTAAGAGAGAGAAGCATTTTACTATTACCGGACACTTAAAGTGAGAAAACGGAAGTGTATAAAGCGAGCCACGTATATCAGCTGATCAGTGGGGCCTAATATGAGGGTTTTTCTATTCGCTTTCCCCGACTTGTTCATTCCATGACTTGTTCATTCCCCGACTTAGTTGGGGTAGGCGGTACACTTTGGTGGGGGTGGGTCAGCCACGCCCAGTAAACTTTGACCTCTGGGAACCCGCCTTCTGACCTTTGACCTCTGGGGGAGGTCCCTGCTCAAAAACCTGGGCCCTAGCCTTATTCTTAGAGGGAAAACCCTAACCCCTAACCCTAACCTCCCAACATCCTTTGATTAGAAAAATTGAAGGAGCCAGGCAGAAAGTTGTTGGCTGGACAGTAACTGATACAACAGGCATTGCAGTAGATTCTATAGCATGGATGGGGGAATCTGTTAGATTATATTGTGAAGCCTATGAGTAGAGTGAAAATAATCTATGCATGTATACCCAGCTAAGGATGCTTCAGTACAGCACATCGAGTATACAGTATATGTAGGTGGTTTTTGGGTCTTCTGCACTGATGACACCAGCCAATATAGTTTACAAAAAAAAAAGGTCTCACTATCAAAACACCAGCCTAGCGCAGTTGGTAACATTCTCTTCTGCACATCGCAGACCTAGAAGAGATGAATCCTCTTTTTTTAAATGTTGCATCACAATAAAGGGCACACAGGCTCACATATCAATACAGCAATAGGCCTACATTCTTGCTGCCTTCTTCTTTTAGTCATGTTAATCAATACACCTGGTATGTCAGGCAGGTATCATTGGGGGTAATTTTATCAAAAATTTAAAAGTTTGTAAAGATTTGCTCAGCTAAAGTGCATACTTTATATTTTGACCAGTTTGCAATTTCTTCAATTAAAGAATATGTTGCCCCAACATTTCATATTCCTGATATGTGCATGTTGTACCATTACTTCTATCCTGTTCTCTTTGTATTGCTTACTATGGCTGAAATACCCAGTGATCCTGCTAGTTCGTTTTCTCTCTTATTTCAAACTGACCATGCTAAGCATGAGAGTCCCTCCATCCGAGTATGGCCAGTTTCTTGCTGTGCTGGAGTGCCGGCAAAAGAGGCTTTGTGTGCTGCTTGCGGCACCAGTGCCGGGGGTTGCCTACCCCTTGTATATGGTGCCAGTTCACCTTCATTCTGTATTGAAAAAGTTTAACTAACATTTTAAAGATGTACAGCCATTAAATAATGCCTTGTACACACGATAGGAATTTCTGATGAAAAAAGTCTGATGGAATTTTTTCATCAGAAATTCCTATTGTGTGTGGGCCCATCAGACTTTTTTTCGTAGGATTTTAGAAATAGAACATGTTTTAAATTTTTCTGATGGAAAAAAATCCTGTGGGAAATTCCGATCGTCTGTGTGGAACTCCATCGGAGAAAAAACCCACGCATGCTCAGAATCAAGTCGACGCATACTCGGAAGCATTGAACTTCATTTTTCTTGGCTCATCGTAGTGTTTTACATCACCGCACTTTGGACGGTCGGAATTTAGTCCGACAGTGTGGATGGAAGACAGCTTGAACGGAATTCTGACAGAAAATTCCATCAGATTTTAGCCCATAGGAAATTCCTATCGTGTGTACAGGGCATAAGGATAGAAAAGACGAGCACTATACAGTAGACTACAGAAAGAAATCAGTATTCATCTCTTATGGGTTTTAATTTTGATCATTTTAGTGACTGCCCCTCCTCTTCACACAACTGCAAACAGGCATAATGCAATTCTTACATAAAAGCAAATAACCGATGAATGCACATCGCTCCCTATGAAGCAAAGCCTCTTGATACACAAGTATCTTCTGAAGACAGAATTGCTAAATACGTTTTAGTCTATGTAATTGCCCATCCTATTAACACCCTACATAATATAATGTCTACGTTCCACTTTAACTTTGTTACTGGGGAATTTTGCCTTTTGTCTTGAATTTAGGTACACAGGGCATGCACTAATAGTCCCAGCACACCCATTGATGTCCTGGCCCAGCACACCCACTTCCAGCATCTATGCAGCAGTGAGATGGCTCTTTCATTACACAGAGCTAACCTTTATATAGCCTATATTCTAGAAATCCATTGACCACTTGGGGTTACAGGCACATATTCAGCATTAAACCTGTATTAAATATACTCCTATCTGCCTTGTCAGTGTTCTCTCCCCAGCCAAGCTCTCCTTTCCAGTAGATTACCTCATGTTTATTGTCAGCTTCCTCCACAGGGGGAAATTTGTACTTTTAGGCCTTATGCGCATGGAGGTCTCGAAGCAGCTACGCATTGAGTACTGCCGCCCATACACTAGAATGGCTTTACACACATCAATGGCCTATACATGCGCAAATAGCTTATTTCCCATACACACTGCTTTCTTGTTTGGGTAAAAACACCATACACGCATGCATGGGTAAAGCACAGCAGACAGACCACATATGCAATCACACAACACAGCCAGAATACACACTTCCTGTCCCAGATATTTATCTGACAGACACAGGGGGAAGGCATCAGGGGTCTAATAGAACTTCAATGTTTAAAATAAATAAAAGTAATAAAAACTAGTAAAAGTGTGCCTTACCCTCCCAACCTTCTATTACCTAACTGTGTGCACTGCCATGTCATTCTTTCCCTACTACCTTGTGATGGAGTTGATAAAATGATTATTTTATATCTATGTTCTTTCTCTTTATTATCCACTCAAATATTGGTATTTTCTTTTATTCTTTATTATTTTTATTATTTATTTCTTTCATTATGTTTTGGTATATTGGTTTAGAAATTTGGTGCAAGTTGGGTGTCTTTTGTTTCAGCTGCTCACATGGTTCACAGCCCCATCCTTGGGAATTTTAGAGTAAACAGCCCCCCACCCTTCTGAGGGATATATTTGCAAGGAATAATAGGGACACACACTAAGATATATTTATACAATAAGAAACTTATTGATGTTCATATTGGGAACCAGAAAGTTTATGTATGCTAGCTAAGAATATGATCAAGAGTATTATCATGTGTGTGTTATAGTAATCTTATAGCCAGCCAGCAGTGAGTTTCCTTAAAATGACAAAACAGATAAATGAGAAACAGATGTCCTGTCCACTCCTTTAATTCCCACCTCTCATCGACTCTAAACTAAAATGGCTGCTGAGCTGAAGAATGAACAGCATGTAGCTTGACACGTGGAAGAAATAGACGCCAAAAGAGAAGCACCATTTATGGAATCAGCCAATCATGTACACATTTTGTGATGACAATTGCTTAAGTCACTTTGTCTATAAAGAGCTGTACCTGAATAAAGAACTTCCTGTTGAGCCAGAGATGAGGAAGAAACCATACTGATGAGTCTGATTTCAGTGTGCAAATCTTAAAAGCATGCATGCCCTCATATCAACATAAATTTGGACCAGACGCAGAATAAAGAATAGTATTCTGGTATTGGACCAGAGATAATCTATTACAACCTCTACAAACTATTGGGTGCACTGCCCACTGCCATACTCTTTACACTCCTGTCTGCACATATTGCCTGCCATCAAACCTTTCACATACACACTGTCCAACATCAAAGCCTCCGCACCCCTCCCCATACCCTCTGCACTCCTCCCTTGCACATACTGCCCACTGTCCTACCCTCCTCACTCCTCCCCTGTATATACTACCCACCATCATACCCTCTGAATTCTTTCCCTGAAAATGGTGCCTGGTGCCATATCCTCCAAGTTTCTCCCTTGCACATACTGCTTGGTATTGTACCCTCCACACTCTTCTCGAACACATAATACTGCCAACTGAACTAAACTTTTTCTAGCATAGATTAAAAAAAAGCCATACAAAGAGACCATAAACAACCAGAAACAGCTAGCAATTAACCTACTGAAATTGACTTTATACACATTCAATATTCCCAAAAACTGAAACTTTCTAATCAGATTGAGATTACATTTCCAAGTAACCTATCTGAGCAGACTAAAGCTAACTACAAATATAAGATACCTGCATTTGACTGCATCCAGGTTTGGACACCTTGCCCTGACCGCAGGTAACCGTTTGGTGTTTGGCAACAAACGAACAGTATTGGCTGCTGTCAGCCTGTCATTACTTTCTACAGGCTAGGCGGCCACTGGCATTTACAAGCATGTCATTTCAGCCACAAGAATCCACTGATTCTTACCACTGGAATCCGGTGTATGTGGGTAAACACACGTGTGAAGGAGGCCTTAAGCTATCTCAGTTGTTTTTGTCTTCTCATGAAATCTCAGACAGGCCCAGTTATGTTGAAATAAGGGTTCTGAAGGAACTATACTCCCCCAGGACTCCTTTTTCTTGTTTTTCACTAAAAGATAGTTCTTTTTGACTTTCTGTATGTTTGTGGCCATTATTCTGCTGAAGAATCAATTTGGGACTCATCAGAAGCACACATAATGGTAATGCATGATGGATAAGTGCCTGTACTTTTTAGCATTAAGGAGATCATTACCTCTGCCCAACTCTCCAACTCCATTTGCAGAAATGCAGCCCCAAACCAGCAAAGAACCTCCACTATACTGTTAGCTGCTTGCAGGCACTCGTTCTGGTATATATACACTATGTTACCAAGAGTATTGGGACACCTGCCATTACACAGCCATGAACTTTAATGGCATCCCAATCTTAGACGGTAGGGTTCAATATTGCGTTGGCCCATTCTTTGCAGCTGCTGTATAACAGCTTCAACTCTTCTGGGAAGGCTGTCCACAAGGTTTAGGAGTGTGTCTATGGGAATGTTTGACCATTCTTCCAGAAGCGAATTTGGGAGGTCAGGCTCTAATGTTGGATGATAAGGCCTGGCTTACAATCTCCACTCTAATTCATCCCAAAGGTGTTCTATCGGGTTGAGGTCAGGACTCTGTGCAGGCCAGTCAAGTTCCTCCAACCAAAACTTGCTTATCCATGTCTTTATGGACCTTTCTTTGTGTACTGACCCAAATCATTTGGTGGGGGGATTATGGTGTGAGGTTGTTTTTCAGGGGTTGGGCTTGCCCCCTTAGTTCCAGTGATGGGAACTCTTAAACAGGAAGTAAACTATTTGTATTTAAAATCCTCTGAGAAGCAGGGTATTTATGACAGAATAAACCCTATTGGTCTCTTCTGCCATAAATGCATCCTTCTGCCTGTCAGCTGTCCCGAAGGCACAGGACCCGGCAGGAAGACCGGGCGAAGATGGAAGCGCTGGGGGCCTGTTGGATCGGTCCAGGGCTATGTCGGGAGGACACCATATGCTATGCATACATCATGGCATAACCCACCTGGGGGGCCTTGAAATAAAAAAATATATAGCGGACTTTACTTCTGCTTTAAGGCTTCAGCATACCAAGACATTTTGGACAATTTCATGCTCCCAACTTTGTGGGAACAGTTTGGGGATGGCCCCTTCCTGTTCCAACATGACATAGTCCATAAAGACATGATGAAAGAACTTGACTGGCCTGCACAGAGTCCTGACCTCAACCCGATAGAACACCTTTGGGATAAATTAGAGTGAAGACTGCGAGCCAGGCCTTCTTGTTCACATCAGTGCCTAATCTCACAAATTTGCTTGTGGAAGAATGGTCAAACATTCCCATAGACACACTCCTAAACCTTGTGGACAGCCTTCCTAGAAGTGTTGAATCTGTTATAGCTGCAAAGGGTGGGCCAACTCAATATTGAACCCTATGGACTAAGACTGGAATGCCATTAAAGTTCAAATGCGTATAAAGGAAGGTATCCTTTACCATCTGCCCACATGAAGCCAAAGCTAGCCTAGTCTATGTGTAAAGCCTCGTTCACACGGCCGGGATTTCTGACGGGAAAAAGTCCTTTGGAAATCCCGACGGGAAAAAAGAGAGCTGGTTCACTTTTTTGCCGGCGGTTTTTGGCAGTTTTCCCGTCGGAAAAACTGCGAGGGAGCATACACACGGCCGGGATTCCCGGCCAAAAGCTCTCATCGCAGTTTTCCCGTCGGAAAACCCGGTCGTGTGTACGAGGCATAATAAGACCACATAAAGCCTGGGTGATAAAGGTGGTATGGGAAAGAATTGTAAAGTGACAAAGAAGTTAATTTCAATAATTTCCATGTCTGTGGGTGATAAGGGGGTATTCTTTAGTTAAAGTTGTGTTTAATAAACCAAAAAGGAGCTTTTCTCCATTATACCTTTTCAATGGATCCAAAAAAAAAACTGGCAGGTCAAGACAAGCTAAACTGCATATAATGGCCACACCACCAACATTTTTCATAGCAGCTTAGGCATGGGCCACAAGATAAACAACTTAATAGCATAATACACAGTCATTATTTTGAAAGGATAAAATAATTACTGTACAAGACAACCAAAAATCTAGTTGCAAATAAAAGCCTTTGCTTTCACAAGGAAACAAAGCTGACAATACAAGCCTGACACGGGTCTGCAAGTTTCTTCTTTTGCTGCACTAGGTATGCAACTTGTACAGCTGCCATAATCCTAAAATTGCTACTTATTCTCAACCATTTAACAATGTAAAACACAACAGGGTACAAATTCAAAATTTGATGTCGTGCTTAATATAAAGGCTTATACAACTTCTTCAAACTATTATTTTTACTTCACTGTGTTACATGAAAGGCTTTAAAGTAAAACTATAATGGTTTGGGGGCAATTTATTAAAAAGGGCCCTGTGATTACGTGCCCTTTTTTGAGGGAGATCAAGGCTGGCTGGATTTTCTATGAATAGTAAAATTAAAGGAGAAGTACAGCCAAAGCTCGTTTGTACTTTTCCTGTGGATCACAGGAGTGTAGTTCTTTCTGCACTCCTGTGACCCGTTTTCAGCAGACAGCAGGCTGAATCCCGTTGTCGGATGACATCACAGAGCCGATCCAGGCTAAGGCAAGATCGCGACAATGGAGTCGGGGGAACCGCCCACGTGCCTGGACCGGCACCCGGCTCGGCCTCTCAACGAGCTGCTAAGAGCCTGAGCCGGCCGCTCCTGCCCTCTCCACAGCCCAGCACTCCAGTGGGCGCGAGGGGCAGAGCAGAGAGTGGTGACTGACAGTCTGCAGCTCTCTGCTCAGGAAGTTGTGAGAACCGAGTGATCAATGGTATTTGATTGCTTGGTTCTCAGTCTTAGAGGTGCCAGGGGACAGATGCAGCATCATCCACCTAGGTAAGAATGATTCTTAAAAAAACAAAAACAAAAAAAAAACATACATCTCTTTTTAAGCTAAAGGTGAAATAGTGCACTGAGGAAAAATATTGTAAAAAACTATAGCGATAGCCATAGTGATGCTACTCAACCTTGTGTTCACTCTACCAATACCAAAACTGTGCAGCAGTGAGATTATTGATCAGCTTTCATGTGATGTATGACCTGCTCTATCAGTCAACATTCCAAAAGTTTATATGACTCTATGAGAAGGCTATAGCTACACTGCTAAGATGTCTAACCACAATTTAAGTGAACCTGTGCCCAGACCATGCACACTTAAAGGGGTTGGAAAGGTTTAAATATTTTTTTTAAAATAACAAACATACCATACTCACCTCCACTGTGCAGTTCATTTTGCACAGAGTGGCCCCAATCCTCGTCTTCTGGGGACCCTCGGCAGCTGTCTCGGCTCCTCCCCGCAAAAGCTAACCCCCCTCTGGGAAGTGCTCTCCCAAGGGGGTTAGCTTGCAGCACGCTCCCGTGTGATACAGTCGGCGGCCATAGCGCGCCACGTCATTGATTTGATTGACAGCAGCGGGAGCCAATGGCTGCGCTGCTATCAATCATCCAATGAAGAGCCCACAAGAGCTGGGGGAAAGCAACGCGGGATCGCGCCCAGATTTGGGGCTCAGGTAAGTAAAACGGGGGCTCGGGGGGGCCAGAGAGTGCAAGTGTTTTTTCACCTTAATGCATAGGATGCATTAAGGTGAAAAAACACGAAGCTTTACAACCCCTTTAAGTATTTACAGTGGATATTCTGAACAGCACATTAGTCCTCAGTGAATGAAAGTCCTCATTCACCTCTGTAGTTATAGGCAATAGGGAGTAATTTGTTGTTAAATTTCACAACAGAGGTACAAAAACTGTAGTTTTGGTTCTATTACTTTCTATTACAATAGAATATTGTCAGTCTTCCAGACATCTTATAAAAACAAACAAAAAACAAACAGTAGATGTTTTTAAGCTGTGAGGGCATACTCACATGACTGTGGTGCGTTAACACACAAGCTTTATGTCGCACAACATGTGCTGCGTTAAGGCAGCCTAATAAATTAAGTGACCTTCTGGCAGCACACCAGACTGATGGCAGTGCGTTGCATTGCACTGCAATATACATCCATTCCCAAGGTATGTTTGGGTGCTATTCAGAATGAAGCCGTCTGCCTCCTTATAACCTTGCCTTCCCTGGTGATCTTCCTCCGCTCCCCACCCAGTAGCAGCCGGGGCCCGGAGAGTGAGACTTGAGAGGCTATGAGGTGGGCGGCGGCAATGGGCAGAGAGTCGCTGATTGCCGCCATTACTAGTAAAAAAAAATAATAAAAAAAATCTGGTCACCTTATACGACACAATAGTGTGAATGGGCTGTTAGAAAGCAACTGAAAGCCCACTGCAGAGTCTTTGTAGGGGAGATCATAAAGTTCATCCAGGACTTCTCTAATCACAGCCCCACTGCATGGTGAAAAAAAAAAAATTGCCTAGAGTTCTGCGTTAAATGTATTAGTAGATTTAGAACCACTTACAATCTGAAGCCAAACCCCAACTCACACTTTTTAATCAGCTACAGAAAACAGTTTTTCTCCTTTTGGGAAAAATGTTTTGCATGAATAAATATAAAATAAAAACAAATAATTTCAAATCACCCCTGCCAGTGGTTTGTCTCATCCATGTAAAACTGATGCATTCTGCTGGAGAGTTTACGCTCTGAAAAAAAAATGATTTGCTGGCTGGATCACCAGATGAAAACAGAAGAAAGGAAGCCTAAAAAAAGAAACTAATGCAGCCATCACATCTAAGAATAGGTAAGCTGCAATATAATAAATGCCTGCTTTTGGGTTTAATACTGTAATGTAATGTAATGCTATACAGGCAATACAGCAAAGCCCAAAGAATGGCCAGAACTACAGATCTCAACATCATGTACACCCAATTTTTGATTAAACTAAGGAATAAAGTTATGAAAACTATAACGTTATCTGGGCATTAAAGCAATACCAGAAAAAAATAAAAACTACAAATACTAGCAAGGCCCATCTTGTTCTGCTTATATAAAATTAGGTTATAATTGTCATGCAAAGATTATAGTTCTTTTGCTTTGCTTTTAGTGCCGGTTCACACAGGGGCAACATTACTTCCAGCGCGACTTTGCGAGGTGACTTGGAGACGACTTCAGCGCGACTTCATTGCGACTTGGAGCGACTTACAACGCGACTTCAAGTCGCCTCCAGGACAGGCAAATTTGCCAGTGGCCAATCACAGAATAATCAGCTCTGTGGGAGGGAGGGGTTTGCCTGAGAAAACGATTTTCTCTTCTTGTAAAGTTGCTTCAGTTAAGACAGGGGATCCGACTTTGGAGGCGACTTCCATTGAAATCAATGGGTACAAGTCGCCTAGAAGTCGCCTTGAAGTAGTACAGGAACCTTTTCTGAAGTCGGAGTTACTTCAGTAGTGTACATTAAGACGGCTCTCATTCACTTCAATGGAATTTCTCATGTCGCGCGACTTGGGGCGACACAAGTCAGATCCCAAGTCGCTGTAGTGTGAACGGGCACTTAGGCTCCATTCACACCAATGCGTTTTTACATGCTTTTTGCAGAAAAGCAGGACATGTTTTTTAACATGGGTTCCTATGCAACACGTTCACATTTCTGCATTTTTGGAAAAGGTCAAGGCCTTTTTTATTTTCATGCAAAACGCTGCTTTTTTTTTTGGTTCAATAGACTTCAATGGAGACACTGCAGTTTTAAAAGCATGTAGTGCTTTTTAGAGTGTTTCGATGCTTTTTTTTTTATTCATTTGCTTAATCTGCCCAACAGCAAATTGGCACAAACACAAAACGCATTAAAAACACGTCAAAAACGCGGGTCCGAAAACACGGAAAGCACAGCAAAAAGCACTGCTGAAATGCTCAAAAGCAACATGCATAGATGTGAATGGAGCCTAATGCCTGAGGTGTTATTTTATTAACCACTGCCCATTCTGGCACTTTGCTCCTACATGTAAAAATCATAATTTTTTTGCTAGAAACATTATTTTAGCAGAGACCCTAGAGAATACAATGACGGTCATTGCAACTTTTTATCTCACACGGTATTTGCGCAATTTTTCGAACACTTTTTTGGGGGAAAAAAAACAAAACAATTTCATGGTTTAAAAAAAAAAATAATTAAAGTTAGCCCACTTTTTTTGCATAATGTGAAAGATGTTACGCCGAGTAAATAAATACCTAACATGTCACGCTTCAAAATTGCACACGCTCGTGGAATGGGGCCAAACTTCGGTACTTAAAAATCCTCATGGGCGACCCTTTAATTAATTTTACTGGTTACATGTTTTAAATTACAGAGGAGGTCTAGGGCTAAAATTATTGCTCTCGCTCTGATGTTTGTGGCGATACCTCACATGTGTGGTCTGCACACAGTTTTCATATGTGGGCGGGACTTCCGTATGCGTTCGCTTCTGCGTGCGAGCACACAGGGACAGGGGAACTTTAAAAAAAAAAAAAAAATGATTGTTAATTCTACTTTTAGGCTGGATTCACACCTATGCATTTTTTGTGCTTTTTGCATTTTGCAGATTTGCACTACAGAACGTGTTCCATAGGAAACCATGTTAAATGAACAGTAGCGCAAATATGCAAAATGCAAAAAGCACTAAAAATGCATAGGTGTGAATCCAGCCTTAACTTTTTAATTTGACACTTTAAAAAAAAAAAAAATTTGATCACTTTTATTCCTATTACAAGGAATGTAAACATCCGTGTACACACGGTTGAAATTTCTGACAACAAATGTTCGATGTGAGCTTGTTGTCAGAAAATCCGACCGTGTGTAGGCTTCATCGGACATTTGCTGTCGGAATTTCCGACCACAAAAATTTGAGAGCTGGTTCTCAAATTTTCCGACAACTAAAGTTTGAATCATGGTGGTGGCAGCATCATGTTGTGGAGATCCATTTCTTCAGCAGGGACAGGGAAGCTGGTCAGAGTTGATGGGAAGATGGATGGATCCAAATACAGGGCAATCTTATAAGAAAACCTGTTAGAATCTGCAAAAGACTTGAGACTGGGGCAGAGGTTCACCTTCCAGCAGGACAACGACCCTAAACATACAACCAGAGCTACAATGGAATGGTTTAGATCAAAGCATATTCATGTGTTAGAATGGCCCAGTCAAAGTCCAGACCTAAATCCAATTGAGAATCTGTAGCAAGACTTGAAAAATGCTGTTCACAGACGTTCTCCTTCCAATCTGACAGAGCTTGAGCTATTTTGCAAAGAAGAATGGGCAAAAAATGTCACTCTCTAGATGTGCAAAGCTGGTAGAGACATCCCCAAACAGACTTGCAGCAATTCAAGGTGAGGAGGTTCTACAAAGTATTGACTCAGGGGGGCTGAATACAAATCCACGCCACAATTTTCACATATTTATTTGTAAAACATTTTGAAAACCATTTATCCTTTTCCTTCCACTTCACAGTTATGTGCCACTTTGTGTTGGTCTATCACATAAAATCCCAATAAAATATGTTTATGTTTTTGGTTGTAACATGACAAAATATGGAACATTTCAAGGGGTATGAATACTTTTTCAAGGCACTGTATCAATCTGATATCATGTCCTTAGAAATGACTCTCCCTCCTCTCCCTGACTTGGCAGTTGCCCAGCTCATTGTATCTGGAAATCTGGGTCCCTCTCTCGCCAATTTCAAAGTGTAGTGTCCCTGGAAATATGAATCCCTATTCCAAAGCATTCATTTCCTTTTCTCCTCTGATTCTACTCTTCAATGAACGGACAAACACATTGGCCTCGTACACACGGCCGAGATTCTCGTTGAAAAAAACATGTCGTTTTTTTCGACGAGATTCTTGGACAAGAAACTTGTCCCGGCCGAGTGTACACACGCTCGTTTCAAAGAACCCGCGGTTCTTTGAATGGAGCGTACGCGGTGACGTCATCGACTACGACGAGCATGCGCTCGTCACATTCGATGCCGTCGCCGCCATCTTGGTATACCCTACGTATGCCTAGGAAGCTACCGCGCATGCGTCAAATTCATTTCGAACATGCGCGGGCTTCCGGGAGGACAGGTAAGTGTACACACACTCACTTTTCTCGTCGAGAAACATGCCGAGGAGAATCTCGACGAGAAAATAGAGAGCAGGTTCTCTATTTTCTCGTCAAGGTTTCTTGTCGGTTTTCTCGACGAGAAACCCGATAGCCGCGTACACACGACCGATTTACTCGGCAAGACCTCTCTGCCAGCAAGTTTCTTGCTGGTTCTTGCCGAGAAAATCGGTCGTGTGTACGAGGCCTTACTGGTATTTAATGTGGAACTCAAGAGGTTCATTAAGGTCAACACCGCAAATGCTTCTGCTCTTAACAAATACAAACATTGGTGGGATTTTGTTAAAGCCTGAGAGCAAGCATTGGAAGAGGCAATAATCCCTTTTGTGAATGAAATGTTATGAATGAATTGTTCTAATCACCATCTGTTGTGTGACGTGTTAAAAATAAAACTATGACAGATTGCCACGGATCACAATCTTCCACACAACTGCACTGAACTTCTGACCATAGGCCATTATGAGTCACTATAGAATCTGTATACTTCTTTGCATGTCCATCTGTCATTTCATTTCCCCCAATTCAATCTTGATGAGAACAGATATACAAGCAGACAGGGACTGGCATATTTTCTGCCGTGATTTTCATTCCCTTTAGGGAATCAAATTGTAAGCACAGCAAAGAGTAATTCTCTCTCTGAATTAATAGTACTCTTTCTTTTACAAGGGATAGTGAATACACTCAGCCTATGTACACCAATAGTCCAAAGATAGGAGACTGCAGGGGGTCCAGGGACTCACGGGATGTAAGAATAGGCACATAGCGGGACCGATTGTCTCTAAACAAAACAAATCCTGCAAATGTTTAGCAAATAAATCCTCTGTTGCCTTTTGTTATAGTTAAAGTGGAACTACACTGTATCTGGGTGCCACACAAAAAAAAACTGTTTAACCACTTCAGCACCGGAAGTTTTGCCCCCCCCCCCTTCATGACCAGGCCATTTTTTGCAATATGGCACTGCGTTACTTTAATTGACAATTGCATGGTCGTGCAACACTGTACACAAACAACATTTTATGTTCTTTTTTCACCACAAATAGAGCTTTCTTTTGGTGTTATTTGATCAGGTTTTATTTTTGCGCTAGAAACAAAAAAAGACCGGCAATTTTAGGAAAAAAAAAAAAAACAATATTTTTTACTTCATGCTATAAAACATACCCAATACATTTTTTAAAAAATATCGAATTTCTTCAATTTAGGCCAGTGTTATTCTGCTACATATTTTTGGTAAAACAAATCCCAATATTGATTTGTTTGCACAAAACTTATAGCGTCTACAAACTATAGGATATATTTATTGATTTATTTATTTTTTAGCAGGATTGCGACCATGCGGCGGACAAATCTGACACTAAGTGACACTTTTTGGGGACCAGTGACATTAATACAGTAATCAGTGCTAAAAAAAATGCACTATCACTGTACTAATGATACTGGCAGGGAAGGGGTTAACATCAGGGGCAATCAAAGTGGTAAATGTGCTCCTAGGGAGTGCTTTCTAACTGTGCGTGGGGGTTGCTTTGAATGGGGGAGGACAGAGATCCGTGTTCCTGCTTAGCAGAAACACAAGATCTCCATCTTCCCCTCTCATAGAACGGCCATCTGCCTTGTTTACATAGGCAGACTGACGTTCTGCCTCTGAGAACGATTGGCGTGTCCCGGCAGTTCCCCATCAGGTCCGCTCAGCCAATGACATAGGTGTAAGGCTGAGGAACTGATGCGGAACGTGAGAAGGGGCGGGTCTATTCATGTATTACACTGTGGAGGAAGTTCCCCATTAGGTCCGCCCCCGCCTACGTCATTGGATGAGCGGACCTGATGGGGAACTTCCTCCAGTATAATAAATGAATAGACCCGCCCCTTCTCACGTTCCGCATCAGGTCCTCAGCCTTACACTACGTCATTGGCTGAGCGGACCTGATGGTGAACTTTAGAAGGGGCGGGTCTATTCATTTAATACACTGCCGAGGAAGTTCCCCATCAGGTCCGCTCAGGCTCAGCCAATGATATTTCGTCTGGACAGCGCTGGACATCGGGATCGCCGTGGGACACTGGATTTCATCGCTGGAATGTTTTTTTTTTATTTTTTATTTTTAATAAAGGACTTTCCCAATGGTGTCTGTGTTTTTTTTTTACAATTTTTTACACTTTCTTTGTGAAATGGTAGGGGTACAATGTACCCCATTACCAATTCACATAGGGGGGGCTGGGATCTGGGGGTCCCCTTTGTTAAAGGAGTCTTCCAGATTCCGATAAGCCCCCCGCCCGCAGACCCCCACAACCACCGGGCAAGGGTTGTGGGGATGAGGCCCTTGTCCCTATCAACATGGGGACATCCTCCCCATGTTGAGGGCATGTGACCTGGTACGGTTCAGGAGGGGGGAGCGCTCTCTCATCCCCCCCTCTTTTCCTGCGGCCTGCCAGGTTGCGTGCTCAGATAAGAGTCTGGTGTGGATTTTTAGGGGGACTCCACGCCATTTTTTTTTAAATTTGGGGTGGAGTTCCCCTTAAAATCCATACCAGACTTGAAGGGCCTGGTATGGATATTTGGGGGAACCGCACACTTTTTTTTTTATTTGCGGCAGAGTTCCCCTTAATATCCATACCAGACCTGGAGGGCCTGGTAATTGAATTTGGGGGAACCCCCACGCTTTTTTTTTATTTTTTATCAATTACTTTTCTATGTATTGCCGTGAGCCGACAATTCATTATAGGCGCGAGTGAGTTTTAAATGACTTTTTTTCCTTCAGAAATGACACTTTGTGCAGGGACAGTTCTAAGCACGGGAAACAAGTGCAAATAGTCCTCAGAAGTTCGGGTCCCCATTGACTTCAATGGGGTTCGAGTTCGGGGTCAAGTTCGGTCCCAAACTTGAACATTTTTCCGAAGTTCGGCCGAACCCATCAAACCCGAACATCCAGGTGTCCGCTCAACTCTATTTGTCATATCTCCCTGATACATTCTGCTGGAGAGCTTATTCTTTTGAAAAACAACAGACTTAGAGCCGGTTCACACAGGGGCGACTCGTCAGGCGACTCAGCCGCCTGACAAGTCGCGCTCCACTCTATTCAATAGAACCGTTCTAATAGGAGCGATGCAAGTCGCTCTGACTTAGAAAAAGGTTATTGTACGACTTTGGGGGCGACTTGGGGCGACTTGCATTGACTTCAATACAGAAGTAATTTTGCAAGTCGCCTCTCAAGTCGTCTTAAGATCGCCTTGCCGAGTCGCCCCCTAAGTATTGCCGCCCCTGTGTGAACCGGCTCTTACTGGCTGAATCGCTAGATGGAAAGAAAGAAAGAAAGCCTAAAAAAGAAAATAAATGCAGTCATCAAATCTAAGAATTGGTAAGCTGCAATATAATAAATGTTTGAACAAATGAAAAAACTGCTCCAGGTGAAACTGCTAGGCTGCAAATGAACTCACATACGATGGGGTGCACGCCCTGTCACTGCTGCAGGCAAATGGAAGAATTAAAATAGGATGGCTGCACTCCCAAAATTGATGCAATGAAAAATGTTTATTGAGGAGTAAAAACAAACTGCAAAGGAGCAATGACATGGTTATGGCAGGGGAAGGTAAATAGGATAATAAATGTTTGCTTTTGCGTTTAATACTGTTTTAAAGGTATCTGTCACCAAATTATTTAATAAACAGATAAAGAACGCACCAGCATCAGACTGGTCAGTGTCCATATTGGTAAACCAGAATATTAAAGGAGAAGTAGGATAAAGCTCTTTTGGCCATACTTCCTCTGTGGGTAACAGGAGTGTACTTAGTTCTGCATGCCTGTAGCCATATCGAGAGGGCTAAAGCACACTGTCAGCTGACATCAAAACCATGACTAAGCTCCGGGGGCGGAGTGAAACGCGTTGGTCTTGTGGCCTGGTAGAAGTCCAGGCTTAGGTTGCCTATCCATTCACCTCTTTAGGACACCTTAGATGTGCGACTTCCAGGGTCTGACCCTTTTTCCCTTGAACTCTCGCAGGAGTCGGGCTCCATCCCCTGTTAGCACTCTAACAGCAGCTGTGGACGCACCGTCTACATACCCCTCCTTACTGAGCCTGAGCGGCACGCATACACTTTTCTAGGTCACAGCTGACATCACTGAGCCGGTCCAGACTCTGGAGGATCCCGACTTTAATGTCCTGATCCACCAAGATACCTGACCAGCAACTCATTCAGCCTCTCAGTGAGCCGCTGAGAGTCTGAGCCAGCAGCTCCCGCCCCTCCACATCCCAGCTCTCCATGGAGCGCGGATGGAGCAGAGCAAAGAGCTAATCACGGACAGTCACCAGCTCTCTACTCACTGAGTATCGCTCAGTTCTCAGTCTTATGCCGCGTACACACGACCGTTTTTAATGACGAGAAAAAATAGGATTTTTGTACTCACCGTAAAATCCATTTCTCTGACGTCCATGGACTGACACAGCTGGATACTGTAAACGTGTGGGTATATGTCCCTGCTCGCAGGAGAAGATCTAGGCAGAATGTTAGATGTTAGAAACATACATTCTAGAACAAACCAGAGCTGAACAGCCCCACCCAGGAGGGGCGGTCCCTCCGGACATTACCCTCCCACCTGCAGTCAGTAGACCTCAGTTCGTAACGAAGCAGTACAAACCTTAGGCCTCATGCCCACTGGCGTTTTTACAGCTGCGTTTTTTGCAGCTTAAAAACGCCTGTCCATGTTATTGTAAATATTATTTTTTTTTGAAAAAAAAAAAACGTCGGAGCTAAAAACGCGACAGCGCGTTAGTGCGCGTTTTTTGCGCGTTAGTGCGCGTTTTTTGACGCTCGCGTTTTTTTCTGCCTAATTCTGACGCTGAGGAACGCACTGGTCCTGGGTTTTTTTTACAGCTTAAAAACGTCTATGCTATTTGTAGCTCAAAAACGTCTAGGTGGGCATGAAGCTATAGACTAACATGGACAGGCGTTTTTAAGCTGTAAAAAACGCTCAAAAACGCGGCTGTAAAAACGTCCGTGGGCATGAGGCCTTAAAAAGGAAGGGTGGGTGCTGTGTCAGTCCATGGACTCCAGAGAAATGGATTTTACGGTGAGTACAAAAATCCTATTTTCTCTTACCGTCCATGGACTGACAGAGCTGGATACTGTAAACGTGTGGGACGTCCCAAATCAGTATCAGAAGGGTGGGAGCAGTAGTAAAGGAACAACCAAAACTTCACTTCAAACAAGCAGAGCTCCTCAACGGAGGAGTTGCAACATTAAACAGCGGCCTGCAATGCTTTGCGGCCGAAGGGAGCATCCAAAGATGCAGCCACATCAACCTTATAAAATCTTGAAAAGGTATGAACGGACGACCAGGTCGTCGCCTTGCATTGCCTTGGTGGAATGCGCCGCAACCGGAAAAGGAGGCGCCCGCCCCTTAAGGGCATAGGCCCGTATGACGGTCTGCCTGATCCACCTAGAGACGGTGGCAGACGACACCGCTCGGCCCTATTTTGGACCAGACACAGACTTCCGAATGGAAACAGTAGCAGACAGGTACACTCGTAAGGCTTGTACCCATCTTAATGTATGAAGCGCAAACTCTCAGGGATGTGATGGGTGAGGACACCAGGATGGAAGAACAATGTCCTTCTTAAGGTGAAAGGCCGAGACCATCTTTTGAAAGAAGGACGGTCGTGGGCGCAACACCGCCATATCCTTATGGAGGACCAAGTAAGGCGACTTGCAGGACAAGGCCGCAAACTCAGACACCCGTCTAACCGAAGCAATGGCCACTAAGGAGGCCACCTTCCGGGACAAGGTCAAGAGAGGAATCTCTCTGATATTCTCAAAGGGATGTTCTTGGAGAACCGAGATGTATCAAATTCAGATCCCAAGTAGGGAGAGGAGGCTTAACAGGGGGATCACATGGTGAACCCCCTGCACAAAAAGGTGCTATCAAGGAATGGCCCGGTAGCGGTCGTTGAAAAACACAGCCCGGGCCGAAATCCGACCCTCAAAAAAGGTATGCAAGGCCAGCTTTTGGGTCACACCACGTGGTAAGAACAGCAAAATCCTGGGAACGGAATACATCCGAGGACGCCACTCAAGTTCCTCGCACATAGCGATGTAAGCCTTCCAGGTACAGTGAGATATCTTCCTGGAGGAAGATTCCCGTGTGAACAACATAGAAGAGATGACCGAATACGAGAGAACTCGGTCCTTCAGCACCTGGCTTTAAATAGCCATGCCATTAAAGCCAAGGACTGTAAAGCAGGATGAAGTATGGGATCATGAGACAGAAGGTCCACCCCAATAGGCAGTCACCAGGAACGTCTGCGACTAGCCAAAGTAGATCGGCTTACCAATGTCGCCATTCCGGAGCAATGAGGATCACTGGAATGGCCTCAGCCCCTACTCTACGAAGCCGGCGAGGCAACAACAGTAAGCATATATTAGGCGAATACTGCCCCCGTGGGCTTCCAACGCGTCCGCCCAGGGGTCCCTGGACCTGACCACGATCTTGTCACCTTGCGAGTGAGTCGAGAGGCCATAAGGTCCACTTCTGGTGCCCCACCTCCGGTAAAGGAGGTGGAAACACCTCCGGATGCAGGGACCCTTCCCCTGCAATGCACACGGCCGACAGGACCGTCTTTCAGCGAGATGTATGAAAATCCCAAAGAGACTCCGCAATGTATCGGAGAAGAGAGGCCCCGGTGTACAGGGTGCCTCAACTGTTGGCCAATAAAGGCAACTTTACAGAGCTTCCCTAGAACCCCGGTCAGAGGACCAGTACCTCAGCCTCTACAGGTGGCGCAAACCCACCCTGGGCACAGAGACCCTAAAGGCTAAAACAGTTGCAGTGCACCTGCTAGACAACTGATTGATGAAGCAGAGGCTTTTGCCCAGTCATTGAGCTACAAAAAACGCCAGAGACGCAGCCACTAACGGGCGTAACGCTAACCTCAGCCTGGCGAACACAGTCCAAGCCAGCGCTTCTGATCACCACTGAAAGCAGGTGGAAAGTGGTACCCCTGAAACCAGGGATCCTTGTGACAATGCTCCATCCAGCAGCTACCCATAGATAAGTGCTGATTGTACAAACACATCGTTTATACTATGTATTGCGTCAAACGCGCAAATAGAGTGCGGGAGGAAACCCACCCAGCCACAAAGAGCATAATACCACCACATACGGCGTATGTAGTTTAGTATGTGTGGATAAACCTATTAAACACGTTTATACTGTACCAGCGACGAAGGCGTGCACATCATCGGGGCTTGGACGTAAACCAGCCACGCAGATTGCGTACACAACCGTGTAGGTATGTTAGCCTGCGAATAAACAAATTGCACATGTTTATACTGTGCATAGCGCTGAAAGTGCGCACACCATTGGAACGCAGGGGAGAAACCTGAGCACCCGGATGTATTTAGTGTAGTGTATAGACATAATGTGTATGTTTACACTGCCGCAGCGCCGCCGCTAGAGGCCGAAACTGAAAATAAATGCGCGGCGGCCACAAGAAAAATGGCCGCCGGCCGCAGCTACAACTGCGCCATTGAACAACTCAAGATGGCCACCGAGCGCGAAATTCAAGCTCTAATGCGCGCTAATGGCGCACGCAATAACCACCTCAAAACAGCGCTAATGCGCACGCTAATGGCACACGCAATAAACACCTCACACACCAGAAAAAACAGCCCCTCTCTCCAGAACCCACTACAGACATGAGTGCCCAGCCAGGCCAGAGTGACCCCCAAGCACCCCACAGCACATAACCAGTACAGGGTGCAGAGAGCAGCATAACAGGGGGGAGACAGGGAGAAACCCCCCATATAAATAAACACAGCCAGCATGTACTCACCTGCAGTAGGAGAGACTACTTACCCGTCCCTTTCAGGGACCCACTGGCTTGTTTCAGACAGACCTATCACAGAGCAGTACTGTGTAGCTGTCGGCCCGGTCCACCGCGAGAGATACAGTCAGTCAGGTACTGTTCAATCTTGAGAGGACCGCGGGAGCATGAAAGCAACCCGGTCACCCCTGGAGTCATGGGGCATGTCGTGAACTGAGTCTCACGCACACAAGGCGAGGATCAGCACGCTCGATTGTCGGACAGGGAAGACTACGAGGATACCAGTGTACCCAACCTGTTGCCCAGCCGACAGTTGATTGAAGGTCTCAAAAATAAAATAATAAAATTCCCAAAGGAATAACATTTTAAAGTAAAATCTTCCAGGAGATTGGCTCCTGAGAGAGCCATGTCTTCTCCTTCTGCTAGGCAGAAAAAAACTGAGGTCTGCTGACTGCAGGTGGGAGGGTAATGTCCGGAGGAACCGCCCCCCTGGGCGGGGCTGTTCAGCTCTGGTTTGTTCTAGAATGTATGTTTCTAACATCTAACATTCTGCCTAGATCTTCTCCTGCGAGCAGGGACATATAGCCACACGTTTACAGTATCCAGCTGTGTCAGTCCATGGACGGTAAGAGAAATTACATTTTTAAAAATGGTCATTAAAAATGATCGTGTGTGGGCTTCAGAGCATTTTTCACATGAAAAAATTGGAACATGCTCATTCTGGTAAAACTAGCGTTCGTAATGGAGATAGCACATTCGTCACGCTGTAACGGACTGAAAAGCACGAGGCTGAAAAGCGCGAATCGCCGCTCAACAAACTTTACTAACATGAAGGGTGGCGCCATCCGAATGGAACTTCCCCTTTATAGTGCCGTTGTACGTGTTGTACGTCACCGCGCTTTACTCGAACATTGTTTTCCACGATAGTGGAAGGCAGGCTTGAGAGGAAACACGAAAAATCACGTCGAGAAAAATTACGTTTTTTTCAATGACATTAAAAACGGTCGTGTGTACGCGGCATTAGAGCCGGCGGGGGACAGATGCAGCATCGGCCCAATGCTGCAGCCACCTAGGGGAGTATATTGTTTATTTACTTGCATTTCCATACTTCTCTTTTCAATTATTTGTGAGTCCAACAATATCATGTAACTGTCTGCAATATTCAGCACGGGGCATTCTCCTGAGGTTGCAAGCCCATGGAGCTCTCTGCTGAACAGTAATTTAGACAGATCATTCATTATCTACTATATTTTCCAAAACCAATTACCCAGCAATAAATGTAAAAAAATCAAGACAATCTATATACCATTTCAAAATGCTTTACAACACTTTGATCTTCCCATAACATTTAACTACAGCTGCTGCAAAATATTTCATTTTAGTGGGATCAGAAAAATTCCCATAGCTTTAGGGAACAACATAATAATAGGAATTTCCAGCAAATAATGACATATCAGCACTAGAGATAGACCACTGGGATTACAGAAGGAAATGATTTAATAATATTTCTACTTGTAGTGTGCGCAGGTCCTGGTATTTCACACCCGGAACATGACGTGACACTGAGAGCGTGCCGGAGACTACTAGTAAACACTGCAAAAGGAAATCATACTTCAAATCACTCAGAACAATTGCCTTTGAGTAATGAAAAGTGAGAGTACAGTAATAAGAATAGATAACATAGGAGATATAGAAAAAAAAATACATTTTACAATGCCCTGGACATACAGTATATTGATCTCTGTATAAAGTCCTGTACACACGATCAGATTTCCTATGGATTCTAGTCCGATGGATTTGTCCATCGGATATCCGATGAAACTGTTTTCCATGAGTCTTGCCCACACACCATCAGTCAAAAAACCGACCGTTCCAAACGCGGTGACGTAAAACACTCCGATGAGCCGAGAAAAATGAAATTTAATGCTTCTGAGCATGCGTCGACTTGATTCTGAGCATGCGTGGGTTTTTTATCCGATGGACTTGCCCATAGACGATCGGAATTTGGATGTTCTATTTTTTAAAACCGATGGAAAAAAGACAGATGGGGCCCATACACGATCGGTTTGTCCGATGAAAAAAAATCCATCGGACGGTTTTCATCGGTAAAACCGATCGTGTGTACAGGGGTTAATTGCTATCTTATTAAGAGGATAAGTATTCAGAATGAGGTACCGAAATTGTGAGGTACCGAAATTGTGAGGCACTTTGTTACCGCGCTTTGCTGGTTCTTGTACAATACCACTAAATAGGCTTAGTTATATATGAAACTCTCAAATGCAATATATAAGAATATCTAGCTAACACATCCATAGTTTAATTTAATGCAGAAGAAAAGCCACTATACTCACTATACTTAAAGTGTCACAACAGTAAAATCAGTCTGTATATGCAGTAAAGCAGGGCTTGACAAATTTGCTTGGAATCTAGGAGCCAGCTAAAAAAGTTAGGAGCCAGGAACGCGCCCCCGTCCCGCCGAGCTCGCGCGCAGAAGCGAACGCATACGTAAGTAGCGCCCGCATATGAAAGCGGTGTTCAAACCACACATGTGAGGTATCGCCGCGATCGGTAGAGTGAGAGCAATAATTCTAGCCCTAGATTTCCTCTGTAGCTCAAAACATGCAACCTGTAGAATTTTTTAAACGTCGCCTATGGAGATTTTAAAGGGTAAAAGTTTGTAGCCATTCCACGAGTGGACGTTATTTTGAAGCGTGACAAGTTGGGTTTCAATTTACTCGGCGTAACATTATCTTTCACAATATAAAAAAAATTGGGCTAACTTTACTGCTGTCTTATTTTTTAATTTAGAAAAGTGTAACTTTTTCCAAAAAAGTGCGCTTGTAAGACCGCTGCGCAAATATGGTGTGACAAAGTATTGCAACGGCCGCCATTTTATTCTCTAGGGTGTTAGAATAAAAAAAAAAAAAAAAAAAAGCTCCATTAGCATTGCTGGTTGTCTTGTCATACCAACGGCCACCACAAGATGGCACCAGATCACAGAAGGAAGCATAGACCTGCAGAAGGCCGCAAAGCTGCGGCCTCAATTACCGGCCGGCGCGATGTGATCGCACGGCGGGGGGGGAGCACACGGAGACACAGGATACCCCAGCTGTGCCACCCCAGGTGCCAGGTCACTAATTCTAGTCGCAATGGTGACCTGGCGCCCGGGGTTTGTTGAACCCTGCAGTAAAGCATACTTGTTTTACTCACTGTGGATCCTAAGGGGTTAATCCTGTGCATCGTGTAAAATGGTTGTTTGATCCTGTCTTCTCTGATCTTACCCTTCTTACACTGTCCCCAACCCCTCTCCTGATAGAACAGAGCCCTGGGGGCAGTCTGCACATGCTCAGATGGTGTGTATTGCTAGAGAGTTTTTTTTTGGAGAGGGTGCATGTGATCAGCACAGGGCCAATCAGCACTATGCAGACAGAGGGTCAGGGGTCCTGCAGCCTCATAGGACAGTCAGAGGAGAATGAAAACTCCTCCTACAAGCTTTAACGAGATACTAATAGAAATCATAAGCCTTCTATATACTATTGATAAGAAAAGGTATTTAGCAGTTTATATTTACTAAAATAGTTGCATTTCCATGTTCTGTGTACTGAGGGAGACCAGATATATTGAATGCAGGGTCCTGGGTTTAGTAACACTTTAAATGTTAAAAATGTTGTCTCCCCCCAACACACACACGCACACACATCCCTATCTATTCTGCATACCCTGTATAAAAAAGATCAGTGTATATATACCTATTTTTAATTTGCTCCGGTCAAGTGATCCAGCTGCTCAAACTTCCCTGTGTCAGTGAGCTGCTGCTGCATGGGAGCAGGGACATACGGTGAGGTCAATGGCGGGTGAGGCAATGGCTAGTATCAGAGTTAGATACACACAGGTTACACATTCACAAGTTATGTAGTTGATGCATACTAGCTCATCATGCCTTTGTCTTGCAGGGTTTTTTTTTTCTTTCACAGGGGTTTACAACTTCTTTAACGTATTAGAGACCAACAATAGGGTTACGCAATCTATGGTCCATGCTAAAGTTGAAGGAGGCAGTCACAAATGATGCTAAAATCTGGCAGCCGTGGGTAGACCTCTATCTTCTCCCACATTTTTACGCCTCCTTTCTGCTCCCATGATGACTACTTTTTGAGCTTGACTTCTTTTTGCTCTCCAAACTATTTTGCAGTAGACCCCCAGGAAGCTTTTCCTTTACCCCTCCACCCTTACCCTCCCCTACTTCTGTTACTAAACCAACACTTGGAAGCTTGATTTATTCAGACTGCTGTTATTCTTGTCCTACTATTCATCTCCTGTGAACAGAAAGGGAGGCCGCTCAGGTGTGGCTATCTTCACATGTGGTGCTGCTCATGAACACCCCGAGTGCAGGCAATGCATATGCAAGGCAAAAGAAAGAAAATATCTTCTGGACGGCCGCACTCCGAATAAAAAATTACCTTTATTGTAAAATCACCACAGCACTACAAGTCACAGCACACCCCCGTCAAGTTGACGCGTTTTACACTGTATTAGTGCTTAATCACAGCTATTCATCTCCTGTGACTTTGTTACCAACACTAGCAGGACTTAAAGTCTGTTTCCTTAAGTGGTTCTAAAAGCAGAAGGTTTTTTACCTTAATGCATTCTATGCATTAAGGTAAAAAAAACTTTTGGGTGCAGCTCCGCCCCCTTATACCTACCTGAGCCCCATCTTGATCCAGCGATGTGCACAAGAGCAGTGGCTCTCCCAGGACTCTTTCTCCTCATTGGCTCACACAACAACTTGAGCAATTGGCTCCTGCTGCTGTCAATCGCAGCCAGTTAGCTAAATGAGGAGAGTCGGGGCGGGGCAGGGCCGAGCCACGTTGTGTTTGTCAATAGACAATGTCAGACAAGTCTGCTTGAGTGCCCCCTTAGCAAGAGGCTTTTCTATTGGGGGCACTCGGCAGGACTGCTGGCGGGGGATCCAAAAAGAAGAGGATCGGGACTACTCTGTGCAAAACCATTGCACAAAGCAGGTAAAGTAAGTAAAGCATGTTTGTTTTACCGGTATTTAAAAAAAATAAAAAAAATGTAACCTTTAGAGTCACTTTAGTTTCTCGAACTGGTTCAAGGTCGTTACTTGTTAATCCAGAACTAATATTCATTGCCTCACCATGCTGTACTGTGTCTTTGTAACTGGCTGACCAAATGGATGTCTTCTCTGTAACCCAATTGCTGATGAAAATCAAACATTTTGAACAAGGAATTCTCCATCCACAGTAAGTACCTGATGCAGAGTGAGGGGAAGGGTTCTCATAAAACACCATATTGCATGTCACTTTTCACTAAGATAACACTAATAAAATAAGCCACAGTGCCTTCTTTTTGAGCATTTACTGTAGATTGCAGCTCTCGTGAGTCTAAATGCCGCGTGCACACGCGTTTTTAATGTCATTTTTTAAACTGACGTTTTTCTCGTCGTTTTTTTTCTTGTTTCCTCTCCACCCTGTCTTGCGTACACACGATCATGAAAAAAACCGCTCGAGCAAAGCGCAGTGACGTACAACACATACGACGGCACTATAAAGGGGAAGTTCCGTTCGAATGGCGCCACCCTTCATGTTAGTAAAGTTTGTTGGGCGACGATTCGCGCTTTTCAGCCTCGTGCTTTTCAGTCCGTTACAGCGTGACGAATGTGCTATCTCCATTACGAACGCTAGTTTTACCAGAACGAGCGCTCCCGTCTCATACTTGATTCTGAGCATGTGCGTTTTTTTTTCCCCTCGTAAAAGCATACACACTACCGTTTTTCACGTCGTTAAAAAAAACGACGTGAAAAAATAGAGCAGGTTCTAATTTTTTTAGGCCATTTTTCACGTCGTTAAAAATGCTCTGGAGCCCACACACGATCGTTTTTTAAGCCCAATAAAAAAAATGGCATTTTTAACGACGTGAAATACGATCGTGTGTACGCGGCATAAGGCCTTGTACATACGACCGGTTTTCTCGCCAAGAAACAACAAGAAAACTGCTGGGAGAGCTTTCTTGCCGAGAAAAAAAAGTTTGTGTGTATGGTTTCTCGTCGAGAAAACTGCCGGGAATCTCGACGAGAAAAATAGAGAACCTGCTCTCTATTTTCTCGTCAGGATTCTCGTTTTTCTCGTCGGGATTCTCGTCAGACTGTTTCCCGACGAGAAAACCGGTCGTGTGTATGCTTTTCCGAGTCTTAAAAAATCGCACATGCTCAGAATCAAGTATAAGACGGGAGCGCTCATTCTGGTAAAACTAGCGTTCGTAATGGAGATAGCACATTTGTCACGCTGTAATGAACTGAAAGCACGAAGACTGAAAAGCGCCAATCGTCTCTCACCAAACATTTACTAACACGCAGTAAGACGAGACTAGCAAAAGCAGCCCAAGTGGTGGCGCCATTGCAATCGAACTTCACCTTTATACAGCCGTTGTACGTGCTGTAAGTCACCGCGCTTTACAACGACGAGATTTGGAATTGACAGTGTGTATGCAAGAAAAGCTTGACAAGAATCTCATCAAGCTTGACAAAAACAACAGGTTTTTTTACGACGAGATTCTCGGTCGTGTGTACGAGGCTTATCTGGTACAGAGAGCTGAAAGAATAGGTTTACCTTTAGCAACATGTTACATCTGTATTTAGGGTGCAACATGTAACATTCTGCTATGCACCAGTCCCCCTGCACACCCTGAGTGCTCCCTGTTACAGCAAGAGGGGGGTTCCTCTCTCCCACGGCCACTGTCACATTTAAAATTGGCGTGGCTGTGTGGAGCTCCACCCACACAGCCAAATCATTTATTCACAGCGGCCTGTGAATAAACAAACCGCAAGTCCCGTCTGCCACCATGGCAGATGGACTTGTTCTCAATTGACTATGAGGGCGCTGATCAGTTCTATCGTAATCCATTGATATTTCCTGCAGCTCCGTAGCTGACAGCCTGTATGGAGGTACGGCAGAGAACTGTAGGAAGTGTCTGCAGGAGCCTGACGTTGCACCCCTGATCCACTAATTGTAGGTGCAATGGTTTGCTGGTTCCTGTTTTAAAAAAAATATATAAATGCACATTTTTTTTGCCTGCGAAAACGTGCATTTATTATATTTTTTTAACAAAGGTAAATTTAGCCTTTAAGTTTGATTGTTTGCTATGAGAAAGAGTTTTTTTTTTTATAATCATTCCACTAGTTATCTACTTACTTGGAGAGCTGAAGCTATTTTCATTTAGCAGGGTCTCTTTAATCTGATTCTGTTTAATGAAAAACATTCTTCTGGCCTTCCGTCTGAAGCTTCTGACTTATAACCTCCCTAAGTCTGCAGTTTATACTGAGATACTGTACATGTTTAATGTATTTTAGGTAAATTCTACAAGGATAACCTTAATGTATGCACATATTTCATAACTTGATTCTACCAATATTAGATGTGAACACAAACAATAGGTATAAACTGGAAAAAACAGATTGACACAGAAATGATATACTGATTTCATAATCTATGCCTCCAAACACAATGAAAAATGAAAAATATAAAATGTAGAGACATCACATTGAATATACGGTACGGTTTCAATTAATGGCATGCATGGACATTTTAGACTGTAAATAAAAGATCTGGACAGCAAGAATTACTGGATGAAAAATAAGTAAATAGCAGCTAATGCCAAGTGGGCAAACGAAAGAAAGCGGAGTGATGAAGGCCTAGCAGATGTTAATCCTCCTGTCTGACCACAGATGTATGGTATGTTCTCTGGCACCAACAGGCACCTCCACAAGCTGCTTTGCTTTACTCAGTTGCACATGTCTTGGTGCCTCTGTGTCACTGTAACACCATCAATTTGCTGAAGTGAGTTAGGGTCTTTAACCCTGAGTTCCCAGAGCTAGGTAAATGTTTCTTATTTACTTTTCAGAGACATCCTGGAAACCTAGCACAATGATCTAACCAACCCTGACATCTGTTTACTATCTATCCACCTGCTTTAATAAGGTAGCTGGCTGCAAATCCCCTTCATACATGGCAAGATGCCTGGATAAATATTCTCATTTCACCAGACGCCAAGCTAGCGTCTGTTCCAGCAGGCTGTCCATGTGTCACCTGCTAGCAAATCACCTCATCTTCATAAAGGACGCTGTTGAAACAATGCTCCATGTAGTGAGTACTGCAACCATAACTTCTCAACTTCCTTGCAGTATTCATTTGGTATAGACAAGTCAAGTCAAGACTGAAAATCCAACACTTAGCCTCGTACACACGGCCGAGAATCTCGTCAGGAAAAAACTCGTAGTTTTTCTTGACAAGATTCTTGGACAAGAAACTTGTCCCAGCCGAGTGTACACACGCTCGATTCAAAGAACCCGCGGTTCTTTGAATGGAGCGAACGCGGTGACGTCATCGACTACGACGAGCGTGCGCTCGTCACATTCGATGCCGTCGCCGCCATCTTGCTACACCCTACCTATGCCTAGGAAGCTACCGCGCATGCGTCAAAGTCATTTCGAGCATGCGTGGGTTTCCACGACGACACACACACTTTTCTCGTCAAGAAACATGCTGACGAGAATCTCAACGAGAAAATGGAGAATCCTGACAAGAAAATAGAGAGCAGGTTCTCTATTTTTCTCGTCGAGATTCTTGTCGGTTTTCTTGACGAGAAACCTGATAGCCGCATACACACGACCGATTTACTCGGCAAGAAAGCTCTGCTAGCAAGTTTCTTGTCGTTTTTTGATGAGAAACTCGGTCGTGTGTACGAGGCTTTAGCCCAGGTTCACACTGGGCTGTGGGAGTGAAGCCGTGCGAGTTCAGCTGAACTCGCACGATTTCACTCTCGCTGGCAGTCCCGATTTCAGCCATGATTACAAAGACATCTGACACAGATGTCAATGTAAATTGCGTCCGAAATCGCAAAAAGTAGTACAGAAACTACTTTTTGAAATCGGTGTAGCGCCGCAGATGCGGCATCGCACCGATTAGGATGGTACCATTGCCCGCAATTTGCGGCAAATATCACCGTTTTGACATGCGATTTGACATGCCAAATCGCATGTCAAAACGCACCAGTGTGAACCAGGGCTTAGACCTTGTAAAAACAGTTTAAGCCCTGGTTCACACTGGTGCGATTTGACATGTCAAATCACATGTCAAATCGGCGATATTTGCCGCAAATTGCGGGCAATGGCACCGTCCTAATCGGTGCGATGCTGCACCGATTTCAAAAAGTAGTTTCTGTACTACTTTTTGCGATTTCGGCCGAGATTTACATTGACATCTGTGTCAGATGGCTTTGTAATCGCGGCTGAAATCGGGACTGTCAGCGACAGTGAAATCGTGCGAGTTCAGCTGAACTCGCACGGCTTCACTTCCGCAGCCCAGTGTGAACCTGGGCACAGACTGAAATAATCCTGGGATGTTTTCAGCACCAATATTTAAGCTTCAAATGGGACACACTATGATAAATAAGTGAATGCTGGGCAATCTCTTCTAAAGTGGCACTAAAGTCTGTTTTAAAAAAACATATTTTATTCAAGTATGTATTCTTAATGTGGTCTAAGGGATATGTGCTGCTAACCCCTGCCCCTCCAATACTCACCTGAGCTCCCTCTTGATCCAGCAATGTGCACTAGAGCCACGGCTGTTCAGGGACACCCTCTCCTCATTGGCTAAGACAGCAGAAGGAGTCATTGGCTCCCACTGCTGTCAATCACAGCCAGTGAGCCAATGAGTGAGTCGGGGGTGGGCCTGAGCCGCAGCTCTAGGTGTTTTATGGATGCATAGAGCAGGGCTCGGGATACTAAGTAGGCATTGCTTATGTCTTCAATGGATGCTTCTAGCACACACTAAAAACACTGATCAAAAAGGATCTATTAACTGTACATATAACAAAACAAAAAGCAGATGTAAAACAAGAAAAAACAAGTTCCATGACCTACAGTATGTACCCATGAGTTCCATGACCTACAGTATGTACCCATGAGTTCCATGACCTACAGTATGTACCCATGAGTTCCATGACCTACTGTATGTAACCATGAGCTCCATGACCTACTGTATGTAACCATGAGCTCCATGACCTACAGTATGTACCCATGAGTTCCATGACCTACAGTATGTACCCATGAGTTCCATGACCTACAGTATGTACTCATGAGTTCCATGACCTACTGTATGTAACCATGAGCTCCATGACCTACAGTATGTACCCATGAGTTTCATGACCTACAGTATGTACCCATGAGTTTCATGACCTACAGTTTGTACCCATGAGATCCATGACCTACATTATGTATCTATGTGTTTCATTAATACTTTTAAAGGGCAAGTGAAGTGAAAAATATATAGGTTGCCATTTTGTGAAAAATAGGATTTTTTGTACTCACCATAAAATCCTTTTCTCGTTCGTCCATGGACGGACACAGCACCATAAATCTTGACATGTGGGCTATGTTCCTGTTCATAGGAGAGGTCTAGGCAGAACATGTTAGTTATCTTAAAACATGTAACTTTAACAGAGTTGAACAGCCCCACCCAGGGGGCGGTCCCTCCGTACATAACCCTCCACCCTGCAGTCAGCAGCCTCAGTTTGTAGAAAAGCAGTACAAACTAAAAAAGGAGGGGTGGGTGCTGTGTCCGTCCATGGACGACAGAGAAAAGGTTTTTTCGGGGAGTAAAAAAAAATCCTATTTTCTCTTTTCGTCCATGGACGGACACAGCTCCATAAATCTTGACATGTGGGACGTCCCCAAGCAGTGTCAGAAAAAACGAGGGGTGGGAACAGCATCAAAAGAAGACTTAACTTCACCCCAAACAAACAGAGCTCCTCAGTGGAGGAGTTGCAAGCTCAACCAGCCGCCTGCAAAACCTTGCGGCCAAAGGAAGCATCCGAAGATGCACTCACGTCAACCTTGTAAAACCTTGAGAAAGTGTGAACAGACGACCAGGTCGCCGTCTTACACACCAGTGAGACAGATGCTAGATGTCGGAAAACCCAGGAGGCACCAATTGCCCTGGTGGAATGCGCCGCGGCAGGAAAGAGAGGCGCCCGCCCCTTAAGGGCATAGGCCTGGATGACGGTCTGCCTGATCCACCTAGAAATGGTGGCCAACGAGACCGTCAGGCCCTTCTGTGGACCAGACACCGACACTAACTGTGAGTCAGACTTCCAGAACGGAGCCGTAGCAGACAGGTACACCCGTAGGTCACGTACCACGTCTAAAGAATGTAGCGCAAACTCCTTGGGATGCGACGGCCGAGGACACAAGGACAGAAGTACAATGGCCTTGTTTAGGTGAAAAGCCGAAACTACCTAAGGAAGGCATGAAGGTTGCGGGCGTAGCACCGCTTATCCTTATGGAGGACCAAGTAAGGTGACTTGCAAGACAAGGCCGCCAATTCAGAAACCCTTCTGACCGATGTAATGGCAACTAGAAAGGCAACTTTCTGAGAAAGCGTTAAGAGAGGAATCTCCTTGATGTCCTCAAAGGGTGGTTCCTGAAGTACCGAGAGCACTAGATTCAAGTCCCACAGAGGAAGCGGTGGTCAAATCGGGGGAACCACGTGTCGGACCCCCTGCACAAACATACTTACCAGTGAGTGAGCCGCCAGGGATCGTTGGAAGAAGACAGCCAAGGCTGAAATCTGCCCCTTAATAGTGTTTAAGGCAAGTTTCAGATCCACTCCGTGCTGTAAGAAAAGCAGGATCCGAGAAACCGAATATGCCCGTGGGCGCCAGGCCATCTCTTCACACATAGAGATGTAGGCCTTCCAAGTGCGATGGTACTGTAGAACGTCCGGGAAGAAGATTTCCGGGCCCTCAACATGGAGGAGATTACCGAATCTGACAGACCATGGTCCTTAGTACCTGGCTTTTAATAGCCATGCCGGTAAAGCCAGCGACTGTACAACAGGATGAAGTATGGAACCTTGAGAAAGAAGGTCCTCCCGCATTGGCAGCCGCCAGGGAGCGTCAGCTACCAGTCTCACGAGGTCGGCGTACCAGGAACGCCGGGACCAGACTTTGGCAATTAGAATCACCAGTATCCCATCGGCCTCCACTCTGCGGAACAAACGAGGAAGCAATTCCAGTGGGGGAAAGGAATAATTCAGCCGATACTGACCCCATGGAGCCACCAACGTGTCCGACACGTCTGCCCAGGGATCCCTGGACCTGGCCACAAACCTTGACACCTTGCGATTGAGTCGAGAGGCCAGGAGATCCACAACTGTTGTGCCCCATTTCTGACAAAGTAATTGAAAAACCTCCGGGTGTAACAACCATTCCCCCTTGTCCAGCATCTTGCGACTCAGATAGTCCGCCTGCCAGTTTCCTACGCCCGGATGTAAACAGCCGATAGAGTCGGCACGCTCCTTTCGGCCCAACTTAGGATGTGAGCGACTTCCGACGCTGCGGCCGAGCTCCTTGTTCGTCCCTGATGGTTGAAAGAAGCCATGGCGTCGTCCGACTGGATCTTGACCAGACGCCCTTGAAGTCTCTTGCTGCCAGGTGAGGGTGTTAACCACTACACCACTGTGCTGCCCCCCAGAGTGGCATCACAGACATACACAAAGCCCTGTACCGTTAGGTCAGCCAGGCTTACGCACTCTGGAGGAAGCTGATGCTCCTCTACTGTCTGTTGCAAAATCCTTGCCCATTCAGTGAATGTCTGAGACACCAAAGTCGCAGTCAATATAGGTCGCAACGCTGACCCCAGCATGGTGAACCTGAAGCGGGTCACCGCTTCGGACCACCTATCAGTAGGGTCCTTAAAGGCAGGGGATCCCTCTACCGGGAGAGTGGTTACCTTATGTTCCACGACCGGAGGAGAGGCCCATTTTTTTTTTTTTTAAAAAGGCACTCCCCAAAAGGATAACAGACCGCCATGCGCTGAGGGACCACAAAGGACCTCTGCGGCCATTCCCATTCCTTATTTATGAACTTTCAAAGAAAGTAACATAAGGAAAAAACTTTCACAAAGCGGTCAGATTTGTCTGACCCAAAGGAAACAGACTCCTCTGCGGAAGTCCCAGCTGCACCAACCAGCTGGAGAGTGTCCCACACAGCATCAGAAGTACACTCATAAGTGCCCTGTCTAGCACTCCCCAGAAAATGGCGGGGGGCACTTTTTTTACCCCCCTCACGCACGCGCCGTTTCTACCCTGGCAACAAATGATTCCAGGACTGTCGACAGCGTATCCATGGAAACCGCAGGTGCAGGGGCACCGTTAGCTGGGCCATTTAGGGGAGGAAAGGTCACATACTGACTCCACTAACACCCACTGACAGCCCTCAGGGACCAAGTGAAAAACACTTAAGAAGCCCACCCTCCTTGCTGCACTGACTGGGGGGGGGGTAACCCAGGGGACTCACCACCCAGAGGGAGACCGCTCAGCACCGCTGCCCGCCTTGTATACACAGCGTGTGTGTGATGAAAAAAAAAACTGTGAGGAGAATGAGCTGTGCGCCATACATAAAGCCAGTGCTAGAGGCCAAACCCCACTCCAAAATGGCCGCCAGACGCCTTAGATAAAAAGGGCGCGGACTACAAGAAAATGGCCGCCCGCAATACGGACCTGCGCCACAGCGTGGCCACGACAAAATGGCCGCCAATGGAAATTTTAAAAGAGAAAACAGACACACTAAAAGTGGCGTCGGCGCAGCAAAAAATGGCGCCCGAGCCCCAGAATGTGGACTAGAAGGCCATGCAGAGACCTCCCAGGAAACAGACCCTCCCCTCACAGAAAGCTGACCCCGGCGCCCCACGGTCCCCCACAGGGACACCCTGGTCGCAGCGGGCCCTAGGGCAGGAGGGGAAAGGGCGACAGAGAGCAGGGAAAGGGAGGAAAAGAGAACCCCTTAATCCCGGGAATGCCCAGCTGTTCCATCCTGCCGAGACAGGAGGAACCGTACTTACCCGTCCTTGCGAGGACATGCTGGCGCATCCATGACAGACCCACAACCGATGGTATGGAGTAGCTGCCGGCCCGGTCCACTGTGAGTGAGACAGCAAGCAGCCCAGTCATATGTGGACCCCAGAGAATGTGCTCACCGGCCACCCCTGCAGCCATGGGGTACGTCGTGGCAGAATCAGCGCGTAGCTAAGGACTGGCACGCTCGATGGCTGGACTGGGAAGACTACAAGGATCTTTAATATCCAGCCTGTCGCCCAGCTGGCAGTTGATAGAAGATATCACAAAAAAAAAATTAAAAAAAAAAAAAATTTGTCAGGACTCTGGGCCCAAAGGGAGCCACGTCCTTCTCCTCTGAGGCTGCTGACTGCAGGATGGAGGGTTATGTACGGAGGGACTGCCCCCTGGGCTGGGCTGTTCAACTCTGTTAAAATTACATGTTTTAAGATAACTAACATGTTCTGCCTAGTCCTCTCCTATGAACAGGAACATAACCCACATGTCAAGATTTATGGAGCTGTGTCCGTCCATGGACGAAAAGAGAAATGCTTGTTGTCTGGCTGTCTATAGATTCTATCTGAGCCAATGGCCCAGGATGAGCAAACAGCAAGTGAAGTTGGAGTAAAGATCTTAGCCAAGCCAAATAAATTATTGCTTTTCAGGAGGGGTTAACAATGGCAGCCTACTGTAAGTATGTACATCAAGCAGCCTTTTAATTGTGTGTAACAACTGTTAATATCAATGTGTTTCCTCATTTGGAAAAAATTACAATGAGCTACGCTCCAGGCACTTCTCAGACTACTACTATGCGGGCTACATTGCTGATATCAAACAGTTTTTGGTGTGCCACAGGTAAATTATCCTTTCTGATAATGAATAATATAACTGCATGCAGAAGTAAAAGGGAACATTTCTGAAATGCAGTGATAATAGCCAGCGCTCATATACATTTATATTTAATGAGATAGTTATGTGTGGCTAATGAAAAACGTATGCAATATTGCTACCAAAAATACATCCCAAATAATTCTAACTGCTTTATTCATTATTCTCCAGTTCTACTAAAAGAAAAAAAAAAGAAAAATTTAGAGATTTTTTTTTTTAAATCAGCGCCAGGTAAGGTACCTACATGAATGCTGAGTGTCCATTGTGCTGGTGGTTGCTCTGTTCCTTGAGACATTCATTGCTCCCCACCCCCCTCCCCTGATACCATCACAGATGTGACCTTCCAGTGCTGTGGGGATTATGAGATTATGATGAGCTCTACCTGTCACAGGCACTATTCAAAAGTGCCAACCATGCCCGCCATTTCTATGAATGGAGGACCGGCAGATAAATGAAAGGCCCATCTCCTCTATTCATAGCAAGAGTTTTTTGGGGGGAACAGATGGTACATCTATGAATGGAGCAGGGAGGCAGAAAGGTTCATCTGTGACTGGTGAGACTCTCGTTTTAGATAACAGCTCCGGGGGGGTATCTAGGGGACTGAAAATTTCAAGTATGGCAATCACTAGCACATAGTCGCAGCCTGCACTTTGAAGATATCCTTCCATTGACAGTCGTATCATTGGAGGGCTTAGGTGCTGATTTTGACAAATAGAAGATGTTTTCACATCAGCCCCATCGCTGTCTCGCCTATTGCTAAAACTAGACACATGCTTGGTGAATAAAAATGTTCACTTTAAAGTGGTTGTAAAGTCATTTTTTAAACTTTTACCTACAGGTAAGCCTATACTAAGGCTTACCTGTAGGTAAAAGAAATATCTCCTAAACCTTTACGGTTTAGGAGATATTCCCCTCGCAATGCGCCGCTGACAGCAGCGGCGCATGCGCACAGGGGATTCTCGGGCTGAAGGCTCGGCAGACGCCGAGCCTCGCCGAAACGAAGTCTCCCACGCGCATGCGCGGGAGTGAGACATTGCGGCTCCAGCCACTCACAGTGCTGAAGCCGCGATACCCAGAAGACACGCCAAGGCAACATGACATCTCCCTCGGCGTGGACCAGGTAAGTTCCCGACGCCTCGTTCTAAGGTAAGTATTTCATAATGAGCTAGTATGCTGTGCATACAAGCTCATTATGCATTTTCCTTTACAGGTGTAAAAAAAATAGCGGGTATACAACCGCTTTAAGTGAGAAAAAAAGAAGGATAGCAGGTCCATTGTGTGACTTTTCCACATCCCATGTCCAATGTAAATTTTAGGTGTATATAAACTCTTAACAATGAGCATCTCTATTTGCTTCTCCCTCTTTTAAATATACCATTAAAGTGGTTGTAAACCTCAGACATGAAATATGAACAAAATATATCCCTCATGTGTACTTGTCTCTATTTAGAGCGCTAAATATCATTCCTGTCTGCTGCTTTGCTCCCCTGCTATCAGGATGAATCACTACTGACAAGTTTTCCTGACAACAAGAGAAAAATTCCTGTGTGAAGGGAGAAGCATCCCTTACCCCCAACCAGCTGTCAGAGCTCTCCTCACTGAGCTCTGCAGAGTGTAACTTCAGCTCCCCGCCCCGATTTCTGGAACTTATGCCACGTACACACGACCATTTTTAATGACGAGAAAAATGACATTTTTTAAAATGGACATTAAAAATGATCGTGTGTGGGCTTTCCAGCAGTTTTGCCAACGAGAAAAATGCAGAGAATCGCGACGAGAAAAATTGGAACATGCTCTAATTTTTCACATCGTTTTTTACATCGTCGTTTTTCTCGTCATGAAAAACGGCCGTGTGTAGGCTTTAACGACGCGAAAAAAAATGCGCATGCTCAGAATCAAGTATGAGACGGGAGCGCTCGTTCTGGTAAAACTAACGTTCGTAATGGAGATAGCACATTCGTCACGCTGTAACGGACTGAAGAGCACGAGGCTGAAAAGCGTGAATCGTCTCTCACCAAACTTTACTAACATGAAGGGTGGCGCCATCCGAATGAAACTTCCGCTTTATAGTGCCGTCGTACGTGTTGTACGTCACCGCGCTTTACTCGAACATTTTTTTCCACGATAGTGTGTAGGCAAGGCAGGCTTGAGAGGAAACACGAAAAATCACGTCGAGAAAAATTCAGTTTTTTTCAATGACATTAAAAACGGTCGTGTGTACGCGGCATAAGACAAGCTGTATAAATTCTGCACTTTGAATGGCTGTAGAGAGAAAAAGACTGCAGCTAGGCAGGTACAATTTTTGTGGGAGAATTAGTTTCATCTCTGTGTATCACCTAGAGCCAGTCACTTCACTGGGTATATGTAAGGGTTTGCAACGACTTTAACCGCTTGCAGACCGCTGTACGACTTTTTACGCTGACAGAATGTCACGGCTGCGCAAACGGGCATATATATACATCCCCTTTAATTTGCCGCCGCGTGATCGCACGCGCGCGCCGCCGCCGGCGCACTCGCTACCCTTTCGCAAGCTCCGCGACCGTGCCTGCGGGACCCGCGGACTCGATGTCCGCCGGTGTCCCGCGATTGGGTCACAGAGCTGAACAACGGGGAGATGTCAGTGTAAACACAACATCTCCCCGTTCTTCCTAGTGACATGTCACTGATCGTCTGTTCCCTCTCATCGGGAACAGCGATCAGTGACGTGTCACGTGTAGCCACGCCCCCTAACAGTTAGAATCACTCCCTAGGACACACTTAACCCCTTCAGCGCCCCCTGCAGGTTAACTCCTTCACTGCCAGTGTAATTTTTACAGTAATCAGTGCATTTTTATAGCACTGATCGCTGTAAAAATTACAATGGCCCCAAAATGGTGTCAAAAGTGTCCGATGTGTCCGCTATAATGTCGCAGTCACGTTAAAAAAAATTATTAATAAAAATGCCATAATACTATCCCCTATTTTGTAGACGCTATAACTTTTGCGCAAACCAATCAATAAACGCTTATTGCGATTTTTTTTACCAAAAATATCTAGAAGAATACGTCTCGGCCTAAACTGAGGAAAAAAATAATTTTTATATATTTTTGGGGGATATTTATTATAGCAAAAAGTTAAAAATATTGAATTTTTTTCAGAATTGCCGCTCTGTTTTTGTTTATAGCGCAAAAAATAAAAAATGCAGAGGTGATCAAATACCACCAAACAAAAGCTCTATTTGTGGGAAAAAAAGGAAACACATTATGTTTGGGAGCCACGTTGCAAGACCGCTCAATTGTTATTAAATTGTCATTTGTCATTAAAGCGACGCAGTGCCGAATCGCAAAAAGTGTCCTGGTCTTTGGCCAGCCAAATGGTCCGGGGCTTAAGTGGTTAAATGGCTTTTGTTGTATACTGTATGTTTGATAAGTTCAACAAAATACCTGTTAATCCTGCCAGAAATCTTTTGAGATGATAACTTTCTGTGCTGCACTATTATCAGTTGCCATTGTTCCTAACTCTAGGAACTATAGAACACCTCCCCTATGTTACAGACACGAGAAGAGGAAAAGGGAGGGGGGGTGATCAGAGTCCTAACACACTTCCTGTCCTGGGGTGACAACACTTCTGCTTAATAGATACAGTACAGCAAGTGTGGTTACCCTAGGACAGGACGTAATTTACTGGCAGGATCACCAGGAGAAAATAAAGGAACAGAAGCCTGGAAAAAAATGAATGCAGTTACCACATCTATGGACTGTTGCAATATATTACATGTTTTTGCTTTAATAAATCTGAATGTGGTATAATGTTGAATATGTGATATATGTTTTTCCTAGCCATTTAACTACTACAGTTAAACAGAAATGTCTCACTGGTTTAGAAAACGAGAGAGGTGCTAATTATGTTATTAGGCTTTTTATTGAAGGCCTAGTGTCCTAGGAGTGTCAAAGAACAGAACAACTGTGAATCTGGTGAGCTCTTCTAGAATCATGATGAGCTTAGCAGCAATTGCTTTCACTTAACCCCGTAATTAAGGATAGAGTAACTGTCACTTAAAATACTATTGCTTTTCCTATAACTGCACCTTGTTACCCTAAGCTGCAATACTATTATAACTACATAGGAATGACTGCTCTCTAAGAACATGAAAATACCCGTAAAATATTAACAGGTTTCTTAAAGAGGAACTTCACCCTTAAAAAAAACGAAATAAATAAAATAAAAGTCAGCAGCTATAGATACTGTAGCTGCTAACATTTGAAAATTTGGTACTTACTAGTCCCAGGCAAAAATAGTTAATGTTGATAGAAAGAGTTCCGCTTTAAGGCTGTTTAAATCTCACCTACACAACATAACTGCTGTCTTTAAGCCCAGGTTCACACGGAATGTGGGTTTGAAATCGTGCGTTCAGCTGAACTCGCACGATTTCAAACCGGCATTTCAGTCTGACTTCGGGGGGCGATTTGAGAGACATCTGTGCGGGGTTATGCACCGATGTGTATTGAAATCCCCCGACGTCGCCAAAAGTAGTGCAGGAACTACTTTTGGGAATCGGTGCGGTGTTGCACCGATTTGGACGGTGACGCTGCCGGCAATAGGCTCCGATTTGGCATGCGAATTGACATGTCAAATAGGCACGGTGTGAACGAGGGCTACAGCTACTCTTGATCGTATGTCTTCAGGAAACTCCTTTTTTGTGAGGAATGGTTCACATCAGCTGATGCTTCTTATGAACAGCAAACTTAAACAGTGCTAAACAGGATGAGATACTTTATGAGCTGAATAACTGCTGAATAACTGCTGCCCTGTAGCCAGTCAGTGATATGTAAGGGCCAGTTCACACCAGACGCAGTTCCGTTCAGTTCCGTGTGCTTTTTTTCTGCACAAAATGCATGCACAGTGTTTTCCATGTATTCCAATGGCTCTAGTTCACACCATGCAGTCAGTTTCCGGTCAGATTCTGCACCGGAAACTGACTGCATGGTGTGAACTAGAGCCAACTAGAGCCATTGGAATACATGGAAAACACTGTGCATGCATATTTAGTACAGAAAAAAGGCACACGGAACTGCATCTGGTGTGAACTGGCCATTAAAGGATAACATGGACTCAATATAATCATACCCTCACCATACTTTCCATGCCTTTAAAAGAAATTAACAAGTACAAATAGGCAATAATGAAAAAATTCCACAATCAATACAGCAAAAAAGGAAATGCTCTTTGTACTTTATCATCTACAGCTATACTGTGAATAGCCCACCACTTAAAACTACAGGAAAACTCCAAACTGAGCTCTAACGCATCATGGTTTCAAGCATAAATCAGTACTAGATTTACTATTTATAAACCTTCAAATAAAGCTTTTTGGCCAGGATAGTGCCTAGCACCCACAATGGAAACCCAAATAGTAATATCACTAACAATGCATAGTTCACAACAATGCAATGTAACAAAAAGCGGGCTTAAAAATAATGAAATTCATGCCCGATGCTCATTAATATGATTGGCTATGTATAAAAAGGATTATGCCCTGGGACAAGACAGGGGCCTAACGCAGGAATGGTTGACAGATAAGGCGCAGCTCAAAGGCTCCTGCATACCATTCCACTGGCTCTCTCTCTCTGCTCCAGGCCCTGGTCATTCAAGGAACCCGTCCTGCTCTGCCCATCCACAGCAATACAAACCCCAGGCCGCTTTCTATGTGTATCAATCACATCTCAAAGTGAGCGTACAAGCTTCAGCTACCATTCCTGCTTCAGCATTGCACACTGTTGCAGCGCGCTGGTGCGGCCATCGAGGGGATAGAGCAGGTGGTGAGGAGGCGATACAACAAGTATGCTGCACAAATATATCAATGTATACATACAATTACTATTTTTCAGGACTAGGGCTACACAGCACAAAAGAATGAATCTCCCCCTGCGGCTATTGTGTTCTACTAGTTGGCCCAGTCAACTGTCAAATACCTAGACATTGCCTGCATCTGATTGGTTGCAGGCACTGTTCATCTGACAGTTTTTTTCTGCCCAACTTCTCCAATATTTCAATTGAAGGATGTCAGGTAGGAAACGGCTGGCAGGGCAACTCAATGGGAGAATTTTGTCTGCTTCCATATGACCTAAAATTAAATTTGCTCTGTGTATGACTGGCAAGTCATGACTGTACCTCAAAAAACACAAGTCTCTTGGATCCACTTTATACAGTAATCCCTTGTGGAGGACTATCGCTTATATTTGATTTTAATATATCTTATCAGTGCAACACTGGGCAGTACAGCCTACACTCCATACAGGTGAAAAGAAATGTACTTCTGCACTACTAATATAAAGTAGAATTCTTTAGAATGTAAGCTCTATGAGCAGGGCCCTCCTGTACCCTCTGTATTGTACTGTAATTGTGCTGTCCCCCCTCTACATACGGCCCCTTTCACACGGACGGATAGAATGGTGCTTTTAGCTGCGGATTTTCACACAATGCTTTCCTATGGCCCCATTCACACACAGCGTTTAGCTGCGATTTCGTTACATGCGGTTTCGTGCGAATAGAAAAAATAGAATTGAATGCGTCCAGGTGCGATGTAGCGCAGCTATATGCACATAACCGCAGGTAATCGCAGTCTTTTGTGTCAACTGCGGATAGCAGCGTGAACAAAAGAAAAAAAACAACAGGAAGCACATCAAAATAAAAACGGTTGCTATGGAGATGACAATAATGGTCGACTGCAGCTAAACACAGCCGCATGTAAACGCAGCTAATCGCAGTGTACAAATGCAGCTAATCGCAGTGCCTGAAGCCTTGAATTTCACAGAACAAAAAGATGCTTTTTACTGCGGCAATTTTGCCGTCCGTGTGAAAGGGGCCTAAAGCGCTGCATAAACTGTTGGTGCTATATAAATCGTGTATAATAATAATAAATTGTGTATAATAAAGTAAGTGCTATATATTAAATCTGAGCGGTTGCTGCTTCACACCAACTGTTCTTAGCATACAGGTGAATGGGAGCTGTTATACAGGAACTAATGTGTGTTGGTAATGTGGGTTAAGAGGGCATTAGATTATAGGGACACAGTGAAAAAGCACATCTGCAAAGGCCTTAGTGGAAAAATATCACTGGCTTATCATTTCAATTGCCAAAATGGCAGATAAGGCCTAGCATGTTAGAGTGTCATTTTTATTAAGATACAGATTAGCTCCACAGATTTGAACAAATACTGTAGTCTGCAATACAGCAAAAAAAATACATGCAAATTGATTTACAGCTGAGAACTGTCTGCAAGTATAATCCACAATATTTTAGTTGTTATACGTGATGGACTACAGTTTGCCCATTGAAGCCCTGTACACACGATCAGATTTCCTATGGTTTTTTAACCGATGGATTTTTCCATCGTAAAACCGATGAAGCTGACTTTCATCAGTCTTGCCTACACACCATCAGTCCAAAAACCGACCGTTCCAAACGCGGTGACGTAAAACACTCCGATGAGCCGAGAAAAATGAAGTTCAATGCTTCTGAGCATGCGTCGACTTGATTCTGAGCATGCGTGAGTTTTTTATCCAATGGAGTTCCCCACAGACGATAGTAATTTGCTATCGGTTTTTTAACCATCGGATAAATTTAAAACATGTTCTATTTTTAAACACCGATGGAAAAAAGACAGATGGGGCCCATACACGATCGGTTTGTCCGATGAAAAAAGTCCATCGGACTGTTTTCATCGGTTAAACCTATCGTGTGTACAGGGCTTAAGAGTTTAGCTGTGTTACTAAATCATTATTAATAGATTGTGACGCTAACCAAATGTTATTGTTTTAACAGGACAAAAGTTTCTTGGATAATTTCATCATCATGGTAGCACATAGAAATAATTTATTATTTCTGTTGGATACATATTGTTTGGAAATGCAGCAATCCACGTAAAATTTTAATTATGTTGAAGGAATGCTTTGGCCATATACAAAAAAAGCCCCATGCAGAGCACATTTCCATGTTCTCTCTGGTATTTCATTCTGCCCCCCAAACTGCCAAAACCCCAAAACTATAATAATGTACTATGTCTCCACTGATATGAGAGGATGGTAAGCACAACCATTTCATTGTTCATGCCTATGCACCGAACAAACCCTCCTAGCAACTTTCTGATCTCAAAGGAGCACTGTTGATCACCTGAGAAAATTCATTTCAGATGACTGATTTGTCCCTTAGATAGGCTGACCTGTGCCTACAAGAGGTCGCAGAAGACAAATGAACATATCTTGAACCATTACTGTAGCAGGACTGAAGGATATTAACTTAATGCCAAGGGCTAGCTATAAACATAATAAGCGATCCAAGATTTAAAGTGGTGGTAAACCTCAGACATGAAATATGAACAAAGCATCTATAGCAGGGATATGCAATTAGCGGACCTCCAGCTGTTGCAAAACTACAAGTCCCATCATGCCTCTGCCTCAGTGTCATGCTTGTGGCTGCCTGAGTCTTGCTATGCCTCATGGGACTTGTAGTTCTGCAACAGCTGGAGGTCTGCTAATTGCATATCCCTGATCTATAGCATGTACTTTTCTCGAAGAAGAGAACTAAGTGTCATTTCTGTCTGCTGCTTCATTCCTCTGCTATCAGCAAAAGTCACTTCTGACAAGTTTTCCTGACACCAAGAAAAAAAAAGGTGACAGGGGAGGGACCTCCAGCTGATTGACAACCTCATCTTTGTTCCTGTGTGGAGGGGGGTGTGTCTCTTTCCTCCAATCAGCTCTGCGAGCTCTCCTCACTGAGCTCTGCAGAGTGTAATTTCAGCTCTCTGATCCCTGCTTTCTGAACCCTCAGACAAGCTTTATACATTCTGCACTTTGAACAACTGCAGAGAAAAGATGGATGTAGTAGGATTTGTTTCATCTCTGTGTATCACCTGAGGCCAGTCACTTCATTGGGTATATAAGGGTTTACAACCACTTTAACAATCAGAAAATCTTTTTTTTTTTTATATATATGGGGGAGCTTTTCATTTTGCATAATCGTCGGTAATTATATGGTTATCCAAGATTTGGCAATCAAGGGATGTATCTTACAGGAGAGCTTCTCATGCATTTGTTCTATCATTTTGGTAATGTGTACGATCAATTAGAGGTTTTCTCCCCACCTCCTAATCACAAGATCAGTCATCCAGGTATAGATGTTTACAGACAAATTTAAATTTCCCAATCAACCATTAATGTTATGGAGTATCAAGATCAGTATCAACAGGATCATTAGTGTGACAAGGGCCTTAGGGTAGCCTTTCATTTTGCAATTTTTTTTTCTGCTTATTTGGATACTTCTTGAAAATTATCCACATGTATTTACTATATACAGTAAATATACAAAGTCTACACACCCCTGTTAAAATGTCAAGTTTCTGTAATGTAAAAAAATGAGATAAAGAAAAATAATTTCAGAACTTTTTCCACTTTTAATGTGACCTCTAAACTGTGCAACTCAATTAAAAAATATACTGAAATCTTTTAGCAGGGGCAAGTAAAAAAAAAAAAAAACTAAAATACTGTGGTTGCATAAGTGTGCACACCCTCTTATAACTGGGGATGTAGCTGTGTTCAGAATTAAGCAATCACATTCAAAACCATGTTAAATAGGAGTTAGTACATACTTGCCATCATTTAAAGTTCCTCCTAACCCCAAATAAAGTTCAGCTGTTCTAGTAGGTCTTTCCTGACATTTTCTTAAGACCCCTTTCACACTGGGTCCCTTTGCAGGCGCTATTGCATTAAAAATAGAGCCTGCAAACCGACCTGAAACAGCCGCTGCTGTGTCTCCAATGTGGAAGCCCAGAGGGCTTTCACACTGGAGCGGTGCGCTAGCAGGACGGTAAAAAAAAATCCTGCTAGCAGCATCTTTGGAGCGGTGAAGGAGCGGTGTATATACCGCTCCTCCACCGCTCCTGCCTATTGAAATCAATGGGGCACCGCGGCTTTACCACCGGCAAAGCGCCTCTACAGAGGCGCGTTGCGGTGGTTTTTAACCCTTTCTTGGCCGCTAGCGGGGGTAAAACCTGCTAGAAAGAGGAACTTCATCTTTCAGAATGACAACGACCCAAAGCATACATCAAAATCAACATTTTTACCAGAAGAAGATTAAAGTTTTGAAATGGCCCAGGCAGAGCCCAGACCTGAATCCGATTGAAAATCTGTGGGGTGATCTGAAGACGGCTGTGCACAGGAGATGCCCTCGCAATCTGGCAGATTTGGAGTGTTTTTGCAAAGAAGAGTGAGCAAATTATGCCAAGTCAAGATGTGCCATGCTGTTAGACTCATACCCAAAAAAACTGAGTACTGTAATAAAATCAAAAGGTGCTTCAACAAAGTTTTAGTTTAAGGGTGTGCACACTTATACAACCATATTATTTTGTTGTACAGTTTATAGGTCACATTAAAGGTGGAAAAAGTTCTGAAATTATTTATCTTTGTCTCATTTTTTTTACATCACAGAAACCTGACATTTTAACAGGGGTGTGTAGACTTTCTATATCCACTGTATATATATATATATATCACATTACTTCAAAGGCAAAATCTTGACTCCACAAAAATCTGAAAATCTTTACCAAACACATGACTAATCTTTTCTATATATTCAGTGAGTTTCTATGTACATTTCAGTGAGTAAACAGCTAAATAAGTATCAATCCCTGTAAGACTGGGACAAAGGTTGGATTTGGCTAAATCCTTGTCACTCAGACTTCTGGCCTTCGCAAGATAACAGATCTCCACAAGGTGCACACAGTAGGCTAACAATGCCTTGGCTTTTATCTACCATTGTGAGGGCTGGTTCTTACTGGACTTAGGTTTGCTTTTGATAAATTGTACCCTTCAACGTTAGGCAATTTTAAAATCGACTTTTCTAGAGACTTACTGCACAATTTTTTTTTTGCATTATTATGCAATACGCTCTATACAAGCTGTGAAGGGATGCTTAAAAGTCAAGAATTTATCAACTACTTATCTGATTCCCCTTTGTATGTTCATCTTTACAACTAGAAAAGCTAGTATTAGGCATGCCATACACAGTTCAAATTTCGGCCGGTTCAGCAGGAACAGCCCAAGATTTGAACCATGTATGGGCATGCTAAATGTACTAAGTTAACCTGGTCACCCTGGACCAGGAAGCAGCTGTGCCGTTCACGTGACACCGCTCCTTCCCATCCTCCAGCGTCTCTTCGTCCCGCGCTCTCCCGGACAGGGGAAGTGATCCCGGTGTTGCAGCGAGCGGCCAGTGGCCTCCACCTACTGTGCCAGGAGGGAGTTTCTTCTGCTGAGAGCTATATGTCTTTTACATGGTCTGACATACGAGTCTGGGATCCAGTGAATTGCTGTGGTACACGCTAATTGGGACTGCATCTATATTGGTTTCATCTGGAGCAGATTGTGCCTTTCGATCAAAGCTTCTCCTGATCCTCTGTAGTGGGGGGTCACGGAGCTCTGGTAAGCAGGCATTACCTTTATTTGGTGGTGGATTTCACTGTTTTCCTTCAGATATGATATCCTGAGGAGTAAGTAATCATACATGATATCCACACTTTCAACTTCAACAAAGTTCTGGACAGTTGTTGGTATTGGCATTCATATAAAACTCTTCACAGAAAGATTATGTTATATTGTCATGTTAGCTAGAAAAAATGCCTATGACAGAGGGGTTCTTTATACCTATTTATTGCTAGCTCCTTAACATTTTTAAAGAGACATTCCCATATCAACTATTTTATTATGGCACCTGAAAACCGTGCCAAATATGGCCCTCGTCCCTTCTATTTAACAATTGTAAGCTGGCTATAGCCAAGGTCAGGATGACAGCCAAGATTGGAGATACTGTTTCTTGCAATGATCAAATTATGTTAGAATGAATCAAAGTAGTTTCTAGTTTTCATAATTTGCTAAGTAATTTCTTTATGGCCTTACATTGTTTGCTAATAGTAAAATCCTCATGGACATCACAAGGAATGGGAAAAAAAAATAATAATATATATATATATATATATATATATATATATATACACACATACAGTGTATATATATATATATATAGATATATATATATCTATATATCTATATATATAGATAGATAGATATATATATATATTTATATAATATATATATACTAAACCGGTGTGAGTATGAAGTTTTAGCATAGGGTATTTACTATATATGTGTATTCCACGCTTATATAGATCTCTATACATGTACATATCAACATCTGGTCTGTTCTTCTCCCTTAAATGACAACACATTATCACTTTGAGTAATATGTGCCCATAAGGGTCACATCTGGCTAACCAGCTGGACCACCTTGGGCTATACCATATATAGTTCTGCAAACAGCTATGGAATGTGATCAACTAGTGAACCACGGGCCCTACCAAAGACTGATTCAGTATCTGGGACTACATAAATCACCACTGTTGTTTAAACCGATCTGCATTAAAAGTACAATTTTTAAAGAAAACAATTGTTTAGGCAACAAGCTCTATTAAATCATATCTCAGACAAAACACAGATACAAATGTGTATTTTTGTACATAATAACAACGTTTATTATACACTAAAGCTAGCTATGCTATACATGGACGGAATAAGGGGATGAATTGGCCCCCCCTTCTGCTCCCCCATCACATAGTTTGATTGACAGCAGCAGGAGCCAATGGCTCCCTCTGCTATGGATCTGTCCTGTGAGGAGGGACAGAGCAGAGAGAGCCGCTACTCTTGTGAACATCACTAGATCATGATGGGGCATAAAAGGGGGCTTTGAGGGGGCTGCTGAATACAGAACTTTTCTTACATTCATGCGTAGAATGTATGAAGGTAAAAAAAACTTCAGACTTTAGAACCACTTTTACATTCATGCAAGCATAATGACCACTTCCATATATGGTCAATAATGCCCCCTGGAAACCCCCACCTCTTTGTTTATATAGCAGTGGCATCCTGCCTTATTTCTAGGATGTTGTCAAGATGCTCCCAATCACTACTGCTCACCCTCACCACCACAGGAGCTCCCTCTCTTCAATTCAAATCCCTGCGCATGTGCAGTTTGCTATCTCCTCAGTTCCAGTTGGTTTGAGAGAGAGAGAACGCGAGAGAGAACAAGAGAGAACCACCCGACACATTTAGGGCTCTTTCACACGAACGGACCGTTCAGGTCCGCCTGTCAGATTTTTAGGCGGACCTGAACGGATGCTCCATGTACCACTATGGAGCCGGTGACATGTCCGCTGACATCCGACCCGCTCCGATCCGTCAAAGTGTGACGGAGGAAAACACTACTTTTCCATCCGTCTGCGGATCGGATGACAACGGACTCTACGGTCTGTCGTCATCCGATCCCCCATAGGGGAGAGCGGCGCTCTGACAGGTCGGTCCCTGCACAGTGTGCGGAGACAGACCTGTCATCTGCCTGCTCAGCGGGGATCAACGGAGCGATCCCCGCTGAGCAAAGCGGAGCCTGCACAAGGACACGGATCGTGTGAAAGGGGCCAAAAGCAGTTTCTATATCACAGACTCTCTGCCTGCAAAATTTGGACTGGCCCAAAAAAATGCCTGCTGCATGCAGCAATCCCTCCCAAAAGCATCCACCAATCAGCAGACCACAGAATGTCTTCAGAACACTCCCAAACTAGTTATATCTTTTAACACCTTTGAAAAATAAATTACCTCCATCATTTCCTTTCAACCCTGTTATAGCCTTTCTAGGTCCTCTGTTTTGTGGGGTAGAAAAAGTTACCCGCAGTTAATAGTTAATAATAGCACTGGGGTTGATTTACTAAAACTGGAGAGTGCAAAATCTGGTGCAGCTGTGCATAGAAACCAATCAGCTTCCTGTTTTTAAAAAAAAAGCTTAAAGCAGTTGTTTTCCCCTGGTTTAGGAGATATTCACCCTGCATTCAGCTGATGACATCAGTGGCGCATGCGCTCTGAAGGTCCGGCGTATCGTACCGGAACTACAGAGCTCCTTGCTGAAATGGAGGGCTCCCAATGCGCATGTGTGGGAGTAATGTCATTGCGGCTCCGGCCATTCGCAGCGATGGAGCCCACAAACCCGGAAGACACGCTGGGGGACATGTCAGCCCCTCATCGGTGACCGGGCACCTCTGCGGGAGCTTTGTTCTAAGGTAAGCATTTCATAATGTGCTAGCACGTAATGCATACTAGCACATTATGCTATTGTCTTGCAGGTTTTTTTTTCCCAGCGGTTTACTACTGCTTTAACCGAACAAGATAAAGTTAGAAGCTGATTGGCTACCATGCACCACTTGATCCTTGATGACGCCCTGGAGGAGGGGCGAAACGCGTCTACGTATTTCCGGTTTTATGTACCAGTGACGGAACTTCCGGTATCCGTGGAACGCACGCCGCTGATGCGAACCCAGGAACACACTGATCCTTGTTTTGCTTAGCTGTCTTGTGAGTGACATTTATGTAGCAGCGCAGTGATTTAGTACCGGCAGTACTTCACATGTGTACTTTTTTTGTCTTTTGCTTTGGCATGAACTATCTCCCTCGATCCTCTTGAGATATATGGAAGCACCTCTGAAAATTCGGATACACGTATCAGACCTCCTAAATCTTAAGCCTGTTTGGCCCCTGGACTGCAAAGCTGAGGGTCCAATAACTCTGGTGAGTGGGGTCACAAGAGGGGAGACTGTGTAACTGGAAAAAAAATTTCACCAATACTTATTGCCGTTGGAAGCACTTAGCACTTTATTAATAGCACTTTTTTCACATTATATTCTATTGTGTTATATGTTAGCACTCTATTCCGCTAGCGCTGTTAATATTTATATATTCCATTCATCAAGGTTCTAGCACCTTTGCAACAGCTGCTGCGGACTTCTTGTTTATTTGATTGTATTTTATTGTATTTGCAAGTTTTAATTTTCCTTGTCAAATTTTTTTATTACATTTTCAAAATTACAAGCATATATTGTCAATAAACATAGTCACTGTAAATAGTAGCAGTTAAGGAGAACACAAATTAGATATTTATATCAAGCTCCAGTGTTTTTTTTAGAAGGTAACAACAAAAGAGAAAAAAAAACTGCAAGTTTTAATTTTGTTCACATCATTATTCCACTTAGCGCAAGTTCTTGTTTGTATTATATACCATGCACCACTGCACCAGATTTTGCACTCTCCAGTTTTGGTATATCAACCCCACTCTTTTCTAAGACAGTGGTTCTCAACCTAAAGCCCCATACACACTATTAGATTTTCTTCCGATTTACCAAGACCATATAATATGAGGTCAACCCTTAAGAGTTTCAGTTTGTATGCAATCAGGCAGGCCCTTGCACTACATAGTTTTGGTAAATCTGAAGACAAAAATCTGCAGAAAATCTAATAGTGTGTATGGGGTCTTAGTACTCAAATACCCCCAACGGTCCATGTTTTCAGGTTTTCCTTTACTTTGCAGAGCTGCTTCAACCACTTGCCTACCGCCGTATTGTAAAATGACAGCGGCAGGAATCCTCCCTCCCTCATATGACGTTTTTGTCTTCCCGGCATTTTGGCGCGTGCTCGCCGCATCACTGTGGTCCCGATGCGCGTGCCCAGCGGCCGTGATGGCCACCGGGCGCCAGGCGCCTGCGATTGCTCTTCGCAGAGCAGGGACGTGGATCTGTGTGTGTAAACATATCGGCCTAAACTGAGGAAAATATTTTTATTTATTTTTTAAAAATGGGATATTTATTAGAGCAAAAAGTAAAAAATTGTGTTTTTTCCAACATTGTCACTTTTTTTTGTTTATAGCGCAACAAAAAAAAACCGCAGAGGTGATCAAATACCACCAATAGAAATCTGTATTTGTGGGGAAAAAAAATACTGTATATACTCGAGTATAAGCGAAGTTTTTCAGCACATTTTTTGGTGCTGAAAATGCCCCCTCGGCTTATACTCGAGTCACATTTTTGTGCCTGATCTCCCGGACTTTGGGGACCCGGTACCGGCCGGCCGTAGGTTCCCTGGACCCCAGTTTTTGGTCTGGGGGACCTACGGCCGGGGAGCACCGATTTTTCAAAGCCGGGCACCCCTTCCATAGACTCCCATGTTAAACGTCAGTCTAGTCATGGACACAGTGAGGCATGGGCACAGTGAGGCATGGACACAGTGAAGCATGCACATGGACACAGTGAGGCATGGACACAGTGAGACATGCACATGGACACAGTGAGGCATGGACACAGTGAGGCATGGGCACAGTGAGGCATGGACACAGTGAGGCATGGGCACAGTGAGGCATGGGCACAGTGAGGCATCGACACAGTGAGGCAAAGTGAGACACAGTGAGGCATGGGCACAGTGAGGCATGGGCACAGTGAGGCATCGACACAGTGAGGCAAAGTGAGACACAGTGAGGCATGCAGATGGACACAGTGAGGCATGGACACAGTGAGGCATGGACACAGTGAGGCATGCACATGGACACAGTGAGGCATGGACACAGTGAGGCATGGGCACAGTGAGGCATGGACACAGTGAGGCATGGACACAGTGAGGCATGGGCACAGTGAGGCATCGACACAGTGAGGCAAAGTGAGACACAGTGAGGCATGGGCACAGTGAGACATGGGCACAGTGAGGCATCGACACAGTGAGGCAAAGTGAGACACAGTGAGGCATGCAGATGGACACCCTAGGCTTATACTCGAGTCAATACGTTTTGCCATTTTTTTGTGGTAAAATTAGGTGCCTCGGCTTACATTCGGGTCAGCTTATACTCGAGTATATACAGTAATCAAAATTTTATTTGAGTACAGCGTCGCATGACGGCACAATTGTCAAAGTGTGACAGCGCTGAAAGCTGAAAATTGGCCTGGGCAGGAAGGGGGTGAAAATGCCCCGTATTGAAGTGGTTAAATCAATAATAATGACGTGGTATTGATAAGAGCTATTTTATCTAAGGGAAGTTCCCAAAACATGGCCCGTTGGGAGTACTTGAGGACTGAGGTTGAGAACCACTGTTCTAAGAGACACAGACCAACATATTTTGTATTCCACCAATAAATAAACCGAATGAATATCATAAATAAATAAGATCAGCCTGCTGACTCGTCACAAACACAAAGCACTATTAAACTCATCGGGGAGCCACCATGGGGGTTTATCTGCATTGTATTTTCTTCACCTTCCACATGACAAGTGCTGGTACTATTTTAATAATACAAATGAGCCCAGGGAAAAACCCAGGTCATGTTTGCTTTGCTGTTGTCAGGCAACAGAAAAGCTTGACTCCCTTTTGGCACATCTTTTGTATTTTACTGAGGTGGAAGCAAATAGGCACAAATCACTAGAAAACTAATTACATTTAAAAAAATGTTGGCAGAGGTTTATAAAAAGCATCATTAAAAAATAAACACCAAGTTCTGGATAAACATTTCATTATTATTAAATGGACCTATAATCAAATAATTAAATAAATAATAGTAATTATATAGTAATACTAATAATAATATAATAAAAATGTCTATATGTATAATTCCCTTTTAACTTGGCAATTTCATTAGGTTTGAATAAGCATGCAACAAACATTGTAATGATGCCGTTTTAGATATACACCACTGATTAAACAAATATTTACCTCACATTCAATAAAAGAGAAGTATGGGGTTTTTGCAGATTTATACTTATCTAGGTGGATGCAGCATCGGTCCAATGCTGCATCTTTCCCCCGTCAGCTCTAACACTGAGAATAGAGCGATCTAACACCGCAGATCGCTCCTCAGTGCTCCCCGCACAGAGAGATGCTGACTGTCAGTCACAGCTCTCTGCTCTGCCTCCTCCTCGCTCACTGGAGCACTGGGCTGTGGAGAGGGCAGGAGTGTCCGGTTTAGGCTTTCATCAGCTCGTTGAGAGGCTGAGCCAGGTGACGGTCCAGGCATGTCGGCGGATCCCGCCTCCTGGCTCTGTGATGTCAGCAGACAGCAGACTTCAGCCCACTGTCTGCTGAAAACAGATCACAGGAGTGCAGAAAGATGATCCACAGAAGTACAGTCAAACAAGCTTTGGCTGTACTTCTCCTTTAATAACCTTCACTATCTTTATTAATTGTCATCTACTAAATAAGTAAAAATATGGAATGTTTTTGTCTCACGCCTTCTTCTTCTGGCAATCCCCAGTTGATAATAGCAGCATGTCATTATGTAATTTTGCTGCTCAGATCTTCAGAAAATGTTTTAAGGCCTCTTTTCCAGAGATAAAAGTTTGAAATCATTACTACGATGGTACATATGAAATTGCTATAATCAATTTCTGAAATAGAGTAGCCCTGACACTATACTAAAGCAACTAAAGCATAGTAAAAGGAGATAAAAGTTCAACTTTCCTGCTACCATTGGTGGTGAACGCCAGTTCGGTCCTGAGATATTTCCTGCTGAAAATTACGGGTAAACCAACACTTCAGGTGTAAATCTTCTGGGTCCCTTGCAGCTCTCACTGGTTCCTCCTACTTACCTCCACATTACAGGACTCTGCAGTGAAATGGAGGTTAGCAGGAGAAATGAATGTGAGCTGTGGAGGACCCAAGAGATTGACAATTCCCGGAAGTCCTGATTTTCCTGCAGACATTAGCAGAAGACTTCTCAGGATTGCAGCAGAATTTGGAAAAATGGCCAGCAGGAAAGAGGAATATTTACTTCTTTCACAGGTATGCCTTGCTTCATTTTTTTTTTATAGCGTAAGGGACACTTTAAGTGGATATAACCTTTATTAATACCATTCAATTAGGATACTTGTCTCAGGTGAGTTCACCATGCCTAGTATAAGTACAAAAATGTGTTACCGGGGCCAAGATATAGTGCAATATGTGCTGGTTAGGTTTGCTGCAATCAAATGCACATACGACCCTATAGGTGGAATGTTTGAGAATAAAAATTGTTTGACAATATAAATATATATTTTTTGAAAGTAAGCGCGATCCATATACCAATTTTTATGCCTAGTATAAGGTATGAAATTAACACTCTGTGCCACATGAGACATGTAGTAGAATACAATTTACTATTGCAGGACTCCAAAAAAAGGTCTACCTACCCTAAATAAATATTTAATTAGATGATGGGGTAACAAATCCTCCAAGGGTTTGACTGTAAGTAGCACAGACACACACAAGGTTGTATTTACTATAAGGGCACTCATGCCGGTGTACAGGAAAGCATTAAAAAGGTTGTAAAGGTTTGTTTTTTATTTTCTAAATAGGTTCCTTTAAGCTAGTGCATTGTTGGTTCACTTACCTTTTCCTTAGATTTCCCTTCTAAGGCCTCTTTCACACGGGGCGTATCCGTGAAGATCCGCCCCGTGAAGCTCCGCTTGCTCAGCGGGGATCGCTCCGTTGATCCCCGCTGAGCCGACGGATGACTGGGCGGTCCCCGCACACTGTGCAGGGACCGCCCTGTCAGAGCGCCGCTCTCCCCTTTGGGGAATCGGATGACGACGGACCGTAGAGTCCGTTGTCATCCGATCCGCTCCGCAGACGGAAGGAAAAATAGGATTTTCCTCCGTCACACTTTTTCGAAGCGGAGCGGATGTCAGCGGACATGTCACCGCTGACATCCGTGCTTCCATAGGGGTGCATGGAGGATCCGTTTCAGGTCCGCCTAAAAAACTGACAGGCGGACCTGAACGGACCTCCGTGTGAAAGAGCCTTAAATGTTTTTTTTCTTTGTCTGAATTTCTCACTTCCTGTTTCTCCTCACTAAACTTCACACCATCATCCGAGTGGTGTGGAGTCAGCCAGAACAGCTTACTGAACAGCTTACTGAGGAGGAACAGGAAGTGAGAAATTCAGACAAAGAAAAAATAATTTTTAGAAGGGAAATCTAAGGAAAAGGTAAGTGAACCAACAATGCACTAGCTTAAAGGAACCTATTTAGAAAATAAAAAACGAACCTTTACAACCCCTTTAAGTGTCAAATTTTACAAACTGTGGTATCTTCTTCCTTGTTTTGTTTTTCTCTTCTGTTCCCCTCTAAATACCGTATTTGTGGACACACACTTGGGGTCTTCAGCTGCCTTGTGAGGGTCTGGACATTTATTGTATTGCTGTAGTTGGAGCCTGCTCTCATTTCATTTCCCTAATGTCTTCCTAACTTGGGTGCTGCCATAAATGAAACTTTAGAAAGGGGTCTCGTCATGGTGGGGTAGCTTTACACATTTTTTAAAATGAATACATCAGAATATTTCCTTTTTAACCAAAATCTTTATAGGTTAATTTAATGTTCTTGCTTGATTGAGTTCTGAGTTTTTTTGTGTTACTCACTGCACCTAAGAAAATGTATCCAGTTTCTCAGGTATAAGAGATGTGATGTGATTTGGGAGCCACCTGTCACGAGTGAGTGACCTTTTAAAGCTAACCATACACCTTAAGTTTTTTCTTGTTCAGCCCCATGAGCTGAACAAGAGAAATCAATAGTTTCCATCAGCCACTTTAAACAACATAGATGGAGTTATCTTTCTGATGACTTTTGTACTTTGACATGCGCTGCTCTCACGGCTGGCAGATTACCTGAACAGTGATTGCACCTTATTGTCTACACAGGTACCTTTTTGTCAAGAATGAAAAAGTGGGCACAGTATGAGCCCACTTGCTTTGGATTGTGGCCACTACAGGTGAAAGGGGTAGATAGGGTTAATTAGGAGCATACAGTTGTTATATAGGCTTAGGTAAGTTAAGTGTACTGACGCATTAAAATCCAGTTTCAGCAGCCAACCAATGGGATACCGCGGAAGCTGCAGGAACCCCTTTTCCTGCTGGAGCACCTTGGAAGGACTCCCTCCCTCCCTCCCCAGTCGCGTGCACTATTATGTGGTTGGGTCACCCTGGATGTCTAGGGGGGACATTTGATTTTTGATGTTATAATATGGTAATGCTGCTTAAGTTCTGAGAACTAAGCAGTTATACAAAACTGGTTTTTCATTCAAGTTATGCTGTTATGGTTAATTTATTTTCACATTTAAACCAATAAAAGTGCAGCGGCCATTAAATGCCAAACTTGTTGGGTATTTATTTATGTTAGATGTACCTGGAGTAAGTAAGGTTAATGTATGTGGCCTACAATCTCATGTTCCACCTGGCTCCTTTGATTTTTAGATTGCAGTTTGTTGAGACTGGTGTGCAGACATGGCTACCTATGTCTTGAATCAGCCGAAATTCAAGCTGTGTATAACCAGCATTAGCAGGGTAGAATTTGTCTATGGCTCCATCGATAAGCACTACTGGGGAGGCCTGTTATTACATACATACATTTTCCAACACTGCTCCTATAGAGTATTTTTGTACAGGCGTTTAGGAGCATTTTTTTTGCCTCTAAAAGCTGAGCTTAAATATGTCTGTAAACATCCTTATGTGCATAGACACATAGGATATATTGAGCTGCTTCTACAGGCAAAACGCAAAAAGCCCAGTGTGGATGGTACCGGGTGCCAGCAGATTTGGCTCGTATTTACCCCTCTGCATCCGAGCTGTGCTGGAGAGGCTGTTGGCACCGGGGTACATTAATCCACATCTGGTGGGAGTGTCCCCTGATCAAACCCTTTTGGGAAGACTTACGGGACCAGATACAAATAGTGACAGGTATAGATGTCCCCTTTTCCCCGAAACACTTTCTCCTCCATGTCCCCCCGATCCCACTCAGCAGTATAAGAAAAGCGTGCTACCCCATCTGCTGAATGCAGCAAGGCGCTTGCTTCTAATTTATTGGAAGACGTCCAGGGTTCCCACTCGAGAGGAGTGGATCAACGGAGTGAGCGCAGTTCGAGAGGCTGAGGACTGGGTAGCTACCTGTAAGGGCTCTGGGGACCGCTTTCATAGCATCTGGGCGCCCTGGACTGAGTATGTTTCAAACCCTGACTATGTACCCTCTAGCTTAGATATTGCCTTATTGGAATTAGCAGACCCCACACTTAAGGCTCTCAGGTTGGCAGGAGCCTGGGGGGCGACAACACACCCTGCTGGTAGGCCATAGAGTCTAGATTTTATTTGCAGATACTGGAGTCTTGACGTGGTGTGCTCGGTGCGGATGTGGAGGATGTTCCTTCCTAATTTACAGGTAACCTGGTTCGTATACCCCTATCCCCAATCTTTCTCTCCCTCTCTCTCCCTTTCCCCCTCCCCTACTACCTATTCCTTTCCCAGTACTCTCCATAAGTTGAAAGTTATTTTTTCCCTTTTCTTTTGTGTACATATTGTTGGTACAGTATTTGAGAAATTCATGCCGGATTGTTGAGGGCTGTTGACTCGCATAGCCCCAGGGCCCGCGGGACAGACCCCAGATTTCCTGGGGGTACTGGCAGTCCCGTTTGGGCACGTGTTGTTTCTTTTTGGTATCCCTGGCGTGTAGGGGGGGTAGGGGGTGGTTAGATGGAGGTTATTGGGCCCCCCTGCCCCAGCTGCAGGCCACGGGACCATATTCCCTGCACACTTCTGCTGGCAGCCCACCCCTGGTTTATCTCTGGGGCCGGGGCTGCCCCTGGGCTAGACCCCACACTCATTGTGCCCCCCCTCATCCCCATGACCTTCTTAGTATTATACTGTTGCCCCTCCTCTTGGGCTCACTATGTTTTCTCCATACCCAGGAATGCTGAACTTTTTCAACTGAGCAACTACTAACACTGCTCTTGTTGTCCTTTTTCTTTTTTGTGTTCTTTCCGTTTTTTTCTTTTTGTGTGTGTCTCTGCTCCACATGATCACTGAATAATTGTCGCTTATACGACCCTGCACGGTCGGTGGTCTTATGCCTTTATAAATTGTTGGGCATGTCTTGTTATATGTTATCTTGAAAATAAATACTGATTATACAAAAAAAAAGCCCAGTATGCATGGACCATAACAGTGTCTATTAGTCTTGGAAGATAAATGAAGCCAGTGGGTCAATCAATTTCACCTATAATATGGAGATCAGCGTACGGTGAACTGACACTGTAAGCTACCGTATTTATCGGCGTATAACACGCACAGGTGTATAACACGCACCCCAACTTTAAATGGGAAGTTTCAGGAAAAAAACTTTCCACAGCCCCCTGCGTATAACACGCAGGCACAGTTTACCCTCTATTGTCAGGGTAAAAAAGTGAGTGTTATACGCCAATAAATACAGTATATTGTTAAAAAAAAAACTGTATGACTAAATGTTAGATAACCCTTCATTTAATTTTACTTTAAATCTACAAGTTTATGCATAGTAATAGAACATTCGTAAGCCAGATGAGGTGGGAAAACCCTAATACAATTCACAAGTCATTGTATAAACTGAGCAGTTCCCTGAGCCAGTGGTCCTGCAAATCCATTTATGTGGCTGGCTTTACATTCTCCCAGCTGAGTTACATTTTTGTAGCAGCGATGCCTGACATTTCAGAATTAGGATGAAAATACAGAACATTTTCATTCAGTTAAACAATGCATTGTAATGTAGGTGTATAGTACCTACTATAAAAAAGCCAGCTTCACCATCAATCAATAGGATTATCTGCCCATGAACTGTGCATCTAATGTTAGAAGCTCTGTTGGTGACCAGATATCTCCACCTGAAGGTGTATGTCACCCTCACAGACATTTATCATCCCTTTTAGTAAGTACAGCTCTGACCTACCAATTGATTTGAGCTGAAACACAAAACTGCTATATGTGACAGATTCTAAATATATCTAGCACTGCTGCTAGCAATAGGCTGGATGAAATGAGGTAGCTCTTACTCTTCATTTTCCCGAGGGAATCTCTACATACAAATATTTTCAATTGGATGATTCACAAAGTAGGTCAAGAACTGATGCTGGATACAACCGCAGTTACCCCATAAAGGAATCCTAATAGAAACACAATAAGTGCTTTCAAACTGAGCTATTAAAACAACCCTATGGAAGCTAATCCATATGATATAGCACCGTAGAAACTAGCCAGCTAATCATATTAAAATGCTGATTGCTAATTAAATAACAATAAATTCTGCACTTGATATGAATCATAAGGCATGTGTGAGCATTATTAAATTTTGCTAATATTTTGAGTAAAGAAGTACTTCTTACTTGCTATATATATATAAAATTACCGTATGTATCGGCGTATAACACACACTTTTTTCCCCTTAAAATCAGGGGAAAGTCATGGGTGCGTGTTATACGCCGATCCTCGCTGTCTCTGAGGGGAAGAGGAGCGAGCGCCGCCGAAATAGACCTGGCCGAGTGTACTGTGTACTCGGCTCCGCTCGCAGTCACGCCCAGTCCCGCCTCCTAGCCTTTACGTCCCGGCATTGGACCGGTGTTGTGTCCATCATAGGAGCCGGGCCAAGGGGCGGGATGGGGCGGTACTGCGAGATGAGCCGAGAGGAGCCGAATACACAGGACATTCGGCTCTGTGTATCTCGGCGGCTCTAAAATTTAAAAACCCATCATACTGCAATTTTGGGCAAGGCTGCAGATGGACACTGGGCAAGGCTGCAGATGGACACTGGACAAGGCTGCAGATGGACACTGCGCAAGGCTGCAGGTGGACACCGGGCAAGGCTGCAGATGGAGACACTGATAAGGCTGCATTGATGGGCATTTAAAATGTATGGTTTTTTTCCTTAAACTTCCCTCCTAAACTTGGGGTGCGTGTTATACACCGGCGCGTGTTATACGCCGATACATACGATAGCTGTTTCCTATCTCCCAGCCTTATCACTCATCTGACATCAGCCTTAAAGTGATTATAACGTTTTTGTTTTTTTTAAAATAACAAACATCTCTATACTTACCTGCTCTGTGCAATGGAATTGCACATAGCGGCCCTGGACCTCCTCTTCTCAGGTCCTGCACTGAATCTCCTGGCCCCTCCTCTCTCTCCTTCACTTCCCATGGGGGCTCACTCCCGAGCCCCGCTGCTGCAGACAACGGGACTCGGCCCCCCGCTCCCTCGTCAATGGTTTTGATTGACAGCACTGGGAGCCAACGACTTCTGTTGCCCCATCAAAGCCAGTGAGACACGGAAGTGAGGGGAGAGAAGATCTGCAGACGTACACAGCGCTGGATCAAATGAGGGCTCAGGTAAGTAAAAAGAGGGAGGGGTAAAGGGCCAAAACTGATGCCTGAACATTTTTTACCTTAATACAGCACATAGAATCTAACAAAGGGAGCAAGCCTCTTTTTCATAACCGCAGATGTGCAGACCCTTATCTTTCCAAGTGAGACCCAGAATATAAAGGAAATGGTCAGCTGGTTAAACTGTTTTGGTGGACTTGAAGGCCAGTTATTCAATTATCTTTTTTACAGAATTATACAGGAATATTTAATCATAAACTCAAATTTTATAGACATATACAGCACATATATTTTCCTGTAAAATCCCTTTGGGAGATCTTTGGGAGTACATTAGAACTCGCCACCCTTGGGTGGTGACTTTCTACAGCCTCCCAAAGATCCACAAAAATCCTTCGGACCCCACGGGACGCCCGATCGTCTCAGGCAACGGAGGGATCACGGAGAACCTTAGCCGGGTAATTGATGCCTATTTGCAACCCTTTGTTTTGACCTTACCTTCCTATATTAGGGATACAATCCATTTTCTGCAGAAAATTGATGAACTATCCTACACTGATGAGTCCATCCTACCTCCCTCCTAACAGATACGTATCCTCCTCGAAACGCGTTGGGGTTTTTGCGCTCTTCATACCAACATTTTCCATGTGGTATCACACTATAATTGAATGTTTTAGATAAATGTGTAACTTATTGTCAATATGCAAGTTGGAGCTCATGTCCTGACTCCCAATAATTATGTAAATTTTTCAAATAAACATTTATACTTTTTTAAACAAATCTAATTTCTTACTTATCGCTGCAACTCAAAACCCCTAGGGGTAACTTCATTTTTTCTCTAATCCTAACAGGGGTGTGCAGCACTCCAATCCACAATAGGCATCGCCTTCCCTCTGCTTATATTATAAATACTGTTCTTTCTGCCTGGAAACTGGAGATTGTCCATAGCAACCAAAAAGTGTCCCTTTATGTCAAAAGTGGTTTTAGACCAGCTAGAAAACAGCGACAATAAATTAGAATCACTTGCAGAATTGAGCGATAGCGACTTGTGGGGAAATTCGTCATCAAACACTAAATCTAATGACAGCGACAATTCTGCAACTGTGCAAATTTCTGTGTTTTTGATTTGATTACATTATTGAATCATTTTTAGTATTATTATATTATTATTTGTTATAATTATTTATAGTTATTTATTATATTATAATTTATGATTTTGTGTTTCAAACTTTATCATACCCGGGATGTCTACTAGACTCTGGTTTGGACAGATTTAAGTGAGTTATTCCTAAGAATTACAGGCCTACAATATAAAACGCCAAATTTCCATGCAAAATAATTGTACCGCTTTCAGCACCTAAAATCTGACAGAATCCTACCGCCAGGGAGGTTAAGAACGTTTTTTGTGGCATAACATTGGATATCAGTTTTAGCATCTGAGGGAAGGGTTACGTACATGCTACAACTTTCTTATTTTATCTCTTACTACTACTCTTCAGTTATTCCCCTGACCTATTTATTACCCCTTTTTTTATTCCAGTTAAGACTCGTACACTTCCTTTTATTGTTAGCCCTTACTGAAACCAAAAGTGCTTTGGGCTGTAAAATAATTAACATGATATTGTTCTCGGAAATGCCTAAAAAGAGGAACTTCACCCCCCTTATATTTTTTATATTGTATTCTATCTTATCTTGTCTTACCGTCCAGCCCTGCCTGCTGTATACCGTCGCTCTACTGACACATGCCAGGTTCCACATCATCATCTTCTTTTCTACACCACAAGGGGGACAGCTGCCTCTTCCTGACGGCATCCTTATAATGTTGCACAACATGTGCACAGTATGCTAGATAATTTCCAATGCATGCACAGAGTGCCAATAGTTCCTCGTAGGGATGCACCAATACCAGTTTTTTAAGACCAAGTACGAGTAGCGATACTTGTTCTTGAGTACTCGCCAATACCAATTACCAATTTTTAGTCCTGGTTCATATATGTGAATTGGATTGGCTTTGAATTCGCATGACATGTGAACCAAACTGGCTTTCTATGGAGCCTGTTTAAATAAGTGCCATTTTAAAGAGAGTCAGGTACGATTTTCAGTTCGGACGCTTTTTACAAATCGCCCTGAAACCGGCTCTGCACAAGGTATTGGTTTTAGTATCAGATCATGCACAAGTACTCGTGCAAATGCTAAGTATCAACATTGATACCGGTATCGGTGCAACGCTAGTTCCTGGTGAATGCACAGTGTGGGAATGATTGTCTGAAGCCTATTGGGATGCAGTGGCAAGGGTATCCCAGGAGGCTATGGGCAGCTGGGGCTATTTTTAATAAGTTGAGAAAGACGAAGTTTTAGCAGTTTTAGTAAAAACCAAAAAGTATTTGTTAGAAAAAAAAAAAAGTAACCTGCAAATGTGGTAAAGGAGAGGGAAGGAGTAACATTCTACAAAGTAGTACAGAAGTCTGCTTTAGCTATCAAATTCCCCTGGTGTTTCTTTGTATTTGTCTATAGGACTGTCAGGAACAGTACAAGCTCCTTTAAGGCACTCTAATAAAACTAGACCAATTCTCTCGGTAAAGGGCCAACTGGCCTTGCTACTATAAGTAGAACACAAACAATGAATGCATGTCAGTCATCAGCAGAACTGCAAAACAAAAACAGTTAGGCCCCTTTCACATATGCGGACCGTATGTCTGCTTTTTCATCCGTCCGTTTACGGATGAAAAAGGGACATACTGTACATTGGTCCCTATAAGATCACGGGTGTCAGCGGATGAACATCCGCTGACACCCGATCTCCTCCAGGTCCGCAATCCTCCGATTCTGCAGACGGAGGAAAATCCTATTTTTCTATCCATCTGCAGATCGGATGAACACGGACAGACGGTCCGTGTTCATCCGATCCCCCCATAGGGGAGAGCGGAGATCTGACAGGGCGGTCCCTGCACAGTGTGCAGGGACCACCCTGTCATCCGCCGGCTCAGCGGGGATCAGCGGAGCGATCCCCGCTGAGCAAGCAGAGGTTCACGGGGCGGATCTCCACGGATCCGTCCCGTGTGAAAGGGGATGAATTTGTGGTCATGTGACACCTTGCAGCTGATTTAAGGATCAAATACAGGCATACCCCACTTTTAAGTACACAATGGGACCAGAGCATGTATGTAAAACGAAAATGTACTTAAAGTGAAACAATACCCTTTTTCACTTCTAGGGTGTAGTGGGGGTCAGAGGCTGTAGTGGGGGTGTAAGGAGCTGTAGTGGAGGTGTCAGGGGCACACTGGAACAGGGCGGGCTATGCTCTCGGAGCTTCAGCTCCTTCTACTGCGGCTGCAAAATGTCTGTACAGTACCTGTGAAGCACTTTACATACACTCGCCGGTATGTCCTTACTCGCAAGTGTATGTAAAGTGAGTGTACTTAAAGCGGGGTATGCCTGTATGGACAGGCAGGGAGGGAAGGGTTCATATGTTGCTACATGGATAAGGGCAAAAGTATAGGCAAGAGTCAATGCAGAGTTTGAGATGAGGTTGTTGTATGGAAGGTTGAGGTTAAAATTATAGTCAGGTAAAAAAATTATAGTCAGGTAAAATAATGTAAACAGCAAGTGGATGTACCTATGCTGGACCAGCAGCCTACATATGGATGGGAGGAAAGATTGCAAAGAAACTGCAGTGTTAAAGGATTTCACAATTTATCTCTTGTTTGCCAAAATGAAAATTCATATTTTTTGCACAATGCCTGTAGACTTGTGTGATGCCAGAATGTAATTCAATTTTAAAGCAAATCTGTACTCTGCCCATAAGTAAAAAATACACGCCGCAAAGTAGGCACAATGAGGTAACTGCTCTTGACCTACCTGGGTTGTCATGCTGCCCTAATCCACTGCTGCAGGTCAGAGAAAAATTTGCAACTTCTAGATATGGGACAAACAAGGACCTTCCCTGCCACCTTTCACAATTCAGTACTCAATGCCCAATCCCTGGCCTCAGTGCCATCCAGTGAGGCGGGTGATAGGCACTTTACAGGTACTGACTTTCAGGCAATTCTTGTATAGGAATTTTAGGGGCTCTGAAAATGGAAGGGAATTGCGGGGGAGTGTGGGAGAGGTAGAATCAGGCTACCGATGGGTTCACTTTGAAACCTGTTAACCATTGTTCTGAAACTTGTAGTGTAGCCAAGCTTTTTTCAACCAGAGTGCCGTGGCACCCTGGCGTGCCTTGAAAAAATGCCTAAAAATTGCTCAGAAATTGACAGTCAGTGGGTGGCTCAAGCCTACCTTTTTGATACAAAGGGCCACTTTTTCTATTGTGTTCATTACAACTTTGGGCAGTACATGGGCCAGCTACCAGCATCCTAAAAACAAATGATCTCATTGGTTGATAAGGAGGACTTCTGGCACCTGTACAGCACCCTTGTTTGCCCCTCCCCTTCCACTCTGTGCAAAGGTGTATTTGCTTTGCAAAGCCTGGTACACACAGGCCTAATATAGGCCAGCTCAACACAAACCAGCCAACATTCAGCCTGTCCAACAGAAGCCAGCTGCTGGAGAACAGGTATCTTGGAAAATTGGCATCCGATCAGCACTGGCAGCCAATGTCTGTGAGCGTTGACAAAAGTGTTCTGGCGGGGGACAGTCTCCCTGTCAGAACACAATAGTTCAGCGGGGAGATCACTGTACTAACATCGGATAGTTAGTACAACAATCTCCTCCTTTTTTTCAGCCCTGGGGGCTGATAGTGTGTACCAGGCTTAAGAATAAACCACCTCTAATGTTGGGTGTTCTATGTGTGTGGATGCTGCTACCATGTGTAAAACTATTAGTTCAGTTTTTTACATCTTTGAATGGGATGCCTCATGAGTGCGTAGAGTTTTAAAGGGTGCGTTGATTAAAAAAAAAGGTTAAGAAACACTGGTGTAGCCTACATAACACTATTATCATTAGTACATAATATGACTATGTATCAGCTGGAGAGGACAAAAGAGGTTACATGAAGGACAAGACCCCATTCATTTCCAGAGAGCTAAGAATTACTTTCCAGCTGAATCTAATATTATCCACCACTGACAGCAATCCAGTTGTCATACATAGCACAAATGAGATTTATTATTTAAATACTGTATATAACTCAAACTCGCATTCCTTCTTTGTTGATCTTCACCAGCATGTTAATGAGGCATCAGGGAATAATTTATAGCTGATAAAGCCACCAAGGGAATACTTTTAATGCTATCAGGTTTAAACTAGTCAACGCCTTTTTTTCGTTGTATAATACTCTATATTTATGAATTATTATTGTTTTACTTTTTTTTTTTTTTTCCATTGAATTTCACGTTACATTTATAAATCTGTGATTTGGAAACTTGAGGGGAAAACAATCTTCAAAATTAGCAAGGTGGCCTTACCTCATTCAAAGAATCAAGGCTCTCTAAAAGTGGTTGTAAACCCGTAAAGGTACTGGAGTGATGGGTGCTACACAGAGATGACACAAATCCTCCTACATAAAGGTGTACCTGTTTATCTGCAGCCATCTCTTCTCTACATCTTTTGAAAGTCCAGAATTTATAAAGCTTGTGTGAGTGTTTAGAAAAAAAGGGGGGTGGAGAGCTGAAGTTACACTCTGCAGAGCTCAGTGAGGAGAGCTCTGAGAGCTGATTAGAGGAAAGGGACACAACCCCCTTCAGACAGCATACAGGAACAGAGTTGAGGCTGTCAATAAGCTGGAGATCCCTCCCCTGTCACCATTTTTTTCTTGGTGTCAAGAGAAAACTTTTCAGATGTGATTCATGCTGATAGCAGAGGAACAAAGCAACAGACAGAAATGGCACTTAGTGCTCTGGATGGAGACACACTATAAGTACACACTATAGAGGAATATGCTTTGCTCCTATTTCATGTCTGAGGTTTACAACCACTTTAAAGCATGTACAGGAATATGTAGTAAGTCATTGCTCCTGAAATCACATCTTTCATAGGGCTGACCTGTATGGGTGAGTGCACGAACACTGCAGCAGAGATTTACAGAATTGTCAGGCATGGATGAAGATGAATGACAGCAGTCTTCTTCAACACATCAACCCTTCCATGAATTAGCAGTGTGCACAATCCTGTACAGGTCAGCTAACGAGAAGAGGTATTTATAAAAGATCAGAGAAAGGTTGCTGAACTGCCTAACCCACTTCATGGGAGCAGCATGTAAATTAGAATACATACGCTCACTATGTCCATTGATCTTTAAATCATACCTATAGATATGAGTTTATACTATTCCAATCTGGCTACATTTGATCTTAGGTCGGTGGCAGAGCTGAATGATTCAACGAGGGACACAACCCAATCCCTCTCACCTAGAAAAGATTTTCTTTGCGGGATTTACCAGTTTACACAGGCTGCCAACTTGCATGTACGCTGTGGTTTCTTATTGGACGAACAAGTCTGCTCTGCAAACCATCAAGAGATGTTTTTTGTTTTTTGACATGTAGCCTATAGGCTGGGGGACACGGACCTACCTTTTTTACAAAATTAGAAGAGCAAAAAAGGCAACTGGCCACACTGTTCTATTTAACCTAATCTAGAGTATACTGTATACCATCTGGATTTGCCTTTCGTAAAGAACCGCTGCTCTTTTGAATGGAACGAACGCGGTGACGTCATCGACTACGACAAGCGTGCGCTCGTCACATTCAATGCCGCTGCCGCCATCTTGCTACACCCTACCTATGCCTAGGAAGCTACCGCGCATGCGTCAAAGTAATTTCGAGCATGCGCGGGTTTCTACGGCGACAGGTAAGCGTACACACTCTCGGGTTTCTCGTCGGGAAACAGGCTGACGAGAATCTCGACGAGAAAATAGAGAGCAGGTTCTCTACTGTGTTTCCCCGAAAATAAGCCCGGGTCTTATATTAATTTTGGCAACAAAAGACACAGTAGGGCTTATTTTCAGGGTAGGTCTTACCATCTAATGTTCTGTCTTCTCTCCCCTTCTCTCTCCCTGCCTGACAGGAATGCCCAGTGTGAACTGAGACAAAATGCTTGTAAAATCCTATAATTTACTCTATTACAGTATTATATAATGTACAATGTGTGTGTTTCTGTAATATAATTGTGCCAAGTACCTCCGTTTATAGCGCCGCTCTGCGCTTCTGTGACCCACTGGAGCTCTCTTCCCCGCAATTATATTATAGAAACGCACGCATTGTACATTATATACTACTGTAATAGAGTGGATTATAGGATTTTACAAGAATTTTAAACTAGGGCTTATTTTCGGGGTAGGGCTTATATTGCAGCCCTCCTGGAAAATAACGCTAGGTCTTATTTTCGGGGAAACACAGTATTTTTCTCGTCGAGATTCTGGCCAGTTTTCTTGACGAGAAACCTGAAAGCCTCGTACACACGGCCGGTTTTCTCAGCAAGAAAGCTCTCCCGGCAGTTTTCTCTTTGTTTCTTGACGAGAAAACCGGCCGTGTGTACGAGGCTTTAAAGCCATTACATATAAAGGCCCGTACACACGATCGAATATTCCGACAACAATTGTGTGATGGACGTGTTTTGTCGGATAATCCGACCGTCTGTAGGCTCCATCGGACAATTGTTGTCGGAATTTTCGATAACAAATGTGGGATAGCATGCTCTCAAATTGTCCGACAACAAATGTGTTCCGTCGGATTATCCGATCGTGTGTACACAAGTCCGTCGCACTAAAATCCAAAGTACAAACACGCATGCTCTGAACCAATGCTAACCATAAGACAACATTAGCAGAAGTTGCCCAAAGGGTGGCGCTAAAGAGCAGAAAAACCAGGTAGTTTGGTAAATGTTGGCTGAAAAAGTTTTGCCGTCTGTATGCAGAACAAGTTCACGGCCAACGCCCTTTGCACAAAAATCCACAGATTTGTCCGATGGAAGTCCGATCGTGTGTATGAGGCTTTAGAATTGGTAAACTGCAATAAATAATAATGTTTGTTTTGGGTTTAGTACTGCTGTTGGTCATCTGTTATCTCTAAAGCCTCATACACACGATTGGATTTCTATCGGACAAATCCGTGGAATTTTGTCCGAAGGGCGTTGGCCGTGAACTTGTTCTGCATACAGACGGCAGAACTTTTTCATACACGAAACCACGTGGTTTTTCTGCTCTTTAGCGCCACCCTTTGGGCAACTTCTGCTAATGTTGACTTATGGTTAGCATTGGTTCGGAGCATGCGTGTTTGTACTTTGTATTTTAGTCCGACGGACTTGTGAACACACGATCGGATAATCCGACAGCACACATTTGTTGTTGGAAAATTTGAGAGCATGCTATCCCACATTTGTTGTCGAAAATTCCAACAACAATTGTCCGATGGAGCATACAAACGGTCGGATTATCCGACAAAAACCCTGCCATCACACATTTGTTGTCGGAAAATCCGATTGTGTGTAAGGTCCTTTAGATTGTAAGCTGTCTCCTCTGAGGCCTCGTACACACGACCGAGTTTCTCGGCAAGAACCAGCAAGAAACTTGCTGGCAGAGATGTCTTGCCGAGAAACTCGTTCGTGTGTATGGTTTCTCGTCAAGAAAACCGACAAGTAATCTTGACGAGAAAATAGAGAACCTGCTCTCTATTTTCTCGTCGAGATTCTCGTCAGCCTGTTTCTCGACGAGAAAAGTGAGTGTGTGTACACTTACCTGTCCTCCGGGAAGCCCGTGCATGTTCGAAATGAATTTGACGCATGTGCGGTAGCTTCCTAGGCATACGTAGGGTATACCAAGATGGCGGCGACGGCATTGAATGTGACGAGCGCATGCTCGTCGTATTCGATGACGTCACCGCGTTCGCTCCATTCAAAGAACCGCGGGTTCTTTGAATCGAGCGTGTGTACACTCGGCCGGGACAAGTTTCTTGTCCAAGAATCTCGTCGAAAAAAACGACATGTTTTTTTCGACGAGAATCTCGGCCGTGTGTACGAGGCTTCACCCTCTTGTTTTGAATTGTACTGTTGGTATAGTGTCTCCCTACATTGTAAAGTGCTGCGCAAACTGTAGGCGCTATATCAATTCTGTATGATAATAATATACATCTATAACCTTTGTCCATCAAAACCAAAACAACTTGTAGGGCTAGTGGGTGCAGCTCAGTAGTGGGAAGACACTATTAGACAAAGTCCAGGCCTGTGTACTTTACCTTGTCTCATTAGTAATAGTAAACATGCCTGATGCCAATATGCTTACAGCCTGGGGTGAAGACGACGGCTGGGTATGAGTTAGAAGCCAGCAGACCAGGACAATGTTTTATTCATCAAAAGCAATGCACATAACTTATACTGTATACTGTATAGTGCTAGTGGATGCACATGAAGATAGATATTCTATTAGGCAATATCCAGACCTTTGTACTGTGCCTTATCTCATTCTAATAGTAAACATACTTGCTGCCAATGTGCTTACAGCAAGGGTGGAGAAGGCTGGGTACAACTTCGAAGCCAGCAGATCAGGAAACTGTTTTCTCTGGCAACAATAGAAACAAAGGAACAGGCTCAAAGAGGAAAACAAAAGCGCGGTGCCAGATGTAATTTAAGAAATTGTAGTTTCCTGGCTCCTGGGAATTATCCAGCCCTGGTACAGAAATGTTATAGTAATCCTTTTTTTATATATACACACAGGAGATTGCCATTAAGTAAATAATCTTATGAATGTGTACTATATTTTAGGAAGAGTATCTGCAGCCATTGTCTTACTTTTGAATAGAAGAAGTAAGGCTGAAGCCCTGACAGGTTTTCTTTTGCTATCTGTGGCCTGTTAGGGAGATTTCCTCGCACTTCCTGTCCAGTAGAAACAACGAAAATAAGCAGAAATCTCTGCAAAGTAATGGGAAATCCCAACTTAAACCTCCATTTCTGAAACAGGTGTCCCCATTGAAAGATTTTCCCTTGGCTGGTGGTTTGGCGACTCCTGTAACATTTTGAATTTTAGATCTTTTTCTGCCCTAGTGACAAGGGTCACCAGAATAAATAGTAACGCTGCATCCCTTCCATTGGATACACAGGCAGCAATAAAATCGTGCCAGTGTTTCAAACGTTTCCTATACTACTAGGGTTCTTCAAAAAGTTTCTGCACTTTTTTTAACTCTATTAAATATATGTAGCGGGGGTCCCAAATTTAGGGATTGCTATACCAAATTTAAGGGTGATTCGAGTGGTAGTTGGCTCGAATCTTTCAATTTGCTGGACTCTGCCTTGCTGCTGTTTTGCCTGGTGTGCAGTTCCCCTTGGAAGTATGGGTGGTGCTGTCACTTGTACTCGGGGTTGAACCACAGGTAATGGGGCAGTGATTTGGTGTCCTCTCTCGGCAGCCGTGCGGTGGGTGTGTTCTGCCTGCTGTGCATGCTGGGAGAGGATACATAAGGGGCAGACGCCGCCTGGTAGTGGTCGGTTCTTTTTGGTTCCAGAGTAGGAGTCATGGTGCGTGGCGCGTGGCCCTTTCACACCAATTCAGTGTTTACTCATAGCCTGGCCAATAAGGGCCATGACAGATCATGAGACCCCTAGCCACAGTGTGAGGTCATAGGAGGTGGGACATACCAGGAGTGCCCTTGCCTGTCAATCAAATAAAGCTATAACAGTGGTTGGCTCAGACTTGGGTCCACCCACTCCATCGAGCGAATACATAATTATGTCACTGCTTGCTGAAAATAGGACTACAGTGGACTAATGACAAGAACGGTGGCTGGGTATATAGAGGGCATAGCCGCCACCGGTCTTATAACATGGATGTGTGGGGGAATGAACCTTGGAGTTCAGCAAAAGAAGTACTGTATAGGTTTCTCACTTCCACTTTACCCATGACTGGAAAGCAGAACATATATTAAAAAGTAAAGAAAGCACCAAAGCAGATCTGCAAAAACGTTTCTGCCTGGAGTTTAGCTTTTGAGGCCCATTCACACCAGATGTAGTAGGACTGCATTGGGTGGCTATTCTAATGCAGTCCAACCGCAAGATAAGGCAAAATGACTTGTGTCCTACCTGGTGAATTCACACCAATGTGTTGCGGTAGTGTGCACTGATTAGAACCTAAAGCGTTTGTTAACCCAAAAAAAAAATATATATATAGATTCTGGTTTCTTAAAGCAGATTACACAGCACAGTGCTTGTGCTATGTAATCTGCCCCCCTCTTAACTGTAAGGCCTCATGCCCACTGGCGTTTTTACAGCTGCGTTTTTGAGCGTTTTTTACAGCTTAAAAACGCCTGTCCATGTTATTGTAAATATTTTTTTTTTTTTTTTTTTTTGAAAAAAAAAAAAAAAAAAACGTCGGAGCTAAAAACGCGACCGCGCGTTAGTGCGCGTTTTTTGCGCGTTAGTGCGCGTTAGTGCGCGTTTTTGCGCGTTTTTTGACGCTCGCGTTTTTTCCTGCCTAGTTCTGACGCTGAGGAACGCACTGGCCCTGGGTTTTTTTTACAGCTTACAAACGCCTATGCTCTTTACAGCTCAAAAACGCCTAGGTGGGCATGAAGCTATAGACTAACATGGACAGGCGTTTTTAAGCTGTAAAAAACGCTCAAAAACGCGGCTGAAAAAACGCCCGTGGGCATGAGGCCTAAAAAAAAAAAAAACCTGAACATTGCACTTCCTGTATGGCCTCTCTAAACAGACCACGATAACCAGGGCTGCTCCACCCTGATCACCGTGGTCAATTTGCCTCCCTCTGTGATAGGCTGCCCTGCTCTGCTTCTCCTCTCTCCCCTCTCACACCCCTCCTTCCGGCCTGTCATCTGTCTCTCTGTCTGTCTCTGGCCCGGCCCCGCCCCCCGCCACTATTATTCTAAAAATAAAAACTTAAAATTGTTACTGGCAGCTCCTCTTTTAGAGGCTGTCATAGCACACTGTGTATGCTGTTTTTTAAACGAGCGCTGTAAATACAGAATTTCAGCTGTCTTCAGGCCCGGTCATGTGACTCTGGGCTGCTTTCCATCTCCAATGGATGTCTTCTGCGGAGGAGACAATCGGCCAAGTGATCTCCCCAGCTGACGTCAGAGGGAGATCACGGAGAAGACATCCATCGGAGCAGGAAAGTAGCCGTGAGTGATGTGACCGGCCTGAAGACAGCTGAAATTCAGTATTTACAGCGCTCGTTTTTAAAAACCACATACACAGTGTGCTATGACAGCTTCTAATAGAGGGGCCGGCATAGACTTATATTATTGCCTTAACAACCACTTTAATGAAATATCACTGTGTGTGACCAGCCCTTAAGCAGGGAGTTTGACTGAGTCAAATATAAATATAGGTACCTCTTGTGATTAATTTATAAATCTCCATATTGCATTTAAAAATGTAAAAGTCACACCTATAATGACAGACTTTGCAATAATGACTTAAAGTGGTTGTAAACCCCATATATAAAATATGAACAAAGTATATCCCTCTATAGTGTATACTTGTCTCAATTAAGAGCATGGAGTATCACTTCTGTCTGCTGCATCGTTCCTCTGCTATCAACATGAATCACTTCTGACAATTTTTCCTGACACCAAGAGAAAAGGTGACAGGGGAGGGAGCTCCAGCTGACTGACAGCCTCAGCTCTGTTCCTGCATGCTGTGTGAAGGGGGTGTGTTCCTCCAATCAGTTTTCAGAGATCACAATGAGCTCTGCAGAGTGCAATTTCAAATTCCCGCCCTCTTTTTTTGAACGCTGACAAGTTTTATAAACATAGCACTTTAAACTGATGTAGAGTAGAGATGGCTGCAGATAGATAGGTACAACTTATGTAGGAGGGTTTGTGTATTACCTGAGGCCAGTCACTTCTCACTGGGTATCTGTAAGGGTTTACAACTACTTTAAAGTGGTTCTAAAGGTTTAAGGCTTTTTACCTTAATACATTCTCTGCATTTTGGTAAATAACCCTCCAGTATCAGCTTCCCCCCTAGAGAAGGCATCATAAACAGCCATTTGAGCCTGCTGCTGTCAATAGGGAGAGAGCGGGGGGCAGGTCCGAGCTGCACTGTGTGTGTCTATGGACACACAGAGCCCATCTCAGAAATAAGCTCATGTGTCTGTCCCATAGAAAGCACCTGCTATGTGGACAGACACAGACAAGGAGGATTCAAGAGAGTCGGACAAAGACCCCAGAAGAGGAGGGTCGGGGCCACTCTATGCAATACCATTGCACAGAGCAAGTGAGTATAACATGATTGTTATTTTAACCACTTCCTTCCCGCCCATAGTCATATGACATATGCAGGAAGGATCTCCCATCCTGGGCGGGCGTCATATGACATCCTGGGCTTCACGGCCATCTAGGGGTCACTCAGGAGCCGATGCGCGTGCCCGGCGGCTGTGATGTCCGCCGGGCACCTGCGATTGCCAGTAAAAGAGCAGGTACGTGGATCTGTGTGTGTAAACACACAGATCCACATCCTGTCAGGGGAGAGGAGACCAATGGTGTGTTCCCAGTACAGAGGAACACCGATCGGTCTCCTCCCCTTGTGAGTCCCCTCCCCCTACAGTTAGAATCACTCCCTAGGTAACAAATTTAACCCCTTGATCGCCCCCTAGCGTTAACCCCTTCCCTGACAGTGACATTTACACAGTAATCAGTGCATTTTTATAGCACTAATCGCTGTATAAATATGAATGGTCCCAAAATAGTGTCAAAGGCATCCGATATGTCCGCCGCAATGTCACAGTCATGATAAAAATCGCAGATCGCCACCATAAATAGTAAAAAAAAAAAAATAATAATAATGACATACATCTATCCCCTATAACTTTTGTGCAAACCAATAAATATAGACTTATTGCGATTTTATTTACCAAAAATATGTATAAGAATACATATCGGCCTAAACTGAGGAATTTTTTTTTTTAAATTGGGATATTTATTATAGCAAAAAGTAAAAAATATTGTGTTTTTTTTTTTACTTGTCACTCTTCTTTTGTTTATAGCGCAAGAAATAAAAACCGCAGAGGTGATCAAATACCACGAAAAGAAAGCTCTATTTGTGGGGAAAAAAATTATAAAATTTATTTGGGTACAATGTAGCATGACCGCGCAATTGTCATTCAAAGTTCAACAGCGCTGAAAACTGAAAAATGGTCTGGGCAGGAAGGGGGTGAAATTGCCCTGTATTGAAGTGGTTAATAAACAATAAAACTTGGGGAAGACCAAGGCAATACTAGCACATGGGGAGTTTGCTTAGTGTATAATTATACTTATTAGAAGAGGGAAGGTCTGGACAGCCGCACTCCAAAAAAAACGCCTTTATTGTGCAAAATAACAAAAGTACACACCACAGCAGGGTACAGGATAAAAGAGTTGACGCGTTTCACACTCAACAGTGCTTAGTCATGGATATGACTAAGCACTGTTGAGTGTGAAACACGTCAGCTTTTTTATCCTGTACCCTGCTGTGGTGTGTACTTTTGATATTTTGCACAATAAAGGCATTTTTATTGGAGTGCGGCTGTCCAGACCTTCCCTCTCCTAATTGCTATATGCTTAGCCTGCACCTGATGTGTCCACCTTGAGGAGAGTGCCATTTCCACACATCCACCTGGAGCAGTGATCCCTTCCCCATATAATCGTACTTGTTTGAAAAAAACAGAGCTTGCTCCTTTATAGAATTTTCGGTCTGTAGAATTCTCAACTGCCACCTTCTGCGGCTGGGTAGCTATAGAGCATCCAGTGTTGACATCTGCATGCTCCTTGATTTTCAGCTTGCTACATTATTGGCAAACAAATGGCATTTGCTGAGGTCTACACCAGGGCTTGACAAACCGGGTGCCAGGTCGCCATTGCGACTAGAATTAGCGACCTGGCGCCTGGGGCAGCACAGCTGGGGTATCCTGTGTCTCCGTGCCCCCCCCCCCCCCCTCCGTGCCGCGGGATCGCGTCGGGCCGCGCCGGTCGGTAATTGAGGCCGCGGCTTTGCGGCCTTCTGCAGGCCTATGCTTCCTTCTGTGAACTAGCGCCATCTTGTGGTGGCAGTTGGTATGAAAACCAGCAATGCTAATGGAGTTTCCCTGTCTGTTTTCCCTGCCATCTCCTTCCCTCTAATTAGAACCCCCAAACATTATATATATTTTTTATTCTAACACCCTAGAGAATAAAATGGCGGTCGTTGCAAAACTTTCTGTCACACCGTATTTGCGCAGCGGTCTTACAAGCGCACCTTTTTGGGAAAAAATACACTTTTTTTTTTAAATAAAAAAATAAGACAACAGTAAAGTTAGCCCAATTTTTTTTTATATTGTGAAAGATAATGTTACGCTGAGTAAATTGATACCCAACATGTCACGCTTCAAAATTGCGTCCGCTCGTGGAATGGCGACAAACTTTTACCCTTTAAAATCTCCATAGGCGACGTTTAAAAAATTCTACAGGTTGCATGTTTTGAGTTACAGAGGAGGTCTAGGGCTAGAATTATTGCTCTCGCTCTACCGATCGCGGCGATACCTCACGTGTGGTTTGAACACTGCTTTCATATGCGGGCGCTACTCACGTATGCGTTCGCTTCTGCGCGCGATCTCGGCGGGACAGGGCGCGTTCCTGGCTCCTAACTTTTTTAGCTGGCTCCTAGATTCCAAGCAAATTTGTCAAGCCCTGGTCTACACAGCTCTACAGTACATCTGTTTACATCCAAATGCTATAGGAAATACTGTATAACAAACACAAAACACGATTGATGCTGGATATAAAAAAAGGAAAACGGGTTAGAATAGAACATTCATAATGCAAACAAAATCAAATGCAAATGTTTCTCTTTCTCTGCTATAGAGATAGATGCATATGTTAATAAATGTGTATATTTGCCATACATATTCTACATATGCATGCAGGATGCATATACAGTTTTCATAATGTCTATATATATATATATAAACTGTATATGTTCTAAAAAAACAATATATATATATATATATATATATATATATATATATATAAATAAAAATGGTATATGTTCTAAAAAAAAAAAAAAAAACATTTAGCCGCAGGGGAGCTGGAAAAGAAAGGGGAAAACATAAAGGTACTGGCTCAGCAAGCAGTCTCCTGCTCAATCTGCGCAGATTCTAAATATAACTCCGCTGAGCAGCAGCAGCAGTAGGAGAAATAGGCAAAACAGTCAGGGTAAGGAGCTTATCAATCAGAGATAATCCCCAACGACATGCAGAGGTGAATGGCGTCCATGGAAATATGCACCTTGTATAGCTCCAGCACTGCAAACGTATTCCAGTCCATTTATTGGGCCTGTGCTAATTAGTTACCACCTCGCTGACATGTTTCAAATCGTCTCACATTTCTGACAATGCTGCTTGTCAATTCAACGTTCAGAAGCATATCCCCCACGCACAGTAATGGGTGATTTCATGAACCAAGAAGGAAGGTAGCACTTTCAGTGCCATATTTAGTAAGCTGTTATGTGCTACACGGTGAGATGCTGTTCTGTCTTCCCACTCAAATGGGATGCGGGCTGACTATTTATACATCATCAACTACATAACATTCCCATTAAATTTTCTTTTTCTTTTTCTTAAGATCTGCTATGGCTGGTTAGTAATGTAAGTCAATTTAACATATGTGAATTAACACACCTCAATTGAATGTTTAAGTGTGAATGGGCGCTAACACACACTGTCGGTCCTATTGGATGCCTAGCGCGCGCTTTGGCGGAAGAGGAGACACGGCGGAGGAAGCTGGAGGAGTGGACACCGGAGTTCCACTTTAAGTGTACACCCATGCAAGGCCATGTTTGCCAGCACAGGATTCACAGATGTTCCATGTATCCCAGTACAGGCAGTCCCATTTATGTCAATTGGGATGCAGCAGCTACATGGACACGGCCTCTTCTCCCAATTTATCATCCTCTGAATCCCTATGCTTAACCTTTTGCTGATCATCGTCGTTATACGGCGGCAGGTTGGCATGGCTGCGCAAACCGCCGTAGGTGTATGTCGGCCGCTTTAAGAGGTATAGGGGCGCGCAAACCTGCGGCCCGACGCCGGAGCCGATGCGCATGGCCGCGACGTCCGCCGGCCACCAGCGATCGCTCCATATAGAGCCAGAATGGGGATCTGTGTATGTAAACAAACATATCCCAGTTCTGTCAGGGGAGTAGAGAGAGATCTGCTGTTCCTTGTGATCAGGAACAGCAATCTCTCTCTACTCCCAGTCAGTACACTCCCCCCACAGTTAGAAACACCTCCCTAGGGAACACATTTAACCCCTTGATCACCCCCTAGTGTTAACCCCTTCTCTGCCAGTGACATTTATACAGTAATCAGTGGCTATTTTTAGCTCTGATCGCTGTATAAATGTCAATAGTCCCAAAAAAGTGTCATAAGTGTCCGATCTGTCTGCCGCAATATCGCAGTCCCGCTAAAAATGGTTGATCACCGCCATTACTAGTAAAAAAGAAATAAAAAAAGCCATAAATATATACACTCTTTTGTAGACGCTATAACCTTTGCGCAAACCAATAAATGTATGCTTATTGCATTTTTTTTTTACCAAAAATATGTAGAAGAATACATATTGGCCTAAACTGATGAAGAATTTTTTTTTTTTTACATTTTTTGGGGATATTTATTATAGCAAAAGGTAAAAAAATATTTTTTTCAAAATTGTCGGTCTTTTTTGGTTTATAGCACAAAAAATAAAAACTGCAAATGTGTTCAAATACCACTAAAAGAAAGCTCTATTTGTGGCGAAAAAGGACATAAATTTTGTTTGGCTACAATGTTGCACGTCCGTATCGCAAAAAATGGCCTGGTCAGGAAGTGGGTAAATCCTTCCGGGGCTGAAGTGATTAAGTACGCCCATGCAAACAAGGCCTTTCACTAGGGTTGCCAACTCATCCCTTTAAATCCAAACACATATAAATTACACAGGTTCTGATGCTAATTTATTGCAGATAAGGCACCAAGTGAGTTTAATTACCACATTAATCAGCCACAGAACCCTTGTAATTAATATGTGTTTGGTTTTAAAGGGATGAGGTGGCAAACCTAGCCTTTCACATGACTATTAAGGCCCTTTTCACACGGGACGGATCCGTGAAGATCCGCCCCGTGAACCTCCGCTTGCTCAGCGGGGATTGCTCCACTGATCCCCGCTGAGCCGGTGGATGATAGGGCGGTCCCCGCACACCGTGCAGGGACCGCTCTGTCAGATCTCCGCTCTCCCCTATGGTGGGATCGGATGAACCGTCTGTCCGTGTTCATCCGATCCGTTCTGCAGACGGATAGAAAAATAGGATTTTCCTCTGTCTGCAGAATCGGAGGATTGCGGACCCGGATGAGATCGGGTGTCAGCGGATGTTCATCCGCTAGACATCTGCGATCTCATAGGGACCAATGTATGTCCCTTTTTCATCCGTAAACGGATGGATGAAAAAGCGGACATATGGTCCGCCCGTGTGAAAGGGGCCTAAAGGATAAGTTCACCTTTTCGAACATGTTACATGTTCCACCCGTATTTGGGGTGGAACATGTAACATGTTCCAGCAGCTGCAGTCTCTCCCCAGTGACAGAAAGCGGGCATCTTCCCACTGTCACTGTTTGAAAATAAAGTGGCCGTGGAGGCTCCGCCCAACAACTTCATTCATTCACAGTCCTCTGTGGATGGGAAACTACAAGTCCCTACAGCCTTTGCTTTGAGCGCTCTGGTAGTTCATTGTCTCTTCCTGTCTGTGTGTATCTGTCTGCCCGTACCAGGTACGAGCAGACAGATACACTGAGAAGTCTGCAGGAGTCCTGCATGGCACCTGCGATCTGCTGAGCATGAGTGCAATGCTCTCCAGGCTACAAGTAAAAAAAATAATGAATGCACATTTTTTACTTGCAAAAAAGATGTGCATTTATTAATTTTTTTAAAGGTGAACTCACCTTTTAAAAAAATAAATTAAATAAAAGATTTAAAAGACTATAGCTCTTTATAAAGAAAATAGGATATTTTGACAAAACTGTTTGTTGAAGTTGATTAGGGAACACAGAATTCAGTTATTCAGAGTCAACTGGGACAGTCAGGTATAACCCCTTCCACTGCCAGCATGTTTAGGTTTTGTAAAGTAGATCACAAACAAAGAGGAGTGGGACCTAATAACTAGGTTTGTGAAGGCATTTGAAACACACTAAAGCTAGGCTCACACTGCTGTGATCCAATCATGTTTAAATTTTCAGTGCAATTATGTAGTACAACCTGGATGCAACTGGTCTACATTTTCTATGGGGCCAAAATCGCACTGGAATTGCACCAAAGTAATACAAGAACTGTTTCCAAAAAATGCTGAGTCGCATTGATGTGAACGAGCACCATTGAAAACAATGTGATTTCCATTGTCATGCAATTCTGTGCAACTCAAGTCACAGCTCAGAGAGTAAAGAAGCTGTTATGAAAGTCTAAGACCCCTTTCACACGGACGCCTCCATTATACGGATTCCGCTTGCTGATAGGGGGATCGCTCCGCTGATCTCCGCTGAGCAGGCAGATGACAGGTCCGTCTCTGCTCACTATACGCTTTCATGCGATCATATCCAATCTGATCCCCCAGACAGATGGTAAATAGGACCACCATTCGTCTGGATTTTGCAGACAGGATCGGATTGAATAGCGGCGGATGTCAGCAGACATGTAACCGCTGACATCCACCGCTCCATAAGGGAGACTGGGGGGTCCGATTGGGTCCGCCTAAAACAGGCGGAGCTGATCGGACAGCCCCTGTGAAAGGGGCCTAAGGGGCAGATGAATTCTAGGCAAATTCAAACAGATATGTATAAACGTTACTTCTGATGATGAAACAACCACAGAGCATATTATGGCTAAATGAAACTACCCCTGCACTCAGGTCAGGACCAAGGTTTGCACCAAGTTTATGTTCAAATTGCTGGCTGTGAAAGGGAGAGACACAAAGCTGTATAGTCATTCAACCAGATTTAAGATGACTGCCATCATCTCAAAAGATTTTTGGTTACTGCATTTTGCACATGCTCACTGCTCTTGCACTTGGGTATAAAATTATTTTTATGAATACAATGGTGGGAATGAACAGAGTGGCACCATCATAAAGCCTGCACCACTCCTCCAAACTGAGGAAACACAGCAGATCCTCAGGAAAGACAGCAGAAGAGTTGGAGCTGCTTGCTTAAATGAAAGCGAGAGAAAGCAGCAAGGATAGCTCAGCATACGCCAGGGGCGAAACAGCTGGGAATACAGGCAAGGAAAGAGACTTTCCTTGACCATATGCAGACTCTGCCCATGTAATGTGTTGCTTCCATAGATGGCGCACGGGCTCCGCCTCCCCTATCCATGCGTCCGGCCCCCTGATCTACATACCAGGGCACAGACTATGGATTCCAATGAGGGGGGGGGGGGGTGTTAGAGGCTCTTGAAGGCTTCAAAAAAGGGTGGCCTAGGAACGCATAGCATTGCGCTCCGAAGAAACCTAGTTGTGTGACAATAGCAAATTAATGTTCATTATTATCACACTAAAGTTCCTCCCCGCCAATCAGGAGGCAGGTCTGTGACAGGTGATCCTATTGGATGGTAAAATTGATAAACCGCGCTAAATGCTACATACAACAAAGTATTATATGAGACACTAGAAAAACAATCGCTGGAAAAGTCCCCAGTGAAAAAGTGCTCGTGCTGTTGGAACAGTATTGAAGATCTCATAAACAGTGCTGTGACTTGAAATATGGATGAAAGATTCTGTGCTCCTTAAGTGCTTAAATAGGGTGCCCCCCTAATAGATGTGCACTCACCCTTGGGATTGGACCAACTATCGCTAGTTAGGTCAAATGCGTGTGCGGGGCGACCCCTGTAGATATCCTCTGGAATGGTAGTTGGCTATAGCGGATAATCCTCATCCATCTTTCATCCATATTTCAAGTCACAGCACTGTGTATGAGATCTTCAATACTGTTCCAACAGCACAAGCACTTTTTCACTGGGGACTTTTCCAGCGATTGTTTTTAGTGTCTCATATAATACTTTGTTGTATGTAGCATTTAGCGCGGTTTATCACTTTTACCATTATTTATTGTTTATATCCAGGGCTTTTTTTCAGCGGGAACGCGGAGGAACGCAGTTCCGGCACCTCCTGGACTGACTGTATGTAATGACAAGGGGTGCTGGGGTGTGCTGCAGGGTATTGATGCTCACTGCTGGGGATCTATTTTTGCAAGGGGGGTCTATTGTTGCTGGGAAGGTCTATTGTTGCTGGTGGGGGACCTATTGTTGCTGGGAGGTCTTATGTTGCTGGGGGGTCAGCTGTTACTGAAAGAGATCTACTGTTGGGGAGGGATCTATTGTTGATGGCAGCCAGAGAGTCTATTAATGCTGGCTGTGCGGAGATCTGTTGATGCTGCCGGGAGTCTATTGTTGCTGGTGGGGAAATTTTGTTGTGGGTAGTCCATTGTTGTTAGGGGGATCTATTGTTGCTGGCTGCAGGGGATCTATTTTACTGCTTTTCTTGATATCATTACATAATTCCATACAAATTACTTAGCACCACAAAATGATACTTGGTCCTATATTGTCTAAAAGGGGCGGTACTGGGAGGTGGGTAGGGCCGGAGAAAAGGGGTGTCTCGGAACGGGAGAGTTCCTGCACCTATTGTCTGAGAAAAAAAGCCCTGTTTATATCAATTTACACTGCAGCTGCTCCAGCCATGCGATAATTTGTTTTATTCATGGTCTCAACACTTTTATGAAGTTATTTTTCAAGTATCTGATTCACCATCTTTTGGCGCTTTGGTCCATTTATATTTGATCCTATTGGGTGCCTAGTTTTTGGCGAAAGAGAAAACACGGCGGAGGAAGCTGGAGGAGCGGACACCGGAGCCACCTTAGCCGCTGCCCGCACTCCAGGAGAGCAAGAGAGGACACCACAGCCCCGCCACACGAGAGGGTAAGTGACGGACCCCCAGCGGGCGGGGGGTAGGGTGACCACATTTCCAAACTGCCATTCAGGGACACCCCCCTGCACCCATGCCCGCCCCAAAAAATATGATTTTTGATACTTTTTTAACTAAGTCACTTAGTGACAGCGGCGTACTTTGTACATCACTTACTCTGGCAAGTTCACTGCATCTTCTTCATTACTGCCCCCCACATGTGTCACCTTCTTCTTTATTACTGCCCCCCACTTGTGTCACCTTCTCCTTCTCTACTGCCCCCCACTTGTGTCACCTTCTTCTTCACTACTGTCCCCTCAGTTATTGTTCCCCTGTATGACCTTCAAATCCCCCACTTGTCAACTTCATATATTACTGTCCCCCACTTGTCAGCTTCATGTATTACTGTCCCCTGACCCCCACTTGTCAGCTTTGTGTATTACTGTGACAGTAATACATGAAGCTGACAAGTGGGGGACAGTAATAAATGAAGCTGACAAGTGGGGGACAGTAATAAATGAAGCTGACAAGTGGGGGACAGTAATAAATGTAGCTGACAAGTGGGGGACAGTAATAAATGAGGCTGACAAGTGGGGGACAGTAATAAATGAGGCTGACAAGTGGGGGACAGTAATATATGAGGCTGACAAGTGGGGGACAGTAATAAATGAGGCTGACAAGTGGGGGACAGTAATAAATGGGGCTGACAAGTGGGGGACAGTAATAAATGGGGCTGACAAGTGGGGGACAGTAATAAATGGGGCTGACAAGTGGGGGGCAGTAATAGATTGGGCTGACAAGTGGGGAACAGTAAAAAAAATGTATTGCCCCCACTTGTCAGCCTCATTTTATTGCCCCCACTTGTCAGCTAATTTTTTTTATTGCCCCCCCCCCACAGGGCTGGGCCCCACCCTCCCCAGGGATGGGCCCCACTTTGTCAGCCTTATTTATTACTGTATTGTCCCCAGCCTCAGTGCCCCACTTGTCACCTGATCTGCTCCAATCAGGTTCCATTTGCTCACCCTCTAATCTGGACTTGTCTGGTGTGGTGAGAAGTTGAGCGCCGGTCTTCGATTGTTCCCTGGTCCAGGCAGCCTGGCTGGGGGGCCCCCCTCAGGCAGTCGGGCGGGAGGAGGAGATGTCGGGCAATGCACTGCAGGAGTCAGGATGGGCAGCCAAGCCGTGGATCTAAGTCAGCACTGCAGAATTCCGCCGCCCACCGAGAGGTCACTGGAGGAATCAGAACTCAGTCAGGACATGACACTGGAGATGCTCTCTGGCTGCTCTTTCTGCTGCTGCTGCTGCCGCGGCCTGAAGAGGAGAGGAGGTGGGTGGACTCGGAAAGTGCAGGGGAGCCCTGGGTAAAGGCCTTGCTCCTCTCGGCCTCGCTCTGATACTGAGAGACTCTGCAAATGTGACATCACTGGTTGCTAGACGCCAGGCGGGGCGGCCCTAGTAACCAGTTTGGCAATAGTTTATTAGTGTGGCTGTGTGTCCTTATTTCATTCCAGGACACTGTATTGTCCCGGAATGAAGGTGCCCGGGACACGGAACACAAATATGAATTAAGGGACAATCCCGGGCAATCCGGGACACATGGGCACCCTAGCGGGGGGTTTGGGGGGTGCTGTTTCAATGCCGTGCCACGCCGCCAGAGAATCCACCAGCCGCCACTGGTGTTCACTGCACAGGAGTAGGGAAGCATGAGAGCTGTCTGCCACCAACCTGTTCACATCCCCTAAAGTCAGGTCTCATCTGATGGAGATCTGCAGCAGTTTTCTATACTTAAAACATTTTCTCTTTCACTCCAAAGTAGTAACTGGTGTGGGTGAAGCAGATAAAAGGTCTATCTGCTCTGTTAATGTGGCACACGCCACTTGCACCAGTTTCCAGTGCCATGATAATAGCTGAGGAAGCTTTGTTAATTTCTCTATTCATGAATATATTTTGTCGTTTTACTTCTATTTACCAATCATGTAAATAAAATGGCAGTTGACATTCCATATCATTACCCTTTCTAAATAGTCTTTGCAGAGACCGGCAACCCACACAAGATACCTTTAAATAAATATGATCTAAAGAAATACATAAAAAAGTATATATATACACATACATACACACACACACACACACACACACACACTCTATGTACCGTATATACTCGAGTATAAGCCGAGTTTTTCTGCTTATACTCGAGTATGTGTCCATCTTCATTTTTGTGCGCCTGATCCCGGCCAGCCGTAGGTCCTCTGGACCCCAAACTTGGCACACATATAGCCCCACTCTTCCTCTACAAGTGTGCAAAGTTTTTTGTCCAGGGGACCTACGGCCAGGGAACACCAATTTTTCAAAACCGGGCACCCCTTCCGTAGACTCCCATGTTAAATGTCAGTCTAGTCACACAGCGCAGGAGATCAGGTAGGGAGATTGGACACAGTGAGGCATGTGCACAGTGACAGTGAGGCATGGGCAAAGTGAGACATGGGCAAATTGAGGCATGGGCAAATTGAGGCATGGGCACAGTGAGGCAAGGGCACAGTGAGGCATGTGCACAGTGACAGTGAGGCATGGGCAAAGTGAGACATGGGCAAATTGAGGCATGGGCACAGTGAGGCAAGGGCACAGTGAGGCATGGGCACAGTGAGGCATGGACACAGTGAGGCATGGGCACAGTAAGGCACAGTGAGGCATGGACACAGTGAGGCACAGTGAGGCATGGACACAGTGAGGCACAGTGAGGCATGGACACAGTGAGGCACAGTGAGGCATGGACACAGTGAGGCACAGTGAGGCATGGACACAGTGAGGCATGGACACAGTGAGGCACAGTGAGGCATGGACACAGTATGGCATGGACACAGTGAGGCATGGGCACAGTGAGGCATGGACACAGTGAGGCACAGTGAGGCATGGACACAGTGAGGCACAGTGAGGCATGGACACAGTGAGGCATGGACACAGTGAGGCACAGTGAGGCATGGACACAGTGAGGCATGGACACAGTGAGGCATGGACACAGTGAGGCATGGACACAGTGAGGCACAGTGAGGCATGGACACAGTGAGGCACAGTGAGGCATGGACACAGTGAGGCACAGTGAGACATGGACACAGTGAGGCACAGTGAGACATGGACACAGTGAGGCACAGTGAGACATGGACACAGTGAGGCACAGTGAGACATGGACACAGTGAGGCACAGTGAGGCATGGACACAGTGAGGCACAGTGAGGCACAGTGAGGCATGGACACAGTGAGGCACAGTGAGGCATGGACACAGTGAGGCACAGTGAGGCATGGACACAGTGAGGCACAGTGAGGCATGGACACAGTGAGGCACAGTGAGGCATGGACACAGTGAGGCACAGTGATACATGGACACAGTGAGGCATGGACACAGTGAGGCACAGTGAGGCATGGACACAGTGAGGCACAGTGAGGCATGGACACAGTGAGGCACAGTGAGGCATGGACACAGTGAGGCACAGTGAGGCATGGACACAGTGAGGCACAGTGAGGCATGGACACAGTGAGGCACAGTGAGACATGGACACAGTGAGGCACAGTGAGACATGGACACAGTGAGGCACAGTGAGGCATGGACACAGTGAGGCACAGTGAGGCATGGACACAGTGAGGCACAGTGAGGCATGGACACAGTGAGGCACAGTGAGGCATGGACACAGTGAGGCACAGTGAGGCATGGACACAGTGAGGCACAGTGAGGCATGGACACAGTGAGGCACAGTGAGGCATGGACACAGTGAGGCACAGTGAGGCATGGACACAGTGAGGCACAGTGAGGCATGGACACAGTGAGGCACAGTGAGACATGGACACAGTGAGGCACAGTGAGACATGGACACAGTGAGGCACAGTGAGGCATGGACACAGTGAGGCACAGTGAGGCATGGACACAGTGAGGCACAGTGAGGCATGGACACAGTGAGGCACAGTGAGGCATGGACACAGTGAGGCACAGTGAGGCATGGACACAGTGAGGCACAGTGAGGCATGGACACAGTGAGGCACAGTGAGGCATGGACACAGTGAGGCACAGTGAGGCATGGACACAGTGAGGCATGGACACAGTGAGGCATGGACACAGTGAGGCATAGTGAGGCATGGACACAGTGAGGCATGGACACAGTGAGGCACAGTGAGACATGGACACAGTGAGGCATGGACATAGTGAGGCACAGTGAGGCACAGTGAGGCATGGACACAGTGAGGCACAGTGAGGTAATGTGAGGCACAGTGAGGAATACAGATGGACACCCTAGGCTTATACTCGAGTCAATACGTTTTCCCAGTTTTTTGTGGTAAAAATAGGTGCATCGGCTTATATTCGGGTTGGCTTATACTCGAGTATATACGGTATGTATATATTTTTGTATGAACCCCCTGTGCTACCTGAATGTCTACATCAGGTACTGAAGAGGTTAAAGTACAAAACATACCCACGCTGGGTAAATCCCTTCAGATTTCAACTACGAAGATCATAAAAGAGCCCCATCTGTGCCTTTAGCTACATGATGCATATACAACATGCCTCTCATAGTCACACCTGCATTTACACTGCACCATAAACATTTCATAAACAAACAAAGGCAGAATGGCCCAATATGACACAAAGATGTAACAGATGTTTTCAGATTTCTACGTGTTTCCTGTGTAAACTAGAACAGCAGCATATTATTTGTGGAAATCTGCAGTGAACTTCACACACCACAAAGGAAATACACACACTGCACATGCACCCCACCATGTACCACTTCTTCCTCCAGACTAACCTGTCTATGGTGAGGGCCGGAATGTTCCCCACACACATTACTCAGCAAAGTATCTGAGACACTCTTTGCATAATTGACCAGAGGATGAGGCCATGCGTCATGTGACTTTGATATCAATACATCATGTAAATATGGCTGAGTAATACCCATCTCTTTTCCAAACATTTGGCTGAAATCTCAGCCAAAGCAAGCCTGTGCTCCTATGCTCACTTAGATGGAAATAACAGAGTTGTGCAAGCTTGCACCACTCTTCTAAACATAAAAAATGGGTGCAAACCCCTTTGTTAATTAGGAGCAATCAGTTTCCTGTTTTGTGGCTGTGAGATACAGCACAGAGAACGCAGTCTGAGCTGCATGCTCCAATCTCTCAGTCATCCCTGCAACCCCTGCTTGGATCATAATAAGAGGAGGAGAGCTGCTAACCTTGCAGTCTCTGCTCATATAGTGTAATCACTGCACAAGCAGAGGAGGATGTGAGCTGTCTACTGACAGCGCACATCTCATTCAATAAGCCCCACCTGGACGGAATCTGCAGCAGTTTTCTATATGGAAAACTGCCACATTCCCTTTGTTAATTAGGGGCAGATCTGCGCTAGTTTCTATTTCACTCTGAAATAGAAACTGGCGGAGGTGGCACAGACTTGAAACAGGTCTATCTGTTCAGTTAGGGCAAACAAAAAAAATGCATTGAGACGCATGGAGAGTGTATAACATGGATTCCAAAGGCCCTAGTTCACATCAGAGCATTGTGTTGCATAGGCATTTTTGATGCATTCTGCAGCGTTTTTCATGCATTCTGGTACATTTTTTTCCTCCTCTTTTTTTTCCCTTCATTTCAATTGAGGAAAATGCACGTCCTCAATTGAAATGAAGAAAAAAAAGAGGAGGAAAACAATGTACCAGAATGCATCAAAAACGCAGCAGAATGCATCAAAAATGCCTATGCAGAAACACATTTGGAACACAGAAATTATGGTGTGAACTGGAAAAACGTGTATGCAAAAACACATTTGGAACACAGAAATCTTGGTGTGAACTGGTCCTCAAGAGAAGCTTAAAGTTTTTGTTCCCTTATAGCAGGTTAAACAGCACAGTGCTTGTGCTGTCTAACCCGCACCTCTGGAAGCTGTAAAAAAAACCTGGCTGATTCTGACAGTTTCTTCCCGCCCCCCTGTAAACTGACCACAATATATCATGGCTGCTGAGCTCTGACACTGTGGTCAGTTTACGTGCCTCTATAATCTGCAGCTCTCCTCTGTCCATCTCTGTCCTCTCCTCCTCTCCCTCCTTGCCTGTCAGCTCTGTGTGCCTGTGTGACCTGTCTCTGCAACTCCCCTCCCCCTCCCTAGTGTAAGAATGGAAAAAGGATTATTCCTGGAGCTCCACTTTGGAGGAACAGTTCACACCACATGCAGTCCAGTCCATTTTTTTCTACACCACAAACGCATGGAAAGTAGGTTATATGGTTTCCAGTGGCATAGTTCACACTAGTGCAGTCAGTTCCAGAAAAAAAAAAGTAGAACTTGCTGCATTTTTCCTGCACTGGACTGTACTGGAACACGGTAAAAAGCATCAAAAGCGCACTGGAACACACCAAACCCCAGTACAGTAGGAAAAAAACAGGAAAAAAAGAAGAAAAAAAAAGTATCTGCAATGCATCTGGAAATGCATCAAAAATGCACTGGATCGCGTCAAAAACTCGTTAAAAAAAGGGCCTGGAGAAACGCATCCGGAGGGATCAGGAGTGCGTTTTTGTGGTGTGAACCAGCCCTAAGGGCACTCTTACTGAACAGAATGAAGTATGGTGTGTGGCACCATGCTGGCTATTTCATTAATTTAATTTTCTATAAATGTTAGAGGCAAAGCAGAAAAAAAAAGTCAAAATGATTTTATTTTAGTATGACTAGTCATCATTTTAAAATTACTACTGTTACTTTGCAATCGTTCCTATTTATCATAACATAAAATCTTATTTTTCTTCTGAGAGAAAGAAGAAGAATGAGTTAATTAGGTGTAATTACAGTTTCTAGGCATAATAGTAAAAAATAATTTAATTAAAAAATATTTTCTTTCACTTTCACTTTACAGGATTGCTGCTGCTAAAGTTGCAGAGCAGATGTAAATTTGCCCTGTTAATTGCATGTAACAGCTGCATCTAATTACAATGTAACAACAGAGATCCATCATCTCCATCAATAATCGCTGTAGTACAATATTACCGTGATCACTAAAGCATTGACTGTCTGTAGAACAGCAGGGCTGGCTGGGATAGTACTTAAGGCTCCGTTCACATATGTGAATTGGATGAGTTTTGAAGCGCATCCGATTCGCATGACATGTGAATCAAGCCGGCTTTCTATGGAGCCGGTTCATATATATGCAGTGCAGTGGTAGTGCGAATTTGCTGCAAATTTAAAGAGTCCTGTGCGTTTTTTGAGCACTGCGGTGCGATTCAAATGCAAATTCTGAATTGCACATCGGATCAGTTTTGAACACAAATTTGATCCAAAAAGAGAGCGTGGCCCCCCCACATCTATATCAGACCCTTAGGATCCTTAGGTGTGAGCAGAGCTTTTTTTTTTTTTCGGGCCAGCGGGCACACGGGCATCGTAAACCACACGGGCATCGTACATGATGATGGATCTACACCAGGGGACAGTGTATTTTTATTTTTTATAAAGGAATTGTAAATAAATTGTGTTTTTATTTTTTACCTCAGGTCTCGCAATAAAGAGGGCCTGCGCTTATTTCTATTACAAGGGATGTTTACATTCCTTGTAATAGGAATAAAAGAGATCAAATTTTTATTTAATTTTTAAAAAGGACAGTGTAAAAATAAAAAGTAAAATAAACAAGAAAAAATAATTTTTTTTTTTTAAAGTGCCCCGTCCCTCCGAGCTCACACGCAGAAACGAATGCATATGTAAGTCACGCCCACATATGTAAACGGTGTTTAAACAACACATGTGAGGTATTGCCACGATTGTTAGAGTGGGAGCAATAATTATAGCACTAGGCCTCCTCTAAAACTCTAAACCTGTAACCTGTAAAAATGTTTAAAGCGTCGCCGTAGTTTGTCACCATTCCACGAGCGTGGGCAATTTTGAAGCATGATATGTTAGGAATCTATTTACTCGGTGTAACATCATCTTTCACATTATATATAAAAATTGGGCTAACTTTACCGTTTTTTGTTTTTTTTTGGTATATAGGTTTTACCTAAATAATTAGAAGCTGGTCATTGTAGGCACCCTTATCAGTGTTAAATGATTTGCCTTGCAGTAAAAAGACATGGTTGAGCCATGTTTTTTACCATAGTGGGAAGAAGTGTTTCCCAAGAATCTCCTATAAAAAGGGTGTTCATGGGAGATGGGGATTTTAATGTGCCCAGATATTAATAGTTACTCAAAAAGTAGTCCATTAATTTGGATCCAGATTCATACACCCCCTGGGATGTATCTCTATGCGGAACTTGTGTATTGTATATTAAAGTGCTAAAATATAATGTGCCTTTCAGAGGATATTTTTTTTAGTTTTTTTACAAACAAAATGTATTGATTTTATATTGACTGCTTTTTGAGTAACTAATAATATCTGGGCACAATAAAATGCCCATCTCCTATGAACCCCCTTTTTATAGGAGATTCTTGGGAAACACTTCTTCCCTCTATGTTTCCATAGGGGATTGTGTCAGAATTGCATGAACAGGCTAGCCCACCTCATACACTCCCATGTTTTTTACCACAACTACTCTTTATGTCTGCAAAGGTAGCAGACCACCTGCTCACCGCCTGCCAAACACCCTCCGAAAAGCGATCTGCCACAAAGGTTGAAGCTCATGTAAATGAGCCCTAATTGTCACTTTTTCTGGACAGCTTGGTCTGTTAAGGCCGGGTTCACACCTATGCGTTGCGTTTTTGGGCTTGGAGTCTTTGCCAAGTTCGCAATCAGTCGTTCAGCGGTTCCATCGCATTTTTATCTGCGGACTTGCCGACCTGGGAAGTCTCGCCGCTGTTATCATGAGGGGGAACTCCACGCCAAATTTTAAATAAAAAACCGGCATGGGTTCCCCTCCAGGAGCATATCAGGCCCTTAGGTCTGGTATGGACTTTAACTGGAACCCCTACGCCGAAAAAAACGGCGTGGGGGTCCCCCCCCAAAGTCCATAGCAGACCCTTATCCGAGCACGCAACCTGGCAGGCCGCAGAAAAAGAGGGGTGGACGAGAGAGCGGCCCCCCTCCCTCCTGAACCGTACCAGGCCGCATGCCCTCAACATGGGGGGGTGGGTGCTTCGGGGCAGGGGGGCGCACTGCGGCCCCCCACCCCAAAGCACCCTGCTCCCATGTTGATGAGGACAGGGCCTCTTCCCGACAACCCTGGCCGTTGGTTGTCGGGGTATGCGGGCGGGGGGCTTATCGGAATCCAGGAGCCCCCTTTAATAAGGGGCCCCCCAGTTACCTGCACCCCACCCTATGTGAATGAGTATGGGGTACATCGTACCTCTACCCATTCACCTGGTGGAAAAAAAATGGCAATAAGAACACTACACAGGTTTTTTAAGTCATTTATTAGTCAGCTCTGGGGGTCTTCTTCCAACTTCGGGGGTCTTCTTCCAACTTCGGGGGTCTTCTTCAAACTTCGGGGGTCTCCTCCGACTTCGGGGGTCTCTGGTGTCGTCTCCGCCGCGCTCTCTGGTTCTTCTCTCGCTCTCTGGTTCTTTCTTCCTTCTGCCGGGCCTCCGCTATCTTCTTCCAGCTCTTTTGCTAGCGGGCCCGGTCTTCTTCGTCGCCTTCTTCCCTCTTCTCTCCTGGAGATGTTGACTCGTCGCTCTCTCCGGCTGTAATGCCGTATGAGCGGAGTGCATTCACTTTTATAGGCATGGGCGTGGTCACCAGGTGATGACACCAAGTGACCCCGTCCCCAAATGACGTCACAGTCCCTTACTGACAGGATCAACAGGTAATAAAACTATGTTACAAGAGGGATTTAGAAATACAAAGACTGATGTGCTAGGCCAAAATCACACCTTTGTGTTCTGGGAACACACATAGAAATGTGGTTTGTCTCTTCTGCTCGCAAGTTTTAAGAAAGTGCCTTAGGATACCACTGTAGGGTAGATCTATAAGCCATACTGTTTTGTTTACAATGGATTTCTTTTCAGAGTACCGTATATACTTGAGTATAAGCCGACCCGAATATAAGCCGAGGCACCTAATTTTACCACAAAAAAATGGGAAAACGTATTGACTCGAGTATAAGCCTAGGGTGTCCATCTGCATGCCTCACTGTGCCTTACTTTGCCTCACTGTGCCCATGCCTCACTGTGTCCATGACTAGACTGACGTTTAACATGGGAGTCTATGGAAGGGGTGCTCGGCTTAGAAAAATCGGTGCTCCCCGGCCATAGGTCCAACAGACAAAAAACGTTGTACTCTTGTAGAGAATAAATGGGGCTACAAGTGTGCCAAGTGTCGGGTCCAGGGGACCTACGACCGGTACCGGGTCCCCAAATTTACCAGAGAAATTACCGTTTAACATGGGAGTCTATGGAAGGGTTGCCCGGCTTTGAAAAATCGATGCTCCCCGGCCGTAGGTCCCCCGGACAACAAACTTTGCATACTTACAGAGGAAGAGTGGGGCTACTTGTGTGCCAAGTTTGCCGGCCGATACCGGGTCCCCAAAGTCCGGGAGAAAAAATGTGCTGAAAAACTTGGCTTATACTCTAGTATATACGGTATATATACGACATACATCCCATGCTTATTCCACATCAGTGTCATTGGTTTCTGTGACAATGGATAGACTGCAATCTCTTGGTCCTATTACCAGGCAGCCTCTAATGACAACAGACACACTGTTCATAACCTGACGGCTGGCACTATGCATATTTCTAGAGTATACCACATGCTGGATTAAATTACAATGTTAGTGTTATCAGCAGAACAAATCCTTATCTATCCAAGGCCTCTAGAACATATTCCTGTTGTAGAAGAACATATCCTCCATTAAACTGGTTGTTGATTGAGTGCTCCTATCTCTGAAGAATTCTATGAAGCTCTACTGTTAAATACAGCATGCCTTAATGGAGAAAGTTAATTTGTAAATAATGAAGAGGAATATGATTCAATTAAGCGCTGACCTATTTTTTTCACAACATACTGCAGAAGCATCTTACTCCCATGTTGCAGGGTGCCTTTCAGGCAGACGACTGCCCACTAATGAGCCCTAAGCTACAGCAGTACTTTCTGGCTGCATTTCTGCAGTACGCTTGTAATACAAACATACTGACTGTATACAGAACATGTCATAGGATCTACTATTTAGAGCAAGGGGCTATCTCCATAAGGCATTATCCATAATAACAGAATGGCAGAATTAAGTTTATCATATAATGCATCCCCCACCTCTTTAGCAACATGCATACTCATTTTATACTGGCTGTGGGAAATTTGTCTCTGCTGAAAACAACTGGGGAATCAGATGGCAATTTCCAGCACATTGGATACTGGTTCACAACACCATTGTTTTAGTGGCGCTATTTGGCTGCTAGCGGGACGCTTTTAACCCTCGCTAGCGGCCGAATAAAGGGTTAAATGCGCCTGTGTAGCGCCGCTGCCGAATCGCTTTGCTGGCACTTTGGCAGCGGTGCCCATTCATTTCAATGGGCAGGGGCGGTGGAGGAGCAGTGTATACACCACTCCTCCACTGCCCCAAAGATGCTGCTTGCAGGACTTTTTAACGTCCTGCCAGCACAGCGCCCCCGTGGTGTGAAAGCACTCGGGCTTTCACACTGGGACTGCAGGGGAGATGAATTTCAGGTACTTTACAGCCGCTATTTTTAGCCTAAAAGCGCCTGAAAAACACCCCCATGTGAAAAGGTGTCCAAGAGTTCCCTTCACTGGAACTAAAGGGTCAAACCCAACCCTCGAAAAACAACCCTACGCCATAATCCCCCATCTAACAAATGATTTGGACCAGTGCACAAATCAAGCTCCATAAAGACATGGATGAGTGAGTTTGGGGTGGAGGAACTTGACTGGCCTGCACAGAGTCCTAACCTCAACCCGATAGAACACCTCGGGGATGAATTATAGCAAAGACTGCGAGCCAGGCCTTCTCGTCCACATCAGTGCCTGACCTCACAATACGCTTCTGGAAGAATGGTCAGACATTCCCATAGACACACTGCTAAACCTTGTGGACAGCCTTCCCAGAAGAGTTGAAGCTGTTAGAGCTGCAAATGGTGGGCCAACTCAATATGTAACCCTCCGGACTCAAGCCTAGTACACACGACCGAGAATCTCGTCGTAAAAAAACCCGTTGTTTTTCTCGACGAGATTCTTGTCAAGCTTTCCTTGCATACACACTGTCAATTCCAAATCTCGTTGTAAAGCGCGGTCACGTACAACACGTACGACGGCAGTATAAAGGGCAAGTTTGATTCCAATGGCGCCACCCCTTGGGCTGCTTTTGCTAATCTCGTCTAACTGCGTGTTAGTAAAAGTTTGGGGAGAGACGATTTGCGCTTTTCAGTCTTCGTGCTTTCAGTTCGTTTTAGCGTGACGAATGTGCCATCTCCATTACGAACGCTAGTTTTACAAGAAGGTGCGCTCCCGTCTTATACTTGATTCTGAGCATGCGCGATTTTTTAAGACAAGGAAAAGCAGAATAGGTCGACGAGACTCCCGACGAGAAAAACGAGAATCCTGATGAGAAAATAGAGAGCAGGTTCTCTATTTTTCTCGTTGAGATTCCCGGCAGTTTTCTCAATGAGAAAACCGGTCGTGTGTACAAGGCTTAAGACTGGGATGCCATTAATGTTCATGTGCATGTAAAGACAGGCGTCCCAATGCTTTGACAATATAGTGTATGAATAAAACATATCCCTCTATAGTGTGAACTTGTCTCAATTGAGAGCAATAAGTGTCATTTCTATCTGCTGCTTCATTCCTCTGCTATCAGCATGAGTCACTTCTCACAAGTTTTCCTGACATTAAGAGAACAATGGTGACAGGGGAGGGACCTTTAGCTGATTGACAGCCTCAGTTCTGTTTCTGCGTGCTGTGTGAGGGGAGAAGCATCCCTTCCCTCCAATCAGCTCTCAGAGCTCTCCTCACTGAGCTATGCATAGTGTAACTTCAGCTCTCCACCCCCTTTTTCTGACGTTTCAGACAAATTTTATAAATTCTGGACTTCGAATGGATGCAGAGAAGAAAAGACTGCAGAAAAAACAGGTACAACATATTTAGAATTTGTTTTATCTCTGTGTATCACCTGAGGCCAGTCACTTCACTGGGTATACATAAGGGTTTACAGCCACTTTAATCTAACCTTGGGCAGAGACAGCTAATTTGCCATTGTAGTTATCCATTTCTTCTGCCCTTGTTATTAAAACAAAGAAAAATACCTTTTGTCAGTCCAAGCCATTAAAGCAGCCATCCTCCACCAGGGTTTCTATGGAACCCTAGGGTTCCTCCAGAGGTTGCTTGAGCTGTGGCTTCCTGACTCTCCATTTGATGATGCCGGTATAGTTTCAGGGCCGACACTACTTGGTAAAACCAGCAGCATTGACAGCAGTGATAAGGATAGAATTCTGAAAAACATTGTAAGAGGCATTTTTCCCATTGACCCCTGTGAAATGGATTAGGAACAAACCCTAAAAGGGCATTAGTACCCCCCGGTACAAGCGGGATTTTATGGGCGAACACAGAAAAAATCTAATATCGTAAAAATATCATTTTAGAAAAATAGTTTGTTTAAAAATGTATATACAAATAACAGATTTATCTATATATCAAAGCAAAAAAGGGGAAAAACTCAGAACAATGTTCCAAAACAGCAATAACATTGAGGCATACAAGCATGTCCGTGATACATACCAGTATTGGACTTATAATGTTATTCGTATAGGTGTATTTTATATTTTAAAGCAAACAAAGAGAAGGCAAAGGTTCTGAGATGAAACAGAACTGCCGCTGCCCGTTCATCAGTGAGCGACGAACCCCGTCTCGGCCCGGAACAGCCCTCACAAGTGTCCCCGTGGAGACACTCCCATCTTCCAATCGATTAAAGTTTTACATGGCTATGAATATAGAGGGGGGGGGGGGGAAGAAAAGGGGCTAAAAGGCCACACTTTCCCAGGTCCATATTGCCATCACCAACATTTACAAAAGAAACAGGAGGATCCTAAACAGCTCCTATGCCTTGTACACACAATCGGAATTTCTGATGGAAAAAGTCAGACGGAACTTTTTCATCGGATATTCCGACTGTGTGTGGTCCCCATCAGACTTTTTTAGGATCCTCCTGTTTCTTTTGTGGACTTGGGAAAGTGTGGCCTTTTATCCCCTCCCCCCCCCCCCCCCTCTATATCCATAGCCATGTAAAACGTTAAGAAATCTCTAAGGAAAATCTATTTTATTAATATTGCCATCACATGTGAATAAGAATACTTCTAGTATTCCAATGTGATGTTAACTAGAGTATACAGTACAGTTACTGATAGTGGTGCAACGGATCGGTGGTGATCCGCGATCCGAACGGGTCACCCTGTTCGGATCGGAACACCACGCGATCCGAGGAGCGCTCCGTAGCCTCGGCCGTAGGAAAAGCCGCGGCTTCGGCCTAGCTCCGGAGCGGCGGCCATCTTTGTACACCCGACGGCGGCCGCTGTAGTGACGTTTTGCCACCATCTTGCTCCACCCCACACTCCTCACTATCATTACTGTGCAGAAGGGGCCAAGCGGACATCTTGTTACACCCAATGGAGTTTTAGTTTTCTGTTTATTTCAACACAAAACAGAGTTTATATGCTTATATGCATTATATGGAAATCCATCGGACTGTTTACATGTTACATTTAAAAGCAGCAGCAAACCTTGCATGCTTGCTAATGTGACGGAACACCTCTGATTTTCACATTTAACATTTAGTTAAATGTGAAAATCAGAGGTGTTCTGTCACATTAGCAACCATGTAATGTCAGCAGGTTTGCTGCTGCTTTTAAAATGTAACATGTAAACAGTCCGTCTGATTTACATATACTGTATTTAAGCATATAAGCTCTGTTTTGTGTTGAAAATAACTGAAATCTAAAACTCCGGTGGGTGTAACAAGATTTTCTCTTTTTTTTTTTTTGCTGATCCGAAAAATGATCCGATCCGTGCCTCTGATCCGAGGATCGATCGGATCTGTGAGTTTTTTGATCCGTTGCACCCCTAGTTACTGACGTATATACTCCGTTTTCTTCTCTCCATATCAGGATATTTGACTATCCCTTGGTTATATTTTTTGTCGATTGGACGATAGGAGTGTCTCCACGGGGACACTTGTGAGGGCTGTTCCGGGCCTAGACGGGGTTCGTCGCTCACTGATGAACGGGCAGCGGCAGTTCTGTTTCATCTCAGAACCTTTGCCTTCTCTTTGTTTGCTTTAAAATATAAAATACACCTATACGAATAACTTTATAAGTCCAGTACTGGTATGTATCACGGACATGCTTGTATGCCTCAATGTTATTGCTGTTTTGGAACATTGTTCTGAGTTTTTCCCCTTTTTTGCTTTATTTCAGAATATATTTACTTTCTCCTGCAGTGTCTCTGAAGAAAGGTTAAAATCTGAAACATGTCAGACCAAAGGAGAAAAATCTTTTCTGACTGGAAACTGTTTAAGCTCATTCGTACATAAGTCTGTATTTTCAACAATGTACTATGTAACCATTGATATATAGATATATCTATTATTTGTATATACATTTTTAAACAAACTATTTTTCTAAATAAATGATATTTTTTTTATGATATTCAATTTTTTCTGTGTTCGCCCATAAAATCCCACTTGTACCGGGGGGTACTAATACCCTTTTAGGGTTTGTTCCTATATATTTGGGATGCTGGCAACAATTTAGGGAAAAATATTTTGTTTACTTTTCCCTGTGGTTCATCACCTATATGCGCCGTACACACGATCCGAATATCGTACGACTGACTATACTGACTAAACGAAAATCGTACGATCTGACATCGTACGAGGAAAATTTTCATGCTTGTCCAATCGAATAATATCGGATGAACTGTCGTGATCGGCTCTCGAAAGTAGTGTACACACGATCCGAAAATCGTACGATTCTTCCTCGGACGATCGTTTTCGTCCGATATTCGGATCGTGTGTACGGGCCTATACTCTGTGAATTGGATTAGATTTTCCTGAGACCTGAAATTTTTTGTAAGGTATCCTTTAGAGCAGGGGTCTCCAAACTTTTTCAGCAAAGGGCCAGTTTACTTCAGACTTTAGGGGGGGGATTGTGGCAAGTGGAAGTAGAAAACATCCTGACATCAGTGTACTTATTATTTTTCCCTGGAGCCTGGAAAGCATTGCACTGGTGATCAGTGGATCAGGAGTACAATGTTAGGTTTATGCAGACAAGCCCTGCAGCTTTCAGCCCGTACCTCCGTATGGGCTGCCAGTTTGAAAGGTGCAGGTCTTGCGAATAATCTACAAGGGCGCTCCCAAGTAGAATGCATAGAAGCAAACCGATCACTCTCTGGATGCGCTTCCATGCCAAGTGTGGTCAGCTTGAAATAAGAAAGCAAGGTGACTGGCAGGATCACCAGGTATTTCTCATGAAGGAAGCAATCCAAAGAGAACAGGATACATTTCCTTTAATAATAATAATAATAATAATAAGGAAAGCCAATAATAAGGCACATTTTGATGAATACCTCTTGCTGACAGCTTTTTGGTGTTGATAATTTTGGCTGCATACTCTTGTCCCGTGGTAATCTTCATACATCTCCTCACCACAGAGAACGCACCCCTGAAAAACAAAAACAAGTTTGTTGAAATAATTTCATCAGTAAAGGATTGTCTGATCTGATAATGGAGAAATGTTGCCCATAGCGGACTGACTGCCTTTCACAGTTTTCTAGAAGGCATTTAGGATTAATGGCGAGCGTGTGGAGGAAATGTGTTTCTCAGAAGTTATCCGACACCACCTTTTGTCTCATTAACCACTTAAGCCCCGGACCATTTTGTTGCTAAAGGACCAGGCCCCTTTTTGCGATTCGGCACTGCGTCGCTTTAACTGACAATTGCGCGGTCGTGCGACGTGGCTCCCAAACAAAATTCACATCCTTTTTTTCCCACAAATAGAGCTAGTGGTATTTGATCACCTCTGCGGTTTTGATTTTTTGCGCTATAAACAAAAATAGAGCGACAATTTTAAAAAAAATGCAATATTTTTTACTTTTTGCCATAATAAATATCCCCCAAAAATATATAAAAAAACATTTTTTTTCCTCAGTTTAGGCCGATACGTATTCTTCTTCATATTTTTGGTAAAAAAAATCGCACTAAGCGTTTATTGATTGGTTTGCGCAAAAGTTATAGCGTCTACAAAATAGGGGATAGTTTTATGGCATTTTTATTAATATTATATTTTTTTACTACTAATGGCGGCGATCAGCGATTTTTATCGTGACTGCGACACTATGGCGGACACATCGGACACTTTTGACACATTTTTGGGACCATTGTCATTTTTACAGCGATCAGTGCTATAAAAATGCACTGATTATTGTGAAAATGACACTGGCAGTGAAGTGGTTAACCTCTAGGTGGCGCTGTAGGGGTTAAGTGTGCCCTAGTGAGTGATTCTTACTGTAGGGGGCGTGGCTTGGCGGGACATGTCACTGATCGCTGTTCCCTATGACAAGGAACAGACGTTTACTGACATGCCACTAGGAAGAACGGGGAAAGGTTTGTTTACACTTACCTCTCCCCGTTCTTCAGCTCTGTGACCCGATCGCGGGACACCGTCGGCGATCGGGCCCCGCGGGCGCGGTCATGGAGCTTCGGACTGGGCGGCGCGCGCGCGACCCACAGCTGGGATCTTAAAGGGGACGTACCTGTACGCCCTTGTGCCCAGCCGTGCCATTCTGTCAACGTATATCGTCGTGCGGCGGTCCCTAAGTGGTTAATATGTCCCACAAGTATTCATACCCCATACATCTAACAAAGCACACATCAGTGTGTAAAGTGGTGTCACCCAGTGTTAATTTCGTTGACTAAAACGACTAAAACATTTTAGTCGACTAAGTGAATACTATTTTAGTCGACTAAAATACAACTAAAACTAAAACAATTGAGATGACTAAAATATGACTAAAATTAAATGGCATTTTAGTCAAAAGACTAGGGCCCCTTTCACACTGAGGAGTTTTTCAGTCGTTTTAGCGCTAAAAATAGCGCCTAAATACCACCTGAAAAACTCCTGCCCTGCAGTCTCAATGTGAAAGCCAGAGTGCTTTCACACTGAGGTGATACGCTGGCAGGACGAGAAAAAAAGTCCTGCTAGCCGCATCTTTGAGGCGGTGAAGGAGCGGTGTGTATACTTTACCGCTGCTGCCCATTGAAATCAATGGGACAGCGCGGCTATACCTCCCGCAAACCGCTGCTGTAGCAGCGGTTTGGGGGTGGTTTTAACCCTTTTTCTGCAAATTGCAGCAAATACAACGGTATAGCGCCGCTAAAAATAGCAGCACTATACCGCCAGCGCACCTCCCGCCCCAGTGTGAAAGGGGCCTTACACTAAAACTAAATTAAAATTTGACTTCAAAATTAACACTGGTCTGTAGTGCATGTTCATACCTCAATACCATAAATAATAACATAGAGATTTTTTACTCCAGCAGTATATAATGAGTTTGGAAATTGTAGAGAAATGTTAACTAATGCATTACAATTTAATGACACTCATTCGATTTTAGATAACTAAAATGAGTTTTAGTGGACTAAAACATAGGACATTTTAGTGGACTAAAACATAGGACATTTTAGTCGACTAAAATGTACTGGAGATTTATGCCACGTACACACGATCGGAAATTCCAGCAAGAAGAGTTCGATGTGAGCTTTTGGTCGGAAATTCCGACCATGTGTAGGCTCCATCGGACATTTTCTGTCGGAATTTCTTGTTGGAAATTCCGATCGTCTGTATGCAATTCCGACGCACCAAAAAACATGCATGCTCAGAATCAAGCAGAAGAGCCAAACTGCCTATTGAACTTCATTGATCTCGGCTCATCGTACGTCTTGCACGTCACCGCGTTCTTGACATTCGGAATTTCCGATAAGATTTGTGTGACCGTGTGTATGCAACACAAGTTTGAGCCAACATTCCATCGGAAAAAAATCCACCTTTTTTTTGGTTGGAATTTCCGATCGTGAGTACGCGGCATTAGTCGACTAAATACGACTAAAACTAAAACGATTGCAGAAGACTAAAATGGGACTAAAACTAAAATGGCATTTTAGTCCTTAAGCCCCGTACACACGATCGGTTTAACTGATGAAAACCGTCCGATGGATGGAAAAAATAGAACTTGTTTTAAATTTTTCCGATGGATAAAAAACCGATGGGAATTTCCGATCGTCTATGGACAAGTCCATCGGTTAAAAAACCCACGCATGCTCAGAATCAAGTCGACACATGCTCAGAAGCATTAAACTTCATTTTTCTCGGCTCATCAGAGTGTTTTACATCACCGGGTTTGGAACGGTCGGTTTTTTGACTGATGGTGTGTGGCCAAGACTGATGAAAAACAGTTTCATCGGATTTCTGATGGACAAATCCATCGGACGAAAATCCATAGGTTATCCGATCGTGTGTACGGGGCTTAAGACTAAAGCCTCGTACACACGGTCGGACTTCCATCGGACTTTTCCGTGGTTTTTTGTCCGAACGGAGTTGGTTGGGAACACCCATAGCATACACACGCTCTGACTTTTCTGCAAACTTTCTTAAAATTTCTTACAACATCACGTGTTTTTTCTGCTCTTTTCTGATCTTTACTGCCACCCTTTGGTCAACTTCTGCTATTGTTGGTTGATTTTAACATTAGTTGTTTTGTCCATCGGACTAAAGTCCGATGGTTTTCTGTACACACGGTCGGACTTTGCTCCATCGGACTTTTGTTGGGCAAAAGTTTGTCCGTTTGCAGACCCAACTTTTGTCCGATGAAATCCAAAACCAAACGAAAAAAAGTTTGTCCGATGGAGCGTACACACAGTCGGATTGTTGGTCCAACTTGCTTAAAACGAAGTTTGTTGGGCAAAAGTCCGACCGTGTGTACGGGGCTTTAGACTAAAACTAAATCGAAAATTTGCTGCCAAAATGAACACTGGTGTCACCCTCTTTACTTGTCCTGACAGCTCCTAACTGAGGCTGGACTGAGAGTGTGCACCCATTAACAAGCTTTTTGACATGATCATTGCTTTTTTTTATCGCTTTATTACTATTATCCAGTAATTTCTCAACACCGAAAATGTGATCAGGGTCCACTCACGTGGTCTTTGTTTAGCTCAAAACGCTGTTTGGTGACTTTCTTGAATTGTGATACATGGTAATGTAAACCAATCTCCGATTACTCAACACACATTCTACTCTTTCCTACAAAATGCTTTCTGTTCGCTTACCTGACTGCATTACATCCATCTCATCTTTCACATTCTTAACGCCCACTTTAGCTATTAAACAGGCACTTAATGGATTGTTGTCATGTAAATGGGAAAACCTACAAAAAACAGAAGCCTGGCTGACTTTTAGTATAAGTGGCTCACATAGCATTATAAATATTAAAAAAGAAAATAAAAGAAAAAACCTATGAAGAGTTGCTCCTTCTTTTATTTTAAACTTTAATCCGATATTGTTGCACGGGTCATAGGAAATAAAAGCAGGCAGACTAAATATACTAGAGTAGGCTTCTTCTCCTCACACATAAAACTTGGGACGCTAAAGATCCTTTCACACAAGGGCACACCACTCGGATTCAGATCAGCTTGCTATGGGGGCACCCGAGCCAAGCTGCTACTCTGTGTGTCCATTCAGACACAGAGCCGCGGCTCGGCCCCACCCCCTCTCTCTCCTCATTGGCTCACTGACTTTGACTGACAGCAGTGGAAGTCAATGGTGTCCGCTGCTGGGTCTCAGCCACTCAGGAGGGAGCCCTGCCCAGGCTCTCATGCAACATTGCTGGTACGAGAGGGGGCTCAGGCAAGTATTAGGGGGGCTATTGGGCACTGCTGCACACAGAAGGTTTATTATCTTAATGTACAGAATGCATTAAGATAAAAATAAAAACTTCTACCTTTAGAACCACTTTAAGGCAGAAGCCCTAGAGAATAAATTGGTGGGTTTTGCAATTTTTTTAGGTCACATGTTTTTTGCGCAGGGTTTTTTCAAACACAACTTTTTTGAAAAGGAATTAACTTTTTTAAATTTTAATGGAAAAAAAACACAATACATAACCCATTTTTTGGTAAAATATAAAAGATAATGTTACGCCAAGTAAATAGATACCAAACATGTCATGCTTTAAAATTGCGCACGCCCGGGCAACCGCGACAAACAGCGTCAATTTTACTATCCATAGGCAATGCATTTAAAAGCATTTGCAGGTTACCACTTTAGATTTACACAGGAGGTATGGTGCTAGAATTACTGCCCGTGATCTGACGATTGCAGTGATACCTCACGTGTGGGACGATCACCGTTTGCTCACCTTTGCACACAAGCACGGGGGGATGAGGGCACTTTAAAAAAAAAATTGTAAATTATTTATTTATTTTTACACTGTCACTTTACATTTTTTTTATCGCTTTTTTGCTGTCACAAAGTGTGTAAACATTCCTTGTGACAGCAATAGGCATGTGACATGTACTCTTTATGAAGAGGTCTGGGGTCTATAAGACCCCAGATCCCTCCTCTGCCCTTAAAAGCATTTGATCACACCAAGATCAGTGTGATCAAATGCTTTGCATTTTTAAAAATGGGGCCATTTACATCCGGGTAAACGGGAAGTGATGTAAAGGTCATCGCTTTCGGGTTACTATACATAGAGCTTAACAAAGTAGATCTGGTCTATGTTTGGTTCTATGATCAACCAGTGGAAGCGGAGGCTGGTCGATCAGGTGGGACGGGACAGCCCGATGAAGCCGCAGAAGCCGGCGTGGGGGGGGGGGGGTGACGTCCCCTCCCACAGCTTGTAATAGCAATACAGAGGCTAGTTAGCCGCTAGGATTGCTATTTCAAAAGAGCCGACCATCATCTTTAAAAACAGTACCAGGATGATGCAGGCATCATCCTGGTATAACCGCTTGAAGTCCAGTGAGGTACAGTTACCTCCTCCTCTGGTATTTTTTGTATTTCTAGCAGGTACACACTCCCACTTTGCCTAAGTGATCCCAGCGGAAGTTCTCCCCCCCTCCCTGCAACCTCCTGGGAGCACAGCTCTCCACAGTAAACATGGCGGCCCCGTGGACCCAAAGACTAGTAAAGAACCAGCCCGGGTGAGGACAGTGCTGGATCCCTGGACTGGTAAGTGTCTCTTCATTAAAACATATATATATTTTTTTTTTAAACTGACTGAAGATCTTCTTTAACGTTGGTCATACACAGTTAGATGTGCGTTAACCGAAAAATCATTCAGCAGAATATTGTTCCTTGCCATCATTGAATTAACTCATTTTGTTCAAAAGCCCTTAAAATGTTGTCCTTTGAATTTTCTCACCATAGTCAAAAACAAAATGTCAATATGACCCCACTAACCATAAAAAAAAAAGAAAAATTGAAAATTTTCATTTTTTAGACGGTTCCCTCAAACAAAATTCTACTGGTGTATGGCAAGCTTTAGGGTGGGCAACTGGGAGATTAATCAGGTGTCTTCCTATGACGTGCATTGATGTACATTACTTTTTTACTTATTAAAGTTTCTTTTGTTTTTATTTATTTTTTGTAAAGAAAAAAAGAGGTTTATACTTACCTGCTGTGTGGACATTGCACTCGAGTGACCCCTTACCTACTCCTTTCTATGGGGGCTATTGTGTGGGTGTGCTTCCGAGTCAGGCAGTATGCATCACACAGCGTGCCTTGGCCCTGACCCTCCTCACAGGATATGATTGACAGCAGGGAAGAGGGAAAGCTAGTGAAAGGTTTTCTACCTTACAACAGAAGTGCGGGATATAAACAAACAAACCTACATACTCACCTAGGTAGATGCAGCATTGGTCCGATGCCTTTAGGACAGAGAACTGAACGATTGAAGACCGCTGTTTACTCAGTTCTTGGTCTTCACTGAGCAAAGGGCTGGTGACTATCAGTCACAAGCTCTCTGTTCTGCCCCTCCAGTGCTCACTGGGGCCCCGGGCTTTTTTTTTTCTTTTCTATCAGACCTTTATTTAAATGTATTTACATTTAAAAGCAACATTTCATTTGGTTTTATTGCCAGCAGCCCAAAGCAGTGGATTGCACTGCACCATGCTATGCTGAAAACAAGGACTATATGCATTCCTTTTTCAGCCTTAGACCACTGGGGTTCATTTACTAAAACTGGAGAGTGCAAAATCTTCTGCATAGAAACCAATCATGTTCTGGTTTCTTTTTTGTCAAAGCTAAATTGAACAAGAGGTCAGTAGTAAGGGAGGGTTCAGAGGTCAGTAGTAAGGGAGGGTTCAGAGGTCAGTAGTAAGGCAGAGTGTAGGGGTCAGTAGCATGTAATGCATAGTTCAGAGTTCAGTAGTAAGGCAGAGTGTAGGGGTCAGTAGCATGTAATGCAGAGTTTAGTAGTAAGGCAGAGTGTAGGGGTCCATAGCATGTAATGCATAGTTCAGAGTTCAGTAGTAAGGCAGAGTGCAGGGGTCAGTAGCATGTAATGCATAGTTTAGAGGTCAGTAGTAAGGCAGAGTGTAGGGGTCAGTAGCATGTAATGCATAGTTCAGAGGTCTGTAGTAAGGCAGAGTGTAGGGGTCAGTAGCATGTAATGCATAGTTCAGAGGTCAGTAGTAAGGCAGAGTGTAGGGGTCAGTAGCATGTAATGCATAGTTCAGAGGTCTGTAGTAAGGCAGAGTGTAGGGGTCCGTAGCATGTAATGCATAGTTCAGAGGTCTGTAGTAAGGCAGAGTGTAGGGGTCAGTAGCATGTAATGCATAGTTCAGAGGTCAGTAGTAAGGCAGAGTGTAGGGGTCAGTAGCATGTAATGCATAGTTCAGAGGTCTGTAGTAAGGCAGAGTGTAGGGGTCCGTAGCATGTAATGCATAGTTCAGAGGTCTGTAGTAAGGCAGAGTGTAGGGGTCAGTAGCATGTAATGCATAGTTCAGAGGTCAGTAGTAAGGCAGAGTGGAGGGGTCAGTAGCATGTAATGCATAGTTCAGAGTTCAGTAGTAAGGCAGAGTGTAGGGGTCAGTAGCATGTAATGCATAGTTCAGAGGTCTGTAGTAAGGCAGAGTGTAGGGGTCCATAGCATGTAATGCATAGTTCAGAGTTCAGTAGTAAGGCAGAGTGTAGGGGTCAGTTGCATGTAATGCATAGTTCAGAGGTCAGTAGTAAGGCAGAGTGTAGGGGTCCATAGCATGTAATGCATAGTTCAGAGTTCAGTAGTAAGGCAGAGTGTAGGGGTCAGTAGCATGTAATGCATAGTTCAGAGGTCAGTAGTAAGGCAGAGTGTAGGGGTCAGTAGCATGTAATGCATAGTTCAGAGTTCAGTAGTAAGGCAGAGTGTAGGGGTCAGTAGCATGTAATGCATAGTTCAGAGGTCAGTAGTAAGGCAGAGTGCAGGGGTCAGTAGCATGTAATGCATAGTTCAGAGTTCAGTAGTAAGGCAGAGTGCAGGGGTCAGTAGCATGTAATGCATAGTTCAGAGTTCAGTAGTAAGGCAGAGTGCAGGGGTCAGTAGCATGTAATGCATAGTTCAGAGTTCAGTAGTAAGGCAGAGTGCAGGGGTCAGTAGCATGTAATGCATAGTTCAGAGTTCAGTAGTAAGGCAGAGTGTAGGGGTCAGTAGCATGTAATGCATAGTTCAGAGTTCAGTAGTAAGGCAGAGTGTAGGGGTCAGTAGCATGTAATGCATAGTTCAGAGTTCAGTAGTAAGGCAGAGTGCAGGGGTCCGTCCGTAGCATGTAATGCATAGTTCAGAGGTCAGTAGTAAGGCAGAGTGTAGGGGTCCATAGCATGTAATGCATAGTTCAGAGTTCAGTAGTAAGGCAGAGTGTAGGGGTCAGTAGCATGTAATGCATAGTTCAGAGGTCAGTAGTAAGGCAGAGTGTAGGGGTCAGTAGCATGTAATGCATAGTTCAGAGTTCAGTAGTAAGGCAGAGTGTAGGGGTCAGTAGCATGTAATGCATAGTTCAGAGGTCAGTAGTAAGGCAGAGTGCAGGGGTCAGTAGCATGTAATGCATAGTTCAGAGTTCAGTAGTAAGGCAGAGTGCAGGGGTCAGTAGCATGTAATGCATAGTTCAGAGTTCAGTAGTAAGGCAGAGTGCAGGGGTCAGTAGCATGTAATGCATAGTTCAGAGTTCAGTAGTAAGGCAGAGTGCAGGGGTCAGTAGCATGTAATGCATAGTTCAGAGTTCAGTAGTAAGGCAGAGTGCAGGGGTCAGTAGCATGTAATGCATAGTTCAGAGTTCAGTAGTAAGGCAGAGTGTAGGGGTCAGTAGCATGTAATGCATAGTTCAGAGGTCAGTAGTAAGGCAGAGTGCAGGGGTCCGTAGCATGTAATGCATAGTTCAGAGGTCAGTAGTAAGGCAGAGTGTAGGGGTCCATAGCATGTAATGCATAGTTCAGAGGTCATTAGTAAGGCAGAGTGTAGGGGTCAGTAGCATGTAATGCATAGTTCAGAGGTCAGTAGTAAGGCAGAGTGTAGGGGTCCATAGCATGTAATGCATAGTTCAGAGTTCAGTAGTAAGGCAGAGTGTAGGGGTCAGTAGCATGTAATGCATAGTTCAGAGGTCAGTAGTAAGGCAGAGTGTAGGGGTCAGTAGCATGTAATGCATAGTTCAGAGTTCAGTAGTAAGGCAGAGTGTAGGGGTCAGTAGCATGTAATGCATAGTTCAGAGGTCAGTAGTAAGGCAGAGTGCAGGGGTCAGTAGCATGTAATGCATAGTTCAGAGTTCAGTAGTAAGGCAGAGTGCAGGGGTCCGTAGCATGTAATGCATAGTTCAGAGTTCAGTAGTAAGGCAGAGTGTAGGGGTCAGTAGCATGTAATGCATAGTTCAGAGGTCAGTAGTAAGGCAGAGTGCAGGGGTCAGTAGCATGTAATGCATAGTTCAGAGTTCAGTAGTAAGGCAGAGTGTAGGGGTCAGTAGCATGTAATGCATAGTTCAGAGTTCAGTAGTAAGGCAGAGTGCAGGGGTCAGTAGCATGTAATGCATAGTTCAGAGTTCAGTAGTAAGGCAGAGTGCAGAGGTCAGTAGCATGTAATGCATAGTTCAGAGTTCAGTAGTAAGGCAGAGTGCAGGGGTCAGTAGCATGTAATGCATAGTTCAGAGTTCAGTAGTAAGGCAGAGTGCAGGGGTCAGTAGCATGTAATGCATAGTTCAGAGTTCAGTAGTAAGGCAGAGTGCAGGGGTCAGTAGCATGTAATGCATAGTTCAGAGTTCAGTAGTAAGGCAGAGTGCAGGGGTCAGTAGCATGTAATGCATAGTTCAGAGTTCAGTAGTAAGGCAGAGTGTAGGGGTCAGTAGTAAGGCAAAGAGGACAGCAAGTTTACTGCCACTGAAGCTGTGTTTTAGTTTGCCGTCTATCTGTTCAAGTGTTTTTGGAGATGAAGAGTAAAATGCCTTTAATTCCTCTGCATTAGCTGCCAGTGGGGGACACTGACAGGGACATTTGTTTCCCAGGGACAGACCGCTCAAAACGGGGACAAATGGCAACCTTGTCAAACATAGCTACCTTCCTTGATGCATTTCTGTCATGGACTACAATTTTATATACCAGCACAGTCACGAAGCAGCACATACAACCTTCTCCAACTGGTAATCAGCCTGGGGTACGTGTGCATTTCTGGATGCTGACACAAGTATTCCTGGGATGTGTAGATTGAGACAAACTGTACATGTATGATTATACCTGCACTGCTGAGCCCTAATACTGGAAATTCAAGACCATTGCCTAGAAGGATTGAGGGGGGATCAAATAATCTTAATGCAAAATTTAAACTTGATCCAGAAAACAAATCACGAGGTAGAGGTATATATGTTATATTTAATTGGTGCACTGTTTTTTTGTTTTGTTTTTTCCCTTTTTACAAGGGTTTAGTGATACTTAAATATCTGCATCTGTTTCAATTAAGATCCCTTAGGTACTGACCTAGAATGACAGCAGATGGTGAAGTCAATACTGGTTTCCTGTTTTACAACTGAACACTTGACACAGCAGATAACATTGAAGTATAGATATTCGGATATACCAAACTCATCAAACAAAGATGCCAGACAAGTACAGTAATACACAAACAAGCTGGCTCATAGTTAGAAGTGGGTGAATCAATCCACATGGTTTATGATTCGTAGTGGAATAAGTTGGTTCTCTGCTAAAGGGTGATTTCACGTGTACTGTACCTCTCAGCACAGTGGGCTATTATGTAGTAGCAGTGGGGTTACAGTATGTGGCACCCTAAGTGAACCTGAGCTGTTCTCCTATGGAGCCCCTTGGATGTTTTCATTAATATGTCACATGGGGAGCCCGAGTTGGCAGTGGAAATTTTGGCATTAGACAATTAAAAGACTTAAGGCCCGTACACACGGTCTGACTTTTTGCCAACAAACTTCAAAATGAGCAAGTTTCCCAAAAAATCCGACCGTGTGTACGCTCCATCAGACAAACTTTTTCAGTTTTCATCGGACAAAAGTTCGCTCTGAAAACGGACAAACTTTTCGGCAACAAAAGTCAGATGGTGCAAAGTCCGACCATGTGTACAGAAATCCATCGGACTTTTGTCCGAAGTACAAATACGCATGCCCAGAACCAATGTTAAAATCAACCAACAATAGCAGAAGTTGACCAAAGGGTGGCGGTAAAGAGCAGAAAAACCACGTGATGTTGGGAAAGTTTTGGGAAAGTTTGCAGAAAAGTCCTGCCGTGTGTATGCTATGGGTGTGCCCGGCCAACTCCCTTCGGACAAAAATCCACGGATTTGTTTGTTTGAAGTCCGACCATGTGTACGAGGCTTTAGGTTAGATTTAAGTGCCAGTAAGGGGGTTGGAGTTGGTAAACCAGGCAATTTCTTAGGGGCCTTAAAGTCCCAAAGGGGCTCCCAAACACCACGCCACCAAAACTCCAGACTTCCCTGAGCCGTTCACCAGGACAGGCAGTGTTGGTGTCACTGTCAATGCCGGCTGCTCTGTTCTGTCTTCCCTGTTGAGAGCGGTAAACAGTTCAGTACTCTTCCATAGACAATAAGTGCACTTTCAAACAAAGTGCATTGATCCATTTTGCCCCATCTGCTATTTATATCTATCCCCCCTCCCCTTCCTACCTTTCCAGAAGCATACCATTACATTGTGCTACTGGGGCTGTTGCATACACCTGACTACTGCACTACATATGCTATGCTGTAGTTGTCAATGTCAAGCTAGTAGTTGCTTTATATTACACAGCGAAACGGCTATTAAAATGCAGCGGCTTCTGTGTTAAATGACACCTGCAGATAGTCCACAAGTGTCACTTAGTAAACACAATGAATCAATGAATTATTTCATTATATTTACCATTTCATTTAATAGATTGAAAAGGTCAAATAAATTCATTCATTCATTATTCCCATGGATGCTTACCTCATTAAGCCCTGGTGCACTCTGATGAGATTTAAAATGTGAATTGGATCACACTGAATCGCATTGGTTCCTAAGGAGCCTATTCACATCAATGCAGTGCAGCTGCCATCTGACTCTGGGAAAGGGTCCTGTGCTTTTTTGGTCGGATGCAGTGCGATTCAGTGGTCCATAGACTTGAATGCTTTCAAATCGCTTATCTGTTCAAATCATGCTAAAACTGCATTCAAATACTGCAACTGCACTTGAAAATCGCACTGAAAATCAGAACAAAATCGCACTGCGATCTGCGAACCAATTTGGGGGAGTCATCAACTTTGCTTTGACACCCGCAGCGGTTCGCAGAGAGCAGCGTGAATTGCTTGCGAGTGAGATGCGATGCGGGAACCCGCACAGGAATCACTCTGGTTTCTGCATCGCACAAGTATGAACAAGGACTAAAAAGGAGTTCCAGTCTCCTCCAGAAAAAATCTACACATATTGTAGCTGCTGACTTTTAATATAACAACACTTACCTGTCCAGAGATCCAGCGATGTCCTCATCTGAGCCAATTCTTCTAAGACCCCTTTCACACTGGGGCATTTTTCAGGTGCTTTTGTGTTAAAAATAGCGCCTGTAAAGCGCCTGAAAAACGGCTCCCCTGCAGTCTCAGTGTGAAAGCCCGAGGGCTTTCACACTGAGGCGATGCCCTGGCGGGACGTTAAAAAAACTCCTGCAAGCAGCATCTTTGAAGCGGTGTATACACCGCTCCTCCACCGGTCCTTCCCATTGAAATGAATGGGCAGTGTGACCGAGCTGCCGGCGGGTGGTTTTAACCCTTTTTCGGCCGCTAGCGGAGGTTAAAAGCGCCCGCTATTGGCCGAATACCTCCGCAAAAACAACGGTAAAGCGTCGCTAAAAATAGTGGAGCTTTACCGCCGATGCCTCGTGTGAAAGCCAGGCATCTGGCATCTTAAAGCGGAGTTCCACGGAAAAAAAAAAAAATCAAAGTCAGCAGCTACAAATACTGCAGCTGCTGACTTTTAATATTAGGACACTTTCCTGTCCTGGGCGCCCGTGATTTCCTCCCCCGAAGCCAATCTGTCACTCGGCTCTCGGGTGCAGGCGCCAGCATCTTCAGTAAGGGAATTTACACTTTGTTACAATGTAAAGTAGTGAGTGTACGGCTTGTATAACAGTGTAAGGGTCCTTTTACACGGATGTGTCCGTGTGCGGGCTGCGTTTTGCTCAGCAGGGATCACTCCGTCGATCCCCGCTGAGCAGGCAGATGACAGGTCTGTCTCTGCACACTGTGCAGGGACCGACCCGTCAGAGTGCCGCTCTACTCTAAGGGGCATCGGATGATGACGGACCGTAGGGAAAAGTAGGGTTTCCATCAGTCACAGTTTGGTGCATCTGAGCGGGTCAGATGTCAGCGGGGCATGTCACCGCTGACATCCGTGGCTCCATAGAGGTGCACGGAGTGTCCGTTCAGGTCCGCCTAAAAAACAGACAGGCAGACCTGAACCGTCCGCTCATGTGAAAGGGGCCTAAGTTTGCTGCCCCCTCAAAATAACTCAACACACAGCCATTAATGTCTAAACCGCTGGCAACAAAAGTGAGTACACCCCTAAGTGAAAATTGGGCCCAAAGTGTTAAAATTTTGTGTGCCCGCCATTATTTTCCAGCGCTGCCTTAATACTCTTGGGCACAGAGTTCACCAGAGCTTCACAGGTTGCCACTGGAGTCCTCTTCCACTGCTCCATGATGACATCACGGAGCTGGTGGATTTTAGAGACCTTGCCCTCCTCCCCCTTCTGTTTGAGGATGCCCCACAGATGCTTAATAGGGTTTAGGTCTGGAGACATGTTTGTCCAGTCCATCACCTTTACCCTCAGCTTCTTTAACAAGGCAGTGGTCGTCCTGGACGTGTGTTTGGGGTCGTTATCATGTTGGAATAGTACAGGGATCCTCAAACTACGGCCCTCCAGGTGTTGCGGAACTACAAATCCCATGAGGCATTGCAAAACTCTGACATTCACAGACATAACTAGGCATGATGGGAATTGTAGTTCCTGAACACCTGGAGAGCCGTAGTTTGAAGACCCCTGGAATAGTACATGTTGGCCTCAATGAACTGTAGTTCCCCAGTGCCGGCAGCACTCATGCAGCCCCAGACCATGACACTCCCACCACCATTCTTGACTGTAGGCAAGATACACTTATCTTTGTACTCCTCACCTGGTTGCTGCCACACACGCTTGACACCATCTAAACCAAATAAGTTTTTTTTGGTCTCATCAGACCACAGGACATGGTTCCAGTAATCCATGTCCTTAGTCTGCTTGTCTTCAGCAAACTGTTTGCAGGCTTACTTTTGCATTATCTTTAGAAGAGGCTTCCTTCTGGGACGACAGCCATGCAGACAATTTGATGCAGTGCATGGCGTATGGTCTGAGCACTGACAGACTGACCCCCCCACCCCTTCAACCTCTGCAGCAATGCTGGCAGCACTCATACGTCTATTTCCCAAAGACAACCTCTGGATATGACACTGAGCACGTGCATTCAACTTCTTTGGTCGACCATGACGAGGTCTGTTCTGAGTGGAACCTGTCCTGTTAAACCGCTGTATGGTCTCCGCCCCCGTGATGCAGCTCAGTTTCAGGGTCTTGGCAATCTTCTTATAGCCTAGGCCATCTTTATGTAGAGCAACAATTCTTTTTTAGATCCTCAGAGAGTTCTTTGCCATGAGGTGCCATGTTGAACTTCCAGTGACCAGTATGAGAAGCGTGAGAGCGATAACAATAGATTTAACACACCGACTCCCCATTCACACCTGAGACCTTGTAACACTAACGAGTCACATGACACCTGTGAGGGAAAATGGTTAATTGCCCCCAATTTAGACATTTTCACTTAGGGGTGTACTCACTTTTGTTGCCAGCGGTTTAGACATTAATAGCTGTGTGTTGTGTTATTTTGAGGGGACAGCAAATTTACACTGTTATACAAGCTGTACACTCACTACTTTATGTAGCACAAAGAACCTTTTTCCTGCTTACCTTCACCCGCAGGGTAAGGCACACCATGCCACATGACTGTATCCTTCTGGTATAAGAGGTTGAGCGGTGTTCATACTATTTTTGGGTCCTGCAGCGAGTTACCATCCTCCATTGGTTCTCATCCCTAGAGTGTGGGGAAAAGTCTATTCTTTCTCCCAAAAGAAGGCAAATTTCCAGACTGTGTTTAAACTCCAACAGACGAGTTTATTTTCCTTGCTTGGAACAGATTGGGAAAAGGTTGAAGACAGAGATAGAGTTGGGTAGGGAGATAGGTTCAGGCACGCGACCCCCAGTTACCCTATTCTCCACTCAAGCCTGAGTGAGTATTGCTCACCCGGATAGATCCCTCTCACAGTTCTAGCATGAGTGGAGCATTAACAGTTACTTCAGATTTAGTCCCCTTCAAAGACAAGTTCAGGAGATCCTCTGCCACAGAATCCTTTAGTTCCTGAATCTAGAACTTGTTAACGCCTGCAACCTTTAGAGACCATAGGTGCCGATGGGGCACATCACAGGCGCTACTGTGCACCTCACGGAATCCTTCCCTCTGATAGGCAACCAGGCCCCTCCTGAGACAGTGACTTCCTTCACTGATCCTCCGGACAGGTCCTCCCCTGGTTTCCTGTCTTTCAGAGCAGGCCACCCTCCCTCGGGTTCCCTGGGACTCCAGTGGTTTAGCTGTAGATCCAGTTGAAGGTACTGGGCCTACCTGGCACACTACAGCCTCGGCTGAAGGTGCCTGAGACTTCTCGACCAATTCATGCACCCCTGGCCAGCAGGGCCAACGGGCGCGACTCTCGCCACCAGGGGTCCCTCCTTGGAATCCCCCGGCCAATCTCTCCGGACACATGGCGTCTGCCCCTTATGTACGCTCTCCCGGCATGCACAGCGGGGAGACCATGCCCACTGTATGGCTGCCGAGAGGGGACACCCAATCACGCAATCACCTGTGGTTCAACCCAAGACCTGAGCGACAGTGTCACCCGCAGGTCAAGGGGAACTATACACCCAGGTAACCCCACAGCAGAGCAGAGTCCAATGCTAAGAATACAGAAAACATGAGCCAAACTATCTCTTATGCCGCGTACACACGATCATTTTTCCCGTCGGGAAAAATGAAATTTTTTCCTTTGGACGAGAAAAACGATCGTCTGTGGGCTTTTTGCAGTTTTTCCCGACGGGAAAAACGGCATTAATCACGATGAGAAAAATTAGAACATGCTCTAATTTTTCTCGTCGTGATTCCTGTCATTTTTTTCCGTGGCAGTTTTCCCATAGGGAAACACTGCCGCGGAGTCTACACACGGTCGTTTTTCTCGCCAAGAGAAAAAATTACGGGAAAAACGGACGTGTGTGGGGGAACAAGCTGTTCCCTCGTTTTTCCTGTCGTGATTCACGGCAGTGTTTTCACCGCCGTGAATCACGATCGTGTGTACGCGGCATTAGGCTGCCCTTAAGTTTAAGGCATAGCGACCCCAATTTTGGGGGTCCGCTACATTTACATTGTAGCAAAGGGTCATTTCTTCAGTGTTGTCACATGAAAAGATATAATAAAATTAATATATTGAGGGGTGTAGTCAATTTTGTGAGATACTGTATCTCAATTGCATACATGACTCAACCACTAAAATATCCTTTTTGAGAAGGACCATTCCATTAAGATGAACACCTGTATCCCTTGAAGAGCGTGTGTATGCATACTGAATAGAAAGATAGGATATCGCCAGCACTGACTCAAGGGAAAACTACAGCTATTGGAAAAAGACCATCAATTCTTCCATATCGATCAGCCTGTCACCAGTTGGATGAGGAGGCGATAATCTAATGTCTATGGGGACCTCTAGTCTAGCTCTTTAGGATCTATTTTTAGGCACATTTATTTGTGTACCTTCTGCTGCTTGCATTGCATTCAGCTCCTGACCTATATATGCACATCATCTGCAAGCACTATCATCCAGAAGAGAGCAGGCGGAGGAAAGGACTTGCAGTTCCAGACCTCTCAATTACAGCCTAACACAATCAGGTTACAATTTCAGACTTGAAATAATATAATGTTTATTAAATTAGCCTTGTTTTGGTCTGCTGGACTCTTCAAACCAGCTGCCTGTGCCTTGATCTCACTGGGTGTCAGGAATTTCCACATAGACATCTACGTGGCTAAAAGCTGGCATACCGGCAGGATTTGGGAGAGTTGGGGACATAGAGGTGGATGTCATTTACATCCCCTCCGTCAGTCACACGTCTCACTTCATTACCTTGGAATTTCCTTAAAGGGTTCATTTACACCGTATACAGTTGGACTGAGTTTTTAAACGCACTACAAATGCCTTTGGAAGAAAAATGAATGTCCTTCAATGAGCCCAGTTTACACCACTGCAGTGCTGTCATGTGCATTTAAATAAAGTATGGCTCGCTTCATTTGTTCCCACTGGAACGCAACACAAGATACTGCAAAAGCATGTACCGTATATACTCGAGTATAAGCCGAGTTTTTCAGCACATTTTTTTGTGCTGAAAATGCCCCCCTCGGCTTATACTCGAGTCACCTTTTTGCGCCTGATCTCCCGGACTTTGCGGCCCAGTCCCGGCCGTCCGTAGGTCCCCTGGACCCCAAACTTGGCACACATGTAGCCCCACTCTTCTTCTACAAGTGTGCAAAGTTTGTTGTCCAGGAGACCTACGGCCGGGGAGCACTGAGTTTTCAAATCCGGGCACCCCTTCCATAGACTCCCATGTTAAACGGTCATTTCTCCAGTGACATTGGGGACCCGGTACCGGCCGGTCGTATGTCCCCTGGACCCGAAACTTGGCACACATGTAGCCCAATTTCTCCTCTATACGTGTATAACGTTTTTTGTCTAGGGGACCTACGGCCGGGAGCACCGATTTTTCAAACCCGGGCACCCCTTCTATAGACTCCCATGTTAAACGTCAGTCTAGTCATGGACACATTGAGGCATGGGCACAGTGAGGCATGGACACAGTGAGGCATGGACACATTGAGGCATGGGCACAGTGAGGCATGGGCACAGTGAGGCATGGGCACAGTGAGGCATGGACACAGTGAGGCATGGACACAGTGAGGCATGCACATGGACACAGTGAGGCAAAGTGAGGCACAGTGAGGCATGCAGATGGACACCCTAGGCTTATACTCGAGTCAATACGTTTTCCCAGTTTTTTGTGGTAAAATTAGGTGCCTCGGCTTATATTAGGGTCGGCTTATACTCGAGTATATACGGTAAATGTATTTCTCAATAGAAAAGAAAATGCACTACAAAATGTGACAAAAATGTACTGAAAATGCATTACAAACAATGTACGGTAAGTGTTCATTAACACCAGAATGGTGCATTTGTGAGCACATTCTCAAAGCATGGCAACCAAAAAATTAATAAATGGTTCCCCATGAATGCAATTCACACCAGCATGCTGCATTGCATTTGCCAAGCGCTGAAAAAAAAACTGTACAACATGCACTACTTTTTTTCAGTGCAACGCAACACATTCAAATGCAAGCAAATGTGCACAAGCGTGTAACAAATGCACATAAACGCAATACACTGGAAGGCGCATCAAGGAAAACAAGGCAAAAAAAAACAAAAACAAAAAAACACACCGAGGTTGATTTACTAAAACTGGAGAGTGCAAAATCTGATGCAGCTCTGCATAGAAACCAATCAGCTTCCATGGTTTTTACTACAAAACCTAATTGAAAAGTCCAAAGTTAGAATCTGTTTGGTTTCTATGCAGAGCTGCATCAGATTTTGCACTCTCCAGTTTTAGTAAATCAACCCTAATGCATGTAAAACACATGTCAGCGCATTACAAAAAACCCATTGCCACATGCATGCGTTGCGGTGTGAATGAGTCCTTATTGCACATGTGGAATCGCACAGTGAATGCCACAACTGAGGTGTAAAGAAGCCCTAAGCAGTCTTTCATACAGGCAGCCAAGGGAGGGGGGTTGGGGGTGGATGGAGAGGAAGATTAAGGGGCCAGCAAATGCAGATGGTGGAGCCACAGTTTTACCACCCGTGACCACCCATCTTAAATCAAAGAGGCTGTAAAATTGCCGAGGCTGCAATGCTTTGCATCCTGACCGTGGCTAATTCAATCTGCCTTGTTGAGTTAACAGTCAATTTTGTAACCACAAGATAAAATGATTGGCTTGCGGCATGTTCATTCCTTTAAAAAAAGAAAAAACTGTATTTCAGGAGGTGGAAGGACTGTCTCCTGAACTTAAAGCAGAACTTTACAGAACTTAAATTTTTAATCCCTAAACTACTAGCATTAGTAGGTTAGATAGGAAAGACTATCATATTTAGTTTACATTTCTTCAGTTACTTCCTGGTTTCCAGGCCTAGGCAAACAACAGCATACACCCCAGGTGTGTTCTGGAGGGGAAGAGTGGTTTTCTCAGTTGAGAACAACCTCCTGTCTGCATGCCTGAGCTAAGGGCAGATGGATTCCAGGAAGTAAATGCTACATGAAGCATCTGCCATTATTCAAGATGGCCACAGACAGAATTGCTAGGGGGTGTTTCTCAGCAAAATAAAGCATGGAGACATGGGTGGATGGGGGAGTTTGCTTTAAATAATTAAAATGAATTAAATGGTGTTTTGATTTGTGGTGATCAGATACAGGTTAGTTCCACTTTAAGGGAAACTCCTGCTTAGCCACCTTCTGAAAAGCAATCTACCGTAGATCGATTTGCAGAGACTGTTGCAGTGTGAACGTAGCACAAGGGTTCTGTACTCCTAGGCGCTTCCTCTGAATGTGTCTTCTGCCTTCTATTCTAGTGTGATGCAATCAGAAGCTGGCAGGAAAAGGTTTACTAAAACCTATGCATAGCATGCCATCACTTCACTGGAACAGAAGTCAATATGGATCAATGACAATCGCAAAATAATAGACAAGTACTAGTACCTTATATTAAATCCCAGCTACAGGCATCCCTTATAATAAATCCCATCTACAGGCATCCCTTATATTATATCCCATCTACAGGTATCCCTTATATTAAATCCCCCATCTACAGGCATCCCTTATATTACATCCCATCTACAGGCATCCCTTATACTACATCCCATCTACAGGCATCCCTTATATTATATCCCATCTACAGGCATCCCTTATACTACATCCCATCTACAGGCATCCCTTATATTATATCCCATCTACAGGCATCCCTTATATTAAATCCCCCATCTACAGGCATCCCTTATATTACATCCCATCTACAGGCATCCCTTATACTACATCCCATCTACAGGCATCCCTTATATTATATCCCATCTACAGGCATCCCTTATACTACATCCCATCTACAGGCATCCCTTATATTATATCCCATCTACAGGCATCCCTTATATTATATCCCATCTACAGGCACCCCTTATACTACATCCCATCTACAGGCATCCCTTATACTACATCCCATCTACAGGCACCCCTTATACTACATCCCATCTACAGGCATCCCTTATATTATATCCCATCTACAGGCATCCCTTATATTATATCCCATCTACAGGCATCCCTTATATTATATCCCATCTACAGGCATCCCTTATATTATATCCCATCTACAGGCATCCCTTATATTATATCCCATCTACAGGCACCCCTTATACTACATCCCATCTACAGGCATCCCTTATACTACATCCCATCTACAGGCATCCCTTATACTACATCCCATCTACAGGCACCCCTTATATTATATCCCATCTACAGGCATCCCTTATATTATATCCCATCTACAGGCATCCCTTATATTATATCCCATCTACAGGCATCCCTTATATTATATCCCATCTACAGGCACCCCTTATACTACATCCCATCTACAGGCATCCCTTATACTACATCCCATCTACAGGCACCCCTTATATTAAATCCCCCATCTACAGGCATCCCTTATATTATATCCCATCTACAGGCATCCCTTATATTATATCCCATCTACAGGCATCCCTTATATTATATCCCATCTACAGGCATCCCTTATACTACATCCCATCTACAGGCATCCCTTATACTACATCCCATCTACAGGCACCCCTTATACTACATCCCATCTACAGGCACCCCTTATACTACATCCCATCTACAGGCACCCCTTATACTATATCCCATCTATAGGCATCCCTTATACTACATCCCATCTATAGGCATCCCTTATATTATATCCCATCTATAGGCATCCCTTATATTAAATCCCATCTACAGGCACCCCTTATACTACATCCCATCTACAGGCATCCCTTATATTATATCCCATCTACAGGTATCCCTTATATTATATCCCATCTACAGGCATCCCTTATATTATATCCCATCTACAGGCATCCCTTATACTACATCCCATCTACAGGCACCCCTTATATTAAATCCCCCATCTACAGGCATCCCTTATATTATATCCCATCTACAGGCACCCCTTATACTACATCCCTTCTACAGGCACCCCTTATACTACATCCCATCTACAGGCACCCCTTATACTATATCCCATCTATAGGCATCCCTTATACTACATCCCATCTACAGGCACCCCTTATACTATATCCCATCTATAGGCATCCCTTATACTACATCCCATCTATAGGCATCCCTTATATTAAATCCCATCTACAGGCATCCCTTATACAACATCCCATCTACAGGCATCCCTTATATTATATCCCATCTACAGGCATCCCTTATATTATATCCCATCTACAGGCATCCCTTATATTATATCCCATCTACAGGCATCCCTTATATTATATCCCATCTACAGGCATCCCTTATATTATATCCCATCTACAGGCATCCCTTATATTATATCCCATCTACAGGCATCCCTTATACTACATCCCATCTACAGGCATCCCTTATACTACATCCCATCTACAGGCATCCCTTATACTACATCCCATCTACAGGCACCCCTTATATTAAATCCCCCATCTACAGGCATCCCTTATATTATATCCCATCTACAGGCATCCCTTATACTACATCCCATCTACAGGCATCCCTTATACTACATCCCATCTACAGGCACCCCTTATATTAAATCCCCCATCTACAGGCATCCCTTATATTATATCCCATCTACAGGCATCCCTTATACTACATCCCATCTACAGGCATCCCTTATACTACATCCCATCTACAGGCACCCCTTATACTACATCCCATCTACAGGCACCCCTTATACTACATCCCATCTACAGGCACCCCTTATACTATATCCCATCTATAGGCATCCCTTATACTACATCCCATCTATAGGCATCCCTTATATTATATCCCATCTATAGGCATCCCTTATATTAAATCCCATCTACAGGCATCCCTTATACTACATCCCATCTACAGGCATCCCTTATATTATATCCCATCTACGGGTATCCCTTATATTATATCCCATCTACAGGCATCCCTTATATTATATCCCATCTACAGGCATCCCTTATACTACATCCCATCTACAGGCACCCCTTATATTAAATCCCCCATCTACAGGCATCCCTTATATTATATCCCATCTACAGGCACCCCTTATACTACATCCCTTCTACAGGCACCCCTTATACTACATCCCATCTACAGGCACCCCTTATACTATATCCCATCTATAGGCATCCCTTATACTACATCCCATCTATAGGCATCCCTTATATTAAATCCCATCTACATGCATCCCTTATACAACATCCCATCTACAGGCATCCCTTATATTATATCCCATCTACAGGCATCCCTTATATTATATCCCATCTACAGGCATCCCTTATATTATATCCCATCTACAGGCATCCCTTATATTATATCCCATCTACAGGCACCCCTTATACTACATCCCATCTACAGGCATCCCTTATATTATATCCCATCTACAGGCATCCCTTATATTATATCCCATCTACAGGCATCCCTTATATTATATCCCATCTACAGGCATCCCTTATACTACATCCCATCTACAGGCATCCCTTATACTACATCCCATCTACAGGCATCCCTTATACTACATCCCATCTACAGGCATCCCTTATACTACATTCCATCTACAGGCATCCCTTATACTACATCCCATCTACAGGCACCCCTTATACTACATCCCATCTACAGGCACCCCTTATACTACATACCATCTACAGGCACCCCTTATACTATATCCCATCTATAGGCATCCCTTATACTACATCCCATCTATAGGCATCCCTTATATTATATCCCATCTATAGGCATCCCTTATATTAAATCCCATCTACAGGCATCCCTTATACTACATCCCATCTACAGGCATCCCTTATATTATATCCCATCTACAGGCATCCCTTATATTATATCCCATCTACAGGCATCCCTTATATTATATCCCATCTACAGGCATACCTTAGATTATATCCCATCTACAGGCATCCCTTATATTATATCCCATCTACAGGCATCCCTTATATTATATCCCATCTACAGGCATCCCTTATACTACATCCCATCTACAGGCATCCCTTATACTACATCCCATCTACAGGCATCCCTTATACTACATCCCATCTACAGGCACCCCTTATACTACATCCCATCTACAGGCACCCCTTATACTATATCCCATCTACAGGCATCCCTTATACTACATCCCATCTATAGGCATCCCTTATATTATATCCCATCTATAGGCATCCCTTATATTATATCCCATCTACAGGTACCCCTTATACTACATCCCATCTACAGGCATCCCTTATATTATATCCCATCTACAGGCATCCCTTATACTACATCCCATCTACAGGCACCCCTTATACTACATCCCATCTACAGGCACCCCTTATAGTACATCCCATCTACAGGCACCCCTTATACTATATCCCATCTACAGGCATCCCTTATACTACATCCCATCTATAGGCATCCCTTATATTATATCCCATCTATAGGCATCCCTTATATTATATCCCATCTACAGGCATCCCTTATACTACATCCCATCTACAGGCACCCCTTATACTACATCCCATCTACAGGCATCCCTTATATTATATCCCATCTACAGGTATCCCCTATACTACATAGCATCTACAGGTATCCCTTATATTATATCCCATCTACAGGTATCCCCTATACTACATCCCATCTATAGACATCCCTTATATTATATCCCATCTACAGACACCCCTTATATTATATCCCATCTACAGGCATCCCTTATATTATATCCCACCTACAGGCATCCCTTATATTATATCCCATCTACAGGCATCCCTTATATTATATCCCATCTACAGACATCCCTTATATTATATCCCATCTACAGGCACCCCTTATACTACATCCCATCTACAGGCACCCCTTATACTACATCCCATCTACAGGCATCCCTTATATTATATCCCATCTACAGGCATCCCTTATATTATATCCCATCTACAGGCATCCCTTATATTATATCTAATCTACAGGTATCCCTTATAATAGGGCTAGGCGATTTTCCCCCAAAAAAAATCTGCGATTTTTTTATAAAAAACTCGATTTACGATTCGATTTTTTTTTTTTTATTATATTAATTAAAGTGCATCAACAAACAAAATTGCAAAGGCAAACCCTTTCTCTAACTGCAAAGTCAGTGTGCAACAAACACACAATATATTCCAGCACTCATGGAACATACATTATTAACTATTGAAAACTCTTGAAACTCTGTGTGTGATTCCTTCTGTCCCAGCCTTGCTGCGATCCTGGCTCTGCATCCTTTTGGGTTGGAGGGCCCTCCACACGCTGGTCTGCCTGTTGTCCATCATTCAAGGTACTGTGCTCACACAGAGATCATGCCACAGGCTTTGTTTTGACTTTTTTAACCCCTCCTTGCTCCACGGATGTCACTGCAAGTTTAACAAGTTTGTCACCACTGGCAACTGGAGAGTTAAGATTCATTTGCCCTCTGCACATTTGGGATTGGATCCCTCTCTTTATTGTGATAAATGGACTAAGCTTTTTTATCAATTCTTCAAGAGTTTTCAATAGTTAATAATGTATGTTCCATGAGCGCTGGATTATATTGTGTGCATGTTGTGTATTTTGTACTTCTGGGTACGGATTTTTTCTTGCTGCGCTGGATCCTGTTTTTTCCCCCTTTTGGATACTTTGTACTTCCCAAAATATTTGGGATTTTTTTCTTATTATTATTATTATCATCCATTATATTTTTTTCTTTATCCACCAATTTAGCGCTTGTGACCTTTTGTTGTTTTTTGCAGTGTGCAACAAAGATTGTTAAACATCCAAATTATTAATACTGTATTTGGATTTAGCTAATAAAACAACAAAAAATCTTGAGGTTACTCTTAGTTGAATTGAACTGTGTCCATGCCTCACTGTGCCCGTGTCTCACTGTGCCCATGCTTCAATCACTGTGCCCGTACCTGATGCAGATTTTCATGGTATACGGATTTTACTGCTACACAGGTGACCATTCCAGTATTCAAAAGCCGCGCCTCCTCCTCGTCTGTGATAGGCGGAACACTCAATTTCCCAGCATTCAGTGTTCCGCCTATCATGGTCATCCTCATAACACAGACGAGGATGAGAGGATGTCCGTGATAGGCTGAATACTGCCTGCTGTGAAATTGAGTGTTCCGCCTATCACAGACGACGAGGACTTGGGAGGCGCGGCTTTTGAACACTGCAATGGCCGCCGTCTGTCTGCATGACACGCTGATCAGGTAGGCAGACGGTGGCTGCAGCGAGTAGATGTAATTGGGGTAACGCTGCCCAGTGCCATTCTGGATATGCCCCCTGCAATCCTGCTACGGAAACTTTGAAGGGAAAAAAATATATATATTTTTTTTTTATTTTTTTTTCAAAAAAAAAAAAAATCTAAAAAAATCGATTTTCTTCAAATCTGAATCGATTTGAGCTCAAAACTCGATTCAAGATTAAAATCGATTTTTTTCCCAGCTCTACCTTATAATAAATCCCATTTACAGGTATCCCTTATAATAAATCCCATCTACAGGCATCCCTTAGGCCCCTTTCACACTGGGGCGGTGGCGGTATAGCTCTGCTATTTTTAGCGGCGCTATACCGTCGGAATTTCCACGGAATTGCGGCGGTATTCAGCCGCTAGCGGTGCGGTATTAAATCCCATCTACGGGCATCCCTTATACTACATCCTATCTACAGGCATCCCTTATATTATATCCCATCTACAGGAATCCCTTATATTATATCCCATCTACAGGCATCCCTTGTACTACATCCCATCTACAGGCATCCCTTATATTATATCCCATCTACAGGCATCCCTTATACTACATCCCATCTATAGGCATCCCTTATACTACATCCCATCTATAGGCACCCCTTATACTACATCCCATCTATAGGCACCCCTTATACTACATCCCATCTACAGGCATCCCTTATACTACATCCCATCTACAGGCATCCCTTATACTACATCCCATCTACAGGCACCCCTTATACTACATCCCATCTACAGGCATCCCTTATACTACATCCTATCTACAGGCATCCCTTATACTACATCCCATCTACAGGCATCCCTTATATTATATCCCATCTACAGGCATCCCTTATATTATATCCCATCTACAGGCATCCCTTATATTATATCCCATCTACAGGCATCCCTTATATCCCATCTACAGGCATCCCTTATACTACATCCCATCTACAGGCATCCCTTATACTACATCCCATCTACAGGCATCCCTTATATTATATCCCATCTACAGGCATCCCTTATATCCCATCTACAGGCATCCCTTATACTACATCCCATCTACAGGCATCCCTTATACTAAATCCCATCTACAGGCATCCCTTATATTATATCCCATCTACAGGCATCCCTTATACTACATCCCATCTACAGGCATCCCTTATACTACATCCCATCTATAGGCACCCCTTATACTACATCCCATCTACAGGCACCCCTTATACTACATGCCATCTACAGGCATCCCTTATACTACATCCCATCTACAGGCATCCCTTATACTACATCCCATCTATAGGCACCCCTTATACTACATCCCATCTACAGGCACCCCTTATACTACATCCCATCTATAGGCATCCCTTAGATTATATCCCATCTATAGGCATCCCTTATATTATATCCCATCTACAGGCATCCCTTATACTACATCCCATCTACAGGCATCCCTTATATTATATCCCATCTACAGGCATCCCTTATACTACATCCCATCTATAGGCATCCCTTATATTATATCCCACCTACAGGTATCCCCTATACTACATCCCATCTACAGGTATCCCTTATACTACATCCCATCTATAGACATCCCTTATATTATATCCCATCTACAGACATCCCTTATATTATATCCCATCTACAGGCATCCCTCATATTATATCCCATCTACAGGTATCCCTTATAATAAATCTCATTTACAGGTATCCCTTATAATAAATCCCATCTACAGGCATCCCTTAGGCCCCTTTCACACTGGGGCGGTGACGGTATAGCTCTGCTATTTTTAGCGGCGCTATACCGTCGGAATTTCCACGGAATTGCAGCGGTATTCAGCCGCTAGCGGTGCGGTAATAAATCCCATCTACAGGCATCCCTTATACTACATCCTATCTACAGGCATCCCTTATATTATATCCCATCTACAGGCATCCCTTATATTATATCCCATCTACAGGCATTCCTTATATTATATCCCATCTACAGGCATCCCTTATACTACATCCCATCTACAGGCATCCCTTATACTACATCCCATCTACAGGCATCCCTTATATTATATCCCATCTACAGGCATCCCTTATACTACATCCCATCTACAGGCATCCCTTATACTACATCCCATCTACAGGCATCCCTTATACTACATCCTATCTACAGGCATCCCTTATTCTACATCCCATCTACAGGCATCCCTTATACTACATCCCATCTACAGGCATCCCTTATACTACATCCTATCTACAGGCATCCCTTATACTACATCCTATCTACAGGCATCCCTTATACTACATCCCATCTACAGGTATCCCTTATACTACATCCCATCTACAGGCATCCCTTATACTACATCCCATCTACAGGCACCCACTGGCAGACGTGTACGCTGACATGCATATCACAGGAGAATCATGGGCTGGGGAAAACAATTCTAAAAGCCTAAAATAAGATTAAAATGGGTGTTCACAGCTGATAACCGAACATTTGATAATTCTATTTAACAAAGGATACGCTGCCTTTGGCGATATCCCCTTGAAACAGGGGTGTGGTATAATAATCTTACTGCCAAAATCAGTGTGGACTAAATACTAACTAGGGGAGGGGATCAATGTAGCAAATTTTATGATCAGGACACGAACATGAACAGAACATGGACTGTAGATTACCACCTGGTGCCCCCAAGAATGCAATTACCATTCCTATGCCAATACAGTTTAATGACAACCGGGACTATTAACCAATACAACCTAGCTGCCTCGGGAAATGCTAAAATCTGGGAAGATATTTATGACAGCCCTGTAAAGGTAAGAGGATAAGAAGGTGCTTGTGATCACAGCATGAATGCCATCGTCTCCTGTGACAGCGGGGAACTTCCTGATAATTACGAGGACTATATTGCTGGAGGTATGAGGAATATCAATGCCTGGAGGAGAAAAGAATTCCACTCAGCCTCACATTCCATTAGACTGAATCAGCAGCTCTGAAAGCAAATTATTTGTTTCATATGTAGAGATAAAGCGAGGCAAGGCTCCATTGCAATGTCTACGTTTCCTACATTGTGATCAAGAAGTGACCTGTTCACATTCCAGTCTTTGTCGTGGATTGGGAGAATAAGAGCAAGGTGTCGTGACATTTATTTGTGTCTCTACTGCTCACATTGTAAGAGGACCTTGAGGCCAGGGATTCCCTTCGCAGGAAGCGTTCACTTTTGTGCTTTCAGCCTAAACCCATAAAATGACTTTGCATTCATCTGGTAGCTATTCCTATTACAGACACACTCTGTGTATGCTGATAACATTGGGCATATCAGGAACTATTTCCTGGACTTATGTGATACGTGCAACAATATACAGGAAGATACTACAAACAATATACAGGAAGATACTACAAACAATATACACAAAGACCTTGCTGCAAAATCATTTTAGAGAAGCATTTTCCAACCTATTTTGTCACAGAGGGAGCCAGGAGATCATTTTTAGTTCTCCTTGGAACCCCTCCCCCCTACCTGGCAAACAATGTAGCTTATTTGACACCCAGAGCACAATCATTTTTACCATCACCACTCTATAAGGCAAAATTATTTTAGTAATAGCCATAAAATGAATCATGTAATAATGTTGGTTGGAAAAGTAATGCAGGCGGTAAATATCTGAGTGCTCCTATACATTGATAGTCAATGGAGATATGCCACCTTACATTGGTAGTCAGTGGAAAAGGGTGTCCTTGGACAAGTGGTCAGTGGAAGAAAGGCTTCCATTTGATGCTGGTCAGCCGGAGAAGAGCCCCCCTCCCCTTACATTGCTGGTCAGTGAAGAGTCCCCCTTACAAAGCTGGTCTATGGGAGAAGAGCCCCCCTTACATAGCTAGTCTTTGGGAGTAGGGCCCCCCTTACGTTGCTGGTCAGTGAAGGGTCCCCCTTACATATCTGGTCTTTGGGAGAAGGGCCCCCCTTACGTTGCTGGTCAGTGAAGGGTCCCCCTTACATAGCTGGTCTTTGGGAGAAGGGCCCCCCTTACGTTGCTGGTCAGTGAAGGGTCCCCCTTACATAGCTGGTCTTTGGGAGTAGGGCCCCCCTTACGTTGCTGGTCAGTGAAGGTCCCCCTTACATAGCTGGTCTTTGGGAGAAGGGCCCCCTTTATGTTGCTGGACAGTGAAGGGTCCCCCTTACATAGCTGGTCTTTGGGAGAAGGGCCCCCCTTACGTTGTTGGTCAGTGAAGGGTCCCCCTTACATAGCTGGTCTTTGGGAGAAGGGCCCCCCTTACGTTGCTGGTCAGTGAAGGGTCCCCCTTACATAGCTGGTCTTTGGGAGAAGGGCCCCCCTTACGTTGCTGGTCAGTGAAGGGTCCCCCTTACATAACTGGTCTATGGGAGAAGGGACCCCTTACCCTGCTAGCTAGTGAAGGGTCCCCCTTACATAGCTGGTCTATGCGAGAAGCCCCCCCCCTCACATAGCTGGTCTGTGGGAGAAGGGCCCCCCTTACATTGTTGGTCAGTTAAGAGTGGTCAGTGAAGAGTCCCCCTTACATAACTGCTCTATGGGAGAAGGGCCCGCTTACATTGCTAGCTAGTGAAAAGACAGGCCCCCCTTACATAGCTGGTCTGTGGGAGAAGGCCCCCCAATACATTGCTAGTCAGTGAAGAATGGTCAGTGGAGAGTCCCCCTTACATAACTGGTCTATGGGAGAAGGGCCCCCCTTACATTGCTGGCTAGTGAAAAGACAGGCCCTCCTTACATAGCTTGTCTGTGGGAGAAGGGCCCCCCCCCCTTACATTGCTGGTCAGTGACGAGTAGCCCTTACATAGCTGGTGTGTGGGAGAAGGGCCTCCTTACATTACTGGTCAGTGAAAAGACATGCCCCCCTAACATAGCTGGTCAGTAGGAAAAGGGCTTCCCTTAGATTGCTGGACAGTGGGAAAAGGGCTACCATACATTGCTTTTCGGTGAGGAAACCTTGCATACCTGGGCTGCAGGAAAAGGGCTTCCCTTACATTGATGGTCAGTAGGAAAAGGGTCCCCTTTCATAGCTGGTCAGTGGGAAAGGAGCTCCCTTTACAATGCTGTTGAGTGGGTAAAAGGCTCCCCATCGCTCGTCAGTGAAAGAAGGGCTGGTGAGTGGGAGAAGAGCCCTTCTTACGTTGCTTGTCAAACAGAGGTCGTCTTTGGAAATAATTCTCTGCTACATTGGTCATCAGTTGGAAAAATGCACCTTACATTGATGGTCAGTAGGAGCTCTGCTCTAATGAGTGATATTGGTGCTGTTATGCAGGCAATGCAAGGCAGCAAATCAATGTGGCACTGCCTCTGCTCAATGAGCTCCTAGCAACCTCTGGAGAAACCCTAAGACTCCATGGAACCCTGGCTGAGAAAGGCTGTGGAGTAAGGAGGTGGAATATGTGGTGGTGTTGTAAAACTGAGGAGAGCCTGGGACTGCTTAGATCAGCCTCTCAACTAGTGTTCCTCCAGAGGTTGCTAGGGGTTTTTACAGCAATAAGCAATTTCTGCCTCTCGATAAAAAGCTATCTGTGGGGGGGGGGGGGGGGGGATTCTTCCAATGACCACCAATGTAAAGAGCCTTTTTGCCACTAATCACCTTTTCTCACCACCTTTCCCAAAGACCAACCAGTATAAGGATCATTCTTCTTAGTGACCACCAATACAAGGATTGTTTCTCCTACTGACCATCAGTGTAATGGAGCTATTCTCTTACTGACTCTCCCAATAACCACCAATGTAAAGGAGCATTCTTTCCACTGACCTCCAATGTAATGGGGCCCTTTTCTCACTGACTCTCCCAATGAGGGCCAATGTAAGGATCATTCTTATAACTGGCCACCAACATAAGCATCATTCTTTCTACTGACCACCAATGTAAGGATCATTCTTCCTATTGGCCAACAATGCAAGGATCATTCTTCCCAATGACCACCAACGCAAGGATCTATCTTGCAACTGATTGCCAGTGTAAGGATCATTATTCCCACTGGCCACCAATGTAATGGTCATTCTTCCTACTGACCCCCAGTGCAAGGATCATTCTTCCCACTGTCCACCAAGGTAAGGATCATTCTTCCCAATGACCAAAGCAAGGATCATTCTTCCCAGTGACCACCAAGGTAACGGGGCCCTTCTCTCACTGACTCTGCCAATCACCACCAATGTAAGGTCCATTTTTGCCCATGACCATCATGCTAATGCACAGTAAGCTATAATTATACCAATTACTACCTAGGGTTCCCTATCACCTGAAAGTTATTTCAAGGGTTCCTCCATGTTAAAAAGATAGAGAAAGGGTGACTTACATGTATGCAATACACATAGCCCACCGGGTGGTACGGTGGAAGCTCAGATACAGCAAGTCATTTATAATGTATAGATATGGTTATAAATACAGAGGGGTGTGTCGTACCAATGAGAACAATGAGGTGTAAATAATTTTAGTATATATATTACTATTGGTGCATATAGTGGGGTCCATATTTCATATAACATTGTATATATACAGTATATTACTATTAGTACATATGGTGGGATCCATGACCTATATACTGTATGTGTATGATTAGTACCTAGTGTATACATTGTATTTAGTGGGCTGTGTAAGTTTGTAGTCTCCTCTCTATGGACAGACACACAGACATTATAAGAAGTGTAGGAATGTGTCTTACTTGCCGAGCTCCTCGAAGAGCTGGTACTCGTCGGTGAACCTGGTGCAGGTGGTAGCAGCCATGCCTCCTCCTCCTCCTGCCCCGGGTTTCCTCCTGGGGTGGTGCAGGGTCGGAGTAGCGGGGGCCGCACAGCAGCGCACTGTCAGGCAGGAGAAGCGGCGGCGGAAGCCCTGGCTGTGGGCTCTGAGGACAGTGGGAATCCTAGTGCTGGGAGTAGTGGAGAGGATACCTCGCCTGCCCTCCTCCTTCTTCTTCCTCCCCTCTCCTCCTCCTCCTCCTCTCCACCTCTCCGTACGTAGCACTGTCACTGGCCGCCCTCTCCGATCCCTAGGATCATAGATTGTCCTCCTCCTTCACTTCTACATCAGTGGTGCCTGAGCCGGGACTCCACAACAACAGGTCTCCTCCCTCTCCCTCTCTCTCTCTCTCTCTCTCCCTCTCTCTCCCTCTCTCTCTCTCTCCCTCTCTCTTTCTCTCTCATAGACCGCACAGCGCAGGAGATAAGCTGCCTGTACCTTGGACCTAATGACAGCTCGGGGTTATGTTCTGTGCGCTCCCTCCTTCCCTCCCTCCCTCCCTCCGCTCAGCACACCCCCTCTAGCGGCTGGTCTCCGGTATAGCAGTCCACATAGGAGAAGGATGGGGAGCACAACTGTCAGCCCGAAGAGTGCGCAGCACCTGTGTGTCACCCAGCACAGGATGTTCTACTTCACCAGATGTGGTGGCTGGTGCTCAACATTTTTTTTTTGGGGGGGGGGGGGGCAAACAAACTGAAAAATACTGAAAAAAAACCCCATAAAACGCAGCCACTATGCCATCAAATGCAGCCACAGTGCCCATTAGATGCCGCCACTTTGCCCATCAAATGGAGCCACTGTGCCCATCAAACGCTGCCACTGTGCCCATCAAATGCCGCCACTGTGCCCATTAGATGCCGCCACTTTGCCCATCAATTGCAGCCACTGTGCCCATCAAACGCAGCCACTGTGCCATCAAACAGCCACTCTGCCCATCAAATGCTGCCACTGTGCCCATTAAATGCTGCCACTGTGCCCATCAATTGCAGCCACTGTGCCCATCAAACGCAGCCACTGTGCCATCAAACGCAGCCACTGTGCCCATCAAATGCTGCCACTGTGCCCATTAAATGCTGCCATTGTGCCCATCAATTGCAGCCACTGTGCCCATCAAACGCAGCCACTGTGCCATCAAACGCAGCCACTGTGCCCATCAAACGCTGCCACTGTGCCCATCAAATGCCGCCACTGTGCCCATTAGATGCCGCCACTTTGCCCATCAATTGCAGCCACTGTGCCCATCAAAAGCTGCCACTGTGCCATCAAACGCTGCCACTGTGCCCATTAAATGCTGCCACTGTGCCCATCAAATGCTGCCACTGTGCCATCAAATACTGCTACTGTGCCCATCGAATACTGCCACTGTGCCCATCGAATGCTGCCACTGTGCCATCGAATGCCACCACTGTGACCCCCCCGCCCGCTCGCCGTCTGCCCAGCACTTACCCTGTCTCAGTGGGGCAGCAGACGATGGCGGCGAGCTGTGTCCTTCATGCGTCTCCTCCTGTCCTCTCCTCCCATCAGGCGTCCAATCACAGCACCTGTCGTTTCAGCCAATCAGGTGACGGGTAACAGACACGAGCACCTGATTGGCGGAGAGGCGGTTCAGTGTTACGAAAGCGAATATTCATTTTCTTTTCTAACGCACCAAGCATGGCGCTCGCAGTTCACCTTTTTTGACGCATATTAGAGCCTATGGCTCTAATCAGGTGCTTCAAAAACACACCCCTGCCGCTTTAATTCAGGCGCCCTAAAAGGGGCCGGGCACCTGAATAGGGGGTGGCAGCGTTAGCCATGGATAGATTCATGCAATGCAGAGAGGGTGGCTGGAGAGAGGGGGTGGCACCCGTGCGCATTTATGAACGGACCGCCACTGGTGTGATCTCCACTCATTTCCTGCACATGGAGGTGATAGAGGGGCCGCTTAACCACTTTAGCCCCGGAAGGATTTTCCCCCTTATTGACCAGGCCTTTTTTTGCAATACAGCACTGCGTCACTTTAACTGACTATTGCGCTGTCGTGCAACGTTGTACCCAAACAAAATTGATGTCCTTTTTTTCTCACAAACAGAGCTTTCTTTTGGTGGTATTTGATCACCTCTGCGGTTTTTATTTTTTGCGCTATAAACAAAAAAAGACCGACAATTTAAAAAAAATATATATATATTTTTTTTCTTTTTGCTATAATAAATATCCCAATTTTATTTTTCAAGAAATGAAATTCTTCATCAGTTTAGGCCGATATGTATTCTTCTACATATTTTTGGTAAATGCACAAAAAGGGTATATTGATTGGTTTGCGCAAAAGTTATAGCGTCTACAAAATAGGGGATAGATTTATGGCATTTTTATTATTAATTTTGTGTTTACTAGTAATGGCGGTGATCAGCGATTTTTGGCGGGACTGCAACATTGTGGCAGACAGATCGGACACGTTTGACACTTTTTTGGGACCAGTGGCGCGTTTAGAGCTTAAAATAGTCACTGATTACTGTATAAATTACGCTGCCAGGGAGGGGGTTAACACTAGGGAGCAATCAAGGGGTTTACTGTGTCCTAGGGAGGTGTTTCTAACTGTGGGGCGGAGGTGACTGACTGGGAGTACAGAGAGATTGCTGTTCCTGATCACTAGGAACAGCAGATTTCTCTACTCCCCTGTCAGAACGGGGATCTCTTTGTTACATTGACAGATCCCCATTCTGGCTCTCTGTGGAGCGATCATGGGTGGCTGGCAGACATCACGGCCACTGGCTATGCGCATCGGCTCTGGTGTCGTGCTGTGGGCGCGCCTGCTATTGCTCTTAAAGCGGTCGATGTACACCTATGGCGATTCGCACAGCCGTGCCAACCTGCTGCAGTATTATGACAGCGTCTGGTTAGCAAGCGGTTAAAGACACAGTCTGCCTTTTTTTAATACATACACCCTTATTGATTATTGAAGCCCCCCTCTGAGATTAAACCCCCTCTCCACCCCTTCTAACTGATTCCTTAAATAAAAAAACAGCTAAAAGTTTGTTTAAACTTGCGACTCGGGGGGGCTGACCGGGGCTATGGCCCCGAGTGGGCCCCCAAAAAGCCCCAGGTCTGGTATTGGTTATTGACAATTATTAGCCCCGAATTCCAAGGCTTGGGGTTGGCTGGGAACTCGGGGCTATACAGGGCCGGAATACCCGGCGCGGCCAAGTGACATACGAAGTCCCGCCTCTAATGATGGACGTCACACTGTTCCAATTCCGGGACGTGTGACGTCCATCATAGGAGCAGGTCAAGGAGGTGGGACTTAGTGTTACTCTGCGGCCATGCCCGGTAAGCGGAAGTTCCCCACATATGCACATTAGATAACCTAGAGCTGCTTTCAGAGGCATAAAATAAAACAATTTAATAAAAAAATGCCAGGCGCCTCTAACACTTGCATTTCTTCTGCCCATGTTCATGAGGCCTTAACTACATCAATACTGGACACAGGGATTGGAGGCACCACTTACGCTGGAGGAACTACAAAAGGCAATAACAGACATGCCAAACCAAAAGGCCCCAGGACCTGACGGTTTGCCAATAGAAATATATAAAACATACAGCGAGGTGCTGCTTCCAAAACTTCTGGAGGTATTTAATTGGGCAGCCGAAAAAGGTAAGTTGCCACCGTCTATGACGGAGGTGACTATCATCGTACTCCTGAAAGAGGGGAAAAATCAAGCTGAGACAGCATCATATAGGCCGATATCCCTTTTGTGTTCAGACGTGAAGATACTTTCTAAAGTATTGGCAACACGACTGAACAGAATAGTGGCAAAATTGGTGCACCCGGACCAGACGGGATTTATTCCAGACAGGACCACAAGTATTGATATAAGAAGAACAAACCTAAATATTCAGATGCCAATAGAAAAAGGAGGGACAAGAGCTACAGTAGGTGCCGCCGATTTTGTGTCAATCTCGCCTCTTCTAGCGGCGAGATTGACACCCTACGAGCCCCGTCGCGAGAGCCAGCGCCGAGCTGTCTCGTCATCGGGAAAGGAAAAGTGTTGTTTTTCCTTTCGCAATGAGCGACACGCATTGCCGGTAGACGGAGATCCGACCAGGCACTGTGTTTGGTATGAATCCTGAGCGGGAACTCCACGCCAATTTTTAAATAAAAAAACGGCATGGGTTCCCCCTCCAGGAGCATACCAGGCCCTTCGGTCTGTTATGGATTTGAAGGGGAATCCCCTAAGCCTCAAAATCCAAACCAGACTCTTATCCGAGCACGCAACCTGGCAGGCCACAGAAAAAGAGGGGGGACGAGAGAGCGGCCCCCTCCCTCCTGAACCGTACCAGGCCGCATGCCCTCAAAATGGGGGGTTTGGTGCTCTGGGGCAGGGGGGCGACCTGTGGCTCCCCCACCCCAAAGCACCCTGTCCCCATGTTGATGGGGACAAGGGCCTCTTCCCGACAACCCTGGCCGTTGGTTGTCGGGGTCTGTGGGCGGGGGCTGATCGGGAGCCCCCTTTAATAAGGGGGCCCCCAGATGCCGACCCCCCACCCTATGTGAATGAGTATGGGGTACATCGTACCCCTACCCATTCACCTGGTGGAAAAAAAAATTCAATAAAAAAACACACACAGCTTTTTAAAGTAATTTATTACACAGCTCCGGGGGTCTTCTTCCGACTCCGGGGGTCTCTTCCGACTTCGGGGGTCTCTGGTGTAGTCTCCGCGCTCTCCGGTTTTTTCTTCCTTCCCCGTCGTCTCGTCCAGCTCTCCGTTGTCCTTCTGCCGGCCCGTCCACTATCTTCTTCCAGTTCTTTTGCTAGTGGAGGGGCCGGTCTTCCCATCGCCGTCGGCGTCTTCTTCCCTGTTCTCCTCCTCGATGTTCACTCGTCGCTTCCTCCCGCTGTAATGCTGGCTGTTCGGTTCGCACCGATTTATATAGGCTTCTCATGACGTCACAGTCACATGCTCCGGGTGGACCCGGAGCATGTGACTTTGACATCATGGGAGCATGTGACTGTGATGTCATGATAAGCCTATATAAATCGTGATGGAGACACGGTAGAGGGTGGGGGCATGGGAGAGGGGGGAAGTGGAAGGGCGAATGGGGGGAAGGGGGTGGGATAGGAAAAGGGTGAAATAGTAGGGTTTTTCTGTGTATATGAAAGATAATGATTGTATGCATAAGAATGTTTATAAAAAACAAATAAAGAATATTTGATTAAAAAAAAAATACTGGACACTTTCACCCCCTTCCCGCCCAGGCCATTTTTCAACTTTCAGAGCTGTCGCACTTTAAGGCTCCATGTACACAGAAGCTCAAAAACGGTCGTTTTTAAAGCAGCAGAAAAAGCTAGCTTTTATCAGCGTTTTTTTCCTAGCTTTTATTAGCGTTTTTCAGTGTAGCGTTTTTGTGTTTTAAAAAAATAAAATAAAAAAAATGTTTTTTTCAATGGACCAAAAAACACTACAAAACGCTCGCGGCCAGCGTTTTTGAGTGTTTTTTTGCGTTTTGCGTTTTTTTCTGCCGAAAAACGGCACTTTGAACGCAAATTTCTTGCGTTCAGAAAAAAGCCCATTAACTCCACTGCTCATTAAAGCTAAAAAACTTTATGTGTACATGAACACATAGGCTAACATAGAGTGCAGTTAATGGGCTTTTTAAAAAAACGCCAAAACACCAATAAACTGCAGTTTATTAGCTTCTGTGTACATGGAGCCTAAATGACAATTTCGCAGTAATGCATCACTGTACCAAAATTTATTTTGTAATCATTTTCTTCACACAAATAGAGCTTTACAGAAAAAGGGAAATGTGGGACTTTAAATGAGGCAATTGAATAAAAATTTGGTAGCACATTTATTGGCATAAAACATTGAAAAAACATTCCTTATTTTATTTCCTATCCTTTTCTTGGTAAAAGTAATCTTTACATGCTATGCTATCCCTACTGCACTTGTTCCACTTTTTATTCAGAGTAGCGGATAGCTTCCCACGTCACCTGCCTTCTTGGTCTCACAGTGTCAGTGGGCACCTGTCTTTCTACACTATTCCGAAGTATTAGCACCCGATTGGTCATATTTATACATGCCAATTTATTTCATAGATATTTTTGTAGCCAGTTTTTGGCACTATTACCTACCACAATATGGTGGCCTCCATCTTTCTGGGGATAGTTATGTGTGCGCCCGATGTTCCTGCAGGTCTCAATTACCTCCGCTCCCGGAATAGACTTCCATGGCGGCTCTATTTTGCCGATATCGGAGAGGTTAAACTCTGTATCACATGTAAGTTACTTCAGGTTGGATAATTTCCTCCCCCTCGACTCTCTTTTGTTAGTTTTATCATTTGGGCCTCTATTTAGATCATAATGCTGTATATACTCATTTTGTACAGATTTGTTTAGCATCCGCTCCTGATGAGTTGGATTGAACCAACAAAACGCGTCAAGCTATATAGGATGCAGCCCTTAGTCCAGCACATAGCTCTAACTACATTATATTATAAGTTTTTATCTTAATCTACGGTTCAATTATATTATACCGTATATACTCGAGTATAAGCCGACCCGAGTATAAGCTGAGGTACCTACTTTTACCACAAAAAACTGGGAAAACTTATTGACTCGAGTATAAGCCGAGGGGGGAAATGTGCCCATTGCCACCTCACTGTGCCAATTGCCCAACCTTACTGTGCCCATTGCCATCTCACTGCCCATTGCCACCTCACTGTGCCCATTGCCACCTCACTGTGCCCCCTTACTGTGTCCATTGCAGCCTCCCTGTGCCCGAGTCAGTCAGTGTACTTGAAAATCTTCTTATTCCGCAGCCGGCGTCCATTGTTTAAATCTCGCGCCTTTCTCCCTGTCCCTTCCGTGATAGGCGTTTCCAGCAAACACTGTGTTGAGTGTTGCGCCTATCACGGAGATCCTTTCATTCTCGGACTCCGTTTCCCAGCAGGCACTCAGTGTTCCACCAATCACGGACGTCGGACAAGAGAACGTCCATGATAGGCGCAACACTCAACACAGTGTTTGCTGGAAACGCCTATCGTGGAAGGGACAGGGAGATTTAAACAATGGACGCCGGCCACGGAATAACAAGATTTTCAGATACTGACTCGAGTATAAGCCGAGGGGTATACTTTCAGCCCTAAAAAAAGGGCTGAAAAACTCGGCTTATACTCGAGTATATACGGTACCTAGTTTTATCACACAAATTACTTGATGATATGATACAACTTGTCTTGCATTACGGTCAAATGGTTTGTGTTATTTTTTATTCATGTACAATTCATTCATGGTGTGTCTTGCATACATGAGATGAATATTATCTATCGTATATGTATGTACTCATTGTTAAGGTTTTTCAATGTTTTATGCCAATAAATGTGCTAACATCATTTTATTCAAATGGTTATTACCTGCCTCATTTAAAGTCCCAAATCTCCCTTTTTCTGTAATTCTATGAATAGGGATGGAGATGCATGTCATACGTGGCTCATTTAAAGTCCCCATATACCCTACTTCTTTTATTACAAATAGAGCTTTCTTTTGGTTGTATTTATTTATCTCTGGGTTTTTTCTTTTTTGGTAAAAAAAAAAATACCCCAAATTTTGAAACAAAATAAAAATAAAGTTTTTCTGTTTCTGTCAGAAAATGTTGTAAATAAGTAATTTTTCTCCTTCACTGATGTGCGCTGATGAGGCTGCACTGATGGGCTGCACTGATGGGCACTGCTGAGGCGGCATGGAGGGGCACTGATGGGGTGACACTGATGAGTAGGCACTAATATGCAGCACTGATGGGCACTGATAGGTGGCACTGATATGCAGCACTGATGCCCACTGATAGGGACGACACTGATATGTGGCACTGATGGGCACTGATTGGCACTGATAGGTGGCACTGATAGGCAGCATCGATGGGCAGGCATTGATCGGCACTGATGGGCAGGCATTGATGGGCACTGAAAGGCAGCACTGATTGGCATAACTGATGGGCACAGACTGGTGTCACTGATGGGCACAGACTATTGTCACTAATGGGCACTGTTGGGGTTGCATTGTAATCAGGGCACTAATGATCAGTGCCTTTTCACATCTTCCCTGTGAGGAGATGCCGCTGATTGTCTCTCCTCACCTCACACTCTGTCAGTGTGAGCTGAGGAGAGACAATAAGTTAAAAAATTCCATGTTTACATGTAATCGGCTGTGATTGGACACAGCCGATCACATGGGCAAAGAGCCGCGACCGCCGCTCTTTGGCGAGATCGGGGTTACGCCGTGTCCCAGGAACACGGCGCGCCTGCGATCGTGCCTAATCTGGGTGCCGTCATAACTACTTTAACTACTTGTCACTCCGCCTTTATTTGATGGTGGGCGGGCGACAAGTAGTTAAAGTGTTTGTTTTCCCAGAATTTCAAATTCCTGATATATCGCTGCTGTACCATGTATGAGAAAGTATCCTAGATTGTAAGCTCTAATGAGCAAGGCCCTCTGATTCCTCCTGTATTGAATTGTATTGTAATTGTACTGTCTGCCCTCATGTTGTAAAGCGCTGCGCAAACTGTTGGCGCTGTGTAAATCCTGTATAATAATAATAATAATAATAAACCTGTTCTCTTTGTATTGCTTCCTTTGTGTAAAATCCCTGCTAGTCCCTCTGCTTTCCTATTAAGAAACTGACCACACTAAGCCGGAAAAAAGTGGTCAGTTCTCTAGCTGTGCTGGGAACTCAGCCTGCTCTTCTCCAATGATCAGACTTGTCCTGACACCACCACACCCCCCTCCCACAGCCATTCACTGGGAAGCTCAGTGTCCTGTTGCATCTCCTCCCCCCAGCTGAGAACAGAGTGAGCAGAGGGTATGTGATCACTTATAAGAGGGGGGGGGGGAAAGGTGTTTATAATGTTATTTTTTTTTCATATCTATATGTAGCGGGTATTTGAATTATGTGAGGACTCTGGTGGTGTTAGGTTCCTTGGGGTCCCTGGGTGGCGCTGTTGCCTTGGACCGGAGCTGAACTCACACCGCAAACTGTGCCTTTTTTTCCTCCCCTGGAGCTGGTACAGCGGGCCGGGGAACCCGCTGTGATGCAAAGGGAGAGGTCATAAAAGGGGCGGAGGCCCTGACCTTGGGGAGAGAGTCGGAGGACGTGGCCGCGCCCAGGCACCTTCAGCTTGGGGGCTGGCGTTCCGGTGTTCCAGGCCTAGGTGCCCTTGGCCTAGTTGGAGCGGAGATGGAGGTCCCTTCGGGGCTTAATGTTGAGTTTGACCTCAACTGCTTCATCTCTGATCGATAAGCGGATTTGATGGTTCCATGTTATTTAGCATTATTTTATTATGTATTGTTTTAATACGGTTGCAGGGTTTTGGGTGCTGATGGATGTGATGTCGGTATCTATTACTGTGTAGGGGGTTATCTGACGATTAGAGTCCGTTAATATCTGGAATATTTACTCTGGTCGTGAGAATCTTACTGTATGCAGTTGTTTATAATTATCTAATTGGTTGTAAAAAGAATTTCTATATGGGTAGTGATGCCCTATTATGATTGGGTCCATTGGATTGGACCAACCTTCCCTTATAGTTGACCAATTAAAGATGCATAAATTTTGTTATTTTTATTTTAGATATCAAAATGGATATTAAATTCAGCCACACCTCTTGTGTTATTATATTAAGGTCCCGAGTGTAATTATCAATCAGTATTATGGATAGTAATACGGTATTATATAATATTTATTGCTGTTATATTAATATTTTCGGCTTTATGGCGTTGGGGTTGTTATGACAACCAATTGGTTCATGCTGTGCGTGCACAGATTGGTGGACGCACACCATGCGATCACTTATGATGACATTGCGGTAGAAATAGTGTGGGCCATCAGTTATGTGACACTGCTTAATTGAATAGCTTGCCAATAAGAACACATCTTGGGGAGTTGGTAGCTCGGTTTCCTTGTAGCCGTAGGTTGCACTGAACGCTTATGTGGGGCCTTGATGCTATTTGGCCGCAACGGTACCCAGTGCAGTTCCGGCATTAAGGCGTCAGCGTCTCTATGGCGACGAGTCTGGCACAGAGACACACTGATTGGCCGACGCATGTCACGTGATCGCGTATGGCTGGCATGCGTCACGTTAAACGCAGCGCCGACCAATAGAGAAGGACGCGCTCCAAGGGGTGTGTCCGATTTGCGCCTCAGGATGGCCCGGGGGGAGGGTGTTTGCGGTCATGTTTTTACATGATAGCGGCCGTGGATGACTGCGGGTCACCTTCGAACACGTATGTGGGGTACATTAGACTTATCGGAGTGTAAGTTCTTTCAGGATGAGGTACAGATTGTTGAAATATATTTCACTCTCAGGGATTTTTGATCTATTGATTGAACATCAAAAAATAGGGGGCGTGGTATTAGCTCTTGAAGGAGGCCGTATGTCATGATGACCACTGATAGGTTATGGTGAGTCATGTGATGGTGATTCTCCTCATTGTGATCATGTGACCACTGGGGGTGTGGCTTATAACAGATGGAAGGAAAGGGTATTTAAAGGATTGTCCATACGGGGTCCCCATAATACGCTGAGGAAGTTCCGCCCTGAGGAACGATACGCGTGCGGAGGGGACCATTATGTGACATTCCATCCAGCAATACCCAGAAGCTTGCAACCGAAAGACGCTGTGTCTATAAAACAGGAGGCTCATGTTCCTAGCACTGGGCTCAGTGCTTTTTATGTAAGTGAGATTTTTTTAATAAATGTGATCGTTTTTAAATGAAACAGAGAGCACTATGGTTGTCTTTATGTCTTACATGAATACTGCTGAGAATTAATGTTTGGAGGAGCATCGCCATTTGTTAATGATCATCTGAAGACAGGATTCATCTATAATTATACCCCTCCAAGGGGAATGTGTGTCTTGGTCTTCTGTTAGCTCAGAGACCCAATCTTTGAGGTGAGCGGCCTGTGAAGTTGGTGACGGGAACACATGTATTGAAGCACTATTGATATATTGTTTTCAAGCACTCTGATCACTTTTGAGGATTTTCTACATCTAGCAACTTTTTTCCTTTCATTTGTTATTGTTCATACTGAATTTTGGGACCATTTTTTCCTTGATTCTTTTTGGACTTGTTTAGAATTTATTAAGTTATTTAGCGCTGCACTATTTTATTTGTACATGTTATTTGCAAGGAGTGTGATATATTGACCTTGAGTGCACAGCTGCTTTAGGGAACCTCTTCTGGGGTTCCATTTTTTCACAGTTTTTTTCTTTTGCGCTGACTGAACCCACCAATTTTTCACCCCTAGACAACAGCCATATAACCGATAAAGCAAGGGAGAGGGGTGAGACCGCTACACATGGGGGCATCGTATCCGGGATATGTGTATGGTGTCTGAATTTGAACTTTACTGCCCGGAGGAGTTCCGAGTAGGTCGGCCATATTGGCCAACGCGCCACGAGGCAACCCACAACTGCGTAGTTTGTGGGCGGGGAAAGAGAAAAGCCTGCGAACAAGTGCAGAAGGTGGGAGGAGTCCGGCCACGTGGACGTACGCACGTGGAGATTCTGGCATGGGTGGGTCAGTGCGCAATGGAGCAGCAAAGAGAGAGGATGGCTTCAAGTGCTCCGTGGATTTCCGTTCCTTCCTTCGCGGATATGTCTTCTCTGGCTGCTCCGATTATGGATACGGGGATAAGACTAAGGCCCCGGGGGCGATTGGCTCTCTTTACCTGTAGAGACATGGAAGCCCTCGGTGTGATCTGTCCCGGCTGTTCGGGACTGGTGGTCCAGCTGAAGCCGTTTGGGCGCTGTGAGGTCTGCAAAGAATTCCTCTTCAAGGTGGAACCATTCACAGAAAAGCCTCGGGCTTTCCACCTCAACTACCTCACAAGGACTGCCACTTCGGAGGGAGAGATCGATGCTGGTGAGTTCCCCGTGCGCACTGATCCGGGCGAAGTGACTGCCCAAACAGAGGTGAAAAGAGAAAAATCCGAGGATGCTGCCTCGGTCACCAGCAGCTCCCTGCTCCGACCGCCGAAGAGAAAAGTCGGCCTAGTGATGGCCTCGTGTGGTCGTGGAAGAGCTTCGCCCCACTGCTTGCCTGGTCTGGATGGCTCCGGTAGGAAAAGTCCTGGACATCCCTGTTCTTCTAAAGGCCCAGGTGAGCCAGGGGTTGGGACTGTCTGTGTGGTAGAAAGTGGCGGTAGTCCACAGTCGGTAGAGGCCGTCAAGGGGGATAGTTCCGTGACTGGGAATTATCTGCCCGCTGAGTGCTACGACACCTCTGACCTGGATTCATTGTCTGACAATGGCGATGATGGGGAGATAGATGAAATCTTCCACCAGAAGGGATGGGACAGAATGAAGTTACCCTCGGCCCGTGTTACAAGGGACCCACCTATGTCTACTGGGGATAGTACACCCCTGGTGGAGGCCCCGGCGCCTAGGGAAGAATCTGGTCCTCTGTCTGAAGTTCCCCTTCTGGATTCAACATCCATTTCAGCTGCTCCTGTTGCGGGAGTGCAACGTCAATCACTGCAGGCTCCTAGGCCCAGGTCTACCGAGATGGTGAATGCACCTCGCCACCCAGAAGCGATTGTTCCACCTGGAGAAGGAGACCGAGCTACTATGCCACCTTTGTCAAGGCTGCAGCGTCTCTTTGGCCAAAAGGTTGCTCAGGAATATGGGTGGGAATACCCGTATCTGCCTCGGGAACTGCTCTATGACAGGGATATGCAATTAGCGGACTTCCAGCTGTTGCAAAACTACAAGTCCCATCATGCCTCTGCCTCTGGGTGTCATACTTGTGGCTGTCAGAGTCTTGCTATGCCTCATGGGGCTTGTAGTTCTGCAACAGCTGGACGTCCGCTAATTGCATATCCCTGCTCTATGAGGTGGAGGTCTTTCGGCAAAGATGGTATGATACCTTTGTGTGGGACAAACTGAAAGTACAGCAAGCACGGCGGTACCTTTCCTGTTCACCAACGGTCACCAAGAAGTTCCAGGACTGTAAAGCTAAATGGATGCTGGGAAGACACATTTATGCGGACAAAGTGGTGATCTGCCGCAAGGAAGGAAAGAGTTTTGAGTACCATGTGGAGGCTTTTGATGATCGTCTGAAGCCTATATCATTGCCTCATCCAAGGTTTTACTTGTAAAAGAAGAGAGGGAAAAAGAGACTCCCGTGTGCTTTTCTTTTCTACTCTTGGCTGAACTTTCCGGAGTGCCTTCCTCAGAACACAGGGACTGTGCCCTAGTTTTTTTTTTTGTATTTGGGCAGTTCTACTTGTTAGAGATATGGGAGCTGTTTTTGTTTATTCTCCCTTCTTCTCCTGAAACTCCCCCAGGTACCCCTAGACAACAGCCATATAACCGATAAAGCAAGGGAGAGGGGTGAGACCGCTACATATATACAAATGCTTTGCCTTTTATTTAAATTTTAGACTGAATGGAAAGTTTTACAAGGGGATCGTTTACAATCACTATGAAGTGGTACTACAATCTAAAGGGTCAATTTACTAAAGGCAAATAAACTGTACACTTGAACTAATTTTCCCCATGGCTCAGTATATGTGATGAAGCTTTGCTTTGTAAAAAATACCCAAGGAAAACAAAAATAACAGTATTTTTGCTTGCACGTGAATGAATATATGAAAATCAGCTGAGCTTAACCACATTTTCTAAGCTCCGGGGGAAATGAGTCAACTGCATATGCAAAGTGCACAGTCTATTTGCCTTTAGTAATTCAACCCCAAAATGTTTTCATACCTTAACCCCTTCCTACTAAACTTATGCATATATGTGGCCTCATGGAAGTGTACAGAATGCTCCCAACAGAGAGACTGAGCTGTCACAGACATCTCTGGGTATCATACTAACATTTCAAAACTGAGAGGACTAGGTACCAATCACTTGGTCAATGTGATAGCCTGTGATTGGCTATCACACTGATCAGTAGCTTTATAGCCTGCACCTGTGTGTTTTTTCTCCTCTTAAATGGAGAAAAAGATACAGTGGTAGAGGAGAAAAGTGTAAAAAAAGTGGGTGTAAAAAATAAAAAAAAATAGGTCAGGGTTAGGGTTAGAGTCAAAGCCAGGGTTAATAGTCAGTGTCAATGTATTTTAAGTAGAATTAGAAAAAGTTTTAATTTGGTATCAGTGTCAGTTAGTGCTGGTGTGTTTTAGGTAGGATAAAAAAAGCAAATTGTGCACTAATGTTTCTAGGCCCTACTACGGGTACAAACAACAAATAATATACACATATGTGGTATTGCTGCAATTGTCAGGAGTGGGAACATTTGTTTTGGGGCTGTTGTTTGGAGGTAGGCCATGGTAATAGCAAGAAATACACAGCTAATTAAAAAAAATTATATACATTTTTTTTGCCAGTTTTTCTGTGATAATAATAAAAAAAAAGAAAAAAAAACAGGAGATATCCATTACTATTTACCAATAGAGTTGGGTTGAACACCCCCAGGTACAGTTTGCACCAAAACTCCCAAACATGTAAAAAGTTTGAACCCGAACCGCGAACCCTATTAACTACTTCAGCCCCGCAAGGATTTACCCCCCTTAATGATCAGGCCATTTTTTGCGATATGGCACTGCGTTACTTTAACCACTTCTCTACTGTGCACGAAAACCCCCTTCCTGCCCAAGCCATATTTCAGCTTTCAGCGCTGTCACACTTTGAATGACAATTGCGCGGTCGTGCGACGTGGCTCCCAAACAAAATTTGCGTCCTTTTTTTTCCCACAAATAGAGCTTTCTTTTGGTGGTATTTGATCACCTCTGCGGTTTTTATTTTTTGCGCTATAAACAAAAGAAGAGCGTCCAGTTTGGAAAAAAAACACAATTTTTTACTTTTTGCTATAATAAATACCCATTTTTTTTTTAAAAATAAAATGTTCCTCAGTTTAGGCCGATACGTATTCTTCTACATATTTTTGGTAAAAAAAAAAAAAACGCAATAAGCGCGTATTGATTGGTTTGCGCAAAAGTTATAGCGTCTACAAAATAGGGGATAGATTTATAGCATTTTTTTTTTTATTAGTAATGGCGGCGATCTGCGATTTTTATTGTGACTGTGATATTGCGGCGGACACATCGGACACTTTTGACACATTTTTGGGACCATTCACACTTATACAGCGATCCCTGCTATAAAAATGCATTGATTACTGTATAAATGTGATTGGCAGGGAAGGGGTTAACCACTAGGGGGCGGGAAGGGGTTAAATATGTTCCCTTAATGTGTTCTTACTGTGGGGGGAGGGGACTGACTGGGGGAGGTGACCGATGGTTGTCCCTATGTACAAAGGACACACCATCGGTCCCCTCTCCCTCACAGGACGTGGATCTCTGTGTTTACACACAGAGATCCACTTTCCTGCTCGTTTCCCGGGCAATCGCGGGTGCCCGGCGGCAATCGCGGCCGCCGGGCATGCGCATTGGGGCCTAGGGAACGCGGCGGGCGCGCGCGCGCCTCCTAGCTCATTTTAAAGGGAGGACGTCATATGACGTCCTCCCAGAACGAGAGTGTCCTCCGCCCGCCGTCAATTGACAGTGGGCGGGGGACTAGTGGTTAACTGACAATTGCGCAGGCGTGCAACACTGTACACAATTAGACCCCTTTCACACTGGGGCGGGCAGGAGCGGTGGCGGTATAGCAGCGCGATTTTCAGCGCTGCTATACTGTCGTTCTTACCGCGGTATGCGGTCGCTAGGGGGGTTAATTTAACCCCCGCTAGTGGCCGAAAAAGGGTTAATACCGCCCGCAAACCGCGGCTATTGCCGCGGTTTTCGGGCGGTATTACCGCACTGTCCCATTGATTTCAATGGGAGACCGCGGTAAAGGAGCGGTGAACACACCGCTCCTTTACCGCTGTAAAGAAGCAGCTAGCAGGACTTTTGGAGCGGTCCTGCTAGCGCACCGCTTCAGTGTGAAAGCCTTCGGGCTTTCACATTGAAGGCACAGGGCAGGATTTTTTCATGCGGTATAACAGCGCTATTATTAGCGCTAAACCGCATGAAAAACGCCCCAGTGTGAAAGGGGCCTTAGGGTTTTCTTTTGGTGGCATTTGATCACCTCTGCAGTTTTTATTTTTTGCGATATAAACATAAATATAAAAGAAGGCCGACAATTTTGAAAACAAAAAACAATATTTTTTACTTTCTGCTATAATACATATCCCAAAAAACTGTCAAAAAACTAATTTCTTCATCAATTTAGGCCAATATGTATTCTGCTACATATTTTTGGAAAAAAAATCCCAATAAGCGTATATTGATTGGTTTGCTAAAAAGTTATAGCGTCTACAAACTACGGGATATATTTATGGACTTTCAATATTTTTTATTATTTTTACTGGTAATAGCAGCGGTCAGCGATTTTTAGCGGGACTGCGACAATGCAGCAGACAAATCTGACCTTAGGTGACACTTTTTGGGGACCAGTGACACCAATACAGTGATCAGTGCTAAAAAAATGCACTGATTAATGTATAAATGACACTGGCAGGGAAGGGGTTAACTACAGGGGGGATCAAAGGGTTAAATGTGTTCCCTCAGTGTGTTTCTAACTGTGTGGGGGAAGTACTGAAGTCGCTGTTCCTGATTACTAGGAACAGATGATCTCCATGTTCTCCCCTGTCAGAAGGGTGATCTGCCTTGTTTACTCTGTAAAATGATCGCGGGTGGCCGGCGGACATCCGGTCCTCCAGACATGCGCATCAGCTCCTCCTCTGTGCAGCAGGTGCGAGCGCCCACACTATCTATTGCATGAAACAACTTATAGGTACGTTGTTTCGCACAGTAGAGCCGCCCTGCCGCAGTATTTATGCGGTGGGCGGTCTTTAAGTGGTTAAAGTCTATTGGACCCAAACTTGAAAAATCGAAATCCCAATTTTGAAGGCTTATATGCAAGTTATTGGCCAGGGGGGCCCAGGTACTACCCTGGTAGACATGTATCAATGCAAACAATCGTTTTTACAGGAGCAGTGATTTTAATGATGCTTAAAGTGAAACAATAAAAATGAAAAATTCCTTTAAATTAAGTGCCTGGGGGTCCCCTTAGTCTGCCTGTAAAGTGGAGCATCTGTATCGTGTATAGAACCTGCTGCAGCAATAATGACATTTATAAAGAAAAAAACTTACATTTAAATTGCCATCAGTAGAAAATAACATTGTGCCCCTACCCATTCACCAAAAAAAGTGTAGCGTCCTCACCTCTCACTCCCTCCTTCTCTGTCAATGTCAATGGCTCTCGTCTAGGGGACCAGGGAGGAGAGTGCGACGCACCACCAGCTCATATCCTCTAGTGTGAAGAAGTGTGAGCTATAACCATATACCATATACCTTCGGGCCTGTGCCCCTGTCCAGAGCCAAAACTTCCCTTGAGAGAGACCTTTAACTACCAGAAAGCCAAGTTCCACACCATTGAAAGTCCAACACTTATTTATTCTTTTAGAGCAATAAATATTCCTTTTAGAGCAGACTGGTCAGACAACGAACAGACAAGGTGAAGAGGGAGGTCCAGGCACAAACATGAACTAGTTACTCTCCTGTCTCAGTATACGCAAACAGGCTTGGCGCACGGTCGCTGCCACCGACCGTGAGGGCGGTCGATGCCACCGACCGAGTGAATTGGACTTGAGGTCTCTGCCACCGACCTGGGTTTCAGTTGGATCGCTGCCACCGACCATGAGAAAGTGGACTACCTTCTTGAGATGCGGCCCCTGTCAGGGGAGTCATCCATCCGGACGGTCACCAGAGGCCTCCACCGTCACTAGCCAATGCTGCGCTGGATCTCCGGGAAGGTCACTTCTCTGGTCCCCCTCGCCCCAGATTCGGGTGTCCAATACCGGAGGACACCCTAGGAATCCTCCATCCCATGCGGGACCCAGTCAAAGGTACTGGGCCCCAGGCCTCGAGAGAGTACCTCACCCCAGACTAAAGGTGTCTGGGGTGGAATCGCAGCTCCGTCCCCGGGCTGAAGGTGCCTGGGCGTGGACCCCGAGCGGAAGATGTCTGCCCCTTTTATCCCCTCCCCCAGCATGCACAGCAGGTTCCCCGCCCCGCTGTACCACTGCCGCGAGAGGACAAAAAGGGCACAGACCTCCAATCGTGGTTCAACCCCGGCCTATGGCGACAGCGCCACCTATAGGCCGCAGGAAACTGGACACCATTGATATCATTCACTGGCATAAATTGGTCCATGAACCCTAACAATTGCTGCATCTGAGCCTGTTATCACTCAGATGCCTCCCGTAAATGTAACCACCCGCTACAAAAGTGTAAAAAAAAAAAAAAACATTGCCGGCAATAGAAAAAAAAACGCCATGGTCTCCCCCAATCCAAACCAGGCCCTTTGAAGAGGAACCCCACACCAAAATTGGAGCAACTACAAGTGATAAGCAATCAGAACGATGACAATCACTCAATTTATTCTCCCTGGAGAAGAGACGCTTGAGAGGAGATATTATAACGATGTACAAATACCTCAATGGTGATCCCAGCGTAGGAAGAAAACTTTTCAGTCTCAGGGAGTGTAAGAGGACACAGGGCCACACAATGAGATTGGAGGAGAAGAGGTTTAACCTTAAGCTGTGTAGGGGGTTTTTCACTGTCAGGTCGATAAGGATGTGGAACTCTCTTCCATAATTGGTGGTGTCAGCAGGGAGCATTGATATTTTTAAAAGATTTTTAGGGATCTCACCAATTTTGGGGATTTATTTGCATGTAGTCTCCCTTAAAACCTTTACAGACATAAAGGTTCTGGTATATATTTCCTGAGAGACCTCTCACATTTTTTTCTTGCTTTTTTTAAGTACCTCCTTAAAATCCTTTCCAGATTTAAAGGGTCTGCTATGCATTTTGGGGAGGACTCTATGCAATTATTTTCATTCTTTCTGTAGAATGTGCTACAGCAAAAGTGACATTTACATAGTAAATAAAATGATAACGTGTAAGTTGCTGGCAAATGACATTCATTACCAGCTTTTGTTTTTTTTAAGAGCGCACAGACCCCTCCAAAAGTCCCCCAGAATACAAGTCAGACCCTTGGAGGGTAAATGATGTGTCATTTCCCAGAGATTTTAAGCACTTTTTACATCACAGATATGTGCCAATTCACAGAGACGATTAAGGCACTTCCCCCCAGTAGGGTGACCACATTTCCAAACTACCATTCAGGGCCATCCCCCCCCCCCCTTTCCCAAAAATCAGCTTGTGCTGTAACGAATCACAGCACAGTGATTGGACACAAGAGGCAGGATTTATGATTTCTCCAATCACAAGCAGGGGGTGGGGATTGTGCTCCTCCAGGCATCCCCGGCCAGGACAAGTACTGTCAGTGAGTAAAGCAGTGATGTGGCAACCTTTTTTGGGGCCATCAGATCAGCCCCAGGGGTGGCTGTGTCAGTTTCATTCCGGGACACTGTATTGTCCTGGCATAAAGGTACCCGGGACAGACCTGCAAAATGCGGGACTGTCCCGGGCAATCCGGGACACGTGGTCACCCTACCCCTCAGGCAAGTTTTTCAAATGAATTGGGCATTTTTAAAAGTTTAAGTGTTAAAAAAAAAATCCCTACTCCTGGTCGAATTGAATTTTTTTTTGTATTGATACATGTTCCCCAGGTCAGTGCCAATTTTAAGGGGGTCTGTCCATGGGAAGCCAATGTCTCCATCTATGCCAAATTGCCGCACCACAAAGCATTGCAGCCACAGCAATGTAAAACAGACCTGAGCAGGCTCCATGTCACATTGTAAGTGGGCAGTCCAGGAGAGGTAAAATTGTCAATCAGCCACCTATTTATACTAGCTACGTCTGGCAATGTGAACTTAAAGTGTTACTAAAGTCAAAGATTTTTTTTTAAATAAAATAACAAACATGTTATGCTTACCTGCTCTGTGCAGGGGTATTGCACAGAGTGGCCCGATCCTCCTCTTCTGGGGTCCCTGGCGGTGATCTTGGCTCCTCCTTTTCATTTTGGGACTACCATAGCCAGCCGCTGGCTATGGGAAAAAATGTGGCCTGCGCGCTCCCGACCTGTGGGGGCTATTTACAAAAGGCGAATCCACTTTGCACTACAAGTGCAAACTACCAGTGTAAAGTGCACTTGAATTTGCATTGAAAGTGCACTTGGAAGTGCAGTCGCTGTAAATCTGAGGGGTAGATCTGAAATGAGGGGAAGCTCTGCTGATTTTATTATCCAATCGTGTGCAAGCTAAAATGCTGTTTTTTATTTTCCTTGCATGTCCCCCTCGGATCTACAGCGACTGCACTTCCAAGTGCACTTTCAGTGCAATTTCAAGTGCACTTTGCACTTGTAGTTTGCACTTGTAGTACAAAGTGGATTTGCCTTTAGTAAATAACCCCCATTGTGTCTATGAAGCCCCCACTCCCCTTTCACTGCATTTGATTGACAGCAGCAAGAGCCAATTGCTTCTGCTTCTTCTTGAATGCTGTGTAAAGAGGAAGTAAGGGGAGAATAGATGCAGCTGTGTACATAAATGGAGGTAAACACTAGGGTTTTGCTGATACTGGTATCGGTGCCAATACCGAGTACTTACACGAGTACTCGTGCTAATGCTGCTGATACCTGAAACGGATACCTTTGCGGTGCGATTTGAGCCCATTCAAAATAAATGGGCTCAAATCATACTGAAAAGAATCGCATGCAATTTGAACAGGAATGAGGTGTGATTCCTGTCTGAATCGCAAGCAGTTTCCCCCGCTGCTCCTGTGTGATCCCAGTATAGAAAAGTGAAACGCCATCTAAGAAGTGCAGCAATGGGCAAACAAACAGTTTATTATTTTTTTTTATCACAACTCACATGTTAAAAGTATATAATATATCTTGCGTGTCAAATCCAAAACCACAACTGCATGTGGTGCTCACAGGGCTGCAGGAGATGTATAGAGGGTCCGCCTCCAATCTGACATCACTTCCGCCCTATACCCACAGGCAGGGCTGGATTAAGAACATCATAGGCCTGGTGCTGAGAATTTTGGTGGGCTATAAGGGCTGTGCGCCCTGATGTGAAAGGGCACTGCCACGCAGGCCCAGTGCTAAGAAAGCTGTGAGCTTCCATAAGAGGCCTGCATTGGCGTGCGTGGTGCATGCTGAGGTGAAGTGAAAAGGAGAAGCCATGCAGGCCTAACACAACCCTATGGGAGGCGAATGCCAAGCTTCCATTAGGACTGCCTGCCCGGCACCTGTTATAAATCCCGCGTGCGGAATGCGGGGAAGGGCTTCTTTCAAAAATCCTTATAAGTGGACACAAACTTAACATAATTTACATAATTCCTGCTAAATCTAAAATATACAACTTTATGGAGTTAATAAATAAAGCTCTCTGTGTAAATGAGGTCTTGGGGATCATTCATATAGATGCTGTGGCCTGTACAGTCTGAATCAGTGTTTTGTGTTTTTTTTTGTGGCTGGAGCAGCCTACACTATGGAGACGCAGCAGCTGTATGCACAGAGGTCCTAATTTGACAGACGTGTGGGTACACATGTGTCATAGTTGCCAACAGTCCCGTTTTTCCCGGGACAATCACGGATTTGGGACTCTCGTCCCGTATTTATTTTGTCCCGTCTATTTTCCCGGTATTTTGCCTTTGTCCCGGCCGCCGGGAAAATCGGGAATGCTTGAGGTAAAAAAACGGCGGGCTACACAAAGATGGCCGCCGCTGCAGACACAAGGATTATTTCCTCTTGTGTTCAGTGGTGAGGGGAGGAGCAGCCAATCGGCTTCTCCCCTCTCTGTGTTCACACATGTGGAGGCGGGGCGGTATTATCATTCGTGAGGGAGCGGCAATGTACAGGGCTGGGGAGGCGGAGTTCCGATAGGAGCAGGGCCGGATTTCTCACAAGGCCACCGAGGCCAGGCCTCGGGGCGGCACTGAGTGAAGGGGCGGCACCGCCCGTCCTCCCGCGGCCGCCTCCCGCACTAATGTAGCTCCCGGCGCCGCGGCCGGCCTGCTGGAGCGCGGCGCTGGCACAGCAAATGCTACTGATCCTACTTGGCCTGGGGAGGGGAGTGACAGGCACCCCCATGACGGCCGATGACTGGCCAGAGTGGCGGAAACAGAGCCTAATGCTCCGCCTACCTTTCCTCTGCGCGCCATCACCTCCTCCCCCCCTGAGTGGGGAATATGAAGTGAGGTGAAGAGGAGAAGAGAGGACGGGAGAAAGAATATATGGCAGCCCGATGGGGAACCCCCAGCAGCAGCACCAAGAAAAGCACCAGCCAGGTACTACTTCTTGATAATGCTCAGTGGATTCAATAAATATTCATAGCCATAGCATAAATAAACTGTAATAAAGTGATTTGTGAACAGCTGTTGCACAAATCACTGTATTACACTTTATTAATGATATCTATGGCTATGCCTATTTATAATTTATTTAATCCATATTGAGCACTATATTTGATGCCTGGCACACACGCACAATCGCACATGATGATGGCTTAAAAGTTTTTTAAGTCATCATCATGTGCGATTGTGCATGTGTGCCAGGCATCAAATATAGTGCTCAATATGGATTAAATAAATTATAAATATGCATAGCCATAGATATCATTAATAAAGTGTAATAAAGTGATTTGTGCAACAAGTTCATTAAACAGTCCACATTCAGTGAAAGTTCATCTACTACAAACTTTGCAGTGCATTAACTTTCACTGAATGTGGACTGTTTAATGAGCAGGGGCTATTGATGGGTACATTAGCTGCATTTGATGGGTACATTAGCTGCGTTTGATGGGCACAGTGGCTGCGTTTGATTGGCACAGTGGCTGTGTTTGATGGGCACAGTGGCTGCGTTTGATGGGCACAGTGGCTGCGTTTGATGGGCACAGTGGCTGTGTTTGATGGGCACAGTGGCTGCGTTTGATGGGCACAGTGGCTGCATTTGATTGGTACAGTGGCTACGCTTGATGGGCACAGTGGCTGTGTTTGATATGCACAGTGGCTGCGTTTGATATGCACAGTGGCTGCGTTTGATATGCACAGTGGCTGTGTTTGATGGGCACAGTGGTGGCAATTGATGGCACAGTGGCTGCGTTTGATATGCACAGTGGCTGCATTTGATGGGCACAGTTGTGGCAATTGATGGCACAGTGGCTGCGTTTGATGGGCACAGTGGCTGCATTTGATAGGGGCGGATATGGTTAGAAGAGCCCTTTGCTGTATTGAGAAAAGCATCCGCCCATCATAAATCACTGGCCATCATGCTATTTCTAACCATATCCGCCCATATCCGCCCCTTTGAGAAAAGCAACCGCTTGCTTGCTGGGGGGGGATATTGAAGGACCCGGCCTTGGGGCGGCAAAGGGAGTAAATCCGGGCCTGGATAGGAGTCGGGAGAGCCAGGGGGAACAGAATCCGGCGGGGGAACCATTCTCGGCACGACACCGCTGGGAAATGATCATGGACCGCGGAGCTGCCTCTGCCTCCAGCACATACACGGAGACGCCGGGAGGTGAGAGCATCTGTTCCCCGGGGCTGGCTGCCGCTGCTAGGGGACACAGACCTGTAAGGAGGGCTCCGCTGCTGGGGGACACCACCAGATGTAAAGGAGGACACCAGATGTAAAGGAGGGCTCTGCTGCTGGAGGACACCAGATGTAAAGGAGGGCTCTGCTGCTGGAGGACACCAGATGTAAAGGAGGGCTCTGCTGCTGGAGGACACCAGATGTAAAGGAGAGCTTTGCTGCCAGGGACACCAGATGTAAAGGAGGGCTCCGCTGCTGGAGGACACCAGATGTAAAGGAGGGCTCTGCTGCTGGAGGACACCAGATGTAAAGGAGGGCTCTGCTGCTGGAGGACACCAGATGTAAAGGAGGGCTCTGCTGCTGGAGGACACCAGATGTAAAGGAGGGCTCTGCTGCTGGAGGACACCAGATGTAAAGGAGGGCTCTGCTGCTGGAGGACACCAGATGTAAAGGAGGGCTCTGCTGCTGGAGGACACCAGATGTAAAGGAGGGCTCTGCTGCTGGAGGACACCAGATGTAAAGGAGGGCTCTGCTGCTGGAGGACACCAGATGTAAAGGAGGGCTCCGCTGTTGGGGGACACCAGATGTAAAGGAGAGCTCTGCTGCCAGGGACACCAGATGTAAAGGAGGGCTCCGCTGCTGGAGGACACCAGATGTAAAGGAGGGCTCTGCTGCTGGAGGACACCAGATGTAAAGGAGGGCTCTGCTGCTGGAGGACACCAGATGTAAAGGAGGGCTCTGCTGCTGGAGGACACCAGATGTAAAGGAGGGCTCCGCTGTTGGGGGACACCAGATGTAAAGGAGAGCTCTGCTGCCGGGGACACCAGATGTAAAGGAGGGCTCCGCTGCTGCCAGCTGCTGGGGACACTGAAGTAAGGAGGGCTCTGTTGCTGGGGGACACAGATCTGTAAGGAGGGCTCCACTGCCGGGAACACCAGATGTAAAGGAGGGCTCCGCTGCCAGGGACACAGTTCTGTAAAGAGGGGCTATGCTTCTGGGAGCACCTGATGCAAGGACGGACTGCTGGGGAGGCATCTGGTGGCAGGTGACACACTTCCACTGATTCGGCATTATGGTGAGTTGAATGATTTCATTTTATATTACAATGTAATAATAGAAATAATGCACTTCAATCATCCTGACACTGTAACAACCATGGTGCCGGGATAATTGAAGAGCCAACAGGTGTTTTGGAGTATCCTTATCTGCCAATTTTGTTACACATTTCTATTGTGGTGTAGGATCTGGCTTCTTTCTTTCTATTTCTTTCTCTCACCTCGGACTCTAGCCACACCCCTTTGAACCACGCCCATTTAAGCCACACCCACTATCGTACGTAAACCACGCCCATTTTTCCGCCGTTGCACGCTTTCATTTCACCATGACACGCCTACAAACGAATGCCCCGCCCCCTAATTATAGCAAGGCTCCGCCTCAATACAAAAAAAGTGTCCCAGATGTTTTTTTTGCAATGTTGGCAACTATGATGTGTATGTCCCCCCAAACACAGACAGTGGGCATTTGAGGTCACTTGCCCAAATCTGCACACTTCTCAATTTAGGACCTGCGGCTGCGTTTATACAGCTGCTGCATCCTCATACATGCAGCAACAGGCGACTCTAGCTGCACAAACTGCTCATTCACACTGTATGGTCCAAAGAACCGTGTAAATGAGCCCTTCATTTTTTAAATATTTTTTTACAGCTTTTTAAAATAATTTTTTAAAATAATTTTAAAATAATTTTTTAGATTTTTTTAAAACGATGTTGAACAGCTTGGGTGAAATATCAGGGGTCTAAACACCCCTGACATATCACCTTTGAGACAGACGAAGTAATTGAGGACATTGATTTACTAAAGGCAAATAGACTGTGCACTTTGCAAAGTGCATTTGCGCTTTGTAAGTGCAGTTGCTCCAGGGCTTAGTAAATGAGGTAAATCTTCACTTTGCAAAGAATACCCAATCACATGAAAGGAAAATAAGAAAGCAGCATTTTTGCATGCACATGATTGGATGATGAAAGTCAGCAGAGCTTCCCCTCATTTACTAATCTCTGGAGCAACTGCTCTTGAAGAGTGCAACTGCACTTTGCAAAGTGCATAGTCTATTTGCATTTAGTAAATCAACCCCACATATTCTTCAGTCCCTTTCTCTGCAGCTTCAGTCGCACTGCAGATGAATGAACAGGAGGCAGAAGGGGTTTATTTACTAAAGGCAAATAGACTGTGCACTTTGCTAAGTGCAGTTTCAGTCTGCAAAAACAGTTGCTTCAGAGTTTAGTAAATGAGCGGAAGCTCTGCTTACTTTCATCATCCAATCATGTGCAGGCAAAAATGCATTTGTTTTTATTTTCCTTGCATGTAAATCAGTATTCTTTGTAAAGTGAAACTTTATCTTATTTACTAAGCTCGGGAGCAACTTTACTTGCAGAGTGCAACTGCACTTTACAAAGTGCACAGTCTATTTGCCTTTAGTAAATCAACCACTATGTATCCCAGTGTCTTTGCTATATACAAAAGATGCTAAGTTCTATGCTCTGTGCTCACGTGGCCGCTCGACTCTCTCCTCTCCCCGGCTGAAAGCTATAGCGGGACGGCCCGAGAACTCCCGCTGATGGCAGCTGGCGAGAAGAGAGAGAGCCGAGTGGTCACGTGAGTGCTGGGAGATGCTCTGATATAAGGTACAGTAGAAGTCAGCATCTTTTTTATACAGCAAGGACACTGGGATACATAATGTTATTTTACAGAGGGGGTGGCATGCTCATAATATAGTTATGATTGCACCAGGAGGGGAGAGCTGAGGAGTGGACAGAGCTGACAGGCAGGGAGAGGAGGGGGGGACAGGGGAGAGGACACAGGAGAGCACAGAGGAGAGACCGGATGACGGAGGCATGTAAACTGACCACGGTGTCAGGGCTCAGCAGCCATGATAAACCGTGGTCAGTTTATAGGGGGGAGGGCAGAACCAGGCAGGCAGGATCAACCAGGTATTTGAGGTGATATAGGGGGCCAAATTACACAGCACAAGCACTGTGCTGTATAACATGATTTAACCACTTAAGCCCAGGACCATTTGGCTGGCCAAAGACCAGGCCACTTTTTGCGATTCAGCACTGCGTCGCTTTAAGTGACAATTGCGTGGTCGTGCGGCGTGGCTCCCAAACAATATTTTCGTCCTTTTTTTCCCACAAATAGAGCTTTCTTTTGAAGGCATTTGATCACCTCTGCGGTTTTTATTTTTTGCGCTATAAACAAAAATAGAGCGACAATTTTGAAAAAAATTCAAAATGTTTTACTTTTTGCTATAATAAATATCCCCAAAAAATATATAAAAAAACATTTTGTTTCCTAATTTTAAGCTGATACGTATTCTACTACATATTTTTGGTAAAAAAATTGCAATAAGCGTTTATTGATTGGTTTGCGCAAAAGTTATAGCGTCTACAAAATAGGGGATAGTTTTATGGCATTTTTATTAATAATTCTTTTTTTACTAGTAATGGCGGCGATCAGTGATTTTTATCATGACTGCAACATTATGGCGGACACATCGGACACTTTTGACACCATTTTGGGACCATTGTCATTTTTACAGCGATCAGTGCTATAAAAATGTACTGATTACTGTAAAAATTACACTGGCAATGAAGAGGATAACTTGTAGGGGGCGCTGAAGGGGTTAAGTGTGACCTAGGGAGTGCTTCTAACTGTTAGGGGGCGTGGCTTACCGTGACACGTCACTGATCGCTGTTCCCTATGACAGGGAATAGACGATCAGTGACATGTCACTAAGAAGAACGGGGGGATGTTGTGTTTACACTAACATCTCCCCGTTCTTCAGCTCTGTGACCCGATGGCGGGACACCGGCGGACATAGAGTCCGCAGGTCCAGGGGGCACAGTCATGGAGCTCACGACAGGGTCGCGAGCGCGGCGGCGGCGGCGCGCGCGACCACATGGCGGCAAATTAAAGGGGACGTATATATACGCCCATTTGCCTGTCCGTGCCATTCTGTCGACTTAAATCTGCTTGCGGCGGTCCTTAAGCAGTTAAGGGAACAGGAACCCTTTTTTTTAATAGGGTAACAAACACTTTAATGCCCAGAGTGCTGCTGTAATGTCTTATATCTACCAAGTGTTTACATATCAATTGTGGGAGAAATTACCCACAACTACAACAGTTTATGCTGACTTTATTAAGAAAAAAAACTTGGTGTATTGATGAGCTTTATCTAAAAGAAATGGACAGTTTCTACACAGGATATATGTTCAGACAGGCAAAGCTTGCTGCAAATGAAGTGATGTTCTTAGTGTTCATGAGAAGAATGAGTGGCACATTAGAAAGTTGGTACCCGCTGTGATTCATTGTTCAATAGAATCCAACTACAAGGGTTGTTTAAAATGTACATAATAATCAACACAAGTGTATACAAGGAAGAAAATTATCTTAGACGATGATGTAAAGAAAAAGGGTTAACATTCTAAAATATAAAAATGAATTTCTTCGAAAGTAGTCCCCAATTAATACAATGTTTTATCCTGCGTTTTCTCTCTATATTTTTTATGTTGTATAACCTGAACTGTAGCTGATAACTGCTGCAGAACTTCTTCCATTGCTGCTGCTGTATTAGTGTAGACAGGGTTACATTGAATATTTATTAATGCAGATGTGCAGCAGCCATCTTTAAGGAGGCTACTTTGTAATGCTTGTCTATGGAGTGTCTCTAGTGCAGAATACAACGATCTTGGCTGGGTCTGGATCGAGCCTGGAGGGAGGGACAGTGATTAGCTGATGAAACAGAGCATCAGCTCTGTGTGGTCTGTAGGCTGCTGTCTTAAAGAAAGCAAAGGGTCAGAAAAAGGAGACTGGGCTGCTCGCTGAATGGAACTCTGTAATAGCTGACCCCAATCTGGAGAGATTGTGTGAGGTGTGATTTGGATGCCTGGTGACATAAGACTATACTAGAGAGCACTCCCACCACTGGTAATTCATGAAAGTGTGTTTTTTACCCAAAAAAATTGTTTGAAAGACCGCTGCGTAAATACAGCATGACATAAAATATTGCAACAATCGCCATTTTATTCTCTAGGGTCTGTGCTAAAAAATATATATAATGTTTGGGGGTTCTAACAGAAAATACCTATTATAACTTGTAAGCAACAAATGTCAGAAGTAGGCTAAGGCATGAAAGGGTTAAAATGCTATCCAATGAACACTAAGTCCTCATTCACTTCTGTGTGGTCTGGTGCATTACCATGCATTATGTTGCACATTAACATGTGATGGATTAATGCAGCCCATTCATTTGGACCAGAAGATGCACCTGCACAATTTTTTGCAATGCAGAGCACCACAATGCACAGTAGTGCTTTACCATGCAATGTGGTACACTGCAGTGCACATGTGTCAGAAGGTGCTGCACGATTCTGACTAAAATGAGAATCACTATTTTTTTGCTTATGTAGCGGGGTCTTAAAAGTTAGTGGGATACACCTGGGGGTAGAGAGACCCAGGTGTGTAATTATGTCAGGGATTAGACCCCTTTTCTTATTCGTGGAGGATTGGGTGGTGTAATATTCTCTTTGACCAGTGGGTGTCAGTGTACCTGCTGGCTCGAGGTAGAATCGCTATCACAGTGTTACCCTTTTTTTTTTGGTTCCTTCCTGGCGATGGTACGGCTGGGGCGGGGAACCCGCCGTGGTGTCGATGGGAGGATATAAAAGGGGGAGACGCCCGCGCCACGAGGTCGTCGTCGCCTGTCTGTTGTTCTTGTGGGAGGGGGTCACCCCTTCACGCACCCAGGCACCTTAGGCCTGGGTGCGGGCGGTTCAAGGTTCCGGCCTAGGCGCCCTAGGCCTGGCCGGAATGAAGATGGAGTCCATCCCAGGCACCTTCAGCCTGGGGTGAGGTACTATTAAGGAGGCCTGGGACCCGGTGACTCCGACTGGGTCCCGCAAGGGTGAAGTTGCTCCAGGGCGCCCCTTGCGAGGGGACCCGCATCTGAGGTGAGGAGGCTGGGGGGGTCACCCGTCCGAAGACCCGGTGTAGCGTCAACCCGGTGACGGATGGGCCTTCAGTAACTCCCTTGGAGGACATCTTCCCCTGATATGGGCTTCAGCGCAGCGGAGGAGCTTCCATCAAGACTCCTGCAACCCCTGGTCATAGCACAGGGAGTGTAGGGACTAGGAACCTGTACAGTGCCTTGACCTGCTTCCCCATCGTATCATGCCGTTGCATTTGACTGTATGTGGAGATACGCAATAAACCTGAGTTTGGACTTTGATGGGTGTATGGACTCTGTTGATGGGAACAAAGGGAGATTCCGGCACGGAAGGACTGACCCTCATAACCAGCACACATTTGGCCCGAGGAAAAGATTGATATTGGCCTTCACCTCACCCACATGCATGGGGAGGACATGGGCCGTAGCGCACCTCACTCTGTCGCTCGACATACCCCTAGCTAAAGAGGTCGGGGTGAGGAGGCCGCTACACGTGGGGGCTCGTGAGTCCGGGATGAAATGTGTGTTGACCCTGAGGTTTGGAACGGCTGTGTTTGAACTTTGCTGCCCGGAGGAGGTCCGAGCAGGTCGGCCATGTGATTGGCCAAAGTGCATCCCTGTGCTCGAAGTCGTGGAAATTTCCCTGAAAAACCGGGAGAGGCCCATGCAGAAAGAGCGGGAAGAGGGAGGAGTCCAGCCGTGTGACGAACTACATGTGGGGACTTTTGCTGCACTGCGCCACGAGGCACCCCATGACTGCGCAATTCGTGGGAGGAGACTGAAGGAAGCCCGCAAAAACGTGCAACTCGTGGGAGGAGTCTGGCCACGTGTGGAGATACACGTGGAGACTCCGGCGCGAGGTCAGCACGTGATGGAGCAGCAAGTGGTCGGAGCGAACTCAGGCTCCCCGTGGATGCCGGTACCTTATCCTTTCAAGATGACTGCATTTGCTGCACCCATTACAGACACGGGGATAAGGCTCAGGCCCCGAGGACAGTTGGCTCTGTATTCATGCAGAGACACGGAGGCCCTCGGTGTGATCTGTCCCGGATGCTCGGGATTGGTGGTCCAACTAAAGCCATTCGGGCGATGCGAAGCATGCAAGGAGTTTCTTTTTGAGGTTGAACCACACACAGAAAGGCCCCGGGCCCTACGCCTCAACTGCATCACAGGAACCGCCACTCCGGAGGGAGAGATCAAAGCCTTTGCGGAGTTTCCCGTGCGCGCTGACCAGGGCGAAGTGACTGCCCAACCAGAGACTGAGAGAGAAAAATCCGAGGACACTGCTTCGGTCACTACAGACTCCCTGCTCCCACCTCCGAAGAGGAAAGTCGGCCTGGTACAGGCATCCTATGGTCATGGTCGAGCTTCACCCCGCCGCTTGCCTGGCCTGGATGACGCCGGTAGAAAAGAGAGTCCCGGACATCCCAGTTCTTCAGAAGGTCCAGGTGAGCCAGGGGCTGGGACTGTGGTGTTGGTTGGAGGTGTCGGGGGTCCCCAGTCGGTGGAGCCCGCAAGGGAGGGTAGCCTTCCGTCTACTAGAGACTACCTTCCCGCTGAGATGTATGACACCTCCGACTTAGAGTCATTGTCAGACTGTGGGGATGACAGAGAGATAGACGAACTGTTTCACCGGAGGGGCTGGGACAGTCGCCCACTACCTGTGCTGAGTAAACCGCAGGATTCCCCCATGTCCATAGAAGACAGTACGCTCCGGGTGAAGGCCCCGGAGTTCTCGAGGAAATCTAGTCCTCCTACCAACTTCCCGCATTCAACTACATCACCCGCTCTGATGTTGGGGATGCAGCGTGCTTCGTTGCGGGCACCAAAGACAAAGAAACCCGAGATGGTGAAGGTACCTCGGCACCCGGAGGCCATCGTACAGCCAGGAGAAGGTGAGCGAGATGTGATGCCGCCTCTAGCCAGGTTGCAGAGACTTTTCTCCCAGAGAGTCGCCCGTGAATATGGGTGGGAGTACCCCTACTTGCCTCGGGACCTATTGTATGAAGTCGAGGTTCTGCGACCAAGGTGGTATGACGAGTTTGTATGGGAAAAACTTAAAGTACCCCATGCCAGGCGATACCTGTCATGTTCGCCGCCTGTGTCTAAAAAGTTCAAGGACTGCAGAGCTGATTGGAGACTTGGGCGCCATATTCATGCCGATAAGGTGCTCATCTGCAGGAAAGAAGGAGAGGATGTCGAGTATTCGGTGGAAGTGTTTGACGGGCACCTGAAGCCCCTGTTTCTGCCGGATCCAAGGTTCTATTTATAGGAGAAGTGAGCTCCTATCTTGTTGCTGTTGAAACTTTCTGGAAGAGACATTCCCAGACGCCTAGAACTGTGCCCTACTTTTGTTTTGATTTGGGCTTTTCTTTTACTCACTGGAGATTTGGGAGCTGCTGTTTTTTTCTCCCTTTTCTTCATGTGCCAAAGGCAGAGACTTTTGGGGTAGAGTTAGAGTAGGAAAGCAGGAAGAATGAAGATCTCACCAAGTGTCATTACCGCAGCGCTGTCACCAGGTGGCAGTGTTGTGCAACGAATGTTTGAAAATATTACACATGCATTACTTACTTATTGGAGTGAGCGGGTCTCTCGGCTGACGGACCCACTCATGCCAAGTTAACACAGAGTGTTAGGATGTTTTTTTTGTTTCCCTTCTGCAGGAGATTCGTCGGTCAAGACTACTGAGTATGGGGTGGTTCTTAGACAGTGACGGGAGGGATTGTATATGTGTACATGACAGATGTTTTATACAAAAGTTTTAATGTTTTATAGTTCCCTTTTCTGTTGAGCAGGTCTTGGCACATACAGTATCCAAAATTTGAGGGATAGCCTCTGGGGCCCACTTCATGTCACCACTCCTTGGGAGACATGGGTGTGCACCTGACGCTGGGGACCAGCGTCAAATCACCAGGGGGAGTGTGTAGCGGGGTCTTAAAAGTTAGTGGGATACACCTGGGGGTAGAGAGACCCAGGTGTGTAATTATGTCAGGGATTAGACCCCTTTTCTTATTCGTGGAGGATTGGGTGGTGTAATATTCTCTTTGACCAGTGGGTGTCAGTGTACCTGCTGGCTCGAGGTAGAATCGCTATCACAGTGTTACCCTTTTTTTTTTGGTTCCTTCCTGGCGATGGTACGGCTGGGGCGGGGAACCCGCCGTGGTGTCGATGGGAGGATATAAAAGGGGGAGACGCCCGCGCCACGAGGTCGTCGTCGCCTGTCTGTTGTTCTTGTGGGAGGGGGTCACCCCTTCACGCACCCAGGCACCTTAGGCCTGGGTGCGGGCGGTTCAAGGTTCCGGCCTAGGCGCCCTAGGCCTGGCCGGAATGAAGATGGAGTCCATCCCAGGCACCTTCAGCCTGGGGTGAGGTACTATTAAGGAGGCCTGGGACCCGGTGACTCCGACTGGGTCCCGCAAGGGTGAAGTTGCTCCAGGGCGCCCCTTGCGAGGGGACCCGCATCTGAGGTGAGGAGGCTGGGGGGGGTCACCCGTCCGAAGACCCGGTGTAGCGTCAACCCGGTGACGGATGGGCCTTCAGTAACTCCCTTGGAGGACATCTTCCCCTGATATGGGCTTCAGCGCAGCGGAGGAGCTTCCATCAAGACTCCTGCAACCCCTGGTCATAGCACAGGGAGTGTAGGGACTAGGAACCTGTACAGTGCCTTGACCTGCTTCCCCATCGTATCATGCCGTTGCATTTGACTGTATGTGGAGATACGCAATAAACCTGAGTTTGGACTTTGATGGGTGTATGGACTCTGTTGATGGGAACAAAGGGAGATTCCGGCACGGAAGGACTGACCCTCATAACCAGCACACATTTGGCCCGAGGAAAAGATTGATATTGGCCTTCACCTCACCCACATGCATGGGGAGGACATGGGCCGTAGCGCACCTCACTCTGTCGCTCGACATACCCCTAGCTAAAGAGGTCGGGGTGAGGAGGCCGCTACACTTAGAATAAAGATCACGATGTATTCACAATTCTCACGGTGTAACATCTTTCACATATACAAAAAAATTTGGGCTAACTTTACTGTTTATTTATTTTTTAAATTAATTAAAGTGTATGTAGCAATAACCCCGCAGGGGCCGCTGGTTTAAGATTTGGGTCTGCCGTTACCTTACTGTTCACCGCGTCCGTCCTAGGGGTCTTCCTTGAAGAGTTGCTCACAAATGTCTGCACCAAACATTTAAGCCTCGTACACACGACCGAGTTTCTCGGCAAGAACCAGCAAGAAACTTGCTGGCAGAGATTTCTTGCCGAGAAATTCGTTCGTGTGTATGGTTTCTCGTCAAGAAAACCGACTAGAATCTCGACGAGAAAATAGAGATCCTGCTCTCTATTTTCTCGTCGAGATTCTCGTCAGCCTGTTTCTCGACGAGAAAATTGTGTGTGTGTACACTTACCTGTCCTCCGGGAAGCCCGCGCATGCTCGAAATTACTTCGACGCATGCGCGGTAGCTTCCTAGGCATAGGATAGGGTGTACAAAGATGGCGGCGACGGCATCGAATGTGACAAGCGCATGCTCGTCGTATTCAATTACGTCACCGCGTTCGCTCCATTCAAAGAACCGCGGGTTCTTTGAAATTAGCATGTGTACACTCGGCCGAGACAAGTTTCTTGTCCAAGGATCTCGTCGGAAAAAACGACGTGTTTTTTACGACGAGATTCTCGGCCGTGTGTACGAGGCTTTAGTCTCTTTTTCTCAAGGGTTTTATTAACCACTTAACGACCGCCCACTGTAAATATACGTCAGCAGAATGGCACCGACAGGCAGAATCACGTATATGTACGTGATTGCCTTTGTATAGTAGGGGGGTCCGATCGGACCCCCCTTCTTTACAGTGAGCGGTCGTTTTACCTTCGGGAGCGATCCGGCATGAGGGGACGGCCGTTCGATTCCGGCCACCCCCTCTCGATCGCTCCCGGCGAATGAGAGCATCCCCTGCCTGTGTGCTTGTTTACACAGACAGGAGGAAGTGATGTCATCTCTCCTGCGGCGCTCACATATACCGAGCGCCGTACAGGAGAAGATGCAGGTTAGTGCACACAACACTACACTGACACCAGGACACATAGGTACATAAATCGCCCCCCCAGGCCCCCCAGACCCCCCCAGATCACCCCCCAGATCACCCCCCAGCCCCCAGTCACAGTGTCACTGATTGCAGTGACCATTTATTTAGTGATCACTGCAATCAGTGACATTTGTGACTGTAAAAGTGTCAGCACATTTAGTTTTAGGTCCAGTGTAGCCCCCTAACCCCCCCAATAAAGGTTTAACCCCCTGATCACCCCCCAGATAACCCTTTCACCCCCTAGTACCGCCGTCGCTAAGCGATCATTTTTCTGATCGATGTCTTAGCGTCGGTGATGCTGATCGGTAGCCAGTAATTTTTTTTAGGTTCGCCGCAGGTTTTTATAGCGTCGGGTACCCCCATATATTACCTAATAAAGGTTTAACCCCCTTGATCGCCCCCCAGGTAACCCTTTCACCCCCTATCACCACTGTCACTAAGCGATAATTTTTCTGATCGCTGTCTTAGCGTCGGTGATGCAGTTCGGTAGCCAGTAATTTTTTTTAGGTTCGCCGCAGGTTTTTATAGCGTCAGGTACCCCAATATATTACCTAATAAAGGTTTAACCCCCTTGATCGCCCCCCAGGTAACCCTTTCACCCCCTATCACCACTGTCACTAAGCGATCATTTTTCTGATCGCTGTCTTAGCGTCGGTGATGCAGATCGGTAGCCAGTAATTTTTTTTAGGTTCGCCGCAGGTTTTTATAGCGTCAGGTACCCCCATATATTATCTAATAAAGGTTTAACCCCCTGATCGCCCCCCAGGTAACCCTTTCACCCCCTATCACCACTGTCGCTAAGCGATCGTTTTTATGATCGTTGTCTTAGTGTCGGTGATGCCGATAGGTAGCCAGTAATTTTTTTTTAGGTTCGCCGTCAGGTTTTTATATAGCGTCAGGTACCCCCATATATTACCTAATAAAGGTTTTAACCCCCTAATTGCCCCTAGTTAACCCTTTCACCAGTAATCACCATATAAGTGTTACGGGTGACGCGGGTTAGTTAGTTTGCTTTTTATAGTGTCAGGGCACCCGCCGTATATAACCCAATAAAGGTTTAACCCCCTGATCGCCCGGCGGGTGATATCAATTAGGTTTTAGCGTCAGAGAGGGTCTGCATCACACCCCAGGCAGCGTCAGGTTAGTGCCAGTAACGCTAACACCCACGCGTGAAGCATACACCCCCCTTAGTGGTATAGTATCTGAACAGATCAATATCTGATCTGATCAGATCTATACTAGCGTCCCCAGCAGTTTAGGGTTCCCAAAAACGCAGTGTTAGCGGGATCAGCCCAGATACCTGCTAGCACCTGCGTTTTGCCCCTCCGTCCAGCCCAGGCCACCCAAGTGCAGTATCGATCGATCACTGTCACTTGCAAAACACAACACACATAACTGCAGCGTTCGCAGAGACAGGCCTGATCCCTGCGACTCCAGTGCTGTAGGAGGTGATTTTGCCACCACAGTTAAAAAAAAAAAAAGCATATATGCCGAAGCATTGGGGCAGCAGGGGCGGAGGAGCGATTTTGCTCCTAATGCCGCGTACATACAGTCGAAATTCCGACGGAGGCTTGCCCGTGGATAAGTCTGACCATGTGTAAGCGGCATAACTTTTGCGGGAAGATGCCCCCATGCTTCGGCATATATAAATGGTGCATGTATGCCCATCATTAGAAGTGGGTGGATGAAGAGCGGTATTCTAATGGTGGGCATACCCACCGATCAATCTTTTTTTTTCGTTCAGCCAACAGGCTGCATGAAAAAAAAGATTACAATACATGTCCAACAAGGACCAGCAACGTACTGGTATGTTGCTGGACTTTGAATGTTTATACCAGAATGATGCCTGCGGGTTTAGGTATCATCTTGGTATCATTCTTTTCAGCCAGCGGCCGGCTTTCATGTAAAAGCAATCCTAGTGGCTAATTAGCCTCTGGACTGCTTTTACAAGCAGTGGGAGGGAATGACCCCCCCCGGATATAAAAAGCGCCATTGGGAAATTGGGAAAGCATTTTATCACACTGATCTTGGTGTGGTCAGATGCTTTGAGGGCAGAGGAAAGATCTAGGGTCCAATAGACCCCAGTTTTTTCAAAAAAGAGTACCTGTCATTACCTATAGCTATCATAGGGGATATTTACATTCCCTGAGATAACAATAAAAATGATAAAAAAATAAATAAATATGGAAGCAACAGTTTAAAAATAAAATAAAAAAGCAAAATTAATAATAAAAAAAAAAAAAAAAAAAAAAGCACCCCTGTCCTGCCCTGCTCTTGCCCAATGGCGAATGCAAGCGTCGGTCTGGCGTCATATGTAAACAGCAATTGCACCATGCATGTGAGGTATCACCGCGAAGGTCAGATCGAGGGCAGTAATTTTAGCAGTAGACCTCCTCTGTAAATCTAACGGGGTAACCTGTAAAGGCTTTTAAAGGCTTTTAAAAATGTATGTAGTTTGTCGCCAATGCGCGTTTGTGCGAAATTTTAAAGCATGTCGTGTTTGGTATCTATGTACTCGGCCTAAGATCATCTTTTTTATTTCATCAAACATTTGGGCAATATAGTGTGTTTTAGTGCATTAAAATTAAAAAAAGTGTATTTTGTCCCCAAAAAATGCGTTTGAAAAATCGCTGCGCAAATACTGTGTAGAAAAAAAAAATGCAACACCCACCATTTTATTCTGTAGGGCCTTTGCTTTAAAAATATATATAATGTTTGGGGGTTCAACATAATTTTCTTGCAAAAAAAAATATGTTTTTATGTAAACAAAAAGTGTCAAAAAGGGCTTTGTCTTCAAGTGGTTAGAAGAGTGGATGTAAGCTTCCTAATGTTGTGTAAAAAATGCCAGAACAGTTCAAAACCCCCCCAAATGACCCCATTTTGGAAAGTAGACACGCCAAGCTATATACTGAGAGGCATGTCGAGTCCATGGAATATTTTATATGTTGACACAAGTTGCGGAAAAAAGACAATTTTTTTTTTTTTTTTTGCACAAAGTTGATATATTGCTCAAACATGCCATGGGCATATGTGGAATTACACCCCAAAATACATTCTGTTGCTTCTCCTGAGTACGGGGATACCACGTGTGAGACTTTTTGGGAGCCTAGCCGCGTACGGGACCCCAAAAACCAATCACCGCCTTCAGGCTTTCTAAAGGGTGTAAATTTTTGATTTCACTTCTCACTGCCTATCACAGTTTCGGAGGCCATGGAATGCCCAGATGGCACAAAACCCCCCCAAATGACCCCATTTTGGAAAGTAGACACCCCAAGCTATTTGCTGAGAGGTATTGTGAGTATTTTGAAGATCTCGCTTTTTGTCACAAAGTTTTGAAAATTGAAAAAAAAAAAGAAAAAAAAAAAGTACTTTCTTAATTTTCAAAAACAAATGAGAGCTGTAAAATACTCATCATGCCTCTCAGCAAACAGCTTGGGGTGTCTACTTTCCAAAATGGGGTCATTTGGGGGGGTTTTGTGCTATTTTGGCATTTTATGGCCTTTGAAACTGTGATAGGTAGTGAGGAGTCAAATCAAAAATTTGTGCCTAGAAATCCTGAAGGCGGTGATTGGTTTTCGGGGTCCCGTACGCGGCTAGGCTCCTAAAAAGTCCCACACATGTGGTATCCCCGTACTCAGGAGAAGCAGCAAAATTTAATTTGGGGTGCAATTCCACATATAACCATGGCATGTGTGAGCAATATATCATTTAGTGACAACTTTTTGTAATTGTTTTTTTTTTTTGTCATTATTCAATCACTTGGGACAAAAAAAAAATATTCAATGGGCTCAACAGGCCTCTCAGCAATTTCCTTGGGGTGTCTACTTTCTAAAATGGGGTCATTTGGGGGGGTTTTGTGCTATTTTGGCATTTTATGGCCTTCAAAACTGTGATAGGTAGTGAGGAGTGAAATGAAAAATGTACACCCTTAGAAATCCTGAAGGCGGTGCTTGGTTTCCGGGGTCCCGTACGTGGCTAGGCTCCTAAAAAGTCCCACACATGTGGTATCCCCGTACTCAGGAGAAGCAGCAGAATGTATTTTGGGGTGCAATTCCACATATAACCATGGCATGTGTGAGCAATATATCATTTAGTGACAACTTTTTGTAATTTTTTTTTTTTTTTTGTCATTATTCAATCACTTGGGACAAAAAAAAAATTCAATGGGCTCTACATGCCTCTCAGCAATTTCCTTGGGGTGTCTACTTTCTAAAATGGGGTCATTTGGGGGGGTTTTGTACTGCCCTGCCATTTTAGCACCTCAAGAAATGAGATAGGCAGTCATAAATTTAAAGCTGTGTAAATTCCAGAAAATGTACCCTAGTTTGTAAACGCTATAACTTTTGCGCAAACCGATAAATATACGCTTATTGACATTTTTTTTACTAAAGACATGTGGCTGAATACATTTTGGCCTAAATGTATGACTAAAATTGAGTTTATTCGATTTTTCTTATAACAAAAAGTAGAAAATATAATTTTTTTTCAAAATTTTCTGTCTTTTTCCGTTTATATCGCAAAAAATAAAAATCGCAGAGGCAATCAAATACCATTAAAAGAAAGCTCTATTTGTGGGAAGAAAAGGACGCAAATTTCGTTTGGGTACAACATTGCATGTCCGCACAATTTACAGTTAAAGCAGCGCAGTGCAAAATTCTGAATTCACCTCTGGTCCTTTAGCTACCAAATGGTCCGGGGCTTAAGTGGTTAAAGAACTTCCAGACAGAGGGATGGTGGGTTAAGGGAGATTCAGGTACCTTGCTTGCGGATCACGGGTATTTTCCTAATCCAGAGGACAAACAGCTTCCACACTGGATATAGCCACCACTGGATAGGCCTCTTACACTGACCTAGCAGCCGGTGCGTGCTCGTTCAAAAGTCTGTGCCACAGACTTGGGTAACCACACACTTGGTAAAGTTCTGAACACATAGCACACAGTACCAGGATCTTTCAGCCAGGCCGGCAACACTGTGAGGTAGATTTTCATCTGGATGCGTCCTCCAATTGAGTCCTCAATTGCTCGGTCCCTTCCCGCAGGCAAGGCGACACAGGACCATCCCTGGATCAGTAGGCCCCAGAAACTCCTGGGCCTACTCTTAGTAACAGAGCCTCAGGGACCTTCAGGCCCCCAAGGCAGAAAACTGCTAACACATCCCTGAAGCCAGGAGGGCCGTCAGGTCAGGATCGGAAGACCCCGCAAAAACGGTGTCTGCTCCTTAAGTACCCTCTCCCAGAATGCACAGCGGGGTGACCAATCCCACTGAGCTGCTTCTGGGCAAGAGGTACCCAATACATCCAGCCTGCTGCATTTCCAACCCTGACCTGTGGTGACAGCGACACCCACAGTCAGGTGGAAAATGTGCAACCCAGCTGAACTGGAACAGAGACCCATAATTTGGTACAATTATTCTGAGCTAAACTACAGCTCAGACAACTAAATTTACACTAGCGCCTACCTATTAGGTGCAAGGCGCTACACACTTCCCCCACCGCACCAGACGATGTCCTCATAGTCAAGAAAAAAACTTGACTCTCACTCCTGAGTAGGGATGAGCTTCGTGTTCGAGTCGAACATAAGTTCGACTCGAACATCGGCTGTTCGATCGTTCGACGAAGATCGAACGATTTGGGCCGTTCGCGCCAAATTCGAGTGACGCGAACGGCCCACAATGCACTACGCCATCGCAGTGTCATCCAGGCGCTGTGATTGGCCAAGCATGCACTGTGACCCCGCATGCTTGGCCAATCACAGCGCCGGCAGCGAGGAGAGCAATGATTGGCCACAGGCAGGATGCCTGTGGCCAATTATTGCTGAGGGTGTTTAGTACACGCCCCACACTATAAAAGGCCGCCAGCACGGCGGCCTAGTGTAGTGTGTTCCGGAGCAGGGATAGAGCAGCATAGGCAGGGACAGTGACTTTTATTTCTTTCTTGCTTAACCTGGATTCCTTTAGTTTAGGGAAAGAGAAGGATAGGTAGGGAGAGTGTCAGTGTGTTTTGTGCTTGTGCTATATTGTGCTTAAAAAAAACATTTTTTCTAGGGACAGAAAACTGTAGGTAGGGAGAGTGTGTCAGTTTCTTTCACTGTCAAAGTCCTTGTTTCCAGGGACCTGGAAGGACAGTGAGTGAATTCTCCTTGTGCTAAATTGTGCTTAAAAAAAACATTTTTTCTAGGGACAGAAAACTGTAGGTAGGGAGAGTGTGTCAGTTTCTTTCACTGTCAAAGTCCTTGTTTCCAGGGACCTGGAAGGACAGTGAGTGAATTCTCCTTGTGCTAAATTGTGCTTAAAAAAAACATTTTTTCTAGGGACAGAAAACTGTAGGTAGGGAGAGTGTGTCAGTTTCTTTCACTGTCAAAGTCCTTGTTTCCAGGGACCTGGAAGGACAGTGAGTGAATTCTCCTTGTGCTAAATTGTGCTTAAAAAAAACATTTTTTCTAGGGACAGAAAACTGTAGGTAGGGAGAGTGTGTCAGTTTCTTTCACTGTCAAAGTCCTTGTTTCCAGGGACCTGGAAGGACAGTGAGTGAATTCTCCTTGTGCTAAATTGTGCTTAAAAAAAACATTTTTTCTAGGGACAGAAAACTGTAGGTAGGGAGAGTGTGTCAGTTTCTTTCACTGTCAAAGTCCTTGTTTCCAGGGACCTGGAAGGACAGTGAGTGAATTCTCCTTGTGCTAAATTGTGCTTAAAAAAACATTTTTTCTAGGGACAGAAAACTGTAGGTAGGGAGAGTGTGTCAGTTTCTTTCACTGTCAAAGTCCTTGTTTCCAGGGACCTGGAAGGACAGTGAGTGAATTCTCCTTGTGCTAAATTGTGCTTAAAAAAAACATTTTTTCTAGGGACAGAAAACTGTAGGTAGGGAGAGTGTGTCAGTTTCTTTCACTGTCAAAGTCCTTGTTTCCAGGGACCTGGAAGGACAGTGAGTGAATTCTCCTTGTGCTAAATTGTGCTTAAAAAAAACATTTTTTCTAGGGACAGAAAACTGTAGGTAGGGAGAGTGTGTCAGTTTCTTTCACTGTCAAAGTCCTTGTTTCCAGGGACCTGGAAGGACAGTGAGTGAATTCTCCTTGTGCTAAATTGTGCTTAAAAAAAAACATTTATTCTAGGGACAGAAAACTGTAGGTAGGGAGAGTGTGTCAGTTTCTTTCACTGTCAAAGTCCTTGTTTCCAGGGACCTGGAAGGACAGTGAGTGAATTCTCCTTGTGCTAAATTGTGCTTAAAAAAAACATTTTTTCTAGGGACAGAAAACTGTAGGTAGGGAGAGTGTGTCAGTTTCTTTCACTGTCAAAGTCCTTGTTTCCAGGGACCTGGAAGGGCAGTGAGTGAATTCTCCTTGTGCTAAATTGTGCTTAAAAAAAACATTTTTTCTAGGGACAGAAAACTGTAGGTAGGGAGAGTGTGTCAGTTTCTTTCACTGTCAAAGTCCTTGTTTCCAGGGACCTGGAAGGACAGTGAGTGAATTCTCCTTGTGCTAAATTGTGCTTAAAAAAAACATTTTTTCTAGGGACAGAAAACTGTAGGTAGGGAGAGTGTGTCAGTTTCTTTCACTGTCAAAGTCCTTGTTTCCAGGGACCTGGAAGGACAGTGAGTGAATTCTCCTTGTGCTAAATTGTGCTTAAAAAAAACATTTTTTCTAGGGACAGAAAACTGTAGGTAGGGAGAGTGTGTCAGTTTCTTTCACTGTCAAAGTCCTTGTTTCCAGGGACCTGGAAGGACAGTGAGTGAATTCTCCTTGTGCTAAATTGTGCTTAAAAAAAACATTTTTTCTAGGGACAGAAAACTGTAGGTAGGGAGAGTGTGTCAGTTTCTTTCACTGTCAAAGTCCTTGTTTCCAGGGACCTGGAAGGACAGTGAGTGAATTCTCCTTGTGCTAAATTGTGCTTAAAAAAAACATTTTTTCTAGGGACAGAAAACTGTAGGTAGGGAGAGTGTGTCAGTTTCTTTCACTGTCAAAGTCCTTGTTTCCAGGGACCTGGAAGGACAGTGAGTGAATTCTCCTTGTGCTAAATTGTGCTTAAAAAAAACATTTTTTCTAGGGACAGAAAACTGTAGGTAGGGAGAGTGTGTCAGTTTCTTTCACTGTCAAAGTCCTTGTTTCCAGGGACCTGGAAGGACAGTGAGTGAATTCTCTTTGTGCTAAATTGTGCTTAAAAAAAACATTTTTTCTAGGGACAGAAAACTGTAGGTAGGGAGAGTGTGTCAGTTTCTTTCACTGTCAAAGTCCTTGTTTCCAGGGACCTGGAAGGACAGTGAGTGAATTCTCCTTGTGCTAAATTGTGCTTAAAAAAAACATTTTTTCTAGGGACAGAAAACTGTAGGTAGGGAGAGTGTGTCAGTTTCTTTCACTGTCAAAGTCCTTGTTTCCAGGGACCTGGAAGGACAGTGAGTGAATTCTCCTTGTGCTAAATTGTGCTTAAAAAAAACATTTTTTCTAGGGACAGAAAACTGTAGGTAGGGAGAGTGTGTCAGTTTCTTTCACTGTCAAAGTCCTTGTTTCCAGGGACCTGGAAGGACAGTGAGTGAATTCTCCTTGTGCTAAATTGTGCTTAAAAAAAACATTTTTTCTAGGGACAGAAAACTGTAGGTAGGGAGAGTGTGTCAGTTTCTTTCACTGTCAAAGTCCTTGTTTCCAGGGACATGGAAGGACAGTGAGTGAATTCTCCTTGTGCTAAATTGTGCTTAAAAAAAACATTTTTTCTAGGGACAGAAAACTGTAGGTAGGGAGAGTGTGTCAGTTTCTTTCACTGTCAAAGTCCTTGTTTCAAGGGACAGAGAAGGACACCTGAAGGTAGCCCTTATTGCTTTTTTCCCATCTCCCTGCAGGCCATCTATTAGAATGTCTGGAAGGCAAACAAGGAGAGGCAGACAGTCAGGAGGCAATAAAAGAGGGCAAGCAGGCTCTGTGTCTGGGGGCAACAGTGCTGGTCGTGGACGCGGTGCATTGTCATCAGCACATGGCCATGGGACACGCTTGTCCTTCTTTTCGGCAGCTGGACATGTTGAGCCACATCATGCCGAAGACTTGGTAGAGTGGATGACCAAGCCCTCCTCCTCCTCCTCATCCTCTCTCACCCAGGCTCAGGGTACTGGAAAAGCAGCTGCCAAAGCGTCCTCTTCCCTGGTATCAATGTCAGACTCATCATCAGTCACTCCTTCCCTAGACCCACCATGTCCTCCTCCTGAGGAGTCCCCCAAACTGTTTCAGCACAGTGTTGGGTACATGCTCCAGGAGGATGCCCAGCGTTTCGAAGGGTCTGATGATGAAACCCAGCTAGAGGAAGGCAGTAGCGTGAGAGCAGACAGAGGGGATGCTCAAGAAGGACACCAATCTGGCAGTCATGTTCCAGCAGCTGCAGCATACTGCCAGATTGGCTCCAGTGATGAGGAGGGAGGTGATGATGAGGTCACTGACTCCACGTGGGTGCCTAATAGGAGAGAGGAGGAGGAGGAGGATGAGGAGGAGGCACATCTCCAACGAGGCAGGATGCCCTTTGGTGGCCAGCGTAAGGGCAGTACACCGACGGAATCACACCGCAGAGCTCCGCCTGTGCAGGGCGCTGCCTCTGCCCGTCATTCAAAAAGTTCTTTGGTGTGGGCCTTTTTTGAGGCTAGTGCATCAGATCGCACAGCTGCTGTTTGCAACATATGTCTCAAGCGTATATCGCGTGGCCAAAACATCAGCCGCTTGGGTACCACATGCCTGACCAGACATATGTTGACCTGCCATGCAGCTCGTTGGCAAGCCTACCTCAAAGACCCACACCAAAGAACAAAGCGGACCTCTCCTTGCACCGCATCAGCTGGGATCTCCAACCCCACTATAACTTCAGTCCTCTCTGAAACATGCACTGAGAGGAATGAAGGTGTAGAATTAGGTGTGTCACAGCCAAGTACTTGCGGCCACTCTGCTAGCAGTACACCGACGTCCGATTCTAGCAGGCAAATTTCCCTGCCCCAGCTGCTGGACCGTCGAAAGAAGTTCACTCCCAGCCATCCACATGCCCAGCGGTTGAATGCTAGCTTGGCTAAATTGCTAGCGCTTCAACTGCTGCCTTTTCAGTTGGTAGACTCGGCCCCCTTCCGTGAGTTTGTGCAATGTGCGGTTCCTCAGTGGCAGGTTCCCAAACGCCACTTTTTCTCACGGAAGGCTATTCCGGCTCTCTACCGGCATGTGGAAGGCAATGTCTTGGCCTCGCTGGACAGGGCGGTCAGCGGTAAGGTGCATATTACCGCTGACTCATGGTCCAGCAGGCATGGACAGGGACGTTACCTTTCTTTCACGGCCCATTGGGTCACTCTTTTGGCAGCTGGGAAGGATGCAGGACAAGGTGCAGTAGTGTTGGAGGTTGTCCCACCGCCACGCCTCCAAAATGCTACTACTGGTTGTGACACACCTCTCTCCTCCACCCCCTCCTCTTCTTCTTCCTCCATGGCCTCTTCCTGTGGTTTGTCCTATGAACCAGCGGTGCTCCGTAGCCGTTCACGGGGCTACGCAAGTACGCAGGCAAAAAGATGCCATGCCGTGCTTGCGCTGGTGTGTTTGGGGGACAGAAGCCACACTGGGGCAGAGGTCCTGTCTGCTCTGCAGGGCCAGGCCGAGAGGTGGTTGACGCCACGCCAGCTTAAGCCAGGAATGGTGGTTTGCGACAATGGCACCAACCTCCTCTCCGCCCTCCGACAGGGACAACTGACCCATGTGCCCTGTGTGGCTCACGTCCTTAACCTGGTGGTGCAGCGGTTCTTGGGCAGGTACCCGGGCTTACAGGATGTCCTGAGGCAGGCCAGGAAAGTCTGTGTGCATTTCCGCAGATCTTATAATGCCAGTGCTCGCCTGGCTGAGCTGCAAAAGGAGTTGAACCTGCCCAAGAACCGCCTTATATGTGACATGCCCACCAGGTGGAACTCAACGTTGGCCATGCTGCAGCGGCTGCACACGCAGCAGAGGGCCATCAATGAGTACCTGTGCGACTACGGCACCAGGACAGGGTCAGGGGAGCTTGGTTTTTTTTCTCCACGCCAGTGGGGCATGATCAGGGATGCATGCACTGTCCTGGCACCATTTGAGGAGGCCACGAGGATGGTGAGCAGTGACAGTGCATGCATCAGTGACACTGTACCTCTTGTCCACCTGTTGGAGCACACGCTGCGTGGAATAATGGACAGGGCACTTGAGGCAGAACAGAGGCAGGAAGAGGAGGACTTCCTTGCCTCTCAAGGCCCCCTTTACCCAGACAGTGTTCCTTCTGTCCCACCCATCGCACAGGAAGAGGAGGAGGAGGAGGAGGAGGAGGAGGAGGAGGATTGTGTCAGCATGGAGGTGGAGGCTGGCACTCAGCATCATCAGCAGCAGTCTTTTAGGGATGATTTACAGTCCCAAGAAACCAGTGGACTTGTACGTGGCTGGGAGGAGGTGGCTGCGGATCATGTCGTCCTTAGTGACCCAGAGGACTCCGGAGCGAATGCCTCAGCAAACCTACGCTGCATGGCCTCCCTGATCCTGCAAAGTCTGCGGAAGGATCCTCGTATTCTTCGGATCAAGGAGAGGGACCATTACTGGCTGGCCACTCTCCTTGATCCACGGTACAAGGGTAAGGTTGCGGACCTTATGTTACCGTCGCAGAGGGAGCAGAGGATGAGACAACTCCGGGAGGCCTTGCAGAAAGGTCTGTGCAACGCGTTCCCAGAGACTGGGAGGTTACAAACTCCTGGTCCTGGACAACGAGTTGCTGAGGCTTCGGCCAGTCAAAGAAGGAGCGGTGGGGAAGGTGGCCGTCTGACCGATGCGTTCAGACAATTCTTTAGTCCGCAGCCCCAAAGTATGATCGGTTCCAGCAACCATCGCCAGCGTCTGATAAACATGGTGCAGGAATATCTAGGGGCAAGGTCAGACTTGGACACCTTCCCCACCGAAAATCCTCTGGCTTACTGGGTCTTGAGGATGGATCACTGGCCAGAGCTTGCACAGTATGCAATTGAGCTACTGGCCTGTCCTGCATCCAGCGTTCTTTCGGAACGCACATTCAGTGCTGCTGGAGGATTTGTCACGGATCACAGGGTGCGCCTGTCCACCGACTCGGTTGATCGACTGACTTTCATCAAGATGAACCAGTCTTGGATCACCACCAGCTACCACACACCTGATGCTGATATAACAGACTAATTGATTTTAACATGTCACATCCCTTCAAGACTGATGCTGATGCTGAGTGCCTGTGCTGTTATGTTGACTGGCTATCCTCCTCCTCCGAGTCCTCAATGATACGATTGATGATGATAGCTTGGAAGATCATTTTTGTTTATGGGTGCCGCCACCAGTGGCTAAGGCCCAATTTTTCAGCCCCTGTTTTACAGGGGCGTGTAATTACAATTTTTTTAGCAATAATTTGCCATAGGGCTCATTGCTGTGCTCCAAGTACAGTATCTGTGAGGGGTTGGAGTGTTGTGGCACCAGTGCCTAAGGCCCAATTTTTCAGCCCCTGTTTAACAGGGGCGTGTCATTACAATTTTTGAAGCAATACTTTGCAACAGGGCTCATTGCTGTGCTCCAAGTACAGTATCTGTGAGGGGTTGTAGTGTTGTGCCACCAGTGCCTAAGGCCCAATTTTTCAGCCCCTGTTCAACAGGGGCATGCAATTACAATTCTTGATCTAATAATTCACAGCAGGGTCCATTGCTGCACCCACCAAGAGTAACTCTGAGGGCTTACAGTCTTGTGGCAACGCCACCACCACCACCACCACGAAAGGCCCAATTTTTCAGCCCCTGTTCAAAAGGGGCATGTAATTACAATTCTTGATCTAATAATTCACAGCAGGGCCCATTGCTGCACCCACCAAGAGTAACTGTCAGGGCTTACAGTGTTGTGGCACCAGCACCACCATCAAAGCCCCAATTTTTACTACCACTGTTCAACAATTATATGTAATTAAAATTCCTGATATAATAGTTGACAGCAGGGCGTTCCAGCACCAACCAAGAGTAACTGAGTGCTTACAGTGTTGTGCCAACACCAACAACTAAGGGGCCTATTTCTGCAGAGTATATACGGCAGGTCCCTACTTTCAAACATCCAACTTACAAACGACTCCTACTTGCAAACGAAAGAAGACAACAGGAAGTGAGAGGAAATCTACCCCTAGAAAGGAAAATTCTCTCCTGTAAGAATAAATATGGGAGAAAGGGGTCTCATCTGTACTGATGCTTTATCAGCAATCCTTGTTTCAAGAAAAACACCACATTTCAAAAACAGTTGTCATTGGGACGGAAAGTGAGGTGAAATGTTCTGAACAGGGGCACAGACAGCAAAACAAATGTTACAGGGGTGATAACCCTTACCTATGTTTCCCAAAAAGTTTAAAAATAGATTTTTGGGCTGGAGCTACACTTCAACAATGTACCTGTTCAAAATTACAAACAGATTCTACATAAGAACAAACCTACAGTCCCTGTCTTGTATGCACCGCCTGTATACGGCTGTTCAGAGTATATAGGGCCTTTTTTATTTTATGTGCGGGGTTCCCCTTAATATCCATACAAGACCCAAAGGGGCTGGTAATGGGCTGGGGTAGGGGGGGGGTCATGGGGTAGCTATGCCATTTTTCTTAAAGAATTTCATCCATATTACCGGGACCAGACATTACATTAAAGCCGCAAGCAGTTTTAAATGGCTTTTTTTTCATTTAGAAGTGTCATTTTGTGCAGGGACAGTTCTAAACACGGGAAACACGTGGCACTTCACAGGCATACTTTAGACACCCCCCAGGTACGATATTTAAAGGAATATTTGACTTTTTTTTTTCACTTTATGCATCATTAAAATGACTGCTCCCGAAAAACGACCGTTTTTAAAACTTCTTTTTGCATTGATACATGTCCCCTGGTGCAGAACCCGGGTTCCCAAACCCTATTTATGACAATAACATGCATAATAGTTGTTATAATTAGCACTTTAGAATTCGAACGTTCGCATCCATTGTATTTAATAGGGTTCTAATGTTCGTTCGAACTTTCGGTCCGTTCGCGGGTTCTGGTGCGAACCGAACCCGGGGGTGTTCGGCTCATCACTACTCCTGAGAGTCGATACATGAATCCCAAAAACTTGGATGGGGAAGGGAAAGGGTGAGGTAGCAAAGAAATACAAATTTAACATGCACATACAGCAAAGTCACATTAACGTATATTACAATATCTCTCTCTCTATCTAAACCAGTGTTTCTCAGCTCCAGTCCTCAAGGCACCCCAACGGGTCATGTTTTCAGGCTTTCCATTATTTTGCACAGGTGATTTGATCAGTTTCACTGCCTTAGTAATTACCACAGCTGTTTCATCTGAGGGAAATCCTGAAAACATGACCTGTTGGGGTGCCTTGAGGACTGGAGTTGAGAAACACTGATCTAAACCACCCATTCTCCAGTAGTTTGACAGAAGATCCATGTACCTAAAAGACGAAACAAAACAGACACAGGCAATCATATAAAACGCTGTACAATAGGAAGCAAAGCTTTACTTCCAAAGAAATTAGCCTTTCTTTCCCCATATCTATTCTTGTGTGTGGGTAGCTAGGTGTAAAAGAAACAAAGTCCAGTTTTGTTGAGCAAACTCCCACCACCTTGTGGCAGAAGAGCAATATGACAGAGTCCTTAAACACAAGTACTGGACCAGGTAGAGGAATCTTGACTCCAAAGTTTCCAGTAACCTAGCACTACCTAGCTATATACCCCACAGTCCTTTAAAAGGAAAAAAGAAAGAAAAAATCTTACTCTTTAGCAAAATGACAACCAGAACAGTCATTGTAGATGATCACCAGTAAAATCGGGGGTCAGGCAGAGTCAGTGGTTTCCCCTGTTTGTCTAAAGTGGTGATAAAATACACATAGTTGTCCTTTCCAGGCATGCAGATGACCACTTTGTCAGCATGGATGTGTCTACCGTAGCTCTAGTGCAACAAGCACCCGTTAAAGCGGTCATCCATGGCAGGAGAATGGCCCCTCTCTCCGGAACGGTTCAGGCACGGCCATATAGTCCAAAACATTTCTCTCTGTTGGCCTCGATCTCTTGCATGATTTCCCTGGGAACGTAGGGAAACTCCAGTCCGTAATCAGTGGCTACCCGCTTGTTCAGTAGTCGTTGTGCCTAGGCAAAGATCTGGTGCTTCCAAGTCCAGGAGGTATACAAGAAGCCAGGGACTTTTGCACCAGAGTATTAACGGACAGCTTTCCTGACCCAAACAAACTGGTAACCTTGGGCAGGACTTCACTAGTACCCTCTCCCAGAATGCACAGCGAGGTGACCAATCCCACTGAGCTGCTTCTGGGCAAGAGGTACCCAATATATCCATGGATAGTTGTAGTAATAGGTGTGGGGTATATGGCGCTACCTCTATGCTCTGGGAACTTATTCGGATAAGTGTTGGGTTTCCTCTACGGGTACAACTGATAAGCCCCTATGGGATAAGTGCAGGACTGTGTATATTTTATGCTAGTAATCCTGGATTCTATATATGTGATCCTCCACTCCTATATATGTGAAATAATCCTAACCCTCCAAAGGTTGTGACAATAGTGCTAAATTGATAAATAAATGTTACCCTTATTGATGTGTATGATATCTATCTGGGTGTGATATCACTTCATATTGTATGCAAGTTCCATAATCCAAACATTAATCTCAAAAATCCAACAAACTTCTAATGAACTCAATATTTTAAAAAAAAAATCAAAAAGACAAAAATCAAAATTCCAAAATTGACTTCCTTGCCGTATAAATCCCTGTATCTTATTCCATACAAATCACACCTTAAAGTGTTGTGTGTGTGTACAATATATCCTGTGTCTAAACACTGGTATTGCCCAATTTCCGTTGTAGTCCCTGGTCACTGCCCCAGGTGGGAGCTGCTGGACGTCTAGTTATTCCCTTGTAGGTTAACCCATTAGCTGCACCAATGAGATATATTCACAATGGTCATGTAATGGTCAGCCACTTTAGTGGTGAGAATTAGTAATTAGAGGGATAGTGCCCCATTGTTGGTGTCATTGGGAGGGATAGTTCCCCATTGTTGGAGTCATTGGGAGGGATAGTGCCTAGTGCCCATTGTTGGTGTCATTGGAGAGATAGTGTCCCACGGTTGGTGTCATTGGAGGGATAGTGTCCCATTGTCGGTGTCATTGGAGAGATATTGCTCTTATTGGGAGGGATAGGGATATTGTTATTGGGAGGGATAGTTCCCCATTGTTGGAGTCATTGGGAGGGATAGTTCCCCATTGTTGGAGTCATTGGGAGGGATAGTGTCCCATTGTTGGTGTCATTGGAGGGATAGTGCCCCATTGTTGGTGTCATTGGAGGGATAGTGCCTCATTGTTGGTGTCATTGGAGGGATAGTTCCCTATTGTTGGAGTCATTGGGAGGGATAGTACCCCATTGTTGGTGTCATTGGGAGGGATAGTTCCCCATTGTTGGTGTCATTAAGAGGGATAGTACCCCATTGATGGTATTAGTGGGAGGAATGGTGCCCGAGGGCCGGATAAAGGCAAGCAAAGGTCCGCATTTGGCCCACGGGCCGCAGTTCGGAGATCCCTGTTCTAGAGCATCAATAATATCTGTACAATTACATTCAGCAAATCTTTATAATGCTGCTGCATTTTTGTTGAATTACATAAAAAAAAAAAAAAAATCTACTATAGAGATTAATGGAAATGTATGCAAATATGTCATAACATACATATGAAATGCACATTTTACTATGATAGGTACCGTCTGTCTTTGGAAAATTATAAAAATGCACTCAAAAACATACTTGAAAACACTTGCAAAATTAAACTTAAAATGCATACTTTTAATGAACCTTTAATCATCTCAATAGACCAATCACTTAGCACTCAGTGGATAAGCCATAAGTGGGTAAGTGTTTAAAGCAGAACTGAAGCCCCCCCCCAAAAAAAAGATAAATAAAAATTGCATTTTGTATGTCTCTCCTGCCAAAAAGCGTTCTTTAACTGTGTTCAGGCATTTTTCAGAATTGTACGCTGCCTTCAAAATTTGTGCAGTGTAGTGTACACTCTCTGTATCTGCAAGATGCCAAGAGTTCAGCCAAGTGCCAGGATAATGCAACTGGAGTGGCAACAGGGAGGGCCAACCTTGCATCTCTGGAGGATGACAGACTAAGCGGTAAGTTGTCATAATGTGTGAGTATGGCTCACACATTATGGCAAGTGCAGCTCTTTTTTGGGGGTGGGGGGTTATGAGAAGTGGCCCTCACCAAACAGGATATTGCGCTAAACCTGTAAGTAAATAGGAGAATCAGAACCTTCGCTAGGTAGAAGAGAGGGATTGATAATAAAGTTGGCAATGTTGCCACCCAGGACAGGGCCTCTGTGAATGGAGGAGATTCCCTTCCTGGGAATTTAATCAGTAATCGAATCAAAGTAATTGAAAGCAGAGGAACTACTGCAACCAGCATAACATTAACCATAAGTATATAAATGCACACCAATAATGAGATAATACAAGCTTTACATAAGAAATATCAATAATGGTGCATACAGCCAGTGTAAAAACAGGTACAACAGCAAAGGTATCAATAGGAGTCCTGGTTGAATTGTCCACATGTACCTGGATTTACAGTACATACAGTAATTATTTATAGAGACACCTCCAGATGAATGTTGCAGCAAAGTTCAGTTAAAGGGTCCCCTGAAGATGATCACGATTCGGCATCCTTCCTTGTGTCAGAGACTTGGAGAGATGATCAGTGGGGAAGAGGAAAGCCTCCAACTGTTGTCCAACCAGCTTGGAATGCGGCTTCTCACTGGCAGAAACCGTGATGTGGCACTGGAACACAGACTGAGCCTATTTACTCTGCGCTTTAGTCCTTCCCTAATAGGGATGAGCTTCGTGTTCGCGTCGAACACACGTTCGACTCGAACATCGGCCGTTCGATCAAGAACGAACGTTATGGTCCGTTCGCGCTAAATTCGTGTTGCGCGACACGGCCCATAATTCACTGCAGCATCGCAGTGCATTGCTGGCTGATGATTGGCCAAGCATGCACTATGACCCGCATGCTTGGCCAATCACAGCGTGGAAAAAACGGAGAGCCGTAATTGGCCAAAGCCAGGGTGGCTTTGGCCAATTATGGCTCAGGGGGTTTAGTACACGCCCCACACTATATGAGGCCGCCTGGAAGTCGGCCTTGTGTAGTGTGTTGGCGTTTGTGAAAGAGGCAGTTTCAGAGAGATAGACAGTGTCATATATATTGAGTTAGATAGAGCAGGCAGGCGAGTCAATTAGCTGCTGTTACAGTGTGTAGAGGATATTTGTTGTTGTATATATATTTATACACTGTATTCAGTTTAGCTAGATCCGTTCCTGTTAGTCTCTATACTGTGACAGGCAGGCAGGTGATTGTGCTAGCTGCAGACAGTCAGTGTTTCACTTAGTGTACTACTGTGTGCTTTGCATAGTGATCACCTAAAGCTCACCTGGATACAGTTATTCTCTATACTGTGACAGGCAGGCCGGTGATTGTGCTAGCTGCAGACAGTCAGTGTTTCACTTAGGGCTCTTTCACACGGACGGACCGTTCAGGTCTGCCTGTCAGTTTTTTAGGCGGACCTGAACGGATGCTCCATGTACCCCTATGGAGCCACGGATGTCAGCGGTGACATGTCCGCTAACATCCGACCCGCTCCCATCCGCCAAAGTGTGACGGAGGAAAACCCTACTTTTCTATCCGTCTGCAGATCGGATCGGATGACAACGGACTCTATGGTCTGTCGTCATCCGATCCCCCATAGGGGAGAGCGGCGCTCTGACAGGTCGGTCCCTGCACAGTGTGTGGAGACAGATTTGTCATCTGCCTGCTCAGTGGGGATCGACGGAGCGATCCCCGCTGAGCAAAGCGGAGCCCGCACACGGACACGGATCGTGTGAAAGGGGCCTTTGTGTACTACTGTGTGCTTTGCATAGCATTCACCTAAAGCTCACCTGGATACAGTTATTCTCTATACTGTGACAGGCAGGCTGGTGATTGTGCTAGCTGCAGACAGTCAGTGTTTCACTTAGTGTACTACTGTGTGCTTTGCATAGCATTCACCTAAAGCCTAAATTTTTGATGCAATATTTTGCAACAGGGCTCATTGCTGCGCTCTAAGTACAGTATCTGTGAGGGGTTGCAGTGTTGTGGCACCAGCACCAGTGCCTAAGGCCCAATTTTTCAGCCCCTGTTCAACAGGGGCATGCAATTACAATTCTTGATCTAATAATTCACAGCAGGGCCCATTCCTGCACCCACCAAGAGTAACTGTGAGGGCTTACAGTGTTGTTGCACCAGCACCACCACCAAAGGCCCAATTTTTCCTACCACTGTTCAACAGTGGCATGTAAATACAATTCCTGATATAATAGTTGACAACAGGGTGTTCCAGCGCCCACCAAGAGTAACTGTGAGGGCTTACAGTGTTGTGGCAACACCAACACCTAAGGGCCAAATTTCTGAAGAGTATATAGGGCAGGCCCCTACTTTCAAACATCCAACTTACAAACGACTACTACTTGCAAACGGAAGGAGACAACAGGAAGTGAGAGGAAATCTACCCCTAGGAAGGGAAATTCTCTCCTGTAAGAGTTAATATGGGAAAAAAAGTGTCTCCTCTCCACTGATGCTTTATCACCAATCCTTGTTTCAATAAAAAAACCAAATTTTCCAAAAACATTTGTCATTGGGATGGAAAGTGAGGTGAACTGTTCTGAACAGGTGCACACTGCACAGACAGCAAAACAAATGTTAAAGGGGTGATAACCCTTCCATATGTTTTCCAAAAAGCTTAAAAATAGATTTTTTGGCTGGAGCTACACTTAAAAAATTTACCTGTTCCAAATTACAAACAGATTTTACTTAAGAACAAACCTACAGTCCGTGTCTTTTTTGCACCGCCTGTATACTGCTGTTCAGAGTATATAGGGCCTTGATTTATTTTGGGTGCGGGGTTCCCGTTAATATTCATACAAGACCCAAAGGGGTTGGTAATGGGCTGGGGTAGAGGGGGGGGGGGGGGTGATGGGGTAGCTATGCCATTTTTCTCAATGATTTTCATCCATATTCCTGGGACCAGACATTACATTAAAGCCGCAAGCAGTTTTAATTCAATCTTATTTTATTATATTATATGCAAGAGAAAGACAGAAAAAGACACACTTCGTCTTAAACATTACAAACAGTGATAGGATACACCATCGACAGGTATCATGTATGGCAAAACAAAGCAGGGCTAAGTTACACATATAAGGATTGAGCACCTGTGTAGGAGGACCTCCGTGGGATTTTTGTAATATCAGTCCCTGTACAAGAATAAATGAGGTAAGGAAACCTTTATCTGTATTTCTGCAAAGGGGATCCTAGGTCCTCCGTATGCAACTTATCAGATGAGATTATACACAAATCTGTTTGGAGAATATGACGTAGGGTCACTCATTGGGTTATTGGCATTAAGTAGATCGAAGCCCTGGTACGTTTTCTCACTGTATTCCTAGAGGTGTAATTAGATATAGAGAAAAGAAAAAAAGAATCAGGGTCAGGGGCAGATAGAAGGGGACAATTAGGTAGGGGACAGGAATCAGAATCCCAATCACTCCTTCACGGTCCCACGGCGGACCCGTCCAGGTCACGTCCCGCCCAGGACACAAACTCAGAGGAGTATCGGAACACGGACCACGAAGTCCATGTGAGAGAGAACTGTTCACTTTTACCACTTTCCTCCGCCAGCAAGCGTTCCAGGTCTCTAATGTGGTCCACCTCAACAGCCCAATCTCCCAGGGAAGGCATGGTTGTCGATCTCCAATGACGGGGAATCACTATTCTGGCCGCCGCCAAGAAGTGTCGCAATACATCATTTCTGATGGATTTAAATGACCCCGGGATTATAGACAGGAGGGCCACCTCAGGTGAAGGCTGGATAGAGGTCGCCATCAGTTTGCAGTAAAGTGTGAAAATTCGCTGCCAGAACCTCCGCACAGGAGGGCACTCCCACCAGATGTGGAGCATGGTTCCCCGGGAGTCGAGACACCGCCAGCAGGCATCCGACACTTCCGGATTGAAGTGATGAATAGATGATGGACATCTGTACCATCTCGTTATTAGTTTAAACCCCTTCTCCTGGGTCTTAGTGGCTAGGGATAATTTGTGAGTGAGGATGAAACATTTTTGCCAGTCAATAGGGGAGATAGGGTGATGCAGATCTGTCTCCCAGGCCACCGTGTACGGTGGAAGGTCAGGGGAGTGGATATCGAGCAGAATGGAGTACAGTTGAGATACAACATGTGTTGGAGGCTCCACCTGCATGAGCAGTTCCTCGAATCTCGTCAGTTCAGCAAGAATGTCTGTAATAGACGGGAAAGTCCGGATGTAGGAGATAGTCTGTTGCCTCTGAAGCCACTGCATGGGGTGACGGGGGGTCGGACCGGCAGGGGTATCTGACCGTAAAGTGGGGTCTGCACGAAGGACCTGGGCAAGTCGTCTATGATCCTCCTTTCGCCATGGTCCGAATCTTGTTACAGACATAGCTGGTGGAAAGGCCGGTGTCCCAAAGAAGGGAGTCATAGGCCCCATGTGGTTTGACAAGCCCCTTCTGAACAACATGCGGTCCCAGATCCGAATCGTTTGACGGGTAAGGTCATTGAGAGGGCCTGAACCCCCCCGGACCGTGGGCAAGGTCCACGGGAGAGTGGAGAGTTCAATTGGGTTCATGTGGCCTTCTAATTGGACCCAAAGTTTGGTGGAAGAGTGGTGAAACCAGTCTAATATGCGGGTAAGCACCGCTGCTTTATGGTATAGGGAGGCAATTGGGGCTCCGGCCCCCCCCCGAGCCTTTGGGAGAGACAGTGTTTCATACCGTATCCTTGGACGGGCCGCATTCCAAATAAATTTGGAAAACAGCTGGCGTATTTTCTTGAAGTACGAGTTGGGTATGTGAATAGGGATGGTCTGAAACAAATATAAGAACCTAGGGAGAACGTCCATTTTCAGGGCATTCACTCTACCCAGCCAAGAGAGCTGTTTGGACGCATAGTTGGTTAAATCTGCTTGGGTCCTAAGGAGTAGGGGGGCAAAATTCAGGGAAAAAAGTTGGGAAGCATCCGCCGGTATTTGAATTCCGAGATACCTTATGGAGGGGGAACCAGTTTTGAAGGAGAAAGTAGACGCTAGTCGTCGTAGGGCCGATGTGGGCAGAGATATGTTAAGGATTTCCGATTTATTGTAGTTAACCTTGAAGTTGCTAACTTCTCCAAATTTCTGAAACTCCTGCAATACCGAGGGCAAAGATGTGTGTGGATGTGTCACGAACAAGAGCAGATCATCTGCAAAAAGAGCGAGTTTCGTATGTGTGGGCCCGACTGTTATGCCGTGGATAGAGGGATTGTTACGTAGAGCAGTAGCCAAATGTTCCATAGTGAGAACATACAGGAGGGGGGATAGTGGGCATCCCTGTCGTGTCCCGTTGGATACAGAAAAGGCTGGAGAAAGCGAGCCATTCAGTCTAATCCTAGCATACGGAGAGGAGTAAAGGGACATTATTCTCGCCATCATATTAGTTCCCACACCTATTTGTTGCAGGGATAATCGAAGGAACTGCCAGTCGACTCGGTCGAATGCCTTCTCGGCATCGACTGTTAAGAGGCATAGTGGGATATCGTGGGACCGGGCATAGTTGGTTAGAAGAAGGGTCTTCAGGGTGTTATCTCTAGCCTCACGGCCACTCACAAAGCCGACCTGGTCTAAGTGTATTATCCCAGGCAACAACGGTTGTATTCTATTGGCTAGAATTTTAGCAAAGACTTTCAGATCGACCCCAATCAAAGAGATCGGCCTGTAGCTTGCACATAGAGTAGGGTCTTTGCCTGGCTTTGGGATGAGGGATATGTGGGCCTCAAGTGTTTGTGAGGGGAACAAGGAGCCCTCCGACAAAGAGTTGAACATCTTAGTTAGAAAAGGTGTGAGGAGGGCGGCAAAAAGTTTGTAAAACTTAGGAGTGAAGCCGTCTGGGCCCGGGCTCTTTCCACTCGGCGTACCCGCTATGGCTTTGGCAACCTCCTCTTCTGTGATTGAGACTTCCAGATCAGCGATGATGTCATCATCTAATGTGGGGAGCGCGGTTTCTGAGATATATGACACCTGGTCTTCCACCCTGGAAGAAGGGGAACCAGTCCCGTGAGTCTTAGATATATTGTACAGGGACTGGTAGAAGTCTCTGAATTCCTCTGCCATCTTAGTGGGTGAGGAGACCAATTCTCCCTGTGCCCCCCGAATATGAGGCACAAAGGTGGAAGTCGCTTTTGGGTGCAGGGCGCGAGCCAATGGCCTACCACATTTATCTCGAAACTTATATTGATGGAAAGCGAGCTTATCTGCATATGTGCGTGCAGAGGCTTCATAAAGCTCTCTGAGTTGTGATCGCGCCTTAGAAACGTCCGCCAGTGTTGTCACTGTCGGGGATCGCTTGTGTTCAGTTTCTAAGTTCCTAAGCTTTTGGTTTGCTGCCTCAATGGCGGCTGAGCGCTCCTTTTTAAGACGCGTACCCATTTGGATAAAGGCACCTCGTAGAACCGCCTTCAGTGCCTCCCACTGAAAGGGCAACGATGTTGTATCTGAAGCGTGGTCCGCAAAAAAATTTGATATTGTATCCGAAACCCTTTTCACACATTCTGGATTCGTAAGCAACGAATCGTTCAAGCGCCATGACCACTCCCTCTTCGGAGTGGAGGGGAGCGAGAACGTCATATGTATAGGAGAGTGGTCAGACCAGACCATTGGGTCTATGGTGCAGTCCGGGGACCAGTCTAGACAGCTATGGTCACTCATTAGGTAGTCTATGCGACTATAGGTGTGATGGACATGGGAGAAGTGGGTATAGTTGCGGGCCGTGGGGTGCAACACCCTCCAAACATCCACTAGACGCAGATCGTAAAATGCCCGTTTTAGAGCCCTCAGTTTGGGGAAGGAGATACACGATCGCGAGGTGGAGGAATCTAAAAGTGGTTCAAGAGGGGTGTTAAAATCTCCCCCCAGTACGAGCTTACCCTCCATGAATCCCGACAGAACCCTCAAGTATTGTAACGCGGCCGATACTTGGTTAATATTAGGGAGGTAAATGTTGGCTACCGTAAATTTGGTACCCCATAACATGAATTTCACAAACACATACCTCCCCTGTGGGTCCGAGAGATGATCAAGTACCTCTATAGGGAGCGTCTTATGAAAAGCCACAGACACTCCCCTGGCTTTCTGGGTTGGGCTAGTGCTGTGGAACCACCTGTTGAAATATCTGCTGGAGCAGGAAGGGGTGGAGGCAGAGTGAAAATGTGTCTCCTGGAGAAGAAGCACATTGACCTGGCGTTTGTGCATTTGATACAGGATTTGTCCTCTTTTGGTGGCAATATTAAGCCCATTGACATTGTAGGAACAGAATTGTAGCCTAGGGCGAGAGATCACCGTGTGAGCCATGACGGAGCGACAGGGGGGGAGGGTGAGGGGAGGTGAGAGAGAAATAAAGAAAGAAACAGAAAAGGGGGAAAACACAGCAGGGGAGGAAGAGAGGAGGTAGAGCGATGTGGGGAAGAGATTGAACAGAGAGAGCACCTGGGGAAGGTGGCTCAAAAATACTAAAGTGTGCGCAAAAACGTAACACTTCGTGAAATATCACGTAGTAGGCACGAACTGTGCCAATCCTATTTAGGGGGAGAGAACGGGATTAGAACAGTGTTCCCGACAACCTAGCAGGCATAAATAACATAACTGTAAAGTAACACACCCAATGACCGTGGTATTTAAAGCTTACCTGTCTAGTCACTAAAGAGCAATGTCAGATTAAATACCATTGGTACGCTTGAGTACAATAAACAATCAAAAATGACATAAAAAAGAAAAAAGAACATCAGTGAAGAACAAGGTGTATACAAACTGGTGGCAAGATAAAGGCACAGGTATTCCCGCGTAATCATGCGGGGGTAGGAAACATCAATTGCTACATTTATAGCAGCATTAACTATGATTGTCATCATGGCTCAGCTCAGATATCTGTGTAAACGCACAGAAGGTGTCAGTACCAAGGTCAGCCAGTTTCAAGCCCCCAGGACATAAATGCCCAGAGCCCAAGGGAAGACCCGGAGGTCCCCGGACGAGCCAAAGGGCTATGTCCGGGAAACCCCAAGCCAACCCGCAGAGCCAGAGCCGTGAGAGAACATATCAACATCACTGGCCGCTTTTCCAGAACCCCATCAAGTACAACCGCACCAGCCGAGGGCAGCAAAGTGCTTTTCGAGCCATGTGAGACAACTAAACCGTCAGCAGCATTTAAATAGCAACGTTAGCAAGAGTCAGTGGGCTGAGAGTGCAAGTACACTGTGAAGACATAACAAAACAGGGAAAACAGAAGGTGGACCTGGCCGGAGTCTCATAAAAGAGCTGTATCCACCTAGTAAGTAAAAGGACATAGCAGAAAGAACCATTTCAGGTCTCAGACGACAGAGTCCGGATCAGTCCTCTGGTGACGTGGCTCGCCGCTCTCTAGGACCAGAAGGTACCGATCTAGACTGAGGGCGTCCTCGATGTTGCAGAGGAGGGCCCGGTAGCCGCTGACGGTCATCTGGGGGGTCCAACCAGTTCGGGACGACAACAGGGTCCCGGCTCAGGAACAGGAAGAAGGCAGGAAGCTGGTCCGGGTCTGAGAGGACAAATTTGTGGTTATCTTCCCGGGTCACTTTGATGCTGAATGGGTGACCCCAAGTGTACGTGGCGCCTACTTGGCGAAGCAAGTCCAGCAGAGGGCGGACCATTCGCCGCATGTACAGCGTGTTGCGGGAAAGGTCCGGATAGAGGTGTATAGATGATCCGTGAAAGTCTAGTGGCCCCAGGCGCCAGGCCTTGCGCAAAATCTCCTCCTTTAGGGTATAGTAGTGCACCCGGCAGAGGACGTCACGAGGGCGGTCCCTGCGATCCCCTCCTATGCCTCCCACTCTATGTACTCTGTCCAATTCAATGGGAGATGTAACTTCCCTGCCCAGGACCTGGTTAAGGATAGCAATGACAGTGGGTTTGAGATCAGTACCTGAGGTCGCCTCCGGGACCCCCTGCACCCGGATGTTGTTCCTGCGACTCCGGTTCTCACTATCTTCTATCCGGAGCTGGTGTTGCCTTAGACGGGAGAGATGAGCCGTAGATGCATTTTCAAGCGCCGTTATGCGGGCTGAGTGGTCTTCTTGGGTGGTGACCATAGCAGAAACCGTGACCTCAGACGCGGAGACCCGTTGTTTGAGGGCATTTAGTTCAACATGGAGAGAAGTTTCCATTTTGGAAGCCCAGGAATCAAAGTCAGCTCGGAAGGCAGACAGTATGGCAGTGGATGTGGCGCCTGGGGAAAGCGTCTCTGCTGAGACAGTGCCCTCGCCAAGGGCAGTGGGATCCATCAGAGGAGTCGGGTGTGTACCCGGGCCGGTCCCACTGGCAGAGGAAGCTGCTGCAGTCGGGGGAGGAGGTTGTGATCTGCCTGAGGCTCGGGTTGACGAAGGTTTATCCTTCCCTGTACGGGAGTCCTGCGATGTTGTGCGTAGCAGGTACCGTTGAATAGTACCTTGTTGCAGTTCAGCGGAGTCAGCAGAGGTAGAGCTGGAAGCCGCCATCAGCCGGTTGGGCGTGATTGGGTGGGAACGTAGCCTGCGGTCGTCGGGAGAGCACAGAGCTCAGCGGTGCATGTCTTCAGCCCTCCATCCTCAGCCACGCATCATCAAAGGTGGAACGGATGAGCAGAGGATGCGACCCGTGTTGCAAATGGGGATCAGTGCTTACTGTGATGTTACTGTCCTTTTGGAGTGCCTGTGCATGTGCTGCAGCACAGCGACACGGCAGTTTAGGCAGTACCGGTGGCCGAGGAGGGAGTGGATGGAGGTCAGTGGTAAGAGTTGAGAGTTAGCACTGAGTCCGGGTGGAGCAAGATGGCCGCTACACTTCTTGGCAGTGTGTGACTGGAGGAGTGCGGGGAGGGCGAGATGGATGAGGTATAGGCTCAGCTGCCCCGTAGGCCAGAATAGCCAGGATTTGATGTATAGGGTGAAGCAGGTTGAAGTGGGCAGGGGGGGGACCCAGCAGCACTATGGTCGGGTGTAGCAAGATGGCCGCCCCTTAAGCCTATGGGATCAGGGCTCCCACCAGGTACTCCCGTCTGCCAGCCAGGGGGGGGATTAGCCTAGGTCTAATGTCCTGTATTTCACCCCTGCCCCGCTTACCCTGTGTGGGATGGTCCTTCCTGCTGGATGCTGCGTTGGGTGTAGTGGGAGCAGCAAGATGGCCGCCGACTTCCAGAGGTAGGCCGGAGCCGCGGACTTTCCTAAGGCTGGCCGCCGCGGGTGTGCGAGGCCGAACGTTCCGGGATCTCTCAGGCAGCTAGCTCCATCCAGTGCAGGCACAGGTGTGGCCGAGCCTCTCGCCGTAAACCCCGCCGACCGCGGCACTCCAGGCCGGAGGATGCAGATGTTATTGTAGGCCGCAAGATGGCTGTCAGGCTCCGGAGCCGACCATGGGCCAGGAAGAAGACCGAGGGGGCTCCTTACTGTACAGACACCCCCATCCAAGCCTGGATGGAGACGCAGGGTGTCCTGTGGGTATCCGTAGACCCCCTGGGAGGTGTTGGAGGCTTTGTGGGCCCCAAGATGGCGTTGGGCCTGAGCTGCATGGAACTGGCCTGGCAAGTTCTGGACGGCCGGCCCAAAGTCAAAAATGTACACCGGATTGCAGGTAGGAGACCCTCAGGAGCAATGGGGGTAGATTTGGAGTATCATCCAAGTAATATGTAGCGAGGATGGCTATGGATGGAAGGTATGGTTGCAGAGCTCAATGTCTGCACGTCTTCCTCAGTCGGCTCCCGGACACGCCCCCCCGCAAGCAGTTTTAAATGGATTTTTTTCCTTTAGAAATGTAATTTTATGCAGGGACAGTTCTAAACACGGGAAACACGTGCCACTTCACAGGCATACTTTAGACACCCCCCAGGTACGATATTTAAAGGAATATTTCACTTTTTTTTTTTCACTTTATGCATCATTAAAATCGCTGCTCCCGAAAAAACGACCGTTTTAAAAGATTCTTTTTACATAGATACATGTCCCCTGGGGCAGAGCCCGGGTCCCCAAACCCTTTTTAGGACAATAACATGCATATTAGGCGTTATAATTGGCACTTTAGATTTCAAACGTTTGGTGAATCTTATAAAATCACCACAGCAAGCATTATTGGGACGCCCAGCTGAAGGGACTCCGAGACCCACAAGGAAACTTAAAGCATTTATCTTTATGGCTGCCAGTATTACATTAGCTAGGTCTTGGAAGTCGCCCACGATCCCCTTCAGTTTGGTGAAAACGAAATTGTCGTGGATCATGGTTAATGAACGCCTCTCGGCATTATTACTTGATAAGCGGGCCTTCTTTGATAACGTTTGGGAACCCTGGATCAAGTACTTGTGGGATCCCTTATGATGCATTAACCAGACATGTTCAGACTATTTGGAGTGCATTTTTTTTTCTCTCTGATCTACCAGGGAGATATACATTTTGACTTTTTTTTTTTAGCAAATAAGGTGTTGAGGGGGAAGAGACAGTATCCCTCTCGTTGCTCTAACTTATTGCCTACATTTCTCACCCTCCACTAATTTCAGAATTAATGGGTATATAGACGCTGGCCCCACGGTCATGCTGTCATGTTTTCCCCTTCCCTCTTCATTATGAATCCAAAGGGAAACTAAATTATATCTATTCTCCTGTTATTTGTCATTATTTTGTTGCTTATGCGATAGCTTATTCAGCAAAATGATATATAAGATTTGCTTGCTGGAATATATCTATATGCTTCTCTTACAATACCCATTGCACTTTGATGTATGTTTATAGTATATTGATATATTTTTTTCGATGTATACAAGTTTTGAAACTTTCAGCAAAAAATATTGGAGAAGAAATGTAGAAAATGGAGGAGGCTGAGAGCAATAAAAGGCACTTTTTAAATTAGGAATACGGTACATACTGGAATGGAATATATTTTTTTATACTGGAGTTTATTGTCACTTTTAGTTATGATAACATATGATTCTCCTGTGGCCAGAAAGTAACCCCAAGCTTCTTCCAGCATGTGTAATTCTAGTATTTTATGGGACAGTTATCCACAGGGAAAATGTGCATACAATTAATTACCTGTCCTTCGTCTAGCTAAAGCAAAAAGTATGCCTCCGAACCAGGGATGAGCCGAACACCCCCCTGTTCGGTTCGCACCAGAACCTGCGAACAGACAGAATGTTCGTGTGAACTTTAGAACCCTATTAAATACAATGGACTCGAACGTTCGAAATCTAAAGTGCTAATTATAAAGGCTAATATGCAATTTATTGTCCTAAAAAGTGTTTGGGGACCTGGGTCCTGCCCCAGGGGACATGTATCAATGCAAAAAAAGGTTTAAAAAATAGACATTTTTACGGGAGCGGTGATTTTAATAATGCTTAAAATGAAAAAATAAAAGTGAAATATTCCTTTAAATTTCGTACCTGGGGGGTGTGTATGATATGCATGTAAAGTGGCGCATGTTTCCCGTGCTTAGAACTGTCCCTGCACAAAGTATCATTTTTGAAGGAAAAAAAGTCATTTAAAACTGACTCGCGGCTATAATGAATTGTCGGCTTTTATCAATACATAGAAAAGTCATTGATAAAAAATAAAAAAAAAGCGTGGGGGTTCCCCCGAATTCAATTACCAGGCCCTTTAGGTCTGGAATGGATATTAAGGGGAACCCCACTGCAAATTTAAAAAAAAATGGTGTGGGGTTCCCCCTAAATATCCATACCAGGCCCTTGAGATCTGGCATGGATTTTAAGGGGAACTCCACCCCAAATAAAAAAAAAATGGCGTGGAGTCCCCCCAAAAATCCATACCAGACCCTTATCCGAGTACGCAACCTGGCCGGCCGCAGGAAAAGAGAGGGGGACGAGGAAGTGGCCCCCCTCCCTCCTAAACCAGGCCACATGCCCTCAACATGGGGAGGATGTCCCCATGTTGATGGGGACAAGGGCCTCATCCCCACCACCCTTGCCCGGTGGTTGTGGGGGTCTGTGTGCGGGGGGCTTATCGGAATCTGGAAGACCCCTTTAACAAAGGGGACCCCCAGATCCCAGCCCCCCCCATGTGAATTGGTAAGGGGTACTTTGTACCCCTACCATTTCACGAAGAAAGTGTCCAAAAATGTAAATAAAAACACACAAACACCTTGAAAAAGTCCTTTATTAAAAAAGAAAAAAATTATAAAAAAATAAAAAACATTCCAGCGATGAAATCCAGTGTCCCGCGGCGATCCTGATGTCCAGCGCTGTCCGTCATTGGTTGTGCCTGATGGGGAACTTCCTCGCTGTGTTTTAAATGTATAGACCCGCCCCTTCTAAAGTTCCCCATCAGGTCCGCTCAGCGGACCAGATGCGGAACATGAGAAGGGGCGGGTCTATACATGTATTACACAGCGAATGAAGTTCCCCATCAGGTCCGCCCCCTCGGTATGTCCGACCCCGCCTGCGTCATTGGCCTGAGCGGGGAACTTCCTTCACTGTGTAATTTAAATTTACACAGTGAAGGAAGTTTCCCGCTCAGGCCAATGATGTAGGCGGGGTCCGACATACCGAGGGGGCGGACCTGATGGGGAACTTCCTTCACTGCGTAATACATGAATAGACCCGCCCCTTCTCTCGTTCCCCATCAGGTCCGCTCAGCGCTGACGGACAGCGCTGGACATCGGGATTGCCGCGGGACACTGGATTTCATCGCTGGAATGTTTTGTTTTTTTATAATTTTTTTATTTTTTAATAAAGGACTTTTCCAAGGTGTTTGTGTGTTTTTATTTACATTTTTTGACACTTTCTTCGTGAAATGGTAGGGGTACAATGTACCCCTTACCAATTCACATAGGGGGGGCCGGGATCTGGGGGTCCCCTTTGTTAAAGGGGTCTTCCAGATTCCGATAAGCCCCCCGCCCGCAGACCCCCACAACCACCGGGCAAGGGTTGTGGGGATGAGGCCCTTGTCCCTATCAACATGGGGACATCCTCCCCATGTTGAGGGCATGTGACCTGGTACGGTTCAGGAGGGGGGAGCGCTCTCTCATCCCCCTTCACTGCAGTGAGCGGCCGTTAAGTGTTCGGGAGCGATCAGGCATGAGGGGGCGGCCGCTCGATTCCGCCCCCCCCCTCGCGATCGCTCCCGGCGAATGAAATTGCTTCCTCCTGCCTGAAATGTAAACACAGGCTGGAGGAAGTGATGTCATCTCCCTCGCCGCGGTCTTTTCGTTCCCGGCGCCGAGGAGAGAAGAAGCAGGTTAGTGCACCAACAGTCCACTGACACGTAGGTACACATAGGCACACAAATCACCCCCAGTCACCCCCAGATCACCCCCCAGGTCACCCCAAAGCCCCCAATCACAGTGTCACTGATTGCAGTGATCATTTATTTTACTGATCACTGCATTTAGTGTCATCTGTGATTGTAAAAAGTTGCAGGGCAGTTAGGATTAGGCCCCTTTATGTCCAGGGTAGCCCCCTAACCCCCCCTAATAAAGGTTTAACCCCTTGATCACCCCCCAGGTAACCCTTTCACCCCCTAACTTCAGCGTCACTAAGCGATTGTTTTTCCGATCGCTGTATTCGTGTCGCTGGTGTTTTAGATAGGCAGTTATTTTTTTTTAGGTTCGCCGCAGGTTTTTATTAGTGTCAGGTACCCCCATATATTATTTTAACCCCCTGATTGCCCCTAGAGTTAACCCTTTCACCAGTGATCGCTGTATAAGCGTCACTGGTGTCACTGGTTAGCCAGTAAGTTATTTAGTTATTTAGGTTACCCGTCAGGTTTTTATATAGTGTCAGGTACCCCCATATTTAACCTAATAAAGGTTTCAACCCCCTGATTGCCCCTAGTTAACCCTTTCACCAGTGATCACCATATAAAGGTTACGGGTGACGCTGGTTGATTAGTTTGCTTTTTATAGCATCAGGGCACCCGCCGTATATAACCCAATAAAGGTTTAACCCCCCTGATCGCCCGGCGGGTGAGATCAATTAGGTTTTAGCGCCAGAGAGGGTCTGCGTCGCCCCAGGCAGTGTTAGGTTAGTGCCAGTAACGCTAACACCCACGCGCAAAGCATACACCCCCCTTAGTGGTATAGTATCTGATCAGATCTATACTAGCATCCCCAGCGGTTTAGGGTTCCCAAAAACGCAGTGTTAGCGGGATCAGCCCAGATACCTGCTAGCGCCTGCGTTTAGCCCCTCCGCCCAGCCCAGCCCAGCCCAGCCCACCCAAGTGCAGTATCGATCGATCACTGTCACTTACCAAACACAACACACATAACTGCAGCGTTCACAGAGACAGGCCTGATCCCTGCGATCGCTAACAGTTTTTTTTGTAGCGTTTGATATATTTGCTGACGACAGTCAGGTGCTTTTTTTCCTGTGAATCTTACTAGTGTACCCCTAAATTTAGAGCCCAAAATGGCAAGACGAAGGTACACTAGTAAAGAGGCCTACGAGATTCTGAGCATGACAGATAGTGAAGAGGAGGTCACGTATCTGTCAGATTCAGGCTCAGAATATCTTCCCGTAGAAGACAGTGACGTCAGCGGCCCCACGTCAGATAGCTCTGACGACGAAGTTGAGGTCCCTGCTAAGGTCAGGTGTACCCGATCCCGATCTTCTGAGGTTGTTGAGGAGCAAGAACCGCAGGTCTCTCGTATCATGGAGCAGAGTAGTACTAGCGCCGCTATTCCTTCTGGTGAACTGGCAAGCACCAGCGGCCTAGTACAGCCTGGACGTACATCCAGCACTGCAGTAACACTTGGTGACGTGGCGAGTCCCATAAGTGCAGTTCAAGCTGGCGAGGTGGCAAGCACAAGTAGTGTCCCGCTGCCACCAAGAAGACAAAGGCAGGCCCGTCGTGCCCATACTGCCCTTCCTGCAGAATTCGCCTATCCTGATTGGGTCCCCACCACTTCTGCAGAACCCGTACTTCCCCCATTCACTGCCCAACCCGGTATTCAGGTGGAAACAGCTGATTTTATTCCAATTGATTTTTATTCGCTGTTTTTCACGGAAGATCTCTATAGATCTATTGTGGACCAGAGTAATTTATATGCTGGTCAATTTATCGCCGCTAACCCCCAGTTGCCTAAAATTGCCAGAAATTGGAAACCAATTACGGTTTCCGAATTTAAGACCTTTCTGGGCCTTTCCCTCAACATGGGCACACATAAATTTCCGTCATTGCGTGCTTATTGGTCCACGCACCCAATTGACCACATGCCCGTGTTCTCTGCCTCCATGTCCAGGGCACGATACGAGCAGATTTTGCGGTTCATGCACTTCAACGACAATGAACTTTGTCGTCCACGTGGGGACCCTGAATACGACCGGCTCTATAAAATTCGGCCCCTCATAAACCACTTCAACGAACGTTTTGCAGCCTTGTTTACTCCCGATCAAGTTGTCTGCGTTGATGAGTCCCTGATTAAATTTTCTGGCCGCTTGTCTTTCAAGCAGTACCTTCCCAGCAAGCGTGCCAGATACGGGGTCAAGCTCTATAAGTTCTGTGACAGGGCAACAGGCTATGTAGTGAACTTTACGGTTTATGAGGGAAAAGATAGTCAGATTGAGTCGGTCAACTGCCCGGATTACATAGGGAGCGCTGGCAAGATAGTGTGGAACTTGGTGTCACCCTTATTCGGAAAGGGGTACCACTTGTATGTGGACAATTATTACACGAGCGTGCCACTGTTTAGTCACTTGTTTGATCATCAGATTGGAGCATGTGGCACCGTGCGACCTAATCGCCGGGGCTTTCCCCAGCGGCTTGTAGATGCCCGTCTTAGGCTGGGGGAGAGAGCCTGCTTGAAGTGTAATAACTTGCTCGCTATGAAGTGGAGGGACAATAAGAATGTTTTCCTTCTTACCTCCCTTCATGCAGACACGACAGTCCAAATTCGTACGGCGACTGGTGTTGTGGAGAAACCCCTCTGTGTCCACGAATATAACCAAAATATGGGAGGGGTGGACCTCAACGACCAGTTGATGGCGCCGTATCTAATTGACCGTAAGGCGAGACGCTGGTACAAAAAAGTGTCTCTATCATTATTCCAATTGGCTTTGCTGAACGCTCATGTGCTATACAGAGCTTCAGGCGGGACGTTATCTCTTCTAAAATTCCAGAATGAGATAGTCACAGAACTCCTGTATCCAGGCGGTTCTGCACCTCACCATCCCCTACCAAATGCAGTAAGCCGGCTGCATGAGAGGCATTATTCGTATGTCCTCCCGAGTACCCCTACCCAAAGCCACCCCCAAAAAAGATGTCGTGTCTGTAGCAAGCGCGGATTTAGGCGTGACACCCGTAGTTTTTGTCCACTCTGTCCTGACAAGCCTGGTCTTTGCCAAGGTGAATGTTTTGAACGCTACCACTCAAAAGTGAAGTTTTAGCGTAGGGTACAGCATTTCACAGACAAGGACACACTTACACAGGGTCTCCCAAGATGCCATTACATTTTGAGAGACCCGAACCATTACAGTTGTAAAGTTACAAAAAAAAGTGTAAAAAAGAAAAAAAAACGTAATAAACAAAACACAAAAAAAATATAAAATAAAAAAACCAAAAATAGTTGTCGTTTTATTGTTCTCTCTCTCTCTATTTTCTCTCTATTGTTCTGCTCTTTTTTACTGTATTCTATTCTGCAATGTTTTATCATGCTTGCTTTTCAGGTATGTAATTTTTTGTTTTCAGGTGCGCCATTCAACTGCAGCGCGGAATTATTTATCTTGACAGCAACAGCGTTTGCTCCCACGATACATAAAGCCGTGACTCCAGTGCTGTAGGAGGTGATTTCACCACCACAGTTAAAAAAAAGAGCATATATGCCGAAGCATGGGGGCAGCAGGGGCGGAGGAGCGATTTTGCTCCTAATGCCGCGTACATACGGTCGAAATTCCGACGGAGGCCTGCCCGTGGAAAATTCCGACCGTGTGTACGCGGCATAACTTTTTTGCGGGAGGATGCCCCCATGCTTCGGCATATATATATTTTAGGCACAGGTTGCGTTAAAACATTTTTTTATTTTTTACTAGGTTTTGTTTTGGTATTTGCTTTGCAGGTATGGCATGGTAAGGTCTTACTGTTGTACTGTAATGTTACTTTGTTTTAATGTTAACCACCATTTGCTTAGCAGGTACGCCATTCAGTTGCAGCGCGGATCTATTTATCTTGACAGCAACAGCGTTTGCTCCCACGATACATAAAGCCGTGACTCCAACGCTGTAGGAGGTGATTTCACCACCACAGTTAAAAAAAAGAGCATATATGCCGAAGCATGGGGGCAGCAGGGGCGGAGGAGCGATTTTGCTCCTAATGCCGCGTATATACGGTCGAAATTCCAACGGAGGCTTGCCCGTGGAAAAGTCCGACCGTGTGTACGCGGCATAACCTTTTATGCCGCGTACATACGGTCGAAATTCCGACGAAGGCTTGACCGTGTGTACGCGGCATAACTTTTTTGCGGGAGGATGCCCCCATGCTTCGGCATATATGCCCATCATTAGAAGTGGGTGGATGAAGGGAGGTATTCTAATGGTGGGCATACCCACCAATCAATCTCTTTTTTTCGTTCAGCCAATAGGCTGTATGAAAAAAAAGATTACAATACATGTCCAACAAGGACCAGCAACGTACTGGTATGTTGCTGGACTTTGAATGTTTATACCAGAATGATGCCTGCGGGTTTAGGTATCATCTTGGTATCATTCTTTTCAGCCAGCAGCCGGCTTTCATGTAAAAGCAATTCTAGCAGATAATTAGCCTCTAGACTGCTTTTACAAGCAGTGGGAGGGAATGTCCCCCCCCGGATATAAAAAGCGCCATTGGGAAATTGGGAAAGCATTTTATCACACCGATCTTGGTGTGGTCAGATGCTTTGAGGGCAGAGGAAAGATCTAGGGTCTAACCCCCCAATTTTTTTCAAAAAAAGAGTACCTGTCACTACTTATTGCTATCATAGGGGATATTTACATTCCCTGAGATAACGATAAAAATGGTAAAAAAATAAAATATGGAAGGCACAGTTTAAAAATAAAAAAAAAAGCCAAATAAATAATAAAAAAAAAAAAAAAAAAAAAAAGCACCGCTGTCCCCTCCTGCTCTTGCGCAAAGGCGAACGCAAGCGTCGGTCTAGCGTCATATGTAAACAGCAATTGCATCATGCATGTGAGGTATCACCGCGAAGGTCAGATCGAGGGCAGTCATTTTAGCAGTAGACCTCCTCTGTAAATCTAACGTGGTAACCTGTAAAGGCTTTTAAATGCTTTTAAAAATGAATGTAGTTTGTCGCCGCTGCGCGTTTGTGCGCAATTTTAAAGCATGTCGTGTTTGGTATCCATGTACTCGGCCTATGATCATCTTTTTTATTTCATCAAACATTTGGGCAATATAGTGTTTTTTAGTGCATTAAAAATAAAAAAAGTGTGTTTTTCCCCCAAAAAATGTGTTTGAAAAATCGCTGCGCAAATACTGTGTGGAAAAAAAAAATGCAACACCCACTATTTTAATCTGTAGGGACTTTGCTTTAAAAAAATATATAATGTTTGGGGGTTCAACATAATTTTCTTGCAAAAAAATTTTTTTTTTCATGTAAACAAAAAGTGTCAGAAAGGGCTTTGTCTTCAAGTGGTTAGAAGAGTGGATGATGTGTGACATAAGCTTCCTAATGTTGTGCATAAAATGCCAGGACAGTTCAAAACCCCCCCAAATGACCCCATTTTGTAAAGTAGACACCTCAAGCTATTTGCTGAGAGGCATGTTGAGCCCATTGAATATTTATTTTTTTTGTCCCAAGTGATTGAATAATGACCAAAAAAAATAAATAAATAAAAATGTACAAAAAGTTGTCACTAAATTATATATTGCTCAAACATGCCATGGGCATATGTGGAATTACACCCCAAAATACATTCTGTTGCTTCTCCTGAGTACGGGGATACCACATGTGTGGGACTTTTTGGGAGCCTAGTCGCGTACGGGACCCCAAAATCCAAGCACCGCCTTCAGGATTTCTATGGGTGTAAATTTTTGATTTCACTCCTCACTGCCTATCACAGTTTCGGAGGCCATGGAATGCCCAGATGGCGCAAAACCCCCCCAAATGACCCCATTTTGGAAAGTAGACACCCCAAGCTATTTGCTGAGAGGTATGTTGAGTATTTTTCAGATCTCGCTTTTTGTCACAAAGTTTTGAAAATGTAAAAAAAGAAAAAAAAAAAGAAAAAAAAATGTCTTTCTTAATTTTCAAAAACAAATGAGAGCTGTAAAATACTCACCATGCCTCTCAGCAAATAGCTTGGGGTGTCTACTTTCCAAAATGGGGTCATTTGTGGGGGTTTTGGGCTATTTTGACATTTTATGGCCTTCAAAACTGTGATAGGTAGTGAGGAGTGAAATCAAAAATTTATGCCCTTAGAAACCTTGAAGGCGGTGCTTGGTTTTTGGGGTCCCGTACGCGGCTAGGCTCCCAAAAAGTCCCACACATGTGGTATCCCCGTACTCAGGAGAAGCAGCAGAATGTATTTTGGGGTGTAATTTCACATATAACCATGGCATGTGTGAGCAATATATCATTTAGTGACAACTTTTTGTACATTTTTTTTTTCTTTTTGTCATTATTCAATCATTTGGGGCAAAAAAAAAAAAAAAATATTCAATGGGCTCAACATGCCTCTCAGCAAATAGCTTGGGGTGTCTACTTTCCAAAATGGGGTCATTTGGGGGGGTTTTGTGCCATCTTGGCATTTTATGGCCTTCAAAACTGTGATAGGTAGTGAGGAGTGAAATCAAAAATTTATGCCCTTAGAAACCTTGAAGGCGGTGCTTGGTTTTTGGGGTCCCGTACGCGGCTAGGCTCCCAAAAAGTCCCACACATGTGGTATCCCCGTACTCAGGAGAAGCAGCAGAATGTATTTTGGGGTGTAATTTCACATATGCCCATGGCATGTGTGAGCAATATATCATTTAGTGACAACTTTGTGCAAAAAAAAAAAGTTTGTCATATTCCCGCAACTTGTGGCAAAATATAAAATATTCCATGGACTGAACATGCCTCTCAGTAAATAGCTTGGGGTGTCTACTTTCCAAAATGGGGTCATTTGGGGGGGTTTTGTGCTATTTTGGCATTTTATGGCCTTCGAAACTGTGATAGGTAGTGAGGAGTGAAATCAAAAATTTGCGCCCTTAGAAATCCTGAAGGCGGTGCTTGGTTTCCGGGGTCCCGTACGTGGCTAGGCTCCTAAAAAGTCCCACACATGTGGTATCCCCGTACTCAGGAGAAGCAGCAGAATGTATTTTGGGGTGCAATTCCACATATAACCATGGCATGTGTGAGCAATATATCATTTAGTGACAACTTTTTGTAATTTTTTTTTTTGTCATTATTCAATCACTTGGGACAAAAAAAAAAAATATTCAATGGGCTCAACATGCCTCTCAGCAATTTCCTTGGGGTGTCTACTTTCCAAAATGGGGTCATTTGGGGGGGTTTTGTACTGCCCTGCCATTTTAGAACCTCAAGAAATGAGATAGGCAGTCATAAATTTAAAGCTGTGTAAATTTCAGAAAATGTACCCTAGTTTGTAAACGCTATAACTTTTGCGCAAACCAATAAATATACGCTTATTGACATTTTTTTTACTAAAGACATGTGGCTGAATACATTTTGGCCTAAATGTATGACTAAAATTGAGTTTATTCGATTTTTCTTATAACAAAAAGTAGAAAATATCATTTTTTTTCAAAATTTTCGGTCTTTTTCCGTTTATATCGCAAAAAATAAAAATCGCAGAGGCAATCAAATACCATTAAAAGAAAGCTCTATTTGTGGGAAGAAAAGGACGCAAATTTCATTTGGGTACAACATTGCATGTCCGCACAATTTACAGTTAAAGCAGCGCAGTGCCGAATCCCAAAAACAGGCCTGGTCCTAATGGCCCGAAATGGTCCGGGGCTTAAGTGGTTAACCTGTATAAACTAGAAGTGGGTGTAAAGAACAAAATTAAATTGTGGCTTTTCAAATCTGTGTGTAACCAATCAGCTATGTTGAGTTAGTGGGATTTTTGGCAATTCCTTAGTTAATAAGGATTGTAATATAGCTGCAATGCGCAGTGAATGGTGTGTGGGTGTGATGAAGCACGTACCAATGAGTTGTGGCACAAAGACTTTTATATTTGCACCGCTTGATATTCAGGCACAATTACATTGCTGTGTGTGTATTGACTTTTTCATGTGGTTACTGTGACTTGCTTGGTGTACTACCTTTAGGTATTTTATACATTTGTAATTAATTATTCAGGAAAACACTGAGACAATCTAATGTTATACTCCCTATTTACTCCAGATATAATAAGTGTAGCACTACCCCCCGTAGGAACCACTGAGTGTAACATGTTCTTTCCCCACATAGTTCAGAGGCACCCAGGCACACAGCAACAATCCATTCACTCTGGCTTATTGAACGGTCTAGGGGATGTCTTTGTATACTTTATTTGCTTGTAGAAACTTGTACCAGTAAAGAGTTTGCCATGGTTTGGGATACTCCAAAATGTTAAGAACAGTCTGCAGAGGAAACTTCTCACTCAGTAAGAGAAGCACAAGTACAGGTAGACTGAAATAGTCTAGAGCCTCACAGCGAAGACTGTAAGATAGTTTTCAGCACAGATGATGATGAGAGTTCTCCTTCACTAGTGACCAAGGAAGGCCAAAGGTAGGGACCCCTCAGGAGGGTAAATTCTTGGTCTAACTATCCCAATAGCACACAGTCACCAGGATCCTGTAATAGAGTCAGTATTCATGAGGCTCACTGGAGCAGTTATCCCATTCAGCTTTCTCCAGATACCTTCCAGTGAGGCTGTGCAGACTGGATCCTTTACATGAAGCCTTGGGGTGTCAGATATACTTTCAGGTAGGCCCCCCAGCTCTGCCACAGTTGGGACCTCGATGAAATCGGTTTGAATCAGTACAACTGAGTGTTAAGAGTTGGAAGGATGGATGAGGGTGAGCGGGAAAAGGGTGTCAAGGAAAGGGGGGGCATGGGGTGAGAGTTGGATAGAAATGTGCACAGATTGGGAAAGGGAGCAATAAAGGGATTGGGATACACAGCAGTGGAAGTAAGAAGAGCGTCTGAAGCCATGCACTGTTATGTGTGTATGTGTGTGTGTGGAGCTGCTTTGTGCAAATGTGGAGTGAGGGGAAAGATGGGTATGCAGGTGAGACAGTGGTAGTAGAGGTGAAGGTGAAAACTGGGGGGGGGGTGCTTTGTACAGGAATGGTGTGAGAGCAGGAGTAAGGTACAATTATGAAAGGGGGTACAGGCATGGTAGTAAAAGCAAAAAGGCATAGGCATAGTGGGGGAATTGGGGGCCTGCAGATGCAGTTATAAGAACTCGGGGTGGGTGAAGGTATGGGATCAATTGGCTACAGAAAATCCTGCAGGCATGTTGGTGCTGGGGGTGAAAGCATGGTGGTGAGACCAAGGTGGGCAGCATGTAGGTACAGGTAGCAGGAGAGGAGCTGCAGGAATTGGTAAGAGATGCAGCAGCAGAGGCTGTTGTAGTGCATTGGTAAGAGATGCATGTGTGAGAGGCTGTACAGGCACAGAGGTGAGAGAGGATCATTGGCAGGTTCCTGGGTAAATTGGGGGAAAGCATGCTCAAGTGAAGTGGTAAGAGGAAGAGTATATATGCGGCGGTGGAAGGTGTGAAGAGAGTGAGTGAGAGAAGGTGTGGGACAAGTGTGGTGGTTACTGAAAGAGGCACAGGTATCTTGGGTGCTGATATAAGGGGGGGGGGGTAGCTGCAGGCATATTTGGTGGTAATAAAAAAGGGACTGTACATACCATAGGTACTGAGAGAAGAAGAGCTACAGGTGCGTTGAGTGTTGGGAGAAGGGGGGATGCAGACACCTTGAGTGCTGAGAGGAGTGGGGGGTGGAAGTGCAATGGGTACTGGGAGAAATAGAACTGCAAGTGTGGTAATTGCTGGGTGAAGGGTGATTGCAGGCACCTTGAGTGACAAGATAAGGAGGGCGGCAGGCACAATGGGTAGTGAAAAAGGGGGCTGTAAGTGCAATGGGTACAGAGAGAAGAAGGCTGCAGGGGCAGAGGGTGCTAAGAGAAAGGGGGTTGCAGGCATAGCAGGTGCAGACGGACGTGGAGCTGAAGGTGCAATGAGTGCTAAGAGAAAGAGGGGTTGCGGTTACAGCAATAGGAGGACTGGCATCACCTTTGTATGTACCAGCTGTGTGTATATAATTTACAGGTCAGGTGTACAATGTAGTGTATAGAGAGTTATGATGGGTCTATACAATCCCCATGTACCAGAATTCCTTGGTATTTCAGGCTCAGGGACTCCCTCCTGGTATCCCCTGTGTATTACATTGCTCTGGTTAGGTTGTAAGTATCGTTTTTGGCTTCACTGTAGTCAGTGGAGCACTGATCTACTGTTTTGTCTGGTCAGGGTATCCTAAGCTGGGTGCTTGATTCCTCCCACCTGCTTCTTGGAGAAGCTTCCAGAATTTAGGAGAGGGAGAGTTAAATAACCAGTATAAATATTTATCATGGCTGCCCCAGCCAATCCCTGGAAGGATGCTTCCAGAAGGTGTCTGGGGATGTGATAAATGTTTGATAGGTCTTTCTAGAGTGTTCTCTCCTCTCCAGGGAGGGTTCCAGTTCTCCTGGGCCTGCTGCCCCTGGGAGATAGCTAGTGAGACAGGAAATTGCAGGTGGTGGGCTGAAGGTCCGAAGGGCATCATCCTAGAGTACTGGTCTGGAGAAGGATCCTTTGCTTCCTCACTGAGGAACTACCTGTGGATGTTGGGTGGCAGACAGCTCCTGGGACATTGTGAGTAAACTAAAGACTTAAAATAGTGCAGCACAACCTTAAAGTGATTGATCAGTGAATCAGATATCAGATATATTTCAATCCAATAGTAAATAAGTGAACCTCAGCAATACTAGTTGTTTACTCCTGCGTGCAAGAGACCTTAGTTATCACTGTTAATATATTTTACATGCAGTTCCACATATTTGCAGCAAAAATACTGCCCAGTATTTTAAAAACGCCAATTTTTTTTACTGATTTGAAATGAAATGCATTGTTGTTATGAAACAACACACCAAGCTGAGTAAAGATCAGTAATACAATGTTGGGTACAGAACCATAAAACAAATGTAGCGGGTGTTTGCTTTAAGGCCCAGAGACTACCATACCCAGGATGCATTTCCCCGCGCAAGGACTGCTGGGGTGGGATATTTAACAAAGGGGCAGACCGGAGTACGGTCTCTTTGGACATCGCCCGCCCAGAAAGTGGAACTCTCTGCTGAGTCTTCTGTTCCGGACAGGGCCTGAAGCCTAGGCCCTGTATTACCAAAGAGCCTTCCGTTTCCACTAAGGAGCCTGAGGGACGTCTCATCCTGCCATCCGTTAGCTGCTGCCAGGAGGACCGAAGACCCGGGTGTCGTGGAACCTGTGTACCGAGACACAGCAACGGAAGATACGGACGTGGACTGGTCCGGTTGGGTGAGAGAGCACCTGCTCAGAGATTAGTGCAGGACCTCTAGGCCTAGTATTTATTGTTCGGGACTCACCCGCTAGAGTTTGCATATGCACTCTGGAGGGACAGTGCATGTATTAGCAGTAGTGGCTTTATTCTTGTTCGCCAAGTTCAACCTTTATTCCTGTGGATTACAATATTATCTCCAAAAGTGCACCACCATTTGCTAGCGAAGATTCTTCTCTGCGGAACTTACACATAGTTACAGTCAGGCCTGACTTATCAGTGTAGACATTGCTGGGCGCCATCTTGCCCACGAGGGAGGAGAGCTGCAAAGGGGAGTCTGTTAATTATCTTTGCACAGTACTGTATATCTGTCTATTGCTGAACACCTTGTATTGCAGGGCTCTGCATATACTAAAGTATACTTTTTATCTGTTTAATCATTTCCTTCAGTAAAATTACCAGGATTAAGCAGATCAGTGTTGGTGTTATTACTGTACAGAAGAACGGTCAGTGTCAGCTAAATCACTGTGTGTTTTTGTTGCGGGATTGTGTTGCCTAAAGTTACAAGCCTCACAATCTTATCATCCCTTACTAACTGTGCCAAGGGAGGGTAGAGCCAATTGCTGGGGGTTGACAGCAGTGTGTTACAGACCCAAAATATAATTCCAGCGGCTCTCTTAGCTGAGGGTATCGCTACACAAATATAGAAAATTTTACATTTGAGCACAGTAATATATGCGCATTTACAGGTCTTTAAGCAGGTTTATGCGAGTATAAATGAGTGTACAGTATTACAACAGTGGCAATGAAGAATTTTACTCATCTATATGCTTACGTACCTTTACTCGCCTATACTCAACATTACTCAAGGTCTTTACACACAATTTTTTAACTCAGGGACTTTCTGTCAACAAGTTTCTGAGTAAACAGCAGTAAATTATGACGCCCTTGTGCAAGGGGCCTTTTACACGTTGTATACCAGGAAACATATAAATCATCTGTTAGTCACAGCACTACAGCAATCATACTGTAAGTGAATAGATGAACAATTTATATGCAACCTTTGCCATCCCAGCATGATCTGAAAACCTTTGCAGTTCCAGCTGTGGATCTATCTACACTATATTACCAAAAGTATTGGGACACCTGCCTTTACACGCACATGAAATTTAATGGCATCCCAGTCTTAGTCCGGAGGGTTCCATATTGAGTTGGCCCCCCCTTTGCAGCAATAACAGCTTCAACTCTTCTGGTAAGGCTGTCCACAAGCAAGAGAAAGGGAGCCGCTCAGGTGTGGGAATCCTTCAAATCACCTCCTCCCAGCAGACAAAGGTGCAAGCAATGCTATTGACAGCAAACAAGAACGAAAAAGTCTTCTGGACTGCAGCACTCAAAAATAAAAGCCTTTATTTTAAAATAAGGAATCCAAAATACACACTGTACAACGGTACACCGGTCAAAAAAATTTGGCTGACATGTTTCGCACTGTGCTAGTGCTTATTCATAGCTGTCCACAAGGTTTAGGAGTGTGTCTATGGGAATGTTTGATCATTTTTCCAGAAGCGCATTTGTGAGGCCAGGCACTGATTGACAGTCTCTGCTCTAATTCATCCCAAAGGTGTTCTATCAGGTTGAGGTTAGGACTCTGTGCAGGCCAATCAAGTTCCTACACCCCAAACTCACTAATCCGTGTCTTTATGGGCCTTTCTTTGTGCACTGGTGCAAATTATTTGGTGGGGGGAGGGGGATTATGGTATGGGGTTGTTTTACAGGGGTTGGGATTGGCCCCTTAGTTCCAGTGATGGGAACTCTTAAAGCATCAGCATACCAAGACATTTTGGACAATTTCATGCTCCCAACTTTGAGGGAACAGTTTGGGGATGGTCCCCTTCCTGTTCCAACATGACTTCGCACCAGTGCACAAAGCAAGGTCCATAAAGACATGGATGAGCGAGTTTGGGGTGGAGGAACTTGACTGGCCTGCACAGGTAATATAGTGTATTACATTCCCTTTGGCAATTCATAGTTAGTCTTTTGTGATACTGCCATTCAGAAAACCAAAGCTTCTCTTGTATAGAATATAAATATATAGAATTTCAAAGCTCCACGCAAACATTCAATTTAACCAGGAGTGCAATATTCACAGTTGCCAAAGAATGAAGATCAGAAGAAGTCCTTATCTGAATGGTGTACTGACTTACTATAATAATCTAATTTTAAACAGATTCCAATCCAGGGCACCATTGTGACTCAGGCTTTTCCTTGCAAGAGAATGAGAAATAAGTTAAGCAGTAGTTATAAGCAGCTTTAAGGTATTAGTCTGATAGTTTGACAGATGGCAACATAGAGTACAACCTAATTGTAACACGTAGAGGTACCCAGGGTTATCACTATCAACAATTTTCAGGGAAACGTTTACACTCTACAAAAGCAACAGAAATGTAATTTGCAAGTCAATTCACTAGAGTAGATCAGCTGTGGAAAATAAATGAAGGAAGGCCATATAATCTCTTCCGAAGGATAATAGCAATGCCTTCCCGCTGATCCTAAATGAAAGTACCTACAGTGTAGTCTAATAGGAAATATGTGTCACCAGCCAAAGTTATTGCTCTATTTCTCTATAGTTGTTGAGGTTACTTAAGTTTTGTAAGCTTACCTGAATTATCCAAAATAATCAAATATGCTGCAGTATTTGTATTATATATGGATTCTTAACCCAGTTAATGTATGGGCTCCTATAGCTTTTAAAAAAAATCTAAGTGTATAAATTCTAGTAGCTTTATGTATATTTAAGCTAGTGGCAGCTGGTGTTTTTTTCTTTTGGGGGGGGGAAACAACCACCACCCCATCTGTATGCCGGTGGAAACCCCCCTGGGAGGGCGGTCGGGACATCAAAGCCCCGCCCTTACCCCATCTAGGAAGCGGGCGGGTTAGCGCGTCAAGCGAGAGGCAGCTTTCTTTCTTCCTCATCCTGTGCATTACAGCAGCTTCCGCCGTGAATCTCGCTCCTCCTAGGCGTCCAATAGGATCGCCTGTCCTTTCAGCCAATCAGGAAACGGGTATCAGACCCACGCTTTCTGATTAACAGAGAGACGTTTCAGTGTTAGAATAGTGAATATTCATTCGCTTTTCTAACACACCTGGGTGGGCTCTGAACGCAATGCTCTGCGACCGGAGCCCACCCTATTTTGAAACCTATTGGAGTCTCTGGCTCTAATCAGGGGCTTCAAAAAAACACTGCCACCACTGTAATTCATACGCCTGACATCCTGAAAGGGGCCGGACGCATGAATAGGTGGTGGCAGCGGGGATTAACCTGGCCGCCCCTGATTTAAGCTGTTGTAGAGATACATGATTTGCATTTTGTTCAAGAGCATCTCTAATCTCCAGTCATTGTGGGTGTAGCCATTTTGTGAGATTTCTACAACTTTTTTTTTAAGATACAGTACATACACTTTGCAATTTTTGTTCATAAAACATAATTACCGTCGTCTTTGTCAACAAATTTATATCTGCATATACTTTTACTTATTAGTTGTGCTTATTTGTTCCTAAATATCTATGCACATTGAATGTGAAGGTTTAGATTTAAAAGAAATCTATAACAGGATGACCAGACATCCTTGTTTTTGTCCTCATGACCAAAGTGTCCCCAAATTTGTCCCCGATTCTCCAATTGCATCCCCGGCGCCTGAGCTACAGAGCAAAAAACAATCAATAAGAAAAATGTTGCCTGGTAGATTACTGTAACTTACTGCTAGCCTCTGCATTCTGCATTATTTACTGATAACCTCTGGTCGCTGTTTTACTTACTACTGTACTCTGCATTTACATAGTTACATAGTAGGTGAGGTTGAAAAAAGACACAAGTCCATCAAGTCCAACCTGTGTGTGTGATTATATGTCAGTATTACATTGTATATCCCTGTATGTTGTGGTTGTTCAGGTGCTTATCTAATTGTTTCTTGAAACTATCAATGCTCCCCACTGAAACCATTGCCTGTGGAAGGGAATTCCACATCCTTGCCGTTCTTACAGTAAAGAACCCTCTACGCAGTTTAGGGTTAAACCTCTTTTCTTCTAATTTTAATAAGTGGCCAGGTGTCTTATTAAACTCTCTTCCACGAAAAGTTTTATCCCTATTGTGGGGTCACCAGTACAGTATTTGTAAATTGAAATCATATCCCCTCTCAAGCGTCTCTTCTGCAGAGAGAAAAAGTTCAGTGCTCGCAACCTTTCCTCATAACTAATATCCTCCAGACCCTTTATTAGCTTTGTTGCCCTTCTCTATACTCGCTCGGACTGGTGCCCAGAACTGGACAGCATACTCTAGGTGCGGCCGGACCAAAGTCTTGTAGACTGGGAGAATTATCGCTTTATCTCTGGCGTTAATCCCCTTTTTAATGCATGCCAATATTCTGATTGCATTATTTACTACTAACCTCTGCACTTTGTGTTATGTACTGCTGACCACTGCACTTTGCATTACTACTGAACTCTGTGTTACTGCTGACTCCTGAACTTTGCATTACTTACTACTTACCCCTGCACAGTGTTTTGCTCCAGACTCCTGAACTCTGCATTACTTACTATTGATCTCTGCACTCTACATTACTTGCTACTGACACCTGCACTGTGCACTACATAGTATTGACCTCTGAACTCTGTATTACATATTATTGAGCCCTGCACTGTGTGTTACTACTGACCTCTGCATTACTTACTGCTGACCCCTGAACTGTGCATTACATAATAGTGACCTCTGAACTGCATTACTTATTACTGACCCCTGCACCCTGTGTTAAATACTACTGACTTCTAAACTGTGCATTGCTAACTACTAACACCTGCACTCTTACTTGACCTGTCCAGTGGTTGGAAGCATGTCATTATAACCACACTTGTACCCCTTTTGTCTGCGTATTGCCAGGGCTGCTTGTTTGTTGCTCATGTATTGTCATGATAATCCATTTGTTGCCCAAGTATTCCAAAAATTGCAGAATAATTGTGGTCAGTCTTGGCATCGGGACCCGAGGAGCTCACTAGCAGATACAATGCAATGCCAAGTTCTGGTGAATTTTTGCTGGAGGTGGTTTTGTCATAGGGGGTTGTATTGGGAGAAGGGGGCAATGTTTGCTTGGGAGACACTCTCTGTGCTAATTACTTTTGATCTCTACAGTCTGTGTGCTATGCAGTTCTGACCCTTGCATTCTGTGTGCTACACACTCCTGACTCCTGCAACCTGTGTGTTACACACTCCTGACTCCTTACACACCTATGACCCAGAATAGGCTTAGGTTTTACTTATACCTCTTTAAGCCACTTTCACTGCTAGCACAATTTGGGCACACCCATCATTCAGCGTGGCATATCGCCCTGCCCTCTTATCCACCCCATTCCATTAAAAGTAGACATGGTCATTAGAGTGTCCCCGGATTTCATTCTGGAAATCTGATCACCTTAATCTATAGTCACAGCATACACTTTAATTTTAGAAAATCAGCTTTGTAACAGCAATACAAACAATAGGCATTTTTGACAATCCGATATAAGCATACCTGGGAATAGGGATGAGCCGAACACCCCCCAGTTCGGTTCGCACCAGAACCTGCGAACGGACCGAAAGGTCACGCAAACTTTAGAACCCTATTAAAGTCTATGGGACTCGAATGTTCGAAATCAAAAGTGCTAATTATGAAGGCTAATATGTAAGTTATTGTCCTCAAAAGGGTTTGGGGACCTGGGTCCTGCCCCAGGGGACATGTATCAATGCAAAAAAAAGTTTTAAAAACTAACGTTTTTTCGGGAGTAGTGATTTTAATGATGCTTAAAGTGAAAAAAAAAGGTGAAATATTCCTTTAAATATCGTACCTGGGGGGTGTCTATATTATGCCTGTGAAGTGGCACGTGTTTCCCGTGTTTAGAACTGTCCCTGCACAAAATTACATTTCTAAATGAAAAAAAGTAATTTAAAACTGCTTGCGGCTTTAATGTAATGTCTGGTCCTGGCAAAACGGATGAAAATCATTGAGAAAAATGGCATGGGTACCCCCCCAGGCCATTTCCAGCCCCTTTGGGTCTTGTATGGATATTAAGGGGTACCTCGCACCCAAATTAAAAAAAGAAAAGGCTGAACAGCAGTATACAGGCGGTGCAAACAAGACAGGGACTGTAGTTTTGTTCTTAAGTAGAATCTGTTTGTAATTTGGAACAGGTACATTTTTTAAGTGTAACTCCAGCCAAAAAAACTATTTTTAAGCTTTTTGGAAAACATAGGGAAGGGTTATCACCCCTTTAACATTTGTTTTTCTGTCTGTGCACCTGTTCAGAACATTTCACCTCACTTTCTGTCCCAATGACAAATGTTTTTTGAAAATTTGAGGTTTTTATTGAAACAAGCATTGGTGATAAAGAATCAGTGGAGAGGAGACACGTTTTTCCCATATTAACACTTACAGGAGAGAATTTCCCTTCCTAGGGGTAGATTTCCTCTCACTTCCTGTTGTCTCCTTCTGTTTGCAAGTAGGAGTCATTTGTAAGTTGGATGTTTGAAAGTAGGGGCCTGCCGTATATACTCTGCAGAAATTTGGCCACAACACTGTAAGCCCTCACAGTTACTCTTGGTGGGCGCTGGAACGCCCTGCTGTGAACTATTATATCAAGAATTGTAATTACATGCCATTGTTGAACAGTGGTAGGAAAAATTGGGCTTTTGGTGGTGGTGCTGGTGCCACAACACTGTAAGTCCTCACAGTTACTCTTGGTGGGCGCAGGAATGGGCCCAGCTGTGAAATATTAGATCAAGAATTGTAATTACATGTTCCTGTTAGGGCTGTTACTGATTAAAATTTTCGTGTTCGATTAATTGATTTTTTTTAAATCGATTAATCGACTAATTTCGATTAATTATAACGCACATAGATATCCAACTACTTTTAGCTGATCTCCTTGAAGGCTGATTCCCAGTGCAGCTACCAACCACTGGAAAAATCGATAGCAGGATACAAAAAACACACAAAGGCAGCGCTCGATGGGAATAGCATTAAAACTTTTATAGTCTTCAAGTAGGTAACAAAATAAATATTGCACTGGAGATAAAATCGATGTAGCTACATAAACTGTAAAAATGGTGCGAGTAATACCAAACGGTAGCAAAAGCCGTCATAAAAACATGTAGCTAAGTATGATACTGGTATAAAAATGTGTACAACGATACCACTGCTGAATCCAGATGAGGAGGGGTTAACATCAGTCCGTCGGCATGTAGATGTCCCGTGAAGGGAACTATCAACTCCCAGTGGATGGCTGTAGAATCCCAGGTTGATAGAGGGAAGTGATAGAGGGAAGTGTAACAGCCCTTGTGTGTGGCAGATAGTAAGGTCTTCCCGGCATGTAGATATGAAGGCACAGCAAAGGAGCCCTTCAGATGGACATGGCAAGCCCAAAGAATTTTGATCGATCAAAAGAATTTTGATCGATCAAAGCAATTAATCGATTAATCGAGGAATTAATAGTTAATTTCCAGCCCTAGCTCCTGTTGAACAGGGGCAGAAAAATCGGGCCTTTGGTGGTGGTGGTGTTGCCACAACACTGTAAGCCCTCACAGTTACTCTTGGTGGGCGCAGGAAAGGGCCCTGCTGTGAATTATTAGATCAAGAATTGTAATTACATGCCCCTGTTGAACAGGGGCATAAAAATTGTGCCTCTGGTGCTGGTGCCACAACACTGCAACCCCTCAAATATACTCTAGTTGGAGCGCAGGAATGAGCCCTGCTGCAAAGTATTGCATCAAAAATTTTAATTACACGCCCCTGTTAAACAGGGGCTGAAAAATTGGGCCTTAGGCACTGGTGCTGGTGCCACAACACTGCAACCCCTCACAGATACTGTAGTTGGAGCGCAGCAATGAGCCCTACTGCAAAGTATTGCATCAAAAATTTTAATTACACGCCCCTGTTAAACAGGGGCAGAAAAATTGGGCCTTAGGCACTGGTGCTGGTGCCACAACACTGCAACCCCTCACAGATACTCTAGTTGGAGCGCAGGAATGAGCCCTGCTGCAAAGTATTGCATTAAAAATTGTAATTACACTCCCCTGTTAAACAGGGGCTGAAAAATTGGGCCTTAGCCGCTGGTGGCGGTGCCCAGAAACAAAAATGTTCTTACATGCTATCAGCATGATCATTGAGGAGGAAGAGGATAGTCACTCAGTGTAACGGCACCCCAAGTATGAAAGGGGTTAACGCCGTTTAGGATATTCCCTCTCTGAACACACATCCGCACCCGACACTCCACAGTCAGGCGACCGCTTCAGCCTCATGCAGGACGCCCCAATGTTCTTCCTCCTCAACGCAGTGGGCCGCAGGCATGGATGTGCGGGGGCTCCCCCTTGCTGGCTGTCTCCATGACTGGGACTGGATGGCAGGATTCAACGGACAGTCTGGCATTTTGTGCCCTAGCTGTTTACACCTGAAACACCTGATAGGTTGTGAGTAGTCCTGGGAGTTGAACCTGGGCTGCTGAGGATAAGTGGCCGCTGGAGGTGGTTCTGAAGTTGGGTTAGAGGCTGGTAAACTGGGCCGAGATAGTGGATAGTGCTCGCTTTCGCCTGACCTTCGAGAGTCCAGATATTCATCGGCCAAAGTAGCCGCTTGCTGTACAGTCCGTGGTCGCTTATCTCGCACCCAATCCCGTAATACCGGAGGGGTGTGGTTAAAGAACTGTTCTAAGAGTACTAGCTGGGTGATGTCCTCTATGGTATGAGCGTGGCTTCCCTGGCTTCCCTGGAACCAGCCCTTAAGCTGCAGACGATGTGCCCACTCCACATATGTTATGTTGGTTTGTTTCCGGGATTCTCGAAACTTAATCCGACTGGCTTCGGGTGTAATGGCAAATCGGGCTAGCAGAGCTTCTTTTACCCGGTCATAGTCTTTAGCGTCCTCATCCTCCAGGGCCCGATACGCATCCGCCACTCTGCCAGTTAAATTACTCGCCAGTAAGGCGACCCAATCTTGGGGCAGTACTTCATGTATCTGGCATAGTCTCTCAAAGTCCTGCAGGAACGCTTCAATTTCTTCCTCTCCATCCTTAAATAGTTTGAACGCCCGAAAGGGCAACTTACGGAAAGGCGCTGCATCTTTAGGTGTTGTCTCTGATTGCCGTATTTTCGCCATTCTCCGCTCATGTTGCCGCTCTAGTTCTCTCTCTTGTTGCTCATCCTGCAGCTGGATGTCTCTAATGGCATTCTGTATGGCAGTCTCTGATGGGTTAGCACCATATAATGCCAACCACTCTCGAACTCGTTGCTGAAACAAGTCTTTAACTGACCGGGGTCCTGCATCACCATCCCTCTGATCCATCTCGGCTAGCTCACTGATCAGGGTGGCCTTGTTCTTTGTCCCACCGGTCCCTCCACGGCTCTCAAGTAAGTCTTTCAGCGTGGCTTTCCTGCAGGCTGCATAGCTGGTCATTCACTGTGGTGGTTTTGGAGTGTCCCAGTAACTGGAGAGAAAATCCCACCGCTGCCAACCAATGTAACGGCACCCCAAGAATGAAAGGGGTTAACGCCGTTTAGGATATTCCCTCTCCGAACACACATCCGCTACCGACACTCCACAGTCAGGCGGCCACTTCCCATAGGAATATTTCTTCCAGAAATACGAGACAAACGCTCTGTATGAGGTTTCCAACTGGTCTGACAATCTTTAATGAGAGCAGGCTCTTTTTATACACCAAAATAATACTGCATTAATCTAAATGAACAATGGTCCAACTCCACCCACAACATAACGAGGCCCAATACACATTATATTGACATCTCTTAGCAGACAACAGATGAGTTCATTAGCTAATCCCTTTTCAGTTTAAATGACTATGCATGACCTTTATGTTCCCCAGACTGTCTGTCTGCTAATTTACAATACCCACAATTACAGAGTTAATTATCACTCTTCACAATGAAAGGATCTCTAGCAGCTAGCCGGGACTCTCATTTACATTACACAGGCAGCCAGGTGGCACATCAGCATCTCTCAATTAACTTGTTGAGTTCAGAATCAAACAACCAGTACAAATTGTGGATTAATATTACTATCCCAATTTAGGTAGTCCAAGATATATTTCCTCAGTCACCCTATGCCCAAAGTGACCCCTGTCACACTCAGCATAACAGGATAGTCACTTTGCATCAGCATAGGCAGTTTTAAAGGGATCTGACATCTCAATGAAAATTATTCTGTTACATCAGCATCAGGTGCTTAGTAGCTGGTGGTGATCCAAGACTGATTCATTTTTATGAAGGTCAGACGATCGACCAAGTCGGTGGACAGGCGCACCCTGTGATCCGTTACAAAGCCTCCAGCAGCACTGAATGTGCGTTCCGAAAGAACGCTGGATGCAGGACAGGCCAGTAGCTCAACTGCATACTGTGCAAGCTCTGGCCAGTGATCCATCCTCAAGACCCAGTAACCCAGAGGATTTTTGGTGGGAAAGGTGTCCAAGTCTGATCTTGCTCTTAGGTATTCCTGCACCATGTAAACCAGACGCTGGCGATGGTTGCTGGAACCAATCATACCTTGGGGCTGCAGACTAAAAAATTGTCTGAACGCATCAGTCAGACGGCCACCTTCTCCACCGCTCCTTCTTTGACTGACTGAAGCCTCAGCAACACGTTGTCCAGGACCAGGAATTTGTAACCTCCCAGTCTCTGGGAACGCATTGTACAGACCTTTCTGCAAGGCCTCCCGAAGATGCTTCATCCTCTGCTCCCTTTGCGACGGCAAGATAAGGTCCGCAACCTTACCCTTGTAACGTGGAGGGTGGCCAGCCAGTAATGATCCCTCTCCTTGATAGCACGAATACGAGGATCCTTCCGCAGGCTTTGCAGGATCAGGGAGGCCATGCTGCATAGGTTTGCTGAGGCATTCGGTCCGGAGTCCTCTCGGTCATGTCAAGGTCACCTGTGGCCAGGTGACAGATGCACACCGTAGGGGAACAGGAGTGCACCGCAAGGTAGTGAACCCTATGGCTGACTGCTGCGGATAGGAAACTGGGTGGTTGTGGAAAGCGGGACCAGAGGAGCACAACCGGGATCCTAACGGAAGCTAGAGCCAAGATTCCCCAGGGCGCGGAGTCTAAGACCCAGCAGGTCTTCTCCAGGGCCTCTAGTGGTGAGGATGTTATGCTGCAGGCTGGGACCAGGTCGCGGCCCCTGGAGTTTCCTAGCTCACGCCCCGTAGGATAAGGGGAAAAGAGGGGAAGCAGCAGCACAAGATATGAGAGAACCGAATAACAAGCTGAAGGTCAGGGGCCACAAGCAGACAAGGATAACGAAAGAACGAGCCGAAGGTCAAGGGTCACGAGCAGACAGGGATAGTCGGGGACAAGCCAAATATGTAACAGAGAGACAGACGTAGCACACGGCAGGCAGGAACCCAAACACACAATGCCTAACAAACACGTTGATCAGCAAAGCAGGCTTGCAGTGCACAGGTTAATATAGTGTTCTGTGATAGGGCCTGGGGTGGAGTCTGGCTGGGAGGAGATTTTAAAGGAAGCCAGGTGAAAGGGCTCAGGCCTCTAAGATGAACACATGGGAAGGAAGGTAAGCTGACAGACAAACACTACTGCATATCCATGACAGTACCCTCCCTCTTATGGGCCCTCCCCCGCCTGGGCCCAGGCTTAAAGGGAAATCTCTGATGAAACCTTCTCAACAGATGAGGTGCAGCGACATCAGATGCAGCGATCCAAGACGCCTCCTCAGGACTAAAACCTCTCCAATGCACAAGGTACTGAAGAATGCCTCTGCAGAGCCGAGAATCCAGAACTTGTCTAACCTCGTACTTAAGATTATCCTCAGAGACCGAAAACGAGGTAGGGAGATGACAAGAAGATCTATTGAGGACCAAAGGCTCTCTAGGAATAAGCAAGGGCATGAGAGGATCAACAGGAATCTGAGGAGGGTCCCCTAGACCCTTAAAGGGGAACTGATCATCTTGCACAGGACCATCAGACTGGGCAGATGTCAGTGGAACCCTGAAGTCAGGTTGGTTAGAAGGTGACATGTCGCCGGAGTCAAACTGAATAGCTGAAGGACAAGCAGAATGTCCCGAACAAGAAAAAGTAGGAGGCTCACTGGGCATGGGCTGGACTGGCATAACTAGTACAGAGGCAGAGTGAATAGCTGAGTCAGGTGTAGCGACTACCTGAATCGCATCGCAAGACGTAGCGACTGCAGGACTTGTAGACAAGCTAGCCTGGCTGTGCGTCCAAGGGTGGTTAGGGACAGAGAAATGTAAATGGTTATGCAACCTGGAATGAATGACCGGCTCAGATTCACAGGGGGCAACCTTGGGTAGGCAGGACGAGGAACAGGAGGGACCCCAAGCCAGGATCTGTCCAGTAGTCCAGTCCACATGAGGAGAATGGAGCTGTAACCATGGGAGACCCAAAATTATAGGCGTTGAGGCCTTGGGTAAGATAAGGAAGGATATCCACTCCTGGTGGAGTGTCCCTACCGACATCTTAACAGGGAGGGTCTGGAAGCGGATAGGTCCCCCTGGGAGAACAGTACCATCAATCGCCAAGACCACCAATAGTGTGGTGAGGGGCAAAAGAGTAAGTCTCATGGACGATGCGATTTCCCAGTCCATAAAATTACCAGCGGCTCCGGAATCCAGATATGCTGAGACCGAATGAGAAGAAGCACCAACATGAAGGAACACAGAAAGCAGAAGACGAGAAGGGGAAGGTGATATTTCTGGGTCCAATACTCCACTTTCCAGATGAAGTGGACCCGAACGTTTTTCTGGACAAAGAGAGCAAGTGTCGCGAAAATGACCTTTGCCCCCACAGTAAAGACACAGACCAAGAGTTCTGTGCCTAGCACGTTCCTCGGGGGATAGCCTGGTCCGACCCAGCTGCATGGGTTCCTCAGCTGGTAGGAGATGCTCTACGGGTCGAAGAGAGGGGAGCTCAGGCTGACTAAGAACCAAGGAGTGCTAGCGTTGCTTTTCTAAGGTCCTCTCCTGAAAGCGAATATCGATCTGGTTACACAAGGAGATAACGCCGGCCAGATCAGTGGGGATGGTTCTTCCTGCTAATTCATCCTTCACTCTATCAGACAGACCATGCAAAAAGGTTGCGAGTAAGGCCTCATTGTTCCATCTCAACTCAGCCGACAGTATGCGGAAATGAAGGGCATACTGTCCCACAGAAGCAGACTCTTGGCGGAGACGTAAAAGGGCGCTGGCCGCTGAAGAGACACGAGCCGGTTCTTCGAAGATATTCCGAAAAAGTTTCAAGAAGCCAGACAGGCTAGAAAACACTGGATCATTCAGTTCCCACAGAGGGGCTGCCCAGGCTAAAGCTTCACCATAGAGGAGGGAAATGATATAAGCTACCTTAGCCCGATCAGACAGGAAGTTTTGGGGCTGGAGCTCAAAATGAATTGTGCATTGGCTAAGGAACCCCCTGCAAGCCTTGGAGTCCCCAGAGAAACGGGACGGAGCTGGCAGTTGTAGTGAGTGTGTGGCTGCGACTGGTGCAATAGGTGCAGCCGCTGGTTGTATTTGAGGTTGCGGATTCAGGGTTCCCAAGGAGGCCTGAAGCTGCTCAAAGCGAGAAGCCAGATCCTGGAGGAATCGCATCACCTGAGTCTGATTCGATTCCTGGGTTTCAAGTCTGCAAACTATGCCCTGCAACGGATCATCCACGGGTAACGGGATGTCAGCCGGGTTCATGGCTGATCAAACTGTCAAGGTCACCTGTGGCCAGGTGACAGATGCACACCATAGGGGGACAGGAGTGCACCGCAAGGTAGTGAACCCTATGGCTGACTGCTGCGGATAGGAAACTGGGTGGTTGTGGAAAGCGGAACCAGAGGAGCACAACCGGGATCCTAACGGAAGCTAGAGCCAAGATTCCCCAGGGCGCGGACTCTAAGACCCAGCAGGTCTTCTCCAGGGCCTCTAGTGGTGAGGATGTTATGCTGCAGGCTGGGACCAGGTCGCGACCCCTGGAGTTTCCTAGCTCACGCCCCGTAGGATAAGGGGAAAAGAGGGGAAGCAGCAGCACAAGATATGAGAGAACCGAATAACAAGCTGAAGGTCAGGGGCCACAAGCAGACAAGGATAACGAAAGAACGAGCCGAAGGTCAAGGGTCACGAGCAGACAGGGATAGTCGGGGACAAGCCAAATATGTAACAGAGAGACAGACGTAGCACACGGCAGGCAGGAACCCAAACACACAATGCCTAACAAACACGTTGATCAGCAAAGCAGGCTTGCAGTGCACAGGTTAATATAGTGTTCTGTGATAGGGCCTGGGGTGGAGTCTGGCTGGGAGGAGATTATAAAGGAAGCCAGGTGAAAGGGCTCAGGCCTCTAAGATGAACACATGGGAAGGAAGGTAAGCTGACAGACAAACACTACTGCATATCCATGACAGGTCACTCAGGACGACATGATCCGCAGCCACCTCCTCCCAGCCACGTGCAAGTCCATGGGTGTCTTGGGACTGTAATTGATCCCTTGAAGACTGCTGCTGATGCTGAGTGCTAGGCTCCACCTCCATGCTAACACAATCCTCCTCTTCCTGTGTGATAGGCGGGCCAGCAGGAACACTGTCTGGATAAAGGGGGCCTTGAGAGGTAAGGAAGTCCTCCTCTTCCTCCCTCTGTTCTGCCTCAAGTGCCCTGTCCATTATTCCATGCAGCGTGTGCTCCAACAGGTGGACAAGAGGGACATTGTCACTGATGCATGCACTGTCACTGCTCACCATCCTCGTGGCCTCCTCAAATGGTGCCAGGACAGTGCATGCATCCCTGATCATGGCCCACTGGCGTATGGAAAAAAATCCAAGCTACCCTGACACTGTCCTGGTGCCATATTGCAACAGATACTCATTGATGGCCCTCTGCTGTGTGTGCAGCCACTGCAGCATGGCCAACATAGAGTTCCACCTGGTGGGACAGGTCACAGATTAGGCGGTTCTTGGGCAGGTTGTATTCCTTTTGCAGGTCAGCCAACCGAGCACTGGCATTATATGACCAATGGAAATGCACACAGAGTTTCCTGGCCTGCTTCAGGACCTCCTGTAAGCCCGGGTACCTGCCCAAGAACCGCTGCACCACCAAGTTAAGGACATGAGCCAAACAGGGCACATGGGTCAGTTGTCCCTGTCGGAGGGCGGAGAGGAGGTTGGTGCCATTGTCGCAAACCACCTTTCCTGGCTTAAGCTGGCATGGCGTCAACAACCTCTGAGCCTGCCCCTGCAGAGCTGACAGAATCTCTGCCCCAGTGTGGCTCATGTCCCCTAAGCACACCAGCTCAAGCACTGCATGGCATCTTCTTGCCTGCGTACTTGCGTAGCCCCTTGAACGGCTACGGAGTACCGCTGGTTCCGAGGACAAAGCACAGGAAGAGGCCATGGAGGAAGAAGAAGAGGAGGGGGTGGAGGAGAGAGGTGTGTCAGAATCACCAGTAGTAGCATTTTGGAGGCGTGGTGGCGGAACAACCTCCAACACTACTGCACCTTGTCCTGAATCCTTCCCAGCTGCCAGTAAAGTCACCCAATGCGTCGTGAAAGATAGGTAACGTCCCTGTCCATGCCTGCTCGACCATGAGTTAGCGGTAATATGCACCTTACCACTGACTGCCCTGTCCAGCGAGGCCAAGACATTGCCTTCCACATGCCGGTAGAGAGCCGGAATCGCCTTCCGTGAGAAAAAGTGGCGTTTGGAAACCTGCCACTGAGGAACCGCACATTCCACAAACTCACAGAAGGAGGCAGAGTCTACCAACTGAAAAGGCACGCCCAGTCATTTATAAATACTTGTAGGTACGAATAAAGACTCCGATGAAGCTTGCTTTCAAGCGAAACATGTAAGCAGTTTGCCACTACACCTGCTGTAGTCTAAACATGGGTGTTCGACCCATACAGCTAAGCACCTGATCATTTCCAGATATGACCATCCATTTCACCTCCGGACAGTGCTAAGCTAAGCTATGGCATTAATGCCGATCCAAACCTGGATACATCTGCTACCAGATAACTGCATGGACTCTTTAGCAGACTGGTTGGCTTGAACAGATTAACGCTAATGCACGCTACCACTTTCAACCTGGATTAGAACTTACCTGCTCACACGGAATCCACAAGTGCTGACTCCTCTGATGGGACTACTCCAATGACAGTGGATGCATGATTGAAGGGCTGTTCGACTTGTGAACATTACAGACCGTGAGCTACAATAGCCTTACCTACTGTTACCTCCATGCTATCACAGCGGGTCACCTGCCTTGAACGCCGGGCTTCTCTCATGGTTACACCAACCTCAACCAATACGTGAGTGATCCAGCACTTACAGTATGTGTACAAAGCGTGTATGTTATGCCTACTTCATTATGAACAGTATCCTGATGTCTTTATTCGTACCTACAAGTATTTATAAATGACTGAGCGTGCTTCCAACCCTCCACTCCACTATAAGGTTAATCACCCACATTGAAGGAGGACTTTTTAGCATAACTAGCACTGGACTTGTAATTGATATCGGATGGATGAGTCAGTGATTGGATGATTGTGGTGTGTATGGCCAGTCGGGTGGCCACCCACCCATGTTTACAGTTTAGACTAGTCTGATTTTTAATAATTGGCGAAGGGTGATGTGTTGTTTTTTCTATAATCAAAATGTGTATTAATAATTTATTGCGGTTTACATATTAAAGTCTATATATTTTCCCATAGTTCCTCGTTGAAGAATTCTTTTTGGGAGGACCTGAAGGTCCTCAATCTCCTCTTTTTTTGGATATGCTCAATCAATTCAGAGGAACTATTAATGGGAGCATTCTGTTCATTACAGATGATTCCCTATCCCATATTGGTCATGTTGTTAGGAGAGAGGGAGATTTAAATGCATGATTCAGTGCATCCTTCCCCTGCAACAATAAAGTGGATGAGCTTGCTCTTTATACCTACCCTTTTGTTTTTGTATGCAACTGAAAAGGCAGCAGTTGAAGTGCTAGCAATTTAGCCAAGCTAGCATTCAACCGCTGGGCATGCTTGCCAATGGACTGCATGGCAGATCGACATATGTCTGGTCAAGTACGTGGTGCCCAAGCGGCTCATGTTTTGGCCATGCGAGATACGCTTCAGACATATGTTGCAAATAGCAACGGTGCGATCTGTTGCACACGTCTCAAAAAAGGCCCACACCAAAGAACTTTTGGAATAACACACAGAGACAGCAGCACCCTGACCATGCGGAACACTGCAGTGTGATGCAGTCGGTTGGCTGCCCTTAAGCTGGCCCCTGGAGGACATCCTGCCTCGTTGGAGATGTGCCTCCTCCTCCTCCTCCTATCAGACACCCACGTGGAGTCAGTGACCTCATCATCCCTTCCCTCCTCATCACTGGAGCAAATCTGGCAGTATGCTGCAGCTGGGGGAACATGACTGCCAGATTGCTGTCCTTGTTGGGCACCCCCTCTCTCTGGGCTCACGTTACTGCCTTCCTCTAGCTGGGTACCATCATCGGAGCCTTCAAAGCGCTGGGCATCCTCCTGGAACATGTACCCAACACTGTAGTCAAACAGTTCGGGGGACTCCTCAGGAGGACATGGTGGGGCTAGGGAAGGAGTGACTGATGCCATTGAGCCGAGGGAAGAGGCCGCGTTGGCAGCTGCTTTGCCAGACAAAGTACCCTGAGCCTGGGTGAGAGAGGATGGGGAGGATGAGGACGGCTTGGCCATCCACTCTACCAAGTCTTCAGCATGTTGCGGCTCAACATGGCCAGCTGCCGAAAAGAAGGACAAGCGTGTCCCATGGCCACGTGCTGATGAGGATGCACCATGTCCACGACCAGCACTGTTGCCTCTAGACACAGAGCCTGCTTGCCCTCTTTTATTGGCTCGTGACTGTCTGCCTCTCCTTGTTTGCCTTCCAGACATACTGTACTAATGGCCTGCATTGAGATGTAGCTGCACAAAGGTGGGATGTATATATATATATCTATACTTATTATACTGCAGCTAGCAGAATCAACTGTCTGCTGCAGGGATGAGCCGAACACCCCCCTGTTCGGTTCGCACCAGAACCTGCGAACAGACAAAATGTTCGTGTGAACTTTAGAACCCTATTAAATACAATGGACTCGAACGTTTGAAATCTAAAGTGCTAATTATAAAGGCTTATATGCAAGTTATTGTCCTAAAAAGTGTTTGGGGACCCGGGTCCTGCCCCAGGGGACATGTATCAATGCAAAAATAAGTTTTAAAAACTGCCATTTTTTCGGGAGCAGTGATTTTAATAATGCTTAAAATGAAAAAATAAAAGTGAAATATTCCTTTAAATTTCGTACCTAGGGGGTGTGTATGATATGCATGTAAAGTGGGGCATGTTTCCCGTGCTTAGAACTGTCCCTGCAAAAAATGTCATTTTTGAAGGAAAAAAAGTCATTTAAAACTCACCCGCGGCTATTAATGAATTGTCGGCTCCCGGCAATACATAGAAAAGTCATTGATAAAAAAAAAAAAACGTGGGGGTCCCCCAGAATTCAATTACCAGGTCCTTCAGGTCTGGAATGGATATTAAGGGGAACCCCGCCGCAAATTAAAAAAAAAAATGTGTGGAGTTCCCTCAAATATCCATACCAGGCCCTTCAGATCTTGCATGGATTTTAAGGGGAACTCCACCCCAGATAAAAAAAAATGGCGTGGAGTCCCCCCAATAATCCATACCAGACCCTTATCCGAGCACGCAACCTGGCCGGCCGCAGGGGAAAAGGGGGGGACAAGAGAGCGGCCCCCCCTCCCTCCTGAACCGTACCAGGCCACATGCCCTCAACATGGGGAGGATGTCCCCATGTTGATGGGGACAAGGGCCTCATCCCCACAACCCCTGCCCGGTGGTTGTGAGGGTCTGCGGGCGGGGGGCTTATCGGAATCTGGTAGACCCCTTTAACAAAGGGGACCCCCAGATTCCGCCCCCCCCTATGTGAATTGGTAAGGGGTACATTGTACCCCTACCATTTCACGAAGAAAGTGTCAAAAAATGTAAAAAAAAAACACACAAACACCTTGAAAAAGTCCTTTATTAAAAAAACAAAAACATTCCAGCGGAGAAATCCAGTGTCCCACGGCGATCCGATGTCCAGCGCTGTCCGTCATTGGCTGAGCCTGAGCGGACCTGATGGGGAACTTCCTCCGCAGTCTATTACATGTATAGACACGCCCGTTCTAAAGTTCCCCATCAGGTCAGCTCAGCCAATGACTCGGTGTAAGGCTGAGGACCTGATGCGGAACATGAGAAGGGGCGGGTCTATACATGTATTACAAAGTGAGAGAAGTTCCCCATCAGGTCCGCCCCCTCGGAATGTCGGACCCCGCCTATGTCATTGGCCTGAGCAGGTAACTTCCTTCACTGTGTAATTAAAATTTACACAGTGAAGGAAGTTTCCCGCTCAGACCAATGACGTAGGCGGGGTCTGACATACCGAGGGGGCGGACCTGATGGGGAACTTTCTTCGCTGCGTAATACATGTATAGAGTCTATACATGTATTACACAGTGAATGAAGTTCCCCATCAGGTCCGCCCCCCTCGGGATGTCAGATCCCGTCTACGTCAATTACACAGTGAAGGAAGTTCCCCGCTCAGGCCAATGACGTAGGCGGGGTCCGACATACCGAGGGGGCGGACCTGATGGGGAACTTCTCTCACTTTGTAATACATGTATAGACCCGCCCCTTCTCATGTTCCGCATCAGGTCCTCAGCCTTACACTGAGTCATTGGCTGAGCGGACCTGATGGGGAACTTTAGAAGGGGCGGGTCTATACATGTAATAGACTGCGGAGGAAGTTCCCCATCAGGTCCCCTCAGGCTCAGCCAATGACGGACAGCGCTGGACATTGGATCGCCGCGGGACACTGGATTTCTCCGCTGGAATGTTTTTTTTTTTTTTTTTAATAAAGGACTTTTTCAAGGTGTTAGTGTGTTTTTTTTTTTTACATTTTTTTTTACATTTTTTGACACTTTCTTTGTGAAATGGTAGGGGTACTATGTACCCCTTACCAATTCACATAGGGGGGGCCGGGATTTGGGGGTCCCCTTTGTTAAAGGGGTCTTCCAGATTCCGATAAGCCCCCCGCCCGTGGACCCCCACAACCACCGGGCAAGGGTTGTGGGAATGAGGCCCTTGTCCCCATCAACATGGGGACATCCTCCCCATGTTGAGGGTATGTGGCCTGGTACGGTTCAGGAGGGATGGGGGGCCGCTCTCTCGTCCCCCCCTTTTCCCCTGCGGCCGGCCAGGTTGCGTACTCGGATAAGGGTCTGGTATGGATTTTTGGGGGGACTCCACGCCATTTTTTTTTAAATTTGGGGTGGAGTTCCCCTTAAAATCCATGCCAGATCTGAAGGGCCTGGTATGGATATTTGAGGGAACTCCACGCATTTTTTTTTTAAATTTGCGGCGGGGTTCCCCTTAATATCCATTCCAGACCTGAAGGGCCTGGTAATTGAATTCTGGGGGACCCCCACGCTTTTTTTTTTTTTTTTTTATCAATGACTTTTCTATGTATTGCCGAGAGCCAACAATTCATTAATAGCCGTGAGTGAGTTTTAAATGACTTTTTTTCCTTCAAAAATGACACTTTGTGCAGGGACAGTTCTAAGCACGGGAAACATGCACCACTTTACATGCATATCATACACACCCCCTAGGTACGAAATTTAAAGGAATATTTCACTTTTATTGTTTCACTTTAAGCATTATTAAAATCACTGCTCCCAAAAAAACGTTAGTTTTAAAAAAATAAATTTGCATTGATACATGTCCCCTGGGGCAGGACCCGGGTCCCCAAACACTTTTTATGATAATAACTTGCATATAAGCCTTTATAATTAGCACTTTAGATTTCTCCCATAGACTTTTCGAATTTGCCACGAACACCCCAATTTGTTTGCTGTTCGGCGAACGGGCGAACAGGCAATGTTCGAGTCGAACATGAGTTTGACTCGAACTCGAAACTCATCCCTAGTCTGCTGTGGTATTAGTATGAGAACACCAGCAATTGTCTTCAGTTAGTTTTAGGTGCACACTGTGCAGAGGACACAGTACACTAACTGAAAATAAAGCAGATCCCTGCCTGTGGTATTGATATGAGAACACCACCAATTGTATTCAGGTACCTTTAGGTGAACGCTGTGCAAAGGAGAGAAGACGTTGCTGGAAGAGGCAGCAGAGGAGCAAGGTATACCCTATGAAACCACGGTTGGAAGCGGTGAAAAGGTTGCAGTAATCCCTGTTTGCATACAAGAACTGGAGTTCATCATCCGGAGCAGTGGAGATCTATTAAGGCTGTATCTGTAAGGTGAGAGGCTGGTGTCAACGGGGGAGGATTGTACATGCATATCGATTTCCTACTGATTCCCTTTTGATGTGATGAGTTGGATTCCCACGCCTGTTCTTTTTCTTCTTTTTTCCTGCTCTTGGCTGCTGATATTTTCAATTTTTTTTGGAAAGATTAGCACTTTATGTGTGAACTTTTTACACATATATATATTATTCCTTTGGGACACATCAACATTTGGATGTTTTTTTGTATTTTCTGTTAACAAATTTTTTCTTTTTTTTGCACATTATGCATGTTTATTAACAGTCATTATCATTGTGTATTGACGCTATTAAGCACTTTCATTGGATTTGTTCATTTATATTTTAGCGCTCATACAGCACGTTAATAATCTATTATTGTTCACGGACATTTAGCGCTGCTTCATTATTATTTTTTTTTACACATGCATACTTACATCCCACAATGAATAGTTGTCATGTATACAAAACAATCCGTCTCGGTTCACGGCAGAGGAACCAGCCAGTTTGGATGGACTATCCCGATGGTATAAAGCCCAACCAAGTTATGGTGCAATCAGGATTCCAAATTGGTAATCACAATGCGGCTCTAAAAGGAGGTGCAGAGCGGCAATGATAATAGGAAGCACGGGGGCATGCTGGAGAGAGACTCAGAAAAGCCCAGCAAAGCTCGAAAGGTAGCCCCAATTAAAGCAAGGGCTAACACTGTCTCTATAAGAAAATAAAATGAGTGTATATAAATATAAATATCCTTTCATATGGATAGCATAACATCTAGTCCAAATAGGATGCAATAGCCCCAACTTGAGAGGATTGAGTATGTGAAGCTTAGTTATATATTCTTTACCTTAAGGACAGAGACACGGCGGACATCTGGATCCTGGCTATGCAGCAGGATAAATAAATTAAGTTCAACTTTATATATGGCCGCAGGTGTATAGACAGCCAATCGTGATCTGGCTGAAAAACCACGCCAAAAAGGAGGGAGGAGTAAAGGGCGGGTTCCAGGACATGAAGCGCCGTGCTCAGCCCAGAAGAGCGGAAGGAAAGAGAGGAGAGGAGCTCTCGCAAGGAAGGGGCGCCCTCGGTCCTAGCGGCGTCCGGCGTCAGCGCGAACATCATTCTTTAGGTGTAGCTTGTATTCAACATGTTCTGTCACAAATCAGCCATCACGAGCATTCGTTTAATGAATTTATAGTTCAAGCTTTGGACTTTGTGCTGAGACACAACGTCTTCACATTCGATGGCCAATGCTTCCTCCAGGTGCAGGGCGTAGCCATGGGCACCAGTTGTGCCCCTGGCTACGCCAACCTGTACCTGGAGGAGTGGGAGCGTGCCATTTTCTCCAGTGAGGATCTCTCGATGTACCTGTGCCATGTAGCTTTATGGCATAGGTACATCGATGACATCTTCGTTGTTTGGACGGGCTCCCAGCAGCTACTCGAGGAATGCCTTACTGCCCTAAATATTAATAAATTTAATCTGAAATTTACAATGGTATCAGATCCCAACAACATAACCTTTTTGGATGTGGAAATTTTTAGAGATGAGGAGAACATGTTATCCTGTAAACTGTTTCGTAAACTCACTGCAGGTAATACCATCCTGCATTACTCCAGCTTCCATCCTAGGCCTTTGGTCGAATCCATTCCGTATGGACAATATTTAAGAATCAAACGGAATAGTTCTAATGCTGTAGACTACAAAAAAGAAGCGAACAACCTTAGAAAACGGCTCCTGGCAAGGGGATACAGCCATATATGCCTTAAAAAAGCATTCAAACAAATTTTGAATCAAAGCTGTCATGACCTATTAGCACCTAAACAGAAGAGAAATGTGGAAAATGACCATCGTATCATTACCACATACTCTGATGACCATGATCAGATATTTCAAATCTGTCAAAAACATTGGCATCTCTTGACTGCAGACCATGTGATAGGACCATTAGTACCCCCTAGACCGGCCATTACCTATAAACGTGCATATAAAGAGAGAAAATACTGCGCTAATCTAAAATAGTGAATAAAAATAAAGCTGCTACATAAAATGTGACTAAAATTAATAAACATGGAATGAAGATGTAGCGCTAAGTGAAGAAATGAAGCCCAATAATTTGGGCCTCCAATCAAACCAAAGTGATAAATAATATCAATATAATGAGTCCATACAGTGTCCATAGAAAATTTTCGTGTTGTGAAGAAAGAACATGTAGCACTGAAGGGTCATCACATGACTCTTGTAGAAAAAGAGAGGTAGAATACTCTTACCGGAACATTAGACCTGTGGTTTAGGCAGGTCAAATAGGCATACGAAATCCCAGTGGCACTCCTCATCAGTTAGTCTGGAAACTGGATCAGATGGGTCCCCAATGTAGACTATCCGGTAGGCTCCCCGACTTGACAGCAGACTCTGGGTTTCACACCAATTCAGGTGGTCCTCCGATGGAACTGGAACCGCCACTCAGCAAGGAGACTCTTTACCACGGTGAATATTAGTAACCAGTGGCCAAAGGAAGCTATTACTTGACCAACCACCCATGTGAGGAGAAAAGAAGGGAAGGAATGCTCCAATGGTGCAGGTCAATGAGGGTTTATTCAACCAACATAAAAGTGATCACAAACAATAAAAACGTTTAAAAAAGGGCAGTGAATGAGGTAGTGTACCAAGCCCTACGCGTTTCGAACAAATGTTCTTCAACAGGGGCATCAACCAACCTCTTCCACTGCAGAAATATATATAGTGAACAAATAAAATCTAACAAGGTTCTCAACCAATCAGACAGATAATTGATTACAACATATGATTGGGTAAACAGCTCACCAGATCCAAGGTGGGTAGTCTCCACCTCCAGGTCAACCTACCACATTCGCTATACGGTTCGCACCTCCCAGGAAGCAAACCATGATAGGCCGAGCCGGAGATGGACCCAAGCGACTGCCAATAACCTTTGTTCAAAAAGCCCGCCATGAGAAAGTGGGTTGGAGACAACGTGCAGTGTTCAACGCCCACACCACATCTCAACGCCCACCCAAGCATGCCATGCAGCAGTATACATAATAAATAATATGCAATATATAAAAACAAATATGTGTGGCTAAAACGCCACTTACATACACGGTACAACTCGCATTGTATCCAATCTGGGACAAATAGTATCATGCAAACGATGAGTAGAAACAGGAAGTGTCATGTAACCAAAGCGAGGCTTGGAAAGCCTTGCTTCCTGTATGTAAAACACTCATCTGTCACTAAAAAGTCTACCAAGCCTCTCTCTCACAAAGAGGCCTGGAGCGCATGGACACTCTACGATGAGTAGAAACAGGAAGTGTCATGTAACCAAAGCGAGGCTTGGAAAGCCTCGCTTCCTGTACATAAACACTCATCTGTCACTAAAAAGTCTGCCAAGCCTCTCTCTCACAAAGAGGCCTGGAGCGCATGGACACCACCAAGTAATATCAAACAGGCTAAAAAGACCTTAAAGTAACAGCACCATCTTGTGGTAAATAAAGAAAAGTGCTGGAATAAAATTATCTACGCCCATAAGAGACCAGAATTGGTTCTCTGGGTTCGTTATATAGATGACATCCTCCTCCTATGGAATGGCAGCCAAGCATCTCTAGATGATTTTATGGTCTCGCTTAACGCCAACGAACGTGGTATTAGGCTGAGCCATGAAGGCAAACGAGGCAAACGAGGGGGCATCAAGAAAAAGAAGACGCGTATAATAGGAGAAGGCATCTTCTATCTAACTGATATTGTTTTTAATGAAGAGGAACTTAAAATTTTAGACTTAGGCTTAAAATATGCACCTGATAAGAATCTGGATAAATTTGAAACATACATAGACTTACAAAAATTCGCAAGAAAGATGAACATCAAAAAATTATTTGCCTCAAAAGAACCCAACAACAAAGAAAAAAACTCAGACACTTACTACAAACATTCTAAACTAAAGAACAATTCGGTCTTCAACCCCAAAATGCAACAAAATGAAAGCATTTTGGTATTCAAGAAGATGGTGGAAGAAGACATCAGAAAGCTGAAGACTAGGGATGAGCTTCGAGTTCGAGTCGAACTCATGTTCGACTCGAACATTGCCTGTTCGCCCGTTCGCCGAACAGCGAACAAATTGGGGTGTTCGCGGCAAATTCGAAAAATCTATGGGAGAAATCTAAAGTGCTAATTATAAAGGCTTATATGCAAGTTATTGTCCTAAAAAGTGTTTGGGGACCCGGGTCCTGCCCCAGGGGACATGTATCAATGCAAAAAGAAGTTTTAAAACTAACGTTTTTTCGGGAGCAGTGATTTTAATAATGCTTAAAATGAAAAAATAAAAGTGAAATATTCCTTTAAATTTCGTACCTGGGGGGTGTGTATGATATGCATGTAAAGTGGCGCATGTTTCCCGTGCTTAGAACTGTCCCTGCAAAAAATTTCATTTTTGAAAGAAAAAAATGCATTTAAAACTGACTCGCGGCTATTAATGAATTGTCGGCTTTTATCAATACATACAAAAGTCATTGATAAAAAAAAAAAAAAAAAAGCGTGGGGGTTCCCCAGAATTCAATTACCAGGCCCTTCAGGTCTGGAATGGATATTAAGGGGAACCCCGCCGCAAATTTTAAAAAAAATTGACGTGGGGTTCCCCCAAATATCCATTCCAGGCCCTTCAGATCTGGCATGGATTTTAAGGGGAACTCCACCCCAAATTTAAAAAAAAAATGGCGTGGAGTCCCCCTAAAAATCCATACCAGACCCCTTATCCGAGCATGCAACCTGGCCGGCCGCAGGGGAAAAGGGGGGGACGAGAGAGCGGCCCCCCCTCCCTCCTGAACCGTACCAGGCCACATGACCTCAACATGGGGAGGATGTCCCCATGTTGATGGGGACAAGGGCCTCATCCCCACAACCCTTGCCCGGTGGTTGTGGGGGTCTGCGGGCGGGGGGCTTATCGGAATCTGGAAGACCCCTTTAACAAAGGGGACCCCCAGATCCCGGCCCCCCCCATGTGAATTGGTAAGGGGTACATTGTACCCCTACCATTTCACGAAGAAAGCGTAAAAAAATGTTTAAAAAAACACACAAACACCTTGAAAAAGTCCTTTATTTAAAAAAAAACCAAAAAAACATTCCAGCGGTGAAATCCAGTGTCCCGCGGCGATCCCGATGTCCAGCGCTGTCCTTCATTGGTTGTGCCTGAGCGGACCTGATGGGGAGCTCCCTCTCTGTATTTTAAATGTATAGATCCGCCCCTTCTAAAGTTCACCATCAGGTCCGCTCAGCGGACCAGATACGGAACATGAGAAGGGGCGGGTCTATACATGTATTACCAAAGTGAGAGCAGTTTACATAGTGAAGGAAGTTCCCCGCTCAAGCCAATGACGTAGGCGGGTCCGACATACCGAGGGGGCGGACCTGATGGGGAACTGCTCTCACTTTGGTAATACATGTATAGACCCGCCCCTTCTCATGTTCCGCATCTGGTCCGCTGAACGGACCTGATGGGGAACTTTAGAAGGGGCGGGTCTATACATTTAAAATACTGAGAGGGAGTTCCCCATCAGGTCCGCTCAGGCACAACCAATGAAGGACAGCGCTGGACATCGGGATCGCCGCGGGACACTGGATTTCACCGCTGGAATGTTTTTTTTTTTTTTAATAAAGGACTTTTTCAAGGTGTTTGTGTGTTTTTTTTAAACATTTTTTTACGCTTTCTTCGTGAAATGGTAGTGGTACAATGTACCCCTTACCAATTCACATAGGGGGGGGCGGGATCTGGGGGTCCCCTTTGTTAAAGGGGTCTTCCAGATTCCGATAAGCCCCCCGCCCGCAGACCCCCACAACCACCGGGCAAGGGTTGTGGGGATGAGGCCCTTTCCCCATCAACATGGGGACATCCTCCCCATGTTGAGGGCATGTGGCTTGGTACGGTTCAGGAGGGAGGGGGGCCGCTCTCTCATCCCCCCCTTTTCCCCTGCGGCCGGCCAGGTTGCGTGCTCGGATAAGGGGTCTGGTATGGATTTTTAGGGGGACTCCACGCCATTTTTTTTTTAAATTTGGGGTGGAGTTCCCCTTAAAATCCATGCCAGATCTGAAGGGCCTGGAATGGATATTTGGGGGAACCCCACGTCAATTTTTTTTAAATTTGCGTGGGGGTTTCCCCTTAATATCCATTCCAGACCTGAAGGGCCTGGTAATTGAATTCTGGGGAACCCCCACGCTTTTTTTTTTTATCAATGACTTTTGTATGTATTGCCGGGAGCCGACAATTCATTATAGCCGCGAGTTAGTTTTAAATGCATTTTTTTCTTTCAAAAATGAAATTTTTTGCAGGGACAGTTCTAAGCACGGGAAACATGCGCCACTTCACATGCATATCATACACACCCCCCAGGTATGAAATTTAAAGGAATATTTCACTTTTATTTTTTCATTTTAAGCATTATTAAAATCACTGCTCCCGAAAAAACGGCCGTTTTTAAAACTTCTTTTTGCATTGATACATGTCCCCTGGGGCAGGACCCCGGTCCCCAAACACTTTTTAGGACAATAACTTGCATATAAGCCTTTATAATTAACACTTTAGATTTCGAACGTTCGAGTCCATTGTATTTAATAGGGTTCTAAAGTTTACACGAACATTTTGTCTGTTCGCAGGTTCTGGTGCGAACCGAACAGGGGGGTGTTCGGCTCATCCCTGCTGAAGACCAGTAAAACAAAAAGTGATAAGGTCTGGAAAACCATTAAGGAAATAGAGAAGAAAAAGGACATTGTAATTCGACCGGCAGACAAAGGGGGAGGCCTGGTCATCATTAAGAAAAAAGACTATGAGACAGAAATGGATAACTTATTAAGTGTACGGGACACATATAAGAAATTAAGAGGCAACCCAAAAATAGAATATGAAAAGAAGCTGAGAACCCTCATTAAAAAAGGAGAAGACAAGGGGATCCTAACCAAAAAAGAAGCCACCTTCCTGACCCCAGAAACAGCCAAAACACCAGTGATCTATTACGTTCCCAAAATGCATAAAAACCAAACTACACCACCCGGTAGACCCATCATAAGTGGAATTGATTCCCTATTTTCAAGACTGGGTTCCTACATAGATGGATTTCTACAACCTTTGGTGGCAGAAGGCAGATCATACTTAAAAGACAGCAGACAACTCATTTCAGAAATAAAGGACTTTAGAACTAAAGAAAGTGACATATTAGTGACGATCGATGTCAATACACTCTATACAAATATCATACAAAAAGATGGCATCAGCAGTGTGGAATGGGCCCTGTATAAACGAACAAATATGAAAGAACAACAAATCAAATTCATATTGGAAGGATTGGGAATGGCCATGAGCCATAATTATTTCTGGTATAAGGGTGAGCACTACACCCAAACCAAAGGAGTAGCAATGGGAGCCAAATATGCTCCAAGTGTAGCCAACCTCTTTCTGAATAGATGGGAGGAAGAACAGGTCTTCAGTATACACAGAGAACATCTAACCCTCTACAGAAGATATATAGATGATTTTGTGATAATATGGGGCGGCACAGAGGAACAACTACAAGACTTTTTTGATGAGATCAATCAGAACATCTATGGGATCACTTTCACAGGCACCTGGAGCAAGCAGAGTATAGACTATCTGGACCTGCAAATATACAAACATGATGGAAACCTGAACACAAGGACCTTTTTTTAAAAAGACCGATAGGAGCGGCTATATTCCAACAAAAAGTTGTCACCACCCAAAATGGATTGGAAACATACCGAAAGGTCAACTAATGCGTATTTTCCGGAACTGCAGTAACCCACATGAATATGAACAACAAGCAAATACAATCATTAGCAAGTTCATAGATAAAGGCTACAAAGAAAAAGAACTACTCGCCCTAAAACAACAAGTTAAAAACATGGATAGAAACACCATGATAGCAGGCAGCACTGCAAATAAAAAGAAAAAGAAAAACTTGGACATGGCCTTCCTTACTGGTTTTAACAGACAACACAAAAACGTAGAAAAGATAATCAGAAAACACTGGCCCATCCTACAATCCGACAAGGTCCTCAGAAACATACAACCACACAAACCATCTTTCATCTACAGAAAAGCACCGAATTTGAGAAACAGACTGGTACATAATGTACTGGACCCACCAAAACAAATTAAAATCTTCAAAAACCTCAAAGGTTTTTTTAAGTGTGGCCAATGCCTTCCTTGCAGAACCAGTCAAAAGACTGATAAGAAAATATCTAAATTTACCTCAACCTCCAACGGGTCTGAACACAACATCAGGACATATGTGCTAGAATGTCCTTGCCACAAACAGTATGTAGGCAGAACCACATGTCAGAGTAAGAGAACACATTAACAACATTAAGAATGCCTTTCCTAAACACAGTGTGTCCAGACACTTTAGGGATCATCACAACAAAGACCCCTCCTGTATGTTTTTTTACGGCATAGACAGAATTAAAGGACATTGGAGGGGTGAAAATAAGAAAATTAAAATTTCACAAAATGAAACAAAGTGGATATACCAGCTTGATATACTCTCCAACCATCAGGAATGAATATAGATCTTGATCTGAACTGTTTCCTTACCAATTATTAACATTTTCCAATGTAACTAGTTCCATCTCTCCTCCAACATACATACTGATAATTTTTCAGTATATAGGTTTTTCCACATGTTTTTACATGGTTCTTATTTATTGCAATTTCTAAACATGCATTTTAAACATGCATTTTATGCCTTTTACATGCGGTTTTATATGCATTTCTGTATCCTTAAATTACTCATACATCATTTTATGCCTCCTCAATTTTCATATACCACATACCTTTTACCTCATTTTGGTACATTATTTTATGTCTCCTTAATCCTCATTCATATACTGCCTACCCTCTACTTCATCTTATTGATTTCACACATGTATATATATGTAATTTAAACTAGTAACATTTTAGATCTCCTCATTTATATTTTATATTTTCTTCTTATATGTAGTATACATTTGTTTGTTTATTATATTGCCTCTAAAAGTTGGCTATCTAAGGTGCTTCGTGAAGTTATGTAAATGTTTTTAGTTTTTAGCATATAGCCCCACGGTTTCATGTCATAATATGGCCGCCGCAGCCTTTAGTCTGCAAACAGAACCAAATAGGGCCGCCAGATTAATTTAATCCAGACCGTTGTAGACCTTGAGCTCCGGTCTGCAAAACTTACCAAACATGGCCGCCGGCCTTCTGTCCTTAAAATCACACCCAAAATGGCCACCATGCAAATTCACGCATGCGCACATGTGACCAGAGGGGCTATAAATTGAACTAGGAAGTGAAGCACGACGTTACGCTCCCGATGACGTCAATCTGACGAAACACGTAGGACGGAGTCACGTCACATCGTCACTTCCAATAGCTTGGATCGCTCTTTACTGGCTAAGCGCCATTTTAAATGCTTTTACTGTCTAACATAATGTGAGTACCCCTTTTTTTCCAGATTTTACCAATAAATCAATTTTTTACGGGTTCACACTATGGGCATCCTTCTTTCTTCTTTTTTATAATCCTCACCTTCTCGGAGATCCACAAGGGACCATAGGAGCCATCCCCGATTTCCTGAGACTGCTACACAGTGGCATATACTGTGACCGCATCATACCCCCTGAGGGTATGAAGGATCTGGTGAGTGTAACATCTTAAACAATCACGGATAATCACATTCACGGTACAGGCTACTAAAACAAGCACAGAAGTCACCAATTTACCTGTCACCAATTTTGGACTTTCTCAGCAATTGGACTTTATTTTATTTTATCTCATGTTGAACATTTTACTTGCATCACCAGAGTGTACCACGGATCATTTAAACACTCGTTTAACTGTTTAATTACTTGGGATGAGCACAATCTCGGCTGGGTTCAGCAAACACCCGGCCGAGATAACATTTAAATCCATTGAAATCCATTGTCATTTTATTTAATTTATTTGTTTGCACCGCATCTCTTACAGCATCACACCGGTAGCATTTATTTGTTCCACAGCACCCTTACTAGCTAGTCCATAGCTAGCAAACACCCGGCCGAGCCGGAATTGGAATTTTATACTATCTATTCTTTTCAATCAGATCTTGTTACCCACTGGAACACTTATCAACATTATCACCTTTGAAGGGCACTACTATAGCCAAAGCAAACACCAGGCAGAGACACACTATTTCTACACTTCACATCCCAATAGTAACTTTAACTAGAGGTCTCACTCTGCATCTAAACTTAGATTTTGAACACAACTCAGGCTTTGTATATACCTTCACCGGATGGATACACAGTAAACATCAGGCAGAGCCTGCTTTACATTTTTTAAATTTTTTACAATTTTTTATAATCCTTTACAATTTTTACCATTTTCCATCTCCTAGCAGATTGGTTTATGTGAGAACAGCGCCACCACTACACCCCTCATTTTATTTCACATTCTTGCTCCACCTACCCAGGAGGCAGCAATAAGTAGAGGCAGCAGTTCTGATCACTGTGTTGCATTTGAAATCCTTTGCGCGGAGTCACCCCACTTTTTCTTCATGAAGCTAGTTCTACATCAGTCCATTTTTTGGATTTGGAAATCAAAGTGGTTGACAACCGGTTGGAATTCTCCAAGTTTTTCAAGCCTACCGATCGTAACGATTACATCCCTCGAGACAGCTGCCATCATTCACAATGGCTTAAGTCAGTACCAAAGAGACAGTTCCTCCAGTTGCGGAGGAACTGCTCTAAAGTCAGTGATTTTGTTTCACAAGCAGCTGTCCTGAGGGGCCGTTTTATCGATAAAGGCTATTCACCCGGAGATCTTGATGAGGAGATCGATCGGATCCAGCGGATCGATCGGGACTTCCTACTTCTGGTTGGTCCCCCCAAAGCTACCAATGAGAAGTTTAAGTGGTCTTTCTTCACTACTTACTCTGTGCAGTCTCGCCAGGTAAAAGAAATACTGAATAAACACTGGAATGTCCTTAGAAGCGATGCACTTTTAGGTGCGGTGCTACCTGAACGGGCGGGGTGATCTTTTTTTTTTTTTATAAATCTTTTTTATTGAATTTTTATAAAACATACACACAATTTGCCCACATCTAGGCACAACAGCTGCCCACGCAGGGGCCATTACCCTGTGTCAGCATCAGACCGTCACAGGGCGACAAATAACAAAAAACTTAACTTAGTCTATACTACAACCCCAAGCTTGGGGAGAGGGTTCATTCAATATGCATCATGCTTCAAAGTGTTATTGTTAGAGGAAGGTAGCCTGGAGACATTTTTTGGGTTAATAATCGATATTCCAAAGATACAATATAAGTCTAGACCGTGGTCACTGTATCACTTGCCGTGCTTCTGTCATCTAACCAACAGTTCCATACCTTTTCAAATTTGTGCGGACAACCTCTAGACAAGTACGTGGCTCTATATAGGGGCAAACTGGCATTAATTAAGTTTTGGGCGGGGTGATCTTTAGAGGTGCCCGGTCTGTCCAGTGTGACATCGCACCAAATGTTATAGACCCTCCTAAACGTATCTCTTTTTTTCAAAATTGCAAGGGCTATTTTCCGTGTCGCAAGTGCAATGTTTGCGCACATAACATTAGTGGGAGACGCAAGAGTGAGACCTTCCAGTCTACGGCTACACTTAAGACTTACCATATGAAGTGTTTCACTACTTGCGCCACGCAATACATTGTTTACTTGCTGACATGCCCGTGCAAAAAACAATATGTGGGACGTACGATCCGAACCTTCACTATAAGGGTGAATGAGCATATTGCCGACATAAAAAATGGGAAAACCAATCATAGTGTCCCGCGACACTATCTTGAACACCATGATCGAGACCCCACAGGCACTCAGTTTTTAGCCATAGATCAGTACGTTTCACATTGGAGGGGAGAATCTAGGATTCGGGGAGTATCCCGACTTGAAACGTACTGGATCTATGAGCTTTGCACCTATGCCCCCCACGGAATGAATGTTGAATGGGATATCAATTCATTCATCAATAAGGCTTGAGTGCCCTTCCCTTCTTTCCGTGGATTAATAAGATTTTTCGCTATGTGTGCGTATGCAAATCTCCTTGTACTTTGCTTTGTGTGCGCCCTCTTTTAGGTCCTGGTCCATTTTTTATTTATTTTCTCTAGGGTGTCTTAAGTGCTCCCCATATTTGTAATTTATTTTGGTGTTTAGGTTATTTTATGTACTGTCTACAGATCCATTGACCTGGTAGACTCTTAGATAATTTTATTCCAGCACTTTTCTTTATTTACCACAAGATGGTGCTGTTACTTTAAGATCTTTTTAGCCTGTTTGATATTACTTGGTGGTGTCTGTGCGCTCCAGGCCTCTTTGTGAGAGAGAGGCTTGGCAGACTTTTTAGTGACAGATGAGTGTTTATGTACAGGAAGCAAGGCTTTCCAAGCCTCGCTTTGGTTAGATGACACTTCCTATTTCTACTCATCGTAGAGTGTCCATGCGCTCCAGGCCTCTTTGTGAGAGAGAGGCTTGGTAGACTTTTTAGTGACAGATGAGTGTTTAACATACAGGAAGCGAGGATTTCCAAGCCTCGCTTTGGTTACATGACACTTCCTGTTTCTACTCATCGTTTGCATGATACTATTTGTCCCAGATTGGATATAATACGAGTTGTACCGTGTATGTAAGTGGCGTTTTAGCCACACATATTTGTTTTTATATATTGCATATTATTTATTATGTATACTGCTGCATGGCATGTTTGGGTGGGCGTTGAGATATGGTGTGGGCGTTGAACGCTGCACGTTGTCTCCAACCCACTTTCTCATGGCGGGCTTTTTGAACAAAGGTTATTGGCAGTCGCTTGGGTCCATCTCTGGCTTGGCCTATCATGGTTTGTGTCCTGGGAGGTGCGAACCGTATAGCGAACGTGGTAGGTTGACCTGGAGGTGGAGACTACCCACCTTGGATCTGGTGAGCTGTTTACCCAATCATATCTTGTAATCAATTATCTGTCTGATTGGTTGAGAACCTTGTTAGATTTTATTTGTTCACTATATATATTTCTGCAGTGGAAGAGGTTGGTTGATGCCCCTGTTGAAGAACATTTGTTCGAAACGCATAGGGCTTGGTACACTACCTCATTCACTGCCCCTTTTTAAACGTTTTTATTGTTTGTGATCACTTTTATGTTGGTTGAATAAACCCTCATTGACCTGCACCATTGGAGCATTCCTTCCCTTCTTTTCTCCTCACATGGGTGGTTGGTCAAGTAATAGCTTCCTTTGGCCACTGGTTACTAATATTCACCGTGGTAAAGAGTCTCCTTGCTGAGTGGCGGTTCCAGTTCCTTCAGAGGACCACCTGGATCGGTGTGAAACCCAGAGTCTGCTGTCAAGTCGGGGAGCCTACCGGACAGTCTACATTGGGGACCCATCTGATCCAGTTTCCAGGCTAACTGATGAGGAGTGCCACTGGGATTTCGTATGCCTATTTGACCTGCCTAAACCACAGGTCTAATGTTCCGGTAAGAGTATTCTACCTCTCTTTTTCTACAAGAGTTATGTGATGACCCTTCAGTGCTACATGTTCTTTCTTCACAACACGAAAATTTTCTATGGACACTGTATGGACTCATTATATTGATATTATTTATCACTTTGGTTTGATTGGAGGCCCAAATTATTGGGCTTCATTTCTTCACTTAGCGCTACATCTTCATTCCATTACCTATAGACAAGCTACATCCTTACGGGATATGCTCGTCCAGAGCGAATTTCAGGGTGCCATCAGAGGTGACCCATGCAAGGAATTTGGAACCTTCCAATGTGGAAGCTGTACGTATTGTAAATACATGAATACAAGAAAGAACATTTATTTACCTAATGGTTCCAAATTTCGGCCAAAACATTATGCGAATTGTCAAACAACTGGAACAGTATACCTACTTATTTGCAGTTGTAACTGCTTCTATGTGGGTAAAACCATACAAAAATTATGGCAAAGACTATACCGTCACCTTAAAGCGATGTGGGACAAAGACCCGGATCTACCTCTTGCTAGATATGTTGCTCAAGTCCAAAGTGGTACTATACCAAAGATTGAGGTGGTGGTTCTCGACAGGGTCCACCGCAGCCCCTGAGGGGGCGATTTTGACAAATACCTCCTCCAGAAGGAGCTAAGGTGGATCTCGACCTTGAACGCCACCTCACCTCCAGGCTTTAATCAAGCCATCAATTTCAAACCCTTTTTACCCGGTTTCTCTTCTGGGAAATTTGATAGGGATCTGTTGAATTATTGCCATATTTTGTATAGCACTGTTTTGTTGTCCCCTTTATTGCTCCTTTTCCTCCCCTCTCCCCTTGTCCCCCCTTCCTCTGGTTTACCTTCCCCCCTCCCCCTTCCCTATCCACATCCCCCCAAAAACGTCATTTGTATAACTTTTTGGTTGACAGTCCAATGGGACATATGTATTTCAGTAATTATATTACTTTACTGTATACTATGCTATTTCATCCTACTATTTGTGTGTTACCTTCTTATAGATCTCGTGTGGACAGATGAGACCCAAGCCGGATGTAAGGTTGGATTCACCTGATGGTTGCCTCCCCACTGATAATTGGTGCCCGATACTAACCTAGTATAGTCCTCTTTAAGTATTTTTACCATTACTTCCATATAATTTTTTTATGGCCATTTTTTATGGTCATTAGTTACGGGGGCCTCTGCTTTTGATTGACTCCTCTGGCCCACCGACGCTCCCCAGCACATATCAATCCCAGGCGCTTTTGTTGCCTGGGGTTGATTGCTCTTTTTGAGCATAGGGCCATTTAGTGTTCGGGTCGTTTCTTATGTATGTCAACATTTTCTATGCGTGATACTTCCCATTTTACCTGTTCTGCTTTACAGTGTCAATCGCTGCCCATTCAGATATAAACCTTATTTTTATTTTATTTTGGTTTATTTAGCCATGAATTCCATGTTGGGAGTTCCTCTGGGCGCTTGCCCTGTGGTGGCTGCGCATGCGTCTTGAAGAATTTCAATCTTGCACACGTCCGCCCTTCTTCTGTGCTGGCGGTCCGGTTGACGTCTGATTTCACCGCGATGTTCGTGCTGACGCCGGACGCCGCTAGGACCGAGGGCGCCCCTTCCTTGCGAGGGCTCCTCTCTCCTCTCCTCTCTTTCCTTCCGCTCTTGTGGGCTGAGCACGGCGCTTCATGTCCTGGATCCCGCCCTTTACTCCTCCCTCCTTTTTGGTGTGGTTTTTCAGCCAGATCACAATTGGCTGTCTATACACCTGCGGCCATATATAAAGTTGAACTTAATTCATTTACCCTGCTGCATAGCTAGGATCCAGATGTCCGCCGTGTCTCTGTCCTTAAGGTAAATAATATATAACTAAGCTTCACATACTCGATCCTCTCAAGTTGGGGCTATTGCACCTATTTGGACTAGATGTTATGCTATCCATATGAAAGGATATTTATATTTATATACACTCATTTCATTTTCTTATAGAGACAGCGTTAGCCCTTGCTCCAATTGGGGCTACCCTGCAAGCTTTGCTGGGCTTTTCTGAGTCTCTCTCCAGCATGCCCCCGTGCTCCCTATTATCATTGCCGCTCTGCACCTCCTTTTAGAGCCGCATTGTGATTACCAATTTGGAATCCTGATTGCACCATAACTTGGTTGGGCTTTATACCATCGGGATAGTCCATCCAAACTGTCTGGTTCCTCTGCCGTGAACCGAGACGGATTGTTTTGTATACATGACAACTATTCATTGTGGGATGTAAGTATGCATGTGCATGTTCAAACAAATCTGATTATATTTTACATAATTTATCCCATATGTTCATTGAATATTTGTCTTTGACCTTTTTAGAAGTTTTATTTTAGATCATTTTTTGTAGTTTGTTCTCCCTATCTAAATGTTTTTACAACTATGTGTGTTTAAATCGCTCATGTATGGGAGATGTCTAGAATGAGAAGATATGCAACGACTTTACATTGTAATACATTGTTATTATATATTGCTCTTTCTCTTTTTAGAAATACCACTGTCTGTATAACCAATACATTAACCCTGAAGAAGGAAATTTAATGGAGGCTGTTACGACAACAGCTACCAATATCCGAAACATGTCGGTTTTCTCTCGCTCTTATATGTATTGACCTCTTTGTCATAACTACAGGGCGATTGCATGTATTTGGTTCAACACAACCATATGTCAGTTTCTTGTTTTAAATTCACTGCTTCTGTTTAATTTGTGTATAAATTTTGTACAATAAATATTTTTCTATTATTATATACTTATTGTCGGCAATCCATGTTATTTTCCAGTCCGCACTATCCCAGGGGCAACCCTTTTTCCAATTTTTCAGTAAACAGCATAGGGTAGAGCCAGGTTAGGCATCTGATGTCCAATAGGTAGCTAGAGGTACAATTACATGGCAAATTAGAAACTGTTAGGGACTGAGAAGCAGAATGGATAACTGACTTTGTCAGTAAGAAACTGCATCTCAAGCTGATTGAGCGCTGGTTGGAGGATCTCCTCCTCACCACTGACAGAGTATTCAGCTATTAAGAACCAGAATGGACATCACACCTACAATAATTGCCCAGAGACTCTTGCAACTGGACTTAGCTGTAACTTTTATCTGGAGGTATCTTTTCTAATTAACTATATATTAACCCGGCCAAATAACTCCACCAGCATTCTGGTTGAGTTCATTGTGTATGCATCTGCTGCCCTCTGCTGTCTGTATTTGTAAAATCTGTGCTGCTTACAACAGAATTAATTATGTATAGCAAATCCTGTCTCTGGGTTGTTGGACTGGAAACTTTAGACTGAGAAAGAAGAGAGAGAGAAAAAGCCTGAGATACATGCCCTGTCTATGGAAGAACTGTTGCATAACCCAGTCAAGAAGCGGAGACTATAAGGCAATTTTTCCTGTGGTCTTTCAGTTTAACTGTAGTTGCCCATAACTTCTTGATCTGAATCCTAGTGACAGATGAGTCTCTGTCCTATTGTTATTATCTCACATGCACAGTAACAGGTGGCTAGGTTTGTTCTACTGTTTGTCAGTAGTGATCACCTTCCAGTATCTTAGCAGATGAACCTGTTTATTGCAATAGAGTTTATATACAGCTCCTGGTCTGGGATACTATAGCTAGTTTTAGCTTAGGGCTCAGTAAGCTAGGTTAGAGCCAGGTTAGGCATGCAACTGCCATCTGGTAGTAAAAGGCCTGATTACATGACAGATTAGAAGCTACTATGGACTAAGACATGGAATAGATAGGCTGACTCTGAGTTTCAGTATGACACCAGTGATACTGCTAGAAAGAAGCTGATTTCCAGGCTGGTTGGACAATGACTGAGGGGTCTTCCCTTCATTGCAGGTCTAGACTTCAGGTTTCAGACACCAAGATGGATGCCACATCACGATCATCCTCAGGGGCCCTTGCAAGTGAACTTTGCTGCAACATTCATTTGGAGGTATCTCTAATAATAATTATATTTGTATACAATTGTATATGTGCACAATTCCACCAAGACTCTTGTATGGCCCTTTCTTCTTTCCACACTGGTGTGCATCTATATATACATATGGTTAATGTTATATGCTGGCTACAGTAATTCCTCTGCTTCCTATTACTTTAATTTAATTACTGACTAATTTCCCAGAAAGGGAATCCCCTCTATTCACAGAGGCCCTGTCCTTGGTGGAGGCACTGCCAACTTTATTATCAAACTCACGCTTCAACTTAACAAAGGTTTTGGTTTTCTGAATTACCTACAAGTTTAGCGCAATATCCAGTTTGGATAGGGCCAATTCTAATAACCCCCCTCACCAAAAGAAGGCTACAATTGCTAATAATATATTATTGTATATTGGATGGATGTACTATTACTAAGTTCTTATCATATAAAGTTTACATTATTTCTATACTGGTGTATATCTGTAAACGTATTGTTATATGATGGTTGCAATAGTTCCACCTCTCCCAATTTAATTTCCCAGGAAGGGAACCTCCTCTGCTCACAGAGGCCCTGTCCTGGATGGATGCACTGCCAAATGTACTATCAAACTCACTCTTCCCCTTAGCAAAGGTTCTGGTTCTCTTTATTACCAATACCTATAGGTTTTGCATCATTTCCCATAAACCCGCCCAAACTAGACTTATAGTACATTTACAAGTTTCAAAATCATTCTGATTAATAGAAGTAAGCAAGAAATAATTGAAATACAATGTGGAGATTTATATATGACTTAAAATTTTGACCATAGATACACTACAAGAGTTTATTTTAAAGCGGTATTAAACTCGGACAATGTTTCCCCAAATCAGCAATATGCAATTTCATGTTGCTGTTTAGTAGCTATGCGCCGCATGCAGTATGCAAATAGAACGTTCTTACTTGATAAAATAACCTTTTTTCTGCCTCTGCTTGTATTCAGCCGCTGCCATTATAACTCCTGTCTTACGCATCTCAGTAGTATTTTATTTCTGCCCTCACTCTTCCTCTGTGGCCATAATCCCGCGCGTGCGCATTCGTTCCTGAAGCCAAGACTTGTTTTCGGCTCTGCGCTCCAAACCCTGTGACGTAGCGAGTCACATGGGGTTAGGGATCAGCTTCTGTCACAGGATCTTGGGGCTGATGCAGCCCCGGCATGTACAAAGCAATTTTCTGGCATGAAAAGCTTGCCAGAAAATAGGACTAACAGCGCATGCACCAGTGACATAATTGAAAACAAAACAAAGGATTACACAGAAAGCAAACAGGTAGGAAGCCATACCCACAGCGCAAACAGGACATTAGGTTGCAATGATTAATTTTACAGAAACTTGATTTGATGTGTTTACTATTGCTTTAAACAATGGGTTCATACATTATAACAAAACATATCTGGGGAACTCTATCTTTTTCAAACTAAAAAGTACATTGCAATAGACATATATAAACACATAAAGAGCATGGTGCCAAGATGTTGTCCTTATACCCTATGAAGCTAGTATAAATGTAGCCAGGTGCTGGACTACAGCAGCCATATGGAGAAGAAGACATTGCCTTTTTTTCTTCTCTCCTTCTACTGCGATATTGATGTTATGCTGCACCATTCTCCCCGGCTAGCAAAGGGGAGAGCTAAAGCCATACAAGCCCCTTTACTGCATCTGAACCACATCTACCTTGCACCTGTGCCGAGACTATACTGTACCTATACTGCATACAAGTTACCTGGGACTGTCATTAAGTGTAAAGATGCTCCTAACCACTTGTTGACCAGCCGCCGCAGTTTTACTGCTGTGGGATATTTATTATAGCAAAAAGTTAAATATATTATTATTTTTTTTAAATTGTCTCTGTTCTTTTGTTTATAGCGCAAAAAATAAAAACCGCAGAGGTGATGTGATCAAATACCACCAAAAGAAAGCTCTATTTGTGGGAAAAAAAGGACGCAAATTTTGTTTGGATACAGCGCTGCACGACCGTGCAATTGTCAGTTAAAGCGACGCAATGCTAAATTGTAAAAAGTGCTTTGGTCAGGAAGGGGGTAAAATCTTCCGGGGCTGAAGTGGTTAAAGGGCCCCAGCAATAGCCGGCAGAAAAACATCTGAAAGGATTGTTAATTTAGTAGACATGTGCACTGCCAAAAAATTTTTTTTTTCGTTTCATTAGTTTTTTTTTTTTCATTTTTCGGGTCGATCCTTATGATCAAAATTCGTTATTTCGAAAAAATTTGTAACTTCGGAAAAATTTGAATTAGTTACGTTCCATTCATTTAGATGCGGTATTCGTTATTTCTATAATTCTGAAAAATCTAAAAAGTTGAAAATCCAAAATAATAACTAACTAATAAAAATGAACTAATAAATTATAGGTATTGGAATTTCATTTCAAATTTGTCTGTTAGTGAACGTAATGAATACTAATTTATCCAAAGTTACGAATTATCCAAAATTACGAATACCGCATCTAAACGAATGGAACGTAACAAATGAATAATAATAGTTCCATTCGTTTAGATGCAGCATTTGTTTTTTCGGATAATTTGTAACTTCAGATAAATTTGTATTCGTTACGTTCACTAACAGCCACCCCACTGTGAAACATGGTGGTGACAGCATCATGTTGTGGGGATGCTTTTCTTCAGCAGGGACGGGGAAGCTGGTCAGTTCATGGAACCAAATACAGGGCATTCTTAGAAGAAAACCTGTTAGAGTGTGCAAAAGACTTGAGACCGGGGTGGAGGTTCCTAAACATACCGCCAGAGCTACAATGGAATGGTTTAGATCAAAGCATATTCATGTGTTAGAATGGCTCAGTTAAAGTCCAGACCTAAATCCAATTGAGAATATGTGACAAGACTTGAAAATTACTGTTCACAGATGCTCTTCATCCAGTCTGACAGAGCTTGAGCTATTTTGCAAAGAAGAATGAACACAAATGTCACTCTCTAGATGTGCAAAGCTGGTAGAAACATCCCCAAAAAGACTTGCAGCTGTAATTTCAGTGAAAGGTGGTTCAATTATGTGCCACTTTGTGTTGGTCTACATAAAATCCCAATAAAATACATTTACGTTTTTGGTTACAACGTGACAAAAATGTGGAAAGTTTGAATACTATTTCAAGGCACTGTATATCCTAATGATGGCAGACATTTTGTTTACCTGAAAAAAGTGGTAGTGCAAACAGAAGTATGTATGTATCTTGTAAGTACTGTATATATCTATCACCACGACAGATTTTAAAACAATGTAGATGTAAAAATCTCATATAAGCTTTACCAAGTCAATGTCATTTCAAAAGTAATGTTTAAATGTTTTTAATCCTTTAACCACATGTCGACCAGTGCACGACGATATACGTCGACACAATGACTCGGCTGGGCAAATGGGCGTACAGGTACGCCCCATTTAAGATGCGGCATTGCGGGCGCACGCCGCAAGCTCTGTGAGTCCGACTGCGGGTTCCGCAGGCTCGATGCCCGTGGGGATACCCGGGATCATCTCACGGAGAGGAAGAACGGGGAGATGTTGATGTAAACAAGCATTTCCCCATTCTTCCTAGTGACAGGACACTGACCACAGTTCCCTGTGATCGGGAGTGGTGATCAGTGTCGTGTCACACGTAGCCCATCCCCCCTACAGTCAGAACACATCCCTTGGACACACTTAACCCCTTCAGCGCCCCCTAGTGGTTAACCCCTTCACTGCCAGTGTAATTTTTACAGTAATCAGTGCATTTTTATAGCACTGATCGCTGTAAAAATGACAAAGGTCCCAAAAATATGTCAAAAGTGTCCGATGTGTCTTCCATAAAGCCGCAGTCACGATAAAAATCGCAGATCGCCGCCATTACTAGTAAATAAAATTTTTATAATAAAAATGCCATAAAACTATCACCTATTTTGTAGATGCTATAACTTTTGTGCAAACCAATCAATATATTTGCGTATTGCGATTTTTTTTGACCAAAAATATGTAGAAGAATACGTATCGGCCTAAACTGAGAAAAAATTAGCTTTTTTAAAAAAAAATAAAAATAATTTAGGATATTTATTATAGCAAAAAGTACAAAATATTGCTTTTTTTTTTCAAAATTGTCGCTCTATTTTTGTTTATAGCGCAAAAAATAAAAATCAAATGCCACCAAAAGAAAGCTCTATTTGTGGGAAAAAAAGGACATCAATTTTGTTTGGGAGCCACGTCGCACGACCGCGCAATTGTCAGTTAAAGCAACGCAGTGCCGAATCACAAAAAGTGGCCCAGTCATTTGGCAGCCAAATGGTCCGGGGCTTAAGTGGTTAACTCTCATTCAAATTCATTAAAATTATACATGGTGATCTCGCCACAACAATCCTTGTTCAGCCACTTCCTGTTGTGGAGTGACAAGTGTCAGATGAAACCCTGGTGAAGATATTGCACAAGCATGTTTCTCAATTGCCCCTATCATGGTATCTGGTCCTGAGCAATAATGTGTAGCCACATTGCTGGAGTGTATGCATTTACTGTACACACAATGTGGCTGCAATAAGGCTGCAGAGTATAAACAGCACTAAGACCCCTTTCACACTGAAGCGTTTTTCTGGCGCTAAAGGGCTAAAAAAACACCTCCCCCGCAGCCCCAGTGTGAAAGCCTGAGTGCTTTCACACTGGAGCAGTGAGAGTGCTTTCACACTGGAGCGGTGCACTTGCAGGACGTTAAAAAAAGTCCTGCAAGCAGCATCTTTGAAGCAGTTTAGGAGCGGTGTATACACCGCTTCTCCACCGCCCCTGCCCATTCAACTTGATTCTGCAGCGACGCTACACAGGCAATTTTAACCCCTTTTTAACCCCTTCTAGGGGGTTAAGAGCACCCCGGTCCCATCCGAATAGTGGCACCAAAGCGCCGCTATAACATCGGTAAAGGGCTGCTAAAACTAGCAGCGCTTTACCGCTACCGCCCCTCCGCCCCAGTGTGAAAGGGCTCTTACTGTATATACAAAAAAAAGGATGAAACAAAGGTGAAAAGCAATACATTTTTTAAAAGACAAAAACATGACAATTGTTAATGATACCCAGTAATCTAGTTGAGGCATAGATCTACTTAAATGTAGAGAAGGCAAACTTTACCAAACAAACGTTACAGCCGTTAACGGTTGAACAAAATCCCTGGCTGTACAGATGGATATAACAAACTGGATAAATAGTTTCCAGATCGGATTATACACTGCTGGCAAGATATCATATAAGTGACAAACATCGGAAAAAATTTTGAGAGGCCAACGTCACTGGATAAGTAACAATGTTCACACTGTAATGCCACTAGTTAATAATTGGTTGAATAAGCAGCTCCAGACAATTGACAAGAGCTGTGGAACTTCAGATTTATTGCAACACAGTTCACTAAGGGATAGTTGATGTAATAAGTGAACATTGCATTATTCATATGTGTCTGAAATAATATGACTGCCAGAATCAACAAGATCTTTTAATTTCCACCACAACAGTCATTAATGGCATTGTATTATATTAGGCTAAATAATGAAAGGTCACATGTATTTTGGTGATTTTTTCATACATTATTATTCTGGCTTCTCCATCTATGTGCTAGCTTGGGAGGGCAGTTTTGAAACTACTCTATGAATTCAGCACTGGCACAGGTGATTACAGTATGCTATATCACTGTGATGCTAATGTCCTAAAGAGTTTTTAGGAGGAACTTTACCTTTCTTGTGTGATGTTAGTCCATGCTTGCACTGGGATTCATATAAACATTACATCTTCATCCTTACTTATTTTTTTTTCAATCAGATCCTCTTTTTATTGCTTTTATACACAAACAATACACACAACATACAACACATATACATATTAAAAATACATAATGCGCAGAAAAAAACAAAAAAAAAAACCCACCCAAAATAAACCCCAAAGTTCCCCCCACCTTCTCTCTCCCTATTGGTCATAGATTTATCTACTCCCATCTCGTCACCCATCCAAAATATCAGACCACCTTCTCCATATCTTTTCAAATTTCCCTATACAACCTCTATGTAAAAATACATATTTTTCTTTAAGTAAGGTTTCCCTTATTTGTGTTTTCCATTCCACTATTGTTGGTGGATATGGGGATACCCGTATTTGTGCTATAAGCTTACGGGCCTGAAATAGGCTCATTATTATTGGTTCCATGATGTCTCCCGGGATCTCAGAATCATCCAGGATGCTCAAAAGACATCCACCCGGCGCTGGAGACCAAAGAGGTTTTCAATCATAGATACAACCCCATGCCAGTAGTGATGGAGTTTAGGGCATCTCCATAACATATGTATTCAATTAGCAGGATTTTTCTTTACATCTGGGGCATTGGGACGTATTTCTACGCTTCCATTTGAATAGTTTTTCAGGTGTGCAATAAGCCCTATGTAAAATAAATAATTGTGTTAAATTCTGCGTCGAGCATAAGGAGACCAAGGATACTGCTGATGATGCCACTTCCCACTGTTCATTTGAGATTGGCCCTATATCACAGGTCCAGGCTCTCCTTGCTGGTATATCCACAGCTACTTGAAAATTATCACATAGTAGTTCATATAATTGTGATATGAGGCACTTTTTTTCTTTCTGTCTTATCCAACAAGGCTATTACCAATGATTTATTAAATTTCAGTTCATGAGAGCGACCCTGTGCTTTTAAGGCATGCCTGAACTGTAGAAACTGAAAAAACCTTTGGTTTGGAATGCTATATTCATTTCTTAAGTCTATAGGTTTTCATCACATCTTCCTGAAATAATTGTACCATATACCTGTAGCGGGGGTCTAAATTTAGGGGGGATACACCTGGGTGGTAGTATGACCCAGGTGTGTGTAAATCCTAGAGGATTTGGACCACTTTCAGTCGTGGAGGACTTTGGTGGTGTACTATTCTCCTTGGCCTGGGGTGGCGGTGTTTCCACAGGTCGAGGTAGAATCACTGCCGCAGTGCTGTCCTTTTTGTCCCGTTCCGGCGGTGGTACAGCGGGGGTGGAGAACCTGCTGTGGCGTCACGGGAGGAGATAAAGGGGAGAGACGCCCTCGCCACGAGGTCTTCTACATCCGGCGCCCAGGCACCTTAGGCCTGGGTGCGGTCGGTCCAGAGTTCCGGCCCAGGCGCCCGTGGCCTGGTCGGAGCAGTGTTGGCGTCCATCTCAGGCACCTTAAGCCTGGGGTGAGGTACTACACCGGAGGCCTGGGGCCCAGTAACTTCGACTGGGCTCCGCAAGGGTGGATGAGTCCGAGGGACCCTGAGGTGGATGGGGCCCATGTCTGAGGTGAGGAGGCCGGAGAGGTTACCCGTCTAAAGGGTCCGGAGCAGCATCAACCCGGTGACGGAGGGGCCTCTGGTAACTCCCTTGGAGGGACATCTTCCCCCTGACAGGGGCCGCAATGCAGCGAAGGTACTCCATTCATGTTCTTCAGAGTCACTGTTAGAGACTCATACGTTTCAAGTTCCTCTCTCTAGCCAATGGCTATAGCAACCGCTGGTGAGACCACAGTGGTTTAGTTTATCATTAGGACAGTGCCTCGACCTGCTCACCCCACCGTATTGAACTGTTTATGGATCTCAACTAATTGGCTAACAAAGAACTGTTTATCGTGTGTTACAATAAAAGAAGTGTTGGATCCTTATCGGTGTGTGGAACTCTGGTTGATGGGAGTGAAGGGGAGTGTCAGCACAGCAGGACTTGGTTGTGAATAGAAACACACAGGCCCGAGAAGAATACTTGGTACTGGCCTTCACCTCACCTGCTGCAATGGGGAGAACATGGGCCGTAGCGCATCTCACCCTCACGTACAACATACCCCTAGACAGAGAAGAGGGGGTGAGGCCGCTACACGTGGGGGCTTGTGAGTCCGGGATGATGTGTGTTTTAACCATGGAACTGAGAACGGCTGTGTTTGAACTTTGCTGCCCGGAGGAGTTCCGAGTGGGTCGGCCATGTGATCGGCCAGAGTGCATCCCTGCTCAAAGTCGTGGACATGACCCTAAGACGGGAAAGGCCCATGCAGAAGAGCGAGAAGAGGGAGAGGTCCAGCCGTGTGACGTACTACATGTGGGGGCTTTTACTGCACTGCGCCATGAGGCACCCCATAACTGCGTAGTTCGTGGGCGGAGACTGGTGGAAGCCCGCGAAAACGTGCAAGTTGTGGGAGGAGTCTGGCCATGTGAGGAGATACACGTGGAGACTTCGGCGCGTGGTCAGTGCGTGATGGAGCAGCAGATAGTCGGGATGGCCTCAAGCTCCCCGTGGATTCCGGTTCCCTACCCCACGAAGATGACTGCTTTTGCTGCTCCCCTTACAGACACGGGGATAAGACTTAGACCCCGAGGGCAGTTGGCTCTGTACACTTGCAGAGACACAGAGGCCCTCGGCGTGATCTGTCCCGGGTGCTCGGGACTGGTGGTCAACCTGAAGCCATTCGGGCGTTGTGAGGCATGCAAGCAGTTCCTATTCGAGGTGGAGACATCCACAGTAAGGCCCCGGGCCCTTCGCCTCAACTGCCTCACAGGTACCGTTACTCCGGAAGGGGAGATCCAGGCCTTTGCGGAGGTCCCCGTACGCACTGACCAGGGCGATGTGACTGCCCAACCAGAGACTGAGAAAGAAAAATCCGAGGATGCTGCTTCGGTCACCACAGATTCCCTGCTCCCACCTCCGAAGAGGAAAGTTGGCCTGGTACAGGCATCCTGTGGTCGTGGTCGAGCTTCACCCCGTCGCTTGCGGGCCTGGATGGATCCGGTTGGAAGAGTCCTGGACATCCCAGTTCTACGAAAGGTCAAGGTGAGCCAGGGGCTGGGACTGTGGTGGTGGTTGGAGGTGTCGGGGGTCCACAGCCGGTGGAGCCCGCTAGGGAGGGTAGTTCCACGTCTACTAGGGACTACCTCCCCGCAGAGATGTATGACACCTCCGACCTAGAATCGCTGTCGGACTGTGGAGAGGACGGTGAAATAGATGAACTTTTTCACCGCAAAGGCTGGGACAAAATGCCATTGCCTGTGTTACGTACACCATGGGATTCGCCCATGTCCACTGGAGACAGCACGCCCCGGGCGGATGCACCGGAGCTCACGAGGAAGCCTAGTCATTCGCTTGTCATTCCACCACCTGCAGCATCATCCGTTCTGTTGGCGGGGACACAGCGCGCATCACTACGGGCACCAAGATTCAAACCAACGGAGGTAGTGAAAGTACCTCGGCATCCAGAGGCCCTTGTTCCGCCAGGAGAAGGTGAGCGGGCCACAATGCCTCCTTTGGCCCGACTGCAGCGGCTCTTCTGCCAGAGGGTCGCCCGTGAGTACGGATGGGAATATCCTTACTTGCCTCGGGACTTACTTTTTGAGGTCGAAGTCCTGAGACAGAGATGGTACGATGAATTTGTTTGGGAGAAGCTTAAAGTTCCGCATGCCCGTCGGTACTTGTCCTGTTCACCATTAGTGTCCAAACAATTCAGAGACTGTAGAGCAGAATGGATGTGGGGCCGCCATGTCCACACAGACAAGGTGCTTATCTGCCGGAAGGATGGAGAGGACATTGATTATTCAGTGGAAGTCTTTGATAAGCACCTGAAGCCCCTGTTCTTGCCGCACCCGAAATTTTATTTGTGAGGAGAAAAAAAAAAAAACTCTCCTGTATGTTCTTCTGCTGCTGAACTTTCTGGAAGTGTTTTACCAGAATATCAGAACTGGGCCCTAGTTTTTTATTTGGGTTTTTCTACTCTTTGCAGGAATGAGAGCTGTTTTGTTTTGTTCTCTCTTTCTTCATACATCAGAAACACAGACTTTGGGGTAGAATCAGAGTAGGGACGCAGGAAGAGGGAAGGTTGCCTGGAGGATTTCACCAAGTGTCATTACCGCGGCACTGTCACCAGGTGGCAGTGTTGCGCAACGGCTGTTTTTTTTTTTTTTACATTTGCATCACCTTACTTATTGGAGCGAGTGGGTCCCTCGGCTGATGGACCCATTCATTCCAAATTAACACAAATGTGTCAGGATGTTGTGTTTTTGTTTCCCTTCTGCAGGAGATTCATCTGTCAAGACTGCTGAGTGTGGGGTGGTTCTTAGACAGTAATGGGAGGGATTGTGTATGTGTATATGTTCAGATGGTTTTATTGAAAAGTTTTATTATTTCATGTTCCCTTTCCCTTTGAGCAGGTCTTGGCACAATTAGGATCTAAATTTTGAGGGATGGCCTCTGGGGTCAGGCTTGTGTTGCCACTTTTTGGGGGACACGGGTCTGCACCAGACGCTGGGGACCAGCGTCAAATCACTAGGGGGAGAGTGTAGCGGGGGTCTAAATTTAGGGGGGATACACCTGGGTGGTAGTATGACCCAGGTGTGTGTAAATCCTAGAGGATTTGGACCACTTTCAGTCGTGGAGGACTTTGGTGGTGTACTATTCTCCTTGGCCTGGGGTGGCGGTGTTCCCACAGGTCGAGGTAGAATCACTGCCGCAGTGCTGTCCTTTTTGTCCCGTTCCGGCGGTGGTACAGCGGGGGCGGAGAACTTGCTGTGGCGTCACAGGAGGAGATAAAGGGGAGAGACGCCCTCGCCACGAGGTCTTCTACATCCGGCACCCAGGCACCTTAGGCCTGGGTGCTGTCGGTCCGGAGTTCCGGCCCAGGCGCCCGTGGCCTGGTCGGAGCAGTGTTGGCGTCCATCTCAGGCACCTTAAGCCTGGGGTGAGGTACTACACCGGAGGCCTGGGGCCCAGTAACTTCGACTGGGCTCCGCAAGGGTGGATGAGTCCGAGGGACCCTGAGGTGGATGGGGCCCATGTCTGAGGTGAGGAGGCCGGAGAGGTTACCCGTCTGAAGAGTCCGGAGCAGCATCAACCCGGTGACGGAGGGGCCTCTGGTAACTCCCTTGGAGGGACATCTTCCCCCTGACAGGGGCCGCAACGCAGCGAAGGTACTCCATTCATGTTCTTCAGAGTCGCTGGTAGAGACTCATACGTTTCAAGTTCCTCTCTCTAGCCAATGGCTATAGCAACCGCTGGTGAGACCACAGTGGTTTAGTTTATCATTAGGACAGTGCCTCGACTTGCTCACCCCACCGTATTGAACTGTTTATGGATCTCAACTAATTGGCTAACAAAGAACTGTTTATCGTGTGTTACAATAAAATAAGTGTTGGATCCTTATCGGTGTGTGGAACTCTGGTTGATGGGAGTGAAGGGGAGTGTCAGCACAGCAGGACTTGGTTGTGAATAGAAACACACAGGCCCGAGAAGAATACTTGGTACTGGCCTTCACCTCACCTGCTGCAATGGGGAGGACATGGGCCGTAGCGCATCTCACCCTCACGTACAACATACCCCTAGACAGAGAAGAGGGGGTGAGGCCGCTACATACCTTAATCCCCTAAGCTTCCATATCTCAAATCCTTCCAGTTTCATCAGTTCCCCATAGCTACTATTGTTCCATATTGGGGTATGTATCTTATAGCCCTTTATTTTGGTAATATTTTTCTTTTCCTGCCATACTTTATCAAAACAATTTACCCATTATATGTGTGGTATAAAGAAATACCAGATAAAAGATATATAAAAGATAATCTGTAAGAAAAACACACACCAGCCTGCCTAGACAAAAAAATAATAACCACAATATGTGAATAGAACAAAATAAGATCCTACCCCTAATACCTAGAAAATTGCCAGTTATAGGGTATAGGATCCCTATAATGTTGCAAAATTATGAATAGAGTGAATACGTTGCAAAAATAAAATGATGATGTCAGGAGGCATGGGTATGAACCAGTCCAACCATTAACGTAAATATAAAACAATCCACCAATTAGCATGAGTATCCACAACCCAAAAACAATAAATATCACTCCTGTGATGGGTGTTTGTAATGGAAAATAATATATGTGAAACAGTCCAAGTATTGACACGAGTGTCCACAACTCAATAATCAATATAACAGTCCTATTATAAGGTGCTTGATCTGTGTTATTATTCTTCAACGTGCTTAATATTCATTATGTGATAGACCAAAATTTGTGACAATGAGGTCCACCTTCCCCATAAGTAGATGTCACCCGATAGTGCTTAGAATATGGATGGCAGCTTACCCCAAGGTGTTGACCCTTTTACCTAAAAAAGAGGTCAAATGCGCTTTCTGCAAGTAAAACTTTCTATATGGCATGGGAGATGGCGCTGGAGAGATGGCTGTAATGGACTCAATTCATAGAGGGCTCCGGTGGTTGGATATGCAAAAACGGGAGAAGAAGCCAAAATAGTGTAATCCTATTTATTAAAATGAGTATACATCGAAAAGCCAAAAAAACGCTTACTGTATGAGTGCGCCGAACCCGGCACTGAGGCTGTGAAGCATGAACATGTGGATGGGTGTCCCAATATTGTAGAAGCTGGCGTGCGTTCCACCTATGAAAGCGGAGAACCAGCGAGACAGGAAGTGACGTCAGTTGCGTGACCTGGATAGCGACTCGACGTACGTTACGTATTCCATCTTCAGGAAGCGACTGAAGACGGAATACGTAACGTACGTCGAGGTGCTATCCAGGTCACGCAACTGACGTCACTTCCTGGCCCGCTGGTTCTTCGCTTTCAGAGGTGGAACGCACGCCAGCTTCTACGATATTGGGACACCCATCCACATGTTCATGCTTCACAGCCTCAGTGCCGGGTTCGGGGCACTCATACAGTAAGCGTTTTTTTGGCTTTTCTATGTATACTCATTTTAATAAATAGGATTACACTATTTTGGCCTCTTCTCCCGTTTTTGCATATCCAACCACCGGAGCCCTCTATGAATTGAGTCCATTACAGCCATCTCTCCAGCACCATCTCCCATGCCATATAGCAAGTTTTACTTGCAGAAAGCGCATTTGACCTCTTTTTTAGGTAAAAGGGTCAACACCTTGGGATAAGCTGCCATCCATATTCTAAGCACTATCGGGTGACATCTACTTATGGTGAAGGTGGACCTCATTGTCACGAATTTTGGTCTATCACATGATGAATATTAAGCACGTTGGAGAATAATAACACAGATCAAGCACCTTATAATAGGACTGTTATATTGATTATTGAGTTGTGGACACTAGTGTCAATACTTGGACTGTTTCACAAATATTATTTTCCATTACAAACACCCATCACAGGAGTGATATTTATTGTTTTTGGGTTGTGGATACTCATGCTAATTGGTGGATTGTTTTATATTTACGTTAATGGTTGGACTGGTTCATACCCATGCCTCCTGACATCATCATTTTATTTTTGCAACGTATTCACTCTATTCATAATTTTGCAACATTATAGGGATCCTATACCCTATAACTGGCAATTTTCTAGGTATTAGGGGTAGGATCTTATTTTGTTCTATTCACATATTGTGGTTATTATTTTTTTGTCTAGGCAGGCTGGTGTGTGTTTTTCTTACAGATTATCTTTTATATATCTTTTATCTGGTATTTCTTTATACCACACATATTAGTCTAGGGGTATTCCAATATTGGTACCCCTCACCTAGCACCCTCACTTTCCCTTTTTTTCACTATTATCTCAGTGCTCCACTGATGATTTGGGGAGCAGCTTTATTAGTATATATTATTTAAATTGATTCTAGTGTCTGGCGTGGGTTTTTCATCTTTTCCTTCAATTTACCCATTATAAAACTTTTATCAGACAGTTGATTTCTAGTCTCCAATAGAGAGATTAATGAATATTCGTCATATACTGATAGCAACAGGCCCTGTATGGGATCAGAATATAACACTACTGTTCATCCACAAAAATGCTGTAGCTGTAAGGCTAAAAAATCATTTTTAGGGTGGGGAATTGCCAGACCCCCAGCTTCTTTAGTTAACATTAATGTAGTCAATTTTATATGGGGTTGTTTTTTCCTCCACATAAGTTCTCTAAAGAAAGATTTGATTTTTCTAAACCAGAATGTGGTGATCCATACAGGAGAATCATGAAACACATAAAGTAATTGCAGGTCCAGATCATTTTAATAAGCTTGGCTCTGCCAATCACTGTCAATGGGAGCTTACACCAGCTCTGACATTTATCCCTAAATTTCGCTCTAATAATGGTTTAAGATTAAAATTTAAATAGTCTTTTACACTCCAAGATAGCTCTATCCCCAAGTATTTCACTGTATGTTTAATTTGGATTTGGGAGGCTTGGTTTTGAGGGGTTTAGAGGGGTTTTTAACTAACCTAATGGTAATAGTATGGACTTATCCCAATTAATCAGAAAACCCGAAAACAGCCCAAATGTGGAGATGAGCCCATAAGCTCCATTAATGACTTTGAGGTATCCCCCAAATAAATAAGAGCGTCATCTGCATATAGGGCTATTGTATCCACTCTACCCACCCAACGAAACACAGTTTTTTCTGCTGATTGTATAATGGCAAGGGCGAGAGGCTCCACCGCTATGGTGAACAATAGTGGAGACAGGGGAAAGCCCTGCATTGTCCCTCTAGACAGAGTGAACGGGCTGGATATTGTATTATTAATTCTTACCCTTGCTTTAGGATCCCTGTATAGCAATTTTACCCATTTTAAAAATTCAGAGCCTATACCAAAAGCCTCCAATACAGCCCATAAGTATTCCCACTCCACCATATCAAAGGCTTTTTGAACATATAAGCACAGTATTGCTCTGGATACTATATTATCCATAGGTAGTTGCCTATTTAAAAAAATTCTATGAATATTTGTTGATGCTGCTCTCGTTGGAATAAATCCCATTTAGTCCCCATGAATAAAGGTGTTAATACATCTTGATAACCTATTTGCAAGGGCCCTGGCCAATATTTGACATCTGAGGTAAGAAGAGAGATGGGGCGGTAAGATTCTGGTAGCAATGGATGCTTACCTTGGAATCACTATTATTATTGTTTCCTGCATTGATTCTGGGAGTTTTTCTTTTATGAAAGCATCATTTAATACTTCCAATAATTCAGGTCACAGGATCCTACCAATTTTTTTTATAAATTTCCGTCGGTAGTTTGTCCATCCCTGGCGCTTTATTGTAATGGGTCTGTGCAGCCGCTTGTTGTAGCTCTTCCAGGGATTTGGGACCATCAAGCAATTCTCTTTCTGTTGGATTATGCTTTGGAAGATCCAATTTATCCAGAAACTGTTTAACTTGATTCGTTGAGTTTGACACCTTAGACTCATATAGTGAGGTATAAAAGTCAACAAATATATTCTGAATGATACTTGTATCATACATCACCACCCCTCTTTAACTGCTGCGATAGCTATCGGGCCCTCTTGTGGTTGAGCTATCACAGCCAACATACCTGTTCCCCCATCTCATAATGTTTTGATTTTCATCCTTACTTATAGTATGTATGGGTACTTATGTGTTGGTAAAATATAAAGGTCATTGAGAAGTTTAATATTAAATGTGTAAATAAAGTAAAAATTTACGTAAAGGAATCCCAAAATAACAACCCCAATAATTACATATTAGAATGAGATTAGTATACAAGAAGCCCAGCCTACCTGCTCAGTACTTAATTTCTTCATTAAAGTATATCTTTAGTGTACCAGTGCACCCCACTTCTTTTCGGCACTAATCTAGTGTAGCGCTCCCCAATGTTTGGGGGCGCTACGTGAAATTTAAGGGCAGTCTGAGCCAGTAATTGGGCTCAGACCAATTGTGTTCAAGTTGTTGTTCTGCTCGGGGTGTGATACTGCCCGGCAGTGTTATTCTCCTTTGCCTGCAGGTGGTGCTGTCACCGCCAGCACGGGCTGGATTACGGGGGTATCACAGCACCTTGGGTATCCTCTCTCGGCAGCCGTGCAGTGGGCGTGGTCTACTCGCTGTGCATGCTGGGAGAGGGTACAAAAGGGGCAGGCGCCTTTTGGCGCGAGGCGATTCCAGGGGGACCCCAGGGCTTACAGGGGGACCTCTGGTCCAGTGAGTGTGCCTCGTGGCCCGCATGGCACGAGGTGCGCTAGAGTGCTTAGGCCTTGGGCACCTTCAGCCCGAGGCCCTGTTGCTGCATTGTAGGCCCAGCTCCGCTGACTAGGGCCTACGCTTCAGAGAAGATTCCCAGGCTGCCCATTTGTAGGGGGCCCATCTTTAGGAAAGGAGTTCCAGGGAAAGAACAGTCCAGGCGGGGATAGCGACAGTACTGCTGTCTCGGGGAGAGGTCTGGAGGCCTACCTAAAGGGGAATTCATCATCTCTGTTGTCCGTGCTCCATTCCGGCTGCTAGGACTGCTCTCATAGGGACTAACTGGTGGGCAATACCCACTCAGGATTGAGTGGCGACGAGTGTAGATATTGGACTTAAGTGTTGCGTGCCTGAACCTTTTCCCCACATCTTTCAACTCTTCTACTCTTGCTTTTCTTCAAGTTTAACTCAAAGTGCAGAAAAAGAATAAAGCCTTGCTGATTAGGTTTTACTCAAGTCTGGACATTGGCCTTATTCCAAGGAGTCGTCGGTGTGCCTAGACAACGGAGCTAAATTATCCACTCTTGGGAGGTATTTTGCTGCAGACCCAAAGTAATGAAACCAATAGATCCCATTAACAAATTGGGGTCTGTGGGTGTGTGGCATACCGGGGGAGCAGGGAGCTACACTAGGAATTGCTTTTTGTGACTTACTAGTAATGCAGAAGAACAAGGGTGTAACAGGATATCAAGGGGCCCATTGCAAGTGTTTTATTGAGCCCCCAGCTTCATTAGTGGCTGTCTAAGTAATCATCATCCCCTTCTTTTCCCCAGGCAGTGGGGGGCCAGAAGGGTTATATTTGTGCACACTGCCAACACTTTATCTGGGATGGGGCAGGGGGGGTTATATTCATTAAAATAGGGGGGATTTTTTAGTGGTGGACAGACCCCTAGAAACAGCTCACACCTCCTGGTAATGATAGGGTTCACCCTCTGCCCTGGTTCATAAAGCAGCTGTGTGGGCTGCAGGAGAGGTATTCACAAGCACACCTACTGCTGGCTCCTTGCTATCTGTCTCAAATAATCTTTTCCCAATAGGTTTTTATTAGGTTTTTGGTTTATACAAAAGAAAAAACATTGCACAGATAAGCAACGTACAAATAAATAAAAATAAAACATTGATTGCCTAATGGTGGTAGAACAACACCATGCATGTTCAAAAGAAGGCAACGATACAAATTTCACAATGAGTATCCGTAACGAACGTGTGATACTTTAGTTTGGTGAACTGTTGGGTGGGGGGGGGGGGCTGGCCTCAGTCCCGGTACCCCAAAATGGGTTCAAGACTGTGTCCAGGACACAAGCCAGTCCCCCATACCTTGTATATGTTCCAGTCAACCACAGTAGCTAATGTTTATTTCTATCAAACATAATACGATAACCGTAAGACAATTAACCATCTGGGGTAAACCTGGGGGAATAATATAGCACTCTGAAGTTCCTGCCTAGTTATTGTAGTCTAGGGTTCAGGTAGAGAATTCAAAGATTCTTTATTATACCAGCTCAACCATGGTTGCCACTTTCGGCCTATACGTTCTCTATTTTTATCCCTGAGTGCTAGAGTCCGCTCGTATATGAAATGTAGTGTCTCAAATAATCTTGATGTATCAAAGTATCAGTACTTAGAATCAGATTGTTTATATAGCAATCAAAGAAGAGCATGGAAGTTGCAGAGCACTGGCTTCAGGAAGTAGGCTCATCCAGCCCGTATTTGAGAAGCTGTGTGAAATTTGGTTAAAACTGAATACAGAAAACGCACAGAAAAATAAGTGAGGGGACCTTATGACATTAGAAAAGTTGCAATATTCGCTAAATATTATTATTAGTAGGTCACTGATTGTTGTCGCCAGATTTTGCTCTTTAAGGAAGTAGCTCAATGCTGTGATAATAGCTTTATGCCTGTTACACTGTGCCCACTGGTCTCTTCTAACTGTAACTAAATTCTTAAACACTCCTGCAGATGTCTTGTTATCTCTGTTGTACAGAATGTCTGATGCTTGTTGTCTCTTATTGTACAGAATGGCTGATATAAAAAAATACTGATTAGTAATGAAGTTCTTGCAGCCATCAGATTGAGGCTGAGTTTGCTGTTACACATGTATTACCACAATGCTTGCTATGTGCATTAGTGCATTGTGGTAGCATTCATTTTGAAAGGCACCTCAGAGCACTAAGGCAATGCACCAGAGGCAAAACTAGAACCAGTGCAAGAAACCATGGAGGTCCCCCCTGAGCCCCAGCAGTGGGCCCTCCCCTCTGTGTCTGGTTGCAGAATGCCTGGGCCTGTTTGCAAATGCGACATAGTTCTGACACTGTTGTCAGTAGTTTTTTTTTGTTGTTATTTTTTTAAATAATTTTTTAACATTTTATTTTATTGTTATTTCTACAACATAATTATTATTATTTTTTTACAATTTTTCTTGGGGGGCTTAGGTGAGATATCAGGGGTCTAAACAGACCTCTGATGTTCCACCTTTGAGACAGAGAAAGGAGATTGAGGACATCGCCCTCAATCACCATCTCTGCAGCCTTAGCTGCACAGAATGAATGGACAGGGCTTCCTATTAATTTACAAACTGAGGCATAGTAAACACAGTTTACTATATTTTAGTTATGAGTGGAGAGAGTCAGTGATCAGTACAGATCACTGACTCTGTTCATTCAGGCAAGGAAGAGGCCGGTAAATGACATATTTACCAGCCCCTTACCCGCTTTCCATCCTGACACATCTCCCACAGCAGCCAGCAGGAGAGGGGCAGGGGGAACCCAGCAGAACTGTGGCGGATAAAGAGGGGACCGGAGAGAGCACAGGGGACCGGGGGCAGCAGAAAGAAGCTGTATAGGAGGCCTGACCACTCCATTTTCCATCTGCAGTAAGAGGAGGAGAAGCAGGCATTCAGAAGTTGCAGGAGGAAAATGGAGGGGGATTGGTTCCTCTATATGCCACAACCCCTTCATCCCTGTATACAGTGGAGCCCCAAGTTCACCCTGGAACATGGGGGCAGGTGGCAATTGTGACCCCTGTGACCCCTCCTCCTTGTCATTCAGACAAGGAGGAGGCCGGTAAATTACATATTTACCAGCCTCTTACCCGCTCTCCATCCTGACACATCTCCCACAGCAGCCAGCAGGAGAGGGGCAGGGGGAACACGGCAGAAATGCACAGGATAAGGAGGGGCCTGGAGAGAGCACAGGGGACCGGGGGCAGCAGAAAGAAGCTGGATAGGAGGCCCGACCCCTCCATTTTCCATCTGCAGCTGCTGAATGCTTGTGGAAGGAAGAGGAGGAGAAGAAGGTATTCAGAAGTTGCAGGAGGAAAATGGAGGGGGATTGGTTTCTCTATATTACAAAACAGATTACAGCGCACACATTCAAGAATGACATTTATCCTGCAAGGCTAGTTAAAAACACCTGAACATATTCAAAAAAATCCGGGGGTTTGGTCATACTATATGGTCATATAGTGCTAAGCCCACTTACTGCGACAAAGTACCCCGATTAGTGGATCCTACCCTAGTAATAGAAGGAAAGATCCTGCGTCTCAACCACTGGAGCCAAACTCCTCTATGTGGGAGAACTGAAGGGATTTCTCCTATACACTGGTGGCCACTAATAAGAGGTAATGAGGAGGGGGAGGGGTGCTCCAGCCCAAAAAAACCTGGTCAGGGTCTATTACAATATAGAAAAACATATTTGGGGGGGGGGGCACACCCTAAAATGCGTTTAAATTCAAGATGGTTCTGCTATAAGACCAACAAACAGTACAAAACAGATTACAGCGCACACATTCAAAAATGACATTTATCCTGCAAGGCTAATTAAAAACACCTGAACATATTCAAAAAAATACGGGTGTGTAGTCACACTATATGGTCAAATAGTGCTAAGCCCACTTACTGCGACAAAGTACCCCGATTAGTGGGTCCTACCCTAGTAATAGAATGAAAGATCCTGCGTCTCAACTAGGGATGAGCTTCGAGTTTGAGTCAAACTCATGTTCGACTCAAACATTGCCTGTTCGCCCGTTCGCCGAACAGCGAACAATTTGGGGTGTTCACGGCAAATTCGAAAAGCCGCAGAACACCCTGTAAAAGTCTATGAGAGAAAACTAAAGTGCTAATTTTAAAAGGCTTATATGCAAGTTATTGTCATAAAAAGTGTTTGGGGACCCGGGTCCTGCCCCAGGGGACATGTATCAATGCAAAAAAAAGTTTTAAAAACAGACGTTTTTTCGGGAGCAGTGATTTTAATAATGCTTAAAGTGAAACAATAAAAGTGAAATATTCCTTTAAATTTCATACCTAGGGAGTGTATGTGGGGTTCCCCCCAAATATCCATACCAGACCCTTCAGGTCTGGTATGGATTTTAAGGGGAGCTCCACGCCAAATTTAAAAAAAAGATGACATGGAGTTCCCCCCAAAAATCCATACCAGATCCTTTATCCAAGCACGCAACCTGGCAGGCCGCAGGAAAATAGGGGGGATGAGAGAGCGCGCCCCCTCCTGAACCATACCAGGCCACATGCCCTCAACATGGGGAGGATGCTTTGGGGGTCTGTGACCCCTCAAAGCACCATGTCCCCATGTTGATGGGGACAAGGGCCTCATCCCCACAACCCTTGCCCGGTGGTTGTGGGGGTCTGCGGGCGGGGGGCTTATCGGAATCTGGAAGACCCCTTTAACAAAGGGGACCCCCAGATCACGCCCCCTATGTGAATTGGTAAGGGGTACATTGTACCCCTACCATTTCACAAAGAAAGTGTAAAAAAAAATCGCCGGGGTCCAGCGATGGATGATCTCTCCATCCAGGTCCAGGCTCCAACGATGATGTCCAGCGCAGCGAGGAACAGCAAGCATCCTGTCTCAGCCGGAGACACCCTGGGAATCCCGGCAGCCTGACAGGTCTCTTATGTAGCTGAGGGCGGGGCCACCCATCACGTGACCCCGTCCCCCTCTGACACAAAGGGAAACCCGGGCTTCCCCAGTGACGTACGGGTGACCCTGCCCCCTCTGATGCAACGGAAACCAGCGTTACATCAGAGGGGGGCAGGTTCACTCGCACGTCACTGGGGAAGCCCGGGTTTCCCCTTGCGCCAGAGGGGGACGGGGTCACGTGACGGGTGGCCCCGTCCTTAGCTACATAAGAGACCTGTCAGGCTGCCGGGATTCCCAGGGTGTCTCCGGTGGAGACAGGATGCTTGCTGTTCCTCGCTGCGCTGGACATCATCGTTGGAGCCTGGACCTGGAGAGGAGAGATCATCCATCGCTGGACCCTAGAGAGGAGATCACCGATCGCAGGATACCGAGAGTGTATTACCACCACTGGAATCTTTTTTTTATTTTATTTATTTTTAATAAAGGACTTTCCAACGGTGACTGTCTGTGTGTTTTTTTACAATTTTTTACACTTTCTTTGTGAAATGGTAGGGGTACAATGTACCCCTTACCAATTCACATGGGGGGCAGAATCTGGGGGTCCCCTTTGTTAAAGGGGTCTTCCAGATTCCGATAAGCCCCCCACCCACAGACCCCCACAACCACCGGGCAAGAGTTGTGGGGATGAGGCCCTTGTCCCCATCAACATGGGGACATGGTGCTTTGAGGGGTCACAGACCCCCAAAGCATCCTCCGCATGTTGAGGGCATGTGGCCTGGTACGGTTCAGGATGGGGGGGCACTCTCTCGTCCCCCCCTCTTTTCCTGCGGCCTGCCAGGTTACGTGCTCAGATAAAGGGTCTGGTATGGATTTTTTGGGGGGAACTCCACGCCATCTTTTTTTTATTTGAAGCAGGGACACTTTGTGCAGGGACAGTTCTAAGCACGGGAAACAAGCGCTACTTTACAGACATACTATACACACCCCCTAGGTACAAAATGTAAAGGAATATTTCACTTTTAGCATTATTAAAATCACTGCTCCCGAAAAAACGTCTGTTTTTAAAACTTTTTTTGCTTTGATACATGTCCCTTGGGGCAGGACCCGGGTCCCCAAACACTTTTTATGACAATAACTTGCATATAAGCCTTTCAAATTAGCACTTTAAAATTTTCATGTTCGAGTCCCATAGACTTTAACGGTGTTCGGATGTTCAAACAAATTTATTGCCTGTTCGCAAGTTCTGGTGCGACCCGAACTGGGGGGTGTTCGGCTCATCCTTAGTCTCAACCATGGGAGCCAAACTCCTCTATGTGGGAGAACTGAAGGGATTCCCCTTTGCACTGCTGGCCACTAATAAGAGGTAATGAGGAGGGGGAGGGGTGCTCCAGAGCAAAAAAACCTGGTCAGGGTCTATTACAATATACAAAAACATATTTGTGGGGGCACACCCTAAAATGCGTTTAAATTCAAGATGGTGCTGCTATAAGACCAACAAACAGTACAAAACAGATTACAGCGCACACATTCAAGAATGACATTTATCCTGCAAGGCTAGTTAAAAACACCTGAACATATTCAAAAAAATACGGGGGTTTGGTCACACTATATGGTCATTGTAACGGGAGGGCCCGTGGAACCCAGAATCCCTTAGAAAGTATGGGATACCCTTGCTTCAGATCCCCATGCACCTCTTATGTCTAAATCACCCTATGTCCATTAGGGGCATAGGGTGACTGGAAAATATATCTTGGACTACTTAAAATGGGACAGTAATATTCATTAACAATATCTCTCAAGAAATATGAAGATGTTATCCCCTGTACACTGTGAGGGCTATGTCCAGGAAGTATAACTCCTTATTTGGGCATTCCAGGAAGTTCAATGTAAGAGTCATTAGAACCCCATTGTTGTTTGTGGTAATTAACTCTGCTATTATGTGAAGGAGTTCTGTGTTGATTTGTGATAATGTTGATTGTGTCTTCTGAGCTACCAGATGGCAAGTCTAGCCTAAAGGTCATGTCTCTGAGTCATCTTGACTGCTTAAAGGGATTAGTTAATTAGCTCATGTTAATTAGGTCTGGTCAAGGGTGTATTTTCAGAGTAATATGAGCAGGATATGTATGCACCTCCTCTTTTACTGTATATAAGCCTGTAGTCTTTCAATAAAGATTGTGATTCCTGCTTGAACCTCACACAGAGCCTCGTCTCGTATTTGGGGGAGAATTATTTGTATGGGTTTCTTGTTCGCCTGATTGGAGTGTCTGGTAGCTGTCTTGTGTTCGGGAATGGAATATCCTAAACAACGTTAACCCCTTTCATACTCGGGGTGTCATTACAGTCATATAGTGCTAAGCCCACTTACAGCGACAAAGTACCCCGATAAGTGGGTCCTACCCTAGTAATAGAATGAAAGATCCTGTGTCTCAACCATGGGAGTCAATCTCCTCTATGTGGGAGAACTGAAAGGATTCCTCCAATGCACTGGTGGCCACTAATTAGAGGTAATGAGGAGGGGGAGGGGTGCTCCAGCAGTTCCAGTTCATATACATGCCGCCTCCCCTTCATCCTTGTGTACTGTGGAGCTGCACATTCCTCCTGGAACATGGGAGAAGTTGGCAATTGTGACCCCTGTGACCCCTGTAGTTACGCACATGCAATGCACCTCCAACACACATGCATTGCAGCACACCACAATGCACTGCTGTGAGTTACCACACTGACATAGAAGAACAGCTTAGCGTCTTATTGTTCTTGTGTCTTTTGGGTCATAGAGTTCAATGAGGTTCAATGTTGATGAAGCTGGCAGAAGAGTATGTCTAAGGTCAATATGTAAAGAAAACCTGTCGACAGAATAAAGTGCTCAGTCTGATATTTACCTCTAAGCACTTGCACTCTGCTCCAGCTGATCCTCTGCAAAGATCAACACCTTTACAAACAAGGAAGCTCTAAAATGCAAAGAAAGACCAGCATCCACGGTTGTCTACTCTGGCCCACCCATCCTTTTGCCTACTATTGGATAAAGTAACTGCCTGTCTGATGGACCTGTTGTTAGGCAGAGCCATTACCCATGAAAGCTGGTTGCTCTTTGTTTTCAGGGGTATCAGAATGCTCAGGTGTGGAGTAGTGGCATCAGTCACTTGATGTCAGTGCACTTTGTCTAGGCCAGTATGTCTCAACCTTTTGTCCAGTGGCGACACTCATAACAAATTTAGCACAATCTCAAGGCACCCCATTTTAATGTAAATTGTAAAAAATTAAACAAACAGTTTTAGATATTGCAACATCCACACTCACATACTGTAGAACACCCAACATTACAGGTGATTTATTCTTACAAAGCAAATACACCTTTGCACACTGGTACCAACGCTGTATCCTGGTCTAGGCCAACAAGGCCCAGGCCTAGGGCAGCACTTTGCAGGGGGGCAGCACGGAAAAAGTCCCCGCCGGCTTGCGCTACACTGTTAGTGTAACGCAAGCTGCTTATAATTTTGACTGTCCTATCATCCTGGACCACAAACCTTCCTCACTGTGCTATATGTTTTCTGCTGCACCATTGGCATGGTTTATCTTCTTACTCCTCACTAGGTATGAGCTTCAAGTTCGAGTCAAACTCATGCTCGACTCGAACATTGTCTGTTCGGCCATTCGCCGAATTTCGAACATTATGGGCCATTCGCGCCAAATTCGAGTGGCGCGTCACGGCCCATTAGTTCACTGCGGCATCGCAGTGCATTGCTGGCTGATGATTGGCCAAGCATGCACTATGACCCGCATGCTTTGGCCAATCACAGCGCGGTAAGAACGGAGAGCCATAATTGGCCAAGAAACGAACCGAAACGGAACGAATTTTTCCGTTGTGCACAAGTCTAATCTCCAGTGAGAGTATCAAATATGAACTGGTGGGCCACGGCAGTCTGTAGGCACGTCAACAATAAACAGTATATGGTCTGAGCATACGCTCGCTCACCCCTCCGGATGCGATCCCAGTCCGGGAACTTCCACCGACTGTGTCTTCACACACAACTCTGCAGCAGTCTCGTCTCTGGCTCAGCAGCGGTTGAAGAACCCGAGTCAGATGCCACCCAGGCTCGAGTCACACTATCATGAGTGGCCTGCCTAACTGTGCCAGAGAGTGAGTGGGGGTTGCCCTCCACCAAATGAACAGTGGAGGGATCCGGATTCTCTGCACTCCTCCTGGCAGTGACCACAGAATCTTCTGAGCTCTTCCTCAGTTGTGGGTAGGTCAACTTTCTGGGAGGCCTTATGATTCTGCGAGCCCTTTGTTCTCTTGGGGTTTCTGGCTCTGGCGCCACAGGCTCTTCTTCTGTAACAGGCTCAGGCGACACGGCAGGCTCTGTAACATCTGCTTCAGGAGCCGAGGGATACATAGAGTCTCTAGGGTCCTGTTCAGGGTAAATATCACAGGCATCTTCCCAGTAATCTGATGGACTAGATGGGATGAATTCAGCGGCTTCTGCATTCAGTTGTCCATCTATAGTGTCTTCAGTAGTTGGAAGATCTATAGCAGAAGTCCCTTGAGTTGGGGAAGGCCACAGCCAGTCAAGTTCTCTTCCTTCATCGCCACTGAGTTCAGAAGCCTCTCCATCTTCAGCCCGAGAGGTCTGGGACCAAGTGTTTGGCCTGGGGGTATCCAGAATGGAGACTGGTTCAGGGGAGTCCCTCACTGGAGGTATCCTGACCGCTTCAGCAAGTGGGAGCAGGTGGTTTCGATGCCACGTCTTCAGTGGTCCTACCTTTCCTTCTGGCTTCAACTTGTAGACAGGTAGGCCCGGCAGCTTCCTACAGATGACATAGGGTTCAGATCTCCATCTGTCTGCAAGTTTGTTTTTTCCAGGGACCCCCAGATTGCGTAGCAGTACTCGGTCCCCAGGCTGTAGGTCCTGCACCCGGACCTTCAAGTGGAAGTTTCTTTTGTTTCGAGCTCCCCTTTGATCTGAGGCCGCTTGAGCTTGTTCATAGGCTACTTTCAGGCTGTGTCTGAGCCTGTCCACATATCCTTTGTGGGATGTGGCTGAGGAATGGTCTAAAGAGGTGCCGAAGGCCAGGTCCACAGGTAACCTTGCTTCTCTCCCAAACATGAGTCGATATGGGGAGTAGCCTGTAGCGTCACTGGTGGTGCAGTTGTAAGCGTGTACTATAGCTGCTATGTGTTTGCTCCAATGTTGTTTCTTCTCACTATCTAGAGTTCCCAACATGTTGAGCAGGGGCATGTAATTACAATTCTTGATCTAATATTTCACAGCAAGGCCCGTTCCTGTGCCTACCAAGAGTAACTGTGAGGCCTTACAATGTTGTGGCAACACCAACACGTAAGGCCCAAATTTCTGCAGAGTATATAGGGCAGGCCCCTACTTTCAAACATCCAATTTACAAACAACTCCTACTTGCAAACGGAGGGAGACAACAGGAAGTGAGAGGAAATCTACCCCTAGGAAGGGAAATTCTCTCCTGTAAGAGAATTAAACTTAAAAGTCTTTACCAAGTAACTATAGACCTGTTAGTTTAACTTCTATAGTTGGGAAGATACTGGAAAGATTAATAAAAGACCACATAGATGAGTTCTTGCTGGAAAAAAATATTTTAAAAAACAGACAGCATGGATTCATGAAAGACAGAAGTTGTCAGACAAACCTGATTTCTTTTTATGAAGAGGTAAGTAAAACCTTGGACAGAGAGGTGGCAGTGGACGTGGTATACTTGGATTTTGCAAAAGCGTCCGATACAGTTCCCCACACAGTACACGGCTCATGTGTAAGGTAAAGTCTACAGGATTGGAAATATCAGTTTGTAAATGGATAGAAAACTGGCTAAAAGACAGGTATTCAGAGAGTAGTGGTTAATGATTCTTACTCTGAATGGTCTAAGGTTATCAGTGGTGTACACCAAGGTTCAGTGTTGGGACCCTTACTTTTTAATATCTTTATAAATGATATTGGGTCTGAGATCAAAAGTAACATTTCTGTCATTGCAGATGACACTAAGCTATGCAGTGGAATAACGTCCTTACAGGATGTCGCCAATTTACAAGCCGACCTCAATGCTCTGTCCAATTGGGTGACTATGTGGCAGATGAGGTTTAATGTTGATAAATGTAAAGTTATGCACTTGGGGGCTAAGAATATGAATGCATCATACATACTAGGGGGAGTACAACTGGGGGGATCCGTAGTGGAGAAGGATCTGGGGGTTTTGGTAGATCATAAGCTCAATAATGGCATGCAATGGCATGCAATGCCAATCTGCGGTTTCCAAAGCGAGCAAAGTCCTTTCTTGTATTAAGAGAGGTATGGACTCCAGAGAGAGAGATATCATTTCGCCCCTGTACAAATCATTAGTAAGACCTCATCTGGAATATGCAGTTCAGTTTTGGGCCCCAGTTCTCAAAAATGATATTGGGGAACTGGAGAAAGTGCAGAGAAGGGCAACCAAACTGATAAGATGCATGGAGGAGCTCAGCTATGAGGAAAGATTAGAGGAACTGAATTTATTCACTCTTGAGAAGAGGAGATTAAGGGGGGATATGATCAATATGTACAAATATATAAGGGGTCCATATTGTGAACTTGGTGTTGAGTTATTCACTTTACGGTCAACACAAAGGACAAGGGGGCACTCTTTACGTCTAGAGGAAAAGAGATTTCACCTCCAAATACGGAAAGGTTTCTTCACAGTAAGAACTGTGAAAATGTGGAAAAGACTCCCTGCAGAGGTGGTTCTGGCCAGCTCAGTAGATTGCTTTAAGAAAGGCATTGATTCTTTCTTAAATGTACATAATATAACTGGGTACTAACATTTATAGGCAGTGGCGTAGCGTGGGTTGTCAGCGCCCGGGGCAAGGCAAGTAATTTGCGCCCCCCTGACCTGCGGACTTTTAGCTCTCCCCGAGTCCTATCCCTTCCCTTCCTACAATAGTATTGACCAGCCTGATTCCTACACTGACCACTACACTACACTGACCACTATACTACACTGACCTACCTGATTCCCACACTGTCCACTACACACTATACTGACCACTACACTGACCACTATACTGACCAGGGCCGGTGCAAGGATTTTTGCCACCCTGCGTGAAACCTAATTTTGACACCCCCATTGGCTCCGCCCCTGACTATACGGTGTAGGTGGAGATTTTTGTGGCGCCTTCCAATGACCCCCCACCCCCCCGCCTTATAGTGGAGGTGTGCTGTGCGGTGTAGTGGAGGTGTGCTGTGCGGTGTACTGGGATTGTGATGTCCAGGATAGCATAGCTGTATGACAGGTGGGGGGAGTGGGCTGGTGTGTGGAAGTCCTGCGGATCTCATTGTTCATAGAACACACAGTAAGTGTCCATGCCTCCACCCACGTTTCTCTCCTGTCCCTGTGTGTGTTGTACCCTATTTATGGACCCCTCTCAGCTCCCATCCATGGACCCCTCATCTCATGTGACAGTCCCAGCTCCTGTTAATGTCATCTCCCACTGATTCCATGCCCCCCCCCCCCCCATATGGATGTGACAATCCCAGCTCCACTGATTTCCTCCTGTCCCATTCATGTGTATATAGAAGTGTGTCTTTCCTCTCTTCCCTCCATCTCTCCTCCAGGCTGACCCCCCTCTCCTCTCTATTCCTCTCTTCTCCTATATCTCTCCTCCAGGCTGATCCCCCTCTCATCTCCATTCCTCTCTTCTCCTCCATGCTGTGACTTTCCCTCTCCCCTCCACCCCCTGCTGCCTGTGCTCTATTCCCGGCTCCGTGCTCTCCTTCCTCCCCAGCATTGGCTCAGCCTGCCTGGAAGAGTGTCAGCTGCTGCCCTCCTCCCGATCCCCGGTACCTTGCTGGAGTAATCCGACTCACCATGTTCGGCACCTGCTTTGCTCTGCAGCCTCTGTTCGGCGATATTCCCCGCCATCATGTTCAATCTCAGGCGCCCTGTGATTGGGCGTATGAGGTCATGTGTGGCGGCGGGGCTGGCCTATCCACGATCGCGGTAGATCCTGGAGTCCCGCCTCCACCCATGTTCAGTCTCCTGCACCCTGTGATTGGGCGAAGGCGGGACTCCAGGATCTACCGCGATCGTGGACAGGCCAGCCCCGCCGCCGCACATGACCTCATACGCCCAATCACAGGGCGCCTGAGACTGAACATGGCGGCGGGCACGGTGACACAGGGACGGGGACACAGTTCATTTAGGAGGCAGCCACTGTGATACATACTGGTGGGCGCCCCCCTAAATGTTGCGCCCGGTGCGACGGCCCCCCTGCCCCCCCACGCTACGCCTCTGTTTATAGGTAAAGTTGATCCAGGGAATATCCGATTGCCTCTCGGGGGATCAGGAAGGAATTTTTCCCCTGCTGTAGCAAATTGGATCATGCTCTGCTGTAGACATGTGCACACTGAAATATTTTGTTTCGGAATTTCGTTTTCGTTAGAAAAATACATTTATTTAGTTACTCCCGAAATTCATTTTTATTTATTTTGTTTTTCGTTAGAAATTGCATTCGTCCGAAAATCAGATTAATTAAGGTCGAATCTGTCATTGAATGCTTATGGTGTCTGTCGAATGTTCCGCCTACAAGCTAGCTATAGTAGAATTATAATGTTGTATGACTAGTAATAATTATATTTATTAATTATTATTACTAGTCAACCAACCCAACATTAGAATTCTTCTATAGCCTATGGGCCAAGCATTTGACCGGAAATGTACGATTGCAGCGTCGTACAGTTTATCTGCTTCGTCAAATCTTCTTAGAACTTTCAACAGACACCATAAGCCTTCAATGACAAATTAGACGTTTGTATGTTTTTCGATGCTTTGTCGAATCTTCGTCGTTCACGTTGAATTGTCAAGTTAGTTCTAGCTATTTTACTGCTCCTCCTCTTTGGTTACAATCAGCCAATAACATTCATCATCACCATTTTTTTATTTTACTTCCCCCACCCAATTCCAGCAGCGATCTTTTCTCTCTATGTCGAATCTTTTCTCTCTATAATGTCGAATCTTTTCTCTCTATAATGTCAAATCTTTTCTCTCTATGTCGAATCTTTTCTCTCTATAATGTCGAATCTTTTCTCTCTATGTAGAATAATCTTGGACTAATAGAGTTAAGGCTAGGCACGTTCGACCACAGGTTCGATGGACACAGATTGTTATTGTCAGCCTCATGTCGAATCTCCTATCTATATCGAACTGTTGTTGCATCGAAAACGAAAATTAAGCATTTGTTTATGTCGGATCTTTCGGTTTTCGGATTCTGCATTTTCGTTTTTGTTTGTTAAAATGATAACGAAAATACCTGAAATTCGGACGAAAATGCATTCGGACGAAAACGAATGCACATGTCTACTCTGCTGGGGTTTTTCGCCTTCCTCTGGATCAACTGTGGGTATAGAATTAGGTTTATGGGATTGTATGATATTATTATTTTATTTTTTTATGGTTGAACTGGATGGACTTGTGTCTTTTTTCAACCTGACTAACTATGTAACTATGTAACTATGTAACTATGTAATATGGGAAAAACGTGTCTTCTATCCACTTATGCTTTATCACCAATCCTCGTTTCACTAAAAACCCCAAATTTTCAAAAACCAATTGTCATTGGGACAGAAAGTGAGGTAAAATCTTCTAAAGAGGTCCACAGACAGCAAAACAAATGTTACAGGGTTTTTTTTGGCTGGAGCTACACTTTAAAAATGTACCAGTTCTAAATTACAAACAGATTCTACTTAAGAACAAACCTACAGTCCCTGTCTTGCTTGCACCGCCTGTATACTTCTGTACAGAGTATATAGGGCCTGGGGGCCCCACGCCTTTCCTTTTTTTAATTTGGGTGCGGGGTTCCCCTTAATATCCATACAAGACCCAAATGGGCTGGGGAGGGGGTACCCATGCCGATTTTCTCAGTGATTTTCATCCATATTGGCGGGACCACACATTACATTAGAGCCGCAAGCAGTTTTAAATGACTTTTTTTCCTTTAGAAATGTCATTTTGAGCAGGGACAGTTCTAAACACAGGAAACATGTGCCAATTCACAGGCATACTATAGACACCGTACTTTTGAAAACAGAACACAAACACTCCTGCGCATAAATGGATCACCAAACAGTCAATCTTGCACGATGGTAGCACTGGCTTTGCAGCCCTTCATGGTAGCAAATAGAAGAAGAGAAACAAGGGTGCACCAGCCTAGTGTATTACCATTAGGATAGATTTTATTTAAAAGAAAACATCAATACTACTCACAAATATAGCAGAAAAAATTGCATTGCAACAAAGTTTCTTGTAAATGGCAGCTGTAAGAGGTACTCAAAACCACACTCCACAAGATCACCGAGGATGTAAAGAGGGCCACTGCCGGCTTACGTGTTTCGAAGCACAGAGCTTCTTCCTCAGAGCTGGGAGGAGTCTTCCTGTGAGTAGTATTGATGTTTTCTTTTAAATAAAATCTATCCTAATGGTAATACACTAGGCTGGTGCGCCCTTGTTTCACTTCTTCGATTTGCTACTATAGACACCCCCCAGGTACGACATTTAAAGGAATATTTCACTTTTTTTTTCAATTTAAGCATCATTAAAATCACTGCTCCCGTTTTTAAAACTTTTTTTTGCATTGAAACATGTCCCCTGGGGCAGGACCCGGGTCCCCAAACCCTTTTTAGGACAATAACTTAGCCTTTAAAATTAGCACTTTTGATTCCGAACGTTCGAGTCCCATAGACTTTAACGGGGTTCGATAGTTTGCGCGAACTTTCGGTCCGTTCGCAGGTTCTGGTGCGAACCGAACCATGGGGTGTTCGGCTCATCCCTAGTCCTCTCCATAAAATTATCAGAAATTTGTGCTTAAAGTAGAACTATAGGTAACACTTTTTTTTTTCATTTTGGATAGAGTAAGGGAGGGTTACAGCCCCTGTCAGTTTATTTTTTACCATCCCTGTTCCATTGCAGAGATTTCCCTTTACTTCCTGCCCCACAGCCAAACAGGAAGTGAGAGGAACTCTATGCAAATTAAGGGAATCCAATGCCCCCCTGCCCCCAGGCCCTAAGAACTAGTGTCCTCATTCAAAAATGTCAGGGCGTGTCTTAAACAGAAAGGGGTGTGGCCTTGTCAGGATGGGGTGGGTCATATTTAAATTAGGGGGTGCACGAGTTTAGTCAGGCCTAGGGCAGCACAAAACCTAAATACACTACTGACTGGTACTGACTAGTATTCCGGCATCACTTCTCCCTTATTTTTTCTTCCTCACTCAGCTAGCGTGACCCCAATGCTGATGGAGAAGGGAAGAAGAGGGGCAAACAAGGGTGCTGTGCAGGCACCCGACATCTTCCTTATCAACCTATGATGTAACCGGCTGTTAGGATGCTGGTTGCTGTAATGCTGCCCAATAAAAACCTGTGGAATTGTGTAACAAAAAGACAGGCTTGATCTGTCTACTGGCTTTTACACATTTTTGGGGTAATTTTGGGCAATTTGTAGACATTTTTCTAATTTACCCCTGAAGAACCTAGGAGGCACCCTGGTTGAAAAAGGCTGGCCTAGGCTATGGGTCCTTTTTAAAGCTCATTTACCTTTAAAAATAATGTATTGTATTTGTTTTTACATTTTTTTATTTATTTATGTATCGTCTATGGGCAAGTCCATCGGTTAAAAAACCCACGCATGCTCAGAATCAAGTCGACGCATGCTCAGAAGCATTGAACTTAATTTTTCTCGGCTCATCGGAGTGTTTTACGTCACTGCGTTTGGAAAGGTCGGTTTTTTGACTGATGGTGTGTGGGCAAGACTGATGGAAGACAGTTTCATCGGATTTCCGATGGAAAAATCCATCGGATTAGAATCCATAGGATATCCGTTCGTGTATACAGGGCTTTAGGGGTTCAAAAAACATTGGGGAATGGGTATATAGAAAGCTCATCCAATGAATAATTTACAGTGGTGCCCAGGTGGGAATGAGGATAATACATCGATCTATTAGTACATATAATTATAACCTCCAACCACAGGGGCATATACCGCTTGTAGAGCCTCTGAATAAAAAAGAGCATATGTAAAAAAGGGAAAAGAGGGGAGAAACCGGATATAGAATATCCAACATTCCCCCATGGATAGTATTCTTCAAAAAGGCTCATGTAATTATAAATACTAAATGTGAGTAAACCGCAAGTTTTGGAAATAAAGAAAACAATTTATTGAATATGCATAGTAAATATACACCACATCAAAAACGCCTATAATAAAATGAGACTAGTCAAAAAAGAAAAAACAGTGAAACAGGGGTGGCCACCCGTTCAACCATACACACCACACACATACACCCACTGCTGATCATATGCGGAATATCAATATTGAAATGGTCATGAAAGCTCATGAGTATATGTATATATCTGGTTAATGAACAGTATTCAATCCGTGCAGATAGTTTTTGGAAAAATAAACAGGTGATTTTGCTGGATGGCCATAGACCAGCCAATATGGTTGAACACTGGATGATTGGGTGAGGGTGTCACAAATCTGGAAGTGAGCTGATTTGTCAGCTCACTTCCAGATTTGTGACACCCTCACCCAATCATCCAGTGTTCAACCATATTGGCTGGTCTATGGCCATCCAGCAAAATCACCTGTTTATTTTTCCAAAAACTATCTGCACGGATTGAATACTGTTCATTCACCAGATATATACATATACTCATGAGCTTTCATGACCATTTCAATATCGATATTCCGCATATGATCAGCAGTGGGTGTATGTGTGTGGTGTGTATGGTTGAACGGGTGGCCACCCCTGTTTCACTGTTTTTTCTTTTTTGACTAGTCTCATTTTATTATAGGCGTTTTTGATGTGGTGTATATTTGCTATGCATATTCAATAAATAGTTTTCTTTATTTCCAAAACTTGCGGTTTACTCACATTTAGTATTTATAATTACATGAGCCTTTTTGAAGAATACTATCCATGGGGGAATGTTGGATATTCTATATCCGGTTTCTCCCCTCTTTTCCCTTTTTTACAAGGGCTTTAGGGGTTGACTTACTAAAGGCAAATAAACTGTGCTCTTTAAAAAGTACAGGTGCACTCTGCAAGTGCTGTTGCTCCAGAGCTTAGGAAATGAGCAGAAGCTCTGCTGACTTTAAGCATCCAATCATATGCAAGCAAAAAAAAATTGTATTTATTTTTCCATGCACGTGATTCTTTGCAAAGTGAAGTTTTAACTCATTTACTAAGCCCTGGAACAACTGCACTTGCAGAGTGCAACTATACTTTGCAAAGTGCACAGCCTATTTGCCTTTAGTAAATCAACCCCTAAATGCGTTGTAGAAAAAAGTTTTTTTTACAGTGTATTTGCTAAAGCTCAAGTTACATACACAACTTATTGAAAGACTGACATAGCACCCTCACCACCCTCTTTCTTTCTGCTCTGTTCAGAGTTTCAGTTTGGAGAGAGACAGTCTGAATGTAAAAAAACCTGCTTCTATATGTCACCTTATTACTGTACTATAGCCATAGGGCTGCATGTATGAATGTATTCTTATTAAGAACTGGCATTTTACTTCTAAGTCACCAATCAGCATCAGTCCTGCCCTGAAAGAGCAATTCCATCAGCTTTCCAATCCAATTGAGGAGTAGTATGAGCCCTCCCTCCCAACACTATCAGATTCTCACCCCAACAGAATAGTACACTGCAAAACCCAAACAATTTGTTTAACTCTTGGTGGCTAAATGGCATTGGAGTTAAGAAAAGGTGAGTATATGCTGCATTAGGATGTGATTTGTGCATGTTTATGTGAATTATTTAGCCCTCTTGTTTTGAATGAAGTGATTCAGATTGCATTAGATATTCATATTGGAAAAATATATATATAATCTTACCATGACTGGACCCTATGTGCTTAGTAGATAGTTATTTTGGAAAACAATATTTTTTGTTTCTCACATTTTGCATGCTAAGAGAAAAAGGAGAAAAGAAGGGGTTAAAAGGGAATGTTATAAAATTATGCTCTACCAGCAGCCAATGGATGGAGGCAGGAGATAAGAAACACATTTTGTCTGATTGGGGAACAAGATACTCATATATTTCAGAAACTGAGATTAAATGATATTTGTGGGAAAGTGTTGTAGGCTTAAAACAGAGTAACATATAGCAGAGGAGAAACCTTCTAATAATTATAAAGACTCAACTGTAAAAAAAAAAAAAAGAAAAAAAGCCTGGTAATATAAAGGGGAATTGGAAGGGTTTCAGTATAAAACTTTATCTTAGTGATAAGTATGGTTGTTTTTGCAGAGTTTTATTTATTTTCTTTAAAGCAGTTGTATAGTCCTGAAATTTTTTATTGTTTTTCCCCACCTGTAAGGTAAAAGGCATAATGAGCTAGTATGCACCGCATACTAGCTCATTATGAAATACTTACCTTAGAACGAAGCGTCGGTATCTCTGCTGGTCTACGCCGAGGGAGATGACATTTTCCCTCGGCGTGTCTTCCGGGTATCGCGGCTCCAGTGCTGTGAGTGTCTGGAGCCACGATGTCGTCACTCCCGCGCATGCACGCGGGAGACTTCTTTCCGGCAAGGTCCGGCGTCTGCTGGGCCTTCAGCCGAGAATCCCCTGTGCGCATGCGCCGCTGCAGTCAGCGGCTCATTGCGAGGGTAATATCTCCTAAACCGTAAAGGTTTAGGAGATATTTTTTTTACCTACAGTTAAGCCTTATTATAGGCTTACCTGTAGGTAAAACTTAAAAATTTGCCCATACAACCACTTTAAATTACAGTACACAAGATTATAAGGTTATATACTCTATAGAATCCTATTTATTATTATTATTATACAGGATTTCTATAGCGCCAACAGTTTGCGCAGCACTTTACAACATGGGGCAGACAGTACAGTTACAATACAATTCAATACAGGAGGAATCAGTGGGCCCTGTTCGTTAGAGCTTACAATCTAGAAGGGAGTGTCAGGTGGAAAAAAAAGTAATATCTGTGGTAATGATCAGATGGAGAAAATGAAAATAGTTATTAGGTGTGGGCGGGATAGGCTTCTCTGAAGAGGAGGGTTTTAAGGGATCGTCTAAAAGCGAATAGAGTAGAAGATAATCGGACAGATTGGGGTAAGGAGTTTCAAAGGATTGGAGAGGCTCTGGAAAAGTCCTGGAGGCGAGCATGGGAGGAGGTGACGAGGAAGCTAGAGAGCAGGAGCTCTTGAGAAGAACAAGGGCAACGATTAGGTTGGTATTTTGAGACTAGGTCAGTGATGTAGCTATTTAGCAAATAAACATGTAATACAGGAATCTACTACACTCTTGTTTTCTAATAAGAAATACCTGCACCAGTGTAACTCTTGTTAATAGCGTCTGAACATTGAAGATCAAGACAGACACCATCCCTGCAAGAAGAGGGGTAAGAAATGTTTCTCTCTTTTGACTCATTTATATTGGGGTTGTTTTAACTAGTTGTCAACCGGCCGCCGTCAATTGACGGCGGCAGGAAGACACTGTTATCCTGGGCGGACGTCATATCCACTAGGGGGCGCGCGCGATGCGTCACTGGGCATCCGATGCGCGTGCCCGGTGGCCGCGATGGCCGCCGGGCACCCGCGATTGCCCAGTAACCGAGCAGGACCGTGGATCTGTGTGTGTAAACACACAGATCCACGTCCTGTCAGGGAGAGGAGACTGATGGTGTGTCCCTTGTACATAGGGACAACCATCGGTCACCTCCCCCAGTCAGTCCCCTCCCCCCACAGTAAGAATCACTAATAGGGAACACATTTAACCCCTTCCTCGCGCCCTAGTGTTAACCCCTTCCTTGCCAGTCATGTTTATACAGTAAATCAATGCATTTTTATAGCACAGATCGCTGTATAAATGTGAATGGTCCCAAAAATGTGTCAAAAGTGTCCGATGTGTCCGCCGCAATGTCACTGTCACGATAAAAATCGCTGATCGCCTCCATTACTAGTAAAAAAATAAATAAAAAAATGCTATAAATCTATCCCCTATTTTGTAGACGCCATAACTTTTGCGCAAACCAATCAACATACGCTTATTGCATTTTTTTTTACCAAAAATATGTAGAAGAACACGTATCGGCCTAAACTGAGGAAAATTCTGAAAAAAAAATGGATATTTATTCTAGCAAAAAGTAAAAAATATTGTGTTTTTTTTGTAACTTGTCGCTCTTCCTTTGTTTATAGCGCAAAAATTTAAAACTGCAGAGGTGATCAAGTACCACCAAAAGAAAAAAAAAGTGTGACAGTGCTGAAAGCTGAAAAATGGCTTGGGCAGGAAGGGGGTTTAAGTGCCCAATAGAGAAGTGGTTAAAAAGATAGTGTCACATCCCTATAAGGATATCGGACAAAAAGAGGGTGTAATATAGTGGGACAGAGCAATACATTATGTCATGAACAACTGATTCCTTGTTGGCCAACGCGTTTTATGGACATAATCCACTTTTTCTGGAGCCATCAATGTGCTTATTTACAAAGTGATCTTAATAACAACAATATATTTCCTTCCAAGTTCACCAAACACAGAAGAACTATTCAGAGTATTCAAGGAAAATAACAATAGGAATGCCTAAATTAGCAGCACAAATGAAAAATAAAAAAGGCTACCAATGCCCAATCAAGATGGATTCATAAAAGCTGGGGGGACCAATGACTTCAATTGATGAAACAACGCTTTTATCTGCACATATGTGTATCTCTCTCTAATGCAACTATGTACCAAAATAGCAGTGCTGTTGCAATCCAGGAAAATTTTATATAATTTGTATACATATATAAGAATCAGTCATTCATGGCATAATGCCTTGCTCTGTCACAATTGTGTTTTAATATTTGTACTATATTTGGATGCCTTATGATATTTTAAGAAACAATATGGAAATATTTTTTATGAATATTGACTTAAATGAATAAATGGTGTTTTATATAAAATGTTGTGTCTCAAAATGTTGTGACCAGGCCTGTGGTCACAATGTAGTGGTATTTTTGCCACTCGAAACAGAATTTTGCATTTGCCAGCTACATTTCATAACTATGAGCTATTTATGTGGAATAGTTTCAATTTACTTAGTGAAACAAAAAAGACATTTAAAAAAAATTAAGTATTTATTTTTATGTCTGATTAAGAATACATAAAAAATTAAAATAAATTAAAAAGCACTGTTAAAGCCCAACTCCAACTCAATCTTTTTTTGTTTCAATAAGTTTTTATTAAACAGCTTTTATAACTTACCCCAGATAGAATAGCGCATTTTAACAACCAATACTCGCCTCTTTTCTGGAGGCACTGCGGAGAATCGGGGGACATTTCTCACATCTTCTGGCACTGCCCATTTCTTTCCAACTTCTGGTCTTCGATTTTCCAAATGATCTCAGACCTCACGCAAACCTGGATCCCCTCATCGCCACATCTAACACTATTAAACCTATATATTGATAGTATTAAGCCATCTGATAGGCACTCTGTAGTCCATATCCTCCTGGCTGCCAGACTTTACAACTCTAGGTATTGGAAAAACCCAGACCTCCCAACTTGTCAGATACTCTTGTCTTAGATCATACACATTGCTCCTGTGAGCTCGTGATGGCATCCAAGCAGGGCAAATATGGGAAATGACTTTCCTTCTGGCATCCTTGGCTTTGATGGCGTCAAACCCATTACTCGGCATAAATCTTGGTGCTCCTATCTTGCGGCTCATAGCCTCTGCATTGACGTGACACTAGAGCCTAGCTTTATTTGTTCCCTCACCCACCTCTTTATGTTGTAAGAAAACAAATGGCTGCACATTCAGGAATTCCGATTGCCTTTTATTGTTCAAAGTGATAACACCAAAGACACCAACACGGGGTCAGGTAGACACATTTCACACAAACATCTTGTGCTTAATCATTTGGTAATGATTAGGCACAAGATGTTTGTGTGAAACGCGTCTATGTGACCTCGTGTTGGTGTCTTTGGTGTTATCACTTTGAACAATAAAAGGCAATCAGAATTCCTGGATGTGCAGCCATTTCTTTTTTTACAAGTTTCCCATGGAGGCGGGCCGGGGCTGGCACTCTACGAGACATTCCACCTCAGGTTATCATCATACTCCTGGAGCAGCGGCTCTTTTTCTTTGTATATTCACCTCTTTATGTTCCTCATGTTTTACTAGTTTTAATATACCAAACTATATTTGTGATGTCTTTCAATGTGTCGTTATTGTTATGGGACCATCATTGTTATGGGACTCGGCCCCGTGTTTATCCTTTGATTTACTGTGTAACCCTTCTTATTGTACACCCTTTGTAAGTTTTGAAAACCTCAATAAAAATTATTGACAAATAAACAGCTTTTATAAGTTATAATTACAATTGCATTCTAACATTTCAGTTTCACAAAGGCTAACATTATTAATACCGATATGTTTTGAAACTATGAGTTACAGTTGGCTAATGACAAAGATTGAACAACTGTACATTATTCCATTCAAATACTTAGAATGATAAATTTCCCTGCAAAGCAGCGTATGATCATAATACGTATTCTCGCTTGCTTCTGGATAGGCACTCAAACAGCCTAGCAGCCAGATACCCCCGGGATAAGCCCAATCTCTGGCCTAGCAGCCCGGCGCAACACGACACACGTCCACTCAGACAGCCGGCCGGGTGGCACAGAACATATATATAGGTGCTCCCAGCAGGCCATGGGATTCAAAGAAACCCTTGCCCATTGGCTGAGATACCCACATACCCATAACCTGACTTTGAGTTGCCCTTCTCATATCTAGTACCACCAAGTATCCAACCACCTAGTGGTAGAAGAGAAAAGTAATAAGGCCAAACTTTAGGGAGAAATCAATGGATCTCTGACATTTAACCAGGTTAACTACTCCTGACAAGTACATTCGTGAGGAGCATCCCTGCCTAAACTCCAGGGTGCTACACTTACATACCCTCGGACTTGTGTCTTGCCAAAAACATTTTATACAGATCTGTTTAATGGATGTCAAAATGTGTGGAGGAACAGAGAGTAGGGTTCTGAATAGGTGTATAGCAACTTGGGTAGCAGCGTCATCTTCAGTGTTGCTTTTCTTCCTAGCCAGGAAATCTGATATCTGATATTTTTTCCAGGAATTGAAGGTAGACGTGGTTAGGAGTAGAAGGGACCCATAGTTTTCTGAATAAAGGGTTGTTGCAAGATATACTCCCAAATCAGGCAGTGTATCTTGGACCCAGTGATAAGAAAAATGTGTTTTGAAAGAGAGAAGCTGATCCGATGTAAATGAGATATTCTAAGCTTTGGATTTAGATTCATAGATACTCAAGCCCGAGAAAGCTGTAAAATTAGCAAGGAGTTTGGTCAGATTAGGGAGGGAGACCATAGGATTTGACGTCATCTGCTAAAAGACACATTTTATGTTGATATTCAGTGATTTCTATGCCCCGCACATCTGGGTTAGTTCTAATAGATAGGGCTAGAGGTTCCATACTGACTGCAAACAATAGAGGCAAAAGTAGACAACACTGATCTGTGCCTCTGTAGATGGGGAAGATAAGTAACCTAAATCCCATGTATTGAGCAAATGCCCTAGGATTATCATAGAAGGCCACTATTTATTGACATGAAATGTGGACCAAATCCCTATGTTGTCAACAGTAAGATTAAATATGGCAATAGAAGTCTATCAAATTCCTTTTGAATGTCCAAAGACAAAAGAAAGGCATTCTGTCCTTAATATTTGCCAAGTTGTATCAAGTGGCTTGTGTGACATTGTGGGCAGTCTGACGCTTGGGCAGAAAGCTCCTTTGATCTTTCCCCACCAATTAGCCCAGAATGTTTATCATTTACAGTACAGTAGAAATAAGCTAGTTACTTTTTATAGCTAGGTGAGAAAGGTTTGGAACCACTGTCAAGATTTTATTGCTGTCTGTGTTGCTATGAGGGAAATTTCCACCGGTCTCTATCTAGATGACTGGTGTCAGACAGAAGAAGAAGAAAAAAACTAATTTTTTGTTTTGGAGCACCCTGCACTTTATCAATAGACCGTGTCTTTCTATTTGTTTTATATTGATCCCAGCTATATTTTGGAGCACACATGCACTTTTTTGGAGCACTTAGTACGTTGTAAATAGATTGTGATTATTTATCATTTGCTTTGATTGTGTATCACCGTTAGTGTCTATTAATTTTTTGGGCACTCAATTTATTTGCATTTCCAGCTAGGTGTGCGGTTCAATCACATCCTGTAAGCGCTGTTTATACCTATCAATTCAAGTTTACTTTAAAACTGCATTAAAAAAAATTAAGCTCTGTGACATCACAGGTCCTCTTCACCCTTTTAATCCTCCAGTGGTAGGTAGATCCCAAATGCCACCAGGGAGTGGGTTTCCCTGCCTTGGACTTGGAGTAACGGGATTGAATGATGCTGGATGTCGTTCAACCTAGAAGGGGAGTGGCACTGCATAGGAGAGTCTGTGGTGAACCATGCTGGAGATCAATGGGAAAAGCATCAGCTTCTCTCTTGTCCTTCCCTCTACTTCTCAGTATTCCATACTATATTTTTTATTGCACATGCCTCTTGCTCCTCTCTTGTTCATCACTTTAGATGGAGTGACCTATGTCACAATTACATGATGAACAGAATCTGTTTAATGCCCTATGGAGTTCCTAGATTATCTTCATGGATTCTGTGGACTTCCATGCCTTGTTTCATTGAAGTACACCTTTTCATGCTAGCAACCCCCTATCCCCATGCGACAACACTAGTTATGTTCGCATGAGAATAATTGCATGATTCCTGTGTAATCACTGTAAACTTTTAGAAACCCTTGTGATGGTTCCTGGATAGGCTTCATGGCTTTTAATAGTTCTTTCAATGGTCTGCTGAATAGATGAGGTGAGGTAATATTATGCCACGTACACACGGTCAGAATTTCCGATGGAAAAAGTCCGATGGGAGCTTTTCATCGGATATTCCGACTGTGTGTATGCCCCATCTGACTTTTTCCATCGGAATTTCTGACAGACTTAGATAGAGAGCAGGTTCTCAATTTTTCCGACGGAAGAAATTCCTATCGGAAAATCCGTTTGTCTGTATGGAATTTCCGACGAGAAAAAAAACACGCATTCTGGGAACCAATTTGACGCATGCTCGGAAGCATTGAACTTATTTTTCTCGCCTCGTCGTAGTGTTGTACATCACCACGTTCTTAACGCTCGAAATTTCCTAGAACTTTTGTGTGACCGTGTGTATGCAAGCCAAGCTTGAGCGGAATTCCGTCGGAAAAACCATCCAACTTTTTTCCGACGGAAATTCCGCTCGTGTGTACAGGGCATTAGGTGTGATAAATTGAAAATCTACGGTAATCAAAACATGTTGTTTTGATCATAAATTTGCTGTAGCCTTTCTTTACATAAAAAAAACAAAAACAAACAAACAAACAAAAAACATCTTTGTTGTTATCCCTTAGGACAGCAACATTATTTGTACTTTTGCTAAATAAATTATGTTTTGATATCTTACATGTGGTTCTGGCTCCAAAGGCTTAGTTTGAAGCATTTTCTATTTATATTGTTTGAGATGGTTGATTACGTCTGTTTTCTGTGGTTAAAGCGTTAGGATACTTCATGAACGCTTGACAATTAATGAATTGATGGCATCCCGTTGATTCATTTATTCTTAAACATGTGCTGAGGTCAAACCTACTATTTAATGCTAGTAAGCTAAAATGACTGGTTTTGCACCACTTTTTTGGAAATAAAAATGCACAAATATATATACAGCTATGTATTTTTGAAACAATGTAATGTACTAGACCAGCGGTCCCCAACCTTTTTGGCACCAGGGATCGGCTGCGTGGACGAAAATTGTGCCAAAGCCCGGGGGGATTGGGGAGGTTTGGGTTGGGGGTGCGCGCGGGGAGCAAGCAAATTTTCACGGGCAATTTATCGGAGCAATAGCTGGTGTTGGCGCTTCAATCATCACGGCACCATGTTTGTTATGGTGTCAGGATGATTGAAGCGCATTATTTCTATTATTACTTTGTAATATTAAATTAAATAGTTCAACTCACCATAATGCAGAATCAGTGGGAGCCCTGAGTGTGTCACTTTCCACATCACCAGCCACCAGATGCAGCTTGTCACTTGCCACGCTGCCTGCCACCAGATGAGGAATGCCACTTGCCACACTGCCTGCCACCAGATGAATGACACTTGCCACGTCGCCTGCCACCAGATGAATGTCACTTGCCACATTGCCTACCACGAGATGAGGAATGTCACTTGCCACGCTGCCTGCCACTAGATGATTGTCACTTGACACGTCGCTTGCCACCAGATGAGGGATGTCACTTGCCATGCTGCCTGCCACCAGATGAGGAATGCCACTTGCCATGCTGCCTGCCACCAGATGAGTAATGTCACTTGCCACGTCCCGTGCCACCAGATGTAGAATGTCACTTGCCATGCTGCCTGCCACCAGATGAATGCCACTTGCCATGCTGCCTGCCACCAGATGAATGCCACTTGCCACGCTGCCTGCCACCAGATGAATGGCACTTGCCACACTGCCTGCCACCAGATGAATGCCACTTGCCACGCTGCCTGCCACCAGATGAATGCCACTTGCCAGGCTGCCTGCCACCAGATGAATGCCACTTGCCACCGTGCCTGCAGTGGTCGTTCATGAGTAAGGGCAGGAGAGCGGTGATGCAGGGCCAGCAGTGAGAAATTATGTAATCTCTCTTCTCCCCGCCGTACCTCTGACACCAGCGCTGTGAGGGCAGAAGAGGTTTGATGCGGGGCGGACACAGAGAGATGATGTCATCTCTGCTTGCCAGCTTCTCTCATCCACATGCCTCTGTGATCCACCGGGCTCTCTCACCTGCCCGCTCCTGTGATGCACCGGGCTCCCTCACCCGCCCTGCTCTTTTATGCCCCCCTTTGCATCCCCTGTACTAGACAACCATCTTTATGTAATACACAATTATTTACAGTATGACTAGTTAATTTAATTAAAGTGAGCCTGTCACTAAAAAAACTGATGCCAGGTAAAAAGTGCAAGCCTACCTACAGCAGCCTGCAAGAACCTTCCGCTTTGACCAAATCCTGGGCTATTGTGATTTGTGATCCATAAAGCCTGACACTTCCAGGTATTCCAAGTCGAAGCTTGACCACTTCACCCAACCTTCCTCACATTCCTTTTGGCCCATTACTTTGTTAGAGTGCCTGAATGGTAAATAGGAATGTGCAAAGTTAGCAAGGGAAGATTTAACAACTTGAGACTCTGGAGCCTGTAGAGTCCTCTAATCTTTAAATAATTGTTTTATTTTTATTTAGACTGTTTTATTGCACAGCACATGGGATGATCCAAATGTACTTGTGTTTGTTCGCGATGGGTTCAGTGAACATTACCAAAGTTTGGGTGCCAAACTATAAAAATCAATAGGAGTCAAATGTTAAAAAACAGTAATGGTAATTTTCTAAGATAATAGGCAAGGAATTCTCAATCAAATGACATTGGAGGATGGGCACTGCCCTGGGAAACATGTACCAGCAAAACTGACTTCAAGAAAGAAAAAAAATACAGTTTGACCACTTCAATACTGGGCACTTTCACCCCCTTCCTGCCCAGGCCAATTTTCAGCTTTCAGTGCTATTTTGAATGACAATTGCGGAGTCATGCAAAATGTCATATTCTTTTGAGACAGATAGGGCTTTCTGTTGGTGGTATTCAATCAATGTTTTTTTTTTTTTTTTTGCTAGACAAAAACGACTGAAAAAATATTTGAAAAACTTTTTTCTTAATTTCTGTTATCAAATGTTCTTCTTTGCTTAAGAGGGTGCACTGATGGGCACTGATGAGGCTGCACTGATGGGTACTGGTGAGGCTACACTGGTGTTCACCGATGAGGCTGCACTGATGTGCACTGATGGACATTGATAAGGCTGCATTGATAAGCACTGATGAGTTGGCACTGATGGGACGGCACTAACGGACACTGATAGGCGGCACTGATATGCGGCGCTGATGGGCACAGATAGGCACCACTAATGGGCACTGATAAGGTGCACTGCTGTGCACTGATTTGAAGTGATGGGGCTGCACTGATAATCAGAGCACTGATTATCAGTACCCTTATTATCAGTGTACATGTTCCATGTCAGACTTGCCAGCTGCTCTCTTTTCCTCATGCTGTGACAGTGCATGAGGAAAATAATGCCTATAACTGGCAAGTTTGTTTACATGTGATCAGCTGTGATTGGACACAGCTGATCACATGGTTATAGGCTGCTGTGATTGGGCTTTTACCACAATTTGTTATCAGCTGTTTCCAAAGGACACAGCGGTCACACGCCCGATGCATGCCCCAGGGGGCACGTGGGAGTAGTGTTCTGTTTTTTTGTTTTTGCTTTGGTACATGTTTCCCAGGGCAGTGTCCACCCCCTGCTATTTTTTTGACAATACTTTGTCTATTAGCCCAGAAAATGGTAATTTTTCATTTGACAGATTTGGCTGCTATTGACTTCAATGAAGTTTGGGTTTGGCATCCAACTTTAAAGTTCATCCATACCCTGCAGGGAGCAAGCCCACAATTACAATTCAACAAGGTTGAAATGGCCTTCGCCCTCTGAGTCTACAATTCAAGAAGATCTGCTACTATTTGGGTATTACACTCACCTCTGTTCTTCCTTGTGTTATATACCACTAAAAGACATCCATAGACTGGACTGTCTTTACTGCAAAAAATATAGCTGAATGAATACTATGTCTTGGAGCAAAGTTAATCAAAATGAGAGGTTCCACCACACAGGGCACTTTTAGAGACTGTATTATAGGTTCATGTGCCCACCTTGTGCCCACCCTGTGGAGGCCCAGCAAAGGTGCATTGTGTATAGTAGTTTGAATAAATAAAAATGTGGGCGTGTTTAAAAACAAGGCTGTACTGTTGTTCCCTTTGCAATCTTGATATATGCAGTGCTGCATTTCATAGCATGCTTGAGGCTGGGTTCACACTAGTATGACACGACACTCGTCCTACTTTGGATCCGACTTTGCCCTGCGACTTGAAGCCGACATATGTCCGACTTTCAATGAACGGGGATCCGACTTGGATCCCCGCCAATTCCAGACACTGTGTTTGGTATGAATCTTGAGGGGAAACTCCACGCCAAATTTTTAATAAAAAAACGGCATGGGTTCCCCCTCCAAGAGCATACCAGGCTCTTCGGTACATCGTACTTCTACCCATTCACCTGGAGGAAAAGTCAATAAAAAAAACCCACATTAGACAGGTTTTTAAAGTAATTTATTAGGCAGCTCCAGGGGTCTTCTTCCGACTTCGGGGGTCTTCTTCCGACTTCTCCTCTCTCTCTCTTCTCCCGCTCTCCGGTGCCTTCTCCCGGGCTCCTCCGATACCTTCTTTCAGCTCTTTTACTAGCGGTGGCCCGGTCTTCTCCGTCATCTTCTTCCCTCTTCTCTTGTCCCAATGTTGACACGAGGCTCTCTCCCGCTGTAATGCCGTGTGCGCGGTGCGCAGCGACTTATATAGGCATGGAGCGTGGTCATCGGGTGATGTCACCTGGTGACCTGACCCCTTTTGACGTCACATTCCCATCATGCCCCGGGGCTGTGATGTCATAGGAGGCGGGGTCAGCGGGTGACATCACCCGGTGACCACGCCTCATGCCTATAGAAATCATTGCGCACCGCGTACACGGCATTACAGTGGGAGAGAGCGTCGTGTCAACATTGGGACAAGAGAAGAGGGAAGAAGACGATGGAGAAGACAGGGCCACTGCTAGCAAAAGAGCTGGCAGAAGATAGCGGAGGAGCCCGGCAGAAGGCAGAAAGCAGAAGAACCGGAGAGCGCAGAGAAGGCACCGGAGAGCGGGAGAAGAGGCCGGAGAGTCAGAAGAGACCCCCAAAGTCGGAAGAAGACCCCCGGAGCTGCCTAATAAATGACTTTAACCACTTCCATATAGGGCTTTTTATACCACTTCAATACCGGGCCTATTTTGGCACTTCTCTCCTACATGTACAAATCATCATTCTTTTGCTAGAAAATTACTCAGAACCCCGAAACATAACATAACCGAATAAAATGACGGTCGTTGCAACTTTTTATCTTGCACGGTATTTGCGCAATAATTTTTCAAACGCCTTTTTTGGGGGAAAAAAATGGTTTCATGAATTAAAAAATAACAAAACAGTAAAGTTAGCCCAATTTGTTTGTAAAATATGAAAGCTTATGTTACGCCGAGTAAAAAGATACCTAACATGTCACACTTTAAAATTGCGCACACTCATGGAATTGGTACTTAAAAATCTCCATAGGCGACACTTTGAAAATTTTTACAGGTTACCAGGTTAGAGTTACAGAGGAGGTCTAGTGCTAGAATTGTTGCACGCGCTCTAACGCACGCAGCGATACCTCACATGTGTGGTTTGAACGGCGTTTACATATGCGGGCGGGACTTACGTGTTTGTTCGCTTCTAAGCGCGAGCTATTGGGGACGGGCGTTTTTTTTTATTTTACTTATTTTTTTTTATTTTTACTTTTTTTTTTACACTTTTTTTTTGATCACTTTTATTCCTATTACAAGGAATGTAAACATCCCTTGTAATAGGAATGTGTGTGACAGGTCCTCTTTATGGAGAGATGCGGGGTCAATAAGACCCCACATCTCTCCTCCAGGCTGAAAACCATGAGATCAGTGACATTTTTTTCACCGATCTCATACTTACTAGCCGCAACGGCGGCTTTGTTTACATTTGAGGACCCGGGCGTGACGTCATCACATCGTGCCCGGGCCTCCGACGATCATAGAGATGACTGGTCACCAGTCATCTCTATGCTCATCACGTGACCCACCACCGGCACCAACGATTCTCTCCGGGTCCCCGATCGCACGGGAGAGCCCGGAGAAGCACCGGATGGCGGCGGGAGGAGGGGGGTGTCCCCTCCCGCCGCCTATAAGAACGATCAAGCGGTGGAACCGCCGCTATGATCATTCTTATTGTGCGCAGGATCGCCAGCTGAAAAAAAGGATATCTGAATGATGCCTCTAGCTGCAGGCATCATTCAGATATCCCCCCTCAAACCCAGGACGTCATATGACATCCACCCGGAGGGAGAGAGGGTTCCTGCCGGCGTCATTTTGCTATGGCCTGGTATGGAAGGGGTTAAAAACCTGTCTAGTGTGTTTTTTTTTCTTGACATTTTTTTCCCTTAGGTGAATGGGTAGGGGTACGATGTACCTTATACTCATTCACATAGGGTGGGGGGCCGGGATCTGGGGTTCCCTTTATTAAAGGGGCTCCCGGATTCCGATAAGCTGCCGCCCGCAGACCCTGACAACCAACAGCCAGGGTTGTCGGGAAGAGGCCCTTGTCCTCATCAACATGGGGACAGGGTGCTTTGGGGTGGGGGGGCCGCAGGGCGCCCCCCTGCCCCAAAGCACCCACCCCCTATGTTAAGGGGCATGCGACCTGGTAGGTCCAGGAGGGGGGGCGCTCGCTCGTCCCCACCCCCTTTCCTGACCGGCCGTGCTGTGTGCTCGCATAAGGGTCTGGTATGGATTTTGGGGGGACCCGTGCCAAAGGGCCTGGTATGCTCCTGGAGGGAGAACCCATGCCGTTTTTTATTTAAAATTCCCCCCTCAAGAACAGCAGAGCACAAGTCGCATGCCAAATTTGGAGCATGCAAGACGGCGTTCTGACTTTGATCCGACTTCAATGATATTCAATGGTCTGAAGTAGGATCAAAGTTGGACCAAAGTAGTACAGTACATCCGCTTTTGCGGACGACATTATGATCTATATAACAAACCCTAGGCAGACTCTCCCAAAAATTATGGAAGAATTGGGTAACTATTGGAGGGTATCAAATTTAAAGATAAATATGGAAAAAACTGAGATATTAAATATTTCAGTCCCCTCGAATGAAAGTAGAGACCTTAGAAAATTGTATCCTTTTATGTGGAAACAAAGAGGACTGAAGTATTTGGGAGTATTCTTGTCGAAATAAACGTTAGATTTATATCAAGATAATTATATTCCTCTCCTGAATAAAATTAAAAATGAATTGAAAGGATATCCTGCACATAGACTGTCATGGTTTGGCAGAATAAATGTGATTAAAATGATGATTCTACCAAAAGCCTTGTATATTTTTCAAAGTCTCCCAATTAATATTCCGGTGGCGTATTTTAAAACCCTGAGATCAATAATACAGAGATTCGTGTGGAATAATAGAAGTAATCGTATCTCCTATAAGACACTGACCAGATCAAAAGAGAAGGGAGGTATATTCCTCCCCGATCTTGAAAAATACCATGAGGCTGCAATTTTGCGGAGGATCATGGACTGGGTCCATGCTCCTTGGCAAAAAAAATGGGTGGAGTTGGAGGATAATATTAGTAAATTGAAACTGAGACAGATAATTTGGATCCCAAGGCAACATAGAGGTTCTCTAGTTGATGCGGCTCCAATTACGCTAGAAGCATTGAGAATGTGGGACAAATTATTTAAAAATACACAGGGACAATATAATAGCCCTTTAATGGCCCTAACAGGCAATAGTTATTTTCCACCGGGGAAAGATAATAAGTTATATTTAAAATGGACTTCATCGACCTTTCTGAGACTAAAAGATGTTATGAAAGGGAATGCTCTCTGCTCCCTTTTGGAATTACGCGAAAGATATGGGACAACCCCATGGGAAGTCTGGAGATATAAACAATTGCAACACTTTGTAGAGTCCCTACCAAAACCCCTTCGGGGGACGGGTAGTCTGAATGTATGGGAAAAATTGGTAGATCAAGGAGGGATAGATAAGAAAGGAATTTCTAGCTTATACAAAATGTTGATAACACACCCAGACGGAGGATCCGTGTGTCCAACAGTAGGTTGGGAGTTGGAACTAAATCTCTCGTTACCAGAAACAATGAGGGGTAGAGTCTTAGACTATGTCCACTCCACGTCTGTGGACGCACGGATAAAATAAATTAACTACAAATTATTAACTAAGTGGTACTACGTTCCGGTAAAACTACACAAAATAAATCCCCAGATGCCACCCCTATGTTGGAGGGAATGTGGGGATGAGGGAACTCATGCCCACATATGGTAGCAATGCCCCAAGATCCAACCATACTGGGAAGAAATATTAGACCTAATCAATATGATTAGCGGGACGGAAATTAGATTAGACCCATGGCAATGTTTGTTCCATGCAACGAATATACCAAGGAAGAAATACAGAGCAACAATTACCCCGATTTTATTGAACTCAGCCAAGATATTAATCCCAAGACAATGGAGAATAAAGCAGGCCCCAACGATACAGGAATGGCTGAGGGAAGTAGATAAAATAAGATGTATGGAAGAGGTAACATATTTGCATAAGGATTCTAAAACTGAATTTATTAGAATTTGGAAGGGCTGGGACGAGTTTAGACACTCAACGTTATATGAAGGGTATATGAGAAGAGAGGGCGGCACCTAATGGTACTTTGGTCGGACTCTCTGTGAGGGAATAGAGTCCCCCTCTCCCCCCCCCCTTTTTCCTTTTTTTTTCTCATGATACTCGGGCCCTCCCATTAATAAATAAAACACAAATGTCACAGAAGTTATAATAGGAGGTTGAGAAAGGGAGGAAGGGTAGGGTAAATAAAAAAAGGGTAAAGAGGGCACGCTGTTTTATTTTTTTTCAAATTTGAAATAAGAGTAGGTGGAGAGAGCTGTTTTTTCTCTCTCTTTGGGGGGGGGGGGGGTTGGATTGAGGTAAAAATTATTCCTCCTCACAAATAAATAAAAAAGCACAAACATCACAGCAGATAATAAGTTTTTTTTTTTATGATATTCGGGCCCTCCCATTAATTATTAAAAACACAAATGTCTCAGAAGTCATAATAGGAGGTTGAGAAAGGGAGGAAGGGTAGGGTAATAAATAAAAATAAAATAAAAAAAAAAGGTAAAGAGGGCATGTTGTTTTATTTTTTTTCAAATTTGAAATAAGAGTAGGTGGAGAGAGCTGTTTTTTCTCTCTCTCTGGGGGGGTTGGATTGAGGCAAAATTATTCCTCCTCACAAATAAAGCACAAACATCACAGCAGATAATAAGTTTTTTTTTTTTTTTTTGGAGGCAGAGAGAGGTTCTCGTGACTCCTCATAAATTAATGATGACACAGAAAACACGAAAGTCAACACAGGGGGAAAAGGGAGGGGAAGGGTAGAATAGGTAAGGGGAAAGAGGGCACCAGGCACTAAAAGTTAAATACGAGGTGGATTTGCGAGTTGGTAGAGGGAAGGAGGGGAAGAAAGGAAGCGGGGAAGGGAAAAAGAAGGAATTTTTTTTTTTTTTTTTTAGGAAGGGGAGGGAGAGGAAGGCAAGGGGAGGATAAAGGAGAGGATGAGAGAAGAAGGAGAGAAGGGGAAGGAGAAAGGGGAAAGAAAAAAGGGGGGAGAAAGATATATCATAGAGGACATGTAAGTTAATTAAAAGGGAATGGAGAGAGGGGAGAAGAGTAAATTACATTAAAGGATGGCCCCTTTTTTTTTTTTTTTTGTAAGTGAATGTTTTGTATATTTTTCTTTTGTAATGTATATGAGTTGATTGGCAATGATATAAAAGATATATGTTTGTATGTATGTAAAAATGTTTTGAATAAAAATATATAAAAAAACCAAAAAAACAAAACAAAGTAGTACAGGGAGCATTTTCAAAGTCGGACCGACATGCGTCGGACCAGTTAAGACGGCTCCCATAGGGAAACATTGATTTTCATAAGTCATGCGACATGAGCTCCCAATGTCCGAGCGTTTGTCGCACCAGTGTGAACCTTAGGCTCAATTCACAAAGCTAATTGTACCAGGAAAAGGAGGACCCTCATTTTCAAATAAAGTTAGTTATTTTCAGCTGAGTCCAATTAGATTAGAAAATTACAGTCATGTGGTGAAACTGAAGAACCTTATCCTTGTGTTAAGGTCAATGGGGTCATTAAAGTGTGCCATTACAAAGCAGACTTTTGACATCAGCACTTTCATGAGTGGAGTGTTAGGGATATGTACTATATAACTGATAGCAAGCGACAAACAAACTGAAGCACAAATCCAGCTAAGATTTTAAAGCAGTTAAAGCAGCAGTTTTTTTCTTTTGTGGAAAAAAGTTTAAATCATCTGAATAAATTCTGACTGTTGTCAGCAACCCTGTAACTGTCAACTTTGCTGGAAGGTGTGATCTCCACATAAATGTGGAGAAATGTAACTACAAGCCTGTGGAATGAGGAGTTTATATAATGTTAATATTACCGACATTAACCTCATATAGTTACCAGAATACAACATTTTTTGCTTTAATAATCCTTGAAGCAGAACTAAAGGCAAACATACTTACCTTAGTTCTAACAATACGACCTCAATGAATACCCTCAATGGTGCTGACATTTTCTCGCTGGCTTCTCCAAGTGCCGGTCTTTAACTGTATTGATTGGCTGCCGTGGTATCGCATCACTTTTCTTTCCCTTAACACTTTGCCACCAGAGTCCTATTACTCTTGCTGCTGCATCCATCTTTTGACTGCAGCTGTCAACGCCAAAGACAAAGCCCAAAGCTTTCAGTATCCCAGAATGCTGACCTTGATTTACTTTACAGTTGATCCCCCCCCCAAGTGCTTTTAACTAAGGATTTTTTACCCACTTACTGAGCCTAATTTTGAACTAAATCGTTGTTCAATGTCACCCCAATTCTTAAAGGCCCCCACCTTTGCCAGCAGAAGGTCACCCTAAAGACTGCTCACATTACTGCTTTTCTGGGGCCAGAACTAGGTTTCTGTTATCAAGCTAAATTGCAAGGACTAAGCTTAGTCCATTTGTCTGAGTGCACTCAAGTTACTTAGCTTGTTACATCTTCTTATAATCCTCTTGGTCACTTGAGGTGTAACCTCTCATTCAGAGAGCTAGTGTTTACGCGCCTAGTATTGCAGTATATGCTGGGTCTAGTTTTAGAGGTACCCCTGTTGGGTGTATTGTACCTGTTTTGTTGTAATTATGTGCATTGACATTGATTTCTGCTTTGTTTGTTATAATTTTGATCTTAATCTGCCAATACAGTCTGCTTATCCTTTTAAAGGGCAGTGTGTGTCATATTTGTGTGTCTGCTGTGAGTTCCCAGTCAAGGTATTTTTGATAATGTAACCATCAACCATCAGAGGACCCAAAATTAACTGTCACAGGAGTAGCTCCACTTCCAGCCCTTATCCAGGCTATGTAACCACATCCCCACCCCAACACTCGGTCGGGAGTCTGTGCGGTCACGTAACCCATGAATACAATTATAACTTCTGGTAAATGGCAACCTTTAAATAAAACTTAACTTATGTTTGACATTGTTGATAATATATAAATATGATAGCAAAATCTGTATAGTAGTATGAGTGTCGACTATGCAGTGAGAAAGACATTTAACCAAGTGGAAAATACCTATGGGTTACTGGTTCCAAATACAAAGATCACCCTGTTGGCGTCCGATATACTAAATAACAGAAACATCCTCATTAAATAAATATGATTTTATAATTTTACCAGCACTACAACTCCTGGCTCTTTATGTCTAATTTCTCAGTTGAATTTCTCTGGAATCAACATGTTTGCTTAGTGGTTTAATCAGAGTGCTGTACGTCATGTTTATTGGCAGACAACCAACGTCTTTCCAGATTTTTTTACTTTAATCTTGGCTCCTGGATACAATTTAAGGAAATACAAATGTGCTTGGAAAGACAATAACGCCAAACATTTAAAAACAATCTTAGTTTAATTATGTTTATTGAAAACAAGTATGTTCATAAATCAAGAGGAATATGCACTTCAAGAAAAATATATTATTTGAAATACAAATAAATTACTTTAAAACTGCACAAATGTATAATTATCCCAGGTTACATACTTAACTGGACCTTATTTAACACACTGTGGTGGCCTACAGCCTTTTCATGTTAAAGCAATTAAACATTCTGGATATATGGCACAGTAGAGCAACAAAATGTTTCATTTTGTGTATTGCGACTATTTGTTAATCTTAACGAAAGCCAAGTAAGCTTTTCTGGCAAAATATAAAGATGTGCTGCCCTCATAAAAATGTAAGTATATGTAATTCTAATAAAATAATATGTAATTCTACTAAAATGTTAATTCTAATAAAATGTTAATTAGGTGACATTATTAGCCTTAGCCATGATTTTAACTCTAGCATTCATGCTAACCAAAAGTCTGCATTTCCTGCGTTAAAGCTGAACTTATAAAAATAACATTTGTGTGCCCTCTCTGTATACTAAGGGTACAATATTTGTTTAGTGTAAGGCAGTGGTCTCCAAACTGCGGCCCAGGGGGCCGAATGTGGCCCTTTGCTTGCTTTTATCTGGCCCTTGGGGCACTATTCCTACCACTGACACCAATGATGTAGAATTGTTTAATCCCACTTATGCTGGGACATTTTGTACTCATGTTGGCCACAGTCCGGCCCCCCTAAAGTCTGAAAGACAGTAAACCAGCCCTTCGTTTAGAAAGTTTGGAGACCTCTGGTCTAAGGGAATATAACAGAGGGGAATGCTTACATTATGTCAAATTTCCACAGGCTTGTTTTCTGCAGGCCTTATGTTTATGCTTGCCTTTTTCTGGATTTATACTTTATTTGGAATAATTATGCAACAAGATGGAGTTACTATTGACAGTTCATTCTGTGAGGTGGGAATTATGTCAGAATTTTAAGTGTTGGTATATTCCTTCTGCCATATGGCATATCATGTGATTAAGCAGATTTTCTAGTAACCACTAGAAATGTCTTTGCAGTACCATGTAGATGGGTGGTACTAGTTTAATAGGAAGTCTTGGCACATATACTCCATAATTTATTACAGGTGTTCTGAGCACTAGCTGATTAAAGTCCCCTGGCAGTGAAAACCAGGAGGCTACCAGATGTACTGCAATGCAGAGAATGATATGGGTACCTGAAAAAGGACCTGTCTACACTGCAGTCCAGGACAAAGAATATCCAGGAACCAGGGCATTAGATAATTACATTCGGATAAGTATTTGGGGTATTTAGTTAATTTTTTTAAGGCATATTAAATCAGAGACTAATAATGAGGGTTATAACATTTTCAATTCCTCATTTACCAAAAGCACGGTGATGGTTGAAAAATCAAATGCAATGTTGTTTTTAAGTAATTTTCAGAAAGAAATTATCAGGAACTGTAAATCTCATGTCCTCTTTCATCTACCAGAAATCAAAACTTGTTTAAATTGTAGTAGAATGAAAAATAATGTGTTTCTTCCAACACCTCTCTTGATTTCTCCATTCACTCTAACGACTGTCCTAAGTGACAACATTCTATCCCACAGTCAATCTTTCACGCTGTTCCTTAGTTCACTATTGTGGAATGTATAGATGTTACGCTTAAGGATCCATCCCAATAATAAAAAAATATATATAATGTATAAAGAACATGTACTGTAGATACTCCATGAATTACAGATAGTAACTGCTAGCTTATAAGGGTGTGTCAAAAAACATTTATACCAGAGGTGCAATACGTAATTAAACAAAGCATAGTATCAAACAGAACATAATCATAAACCAGTGTTCCCTTCATTAACGCATTTCTTGGATGAAACTCGCTTCTTCAGGAGAAAGGAGCTCAAGTATCTAGTTGCTAAAATTCAACACAGGTCCTCATATATAATTGTACAAAGAGTAGATAGACAAACACCCCAGACATCAAATATTTCATATAGTGATAAATCTCATTTGTGAATGGTATAGGCGCACTTCAGAATTTTCCATCCTGACACAAAAAGGTGCCTGGATTACCGAGGGAAAAGGACCTCCAAATTAAAGACTCACATAGAGGTCTGCCAAACACAGCCCTTTCTATGATGAGCTTCTCATCACACTTTCAGGATTCCCATATGCCTACTAAGTAAGGGACATCTGAATTGGTAGGTACAAGGAACCTAAAAGAATGCTTATGATGTTGCATATTTTCTCCTTTCCAACCTTGCTCAGTCACGCTCCATGAAATGTAAGAGATCCTTACGGCATCACGATGGGTCTGATAATGATCCAGACACCATTCTAAGGCCAGAATAAAATCAAGAAAATGTAATCACTATTCTCCATCCTCTGAATGCTCACATTGACCAAAAGGGAGATCGTGCAGGGTCTGTGTGGCAACACCCCTACCTGAGAAGCTATGTGTAGAACAGGGGCAGGCAACCCTCGACACGGATGCTGCAAGCAGCACGCAAAGCCACTTTTGCCGGCACTCGACTCCCTCCCCATCAGCAGAGCAGTGCAGGGAACTGTCAGTAAGACACTAATGCATTCCAATCTCAGAATTCCCCATGATGCACCTGCACTGAGGGGGAGGCACTGTTCCCCCACACATTGTAAAAGATGGGAAACATTGTTTAGTACTCTAACTTTGCTGTAGCTGCGATCTTTAGCTTTTGTAATGGGGAAGAGATTGGTGCAGTTCTGCTGGGGGGGGTCCCTGTTTCCAGGGGGAGGAGGACTGTCATTGGCCACTGCTAAAGCTAATCACAGTCCTGCTAGCCCCGTTCACTATCTGGAGGAAGATGACTTGCTTGGTTGTCACTACCAATCTCAGAAAGAAGGGATTTCACTGTGATTGAGAAAACCACAATCAGGTGACAGTTAGTGGAATTACTGTTGCGCTTCTGGGAACTTTGTTGAAATTATTCCTGAACCTTTGCGTCACTTACTACTGAACCCCTGCTCACTGTGTCCCTTTAAGCCAGTATTCAGCACAATGAAAATCACACCCAACTTTTGCTGCGGCGCACTATTTCTCAGCTGCAGGGGCCCAACTTATGATCCTGCACACAGACCCACTGCTTTCAGAAAATGCCCCTGACCTGAGCTCATCATTGCGCATCCATTCCAGATGCTTGTATGTGAAAACACATACAAGCATGTGGGCTGGATGCGAGAGGTGAATCAGCAGGATGAGTATGCCAGGACAGGTAGATCTCATCTCTGCTTCCTTTCACCACTCTGCATATCACGCATATCATAGATGAGAAGTAGGTACAGCGGTGGAGTAGATGAGCAGGAGGGTACAGCGGTGGGGAAAATGAGCAGGAGGGGTTCAGAGGTGGAAAAGAAGAGCAGGAGGGTTCAGCAGTGGGGCAGATGTAAAGGGAGGTACAGTGGTGGAAGAGATGAGAAGGGGGTTCAGAATTGGGACAGAAATACAGGGGGTTACAGTGATGGAGCAGATGAGCAAGGGGTTACAGTGGTGGGACAGATGAGCGGGGGGGTTCGGTGTTGGGCCAGATAAGAAGGGGGCTGCAGTGGCAGGAAAGATGAGCAGGGGGGATTCAGTGTGGGGGCAGATGAGACGGGGGTTCAGCTGTGGAACAGAAGAGCAGGGGGGTACAGCGGTGGGGCAGATGTGAAAGGAGGTGCGTTGGTGGGACAGATGAGCAGGGGGTTGCAGTAGTGCTGCAGAAGAGCAGGGGGTACAGAGGTGATGAGCAGATAAGTTCAGTGTTAGGACAGATGAGAAGATGGTTCAGTGGTGAGACAGAAGAGTATGGGGGTATAGCAGTGGAGCAGATGTGCAGGGAGGTACAGTGGTGGGGCAAATGAGAAAGGGGGTTACATTGGTGGGTCAGAAGAGCAGGGTGGTACAGTGGTGGGGCAGATGTACAGGGGGTTATAGTGGTGGGACAGAGGAGCAGGGGGGTACAGAGGTGGGGCAAATGTGCAGGGTAGTACAGTGGGGGGCAGATGTGCAGGGGGTTACAGTGGTGGGGCAGATGTGCAGGGGGTTACAGTGGTGGAGCAGATGAGAAAGGGGGTACATTGGTGGGACAGAAGAGCAGGGGGGTACAGAGGTGGGGCAGATGTGCAGGGTAGTACAGTGGTGGGGCAGATGTGCAGGGGGTTACAGTGGTGGGACAGAAGAGCAGGGGGTACAGAGGTGGGGCAGATGTGCAGGGTAGTACAGTGGTGGGACAGATGAACAGGGGGGTACAGTGGTGAAACAGATTTGCAGGGGGGACAGTGATCTGAGGTGTGAAGGTGCATGAATTTGGGCTGATCTGAAGTGTGGAGTTGCAGTAATTGGGGCTGATCTGAGGCGTGAGTGCAGAATGTTAATTTCTCACTACTGCTCAAGTAGTTTACAGCATTTACTTTATAAAAAATCCTTTTTGTGATTGAGAGTGTGAAGTTAACATTTTTTTGTTTTAAAATCCGCACTCTCAAATTCTTTGAAACATTTTTCGGCACACTGTGCTCAAAAGTTTGCCTACCCCTGTTCTAAGCAAACTTGCTTGCAGTACAGTCTCAGAAATGTTCAACTTTAGAAAGTACAAAAAAGGTTCACAATTACTTTAGTAGATTTAAAAATAGAAAAAAGTTTATTGCACATGACAATATGGCAAGGAGGGCAAGGTCTGAATAAGGATATCCCAAAATACACTGGATCTCAAACATCAAGCTAGGCCTTATCTTTCCTGGGTCTTTCTCTCATGATCTCTCACTGTCCCCTCTAAATCACAGACTATGCTGACTGGACTCTTACATAATGCTGGTTCCTTGGCAGTTGAGGTTCAGTCACAGCTTGTTTCCTCTAGGCCTTACACATTTTTCCCTATCAGGGAACAATTTCAGGGGTTTCTCTCAGGATGGGAGATTCCTGCTTCCTGCCATAGCTAGGCACTAGGCCTAAGGGAGACCAGACTGTTAGGGTGACATGCTTATGGGGGAAAAAAACAAACAGGAAGTGCACCAAATATTTTACATTTCCCCCAACATGCATACAGTGGGGCAAAAAAGTATTTAGTCAGCCACCAATTGTGCAAGTTCTTCCACTTAAAAAGATGAGAGAGGCCTGTAATTGTCATCATAGGTATACCTCAACTATGAGAGACAAAATGTGGAAACAAATCCAGACAATCACATTGTCTGATTTGGAAAGAATTTATTTGCAAATTATGGTGGAAAATAAGTATTTGGTCAATATCAAAAGTTCATCTCAATACTTTGTTATACGGTATATCCTTTGTTGGCAATGACAGAGGTCAAACGTTTTCTGTAAGTCTTCACAAGGTTGTCACACACTGTTGCTGGTATGTTGTCCCATTCCTCCATGCAGATCTCCTCTAGAGCTGTGATGTTTGGGGCTGTCGCTGGGCAACACTGATTTTCAACTCCCTCCAAAGGTTTTCTATGGGGTTGAGATCTGGATTCTTTCAAAATGAGACAATGTGATTGTCTGGATTTGCTTCCACATTTTGTCTCTCATAGTTGAGGTATACCTATGATGACAATTACAGGACTTTCTCATCTTTTTAAGTGGGAGAACTTGCACAATTGGTGGCTGACTAAATACTGTAGGTTCTCCAGGCCTACTCATTGGCTAGGCAATCTGACACCCATAAGACAGACTGACATCTCACTAGCACACTAAATCCCAGTGTACACATACATAGCAGAGCTTTTGATATTTCATTATTTATAAATTTTCTATTCAAAACAAAATTGTGTGTTTGTGTAGAAAACAGCCTTTTCGCAGTGACAGCTGTTATATAGCCAAGGGCGGGGCCACCCGGTGACGTAACCGGGTGACCCCACCCCTTCTGACATCATGTGATGTCAGAGGGGGTGGGGTCACCCGTTTACATCACTGGGTGGCCCCGCCCATGGCTATATAACAGCTGTCACAGCGAAAAGGCTGCAGTCGGTTGGACGCAATATAGTTACATTTAATGAAGGTACAACATTTCGTTGATTAAAACTGGCACATCTAAGTATGCAGGCATCAGGGGTAAAGCTGTCCACATAGACCATCCTCCACACTGCCATCTACGTCATCCCTTCTACGCTGCGGTCCACAGGCGCTTTAAGCCTCGCTTTCAGATTGCTCTACTGCAGGGTAGAATTACCGGTCTCGATTGCAGACTGACAGCGGTGAGAGCCGGCGGTGAGGAGGATGGTGGACAGCTTTACCCCGGATGCCTGCATACTTAGATGTGCCTCTTTTAATCATCAACCACGTGAGTTGCTAAATGTTGTACCTTCATTAACCACTTAACGACCGCCCACTGTAGTTATACGTCGGCAGAATGGCACAGACAGGCACAATCACGTGCCCGTACGTGACTGCCTTCGTATGGGTGGGGGGTCCAATCGGACCCCCCTCCGGTACAGTGGGCGGCCGGGATCGCTTCGGGAGCGATCCGTGATGAGGGGGCCGCCATTCGATTTTGGCCACCCCCTGGCAATCGCTCCCAGCGAATCAAATGCTTCCTCTGCCTGTGTGATGTTTACACAGGCAGGAGGAAGTGATGTCATCCCTCATGCGGCGCTCACATATACCGAGCGCCGCATGAGAGAAGATGTCAGGTTAGTGCACAAACACTACACTGACACCAGGACACATAGGTACATAAATTGCCCCCCAGGCCCCCCCAGACACCCCCAGATCACCCCCAGCCCCCCAGTCACAGTGTCACTGATTGCAGTGACCATTTGTGACTGTAAAAATGTCAGGGCAGTTAGTTTTAGGTCCAGTGTAGCCCCCTAACCCCCCCTAATAAAGGTTTAACCCCTTGATCGCCCCCCAGGTAACCCTTTCACCCCCTAGCACCGCCGTCACTAAGCGATCGTTTTTCTGATCGCTGTTTTAGTGTCTGTGATGCCGATAGGTAGCCAGTTATTTTTTTTAGGTTCGCCGCAGGTTTTTATAGCGTCGGGTACCCCCATATATTACCTAATAAAGGTTTAACCCCTTGATCGCTCCCCCAGGTAACCCTTTCACCCCCTAGCACCGCTGTCACTAAGCGATCGTTTTTCTGATTGCTGTTTTAGTGTCGGTGATGCCGATAGGTAGCCAGTTATTTTTTTTAGGTTCGCCGCAGGTTTTTATAGCGTCGGGTACCCCCATATATTACCTAAAATAAAGGTTTAACCCCTTGATCGCCCCCCAGGTAACCCTTTCACCCCCTAGCACCGCTGTCACTAAGCGATCGTTTTTCTGATCGCTGTCTTAGTGTCGGTGATGCCGATAGGTAGCCAGTTATTTTTTTTTAGGTTCGCCGTAGGTTTTTATAGCGTCGGGTACCCCCAAATATTACCTAATAAAGGTTTAACCCCTTGATCGCCCCCCCAGGTAACCTTTTCACCCCCTTTTGCCAGTGTCACTAAGCAATCGTTTTTCTGATCGCTGTCTTAGTGTCGGTGATGCCGATAGGTAGCCAGTTATTTTTTTTAGGTTCGCCGCAGGTTTTTATAGCGTCGGGTACCCCTATATATTACCTAATAAAGGTTTAACCCCCTGATTTCCCCTAGTTAACCCTTTCACCAATGATCACCATATAAGTGTTACGGGTGATGCTGGTTAGTTAGTTTGCTTTTTATAGTGTCAGGGCACCCGCCGTATATAACCCAATAAAGGTTTAACCCCCTGATCGCCTGGCGGGTGATATCAATTAGGTTTTAGCATCAGAGAGGGTCTGTGTCACACCCCAGGCAGCGTCAGGTTAGTGCCAGTAACGCTAACACCCACGCGTGAAGCACACACCTCCCTTAGTGGTATAGTATCTGAACAGATCAATATCTGATCTGATCAGATCTATACTAGCGTCCCCAGCAATTTAGGGTTCCCAAAAACGCAGTGTTAGTGGGATCAGCCCAGATACCTGCTAGCACCTGCGTTTTGCCCCTCCGTCCAGCCCAGGCCACCCAAGTGCAGTATCGATCGATCACTGTCACTTACAAAACACAACACACATAACTGCAGCGTTCGCAGAGACAGGCCTGATCCCTGCGACTCCAGTGCTGTAGGAGGTGATTTCACCACCACAGTTAAAAAAAAAAGCATATATGCCGAAGCATTGGGGCAGCAGGGGCGGAGGAGCGATTTTGCTCCTAATGCCGCGTACATACGGTCGAAATTCCAACGGAGGCTTGCCCGTGGAAAAGTCTGACCATGTGTGTGCGGCATAACTTTTGCGGGAGGATGCCTCCATGCTTCGGCATATATAAATGGTGCATGTATGCCCATCATTAGAAGTGGGTGGATGAAGGGCGGTATTCTAATGGTGGGCATACCCACCGATCAATCTCTTTTTTCGTTCAGCCAACAGGCTGCATGAAAAAAAAAGATTACAATACATGTCCAACAAGGACCAGCATGTTGCTGGACTTTGAATGGTTATACCAGATTGATGCCTGCGGGTTTAGGTATCATCTTGGTATCATTCTTTTCAGCCAGCGGCCGGCTTTCATGTAAAAGCAATCCTAGTGGCTAATTAGCCTCTGGATATAAAAAGCGCCATTGGGAAAATGGGAAAGCATTTTATCACACCGATCTTGGTGTGGTCAGATGCTTTGAGGACAGGGGAAAGATCTAGGGTCTAATAGACCCCAGTTTTTTCAAAAAAAGAGTACCTGTCACTACCTATTGCTAGTATAGGGGATATTTATATTCCCTGAGATAACAATAAAAATGATAAAAAATAAAAATATATGGAAGGAACAGTTTAAAAATAAAATAAAAAAGCAAAATTAATAATAAAAAAAAAAAAAGCACCCCTGTCCTGCCCTGCTCTTGCGCAATGGCGAACGCAAGCGTCGGTCTGGCGTCATATGTAAACAGCAATTGCACCATGCATGTGAGGTATCACCATGAAGGTCAGATCGAGGGCAGTAATTTTAGCAGTAGACCTCCTCTGTACATCTAACGTGGTAACCTTTAAAGGCTTTTAAAAATGTATGTAGTTTGTCGCCAATGCGCGTTTGTGCGAAATTTTAAAGCATGTCATGTTTGGTATCTATGTACTCGGCCTAAGATTATCTTTTTTATTTGATCAAACATATGGACAATATAGTGTGTTTTAGTGCATTAAAATTAAAAAAAGTGTATTTTTTCCCCAAAAAATGCGTTTGAAAAATCGCTGCGCAAATACTGTGTGGAAAAAAAAAATGCAACACCCACCATTTTAATCTGTAGGGCCTTTGCTTTAAACAAATATATAATGTTTGGGGGTTCAACATAATTTTCTTGCAAAAAAAAAAAAAATTTTCATGTAAACAAAAAGTGTCAGAAAGGGCTTTTGCCGCGTATACACGATCATTTTTCCCGTCGGGAAAAATGACATTTTTTTCTTTCGCCGAGAAAAACGATTGTCTGTGGGCTTTATGTCGTTTTTCTCGTTGAGAAAAACGGCAGAAAAAACGACGAGAAAAATTAGAACATGTTCTAAATTTTCTCATCGTTTTTTCCATCATTTTTTTCCGCGGCAGTTTTCCCATAGGGAGACACTGCCGCGGAGCCCACAGACGGTCGTTTTTTCTCGACAAAGAAAAAAATGACGGGAAAAACGGTCGTGTGTGGGGGAAAATGCCGTTCCCTCGTTTTTCATTTTATTTCATGTCGTGATTCACGGCGGTGTTTTCACCGCCGTGAATCACGATCGTGTGTACGCGGCATCTGTCTATAAGTGGTTAGAAGAGTGGATGTAAGCTTCCTAATGTTGTGTATAAAATGTCAGAACAGTTCAAAACACCCCCAAATGACCCCATTTTGGAAAGTAGACACCCAAGCTATACAGGTCCTTCTCAAAAAATTAGCATATTGTGATAAAGTTCATTATTTTCTGTAATGTACTGATAAACATTAGACTTTCATATATTTTAGATTCATTACACACAACTGAAGTAGTTCAAGCCTTTTCTTGTTTTAATATTGATGATTTTGGCATACAGCTCATGACAACCCAAAATTCCTATCTCAAAAAATTAGCATATCATGAAAAGGTTCTCTAAACAAGCTATTAACCTAATCATCTGAATCAACTAATTAACTCTAAACACCTGCAAAAGATTCCTGAGGCTTTTAAAAACTCCCAGCCTGGTTCATTACTCAAAACCGCAATCATGGGTAAGACTGCCGACCTGACTGCTGTCCAGAAGGCCATCATTGACACCCTCAAGCAAGAGGGTAAGACACAGAAAGAAATTTCTGAACGAATAGGCTGTTCCCAGAGTTCTGTATCAAGGCACCTCAGTGGGAAGTCTGTGGGAAGGAAAAAGTGTGACAGAAAACGCTGCACAACGAGAAGAGGTGACCGGACCCTGAAGAAGATTGTGGAGAAGGACCGATTCCAGACCTTGGAGGACCTGCGGAAGCAGTGGACTGAGTCTGGAGTAGAAACATCCAGAGCCACCGTGAACAGGCGTGTGCAGGAAATGGGCTACAGGTGCCGCATTCCCCAGGTCAAGCCACTTTTGAACCAGAAACAGCGGCAGAAGCGCCTGACCTGGGCTACAGAGTAGCAGCACTGGACTGTTGCTCAGTGGTCCAAAGTACTTTTTTCGGATGAAAGCAAATTTTGCATGTCATTCGGAAATCAAGGTGCCAGAGTCTGGAGGAAGACTGGGGAGAGGGAAATGCCAAAATGCCTGAAGTCCAGTGTCAAGTACCCACAGTCAGTGATGGTCTGGGGTGCCATGTCAGCTGCTGGTGTTGGTCCACTGTGTTTTATCAAGGGCAGGGTCAATGCAGCTAGCTATCAGGAGATTTTGGAGCACTTCATGCTTCCATCTGCTGAAAAGCTTTATGGAGATTAAGATTTCATTTTTCAGCACGACCTGGCACCTGCTCACAGTGCCAAAACCACTGGTAAATGGTTTACTGACCATGGTATTACTGTGCTCAATTGGCCTGCCAACTCTCCTGACCTGAACCCCATAGAGAATCTGTGGGATATTGGGAAGAGAAAGTTGAGAGACGCAAGACCCAACACTCTGGATGAGCTTAAGGCCGCTATCGAAGCATCCTGGGCCTCCATAACACCTCAGCAGTGCCACAGGCTGGTTGCCTCCATGCCACGCCGCATTGAAGCAGTCATTTCTGCAAAAGGATTCCCGACCAAGTATTGAGTGCATAACTGAACATAATTATTTGAAGGTTGACTTTTTTTGTATTAAAAACACTTTTCTTTTATTGGTCGGATGAAATATGCTAATTTTTTGAGATAGGATTTTTGGGTTTTCATGAGCTGTATGCCAAAATCATCAATATTAAAACAAGAAAAGCCTTGAACTACTTCAGTTGTGTGTAATGAATCTAAAATATATGAAAGTCTAATGTTTATCAGTACATTACAGAAAAGAATGAACTTTATCACAATATGCTAATTTTTTGAGAAGGACCTGTATACTGAGAGGCATGTCGAGTCCATTGAATATTTTATATGTTGACACAAGTTGCGAAAAAAAGACAATTTTTTTTATTTTTTTTGCACAAAGTTGTCACTAAATGATATATTGCTCAAACATGCCATGGGCATATGTGGAATTACACCCCAAAATACATTCTGTTGCTTCTCCTGAGTACGGGGATACCACATGTGTGAGACTTTTTGGGAGCCTAGCCGCGTACGGGACCCCAAAAACCAAGCACCGCCTTCAGGATTTCTAAGGGTGTAAATTTTTGATTTCACTTCTCACTGCCTATCACAGTTTCGGAGGCCATGGAATGCCCAGATGGCACAAAACCCCCCCAAATGACCCCATTTTGGAAAGTAGACACCCCAAGCTATTTGCTGAGAGGTAGGGTGAGTATTTTGCAGATCTCGCTTTTTGTCACAAAGTTTTGAAAATTGAAAAAAAAAAAAATTTATTTACTTTCTTCATTTTCAAAAACAAATGAGAGCTGTAAAATTCTCACCATGCCTCTCAGCAAATAGCTTGGGGTGTCTACTTTCCAAAATGGGGTCATTTGGGGGGGTTTTGTGCTATTTTGGCATTTTATGGCCTTCGAAACTGTGATAGGTAGTGAGGAGTGAAATCAAAAATTTGCGCCCTTAGAAATCCTGAAGGCGGTGCTTGGTTTTTGGGGGCCGTACGCGGCTAGGCTCCCAAAAAGTCCCACACATGTGGTATCCCCGTACTCAGGAGAAGCAGCAAAATGTATTTTGGGGTGCAATTCCACATATAACCATGGCATGTGTGAGCAATATATCATTTAGTGACAACTTTTTGTAATTTTTTAATTTTTTTGTCATTATTCAATCACTTCGGACAAAAAAATATATATTCAATGGGCTCAACATGCTTCTCAGCAATTTTCTTGGGATGTCTACTTTCCAAAATGTGGTCATTTGGGGGGGTTTTGTACTGCCCTGCCATTTTAGCACCTCAAGAAATGAGATAGGCAGTCATAAATTAAAAGCTGTGTAAATTCCAGAAAATGTACCCTAGTTTGTAGACGCTATAACTTTTGCGCAAACCAATAAATATACGCTTATTGACATTTTTTTTACTAAAGACATGTGGCAGAATACATTTTGGCCTAAATGTATGACTAAAATTGAGTTTATTCGATTTTTCTTATAACAAAAAGTAGAAAATATCATTTTTTTCCAAAATTTTCAGTCTTTTTCCGTTTATATCGCAAAAAATTAAAATCGCAGAGGCAATCAAATACCATTAAAAGAAAGCTCTATTTGTGGGAAGAAAAGGAGGCAAATTTCATTTCGGTACAACATTGCATGTCCGCACGATTTCCAGTTAAAGCAGCGCAGTGCAAAATTCTGAAAACACCTCTGGTCCTTTAGCTACAAAATGGTCCGGGGCTTAAGTGGTTAAATGTAAAAATATTGCTATACTTGGAGGCCCCTCTTTTCTCTCTTATACTCTGTAGCTCCTGCTGGATTTTGCTTCTAATCCCTTTGTGGAGGCTGCCAATTGTGGATGGACATTTTATGGTTACACAGCTTATCACATTGCTATAATCTCTTAATATGGGTTATAAACTGAAAAACCTATGAATAAATGGTTGTGGAACGAATCATCTGAGTTTCCATTATTTCTTATGGTAAAATTTGCTTTGATATACAAGTGCTTTGGATTACAAGCATGTTTCCGAAATGAATTATGCTCGCAATCCAAGGTTTTACTGTATCTCTTCCAGCGTATGTTTGAAAAAGCGAAAAGTAGGTTTGCAACTTATTTTCCTTCAATTCAGCACAGAGCAGAATGAACACATTTGTTGCTGATCATTGGTAAACAGTATATAGCACAATACACACGCTGTACAGCAGGTGGTGAACTCTCCACATGTGAACAAACCCTAAAAAAAGAGACCTATGAGCATGTGCGAAGTGTTGCTTAAAATCCAGTTCCCACACCTTCCTCTTTTGTATGTATATTGCCAGAGCAGGTTTCTGTACTCTCTAGGAAATGACAGAAAAAGGGGTGGAGCTTTGCAGCGTCTCAATTTTGGCATGTTTTGGAAATACTGCTTAACATTTATAATGTATTGAAAATATAGCTCCACTCATACAGAAAAAAATAAATAAACCAGACATGGATAAAATGTGCAATCCTTCATACTGTCAATACCTTGAGTAAATTGCTCCTAGCACTGATCTTGATTGATAGAAATATGTTTACAAAAGCAGATTGCTTTCTATTAGATACCATTTGGGTACCTTATATGAGAATTGTATTTTGTATGGCATCCCTAGAGCCTCTGACACATGTACATCTGCAATATCATAATGCAGATCCCCCTAATGTATTCCACATTGCAACTTGGAGCTTCAACATTCTACCGAGAAGTTGAGGGATGTGTTGGGGACATAATTCAGCCTTAAAATTTCTATAGTCAGAGATTCAATACTGCAGGTGATTCTGTTCTAAAGGCGTCCAGAGTGCCCTGCAGAATCAGATTCTCCTGTAAGGGTTACTGACTGGCTTCTAGCAGTACCATACTGTAGCTACATTTGTAAAGTTATTGCTATCAATGCGTAGGAGTGACAGAAGTGCTTTAAAATTCAACTCCAGGTTGGCCAGCACCCCTTCCTCATTGGAGAAACCCTCCCATACATTACATTTAAAAAAAAAATCATACATGACCATTTCTCCGATGTCTTTTGGCTGATCACTTGACACCTTGGGTTTCTTGTGCCTCCGGCGGTGTTGGGCAATATTCTGTGTTGCAGAGAATGGGGAAAGAAAGGGAGTAGCCATATAGGCTCCCCTTTCCTCATGGGGTCACTGTAACTGCAAGGTTAATACATAAGTTTCTAAGAAGGTTTAGCTACAGGGCTAGAGAGTCAATAGTTTAAAAAAAAAAAAAAACCCCAGTCAGTAGATTTGATTAAGCTCAGGTGTGTTAGAGAGTTCTGGAAATCTGAGAATCAGTAAGGGATTGGTTAGTGAAATCAGGTGTTAGATCAGGAAAATTCTAGAAGCTGGTTTCTGGTCCATTTAAGGAGCAGTTCCAGGCAGGTTAGTGGTGCGATACCAGAAGATTCCAGCAGGAGGAGCTCACGTATCGTCATGGAAGCCCTGATTCGTCAACTGATCGAAAAAGCCGAGGCTGCGGGAGGGGAAGAATGGATTCGACAGTGTCTTGCCTCACCTTCATATCCTGATCCCGAAGCAAGCAGCACGGAGGACCGATCAGCTGGGCAAACGAACAGCGCGGCGGGACCACACCAACAGCCATGCCCTGGAGCGGAGGGAGCGGTCGCGGGATTCCCCCATCATACAGCGGCGGGGACGGATGACGCCGCAGAAGAAGAAGAGGAGGCTGGTCGGAGGTCAAGCAAGAGAGGACGCCCATTGAGGAGGAGCGCAAGCCCGGATCAACCCGCTTCTGCCCATGGCAGCCAAACTTTTTCTTCTCTCCCTTATAGGAGCCGGCGCACATGCGCAATGACAGAGCCCGGAGAGAGGGGACAAAGCACGCTGGGGACAACAACAGCAACAGGAGAAGTACGCCAGCAGCCCGCCCGTGGTCGGCAGGGGGCTCGCAAGGGCGGAAAGGGAGGACAGAGAGCTGCATGTGTGACCACACAGCCTGAAATCCAACAAGCCGACAGAATCCCTGTGCGGTGTGCATCGCCGGTGTCATCCCCTGGAGTGATCCCTGCTCAGGGGGCAGTTGGTGAGTCAAACACAGCACATCAATTATCTATATTAGCTAAATCCTTAGAACGATTGTTAACTGTAATGCAGACACAGGCTACAAATCAGCAGGTTCCCAGAGATAACAGTGCAGGGGTTTGGCCAGCTTGTACAGCTGAGCCCATGTGTATATCTAAGTTAGCCAGTGCATCTAATAACAGTAATGTAGAAGCAGTAAGAGGGGTGCAAGTCACAGGGCAAAAAGAGTGCATGCCTTGTTTTCTGTCCCCGCTGGGGTTTCACTTAGCCTCTACAGTAAAGGAAAAGATTTGGAGGGGGGAATATATTGATCTCAGTTCAATTCCTCCCCCTTCAAAAGAACCATCCAGGTTTGATAAAAAAGATGATAGGACAGATGAGGAGCGTCGCAAAGCTCTCATTAAGTCCTTTTATGGGTGGTTACAATCATTTATAATATACGCTAGTGTGCTTTGTGAAAAATCCCCTGAATTAAGCCCCCTTTTATTTCAACACATTGATATCGTTTTAGAAGCCTACAGGAGTTTCAGTGGCTTGTCATGGTTGCTATACGATGAAGCATTTAGGCAGAAGCTAGCGGTGCAGCCATCTCTACAATGGGGTTCAAAGGATGTTGGCCTATGGCTCAATTTATTTCTGCCTCAAAAACAATCAATTTTTCGCTCAGCTGCGGCTGCAGGGCCCCAGGTATCATCTAATGTAAATTATAAGAAGGGTGTGTGCTTTGCTTACAATGATGCGCATTGCAAATGGATGGCGTCTTGTAAATACAAGCACGAATGCGCTTTTTGTGCTGGGAATCTCCCAGTTTCCAAATGTTTTCGGAAATTACAAGCAAATGCAAAGGAAGGTATTTCCAAAAGCAGCAACACCAGTGATGCTCTCAAGCATGCTGCCATGGCTGCTTCTCTATCCAAACCAGCAGATAGCTTCATTGCTAATTAGCGGGTTCACAGTGGGTTTCCAGTTACCTAGTTTTCAAGGTAAAGGTTGTACAGTAGTGGAAAATCTGAGATCTGTTAATGAGGCACCTTTAATAGTAAAAATAAAATTGCTAAAAGAGGTCGCGTCAGGAAGGATGGAGGGTCCGTTTGACCATCCCCCCTTTTTGGATTTCAGGATTTCCCCTTTGGGTTTGGTACCTAAGAAAGAGCCAAATGAGTTTCGTTTGATACACCATTTATCATTTCCTTTTGGCAGTTCTTTGAATGATCAAATCAACACTGAGGCTATATCAGTGTCTTATTCATCTTTTGATTTAGCAATTGAGAAGATATGGTTGCTAGGGAAAAATGCTTTGATGGCAAAGGCAGATATTCGATCAGCCTTTCGGCTTCTTCCTTTGCACCCAGATTGTTTCAACTCACTCGGTATATGTTTTGACAATAAATTTTACTTTGATAAAGCATTGCCGATGGGCTGCTCAATTTCTTGTTTTTACTTTGAAGCTTTCTCAACATTTATAGAATGGGTGGTAAGTATGGTATCGCATTCCACCTTTATTATTCATTATTTGGATGACTTTTTATTTTTAGGCCCGGAAGGTTCAGAGGACTGCGGTCAGCTATTATCTTCATTCAAATTAGTATGCCAACATTTTGGGATACCATTGGCGGAAGATAAAACTGTTTTTCCTACAACATGTATTGATTTTTTGGGTATAACACTGGATTCGGTCACCATGGAATTTCGGTTGCCTGGTGAAAAAATCGGCAAATTATCCCAATCTTTGCATTTTTTCTTGGGTAGAAAAAAGGTGACATTGAAAGAAATGCAGTCCCTTTTGGGGCAATTGGCATTTGCCACTAGGGTTCTTCCCATGGGTAGGGTTTTTTCCAAAAGATTGTATGCTGCCATTTCAGGATTAAAGAACCCGTTGGCCCATATCAGGCTATCTTTAGAGATCAAGCAGGACTTGATGGTCTGGTTGCAATTTCTGGAGCAATTTAATGGGAAAACCATGTGGCAGCATGATTTTGTGCTGGACAAGGATTTTCACCTTGAAACAGATGCAGCTGGCTCGGTTGGCTTTGGGGCGGTTTGGAGAAACCATTGGTGCGCTGCTGGGTGGCCTCACAGGTGGGTCATCAATGGGTTCTGCAGAAATATAGTATTATTAGAGCTATTCCCAGTGGTAGTGGCATTGGAAATATGGGGCAGTTTATTCGCCAATAGAAGGTTGCTGGTGAGCACTGACAACAAGGGAGTAGCCTTTGCAGTTAACAGTTTGTCATCTAAATCTCCTCCCGTGGTTTCTTATTTAAGATATTTGGTTTTTCTGTGTTTAAAATGGAACATCTGGTTAAAAGCGAAATACGTCCCAGGAAAGAATAACGTCGTTGCTGACGCTCTTTCTCGCCTGCAGATGGACCGGTTTTTCAAGCTGCTGCCAGAAGCGGATCCAGTGGGGGTAATCTTCCCTTCCCGTTTATGGGAGATAGCATAATTTTCCAAAACATCCAGGACTCTGTGGCGGCTTCTACCTGGAAGAGCTACAGTTCTTCATGGTTATTGTGGTCAATCTTTTTAGCATCGATGAGTCTGTCTTTATCTAATCATTCGGAGGACCTAGTACTTCTGTTTCTACAATCATTAATGTTGAAACAGTATTCTTGGTCTCACATTAGTAAGACATTATCAGGGGTGTCATTTTTTCTGCGCCTTTATAATCTGCCGGCTTGTCACAGTTTTTTCTCGGTGCGGCAGGTGCTAAAGGGATACAGGAAGAATAATTTTAGAAAGGATATGAGGTCCCCAATTACCCCGGCTATATTAGCACGGATTTGTGGGATAACTTCAGAAGTATGCTTTTCTGCTTATGAAGCTATCCTTTTTAAATCTGTGTTTACGCTCGCATTCTTCGGTGCGTTTCGGATTTCTGAGATCCTTCCTGCATCAAAGAGAAGTAACATAGGCATGTTATTATCTAATTTGTTTATGGGTTCAGATAATATAAAGTTATTTATAGCTACAAGTAAGACGGATGCGGTTGGTGTTGGTAATTGGGTGGCTTTAAAGAGGTATAGTGTTGAGAATATCTGCCCAGTAAGGACCCTTCAGGCTTACATGGCAGTTCGCCCGCCCAGTTCAGGGTTTTTGTTCATTCACAAGGATGGTTTACCAGTAACAGTTTACCAGTTTTCATCAGTATTGAAGAAATGTTTAGCAAAACTTCAGTTGAGCAACACTAAAATAACGACTCACTCGTTTCGAATAGGAGCAGCCACAGAGGCTGCCAGGATTGGTCTAGAGGAGAGTACAATTAAGAAGATTGGTAGATGGAGGTCAGATTGTTACAAATTATACATTCGTCCATATTAATTAATAATTTTGTTTCAGGTCCCCTACATACAGTCTGGATTATAGGGCATTCTTTTATTTTTTGGGCACAGAAGAGAGCTGCTGATAGAATATATTCGGAGAATTTGGGCCTGGACCCTGCAGCCTTCCGGATTCATTGGTATGGTCGTAGGGGAATGATGTGGGAGGATTTGTTGTTTGAATTAAGTAGGCTATACGCTTTACATGAGGCTCCAGATATAATAATTATACATGTTGGTGGTAATGACATTGGGAAGTTAAAGACATTTGATCTGATTACCGATATGAAGGATACATTTAAGTTTTTACGTTTAGCCTCTCCAAATACGGTGTTTGGGTTCTCAGAGATAATTCCACGTCTGAGGTGGTTGGAATCCGCAGTTTTCAAGCCACTAGAGAAGGTCCGCAAGCGGATAAATAGAGCCATGGCGAAGTTTCTGAGCGATGGTATGGGTTTTTCATTTCGGCACCATGAGCTGGAGGGCGGTTTACAGGGTCTATATAGGGATGACGGGGTGCATCTATCGCCCATAGGTCTAGATATCTTAAACACAAATTTGCAAACATGCATAGAGTTGGCCGCGGTTTGGGGGGTTGGGGACGGGAGGGGTGCTGCAAGCCCCCCTCCCGTCGGTTGGGAGAATTAAGGAAAGTCAAGTTCAAGTAATAATCAGCTCGAGTCTCAGTGGCTGGGTTGAGTACGGGTATTGATAAACACTTGGTTGGAAAGTATGTTTTAAAAGTTAAAATTGGTGGATTATGGATTTATGTTTTGAAAACCAGTGAATCAGGCCGTGGCCAATAATTATCCAAAAAAAAAAAAAAAAAAAAAAAAAAAAAAATAATATATATAAAAATAAAAAATGTTACATGGAGATTAATAAAATTGGTTGTTTAAGTTATAACTTGCTCTGGTGTTTTTTGTGCTCTATGCATGTTTGCGGGGGTGTGCATGATGCATGTGATCCCATGGGGAAGGAAAGGGAGTAGCCATATAGGCTCCCCTTTCCTCATGGGGTCACTGTAACTGCAAGGTTAATACATAAGTTTCTAAGAAGGTTTAGCTACAGGGCTAGAGAGTCAATAGTTTAAAAAAAAAAAAAAAAAAAACCCCAGTCAGTAGATTTGATTAAGCTCAGGTGTGTTAGAGAGTTCTGGAAATCTGAGAATCAGTAAGGGATTGGTTAGTGAAATCAGGTGTTAGATCAGGAAAATTCTAGAAGCTGGTTTCTGGTCCATTTAAGGAGCAGTTCCAGGCAGGTTAGTGGTGCGATACCAGAAGATTCCAGCAGGAGGAGCTCCCCACCCTACCCCCCCCCCCATCTTTTTCCCGTCGCGGCCAATTCATGTGGTAGGCTCCCTCTGGTGAATTGCCAGAGGGGAGAATTAAGGAAAGTCAAGTTCAAGTAATAATCAGCTCGAGTCTCAGTGGCTGGGTTGAGTACGGGTATTGATAAACACTTGGTTGGAAAGTATGTTTTAAAAGTTAAAATTGGTGGATTATGGATTTATGTTTTGAAAACCAGTGAATCAGGCCGTGGCCAATAATTATCCAAAAAAAAAAAAAAAAAAAAAATAATAATAATATATATAAAAATAAAAAATGTTACATGGAGATTAATAAAATTGGTTGTTTAAGTTATAACTTGCTCTGGTGTTTTTTGTGCTCTATGCATGTTTGCGGGGGTGTGCATGATGCATGTGATCCCATGGTGCCTACATAGTGACATAAGTGGCAGTATTCTTTTGTGAGCCTAGGCCAGTGTGCTGATTAACCAAGGTGTGTGTCCATGATTCCCTGTGCTCACAGAAATTGGGTTAAATGGCACCAGGTGTCATTCAACCTGGAAGAGGATTTCTGCAAAAGCTGCATTTTTTTTTATCTTAACAACTGGGAAGCTGTTTTAATTTTTAATGTTTTAATTTTTAACTGGAATAAAGTCGTGTACACACGATTGGATTTCCTATGGATTCTAATGCGATGGATTTTTCCATCGGAAATCCGATGTAGCTGACTTCCATCAGTCTTGCCTACACACCATCAGTCAAAAAAACGATTGTCCCAAACGCCGTGACGTAAAACACTCAGACGAGCCGAGAAAAATTAAGTTCAATGCTTCTGAGCATGCGTCGACTTGATTCTGAGCATGCGTGGGTTTTTTATCCGATGGATTTCCACACAGACGATTGGATTTTGCTATCGTTTTTTTTCCCATCGGAAAAATTTAAAACATGTTCTATTTTTTCACACCGATGGAAAAAAGACCGATGGGGCCCATACACGATCGGTCCGTCCGATGAAAACAGTCCATCGGACTGTTTTCATCGGTAAAACCGATCGTGTGTACACGGCTTTATTGTTTGGATTGCAAGAGTTGGTGCTATTATACATGAGCGCAGATCTTTAATTGTTGATAAGAAGCAAAAATAAAGACCACAGTCATCACTTTTTAACATATAGATGAGGAATAAACACCTGAACTAACATCACAAAAACAAGAAGAGAAGGAAAAAAACAAGAGAGTTAAAGGAGTAGTAAAGTTACATGTTTTTTCACCTTAATGCATCCTATGCATTAAGGTGAAAAAACATTCGACAATACCGCCCCCCCCCGAGCCCCCGTTTTTCTTACCTGGCCCCTCGAAAGTCCCATGCTCGTCCCCGTCATCCTCTTCGTTTTTCTGCCTGGCCGCCGATTGGCTACACTGGATAGATTGAAAGCAGCGCAGCCATTGGCTGGCGCTGCTGTCAATCACATCCAATGACGCGGCACGCCGGGGGGCGGGGCCGAGTGATACAGTCGGCGGCTATGGCCGCCGCTGTATCACGGGAGCGCGCCCGCAATCACTCCACACCATGCGAGCTCACTCGCATTAAGGTGTGGAGTCCTTGCGGGGAGGAGCCAAGACAGCCGCCGAGGGACCCCAGAAGACCAGGATCGGGGCCACTGTGTGCAAAACGAGCTGCACAGTGGAGGTAAGTATAACATGTTTGTTATTTTTAAGCAAAAAAAAAAAAAAAGCTTTAGTGCTCCTTTAAGGTCAGAGGAATAGAAAATGAATAGGAAAGAACAAGAAACACTAAACTGGACTGCTAGGGAAAGGTTACACATGTGAACAAGCAAGGAACATTCATTACAGTTCAGCAGAGAGATTGTCTAAAAAAATTACAATTGTCATCCTCAAGACCAGCATTTCATTTCAGTGGCATGGTTATTAATAACAACTTAGTGACAAGCTCCTTTGTTAATACATGTCAAATGTGTTTTTTTTTTTATACACTGCAACAGTGCCATAGTTACTGTTATCCATCTAAGCCCTGGTTCACACTGGTGCGATTTGACATGCGATTTGACATGTCAAATCGCATGTCAAATCTGCGAAATTTGCCGCAAATTGCGGGCAATGGCACCGTCCTAATCGGTGCGACGCCGCATCTGCGGGGCTGCACCGATTTCAAAGAGTAGTTTCTGTACTACTTTTTGCGATTTCAGCCGCGATTTACATTGACATCTGTGTCAGATGTCTCTGTAATAGAGCTGAAATCGGGACTGACAGGCAGGAGTGAAATCGTGCGAGTTCAGCTAAACTCGCACGGCTTCACTCCCGCAGCCCCAGTGTGAACCTGGGCTTAGTGTTACTTATCTTTTAATATGGTCCTACCATGTCCTCATCCCTCCTTCCCCAAAGACGGGTATGTTGTATATGAATATCAAAATTTGGCCATGGATAGAATAATCGTTCATACAAACCACAATAGATTTGATAAACTTTCACAATAGTCAGGGTATTTTTTGTACATCATGCCCACTGTGATGATAATGAAGTCTGGGAATGGGGTGTCATAATCAAAAATTAATACTCAGCGATCAAATTCCTATACCACACAGGGATGAGCTCAGGCATGTTTGGATACTAGTCCCAACCCACCTAAGCTTTCCTACAAGGAATCTTAAGCGGCTGAGGCATCCCTGCCCCGCAGTTGTATGTATAACCACCCCTTATAGGAGAGAATGCCTCTGCCGTTGATGATTCGTGGCCCACAGTGACAGCTCTCTGCAAAGATTGCTAAGCTAGTTTTGGTCTAGTACAGGGGTGCCCAACCTTTTGAAAAGCAAGGGCCACCTAAGCAACTTGGTTACTGGTCGCGGGCCACAATGAGCAGAGCGGGTGAATGGCTGCCCACTCTGCTCTATAGAGCCCACTCTACTTTTTTTTTGTGGATCGGATTGGAGGTAGACATTTGTAAATGGACACAAGTCCATTTACATCTGCTACTCCACTGCTCTGCACCTGCGGATCAGTTTGAAAGCAGCCCAGTAACCATTGCAGAACAGATATGCCCATACCGTATATACACTGTGAATTTAGTAATAAACTTACCTTTAATAACAGTATTTTATTCTATTCCATCCCAGAGGCCACATCAGAGGGCTCCGTGGGCCACATGTGGCCCCCGGGCCACTGGTTGGGCACCCCTGGTCTAGTATCTGAACACCTCTGAACTTATCGCCAATACTGAACAGCTCAAAGCCACAGAACAGACTTCTATTTTCGTCTGAATTTCTGGGATTTTCGCCTTCATTTTAACAAACGATAATGAAGGTGCAGAATCCAAAATCCGAATGATCCGTCATAAAAAATACTTTATTTTCGTTTTCTTGCAACAACAGTTTGATACAGGTAGAAGATTCGACATGGCGGTGACAATAGCGATCTGTGTTTATCGAACCTGCGGTTGAACGTGTGTAACCTAACTCTATTAGTCCAAGATTATTCGACATAGAGAGAAATGATTTGACTGTATAGAGACATGAAGATTCGACGAAGCAGCTAAAAACATACGATCGCCGCGAGCAGACATTTATGGTCAAATGCTCCGCCCATAGGCTATAGAAGAATTCTAATGTTGGTTGACTAGTAATAATAATTAATAAATATAATTATTACTAGTCATACAACATTAAAATTCTACTATAGCTTGTGGGCGGAGCATTCGACCGGAAATGTATGATTGCAGCGTCATACAGTTTAGCTGCTTCGTCAAATCTTCTTAGAACATTCGACAGACACCATAAGCCTTCAATTGACAGATTCAAGCTTAATTAATTTAGATTTTTGGACGAATGCATTTTTTAACGAAACAAAATAAATAAAAATGAATTTCGGGAGTAACTAAATAAATGTATTTTTCGGACGAAAACGAAATTCCGAAACAAAATATTTCAGTATGCACATGTCTATTGGTTTGCGCAAAAGTTATAGCGTTTTCAAAATAGGGGATAGATTTATGGCATTTTTATTATTATTATTTTTTTTACTAGTAATGGCGGCGATCTGCGATTTTTATCAGGACTGCGACATTATGGTGGACATATTGGACACTTTTGACACATTTTTGGGACCAATGGCATTTATTCAGAGATTAGTGCTATGAAAAAGGAATGATTACTATGTAAATGTCACTGTCAGGGAAGGGGTTAACACTAGGGGTGTGTTCTAACATGTATGTGTTCTAACTGTGGGGGGATGGGACTGACTATAGGAGATGAAAAATCGTGGTTCCCAGCTCGTAGGAACTCACAATCTCTCTCTCCTCACAGAACTGGGATGTGTGTGTTTACACACACACGTCCCTGTTCTGCCTCTTGTGCCCGCGATTGCACTTGGCAGGCGGACAGCCCGACCTCCGGCCGCGAGCATCGGCACCCCCGATGTGCAGCGGGCATGTGCTAGCGCCTGCCATCATGCTTAAAGGGACCGACGTATAGCTATGACGGTTCGTGGGATCATGCCGACCTGCCGCCGTATAATGGCAAGCGGTTTTAAGCAAGACCATAAATCCTACTTAGCCAAAACCTGTCAATTGCTAGGTCTTTAACCACTTGCCGACCGCCGCACACCGATGTACGTCGGCAGAATAACACAGGCAGGCATATGGGCGTACAGGTACATCCCTTTAAATCTGCCGCCGGGGGCGCGCGCGCCCGCTGTGTGCTTCGCGAGTGCGGCCGCAGATCCTGGGAACTCGATGTTCCCGGGAGTCCCACGATTGCGGTCGGCAAGAGCAGAACAGGGGAATGCCTTTGTAAACAAGGCATTCCCCTATTCTGCCTAGTGACACTGTCACTGATGACCGTTCCCCGTGATCGGGAACGGTCATCAGTGACGTGTCACGTGTAGCCACGCCCCCTTACAGTAACAATCACTCCCTAGGAAACACTTAATCCCTGCAGCGCCACCTAGTGGTTAACCCCTTCACTGCCATTATCATTTTTACAGTAAGTGCATTTTTATAGCACTGATCGCTGTAAAAATGACAATGGTCCCAAAATGGTGTCAAAAGTGTCCGATGTGTCCGCCATAATGTCACAGTCATGATAAAAATCGCTGATCGCCTCCATAACTAGTAAAAAAAAAATATTAATAAAAATGACATAAAACAGTCCCCTATTTTGTAGAAGCTATAACTTTTAATAAACGATTATTGCGATTTTTTTTTACCAAAAATATGTAGAAGAATACTTATTGGCCTAAATTGTGGACATTTTTTTTTTTTTATATATTTTTGGGGGATATTTATTATAGCAAAAATTAAAAAATCTTGAATTTTTTCAAAATTGTCACTCTATTTTTGCTTATAGCGCAAAAAATAAAAACCGCAGAAGTGATCAAATACCACCAAAATAAATCTCTATTTGTGGGAAAAAAAGGACGCCAATTTTGTTTGGATGCCACGTCGCACGACCGCGCAATTGTCAGTTAAAGCGACGCAGTGCAGAATCACAAAAAGGGAAAAAAAGGGGCTTGGTCCTTTAGCTACAAAATGGTCCGGGGCTTAAGTGGTTTAAAAGATAATTGAATGTCTTAACCCGATATATGGAAACAGAGCACTGCAACCCTTTTCTTGGTTAAAGCAGTATTAAACTTAAAAATAAACATACACACACTGTCTCTTATGCCATAAATGCTTCCTACTGCCTGTGAGCAGTTATGTACACTGAGCTGCTGAGCTGCTGAGCCGCGCATGCAGCCGAACTGCGTGAAGACGGAAGGAAGACCAAGTGAAGATATAAAGTTTTTGTTACCTCAACATTTCATATTCCTGATATGTGTCTACTGTACAGTGTACTTGTATGAAAAAGTATCCTGTTCTCTTTTGTATTGCTTCCTTTATGTTAAAGGGATACTAAAGGTTCATTTTTTTTTTAAAAACAAACATGTCATACTTACCTCCACTGTGCAGTTCATTTTGCACAGAGTGGCCCCGATCGACTTCTTCTGGGGTCCCACGGCGGCTCTCGCGGCTCCTCCCTGCAAGAGCTAACCCCCTCTGGGAAGCTCTCTCCCAAGGGGGTTACTTTGCGGGCGCGCTCCTGTGTGATACACTTGGCGGCCATTGCCGCCAAGTGTATGACTCGGCCCTGCCCCCGGTGCGCTGTGTCATTGATTTGATTGACAGCAGCGGGAGCCAATGGCTGCACTGCTATCAATCATCCAATGAAGAGCCGACAAGAGCTGGGGGAAAGCAACGCAGGATCACGCCCACGGAGATTCGGGGCTCAGGTAAGTAAAACGGGGGCTCGGGGGGGGGGCGTGACTGCAAGGTGTTTTTTCACCTTAATGCATAGGATGCATTAAGGTGAAAAAACACAAAGGTTTACAACCCCTTTAAGTCCTTGGTGTTCTTGCCAGTCCTTCTGCTGGCTCCCTGCTAATGTTGGCTTCCATGTGGATTTTGTGAACATAAGTGGAATTTTGAACTTAAGTGGATAGTTAATATCCAGGAGTTGTGCTTTTGACGGCTTCTGCTTGCAAGTGTTGTTTTTTTTTCTCCTTTATTTGATATGTTTGCTATCAGTTTTTAAAATACTTTTTTCCCCTCCTTTTTCTGACACTTTTAAACAGCTTTTTTTTCTTCCTGCTAATTAAGGGGAGTGGTTAATTGTTCACAGGTGTATATAAGTGTCTATCCTAACTCCCACTGGAGCTGGCTCCCTGCTAATGTTGGCTTGCATGTGGATTTTGGAAACATAAGTGGAATTTTGAACTAAAGTGGAGAGTTAATATCCAGGAGTTGAAAATAGGAGTTAAGACAGGAGTCTTCTAACCTAAGTCTGCCAAGCAAAATAGGTGAGTTGGAAGCTCTGGTGCATGAGGAGAGCTATAACACTCACCCCAGAGCAATCTCCCATCATGTGCACCATCAAATACACAGCTGACACCCTCCGCAGCCTAATGAATACCGCCACAACACTACCAACCACCACCCAAACAATACTACGAAAATAACAACTTCTAAGAACTAAGCTGTAACTAACCACCCAAAAAAGGACTGCACCACTTCCAGTACAACTGAATAAATATATTGGTGTGCTGAGACCAACCCTATTATGTGGCACAAATCAATAAATGTATACTAAATACAATAAATCTACTAATTAAGTGCTATAAGTTAAGTGATACTGTGCTATTAATACAAAAATAAAGTGCAAACTAAATCCTGAATGGATGTTGCTCCGTGCATAAATGAAATAGCAGCAATAGGCTTGCATACAGTGCAAAAGTAGCAATAAGCCGTACTCACAAACATCAATAGGCAATAATGGCAAACATAAATATAAATCCGAAAGGAAAAAAGTAATCCACATATGGATTAACAACTAACTAGCACCATTATTCCTGCATGACGGATCAGTGCCTCCGGTGGAAGTCTTTGGAATTACAATCAAAACCATAAGTAGACTTTCATGAACTTTTTTCCTTCGGATTTATATTTATGTTTGCCATTATTGCCTATTGATGTTTGTGAGTACGGCTTATTGCTACTTTTGCACTGTATGCAAGCCTACTGCTGCTATTTCATTTATGCACAGAGCAACATCCATTCAGGATATAGTTTGCACTTTATTTTTGTATTAATAGCACAGTATCACTTTACTTATAGCACTTTATTAGTAGATTTATTGTATTTAGTGTACATTTATTGATTTGTGCCACATAAAAGGGTTGGTCTCAGCGCACCAATATATTTATTCACTTACACGTTCAGGATCACAGATTTCCTTGATTGGTTGCAGCTGTCACTATTTGGTTATCCTATTTGGTTTGATTTTATCCACAAATTTTACACATAGTAGCGCATTAGTATTATTTTAAAACTACTTCCAGTACAACACCTATCATGCGCCCTGATCAACACCAGATCAGCAGTCAAGCACAAACACGAAATCCATGACTTCATCACCCAATACAACACAGACTGTCTCTTTATTACAGAAATCTGGCTAACACCTGACTGTAACACTATCCTAGCAGAATTAGTGCCTGAGAACTACTGCATCCTAACTGAGCACAGAGTCAGTCAAAGAGGAGGTGGCCTAGCAGTGATCTACAAATCTCACCTCACTTTCACCAAACCAACTCTACAGAGCTCATTGCCATTCATGGAAACACTCACACTTCAATTTCAAACAACACCCCAGGACACCATACACATACTATTATGCTACAGACCATCAGGACCAAAGACACACCTCCTCACACCCTTCACAGAATTTATTTCTACACACACCTTGAAAACCAAAAACCTCCTGCTACACGGGGACTTCAACCTCTGGGCTAACTCCTCCCAGGACCGCATCTCCACTGCCTGCTTCAACCAATTGGAACCACTAGGTTTGCAGCAACTGATAAATGCTTCCACACATTCGGGCCACACCCTCGACCTCATATTCAAACAAAACATCAACATTAACACACTGGACAACACGCCACTGCCAAGGACTGACCACCACGCCATCAAATTCAAAATAACCACCAACACCATTTGCCAAAAATGAACACTCTCAACAACAACATACTGGACAACATCACAGAAGAAACTACACTCACAACTCTTCAAAACCACACTATCCAACAAAATAGTGACGCTAACTCAAAACTGCTCAACTGAAGACACATTCAACTCCCTTAACACAGCACTATTACAGACAGCAGACACAGTCTCACCAATAAGCAGAGCACCCACCCGCAAAAACAATTTGGGCTGGTTCAATGACTATCTTACATTACTAAAACAAGAACGCAGAAGAGCTGAAGGAGCCTGGAGAAGGAATTCAACAATGAAAAACCACACAAACTATAAATCACTCACCACAAAATACCACAAAGCAATCTTCATAGCAAAAAAAGAACACTTCTCCAACACCATCTCAAAATCCATAAACCGCCCCCACAAACTCTTCAAACTAGTCGCCCAGACTATAAACCCCACCAGTCTAGAGCCTCCAGCCAACGAAACACAATAATTCTGCAATGAGCTATCTGTTTTTTCATTGACAAAATCACAAACATTTTTGAAATAATTCAGCAGAACACTCGGCCAGAGCAAGAAGACAAAGACCATGCAAATATTCTACAATCCCCTAGATTTACTCTGGTCCCAATCACCATCGACACCACCAAAACCATCATCAGAAGCCTCAGAGACAACACATCGCCAAACGACATTATTCCCACAAAACTTCTGAAAGAATGTACCGACATCTTGGCACCCACCATAACACACCTCATAAACAAATCATTCAAAGAAGGAATCGTTCCGATCTCCCTCAAGCAAGGCATAATCAAACCTCTCCTAAAGAAGCCCAACCTCGACCCCAAAGACCCAAACTGCCGCAGACCTGTCACAAGCCTTAACATAATCTCCAAGATTATTGAGAAAGCAGTAGTACAACAGCTACAACCCCATTTGGTCACCCACAAACTCTTGGACCCACTACAATCTGGTTTCCGCCCTGGCCACGGGACAGAAACTGCACTTCTCAAAATCTGGGATGACGCCCTCGAAGCAGCAGATGAAGGAGAATCGTGTCTCCTGGTGCTGCTGGATCTCAGCGCAGCTTTTGACACAGTAGACCACAAAACCCTGCTCACTCGTCTCGCAGAAGTAGCCGGAGTCGCAGACTCAGATCTACTCTGGTTCGCATCCTTCCTAGAGAACCGATCCCAGAAAGGGAAACTAGGAGCTTTCACTTCAGAAGCACGTAAAATTACATGCGGAGTCCCTCAAGGATCACCCCTGTCGCCCGTGCTCTTCAACCTCATCTACCTTTGTCCACTCCTCAAAATCATCAGCAACCAAGACCTGCTCTATCACTCCTATGCTGATGACACCCAACTTTAAATACGCATCACCAACAAAAAAGACCAATACCACGCACTGGAAAACTGCCTCTCATTGATCGACGATTGGATGATGGAGAGCTCCCTCAAACTTAATGGATCCAAAACAGAACTCCTCTTCCTCCATGCAAACCGAAACAAAAACCCTAGCACGACGTTCACACCACCCACCATCCTTGGACAAACCCTCACCCCCCAGCACTAAAGCCAAAAGCCTTGGAGTCATCTTTGACTCAGACATGACAATGGATGCACAAATAGGATCAGTAGTCAGTAGGGATGAGCTTCGAGTTTGAGTCGAACCCATGCTCGACTCGAACATTGCCTGTTCGCCCGTTCGCCAAACAGCGAACAATTTGGGGTGTTCGCAGCAAATTTGAAAAGCCGCGGAACACCCTGTAAAAGTCTATGGGAAAAAACGAAAGTGCTAATTTTAAAGGCTTATATGCAAGTTATTGTCATAAAAAGTGTTTGGGGACCCGGGTCCTGCCCCAGGGGACATGTATCAATGCAAAAAAAGTTTTAAAAACTGCCGTTTTTTCGGGAGCAGTGATTTTAATAATGGTTAAAGTGAAACAATAAAAGTGAAATATTCCTTTAAATTTCGTACCTAGAGGGTGTGTATAGTATGCCTGTAAAGCAGCGCGTGTTTCCCATGTTTAGAACTGTCCATGCACAAAGTGTCATTTCTGAAGGAAAAAAAGTAATTTAAAAGCACTCGCGGCTATAATGAATTGTCGGCTCCCGGCAATACAGAGAACAGTCATTGATAAAAAAAAAAAAAAATGCATGGGTGTCCCCCCAAATTCAATTACCAGGCCCTTCAGGTCTGGTATGGATATTAAGGGGAACCCTGCATCAAATAAAAAAAAAATTACGTGGGGTTCCCCCCAAATATCCATACCAGACCCTTCAGGTCCCCATGTTGAGGGCATGTGGCCTGGTACAGTTCAGGAGGGGAGGGCGCTCTCTCGTCCCCCCTCTTTTCCTGCGGCCTGTCAGGTTGCGTGCTCGGATAAAGGGTCTGGTATAGATTTTTGGGGGGAACTCCATGCCATTTCTTTTTTTAATTTGGCGTGGAGTTCCACGGGTCTGGTATGGATATTTGGGGGGAACCCCATGTCATTTTTTTTTTATTTGACGCAGGGTTCCCCTTAATATCCATACCAGACCTGAACGGCCTGGTAATTGAATTTGGGGGGACCCCCACGCATTTTTTTTTTATCAATGACTTTTCTCTGTATTGCCGGGAGCCGACAATTCATTATAGCCGCGAGTACTTTTAAATTACTTTTTTTCCTTCAGAAATTACACTTTGTGCAGGGACAGTTCTAAACACGGGAAACATGCGCTGCTTTACAGGCATACTTTACACACCCCATAGGTACGAAATTTAAAGGAATATTTCACTTTTATTGTTTCACTTTAACCATTATTAAAATCACTGCTCCCGAAAAAACGGACGTTTTTAATACTTTTTTTTGCACTGATACATGTCCCCTGCGGCAGGACCCGGTCCCCGAACACTTTTTATGACAATAACTTGCATGTAAGCCTTTAAAATTAGCACTTTAGATTTTTCATGTTCGAGTCACGTAGACTTTAACGGTGTTCGGATGTTTGGACAATTTTATTGCCTGTTCGCAAGTTCTGGTGCGAACCGAACTGGGGGGTGTTCGGCTCATCCCTAGTAGTCAGCGGATCTCACCACCTTCTTCGCCTGTTGCGTAGACTCATCCCCAGCAGCAGTAGCAGTAGTTGGAACAATCATCAATTCCCGACTCGACTACGCAAACTCCCTCTACCTAGGACTTCCCAAATACCAAATTTCACATCTACAAGTTTCCCAGAACACAGCAGCCAGACTGGTAACTAGAAAAAACCCTGGGAATCAATCACCCCATCCCTGAGGACCCTCCATTGGCTAGCCGTGAAAGATCGGGTTACATTTAAGACCCTTTGCCTCACTCACAAATGTACACAAGGAAAAGCCCCGCAATACCTCTGCGAAAAAATAAAGCACTACACCCCAAGTCACAGGGGAGGGCTGGCAGCTTTAGGCCAGGGGGGCAAGTCCAGTCAAGTGGCCCATTAACACCTTGGCGATCAGCCACCATCATTATACGGCAGCAGGTTGGCTCCCCGGCACACACGGCGTGACGCTAGAGCCGATGCGTGTGGCCAGCGGCCACGATATCTTCCGGTGACCCACGATTGCTCCTGAGAGAGACAGAAGGGGGATCTGTCAATGTAAACAGACATACCTGTTCTGACAGGGGACCTAGAGAGAGATCTGCTGTTCCTAGTGATCAGGAACATCGATCTCTCTACTCCCAGTCACTACACCCCCCCCCCAGTTAGAAACACCTCCCTATGGAACACTTACATTGCATGGCCTCCTTGATCCTGCAAAAGCCTGCGAAAAGATCCTTGTATTCGTGGTATTAAGGCGAGGGATCATTACTGGCTGGCAACCCTCCTTGATCCGCGTTACAAGGGTAAGGTTGCAGACCTTATCCAGCTGTCGCAGAGGGAGCAGAGGATGAAACATCTTTGGGAGACCTTGCAGAAAGGTTTGTGCAATGCGTTTCCAGAGCCTTGGAGGTTACAAATTCCTGATCCTGGACAACGTGTTGCTGAGGCTTCGGTCAGTCACAAAAGGAGCGGTGGAGAAGGTGGCCGTCTGACCGATGCGTTCAGACAATTTTTAAGTCTGCAGTCCCAAGGAATGATTGGTTCCAGCAACCATCACCAGCGTCTGATTTACACGGTGCAGGAATACCTAGGGGCAAGATCAGACTTGGACACCTTTCCCACCAAAAATCCTCTGGGTTACTGGGTTACTGGGTCTTGAGGATGGATCACTGGCCAGAGCTTGCACAGTATGCAATTGAGCTACTGGCCTGTCCTGCATCCAGCGTTCTTTCGGAATGCACATTCAGTGCTGCTGGAGGCTTTGTAACCAATCACAGGGTGCGCCTGTCCACCGACTCGGTCGATCGGCTGACCTTCATAAAAATGAATCAGTCTTGGATCACCAGCTACCAAGCTCCTGATGCTGATGTAACCGAATATTTTTTTTTTAAATGTGAGATCCCTTCAAGACTGCCTATGCTCATGCTGAGTGACTATCTTGCTATGCTGAGTGACTATCCTCTTCCTCCTCAATGTTCATGCTGATAGCTTGTAAGAACATTTTTGGTTCTGGGCACCGCCACCAGTGGCTAAGGCCCAATTTTTCTGCCCCTGCTTAACAGGGGCATGTAATTAAAATTTTTGATGTAATACTTTGCAGCAGGGCTCATTCCTGCGCTCCAACTATAGTATCTGTGAGGAGTTGCAGTGTTGTGGCACCAGCACCAGTGCCTAAGGCCCAATTTTTCTGCCCCTGTTTAACAGGGGCGTGTAATTACAATTTTTGCTGCAATAATTTGCAGCAGGGCTCATTCCTGCGCTCCACTAGAGTTTCTGTGAGGGGTTGCAGTGTTGTGGCCCAATTTTTCTGCCCCTGTTTAACAGGAGCGTGTAATTAAAATTTTTGCTGCAATAATTTGCAGCAGGGCTCATTCATGCGCTCCAACTAGAGTTTCTGTGAGGGGTTGCAGTGTTGTGGCACCAGCACCTGTGCCTAAGGCCCAATTTTTCTGCCCCTGTTCAACAGGGGCATGTAATTACAATTCTTGATCTACTATTTCACAGCAGGGCCCGTTCCTGAGCCCACCAAGAGTAACTGTGAGGCCTAACAGTGTTGTGCCAACACCAACACCTAAGGCCCAAATTTCTGCAGAGTATATAGGGCAGGCCCCTACTTTCAAAGATCAGACTTTCAAACGACTCCTACTTACAAATGGAGGGAGACAACAGGAAGTGAGAGGAAATCTACCCCTAGGAAGGGAAATTCTCTCCTGTAAGAGTTAATATGTGAAAAACGTGTCTTCTCTCCACTTATGCTTTATCACCAATCCTTGTTTCACTAAAACCCCCAAATTTTCAAAATCCAATTGTCATTGGGACAGAAAGTGAGGTGAAACAGGTGCACAGACAGCAAAACAAATGTTACAGGGGTGATAACCCTTCCCTATGTTTTCCAAAAAGCTTAAAAATGGATTTTTTGGCTGGAGCTACACTATAGACGAAAGACATATGCAGCGCGGTGCCTATCTGCCGGGTGGACGTCCATGGACATCCTCCTGTTTACTTCCGCAATGCGCGCCACCGCGGGCACTCATCACGGAAAAACTGTGCCTGCCGTGTCACGCGGGTGCCGCTGCGCGTGCCTGGTGGCCTCGATGTCCGCCAGGTACCCGCAATCGGCAGTCACAGAGTCAGGGACGTGGATCTCTGTGTGTAAACACAGAGATCCACGTCCTGTCAGGGAGAGGAGACCTATGGTGTGTCCCTTGTACATAGGGACAACCATCGGTCTCCTCCCCCAGTCAGTCCCCTCCCACCACAGTAAGAAGCACTCCCAGGGAACACATTTAACCCCTTGATCACCCCCTAGTGTTAACCCCTTCCCGGCCAGTTACATTCATACAGTAATCAATGCATATTTATAGCACTGTTCGCTGTATAAATGTGAATGGTCCCAAAATAGTGTGAAAAGTGTCCGATCTGTCCGCCGCAATATCGCAGTCCTGACAAAAATAGCAGATAACCGCCATTACTAGTAAAAAAAAATTAAATAAAAAAAAATTCATAAATCTATCCCCTATTTTGTAGATCGAATTCTATACGCTTATTGCGATTTATTTTTACCAAAAATATTTAGAAGAATACATATCGGTCTAAACTGAGAAAAAATATCGTTTTTTTTTTTAAAAAATTGGGATATTTATTATAGCAAAAAGTAAAAAATATTGTGTTTTTTTCAAAATTGTCAGTCTTTTTTTTGTTTATAGCGCAAAAAATAAAAACCGCAGAGATGATCAAATACCACCAAAAGAAAGCTCTATTTGTGGGAAAAAAAGGACGTCAATTTTGTTTTGGTGCCACGTCATTGTTTGGGAGCCACGGAGCTGAAATTTCGCCTGGGCAGGAAGGGGGTATATGTGCCAGTAAGCAAGTGATTAAAAACGTACCAGTTCAAAATTACAAACATATTCTACTTAAGAACAACAAGTCCCTGTCTTGTTTGCACCACCTGTATACTGCTGTTCAGAGTATATAGGGCCTGGGGGTCTCGCGCCTTTCCTTTTTTTATTTGGGTGCGGGGTTCCCCTTAATATCGATACAAGACCCAAAGGGGCTGGTAATGGGCTGGGGGGGTTACCCATGCCGTTTTTCTCAATGATTTTCATCCATATTGCCGGGACCAGACATTACATTAAAGCCGCAAACAGTTTTAAATGACTTTTATTCCTTTAGAAATGTCATTTTGTGCAGGGACAGTTCTAAACACGGGAAACACACGCCACTTTATAGGCATACTATAGACACCCCCCAGTCACGAAATTTAAAGGAATATTTCACTTAAATTTTTTCACTTTAAGCATTATTAAAATCACTTCTCGCGAAAAAACTTCAGTTTTTAAAACTTTTTTTGGCATTGATACATGTACCCTGGGGCAGGACCCGGGTCCCCATACCCTTTTTACTTCAATAACTTGCATATTAGCCTTTAAAATTTGCACTTTTGATTTCTCACGTTCGAGTCCCATAAACTTTAACGGGGTTCGAAAGTTCGCACAAACTTTCGGTCCGTTCGCATGTTCTGGATGCGAACCGAACCAGGGGTTCGGCTCATCCCTATATAGCACGTACAACAAAGCAAGAATGAGGTGCTTCTTACCAAGAGCCTCCTGGGAAAGCAATGTTACGCATCCCAGCAGGCTTTAGGGCTGTGTCAAACACGCTGCATATGCACAGAGTAGCATCATTAGGAGGTTGATTGCTAGGACCTGGAAGAGACAGTCAGCCTCCCGGTGCGGTCACAAAGAAGATGGTGGCATGTTACCCAGCATGCAATGGCTTTCAGCAGGTTACAGCAGGGCAACACTGGACGATGAGTATGCTATTTCAGCTTAACCCATCTGACAAGGTGAGAACGGTTAGAAGTTCCTCCTAAACATTTTTGTGGTTGTTAACTTTTACAATCATCTGTACCTTGTGTGGTTAGTTGAAGCTTAGCCAGATTGGATTAAAAATTGTTCTGTCTATGGCCAGTCAGTATCTTAGTAACCTTTGCGGAGGATCTATTGCCATTTGAAATGCCTAACTTTGTTATTGCATATTTTCTCCAACATTTTCAGACAAAAGCTTCATTCTGTATTCATCCAACAGCTTGTAAATATGTTTATCCGCTCCTCTTGAGAAATTGTCCCTGTAGTACAAATAATCCACACAAACAGATGAAAACAAGCACAGAAAAACAACATTGCCTGATTGCCTGTAGACTGAACAGATTAATTACCTTAAAAAGTGGGGACTTTTTGACAACAATCAGTTAACTAATATATTTTTTTTATTACTTTATTGTACAGATGTGAATTTTTCTTACTCATAGCACCATATTATTATAAGTGTATGCAAACCCTAACAATGAGCTATACAGTAGTTATTGGATGTCAAGCAGAGGACCACATGAGCTCAGGGTATGAGTGGTGCTACAAGTAGAAGAAACACCTCCAGAGAAACTGAGTGAAAGGAGATCCATTGAGCCTGTATTTAGCCTGATCATTGAGGCATCAGCTAATGTGGTGTGACTGTCGTACGTAGGGATGAGCCGAACACCACCCGGGTTGGTTCGCGGCAGAACATGCAAACGGACCGAAAGTTTGTGCGAACATTCGAACACCGTTAAAGGCTATGGGACCCGAACATCAAAAATCGAGAGTGTGAATTTTAAAGGCTAATATGCAAGTTATTGTCATAAAAAGTGTTTGGGGAACCGGGTCCTGCCCCAGAGGACATGTATCAATGCAAAAAAAAGTTTTAAAATCGGCAGTTTTTTTGGGAGCAGTGATTTTAATAATTCTTAAAGTGAAAAAATATCGTACCTGAGGGGTGTCTATAGTATGCCTGTAAAGTGGCGCGTGTTTTCCATGTTTAGAGCAGTCCCTGCACAAAATTACATTTCTAAAGGAATAAAAGTAATTTAAAACTGCTTGCGGCTGTAATGTAATGTCGGGTCCCGGTAATATGGATGAAAATTATTGAGAAAAACGGCATGGGTACACCCCCCCAGCCCATTACCAGGCCCTTTGGGTCTTGTATGAATATTAAGGGGAACCCAGCACCTAAATTAAAAAAAGAAAAGGTGTGGGGCCCCCAGGCCCTATATACTCTGAACAGCAGTATACAGGCGGTCCAAACAAGACAGGGACTGTAGGTTTGTTCTTAAGTTGAATCTGTTTGTAATTTGGAACAGGTACATCTTGTAAGTGTAGCTCCAGCCCTGTTCAGAAGATTTCAGCTCTTTCTGTCAGAATGGATTTTGAAAATTTGGGGTTATTAGGGAAACAAGGATTGGAGATAAAGCATCAGTGGAGACACCTTTTTCCCATATTAACTCTTACAGGAGAGAATTTCCCTTCCTAGGGGTAGATTTCCTCTCACTTCCTGTTGTCTCCCTCCGTTTGTAAGTAAGAGTCGTTTGTAAGTCGGATGTTTGAAAGTAGGGGACTGCCTGTATATACTATACGGCCTGCCCGATATAATCTGCAGAAAATTGGGCCTTAGGTGTTGGTGGTAGTACCAGAACACTGTAAACCATCACAGTTACTCTTGGTGGGTGCTGGAACGGGCCCTGCTGTGAAATATTATATCAAGAATTGTAATTACATGCCCCTGTTGAACAGGGGCAGAAAAATTGGGCCTTAGGCACTGGTGGTGGTGCCACAACACTGCAACCCCTCACAGATACTCTAGTTGAGTGCAGGAACGAGCCCTGCTGTGAAATATTACAGCAAAAATTGTAATTACACCCCCCTGTTAAACAGGGGCAGAAAAATTGGGCCTTAGGCACCGGTGGTGGTGCCACAACACTGCAACCCCTCACAGATACTCTAGTTGAGCGCAGGAACGAGCCCTGCTGTGAAATATTACAGCAAAGATTGTAATTACACACCCCTGTTAAACAGGGGCAGAAAAATTGGGCCTTAGGCACTGGTGGTTTTGCCACAACACTGCAACCCTTCACAGATACTCTCGTTGAGTGCAAGAACGAGCCCTACTGTAAAAATATTACAGCAAAAAATTTAATTACCCGCCCGTGTTAAACAGGGGCAGAAAAATTGGGCCTTAGGCACTGGTGGTGGTGCCCTGAAACAAAAATGTTCTTAGAAGCTAACAACATGAACATTGAGGAGGAATAGGATAGTCACTCAGCATAACAGGATAGTCACTCAGCATCAGCATAGGCAGTCTTCAAGGGAGCTCATAGAAAAATTAATCGGTTACATCAGCATCAGGTGCTTAGTAGCTGATGATCCAAGACTGATTGGTGAGCCGATCAACTGAGTCTGTGGACAGGCGCACTCTGTGATCGATTACAAAGCCTCCAGCAGCACTGAATGTGTGTTCAAAAAGAACGCTAGATGCAGGACAGGCCAGTATCTCAATTGCATATTGTGCAAGCTCTGGCCAGTGATCCATCCTCAAGACCCAGTAACCCAGTGGATTTTCAGTTGGAAAGGTCTCCGAGTCTGATCTTGCCCCTAGGTATTCCTGCACCGTGCAAATCAGACGCTGGCGATGGTTGCTGGAACCGATCAGACCTTGGGGCTGCGGACTAAAGAAAAAAAGCCAAGCTCCCCTGACCCTGTCCTGGTGCCATACTCACACAGGTACTCATTGATGGCCCTCTGCTGCATGTGCAGCTGCTGCAGCATTGCCAATGTTGAGTTCCACCTGGTGGGCATGTCACAGATGAGGCGGTTCTTGGGCAGGTTGCATTCCTTTTGAAGGTCAGCCAGCTGAGCACTGGCATTATATGACCGGCAGAAATCCCCACAGACTTTCCTGGCCTGCCTCAGGAGATCCTGTAAGCCCGGGTATGTGCACAAGAACCGCTGCACCACCAAATTAAGGACGTCAGCCAAACAGGTAACATGGGTCAAGTGTCCCTGTCGGAGGGCGGAGAGGAGGTTGGTGCCATTGACGCAAACCACAATTCCTGGCTGAAGCTGGCATGGCGTCAACCACTTCTGATCCTGCCCCTGCAGAGCTGACAGAATCTCTGCCCCAGTGTGGCTCCTGTCCCTCTAAGCAGACCATCTCAAGCACCGCATAGCATCTTTTTGCTTTTTTTGAGTTCTTGCGTAGCCCCTTGAACGCCTACGGAGCACCGCTGGTTCCGAGGACAAATCTGCAGAGGAAGAGGCCAGAGAGGAAGAAGAAGAGGAGGAGGTGGAGGAGAGAGGTGTGGCAGAATCACCACTACTAGCATTTTGGAGGCGTGGTGGCGGAACAAGCTCCAACAATACTGCACCCTGTCATGCATCCTTCCCAGCTGCCAGCAGAGTTACCCAGTGCGCCGTGAAAGAAAGGTAACGTCCCTGTCCATGCCTGCTGGAACATGAGTCAGCGGTAATTTGCACCTTACCGCCGACCGCCCTGTCCAATGAGGCCAAGATATTGCCTTCCACATGCCGGTAGAGAGGCGGAATTGTACCGCACATTCCACAAATTCACGAAAGGGGGCAGAGTCTACAAGCTGAAAAAGCAGCAGCTGGAGTGCTAGCAATTTAGCCAAGCTAGCATTCAGCCGCTAAACATGTGGAAGGCTGGGACTGAATTTCTTTTGATGGTTTAGCAACTGGAGTAGGGAAATTTGCCTGCTACAATCGGATGTTGGTGTAGCGATAGCAGTTTTCCCGCAAGTACTTGGCACACGTAATTCTACACCTTCATTCCTCTCAGTGTAGGTTTCTGAGAGGACTGAAGGTATAGTGGGGTTGGAGATCCCAGCTGATGAGGAGCAAGCAGAGGTCAGCCTTGTTCTTTGGTTTGGGTCTTTTAAGTACTGTTGCCAAAGGACTGCATGGGAGGTCGACATATGTCTGGTCAAGCATGTGGTGCTCAAGCGGCTGCTGTTTTGGCCACGCTTGATACGCTTCAGACATGTGTTGCAAACAGCAACGGTGCGATCTGCTGCACACGTATCAAAAAAGGCCCACACCAAAGAACTTTTCAAAATACGCGGGAAGTCAGCAGTGCCCTGCACATGCGGAGCTCTGCGGTGTGATGCAGTCGGGTGGCTGCCCCTAAGCTGGCCCCTGGAGGGCATCCTGCCTCGTTGGAAATGTGCCTCCTCCTCCTCCTCCTCTCTTCTATCAGGCGCCCACGTAGAGTCAATGACCTCATCATCCCTTCCCTACTCGTCAGTGGAGCAAACCTGGCAGTATGCTGCAGCTGGGGGAACATGAGTGCCAGTTTCTTGTCCTTCTTGGGCACCCCCTCTCTCTGGGCTCACGTTACTGCCTTCCTAAACCTGGGTACCATCATCAGAGCCTCCTGCAGCATGTACCCGACACTGTGGTCGAACAGTTCGGGGGACTCCTCCGTGCATAATGGTGGGGCTAGGGAAGGAGTGACTGATGACATTGAGTAGATGGAATAGGCCGCTTTGGCAGCTGCATTAAAAAGAATAAGTTGTGCTAAAGAATCAGTGATAACATATTAAATGGAAAATCAAATGCATGAAACAAAGTTTGATGAGTGAAAAAAAAAACTTCATACAGTGAGGTATTGAGTCCATGTGAAATTCATCCAAAAAGTGAAAAAGGAAAAATATATGTATGCAAAATTGGTCCAATTAGATGAGTAAAAGTCCAGAGAAAATCGACCTTCACCAAAGGGGAGTGGAGAGAGAAGAGGAGCTGTGCGGGAGACCCGATTGAAGAAAAATCTCACTTTGTGAGTAGATACCCTTACCGAATAAGGTGGACCCCCTGAAGAGCAAGTGTTGTGGAGATTTTTATGGAGATGTATTTAATATGTATTGTCATAGTGTCACCCAGTGTTCGTACTTCCGCAACCCGCTCTAAAAGAGCTGATTGGGGTAGTCTGAGGCTGGTTGAATCCCGTCTGATAGGGGAAAACGTCTTGAGGTTGGAGTGTGATGTTTGCAGGGTGCGGATATGTCCACCAACGGGGGCCCTCTGTGCATTAGCATGGACGATCGTTAAGGAGGGGATGTCCTCGCTCTGCAATGACATCATTGGTTATAGGCGGATACGCGCTCTTGTCTCTGCTGTGTCTGATCAACATTGGTTGGAATTCAGAGCGTGCGTCTGCAGATAGCCTCCCTCCCCCATTCAATAATAGTATAATCTTAATATGCGTTATTCTATGGAATAGCGCAGAATAAGGATTCCTATCAACGGTAACTTTAGCCATCCTACGTTATTGTATTCATGTATGACATCTCCTGTTGGAAGGAATGTCCAGGTATTGCCATTTTCCTTGTATGGTCATTTTCCTGTGAGGAAGGAACATCCTGTGAGGTTCCCGCCCATGGGGGAGGGGATTGGTTGCTGCAGCCAATCACCTCCTGTGTGAGATCTTTTGAGTTTAATAAAAGCCTATGATTAGGCGTCGGCTAGTCAGTCATGCTGGTATGCTGGAGATGAGAAGATAAGCTTTTGTGGTGCTGCCTTTCTTGGATGAATGGGAATGAACGGTGAGTGGATCTTTAGCAAACTTAGGCTAAAGATAACATTATTGGAAAAAGATTAAATCTGATGTGTGCTTAGATAGCACAGGAATTATAGGCTGTGTGCTCTGCAAACAGCCTAGGAATTCCACAACAGAATGGCGGGCCAGGATTTTTGGGAATAGTTGGAGTCCCTTTGGACATCGGATCGAGATGGGGGGAAGTGTGGATCTACGTTCCGATGTGGGGGGCTCTACTCTTTAAAAGAACATTTTTTTGCCTTTTTGAAATAATGCTTTAAGTTTGCAGCGTGTGTATGTGTGCGTGTGTATGTCTGCGAATCCGATCGTGCATGTGTGTGTGTGATTTTGTTGGGAGAGAGATCGTATGCCTCTGAATCCGATCGTAGGCCTGTGAATTTGTTTGTGTATGCCTGTGTGTGATTAGATTGTTTGTGTGATGCAGGACATGTGTCCCCATAAGTGTGACTGAAGTTGTGTAAGAGATGATCTGATGGAGACTGTATATTGTGTATGAAATGAAGGTATAGCTGTGGTATTTCATGCAGCCTACACTGAGAATGGCGGCCTTGTTAAAGATGGCCGCTGCATTGAGCCATAAGCCATGAGGTTTAGTGGGGGCGGGGCAGGCAGCATCTCAGTTACAAGGGTGAAAGTTGGTGACTTTCTGTAAATAGCATGCAGGAGTTTTGTAGTGGAAGGGCCCTGAGAGATGATCTGATGTTACAAGCAACAATATACTGTATGTGTGTGGTGTTTGTGATTTCTATGAAAAATAGAAATGGTTAGATTGTGATTTTTGTAGTGGACAAAGACACATGTCTCCATAAGTGTAAAAATATTTTAACAAAAGTGTTTGGTTTTAAAGTTGAAAATTCCTGCCGCATATTCAAGTGGCCAGGCATTGTTGGAAGCCAGACAATAGTAGCTGTTTGTTGAAAGGAATACGCCCTTTGAATGGTTGCAGGCTGTTTTGGATGCTAGCATTGAGGAGGTATGTCTCTGCAATGGCTTTGTTATGGAAGCTGTAGCCACTGTGTGTGAACTTTAAGTAGAGAAATGTGGTGAATATCTCAGAGTATATGAACTTAGAGAAATGAACATGTTTTTAATATTGTCATGTAACTAACATTTATTGAATGTGCTGTTTAGTTGGCAAAAGGGAGGCTAAGTTTGTAAGTGTACATGTGGTCCTTGTAGAGCAGGGGTCTCAAACTACCGGCCCGCGGGCCATTTGCGGCCCGCGAACAGGTTCCAATTGGCCCGCAGGCAGGGGCCGATGGCTCAGTGTGTCACTCGTCTCTCTACCTTTCTCGGAGTCTGTCTGTGTGGACAGAGCCGGTGCTCCCACTAGGCAGCCACCTAGAACGCAGCTGACCCTTGCCTTATCTCTTCCTCCTCCTTGTCGCCCCCCCTCAAACTTCCGGCAGAGCCGCTGATAGGGGACCAGGACAGGACAGGACCAACCCGCAAGGCTACCAGCGGCAGTGTGCAGCTTCCCGCCCCTCTCCCTCCCATCGGCTTTGACATGCTGGAGGGAGAGGGATATCTGTGTGTAACAGGGCAGGCAGCCAATAGCGCTGCTCTTCTGAGTGGGAGGGCGTGACTGCTAAGTTGCTTCACCTCCCACCACCTCTTTAGCCAATCAGATTGTCCAGCCCGCCACATTTAGAAGAGGCTAGTGGCCAGAGCAGGGCGGGATGCAGAAGATCCGACATACCTGAACATGAAGAAGGTATGAGATCAAACATGTTACAATGCTGGCTACAGAAATCTAATCAGCATTCTCCTGTCCTGTGTTCAATGTAAATAAAAACAGATAAGAAGCAGTGTTAGAAGAAGGAGGGAATCAGTGTGATCACTGCATATTCCACACACAGCACAGGAGAAGGAGAACACACTGATCGAGGGGTGACTTCCACGTCTTCTCACACTGCTTCTTATCTGTTTTTATTTACACTGAACACAGGACAGGAGAATGCTGATTAGCTTTCTGCAAGAAGCTGGAACTTCAGCTGTTTCTATATAGCTATTTGTGCCAGAGTCCTGTGCCAGCCATCCCTGATTTGTTTGACATTTTCCTTGTTATCTTTTGAAGGCATTAGCTGGTCAGGCTGGGAGCTTCACAGACCTGTTAACCATTTACTGTCCTCCTGTGCTTGAGAAATGACTGTTGGCAAAGTTTTTTTTTTGGCACTTTGTTATATCTTGTAAACTCCTGTTGCAGTGCAGCAATCAATGTTTTTTCCACACTGTTCACTGCTAGCCTAGGACACACTTGTACAATGTCTGCAGTCTCTGACCATCTCCTGTATCGTGTCCGCAGTCTCTGACCATCTCCTGTATCATGTCCGCAGTCTCTGACCATCTCCTGTATCATGTCCGCAGTCTCTGACCATCTCCTGTATCATGTCTGCAGTCTCTGACCCTCTCCTGTAGTACATTTTGCAGTCTCTGACCCTCTCCTGTACTATGTCTGCAGTCTATGACCCTCGCCTGTAGTACGTTTTGCAGTCTCTGACCATCTCCTGTATCATGTCCGCAGTCTCTGACCATCTCCTGTATCATGTCTGCAGTCTCTGACCCTCTCCTGTAGTACATTTTGCAGTCTCTGACCCTCTCCTGTACTATGTCTGCAATCTATGACCCTCGCCTGTAGTATGTTTTGCAGTCTCTGACCCTCTCCTGTACTATGTCTGCAGTCTATGACCCTCGCCTGTAGTACGTTTTGCAGTCTCTGACCATCTCCTGTATCATGTCCGCAGTCTCTGACCATCTCCTGTATCATGTCTGCAGTCTCTGACCCTCTCCTGTACTATGTCTGCAGTCTCTGACCCTCGCCTGTAGTACGCTTTGCAGTCTCTGACCCTCTCCTGTAGTATTTCTGCAATAAAGGAGGGCTACAGGCATGAATGAATTAATGTACTGCCACTGCTGGTCATGGTCACTGATGAATTAATGTTTTTGTGCGTGTTTGCAAAATTAAAGTGGGCCGGTCTGGATGAAGTCCAGGGCCAAATTTTTGTCCCAGTCCAGCCCTGCCAGGAGGAGAGGTAAGTGAGCCATCACACTGAGGCTAAGTCCTTAGGTAGGTGACTGGGTTTGAAATTTGTGAGCAGGGGGTATTTGTGAAGTGTAGGGGGGTATTTGTGAAGTGTAGGGGTAGTGCTGGGGGTTAATAGTGCGTCTGCTGACACCAGTGCTGGGGGTTAATAGTGCGTCCGCTGACACCAGTGCTGTTTTTGAAGTTTGAAAGTTTGCATGCGGCCCCCATGTGATATGAAAACTTGTCTTGTGGCCCTCAGGTAATTTGAGTTTGAGACCCCTGTTGTAGAGTGTAGCTGACACCTTTTTCAGTGGATTTTGATGATAATTTAGAAAAGTTTCAATGGTGTAGTCAGTCTTTGTGGAGAAAAACATTTTTGATTTTCTTTTAAAGAGATGCTGGTTTTGGCGGGAAAAAGTAATGGCGCCATTCTTGGCTTTTGTTAGCCTTGCAGGTTTGTCTGCAATTTTGAGGCACAGTTTTTCCTTAGCCTGTGGGTATCCTATAAGGGAAGGTGCAGCCACCTTTCTTTTGGGCACTATACCATGTGGCATTCGTCTGCTATTTCGCTGGTGGAATTTCTCAGCCTTTGGGGCAGATTTTGATGTTTGGTGCGATAATAGTGCGATCTTTTCTGCGTTGGAACCTGTTAGAGGCAATTTGTGTTTTTCTTTGTGTAGGGGAACCAATGTGGTGTTCATTGTGACGTCCCATGCTGGTTTTGGCGGGAAAAATTGCATGCGTCAATGGCGCAATTTTTGTTGTCCATGAGGTGCTGTGGTGGGTCATCCACCATTTTGTAGTCCTGGCTTATCGGCCATTTTGAGAGACGTTTACAGTTTGAGATAGGAAGTTCCAGTTTAGCAAACACGGCTCCTGAATATGCTGTATTGGCATTTGTTGATCGGCGCAGTTTTCTTATGTTTTATGCGTTTACAGTTTGACCTGTGCACTGCTGGGAAGAGTAGTGAGACACCAGGGTGACATACTGAGAGACTGGTTTTTGTTTAATGAATTCGCTGGTTTAAATTGTTTTTCTAAGCATCACCTTTTGAGTTGAGTAGAGTGGTATCTTGAAATAGCGCGGTCTTACCCCGAGGGGCCACAACGTGCTTGCGGACACACGCACATGCTGGGGCCTATTTATGGATGGGATCTGGCTGACCTACCAGCAGTTGGAGTGTGGGAGGAGGCCAACGCAGAGACAGGGACAACATGCAAACTCCATGCAGATGGTGTTAGGAGAAAGGTTTCTCTGTTTTCATTTAAGTGAATGTAAGCTATTGCAGGGTCAGCTGACTTTGCAGTATATGCGCGGCGTTTTTTTTGCATTGGATTTTGGTTTTAAGAAAAACTTCACTTTACACTGAATTTTGATAGATTGTAAGACTAACAGAGTTTTTGTACAATGATGTGTTTTTATGTTTAAATATTTGGGAGTTTCCCAGAGAGCAATTCATTTTTTTGGAACTTGTACTGTATAGCCATCTTTTGGCAGGAGTTTGTATTTTGAGTCCCAACTTATGGTTTGACTTCCAGGGGATGTGTGGGTCAGGGGGGATTCCCTCCCATTTGCAAAGGGGGGTTTATTCCATCATTTCCTTGACAAGGTTTTAAATGGTTGAAATATATATAATGTGTAGCCATGGATTTTTTTTGAAGTCTTGATAGACAAGGCGATTATGGCTAACGCCTCCCCTCCCCCTCCCTCTTCCTGAACAATTGATATGTAAATAAACCAGTTTTTTTTTTTTTTTAAGAGCTGAGCATAACCCGGAAGTTTCTTTTCAGCATTTATATATCAGCAGAAAGTTAGTGGGAGGAGCTTGGGGTTTTTAAAGGTGAGCAATGAGATTTGTGTCTGGAAGGAAAATGGAAAGCATTTTGGCGTTTAAAAGTGTTTTATATTTCGTTCCAGTTTTGTGAAGTTTTGTACTGTAATACAGTTTTGGGTAGAGAGAAAAACAGGGGGTATCACCATTATTTTATCATCTAGATACAGAGAGAAGCCACATTGTTCTGCAGGTGGTAAACTGGCGTAAGTGTTCTGTGAGGTTTAGTCTGACAACGCAGTGTATGGGTGTATAGCGGAAAATGCTTGTGTATGCATGCACTGTGAGGGGTAGAGGCCTAATTCGGGGTTGATCTGTGGTTGTTGCTTTGGGACAACAAGCCATAGAGTTGACGCCTCGGTTAGGGTTTCTAGTTGGAGGACTTGACCATATAGTGGTTGTAGTTCTGCAATTCACTGTATAAGAAGACACCGGGCGGTGATCTCCGAAATGGGTGCAACGGTTTAACCTGGACGCAGGTTTAAGACGATAAGCCGATTCGAATCGCCATGGACACAAGGAGGTCTGTGCAAAGGGAAGGAATGGAGGCTTCCCATAGTCAGACGGTCACACAGTGCACGAAGCCTAGTTTTGGGGCAAAGGCCTTTGAACCCCAAAAAGATTAACATAGGTGGTCCAAGGATACTATTTTGGGTATCCCTCTGGAATGGATGTAGTTGAGCTGCGGCTTCAGAAATCTGTAATGATGAGTGTTGATGGAGGTGTAGTCTCATGCCCGTTTGTTTGAACTTTGTATGGCTGGTCCATGCAAGCTTCTCGAGTTGCTCTCATATTCCCATTGTATTTTTTTCTATTGCTGAAAGAGTGAAGGGAGAATTCTGGCTGTTTGTTTTTTTTCATTTTTGGTTTTGGAAACTATGAAGTATCTCCCCCACGTTTGTATCTGAGTGTTTATATGTTGTAACGTGAATATGTTCGAACTTACCGCGGCGATCCTTCGATGCGTCGCGGCTGTTGTATTTTTGTAGGAACGGGAAAAGTAAGGGTTACAGAGGGTTTTGTTTGAATCAGTTTTGAAAGAATGTCATTGACAATTTACCAATGTAGAGGAATGTCATTATTGTTTTACCATTCTTTGCAGGTTAAATATGAAGAATAGAGTAATGATTTTGCTTATAAGTATTTTTCAGGTCCAAGGAGTTTGTACACAGAGAACAGGTGTATGTAGACAGCGGTACATATGGATAAATATGAGTCTAAGGCGGTAAAAGTATCATAGGCTATTTCATTGTTTCTTTTTTCCTGCACCACGCATTTCTTCCTTCAGTCTGTAATGAGGAAGAAAAGGGGGGAGAAGTGATAAATGTAAGAGTGACAGTTTTTTTTTTAACTAATAATAACCTCTGTAATTCTAACCAAGTTTGTGCCAAGACTGTCTTTCTTTGATAGAATTTGAATCGGCAAGCAACAGTCTGGTGAAGTAGGTTCCCATCCCAGAGGCTAAGAACCTTTTGTCAGTGGTTCCAGGTATTGTAAGCCACGCACAGGTTATGCAGTGACCACAGTCCCGATGTCTGGGTTATTGTCATATGAGGGTTGTTTGGAGGTCAATCAAAATCAGGGTCGTACTCTCCTCATTAGCTGTCACTTATATTCTCGGCTGATGGGGTGGGTGCGATCGTTGTGACATGAACTTCAAAATGTCCACCACAGGGTTCACGATTCCCTCCCGGACCCTGACTTAATAATCAGTTTACATTCTTTCCAACCAGGTGACTGGGTCGTTGTAAAGAAGCTTGAGGGATGAGACCACGCCAGCCACTGCAAGAAGCGGCTCAACCACACCAAAGAATGAGGAGTATCTTTGTTTATTTATATTTTTGTTGTTTAGTAAATTTTAGCGAGGGTAACGATGAAAAGCATCCCAAGTTATTATGTAAAGTGTATGTCCTGACTAGCTCAGAAAGCGAACAGGACCGATGGTCTGTTCTGAGTCTTCACCGAGTTTTAGTCCCCAGCGATGACAGAGGTACATGCCATTTATGATGTTATTATGGGTATGAGGAGTTTTAGTCCCCAGCGATGACAGCGGTACATGTCATTTATGATGTTATTATGGGTATGAGGAGTTTTAGTCCCCAGCGATGACAGCGGTACATGCCATTTATGATGTTATTATGGGTATGAGGAGTTTTGACAAACTAGTGAAGACTCCAGACAGACACTTGTCAATGGAACCTAAGGATGTATTTTTAGAGGGTAAAATTGGTTTTAGTTTTAATGGCTCTGTCTCTTGTTGGTTTGGGTATCTAGGCAGCCCACAAGTGTGTTTGAACTTTAGTTTGGTGTTTATGTGGATCTGCAGCTTATAAAGGTAATTCCCCCAAAGCAAGAGGTTCATGCGCGATGGTGAAGCTGTCCCAACATTTTAGGTCGCGGCCGATCGCGAGGATCTGATGGCGCAGGAAATTAAGAATGGCAGGGACAGCTAGAAGGGATTTGTTCACCAACCCCGACCAGGTCTGGGCATGGGGTCCTGGATGTACAAGGTGGGGGGGGCTCGGGCTTGGGATACGATTGAACAATTCTCATCCGTTAAGGATAGGGTTCTTCATGTAATTGTTGAAGCCAGAGCTGTAGCTAAGTGAAGGTTGGGAGTCTATTTTAAGGGTCTGGGAATCTTTGGGGATCTAATTTTTATTTTACAGCGGATCGTGGTTAAAGGAAGTGGGAATATATATACTCATGTCGTTTTATTTCTATTCTTTCTATGCCGTGACGAGGTGCTCCTGTTGCCTGATTTGACGCGTGACCAGAGTTTCCTTGATGAGACGCCCCGAAACCGGACCCACATACAAGACACAGAGGATCACAGACCGATCGGCGATTACTACAGCTCACCATGTCGTGTCCTCCTTTATCATGCCCCTGAAGAGTAGAGTCTACATGTCAAGCCGTGTTTTCCTTTTTATGGACTAAGGACTGATTCATTTACAGGTGTAAGAAGCAGATCAACTCTCATCGAGGGACACATGGGGTGCATATGACAAAGAAGGGAGGACTGTTGTGGAGATTTTTATGGAGATGTATTTAATATGTATTGTCATAGTGTCACCCAGTGTTCGTACTTCTGCAACCCGCTCTAAAAGAGCTGATTGGGGTAGTCTGAGGCTGGTTGAATCCCGTCTGATAGGGGAAAACGTCTTGAGGTTGGAGTGTGATGTTTGCAGGGTGCGGATATGTCCACCAACGGGGGCCCTCTGTGCATTAGCATGGACGATCGTTAAGGAGGGGATGTCCTCGCTCTGCAATGACATCATTGGTTATAGGCGGATACGCGCTCTTGTCTCTGCTGTGTCTGATCAACATTGGTTGGAATTCGTAGTGTGCGTCTGCAGATAGCCTCCCTCCCCCATTCAATAATAGTATAATCTTAATATGCGTTATTCTATGGAATAGCGCAGAATAAGGATTCCTATCAACGGTAACTTTAGCCATCCTACGTTATTGTATTCATGTATGACATCTCCTGTTGGAAGGAATGTCCAGGTATTGCCATTTTCCTTGTATGGTCATTTTCATGTGAGGAAGGAACATCCTGTGAGGTCCCTGCCCATGGGGGAGGGGATTGGTTGCTGCAGCCAATCACCTCCTGTGTGAGATCTTTTGAGTTTAATAAAAGCCTATGATTAGGCGTCAGCTAGTCAGTCATGCTGGTATGCTGGAGATGAGAAGATAAGCTTTTGTGGTGCTGCCTTTTTTGGATGAATGGGAATGAACGGTGAGTGGATCTTTAGCAAACTTAGGCTAAAGATAGCATTATTGCAAAAAGATGAAATCTGATGTGTGCTTAGATAGCACAGGAATTATAGGCTGTGTGCTCTGCAAACAGCCTAGGAATTCCACAACACAAGGTAATAGGCGCATGCAGACTCAGCCCTCTGCAGGGACAAAGGGACCTCTCCGTCCTGGATCTCCGTGCTGCACCTCGATCTCCAAGGCCTCGATGGAGGATGGAACCACGGGTCCTTCAATCTGAGGGGATCGCCACTAGGCCGACAGGCCGTCAGTGGAAAAAAGGGGACAAGGAGCTCCGATAGTGTAGTAAAATAAAGAGCCTTTATTGCTGCATTAAAAGGGGGGAGGGGGGGATAAGCGGAATTAACCGCAATTACTGTATTTATTGGCGTATAACACTCACTTTTTTACCCTGAAAATAGAGGGTAAACTGTGCCTGCGTGTTATACGCAGGGGGCTGTGGAAAAAAAAAATCCTGAAACGTTCCTCTTAAAGTTAGGGTGCGTGTTATATGCCTGTGCGTGTTATACGCCGATAAATACGGTACATAAAGCCGGCATAATTTTTAAAAACAAAACAAATGAAACCCGTGTACCGGGGTCACATGGGGCGTAAAACGTAAAGCAGCAGCACGTCGTAGCACTGCCCTACATGTTTCGTAATACATTACGTCTTCCTGGGGCATATTATGAAACATGAAGGGCGGTGCTACGACGTGCTGATGCTTTACGTTTTACGCCCCATGTGACCCCGGTACACGGGTTTCATTTGTTTTGTTTTTAAAAATGTTGCCAGCTTTATGTAATTGCGGTTAATTCCGCTTACCTCCCCCTTTTAATGCAGCAATAAAGGCTCTTTATTTTACTACACTATCGGAGCTCCTTGTCCCCTTTTTCCACTGATGGCCTGTCGGCCTAGTGGTGATCCCCTCAGATTGAAGGACCCGTGGTTCCATCCTCCATCGAGGCCTTGGAGATCGAGGTGCAGCACGGAGATCCAGGACGGAGAGGTCCTTTTGTCCCAGAGGGCTTGGCTTTTTGTTGCAGCTGCATTCTATTTATCTTGGTGTTAGCGCGGTATTACCCCCCTTTTTTGGCAGCTGCATTGGCTGGCAAACTACTCTGAGCCTGGGTGACAGAGGATGAGGAGGATGAGGATGGCTTTGTTATCCACTCTACCAACTCTTCTGCATGTTGTGGCTCAACACGGCCAGCTGCCGAAAAAAAGGACAAGCGTGCCCCACTGCCACGTGCTGAAGATGCACCACGACCAGCACTGTTGGCTATAGACACAGAGCCTGCTTGCCCTCTTTTGGTGGCCTGTGAATGTCTGCCTCTTCTTGGTGGCCTTCCAGACATGCTGTAAAATTGGATTAACAATTTCTTGTGAAAAAAAAAATTGGATTAACAAAACACCGCCTGAAGTTTACTAGAAAAAGTACACCAGGAATGGCCTGCAGTCAGATATAGGCTTGGCTAGACTAGAATGCAGTGGATATATATATATATATATATATATGTAGGAGACTGTATATATATTTAACCACTTGCCGCCCGCCCAATAGCGGATTCACGGCGGCAAAGTTGTTTCAAAATCCTGACTGGACGTCATATGACGTGATCAGGATTTTGAGCCGGGGGCGCGCATCGTGGCGATCGTTGTTGCAGGGTGTCAGTCTGACACCCCGCAACACCGATCTAGGTAAAGAGTCTCCGACGGAGACTCTTTACCACGTGATCAGCCGTGTCCAATCACGGCTGATCACAATGTAAACAGGAAAAGCCGGTGATCGGCTTTTCCTCACTCGCGTCTGTCAGACGCGAGTAGAGGAGAGCCGATCGGCTGCTCCTCTGACAGGGGGGGTTTGTGCTGATCGATTATCAGCGCAGCCCCCCCGAGGATGCCTACACTGGACCACCAGGGATGCCACTGGACCACCAGGGATACCACCAGGGATGCCCACCACCAGGTATGCCTCCCTAGACCAGCAGGGATGCCATTCAGCGCCCCTAATGGATGCCAATCAGTGCCAAAAATGGATGCCAATCAGTGCCCACAATGGGCATCACTGATTGGCAGGCATTATTGTTTGGCACTGATTGGCATCCATTAGTAACACATTACAGTACAGTGCCACCTATCAGTGCCCATCCATGCCCATCCGTGCCGCCTATCTCTGCCCATCCGTGCCGCCTATCTCTGCCCATCTGTGCCCATCTGTGCAGCCTATCTGTGCCCATCTGTGCCACCTTCTAGTGCCCATCCGTGCCGCCTACCGGTGCCCATCCGTGCTGCCTATCGGTGCCCATCCGTGCTGCCTATCGGTGCCCATCCGTGCCGCCTATCGGTGCCCATCCGTGCCGCCTCATCGGTGCCCATCAGTGCTGCCTTATCAGTGCCCATCAGTGCAGCCCCATCAGTGCCCATCAGTGAAGGAGAAAACGTACTTATTTACAAAGTTTTGTAACTGAAACAAAAAAAATACGTATTTTTTTTTCAAAATTTTCGGGTTTTTTAAAAAATTTTTAGCAGAAAAAAAAATCGCAGAGGTGATCAAATACCACTAAAATAAAGCTCTATTTGTGGGAACAAAATGATAAAAATTTAGTTTGGGTACAGTGTAGCACAACCGCGCAATTGTCATTCAAAGTGCAACAGCGCAGAAAGCTGAAAATTGATCTGGGCAGGAAGCTGTATAAGTGCCCAGTATGGAAGTGGTTAATGCACTGCAGATCACTGAATCCCCTGCCTGCCTGCCTGAAAGTGTATTTGAACACGTACACCAGGAATGGCCTACAGTCAGATATAGGCTTGGCTAGACTAGAATGCAGTGGATATATATATGTAGGAGACTGTATATATATTTTATGCACTGCAGATCACTGAATCGCCTGCCTGAAAGTGTATTTGAACACGTACACCAGGAATGGCCTACAGTCAGATATAGGCTTGGCTAGACTAGAATGCAGTGGATATATATATAAGCAGGAGACTGTATATATATTTTATGCACTGCAGATCACTGAATCACCTGCATGCCTGAAAGTGTATTTGAACATGTACACCAGGAATGGCCTACAGTCAGATATAGGCTTGGCTAGACTATGTAGCGATACCCCCAGTTAAGAGGACTGCCTTGTTTGTTTTGGGCCCTGAAGTGCACCGCTGTCAACCCCTGGCAATCGGCTCTAACCTCTCGTGGCACAGTTAGTAAAAGGGATGAAAGAATTGCAATCACTCTAATATTCTCTATGACACAATCCCACAGTAAGGCACACAGTATGGTATAGCACAGTAAATGACACTGACAACCAATATACTTAACTCTAATATTTTACTGTTGGTAAAGGTTAAAATGATAAACAGTATGCAATAACAAATGCAGAGCCCTGCTATATGGGTATACTTATTAAAAGCATCAAAACGTTCAGCAATATGATAGACCGTTTAACAGACCCTGCTGCCGCTATCCTCCCTCGTGAGCAAAAATGCCGCCCAGCGATGTCCTATACTACCCAGTCAGGCCTGACTATGATTTGGGTATAGTTCTGTGGAAGAAATCTTCGCTAGCAAACACGGTGGTGCACTTTAGGAACAATTGTAATCCAACAAAATAACGATGATCGGTAACTTTATAATGCCAGGGAGACTAATAACTCAGTTCAGCGGATAGTCTCCCCAGAGTGTAACTGCGATCACTGTGATGGCCCTGAATAAAGTTAATGGGCCTAGGGATACTGTGGTGTAGCTCTGAGCAGGTGCTCTCTCACCCGACAGGACTAGTCCTTGTCCGTTACTTCCGTTACTGTGACTCTCTTCACAGTGTCCATGACACCCGGGTCTTCGGTCCTCCTGATGACAGCACTCAGCAACAGGATCAGACGCTCCGCAGGCTCCTCGGTGGAGCGGAAGGCTCTTTGGAAAAGCACAGGGTCCAGGCTTCAGGCCTTATACACACAGCAGGTCAGTACAGGGATCCTCTTGCTGGGAGGGCGGTGTCCAAAGAGAAAGAACCCGGCCCCGCCTCCCCCTTATAAAGTCCACCCCAGCAGTCCTTGCGCGGGGGAATGCACCCTGGGTGCCTTAAAGCGTGCTGGGAACTGTAGTCTCTTGGGTTTAAGAAAATGATACCCCGCTACAACTAGAATGCAGTGGATATATATATATATATGTAGGAGACTGTATATATATTTTATGCACTGCAGATCACTGAATCACCTGCCTGCCTGCCTGAAAGTGTATTTGAACACGTACACCAGGAATGGCCTACAGTCAGATATAGGATTGGCTAGACTAGAATGCAGTAGATATATATATATATATATATATATATATATATATATATATATATATATATATATATATATATATATGTAGGAGACTGTATATATATTTTATGCACTGCAGATCACTGAATCACCTGCCTGCCTGCCTAAAAGTGTATTTGAACATGTACACCAGGAATGGCCTACAGTCAGATATAGGCTTGGCTAGACTAGAATGCAATGGATATATATATATGTAGGAGACTGTATATATATTTTATGCACTGCAGATCACTGAATCACCTGCCTGCCTGCCTGGCTGAAAGTGTATTTGAACACGTACACTAGGAATGGCCTACAGTCAGATATAGGCTTGGCTAGACTAGAATGCAGTGGATATATATATATATATGTAGGAGACTGTATATATATTTTATGCACTGCAGATCACTGAATCACCTGCCTGCCTGCCTAAAAGTGTATTTGAACACGTACACCAGGAATGGCCTACAGTCAGATATAGGCTTGGCTAGACTAGAATGCAATGGATATATATATATGTAGGAGACTGTATATATATTTTATGCACTGCAGATCACTGAATAACCTGCCTGCCTGCCTGCCTGAAAGTGTATTTGAACATGTACACCAGGAATGACCTACAGTCAGATATAGGCTTGGCTAGACTAGAATGCAGTGGATATATATATGTAAGAGACTGTATATATATTTTATGCACTGCAGATCACTGAATCATCTGCCTACCTGACAGTATATTAGAAAAAGTACACCAGGAACAGCCTGCAGTCAGATCTAGCTATACTGGATACAGTGGATATATATATATATACAAGACTGTATATATATATTAAATGCACTGCAGCTCCCTGAATCACCTGCCTGCCTGACAGTATATTAGAAAAAGTACACCAGGAACATCCTGCCGTCAGATCTAGCTACACTGGATACAGTGGATATATATATATATATATATATATATATATATATACAAGACTGTATATATATATATATATATATTAAATGCACTGCAGCTCACTGAATCACCTGCCTGCCTGAAGTATATTAGAAACAGTACACCAGGAACGGCCTGCAGTCAGATCTAGCTACACTGGAAACAGTGTATATATATATATATATATATATATATATATATATATATATATACAAGCCTGGATGTATATATATATTAAATACACTGCAGCTCACTGGATAATCTGCCTGCCTGCTCAATCTAAATGACACTCTCTCTCGGTCAACGCCAGCAACACACTACACAGGGCCGACGTGCAGGCGGCCTTATATAGTGTGGGGCGTGGACTTAACCCTCTGAGCCATAATTGGCCAAAGGCACCCTGCCTTTGGCCAATTATGGCTCTCTTTGCTGACGGCGCTGTGATTGGCTAAGTGCATGCTTGGCCAATCATCAGACAGCAATGCACTGTGTTGTCGCAGTGCATTATGGGCCGTGACGCGCCACTCGAATTTGGCGCGAACGCCCCATAATGTTCGAATTTCGACGAACGATCGGACAGCCAATGTTCGAGTCTAAATCATGTTCGACCCAAACATAAAGCTCATCCCTAGTTATAAGTCAAGTTTATCAATGTGAATGGGTATCCGGAGTAAAGCATTGGTCAGGGCTAATCCCTAGGACTGACGCAGGACATGCCTGCCCTTTAGTGCGATGGCCATCCCCTTTTTGTAGTACTGTGAGTACTGCTTGGTTAAGTGCCATTTCTAGGTCCAAGCAGTAATAATACTCAGAGCTTCAGCAGTATCAGAACGGCTTTGACCTAGTAGAAGGCATAAAGCCTTGAAAGCTTGTTCTAAAAAATTAACTGTCAGTGCAAATAAAAAAAAGCATCATGTACGTTACTTAACTGTGCACCAATATGGCTACAATCACCTTACAAATCAAACAAAACAGAGCCCAGTTTTTAAATGAAAGGTGACTTAAAGATGATTATACATGCAAAAAGGTTATTCTCAACAGCTAATGTTTTATTAGACTTAGTATGTAAATCAAATAACACGTAAATGTCTCTAATTACTAAATACACTTGTAAATAGTAATCAGAAGTAGAAGTAATCAGTTTTCTCCTTGCTGTAATAGAGAATCAGCTGGCTGTTCATTATTACTCTAAATTCCACTGTTCTGGTTAGTTTACTTGAATTACTCACTGTGCTCTGTGTGAACTAGCTTTAAAATAGGTATGTGATTGTAAGTGTCAATGCTGTTCCCTCGGTATGCATAAAGTCGTGTCTGAAATGCAAAAGCATCCTCCTTGGTGTCATGATTTAACTAAATGAATGCAAATGTTCTACATCAGTACTATCAGTACCATTATATACAAACATTTTTATGCTAATTAGGGGTAATTACTGATACCTTATGCTCAGTTAATCTGTGATTTACTAGTGAATTTATTGAATGTAATATGTACAAGGAAAGAAAGGTCATCAATCAGCTTCCAATTACAACATAGGTAAAGATTAGCAATGGGTGCGCAAATAAATACAAATACACCCAAAACATTCTGAAGCACTAACTTTTTTAGACAAAGGGTCTAATTGTTAAGCTGCTTCTTTATTCCTGATAAAAGGTGTGTATAATCACAGATGTTTTTAAGTTTCCTCTACAAGTGAGTTTTTTTTATTTAAAGCAGAGTTCCAGGCATTTTATGATGCCCCCCCATGATCGCTTCCTGTATTCTCATTGCATTTTTCTTTATTTTTTCAGCAGTGCAAATGCTTTTTTTTGGTTGTATTCCCCCACTTCCACAGTACCTCACCACGGAGAGGTATGTCATGTCTGCATGCCCATTGGCTCCCAGGATATGAGTGTCATCAATCCCAGGAGTCTAGGTGCCTCCGCAACCGCTTGTAGCATTGCGCCGCCCTTTGTTGTAAATGCGCATGCGCAAGATTGGGAGGTGCATGCTGGGTAGCCAGCAGCGCCGTATCCCAGAACAAGATACCAGTGGGCTTCAGCTGCCCACATTGAAGATGGGAGCGCGCTCAATGGGGACTGCTAAGTACGTTTTTTAAAATACATAACATTTACAAAAACTACATTAACTAATAATACAAACTGACATCGGATTTTGTGCAAACAACACGGGGAGTGTTTCAAAAACAAAACAAAAACACTGGAACAGACAGGCTATGCACATTTAAATAGTTACATATTCCTAACAGGCATGAAATGAGCTTTAAAATGATAGAAGACTGCAATAGAAGGCTGAAAACCCATCTATCTGCCAGGCAGTAAGCCTGAATTAAACTTTAATTGGTACAGCCTCTGGCAGAGTCTTAAACATTTGGCACTTCCAGGAGTGTTGAATGCCTGAGCCCCTTTTGTGCTAATTTATTTTATCTCCAGTCCCTACATCATTGGTTTGTCCTGTACTGATGAAGGAGGTGATGTGGGGAACTACTAAGTGATGCAGAAGACACAAGAGATTGACAATCCTGGAAATGTCAGTATATGAACAAACTATGTGGGATGATTTATCCTCACCAGAGCCACGTTTAGTGGCATGGTCAGCAGTAGAGGTGAGTATTTCCAGTTTTCTTTTCAGGTAATCCATATATATTTAAAGCAGATCTCCAGGTTTTTTTATTTTTTGAGAATAGCCACAAGACTAAGCTCCAAGGGGCGGAGCAAAATGCGTTGTGGGGGAGTCCAGGTTGAGGTTGCCACACACGCACCTGAGGGGTGTCATGGATGTGCGGCCATAGGGAGACTTCCTCTTTACCCTGAGCCATTGCAGGGGGCAGGACGAGCTCCCTGCCAAACAAGCACTCCCAGCGGTGGATGTCATAGGACCCCCTCCAATAGAGCCTGAGTGGCACAGAAATCAGGTCTTGGGTCTTCTTGGGTCAGAAGAAAAATAAGTTACCTTATTAAGTTACTCTAATGATGACTGTGACGGATCTCAGATACCCCAGGTGGGCACATCCGCCAGACCTGTGTCTCCTCTCCTCCAAACGCACCCGCAGCCTGCAGATTCGCCATAACCAGCCCTTAACCCCTCAATCACAAGACAATCCACACAGGTGTTGAGGGTTAAACATGCAGAGCATCAACAGTTTATTAAATCCAAAACATAGACTTTTACACACAGTTAGGGACACTCCCCTTAGCCTTGTCATAGGGGGGGGGGGGTAGGGGACAAGGAAGAACCAATGGGAACTGAACATTGAAACAGAGACTACAGTTAAACATAACGGGATTATGGTAAGCAGGCAGCCCTTCAATACACATCCCCTGCGGAGAGATGTCTGCAGTCCAGACCATTGTCTATGTGCCATGAACCAACACAATTAAACACAGCAACAAGAGGGGGGGGGGTGGGGGAGAAGGGATGTAGCCTTACATTACATTATCTCAATGCCAGCTTTCCCCAAGTCTCTGTCTCTTCTGGGCCATAATCTGTGGGTAAGCGGCCAGCCCACAGTCCCTTCCAAAACACACAGTGACAGTGGGTTCTGTCACATTTCTCCCCTTTTAAAAACAGACTAACCATGTTCCTGACCCCCAACTGATCTGGACCTGCGTTAGTCACAAACTTCCACCCCAGGCAACCAGGAAAAGAAAAAGTGTGTCTCTGGCGCTGGGGAGCAAAATTGCACATATGGTCTTCCGTGAATAAAAACAGCCGCTGCAGAGTGTGAACAGCTGTCCGCACTCCCATGATCCGGGACTGGGTTGCAGGTATTGGGGGTAGCTGAATAATCCTCTGCCCCGATGCCAGCGCTTCAACTGGTAGGGAACGTAGGGTGGTAGTGCTATGCATTTGGGGAGGAAAACGTACTTGCTTTTCTCCTGGTGTAGTTACCAGCCGCTGAGGAGGTATCTTGCAGGGACAATCTCCCGGACACTCCATCTCTTTTTCTGATGCTGGGCAGAAGCCAACGGCGCTCTGCCCCGTAGCCAGCGCTTCTGCTAGGGGGACATATACAATGGTAGAGTTCAGCCGCTGGAGAGGGGGAAGGGTTTTCTCCCCTCCTGGTTCTGTGACCAGCTGCTGAGGTGACTTCTGACAGGGGCTGTCTCCCAAACCCTGCAAAAACCTACTGAGGGCTGGGCCGGGGCCAGCGGCACTCTGCCATGCAGCCAGCGCTTCTCCTGGGGGGATAAACACTGGGGTAGTGTCCAAGTGCTGGGCAACCAGCTCACTGAGTTCATCCCTCGGACTCCCTGGATCTAACTCTGAGGGTGGGCAGAGGCCAGTGGCACTCTGCCCCATAGCCAGCGCTTCTGCTGGGGGGATGAACACTGGGGTAGTGTCCAAGTGCTGGGGAAACAGCTCACTGAGGTTATCCCTCGGACTCCCTGGATCCAACTCTGAGGGTGGGCAGAGGCCAGCGGCACTCTGCCCTGCAGCCAGCGCTTCTGCTGGGGGGATGAACATTGGGTTAGTGTCCAATTGCTGGGGAGGGAGAATTGCTTCCTCCACTCCCGGTGGGGATATCTGCTGTTGGGGAAACGGCTCACGAAGATCATCTCTCAGACTCTCCGGATCAACTCTTTTTCTGATGCTGGGCAGAGGCCAGCGGAACTCTGCCCTGTAGCCAGCGCTTCTGCTGGGGCACCAGATGCGATACTCTGGCCTTGCTGCTGATCGCCATTTACCGGCTTTCCAGCGCCCATCTCAACTCCCTCTTCTGAGACCTTTATGCTATTAGCTTGTCTCTCTGCTTGGGGAACCTCCGGTGCGTTCCGGCATTCTAGCACTCGCAGTGCCCTCTGTATCATCGCCGCTTCTTCCATTGCGGTTAGGACGGGAAAATGTAGGGGCACCCCTGGCCCCATTTGCTCCGCATCTTCGTGACTGTCCGCTATTTCTCCAGGACAGTCCCAGGCAACGGGAGCCATGCCAGGCTGCTGATCACCGTCAAACAGCCGCTTGTAGGCAATCTCAAGCTCCCATTAGGGATGAGCTTCGTGTTCGAGTCGAACATACGTTCGACTCGAACATCGGCTGTTCGATCGTTCGACGAAGATCGAACGATTTGGGCCGTTCGCGCCAAATTCGAGTGACGCGAACGGCCCACAATGCACTACGCCATCGCAGTGTCATCCAGGCGCTGTGATTGGCCAAGCATGCACTGTGACCCCGCATGCTTGGCCAATCACAGCGCCGGCAGCGAGGAGAGCAATGATTGGCCACAGGCAGGATGCCTGTGGCCAATTATTGCTGAGGGTGTTTAGTACACGCCCCACACTATAAAAGGCCGCCAGCACGGCGGCCTAGTGTAGTGTGTTCCGGAGCAGGGATAGAGCAGCATAGGCAGGGACAGTGACTGTTATTTCTTTCTTGCTTAACCTGGATTCCTTTAGTTTAGGGAAAGAGAAGGATAGGTAGGGAGAGTGTCAGTGTGTTTTGTGCTTGTGCTATAGTGTGCTTAAAAAAAACATTTATTCTAGGGACAGAAAACTGTAGGTAGGGACAGTGTCAGTTTCTTTCACTCTGCAAGTCCTTGTTTCCAGGGACCTGGAAGGACAGTGAGTGAATTGTCCTTGTGCTATATTGTGCTTAAAAAAACATTTATTCTAGGGACAGAAAACTGTAGGTAGGGAGAGTGTCAGTTTCTTTCACTCTGCAAGTCCTTGTTTCCAGGGACCTGTAAGGACAGTGAGTGAATTGTCCTTGTGCTATATTGTGCTTAAAAAAAACATTTATTCTAGGGACAGAAAACTGTAGGTAGGGAGAGTGTCAGTTTATTTCACTCTGCAAGTCCTTGTTTCCAGGGACCTGTAAGGACAGTGAGTGAATTGTCCTTGTGCTATATTGTGATTAAAAAAAACATTTTTTCTAGGGACAGAAAACTGTAGGTAGGGAGAGTGTTTTTTTTCTTTCACTCTGCAAGTCCTTTTTTCCAGGGACCTGTAAGGACAGTGAGTGAATTGTCCTTGTGCTATATTGTGCTTAAAAAAAACATTTATTCTAGGGACAGAAAACTGTAGGTAGGGAGAGTGTCAGTTTATTTCACTCTGCAAGTCCTTGTTTCCAGGGACCTGTAAGGACAGTGAGTGAATTGTCCTTGTGCTATATTGTGATTAAAAAAAAACATTTTTTCTAGGGACAGAAAACTGTAGGTAGGGAGAGTGTTTTTTTTCTTTCACTCTGCAAGTCCTTGTTTCCAGGGACCTGTAAGGACAGTGAGTGAATTGTCCTTGTGCTATATTGTGATTAAAAAAAACATTTTTTCTAGGGACAGAAAACTGTAGGTAGGGAGAGTGTTTTTTTTCTTTCACTCTGCAAGTCCTTGTTTCCAGGGACCTGTAAGGACAGTGAGTGAATTGTCCTTGTGCTATAGTGTGCTTAAAAAAAACATTTATTCTAGGGACAGAAAACTGTAGGTAGGGACAGTGTCAGTTTCTTTCACTCTGCAAGTCCTTGTTTCCAGGGACCTGGAAGGACAGTGAGTGAATTGTCCTTGTGCTATATTGTGATTAAAAAAAACATTTTTTCTAGGGACAGAAAACTGTAGGTAGGGAGAGTGTTTTTTTTCTTTCACTCTGCAAGTCCTTGTTTCCAGGGACCTGGAAGGACAGTGAGTGAATTGTCCTTGTGCTATATTGTGCTTAAAAAAACATTTATTCTAGGGACAGAAAACTGTAGGTAGGGAGAGTGTCAGTTTCTTTCACTCTGCAAGTCCTTGTTTCCAGGGACCTGTAAGGACAGTGAGTGAATTGTCCTTGTGCTATATTGTGCTTAAAAAAAACATTTATTCTAGGGACAGAAAACTGTAGGTAGGGAGAGTGTCAGTTTATTTCACTCTGCAAGTCCTTGTTTCCAGGGACCTGTAAGGACAGTGAGTGAATTGTCCTTGTGCTATATTGTGATTAAAAAAAACATTTTTTCTAGGGACAGAAAACTGTAGGTAGGGAGAGTGTTTTTTTTCTTTCACTCTGCAAGTCCTTGTTTCCAGGGACCTGTAAGGACAGTGAGTGAATTGTCCTTGTGCTATATTGTGCTTAAAAAAAACATTTATTCTAGGGACAGAAAACTGTAGGTAGGGAGAGTGTCAGTTTATTTCACTCTGCAAGTCCTTGTTTCCAGGGACCTGTAAGGACAGTGAGTGAATTGTCCTTGTGCTATATTGTGATTAAAAAAAACATTTTTTCTAGGGACAGAAAACTGTAGGTAGGGAGAGTGTTTTTTTTCTTTCACTCTGCAAGTCCTTGTTTCCAGGGACCTGTAAGGACAGTGAGTGAATTGTCCTTGTGCTATATTGTGATTAAAAAAAACATTTTTTCTAGGGACAGAAAACTGTAGGTAGGGAGAGTGTTTTTTTCTTTCACTCTGCAAGTCCTTGTTTCCAGGGACCTGTAAGGACAGTGAGTGAATTGTCCTTGTGCTATAGTGTGCTTAAAAAAAACATTTATTCTAGGGACAGAAAACTGTAGGTAGGGAGAGTGTCAGTTTATTTCACTCTGCAAGTCCTTGTTTCCAGGGACCTGGAAGGACAGTGAGTGAATTGTCCTTGTGCTATATTGTGATTAAAAAAAACATTTTTTCTAGGGACAGAAAACTGTAGGTAGGGAGAGTGTTTTTTTTCTTTCACTCTGCAAGTCCTTGTTTCCAGGGACCTGTAAGGACAGTGAGTGAATTGTCCTTGTGCTATATTGTGCTTAAAAAAAACATTTATTCTAGGGACAGAAAACTGTAGGTAGGGAGAGTGTCAGTTTATTTCACTCTGCAAGTCCTTGTTTCCAGGGACCTGGAAGGACAGTGAGTGAATTGTCCTTGTGCTATATTGTGATTAAAAAAAACATTTTTTCTAGGGACAGAAAACTGTAGGTAGGGAGAGTGTTTTTTTTCTTTCACTCTGCAAGTCCTTGTTTCCAGGGACCTGTAAGGACAGTGAGTGAATTGTCCTTGTGCTATATTGTGCTTAAAAAAAACATTTATTCTAGGGACAGAAAACTGTAGGTAGGGAGAGTGTCAGTTTATTTCACTCTGCAAGTCCTTGTTTCCAGGGACCTGTAAGGACAGTGAGTGAATTGTCCTTGTGCTATATTGTGATTAAAAAAAACATTTTTTCTAGGGACAGAAAACTGTAGGTAGGGAGAGTGTTTTTTTTCTTTCACTCTGCAAGTCCTTGTTTCCAGGGACCTGTAAGGACAGTGAGTGAATTGTCCTTGTGCTATATTGTGCTTAAAAAAAACATTTATTCTAGGGACAGAAAACTGTAGGTAGGGAGAGTGTCAGTTTATTTCACTCTGCAAGTCCTTGTTTCCAGGGACCTGGAAGGACAGTGAGTGAATTGTCCTTGTGCTATATTGTGATTAAAAAAAACATTTTTTCTAGGGACAGAAAACTGTAGGTAGGGAGAGTGTTTTTTTTCTTTCACTCTGCAAGTCCTTGTTTCCAGGGACCTGTAAGGACAGTGAGTGAATTGTCCTTGTGCTATATTGTGCTTAAAAAAAACATTTATTCTAGGGACAGAAAACTGTAGGTAGGGAGAGTGTCAGTTTATTTCACTCTGCAAGTCCTTGTTTCCAGGGACCTGTAAGGACAGTGAGTGAATTGTCCTTGTGCTATATTGTGATTAAAAAAAACATTTTTTCTAGGGACAGAAAACTGTAGGTAGGGAGAGTGTTTTTTTTCTTTCACTCTGCAAGTCCTTGTTTCCAGGGACCTGTAAGGACAGTGAGTGAATTGTCCTTGTGCTATATTGTGCTTAAAAAAAACATTTATTCTAGGGACAGAAAACTGTAGGTAGGGAGAGTGTCAGTTTATTTCACTCTGCAAGTCCTTGTTTCCAGGGACCTGGAAGGACAGTGAGTGAATTGTCCTTGTGCTATATTGTGATTAAAAAAAACATTTTTTCTAGGGACAGAAAACTGTAGGTAGGGAGAGTGTTTTTTTTCTTTCACTCTGCAAGTCCTTGTTTCCAGGGACCTGTAAGGACAGTGAGTGAATTGTCCTTGTGCTATATTGTGCTTAAAAAAAACATTTATTCTAGGGACAGAAAACTGTAGGTAGGGAGAGTGTCAGTTTATTTCACTCTGCAAGTCCTTGTTTCCAGGGACCTGTAAGGACAGTGAGTGAATTGTCCTTGTGCTATATTGTGATTAAAAAAACATTTTTTCTAGGGACAGAAAACTGTAGGTAGGGAGAGTGTTTTTTTTCTTTCACTCTGCAAGTCCTTGTTTCCAGGGACCTGTAAGGACAGTGAGTGAATTGTCCTTGTGCTATATTGTGATTAAAAAAAACATTTTTTCTAGGGACAGAAAACTGTAGGTAGGGAGAGTGTTTTTTTTCTTTCACTCTGCAAGTCCTTGTTTCCAGGGACCTGTAAGGACAGTGAGTGAATTGTCCTTGTGCTATAGTGTGCTTAAAAAAAACATTTATTCTAGGGACAGAAAACTGTAGGTAGGGACAGTGTCAGTTTCTTTCACTCTGCAAGTCCTTGTTTCCAGGGACCTGGAAGGACAGTGAGTGAATTGTCCTTGTGCTATATTGTGATTAAAAAAAACATTTTTTCTAGGGACAGAAAACTGTAGGTAGGGAGAGTGTCAGTTTATTTCACTCTGCAAGTCCTTGTTTCCAGGGACCTGTAAGGACAGTGAGTGAATTGTCCTTGTGCTATATTGTGATTAAAAAAAACATTTTTTCTAGGGACAGAAAACTGTAGGTAGGGAGAGTGTTTTTTTTCTTTCACTCTGCAAGTCCTTGTTTCCAGGGACCTGTAAGGACAGTGAGTGAATTGTCCTTGTGCTATATTGTGCTTAAAAAAAACATTTATTCTAGGGACAGAAAACTGTAGGTAGGGAGAGTGTCAGTTTATTTCACTCTGCAAGTCCTTGTTTCCAGGGACCTGGAAGGACAGTGAGTGAATTGTCCTTGTGCTATATTGTGATTAAAAAAACATTTTTTCTAGGGACAGAAAACTGTAGGTAGGGAGAGTGTTTTTTTTCTTTCACTCTGCAAGTCCTTGTTTCCAGGGACCTGTAAGGACAGTGAGTGAATTGTCCTTGTGCTATAGTGTGCTTAAAAAAAACATTTATTCTAGGGACAGAAAACTGTAGGTAGGGACAGTGTCAGTTTCTTTCACTCTGCAAGTCCTTGTTTCCAGGGACCTGGAAGGACAGTGAGTGAATTGTCCTTGTGCTATATTGTGATTAAAAAAAACATTTTTTCTAGGGACAGAAAACTGTAGGTAGGGAGAGTGTTTTTTTTCTTTCACTCTGCAAGTCCTTGTTTCCAGGGACCTGGAAGGACAGTGAGTGAATTGTCCTTGTGCTATATTGTGCTTAAAAAAACATTTATTCTAGGGACAGAAAACTGTAGGTAGGGAGAGTGTCAGTTTCTTTCACTCTGCAAGTCCTTGTTTCCAGGGACCTGTAAGGACAGTGAGTGAATTGTCCTTGTGCTATATTGTGCTTAAAAAAAACATTTATTCTAGGGACAGAAAACTGTAGGTAGGGAGAGTGTCAGTTTATTTCACTCTGCAAGTCCTTGTTTCCAGGGACCTGTAAGGACAGTGAGTGAATTGTCCTTGTGCTATATTGTGATTAAAAAAAACATTTTTTCTAGGGACAGAAAACTGTAGGTAGGGAGAGTGTTTTTTTTCTTTCACTCTGCAAGTCCTTGTTTCCAGGGACCTGTAAGGACAGTGAGTGAATTGTCCTTGTGCTATATTGTGCTTAAAAAAAACATTTATTCTAGGGACAGAAAACTGTAGGTAGGGAGAGTGTCAGTTTATTTCACTCTGCAAGTCCTTGTTTCCAGGGACCTGGAAGGACAGTGAGTGAATTGTCCTTGTGCTATATTGTGATTAAAAAAAACATTTTTTCTAGGGACAGAAAACTGTAGGTAGGGAGAGTGTTTTTTTTCTTTCACTCTGCAAGTCCTTGTTTCCAGGGACCTGTAAGGACAGTGAGTGAATTGTCCTTGTGCTATATTGTGCTTAAAAAAAACATTTATTCTAGGGACAGAAAACTGTAGGTAGGGAGAGTGTCAGTTTATTTCACTCTGCAAGTCCTTGTTTCCAGGGACCTGGAAGGACAGTGAGTGAATTGTTCTTGTGCTATATTGTGCTTAAAAAAAATATTTTTTCTAGGGACAGAAAACTGTAGGTAGGGAGAGTGTCAGTTTCTTTCACTGTGAAAGTCCTTGTTTCAAGGGACAGAGAAGGACACCTGAAGGTAGCCCTTATTGCTTTTTTCCCATCTCCCTGCAGGCCATCTATTAGAATGTCTGGAAGGCAAACAAGGAGAGGCAGACAGTCAGGAGGCAATAAAAGAGGGCAAGCAGGCTCTGTGTCTGGGGGCAACAGTGCTGGTCGTGGACGCGGTGCATTGTCATCAGCACATGGCCATGGGACACGCTTGTCCTTCTTTTCGGCAGCTGGACATGTTGAGCCACATCATGCCGAAGACTTGGTAGAGTGGATGACCAAGCCCTCCTCCTCCTCCTCGTCCTCTCTCACCCAGGCTCAGGGTACTGGAAAAGCAGCTGCCAAAGCGTCGTCTTCCCTGGTATCAATGTCAGACAAATCATCAGTCACTCCTTCCCTAGACCCACCATGTCCTCCTCCTGAGGAGTCCCCCGAACTGTTTCAGCACAGTGTTGGGTACATGCTCCAGGAGGATGCCCAGCGTTTCGAAGGGTCTGATGATGAAACCCAGCTAGAGGAAGGCAGTAGCGTGAGAGCAGACAGAGGGGATGCTCAAGAAGGACACCAATCTGGCAGTCATGTTCCAGCAGCTGCAGCATACTGCCAGATTGGCTCCAGTGATGAGGAGGGAGGGGATGATGAGGTCACTGACTCCACGTGGGTGCCTAATAGGAGAGAGGAGGAGGAGGAGGATGAGGAGGAGGCACATCTCCAACGAGGCAGGATGCCCTTTGGTGGCCAGCGTAAGGGCAGTACACCGACTGAATCACACCGCAGAGCTCCGCCTGTGCAGGGCGCTGCCTCTGCCCGTCATTCAAAAAGTTCTTTGGTGTGGGCCTTTTTTGAGGCTAGTGCATCAGATCGCACAGCTGCTGTTTGCAACATATGTCTCAAGCGTATATCGCGTGGCCAAAACATCAGCCGCTTGGGTACCACATGCCTGACCAGACATATGTTGACCTGCCATGCAGCTCGTTGGCAAGCCTACCTCAAAGACCCACACCAAAGAACAAAGCGGACCTCTCCTTGCACCGCATCAGCTGGGATCTCCAACCCCACTATAACTTCAGTCCTCTCTGAAACATGCACTGAGAGGAATGAAGGTGTAGAATTAGGTGTGTCACAGCCAAGTACTTGCGCCCACTCTGCTAGCAGTACACCGACGTCCGATTCTAGCAGGCAAATTTCCCTGCCCCAGCTGCTGGACCGTCGAAAGAAGTTCACTCCCAGCCATCCACATGCCCAGCGGTTGAATGCTAGCTTGGCTAAATTGCTAGCGCTTCAACTGCTGCCTTTTCAGTTGGTAGACTCGGCCCCCTTCCGTGAGTTTGTGCAATGTGCGGTTCCTCAGTGGCAGGTTCCCAAACGCCACTTTTTCTCACGGAAGGCTATTCCGGCTCTCTACCGGCATGTGGAAGGCAATGTCTTGGCCTCGCTGGACAGGGCGGTCAGCGGTAAGGTGCATATTACCGCTGACTCATGGTCCAGCAGGCATGGACAGGGACGTTACCTTTCTTTCACGGCCCATTGGGTCACTCTTTTGGCAGCTGGGAAGGATTCAGGACAAGGTGCAGTAGTGTTGGAGGTTGTCCCACCGCCACGCCTCCAAAATGCTACTACTGGTTGTGACACACCTCTCTCCTCCACCCCCTCCTCTTCTTCTTCCTCCATGGCCTCTTCCTGTGGTTTGTCCTATGAACCAGCGGTGCTCCGTAGCCGTTCACGGGGCTACGCAAGTACGCAGGCAAAAAGATGCCATGCCGTGCTTGCGCTGGTGTGTTTGGGGGACAGAAGCCACACTGGGGCAGAGGTCCTGTCTGCTCTGCAGGGCCAGGCCGAGAGGTGGTTGACGCCACGCCAGCTTAAGCCAGGAATGGTGGTTTGCGACAATGGCACCAACCTCCTCTCCGCCCTCCGACAGGGACAACTGACCCATGTGCCCTGTGTGGCTCACGTCCTTAACCTGGTGGTGCAGCGCTTCTTGGGCAGGTACCCGGGCTTACAGGATGTCCTGAGGCAGGCCAGGAAAGTCTGTGTGCATTTCCGCAGATCTTATAATGCCAGTGCTCGCCTGGCTGAGCTGCAAAAGGAGTTGAACCTGCCCAAGAACCGCCTTATATGTGACATGCCCACCAGGTGGAACTCAATGTTGGCCATGCTGCAGCGGCTGCACACGCAGCAGAGGGCCATCAATGAGTACCTGTGCGACTACGGCACCAGGACAGGGTCAGGGGAGCTTGGTTTTTTTTCTCCACGCCAGTGGGGCATGATCAGGGATGCATGCACTGTCCTGGCACCATTTGAGGAGGCCACGAGGATGGTGAGCAGTGACAGTGCATGCATCAGTGACACTGTACCTCTTGTCCACCTGTTGGAGCACACGCTGCGTGGAATAATGGACAGGGCACTTGAGGCAGAACAGAGGCAGGAAGAGGAGGACTTCCTTGCCTCTCAAGGCCCCCTTTACCCAGACAGTGTTCCTTCTGTCCCACCCATCGCACAGGAAGAGGAGGAGGAGGAGGAGGAGGAGGAGGAGGATTGTGTCAGCATGGAGGTGGAGGCTGGCACTCAGCATCATCAGCAGCAGTCTTTTAGGGATGATTTACAGTCCCAAGAAACCAGTGGACTTGTACGTGGCTGGGAGGAGGTGGCTGCGGATCATGTCGTCCTTAGTGACCCAGAGGACTCCGGAGCGAATGCCTCAGCAAACCTACGCTGCATGGCCTCCCTGATCCTGCAAAGTCTGCGGAAGGATCCTCGTATTCTTCGGATCAAGGAGAGGGACCATTACTGGCTGGCCACTCTCCTTGATCCACGGTACAAGGGTAAGGTTGCGGACCTTATGTTACCGTCGCAGAGGGAGCAGAGGATGAGACAACTCCGGGAGGCCTTGCAGAAAGGTCTGTGCAACGCGTTCCCAGAGACTGGGAGGTTGCAAACTCCTGGTCCTGGACAACGAGTTGCTGAGGCTTCGGCCAGTCAAAGAAGGAGCGGTGGGGAAGGTGGCCGTCTGACCGATGCGTTCAGACAATTCTTTAGTCCGCAGCCCCAAAGTATGATCGGTTCCAGCAACCATCGCCAGCGTCTGATAAACATGGTGCAGGAATATCTAGGGGCAAGGTCAGACTTGGACACCTTCCCCACCGAAAATCCTCTGGCTTACTGGGTCTTGAGGATGGATCACTGGCCAGAGCTTGCACAGTATGCAATTGAGCTACTGGCCTGTCCTGCATCCAGCGTTCTTTCGGAACGCACATTCAGTGCTGCTGGAGGATTTGTCACGGATCACAGGGTGCGCCTGTCCACCGACTCGGTTGATCGACTGACTTTCATCAAGATGAACCAGTCTTGGATCACCACCAGCTACCACACACCTGATGCTGATATAACAGACTAATTGATTTTAACATGTCACATCCCTTCAAGACTGATGCTGATGCTGAGTGCCTGTGCTGTTATGTTGACTGGCTATCCTCCTCCTCCGAGTCCTCAATGATACGATTGATGATGATAGCTTGTAAGATCATTTTTGTTTATGGGTGCCGCCACCAGTGCCTAACGCCCAATTTTTCAGCCCCTGTTTAACAGGGGCGTGTAATTACAATTTTTGAAGCAATACTTTGCAACAGGGCTCATTGCTGTGCTCCAAGTACAGTATCTGTGAGGAGTTGCAGTGTTGTGCCACCAGTGCCTAAGGCCCAATTTTTCAGCCCCTGTTTAACAGGGGCGTGTCATTACAATTTTTGAAGCAATACTTTGCAACAGGGCTCATTGCTGTGCTCCAAGTACAGTATCTGTGAGGAGTTGCAGTGTTGTGCCACCAGTGCCTAAGGCCCAATTTTTCAGCCCCTGTTTAACAGGGGCGTGTCATTACAATTTTTGAAGCAATACTTTGCAACAGGGCTCATTGCTGTGCTCCAAGTACAGTATCTGTGAGGGGTTGCAGTGTTGTGCCACCAGTGCCTAAGGCCCAATTTTTCAGCCCCTGTTCAACAGGGGCATGTAATTACAATTCTTGATCTAATAATTCACAGCAGGGCCCATTGCTGCACCCACCAAGAGTAACTGTCAGGGCTTACAGTGTTGTGGCACCAGCACCACCATCAAAGGCCCAATTTTTACTACCACTGTTCAACAATTATATGTAATTAAAATTCCTGATATAATAGTTGACAGCAGGGCGTTCCAGCACCAACCAAGAGTAACTGTGAGTGCTTACAGTGTTGTGCCAACACCAACAACTAAGGGGCCTATTTCTGCAGAGTATATACGGCAGGTCCCTACTTTCAAACATCCAACTTACAAACGACTCCTACTTGCAAACGCAAGAAGACAACAGGAAGTGAGAGGAAATCTACCACTAGGAAGGAAAATTCTCTCCTGTAAGAATAAATATGGGAGAAAGGTGTCTCCTCTGTACTGATGCTTTATCAGCAATCCTTGTTTCAAGAAAAACACCACATTTCAAAAACAGTTGTCATTGGGACGGAAAGTGAGGTGAAATGTTCTGAACAGGGGCACAGACAGCAAAACAAATGTTACAGGGGTGATAACCCTTACCTATGTTTTCCAAAAAGTTTAAAAATAGATTTTTGGTCTGGAGCTACACTTCAACAATGTACCTGTTCAAAATTACAAACAGATTCTACATAAGAACAAACCTACAGTCCCTGTCTTGTATGCACCGCCTGTATAGGGCTGTTCAGAGTATATAGGGCCTTTTTTATTTTATGTGCGGGGTTCCCCTTAATATCCATACAAGACCCAAAGGGGCTGGTAATGGGCTGGGGTGGGGGGGGGGTCATGGGGTAGCTATGCCATTTTTCTTAAAGAATTTCATCCATATTACCGGGACCAGACATTACATTAAAGCCGCAAGCAGTTTTAAATGGCTTTTTTTTCCTTTAGAAGTGTCATTTTGTGCAGGGACAGTTCTAAACACGGGAAACACGTGGCACTTCACAGGCATACTTTAGACACCCCCCAGGTACGATATTTAAAGGAATATTTGACTTTTTTTTTTTCACTTTATGCATCATTAAAATGACTGCTCCCGAAAAACGACCGTTTTTAAAACTTCTTTTTGCATTGATACATGTCCCCTGGTGCAGAACCCGGGTTCCCAAACCCTTTTTAGGACAATAACATGCATAATAGTTGTTATAATTAGCACTTTAGAATTCGAACGTTCGCATCCATTGTATTTAATAGGGTTCTAATGTTCGTTCGAACTTTCGGTCCGTTCGCGGGTTCTGGTGCGAACCGAACCCGGGGGTGTTCGGCTCATCACTAGCTCCCATTCCTGCTCAACCAGGAACTCCAATTCCTCCAGGTCACACACCTCTTCGGGGAGGTCCAGCACCTCATCTCGGTAGTCCAGGATGTTTTCCAGCCGCCACTCCTCATCGCTCCCAAAGTCTGGGTCTCCGTACATTTTTTGATGGAGCAGCCCCACGCCGCCGTAGCCAACGCCTTCTGTCGGGCTGCCATCTGCTGTACCTGGCCACAGTTGAGCCGCGAACCACCGGACGGCTCTGTAGCTGGTTTCTAGCCTCATCTCTTCCTGGACCAATCTTCCGAGCTCCGTCTTCCACTCATCTCGCGGTCGTTCCCTCAGGAACACCTCTCGCGCATGGTACTGCGTCCAGTACATCTCTGTGGAGGAGGGAAGGATCTTCCCCTGATGGTGCTGCTCGTGGCTTAGCGTTTCATGCCAGAGTTGCCAGCGGATCACATCCCCCCAGCCGAGCATGGTGCGCTCTGTCGCTGGTCCCCGATGTTGCTTCCGCATGCCTTGCAGCCTCCTCCCGAACTCCGCTCTCATGCTGGCTGGTCCCTGTATTGCTCCTCTGCGGCTGCCCAGATCTTGAATCCTGGTGGTGGTTTGGATGGCCCGGACTGTAGGAGACATCCCACCGCTGCCAACACTGTGACGGATCTCAGATACCCCAGGTGGGCACATCCGCCAGACCTGTGTCTCCTGTCCTCCAAACGCACCCGCAGCCTGCAGATTCGCCATAACCAGCCCTTAACCCCTCAATTACGAGACAATCCACACAGGTGTGGAGGGTTAAACATGCAGAGCATCAACAGTTTATTAAATCCAAAACATACACTTTTACACACAGTTAGGGACACTCCCCTTAGCCTTGTCATGGGGGGGGGGGGTAGGGGACATGGAAGAACCAATGGGAACTGAACATTGAAACAGAGACTACAGTTAAACATAAAGGGCTTATGGTAAGCAGGCAGCCCTTCAATACACATCCCCTGCGGAGAGATGTCTGCAGTCCAGACCATTGTCTATGTGCCATGAACCAACACAATTAAACACAGCAACAAGAGGGGGGGTGGGGGAGAAGGGATGTAGCCTTACATTACATTATCTCAATGCCAGCTTTCCCCAAGCAAGTCTCTGTCTCTTCTGGGCCATAATCTGTGGGTAAGCGGCCAGCGCACAGTCCCTTCCAAAACACACAGTGACAGTGGGTTCTGTCACAATGACTATCTCACGCCCGGTTCAGATTTAGGAGCTAATGGTATAAGAATAGAAAAATTGTGAATAAATCTTGTAAGCTGCCTTAAAAATCATCTGGGATGATGTCCAATTGGACGAAACGCGTCGGGAGTTGCTCCTGAAACTACTGCATATTGCTTTTTACAACCGTATGTTACCAGCCTTGTATGGAACTTTTTTGGATTGTCAACTTGATGTTTTTTATAATAAACCCAATATACAGTGTTACACTATGTGTGTTTTTTTATGTTTTTATACCCATCTTTATGGATTACCAAGTTCACCTTTGATGTAATGATCCACCCAGTTAGACCCAGGGGTTGCCAACATCCCAATTCAAGGAATCATATAGAAACAGTACCCCCCAAAAAGTATAATCAAGGGACTTTGAGGGCAACTAATAACCAGCAGGATTTAGAAATATAAAAATGTGGTGCATACATCACCATATATCAAAGTACATAAAAACAAAAGCAGAGTTGGATCATATGAGTATAATTTTCCTAGTAGTGAGCCTGACGCCTTTTTAGGACCGATTAGGAGTCTAGATACTAGAGCACCCCCATCCCCTGGCTCTGTATAGGGTGGCACTCAAAAGCGCAGACCCCATTTTGGATCGGTATGTTCTTCCAAAGATGCACCTGTTTTTTCTGTTTTTGTAATTTGATTTTAATCTGTGTTATGATTCATTTTAGAATATTGTATAGTATAAACACTCCGTATGGAAGAAAGGACTCCTAATCGGTCCTGAAACGCGTCGGACTCACTACTAGGAAAATTATACCCATATGATCCAACTCTGCTTTTGTTTTTATGTACTTTGATAAATGGTGATGTATGCACCACATTTTTATATTTCTAATAAAATTTTAATAATTCTAAATCCTGCTGGTTATTAGTTGCCCTTAAAGTCCTTTGAGTATACTTTTTGGGGGGTACTGTTTCTATATGGTTCCAAGTTCACCTTTGATGTGGATCACTACACCTTATGGAGCTCATTTTCTGATGGTGGATCCCCTCTGTCGATATCGGATCCCCTCTGTCGATATCAGAAGTGGCCCATTCACAGATCATCAACTTTGCATGCTGAATCCTGTTGAGGTTATTCCTCATGAATGCCTGTTGAGCTGCATTCACCTTTGAGCTGCATTATCTTGTTTGTTCAAGAACTTTTTTATGTTTTTGATTTATTCACTTTTGGAACATTCACCTTGAGTTCATTTTGTTCAAACACAACATGTATTGTTATATTAATTTATATGATATTGTTGCTTCTGGTATATTTACCTCTTTTCATGTTTATATGGTTTTGTCACTAACAATTTTTGTCACTAATTTGAGCCACACATTATTTTTATTCAGATTTAGGAGCTGCCTGAACCTGATGTGTTTGCAATCCCAGCTAATTTTTGTGCACATTTACAAATCTTTTTAAAATATAATGTAATGCCTGACCTTTCAAATATGACTAGGAGGCTTATAAGGGCTAATGAAGGGGATTTTGGAAAAGCCAGCTCCCTCTCTATAATGGAGGTGGGGCACAGAATACTATAGTGTCAGTGCATTGGAATCTGTTGAAGGTAAAGCATAGGGAATTTTTTTTGTGTTAGGTCACCATTACCTGTTGTTCCATACATAACAATGTGCTGCTAAGCTACCCTATAAAAAATGTTTCAGGGTTTTTTGGGAGTTTTCATTTGATTTGGGGTGATGGGGCGATTTTTACTATGTTGACATGGTCTTTTTTTTTTCTTGTGTAGCGGGGGTCTCCTTTAAGGCCCATGGACTACGTTACCCAGAACCCCGTTTGGCACCCAGGGTGCATTTGGCCAATGCAGAGACTCATGGGTGGGGCTTAAAGGGAAGGGGCGAGGCTAAGCTCGGCCTCTTTGGACACCGCGCTGCAATCAATAGGACTCCCTGTGCGGATCTGCTACAGTGCAAGGCCCGAGGCCTGGGCATTGCGCACCTTCCAAAGAGCCTTCCACCCCACTGCTGAGCCTGGGTGGCACCTGATTTCTTCCGAGTTTGCTGACATCAGTCGAACCGGAGACCCGGCCGTTGTAGACCCTGTGTGCGGAGACACAGTGGTGGAAGTCCCGGACTGGGATCGCGTCCGGAGGGGTGAGCGAGCACCTGCTCACGTCATTAACTTGTACTTTGATTAGGCCTAGTGACTGCCTTGGCCCATCGTGCTATATTTACTGGCCCGCCGGAGACTAGTGGCGGAACTGAGTTGTATAGTCTCCGGTGAAGTGTTCTTTCTTTATTAACCATAATTGGATTACAAATACTGTTCCTGAATGTGCACCACTGTTCATCTTGCATGCAAAGAATTGTTCTCACAGAGACTGAGTTTATCTGAGTCAGGCCTGACCAGGGATTAGAATTTTGTGGGTGCGCCACATTTTGCATAGAGAAGATAGCTGCACGTGGCGTGTGATCACTCTGCACTATTGCTGATTAGTATGCTCATTACTGCAGGGCTCTGCATGTATGTTATGTGACATGTTTATCATTCACCCTTATGCCTAAGTAAATCACTTACAGTTTATCACTCTGGTATCAGTGTTCATTATTGCATATTAACTGCTCATATTACCGTTAGACTGTGCATAACCAGGTATAGAGAGTTATATTACTAGAACATTCCCTAGACTAACTGTGCCAGAGGAGGGCCGAGTAGATTGCCGGGGGTTGGCGGTGCTGTGTACAGGGCCCGAAACAGAACCAGCGGCTCTCTTAACTGGGGGTATCGCTACACTTACATTAAACTGTATTGCAAGGCTTATTTCTTTTAAATGAAAAGTGGGCTTTTGTTTGAAATGTAATATTTCAGGGTCTTCCCCTCTTTTGTGAGTTTTTACTGCTATGTTGATTTTTTGCTTAGGTTTGGGTGCCTAAAGCGGAGAATTCAACTATTATTGTCTGTGTTAGTGTTAATTTGTTCTTTAAACAACCTTTTGTTTGCAGCAAGCTGCTGTATTGTTTGAAAGGGAAAAAAACCTAAGTGCATGAACAGTGTGCTCCTAAAACACCTTACATTATGTCATTCACATCCAACACTGCAACCTACTGTATTTCCATAGATAAAATAAATGTTAGGAATACACCAGTGGCCTATTATCCCTGATAGGGATGAGCTTCGTGTTCGAGTCGAACATACGTTCGACTCGAACATCGGCTGTTCGATCGTTCGACGAAGATCGAACGATTTGGGCCGTTCGCGCCAAATTCGAGTGACGCGAACGGCCCACAATGCACTACGCCATCGCAGTGTCATCCAGGCGCTGTGATTGGCCAAGCATGCACTGTGACCCCGCATGCTTGGCCAATCACAGCGCCGGCAGCGAGGAGAGCAATGATTGGCCACAGGCAGGATGCCTGTGGCCAATTATTGCTGATGGGGTTTAGTACACGCCCCACACTATAAAAGGCCGCCAGCGCGGCGGCCTTGTGTAGTGTGTTCCGGAGCAGGGAAAGAGAAGCATAGGCAGGGACAGTGTCATTTTTTTCCTTTACTAATCCTGGATTCCTTGTGTTTAGGGACAAATAAGGATAGGTAGGGAGAGTGTCAGTGACAGTGTGCTATTCTGTGCTAATCCTTGTTTGTAGGGACAGAGAGGTACAGTGAGGGAAACTGACAGTGTGCTATTCTGTTCTAAAACTATTTTGCTGAACCATATTTTCAATCCTTGAGTTGAGGGACAGAGAGATACAGTGAGGGAAAGTGTCAGTGTGCTATTGTGTTCTAAAACTATTTTGCTGAACCATATTTTCAATCCTTGAGTTGAAGGACAGAGAGGTACAGTGAGGGAAAGTGTCAGTGTGCTATTGTGTTCTAAAACTATTTTGCTGAACCATATTTTCAATCCTTGAGTTGAGGGACAGAGAGGTACAGTGAGGGAAAGTGTCAGTGTGCTATTGTGTTCTAAAACTATTTTGCTGAACCATATTTTCAATCCTTGAGTTGAGGGACAGAGAGGTACAGTGAGTGAAACTGACAGTGTGCTATTCTGTTCTAAACCAATTTTGCTGTTCCATATTTTCAATCCTTGAGTTGAGGGACAGAGAGGTACAGTGAGGGAAACTGACAGTGTGCTATTCTGTTCTAAAACTATTTTGCTGAACCATATTTTCAATCCTTGAGTTGAGGGACAGAGAGGTACAGTGAGGGAAAGTGTCAGTGTGCTATTGTGTTCTAAAACTATTTTACTGAACCATATTTTCAATCCTTGAGTTGAGGGACAGAGAGGTACAGTGAGGGAAAGTGTCAGTGTGCTATTCTGTTCTAAACCAATTTTGCTGTTCCATATTTTCAATCCTTGAGTTGAGGGACAGAGAGGTACAGTGAGTGAAACTGACAGTGTGCTATTCTGTTCTAAACCAATTTTGCTGTTCCATATTTTCAATCCTTGAGTTGAGGGACAGAGAGGTACAGTGAGGGAAAGTGTCAGTGTGCTATTGTGTTCTAAAACTATTTTGCTGAACCATATTTTCAATCCTTGAGTTGAGGGACAGAGAGGTACAGTGAGGGAAAGTGTCAGTGTGCTATTGTGTTCTAAAACTATTTTGCTGAACCATATTTTCAATCCTTGAGTTGAGGGACAGAGAGGTACAGTGAGTGAAACTGACAGTGTGCTATTCTGTTCTAAACCAATTTTGCTGTTCCATATTTTCAATCCTTGAGTTGAGGGACAGAGAGGTACAGTGAGGGAAATTGTCAGTGTGCTATTGTGTTCTAAAACTATTTTGCTGAACCATATTTTCAATCCTTGAGTTGAGGGACAGAGAGGTACAGTGAGTGAAACTGACAGTGTGCTATTCTGTTCTAAATCAATTTTGCTGTTCCATATTTTCAATCCTTGAGTTGAGGGACAGAGAGGTACAGTGAGGGAAACTGACAGTGTGCTATTCTGTTCTAAAACTTTTTTGCTGAACCATATTTTCAATCCTTGAGTTGAGGGACAGAGAGGTACAGTGAGTGAAACTGACAGTGTGCTATTCTGTTCTAAACCAATTTTGCTGTTCCATATTTTCAATCCTTGAGTTGAGGGACAGAGAGGTACAGTGAGGGAAACTGACAGTGTGCTATTCTGTTCTAAAACTATTTTGCTGAACCATATTTTCAATCCTTGAGTTGAGGGACAGAGAGGTACAGTGAGGGAAAGTGTCAGTGTGCTATTGTGTTCTAAAACTATTTTGCTGAACCATATTTTCAATCCTTGAGTTGAGGGACAGAGAGGTACAGTGAGTGAAACTGACAGTGTGCTATTCTGTTCTAAACCAATTTTGCTGTTCCATATTTTCAATCCTTGAGTTGAGGGACAGAGAGGTACAGTGAGGGAAATTGTCAGTGTGCTATTGTGTTCTAAAACTATTTTGCTGAACCATATTTTCAATCCTTGAGTTGAGGGACAGAGAGGTACAGTGAGTGAAACTGACAGTGTGCTATTCTGTTCTAAATCAATTTTGCTGTTCCATATTTTCAATCCTTGAGTTGAGGGACAGAGAGGTACAGTGAGGGAAACTGACAGTGTGCTATTCTGTTCTAAAACTTTTTTGCTGAACCATATTTTCAATCCTTGAGTTGAGGGAAAGAGAGGTACAGTGAGTGAAACTGACAGTGTGCTATTCTGTTCTAAACCAATTTTGCTGTTCCATATTTTCAATCCTTGAGTTGAGGGACAGAGAGGTACAGTGAGGGAAACTGACAGTGTGCTATTCTGTTCTAAAACTATTTTGCTGAACCATATTTTCAATCCTTGAGTTGAGGGACAGAGAGGTACAGTGAGGGAAAGTGTCAGTGTGCTATTGTGTTCTAAAACTATTTTGCTGAACCATATTTTCAATCCTTGAGTTGAGGGACAGAGAGGTACAGTGAGTGAAACTGACAGTGTGCTATTCTGTTCTAAACCAATTTTGCTGTTCCATATTTTCAATCCTTGAGTTGAGGGACAGAGAGGTACAGTGAGGGAAACTGACAGTGTGCTATTCAGTTCTAAAACTATTTTGCTGAACCATATTTTCAATCCTTGAGTTGAGGGACAGAGAGGTACAGTGAGGGAAAGTGTCAGTGTGCTATTGTGTTCTAAAACTATTTTGCTGAACCATATTTCAATCCTTGAGTTGAGGGACAGAGAGGTACAGTGAGGGAAAGTGTCAGTGTGCTATTCTGTTCTAAACCAATTTTGCTGTTCCATATTTTCAATCCTTGAGTTGAGGGACAGAGAGGTACAGTGAGTGAAACTGACAGTGTGCTATTCTGTTCTAAACCAATTTTGCTGTTCCATATTTTCAATCCTTGAGTTGAGGGACAGAGAGGTACAGTGAGGGAAAGTGTCAGTGTGCTATTGTGTTCTAAAACTATTTTGCTGAACCATATTTTCAATCCTTGAGTTGAGGGACAGAGAGGTACAGTGAGGGAAAGTGTCAGTGTGCTATTGTGTTCTAAAACTATTTTGCTGAACCACATTTTCAATCCTTGAGTTGAGGGACAGAGAGGTACAGTGAGTGAAACTGACAGTGTGCTATTCTGTTCTAAACCAATTTTGCTGTTCCATATTTTCAATCCTTGAGTTGAGGGACAGAGAGGTACAGTGAGGGAAAGTGTCAGTGTGCTATTGTGTTCTAAAACTATTTTGCTGAACCATATTTTCAATCCTTGAGTTGAGGGACAGAGAGGTACAGTGAGTGAAACTGACAGTGTGCTATTCTGTTCTAAATCAATTTTGCTGTTCCATATTTTCAATCCTTGAGTTGAGGGACAGAAAGGTACAGTGAGGGAAACTGACAGTGTGCTATTCTGTTCTAAAACTATTTTGCTGAACCATATTTTCAATCCTTGAGTTGAGGGACAGAGAGGTACAGTGAGTGAAACTGACAGTGTGCTATTCTGTTCTAAACCAATTTTGCTGTTCCATATTTTCAATCCTTGAGTTGAGGGACAGAGAGGCACAGTGAGGGAAACTGACAGTGTGCTATTCTGTTCTAAAACTATTTTGCTGAACCATATTTTCAATCCTTGAGTTGAGGGACAGAGAGGTACAGTGAGGGAAAGTGTCAGTGTGCTATTGTGTTCTAAAACTATTTTGCTGAACCATATTTTCAATCCTTGAGTTGAGGGACAGAGAGGTACAGTGAGGGAAAGTGTCAGTGTGCTATTCTGTTCTAAACCAATTTTGCTGTTCCATATTTTCAATCCTTGAGTTGAGGGACAGAGAGGTACAGTGAGTGAAACTGACAGTGTGCTATTCTGTTCTAAACCAATTTTGCTGTTCCATATTTTCAATCCTTGAGTTGAGGGACAGAGAGGTACAGTGAGGGAAAGTGTCAGTGTGCTATTGTGTTCTAAAACTATTTTGCTGAACCATATTTTCAATCCTTGAGTTGAGGGACAGAGAGGTACAGTGAGGGAAAGTGTCAGTGTGCTATTGTGTTCTAAAACTATTTTGCTGAACCATATTTTCAATCCTTGAGTTGAGGGACAGAGAGGTACAGTGAGGGAAAGTGTCAGTGTGCTATTCTGTTCTAAACCAATTTTGCTGTTCCATATTTTCAATCCTTGAGTTGAGGGACAGAGAGGTACAGTGAGTGAAACTGACTGTGTGCTATTCTGTTCTAAACCAATTTTGCTGTTCCATATTTTCAATCCTTGAGTTGAGGGACAGAGAGGTACAGTGAGGGAAAGTGTCAGTGTGCTATTGTGTTCTAAAACTATTTTGCTGAACCATATTTTCAATCCTTGAGTTGAGGGACAGAGAGGTACAGTGAGGGAAAGTGTCAGTGTGCTATTGTGTTCTAAAACTATTTTGCTGAACCATATTTTCAATCCTTGAGTTGAGGGACAGAGAGGTACAGTGAGTGAGACTGACAGTGTGCTATTCTGTTCTAAACCAATTTTGCTGTTCCATATTTTCAATCCTTGAGTTGAGGGACAGAGAGGTACAGTGAGGGAAACTGACAGTGTGCTATTCTGTTCTAAAACTATTTTGCTGAACCATATTTTCAATCCTTGAGTTGAGGGACAGAGAGGTACAGTGAGTGAAACTGACAGTGTGCTATTCTGTTCTAAACCAATTTTGCTGTTCCATATTTTCAATCCTTGAGTTGAGGGACAGAGAGGTACAGTGAGGGAAAGTGTCAGGGTGCTATTGTGTTCTAAAACTATTTTGCTGAACCATATTTTCAATCCTTGAGTTGAGGGACAGAGAGGTACAGTGAGTGAAACTGACAGTGTGCTATTCTGTTCTAAACCAATTTTGCTGTTCCATATTTTCAATCCTTGAGTTGAGGGACAGAGAGGTACAGTGAGGGAAACTGACAGTGTGCTATTCTGTTCTAAAACTATTTTGCTGAACCATATTTTCAATCCTTGAGTTGAGGGACAGAGAGGTACAGTGAGGGAAAGTGTCAGTGTGCTATTGTGTTCTAAAACTATTTTGCTGAACCATATTTTCAATCCTTGAGTTGAGGGACAGAGAGGTACAGTGAGGGAAAGTGTCAGTGTGCTATTCTGTTCTAAACCAATTTTGCTGTTCCATATTTTCAATCCTTGAGTTGAGGGACAGAGAGGTACAGTGAGTGAAACTGACAGTGTGCTATTCTATTCTAAACCAATTTTGCTGTTCCATATTTTCAATCCTTGAGTTGAGGGACAGAGAGGTACAGTGAGGGAAAGTGTCAGTGTGCTATTGTGTTCTAAAACTATTTTGCTGAACCATATTTTCAATCCTTGAGTTGAGGGACAGAGAGGTACAGTGAGGGAAAGTGTCAGTGTGCTATTGTGTTCTAAAACTATTTTGCTGAACCATATTTTCAATCCTTGAGTTGAGGGACAGAGAGGTACAGTGAGTGAAACTGACAGTGTGCTATTCTGTTCTAAACCAATTTTGCTGTTCCATATTTTCAATCCTTGAGTTGAGGGACAGAGAGGTACAGTGAGGGAAAGTGTCAGTGTGCTATTGTGTTCTAAAACTATTTTGCTGAACCATATTTTCAATCCTTGAGTTGAGGGACAGAGAGGTACAGTGAGGGAAAGTGTCAGTGTGCTATTGTGTTCTAAAACTATTTTGCTGAACCATATTTTCAATCCTTGAGTTGAGGGACAGAGAGGTACAGTGAGTGAAACTGACAGTGTGCTATTCTGTTCTAAACCAATTTTGCTGTTCCATATTTTCAATCCTTGAGTTGAGGGACAGAGAGGTACAGTGAGGGAAACTGACAGTGTGCTATTGTGTTCTAAAACTATTTTGCTGAACCATATTTTCAATCCTTGAGTTGAGGGACAGAGAGGTACAGTGAGGGAAAGTGTCAGTGTGCTATTGTGTTCTAAAACTATTTTGCTGAACCATATTTTCAATCCTTGAGTTGAGGGACAGAGAGGTACAGTGAGGGAAAGTGTCAGTGTGCTATTCTGTTCTAAACCAATTTTGCTGTTCCATATTTTCAATCCTTGAGTTGAGGGACAGAGAGGTACAGTGAGTGAAACTGACAGTGTGCTATTCTGTTCTAAACCAATTTTGCTGTTCCATATTTTCAATCCTTGAGTTGAGGGACAGAGAGGTACAGTGAGGGAAAGTGTCAGTGTGCTATTGTGTTCTAAAACTATTTTGCTGAACCATATTTTCAATCCTTGAGTTGAGGGACAGAGAGGTACAGTGAGGGAAAGTGTCAGTGTGCTATTGTGTTCTAAAACTATTTTGCTGAACCATATTTTCAATCCTTGAGTTGAGGGACAGAGAGGTACAGTGAGTGAAACTGACAGTGTGCTATTCTGTTCTAAACCAATTTTGCTGTTCCATATTTTCAATCCTTGAGTTGAGGGACAGAGAGGTACAGTGAGGGAAACTGACAGTGTGCTATTCTGTTCTAAATCAATTTTGCTGTTCCATATTTTCAATCCTTGAGTTGAGGGACAGAGAGGTACAGTGAGGGAAACTGACAGTGTGCTATTCTGTTCTAAAACTATTTTGCTGAACCATATTTTCAATCCTTGAGTTGAGGGACAGAGAGGTACAGTGAGTGAAACTGACAGTGTGCTATTCTGTTCTAAACCAATTTTGCTGTTCCATATTTTCAATCCTTGAGTTGAGGGACAGAGAGGTACAGTGAGGGAAACTGACAGTGTGCTATTCTGTTCTAAAACTATTTTGCTGAACCATATTTTCAATCCTTGAGTTGAGGGACAGAGAGGTACAGTGAGTGAAACTGACAGTGTGCTATTCTGTTCTAAACCAATTTTGCTGTTCCATATTTTCAATCCTTGAGTTGAGGGACAGAGAGGTACAGTGAGGGAAACTGACAATGTGCTATTCTGTTCTAAAACTATTTTGCTGAACCATATTTTCAATCCTTGAGTTGAGGGACAGAGAGGTACAGTGAGGGAAAGTGTCAGGGTGCTATTGTGTTCTAAAACTATTTTGCTGAACCATATTTCCAATCCTTGAGTTGAGGGACAGAGAGGTACAGTGAGTGAAACTGACAGTGTGCTATTCTGTTCTAAACCAATTTTGCTGTTCCATATTTTCAATCCTTGAGTTGAGGGACAGAGAGGTACAGTGAGGGAAACTGACAGTGTGCTATTCTGTTCTAAAACTATTTTGCTGAACCATATTTTCAATCCTTGAGTTGAGGGACAGAGAGGTACAGTGAGGGAAAGTGTCAGTGTGCTATTGTGTTCTAAAACTATTTTGCTGAACCATATTTTCAATCCTTGAGTTGAGGGACAGAGAGGTACAGTGAGGGAAAGTGTCAGTGTGCTATTCTGTTCTAAACCAATTTTGCTGTTCCATATTTTCAATCCTTGAGTTGAGGGACAGAGAGGTACAGTGAGTGAAACTGACAGTGTGCTATTCTGTTCTAAACCAATTTTGCTGTTCCATATTTTCAATCCTTGAGTTGAGGGACAGAGAGGTACAGTGAGGGAAAGTGTCAGTGTGCTATTGTGTTCTAAAACTATTTTGCTGAACCATATTTTCAATCCTTGAGTTGAGGGACAGAGAGGTACAGTGAGGGAAAGTGTCAGTGTGCTATTGTGTTCTAAAACTATTTTGCTGAACCATATTTTCAATCCTTGAGTTGAGGGACAGAGAGGTACAGTGAGTGAAATTGACAGTGTGCTATTCTGTTCTAAACCAATTTTGCTGTTCCATATTTTCAATCCTTGAGTTGAGGGACAGAGAGGTACAGTGAGGGAAAGTGTCAGTGTGCTATTGTGTTCTAAAACTATTTTGCTGAACCATATTTTCAATCCTTGAGTTGAGGGACAGAGAGGTACAGTGAGTGAAACTGACAGTGTGCTATTCTGTTCTAAACCAATTTTGCTGTTCCATATTTTCAATCCTTGAGTTGAGGGACAGAGAGGTACAGTGAGGGAAACTGACAGTGTGCTATTGTGTTCTAAAACTATTTTGCTGAACCATATTTTCAATCCTTGAGTTGAGGGACAGAGAGGTACAGTGAGGGAAAGTGTCAGTGTGCTATTGTGTTCTAAAACTATTTTGCTGAACCATATTTTCAATCCTTGAGTTGAGGGACAGAGAGGTACAGTGAGTGAAACTGACAGTGTGCTATTCTGTTCTAAACCAATTTTGCTGTTCCATATTTTCAATCCTTAAGTTGAGGGACAGAGAGGTACAGTGAAGGAAAGTGTCAGTGTGCTATTGTGTTCTAAAACTATTTTGCTGAACCTTATTTTCAATCCTTGAGTTGAGGGACAGAGAGGTACAGTGAGGGAAAGTGTCAGTGTGCTATTGTGTTCTAAAACTATTTTGCTGAACCATATTTTCAATCCTTGAGTTGAGGGACAGAGAGGTACAGTGAGGGAAAGTGTCAGTGTGCTATTCTGTTCTAAACCAATTTTGCTGTTCCATATTTTCAATCCTTGAGTTGAGGGACAGAGAGGTACAGTGAGTGAAACTGACAGTGTGCTATTCTGTTCTAAACCAATTTTGCTGTTCCATATTTTCAATCCTTGAGTTGAGGGACAGAGAGGTACAGTGAGGGAAAGTGTAAGTGTGCTATTGTGTTCTAAAACTATTTTGCTGAACTATATTTTCAATCCTTGAGTTGAGGAACAGAGAGGTACAGTGAGGGAAAGTGTCAGTGTGCTATTGTGTTCTAAAACTATTTTGCTGAACCATATTTTCAATCCTTGAGTTGAGGGACAGAGAGGTACAGTGAGTGAAACTGACAGTGTGCTATTCTGTTCTAAACCAATTTTGCTGTTCCATATTTTCAATCCTTGAGTTGAGGGACAGAGAGGTACAGTGAGGGAAAGTGTCAGTGTGCTATTGTGTTCTAAAACTATTTTGCTGAACCATATTTTCAATCCTTGAGTTGAGGGACAGAGAGGTACAGTGAGTGAAACTGACAGTGTGCTATTCTGTTCTAAATCAATTTTGCTGTTCCATATTTTCAATCCTTAAGTTGAGGGACAGAGAGGTACAGTGAGGGAAACTGACAGTGTGCTATTCTGTTCTAAAACTATTTTGCTGAACCATACTTTCAATCCTTGAGTTGAGGGACAGAGAGGTACAGTGAGGGAAAGTGTCAGTGTGCTATTCTGTTCTAAACCAATTTTACTGTTCCATATTTTCAATCCTTGAGTTGAGGGACAGAGAGGTACAGTGATTGAAACTGACAGTTTGCTATTCTGTTCTAAACCAATTTTGCTGTTCCATATTTTCAATTCTTGAGTTGAGGGACAGAGAGGTACAGTGAGGGAAAGTGTCAGTGTGCTATTGTGTTCTAAAACTATTTTGCTGAACCATATTTTCAATCCTTGAGTTGAGGGACAGAGAGGTACAGTGAGTGAAACTGACAGTGTGCTATTCTGTTCTAAACCAATTTTGCTGTTCCATATTTTCAATCCTTGAGTTGAGGGACAGAGAGGTACAGTGAGGGAAAGTGTCAGTGTGCTATTGTGTTCTAAAATTATTTTGCTGAACCATATTTTCAATCCTTGAGTTGAGGGACAGAGAGGTACAGTGAGTGAAACTGACAGTGTGCTATTCTGTTCTAAATCAATTTTGCTGTTCCATATTTTCAATCCTTGAGTTGAGGGACAGAGAGGTACAGTGAGGGAAACTGACAGTGTGCTATTCTGTTCTAAAACTATTTTGCTGAACCATATTTTCAATCCTTGAGTTGAGGGTCAGAGAGGTACAGTGAGTGAAACTGACAGTGTGCTATTCTGTTCTAAACCAATTTTGCTGTTCCATATTTTCAATCCTTGAGTTGAGGGACAGAGAGGTACAGTGAGGGAAACTGACAGTGTGCTATTCTGTTCTAAAACTATTTTGCTGAACCATATTTTCAATCCTTGAGTTGAGGGACAGAGAGGTACAGTGAGGGAAAGTGTCAGTGTGCTATTGTGTTCTAAAACTATTTTGCTGAACCATATTTTCAATCCTTGAGTTGAGGGACAGAGAGGTACAGTGAGGGAAAGTGTCAGTGTGCTATTCTGTTCTAAACCAATTTTACTGTTCCATATTTTCAATCCTTGAGTTGAGGGACAGAGAGGTACAGTGATTGAAACTGACAGTTTGCTATTCTGTTCTAAACCAATTTTGCTGTTCCATATTTTCAATTCTTGAGTTGAGGGACAGAGAGGTACAGTGAGGGAAAGTGTCAGTGTGCTATTGTGTTCTAAAACTATTTTGCTGAACCATATTTTCAATCATTGAGTTGAGGGACAGAGAGGTACAGTGAGGGAAAGTGTCAGTGTGCTATTGTGTTCTAAAACTATTTTGCTGAACCATATTTTCAATCCTTGAGTTGAGGGACAGAGAGGTACAGTGAGTGAAACTGACAGTGTGCTATTCTGTTCTAAACCAATTTTGCTGTTCCATATTTTCAATCCTTGAGTTGAGGGACAGAGAGGTACAGTGAGGGAAAGTGTCAGTGTGCTATTGTGTTCTAAAACTATTTTGCTGAACCATATTTTCAATCCTTGAGTTGAGGGACAGAGAGGTACAGTGAGTGAAACTGACAGTGTGCTATTCTGTTCTAAATCAATTTTGCTGTTCCATATTTTCAATCCTTGAGTTGAGGGACAGAGAGGTACAGTGAGGGAAACTGACAGTGTGCTATTCTGTTCTAAAACTATTTTGCTGAACCATATTTTCAATCCTTGAGTTGAGGGTCAGAGAGGTACAGTGAGTGAAACTGACAGTGTGCTATTCTGTTCTAAACCAATTTTGCTGTTCCATATTTTCAATCCTTGAGTTGAGGGACAGAGAGGTACAGTGAGGGAAAGTGTCAGTGTGCTATTGTGTTCTAAAACTATTTTGCTGAACCATATTTTCAATCCTTGAGTTGAGGGACAGAGAGGTACAGTGAGGGAAAGTGTCAGTGTGCTATTGTGTTCTAAAACTATTTTGCTGAACCACATTTTCAATCCTTGAGTTGAGGGACAGAGAGGTACAGTGAGTGAAACTGACAGTGTGCTATTCTGTTCTAAACCAATTTTGCTGTTCCATATTTTCAATCCTTGAGTTGAGGGACAGAGAGGTACAGTGAGGGAAAGTGTCAGTGTGCTATTGTGTTCTAAAACTATTTTGCTGAACCATATTTTCAATCCTTGAGTTGAGGGACAGAGAGGTACAGTGAGTGAAACTGACAGTGTGCTATTCTGTTCTAAATCAATTTTGCTGTTCCATATTTTCAATCCTTGAGTTGAGGGACAGAAAGGTACAGTGAGGGAAACTGACAGTGTGCTATTCTGTTCTAAAACTATTTTGCTGAACCATATTTTCAATCCTTGAGTTGAGGGACAGAGAGGTACAGTGAGTGAAACTGACAGTGTGCTATTCTGTTCTAAACCAATTTTGCTGTTCCATATTTTCAATCCTTGAGTTGAGGGACAGAGAGGCACAGTGAGGGAAACTGACAGTGTGCTATTCTGTTCTAAAACTATTTTGCTGAACCATATTTTCAATCCTTGAGTTGAGGGACAGAGAGGTACAGTGAGGGAAAGTGTCAGTGTGCTATTGTGTTCTAAAACTATTTTGCTGAACCATATTTTCAATCCTTGAGTTGAGGGACAGAGAGGTACAGTGAGGGAAAGTGTCAGTGTGCTATTCTGTTCTAAACCAATTTTGCTGTTCCATATTTTCAATCCTTGAGTTGAGGGACAGAGAGGTACAGTGAGTGAAACTGACAGTGTGCTATTCTGTTCTAAACCAATTTTGCTGTTCCATATTTTCAATCCTTGGGTTGAGGGACAGAGAGGTACAGTGAGGGAAAGTGTCAGTGTGCTATTGTGTTCTAAAACTATTTTGCTGAACCATATTTTCAATCCTTGAGTTGAGGGACAGAGAGGTACAGTGAGGGAAAGTGTCAGTGTGCTATTGTGTTCTAAAACTATTTTGCTGAACCATATTTTCAATCCTTGAGTTGAGGGACAGAGAGGTACAGTGAGGGAAAGTGTCAGTGTGCTATTCTGTTCTAAACCAATTTTGCTGTTCCATATTTTCAATCCTTGAGTTGAGGGACAGAGAGGTACAGTGAGTGAAACTGACAGTGTGCTATTCTGTTCTAAACCAATTTTGCTGTTCCATATTTTCAATCCTTGAGTTGAGGGACAGAGAGGTACAGTGAGGGAAAGTGTCAGTGTGCTATTGTGTTCTAAAACTATTTTGCTGAACCATATTTTCAATCCTTGAGTTGAGGGACAGAGAGGTACAGTGAGGGAAAGTGTCAGTGTGCTATTGTGTTCTAAAACTATTTTGCTGAACCATATTTTCAATCCTTGAGTTGAGGGACAGAGAGGTACAGTGAGTGAGACTGACAGTGTGCTATTCTGTTCTAAACCAATTTTGCTGTTCCATATTTTCAATCCTTGAGTTGAGGGACAGAGAGGTACAGTGAGGGAAACTGACAGTGTGCTATTCTGTTCTAAAACTATTTTGCTGAACCATATTTTCAATCCTTGAGTTGAGGGACAGAGAGGTACAGTGAGTGAAACTGACAGTGTGCTATTCTGTTCTAAACCAATTTTGCTGTTCCATATTTTCAATCCTTGAGTTGAGGGACAGAGAGGTACAGTGAGGGAAACTGACAGTGTGCTATTCTGTTCTAAAACTATTTTGCTGAACCATATTTTCAATCCTTGAGTTGAGGGACAGAGAGGTACAGTGAGGGAAAGTGTCAGTGTGCTATTGTGTTCTAAAACTATTTTGCTGAACCATATTTTCAATCCTTGAGTTGAGGGACAGAGAGGTACAGTGAGGGAAAGTGTCAGTGTGCTATTCTGTTCTAAACCAATTTTGCTGTTCCATATTTTCAATCCTTGAGTTGAGGGACAGAGAGGTACAGTGAGTGAAACTGACAGTGTGCTATTCTATTCTAAACCAATTTTGCTGTTCCATATTTTCAATCCTTGAGTTGAGGGACAGAGAGGTACAGTGAGGGAAAGTGTCAGTGTGCTATTGTGTTCTAAAACTATTTTGCTGAACCATATTTTCAATCCTTGAGTTGAGGGACAGAGAGGTACAGTGAGGGAAAGTGTCAGTGTGCTATTGTGTTCTAAAACTATTTTGCTGAACCATATTTTCAATCCTTGAGTTGGGGGACAGAGAGGTACAGTGAGTGAAACTGACAGTGTGCTATTCTGTTCTAAACCAATTTTGCTGTTCCATATTTTCAATCCTTGAGTTGAGGGACAGAGAGGTACAGTGAGGGAAAGTGTCAGTGTGCTATTGTGTTCTAAAACTATTTTGCTGAACCATATTTTCAATCCTTGAGTTGAGGGACAGAGAGGTACAGTGAGGGAAAGTGTCAGTGTGCTATTGTGTTCTAAAACTATTTTGCTGAACCATATTTTCAATCCTTGAGTTGAGGGACAGAGAGGTACAGTGAGTGAAACTGACAGTGTGCTATTCTGTTCTAAACCAATTTTGCTGTTCCATATTTTCAATCCTTGAGTTGAGGGACAGAGAGGTACAGTGAGGGAAACTGACAGTGTGCTATTGTGTTCTAAAACTATTTTGCTGAACCATATTTTCAATCCTTGAGTTGAGGGACAGAGAGGTACAGTGAGGGAAAGTGTCAGTGTGCTATTGTGTTCTAAAACTATTTTGCTGAACCATATTTTCAATCCTTGAGTTGAGGGACAGAGAGGTACAGTGAGGGAAAGTGTCAGTGTGCTATTCTGTTCTAAACCAATTTTGCTGTTCCATATTTTCAATCCTTGAGTTGAGGGACAGAGAGGTACAGTGAGTGAAACTGACAGTGTGCTATTCTGTTCTAAACCAATTTTGCTGTTCCATATTTTCAATCCTTGAGTTGAGGGACAGAGAGGTACAGTGAGGGAAAGTGTCAGTGTGCTATTGTGTTCTAAAACTATTTTGCTGAACCATATTTTCAATCCTTGAGTTGAGGGACAGAGAGGTACAGTGAGGGAAAGTGTCAGTGTGCTATTGTGTTCTAAAACTATTTTGCTGAACCATATTTTCAATCCTTGAGTTGAGGGACAGAGAGGTACAGTGAGTGAAACTGACAGTGTGCTATTCTGTTCTAAACCAATTTTGCTGTTCCATATTTTCAATCCTTGAGTTGAGGGACAGAGAGGTACAGTGAGGGAAACTGACAGTGTGCTATTCTGTTCTAAATCAATTTTGCTGTTCCATATTTTCAATCCTTGAGTTGAGGGACAGAGAGGTACAGTGAGGGAAACTGACAGTGTGCTATTCTGTTCTAAAACTATTTTGCTGAACCATATTTTCAATCCTTGAGTTGAGGGACAGAGAGGTACAGTGAGTGAAACTGACAGTGTGCTATTCTGTTCTAAACCAATTTTGCTGTTCCATATTTTCAATCCTTGAGTTGAGGGACAGAGAGGTACAGTGAGGGAAACTGACAGTGTGCTATTCTGTTCTAAAACTATTTTGCTGAACCATATTTTCAATCCTTGAGTTGAGGGACAGAGAGGTACAGTGAGTGAAACTGACAGTGTGCTATTCTGTTCTAAACCAATTTTGCTGTTCCATATTTTCAATCCTTGAGTTGAGGGACAGAGAGGTACAGTGAGGGAAACTGACAATGTGCTATTCTGTTCTAAAACTATTTTGCTGAACCATATTTTCAATCCTTGAGTTGAGGGACAGAGAGGTACAGTGAGGGAAAGTGTCAGGGTGCTATTGTGTTCTAAAACTATTTTGCTGAACCATATTTCCAATCCTTGAGTTGAGGGACAGAGAGGTACAGTGAGTGAAACTGACAGTGTGCTATTCTGTTCTAAACCAATTTTGCTGTTCCATATTTTCAATCCTTGAGTTGAGGGACAGAGAGGTACAGTGAGGGAAACTGACAGTGTGCTATTCTGTTCTAAAACTATTTTGCTGAACCATATTTTCAATCCTTGAGTTGAGGGACAGAGAGGTACAGTGAGGGAAAGTGTCAGTGTGCTATTGTGTTCTAAAACTATTTTGCTGAACCATATTTTCAATCCTTGAGTTGAGGGACAGAGAGGTACAGTGAGGGAAAGTGTCAGTGTGCTATTCTGTTCTAAACCAATTTTGCTGTTCCATATTTTCAATCCTTGAGTTGAGGGACAGAGAGGTACAGTGAGTGAAACTGACAGTGTGCTATTCTGTTCTAAACCAATTTTGCTGTTCCATATTTTCAATCCTTGAGTTGAGGGACAGAGAGGTACAGTGAGGGAAAGTGTCAGTGTGCTATTGTGTTCTAAAACTATTTTGCTGAACCATATTTTCAATCCTTGAGTTGAGGGACAGAGAGGTACAGTGAGGGAAAGTGTCAGTGTGCTATTGTGTTCTAAAACTATTTTGCTGAACCATATTTTCAATCCTTGAGTTGAGGGACAGAGAGGTACAGTGAGTGAAACTGACAGTGTGCTATTCTGTTCTAAACCAATTTTGCTGTTCCATATTTTCAATCCTTGAGTTGAGGGACAGAGAGGTACAGTGAGGGAAACTGACAGTGTGCTATTGTGTTCTAAAACTATTTTGCTGAACCATATTTTCAATCCTTGAGTTGAGGGACAGAGAGGTACAGTGAGGGAAAGTGTCAGTGTGCTATTGTGTTCTAAAACTATTTTGCTGAACCATATTTTCAATCCTTGAGTTGAGGGACAGAGAGGTACAGTGAGTGAAACTGACAGTGTGCTATTCTGTTCTAAACCAATTTTGCTGTTCCATATTTTCAATCCTTAAGTTGAGGGACAGAGAGGTACAGTGAAGGAAAGTGTCAGTGTGCTATTGTGTTCTAAAACTATTTTGCTGAACCTTATTTTCAATCCTTGAGTTGAGGGACAGAGAGGTACAGTGAGGGAAAGTGTCAGTGTGCTATTGTGTTCTAAAACTATTTTGCTGAACCATATTTTCAATCCTTGAGTTGAGGGACAGAGAGGTACAGTGAGGGAAAGTGTCAGTGTGCTATTCTGTTCTAAACCAATTTTGCTGTTCCATATTTTCAATCCTTGAGTTGAGGGACAGAGAGGTACAGTGAGTGAAACTGACAGTGTGCTATTCTGTTCTAAACCAATTTTGCTGTTCCATATTTTCAATCCTTGAGTTGAGGGACAGAGAGGTACAGTGAGGGAAAGTGTAAGTGTGCTATTGTGTTCTAAAACTATTTTGCTGAACTATATTTTCAATCCTTGAGTTGAGGAACAGAGAGGTACAGTGAGGGAAAGTGTCAGTGTGCTATTGTGTTCTAAAACTATTTTGCTGAACCATATTTTCAATCCTTGAGTTGAGGGACAGAGAGGTACAGTGAGTGAAACTGACAGTGTGCTATTCTGTTCTAAACCAATTTTGCTGTTCCATATTTTCAATCCTTGAGTTGAGGGACAGAGAGGTACAGTGAGGGAAAGTGTCAGTGTGCTATTGTGTTCTAAAACTATTTTGCTGAACCATATTTTCAATCCTTGAGTTGAGGGACAGAGAGGTACAGTGAGTGAAACTGACAGTGTGCTATTCTGTTCTAAATCAATTTTGCTGTTCCATATTTTCAATCCTTAAGTTGAGGGACAGAGAGGTACAGTGAGGGAAACTGACAGTGTGCTATTCTGTTCTAAAACTATTTTGCTGAACCATACTTTCAATCCTTGAGTTGAGGGACAGAGAGGTACAGTGAGGGAAAGTGTCAGTGTGCTATTCTGTTCTAAACCAATTTTACTGTTCCATATTTTCAATCCTTGAGTTGAGGGACAGAGAGGTACAGTGATTGAAACTGACAGTTTGCTATTCTGTTCTAAACCAATTTTGCTGTTCCATATTTTCAATTCTTGAGTTGAGGGACAGAGAGGTACAGTGAGGGAAAGTGTCAGTGTGCTATTGTGTTCTAAAACTATTTTGCTGAACCATATTTTCAATCCTTGAGTTGAGGGACAGAGAGGTACAGTGAGTGAAACTGACAGTGTGCTATTCTGTTCTAAACCAATTTTGCTGTTCCATATTTTCAATCCTTGAGTTGAGGGACAGAGAGGTACAGTGAGGGAAAGTGTCAGTGTGCTATTGTGTTCTAAAATTATTTTGCTGAACCATATTTTCAATCCTTGAGTTGAGGGACAGAGAGGTACAGTGAGTGAAACTGACAGTGTGCTATTCTGTTCTAAATCAATTTTGCTGTTCCATATTTTCAATCCTTGAGTTGAGGGACAGAGAGGTACAGTGAGGGAAACTGACAGTGTGCTATTCTGTTCTAAAACTATTTTGCTGAACCATATTTTCAATCCTTGAGTTGAGGGTCAGAGAGGTACAGTGAGTGAAACTGACAGTGTGCTATTCTGTTCTAAACCAATTTTGCTGTTCCATATTTTCAATCCTTGAGTTGAGGGACAGAGAGGTACAGTGAGGGAAACTGACAGTGTGCTATTCTGTTCTAAAACTATTTTGCTGAACCATATTTTCAATCCTTGAGTTGAGGGACAGAGAGGTACAGTGAGGGAAAGTGTCAGTGTGCTATTGTGTTCTAAAACTATTTTGCTGAACCATATTTTCAATCCTTGAGTTGAGGGACAGAGAGGTACAGTGAGGGAAAGTGTCAGTGTGCTATTCTGTTCTAAACCAATTTTACTGTTCCATATTTTCAATCCTTGAGTTGAGGGACAGAGAGGTACAGTGATTGAAACTGACAGTTTGCTATTCTGTTCTAAACCAATTTTGCTGTTCCATATTTTCAATTCTTGAGTTGAGGGACAGAGAGGTACAGTGAGGGAAAGTGTCAGTGTGCTATTGTGTTCTAAAACTATTTTGCTGAACCATATTTTCAATCATTGAGTTGAGGGACAGAGAGGTACAGTGAGGGAAAGTGTCAGTGTGCTATTGTGTTCTAAAACTATTTTGCTGAACCATATTTTCAATCCTTGAGTTGAGGGACAGAGAGGTACAGTGAGTGAAACTGACAGTGTGCTATTCTGTTCTAAACCAATTTTGCTGTTCCATATTTTCAATCCTTGAGTTGAGGGACAGAGAGGTACAGTGAGGGAAAGTGTCAGTGTGCTATTGTGTTCTAAAACTATTTTGCTGAACCATATTTTCAATCCTTGAGTTGAGGGACAGAGAGGTACAGTGAGTGAAACTGACAGTGTGCTATTCTGTTCTAAATCAATTTTGCTGTTCCATATTTTCAATCCTTGAGTTGAGGGACAGAGAGGTACAGTGAGGGAAACTGACAGTGTGCTATTCTGTTCTAAAACTATTTTGCTGAACCATATTTTCAATCCTTGAGTTGAGGGTCAGAGAGGTACAGTGAGTGAAACTGACAGTGTGCTATTCTGTTCTAAACCAATTTTGCTGTTCCATATTTTCAATCCTTGAGTTGAGGGACAGAGAGGTACAGTGAGGGAAACTGACAGTGTGCTATTCTGTTCTAAAACTATTTTGCTGAACCATATTTTCAATCCTTGAGTTTAGGGACAGAGAGGTACAGTGAGGGAAAGTGTCAGTGTGCTATTGTGTTCTAAAACTATTTTGCTGAACCATATTTTCAATCCTTGAGTTGAGGGACAGAGAGGTACAGTGAGTGAAACTGACAGTGTGCTATTCTGTTCTAAAACTATTTTGCTGAACCATATTTTCAATCCTTGAGTTGAGGGACAGAGAGGTACAGTGAGTGAAACTGACAGTGTGCTATTCTGTTCTAAAACTATTTTGCTGAACCATATTTTCAATCCTTGAGTTGAGGGACAGAGAGGTACAGTGAGTGAAACTGACAGTGTGCTATTCTGTTCTAAACCAATTTTGCTGTTCCATATTTTCAATCCTTGAGTTGAGGGACAGAGAAGGACACTCGTAGAAATTATCAGTGTGCTATTCTGTGCTAAATCTTGTTTGTAGGGAGGGACAGAGTAGGGCAGTGAGTGAAACTGACAGTGTGCTATTCTGTTCTAAACCAATTTTGCTGTTCCATATTTTCAATCCTTGAGTTGAGGGACAGAGAAGGACACTCGTAGAAATTATCAGTGTGCTATTCTGTGCTAAATCTTGTTTGTAGGGAGGGACAGAGTAGGACAGTGAAGGAAAGTGTCAGTGTGCTATTCTGTTCTAAAACTTTTTTGCTGAACCATATTTTCAATCCTTGTGTTTAGGGACAGAGAAGGATAGGCAGGGTACAGTGTCAGTGTCATTGTTGCTAAGCCTCCTGCACAATATACACCTGAAGGTAGCCCTTATTGCTGTTTTTCCCATCTCCCTGCAGGCCATCCATTAAAATGTCTGGAAGGCAACCAAGGAGAGGCAGACAGTCAGGAGGCAAAAAAAGAGGGCAAGCAGGCTCTGTGTCTGGGGGCAACAGTGCTGGTCGTGTACGCGGTGCATTGTCATCAGCACATGGCCATGGGACACGCTTGTCCTTGTTTTCGGCAGCTGGACATGTTGAGCCACATCATGCCGAAGACTTGGTAGAGTAGATGACCAAGCCCACCTCATCCTCCTCATCCTCTCTCACCCAGGCTCAGGGTACTGGCAAAGCAGCTGCCAAAGCGTCCTCTTCTCTGGTATCATTATCTTCATTAGTCAATCCTTCCCTAGACCCACCATGCCCTCCTCCTGAGGAGTCCCCCGAACTGTTTGAGCACAGTGTTGGGTACATGCTCCAGGAGGATGCCCAGCGTTTGGAAGGATCTGATGATGATACCCAGCTAGAGGAAGGCAGCAGCGTGAGAGCAGAGAGAGGGGATGCTCAAGAAGGACACCAATCTGGCAGTCATGTTCCAGCAGCTGCAGCATACTGCCAGATTGGCTCCAGTGATGAGGAGGGAGGGGATGATGAGGTCACTGACTCCACGTGGGTGCCTAATAGGAGAGAGGAGGAGGAGGAGGATGAGGAGGAGGCACATCTCCAACGAGGCAGGATGCCCTTGAGTGGCCAGCGTATGGGCAGCACACCGACGGAATCACACCACAGAGCTCCGCTTGTGCAGGGCGCTGCCTCTGCCCGTCATTCAAAAAGTTCTTAGGTGTGGGCCTTTTTTGAGGCGAGTGCATCAGATCGCACAGCTGCTGTTTGCAACATATGTCTCAAGCGTATATCGCGTGGCCAAAACATCAGCCGCTTGGGCACCACATGCTTGATCAGACATATGTTGACCTGCCATGCAGCTCGTTGGCAAGCCTACCTTAAAGACCCACACCAAAGAACAAAGCTGACCTCTTCTTGCACCGCATCAGCTGGGATCTCCAACCCCACTATACATTCACTCCTCTCTGAAACCTGCTCTGAGAGGAATGAAGGTGTAGAATTAGGTGTGTCACAGGCAAGTACTTGCGGGCACTCTGCTAGCAGTACACCAACGTCCGATTCTAGCAGGCAAATTTCCCTGCCCCAGCTGCTGGACCGTCGAAAGAAGTTCACTCCCAGCCATCCACATGCCCAGCGGTTGAATGCTAGCTTGGCTAAATTGCTAGCGCTTCAACTGCTGCCTTTTCAGTTGGTAGACTCGGCCCCCTTCCGTGAGTTTGTGCAATGTGCGGTTCCTCAGTGGCAGGTTCCCAAACGACACTTTTTCGCACGGAAGGCTATTCCGGCTCTCTACAGGCATGTGGAAGGCAATGTCTTGGCCTCGCTGGACAGGGCGGTCAGCGGTAAGGTGCATATTACCGCTGACTCATGGTCCAGCAGGCATGGACAGGGACGTTACCTTTCTTTCACGGCCCATTAGGTCACTCTTTTGGCAGCTGGGAAGAATGCAGGACAAGGTGCAGTAGTGTTGGAGGTTGTTCCACCGCCACGCCTCCAAAATGCTACTACTGGTTGTGACACACCTCTCTCCTCCACCCCCTCCTCTTCTTCTTCCTCCATGGCCTCTTCCTGTGGTTTGTCCTCGGAACCAGCGGTGCTCCGTAGGCGTTCAAGGGGCTACGCAAGTACGCAGGCAAAAAGATGCCATGCCGTGCTTGCGCTGGTGTGTTTGGGGGACAGGAGCCACACTGGGGCAGAGGTCCTGTCTGCTCTGCAGGGGCAGGCCGAGAGGTGGTTGACGCCACACCAGCTTAAGCCAGGAATGGTGGTTTGCGACAATGGCACCAACCTCATCTCCGCCCTCCGACAGGGACAACTGACCCATGTGCCCTGTATGGCTCACGTCCTTAACCTGGTGGTGCAGCGGTTCTTGGGCAGGTACCCGGGCTTACAGGATGTCCTGAGGCAGGCCAGGAAAGTCTGTGTGCATTTCCGCAGATCTTATAATGCCAGTGCTCGCCTGGCTGAGCTTCAAAAGGAGTTGAACCTGCCCAAGAACCGCCTTATATGTGACATGCCCACCAGGTGGAACTCAACGTTGGCCATGCTGCAGCGGCTGCACACGCAGCAGAGGGCCATCAATGAGTACCTGTGCGACTACGGCACCAGGACAGGGTCAGGGGAGCTCGGGTTTTTTTCACCACGCCAGTGGGGCATGATCAGGGATGCATGCACTGTCCTGGCACCATTTGAGGAGGCCACGAGGATGGTGAGCAGTGACAGTGCATGCATCAGTGACACTGTACCTCTTGTCCACCTGTTGGAGCACACGCTGCATGGAATAATGGACAGGGCACTTGAGGCAGAACAGAGGCAGGAAGAGGAGGACTTCCTTGCCTCTCAAGGCCCCCTTTACCCAGACAGTGTTCCTTCTGTCCCACCCATCGCACAGGAAGAGGAGGAGGAGGAGGAGGAGGAGGAGGAGGATTGTGTCAGCATGGAGGTGGAGGCTGGCACTCAGCATCATCAGCAGCAGTCTTTTAGGGATGATTTACAGTCCCAAGAAACCAGTGGACTTGTACGTGGCTGGGAGGAGGTGGCTGCGGATCATGTCGTCCTTAGTGACCCAGAGGACTCCGGACCGAATGCCTCAGCTAACCTACGCTGCATGGCCTCCCTGATCCTGCAAAGTCTGCGGAAGGATCCTCGTATTCTTCGGATCAAGGAGAGGGACCATTACTGGCTGGCCACTCTCCTTGATCCACGGTACAAGGGTAAGGTTGCGGACCTTATCGTACCGTCGCAGAGGGAGCAGAGGATGAGACAACTCCGGGAGGCCTTGCAGAAAGGTCTGTGCAACGCGTTCCCAGAGACTGGGAGGTTACAAACTCCTGGTCCTGGACAACGAGTTGCTGAGGCTTCGGGCAGTCAAAGAAGGAGCGGTGGGGAAGGTGGCCGTCTGACCGATGCGTTCAGACAATTCTTTAGTCCGCAGCCCCAAAGTATGATCGGTTCCAGCAACCATCGCCAGCGTCTGATATACATGGTGCAGGAATACCTAGGGGCAAGGTCAGACTTGGACACCTTCCCCACCGAAAATCCTCTGGCTTACTGGGTCTTGAGGATGGATCACTGGCCAGAGCTTGCACAGTATGCAATTGAGCTACTGGCCTGTCCTGCATCCAGAACGCACATTCAGTGCTGCTGGAGGATTTGTCACGGATCACAGGGTGCGCCTGTCCACCGACTCGGTTGATCGACTGACTTTCATCAAGATGAACCAGTCTTGGATCACCACCAGCTACCACACACCAGATGCTGATATAACAGACTAATTGATTTTAAAATGTCACATCCCTTCAAGACTGATGCTGATGCTGAGTGCCTGTGCTGTTATGTTGACTGGCTATCCTCCTCCTCCTCCTCAATGATACGATTAACGATGACAGCTTGGAAGATCATTTTGGTTTATGGGTGACGCCACCAGTGGCTAAGGCCCAATTTTTCAGCCCCTGTTTAACAGGGGCGTGTAATTAAAATTTTTGATGCAATACTTTGCAACAGGCCTCATTGCTGTGCTCCAAGTACAGTATCTGTGAGGGGTTGCAGTGTTGTGCCACCAGTGCCTAAGGCCCAATTTTTCAGCCCCTGTTGAACAGGGGCATGCAATTATAATTATTGATCTAATAATTCACAGCAGGGAGCATTGCTGCGCCCACCAAGAGTAACTGTCAGGCCTTACAGTGTTGTGGCACCAGCACCACCATCACCACCACCACCAAAGGCCCAATTTTTCAGCCCCTGTTCAACAGGGGCATGCAATTATAATTATTGATCTAATAATTCACAGCAGGGAGCATTGCTGCGCCCACCAAGAGTAACTGTCAGGCCTTACAGTGTTGTGGCACCAGCACCACCATCACCACCACCACCACCACCAAAGGCCCAATTTTTCAGCCCCTGTTCAACAGGGGCATGCAATTATAATTATTGATCTAATAATTCACAGCAGGGAGCATTGCTGCGCCCACCAAGAGTAACTGTCAGGCCTCACAGTGTTGTGGCACCAGCACCACCATCACCACCACCACCACCACCAAAGGCCCAATTTTTCAGCCCCTGTTCAACAGGGGCATGCAATTATAATTATTGATCTAATAATTCACAGCAGGGAGCATTGCTGCACCCACCAAGAGTAACTGTCAGGCCTTACAGTGTTGTGGCACCAGCACCACCATCACCACCACCACCACCACCAAAGGCCCAATTTTTCAGCCCCTGTTCAACAGGGGCATGCAATTATAATTATTGATCTAATAATTCACAGCAGGGAGCATTGCTGCGCCCACCAAGAGTAACTGTCAGGCCTTACAGTGTTGTGGCACCAGCACCACCATCACCACCACCACCACCACCAAAGGCCCAATTTTTCAGCCCCTGTTCAACAGGGGCATGCAATTATAATTATTGATCTAATAATTCACAGCAGGGACCATTGCTGCGCCCACCAAGAGTAACTGTCAGGCCTTACAGTGTTGGGACACCAGCACCACCATCAAAGGCCCAATTTTTACTACCACTGATCAACAATTATATGTTATTACAATTCCTGATATTATACTTGACAGAAGGGCGTTCCAGCACCCACCAAGAATAACTGTGAGTGCTTTCAGTGTTGTGCCAACACCAACACCTAAGGGGCCAATTTCTGCAGAGTATATACGGAAGGTCCCTACTTTCAAACATCCAACTTACAAACTACTACTACTTGCAAACGGAAGAAGACAACAGGAAGTGAGAGGAAATCTACCCCTTGGAAGGAAAATTCTCTCCTGTAAGAATTAATATGGGAGAAAGGTGTCTCCTCTCTACTGATGCTTTATTACCAATCCTTGTTTCAATAAAAACACCACATTTCAAAAACAGTTGTCATTGGGACGCAAAGTGAGGTGAAATGTTCTGAACAGGGGCACAGACAGCAAAAAAAATGTGACAGGGGTGATAACCGTTCCCTATGTTTTACAAAAAACTAAAAAAAAGGAATTTGCCATGGAGCTCCACTTAAACAATGCAGCTGTTCAAAATTATAAACAGATTCTACATAAGAACAAACCTACAGTCCCTGTCTTGTATGCACCGCCTGTATACGGCTGTTCAGAGTATATAGGTCCTTTTTTATTTTGTGTGCGGGGTTCCCCTTAATATCCATACAAGACCCAAAGGGGCTGGTAATGGGCTGGGGTAGGGGGGGGGGGGGTTGATGGGGTAGCTATGCCATTTTTCCTAAAGATTTTCATCCATATTACCGGGACCAGACATTGCATTAAAGCCGCAAGCAGTTTTAAATGACTTTTTTCCCTTTAGAAATGTTATTTTGTGCAGGGACAGTTCTAAACACGGGAAACACGTGGCACTTCACAGGCATACTTTAGACACCCCCCAGGTACAATATTTAAAGGAATATTTGACTTTTTTTTTTTCACTTTATGCATCATTAAAATGACTGCTCCCGGAAAACGTCCGTTTTTAAAACTTCTTTTTGCATTGATACATGTCCCCTGGTGCAGAAGCCGGGTTCCCAAACTCTGTTTCGGACAATAACATGGATAATAGTCGTTATAATTAGCACTTTAGAATCCGAACGTTCGCATCCATTGTATTTAATAGGGTTCTAATGTTCGCGCGAACTTTCGGTCCGTTCGCGGGTTCTGGTGCGAACCGAACCCGGGGGTGTTCGGCTCATCACTAATCCCTGATAAAAACTTCTGCTAGCCTGTTTTACACTGCTGTGTCCCCTGCAGTATCTTAACTAGTTCCCCGCTCACCTGTCAAATTGAATTGATCCGGATGGACGTCATACAGACAGAGCCAATTACAGCTCATCTGTACCACGAGATTAGCTGTGTATCCAATTGCCTTCAAAAGTCACCTAATTAGTAAATAGAGTCCACCTGTGTGTAATTTAAAGTGTAAGTTCACCTTTACACAAAAATATTACACAGGTCCCTCTCCTTGCCCCCACCCCCCTGTCCCGCTGACCTGGACCATGGCAATCTCTGGTTCTAAGTTCCGGTATATCTGCGCCAGGAGTCCGGGGCTTAGATATCCTCCCTGCAGCCACGCATCATCTCCATAGCTAACAGGACGGGTTATGCGGCTGCTGATTGGTGTGACAGCACTGACCAATTAGAATGCTCCAAAACGTCCCTCCTGACAAGGAACGTTTTGGACATGTTGCTCAGGGGATTTCTAAGCCCCGTACTCCTGGAGCGGATATACTGGGGCTTAGAACCAGAGATTGCCGCAGTCCAGGTCAACGGAACCGTGGGGTGGTGAGGAGGGGGACCTGTGTAAGTTCGCCTTAGAGAGTTTTCTGTAAAGGTGAACTTACCCTTTAATCTCAGTATAAATACAACTGTTCTGTGAAGCCCTCAGAGGTTTGTTAGAGAACCTTAGTGAACAAACAGCATTATGAAGGCCAAGGAACACACCAGACAGGTCAGGAATAAAGTTTTGGAGAAGATTAAAGAAGGGTTAGGTTATAAAAAAAAATCCCAAGCTTTAAACATCTCATGGAGCACTGTCCAATCCATCATCCGAAAATGGAACGAGTATGACACAACTGCAAACCTACCAAGACGTGGCCGTCCACCTAAACTGGCAGGCCGGGCAAGGAAAGCATTAATCAGAGAAGTAGCCAAGAGACCCATGGTAACTCTGAGAAATCTGCAGAGATCCACAGCTCAGGTGGGAGAATCTGTCCACAGGACAACTATTAGTCGTGCACTTCACAAATCTGGCCTTTATGGAAGAGTGGCAAAAAGAAAGCCATTGTTGAAAGAAAGTCATAAGAAGTCCGTTTGCAGTTTGCGAGAAGCCATGTGGGGGACACAACAAACATGTGGAAAAAGGGGCTCTGGTCAGATGAGACCAAAATTTAACTTTTTGGCCTAAAAGCAAAATGCTATGTGTGGCGGAAAACTAACACTGCATATTACCCTGAACACACCATCCTCACCGCGAAACATGGTGGTGGCAGAATCATGTTGTGGGGATTTCTTTAGCAGGGACAGGGAAGCTGGTCAAAGTTGATGGGAAGATGGAAGGAGCCAGATATATAATATATATATAAATATATATGGAACACATGGCTGCAAATTGCCTCAAATTACATGAGCTTAAAGGAATGTGACCTGGTGAGGCATATGTCACTTTTGCCCAGCCAGTTCTGGCAACATGTGATAAAAAATATGTTAATTGTATTAATTCACCCTAAATCTAAAACCAAAAATGGACAAACCAATCCTCAATGTGCAAATAAACCCCTAAGGCCTGGTTCACACAGGGGCGACTCGGTCGCCTGAGGAGTCGTGTCCCGGTCTGTGCTATGGAACCGTTCTAATAGGAGCGACCTGAGTCGCTCCGACTTAGAAAAAGGTTCCTGTACTACTTTTGGGGGCGACGCAGGGAGACTTGCATTGACTTCTATACAGAGGTCATTATGCAAATCGCCTCGGCGGGCGAGCTTCAGTGGCTAAACTATAATAACGCCACACAATGTGTAAATATATGAGGATAGTGAAAAACCACAATCACAAGTACAATGCTAGATATCAATACAGACACAGTCGACTAGGAAGATGTAAACAATGTTGCAATGTTCCAGACTCAAAGTAAACAATATGATATATATCTTAAATATTTATAACATACAATCCTGTGTTGAAAAAATAAAGAGCTCATGAATAAAAAACTAAATTGAAATCTCATAAATGTAAAGTTTCATAAACTTAGAAAACAAGTTAAAAAATAAATCTTCAGTCCCAAACAACACCCAGTGGGTCTTCAATTAAGCCCCCATTCACACCAGTGCGACTTGTCATGGACTTGACAGCTCAAAATTGCATGACAAGTCAAACCCTATTTGTGTCTATGGAATCATTGGACTCCGACTTCAAAAAGTTTCCTGTACTATTTTTGGCGATTTTATGTGCAACTTGAATTAACATCTGTGCATGAAATCGTGCAGATGTCAGCAAGCTGCAAATGAAATTGCACTGACCAGATCCTTTAAAATCACGCTGAAGTAGTGTGATTTTAAAGCCGCATTTAGTTTGAACGGGAGCTTAAAGGTGATTTCCAACATCCATCTCTTTACCACACAATTGTAATTGCACTCACCAAAAATGTGAGCCTATCTTTTTACAGATTAGGCTAACATGGCTTGTATCTTCTTATGCTAGCTAGAAAATCCTCCATCAAGGCATGTGAAGCAATGGCAATCCTCCTCAGCTCATTTCCTTCACAGCTTCACAAAAACCCCAGATAAATGGATGGATCAGATAATAAAGAGAGACTTAAGCCTGGTAGGCACTGTAAGGTTTTTTTTCATTCAACCCAGCGGACTGAACGAAAAATAACTGAGGAGCTTGAGAGGAACTGCTGTACTAACTATGCAAACTTAGTACAGCGATCTCCCCTGCTGAACTATTGTGTTCTGATAGGGGGACTGCCCCCCCCCTTTAGAACAGATGCTGGTTGTCCAGCATGCCCATTCAATAGAAGCTGGCTGGCTGGCTTCTGTTGGACAGACTGATGTATACACGGGCCAAATGTCGGCTGTTATCTGTTGAACTGGCCAATACCAGCCAATATTCGGCCCATGTGTACCAGGCTTTACATTGTGTGATACCATCAACACAATTTTTATTAGAAATAAAAAAAAAATACTCACATTCAAAAGGAAATACAAGAAATATCTCTTAATGTGACAGCAATAACAGTCTGTGCAGCTAAGCCAGCATTAGACAGAAGCATAAGTGCACCACAGCTCATGACCGCTCTGCTCTTCTGGTTCGCACTGTTTACAGAGGCTCACATTGAACTCCTTCTAGATTGTCTGACAGTGTTAATTCTCCCCTCCCATATGTTTCGTCCTCTGTGGTCTTTGTCAAGGGGATCAGGGGAACAGTTCTGGCAACGCATCTAGGAACTGAGACTGAAAGGCAGATATATCCTATTACAATAGAAGGACACCTGGTGGAGTCATTATTAGACTCTGGAAGCCTTGTGACGTTGCTCCATGCCTGTCTTGTGGACCTAGTCAATCTTGGCTCAGACAGAATAGAAGTATTTTGTCGACAGGATAATGCTAAAGACTACCCTAATGCATTGCTGTTAATGGAAATGCCCAGTGGAACTGTAAAGCCTCTCATTGGTGTGGCTAAAAACTTACTACACAGTATAATACTAGTCTGTGATTTTTGTCTGTTTTGGGAGCAGTGGAAGAAAAAACAGATATCCAGTTCTGAAAATGTGTCTGAAAATATGTATGCTACTATTTTGCCTGAACTTGTGGGGATGTTGACAACCCTACATCAGAGGTAACTAATAATTTGCCACTAGTGGTTATTGTTGGGAAATCAGAGGAAACGGCATCAGTGTCAGAAATATTGGACTGCACAGGAGAAGCTCAGATGAACAGATGTTCATTTGTTTTATGCTATGACATTGCTGAATAAAAGTGCAGGTCAAACATTCTGGGACTGTTCTTAGGTGTTCCTGTCTTGTGCATGGTTTATCGCTGCCATCACCAGTTGAGCTATATACTCTCAGGACAGTGTGCCATTACTTCCAATGGATTTTATACATTATACAGTATATTACACATTGTCCAGGGAGTATCTGCCCAGGTGCACTGCAGCAAAGTAGCATCAGTAGGTAGGTATAAAATAGTTGGCCTAGACCTAGATGAACTGTGGTTCACTGAAAATTGAGCAGAATAAATTCCTTTTGTTTGGATACTGTGACAGCAGGAAGGTAAAGTCACCTGGTTGCATCCAGGGGGGTAGATATATTTCGCCCAGATTCAGGCTTTACGCCGACTTATACAACTAGGTGGAGAGTTGTATAAGCCCAGCTAAGGCTAGTGGGCTCATGGATGACTCATACCTCTAGGGAGAGTGCTGGGCGTCGTGCAGACAGGGAGTTGATGAGACCAGCTGAAGCTTGTCAGCTCATTAAGGCCTCTATAAAAACTCCCAGCTTCATTAGATGTTTGCTCATGCCTGGAACCAGACCTGTGTGGACTGTCTAGGGAGAGTGAACCCCTGTGCGGTGAGGCAAAGCCTGTGTGGCTATTTGTTTGGACTTTTACTAAACCAGGGACTTAGGGACTAGGACAGCACCAGGCTGATCCCAGTTGTTAGTTTAGGAAACCTGCATGTTTAGTCAGAGGTCAAACTGACCAGGATTTATTTTGTTTATGTTTCTTTTTGGCTTTGCTGTGTGTTTGTCACTGTACATAGAGAAATAAACCGCACCTTTTGATTTTGAAAACCACAACCTCCGTCTGCTGGCCCTGTTTTTGTGTGGGGAGCCCAACCAGGGGGTCACACACACCCGCTACCGAGTTAACCCCCTCACAGTTGGTGGAGAACCAGTGGCAGTTTTTTTAAGCCAGCATGGAGGTGATACTGAAACAGCTGGCTCTAGCAAATGCCAATCAACAGCAGACAAATGCAGGTTTGCAAAGGAGCCTTGCAGCCCAGCAGCAAGCTCATCAACAAGCCCAGCAGCAATCTGAGGCCCGCTTCATAGACCTGTTACAGAAGCAAGAGCAGAGACTACAACAAATGGAAGCAGTAATGCAGCAACGTCCGCAGACCAGTGAGGAAAGCCGTCCCACTAATACCGCGTCCTTTGGGGTGAGTCGTTTATTGACAAAAATGACTGGAGAGGATGATCCAGAGGTATTTTTGACCACATTTGAAAGGACTGCTGAAAGAGAAAAGTGGCCTGAGGAGCAGTGGGCTGGACTGGTGGCTCCTCTGTTAACTGGTGAATCGCAGAAGGCTTACTATGACCTAGAGCCTGACCAAGCAAAAGACTATGTGATGCTAAAAGCTGAAATATTGGCAAGGCTGGGTGTCACCCTGGCTGTCCGGGCTCAGCGTGTGCATAACTGGACTTTCCAGCTTGGAAAACCCCCCAGGTCTCAAATGTATGATCTCATTCACCTGAGCAGGAAGTGGCTACAGCCAGAGACTTTGTCCGCACCAGTACATATTGGTTATAATGGACTATGCCACCCGTTATCCAGAAGCGATCCCTCTCAGAAATACCTCGGCCAAAACCATAGCCAAAGAGCTATCTCTTGTTTTTAGCCGGGTGGGTATTTGTAAAGAACTGCTTACGGACCAAGGTACACCCTTTATGTCCCGGGTTATGAAAGAGCTGTGTAAATTGTTCAAAGTGACGCAATTGCGTACATCTGTGTATCACCCCCAAACCGATGGGCTGGTTGAAAGATTCAACAAAACCCTAAAACAAATGTTGAAGAAAGTGGTGGATAGAGATGGAAAGGATTGGGACTGTCTACTTCCTTATTTGATGTTTGCTATTAGGGAGGTGCCCCAATCCTCTACGGGATTCTCCCCCTTTGAGTTACTGTATGGGAGACACCCAAGAGGGCTGTTGGATATTGCCAAGGAAACTTGGGAAAGTGAGAGTTCTCCCCACAGGAGTGTGATTGAGCATGTCGCCCTGATGCAAGATCGAATTGCACAGGTAATGCCCATCGTGAAGGAACATTTGGCCCAAGCGCAGTTGGCACAGCAGAGAGTGTACAACCGTGGAGCAAAGACCCGTACCTTTTCCCCGGGGGATAGGATATTGGTACTTGTCCCTACGGTTGAAAGTAAATTCCTTGCCAAATGGCAAGGCCCCTACGAGATAATGGAAAAAGTGAGCGAAGTGAATTACAAGGTCAGACAACCAGGAAGGCGAAAGCCCGAACAGATATATCACGTTAATCTGTTGAAAGCCTGGAGGGATAGAGAGTCCCTAGTCGCAGAAACTTGGTCACCAGCTCAAACTGGTTGCGTGATTCCGGAGGTTGGAATAGCAGCCACCTTGTCACAACCCCAACAACAGGAGGTTAAGGAGTTTGTGCTTCGCAACAAGGAGGTGTTCTCTGAGCTGCCGGGACAAACATCTGGGGTAGAGCATGATATTATTACCCCGCCCGGTGAAAGGGTGAAGTTAAAACCCTATCGGATCCCAGAGGCCCGACGGGAGGCAATACGGGAGGAAGTACAGAAAATGCTGAACTTAGGGGTGATAGAGGAGTCCCAAAGTGATTGGTCTAGTCCCATTGTGTTGGTGCCTAAACCGGATGGGAGCTGGCGATTTTGTAACGATTTTCGTCAGTTGAACAAAGTTACAAAATTTGACACCTACCCCATGCCACGTATAGATGAGTTGATCGACCGGCTGGGAACAGCCCGATACATGACGACTCTTGACCTCACAAAAGGGTATTGGCAAATTCCCCTGGCCAAGTCGGCCAAAGAGAAAACCGCATTTGTAACCCCAGACGGGGCGTTCCAATATAAGAGAATGCCGTTCGGGTTACAGAATGCGCCGGCCACATTCCAGCGGAAAATGGACCAGATACTGAGGCCCCATCGGAAGTATGCTGCGGCTTACCTGGATGACGTAATTGTCCATAGCACAGATTGGGCCTCACATCTGCCAAAAGTGCAAGCAGTCCTAGACTCTATCCGGGAAGCGGGGTTTACGGCTAACCCCAAGAAGTGTACCATTGGGCAGGAGGAGGCCAAATATCTTGGGTACACCATTGGCAGGGGAGTGATAAAACCCCAACTCAACAAAGTCGAGGCCATCCAGAGTTGGCCACGTCCCAACAGCAAGAAGCAGGTACGGGCCTTTCTGGGAATCGCGGGTTATTATCGGCGCTTCATTCCCCACTTTGCTTCTAAGGCTGTGCCCCTAACCAACCTGACGAAAGGGAAAGGGTCGGTCATGATTAAATGGACCCCCGAGGCTGAGGCAGCATTCCAATTCTTGAAACAAGCCTTATGTAGCCAGCCAGTGTTGTACTCACCCGACTTCTCTAAAGACTTTGTCGTACAAAGTGATGCGTCAGATGTGGGGTTAGGAGCAGTATTGTCCCAGGTCTGGAACGGGGAAGAGCACCCAGTCATTTACCTCAGCAGGAAGTTGAAGTCCCATGAGGTAAATTACGCCACGGTTGAAAAGGAGTGTTTAGCGGTGAAGTGGGCTCTAGATTCCCTTCGGTACTATCTGCTAGGTAGGCACTTTGACATGGTTACGGATCACGCTCCGTTAAAGTGGATGGCTCAAAACAAGGAGACAAATAGAAGAGTGAATAGGTGGTTCCTGGCCCTACAGGAATTCAACTTCACAGTAAAGCATCGCCCTGGCGTTCAAATGGGGAATGTGGATGCTTTGTCTCGAGTACATGAATGCCTGATTGCTGGTGTTCCAACCCCAAGGTTAAAACAAGAGGGGGGGTATGTGACAGCAGGAAGGTAAAGTCACCTGGTTGCATCCAGGGGGGTAGATATATTTCGCCCAGATTCAGGCTTTACGCCGACTTATACAACTAGGTGGAGAGTTGTATAAGCCCAGCTAAGGCTAGTGGGCTCATGGATGACTCATACCTCTAGGGAGAGTGCTGGGCGTCGTGCAGACAGGGAGTTGATGAGACCAGCTGAAGCTTGTCAGCTCATTAAGGCCTCTATAAAAACTCCCAGCTTCATTAGATGTTTGCTCATGCCTGGAACCAGACCTGTGTGGACTGTCTAGGGAGAGTGAACCCCTGTGCGGTGAGGCAAAGCCTGTGTGGCTATTTGTTTGGACTTTTACTAAACCAGGGACTTAGGGACTAGGACAGCACCAGGCTGATCCCAGTTGTTAGTTTAGGAAACCTGCATGTTTAGTCAGAGGTCAAACTGACCAGGATTTATTTTGTTTATGTTTCTTTTTGGCTTTGCTGTGTTTTTGTCACTGTACATAGAGAAATAAACCGCACCTTTTGATTTTGAAAACCACAACCTCCGTCTGCTGGCCCTGTTTTTGTGTGGGGAGCCCAACCAGGGGGTCACACACACCCGCTACCGAGTTAACCCCCTCACAATACATACTCTTGATCAGTTTTCTTGATTTCTTGACACATACTTCTGCTGAGTGCCTCTACTATAAATATATATATATATATTTAGTATATATGTAGAGAGAGAGGAAAGAGAGAGAGAGAGAGAGAGAGAGAGAGAGAGAGAATGGAGGAGAGAGAGAGAATAGAGGAAAGAGAGAGAACGGATTTCTTGAAATTTGACCTTCAGGGCTTCTCCTATCTACTGGATAGGCATGATCATTTATCATCAATTACCAAATGACCTTGGTATTGTGAACATGGTGGAAAGTCGTCTTTCTTTCCAAATTTAAAGCTGTATTGGATATTTTTGTCTTGTAAAGCTTTAATAATTGAATTTTAACATCCTCCTGCATGGCACTGTTCTTTGAAAACCTCTTGAAATTGTTCCAGGTCTGAGGTCTGCTTCCCTGAATTTAATTTCTTTATAGATTTTGTAGTAGAAATGTATTCTGCTTTTTCTCTATAGAAGCATTTTTCACACACAACATCCCATGATGGCCCATTTTTACACAGCAGTGTTCTTACCAGTTGCACTGTTTAGAATTTTACACCATGAGAACTAAACAAAATAATTGTTAACAAAATAAACACAATAATTAAATCAATATTAGAAATGGTTTCCAGACAGCCCCCTAATTTCAAAATATTCCTTCATATTTGACATTACTCTTATGCCCTGTACACACGATCGGAATTTCAGATGGGATAAAATCCAATGGAATTTTCCATCGGAATTCCGTTCAAGCTGTCTTGCATACACACTGTCAGACCAAATTCCGACCGTCCAAAACGCAGTGACGTACAACATGTACAATGGCACTATAAAGGGGAAGTTCATATCCAACGGCGCCAACCTTTGGGCTGCTTTTGCTGATTTCGTGTTACCGCGTGTTAGTAAAAGTTTGGTGAGAGCCGATTCGCGCTTTTCATTCTCCGTGCTTTTCAGATAGTTTTCTGCTTTTCAGTTGGTGCTTGTGGGTTCGTATCTGTCTTTCAGGGCGTGTAGTCAGGTTGTATCTGTTTTTCAGTGCGTTCTTGTCCGCTCGTTTCTGTTTTTCAGGTCATTCTTCATAGGACTTTCTGTTTATAGCCATGTTGGAAGTACGTTCTCATCGTAGAGTTCGTGCTGCGTATGGGCTTGGTGTTGGGGTTAATACTTTGACCCGAGCTCAGTCCATGAACAGGGTGAGAAAGAGTTCATGGACCAAGAATTGGTTGCTCCAGTGGGACCAATTCTCTCATATGCCTCTGCTGTGGGAAATACAGGAGAATAATCCTGATGACTTCAAGAATTATCTCCGGATGACGGACCCACGTTTTTCACAGGCTGTTGGATTTGCTGTCCCCCTATATCACGAGGCAGGACACTGTGATGTGCCAAGCCATCACTGCTGAGCAGAGGCTAGTCTCCACGTTGAGATACCTGGCGACGGGGAGAAGTCTGCAGGACCTCAAGTTCTCGACAGGCATCTCCCCCAGGCTCTGGGGATCATTATCCCAGAAACCCGTTCTGCCATAATTCAAGTTCTGCAGAAGGACTATATTAAGGTAAGTTTTCTCCTTTAACATCACATTCTATATACTTAATGTTTGCTAATGTATTGTATTTCTTTCATCATTCCCCAATTACCATGATCGTAATATTCTGTGAATGTTCCCTTTGTCCTCATGCATGCTGTAAGCTTTTAATGCTCCTTTTTTGGCCTACATGCATTTTTGCCTTCACTAACCTCTCCAGCATGCTTTCCTGGGCCCATACACACCTAGCCTAGTCACTTAACAATGTATTTTGTCAGCTCCATTGTAGTGCTTTACCCTAAACACCCCCTAAAATGTGTACAAATGTTTTTGTTCTCAATAAATTCAGGCAGAGTGGCAGAGGCTTTTTTTGGAGGGCCCCAAACTCATCTAGAACCCTCCCCCCCTAAAATGTGTACAAATGTTTTTGTTCTCATTAAATTCAGGCAGAATGGCAGAGGCTTTTTTGGAGGGCCCCAAACTCATCTAGAACCCCCCCCCCCTAAAATGTGTACAAATGTTTTTGTTCTCATTAAATTCAGGCAGAGTGGCAGAGGCTTTTTTTGGAGGGCCCCAAACTCATCTAGAACCCCCCCCCCTAAAATGTGTACAAATGTTTTTGTTCTCATTAAATTCAGGCAAAGTGGCAGAGGCTTTTCCTGGAGGGCCCCAAACTCATCTAGAACCCCCCCTAAAAAAATTCCAATGGGCCATCAGAGGGTGTGATGAATCTGATAATTGGGCCTTCTATTTTTGTCTTTAAATACTCCTTTAAATAAATGTTATACAGATGTTGGCCAAGAATGTTTTTGTTTAATCTGCTTGCAATGTTATGTGCAAAAGTACAAATTTATTTTTCTGGTTTGACTCCACTGTTTCCTTCAACGCCACAGGAATAGCAGAATGTGGCATCCCAGTTTGCCCAGCGGTGGGACCTCCCCAACTGCGGAGGGGCAATAGATGGGAAGCACGTCTGCATAGTGCCACCACCCCATTCGGGGTCCTACTATTATAATTATAAAGGTTTTAATAGTATTGTGTTAATGGCGGTGGTGTCGGCACAGTATGAATTTCTGTATGTGGACATGGGGATGAGTGGTCGGATGTCCGATGGTGGAGTGCTCGCACGGACAGAATTTGCCCAACGTCTCCAGACTGGTGGCCTGGCACTGCCACCTGATGAAGACAACGTTGAGGGCCTCCCGTTTGTTTTTATCGTGGATGAAGCTTTCGGGCTGGGACCACACCTGATGAGGCCATTCCCCCTGAGAATCCTCTCCCCGGAGAGGAGGGTTTTTAATTACCGGCTGGCCAGAGCCCGAAAGGTTGTTGAGAATGCCTTCGGGATAACGGCCACCCGGTTCCGCCTGTTCCTTACCTCTATACATATGGCGGACTACAAACTGAATCATATCGTTTTCAGCTGCTGCATACTGCACAACTTTTTAAGGAGAAATGCACCAAATTATCTGGCCACAGTTGGGCCTGAGGCCGGACTTTCAGATAATCCCCTGACAGGCCTGGATACTGGCCGTACTGGCTTGGCCCCCAAAGCGCCCGTGAAGTGCGGGAGAAATATGTAGAGTATTTTACGGGTAGGGGGGCCATTGCTATGCCAGACAATGTCTAATTTTGTTTGAAGAAGCTAGATTTTTCATTATTGCTTGTGTTTCTATCTGTCTCCCAGGTTCTCCTAGTGCACTTTAACTGCCAAGTGGATTTGTCTTTAGTAAATAACCACCATTGTCACTGTAAACAACAACTTAATTTTAAAACTGGTATTGAGCATAGAAAGAAGAAGCCACACATTGTTGATTCCAAAACTATTTTTACTCTGTGCACATTCACATGTGCGTTATAAAATTTCTGGGAAAATTCAAACCATTTTTTTAAAAACTTTTAAAACTTTTTTTTTTATGTTTCAAAAAATACAACATATAAAACTATGGAACTTACAAAGTACAACCTTTGAAAAACTGAAGGCAATATCAGACATTATATAGTGTTTAAAAAATGTGTTGCTGTTGCCTTCATGAGATAGGGGGGTGATGTCACCCCTGAACAAGCCAAATTTTGAAGATGCAAACAATTTGTGCGTAAAAATGGATATTTTCCTCCTGATCCCATGCCAAATGTCAACATGTGCTATCTCCCATCATGGGGGATCAATGGACGTGTTTTTGGGGTGCAATCCCTTCCTCTCACCTATTTGAGTTGCGAGGAAGGGGTTGCACCCTCAAAACACGTACATTGATATCCCCTGATGGGAGATAGCACATGTTGACACACTGGGGTTGATATACTAAAGGAAAATCCACTTTGCACTTGAAAGTGCACTGAAAGTGCACATGGAAGTGCAGCTGCTGTAGATCTGAGGGGGACATGCAAGGAAAATAAAAAAATAGGATTTTTTACTCACCGTAAAATCCTTTTCTCTGAGTCCATGGACCGACACAGCTTCTCTATTGACAAAGTGGGTATAATCCGTTAATTAGGAGTGACTAGGCAGAAAAACTTGTAAAAAGTGTTGCATCACACCTTCTACAGTACCGCCCAGGGGGCGGACCCTCTGGTATAACCTCTCAGTCTGCATCTCGCAGATCAGTTAGTCAAAAAGCAGTACAAACTTAAAAGGAGGTGTGGGTGCTGTGTCGGTCCATGGACTCAGAGAAAAGGATTTTACGGTGAGTAAAAAATCTTATTTACGCTTTCGTCCGTGGACCGACACAGCTTCTCTATTGACAAAGTGGGACGTCCCAAAGCAGTGTCAGAGAAAAAACGAGGGGTGGTAACAGCATAAAAATAAACTTCACCCCAAAACACAAAACAGCACTCCTCCAACGGAGGAGCTGCAACTCTAAACAGCCGCTTGCAAAACCTTGCGGCCGAAAAAGGCATCCGAAGATGCACCTACATCAACTTTGTAGAATTTTGTGAAAGTGTGAGTGGACGATCAAGTCGCCGCTTTACATAATTGGGAAACAGACGCTTGATGTCGGAGAGCCCAAGAGGCACCTATTGCCCTGGTCGAATGCGCCGTGACAGGAAAGGGGGGCGCTTGACCCTTTAAGGCGTAAGCCTGGATTACTATCTGTCGGATCCACCTAGAGATGGTGGCCGACGAGACTGCTTGGCCCTTCTTGGGACCAGCCACCGAAACAAACAGTGAGTCTGACTTCCGGAACAGGGAAGTAGCAGATAGGTATACTCTCAAAGCTCGGACAACGTCCAAGGAATGCAACGCCGACTCCTTAGGATTCGACGGCTGAGGACACAAGGATGGAAGTACAATGTCTTCATTGAGATGAAAAGCCGAAACGACTTTCGGAAGAAAGGAAGGCTGCGGCCGCAGCACCACCCTATCCTTGTGGAAAACCAAATAGGGAGCCTTGCAGGACAAGGCTGCCAGTTCAGAGGCTCGTCTAACTGACGAAACAGCCACCAAAAAGACCACTTTCTGAGAAAGTGTCAACATGGGAATATCTCTAATATTCTCAAACTGTGCCGTCTGAAGCACCGAGAGGACCAGGTTCAAGTCCCACGGAGGTAACAGGGGACGGACCGGAGGGGCCACATGTCGAACCCCCTGCACAAATGTACTCACGAGAGAGTAAGTCGCCAGGGGTCGCTGAAAAAAGACAGCCAGGGCAGATATCTGTCCCTTAATCGTACTTAAGGCAAGCCTTTGGTCCACCCCATGCTGTAAAACCAGCAGAATTCTGGAAACCAAATAGGTACGCGGATGCCATTTCATCTCCTCACACATGGAGATGTAGGCCTTCCAAGTGCGGTGATAAACCTTCCTAGGGACAGTTTTCGAGCACTTCTCATAGTAGAGATTACTGAATCTGACAGGCCACGGTCTTTCAGTACCTGGTTCTCAACAGCCATGCCGTTAAAGCCAATGACTGTAAAGCAGGATGGAGTATGGGACCTTGCGATAGCAGGTCCTTCCGTAGTGGTAGGCGCCAGGGGACGTCTGCTACCAGACGTACTAGATCGGCGTACCAAGGACACTGAGGCCAATCTGGAGCAATTAGAATCATTGGAATTCCCTCTGCCTCCACTCTGCGGAGCAGAAGAGGAAGAAGCCTTAAGGGAGGGAAGGCATAGATTAGCCGATACTGACCCCATGATGCCACCAACGCGTCCGTTGCGTCTGCCCATGGGTCTCTTGACCGGGCCACAAACCTCAATACCTTCCGATTGAGTCGGGAAGCCAGAAGATCTACGTCTGGTGTGCCCCATCTTTGGCAGAGGAGTTGGAACACCTCCAGGTGTAAGGACCATTCTCCCTGGTCCAGCATCTGGCGGCTCAGGTAGTCCGCCTGCCAGTTTTCCACACCCGGAATGTACACGGCCGACAGTGCCGGTACGCTCCTCTCTGCCCACTTCAGGATGCGAGCAACCTCCGATGCTGCAGCTGAGCTTCTTGTTCCTCCTTGATGATTGACATATGCCACTGCTGTGGCATTGTCTGACTGGATCCTGACTGGACACCCTTGCAGTCTCTGAGACCATTTGAAGAGGCACAGCCTGATCGCCCGGATTTCCAGGACATTGATCAGCAGGAGGGCTTCCTCTGGGGTCCAGCGACCTTGCGCCGACTGAACACCCCAGACTCCCCCCCAACCTGTAAGGCTAGCGTCCTTCGTGATCACTATCCAGTAAACCGGAAGAAATGACTTCCCGGCCATTAGAGCCGGTGCTGTCAGCCACCATACCAGGGATCTCCTGACTAGGTGGCTCACTCGGATTTGATAATCCAGAGATGAAGGGCATCTGTTCCATCTGGACAGAACTTCCTTCTGTAACACTCGAGTGTGGTATTGAGCATATGGGACCGCCTCGAAGGAGGCTACCATGAGGCCCAACACTCGCATGCCAAAACGGAGTGACGACCAATTCCTGGAAGTCAGCTGCCGTACTGCAGCCCCGAAGGGTCTGCAACTTCTCCACAGGGAGGAATACCTTTGCCTCTGAGGAATCCAGAATCAACCCCAGGTACACTAGGCGTTGAGTGGGCACCATACTGACCTTTGCGTGTTTAGTATCCAACCAGTCTCGAAGAGTCTGACAGGTAATGGACACGCTTACCTCTAAATTCTGAGCTTGAAGGCGCCTTCAGTAGAAGGTCGTCCAAGTAGCCCATGATAGCGATGCCCCGCTGTCTTAGAAGTGCCAGAATCGGAGCGAGCACCTTGGTGAACGTCCTGGGTGCTGAGGCAAGGCCAAACGGGAGGGCCACAAACTGGTACTGGTTCTTCCCGACAGCAAATCACAGAGACTTCTGGTGTCTGGAGTATATGGGGACCTGCAGGTATGCGTCCTTGATGTCCAAGGAGGCCAGAAAGTCCCCCAGATGGAGAGCCGTGACTACAGATCGAACCGACTCCATCCGAAATCTTTGTACCTTCACAAAGCAATTGAGGGCTCTGAGATCCAAGATTGGATGAACCCTATCAGTAGACCCTGGACCGCCCCATACAGGGCCTCCCGACGGGTCGGTAGTAGCTGGAGATTGGAGGTGATGAATCTGTCCGGTGGACAAGAGAGAAATTCTATCTTGTAGCCTGAGGAGATTACTTTGCAAACCCACCTGTCGAAGACTAGAGCTGTCCACTGAGTCGCGAATTTGCGAAGACGTCCCCCCACCCGAGAGCTGGGTGGGGGCGGACCTTCATGCGGACGCAGATTTGTCCGCAGGCTTGTTGGGTATGCGGGACCAAGGACGCCTTTGTCCTTGGGCAGGCGCTTTATCGGCCTGGGGTCTTTTCCCTGTCGCCCTAGGGGGACGAAAAAAATGCTTGCGTGCAGTAAAGGAGGGCCCTTGCCCTTGGCGTGGGCCCTTACCCTTGCTAATTTGGGGAAGCAACGTGCTTTTACCTCCTGTGGCATCCTTGATGATGTCATCCAGAGAAGCCCCAAAAAGTCTGTCGCCCGTAAAAGGCAGATCCAACAGGGCTTTCTTGGAAGTCTGGTCCGCAGACCAGCCTTTTAGCCAGATCAGGCGGTGTATTGCTACTGCATAAACCAAAGCTTTAGACAGCAGGGGAATAGTATCCATATCTGACTCGCAGACAAACCTAAGGCCCTGGACCAACTGGTCCGCCAATGTTATCTCATCAGGAGGAGCATCTCGCTCCTTAACCCCTGGAGTAGCAATCTTGCCCATTCAGTAAGTGTGTGAGACACTAGGGCCCCCTCCGAATGCCGGGCGTACTGCCGAGCCTACCACTGAGTATAGGTAGCAAGCGAGTGCTTCAGCCTTCTTGTCCACAGGGTCCTTGAAAACAGGAGCCCCTTCTACAGGAATTGTGGTGGCTCTATTAAGTCTGGACACCGGAGGGTCCACTATAGGGGGAGAGGTTCATTTCTTCAGAAAACTCTCCTCAAAGGGGTACCGTACCGCAACCTCTTTGCGGCTTTAAAGACCCTCAGTGGGTTATCCCATTCCTTGTATAAGAGTTTATCAAAAGACACACAAGGGAACACCTTAGCAGTGCGGGCAGGTCTATGAAACCCAAGTGGACCGGAGTCTCTGCTGCTTCTGCAGTAATTTCCAACTTTAGCGTATCCCGCACTGCAGTAATAAGGTCAGATACCAATGCCGTCTCGCGTACTGACCTGGACTTGGAGACATCCTCACTGTCCGGTCACGGTCTGCAGTCTCTGATGCGTCAGAATCTGGGCCCTGAGCTGTAGCTGGACCTGGTTCTGCATCAGAATTATCCCCAGAAGCTTGCAGGGGACGGGGCGTTTACTACCCCCTGTATTCCCGTGTGCTGCTTCCACCCTGGCAGCAAACGCCTCTAGGATTGCCGTCATAGCGTTCATAGACACCTCAGGGGCACCAGCTGCTAAATCTGGTGTTTCAGGGGAGAAGACATCTGGTTCAGATGTCATGCTGACCACGCTGACCCCCACAGGGCTCCAGGCAAGATATCAATAGGCCACCCTCCTGCGCTGCAGAGATGCTGGGTTACCCAGAGGACTCACCACCCTGGACAGGTACTGCTATGCTGCCGTGTGATGCGCCTGTGATGTTGTCCCACTGCTGCTGTGTCAGTCTGCTTCTTTTATCAGCCCTTCCTGTGTGAATTTTCGCGCCAGTGTAATGCACCCTAGAGGCCGGAGGCTCTCGCAAAATGGTTGCCAAAAACGTCTGTATGGAAGATAATGTGGGCTCTAAGAAAATGGCCGCCGAGCCGAAGATAGAGGTCAAGCAGCCGTAGCCCACAAAAAGATGGCCGCCGAATGGCAATATATACATACAGGGTGGACAAACATGGCCGCCGATCAGCTGATAGGGGCCAGTGGGTTTGGCCAAACCACAGGAAGATGGCCGCCGGGCAGTCACAAGAGGCCAAACTCGGCATGGACCACCTCAAAATGGCCGCCGACAGCATGGAGGAGGAAGCACACACACAGGTAAGCAGAAATGACATTTCTTTTAAATGTTAGTTACAGCCAGCCCCGCTCTGGTGGAACCCCTTAGGTGACCCCCAGCACCAAGCAACCCTTAGCTAGAAGCCCAGGGAGGAGGGAAAGGCAGGGAGAGAGGGAAGAAAGGGGCCACAACCACTTACTTGATCTCTCCAGGAATGTCCAGCTAAATCACCCAGCCGAGGCAGGGGAGTTTTACTTACCTATCCTGCATGTATTATGCTGGAAGACATTCCAAACAGATCATCGTCCGCGCACGGAAGGTGACTGTTGGCCAGGCATGCTGTGATTGGACCCAAAAGGGACGATCATATGTATGCCCTGGAGCGTGACGCTCACCGGACAGACTGCTGCGACTCGGCCGTAAGGTCAGCCGAAGCTGATCGGTCCGATGCAGGCCCTGGAGCGTAGGCTCACCGGCCACCCGTGGAGATACGGGCATGTCGTGGAAAACCCAGCGCGTAGCTAGGGTCGGCACACGCTCGATGGCCGAAACTGGGGAGACTACAAGGATCGAGGATCCAGCCTGTCACCCAGTCGGCAGTTGATCGAAGACTGCAGGAAACAACAAATGTAGCAAAAAAATATATATTTTTTCCCCCGGACCAATGGGCGCGAAGGGAGCCATGTCCTACTCCTTGCTAGACAGAAAAAAACTGATCTGCGAAATGCAGACTGAGAGGTTATACCAGAGGGTCCGCCCCCTGGGCGGTACTGTAGAAGGTGTGATGCAACACTTTTACAAGTTTTTCTGCCTAGTCACTCCTAATTAACGGATAATACCCACTTTGTCAATAGAGAAGCTGTGTCGGTCCATGGACGAAAGAGTAACAGCATTTTAGCTTGCACAAGATTGGATGATAAAATCAGCAGAGCTTCCCCTAATTTCAGAGCTTCCTCTCCGATTAACAGCGATCTACAGCGACTGCACTTCCATGTGCACTTTCAAGTGCAAAGTGGATTTTCCTTTAGTAAATCAACCCCACTGTGTGCATCTTCAAAATTTGGCTTGCTAAATTACACAAAAATGTTGAAAGTTAGTACACAAAAACGTTAAATGGTGGCATTACGAAGATCTTTAGACTCTCCCCAACACATCAATCATGTTCTTAATTTGTTGGTCAAAACAATTGAGTTTGTGCCTTATAATGTCTATTTTTACGACTCATAACCATGAGGTCCTGGATTATGATTTGTGCGCTACCACTTGAGAAAGGAGGAGATTGTTCTTCAACAAGCAGCTCATCACCTAAAAACCAAAGGTAAAAAAACATGTCTTATAAATATGCATGCATGCATCTATTCCCTGAATCTGTGGTGTATGACACTAACCTGTTGTGGTGACAATTTCGCACACTTTCTCCACCTCTCCTTCCTCCACCTCTCCTTCCTCCACATCCTGAGGTTGGGGTTCTCTCTGAGGTTGGGGTTCTCTCTGTTCTTTAGGAGGTGTTGGGTTCCTGGGCTCCTCAGAGTGGTGTCCTCCGAGTCTTCGCTCCCCTATGAGAATGAAACAAAAGGTATACTTAAAGCACACAGATATTTAAGGGCAGAAATAGGAATATGAAACATTGCTTGGAAGTGGGGTACAATTGTCTGTTTTGGCAGAGTTCCAAGATGAAGACATGATTTATTAGTTTTCCAAAGATGGAATACTTACCTTTTTTGGCCAAGTTACACACATGGAGACACCCCAAGAATCCACTGGAGCACCTGTGTGGGACACCCTAAAAAGGTTGTTCTGGTGTCCCTCACTATAGTGCTCCTGAGTTCAGATGTGTAACCAGCTGCTGAGTGATCTCTCCTTTACACTGAATAAAGTTTGCATTTCACATTCTAGTTACAAACACATCTAGACAACAATGTTCTAAACGTTGTTTTAATACAAATAGGCATGACCAAATGTGGTTTACCTGTATCTGCGCAAAACATCGTATTTTGTGGACGAAAAATGTTTACTACGAACGATTATACTTTGGCCACTAACCTGAGAGTTGCCATTTTAAAATGTCCAACCAGTCAATAAAAGCACATGGAGCAACATGCAAGTATAATAATCAAATGATTTATAACACAGGAGAAATACTTACTTTTTGCAAGCATTTTTTTGATCTTCCTGTACTGCTCCGGCTCCCTCAGCCTCAGGTCAGACCACCTTTTTCTCAGCTGTTCTTTGGATCTCCTGACCCCAAATTTCTGTTACAGACTACTCACCACTTTTCTCATTATTTTGGCCTTTCTGACATTTGGGTTGGTGTATAGGGATGAGCTTCGAGTTCGAGTCAAACCCATGTTCGACTCGAACATCGCCTGTTTGGTTGTTCGCCGAATTGCGAACATTATGGGCCGTTCGCGCCAAATTCGAGTGGCCGGTCACGGCCCATAATTCACTGCGGCATCGCAGTGCATTGCTGGCTGATGATTGGCCAAGCATGCACTATGACCCGCATGCTTTGGCCAATCACAGCGTGGAAAAAACGGAGAGCCATAATTGGCCAAAGCCAGGGTGGCTTTGGTCAATTATGCCTCAGGGGATTTAGTACACGCCCCACACTATCTAAGGCGGCTGGAAGTCAGACTTGTGTAGTGTGTTGCGGTGTTGGTTAAAATACAGACGGAGAGAGAGAGACAGTGTATTTTGATTTGAGTTAGATAGAGCAGGCAGGCGAGTCAGTTAGCTGCAGTTACAGTGTGTAGAGGATATATATGCATCCTAGGTGTTATATATATATTTACACACTGTATTCAGTTTAGCTAGATACGTTCCTGTTATTCTCTATACTGTGACAGGCTGGCAGGTGATTGTACTAGCTGCAGTGTTTCACTTAGTGTACTGTGTCCTTTGCATAGCGTTCACCTAAAGCTTACCTGAATACAATTAGTGGTGTTCTCATACAAATACAGGCAGGGAGCTGCAGTATTTTATTTTAGTGTCCTTTGCACAGTGTGCACCTAAAGCTTACCTGAATACAATTGCTGGTGTTCTCATACAAAAACAGGAAGAGAGCTGCAGTATTTTTCTTTAGTGTCCTTTGCACAGTGTGCACCAAAAGCTTACCTGAATACAATTGCTGGTGTTCTGATACAAATACAGGCAGGGAGCTGCAGTATTTTGCTTTAGTGTCCTTTGCACAGTGTGCACCTAAAGCTTACCTGAATACAATTGCTGGTGTTTTGATACAAATACAGGCAGGGAGCTGCAGTATTTTGCTTTAGTGTCCTTTGCACAGTGTGCACCTAAAGCTTACCTGAATACAATTGCTGGTGTTCTGATACAAATACAGGCAGGGAGCTGCAGTATTTTGCTTTAGTGTCCTTTGCACAGTGGGGACCTAAAGCTTACATCAATACAATTGCTGGTGTTCTGATACAAATACAGGCAAGGAGCTGCAGTATTTTGCTTTAGTGTCCTTTGCACAGTGTGCACCAAAAGCTTACCTGAATACAATTGCTGGTGTTCTGATACAAATACAGGCAGGGAGCTGCAGTATTTTGCTTTAGTGTCATTTGCACAGTGTGCACCTAAAACTTACCTGAATACAATTGCTGGTGTTCTGATACAAATACAGGCAGGGAGCTGCAGTATTTTGATTTAGTGTCCTTTGCACAGTGTGCACCAAAAGCTTACCTTAATACAATTGCTGGTGTTCTCATACTAATACCACAGGCAGGGAGTTCAAAATTACAAACAGATTCTACGTAACAACAAACCTACAGTCCCTGTCTTGTTTGCACCGCCTGTATACTGCTGTTCAGAGTATATAGGGCCTGGGGGCCCCACGCCTTTCCTTTTTTTAATTTGGGTGCAGGATTCCCCTTAATATCCATACAAGACCCAAAGGGGATGGTAATGGGCTGTTGTGGAGATTTTTATGGAGATGTATTTAATATGTATTGTCATAGTGTCACCCAGTGTTAGTACTTCCGCAACCCGCTCTAAAAGAGCTGATTGGGGTAGTCTGAGGCTGGTTGAATCCCGTCTGATAGGGGAAAACGTTTTGAGGTTGGAGTGTGATGTTTGCAGGGTGCGGATATGTCCGCCAACGGGGGCCCTCTGTGCATTAGCATGGACGATCGTTAAGGAGGGGATATGCTCGCTCTGCAACAACATCATTGGTTATGAGCAGATGCGTACTCTTGTCTCTGCTGTGTCTGATCAACATTGGTTGGAGTTCGTAGTGCGCATCTGCAAATAGACTCCCTCCCCCATTCAATAATAGTATAATCTTAATATGCGTTATTCTATGGAATAGCGCAGAATAAGAATTCCTATCAACGGTAACTTTAGCCATCCTACGTTATTGTATTCATGTATGACATCTCCTGTTGGAAGGAATGTCCAGGTATTGTCATTTTCCTGTGAGGAAGGAACATCCTGTGAGGTTCCCGCCCATGGGGGAGGGGATTGGTTGCTGCAGCCAATCACCTCCTGTGTGAGATCTTTTGAGTTTAATAAAAGCCTATGATTAGGCGTCGGCTAGTCAGTCTATGCTGGAATGGCCTGATGAGAAGATAAGCTTTTGTGGTGCTGCCTTTCTTGGATGAATGATGGGATGACCGGTGAGTGGATTTTAGCAAACTTAGACTAAAGATAGCATTATTGCAAAAAGATGAAATCTGATGTGTGCTTAGATAGCACAGGAATTATAGGCTGTGTGCTCTGTAAACAGCAGCCTGGAATTCCACAACAGAATGGCGACCATGAAGGGACCAATTGTGGCCTCTTTGAGCATCAGATCAGCAGAGGAGGAGAGTGGACCTGCGATGTGATTGATGCGTAAAGAGGCTGTACTTTGAAACGAACAAAAAAAAAATATTTTGTCTTTTTGAAATCATGCTTTATGTTTGCAGCGTGTGCATGTGTGTGTGTGATTTTGTCATGGGTCGTATGCCTGTGAATTTGATTGTGTGTGGGTATGCCTGCATGTGCCTGTGTGATTAGATTGTTTGTGTGATGTAGGACATGTGTACCCATGAGTGCGATTGAAATTGTGTAAGAGATGGCTGTTTGTGCGATGTACTGAGCAGTCTGCTGCCAGCCATGTCTGCTGCATTGTTCTGGTCCTTGTGAGCCATGAGGTTTCGTGGGGGAGGGGCAGGCAACATCTCAATTACAATGGTAAAAGTTGGTGACTTTCTGTAAATAGCATGCAGGAGTTTTGTAGTGGGAGGGCCCTGAGAGATGATCTGATGGAAACTGTGGGCTGTAAGAGTGTAACTAAGCGAGAAATATAAACTGTATATTGTGTATGAAATGAAGGTATAGATGTGGGATTATTCAGCCTGCAATGTGTGTGTTTGACTGAGCTTTTTGTATTTCTCAGAGGTTTGTTTGTGAACCATGTGCTTGAATGGGGGAAGGGCTTGCCCACTGTTTTGTGTTGCAGGGGCTTTGCCCTGAGGGAAAGACACTCTAAGCAGATGTACAAGCAACATTGTACTGTATGTGTGTGGTGTTTGTGATTTCTATGAAAAATAGAAATGGATAAATTGTGATTTTTGCCTTTATAGGGGACAAAGACACATGTCCCCATAAGTGTAAAAATATTTTAAGTAAAGTGCTTGGTTTTTGAGTTGAAAGTTCCCGCCGCATATCCAAGTGGCCAGGCATTGCTAGAAGGCAGACAATAGTATGTCTGTGCAATGGCTTTGTTATGGAAGCTGAGGCCACTGTGTGTGTGAACTTTAGGTAGAGAAAAGTGGTGAATATCTCAGAGTATATGAACTTAGAGAAATGAATATGTTTTTAATATTGTCATGTAACTCACATTTATTGAATGTGCTGTTTAGTTGGCAAAAGGGAGGCTAAGTTTGTAAGTGTACATGTGGTCCTTGTAGAGTGTAGCTGACACCTTTTTCAGTGGATTTTGATAATAATTTAGAAAAGTTTCAATGGTGTAGTCAATCTTTGTGGAGAAAAACATTTTTGGTTCTCTAGTGAAGAGATGCTGGTTTTGGCGGGAAAAAGTAATGGCGCCATTCTTGGCTTTTGTTAACCTTGCGGTCTGCCTGCCATTTTGAGGCGCAGTTTTGTCTTAGCCTGTGGGTATCCTATAAGGGAAGGTACAGCCACCTTTCCTTTGGGTGTGATGATATGTGACCATACTGTGGTATTCGTCAGCTATGTTGCTGATAGAATTTCTCAGTTTTTGATGTTTAGTGCGAATTGGGTAGTGCGGCCTTTTTAACCTGCTGGAGGCCATTTGTGTTTGTCTTTGTGTGGGGGAACCCATGTGGTGTTCATTGTGACGTCCCATGCTGGTTTTGGCGGGAAAAATTGCATGCGTCAATGGCGCAATTTTTGTTGTCCATGAGGTGCTGTGGTGGGTCATCCACCATTTTGTAGTCCTGGCTTGTCGGCCATTTTGAGAGACGTTTACAGTTTGAGATAGGAAGTTCCAGTTTAGCAAACACGGCTCCTGAATATGCTGTATTGGCATTTGTTGATCGGCGCAGTTTTCTTATGTTTTATGCGTTTACAGTTTGACCTGTGCACTGCTGGGAAGAGTAGTGAGACACCAGGGGGACATACTGAGAGACTGGTTTTTGTTTAATGAATTCGCTGGTTTAAATTGCTTTTCTAAGCATCACCTTTTGAGGTGAGTTGAGAGGTATCTTAAAATAGTGCGGTTTTACCCCGAGGGGCCACAACGTGCTTGCGGACACACGCACATGCTGGGGCCTATTTATGGATGGGATCTGGCTGGCCTACCAGCAGTTGGAGTGTGGGAGGAGGCCAACGCAGACACAGGGAGGACATGCAAACTCCATGCACATGATGTTAGGTTGGGGATTTCTCTGTTTTCATTTGGGTGAGTGTGGGCTATTGCAGGATCGGCTGACTTAGCAGTATATGAGCAGGGGTTTGGGGTTTTGGATTTTGGTTTTAAGAAAAAACTTCACTTTACACTGAATTTTGATAGATTGTAAGACTAACAGAGTTTTTGTACAATGATGTGTTTTTATGTTTAAATATTTGGGAGTTTCCGAGAGGGCAATTCATTTTTTTTGGAACTTGTACTGTATAGCCATCTCTTGGCAGGAGTTTGTATTTTGGGTCCCAACTTATGGTTTGACTTCCAGGGAATGTGGGTCAGGGGGGATTCCCTCCCATTTGCAAAGGGGGGTTTACTCCATCATTTCCTTGACAAGGTTTTAAATGGTTGAAATATATATGATGTGTAGCCATGGATTTTTTGGAGTCTTGATAGACAAGGCGATTATGGCTAACGCCTCCCCTCCCCCTCCCTCTTCCTGAACAATTGATATGTAAATAAACCAGTTTGGTTTTTTTAAGTAGCTGAGCATAACCGGAAGTTTCTTTTCAGCATTTATATATCAGCAGAAAGTTGGTGGGAGGAGCTTGGGGTTGTCTGAATGAGATTTGTGCTTGGAAGGAAAATGGAAAGCATTTTGGCGTTTAAAAGTCTTTTATATTTTGTTCCAGTTTTGTGAAGTTTTGTACTGTAATACAGTTTTGGGTAGAGAGAAAAACAGGGGGTATCACCATTATTTTATCATCTAGATACAGAGAGAAGCCACATTGTTCTGCAGGTGGTAAACTGGCGTAAGTGTTCTGTGAGGTTTAGTCTGACAACGCAGTGTATGGGTGTATAGCGGAAAATGCTTGTGTATGCATGCACTGTGAGGGGTAGAGGCCTAATTCGGGGGTTGATCTGTGGTTGTTGCTTTGGGACAACTAGCCATAGAGTTGACGCCTCGGTTAGGGTTTCTAGTTGGAGGACTTGACCATATAGTGGTTGTAGTTCTGCAATTCACCGTATAAGAAGACACCGGGCGGTGATCTCCGAAATGGGTGCAACGGTTTAACCTGGACGCAGGTTTAAGACGATAAGCCGATTCGAATCGCCATGGACACAAGGAGGTCTGTAAAAAGGGAAGGAATGGAGGCTTCCCATAGTCAGACGGTCACACAGTGCACGAAGCCTAGTTTTGGGGCAAAGGCCTTTGAACCCCAAAAAGATTAACATAGGTGGTCCAAGGATACTATTTTGGGTATCCCTCTGGAATGGATGTAGTTGAGCTGCGGCTTCAGAAATCTGTAATGATGAGGAACGGTGGCTCATGCCCGTTTGTTTGAACCTTGTATGGCTGGTACATGGAAGGTTCTCGAGCTGCTCTCATAGTTGTCCCATTGTATCTTTTTTCTATTGCTGAAAGAGTGAAGGTAGAATTCTGGCTGTTTGTTTTTTTCATTTTTGGTTTTGGAAACTTTGAAGTATCTCCCCCACGTTTGTATCTGAGTGTTTATATGTAGTAACGTGAATATGTTCGAACTTACCGCGGCGATCCTTCGATGCGTCGCGGCTGTTGTATTTTTGTAGGAACGGGAAAAGTAATGCCCCGTACACACGATCGTTTTTCATGCCGTTAAAAATGCCATTTTAAAAAATGGCCATTAAAAATGATCATGTGTAGGCTCCAGAGCATTTTTAACGACGTGAAAACCGCCATTAAAAATTCCGGACATGCTCTCTTTTTTCACGTCGTTTTTCATGTCGTTTTTTTTAACGACGTTAAAAACGATAGTGTGTATGCTTTCACGACGTGAAAAAAAACGCGCATGCTCCGAAGCAACTATGAGACGGGAGCGCTCGTTTTGGTAAAGCTAATGTTGGAAATGGAGATGGCACATTCGTCACGGTGGAATTAATAGCATCGTTTTAATGCTGCGCATTCCGTTCTTCTTTTGATAATGCTTTAAAATGACCCTCTTTTGATAATGACATTGAGAGTTTTATGCCAAACTTGTTTCTAAAGTAATTCCAAATTGCTCTAATGATTATAAAATATTATTTATAAGCCGCACCTCCCTCCTAAATAATACTAATAATAATAAAATAATGTAATTCTCCTTTTTTCTTTAAATTTTATATTATTTTTTTTTATTTATTTTTTTGGCCTTTTTTTAAGTATTTTGGCTTAAATTATTCTTGTGTAAAGTTACCACAACAACCTTCCAAATGTGTCTCATTTGGCCTCAGGGAGGTTTGTGTCCCCTGATAATAACAATAATATAATTTGAGATGTCCCTGCCTGCTTCCTAGCAAGCTCTCTTTTGAAATACAAATCACATAGTCAAGTATTTAAAGGGCACTCAATTTTTTTTTATTTCAGAACATTAACAAATTAAAGTGGAAGGCAGCACTGGAGAGCCTGCTTGCATTTGTGCATCCCTTTCACCCCACAACAACCATACAAGATGTCCAAAACAAAATAGAGATTAGATCCCCCAAAAAAATGAGCCCAATCTTGTCTTGAGCTCCCAGAGGTCAGGAGCCACAGCAGATAAGTCCTATATGTCCCCAGTCTGTGGTACTACAGCAGGCATTATTTTCTCCTCTTCCTTGTAGCCTTCTCTCCAGCCTTCTCTGCAGCCTTGGTTGGTTTCTTCCTTGGAGGCTGGGGATCAGGAGGAGAGGTTGTGGCAGGAGGAGTAGTAGGAGGAGGAGGAGGAGGTGGAGGAGTAGGGACAACCTCCGTTATGTCCGTGTACCTAGTGAGTTCACCCAGCACGCCCTTATTGATGACTTTCAATAGCAGGGTCTCACTGAAATTTTTTTGCTGCAACTCCATTTGCCCTAGTTTGTGGGCGAGGACTGCGGCAAATCCCTCATCAACAGAGGGTGCCTCTCTGAGGGCCGCTGTTGCCTCTCTGAGGAAGGCCCTGGTTTCCTCCTCCACCTGCCTACCTCTCCTTGGCCCTCGTGGTTTAACTACCAGGGGAGGCATCTGGGCTCTTGTGCTGGGCCCAGCCTCCTCCTGGGTGCCACTGGGCCCAGCCTCCTCCTGGGTGCCACTGGGCCCTGCCTCCTCCTGGGTGCCACTGGGCCCTGCCTCCTCCTGGGTGCCACTGGGCCCTGCCTCCTCCTGATCCCCAACATCACCCTCTTCCTGGCTCTGCTCTGGCTGTAAAAAAAGAAAGGGACATTATTTATTTTGCCACATCATCATTCACAGACATTGTTCACCTCTAGACATTGTTGAAATCAATGCCTAAAGTTATGTCATTTTCATTGATTACGCATCCTGGTTTTGTTGTCTTGGGCACATAAAATTAGGCCACTACTGTATCTTGCTCTTCACAAACTTTATTGGTAGAAGTGTACATACCTTTAACAATACTAACATCTATTTAAAATCTACAATTTTGTACGATAGAAATATAGATAGCAAAACTTTACCTGGCTCCATATCTCCAAATCTGCCTCCTCAAGGCCCTGATCTTGATCCTCAGAGGAAGCCAGAGCAGGGTTGACAGGAAGGCTGGAGGACTGGCTGCAGGGAAGGCTGGAGAGTTGGGTACAAGGAAGGCTGGATTGACCTCTGGGGGGAAGGGTGGAGAGAGATTCCCGCACTTCCAGCTGGTCATCCAGAAAAGCAAGCTTACTGTAGTACCACAGACTGGGTTTATAAACCTTATCTGCTGGTGCACCTGACCTCTGGGACCTCAGGACCATAGTCCTCTGGGTCCTGTATGTCCCTCTGATGGTCGCAATTTTGTTTTTGACATCTTGGAGAGTTGTTGTGGGTATCTTTGTTTGCACAAATGCAAGCAGGCTCTCCAGTGCTGCTTTCCTGGCGTCTTTATTTTTATTACCGCCACTTTTTGTTTGCCATAATATAGGGAGCTCTTGCCATTTGTCGATGAACTCCCCCATGAAGTCTGGGTTTTTAAAAGTATTCATGATATCTGTAAAAGCGAGAAACCAAAAAAAATATATATTTCAGGCAACATTCCTCAACTGTGCATTGTCTACATATTTTGAGCACACAAATCTCCTCGTCTGATGAACCTCAAAAAGTAAAATTGTTAGGTACCTTGGTCACGACGTTCGTTGCTAACTCTCTCTCCCGAAAAATGAACGTATTTCCCAGACATGGATCTTCACTTTATATACACAGCGCATGCGTGAAACTCCGCACGCTTTCCCCGCCCCTGACGTTCGATATTGTACTTTCCCCACCCCTTCTCGCTCGTAGTGCTGAACAAAACATGGCGGAGACACAGGTGGATGAGATTACCTCTACAGAGGATGAAATTATAGAGGAGCCCAAATCAAGACCCAGGAGATATAAGGCATCCAACATGTCATTCGAGGAAATGGTGGAGATGGTCGCCATTTTAAAGAAGGAGGATTATGATGCCAAGCATGGTCCGTATAAAAGGCCTAATCTGGTCAAGTCCAGAATTATGGGCAAAGTGGTCAAAAGTCTCCACCAAAAATTCGGGGTGTGCAGAACGAAGGAACAGCTCAGAAAACGATGGTCAGATCTGAAGTTGCGGGAGGCCGACCAATATAAAAGAATCAATAAAGTTATATTAAAAAGTAAGTTGTTTTTTTTGAGTTTCCATGGTACATATTATTTTCTTGTATTCTGTCGTGTATTTTTAACTTTCATATAGTACACTGAAAGATACCATCTTTTAGGTTCGTCCGCATAGTAAACGGACGTATTAAACCTCTTTCTCCGTACAGTTCCACAAACGATGTTTTAGGATCATCCAGTGTGAACACCCATGTTTTTTGGTTTATTTGGGGGAGTACATTTGGGCCACACTTATTTTTGGTGTGCTAATCCAAAGGACATTTGTTCATTTGAAAAAACGATATGCATGGTAATGTTAAAGGGAGTGAATGCTCAGCAGCTGATGAAACATCTGAACGCAGTAGTACAAGTGTGGGCCTAAAGCCAAAAAGCTTGAGGGAGTCACACACAGGTGATCCAGTGTAGATACTTTGGGGTGTTACAATGTTTCAAATTTGTTTACAAAATGTATATGCTCTGTTTTGGGCTATGTATCCAATCATTTGTCCCGGTTGGCACAGGGGGTAAAAATTAAAATGGAGCATGCTTCAAAAGAATGATTACCAAGTTTTTTTTCATGTTTCTTATTTTAGCAAAATTGAGTCGCTACTAATGAAACTATTCCTTTTATTTCAATCTCCCTAGGGATTCGAAAAGCTACCTCAGATGAGACGAGAATTGCAATACCTACAACAATACCCCCAGAACCCCAGGATGGAGAGGAATGTGATGTTGTGGAAGTGGAAAGTGGCACCACCACAGGTCAGAGTGAAACCAGACACATGCATGTTAAATAGATGTAGGCCTACATATTCTATCCTACATATTTCTTTTTACATTTAGGTGCAGTTCTGGCCGAAGACCCCAATAAGTTGACACATCACAGTGCCCAGATCCTGATCCAATACCTGATGGTCTGCTGTCGTGACCTCGAAAAAATTAAGGGAGATTTGCTAGAGATCAGGGCAAATACAAAGCGGGTGGAGGAAAGGCTCCAAAATATCATGGCTGTGCTTGGGCGTGTCTAATGTTTTTACACCAAATAACGTTTTACTTGCAGAGATTTCTATTTTTTTTGGTTATTTTACCCTTTAATGACTAGCACATGTTTAGCTTTTTCAAAATTTGGAGAAATATAGTTTGTTTATGCATGGCTGGTCATGCGTTTTACTACACCTGAAATTAAGGGAACATCCACATTTCTAAGTAAGTTGCCCACCTAAACAAAAAAAATAAAGGTATTTTTACATAACAAATCATTGTGGCTTCATTATGTAAATGTGGTGCTGAGTGAACTAATCAATGTTTGGTGTTTACACTGACAATGAAGGCTAATTAAAAGATTTTTTAATCCACATGGCAAAACAAGTGCACTAGGTAAACCTACCAGAAACATCAAACATTATACAATAAAAATGACAAACCAATCTTTACTCAAGAAAAAGTTTTATTTTTTTGATATAAAATTATTAGAGATTGTCTGGCATTTCAATGGCCCCCCCTACCCATAAAATAGTCCACATATTGGTTACGGACCTCACGTCCGGTTGGGGGGGCCAAGCCAGGACGGCCAGGTTCCAGGGCCACCAAAGTTTCTGCATTGATTAAAGAGGCCTCAGGCCCACTCAAAGATATATAACTCGTTGAATGCACCCTTAGGAAATTATGCAGCACACAGCACGTCATAACCACATGGTTCCATTTGTATGGGGCAAGGTGGATGGAGGTAAGGAAGAGGCGAAATCGGCTGGCCATGATCCCAAACGCATTTTCCACCACCCTTCTGGCTCTGGCCAGCCGATAATTGAAAACCCTCCTCTCAGGGGTGAGGGTGCGTTGCGGGAATGGCCTCATCAAATGGGGTCCCAGGCCAAACGCCTCATCCGCCACAAACACAAAAGGTAGTCCCTCCACATTCTGCTCCGCTGGTGGCAAGGCCAGCAGACCCAAAAGGAGCCGTTCTCCAAACTCCGTCTGGGCAAAAACTCCTCCATCAGACATCCTGCCATTCTTGCCAACGTCCACATAGAGGAACTCGTAGGTGGCCGACACCACTGCCATCATCACGACGCTGTGGAACCCCTTATAATTATAATAAAAGGATCCCGAATGGGGTGGTGGGACGACCCGAACATGTTTGCCGTCGATGGCTCCTCCACAGTTCGGAAAGTTCCATCGCTGGGCAAACTCGGAAGCCACATTCTGCCATTCATGTGGCGAAGAAGGGAACTGTGGAATTAAAGAAATAACAAATTAATACTTGGAGCCAGAAACATTGAAAGCTGATTTCATACACACATTCATGGCCAACATTGGTAGAAACTGTTCAAAACATAAAAAATTGGAAGCAAGAAAAAAAAATAAAAAAATTATGGGGGGGTTTGGGTTGAAGATGAGTTGGGAATATCACGCATGAAGGCTGTAGCACTCTGTATTGAAGTTAACAAAAATGAAACATTCCTAGGCAAAATTTAAGGGTGCGTTTTGGGTAAAGCACTACGATGGAACATATAATAAAAACATGGAAATGACAAGGCAAGGTAGGTATGGCCCCAGGATAGCATGCTGGAGAGGTTAGGTAAGCCAAATTTACAGGTAGGCCTCAAACCCCAAACTTTAAATAATAAAACATGGGGAGAAAGGGGACATTCCCTGCAGCTAAGAATCATGTGAATTAGGGACTGCAAATAAAGCAAATTAAAAATATCCAAAAATAAAAACCATACAATGTGAATTTTTGAAGAAGAACACTTACCTTAATATAGTCCTCCTGCAAAACTTGAAGGATGGCAGAACAAGTCTCTGGTATAATGATCCCCAGAGCCTGGGGGGATATGCCTGTGAAGAACTTAAGGTCCTGCAGGCTTCTCCCAGTAGCCAGGTATCGCAACGTGGCGATGAGCCTCTGCTCAGCACTGATGGCTTCCCGCATAACGGTGTCCTGCCTGGTAATATAGGGTGACACCAAAGCCAACAGCTGCTGAAATACGGGGTCAGACATCCTGAGGAAATTCCTGAAATCATCAGGATTATTCTCCCTGATCTCCCGCAACAAAGGCATGTGACAGAATTGGTGCCGCTGGAGCAACCAATTCTTGGTCCATGAACTCCTCCTGACCCTGCTCATGGCATGGAGTCGGGATACAGCATGAACCCCTGCACCAACTACAGCACGAACTCTACGACGAGTACGTAGCCGCAACATGGCTAGATAACGGTCGGCTGAACAGAACGAACTAGAAGAACGCACGGAAGAACAGCAAGGCCTATGAAGAACAAGCTGAAAAACACGAACGTGCAGAGCAGGCCGCACTGAATAAACAGATACGAACTGACTACAAGCAGTGCTAAACAGGTACGAACCCACAGGCGCAAACTGAACTCCCGAAAACGATCTTCAAAGCACGAAGACTGAAAAGCGCAAATCGTCTCTCACCAAACTTTTACTAACACGCGGAAACACGGAATTAGCAAAAGCGTCCCAAAGGGTGGCGCATTCGAACGGAACTTCCCCTTTATAGTGCCGTCGTACGTGTTGAACGTCACTGCGCTTTGCTTGATCGTTTTTTTTAATGATGGTGTGTACGCAAGGCAGGCTTGAGAGGAAACATGAAAAAAAACGAGGAGAAAAACGTTGGTTTAAAAAATGACATTAAAAACGATCGTGTGTACGGGGCATAAGGGTTACAGAGGGTTTTGTTTGAATCAGTTTTGAAAGAATGTCATTGACAATTTACCAATGTACAGGAATGTCATTATTGTTTTCCATTCTTTGCAGGTTAAATATGAAGGATAGAGTAATGATTTTGCTTATAAGTATTTTTCAGGTCCAAGGAGTTTGTACACAGAGAACAGGTGTATGTAGACAGCGGTACATATGGATAAATATGAGTCTAAGGCGGTAAAAGTATCATAGGCTATTTCATTGTTTCTTTTTTCCTGCACCACACATTTCTTCCTTCAGTCTGTAATGAGGAAGAAAAGGGGGGAGAAGTGATAAATGTAAGAGTGACAGTTTTTTTCAAACTAATAATAACCTCTGTAATTCTAACCAAGTTTGTGCCAAGACTGTCTTTCTTTAATAGAATTTGAATCGGCAAGCAGCAGTCTGGTGAAGTAGGTTCCCATCCCAGAGGCTAAGAACCTTTTGTCAATGGTTTCAGGTATTGTAAGCCACGCACAGGCTATGCAGTGACCACAGTCCCGATGTCTGGGTTATTGTCATATGAGGGTTGTTTGGAGGTCAGTCAAAACCATAGTCGTACTCTCCTTATTAGCTGTCACTTATATTCTCGGCTGACATAAAACACTCAGACGAGCCGAGAAAAATGAAGTTCAATGCTTCTGAGCATGCGTCGACTTGATTCTGAGCATGCATGGGTTTTTTCTCCGTTGGAGTTCAACACAGACAATCAGAATTTCCTATCGGTTTTTTTTTTCCCATCAGAAAAATTTAAAACATGTTCTATTTTTTAACACCGATGGAAAAAAGATGGGGCCCACACACGATCGTTTTTTCCGATGAAAAAAGTCCATCGGACTTTTTTTATCGGAAAAACCGACCGTGTGTACAGGGCATTAATGGTGTTTGGGACCTGAGCATAGCTACGACACCCCAGAAGCCATTGAGGATGCTTCTTTTTTTTTTTTTTTTTAAAAGGTTGCAAAGCTGACCAAAAATATCTAAATAGAAGACAATCTAAAGTTTCAAGAGTCTCCAAGTTACTTTATGGCATGCAGGAAAAATAGGCATTACTTGAATCAAGATAAAAGTAAGAGAATAAGATTTTATTTCCTTCCTTTTTCTACTTCTGTGAGTTCATTGGAAAAACTGCAGGTACTAAGAATAGGCGTCTCCTATGGTGAATCCAACCCTCCAAGGCCTGCAAGCTCACACATTTCTCATAGAGACTGGAAAGGTCCAGTGTCTGTGGAAAGGTACTGATATTCTACCTAATCCCTGAAAAAACTGATCAGAACAAGAAAATTAAGAACCCAAGTCACCAATGTCCCATGCCTAACAAACCACACCCAATTAGGAAGTGTATCAGCTTCAGAAAGAAACCCTTATGCTTATGTAGCGGCCTCACCCCGACCTCTTTAGCTAGGGGTATGTCGAGCGACAGAGTGAGGTGCGCTACGGCCCATGTCCTCCCCATAGATGTGGGTGAGGTGAAAGCCAGTACCAATCTTTTCCTCGGGCCAAATGTGTGCTGGTTACGAGGGTCAGTCCTTCCGTGCCAGAATCTCCCTTTGTTCCCATCAACAGAGTCCATACACCCATCAAAGTCCAAACTCAGGTTTATTGCGTATCTCCACATACAGTCAAATGCAACGGCATGATACGATGGGGAAGCAGGTCGAGGCACTGTACAGGTTCCTAGTCCCTACACTCCCTGTGCTATGACCAGGGGTTGCAGGAGTCTTGATGAAAGCTCCTCCGCTGTGCTGTAGCCCCTATCAGGGGAAGATGTCCTCCAAGGGAGTTACCGAAGGCCCATCCGTCACCGGGTTGACACCGCACCGGGTCTTCGGACGGGTGACCTCCCCAGCCTCCTCACCTCAGATGCGGGTCCCCTCGCAAGGGGCGCCCTGGAACAACTTCACCCTCGCGGGACCCAGTCGGAGTCACCGGGTCCCAGGCCTCCTTAATAGTACCTCACCCCAGGCTGAAGGTGCCCGGGATGGACTCCATCTTCATTCCGGCCAGGCCTAGGGCGCCTAGGCCGGAACCTTGAACCGCCCGCACCCAGGCCTAAGGTGCCTGGGTGCGTGAAGAGATGATCCCCCAAAGACCTCGTGGCGAGGGCGTCTCCCCCTTTTATCTCCTCCCATCGACACCACGGCGGGTTCCCCGCCCCAGCCGTACCATCTCCAGGAAGGGACAAAGAAGGGTAGCACTGCGGTAGTGATTCCACCCCGAGCCAGTAGGTACACTGACACCCACTGGTCGAAGAGAATATTACACCACCCAATCCTCCACGAATAAGAAAAAGGGGTCTAATCCCTGACATAATTACACACCTGGGTCTCTCTACCCCCAGGTGTATCCCACTAACTTTGAAGACCCCGCTACACACTCCCCCTTGTGATTTGACGCTGGTCCCCAGCGTCAGGGGCACACCCATGTCTCCCAAGGAGTGGTGACATGAAGTGGGCCCCAGAGGCTATCCCTCAAATTTTGGATACTGTGTGTGCCAAGACCTGCTCCAGGGGAAAGGAACTATAAAACATTAAAACTTTTGTATAAAACATCTGTTATGTACACATATACAATCCCTCTCGTCACTGTCTAAAAACCACCCCATACTCAGTAGTCTTGACCGACGAATCTCCTGCAGAAGGGAAACAAAAAAAAACACATCCTAACACTCTGTGTTAACTTGGCATGAGTGGGTCCGTCAGCCGAGAGACCAACTCACTCCAATAAGTAAGTAATGCATGTGTAACATTTCAAACAACCGTTGCACAACACTGCCACCTGGGGACAGCGCTGCGGTAATGACACTTGGTGAGATCTTCATTCTTCCAGCTTTCCTACTCTAACTCTACCCCAAAAGTCTCTGCCTTTGGCACATGAAGAAAAGGGAGAAAAAAAAACAACAGCTCCCAAGTCTCCAGTGAGTAAAAGAAAAAGCCCAAATCAAAACAAATGTAGGGCACAGTTCTAGGCGTCTGGGAATGTCTCTTCCAGAAAGTTTCAACAGCAACAAGATAGGAGCTCACTTCTCCTATAAATAGAACCTTGGATCCGGCAGAAACAGGGGCTTCAGGTGCCCGTCAAACACTTCCACCGAATACTCGACATCCTCTCCTTCTTTCCTGCAGATGAGCACCTTATCGGCATGAATATGGCGCCCAAGTCTCCCATCAGCTCTGCAGTCCTTGAACTTTTTAGACACAGGCGGCGAACATGACAGGTATCGCCTGGCATGGGGTACTTTAAGCTTTTCCCATACAAACTCGTCATACCACCTTGGTCGCAGGACCTCGACTTCATACAATAAGTCCCGAGGTAAGTAAGGGTACTCCCACCCATATTCACTAGCGACTCTCTGGGAGAAAAGTCTCTGCAACCTGGCTAGAGGCGGCATCACATCTCGCTCACCTTCTCCTGGCTGCACGATGGCCTCCGGGTGCCGAGGTACCTTCACCATCTCGGGTTTCTTTGTCTTTGGTGCCCGCAACGAAGCACGCTGCATCCCCACCATCAGAGCGGGTGATGTAGTTGAATGCGGAAAGTTGATCGGAGGACTAGATTTCCTCGGGAACTCTGGGGCCTTCACCCGGAGCGTACTGTCTTCTATGGACATGGGGGAATCCTGCGGTTTACTCAGCACAGGTAGTGGGCGTCTGTCCCAGCCCTTCCGGTGAAACAGTTCGTCTATCTCTCCGTCATCCCCACAGTCTGACAATGACTCTAAGTCGGAGGTGTCATACATCTCGGCGGGAAGGTAGTCTCTAGTAGACGGAAGGCTACCCTCCCTTGCGGGCTCCACCGACTGTGCACCCCCGACACCTCCAACCAACACCACAGTCCCAGCCCCTGGCTCACCTGGACCTTCTGAAGAACTGGGATGTCCGGGACTCTCTTCTCTACCGGCGCCATCTAGGCCAGGCAAGCGGCGGGGTGAAGCTCGACCACGACCATAGGATGCCTGTACCAGGCCGACTTTCCTCTTCGGAGGTGGGAGCAGGGAGTCTGTAGTGACCGAAGCAGTGTCCTCGGATTTTTCTCTCTCAGTCTCTGGTTGGGCAGTCACTTCGCCCTGGTCAGCGCGCACGGGAAACTCCGCAAAGGCTTTGATCTCTCCCTCCGGAGTGGCGGTTCCTGTGATGCAGTTGAGGCGTAGGGCCCGGGGCCTTTCCGTGTGTGGTTCAACCTCAAAAAGGAACTCCTTGCATGCCTCACATCGCCCGAATGGCCCGAGCCGAAAAAATTAAGTTCTATGCTTCCGAGCATGCGTCAAATTGTTTCCTAGCATGCACGTTTTTTTCCCCCTTGGAAAAGCATACAGACAAACGATTTTCCAGCCAGGATTATTTCCTGACGGGAAAAAATAAATCCTGCTCTCTTTTTTTGTCCGGCAGTTTACCCGTTGGAAAAACTGCGATGGAGCATACACACGGCCGGGATTCCCGGCCAAAAGCTCTCATAGCAGTTTTCCCATCGGAGAAACCGGTCGTGTGTACGAGGCATTACAAGAATACTGAGAGCTTTTAAAGAATTCTGGGGTTTGCTTCAAATGTTGTGTTTTCACAGAACACCATGCTAAAGATTGTAAGGCTACTTACAAGCCAGATCAGATCAGGGTGGTCTTCAACTAGAGTGCTCAATATGAAGGTGCTTTCCGCAGCAATATCCTTCTCACTGGGCCTAATCACTAACAACAACCTTATAGGAGTTTTGCTACTCTAAATCTTGCCAGCCTCCTCAAACAAACAATATATTTTTTTATCAAACAAAAACAATGTAATATGCTCACACCAATAGCACATTATAGGGTTTATTTACTAAAGCTAGAGAGGGCAAAAGTAGTCACAATTCTGCAGAGGAACCAATCAGCTTCCAGGTTTTATTGCTAAAGCTTAATTAAACATGCTGAGGTTAGAAGCTGATTGTTTTTTATGCAGAATTGCGACTACTTTTGTCCCATCTAGCTTTAGTAAATAAACCCCTATGTGTATGTATTTGTGCTCACATTGATTAGTGCTTAAATCATTGCAAAACAGACATCCAGGCAGATTATTTCCCTATAGTAGGTAGAATTAGGACATGTAGGAAGAAGAAAAGTCAAATAGTACAGAAAATCCCACAAAACATTGTTTATTTAGACAAGTAGTGCTTACATTAGCCAATAGGTACAGGCTTCCAATGCCCAGTCCGTATCTGATGTTCATCTGTCAAGATCTGCAGGATGTCCTTTGGATCAAATCACTGTCTGCCAATTCCACTGAGACTGTAAGTTACAGTCATCTTGATACAACTGGATCAGTTACAGAGATCACACTTTTATAGCTTAGATTGGAGAGGCAGAACAAGTACTATCAATCAACCCATCATTTTATGGAGATGAATAAAGAAATACACTTTTAAAATCCAGCCTGTACATAACCATAACAGAAATGTAGTGCGGTGCTAATATAGTGTCACAAAATCTAAAAAAAATTTGGGGGAATAATAGTCATATATATATATATATATATATATATATATATATATATGTGTGTGTGACAAAAACGAATAGCACACCTACATCTTCCTAGTTGATGTAACTTGCAGATAAATGCAGTGCTGGTGATAAATAAATAGATAAAACAGTTCCACAGGAGGGATCCAAAGAATGGTGCTCCGCTGTGCAGTAAGCTCTAAATCCCGCTCTCACTCTATTAGCGAATCCTTCTCCCTATGAAGTGTACACTTACCAGACCTTGGCAAGTAAAGAGCCTGGATGGATGGTCTAAGCCAGGGGCGTTGCTAGGTCTGCAAAAGATCTGGGGCTAAAGCCCATAGCAGCGGACACCAACCGGGGGGGGGGGGGGGGGCACGCCGGTGGTAAGCAATTTTTTTGTGGGCAATGGCCGGTGTTGGTGGTTCAATCATCATGGCACCATGGTTGATATAAGTTTCTATTGTTACATTCTAATATATAATGCCACCAGATGCAGCGTGTCACTTGCCACCATCCCCTGCCACCAGATGCAGCTTGTTATTTGCCATTGTCACTTGCCACTAGATGTGGATTGTCACTTGCACCTGTCACCAGGCACCTGATGTGGATTGTCACTTGCCAAGTTACCTGCCACCATTTGCAGATTGTCACTTGCGACGTCACCTGCCACCATTTGCAGATTGTCACTTGCCACATCACCTGCCACCTGATGCGGATTGTCACTTGCCATGTCACCTGCCACCATTTGCAGATTGTCACTTGCCATGTCGCCTGGCACCAGATGTGGATTGTCACTTGCCAACTGATGTGGATTGTCACTTGCCATGCCAGCCAGTGCCACCAAATGTGCATTGTCGCTGCATTAGTGGCAGGCTGGCAGCACTGGTCCATTTAGTTTGGGCAGGAGAGCGGTGATGCGGGCCAGCAGTGAGAAATTATGTCACCTCTGCTCGTCCGCCCGCTCACTTCTTTCCTCTCTTTTAGGCTACTTTCACACTGAGGCACTGTACAGGCGTTTTAGCGTTAAATGTTGCGCCTGCAAAGCGCCTGTAAAGTACCTCTGCCGAGTGCTTTCCCACTGGGGATGTGCGCTTGCGGGACGTTAAAAAAAGTCCTGCAAGCAGCATCTTTGGGGCACTTTAGGAGTGGTGTATAGATGGCTCCTAAAGCGTCCCTGCCATTGAAATCAATGGGCAGCGCCACTGAAGCACCTGCAAAGCGCTTTGGCACCGATGCCCCCAGCCACAGTGTGAAAGTGCCCTTAGAGTAGCCCCTGTGTGTGGGACATCTGCTGCAGGGAAGGCAGAGAGGGAGTCAGTGTTCTCCTCATGATCAGCGGGCTGTGCTGGCATTGAAGCCTAGTGCTGCTTTTTGGCTGAGGGCAGCTTAGTGGGTGATGAGACTGGGGAGACTGCAGCTCTCTTACCTCTGTCAGATGAGGAGGAGAGGGAGGCTTCAGCTGTGGACTCGTCCATGTCAGAGTCTGGGTGACAAAGTCTCTGGGCAGTGGTTGTGGTGAGGCAGGGCGGCCGTTCTCCGCAGAGCCATCTTGGACTGCTGTGTGCTTCATGAAGAAATCTGTGAGGCGGCGGGCAGTGGCGTCACTAGGGTTGATGTCACCTGGTGCGGCAAAACATGGTGTCACCCCCCTCCTGTCTATCCTGCCCAGCGCCCTGCAGGCAGTGCACGGTCACAAGGGGCACCCCCACATGGCCCCTGTAAATTAATGTATAGGGCAGTATTGGGCAGGCTGGGGTGATATAGGGCAGGCTGGGGTGGCATAGGGCAGGTTGGGGTTGTATAGGGCAGGCTGGGGTGGTATAGGGCAGGTTGGGGTGGTATAGGGCAGGTTTGAGTGGTATAGGGCAGTTTGCGGTGGTATAGGGCAGGATGGGGTAATATAGGGCATGCTGGGGTGGTATAGGGCAGGCTGGGTTTGTATAGGGCAGGTTGCGGTGGTATAGGGCAGGTTGCGGTGGTATAGGGCAGGTTGGGGTGGCATAGGGCAGGTTGGGGTGATAAAGGGCAGGCTGGGGTGGTATAGGGCAGGTTGGGGTGATATAGGGCAGGCTGGGGTGGTATAGGGCAGTTTTTTGTGGTATAGGGCAGTTTTCGGTGGTATAGGGTGGGTTGCGGTGGTATAGGGGAGGTTGGGGTGATATAGAGCAGGCTGGAGTGGCATAGGGCAGGTTGCTGTGGTATAGGGCAGGTTGGAGTGGCTTAGTTCAGGTTGCGATGGCATAGGGAAGGCTGGGGTGGAATAGGGCAGGTTGCGGTTACATAGGGCAGATTGCGGTGGCATAGGTCAGGCTGGGATGGCATAGGGCAAGTTGCGGTGGCATAGGGCAGGTTGCGATGGCATAGGGCAGGTTGCGGTGTCATAGGGCAGGTTGCGGTGTCATAGGGCAGGTTGTGATGGCATAGGGCAGGTTGCGGTGGCATAGGGCAGGTTGTGGTGGCATAGGGCAGGCTGGGGTGGTATGGTGCCAGGTTAGGACTCTATGTAGTGACATGTGCAGCAGTGCAGTAACTTACAGCATGCTTGGAGTCTGGAGATGAAGACGCTCTGGCTGCTGTGTCCTCGTAACAACAAAGCCTGGGGAATGCTCAGGAAAAACCAAGCCTACTTACCGACCAGCTCGCAGACAACCAAATAACCTGTCTAACAGTATGCGTTAAAAACAGGGGTTTGTCCGCACGCATTTGCAAACGCATGCGTGAGCCACAGAGCCACGCCAAGGCCCCCTGGAATCTGTGGTCCTACACTAACTATGAGTGTCCCCACAATGGAGGCACATGCATTCTGATGGTTAGATGAGGTGCTGTGCCCTCGTCTCTTTCTCCTTCTGCTGTGGGATCAGTCAGTGAGTGAAGGAGGCAGCCACACCCCCCTGCTCCGCCCACCAACTCCGGCTGCCTCCGGAGACATTGGAGATCCCTGAGGCCGAGGGACAGCTTAAGACGCGGGGAGTGTTACAGGCAGCCTCCCCAGCACGGCTTGGTGCCCTGCTTACACTGCTCCGCTGCGGCTCTGCAAGCAGAAGTACACCCGATGTCTGCAATCGCCGCTGGGCCATGATCTGCTGGTGTGCAGGGATCTCCTCCTCCCTGGGAGAGACAGAATCGGCCAGGACATGCCCCCCGCTTCTCTCCTCTCATGCAGTCTGCCCGCCACAGCCGTGGCCATGCAGTCTGCCCGCCGCAGCCGTGGCCCGGTGGTTAGACAGGGACCCTGCAGCAAGAGACTTGAGGCTATGGGACCCAGATTCGGGCCTATAGCCCCAATAGTCACCCCCTAGCGACGCCACTGGTCTCATCAATCCTCCTCGTAGGCTGTTAGTAACGCTGCTGGATGATTATGGGTTAGGTGTGTCAGGACATCTGGGAATGGTTGGCTCATCCCGCTGATTGTTCCGTCTTTGTTATCCACCGCCTGATCGTCCTCACTCAGAGATCCCAAAGATGATACTGTGGTCTTGTAAAAACAGATAGCAGCACCATAGCATAATTCCGAAACGTGATTTATTGATAAAAAACTTTTAAAATCATATGTGCATAGGTTCAAAGACTTGGATCGATATAAAAAATGTCAGCCTAGGCTTCCGGAGAGACGAGAGGGGGTTTTATTCAGCTATCATCTGGAAATAAGAGAGCGCATAGCGAAAACCCTATCATCCGCTTTTCGTGCTGACATTTTTTGTATCGATCCAAGTCTTTGAACCTATGCACATGGAGCTTGCTTTGTGCACTGGTGCGCAGTCATATTGGAACAGGAAGGGGCCAATCCCCAAACTGTTCCCACAAAGTGGGGAGCATGAAATTGTCCAAAATGTCTTGGCATGCTGACGCCTTAAGAGTTCTGGAACTAAGGAGCCAAGCCCAACCCCTGAAAAACAACTGAACACCACAATCCCCCCTCCACCAAACTTTACACTTGGCACAATGCAGAATGCAGTCAGGCAAGTACCGTTCTGGCAACTGCCAAACCCAGACACGTCCATCGGATTACCAGACAGAGAAACGTGACTCGTCACTCCAGAGAACACCGTGCTTTAAACCACTGCATCCAACAGTTTGCATTGCATTTGGTGATGTAAGGCTTGGATGCAGCTGCTCGGCCATGAAAACCCATTCCATGAAGCTCTCAAGCATTATTGTTGTGCTAATCTGAAGGCCACACAAAGTTTGGAGGTCTGTAGCTATTGACTTCTGCGCACTGTGCGCTTCAGCATGCGCTGTCCCCACTCTATCATTTTACTTTACCTACCACTTTGTCTCTGAGTTGCTGTTGTTCCCAGTTGCTTCCACTTTGTTATAATGCCACTAACATTTGATTGTGAAATATTTAGTAGCAAGGATATTTCACGGATGCTTATTGCACAGGTGGCAACCTATCATGGTACCACGTTTAAATTCATGGAGCTCCAGAGAGCGACCACCTTCTTTCACAAATGTTTGTAGAAGAAGTCTGCATGTCTAGGTGCTTGATTTTATACACCTGTGGCAATGGAGGTGATTGGAACACCAGAATCCAATAATTTGGATGGGTGTCCCAATACTTTTTGCAGCATAGTGTGTATATGTATATATATATATATATATATATATATATATATTTTATATCATAAATGTGTCCAAACCAACAAAAAATGTAATGAAATTATTTAGAAGATACTGTGACAGTAGGAGCTACTGTCACGGTAAAATGGACAGTTTGCTGGGCACAGGGTCTGCACATTTGCAAGGTGCAAGACTACAGAGCGTAGATGTGGACTGGAGAAGACTGCTTTTGCAGCTTTCTCCAGGTTTTGGTATTCTGGAAAGGGGCTTTGTAGTTTGGAGATTCCACAGTGTCTTGGGAGGGATGGGATCTCCGACCCTGTGTCCAGACTTTGCTGATTACCAGCAGGGTGTGTGCTCAGGTGAGCACAGCCCTTATAATGAGTGTATGGGAAGACCTCATGGCTCCCAGTTGGAAATGGCTCCACACCAAGAGACAGGAGGTCTTCAGGAGTCAGAGAGGCTGTAGGTGACAGCCAGAACATTGGTGACTGCAAGAGGCAGAGCTGTGGACGCTAAAGGGAAGCCGTCTACTTTGAGGAGTCCGGTGGTCTGGGTGACCAGGAAAGTGCAGAAGTACTGCTACAGAGAGCCAGGTGGGCTAGCATTTTCTGTTATGTGTATTTGATGGAGAAGAACCCCCTGTGTGGGAAACTATCAGGTGAGTACTTACCGAGGCCGAGATGCCGAGAGTGGTCTACCCTTGCACCCAAGCGCACTCTGCCCCCTGGAGGTGAGACAGGGAGAAGACAGCAGTAGGGAGCACTGGCCACCAGCAGGTATAGGTGTCTTGCTGACAGGTCCGGCAGGGGTGAGCTGACTGGAGAACAGGCTGAGGGTCAAGCACCACGGGAGGACCAGGTCGGACAGCAGCCGGCAGCGGAGGTACTAGTCCAGGCAGCGGTTAACAGCAGGTGCCAGTTCGGGGAGAAGCAACAAGCACAGGTTCGGGTAGAGCAAGCTCGGGTAGGTTCAACAAGAAGTCCCGGGTACAGGCAGAGAGTCAAGGGTTGGAGATAGGCAGAGGATCCGGGTCACAGGCCGAGGGTCAAACACTGGAGAAGGGTGGAAGTCCGTTAATCAAGCCAAGAGGTCTGGTGCAGGAGAGCAGAAGGGTGGTCAAGCCGGTCCGGGTCAAAAACAGGAGATCAGTACTAAATTCGAACACTAGGAACACAGGAACGCTGACAAACCAGCAACCAGACAGAGTCACTGAGTCTGTTTAAATAGGCCCGCCTGTAATCCCATTGGTGCGCCATTGCGCATGTGCGTGCGCCGATTCGCCGGTGCGCGCACCTGAGAATGTCGGAGCGCCGTCCCGCTGCGCACGCGCATGCGCCGATGCGCCGATTCGCCGCGCAATCGCACTGACCGCGGATTGGTGACCACAAACGGGGAATTTCCCTGACAGTGCCCCCCCGAGGGGCGGACTCCGGACGCCCAGACTGGCCATCAGTTCTGGATGTTCCTGGTGGAAGGCTCGGATTAGGCAGGGAGCATGCAAGTTCCTGGATGGCTCCCAGGTGTTGTCTTCCGGGGGGTACCCTTTCCACTGGACCAGGTATTGCAACTGCCTGCCTCTCTTCCTACAGCCCAGGATAGATTCCACCTCTACTTCGACTGGTGGAGGAGGAGGTTCGTCTCTTCCAGGAAAAGAGCTGGGGGTAACGGGTTTCAACAAGGATGAATGGAACACTGGGTGGATCCTATAGGAACTAGGTAGTGCCAGTTCAAAGGCCACGGAATTGATAGCCCGCTTGATCTTAAAGGGCCCGATGAACTTAGGGCCGAGCTTCCGAGAGGGAATAGGCAACCGGAGATTGGTGGTGGAAAGCCAAACTTCCTCCCCAACTTTGAACGCTGGGTTTTCCTTCCTTCCCCTGTCATAGAATCTTTTGTAGGATTCTTGTGCATTGCTCATCATTTCTTTAAGTCTTAGAAAGTTCTCTTGAACAGAGGCCACCCGGTGCTGGACCGCGGGGACCGGACTTTCCGGGATGTTTTCAGGAAGGAAGGAGGGATGGAAGCCAAAATTGGCCCAGAAGGGGGTCTGATTGGTAGCAGAGTGTACTGAGTTATTGTAGGCGAATTCCGCATGCGGAAGTAGGGACGCCCAGTCATCCTGGGAGGTAGAGCAGAAACAACGGAGGTATTGTTCCAGGGTTTGATTGGTTCTTTCCGTCTGGCCGTTGCTCTGGGGGTGATATGCTGACGAGAGGCATGTGTTGATATCCAGTGATTTACAGAGTTCCTTCCAGAATTTAGAAGTGAACTGGGCACCTCTGTCGGAGGTGATGCTCTTGGGTATTCCGTGAAGCCTGGTTATCTCCGTAAAAAAGATTTGGGCGGTATCCGAGGCTGAAGGTGTGCCAATCATGGGTAGAAAGTGAGCCATCTTTGAAAGGTGGTCTACAACGACCAGAATTGTGGTAAATCCTCCAGAGGGAGGCAGGTCAACAATAAAATCCATGGACACGTCTGCCCAAGGACGTTCAGGGATGGGTAAGGGTTTGAGCAGGCCCCAGCTTTTGGTGTTCGACCCTTTATTACGTTGGCATTGAATGCAGGAAGCGACATAGGCTTTACAATCCTTCCTCCAGCCTGGCCACCAGAAGGAGCGGGAGACAAGTTCCGATGATTTACGCACTCCAAAGTGACCGGCCAATTTAAGATCGTGGAAAGTCTTTAGAACCAGTGGTCTTGTTTCTGAAGGGACGAAGATCTTGTCCCGAGACCAGAATAGATCATCACGTTTTTCCAGGGAAGACGTGACAGGATCAGAACAGAGCCTGGAGGCGGCTTGAATGGAGGTGAGCAGGTCGGCCTGGGGAATCAACAGGAAATTCTGAGCTGACAGAATGGTACCTGGGTGTGCAGACTGGGGTGTTTCCGGGAACATCCTGGATAAAGCGTCCGCCTTCCCATTTTTGGAACCGGGTCGATAGGAAATATGAAAATTGAACCGGGTAAAAAAAAGAGCCCAACGGGCCTGCCTGGGGCGTAAGCGCTTAGCTGTTCTTAAATATTCTAAGTTCTTATGATCTGTGAAGATCATGATGGGGTGTGCGGCCCCCTCTAAGAGGTACCGCCATTCCTCCAGCGCAAATTTTATGGCCAGTAATTCCCGGTCCCCTTCATCATAGTTTCGCTCCGGAGGAGTCAATTTCTGGGAGGCAAAGGCTACCGGATACAGAAGAGCCTTGGGACCTCGTCTCTGGGACAGGATGGCTCCAATGGCTGTCTCCGAGGCGTCCACTTCCAAGGTAAACGGTAGTAAAGGATCTGGGTGTTGAAGTACTGGTGCGGAGGTGAAGGCGTCCTTTAGACGGGAGAAGGTCTCTTGTGCTTCCAGGGACCAGTGGAAGCGGTTGTTTTGCCGGGATAGTTGGGTTATTGGGGCCACGATGGAGGAGAAGCCCACGATGAATCTCCTATAAAAATTGGCGAAGCCTATAAACCACTGTACCCCCCGTTTGTCGGTCGGGGCTGGCCAGTCCTGGATGGCCTTCACCTTCTGTGGGTCCATTGCGACCCCGTTGATGGAAATGATGAAGCCGAGAAACTGTACGGAGGTTTTTTCGAAATCACATTTCTCGGCCTTGAGGTAGAGCTTGTGCTTTCTAAGGATGGTGAGAACCTTTATGACATGGATCCGGTGTAGTTCGATGGATGTGGAAAAGATAAGGATGTCATCCAGGTACACTACTAGGAAATCGTCAAGGTATTGTCTGAAGATATCATTGACTAGGTGTTGAAAGGTGGCCGGAGCATTACAAAGTCCGAAAGGCATAACCAAATACTCGTAATGTCCAAAGCGAGATCTAAAAGCGGTCTTCCACTCGTCACCGGCCCTGATACGGATGAGGTTGTAGGCCCCCCGCAGATCCAGTTTGGAGAAGATCCGAGCAGATCGGAGGCGTTGCAATAATTCCGGGATAAGAGGCAGTGGGTACCTGTTTTTGATGGTAATTTTGTTTAGGTCCCGGTAATCGATGCAGGGTCTTAAGGAGCCGTCCTTCTTTTCCACAAAGAAAATCCCAGCTCCGGCTGGGGATGAAGAGGGGCGAATGAACTTTTTCTGAAGGTTCTCATCGATGTAAGCCTTGAGGGCTCTCAACTCAGTTTCGGACAGTGGGAAAATACGTCTGAACGGGACTTCAGAGCCCGGCAGAAGGTCAATGGGACAATCGTAGGGCCGATGGGGTGGTAAGTGGTCGGCTTGCTGCTTGTCGAATACGTCTTGGAATTCCAGATAGACTGAAGGGACATGCTGGAGGTTGTCTGGCTTGGCGATCATAGAAGCGCAGGTAGTAGAGGTGGAGGCAAGGCAGTGCTGAGAACAGTAGGGGGAGATGAAACTGACCTCTTTCTCTGCCCAATTTATGAGGGGCTCATGTGCCTGAAGCCAGGGGATTCCCAGAATGATAGGGAACAATGGAGAGGGTATAAGGTCTAACCGAAGGAGCTCTTGATGGCCTGAGTCAGAGGTGGCGAGGATGGGTTTGGTTTCTTGTGTGATAAGCCCCGAACGGGGCAGGGACCCATCTGCTAGGTGGATCCAGAGGCAGTGGTCCTTAGACAGGATAGGGACATGGAATCTTGTGCCCAGAGCAGAGTCCAGGAAGCAGCTGCAGGCCCCAGAATCAATAATTGCCAGGAGGCGGATTGCCCCTTCCGGCAGCTGTAGAGACATAAAGAGAACAACGTAAGATTGGGGGTTGTCAGAGATTTGATAGTTCAAGGTGTTTTTAGCAATGGACTTACTAGGTCTTACAGGGCAGCTACGGAGGAAGTGGCCGGTACCCCCGTAATAGAGGCACAGGTTGGCCTGGCGCCTACGCAGTCTTTCCTCGGGAGTCAAAGGAGGCCGAACCAACCCGAGCTGCATGGGTTCTGGTTCAGGAAGGGGTGTTGTCCCAGGAGGAGAGGTTGGTGGGTAGTGAGGCATAGTCCTGGATGGAGGCCAGTTGGGACGGGGAGGCTGGAAACGCTCCGCGCGTCGTTCACGCAGACGCCTGTCAAGTTGTGTCGCTGATAGAATCAGGTTTTCCAAGGTAGTGGGGGTTTCTATCCTGGCCAGCTCATCCTTAAGAACCTCGGATAGACCTTGGCGGCACTGGTATCGGAGAGAGCCGCCTCGTTCCAACCGGTGTCAGCTGACCATTTCCTGAACTCCGCTGTGTAGTCTTCTACCGGCCTTCTTCCCTGGGTCAGACTGTGAAGGACGGATTCAGCTGTGGCGGATCGCTGGGGATCGTCATACAATTGAGCCATGTTTTCAAAGAACGTGTCTACTGAATCCAATATTGGGCTCCGCTGCTCCATCAATCCATGTGCCCGGGCTTGGGGGTCATCCGACAAGAGGGATATGATAAACCCTACTTTCACCGCTTCTGAAGAGAAGGTCCTTGGTTGGAGAGCAAGGTAGAGGGTACAGGCATTCTTAAAGGCCCGGTACTTTTTGCGGATACCCGAAAATCTTTCCGGGATAGGGACCCTGGGTTCAGGGGTAGCCATCACCACTGTGGAACTTGTAGGTACTTGGGAGATGGAGGCAGGACTGGCAGAGGTAGTAGCTGAAGGGGTTGGTCCTAGGAGACCGGTGAGTTGTTGCAGACGGCCATCAATCTGGGTATACCCCTCTTGGAGTCTTTGTACTGTGTCCGTTAAGGTGGATACCTGCTGGCAGAGGGTGTCAAATGGGGAGCGCACTCTGTCGGCCTCAGACATCTGGCTGGTTTGTACTATCAGGTGAGTACTTACCGAGGCCGAGATGCTGAGAGTGGTCTACCCTTGCACCCAAGCGCACTCTGCCCCCTGGAGGTGAGACAGGGAGAAGACAGCACAAGGGAGCACTGGCCACCAGCAGGTATAGGTGTCTTGCTGACAGGTCCGGCAGGGGTGAGCTGACTGGAGAACAGGCTGAGGGTCAAGCACCACGGGAGGACCGGGTCGGACAGCAGCCGGCAGCGGAGGTACTAGTCCAGGCAGCGGTTAACAGCAGGTGCCAGTTCGGGGAGAAGCAACAAGCACAGGTTTGGGTAGAGCAAGCTCGGGTAGGTTCAACAAGAAGTCCCGGGTACAGGCAGAGAGTCAAGGGTTGGAGATAGGCAGAGGATCCGGGTCACAGGCCGAGGGTCAAACACTGGAGAAGGGTGGAAGTCCGTTAATCAAGCCAAGAGGTCTGGTGCAGGAGAGCAGAAGGGTGGTCAAGCCGGTCCGGGTCAAAAACAGGAGATCAGTACTAAATTCGAACACTAGGAACACAGGAACGCTGACAAACCAGCAACCAGACAGAGTCACTGAGTCTGTTTAAATAGGCCCGCCTGTAATCCCATTGGTGCGCCACTGCGCATGTGCGTGCGCCAATTCGCCGGTGCGCGCACCTGAGAACGTCGGAGCGCTGTCCCGCTGCGCACGCACATGCGCCGATGCGCCGATTCGCCACGCAATCGCACTGACCGCGTATTGGTGACCACAAACGGGGAATTTCCCTGACAGAAACCTTTGTTTGGACTTTTATTTTGCCTTTTTTAATAAAAATGGGCTACCATGCCCTTAAATATAGTTCCTGACTGGCTTGAATCGCTGAAAAAACGCATTTACCACTCGAGCTAAACAACCCCCATCTCACAATACCTAAAGAAAACAATAACGCTCAAACTAGGGTTGCTATCTCATCCCATTAAAACCGAACACATATAAATTACACAGGTTCTGTGGCTAATTAAGGTGGTAATTAAACTCACTTGGTGCCTTATATGCATTAAATTAGCCCCAGAACCTGTGTAATACATATGTGTTTGGGTTTAAAGGGATGAGGGGGCAAACCTAGCTCAAACGCTCCTTAAAAGAATGATCCAATTAATGTAAAAATTGCATAACTCCATATTAGTATTACAATCATCCACAGTTTTCTGCACAAATCCAAACTGCCAGGTGTTCTTCACTGTGCTCTTCCCATGCAAAAGCAGTTTGAAAATGTGCACACTTTACACCAAATGCTCCAAATCTGCTCACCTATATATATATATATAGACCCCTTAAATTACAGGAGGTCTATAAATGGATTCATATAAAAGGGTTAAACTTTCCAATGCCTCCTCATACACAGCATATCTTGGAGAAAAAAAAGAGATAATATAGTGCTCACTGCGATGATTTTAAAAACACATTCATGCGAATAAAAATACTTGCCGTACATGTAACATCAGATACCCAAATGGTTTTATACTTAGCAGAGCACTGTAGAAAGGGACTTGTATAGCTCTGCAAGGGTAACTGCATGGCAATTCTCCTTCAGCGTGAAGATGTCATCAGCATGGCTTAACCTGATGTGTTGCGTCCATATGGAACTCCATCAGAGAGTAGCATTGTTGTGAAACAGTTTTTAGTGCTGACTGGCTGGTAGGGGAAGTTAGGGATTTGGGCATAGTTGCATACACAGTTTAATTCCAAATTTCTGTGTACAACCATGACTGCCTCTACAAATACAGCAGAGAGTATAAATGTTACAGGTACAGGAAGTGTGTTATTCGCTGAATTACCAGATGAAAATAAAAAGTAAAAAGGTTGAAAAAAAGAAAACAAGTGCAGCCACAACATCTAAGGTCTGGTGACCTACAATACACTATATAATAATTATTTCAGATACCATTTTAGTTCCACAAAAACGTTATTGAAATTATATGAATACAACAAAGAGGCCCAGAGGAACGTGGCGTTACAATATTCTGGACAAAAACCTCAAATTTAGTCCTCAGCCCCTTTAAAAGTTAAAAAGTAGCACTAGCTGCAGTACTAACCTTCACCTCTGCACTGTCCCCCACAAGCTATCTGATTCAGTGGTGCTGTGTAGGGATGAGCTCGGTGTTCGAGTCGAACATAAGTTTGACTCGAACATCGGCTGTTCGACCGTTCGGCGAACATCGAACGATTTGGGCCGTTCGCGCCAAATTCGAGTGACGCGAACGGCCCACAATACACTGCGCCATCGCAGTGCAATCCCGGCGCTGTGATTGGCCAAGCATGCACTGTGACCCCGCATGCTTGGCCAATCACAGCGCCGGCAGCTAGGAGAGCCATAATTGGCCACAGGCAGGTTGCCTGTGGCCATTTATAGCTCAGGGGGTTTAGTACACGCCCCACACTATAAAAGGCCGCCAGCGCGGCGGCCTTGTGTAGTGTGTTCCGGCGCAGGGAAAGAGTTACATAGGCAGGGACAGTGTCAGTGCTATTTGTACCTCAAACTTGTGTGTAGGGAGAGAGAAGGATAGGCAGGGAGAGTGTCAGTGTCATATTCTTTGCTAAACCTTGTGTGCAGGGAAAGAGAAGGATAGGCAGGGAGAGTGTCAGTGTCATATTCTTTGATAAACCTTGTGTGCAGGGAGAGAGAAGGATAGGCAGGGGACAGTGTCAGTGTCACATTCTTTGCTAAACCTTGTGTGCAGGGAGAGAGACGGATAGGCAGGGAGAGTGTCAGTGTCATATTCTTTGATAAACCTTGTGTGCAGGGAGAGAGAAGGATAGGCAGGGGACAGTGTCAGTGTCACATTCTTTGCTAAACCTTGTGTGCAGGGAGAGAGAAGGATAGGCAGGGGACAGTGTCAGTGTCATTGTTGCTAAGCCTCCTGCACATTATACACCTGAAGTTAGCCCGTATTGCTGTGTTTTCCTGGTGTGTTACACCAACAGGCATTTGCAGCACTTACAGCGGGCGGAGTGTGCCTCCTGCACATTATACACCTGAAGTTAGCCCGTATTGCTGTGTTTTCCTGGTGTGTTACCCCAACAGGCATTTGCAGCACTTACAGCGGGCGGAGTGTGCCTCCTGCACATTATACACCTGAAGTTAGCCTGTATTGCTGTGTTTTCCTGGTGTTACACCAACAGGCATTTGCAGCACTTACAGAGGGCGGAGTGTGCCTCCTGCACATTATACACCTGAAGTTAGCCCGTATTGCTGTGTTTTCCTGGTGTGTTACCCCAACAGGCATTTGCAGCACTTACAGCGGGCGGAGTGTGCCTCCTGCACATTATACACCTGAAGTTAGCCTGTATTGCTGTGTTTTCCTGGTGTTACACCAACAGGCATTTGCAGCACTTACAGAGGGCGGAGTGTGCCTCCTGCACATTATACACCTGCAGTTAGCCTGAATTGCTGTGTTTTCCTGGTGTGTTACACCAACAGGCATTTGCAGCACTTACAGCAGGCGTAGTGTGATTCCTGCAAAATATACTCCTGAAGCTAGGCCTTATTGCTGGTTTTCCCATCTCCCTGCAGGCCATTAGAATGTCTGGAAGGCAAACAAGGAGAGGCAGACAGTCAGGAGCCAATAAAAGAGGGCAAGCAGGCTCTGTGTCTAGAGACAACAGTGCTGGTCGTGTCGCCATCAGCACGTGGCCATGGGACACGCTTGTCCTTCTTTTCGGCAGCTGGACGTGTTGAGCCGCATCATGCCGAAGACTTGGTAGAGTGGATGACCAAGCCCTTCTCATCCTCTCTCACCCAGGCTCAGGGTACTGGCAACGCAGCTGCCAAAGCGTCCTCTTCCCTGGTATCAATGTCATCATCAGTCACTCCTTCCCTAGACCAACCATGTCCTCCTGAGGAGTCCCCCGAACTGTTTGAGCACAGTGTTGGGTACATGCTCCAGGAGGATGCCCAGCGTTTCGAAGGGTCTGATGATGATACCCAGCTAGAGGAAGGCAGTAGCGTGAGAGCAGAGAGAGGGGATGCTCAAGAAGGACACCAATCTGGCAGTCATGTTCCAGCAGCTGCAGCATACTGCCAGATTGGCTCCAGTGATGAGGGGATGATGAGGTCACTGACTCCACGTGGGTGCCTAATAGGAGAGAGGAGGAGGAGGAGGAGGAGGAGGATGAGGAGGAGGCACATCTCCAACGAGGCAGGATGCCCTCGGGGGGCCAGCGTAAGGGCAGCACACCGACGGAATCACACCGCAGAGCTCCGCCTGTGCAGGGCGCTGCCTCTGCCCGTTCTTTGGTGTGGGCCTTTTTTGAGTCGAGTGCATCAGATCGCACAGCTGCTGTTTGCAACATATGTCTCAAGCGTATATCGCGTGGCCAAAACATCACCCGCTTGGGCACCACATGCTTGACCAGACATATGTTGACCTGCCATGCAGCTCGTTGGCAAGCCTACCTTAAAGACCCACACCAAAGAACAAAGCGGACCTCTCCTTGCACCGCATCAGCTGGGATCTCCAACCCCACTATACCTTCAGTCCTCTCTGAAACCTGCACTGAGAGGAATGAAAGTGTAGAATTAGGTGTGTCGCAGCCAAGTACTTGCGGGCACTCTGCTAGCAGTACACCGACGTCCATTTCTCGCAGGCAAATTTCCCTGCCCCAGCTGCTGGACCGTCGAAAGAAGTTCACTCCCAGCCATCCATATGCCCATCGGTTGAATGCTAGCGTGGCTAAATTGCTAGCACTTCAACTGCTGCCTTTTCAGTTGGTAGACTCGGCCCCCTTCCGTGAGTTTGTGCAATGTGCGGTTCCTCAGTGGCAGGTTCCCAAACGCCACTTTTTCTCACGGAAGGCGATTCCGGCTCTCTACCAGCATGTGGAAGGCAATGTCTTGGCCTCGCTGGACAGGGCGGTCAGCGGTAAGGTGCATATTACCGCTGACTCATGGTCCAGCAGGCATGGACAGGGACGTTACCTTTCTTTCACGGCCCATTGGGTCACTCTTTTGGCAGCTGGGAAGGATGCAGGACAGGGTGCAGTAGTGTTGGAGGTTGTTCCGCCGCCACGCCTCCAAAATGCTACTACTGGTTGTGACACACCTCTCTCCTCCACCCCCTCCTCTTCTTCTTCCTCCATGGCCTCTTCCTGTGCTTTGTCCTCGGAACCAGCGGTGCTCTGTAGGCGTTCAAGGGGCTACGTAAGTACGCAGGCAAAAATATGCCATGCCGTGCTTGCGCTGGTGTGTTTGGGGGATAGGAGCCACACTGGGGCAGATGTTCTGTCTGCTCTGCAGGGGCAGGCCGAGAGGTGGTTGACGCCACGCCAGTTTAAGCCAGGAATGGTGGTTTGCGACAATGGCACCAACCTCCTCTCCGCCCTCCGACAGGAACAACTGACCCATGTGCCCTGTGTGGCTCACGTCCTTAACCTGGTGGTGCAGCGGTTCTTGGGCAGGTACCCGGGCTTACAGGATGTCCTGAGGCAGGCCAGGAAAGTCTGTGTGCATTTCCGCAGATCTAATAATGCCAGTGCTCGCCTGGCTGAGCTGCAAAAGGAGTTGAACCTGCCCAAGAACCGCCTTATATGTGACATGCCCACCAGGTGGAACTCAACGTTGGCCATGCTGCAGCGGCTGCACACGCAGCAGAGGGCCATCAATGAGTACCTGTGCGACTACGGCACCAGGACAGGGTCAGGGGAGCTCGGTTTTTTTTCACCACGCCAGTGGGGCATGATCAGGGATGCATGCACTGTCCTGACACCATTTGAGGAGGCCACGAGGATGGTGAGCAGTGACAGTGCATGCATCAGTGACACTGTACCTCTTGTCCACCTGTTGGAACATACGCTGCGTGGAATAATGGACAGGGCACTTGAGGCAGAACAGAGGCAGGAAGAGGAGGACTACCTTGCCTCTCAAGGCCCCCTTTACCCAGACAGTGTTCCTTCTGTCCCACCCATCGCACAGGAAGAGGAGGAGGAGGAGGAGGAGGAGGATTGTGTCAGCATGGAGGTGGAGCCTGGCACTCAGCATCATCAGCAGCAGTCTTTTAGGGATGATTTACAGTCCCAAGAAACCAGTGGACTTGTACGTGGCTGGGAAGAGGTGGCTGCGGATCATGTCGTCCTTAGTGACCCAGAGGACTCCGGACCGAATGCCTCAGCTAACCTACGCTGCATGGCCTCCCTGATCCTGCAAAGTCTGCGGAAGGATCCTCGTATTCTTCGGATCAAGGAGAGGGACCATTACTGGCTGGCCACTCTCCTTGATCCACGGTACAAGGGTAAGGTTGCGGACCTTATCTTACCCTCGCAGAGGGAGCAGAGGATGAGACAACTCCGGGAGGCCTTGCAGAAAGGTCTGTGCAACGCGTTCCCAGAGACTGGGAGGTTACAAACTCCTGGTCCTGGACAACGAGTTGCTGAGGCTTCGGTCAGTCAAAGAAGGAGCGGTGGGGAAGGTGGCCGTCTGACCGATGCGTTCAGACAATTCTTTAGGCCGCAGCCCCAAGATATGATCGGTTCCAGCAACCATCGCCAGCGTCTGATATACATGGTGCAGGAATACCTAGGGGCAAGGTCAGACTTGGACACCTTCCCCACCGAAAATCCTCTGGCTTACTGGGTCTTGAGGATGGATCACTGGCCAGAGCTTGCACAGTATTCAATTGAGCTACTGGCCTGTCCTGCATCCAGCGTTCTTTCAGAACGCACATTCAGTGCTGCTGGAGGATTTGTCACGGATCACAGGGTGCGCCTGTCCACCGACTCGGTTGATCGACTGACCTTCATAAAGATGAACCAGTCTTGGATCACCACCAGTTACCAAACACCTGAAGCTGATATAACAGACTAATTTATTTTCAAATGTCACATCCCTTCAAGACTGATGCTGATGCTGAGAGACTGTCCTGTTATGTTGACTGACTATCCTCCTCCTCCTCAATGATCCGATTGATGATGATAGCTTGGAAGAACATTTTTGTTTCTGGGTGCCGCCACCAGTGGCTAAGGCCCAATTTTTCAGCCCCTGTTTAACAGAGGCATGTAATTACAATTTTTTATGCAATGCTTTGCAGCAGGGCTCATTCCTGCACTCCAACTAGAGTATCTGGGAGAGGTTGCAGTGTCGTGGCACCAGCACCAGTGCCTAAGGCCCAATTTTTCAGCCCCTGTTTAACAGGGCGTGTTATTACAATTTTTTATGCAATGCTTTGCAGCAGGGCTCATTCCTGCACTCCAACTAGAGTATCTGGGAGAGGTTGCAGTGTCGTGGCACCAGCACCAGTGGCTAAGGCCCAATTTTTCAGCCCCTGTTTAACAGGGGCGTGTAATTAAAATTTTTGATGCAACACTTTGCAAAAGGGCTCATTGCTGTGCTCCAAGTACAGTATCTGTGAGGGGTTGCAGTGTTGTGGCACCAGTGCCTAAGGCCCAATTTTTCTGCCCCTGTTTAACAGGGGCATGTAATTACAATTCTTGATCTAATAATTCACAGCAGGGCCCATTCATGCGCCCACCAAGAGTAACTGTGAGGGCTCACAGTGTTGTGGCAACACCAACATGTAAGGGGCAAATTTCAGCTGAGTATATACGGCAGGCCCCTACTTTCAAACATCCAACTTACAAACGACTCCTCCTTGCAAACGGAAGGATACAACAGGAAGTGAGAGGAAATCTACCCCTAGGAAGGCAAATTCTCTCCTGTAAGAGTTAATATGGGAAGAAAAGTGTCTCCTCTCCACTGATGCTTTATCACCAATTCTTGTTTCAATAAAAACCCAAAATTTTCAAAAAACATTTGTCATTAGGACGGAAAGTGAGGTGAACTGTTCTGAACAGGTGCACACTGCACAGACAGCAAAACAAATGTTACAGGGGTGATAACCCTTCCCTATGTTTTCCAAAAAGCTTAAAAATAGATTTTTGGGCTGGAGCTACACTTAAACAATGTACCTGTTCAAAATTACGAACAGATTCTACATAAGAACAAACCTACAGTCCCTGTCTTGTATGCACCGCCTGTATACGGCTTTTCAGAGTATATAGGGCCTTTTTTATTTTGTGTGCGGGGTTCCCCTTAATATCCATACAAGACCCAAAGGGGCTGGTAATGGGCTGGGGTAGGGGGGGGGGGGGTGTGATGGGGTAGCTATGCCATTTTTCTTAAAGATTTTCATCCATATTACCGGGACCAGACATTACATTAAAGCCGCAAGCAGTTTTAAATGGCTTTTTTTCCTCTAGAAATGTAATTTTGTGCAGGGACAGTTCTAAACACGGGAAACACGTGGCACTTCACAGGCATACTTTAGACACCCCCCAGGTACGATATTTAAAGGAATATTTGACTTTTTTTTTTTCACTTTATGCATCGTTAAAATGACTGCTCCCGAAAAACGGCCGTTTTTAAAACTTTTTTTTGGATTGATACATGTCCCCTGGTGCAGAACCCGGGTTCCCAAACCCTTTTTAGGACAATAACATGCATAATAGTCGTTATAATTAGCGCTTTAGATTTCGAACGTTCGCATCCATTGTATTTAATAGGGTTCTAAAGTTCATGCGAACTTTCGGTCCGTTCGCGGGTTCTGGAGCGAACCGAACCGGGGGGTGTTCGGCTCATCACTAGTGCTGTGTCACGTCTCTTGGATTTGGGCTTTAAAGATTTGGGATAACATCTGAAAAATTAACAATATATGCTTACTTTACATGATGAACTTTATGTATTTAAGTGTTAATGTCGGTTACTTGTTGTTTGTTCTCATAAACTTTAGTGCAGCACTAATACTATACACTTGTTATATGCAGGTAAAAAACACTAGACATGTGCAAAAAATAAATTGTTTTGTTCGATTTGTTATTTACATTAATTTGTTCAGTTAAATTTGTTTAATCCGTTTAATTCGTTTTCGGAATTAGTATTCAAATTCGGATCAATTTGAAAGGTTTTCGAATCCAGTTTCGAATAGTTTTCGAAATTCAAAATTTTTTCGAATTCAAATAGTTTTCAAATTCAAATAGTTTTGGAATTTTAATAGTTTTCGAATTCGAATAGTTTTCCAATTTCCAAAGAGAATAAAATACAATAGAAAATAAAGGAATAGAATAGAAAAAAATATAATAGATGAGAAAAGAATATAACAGAAAATAAAAGAATAGAATATAATAGAGTTTATGGCGTGCGTGTGTATAAAATTCCATAATCTAATATGGCCGCCATCCAAGCCTGAGGAAGGAGCACGCATGCTCCGAACGCGAAGCACTGCCCGCTGACCCGACCCCGGAAGTGACGTCGTCCGTGTACACCGCGGATCACAGTCGCAGCCATCCGGAAGTACCGTACACCAGCAGTGTGGCCGGACCTTGTCCACACCAGTGACGCCGGACCTTTCCCCTCAGCGACAGCAGATCATTCAGGCATAGGAAATCTCAACAGCGGATAGGCTCAACTTGTTTGAAGACTCTGTGTAGCAGGTACCACGAACATAGCCACTAGACCGGACAATCCACGGCTCGATGAATGGTGTCCTGGACTTTGTAGAAAAATGCTCAGAGCTCCCAGGGAATCCACCCAGTTTTAAACGAATGTTGAGATGACTTCAGATGGGAAAAGGACCCTTGTGGGGGTCAAATGCAGGGTACGATGGAACAGCTCAAAAAACTGATTCTGATTCCACAGTCTCCTTTAGATCTCCCATCAGCTATGTAGTACGAACAGGAAATAAGGAATATTGCGCTATTAAACTAACTGGTAGAGCTGCAACAATAGGTGATATACAACACATACAAATAGAAATAAATAAAAAGTTGCGCTAAAGCATGATATAAATATACCATATAAACCAATGACAGTGGTATATCATTAAATGAAAAGTGTCCAATTCATGAATAAAATTGTGTCCAATTCATAAATAAATCCGTGATGAAAAATGAGTAAGTGATCCAAATTAGATAAATCAATCTGAACCAACAGTGATGATAAAGTGTTATTTGAAGCTCTTTGTTTTAAGGAAAAATCCAAAAAGAACTTGCCGAGTTGCTGGTGCAATGTAACCAAATCCACAGTGCCACAACGATAGAAAACGTGATGATAGAAAAGCACCTCCACCTCTAGTAAACACAGCCGCTTACCAGATAAATCTGATCTCTTATTACAGGAGATCGAACTCGCTTGGGCTAATGACCCAGCCTGGGGTTCTTTACAATGTACACCACAGCATACAGCAAACACCTCGTAGGGATGCGAATCTCAGCCACTGATGTTCAAGATCTCGCCACATGTAATAACGAATAGATGCGCATAGCGTAAAATCCTTTAAACTTTTATTCTTAAAGGTAAAAAACACACTTACAATTAGGTAGATAATTATGAGCATAAAAAATCGAGCCGGCCGGCTCCTCGATGTGCAGCCCGTATCTTCCGGGTCTGTAGTAAACGCGGTGACGTCACATCGTCGTGCCTCCCAACGTTTCGTCACAAAGTGGACGTGTTCACGGGATACGGGCGGCGCTCTGAATCACCGCTTAAATAGCATAAAAACAATAGTGCAGCCTCGCTGTGAATCAACGAACAGCCACCAAGACGCCATCTTAACGAATGGAAACGATTAAAATGCTACATTAGGTAGCGTGTATAGGTAAGGGCAAATAGCATAACAGCGAATGAAACCAGCTAATCGTACCTTACGGACGATATCCGATATGACTCACTGGGGGAATAGATTACCGAATACCCCAACTGTGCTACAGGGTGCAAATATATGCAATCATATCCCATAACCTGAACTAAATTAAGCTAGCTAGAAATATATATATTTAGTGCTGAAAGTGAACACCATTGAAAGAGGTTCACCCAGCAATAATCTGTGCTAAGAAAAAATTAAAATAAATTAAAAATGAAATACCTATACAGATAACGAATGCCAACCACAATTAGTAGTTCGCGTTCAGTAAGACCAACTAACCAAATTTGATAAAATTACAAGTCATTAATTCGGCTGTCAATAAAACTGCCGAATGGCGAAGGCCATGTAAGGCACTCACACCATTCCCCACCAGACAGCTAAACAAACCGTCAAATGGTACAGATGGACTAAGTGGCCTAGATGATAACACTAATAACCGTTGCAGCCATTCGTTACCCACAGCGATTACACACCATGTAGGTACCACCATCAGGCCTCAATATGTGGAGGCAGGGGAAATCTGACACCCATACATTTCAATGGACATTACAATAGACATATAATGTTCAAAATGTTATCAACATGACACATACTAAAAAATAACATAACTTCAAAAAGATGTAAGGAAAGAAAAAAGGGGGGCAAGAAGCCTCAAGAGTTATCTATAAAGCAATTGACATCAACCTCTATGTTGAGGCCAAAAGGTGTATAGCTCTTAAGTTTATGCACCCATGCCATTTCTAATCTGGAAATGCTCCTGACAAGACAACTACCCCTCCAGTGGGGGGTATATTTATCGATACCCAAAAAAATGGTGTTCCTTGGATTCCTATTGTGCACTGTGAGATAATGTTTTGACACCGAGTGTTTAGTGAACCCTCGCCTAATGTTGTTAATATGCTCGTTTAGACGTACCTGCAGGGGGCGCTTGGTTCTGCCCACATACTGCAAGCCGCATGGACATTGGAGCATGTATACCACTCCTGACGTGGAGCAGGTAATAAAAGGGTCTATGGTGTAACTCTTAGAGGTACACGTGGAATTAAATGTAGTGGTCCTCCTAGTCCTACAGCCATTTAAGGAGCAAACCTGGCATTTCCTACATGGATAGTAACCAGTCAGGTTTTGAAAATACATAGATCTTACGGTTGGAGGGTTCAATATATTAGGGGCCAATTTGTCCTTAAAAGAAGGAGCCCCCCGAAACATCACCTGTGGCCTATCCGGTAGGATGGTTTTCAAAATGTTGTCACTCTTCAATATGTGCCAATGTTTATTAACTATATGTTTGATCTTGGTATGTTGACACGAATAGTTGGTAATAAAGGGGCTACGAAAACCCTCTCTGTTGGCACCCACTGTTTTTTCTTTTAACAGGACAACTCCATCAACGTTTTTCACATGTTCAAGAGTATTGGAAAGGGATTCAAAGGAATAGCCCTTATCCAAAAACCTCTGGGTCAAAACCTGCGACTGTTCCAAAAAGGTAGCCTCTTCCGTACAATTGCGTTTTAACCACAAGTACTGACTTTTTGGCACAGATCTGAGCCAAGAGGCGTGGTGGCAACTGTCGCTAGGGATGAAAGCATTTCTTTCGGTGGATTTAAAATATGTGGAGGTGATGAAACCATCTCCACCGACAGAAATGGTCAAATCCCAAAAATGTTTTTTTTCACGACTAGCCTCATAAGTCAGATGGATGCCCCTATCATTCATATTGAGTGAATCCATAAAGGCAGAGAGGTCATCCTCTCCTCCCCTCCATAGGAGGAGGATGTCGTCTATGTACCTGGCCCACAGAACAATCTGCGGCCTATTAGGGACACAGACGACATCCTCCTCCCATTTGGCCATGAAGAGGTTCGCCAAGCTGGGGGCATATTTAGCCCCCATGGCGACACCCCTATCTTGCCTGAAAAATTGGCCATTGAACCAGAAGAAATTGTGAGTAGCTGCGTTATCCAACAATTCCAATACAAACTCCACCTGTTCCCTAGGTAAATCAGAATCCTCATTCAAATAATAAGCCACTGTATCTAAACCCAACTGATGGGGGATCACTGTATACAGTGACGTGACATCTGCAGTTATCAGCCACAGATTGTCACATGGCTTGAGAGTGGATAGGAGATTGATAATGTGACGGGTATCCTTCACATAGGAAGGCATCTTTCTTACAAGAGGTTGTAGGTAAAAGTCAATGTACTTGCCCACCCGGGACGTAATGGAATCAATCCCACTCACAATGGGACGTCCCGGGGGGCAAGTCAAACTCTTGTGTACCTTGGGCAGGTAATAAATGATAGGAGTTTTAGGTGATTTGGGGATCAAAAAGGCAAACTCCTTTTTGTTCAAAATATGCTGACTGAAACCCCTAGCCACAATTTCCTCTAAAATAATGTAGTACGAAGGCTGCAAGATATTATACAAATTGAATGGATTGATCAGTTTTTAGATTGTAAGCTCCAACGAGCAAGGCCCTCTGATTCCTCCTGTATTGAGTTGTATTGTAACTGTACTGTCTGCCCTAACGGTGTAAAGCGCTGTGTAAACTGTTCACACTATATAAATCCTGTATAATATTAATAACACTATTTCCACTGGGAAAAAATGCCATCTGAATATTCACAATGTTAATGTTGCATACTAAATCAATTTATTATGATTTTTCTTTCATCATGGACATAGACTTAAATAGACAATCCTATGTATACAATATTTTGTTATTGCTTTAGTTTTACTGGTTATATTACTAAAAACACTCACTTCTTTTAAACTACAAATGTATCAATTGTTGTAAGGCTTTGATAAATTGTTGACTGCTAGCCCTGACATTTTGCTTTTACTTCCAGATGTCTTCCTTAAATCTGTCATCAGCTGGGAGCAAAAGCTGTGCATATACAGTATTTCACAAAAGTGAGTACACCCCTTACATTTTTGTAAATATTTTATTAGATCTTTTCATGTGACAACACTGAAGAAATTACACTTTGCTACAATGTAAAGTAGTGAGTGTATTGCTTGTATAACAGTGTAAATTTGCTATCCCTTCAAAATAACTCAACACACAGCCATTAATGTATAAACCGCTGGCAACAAAAGTGAGTACACCCCTAAGTGAAAATGTCCAAATTGGGCACAAAGCGTCAACATTTTGTGTGGCCACCATTATTTTCCAGCACTGCCTTAACCCTCTTGGGCATGGCGTTCACCAGAGCTTCACGGATTGCCACTGGAGTCCTCTTCCACTCCTCCATGACGACATCACGGAGCTGGTGGATGTTAGAGACCTTGCGCTCCTTCACCTTCCATTTGAGGATGCCCCACAGATGCTCAATAGGGTTTAGGTCTGGAGACATGCTTGGCCAGTCCATCACCTTTACCCTCAGCTTCTTTAGCAAGGCAGTAGTCGTCTTGGAGGTGTTTGGGGTCGTTATCATGTTAGAATACTGCCCTGCGGCCCAGTTTCTTGAAGGGAGGGGATCATGCTCTGCTTCAGTATGTCACAGTACGTGTTGGCATTCATGGTTCCCTCAATGAACTGTAGCTCCCCAGTGCCGGCAGCACACATGCAGCCCCAGACCACCACCATGCTTGACTGTAGGCAAGACACCCTTGTCTTTGTACTCCTCACCTGGTTGCCGCCACATGCGCTTGACACCACCTGAACCAAATACTGTGTGGCATTAGATGTAGAAACCCATACCACCTGCTGAAGCTGTGTATTTGCATAGCTTGATTTTATCTTCTTTTGTGAGTATATTATTGTTGTGCATTTTTAATAAATGGTATGGTGGTAATGCACTAGGCATTTGCACTCTCTTGTGTATGTTTTACAGGAAGACACTGCTGTTCTACACCCAGAAACTGCTGTTCTACAGACATTTTTTTTTATTTGCCTATCATCCTAGTAGCCTAACTAGGAGGTTGCTACATCCACCCCCCACCAAAAATAGGCTCTGTCTTCATGGCCCGTAACAAAAAATTAAGAGTGAAGCACCTCATATTCGAGGGGGGGTGGTGCTGCGCTGTTTCTAATATGATAAATTATAGTGCACAATGACTAAGAAATTATCAATCAATAAACAGGTTGAAAAATAAACAATAAATACAACTGATCAATTATAGTGATGTATAAATACTAAACTGGGACGGAGAGGCAGACAGTCAGACGGAGGCACACGAGCTCGCCGTTCGTTTGGGATAAGTGCATGTTTTTATAATTTTTTTATGTGAGTTTATGTAAGCAACCTTGTTATATTTATGCAATATTAAAGTACACACCTTTTTAAAAAACGTACTTCACGATCGAGACCCCATTTTTTTCCTTTTAACCCGGCCATCGTTGGGAGATGTAAGCAACCCTTTAAGATCCAGTATAAGTTATCCCATATGTGAGGAACAGCAGCATCCTGTTATAAAGGTTTCCCTATTGGACGTCAGGATCGTGTTAAAGGATTTTACTGACCCCCACTATACAAAAGCGGTTACCTCATTACCGCAAGGTAAGAGGCCACCCATTACTCTTAGTGTGACACCGGAAGTGGAGATTCAGACACCCCGTCACCACAGCACCATTCACCTATATGAAGTTGCAGGATTGTCACTTACAAGAAATTGATCTGCACGGGCACCACTTACCATTGTTCTCCTTCTCTGGATTTTTGGAGTTCAATTTGTGTTCCTTTGCTTATTGGACAATTTTCACTTTTTCGTTATTTTTTCGTTACTCATTGAACTTACTGCTTCACTTTAGCACTGCACTGCACTTTGTTTATTTAGCAGTCACATTGGTGCACTTATTATCATTTTACTGCAATTTGCAGGCGACTTCTTTCATTTATTCATTCTCACAGCATATTTGCACAGTAACATTCACTTTGGTATTTATTCACAGGTTTACTTATATATTTATTGTTTTTACAGTTTTTATTTATTTATATTTTTACTGATCTCATAGTTTTAGTATTTATACATCACTATAATTGATCAGTTGTATTTATTGTTTATTTTTCAACCTGTTTATTGATTGATAATTTCTTAGTCATTGTGCACTATAATTTATCATATTAGAAACAGCGCAGCACCACCCCCCCTCGATTTAGATCCTTTACTTATCAGGTTAGGATTAATCTGCGAGGTGCTTGCGATAGTTTCATTCACCTCCACACTCCTCCAGATTGGCAGCGCAGAAATACCCACTCTATAGATTCCAAGCACCTCATATTAATGAGCATGGGGAAAGAGAAGTAATGAAATAACAAAATGTAAGTGGCATTCCATATAATAAATATTTGCTTGGTCAAAGTGCAAAATCTTAATGCATACTGCCACCAGACCAAGTAGGTAATTGTTTGGCTTACAGCAGATATTTACACAGATGTACATCCTGACTGGGTAGAGCTCTACCGCTAGCTAATAATATGTTGTTAGTACATTCAAAATAATAGCAACACTTTGATCTCTTATCTCTGATCTCTTATCACCTACGAAAGAACAAAGTTTGCACACAAACATAAGCACTATAGTTTTGGCTTGGAGCACAATCCCCTCAGAGATAATCCTCCAACAAATCAGAGCATAACATCCCAAATATTCTGTAAAAGCCTACTTGACTCATATTACAAGCTATGATATAAATTAGAATCCTAAATCATGTCATTTTATCATCTATGATCCTAAAATGTACTGTTTATTACTACCTTGCCACCCAGTGGCCAAAAATACTATGACACCCCAAATGAGCGTGAAGATGCACGCAAATTTTACTTTGGAAATAATCAAAATACCAAAAGGGAGGGAATGCCTCCAAGTGGACAGGAAAGGGGTGTCCCCCTTTTGTTTTCTTTAAATAACTACTCAGCAATAAAAGTCAGGGTATGTGACTTGTCACGTGGTTCCATCCAGGTCCCAAATATTTATGGACCATTCTTGGTCCTTGAGTCCAACTCTCTTAATAACTATTCTGTCTTTCAGGATAAAGCACAGTTAGAGGACGTTAAAAAACACTTCCCAGTATGGGAGAACAGCCTGACTCCCACAAGACTTGGGTACTTTGAGATATTCCCAGATTTTCTTGTCTTTTGTATTCTACTTCCTCTATGACTTTCTTGGGGACGCATGAATATTCTATTTTTAATTCCAAGGCCATCCATCTTTGAACTACTCTTTGCAGCCTGGCTAGACAAAGTTGTTTGATTTTGTCACCTTTCCCTGGAGGAATATAGGAATTTTTGGCTCTCTGCAATAAAGCCCTTTTTCCTTCACTCTGCTCCTAAAGCTTCAGTAACTCTTTCAGAAGTGGGAGGTGTTGAACATTTTCTACCAACAGTTTCTTCCACCTTCAGCTCTCTGGCACCCTTCGAGAGTTTCTCATCTGGCTTTCCCTTTGGCGCAGACAGACTATTCTCTGCCCAATCCTTGGCATCTGACTTCCTACCCTGGTCTTCCCAAGACCATTCTGATGATGACGCATCACCTTCACTAGATTCATCACCCTTGGTATTCTCGGTGGTGCACCTCCTTCCAATGATACTATAGGTGACCCTGGATCAGTGTCAGCATCTTTCACCTCTTCCACAGACTCACCCCCATCCAACTTTGGAGGTCAAAACCCCCTCTCTTGACCTGCTGCTATGCACTCTGTCTGTCCGAGAATACTGTATGTAGAGAAAAAAATGTTTTTAGCTGAAGTTCAACTTTAATATTTTAATGGATAATATTAAAATACAGTATGTGATGATTAACCTTATACAAAAACAAAAAAACTTAGCTTAATAGTCTTACTCTGTTCTGTGTATGTAAGGATGGCATTTATTTAAAACCCCCTTATACATAATTGAGCATTGAATTGTCATGAATAATTATTCATAAACCAATAAAAAATTTAAAATGTTAAAATTTTAATAGTAATTTTCTCTTCTTTTCATTATGTAATTTACTTGTGCTCAGTATGCTGAAATTGTGGTAGAGTCACGTAGGGTGATTTATAATTAAAATTCAGGGAGCAGAATTATTGTAAACTTTGCCGCACAGAGCAGAAAATACAAGACCTGAATTTCTAGCTGAACTGTAAAACATTTATTAGCTAAGACATGTGAAAAACATGGAATATATATTGATAATGAAACTATGAAAATATGAAAAACAGAATAATTAATGCTTCTGATTTTTGCTGAATTTCTTTAACGGAAACTCGTCATGGGAAAAATATAATGAATGACAATGCTGACCACTCTTTTTACAGATGGTAGTTGCCTGGTGGCCAAGCTAATCTTTTTTGCTTCAGTACACTGAGTAACTTTTCCAGAGCAAGAATGTAAATAAGGATTTCTGACTTTCCTTTCCATTTTCATTCTGAGTCAGTGACTGAAAAAGTACTGAATCATAGTGGTCAGTATAATATCCAAGTAACTATAATTTTCAGCATTGGCAGTCTATCTATTTCTATCATGACAGTCTTCCGGTGGAAAGTCCACAAATATAAAGATAGTAAATAAAAAGTAAATGAGACATTGTTGGGTATATTAAAAAAGTTTTTTTTAATACCATCTGATCCTGCATGTGGAGCTTCCTTTTTTTCATTTTATGGTTAACACCGCAATCTTTGATGTATTGATATCTTGGCGCTCTGTGTTACCACCGTGGAGAGATCCGACTTCCTGTGTTCATTCCACCTGCTGCTCCGTGAGGACGGTTCCAGAGGATTTCACAACCGCACCTTTTGCCTGTTTGACCCACCACCACTGGTGTATGTGTCCACGCATAGGGGTAAGAGTATCCATTTCTTTCCCCCATCCCTGGTGTTGGAGTCACGTCCCCGGGTGTTGTAGACTTGTGAACATAAACTTTCTATGAACTTGAACCTGTTGTGGATGCACTGAAGTTTGTTTGACCCTCCTTGTTTCCAGTTTATACACTGGGCACCTTTATTGGACTCTGTCATTATATAGGTCATTTTACATGATGTCTTTATATATGAGTTATTTTGCACATGTGATGATATAAGTTGATGTGCACACATTTAGATACACGTATATTGGCCTTTCCCGGACGTATTCTTTCACTGTTTATTATATGCCCAGATTTATACATATATTTGGGCTCCTTTATACAATTTTGGCGCTGCATTTTTATTTTTCACGTGTTATGTTTTGCAATTTGTCTATTTGCTGATGCTGGCAGCCATATATTCATTTGTTCACGCAGTAGCGCAACTTTTCTTTATTTTTATATTTAGAATATTCAAGCCAGACTTGATCCCGAAATTCATTTTAGGAAAAAAAATATTTAAGCTTGTAGGCAGGTAGAGACCAAAGTGTTGCTCCTCCTACTGGTGGAGTGTCATGTGGGTGTACTCTTATAAGGTGGGTAGAGCTTGGGCTCAGGGCTTGTTTAGCCTGGAGTCAGAAAGAGAACGAAGGTCTGCTGAGGGTGGCCATGTTCTCCCCTTAAGAGGAGAGGTTGAGGATGGTTTCATCCATTGAATCTACTAAGGGAGAATGAGGAGAATGAACATAATGACAGAAAGGCTGGAACAGCAATCTTCAAGAGAGGGAGAAGCTGTTGTGTTCCCTAATGAAGTGGAGCGTATATTACAGCTAATACCTGGAGAATGGAGTAGCAAATATCAGATGGTCTAAACCATGTGTCAAACATGGGCCCATGCATGTGAGTACTCCAGGCAGAAAGGTTTAATTGTGAGGAATGTTGAGGTGACCAGAAGGATGGTAAAACCACCATCCGTGCACTTTACAGTAAGAGGTTTGGACAAGCAACCTGTGATGCCCTGCAACCTGAATATTTAGGGGGTGACCCAGCTGTTCGTGATGGCCATGTGAAAACGAACCAGGCACTGCCCTCCAGCTGATGTCCTACAACCTGGCCCTTAATGCCTTTACATCCACAATTTGTGGATTAACAATCCCCAACATGAGCATCATTAACCAACATGCCATTCTAAAACTAGGGGTGCACAGCCAAGAGCCAATCTGGTTGTTTTGCCACTAATCATAGTGATCATAAGTTTACCAAACAAATCCGCCCATTGAGTCATTGTGGCTTGCAGCCACTCATTTGTAATATGAATGCAGTGCCTGGAGATTATCGTCCTAGCTATCTGCATCAGAAGCAGACACACAGGTATACTAAAAATACTGTAGCCTGTGTGTTTTATGGTTGCCCATGAGTGCCTTCACTGATATAGATGTCTACAATACATTTTGTAAGATGTGCTATACATATGCAGTCACGTTGTTGGGATCCTTTTGCCAGAAATTGATATAACTTATTGTCGATGAAACTAAAGTACGGTAATTCCGTTTTTATTTGTGGCTTTGGTGGAGGTTTTAAAGGTAATGTGCTTAACAAGGCACAAAGCATGCAGAAAAAGACAGTCTGTGCTACAATTAGTGTCCATATTTTTATAGGCAACTGCCAATGAATGGCTATATCTGTAAGGGCTGCACGTGGAATTACCCTGTATCTTTAAGGTATATGTGATTGCATAGGGAGGATTCCTGGTTCTAGGGTACGCCTGGAAAGCTGCCACATTTCTAATTAGGGATGGGCGAACGGTTTGGCCTGAGCATAAGTTCGGGCTGAACTTTCGTTGTTAGGACGTTCGGTGAACAACGAACATTATGCGGTGTTCGTGGCAAAGTGTCCCTGTTAAAGTCTATGGGACAATAACATGAAAAACCAAAAGTGCTAATTTTAAAGGCTTATATACAAATTAATAGTCATAAAAAGTGTTTTAAATTACTTTTATAAATGTCATTTTGCTGTGGTACTGTTCTAAACACGTGAAAAATGCACCACTTTACAGGCATACTATAGACACCCCCAGGCACGATATTTAAAGGAATATTTCATTTTTATTGTTTCACTTTAAGCATTATTAAAATCACTGCTCCCGAAAAAAGTTCTGTTTTTAAAACTCTTTTTTGCATTGATACTTGTCCCCTGGGGCAGGACCCGGGCCCCCAAACACTTTTTATGACAAAAATCTGCATATAAGCCTTTAAAATGAGCAGTTTTGATTTTTCATGTTCGTGTCCCATAGACCTTAATGGTGTTCGCGTGTTCGTCCAAATTTTTTGCCTGTTCGCAAGCTCTGGTGTGAACCGAACCAGGTTTGTTCGGCTCATCCTTATTTCTAATACTTGCATATGTGATTTTACACTATTGGCCTAGCACTGGTAGTTTTTGTTTCAAGCCTACCCAGGTGTCTTTTGGTAAACTAACCAATTTCCTTACTACTCTTAGATCTCTACAACATAGACACTAATTATTCTGTAGTATGAAATAAGAACTAGGTTGCCTAATTAAACTCTTTGAGATAACACAGGAAGTGTGCACAGGACAGCTCTGAATTTCTGACATGCTCAACAGGCTATTGAGCAGATATAAAAAACTATTCCAATAGTATATTTAACATACCAAAATAGAGACAATAAGAGTTCATGGCTTATTGTTAGGCTACTTTCACACTGGGGCGTTGGGTGCATTGGCAGTAAAGCGCCGCCATTTTTAGCGGCGCTTTATCATCCTTTTTGCAGACCTTTTTGGCCGCTAGCGGGGTGCTTTTAAGCCCCGCTAGCGGCCGAAAAAGGGTTAAAAGTGCCCGCAAAGTGCCACTACAGCAGCGCTTTGCCAGCTCTTCTGTGGCGCTGCCCATTGATTTCAGTGTGTATACACCGCTCCTACAGTGCCTCAAAGATGCTGCTTGTAGGACTTTTTTGGGCGTCCTGCCAGCACAGCGCCCCAGTGTTAAAGCACTCGGGCTTTAACACTGGAGTGAGAGTAGAGGCTCTTTACAGGCGTTTTGCAAGCGCTATTTTTAGCGCTATAGCGCCTGTAAAGTGCTTCAGTGTGAAAGCAACCTTAGGGTTTACATATACTATATCCTTTGTGGGTGAGCACAGCTGGCTCAAATTCTTTGGGCTTAGAGGGGCTTCATGAATGCTGGTGTGGTGTGCTATAAGCCCCATTATGCTATATGAAAAGCTTAGTGAGGGAAAGTTCCCTACACTCCTGTGGACAAAATCCCCTACACTCCTGTGTTTCCCTTGATTAGGAAACTCAGGCATACCCTATACTTTTCAAATGTTTATGGCTGCTTTGAGATCTTTAAAATGCCACTGCCAGAACTGCCTTTCCCTGATTGTAAGCACTTTATCTGTATCAGAGGCTGTTTGTTGCTTAGAATCTGATTACTAGTATGTCATGTCCTTAGTATCTACTATTCTGTGTGGAGAGATAAAGCTGTTTTCAGTCACTGATGCTTGCTAAAGGAAGCTGTCGATCACCATTTGGTTTCTGTGTTCTTTATTTCTGGAGAATTGAGTAATGTATTGTTGATTAGACAGATACTCAGGCTAGGACAGGGTTCAGATGGCGTGTGTCTTATTTTCCATGAGTATTAGGCCTTGGGGGCAGGGCCAGTGCTAGACTATTTTGCACCCTAGGCAAGACCAGCTACTTGCAACCCCCCCTCCCCCCCCAAAAAAACGTAAAAATTAATATAAAGACAACAAAACATGAAACTGCTAAATTTCTCCAGCTAACATCATTCAATCCCACAGCGGAACGCCAGCGCAATGTGTGGGGAACATCGGCGGCAGGGGAAAGCAGGCCCAGACCGGGACAAAAAATAGGCCTGGGCATTTTAGACTAAGCAGCCCAATTTTTTTTAAAAACAAATTACAAATAATGACAACTACCAATTTCTCTATGTCTTTTAGTTACCGTATTTTCCGGCGTATAAGACGACTGGGCGTATATGACGACCCCCTAATTTTCCAGCTAAAAGGTTGGTTTTGGGATATACTCGCCGTATAAGATGACCCCCTTCCGACACACCTTACTGTGCCCATTGCATACCTCACTGTGCTCATTGCATACCTCACTGTGCTCATTGCATACCTCACTGTGCTCATTGCATACCTCACTGTGCCCATTGCATACCTCACTGTGCCCATTGCCTACCTCACTGTGCCGATCTCCAGATCTCCATACCTTATCGATGTATGCAGAGTCAGACTGCGGGTGTCCATTATTCAAAAGCCGCACCTCGTCCTGTTCCGTGATAGGTGGAACACTCAGTTTTCCCAGCAGAGCCTGTGTTCGGTGTTCCACCTATCACGGAGGTCCTCCCGTCTGAGGCCGAGGATGAGAGGGCATCCATGATAGGAGGAACACTGAACAGAGGCTCTGCTGGGAAACTGAGTGTTCCTCCTATCACGGAACAGGACGAGGAGAAGGCGCGGCTTTTGAATAATGGCCGCCCGCAGTCTGACTCATACAGGTATAAGACGACCCCCGACTTTTTGGGGGATATTTTGAAGTACAAAAGGTCGTCTTATACGCCGGAAAATACGGTATATTTAGTCTGTGTCACTCCATTGGTGTTAGAAGTTATTTATTTTTGTTATTTTATTTTTTTAATTACTCTAAATAATAACATTATTTATTATTATTTTTTAAATTTGTTTTTTTTTATATATTTTTTTAAAACCCCCTTTGGGTGGCTTTGTGAAATATCAGGGGTCTAAACAAACCTCTGATGTTTCGCCTTTGAGACAGAGAAAGGAGATTGAGGGTGCAGCCCTCAATCTCCATCTCTGGAGCCTCAGCAGCACAGATTGAATGAACAGGAATAGCTCTGTACTGAGGCTTCATGTTCATTCATAAACTGAGGTATAGTGCCCAAAACAACATTATTACTTGCAAAAAGACTGAAGGACTTTTAAGTGTTATATCTTGAGTCAAGGGTTTGTTTTTTACTGTGATGTGAATTACATTTTAAACTTTCCTGTGTCAGTATTTATGATTAGCTGCATTTAGGGCCCTTTCACACCAGCGGACCGTATGTCCGTATTTCATCCATCCGTTTTCGGATGAAATACGGACATACATGTATCCCTATGGGATAGCGGGTGTCAGCGGATAAACATCCGCTGACACACGATCTCATCAGTGTCCGCTATGGTCCGTTTCTGCAGACGGAGGAAAATCCTATTTTTCCATCTGTCTGCGGATCGGATGAACACGGACAGATGGTCCGTGTTCATCCGATCCCCCCATAGAGGAGAGCGGAGATCTGACAGGGAGGTTCCTGCACAGTGCGCAGGGACCGCCTTGTCATCTGCTGGCTCAGCAAGGATCAACGGAGCGATCCCCGCTGAGCAAGCGGATGATAAAGGTACGGATCCTCACAGGATCCGTACATGTGAAAGGGGCCTTATAGAGCTACAGTAACCACAGAGGAGAACTGAATTGTTTTTTGTCATCCTATTCTGCACCAGTGATGACTAGTGATGAGCCGAACACCCCCGGGTTCGGTTCGCACCAGAACCCGCGAACGGACCGAAAGTTCGTACGAACATTAGAACCCTATTAAATACAATGGATGCGAACGTTCGAATTCTAAAGTGCTAATTATAACAACTATTATGCATGTTATTGTCCTAAAAAGGGTTTGGGAACCCGGGTTGTGCACCAGGGGACATGTATCAATGCAAAAAGAAGTTTTAAAAACGGTCGTTTTTCGGGAGCAGTCATTTTAATGATGCATAAAGTGAAAAAAAAAAAGTCAAATATTCCTTTAAATATCGTACCTGGGGGGTGTCTAAAGTATGCCTGTGAAGTGCCACGTGTTTCCTGTGTTTAGAACTGTCCCTGCACAAAATGTCACTTCGAAAGGAAAAAAAAGCCATTTAAAACTGCTTGCGGCTTTAATGTAATGTCTGGTCCCGGTAATATGGATGAAAATCTTTAAGAAAAATGGCATAGCTACCCCATGACCCCCCCCCTACCCCAGCCCATTACCAGCCCCTTTGGGTCTTGTATGGATATTAAGGGGAACCCCGCACATAAAATAAAAAAGGCCCTATATACTCTGAACAGCCGTATACAGGCGGTGCATACAAGACAGGGACTGTAGGTTTGTTCTTATGTAGAATCTGTTTGTAATTTTGAACAGGTACATTGTTGAAGTGTAGCTCCAGCCCAAAAATCTATTTTTAAACTTTTTGGAAAACATAGGTAAGGGTTATCACCCCTGTAACATTTGTTTTGCTGTCTGTGCCCCTGTTCAGAACATTTCACCTCACTTTCCGTCCCAATGACAACTGTTTTTGAAATGTGGTGTTTTTCTTGAAACAAGGATTGCTGATAAAGCATCAGTACAGAGGAGACACCTTTCTCCCATATTTATTCTTACAGGAGAGAATTTTCCTTCCTAGTGGTAGATTTCCTCTCACTTCCTGTTGTCTTCTTGCGTTTGCAAGTAGGAGTCGTTTGTAAGTTGGATGTTTGAAAGTAGGGACCTGCCGTATATACTCTGCAGAAATAGGCCCCTTAGTTGTTGGTGTTGACACAACACTGTAAGCACTCACAGTTACTCTTGGTTGGTGCTGGAACGCCCTGCTGTCAACTATTATATCAGGAATTTTAATGACATATAATTGTTGAACAGTGGTAGTAAAAATTGGGCCTTTGATGGTGGTGCTGGTGCCACAACACTGTAAGCCCTCAGAGTTACTCTTGGTGGGTGCAGCAATGGGCCCTGCTGTGAATTATTAGATCAAGAATTGTAATTACATGCCCCTTTTGAACAGGGGCTGAAAAATTGGGCCTTTCGTGGTGGTGGTGGTGGTGGCGTTGCCACAACACTGTAAGCCCTCAGAGTTACTCTTGGTGGGTGCAGCAATGGGCCCTGCTGTGAATTATTAGATCAAGAATTGTAATTACATGCCCCTTTTGAACAGGGGCTGAAAAATTGGGCCTTTCGTGGTGGTGGTGGTGGTGGCGTTGCCACAACACTGTAAGCCCTCAGAGTTACTCTTGGTGGGTGCAGGAATGGGCCCTGCTGTGAATTATTAGATCAAGAATTGTAATTACATGCCCCTTTTGAACAGGGGCTGAAAAATTGGGCCTTTCGTGGTGGTGGTGGTGGTGGCGTTGCCACAACACTGTAAGCCCTCAGAGTTACTCTTGGTGGGTGCAGGAATGGGCCCTGCTGTGAATTATTAGATCAAGAATTGTAATTACATGCCCCTTTTGAACAGGGGCTGAAAAATTGGGCCTTTCGTGGTGGTGGTGGTGGTGGCGTTGCCACAACACTGTAAGCCCTCAGAGTTACTCTTGGTGGGTGCAGCAATGGGCCCTGCTGTGAATTATTAGATCAAGAATTGTAATTACATGCCCCTTTTGAACAGGGGCTGAAAAATTGGGCCTTTCGTGGTGGTGGTGGTGGTGGCGTTGCCACAACACTGTAAGCCCTCAGAGTTACTCTTGGTGGGTGCAGGAATGGGCCCTGCTGTGAATTATTAGATCAAGAATTGTAATTACATGCCCCTTTTGAACAGGGGCTGAAAAATTGGGCCTTTCGTGGTGGTGGTGGTGGTGGCGTTGCCACAACACTGTAAGCCCTCAGAGTTACTCTTGGTGGGTGCAGGAATGGGCCCTGCTGTGAATTATTAGATCAAGAATTGTAATTACATGCCCCTTTTGAACAGGGGCTGAAAAATTGGGCCTTTCGTGGTGGTGGTGGTGGTGGCGTTGCCACAACACTGTAAGCCCTCAGAGTTACTCTTGGTGGGTGCAGCAATGGGCCCTGCTGTGAATTATTAGATCAAGAATTGTAATTACATGCCCCTTTTGAACAGGGGCTGAAAAATTGGGCCTTTCGTGGTGGTGGTGGTGGTGGCGTTGCCACAACACTGTAAGCCCTCAGAGTTACTCTTGGTGGGTGCAGCAATGGGCCCTGCTGTGAATTATTAGATCAAGAATTGTAATTACATGCCCCTTTTGAACAGGGGCTGAAAAATTGGGCCTTTCGTGGTGGTGGTGGTGGTGGCGTTGCCACAACACTGTAAGCCCTCAGAGTTACTCTTGGTGGGTGCAGGAATGGGCCCTGCTGTGAATTATTAGATCAAGAATTGTAATTACATGCCCCTTTTGAACAGGGGCTGAAAAATTGGGCCTTTCGTGGTGGTGGCGTTGCCACAACACTGTAAGCCCTCAGAGTTACTCTTGGTGGGTGCAGCAATGGGCCCTGCTGTGAATTATTAGATCAAGAATTGTAATTACATGCCCCTTTTGAACAGGGGCTGAAAAATTGGGCCTTTCGTGGTGGTGGTGGTGGTGGCGTTGCCACAACACTGTAAGCCCTCAGAGTTACTCTTGGTGGGTGCAGGAATGGGCCCTGCTGTGAATTATTAGATCAAGAATTGTAATTACATGCCCCTTTTGAACAGGGGCTGAAAAATTGGGCCTTTCGTGGTGGTGGTGGTGGTGGCGTTGCCACAACACTGTAAGCCCTCAGAGTTACTCTTGGTGGGTGCAGCAATGGGCCCTGCTGTGAATTATTAGATCAAGAATTGTAATTACATGCCCCTTTTGAACAGGGGCTGAAAAATTGGGCCTTTCGTGGTGGTGGTGGTGGTGGCGTTGCCACAACACTGTAAGCCCTCAGAGTTACTCTTGGTGGGTGCAGGAATGGGCCCTGCTGTGAATTATTAGATCAAAAATTGTAATTACATGCCCCTTTTGAACAGGGGCTGAAAAATTGGGCCTTTCGTGGTGGTGGTGGTGGTGGCGTTGCCACAACACTGTAAGCCCTCAGAGTTACTCTTGGTGGGTGCAGGAATGGGCCCTGCTGTGAATTATTAGATCAAGAATTGTAATTACATGCCCCTTCTGAACAGGGGCTGAAAAATTGGGCCTTTCGTGGTGGTGGTGGTGGTGGTGGCGTTGCCACAACACTGTAAGCCCTCAGAGTTACTCTTGGTGGGTGCAGCAATGGGCCCTGCTGTGAATTATTAGATCAAGAATTGTAATTACATGCCCCTTTTGAACAGGGGCTGAAAAATTGGGCCTTTCGTGGTGGTGGTGGTGGTGGCGTTGCCACAACACTGTAAGCCCTCAGAGTTACTCTTGGTGGGTGCAGGAATGGGCCCTGCTGTGAATTATTAGATCAAGAATTGTAATTACGTGCCCCTTTTGAACAGGGGCTGAAAAATTGGGCCTTTCGTGGTGGTGGTGGTGGTGGCGTTGCCACAACACTGTAAGCCCTCAGAGATACTCTTGGTGGGTGCAGGAATGGGCCCTGCTGTGAATTATTAGATCAAGAATTGTAATTACATGCCCCTTTTGAACAGGGGCTGAAAAATTGGGCCTTTCATGGTGGTGGTGGTGGTGGCGTTGCCACAACACTGTAAGCCCTCAGAGTTACTCTTGGTGGGTGCAGCAATGGGCCCTGCTGTGAATTATTAGATCAAGAATTGTAATTGCATGCCCCTGTTGAACAGGGGCTGAAAAATTGGGCCTTAGGCACTGGTGGCACAACACTACAACCCCTCACAGATACTGTACTTGGAGCACAGCAATGAGCCCTGTTGCAAAGTATTGCTTCAAAAATTGTAATGACACGCCCCTGTTAAACAGGGGCTGAAAAATTGGGCCTTAGGCACTGGTGCCACAACACTCCAACCCCTCACAGATACTGTACTTGGAGCACAGCAATGAGCCCTATGGCAAATTATTGCTAAAAAAATTGTAATTACACGCCCCTGTAAAACAGGGGCTGAAAAATTGGGCCTTAGCCACTGGTGGCGGCACCCATAAACAAAAATGATCTTCCAAGCTATCATCATCAATCGTATCATTGAGGACTCGGAGGAGGAGGATAGCCAGTCAACATAACAGCACAGGCACTCAGCATCAGCATCAGTCTTGAAGGGATGTGACATGTTAAAATCAATTAGTCTGTTATATCAGCATCAGGTGTGTGGTAGCTGGTGGTGATCCAAGACTGGTTCATCTTGATGAAAGTCAGTCGATCAACCGAGTCGGTGGACAGGCGCACCCTGTGATCCGTGACAAATCCTCCAGCAGCACTGAATGTGCGTTCCGAAAGAACGCTGGATGCAGGACAGGCCAGTAGCTGAATTGCATACTGTGCAAGCTCTGGCCAGTGATCCATCCTCAAGACCCAGTAAGCCAGAGGATTTTCGGTGGGGAAGGTGTCCAAGTCTGACCTTGCCCCTAGATATTCCTGCACCATGTTTATCAGACGCTGGCGATGGTTGCTGGAACCGATCATACTTTGGGGCTGCGGACTAAAGAATTGTCTGAACGCATCGGTCAGACGGCCACCTTCCCCACCGCTCCTTCTTTGACTGGCCGAAGCCTCAGCAACTCATTGTCCAGGACCAGGAGTTTGTAACCTCCCAGTCTCTGGGAACGCGTTGCACAGACCTTTCTGCAAGGCCTCCCGGAGTTGTCTCATCCTCTGCGACGGTAACATAAGGTCCGCAACCTTACCCTTGTACCGTGGATCAAGGAGAGTGGCCAGCCAGTAATGGTCCCTCTCCTTGATCCGAAGAATACGAGGATCCTTCCGCAGACTTTGCAGGATCAGGGAGGCCATGCAGCGTAGGTTTGCTGAGGCATTCGCTCCGGAGTCCTCTGGGTCACTAAGGACGACATGATCCGCAGCCACCTCCTCCCAGCCACGTACAAGTCCACTGGTTTCTTGGGACTGTAAATCATCCCTAAAAGACTGCTGCTGATGATGCTGAGTGCCAGCCTCCACCTCCATGCTGACACAATCCTCCTCCTCCTCCTCCTCCTCTTCCTGTACGATGGGTGGGACAGAAGGAACACTGTCTGGGTAAAGGGGGCCTTGAGAGGCAAGGAAGTCCTCCTCTTCCTGCCTCAAGTGCCCTGTCCATTATTCCACGCAGCGTGTGCTCCAACAGGTGGACAAGAGGTACAGTGTCACTGATGCATGCACTGTCACTGCTCACCATCCTCGTGGCCTCCTCAAATGGTGCCAGGACAGTGCATGCATCCCTGATCATGCCCCACTGGCGTGGAGAAAAAAAACCAAGCTCCCCTGACCCTGTCCTGGTGCCGTAGTCGCACAGGTACTCATTGATGGCCCTCTGCTGCGTGTGCAGCCGCTGCAGCATGGCCAACGTTGAGTTCCACCTGGTGGGCATGTCACATATAAGGCGGTTCTTGGGCAGGTTCAACTCCTTTTGCAGCTCAGCCAGACGAGCACTGGCATTATAAGATCTGCGGAAATGCACACAGACTTTCCTGGCCTGCCTCAGGACATCCTGTAAGCCCGGGTACCTGCCCAAGAACCGCTGCACCACCAGGTTAAGGACGTGAGCCACACAGGGCACATGGGTCAGTTGTCCCTGTCGGAGGGCGAAGAGGAGGTTGGTGCCATTGTCGCAAACCACCATTCCTGGCTTAAGCTGGCGTGGCGTCAACCACCTCTCGGCCTGGCCCTGCAGAGCAGACAGGACCTCTGCCCCAGTGTGGCTTCTGTCCCCCAAACACACCAGCGCAAGCACGGCATGGCATCTTTTTGCCTGCGTACTTGCGTAGCCCCGTGAACGGCTACGGAGCACCGCTGGTTCATAGGACAAACCACAGGAAGAGGCCATGGAGGAAGAAGAAGAGGAGGGGGTGGAGGAGAGAGGTGTGTCACAACCAGTAGTAGCATTTTGGAGGCGTGGCGGTGGAACAACCTCCAACACTACTGCACCTTGTCCTGCATCCTTCCCAGCTGCCAAAAGAGTGACCCAATGGGCCGTGAAAGAAAGGTAACGTCCCTGTCCATGCCTGCTGGACCATGAGTCAGCGGTAATATGCACCTTACCGCTGACCGCCCTGTCCAGCGAGGCCAAGACATTGCCTTCCACATGCCGGTAGAGAGCCGGAATAGCCTTCCGTGAGAAAAAGTGGCGTTTGGGAACCTGCCACTGAGGAACCGCACATTGCACAAACTCACGGAAGGGGGCCGAGTCTACCAACTGAAAAGGCAGCAGTTGAAGCGCTAGCAATTTAGCCAAGCTAGCATTCAACCGCTGGGCATGTGGATGGCTGGGAGTGAACTTCTTTTGACGGTCCAGCAGCTGGGGCAGGGAAATTTGCCTGCTAGAATCGGACGTCGGTGTACTGCTAGCAGAGTGGCCGCAAGTACTTGGCTGTGACACACCTAATTCTACACCTTCATTCCTCTCAGTGCATGTTTCAGAGAGGACTGAAGTTATAGTGGGGTTGGAGATCCCAGCTGATGCGGTGCAAGGAGAGGTCCGCTTTGTTCTTTGGTGTGGGTCTTTGAGGTAGGCTTGCCAACGAGCTGCATGGCAGGTCAACATATGTCTGGTCAGGCATGTGGTACCCAAGCGGCTGATGTTTTGGCCACGCGATATACGCTTGAGACATATGTTGCAAACAGCAGCTGTGCGATCTGATGCACTAGCCTCAAAAAAGGCCCACACCAAGGAACTTTTTGAATGACGGGCAGAGGCAGCGCCCTGCACAGGCGGAGCTCTGCGGTGTGATTCCGTCGGTGTACTGCCCTTACGCTGGCCACCAAAGGGCATCCTGCCTCGTTGGAGATGTGCCTCCTCCTCATCCTCCTCCTCCTCCTCTCTCCTATTAGGCACCCACGTGGAGTCAGTGACCTCATCATCCCCTCCCTCCTCATCACTGGAGCCAATCTGGCAGTATGCTGCAGCTGCTGGAACATGACTGCCAGATTGGTGTCCTTCTTGAGCATCCCCTCTGTCTGCTCTCACGCTACTGCCTTCCTGTAGCTGGGTTTCATCATCAGACCCTTCGAAACGCTGGGCATCCTCCTGGAGCATGTACCCAACACTGTGCTCAAACAGTTCGGGGGACTCCTCAGGAGGAGGACATGGTGGGTCTAGGGAAGGAGTGACTGATGATGAGTCTGACATTGATACCAGGGAAGAGGACGCTTTGGCAGCTGCTTTGCCAGTACCCTGAGCCTGGGTGAGAGAGGATGAGGAGGAGGAGGAGGGCTTGGTCATCCACTCTACCAAGTCTTCGGCATGATGTGGCTCAACATGTCCAGCTGCCGAAAAGAAGGACAAGCGTGTCCCATGGCCATGTGCTGATGACAATGCACCGCGTCCACGACCAGCACTGTTGCCCCCAGACACAGAGCCTGCTTGCCCTCTTTTATTGCCTCCTGACTGTCTGCCTCTCCTTGTTTGCCTTCCAGACATTCTAATAGATGGCCTGCAGGGAGATGGGAAAAAAGCAATAAGGGCTACCTTCAGGTGTCCTTCTCTGTCCCTTTACTTAAGGATTTCTAAATATGGTTGAGGATGATTGCTTTTGCACAGAATAGCACAACGACAATTTCCCTGACTGTCCAAAAAACAAGGATTTCAAAGATGGTTGATGAGGAATGCTTTAGCACACTATAGCACAAGGAGAATTCCCCTCACTTTCCTTCTTTGTCCCTAGAAACAAGGATTCGCACAGTGAAAGAAACTGACACTCTCCCTACCTAGAGTTTTCTGTCCCTAGAAAATTTTTTTTTTTAAAGCACACTATAGCACAAGGAGAATTCCCCTCACTTTCCTTCTTTGTCCCTAGAAACAAGGACTCGCACAGTAAAAGACACTGACACTCTCCCTACCTAGAGTTTTCTGTCCCTAGAAAAAATTTTCTTTTAAAGCACACTATAGCACAAGGAGAATTCCCCTCACTTTCCTTCTTTGTCCCTAGAAACAAGGACTCGCACAGTGAAAGAAACTGACACTCTCCCTACCTAGAGTTTTCTGTCCCTAGAAAAAATGTTTTTTTAAAGCACACTATAGCACAAGGAGAATTCCCCTCACTTTCCTTCTTTGTCCCTAGAAACAAGGATTCGCACAGTGAAAGAAACTGACACTCTCCCTACCTAGAGTTTTCTGTCCCTAGAAAAAATGTTTTTTTAAAGCACACTATAGCACAAGGAGAATTCCCCTCACTTTCCTTCTTTGTCCCTAGAAACAAGGATTCGCACAGTGAAAGAAACTGACACTCTCCCTACCTAGAGTTTTCTGTCCCTAGAAAAAATGTTTTTTTAAAGCACACTATAGCACAAGGAGAATTCCCCTCACTTTCCTTCTTTGTCCCTAGAAACAAGGACTCGCACAGTAAAAGACACTGACACTCTCCCTACCTAGAGTTTTCTGTCCCTAGAAAAAATGTTTTTTTAAAGCACACTATAGCACAAGGAGAATTCCCCTCACTTTCCTTCTTTGTCCCTAGAAACAAGGACTCGCACACTAAAAGACACTGACACTCTCCCTACCTAGAGTTTTCTGTCCCTAGAAAAAATGTTTTTTTAAAGCACACTATAGCACAAGGAGAATTCCCCTCACTTTCCTTCTTTGTCCCTAGAAACAAGGATTCGCACAGTGAAAGAAACTGACACTCTCCCTACCTAGAGTTTTCTGTCCCTAGAAATTTTTTTTTTAAAGCACACTATAGCACAAGGAGAATTCACTCACTGTCCTTCCCTGTCCCTAGAAACAAGGATTCGCACAGTGAAATAAACTGACACTCTCCCTACCTAGAGTTTTCTGTCCCTAGAAAAAATGTTTTTTTAAAGCACACTATAGCACAAGGAGAATTCCCCTCACTTTCCTTCTTTGTCCCTAGAAACAAGGACTCGCACAGTAAAAGACACTGACACTCTCCCTACCTAGAGTTTTCTGTCCCTAGAAAAAATGTTCTTTTAAAGCACACTATAGCACAAGGAGAATTCCCCTCACTTTCCTTCTTTGTCCCTAGAAACAAGGACTCGCACAGTAAAAGACACTGACACTCTCCCTACCTAGAGTTTTCTGTCCCTAGAAAAAATGTTTTTTTAAAGCACACTATAGCACAAGGAGAATTCCCCTCACTTTCCTTCTTTGTCACTAGAAATAAGGACTCGCACAGTAAAAGACACTGACACTCTCCCTACCTAGAGTTTTCTGTCCCTAGAAAAAATGTTTTTTTAAAGCACACTATAGCACAAGGAGAATTCCCCTCACTTTCCTTCTTTGTCACTAGAAACAAGGATTATCACAGTGAAATAAACTGACACTCTCCCTACCTAGAGTTTTCTGTCCCTAGAAAAAATGTTTTTTTAAAGCACACTATAGCACAAGGAGAATTCCCCTCACTTTCCTTCTTTGTCCCTAGAAACAAGGACTCGCACAGTAAAAGACACTGACACTCTCCCTACCTAGAGTTTTCTGTCCCTAGAAAAAATGTTTTTTTAAAGCACACTATAGCACAAGGAGAATTCCCCTCACTTTCCTTCTTTGTCCCTAGAAACAAGGATTCGCACAGTGAAAGAAACTGACACTCTCCCTACCTAGAGTTTTCTGTCCCTAGAAAAAATGTTCTTTTAAAGCACACTATAGCACAAGGAGAATTCCCCTCACTTTCCTTCTTTGTCCCTAGAAACACGGACTCGCACAGTAAAAGACACTGACACTCTCCCTACCTAGAGTTTTCTGTCCCTAGAAAAAATGTTTTTTAAAGCACACTATAGCACAAGGAGAATTCCCCTCACTTTCCTTCTTTGTCACTAGAAACAAGGACTCGCACAGTAAAAGACACTGACACTCTCCCTACCTAGAGTTTTCTGTCCCTAGAAAAAAATGTTTTTTTAAAGCACACTATAGCACAAGGAGAATTCCCCTCACTTTCCTTCTTTGTCACTAGAAACAAGAATTATCACAGTGAAATAAACTGACACTCTCCCTACCTAGAGTTTTCTGTCCCTAGAAAAAATGTTTTTTTAAAGCACACTATAGCACAAGGAGAATTCCCCTCACTTTCCTTCTTTGTCCCTAGAAACAAGGATTCGCACAGTGAAAGAAACTGACACTCTCCCTACCTAGAGTTTTCTGTCCCTAGAAAAAATGTTTTTTTAAAGCACACTATAGCACAAGGAGAATTCACTCACTGTCCTTCCCTGTCCCTAGAAACAAGGATTCGCACAGTGAAATAAACTGACACTCTCCCTACCTAGAGTTTTCTGTCCCTAGAAAAAATGTTTTTTTAAAGCACACTATAGCACAAGGAGAATTCCCCTCACTTTCCTTCTTTGTCCCTAGAAACAAGGACTCGCACAGTAAAAGACACTGACACTCTCCCTACCTAGAGTTTTCTGTCCCTAGAAAATTTTTTCTTTTAAAGCACACTATAGCACAAGGAGAATTCCCCTCACTTTCCTTCTTCGTCCCTAGAAACAAGGACTCACACAGTGAAAGAAACTGACACTCTCCCTACCTAGAGTTTTCTGTCCCTAGAAAAAATGTTTTTTTAAAGCACACTATAGCACAAGGAGAATTCACTCACTGTCCTTCCCTGTCCCTAGAAACAAGGATTCGCACAGTGAAATAAACTGACACTCTCCCTACCTAGAGTTTTCTGTCCCTAGAAAAAATGTTTTTTTAAAGCACACTATAGCACAAGGAGAATTCCCCTCACTTTCCTTCTTTGTCCCTAGAAACAAGGACTCGCACAGTAAAAGACACTGACACTCTCCCTACCTAGAGTTTTCTGTCCCTAGAAAAAATGTTCTTTTAAAGCACACTATAGCACAAGGAGAATTCCCCTCACTTTCCTTCTTTGTCCCTAGAAACAAGGACTCGCACAGTGAAAGAAACTGACACTCTCCCTACCTAGAGTTTTCTGTCCCTAGAAAAAATGTTTTTTTAAAGCACACTATAGCACAAGGAGAATTCACTCACTGTCCTTCCCTGTCCCTAGAAACAAGGATTCGCACAGTGAAAGAAACTGACACTCTCCCTACCTAGAGTTTTCTGTCCCTAGAAAAAATGTTTTTTTAAAGCACACTATAGCACAAGGAGAATTCCCCTCACTTTCCTTCTTTGTCCCTAGAAACAAGGACTCGCACAGTAAAAGACACTGACACTCTCCCTACCTAGAGTTTTCTGTCCCTAGAAAAAATGTTTTTTTAAAGCACACTATAGCACAAGGAGAATTCACTCACTGTCCTTCCCTGTCCCTAGAAACAAGGATTCGCACAGTGAAATAAACTGACACTCTCCCTACCTAGAGTTTTCTGTCCCTAGAAAAAATGTTTTTTTAAAGCACACTATAGCACAAGGAGAATTCCCCTCACTTTCCTTCTTTGTCCCTAGAAACAAGGACTCGCACAGTAAAAAACACTGACACTCTCCCTACCTAGAGTTTTCTGTCCCTAGAAAAAATGTTCTTTTAAAGCACACTATAGCACAAGGAGAATTCCCCTCACTTTCCTTCTTTGTCCCTAGAAACAAGGACTCGCACAGTGAAAGAAACTGACACTCTCCCTACCTAGAGTTTTCTGTCCCTAGAAAAAATGTTTTTTTTAAAGCACACTATAGCACAAGGAGAATTCCCCTCACTTTCCTTCTTTGTCACTAGAAACAAGGATTATCACAGTGAAATAAACTGACACTCTCCCTACCTAGAGTTTTCTGTCCCTAGAAAAAATGTTTTTTTAAAGCACACTATAGCACAAGGAGAATTCCCCTCACTTTCCTTCTTTGTCCCTAGAAACAAGGATTCGCACAGTGAAAGAAACTGACACTCTCCCTACCTAGAGTTTTCTGTCCCTAGAAAAAATGTTTTTTTAAAGCACACTATAGCACAAGGAGAATTCACTCACTGTCCTTCCCTGTCCCTAGAAACAAGGATTCGCACAGTGAAATAAACTGACACTCTCCCTACCTAGAGTTTTCTGTCCCTAGAAAAAATGTTTTTTTAAAGCACACTATAGCACAAGGAGAATTCCCCTCACTTTCCTTCTTTGTCCCTAGAAACAAGGACTCGCACAGTAAAAGACACTGACACTCTCCCTACCTAGAGTTTTCTGTCCCTAGAAATTTTTTTCTTTTAAAGCACACTATAGCACAAGGAGAATTCCCCTCACTTTCCTTCTTTGTCCCTAGAAACAAGGACTCGCACAGTGAAAGAAACTGACACTCTCCCTACCTAGAGTTTTCTGTCCCTAGAAAAAATGTTTTTTTAAAGCACACTATAGCACAAGGAGAATTCCCCTCACTTTCCTTCTTTGTCCCTAGAAACAAGGATTCGCACAGTGAAAGAAACTGACACTCTCCCTACCTAGAGTTTTCTGTCCCTAGAAAAAATGTTTTTTTAAAGCACACTATAGCACAAGGAGAATTCACTCACTGTCCTTCCCTGTCCCTAGAAACAAGGATTCGCACAGTGAAATAAACTGACACTCTCCCTACCTAGAGTTTTCTGTCCCTAGAAAATTTTTTTTTTTAAAGCACACTATAGCACAAGGAGAATTCCCCTCACTTTCCTTCTTTGTCCCTAGAAACAAGGACTCGCACAGTAAAAGACACTGACACTCTCCCTACCTAGAGTTTTCTGTCCCTAGAAAAAATGTTCTTTTAAAGCACACTATAGCACAAGGAGAATTCCCCTCACTTTCCTTCTTTGTCCCTAGAAACAAGGACTCGCACAGTGAAAGAAACTGACACTCTCCCTACCTAGAGTTTTCTGTCCCTAGAAAAAATGTTTTTTTAAAGCACACTATAGCACAAGGAGAATTCACTCACTGTCCTTCCCTGTCCCTAGAAACAAGGATTCGCACAGTGAAAGAAACTGACACTCTCCCTACCTAGAGTTTTCTGTCCCTAGAAAAAATGTTTTTTTAAAGCACACTATAGCACAAGGAGAATTCCCCTCACTTTCCTTCTTTGTCCCTAGAAACAAGGATTCGCACAGTGAAAGAAACTGACACTCTCCCTACCTAGAGTTTTCTGTCCCTAGAAAAAATGTTTTTTTAAAGCACACTATAGCACAAGGAGAATTCCCCTCACTTTCCTTCTTTGTCCCTAGAAACAAGGATTCGCACAGTAAAAGACACTGACACTCTCCCTACCTAGAGTTTTCTGTCCCTAGAAAAAATGTTTTTTTAAAGCACACTATAGCACAAGGAGAATTCCCCTCACTTTCCTTCTTTGTCCCTAGAAACAAGGACTCGCACAGTAAAAGACACTGACACTCTCCCTACCTAGAGTTTTCTGTCCCTAGAAAAAATGTTTTTTTAAAGCACACTATAGCACAAGGAGAATTCCCCTCACTTTCCTTCTTTGTCCCTAGAAACAAGGACTCGCACAGTAAAAGACACTGACACTCTCCCTACCTAGAGTTTTCTGTCCCTAGAAAAAATGTTTTTTTAAAGCACACTATAGCACAAGGAGAATTCCCCTCACTTTCCTTCTTTGTCACTAGAAACAAGGACTCGCACAGTAAAAGACACTGACACTCTCCCTACCTAGAGTTTTCTGTCCCTAGAAAAAATGTTTTTTTAAAGCACACTATAGCACAAGGAGAATTCCCCTCACTTTCCTTCTTTGTCACTAGAAACAAGGATTATCACAGTGAAATAAACTGACACTCTCCCTACCTAGAGTTTTCTGTCCCTAGAAAAAATGTTTTTTTAAAGCACACTATAGCACAAGGAGAATTCCCCTCACTTTCCTTCTTTGTCCCTAGAAACAAGGATTCGCACAGTGAAAGAAACTGACACTCTCCCTACCTAGAGTTTTCTGTCCCTAGAAAAAATGTTTTTTTAAAGCACACTATAGCACAAGGAGAATTCCCCTCACTTTCCTTCTTTGTCCCTAGAAACAAGGATTCGCACAGTAAAACACACTGACACTCTCCCTACCTATCCTTCTCTTTCCCTAAACTAAAGGAATCCAGGTTAAGCAAGAAAGAAATAAATGTCACTGTCCCTGCCTATGCTTCTCTTTCCCTGCTCCGGAACACACTACACTAGGCCGCCGTGCTGGCGGCCTTTTATAGTGTGGGGCGTGTACTAAACACCCTCAGCAATAATTGGCCACAGGCATCCTGCCTGTGGCCAATCATTGCTCTCCTCGCTGCCGGCGCTGTGATTGGCCAAGCATGCGGGGTCACAGTGCATGCTTGGCCAATCACAGCGCCTGGATGACACTGCGATGGCGTAGTGCATTGTGGGCCGTTCGCGTCACTCGAATTTGGCGCGAACGGCCCAAATCGTTCGATCTTCGTTGAACGATCGAACAGCCGATGTTCGAGTCGAACGTATGTTCGACTCGAACACGAAGCTCATCCCTAGTGATGACCCTCCCTCAAAACTCAAAAGACACAGAGGCATCTGATTTTTTTTTAGAATGGGCTTTATAAAAGGTAGTAAAGCCATGTAAAAGAGATTGGTTAAGCAAGTACAATGCAGTGTCAGTTATGTGAGGTTTGTTTTATGGGTAGTGATACCCACGGGTTGCTATGTAGCTTTTTTGTCCATCTACCATACTCCCTATGAGGAGATAAAAGGGCCTAGTGAGAGAAGCCAAGGAGTTTCTGGGCATAGAGACCGAATCATGTAGAGAACTGCATTCTAACATGCTTGTCCCTAGGGGGACACCAACATAGCAGCAACATTCAATCACAGAAATCTGTGAATAAGAGAAGTACAAATCCCGCCTTCCACTGAGGCAGATGGCTTGTAGTTCTCAATGAACTTCAAGAGCACCGATGAGCATACTGGTGGTTCATTCACAAGCTCTGCAGCTGTCAAACTGACAACCTGTACAGAGGTATGGACTGAAAGCTGTAGGGCTTGTCTGCAGCAGCTTGGCATTGCACCCACAATCCACTGATCAATGCTTTGCAGGCTCCTGCAGGAAAAAATAATAAATGCACATTTTTTTCCTGCAAAAAAATGTACATTCATTATTTTTTCCCAAAAGATGAACTTAACCATCAATACAGCTTTTGTGCTATTACCATATCTTTTGATTTATTTATCATAACTTTGAGAGATAGCTTTGGACTTTGTGTGTTGCTGCTAAGAGGTTCAGTAAATGCTTTGGATAAATGAAATGGGACTTTGGCCCTTTTTCCTATGCTACTTATGCAAAATTGCATATAACAGGGAAGTAAAGATATGGAGGAAGGTCAGTTTTTTAGCAGTGGTAGGAAAGGTTACCCTGGGTGTGTGCACCTGGCAACCTACGCCCCAATGTCTCATAAGGCTGGACCTCCTGCAGACTAGGCCTAGAACCACTGTAGACAGAGATGCCTCTTATAAGTATAGCGCTTACCACCCTCTCCTCCTTGTCTTCTGGCTCCTTGCAGGAGGAAAGGGCACACCCAGCTCTATATGCCCGTACCCTCCTGTGTGAAGAGGTTAAGCGGTGTTGTGATGGGTCTCCACAGCCAGATTCTCCAGAGAATGGTTCTTATCTCTATAGTCAATAATGACAAGTCTTTATTTCCCCCAATGACTTCAATGTCTACACCAGCTGTAACTCCAACGTAGAGTTTATTTCTCTTAAAACGACAGTCTCTGATAGGAAAGGTTGGAGAGAGAACAGGACAGCACAAGGTGTGGGAGAGGTCCAGGCACAAACATAATACACTTCACTGCTTAGCTTCTCAAACAGACTTAGCCCATTCGGATAGTCTCCCTAGATAGGGACTAACAGCCAAATTGGTACTCGAACTAACCGCACAATCACTACACAAACTGGTACACTTGGTCTCTGCCACAGACCTGGTGAACTTGATTCTCAAAGCTTGGCCTCTTTGTAAGGAGAAGACATCCCTCCAGAGAGTTACCGGGCCCCGTCCTTCAATGTGACTTCTCACCAGTCCCTCGGAAGGGTCTTTCACCGGCCTCCTCGTCTAAGATGCGGGTCCCCTCGCAAGGCGGCACCCTGAGATTCCTAGATCCTTGACGGGCCCCAGCCGAAGGTGCTGGGCCCAAGGCCTTTAGTTGCAGCCCCAGGGCTAAAGGTGCCTGGAACTGATTCACCGACCACCGCCCCTGGGCCAAAGGTGCCCAGGGCGGACAGGAACACACACTCCCTGGGAGTAGGACTCCCGACGACGAACCCTGAAAAGGCAGAATCTGCCCCTTTTATATCCTCTCCCAGCATACACCGCAGGCGACCACTCCCACTGAATGGTTGCCGAGAGGGGACACACAAGGCACAGCACTGTATCAGCAGTTCAACCCTGGCCCACTATGGCAGTGCCACCCGCAGGCTACAGGGAACAATACACCGATACTCTTCCTGCAGACAAAAATGGTTGATAATGTCCTAACAATTTAGGTGTTTGAGCATAACTACCACTCAAACACTACCCCTAAATTGAGGACCCCCCTACACACTCCCCCCACTTAAATAGACACTGTCCCCAGTGTCTGGAACAAACCTATACCCCTCAAGCCTGAGTCAACATAGACCTATTCCAGAAATCATGTACAAAAAAACAAATTTGGAAAAATGTTTGTTTGTGCCGGAACCTGAACATGGGGAAAGGGAGTTGAATGAAGAGATGAAGTAAGAGTAGTAGAAAACAAATGTGTACATCCCATTCTCAAATGTCACATATTTAAAAGCAAACACATTTTTATATCATTCACATTTCTCTCCCCTCCTGCAATAGCTAAACCCACCCATTCTCAGTGGCCGCTTGGTATCCACCTGCAGAGGGAGAAAAAAACACACACAACCAACAAATTAGACATCCTAACCTTCTATGTACATTAGAAGAGAAAAGACTCTTCCCCCCGAGGGAAAAATCCTTTCCTTCTAAAAAGTAAAATACTTTTAAATGCAGTTCAAACTTAAGCAACACCGCCACCTAGTGGAAGTGCCACCGTCAAGACACTTGTCCGAAAAAAAAAAAACTTTTCTTTCTTTGAAGGCCAATCTTCCTCTTCTTCTTGAATTTGGCTGTGGCCCTAAGCTATTTCTACCCCAAAGTCTCTGTCTTTGTTAAGCTGTGAGCGGAGAAAAAAAAAAGAAAAATCAACAGCTCCCCTGCTCTCCAGCTGAGTAGACTACCCCAATTTGCAAGGGCAAAGTTCCTGAACTCCAGGAGAGTACACTCCGGAACAAAAGCACAAAAAAAAACACAGAGTTCAGTCTCTCACAAATAAAACTTTGGATCAGGTAGAATGAGGAGCTTCCGGGTTTTGTCAAAGGTCTCTATGGAATAGACTGCATCTTCACGCTCCTTCCGACACACAACCACTCGATCCGCATGAATGTGCCGACCCAACATCCATTCTTTCTTGCACCCCCGATATCTCTCGGCAACAGCCGCGGAACATGAGAGATACCTGCGGGCGTGTTGGAATTTCAAGTGGTTCCACAGGAAGTCTGCGTACCATCTCTCTCTGTAGGCCTCCACCTCGAACAGCAGGTCTCTGGTGACATACGGGTACTCCCATCCGTAATCAGCAGTCACCTTTTGGTTGAACAGCCGCTGCAGCCTTGAGAGTGGTGGAAGTGTGGCACGGTCTCCCGCACCTGGCAAAACAATGGCCTCTGAATGCCTGGGCACTTTCACTGCCCTGGGACCCATTATAGCAATATACAGTCATCTGTGGTAATGTGCACGGGCACCACGGGTCCGGACGACTCAGGCATGATGGAGTCAGCTCCTTCCTCTGACACATGGACTTCCACCCAGGGTGTAACATCCCCAGCAGACTTGGGTGAGTCCCTTCTACTTCTGGCGGAGGATAGGGGTATTCTGTCCCAGCCCATTTTGATGAATATTTCATCTATCTCTGCGTCTTCTCCCACATCAGAAGACGATTCTAGATCCGAAGTATCACAGTCCTCTGCTAGTATGTATTTCCTTGTAGCAGGGGAATCACTGTCTCTAGCAAGTTCAAATTCTTTGGGGTCCAGGACCCAAGCATCCCCAACACTCTGGACACTTTTCTCTGCTCCCTTCCCCGGCTTACCTCAATGTGTAGCTGTCTCGGATCGTCTGGAGGTCCCTCCAACTGGGCAATCTGACACAGGTAAACGCCGGGGTATAGCTCGACCACGACCGCAGGAGGCTTTCACATAGCTGACCTTCCGCTTGGGCGGTGGGAGCGAAGATTCTGTAACAACCGAGGCAGCATCCTCCGGTTTCTCCGTCTCCGTTTCCTCAACTACCGGAACATTCTCAACAACGACTTCCTCCGATGTCTCGACAGTGCGCGTAGGGGTGACTGTAGAAGCGTTGGTCTCCTCCTCAAGAGTAGTGGCTCCCGTAAGGCAATTCAGCCAGAAGGCCCGAGGCTTTTCTGTGGGTTGCTCTACCTCGAACAAGAACTCCTTGCATCTTTCACATCTTCCAACCGGGGGGGGGGGTGCTGCCGCCAGGGGGGGGGCGGGGATTGAGAGATTGAGAAGCGGGAGGGCTGCCGCAAATCGAGAAGCGGGGGGCGCCACGAATTGAGAAGCGGGGGGGTGCTGCCACCGCGAATTGTTAAGGTTGGGGGGGTATCCATCTGGGGACCTGGGGACCTTACAAAAAAAAAGAAGTATAAAAAAAATTGAAATAAAAAAAATTATACAAAAAAATAGGGGGGGGGGGGGGGGTTGCCATCCGGGCCCCTTACAAAAAAATAAAAAAATATATATAAAAAAATATTAAGAAATAAAAAAATAAAAAAAGGGGGGTTGCCATCGGGGCCCCTGGGGACCTCCAGGCCCCTTACAGGTGTACTGCCTGTACCCAGGCCCTGGCCCAAGACATTGTGCTGCCTGGGCCCAAGAATTAAATGCTGCCCCCCCCAAAAAAAAATTACGCACACCAAAAGGCCTCCACATCCCTTATTTTATATCATGACAATTAAAAATAAACTTAAATGTATTAGGGAGTTATATTTACATGCAACAGTGGTGGTGGTGGGGGGGGGGGGGGGTTCCATCCAGAGCAGCTGTGGTGGTGGGGGGGTTCAGTCAGAGGCAGCGGCGGTGGTGGGAGGATTCAGTCAGAGGCAGCAGTGATGGTGGTGGTGGGAGGGGTTCAGTCAGAGGCAGTGGTGATGCTGGTGGTGGGAGGGGTTCAGTCAGAGGCAGTGGTGATGGTGGTGGTGGGAGGGGTTCAGTCAGAGGCAGTGGTGATGGTGGTGGTGGGAGGGGGTTCAGTCAGAGGCAGTGGTGAGGGTGGTGGTGGGAGGGGTTCAGTCAGAGGCAGTGGTGATGGTGATAGTGGGAGGAGTTCAGTCAGAGGCAGTGGTGATGGTGGTGGTGGGAGGGGTTCAGTCAGAGGCAGTGGTGATGGTGGTGGCAGAGGGGTTCAGTTAGAGGCAGTGGTGATGGTGGTGGTGGGGGGTTCAGACAGAGGCAGTGGTGATGGTGATGGCGGGGGTTTCAGTCAGAGGCAGTGGTGATGGTGGTGGTGGGAGGGGTTCAGTCAGAGGCAGTGGTGATGGTGGTGGTGGGAGGGGTTCAGTCAGAGGCAGTGGTGATGGTGGTGGCAGGGGGGTTCAGTTAGAGGCAGTGGTGATGGTGGTGGCAGGGGGGTTCAGTTAGAGGCAGTGGTGATGGTGGTGGTGGGGGGTTCAGACAGAGGCAGTGGTGATGGTGGTGGCGGGGGTTTCAGTCAGAGGCAGTGGTGATGGTGGTGGTGGGAGGGGTTCAGTCAGAGGCAGTGATGATGGTGGTGGTGGGAGGGGTTCAGTCAGAGGCAGTGGTGATGGTGGTGGTGGGAGGGGTTCAGACAGAGGCAGTGGTGATGGTGGGTGGGGTTCAGTCAGAGGCAGCGGTGATGGTGGTGGTGGGCGGTTCAGACAGAGGCAGTGGTGATGGTGGTTGTGGGGGGTTCAGACAGAGGCAGTGGTGGTGGCGGGGGTTTCAGTCAGAGGCAGTGGTGATGGTGGTGGTGGTTTCAGTCAGAGGCAGTGGTGATGGTGGTGGTGGGAGGGGTTCAGTCAGAGGCAGTGGTGATGGTGGTGCTGGGAGGGGTTCAGTCAGAGGCAGTGGTGATGGTGGTGGTGGGAGGGGTTCAGTCAGAGGCAGTGGTGATGGGAGGGGTTCAGTCAGAGGCAGTGGTGATGGTGGTGTTGGGGGGGGGGGGTTCAGTCAGAGGCAGTGGTGATGGTGGTGGTGGTGGGGGGTTCAGATAGAGGCAGTTGTGGTGGTGGGTTCAGACAGAGGCAGTGGTGGTGGGGGGGCGGAACTGCAGTGTTGCAGGCCAGCAAGCCCACTCACCTGCCGACTGGCCAGTTCGTCGGCTCACCCGCTGACTGGCCCACCCGCCAACTCACCAGCCAGGGCCATCTTTAATATTGACTGGACCCTGAGCAAACATTTTCTTGGGCCCCCTCTTTGTCCATGCAATTTCGCTCTCCACTCTAACATCACAAAAAAAAAACACGTAGACGTTACTCAAAAAACTTTAATGATGTAAACGTAAAGGACTGGTCCATACTCACTGATTTGTTGCTAAAGGGTAATTGCACATGCTTATTGCTCACTTATTGGTTGCTAGAGGTTACTGCACATTATTATTGCTCAATGATTGGTTGCTAGAGGTTACAGCACATCATTACTGCTCACTGATTGGTTGCTAGAGGTTCTGCACCTCATTACCACTCCCTGACACACCAGAAACATGTCCGCTGACATAGAATCAGTACCATACTGACACACCAGGAACATGTCACAGATTACAGACTTAGCAATAACATACGCCAAGCCGCAGAAGTTAACAAAGCCAGCAGACTACTCTCATGCAGTAAAAAGGGCATACGTTCCAGAGGTAAATCAATTATTCTTCCCTTTTACAAAACACTGGAGGGGTCAGGAGGATATAAACCAGGGAGGGTCAGGAGGGTATACACCAGGGAAGGTGAGGAGGGTATACACCAGGGAGGGTCAGGAGGGCTATACACCAGGGAGGGTCAGGAGGGCTATACACCAGGGAGGGTCAGGAGGGCTATACACCAGGGAGGGTCAGGAGGGCTATACACCAGGGAGGGTCAAGAGGATGTACACCAGGGAGGGTCATGAGGGTATACACCAGGGAGGGTCATGAGGGTACACACCAGGGAGGGTCATGAGGGTACACACCAGGGAGGGTCATGAGGGTACACACCAGGGAGGGTCAGGAGGGCACACACCAGGGAGGGTCATGAGGGCACACACCAGGAAAGGTCAGGAGGGCACACACCAGGAAAGGTCAGGAGGGCACACACCAGGGAGGGTCAGGAGGGTACACAACAGGGAGGATCAGGAGGGTACACAACAGGGAGGATCAGGAGGGTACACACCAGGGAGGATCAGGAGGGTACACACCAGGGAGGGTCAGAAGGGTACCCACCAGGGAGGGTCAGGAGGGTACACACCAGGGAGGGTCAGGAGGGTACACACCAGGGAGGGGTCAGGAGGATACACACCAGGGAGGGTCAGGAGGGCACACACCAGGGAGGGTCAGGAGGGTGCACACCAGGGAGGGTCAGGAGGGTACACACCAGGGAGAGTCAGGATGGTACACACCAGGGAGGGGTCAGGAGGGTACACACCAGAGAGGGTCACGAGGGTACACACCAGGGAGGGCACACACCAGGGAGGGTCAGGAGGGTACACACCAGGGAGGGTCAGGAGGGTACACACCATGGAGGGTACACACCATGGAGGGTCAGGAGGGTATACACTAGGGAGGGTCAGGAGGGCACACACCAGGGAGGGTCAGGAGGGTACACACCAGGGAGGGTCAGGAGGGTACACACCAGGGAGGGTCAGGAGGGTATACACCAGGGAGGGTCAGGAGGGTACCCACCAGGGAGGGTCAGGAGGGCATACACCAGGGAGGGTCAGGAGGGTATACATCAGGGATGGTCAGGAGGGTATACACCATGGGGCAGTGAAAACCTGGAGACAGTGCCAATCATTAAGCCCAATTACTCATGGTACTTCCCACTTGTCAGCTAACAGGCAGCACTTCCATGCTAAACTTCAGTAATCCAGCAGACTTAGCATAGAGGTACCTGCAAGCTACACGAGGTACGGTGTAGCAGTAAAACCTGTATGCCATGAAAATCTGCATCCCATGCCGCTACTGAGCATGTGCCGATTTTAGACAAGAGAAATCGAGCGCAGAGCTACTGCCGACGAGCACAGCTGAGTCACATTAACCTCTTACACGCCGATTGATCGGCTGCATCCAGACGACACAGCGAGAATGGACCTGGCTCCATGTGGATGACAGCGGGGGACACGACGAAGGGACACAGGCTGGTTGCGATGGAAGGTACAGCAACAAGCTGTATAGGCTACACAGAGTCTGGATGTCACAGGGGGGGGGCAGTATGTATGTCACGGGGGCCAGTCTGTATGTCACAGGGGGAGGGGGGGCAGTATATATGTCACAGGGGCCAGTCTGTATGTCACGGGGGGGGGGCAGTCTGTATGTCACGGGGGCCAGTCTGTATGTCACAGGGGGGGGCAGTATATATGTCACGGGGGCCAATCTGTATGTCACGGGGGGGGCAGTCTGTATGTCACGGGGGGGCAGTCTGTATGTCAGGGGGTCAGTCTGGATGTCACGGGGGCCAGTCTGAATGTCACAGGGGGGGCAGTCTGTATGTCAGGGGGTCAGTCTGGATGTCACGGGGGCCAGTCTGTATGTCACAGGGGGGGGCAGTCTGTATGTCAGGGGGGCCAGTCTGTATGTCACAGGGGGGGGGCACAGTCTGTATGTCAGGGGGGTCAGTCTGGATGTCACGGGGGCCAGTCTGGATGTCACAGGGGGGGGGGTCAGTCTGGATGTCACGGGGGCCAGTCTGTATGTCACAGGGGGGGCAGTCTGGATGTCAGGGGGGTCAGTCTGGATGTCACGGGGGCCAGTCTGTATGTCACAGGGGGGGCAGTCTGGATGTCAGGGGGGTCAGTCTGGATGTCACAGGGGGGGGTCAGTCTGTATGTCACGGGGGCCAGTCTGTATGTCACAGGGGGGGGGGTCAGTCTGGATGTCACGGGGGCCAGTCTGTATGTCACAGGGGGGGGGGTCAGTCTGGATGTCACGGGGGCCAGTCTGTATGTCACGGGGGGCAGTCTGGATGTCAGGGGGGTCAGTCTGGATGTCACAGGGGGGTCAGTCTGGATGTCACGGGGGCCAGTCTGTATGTCACAGGGGGGGTCAGTCTGGATGTCAGGGGGGTCAGTCTGGATGTCACGGGGGCCAGTCTGGATGTCACGGGGGGGGGTTAGTCTGTATGTCACGGGGGCCAGTCTGTATGTTACAGGGGGGGCAGTCTGTATGTCAGGGGGGCCAGTCTGTATGTCACAGGGGGGGCACAGTCTGTATGTCACGGGGGCCAGTCTGTATGTCACGGGGGGCAGTCTGGATGTCACGGGGGCCAGTCTGTATGTCACAGGGGGGGTCAGTCTGGATGTCACGGGGGCCAGTCTGTATGTCACAGGGGGGCAGTCTGTATGTCAGGGGGGTCAGTCTGGATGTCACAGGGGGAAGGGTCAGTCTGTATGTCACGGGGACCAGTCTGTATGTCACGGGGACCAGTCTGTATGTCACGGGGGGGCAGTCTGTATGTCACGGGGGGGCAGTCTGTATGTCATGGGGGTCAGTCTGTATGTCACAGGGGGCCAGTCTGGATGTCACAGGGGGCCAGTCTGGATGTCACAGGGGGCCAGTCTGGATGTCACAGGGGGCCAGTCTGGATGTCAAAGGGGGGGGCAGTCTGTATGTCACGGGGGCCAGTCTGTATGTCACGGGGGCCAGTCTGTATGTCAGGGGGGCCAGTCTGTATGTCTGGGGGTCCAGTCTGTATGTCACGGGGGGGCAGTCTGTATGTCACGGGGGCCAGTCTGTATGTCACGGGGGCCAGTCTGTATGTCAGGGGGGCCAGTCTGTATGTCTGGGGGTCCAGTCTGTATGTCACGGGGGGGCAGTCTGTATGTCAGGGGGGCCAGTCTGTATGTCACAGGGGGGGCAGTCTGTATGTCACAGGGGGGGGGTCAGTCTGGATGTCACGGGGGCCAGTCTGTATGTCACAGGGGGGGGTCAGTCTGGATGTCACAGGGGGGGCAGTCTGGATGTCAGGGGGGTCAGTCTGGATGTCACAGGGGGGGTCAGTCTGTATGTCACAGGGGGGGGGGTCAGTCTGGATGTCACAGGGGGGGGCAGTCTGGATGTCAGGGGGGTCAGTCTGGATGTCACAGGGGGGGTCAGTCTGTATGTCACGAGGGCCAGTCTGTATGTCACGGGGGGGGGGCAGTCTGTATGTCACGGGGGGGGGGCAGTCTGTATGTCACAGGGGGCCAGTCTGGATGTCACAGGGGGCCAGTCTGGATGTGAAAGGGGGGGCAGTCTGTATGTCAGGGGGGGCCAGTCTGTATGTCAGGGGGGTCAGTCTGTATGTCATGGGGGCCAGTCTGTATGTCACAGGAGGGGGGCAGTCTGGATGTCAGGGGGGTCAGTCTGGATGTCAGGGGGGTCAGTCTGGATGTCACGGGGGGGGTCAGTCTGGATGTCACGGGGGGGGTCAGTCTGGATGTCACAGGGGGGGGTCAGTCTGGATGTCACAGGGGGGGTCAGTCTGGATGTCACAGGGGGGGGGGTCAGTCTGGATGTCACGGGGGGGGGGTCAGTCTGGATGTCACGGGGGGGTCAGTCTGGATGTCACGGGGGGGTCAGTCTGGATGTCACGGGGGGGTCAGTCTGCATGTCACGGGGGGGCACAGTCTGCATGTCACGGGGGGGGCACAGTCTGCATGTCACGGGGGGGCACAGTCTGCATGTCATGGGGGGGCACAGTCTGCATGTCACGGGGGGGCCACAGTCTGCATGTCACAGGGGGGGGGGGGCCCGGCTTTCCCCAATGACGTGGGTGCGTGTGACCCCGGCCACTTCATTGGGAAAGCCGGGGGTTTCGTTCCTCACTGGAGAATGAGTGGAGAGGCTGCAGCGTCGCTGGAATGGATCATCGTTGGACATCGGGGAGACGGGATTACATCACTAGAAATTCATTTTTTTTTTGTATTTTTAAATAAAGGACTTTTCCTGCTGTGTCTGTATGTTTTTTACAATTTTTTAAACTTTCTTTGTGAAATGGTAGGGGTACAATGTACCCGTTACCAATTCACATGGGGGGGGTGGGATCTGGGGGTCCCTTTTGTTAAAGGGGGCTTCCAGATTTCGATAAGCCCCCCACCGGGCAAGGGTTGTGGGGATGAGGCCCTTGTCCCCATCAACATGGGGACATGGTGCTTTGAGGGGTCACAGACCCCCAAAGCACCCTCCGCATGTTGAGGGCATGTGGCCTGGTATGGTTCAGGAGTGGGGGGGTGCTCTCTCGTCCCCCCCTCTTTTCCTGCGGTCTGCCAGGTTGCGTGCTCGGATAAAGGGTCTGGTATGGATTTTTGGGGGGAACCCCACACCAATTTTTTTTAAGTTACACGGTGTTCCCCTTAATATCCATACCTGACCTGAAGGGCCTGGTAATGGAATTTTGGGGGGACCCCTATGCATTTTTTTTTTTAATTTTGGTTCCCTGCGCGAAATGTAATTTTTGAAGAAAAAAAGGCATTTAAAAATACTCGCATCTATTAATGAATTGTCGGGTCCGGCAATACAGATAAAAGTCATTGAAAAAAAACGGCATGGTTAAAAGCCTCAAAAATGACGGTAAAGCGCAGCTAAAAATAGTGGCACTTTACCGCCGACGCCCCCAGTGTAAAGGTAGCACAGTGCTGGATAGCAAACAATACTATGGTCATAAAGGCTCCCGGAGGTCAAAAACAAACAACAAACTGAAAGACAAAAGTTAAGGAAATAAGCAACAAGACAAGAGTATGAGCAAAAATAGGCACTGACCATTTTATTGATGTTAAAAGCATATAAAATTTTTAAACTTTTAAAAACAGGGAATTTTATTCAAAAAATGGGGCATGAAAACAAAAATAAAAGTAAATAAATACCCGACACCAAAGCTCAGACAGCAAGACTCAAGCTATACAACAATAGTCCATTTAAGTATTTAAAGTGGAGTTCCACCCAAAAATGGTACTTATGCCGCGTACACACGATCGTGATTCACGGCGGTGAAAACACCGCCGTGAATCACGACATGAAATTAAATGAAAAACGAGGGAACGGCATGTTCCCCCACACACGACCGTTTTTCCCGTCATTTTTTTCTTTTGTCGAGAAAAACGACCGTCTGTGGGCTCCGCGGCAGTGTCTCCCTGTGGGAAAACTGCCGCGGAAAAAAATGATGAAAAAAACGATGAGAAAATTTAGAACATGTTCTAATTTTTCTCGTCGTTTTTCCTGCCGTTTTTCTCAACGAGAAAAACGGCATAAAGCCCACAGACGATCGGTTTTCTCGGCGAAAAAAAAAATTACATTTTTCCCGACGGGAAAAATGATCGTGTGTACGCGGCATTACACTTTAAAGAAAGGTAACCCCATGACATGCCACATTTGGCATGTAATTTTTTTGTGGGGGGGAGCGGCAACCCTCTTTTTAGAGGGTTCCAGCTCCCACTTCCTCCCGGGCTGCCGTGGCAGAAGTAAGCTCACTTCTCCCCCTCCCTCTCCGCAATCATCTGGGACATGTCACAGGTCCCAGGTGATTGCGCCGCCAGTCACGGTGCACAGCGCAGCTCGCGCATGCGCAGTGCGTGCCCGGCTGTGAAGCCACAGCCGGGCGCCCACAGTGACAATGCCGGCGCCGTGGAGAGGAGGGGGAGAGGAGCGGGGCTTCGTCCCCCGCATCGCTGGACCCTGGAACAGGAAAGTGTCCGATTATTAAAAGTCAGCAGCTGCAGTATTTGTAGCTGCTGACTTTTAATATTTTTTTTTTTAGGCGGAGCTCCTCTTTAATCACAATGTTTACCAAAAAAAGTTGAGCACCAATATCCCTAAGAAAGAATAGCTAGGATCAGGAAAGGAAGGGTGGGCCAGGTCAGCTTGATTGTAAAGCCATTTCTGCTGACAGATGATACAAGATTGGAAAAATGGAAAGGTGAGCTGCATAAAGAATTGATATATACGTTTCCACTCCAAAAGTACACGGCCAATCACGGGTGGATGAGAAAACTGCAGATCTGCATGAAGACAGCCAAAACAGATAGGGGAAGCTGAAAAAAATAAATAAATCAAAGAGTCAGAAACTGACAAATTTAGAAATACATTGCAACATACCTCTTTAACTTTGGTTAACTAAAACATGGGTGGGCCAGGGATTTAAATTTCCATGTAGCACTGGCTGTGTTTACATGGAGAATGCAGCGGCTCACAGCAGGAGTCGGGTGCGTCTCCATTCACTGTTTCAGGTCCGATTTCAGCTCGAGATTTTGGCTAAATTCGGACCTGAAACTAATCAAAAGATGCACAAGACTCCTGTGCAATTCACACCGGAGCCGCTGCAGAGATGTGTGAACCGACTCCATAGAGAGCCAATCACAATCTCCTGCTATGTGCATTGAATGCTGGGAAACCCTCATCCAATTCACAATAGTGTGAACCCCGTCACAAAGTTTGTAAAAAATTGTTTAATTAAAATATAATAAGTACGCTGAGGAGTGAGGAAACCTACTTACTCCAAACCACTAATAATTAGGAATTACCCTGACCACTGGCTACACAGACGGATCACCACCCCCAAGACCGACACCCCACAACAAACTACTGACACCTCAGACTGACCCCGTCCAACTGAATCACCAGACTGAGCCCCTGACACTAATACACGTCACCCCCAACTAATGACAATGATAACTGCTACCGGCTTGCTTTTTTCCCCCTCTATGGCAGTTGGGGGGTTAAGTTTGTGTCCTCCCACAATAGTACTAATGCAGGCCAGGAAATTCTGTACCCCCCCTTATAATATTACAGGCCATGAAATTCAGTATCACCTCTTATATTACAGGCCGTGAAATTCTGCATCCCCCCCTTATAATATTACAGGCCATGAAAATCTGTATCCCGTCTTATATTACAGGCCGTGAAATTCTGCATCCCCCTTATAATATTAAAGGCCATGAAAATCTGTATCCCGTCTTATATTACAGGCCGTGAAATTCTGCATCCGCCCTTATAATATTACAGGCCATGAAAATCTCTATCCCATCTTATATTACAGGCCGTGAAATTCTGCATCCCCCCCTTATAATATTACAGGCCATGAAAATCTGTATCCCGTCTTATATTACAGGCCGTGAAATTCTGCATCCCCCCCTTATAATATTAAAGGCCATGAAAATCTGTATCCCGTCTTATATTACAGGCCGTGAAATTCTGCATCCCCCCCTTATAAGACGGGATCCAGATTTTCATGGCCTGTAATATTATAAGGGGGGATGCGGAATTTCACGGCATGTAATATAAGACGGGATACAGATTTTCATGGCCTGTAATATTATATTACAGGCCGTGAAATTCTGCATCCCCCCTTATAATATTACAGGCCATGAAAATCCTCATCCAATCTTATATTACAGGCCGTGAAATTCTGCATCCCCCCCCTTATAATATTACAGGCCATGAAAATCTCTATCCCATCTTATATTACAGGCCATGAAAATCTGTATCCCGTCTTATATTACAGGCCGTGAAATTCTGCATCCCCCACCTTATAAGACGGGATCCAGATTTTCATGGCCTGTAATATTATAAGGGGGGAGTTGCAGAATTTCATGGCCTGTAATATTATAAGGGGGATGCAGAATTTCACGGCCTGTAATATAAAAGACAGGATACAGATTTTCATGGCCTGTAATATTATATTACAGGCCATGAAATTCTGCATCCCCCCCTTATAAGACGGGATCCAGATTTTCATGGCCTGTAATATTATAAGGGGGGATGCGGAATTTCACGGCCTGTAATATAAGACGGGATACAGATTTTCATGGCCTGTAATATTATATTACAGGCCGTGAAATTCTGCATCCCCCCCTTATAATATTACAGGCCATGAAAATCTCTATCCCATCTTATATTACAGGCCGTGAAATTCTGCATCCCCCCCTTATAATATTACAGGCCATGAAAATCTCTATCCCATCTTATATTACAGGCCGTGAAATTCTGCATCCCCCCCCCTTATAATATTACAGGCCATGAAAATCTGTATCCCGTCTTATATAACAGGCCGTGAAATTCTGCATCCCCCCCTTATAATATTAAAGGCCATGAAAATCTGTATCCCGTCTTATATTACAGGCCATGAAATTCTGCATCCCCATTAGTTTGTGGGGCAAAGATTTGTGAGTGAGGGTGGTAGTTTTTGGGAGGTGAGGATCTTGTAGTTGTAGGTCAATGTTTAGTTTGTGGGATGAGGGTCTGTCAGTGAGGAGTGGGGTCAGTAGTTTGGGGGGGGTGGGGGTGTCTGGATGCGGATTTTCACGTCCTGTAATATAAGAAGGGATACAGATTTTCATGGCCTGTAATATTATATTACAGGCCGTGAAATTCTGCATCCCCCCCTTATAATATTACAGGCCATGAAAATCTGTTTCCCGTCTTATATTACAGGCCGTGAAATTCCGCATCACCTATTATAATATTACAGGCCGTGAAAATCTGTATCCCTTCTTATATTACAGGACGTGAAAATCCGCATCCAGACACCCCCAGCCCCCCCCCCAAACTACTGACCCCGCTCCTCACTGACAGACCCTCATCCCACAAACTAAACATTGACCTACAACTACAAGATCCTCACCTCCCAAAAACTACCACCCTCACTCACAAATCTTTGCCCCACAAACTAAATACTGACCTCACACTAACAGACCCCCACTCCCCACCAAGAGAGCCACACCTGATATATCCTCACCTCTCAACTTATGACCCCTGGGCTCCACTAATAGACCCTACTCCTCATCCTAACCCCCCTCTCCACCCCTGACAGAGACCCCATCTTCATGCTACAGGCGCTGTGAAATCCCCAGAGATCAGCACTGACTATTCCGCATGCAAAGGGTTAATCCAGCCTGTGTACAACTGTCCCCTCTGATCCAGACTATGCCCCCTGTGCCAAACATGGTGTGCCACCAGTCTCATGCAGACTGTGCCCCCCCCCCCGCGGTGACATACAGACTGACCCCAGTGACATACAGACTGACCCCCCGTGACATACACACTGACCCCCCCCATGAAATACAAACTGACCCCCGTGACATACTGACCCCCCGTGAGATACTGACCCCCCCATACATACTGACCACCGTGAGACATACTGACCTCCCCCATGAAATACAGACTGACCCCCGTGACATACTGACCCCCCCGTAAGATACTGACCACCGTGAGACATACTGACCCCCCCATGAAATACAGACTGACCCCTGTGACATACTGACCCCCCCTTACATACTGACCACTGTGAGACATACTGACCCCCTCATGAAATACAGACTGACCCCCATGACAGACTGACCCCCCGTGAGATACTGACCAGCGTGAGACATACTGACCCCCACCCCATAAAATACAGACTGACCCCTGTGACATACTGACCCCCCTTACATACTGAACACCGTGAGACATACTGACCCCCGCCATGAAATACAGACTGACCCCCATGACAGACTGACCCCCCGTGAGATACTGACCACCGTGAGACATACTGACCCCCCCCATGAAATACAGACTGACCCCTGTGAGATACTGACCCCCCTTACATACTGACCACCGTGAGACATACTGACCCCCCCCATGAAATACAGACTGACCCCCGTGACAGACTGACCCCCACGACATACTGACCCCCCCTTACATACTGACCACCGTGAGACATACTGACCCCCCCATGAAATACAGACTGACCCCCGTGACAGACTGACCCCTGTGAGATACTGACTCCCCCCTTACATACTGATCACCGTGAGACATACTGACCCCCCCCATGAAATACAGACTGACCCCCGTGACAGACTGACCACCGTGAGACATACTGACCCCCCCATGAAATACAGATGACCCCCGTGACATACTGACCCCCCCCCGTGACATACTGACCACCGTGAGACATACTGACCCCCCCATGAAATACAGACTGACCCCCGTGACATACTGACCCCCTGTGAGATACTGACCCCCCCTTACATACTGACCACTGTGACATACTGACCCCCCTTACATACTGACCACCGTGAGACATACTGACCCCCCCATGAAATACAGACTGACCATCGAGAGATACTGACCCCCCGAGAGATACTGACCCCCCGAGAGAAACTGATCACCGTGAGACATACTGACCCCCCATGAAATACAGACTGACCCCCCCCCTTACATACTGACCCCCGTGAGACATACTGACCCCCCCCAAGAAATACAGACTGACCCCCGTGACAGACTGACCCCCGTGACATACTGACCCCCCGTGAGATACTGACCCCCCCCTTACATACTGATCACCGTGAGACATACTGACCCCCCCATGAAATACAGACTGACCCCCCGTGACATACTGACCCCCCCGTGACATACTGACCACCGTGAGACATACTGACCCCCCCATGAAATACAGACTGACCCCCGTGACATACTGACCCCCCTTACATACTGACCCCTGTGAGACATACTGACCCCCCCCCAAGAAATACAGACTGACCCCCATGACAGACTGACCCCCGTGACATACTGACCCCCCGTGAGATACTGACCCCCCTTACATACTGATCACCGTGAGACATACTGACCCCCCCCATGAAATACAGACTGACCCCCGTGACATACTGACCCCCCCGTGATATACTGACCCCCCCTTACATACTGATCACCGTGAGACATACTGACCCCCCCATGAAATACAGACTGACCCCCGTGACATACTGACCCCCACCCTTACATACTGATCACCGTGAGACATACTGACCCCCCCATGAAATACAGACTGACCCCCTTGACATACTGACTGTGTGTAGCCTATACAGCTTGTTGCTGTTCCTTCATCGCAACCAGCCTGTGTCCCCTCGTCATGTCCCTCGCTGTCATCCAGAGGAGCCAGGTGCAGTCTCGTTGTGTCTTCTGGATGCAGCCGATCATTCGGCGTGTGAGGGGAGAATGTAACACAGCTGTGTTCAGCTGTACTCATCGGCAGAAGCTCAGCGAGTGAAGGGTTAATCCGAGTCAGCTATATTCCTCGTGAGCTGCTCCGCGCTCAGCTTCTTTTGTCTAAAATCGGCACATGCGCAGTAGCAGCATGGGATGCAGATTTTCATGGGATGCAGGTTTTACTGCTACAACGGCAAGATGATTTTACCTCCACACACACTGGCTTGTCTCCCTCTGATCACTGTCACACCAGATGCCAGATGGGTGCGATCTCGTAGGTCAGGCGCATCCCGATCCCGCCCACTCAAACAGCAGAGACCAGGAGGCTCCACCTCGGGGATGTCACTGTATTCCTGCAGCCTGAAAAAACTGGTGGAGGAGCGAGGTAGGGGGGAGGTACAGGGTGCGGAGATTCCAGTCCCCATCTACAGCGATTCGATGGGCAATAAAAGTAGTGGCTATAATCTGTCCCAGCCCGCTCCTGACACCTCAAACAGCAGCAGCAGTGGACTCCCTCATAGTGGGATAAGCAGTGGACAGGCTGACTGGCGGGCGACAGCTCTGCCACTGTTCTTGGGCGATATTTTGCCGCCCCCTGAAAGTGCCGCTCGGGACCTATGGTTCCATCAGGTACCATGGTAGGGCCGGCCCTGCCTGTACCCCCCTGATGGCGGCCCTGGGTATACGGATTATGGGATGCCCAAGTTAACTTGAGGATCAATAGATAAGGACAAACTTCCTTATCTTTGTACACAAAAAATGAAGATCCTGGACTGTACTCCCCCCTGGAATAAATGCAGTCTCTATGGATCAGTGGCAAAGTTCTTTATGAACCAGGAGCTCTCAGTCCCCTTTAATGAAGTAGAAAAGAGTCCCAAACTGTATTCAGAAGTATTATGTCCCTTTAGGAGAACCTCACACCGCTCCGACACTTGCAGAAACTACCAGTCCACCCGGCTACTCTGAAGAATGCCCCAGGACCAGGGATTGGGATTTAGCTCAATGCTGTCCCTGTATAAAGTGTGACAAGCCCAGGAGACTGAGCCTTAAAAAGACTCTGCCTTACCCAAGATGACCACGGCCCCCCTATGACCAAGGAAATCATAGAGGAACCAAGTACTATCTGCATTGCCACTGCTGCCGAGCGCCACCTGCAGTGGAAAATACAGACTGCACCTGTGTACACTTCCCTCCCTTTGACAGAGGCTGTCCTTGGCATTGCAACACAGTAAAGAGCAACACATAACTACACAAAATATAATTAAGGCAATGGCAAAAGCATTTCAAACAATATACTGGGACCTTGTGTTGCCATTCCCAGGCATCGTTCCTCAGCCTGGGAGCCCCTAGTTAAATGGAGGTACTCTGGTTTTCAGACTGGCCACAGTTCCTAGCTAAATGCCCCACCGCCAGCACTTCCGGTCTTCATCTGGGTCCTTCCACTTAGAGGGCTGGGCCAGCTTTGCTTAAATGTGGACATTTCATGTCCCATGGATGCAATGTTCTAGATTAGCTCCCTTTTGGCAGTCTGCATGACTGACAAGGGAGACAGGCCAAGTTCTCTTCCCTCATCTGTAGTGGTTCACGTCTCTTTGTCCTGGCTAGAGTTGCTTCAGCATCTTCTTGTTTCCATGCAACTGTGTCCCCTAACGTATAACCTTATAAAACTTGTTTCCTACAATGGGTGCTGGCTGGGCAGGAGTCGGTCTAACTCCTCATATACTATGAGTATGCATAGAGAAAGGTCCCAAACACCCCACAACTAGCAAACCAATTAGTAAACAGGGAAAAGCAGCCTCAGCCAGTTTTACCCAAAGCCACGCCCCAGCACATTTCACCCCGCGCCACTGTGTCATTAAAAGAGAGGTAGGGTTGCGCCTTTATTCAATCCTGCAAGGACCTCCTCCATAGGTATGCTAGGACTTGTAGTCCTCACTGGCTGCAGAACACCTGAATGTCCCATTAGCCCAATGCACTACCACACCAGCACGCTCTGACATGTAAGGCATGCTAGGAAGGGCAGCAGGTCAGCGCAATCTCTCTACAGCCTTCCATATTACCTAGCCGGTGTCCCTTCGGCACCAGATGGGACTTTCCCAGGGCACCTCTACCGCTTACTGTGTTCCCAAATCTGCCCTCTGATGCTACTACACCTCCATCCCCAATTCCCTCCCTCCGCATTCCTTCATCATGATATATGGGAGTGACCTGGAAGCTGGAGGACAGAGTTGTCACACCAAGCCCTGCCGAGAGGGAGGACAACAGTGCCTCTAGTGAAAAAGGGTGAACCCAGTGGAATGGGCTAGGACTGCACTTGCTATGCATATTCAGAATTATAGGACCAGCCATTCACACAGCCTGGGAATCTTGTTTTTCAGTTACAGACACCTCAAAACGAGGACTGTCCCCAGGAAACAGGGACAAATTGTAACCATAGAGGCTATTTTCTCTCCAGGTTGAAATAAATATTTACTATGATTGTCCAATGGTCATAATGCAGTATATTTCTGATTCACTCTGTATGAATGAAAAACAGAGAGTTTTTTTTTTTTTTGGGAGGGCTCATGTGATGAGCACAGGGCCAATCAGCTCTGTCCAGACAGAGGGTCAGGGGTCCTGCAGCCTCATAGGATAGCCAGGGGAGAATGAAAACTCCTCCTACAAGCTGTAACCAGTGCTCTGCTGGACACTGATAGAAGTCACAAGACTGCTATATACTGCTGATGAGAAAAGGTATTTAGCAGTTTATATTTACTAAAATAATTGCATTTCCATGTTCTGTGTACTGTGGGAGACCGGATATGGCGAATGCAGGCCCCTGGGTTTAGTAACTCTTTAATAACATATCTTTTTATTATTAAATATTACACTGAGCAAAATTATAAATACAACACTTTTGTGTTTGCCCCTATTTATCATGAGCTGAACTTAAAGATCTACGACTTTTTCTATGTACACAAAAGGCCAATTTCTCTCAAATATTGTTCACAAATCTGTCTAAATCTGTGTTAGTGAGCACTTCTCCTTTGCCGAGATAATCCATCCACCTCACAGGTGTGGCATATCAAGATGCTGATTAGACAGCATGATTATTGCACAGGTGTGCCTTAGGCTGGCCACAATAAAAGGCCACTCTAAAATGTGCAATTTTATCATACAGCACAATGCCACAGATGTCGCAAGTTTTGAGGGAGCGTGCAATTGGCATGCTGACTGCAAGAATGTCCACCAGAGCTGTTGCCCTTGAATTGAATGTTCATTTCTCTACCATAAGCTATCTCCAAAGGCGTTTCAGAGAATTTGGCAGTACATCCAACTGGCCTCACAACCGCAGACCATGTGTAACCACACCAGGATAGGACCTCCACATCCAGCATCTTCACCTCCAAGATCGTCTGAGACCAGCCACCCTGAGAGCTGCTGTAACAATCTTTTTGCATAACCAAAGAATTTCTGCACAAACTTTCAGAAACTATCTCACGGAAACTCATATACATGCTCGTCATCTTCATCGGGGTCTCGACCTGACTGCAGTTTGTCGTCATGACCGCCTTGAGTGGGCAAATGCTCACATTCCATGGTGTCTGGCACTGTGGAGAGGTGTTCTCTTCACAGGTGAATCCCGGTTTTCACTGTACAGGGCAGATGGCAGACAGCGTGTATGGCGTTGTGTGGGTGAGTGGTTTGCTGATGTCAACATTGTGGATCGAGTGGCCCATGGTGGCTGTGGGGTTATGGTATGGGCAGGTGGAATGCTATGTAAACAAAGAAAGGTACTTATGAGACCGCCCTAACTAGAAGCACCACTCAGTGCTTAGAATGTAGCAATTGAGGTCAATAGGACAGCAATAAAATGTGGACGTATAACATATAGCAGCTGCTTAAAAAATCATAAAACATGCATAAACAGTAATATTAAAACTCATTAATGTCCCAGAGTCCAAAATAACACTGTAGCAGCGCTTCAATCAAACCCCCGTTTGAGAGACTTCTATATAAAGTGCATATAGGAAACAATATAATGAAGCAGATGAGGATGGTTGTGATCGGTCAGAAAGTCTTTGCAACAGTGCTTCTTTCACCAAAGAGATATTCACCATGTGGGGGGATTTAAATCCCCTTTTGAGGATGCACTCACCAAAATGCAAATTCAACTGAGCATCCAATCAGCATCGACATCCGTTGCTTGTACTGCACTCTCCACCAATGTCACCAGGTCCGCAATTGCATGTGAGAAAATAAATGGCCACATAGAGTAGTACCGTTTTAAACGTTTATTCAAACCCCCCTTGTACCCCCTTATGAATATGCGTACCAAAAAGTTAGGTATCACAGGCAATGATAAGTGAGTGTGAACGCTCAGACTAACGTGACCATGAAGACCTCTGTTTACCAGTTCCTCTAGCATCTTCCTGGTTCCAGTCCGTGGAGCGCACGCGTCACTTCCGGTTAGTCGATGAGGAGTCCCTCCTTGACGCGTTTCGTCACTTCCTGACTTCGTCTGAGGGCGTGACTCCCCATCCTGACAACCGGCTTTAAGTATCCATCTCTCCCGCCCATTGCGTGACGTCAGACGCACACACGTATGTCCGGCGCCATCGCAACTGCATGACTGAGGAAGTAAACAGTGCCAGGCAGTGGGCAGAAGCTAGACACTATGTAAATTTGCAAAGTGAGCCGCCCCCCCTCCCACTGTGCAATTGCTTTACAGTGAGCAGAGTAAAACAACATAATGATATGTGGCAATAGTCAATTAGACCTTATTGTCTCACATATAGATGAATTCTATGTAAGAAATGCTGACTATTGCCAAACCGTATGTCTGCAGATAAATACCCTCGCCCCCTTCAGACTGTCCCATGGCTGCACATAACAACAGAACGGGGATGAGTGCTCTATGTATTCTGCTGTATGTCTTTAAGTTAAGCAGATGATAAACAATTCCACATATTTATGCTAATAATAACGCCTAAAAAACATTCAAGACATTGTGTATGCTATATTGCAAACTTATGGGGTATTTGTGAATGCCCACCTAATGTATCTACCCATACCACATGTCTCATCTTTATACTCGATTATACAGCACGAAGACGCCCTCCTAGCCCTTAATTGGGCGTGAAGCCAAAGGGAGGACTTACCCCACAACCAAAAAGTTTTTATCGGTTACGCTCTAGACTTCTGTTTTTCTCCGAATAATTTTTGGTATTCCAATAGATTTTATGTATTTTATGTATTTTTGGTATTCCAATAGATTTTATGTACAACAAAGAGGGGTCGCAATGGGAGCCAAGTTTGCACCGAGCATCGCAAACCTTTTTATGGCAGAATGGTAAGACAAGGTCATTTTTAAAGATAGAAGGGCAGAACTGATTTTTTACAAACGTTTTATTGATGACTTGTTTTTTATTTGGGCTGGCTCGGTTGATTCTTTACACAAATTTTTAAAGGTTTTAAACATCAACAATAATAATATCAAGTTAACATCTGAATTGCACAACAAAGAAATTAACCTTCTAGATGTCACGGTCTATCGGCGAAACCAGAAACTTGAAACAAAAGTGTTTTTTAAACCGACCGATAGAAATAGCTATTTACCCACAACCAGCGGTCATCACTCCCAGTGGCTTAGGAATATTCCCAATGGGCAAATTATGAGGGTTAAACGCAATTGCTCCGAGATTGACAATTTCTTCACCCAATCGAAAATTCTTACTGAAAGATTTGAAGCAAGAGGCTATAACCCACAAACTCTGGATAAAATCGTAGAAGAGGTGGGAGCAATTTCCAGAGAAATTTGTCTACAGGAAAAACAGAAATCAATGCCTATAGCCAACAATACGAAAGAATGGGGCTTCATCTCACAGTTCCACACCCAATATAAAGAAGTGGAATCAATATTCAATGAACATTGGCATATCCTATTGATGGAAAAAAAGCTATGTACAGTATTACCTTCCAATTATGGGGATTTGGTGGTCAAAAAAATCTTAGACCTGCCCATAAGACCACAGACCTTCTGGGATCGGAATGGTTTCTTTGCCTGCAGGAGATGCAAAGCATGTAGGGAAGTTGCAAGACCAATGAGGAGTTTGGAGAACTTCTTCTCCTCCTCGAACAATCAGCAGTTTGACATCAAACAATTCATAACGTGCAACAGTAACTTTGTGGTCTATGCTTTAAGATGTCCCTGCGGCTTACTCTACATAGGACGCACCAAAAGATTGTTGATGATACAGATAGCGGAACATATCCACAATATAAAAATTGGTTTTAAGGACCATAATGTGTCCCTTCACTTTAAATTAAAGCATAATCAAGATGCGTCGGGTCTGGAATTTTGAGGCATAGAACATCTGGAACAACAATGGAGAGGCTCTCACAGAATTCGTGAGCTATCCAAACGAGAGACCTGGTGGATTTTTTTAACAGATGTCCTAGTGCCCAAAGGCCTAAATGTAGAATTGGACATTAACTGTTTCATCAGTGATACTTAATACCAAATTTTAAATTTTAAATGATTATTTTAAGATGTCTTTTATCACAGTCCCAGCCTACCTATTCTACACCGATTTTATTCCCAGCCTGCCTGTTTTCGTGTTTTAAATGTTTTTTTTTTGCGCTTGTCGTTTTTTAAACCATCACATTTGAAGATGGCAGCTCAAGAGGGGGTATGGGTAGATACATTAGGTGGGCATTCATAAATACAACATAAGTTTGCAATATTGCATACACAATGTCTTGAATGTTTTTTAGGCGTTATTAGCATATATATGTGAAATTGTTTATCATCTGCCTAACTTAAAGACATACAGCAGATTACATAGATCACTCATCCCCATTCTGTTGTTATGTGCAGAATGCCGATCGCTCTGCTCACTGTAAAGCAATTGCACAGTGGGAGGGGGGACGGCTCACTTTGCAAATTTACATAGTGTCTAGCTTCCGCCCTCTGCCTGGCACTGTTTACTTCCTCAGTCATGCAGTTGCGATGGCGCCGGACGTACGTGTGTGCGTCTGATGCCACGCAATGGGCGGGAGAGATGGATACTTAAAGCCGGTTGTCAAGATGGGGAGTCACGCCCTCAGACGAAGTCAGGAAGTGACGAAACGCATCAGGGAGGGACTCCTCATCGACTAAACGGAAGTGACACGTGCGCTCCATGGACTGGAACCAGGAAGACGCTAGAGGAACTGGTAAACAGAGGTCTTCATGGTCACGTTAGTCTGAGCGTTCACACTCACATATCATTGCCTGTGATACTTATCTTTTTGGTACGCATATTCATAAGGTTGTACAAAGGGGGTTTGAATAAACTTTTAAAACGGTACTACTCTATGTGGCCATTTATTGTCTCACATGCAATTGCGGACCTGGTGACATTGGTGGAGAGTGCAGTACAAGCGACGGATGTCGATGCTGATTGGATGCTCAGTTGAATTTGCATTTTGGTGAGTGCATCCCCAAAAGGGGATTTAAATCCCCCCACGTGGTGAATGTCTCTTTGGTGAAAGAAGCACTGTTGCAAAGACTTTGTCAAGAATGGGAGTGAAGTGTAACCAGTGCATTCTGGAGACTATGGGGACACCATATACCAGTGGCGGTGCGTCCATAGAGGGCGCCGGAGCGCCGCCCCCTCTCGCTCCCGCACCGCCACTGAAAGACAATACACAGATTCATGCATTGCATGAATCTATGTATTGTCACCGCTGCCGCGCTGCCCACTATTCATATGGCCGGCCTCCTGGTGAGCGCCGGCCATATGAATTAGAGCGGCGGCCGGCGGTGGGTGTAACTTGGAAGTGCCTATCAGAGCCAGCGGCTCTGATAGGCTTTCTGAATACAGCTCTCACGCTGTATTTGGCTTCCAAAAACTCCTCCCAGGTACGCACGGGGGTGCGTTCCTTGGAGAAGACTGTGTGGAGATTTCAGCCAATCAGGTTCACCGGATCTGGTTACCGGTAATCTGATTGGCTGAAGCGACATCGAGGGCGGGAGAACACATCGAGGACGGCGCGGACCGAGGGAGGTAAGTGCAGGGCTGGGGGGGGGGGGAACAGGCTGCATTTGGGTGGAACTGGCTGTATATGGGGGACAAACTGGCTGCATTTGGGGGGAACTGGCTGTATATGGGGGACAAACTGGCTGAATATGGGGGGAACTGGCTGAATATGGGGGACAAACTGGCTGAATATGGGGGGAACTGGCTGTATATGGGGGACAAACTGGCTGAATATGGGGGGAACTGGCTGAATATGAGGGACAAACTGGCTGAATATGGGGGGAACTGGCTGAATATGGGGGACAAACTGGCTGAATATGGGGGGAACTGGCTGTATATGGGGGACAAACTGGCTGCATTTGGGGGGAACTGGCTGTATATGGGGGACAAACTGGCTGAATATGGGGGGAACTGGCTAAATATGGGGGACAAACTGGCTGCATTTGGGGGGAACTGGCTGTATATGGGGGCACACTGGCTGTATATGGGGGCACACTGGCTGTATATGGGGGCACACTGGCTATATATATGGGGACACACTGGCTGTATATGGGGGCACACTGGCTATATATATGGGGACAAACTGGCTGTATATGGGGACACACTGGCTATATATATATGGGGACAAACTGGCTGTATATGGGGGCACACTGGCTATATATATGGGGGCACACTGGCTGTATATGGGGACAAACTGGCTGTATATATGGGGACAAACTGGCTGTATATGGGGGCAAACTGGCTGTATATGGGGACACACTGGCTATATATATGGGGACAAACTGGCTATATATGGGGGCACACTGGCTATATATATGGGGACAAACTGGCTGTATATGGGGGCACACTGGCTGTATATATGGGGGCACACTGGTTATATATATATGGGGGCACACTGGCTGTATATGGAAACAAACTGGCTGTATTTGAGGGGGCAAACTGGTGGCGTTTGGGCACAGTGGCTGCGTTTAATGGGCACAGTGGCGGCAATTGTTTTTTTTTTTCAGTTTGTTTACGCCCCCCCCAAAAATTTTGAGCACCAGCTGCCACTGCCATATACTGTGGTAAGAGTAGAGAAGTGTCACCTATACTGTATGTGCAGTAAATGTGACTAACAAAGTGACCAAAATCCAAAAGCAGTGGAAAGGAAGACTATATGTAAATGGAACGTGAAAAGGAGAAAAGGGGTACAGTAACAAATTGTTACCTCGTGATGTGAGATGGTGTCCTGGTCTCAATAACAAAGAGAACAGAGCCATGTGTGCAGCTATATAGCCTGTCCCGTGCCGTGTAGGGGTGTGGTGGTGAGCCATCGACTTGTCCCTGGTTCTCTCCCAGCACCACACTAGGTCGGACTAATTAGCGGGAGGCGTTAGCTGGCAAGCAATTGGCGCCAGAACGCCCTCCACCCAAAATCACGCCTAGATGGATGATCAAGCCAGCCCAGCGGTCGCGGAAGAACAAAGAAAATGCTGATAGCACATTTTGTTTCTATTGTAAAGCACCAAAGTAAAAGATGAAGACCATGCTGTGGTTTGCAACCAAAATACAACCCCATATATATAAACACATATATGGTGTTGAAAACGAATAGCCTGTGGCCACTATGCCTCAATCCCTATTAGACATTGAAAGAGGGGGCCAATTTCAGACGAACAGTGGGCATAGGCACTATCAGTAATACCTCAGGCCTCTCTATCTCCAACGCAAAATTTAACACAATTATTTATCTTACATAGGGCACATTACACACCAGAGAAATTATTTAAATGGAAATGTAGAGATACAGACCAATGTCCTAGATGTAAAGGGAGAGTAGCCAATCTAATACAGATGTTATGGAGATGCCCTAAACTTCATCGTTATTGGTTTGGGGTGGTATCTATGATTAATAGTGTATTTGGGAGTGGGATGCTTATGGAGCCTGGGGATGTCTTTTGTGTATACTGGATGAATCAAGAATCCCAGAGGATTATACTGTTTCAATAAATAGAAGTCTATTCCAGGCTCGTAAGCTTATTGCACAAAAGTGGTTATCACCATACCCACCCACTGTAGCAGAGTGGAAAATACAAGTAAGGGAAACTGTAATTAAGGAAAAGTATACTTTCTTACGCAGAGGTTGCCCAGGGAAATTTGAAAAAATATGGAGAAGGTGGTGTGATATCTTGGAGGTATGAGGGGAGGAGGGATGGGTGAGTAGAGATGGGAGAGGGGGAGACCATGGGGGTTGGGGTAAGGGGGATGCGATCTGTGTTTTTTGTTATTTATTCTTCTTGTTTTTTTTTTCTCCTCTCAATGCGGGCTTGGGTTGTATGTTGTATTTGGTGTTTTTGTTGTTTGTATGTAAAAAAAAAAAAAAAAAAGATGATTTGATAAAAAAAAAAAGAAGAGAGGGGTTGTAGGACTTTAAATGAGGCACCCATATATAGATGTGCGCCTCCATCCCTACTCAATAAAACCTTAAAGCTGATTGGTTTTCTATGAAGAGCAATACCAGATTTTGCACGCTACAGTTTTACAAAATGCCCCCCCCCCCCCCAAAGGGTCACTCGCTTTGCATAGGCAGCTTTCACAGAATGTCTTTAACCACTTCAATACCATGCACTTATACACTTTCCTGCCCAAGCCAATTTTGAGCTTTCAGCGCTGTCGCAATTTGAATGACAATTGCGCGGTCATGCTACACTGTACCCAAACAATTTTTTTTATCATTTTGTTCCCACAAATAGAGCTTTCTTTCCGTGGTATTTGATCACCTCTGCGATTTTTATTTTTTGCACAACAAATAAAAAAAGAGCGAACATTTTGAAAAAAACTAAGTTTTTGTTTGTTTCTGTCACTTTTTTTGTAAATAAGTACCTTTTCTACTTCAATGACAGGCACTGATAAGGCGGCACTGACGGGCACTGATAAGGTGACACTGATGGGCACAGATGAGGTGGCACCAATGAGGTGGCACTGATGAGGTGGCACTGATGGGCACTGATGATGGGCACTGATATGCGGCACTGATGGGCACTGATAGGCGGCACTGATGGGCACTGATATGTGGCACTGGTATGCGGCACTGATGGGCACTCATAGGCGGCACTGATGGGCACTTATGGGCGGCACTGATGAGCGCTTATGGGTGGTACTGATAGGTGGCACAGACGGGCACTGATAGGTGGGCACTTATGGGCACAGATGGGCACGGATGGGCACTGATAGGTGGCACTGATGGACACTGGTAGGTGGCACTGTTGACACTTGTAGGTGGCACTGTTGACACTGGTAAGTGGCATTGCTGGGCATTGCACATTGTGGTGTGACAGTCAGTGCCCATTTGTGGGCACTGATTGGCATATGTTTTTTGAGAAATTTTACATGTGGATGGCCATGGGGTACTTACCTGGCCATCCACATGCTTTGGGGTTCCCTGGTTGTCCTGGGAGGCTTCCCTGGTGGTCCAGTGTGGGTATCCGAGGGGGGGCTGCGCTGATAAACAATCAGCGCGAACCCCCCCTGTCAGGAGAGCCGCCGATCGGCTCTCCTCTACTCGCGTCTGTCAGACGCGAGTGAGGAAGAGCCGATCAACGGCTCTTCCTGTTTACATCCTGATCAGCCGTGATTGGACACGGCTGATCACGTGGTAAAAAGCCTCCGCCGGAGGCTTTTTACCAAGATCAGTGTAGCGGTGTGTCAGACTGACACACCGCTCCACCGATCACGGCGATGCGCGCCCCTCCCCCCGGGCGCGCGGCGGCTGTTATCCTGCAGGACGTCATATGACGTCCAGTGTGGATAACACAACCACTTCCCGGATGTCAATATGCTATTGACTGGGCGGGAAGTGGTTAATTTTTCTCAATAAATGCAAAGCATTCTCTGATTGGATGAGGGGGAGATTGTGAAGTCACTTCCCTGCTTCTCCACCTAGTCCAATCAAAGAACGTCTTGCATTCATCAAGAAAAATGCAAGGCGTTCTTTGAATGGAGCCTGTGCCAACTGAGAGACTCACTGTGGTTACTATGCATAAGGGCAGCCACATGGCATGGGACATGATAACTGTATTAGCACTGACTACAGTACTGCAATTCTCAGCTTCCACAGTCTTCCCACAAGAACGGCATACTGTATGCATATTTGCAAGCTGAACCAATGCAATAATAATTTCTGATCATGTCTAGTGATGATTGGTCTGGGTCATTCTTATTCATTGCAAACCTCATATCTCGTGGGCATAGCCAATAATAGTATGCTATTATGAATTGTGTGAGAAGATGAATTTGAGAACACGGGAACATCACTGTTAATAAATGCCACCAATGTCAGACTAATTTACATAGAAGAAGCTGAATACATTTATGTTTTTCGTTATTCTCCATTTTTCTGTATGAGAAGACTGAAAGTGTCAGGGAGAATATTTGATTTGCCCCCAGACTTACAATCTCCCCAGGCTTTCCAGCATGCCATGACTGTGAATATCACAAATTTCATTAAGTTTTTCTATATTGAATTTTACCCAGTGTTCTCTTTTTCTAGGCACTTTACCAGGAATGGGACATGAAACAAAATTGTAGGAGAACTGTGTGTCAGTTGTGTCAGATTTCTCTGCAGCAGGATCTTAAATGTAGAATTCTAAGGTTTATACAACATCTTTCAACTGCTCTAATCCAGGGTAGGCAAGGAAAGCAATAGGCATTCAACCATATTACTCTCTCCTGGGACTGAGAGAAATCTACTAAATTATTTCTGCGTGACTGTACAAATAGAATCTACAGTAGCTCGCATTGTTGGCAGATTGAATGCTGCCATGGCAATACATATTTTTAGATCTCACATAGACGTACAGGGATTGATTTACTAAAGGAGTCATTTTCATTTTCGGCAAAGCAAACTTAACTAGATGTTTAAAGTAAACATAGGTTCACTTTACCTTGTGTAAAAATTAATCCTTAATTGAAATCTCTCCAGAGTGTAAAGCAAAACAGAGCTTAGGGATATGGAGGATGTTGGGTGGTTAGGTGGCTAAAAAGTTAATCATAGACTTATGCTGATATTTTACCAGAACAATCACTGCTTTGGATAATATAACGTACAAAATATATACAGACATCTCAACATTCAAAAACTCATTTCAGGGAGGTGGCGCTCTGCGCCCGCATAAATAAATCATATATTTAATACACTGAGCAATATTCTTATTGAGTAATATTTTTTCGTAGACAATTTTCTTGGAAGCCGATATTCAGATCATCACCTTTGGGTGCCCTGTGTGCACCCGAGTTTCCAATGGACCTCTATGACCTCAGCTCTTGAGCCAGACATCCTTGCCAGCTCTCCTGTTTATTATCCCGCATAGGTTGAACAAGCTTTGATATATACGTTTTAGCTGTTTGGAAAATTTATTTCCTCCCAATTTTTTCTTCTCTGAATTTTTGGGTTTTTGTCTACATATATTTTTTTCAGATCGGCCTAGCATCTGCTCCTGATGAGTGGTAAATAACCACAAAACACATCAAGCTATACAGGATGCATCAAAAAAGAGAAAAGGACAAAGGGTACAATAACTCTGGGATTTTTAAACATTGTTCACTTAATAACGTAGAAATACAAAAGTATTAAAAGTTTAAATTTTTATTAAGAAAGTGACAAACAAGCATTGATAAAAAACCATCCATGTTGGGTACATGACATTTGGCCATACGCAAAGATAACTGCAATTAGACATGTGCATTTCGTTTCGTTCCGAATCGAAATTCGGACGAATTTTTCATTATTCGGACATTCGGATGCATCCGAATTACCGAATTACAATACTAACGAATTTAACCGAATCCGAATTTTTTCGAATCTAAAAATATTTTTGACCCGACTTTGGGTCCATGTATCTCGGGGTTCCTTGGTGATAGAAACCCCAAATTTGAAGATGTTGTAGTGCTAGTTCTTCTGTGTTTGCATACCAAATTTGGGGTTTCTATCACTAAGTGACCCCGAGATACGTGGACCCAAAGTCGGGTCGCAAAATGTCAAGCACTTTACTGGAGCAGAGAATGACATTTTGCGACCCGATTTTGGGGCCACATATCTCGGGGCCACTTGTAGCTAGAAACCCCAAATTTGGTATGCAAACACAGTAGAACTAGCACTACAACATTTCCGGTCACAAAATATTTTCGAATCCGGTTGAAATAGTATCAACATGATTCGAAATTATTTCAACTGCATTTGAAACTATTTCAACCGGATTCGAAAATATTTTGTGACCCGAATTTGGGTCCATGTATCTCGGGGTTACTTGGTGATAGAAACCCCAAATTTGGGGTTACTGTTTTTCTAGTCTATTTTCTATTTTATTATAATCTTTTCTATCCAAAGTTAAAATTAATTAATTAATTAAAAAATTTGAATTCATACTATTCGAAATTCTAATTTATTCTATTCGAAATTCGAATTTCAGAAGATGGTTGTATATTCTTTCTATTTTATTCTTCTAAATTATATTTTTTTTCTATTCTGTTCTAATCTTTTCTATTTGAATTATAAATTTTGGAAGATGGTTAGTTACTTACATCTGTCACATAAAAAAAAAGATGTGAAATGGCTGTCATGGATGTCGATCACAAGGCAAGTACATATGCTGTATGTCATTGTCCGAGTGCCACGCGACCGGCCACGAGTGCCACGTGACCAAGTTGTGGATTGTCCACTTGCCACGTCACCTGCCACAAGTTATGGGGTTCCTAGCACCAAGTGACCCCCAGATAGGGGCGATCTGTCAAGTACTTTTCTGCAGCAGAGAATGACATTTTGTGACCCGACTTTGGGGCCACGTATCTCGGGGCCACTTATAGCTAGAAATCCCAAAATATTTGGTATGCAAACACAGTAGAACTAGCATTACAACGGGGTTACTTGGTGATAGAAACCCCAAATTTGGGGTTATTGTAGTGCCAGTTGTAATGTGTTTGCATACCAAATATTTTGGGATTTCTAGCTATAAGTGGCCCCGAGATACGTGGCCTCAAAGTCGGGTCACAAAATTTAATTCTCTGCTGCAGAAAAGCACTTGTCAGATCGCCCATATCTGGGGGTCACTTGGTGCTAGGAACCCCATAACTTGTGGCAGGTGACAATCCACAACTTGGTCACGTGGCACTCGTGGCCGGTCACGTGGCACTCGGACAATGACATACAGCATATGTACTTGCCTTGCGATCGACATCCATGACAGCCATTTCACATCTTTTTTTTATGTGACAGATGTATATAAGTAAGTAACTAACCATCTTTCAAAATGTATAATTCAAATAGAAAAGATTAGAACAGAATAGAAAAAATATATAATTTAATAGAATAAAATAGAAAGAATATGCAACCATCTTATGAAATTCAAATTTCGAATAGAATACATTTTAATTTCGAACAGTAGGAATTAAAAAAAATGTAATTAATTAATTTTAACTTTGGATAGAATAGATTAGAATAGAAATAGAGAATACACTAGAAAAACAATAGAATAGAATAGAATATAGATACTATCTATTTCATGTTTAATTTTTTTTGCAGATTACTATTTTTTACATAAGATCTCCTGCAGACTATTAGCATTTATTTTATTTTTTTAGCAGATCTCCTGTAGACTATTAACAGCCATTTCACTTCTTTTTTTTTTTTGCAGATCTCCTGCAGACTGTTAGAATCAATTTCATTTTTTTTTCAAAGTCGGGTCGCAAAATATTTTCGAATCTGCTTTAAATAGTATCAACATGATTCGAAATTATTTCAACCGCATTTAAAACTATTTCAACCGCATTTGAAACTATTTCAACTGGATTCAAAAATATTTTGCGACCCGACTTTGGGTCCACGTATCTCGGGGTTAGTTGGCGATAGAAACCCCAAATTTGGGGATGTTGTAGTGCTAGTTCTCCTGTGTTTGCATACCAATTTTGGGGTTTCTATCACTAAGTGACCCCAAGAAACGTGGACCCAAAATCGGGTCGCAAAATGTCAAACACTTTTCTGCAGCAGAGAATGACATTTTGCAACCCGAATTTTGGGCCACATATCTCGGGGCCACTTGTAGCTAGAAACCCCAAATTTGGTATGCAAACACAGTAGAACTAGCACTATAACATCTCCAAATTTGGGGTTTCTATTACTAAGTGACCCTGAGATACGTGGACCCAAAGTCGGGTCGCAAAATATTTTCGAATCCGGTTGAAATAGTTTCAAATGCGGTTGAAATAATTTCGAATCATGTTGAAATAATTTCGAATCATGTTGAAATAATTTCGAATCCAGTAGAAATATTTTCGAATTCGGTTGAAATATTTTCGAATGCGACCGATTTTCGAATTCGGTCGAAAACAAAACGAAATCCGAAAACGAATTTAACAAATTTAACGAATCTAACTAAACGAAATTAATTAATTAACGAATTAAAACGAAACGAAACGAAACGAATTTTTTCCTTTTGCACATGTCTAACTGCAATACAATCCGCTCTACTAGTTTCGCTTAGATGAGCTTCTTCAGGAGCTTTCGATGTTTAGAGCAGATAATGCTGAAAATTACAGAACACAAACAATGGATGGACAGCAAGTTAGTATTGTTTAAAAAAGAATACACAATTCAAACAATGAATAGATTTGATTAGTTATTTTTGACTTCTGATTACTATCTAATGGTATACTGCTTTTGGTTATTAAACCAAGAACTGGTGTGCCCTTAGAAGCCATTAGTAGGCATGGCTGTGATTGGCCAGTGCAGCATGTGACCCAGCCTCTATATAAGCTAGAGGCACACAGCACAGCACGTCACTCTGCATTAGACAGTGTAGGGAAATGTTCCTGGCTGCTGTTGCTGTGAGAGAGAGAATTACATGATAGGAGTCAGTCCTGATTGTGAAATAGATTCTAATTAGTCAGAGATCTACATAGATTTAGTTGTGTGGGTGCAGTGCACAAGCTTTTTACACTGCACTGAGAGAAAAGATAGACAGTGTAGAGCAAGGTTCCTGTTGCTGCTTTTAGGGAGAGAGAATTATCTAGGAGTCCAGATTCAGAAATCTATTCTAATAACTCAGCGATCTACATAGATTTACCTGGTTGGGTTGCAGTGCACAGTCTTTTTACACTGCCATGAGCCCAGTGCCAGAGGAAATATAACTTTTATCTGCAAGCTTAGTGCACTGGCACTGCATATGTTACTGTTAGATACACCCTGTACATACTGTGGGTGTATTCTGCTATTGCAAAAACACACATTTAGTGCAAAAAAAAATTTTCTTGCAGTGTTTTCTGCATATCTGGAGGTGTGTGATACACAATTTATATATTTTTCTTCTATTGTGCTATTCAAATATTTTTTTTTAGGGCAAAAATATTTTTTTTGAATAGCATTTTCTGCATTTCTGTAGGTGTGAGATACACCGTTTACATACTCTGGGTGTATTCTGCTATTGCAAAAACACACATTTAGTGCAAAAAAAATATATTTTGCAGTGTTTTCTGCATACCTGGAGGTGTGAGATACCCAATATATATACTTTTCTTCTATTGTGCTATTCAAATAAAATTTTTTTAGGGCAAAAACATTTTTTTTGAATAGCATTTTCTGCATTTCTGTAGGTGTGAGATACACTGTTTACATACTCTAGGTGTATTCTGCTATTGCAAAAACACACATTTAGTGCATATATATATATATATATATATTTTGCAGTGTTTTCTGCATATCTGGAGGTGTGAGATACACAATTTATATATTTTTCTTCTATTGTGCTATTCAAATAAAAATTTTTTTAGGGCAAAAACATTTTTTTTGAATAGCATTTTCTGCATTTCTGTAGGTGTGAGATACACTGTTTACATACTCTGGGTGTATTCTGCTATTGCAAAAACACACATTTAGTGCAAAAATATATATATATTTTGCAGTGTTTTCTGCATATCTGGAGGTGTGAGATACCCAATTTATATATTTTTCTTCTATTGTGCTATTCAAAGAAATTTTTTTTAGGGCAAAAAAATTTTTTGGAATAGCATTTTCTGCATTTCTGTAGGTGTGAGATATACCATTTACATACTCTGGGTGTATTCTGCTATTGCAAAAACACACATTTAGTGCAAAAAAAAATTATTTTGCAGTGTTTTCTGCATATCTGGAGGTGTGTGATACACAATTTATTCATTTTTCTTCTATTGTGCTATTCCAAAATTTTTTTTTTAGGGCAAAAACATTTTTTTGCAATAGCATTTTCTGCATTTCTGTAGGTGTCAGATGCACCGTTTACATACTGTGGGTGTATTCTGCTATTGCAAAAACACCCATTTAGGGCAAGATCCTAAATTTGGAAAATATGAGGGGAAAGTCAAAGAAGGGACGTGGCCCCAGTCGTGGTGCTGCTGGTGGAGCTCCTGTTGCAGGGAGAGGACGTGGTCGATCTGTGCCAGCTACACGCACAAGTGAAACACCTTCCTCAGGTGCGAGTAGGCGACAGAGCCTGCAGCGGTATTTGGTCGCGCCTAATGAGGCTGTACGAATGTTGAGGCCAGGACAAGTACAGGCGATAGTAGATTGGGTTGCTGACAGTGCCTCCGGTTCCTTCACATTGTCTCCCACCCAGTCTCCTGATGAAAGATCAGAGTTGGCACCTGCAGCCGATGTCCATCAGTCTTTCACCTCACCCCCATGCAAATCAGCCAAGCTGTCTGAGCCCCAAATCATGCAGCAGTCTCTTCTGCTTTTCGATGATTCTGTTAGCAGGGTTTTCTAGGGCCATCCACCTGGCCCCGCCCCAGAAGTGGAAGAGATTGTGTGCTCCGATGCCCAACCACTTATGTTTCATGATGAGTACATGGGAGGACCATCGCAGCATGTCTCGGATGATGACGAAACACAGGTGCCAACTGCTGCTGCTTTCGCAATTGTGCAGACCGACAAGGAGGTTAGGGGCGAAGACTGGGTGGAAGATGATGTGGAGGACGATGAGGTCCTCGACCCCACATGGAATCAACATCATGCAGGTGACCAGTGTAGTTCGGAGGAAGAGGCGGTGGTCGCACAGAGCCACCAGCACAGCAGAAGAGGGAGCAGGGTGCAAAAGTGGTGCGTCCGTCCCCTAGACAGTACTTATGCTACTGCCCAACGCAGAAAGGGACCGAGCACACCAAAGCCAGGTCCAGGAGTTCCCTAGCGTGGCAGTTCTAAAGACAATGTGCTAATGACAAGACATGAGTGGTTTGCACGCTGTGCAATCAGAGCCTGAAGCGAGGCATAAACGTTCTCAAACTGAGCACAACCTGCATGACCAGGCATCTAAGTGCAAAGCACGAGCTGCAGTGGAGTAGACACCTCAAAAACCAAGAAAGGTCTCTGGCTCCTCCTGCTTCCTCTTCTGCTGCAGTCTCGGCCTCTTCATCCACCTCTGTAGTGACAGTGGCACCTGTCAACCTGCAAACAGAGGATCTGCCAGCAACACTAGCACCTCGGTCACCAACCATCTCCACAATGTCCCATGGAAGCGTTCAGCTCTCTATCTCCCAAACACTGGAGCGGAAGAGGAAGTACCCCCCTAGCCACCCGCGATCCCTGGCCCTGAATGCCAGCCTTTGAAATGCTGTCATTCCGTCTGGTGGAGACGCAGAGTTTTAAAAGCCTGATGGCATTGGCTGTCCCACAGTACGTTGTGCCCAGCCGCCACTACTTTTCCAGGCGAGCCATCCCTTCCCTGCACAACCAAGTGGGGTACAAAATCAGGTGTGCACTGCGCAACGCCATCTGTGGCAAGGTCCACCTAACTACAGATGCGTGGACCAGTAAGCACGGTCAGGGACGTTATATCTCCCTAACAGCACACTGGGTAAATGCAGTGGCGGCTGGGCCTGAGGCAGATAGCAGTTTGGCGCACGTCCTTCCACCACCGAGGATTGCAGGGCGCTTCAGTTTGCCTCCTGTTGCTAACTCCTCCTACTCCGCTTCCTCATCCTCTACCGCCTCCTCATCCAGTCAGCGTAACACCTTCACCACCAACTTCAGCACAGCCAGGGGTAAACGACAGCAAGCAGTTTTAAAACTTTCCTGTTTGGGGGAAAAAACCCACACCGTGCAGGAGTTGTGGAGGGACATGGAACAACAGACCGATGAGTGGTTGGTGGCAGTGAGCCTCAAGCCCAGCCTTGTGGTGTGCGATAATGGGCAAAATCTCGTAGCAGCTCTGGGCCTACCCGGTTTGACGCTCATCCTTTGCCTGGTGCATGTGCTGAACTTGGTGGTCCAGAGGTTCCTGAAAAATTATCCCGATATGCCAGAGCTGCTACAGAAAGTGCGGGCCGTCTGTGCGCACTTTCGGCGTTCTCACCCTGCTGCTGCTCGCCTGTCAGTGCTGCAGCGTAACTTCGGCCTTCCCGCTCACCGCCTCATAAGTGATGTGCCCACAAGGTGTAACTCCACCTTGCACATGCTGGCCAGACTGTGCGAGCAGCAGCAGGCGATAGTGGAGTTTCAGCTGCAGCACGCACGCGTGAGTCGATCTGCGGAACAGCACCACTTCACCACCAATAACTGGGCCTCCATGCGAGACCTGTGTGCCTTGTTGCGCTGTTTCGAGTACTCCACCAGCATGGCCAGTGCCGATGACGCCGTTCTCAGCGTTACTATCCCAGTTCTATGCCTCCTTGAAAAAGTGCTTCGGGCGATGATGGAAGAGGATGCGGCACAGGAGGAGGAGGATGAGGAGGAGGAGGAGGAACCGGGATCATTTCCAAGGCTTTCAGGGCAGTCATTCACAAGTGGCTACGAGGGTGGGTTCCTGCACCAACAAACGGCAGGTACACAATTGTCCGGCAGTAAGGGCACAGTTCTGGAAGATGACGAGGTGGAGGATGAGGAGGAGGAGATGGAGGAGGAGGAACCATGTTCACAGCAGGGGGGCACCCAGACCAGGTCATGGCCATCACTGGTGCGTGGCTGGGGGGATACAGAGGACACAGATAATACACCTCCCACAGAGGACAGCTTTTCGTTGCCTCTGGGCAGCCTGGCACACATGAGCGATTACGTGCTGCAGTGTCTCCGCAACGACCGCCGAGTTGCCCACATTCTAACTGGTGCTGATTACTGGGTGGCCACCCTGCTGGATCCTCGTTACAAGGACAACATACAGTCCTTAATTCCCTCACTGGAGCGTAATCGTAAGATGCGCGAGTACAAGCGCACGCTGGTAGACGCGCTGCTGGTGGCATTCCCTCCTGACAGCGGGGGTACGGTGGAAGCACAAGGCGAAGACAGAGGAGGAGGAAGAGGTCGCCAAGAAGAAGGCAGGGTTAGCATGGACGAAATGTGGAAAAGCTCACCACAACAACCTGCACCACCAGCTGAGATGGAATGTCTTAGCATGAGGCAGCATTTCACCAACATGGTGGAGCAGTATGTGTGCACACGCCTACATGTACTGAATGACGGGTCTGCCCCCTTCAACTTCTAGGTCTCCAAATTGGGCACGTAGCCTGAGCTTGCCCTTTACACCTTGGAGGTGCTGGCCTGCCCTGCAGCCAGTGTATTATCTGAACGTGTATTTAGCACGGCAGGGGGCGTTATCACAGACAAGCGCAGCCGCCTGTCCAGAGCCAATGTGGACAAGCTCACGTTCATTAAAATGAACCAGGCATGGATCCCACAGGACTTGTCCGTACCTTTTGCAGAATAGACGTGTATACCGGTGTTCTGACAAAAACTGTCCGGCCATTGGATAGTGTCCGGCCCGTACTGCGCAGGTGCAGCGCTTGTGCAGTACGGAGGACAAGGAGATTCACAAAATCTCTGAAGATGAACAGCGCCTGCGCCGTGAGTGCAGGTTCCATCCCCACCATCCAAGTGGACATACGGTAGCACATAGTAACAGGGCCCCTCACGGGCTTGCTTCACTCGCCAGTGTCGCCACGCTTCGGGCACGGCCTCGCTTGGCCAGGCTTGAACCTCGGATGGTGTGGCTTGAACCTGGACTCACCGCGCAGGCGCCGTTCGTCTTCGGAGATTTTCAAAATCCCCTTGTCCTACTTACTAAGCAAGCGCAGTACAGGGCGGACACTATCGGGGGACAGAATTTGACACATCACCGGCCTTACCCAGCCATTGTTGTATTTTTGAACCAGTGTTGGCTACCTCGTCCTCCTCCACCGCCGCTTCCACCTACACAGCCACATCCACCGCCACCTCAACCTCCTACTCCATATGGACCTCGTCCTCCTAGGTCAAGATTATAATTTAATTTTTTTTTAATTTCAAAGTATTTTATTTTCCCACTAGCTTATCCATTAAATGTAATAATTTTTTCCAGAAAGGGTGTATTCTGGGGCATTCCCATCATATGTGTGGCATCGTGCCGTTGAGTTTCTGAGGTTCTTAATGACTTCCTGTACCTCTTCTGCTGAGAAGGGGGCCTCCAGCATATTGTTTTAATTTTTTATTTTTTTTAATGTTATTTTAAGTTATTTCCCTATCCACATTTGTTTGCAGAGCGCTTAACAACATTTTGCTGCCATTTGCAGCCCTCTAGCCCTTTCCATTACTTTTTTAGAGCCATTTTAGTCCTCAAAAGTTCGGGTCCCCATTGACTTCAATGGGGTTCGGGTTCAGGGTCAAGTTCGGGTCAAGTTTGGTCCCGAACTCAAACTTTTTTCCGAAGTTCGGCCGAACCCATCGAACCCGAACATCCAGGTGTCCGCTCAACTCTACTTATGACCTTTATAAAAGACAACAACACGCATGCTCCGATGAAGGTTCTGTAGAACCGAAACATGTAAGCTACGTGCAGTCATACTGGCTGTATTAGGAACATGGGTGTGTGACCCATAAAGCCCACTACCAGATCGCCTCTTAAAACTGTGCATCCTACCCTCTTTTTCACCCCCCGTGGAATGGACTATATTCACTCATAAACAGAAGGGGAGAACGCTGGAAAATCAGTGCTGAATGTGTGCAACCCGTGCTGGATGATTTACTGGAACCAACCCATTCACAATTGCAAAGAGACTGAGTGTTTATCGCTACTAGGAGATACTACCTGGAAGACAGCGGCTACACGAATAAGGATAAATTCACCTGTGAAAGACTTCTAACGGTGAGATCCATCCAACTTATTCATGTTTATATATGCCATGCCAGCAAACCAGCGATTATGAACACCAGATCTCATATATGGCTATCCAAGCCTGTGAATATGTGAACAGCTTCCACTATACAGACAATCAATAACGTGGGTTCCCATTCAGTTAAGCCCAATTACAGCATTGACTTTCTGTTTCTTCAATGAACTTTATATTTATTTTTATAAAACGATTGAATACATTTATTGTATTCATCTCCATTCCAACATAGACTGGTTGTCTGAACTGGGAAAATCCCCCCTCCCTTATCAGACATCCTAAACAATCCGGATAATTATAGGTGAATTGGTGGATGAATTGCAAACAGGCTGATTGTGGTGTGTATGGTGGGTCGGGTGACCACCCATGTTCATAGGTTTTAGACTAGTCTGTTTTTAACATATAGGTGGAGGGTGTGTATATTAAGTGCTTGTTAAATCATTTTAGTATATTGCGGTTTATATAATAAAGAAAATATATATTTTTTCACAATTCCTCATTGAAGAATTTATTTTGGAAGGAACCTTTTCCTACCTCCCCCCCCCCCCCCCCTGTTCATATAAAAGAATACATTCTGTGCTTTTTATTACTGAAGAGAGGTAGGAGGACATACAAGTTGCGTATAACCATTTTTTTAATCATTGCATTGCTGGGTAAAAAAATAGGAAAATATGGCCTATGACCACTTTTTACGCATTGCTTTATGAGGTTGCTTTTTGATATTGTACATGTACACAAGTGCTGATAGCAGAACTCTGGTTTGTAGAAAAAGGCCTCCCAGCTCATACTCCTTATATGTTCTCCATTTCCGCAAAAATTGCCTTTATACATAACTTTTTTTTCTTTGGGCCCTCTGTACTGTGAAATGACATCTTTGAGTCTTCTACCATTGCTCCTTGCAGCATTTGGTTTTCAATACCACAGAGAATGCCACTGATATATGACATCAGCACAGTTATCTGCGAGGCCAGGAGGAGTGACCATAAAAACCTGGGTTTGCAGGAAAAGGTGTTAAATGATGCTGGCTATGTGTTGGGGACAGCACTAGAGACAAGGTAAGTATTGCAGCAAGTGCTGGGTAGCTCTCTTAATGCAGGTCCACCAATCTGCTAAATGAGAAAACAAACATCTAAGTATGGTAAGTCATGTAAAACGCTATTGCTTTAAGGTCAAAATTATGACTCAAAAAAGTGCACTGATTGTATACCCTATCATTTTTGGATATCATGAAGGATTTTGGAACTACATGTAGTTAACATTTTTGAAAAAAGAATAAACCATTAAGTAAAATCATTGGTCATCTTATTTTAGCTGCACTAGTGTAAAATTAATGTAGAAGAAATTTGCTAACTACTAATTTAGTGTTTTTTTGGCTTCTGCCTTTTTTCCTTCTAGATCTCTGATGAATATATACAAAGCATCAAATTATACAGATAGCAAATCAGTTCATATCATTTACACTAAATCAAGGAAAAAGTAATTGAATGTGCTCTTTGCAATCATTATAATTAGTATAGCTAAGTACACTAACATTAGCATAACTAAGTCCATGAGATGACTATGGAAAAGAAGGAACAGGAAGAAAGAAAAAATGTAGTCTCTTGAAGCACTTGCACTTACAACTACCATAATTATTTCTTGCAATTGCATGAAATATCGCACATTTATTCTTACCATCTGTAGGCATAGTGACCCAATGCTTAGAGTTGCATACTTGCCAACTGTCCCGAATTTCCCAGGACACTCCCAGGATTTAGACCCTTTTCCTGATTTTATAGTTTCCTCGGAAATGTCCCGGGAAATCATTTTTTTCCTTATTTTTCGCCGCCGCCTGCCACCGCCGCTAGAGGCCCGCGGATGCAATTTTTAAGAAGACCAGAAGAAGTACAACACCAGCTGGGTGGCTGCAATAGAAATTGAGCTGCGGTCCAATCCCGCCCCGCCCCGCCCCGCTGCCGGTCTGTCTGTGACCTGTTATGGAAAGGGCCGGGGGGGGGGGGGTGGGTGGCACCACAGCTCAATTTCTATTGTAACCATGTGGCCGGCTCTGCCTCTATTTTGTTCCCCCTCGGCCTCTGTTCTGTAATGGCGACACCGCCTGATGTAAGGAGGGGCTCTGCTGGGGACGCCTGATGTAAGGAGGGACTCCGCTCGGGATGCCTGATGTAAAGAGGGACTCTGCTGGGGACGCCTGATGTAAGAAGGGGCTCCGCTGGATACACCTGATGGCAGGCGACCTGACAAGTGACACACTCAGGGCTCCCACTGATTCTTGAACTATATAATTTTAACTGATGTAAGGGGGGCTGCAATGGGGGGATACCTGATGTAAGGAGGGGCTCCGCTGGGGACCCCTGATGCAAGGAGGGACCCTGCTGGGGATGCCTGATGTAAGGAGGGGCTCTGTTGGGGACGCCTGATGTAAGGAGGGGCTCCGCTGGGGATACCTGATGTAAGGAGAGGCTCTGCTGGGGACACCTGATGTAAGGAGGGACTCTGCTGGGGATGCCTGGTGTAAGGAGGGGCTCTGCTGGGGACGCCTGATGTAAGGATGGGCTCTGCTGGGGACACCTGATGTAAGGAGAGACTCTGCTGGGGACACCTGATGCAAGGGGAGCTCCGATGGGGGATACCTGATGTAAGGGGGGCTGCAATGGGAGGATACCGGATGTAAGGAGGGGCTCCGCTGGGGATGCCTGATGTAAGGAGGGGCTCTGCTGGGGACGCCTGATATAGGAAGGGGCTCCGCTGGGATGCCTGATGTATAAAGGGGCTCCGCTGGGGACACCTGATGTAAGGAGTGGGTCGGCTGGGGACACCTGATTTAAGGAGGGGCTCTGCTGGGGACATCTGATGTAAGAAAGGGGCTCCGATGGGGACATCTGATGTAAAAAGGGGCTCTGCTGGGGACGCCTGATGTAAGGAGGGACTCCGCTGGGGATGCCTGATGTTAGGAGAGACTCTGCTGGGGACGCCTGATGTAAGAAGGGGCTCCGCTGGATACACCTGACGGCATCTGATGGCAGGCGACGTGACAAGTGACACACTCAGAGCTCCCACTGATTGTTGAACTATTTAATTTTACCTGATGTAAGGGGGGCTGTAATGGGGGAAAACCTGATGTAAGGAGGGGCTACGCTGGGGACGCCTGATGTAAGGAGGGGCTCCGCTGAGGACACCTGATTTAAGAAGAGGCTCCCCTGGGGACGCCTGATGTATAAAGGGTCTCTGCTGGGGACACCTGATGTAAGGAGCGGCTCGGCTGGGGACACCTGATGTAAGGAGGGGCTCTGCTGGGGACATCTGATGTAAGGAGGGGCTCCTCTGGGGACATCTGATGTAAGAAGGGGCTCTACTGGGGACACCTAATGTAAGGAGGGGCTCCGATGGGGACATCTGATGTAAAAATGGGCTCTGCTGGGGACGCCTGATGCAAGGAGGGACTCCGCTGGGGATGCCTGATGTTAGGAGGGACTCTGCTGGGGACGCCTGATGTAAGAAGGGGCTCCGCTGGATACACCTGACGGCATCTGATGGCAGGCGACGTGACAAGTGACACACTCAGAGCTCCCACTGATTGTTGAACTATTTAATTTTACCTGATGTAAGGGGGGCTGCAATGGGGGATACCTGATGTAAGGAGGGGCTCCGCTGGGGACGCCTGATGTAAGGAGCGGCTCGGCTGGGGACACCTGATGTAAGGAGGGGCTCTGCTGGGGACATCTGATGTAAGGAGGGGCTCCGCTGGGGACATCTGATGTAAGAAGGGGCTCTACTGGGGACACCTGATGTAAGGAGGGACCCTGCTGGGGACACCTGATGTAAGGAGGGGCTCCGTGGGGACGCCTGATGTAAGAAGGGGCTCCGCTGGGGACACCTGATGTATAAAGGGGCTCCGCTGGGGACGCCTGATGTATAAAGGGGCTCCGCTGGGGACGCCTGATGTAAGGAGCGGCTCTGCTGGGGACACCTGATGTAAGGAGGGGCTCTGCTGGGGACATCTGATGTAAGGAGGGGCTCCGCTGGGGACACCTGATGTATAAAGGGGCTCCGCTGGGGACGCCTGATGTATAAAGGGGCCCCGCTGGGGACGCCTGATGTAAGGAGCGGCTCTGCTGGGGACACCTGATGTAAGGAGGGGCTCTGCTGGGGACATCTGATGTAAGGAGGGGCTCCGCTGGGGACATCTGATGTAAGAAGGGGCTCTACTGGGGGCACCTGATGTAAGGAGGGACTCAGCTGGGGACGCCTGATGTAAGGAGGGGCTCCGCTGGGGACACCTGATGTAAGGAGGGGCTCTGCTGGGGACACCTGATGTAAGGAGGGGCTCTGCTGGGGACGCCTGATGTAAGGAGGGGCTCTGCTGGGGACACCTGATGTAAGGAGGGACTCTGCTCGGGACGCATGATGTAAGGAGGGGCTCTGCTGGGGATGCCTGATGTAAGGAGGGACTCTGCTGGGGACACCTGATGTAAGGGGGGCTGCAATGGGAGGATACCTTATGTAAGGAGGGGCTGCGCTGGGGATGCCTGATGTAAGGAGGGGCTCCACTGGGGACGCCTGATGTAAGGAGGGGCTCTGCTGGCGACGCCTGATGTAAGGAGGGACTCTGCTTGGGATGCCTGATGTAAGGAGGGACTCTGCTGGGTATGCCTGGTGTAAGGAGGGACTCTGCTGGGGATGCCTGATGTAAGGAGGGGCTCTGCTGGGGATGCCTGATGTAAGAAGGGGCTCCGCTGGGGACGCCTGATGTATAAAGGGGCTCCGCTGGGGACGCCTGATGTAAGGAGCCGCTCGGCTGGGGACACCTCATGTAAGGAGGGGCTCTGCTGGGGACATCTGATGTAAGGATGGGCTCCGCTGGGGACATCTGATGTAAGGAGGGGCTCCGTTGGGGACATCTGATGTAAGGAGGGACCCTGCTGGGGACACCTGATGTAAGGAGGGGCTCTGCTGGGGACGACTGATGTAAGGAGGGGCTCCGCTGGGGACACCTGAGGTAAGGAGGGGCTCCGCTGGGGACACCTGATGTAAGGAGGGGCTTTGCTGGGGACACCTGATGTAAGGAGGGGCTCTGCTGGGGACATCTGATGTAAGAAGGGGCTCTGCTGGGGACATCTGATGTAAGAAGGGGCTCTACTTGGGACACCTGATGTAAGGAGGGACCCTGCTGGGGACGCATGATGTAAGGAGGGGCTCTGTTGGGGACGCCTGATGTAAGGAGGGGCTCCGCTGGGGACACCTGATGTAAGGAGGGACTCTGCTCGGGACGCCTGATGTAAAGAGGGACTCTGCTGGGCACACCTGATGTAAGGGGGACTCCAATGGGGGGATACCTGATGTAAGGGGGGCTGCAATGGGGGGATATCTGATGTAAGGAGGGGCTCCGCTGGGGACGCCTGATGTAAGAAGGGGCTCCGCTGGGGATGCCTGATGAATAAAGGGGCTCCACTGGGGACACCGGATGTAAGGAGGGGCTCTGCTGGGGATGCCTGATGTATAAAGGGGCTCTGCTGGGGACGCCTGATGTAAGGAGCGGCTCGGCTGGGGACACCTGATGTAAGGAGGGGCTCTGCTGGGGACATCTGATGTAAGGAGGGGCTCTGCTGGGGACATCTGATGTAAGAAGGGGCTCTACTTGGGACACCTGATGTAAGGAGGGACCCTGCTGGGGACGCATGATGTAAGGAGGGGCTCTGTTGGGGACGCCTGATGTAAGGAGGGGCTCCGCTGGGGACACCTGATGTAAGGAGGGACTCTGCTCGGGACGCCTGATGTAAAGAGGGACTCTGCTGGGCACACCTGATGTAAGGGGGACTCCAATGGGGGGATACCTGATGTAAGGGGGGCTGCAATGGGGGGATATCTGATGTAAGGAGGGGCTCCGCTGGGGACGCCTGATGTAAGAAGGGGCTCCGCTGGGGATGCCTGATGAATAAAGGGGCTCCACTGGGGACACCGGATGTAAGGAGGGGCTCTGCTGGGGATGCCTGATGTATAAAGGGGCTCTGCTGGGGACGCCTGATGTAAGGAGCGGCTCGGCTGGGGACACCTGATGTAAGGAGGGGCTCTGCTGGGGACATCTGATGTAAGGAGGGGCTCCTCTGGGGACATCTGATGTAAGAAGGGGCTCTACTGGGGACACCTAATGTAAGGAGGGGCTCCGATGGGGACATCTGATGTAAAAATGGGCTCTGCTGGGGATGCCTGATGCAAGGAGGGACTCCGCTGGGGATGCCTGATGTTAGGAGGGACTCTGCTGGGGACACCGTATGTAAGGAGGGGCTCCGCTAGGGATGCCTGATGTAAGGAGGGGCTCTGTTGGGGACGCATGATGTAAGGAGGGGCTCCGCTGGGGACACCGGATGTATGGAGGGGCTCTGCTGGGGACACCTAATGTAAGGAGGAACTCTGCTGGTGATGCCTGATGTAAGGAGGGGCTCCACTGGGGACACCTGATGTAAGGAGGGGCTCTGTTGGGGACGCCTGATGTAAGGAGGGGCACTGCTAGGGACACCTGATGTAAGGAAGGACTCTGCTGGGGATGCCTGGTGTAAGTAGGGGCTCTGCTGGGGACGCCTGATGTAAGGAGGGGCTCTGCTCGGGACACCTGATGTAAGGAGGGACTCTGCTGGGGACACCAGATGTAACGAGGGGCTCTGCTGGGGACACCTGATGTAAGGAGGGGCTCTGCTGGGGACATCTGATGTAAGAAGGGGCTCTACTGGGGACACCTGATGTAAGGAGGGACCCTGCTGGGGACACATGATGTAAGGAGGGGCTCTGCTGGGGACGCCTGATGTAAGGAGGGGCTCTGCTGGGGACACCTGATGTAAGGAGGGGCTCTGCTGGGGATGCCTGATGTAAGGAGGGGCTCTGCTGGGGATGCCTAAAGTAAGGAGGGACTCTGCTGGGGACACCTGATGAAAGGGGGCTTCAATGGGGGGATACCTGATGTAAGGAGGGGCTCCGCTGGGGATGCCTGATGTAAGGAGGGGCTCCGCTGGGGACGCCTGATGTAAGAAGGGGCTCCGCTGGGGACACCTGATGTAAGGAGTGGCTCGGCTGGGGACACCTGATGTAAGGGGGGCTCTGCTGGGGACATCCGATGTAAGGAGGGGCTCCGATGGGGACATCTGATGTAAGAAGGGGCGACTGTATGTCAAAAAAATGGTTGATCAAGGGTGGGACTTTGTGTGTGCCTCAGTGGGCAGCGGAGGGAGGAGCCACTTTCGTCAAGGATAAGTCAGGGTATCTGCGGCGTGACGTGCCGACGCTGACGTCAGTCGCATCGTCGGCAACGTTGCGCTCCACCGCACGTGGAGGGAGGGGTGTGCATGCCGATCGATCTAAACAGGGCGGCCGGCACACATCCCCCCGGGGGGATGGTCGTAACGTGTGTGGAGCTAATTCGGGCACTTCTCGTGAGAGCCCCAGGCTCTAAGGCACAGAGATCACTCGGTGTCCCGAGGATGTGTCCCGAATGTTGTTTTAGTAGACACAGGCAATGCCGGAAGTCGCGCCAACATGGGAAATGTGCAAGAAAGTGTACATCTCTTTATAAAAGCCAATTACATTATGGATCTTAACATGCAGAGTCACCAGTGCATAGGTTAAAGGTGTGATCCTAAAAGCAATGGGTTCTAATCTAAAGAAGCATAATATATAAAGGGTAAATTAGTAAAAATAAATATAAATAAAGTAAAGATAGCATTCTTACCTAAGGTTGTTCATGTGTAGATTTAATATAAACAGAACATACCTATCACTATGCGTATATAGAATGCATATAGTTATTCATATGCAGCTTAAGCATAAATAAGACACATTTGTCCCTATGTATATTATGGGGAGGGGCACCGCTGGGCATATGCACATTAGTCATTCTCTAGATAGATACATACTTATATCTTGCACACAATAAATTTACTTTACATATATTATCCACAGGGTCAAACAACATTGAACCTGTGTGTAGACCAGTATTGTATACACTCTATATATTCTTGTGCAAATATGTAACCACTATACATGACAATGTGCACATAAGGTCCATTTCAATATGAGAATGCATGGTCTCAAAGGGGGGCCTAAAGGGTGATAGGATGGGGAAGGGAGATTTATATCTTTCCCCCTAGGGGGTAAGGGGGGAAGGGGAAGAGGAAGTTTTTATATATATATATTACAAGTGAAAAGAACATCTCCCACAGTGGAGACCCAATGGATCCCCAAATCAAGGGCAAGAAAGGGCAAGGAGAGAGAACTAGAGATCCCAGTCTCACAGGAAGGGGGCATAACTGATGCCATCATTCATTCCTGGAAACTCTGTTGCCCTTAACCTGAAGATCCATCTGGCCTCCACCTGAAGGATCCTTTGATCGAAGTCGCCTCCCCAGGAGGGGGGGTGAATGCGGGCCAAGACCTGGAATTTAATGGAGTGTGTGCTATAATCGTGATTTTCTGCAAAGTGTTTAGGTATAGGTTTTTCTGTGATACCTATCTCTATATCTACAGCATGTTCCTTAATACGTCTCCAGAAGTTTCGTTTTGTTTTGCCCACATAGTACCTGTCACATCCACATGTGAGTAGGTATATGATACCAATGGTGTCGCAATTTACAAAATGTTGCATAATAAGGTTTTCTCCTGTGGGCAGAACAACATTACCTCCGGTTTGGATGTATTTGCAGAAGTCACAGTTCCCGGATTGGAAGGTACCTTGTGGTAGAGAGCCACATGGGTCCCTTTTGTTCCTGGGGCATGAAGTGGCTAGAGACTAAGGTGTCCCTTAATGATTGATTACATTTATAAATTATATGTGTTCTGGTTCTACAAATTGTCTCAGGGTTGGATCATCCCGTAGGAAGTGCCAGTGGTTGCCCAGTATCCTTTGTATGGTCAAGGATTGGTTGTTATATTTTGTGATAGGGTGAATGCCCGGGGGTTGGCCACTGGGTCCTTGGTCGTTTTGGAATAAAAGGAGGTCTCTGGGACTATCGTTGGCACATTTATATGCTTTTTTTCAGGGACCTTTTACTGTAGCCCCTATCAAGGAAACGTTGTTGTAAAAGTGATGTCTGTATCTTAAAGTCAATCTCGTTAGTGTAGTTACGTTTAGTTCTTAGATACTGTCCTTTAGGGATTGAATTTATTAGATGAGATGGATGGGCACTGGTCGAGTGCAACAACTAATTTCCTGCCGTGTCTTTACGATGTAAATTGGTAGTAATATTTCCATTGACATTTTTGTTAATATTTAAATCAAGAAATGGGAGGGTACTGTTATGCCAATTAAAAGTAAAAGATAAATTAAAATTATTTTGATTGAGATGTTCTACAAATTGCATCAAGAGTTCCGGTGTCCCTGTCCAAAAGATCAGGATATCATCAATGTACCTGCGCCACAATAAGGTGTGGCGCAGGTACATCGAGGATTCATCCGATGTAAAAACCTCCCTCTCCCACCCCCCCAGGTACAGGTTTGCGTATGATGGGGCACACTTAGTCCCCATCGCAACGCCCTGTACCTGGAGGTAGTGGGAGCCATCGAAGGTAAACACATTGTGTGTTAAAATTAAATCCAACATCTTCAATATGAAGGTGTTGTATGGTATAGCATCCAAGTCCCGTTCGTTGGGAAAAATTGAAGTGGTGGTAACCCCCTTCCCGTGGGGGATGCTAGAATACAGGGCTTCCACATCTATGGAGGCAAGGATAGTGTGAGGGGGAACTGACAAGCCCTCTAATACACTGAGAATGTGGATGGTATCCTTAAGGTATGTTGGTAAACTTTCCACATGTGGGCGTAAGTAATCATCTATCAAGGAACTGGCTTGATGAGTGAGACATCCTATTCCTGAGATAATGGGTCTACCAGGTGGGAGGGATAGTGATTTGTGGGTTTTGGGGAGGGCGTAGAAGGTGGGGGTAACGGGATGTTGTACCTTTAGAAAGTCTTGTGTGTTTTTCGAGATAAGTTGTTTGGAAAAGCCTGTGTCTATAATCCCGAAGAACTCCAGCTAGTAATCGTGGATCCTAGAGGAAGAGATCCGACGATACCAAGAGGGGTTCTCCAGGATCCTGTAACACATGGCCATATAGTCTTTGGTGGTTTGTATAACAAGGTTTCCTCCCTTGTCTGAGGGTTTGATTATTAGGCCTTTTCTATCCCTAATTTGATTTAGAGCCGTTCTTTGTTGATGTGATAAATTTGATTTATTTTTGTTTTTAAACTTTGGTATCTTTCTTGCCGCTATATTCATTTCCCGTAGATCACGAGTTGTGTGATCAACAAATAGTTTTAAATTTGGATTAGAGAATGCTGGAAATTTCTGTGACTTTTGTTTGTATTCCAGTGGTCTGAAGGTGGATAGTTCTACATCTGTAGTATCCATAAGTATATGGTACATAGTTTCCGGATCCTCCCAGACACCACCCTCTTTTTCTAGTTGTGTTAGAATCTTTAGCATTCTGAAATCCTGACGTGACCATTTTAATTCGGAACTTACATCTATTCTGTTAGTTTGATTATGCCAGAAAGTTTTGAAATTAAGCTTTCTGGCAAAGAGGTTAATATCTTTCACAATTTCAAACGTGTCTGCATCCCGCGAGGGGCAGAAATTAAGTCCTAAACCCAGGACATCAAGTTCCGTGTCAGAGAATGTTAGTTCAGTGAGATTAATCACGTCAAATGTATTAGTCGATGTTACATTGGGCGTATTATGAATTGGTCTAAGTGGCTTTGAGCTGCATGTGATGGTTTCGGGGTGTTGGGGACCCTTTCTTTTGAGGCTGGTGCTCGAAAATTTGCAGATCTAGGTTGCTTGGGCGTTGCTCCTGATGCTAGTCCACTTTGTGGTCTATCTCGCATATCAGATGGCATGGGAGAAATATCCTCTCCATCTGATGGGGGCAGTGTTTTACATTTGGGTGCCTTAGTACGGTTATTGTTAGGATTGTCCCCTCGGGGTGTAGTGGAGCCCGAGTCAGAATATTCATGTGGGGGGGCTGCTGTGGCTCCCATAGGCTCAGTAGAGTGTGATGGTGGTGGATGGTGATGTGAACCCCGTTGTGTATGATTCCTATATGGCCGAAAGGATGAGGTGGTTGAGGTATCGGATGCATTACCATCATTAGTTTGGTCTCTTCCGTCCGCCACATTGCATCTGTGCTTGTACAGTTCTCTGGTAAGTTTCTATCTCTCTTTTTGAGACTAACGTATAAAACATGCATACGAAACTATATCAATACATGTTATTTATGTGTACACTAGAAGCTTTGGGTACATTTCCCCTGTATATATGGGACACCGCTGCACATGCATAGGACCATACATATGATCAGAAATGTTTTCCTCTGTAAATATTCAAATGATATTGATATTTAGAAAAGAAATGCTAATGTAGTATGTGGATGTGCCATTGGATAACATACTTGATATGCCTCAATGTGCACACCCACAGTCTTTCTTATTCCAATCGGATCTAATACCTGTATAATGTTGATTTATATATGTTTGGTTTTTCTTCCCCCTTAAATATATAGGATATAACATGCATGTATATTTTATCAATGTTTTGTTTGCTCCTAGAACCCTTGTATTAACTCTTTGTGCTACGCTAAATGGCCCTGATGAAGCGGAAATCCGCGAAACACGTAGGCCTTCACTTCTCTCTGTGAATGGGAATCGCACATCCCGTTACCCATTATTTGAACTGCAATGTGATTTTATATTTTCTTATATATACTTTTGTAAGAATATAAGGTTTTTTTACATTGCTGCCTTCGGCAGGATAATAATTTTTTTTTATTTTTCTATATATCGTGATACGTCTATTTATTCACTCCACTGAGGCAACCATTTTTTTGACATACAGTCACATATTCTTCCGGGATGGTGCCTCAGTAGGAGCCTCAAGACATTCTGCATGCACCCCAACCCCTACACATGATGTAAGAAGGGGCTCTGCTGGGGACACCTGATGTAAGGAGGGACCGTGCTGGGGAACCTGATGTAAGAAGGGGCTCCGCTGGGGACGCCTGATGCAAGGAGGGGCTCCGCTGGGGACGCCTGATGGAAGGAGGGGCTCTGTTGGGGACGCCTGATGGAAGGAGGGGTTCCGCTGGGGACACTGAATGTAAGGAGGGGCTCTGCTGCGGACACCTGATGTAAGGAGGGGCTCTGCTGGGGATGCCTGATGTAAGAAGGGGCTCCGCTGGGGACGCCTGATGTATAAAGGGGCTCTGCTGGGAATTTGCATTGTTATCCACCAACACACACAAGATATTACAAAATAAAAATTGCAATTGGTTACCCATAACTAAGGTTAGGATAAATAGAGTGTTATTTCTAACTTTAGCGCAGTTCTAATGTTTTAAGAGTTCACTGACTGATTTCACTCTTGTTGTTTATGCAGTATTGATTGCATTGCATTGTTGTATATTCAGTATTGACTGCGTTGCCTTGCATGCTAAGGGTTGATCTGGATGAACATATGTCTTTTTTTAGTCCTTTGCAACAGTATAATATTTTAATGGTAATGTCAACATCCTCTTTAAAGTAGAAAAGAAAGATAAAAATAAACTCTTCTAAAGTAAGTACAGTAAACCCTTTAATAATAACAGACCATTAACTATGCACTTCATTTTTATGTAAGTTTTCTTTATTTTGGCCGAAGATAAAACACTAGATCTTTACATCTTTTAGATATAATGGAAGGCACATGTTCACTTGTTTCCTTTTCATCAGTAGCCCTTGGGGCTGGAAACAAAAAAATTATATACACATAAATATATATCATAACATATAGATGGGTACAGAATAGATACAATCAACATCAGGATTCAACACGATACTTACTTTGAATACTCTGGAAGTTGTTAAATCCCAAATGGTTGTTCTTTTTAAAGATTAGTCTTTGACCATGAACACTTGAATTGCCTGTGCCTATGTGTTAATAATGCCTGTGGAGGATTAGGCACATTATAATACAAAGATTATTCATAGGGCTAAAAAAAAACATAACTATGCCATTCAACTAAATAACTCAAGGGCTAGCTGCCTGGTTGTTGTTTTTACCCAATGGTATTAATACTTTCAGCCACTGTCTTGGATGAAAGTATCTAAAGCTTAGTACACATGGGCCGAATGCTGGACGTCATCGGCCAATTCAATTAAAACTGTCGCACATTCGGTCGTGGATATGGCAGCCACTTTGCTAGCTTCTGTCGGAAGAGCATGCTGGAAAACCAGCAGCCAAACGGCTCCCGATGAGATGGCTGAGAGTGCTGACTGCAGTGTGCTGGCAGGCGGGCTGCCCCCTGTCTGAACACAATAGCTCAGCTAGGGAGATTGCTGTAGTAACATTGGATTGTTAGTACAGCGGCTCCAACCTGAGCTGTCATTTTTTTTTCTGTTCAACCAGCTGTGTTGACTAAAAAAAACTGATAGTGTGTACTAAGCTTCAGGCCTCGTACACACGGCCGAGATTCTCGTTGAAAAAAACATGTTGTTTTTTTCGACGAGATTCTTGGACAAGAAACTTGTCCCGGCCGAGTGTACACACGCTCGTTTCAAAGAACCCGCGGTTCTTTGAATGGAGCGTACGCGGTGACGTCATCGACTACGACGAGCATGCGCTCGTCACATTCGATGCCGTCGCCGCCATCTTGGTATACCCTACCTATGCCTAGGAAGCTACCGCGCATGCGTCGAATTCATTTCGAACATGCGCGGGCTTCCGGGAGGACAGGCAAGTGTACACACACTCACTTTTCTCGTCGAGAAACATGCCGAGGAGAATCTCGATGAGAAAATAGAGAGCAGGTTCTCTATTTTCTCGTCGAGGTTTCTTGTCGGTTTTCTCGACGAGAAACCCGATAGCCGCGTACACACGACCGATTTACTCGGCAAGACCTCTCTGCCAGCAAGTTTCTTGCTGGTTCTTGCCGAGAAAATCGGTCGTGTGTACGAGGCCTTAGACTCGGTTCACTGCTGCGACAGCAAGGTCGTATGGCTTTGCCTGCGACTCTGGCTTGCAATTTCCTCCTGAATTAACATATTAGGCAAAATTCTTGAGACAGTAACACAGCAATTTTTTTAATGAAATGTTGAAGCAACATTATCAAATTTATAGCAAGAGAAATAAAGTTTTCATGTGAGATAAATAATAGCACAACCCATTTCTTTTGAATTAAATCTAGGAAAATTAAGCAAATATCGTTTCTAAAATATCTAATAACATATGCACTCTAAACGATAAATAAGGGACTATATTTGTAAAAGACAAAGTAAAAGAGTGTATGCCCAACCAATTTTTTTATTTATTTTTTGAATAGAGCAGGGAAGAGTTAGAACCTTTATCTGGAGCTGCATTAGAGATACAGTATTTCCATTCACTTAGGCCGGCCATACACGGTTTCAATCTTGGCCAGTTCAGCAGGACCCGGCCGGGATTTGAACCATCAAGGGACAGGCTGAATGTACCAAGTTGATCGATTGATTAACTTGGGTTCAACCGGCCTGCCAGATTTGGTTTTAATTATCAAAAGTGGCTAATGTGACTGGTACACTTTAAAGGCAGTGAGTGCTAATCGTGACAGGTACGCTTAGAAGGCAATAGCTGCAATCAATAAATAGCGACAATACATACACTTCAATAAGAAAAGTAAATAAGGTGGACTAGTGAACTGTCCAAATACTGTGAAAGGTGCACTAAAAATCAAACGTGAGACAAAAGCTTAAGATATCAAGATTACTTTTTAGTGCACCTTTCACAGTATTTGAACACTTCTCTAGTCCACCTTATTTACTTTTATTGTTGAAGTGTATATTTTATGTATTGTTGCTATTTATTGATTGCAGCTATTGCCTTCTAAGCGTACCTGTCACGATTAGCACTTACTGCCTTTTAAGTGTTCCAGTCACATTAGCACACTTTGCACTTTATCACTTATTTACGTACAGCGCAGCACTACCTTTACATTTCATTTATTTGGGTTCTGATATTACCTCCAGTGCTTGCTACAGTACTCTGACCCCTAGACTTTGTTGGCGCAGGAATATTTTTATTTGATTTTATCAAAAGTGGCTGCTATAGCCACTAGCAATAATTACTGTGTTCTCTTGCCCACCCCAGGGCTTACTAAAATTAGCAGAGGCTCTGCTGACTTCCATCATCCAATCATGTGCAATCAAAAATGCTGTTTTATTTTTTACATTTTCCTTGCATGTGATTGGGTATTCTTTGCAAACTGAAGCTTCTCCTAATTTACTAAGTTCTGGAGCAACTGCACTTGCAGATCGCAACTGCACTTTGCAAAGTCTTGCCTGGGAGAATCTTCCCAGCAGGATTGCAGACAGCAATAAAAACCTGGCATGGTTCTAACACTTTCCCCACACTTTTTAAACCCAAAGGAAAATAAAAGATTTAACTTTAGATATACTTTAAAGGATGCCCCTACTTAGAGAAATATAGTGGCTGCCCTCTGAAAATTCACTGACCAAAAGCATGCCACAATCAAAATTAATGGATCTGCACAATTGTTTTAGTACTGGTGGCTCAAAAAGTACTGAACACCCTGGATCAGCATGACAGTCAGGTAACTGATATTTTCTGAAGTGAAGGTTAATAATGGCAGTCTCCAAATTTCCTCAATACAAGTTTCCTTTAAAGTGGTTGTAATTCCAGTCATGAAATTTGACCTAAGCACATCTGTAGTGTTTACTTATCTCTCCCCAAAGCTTTAAGTGTTGTTTCTCTCTGGTGCTCCATTCCTCTGTTATCAGCAGAGTCACTTCTGACAAGTTCTCAGACACATGAGATAACAGCATCTGAAAATTTGTGTCGGGAGGGAGCTTAGAGGGAAATAAGCAGAGAGCTTGTCTATTCAGAATACAGCTCTGCATGTTTCTTCATTCTTCAAAACCCCAGCAAAGTATGATCCGATTTACTAGAGCAGGGGAAAAAATTCCTTCCTGATCCCCCCAGAGGCAATCGACTTCCCCAGGATCAACTTTACCTATAAATGTTAGTACCCAGTTATATTATGTACATTAAGGAAAGAATCCAGGCCTTTTTTAAAGCAATCTACTGAGCTGGCCAGACCCACTTCTGGAGGGAGTCTATTCCACATTTTCCGTATTTGGAGATTAAATCTGTTTTCCTCCAGACGTAAAGAGTGCCCCCTTGTCCTCTGTGATGACCTTAAAGTGAATAACTCAACACCTGGGGGGTTATTTACGAAAGGCAAATCCACTTTGCACTACAAGTGCAAACTACAAGTGCAAAGTGCGCTTGAAATTGCACTGAAAGTGCACTTGGAAGTGCAGTCGCTGTAAATCTGAGGGGTAGATCTGAAATGAGGGGAAGCTCTGCTGATTTTATCATCCAATCATGTGCAGTCTAAAATGCTGTTTTTTTTCTCCCCTTGCATGTCCCCCTCGGATCTACAGCGACTGCACTTCCAAGTGCACTTTTAGTGCAATTTCAAGTGCACTTTGCACTTGTAGTTTGCAGTTGTAGTGCAAAGTGGATTTGCCTTTTGTAAATAACCCCCCAAGTTCACTATATAGACCACTTGTGTATTTGTACATGTTGATCATATCCCCCTTTAATCTCCTATTCTCAAGAGTGAATACATTCAGTTCCTCTAATCTTTCCTCATAGCTGAGCTCCTATATTCCTCTTATCAGTTTGGTTGCCCTTCTCTGCACTTTCTCCAGTTCCGCGGCAACCCCCCAAGACTCCCAAGACATCTCCCCTGCCTGCACCTCTGGCTGACCGTTTAGAGTGCAGTGGGGAGATGTGGGAGGAGGTGGAAGGCGGCGATCGGCAGCTCTATGGTGCCTGTGTGGGCAGCAAGATCTCCCTGGGGCTTGTAGTACTCGAGTGTCAGTGTGTATACAGAGGAGAGGGGAGGGGAGGGGCCTCTGACCCGGGCAGGTATTAGTTTCACTTTCACTCTGCTTGTACAATGTTGCTGATGCCCGGGTCAGAGGCCCCTCCCCCTCACATGGTTCGGATATAGAACTACTAGCCCCAGCAAGACCCCCCTGCCTGTGGACACCATAGAGCTGCCAATCGCCACCTCCACCAGCCAGGTACAGGGGAACCCCTGCAAGGGGGGAGTCAGCTGTTTGGGGACCCTGATGTAAGAGGGTTTTTTTTCTGGGGACACTAATGTAGTAAGGAAGGGGGCCTCTGGGGACACTAATCTTAGGGGGGGCTCTCTGGTGATCCTGGTGTAAGGGGGGGCTCTCTGGGGACCCAGGTGTAAGGGGGAGCTCTATGTGGACCCTGGTGTAAGGGGGGCTCTCTGGGGACCCTGGTGTAATGTGGGGCTCTCTGGGGACTCTGGTGTAAGGGGGGGGGGCTCTCTGGGGACCCTGGTGTAAGGGGGGGCTCTCTGGGGATCTTGGTGTAAGGGGGGCTCTCTGAGGACCCTGGTGTAAGGGGGGCTCTCTGGGGACTCTGGTGTAAGGGGGGGCTCTATGGGGACCCTGGTGTAAGGGGGGGGCTCTATGGGGACTCTAGTGTAAGGGGGGGCTCTATAGGGACCCTGGTTTAAGGGGGGCTCTCTAGGGACCCTGATGTAAGGGGAGGCTCTCTGGGGACCCTGGTGTAAGGGGGGGCTCTCTGGGGACCCTGGTGTAAGGGGAGGCTCTCTGGGGACCCCGGTGTAAGGGGAGGCTCTCTGGGGACCCTGGTGTAAGGGGAGGCTCTCTGGGGACCCTGGTGTAAGGGGGGGCTCTCTGGGGACCCTGGTGTAAGGGGAGGCTCTCTGGGGACCCTGGTGTAAGGGGGGGGCTCTCTGAGGACCCTGGTGTAAGGGGGGGCTCTCTGGGGACTCTGGTGTAATGTGGGGCTCTCTGGTGTAAGGGGGGGCTCTCTGGGGACCCTGGTGTAAGGGGAGGCTCTCTGGGGACCCTGGTGTAAGGGGAGGCTCTCTGGGGACCCTGGTGTAACAGGGGGCTCTCTGGGGACCCTGGTGTAAGGGGGGGCTCTCTGGGGACTCTGGTGTAATGTGGGGCTCTCTGGGGACTCTGGTGTAAGGGGGGCTCTCTGGGGACCCTGGTGTAAGGGGGGGCTCTCTGGGGATCTTGGTGTAAGGGGGGCTCTCTGAGGACTCTGGTGTAAGGGGGGCTCTCTGGGGACCCTGGTGTAAGGGGGGGGCTCTATGGGGACCCTGGTGTAAGGGGGGGGCTCTATGGGGACCCTGGTGTAAGGGGGGGCTCTATGGGGACCCTGGTGTAAGGGGGGGCTCTATGGGGACCCTGGTGTAAGGGGGGCTCTCTAGGGACCCTAATGTAAGGGGAGGCTCTCTGGGGACCCTGGTGTAAGGGGGGGCTCTCTGAGGACCCTGGTGTATGGGGGGGCTCTCTGAGGACCCTGGTGTAAGGGGGCTCTCTGGGGACCCTGGTGTAAGGGGGGGCTCTCTGGGGACCCTGATGTAGGGGGAGGCTCTCTGGGGACCCTGGTGTAAGGGGTGCTCTCTGAGGACCCTGGTGTAAGGGGGGCCCTCTGAGGACCCTGGTGTAAGGGGAGGCGCTCTGGGGACCCTGGTGTAAGGGGGGGCTCTCTGAGGACCCTGGTGTAAGGGGGGGCTCTCTGAGGACCCTGGTGTAACGGGGGGCTCTTTGTGGACCCTGGTGTAAGGGAGGCTCTCTGGGGACCCTGATGTAAGGAGAGGCTCTCTGGGGACCCTGGTGTAAGGGGGGGTGGCTCTCTGAGGACCCTGGTGTAAGGGGGGCTTTCTGGGGACCCTGGTGTAAGGGGGGGCTCTCTGGGGACCCTGATGTAAGGGGAGGCTCTCTGGGGACCCTGGTGTAAGGGGAGGCTCTCCGGGGACCCTGGTGTAAGGGGGGGCTCTCTGAGGAACCTGGTGTAACGAGGGACTCTATGTGGACCCTGGTGTAACGAGGGACTCTATGTGGACCCTGGTGTAAGGGGGGGCTCTCTGGGGACCCTGGTGTATGGGGGGATCTCTGGGGACCCTGATGTATGGGGGGATCTCTGGGGACCCTGATGTAAGGGGGAGGCTCTCTGGGGACCCTGGTGTAAGGGGGGGGCTCTCTGGGGACCCTGGTGTAAGGGGGGGGGCTCTCTGGGGACCCTGGTGTAAGTAGGGATGCTCTCTGGGGACCCTGATGTAAGGGGAGGTTCTCTGGGGACCGTGATGTAAGGGGAGGTTCTCTGGGGACCGTGATGTAAGGGGAGGTTCTCTAGGGACCCTGATGTAAGGGAAGGTTCTCTGGGGACTCTGATGTAAGGGGAGGTTCTCTGGGGACCCTAATGTAGGAGGAGGCTCTCTAGGGACCCTGATGTAAGTAGGGAGGCTCTCTGGGGTCCCTGATGTAAGGGGGGCTCTCTGGGGAGTCCCCCTATGTGATGGTGTGTGTGGGGGGGGGGCGGTATTGAAGGACCTGGCCTTGGGGCGGCAAAGGGAGTAAATCTGGGCCTGGGCAGAGGCAGCAATGAGACTGGGGGCAGACACTGAAAAATTAAGTCAGCAGACCTGCTGACACCAATGAGAGAAGGCGAGGGAGGAGCTTTCCTCTCTGCGTGGAATACCTATACGGTCTACCCATGAGGCAAGAAGGCATCCTGGCGGGAGATTAGAAGGCACGGTGACCGTGACCGATCGAACGGAATTCCTGGGGAATCGATTGATTGACGGTAAGTGACATTTTGCAGAGCTAATCAATCGATGCCAACCTCCACCACCTGTGCCTCTTACTGATCCCATCCCCCCACCACTCATCTCATCCCTATCCCCCCATTACTTCTACAACAGAGGTGATGGGGGGGATAGGGATGAGATCAGTGGTGGGAGGATGGGATCAGTAAGAGGCACAGGTGGTGGTGGGAGAGGATGGCCACTGCAGCCACCCCCCTCAAGTACCACCACTGCCACCCCCCTCAAGTACCACAGCTGCCATCCCCCCTCAACTACCACCGTTGCAACCCCCCTCAAAAAAAAAGTATCAAAATCATGCTTTTTCGAGGGGGGGCCCTTTGTGATTTCTTGCACCGGGGCCCAGAGGTTTCTAGTTACGCCTCTGCGCCCAAGTACTGTTCCTGAGCACTGTCATGTAACAAGACAAGTATTGCCATGGTCCCCTGGGTCATCAACTGCTTTCAGCTGCAGAGGAAGAAGAAGCTGCATGGGACAGCACAGAGGAGCAATGTTATATAAACATTAATAAAGAGACCAACACATAAATACGTTAAATGGGCTATAATCGGCTACAGTGTTTAAGGGTAACCAATATTATATAATTATAGAATCAATTAACAACAGAAACGATCTATCATTAAAGTGGTTGTAAACCCTTACAATCCACTTTTTGCTACAGGTAAGCCTATAATAAGGCTTACCTGTAGTTACCCTGGATACCTCCTAAACCTGCACAGTTTGGAGATATCCCCTGGCAGAGGCGGCTCTAGGCTTTGTGAGGCCTTAGGCAAAATTTAGACATGAGGCCCTACTCAAGTGCAACGTCTGGATGGATGCCTGGAACTTGCGATGTCAGACCCACGGAGTTGTGCTATCACTTCTGCAGAAGCCGGGTTTCTGTATTCAGAAGTGACAGCGATGACCAGAAAACACAGGGCAGCACCGGAGGTGGAGAACACCACCCTGGTGATTGATCACAGGCAAATTAGGCGGCCGCGAGGCCCCTGTGAGGGCGAAGCCTTAGGCGACTGCCTAATTTGCCTAATTAAAGAGCCGCCTCTGTCCCCTGTACATGCATGTGTCAACGTCATTGGCACATGCACACTGAAGCAATGGCACGTACGTGTCGTTGCTTCATTGAGTGTGCCGTTACCAGCGGCTCCGGCGCATGCGCGGGAGTGACGTCTTTGCGGCTCCGGCCAATCACAGCGCCGGAGCCACGATACCCGGAAGTAACTCCGGGAGAGATGTCGCCGGCCGGTGCTGTGTACAAGCACTGCAGCGAGGGCTTCGATCTCAGGTGAGTATTAAATAATGAGCTAGTATGCTACACATACTAGCTCATTATGACTTTGTCTTGCAGGTGTTTGTTTGTTTTTTGTTTTTTTAATGTGGGCATACAACCACTTTAAAGGCATAGACCAACCATAAACAATTTGAAGATAATAATATGACCTTGTCCATCCAGAACTAGACTAGCTGACAGCCCCTCACGAAACAACGCTGTGACATAAATATAAAATGTAATAACAAAATTGGGGGGGGGGGGGGAGCTGCAGACGGACTCTCCCCGCTGCTGGAAGTCCTCCTCAGGTGGCTGCAGGAGTGGGAAATCAGCACTATTTATACCCTCCAGCAGCCGTTGCTGCAGCCCGACAAAATAACCCACAAAAAGTCCCCAATAGGAGCGTTGTTGCTGTGCAGTTCTTCAGTGCTGTTGCCAATATAAACCTGCCAATAGAGAAAAGAGGGAAGGGAGGAGACAAAGGCAGCAGAGCACCCTTTGGACTGTGGCATGGTGCCCCTGTGGGTACTGGGGGTCATATCAAGGGAATGTTATTTTAAGGTAAATATAAGAGGGTCAGGGAAATCCATTTGCAAAGTCAGGGGATTCTCAGCCCCTCCCGCTGCAGCTGTCAAATGGAGAGGAGGAGAAAGGCGTCCGGTCACGTGAGCGCCGAGCAGCGCTCTGAAATCAGTTATAGACAGCATTTTTTTAATAAAACACACATACACACACACACAGGGGCACACAGCATTAGGAAACAGAGAAATATATAAAAAGGATATAGTGGTTTAACAGCCACTTTAAATACATGTACACGATATTGGGATTTGAGTACATGTATACTTTTCTCCGTTGTAATGCAGGTCAGTGACCAGACCTGAACCTAGTAGCTCTCCCTCACCTTGTGTCTTTGTGCCCCATGTTGGCATGGTGTCCACCGTAGCATTTGCAGTGGCGGAGCAGTGTAGAACTGTCTGTAAGAGGAATTACTTTGACACAGTTGGTCAGCTTAAACATGTATTGCAAGATGTGTGAACTAAAAATCCCTGTTTTTTTATTGCATGGTTTGCTTGAAAGGGAATTACATTCCCACTGAACTCCCACCTTTATATGTAAACTATGGAATTCCTAGTTAAGTTATTTAATAACATTTGTGTGATTTAGAAGGTTCTGAATGATGCGTTAGATTAATTTACTTCATATTTATGGTCTCTATGCCATCTCATAAGTATTCAGAGATAAGCAGAGTATATAAAAAAATAACACGACAAATAAAGCAACCATTTCAATTCATCTGCTGTTTTTATTTACAATGCAATATTTTATTCCATAATGTCTCAGATTGGGCATGTTTTATTATAAATTACAGCACTGTATAGTTAAAAATGCTTGAGGCTTGCTTCTAAATTTTTATAGAAGATACTTTGCTAATACTAGAGACATTATAATACAGTGTGAGGACTACTTTGATATAAATAAGACTGTACACTGAGAAACCTTTTCTATGAAAAAATTGTTTTCAATTTAATGATCGCTAAACCAAAATGCAAGAAGGTTATATAAAAATACAAGTACATTTTCTGCAATATATGGAATATAATGATAAATGTAAGACTAATCCCTCAGAAGATCACCGATTAGGGTCCTGAGGGCAATACAATGACAAATAAGCAAAATGTTCAAAACCCCCCTTGCAGAGTTTATTAAAGCTGCTCATGAGGAAAATCAGTTCTGAGAAAAAGAATACCCTGCAAAAAAGAGAGGGAATGCTTAGCTTTTTTGCTGACTGCACCGCCAAACACTGCACCGCTGAAAAGGAATCCACCTATGACGTTTGCAGAGAGAGAGATACTTTTGGAGTGTCAATCTCCTGGGTCCCCTGCAGTGGTGCTGACAATTGTCACATCACTACTGTGCCCAGTAGGGACATGGAAGTACCATTGACCGCTGCAGGGGACACAGGTGGTTGACACTCCAAAACTGTTGGTCTCTTACTATATTTCAGTCAAAAATTACTGCTCAACGTAGAAGCTTTCAGCTGCATGGGCAGCAGGAAAGGTAAGTATCATCTATCTTCTATTGCAGGCTGTTCTTGCCAGAATTGATTTTCCTGATAGGGTTGCTTAAAAATATTCTACGGAGAATCCTTATGTGAATGTTACATTTATACATCAATAGTTTCAGGATCAGTTACTGTTATTGTTACTGAGAATTATGTATTTTCAGTAAAGCAGTAAAGAGTAATAGCCTTCGGTTACTAATCAGAATCCACCTTTCAGTCATCTGACTTTAGTAATATGAAAGCAAACCTGTAACAAACATTAAAGATAACGATAAAGCGTATGAATTAATTATTGCAGCCCTTGTTTTTTTTGTTTTTTTTTATTGTCAGTGGATCATTGCTCAGATCCCCCCTAAACTATCTGCACTTTTCAGTGGTATAGAATATCCATACCCTTCACTCATATCCCATACGACAATGCTGGATGCCTCAGCAAGTGCTGTCATTGCCACATAGGGGTGTACCAATATTGATGCAAAAAGCAACCTTAGGGAAGTCCTGTGCAGAGCCACCAAGTAAAGGATCCAGGTGGGGCTTCTTTGACAATTCATGCATCTATAGTTATGTACGGACAGCTTTTTGTATTTGTTTGCTATTAATCTTACTGGTTACTGGCTAACTGACTTTGATTTACAGCAGTGGGAGCCAATGGCGCCAATCAGGAGGGAGAGTCCCAGACGGCTGAGGCACTCGTGCACATCGCTGAATAGAGATGGACCTCAGGTAAGTATTAGGGGGCTGAGGGGGGATCTGTCATTCATGCTCATGAAGAGTGTCATCTATGCCCGCCCTTTTCGCTCACCTCTGCCAATCATAGATGCTGTACTGAAGTTTCTATTAATGAAAAACAATCTATGAATGGGGGACAGGAGAATGAATGAAAGGTCCACCTCCTTCATTCATAGATTTCTTTTCATTGATGCAAGCTATATTACAGCTTCTAGGAATAGAGGAGGGAGGGGAAAGGGCAAGCATAGTCGGCACTCTTGATGAGTGCACATGGCAGGTTTGTCAGGTCTTTTAATCCCTGCCACACCAGAAGATTAGAGTAGCATGGATAAGGGAGGTCAGAGGATGGAAACGTTCAACTGAATCTGCAGCCAGCAGTACAAGGGACACATCACATTGACTGTAAGTAATGTCTTGTGTGTAGGGATGAGCCAAACACCCCCCAGTTCGGTTTGCATCAGAACATGCGAACAGGCAATAAATTTGTTCAAACATCCGAACACCGTTAAAGTCTATGGGACTCGAACATGAAAAATCTAAAGTGCTCATTTTAAAGGCTTATATGCAAGTTATTGTCATAAGAAGTGTTTGGTGACCCGGGTCCTGCCCTAGGGGACATCTATCAATGCAAAAAAAAAGTTTTAAAAACTGACGTTTTTTCGGGAGCAGTGATTTTAATAATGCTTAAAGTGAAACAATAAAAGTGAAAAATTCCTTTAAATTTCGTGCCTGGGGGGGGGGGGGGGGGGGTGTATAGTATGCCTGTAAAGCAGCGCTTGTTTCCCATGCACAGAACTGTCCCTGCACAAAGTGTAATTTCTGAAGGAAAAAAAGTCATTTAAAAGTACTCGAGGCTATAATGAATTGTCGGCTCCCGGCAATACAGAGAAAAGTCCCTGAAAGTCATTGATAAAAAAAAAAAAGTGTGGCGGTCCCCCCAAATTCATTTATCATGCCCTTCAGGTGTGGCATGGATATTAAAGGGAACCCTGCGTCAAATTAAAAAAAAATGATGTGGGGTTCCCACCAAATATCCATACCAGACCCTTCAGGTCTGGTATGGATTTTAAGGGGAACTCCACCCCAAATTTAAAAAAAAATGGCGTTGAGTTCCTCCCAAAAATCCATACCAGACCCTTTATCCGAGCACGCAACCTGGCAGGCCGCAGGAAAAGAGGGGGGCGGGAGAGCGCCCCCCTCCTGAACCGTACCAGGCCACATGCCTTCAACATGGGAAGGATGCTTTGGGGGTCTGTGACCCCTCAAAGCACCATGTCCCCATGTTGATGGGGACAAGGGCCTCATCCCCACAACCCTTGCCCGGTGGTTGTGGGGGTCTGCGGGTGGGGGGCTTATTGGAATCTGGAAGACCCCTTTAACAACGGGGACCCCCAGATCCCGCCCCCCCATGTGAATTGGTAAAGGGTACATTGTATGATTCCAGCGGTGGTAATCCACTCTTGGTCTCCACTCCAACGCTGACGGTATCCTGCGATGGATGCTCTTCTCTCCGGGGTCCAGCGTCCAGGCTCCAGCGATGAGATGTCCAGCACAGCGCATCCTGTCTCCACCGGAGACACCCCGGGAATATCGTCGCCGCAGCCTAACAGGTCTTATGTAGCTGAGGACAGGGCCACCCGTCACGTGACCCCGCCCCCCTCTGACGCAAGGGGAAACCCTGGCTTACCCAGTGATGGGCGGGTGACCCCGCCCCCCTTTGATGCAAGGGAAACCTGTGTTACATCAGAGGGGGCGGGGTCACCCGCACATGGGAGGTGGGAGGTGAGAGGTGAGGTGGGAGGTGAGCTGGGACTGGAGAGAGAGGAGGATCAGCAAACCAGATGATCAGAATAGCTGGGGGTTACTACTGAGTGGGGGATCAACAAAGTTAGGGGTTACTACTGAGTACAGAAACAGCAGAGTTGGGGGTTACTAATGAGCAGGGGATCAACAGAGCTGGAGGTTACTACTGAGCGGGGGATCAGTAGTGCTGGGGGTACTACTGAGTGGAGCATCAGAAGATCTGAGGGTACTACCGAACCAGGGATCCGCTCAACAAGGGTACTAATGAGCTGGGGATCTACTGAGCAGGGGTACTAATGATCTGGGAATCTACTTAATGGGAGTACTAATAAGCTGGGGGCACTACTGAGTTGGGGGTATTACTGAGTTGGGGGTACTTCTGAGCCCTCTTTAAAACAAATAGAAAATCAACACACAGGGCATCTGCCAAGCTTCAAAAGGCATCACAGAAGCATTACGGAAGCATCAAAAACACATTGAAAATGCATGTTGAAGTGGTAGGAGCTAATTTGTATTAAAATCAAAGCAAGTGTAAATGAGCCTTAAAGCAAGATTCCAGGCAATCAGCCTAATACACAATTGGGAAGCATTTTAGCATCTAAATTATCTGAATTTTTTTTCAGTTATTACACAATTCTGCCATACACAACTGTTCCACATTACATAAACAAGAAGACAATTCTGTAATTTCATGGTTCGGTTTTAAACGTCCTCTGTCATCTGCCTGATTGCTGGATAAGGCAGCAGTTTATCAAAATGGTTAATGTTAAAAAAGCAGGTTGTTAGCAAACATGTGACTACAGAATTTTCAAACCTGAAACTAGAAAACAGGAGCACCCTGTCTGGATGGGCAACATGGGAAGAATATGTAAAGCATAATACTGACTGAAAAGAACTACAACTCATTAGGCAGGTAAAGCAAAATACATACTGTATATACTTTTGTTTAAATAATCTATACTAAAGAAATATAAGAAACATTTTGAATACAATCATAAAGCATAATTCTCAGATTTTAGCACACAAAAGGTAAAGCAATTGTGCAATTAGGTAATGTTTTGAAAGGCACTTAAGTAGTTTGCCATCAAATGTAGTGATGCATTATGTACAAGCAAAGAAATCAATGGCAGAAACAAGTTATGAAATAAGATCTATCAACGAGCAGTAGTTTATTGGTATATAGACTATTGCGCTGTTAAAGTAGAGACCAAGATTTTGCTTGCCTGGAGTAAAGAAACGGTTCCTATGTTCAGGAAGGAAGAAAAAAGCAAAAAGGAAAAAATCAGAGGCAATAAGTGCTGCCTACCTGTCAGCCTTCGGAATCTGTATTGTAGCTGATGTATTTAACCGTTTACCTGAAGCTTGGGTTTAGGTTTCAGTTTAGTTTAAAGAATCTTACATCCTTTATGCTAGCCATACACTAGTAGAAAAATCATTTGAGCGCGCTTTCGAAAAAGCGAACACACGTTCGTAAGAGCAAACGATATAGCCATCATGACCGATTTTTGATCAATAAATTGTTTATGGAAATCAATTAGGAAAATACATACTTTGCAAATTATGCACAAAATACGTTTTTAAAATACTTTTGAAAGTTATGCCCAAAAAAGTTTTCTTTTGGTGATATTCGATCACCTCTGCATTTTTTTTGCGCTATAAACAAAAAAATAGACAATTTTGAAAACAAAAACATTTTTTACTTTCTGATACAAAGCATATCCAATAATAAAAAATAAAAAAAAATCTAATTTCCTCAGAAGTTTAGGCCAATATGTATTTTGGCAAAAGAAATCCCAATAAGCGTATATTGCAAAAGTTATAGTGTCTACAAACTATGGGATCTATTTATGGAATTTTTATTTATTTATTTTTTACTATCACTGTACTAATGACACTGGCTGAGAACGAGTTAACATCAGGGGTGATCAAGGGGTTAACTGTGTGCCTAACCTGTGCTCGGTTACTGTGTGGGAAGTGCTTGTATTATGGGAAGGCAGAGATCCGTGTTCATGATTTGTAGAAACACAGGATCAATACCTTCCCTACTGGCAGAACGGCAGTCTGCCTTGTTTACATAGGCAGACCACCATTCAGTTTGTGTCCCAAATGATCGTCAGATCCCTGCGGACATCAAGTCTGCTGGACTCGCTGATTGGCTCCTGCTGTTTCCAATCACCGGCGGTGAGTGTGTGCGCCCCAGACCTGGAAGTGCAGGATCACGTACTAGGTACGTGATTCTGCACAGGAGAGTTGCCATGCCGCCGTATATAAACAGTATATGGATGGCAAGCGGTTAATGGACAATGCACACATTAACCTTTCAATTTATCCTTCGTTCGGCAGAGGTTTATTGGGGTTACAAAGGGTTTATAAGGGGTTATAGATAGCAGAACATTTTTTTTTAACTAATATTACTCTTGCCATGTACAGTATGGATAAAGCTCAAAAAGTGTTGGATTTAGCTGTTTTTTAAAGTAGAATGCTGGCCAAGTGTTGTTTTCTATGAATAGAGCAAAAAGGTTTGAACCTCCGTCAGGTTTTTTAATACTGTGCAGGATTTCCCCTCACTTTCTGTCCTAATGATGGGTGGTCAGTGGTGTAGAAAGAGAGAGAAAATCTCCCCAATAAAAAAAACATTTCAAGAGCCCTTTGCTTTAAGGCATCCATTATTTCTCAATGTAATCAGTATATGTTCAACAATAGAACTTGTTGGTGTATACATTATAATTCTAATGTTATTATACGGTACTGTAGCATTACCATTGTATATTATGTATTGTGCAGTACACGAAACAATAGTATAATTAACTGAGCACCAAACTGTCTTGTACATTTGAGGGAGGTGGCTGGCAACCGGAATACATCTGTTTGCGGTGTTTTGGGCCTTTCTTCCCCTTGTTTTTTTTGGATTTCTTTAAACTTGTTTTTTTTGCTTTTTTACTCTCCTTGTACCATGGACCCCAAACTCCACCATTAAGCTTAGGGTTACTTCTTGGATCCTTTGGGGGATAACGCACTGGGACTGCAGATTTATTGAACTGTGCAAGTTTTCTAAGTAACTGCTTTACAACCTCTGGGTACTTTTTTGATAAATCAACTCTTTCATAGGGGTCAGCTGTTATGTTAAATAACCACAGGGACTTTCCACTTGAGAGAGAAACCCGCTCATTGTGCCAACGGCTGAGTCCAACATTGGTGAAACTTTGTGGAGGGACCCAGTCTCCATAACCAGGATTTCCAGTAAGCAATTTCCAGTGGTTCACCCTAATAGCAGATTGGATGGCAGTATTCCAAATACCAAAACCAGCCGCCCAAGAACCATTTCTTGCTTTGGTGTACATAGGATCTATATTGTGCAGAATGTCCACTCTTGGAGAAGGCCTTTTTTCACTTATTGCTTCCCATATGTCATATCCATCTAAGTGCATGTCTTCATCTATTTCTCCTCCAGCCAAAGTAACTAATGTGGGAAACCAATCTGTTATATGTATGAGTTCCTTACACACATACCCCTTGTGTTTAAAAAGTGGGCTGTGCACAAAACCAACAGCTCTTATACCCCCTTCCCAATATGTGCCTTTGCTACCACGCAAAGGCCAGTTGTTACCACCTGCCATTGGTTGCCCACCATTATCTGATGAATAAATAAGTACACTGTTATTGTAGAAGCCATATTTTTTTAAAGCAATGGTAATATTTTTGATTGCATCATCTAAACATGACAACATTGCAGCATATCGTCGCCTATTTACGTTCGTAATGGATTTATAGTTTTCTAGATAAGTTCCAGGAGCTTGTAAAGGTGAATGCACTGCTTGATAAGCTATGTAAAGGAATATAGGTTTCTTAGGATTGTGACTAGCCAAGATGTTCTGCACTCGTTGGGTGTACATCTCTGTGGAATAAATACCGTGATCATGATCCCATGCTGCATTATCATTCTCATATAGGTCATATCCACAAGTTCCTGGGCTGTCACATTTATAATGATTGTAATAATCTCCACTGCCCAAAAGCGATCCAAAGAAAGAATCAAATCCTCTATGCGTTGGCATGCATTCTTTACGATAAAAGCCCAGGTGCCATTTCCCTACCATATGTGTTGCATAGCCAATGTCCTTTAGTCTCTGTGGCAAAGTTAGGTTGTCCAGAGGTAGACAGTTTGGTTGAGAAGGCCTTATTATAGAATGCTGGAGACCTGTGTGAATCTGGTATCTGAAAAAGAAGAAACATACATTAGGTAAACATTGTAATAATTTTTCATTTTTGTTTTTTCTGTTTTTAACTCAATCAATGCCCAGTTTTTGGACATTTGAATATTTACAAGGTCTTAACATGCAGTAAATGAGATTTTAAACAAGCTCCTACTGACCTCTGTAGCCACAGTCACTGTAAAGATTTTTTTATTTCTGAAGCACTTAGCGTATATACTCGAGTATAAGCCGACCTGAATATAAGCGGAGGCACTTAATTTTACCACAAAAAACTGGGAAAACGTATTGACTCGAGTATAAGCCTAGGGTGTCCATCTGCATGCCTCACTGTGCTTCACTTTGCCTCACTGTGTCCATGTGCATGCCTCACTGTGTCCATGCCTCACTGTGTCTTACTGTGCCCATGCCTCACTGTGTCCATGCCTCACTGTCACTGTGCCCATGCCTCACTGTGTCCATGCCTCACTGTGCCCAATCTCTCTACATTGATCTCCGTGTGATTAGACTGACGTTTAACATGGGAGTCTATGGAAGGGGTGCCCGGGTTTGAAAAGTCGGTGTTCCCCGGCCGTAGGTCCCCCGGACAACAAACTTTGCACACTTGTAGAGGAAGAGTGCTGAAAAACTTGGCTTATACTTGAGTATATACGGTATTTAAAACACAAAATGTCTATTTTGGTTTGGATATAATATGGAAGGGTTAGAACCCATGTCAGTTTGTTTTTTCTTGCGGTTTGTATCCCAGTGACCAATGTCACTGGGACTAAAGTGAGGGAAAATGAAAAATTGTGTTGCCACCACAACAGAAATAGGAGTAAAAATCTCAAATGGGGGCATTTGTTCCAGTGACAGTTTTCCAAGAGATTTACCTCACGCTGAAGCGGTTTCATCTCACATCCTGTTGTGTGGACTAGGCAGTAATTAAAGGAAAATCTCTTGAATGGGACACAGATAAAAAAAACAAAAACAAAAAACTGACAGGGTTTTTACCAATTCCATACTCTATCCAAAATGAAAAAAAAAAGGGTTGGCTTTGGATTTACTTTAAGTTTTATGTCTCAGCAGCTCAGCTCACCTTGCTTCTCCCTCCCAGACCACATGCTCTGTGTTTACATTAGAGATTTGACAGCTGGAAGGTTGCCAAGTCACTGCTGGGGGAAGGGAGATGGGTGATCTGAGCTGCTGAGAGAACCATTTCAATCACTTTAATGAGAAATATGATAGAGTAGACTGCCAAAGGCACCAACATTCAATTAATACGGTCAAAATTGAAAAAGGTGCCAACACATTTGACACACATTGCACATAGCAAACCCTAAATGCCTCCCATGACACCAATTTATGATAATACAAAATATGTATATAGAGTTCTTAGTTCACTATTACTAGGTAGGTGTCCATCCTGGGCAGGAAGTTGCTCAAATCCTTAACATGTTACACCGGAATGACCCGCTTTTTCAGGAGTTTTTGATGAGCAAGTCACAAAAGTCTGGCACCAACCAAAGGAAGGCACAGAAGTCTGGCTAAATGTGTGTGTCAAAAGCACCCCGGTGCTTCTGTGGTAATAAAAAAAGGTGGCAATGCACCACACAAAAGGCTGCATATCACCACCCACTCCTATCAACCAAATGCCAAAAAAATGGCTAATAACAGGCAGCAGCCATGTGGATCTAAACATGCCACAAAATCCAGTGTGGAAAATACCAAGCCATCTGAGTGGTGGCTTAGAGTTTTCCACACTGAATCTTGTGGCATGTTTAGACTTTATGACTTGCTCCCCTTACCTCTGAAGAAGCGGGTCATTTCCACGCAACATGTTGAGGATTTGAACAACTGCCAGTGTCCAGAATGGACACCTACCTAGTAATAGTGAACTAAGAAATATATATATATATATATACACACTGTATATATATATATATATATATATATATATATATATATATATATATATATATATATATATATAATACACACATACACACACACACGGTATATATATAATATAGTTGTGTGAAAAAGTATTTGCCCCTTTTCTGATTTTTTTGCATATTTGTCACACTTAAATGACTCTATGATTTTGTTATTTTGTGATTTTGTTATTACAGAAAGATAACCCGAGTAAATACAAAATGCAGTTGTTTTTAAATGATGGTTTAATTCATTAAGTCAAAAAAGCTATCCAAACCTGCCTGGCTTTATTTGAGAAAGTAATTGTCCCCTAAACCTAATAACTAGTTGTGCCACCCTTGGCGGCAACAACTGCAATCAAGCGTTTGCGATAACTGGCATTGAGTCTTTCACATTGTTGTGGAGCAATTTTGGCTCACTCTTCTTTGCAGAATTGTTTTAATTCAGCCACATTGGAGGGTTTTCCAGCATGAACGGCCTGTGTAAGGTCGTTGGCCATCTCAATTAGATTTAAGTCCGAGCTTTGACTAGGCCACTCTAAAACCTAAATTTGTTTGAACCATTTGGAGGTGGACTTGCTGTTGTGTTTTGGATCCTGCTGCATAACCCAAGTGCACTTGAGCTTGATGTCACAAACTGATGGCTGGACATTCTCCTTTAGGATTTTCTGGTAGAGCTCAGAATTCATGGTTCCATCAATTATGGTAAGTCGTCCAGGTCCTGAAGCTGCAAAGCAGCCCCAAACCATCACGCTACCACCACCATGTCTGACTGTTGGTATGATGTTCTTGTTATGAAATGCTTTATTCGTTTTATGCCAGATGTAACGGGACGCACACCTTCCGAAAAGTAAAATTTTTGTCTCATCAGTCCACAGAATATTTACCTAAAAGTTTTGGGGATAATTAAGATGTGTTTTGGTAAATGTGAGGAGAGCCTTTGTGTTCTTTTTGGTCAGCAGTAGGGATGAGCTCGGTGTTCGACTCGAACATCGGCTGTTCGATCGTTCGCCGAACAACGAACGATTTGGGCCGTTCGCGCCTAATTCGCGGCCCACAATGCACTACGCCATCGCAGTGTCATCCAGGCGCTGTGATTGGCCAAGCATGCACTGTGACCCCGCATGCTTGGCCAATCACAGCGCCGGCAGCGAGGAGAGCAATGATTGGCCACAGGCAGGATGCCTGTGGCCAATTATTGCTGAGGGTGTTTAGTACACGCCCCACACTATAAAAGGCCGCCAGCACGGCGGCCTAGTGTAGTGTGTTCCGGAGCAGGGAAAGAGAAGCATAGGCAGGGACAGTGACATTTTTTTTTCTTGCTTAACCTGGATTCCTTTAGTTTAGGGAAAGAGAAGGATAGGTAGGGAGAGTGTCAGTCTGTTTTACTGTGCTAAACCTTGTTTGTAGGGACAGGGAAGGACAGTGAGGGAAATTCTCATTGTGCTATACTGTGCTAAAGCATTCCTCATCAACCATCTTAAAAAAAAATTTTTTTTATAGGGACAGAAAACTATAGGTAGGGAGAGTGTCAGTGTGTTTTACTGTGCTAAACCTTGTTTGTAGGGACAGGGAAGGACAGTGAGGGAAATTCTCATTGTGCTATACTGTGCTAAAGCATTCCTCATCAACCATCTTTAAAAAAACATTTTTTATAGGGACAGAAAACTATAGGTAGGGAGAGTGTCAGTGTGTTTTACTGTGCTAAACCTTGTTTGTAGGGACAGGGAAGGACAGTGAGGGAAATTCTCATTGTGCTATACTGTGCTAAAGCATTCCTCATCAACCATCTTTAAAAAATTTTTTTTTTATAGGGACAGAAAACTATAGGTAGGGAGAGTGTCAGTGTGTTTTACTGTGCTAAACCTTGTTTGTAGGGACAGGGAAGGACAGTGAGGGAAATTCTCATTGTGCTATACTGTGCTAAAGCATTCCTCATCAACCATCTTTAAAAAAAAAAAATTATAGGGACAGAAAACTATAGGTAGGGAGAGTGTCAGTGTGTTTTACTGTGCTAAACCTTGTTTGTAGGGACAGGGAAGGACAGTGAGGGAAATTCTCATTGTGCTATACTGTGCTAAAGCATTCCTCATCAACCATCTTTAAAAAAAATATTTTTTATAGGGACAGAAAACTATAGGTAGGGAGAGTGTCAGTGTGTTTTACTGTGCTAAACCTTGTTTGTAGGGACAGGGAAGGACAGTGAGGGAAATTCTCATTGTGCTATACTGTGCTAAAGCATTCCTCATCAACCATCTTTAAAAAAAAATTTTTTTATAGGGACAGAAAACTATAGGTAGGGAGAGTGTCAGTGTGTTTTACTGTGCTAAACCTTGTTTGTAGGGACAGGGAAGGACAGTGAGGGAAATTCTCATTGTGCTATACTGTGCTAAAGCATTCCTCATCAACCATCTTTAAAAAAATAAAAATTATAGGGACAGAAAACTATAGGTAGGGAGAGTGTCAGTGTGTTTTACTGTGCTAAACCTTGTTTGTAGGGACAGGGAAGGACAGTGAGGGAAATTCTCATTGTGCTATACTGTGCTAAAGCATTCCTCATCAACCATCTTTGAAATCCTTATTTTTTGGACAGTCAGGGAAATTGTCATTGTGCTATTCTGTGCGAAAGCAATCATCCTCAACCATATTTAGAAATCCTTAAGTAAAGGGACAGAGAAGGACACCTGAAGGTAGCCCATATTGCTTTTTTTCCCATCTCCCTGCAGGCCATCCATTAGAATGTCTGGAAGGCAAACAAGGAGAGGCAGACAGTCAGGAGGCAATAAAAGAGGGCAAGCAGGCTCTGTGTCTGGGGGCAACAGTGCTGGTCGTGGACGCGGTGCATTGTCATCAGCACATGGCCATGGGACACGCTTGTCCTTCTTTTCGGCAGCTGGACATGTTGAGCCACATCATGCCGAAGACTTGGTAGAGTGGATGACCAAGCCCTCCTCCTCCTCCTCATCCTCTCTCACCGAGGCTCAGGGTACTGGCAAAGCAGCTGCCAAAGCGTCCTCTTCCCTGGTATCAATGTCAGACTCATCATCAGTCACTCCTTCCCTAGACCCACCATGTCCTCCTCCGGAGGAGTCCCCCGAACTGTTTAAGCACAGTGTTGGGTACATGCTCCAGGAGGATGCCCAGCGTTTCGAAGGGTCTGATGATGAAACCCAGCTACAGGAAGGCAGTAGCGTGAGAGCAGACAGAGGGGATGCTCAAGAAGGACACCAATCTGGCAGTCATGTTCCAGCAGCTGCAGCATACTGCCAGATTGGCTCCAGTGATGAGGAGGGAGGGGATGATGAGGTCACTGACTCCACATGGGTGCCTAATAGGAGAGAGGAGGGGGAGGAGGATGAGGAGGAGGCACATCTCCAACGAGGCAGGATGCCCTTTGGTGGCCAGCGTAAGGGCAGTACACCGACGGAATCACACCGCAGAGCTCCGCCTGTGCAGGGCGCTGCCTCTGCCCGTCATTCAAAAAGTTCTTTGGTGTGGGCCTTTTTTGAGGCTAGTGCATTAGATCGCACAGCTGCTGTTTGCAACATATGTCTCAAGCGTATATCGCGTGGCCAAAACATCAGCCGCTTGGGTACCACATGCCTGACCAGACATATGTTGACCTGCCATGCAGCTCGTTGGCAAGCCTACCTCAAAGACCCACACCAAAGAACAAAGCGGACCTCTCCTTGCACCGCATCAGCTGGGATCTCCAACCCCACTATAACTTCAGTCCTCTCTGAAACATGCACTGAGAGGAATGAAGGTGTAGAATTAGGTGTGTCACAGCCAAGTACTTGCGGCCACTCTGCTAGCAGTACACCGACGTCCGATTCTAGCAGGCAAATTTCCCTGCCCCAGCTGCTGGACTGTCGAAAGAAGTTCACTCCCAGCCATCCACATGCCCAGCGGTTGAATGCTAGCTTGGCTAAATTGCTAGCGCTTCAACTGCTGCCTTTTCAGTTGGTAGACTCGGCCCCCTTCCGTGAGTTTGTGCAATGTGCGGTTCCTCAGTGGCAGGTTCCCAAACGCCACTTTTTCTCACGGAAGGCTATTCCGGCTCTCTACCGGCATGTGGAAGGCAATGTCTTGGCCTCGCTGGACAGGGCGGTCAGCGGTAAGGTGCATATTACCGCTGACTCATGGTCCAGCAGGCATGGACAGGGACGTTACCTTTCTTTCACGACCCATTGGGTCACTCTTTTGGCAGCTGGGAAGGATGCAGGACAAGGTGCAGTAGTGTTGGAGGTTGTTCCACCGCCACGCCTCCAAAATGCTACTACTGGTTGTGACACACCTCTCTCCTCCACCCCCTCCTCATCTTCTTCCTCCATGGCCTCTTCCTGTGCTTTGTCCTCTGAACCAGCGGTGCTCCGTAGGCGTTCAAGGGGCTACGCAAGTACGCAGGCAAAAAGATGCCATGCCGTGCTTGCGCTGGTGTGTTTGGGGGACAGAAGCCACACTGGGGCAGAGGTCCTGTCTGCTCTGCAGGGCCAGGCCGAGAGGTGGTTGACGCCACGCCAGCTTAAGCCAGGAATGGTGGTTTGCGACAATGGCACCAACCTCCTCTCCGCCCTCCGACAGGGACAACTGACCCATGTGCCCTGTGTGGCTCACGTCCTTAACCTGGTGGTGCAGCGGTTCTTGGGCAGGTACCCGGGCTTACAGGATGTCCTGAGGCAGGCCAGGAAAGTCTGTGTGCATTTCCGCAGATCTTATAATGCCAGTGCTCGCCTGGCTGAGCTGCAAAAGGAGTTGAACCTGCCCAAGAACCGCCTTATATGTGACATGCCCACCAGGTGGAACTCAACGTTGGCCATGCTGCAGCGGCTGCACACGCAGCAGAGGGCCATCAATGAGTACCTGTGCGACTACGGCACCAGGACAGGGTCAGGGGAGCTTGGTTTTTTTTCTCCACGCCAGTGGGGCATGATCAGGGATGCATGCACTGTCCTGGCACCATTTGAGGAGGCCACGAGGATGGTGAGCAGTGACAGTGCATGCATCAGTGACACTGTACCTCTTGTCCACCTGTTGGAGCACACGCTGCGTGGAATAATGGACAGGGCACTTGAGGCAGAACAGAGGCAGGAAGAGGAGGACTTCCTTGCCTCTCAAGGCCCCCTTTACCCAGACAGTGTTCCTTCTGTCCCACCCATCGCACAGGAAGAGGACGAGGAGGAGGAGGAGGAGGAGGAGGATTGTGTCAGCATGGAGGTGGAGCCTGGCACTCAGCAGCATCAACAGCAGCAGTCTTTTAGGGATGATTTACAGTCCCAAAAAACCTGTGGACTTGTACGTGGCTGGGAGGAGGTGGCTGCGGATCATGTCGTCCTTAGTGACCCAGAGGACTCCGGACCGAATGCCTCAGCTAACCTACGCTGCATGGCCTCCCTGATCCTGCAAAGTCTGCGGAAGGATCCTCGTATTCTTCGGATCAAGGAGAGGGACCATTACTGGCTGGCCACTCTCCTTGATCCACGGTACAAGGGTAAGGTTGCGGACCTTATGTTACCGTCGCAGAGGGAGCAGAGGATGAGACAACTCTGGGAGGCCTTGCAGAAAGGTCTGTGCAACGCGTTCCCAGAGACTGGGAGGTTACAAACTCCTGGTCCTGGACAACGAGTTGCTGAGGCTTCGGCCAGTCAAAGAAGGAGCGGTGGGGAAGGTGGCCGTCTGACCGATGCGTTCAGACAATTCTTTAGTCCGCAGCCCCAAAGTATGATCGGTTCCAGCAACCATCGCCAGCGTCTGATAAACATGGTGCAGGAATATCTAGGGGCAAGGTCAGACTTGGACACCTTCCCCACCGAAAATCCTCTGGCTTACTGGGTCTTGAGGATGGATCACTGGCCAGAGCTTGCACAGTATGCAATTGAGCTACTGGCCTGTCCTGCATCCAGCGTTCTTTCGGAACGCACATTCAGTGCTGCTGGAGGATTTGTCACGGATCACAGGGTGCGCCTGTCCACCGACTCGGTTGATCGACTGACTTTCATCAAGATGAACCAGTCTTGGATCACCACCAGCTACCACACACCTGATGCTGATATAACAGACTAATTGATTTTAACATGTCACATCCCTTCAAGACTGATGCTGAGTGCCTGTGCTGTTATGTTGACTGGCTATCCTCCTCCTCCGAGTCCTCAATGATACGATTGATGATGATAGCTTGGAAGATCATTTTTGTTTATGGGTGCCGCCACCAGTGCCTAACGCCCAATTTTTCAGCCCCTGTTTAACAGGGGCGTGTAATTACAATTTTTGAAGCAATACTTTGCAACAGGGCTCATTGCTGTGCTCCAAGTACAGTATCTGTGAGGGGTTGCAGTGTTGTGCCACCAGTGCCTAAGGCCCAATTTTTCAGCCCCTGTTTAACGGGGGCGTGTAATTACAATTTTTGAAGCAATACTTTGCAACAGGGCTCATTGCTGTGCTCCAAGTACAGTATCTGTGAGGGGTTGCAGTGTTGTGCCACCAGTGCCTAAGGCCCAATTTTTCAGCTCCTGTTCAACTGGGGCATGTAATTACAATTCTTGATCTAATAATTCACAGCAGGGCCCATTGCTGCACCCACCAAGAGTAACTCTGAGGGCTTACAGTGTTGTGGCAACGCCACCACCACCACCACCACCACGAAAGGCCCAATTTTTCAGCCCCTGTTCAAAAGGGGCATGTAATTACAATTCTTGATCTAATAATTCACAGCAGGGCCCATTCCTGCACCCACCAAGAGTAACTCTGAGGGCTTACAGTGTTGTGGCAACACCACCACGAAAGGCCCAATTTTTCAGCCCCTGTTCAACAGGGGCATGCAATTACAATTCTTGATCTAATAATTCACAGCAGGGCCCATTGCTGCACCCACCAAGAGTAACTGTCAGGGCTTACAGTGTTGTGGCACCAGCACCACCATCAAAGGCCCAATTTTTACTACCACTGTTCAACAATTATATGTAATTACAATTCCTGATATAATAGTTGACAGCAGGGCGTTCCAGCACCAACCAAGAGTAACTGTGAGTGCTTACAGTGTTGTGCCAACACCAACAACTAAGGGGCCTATTTCTGCAGAGTATATACGGCAGGTCCCTACTTTCAAACATCCAACTTACAAACGACTCCTACTTGCAAACACAAGAAGACAACAGGAAGTGAGAGGAAATCTACCCCTAGGAAGGAAAATTCTCTCCTGTAAGAATTAATATGGGAGAAAGGTGTCTCCTCTGTACTGATGCTTTATCACCAATCCTTGTTTCAAGAAAAACACCACATTTCAAAAACAGTTGTCATTGGGACGGAAAGTGAGGTGAAATGTTCTGAACAGGGGCACAGACAGCAAAACAAATGTTACAGGGGTGATAACCCTTACCTATGTTTTCCAAAAAGTTTAAAAATAGATTTTTGGGCTGGAGCTACACTTAAACAATGTACCTGTTCAAAATTACAAACAGATTCTACATAAGAACAAACCTACAGTCCCTGTCTTGTATGCACCGCCTGTATACGGCTGTTCAGAGTATATAGGGCCTTTTTTATTTTATGTGCGGGGTTCCCCTTAATATCCATACAAGACCCAAAGGGGCTGGTAATGGGCTGGGGTAGGGGGGGGGGGGGTCATGGGGTAGCTATGCCATTTTTCTTAAAGATTTTCATCCATATTACCGGGACCAGACATTACATTAAAGCCGCAAGCAGTTTTAAATGGCTTTTTTTTCCTTTAGAAGTGTCATTTTGTGCAGGGACAGTTCTAAACACGGGAAACACGTGGCACTTCACAGGCATACTTTAGACACCCCCCAGGTACGATATTTAAAGGAATATTTGACTTTTTTTTTCACTTTATGCATCATTAAAATGACTGCTCCCGAAAAACGACCTTTTTTAAAACTTCTTTTTGCATTGATACATGTCCCCTGGTGCAGAACCCGGGTTCCCAAACCCTTTTTAGGACAATAACATGCATAATAGTCATTATAATTAGCACTTTAGAATTCGAACGTTCGCATCCATTGTATTTAATAGGGTTCTAATGTTCGTACGAACTTTCGGTCCGTTCGCGGGTTCTGGTGCGAACCGAACCCGGGGGTGTTCGGCTCATCACTAGTCAGCAGTGGCTTTGGAACTCTTCCATGGATGCCATTTTTGCCCAGTCTCTTTCTTATTGTTGAATCGTGAACACTGATCTTACCTGAGGCAAGTGAGGCCTGCAGTTCTTTAGATGTTGTTCTGGGTTCTTTTATGACCTCCTGGATGAGTCATCATCATGCTCTTGGAGTAATTTTGGTAGGCAGGCCACTCCTGGGAAGGCTCACCACTGTTCCAAGTTATATGTATTTGTGGATAATGGCTCTCCCCGTGTTTCACTGGAGTTCCAAAGTCTTAGAAATGGCTTTGAAACTCTTCCTAGACCGATACATGTACATTACTTTGTTTCTAATCTGTTCTTGATTTTTTTTAGATTGTGGCATGATGTGTGGCTATTTGTGATCTGTTAGCATCCTTCACTTTGTGAGACAGCTTCTATTTATGTAATTTCTTGATTGAACAGATCTGGCAGTAATTAGGCCTGGGTGTGGCAAGTGAAATTTAACTCAGCTTTCCAAAAAATTGTGGTTAATCACAGTTCATTCATGATTCAGCATGGGAGGGGGCAATTACTGTTTCACATAGGGCCAGGCAGGTTTGAACAGCTTTTTTCCCTTAATAAATGAAATAATAATTTAATAACTGCATCTTAGTTTACTTGGGTTATCTTTGTGTAATATTAAAATGTGTCTGATGATCTGAATAATTAATGTGTGAGAAATATGCAAAAAATGAATAAAAAAATCAGGAAGGGGGCAAATACTTTTTCACACAACTGTATATAGTGCTCTGAACGCGGTGTGGTGACATCACTGGAGCAGATGCAACGCGTTTCTGAGCATGCGCACTGCAAGTGACGTCACCACGCCTCATCCCAAGCTCCACATGCGCCTCAGCCCTCGTTTTGGGATTCCTTCCACCACACGACCAACTTCCTGGAATCGAGTGATGGACTGTAACGGCTGGAGATGGTGTTCCCAATGACAATCACAGCTGACAGCTTACCCTAGATACTCTTCAGATGTGCTTGTTTTACACTGGCTGAATGTAAGTTGCAGATTGTTTGATTTCAATAAATTTACCCTAATGTCTGCACTTAGAGCCTCTCCTTCACTTTTTTACAAGTTTTACTCACTACAACCACTGTGATACTAAAGCATGTAGTAGGTATCTAGCTGCTGGTGGGAGGAACCACAGTGTCCAGTGGAGGATCAGGTATCCTGGCACATGCAGTAGTGTTGGATACCAGGAACACCCATAGTTCTTCAAGAGACAGCATCTTTTATAGGTTTTATTATTTTAGCCCACCAATGGGGATTATTTAAGGCTACTTATAAGCCACACTAATCATATGTAATAGTCCATATCACTAGTATAATGCAGTACAATAAAGCCGGCCATAGATGGTGCTTTTTTTTCCTGCAGCCCTTGATTTTCTCGATTCTCCCATCAACACAGTCAGTGTTGACAGGAGAATCCCTCCCACTGAGATTTTGTGTTCTCCCGATGGCTGCGGCATGAGGAGCTGTCTCTGTCAGAGAGAACACAGTGATTATTGCTAGCAGCTATAGCCGCTAGCAATAATTGTATAAAAAATCCAACAGGCTGTCTGTACCCAAGTTAATCAATCAACTTGGGTGCAATCAGCCTGTCCATACAGTACATGGTTTATATGTCGGCCGGTCGCTGCTGAACCGGCCAGGATTTGAACTGTCTATGGCCGGCTTTGCTTTGAAAGTATAATGTGAGTGTTAAATAAGATGCACACATTTTACTTCATCTATTTTAATGAATAACATGGATTGCACATTAAATACAGTCAATGGTGCCAACTAGTTTTCACAGCTCCCCTATGCCATAGATACAAACCATACTATAGCCAACAAATTCACAAATGTTAAACAGTAAGTAAAAAAGATCTGGACAGCAATCACTATATGGTTAGTTTTAGCGTTTCAAGTATAAGCAACACAACAATAATACAGCTATGTGTATACCACAAGGTTAGTACTTTAAGATAGCAAAGTATGACAAAAATACAATCACTAAAAGTCACAGGAAGCAATTAATCTGCACAGCTGTAAGGGCCACATCTAGTAAGCTAGGCTAATTTGAACTTGAGCATGTCATCACTCAGATGTTTATGACCATCAATCATTTGTATCTGTAAGTCCATATGCGGACCATCAATCCCTTGTATCTATAAGTCCATATGTGTGCACTGCATATCTTCGGGGAGTCAGAGGTCACAGACTACAGGACATCAAAGGCTAGCTCTGCTATGTGGAAGAACATGTTCAAGAGCCTCCCTCTTTGTTAGCAATGAGACAAGAGCCATGTAGTGAAACAGCAGACAGCTGTGTTAACTAGCCAGAAAACCTTTAGGTCTGGTTCACACTGGGGCGACAAACGCTCCGACATTGGGAGCTCATGTCGCATGACGTGTGAAAATCAATGTTTCCCTATGGGAGCCGTCTTAACTGGTCCGACACATGTCGGTCCGACTTTGAAAATGCTCCCTGTACTACTTTGGTCCGACTTTGATCCGACTTCAGCCCATTGACTATCATTGAAGTCGGATCAAAGTCGGACCGCAGTCTTGCATAATCCGACTTTGGCATGCGACTTGTGCTCTGCTGCTCTTGAGGGGGAACTCCAGGCCAAATTTTAAATAAAAAACCGGCATGGGTTCCCCCTCCGGGAGCATACCAGGCCCTTGGGTCTGGTCTGGATTTGAAGGGGAACCCCTACGCCGAAAAAACGGCGTGGGGGTCCCCCCAAAATCCAAACCAGACCCTTATCCGAGCACGCAACCTGGCAGGCCGCAGGGGAAGAGGGGGGGGATGAGAGAGCGGCCCCCTCCCTCCTGAACCGTACCAGGCCGCATGCCCTCAACATGGGGGGTTTGGTGCTCTGGGGCAGGGGGGCGACCTGCGGCCCCCCACCCCAGAGCACCCTGCCCCCATGTTGATGAGGACAGGGCCTCTTCCCGACAACCCTGGCCGTTGGTTGTCGGGGTCTGCGGGCGGGGGCTTATCGGAATCCGGGAGCCCCCTTTAATAAAGGGGCCCCCGGATCCCGGCCCCCCCACCCTATGTGAATGAGTATGGGGTACATCGTACCCCTACCCATTCACCTGGTGGAAAAAAATTGCAATAAAAAAACCACACAGCTTTTTAAAGTATTTTATTGCACAGCTCCGGGGGTCGTCTTCCGACTTCGGGGGTCTCCGGTGTCGTCGCCGCGCTCTCCGGTTTTCTTCTGCCGGGCCACCGCTTACTTCTTTAGCTCTTTTGCTAGCGGGGCCCGGTCTGCTCCGTTGCCTTCTCCCCTCTTCTCCTCTCCGGTTCTTCCTTTCTTCTGCCGGGCCTCCGCTAACTTCTTTTAGCTCTTTTGCTAGCGGAGGCCCGGTCTTCTCCGTCGCCTTCTTCTTCTCCCGCTATCCGGTTGTTCTCCCGCTTCTTTCTTCTGCCGGCCCCTCCACTAACTTCTTTAGCTCTTTTGCTAGTGGAGGGGCCGGTCTTCCCGTTGTCGCCGTCGCCGTCTTCTTCCCTCTTCTCCTACTCGATGTTGACTCGTCGCTTCCTCTCGCAGTAATGATAAATCTTTGGTCCGCAGAGATTAATTATAGGCTTCTCATGACGTCACAGTCAGATGTTCCCATGATGTCACAGTCACATGCTCCGGGGCCATGTGCCCCGAAACATGTGACTGTGACATCATGAGAAGCCTATATTAATCTCTGCGGACCGAAGATTTATCATTACTGCGAGAGGAAGCGACGAGTCAACATCGAGGAGGAGAAGAGGGAAGAAGACGGCGACGGCGACGACGGGAAGACCGGCCCCTCCACTAGCAAAAGAGCTAAAGAAGTTAGTGGAGGGGCCGGCAGAAGAAAGAAGTGGGAGAAGAACCGGATAGCGGGAGAAGAAGAAGGCGACGGAGAAGACCGGGCCTCCGCTAGCAAAAGAGCTAAAAGAAGTTAGCGGAGGCCCGGCAGAAGGAAGGAAGAACCGGAGAGGAGAAGAGGGGAGAAGGTGACGAAGAACACCGGGCCCCGCTAGCAAAAGAGCTAAAGAAGTTAGCGGTGGCCCGGCAGAAGAAAACCAGAGAGCGTGGTGACGACACCGGAGACCCCCGAAGTCGGAAGAAGACCCCCGGAGCTGTGCAATAAAATACTTTAAAAAGCTGTGTGTTTTTTTTATTGCAATTTTTTTCCACCAGGTGAATGGGTAGGGGTACGATGTACCCCATACTCATTCACATAGGGTGGGGGGGCCGGGATCCGGGGGCCCCTTTATTAAAGGGGGCTCCCGGATTCGATAAGCCCCCCGCCCGCAGACCCCGACAACCAACGGCCAGGGTTGTCGGGAAGAGGCCCTGTCCTCATCAACATGGGGGCAGGGTGCTCTGGGGTGGGGGGGCCGCAGGTCGCCCCCCTGCCCCAGAGCACCAAACCCCACATGTTGAGGGCATGTGGCCTGGTACGGTTCAGGAGGGAGGGGGGGCCGCTCTCTCATCCCCCCCTCTTCCCCTGCGGCCTGCCAGGTTGTGTGCTCGGATAAGGGTCTGGTTTGGATTTTGGGGGGGACCCTCACGCCGTTTTTTCGGCGTAGGGGTTTCCCTTCAAATCCAGACCAGACCCAAGGGCCTGGTATGCTCCTGGAGGGGGAACCCATGCCGGTTTTTCATTTAAAATTTGGCCTGGAGTTCCCCCTCAAGATTCATACCAAACACAGTGCCTGCAATTGGCGGGGATCCAAGTCGGATCCACGTTCATTGAAAGTCGGACATATGTCGGCTTCATGTCGCAGGGCAAAGTCGGATCCAAAGTAGGACAGATGTCGTGTCGCACTAGTGTGAACCCAGCCTGAATGTGATAAGAATTTTGAAGCTGAACTGCAGGTAAGATAGCATGCCATATAGTTAACTTGTCTATTTAGGAAAAAAGCTCTTGCAATACAGATTAGAATTTTGCCTTGACATCAGCCTCCTGTATTCTACTATACAACAGCACTCCAAACCAAACTGCAGAGTAGATTTTCTAACTATAAAATATTTTGAGGGAAGGGGAATGCACAGTGAGCAGAGGAATGGAATCATCAGTTTGCTGTTGCTCCTTGATAGTTCAATCTGAAGGCTCAAGGCATGCTCTTGACCAAATATGTAAAACAAAGTGTAGCGCACCTACAGAAATAGTGAAAATTACCTATACGATGAGGAATGTGATAATGCCTCTCAAAAAATACCAATTATAAATTAATACATAATTATTGCATAATATCCATAAATGGGGAATATAATCATGTAGATCAAATGTGATTGATACGTGAATCCACAAAAAAATAATAAGCAATATTCATAAAGTGAAAAATCAAAACAATTGTCCATAAACGTGATAATCTAAAGCATCACAACTAGCAGGAGGAATGCATGGACTTGTGCATATGATAGTTCTTGGGACGTGCAATAACGACAACGTAAATCAGCAACACCCAGGAGTGCCTTCACCATCCGTTCAAGGAGAGGGGAGAAGAAATGGGTACTCTTACCGGATCTTATGGATCCAACTCACCATACGGCAGTGGATCATTAAAGCTTAGAAAGCCGAAAGGCTGATCGTGTAGACTCCACTGTCAAACTCCTCGCTTCCAACAGAATGGCGGGCTTCTCAGCTGATAGTTGTGATGATATGGCGTCCAAGGTGCACAATCCGGATATACTTGGCATAGAATGGTAAGGTGTTCAGCCTTATCTGCCTCAAGATCCAGTATTGTCTCTTCTTGACCAAGTTGTAGTGCTGCTGCTGCAGTGTAGGTTGAGCACCTTGATGAGCTTTTAAGCTCCCAGATTTAGGTACCTAGCTAAACAGAATTACAAATCCTTTGGCAGGTAAAATATACCTCCAAACTTTAAAACAAGACACTTTAAGAAGATGGCATAAGGTGGGTATGGTTTGACTAAAATGAATATTGGGTGTGACCTGGCAGTATGTCCTTAGATAAAATCTACCTGAAAAGGTGATCATTGAATGAGAATTATATATTATATTTGATGTAAATCATGCTAAACATAAATTCTGTAATGCCTTGTACACACGATCGGATTTCCGATGGAATAAACTCCGATGGAATTTTCCGTCGGAATTCTGATGAAGCTGACTTCCATCAGTCTTGCATACACACTGTCAGACCACATTCCGACCGTCCAAAACGCGAAGACGTAAAACACTACGACGAGCCAAGAAAAAATAAGTTCAATGCTTTCGAACATGCGCGACTTGATTCTGAGCATGCGTGGATTTTTCAAAAATTTAAAACATGTTCTATTTTTTTACTCTGATGGAAAAAAGTCCGATGGGGCCCACACACAATCGGAATTTCCGGTGAAACAAGTCCATCGGATTTTATTCCATTGGAAATCCGATCGTGTGTACAAGGCATTAGAGGATATAAGTGATATTTATGTCATATAAGTAATAATTTTAATAATAGAGAAAATAACATGCATTATAGTAGAGCAATACAAATATGAAGAAATTACCTCCTGTTAATAACCATTATTATAATAATAGAACCAACTTATAAGAACTACAATAAACTTTTTTTCATCTGCCAGACGGAAATTTTGTAACTGTTATTTCATATGTTTACCCTTAAGAGATAGGGAAAGAGGTAAGGTATGCGAAATCAAAAAATAGCGGGTTTTTGTAAAAAAAAAAAAAAGTGAATGGAGCCATGTATAATATGATCTGCAGATGATTATCAATATGAATGAATCTGGAACCCTGCTTACTAGTGGAAGTGAGTGAACTGGCACAGTAAACGTCAGCAGCTGGTTCAAGCAGCAGCCAGTTGTGCTGGAATAAAGGGAATGAGAAAAAATGGTGCCAGTGTCACACAGCGGTTGATTTACTAAAACTGGAGAGTGCAAAATCTGGTGCAACTGTTCATGGTAGCCGATCAGCTTATAATTTCAGCTTGTTCAGTTAAGCTTTGATAAAAACAAACAAAAAAAAAATCTAGAAGCTGAAATGTTTCTATGAAGAGCTGCACCACATTGTCCACTCTGCAGTTTTAGTAAATCCACTCCACTGAGTAGGGTCTGGAGGGGAGTGTATTGGAGAAGGGGTTGTTTCTGCATGTGCAGTTGGTATGACGAGCAGGTCACTTGGGGCCAAACATTTCTGTTTGCCAGCAGCATAGTGATACTGCTTGACAGTGGGAAAATCCTCTACAGTAACTTTGACTAGGGATGAGCCGAACACCCCCGGGTTCGGTTCGCACCAGAACCCGCGAACGGACCGAAAGTTCGCACGAACGTTAGAACCCTATTAAATACAATGGATGCGAACGTTCGAAATCTAAAGTGCTAATTATAACGACTATGTTGCATGTTATTGTCCTAAAAAGGGTTTGGGAACCCGGGTTCTGCACCAGGGGACATGTATCAATGCAAAAAGAAGTTTTAAAAACTGCCATTTTTCGGGAGCAGTCATTTTAACCACTTAACGACCGCTCACTGTATATATACGTTGGCAGAATGGCACCGACAGGCACAATCACGTACAGTGTACGTGACTGCCTTTGTATAGTTGGGGGGTCCAATCGGACCCCCTTTCTTTACAGTGAGTGGTCGTTAGCCATTGGGGAGCGATACAGGATGAGGGGACGGCCGTTCGATTCCGGCCACCCCCTCGCGATCGCTCCCGGCGAATGAGAAAGCTTCCTCTGCTGTGTAATGTTTACACAGGCAGAGGAAGTGATGTCATCTCTCATGCGGCGCTCACATATACCGAGCGCCGTACAAGAGAACACACACAGGTTAGTGCACAAACAGTACACTGACACCAGGACACATAGGAACATAAATCGCCCCCCCAGGCCCCCCCCCAGATCACCCCCCAGATCACCCCCAGCCCCCAGTCACAGTGTCACTGATTGCAGTGACCATTTATTTACTGATCACTGCAATCAGTGACATTTGTGACTGTAAAAGTGTCACTACAGTTAGTTTTAGGTCCAGTGTAGCCCCCAACCCCCCCTAATAAAGGTTTAACCCCCTGATCACCCCCCAGATAACCCTTTCACCCCCTAGCACCGCCGTCACTAAGCGATCGTGGTGAAGGGGGTGAAAGGGTTACCTGGGGGGCAATCAAGGGGGTGGTTAAACCTTTATTAGGTAATATATGGGGGTAGCTGACGCTATAAAAACCCTGCGGGCGAACCTAAAAAAATAACTGGCTACCTATCGGCATCACTGCAATAAGACAGCGATCAGAAAAACCACTTTAGCGATCGTTTTTCTGATCGCTGTCTTATTGTCAGTGATGCCGATAGGTAGCCAGTTATTTTTTTTAGGTTCGCCGCAGGTTTTTATAGCGTCAGCTACCCCCATATATTACCTAATAAAGGTTTAACCCCCTTGATTGCCCCCCAGGTAACCCTTTCACCCCCTATCACCACTGTCGCTAAGCGATCGTTTTTCTGATCACTGTCTTATTGTCGGTGATGCCGATAGGTAGCCAGTTATTTTTTTTAGGTTCGCCGCAGGTTTTTATAGCGTCAGGTACCCCCATATATTACCTAATAAAGGTTTAACCCCTTGATCGCCCCCCAGGTAACCCTTTCACCCCCTTTTGCCAGTGTCACTAAGCGATCGTTTTTCTGATCGCTGTATTACTTATGCTGGTGCCGATAGATAGCCAGTTATTTTTTTTAGGTTCGCCGCAGGTTTTTATAGCGTCAGGTACCCCCATATATTATCTAATAAAGGTTTCAACCCCCTAATTGCCCCTAGTTAACCCTGCGTCACACCCCAGGCAGCGTCAGGTTAGTGCCAGTAACGCTAACACCCACGCGTGAAGCATACACCTCCCTTAGTGGTATAGTATCTGAACAGATCAATATCTGATCTGCATATAAAGAAAGAAAATACTGCGCTAATCTAAAATAGTAAATAAAAATAAATATAAAGCTGCTACATAAAATGTGACTAAAATTAATAAACATGCAATGAAGATGTAGCGCTAAGTGAAAAAATGAAGCTCAATAATTTGGGCCTCCAATCAAACCAAAGTGATAAATAATATCAATATAATGATTCCATACAGTGTCCATAGAAAATTTTCGTGTAGTGAAGAAAGAACATGTAGCACTGAAGGGTCATCACATAACTCTTGTAGAAAAAGAGAGGTAGAATACTCTTACCGGAACATTAGACCTGTGGTTTAGGCAGGTCAAATAGGCATACGAAATCCCAGTGGCACTCCTCATCAGTTAGTCTGGAAACTGGATCAGATGGGTCCCCAATGTAGACTGCCCTACGCGTTTCCAACAAATGTTCTTCAACCGATGCCCCTGTTGAAGAACATTTGTTCGAAACGCGTAGGGATTGGTACACTACCTCATTCACTGCCCCTTTTTAAACGTTTTTATTGTTTGTGATCACTTTTAGGTTGGTTGAATAAACCCTCATTGACCTGCACCATTGGAGCATTCCTTCCCTTCTTTTCTCCTCACATGGGTGGTTGGTCAAGTAATAGCTTCCTTTGGCCACTGGTTACTAATATTCACTGTGGTAAAGAGTCTCCTTGCTGAAGTGGCGGTTCCAGTTCCATCGGAGGACCACCTGGATCGGTGTGAAACCCAGAGTCTGCTGTCAAGTCGGGGAGCCTACCGGACAGTCTACATTGGGGACCCATCTGATCCAGTTTCCAGACTAACTGATGAGGAGTGCCACTGGGATTTCGTATGCCTATTTGACCTGCCTAAACCACAGGTCTAATGTTCCGGTAAGAGTATTCTACCTCTCTTTTTCTACAAGAGTTATGTGATGACCCTTCAGTGCTACATGTTCTTTCTTCACTACACAAAAATTTTCTATGGACACTGTATGGAATCATTATATTGATATTATTTATCACTTTGGTTTGATTGGAGGCCCAAATTATTGAGCTTCATTTTTTCACTTAGCGCTACATCTTCATTCCAATATCTGATCTGATCAGATCTATACTAGTGTCCCCAGCAGTTTAGGGTTCCCAAAAATGCAGTGTTAGCGGGATCAGCCCAGATACCTGCTAGCACCTGCGTTTTGCCCCTCCGTCCAGCCCAGGCCACCCAAGTGCAGTATCGATCGATCGATCACTGTCACTTACAAAACACAACACACATAACTGCAGCGTTCGCAGAGACAGGCCTAATCCCTGCGACTCCAGTGCTGTAGGAGGTGATTTCACCACCACAGTTAAAAAAAAAAAAAGCATATATGCCGAAGCATTGGGGCAGCAGGGGCGGAGGAGCGGAGGAGCGATTTTGCTCCTAATACATACGGTCGAAATTCCGACGAAGGCTTGCCCGTGGAAAAGTTCGACCATGTGTGTGCGGCATAATTTTTGTGGGAGGATGACCCAATGCTTCGGCATTTATAAATGGTGCATGTATGCCCATCATTAGAAGTGGGTGGATGAATGGCGGTATTCTAATGGTGGGCATACCCACCGATCAATCTCTTTTTTTTGTTCAGCCAACAGGCTGCATGAAAAAAAAAAAAAGATTACAATACATGTCCAACAAGGACCAGCAACGTACTGGTATGTTGCTGGACTTTGAATGGTTATACCAGATTGATGCCTGCGGGTTTAGGTATCATCTTGGTATCATTATTTTCAGCCAGCGGCCGGCTTTCATGTAAAAGAAATCCCAGCGGCTAATTAGCCTCTGGACTGCTTTTACAAGCAGTGGGAGGGAATGCCCCCCCCGGATATAAAAAGCGCCATTGGGAAATTGGGAAAGCATTTTATCACACTGATCTTGGTGTGGTCAGATGCTTTGAGGGCAGAGGAAAGATCTAGGGTCTAATAGACCCCATTTTTTTCAAAAAAAAGAGTACCTGTCACTACCTATTGCTATCATAGGGGATATTTACATTCCCTGAGATAACAATAAAAATGATAAAAAAAAAAAAAAAAAAAATATGGAAGGAACAGTTTAAAAATAAAATAAAAAAGCAAAATTAATAATAATAAAAAAAAAAAGCATCCCTGTCCTGCCCTGCTCTTGCGCAATGGCGAACGCAAGCGTCGGTCTGGCGTCATATGTAAACAGCAATTGCACCATGCATGTGAGGTATCACCGCAAAGGTCAGATCGAGGGCAGTCATTTTAGCAGTAGACCTCCTCTGTAAATCTAACGTGGTAACCTGTAAAGGCTTTTAAAAATGTATGAAGTTTGTCGCCAATGCGCGTTTGTGCGAAATTTTAAAGCATGTCGTGTTTGGTATCTATGTACTCGGCCTAAGATCATCTTTTTTATTTCATCAAACATTTGGGCAATATAGTGTGTTTTAGTGCATTAAAATTAAAAAAAGTGTATTTTTTCCCCAAAAAATGCGTTTGAAAAATCGCTGCGCAAATACTGTGTGGAAAAAAAACTGCAACACCCACCATTTTAATCTGTAAGGCCTTTGCTTTAAAAAAATATATAATGTTTGGGGGTTCAACATAATTTTCTTGCAAAAAAAAAAAAATGTTTTCATGTAAACAAAAAGTGTCAGAAAGGGCTTTGTCTTCAAGTGGTTAGAAGAGTGGATGTAAGCTTCCTAATGTTGTGTATAAAATGCCAGAACAGTTCAAAACCCCCCCAAATGACCCCATTTTGGAAAATAGACACCCCAAGCTATATACTGAAAGGCATGTCGAGTCCATGGAATATTTTATATGTTGACACAAGTTGCGGAAAAAAGACAATTTTATTTTTATTTTTTTTGCACAAAGTTGTTACTAAATGATATATTGCTCAAACATGCCATGGGCATATGTGGAATTACACCCCAAAATACATTCTGTTGCTTCTCCCGAGTACAGGGATACCACATGTGTGAGACTTTTTGGGAGCTTAGCCGCGTACGGGACCCCAAAAACCAAGCACCGCCTTCGGGCTTTCTAAGGGTGTAAATTTTTGATTTCACTTCTCACTGCCTATCACAGTTTCGGAGGCCATGGAATGCCCAGATGGCACAAAACCCCCCAAATGACCCCATTTTGGAAAGTAGACACCCCAAGCTATTTGCTGAGAGGTATGGTGAGTGTGTTGCAGATCTCGCTTTTTGTCACAAAGTTTTCAAAATTGAAAAAAAAATAAAATTATTTTCTTTTTTCATTTTCAAAAACAAATGAGAGCTGTAAAATACTCAACATGCCTCTCAGCAAATAGCTTGGGGGGTCATTTGAGGGGGTTTTGTGCTATTTTGGCATTTTATGGCATTCGAAACTGTGATAGGAAGTAAGGAGTGAAATCAAAAATTTGTGCCCTTAGAAATCCTGAAGGTGGTGCTTGGTTTTCGGGGCCCCGTACGCGGCTAGGCTCCTAAAAAGTCCCACACATGTGGTATCCCCGTACTCAGGAGAAGCAGCAAAATGTATTTTGGGGTGCAATTCCACATATAACCATGGCATGTGTGAGCAATATATCCTTTAGTGACAACTTTTTGTAATTTTTTATATTTTTTGGTCATTATTCAATCACTTGAGACAAAAAAAAAAAATATTCAATGGGCTCAACATGCCTCTCAGCATTTTCCTTGGGATGTCTACTTTCCAAAATGGGGTCATTTGGGGGGGTTTTGTAATGCCCTGCCATTTTAGCACCTCAAGAAATGAGATAGGCAGTCATAAATTAAAAGCTGTGTAAATTCCAGAAAATGTACCCTAGTTTGTAGACGCTATAACTTTTACGCAAACCAATAAATATACGCTTATTGACATTTTTTTTACTAAAGACATGTGGCTGAATACATTTTGGCCTAAATGTATGACTAAAATTGAGTTTATTCGATTTTTCTTATAACAAAAAGTAGAAAATATCATTTTTTTTCAAAATTTTCAGTCTTTTTCCGTTTATAGCGCAAAAAATAAAAATCGCAGAGGCAATCAAATACCATTAAAAGAAAGCTCTATTTGTGGGGAAGAAAAGGACGCAATTTCGTTTGGGTACAACATTGCATGTCCACACAATTTACAGTTAAAGCAGCGCAGTGCAAAATTCTGAAAACGCCTCCGGTCCTTTAGCTACAAAATGGTCCGGGGCTTAAGTGGTTAATGATGCATAAAGTGAAAAAAAAAAGTCAAATATTCCTTTAAATATCGTACCTGGGGGGTGTCTAAAGTATGCCTGTGAAGTGGCACGTGTTTCCCGTGTTTAGAACTGTACCTGCACAAAATGACATTTCTAAAGGAAAAAAAGCCATTTAAAACTGCTTGCGGCTTTAATGTAATGTCTGGTCCCGGTAATATGGATGAAAATCTTTAAGAAAAATGGCATAGCTACCCCATCACCCCCCCCCCCCCTACCTCAGACCATTACCAGCCCCTTTGGATCTTGTATGGATATTAAGGGGAACCCCGCACACAAAATAAAAAAGGCCCTATATACTCTGAACAGCCGTATACAGGCAGTGCATACAAGACAGGGACTGTAGGTTTGTTCTTATGTAGAATCTGTTTGTAATTTTGAACAGGTACATTGTTTAAGTGTAGCTCCAGCCAAAAAAATCTATTTTTAAGCTTTTTGGAAAACATAGGGAAGGGTTATCACCCCTGTAACATTTGTTTTGCTGTCTGTGCTCCTGTTCAGAACATTTCACCTCACTTTCCGTCCCAATGACAAATGTTTTTGAAAAGTTTTTTTTTTTTTATTGAAACAAGGATTGGTGATAAAGCATCAGTAGAGAGGAGACACCTTTTTCCCATATTAACTCTTACAGGAGAGAATTTCCCTTCCTAGGGGTAGATTTCCTCTCTTTTTCTGTTGTCTCCTTCCGTTTGCAAGTAGGAGTCGTTTGTAAGGTGGATGTTTGAAAGTAGGGGCCTGCCCTATATACTCTGCTGAAATTTGCCCCTTACATGTTGGTGTTGCCACAACACTGTAAGCCCTCACAGTTACTCTTGGTGGGCGCATGAATGGGCCCTGCTGTGAATTATTAGATCAAGAATTGTAATTGCATGCCCCTGTTGAACAGGGGCTGAAAAATTGGGCCTTTGGTGGTGGTGGTGGTGGTGTTGACACAACACTGTAAGGCCTCACAGTTACTCTTGGTGGGCGCAGGAATGGGCCCTGCTGTGAATTATTAGATCAAGAATTGTAATTACATGCCCCTGTTGAACAGGGGCAGAAAAATTGGGCCTTAGGCACTGGTGCCACAACACTGCAACCCCCCACAGATACTGTACTTGGAGCACAGCAATGAGCCCTGTTGCAAAGTATTGCATCAAAAATTGTAATTACACACCCCTGTAAAACAGGGGCTGAAAAATTGGGCCTTAGTCACTGGTGCTGGTCCCACGACACTGCAACCTCTCCCAGATACTCTAGTTGGAGTGCAGGAATGGGCCCTGCTGCAAAGCATTGCATAAAAAATTGTAATTACATGCCCCTGTTAAACAGGGGCTGAAAAATTTGGCCTTAGGCACTGGTGCTGGTGCCACGACACTGCAACTTCTGCCAGATACTCTAGTTGGAGGGCAGGAATGACCCCTGCTGCAAAGCATTGCATAAAAAATTGTTATTACATGCCCCTGTTAAACAGGGGCTGAAAAATTGGGCCTTAGCCACTGGTGGCGGCACCCAGAAACAAAAATGTTCTTCCAAGCTATCATCATCAATCGGATCATTGAGGAGGAGGAGGATAGTCAGTCAACATAACAGTACAGTCACTCAGCATCAGCATCAGTCTTGAAGGGATGTGACATTTGAAAATAAATTAGTCTGTTATATCAGCTTCAGGTGTTTGGTAGCTGGTGGTGATCCAAGACTGGTTCATCTTTATGAAAGTCAGTCGATCAACCGAGTCGGTGGACAGGCGCACCCTGTGATCCGTGACAAATCCTCCAGCAGCACTGAATGTGTGTTCTGAAAGAACGCTGGATGCAGGACAGGCCAGTAGCTCAATTGCATACTGTGCAAGCTCTGGCCAGTGATCCATCCTCAAGACCCAGTAAGCCAGAAGATTTTCGGTGGGGAAGGTGTCCAAGTCTGACCTTGCCCCTAGGTATTCCTGCACCATGTATATCAGACGCTGGCGATGGTTGCTGGAACCGATCATACCTTGGGGCTGCGGACTAAAGAATTGTCTGAACGCATCGGTAAGACGGCCACCTTCCCCACCGCTCCTTCTTTGACTGACCGAAGCCTCAGGAACTCGTTGTCCAGGACCAGGAGTTTGTAACCTCCCAGTCTCTGGGAACGCGTTGCACAGACCTTTCTGCAAGGCCTCCCGGAGTTGTCTCATCCTCTGCGACGGTAAGATAAGGTCCGCAACCTTACCCTTGTACCGTGGATCAAGGAGAGTGGCCAGCCAGTAATGGTCCCTCTCCTTGATCCGAAGAATACGAGGATCCTTCCGCAGACTTTGCAGGATCAGGGAGGCCATGCAGCGTAGGTTAGCTGAGGCATTCGGTCCAGAGTCCTCTGGGTCACTAAGGACGACATGATCCGCAGCCACCTCCTCCCAGCCACGTACAAGTCCACGGGTTTCTTGGGACTGTAAATCATCCCTAAAAGACTGCTACTGATGATGCTGAGTGCCAGGCTCCACCTCCATGCTGACACAATCCTCCTCCTCCTCCTCTTCCTGTGCGATGGGTGGGACAGAAGGAACACTGTCTGGGTAAAGGGGGCCTTGAGAGGCAAGGAAGTCCTCCTCTTCCTGCCTCTGTTCTGCCTCAAGTGCCCTGTCCATTATTCCACGCAGCGTATGTTCCAACAGGTGGACAAGAGGTACAGTGTCACTGATGCATGCACTGTCACTGCTCACCATCCTCGTGGCCTCCTCAAATGGTGCCAGGACAGTGCATGCATCCCTGATCATGCCCCACTGGCGTGGTGAAAAAAAACCGAGCTCCCCTGACCCTGTCCTGGTGCCGTAGTCGCACAGGTACTCATTGATGGCCCTCTGCTGCGTGTGCAGCCGCTGCAGCATGGCCAACGTTGAGTTCCACCTGGTGGGCATGTCACATATAAGGCGGTTCTTGGGCAGGTTTAACTCCTTTTGCAGCTCAGCCAGGCGAGCACTGGCATTATAAGATCTGCGGACATGCACACAGACTTTCCTGGCCTGCCTCAGGACATCCTGTAAGCCCAGGTACCTGCCCAAGAACCACTGCACCACCAGGTTAAGGACGTGAGCCACACAGGGCACATGGGTCAGTTGTCCCTGTCGGAGGGTGGAGAGGAGGTTGGTGCCATTGTCGCAAACCACCATTCCTGGCTTAAGCTGGCGTGGCATCAACCACCTCTCGGCCTGCCCCTGCAGAGCAGACAGAACCTCTGCCCCAGTGTGGCTCCTGTCCCCCAAACACACCAGCGCAAGCACGGCATGGCATCTTTTTGCCTGCGTACTTGCGTAGCCCCTTGAACGCCTACGGAGCACCGCTGGTTCCGAGGACAAAGCACAGGAAGAGGCCATGGAGGAAGAAGAAGAGGAGGGGGTGGAGGAGAGAGGTGTGTCACAACCAGTAGTAGCATTTTGGAGGCGTGGCGGCGGAACAACCTCCAACACTACTGCACCTTGTCCTGCATCCTTCCCAGCTGCCAAAAGAGTGACCCAATGGGCCGTGAAAGAAAGGTAACGTCCCTGTCCATGCCTGCTGGACCATGAGTCAGCGGTAATATGCACCTTACCGCTGACCGCCCTGTCCAGCGAGGCCAAGACATTGCCTTCCACATGCCGGTAGAGAGCCGGAATCGCCTTCCGTGAGAAAAATTGGCGTTTGGGAACCTGCCACTGAGGCCGAGTCTACCAACTGAAAAGGCAGCAGTTGAAGCGCTAGCAATTTAGCCAAGCTAGCATTCAACCGCTGGGCATGTGGATGGCTGGGAGTGAACTTCTTTCGACGGTCCAGCAGCTGGGGCAGGGAAATTTGCCTGCTAGAATCGGAGGTCGGTGTACTGCTAGCAGAGTGCCCGCAAGTACTTGGCTGTGACACACCTAATTCTACACCTTCATTCCTCTCAGTGCAGGTTTCAGAGAGGACTGAAGGTATAGTGGGGTTGGAGATCCCAGCTGATGCGGTGCAAGGAGAGGTCCGCTTTGTTCTTTGGTGTGGGTCTTTAAGGTAGGCTTGCCAACGAGCTGCATGGCAGGTCAACATATGTCTGGTCAAGCATGTGGTGCCCAAGCGGCTGATGTTTTGGCCACGCGATATACGCTTGAGACATATGTTGCAAACAGCAGCTGTGCGATCTGATGCACTCGACTCAAAAAAGGCCCACACCAAATAACTTTTTGAATAACGGGCAGAGGCAGCGCCCTGCACAGGCGGAGCTCTGCGGTGTGATTCCGTCGGTGTGCTGCCCTTACGCTGCCCCCCCCGAGGGCATCCTGCCTCGTTGGAGATGTGCCGCCTCCTCATCCTCCTCCTCCTCCTCTCTCCTATTAGGCACCCACGTGGAGTCAGTGACCTCATCATCCCCTCCCTCCTCATCACTGGAGCCAATCTGGCAGTATGCTGCAGCTGCTGGAACATGACTGCCAGATTGGTGTCCTTCTTGAGCATCCCCTCTCTCTGCTCTCACGCTACTGCCTTCCTCTAGCTGGGTATCATCATCAGACCCTTCGAAACGCTGGGCATCCTCCTGGAGCATGTACCTAACACTGTGCTCAAACAGTTCGGGGGACTCCTCAGGAGGACATGGTGGGTCTAGGGAAGGAGTGACTGATGATGACATAGATACCAGGGAAGAGGATGCTTTGGCAGCTGCTTTGCCAGTACCCTGAGCCTAGGTGAGAGAGGATGAGGAGGTTGAGGAGGGCTTGGTCATCCACTCTACCAAGTCTTCGGCATGATGCGGCTCAACACGTCCAGCTGCCGAAAAGAAGGACAAGCGTGTCCCATGGCCACGTGCTGATGGTGATGCACTGCGTCCACGACCAGCACTGTTGTCTCTAGACACAGAGCCTGCTTGCCCTCTTTTATTGGCTCCTGACTGTCTGCCTCTCCTTGTTTGCCTTCCAGACATTCTAATGGCCTGCAGGGAGATGGGAAAACCAGCAATAAGGCCTAGCTTCAGGAGTATATTTTGCAGGAAGCACACTACACCCGCTGTAAGTGCTGCAAATGCCTGTTGGTGTAACACACCAGGAAAACACAACAATACGGGCTAGCTTCAGGAGTATATTTTGCAGGAATCACACTACGCCTGCTGTAAGTGCTGCAAATGCCTATTGGTGTAACACACTAGGAAAACACAGCAATACGGGCTAGCTTCAGGAGTATATTTTGCAGGAATCACACTACGCCTGCTGTAAGTGCTGCAAATGCCTGTTGGTGTAACACACCAGGAAAACACAGCAATACGGGCTAGCTTCAGGTGTATATTTTGCAGTAATCACACTACGCCTGCTGTAAGTGCTGCAAATGCCTGTTAGCGTAACACACTAGGAAAACACAGCAATAAGGCCTAGCTTCAGGAGTATATTTTGCAGGAATCACACTACGCCTGCTGTAAGTGCTGCAAATGCCTGTTGGTGTAACACACCAGGAAAACACAGCAATACGGGCTAGCTTCAGGTGTATAATGTGCAGGAGGCACACTCCGCCCGCTGTAAGTGCTGCAAATGCCTGTTAGTGTAACACACCAGGAAAACACAGCAATAAGGGCTAACTTCAGGTGTATACTGTGCAGGAGGCTTAGGAACAATGACACTGACACTGTCCCCTGCCTATCCTTCTCTCTCCCTGCACACAAGGTTTATCAAAGAATATGACACTGACACTCTCCCTGCCTATCCTTCTCTCTCCCTGCACACAAGGTTTATCAAAGAATATGACACTGACACTCTCCCTGCCTATCCTTCTCTCTCCCCGCACACAAGGTTTAGTAAAGAATATGACACGGACACTGTCCCCTGCCTATCCTTCTCTCTCCCTGCACACAAGGTTTATCAAAGAATATGACACTGACACTCTCCCTGCCTATCCTTCTCTCTCCCTGCACACAAGAATAGCACAAAGAATATCACACTGTTCCTGCCTATCCTTCTCTTTCCCTTCGCCGGAACACACTACACAAGGCCGACGCGCTGGCGGCCTTTTATAGTGTGGGGCGTGTGCTAAACCCCCTGAGCTATAATTGGCCACAGGCAACCTGCCTGTGGCCAATTATGGCTCTCCTAGCTGCCGGCGCTGTGATTGGCCAAGCATGCGGGGTCACAGTGCATGCTTGGCCAATCACAGCGCCGGGATTACACTGCGATGGCGCATTGTATTGTGGGCCGTTCGCGTCACTCGAATTTGGCGCGAACGGCCCAAATCGTTCGATGTTCGCCGAACGATCGAACAGCCGATGTTCGAGTCGAACGTATGTTCGACTCAAACACCGAGCTCATCCCTAGCTTTGACACATTACTCTATCTTGACTGCAGGTAGAAGTGAGGTCACCAGCATTCTTTAACTAAATGAGGAACCAATAAGTGAGGATAGGTGAGAGTAAACTGCTTAGGTGTGGAGATTAAGGCTGGAATAAGGATTCTGGCTCTCGGCTGCCGGACACATCCCAGATCTTCAGGACACCAGGATTTTGTTAAAATCATGGTACAATTTTACTGGAATGATGGGATTAATAGGTGGTATGGGTAAAACAGTTACCATATATGTATTTAGCTATTTGCCTGAAGTTCAGCTTTAATTGGAACAGGATTTCATGTATTTAATACAACGTCATGCTTATCTTAATAAACTATTGTAAATAATTCATAAGGAATTACTTTAATTACCATTTTTCTATTATGCATGAACAGCATGAGACCAATTATTTTGCTATACTGGTAAAAAAACTGCCCTGTGGCCCTATGCCTATTATGGTTAAAGGAGTATCATTCAAAGTATGCTGTCTTAAAATAGTGTATATAGCTCCTGGTAACTATACAGTATATCAGGCAGATAAATGTAGAAGCAAAAATTATGATAATTACCCTATAAAGAGAAAGTATTTCACTATGAGCACATAAAGCCTCGAAGCAAGAGCATAAAGAGAAAGTATTTCACTATGAGCACATATAGCCTCGAAGCAAGAGCAACGTCTAAAGTGCAGTAATCAATTACAATCATTCAGAATTCACCTCAAAGTGATTTAATGGCAGTGAGTTTGAATTGAGTATTCTTTTTATAATACCTATGTTTATTACTTAAAATAGTTATAATGACACTATAGAGTTCACATGCTACCTGTCTGCAATACAATATGTGGGGAAAGAAGCTCCAATGGTTTTCTGGGAGACACAAGAAGAGACACAGAGAAGGGAGTGGGTGGGTGGAGTTTTGTAGTCCAGCAGGCAGGGATGACAATATGGCTTGAGATTTCACTGCAGCAAAACATATGTTTTGACAAATGATTTCTTATATTGTGAAGAAATAATCAGACTTTATTGTATTGAAAATTAATATATTGATGATTTGAATAAGAAATCTTTAGACCACCTTAAAAGTCCCAATTTAGTACTTCGGCCTTATAAGCTGAAACAGGAAGGTAGGACCACACTGTATTTCTCGTGGGCCAACAGGTATTTTTATTTACTTGCTGCATTTTTTAATAGGAACGCATAACATTTTGTTGAAGTGATGTTATGAATGTGTTTTCCCCCTGAAATATGCTTTATTCTCTTATAACAGTGGTTCTCAACCTCAGTCCTCAAGTACCCCCAACAGGCCATGTTTGCAGATTTTCCTGTATCTTGCACAGATTCTTTAAATCAGAGTCAATGGCTTGGTATTTTGGACAGCTATTTTATCTAAGAGAAATTCCCAAAACATGGCCTGTTGGGGGTACTTGAGAACTGAGGTTGAGAACCACTGCCTTATAGGATAGCACTTTAACCTCTTCATGTAGTGACATATTAAGTACGTCTTAAGCATTGAAAAGCTGGTCAAATGTGGAAGAAAAATATAAATCATAGCCAAATATTTGGTTAAGTGAAGTTTCCTATGGCTGCCTTGATTCCCCTTTGACTCATTAGTTTACTTTTCTAAATCCACCAGGTATTTTAGTTGTACTGGTGAAATAAGATTTAACATATGCTGTGTGCAGGAAAAAGTCACCTCTGGACCTTGGCTAGTCTATGACATAGCTCCATTGTGCTTAATATTAAATCCAGACTTGAGTTTAACATTAAGCACTTTAAAACCTAGCCAACTCAGTGGCTCACAAAAATGGACCACATTTTGATTACTGTGATACAGTATTTCCCAGAACAATCATTGTCTTAAACCATGTAATGATATTTCATTGTTTGCAAAAAATTCCATTGAAGAGGCAGAATAGTGTACAGACATAGGCATGTCGTACTATCCCTTATTAGGGGCAGGGCAAAAAAACAATTATATATATATATATATATATATATATATATATATATATATATATTATATAAATATATATCAAAAAAAATATCTGAGTGTACAACATCAAAGTACATTCTCAATAATGAGATACCAATGTCATGACATCATTGGCTGAATCTGACTTAGATTATAGGAAAGAGACAAGCTGAAATAGTCCATATAATCATATTTTCAGGGAATGTCACAGATCAGAAGCATACCTTTATGGCTGATATTTTCAGCTTTGATTGGCTATCGTTAAAAATACCAAAATAATAACCATTATGCGTTAATAGCCTGAATGCTCTATAAAGATGTATGTGAACTTTAAGTGTTTTTAATAAAATAGCTGGACTATATTAAATATTATTGCTCTTTATTACACATATCTGGGTTATATAAAGATAGAAACAAATCCTCAACCTTTCAACAGAGCATAGGGCAGGAGCCAGCATCCTACAGCACACATGTTGTTTTTCAGTGTCCCGTAGAAGTTCCACTACCACAGGCTGTCATTGATAGCTCACCTACGCCCTAACACCTGTTATGTCACTGACATTCAGGTGCTGGCTCTCCTCCCGTGGCTGTAGACATCGGTGCACGTTCCATGAAGAAGCCAGACCGCCTACCTTTTTTCTTCTCCTAGTGGAAATGCTAGCTGTAGCTGTCATGCACGTAAAACCTCTGCCTTTCTAGTGCCTTTCTGGTGGTGCAGGATAGACATGTGCACACTGAAATATTTAGTTTCGGAATTTCGCTTGCGTCCAAATATTGTATTTATTTAGTTACTACCGAAATTCGTTTTTATTTATTTTGTTTAGTTAAAAAATGCATTTGTACGAAAATCAGAATTAAGGTTGAATCTGTCAATTGAAGGCTTATGGAGTCCGTCGGATGTTCTAAGCAGATTTGACGAAGTAGCTAAACTGTACGACACCGTGATCGTACATTTCCGGTCACAAGCTACACAAGCTATAGTAGAATTCTAATGTTGTATGACTAGTAATAATTATAATTATTAATTAATATTACTAGTCAAACAACATTAGAATTCTTCTATAGCTTATGGGCGGTGCATTTGACCGTAAATGTTCGCTCGTGGTTATCGTATGTTTTTAGCTGCTTGGTTGAATCCTCATGTCTCTATAATGTCAAATCTTTTCTGTCTATGTCGAATAATCTTGGATTAATAGAGTTAAGGTTAGGCACATTCAACCGCAGGTTCGATAGACACAGATCGCTATTGTCACCGTCATGTCGAATCTTCTATCTATATCGAACTGTTGTCGCAATGATATGAAAATATAATGGATACGAAAATAAATCTTTTTTTTTAATTTCGGATCTTTCGGATTTTCGGCGCGTTCCTTATCGTTTGTTAAAACTAACACGAAAATCCCAGAAATTCGGACGAAAATGCATTCGAACGGAAACGAATGCACATGTCTAGTGCAGGATTTGGGGCTGATCTCAGGTGTGGAGGTGTATGAATAGGGACTGAACTGAGGTGTGGAGATGCAGGAATTGGTGCTGATCCAAGGTGAGAAGGTGCAGGAATTGGGGATGATCAGTAGACTGAAGGTGCAAAATGGAGGCTGATTAGTGGACTGAAGATGTAAAAACAAACGATACTGCTATGGCATGCTATTATTTACTGGCACGTGAGTTGTCTAATGCAAATTGACACTTAAAAATTTGTTGACCTCTGGTGTAGGGTGAAATATAGAGATGATGGATTTTTGTAGAAACACTGAAGAATAAGGCTCATGTGTTCAATCACGAACAATTTATAATCAATAACAATAGTAATATCTTTTACTTAAGATGGCCCTAGACAGCAGTGGGCTGAATGGAAAAAAAACAGATTCCTCCATCCACAAAGGTGGATGGAGAAATTCCCCCTGCCAGGACATTGTATTTTGACAGGGAGACTTTTCACTGTCAAACAACATTGGTCAAGCATGTTCTTTTGACAGAAGTTTATCACATGATTGACTTTTATCTAGCAGGGATGGCCACACACTGTTGAAAATGTGGTTGGTTCCTGCTCAACCAGTTGAATTTCAATCAGTGTATGAGTAAGCTTTACTCCTAATTCTTACTTTCCTCATAAGAACAAAAAGGTCACAATCACAATGTCACAATGAGAGTGAAGATAAGGCCCCTTTCACATGGAGCGGATCCGTCCTATCTTCTGTGTCTAGCAGTAAAGAGAGACAAGTATTCTGATAGCAATACGAAAGTGTGTCTGAGGCTAATACAAGGCGTCCCCCTTATATACATTTGTTAGTAGACAATATTCAATTAACAAATCAAATAACTTTCAATCAATACATGGGCTCTCTCATTCAAACAAAATTGATTGTTCAAAACCAACAACAGTAATTTAAAGGAAATTATTATGGTTTCTGGTATATTTTATTTACTTATTTGTGGGTATTTAAAGTGATATATTATTTCAGTTCTTTCTTTGCTTATGAAACCCTTGTTTTGAAAATAAGCATTTAAAGTGATTGTAAACCCACTTTGACAACTTGCACCTACAGGTAAGCCTAGATTAAGGTTTACCTGTAGGTGCAAGAAACATCTCCTTATCCTACACGGTTAAGGAGATATTTGTTGAAAACACAGCACCAACGTCTACAGCGCATGCGCGCCGTAGACAACGGCGCAGGCACACTAGCGGGCCGACTTCTTGCCGGTTTTCTGAATGGGATCTTGCCGGGCCGAGCGTGCATGCGTGTGACGTCATCACCGCTCTGACCAATCACAGCGCCGTAGCGGCGATAAAAGGAAGGGACATCGAGGCAAGTTGCCGGCCCGAGTGCGCATACGTGTGACGCCGCCGCCGCTCCAGAGGGGAACGAGGAGCAGTTCGGGGGCTTCGATCTCAGTTAAGTCATTCATAATGAGCTAGTATGCTATGCATACTAGCTCATTGTGCCTTTCTTTTGCAAGGTTTTTAAAAAAGAAATTAAAAATCAAGGGTTTACTTCCTCTTTAATATAAAATATACATAGGACCAATGGTTATCAGTGTATGATGATGTTTCTGAAGAGAAAGCCTAGTAAAAGCTGTGCTTTTCCATCTCCCGTTCTTTAAAAGGGTTTGTATGTAGCATTCTATACACAGGCAGGGACGGGATGTAGGGATATAATTGCGGTCACCCATTTGTTTATGGGTGTAGATTGGAGCTTGAGCTTTTTAGCTCTGTAAACAGTTTTTTTCATAGCCTTGGTTTGGCAAGCAGAAAAAAAAAGGAAAAATGGACATACAATATATTTATATTCCATATTATACATTTACCATATACAGTGCATCTAGAAAGTATTCACAACGCTTCATTTTTTCCACATTTTGTTATGTTACAGCCTTATTCCAAAATGGATTAAATGCATTATTTTCCACAAAATTCTACAGACAATACCCCATAATGACAATGTGAAAGAAGTTTGTTTGAAATCTTTGCAAATTTATTAAAAATAAAAAATGAAAAAAATCACATAAGTATTTACAGCCTTTGCCATGACACTCAAAATTGAGCTCAGGTGCATCCTGTTTCCACCGATCATCCTTGAGATGTTTCTACAACTTGATTGGAGTCCACCTGTGGTAAATTCAGTTGATTGGACATGATTTGGAAAGTCACACACCTGTCTATATAAGGTCCCACAGTTAACAGTGCATGTCAGAGCACAAACCAAGCCACGAAGTCCAAGGAATTGTCTGTAGACCCTGAGACAGGATTGTATCGAAGCACAGATCTGGGGAAAGGTACAGAATAATTTCTGCAGCATTGAAGGTCCCAATGGGCACAGTGGCCTCCATCATCCGTAAATGGAAGACGTTTGGAACCTCCAGGACTCTTCCTGGAGCGGGCCACCTAGCCAAACTGAGCGATCGGGGGAGAAGGGCCTTAGTCAGGGAGGTGACCAAGAACCCAATGGTCACTCTGACAGAGCAGAGAAGGGAAAAGAGAGGGCGCACCGACCTAGTGCATTACCAAAGGCTGGTTTATTAAAAATATATTTAAAAGATCATGAATACTCACAAACAAAGGCAAATAAAAGGCACATAACATTCCATCCAGGGATATAGCCTCTTCCTGGAACCAAATGAGCAGATGATCGAAGAGTCAAGATGATATATATTTACAGCTATGGCTGACGCGTTGCGGGAGCGAGCCCCCTTCTTCAGAGCCAAAAAGAATAATAGTGCCAGGGCGGTCCCTGCACAGTGTGCGGGGACTGTCCTGTCATCCGCCGGCTCAGCGGGGATCAGCGGATCGATCTTCACGGATCCGTCCCATGTGAAAGGGGCCTTACAGAAGAACAACAATCTCTGTAGCCCTCCACCAATCAAACCTGTATGGTAGTGGTCAGACGGAAGCCACTCCTTAGCCAAAGGCACATGACAGCCTGCCTGGAGTTTACCAAAAGGACTCTCAGACCATGAGAAACACAATTCTCGGTTCTGATGAAACAAAGATTGAACTTTTTGGCCTGAATGTCAAGCGTCATGTCTGGAAGAAACTAGGTACCACTCATCACCTGGCCAATACCATCCCTACCGTGAAGCATGGTGGTGGCAGCATCATGCTGTGGGGATGGTTTTCAGTGGCAGGAACTGGGAGACTAGTCAGAATCAAGGAAAAGATGAGCAATGTACAGAGACATCCTTGACGAAAACCTGCTCCAGAGCACTCTGGACCTCAGACTGGGTAAAGGTTCATCTTCCAACAGGACAATGACCCTAAGCACACAGCCAAGATAACAAAGGAGTGACTACGGGACAACTCTGTGAATGTCCTTGAGTGGCCCAGAAAGAGTCGAGACTTGAACCTGATTAAACATCTCTTGAGAGATCTGAAAATGGCTATGCACCGACACTCCCATCCAACCTGATGGAGCTCGAAAGGTCCTGCAAAGAAGAATGGGAAAAAATGCCCAAAAATAAGTGTGCCAAGCTTGTAGCATCATACTCAAAAAGACTTGAGGCTGTAATTGGGGCCAAAGATGCTTCAACAAAGTATTGAGCAAAGGCTGTGATGCTTATGTCCATGTGATTTTTATTAAATTTGAAAAGTTTCAAACAAACTTCTTTCACGTTGTCATTATGGGGTATTGTTTGTAGGATTTTGAGGAAAATAATGAATTTAACCCATTTTGGAATAAGACGGTAATATAACAAAATGTGGAAAAAGTAAAGCGCTGTGAATACTTTCCGTATGCACTGTATATACACTGTATATTTGCTTTTGTCTTTCTGAATGTATGAAACAAGGAGCAAAGTTCCTAAATATAACATATGTGTTTCCTTGTACTGAGAGTATAGATGCTTTCCTTGTCCTCTGTCTTTAATATTTTATGTTTTTGATTAAAAAAGATAAACCCCTACTTTTAAGAATAATTAGACAGTAATTAGAAGTCATTTCCCACAAAGGAAACATTATGCTCTGGAAATGCTAATAGCTTGAAGCAATTAGGACATTTCTTATCATTTGTATATCAAAGTGCAGTTAGCTGCATTCACACACGAAACATCTCTATATCTCAGCTCTGGATGGCACACCAGCTGTGGGAATCTGGCACTTCTGCCTATTATTTTGCTTTTCTTAGAGAAGCTGCTTCATCAATCTGTATAATATTTGAAACAAAAGTGTCAAGCTCCTGCAAAAGCTTGTCATGAGCTAGCTCCCATTTTACACCCCAAGCGACCAAACCAATTTTTCCAAATGCACTGATAACATGTACACGGTCTGAAAATTTACTGAAAATAAGGCTACTTTCACACTGAGGCGCTGGATGAGCTGGCGGTATAGCGGCGCTATTTTTAGCGCCGCTATACCGGTTTTTTTTGCCGCGATTTGCGGACGCTAGCGGGGGTATTTTAACCCCCGCTAGCAGCCGAAAAAGGGTTAAAAACGCCCGCAATAACACCTCTTTGCAGCGTTTTGCGGGCGTATTGGAGGCGCTACCCCATTGATTTCAATGGGCAGGGGCACTATAGGAGCGCTATTTTTAGCGCTCCTATTGCGCCTCAAAGATGCGGCTTGCAGGAGTTTTTTGACCCTCCTGCAAGCGCAATGCTCCAGTGTGAAAGCCCTCGGGCTTTCACATTGGCTACTATTGAGCGGCTTTTTTGGGGCGCATTGCAGGCGCTATTTTTAGCGCAATAGCGCCTGCAAAGCGCCTCAGTGGGAAAGGGGCCTAATATATTATCTGAAAGTACCCATAGATTTAAAGGGTAGTCTTTTTAGCACATGTCCCATAATGTTCTAACAAAGGTTATTCGTAATTACTTTTCAATTAAAATTACATTACTATAAATGCAAACAATATGATCTTCAGAATTCAAGTAAATTATAAACGATGAACTTGCATGCTTCTGAAGCAGTAAGATCAAAATCAGAAATATAGAAGAAATAGAAAATATATGAAAGCATAGTGAACTAATGGTACACTCTAAAATTGTTCTTAAACCCTTTGGGGTTACTCGATACATAATTGTTTACATTTTACAAATAACACAGCTTTCATATATGCCTGTTATATGTATGTTGTTTTAATTAATTCTTTTTTAAATATTTTGTTATAGTATTGCTTTACACTATAACTAAATGTCCCTCTTTTTTTTTTTATATTAAGATATACTGTAGATGAGGGTACCATACAGACATCACAAGTGTTGTTGCATTCAGGTAAATTCAGTAACCACATCCACGCAAGATAAATAATTTGACAGAAAAGAGTGCACATTACAATGTAAGTAGTCAATAATATAAATCCCATCTTTTTTATTAGCTTTATTCCTGTTATGTCCCCCCCCCCCCCCCATGCTAGAAATACTGGTAGGTCAACTGGCTTCTTCACAAATTTAACTCAAGTGTGTGTACGAGTATGGTAGAGAATTGGATTGTAAGATCCCTAGGGGGATGGAAAATTATGCAAATTGATCTATGTACTATATATAGTGCTGTGTAATATGCTGATGTTAGAGAAAAAATGCAAATATAATAATATTGTCATCTCCTTTTTTTGAGCTGACATGCCACTATGTAATGGTAAAAATTAGCTCTCCTTAGTGAGATTTTTGATTTACTGTACAGTACAGCTGCAAAATTCTTGCCAAAATGAGAATCACAATTTTTTTGCTTAGAATAAAGATCACGATTCTCTCAAAATTCTCGCAGCATAAAACCTTTTTCACATTATACAAAAAAAATTTGGGCTAACTTTACTGTTTTTTTTTTTTAATTCATTAAAGTAATATTTTCCCAAAAAATTGCATTTGAAAGACTGCTGTGCAAATACAGTGTGATATAAAATATAGCAACAACCACCATTTTATTCTCTAGGGTCTCTACTAAAATATATATATTTATATAATGTTTGGGGGTTCTAAGTCATTTTCTAGCAAAAAAATAAAATGATTTTAAACTTGAAACCAACAAATGTCAGAAAATGGTTTGGTGTTTAAGTGGTTAAACTTTCCTAATTTACACACAGAAGTATTTTCCTTTGATGTAAAAGACAAATTGTTACAATGTTTAGACTTAACGTTCCACTGATAAAGAATGTTCTGATACTTGGCAGACTGCCTGGATTTTACAGCGGTGGCTTCAGCAGAGCAGAGAGAATTCTCTGCATAGAAAGATCGGGAAATGCTTTGTCAAGATCGCAACGGGAAAAAAATTGTGATAACGATTCTTGATGATTAATCATGCAGCTCTACTGTACAGCCATCTTCTTTCAGGGAAAGTGTAGTGTAGGTTTAGCTAGGTTTTTACTGCTATCCAAAACTCTGTTAGACACATTTCCCCTCAATTTCTATCCTGCTGACATTTAATAGACAGGAAGCTATGGGAACTCTTTAACAACAACATATTTGTAAGCTCTCACGAACAGGGCCTTCCTGACCATCTTGTATTGAATTGTATTTTAACTGTACTGTACTGTGAATGTACTGTCTCCCTTATTTTGTGTAACACTTAGGCCTCATGCCCACTGGCGTTTTTACAGCTGCGTTTTTGAGCGTTTTTTACAGCTTAAAAACGCCTGTCCATGTTATTGTAAATATTTTTTTTTTTTTTTTTTTTTTTTTTTTGAAAAAAAAAAAAATAACGTCGGAGCTAAAAACGCGACCGCGCGTTAGTGCGCGTTTTTTGCGCGTTAGTGCGCGTTAGTGCGCGTTTTTGCGCGTTTTTTGACGCTCGCGTTTTTTCCTGCCTAGTTCTGACGCTGAGGAACGCACTGGCCCTGGGTTTTTTTTACAGCTTACAAACGCCTATGCTCTTTACAGCTCAAAAACGCCTAGGTGGGCATGAAGCTATAGACTAACATGGACAGGCGTTTTTAAGCTGTAAAAAACGCTCAAAAACGCGGCTGAAAAAACGCCCGTGGGCATGAGGCCTTATAGTGATTTGTTGGACCTTTACATTGTGCATAATAAGGAATTTTTTGAAATGCCTTTTTTTAGCAGAGAGGGAATCTGTAAATTTTTATTTTCTTGTTGGCACCCTAGTGCAGATTTGTCCTCACTTCCTGTCTGGTGAAATTGTTGACAGTAGGATAAGTGAGAAAAGTGCTCTTTAACAGAGCCCCGAAAAGCAGTAACAACCTGACACGTTCTAACACACACACACACACACACACACACTGTATCAGCTGGACATTTTCCTTTAATGTTGCAGTATGGCCCCTTCTCTTCTCTCCATGAACAGTGACATATTGTTTTCCTAAGACGATATGGATATAAACAGACCCCAGGTGTGTCCACTGTAGAGAGACAGAGTTTCCCATCACTGGACCCCAAGCCCTGGGACTCTAAACAGACAACGGGTAGCTATGAAGGCTTCATGGTACCGTCCTGATCACCAGGTTTCCACTGCTGTCCTTTCTGAGCATGCAATCCTGTTTCTGACAGCAATTGTCAAATTTGAAAACTGTACTTGCCTCAAATTAAAGCACATGAACTTTAATGGCATCCCAGTCTTTGTCAGTAGGGTTCAATATTGAGTTGGCCCACCCTTTACAGCTATAACAGCTTCAACTTTTCTGTAAATGCTGTCCACAAGGTTTAGGAGTTTGTCTATGGGAATGTCTGACCATTCTTCTTCACTCTAATTCACCCCAAAGGTGTTCTATTAGGTTGAGGTCACGACTCTGTGCAGGCCAGTCAAGTTCCTCCACCCCAAACTCGCTCATCTATGTCTTTATGGACCTTACTTTGTGCACTGGTGCGCAGTCATGTTGGAACAGAAAGGGGCCATCCCCAAAGTTGGGAGCATGAAATTGCCTGAAACCGAAGCCTGCGATGTCACCGCTGTCCCCTTTTCTACAAAGCATCCATCTTCCTTCCGTGTATCGCGGCTCCGGCGCTGTGATTGGCTGAAGCCACGATGACGTCACTCCCACGCATGCACGTGGGAGACGCCAGTCACGGCACGATCTCCTTTAGAAATGGCACGCTTGCCATTTCTAAAGGTTTCTAAAGTGCGCCTGCGCCGTTGTCTATGGCGCAAGCGCCGTAGACATCGGCGCCCATCTCGTTTGTAAATATCTCCTAAAACCGTGGAGGTTTGGGAGATATTTCCAGCACCTACAGGTAAGCCTTATTCTAGGCTTACCTGTAGGTAAAAGTGGTTGTATCGGGTTTACAACCACTTTAATGTACAATCTACAGAAGACTGTTGGCAGACATAGCATGTTGCTTTAGAAATAAAGAAATAAAGAACCTGTCTACATGTACATTTTGTTCTAGTTCCGCTTTAACACACCTATTGAGCCTCACTCACTTTCCATTGCCCACCCTCCCATTAGGTTCAGTTATCAATGAACCAAAAGGTGGCAACCCTTTATCAGGCTCTGAATAAATTGGAAGTTCCCAGCTACAGTGCCTTGAAAAAGTATTCATACCATAGTGCAAGTCTTTTTTGGGGATGTCTCTACCAGCTTTGCACATCTAGAGAGCGAAAAGCTCTGTCAGATTGGATGGAGAACAGCAATTTTCAAGTCTTGCCACCGATTCTCAACTGGATTAGGATTTAGGTTTTGGACTTTTACTGGTCCATTCTAACACATACATATTCCTTGAACTAAACCATTCCATTGTAGCTCTGGCTGTATATTTAGGGTCGCTGTCCTGCTGGAAGGTGAACCTCCTCCCCAGTCTCAAGTCTTTTGCAAACTCTAACAGGTTTTATTCTAAGAATGCCCTGTATTTGGCTCCATCCATCTTCCTATGAACTCTCACCAGCATCCCTGTCCCTGATGAAGAAAAGCATCACCACAACATGATGCTGCCACCACCATGTTTCACGGTGGGGATGGTGTGTTCAGGGTGATGTGCAGTGTTACTTTTCTGCCACACATAGTGTTTTGCTTTTAGGCCAAAAAGTTAAATTGTGGTGTCATCTGACCAGAGCACCTTCTTCACATGTTTGCTGTGTCACCCACATGGCTTTCTTTCAACAAGGGCTTTTTTCTTCCCACTCTTCCATAAAGACCAGATTTGTGGAGTGCACAGCTAATAGTTGTCCTGTGGACAGATTCTACAACCTGAGCTGTGGATCTCTGCAGCTCCTCCAGAGTTACAATGGGACTCTTGGCTGCTTCTCTGATTAATGCTCTCCTTGCCCGGCCTATCAGTTTAGCTGGACAGCCATGTCTTGGCAGGTTTGCAGTTGTGCCATACTCTTTACATTTTCAGATGATGGGTTGAACAGTGCTGCGTGAGATGTCCAAAGCTTGGGATATTTTTCTATAACTTAACCTTGCTTTAAACTTCTCCACAACTTTATTCCTGATCTGTCTGGTGGGTTCCTTGGCTTTCATGATGCTGTTTGCTCACTAAGGTTCTCTAACAAACCTCTGAGGGCTTCACAGAAAAGCTGTACACTGAGATTAAGGTACACACAGGTGGACTCTATTTACTAATTAGGTGACTTCTTAAGGCAATTGGTTCCACTAAATTTAATTTAGGGCTATCAGAGTAAAGGGGGCTGACTACAAATGCACGCCACACTTTTCAGATATTTATTTGTAAACAAAATTGAAAACCATTTATCTTTTTCCTTCCACTTCACAATTATGTGCCACTTTGTGTAGATCTATCACATAAAATCCCAATAAAATACATTTACGTTTTTGGTTGTAAATGTGAAAAATTTCAAGGGGTATGAATACTTTTTCAAGGCACTGTACATTTATATCAACAGACCTGTTTGTACTTCAATGTATTAATCTAATGAGAGATATCTAGTACACCTATTTTTCTGAATACAATAAAGAAAAAGGCCCTATAGTTTCATAAGCGCCAGTCAAGGTTATCTTTTGTTTAAACACTGATGTCTGGAAAGGATGGAACGATAACCTTGAATTTACACATACATACCAGTGGATTAATTTAACCACAGGTGTACATGAACATATATCTTCAGTTGCAAACACAAGGCAGAAGTAATTGCCTTGAAGCCTAGTGGGATTTTTTCTCTTTTCCAGTGTGATGAATTCCAACTACTGTGTTTGGCTTTTTCTCTGTAAATCCCTTCATTAAAGCTCTTGAGGTTGGAGGAATTCCTAGCATCTTTTATTAAAGGACATAAAAAAAAGTGCCCTGAGCAACAAGAACCCTGCTTCACAATACAACTCTCCAGCAGAAAATATTTCTGACTATGTGTCTTTTCAGGGCCAGATTAAGAACATCATGGGCCTGCTGCTGAGGATTTTGGTGGGGCCTTTTATAAATAATAAATAAATAAATGCGTGGGAATGACATCAACACAGCCCGACCAAGGCAAGTGATCAAAGGCACAGAATCCAGAAGGAAGACCGGATGAAGATGGAAGCGCTCAGGCCCCGCCGGATTGATCACAGCGCAGCACTGGAGGGCTCAGTCTGACAATTTAAGTGTACCTGTGCTAATATGCTGTGCATACTTGTACATTGTGGCATAACCTACTTCAGGGCCTCTAAAAAGTAGTAAGAAAAAAGAAAAAAAGAAAAAAGAAGGGTTTGGTGTCACCAGTGACACACCTCCATCCCTGAATTTCATGAAAAAAAGAGAGATTCGCCCTTGGGACTTTGAGTGAGGTGAGCACTGTTAGGCCAATAAAAAAATCGCAAGAATAATTGCAGTGTATATTTATTCAGGTAAAAAGCAGTACATACATTGATGTCATGAACATGGGCCAATTCATACAAAATACAAGACCAATATAAATTAGGTAAAATGATATTACGAGTATCTGACAGTAATTATGTAAACACATAGGCATCAAAAGTAACCCGACGCGTTTCGCGAGGCTTGGCTCGCTCTTCAGGGGTAGATGCACGTAGTGTACCTAAAATGAGAGTGATAGTATAAAGCATGATATGAAGGCACAGGGGGGGGGGGGGCTTGAATATGGAAAACCCCATACTCACCACTGGACATTGCCAAAAGACAGCGGGGGTGAAGCTCAAACGGCGGCAGCGACTGTCTCACCAGGGAGCTGAGGAGGCGGAGCCAAACAAAGCTCCAAATCAGAGTCAAACGGAAGGAAGGCCCAGCATGGATGGAATAGGTGTAACCCCAAGAGTGTCAGTGAATCCAAGAGGAATGTTGGCTCTAAATATAAATATGTATATTGAATAATTAAAATATGGGAGTATACAAGTATATGGTAACATATATGTCTTTGCATGTATAAAAGACATGAGCCAAGAATGGTTAGAGTATGGAGACTGAGGGGGAGAGTGAAAAAATACTCTCTTTTTTTCTAAAAAGTAGTAATGTTAGAGAAGTTTACTACCACTTTAAAGCGGAGGTCCACCCAGAAAAAAAAAATTCATTAAAAATCCCCCCCAAAAAAGGAAAAAAATTAATAGAAAAATAAATAAAAATTATACTCACCTGAAATGCCTGTTGCTATGCGGAAGTCCCCTAATCTGCCTCTACTGTGCCTCTTCCTTGTCCTCGGATTGAGAACTTCCGTTTCCTCTTATTGAATGGGGCGCACTGCCTTCTGGGAACTGTGTGTATCCCTGGAGGCAAGCCGCCCATTCACAAAGCGCCGTGCGAGTGGCGCATGCGCAGTAGGCAGTGACAGCCTGTTTCCTTTAGTCAGGATGGAGGAGTCGGGAGCCTGGCAGCAGCAATCGATCGCCGTGGCGGGACCGACATCGCGGGCGAGTAGGACAGGTAAGTGTCCTTATTAAAAGTCAGCAGCTACACTGTTAGTAGCTGCTGACTTTTTAAAAATAAAATAAAACCTGCACCTCCGTTTAATATCACAGGATCCCAGGAGCCTCTCATTGGGCCTCCTACTGACCCGGTGACCCTTGGGCAGTGCCTAAGTGCATAGTTGCCAACATTTAAAAAATATTTTCAGGCACACTTTTTTTTAGAAGTGCTATATTTAGAGTAGCTGACATCCCCTATGTTCCTCTATACATCACAGTAGTAATCACAAAATTAAATGAGTACTAATAATGGGGCAGAACAAATATGTTGAACTAACAAAATTGTGCCCATTCTAGAGCTGGTAACATTGAGGATATTCAGTATAATTTTAAAGAACTGTTTTTGTGGGTAAGCGGCATAGGGGGAGGGAGTATGGACGGTATAAAAGTGGGAAATATGCGCAGGTGAGGGGAAGGAATGTGGAGGGTCTAACAGTGGGCACTCGGTACAAGAGAGGAGTGCGGAGGGTATGGCAGAAGGTACTATGTACAGGAGAGGAGTGTGAATGGTATGACAGTGAGCAGTATGCACAGCAGAGGAGTGTGGAGGGTATGCCAGTGGGCAGTATGTACAAGAGAGGAGTGTGGGAGTATGACAGAGGGTAGTATGTACCGGAGAGGAGTGTGGAGGGTATGACAGTGGGCAGTATGTACAGGAGAGAAGTGTGGAGGGTATTACAGTGGGCAGTACAGGAGAGGAGTGTGGAGGGTATGAAAGTGGGCAGTATGTACAGGAGAGGAGTGTGGAGGGTATGATGGGGGCAGTATGTACAGGAGAGGAATGTTGAGAGAAAGACAGTTGGCAGTATGTACAGGAGAGGAGTTTGGAGGGTAAGGTTGGTTTACAGTATGGAGAGGAGTGTGGAGGGTATGACAGTGGACAGTATGTACAGGAGAGGAGTGTGGAGGGTATCACAGTGGGTGGTATGTACAGGAGAGGAGTGTGGATGGTATGATAGTGGGCAGTATGCACAGGAGAGGAGTGTGGAGGGTATGACAGCTGGCGCTATGTACAATAGAGGAGTTTATGAACGTAGGCAGTATGTACAGGAGAGGAGTGTGGAGGGTATGACAGCGGGTGCTATGTATAGGAGAGAAGTGTGGAGGGTATGACAGTTAGCAGTATGTACAGGAGAGAAGTGTGGAGAGTATGACAGTGGGCACTATGTATAGGAGACAAGTGTGGAGAATATGACAGTGGGCACTATGTACAGGTGAGGAGGATGAAGGAATCTGGGAAGGAAAAATGTAAAGGTTTGTGGAAGGATGTTTAGGGACTGTGTAGTGGTTAAGCGGGCCATACATGGATTGAAATTAAGCCAATTAAGCAGAGACCAGCCATAGTCGATCTATGTATGGGCTAGCTAGTTTTACACAAGTCAATCTATTATCTGACTTGAGTACAACCAGACTGTTAGGTTTTTCCCAAAACAATCAATCAGTGCTGCCAGCTATAGTTAGCAACACTGATCATTGTATTCACAGGCAGAACACAATAACACTGCAGGAGTGATTCCCCCATCCACAGATTAGCAGGTGAGAGGGTGTGTGGGGACAGGCTGGGGAAAGATACTAGTCAGTGGCTGGGTAGGCACTGGCTAGTATCAGAGCTAGATACACACAGGTTACATACGCTACGATCGTTAGAGCGAGAGCAATAATTCTAGCACTAGACCTCCTCTGTAACTCTAAACATGTAACCTGTAGAAAAAATATAAAGCATCGTTTGTATACAAAAAAAAAAATGTGCTAACTTTAGGGGTTTTTTTTATGAATGAAAGTTTTTTTAAAAAAAAAATACTGTATAACGTACAAAGTTTCAAAGATCACCATTTTATTCCCTAGGGTGTCTGCTAAAACAGTATATATAATGTTTGAAGGTTCTGAGTGATTTTCTAGCAAAAAAAAAAAAATGATGATTTTTACATGTAGGAGAGAAGTGTCAGAATTGGCCTGGGTGGCAAGGGGTTAATTACCATAAGTAATATACAAATAATTAGTATAAGCACTGTGAGCTCATCTGCTCAGTCTGCTGCAGAGTGTGTCAGTTTGTATTTAAACTGGCCGCTCTGTATGTAGCTTCTGACAGGCTGCACAAGCATCCCCGTATCTCCATAGCAGCCCCATATTTTAACCAGTGGTGGGGTAAGTCTTCAGCTACATACCCCCCAAATGCGGGATTTCTGTGACCCCTGGTCTCCGAGCTACAACCCTCGAAGTCGATTTTTTGTTTTTTGGGCAAATGGGCCTATCTTGAGAAAAGGGCCTGGAGCTGCAGCTCCAATAGCCCCTATGTTAATCCGGCCTTGTGTCTTTTGCATCCAGGGATGTATGATAGTTAATATCTTACTATGCATTATAACCACAGCCGCTTACTAAAACATAGTAATGATTTTCCACATGTCTAAAGTAACCTTTTATACAAATGGAAGGTCCACTTTCATGCCATCCCCATGTTGCCCAAACAAAAGTGGCTGCAAAAAACATAAATAAAAAAAAAATGTTACAAAAAAATATATATATGTATATATACACAGTGGGTACGGAAAGTATTCAGACCCCCTTAACTTTTTTACTCTTTGTTATATTGCGGCCATTTGCTAAAATAATTTAAGTTCATTTTTTTCCTCATTAATGCACACACAGCACCCCATATTCACTGTGCCCATGCCTCACTGTGCCCATGACTAGACTGACGTTTAACATGGGAGTCCATGGAAGGGGTGCCTGGCTTTGAAAGATTGGTGTTCCCCCAGACAAAAAACTTTGCACACTTATAGAGGAGAAATGTGGCTACATGTGTGCCAAGTTTCGGGTCCAGGGACCTATGACCGGCCGGTACTGGGTCCCCAAAGTCACCGGAGAAATGACCGTTTAAGGAGTCTATGGAAGGGGTGCCCGTCTTTGAAAAATCAGTGCTCCCCGGCCATAGGTCCCCCAGACAACAAACTTTTTGCACTTATAGAGGAAGAGTGGGGCTACATGTGTGCCAAGTTTGGGGTCCAGGGGACCTACGGCCGGCCAGTACCGGGTACCGGGTCCCCAAAATCCGGGAGATCTGGCGCAAAAAGGTGACTCGAGTATAAGCCGAGGGAGGCATTTTCAGCACAAAAAAACGTGCTGAAAAACTCGGCTTATACTCGAGTATATACGGTACTTGTTTTTTCTTTGTTCACCACCGCTCTGTTCATCCAGTGGGAGCAAACAAAGAAAGTTCTGGGAATGCCCAAGTCGCTAAAGTCTGAGTTTAAAAAGGGAACTGCCTGACTGCTGCTTCTGCTTGAGCGTCAGGGGACAGGTCTGGCGCTGGCAGTTCAGAAGTCATAATCCCTGGTTAGGAAAATAACAGTAGAGGCTGCTGGGCTGACATGAGTGGAGGAAACCATGGTGTCAGGACTCCGGCCCCGGCGCTGTGTCATATGTACTGTAGATCAGACTCCTTATTCCCCTCCTCCCTCCTTAGGGGGCACTCTGGTGGATGATGTAAGGGGGCACTCTGGTGGATGATGTAAGGGGGCACTCTGGTGGATGATGTAAGGGGGCACTCTGGTGGATGATGTAAGGGGGCACTCTGGTGGATGATGTAAGGGGGCACTCTGGTGGATGATGTAAGGGGGCACTCTGGTGGATGATGTAAGGGGGCACTCTGGTGGATGATGTAAGGGGGCACTCTCAAGGAGGATGTAGGGGGGCACTCTCAAGGAGGATGTAGGGGGGCACTCTCAAGGAGGATGTAGGGGGGCACTCTCAAGGAGGATGTAGGGGGGCACTCTCAAGGAGGATGTAGGGGGGCACTCTCAAGGAGGATGTAGGGGGGCACTCTCAAGAAGGATGTAGGGGGGCACTCTCAAGAAGGATGTAGGGGGGCACTCTCAAGAAGGATGTAGGGGGGCACTCTCAAGGAGGATGTAGGGGGGCACTCTCAAGGAGGATGTAGGGGGGCACTCTCAAGGAGGATGTAGGGGGGCACTCTCAAGGAGGATGTAGGGGGGCACTCTCAAGAAGGATGTAGGGGGGCACTCTCAAGAAGGATGTAGGGGGGCACTCTCAAGAAGGATGTAGGGGGGCACTCTCAAGAAGGATGTAGGGGGGCACTCTCAAGAAGGATGTAGGGGGGCACTCTCAAGAAGGATGTAGGGGGGCACTCTCAAGAAGGATGTAGGGGGGCACTCTGAAGGATCTAAGAGTGCTCTGGAGGCACTAAGTTAGTACCACCAAAGTGCCCTCTTAGATCCCCCAGAGGGCCCCCTTTCATCCTCCAAAGTGCCCCCTTAGTACTACTAAGGGGCCACTCTGGATATTGAATACACAATAAAAGGAAGTACATATAGAACATATCAACAAATTACAATATTTAAAAAAAATATTTATATGCTAAATATAAATGTGATCAATACTCTTTGACAGGTTTGTCATGCACCTGTATTTTCTACAGTGATTTCTTGATTTATGCTGACACTATATTTGCAGAAATTAAATGGAATAACACAAAGTTGCATGTGTAAAAAAAAAAATTAGTATAACAAGCAATCAATTTTGAATGATCAATGTGTGTGCATGTATGAAGAGTTAACTGTAGGCTAACAGTGGACCACAAAATAAATAGGACAGGCCATCTTTAGGCCTTAGAGTGAAAATGCCTTTCATGAGAAAATGCTGTTCAATATAATGCCGATTGGGCAGACTTAGAATAAAGAACAATGCCTAAGGAGTATCTTCAAAATGACTTCAATGTTGATGCTAAGTACTGGCAAATATATGATATGATGTCAAGACCCATATTCCATGTTAAAAGTGCAATCACTTCCCTATTTAAGGCTTATACATACTGCTAATAGTGCTGTACAGTAATGGATATGTCACTAAAAGAGCAACAAAGTTTAAGGAATTGCAATAAGCAGATTGGTTTACCCTAAACAGAATCACATTGGATCAGGATAATTCCACAAAATGATTGGAATCCGCCACCAGATTCCTGTCTTGCTACCGTTTGTAGGAAGCTTTTGGTCAGGGAATGAGTGAGACTCAAGCCTCGTACACACGGCCGAGATTCTCGTCGAAAAAAACATGTCGTTTTTTTCGACGAGATTCTTGGACAAGAAAATTGTCCCGGCCGAGTGTACACACGCTCGATTCAAAGAACCCGCGGTTCTTTGAATGGAGCGAACGCGGTGACGTCATTGAATACGACGAGCATGCGCTCGTCACATTCAATGCCGTCGCCGCCATCTTGGTATACCCTACGTATGCCTAGGAAGCTACCGCGCATGCGTCGAATTCATTTCGAACATGCGCAGGCTTCCGGGAGGACAGGTAAGTGTACACACACTCACTTTTCTCGTCGAGAAACATGCCGACGAGAATCTCGACGAGAAAATAGAGAGCAGGTTCTCTATTTTCTCGTCGAGATACTTGTCGCTTTTCTTGACGAGAAACCATACACACAAACGAGTTTCTCGGCAAAAAATCTCTGGCAGCAAGTTTCTTGCTGGTTTTTGCCGAGAAACTCGTTCGTGTGTACGAGGCCTCAGTGTTGACTCTCCTTTTATTAAAGGTTACGTAAACCCTAACAATATCATAGCTCCCAACTGTCCCTGATTTCGAGGGACTGTCCCTGATTTGGAGCAAAGTCCCTCTGTTCCTCTTTCCTCCTCATTTGTCCCTCATTTTGGTCTGATCTCTGTAGTTGTATATAAAATGCACTTTTTATCTATTAAAAAGTGTTTTCCAGCACTAAACCTTTCATCTGATTTCTAAATTGCTGCATTTGTAAATTCCAAAAGCCAATATAAAGGAATAGTAGTGGTAAAAAGGCACTTGTGGGTTTAACCAGTCTTGTTTTTTATTGTACAATTCTCCTTTAACCACTTAAAGGGGTTGCTCCACCGGAAAAAAAAAATTTAAAGCCAGCAGCTACAGCTACAGCAGCTGCTGGCTTTTAATATTTGGACACTTACCTGTCCTGGAGTCCAGCGACGTCCGCAGCAGAGGACGAGCGACCGCTCGTCGCTCTGCTGCTCCCTCCGCCATCCTCGCTGAGGGAACCAGGAAGTGAAGCCCTGCGGCTTCATGCCCGGTTCCCTACGGCGCATGCGCGAGTCGCGCTGCGCCGTTCTGATTGGTGCTCCTGTGTTCTGGGAGCCGAGTGTCTCCCAGAACACCAAGGGAAGTCTGCGGGAAGTGACGTAACTCCCGCAGATTCCCGGAGACAGGACTCCCGGATGTGGGTGAAAATACCTGTCTTAGACAGGTATCTTCACCCCCCTCCCCCCTGAAAGGTGTCAATTGTGACACCGGAGGGGGGGAGGGTTCCAAATAAAGGGATTTTTATAACAGCTTACCTGTAAAATCCTTTTCTTGGAGTACATCACGGGACACAGAGCGACTTAGTCATTACTAATGGGTTATATAGTTTACCTTCAGGTGTTGGCACTGGCCAATTCCAAACCGGAAGTACCCTCCCCTATATAAGCCCCTCCCACCCGGGAGCACCTCAGTTTTGTAGCCAAGCAATAAGTGTCCCAAAAAGAGGGGTGGGAGCTCTGTGTCCCGTGATGTACTCCAAGAAAAGGATTTTACAGGTAAGCTGTTATAAAAATCCCTTTTTCTTTTTCGTACATCACGGGACACAGAGCGACTTAGTCATTACTAATGGGACGTCCCAAAGCAATGCCAAATGAGGGGGGGGGTACATAAGCTGGGCGCCATCAGGCATGAGGATCTTTTGCGGCCTGCAACACACTGCGCCCAAAGGCGACATCCTCCTGACTTCTAACGTCTACCTGATAGAATCTAGTAAACGTGTGTACCGAAGACCATGTTGCGGCCTTACATACTTGAGCCAGGGAGGCCTGGTGATGCACTGCCCATGAAGTTCCAACCGCTCTTGTGGAGTGCGCCCTAACTTTGAACGGAGGCGGTCTCTTTCTCAAGCCATAGGCTTGTATTATGACCTGTCGAATCCACTTGGCTAAAGTAGATTTTGATGCTGCCTGACCCCTTCTGGGGCCTTCCGGCAGAACAAACAAAGAATCCGTTCTGCGAATCTGAGCAGTGGCTTTTAGATAAGCTTTAACTGCTCTTACCACATCCAAAGAATGTAATAACTTTTCCTCTACTGAGATAGGTTTGGGGAAAAAAGAAGGAAGAACCACATCTTGGTTCAAATGAAACCTCGATACCACCTTAGGAAGAAAGGCTGGATGAGGACGTAATACTACTCTGTCCTTATGGACAACCAGATATGGCTCCTTACAGGACATAGCTGCTAATTCCGACACTCTTTTAGCCGAACAAATGGCTACTAAGAAAACCAATTTCCTGGTGAGAAGAACCAAGGAAATGTGTTGTAATGGTTCAAACGGTTGTTTCTGTAGAACCGACAGAACCAGGTTTAAGTCCCAAGGACATATGGGAATACTAACCGGAGGGCTAATACGCATCACTCCTTGTATAAAGGCTTTGACTAGTGAATGCGAAGCCAAGGGCCTTTGAAAAAATATTGACAAGGCCGAAATCTGACCCTTGATAGTACTCAAGGCCAGCTTCCTATCTACAGCCCACTGTAGGAAGTCCAGAATCCTCCCTATCATGTACTTACGTGGATGCCATTTCTTGGTCTCACACCACGTAATGTACGCTTTCCAGATCCTATAATAGATCTGCCTGGATACCGGTTTCCTGGCATTGATCATGGTAGATACCACAGAATTAGAGAGCCCTCTCTTTTTCAGAATGTGGGCTTCAATAGCCAGGCCGTCAAACCTAGGGCTGGTAAGGAAGGGTGGTATATCGGTCCTTGCGACAGCAGGTCCGGACGAAGTGGGAGGGTCCAAGGACTCCTCACTGACATTTTTACCATCTCCGCGTACCATGCCCTTCGGGGCCACGCTGGAGCCACCAGAATCACTGGTTTCTTTTCTACCCTGATTCTGCGGAGTAATCGCGGTAACAATTGTGGCGGTGGGAATGCATATATCAGCTTGAACCGATCCCAAGGGAACACTAGGGCATCCGAGCCGCAAGCTAGGGGATCCCTTGTGCGAGACACAAACCTGTCCACCTTTGCGTTGAATCTGGATGCTAGCAGATCTACATCCGGTGTTCCCCACCGCTGGCATATTGCCTGGAAAACCTCGGGGTGAAGAGACCATTCCCCCGGGCATAATTGTTGGCGACTTAGAAAGTCCGCTCTCCAATTTTCCACTCCTGGGATGAAAACCGCAGATATGGCTGGGACATATCTTTCTGCCCACTCCAGGATGCAATTTGCTTCCTTCTGGGCTGCACGACTTTTGGTGCCACCCTGATGATTGATATATGCCACTGCCGTGGCATTGTCTGATTGAATTCTGACAGGGGACCCCTGGAGTTTGGATGTCCATGCTACTAGGGCATACCGGGCTGCTCGTATCTCTAAGAGATTGATGGGCAGGGCCTTTTCTGCTTCTGACCACCTGCCCTGGAGAGACCATTGCTCCAGCACTGCCCCCCAGCCGATGAGGCTGGCATCTGTAGTGACCACCTTCCAAGAAACCGGACTGAAGGGTTTCCCTCTTTCCAGATTCTGGGGCACCAACCACCAATGGAGGCTCTTGCGAACGGAAGGGGACAGGGACATTGGTAAGTCTAAAGCCTGAACTTTTTTGTTCCAGGCTGACAGTATGGCCCTTTGCAAATTCCTTGAATGGAATTGACCGTAGGGTACCGCTTCGAATGAAGCCACCATCTTTCCCAGCAGCCTCATGCAGAGACGTATGGATGGTTTTCTTTTTGTACCCACTAAGTGGGTCAAATTTCTTAAAGACGACACCTTCTCTGGAGGTAAGAAAATCTTTCTCTGATTTGAATCCAGCCTTAGCCCTAAGTATTCCAGACTTTTGACTGGTCTTAGAGCTGACTTGTCCCGGTTGATAATCCAACCGTGATATTCCAGATACTCGATTGTCTTGTGAATAGCTACTTCCAGCTTTTCCACTGAGTGGTCTATTAGTAGCAGGTCGTCTAGATACGCCATTATCGTTACACCCTGTGTTCTTAGATTGGCCAATAATGGGGCCAGAATTTTTGTGAACACTCGTGGTGCTGTGGCCAGACCGAAAGGTAAGGCTCTGAACTGAAAATGGCGCCCTTCTACTGCAAAGCGTAGAAATTTCTGATGGGCCGGAAAGATGGGAATATGCAGATAAGCATCCCTTATGTCGATCGAGGCTAGCCATTCCTGCCCTTGTAGGGCGGTGGCCACTGATCGGATCGACTCCATCCGAAAGGTCCTGATATTTAGGAACTTGTTTAGCCCTTTTAGATTTAATATGGGCCTCACGTCCCCATTTGGTTTGGGGACTGTGAAAAGGTTCGAGTAAAACCCGAATCCGCTTTCTTCCAGGGGAACCTTCATGATTACCCCTTGGAGCAATAGTTGTTCTAGTGCCAGAAGGAGGGATCCTCTCTTTTGGGGATCTCTTGGCACGTTTGACCTCATAAATTGGGCAGGAGGAGTGCCTTTTAACTCCAGCTTGTATCCCAGACTTACTGCGGAGAGCACCCATCTGTCTCTGATGGTGTCCCGCCAGGTCTCTGTGAACAACTGAAGTCTTCCCCCCACCCGATTGAGCGGGGGCAATACTTCATGCCTTAGGGGGAGGTTTTGTACCTCTCTTGATCCAGGGCTTCTTGTTACCCTGTGATTGTCCCTGATTTCTGCCCCCTGAATTTGACCGCGGAGGCCGTCGGAACTGCTTCACAGCCGATGTGCCCGGGACTGGAGAGGTAGGCCTCTTAAAAGAAGGACTTCTACCCTTGTTCTTAACCGGTAAGAGTGAACTTTTACCGGCAGAAATTTTCTGGATATATTTGTCCAGATCTTCTCCAAATAAGCGTTCTCCATGAAATGGGAAGCTAACCAGCAGTTTTTTACAGGGAGCTTCAGCAGACCAGTTTTTGAGCCACAGAAGCCTACGCATATGTACTATAGACAGCGTAAAGCGGGAGGCCTGTTGGATTGTATCCTTTATGGCGTCCACCGCAAAACACAAGGCTCTAGGCAGGTCAGCTAAGGCATGAGCCTGCTGATCTGGTAAGTCCCTTAAGACTTGTTTCAACTGATCTTTCACTGCTTGGCAGACTCCAATCGCTGCTACCGCAGGTTGTGTCACCATACTTGCTGTAGAGAAAGCAGATTTTAGTAAAGACTCCAATTTTTTATCTATTGGGTCTTTGAACATTGGAACATTATCTACTGGACATGTCAGTGATTTGTTAACAGAAGAGATGGCTGCGTCCACTATAGGGACCCTCCATTTTCTTATGAACTTATCCTCCATGGGATAGATCACCGGAAATCTCTTGGGGGGAGCAAATATTTTATCAGGATGCTCCCAATCCTGGTAAATAAGCCCTTCTAATAAAGGGTGGATTGGGAAGGAACAGACCGCCTGGGGAGCTTTTAGCGACCCCAGCGAGGAAACCGTAGTGGATGGTGGTTCCGCCAGAGGCATTTTAAATGCTGATCGGACCATGTTAGTCAGAGACTGAACCCATAATCTTTCAGCCTGAGAAGCTGAGAAAGGTTCTTCCACTGTTGATTCCTCTATAAGTGAATCAACCTCATCCTGATCCCCTTCAGGTAGGTCGATCTCTGTGTGGGGCTGTTCCTCCACTAACAGGCACTCTGAAGGAGGAGACGGAGATCGGACGCGCTTTTCCTGTGACAGGGAAGCAGCGATCAATGCTGTTAATCTCTCTTCCAATCCTCCCAGAGTTGAGGATAAAACCTCCTCTGTTATATATACAGGAGCAGGTGGACTGGGGACAGCCGCAGCACCAGGCATTCCTGCGGGGTTTCTACGGCTACTGACCTCTGCATTCTCAGGGGAGATTGGTGCAGTGCAAGCATGCCCAATATCCTCAGAGCCCGATGGAGACCCCTTTGGCTTCCTGGAAGATTTATTTCCGGAGCGTCTGGACGACATATCCTTTAAGCACAAAGCTGAGGTATTCCCGTCGTCATACACCAATTTTTGCTGGTAATAGTCTAACACAGGTGCTGCTATATACCAGCTGGTGTCCACTAAAGTGCCTTTCTATGGGGATGCCTGCATCAACCGCCTCTGTGTGCCACTGTTTGTTGCTAGCTCTGTTTGCATGCAGCTGACACTTGTACTGTGTCTTTTAACCATGCTGGGACGCCCGCACATGCGCAGAAGCGCCGCGGCGCGCATCGAGCGTCATCCACCCGCCCCGCCCCTTTTTTTTCATAGGAGGCGCGTGCACGCGCCCGCGCGCGCGCCCGTGCGCCAATGGCGCCCTTTTCGAAAACCAACAGAGGACTAGGAGCCAGGGCCCTTTTTGCCGGAGGGCCTGTGCGGTGGATGAACGCAGCAACAGGGCAGAGGAAGTGGATTCCCTCAGAGAAACTTACCAGCTGCCTGGATCTTTTGAGTTGAGAAAACCAAAGATCCACATTTACAAGAAAAATGGACTACAGCGGCCTCTAGTGGTTTAACACAGGTACCGCGGTCCCTGTTTTTTTTTTTTTTTTTCTTGACTACTATTAAAATTTTACATTTTCAGTAGTTATAGGCAAACACAGATATTTAGCGGGAATACCGTTAGGTAACAGACAGAAAGACAAATTAGGCTTGGGGGTCCCCCAATAGAACCAAGTTCCTGAGGGCCCCCACTTACCTGATCCCCGCCGCAGGACTTTGTTTGGTCCACAAAAGTCCAAACTTCACCTATCACGGCAGGCATTGTAATTAAACCTTCAGGGACCGGGTTCCCAAGGATTCCACTCCCCTGGACCTGTATAGCACCCTGCACAGACAGCGTCTTGGTCGTGGGTATGACCAGAGCTCTGGATCCCAGGGTCCAGCCCTCCTAAGAGAAGCATTACAGGCAAAACCTTGCTCTTCTGCTGCAAGGCCCGGGTACCGACCGTTTAGCTATGAAGCTTTTTTGGTGGGATCCGGAACAGCTTACTAAGGCCCAAAAGAACCTGTACGCAAGCCCAGTGAAAACACATGTTACTCTTTGGCCAACACCTTAGACACTGGCAAAAAACTGAGGTGCTCCCGGGTGGGAGGGGCTTATATAGGGGAGGGTACTTCCGGTTTGGAATTGGCCAGTGCCAACACCTGAAGGTAAACTATATAACCCATTAGTAATGACTAAGTCGCTCTGTGTCCCGTGATGTACGAAAAAGAAAGCAAAAGTTGCTATTTAGGGTGGAGCTCCACTTTAAGGACCTTGCCTGTTTTTCAGACTCTGTGTTTACAAGTTTAAAACAGTTTTTTTTGCTAGAAAATTACTTAAAACCCCCAAACATTATATATTGCCTTTTTTCGATCACCCTAGAGAATAAAATGGCGGTCATTGCAATACTTTTTGTCACACCGTATTTGCGCAGCGGTCTTACAAGCGCACTTTTTGGGGGAAAAAATTCACTTCTTTGAACTAAAAAATAAGACAACAGTAAAGTTAGCCCATTTTTTTTTATATTGTGAAAGATAATGTTACGCCGAGTAAATTGATAGCCAACATGTCACGCTTCAAAATTGCGCCCGCTCGTGGAATGGCGTCAAACTTTTACCCTTAAAAATCTCCATAGGCGACGTTTAAAAAAATCTATAGGTTGTATCTTTTGAGTTACAGGGGAGGTCTAGGGCTAGAATTATTGCTCTCGCTCTAACGATTGCGGCGATACCTCACTTGTGTAGTTTGAACACCGTTTTTATATGCAGGCGCTACTCACGTATGCGTTTGCTTCTGCGCGCGAGCTCGTCGGGACGGGGCACTTTAAAAAAAATATATTTTTGTTTTCTTATTTATTTTACTTGATTTTATTTATTTTTACACAGTTTTAAAAAAAAAAAAAATTGGTCACTTTTATTCCTATTACAAGGAATGTAAACATCCCTTGTAATAGAAAAAAGCATGACAGGTCCTCTTAAATATGAGATCTGGGATCAAATAAAAAATAAAAAAAATTCCCTTTAAGTCGTATGGGCGGAGCTGACGTTTTGACGTCACTTCCGCCCTGCTATGGTATGGAGACGGGTGGGGGCCATCTTCCCCTCACTCGTATCCATACCACAGAGGGACAAGGACCCAATCGCCTCCGCCGCTACCGACGGCTCCGGTAAGCGGCGGAGGGTGAGGGAGAGCGGCGGGAGGGGGGCCTCTCCCGCCGCCGATAACGGTGATCTCGCGGTGACTCCGCCGCAGAGACCACCATTATAATTTACAGAACCACTCACAGAAAAGATGGATATCTCAGTTGTGACAGCAGCTGCGGCCGTTGCCGAGATATCCATCTTTAAAGTGCCGACGTATATGTACATGAGCTGGTCGGCAAGTGGTTAAGGGGGCATAGCAGGGGGTGTGTTTTATGCCTGCATACTTTTGCTGATAGGTGTCCCTCATTCCTATCTCAAAATGTTGGGAGGTATGCAATATACTTCTCCTGCTTGGTCTGTTTAAATATACCGCTAAAAGTGTTTTCTTACTTGTGCTGTTTGCCTGTGCTGAATTGTTACCAATATATCGATGCTAGATATCTCTGAAGAATATAGAATCCCTCCCTCTATGCTGTGAAAATGAGTTGAGAGGGATGTGTTCTATTGTCCTATAATGACAACATTATTACCCTAGAACAGGAAGTGTGTTGCTGGCATGATCATCAGGGGAAAAAAGCGATTGCAGCCATCACATCTAGGGACTGATAAGATGCAATATATGGAATTTTTCTTCTTGGGTTTAAATACACTATAGCTGATAGGAAATGTAGATCATTTTCAGTTTAGACTTCTTGCCACCATGATGTCACTGCTCTAATAAAGAATTTGTACATTTCAATTATGTGGGATAAAGGCTGGGTGCCTAGAGCTTAAGTAAACTAGAAAGGGGTCCAAAAGGACCCATTTATTGTTTAATTTCATGTCAATATACATTCCATCCTGAAATTTTCTCATCACTTTATGTCATTGTTGCACAGTAAAACCTACGATAAAGCTGTAGACCAAACAACAAAAGATTACTCCTAATCCAGTGCTGGGGGGTTATGGCTACAAACCACTTGAGGCATACCTCGGAAAAGTCATAAAAGTGTCTATGTCACGTGTCTATGCCATGTGATTAAACCATTTTATTGTGAAATTAAAGTTAAAGGATTCCAAGAATGGCTGACAGACAATTGATGTTAAACATCAAGCTTTAATATGAATCTCGATCTCACACAAAATTCGGCAGGCTGACTAATGGACATCAGGGCCGGTGCTGGGGGCAGCAAAAAGGTGTAGGTGCCAGATGTCGCATGGGCATCCACCCAATGGAGGGGATAACAGACCACTGATTGAACCCATAAGGGTAAGTGATGTGATGAGAGGCCTCCAATGGGCCAGGCAGAGGACTCCAAACCCCTGGATGGTGCAGCTGGTGTAGTCAAGCGGCGCACCGGATGTGAAATCACCAACACGGAGCAATGTCAGACAGACTCACCACAACGAGGCCTGGGATGGAACGCAGATGCAGTAGTAGAGCAGATGCCACTTTGTGTTTAAGTCACCAACCAAAAGTGCTCATGCAAGATGCTATAGAGTTTTTGATAGTAATTTGTAGGTAAATCTATTGGATCCAGGTTATCACTGTAAAAACCACAACTTAAATTTTTTATGAAATACGTAGATAATAAGCAGCTTCATCATCATGTAGGGGACCTAGGTAAACTAGTCATAAAATTGTCCAAGCTTTGTCAAAAATAGGCACCAAGTATAGATGGAGGTGTAAGATGGAAGACAATGAATGCATATAGTATAAAACACCACTATGGAAAAATGTACTATGCTAAATGAATTTCATGGAACGTCAAGCGTTGTTTCTGAAAAGATGAAAAATAAATAACATTGCTGGAGTCACGCTAGGTGTGCTAATTACCATTCATGTAGAGCCTCATTGACATAACAGATTCGCCTTCTGCAATTATTCTTTGTTCAATGAAATGCCAAGACACCTATACTAAATGCAGCTATGCATTAAATCTTTAAAAGTAATTCAAAGCTTTTATGAAGTTGTTTTTCTATGTTGCTGTCAAATGATGATATAAATAGAATATTCGCTTGTAGAGAATGCATGCTCTGTTCTCTGTAGCAATATATAAAAAAAAAAGCCTAAAGAAATCCTGCCCTGAGAGAATACAGGGGATGCCATTGCTGACCTCCATCTAAGAATATTAATTACCTGACTTTCTCTGGTTTCACAATTACTCACACAGAACAAACATGCAGATTGGAAAGTAGAACTGGAGTCAGTCATTTCTATTAAAAGAATACAATGTTATAATAAAATTTTCAAGTGATTGCCTTTTTTTATATTGTTTGATTATCTTCTTTTGCATATTTAGTTCTATTGATCTCCACCTAACCTTCAGAAGAAGCTAGGTTTTCCCCAGAAATGCGTTGAGGACACAAGTTCACTTGGACACCCCAGTAAGAGATATTATTGAGAATGTTGAGGTAACGGATTGTCCAAATCTAATAGCAGATGTGTGCAATTAATATACTGAAATTAGAAAAGCCAAGGGATACTGTATCAGGAGGGATTCCTATACCCACCTTTGAGGGGGAAGTGGGGTATTATGTTTTGCTATGTGTACAATGATCTTAACAGATGTATTAATACATACAATTTGTATACATTTTTAAAAACATGCATGCGTAGTCCTTGGACACCTAAACAGTCCTCTCTCAGCGCTATGGTGTGCAACTTTATTTAGAATCGGGGTGTGGTGCCCGCTTACTTAACTCACCAAAGAAATGTGTGGGCTTGTTACATATCCCAATGTACCTTGCTGCCAGCAAGCAGTAATTCCTGTACTGACTCTGCCTCCTGAAACTCCTCCTCTCAGCACCCCTGTAGTTCAGAAGGCAGTCTCTGTGAAATGTGTGACACAGCAGTGCCTACCCAGATAGCAAGGATAACTTGCAACAAATTTGTGGCAGTGTTAAATTGAAAGTCTTGTTAACTTGCTGCACATTTCCTCTGGCAAGTTGTACACTTGCAGAGCACTTGAAGCACAAGTTCTAGTTGATACTTTTCCAATTTGTAGCAACTTTACGTGCCAAGTCTCTAGCAGGAGCAAAGCTGCAGTGGTGAGTCTACAGTGAGAGCTCTACAAGTCACAGTGACCCCTGTGGTGGGATGACTATTACACAACATACTGTAACTGAACCAAAACTTGCAGCAGACTTGCAGAATGTTTGCAAAGAAAGTTGATCTGGAGTCATGCAATGTGGACTTGTGCAACAAACGTGTGAAGCCTGGCAAGCCCGTAGCAAGTAATTTTCAAACTTGTAGCTCAATTGCTTGCTATCTGATAAATCTCAGGGCATAGTGAATATGTGTTACATAATTTAAAGAACCAAACAAGATTGTTCATTGTGGGGGATATTTTATTTTTCCCTGCCCTACTTTTTTATTTTAGGTGTTATAACTCCTTTAAGAGCCCCCTCAGACAGCCAAGTGCAGGGTTCAGGTGGGAAAATCCTCTCCTCGTGCCACTTCTGGTGCCTTTTTTCCTCTCCTAGGCTTCCCTACAAAAGGAGCACATTTGCATCTCAGCGTCTGTTAGCTGGATCACAGCTCAACAAGCTCCCCTGCCTCCCTTGCAGAGCTTCTCTCGGCTCTCTCCCTCCTCATTGGCTCAGACACAGCTTCTCCTGCTGCTGTCAATTAAAGCCAGTGAGGCAGGAGTGGGGAGTGGGGCCAAGCCATGCTCTGTGTGTCATATAGAAGAATAGAGTCAGTTCAGGAGCAAGCATGCATGAGTGCCCCAATAGCAAGCGACTGATTATGTGCCTACATAAAGGGGCACAGGAAGCCTGGTGATTACTTGGCAATTACGCAAAGCTGGTCAAACACATATCGAAATTTGATAATATCAATTGAATTTCAATCAGTGTGTAGGCTCTCCCACTCGACAGATGTCTAATGTTTAACCACTTGCCATCTGACCATTGTAGATAAATGACCAGACAGCTCACTCCTGAGTGCAGAAGGGCGTTTTAAAAACATTCCACCACTCGTGTATGCCCTCTAGCAGGCACATCGGCATGCAATGAAACTGACCATGTGATTCCTATGACCAATCACAATGATCCCACTTGTAAACAAAGGTTGCATGTAGGCAGGGCCTGAAGTATTGTCTATATGGCTTTTGTATGAGTTAATTCCCAGTTACTGTGGGGTTAACTGTGGACAGCCTTGCATCAGCCTGAGGTTGTGTCACTTCCCATTAGTTATAGGTATATAAGGAGAGGAATTTATTCCCTGGGGATATTTCCAAGGTAGGCAGAAGGAAAGCTACACACACACAACATCATCACTTCTAGCAGAGAAAATCCACCCAAACTTTGGGGACTTGAGCATGGGAATACGAAGATATTGAATAGCCATTCCATATGGAGGTGTTATAGCTCAAGGTATGCACACTACTGCTACAGCCGAAGCCACAGTTTTTATATATAGGGATGTTTTTATATTTAAGGGTGGCTAATCATTTGATGAAAAAGGAGCCTGTAACAGTCACTCTATTCATGAAAGTGTTACTCTACTGAACTGTTTACAACCCATTCATACAAGTGTACAGAGAAAATTTTAGTATCACGGACAGTACTCAATTTTCTCTGTCAGACACAATTGCACTAATACGGCTACAATCACGACAAGTATACAAGTGTACAAACGACAACTTCAACAAACAAGTTCTGTTTATTTAACAATGCCAGGTCTGATCACTATCCTAAAGACTCAAGTGTGTGCCTCTACAGTGAATGCTAATGGGGAATGAAGTGTATAACCATGGTAGTAGTCAAGTGTGTAATAGAGTATACTGTATAAAAAAAAGAGCAGATTTGGGAGAGGGAGTGGTGTTGGCGCTTGATGGAGGTTCTGTCAGTGGGGTGGATTTACTGTATACTTGGCTAATCTGCCCTTCTCAGAGACTGGGCCTGCCTATAAAGGTGTGAGGCCTAACAGGTGTTTGGTGACTTACCTTCATGCCTCCATGCTGAAGTAAGCACAATGAATTATGTGCCTAAGGATTAGTGGATGATAATGAGGGTTCTGCACTATTTCCCTCAAAATGGCTCTGAGGTCAATGCCAGGACAGGTGTCACTGTCGAATTGGTAGACAAGATCCTTCTGGTGTGAGGCCTTAGTGAGGTAATCCCATCAGCGGTCACTCACATGTCAGTCAAGAAAATTGAAAACTTTGTTGTACAGCATGCAGCTAATGCTCTGTTTGCTTTCACAGTAATTAGATGTCCCTTGAAAGCCTTAAGGTGATCCTTGGATTGTTGGCCTCTCTATACATCTAGACTGCAAAACAGTCTCACACATGTGGTATTGCCATACTTCAGAGGGGTAGAAGAATGTGTTTTGGGATGTAGCTGTAGTATAAGTAGAAAGAGGGTTTAACAAGCCTATTTATAAGTGGTAATCAATTTCTGTAGAAAGCTCATGTTGGAAAATGTTCCATTTTCATTTGTGTGAATGGAGGAATATGTTTGTCTTATAAAGATGTAAAAAAAAAACTATCTGTAGCTAATTTGCACCTTCCCCCCCCCCCCAAGTGCTCAAGGGAACATTCATAAGCGGTCATTCATGTATATGGATAGGAATCAGGAATCGACCTAACAGTTCATTTTATGGTTTCCATAACAACAGTGCATGCCTCATTCAGAATAAATGTGTCTTCTCTGCTTTTAGATTACTAGGAGTAAGATGGAGCCACAAGCAAATGAGGCAAGAGGACCCAATGAACACTGAGATTATTATTATTATTATTTTTTTCTTTTCAGAAGCTGTACTAAATTAAACTTCCACTTGTCATCAGGGACACTTTTGACATTTTTCCCATACATGTTAAAATCAGCATTTTTTTGCTAGAAAGTTACTTAGAATCCCCAAACATTATATATTTTCTGAAAGCAGAGGCCCTGGAGAATAAAATGATTGTAGTAAGTATATTTTATGTTGCACATTTTTTGGCAGCCGCTTATAAAATTAAAATTTTAAGGAAAAACACACTTGAATGCATTTTAGTGCATACAAACACAATATTATACCTACGTATTGGTAGAATAAAAATTGTGTTGTGCCAAGTAAATAGATACCAAATATGTCAAAATTTAAGATTCCGCACACCCGTTTAATGGCGACAAACTATGGTGCCTAAAAATCTCCATAGGTGCTGCTTTAAAAGCCTTTACAGTTACCAGTTTAGACTTAAAAGTGAGCTCTGGTGCTAGAATTATTGCTCTCACTCGCGTCTGTGGCGATACATCACATGTGAGGTGCAATCGCCGTTTACATATGTGTGCGAGACATTCGTACCCTTTTGCATTTGCATGTGAGCACAGGAGGACAAGGGTGCATTATTCTTTTCTTTTTTTATTTAAATGTATTACTTTTTTTACACTATCTTTTAAAAAAAATATTTCATTCAACTTTATTGCTATCACAAGTGATGAACAACATCCCTTGTGCTAGCTTGGGCAGTGGCAGGTCCTCTTTATGGAGAGATCAGGAGTCTATTCAACCCCTGATTCCTCCTCTGACCTTGAAGACAGCTGATCAAACTAAGATCAGTTTCATTGGCTGCTTCCCTGGCTGGTACTGGCCAGGTAAACACAGAATGGAAACCAGAAGTTGGACTTTGTTGGATGCCATGCAGTTCACCTGTGCCACCAACATGCACATTGAGGCCAGTGCTCTGTTTCCTCTCAAGGCAGTTGGTCACTGAACTGAAAATGGAAGGAACCAAATCCTCATCACTTTCGACTTCATTCATGATAGATTATAGCAATTAGAAAATTATACCAGGATCATGGCTGCAGTTGCAGCCAGGGTCCTGGTATGACCATTTGTTCCCAAGGCCGTATATAAATGGCCTAAGAATTGCTAATGGCTAAATAGCAAAGCTCAGTAGATAAGTGCCTTGGTTTGGTGGACCCAAGATATATTAGGGATGGGCGAACGGTTCGGCCTGAGCATAAGTTCGGGCCGAACTTTGGTTGTTCGGGTGTGCTGGCGAACACCGAGCAATATGCTGAGTTCGGGGAAAATTCGAAAGCCGCGGAACCCCGTTAAAGTCTATGGGACACTAACATGAAAAATCAAAAGTGCTAATTTTAAAGGCTTATATGCATAGTATTGTCATAAAAGGTGTTTGGGGACCTAGGTCCTGCCCCAGGGGACATGTATCAATGGCAAAAAAAGTTTTAAAAACTGCAGTTTTTTCGAGAGCAGTGATTTTAATAATGCATTAAACAATAAAAGTGAAATATTCCTTTAAATTTCATACCTGGGGGGTGTCTATAGTATGCCTGTAAAGTTGCGCATGTTTCCTGTGTTTATAACTGTCCCTGCACAAAGTGTAATTTCTGAAGGAAAAAAAAGTAATTTAAAAGCACTCGCGGCTATAATAAATAGTCGGTCCCGGCAATACAAAGAAAAGTCATTGAAAGTCATTTAAAAAAAAAAAAATAAATGCGTGGGGGTCCCCCCAAATTCAATTACCAGGCCCTTAGGTCTGGTATGGATATTAAGGGGAACCCTGCGTCAAATTTTAAACAAAAATTACGTCATTGAAAAAAACGGCATGGTCCCCCCCCCCCCCAGTCCATTACCAGGTCCTTCAGGTCTATATGGATATTAAGGGGAACACTGCACCAAATGTTTTTTTTTAAATGGCGTAGGGGCCCCCCTCAAAATCCATAACAGAGGCTCTTATAGGCTTCAAAATAGAGAGGGCTTGGGGCGCAGAGAAATGCAAACCGAGCCCACCCAGTTGTGTGATAATAACAAATGAATATTTGCTATTTTCACACCGATTCTCCCCCCGGCTGATCAAGAAGCGGGTCAGCGGACCCTTTCCCAATTGTCTGAAAAGAGAAGCATTTTGATTGGCCACTGAGAAGGAGGGAGGAGACAGAAGCCACCATGATGCCCGCGGAGGAGAGCAGGGGAGGGGAAAGCTGCCCGTGATGCCCGCCTCCTGTCGCCCGGATAAAGTGCTGCCCGCCATAGATGGGGTAAATGCCCCAGATGACCCGACCGCACCAGGGGGGGGGGGGGGGTGGTGCGGGTTACCCGACTGAGGATGGGGGGGATTGGCTGTGGGTGCACTGTTTGCCACCCCCCAAAAAAGAATTTGGCACTAGCCACCACTGGTCGGCACACAGAAACCCAGAGTCTGGGTGGTGAAAATAATAATAATTTGTAAGTGTTTCTGAACTCTTTTAAGCAAACCTTTATGTCTACTGCTTGATTGCACCATACAAATGTAATACTACTAAAAGGCTGAGGTTTTAGTATTATAATAAAAAGCTTAGCAAACACACGCATGGGGCAATCTTGCCACATATCCAACCATAATGCAAGTTTTATTTAAATAACAATGCAGATAAAAAAAAAAAACAAGACAAAATGTAATATGGCAATTTAAAAGTAGCATGTATTTACTGTTCCATAAAAATCTGCATATTTGTCTTCTGAATAGTGTCCATATGCCTGAACAATAGAAATGCTCACTGGGTGTTAGAGGGAACTTAGAATTCAAAGCACGTTGAAAGCAAAAGTAGGTTACACAAGGTCTTATATATACACTATAAATAGCTGGGAAACACCAGCACAGGGATATACTTCTATATGTATTTGCCAGCAATGCTGAATTGATGCTGCTACTAGGCACAAACAGTAAGATGTTTATGTTAAATCATAACATACAATATTCTTTGAATAAAGAATGCTTAAAAATTAGAAGCAGCAATTAAATAATTGCTATGCTTTATGTGCAACCCAACCTAATATAGGGTGAAGTGGAAAGTTTGGAAATCAGCAAGTACTGAAGAGATGACATAGGTTTGTCTACATCACTTTGCACTTGTCATGCAGTAAATTAAGTCACAAATTTTTTGCACATCCAGAATATAATCCAGGTAATCCAAGAATCTATCTACTTGGACCAATGTAACTATGTATACATTGTACCTTGCTGATGCCCCTGAAAGCTGGAAATCGCTGCAGTAGATACCACTACAGTTATCTCCTCTAAATTCTGGGTCTGTGGCTGAGCAGCTGACCTGATGCATTCTTAAAACAGGAGGTTGGCTGTTCATCACTGGGGCCATTCAGAGGATGCTTTGCAATTTCTGAAGGAATGCAAAACATTCTCTGATTTAACAAGGAAGAGAGCATGACATCACTGCCCCACCTCTCTGACTCATCGCAAAGCATTCTCTGAATGGTGCCCATATCGAGCCACTGATGTCCCTTGTTCAGTAAGCAAGAATGCAGCCGCTCGCCATGGGACCCAGAAGCAAGTGGAAATCACTAAAGTAGCAGTGTCTATTTCAGTGATTTCCAGCTTCCAGGGGGATCGTCCAGGTATGGTATACACATAATTACATTGGTCTAAACTGGACCAGTGTAACTATGTAAAATATTGCCACACCTGGAATTATTATTTTACCTTACATACAGTGTGAAAGAACAAAAGATCTATGCATAAAATCAGCAAAATACAGCAAATGCAGAGGAAATGCTGAAACTAAAGTTGTATTCACACTGAACTGAATTGTGTCCCCATTTTATTCAAGGAAGAATTCCTGGAAATGCTTACATTTTCACCTCTGCCAACCAGACCACAGTGATCCCTTTTTCAATGCTCAGTGATCTATGAGAGTTCTGAGCTCAGGCATGGTGTGTGCTCATACCAGAGCACAAATGAACCATGCCTGGGATCATCTCCAAGCAGTCCCAGACACAGTCTGCTTAATCGTTCTCAGGAGAGGTTCACAGCACTCACACTACACAAGTGAACTGGGCCAAGGGGGTGAACTGTGCCCAGGTACGGTCAAAACTGCCACTGTGAGTACATCCTAAAATAACAGGGCTGCCTAGGTGCAATTTTCCTATATGGTTACTAGGTGGCAGCACAGTCTATAAGACACTCATTAGAGACCAATAAGAAGACAGTGCCACTTGCTACCTGCATTTCCCTTGGAACATCACCTTTCTTACAGAAAGATAGGAAGAGTCTGATAGTCCAGGTGGGCAGCTGAAGGCATCCCTGGACCTGCTCCATAGGGTAATGGAAAGAAAAGTCTCTGCTCCAGATGTACAGAGCCACCCCATTATAGGCCTGACACTCCAGACACAGCTGACACAGTGCCATTGCACAGAGCAGGTAAGTATACACTCTTTTTTATTTTATTTAAAAAATATATATTAAAGCGGAGTTCCACTCATTTAAATGTCAGCAACTACAAAAAGTGAAGCTACTGACTTTTAATAATCAGACACTCACCTGTCCCACGGTCCAGCAATGCGGGCGCACAAACCCCTGCTCCTCTCCCCCTTCTCTCCACGGACCCGGCATTGTTACTGCGAGCCACGCTGCACGCTGTGATTGACCGTGCAATCTTCTGGGACCTGCGACATGTCCCAGAAGATTGCAAGGAGAGAGGTTATCTTCCTTCCGGCACCACGGTGCCAGGGAGGAAGTGGGGGCTGGGTGCCCGTAAAAACAGGGTACCAGCTCCACCCCCAAAAAAATTACATGCCAAATGTGGCATGTCAGAGGGTCACCTACAGCATTCCATTTTTTGGTGGAACTCCGCTTTAAGCTTTACAATTACTTTAAGGGAGTCTGTGTCTGCAAATGGTAAGTAAAGGAGCACACCATTACACAGGTAAACCAAAAGTTTGGAAACTTTAATTATGTAGCACCCCCTAGCGTTGCTAGAGTGTTAGTGTTAGGATTTTTGTTTTGTTAGTGTAGGTAAATTTCAGACTTGGCTGGTAGCCAAGCCTGTGTGTTTTTCTGGGTTGGGTGAGTGACTCAGGTAGGCTGGATGACTCATCAGAAGCTTCTCTGGTGACTCCCACTGCTATCTGGAAACTGGGAGAAGATTCCAGAAGCAGTTGGGAGGGGTCTAGGAGAAGCTAGCTGGAGTGTTCTGAGGGCCCTGACCAATCCCCAACAGAAGGGTTTGTAGGTGGCAGGCCCCCTCAAATACTCTGAGTCAGCCCAGCAGGGGCATCGTGAAGTTCAGGTGGAAGTTGGAGATAGAGTGTTAGGCTGACGGGCCTGTAAGAGTAGCTCCCCAGTCTGGGGGGGTTGAACTCAGGCCTGGGTTTGGGTGCGGAAGGGACACCTCTTCATGACACACAGGGGGATCCTGACCAAGAGGCACAGAGGCAAGGAGGTCACCGCCAGGCAAATCTCCAGGGAGACAGACAGCCATGTGGGCTGGTGAGTGATACAGTCAGAGGACTGAAAGGCATGCCTGAAGGGACTGGGTGCATGCAGTCTGGGATGAATGCAGAGTCTGTCTGGGAGGACTGTGGAGAGGAAGCCAGGAGGGCTAATGAAAGGGGCAGCTGCAGCCAGGTGGGCTGGCAATGCCTGAAGAGATGGTACTGGGAGCAGTAGCTAAAGGAAAGTACAGTTAGCACCAAAGACCTCTATATATTTGCTACACCAAAAGGGGCCCGCGGTCCCTGCCTGCAAAGGGCATTTGATATGGTCTGAGTATGCCTTTATCAGACCATACGAAAAGTGCTAGCTGGTCCTGGGAATTGTAGTTCTACAAACAAGTGCGTGTTGGTGGTAGAAGAAAGGAGTGTGTACATCCAAGTTCATGTAGCAAGGCCTTGTCCAGTCTAATGAGGACCTCCAAGGCCAAAGATAGCTGACATCCTTTAGTATGTAGTGGGTTGTGAGGCATAGTGGGTACAACGATGGTGAAAGTCATTGGGCGCCAGACACTTCTTGGAGGTAAAAGAGGTTTTATTTCTCTTGACAGTCCTTTTTGTATTTTTGGGGGAAAGAGGGTTAGGGCCAGGACACCATTAAGTAGTTATAGATCCAATTGGCAGACTCCGATAGGAGGACAACCGTGCAGGGAAAGGCCCCCAACAAGGCGCCACTTCTGCACATGCAGGAATGCTGTCTCTTATGGCTACAGTCCTTTAACCTCCCTGGCGGTATTCCTGAGTCTGGCTCGTGGTGGAATTTCAGTACCATTAGCGGTAACCCCGAGCCAGACTCGGGCTGCATCGCAGGATACAGGGAGAGTTACTTACCTTGTTCCCTGGATCCTGCGATGTCTCCCCGCAGTGTGTGCGAGCTGTCTCCTCGCTCAATTGACACACAGTGCCCGAGTACCGCCGAGCTCCGTTCCCTACTACGTTGCGGCGCACAGGGCGGAGATCGGCGCCAAATTCAAAAAAGTAAAAACACAATACACATACAGTATACTGTAACCTTACTGATTACAGTACTGTATAAAAAAAAATACACATCCCATTTGTCCCTAGTGGTCTGTCCAGTGCCCTGCATGCACTTTTATATTATAAATACAATTTTTTCTGCCTGGAATTTGGAGATTGTCCATAGCAACCAAAAAGTGTCCCTTTATGCCAAAAGTGGTTTTAGACCAGCTAGAAAACAGCGATAATAAATTAGAATCACTTGCAGAATTGAGCGATAGCGATTTGTGGGGAAATTGATCATCAAACACTAAATCTAATGACAGCGACAATTCTGCAACTGTGCAAATTTCAGTGTTTTTGATTTGATTACATTATTGAATAATTTTTATTATTATTATATTATTATTTGTTATAATTATTAATAGTTATTTATTATATTATAATTTATGATTTTGTGTTTCAAACTTTATCATACCCGGGATGTCTACTAGACTCTCGTTTGGACAGATTTACCGGTAAGTGAGTTATTCGTAAGAATTGTAGGCCTACAATATAAAACGCCAAATTTCCATGCAAAATAATTGTACCGCTTTCAGCACCTAAAATCTGACAGAATCATACCGCCAGGGAGGTTAACAGTTCCTAACTCAAACGTAACAGTTCCTTCAGCTTCACTACAACTGCCTCTTGTAGTTCTTCAACACTTATGCCGCGTACACACGATCGTGATTCACGGCGGTGAAAACACCGCCGTGAATCACGACAGGAAAAACAAGGGAACGGCTTGTTCCCCCACACACGGCCGTTTTTCTCGTCATTTTTTATCTTGGCGAGAAAAACGACCGTGTGTAGGCTCCGCGGCAGTGTTTCCCTATGGGAAAACTGCCGCTGAAAAAAATGACAGGAATCACGACGAGAAAAATTAGAGCATGTTCTAATTTTTCTCGCCGTGATTAATGCCGTTTTTCCCGTCTGGAAAAATGACGAAAAGCCCACAGACGATCGTTTTTCTCGTCCAAAGGAAAAAATGTAATTTTTCCCGACGGGAAAAATGATCGTGTGTACGCGGCATTAGCTCCTGGTCTCTCACTAGACCCTCTGATTCACTGGCTCTGAATCCCTTGAGCTCCTCCAAGGTTGGTGGTGGTATCTCCCTCAAGTGTCACCCATGCTTCCCTGCTGGGTCCCTAGCTTGACACTCCAGATACTTCTCAAGCTTCACCCCTGCTAACCGGCTAGGTCCCTGGCTTGACTCACAAGGCTGCTCTGCAAGCGTCTCCTCCGCCGGTTGGGTCCCTGACTTGATCAATGCCTGAAGTTTCCCGATTCTCCACCGTGGCCGTTCGGTGAGATTATGGTTCCAGTACTTTCTTCAGTTACTCACTGTGGTCCCTGGTAAAGGTGGTTGGTCCCTTTGTGGTGACAGCTTCCCTTCTACCTCCGACCACTGACGGGTTCTCTGGCCGACAGAACCATCGCTTTCCGTGTACTGCAAGCCACAGTCCCAACCCTGTGCTACTCTTTTACTTCTGAATAGGCCCTCACACAGCCTGGCAGCCAGATGCCCCCGGGATATGTGTGATCCCACACACCTCATTTAAAGTCCCAAACCCCTCTTTGTGTTTCATATGATTAGGGATGGAGGTATACTAGTGGCTATCATGGAATCTGTGATCCTACATTCCCTTCCTATGCAGTTCAAGGCGAACCTCTGTGTCCATCATGCGCTTTTGATTAAGACCTATATTAATACTGATTTAGTACTCCTATCGCACGTAGCAACTTTTTTTTCATATATGGTCATGTCTGTCTGACCTTTGTGATCCCTTTCTGATAGGCTGGTCTGTGTTCATTACCTGGGAGCTGTGAGGCGCATTGGGGGCCCTCCCTCTTCCCTCCCATCCACCTTTGGTTGATGCAGGGGATTGGGCGGGCCAGTCCCAGTGCACCTACCTGTCCTGTTGCTGGCGTAAGTGGGATTTCAATTGTGGCCACCACATTGGGAGATGTGTCTAACTGTTATGGGCGGCTTCGGTAGCTCTGGCAGGAGGGCCTCCCCCTTTTTTGCTGTGCCAGATTGACGCTGGGAGGAGCCAATTTGGTCATGCTGAGCACATAGGGATCCCCATTTCACTCTGCTAGCTCTCTTCGTTACACCTCCAGCAGAATACTGCACAGATCTGTGGATCATGGTTCTCTGTCACAGCTTTAGGTAATCACCTGGCTGGGCTTTATGCCTATGCTTTTCAGTGTTTAATTCAAGACAGCATTGGCTGTCTCATAATTTTTCCTTTAGGCCCCTTTCATGCGGGTGGACCGTTCTGGTCCGCCTGTCAGTTTCTTAGGCGGACCTGAACGGACGCTCCATGCACCTCTATGGAGCCACGGATGTCAGCGGTGACATGCCCGCTGACATCTGACCCGCTCCGATCCGCCAAAGTCTAACGAAGGAAAACCCTATTTTCCATCCGTCTGGCGGATCGGAAGACAACAGACTCTATGGTCTGTCGTCATCCGATCCCCCATAGGGGAGAGCGGCGCTCTGACAGGTCAGTCCCTGCATAGTGTGCAGAGACAGATCTGTCATCTGCCTGCTCAGCGGGGATCGACGGACCCGTGTGAAAGGGCCCTTATTCTCTGCACTCTTCCTTTCCTTCTGAGCAGGAATGCCCCTTTTTTTCACCATTTCCACACTTCATTTCTATCTAGTTTTCATGTTCATGTTCTAGATTTAATTGACATGTGAGTACTTAGTGGGATGAGTTAATTTCTCCCCTCCTTTACATATATAGTCTCCCTTGTGTTTTGGTATAACATTGGACCATATCGTTTACTTATGCATTTTTACAGACATTGGTGCTCTTGCCTCTGATGTGGTAGGAAACCACGAAACGTGCGTCGGTCCAATTTTTATGCACCATTTTCTTTTTAGATGGTTTTATTTCATCCATTCCCAAGTTACCCCACCATGTTGCTTTTCAAGCGATTCTTTATTATGGACAATTGTCCGATACCTCAATATGCCATCTCCAAGTTGCTATGATTGTTTTTATGAATATTTGGTCAATAATATGTGATTGCTATGCTTATTTACTATGCATGTACTCATTTTGCTATGTCATGTTTTTTAATGAATAAAACATGTCTTGTTACATTGACTCATCTTTTAGCCATGACAGATATACCTCATTTAACCTGCCTGGCGGTATTCCCGAGTGTGGCTCGGGGTGAATTTTTCATACCAAAAGCGGTAACCCTGAGCCACACTCGGGATTGCCTCATAGGATCCATGTACCGCTTACTTACCTTGTCCCCAGGATCCTTGCGATGTCTCCCCACTGTGATCTGCGAGCCGCCGTGTCTCGCTCGATTCACAGTGCCGAGCTCTGTTACCTGCGAGGGTTGCGACGCACGGGGACGGAGTTCGGCGCCAAATTCAAAAAGTTAAAAACACAGTATAGATACAGTATACTGTAATCTTACAGATTACAGTACTGTATCAAATAATTACACATCCCCTTTGTCCCTAGTGGTTTGTCCAGTGTCCTGCATGCAGCTTTATACTATAAATACTGTTCTTTCTGCCTGGAAACTGGAGATTGTCCATAGCAACCAAAAAGTGTTCCTTTACATCAAAAGTGGTTTTAGACCAGCTAGAAAACAGCGATAATAAATTAGAATCACTCGCAGAATTGAGCGATAGCGATTTGTAGGGAAATTTGTCATCAAACACTGAAAGTAATGACAGCGACAATTCTGCAACTGAGCAAATTTCAGTGTTAATTATAATTAATGATTTTGTGTTTCAAACTTTATCATACCCGGGATGTCTACTAGACTCTTGTTTGGACAGATTTAAGTGAGTTACATAATCATACCGCCAGGGAAAGGGAAGTAACCGCTCCAGGTGGATGTGCTTTGGTGATCAACCTCCTCTGAGAGACCAAGGGTGCTGGCAATGCGTATAGCAAAGAACAAAAAAGATTTTTGGACAGCCGCACTCCAGAAAAAAATTCTTTAGTTGCCTTTATTAGTAAAAATAGGATAAAAATAATCATACCGCCAGGGAGGTTAAAGTCCCAAACCCTCTTTTTCTTGATGCCCCCGGGATAGGCCCAATCTTGGGTAATTCTATATTTGTTGCAACATAAGTGTTTAATTGATGGTATTGTAGCCACTTATGTTTATGTTCAGGTCCCAAATCTTGTATTTTTGTCATTTTTCCCATCGCTAGGATCTGGGCCACCCTTGCGTTCTCCAATATGTTCCATTTTAAGTATTTTTTATTGCTAAGGCTGGCGGAAATTCTGGATTGGAGAACAATGGGGGTCATAGGTCCCATCATAATGGATAGGTTCCCCTTTTTTAATTCTGCGTCCCATATTTTTAACGTGGCTCTTGTAAAGATTGTTAATTTTTTATTTCTCCCATCTCCCCCCGCCTCCCCAACATTCAGGTCCTGTTTATGGCTTTCTAGATTTTCTCATGTCCATCCTAGGCCAGTCTGGCAATTTAACTTCGGGGAGTCACAGCATCCTCAGAAATTCCGGCAGATCTCCAAAGTCCCTGAAACATGCTGTCTATCCTTCATATTGAACCTGTAGTTGAAATGGGAATTTCCATCTGTACTGGAAGTTTTTCTTTATGAGTTGTTCTAGGGGGGGGGGGGTTTAATGCTCTTCTCCTATCAAGTGTGCATTTCGATAGATCCTGGAAGAACATCAGTTGTATTCCCTCATATTGTATGTTCTTTTTTTGCGCACAGCTGTCATTATTTTGTCCTTTGTTTGAGCATAATGCAGCCTGCATATCACATCTCTTGGTTTACTATCGTCCGCTCTACTTGGTCCCATTATTCTGTGAGCTCGGTCAATGGCTGTGTCGTTTTAATCCTCTAATAATTCATTAAATATATTTTGCAGAGTTGCTAACAGGTCTTTTGAGCTCACCTTTTCAGATAGGCCTCTAATTCAGATGTTATTTCTCCTGTTTCTGTTTTCTTGTTCATCGAGGGCATTTATATTTTGTTTTAATTGTTTTTCCTGCTCCATTAATTTTTCCTCTGTCGGTTTCAATTTTTGTTCCACCTTTGTCATTCTTGTATCCATTGAACTTATCTTCTCTTGTGTATCTTGCATAGCTATTTTGAGTTCCTGTATCTCTGTTTTGTATGTTGTTTCCAGTCGGTGTACATATTGGTCCATATCCCCCCTGGTGGGGAGAGATCGGATATATGTTTGCATATCCCAGTTTTCTTTTTCTTTCTGTTGTGTAGTCGATCTGATTGTATCTATTGTGTCTATTGGTGAACTATTCCTAGGATGGCTAACCTCCCCAACCCCAGATATTCCTAGGTTTGTGGTTAATTCCGCCATATTCAACAACTCTTGTGATGTTTGTGATATTTGTGAAGTTTGTGATACTTGAAGTTGCTTAAAGCGGAGGTCCACCCAGAAAAAAAAATACATTAAAAATATTAAAAAAAAAAAGAAAAAAATTAATAGAAAAAAAATAAAATATACTCAACCGAAATGCCTTTTGCTATGCGGAAGTCCCCTAATCTGTCTTCTGCTGTACCTCTTCCTTGTCCTCAGATTGAGAACTTCTGTTTCCTCTTCTTGTGAATGGGGCATGCTGCCTTCTGTGTGTATCCCAGGAGGCAAGCTGCCCATTCACAAAGCGCTGTGCGAGTGGCGCATGCGCAGTAGGAAAACGGGCAGTGAAGCCGTAAGGCTTCACAGCCTGTTTCCCTTAGTCAGGATGGAGGAGCCGGGAGCCTGGCAGCAGCGATCGATCGCCGTGGCAGGACCGACATCGCGGGCGAGTAGGACAGGTAAGTGTCCTTATTAAAAAAGTCAGCAGCTACACTGTTAGTAGCTGCTGACTTTAAAAATAAAAAGCTGCACCTCCGCTTTAAAAAAATCTTTAATATCTGTTGTTTGAGTTTGAGTAGTTTGAGCCCCTGTAGTGTTTGTTTTCCTTCCCCTTTATCCTTTTTACTCTTTTGTGGTTGTGGTGTTTTATTGCCCTTCTTTGGGGCCATAGTTTTTAAAAAGGATAAAAAGGATTAGGTGATATGTTTGTAGCGGGGTCTTCAAAGTTAGTGGGATACACCTGGGGGTAGAGAGACCCAGGTGTGTAATTATGTCAGGGATTAGACCCCTTTTCTTATTCATGGAGGATTGGGTGGTGTAATATTCTCTTTGACCAGTGGGTGTCAGTGTACCTGCTGGCTCGAGGTAGAATCGCTATCACAGTGTTACCCTTTTTTTGGTTCCTTCCTGGCGATGGTACGGCTGGGGCGGGGAACCCGCCGTGGTGTCGATGGGAGGATATAAAAGGGGGAGACGCCCGCGCCACAAGGTCGTCGTCGCCTGTCTGTTGTTCTTGTGGGAGGGGGTCACCCCTTCACGCACCCAGGCACCTTAGGCCTGGGTGCGGGCGGTTCAAGGTTCCGGCCTAGGCGCCCAAGGCCTGGTCGGAACGAAGATGGAGTCCATCCCGGGCACCTTCAGCCTGGGGTGAGGTACTATTAAGGAGGCCTGGGACCCGGTGACTCCGACTGGGTCCCGCAAGGGTGAAGTTGCTCCAGGGCGCCCCTTGCGAGGGGACCCGCATCTGAGGTGAGGAGGCTGGGGGGGGGTCACCTGTCCGAAGACCCGGTGTAGCGTCAACCCGGTGACGGATGGTCCTTCAGTAACTCCCTTGGAGGACATCTTCCCCTGATATGGGCTTCAGCGCAGCGGAGGAGCTTCCATCAAGACTCCTGCAACCCCTGGTCATAGCACAGGGAGTGTAGGGACTAGGAACCTGTACAGTGCCTCGACCTGCTTCCCCATCGTATCATGCCGTTGCATTTGGCTGTATGTGGAGATACGCAATAAACCTGAGTTTGGACTTTGATGGGTGTATGGACTCTGTTGATGGGAACAAAGGGAGATTCCGGCACTGAAGGACTGACCCTCATAACCAGCACACATTTGGCCCGAGGAAAAGATTGATATTGGCCTTCACCTCACCCACATGCATGGGGAGGACATGGGCCATAGCGCACCTCACTCTGTCGCTCGACATACCCCTAGCTAAAGAGGTCGGGGTGAGGAGGCCGCTACACGTGGGGGCTCGTCCGGGATACGAACGTGTGTTAACCCTGAGGTTTGGAACGGCTGTGTTTGAACTTTGCTGCCCGGAGGAGGTCCGAGCAGGTCGGCCATGTGATTGGCCAAAGTGCATCCCTGTGCTCGAAGTCGTGGAAATTTCCCTGAAAAACTGGGAGAGGCCCATGCAGAAAGAGCGGGAAGAGGGAGGAGTCCAGCCGTGTGACGAACTACATGTGGGGACTTTTGCTGCACTGCGCCACGAGGCACCCCATGACTACGCAATTCGTGGGAGGAGACTGAAGGAAGCCCGCAAAAACGTGCAAGTCGTGGGAGGAGTCTGGCCACGTGTGGAGATGCACGTGGAGACTCCGGCGCGAGGTCAGCGTGTGATGGAGCAGCAAGTGGTCGGAGTGAACTCAGGCTCCCCGTGGATGACGGTACCTTATCCTTTCAAGATGACTGCATTTGCTGCATCCATTACAGACACAGGGATAAGGCTCAGGCCCCGAGGACAGTTGGCTTTGTATTCATGCAGAGACACAGAGGCCCTCGGTGTGATCTGTCCCGGATGCTCGGGACTGGTGGTCCAACTAAAGCCATTCGGGCGATGCGAAGCATGCAAGGAGTTTCTTTTTGAGGTTGAACCACACACGGAAAGGCCCCGGGCCCTACGCCTCAACTGCATCACAGGAACCGCCACTCCGGAGGGAGAGATCAAAGCCTTTGCGGAGTTTCCCGTGCGCGCTGACCAGGGCGAAGTGACTGCCCAACCAGAGACTGAGAGAGAAAAATCCGAGGACACTGCTTCGGTCACTACAGACTCCCTGCTCCCACCTCCGAAGAGGAAAGTCGGTCTGGTACAGGCATCTTATGGCCGTGGTCGAGCTTCACCCCGCCGCTTGCCTGGCCTGGATGGCGCCGGTAGAGAAGAGAGTCCCGGACATCCCAGTTCTTCAGAAGGTCCAGGTGAGCCAGGGGCTGGGACTGTGGTGTTGGTTGGAGGTGTCGGGGGTCCCCAGTCGGTGGAGCCCGCAGGGGAGGGTAGCCTTCCGTCTACTAGAGACTACCTTCCCGCTGAGATGTATGACACCTCCGACTTAGAGTCATTGTCAGACTGTGGGGATGACGGAGAGATAGACGAACTGTTTCACCGGAAGGGCTGGGACAGACGCCCACTACCTATGCTGAGTAAACCGCAGGATTCCCCCATGTCCATAGAAGACAGTACGCTCCGGGTGAAGGCCCCGGAGTTCCCGAGGAAATCTAGTCCTCCGACCAACTTTCCGCATTCAACTACATCACCCGCTCTGATGGTGGGGATGCAGCGTGCTTCATTGCGGGCACCAAAGACAAAGAAACCCGAGATGGTAAAGGTACCTCGGCACCCGGAGGCCATCGTACAGCCAGGAGAAGGTGAGCGAGATGTGATGCCGCCTCTAGCCAGGTTGCAGAGACTTTTCTCCCAGAGAGTCGTCCGTGAATATGGGTGGGAGTACCCCTACTTGCCTCGGGACCTATTGTATGAAGTCGAGGTCCTGCGACCAAGGTGGTATGACGAGTTTGTATGGGAAAAGCTTAAAGTACCCCATGCCAGGCGATACCTGTCATGTTCGCCGCCTGTGTCTAAAAAGTTCAAGGACTGCAGAGCTGATTGGAGACTTGGGCGCCATATTCATGCCGATAAGGTGCTCATCTGCAGGAAAGATGGAGAGGATGTTGAGTATTCGGTGGAAGTGTTTGACGGGCACCTGAAGCCCCTGTTTCTGCCGGATCCAAGGTTCTATTTATAGGAAAAGTGAGCTCCTATCTTGTTGCTATTGAAACTTTCTGGAAGAGACATTCCCAGACGCCTAGAACTGTGCCCTACTTTTGTTTTGATTTGGGCTTTTCTTTTACTCACTGGAGATTTGGGAGCTGTTGTTTTTTTTTCTCCCTTTTCTTCATGTGCCAAAGGCAGAGACTTTTGGGGTAGAGTTAGAGTAGGAAAGCAGGAAGAATGAAGATCTAACCAAGTGTCATTACCGCAGCGCTGTCACCAGGTGGCAGTGTTGTGCAACGGTTGTTTGAAAATGTTACACATGCATTACTTACATATTGGAGTGAGTGGGTCTCTCGGCTGACGGACCCACTCATGCCAAGTTAACACAGAGTGTTAGGATGTTTTTTTTTTGTTTCCCTTCTGCAGGAGATTCGTCGGTCAAGACTACTGAGTATGGGGTGGTTCTTAGACAGTGACGGGAGGGATTGTATATGTGTACATGACAGATGTTTTATACAAAAGTTTTAATGTTTTATAGGGGTTTTTTTGAGCAGGTCTTGGCACATACAGTATCCAAAATATTAGGGATAGCCTCTGGGGCCCACTTCATGTCACCCCTCCTTGGGAGACATGGGTGTGCACCTGACGCTGGGGACCAGCGTCAAATCACCAGGGGGAGTGTGTAGCGGGGTCTTCAAAGTTGGTGGGATACACCTGGGGGTAGAGAGACCCAGGTGTGTAATTATGTCAGGGATTAGACCCCTTTTCTTATTCGTGGAGGATTGGGTGGTGTAATATTCTCTTTGACCAGTGGGTGTCAGTGTACCTGCTGGCTCGAGGTAGAATCGCTATCACAGTGTTACCCTTTTTTTGGTTCCTTCCTGGCGATGGTACGGCTGGGGCGGGGAACCCGCCGTGGTGTCGATGGGAGGATATAAAAGGGGGAGACGCCCGCGCCACGAGGTCATCGTCGCCTGTCTGTTCTTGTGGGAGGGGGTCACCCCTTCACGCACCCAGGCACCTTAGGCCTGGGTGCGGGCGGTTCAAGGTTCCGGCCTAGGCGCCCAAGGCCTGGTCGGAACGAAGATGGAGTCCATCCCGGGCACCTTCAGCCTGGGGTGAGGTACTATTAAGGAGGCCTGGGACCCGGTGACTCCGACTGGGTCCCGCAAGGGTGAAGTTGCTCCAGGGCGCCACTTGCGAGGGGACCCGCATCTGAGGTGAGGAGGCTGGGGGGGGGGTCACCCGTCCGAAGACCCGGTGTAGCGTCAACCCGGTGACGGATGGTCCTTCAGTAACTCCCTTGGAGGACATCTTCCCCTGATATGGGCTTCAGCGCAGCGGAGGAGCTTCCATCAAGACTCCTGCAACCCCTGGTCATAGCACAGGGAGTGTAGGGACTAGGAACCTGTACAGTGCCTCGACCTGCTTCCCCATCGTATCATGCCGTTGCATTTGGCTGTATGTGGAGATACGCAATAAACCTGAGTTTGGACTTTGATGGGTGTATGGACTCTGTTGATGGGAACAAAGGGAGATTCCGGCACGGAAGGACTGACCCTCATAACCAGCACACATTTGGCCCGAGGAAAAGATTGATATTGGCCTTCACCTCACCCACATGCATGGGGAGGACATGGGCCGTAGCGCACCTCACTCTGTCGCTCGACATACCCCTAGCTAAAGAGGTCGGGTGAGGAGGCCGCTACATGTTCTTTATTTTTCCTCTGTCCTTCCCCTTTATATTTTTTTTTTATTACTCCTTTAGATAAGAAAAGGGCACGCCAAAATACCAAAACTATTCTGGAACAGAGAAGAGACACTAAAGTTTCATAACCATGAAATAATTTCACTATTAGTATCTCCTCTACTAAGTAAAATTTTTCCTTCTTTTTTTCCTTCCTTCCTCTCTTCTCTTCTCCCTTGAGGAAGTCCCTTCACTTAATGTTTTATGCGGTTATTAAAAAAAAAAAAAAAATGGAAACAATGGAGCAGCAAAAAAAAAAAAAAAAAAAACACAAAAAAAAAGTATTTTACTGCCTCCCTTCAGCTGTTAGCTGTAATTTCAGTGCAAAAAAAAAGAAAGAAAATTATGCTTTAACATAAAAGGTATGTATTCCATGCCAAGCGTATATTTCTTAGTCCTTTATAACTTTTTTTTTTTTTTCCCCACATAAAACATAAACCGTTCTTAAGAAAAGTTTGCATTCCATATACTTTTTCACATCCTTTTCTCATATACTTATGCAGTTATTTTCATTGTTGATCGCACTAGTCTGAACCTAGTGCTGAAGATCATTTTTAAAGCACCCTTCAGGTTAAGTCTGAGAGTTCTGAATACAGGTCAAGGTGGTAAATACTGTGTGAATTTTTCTTTAGAGCTCTTTAGAGTAACGTTTAATATATACTGTATAAAGATCAAAAAACATACTACACCCTCTACATTTCAGCCTGAATGGCTTCTTTTCCTACAGAAAACATACCCAGTTTGTGTAACCATTTGGTATAGCATAAATATCTATATATTTAATAAACACCACTATACCTATCAGCCTAAAATAGAAGAGCTTCCTCTGTACTTGGGTGAACATATTAACTCATATAAGAAGCTATTCCTTGCAAATGAACAGGGCTCATCATTTACGTAAATTAAATGTGTTAAGTCTGATGTGCATTACAGATTGAACAGCTTATGTTTTATGTACACTTATTTCACTTTATTGCAAAAAGCTTTGTTAAAATGACTGATATGGTTAAAGCATCTAGGCCTAAAATTCTTAAAGCGGAACTTCACCTTATCCTTCTCCACCCCCCTCCTAATTGTTCTTTTTGAGGGGGGAGTGGGTACCTAGTTTTGGCAGGTACTCGCTTCCACTACAACTGGTGCAATCCAAGCAGAAGTTGGTCCTGCCCGCAACCTCCTGGGAAACATCACAGGTCCCAGGAGGCTGTGGGACCATTTACAGAGATCAGCGCAGATCTTGTATACACAGTGAGGAGTTGGCTGTGAATCTGCAGGGAGTCTCAGCTGGCTTGCAACAGTCAATATGGCGGCGCCAGGGACCAAAAAAAGAAAAAAGAACCAGCCCGGCGAGGACAATACTGGATCCCTGTACTGGTAATCCATGTTGAAAAGTGTCTTTTAGCACAGCAAAAACGCACCAGTGTGAAAGAGGTCTGAGGCTGGGTTCACACTTGTGCGGTGCGAATTCCAACTCTCTTATCTCTGTAAAGAGATAAGAGAGCTGTTGAGCAGATCATCTCCGTTTGAGCTGCAAATTTGGAGACCTGGGAGAGGGGAGGGGAGAAGTTTAGTGAGGAGAAATCCTGATGAGAACTGAACACATCTGCGAATCAGATGCGTGCCCATAGAAGATAATGGCCCTGAATTCGCACCGCAATGCCTAGAAAACGCACACGTTTTTTGGGCAATGTGCAGTGCAAATGCATCGCACATATGTGAACCAGCCTCATTAAAATCAATGTATTTTATAATGTTATTGAAATGGATGCGGATTAAGTCGCAACCAATTCACATAGGTGTGAACGGGGCCTAAAAGGAACTTTGCGCTGAAAAAAAGGACTATGACGCCACAGTGGACCTCATCACCTGAAAATTCAAATTTTCTTTCTGAGAGGCTCCAACTAGACATGTGCACTGCCGAAAAATTTGTTTCTTTTTGTCGTTCCATTTGTTTTTTTTTTATTTATTTTTTCCGTTTTTGGCGTCATTCATTATGATTGAAATTCAATATTTTGAATAAATTCGTAACTTCGGAAAAATTCTAATTTGTTATGTTCTATTCATTTAGATGCAGTAATCATAAAATTAGAAAATTCATAAGTTTGAAAATGTGAAAATTTGAAAATCAGAGAATTCGAAAATACAAAATAATAACTAATTAACTAACTAATAATAACTAACTATTAAATTATAGGTATTGGAATTTCCTTTCAAATTTTGCTGTTTATGAATGTAACGAATACAAATTTACCTGAAGTTATGGATTATCCAAAAAATAAAGAATGCCGCATCTAAATGAATGGAACGTAACAAAATAATAAATAATAATAATAATAATAAAGTGTTTTTATTATAATTATTATTATTTATTATTATTAATTCGTTACGTTGCATTCATTTAGATGCGGCATTCGTTATCTTTTGGATAATTCCTAACTTCAGATAAATTTGTATTCGTTACATTCATAAACAGCAAAATTTGAAAGGAAATTCCAATACCTATAATTTAATAGTTAGTAATAGTTATTATTATTAGATAGTTAGTTATTATTTGTGATTTTTCAAATTTTCAGATTATAGTTCTTTTTTTCAAATTTTCGTTCTTTAGAATTTTAGAAATTTCATAATTTTTTTCAGATTTTCGAATTTCCGAATTTTTGAATTTCCGAATGTTCTAATTTACAAATTTTTGTTTTTGGAAAAATTTGTTAAACGGGTTTTCATTAATTCAAATATTTCCAAATTAAGGAATTTGTCGAATTTCGGCGAAAAAACTAATTCGGAATGAGACGAATTTAACATGTCTAGCTCCAACACTTTCTCAGTCTGACTTTGCACAGGCATTCTGACTTGTAATACATTTTGGAATGGTATCTATCAGTACAGGAATTGCAGCTCTGAGAGTCATTTTTGGACGAATCTCGAATTAAAAATGTTTTAAATTAGGTGCAAAAGTAAATACAAATATACATTTTTTGTTAAGTTTGTAGAATTACAATAATTTATACATTCAAACAGCTAGGGCAGAGGCGTTGCTAGGGGGGTGCGGGGGGTGCGGTCCGCCCCCGGGTGACACCCGCTAGAGGGGTGACACCCTCCCTTTTTTTTTTTTTTTTTATTTTTTTTTATTTATTTTTTATTTTTTACAGCTGACCCATTCATTGATTAATTTCACCCCGCTGGGCTGGAAGCCTGGAACAACACCTCCAGCGCCGCGGCCGCGCCTGGTGTGTGTCCTCCGGCTCCTTATTTTTCCTATTCCTAAATTCCAATCCTCCTCCCTACCCTACAGAGCCAGCGAGCGACTCAGCCTGTCACATCATCACACTGCACTGTGATGATGTGACGACACGTCACTGCAGCACACACACAACTTTCTCCGCCCGGGCGGCGCGGCTGCTGTGTGTGACGGTCGCTGCCCACAGTGCCCAGCCCTCCTCCTCTCCACTCTCCAGGAGTACAGACTGTCTGAGACTCCAGCTGGCGGCGGCGCGGCGCACAGAATAAGAACAGGTGGGGGGGGGGGGGTTCTCCACCGTCGGCCCGCCGGAGCACAAGATGAGGTGTGTGTATGGGGGGGGGGGTTGCCTTTGTAAGAGAGCTAGTGTGGGACAGTGGGAGGACTCAGTTTAAGTGTCTGGCGCCCTGCCCCTGACGGCCTGTATATGATATGATAAGGAAGGGGGGGGGATGCAAGGTGGTCTGCTGCTAGACACAGCTATAGATTATTTATATATATATATATATATATATATATATATATATATATATATATATATATACTATGTAATATAGCTGGTCCAGCCGCCCCTCCCCCCACCAGACCAGCTAACTCCTGTGCTACTGTGCCTATTATATGTAATATAATATATCTGTGTCCAGCAGCCCCCCCCCCCATTATCAGACAGCCAACACTCACAATATAATTTATATTATCTGACTGAGACACCCCCAGCCTGAGCTGGTCTGATGATGATGATGATGATGGGGGGGGGGGAATGCTGCTGGCCACAGATATATTATATTAGATATAGGCACAGTAGCTGAGTGACACACCTACCCACCCTGAGCAAGCTGGTCTCATGGGGGGGGGGGTGCTCTGTGTCACCAGGTATGATAGCTGAGCGGAGCCGCCCTAATCTGGCCTGATAAGGGGGGGGGGTGTCCACAGACCACAGCACAGGTGTAGGCAGACAGTGACCCACACCCACATCAGATCCATCCAGCAAGCAGAAGGTCACAGCAGCATCTTCTCGTCTTCTCTGTGGCCATCAGATCCGGTCCAAGCAAGCAACACGCCTTGTTGTCAGCAGGTCACAGCATCTTCTCGTCTTCTCTGCGGCCATCAGATCCGGTCCAAGCAAGCAACACGCCTTGTTGTCAGCAGGTCACAGCATCTTCTCGTCTTCTCTGCGGCCATCAGATCCGGTCCAAGCAAGCAACACGCCTTGTTGTCAGCAGATTACAGCATCTTCTCGTCTTCTCAGCGGCCATCAGAACCGGTCCAAGCAAGCAACACGCCTTGTTGTCAGCAGATTACAGCATCTTCTCATCTTCTCTGCAGCCATCAGATCCGGTCCAGCAAACAACACACCGTTTCAGCAGGTCAGTTCCAAAATCCAAATCATGCCAATGATGCCATTATCTGCTGTCCCCAGGGACAGATCCGATCCAGAGATCACCATACAGTGGGATCTCTGGATTGGATCTGTCCCTGGGGACAGCAGATAATGAAAAGTGTGGGGGCAGAGCTGCGATGAAGTCACTCATCGTGTTGGAGCCCTCGGTTAAGCCCCTTTTACACTAGGGCAGTTGGTGCGTCGGCGGCGCTTTACCATCAATTTCACGGCGCTTTTAACCCCCGCCAGCGTCCGAAAAAGGGTTAAAATCACACACAAAGCGCCGCTGCAGCAGCGCTTTTCCGGTGGTATAGCCGCAGTGCCCATTCATTTCATGGGGCAGGAGCGGTGGAGAAGCGGTATACACACCGCTCCTTCACCGCTCCAAAGATGCTGCTAGCAGGACTTTTTTTAGCATCCGGCCAACGCACCGCTCCAGTGTGCGGAGCGGCTCTTTTAGGGTGCTTTGCAGGCGCTATTTTTTGCGTTATATCGCCTGCAAAGTGCCTCAGTGTGAAAGGGGTCTTACAGCACAATACTCTGAAAGTCTGGCGCGGTATGCTGGACCTTCAGAGTGCATACGCCAGTGACGTTGCCGGATGCATCTAGTATGAATATGTCCTAAACGGTGCCCGTTTAGGAGATATTCATTTTACCTACAGGTAAGCTTTATTATAGGCTTACCTGTAGGTAAAAATCACAAAGCGGTCTTTACTAGGCTCCCTTTCTTTAGTACTGCACTGTTTTTTATCTTTAAAATGTTATATCTTATATTGTTTTCCAGCAATATTGTGTCAGCAGCTTTACCAAGTTGAATTTTAGGTAACCCTAGTGCAACCTAATTTGTGTATTATATAATTGCCACTGGGATTGATTACAGTAAAATATTATAAATAAGAAATTATGGCTACACATTCATCACACATGATTAAATTACACAGTGCAGACATTTTTTTTCATACATTCAATGTGTAATGGGACCATCCAAAAAGGATGTGTGAAAAAATTTTGTGCACTTTAATAATTAGCCATAATATATTATAGTTTACTTATGATATGTACTAATGTGTAGCCAAAATGTATTATATATAATATTTTATTATAAGCCATTACAATAGCAGTGTCTAGGCCTGTCACTCAGCTCACTGGAATTGATTACGCTAAAATTGCTATATATAATTATACTCTTACTAAATACATCAGACTTTCTACTTTACAAAAAGGTCATTTGGGGGGTATTTGGACTGTCCTGGTGTTTTCGGGTCTCAAGAAATGAAATAGGCCGACAATACATCAGGATTGATCAATTTTTACATAAATTCCATAGATTGTGGACTATAACTTTTCACAGACTAAATAATTAAATGCTTTCATATTTGTTCCTGTTTTTGTGTTATTTATTTATTAATTCAGTAAAGTTTAAGTTAAAATAAATACAGTTCTTTAACAGTTTAAGCTTTGATTTCTATTATTTTCATATGATTTTGTTATTCAAATTTGCTAGTTGATTGATAGTTATTAACGGCACTACTGTTGCCAATATATGCAGTGTTATTAGGGTGAAAAAAATTATTGGGGGGGGGGGTGACACCATGTTATACCGCACCAGGTGACACCAACCCTAGTGACGCCACTGAGCTAGGGCCATTCTCATTTGCAACAACCCTTTCCACCCCTCTAAAGAGCAATCCATGGTGGATTGCTTTGCAAAGGGTGTTTGACAGGCAGTGAGAAGGCAATATGTGACCAGTCAGTCAACTTTGTTGCAGCACAGCTCCCTAGCCTCTCTCTTCCTCTTCTGGCAAATAGTGAACACAAGAAGCAACTTTGTTTACATAAGACATGTACCAATGCCAAAAATGACCGACAGCCAGAGCTACATTCTGGTATTGCTGGGGTCAAATTTGGTAATCTTCCAGGTATAACAAAAAAGACAAAATAATAAAAGTGAATCTTACAGAGATTTGTAGAGGAGGTGGGATATGATCAGCTCTGGAGGTGAGCATCTGTGCACAAAGAAAGGAATGTAAGCTGATTTTTCAGATTTTATTCGATTCTGGGGATTCAGTAACCTGCAGACAGCTAAAAGTGACTAGCGCAGAGTGGGTCACGGACAGAGCATGCTCTACTCTATGGGCAGCTGACCATCTCCTGTACAGGCAGTCCCCGAGTTACGAACACCCGAGTTACGAATGACTCCTACTTACGAACGGCCTCAATGCCGGCCACTTGTGCTCCACGCTGGACCTGGATACATCCGAGAAGTGCCCGGAACATCCCACATCCATGCACAGGTGGAAGCCGGAACATCCCAAATCCCTGCACAGGCGGAAGTTACACTTACAACAAATTCCACTTACGAACAAACCTACAGTCCTTATTGTGTTAGTAACTCGGGGATTGCCTGTATCATGTCTGCAGTCTGAGCATCTCCTTTACCATAACTGCAGTCAGGGCCGGATTCCTGACAAGGCCACTGAGGCTAGGCCTCGGGGCGGCAGCGAGTGCAGGGGCAGCGCCGTGGCAACAAGGGGGTGAAAAAATCCTGTCGTCCCGGTGTCCTGCCAAAAAAGGTCCCCTGGTGGATAAGGACCCCCCTGTATTGCGCAGGCGCAGCGCGGAGCCACCGAAAATAGCCGAAGATGTAGAGCTGTGAGTCAGCTCTACACGGTGCCTGCGCAATGACTATGAAATTGTGCCAGATGATGCCGCACGCTCCCGATGCTAGTGCTACTCTGCAAGGGGCAGGGGTGATTTTAAACAAATGAAGGGCGGCTTTTGCAATGTTGTTGGGCGCTTTGCACAAGTATGTTGCTAATACCACCCCCAAGTTATCAGCTCTGCCCATCAATTGAAAACTCGGCCTCTTCAGTAGCTATCCGCCCCTTAGACGATATAACAGTAATGCACCCACCCCCTTGCAGAGTAGCATGAGCATCGAGAGCGTGCGGCAGCGTCTGTCACAATATCGTCGTCATTGCGCAGGCGCCGTGTTCAGCTGACTCTGAGCGATTTATCTTCGGCTATTTCCGTCGGACCGCTTTTGGTTCGTACTGCGCAAGTGCTGCACCTGCGCATTACAGGGGGGACATTATTCGCCGGGGGGACACTCATCGGCAGAACACCGGCAGCAAGTCCCCATGTTCCGACCCGGCATCCCGACCGGCGACTACTATCAACAAGTCCCGATGTTCCGTCACGGCGTCAGGCAAATGGGAGGGTTTTTTAACTTTTCCTGCTCATGGGCAAGAAGGAAATCCTGGAGTGAACCTATAAGAATACTGGCGCCGGAGACGTCCCAGCCCTTTCCTCCTGACTGAGGACCTTCACATCCAGTCCAGTGTTCATCTGTCTCCACATCTTCCAGGCAGCTATGATTCTCCCATCACCACTGCTCTGCCTCTGGGCCCCCTCCAGGACGAGATTACAGTGCCAAGCAGAATATTTGACTCAAATGTATTTAATTCCTTGCTGGGTATGCTGCATAATGCATATATTTACAGTTATTATTGTATGAAAACAGTGCACAAATACACTAGGTATTTCTTCAACAACACAATATGCAAATCACAAGTATTTTCAGTTTTTTTTGGCGGGGGGGGGGCGATTTTTAATGTAATTAATTTTTTTTTTTACCTCATTTTTGTTTCAGCTCAGAAGCCCCCTATGTGATGGTGTGTGTGTGTGTGTGTGGGGGGGGGGGCGTGGGGGGGGCAGCATTGAAGGACCCAGCCTTGGGGTGGCAAAGGGAGTAAATCCGGGCCTGACTGCAGTCTCTGAACATCTCTTATGGTATGCCTGCAGTCTCTGACTATCTCCTGTACCATGTCCGCAGTCTCTCTCCATCTCCTCTACCATCTCTGCAGTCTCTGACCATCTCCTGTACAAAACCATGTCTGCAGTTTCTGACCAACTGCTGTACCATGTCTTTAGTCTCTAAAAACCTCTTGTACCATGTCTGCAGTCTCTCTCCATCTCCTGTACCATGTCTGCAGTCTCTCTCCATCTCCTCTACCATCTCTGCAGTCTCTGACCATCTCCTGTACAAAACCATGTCTGCAGTTTCTGACCAACTGCTGTACCATGTCTTTAGTCTCTAAAAACCTCTTGTACCATGTCTGCAGTCTCTCTCCATCTCCTGTACCATGTCTGTAGTCTCTGAACATCTCTTGTATCATGTTTGCAGTCTCTGACCATTTCCTCTACCATGTCTGCAGTCTCTGAACTTCTCCTGTATCATGTTTGCAGTCTCTGACCATTTCCTCTACCATGTCTGCAGTCTCTGAACTTCTCCTGTACCAAATATGTAGTCTCTGACCATCTCTTGTACCATGTCTGCAATCTCTGACCATCTCTTGTATCCTAACTGCAGTCTCTGACCATCTCCTGTACCATGTCTGCAGTCTCTGAACATCTCTTGTATAATGTCTGCAGTCTCTGAACATCTCCTTTACCATGTCCACAGTATCTGAACATCTCTTGTATAATGTCTGCAGTCTCTGAACATTTTGTTTACCATGTCCACAGTCTCTGATAATCTCTTGTATAATGCCTGCTGTCTCAACCATCTGCTGTACCATGTCTGCAATCTCTGAACATCTACTCTACTGTGTCCACAGTATCTGAACATCTCTTGTATCATGTCTTCAGTCTCTGACCATTCCATTACCATAACCACAGTCTCTGAACATCTCTTGTATCATGCCTGCCGTCTCTGACCATCTCCTGTACCATGTCTGCAGTCTCTCAACATCTCTTGTATCATGTCTGCAGTCTCTGATCAACTCCTGTACCATGTCTGCAATTTCTGACCATCTCCTGTACCATGTCCGCAGTCTCTGATCATCTCCTCTACCATAACCGCAGTCTTTGAACATCTATTTTATCCTGTCTGCAGTCTCTGATCATCTCCTATACCATGTATGCATTCTCTAAACATATCTTGTATCATGTCTGCAGTCTGACCATCTCCTCTATAGACTTGTGCACAACGGAAAAATTCGTTCCGTTTCGGTTCGTTTCTTTCCGGTCCTGTTGATTCGTAATCATTCGTAATTTTGCTAGACGGGATTTTTCGTGTTCGGACTCATTCGTATTTTTGCAAGCGACATTTTTCGTTGAATTTTTTGTTGCTTTATAATTCGTACTTTCGGTAGAGTACGTTGTTTTTCGTTGATTCTGGACACAACTCCTACTTTCGTAACTTTTTTTGGGTTCGTTGATTCGTAATTTTCCGTGTCTCTCTCACAACGACGCTGCCTATTATGCCTAATGTGCTTCGAATGGATTTGTACTTTTCTAAATACATAGCGGTTATTTGTAACGATTCGAAATCTCGTATTTTACTTTCGTTTTTTACATGCGGCTATAGGCTCCGCCCCTGTACACCATTTTGAGAGGGTTCAGCACGGTGAGGGAGAAGCAGAGAGCAGAGCAGAGTGAGTGTTATTGTGCTTCGAATGGATTTGAAATCTCGTATTTTACTTTCGTTTTTTCATGCGGCTATAGCCTCCGCCCCTGTACACCATTTTGAGAGGGAGTTCAGCATGGTGAGGGAGAAGCAGAGAGCAGAGTGAGTGTTATTGTGCTTCGAATGGATTCGTACATTCGTAACTTTTTTCATAACGAATTATGCCGAAGACCTTCGGGCATTCGCTATTTTGCGGTATAATTTATTTCGGATTCGGTTTTATTCGTAATTGCTCTGTTCGGAAATTCGAATGCTTCCGAATGTCCGAAAGTTGCTAAATTCGGACGAATTTTGATTCGTTACGAAACGAATTGCACAAGCCTACTCCTCTACCATATCTGCAGTTTCCGATCACCTCTTGTAAAATATCCATAGTTTCCGACCGTCTCTTGTATCATGCCCATAGTCTTGGCTATATCCTGTTGTGTGTCTGCTGTCTTTGACTCTAAATATTCCCAGATTTTTAAGTGTAGCCCTTTGGTGATGTCAAAGGCCACACTTGAGGCCCCCCATATCAAGAAAGTCAACCATTACTGGGCTAGTATATTTGATAAGAAATTGGTGCAAAATTGAATCTACCCCACACACAAAAATAGGACCTATTCTTTCACTGAAATCTTTCATTTACACCCATAGTGGCAGAACCGGAGTATCATACCTTGTTGTTGTAAACATTAGAACTGATCTAGTTTTGTGATTAGTGTTGAGCGAACCCGAACTGTAAAGTTCGGGTCCGTACCAAACTTTAGCTTTTTCCCGAACCCGGACTTTGCCCAAAAGTCCGGGTTCGGGTTCGGCAATCTAATTACGCATTTAGAAATGCTTCAGGGCCCAGCCAATCACCTTTTTATTAGCTGGTGTGCCCTTAGAGGCCATCATAGCCATGCCTACTAATGGCATGGCTGTGATTGGTCAGTGCAACATGTGACCCAGCTTCTATATAAGCTAGAGGCACACAGCACACATGTCACTCTGCTTCAGAATAGATAGGGAGAGGATCTAGTCTGCTGCTGCTGCTTTTAGGGAGAGATAGAAAAATAGATGAGGTAGTCCTGATTCTACAATCTGAGGGAAAAGATAGAGAGATAGTGTAGTGTAGGGCCAGGTTCCTGTGTTGGTGCTTTCAGGGAGAGAGAATATTATATAGGAGTCCAGATTCAGAGATTAAAATCAGCGATCTGCATAGGTTTACCTGTTTGTGTTGCAGTGCAGTCTTTTTACACTGCCATGAGCCCAGTGTCAGAGAAAATCTAACTTTTAGGGGAAAAAAAAAGGCACTTTATTGTGCTCTTTTCCAAAAGACCCATAGGGCAAAAAAAAAAAAAAAAAAAAGCATTTTATTTTGCTCGTGCAAAAAAAGACCCGTTTAGGGAAAAAAAAAAAAAATTGCACTTTAATGTACGCTTGCAAAAAGAGCCATTCAGGGGCACAAAAAATAGTTTGCAGTGTGTTATACATATTTGGAGGTGTGTGAAATAAACAATTTCTATATAGGTTTTCTCCTACTGTGCTATACTAAAAAAAAAACATTTTTTTTGAATAGCATTTTCTGCAGTTCTGTAGCTGTGCGATTCAGCGGTTACGTACTGTGGGTGTTTTCTGCTCTTCCAAAAAACGCCGTTTAGGGGCACAAAAAATAGTTTGCAGTGTGTTATACATATTCGGAGGTGTGTGAAATAAACAATTTCTAAATAGTTTTCTCCTACTGTGCTATACTAAAAAAAAAACATTTTTTTTGAATAGCATTTTCTGCAGTTCTGTAGCTGTGCGATTCAGCGGTTACGTACTGTGGGTGTGTTCTGCTCTTCCAAAAACACCCATTTAGGGCAAGATCCTAAATTTGGAAAATATGAGGAGAAGGTCAAAGGGACGTGGTGGCCCCGGTCGTGGTGCTGCTGGTGGAGCTCCTGTTGCAGGGAGAGGACGTGGTGGATCTGTGCCAGATACACGCACAAGTGAAACACCTTCCTCAGGTGCGAGTAGGCGACCGAGCCTGCGGCGGTATTTTGTCGCGCCTAATGAGGCTGTACGAATGTTTAGGCCAGGACAAGTACAGGCGATAGATTGGGTTGCTGACAGTGCCTCGGGTTCCTTCACATTGTCTCCCACCCACTCTTCTGATGAAAGAACAGAGTTGGCACTAGACTTGTGCACAACGGAAAAATTTGTTTAGTTTTGGTTCGTTTTTTGTGCACAACGGAAAAATTCGTTTAGTTTCGGTTCGTTTCTTTTCGGTCCTGTTGATTCGTAATCATTCGTAATTTTGCTAGACGGGATTTTTCGTGTTCGGACTAATTCGTATTTTCGCAAGCATCATTTTTCGTTGAATTTTTAGTTGATTTATAATTCGTACTTTCGGTAGGGTACATTGTTTTTCGTTGATTCTGGACACAACTCCTACTTTCGTAACTTTTTTTGGGTTCGTTGATTCGGAATTTTTCGTGTCTCTCTCACAACGACACTGCCTATTATGCCTAATGTGCTTCGAATGGATTTGTACTTTTCTAAATACATAGCGGTTATTTGTAACGATTCGAAATCTTGTATTTTACTTTCGTTTTTTACGTGCGGCTATAGCCTTCGCCCCTGTACACCATTTTGAGAGGGTTCAGCACGGTGAGGGAGAAGCAGAGAGCAGAGCAGAGTGTTATTGTGCTTCGAATGGATTCGAAATCTTGTATTTTACTTTCGTTTTTTACATGCGGCTATAGCCTCCGCCCCTGTACACCATTTTGAGAGGGAGTTCAGCATGGTGAGGGAGAAGCAGAGAGCAGAGTGAGTGTTATTGTGCTTCGAATGGATTCGTACATTCGTAACTTTTTTCATAACGAATTATGCCGAAGACATTCGGGCATTCGCTATTTTGCGGTATAATTTATTTCGGATTAGGTTTTATTCGTATATGCTTTGTTCGGAAATTCGAATGCTTCCGAATGTCCGAAAGTTGCTAAATTCGGACGAATTTCGATTCGTTACGAAACGAATTGCACAAGCCTAGTTGGCACCTGAAACCCATGTCCATCAGTCTTTCACCTCACCCCCTTGCAAATCAGCCAAGCAGTCTGAGCCCCAAATCATACAGCAGTCTCTTTTCGATGACTCTGTTAGCAGGGTTTCCCAGGGCCATCCACCTAGCCCTGCCCCAGAAGTGGAAGAGATTGAGTGCACCGATGCCCAACCACTTATGTTTCATGATGAGTACATGGGAGGACCATCGCAGTACGTCTCGGATGATGACGAAACACAGGTGCCAACTGCTGCTGCTTTCGCAATTGTGCAGACAGACAAGGAGGGCAGGGGTGAAGACTGGGTGGAAGATGATGTGGAGGACGATGAGGTCCTCGACCCCACATGGAATGAACGTTATGCAGGTGACCAGTGTAGTTTGGAGGAAGAGGCGGTGGTCGCACAGAGCCACCAGCACAGCAGAAGAGGGAGCAGGGTGCAAAAGCGGAGCGTCCGTCCGCTAGACAGTATGTCCTGCTACTGCCCAACGCAGCAAGGGACCGAGCACACCAAAGCCAGGTCCAAGGAGTTCCCTAGCGTGGCAGTTCTTCACACAATGTGCTGATGACAAGACACGAGTGGTTTGCAGGCTGTGCAATCAGAGGCTGAAGCGAGGCATAAACGTTCTCAACCTGAGCACAACCTGCATGACCAGGCATCTAAGTGCAAAGCACGAGCTGCAGTGGTGTAGACACCTCAAAAACCAAGAAAGGTCTCTGGCTCCTCCTGCTTCCTCTTCTGCTGCAGTCTCGGCCTCTTCATCCACCTCTGTAGTGACAGTGGCACCTGCCACCCCGCAAACAGAGGATCTGCCAGCAACACTACCACCTGGGTCACCAACCATCTCCACAATGTCCCATGGAAGCGTTCAGCTCTCTATCTCCCAAACATTGGAGCGGAAGAGGAAGTACCCCCCTAGCCACCCACGATCCCTGGCCCTGAATGCCAGCATTTCAAAACTCCTGGCCTTTTAAATGCTGTCATTCCGTCTGGTGGAGACGCAGAGTTTTAAAAGCCTGATGGCATTGGCTGTCCCACAGTACGTCGTGCCCAGCCACCACTATTTTTCCAGGCGAGCCATCCCTTCCCTGCACAACCAAGTGGGGGACAAAATCAGGTGTGCACTGCGCAACGCCATCTGTGGCAAGGTCCACCTAACTACGGATGCGTGGACCAGTAAGCACGGTCAGGGACGTTATCTCCCTAACAGCACACTGGGTAAATGCAGTGGCGGCTGGGCCTGAGGCAGATAGCAGTTTGGCGCATGTCCTTCCACCACCGAGGATTGCAGGGCGCTTCAGTTTGCCTCCTGTTGCCAACTCCTCCTACTCCGCTTCCTCATCCTCTACCGCCTCCTCATCCGGTCAGCGCAACACCTTCACCACCAACTTCAGCACAGCCAGGGGTAAACGACAGCAGGCAGTTTTAAAACTTTCCTGTTTAGGGGAAAAACCCCACACCGCGCAGGAGTTGTGGAGGGACATGGAACAACAGACCAATGAGTGGTTGCTGTCAGTGAGCCTCAAGCCCGGCCTGGTGGTGTGCGATAATGGGCGAAATCTCGTAGCAGCTCTGGGCCTAGCCGGTTTTCACGCATATCCCTTGCCTGGCGCATGTGCTGAACTTGGTGGTCCAGAGGTTCCTTAAAAATTACCCCAATATGCCAGAGCTGCTGCAGAAAGTGCGGGCTGTGTGTGCGCACTTTCGGCGTTCTCACCCTGATGCTGCTCGCCTGTCAGCGCTGCAGCGTAACTTCGGCCTTCCCGCTCACCGCCTCATATGTGACGTGCCCACAAGGTGGAACTCCATCTTGCACATGCTGGCCAGACTGTGCGAGCAGCAGCAGGCGATAGTGGAGTTTCAGCTGCAGCAATCACGCGTGAGTCGCTCTGCGGAACAGCACCACTTCACCACCAATAACTGGGCCTCCATGCGAGACCTGTGTGCCTTGTTACGCTGTTTCGAGTACTCCACCAACATGTCCAGTGCCAATGACGCCGTTCTTAGCGTTACTATCCCAGTTCTATGCCTCCTTGAAAAAACGCTTCGGGCGATGATGGAAGAGGATGTGGCACAGGAGGATGAGGAGGAGGAGGAGGAGGAAGCGGGATCATTTCAAAGGCTTTCAGGGCAGTCTTTCACAAGTGGCTACGAGGGTGGGTTCCTGCACCAACAAACGTCAGGTACACAATTGTCCGGCAGAAAGGGCACAGTTCTGGAGGATGACGAGGTGGAGGAGGAGATGGAGGAGGAGGAGGAGCCATTTTCACAGCAGGGTGGCACCCAGACCAGCTCGTGGCCATCACTGGTGCGTGGCTGGGGGGATACAGAGGACACAGACGATACATCTCCCACAGAGGACAGCTTTTCTTTGCCTCTGGGCAGCCTGGCACACATGAGCGATTACATGCTGCAGTGTTTCCGCAATGACCGCCGAGTTGCCCACATTTTAACTGGTGCTGATTACTGGGTGGCCACCCTGCTGGATCCCCGTTACAAGGACAACGTACCGTCCTTAATTCCCTCACTGGAGCGGGATCGTAAGATGCGCGAGTACAAGCGCGCGCTGGTAGACGCGCTGCTGGTGGCATTCCCACCTGACAGCGGGCGTACGGTGGAAGCACAAGGCGAAGGCAGAGGAGGAGGAAGAGGTCGCCAACGCAGCCGGGGCACCGGCAGCACCTCAGAAGGCAGGGTTAGCATGGCTGAAATGTGGAAAAGCTTTGTCAGCACGCCACAACAACCAGCACCACCAGCTGAGATGGAACGTCTTAGCAGGAGGCAGCATTTCACCAACATGGTTGAGCAGTATGTGTCCACAGGCCTACACGTACTGGGTGACGGGTCTGCCCCCTTTAACTTCTGGGTCTCCAAATTGGGCACATGGCCTGAGCTTGCCCTTTATGCCTTGGAGGTGCTGGCCTGCCCTGCAGCCAGTGTATTATCTGAACGCGTATTTAGCACGGCAGGGGGCGTTATCACAGACAAGCGCAGCCGCCTGTCCAGAGCCAATGTGGACAAGCTCACGTTCATTAAAATGAACCAGGCATGGATCCCACAGGACTTGTCCGTACCTTGTGCAGAATAGACATGTATACCAGTGTTGTGACAAAAACTGTCCGGCCATCGGATTGTGTCCGGCCCATACTGCGAAGGCGCAGCGCTTGCGCAGTACAGAGGACAAGGAGATTCACAAAATCTCCGAAGATGAACGGCGCCTGCGCTGTGAGTGCAGGTTCAAGCCCCACCATCCAAGTGGACATACGGTAGCACATAGTAACAGGGCCCCTCACGGGCTCGGTTCGATCGCCACACTTCGGGCACGGCCTCACTTGGCTCGGCTTGAACCACGGATGGTGTGGCCTTCACCTGAACTCACCACGCAGGCGCCGTTCGTCTTGGGAGATTTTAGAAATCCCCTTGTCCTACATACTGAGCAAGCGCAGTACAGCGTGGACACTATTTGACGGGGGACAGAATTCGACACATCACCGGCCTTACCCAGCCATTGTTGTATTTTTGAATCAGTGTTGGCTACCTCGTCCTCCTCCACCGCCGCTTCCACCTACACAGCCACATCCACCGCCACCTCAACCTCCTACTCCATATGGACCTCGTCCTCCTAGGTCAAGATTATTATTTTTATATTTTTTATGTTATTTTAAGTTATTTCCCTATCCACATTTGTTTGCAGAGCACTTGCCATGCTCTTAACAACATTTTGCTGCCATTTGCAGCCCTCTAGCCCTTTCCATTACTTTTTTAGAGCCTTTTTAGTCCTTAGAAGTCCGGGTCCCCATTGACTTCAATGGGGTTTGGGTTCGGGTTAAAGTTCGGTCCCGAACCCGAACTTTTTTCCAAAGTTTGGCCGAACCCGTCGAAGCCGAACATCCAGGTGTCCGCTCAACTCTATTTGTGATCAATAAACAAACATGAAAGACACAGAATCCCCTTTCACAACATATAACCTGTGAACGGCATAAAATTCAATATTTGGCTTCCCTAAAGCATACACTGCTCTTAGCCCCGGTTCACACAGGGGCGACTCCTCAGGTGACTCGGTCGCCTGAGGAGACGCGTCCCGGTCTGTGCTATGGAACCGTTCTAATAGGAGCGACCTGAGTCGCTCGGACTTAGAAAAAGGTTCCTGTACTACTTTTGGGGGCGACACAGGGCGACTTGCATTGACTTCTATACAGAAGTCATTATGCAAATCGCCTCGGCGGGCGTCTCAAGTCGTCTTGAGATCACGCCGCCGAGGTCGCCCCCGAAGTCGTGCCGCCCCTGTGTGAACCGGGCCTTAGGGGCCATAAATAAATATAGAAGCAAACAAACTTAAAGTGGATGTAAACCCACTCTCATCCTTTCTAAACTACTGCCATAGTGCTGATCTATAAGGATATAGATGCCTCCTGCATGTATCCTTATCTGTCAAATGCAGTGCCGGCCCAAGACATTGTGCTGCCTGGTACCAAGAATGAAATGCTGCCCCCCCCCCCAAAAAAAAAATCACGCCCACCAAAATGCCCCCACATCCATTATTTTATATTATGATAACTAAAGTGGACCTGTCATGGCTCTATACATGTATATAAGAGTATAAAGAGGACCTGTTATGGCTCTATACATGTATATAAGAGTATAAAGAGGACCTGTTATGGCTCTATACATGTATAGGAGAATAAAGAGGACCGGTCATGGCATTATGCGTGTATATAGAAGTATAATAAGGACCTTACATGGCTCTATACATGTATGTAGGAGTATAAAGAGGACCTGTCATGGCTCTATACATGTATATAGGAGTATAAAAGGACCTGTGCTTGGCCGGCGGCCGCGATGCCACCCACGATCGCTCCACAGAGAGCCAGAACGGGGATCTGTCAATGTAAACAGACAGATCCCCATTCTGACAGGGGAGGAGAGAAAGATCTGCTGTTCCTAGTGATTAGGAACAGAGATCTCTCTCCTCCTCCAGTCAGTCCCATCCCCCCCAGTTAGAAACACCTCCCCATTTAACCCCTTTCCAGACAGTGACATTTACACAGTAATCAGAGCAGTTTTATAGCACAGATCGCTGTATAGATGTCAATGTTCCCAAAAATGTGTCAAAAGTGTCCGAACCTGTCCACCGCAATGTCGTAGATCACTGCCATTACTAGTAAAAAAATTAATAATAAAAATGCTTGAAGTGCAGCGGGGAGTGGAGCGGGCGGATCGGGCAATTTGCCTCACAGTGCAGGGGGCAGTGCCGGGACAAAGTCAACCAGCACCCAGGGCGAACATGCCAAGCTGCGCCCCCCCATGACCAATTATCTTACACACACACACACACACACACACACACCCACACACACAAATACATTATATATATATATATATATATATATATATATATATATATATAGTGCAGAGGTCAGAATTGGATAGATTACAAAGTACAAGGATCAGGAGCAGTGTGTACAGTGTTCAGAGGTAGAGTATGTACAGTAATATACAATGTGCAGAAGTCAAGAGCGGTAAACTGCAGAGTACAGAGACCAGGAGTATATACACCCTAGTGCATAGCAGTAGCCCCTATAAATTATATCAAATTTAGTGTATGTGTCATTATCAAATCTGACCAAGTGAAATATATAGCACATGAACATGGAACCAAAATACCAGTGCTGCAAACAAAATTATGAGGGGGCGAATCCCAAAACATATAATGCGAACAACTCATAAATATTCAATTACATATCACATGTGGGACCAAAATCCCTGTGCTTCAAAAACATTTTGTGAGGGAACTGTAAATAAAAAAATTAAAATACTATAACATATAATGTGAATAACTCCCAAATATTCAAATAACTCTAGTCAAATTCTTATGGTTCATTTGTACACAATTTGGTTTTGGAGTTACTACCAAACTCCCAGTGCTGCAAATCAAACACACAGTGCAAAGTAATATTAAAGTGCACTATAAAAAAACAGTCCACTAGAGCAGTGGTCTCCAAACTGCGGCCCTGGGGCCGCATGTGGCCCTTTGCTTGCCTTTATCTGGCCCTTGAGGCATTATTCCTGCCAATGACACCAATGATGGGGCATAATTCCTACTACTGACAAAAAAAGGGGCACTATTCCTCCCAACGACACCAGATCCCACATTGTTAACTCCCACTGGGCACAGTTCGGCCCCCCTGAAGTCTGAAAGACAGTAAACTGGCCCTTTAGAGAGTTTGGAGACCCCTGCACTAGAGAGCAAGTGCTCTTGTGCACATTGCTGGATCGAGATGGGGCTCAAGCAAGTGGCTGACAGATTCCTCCATCCACACAAGTTGGTTGGATGTGGGAATCCCCCCTCACTGGGACATTGTATTCTGACAGCAGGGACACTCCCCTATCAAAATACACTGATCAGCACTGCTTCCGTTTGGCTGCAAACAGCTATTTGAACTAGGATTTCCAGCAGAAGTGGATATAACAATCGGTTTCTGTCTAACAGAGAGGGTTACACATCGATCAAAAATTCAGCCCCTGCTGAACCCAATGAATTCTTATCTGTGTATTCAGTTTTACCTTGTACTTTGCTTCAGCGGGCTCTCTGCAGTTCTGTTACTGGTCCCCTGCAGCTCCTGTGTCAGTTAGGAGTGACAGTGGTCACACTCCAGCCTCCAATTTGGACCATACAGGGTTAATCTTCCTCTATATGTGATAGGGAGGAGGAGGAGAGCACTGGAGCTGGCTGAAGCATAGAATCAAGTAAAAAAAGACTATACAGTACCCCCCTTCTCCCCCCTCCCCCACACTGCAAGAGTGGACTTTCTTGAAGTTGGGCTGGGATAAGAAATCACATCCTTTGCTGTGTAATGTTATATTCTTGAACAGGTTAGGGATTGGTGTGATATTTCAGGTGCTACATACTGTAGATGTAATCCACATACACATTATATCTTATTAAAAAATCATTCTTTTTAGAAGATATAATGTGTATGTGTAATACATATATGTAGCACCTGAAATGTCACACTAATTCCTAACCTGTTTAAGAATTTTACTTTCAATAAACCTGCAGTGAAAAGTTCAGGGCACGTTTATAATCACAGTATATGGAATGCAGAGCAGTCGGGACTCACAGTAGAAGAGGATCCAGACTGTCATCCGTGATTTACACATCTTCACTCTGCTCTGGAGGAGGAGCGCTTTGCTGTGGGCTGGGCGGGAACCAAAGATCGATGCTGCAGTGTGAGGTTCTCTTTCTGCTCCGCCCACATGCACTTTCGCTGGGACTGTACCAGCTCCGATCCAGGGGGGGGGACTCATAGGAACTCAAGAAGGGAGCCTAGAAAGGGGTGCATCTGCTGCCGCAGAGCAGTGAGCAGGAGCGCATAATCCTTAAATTAGGCAGGCAACAGGGGCATACAAGTTTTACAGCTACATTTTGTGGATAGATTTTTCTGCTCACAGCCTTGCCGCCCCCCTGAAAGTGCCGCCTGGTACAATGGTACCATCTGGTCCCATGGTAGGGCCGGCCCTGGTCAAATGTCTCCCCTCTGTCTGTTATAAGACCTGAAAAACTGCAGATTCTGTGGGTGGATCTGTTGTCTGGAGGTGAGTGGGTGGAGTCGTGATGTCAGTAGACTCCCCGCCCACCTCTACACTCCCCTTGTCAACATGCATTTTCTCCTGTGTATTCCTTCTGCTATGATCACTAACATCCAGTCAAAATCCAGAAAAGTAATCACATGACTTCAGAAAAGGAGTGGGGGTGGGAATTAAAAAAGAATGCTAGTGTATGATATATGTAAATAAACTGTCAGTCAAAGCAAGGGGGCGGAACGGACAAAGGTTTTTCTCTGTTTGTCCGTTTTATCTCACTGAACAATAAAAGAGGATTGCTCAGAGCTGGATTAATTTTTTGTGGCAAGACCTGGCACAAATTATAGGAAATCTTATACTCTACATTGTGACAGCAAAAAAAAAAAAAAAAAAATTGGGTTTACATCCACTTTAAGGAACACAAGATACATACTACATTTGTTTTTCTGGCATCATGTGGTGCGTGCGGTATTGTATCCTACGGATACGTCGTGGCATTTCTAAGCAGTAGACCTTGCTAAAGGACATGGCTCATTTTCTATGAAGATAAGGTATTTTTGCATTAAAAAAAAGACAGTAGTGTGCTTGCCTGATAATGAATTTTCCTGAAACACTATGCCAGAAGCAAAGAGAAACACAATAAAGCATGCATTGCATTATGGCTAATTTGGGCATATTTCTGAAGGCGCTGTCCGCCTACCAGCCAGCAACTGTGATGGTATTTTTAGCTCTCAATGTAATGAAGCAGTAAACTGCACTAAGGATTTCTGGAAACCTACAATGTTATTAGCTGGAAAAAATTCCAGTGACAGTTTTCATTAAACTTGTAATTGAGCCTCTTCTTTGAAGATAGTGCTGACTTTGGCAGATCACCTTTTGTCAGCTTCGAATTTTATATCTTTTTATTGATTTTATTGGAAATATTGCCACCTACATTCCATCAGCTACGGTTCTTTGCTCATCTACAGACAAGATTGTTCTAAGCTGCAGCTAAGGTGAAATTTTAATTGAATCTCTATAGTGGATTTGTACTTATTTTCTATCAGCATTTATTATTATTATTATTATAAGGACTAAAAATTATCTTTTGTTGTATTGCGCTATAATATTTAACATTTAAAAATTTTACAGGTAGCCAGCAAGTGGAGCCTTTGGCTCCTTATCATATTTTCAGCTTCTCTTTAGCTCCTGTTGTAAAAAGCCTGAGGTTTACACAGCTCAATGGCTGAAGCTGAAATTTACACACAAGCCAATGAGTCAGAGCATTTACTCATCCCCTTCATGCTCCTTCTGTATGGCTCTGCTTAACCACTTAAGCCCCAGACCATTTTGGCTAGTTAATGACCAGGCCACTTTTTGCGATTCGGCACTGCGTCGCTTTCCCTGACAATTGCGCGGTCGTGCGATGTGGCTCCCAAACAAAATTGACGTCCTTTTTTTCCCACAAATAGAGCTTTCTTTTGGTGGTATTTGATCACCTCTGCGGTTTTTATTTTTTGCGCTATAAACAAAAATAGAGCGACAATTTTGAAAAAAATGCTATATTTTTTACTTTTTGCTATAATAAATATCCCCAAAATATATATATAAAAAAAAAAAATTCCTCAGTTTAGGCCGATACGCATTCTTCTACATATTTTTGTTTAAAAAAAAAAAAAATCACAATCGCCGTTTATTGGCATTTTTATAATTTTTTTACTAGTAATGGCAGCGATCAGCGTTTTTTTTTTTTGTGACTGCGACATTATGGCGGACACATCGGACACTTTTGACACATTTTGGGGACCATTGTCATTTTTACAGCGATCAGTGCTATAAAAATGCACTGGTTACTGTAAAAATGACACTGGCAGTGAAGGGGTTAACCACTAGGGGCGCTGAAGGGGTTAAGTGTTCCTAAGGGAGTGATTACTACTGTGTAGGGGCGTGGCTACGAGTGACACGTCACTGATCTCCACTCTGATTACACAGAGCGGAAATCAGTGACAGTGTCAGTAGGCGAGCGGGGAGATGTTGTGTTTACACTAACATCTCCCCACTCCATCCCTCCGTGAGACGAACGCGGGGACCCCCGCGGCGATCGAGTCTGCGGGACCCGCGGTCTGACTCACGGGGATGGCGGCAGGGTCACAAGCGCGCCGCCGGCGGCGCGACCACAAGGCAGGCAGTTAAAGGGTACGTGATTATGCCTGTACGTGCCATTCTGCCGACGTATATATGCCGTGGCCGGTCCTTAAGTGGTTAAGGTTAAGACAGAGTCAGTGCTAAAGGCAAATTGATTTTGCAAGGGAATTATCCATAAGCTTAGTGGATGTGGTGAAGCTCTGCTGATTTAAATCATCCTCTGATGATTAACCGCTTGCCGACCACTGCACAATGATATACGTTGGCAGAATGGCACGGCTGCACAAAGCAACGTACAGGTACGTCGCCTTTAAATCGTGGCATAGTGGGCGTGCGTGCGCGCCGCGTGCTCCGTGCTCGCGGGTCCCGCTAACTCGATGGCCGCCAGGTGCCCGCGATCGTGTCACGGAGTGGCAGAACGGGGAGATGCCTATGTAAACAAGGCATTTCCCTGTTCTGCCTAGCAACATGACAGAGATCTACTGCTTCCTCTTATTGGGAGCAGTGATCTCTGTCATGCTGTAGTGAGCCCACCCCCCCCCACAGTTAGAATCACTCCCTGGGACACACTTAACCCCTTGATTGCCCCCTAGCATTTAACCCCTTCCCTGCCAGTGTCATTTACACAGTAATCAGTGCATTTTTATAGCACTGATGGCTGTATAAAGGACAATGGTCCCAAAATAGTGTCAAAAGTGTCCGATGTGTCCGCCATAATGTCGCAGTCACAATAAAAATCACAGATCGCCGCCATTACTAATAAAAAATAAATTATAATAAAAATGCCATAAATCTATCCCCTATTTTGTAGACGCTATAATTTTTGCACAAACCAATCAATATAGGCTTATTGCGTTTTTTTTACCAAAAATATGAAGAGTACATATCAGCCTAAACTGAGAAAGAAATTTGTTTTTTATATATTTTTGGGGGATATTTATTATAGCAAAAAGTAAAAAATATTGCTTTTTTTTCAAAATTGTCGCTCTTTTTTTTGTTTATAGCGCAAAAAATTAAAACTGCAGAGGTGATCAAATACCACCGAAAGAAAGCTCTATTTGTGGGGGAAAAAAGGACGTCAATTTTGTTTGGGTGCAACGTGGCATGACCACACAATTGTCAGTTAAAGCGACGCAGTGCCGAATCGCAAAAAGTACTCTGGTCAGGAAGGGGGTACATTTTACCGGGGCTGAAGTGGTTGAGCAAAAGAAAACCGAAGTTGTGATCAACATCAATTAAAAACTGCACACGTACTTTATAAATCATTATGATGGACCCCAAACCATTACAATTTCCCATTTAAAAAAGCATACCCTACACCCTCTGAACTTTATTAGGTCCAGTTATTTAAAGATATAAAGAGCTGTATGTAAGATTGCCCCCAGACATTGGGCAAGTGATGTGAAAGGTAGTTCATACTGTATGGAAGATCTACTGTAGACAAATGTCAGCACAAAGTCGGTCTGCTGACAATTTTGGGGAAGAATCCTTTAGCATGCTTTTTTTTCCCCATCTTAAAGAGAACTTGGTCTGAAAAATTAAAGACTTTCTAACTTACAGGAGCATGTTAATTGTGCAGCAGTGTTAAGGATATATTGTCTGAAATGTCCCCTGCAAAGTGAGATCATCTAAGGCAGTGGTCTCCAATCCAGCCCTCCCACTGATATGAGGCCCTTTTTCTTTTACTGACACCAATGATAAGGCACCATTCCTTTCACTGACACCAACAGTGAGGCAGTATTACTTCCACTGACATCAATGGGCACTATTCCTTCCACTGTCACCAAAAATGGGCATAATTCCTCCCACTGATATAAACAACTGTGCACTTTTTTTCACTGACAACAACAATGAGGTACTATTCCTTCCACTGACACCAACAGTGGGGCAGTATTCATCCCACTGACACCAGAAATGGAGCATTATTTCTTCAACTGACACCGACAATGGGGCATCTTCCACTGACACCATTGATGAGCCACTTTTCCTACCACTAAGTTAAACAGACAGTGCACCCACAGCCCCCCCCCCCCTCGGTCCGTCAGTTGGTTAGCAGCTTTGAGTATTGACTGTGCATACATTAGCAGCATGGTGAATCTCTCATTACAGACACTCATTGGCAGGCAGATCTGCTGACAACTGGTGGGCAGCGCTTCCCTACGGACGAATCACGTGCTTCAATAAAAAAAAATTAAAAAAAATTGACTCTGTCCGGCGCCCCGCATGTAGACTGGGGGGGTGGCACCCCTGCGCCCCTAATTGATGGGCCGCCACTGCTAATACCAATGATGGACCACTATTCCTCCTCCTAATGACCATAGGCAATTTTTTACTCCCACTGAAGCTGGGGCACTTTCTCCTCCTAGTGGCTACAGTCCAGTCCCACTAAAGTCTGAAGGCCAATAAACTGGCCATTTGTTTAGAAAGTTTGGAGACCCCTGATCTAAGGCACAGTTGCCTGAAAAAAATGATCTCAAAAGATTTGGATGAAGATTTGGTGATGGCACTAGTGTCCTGTGGTTCTGTGATATCTGCACCTCTTCTGGAGTCTCTTGATTATTTCACCTACAGTCATTAGATCACCAATTATCGGAGGGCATCTCTGAACTGAGGTATCAAAGCCCTGCTCCTCTTCTAATATAGCTACATCCATGCAAAGGTACGGTGCAGAGCAAGGCATTGAAAGTCAGTAATGGGGAAAAGATTAGCTGCAGGGAGAACACAAACAATAATGGTGTAGAATTCAAGAACAATTTATGTAGGACATTGTTTAGGCACATTTAGGACATACAATTACCAGACTTGATTTTAAAGATGCGGCTCCCATTGACTTAAATGTGGTTCAGATTAACATTAACCTTCCTGCGAGCTGGACCCTGCCCTTACTGTTTCTCCAACAGGTGTCTCCCGAATATTTTCTATTGGCTAAATTGACAGCTTTTAGGAATTTTGTGGATGTGGGTTTGCAGAGTGAAGTGGGATGATAGAGGAGGACATGGATCATAGATGTGCTAGTGTGGGTGTTTTCACTTTCATTCCCACTCTTATTTTCATTAGCAGTTAAGTGACAGTTCCAACTACTTTCAATGTCACAGTTCCATAAAGCAGATAACAGCATGATGACAACATCATGCAGCCAAGGGAAAGAATTTTACTTTTCTATAGAATATTGTCATGCTTGTCATTTCACAAGACTCAGTCATATAGAGCAACTTTAGCAATAAAAAGCTAATTACTATTGAAAGTTTTAAATAAACATCTACACTTTAGCATTGTCACTTTATAATAGTTTCTCGCACTTTGGTTTGTCAATCAACTCTTGCACCTGTGTACACCTTTGGACGAGAGCAATTTTTACATTTCTGCTAATGGCCTGTTTATTCTGTGATAATTTTGTCATTACTTAAGGCATTACTTAACCACTTAACGACCGCCCACCGCCGATTTACGTCGGCAGAATGGCACGGACAGGCAGAATCACGTAGATCTACGTGATCGCCTTTGTGCAGTTGGGGGGTCCATCCGGACCCCCCTTCACTGCAGTGAGCGGCCGTTAAGTGTTCGGGAGCGATCAGGCATGAGGGGGCGGCCGCTCGATTCCGCCCCCCTCCTCGCGATCGCTCCCGGCCAATGAAAATGCTTCCTCCGCCATGTGATGTAAACAAGGCTGGAGGAAGTGATGTCATCTCCCTCGCTGCGGTCTTTTCGTTCCCGGCGCCGAGCAGAGAAGAAGCAGGTTAGTGCTCCAACAGTCCACTGACACGTAGGTACACATAGGCACACAAATCACCCCCCAGTCACCCCCAGATCACCCCCCAGGTCACCCCAAAGCCCCCAATCACAGTGTCACTGATTGCAGTGATCATTTATTTTACTGATCACTGCATTTAGTGTCATCTGTGATTGTAAAAAGTTGCAGGGCAGTTAGGATTAGGCCCCTTTAGGTCCAGGGTAGCCCCCTAACCCCCCCCTAATAAAGGTTTAACCCCTTGATCACCCCCCAGGTAACCCTTTCACCCCCTAACTTCAGCGTCACTAAGCGATTGTTTTTCCGATCGCTGTATTCGTGTCGCTGGTGTTTTAGATAGGCAGTTATTTTTTTTTAGGTTCGCCGCAGGTTTTTATTAGTGTCAGGTACCCCCATATATTATTTTAACCCCCTGATTGCCCCTAGAGTTAACCCTTTCACCAGTGATCGCCGTATAAGCGTCACTGGTTAGCCAGTAAGTTATCTAGTTATTTAGGTAACCCGTCAGGTTTTTATATAGCGTCGGGTACCCCCATATTTAACCTAATAAAGGTTTTAACCCCCTGATTGCCCCTAGTTAACCCTTTCACCAGTGATCACCATATAAAGGTTACAGGTGACGCTGGTTGATTAGTTTGCTTTTTATAGCATCAGGGCACCCGCCGTATATAACCCAATAAAGGTTTAACCCCCCTGATCGCCCGGCGGGTGAGATCAATTAGGTTTTAGCGCCAGAGAGGGTCTGCGTCGCCCCAGGCAGTGTTAGGTTAGTTCCAGTAACGCTAACACCCACGCGCAAAGCATACACCCCCCTTAGTGGTATAGTATCTGATCAGATCTATACTAGCATCCCCAGCGGTTTAGGGTTCCCAAAAACGCAGTGTTAGCGGGATCAGCCCAGATACCTGCTAGCGCCTGCGTTTAGCCCCTCCGCCCAGCCCAGCCCAGCCCACCCAAGTGCAGTATCGATCGATCACTGTCACTTACCAAACACAACACACATAACTGCAGCGTTCGCAGAGACAGGCCTGATCCCTGCGATCGCTAACAGTTTTTTTGTAGCGTTTGATATATTTGCTGACGACAGTCAGGTGCTTTTTTTCCTGTGAATCTTACTAGTGTACCCCTAAATTTAGAGCCCAAAATGGCAAGACGAAGGTACACTAGTAAAGAGGCCTACGAGATTCTGAGCATGACAGATAGTGAAGAGGAGGTCACGTATCTGTCAGATTCAGGCTCAGAATATCTTCCCGTAGAAGACAGTGACGTCAGCGGCCCCACGTCAGATAGCTCTGACGACGAAGTTGAGGTCCCTGCTAAGGTCAGGTGTACCCGATCCCGATCTTCTGAGGTTGTTGAGGAGCAAGAACCGCAGGTCTCTCGTATCATGGAGCAGAGTAGTACTAGCGCCGCTATTCCTTCTGGTGAACTGGCAAGCACCAGCGGCCTAGTACAGCCTGGACGTACATCCAGCACTGCAGTAACACTTGGTGACGTGGCGAGTCCCATAAGTGCAGTTCAAGCTGGCGAGGTGGCAAGCACAAGTAGTGTCCCGCTGCCACCAAGAAGACAAAGGCAGGCCCGTCGTGCCCATACTGCCCTTCCTGCAGAATTCGCCTATCCTGATTGGGTCCCCACCACTTCTGCAGAACCCGTACTTCCCCCATTCACTGCCCAACCCGGTATTCAGGTGGAAACAGCTGATTTTATTCCAATTGATTTTTATTCACTGTTTTTCACGGAAGATCTCTATAGATCTATTGTGGACCAGAGTAATTTATATGCTGGTCAATTTATCGCCGCTAACCCCCAGTTGCCTAAAATTGCCAGAAATTGGAAACCAATTACGGTTTCCGAATTTAAGACCTTTCTGGGCCTTTCCCTCAACATGGGCACACATAAATTTCCGTCATTGCGTGCTTATTGGTCCACGCACCCAATTGACCACATGCCCGTGTTCTCTGCCTCCATGTCCAGGGCACGATACGAGCAGATTTTGCGGTTCATGCACTTCAACGACAATGAACTTTGTCGTCCACGTGGGGACCCTGAATACGACCGGCTCTATAAAATTCGGCCCCTCATAAACCGCTTCAACGAACGTTTTGCAGCCTTGTTTACTCCCGATCAAGTTGTCTGCGTTGATGAGTCCCTGATTAAATTTTCTGGCCGCTTGTCTTTCAAGCAGTACCTTCCCAGCAAGCGTGCCAGATACGGGGTCAAGCTCTACAAGTTCTGTAACAGGGCAACAGGCTATGTAGTGAACTTTACGGTTTATGAGGGAAAAGACAGTCAGATTGAGTCGGTCAACTGCCCGGATTACATAGGGAGCGCTGGCAAGATAGTGTGGAACTTGGTGTCACCCTTATTCGGAAAGGGGTACCACTTGTATGTGGACAATTATTACACGAGCGTGCCACTGTTTAGTCACTTGTTTGATCATAAGATTGGAGCATGTGGCACCGTGCGACCTAATCGCCGGGGCTTTCCCCAGCGGCTTGTAGATGCCCGTCTTAGGCTGGGGGAGAGAGCCTGCTTGAAGTGTAATAACTTGCTCGCTATGAAGTGGAGGGACAATAAGAATGTTTTCCTTCTTACCTCCCTTCATGCAGACACGACAGTCCAAATTCGTACGGCGACTGGTGTTGTGGAGAAACCCCTCTGTGTCCACGAATATAACCAAAATATGGGAGGGGTGGACCTCAACGACCAGTTGATGGCGCCGTATCTAATTGACCGTAAGGCGAGACGCTGGTACAAAAAAGTGTCTCTATCATTATTCCAATTGGCTTTGCTGAACGCTCATGTGCTATACAGAGCTTCAGGCGGGACGTTATCTCTTCTAAAATTCCAGAATGAGATAGTCACAGAACTCCTGTATCCAGGCGGTTCTGCACCTCACCATCCCCAACCAAATGCAGTAAGCCGGCTGCATGAGAGGCATTATTCGTATGTCCTCCCGAGTACCCCTACCCAAAGCCACCCCCAAAAAAGATGTCGTGTCTGTAGCAAGCGCGGATTTAGGCGTGACACCCGTAGTTTTTGTCCACTCTGTCCTGACAAGCCTGGTCTTTGCCAAGGTGAATGTTTTGAACGCTACCACTCAAAAGTGAAGTTTTAGCGTAGGGTACAGCATTTCACAGACTAGGACACACTTACACAGGGTCTCCCAAGATGCCATTACATTTTGAGAGACCCGAACCATTACAGTTGTAAAGTTACAAAAAAAAGTGTAAAAAAGAAAAAAAAAACGTAAAAAACAAAAACACAAAAAAATATAAAATAAAAAAAACCAAAATAGTTGTCGTTTTATTGTTCTCTCTCTCTCTATTTTCTCTCTATTGTTCTGCTCCTTTTTACTGTATTCTATTCTGCAATGTTTTATCATGCTTGCTTTTCAGGTATGTAATTTTTTGTTTTCAGGTGCGTCATTCAACTGCAGCGCGGAATTATTTATCTTGACAGCAACAGCGTTTGCTCCCACGATACATAAAGCCGTGACTCCAACGCTGTAGGAGGTGATTTCACCACCACAGTTAAAAAAAAGAGCATATATGCCGAAGCATGGGGGCAGCAGGGGCGGAGGAGCGATTTTGCTCCTAATGCCGCGTATATACGGTCGAAATTCCAACGGAGGCTTGCCCGTGGAAAAGTCCGACCGTGTGTATGCGGCATAACCTTTTATGCTGCGTACATACGGTCGAAATTCCGACGAAGGCTTGACCGTGTGTACGCGGCATAACTTTTTTGCGGGAGGATGCCCCCATGCTTCGGCATATATGCCCATCATTAGAAGTGGGTGGATGAAGGGAGGTATTCTAATGGTGGGCATACCCACCAATCAATCTCTTTTTTTCGTTCAGCCAATAGGCTGTATGAAAAAAAAGATTACATGTCCAACAAGGACCAGCAACGTACTGGTATGTTGCTGGACTTTGAATGTTTATACCAGAATGATGCCTGCGGGTTTAGGTATCATCTTGGTATCATTCTTTTCAGCCAGCGGCCGGCTTTCATGTAAAAGCAATTCTAGCAGATAATTAGCCTCTAGACTGCTTTTACAAGCAGTGGGAGGGAATGTCCCCCCCCCGGATATAAAAAGCGCCATTGGGAAATTGGGAAAGCATTTTATCACACCGATCTTGGTGTGGTCAGATGCTTTGAGGGCAGAGGAAAGATCTAGGGTCTAACCCCCCAATTTTTTTCAAAAAAAGAGTACCTGTCACTACCTATTGCTATCATAGGGGATATTTACATTCCCTGAGATAACGATAAAAATGGTAAAAAAATAAAATATGGAAGGCACAGTTTAAAAATAAAATAAAAAAGCCAAATAAATAAAAAAAAAAAAAATAAATAAAAAAAAAGCACCGCTGTCCCCCCCTGCTCTTGCGCAAAGGCGAACGCAAGCGTCGGTCTAGCGTCATATGTAAACCGCAATTGCATCATGCATGTGAGGTATCACCGCGAAGGTCAGATCGAGGGCAGTCATTTTAGCAGTAGACCTCCTCTGTAAATCTAACGTGGTAACCTGTAAAGGCTTTTAAATGCTTTTAAAAATGAATGTAGTTTGTCGCCGCTGCGCGTTTGTGCGCAATTTTAAAGCATGTCGTGTTTGGTATCCATGTACTCGGCCTATGATCATCTTTTTTATTTCATCAAACATTTGGGCAATATAGTGTTTTTTAGTGCATTAAAAATAAAAAAAGTGTGTTTTTCCCCCAAAAAATGCGTTTGAAAAATCGCTGCGCAAATACTGTGTGGAAAAAAAAAATGCAACACCCACTATTTTAATCTGTAGGGCCTTTGCTTTAAAAAAATATATAATGTTTGGGGGTTCAACATAATTTTCTTGCAAAAAAAATTTTTTTTTCATGTAAACAAAAAGTGTCAGAAAGGGCTTTGTCTTCAAGTGGTTAGAAGAGTGGATGATGTGTGACATAAGCTTCCTAATGTTGTGCATAAAATGCCAGGACAGTTCAAAACTAGGGATGAGCTTCGTGTTCGAGTCGAACATACGTTCGACTCGAACATCGGCTGTTCGATCGTTCGACGAAGATCGAACGATTTGGGCCGTTCGCGCCAAATTCGAGTGACGCGAACGGCCCACAATGCACTACGCCATCGCAGTGTCATCCAGGCGCTGTGATTGGCCAAGCATGCACTGTGACCCCGCATGCTTGGCCAATCACAGCGCCGGCAGCGAGGAGAGCAATGATTGGCCACAGGCAGGATGCCTGTGGCCAATTATTGCTGAGGGTGTTTAGTACACGCCCCACACTATAAAAGGCCGCCAGCACGGCGGCCTAGTGTAGTGTGTTCCGGAGCAGGGATAGAGCAGCATAGGCAGGGACAGTGACTGTTATTTCTTTCTTGCTTAACCTGGATTCCTTTAGTTTAGGGAAAGAGAAGGATAGGTAGGGAGAGTGTCAGTGTGTTTTGTCCTTGTGCTATATTGTGCTTAAAAAAAACATTTATTCTAGGGACAGAAAACTGTAGGTAGGGACAGTGTCAGTTTCTTTCACTCTGCAAGTCCTTGTTTCCAGGGACCTGTAAGGACAGTGAGTGAATTGTCCTTGTGCTATATTGTGATTAAAAAAAACATTTATTCTAGGGACAGAAAACTGTAGGTAGGGAGAGTGTCAGTTTATTTCACTCTGCAAGTCCTTGTTTCCAGGGACCTGGAAGGACAGTGAGTGAATTGTCCTTGTGTTATATTGTCATTAAAAAAAACATTTTTTCTAGGAACAGAAAACTGTAGGTAGGGAGAGTGTTTTTTTTCTTTCACTCTGCAAGTCCTTGTTTCCAGGGACCTGTAAGGACAGTGAGTGAATTGTCCTTGTGCTATATTGTGCTTAAAAAAAACATTTATTCTAGGGACAGAAAACTGTAGGTAGGGAGAGTGTCAGTTTATTTCACTCTGCAAGTCCTTGTTTCCAGGGACCTGGAAGGACAGTGAGTGAATTGTCCTTGTGCTATATTGTGATTAAAAAAAACATTTATTCTAGGGACAGAAAACTGTAGGTAGGGAGAGTGTCAGTTTATTTCACTCTGCAAGTCCTTGTTTCCAGGGACCTGGAAGGACAGTGAGTGAATTGTCCTTGTGTTATATTGTCATTAAAAAAAACATTTTTTCTAGGGACAGAAAACTGTAGGTAGGGAGAGTGTTTTTTTTCTTTCACTCTGCAAGTCCTTGTTTCCAGGGACCTGTAAGGACAGTGAGTGAATTGTCCTTGTGCTATATTGTGCTTAAAAAAAACATTTATTCTAGGGACAGAAAACTGTAGGTAGGGAGAGTGTCAGTTTATTTCACTCTGCAAGTCCTTGTTTCCAGGGACCTGGAAGGACAGTGAGTGAATTGTCCTTGTGCTATATTGTGATTAAAAAAAACATTTATTCTAGGGACAGAAAACTGTAGGTAGGGAGAGTGTCAGTTTATTTCACTCTGCAAGTCCTTGTTTCCAGGGACCTGGAAGGACAGTGACTGAATTGTCCTTGTGCTATATTGTGATTAAAAAAAACATTTATTCTAGGGACAGAAAACTGTAGGTAGGGAGAGTGTCAGTTTATTTCACTCTGCAAGTCCTTGTTTCCAGGGACCTGGAAGGACAGTGACTGTATTGTCCTTGTGCTATATTGTGATTAAAAAAAACATTTATTCTAGGGACAGAAAACTGTAGGTAGGGAGAGTGTCAGTTTATTTCACTCTGCAAGTCCTTGTTTCCAGGGACCTGGAAGGACAGTGAGTGAATTGTCCTTGTGTTATATTGTGATTAAAAAAAACATTTATTCTAGGGACAGAAAACTGTAGGTAGGGAGAGTGTCAGTTTATTTCACTCTGCAAGTCCTTGTTTCCAGGGACCTGGAAGGACAGTGAGTGAATTGTCCTTGTGTTATATTGTGATTAAAAAAAACATTTATTCTAGGGACAGAAAACTGTAGGTAGGGAGAGTGTTTTTTTTCTTTCACTCTGCAAGTCCTTGTTTCCAGGGACCTGTAAGGACAGTGAGTGAATTGTCCTTGTGCTATATTGTGCTTAAAAAAAACATTTATTCTAGGGACAGAAAACTGTAGGTAGGGAGAGTGTCAGTTTATTTCACTCTGCAAGTCCTTGTTTCCAGGGACCTGGAAGGACAGTGAGTGAATTGTCCTTGTGTTATATTGTGATTAAAAAAAACATTTTTTCTAGGGACAGAAAACTGTAGGTAGGGAGAGTGTTTTTTTTCTTTCACTCTGCAAGTCCTTGTTTCCAGGGACCTGTAAGGACAGTGAGTGAATTGTCCTTGTGCTATATTGTGCTTAAAAAAAACATTTATTCTAGGGACAGAAAACTGTAGGTAGGGAGAGTGTCAGTTTATTTCACTCTGCAAGTCCTTGTTTCCAGGGACCTGGAAGGACAGTGACTGAATTGTCCTTGTGCTATATTGTGATTAAAAAAAACATTTATTCTAGGGACAGAAAACTGTAGGTAGGGAGAGTGTCAGTTTATTTCACTCTGCAAGTCCTTGTTTCCAGGGACCTGGAAGGACAGTGACTGAATTGTCCTTGTGCTATATTGTGATTAAAAAAAACATTTATTCTAGGGACAGAAAACTGTAGGTAGGGAGAGTGTCAGTTTATTTCACTCTGCAAGTCCTTGTTTCCAGGGACCTGGAAGGACAGTGACTGAATTGTCCTTGTGCTATATTGTGATTAAAAAAAACATTTATTCTAGGGACAGAAAACTGTAGGTAGGGAGAGTGTCAGTTTATTTCACTCTGCAAGTCCTTGTTTCCAGGGACCTGGAAGGACAGTGAGTGAATTGTCCTTGTGTTATATTGTGATTAAAAAAAACATTTTTTCTAGGGACAGAAAACTGTAGGTAGGGAGAGTGTTTTTTTTATTTCACTCTGCAAGTCCTTGTTTCCAGGGACCTGGAAGGACAGTGAGTGAATTGTCCTTGTGCTATATTGTGATTAAAAAAAACATTTATTCTAGGGACAGAAAACTGTAGGTAGGGAGAGTGTCAGTTTATTTCACTCTGCAAGTCCTTGTTTCCAGGGACCTGGAAGGACAGTGAGTGAATTGTCCTTGTGTTATATTGTGATTAAAAAAAACATTTTTTCTAGGGACAGAAAACTGTAGGTAGGGAGAGTGTTTTTTTTCTTTCACTCTGCAAGTCCTTGTTTCCAGGGACCTGTAAGGACAGTGAGTGAATTGTCCTTGTGCTATATTGTGCTTAAAAAAAACATTTATTCTAGGGACAGAAAACTGTAGGTAGGGAGAGTGTCAGTTTATTTCACTCTGCAAGTCCTTGTTTCCAGGGACCTGGAAGGACAGTGACTGAATTGTCCTTGTGCTATATTGTGATTAAAAAAAACATTTATTCTAGGGACAGAAAACTGTAGGTAGGGAGAGTGTCAGTTTATTTCACTCTGCAAGTCCTTGTTTCAAGGGACAGAGAAGGACACCTGAAGGTAGCCCTTATTGCTTTTTTCCCATCTCCCTGCAGGCCATCTATTAGAATGTCTGGAAGGCAAACAAGGAGAGGCAGACAGTCAGGAGGCAATAAAAGAGGGCAAGCAGGCTCTGTGTCTGGGGGCAACAGTGCTGGTCGTGGACGCGGTGCATTGTCATCAGCACATGGCCATGGGACACGCTTGTCCTTCTTTTCGGCAGCTGGACATGTTGAGCCACATCATGCCGAAGACTTGGTAGAGTGGATGACCAAGCCCTCCTCCTCCTCCTCATCCTCTCTCACCCAGGCTCAGGGTACTGGAAAAGCAGCTGCCAAAGCGTCGTCTTCCCTGGTATCAATGTCAGACAAATCATCAGTCACTCCTTCCCTAGACCCACCATGTCCTCCTCCTGAGGAGTCCCCCGAACTGTTTCAGCACAGTGTTGGGTACATGCTCCAGGAGGATGCCCAGCGTTTCGAAGGGTCTGATGATGAAACCCAGCTAGAGGAAGGCAGTAGCGTGAGAGCAGACAGAGGGGATGCTCAAGAAGGACACCAATCTGGCAGTCATGTTCCAGCAGCTGCAGCATACTGCCAGATTGGCTCCAGTGATGAGGAGGGAGGGGATGATGAGGTCACTGACTCCACGTGGGTGCCTAATAGGAGAGAGGAGGAGGAGGAGGATGAGGAGGAGGCACATCTCCAACGAGGCAGGATGCCCTTTGGTGGCCAGCGTAAGGGCAGTACACCGACGGAATCACACCGCAGAGCTCCGCCTGTGCAGGGCGCTGCCTCTGCCCGTCATTCAAAAAGTTCTTTGGTGTGGGCCTTTTTTGAGGCTAGTGCATCAGATCGCACAGCTGCTGTTTGCAACATATGTCTCAAGCGTATATCGCGTGGCCAAAACATCAGCCGCTTGGGTACCACATGCCTGACCAGACATATGTTGACCTGCCATGCAGCTCGTTGGCAAGCCTACCTCAAAGACCCACACCAAAGAACAAAGCGGACCTCTCCTTGCACCGCATCAGCTGGGATCTCCAACCCCACTATAACTTCAGTCCTCTCTGAAACATGCACTGAGAGGAATGAAGGTGTAGAATTAGGTGTGTCACAGCCAAGTACTTGCGCCCACTCTGCTAGCAGTACACCGACGTCCGATTCTAGCAGGCAAATTTCCCTGCCCCAGCTGCTGGACCGTCGAAAGAAGTTCACTCCCAGCCATCCACATGCCCAGCGGTTGAATGCTAGCTTGGCTAAATTGCTAGCGCTTCAACTGCTGCCTTTTCAGTTGGTAGACTCGGCCCCCTTCCGTGAGTTTGTGCAATGTGCAGTTCCTCAGTGGCAGGTTCCCAAACGCCACTTTTTCTCACGGAAGGCTATTCCGGCTCTCTACCGGCATGTGGAAGGCAATGTCTTGGCCTCGCTGGACAGGGCGGTCAGCGGTAAGGTGCATATTACCGCTGACTCATGGTCCAGCAGGCATGGACAGGGACGTTACCTTTCTTTCACGGCCCATTGGGTCACTCTTTTGGCAGCTGGGAAGGATTCAGGACAAGGTGCAGTAGTGTTGGAGGTTGTCCCACCGCCATGCCTCCAAAATGCTACTACTGGTTGTGACACACCTCTCTCCTCCACCCCCTCCTCTTCTTCTTCCTCCATGGCCTCTTCCTGTGGTTTGTCCTATGAACCAGCGGTGCTCCGTAGCCGTTCACGGGGCTACGCAAGTACGCAGGCAAAAAGATGCCATGCCGTGCTTGCGCTGGTGTGTTTGGGGGACAGAAGCCACACTGGGGCAGAGGTCCTGTCTGCTCTGCAGGGCCAGGCCGAGAGGTGGTTGACGCCACGCCAGCTTAAGCCAGGAATGGTGGTTTGCGACAATGGCACCAACCTCCTCTCCGCCCTCCGACAGGGACAACTGACCCATGTGCCCTGTGTGGCTCACGTCCTTAACCTGGTGGTGCAGCGCTTCTTGGGCAGGTACCCGGGCTTACAGGATGTCCTGAGGCAGGCCAGGAAAGTCTGTGTGCATTTCCGCAGATCTTATAATGCCAGTGCTCGCCTGGCTGAGCTGCAAAAGGAGTTGAACCTGCCCAAGAACCGCCTTATATGTGACATGCCCACCAGGTGGAACTCAACGTTGGCCATGCTGCAGCGGCTGCACACGCAGCAGAGGGCCATCAATGAGTACCTGTGCGACTACGGCACCAGGACAGGGTCAGGGGAGCTTGGTTTTTTTTCTCCACGCCAGTGGGGCATGATCAGGGATGCATGCACTGTCCTGGCACCATTTGAGGAGGCCACGAGGATGGTGAGCAGTGACAGTGCATGCATCAGTGACACTGTACCTCTTGTCCACCTGTTGGAGCACACGCTGCGTGGAATAATGGACAGGGCACTTGAGGCAGAACAGAGGCAGGAAGAGGAGGACTTCCTTGCCTCTCAAGGCCCCCTTTACCCAGACAGTGTTCCTTCTGTCCCACCCATCGCACAGGAAGAGGAGGAGGAGGAGGAGGAGGAGGAGGATTGTGTCAGCATGGAGGTGGAGGCTGGCACTCAGCATCATCAGCAGCAGTCTTTTAGGGATGATTTACAGTCCCAAGAAACCAGTGGACTTGTACGTGGCTGGGAGGAGGTGACCCAGAGGACTCCGGAGCGAATGCCTCAGCAAACCTACGCTGCATGGCCTCCCTGATCCTGCAAAGTCTGCGGAAGGATCCTCGTATTCTTCGGATCAAGGAGAGGGACCATTACTGGCTGGCCACTCTCCTTGATCCACGGTACAAGGGTAAGGTTGCGGACCTTATGTTACCGTCGCAGAGGGAGCAGAGGATGAGACAACTCCGGGAGGCCTTGCAGAAAGGTCTGTGCAACGCGTTCCCAGAGACTGGGAGGTTGCAAACTCCTGGTCCTGGACAACGAGTTGCTGAGGCTTCGGCCAGTCAAAGAAGGAGCGGTGGGGAAGGTGGCCGTCTGACCGATGCGTTCAGACAATTCTTTAGTCCGCAGCCCCAAAGTATGATCGGTTCCAGCAACCATCGCCAGCGTCTGATAAACATGGTGCAGGAATATCTAGGGGCAAGGTCAGACTTGGACACCTTCCCCACCGAAAATCCTCTGGCTTACTGGGTCTTGAGGATGGATCACTGGCCAGAGCTTGCACAGTATGCAATTGAGCTACTGGCCTGTCCTGCATCCAGCGTTCTTTCGGAACGCACATTCAGTGCTGCTGGAGGATTTGTCACGGATCACAGGGTGCGCCTGTCCACCGACTCGGTTGATCGACTGACTTTCATCAAGATGAACCAGTCTTGGATCACCACCAGCTACCACACACCTGATGCTGATATAACAGACTAATTGATTTTAACATGTCACATCCCTTCAAGACTGATGCTGATGCTGAGTGCCTGTGCTGTTATGTTGACTGGCTATCCTCCTCCTCCGAGTCCTCAATGATACGATTGATGATGATAGCTTGTAAGATCATTTTTGTTTATGGGTGCCGCCACCAGTGCCTAACGCCCAATTTTTCAGCCCCTGTTTAACAGGGGCGTGTAATTACAATTTTTGAAGCAATACTTTGCAACAGGGCTCATTGCTGTGCTCCAAGTACAGTATCTGTGAGGAGTTGCAGTGTTGTGCCACCAGTGCCTAACGCCCAATTTTTCAGCCCCTGTTTAACAGGGGCGTGTAATTACAATTTTTGAAGCAATACTTTGCAACAGGGCTCATTGCTGTGCTCCAAGTACAGTATCTGTGAGGAGTTGCAGTGTTGTGCCACCAGTGCCTAAGGCCCAATTTTTCAGCCCCTGTTTAACAGGGGCGTGTCATTACAATTTTTGAAGCAATACTTTGCAACAGGGCTCATTGGTGTGCTCCAAGTACAGTATCTGTGAGGAGTTGCAGTGTTGTGCCACCAGTGCCTAAGGCCCAATTTTTCAGCCCCTGTTTAACAGGGGCGTGTCATTACAATTTTTGAAGCAATACTTTGCAACAGGGCTCATTGCTGTGCTCCAAGTACAGTTGCTGTGAGGGGTTGCAGTGTTGTGCCACCAGTGCCTAAGGCCCAATTTTTCAGCCCCTGTTCAACAGGGGCATGTAATTACAATTCTTGATCTAATAATTCACAGCAGGGCCCATTGCTGCACCCACCAAGAGTAACTGTCAGGGCTTACAGTGTTGTGGCACCAGCACCACCATCAAAGGCCCAATTTTTACTACCACTGTTCAACAATTATATGTAATTAAAATTCCTGATATAATAGTTGACAGCAGGGCGTTCCAGCACCAACCAAGAGTAACTGTGAGTGCTTACAGTGTTGTGCCAACACCAACAACTAAGGGGCCTATTTCTGCAGAGTATATACGGCAGGTCCCTACTTTCAAACATCCAACTTACAAACGACTCCTACTTGCAAACGCAAGAAGACAACAGGAAGTGAGAGGAAATCTACCACTAGGAAGGAAAATTCTCTCCTGTAAGAATAAATATGGGAGAAAGGTGTCTCCTCTGTACTGATGCTTTATCAGCAATCCTTGTTTCAAGAAAAACACCACATTTCAAAAACAGTTGTCATTGGGACGGAAAGTGAGGTGAAATGTTCTGAACAGGGGCACAGACAGCAAAACAAATGTTACAGGGGTGATAACCCTTACCTATGTTTTCCAAAAAGTTTAAAAATAGATTTTTGGTCTGGAGCTACACTTCAACAATGTACCTGTTCAAAATTACAAACAGACTCTACATAAGAACAAACCTACAGTCCCTGTCTTGTATGCACCGCCTGTATAGGGCTGTTCAGAGTATATAGGGCCTTTTTTATTTTATGTGCGGGGTTCCCCTTAATATCCATACAAGACCCAAAGGGGCTGGTAATGGGCTGGGGTAGGGGGGGGGGGTCATGGGGTAGCTATGCCATTTTTCTTAAAGAATTTCATCCATATTACCGGGACCAGACATTACATTAAAGCCGCAAGCAGTTTTAAATGGCTTTTTTTTCCTTTAGAAGTGTCATTTTGTGCAGGGACAGTTCTAAACACGGGAAACACGTGGCACTTCACAGGCATACTTTAGACACCCCCCAGGTACGATATTTAAAGGAATATTTGACTTTTTTTTTTTCACTTTATGCATCATTAAAATGACTGCTCCCGAAAAACGACCGTTTTTAAAACTTCTTTTTGCATTGATACATGTCCCCTGGTGCAGAACCCGGGTTCCCAAACCCTTTTTAGGACAATAACATGCATAATAGTTGTTATAATTAGCACTTTAGAATTCGAACGTTCGCATCCATTGTATTTAATAGGGTTCTAATGTTCGTTCGAACTTTCGGTCCGTTCGCGGGTTCTGGTGCGAACCGAACCCGGGGGTGTTCGGCTCATCACTATTCAAAACCCCCCCAAATGACCCCATTTTGTAAAGTAGACACCTCAAGCTATTTGCTGAGAGGCATGTTGAGCCCATTGAATATTTTTTTTTTGTCCCAAGTGATTGAATAATGACCAAAAAAAAAAAAAATGTACAAAAAGTGGTCACTAAATTATATATTGCTCAAACATGCCATGGGCATATGTGGAATTACACCCCAAAATACATTCTGTTGCTTCTCCTGAGTACGGGGATACCACATGTGTGGGACTTTTTGGGAGCCTAGTCGCGTACGGGACCCCAAAAACCAAGCACCGCCTTCAGGATTTCTATGGGTGTAAATTTTTGATTTCACTCCTCACTGCCTATCACAGTTTCGGAGGCCATGGAATGCCCAGATGGCACAAAACCCCCCCAAATGACCCCATTTTGGAAAGTAGACACCCCAAGCTATTTGCTGAGAGGTATGTTGAGTATTTTGCAGATCTCGCTTTTTGTCACAAAGTTTTGAAAATGTAAAAAAAGAAAAAAAAAAAAAAGAAAAAAAAATGTCTTTCTTAATTTTCAAAAACAAATGAGAGCTGTAAAATACTCACCATGCCTCTCAGCAAATAGCTTGGGGTGTCTACTTTCCAAAATGGGGTCATTTGTGGGGGTTTTGGGCTATTTTGGCATTTTATGGCCTTCAAAACTGTGATAGGTAGTGAGGAGTGAAATCAAAAATTTATGCCCTTAGAAATCTTGAAGGCGGTGCTTGGTTTTTGGGGTCCCGTACGCGGCTAGGCTCCCAAAAAGTCCCACACATGTGGTATCCCCGTACTCAGGAGAAGCAGCAGAATGTATTTTGGGGTGTAATTTCACATATGCCCATGGCATGTGTGAGCAATATATCATTTAGTGACAACTTTGTGCAAAAAAAAAAAGTTTGTCATATTCCCGCAACCTGTGGCAAAATATAAAATATTCCATGGACTCAACATGCCTCTCAGCAAATAGCTTGGGGTGTCTACTTTCCAAAATGGGGTAATTTGGGGGGGGGTTTGTGCTATTTTGGCATTTTATGGCCTTCGAAACTGTGATAGGTAGTGAGGAGTGAAATCAAAAATTTACGCCCTTAGAAATCCTGAAGGCGGTGCTTGGTTTTTGGGGCCCTGTACGCGGCTAGGCTCCCAAAAAGTCCCACACATGTGGTATCCCCATACTCAGGAAAAGCAGCAGAATGTATTTTGGGGTGCAATTCCACATATAACCATGGCATGTGTGAGCAATATATCATTTAGTGACAACTTTTTGTACATTTTTTTTTTCTTTTTGTCATTATTCAATCATTTGGGACAAAAAAAAAATATTCAATGGGGTCAACATGCCTCTCAGCAAATAGCTTGGGGTGTCTACTTTCCAAAATGGGGTCATTTGGGGGGGTTTTGTACTGCCCTGCCATTTTAGCACCTCAAGAAAATAGATAGGCAGTCATAAATTTAAAGCTGTGTAAATTTCAGAAAATGTACCCTAGTTTGTAAACGCTATAACTTTTGCGCAAACCAATAAATATCCGCTTATTGACATTTTTTTTACTAAAGACATGTGGCTGAATACATTTTGGCCTAAATGTAGGACTAAAATTGAGTTTATTCGATTTTTCTTATAACAAAAAGTAGAAAATATAATTTTTTTTCAAAATTTTCGGTCTTTTTCTGTTTATATCGCAAAAAATAAAAATCGCAGAGGCAATCAAATACCATTAAAAGAAAGCTCTATTTGTGGGAAGAAAAGGACGCAAATTTCATTTGGGTACAACATTGCATGTCCGCACAATTTACAGTTAAAGCAGCGCAGTGCCGAATCCCAAAAACAGGCCTGGTCCTAATGGCCCGAAATGGTCCGGGGCTTAAGTGGTTAAAGTGTTACTAAACCCACAACAGTAAAATCAGTCTGTATATGCAGTAAAGCATGCTTGTTATACTCTGTGGAACCTAATGCCGCATACACACGACTGTTTTTCACGACGTTAAAAATGCCATTTTTTAAATTGGGCATTAAAAACGATCGTGTGTAGGCTCCAGAGCATTTTTCACGACGTGAAAAATGGCCTAAAAAAAAATGAGAACCTGCCCTATTTTTTCACGTCGTTTTTCACGTCATTTTTTTTAACAACGTGAAAAACGGTAGTGTGTATGCTTTTACGAGGGGGAAAAAAATGCGCATGCTCAGAATCAAGTATGAGACGGGAGCGCTCGTTCTGGTAAAACTAGCGTTCGTAATGGAGATAGCACATTTGTCACGCTGTAATGGACTGAAAAGCACGAGGCTGAAAAGCGCGAATCGTCGCTCAACAAACTTTACTAACATGAAGGGTGGCGCCATTCGAACGGAACTTCCCCTTTATAGTGCCGTCGTACGTGTTCTACGTCACTGCGCTTTGCTCAAGCGTTTTTTTTAATGAACGTGTGTATGCAAGACAGGCTTGAGAGGAAACAAGAAAAATCACGTTGAGAAAAACGTTGTTTTTGAAAATGATATTAAAAACGATTGTGTGTACGCGGCATAAGGGGTTAACCCTCTGCATTGTGTACAAATACTGTTTGATCCTGTATGCACAGATCCTCCCCTTCTTCCACAGTGCCTAATCTATCTGTTGATAGAAAGACTCCGTAATGACGGAGGCAGCATCCGCCAGCCTCTCCGTCTCCGGTTCCTCAATGACCGGAACATCAACAACGACTTCCTCCGAAGTCACGACAGTGTGCGTGGGGGTGACTGTAGAAGCACTGGTTTCCTCCTCAAGAGTGGTGGCACCCGTCAGGCAATTCAGACGGTAGAATGTAAAAAGTGTAGGAATACTGCGCTGTCTGCAAAAACTGAATGTGATAACTCAATATCTGTGCTGCAACTAAAAAATGTGAGACACACACAAATAACAATATTATAAGGAAATAAAGCTGCGCAACTACGTAAAAATTGTGAATAAAAATAACCGAAAATTATTAAGTGTGAAATTACAATGTGATATCACCTCAAAGGTGACGTGACTGAACAATATAACATGTAAATGTAACAATGAATGATATACTTTGAGCCTCTGGGTAATAAATGATGTTACACTCTATTCCTTGGTATTAACACAAGAGAATTCAATAGCAGTTCATAAATGGCATAAAGTCCCCAGAAAAAGAATAAAGTGTATAAGGGTTCAATCTCTTCAAAATTGAATTTGTGACTTCAAAACTGAAACACCATGGAAGAAGTGCTGATACGACAGAAAGGAATCCACCACCTTATCTTTCTCAGGCTGCTTACCAGAAATCCTGATCCCTGAGAGAGATCAGTCTGAGTAGATGGCTATTATCCCCGCCAGGGTCTCTAATTGGCTCTCTCTGTACTTATATTCCTCTAGGCTTCAGTCTGTAGTCCCCAGATATCTCCACGAATCGCATTTAGGGTGAAAAAGAAAGCCCCATAGCGTAATCCAATATTATAAAACGTTTATTAAAATAAAAAGATGCACTTACAGCATGTTGAATAAAAAACAGCAGTGGTTGTGTATAAGGCCGGCCGGCTCTCACTACCCGTTGCTTCCGGGATTCGTATTGTGGTGACGTCAGCACGCCGCTCCTCCCTACGTCGTTTCGACAAACCTGTCGTCATCCAGGGGGCTTTCTTTTTCACCCTAAATGCGATTCGTGGAGATATCTGGGGACTACAGACTGAAGCCTAGAGGAATACTCAGACTGATCTCTCTCAGGGATCAGGATTTCTGGTAAGCAGCCTGAGAAAGATAAGGTGGTGGATTCCTTTCTGTCGTATCAGCACTTCTTCCATGGTGTTTCAGTTTTGAAGTCACAAATTCAATTTTGAAGAGATTGAACCCTTATACACTTTATTCTTTTTCTGGGGACTTTATGCCATTTATGAACTGCTATTGAATTCTCTTGTGTTAATACCAAGGAATAGAGTGTAACATCATTTATTACCCAGAGGCTCAAAGTATATCATTCATTGTTACATTTACATGTTATATTGTTCAGTCACGTCACCTTTGAGGTGATATCACATTGTGATTTCACACTTAATAATTTTCGGTTATTTTTATTCACAATTTTTACGTAGTTGCGCAGCTTTATTTCCTTATAATTCAGACGGTAGGCCCGAGGCTTCTCTGTAGGTTGCTCCATCTCGAAGGTAAATCCTTTGCATTTATCACATCTTCCAAAGGGCCGAAGGTGTACCACCAGTCCCTGGTAGCCGGGACAAACCACTCTAAGGGCCTCCGCGTCTCTGCAGACATAGAGGGCGAAGCGTCCCCGAGGCTTCAGTCGAATCCCCGTATCCATCAAGGGAGTAGCCAGTGAGGCAACGTTCATGGTTGTAGGAACAGGAATCCATAGGGGAGTCGCCATGTTGCTCACTCGCTGATCCATCACGCACTCTTCAGTTGGCGCCAAAGTCACCACGCACATCTCACCGCATGGCGAGGCTCCTCCCATTTTCCTGCAATGTTCGCGGGCTTTCTCAACTCTTGACACGCCCACGAACTATGCAGCTTGGGCTCTCCTCGTGGCGCAGTCACAATTCTTCCAAAGATGGCCGACCTCCACGGAGCCTCACTGGGGGAACAAAGTCCAAACTCTGGGGGTTTTTTTAGCCATAAAAATCCCAGACTCAAGCCCCCACGTGTAGCACACAGATCCCTCTTCCTTACTTTTGTTTCACTTGTAGGAAAAGGGGCACACCGTACCACATTCCCGTACCCTCCTGTGTGAAGAGGTTGAGCGGTGTAATGTACCTGGGTCTCCACGGCTCGGTTCTCCAGAAAATGGTTCTCATCTCTACTGCAATAAAGACAAGTCTCTACTTCCCCCAATAACTCCAAGGTCCACACCAGTTGCAACTCCAACGTAGATTTATATGTATATTAATTGGTTTCCATGAAAGTTATAACATCTACAAACTATGGGAAATGGTTATATTCAGTTACAGCAAACTGTTTTCTTTTCCTTTTTGGATAAAGGTTTTGCATGAATAAATTAAAAATAATCATTTTGATCACTGCCAGTGTTAAAGAGGAAGTAAACCCTTTGTCCAAAAATCCCCCCCCAAAAAACTCTGCAAGACAAATGCATAACATACTAGCTTATTATGTATTACTTACCTCCGATCGAAGCCCCCGCATCGGTCCAAGTCTCCCCCTCCGGCCGCTGGTAACGGGGAGCCACCGCGAGAGCCGCCGGTAACGGCACGAAGACTGAAGCAACGGCATATAGGTGCCATTGCTTTAGTTTGCCCCCGTGCACATGTCCGATGACTTTGGCACATGCAGACACAGGGGGATATCTCCTAAACCGTGCAGGTTTAGGAGATATCCTGGGTAGCTACAGGTAAGCCCTCATATAGGCTTGCCTGTAGCATAAAGTTGTTAAAAAGGGTTTACAACCACTTTAAGTGATTTGTCTCATCCGTGTAAACTGTAAACTGATACATTCTGCTAGAGAGCTTATGCTTTTGAAAAACAACAGCTGGATCACTAGATGAAAAAAAAAAGAAAAAAAGTCTAAAAAAAGAGAACTAAGAACTAAATTATACAATTTTCCTTTAGATTTATAATATGAGGTCAAACTTAAACACTTTCAATTTGTATGCAATCAGGCAGGCCTTTGCACTACATAGTTGATGGTAAATCTAAAGAAAATTGAATAAGAAAATTGTATAATGTATGGCCAGCGTTACAGCGGTCACGTCTAAGAATTGGTAAGCTGCAATATAATAATTTTTTGCTTTTGAGTTTAATACTGCTTTAAATGTCATAAAAATATAAAAATATAGAAATTAATGCAAAACCACTTCCCAAATAATATATACATTTTATTGTGCAAAGTTCACTTAGGATAACAAAACAATATTTTAAAACCATGGTACAATGTTAAAACATACGGTACTACCTATGTTGTCCTGTCCTCCATGGGTTTATCTTAATGCAGAAGGGATCCTTTTATGTTCAGTATATCCTATGCTTCTGACATCCCCCCACCCTGGGTAAATATGTCAATAGGGGTGAATATCCTAATGAATATGAGTGAAACAATCCCTGTGAGTGGTTGATCCATACACCCATGTGGAATGTGTCATGAAATGCTGCACAAAAATCATTATATATTTCCATATGCCAGAGTTACTATAATGTTTCTAAAATAGGACTACCACCTTGTGTATGATAGTCCCACACTTGTATACAAAAGAAATAGGAGATGAATTAATATCTGAGTACAGCAGCTGCACCTACAGGATGCCCGTTGGATAGTGCCCTTTATTACTGATATAAAACCACTTCATGGTTCCACCATGCATCCACAGTAAACATCAAGACCAGCGCTCTCTGAAGCAGTAATGGTGCTCCAGCTCTAGATACTCATCAGTTTCTAAGATTTAAAGAGTGGAATTGAATAGTGCTCTTTATTGATGTAAGACCACTTCATGGTTCCACCTTTAAACTGTACAACTCAGTTGAAAAACAAACTGAAATCTTTTAGGTGGAGGGAAGTAAAAATAAAAATAATAAAAAAATATGGTTACATAAGTGTGCACACCCCTAAACTAATACTTTGTTGAAGCACCTATTGATTTTTTTACAGCACTCATTCTTTTTGGGTATGAGTCATAATCATAATTGAGATTTCACTTCGAAAAAATAATATATATATACTGAGGTGGACTGTGAAACATGTTCAAAGTATCCAAAATTTTAGTCCATACTTTAATTCTTCTTTTAAAGGCTACATGACTACTCATGTTTCTGAGAGAAAAAAATAGCTTGAGCAGAGAGGCCAATATTGAATCAAAGAGCCCCAAAGGACCTTCCAGCTGCTAGATTAATCAAAGTTGCCATGAATTTTTACTTTGCTTCTCCCTATGTTCACTTGATGATGGTGTTGGTTCTTACTGATAGGAAGGTTTCACCAAATGCAGCAGCCTCATTTTTTTAAATCGTAAAAATAGTTCTCTTGCAGCTCTTTTACCAGACAGATGAATGGTTGTGTTAACAATAAGTGAGCTTTAGAGATCTGCTCTATCAGCAGATTGCCGATGAGCTTGCAAAAGTCCCTGTTACACTGTTTGCTATTAATGACTGAAAGAATTTAAAGATATCTGTACTTTTAGTACCGATATGCTTTAAAGTTGAATGTTGGGAATGAGACAAAGTGTACCCTTGCAGTTGCCCCCCCCCCCCCACCCCATATTGCAAGGGTCAAATGCTCATTTAGTCTAGGGATTCAGGGATAAGCTGTATTACATGCATTATCTCCAGCGCTGACCCCAAACTCTGGGCTGTGGTAGTCCCTCGGAATCATCACACATCATCACGCATTCGTCCATAGTGCAGGGCTATTAACCTTGCATTGTAAATGAGGAGACAATCCTGTGACTATGGCAGAAAGCTGCTTGGTGAGGAAACTGCCAGAAACTAGCTACAAAATGACAAAACAAAAAAGAGACAGACAAATACACACCCTAAAGAGTTAACTGCATATTTTATTAAATGCTAAAAGCATGTATCAAAAAGTACCAATCGACATAAAAAAAACAGGTCCCCTATCTAAAATAGGGAATCAAACCAGAACATTCCTAATATGTTATTCCAGTGACAGCATGCACAGGTGACTAAACTGGGATATGCCTCCCTAGAAGAGGGAAACAAATGCAGCATGCATGCCCACCCTCCCCCAAAATATAAACACCCCCAAAAACACCCAAACAATGACCGAGTCACTAACTAGAATAGAACCCTATGACGTTCCTGCACAGGGCAGTATACCCCTAAAGCAGGTAACAAATTGACACTATCCCTGGGTGGAACCCAATGATAGGAGTGTACACATGATTGGACAATAATGGAGTAAATATCACCCATTAATATCAGACAGCTGAAACAAGTCCAGTCACAACTCCAAAAAATAGGAAAAGTAGAGAAATGTTCGTTTTGGCCATTAAATATTCACCTTTACCAATGTATATATAGTCTCAAACAGTTCTCCTATTAGTCAGAGGTATTGAATGGATATGGAGCGTGTCAAGCACTGTGAAATAGTAATACCATGCGAGTGAACTCAAAGATATATCCAAAGCTTGAGATCACCTGGATAATAACTGCAATTAGGCAAGATGATTGTTATGGCCATATAGGATGGTATCCCACAGCATGCTGGTATTGTCCATCTATTCAAAAATTGATGTTTGTTGAAAGGCTCATAATTCATAAAATCACTTGAGGTTATAGCTGCCAAGCATCATTCGTCCATTACTGCATGTATATCCACATAGTTAGGTGCATTCCTTGATGGTAAGTGATATTGATATACAGCAAAATTCAAGGCAGTTATCCTAGGCAGTAAATGTGCAGTATTACTCACTGTTATAAAGCTAGGCATCACTCACGGGAATTGCAGTCCATTGATCGATACATATATGTCCATAGCATTGAGTGCACGACTTAAAAGCAAACAGATGAGGATGGTATACAGGTGAAGCTGTGGCTTGCATCTCTATGAGTGAGAGAGAGTAGGCTCCAATCCAAAGATATTGAAAGAAAAGTCCGTATAGAGAGTGATGATTTTCCTGATATCAATCAGTTTGAATCTCCATGTGATATCCTCCAAACAACAATGATTGCGGCTCCAAGGTAGACCTCACTGAGCCAAAATAGGGGTGACTCGGTAGGGGGTGAGAAAGGGGGTGCTACTCCCAAGAGATTACATGTTTCGTTCCATGCTACTTGGAACTTCTTCAGAACTGGGGAATAGTCTGCAAACACTAGCTTACTTATGGGGCCAGCAACCCACCCTTAATTGTTTCAATAAAATACAGGTGCTATTATCTATTTACTAATTAACCATTTGCTGTGATAAACACACCAGTGCTCTAAACTATTTAAAATTGCAATAGTGTGCCGCCCTGCACCATACACAAAACCATCTATCATGGAATTCACAAAGATGTGCATCCCAATATGAGTACTATATATTGCATCAAGTCATCAATCAGCTAAATATATTTGGGTTGTGAGTAATGTCTTCCGATAACCATCGGTCACAGAATAGCTGTTACAGGGTGGCGAGCAGTCCATATACCATCCAATATTCACCCAAATGAGTTCGATATATCAGGCACCGCAGAAATTGTCAATTAAGCATAAATGCATAGCATATACATTGGAGGTACTAGATATCATTATTCTAAGAAAAGCAATTTGTTCTATTAGTCAGAAACGGTGGGTGAAAAACTGGACCGTAATACAGCGGAGCTCCCCAGGAGGCCAGCCACAGCTACCTAATTAAATCACATAGAGTACCATACATTGCCTCCACTTATCAGTGAATCAATTGGGGATACAATATATTCCCTTCCAAAGGCATCATGGGGTGCCAGTACACAGGAACCCTGCAACCATATGTAACAGCTAAGGTGATCGGAGAAAGCCGGGCTAGCAGCCTATGCAATCATTGTAAGGACCCGTCCACACACGATCCGACATCCACCCAGCAGACCCATCCAATGCTAGAGCTAACATGATGATACATAGTATCTAAAATAGTCCGCTCTGTATTAATATAATTAGTCTGATACAATGGGTAAATATCGGACCGCAAGTACACAGGTCACTCAAAAGGTGCTACCATTAGATATTTATCATATATGGGGATTTGAGAAAATGCATATATATAACAACACATATGTAGCTGGTACATGCATGCACATATAGCCATCTCTGACAGCTCCAAAATATGCATACATATATCCTATAAATATCGCTGTGTATTGCTATAAGACCCAATGAAACGTTTAACAAAAAATGATTGAAATGTCATCCAGTTAAGATGATTCAGAAAAAAGAAGAAACAGGGCTAGCAACCTTTGCAATTGTTATGAGGACCCGTCCATGTACCATCCGATATCCACCCAATAAGCCCATCCAATGCCACAGCCAACATAACAATGCATAGTATCTAAAATTGGTTCATTCTATATTAATATAATTGGTCTGGTGCGATGGGTGAACATCGGACCGCAAATACACAAATCGCTCCAAGGTGCTGCCATTAGAAATTTATCACACATGGGGACTTTAAAATCAGCAACACATATATAGCTGGTACATGTATGCACATATAGTCATCACTGACAAGTCCAAAATATACTATAAGCCATGTATTGTTATAAACCCCCAATGAGGTTTTAGCAAAATAATTGAGATTTCAACAGGTGTATACATTTGTGAGCAAATATTTCTATTCATATGGGTACATTATATAGGAACTGGAGTCACCATTGGAAAAGTAGGAAATCCAATGGGATAATAGAAGTCCATTTGGACTATTATACTCATATAGCACACATATATACAACCTCTGTATTAGGGGGAAGAAGGGGGTTTATTATAGAACTACATGTAATAAACCAAAACAGTAGAAAGGCCACCATCAGTTCACAAAAAACATTGTAAGGACATGTCATTGTTTAACCCCTTAGGAGCCATAGAGTCCAACAAGTATATCCATTTGGCTTCCTTTTGTAACAGAATTTTCTCCCGATCTCCCCTTCTATTTGACAATTCCAGTTTGTAAATTATCATACATTGCAGACATGTGCACACTGAAATATTTTGTTTCGGAATTTCGTTTTCGTCTGAAAAATAAATTTATTTATTTATTTTATTTATTCTCCCGAAATTAGTTTTTATTTAATTTCGTTTTTCGTTAGAAATTGCATTCATCCGAAAATCTGAATTAAGGTCGAATCTGTCATTGAAGGCTTATGGTGTCTGTCGAATGTTCAAAGAAGATTTGACGGAGCAGCGAAACTGTACGACGCCGCAATTGTACATTTCCGGTTGAATGTTCCGCCTACAAGCTAGCTATAGTAGAATTCTAATGTTGTATGACTAGTAATAATTATAATTATTAATTATTATTACTAGTCAACCAACATTAGAATCTTCCTATAGCCTATGGGAGGAGCATTTGACCGGAAATGTACGATTGCAGCGTCGTACAGTTTAGCAGCTCTCCCGTCGAATCTTCTTAGAACTTTTGACAGACACCATAAGCCTTCAATGACAGATTCAACGTTTGTATGTTTTTCGATGCTTTGTCGAATCTTCGTCGTTCATGTTAAATTGTCAAGTTAGTTCTAGCTATTTTACTGCTCCTCCTCTTTGGTTACAATCAGCCAATAACATTCATCATCATGATTATTTTTATTTTACTTCCCCCACCCAATTCCAGCAGCGATCTTTTCTATGTCGAATCTTTTCTCTCTATGTCAAATCTTTTCTCTCTATGTAGAATAATCTTGGACTAATAGAGTTAAGGTTAGGCACATTCGACCACAGGTTCGATAGACACAGATTGTTATTGTCAGCGTCATGTCGAATCTCCTATCTATATCGAACTGTTGTCGCAACGAAACCAAAAATAAAGCATTTGTTTATGTCAGATCTTTCGGTTTTCGTATTCTGCGCTTTCGTTTATTAAAACGATAACGAAAATACCTGAAATTCGGACGAAAATGCATTCGGACGAAAACAAATGCACATGTCTACATTGCATACCCTTAGCTTGTGCTCCATGATGATCCAGAAAGTGCATAGCCACAGGAGATGTATCATCCTTCGTGGCTATGCTGGATATATGTTCCCCAATCCTTTTCCTAAATTCCCTAATGGTTTTGCCCACATATATCTTCCCACAAGGACAAATAATCTGATAGATAACGTAGGTAGTAGAACAAAAGTTAACAAAAGGTTTAATCTTAAATGTATGTTTACCAGTAGAATCTTTAAATTCATTTGTTTTCATGACATATTTGCACACTGAACAGTGTCCACAGGGATGCATTCCCTCAATTTATGTGGCAAAAGATAAAGTAGTTTTTTTTTTTTTTACTTACACGGATATACTCGCTGTGCACTAATGCATCACCTATAGTAGGTGCGGGTCTTTCTATCATGTTAGGACGATGGCCCAATATCTTTTCTAATCTGTTATCAAGCATGAGTAGATGCCAATGCCTGCCCATAGTTTGTTTTAAATATTCCCAGTGTGTGCCATAAGTGGTTACCAGGCCTATCCGCTCTGTATTTATTTTTGCTTCTCTGTTCTGATCTGATCTGATCTGTATATAGGAAGGTAATTCCTTGTTCAAATGTTTAATTCTCTTATCTATGTATCTCCCGATCCTCTCCAATGGTCCACCCATCCCCGATATGATCGGTCTACCAGGCGGCTTGTTCAAATTCTTGTGAATTTTGTGCGCAACGTAAAAAGTAGGTATGTTGAAATCAATAATTCTAAGAAATTCTTCATGGGTTAATAGGCCCACTTCTACTGCTCTAGTCAAACGATAATTTACTTGTACCTATACAAAAGATTTTCATAAAGAGAGTAGGGAACTGGGTCAAAGATTAAAAAAAAAAAAGGGGATACCCAAACTCTACGATAAAACAAGCACAGGCTAAAGCATAGAAAAAACAAAGGCAAACGATTCTAGGCCTGGAGGTAGATGAGAACAGAGAAGCAAAAATAAATACAGAGCGGATAGGCCTGGTAACCACTTGTGGTACACACTGGGAATATTTAAAACAAACTATGGGCAGGCATTGGCATCTACTCATGCTTGACAACAGATTAGAACAGATATTGGGCCATCGTCCTAACATGATAGCAAGACACGCACCTACTATAGGTGATGCGTTAGTGGACAGCGAGTAAATCCGTGTAAGTAAAAAAAATAAAACTACTTTATCTTTTGCAACACAAATTGAGGGAATGCATCCCTGTGGACACTGTTCAGTGTGCAAATATGTCATAAAAACAAATTTAAAGATTCTACTGGTAAACATACATTTAAGATTAAACTGTTCTACTACCTACGTTATCTATCAGATTATTTGTCCATGTGGGAAGATATATGTGGGCAAAACCATTAGGGAATTTAGGAAAAGGATTGGGGAACATACTGTATATCCAGCATAGCCATGATGGATGATACATCTCATGTGGCTATGCACTTTCTGGATCATCATGGAGCACAAGCTAAGGGTATGCAATGTATGATAATTTACAAACTGGAATTGCCAAATAGAAGGGGAGATCGGGAGAAATTTTTGTTACAAAAGGAAGCCAAAATGGATATTCTTGTTGGACTCTATGGCTCCTAAGGGGTTAAACAATGACATGTCCTTACAATGTTTTTTGTGAACTGATGGTGGCCTTTCTACTGTTTTGGTTTACTACATGTAGTTCTATAATAAACCCCCTTCTTCCCCCTAATACAGGGGTTGTATATATGTGTGCTATATGAGTATAATAGTCCAAATGGACTTCTATTATCCCATCAGATTTCCTACATTTCCAGTGGTGACTCCAGTTCCTATATAATGTACGCATATGAATAGAAATACTGTTGAAATCTCAATTATTTTGCTAAAACCTCATTGGGGGTTTATAACAATACATGGCGGTACTTATAGTATATTTTGGACTTGTCAGTGATGACTATATGTTCATACATGTACCAGCTATATATGTGTTGCTGTTTTTAAAGTCCCCATGTGTGATAAATTTCTAATGGCAGCACCTTGGAGCGATCTGTGTATTTGTGGTCTGATGTTCGCCCATCGCACCAGACCAATTATATTAATATAGAATGAACTAATTTTAGATACTATGCATTGTTATGTTGGCTGTGGCATTGGATGGGCTTATTGGGTGGATATCAGATCGTATATGGACAGGTCCTCATAACAATTGCAAAGGTTGCTAGCCCTGTTTTTTCTTTTTTCTGAATCATCTTAACTGGATGACATTTCAGTAATTTTTTGTTAAAAGTTTCATTGGGTCTTATAGCAATACACGGCGATATTTATAGGATATATGTATGCATATTTTGGATCTGTCAGAGATGGCTATATAATATGTGCATGCATGTACCAGCCAGCTACATATGTGCTGTTATATATATGCATTTTCTCAAATCCCCATATATGATAAATATCTAATGGTAGCACCTTTTGAGTGACCTGTGTACTTGCGGTCCGATATTTACCCATTGTATCAGACTAATTATATTAATACAGAGCGGACTATTTTAGATACTATGTATCATTATGTTAACTCTGGCATTGGATGGGTCTGCTGTGGGGATGTCGGATCGTGTGTGGACGGGTCGTTACAATGATTGCATAGGCTGCTAACCCGGCTTTCTCCAATCACCTTAGCTGTTATATATGGTTGCAAGGTTCCTGTGTACTGGCACCCCATGATGCCTTTGGAAGGGAATATATTATATCCCCAATTGATTCACTGATAAGTGGAGGCAATGTATGGTACTCTGATTTAATTAGGTAGCTGTGGCTGGCCACCTGGGGAGCTCCGCTGTATTACGGTCCAGTTTTTCACCCACCGTTTCTGACTAATAGAACAAATTGCTTTTCTAATGCCGCGTACACACGATCTATTTTTTCGACGGTGAAAACACCGTCGAGAAAATCGACGTTAAAAACGAGGAACAGCTTGTTTCCCCCACACACGGCCGTTTTAAATGTCATTTTTTTTTTGGTCGAAAAAAACGACTGTGTGTGGGCTCCGCGGCAGTGTTTCCCTATGGGAAACACTGCCGCGGAAAACATGTCAAAAAAAACGACGAGAAAAATTAGAACATGTTCTAATTTTTCTCGTCGTTTTTAATGCCGTTTTTCTCGTCGAATGGGAAAAATGTCGTTTTTCTCAACGAGAAAAACATCCGTGTGTACGCGGCATTAGTATAAAGATATCTAGTACCGCAATGCATATGCTATGCATTTATGCCCAATTGACAATTTCTGCGGTGCCTGATATATCGAACTCATTTGGGTGAATATTGGATGGTATATGGACTGCTCACCACCCTGTAACAGCTATTCTGTGACCGATGGTTATCGGAAGACATTACTTACAACCCAAATATATTTAGCTGATTGATGACTTGATGCAACATATAGTACTCATATTAGGATGCACATATTTGTGAATTCCATGATAGATGGTTTTGTGTATGGTGCAGGGTGGCACACTATTGCAATTTTAAATAGTTTAGAGCACTGGTGTGTTTATCACAGCAAATGGTTAATTAGTAAATAGGTAATAGCACCTGTATTTTATTGAAACAATTAAGGGTGGGTTGCTGGCCCCATAAGTAAGCTAGTGTTTGCAGACTATTCCCCAGTTCTGAAGAAGTTCCAAGTAGCATGGAACGAAACATGTAATCTCTTGGGAGTAGCACCCCCTTTCTCACCCCCTACCGAGTCACCCCTATTTTGGCTCAGTGAGGTCTACCTTGGAGCCACAATCATTGTTGTTTGGAGGATATCACATGGAGATTCAAACTGATTGATATCAGGAAAATCATCACTCTCTATACAGACTTTTCTTTCAATATCTTTGGATTGGAGCCTACTCTCTCTCACTCATAGAGTTTAGAGTTGAGCGGACACCTAGATGTTCGGGTTCGACGGGTTCGGCCGAACTTCGGAAAAAAGTTTGAGTTCGGGACCGAACTTGACCCCGAACCCGAACCCCATTGAAGTCAATGAGGACCCGAACTTCTGAGGACTAAAAAGACTCTAAAAAAGTAATGGAAAGGGCTAGAGGGCTATAAGTGGCAGCAAAATGTTGTTAAGAGAATGGGAAGTGCTCTGCAAACAAATGTGGATAGGGAAATAACTTAAAATAACATTAAAAAAAAAAAAATAATATTATGCTGGAGGCCCCCTTTTCAGCAGAAGAGGTACAGGAAGTCATTAAGAACCTCAGAAACTCAACGGCACAATGCCACACATATGGTGGGAATGCCCCAGAATACGCCCTTTCTTTAAAAAATTATTAATTTTAATGGATAAGCTAGTGGGAAAATAAAATACTTTGAAATAAAAATTTAGCGGGGTGCTAAATTTAAGGGAAGTGTTTGAGTGGTAAATAGGCTCAAACACCCTAATTCTGTAGGATTCATGGGCCATTTTGTCCTCGGGGGGACAGTATTGGTGTGCAGTTCCCTGCGGCCTACAGGTGGCGCTGCCATGGTAGGCTAGGGTTGAACCGCAGATACAGTGCTGTGCCTTTTGTGTCCCCTCTTGGCAGTAGTACAGCGAGGCGGGGAACCTGCTGTGCATGCCGGGAGAGCATATAAAAGGGACAGACGCCTCCTGATCGGGGTCCGAGCCCCAGGCACCTTTGGCCTGGGGGCTGATGTCCAGTGGGGTCTGTGCCCAGGTGCCTTCGGCCTGGGTGCACGTGTTCCTGTTCCATCTCGGGCACCTTTAGCCCGGGGTGAGGTACTATCCTGGAGTTCCTGCTGCCCTGGGTATGGAGGCCTAGGGGCGGGAGTAAAGCCTGGGGTCCAGAGCCTCCGTCTGGAGTCCGCTAAGGGTCGAGGAGTCTTTGGGTGCCGCCCCGTGTAGGAGACCCTGTTCCAGGGAAGGGAGGAACCTTCCGATGGCCCGATGCTGGAGGCACGGTGAAGGAAGGGTCTGTTGACTCCCTGGAGAGATGTCTTCCCCTTGATATGGGCTAGTTCTTAGAAGGAGAAGTTCAAGGTCATCCTGACTGTATCGGAGGCCTTATTCACCCAGCCCATGGCAGGGGCCTTATACACTCTGGTCTGTGGCAGAGACCAAAGTTCTCCAGGTCCGTTGCAGGGGCCTTGTACACCCGGTCTGTGGCATAGACCAACCTCACGGTCTGTGGCAGAGACCGTGTGCCTAAAACTGTTTGAGAAACCTAAGCAGTGAAGTGAATGTGCTACGTTTGTGCCTGGACCTCCTCCACACCTTAAGCTGTCCTGTTTCTTTGCTCTAACCTTTTCTATTTGAGTACAGTTTATTTTGCCATGAGAGAATAAACTCAGAGTTTGAGTTTCAGCTGGTGTGGACATTGACTTTACTGGGAATTCAAGGACTTGCCTCTACCTACAGTAGAGGTGAGAATCATCCTCTGGAGGAGTTTTGACTCCGGCTGTGGACACGGCCCATCAAGTACACCGCTCAACCTCTTTATACAGGAGGGTATGGGCTGGAAGTGCGGTGCGCCTTTCTCCCTCCTGCGAGGAGCCAACAACATAAAAGGTAGGTAAGGGGGAAAGGATCTGTGCGCTACAAAAAAATAAAATAAAAATTATAATCTTGACCTAGGAGGACAAGGTCCATATGGAGTAGGAGGTTGAGGTGGCGGTGGATGTGGCTGTGTAGGTGGAAGCGGCGGTGGAGGAGGACGAGGTAGCCAACACTGGTTCAAAAATAAAACAATGGCTGGGTAAGGCCGGTGATGTGTCGAATTCTGTCCCCCGTCGGATAGTGTCCGCCCTGTACTGCGCTTGCTCAGTACGTAGGACAAGGGGATTTAGAAAATCTCACAAGACGAACGGCGCCTGCGTGGTGAGTCCAGGTTCAAGCCACACCATCCGAGGTTCAAGCCGAGCCAAGCGAGGCCGTGCCCGAAGCGTGGCGATCGAAGCGAGCCTGTGAGGGGCCCTGTTACTATGTGCTACCGTATGTCCACTTGGATGGTGGGGCTTGAACCTGTACTCACGGCGCAGGCGCCGTTCATCTTCGGAGATTTTGTGAATCTCCTTGTCCTCCGTACTGCGCAAGTGCTGCGCCTGTGCAGTACGGGCCGGACACAATCCGATGGCCGGACAGTTTTTGTCAGAACACCAGTATACATGTCTATTCTGCACAAGGTACGGACAAGTCCTGTGGGATCCATGCCTGGTTCCTTTTAATGAACGTGAGCTTGTCCACATTGGCTCTGGACAGGCGGCTGCGATTTTCTGTGATAACGCCCCCTGCCGTGCTAAATACACGTTGAGATAATTCACTGGCTGCAGGGCAGGCCAGCACCTCCAAGGCGTAAAGGGCAAGCTCAGGCCATGTGCCCAATTTGGAGACCCAGAAGTTGAAGGGGGCAGACCCGTCATCCAGTACGTGTAGGCCTGTGCACACATACTGCTCAACCGTGTTGGTGAAATGCTGCCTCCTGCTAAGATGTTCCATCTCAGCTGGTGGTGCTGGTTGTTGTGGCGTGCTGACAAAGCTTTTCCACATTTCGGCCATGCTAACCCTGCCTTCTGAGGTGCTGGCAGTGCCCCGGCTGCGTTGGTGACCTCTTGGTGACCTCTTCCTCCTCCTCTGCCTTCGCCTTGTGCTTCCACCATACACTCGCTGTCAGGTGGGAATGCCACCAGCAGCGCGTCTACCAGCGTGCGCTTGTACTCGCGCATATTACGATCCCGCTCCAGTGAGGGAATTAAGGACGTACGTTGTCCTTGTAATGGGGATCCAGCAGGATGGCCACCCAGTAATCAGCACCAGTTAGAATGTGGGCAAGTCGGCGGTCGTTGCGGAAACACTGCAGCATGTAATTGCTCATGTGTGCCAGGCTGCCCAGAGGCAAAGAAAAGCTGTCCTCTGTGGGAGGTGTATCGTCTGTGTCCTCTGTATCCCCCCAGCCACGCACCAGTGATGGCCACGAGCTGGTCTGGGTGCCACCCTGCTGTGAACATGGTTCCTCCTCCTCCTCCTCCTCCATCTTCTCATCCTCCACCTCGTCATCCTCCAGAACTGTACCCTTGCTGCCGGACAATTGTATACCTGGCGTTTGTTGGTGCAGGAACCCACCCTCATAGCCACTTGTGAAAGACTGCCCTGAAAGCCTTTGAAATGATCCCTCCTCCTCCTCCTCCTCCTATGCCACATCCTCTTCCATCATCGCCCGAAGCGTTTTTTCAAGGAGGCATAGAACTGTGATAGTAACGATGAGAACGGCGCCATTGGCACTGGCCATGTTGGTGGAGTACTCGAAACAGCGCAACAAGGCACACAGGTCTCGCATGGAGGCCCAGTTATTGGTGGTGAAGTGGTGCTGTTCCGCAGAGCGACTCACGCGTGATTGCTGCAGCTGAAACTCCACTATCGCCTCCTCTTGCTTGCACAGTCTGGCCAGCATGTGCAAGGTGGAGTTCCACCTTGTGGGCACGTCACATATGAGGCGGTGAGCGGGAAGGCCGAAGTTACGCTGCAGCGCTGACAGGCGAGCAGCAGCAGGGTGAGAATGCCGAAAGTGCGCACAGACGGCCCACACTTTCTGCAGCAGCTCTGGCATATTGGGGTAATTTTTCAGGAACCTCTGGACCACCAAGTTCAGCACATGTGCCAGGCAAGGGATGTGCGTCAAACCGGCTAGGCCCAGAGCTGCTACGAGATTTCGCCCATTATCGCACACCACCAGTCCGGGCTTGAGGCTCACTGACAGCAACCACTCATCGGTCTGTTGTTCCATGTCCCTCCTCAACTCCTGCGCAGTGTGGGGTTTTTCCCCCAAACAGGAACGTTTTAAAACTGCCTGCTGTCGTTTACCCCTGGCTGTGCTGAAGTTGGTGGTGAAGGTGTTACGCTGACCGGATGAGGAGGCGGTAGAGGATGAGGAAGCGGAGTAGGAGGAGTTAGCAACAGGAGGCAAACTGAAGAGCCCTGCAATCCTCGGTGGTGAAAGGACATGCGCCAAACTGCTATCTGCCTCAGGCCCAGCCGCCACTGCATTTACCCAGTGTGCTGTTAGGGAGATATAACGTCCCTGACCGTGCTTACTGGTCCACGCATCCGTAGTTAGGTGGACCTTGCCACAGATGGCGTTGCGCAGAGCACACCTGATTTTGTCCCCCACTTGGTTGTGCAGGGAGGGGATGGCTCGCCTTGAAAAGTAGTGGCGGCTGGGCACGACGTACTGTGGGACAGCCAATGCCATCAGGCTTTTAATACTCTGCGTCTCCACCAGACGGAATGACAGCATTTCAAAAGGCAAGGAATTTTGAAATGCTGGCGTTCAGGGCCAGGGATCGCGGGTGGCTAGGGGGGTACTTCCTCTTCCACTCCAGTGTTTGGAAGATAGACAGCTGAATGCTTCCATGGGACATTGTGGAGATGGTTGGTGACCCAGGTGGTAGTGTTGCTGGCAGATGCTCTGTTTGCAGGTGCTACTGTCACTACAGAGGTGGATGAACAGGCCAAGACTGCAGCAGAAGAGGAAGCAGGAGGAACTTTCTTTGTTTTGGAGGTGTCTACTTCACTGCAGCTCGTGCTTTGCACTTAGATGCCTGGTCATGCAGGTTGTGCCCAGGTTGAGAACGTTTATGCCTCGCTTCAGGCTCTGATTGCACAGTGTGCAAACCACTCGTGTCTTGTCATCAGCACATTGTCTGAAGAACTGCCACGCTAGGGAACTCCTTGAACCTGGCTTTGGTGTGCTCGGTCCCTTGCTGCGTTGGGCAGTAGCAGACGTACTGTCTAGGGGACGGACGCTCCGCTTTTGCACCCTACTCCCTCTTCTGCTGTGCTGGTGGCTCTGTGCGACCACCGCCTCTTCCTCTGAACTACACTGGTCACCTGCATAACGTTGATTCCATGTGGGGTCGAGGACCTCATCGTCCTCCACATCATCTTCCACCCAGTCTTCACCCCTGCCCTCCTTGTCTGTCTGCACAATTGAGAAAGCAGCAGCAGTTGGCACCTGTGTTTCGTCATCATCCGAGACGTGCTGCGATGGTCCTCCCATGTACTCATCATGAAACATAAGTGGTTGGGCATCGGTGCACTCAATCTCTTCCACTTCTGGGGCAGGGCTATGTGGATGGCCCTGGGAAACCCTGCTAACAGAGTCATCGAAAAGCAGAAGAGACTGCTGCATGATTTGGGGCTCTGACTGCTTGGCTGATTTGCAAGGGGTGAGGTGAAAGACTGATGGACATGGGCTGCAGGTGCCAACTCTGATCTTTCATCAGAAGAGTGGGTGGGAAACAATGTGAAGGAACCGGAGGCACTGTCAGCAACCCAATCTACTATCGCCTGCCTGTACTTGTCCTGGCCTCAACATTCGTACAGCCTCATTAGGCGCGTCAAAATACCGCCGCAGGCTCGGTCGCCTACTCGCACCTGAGGAAGGTGTTTCACTTGTGCGTGTAGCTGGCACAGATCGACCACGTCCTCTCCCTGCAACAGGAGCTCCACCAGCAGCACCACGACCGGGGCTACCAAGTCCCTTTGACGTTCTCCTCATATTTTCCAAATTTAGGGTCTTGCCCTAAATGGGTGTTTTTGGAAGAGCACAACACACCGACAGTATGTAAACGCTGTATCTCACAGCTACAGAACTGCAAAATATTTTTTGTGGCCCTAAATGGGTGTTTTTGGAAGAGCACAACACACCCACAGTATGTAAACGCTGTATCTCACAGCTACAGAACTGCAGAAAATGCCATTAAAAAAAAAATGTTTTTGTCCTACAATTATTTTTTTAGGATAGCACAGTAGAAGAAAAATATATAAATTGTTTATTTCACACACCTCCAGATATGCAGAAAACCCTGCAAAATATATTTTGTGGCCCTAAATGGGTGTTTTTGGAAGAGCACAACACACCCACAGTACGTAAACGCTGTATCTCACAGCTACAGAACTGCAGAAAATGCTATTAAAATTTTTTTGTATTTTTTTAGGATAGCACAGTAGAATAAAAATATATAAATTGTTTATTACACACACCTCCAGATATGCAGAAAACACTGCAAAATATTTTTTGTGGCCCTAAATGGGTGTTTTTGGAAGAACACAATACACCCATCGGGACGCTTAGGGATAAGACCGCGCTATATTAACCACTTTGCGCCCGGGCTATAAGCAAAAGACGTCCGCAAAGCGGTCGTCAATTGCTGATAGGACGTCTATGGACGTCCTCTTATTTACTTCCGCGATGCGCACCACCGAGGGCGCGCGTCGGGGAAAAACTGTGCCCGCCGTGTCAGGCGAGTGCCGATGCGCGTGCCTGGCGGCCACGATGTCCGCCAGGTACGGGCGATCGGCTGTCACAGAGCCAGGGACGTGGATCTCTGTGTGTAAACACAGAGATCCACGTCCTGTCGGGGAGAGGAGACGGATGGTGTGTCCCTTGTACATAGGGACAACCATCAGTCACCTCCCCCAGTCAGTCCCCTCCCCCCCACAGTAAGAACATCTAGCAGGGAACATATTAACCCCTTGATCGCCCCCTAGTGGTTAACCCCTTCCCTGCCAGTCACATTTATACAGTAATCAGTGCATATTTTTAGCACTGTTCGCTGTATAAATGTGAATGGTCCCAAAAATGTGTCAAAAGTGTCCGATGTGTCCGCCGTAATGTCACAGTCACAAAAAAAATAATAATCGCAGATCGACGCCATTACTAGTAAAAAAATAAATAAAAAAATAATTTAAAAAAAATCATAATTCTATTCCCTATTTTGTAGGCGCTATAACTTTTGCGCAAACCAATCACTATACGCTTTTTGCGTTTTTTTTTTTTTTACCTAAAATATGTAGAATACGTATCGGCCTAAACTGAGGAAAAAAATAGTTTTTTTAAAAAAAAATTGGGATATTAATTATAGCAAAAATTAAAAAATAGTGTTTTTTTCAAAATTGTCGCTCTATTTTTGTATATAGCGCAAAAAATAAAAACCACAGAAATGATCAAAGACCACCAAAAGAAAGCTCTATTTGTGGGGAAAAAAGGACGTCAATTTTGTTTGGGAGCCACGTCGCACGACTGCGCAATTGTCATTCAAAGCGTGACGGCGCTGAAACCTGAAATTTCGCCTGGGCAGGAAAGGGGGTTATGTGCCCAGTTGTCAAGTGGTTAAGATACCTCTCAACTCAACTCAACCCAACCCAACCCACAGTACGTAAACGCTGTATCTCACAGCTACAGAAGTGCAGAAAATGCTATTCAAAAAAAATGTTTTTGTCCTACAATTATTTTTTTAGGATAGCACAGTAGAAGAAGAATATATAAATTGTTTATTTCACACACCTCCAGATATGCAGAAAACCCTGCAAAATATATTTTGTGGCCCTAAATGGGTGTTTTTGGAAGAGCACAACACACCCACAGTACGTAAACGCTGTATCTCACAGCTACAGAACTGCAGAAAATGCTATTCAAAAAATTTTTTTTGTCCTACAATAATTTTTTTAGGATAGCACAGTAGAAGAAATATATATAAATTGTTTATTTCACACACCTCCAGATATGCAGAAAACCCTGCAAAATATTTTTTGTGGCCCTAAATGGGTGTTTTTGGAAGAGCACAACACACCCACAGTACGTAAACGCTGTATCTCACAGCTACAGAATTGCAGAAAATGCTATTAAAATTTTTTTGTATTTTTTTAGGATAGCACAGTAGAATAAAAATATATAAATTGTTTATTACACACACCTCCAGATATGCAGAAAACACTGCAAAATATTTTTTGTGGCCCTAAATGGGTGTTTTTGGAAGAACACAACACACCCACAGTATGTAAACGCTGTATCTCACACATACAGCAATATAGTAAATGCTATTAAAAAAAATATTTTTTGCCCTAAAAAAATTTTGGGGAATAGCACAATACAAGAAAAATATATAAATTGTAAATCTCACACTTGCATAAATGCGGATAACTGCCTTGAATTTTGCTGTATATCAATATCACTTACCATCAAGGAATGCACCAAACTATGTGGATATACATGCAGTAATGGACGAATGATGCTTGGCAGCTATAACCGCAAGTGATTTTATGAATTATGAGCCTTTCAACAAATATCAATTTTTGAATAGATGGACAATACCCGCATGCTGTGGGATACCATCCTATATGGCCATAACGATCATCTTGCCTAATTGCAGTTATTATCCAGGTGATCTCAAGCTTTGGATATATCTTTGAGTTCACTCAAGCCTCGTACATACGGCCGAGATTCTCGTCGAAAAAAACATGTCGTTTTTTTCGACGAGATTCTTGGACAAGAAACTTGTCCCGGCCGAGTGTACAGACGCTCGATTCAAAGAACCCGCGGTTCTTTGAATGGAGCGTACGCGGGGACGTCATCGACTACGACGAGCATGCGCTCGTCACATTCGATGCCGTCGCCGCCATCTTGGTATACCCTACCTATGCCTAGGAAGCTACCGCGCATGCGTCGAATTCATTTCGAACATGCGCGGGCTTCCGGGAGGACAGGTAAGTGTACACACACTCACTTTTCTCGTCGAGAAACATGCCGACGAGAATCTCGACGAGAAAATAGAGAGCAGGTTCTCTATTTTCTCGTCGAGATTACTTGTCGGTTTTCTTGACGAGAAACCATACACGAACGAATTTCTCGGCAAGACATCTCTGCCAGCAAGTTTCTTGCTGGTTCTTGCCGAGAAACTCGGTCGTGTGTACGAGGCCTCACATGGTATTACTATTTCACAGTGCTTGATACGCTCCATATCCATTCAATACCTCTGACTAATAGGAGAACTGTTTGAGACTATATCTACATCGGTAAAGGTGAATATTTAATGGCCAAAACGAACATTTCTCTACTTTTCCTATTTTTTGGAGTTGTGACTGGACTTGTTTCAGCTGTCTGATATTGATGGGTGATATTTACTCCATTACTATCCAATCATGTGTACACTCCTATCATTGGGTTCCACCCAGGGATAGTGTCAATTTGTTACCTGCTTTAGGGGAACACTGCCCTGCATAGGAACGTCATAGGGTTCCATTTTCGTGTTTTTTTGGGGGGGGGGGGGAAGGTGGGCATGAATTCTGAATTTGTCTCCCTCTTCTAGGGAGGCATATCCCAGTTTAGTCACCTGTGCATGCTGTCACTGGAATAACATATGGGGAATGTTCTGGCTTGATTCCCTATTTTAGATAGGGGACCTGGTTTTTATATGTCTATTGGTACTTTTTGATACATGCTTTTTAGCATTTAATAAAATATGCAGTTAACTCTTTAGGGTGTGTATTTGTCTGTCTCTTTTTTATTTTGTCATTTTGTAGCTGTATATACATTTTTGATTACACCCCCCGATTTTGTTTTGGTGAGTACTGCAATTTAGATATCGGTGGGATTCCCATATTCTCCCTTTTTGTAACTGCCAGAAACTGCCAGATCCAGGAAAAAGGTATGTAGTACACATCACCCCTAAACTAACAAGCATTTAAAGGGGTTGTGCCACCCACAGCACCCCCTAATTACTTACCTGAGCCCCTTCTCTCTCCAGCAATGTCCACAAATGTCTTAAGCCTTCCGGGACAATCCTCCTGATTGGCTGAGACACAGCAGCGGTGCCATTGGCTCCTGTGGCTGTCAATCAAAGTCAGTCAGCCAATCAGGGGAGAGAGGGGCGGGGCCAGGTAAGGGCTCTGTGTCTGGATGGACACACGGAGCTCTGACTCGGCTCAGGTGCCCCCATAGAAATCTGCTGGCTGAGGGGGTACTCGATAGGAGGGAGGGGCCAGGATCAGCAAAGAGGGACCCGAGAAGAGGAGGATCTGGGCTGCTCTGTGCAAAACCAACTGCACAGAGGAGGTAAGTGTAGCGGGGTCTCCTTTAAGGCCTCACGGACTATGATTCCCAGAACCCCGTTTAGCACCCAAGGTGCATTGCCACCCGCAGAGACTCCTGGGGTGAGTTATAAAGGTGAGGTGCGAGGCTAAGCTCGGCCTCTTTGGACACCGCGCTTCTATCAAAAGGGATCCCCCCCCTGTGCGGACTCGCTGCTGGTGCAAGGCCTGAAGCCTGGGCCTTGCGCACTTCCAAAGAGCCTTCCACCACACTGCGAAGCCTGTGTGGCACCTGATCTCCTCTTGCCTTTCACTGACATCAGGAGGACCGAAGATCTGGCTGTCACATACACTGTGTGTGGATACACAGCGGTGGAAGTTACGGACGAGGACTAAGTCCGGTGTGGTGAGAGAGCACCTGCTCACAGCTATAGCCAAGTACTTTGTCTAGGCCTATTGACTGCTTTGGCCCTTCGTGCTATACCTACTGTCTTAGCAGGAGACTAGTTCCAGAATTGAGTTTATAGTCTTCTGTGAATTGCTCCGTTATCAGATGCCGTTCTTTTGGATTTACAAATTGTTGTTCCTGAATGTGCACCACCGATTACCCCTTGCATGGGAAGATTCTTCACCATAAGACTAAACCCCCCCCCCACTTTCTTAAGTCAGGCCTGACTGGGTAGTTTTGAACAATATTGAGCGCCATATTGCTCATAGGGAGAATAGCTGCACGTGGTGTGTGATTCATTCTTTTACAGTATTGCTAGGTGTTATTTTAATTGCAGGGCTCTGCACGAGTTATGATGTACTGTATTGCTATGAAACCTTTATACCATCAGTAAAGTTGCTGTGGTTAAGTACTCTAGTCTTAGTGTCAATTACTGTATGTTATTACTATTTGCATTACTGTGGGATTGCTCACAGACAATTACAGAATTATACCAATACCTCATCCCCTAGACTAGCTGTGCCAGAGGAGGGTCGAGTAGATTTCCGGGGGTTTGCAGTGCTGTGTACAGGGCCCAAAATAATACCAGCGGCCCTCTTAGGTTGGGGGTATCACTACATAAGTATAACATGATTCTTATTTAAAAGAAAGAAAAAACAAGACTTTACAATCACTTTATTCTTTGCAGTGTTGGGGGCTTCATTGCAAGTGTAGATTTTGTCTCAATCAGTGGCGGACTAAGCAGGGGGCGGGGGGGGCGTGCCGCACCGGGTGCCACTCACTGGGGGGGTGTCAGGCCGGCGCCTCCCCCTCCGCGACCAAAGATGACGGGAGGCATGGCGCGGTGACAGGTAGGCAGAGGGAGGGAGGGGGTACGAGCCGCACCCGAGTGATATCCGTCGGCACAGCCGCAACGATTGCCTTCCCTCGTTGCCGCGCCGTGGCTCTGATAAGTCTCGGCTGTGACTGTCTCAGTCACAGCCGAGCAGAGTGAACAAAGCCGCCTCCCCCTCCTCTGTGTAGTCTGTCAAGTGCACGCGCTGATCATTACAAGTCTGAGGGGGGGGGTGTCTGCACTATTGGGGGGGTTCTGTATTGTAGGGAGGTGTCTGCACTATTGGGGGGGTTCTGTATTGTAGGGGGTGTCTGCACTATTGTAGGGGGGGTTCTTTATTGTAGGGGGGTTCTGTATTATAGGGGGGTGTCCGCATTATTGTAGGGGGGGTGTCCACACTATTGTGGGGGTCTGTATTGTGGGGGGGTGTCTGCACTTTTGTAGGGGGTTCTGTATTGTAGGGGGGGTCTATATTGTAGGGGGGTCTGCACTGTAGGGGGAGGGTCTGCACTGTAGGGGGTCTGTGTAACATGCAGGGGGTCCAGAACTGTTGGGGGGTGTCTGTGTAACATACAGGTGTCTAGAGCTGTGGGGGGCTGTGTAATGTAAAGGGGTTCAGAGGTGCAGTCTAATGTAAAGGAGTGCAGTCTAATGTAAAGGGGTCCAGTGTGCTGTGTAATGTAAAGGGGTGCAGGGTGCTGTGTAATGTAAAGGGATCCAGAGATGCAGGGTGCTGTGTAATGTAAAGGGGTCCAGTGGTGCAGGTGCTGTGTAATGGAAAGGGGTCCAGAGGTGCAGTCTAATGTAAAGAGGCGCAGTGTAATATAAAGGGGTCCAGAGGTGCAGTGTAATGTAAAGGGGTCCAGTGTTGCAGGGTGCTGTGTAATGTAAAGGGGTCCAGAGGTGCAGGGTGCTGTGTAATGTAAAGGGGTCCAGTGGTGCAGGGTGCTGTGTAATGTAAAGGGGTCTAGTGATGCAGGGTGCTGTGTAATGTAAAGGGGTGCAAGGTGCTGTTTAATGTAAAGGGGTCCAGTGGTGCAGGGTGCTGTGTAATGTAAAGGGGTCCAGTGGTGCAGGGTGCTGTATAATGTAAAGGGGTCCAGTGGTGCAGGGTGCTGTGTAATGTAAAAGGGGTCCAGAGATGCAGGGTGCTGTGTAATGTAAAGGGGTGCAAGGTGCTGTGTAATGTAAAGGGGTCCAGAGCTGTGGGGTGCTGTGTAATGTAATGTAAAGGGGTCCAGAGGTGCAGGGTGCTGTGTAAAGTAAAGGGGTCCAGAGGTGCAGTCTAATGTTAAGGGGTGTAGTGTAGTGTAAAAGGGGTCCAGTGATGCAGGGTGCTGTGTAATGTAAAGGGGTCCAGAGATGCAAGGTGCTGTGTAATGTAAAGGGGTCCAGAGCTGTGGGGTGCTGTGTAATGTAAAGGGGTCCAGTGGTGTGGGGTGCTGTGTAATGTAAAGGGGTCTAGTGATGCAGGGTGCTGTGTAATGTAAAGGTGTGCAAGGTGCTGTGTAATGTAAAGGGGTCCAGTGGTGCAGGGTGCTGTGTAATGGAAAGGGGTCCAGAGGTGCAGTCTAATGTAAAGAGGCGCAGTGTAATATAAAGGGGTCCAGAGGTGCAGTGTAATGTAAAGGGGTCCAGAGGTGCAGGGTGCTGTGTAATGTAAAGGGGTCCAGAGGTGCAGGGTGCTGTGTAATGTAAAGGGGTCCAGTGGTGCAGGGTGCTGTGTAATGTAAAGGGGTGCAGCGTGCTGTGTAACGTAAAGGGGTCTAGTGATGCAGGGTGCTGTGTAATGTAAAGGGGTGCAAGGTGCTGTGTAATGTAAAGGGGTCCAGTGGTGCAGGGTGCTGTGTAATGTAAAGGGGTCCAGTGGTGCAGGGTGCTGTGTAATGTAAAGGGGTCCAGAGATGCAGGGTGCTGTGTAATGTAAAGGGGTGCAAGGTGCTGTGTAATGTAAAGGGGTCCAGAGCTGTGGGGTGCTGTGTAATGTAATGTAAAGGGGTCCAGAGGTGCAGGGTGCTGTGTAAAGTAAAGGGGTCCAGAGGTGCAGTCTAATGTTAAGGGGTGTAGTGTAAAAGGGGTCCAGTGATGCAGGGTGTTGTGTAATGTAAAGGGGTCCAGTGATGCAGGGTGCTGTGTAATGTAAAGGGGTCCAGTGATGCAGGGTGCTGTGTAATGTAAAGGGGTCCAGAGATGCAGGGTGCTGTGTAATGTAAAGGAATGCAAGGTGCTGTGTAATGTAAAGGGGTCCAGAGCTGTGGGGTGCTGTGTAATGTAAAGGGGTCCAGTGGTGTGGGGTGCTGTGTAATGTAAAGGGGTCTAGTGATGCAGGGTGCTGTGTAATGTAAAGGGGTGCAAGGTGCTGTGTAATGTAAAGGGGTGCAAGGTGCTGTGTAATGTAAAGGGGTCCAGAGCTGTGGGGTGCTGTGTAATGTAAAGGGGTCCAGAGGTGCATGGTGCTGTGTAATGTAAAGGGGTGCAGGGTGCTGTGTAAAGTAAAGGGGTCCAGAGGTGCAGTCTAATGTAAAGGGGTGTTGTGTAATGTAAAGGGGTCCAGTGATGCAGGGTGCTGTGTAATGTAAAGGGGTCCAGAGATGCAGGGTGCTGTGTAATGTAAAGGGGTGCAAGATGCTGTGTAATGTAAAGGGGTGCAAGATGCTGTGTAATGTAAAGGGGTCCAGAGCTGTGGGGTGCTGTGTAATGTAAAGGGGTCCAGTGGTGTGGGGTGCTGTGTAATGTAAAGGGGTCTAGTGATGCAGGGTGCAAGGTGCTGTGTAATGTAAAGGGGTCCAGAGCTGTGGGGTGCTGTGTAATTTAAAGGGGTCCAGAGCTGTGGGGTGCTGTGTAATGTAAAGGGGTCCAGAGGTGCATGGTGCTGTGTAATGTAAAGGGGTGCAGGGTGCTGTGTAAAGTAAAGGGGTCCAGAGGTGCAGTCTAATGTAAAGGGGTGTTGTGTAATGTAAAGGGGTCCAGTGATGCAGGGTGCTGTGTAATGTAAAGGGGTCCAGAGACGCAGGGTTCTGTGTAATGTAAAGGGGTGCAAGGTGCTGTGTAATGTAAAGGGGTGCAAGATGCTGTGTAATGTAAAGGGGTCCAGAGCTGTGGGGTGCTGTGTAATGTAAAGGGGTCCAGTGGTGTGGGGTGCTGTGTAATGTAAAGGGGTCTAGTGATGCAGGGTGCTGTGTAATGTAAAGGGGTGCAAGGTGCTGTGTAATGTAAAGGGGTCCAGAGCTGTGGGGTGCTGTGTAATTTAAAGGGGTCCAGAGCTGTGGGGTGCTGTGTAATGTAAAGGGGTCCAGAGGTGCATGGTGCTGTGTAATGTAAAGGGGTGCAGGGTGCTGTGTAAAGTAAAGGGGTCCAGAGGTGCAGTCTAATGTAAAGGGGTGTTGTGTAATGTAAAGGGGTCCAGTGATGCAGGGTGCTGTGTAATGTAAAGGGGTCCAGAGATGCAGGGTTCTGTGTAATGTAAAGGGGTGCAAGGTGCTGTGTAATGTAAAGGGGTCCAGAGCTGTGGGGTGCTGTGTAATGTAAAGGGGTCCAGTGATGCAGGGTGCTGTGTAATGTAAAGGGGTCCAGAGATGCAGGGTTCTGTGTAATGTAAAGGGGTGCAAGGTGCTGTGTAATGTAAAGGGGTCCAGAGCTGTGGGGTGCTGTGTAATGTAAAGGGGTCCAGAGATGCAGGGTGCTGTGTAATGTAAAGGGGTCCAGGGGTGCAGGGTGCTGTGTAATGTAAAGGGGTCCAGGGGTGCAGGGTGCTGTGTAATGTAAAGGGGTCCAGAGGTGCAGGGTGCTGTGTAATGTAAAGGGGTGCAAGGTGCTGTGTAATGTAAAGGGGTCCAGAGCTGTGGGGTGCTGTGTAATGTAAAGGGGTCCAGAGATGCAGGGTGCTGTGTAATGTAAAGGGGTCCAGGGGTGCAGTTGTGGAGAGGGGGTACACAGTAGTGACAAAGATATTGAAGGATGCAGGGGGCACAGTGGGGTGATTTTACATTTTACCGTGGGGGGGGGTGCCAGATATTGGATCCGCCCCGGGTGCCAAATGCTCTAGGTACGCCCCTGGTCTCAATCCTACAGTTCAGCTTTAAATATACTCTATACCTGCAACACCTGTCCCTGGTCCTCATAGATTTTCACCTTTGAGAACCGTGCAGCCACATGCAGTAGATTTTCCTTTCATTTTTATGGAAAGGTCTTCACATTAGTTCCAATGATGAACAGACTTTCCAAATAAATGGAATGGAAGTCCAAGGACTGGGAGAAATTTCATGAAGGATAGCTCTATATTTCTTTTGGCATCATACAAGGTTAGCATCTACTTCTTGGACTGAGATGCTGACACAGAGTTGACACAATTATGTAAAGCCCCGTACACACGGTCTGACTTTTGCCCAACAAACTTCGTTTTAAGCAAGTTGGACCAACAATCCGACCGTGTGTACGCTCCATCGGACAAACTTTTTTCGTTTGGTTTTGGATTTCATCTGACAAAAGTTGGGTCTGCAAACGGACAAACTTTTGCCCAACAAAAGTCCGATGGAGCAAAGTCCGACCGTGTGTACAGATAACCATCGGACTTTAGTCCGATGGACAAAACAACTAATGTTAAAATCAACCAACAATAGCAGAAGTTGACCAAAGGGTGGCGGTAAAGATCAGAAAAGAGCAGAAAAAACATGTGATGTTGTAAGAAGTTTTAAGAAAGTTTGCAGAAAAGTCCGAGTGTGTGTATGCTATGGGTGTTCCCAACCAACTCCGTTCGGACAAAAATCCACGGAAAAGTCCAATGGAAGTCCGACCGTGTGTACGAGGCTTAAGTCCCACTGCTTTTGTGCTTCCTGAGTTCACAGGTGTCTGACACAGAACAGACCCTGCTGTAGCCTCTCATTTTGTAATGTGCTACAAAGTTGTAGTCTAATCAGTGGGGAAAAAGGGACAGAGGACATGTTTTTTTTTCTACTTTCAGCAGACTGATGATATCTTCTCTGCGTAGGCAAAGTCACTTGACTAAAATAAAAAAAATGCATTTTTTTAATAAAAGGTAGAGCTTTTTTGAAAAAATATTATCCCTGCTTATTGTGACATGTCAGGAATTATTTCATACAGATACACTGTATATAAAGTTACTGAATGATTAAAGTGATAGGTTCTCAGAAAGAACAACCTGCTTAATTACTGATAATTTTATGTGCTCGCCGATGTGCTTGATATGCTCTACGCTGTCAGGAGGCGCCTCCGGTAGACCACAATCTCGCATATAGAGCCACAGGGAAGCCTTGTGATATCACCAGACAGGTATGAACAAATGGGCATGGCAATGCAATTTGGGGGGCATCCCCTTGCCACTTCCACCTGTCGTACCTGTCGGGTGATACCACAAGGCTTCAAGCCTAAGCTTAAAAATGGGGGTGGCCCCCTGAAACGCATGGCCACACTAACCTGTTTGTACATGTCCGGTGACGGCACAAGGCTTCCCTTGGGACTCTACACATCAGAGTGGAAGCGATGCTCCACTTGCTCTCCATTTAAGCTGTCTCTGGGCTGATTGTGGAGCGAAGTGGCGTACTCATGAAGGATGTTCATTATGTGCCTACTTTACCTGCCTTCATGTAAGTGCCCATTTTCCTCTCCTATATTACTATTGACGTTTCTACTGCTGCACTTAGCTGTGCCCTCTGTTTTCTTTCTTTCATTTCCAGCTCATTTTTCTGGAGAGAACTTTTTTCATTCTCTTATCAATAGAACTTTGGATACACATATGACAAATATTGTATGTAGCCTCCTTAGGGACATTTTCTATGCTACCTTTTTGTGTAGATGTTCAGCAGAACTGTTTCACACAGATTGTTTTCTGCCACTAAAGGCCACTCTGTTCCTAACAGGTTGCCAGCAATTTCAGTCTCATTTCAAACTGACCCCCACAATTTACCGCTTTGGAATGTAGGTTTGCCACTCTTCCCATACATTATGGAATCATCCTGGGTTTCACATTGATTCAATATGGGATGCGGTTTTTGGACCATTGCTTAGCTGCCTCCTCAGCCAATTGGCACACACCCTGTAACTCACTCCACCATGCTGCACCAAAAGAATCACCTGCACCATTCAGTGCATCATGTTGCAATTAAAATGATTGGGCACCAGAAAGAATTCTGTGATTTCTATTATCATGCATTCAGGAACATGCAGTCAGGGGAAGCAGGTCACCTGCCATGAACATTAAAAAAATAGAATTAAAAAAATGTCGAGCTTTGAGGGTCGTAGCTCAGCGACCTGAGGTCACAGAGACCCCAAATTTGGGGTGGGGCAGCCTGTCAGAAGCTAAATACAGAGCGGCCAGTTTAAATACAAGCTGGCACACTCTGCAGCAGACTGAGAGGATGAGCTCACAGTGCCTCTCACTTCTTGTCAGAGGCACTGAGCTCAATGGATAGCTTGGAGACTTCAGACAAATGGTAAAGTACCATTAGTCCCAGCTGTCCAATACAAATGCTGCAGTGGAGGCACGCCTCTCACTGCAGTGTCATAGAAGGGGCATGTGTCTAAAAGACAAATGCTCCCTTCCAGCACAGAGGGAGAATGAGAATGTGCTGCTGGTGAAAAGGTACAAGCGAATCATATATTATTATGCTATATGTTATAAGATAATAATTTATTATTTATCTATTTACTGTGAAATTACTATTGGGAAGTTATAACTTCAAACTTCAGTCATTTGTCCGTTAAGCCACCTGCTTGAGTACAGTTTTTGAAAATATAGAAAATTACCTTAAAAACAATATATAATAATTATTTGTATTCTGACACTTCTCTCCTACATGTAATAATCTTTTTTTTTTTTCTCAGAACTCCCAAACATTATATATATTGTTTAAGCAGACACCATAGGAAATTAAATGGTGGTTGTTGCAACTTTTTATGATACACAGTATTTGCGCAGCAATTTTTCAAACGCGTTAAAAAAAAAAAACAGTTTCATGAACAAAAACAAAACAAAAAAACACTAAAGATAACCCGATTTTTTTGTATAATGCGAAAGATGATGTTACACCAAGTAAATAGATACCTAACATGTCACGCTTTTAAATTGTGCACACTCGTGGAATGGTGCCAAACTACGTTACTTTAAAATCTCCATAGGTGACACTTCCATGTGTTTTACAGATTACCTGTTTAGAGTTACAGAGGATGTCTAGTGCTAGAATTATTGCTCTCGCTCTAATGATCGTGGCGTATGCAACCTGTGTGTATCTGGCTCTGATTCTAGCCAGTGCCTCACCAGCCACCATAGGTGGCGCAGCCTATTGCATTAGGGTGTGCACCCCAAAGCTCAAACACGCAAGAGGGTGTGTATGTATGCATAATATATACACATAATCTTAACCACTTCCCGCCTGGCTTATAGTGAAATGGCGGCCGAGCGGTGGTTGCATTATTCTGACTGGGCGTCTATTGATGTCCTGCAGGATAACAGCCGCCGCCGCGCCCGTGGGGGCGCACATTGCGGCGATCGGTGGTGCGGTGTGTCAGTCTGACACACCGCTACACCGATCTCAGTAAAGAGCCTCCGACTGAGGCTCTTTACCATGTGATCAGCCGTGTCCAATCATGGCTGATCACAATGTAAACAGGAAGAGCCGTTGATTGGAACTTCCTCACTCGCGTCTGACAGACGCGAGTAGAGGAGAGCCGATCGGCAGCTCTCCTGACAGGGGGGGTTCGCGCTGATTGTTTATCAGTGCTGCCCCCCCTCGGATGCCCACACTGGACCATCAGGAAAGCCGCCAGGACCACCAGGGAAGCCTTGAACATGTGGATGGCCAGGTACATCCCCCATTGCCATCCACATGTTCCAAAACATGCCCAACATATGCCAATCAGTGACCACAAATGGGCACTGACTGGCACCATAATAGTGATCATAAAAACAGTTATGCCCAGCAATGCCACCCACCAGTAATCAGTGCCACTCATCAGTGCCCACCTATCAGTACCCATATGTGCCACCTATCAGTGCCACCCATATGTACCCATCAGTGCCACCTATGAGTGCCCATCAGTGCCGCATACCAGTGCCACCTATCAGTGCCCATCAGTGCCGCCTATCAGTGCCCATCAGTGCCGCCTATCAGTGCCCATCATCAGTGCCACCTCATTAGAGCCACCTCATTGGTGCCACCTCATCAGTGCCCATCTGTGCCGCCTTATCAGTGCCAGTCAGTGCAGCCATATCAGTGCCTGTCATTGAAGAATAAAACATATTTACAAAAAAAATTAACAGAAACAAATAAAAACATTTTTTTTTTAATTTTCGGTATTTTTTTATTCGTTGCGCAAAAAATTTAAATCGTAGGAGGTGATCAAATACCACCAAAAGAAAGCTCTATTTGTGGGAACAAAATGTTGAAACATTTGTTTGGGTACAGTGTTGCATGACCGCCCAATTGTCATTCAAATTTTTGACAGCGCTGAAAGCTGAAAATTGGCTTGAGAGGGAAGGTGCGCAAGTGCCCGGTATTAAAGTGGTTAAATAAAAAAAATAAAAAAATAAAAAACATTTTAAAATGTAATAAAACATGGACAGTGTCAGTAGGGCAGTGGATGTGTAATTAGGGCAGAGGTTGGTGTCTGTAGTTTTTATTTTTATTATTTTATTTTTGGATTATTTTTTACAGTTTTTTTAGGAGCCCTATTTGGGGGCTTTGGTGAAATATCAGCAGCTGGGGGGAATCTGCGATGCATGGGTGATTAGGGTGTGCCCAGACACACCTGGCACACCCCCTGCACATGCCTTTGCCAGCCACTGACCTCACCACATGTCCCTGCATGCATTGCAGCACAATACCAGGCACGGGAGAAATGCCACTAGTATGAAGGGGTCTAGGATTGAGGAGAGTTGACTGTTGCATTGTAAGTGCCACATGGCCCCTGCAAAGATGTTCCTTGTGTTGTAGTGACTGTCTCCCATATTTCTAGAATTGCATTACTCTGCTGCAATACAGAACTATCATATTTTCAGTGATTTGTTCATGTCATCAGGAGATAGCAATAGACTGTATTACACAGCAAAGGAAAGATTGTTCAGTTCAGTGCAGGAATAACATTTGAGGAGGCCCCTAGGCAGTCGAAACCTTAAGAGGAGGTTTCTTGTGTGCGCTGCAGTGGGATAACATTGAACTAAGTAATGTGCACTTCGGTTGCTAAATGGAGAAGACCATCACTACTGTACATTACACGTACGTAGGTTGCACCAACATTTTCTAAAAACTGACAGCTGGAAGAATATGAACTTTTAGAAGTCAAACTGTAATGTGAACCTGATGTCTAGGGTATATGTACTTTAACTGCTTGCCAACCTTATCATTTACATGTACGGTGGCAAGGTGTCTTTTCTTGATGTCTGACGGCACCCGTAAATGTTTTGGTACAGCACTATGTAAACAAGGCAGATTGCAGATTGCCATCGTATCACTACAGAAGGCATAGATCCTGTTTTCCTGTAAAACAAGAACATAGATCCATGCCTTCCACTAGTAAAAGCACCTCCCCACTACACTGAAACATCAGCTAGGCACACACTTAACCCTTTGATTGCTCCTGATGTTAACCCCTTCCCGGCCAGTGTCATTAGTACAGTGACAGTGCATATTTTTTAGCACTAATCACTGTATTAGTGTCACTGGTCCCCAAAAAGTGTCAAAAGTGTCAGTTAGTGCGCGACTTGTCCGCCACAATATCTTAGTCCTGCTATAAGTCGCTGATCGCCGCCATTAGTAGTAAAAAAGAAAAAAAGATTTAAAAAATAAGTAAACAATATCCCATAGTTTGTAGATGCTATAACTTTTGCACAAACCAATCAATAAACGCTTAAGCCCTGTACACACGATCGGATTTCCTATGGATTTTAAACCGATGGAATCTTTCCATCGGAAATCCGATGAAGCTGACTTCCATCAGTCTTGCCTACACACCATCAGTCAAAAAACCGATCGTCCCAAATGCCGTGACGTAAAACACTCCAATGAGCCAAGAAAAATTAAGTTCTATGCTTCTGAGCATGCGTCGACTTGATTCTGAGTATGCGTGGGTTTTTTATCCGATGGAGTTCCCCACAGACGATAGTAATTTGCTATCGTTTTTTTTCCATCGGATAAATTTAAAAACATGTTCTATTTTTTAACACCAATGGAAAAAAGACCGATGGGGCCCATACACGATCGGTTTGTCCGATGAAAAAAGTCCATCGGACTGTTTTCATCGGTAAAACCGATCATGTGTACAGGGCTTTATTGAGGTTTTTTTTTTTTTTACCAAAAATATGTAACAGAATGCATATTGGCCTTAATTTATGAAGAAATTTGATTTTTTTTTTATTGAATGTGTTCTATAGCAGAAAATAAAAATATTGTTTTTAAAAAAAAAAATGGCAGTTTTTTTGATTATAGCGCAAAAAACAAAAACCACAGAGGTGATCAAATACCACCAAAAGAAAGCTCTACTTATGGGGAAAAAAAGGACACTAATTTTATTTGGGTACAGAGTCGCACAACCGCGTAATTGTTAGTTAAAGTAACGCAGTGCCGTATCGGAAAAAATGGCCTGGTCATGAAGGTGGGTAAATCTTTCCGGAGGGCAAGTTGTCAATACAGTATTTCCTCTGTAGAGTCTTTACTACTAAAAGTTTTTATTGAAAAGATAAAATATTGCAGTACAAAGAGAATAAGGCAGTACGATATCAAAAAATAAGATACAATGATCTGTGAAAATACAGCATCAAGGAAAGTTTACACCAATGGATAAGCATCATTCAAATTATAGCCATTTGTACAACTGCAGAGAATGACATTATAAACTACAGCAATAGACTGCAAACCAATTCTGTAGAGTCTTTAATGTAAGGTTTTCGTTTTTTTGTTTATTAATTTTTTTTCTATCTTTTGTAAACAATTTAGGAACGCGTCATTGTAGTTTTCTTTCAAGATCAAAATAAAAATTATTTTGATCTGTTGTCATGGGACCCTTAACCACTTCCCACCCAGTCAATAGGAGATTGACGTCCGGGAAGTGGTTGTGTTATCCACACTGGATGTCTATTGACGTCCTGCAGGATAAGAGCCGCCGCGCGCCCGGGGGGGCGCGCATCGCGGCGATCTGTAGAGCGGTGTGTCAGTCTGACACACCGCTACACTGATCTCAGTAAAGAGCCTCCGGCGGAGGCTTTTTACCACGTGATCAGCCGTGTCCAATCACGGCTGATCACGATGTAAACAGGAAGAACCGTTGATCGGCTCTTCCTCACTCGCGTCTGACAGATTGTTTATCAGCGCAGCCCCCCCTCAGATACCCACACTGGACCAGCAGGGAAGCCCCCCAGGACCACCAGGGAAGCCCCAAGCATGTGGATGGCCAGGTAAGTCCCCCATGGCCATCCACATGCACAAATACACACACAACATATGCCAAACAGTGCCCACAAATGGGCACTGACTGTCACCATCATGGCATGTGATGCCCAGCAATGCCAGCCACCAGTGTCATCAGTGCCACCTACCAGTGTCCATCAGTGCCCATCCGTGCCCACCTTTCAGTGCCCGTCTGTGCCACCCATCAGTGCCGCCTATGAGTGCCCATCAGTGCCGCCTATGAGTGCCCATCAGTGCCGCCTATGAGTGCCCATCAGTGCTGCCTATGAGTGCCCATCAGTGCCGCCTATGAGTGCCCATCAGTGCCGCCTATGAGTGCCCATCAGTGCCGCCTATGAGTGCCCATCATCAGTGTCCATCAGTGCCACCTCATCGGTGCCACCTCATCGGTGCCCATCAGTGTCGCCTTATCAGTGCCCGTTAGTGCCGCCTTATCAGTGCCCGTCATTGAAGTAGAAAAGGTACTTATTTACAAAAAAAATTAACAGAAACAAAGAAAAACTTCGTTTTTTTCAAAATTTCCACTCTTTTTTATTTGTTGTGCAAAAAAAAAAATCGCAGAGGCGATCAAATACCACCGAAAGAGAGCTCTATTTGTGGGAACAAAATGATAAAAAAAATTGTTTGGGTACAGTGTTGCATGACCGCGCAATTGTCATTCAAATTGCGACAGCGCTGAAAGCTCAAAATTGGCTTGGGCAGGAAGGTGTATGAGTGCCTGGTATTGAAGTGGTTAAATGGCATAGGGCCCATAGGCCAGTGCCTGCTCTGCCTATTTGGTAATCTGTCATTGGTTCAGCTACATGACAGTAGTGTCTGCTAGATAAAGTGAACTTCAGGTATGCTACATGATATACAGAATATATACCGTATATACTCGCGTATTAGCCGACCCGAATATAAGCCGAGGCACCTAACTTTACCACAAAAAACTGAGAAAACTTATTGACTTGAGTATAAGCTTAGGGTGTCCATCTGCATTCCTCACTGTGCCTCACTTTGCCTCACTGTGTCCATGTGCATGCCTCACTGTGTTCATGCCTCACTGTGTCCATGCCTCACTGTGTCCATGTGCATGTCTCACTGTGTCCATGCCTCACTGTGTCCATGTGCATGCCTCACTGTGTCCATGCCTCACTGTGTCCATGCCTCACTGTGTCCATGCCTCACTGTGTCCATGCCTCACTGTGTCCATGCCTCACTGTGTCCATGCCTCACTGTGTCCATGCCTCACTGTGTCCATGTGCATGTCTCACTGTGTCCATGCCTCACTGTGTCCATGCCTCACTGTGTCCATGTGCATGCCTCACTGTGTCCATGCCTCACTGTGTCCATGCCTCACTGTGTCCATGTGCATGCCTCACTGTGTCCATGCCTCACTGTGCCCATGCCTCACCTGACGTTTAACATGGGAGTCTATGGAAGGGGTGCCCGGATTTGAAAAATCGGTCCTCCCCGGTCATAGGTCCCCCAGACAACAAACTTTGCACACTTGTAGAGGAAGAGTGAGGCTACATGTGTGCCAAGGTTGGAGTCCAGGGGACCTTTGGCCGGCCGGTACCGGGTCCCCAAAATAACCGGAGAAATGAGCGTTTAACATGGGAGTCTATGGAAGGGGTGCCCGGCTTTGAAAAATCGGTGCTCCCCGGCCGTAAATCTCCCGGACAACAATCTTTGTACACTTGTAGAGGAAGAGTACATGTGTGCCAAGTTTGGGGTCCAGGGAACCTAAGACCGGACAGTACCAAGTCCCCAAATTCCGGGAGATCAGGCGCAAAAAGGGGACTCGAGTATAAGCCGAGGGGGGCATTTTCAGCACAAAAAAAATGTGCTGAAAAACTCGGCTTATACTCGAGTATATACGGTAATTGAAAAAAAAAACGTGTCTGTAAAAATGTCAGTAACAGAACGAACAGCATATTAAAAATGACAGTCAAAAAACTATTAATGAAAGGAATGATTTGCTTAGCTGATTGGCATTACTTTCTTAAAAATGATTGGCAGTTTACTGAAAAACGCAGCTGCTCAGTGCTGTAAAATGAATGCAACTGCATTTTAATCAGTTCAGTTGTCGGCACAATACATAAAACATAAAATTTATTTCGACAGGTATATCATTTTGCCATTCTGCACATACAGTCGATTCAGAACACACTGGAGCTGATATATTAGGAGAGAGTAATTAGTAGAAAAAAAAAATGGCAAATGTCCAAAGTAACCAATCAGATTTAGAGCCTGTGTCGACAAGCTTTGGGCTTGAGTCAATGACATCAGTTGCAGATGCTTCTGAGATAATAGCTATATAATTACAAATGTAATGAATACAAGAAAGATGGTGAACCCATATTTACAAAATTCCTTGAGTGGGGAAAAGGGAGTAGTAAATCATTTTCACGGATAGTAGAGATTTAGGAGTGGACTGAATGGAGGTTACTGAGTGAGAGGTGAAGTCTCAGCATGGTAAATGACAGTGACAACTTAGCTTTGTCTGTTGTATATTGTGATGTGGTGGTTAATAGAATCTTCTAGGAAGAGGTAGGTGATTATCTGGTGGGGTGGTGGTGTTGGCAATGGATGTAAAAAGGAGTTTTTAAAGGTTGCCAGGTAGAAGTGTATTGTTCGATTGGCAGAGGTGATTTGCTTTAGGGAAAAGTGTTCAGTAAGGAGAAGGGGTATATATTTTTTACAGATGTAAAGTGGTGACAGGACGGACTGTGGAGCAGTAAAATGTGGGCCAGCTATATACATTAGCAGCAATATCAAGCTTCAGAACTTTAGAAAAAAATATTAGTATCTTATACCCAGAGATATAAACAGCTCTAAAAAAACAACACTATATTTTATGCCCTTCCATTTGTAGACAAAAAGTTTCAATATGTTGGGCGCTTCAATATGAAAAAAAAAAAAAGAAGCTTAGGTTCTAGGTAGAAATAACCTACAGATTATTTATTAGATAGAACTATTTTAGTATTTAAGGATTTGCACATGAAATATAAAATGGTAATTTTACAGAACATCTTGTAAAAACATCAGGAAAGTTTAACAGACACTAATGAGGCCCATTTGGAAAACAGATGGCACATACCCCTGCACTGCAAAACAGATGTCACCTTGCACATGTTATGGACATAAATAAAACAAGTAAAAGCAGAAATAGAAGTTCCAAAACTGAGTGAGAACAGAATTGTTTATTTCCATGACCTGTATAAGTCTTTTTGAGACCAATACTTTGATATTTTAACATATTAAAAAAAAAAAAAATACGCCTAAAACAACCTTTGCATGTTGGTCCCCTACCTCAAGTGATTGTAAAGGATGACGTTTTTAGCCTTCATACATTCTATGCATGAAGAAAAAAATAACTTTTGTATCCAGCTTTCCTCCAAAGCCCCCCCCCCATACTTACCTGAGCTTCATTGCGATCCAGCGCTGTGCATGAGCGCAGTGTCTCTCTCTGCTCTGTCCCTCCTCACAGGGCAGGGCCATAGCAGTGGGCTATGACTGCTGTCAATCAAACTCTGTGACGAGGGAGCGGGGCAGTGCCCCTCTGTCTAAGGACGCAGGCAGTGGGGCTTAGGAGCAAGCCTGCACAAGTGCCCCAATAGGAAGCGGTCTTCTATGGGGGCACTGGGTGAAGGAGCGCCAGTGGGGGACTGGAGAAAAAGGAGATCGGAGCTGCTTTGTGAAAAACCATTGCTCAGAGCAGGCAAGTATAATGCCGCGTACACACGATCATTATTCACGGCGGTATTAAACCGCTGTGAATAATGTCATTAAAACGAGGGAACGGCTTGTTCCCCACACACGGTCGTTTTTCACGTAGTTTTTTCTCTTGTCGAGAAAAACGACCGTCTGTGGGCTCCGCGACAGTGTTTCCCTATGGGAAACACTGCCGCGGAAAGCATGTCGAAAAAAACGACGAGAAAAATTAGAACATGTTCTAATTTTTCTGGTCGTTTTTAATGCCGTTTTTCTCGTCGAAAAAATGACAGAAAGCCCACAGACTATAGTTTTTCTCGTCGAATGGGAAAAATGTTGTTTTTTTTCGACGAGAAAAACGGCCGTGTTGTACGCGGCATGACACATATTTAATATTTTTGTAAAAAAAAAAAAAAAAAAAAAGAAATTGAACTTAAACACTTTAATGATGTTGATTTGTCATGTTTATCAAGGGTCTTATTTACACATGTTCTGGGACTGTCCGTGTATAACAAGGATGTGTTTGATTTGATTAATCTCAGATTACAGATGTTTGCTTCCCTGGAGCTGGCTCTTCTCATTCTCACCATGCCAAACTGTTAATTTCCTATCTATTTATTCTATGCAAAAAAAAGCAATCCTCCTCAAGTGGACCTTCTCGACTCCCCCACGATGTCCTTCTGGGAAGCAATGGTGGACGTGGCATAACCATGTACAAAATTACTTATATATCTGGGCCAACTTTGAGAGTTCAGTTCTTCCTTAAAAGCGTTTATTAACCCCCCCCCCCCAAAAAAAAAATGGGTCCTGCTCCTTTAAAGCATTTTATATGACACAGTGCTTGTCCTGTGTCATTTGGCCCCTGTAACACCTAAAAAACCTTGCTGATCCTGTCAGTTTCTCCCCACCCCTCTGTAAACTGACCACGGTGTATCATGGCTGCTGAGACCAGACACTGTGGTCAGTTTATGTTCCTCTGTCATCAGCAGCCTGCTATCTGCTCTCTCTCTGCTCCTGTGTCCTCCTCCCCCCTCCCCTCTCTGTCTGTTTGTGAGCCGCCCCTCCCCCCTCCTGCTGCTCTTATAATACTAACCTGTATAACACCATCAGCACTGCCTCCTATTGCAGTGTCCCCCTCTGTGAATAATGTATAAATATAAATGCTGTAAATACCTAATTTAAGAGCGAAATTGTGATCACATGACCAGCCAGCTCTCTCCTCCCCCCCTCCAGACTGACATCAGCAGGGGAATCTCAGCCCGGCCATGGATCTCTCAGAGGAGGAAAGGAGAAAGCTGGCCAGTCATGTGATCTCAATCTCTGCAGTGAAATTAGGTATTTGCAGCATTTATTTTTATAAATCACACACAGATTTGTGAAAGGGACAGAGTAGGAGTTATGCAGCAGAGAGAGTGGAGAGTTGAAGCAGACAAAGTAGATGAGAGCTGGAGTGGACAGAGTGGGGGAGATGCAGCAGACAGAATGAAGGAGAGCAGACATCAATAAAGTGACAAGTTATTTTTACTTGCACATTGTTTTAACAGTCGTCTTCACAGCAAAGGGTGTGGTATCAACAATGCTGTGCTTCAGCTCCACAAAGGGAACGTCCCACAAATCGGGCTTTATGCAGGGAGGGAGTTGACATGCAGTAATAGCTGTCAGAGATATGTGAATTACTGATGACATGCTCAGCATTTATTTTTACAAACAATCATATATATTTAAACATGAGAAGACCTGCAGTTAGTTTTCTATTGATGTGGAGACTACTTGTTTAAGTTGCCTGAAATGCCAACAGTCTGTGAATTAGTCATTTTAAACCTCATTTAAAATAATGTCTGGTTTCTAAAGAAAGCCTTGCAATCTTGCCTATACATTTTTTTTTTGGCTACCAGGACACACGTTGATTCTGATTTTAATGGATTGCCCCCATACACCACTTTTGCATTGCTTCACTCATGCTCACAAATGTTTCTGACTGCACCATACTCTTTGGCATAGTGTGTAAAAAATATGTATGAGAAATATCCTTGCAGTAGTATATTCATTCCTTGTTTTCTGCTTAAAGCGGAGTTCCACCCAAAAGTGGAACTTCGCTTAAACCCCTCCTCGCCCCCTTACATGTCACATTTGGCATGTAATTTTTTTGGGGGGGAGGTGGGGGCTTCAGTAGGAGTGGGACTTCCTGTCCCACTTCCTCCTTCCACCCAGGGACCGCTTAGGCGACTCGTCATATCGCCTTTTAGCGGCCCCTCCCTGTAGGCGATTACCTGGGACACGTGACAGGTCCCAGGTGATCGCCTGTCCACTCAGATTGCGCAGCGCTGCTCGCGCATGCGCAGTGAGTGCCCGACCGTGAACCTGAAAGCTTTCACGGGGGCCCACAGTTAGAATGGAGGCGCCGGGCGGAGAGGGGGGGGAGAGGAGCGAAGCTCGGTTCGGCACGTCGCTGGACAGTGGAACAGGTAAGTGTCTGTTTATTAAAAGCCAGCAGCTACACTTTTTGTAGCTGCTGACTTTTAATAAACATAAAAAAGGCTGGAACTCCCCTTTAAGCAGGCTTACATAAGCAAAAGGTTATTATGAATCAGGGGTCAACAAGGAAGCCTAAAGTGCAGTCCCTTACAACACCAAAATGCACATAATATTCAAAATAGTTTACGCAAAGAAAGACTGTTGAATCCTGGAAAAATACTACACAAGATGGTCAGAGACTCTCACAATACTACACTGGATGGTCAAAGATTTTGGCAATACTATGCTAGATAGTCAGACTGTAAAAATACTACAGTAAATGGTTAAAAACTGCAGACATACTATATATAGCTCTAATGAGCAGGGCCCTCTGATTCCTGTGGATTGAATTGTATAAATCCTGTATAATAATAATAATATATGTAGTTAGAGACTAGGGATGTGCTGCAGCAGTTAGCAGGGTTGCCAACCTCCCGCAGCATTTTTTACTGACAAAACATGAAAAATTTACTGGTGGAACACATTTTTTTACTGACAATCTGAGAAATTACAGAACTCCTATTGAAAACGAACACAGTGAATATTTTAACAGTATATGGAAACACTGACAATACCTATAACAAAGTAATTTGCTTGATTTACACTTAAAAAGTCAACATGGTACAAGAGAGTGCTAGAGTCCATTGCCATTACATTTAGTTTATAAATCCTCCTACATTTGTTCTCCTCTAAAAATTTGCTGGTATCAAATGCAATATTCCTCCCAGTAAGCTCCACTATTAGAAGTCAGAGAAAGAAATAAACAAAACCATTTAACTGGCAAAAGCCAGCTTGACGGCTCTTATTTCAACTGCTTCCTGGACCCCTCCGCACCCAGGGCGAGCCACTGCACTGCTAAGCAGTACTCCCCTGATAGTGGCCCTGGATGCGGGAGTCGGGAGGAGGGGCGCGGGTGATATTTTTGTGGGGGGGGGGGCGGCCTAGGCCAGAACACAGCACTGTGAGTGGGTAGGCGCTACAACTCCCCCCCCTTGTCAACTCCCCCCCCCCCCTTGTGATCCACAGAAAATTATGAGAAATCTTTTTAACCATGATAGAGACAGCAAAATGATTTTTTTTTTGGGTAAAGCTAGCAAGGAATGTCTGCTTTAAAACCTCTGACAGGTGTTTAATGCTGTATGTTTCGGTTGGGGTAATTCTGCTTACTTCCTGTCCCAGTGACCACTTATTTTTTCCAGTGGTCACACAGACAGTAATAAAAGCCTAAAAATAGTTGTACACCTTTCCACATTTCCACATTTTCCAAAATTTATTGGCAGGCAGAGAAGTCGTATGCATAATTTATTCAGATGAGCTGTATCAAGTTCAACAACAGATTTCAATGTAGGTAGAAGAGCATACAAAAAAAGTTTAAGAACACATTCCAGAAAGCTTGGCGTCTGGGTTTGTCCAGACCTATAGTTTGTTAAAAATCCTCATTATATTCTTGTTGTAAAATGTATTCTGTTTGTATGTGCTTATATCTGCCAAAGGCACAAGAAAACTTTACAGATTATTTTACCATTTAACTGCGTATTGACAGGTGTGCAAGTCATACCGCTATGGAGAACAATGACATTTATTGTTAAGATTGGTTTCATTTTGAAATCTAGAAGTTGCTAATCATATTTCTAAGCTTCAAAACCTCACATCTCTTGGACGTTTTTCAAAGCGAAACGAAACAGAAACCTCTGAGTTAGAATACAAGTAACAAAAGTACTGAAAAGAGAGACTTATTCCAAATCACTCAACCATGTGGAAGGGCATAATGTTCATGCTAGCAGCAGAGTTTTAAATACTTTTTGCTAGGGACATCCTGTCATTCCACTGTTATTGTTTACAAAATATATTATTTTTTGGTTAAGGGCTCTTTCACATGGAGGTCCGTTCAGGTCCGCCTGTCAGTTTTTTAGGCGGACCTGAAACGGATCCTCCATGCATCCCTATGGAAGCACGGATGTCAGCGGTGACATGTCCGCTGACATTCGCTCCGCTCCGAAAAAGTGTGACGGAGGAAAATCCTATTTTTCCTTCCGTCTGCGGAGCGGATCGGATGACAACGGACTCTACGGTCCGTCGTCATCCGATTCCCCATAGGGGAGAGCGGCACTCTGACAGGGCGGTCCCTGCACAGTGTGCGGGGACCGCCCAGTCATCCGTCGGCTCAGCGGGGATCAACGGAGCGATCACCGCTGAGCAAGCATCTTCACGGATCCGCCCCGTGTGAAAGAGGCCTAACACGGATATTTTATGTCCTATGCCAGTGTTTCTCAACTCCAGTCCTCAAGGCGCACCAACAGGTCATGTTTTCAGGATTTCCCTCAGATGAAACGGCTGTGGTAATTACTAAGGCAGTGAAACTGATCAAATAACCTGTGCAAAATAATGGAAAGCCTGAAACATGACCTGTTGGGGCGCCTTGAGGACTGGAGTTGAGAAACACTGTCCTATGCAATACAAATATTATGCCATCATGCCCAAAAACAGTTTGACAACCCAACTGTGTAAAGAAAAACGCCCCATGGTGGACAGTATAATGGGAATATGTTCCAGCAATATGTAATATAAAAAATAAAATTGTTTTATGAATTAAGAAACTGCTACATGTTGTTGTGTGAATAATTAGCTGAGAACCAATTAACACAATTAAGGGACAGTTTTGGTGTTCAGCAAAGGCATGTGGGTGCTTACTGGGAGACTAATACCAGATAACAAGGACTCACCATAATGGTACATAAGCAGATTTCTTTGCACTAGAATCAATGGATCTGGGGCTGATGGTGTGAGTAAGGGCACATCAGTTGCACAAGCAGGTATGTTAAGTAGTGTTACCATATGTGTAATATATATATATATATATATATATATATATTTTAATTTAGCTGTATATTTCTTGTTACTACCATAACCTACCACTAAGGATGAGCTGAACAACCCCCCCCCCCCGGTTTGGTTCGCACCAGAACTTGCGAACAGGCAAAAAAATTAGTTCGAACCCTGTTAAAGTCTATGGGACACGAACATGAAAAACCAAAAAGTGCTAATTTTAAAGGCTTATATGCATGGTATTGTCATAAAAAGTGTTTAGTGATCCAGGTCCTGCCCCAGAGGACATGTATCAATGCAAAAAAAAGTTTTAAAAACTGTCTTTTTTTTCCAGGAGCAGTGATTTTAATAATGCTTAAAGTGAAACAATAAAAGTGAAATATTGCTTTACATTTCATGCCTGGGGGGGTGTCTATAATATGCCTGTAAAGTGGCAAATTTTTCCCGTGTTTAGAACAGTCCCGCAGCAAAATTACATTTCGAAAGGAAAAAAAAGTCATTTAAAACTACTACCCTCCCCAGTCCATTACCAGGCTCTTTGGGTCTGGTATGGATTTTTTCTGGTATGGATTTTTGGGGGGACCCATACGCCATTTTTTTTAATTATGGCGCAGGGTTCCCCTAAAATCCATACCAGACCTGAAGGGTCTGGTATGGATTTTGAGGGGGACCCCTATGCCATTTAAAAAAAAAAATAATTGGCGCAGGGTTCCCTCTAATATCCATACCAGACCTGAAGGGCTTGGTATGGAATTTGGGGGGACCCCCACGCAATTTTTTTTTAAATTTTGGTTCGGGGTTCCCCTTAATATTCATACAAGATCCAAAGGGCCCGACAATTCATTACAGCCGCGAGTAGTTTTAAATGACTTTTTTTCCTTTAGAAATGTAATTTTGCTGCGGGACTGTCTTAAACACGGGGAAAAATGTTTCACTTTACGGGCATACTATAGACACCCCCCCAGGCACGAAATTTAAAGGAATATTTAACTTTTATTGTTTCACTTTAAGCATTAAGCAAAAAACGGCCGGTTTTAAAACTTTTTTTTTACATTGATACATGTCCCCTGGGGCAGGACCCAGGTCCCCAAACACTTTTTATGGCAATACCTTGCATGTACTGTAATCCTTTAAAATTAGCACTTTTGATTTTTCATGTTAATCTCCTATAGACTTTTAAACGGTGTTCCGCGGCTTTCAAATTTGCTGTGAACACCGCATAATGTTCGCTATTCGGCGAACAGGCGAACACCCGATGTTTGAGTCGAACTTACGTTCGACTCAAACATCGGGCTCATCCCTACCTACTACCAAAGAAAAACCCAAAATAAAATTCTCCTGACGATTGCAGCAAAACCACATACCGTATATACTTGAGTATAAGCCGACCCAAATATAAGCCGAGGCACCTAATTTTACCACATAAAACTGGGAAAACGTATTGACTCGTGTCCATCTGCATGCCTCACTGTGCCCATGCCTCACTGTGCCCATGCCTCACTGTGCCCATGCCTCACTGTGCCCATGACTAGACTGACGTTTAACATGGGAGTCTATGGAAGGGGTGCTCAGGTTTGAAAAATCGGTGCTCCCTAGCAGTAGGTCCCCCAGACAAATAACTTTGCACACTTATAGAGGGGCTACAGGTGTGCCAAGTTTCGGGTCCAGGGAACCTACGACCGGCCAGTACCGGGTCCCCAAAGTCAACAGAGAAATTACCATTTAACATGGGAGTCTATGGAAGGGGTGCGCAGTTTTGAAAAATCGGTGCACCCTGGCCGTAGGTCTCCCGGTTTGGGGTCCAGGCGACTTACGGTCGGCCGGTACCGGGTCCCCAAAGTCCGGGAGATCAGGCACAAAAAAGGTGACTCGAGTATAAGCCGAGGGGGGCATTTTCAGCACAAAAAAAGTGCTGAAAAACTCGGCTTATACTCGAATATATACGGTATGTACATGTTATTTGTTGTTTCTACACACTAACACTAATACTAACTGACACTGCGACAGTGGTGATAGGGGGTGAAAGGGTTACCTGGGGGGCGATCAAGGGGGTTAAACCTTTATTAGATAATTTATGGGGGTACCTGACGCTATAAAAACCTGCGGCGAACCTAAAAAAAAATACTGGCTACCGATCTGCATCACCGACGCTAAGACAGCGATCAGAAAAATGATCGCTTAGCGACGGCGGTGCTAGGGGGTGAAAGGGTTATCTGAGGGGTGATCAAGGGGTTAAACTTTTATTAGGGGGGGTTAGGGGGCTACACTGGACCTAAAACTAAACTGTAGTGACACTTTTACAGTCACAAATGTCATTGATTGCAGTGACCATTTATTTACTGATCACTGCAATCAGTGACACTGTGACTGGGGGCTGGGGGGTGATCTGGGGGGGCCTGGGCCGGCGATTTATGTGCCTATGTGTGCTGGTGTTAGTGTAGTGTTTGTGCACTAACCTTGAGGTCTTCTCTTGTACGGCGCTCGGTATATGCGAGCGCCGCACAAGAGATGACATCACTTCCTCCTGCTTCCTCTGCCTGCGTTTACATTACACAGGCAGAGGGGGCATTCTAATTCGCCGGGAGCGATCGCGGGGGGTGGCCGGAATCGAACGGCCGCCCCCCCATCTCGGATCGCTCCCAGACGAATTCCGACCGCTCACTGTACAGAAGGGGGGTCCGATTGGACCCCCCAACTGTACAAAGGCAATCACGTACACTGTACGTGATTGTGCCTGTCGGTGCCATTGTGCCGACGTATATGTACAGTGAGCAGTCGTTAAGTGGTTAAAAAAGAAAAAAAAATTATATGCATGCGTGCGAGAACCCCCCCCCCCCAAAAAAAATAAATAAAAATAAAATAAAAATTATTTTATATAAATAAATTAATTTAATAAAAAAAAAAAAAAAAACAGATTTTGTTTCCCTTAGCCAGATTAGGACATGGTCGTTAACCCTTCCCTGTTCCTTTCTTAGCTGCTACCTTTGCTAAGCCACTCAGCATGAGCCATTCGCCACCCATACAAGATCCTACTCTACTTCTGAGGTAAGGACCTACGTCCAGGTAAGCTTACACATCTTAAAAAAAAAAAGAAAAAAAAAAAAAGAAGAGTGCACCGAAGCTGGTACTTTTATGTATTTCAGCCCTATACGCCAGAAGACGTCTAAAAAGACCTCAAGGCGAAATGAGGACTATGATGATTCTAGTCCCAGTAGAGACAGGTTGTCCAGGCATCGGGATCATAGAAGTGGCAGGAAGTCATCGCTGAGGCGCTTTTCAGATGCTTTTACGCAAAAAAAAAAAAAAAAGAAAAAAAAAAAAAGCGCCTGAAAACTTATTTCCATTAAAATCAATGAATGCTTTCACACTGGGGCAGTACACTAAAAAAACGCCCACCTACATTGAAATGAGTTGAAAGCGCTTCAAAAGCGCCTGAAAAGTGCTTCAAAAGCGCTCAGTGTTTTACTGGCAGTTTTTCAAGCGCCTCAGTGTGAAAGTGACCTAACGCTCCTGAAGCCGAGATCTCCAGGATGTCAGTCCTGTGGAGACACCCCACTTCCAGACAAAGTGATCTGTCGAAATTGCCCAGCGGACAGAAAGTCCGAAAGCCTGCAAGTGGTAGACCTACTTAAGAAAGCAGTAAAGAATTCCCTCGTGGAATTGGTAGCCACAATGCCGCCGCAACATCTGGCATCTCCTATGACATCCCCATTCCCGGGCCGTCCTCAAGTGAAATCTCACGCCGGACGCCTGCTTCTTCCTCTAAACATCAGGAAGAGAATGCCATCTCAGGGGGTCTCTCTGATGACCTAGATACCTTTGGTTTTGCTTTCGCCATGGTCCAGCCTTTTGTGCAGGCGGTAAAACAAACGATCGGCTGGGAAGAGACCGACACAGAAGTCTAAGTCGTACTTCCCCTTTTTTCAAAACGCCAGATTACCCTCTTTCCCTCTCATGGGGGATATCAGGGATTTGATTGAGGAAGAGTGGAAAAAGACGGAGAAAAGATTCTCCATTAATCGATTGGGAAAGTTATACCCTCTCTCAGAGGCCGATTCCGCAATGCTGGAGGGCCCTCCAGTGGTTGATGCAGCTGTGGTAAGGTTGGCAAAGAACGTCACATTGCCCATGGAAGACTCGACTTTGTTTAAGGATCCACCAGACAGAAGGATGGATCTTAATCTCCCAAAAGATGGCGGACAACGCTTGTAAACCTGCGATAGCCCTGACGTCAGTGTCCAACGCCCTACGCGTCTGGACAGATGATATAGAGTTTGCAATCTAACAGGCTACCCCAGGGGAGGACATCATCAGGGCCTTAGTGGAGCTAAAGCTCTCAGTAGATCTTATTGGTGAAGCCACGATCGATTCAATTTGATGCTCCGCAAGGTCAATGCTCCACACAGTTATGGCCAAACGGGCCTTGTGGCTGGAACTTTGGTCAGCAGATAATGCCTCAAAGCAGAATTGGTGCAAGATACCCTTTGACGGAAAAGCCTTGTTTGGGGAGAAATTGGACAAGGCCATCTCTCGCGTCATGGGCGGGAAATTGGGCCTGTTACCCCAAGACAGGCGATCCAGGCCCTTCGCAGGCAAAATTGGAGAAGCACGCAGTCTACCTTCCTCAAGACCTGTAGACAGAGACTGGTGCCTATCCCTCAGGATTCTGCTAAATCCTTTTGACGCCAGGCCATCCCAAGCGATCCGTGTGGGGGCCAGACTCAAACACTTCTTGAAGATCTGGGAACAAAGTGCAGGGATTCGTGGGTAGTCTCCACAGTTAAATACGGTCACTTCTGGTCGTTTCTAGACAAACCCTCCAAAGACTTCTTCTTTCCGACAAGGGTGTCAAGGTTCCCCCAAAAAAACGGAAGCACTACAGCGATTTCTTCTCTCCTTGCAGGAACAGCAAGCAGTGATTCCAGTGTCTCCATCAGAAAGATTTTTGTTTTTTACTCCACCCTGTTTCTAGTCCCCAAGAGAAACAGAGGTTGGAGACCCGTGTTAGACCTGAAGAGGCAAAATCGCTATATCTTCCTAAAAAAAAATCAAAAGGGAGTTTACCTGCATATACCGACACTCCCTCCTTTCCAGAAATATCGGAGGTTTGCAGTGGTGCCTGTACATCTTACATTTTGGAGTCTCCCATTCAGCCTCTGCACGTCACCAATAGTCTTTACGAAGACCCTAATTGCCATCATAGCCCCTCTAAGAGAATTAGGGCTTCGAGTATACCATTACTTGGATGATCTTCATCTCCAGGCGAAGGATCCAGCCCAGTTAGTGGAACAGAATGGTACAGTATCCCTCCCACCTCAAAAGGTGACCGATTATTCGACAGATGAAGAAAGTCAGTGTGAGATCCTACCTGTCATACTCGAACTGTCAGAGCCTGATAGGCCGGATGTCGTCATGCATCCCTATGGTCCCTTGGGCCCATTGGCATTTGAGACATTTCCAGCTGGAGTTCTTGAGGCTGTGGAACAGACGGTATCTATCCCAACCCATACACCTGACGACCCTGATGCTCAGAAGTCTACATTTGTGGATGAACAAACACACGCCTATGAAATCACGTCCATTAGGACATGTCAACTGGATCACAATTATTACCGATGCCAGTGAAGCAGGTGGGGAATCACACTGCAACCAGATCTCAGGGCAAGGAAGATGGTCCTTCCATACAACAGGCCTAGTATCAAATATCCTGGAGGACCGGGCAGCCTACCTTTTGGATTGCTAGCCCTAGAATTCAAGATTACAGGCAAACCAGTTCCTCTCCGAATGGACAACAGGGCTGCGGTGTCTTATACACACCGACAAGGAGGGACGCGCAACAGGTCCCTGCTGAAAGAAGTGAAACCATATTATTTTGGGCAAAAAGGAATCTAAAAGACCTAAGTGCAGTCTGTCTGCCCGGTCTTCTCAACTCAAGGGCCAACCGCCTATCTCGCAGGTTCGTAGATTCCAACGAATAGTCTCTGCACCCGAAAGTTTTCAACTGGTTAGTGGACCAGTGGGGTCCCCTCAGGCTGGGCCTATTTGCAACAGCATTAAATACCAAGTTTTCAAGGTTTATCTCAAGACTTCCTCATCTCCAGGCGGAGGCAGTAGATGCTCTCTCAGCCCCTGGGCATGCAATCTGGCCTATGCCTCCTCTCCATGGCCTCTCATTCCAAAAAAACTCCTGTTGAGGCTTATGGTAGAAACCACAACGGTGATAGCGGTCCTACCGTACTGGCCAAGACGTCCCTGGTTCCCCACAGCAATGTACCTGAATACACAGCCTTCAGTCAAGGTTCCAATAATACCTTTTCTCCTGTCACGGGGATGTCACACCCATCCAGATTCCCACAGGTTAAATCTTCACATCTGGCAGCTGAAAGGGAAAGATTCCAATCCCTAGGGTGTCCCAACAAAGTTATTGAAACCCTGCTCAGCGCAAGAAAGCCATCCACAAACAGTATATACGATAAGGTGTGGAACAAATTCAGGGCATTCATGATTGGCAGAAACTGCGATCCAGATTTTCCATCATCCTCTCAAATTCTAAAAATTCTTGCAGGCAGGCTTAGACCTAGGTCTTGCTTAGGTACACTAAAGGTGCAGGTAGCGGCAATTTCAGCGGCATCCAGTAAAAGATGGGCTGAGGATTCATTAATAATCCAATTTTTCAAAGCTGTCAAAAAGATCCGACCACCAACTAAACAATCTTTTCCCACTTGAGACCTTGCTATCATCCTAGAGTCTTTAACCAATCCACCTCTTACCTCTTTGGAGTCAGCATCGCTTTGGAATCTAACCATGAAGCTATCCTTCTTGATAGCCCTAACTTCTGACAGACGGGTTTCAGAGCTCCAAGCTTTAGGAGCGGATCTTCATCATATCATATTCTTTCCTGACAGGGTAGAACTCGGAACGGTGCGATTTAGCCCCAAGGTCACATCATCCTCGAACATGTCGGAGCCTTGGGCACTTCCAACATTTTCAAAATAGGACTCAGGTTCTCTTCACAAGCTGGACATTGCCTCCACTTTGAGATGCTATCTGCAGACTACAGCATCCTTCAGGGACACTATCAGGTTGTTCATAAACAAAGGCAAGGAGGCGTCAGCAAGAACAATTGCCTTGCGCACTCCACCAGAACGGTTTCTGTCTCTTGGGCAGCAAGAGCGAATGTGTCAATTGAAACTATTTACAGGGCAGCGACTTTGGTCGTTCCAACATACGTTTCTGAAACATTACCGAGTAGACCCAGGAGCTCTCTTATCGGTGGAGTTTGGCAGACAGGCGGTCAAATCGGCCTTTGCTTCTTCCTCTAAATGATGATAATAATCTCTTTAAAATAAACCTCTGAGCATCATCCCACCCATATCAGCTAGTTATTTGTCACAGGTATGCTGCCATGGAGGCACCAGGAAAACGGAAAATTGTATCATACTTAACAGTAATTTTCCTTTCCTGGTGCCTATCCATGGCAGCATACAATCCCACCCTCTGGTATTCTATATTACGGAGAATGTTGGGGCTGTGCTAACCAACTCTTTTATAATATTCACTAGTCCTGAGGGAGGAGCCAAGGCGGAGCTTGTCACAGGTATGCTGCCATGGATAGGCACCAGGAAAGGAAAATTACTGGTAAGTATGATACAATTTTCCGTTTTACATGTTTGTTAGATATACAGCAAACTGAACTTTGCTTGGTTCACTCATAACGCATGTACATGTTGCAAAAGTGATGTGCACTAAATGTCCACCAGTTGCAATTGTACTTTAGGTATATTTAGGTATATTGTCAATTTGGTTCACTTTGCTACTGCATGAGACAACAAATCAACAAGGGGCCCAGCAATGATGTAAAGGAATAGTCCTGTAGCCCAACAGCTTGGGATTTTAAATGTCCTTTAATTGCTGATTATCTGGCTCCTCTGTTAAATCACCACTCCATTATAAGTATGATTATCTGTTCAAAGACTGTGGTACAGCAGTGGACATAGATCTATTACAAATAGTAGTCCTGTAATTCAGAATAAAACTTACAAAGGATATTACTGTAAGTATTATGGTACTCATACCAAGCTTTAGGGTACAAACCCTCATGGCTTGAGAGATGCTAGTAAGGTGCTAGAATCTGTTTCCAGGCCTCTGCTAGTGGTATACTGTGATGTGCAGGTTTCTCAGTTCTCTGCCATATCATCAACTAAGTTTTAGGCACAGCATAGTGGTAGAAGTCAGATGGCATAAAAGCATGAGTGCAAGTACTGTACATAAAACAAACAACAAAAACTAACATAAACTGTTTGCCATCTGTAGCTCTGGTCTACCATTGGAATTTGGAGTTCATTTTATGGATGAAGGGAGAATTTTCCTGGGAGAATCTAAAATAAGAAATCTACATCAGCCTTTAAAGCCAGTTAAAAAAAGTCTTCCAATCAAACAGTTTTCTGGGGGCTTATGTAATATCTTTGCTAAACTCCTCAAGCTGTAGCTAGCTCTACTAGGAGATCCAGACTTACACATTTTCTGTGTTTACCATTTCCTTTTACTGTAGCTATGGTAAGTTTACTCATTGTAAGCTCTGGAAAAGCCTAATTATTTTAACTGCACATGGATATAGACACCAGGTGTCCCTGAGAAAGGGACATTACTAGTTCTTTCCAAAGCCAGAGTGTTGAAGGATACCAGAAACTAAATAGTTTATAATAATATAATTGTTGATGCAAAGTTTCCTATTTAAATGAAAAGTACAGTATAATGTGAGAACATATTTGCGATATTATTGTAGTGTTTAATTTTAATATATTAAATATAGAGCTTCATAAGCAAAGCAAATATGGCTGTCTATCCATTTACAAATTGTACATACATACCTGTAGAAGGCTAACTGCAACCGAAGTTAAAAAATATTGGCAAAAAACAGATGATACAGAGATAAATATAATTCAGAGTAGTTTTTTCTATTATTATGCTCTACACTTAAATGATAATGGTACTTTCACAGAAAGATGCATACTTGACAGAATTCCCTGGCCAAAGGCAGCCCTTATAGAGGTCTATAGGGATCAAATACAGAGAGGCAGCCAGTAAAAAGAAGATTTCAGGCATGAGATTTGAAAATAAAAGATTTAAAGATTGCAATAGGCCCTGGGCGTTGGATTCAGGTATGGGGGGGGGGACGACAAACAGGTGGGCATTTTTCAGTTTTATCCTTCTTCGGCATGAGTTATATTCTACTTGCAAACATTTTGAGAGCTTTGTACTATATTTATGCCCAGTTTGTCTTTTGTTTGCTAATGTATTCAGTCATGTATGAAATTTTATAAACAATTCACACAAAACATGTTTAGTTGTTTTATTCTGTTTGAACGCAAAATGCTGGTAAGGTTTTAGCTAACTAACAGGCTTATTTTGAATAGGATATATGCAGAGTTGTGGGGTACAAAGAGCTGCCATACATCACACCCAGCTAATTTAGGAGCATAACTACAAATCATGGAACCCTAAAGCAAAATGTTGATGGGTTCCCCCTGGCTAATTCGCTTTGTAGCAGCTGGCAGTGTCAAATGAAACAATATGTATCAATGATATTAACATAAGGCATGCCTAAATCAAGGACAGGCAGCAGGAGAACAGTCAGCATAGTCAGTACATTACTAAGGACAAGTGCTGCGGATAAAGCTTATAGTTGTAGTAGCAATAAAATAATAACCATAATGCTATGTTACATTATGACAAAATGATTAATGCTCTTGCACACAATTACAATAACCCTAATACAAACGTCTTTAAACTCTAGCTTCCCTAAACTTTTTGTAGAACTACAAACCTCAGCTTTCATTTAAGATTTTAGCTGAGAAGAAACTCTGGGATTTTTGACTGCATTAGGCATACTGGGTTAATTTCAGTCTTTAGCAGAAGTTCAGAGATTAAAAAATCTTTACCTCTAACAGCTAAGCAAAGGCTTTTTACTACACACCTTGCATTGAAACACACTATAATCTGTAAATAATGTTTTGTGTCCCTGAATAATTGCTTTTCGAATGTAGATTCTATTATTGAGTTTCGATATTAGCAAGCTAAGAATAGGGTAGCGGTCAGTCACTGCCTGATGAAATGTCCCACCCTTTGACTATACCTCCCAACATTCTTATATGAGAAAGAGAACCCCTTTCAGTAGGAACTTTGCAGAAAAATGCAACACTCCCTACGACACAACCAATTACATAGATAAACCGTCAATGAATAATGTGTAAAATGTTACATTTAAACATATTTTTCACCATTGTTTTTCCTTTATACTGTTTTTCCAAAAGAGCAAATGCAACAATTTAGAAGTTGGAACAAAGATCTTGCGTAGAATAACATTTTAGTTGGTAAAATTGTACATTATTTTAAATAGATATAAACTTTAGGACGAAAAGATGGACAGAGGGATTTGACTGTGACAGTCGCACCAAATGAGGGACAATTAGGAGGAATGCTTTAACAGCTGCCATGTGACCTACTGCTATGGCTATGTCTGGGCCTGGGTCAGGAGCTAAAGGTGCTGTCAGGTAAGAATTACGCAATTTTTTTTACTTAATTGAAATGATTGGATGGTGGTGTGTATAATAGTATAGGTCTATGAGAGTTTAATATCAAGAAATCCTCCTGAAGTCTTGCACATCAGACTTAGAAAGATGCACAGTGGCTCCTGGGTTCCATTGATTCACAAAATAATTTGTGGGCAGGTCAGGGTGACAGGGTGGTCGTCATGTCCTCCATGTTTCCCCCTTCATTGGGCGCCAAGCAAGGGTCACATGAGAGGTCTAACCCTGGCACCTGTAACAGAAGTACCTTTACTTCTGTGCCGTTGGGGAATACTCGACCTTTAAAGTGGTAGTAAACTCTGTTCAACCACTTGTACCTATAGGCAAGCCTATAATGAGGCTTACCTGTAGATATAGTGAATAACTCCTAAACTTGCACAGTGCCTGACCTTCAGAGCCAATGCTGTAAACGGTGGCTCCCGTGTGCATGCGCAGGAGTGATGTCATCACGCCCCCGGCCACTTATGTAGCCGGAGGCCGCAAACCCGGAAGGAAGACCGGGGTAAGATGACAGCCCTCTCAGCGGTGACATCGTGGCACTGGAGGGCTACGTTCTAAGGTAAGTTGCTCAAAATGTGCTAGTATGTGATGCATACGAGCACATCATGACATTGTCTTGCAGGGTTTTTTTTTTTCCTTTCAACAACTGCAGTTTACTACCACTTTAAGGCAAGCCTCCACTATTAGAGATGAAAGTACACCGTGTACACGTGCACCGTAACTGTTCTCCAGTTAGCTCTCGGGTCCATATCCACCTGTCCATTGTATCACTGCTACCTCACTCCCAGTAATGGTATGGGGCTCCACCGTGATATAGCTCACGGAAAGAGTGACAACAACAACACCCACCAACAAGAGGCTATCCCACCTATCTCAGACACAAGCTTAACGACAGGCTGGTAGTAAGTCTTCATACCCCAAAGTACCTTAGTGGTCTGAACTAGTGATGAGCCGAACACCCCCGGGTTCGGTTCGCACCAGAACCCGCGAACGGACCGAAAGTTCGAACGAACATTAGAACCCTATTAAATACAATGGATGCGAACGTTCGAATTCTAAAGTGCTAATTATAACAACTATTATGCATGTTATTGTCCTAAAAAGGGTTTGGGAACCCGGGTTCTGCACCAGGGGACATGTATCAATGCAAAAAGAAGTTTTAAAAACGGTCGTTTTTCGGGAGCAGTCATTTTAATGATGCATAAAGTGAAAAAAAAAAAGTCAAATATTCCTTTAAATATCGTACCTGGGGGGTGTCTAAAGTATGCCTGTGAAGTGCCACGTGTTTCCCGTGTTTAGAACTGTCCCTGCACAAAATGACACTTCTAAAGGAAAAAAAAGCCATTTAAAACTGCTTGCGGCTTTAATGTAATGTCTGGTCCCGGTAATATGGATGAAATTCTTTAAGAAAAATGGCATAGCTACCCCATGACCCCCCCCCCTACCCCAGCCCATTACCAGCCCCTTTGGGTCTTGTATGGATATTAAGGGGAACCCCGCACATAAAATAAAAAAGGCCCTATATACTCTGAACAGCCCTATACAGGCGGTGCATACAAGACAGGGACTGTAGGTTTGTTCTTATGTAGAGTCTGTTTGTAATTTTGAACAGGTACATTGTTGAAGTGTAGCTCCAGCCCAAAAATCTATTTTTAAACTTTTTGGAAAACATAGGTAAGGGTTATCACCCCTGTAACATTTGTTTTGCTGTCTGTGCCCCTGTTCAGAACATTTCACCTCACTTTCCGTCCCAATGACAACTGTTTTTGAAATGTGGTGTTTTTCTTGAAACAAGGATTGCTGATAAAGCATCAGTACAGAGGAGACACCTTTCTCCCATATTTATTCTTACAGGAGAGAATTTTCCTTCCTAGTGGTAGATTTCCTCTCACTTCCTGTTGTCTTCTTGCGTTTGCAAGTAGGAGTCGTTTGTAAGTTGGATGTTTGAAAGTAGGGACCTGCCGTATATACTCTGCAGAAATAGGCCCCTTAGTTGTTGGTGTTGGCACAACACTGTAAGCACTCACAGTTACTCTTGGTTGGTGCTGGAACGCCCTGCTGTCAACTATTATATCAGGAATTTTAATTACATATAATTGTTGAACAGTGGTAGTAAAAATTGGGCCTTTGATGGTGGTGCTGGTGCCACAACACTGTAAGCCCTGACAGTTACTCTTGGTGGGTGCAGCAATGGGCCCTGCTGTGAATTATTAGATCAAGAATTGTAATTACATGCCCCTGTTGAACAGGGGCTGAAAAATTGGGCCTTAGGCACTGGTGGCACAACACTGCAACCCCTCACAGCAACTGTACTTGGAGCACAGCAATGAGCCCTGTTGCAAAGTATTGCTTCAAAAATTGTAATGACACGCCCCTGTTAAACAGGGGCTGAAAAATTGGGCCTTAGGCACTGGTGGCACAACACTGCAACTCCTCACAGATACTGTACTTGGAGCACAGCAATGAGCCCTGTTGCAAAGTATTGCTTCAAAAATTGTAATTACACGCCCCTGTTAAACAGGGGCTGAAAAATTGGGCGTTAGGCACTGGTGGCGGCACCCATAAACAAAAATGATCTTACAAGCTATCATCATCAATCGTATCATTGAGGACTCGGAGGAGGAGGATAGCCAGTCAACATAACAGCACAGGCACTCAGCATCAGCATCAGTCTTGAAGGGATGTGACATGTTAAAATCAATTAGTCTGTTATATCAGCATCAGGTGTGTGGTAGCTGGTGGTGATCCAAGACTGGTTCATCTTGATGAAAGTCAGTCGATCAACCGAGTCGGTGGACAGGCGCACCCTGTGATCCGTGACAAATCCTCCAGCAGCACTGAATGTGCGTTCCGAAAGAACGCTGGATGCAGGACAGGCCAGTAGCTCAATTGCATACTGTGCAAGCTCTGGCCAGTGATCCATCCTCAAGACCCAGTAAGCCAGAGGATTTTCGGTGGGGAAGGTGTCCAAGTCTGACCTTGCCCCTAGATATTCCTGCACCATGTTTATCAGACGCTGGCGATGGTTGCTGGAACCGATCATACTTTGGGGCTGCGGACTAAAGAATAGTCTGAACGCATCGGTCAGACGGCCACCTTCCCCACCGCTCCTTCTTTGACTGGCCGAAGCCTCAGCAACTCGTTGTCCAGGACCAGGAGTTTGCAACCTCCCAGTCTCTGGGAACGCGTTGCACAGACCTTTCTGCAAGGCCTCCCGGAGTTGTCTCATCCTCTGCTCCCTCTGCGACGGTAACATAAGGTCCGCAACCTTACCCTTGTACCGTGGATCAAGGAGAGTGGCCAGCCAGTAATGGTCCCTCTCCTTGATCCGAAGAATACGAGGATCCTTCCGCAGACTTTGCAGGATCAGGGAGGCCATGCAGCGTAGGTTTGCTGAGGCATTCGCTCCGGAGTCCTCTGGGTCACTAAGGACGACATGATCCGCAGCCACCTCCTCCCAGCCACGTACAAGTCCACTGGTTTCTTGGGACTGTAAATCATCCCTAAAAGACTGCTGCTGATGATGCTGAGTGCCAGCCTCCACCTCCATGCTGACACAATCCTCCTCCTCCTCCTCCTCCTCCTCCTCCTCCTCCTCCTCTTCCTGTGCGATGGGTGGGACAGAAGGAACACTGTCTGGGTAAAGGGGGCCTTGAGAGGCAAGGAAGTCCTCCTCTTCCTGCCTCTGTTCTGCCTCAAGTGCCCTGTCCATTATTCCACGCAGCGTGTGCTCCAACAGGTGGACAAGAGGTACAGTGTCACTGATGCATGCACTGTCACTGCTCACCATCCTCGTGGCCTCCTCAAATGGTGCCAGGACAGTGCATGCATCCCTGATCATGCCCCACTGGCGTGGAGAAAAAAAACCAAGCTCCCCTGACCCTGTCCTGGTGCCGTAGTCGCACAGGTACTCATTGATGGCCCTCTGCTGCGTGTGCAGCCGCTGCAGCATGGCCAACGTTGAGTTCCACCTGGTGGGCATGTCACATATAAGGCGGTTCTTGGGCAGGTTCAACTCCTTTTGCAGCTCAGCCAGGCGAGCACTGGCATTATAAGATCTGCGGAAATGCACACAGACTTTCCTGGCCTGCCTCAGGACATCCTGTAAGCCCGGGTACCTGCCCAAGAAGCGCTGCACCACCAGGTTAAGGACGTGAGCCACACAGGGCACATGGGTCAGTTGTCCCTGTCGGAGGGCGGAGAGGAGGTTGGTGCCATTGTCGCAAACCACCATTCCTGGCTTAAGCTGGCGTGGCGTCAACCACCTCTCGGCCTGGCCCTGCAGAGCAGACAGGACCTCTGCCCCAGTGTGGCTTCTGTCCCCCAAACACACCAGCGCAAGCACGGCATGGCATCTTTTTGCCTGCGTACTTGCGTAGCCCCGTGAACGGCTACGGAGCACCGCTGGTTCATAGGACAAACCACAGGAAGAGGCCATGGAGGAAGAAGAAGAGGAGGGGGTGGAGGAGAGAGGTGTGTCACAACCAGTAGTAGCATTTTGGAGGCGTGGCGGTGGGACAACCTCCAACACTACTGCACCTTGTCCTGAATCCTTCCCAGCTGCCAAAAGAGTGACCCAATGGGCCGTGAAAGAAAGGTAACGTCCCTGTCCATGCCTGCTGGACCATGAGTCAGCGGTAATATGCACCTTACCGCTGACCGCCCTGTCCAGCGAGGCCAAGACATTGCCTTCCACATGCCGGTAGAGAGCCGGAATAGCCTTCCGTGAGAAAAAGTGGCGTTTGGGAACCTGCCACTGAGGAACTGCACATTGCACAAACTCACGGAAGGGGGCCGAGTCTACCAACTGAAAAGGCAGCAGTTGAAGCGCTAGCAATTTAGCCAAGCTAGCATTCAACCGCTGGGCATGTGGATGGCTGGGAGTGAACTTCTTTCGACGGTCCAGCAGCTGGGGCAGGGAAATTTGCCTGCTAGAATCGGACGTCGGTGTACTGCTAGCAGAGTGGGCGCAAGTACTTGGCTGTGACACACCTAATTCTACACCTTCATTCCTCTCAGTGCATGTTTCAGAGAGGACTGAAGTTATAGTGGGGTTGGAGATCCCAGCTGATGCGGTGCAAGGAGAGGTCCGCTTTGTTCTTTGGTGTGGGTCTTTGAGGTAGGCTTGCCAACGAGCTGCATGGCAGGTCAACATATGTCTGGTCAGGCATGTGGTACCCAAGCGGCTGATGTTTTGGCCACGCGATATACGCTTGAGACATATGTTGCAAACAGCAGCTGTGCGATCTGATGCACTAGCCTCAAAAAAGGCCCACACCAAAGAACTTTTTGAATGACGGGCAGAGGCAGCGCCCTGCACAGGCGGAGCTCTGCGGTGTGATTCCGTCGGTGTACTGCCCTTACGCTGGCCACCAAAGGGCATCCTGCCTCGTTGGAGATGTGCCTCCTCCTCATCCTCCTCCTCCTCCTCTCTCCTATTAGGCACCCACGTGGAGTCAGTGACCTCATCATCCCCTCCCTCCTCATCACTGGAGCCAATCTGGCAGTATGCTGCAGCTGCTGGAACATGACTGCCAGATTGGTGTCCTTCTTGAGCATCCCCTCTGTCTGCTCTCACGCTACTGCCTTCCTCTAGCTGGGTTTCATCATCAGACCCTTCGAAACGCTGGGCATCCTCCTGGAGCATGTACCCAACACTGTGCTGAAACAGTTCGGGGGACTCCTCAGGAGGAGGACATGGTGGGTCTAGGGAAGGAGTGACTGATGATTTGTCTGACATTGATACCAGGGAAGACGACGCTTTGGCAGCTGCTTTTCCAGTACCCTGAGCCTGGGTGAGAGAGGATGAGGAGGAGGAGGAGGGCTTGGTCATCCACTCTACCAAGTCTTCGGCATGATGTGGCTCAACATGTCCAGCTGCCGAAAAGAAGGACAAGCGTGTCCCATGGCCATGTGCTGATGACAATGCACCGCGTCCACGACCAGCACTGTTGCCCCCAGACACAGAGCCTGCTTGCCCTCTTTTATTGCCTCCTGACTGTCTGCCTCTCCTTGTTTGCCTTCCAGACATTCTAATAGATGGCCTGCAGGGAGATGGGAAAAAAGCAATAAGGGCTACCTTCAGGTGTCCTTCTCTGTCCCTTGAAACAAGGACTTGCAGAGTGAAATAAACTGACACTCTCCCTACCTACAGTTTTCTGTCCCTAGAATAAATGTTTTTTTTAAGCACAATATAGCACAAGGACAATTCACTCACTGTCCTTCCAGGTCCCTGGAAACAAGGACTTGCAGAGTGAAATAAACTGACACTCTCCCTACCTACAGTTTTCTGTCCCTAGAATAAATGTTTTTTTTAAGCACAATATAGCACAAGGACAATTCACTCACTGTCCTTACAGGTCCCTGGAAACAAGGACTTGCAGAGTGAAAGAAAAAAAACACTCTCCCTACCTACAGTTTTCTGTCCCTAGAATAAATGTTTTTTTTAATCACAATATAGCACAAGGACAATTCAGTCACTGTCCTTCCAGGTCCCTGGAAACAAGGACTTGCAGAGTGAAATAAACTGACACTCTCCCTACCTACAGTTTTCTGTCCCTAGAATAAATGTTTTTTTTAATCACAATATAGCACAAGGACAATTCAGTCACTGTCCTTCCAGGTCCCTGGAAACAAGGACTTGCAGAGTGAAATAAACTGACACTCTCCCTACCTACAGTTTTCTGTCCCTAGAATAAATGTTTTTTTTAATCACAATATAGCACAAGGACAATTCAGTCACTGTCCTTCCAGGTCCCTGGAAACAAGGACTTGCAGAGTGAAATAAACTGACACTCTCCCTACCTACAGTTTTCTGTCCCTAGAATAAATGTTTTTTTTAATCACAATATAGCACAAGGACAATTCAGTCACTGTCCTTCCAGGTCCCTGGAAACAAGGACTTGCAGAGTGAAATAAACTGACACTCTCCCTACCTACAGTTTTCTGTCCCTAGAATAAATGTTTTTTTTAATCACAATATAGCACAAGGACAATTCAGTCACTGTCCTTCCAGGTCCCTGGAAACAAGGACTTGCAGAGTGAAATAAACTGACACTCTCCCTACCTACAGTTTTCTGTCCCTAGAATAAATGTTTTTTTTAATCACAATATAGCACAAGGACAATTCAGTCACTGTCCTTCCAGGTCCCTGGAAACAAGGACTTGCAGAGTGAAATAAACTGACACTCTCCCTACCTACAGTTTTCTGTCCCTAGAATAAATGTTTTTTTTAATCACAATATAGCACAAGGACAATTCAGTCACTGTCCTTCCAGGTCCCTGGAAACAAGGACTTGCAGAGTGAAATAAACTGACACTCTCCCTACCTACAGTTTTCTGTCCCTAGAATAAATGTTTTTTTTAATCACAATATAGCACAAGGACAATTCAGTCACTGTCCTTCCAGGTCCCTGGAAACAAGGACTTGCAGAGTGAAATAAACTGACACTCTCCCTACCTACAGTTTTCTGTCCCTAGAATAAATGTTTTTTTAAGCACAATATAGCACAAGGACAATTCACTCACTGTCCTTCCAGGTCCCTGGAAACAAGGACTTGCAGAGTGAAAGAAACTGACACTGTCCCTACCTACAGTTTTCTGTCCCTAGAATAAATGTTTTTTTTAAGCACACTATAGCACAAGCACAAAACACACTGACACTCTCCCTACCTATCCTTCTCTTTCCCTAAACTAAAGGAATCCAGGTTAAGCAAGAAAGAAATAACAGTCACTGTCCCTGCCTATGCTGCTCTATCCCTGCTCCGGAACACACTACACTAGGCCGCCGTGCTGGCGGCCTTTTATAGTGTGGGGCGTGTACTAAACACCCTCAGCAATAATTGGCCACAGGCATCCTGCCTGTGGCCAATCATTGCTCTCCTCGCTGCCGGCGCTGTGATTGGCCAAGCATGCGGGGTCACAGTGCATGCTTGGCCAATCACAGCGCCTGGATGACACTGCGATGGCGTAGTGCATTGTGGGCCGTTCGCGTCACTCGAATTTGGCGCGAACGGCCCAAATCGTTCGATCTTCGTCGAACGATCGAACAGCCGATGTTCGAGTCGAACGTATGTTCGACTCGAACACGAAGCTCATCCCTAGTCTGAACTATAGAATGGTGCCCGTCATGTGCAAAAGGCATTACAAAGTCTAAGATGTGGAAACATTTTTTTTCCCTACATTCCTAACCCTAACTCAGGCTGTGTGCCCCAGTATCTCTGCAAAGGTAGTGTCCATGTAAAATACCGAGTCCACCAGAGATATTGTACAGCAGCTAGTGTCTTCAGAGTGAACCCCGAGCTCTGACGGTCTTTTTCCATTATGGGTACTGGGTCTCTATGCTAGGGGCTATCTTCCTCCATCCACATCTAATCACACATGGCTCCGGACCACTATCCCTCTTTTATAAACACAGGAGCAGTGGGTCGGACCCAGAGAAAAACCTGACAAAAACCCAAAGTATCGGGAAAGTTATGGATATTGGGCATAAGTCACTGCAATGTGAGGTATATTGGGCATTATGTGCTGCAATGTAAGACGTGTTCTTTAGTCCAATGTGGTGCCAGTTGCTGTTATACAATGTGCAGGTTTCTGGGTGTAATGTGCTGCATTATAAGGTATGCTGGCTGTAACATTATGCAAGGAGATGTTGGTGTAAAACAGCCATTCTATGCCACCCCAGAACCATCTCTACCGCAACACCAGTCAGCACAAATTGATTAGGCAATAAGCTTTCAACTGGTAGAGGGACAAATAGAATGCCACCTTGGTCTCCTTGCCTGATCTCATTCAAAAACTGACCTAACATATGCTGAGGCAAGTAACATTACAAAATTAGCTTATATTACTGCTTACTTGGGGGAGGCATAGTATGCTGCTAGTTCATGATAGCCATAAGCCATTTTCCTTCAAGAGTATTTCAAATTGAAGATTGGAGTGGCTCTTATGCTTCTGAATGGCATGGAAACAGCTAAAACATATTTTACAAGCAAACACACGTACTGTACATTTTGCTGACCTCACAATCTCCCCCAGTTCATTTACATCTTAGTTTGCTGAGATGGAACGCTGGGAAGTCACAGCAATGTTTTTTGAACAGGGATTGTGCTCCAAAGTTAGCCATACACATATACTGTAGATCTTTCTTGTTCAGCCTGCAGGCTGATTAAGAGAAGCCTAATAGATTCCTCCATTCATGATGCAAAGAATGGATGGAGGAACTTCTGTCTATTGCTAATTTCTATCTAACTCCTTCCACAAAAGTCGATTGAAAAATCTACTTTTTTTGAGCTGGGTGTTGTTAGAATATACTGTCATTTTTTTTCTCCTCCAGGGCCAGGTTTAATTTCAGTGGTTCTTTAACAGACCAACATAAAATGAATAATTTGTGCATTAAAATATCAAAGCAATCAAGCCTTCTGATACTAATCAGATTTTAGTTAATTCCCATAGCTGTAAATGTCTGGGAAAATTCTCTTGTACATTTAATCTATTATGCAAATGCATTCTTTTTTCTTTGACTTTTTATTTAGTACACTAATGCCTCGTACACACGACCGGTTTTCCTGGCAGGAAAACTGCCATGACAGCTTTTCGGCAGTATGTTCCATGGCAGTTTTTCTGGCAGGAAAACTGCGGGAAAAATAATGTGAACTTGTTCTCTATTTTCCTGTCAGGAAAAATACCGGCCGACAAAACCGGTCGTCTATATGGTGTCCTGAGGGGAAAAATACAGTGCATGGTCGTAAACAATTTGACGCATGCGCTGAAGCATAGATCGTAATTTTGTCGGCTCGTTGGAGTCTTTGACGTCACCGCGTTCTTGAAATTCAAAAGTTCAGCGGTATTTGGCCTGAACGTGTGCATGCAAGGCAGGCCTGACAGGAATCCCGGCAGGAAAAATGGTCGTGTGTACGAGGCATAAGGCTGCTTTCACACTGAGGCGCTTTGCAGGCGCTATTGCGCTAAAAATAGCACCTGCAATGCGCCCTGAAAGAGCCGCTCCTTTCTATTCAGTGTGAAAACCTGAGGGCTTTCACACTGGAGCTTTGCTCTGGCGGGACGCTAAAAAAAGTCCTGCCAGCTGCATCTTTGAGGCGTGATAGGAGCGGTAAAAATACCGCTCCTATAGCACTCCTGCCCATTGAAAACAATGGGGTCACGCCTCCTCCAGCTTTGCGCCGTTTTGCGGGCAGTTTTAACCTTTTTTCGGCCGCTAGCGGGGGTTAAAACCGAAACACTAGCGGCCGAAAATAGCAGCAAACAACGCGGTAAAACGCTGCTAAAATAGCGGCGCTTTACCGCCAGCTCACACAGCGCCTCAGTGTGAAAGTAGCCTTAATGTTTAAAGTGTTTATATATAGATTTGCTGGTGACTTAATTTAGTTCTTTCTTAATGTGGCCTATAAGAGTTTTATTTCTGCAGTGCTTCTCCTAGTCCACTGATTCTTTTCAAATTTGTTGTTTGACTTCTGTGCTCACCTATGTGCATTGCCTGCTATTCTTTGGGTTTAAATTTCCTTTCCCTTTCATCACTTCCTGGCTCACCTCATATTTTGGTTTCGTGTATAACACATGCTCAGTAAAGATGAGCTCCTGCGTGTTCTCAGAGCCCATGTGCAGAGCCCACCAGGAAGTCGGCACTGCGATGCGCTAATCACAGGCAGTGAGACATTGTCCCGATGTGTGGCTGCAGAGATCGGGAAATGTCTCACTGCCTGCGATTAGCGACTTCCTGGCCGGCTCTGCACGTGGGCTCTGCAAACACGCCGGAGCTCATCCTTAATGCTCAGTGCAGCCAGTGTTGCCTGAGCAACTTCCTAGTTCTCTGAGCTCCTGTTTGCCTAGTGTTTTGTGTATTCAGTGTGCCTGCCCCCAAGTTGGTCTTCCATTGGTGCTTGTTTGCCACCTGCTCTGACCCCAGCTTTTTTCACTAGATCCTTTTCTGTCTCCTGTCATCTGTACTCTGCATATGCAAGTGGTCTCTGTGTCGTCAGCTGGGCATACCTGGGGGCCAAGACCTGGTTCCAGCTTGCTGCAAGTCTGTCTCAACCATCAGGGGCCCTGGTGAAGAAGCAGGCTGGGGCTTAGACTTTACTCCCTGAGTTGGCATTCTACAAGGGCTCACTACCATAGAAACCTGCCAGATCCTGCTGGTTCTTCTTGGTTCCTGTTTGAATCTGATTAAACCAAGCACATAAGCACATCAGTGCTGGTGTAGTAAGTTTGGGTCCCTGGGTTTGTCGCTCAGAGGTAAAATACACCATGCCAACTCATGTAACTGTATTCCCATAGTCAGATTTGCAGTCGTGCCCCTCACCCAGCCCTGCTCTGCCAAATGACAAAGGATCCAATTAGGAGCCTCACTGTTTGTCAAAAACGACATCTTGAGACCTGCTCCCCATGATGGGAAAGAGGGACAGAATGGAGGCTGTTTGATCATTTAATCACAGAATAAAACTGAATAAAAGGTGATGAACTTTTTTCCATAAAAGTTGTTAATACATACACAAAATGTTGCAGTATTATATTGTACATTTTTTGTATTGTCTTTACAAATACTTTAATGAAACATATCTTATTGGATGAAAAATTACAGTGCATATTAGGTCTTAACTGTACAGAAAACCACTTAAGTGTGTGGCTTTTTTCTCCCTTTATACCCTTGAGGCCCAGAGTGTTTTTATTTTAGAGATATCTCAGTTCTACACCTTATACCTTCTAATGTTGTACCCTAACTTATTACATTGTTTTGTTTTTTTTCCAGGACAGATAGGGCTTTAATTTGATAACAGATTTGTATACATATATTTTTATTGACCCTGCACATATTGATTATTGTCCAGCCTGGCAAAAGTTAAAACTGGACGCTGGCACACTGAACTTCTGCGGAGAACCAGAATGCAGAATGCATTGATCTATAGCTGCAGCTCTGTCCCAGCTCATTACAATCCCAATGTAAACTCTAGTGATGAGCAAATGTGCTTTGATTTAACTTATATGACAATTTTCAAACTCTGTAAAATCCACAAATTGCAAACTTTAATCCAAACCACACAAGTCAATAGTAATCAAATCTCGAAAATTATTTCTGTTAATTTTGAAGGCTTATAGGCAAGGGACTGTAAAACTAAGGGATAATAGAAAATATTGTTTAGCTGGAAATAACCCTCTCTATTTTATGTGACTGTGCTTAGTAATACTGGAAAAAATAAATAAAAATGTAATTACATGTTTGCAAGGTGCCTTTAAATTGTATCTATGGCAAAAAATGTAAATTGTATATTTATTTCTACATTGAATTTCAATTTTTTCTAGCCTACTGTTAATAATCTGAACAATTTAGAAGTTTGAAAACATACTTTTTAAAGAATCCCACGCCTTTATTTCCTTAAATTCTGTGACACTTATTTACTAGTTATAAAACAAATGCATTACTGCCAGAGGCGTAACTAGAAACTTCAGGGCCCGGTGCAAGAAATCATGAAGGGCCCCCCATAAGTGGCAGCGGTGGTGTTGTGGGGGAGTGGCAACGGTGGTGTTGTGGGGGATGGCAGCGGTAGTGTTGTGGGGAGCAGCGGTGGTGTTGAGGGGGGATGGCAGCGGTAGTGTTGAGGGGGTGGCAGCGGTAGTGTTGAGGGGGGATGGCAGCGGTAGTGTTGAGGGGGGATGGCAGCGGTAGTGTTGAGGGGGGGTGGCAGCGGTAGTGTTGAGGGGGGGTGGCAGCGGTAGTGTTGAGGGGGGGGTGGCAGCGGTAGTGTTGAGGGGGGGTGGCAGCGGTAGTGTTGAGGGGGGATGGCAGCGGTAGTGTTGAGGGGGGATGGCAGCGGTAGTGTTGTGGATAGCAGCGGTAGTGTTGAGGGGGGATGGCAGCGGTAGTGTTGAGGGGGGGTGGCAGCGGTAGTGTTGTGGATGGCAGCGGTGGTTTTGAGGGGGATGGCAGCGGTAGTGTTGAGGGGGGTGGCAGCGGTAGTGTTGAGGGGGTGGCAGCGGTAGTGTTGAGGGGGTGGCAGCGGTAGTGTTGAGGGGGTGGCAGCGGTAGTGTTGAGGGGGTGGCAGCGGTAGTGTTGAGGGGGTGGCAGCGGTAGTGTTGAGGGGGTGGCAGCGGTAGTGTTGAGGGGGGTGGCAGCGGTAGTGTTGAGGGGGGTGGCAGCGGTAGTGTTGAGGGGGGTGGCAGCGGTAGTGTTGAGGGGGGTGGCAGCGGTAGTGTTGAGGGGGGTGGCAGCGGTAGTGTTGAGGGGGGTGGCAGCGGTAGTGTTGAGGGGGGTGGCAGCGGTAGTGTTGAGGGGGGTGGCAGCGGTAGTGTTGAGGGGGATGGCAGCGGTGGTGTTGAGGGGGATGGCAGCGGTGGTGTTGAGGGGGATGACAGCGGTAGTGTTGAGGGGGATGACAGCGGTAGTGTTGAGGGGGATGGCAGCGGTAGTGTTGAGGGGGGATGGCAGCGGTAGTGTTGAGGGGGGATGGCAGCGGTAGTGTTGAGGGGGGATGGCAGCGGTAGTGTTGAGGGGGGATGGCAGCGGTAGTGTTGAGGGGGGATGGCAGCGGTAGTGTTGAGGGGGGATGGCAGCGGTAGTGTTGAGGGGGGATAGCAGTGGTAGTGTTGAGGGGGGATGGCAGTGGTAGTGTTGAGGGGGGATGGCAGCGGTAGTGTTGAGGGGGGATGGCAGCGGTAGTGTTGAGGGGGGATGGCAGCGGTAGTGTTGTGGATAGCAGCGGTAGTGTTGAGGGGGGATGGCAGCGGTAGTGTTGAGGGGGATGGCAGTGGTAGTGTTGTGGATAGCAGCGGTAGTGTTGAGGGGGATGGCAGTGGTAGTGTTGTGGATAGCAGTGGTGGTGTTGAGGGGGATGGCAGCAGTGGTGTTGAGGGGGGGTGGCAGTGGTAGTGTTGAGGGGGGTGGCAGTGGTAGTGTTGAGGGGGGTGGCAGCGGCGGTGTTGAGGGGGGGTGGCAGTGGTAGTGTTGTGGATGGCAGCGGTGGTGTTGAGGGGGGGTGGCAGCGGTGGTGTTGAGGGGGGGTGGCAGTGGTAGTGTTGTGGATGGCAGCGGTGGTGTTGAGGGGGGGTGGCAGCGGTAGTGTTGTGGATGGCAGCGGTGGTTTTGAGGGGGATGGCAGCGGCGGTGTTGAGGGGGGGGTGGTAGTGTTGTGGATGGCAGCGGTGGTGTTGAGGGGGGGTGGCAGTGGTAGTGTTGTGGATGGCAGCGGTGGTGTTGAGGGGGGTGGCAGCGGTGGTGTCGAGGGGGGTGGCAGCGGTGGTGTTGAGGGGGGATGGCAGCGGTGGTGTTGAGGGGGGATGGCAGCGGTAGTGTTGTGGATAGCAGCGGTGATGTTGAGGGGGATGGCAGTTGTGGTGTTGAGGGGGGTGGCAGTGGTAGTGTTGTGGATGGCAGCGGTGGTGTTCAGGGGGGGTGGCAACGGTGGTGTTGTGGGGGGCAGCAGTGGTGTTGAGGGGGGATGGCAGCGGTAGTGTTGAGGGGGGATGGAGCGGGATTGTTGTGGGGAGCAGCGGTCGTGTTGAGGGGGGTGGCAGCGGTGATGTTGAGGGGGGATGGCAGCGGTGGTGTTGAGGGGGATGGCAGCGGTGGTGTTGAGGGGGGTGGCAGCGGTAGTGTTGAGGGGGGATGGCAGCGGTAGTGTTGAGGGGGGGTTGCAGCGGTGGTGTTGAGGGGGGATGGCAGCGGTGGTATTGAGGGGGGATGGCAGCGGTGGTGTTGAGGGGGGATGGCAGCGGTGGTGTTGAGGGGGGATGGCAGCGGTGGTATTGAGGGGGGATGGCAGCGGTGGTATTGAGGGGGGATGGCAGCGGTGGTATTGAGGGGGGATGGCAGCGGTGGTATTGAGGGGGGATGGCAGCGGTGGTATTGAGGGGGGATGGCAGCGGTGGTGTTGAGGGGGGATGGCAGCGGTGGTGTTGAGGGGGGTGGCAGCGGTAGTGTTGTGGATGGCAGCGGTGGTGTTGAGGGGGTGTGGCAGCAGTAGTGTTGTGAGGGGCAGCGGTGGTGGTAGCGGTGACATACGAGGGGGGGGTGGTAGTGGTGGTGCCATCCTCTCCCACCCCCACCTCTTACTGATCCCATCCCCCCACCAATTTCATCCCTACCCCCCCCCCATCATCACCTCTGTTGTAGTGGTGATGGGGGGTTAGGGATGAGATCTGCGGTGGTGGGGGGGGATGGGGTCGATTGCAGTGCAAAATGTCACTTGACAGGACTTACCAGCAATCAATCGATTCCTCCTCAGAAATCCGTCACTGTGCCTCTTCCAGGAATGCCTTGCCTCATGGGTACTTAGACGGGACAGGTACTCGAAGCAGATACAGAAGGGAGAGCTCCTCCCACGCCTTCACTCAATTGGTGTTTTTCAGTGTCCGCCCCGCCTCCCTACATTCTCTCTGTCTCTGGAGGCGGGAGCGGGGCGGTACACAGTCTCTCAACGCTGCGCTGCCTCTGCCTTCTCTCTCACCTCAGCGGTCGAAAGCCCCACTCCCTGCGGCGGAACAAACAAAACCACACAGTCAGGCGGGCACCTCACGCGGGCACCTCACGCGGGCGGCAGGGCGGGCACCTCACGCGGGCGGCAGGGCGGGGCCCCCTGAAGTGGCGGAACTACTGGGCCCAGTCGCAAGTGCGACTGTTGCGACCATGATAATTCCGCCACTGATTACTGCACTTGGAGTCTTATAATAAGATGCGGCTGGCACACATTGGTGATAATCAAATAAACAGCAAAAAATGTATATGTGTTACGCCGCGCTAATGACAAAAGCAGTGACAATATAAATACAAGCAAACATTCAATAAAATAAAAAAATGATTATAAAAAAGTGACAATGAGTCCAAATAAATATTTAAAAAGTGTCCAATATATGAATGGCAAATATTCTTCTTAAATGTTCCAAGGTGCTTCAAAAAAACAAGGCGTGGTCCCTACACAACACTGTGATCAAACTGCTTACCAGATATATATGACCAAAGATTATAATGGTCATACAAGCATGTTGGGTTAATGGCTCTACCAGCAAGATAAATCAACAGGAACGCCACCCGACTCCACATCAATACCAGCAGACGGGATCTCTCACCATAATCAAAGTAGCATGAAAAAAGAATGCAAGCTCCATAATGTAGCTATAGCGCAAATTTATTAAAAACCAAAATGCAAACTCACATATAAACTCTTTTAAGACAGCATTTAAAATATTTAAGAGCTTCTGTAAGTGAATCACTGTTACGGTCCGGTCACTGATCGAATGCGCAATAATGTCACGTCCTAAAGCTCTGCCTGACCGGTTTGGCTGGAGAAAGCATCATCAAGGGAACTGACCAGGCTTATTCACTATGTGCACTGCTGTGTTATTCATTTCATAGAGCCTACTGTCTGAACTACAGAGATGCTGAGAGGCTGAGTCAGTATAGGAATCATTGTTTGGCGGCAGCAAAGTATCCTGGGATATGTAGTCCTAAGGCTCGATTCACACTAATGCGTTTTTTGGTGCATTTTGCAGAAATGCATGATGGAAATTTTTTAACATGGGTTCCTATGGAACATGTTCACATCAATGCATTTTTGTACCTCTGCGTTTTTGGAAAGGGTCGGGGACTTTTTTTCCATGCAAAAAGCAGCGTTTTGCATGTAATAGAAGTCAATGGACCTGCATCAAAAACGCAAGTACCAAGTTTTTGATGCGTTTTTACCGCGTTTTTGCCGCGATTTGCATTTTTTTTTAATGTTTTTTTTAATGGAAATGTATAAAAATAAATTTATAAAAAAAAAAAAAAAAAAAAAAAACGCAAAACGCAAATCTCGGTAAAAACGCGGTAAAAACGCGGCAAGCACCGCAAAAAGCAAGGCAAAAATGCTCAAAAGCAACATGCATTAGTGTGAATTGAGCCTTAAGCCCCGTACACACGGTAGGACTTTTGCCCAACAAACTTAGTTTTAAGCAAGTTGGACCAACAATCCGACCGTGTGTACGCTCCATCGGACAAACTTTTTTGAGTTTGGTTTTGTTTTCATCGGACAAAAGTTGGGTCTGCGAACGGACAAACTTTTGCCCAACAAAAGTCCTATGGAGCAAAGTCCTGCCGTGTGTACAGAAAACCATAGGACTTTTGTCCGATGGACAAAACAACTAATGTTAAAATCAACCAACAATAGCAGAAGTTGACCAAAGGGTGGTGGTAAAGAGCAGAAAAACCACGTGATGTTGCAAGAAGTTTTGGGAAAGTTTGCAGAAAAGTCCTGTGGTGTGTATGCTATGGGTGTGCCCGGCCAACTCCGTTCGGACAAAAATCCACGGAAAAGTCCGATGGAAGTCCGACCGTGTGTATGGGGCTTTAGAAATTGAGAGTAAGCAGCAGAGGAGAAGTTGCAAAGCATGCATGGAATTCAGAATGAAAGAGATGGCTAGCAGACAGGCAGCACACTTGTTTTTGATAATCTAATATTTGTATTGCTGTTACGATACTGATGTTAAAAAATGAAAGTGTCAGCTGTGACTATAGATTTCCTTTAAGCTACTGTATATGTGGTGTTATGAAAACTATACATTTCTCTGCAACAGCATCAGCGACACCACATTGTGGAATCACATAATCTTTTTGCGTAATACATTTGACATTATTCTCTGGCTTTTCATAGAGCAGCAGCAACACAATCTAATTTAATTCTAGGGTGCCAAGAATGTTGACCAGCCCATTTTTGGAGTTTTGTGTGACATTATGTCAAATTTGCTTTTTTTCCTCCCTTTTTTTGTTTTGTTCCAATACACACAAAGGGAATAAACATGTGTATAGCAAAACATGTGTTGCTGCAATACTTTTCTGTAAGAAATACTTGATTTTCTGGAAAAATTTCTGGGGTGCCAACAATTTCGGCCATGACAGTATGCACTGTCACTGTACAAATGACACTGTCTGGGAAGGGGTTAAACATCTAGGGTGATCAAAGAGTTACATATGTGCCTAGCCAGTGTTCTGGTGTACTGTGTGTGGTGCTTTTACTAAGAGAAGTGATGGATTTTATTTTCCCTAGTACCTAGTATGTGATTCAGCGCAGGAGAGCCAATTTGCCACTGTATATGTATGTTATACGGTCGGCAATCGGTTAAAGTGGTGTTAACCCTTACATATACCCAGTAAAGTGATGGGCCTCAGTTGATACAAAGAGATGGAAAAAAATCCTCCTACATAAGTTATACCTGTTTATCTACAGACATCTGTCCTGTACATCCATTTAAAGTGCAACATTTTCACAGGATCTCTCAGCTCTTAAAAGCAGGGGGCCGAGAGCTGAAGTTACATCATTGAGGAGAGCTCTGAGAACTGATTGGAGGGATTGGACACACCCCCTTTCACACAGGAAAAGAACTGAGGCTGTCAATCAGCTGGAGATCCCTCACGTCACCTTTTTTCTCTTGGTGTCAGGAAAACTTGTCAGAAGTGACTCATGCTGATAGCAGAGGAACGAAGCAGCAGACAGAAATGACACTTAGTGCTCCTAATTGAGACAAGTAGACACTATAGAGGGATATGCTTTGTTCATATTTTCATAACCACTTTAACAGGTACACTTCTACACCTATCAACAAAATATAACAAACCACTTTCAAAGGTGTACTTAAAGTGGTTGTAAACTCTATACAACCAATTTTACCTACAGGTAAGCCTATTATAAGGCTTTCCTGTAGATGCTGGAAATATCTCCTAAACCTACATGGTTTAGGAGATATTTCCAATATACCTGTGTGCCAATGTCTTTGGCGCATGCGCACTTTAGAAAGGGCACTCTCTAAAGGGGTCATGCCGTGACTGGCGGGAGTGACGTCACACGACTCCGGACGGTCACAGAGCCGGAGTTCGCGGCCCCAGAAAGGAAGAGGGGTGAAGATTGGACGCTTCCAGCCAGTGGGGACAGCGGTGACATCGCCCGGCTTCGGTTTCAGGTAAGTGACATATAATGGGCTACTATGCGATGCACAGTAGCCCATTATGCTTTACCTTTGCAGGGAAATAAAGAGGAAGTAAAACCCATGAAGGTTTACTTCCTCTTTAAGAGAACAACTGGGAACAAATAAGTGAAGTTCAATGTTAGGGTTTAGATACTATTTAAGGGAAATATACAATCCAAGTACTTCAGTAGCTGCAAACTATCAATGAAAGGACAATGGAAATCTGAAAAATTCATATATTATGTATTACTCACAAACGACTCATCTGGAATCACTTACGAATAAACAGAACAGTGATTCACAAAGTTATTTTGCATAATTCCATTAAGAAAACATGCCACAACAAAATCATACCAAACTCTTTTTGTGACAGATTTTGTTAAAACCGAACTCCAGAAAACTGAAAAGCCCCCCTTTGCAGTGAGTCTGTGCCCGCACTGGAGGGTTTTGCTACTGGTCTAGTCTAGGGAAAGAAATAAAGAGTTTTACTTATCTGAGACGGCCAGTGCAAAGCTGTGGTCCCTGCATTGGTCTTGATGACATCAGAGGACCTTGGACCATCGGAGTGCACGAGAGAAGAGGCTGCAAGGACTGGCCTAGCAACACAGAGGATCTTTAGGGAGTGGAGGATCAGGTAAGTAAAAGTGCTTTTCACAATCTCCCTGAACATAAAGGACCAGTTAACCCTTGCAGTGGTGCTGTGCCTGCAGAGGACTTTTTAGTTTTTCCAGAGTTCAGCTTGAAAATATTTAGAAAAATAGACATGGAGTTCCAGTATACCTCATGCCACCATGCACATTAATGTATAGAAAATACTTTACAAAATATAAGGTTTGTTTACATTTTTCTCTTTTAAAAAGAAAGGCAGCATATAATAGGCTGGTTTTGGAGGGAGAAAAACAAACAAGGCACCTCTAAGTGCAGAAGTATAAAACATTTAATATCCCCTAAAAGGGTTAAAAACACTTACAAGATAGTGGCTGAAACAGGCATGTAGCAGGTAAGTGCGTCCAGGAGATGTTCCGGTGGCAGTCCCAGTCTGTGATGGTAAAGCTTCCAGGGAAGTCCACGAGATAACAGCTGATTGTGCTGTGAATGTTCAGAGGACACAGTAACGCTGGAGCCTGGGGATGATGTCAGAGGAAGCGAGACAGAAACCAGCATGGAACACAAGCTGGAAGTGGACAGGAAGTGTGTCATAGAGGCGGGACGCGTTTCGGAACAGCTCATTGGTTCCTTCTTCAGCCAGTGACATTATCTCGTGGACTTCCCTGGAAGCTTTACCATCACAGACTGGGACTGCCCTGCCACCGGAACATCTCCTGGACGCACTTACCTGCTACATGCCTGTTTCATCCACTATTTTGTAAGTGTTTTTAACCCTTTTAGGGGATATTAAAAGTTTTATACTTCTGCACTTAGAGGCGCCTTGTTTGTTTTTCTGTTTCCATTAGAGATTGCTTGTCTCCCTGAGTGATGCCTAAAGTGTGTGAAGATTTGCTACCCTCTCCAACACAGACTTTATCTGTCAGGATTCAAATGCTTGGAGCGCCCTGGATATACACATTTTTCTGGTTTTGGAGAGAGCTTAAAGCGACACTAAACTCCAGACCAAAATTTTTATATATTGCAGCTTACCAACCAATGTGTGTTGTCTGATTATCCGATCGTGTGTACAGAAGTCCATCGGACAAAACTCCAAAGTACAAACATGCATGCTCAGAAGCAATGCTAACCATAACACAACATTAGCAGAAGTTGCCCAAAGGGTGGCACTAATGAGCTGAAAAAACGTGTAGTTTTGTGTTTGTTGGCTGACAATTCTTTGCCGTTTGTATCCAATACAAGTTCATGGCCAACGCCCTTCGGACAAAAGTCCTACGCTTTGTCCGTGGAAAATCTGATCGTGTGTACCAGGCTTTAGAGTGCCCCCACTCTGGATGAAGGAGCACGGGGGCAGCAGTATTGTTATTCTGGGAGGAGGCGAGTGTTAAAGGACCAGCAGATTTAGATGCACTAACAAATTGAAGCCAAAGGCCAGCTAATACTTTATAAGCAGTTACAGCAACACAGCTTTTTCCTTTTGGGATAAATAAAAGCTCATCATTGTAAGCACCATTGCCTGTAGTAAATGGTTTGTCTCATCCCTCTAACTCCCAAACCTGCAGAAGAGTTTGTTCATTTGAAAAACAACAGATTTACTGGCCAGGTGAAAATAAGGCAAAGAAAGTCTAAAAAGAAAACGAATGCGGCCATATCATCTAAGGTTTGCAAAGCTGCAATATAATAAATGTTTGCTTTTGGTTTTCTTACCACTTTAAGAATATATAATAAGCAGTTAACCACAACAGGTCTGCACTTGCAGCTTGTCCCGTCACTTCCATTAGAACTATTTAGGCTGCAGTGACAGTTCTTTCCTGTCATAAAGTAAAGCAGAATATTGTCTTCTTATAACACAGGAGTATTCATTCATCAAAACTTCCTTATCAGGTTCCTCTTCGTCTGGGTTCACACTAGGGTTCCCCCCGCATCCGATTCACATTCAGGAGAATGTGCCCGGCTATCTATGGAGCCGGTTCACACATCTCTGCAGGGGCTCCCGTGCGATTTGCACAGGAGCCCTGTGCGTCTTTCAGGTCCAAATTCAGCCCAAAATTCGGGCTGAAATCTGACCTGAAACAGTGAACGAGGAGGCACCGGACCCCTGCTGTGAGCCGCTGCGTGCTTATATGTGAACCCAGCCTTAAAGTTCTAGAACAAGGTTTCAAGATTCTTATAAAGTTCTGTAACAAGATTTTTTACCTTATAAAGCTCTGTAAAATGTATATCAATCATTCCTTCAAGTGGCCATTGTGGTCAGCTGCACCTCCCAGATACAAAGCTTAAAGTGGTTGTAAACCCTTTTTTACAATTTTATGCTACAGGTAAGCCTATATTAAGGCTTACCTGTAGCTACCCAGGATATCTCCTAAACCTGCACGGTTTACGAGATATTCCCTATCCCCTGCATGTGCCGATGTCATTGGCACATGCGCACTGGGGCAAACTGAAGCAATGGCACCTATGTGCCGTTGCTTCAGTCTGCATGCTGTTACCGGCGGCTCCCAGCGTCATCACAGCTCCGGCCAATCACAGCGCCTGAGCCGCGATACCCGGAAGTAACTCCGGGACGACATGTCGGCGGCCGGAGGGGGAGACGTGGACCGCTGCGGGGGCTTCGATCTGAGGTAAGTAATACATAATGAGCTAGTATGCTATGCATACTAGCTTATTATGCCTTTGTCTTGCAGGGTTTTTTTTTTGTTTGTTTTTTTACAAGGGTTTACTTTCTCTTTAAAGCTTCAGCTTATTGCAGGAGTCCATTATGAGATTCGTCCAACTCTCCTGGGAGGCACAGAGCCATCTTTAGGGCCCCCCAGAAGTGTTGAAAACCAGACCCAAATAAGTTATTTATCTATTTGTTAAAGTGGTTGTAAACCCACTTATGCAACTTGCACCTACAGGTAAGCCTAGATTAAGGCTTTCCTGTAGGTGTTTGCAATATCTCCTAAACCTACAAGGTTTAGGAAATATTTGCAAAAGAAGAATGCACCGTTGTCTATGGCGCATGAGCGCCATAGACAACGGCGCTGCCGCACTGTCAATGCCGGTTTTATCAATGGATAATGCCGGATTTGACGGCTCCCGCGCGCATGCGCGGTGACGTCATCGCCGCTCCGGCGAATCAGAGCGCCGGCGCGGCGATACCAGGAAGTAACCTTCCGGAGCGATTTCTGCGTCCGGAGGGGGAGACGAGGACGGCTTCGATCTATGGTAAATAATGCATAATGAGCTAGTATGCTAGTCATACTAGCTCATTATGCGTTTCTCTTGCAGGTTATTATTTTAAAAAAATAATAATAATTGGGTTTACAAACACTTTAATGGCTTTTTATAGCTATTTGTACTTGGGAGGTGGGGAGCTGTGAGTAAAGCAGACCTTTCATTTTTTGGAAGGTCCACTATAATATATAGAGGTAGATGAAGCATGCAATTTTACTCAGTGCCAAAATGTAAAATCTGCCATGCAATTTCATTTCTAAGTGCAGTAGAGGCGCCTTTCTTTATTCCAGAATCTTTCAGAGTTGCTTCTCCTCTAACAAGCGCTGGCCAAAGTGCCTTCACTTCACCATTACCAGGACCAGCCATCCACCCCCACCAGAGAGCCCTCATCTCTCTTTCTGCATCTCCACATGGTTAAGCTGTGGAAGCTGTGTAAATATAAATAATTAAAGCAGATCTAAATCAAAACTAGAAGACATTAGGTTTGCTAAAGCACTTTGGTCTCAGATCCCTGTCTATAGCCTGTTGATTGGACAATGAAGGAGCAGGAACACATTGATAAGTTATCAACTCTGTTTACTTGTGCTGTCACCACCTGTCAATATGTTCCCTGTTAACGCACTTGCAGCAGATCCTGATTGGCTCTTATGCCTCGTACACACGATCAGTTTTCCCCGACAAGAAAAGTGTGATGTGAGCTTTTTGTCAGGAAATCCGACCGTGTGTATGCTCCATCACACTTTTTCTGCCAGAATTCCTGCCAAGAAAAGATTGAGAGCAGGTTCTCAATTTTCGTAACAGGAAAAATTCCTATCGGGAATCGCGCTCGTCTGTATGCAATTACGACACAAAAAAAAAACACGCAAGCTCAGAATCAAGCAGAAGAGCCGAACTGCCTATTGAACTTAATTTTTCTCGGCTCGTCATAAGTGTTGTACGTCACCGCGTTCTTGACGTTCAGAATTTCAGACAAGATTTGTGTGACCGTGTGTATGCAAGACAAGTTTGAGCAGTTTTCCTGCTGAAAAAAAACACACGGGTTTCCTGTCGGAAAAACTGATCGTGTGTAAGAGGCATAAGTCCTGCTTAGTGCTTGTTCTTTAAAGCTTGGAATGAGATTGCAGAATGCATATGGAGGTATGGCCAGGAAATTTTTCAACAAACCAGCTAGCAATCGAATGAGCGAGAGATACATTATATTGCCAAAAGTATTGGGACACCTGTCTTTACACGCACATGAACTTTAATGGCATCCCAGTCTTAGTCTGTAGGGTTCAATATTGCGTTGGTCCACCCTTTACAGCTATAACAGCTTCAACTGTTCTGGGAAGGTTGTCCACAAAGTTTAGGAGTGTGTCTATAGGAGTGTTTGACCATTCTTCCAGAAGCGTATTTGTGAGGTCAGGCACTGATGTTCGACAAGAAAGCTTGGCTCACAGTCTCGGCTCTAATTCATCCCAAAGGTGTTCTATCGGGTTGAGTGCAGGCCAGTCAAGTTCCTCCACCCCAAACTTGCTCATCCACACTATATTGCCAAAAGTATTTGGCCACCCCTCCAAATCATTTGGTGGAGGAGGGATTATGGTGTGGGGTTGTTTTTCAGGGGTTGGCCTTGGTCCCTTAGTTCCGGTGAAGGATATCAGCATACCAAGACATTTTGAGAATGGCCCCTTCCTGTTCCAACATGACTGCGTACAAGTGCACAAAGCAAGGTCCATAAAGACATGGATGAGCAAGTTTGGGGTGGAGGAACTTGATTGACCTGCACCTCAACCCGATAGAACATCTTTTGGGATGAATTAGAGTGGAGACTGTGAGCTAGGCTTTCTCGACCAACATCAGTGCCTTACCTAACAAATGCACTTCAGAAAGAATGGTCAAATATTCCCATAGACCAGTGTTTCTCAACTCCAGTCCTCAAGGCGCCCCAACAGGTCACGTTTTCAGGCTTTCCATTATTTTGTACAGGTGATTTAATCAGTTTCACTGCCTTAGTAATTACCACAGCCATTTGATCTGAGGGAAAACCTGAAAACATGACCTGTTGGTGTGCCTTGAGGACTGGAGTTGAGAAACACTGCCATAGACACACTACTAAACCTTGTGGAAAACCTTCCCAGAAGAGTTGAAGCTGTTACAGCTGCAAAGGGTGGACCCACTAAATATTGAACCCTACGGACTAAGACTGGGAGGCTATTAAAGTTCATGTAAAGGCAGGTGTCCCAATACTTTTGGCAATATAGTGCATCTCACAAGATCTGGGACAGTTGAGTATAAAACTGGGGGGAGCCAAGGGCCTATATACAGTAGCAGTCAAAAGAGCGCACTTAACCAACAATTATGCCTCGTACACAAGGCCGGGATTTCTGACGGGAAAAAGTCAGTCAGGAATCCCGGGGAGCTGGTTCTCTTTTTTTCTCCGGCGGTTTTTGGCAGTTTTCCCGTCTGGAAAAACTGTGAGGGAGCCTACACACGGCCGGGATTCCTGGCCTAAAGCTCTCATCGCAGTTTTCCCGTCGGAAATCCCGGCCGTGTGTACGAGGCATAAGACAATGCCTTGACTGCGCATTGGGCATCGTAGTGAGAAATGGAGCATAGTATAGAGGGTTGAATGTTCACTACTACCGAGAAGTGAAGAGACTTCGGGACAGCCCAGGTGATGCCAAAGAGGCAAGTTGAAAGATAAATGATGCCCACCAAGAGCTTATTTGGCTCTGCTGTCAGTTTATTACTTTTTCCCCCAATCAAAGGTTCAGGTTTCTGGGGCTGTCCTCATGATCCATACTTTATTTCTTAGACACTAACATGGAACAAGTACATAGCTAGCAAGTCTGAACATCTGCCCTGCAAAAAAGGTACAAGATGTTGCTCAGCAAGCTTGTACGGTACCTGGTCAGTCAGTCATGATGGCAAGAAAGAATGTTCTGATGAATAATTTTTCTGAATTTTATGGTTGTTTCAATGAAAATCTAACCTTGTATGGCAGGCTTTACTTGATCCATAGGCCAGGATCTGCATGACATCCGAGGAGCCCATACTAAGACAAGTAAGCAATGGCAATTCCCATAGTTCTGTTCTCACCGGTCTACTTTAAGATAGATATATTTGTGGAAAACGAAGCAGTCGGGCCTCTGACAAACAGCAGAACAGGTGCCAGAACATCACACCACACAACATGCATTATTCCTGGCTTGACACACTGCATTATGAGGACAGTCTAAAATATTTCTTGGCTAGATCTTGTTTTCAGCGAACATCCAGTCCTTTTTAGGCCAATAGTGTGGGTTGTAATTGCCAACTGTAACAAAAAAGGTGGTAAAGGTATATTTATATAAAACTACTTTTAGATATTTAAAGTGGAAGTTTAGCCAAAAACAAACTAACTCTAAATCTACTGGCAGATACATTCTAAAGCCCCATACACACGGTCGGACTTCCATCGGACTTTTCTGTGGTTTTTTGACCGCACGGAGTTGGTCGGGAACACCCATAGCATACACACGCTCTGACTTTTCTGCAAACTTTCCCAAAACTTTTTGCAACATCACGTGGTTTTTCTGCTCTTTACCGCCACCCTTTGGTCAACTTCTGCTATTGTTGGTTGATTTTAACATTAGTTGTTTTGTCCATCGGACAAAAGTCCGATGGTTTTCTGTACATACGGTTGGACTTTGCTCCATCGGACTTTTGTTGGGCAAAAGTTTGTTCGTTTGCAGACCCAACTTTTGTCCGATGAAAACAAGAAAAAAGCAAAAAAAGTTTGTCCGATGGAGCGTACACACGGTCGGATTGTTGGTCCAACTTGCTCAAAATGAAGTTTGTTGGCCAAAAGTCCGACCGTGTGTACGGGGCTTAAGACTAATCTATCTTACCCAGAAAGCAAAATACATACTTTTTCTGCAGCCAATCCGTTCCGGTCTCCAGCGGCGGCTGCTGTGCGCAGGAGACAGCAGACAACAGCTGTGAAATGCCCAGGAAGTGACATCGCTCATAGAGTTACTATGGGGCTTTAGTTATCGGCTGCCTCTCCTGCACACGCGTGGGACCGGACCAAAGTGAGGGCAGAAAAGGTATCTATATCGATTTTTGCTTTACAGGGGTTGATAGACTAATAATGTGGCTTTCCAGTAGATTTAGAGTTAGTTGGTTTTTGTCTGAACTTCTACTTTAAGTAAAGCTGAAATGCAGGCAGATATTAAAGTGATTGTAAAGTCTTGTTTTTTTTTTTTTATATTAAAATAACAAACATATTATACTTACCTCCTCTGTGCAGAGGTTTTTGCACAGGGCAGCCCAGATCCTCCTCTTCTCGGGTCCCTCGCTGGAGCTCCTGGCCCATCCCTCCTGTTAAGTGCTCTCACAGCAAGTGGCTTGCTATGGGGGCACCCGAGCCGAGCTACAATTCTGTGTATCTATTCAGACATGGAGCTGTCATTCAGCCCCGCCCCTCTCTCTCCTGATTGGCTAACTGAGCATGATTGACAGCAGCGGGAGCCAATGGTGCCACTGCTGTGTCTCAGCGGATCAAGATAGAGAGACCTGGATGGCTGAGGCACTCGTGGACAGCGCTGGACAGAGAGGGGGCTCAGGTAAGTATTGGGGGGCTGCTGCACACAGAAGGCTTTTGATCTTAATGCATAGAATGCATAAAGATAAAAAAAAAGTCTGACTTTACAACCCCTTTAAAGACACAAACAATGCTGCTCTGTATTCATTAAAAGAAAGGTATGGGAATCAATAAAAAAAATAAACCATACTCACCTAAATGGCTGCAGCATGGATCTGAGCTGCAGCTGGCCCCTGCCGCCTCTACCTGGAGAATTAAGTGGTCAAACGCCGCTGATTTCCCAGTTCTCCCCCTCCACTCTGAACAGAGTCATGACTGTCAGTCACTGGCTCTCTGCTCTGCCCCTCCAGTGCTGTGGGAGGGGCTGGCTGAGGCTCTCAGCGGATTGCTGAGAAGCTGAGTCTGGTGCCGGCCCAGGCATTTGGGTGGATCCCAACCATATGGTCGGGATCTTTCTTGAGCTTAGACCAGTTGAGTGATGTCAGCTAACAGCAGAACGAGCTGCACTCCTGTGATACATAGGAGAAGTATAGCTAAACAAGCTTTGGCTGTACATCTCCCTTAAAATAACTCATGTGGTATGAATATAATTCACAAAAACACTCACGTTAAATACCACATTCATTTATTTTTTATTTTTTTGTGGTATTTGCTTTGGCTATACTTCTCCTTTGATAAACTATTCAGAGCCCATTTAGATCTATTCGTGTGCATTTTTTTATAGCGTTAGACAGGTGCATTGTCACGTGTCAACATCTATTTCCTTTGTACGTTGACATGCTTATTGACACACATTTTGGTGCGATTCCAATGCATTTTTGAATTTGGCTTGTATGGAGTTAACAGCCCTTGACCAAGTATTTTTAATACCTGTTGCCAATGCATCAAAATGCACAGTAGGTATGTTTGTTTGCATTGCAAACATTGTCTTCTATGAGCTTGGACATGTCACATATTGACAAAAGTGCTGCATTTCTGTGCATAGATGGGAACAGGCACTATTTTGCACTAATTTATGTATGGAGTAAGGTGGACATATATCGAAACAGAACAGGGTAAATGGGCTCTAAATTATTTTTTTCTTACAGATCTGTACAGTAATTTTGTTTTGGTTAAATAGTTACATAGTTAGTCTGTTAGGCCCGGTTCACACAGGGGCTACTCGTCAGGCGACTCGGTCGCCTGACGAGTCGCGTCCCACGCTGTTCAATGGAACCATTCTAATAGAAAAAGGTTCCTGTACTACTTTTGGGGGTGACCCAAGGCGACCTGCATTGACTTCTATACAGAAGTCTTTATGCAAATCGCCTCGGCGGGCGTCGCAAGTCGTCTTGAGATCGCACCGCTGAGGTCGCCCCCGAAGTCGTGTCGCGTCGTGCCGCCCCTGTGTGAATGGGGCCTTAGTCTGGTTGAAAAAAGACACAAGTCCATCTAGTTTAACCAATAACCCAATTGGTGTAGGGGCTCCCTGTAATAAAGACCAGTCACTGCTGCTTTCCTTCCTTGTGCAGGGTGACTGGTCTTGTATTTGTCCCCACCTGTAGATTTCGGTAGGCAACTTGTAGTGGGGGGGGGCTGATGGGTTCCTCCCACAGCTATGCTCTCTGCACAGACTATGTACAGTGATGATGTCCCCATTACCAGTGGCGGCTGGTGCTCCATCGGTTGGGGGGGGGGGTGACAGACGGACCTGACCCCGGACCCACACTCCACCCCGCCGCTCCAACTGTCATCACCCACCCCCCACCTCTGGTCGCTCGCTCTCTTACCATGTGCTGCTATCTCTGGATGGATCATGCCCAGGGATGCCAGCTTGTCAGCAGTGGGGGGGTCGATGTTGGAGAGGTGTGCACGGTGTGCGCTGACACAGGGGCGATCCATTAAGAATGGTGTGCATCAGGCACGGCGGCATCACTGTTGCTCTCTGCTACCTACCCCTTCCCTCTATAGATGTGTGCTCTACTCTTCTGCAGCCAGCAACCCTTCTCCCCATCTCTGACAGCCACAGGAGGAGCCAGCAGCACTGAGCATGGAGGGGCCTGGAGGATCGGACTTGGCAGCTGGTGAGTCAGTCGGTCCTCTGCATCATGACGGCCGTGCGTCTCCTCCCTCCTCCTCCTCCTCCTAGGCCAAGAGAAATCGCTTTTCCTTTCAGCCAATCGGGAAACGGGTCTTAGGACCAACTTCCTAATTGGCTAGGAGGAGAATCAGTGTGACAATAATGAATATTCATTTGCTATTGTCACACAACTGGGTGGGCTTGGGGTGCAGTGCTCTGCGCCTCAAGCCCACCTTTTTTTGAAGCCTATTAGAGTCTCTGGCTCTAATTACGTGCTTTAAAGAAAGAAAATAAAAACATTGGAATCCAATGCGTCCGACGCCCTGCATGTAGATTAGGGGGCCAGACACATGGATGGGGAGGCGGCGCCCGTGCATTTTGTGTTGATGAAGTGGGTTTATATCTGTTGTGGCTACTAAGGAATTGGTTTAAATTAATGTTTTTGTGCCTAGAGTTCAGCTTTACAAGAAATGCAGCTAGGGTATGTACCTGAATTTGAGTATCATGCCGCGTACACACGACCGTTTTTCCCATCGAGAAAAATGTCATTTTTTCCTTTGGACGAGAAAAACGATCGTCTGTGGGCTTTGTCGTTTTTCTCGACGGGAAAAACGGCATTAATCACGACGAGAAAAATTAGAACATGCTCTAATTTTTCTCGTCGTGATTCCCGTCGTTTTTTTCCGTGGCAGTTTTCCCATAGGGAAACACTGCCGCAGAGCCCACACACGGTCGTTTTTTTCGACCAAAAAAAAAAATGTAATTTAAAACGGCCGTGTGTGGGGGGGAACAAGCTGTTCCTCGTTTTTCACGTCAATTTTCTCGACAGTGTTTTCACCGTCGAAAAAATCGATCGTGTGTACGCGGGATTAGTCTCTTGCAGTCTACTGTATGGAAGAGCTTAAAGAAGGAGAAGGAGAAGAAGAACAAGCAATAATATTTGCTGCAGTGCAAGGAGTATGTTGATAGGAGGAGATGGCAGAGTGAAAGGAATTGGATCATTGGATCATCACAGGCTAAGGATGGGGAGGAAATATGCAAGTGAAAGTGAAACTTGTCCGATCAGGCTCCCCTCCTTGGCTAGAAAGGGCTAAGTTGTGTGACAGGGGTGTGTAAATCATTGTGACATAATGTTGTACACTCAACATTAAATGACAGAAAACCAAAATCTAGCATCTCATGACACAATGCTATACAAATTTCATGATTTTTGGATTTATTTATTTCACTTTCACTAGTTATAGCCCCACTCCAGGATAATGTCAGTTGTCAATATTCTTTCCATACAGGTAGGTTCCCTATAAAAGAAACAGGCCAGAACCTCTCTAAGAAGTGTACCAAATGTCTTACATACGTCAACAATATTTGTATTGCTGAATGAATGGAACAGGATGAAAAGCAAAAAAAAGAGGTGATGCAATTATGTGAACTACAAGTAATTACATAGGAGATTGTGGTGTTCATTGTCTTAGGCTCTGTTTCCACTACTGCAACCCCAAAGTCGCGCGATTTACAATGCGACTGCAATGCGATTTTTGATGCAATGTCATGCGACCGGTGAAAACCATGTGAGGACAAGTCACACCGAAGTCGGAACAAAGTAGTGCAAGAACCTTTTTTGGAGTCGCTGCAAAATGAGTCGCACTAATTAGAACGGGGACCATTGAAATACATGGGTTTTGACTTGTCATGCGACTTCACACTTCAAGTCGCACAGCAGCTCGCAGTAGTGGAAACAGAGCCTAAAAGATGGAAAACCAATCTATGCTATACAGTATATTATACAGGCTGTTTGAAGAACTGAATTGAAATCTATCCACATTTTAAGTGGAAACTACTAACTACAATAGCACTATCCTAAACTTAAATAGGTTCCTATTATATACTTTAGGGTGCCATAGACATCCTACTATTGAAATTCAATTGTCTTCTTAAATACACTACCCATTATAAATATGTCTGTGATTGGGTAAGGGAATTAAATACGCCCTGCCTCATTCTAATATGTCTGGATAAGGTTTTAAGGAAGCTTACGAAATAGGATTTGATATGTCTCTCACGAGAGATTACTTACTAGTTACAGCTATTTTTTTTACATTCACAGCTGTGGCTGTGTCTCTAAACTGCATGCAGCATCTTCTGGAATATCATCTTAAACTTAACGTAGTTGTAAACCTCAGGCATAAAATATAAACAAAGCATATTCCTCTATAGTGTGTACTGCTCTCAATTAGGGATGAGCTTCGTGTTCGAGTCGAACATACGTTCGACTCGAACATCGGCTGTTCGATCGTTCGACGAAGATCGAACTATTTGGGCCGTTCGCGCCTAATTCGAGTGACGCGAACGGCCCACAATGCACTACACCATCGCAGTGTCATTCAGGCGCTGTGATTGGCCAAGCATGCACTGTGACCCTGCATGCTTGGCCAATCACAGCGCCGGCAGCGAGGAGAGCAATGATTGGCCACAGGCAGGATGCCTGTGGCCAATTATTGCTGAGGGGGTTTAGTACACGCCCCACACTATAAAAGGCCGCCAGCGCGGCGGCCTTGTGTAGTGTGTTCCGGAGCAGGGAAAGAGAAGCATAGGCAGGGACAGTGTCATTTTTTTTCCTTTACTAATCCTGGATTCCTTGTGTTTAGGGACAAATAAGGATAGGTAGGGAGAGTGTCAGTGTGTTATTCTGTGCTAAATCTTGTTTGTAGGGACAGAGTAGGACAGTGAGTGAAAATGACAGTGTGCTATTCTGTTCTAAACCAATCTTGCTGAACCATATTTGAAATCCTTGAGTTTAGGGACAGAGAGGCACAGTGAGGGAAAGTGTCAGTGTGCTATTCTGTTCTAAACCAATCTTGCTGAACCACATTTGAAATCCTTGAGTTTAGGGACAGAGAAGGACACTCGTGGAAACTATCAGTGTGCTATTCTGTGCTAAATCTTGTTAGTAGGGACAGAGAGGTACAGTGAGTGAAACTGACAGTGTGCTATTCTGTTCTAAACCAATCTTGCTGAACCATATTTGAAATCCTTGAGTTTAGGGACAGAGAAGGACACTCGTGGAAACTATCAGTGTGCTATTCTGTGCTAAATCTTGTTTGTAGGGACAGAGAAGGACAGTGAGGGAAACTGTCAGTGTGCTATTCTGTGCTAAACCAATCTTGCTGAAGCATATTGTAAATCCTTGTGTTTAGGGACAGAGAAGGATAGGCAGGGGACAGTGTCAGTGTCATTGTTGCTAAGCCTCCTGCACAGTATACACCTGAAGGTAGCCCTTATTGCTGTTTTTCCCATCTCCCTGCAGGCCATCCGTTAAAATGTCTGGAAGGCAAACAAGGAGAGGCAGACAGTCAGGAGGCAAAAAAAAGAGGGCAAGCAGGCTCTGTGTCTGGGGGCAACAGTGCTGGTCGTGGACGCGGTGCATTGTCATCAGCACATGGCCATGGGAAACGCTTGTCCTTCTTTTCGGCAGCTGGACATGTTGAGCCACATAATGCCGAAGACTTGGTAGAGTGGATGACCAAGCCCACCTCATCCTCCTCTCTCACCCAGGCTCAGGGTACTGGCAAAGCAGCTGCCAAAGCGTCCTCTTCTCTGGTATCATTATCTTCATTAGTCAATCCTTCCCTAGACCCACCATGTCCTCCTCCTGAGGAGTCCCCCGAACTGTTTGAGCACAGTGTTGGGTACATGCGCCAGGAGGATGCCCAGCGTTTCGAAGGATCTGATGATGATACCCAGCTAGAGGAAGGCAGTAGCGTGAGAGCAGAGAGAGGGGATGCTCAAGAAGGACACCAATCTGGCAGTCATGCTCCAGCAGCTGCAGCATACTGCCAGATTGGCTCCAGTGATGAGGAGGGAGGGGATGATGAGGTCACTGACTCCACGTGGGTGCCTAATAGGAGAGAGGAGGAGGAGGAGGATGAGGAGGAGGCACATCTCCAACGAGGCAGGATGCCCTTGAGTGGCCAGCGTATGGGCAGCACACCGACGGAATCACACCGCAGAGCTCCGCCTGTGCAGGGCGCTGCCTCTGCCCGTCATTCAAAAAGTTCTTTGGTGTGGGCCTTTGAGGCGAGTGCATCAGATCGCACAGCTGCTGTTTGCAACATATGTCTCAAGCGTATATATCGCGTGGCCAAAACATCAGCCGCTTGGGCACCACATGCTTGATCAGACATATGTTGACCTGCCATGCAGCTCGTTGGCAAGCCTACCTTAAAGACCCACACCAAAGAACAAAGCGGACCTCTCCTTGCACCGCATCAGCTGGGATCTCAAAACCCACTATACCTTCAGTCCTCTCTGAAACCTGCACTGAGAGGAATGAAGGTGTAGAATTAGGTGTGTCACAGCCCAGTACTTGCGGCCACTCTGCTAGCAGTACACCGACGTCCGATTCTAGCAGGCAAATTTCCCTGCCCCAGCTGCTGGACCGTCGAAAGAAGTTCACTCCCAGCCATCCACATGCCCAGCGGTTGAATGCTAGCTTGGCTAAATTGCTAGCGCTTCAACTGCTTCCTTTTCAGTTGGTAGACTCGGCCCCCTTCCGTGAGTTTGTGCAATGTGCGGTTCCTCAGTGGCAGGTTCCCAAACGCCACTTTTTCTCACCGAAGGCGATTCCGGCTCTCTACAGGCATGTGGAAGGCAATGTCTTGGCCTCGCTGGACAGGGCGGTCAGCGGTAAGGTGCATATTACCGCTGACTCATGGTCCAGCAGGCATGGACAGGGACGTTACCTTTCTTTCACGGCCCATTGGGTCACTCTTTTTGCAGCTGGGAAGGATGCAGGACAAGGTGCAGTAGTGTTGGAGGTTGTTCCACCGCCACGCCTCCAAAATGCTACTACTGGTTGTGACACACCTCTCTCCTCCACCCCCTCCTCTTCTTCTTCCTCCATGGCCTCTTCCTGTGGTTTGTCCTCGGAACCAGCGGTGCTCCGTAGGCGCAAGTACGCAGGCAAAAAGATGCCATGCCGTGCTTGCGCTGGTGTGTTTGGGGGACAGGAGCCACACTGGGGCAGGAGGTCCTGTCTGCTCTGCAGGGGCAGGCCGAGAGGTGGTTGACGCCACGCCAGCTTAAGCCAGGAATGGTGGTTTGCGACAATGGCACCAACCTCCTCTCCGCCCTCCGACAGGGACAACTGACCCATGTGCCCTGTATGGCTCACATCCTTAACCTGGTGGTGCAGCGGTTCTTGGGCAGGTACCCGGGCTTACAGGATGTCCTGAGGCAGGCCAGGAAAGTCTGTGTGCATTTCCGCAGATCTTATAATGCCAGTGCTCGCCTGGCTGAGCTGCAAAAGGAGTTGAACCTGCCCAAGAACCGCCTTATATATGACATGCCCACCAGGTGGAACTCAACGTTGGCCATGCTGCAGCGGCTGCACACGCAGCAGAGGGCCATCAATGAGTACCTGTGCGACTACGGCACCAGGACAGGGTCAGGGGAGCTCGGTTTTTTTTCACCACGCCAGTGGGGCATGATCAGGGATGCATGCACTGTCCTGGCACCATTTGAGGAGGCCACGAGGATGGTGAGCAGTGACAGTGCATGCATCAGTGATACTGTACCTCTTGTCCACCTGTTGGAGCACACGCTGCGTGGAATAATGGACAGGGCACTTGAGGCAGGAAGAGGAGGACTTCCTTGCCTCTCAAGGCCCCCTTTACCCAGACAGTGTTCCTTCTGTCCCCCCACCCATCGCACAGGAAGGAGGAGGAGGAGGAGGAGGAGGAGGATTGTGTCAGCATGGAGGTGGAGGCTGGCACTCAGCATCATCAGCAGCAGTCTTTTAGGGATGATTTACAGTCCCAAGAAATCAGTGGACTTGTACGTGGCTGGGAGGAGGTGGCTGCGGATCATGTCGTCCTTAGTGACCCAGAGGACTCCGGACTGAATGCCTCAGCTAACCTACGCTGCATGGCCTCCCTGATCCTGCAAAGTCTGCGGAAGGATCCTTGTATTCTTCGGATCAAGGAGAGGGACCATTACTGGCTGGCCACTCTCCTTGATCCACGGTACAAGGGTAAGGTTGCGGACCTTATGTTACCGTCGCAGAGGATGAGACAACTCCGGGAGGCCTTGCAGAAAGGTCTGTGCAACGCGTTCCCAGAGACTGGGAGGTTACAAACTCCTGGTCCTGGACAACGAGTTGCTGAGGCTTCGGCCAGTCAAAGAAGGAGCGGTGGGGAAGGTGGCCGTCTGACCGATGCGTTCAGACAATTCTTTAGTCCGCAGCCCCAAAGTATGATCGGTTCCAGCAACCATCGCTCGCGTCTGATATACATGATGCAGGAATACCTAGGGGCAAGGTCAGACTTGGACACGTTCCCCACCGAAAATCCTCTGGCTTACTGGGTCTTGAGGATGGATCACTGGCCAGAGCTTGCACAGTATGCAATTGAGCTACTGGCCTGTCCTGCATCCAGCGTTCTTTCAGAACGCACATTCAGTGCTGCTGGAGGATTTGTCACGGATCACAGGGTGCGCCTGTCCACCGACTCGGTTGATCGACTGACTTTCATCAAGATGAACCAGTCTTGGATCACCACCAGCTACCACACACCTGATGCTGATATAACAGACTAATTGATTTTAAAATGTCACATCCCTTCAAGACTGATGCTGATGCTGAGTTCCTGTGCTGTTATGTTGACTAGCTATCCTCCTCCTCCTCCTCAATGATCCGATTAATGATGATAGCTTGGAAGATCATTTTGGTTTATGGGTGCCGCCACCAGTGGCTAAGGCCCAATTTTTCAGCCCCTGTTTAACAGGGGCGTGTAATTACAATTTTTGATGCAATACTTTGCAACAGGCCTCATTGCTGTGCTCCAAGTACAGTATCTGTGAGGGGTTGCAGTGTTGTGCCACCAGTGCCTAAGGCCCAATTTTTCAGCCCCTGTTCAACAGGGGCATGCAATTATAATTATTGATCTAATAATTCACAGCAGGGCCCATTGCTGCGCCCACCAAGAGTAACTGTCAGGCCTTACAGTGTTGTGTCAACACCACCACCACCACCACCACCAAAGGCCCAATTTTTCAGCCCCTGTTCAACAAGGGCATGCAATTATAATTATTGATCTAATAATTCACAGCAGGGCCCATTGCTGCGCCCACCAAGAGTAACTGTCAGGCCTTACAGTGTTGTGGCACCAGCACCACCATCACCACCACCACCACCACCAAAGGCCCAATTTTTCAGCCCCTATTCAACAGGGGCATGCAATTATAATTATTGATCTAATAATTCACAGCAGGGCCCATTGCTGCGCCCACCAAGAGTAACTGTCAGGCCTTACAGTGTTGTGGCACCAGCACCACCATCAAAGGCCCAATTTTTACTACCACTGATCAACAATTATATGTTATTACAATTCCTGATATAATAGTTGACAGCAGGGCGTTCCAGCACCCACCAAGAATAACTGTGAGTGCTTTCAGTGTTGTGCCAACACCAACACCTAAGGGGCCAATTTCTGCAGAGTATATACGGCAGGTCCCTACTTTCAAACATCCAACTTACAAACGACTACTACTTGCAAACGGAAGAAGACAACAGGAAGTGAGAGGAAATCTACCCCTTGGAAGGAAAATTCTCTCCTGTAAGAATTAATATGGGAGAAAGGTGTCTCCTCTCTACTGATGCTTTATCACCAATCCTTGTTTCAATAAAAACACCACATTTCAAAAACAGTTGTCATTGGGACGCAAAGTGAGGTGAAATGTTCTGAACAGGGGCACAGACAGCAAAAAAAATGTGACAGGGGTGATAACCCTTCCCTATGTTTTCCAAAAAGCTTAAAAAAAGGAATTTGGCATGGAGCTACACTTAAACAATGCAGCTGTTCAAAATTACAAACAGATTCTACATAAGAACAAACCTACAGTCCCTGTCTTGTATGCACCGCCTGTATACGGCTGTTCAGAGTAAATAGGGCCTTTTTTATTTTGTGTGCGGGGTTCCCCTTAATATCCATACAAGACCCAAAGGGCTGGTAATGGGCTGGGGGAGGGGGTTGATGGGGTAGCTATGCCATTTTTCTTAAAGATTTTCATCCATATTACCGGGACCAGACATTACATTAAAGCCACAAGCAGTTTTAAATGGCTTTTTTTCCTTTAGAAATGTTATTTTGTGCAGGGACAGTTCTAAACACGGGAAACACGTGGCACTTCACAGGCATACTTTAGACACCCCCCAGGTACAATATTTAAAGGAATATTTGACTTTTTTTTTTTCACTTTATGCATCATTAAAATGACTGCTCCCGAAAAACGGCTGTTTTTAAAACTTCTTTTTGCATTGATACATGTCCCCTGGTGCAGAACCCGGGTTCCCAAACTCTGTTTAGGACAATAACATGGATAATAGTCGTTATAATTAGCACTTTAGAATCCGAACGTTCGCATCCATTGTATTTAATAGGGTTCTAATGTTCGTGCGAACTTTCGGTCCGTTCGCGGGTTCTGGTGCGAACCGAACCCGGGGGTGTTCGGCTCATCACTACTCTCAATTGAGAGCACACAGGAGTGTCATTTCTGTCTGTTGCTTCATTCCTCTGCTATCAGCATGAATCACTTCTGACAGTTTTTCCTGACACCAAGAGAAAAAAGGTGACAGGGAGGGAGCTTCAGCAGATTGACAGTCTCGGCTCTGTTGCTGTGTGAAGGGGTGTGTGTTCCTTCCCTCCAATCAGCTCTCAGAGCTCTCCTCACTGAGCTTTGCAAAGTGCAATTTAAAGAGGAACTGCAGTCTGCTCACATAATTTGTAATAAAAACATCTTTGCCATTCTGATGCTTCCCTCCAACCACTTTGCATATTATTTTATATATACTGTGACTCTGTACTTGCCAAATATGCTGCAGAAATCTCTGGCTGCAACCATTTTAACTGTGGGCAGCTGAAGCTGCTGCCTATTCACTTCCTGTATTTACACAGGCACACCTCCAGCTCTGCAGCTCTGATTGGCCCTCTTATGACTCACCCCCTCGCTTCCTGGCAAACTCTCACAAGAGTGAGAGAGAGAGCTGTGCATGATGTCATAAGACTAGGCTTTTTTTCCCAGACAAGAAACAGGAAGTGGGCTGTATAAGGTATTTACTGGCAGATAAAAAATGTTTTACTATCCAAAAGTTAAAACAACAAGAGCAGAAGATTTAATATTTAATAAATACACATCTGATGTTCAAAAAAAGACTTATAGGGAGCTATAAAACAGTTTTTTGATATTTATAATTTAATTTGAATCCTCTTCTGAAACAGTTTTTTTTTTAGTCATGTGACTGGCACAACATCAATCAGGGCTGTGCAGACATAGACTTAAGCCCCATACACACGGTCAGACTTTTGCCCAACAAACTTCATTTTGAGCAATTTGGACCAACAATCCGACCGTGTGTACGCTCCATCAGACAAATTTTTTTGGGTTTGGTTTTGTTTTCATCGGACAAAAGTTGGGTCTGCAAATGGACAAACTTTTGCCCAACAAAAGTCCTATGGAGCAAAGTCCGACCGTGTGTACAGAAAACCATAGGACTTTTGTCCGATGGACCAAACAACTAATGTTAAAATCAACCAACAATAGCAGAAGTTGACCAAAGGGTGGCGGTAAAGAGCAGAAAAGAGCAGAAAAACCACGTAATGTTGCAAAAAGTTTTGGGAAAGTTTGCAGAAAAGTCCTGTGGTGTGTATGCTATGGGTGTGCCCGGCCAACTCCGTTCGGACAAAAATCCAAGGAAAAGTCTGATGGAAGTCTGACCGTGTGTATGGGGCTTTACACTGTAGAGAACATACATCAGCAGCAGGGCCGTTTGAAGGAATTTGGGGGCCCCCAAGCAGATTGAGAATTTGGGGCCCCCGAGGGGGGTAGGGTTGCCACCTTTTTGTCAAGCCAAACCCGAACGCTTAAGTAGCGCACGCCAATTTTTTTTTTTTGTAGTAAATTAAATTCATTACCTCTGTACAAAGCAATGCACAGCAATTTTGCTATGTAGTATACACTATACATATATTTTTGTGATTAAATAAGATTTCTAATCATATGGAATTAATCACAAGAGTCTCCCTTTACATCAGAGTCAACAGAGTTCCCCTTTACATCAGAGTCAACAGAGTTCCCCTTTACATCAGAGTCAACAGAGTTCCCCTTTACATCAGAGTCAACAGAGTTCCCCTTTACATCTGAATGCACAGGGTTTGTTGCCCTTTACATCTGATTCTGCAGGACAGGAGTGCAGAGGGTATGATGGGGGCAGTATGTAGAGGAGAGGACTGTGGAGGGTATGATGGGGCAGTATGTAGAGGAGAGGACTGTGGAGGGTATGATGGGGGCAGTATGTAGAGGAGAGGACTGTGGAGGGTATGATGGGGGCAGTATGTAGAGGAGAGGACTGTGGAGGGTATGATGGGGGCAGTATGTAGAGGAGAGGACTGTGGAGGGTATGATGGGGGCAGTATGTAGAGGAGAGGACTGTGGAGGGTATGATGGGGGCAGTGTGTAGAGGAGAGGACTGTGGAGGGTATGATGGGGGCAGTGTGTAGAGGAGAGGACTGTGGAGGGCATGATGGGGGCAGTGTGTAGAGGAGAGGACTGTGGTGGGTATGATGGGGGCAGTGTGTAGAGGAGAGGACTGTGGTGGGTATGATGGGGGCAGTGTGTAGAGGAGAGGACTGTGGTGGGTATGATGGGGGCAGTGTGTAGAGGAGAGGACTGTGGTGGGTATGATGGGGGCAGTGTGTAGAGGAGAGGACTGTGGTGGGTATGATGGGGGCAGTGTGTAGAGGAGAGGACTGTGGTGGGTATGATGGGGGCAGTGTGTAGAGGAGAGGACTGTGGTGGGTTTGATGGGGGCAGTGTGTAGAGGAGAGGACTGTGGTGGGTATGATGGGGGCAGTGTGTAGAGGAGAGGACTGTGGTGGGTATGATGGGGGCAGTGTGTAGAGGAGAGGACTGTGGTGGGTATGATGGGGGCAGTGTGTAGAGGAGAGGACTGTGGTGGGTATGATGGGGGCAGTGTGTAGAGGAGAGGACTGTGGTGGGTATGATGGGGGCAGTGTGTAGAGGAGAGGACTGTGGTGGGTATGATGGGGGCAGTGTGTAGAGGAGAGGACTGTGGTGGGTATGATGGGGGCAGTGTGTAGAGGAGAGGACTGTGGTGGGTATGATGGGGGCAGTGTGTAGAGGAGAGGACTGTGGTGGGTATGATGGGGGCAGTGTGTAGAGGAGAGGACTGTGGTGGGTATGATGGGGGCAGTGTGTAGAGGAGAGGACTGTGGTGGGTATGATGGGGGCAGTGTGTAGAGGAGAGGACTGTGGTGGGTATGATGGGGGCAGTGTGTAGAGGAGAGGACTGTGGTGGGTATGATGGGGGCAGTATGTAGAGAAGAGGACTGTGGTGGGTATGATGGGGGCAGTATGGAGAGGACTGTGGTGGGTATGATGGGGGCAGTATGTAGAGGAGAAGACTGTGGAGGCAGGGCCGTCTTTAATATTGATTGGACCCTAGGCAAACATTTTCTTGGGGCCCCCCCATGCAATTTCCCCCCCCCCATCATTACACAGGACTCCCTCCCCCATACTACCCAAATCACTACATAGGACCCCATTCCCCATACTACCCCCATAATTACAGGACCCTCCTCCAACATCATTGCACAGGACCCTCTCCCCGATACTACGCCCACCACTAAACAGGATCCCTCCCCATAATACCTCCATAATTACACAGTGTGGGGGGCTCCATACTACATTGTAACTTATTAACTATCAGCACGCTGCTGTTTCTGCAGAAAGGAGGGGTATTGCTGTAGGGGGAGAAGCAGGGAAGGGGTTATTGTTAGGGATGGAGAGGCAGGGATTGGGGTTATTGTTGGGGGTGGAGAAGCGGGGAGGGGGGTTATTGCTGAGGGTGGTGAAGCGGGGAGGGGGATTATTGCTGAGGGTGGTGAAGCGGGGAGGGGGATTATTATTGGGGGTGGAGAAGCAGGGAGGGGGTTATCGTTGAGCACCCAGCTGTCAATCACTGCCCTACACTACAACACTTTGCAGCCCTGCCCTCCAAGAAGTTCTGCAGCAGCCAAACTCTGCCCTGCACTACAACTCCCAGCAGGCAGCAGCCCCCCACCAATAAGTTCTGCAGAAGCCAAACTCTGCCCTGCACTACAACTCCCAGCAGGCAGCAGCCCCCCTCCAAGACGTTCTGCAGCAGCCAAACACTGCCCTGCAATACAACTCCCAGCAGCCCTGCCCTGCCACCAAAAGAAGCTCTGCAGCATCTGAGACTCCCTGAAAAGTTATCAGAGGTGATGGGAGGGGGAACCTGGCTCAGGACAGCACAGTGTCTCAGAGGGAGACAGTTTACTCACTTTGCAGAGCAATGTCATCAGCAGCCGCCCGCAGAGGAGGAATAGGAGGGGCGGAATGCAGCACATCGCTGAGGAAGAGGCTCAGTCCACTCAGACTGAGATAAGGGGAAGGGGCGGGGTCAGTAGAAGAGACACTGCAGGGACGTGACTTCACTTAACCCGTGCCGAGCTGGATAGAATGAAGGAGAAAACATATGCACTTGATTTATCAGCGTTTGGGGCCCTCCAACAATAAATGGGCCCTGGGCAGATGACCCATTTGCCCTGCATTAAAGACGGCCCTGCTCCCCGCGCCTGAATGGGAGGGGGGTGCCGATCGCGGGAGGGGGGCCGCTCTGCTGGGGCCCCAAGCAGTTGCTTGGTTTGCCTCTCCTGTTCCGACGGCCCTGATCAGCAGAGTAATGCCGCTTTCACACCAAGGCGTCGGCGGTGCTTTACCATAATTTTTGCGGAGGTATTCGGCCGCTAGCAGGGTACTTTTAACCCCGCCTTTGCCGGCGGTTCGGCCGCGCTGCCCATTAATTTCAATGGGCAGAAGCGGTGGAGGAGCCGTATACACACCTCTCCTTCACTGCTCCAAAGATGCTGCTTGCAGTCGTTTTTTTAACGTCCTGCCCTCGGCCTTTCACACTGAGATTGCAGGGGAGTAGTTTTCAGGCGCTTTACAGGCGCTATTTTTAGCCCAAAAGCGCCTGAAAAACGCCTCAGTGTGAAAGGGGTCTAATAGAAGCCCCTCCCAAAGATCTTTCCCTGGAGATACCAAAGTACAGGGAAAGTTTATGTGACCACACAATAGTGCTGCAGGAATAATGTAAAAAAACAAAAAATACAGTGCCATGATATATATGTGAATACATTCTGGCAATTGACACTTCTCTGTTTAGTATCACTTTAACTAAATGAAAATATATTCACAGCTCAGTGAGGGGAAAAGTCATAAGTAAGCAGATATTTCACCAAGAACAACAGGGTTGAGATACCTGCCAATTACTGAATGACTTATACACCACCCTGACCTATAACACACTTCTTAATATTGTTGCCAGATGGAGGTAGCTGTTGATTGGAAAGGCTTCTAATGATCAGAAATACCCGTTACCACATCCCTTATGTAGGCCTAGAAATCTGTTGAAAAAAATCCCAAATCCCAAACTTCCAGCAGCCCTGAAGTTCCTTTTACAATAAAAGAGAAAAAAAAATGATTGGTAAGAATTTAAGCAGGGTAGCCTCTGTTGAGTGCCTCAGTGGTCTTTTCCACTTTAATCGCTTTGTACGTTGTAATGCTGGCCATACAAATGGACAATTTCCTAGCAATTTCCAGTACATTGAATTTTGTTTTCTATTGTAAACATGATCAAGTAGACCAAGGAAACCTTTGAACATACCTGCTATATACGGTGCAATTTTCCACATCTTGCCATATAACAACCAAAAACGTAAATTTATTTTATTGGGAATTTATGTGATAGACCAACACAAAGTGGCGCATAATTGTGAAGTGGAAGCAAAATGATAAATGGTTCTCAAAATGTTTTACAAATAAATGTCTGAAAAGTGTGGTGTGCATTTGTATTCAGCCCCCTTTACTCTGATACCCCTAACTAAAATCTAGTGGAACCAATTGCCTTCAGATGACCCCTAATTAGTAAATAGAGTCCACCTGTGTGTAATTTAATCTCAGTATAAATACAGTTGTTTAGTGAACAAACAGCATCATGAAGGCCAAGGAACACACCAGACAGGTCAGGAATAAAGTAGTGGAGAAGATTAAAGCAGGGTTAGGTTATAAAAAAATATCCCAAGCTTTGAACATATAACGGAGCACTGTTCAATCCATCATCCAAAAATGGAAAGAGTATGGCACAACTGCAAACCTATCAAGACATGGCCGTCCACCTAAACTGACAGGCCAGGCAAGGAGAGCATTAATCAGAGAAGCAGCAAAGAGGCCCATAGTAACTCTGGAGGAGCTGCAGAGATCCACAGCTCAGGTGGGAAAATCTGTTTGCAGGAAAACTATTAGTCATGCACTCCACAAATCTGGCCTTTATAGAAGAGTGGCAAGAAAAAAGCCCTTTTTGAAAGAAAGTCGTAAGAAGTCCCGTTTGCATTTTGCAAGAAACCATGTCGGGGACACAGCAAACAGGTGGAAGAAGGTGCTCTGGTCGAATGAGACCAAAATTGTACTTTTTGGCTTAAAAGCAAAACGCTATGCGTGGCGGAAAACTAGCACTGCACATGGTGGTGGCAGCATCATGTTGTGGGGATGCTTTTCTTTAGCAGGGACAGGTAAGCTGGTTAGAGTTGATGGGAAGATGAATGGAGTCAAATACAGGGAAATCTTAGGAAAAAACGAGTCTGCAAAAGATTTGAGACTGGGGCGAAGGTTCACCCTTCAGCAGGACAATGACCCTAAACATACAGCCAGAGCTACAATGTAATGGTTTAGATCAAAGCATATTCATGTGTTAGAATGGCTCAGTGAAAGTCCAGACCTAAATCCAATTGAGAATCTGTGGCAAAACTTGAAAATTAAGAAAAAAAATTTCCGCGCTAATTACTAACACACAAAAAAGTGAAACGAAATATACATGCAGGTGATCATAAATAACACTAATATCTAAAAAAGTGCATATGGACATATAAAAGAAATAATAAAAATCCTTTGAATAAAGTGCCTGTGCAATACAAAAACACGTGGAAGAATATATATACGTGAAGAAGTCACGAGGTACGTGACGTAACGCCGTAGGGAGATTGAGAGGCACCGCAGACCGGAAGTACTCGGACTAATAGTAAGACGGCGATTGCGCCGCTCAAACTTTTCATGCTGGCTTTGTTCTTTTAACATGTACGAGCATTTTTACTCTAAATAAATTCCCTTACTTAAGCAATATTACACTATTGGAGACTCTCTCTCTCTCCTTAATCCGGAGCCAATTCCCCATTCGAACCGACCCCCCCGTTCCCCCCCCCCCCTTCATTTAGGATCACTACGGTGACAGCATCGGTGGAGGTGAGAAGGAGAAGGAAACATATAGAAACGCTGGAGGGATCAACATACAGGAGAGAGAATATACAGATTTGCCCACACTTGTATATTTGAAGGTGAGAGTCCTGTGAGACTTTAGTTTGGAGACATTTTCTTCTATATACCAGGACATTTAGACATCCATTTATTGCATTTCAGCAAGGATATTTGGTTGAGAGACTATATGCTCACCATACAATATTGTTCAATTATATACTCATTTAATTTATTCATGGACACTTTTTCACTGGATTATTGACATCACTTTGAATTACTTGAATTATTTATTTATTCACGTTCACGTATATATATTCTTCCACGTGTTTTTGTATTGCACAGGCACTTTATTCAAAGGATTTTTATTATTTCTTTTATATGTCCATATGCACTTTTTTAGATATTAGTGTTATTTATGATCACCTGTATGTATATTTCGTTTCACTTTTTTGTGTGTTAAGCCCCATACACACGGTCAGACTTCCATCAGACTTTTCCTTGGATTTTTTTCCGAACGGAGTTGGCCGGGCACACCCATAGCATACACACCACAGGACTTTTCTGCAAACTTTCCCAAAACTTTTTGCAACATCACATGGTTTTTCAGCTCTTTACCACCACCCTTTGGTCAACTTCTGCTATTGTTGGTTGATTTTAACATTGGTTGTTTTGTCCATCGGACAAAAGTCCTATGGTTTTCTGTACACATGGTAGGACTTTGCTCCATCGGACTTTTGTTGGGCAAAAGTTTGTCCGTTCGCAGACCCAACTTTTGTCCGATGAAAACAAAACCAAACTCAAAAAAGTTTGTCCGATGGAGCGTACATACGGTCGGATTGTTGGTCCAACTTGCTTAAAACTAAGTTTGTTGGGCAAAAGTCCGACCCTGTGTACGGGGCTTTAGTAATTAGCGCGGAATTTTTTTTTCTTATTTTATCTACTATCGTGTAAGGTGAACACGTTCAGTTACTGCAGCTTTTTGCACATTATCACTTTTTAGACATTTCATTACTCACTATTAGCGCGAAAGATATTATTTTATTCATTAAAACTTGAAAATTGCTGTTCACAGACGCTCTCCGTCCAATCTGACAGCTTGAGCCATTTTGAAAAGAAGAATGGGCAAAAATTTCACTCTCTAGATGTGCAAAGTTGGCAGAGACATACCCAAAAAGACTTGCAGCTGTAATTGCAGCGAAAGGTGGTTCTACAAAGTACTGACTCAAGGAGGGTGAATATAAATGCACGCCACACTTTTCAGATATTTATATGTAAAAAAAATTGAAAACCATTTATCATTTTCCTTCTACTTCCTTACACAATTATGTGCCACTTTGTGTTGGTCTTACAAGTAAAATCCCCAAAAAATACATTTACGTTTTTGGCTGTAACATGACAAAATGTGGAAATTTCAAGTGGTATGAATACTTTTTCAAGGCACTGGAAATAAACTAAATGTAAGTAGACTTGACCCATTTGATAAATAAAAAACAGTTTAAAGCTGAACTCCAATTATGAATTGTATTGTATAGTCCATTGGACATGGACATTGGTCCAGCTTGGCACAATGTAATATGTATATCTCATACATGAGGATCTATTGGGGAAGCTGACAATCACTGCAGCAGTCAAAGCAACTACAGTGATATTTGCTATCTTCTAGGTCCTATGCCAAGTGACTATTTATCTGCACACTGGCCACAATAGTCATCCTGTAAGTGGTTGTAAACCCACTTAAGAAAAAGAAAAAAAAACTAACACCTGCAAGACAAAGGCATAATGAGCTAGTATGCATAGCATACTAGCTCATTATGTAATACTCACCTGGGATTGAAGCCCCCACTGGGGTGCCTGAGTTACTAAAGTCAGCAGCTACAAAAAGTGTAGCTGCTGACTTTTAATAATCAGACACTCACCTGTCCACGGTCCAGCGATGCGGGCGCATGAAGCCCCGCTGCTCTCCCCCTCCTCTCCACGGCGCCGGCATTCTTTCTGTGGGCGCACGGCTGTGGCTTCACATCCAGGCATGCTGTGAATGGCCAGGGCAATCTTCTGGGACCTGTGACGTGTCCCAGAAGATTGCAGGGAGAAGGGGGGAGAGGTGAACTTCTTTCCGGCACCGTGGAGCCACAGGAGGAAGTCGGAGCTGGATGCCTCTAAAAAGAGGGTATCCGCCCCCCCCCCCCAAAATAATGACATGCCAAATGTCATCTGCACCTAAAGCGGAAGTTCCATTTTTGGATGGAACTCCACTTTAAGATCATACCTGGAGTTCAGCTTTAAAAGTTCTAGAAATTTGCATAAGGCTATAAGTGGAAACAATTTGCATGATATATAGTTGTGGAAAATCTTCTATTTGTGTATATAGGATTTTACTTTTGTGATCTCCACAGTTTACTTGGTTTGTAGTGTAATACAACAACGATAAATATTAGAGCTTCAATCCTTATTTTTGAAGAATTCTTACTGGACGGGGCCATTTAATGTGATATCACCAGATGATGTAAGAAGAGAGCCAAACACACCCAATCCTCCCTCACTGTAGAACATTTTCTGTAAACTTGGAACACATTTAAAAATTTCTGAGCTATACCTTATGTCAGCCTTTCAAAACCTTTTTACTGTAGAGTTCCCACTGAAATCATTTTTAGGTCTCAGGGAACCCCTGGTAATACGAATTCATTGAGGGTGAAATGCCCCTTATAATGGTAGCCAGTGAAAAGAATGCCACCCTTACAGACATCTAAACAGATTATCATGCAGTTGGTGCTGCCAAGTGGTGTTGATCCAGGAACTGTCCAAGCACCATCAAATGAGAGGTTAGTTAGCCCTCAAGCAAGCTCTGGGGGAACCCCACGGTTTTACACAACCTTGGCGGCGATCAGCTACTCTGTGTCACATTCAGAGTCAGTGAGTTAGCAAAGACTCTGTGTTTGTAGATTGTTACTATTTCCTTCCAAGCTCCAAAGAAATACTAATTAGCGTCAGAGTAAATTGTCCATTACTCTTTCGTCCATGGACCGACACAGCTTCTCTATTGACAAAGTGGGTATTATCCGTTAATTAGGAGTGACTAGGCAGAAAAACTTGTAAAAAGTGTTGCATCACACCTTCTACAGTACCGCCCAGGGGGCGGACCCTCTGGGTATACCCTCTCAGTCTGCACATCGCAGATCAGTTTTTTTCTGTCTAGCAAGGAGTAGGACATGGCTCCCTTCGGGCTCATTGGTCCGGGGAAAAAAGATATATATATTTTTTATTTTTTTGCTACATTTGTTGTTTCCTGCGATCTTCGATCAACTGCCGACTGGGTGACAGGCTGGATCCTCGATCCTTGTAGTCTCCCCAGTTTCGGCCATCGAGCGTGTGCCGACCCTAGCTACGCGCTGGGTTTTCCACGACATGCCCGTCGCTCCACGGGTGGCCGGTGAGCCTACGCTCCAGGGCCTGCATCGGACCGCTCAGCTTCGGCTGACCTTACGGCCGAGTCGCAGCAGCCTGGCCGGTGAGCTTACGCTCCAAGGCTTGCATCGGACCGCTCAGCTTCGGCTGACCTTACGGCCGAGTCGCAGCAGCCTGTCCGGTGAGCGTCATGCTCCAGGGCATACATATGATCGTCCCTTCTGGGTCCAATCACAGCATGCCTGGCCAACAGTCACCTTCCGTGCGCGGACGATGATCTGTTTGGAATGTCTTCCAGCAGAATACATGCAGGATAGGTAAGTAAAACTCCCCTGCCTCGGCTGGGTGATTTAGCTGGACATTCCTGGAGAGATCAAGTAAGTGGTTGTGGCCCCTTTCTTCCCTCTCTCCCTGCCTTTCCCTCCTCCCTGGGCTTCTAGCTAAAGGTTGCTGGGTGCTGGGGGTCACCTAGGGGGTCCCACTGGAGCGGGGCTGGCTGTAACTAACATTTAAAAGAAATGTCATTTTTGCTTACCTGTGTTTCTGTGTCTCCATGCTGTCGGCGGCCATTTTGAGGTGGTCCATGCCAAGTTTGGCCTCTTGTAACTGCCTGGCGGCCATCTTCCTGTAGTTCGGCCACACCCACTGGCCCCTATCAGGTGATCGGCGGCCATGTTTGTCCACCCTGTATGCAGATATTGCCGTTCGGCGGCCATCTTTTTTGTAGGCTATGGCTGCCTGACCTCTATCTTCTGTCGGCGGCCATTTTCTTAGAGCCCACATTATCTTCCATACAGACGGTTTTGGCAACCATTTTGCGAGAGCCTCCGGCCTCTAGGGTGCATTACACTGGCGCGAAAATTCACACAGGAAGTGCTGATAAAAGAAGCAGACTGACACAGCAGCAAGGGGACAGCATCATAGGCGCAGCATAGCAGTACCTATCCAGGGTGGTGAGTCCTCTGGGTAACCCAGCATCTCTGCAGCGCAGGAGGGTGGCCTATTGATATCTTGCCTGGAGCCCTGTGAGTGTCAGCGTGTGGTCAGCATGGCATCTGAGCCAGATGTCTTCTCCCCTGAAACACCAGATTTAGCAGCTGGTGTCCCTGAGGTGTCTATGGACGCTATGTCGGCAATCCTAGAGGCGTTTGCTGCCAGGGTGGAAGCAGCACACGGGAATACAGGGGGTAATAAACGCCCCCGTCCCCTGCAATCTTCTGGGGATATTTCTGATGCAGAACCAGGTCCAGCTACGGCTCATGGCCCAGATTCTGATGCATCAGAGACTGCAGACCGTGACCGATCGGACAGTGAGGAGGACTCCAAGTCCAGGTCAGTACGCGAGACGGCTTTGGTATCTGACCTTATTACTGCAGTGCGGGATACGCTAAAGTTGGAAAGGACTGAAGAAGTAGCAGATACTCCAGTCCCCTTTGGGTTTCGTAAACCTGCCCGCACTGCTAAGGTGTTCCCTTGTGTGTCTTATTTTGACAAACTCTTATACAAGGAATGGGAGAACCCACTGAGGGTCTTTACAGCCCCAAAGAGGTTTGCAGTACGGTACCCCTTTGAGGAGAGTTTTCTGAAGATATGGACCTCTCCCCCTATAGTGGACCCTTCGGTGTCCAGACTTAATAGAGCCACCACTATTCCAGTAGAAGGGGCTCCTGTTTTCAAGGACCCTGTGGATAAGAAGGCTGAAGCACTCGCTCGCTACCTATACTCAGTGGTAGGCTCAGCAGTACGCCCGGCATTGGCGGGGGCCCTAGTGTCTCAGACACTTACTGAATGGGCAAAATTGCTACTCCAGGGGTTAAAGGAGCGAGATGCTCCTCCTAATGAGATAACTTTGGCCGACCAGTTGGTCCAGGGCCTTAAGTTTGTCTGCGAGTCAGACATGGATACTATTCCCCTGCTGTCAAGAGCTTCGGTTTATGCAGTAGCAATACGCCGCCTGATCTGGCTAAAGGGCTGGTCTGCGGACCAGACTTCCAAGAAAGCCCTATTGGATCTGCCTTTTAAGGGCGACAGACTTTTTGGGGCTTCTCTGGATGACATCATCAAGGATGCTACAGGAGGTAAAAGCACTTTGCTTCCCCAAACTAGCAAGGGTAGGGGACCACGCCAAGGGCAAGGCCCCTCCTTTACTGCACGTAAGCGGTTTTTTCGCCCTCTTAAGGCGACAGGGAAAAGACCCCAGGCCGATAAAGCGCCTGCCCAAGGACAAAAGCGTCCTTGGTCCCGCAGACCCAACAAGCCTGTGGACAAATCTGCGTCCACATGAAGGTCCGCCCCCACCCAGCTCTCGGGTGGGGGGACGTCTTCGCAAATTCGCGACTCAGTGGACTGCTCTAGTCTCCGACAGGTGGGTTTGCGAAGTAATCTCCTCAGGCTACAAGATAGAATTTCTCTCTTGTCCACCAGACAGATTCATCACCTCCAATCTCCAGCTACTACCGACCCGTCGGGAGGCCCTGTATGGGGCGGTCCAGGGTCTACTGGAACGCGGGGTAGTTATTCCAGTTCCAGAACAGGAACGGGGTCAGGGTTTTTACTCAAATCTGTTCATTGTGCCAAAGAAGGAGGGGGTTCGTCCAATCTTGGATCTCAGAGCCCTCAATTGCTTTGTGAAGGTACAAAGATTTCGGATGGAGTCGGTTCGATCCGTAGTCACGGCTCTCCATCCGGGGGACTTTCTGGCCTCTTTGGACATCAAGGACGCATACCTGCATGTCCCCATATACTCCAGACACCAGAGGTTTCTGCGATTTGCTATCGGGAAGAACCACTACCAGTTTGTGGCCCTCCCGTTTGGCCTTGCCTCAGCACCCAGGACGTTCACCAAGGTGCTCGCTCCGATTCTGGCACTTCTAAGACAGCGGGGTATCGCTATCACAGGTTACTTGGACGACCTTCTGCTGAAGGGCCCTTCAAGCTCAGAATTAGAGGTAAGCGTGTCCATTACCTGTCAGACTCTTCGAGACTGTGGTTGGATACTAAACACGCAAAAGTCAGTATTGGTGCCCACTCAACGCCTAGTGTACCTGGGGTTGATTCTGGATTCCTCAGAGGCAAAGGTATTCCTCCCTGTGGAGAAGTTGCAGACCCTCCGGGCTGCAGTACGGCAGCTGACTTCCAGGAATTGGTCGTCACTCCGTTTTTGCATGCGAGTGTTGGGCCTCATGGTAGCCTCCTTCGAGGCGGTCCCATATGCTCAATACCACACTCGAGTGTTACAGAGGGAAGTTCTGTCCAGATGGAACAGATGCCCTTCATCTCTGGATTATCAAATCCGAGTGAGCCACCTAGTCAGGAGATCCCTGGTATGGTGGCTGACAGCACCGGCTCTAATGGCCGGGAAGTCATTTCTTCCGGTTTACTGGATAGTGATCACGACGGACGCCAGCCTTACAGGTTGGGGGGGGAGTCTGGGGTGTCCAGTCGGCGCAAGGTCGCTGGACCCCAGAGGAAGCCCGCCTGCCGATCAATGTCCTGGAGATCCGGGCGATCAAGCTGTGCCTCTTCAAATGGTCTCAGAGACTGCAAGGGCGTCCAGTCAGGATCCAGTCAGACAACGCCACAGCAGTGGCATATGTCAATCATCAAGGAGGAACAAGAAGCTCAGCTGCAGCATCGGAGATCGCTCGCATCCTGAAGTGGGCAGAGAGGAGCGTACCGGCACTGTCGGCCGTGTACATTCCGGGTGTGGAAAACTGGCAGGCGGACTACCTGAGCCGCCAGATGCTGGACCAGGGAGAATGGTCCTTACACCCGGAGGTGTTCCAACTCCTCTGCCAAAGATGGGGCACACCAGATCTTCTGGCTTCCCGACTCAATCGGAAGGTATTGAGGTTTGTGGCCCGGTCAAGAGACCCATGGGCAGACGCAACGGACGCGTTGGTAGCATCGTGGGGCCAGTATCGGCTAATCTATGCCTTCCCTCCCTTAAGGCTTCTTCCTCTTCTGCTCCGCAGAGTGGAGGCAGAGGGAATTCCAATGATCCTAATCGCTCCAGATTGGCCTCAGTGTCCTTGGTACGCCGATCTAGTACGTCTGGTAGCAGACGTCCCCTGGCGCCTACCACTACGGAAGGACCTGCTGTCGCAAGGTCCCATATTCCATCCTGCTTTACAGTCATTGGCTTTAACGGCATGGCTGTTGAGAACCAGGTACTGAGAGACCGGGGCCTGTCAGACTCAGTAATTTCTACTATGAGAAGTGCTCGGAAACCGTCCTCTAGGAAGGTCTATCACCGCACTTGGAGGGCCTACATCTCCATGTGTGAGGAAATGAAATGGCATCCACGTACCTATTTGGTTTCCAGAATCCTGCTGTTTTTACAGCATGGGGTAGACCAAAGGCTTGCCCTAAGTACGATTAAGGGACAGATATCTGCCCTGGCTGTCTTTTTTCAGCGACCCCTGGCGACTCACTCTCTCGTGAGTACATTTGTGCAGGGGGTTCGACATGTGGCCCCTCCGGTCCGCCCCCCGTTACCTCCGTGGGACTTGAACCTGGTCCTCTCGGTGCTTCAGAAGGCACCGTTTGAGAATATTAGAGATATTCCCCTGTTGACACTTTCTCAGAAGGTGGTCTTTTTGGTGGCTGTTACGTCAGTTAGACGAGTCTCTGAGCTGGCAGCCTTGTCCTGCAAGGCTCCCTATTTGATTTTCCACAAGGATAAGGTGGTGCTGCGGCCGCAGCCTTCCTTTCTTCCGAAGGTCGTTTCGGCTTTTCATCTCAACGAAGACATTGTACTTCCATCCTTGTGTCCTCAGCCGTCGAATCCTAAGGAGTCGGCGTTGCATTCCTTGGACGTTGTCCGAGCTTTGAGAGTATACATATCTGCTACTTCCCTGTTCCGGAAGTCAGACTCACTGTTTGTTTCGGTGGCTGGTCCCAAGAAGGGCCAAGCAGTCTCATCGGCCACCATCTCTAGGTGGATCCGACAGATAGTAATCCAGGCTTACGCCTTAAAGGGTCAGGCGCCCCCCTTTCCTGTCACGGCGCATTCGACCAGGGCAATAGGTGCCTCTTGGGCTTTCCGACATCAAGCGTCTGTTTCCCAACTATGTAAAGCGGCGACTTGGTCGTCCGCTCACACTTTCACAAAATTCTACAAAGTTGATGTAGGTGCATCTTCGGATGCCTCTTTCGGCCGCAAGGTTTTGCAGGCGGCTGTTTAGAGTTGCAACTCCTCCGTTGGAGGAGTGCTGTTTTGTGTTTTGGGGTGAAGTTTGTTTTTATGCTGTTACCACCCCTCGTTTTTTCTCTGACACTGCTTTGGGACGTCCCACTTTGTCAATAGAGAAGCTGTGTCGGTCCATGGACGAAAGAGTAAATAGGATTTTTTACTCACCGTAAAATCCTTTTCTCTGAGTCCATGGACCGACACAGCACCCACCCCTCCTTTTAAGTTTGTACTGCTTTTTGACGAACTGATCTGCGATGTGCAGACTGAGAGGGTATACCCAGAGGGTCCGCCCCCTGGGCGGTACTGTAGAAGGTGTGATGCAACACTTTTTACAAGTTTTTCTGCCTAGTCACTCCTAATTAACGGATAATACCCACTTTGTCAATAGAGAAGCTGTGTCGGTCCATGGACTCAGAGAAAAGGATTTTACGGTGAGTAAAAAATCCTATTTTCGTATGAGATTGTGTGTCTGTGGTAGGGTACGGAAATGAGATTATATACAACGGGGAAGAATGTAATGTGTTTGGACAGAGTTGTCGGGATGTAGCATATACTGTATATTACTTTTACTACTCCTAGTACCAATGCATACAATAGTTTTAGTTTTTGTGAGAGTTAACTTGCTTCAAAAATATGACTTACAATCCCTGACAAGGGGATACTTCATGCCAGCTTTCTGTAACTTTGAGACATTTCTGCAGATTGTTAGACACTGGATGTAATTTATTGCACTCGGTTAGCAGAAAGCTAATGAGCTCATCTTGTACCATACGGAGCAGCTAGTGTTTCCTTTTCAGAAGTGCAGGGATCTAGTGGTGAATCAGTGTCTAGCTCTGCACTCCAGCCTTTATCCTCTCAAAAGAAAAAAAAAGAAAAAATCTGCTGACAAAACTCAAGAAGAATTCAGAAATGGGAAATAAAAGGCCAGATTTGTACTTTTCTTTTTTGGACAGGATGTAATGTGTGACTGTTTATTAAGAAATGCCTAATAAAATTGTCATAAAATGTATTAATGCACTAAATATGAATTACTCGTTGGTTCATGTTTAAAGTATGTCTAAATACTTCTTGTTAAAAAAAAAAAAAGTATGTCTAAATACAAAACGTATTTGTTTTAGTTTTGGATACAGTAGGGAACAGTTTAATCTTCACCCATTGCAATGACTTGGCCTCTGCTGCACATATGTCAGTTTTTTCATTCGCCTAGGCGAATCAAGTAAGTGCCCTGGGCTCCTCCTGGGATATGTGGCATACATATCCCAAGAGGCACCGGGAGCCCATTCGTCAAATGAGAAGGGGGGCTGGCCTAATGGCGCGTCAACAGTAGGCTGCACCAGAACCTGGAAGAGCTGGTGTTCTGCCGAATAAGTTCCGCCCGGCGGATAAGGACCCCCCTGTACTGCGCAGGCACGGCGCTTGCACAGTACGAACCTCAACGGAGCCTCCGAAAATAGCCAAACATGTAGAGCTGAGAGTCAGCTCTACACGGTACCTGCGCAATGAGTATGACACATGCCGCATGCTCCAGATGCTAGTGCTACTCTTCAGGGGGCGGGGGTGATTTTACCAATAAAGTACACGTCCTAGCGGGGGGTCTGTGCATCATTTTAAAATAGAGCGTCTTTTGTGAGTTAAATGTACAAATCCGCCCATCAACATTGCAAACCCCGCCCATCAACACGCCCCGCTAAGACGTGTACTTTATTGGTAAAATCACCACCGCCCCTTGCAGAGTAGCGCTAGCATCGGGAGCGTGCGGCATGTGTTATAGCTTACTCTCTAGATGTGCAAAGTTGGCAGAGACATACCCAAAAAGACTTGCAGCTGTAATTGCAGCGAAAGGTGGTTCTACAAAGTACTGACTCAAGGAGGGTGAATATAAATGCACGCCACACTTTCCAGATATTTATATGTAAAAAAAATTGAAAACCATTTATCATTTTCCTTCCACTTTCTTCCACAATTATGTGCCACTTTGTGTTGGTCTTACAAGTAAAATCCCCAAAAAATAAATTTACGTTTTGGCTGTAACATGACAAAATGTGGAAATTTTCAAGTGGTCTGAATACTTTTTCAAGGCACTGCAAATAAACTAATGGTGGTAAGTAGACTTGACCCATTTGATAAATAAAAAACAGTTTAAAGCTGAACTCCAATTATGAATTTTATTATATAGTCCATTGGACATGGACATTGGTCCAGCTTGGCACAATGTAATATGTACTGTATATCTCATACATGAGGATCCATTGGGGAAGCTGACAATCACTGCAGATGTCAAAGTAACTACAGGGATATTTGCTATCTTCTAGGTCCTATGCCAAGTGGCAATTTATCTGCCGTAGATATCGGTGCAAGTCTCTATTGTAAATATCTCCTAAACCGTGTAGGTTTAGGAGATATTTCTTGCACCTACAGGTAAACCTTAATCTAGGCTTACCTGTAGGTAAAAGTGGTTGTACAGGGTGTACAACCACTTTAAGCAGAGCACCTGGTATTTTTTCAATAACTACAGGGCTTCCCCTATGCACACTGACCACAGGGGGTTGCTCATTTGGCACTGCCACCATTCACAGATTGCCTTGAATTTTTTTCAATGGATGCTAGGCATAATCTAATTGGATGAGGTGAAGATTGTTATGGCATTGCCCTCCTTTCCACCTTGTACAATTAAAGAACACCTATTTTTTTTTTTTTTTAAATACAAGACATTCTTTTGAGCAAACGACCCTCTGTGGTCAGCATGCAGGTGGGATGCCATTAAGCAGCTAGAGACTATCACTGTGGTAACGCCAACTACTACAGTGATTATCAGCTTCCCCAGCGGATCCCCAGGTGGGCATATTTGCATTGTGCCAAGCTTGACCAATGTAAATATGTAATTAAAGCGGAGTTCCGCCAATTTTTTTTAAAAAAGTCAGCAGCTACAAAAAGTGTAGCTGCTGACTTTTAATAATCAGACACTCACCTGTCCACGGTCCAGCGATGCGGGCGCATGAAGCCCCGCTGCTCTCCCCCTCCTCTCCACGGCGCCGGCATTCTTTCTGTGGGCGCCCAGCTGTGGCTTCACATCCAGGCACGCTGTGAATGGCTGGGGAAATCTTCTGGGACCTGTGACGTGTCCCAGAAGATTGCAGGGAGAAGGGGGGAGAGGTGAACTTCTTTCCGGCGACACGGAGCCCCAGGAGGAAGTCGGAGCTGGATGCCTCTAAAAAGAGGGTATCCGCCCCCCCCCCCTAAATAATGACATGCCAAATGTCATCTGCACCTAAAGCGGAAGTTCCAGTTTTTGATGGAACTCCGCTTTTAAGATCATACCTGGAGTTCAGCTTTAAAAGTAGAATTTGCATAAGGCTATAAGTGGAAACAATTTGCATCATATATAGTTGTGGAAAATCTTCTATTTGTGTATATAGGATTTTACTTTTGTGATCTCCGCAGTTTACTTGGTTTGTAGTGTAATACAACAACAGGAAGTGAGAGGAAATTTCTCCATAAGGGAGGAAACACCTTCTCTTAGACAGCTGTCATTATAATACAGGTGTCCCCATTTGGTGATTTCCCTCCGCCTCCTGTTCTGGTGATAGGTGTAAAATTTAGGAATTGTGTCCCACTTACCATGGTCAACCAGGACAAATAGAGAGGGTGAATCCCCCCGCTGGGAACACAGACAGCAATAAAAACATTAAAACATAACATAAAACATAAAAGCATTTCATCACTTTATTTGGCACACTTTTAAGAAGTATTAAACCCCAAATCAAAAATGAATTATATTGCAGTTTACCAATTCTTTGATATGGTTTCCTTATTAGTTTTCTTTTTTTGGCTTTCTTCCTTCATTTTTATCTGTCAATTACATGTGTGGTAAGGACTGCCTCTTTTCCAAAAAGTGATCCATGCTCAGATCGCTTTTCAAAGTCATTTGACAAATGGTGAGGAGGCACTATGTCACCCCCCACCACTTGTTTTAAGCCCCTACACTACCACACCAAAACTGCATGCATTTCTCAGATTATAAGCTGTATTAAATTGTATTGTAATTGTACTATTTATGTTGTAAAGCACAGCTTAAACTGTTGGCGCTATATAAACCCTGTATAATAATAATACGGTATATATAGCTTTGTAGCTCTGACCCATTAACTTGAGTGGGTAGTGCCCACCAAACATGATAGGGGTTTAAATCTTGCCTCGAAGCAAAGCATTATTGGCGTGGCATGTGCACACCTTGTTTGCCTCATTTGAAACGTAAGCATTTGCAACTTAAGCTTCGTTCTTCTCAAGATCTCCTGCTCTCTAGCTCTCTCATCGCCTGCTCCCATGCTCGTCTCCAGGACTTTTCCAGAGCCTCTCCAAGCCTATGGAACTCCTTACCCCAATCTGTCCGTCTATCTCCTTCTCTATTAGCTTTTAGACGATCCCTAAAAACCCTCCTCTTCAGAGAAGCCTATCCTACCCACACCTAACAACTGTATTTTCATTTTGTCCACCTGATCATCGCCCACAGCTACTACCCTTTGTTTCACTTGACCCTCCCTTCTAGACTGTAAGCTCTAACGAGCAGGGCCCTCTGACCCCTCTGTATTGAATTGTATTGTGACTGTACTGTCTTCCCTGATGTTGTAAAGCTCTGCGCAAACTGTTGGCGCTATATAAATCCTGTTCAATAATAATAATAGTTGTCAACGGTCCAGAATTTCTCGAGACATTCCTGGTATATAAATCCTGTCCCGGTCTTACCGTGTCCCAGAATATTTCACGGGAAATTGGCATTTTCACGATTTTTCACCAGAGGTCAGGGCCGGCACTAGTGAATTGTCTCTGCCGCCATTTTACAGAAGACCAGCTCTCGTGAGGAAGAAACGAGAGGCGGAGCCCGGGTGGCTGCTCCATTTCTATTGGCAGCCGCTTTCATTGCCACCTAGGATCTGCCTATTTTTCTTCCCTTCGGCCTCCACGAGAGCTGGGCTTCTGTAAATGGCGCAGAGACCGAATCACTGATACAAGGCAGCATGGACTAGCTGCATCTGTGGTGACAAAGTGCGCTGTATCTGTGGTGACAAGCTGCATCTGTGGTGCCAAGTTAGCACTGTATCTGTGGTGCCCAGTGAGCGCTGTATCTGTGGTGACCAGTGAGCGCTGTATCTGTGGTGACAAGTGAGCGCTGTATCTGTGGTGACAAGTGAGCGCTGTATCTGTGGTGCCCAGTGAGCGCTGTATCTATGGTGACAAGTGAGCGCTGTATCTGTGGTGCCCAGTGAGCGCTGTATCTGTGGTGACAAGTGAGCGCTGTATCTGTGTTGACAAGTGAGTGCTGTATCTGTGGTGACAAATAAGCACTGTATCTGTGGTAACAAGTGCGCTGTATCTGTGGTGCCCAGTGAGCGCTGTATCTGTGGTGACAAGTGAGCGCTGTATCTGTGGTGACAAGTGAGCGCTGTATCTGAGGTGACAAGTGTGCTGTATCTGAGGTGACAAGTGAGCGCTGTATCTGTGGTGACAAGTGAGCGCTGTATCTGTGGTGACAAGTGAGCGCTGTATCTGTGGTGACAAGTGAGCGCTGTATCTGTGGCGACAAGTGAGCGCTGTATCTGTGGCGACAAGTGAGCGCTGTATCTGTGGCGACAAGTGAGCGCTGTATCTGTGGCGACAAGTGAGCGCTGTATCTATGGTGACAAGTGTGCTGTATCTGTGGTGACAAGTGAGCGCTGTATCTGTGGTGACAAGTGAGCGCTGTATCTGTGGTGACAAGTGAGCGCTGTATCTGTGGCGACAAGTGAGCGCTGTATCTGTGGCGACAAGTGAGCGCTGTATCTGTGGCGACAAGTGAGCGCTGTATCTGTGGCGACAAGTGAGCGCTGTATCTATGGTGACAAGTGTGCTGTATCTGTGGTAACAAGTGTGCTGTATCTGTGTTGACAAGTGAGCTGTATCTGTGGTGACAAGTGAGCGCTGTATCTGTGGTGACAAGTAAGCACTGTATCTGGGGTGACAAGTGAGTGCTGTATCTGTGGTGACAAGTGAGCGCTGTCTCTGTGTTGACAAGAGCGCTGTATTTGTGGTGACAAGTGAGTGCTGTCTCTGTGTTGACAAGTGCGCTGTATCTGTGGTGACAAGTGAGCCAAGCTGCATCTGTGGTCCCAAGTGAGTGCTGTCAGCCAAGTGAGTGCTGTATCTGTATCATGGCTGATGACTAAAGACTAATATCCGAAACCCGTAGGATGTTTTACAGCTTTGTACATGCATTTAATAAAGAAATACTGTTTTGGATGTCATCCTGAGTGCCGGCCATCCCTTTCCTTTATTCTAGTAATTTTTATATTGCCTTTAGTACAACTTTAATTTGGACATAAACTAAACAATCTGATTGCACAATAACCTTTAAACTGGTCATACACTATATAATCTGATTGTACAATCTCGGTACAATCGTCTTTAAATTTACAAAAACAATGTCATAGGAGAACACATACAGTATAAAAAATCTATTCAATTTCTAGCAAATTGGGCAGGCTCTTTCCTGCATAGTTGGTGGCAGATCTTAAGAAGCTTGTGCAATCAGATTATATGGTCACCTCTGGAGCCCTTTCACACTGGAGCGCCCATAGCGTCGGCGGTAAAACGCCGCTATTTTTACCGCCGACGCTATGGGCGGTTTTACCCCCCGCTAGCGGCCAAGAAAGGGTTAAAACCGCCGCAATGCGCTGCTGAAGCAGCGCATTGCGGGCGGTATAGCCACACTGTCCCATTCATTTCAATGGGCAGCAGCGGTGGAGGAGCGGTAAACACACCGCTCCTTCACCGCTGCAAAGATGCGGTTAGCAGGACTTTTTCTAACGTCCTGCTAGCGCCACGCTCCAGTGTGAAAGCCCTCGGGCTTTCACACTGGAATGAATGGGGCAGTAGTTTAGCAGCGTTTTGCAGGCGCTATTTTTAACGCTATAGCGCCTGCAAAACATTCCAGTGTGAAAGGGGTCTAAGGGTACTTTCACACTGAAGAGCTGGGTGCATCAGCGGTAAAGTGACGATATTTTTAGCTGTGCTTTACCGTAGTTTTTGCCACGATTTTCGGCCGCTAGCGGGGCGGGTTTAACCCCCATTAGCGGCTGAAAAAGGGTTAAACCCGCCTGCAAAAACGCCGCTTTGCGTCATTTTGCGGGCGCTTTGGAGGCTCTGCCCCATTGATTTCAATAGGCAGGGGCGCTGTAGGAGCGATATATTCATCGCTCCTACAGCGCCTCAAAGATGCGGCTGGCAGAACTTTTTTTACAGTCCTGCCAGCGCAACGCTCCAGTGTGAAAGCTTTCACACTGGATATAAAGGAGCGGCTCTTTCAGGGCGCTTTGTGGGCACTATTTTTAGCGCAATAGCGCCTGCAAAGCGCCTCAATGTGAAAGCAGCCTTAGGGTTGGTTCACATGAAAATGTGGGAAAGGAGTGTTCCATGAATGTTTCCTGTACTCTAGGTGAACGTGCTGCCCAAACGAGAGCGTGCGGTTTCCAATGTAAAGCACTATGCAAACTGTTGGCGCTATATAAATCTTGTATAATAATAATAATAATCTTTCAAACGCAATACATTTGCGACTATCAGATCACATGGTAACACAGTACCATACAGTTTGGTGCAGTGTAATCTGAAAAATAGTGCTTTTACTACTTTTTCCGCATTCCGATGCATGTTACAGCCCATTCAAATTAATAGGTGGTCAAAAGTGCACTGCGTGGGAATGCATGGAATTGCGCAGGAATCCTGTGTTATGCTGTGAACCAGTGTAAAGGGCCAGTTCACAATGCAATTTCTGCATTTCTGCATTTGCGTTTTTGATGCATTCCAGTGCCCCCCCCCCTTTTTTCTTCATCTCATTTTAGGACATATGCAATCCGCAATATGCATTTTATCACGTTCCAGATGTATTCCATACAGAAATAAATACAATTTTATTTTTCTTGTTTTCTTCTTTTATTGACTGCACTGGAACACACTGCACTGGTGTTAACTAGGGCCATTGGAGTCCATATTAAACACTGTTGATGCACAGTTTGATGCAGAATTAGAATGCGCTGGACTGTGTCTGGTGTGAACCAACCCTAAGGCTATAGGTTCCCATCTATGCAACGCTGCGAGCTGTATTTGTGCAAGCATGGCAGCCCATTGATTTTAATGGGCTGCTGTGCGTGCGTTTCATGCAGGAAAAAGGTTTCCGGCACATTTTTGGAAATGCAGCCACAGGGAAATCGCATATTGTTTTTTCAACATGTAATCTCCCACAACCAAAAATGCGCTGCGTTTTTAGATGTGTAGGGCTGCCATTAAGAATGAATGAGTCTCGGTTCAACCTGGGCCGGCTTCAAAGTAGTCCGACTCTGAAGCCGCTCCACACAGTGCGACTTCAGCACGGCTTGCAAATGACTTCTTTAATAGAAGCTAATGCAAGCAGCTCCGAAGTTGCCCCAAAGTAGTACAGGAACCTTTATCTAATTTGGAGCGTTTTGAGTCGCTCTGATTAGAACTGTTCCATTGCACTGAATGTAGCACGACTATCAGAACGCTAAGTCACCTGACAGGTCGCCCCAGTGTGAACCGGCACTGACAGTCTGCAAAAAGCAGCGCAATTAGGCTTCGGGTCGTTGTGGGGGCGGGAACAGGTGAGATTTACACACTGTCAAGCACCCGTAACCATCCGCACAAATGTGAACCTAGCCTAAAGGCCGGTCTGGGTGCAGCGAGATTTTATTTTATAGTGGTAGTACTGTAAATATCTCCCAAACATGCGCCGTTTAGGAAATATTTACTTGTGTAGCAGTCGGTGACGTCACCAGCGCATGCGTCCTGAAAGAACGGCATACTCATGCTGTTCTTTTAGAGCTCTGCGCTGTGGCCGTGATTCCAGCGCGCATACATGGGAATGATGTCATTGCAGCTCTGCCATTCAAACAGCCGGAGCCTGCGAACCCGGGAGGAAGACGGGATAAAGATGAAAGCCTTGTCAGTGGTGACAGTGAACAGCTGGAGGGTGCTGTGATCAAGGCTTGTAAGCCAGAATGTGTGAGCCCCTGTATATTTTTACTCTCTTTTTTTTTTATGCACCAATAAAGAAGCAACAAGGACGTTTGGAGCTTCCAGCTCTATTCTTTGAATTTAGGTAAGTTTCACATAATGTGCTAGTATGCGATGCATACTAGCACAATAGAACATTGCCTTGCAGCAGAAAAAAAAAGTTTTTTTTTTTTTTGCTCAGTTTACTACCGCTTTAATTAAACGCACAGTTACTGTACCATGTGATCCGGTGCATGCAAACACATTATGTTTGTGACCTGTGCTTGGGGTGTTAGGTTAACACTGACACCCGCTGCAGATCGCAAGTGCAGTGCCTTTTGAACTTGGTGCGGGAAACTTTTCCCAGTTTCCCACACCGCGTTTTGATGTAAACCAGCACCACTAAAGAAGATTGTACAATCAGATTGTATAGTGTATGATCAGCTTTTCATAGGACACTAATGGCATGTACACACACGATCAGAAAATTGTACAAAAAATACAGCTTTCTAAGCGATTGTATGATTATCTTATTGTTAGTAAGCTTTCGATAGCTGATCACGACAGTTCATCCGATATTATCCGATGGGACAAGCAGGAAAAAATTTCTTTTATGATACCAGATTGTGCAATTTTCGTTTAATCAGTACAGTTGTCATTCGAAAGTACAATAGAAATACACTACAACACATCACTTCCGAATTTTCTATTGTGTTGTAAGAGAATTCTAGTAACTTTCAATATCAGATCAGCATGCAAAAAAATAGACGATCGATTCGTCAGATAATCTCATCCTGTGTGCAAGGAATTAGTAAGTAGGTAAAGTTATATAATATGTCCGATGTTTATTTTTCTGAGCAGTTGTTACTTGTACATGTTGTTACTAGATGTTTGTAAACCAGGGATGCCAACTTTCAGTAAATTTACAAACAGTTTGTAAAATCCATAATTGTTGCATCTGTCCATGAATGTCAGTTACAGACATGCAGCCTACATGTCCGCAATGGACATTCATGGACAGATGCAAAAAGTAAGGATTTTACAAACTGTTCATAAATTTACTGAAAGTTGGCAACCCTGTTGTAAACATAGAAAAACATATTGTGGGTAGCAAAGACACCAACTATCAGTAATAATAGGACGATGTGTCATAGATGTGTATAGTGTTATATAGAGGATAGTATAAATCAGGTTTGATGGGTGTAGCCCCCCCTAGTTGGTGTAGTAGTGTAGCTGAGTGTGCAGTGCTGAGCACATAGTGGGGATTGTAGTGGTGATGTAGGATACTCGGTTCTCAGTGGTGATGTGGACAGTGTGTGTGTGTATTGTGCTCATGCATTACTTACTTCCCAGTGATGAACTGACTCCTGGAGGGTGAGCAGATCGGCTGGACATAGTAGTTCTCCAGCTTGACTCCCTGTGCCGCTAATGTATCCAGGGTAGGAGTTCTGATCTCCGATCCGTGGTACCCAATGTCCCTGTATCCCTGATCATCAGCCAGGATGAAGATGATGTGAGGCTGATCCCCCACTTCTCTCCCCAGGATGTCTTCTTCTTCTTCTTCCACCACACCTTTGTCCAAGGACAGGTATCCATAGGTCATGATGCTCACCATAGACAGGGCAGCCAGTGCCCCCAGCCCCGGCATTTTCACCCAGCCAGCCTGCCCCATTCCAGGCTCAGTCAGGGGTCAGCCCAGCATAGCCTAGTAGCCATGTGCTGTGTAGGGGTCAGCAAAGTGACCATTTGTCCACCCCACCCCCCACCCTGACCTAAGTTTAGGTGAGTCACTATCCAGCTCCCTGCTGGAGGAATGTGCTGGGAACTTTGGTTTCCAGGACACAGCAGCAGTACTTATAAAAGTTGCTTATTCCTGCTCTACTTATTCCTGCTCTACTTCTACTTATTCCTGCTCTACTTCCCAGCTGCACAGCGAAAGAAGTGTAGTGGGAGCATCTGGCTGTTGTTGGCAGGCTCTTCTATGCTCCCCAGTCCATCCTGGTGCTTGTCTGCCACCCAATAACTTGGAGAAGGGCAGATCTCAGTGCAGAAGTGCCCTCAGGCTGAAGTCCCTTCCATCTGAGCAGGGCTGGGCTTTCTGCATCCAGCAGGATGAGAACACATGTACTGCTTGATGCCAGGCAGATGGAGACTGAGAAAGGCACAGGAGAGTTTAGAAGAAACTTCTCATGGATATCTGAGCTCCAGCAAGCAAGGGCTGCCTGCACATTCTCCTCTTCTCCTCCCTTGGATGTACTGAATAATGGAATTGTCTGGGGAACTTGCTCCCCTTCCTGCTGCATGGGGAGGTGAGACTGAGCCTCTCTGTATCCAAACTATACCACCCTCCTATCTACTCCTACAACACACACATGTGTATAGTACTCATGGACAGGGGATCACTGCTTGGAAAAATCTGAAAATAAACAGTTTAGACAGAGGAGATTCAGAGAGATTACAGCAGTTGCACTAGTTTATCATATCTGACATTGTTGCTGCAATATCCAAATGCTACGTTGATATTGTTTTTCCTGTAAACCTCATGGCTCTGTTACAGAGTCCATGGCAGGGGAACAGATAAGATCCTCCTTTGGAGAACAGCTGGCAAGTCTCCTAATTGTGGTTATAACCCTAGAAATTCCATAGATAACCCACAGACATGGATGTTCTATTTTCTAAGGAAAAGCTGCAGCCTGATTCTTACATGGACTAAACAAAACACAACTTTCTTTTGTTTTGCATGTTTTGATACATAGTAGATACAATGGTATCTAAAGTGTAACTTTTTTTTAACTTTTGGACTTTAGAGGAGAGGTATTAGAAGAACACCTGTCAGTTTTTTTTTTTCTGTGCTCCCATGAGATTCATCCTATCCATTTGTCCTGTTTACCATTATTACAAAGAGTGAAAGGTAAAGTGGCGGTCAATCCAAAAGGGTAAGCTTTGTTTCTTTGCTCCCCCCATCGCTGCCAAATTTGGCACCTTTCGGGGGGAACGGGTACCTGTTTTTGACCTTTCAGGGGCCCTCACCACTTCCAGGGAGACCTCAATGTTGCGAGGGCCCCCGGGAAGTTCAGCCCCACTCCTCCTTCCACTGCCGCCGGGCCATTCAGAAAGAGCAGCGCGCTTTGCGCATGCGCAGTAGGGAACCGACTGTGAAGCCGCAAGGAGTGGCAGCACCCGAGAGCCGACGGAAAAATCGGTGCTGACATCGCGGGATCCCTAAACAGGTAAGTGTCCTAATATTAAAAGTCAGCAGCTTCAGTATTTGTACCTGCTGACTGAATTTTTGGAGGGGGTGGGGGGAGGGCTGGAGCTCCACTTTAAGGAAAATTTCAAACACAGGGTAAACCTTCTAATGTGGACACTAGTTCTGATTACCCACAATACTAAGGACCCCTTTACTTTGCCTTACATATTGCTGATCCATGTGCTCTGTCTTACATACTACTGACCTCTGTACACTGCCCTACATACCACTGACCCCTGTATTCTGCCCCACATACCACTGACCACTGCAATCTGCCTTACATACTACCGACCCTTGTATTGTGTCCTACATACTAGTGACCCCTGTATTCTGCTATAAAAAGTACAGACTCCCTGTACTCTGACCTACATACCAGGGATGAGCCGAACACCCCCCTGTTCGGTTCGCACCAGAACCTGCGAACAGACAAAATGTAGGTGTAAACTTTAGAACCCTATTAAATACAATGGACTCGAACGTTCGAAATCTAAAGTGTTAATTATAAAGGCTAATATGCAAGTTATTGTCCTAAAAAGTGTTTGGGGACCCGGGTCCTGCCCAAGGGGACATGTATCAATGCAAAAAGAAGTTTTAAAAATGGCCGTTTTTTCGGGAGCAGTGATTTTAATAATGCTTAAAATGAAAAAATAAAAGTGAAATATTCCTTTAGATTTCGTACCTGGGGGGTGTGTATGATATGCATGTGAAGTGGCGCATGTTTCCCGTGCTTAGAGCTGTCCCTGCAAAAAATGTCATTTTTGAAAGAAAAAAAGTCATTTAAAACTGACTCGCGGCTATTAATGAATTGTCGGCTCCCGGCAATACATACAAAAGTCATTGATAAAAAAAAAAAAAAGCGTGGGGGTTCCCCAGAATTCAATTACCAGGCCCTTCAGGTCTGGAATGGATATTAAGGGGAACCCCGCCGCAAATTAAAAAAAAAATTGACGTGGGGTTCCCCCAAATATCCATTCCAGGCCCTTCAGATCTGGCATGGATTTTAAGGGGAACTCCACCCCAAATTTAAAAAAAAAATGGCGTGGAGTCCCCCTAAAAATCCATACCAGACCCCTTATCCGAGCACGCAACCTGGCCAGCCGCAGGGGAAAAGGGGGGGCGAGAGAGCGGCCCCCCCTCCCTCCTGAACCGTACCAGGCCACATGCCCTCAACATGGGGAGGATGTCCCCATGTTGATGGGGACAAGGGCCTCATCCCCACAACCCTTGCCCGGTGGTTGTGGGGGTCTGCGGGCGGGGGGCTTATCGGAATCTGGAAGACCCCTTTAACAAAGGGGACCCCCTGATCCCGGCCCCCCCTATGTGAATTGGTAAGGGGTACATTGTACCCCTACCATTTCACGAAGAAAGCGTAAACAAATGTTTAAAAAAAACACACAAACACCTTGAAAAAGTCCTTTATTTAAAAAATAAATAAATAAAAATAAACATTCCAGCGGTGAAATCCAGTGTCCCGCGGCGATCCCGATGTCCAGCGCTGTCCTTCATTGGTTGTGCCTGAGCGGACCTGATGGGGAACTCACTCTCAGTATTTTAAATGTATAGACCCGCCCCTTCTAAAGTTCCCCATCAGGTCCGCTCAGCGGACCAGATGCGGAAAATGAGAAGGGGCGGGTCTATACATGTATTACCAAAGTGAGAGCAGTTCCCCATCAGGTCCGCCTACTCGGTATGTCGGACCCGCCTACGTCATTGGCTTGAGCGGGGAACTTCCTTCACTATGTAAATTTAAATTTACACAGTGAAGGAAGTTCCCCGCTCAAGCCAATGACGTAGGCGGGTCCGACATACCGAGGGGGCGGACCTGATGGGGGAACTGCTCTCACTTTGGTAATACATGTATAGACCCGCCCCTTCTCATGTTCCGCATCTGGTCCGCTGAGCACACCTGATGGGGAACTTTAGAAGGGGCGGGTCTATACATTTAAAATACTGAGAGGGAGTTCCCCATCAGGTCCGCTCAGGCACAACCAATGAAGGACAGCGCTGGACATCGGGATCGCCGCGGGACACTGGATTTCACCGCTGGAATGTTTTATTTTTTATTTTTTTTAAATAAAGGACTTTTTCAAGGTGTTTGTGTGTTTTTTTAAAACATTTTTTTACGCTTTCTTCGTGAAATGGTAGGGGTACAATGTACCCCTTACCAATTCACATAGGGGGGGCCGGGATCTGGGGGTCCCCTTTGTTAAAGGGGTCTTCCAGATTCCGATAAGCCCCCCGCCCGCAGACCCCCACAACCACCGGGCAAGGGTTGTGGGGATGAGGCCCTTGTCCCCATCAACATGGGGACATCCTCCCCATGTTGAGGGCATGTGGCCTGGTACGGTTCAGGAGGGAGGGGGGCCGCTCTCGTCCCCCCCTTTTCCCCTGCGGCCGGCCAGGTTGCGTGCTCGGATAAGGGATCTGGTATGGATTTTTAGGGGGACTCCACGCCATTTTTTTTTTAAATTTGGGGTGGAGTTCCCCTTAAAATCCATGCCAGATCTGAAGGGCCTGGAATGGATATTTGGGGGAACCCCACGTCAATTTTTTTTTTTAATTTGCGGCGGGGTTCCCCTTAATATCCATTCCAGACCTGAAGGGCCTGGTAATTGAATTCTGGGGAACCCCCACGCTTTTTTTTTTTTTAATCAATGACTTTTGTATGTATTGCCGGGAGCCGACAATTCATTAATAGCCGCGAGTCAGTTTTAAATGCATTTTTTTCTTTCAAAAATGACATTTTTTGCAGGGACAGTTCTAAGCACGGGAAAAATGCGCCACTTCACATGCATATCATACACACCCCCCAGGTACGAAATTTAAAGGAATATTTCACTTTTATTTTTTCATTTTAAGCATTATTAAAATCACTGCTCCCGAAAAAACGGCCGTTTTTAAAACTTCTTTTTGCATTGATACATGTCCCCTGGGGCAGGACCCGGGTCCCCAAACACTTTTTAGGACAATAACTTGCATATAAGCCTTTATAATTAGCACTTTAGATTTCTCCCATAGATTTTTCGAATTTGTTCGCTGTTTGGCGAACGGGCGAACAGGCAATGTTCGAGTCGAACATGAGTTCGATTCGAACTCGAAGCTCATCCCTACTACATACTATTGACCTCTGTAGACTGCCCTACACACCACTGACCCCTGTATTTTTTCCCACATACCACTGACTTCTGTAGACTGCCCTACATACCACTTATCCCTGTATTTCCCCCCACATACCACTGACCACTGCACTCTGCCTTACAGTACATACTACTAACCCCTGTACTGTGTCCTACATATTAGTTACCCATGTACTCTGCTCTAAAAACATGTTCTCTGCCCCTCATTATACTGACCTTTGCACTCAGCCTTACATACTACTGACCCCAGCACTCTGCCCTTCCTACTACTGACCCTCTTGCAAGCTGTCCTACCTTCTACTGTGCCCTGCACTCTGCCTTACATACTTTTGAGTCTGCATTCCTGTCTACATACTACTGACCCCCTGCATTCTGCCCTACATATATCTAACACTTGTACTCTGCCTTACATACTACTGACCCCTGCACTTTTACCTGCCTACTATTGACCCCCTGTACTCTGCCTTCAATATTATGTATTGTTGTAAGCTGCCATGCATACTACTGACCCATGTATTCTGCCCTACAATTACATATACTGTACTCAGCCCTACATAATGCTGACCCCAGCACTTTGCCTTACATACTACTGACCACTGTACATTTCTTGATATAGTACTGACCTCCTGCACTCTGCTTTACATACTATTAACCCCTGTACTCTTTCCTACAAACTACTAAACCCCATACTCTTTCCTAAATACTACTGACCTCCTGACGCTGCCTTACATCATGCTGACCCCTGTAGTCTGCCATACATATTACTGGCCTCTGTATGCTGCCCTAAATATTACTGACTTCTATAATCTACTCCAGACTACTTACCTCTGTACTCTGCCCTTCATACTACTCAGCCCTGCACTCTGCCTTACATATTACTGATCCTGTACTCTTGTCTGCATTCTACTAATCCCCTGCACTCTGTCTTACATACTACTGTCCCCTGTACTCTGCCCTACATATGATTGACCCTTGCACTCTGCCTTACATACTACTGACCAGAATACACTGCCTTACACACTAGTGACCCCTGTACTCTTGCCTTCATGCTATTGAACCCTGCCCTCTGCCCAACATACTACAGACCTCTGCACTCTGCCCTACAGTCTACTGACCCCATGTAATCTGCCCTACATATGACTAATGTTTGCATTCTGCCTTACAAACTGCTTACCTCTGTACTCTGCCCTACATACTATTGAATTGTGTACTCTTTCATACATACTACTGGCCTCTGTATACAGCCTAACTTACCACTGACCTCTGTACTCTGGCCTGGATATGCAAGGGTCGCTACGACTAAGGCCCATGGCAGGGCTGAAACATGTCAACCTTTTGTATATTGAATTCCCCTAGGTCTTGATATATTACTAATAAAGAAGGTTGAATGTTATACTGCTCGGCCAAACCCTTGTATATCTTCAAATTATGCTACAGAGTGTGCATCTGTTATCCAGGCACCGGCAAAGTATCTCTCCAGCATCAATTTATCCTGGTTGTAGCCTCACACTTGCTTTATTTCACTATTGACCCCCCATACTTTGCCCCACATACTAAAGACCTTTGTACTCTGCCCAACAATCTTCTGACCCCTGTATTCTTCCCTATATAATACAGACCCCTGTACTCTGACTTACAATCTACTGACCCCTGTACTTTGCCTTACATACTATACATTTAACCAACCTACTGATCCCCACACTTAGTTTTACATACTACTGACCCCTGTATTCTGTGCTACATATTACTGATTTATGTACTCTTCCTTGCATACTACTGACCCCTGTACTTTGCGCTACATGCTATCGATCCATGTACTCTTCCTTACATACCACCAACCTCTGTACTCTACATTAGCTACTACTGACCCCCTATTTTCTGCCCTACAAAATTCTTACTTTTTGCTCTGCCCTACATACTACTGACCTCTGCACTCTACCTTAGATACTACTGCCCCCTGCACTGTACCCTACCTACAACTGACCTCCTGCACTCTGCCTTACATACAACTGACCCCTGTATTCTCCCCTACAGCACATATTACTGAACTCTGTACTTTGCCCCACATACTACTGATCTCTGTACTCTGCCCTACATACTACTGACCTCTGTACTCTGTCCTAAAAAACAACTGACCCTTATACTCTTTTATAAAAAGTACCATCCCCTGTAGTCTGCCCTACATAGTACTGACTCTCAAACTCTACCTTACTGAATACTCACCCCTGTACTCTACATTACATACTACTTACCCTTGTACACTGCCCTACAAACTACTTATCCCTGTAATCTGCCCTACATAATATTGATCCATGTACTCATCCTTACATACTACTGATCTCTGTTTACTGCCATACTTAACCTACTGCATGCTTCCCTACATACTACTGACCTCTGTACTCTACCTTAGATATTACTGACCCCTGCACTCTGATATACATATTACTGAACCCTGTACTCTGACTTTCATAGTACTTACACTTGTATTCTGCCCTACGTTCTACTAATCTCTATTTTTATGGCAGGGGTTTTCAGATCTGGTTTATTCATCAAACTACAGGGAATACAGGCAATGCAACTTTTCCTGGACCCTAGGTATATAATAGATCCCCTTATTCACCAATGGCATAACTTTATTTTACACTGATGGCCAGTGTAATGCACTCATATATTAGTGGCCAGTGTAGTGGTCCTATTATATTGGTGGTCAGCGTAGGGCCCCCTGCATTGATGGATAGTGTAGTGCTTCCTTTATAGTGCTGGTCAGTGTAGTTCCCCCCATTATATCTGTGGCCCATGTCAGGGTCCGATTATATTGGTGGCCAGTGAAGTGCCTCTCCTACATTGGTGTTCACTGTAGTGCTCCCATTATATTTCTGTTCAGTGTAGTGTCACCTTACATTGGTGGCCAGTGTAGTTAGTGCTTTCATTATAGTGGTAGTGACACAGACCAGTGTTGGGCCTCTTACAATGTTGGACAGTGTCATACTCCCATTATCTTGGTGGCCAGTGTGGTGCTCCCCTACATTGCAGGCCAGTAGAGTGCCTTCTTACATTGGTAGCCAGTGTAGTTCCCCCATTATATTAGTGGCCAGTGCAGTACCCCCTTACAATGGTGGTTAGTGTAGTGCTTCAATTACATTGCTGGTCAGTGAGTGTGCCCTTACATTGGTGGCCACTATAGTACTTCCATTATATTGGTGGTCATTATAGTGCACCCTTACATTAGTAGCCAGTTTAAACCCTCCATTATATTAGTAGCCAGTATAGTGCCTCCTTCCTTTGATAACCGGTGCAGTAATCCCATTACATTGCTAGTCAGTGTAGTGCTCCATTACACTGGTGGCCAGTATAGTGATCTCATTATATTGATAGTCAATGAAGTGCCCCCTCACATTGGTGGCCAGTGTAGTTTTCCCATTATATTGGTGGTCAGTGCAGTGTCCCCATACATTTGTGGCCAGTGTAGTCAGGGCCGGATTTCCCACAAGGCCAACAAGGCCAGGCCTCGGGGCGGCACAGTGTGAAAGGGCGGCACCGCGGAGGAGACAAAAATTAATTTACTGTGTCCCCGGCCGCCTGAAGCTCCGACTGCCATTTTTCAAAGTCCGGCGCCCTGTGATTGGGCCATGGGGGTCATGTGCGGCGTGGGGCTGGCCTGTCCGTGATCCTGAACTCCCCCCTCTGCACATGACCTCCATACGCTCAATCACAGTGCCCGGGACACTTAACAAACATGGTGGCCGCCTCCTCCTATCCTCCGGACCTATGTCCATGATGCAGGACAAGCAGGTGAGGAGGAACACAGACTGGGGAGAGAAACGGAGCAGAGGCAGAGACAGAGTGGCAGAGGCAAAGAGAGAGTGAGGCACTGAGAGAGAGAGACAAAGGCAAAGAGAGAGACAGAGGCAAAGAGAGAGCGAGAGAGACAGAGGCAAAGAGATAGCGAGAGAGACAGAGGCAAAGAGAGAGCGAGAGAGACAGAGGCAAAGAGAGAGCGAGAGAGACAGAGGCAAAGAGAGAGCGAGAGAGACAGAGGCAAAGAGAGAGTGAGAGAGAGAGGCAAAGAGCGAGAGAGAAAGGGAAAGAGCGAGAGAGAGATAGAGACAAAGAGAGAGAGAGAGAGAGAGACAAAGAGAGAGAGACAAAGAGAGAGAGAGGAGAGGGGGGCAAAGAGAGAGAGAGAGGCAGAGAGAGAGAGAGGGGCAAAGAGAGAGAGAGAGGCAAAGAGAGAGAGGCAGAGAGAGAGAGAGAGGCAAAGAGAGAGAGGCAGAGAGAGAGAAAGAGGCAGAAAGAGAGAGAGAAAGAGGCAGAGAGAGAGAGAGAAAGAGGCAGAGAGAGAGAGAGGCACAGAGAGAGAGGCAGAGAGAGAGAGGCAGAGAGAGAGAGGCAAAGAGAGAGAGCGAGAGAGAGACAAAGAGAGAGCGAGGGGCAAAGAGAGAGAGGGGGGGCAAAGAGAGAGAGAGAGGGGCTAAGAGAGAGAGGCAAAGAGAGAGAGAGAGGCAAAGAGAGAGAGGCAAAGAGAGAGAGGGGCGAAAGAGAGAGAGGCAAAGAGAGAGAGAGAGGCAAAGAAAGAGAGAGACACAGAGGCAAAGAGAGAGAGAGACAGAGGCAGAGACAGAGAGAGAGGCAAAGAGTGAGGCAGAGAGAGACAGAGGCAGATAGAGAGTGAGAGACGGGGGCAGAGAGTGCAAGTGACATTCCCATCTGGTGGCAGGCAGCGTGGCAAGTGACATTCCAATGTGGTGGCAGGCAGCGTGGCAAGTGACATTCCCATCTGGTGACAAGCGTCGGTGGCAAGTGACACGCTCAGAGCTCCCACTCATTCTGCTTTATGGTGAGTTGAACTATTTCATTTTATATTACAATGTAATGATAGAAACAATGCATTTCAATCATCCTGACACCATAACAACTATGGTGCCGGAATGATTGAAGCACTAACACCAGTCATTGTCTGCGAAAAATCAATTACCCCCCCCGCACGTCGCCCCCCGCCCCCCCCCCCATGTGATGGTGGGGGGGGGGGCGGCATTGAAGGACCCGGCCTTGGGGCGGCAAAGGGAGTAAATCCGGGCCTGAGTGTAGTGCTCACTTTGTATTGGTGTCCAGTGTAGTATCCCTATTATACTGGTGGTCAGTGTCGTGCCCCCCTTACATTGGTGGTCAGCAGGGATGGACTGGCCACTGGGACTACCGGGAGTCTCCCAGTGGGCCGATGGCTCAGTGGGCTGTTTAAAAAAAAAAAAATAATAATTTTTGTGGGCCGTTTTTTTTATGCAGAGTTCGGCGGCAGCGGGAGCATGGCAGCAAACAGCGGCAGGGATTCGGGGAAGGTGGCCAGCGAGGAGGGCAGTTGGATGTAAAGGCCGAGGAGGGAGAAGAGCTCCACCCCTTCCCTGACCACCGAAGAGGCGAACAGGAGCGAGCGCGACCACCCCGGCGCTCCCAGAACCTCGATTCCTCCACCTCCTCTCTGCTCCAGGAACCATGCGGCCTGGGCCGGAGGGCAGGCTGACTGGGAGCCCGGAGGAAGAGAACATGCGTCGCTGTAAGGAGCAGAGCAGCGAGAGCACCCCCCGGATCAAGAGGGAGATTCGGCGCTGCTGCTGCTGGCCATCAGGTACCCGGCATCCTACACAAACATTCCAGAACACTGAGACAGCGGGGGGTGAGCAGAGGAGGGACTGCAGAAAGGGACAGTGCTATGTGGTCTGTCTCAGCCCTCCCCTCTGTCTCTCAGTCCCCCCTCTGTCTCTCAGTCCCCCCCTCTGTCTCTCAGTCCCCCCTTTTTCAGCTTCCTCCTCTGTCTCTCAGCCCCCCTCTGTCTCTCAGCCCCCCTCTGTCTCTCAGACCCCCCTCTGTCTCTCAGACCCCCCTCTGTCTCTCAGACCCCCCTCTGTCTCTCGTACACCTCCTCTGTCTCTCGTACACCTCCTCTGTCTCTCGGACACCTCCTCTGTCTCTCGGACACCTCCTCTGTCTCTCAGACCCCCTCTGTATCTCAGACCCCCCTCCGTCTCTCAGACCCCCTCTGTCTCTCAGACCCCCCTCTGTCTCTCAGTCCCCCCCTCTGTCTCTCAGTCCCCCCCTCTGTCTCTCAGTCCCCCCCTCTGTCTCTCAGTCCCCGTGTCTCTCAGACCCCCCCTCTTTTAGCCCCCTCCTCTTTCTCTCAGCCCCCCTCTGTCTCTCAGACCCCCCCTCTGTCTCTCAGACCCCTCCTCTGTCTCTCAGACCTCTCCTCTGTCTCTCAGCCCCCTCCTCTATCTCTCAGCTCTCCTCCTCTGTCTCTCAGCTCCCCCCTCTGTCTCTCAGCCCCCCTCTGTCTCTCAGCTCCCTCCCTCTGTCTCTCAGCTCCCTCCCTCTGTCTCTCAGATCCCTCCCTCTGTCTCTTAGCTCCCCCCCTCTTTCTCTCAACTTCCCCCTCTGTCTCTCAACTCCCTCCCTCTATCTCTCAGCTCCCCCTCTGTCTCTTAGCACCCCCCCTCTGTCTCTCAGCACCCCCCCTCTGCCCCTCAGCTCCCCCCTCTGCCCCTCAGCTCCCCCCTCTGTCTCTCAGCTCCCCCCTCTGTCTCTCTGCCCCCTCCTCTGTCTCATTCACTCCCTGACTCTTAGGCTGTGTTCACACTGGGGCTGGCATTGACGGTAAAACACTGCTAGTTTTAGTAGCACTTTACTGTTGTTTTAGCTGCGCTATTCAGCTTCTGGCAGGCACTTTTAACCCCCTGCTAGCAGACAAATTAAAGGTTAAATGCGCCCGTGTAGCGCTGCTGCTGAAGTGCTTTGCAGGCACTTCAGCAGCGGTGGCCATTCATTTCAATGGGCAGGAGCGGTGTGTACACCGCTCCTCCACCGCCCCAAAGATGCTGCTTGGAGGACTTTTTTTAATGCCCTGGCAGCGCCCCAGTGTGAAAGCACTCGGGCTTTCACACTGGGACTGCAATGGAGGCGTTTTTCTGGCGCTTTACAGACGCTATTTTTAGCCCAAAAGCGCCTGGAAAACGACTCAGTGTGAAAGGGGTCCTACACTCACCCCCTCTCTTTTACACTCACTCCCTCTCTCTTACACTCACCCCCCTCTCTCACCCACCCCCTCTCACCCCCTTTCCTCAACCCTCCCTCCCTCTCTCTCATTCCCCTCTCTCTCACCCTCTCATGATATACAATAATGGATGTAGGGGCCTTTTGGTGGGAGTGATTTTTTTGGGGGGTGGAGGGCAGCATTTTATTGAATTAAAGTGGGCCGGTCTGGATGAAGTCCAGGGCTAAATTTTTGTCCCAGTCCAGCCCTGGTGGTCAGTGTAGAGGTGATTGCTTACCTTGATGGTCAGTGAGGAAATTCTGCTTTACATTACTGAACAGTGGAGAAGTGCCCAGTTGTATGGTGCCCATTTGCTTTGGAGGCCATTGGGAAGAATGCAGACAATTTTTTTTTAAATTGACAGTTAAAAATATCATTGATATCAATGTTTACATACCTTAAGGCCTCTTTCACACTGGGGCGGGGGCGGCGTAGGCAGTAAAGCGTCGCTATTTTTAGCAGCGCTTTAACGCCAATTTCGCTGCGCTATTCGGCCGCTAGCGGGGTGGTTTTACCTCCTGCTAGCGCCCGAGAAAGGGTTAAAAACCACCACAAAGCGCCTCTGCAGAGGCGCTTTGCCGGCGGTATAGCCGTGGTGCCCTATTGATTTCAATGAGCAGGAGCGATGGAGGATTGGTATACACACCACTCCAAAGATGCGGCTAGTAGGACTGCTAGCGCACAGCTCCAGTGTGAAAGCCCTTGTGGCTTTCACACTGGAGACACAGCAGCGGCTGTTTCAGGACGCTTTGCAAAATGACCCAGTGTGAGAGGGGTCTAAAGGGGAAGCAGAGCCTGTACAGCATAGTTCTGGTGGCATTTGCTCTATCAAAGAACAACAGGCCCAATTACTACCGGGCAGAAAATCCGTTTACCCAAAAGTGCCAGCACAAAAACACTGTAGTGCACCCCCTTACAGGCTGTATTAAGGGTGTAGCACAACCACCACCCTGTTCTTGGTTTGCCTCTGATAAACAGGTATCTCCCAAGTTAACGTTGTCCTTATTTTATACTGTATGATGATTTTAGCATGTACCATAATCTGTATTGTCCCTATTTTGTGTAATGGTTTTAAAATTCAAACAGTCCAATTTTTTTTCTTATGGTTTTGAGAAAATAAGGCAAGAGTTATAACAAAGCAAGCAAGGAGTAAAGCGTTATAACAAAGCAAGCAAGGAGTAAAGAAATTTCCTCAATAGGGGATACAGATAGCAGCAAAAACCCAACAGAGGTTCTAAACTTTTCCCAAGCTAATTAAAAAGTGCTTTTAATGTTGCCCACATCATAACTGGACAGATTCTGTCCTTGGAACAATTCGAAGAGAAAATCTGGGCAGCATTATAGACCAGACAGGGGTTCTTCCCACTGTATCCAGGCCTGGATTTACTCCCTTTGCCGCCCCAAGGCCTGGTCCTTCAATGCGGCCCCCCACCCCCACACACACACCATCACATAGGGGGCTTCTGTCAGGAGGAGAGGGCTGGGACATCTCTGGCGCCAGTTTTCTTATAGGTTCACTCCAGGATTTTCTTCTTGCCCATGAGCAGGAAAAGTAAAAGACCCCTCCCATTTGCTTGACGCCGTGACGGAACATCGGGACTTGTTGATAGTAGTCGCCGGTCGGGACGCCGGGTCGGAACATGGGGACTTGAGGCCGGTGTTCTGCCGATGAGTGTCCCCCCGGCGGATAATGTCCCTCCTGTACTGCGCAGGCGCAGCACTTGCGCAGTACGAACCAAAAGCGGGCCGACAAAAATAGCCGAAGATAAATCGCTCAGAGTCAGCTGAACACGGCGCCTGCACAATGACGACGATATTGTGGCAGACGCTGCCGCACGCTCCCGATGCTCGTGCTACTCTGCAAGGGGACGGGTGCATTACTGTTATATCGTCTAAGGGGCGGATAGCTACTGAAGAGGCCGAGTTTTCAATTGATGGGCAGAGCTGATAACTTGGGGGTGGTATTAGCAACATACTTGTGCAAAGCCGCCCCAACAACATTGCAAAAGCCGCCATTCATTTGTTTAAACACGCCCCGCTAAGACGTATAGTATATTGCTAAAAGCATGGCCAAGTTATCAGCTCTGCACATCAATAGAAAACTCGGCCTCTTCTGTATCTCTCTGCCCCTTAGACGATATAACAGCAATGCACCCGCCCCCTTGCAGAGTAGCATGAGCATCGGGAGCATGCGGCAGCGTCTGTCACAAGATGGTCGTCATTGCGCAGGTGCCGTGTTCAGCTGATCAGCTATTTATGTTCGGCTATTTTCATCGGCCCCGTTGTGGTTCGTGCTGCGCAAGCGCTGCGCCATACAGGGGGGACATTATCCGCCGGTCGGGGGACTTTTTCGGCAGGACACCGACCGGGACGACAGGATTTTTTCACCCCCCTGTTGCCACGGCGCCGCCCCTGCACCCACTGCCGCCCCAAGGCCTGGCCTCGGTGGCCTTGTCAGGAATCCGGCCCTGACTGTATCCAAAGCTAAAAAAAATGGAGTATTATTTTAACAGAATTTCCATGATATAAGTGTAGCACCCTCTAGTGTTCTACTAGTGTCAGTGTAGGAAAATCTGATGTGACTCATAGGTAACTTGTGAGTCTAAATTGGGTCAGGTTTTACAGCAGGTCAGGCTGGATGACTCATACAGGCAGGTATCTGGTTCTGGAAGTTTGGAGAAATTTCTAGAAGCTAGAGGACAGAGGCCAGGAGGGTTGATCTGCACACTTAGGGGAGCTTGGCCAATCCTCAGGCAGTGGGCCTGGCAGGGTGGCTGAGCCAGCCCTTAAATATGGATGAGTCATGCCAGCAGAGGGTCGGGTGGAAGATGGAGTGCTGAGGAAATGAGGAAACTGTCGGTGGTCTGGAGGGAAGCCCCTGGACTGGGGGGGGGGGCTCTGCCTCAGGCTGGAACTCAAGCTGGCTTGAGAGGATCTTGACAGCAGTGCGGTTTGAAAATAATCTTGCCTAAGGAAGCAGCAGAAGGCATGGAGGACAGTGTGAGTACAACAGCACACCCAGGGATTCAGAAGGGGAGAGACTGCTAAATGTAGCCAGCCTTTCATGAAGACAGCGTTGTGCTTATTCTTTCCTTTCCCTTGCCCTGGGAGATCTTCGGAGCAGCCGGGTGGGCTGGTGAAGATGCAGACAGGTGGGCTGGTAGTTCCTGCAGGCGGTAGAGCTGGGATCAGTGTCTACAGTGGAGTTGGAGGTACGCAGCCTATAAACACTTTGTTCTACTTTCCAAGGGACTAAGAGTTCCTAGTCCTGAAGGGGCTTTTGCATCTTTTATTATCAGAGACTGACAGCATTCAGGAGGAGGATTGTGTATATAGGGAGGAGGTTGTCCCTGTTATTGTTGCAATCAAGCTGGGCATCCCATAATTCATATTCCCCATCCATGTTATTACCCCTAATAAACAACAAAATCCAAGATGGAAGTGGAAAATGCTTGTCGCTTGGCTGTGCAGGAGTAGGGAAACCAGTCATCTGCAGCCCCTGCGGGGGTAGTGCTCTATAATATTAAATATATTTCATAAATTCATAGTTACAGTATATGCATGTGAATATTTTGTATAGTACTAAGTTGAATGAATGTTTCACATACAAATGTTTGGCCACATTTCTGGGAAGTGCTGATTCTGATTACTGGTTGTGTCAGTACTTTCTCATAAGAGGCAGAATTTGCCAAAGAAGAGGAAAATCTGAGAGTGCATATTTTTCTATAACCACTATGCAGTCAGATTTCCTTCAACTTTTTCCTCTCTCTCCTGAGGAATCATATTTACTGCGATATAAAACGTAGCATGAGATACAATGAAGCAATGTTTATTGAGCATCCAACGTGGTCATCTAAGGGTAATTGAAGAGTGATGTTGTCATTAATGAACAGTGCTAATGCCGCGTACACACGACCGTTTTTCATGACGAGAAAAATAGCATTTTTTTAATTTGGTCATTAAAAACGATCGTGTGTGGGCTCCAGAGCATTTTTCACGACGTGAAAAATGGGCTTTAAAAATTTGGAACATGCTCTAATTTTTCTCGTCGTTTTTCACGTTGTCGTTTTTCTCGTCGTCGTTTTTCTCGTCATGAAAACGGCCGTGTGTAGGCTTTAACGACGTGAAAAAAATGCGCATGCTCAGAAGCAAGTGATGAGACGGGAGCGCTCGTTCTGGTAAAACTAGCGTTCGTAATGGAGATAGCACATTCGTCACGCTGTAACGGACTGAAGAGCATGAGGCTGAAAAGTGCGAATCGTCTCTCACCAAACTTTATTAACACAAGGATCAGCAAAAGCAGCCCAAAGGGTGGCACCATCCGAATGGAACTTTCCCTTTATAGTGCCGTTGTACATTTCGCGCTTTGCTCGAGCATTTTGTTTCCACGATAGTGTGTAGGCAAGGCAGGCTTGAGAAGAATCACGTCGAGAAAAACATAGTTTTTTTCAATGACATTAAAAACGGTCGTGTGTACGCGGCATAACCCTTAACACTTGTCCGATAACACTGATAGAACAACATTTGTCTAATGTGTCCTAATTGCTTAATGAATCCAAACCTTTTATTCATTGGCTAACCTTGTCAAAAGATTTACATTCGATAGAGAGTCCAAAGAAACCTAATTTTCAGACACAGTAAAACTCCACAATTCTGCTGGCATGGTAACAATAAAAATATACATAACATTCATCTATGTTGACTGCTGCCCAATTCATGTCAGTTTCCACTTTTGTAAAAGGATATTTTGAAAAAGACAAGGATAGAAATTACAAGGTCATTGACGTAATTGGATTCATATGCATACGTGTTTGATGTAGTCATCTTCATTTTTGTCTGGTTGCGAAAGAAAGGTATCTGCCTTAATGTAAAATAAATGATCATCAGCTATGTCACAAAACATAATATAAGACCATCATTGAAGTTAATGTTCTCCAGTGAGTAGTGTAAAATTGCCTGGGGAGCTCTGGATCCTTGGGTTCCTTGTTTCCAAACTGTCATTCACAGGCACTTAATGTTTTCTACAGGCACAACTGAGCAGGGCAGAAGAAAAGTGAAAAAACAAGCAGTGTCAATGGTGCTTTGTAGGTTATTAGGAAAAATAAACATTTGCAAAAACAGGAAGTTTGAGCCTCAATGTACACTATTTAAGTTGTTTCAGTACACGTGAACAGAAGGAGATGCAGTAAAAGAGAGACACAAGTAAAGAAATATATGAATACGCAAAAAAAAAAAAAGGCTAAATGTCAAAAAGGCTAAATGTCTAAAATGAAAAGTTTTCCATGGAAGTAAAGCTTGAAAAACTTCCTAAATTAGGAATGATTTACAGTGGACTACCTCTTTGAACTTTTGTCAGTCAGCTGTTAGGAATCACTAAGAGAGAAGAACTTGGAGATGCTGTGCATGCAAATAGCATGTTATGCAAAAGGTTAGCACTGTTAAATGCCTGCTAAATCCTAATAATTGATTGAAGCTACAGGCAGGATTTCCACTCGACCTCAACACTTCCAGACTGGAGTAGACGGTTGCTTTAAAGGACTTCACAAATGCTCTTAATGCTCAATGAATAACCATCAAGCAAGCATTAAAATAGCAGTAGTAATAACTAAGATTAAAACATTTTGTGTACAGTGCCTTTAAAAAGTATTCATACCCCTTGAAATGTCCCACATTTTGTCATGTTACAACCAAAAACGTAAATGTATTTTGTTGGGATTTTATGTGATAGACCAACACAAAGTGGCACATAATTGTGAAGTGGAAGGAAAATGATAAATGGTTTTCAACATAATTTACAAATAAATATGTGAAAAGTGTGGCGTGCATTTGTACTCAGCCCCCCTGAGTCATTACTTTGTAGAACCACCTTTCTCTGCAATTACAGCTGCAAGTCTTTTTGGGGATGTCTCTACCAGCTTTGCACATCTAGAGAGTGACATTTTTGCCCATTCTTCTTTGCAAAATATCTCAAGCTCTGTCAGATTGGATGGAGAGCATTGGTGAACAGCAATTTTCAAGTCTTATCACAGATTCTCAATTAGATCTAGGTCTGGACTTTGACTGGGCCATTCTAACAAATTAATATGCTTTGATATAAACCATTCCATTGTAGCTCTGGCTGTATGTTTAGGGCTGTTGTCCTGCTGGAAGGTGGACCTCCGCCCCAGTCTCAAGTCTTTTGCAGACCCTAACAGGTTTTCTTCTAAGATTGCCCTGTATTTGGTTCCATCCATCTTCTATCAACTCTGACCAGCTTCCCTGTTCCTGCTGAAGAAAATCATTCCCACAACATTATGCTGCCATCACCATGTTTGGTGTGTTCAGGGTGATGTGTAGTGTTAGTTTTCTGCCACACATAGCATTTTGCTTTTTGGCCAAAAAGTGAAATTTTGGTCTCATCTGACCAGATCACCTTCTTCCACATGTTTGCTGTGTCCTGCACATAGCTTCTCGCAAACTGCAAATGGGACTTCTTATGACTTTCTTTCAACAATGACTGGTGTATTCAGGGTGATGTGCAGTGTTAGTTTTCTACCCAGCCTGTCAGTTTAGGTGGGTGGCCATGTATTGGTAGGTTTGCAGCTGTGCCATACTCTATCCATTTTTGGATGATGGATTGAACAGTGCTCCGTGAGATGTTCAAAGCTTGGGATATTTTTTTATAACCTAACCCTGCTTTAAACTTCTCCACAACTTTATCCCTGAGCAGTCTGGTGTGTTCCTTTTTTCCTTCATGATGCTGTTTGTTCACTAAAGTTCTCTAACAAACCTCTTATGGCTTCACAGAACAGCTGTATTTATACTGAGATTAGATTACACACAGGTGGACTCTATTTTCTAATTAGGTGACTTCCTAAGACAATTGGTTCCACTAGATTTTAGTTAGGGGTATCAGAGTAAAGGGGGCTGAATACAAATGCACGCCATATTTTTCACATATTTATTTGTAAAAAAAAATGAAAACCATTTATCATTTTCCTTCCACGTCACAATCATGTGCCACTTTGTGTTGGTCTATCACATAAAATCCCAATAAAAAACATTTACGTTTTTGGTTGTAAGATGCCAAAATTGGGTATGAATAATTTTTCAATGTTTTTGCTTTTTATCCCTTCGTGAGCAACAAGTTTGCCCTCCTGCTGTGCTCTACAATACTTGTATGGACTAATCTTGATTAAGCTGATTTGTAGCCAGAGTGAACAAGCTTTCCAGAGTACCTTTGGGTAGGACTACAGCCTCATGTCAGTCATTCCGTAGTGTACACCTTCCAAGATACTGTCATGGTTTGAGATCAGAAACACATTTTTCTTAAATGAACTGGAACTTTTCCTAAGGTGTTTGCATAATTAGAATCAGGTTGTATACTATGATTTATTGTGCTTTCATTAAGGTAGTGTCAGGTCACCTACGGCCAGGTGACAGATGCACACCGTAGGGGGACAGGAGTGCACCGCAAGGTAGTGAACCCTATGGGTGACTGCTGCGGATAGGAAACTGGGTGGTTGTGGAAAGCGGGACCAGAGGAGCACAACCGGGATCCTATAGGAAGCTAGAGCCAAGATTCCCCAGGGCGCGGAGTCTAAGACCCAGCAGGTCTTCTCCAGAGCCTCTAGTGGTGAGGATGTTATGCTGCAGGCTGGGTCCAGGTCGCGGCCCCTAGAGTCTCCTAGCTCACGCCCCGTAGGATAAGGGGACAAGAGGGGAAGCAGCAGCACAAGATATAAGAGTAACGAATAACAAGCTGAAAGTCAAGGGCCACAAGCAGACAAGGATAACGAAAGACAAGCCGAAGGTCAAGGGTCACGAGCAGACAGGGATAGTCGGGGACAAGCCAATAACGTAACAGAGAGACAGACGTAGCACACGGCAGGCAGGAACCCAAACACACAATGCCTAACAAACACGTTGATCAGCAAAGCAGGCTTGCAGTGCACAGGTTAATATAGTGTTCTGTGATAGGGCCTGGGGTGGGGTCTGGCTGGGAGGAGATTATAAAGGAAGCCAGGTGAAGGGGGTCTGGTCTCAAGATGAACACAAGAGGAGGAAAGGTAAGATGGCAGACAGACATTAATGCATATCCATGACAGGTAGAGTGGGGATATGGGACTGAATATTAGGCAAAGTAATAGAGAATTCCAGGATACAAGATTATTGGCAATTACACTGATTTTCCATGGGGATCACGTGATACAGAGGACCAATACTGGGGGAAAAAATTAGAGACATTATACAGGTAGGCTATATTTATTCAAAAGGCAGCTCTATGTGTGGTGATTTTAAAATGATCAAAATAATTACTGCAAACGTTATTTTTGCACTTCTTCATTTCAAAGTGCAGTCAGACATAATTTTAAAACTGTCAAAAAATGAATATGGCAAGCTGAAGCATTTTATACAATTATTCTATACATAACTCCTTCAAAATCTTAATTTATTAATTGCACAGTATAAGACATTGGCTTTATTAATCATAGACACTGGGCTGGACACTGGCAAACAGATCTTTGTAACAGCCTATATAACCCTTCTTACTCCCAGCAATCTTCATTTTTTGCTAGTGTCCTTAGCTCAAGGATAAATATCTCTCTACTGACTACTGGTTTCTGGCTTTTGCTCCCATATTTACCTGTAGAAGAACTTTCTACCTTTGCAGCTGCACTTAAGGCACTGAGACTACCTTGTGTAGCTACTGTATCAGTGCCCCTCGGCAGCTTCCTCAGGGGCAGCATGTAATTGTGCTGTGGGCGCTGGAATCTGCATCATGTGCAGTTAGTTGCAGGGTGCTATACAGGTCCACCTATCTGATGGAGTCCTGTTGTTTCATTTTTTTATTATACATATATAGCATATAATATTTCCTATATTGAATGTAAACTTTATACAATATACTGATATAAACAGTATATATATATATATATATATATATATATATATATATATATGTGTGTACTTTATATTACCAAAAGTACTGTGAGGCCTGCTTTTACACGCACATGAACTTTAATGGCATCCCAGTCTTAAGCCTCGTACACCCATTGTTTTTCTCGACGAGATTCTTGTCAAGCTGTTGTTCTGCGCTGTCACGTCCAGCACGTACGACGGCAGTATAAAGGGGAAGATCGATTTCAATGGCGCCACCCCTTGGGCTGCTTTTGCTGATCTCGTGTTACCGCGTGTGAAGTAAAAGTTTGGGAAGAGACAATTCGCACTTTTCAGTCTTCGTGCTTTCAATTCGTTTTCTGCAGTTCAGGTTGTGCTTGTGGGTTCGTATCTTGTCTTTCAGGGCGTGTAGGCAGGTCGTATCTGTTTTACAGTGCTTGCCCGTTCGTTTCTGAATTTCAGTTTGTTCTTCATAGGCCTTGCTGTTCTTAAGTGTGTTCTGTTTAGTACATTCTGATCAGACGACCGTCTCCTAGCCATGTCGCGGGTACGTTCTCGTCGTCGAGTTCGTGTTGGTCTGCTTGTCTTGGACCAAGACGAGTCCATGAACGGGGTGAGGAGGAGTTCATGAACCAAGAATTGATTGCTCCAGCGGGACCAATTCTGTCATATGCCTCTGCTGCGGGAGATCGTGGAGAATAATCCTGAGGACTACAGGAATTTACTGCGGATGTCTGACCCCGTTTTTCAGCATCTGTTGGCTTTGGTGTCCCCCTATATTACCAGGCAGGACACCGTTATGCGGGAAGCCATCAGTGCTGAGCAGAGGCTCATCGACACGTTACGTTACCTGGCGACAGGGTGAAGTCTGCAGGACTTGAAGTTCACGATAGGCATCTCCCCCCAGGCTCTGGGCCTCCTAATCCCAGACACCTGTTCTGCCATTATCCAAGTCCTGCAGGAGAACTATATTAGGGTAAGTTTTCTCCTTTAACATCACATTCTATGTATTTCATGTATGCTAATGTATTGTATTTCTTTCATCCTTCCCTAATTACCATGATTGTAATATGCTGAGAATGTCCCCTTTGTCCTCATGCATGCTGTAAGCTTTTAAATGCCCCTTTTTTGTCCTCCATGCATATTTCCCTTCACTAACCTCTCCAGCAGTGGCGGCTGGTGCTCAAAATGTTTGAGCATTTCCGCGACTTCCGCGACTGTGCCTATTAAACGCCACCAGTTGTCCACTCAAATGCAGCCAGTTTGTCCCCTCAAATGCAGCCAGTTTGTCCCCTCAAATGCAGCCAGTTCCCCCCCCCAGCCCTGCACTTACCTTCTTCTGGTCAGCGCCATCCTTCTTCTCTCCTCGATGTCTTCTCCCGCCCTCAATGTTGCATCAGCCAATCAGGTTATCGGTAAACAGACTCGGTGAACATGATTGGCAGAGGAGCCTGTCAGTGTTTAACCAAGGAACGCACCCCCCCTGCGTCCCCTGGTTAACTTTTTGGAAGCCAATTACAGCCCTCCGGCTGTAATCGGCAAGCCTATCAAGCCGCTGGCTCTGATAGGCACTTCCCAAGAAAAACCAGCCGCTGTTATTCAGATGGCCGCCGCTCAACAGGGGGCCATCCACCTGAATAGTGGGCGGCATCGACAATACATAGGTTAATGCAAGGCATGAACCTATGTATTGTTCTGAGTGACGGGCGCAGGGGAGAGGGGGCAGCGCTCCTGCACCCACTCTGGACGCACCGCCACTGCAATGCTATCCTGGGCCCAAACACACCTAGCCGAGTCACTTCCCAATGTATTTCTGCAGCTCCATTGTAGTGCTTTACCCCCCCCCCCCAATCACCCCCTAAAATTTCTCTAAATGTTAGTTCTCCTTATTTTTGAGCATTCCCAAACTCATCTAGCCCCCCCCAAATATTTTTAGAATGGACCATCAGAGGGGATGATGAATATGATACTTGAGCCTTCGATTTGAGTTTTTAAAAACACATTAAACGGAAACTTAGAATGATGTTGGGCTAGAATGTATTTTAGTATAATCTGCTTGCAATGTTATGTGCAAAAGTACTAATATTTTTTTTTCTTGTTTGACTCCACAGCTTCCTTCCACACCACAGGAATGGCAGACCGTGGCATCGGAGTTTGCCACGCGGTGGGACTTCCCCAACTGCGGTGGAGCCATTGACGGGAAGCACGTCCGCATCGTGCCGCCACCCCTTTCAGAAAACAAAAATGGGGTGTTTGGTGCCTTATTCAATTCGCCCCAAAACATCGAGGATGTCCTTAAAGGTTTGATCCATCACATTAATTCTTTGCTTAATTCTGTCCTACATTCCATCACTTGCTGTATGATTCGTAGGGCACTGTCAGCAGAGAAACGCGTACTTTCTTTCACCCCAACATTTTCATCCCATATAAAAAAATACAAAAGGTATTTTAACTCTGCAGGCCTACATCTCTTACCTGAAGCTGTGGTGACAGATACTGACCTGTTGTGGTGACCAGTTCCACCACGTCATCCACTTCTCCTTCCTCCACTTCTCCTTCCTCCACCTCTTCAACTTCCTCAACATCCTCAGGTTGGGGTTCTTGGTGAGGTTGGGGTTGTTTAGAAGGTGTGGGGTTCCTGTGCTCCCTGGAGTGGTGTCCTCCCAGTCTTCTCTCCCCTATGAGAATCAAACAAAAGGTATACTTAGCACACAGATATTGTTGTAAAAATAATTGAACATGATACATTGCTTGGAAGTGTCTGTTTGGGAGGAATTTCAAGCTGAAGACATTATTATAAAAAAAAAGATTCTTGACTACTCACCTTTGGCTGACAATTTTTACAGATTGGAGGCACCCCAAAAATGTACTGATGCACCTGTGTGGGGCACCCTAAAAAGGTGGTTCTGGTGGCCCACACTATAGTGCTCAAGAGTCCAGATGTGGAAACAGCTGCTGAGTGTCCTCTCCTTTACACTGATTAAAGTTTGCATTTCATTCTCTTTCCAAACACATCATCTAGCCAACAATGTACTAACATTTATGGAATAAAAACAGGCATCTCTCTAAATTATTGAAACCCTGTAAAATCGCAAAACATTGTATATAGTTGGCGAACGATGTGTCTGTAACGAACGATTACTGGGCCAAACCAAGTTTTAACGATGACATTTTGTAAGGTACAATTGTAAAATGCAACAACATGGAGCAACATGCAAGTTCTGAAATACAATAATAGGAACACAGGAAAAAAAGTACTTACTTTTTTCTAGCATTCTCTTAATGCTCCTTAACTGCTCCGGCTCCCTCAGTTTGAGGTCAGACCACCTCTTTCTGAGCTGCTCCTTTGATCGTTTCACCCCGAAATTCTTTTTCAGACTTTTCACTACTTTCTTCATTATTTTGGACTTCCTTAGGTTAGGGTGGGTATACGGCCCATGCTTTGCATCATAATCCGACTTTAGCAATATGTCCTCCATCTCCGCCATCTCCGCGTAAGACATATTAGATGCCTTGAATCTCCTTGATCGCAACGTTTCACGGTCTGGGCTGGTCTCCTCTTCATTATTTGAAGAATTAGCAGACACCTGCTGTGACTCCGCCATATCTGTCACGCGCCGAAAGAGAAGGGGTGGGGAAAAGTTGATACTTTGAACGTCATGGGCGGGCAACGTGTGCGGAGTTTCACGCATGCGTGGTGTATATAAAGCAAACACACATGTGACGATACTACGTTCGGTGTGCGGAGAGAGGAGGAAAAGTGACGGACGTGAGAACGAAGGTATGTGATTTTTATACTTTGTGAAATCGGTGGCCTATACTGCCTAGAGATTGTTGGAGGATATATATGGGGAATCAGATTTACAGGAGGTTAGACTGTGTGACTGACATTACTTTTTTTGTCTTGTTTTTTGGCTTTCAGAACCAAAATGAATGCTTTCATCAGCGATAGGGAAATCCTGGCTGAATTTATAGACCGGGTAAGGGAGCTGCCCGCTCTGTGGGAGACCAAAAACCCCATTCACAGGAAGAAAGGTGTAAGGAAAGAAGCGCTGGAGACCCTGCTCCCATTTGTGCAGACCAAGGTACCCACAGCAACCACAAAACAGGTGGACAGTAAAATTGGGAGCTTGAGAGGCACATACAGGACTGAGAGCTTTAGGGTCCTGGCTTCTCAGAGGTCAGGAGCAGCAGCAGCTGATGTATATGTCCTGAATTTGTGGCACTACAGCAGGATGTCCTTTCTGAACGACCACCTTGAGGCAAGGCCATCACTGTCCAGTCTTCCCCCCAGTCTTCCCTGCAGCCAACCTGAGCCTTCTCTGGAGCAAGAGGAGGCAGCCATCCTGGAAGAACCTGATTTGGACATCTGGAGCCAGGTATAGTATTTTCTCAAAATGTATTGTGAGAAAATGAATGCATGAAAAATAAGATAATATGTAAATCCCCCCAAAAATTGGGAGCAAAAAGTGATCTCAATATCAATAGACAGTAGTGGGCCCAAAATTGGCAGAGAAGAATGAAATCTGATGGGGTCATAATACTAGTCTTTTCTATTGATTTACATTCAATTTGCAACAGTCATGAGCTATAAATTGTGTGAAAATGATGAACCACAAACTAAAACTATGTCCCTTTTTCATACACAGAATGACATCAGCCAGGAGGAGGGTCTGGAAAGTGTCAGGCAGGAGGAGGCAGGGCCCACTGTGAGCCAGGAGGAGGCAGGACCCACTGTGAGCCAGGAGGTGGCAGGGCCCAGTGGCACACAGGAGGTGGCTAGGCCAAGTAGCAGGACAAGATCGCAGGTGCCTCCCATCCGCCTTCCTAAAAGATCCAGGAGGGACAGGAGCACAAGCGAGGCAGCAATGGCCCTTATTAGAGAGGCACATGCCACCCTCCAGGAGCCCACATCCCCTGAAGAGGCCATTGCCGGCCTAGTTGAGGCCAAGTTCAAGGTGATGAGCATGAAGCAACGCCTCCTAAGCGAGCCCCTGCTCATCACCTTGCTGAACAAGGGGGTGATGGAGAGAATTACCCCCAATACGGCCATATGTGAGGTCGCCCAGCTTTCCCAACCTCAACCTCCTCCTCCTCCTCCACCTTCTTCTTCTCCTCCACCTCCTTCTCCTCCTCCTGACACGAGTACACCTCCAGTGGCACAGCCTCCAGCCACACGCAGAAGGAAGGCTGCAGGGAAGGCTTCAGGGAAATCTGCAAGGAAGGCTGCCAAGAAGACCAGGAAGTGATGGCCTTGCTTCATTGTGGTCTGACAGAAGGCAGCCTGTTGTAGTATCACAGACTTGGGACATGTATATCACCTGCTGCTGTTCCTGACCTCTGGGAGTCCAGCATCAAGTTGTGCTCACAACTGTTGTGTTTCTCAAGCTCCCAATTTTATTGGCCACACAGGGTTGATGTGTGCTCTGGGGTCCCATGGATGCACAAATGGCAGCAGGTTCTCCAGCGCTGCCTTCTATTTATTTTGTTATAGACCAGAATAAATGTGTTTTTTTTTTACAGTTAATACTTGACTATGTGTTTTTATAATAATTATAAATTTTGTTTAGGAGTAGGCAGATACATTTTAACAAATAAAATAAAAGGGACAGATAACACAAAAAAATCTCCTTGAAGGTCTAAAAAAAAATAAAAAAAAATAAGGGGTAAACTTGACACAACATAAATAATAAATAAAATCATGGAGATCACTATTAAATAAAGAAGCATTTAAAATGAATAGTATTCAAAATTAAAATAATATAATTATTAAGGAGATCTTGCTCGATATAATACAGCTAAATATTCATGAGATCAGCATGAAAAAGGTTTAAAATAGTTAGTCAGAACTGTGTGAATATCAGCAGCAAAACAAGTTCTTTAGTTTTCATTATTGTAACATTCTAAAGAAGATTTAAATGCGCAACATTTAAACGATGCAATAATTTACAGCGGGACGAATGTGCTATCTCCATTACGAAGGCTTGTTTTACCAGAAGAAGCGCTCCCGTCTCATACTTGATTCTGAGCATGCACGCTTTTTGAAGACTCGGAAAAGCATACACATGAACATTTTTCTCGTCGCAAAACAGGCCGACGAGAAACGCGACGAGAAAATCGAGAATCCGGACGAGAAAAAAGAGAGCAGGTTCTCTATTTTTCTCGTCGAGATTAACGGCAGTTTTCTCGACGAAAAACCATACACATGAACGGTTTTCTCGACAAGAAAGCTCTCTCGGCAGTTTTCTTGACGTTCAATATTGAGTTGGCCCACCCTTTGCAACTATAAACAACTATTATGCCGTGTACACACGATCGGTTTTACCGATGAAAACAGTCCGATGGACTTTTCTCATCAGACAAACCGATCGTGTATGGACCCCATCGGTCTTTTTTCCATCGGTGAGAAAAAATAGAACATGTTTTAAATGTATCCGATGGGAAAAAAAACGATAGCAAATTCCGATCGTCTGTGTGGAACTTCATCGGACGAAAAACCCACGCATGCTCAGAATCAAGTCGACGCATGCTCAGAAGCATTGAACTTAATTTTTCTCGGCTTGTCGGAGTGTTTTACGTCACCGCGTTTGGGACTGTCGGATTTTTGACTGATGGTGTGTAGGCAAGACTGATGGAAGTCAGCTTCTTCAGATTTCTAATGGAAAAATCCATCGGATTAGAATCCATAGGAAATCCGATTGTGTGTACAGGGCTTAACAGCTTCAACTCTAATGGGAAGGCTATCCACATGGTTAAGGCGTGTGTCGATGGGAATGTTTGACCATTTTTCCAGAAGAGCACTTGTGAGGTCAGACACTGATTTTGTATGAGAAAGCCTGGCTCACAGTCTCAGCTCAAATTCATCCCAAAGGTGTTCTATTGAGTTGAGGTCAGGCCAGCTGTGCAGGCCAGTCATGTTCCTCCAACCCAAACTCACTCATCCATGTCTTTATGAACCTTGATTTGTGCACTGGTGTGCAGTCATGTTGGAACAGGAAGGGGCCATCCCCAAACTGTTCCCACAAAGTTGGAAGCATGAAAATGTCCAAAATGTCTTGGTATGCTGACTCCTTGAAAGTTCCCTTCACTGGAACTAAGGTGCCAAGCCCAACCCCTGAAAAACCACCCCACACTATAATACCCCCCTCGACCAACTGACTTGGACCAGTGCACAAAGCAAGGTCCATAAAGACATGGATAAGCAAGGTTGGGGTGGAGGAACTTGACTGGCCTGCCCTCAACCCGATAGAACATCTTTGGGATAAATTAGAGAGGAGACTGCAAGCCAGGTCATCTCTTCCACATCAGTGTCTGACCTCACAAATGTGCTTCTGGAAGAATGGTCAAACATTCCCATAGACACACTTCTAAACCTTGTGAACAGCCTTCCCAGAAGAACTAAAACTGTTATAGCTGCAATGGGTGGGTCAACTCAATATATTGAACCCTACAAACTAAGACTGGGATGCCATTAAAGTTCATGTGCGTGTAAAGGCAGGCATCCCAATACTTTAGGTCAGTGTTTCTCAACTCCAGTCCTCAAGACGCCCCAACAGGTCGTGTTTTCAGGCTTTCCATTATTTTGCACAGGTAGTTTGATCAGTTTCACTGCCTTGTAATTACCACAGCTGTTTCATCTGAGGGAAATCCTGAAAACATGACCTGTTGGGGCGCCTTGAGGACTGGAGTTGAGAAACACTGCTTTAGGTAATATAGTGTAAATATATATATATATATATATATATATATATATATATATATATATATATATATACTTTATACATATTAGTCCAAAAGATAAAGCGGCACTCACAGGGTGCGATTACAGTATATATACTTTGCTGAGCCTCTGGGCCCATTTTCTCTTGGATATGCCGATGCAAAGAAACAACGGTGTTTACAAGAGCATGGCCTGGTACAGCCATTCAATGTATAGCAGGCTGTATGTGGCACAGTGGCTTCCCGTGTGTAGAAAAGCGCCAGTAAATTAGTCAAACCATTTAAAATGCCTGTTAAAGCCCTGTGTGCATGAACCCTAATTTGTGCAATTTGATTTGTTTCAGTAGCCACTTGCATATGTCACAGAATTATATTTGTATGAATCCCACTTATATCATATGTTCAAGGGGCAAGAATTAGCAACATATAATTGAGTGCTGATTGTAAATGAAAGAAAACATGAAGCTAATTGTGTTTTATGGAAAACAGCAGTGATATGCAGCAAAACAGGGAAATAAGGAATGCATGAATTGCTGCCAAATACGGTTACTGCTATGCTTAAAAATAAAACCTGTACATTTAGTACACTTACCTGTAATTAATTTACTTACAGTACACTTGCTAACAGTGAAACATTATAAAAAAAAACTTTTACATATACCTTTTACCTTGTAATACAGCCACGAGAAAGTGTGCAGGGGGGGGGGGGGGGGGGGGGGGTTAAACAGCTGTTGGCCAGTATACCTTGTTCTCCTCCTATGACTCATTTTTTATGGCATACAGTATCAATAAAAATTTCAGACGGTTACCTTGAGGGCAAGACTCAATCTTTCACAAGCCATAGAATTTAAACATGTCGGAAAATATCTGTGTCCAATAAAGGCAACTCCGGGCAGTAGGTAAAATCGTTCAATGAAATGCAATCTAAGAAAATCATTTGAAATGAATCTGAGTTTTATATAAAGCATTATCCCTTGCAGCCATATTGAGCAGGGCTTTAGCATTGCCTTTTAGGATTGCTCTCAATAAGTTCCCAGAATTTTTCTTCCCTGGGATCTACTGTGCTTTATGTAATTGTACTAACTGTGATTTAGCCCTAAATATTGACTGACTGCTTGTAATAGGTTGGGTTTAAATGTGTTTGTTGAGTGTTGTGTTCCAGTAGGGGTGGTCTTCAAGCCCAAACACCAAGGTTTTTCAAGTTGGTCATCTCAGCAGCTCAGCTGCCCCTGCTTTCCACTCCCAGTAGTGACTTCCAACTTTATAATGTAAAAAGTGAGATAAATGGCTGATACGACTTCAGTGCTTCTCTTGTGAAATTTGATGAGGAATCACTTTACGCCTGTCGCTACAAAGGTCAAAAATGGCGTGAACTTTCGAACACCGTTAAAGTCTATGGGACTCGAACGTGAGAAATCAAAAATGCAAATTTTAAGGGCTCAAGCCTCGTACACACGGGCGGGAATCCCATCGGGAAGCTTGCCTTGCACCCCGAGTGTACACACGGCCATTCAAAGTCTTTTCGAGCATGCGCGGGTTTACCGTGGAACAGGTAAGCATACAGACGACAGGTTTTCTTGGCTGGAAAACTCTGCCGACAATCCCGACGAGAAGAATAGAGAGCAGGTTCTCTATTTTTCTCGTCGAGATTCCAGGCAGTTTTCCCGACGAGAAACCATACACGCGACCGTTTTTCTCTGCAAAAAGCTCTCCCAGCAGTTTTCTTGCAGAGAAAAACGGTCGTGTGTACGAGGCTTTAAATGAACTTACTGCTTGTTAAAATATTAAAATACGTTAATGTCTAAAGCCTGGCACCAGTAAAGCTGGCCATTGTAGGGTCAAAATCTGCCTGGTTCAGCAGGGATCGGCTCAATTTTGATTTGTGTGTGGCCATCCACACTTTACAGAAATAAATTATTTGATCAACTTCTGTTGAAGGAACATGCTGGAAAACATTTGTCAATCAGCAGCTACAGCCATCGATCAGTGTATTCTGTGGGTCCTGTCTTTTAGGATACAATATTCACCTGGCTTCTATGGATAGATTAAACTGCTAGTTATTTTTTTTATTCAGCCCACTGGCTGAACGTTAAAAACTGCCTGTCTATGGCTAGTGTTACATTATAAATATTGAAAGTTCTGATGGGTTTGGTGGTTTAACAGTTCTTAGAGGAAAGCTATGAGCCATATTATGTTAAAACCAAACTCCAGCTTAAAGTGGAACTTTACTCAAAAAGTGAAGCCCCACTGGTTCACTTCCCCTCCTCTGCTTATAACCGATATACAGGTTTTTTGTTTGTTTTTTGAGTGAGGAGAGTATTGATTGCTATTGGTACCCACTCCCGCTTCCGCAATTCTGGACTAGGCAAGAATGATGTCCTTTGCCCAACCTTCTTCTCTCCCGTAGCCTCCTGGGACACAGAAATTGTCCCAAGAAGCTGCATAACCAGAAAGCGCTATGCAAGGTCACACACGTGCAGTGGAGAGCTGGCTGTAGTTCCTCAGGAAGCCACAGCCAGTTCCCATGTCCAAGATGGTGCCACCAAGGACCTGCAGCTGTAAGAAGAAAAGCAGGAAGACAACAGTGGACCCCAGTGATTTTTAAAAATGGGCAGTTTCAGCTTAAAAAAAAAGAAAAAACAAACTCAACTTCTTCTTTAATGAAGTAAAACATATTTAGAGGTTTAGTTTACCTTTTCAGAAACAATAAAAGGAGAACTAGCACCCTACATCTTCCCCACCTCCCTCAGTCCTTGATGTACTTACAGCTACTTACAGCGGTCCAGGATTTTGACATCCCCACCCTTTTTTTCTTTAGGGCTTCTGGGAAGGATCAGAGTGATTCTATTTTGGTCAAAGCGGTTACGTGCTGGCACTGACCAATCAGAATTGGGGGTAAGACTTAAAATTCAGACTTCCCTGGAGATGGTCTGTAACCTGGCACAGCTATCACCTTCCTTCCATCAGGCCAACCTGAAATCTTCCATTGTATATCTCTTGTAACCAGTGCTAATTCTGAGAATGGTACATTGGTGTACTCCATGCTGTAGAGCAGCTTTTTTCAACCAGGGTGCCTTGGCAAAATGCCTAAAAATTGGCCAAAAATTGTATACAAGCTGAAGTGTGGATGAAGGCCGCCTTTCAGTTATACTAAGTCACAGGTTTTCAGTGTGCACCATTGCACCCTTATAGCTCCTTGTTTGACCCTACCCTGCCCCTCTCCATCACTGTTTTGGTCACATTAGCTGGATGGAGAAAAACTGAGGGAGAATAGAAACATTGGAATACTAGTCTGTACTAGTCAGTACTAGGGATGAGCCGAACACCCCCGGGTTCGGTTCGCACCAGAACCTTCGAACGGACCGAAAGTTTGCGCGAATTTTCGAACCCTATTCGTTATAATGGACGCGAACGTTCGAAATCAAAATTGCTAATTACAACGGCCAATATGCATGTTAATGTCATAAAACAGGTTTGGGGACCCGGGTCCTGCCCCAGGGGACATATATCAATGCAAAAAGAGATTTTAAAAACTAACGTTTTTTCGGGAGCAGTCATTTTAATGATGCATAAAGTGAAAAAAAAAAAGTGAAATTTTCCTTTAAATATGGTACCTGGGGGGTGTCTAAAGTATGCCTGTGAAGTGGCATGTGTTTCCCGTGTTTAGAACTGTCCTTGCACAAAATGACATTTGTAAAGGAAAAAAAGAAGCCATTTAAAACCACTTGCGGCTTTAATGTCATGTCTTGTCCTGGCCGCCATATGGCTGAAAATCCTTGAGAAAAATGGCATGGCTACCCCATCACCCCCCCCCCCCACCCCAGCCCCTTTGGGTCTTGTATGGATATTAAGGGGGACCCCGCACCCAAAATAAAACCCTATACCTACAACCCTATATACTCTGAACAGCAGTATATAGGTGGTGCAAACAAGACACGGACTGTAGGTTTGTTCTTAAGTAGAATCTGAACAGGTACATTATGAAGTGTAGCTCCATCCCAAAAAAATCTATTTTTAAGCTTTTTGGAGAACATAGGGAGGGGTTATCACCCCTGTAACATTTGCTGTCTTTGCACATCTGTTCAGAACATGTCACCTCACTTTCCGTCCCAATGACAAATGTTTTTGGAAAAGTGGGGTTTTAATTGAAACAAGGATTGGTGATAAAGCATCAGTAGAGAGGAGATACCTACCTTTTTCCCAAATTAAATCTAACAGGATAGAATTTCCCTTCCTAGGGGTAGATTTCCTCTCACTTCCTGTTTTCTCTTGCCGTTTGCAAGTAGGAGTCGTTTGTAAGTTGGATGTTTGAAAGTAGGGGCCTGCCGTATATACTCTGCAGAAATTTGCCCTATTAGATGTTGATGTAGCCACAAGACTGGTGGGCACAGGAATGGGCCCTGCTGTGAGTTAATAGATCAAGATTTGTACTTGCATGCACCTGTTGAACCGGGCAGAAAAATTGGGCCTTTGGTGGTGGTGGTGGTGGTGGTGGACGGTGTTGCCACAAGACGGTAAGCCCTCACAGTTACTCTTGGTGGGTGCAGGAATGGGCCCTGCTGTGAGTTATTAGATCAAGATTTGTAATTGCATGCACCTGTTGAACAGGGCAGAAAAATTGGGCCTTTGGTGGTGGTGGTGGTGGTGGACGGTGTTGCCACAAGACTGTAAGCCCTCACAGTTACTCTTGGTGGGTGCAGGAATGGGCCCTGCTGTGAGTTATTAGATCAAGATTTGTAATTGCATGCACCTGTTGAACAGGGCAGAAAAATTGGGCCTTTGGTGGTGGTGGTGGTGGTGGACGGTGTTGCCACAAGACTGTAGGCCCTCATAGTTACTCTTGGTGGGCGCAGGAATGGGCCCTGCTGTGAACTATTAGATCAAGATTTGTAATTACACGCCCCTGTTAAACAGGGGCTGAAAAATTGTGCCTTAGGCATTGGTGCTGGTGCCACAACACTGCAACCCCTCACAGATACTGTACTTGGAGCACAGCAGTCACACCTGTTGCGAAGCATCTTTTTAAAAAATTGTAATTACACGCCCCTGTTATACAGGGGCTGAAAAATTGTGCCTTAGGCACTGGTGCTGGTGCCACAACACTGCAACCCCTCACAGATACTGTACTCTGAGCACAGCAATGAGACCTGTTGCAAAGCATTGCCTAAAAATTGTAATTACACGCCCCAACAGGGGCTGAAAAATTGTGCCTTAGGCACTGGTGCTGGTGCCACAACGCTGCAACCCCTCACAGATACTGTACTTGGAGCACAGCAGTCACACCTGTTGCGAAGCATCTTTTTAAAAAATTGTAATTACACGCCCCTGTTATACAGGGGCTGAAAAATTGTGCCTTAGGCACTGGTGTGGTGGCATGGATCATTGAGGAGGAGGAAGAGGATAGTCAGTGAACATAACAGGACAGTCACTCAGCATCAGCATAGGCAGTCTTGAAGGGATGTGACATTATAAATTATTCCGTTATATCCGCTTCAGGTGTCTGGTAGCTGGTGGTGATCCAAGACTGATTCATTTTTATGAAGGTCAGTCGATCAACCGAGTCGGTGGACAGGCGCACCCTATGATCGGTGACAAATCCTCCAGCAGCACTGAATGTGCGTTCGGAAAGAACGCTGGATGCAGGACAGGCCCAGGGCCGGCTCTACCATGGGACCCGGTGGGACCATGGTCCCAGGCGGCACTTTACGAGGGGCGGCAACAGGGGCGCACTGCCCGAGGACCTGGGGTTCCCTCCATGATCCATCTAGTGTGCAGTGTCATCCTTGCACTGCATCGGCAGTGCCGCTGTTACTGCCCGCAGTGGCAAGACCCACTTCAAGGGTCTCACCAGCGGCCCCTGATTTCCTGCCCAAACTGGTTGCTAGCCGCGGTCCGCTTTGTGTCTAGCAACCAGTGACGTCAGCAGAGAAGGAGAGAGAGGCCCACCATTCATTGTGGAGGAGGAATTAACTTCCTCCTCCTCCGCTAGCTCCACCCTCCTCCTCCGCTAGCTCCACCCACCTCCTCCCTGTGTTCCCCTCAGCAAATCTAAGGAGCGGCGAGCGGTCCGAGGATCAGAAACCGTGCTGCCTACCTCCTGCTGCTATCAGAAGAGGACTCTGTTGTTTCCTGCCCATTCCCCCTTCTATTAGCGGGCACAGGTAGGTGAACAGCATGAGATCGGAGCGGCTGTGTGTGTGGAGAGAGCAGCTGCAGGGTCTCCCCCCCCCCCCCTCATGATGCTGTTCCCAGGACAGCAGCCTGCTATGTTTCTTACCCCTTTTCCTCATATTGGCCAGGGAAAAATTATTGTAGTCCCAAAAACTGGCTGGCCCATTGCAATTCTAGGGGTGAAACTGAAGCCCCCAGCATGCAAAGCTGAAGGGGAGGGAGGGAGAGAGAGCCAGGCTATGAGTGACACACTGCATTTGGTGACAGGCAATGGTGACAAGTGACTTGCTGCATATGGTGACAAGTGACACGCTGCATTTGGTGACAGGCAATGGTGACAAGTGACACGCTGCATTTGGTGACAGGCAATGGTGACAAGTGACACACTGCATTTGGTGACAGGCAATGGTGACAAGTGTCACGCTGCATCTGGTGACAGGCAATGGTGACAAGTGTCACGCTGCATCTGGTGACAGGCAATGGTGACAAGTGACACGCTGCATCTGGTGACAGGCAATGGTGACAAGTGTCACGCTGCATCTGGTGACAGGCAATGGTGACAAGTGTCACACTGCATTTTGTGACAGGCATTGGTGACAAGTGACTTGCTGCATATGGTGACAAGTGTCACGCTGCATCTGGTGACAGGCAATGGTGACAAGTGTCACGCTGCATCTGGTGACAGGCAATGGTGACAAGTGACACGCTGCATCTTGTGGCAGGCTATGGGTTGCAAGTGGCACAGCTGCAACTGGTGACAGGCTATAGGTGGCAAGTGACACCGCTTTGGAAGGCAATTGGCACAGTGCATCTGGTGGCAGGCAACGGTGGCAAGTAACAAGCTGCATCTGGTGGCAAGTGACAAGCTCAGAGCTCCCACTGATTCTGCATTATGTTGAGTTGAACTATTTCATTATATATTACAGTGTAATAATAATAGAAATAATGTGATTTGATCATCCTGACACCATATCAATCATAATGTTAGGATGATTTAAGTGCTAACACATCTTTTTTTGGGAAGGAAGGGGGGTATCCCTGAATGGCAGTTTGGAAATGTGGTCACCCTAGCCGCCACTGCAGCGCTGCTGTTGAAGCATGTTGCATCACTGAGCTAGGATCAGAGCATAGCTGGTCGGTGGCAGTGGAGAGAAAGGGGGAGCTTTCGTGGTGCTACACAGATCTCTTTGCAGGAGGGGCATGTCTCTTTGGGCGTAGGATTTTTTTTTTTTTGGGGGGGGCAGCATTTCATTCTTGGGCCCAGGCAGCACAATGTCTTGGGCCAGCCCTGGACAGGCCAGTAGCTCAATTGCATACTGTGCAAGCTCTGGCCAGTGATCCATCCTTAGGACCCAGTAAGCCAGAGGATTTTCGGTGGGAAAGGTGTCCAAGTCTGACCTTGCCCCTAGGTATTCCTGCACCATGTATATCAGACGCTGGCGATGGTTGCTGGAATCGATCATACCTTGGGGCTGCGGACTAAAAAATTGTCTGAACGCATCGGTCAGACATCCACCTTCCCCACCGCTCCTTCTGCTACTGACCGAAGCCTCAGCAACTCGTCGTCCAGGACCAGGAGTTTGTAACCTCCCAGTTTCTGGGAACGCGTTGCACAGGCCTTTCTGCAAGGCCTCCCTGAGATGTCACATCCTCTGCTCCCTCTGCGACGGCAAGATAAGGTCCGCAACCTTACCCTTGTACCGTGGATCAAGGAGAGTGGCCAGCCAGTAATGGTCCCTCTCCTTGATCCGAAGAACACGAGGATCCTTCCGCAGGCTTTGCAGGATCAGGGAGGCCATGCAGCGTAGGTTAGCTGAGGCATTCGGTCCGGAGTCTTCTGGGTCACTGAGGATGACATGATCGCCAGCCACCTCCTCCCAGCCACGTACAAGTCCACTGGTTTGTTGGGACTGTACATCATCCCTAAAAGACTGCTGCTGCTGATGCTGAGTGCCAGGCTCCACCTCCATGCTCACACAATCCTCCTCCTCCTCCTCATCCTCATCCTCTTCCTGTGTGATGGGTGGGACAGAAGGAACACTGTCTGGATAAAGGGGGCCTTGAGAGGCAAGGAAGTCCTCCTCTTCCTGCCTCTGTTCTGCCTCAAGTGCCCTGTCCATTATCCCACGCAGCGTATGCTCCAACAGGTGGACAAGAGGTACAGTGTCACTGATGCATGCACTGTCACTGCTCACCATCCTCGTGGCCTCCTCAAATGGTGAGAGGACAGTGCATGCATCCCTGATCATGCTCCACTGGCGTGGGGAAAAAAAGCCAAGCTCCCCTGACCCTGTCCTGGTGCCGTAGTCGCAAAGGTACTCATTGATGGCCCTCTGCTGCGTGTGCAGTCGCTGCAGCATGGCCAACGTTGAGTTCCACCTGGTGGGCATGTCACATATTAGGTGGTTCTTGGGCAGGTTCAGCTCCTTTTGCAGCTCAGTCAGCCGAGCACTGGCATTATAAGATCGGCGGAAATGCACACAGACTTTCCTGGCCTGCCTCAGGACATCCTGTAAGCCTGGGAACCTGCCCAAGAACCGCTGCACCACCAGGTTGAGGACGTGAGCCATACAGGGCACATGGGTGAGCTGCCCCTGTCGCAGGGCGGAGAGGAGGTTGGTGCCATTGTCAGAAACGACCATTCCTGGCTTAAGCTGGCGTGGCGTCTACCACCTCTCGGCCTGCCCCTGCAGAGCTGCCAGAACCTCTGGCCCAGTGTGGCTCCTGTCCCCCAAACACACCAGCGCAAGCACGGCATGGCATCTTTTTGCCTGCGTACTCGCGTAGCCCCTTGTACGCCTACGGAGCACCGCTGGTTCCGAGGACAGAGCACTCGAAGAGGACATGGAGGAAGAAGAAGAGGAGGGGGTGGAGGAGAGAGGTGTGTCACAACCAGTAGTAGCATTTTGGAGGCGTGGTGGCGGAACAACCTCCAACACTACTGCACCTTGTCCTGCATCCCTCCCAGCTGCCAATAGAGTGACCCAATGGGCCGTGAAAGAAAGATAACATCCCTGTCCATGCCTGCTGGACCATGAGTCAGCAGTAATATGCACCTTACCGCTGACCGCCCTGTCCAGCGAGGCATGGACATTGCCTTCCACATGCCGGTAGAGAGACGGAATCGCCTTCCGTGAGAAAAAGTGGCGTTTGGGAACCTGCCACTGAGGAACCGCACATTGAACAAACTCACGGAAGGGGGCCGAGTCTACCAACTGAAAAGGCAGCAGTTGAAGTGCTAGCAATTTAGCCAAGCTAGCATTCAACCGCTGGGCATGTGGATGGCTGGGAGTATACTTCTTTCGACGGTCCAGCAGCTGGGGCAGGGAAATTTGCCTGCTACAATCGGACGTCGGTGTACTGCAAGTACTTGGTTGTGACACACCTAATTCTACACCTTCAGTCCTCTCAGAGCAGATTTCAGAGAAGACTGAAGATATAGTGGGGATGGAGATCCCAGCTGATGAGGAGCAAGGAGAGGTCCGCTTTGTTCTTTGGTGTGGGTCTTTTATGTGTGCTTGCCAACGAGCTGCATGGCAGGTCGACATATGTCTGCTCATGCTTGTGGTGCCCAAGCGGCTGATGTTTTGGCTACGCGAGATACGCTTGAGACAAATATTGCAAATAGCAGTGGTGCGATCTGATGCACTCGTCTCAAAAAAGGCCCACACCAAAGAACTTTTGTGATAACGTGCAGAGGCAGCGCCCTGCACAGGCGGAGCTCTGCGGTGTGGTACAGTTGCTGTGCTGGCCTCTAGCTGGCCTCCAGGGGGCATCCTGCCTCGTTGGACATGTGACGCCGCATCCTCCTCCTCCTCCTCCTCCTCCTCCTCTCTCCCTTCAGGCACCCACGTGGAGTCAGTGACCTCATCATCCCCTCCCTCTTCACCACTAGAGCAAACCTGGCAGTAAGCTGCAGCTGGTGGAACAGTACTGCCAGATTGCTGTCCTTCAGCATCCCCTCTCTCTGCGCGCACACTACTGACTTCCTCAAGCTGGGTATCATCATCCGAGCCTTCGAATCGTTGGGCATCCTCCTGGAGCATGTACCCAACACTGTGCTCAAACAGTTCGGGGGACTCCTCAGGAGGACATGGTGGGTCTAGGGAAGGGGTGGCTGATGATGCCATTGAGTACGCGTTGGCAGCTGCTCTGCCAGTACCCTGAGCCTGGGTGAGAGAGGATGAGGAGGATGAGGAGGGCTTGGTCATCCATTCTACCAAGCCTTCGGCATGATGCGGCTCCACATGTCCAGCTGCCGAAAACAAAGACAAGCGTGTCCCATGGCCACGTGCTGATGACGATGCACGACCACGTCCACGGCCAGCACTGTTGTCTCTAGAAACAGAGCCTGCCTGCCCTGTGTTCTTGCCTCGGCACGCTCTGCCTCTCCTTGGCGGTCTTCCAGCCATTGTAGTCGGTAGTGTATATAGTATAAAAAATAGAGCTCCTATGTGTGCTCACAACACACTGTAGGTCCTATGGGTGCTGACACTAACACACTATAGGTACTATGTGTGCTGCTGACATGAAAATATAGGAGCTCTGTTTGCTGCCACTAACACACTAGAAGTCCTATGGGTGCTGCTGAGAAGAAAATATAGGAGCTCTGTTTGCTGCCACTAACACACTAGAAGTCCTATGGGTGCTGCTGAGAAGAAAATATAGGAGCTCTGTGTGATGCCACTAACACACTAGAAGTCCTATGGGTGCTTCTGAGAAGAAAATATAGGAGCTCTGTGTGATGCCACTAACACACTAGAAGTCCTATGGGTGCTGCTGAGAAGAAAATATAGGAGCTCTGTGTGATGCCACTAACACACTAGAAGTCCTATGGGTGCTTCTGAGATGAAAATATAGGAGCTCTGTGTGATGCCACTAACACACTAGAAGTCCTATGGGTGCTGCTGAGAAGAAAATATAGGAGCTCTGTTTGCTGCCACTAACACACTAGAAGTCCTATGGGTGCTGCTGAGAAGAAAATATAGGAGCTCTGTGTGATGCCACTAACACACTAGAAGTCCTATGGGTGCTTCTGAGATGAAAATATAGGAGCTCTGTGTGATGCCACTAACACACTAGAAGTCCTATGGATGCTTCTGAGATGAAAATATAGGAGCTCTGTTTGCTGCCACTAACACACTAGAAGTCCTATGGGTGCTGCTGAGAAGAAAATATAGGAGCTCTGTTTGCTGCCACTAACACACTAGAAGTCCTATGGGTGCTGCTGAGAAGAAAATATAGGAGCTCTGTTTGCTGCCACTAACACACTAGAAGTCCTATGGGTGCTTCTGAGATGAAAATATAGGAGCTCTGTGTGAAGCCACTAACACACTAGAAGTCCTATGGGTGCTGCTGAGAAGAAAATATAGGAGCTCTGTTTGCTGCCACTAACACACTAGAAGTCCTATGGGTGCTGTTGGGGTGCAATGCTGTGCTAACAGCACTGCGGTTGGTACTACTGCAATACTGTACTAACAGTAAGCACGCACCAGACTAATCCCCAGCAGCAGCTAATAACACACTAACTGTGCAATCAGCAGCAATGAACGATCAATGACTTAGGTAGCAATGGTTTAGCAAAGAAATAGCCAATGGTTTAGCAAAGAAGAGCAAATCTTTCAGTATCAAGCAAAGACAGAATCAGCAGACTGATCTCTCCTAAAGCCGGAACTCATGTGACCGGGGCCGACGGCGTGGCGGCCTTTTAAATGGTGGGGCGTGTACTAAAGCCCCTGAGCTGTAATTGGCTACAGGCGTCCTGCCTGTAGCCAATTATTGCTCTCCGAGTTTCGGGCGCTGTGATTGGCCAAGCATGCGGGGTCACAGTGCATGCTTGGCCAATCATCAGCCAGCAATGCACTGCGCCGGCCGCGCCGGCCGCAATGCATTGCGGGGCCGCTCGCATCACACGAATGTGATGCGAACGGCCTAAATAGTTCTGGGCTCGCCGAGCGAGCGAACGCCCGGTGCTCGATTCGAACGTGGGTTCGAATCGAGCACCGGGCCCATCCCTAGTCAGTACAGTAAAAGATACATTTAACATTGGAGTTTGGAGAGTTCACTATACGCACCGCTTCCTTTAAATAATACACGAAATACCCAAAGAGCAAAATTGGAGTTTAGAGGTGCAAGAAAATCAATAAAAATCTGAATTACAAAAGATATAAATTTGATTTCATAAACATAATTAAAAAATATAAAAAAGAGGGGGGGGGCAAATAGAGCCCTGTGGTCACAAATTATTTTGTATTGTGACCACAGGGCTCTATTCCCCCCCCCCTTTTTGCTTTGGAAGAATAAATCACCTCTAACATTGGGTGTTCTATTTGGACTTGTGGATGTTGCTGCATTATGTAAAACTATTAGAATATGTTATTACGCTCAAGGGGCGTGGTCTGGAGATGGCTGACTGAGAAACATGAGAGACATGGTCTAGATCGAGCTCCAGGACCTCCGTATAACCCCTGACTAAACGGCGGGATGTAAAGGCTGATATTGTGGCATGAGTAGCAGCGGCCGCAAGTACGGGACCAGAGCAGTCACAAAGAAAGGAGATATTCAGCAGTACCTGATACCGTCCTTTGCTTCACGAGGGGCCTTGAACGTGGGGAAGTCGGAGCGGAGAAGCTCGGCAGGCAACGTCGGTGCGAGGCTAAGCACACGTCGGATCTCTTCCGGGTCAGAGTGCAGGCAGGAAACGAAGACGCCAGTACAGACCGGACGACAGAAGAGCGCGGACACCGCGATAGAAGCTGATACGGCCAGTATGGAGGTAGGAGACATCAAAGCAATACTAGCAACGCTGCCTACTAGGCAGGATATTGCTGCATTACCGACCCGTCAGGAAATAGAAGCACTAATCCTGCGGGTTGAAGAGGCACATCGTCAGGACCTCCTGTTAAGCCCCGTACACACGATCGGATAACCTATGGATTTTCGTCCGATGGATTTGTCCATCGGAAATCCGATGAAACTGTTTTTCATCAATCTTGGCCACACACCATCAGTCAAAAAACCGACCGTTCCAAACGCGGTGATGTAAAACACTCAGATGAGCCGAGAAAAATGATTCTAAGCATGCGTGGGTTTTTTAACCGATGGACTTGCCCATAGACGATCGGAAATTCCCATCGGTTTTTTATCCATCGGAAAATTTTAAAACAAGTTCTATTTTTTACAACCGATGGAAAAAAGACCGATGGGTACCATACACGATCGGTTGGTCTGATGAAAACCATCCATCGGACGGTTTTCATCAGTCAAACCGATCGTGTGTACGGGGCTTTAGTAAGATCTGATGTGAAAGCGCTAACGGAGAGGGTGGAGGTAGGGGAGGATTCTATGGCTGCAATAGCGTGTTGGGGCTATTGAAAAGACGCAGCTCAAGCAGGCAGATGCAATGATAAACCTACAACTGCAAACAGAAGCCCTCGAAGACAGAAGTCGCCGAAACAATTTGCGACTTAGAGGCCTCCCGGAAACAACAGAAATAGAAGATTTAAATACTAAAGTGGTGGGGGTGTTTCAGACTATTTTGAATCTACTGCTGATTGCGATTGAGCTGGACAGAGTACATAGAGCACTAGGTCCTAAACCCCAAAACCCAGATAGACCCAGGGATGTAATTTTCCGTTTGAATAGATACAACCAAAGGGAGCAGATTCTCAGAGCAGCATGGGATATGGGGGATATCCTCTTCGACTGGGTCAAGATAAAAGTGTTACCAGATATCTCCAGGGACACACTCCAGCGTAGAGCATGCCTGCGGCCAATTTTAGATCGGGCCAGAGAACAGGGGTGTACATACAGGTGGGGGTACCCATTAACAGTTACATTTCGAAGGGCATCAACTATGTTCACCCTCCAGATACCAGCAGATTTACCCGAACTTTTTCTTTTCTTGGGAATCACTCCCTTCCAAATCCCGAATTGGCTTTTACCTTTTACATATACTGGGGGCCGTAGGGTGCTTTCAGACACCCAGGGACAAAGGAGAGATCTCCAAGGAAGTAGACGACAGCTAAAGAATCAGACCCCCCAGGGAGCAAACGGGGAACTGAATCAGGAGTCGGGCTCCAATATTGAATAGAGATTCCCCCCCTCCCTTTTCTGGGCTCCTTTCTCTTACTTTTATGATTTTTTGTTGGCCTGTTGAAACTAGGAACTAGGCACCCAAGATCCTGGGAGTTAAGAAAAGGGAATGGTTAGCAGATACATGATACCCCTCCCCCCATTTTTTTTTCTCACGGGAGGGGAGGTTTATGATTTTGATATGGGATAAGGGGTTATGGATTAAGGGGCTGTACTTTGATGCGCATAATGTTTGGCGTGGTTAAGATAAGGATAAGAAGGGTATATATAGTGAGATAAACTTAGTGGTATAGATGGACCCATGTACAGAGGAGTACAGGACACCCTGACACTTTTTCTTTTTTCTATGGGGGGTTGCTTAGCTCCCCCCCCCTTAAATACACTAGTAGAGGGAATATCAGAAGGTATATTACACGCTGATACTAGGGGATTTTTTTTTCTCTTCCCCATCCACCCCCTCCTTTTTTTTTAAGGGGGGGGCGGCTGGTTTGGGTGGAGTCCCCCCCCCCCCATTTTTTTTATTTTTTATTAGTGCTTAGACGCTACAGAAATGAGACATATAAAACATGAGTTAAACACGCGTTAACAATCACTGTTAAAGAATAGGCTGCACTAAGGAGGAGAAGGGGGGGTAACCCTCTCTTTTCCGTATATCGTACCCCCCTTTTTTTTTCTCCCCCTCTCCTGGAGTATGGTATACTTCAAGGAAGGTACACAAAGAAACAATAAGAAACACAAAATCACAAAAAACACTCGGTGGTTCCCTTTTATTTACTTATTTATTTTTGTTTATTTTTTCTCAACAGCAACAATAGCAACACCAGTAACAAGTAAATAGGTAGACTCCAGGATAGAAGAGGTTAAATAAATAAATAAATAATTCACTATAATAAATATAAGAAAATTAGTTATTAGGGACAATGACATTCAGGAGTTGGGTATCAGGTGGGCCCCGGGAGATTTATAGAAATATAAGGAATGACACCTAGATATGGGAACAGGGGGTAGACAGAGGACTGGAGAGGAAGAATAGAGGAATGGGATAAGGAAGAGAGCTGCCCTCCCCACCCCCACCCCACCCTCAATTTTTAATTTAATGAAGGAGAGAATAGGTAGACTTAGATAAAAATAAGACATGGTATCAGGATAGGAGACTATATGCTATATGTTTTGCTTCTCAACTTGTTTTATTTTTTTATTTTTTTTGTCTACCTAATGTGTTTTGGAGGAGGGGAAGAGGTGGTGAGGTGGGGGAGGAGGACACAGGAATGGTAATCTAAGGGATGTAGCTCAGGAAGAAGGGGAAGGGAAGGTTCTATGGATAAGATAAGAATTAAGCAGGTGGTTAAAAAAGAATAAGTTTGTGGTTTAAACTAACCTGGTGGGTAAGGAGTTACATATTATGTTAGATATTATGTTATTATTTTCTTTTTAAGAAGAGGAAGGATATATATAATGATATATAGAATATAATGTATATAGATGTATATTAATGTATAACGTAATAGTATAATTATAAAGAGACATCTTATTAGCCACTTATAGGCTGAGGTTATTGATATCTAATACGAAAGACATGATTATTATATACCCAGGTTCCCGGGCCCGCCCTTTCTGCCCTCCTTGAACCCCCGCCCCCCCCCCCGAACTTTGGGGCGATAGAAATTTATTTACTCCCTGTTACCTTCTCCTTCTTCTTTCTCTTCTCTCTTCATTTTTTTATTTATTTTTTTCTTTTATCTACTCTTCCGGCTCTCTTGGAAGGATTGTTAGTCATTAAATAATCCAGGGAATGCGGAGGTCTTTGGAGCTCGTATCTTGGATCTTCTTTTTTCTTTTCTTATATTTTTTTTTCTCTGTCGGCCAATCCAGGCACAAGCACCTAAATAGGTAGACGCTCAGATACCGATAATCGGTGAGCGTTTGTTTTTTAGCATATAGCTAAGTATAGTAGATAGGGGGGGTCTCCCTTCCCCCCCTTTTTTTTCTTCTTTTTTTTCTTTTTTTTGCCTTTTCTATTACAATTAAGGGTAAAGATGGACGGCGTTCAGGTGATGTCACTTAATGTGAGGGGCTTAAACACTCCTGAGAAGAGACGCATGCTCCTTAATGATATGAAAAGATACAATACTGACATCGCCTGTATTCAGGAAACACACTTCAAATACGATAAGCTCCCTTATTTGAGAAATAGATTTTACCCCACTGCTTACCACTCTACTAACCCGACAGGTAAATCAAGAGGGGTTTCGGTGCTACTTTCCAGTAAAATACCTTGGAAATGCCAGAGTTCTATTATAGATCAGACAGGGCGCTACGTTTTCCTCAAAGGGCTGATTTGGGATAAACAGGTGACATTAGCCACGATATATACTCCTAATGAATTAGAAGCTACCTTCTTGAGAGACACAATAGAGAAATTGCAAGAATTTAGAGAGGGACAACTGATTTTTGGCGGAGACTTCAATGTCCCGCTAATTCCCTCGGTGGATATTTCGACCGGCAAATCGTCAATCCCACCGAGTCAACTTAAAAGGATAGCTAAGACTCTTCATAGAGCCCAATTAATAGCTGCCTGGTGCCTGCAACATTCAGGGGAACGTGACTATTCGTATTATTCCCCGATACACCGGGTATATACTCGGATAGACTATTTCCTAATCCCACATACCCAGTTGCATGCGGTAAGTAAGACGTCGATTGGAGATAGGACATGGTCGGACCATGCGCCGATATTTTTGACCTATAGACTCAATGACACCCTCACGCCGCAACACCGCTTCTGGCGCCTTAATGAGAGCCTCTTACAAGCTCCGGAGGTACTGACTGAAGTGAATGAAACGCTGAAGTTATATTTTCGGGAGAATGATCAACCAGACTGTGACCCGGGCATTTTATGGGAAGCCCATAAACCGGTGATCAGGCGAATTCTGATTAAACACGGGGCACGAATTAAGCGGGAGCAGAATGAACAACTTCTTGGTTGGTTACAGAAACTGTCAGAGACTGAAGCTAGACATAAACATACCCCTACGCAATTCTCAGAGGCCGAACTGACGTCAATTAGGACACAGATTACGGATTTGCTTCGGTATAAGGCCAAGGCGGCTTTACAGTTCTGTCATAGAGTGAGCTATGAGTCGGGAGACAAGTGCGGAAAAATGTTAGCGAAAGCGGTTAGAGAACATAAATTGTCTACATATATTCCCCATATTAATACGAGTAGTGGTCAAAAGGTAGTTTTACCGGCACAAGTCACTCAAGCATTTAAAGACTTTTATTCTCGCCTATACAATTTGCCGGGAGTGACAACGAGCGGAGCAGACCTAGAGGATTATATCACAGCCTCTCAGATGCCCTCTCTACCACAGGAGATACAAACAGATCTAGACTCCCCTTTCACCTTAACGGAACTTGAGCTGGCAGTTAGACATATGAAACCAGGGAAAGCCCCAGGCCCAGACGGCCTTACATTACAATACTACAGGACACTGTTACCAACATTGGGCACTCGTATGCTAACATTGTATAATACGGTAGGCGCAGGGGGAACATTTGCTAGAGAGACTCTGGGAGCCCATATTTCAGTGATCCATAAGGAAGGAAAAGACCCGATGGCCTGTGGCAGCTATCGGCCCATATCGCTTTTGAATGCTGTACATGACTATTCTAGCTACTCGGTTGGCACACCACCTTAAGCAACTCATCCACCTAGATCAAGTGGGCTTTATACCATCTAGAGAGGCGAGAGATAGTACCATTAAGGTACTAAATCTACTCCATGTCGCACGCTCTACAAAAACCCCAAGTATATTCTTAAACACAGATGCCGAAAAGGCTATTGATCGGGTGGAATGGTCATTTATGTTTGCGGTGCTCAGACACATTGGACTGTTGGAGGTGATGCTCAACCGAATAGCCGCAATATACTCTAATCCGACAGCCCAGGTAAAGGTGAATGGGGTCCTATCAGACCCCTTCCCAATACAAAACAGTACTAGACAGGGATGCCCGCTGTCCCCTCTTTTGTTTGCCCTTTCCCTGGAACCTTTTTTAGCTACAATTAGACTGAACTCGGACATACAAGGGATAAGGGTAGGCCAGATGCAATGTAAGATTTCAGCATATGCTGATGACTTACTGTTTTCCCTGACCAACCCGGTAGTTTCCCTGCCAAATCTTCTTAAGGAGTTTGAGAGATATGGGCCCGTGTCTAACTTTAAAATCAACTTCTCGAAGCGATGGGAGTGACATTGACATCACAGGCTTCACTAAATATGGGCACAAACTTCCAGTTTAAATGGACGACATCCGCATTGAATTATTTGGGGGCTAGTATTCCATCTGATCTTTCTCGTATATACAAGAGAAATTTCCCCCCCTTACTTGTTAAAACTAGGGTGCAGTTAGAGACGTGGAACAAGGGACTACATTCATGGTTTGGGAGGTGTAATTTGCTAAAGATGATTGTTTTGCCTAAATTTCTATACCTCCTTCAGGCCCTCCCGATTAGGATACCCCCTGTATATTTCAAACAAGCCCAAGCTCTTTTTATTCGTTTTGTTTGGGCCCATAAAAAACCTTGAATCTCCCACACCCAGCTCTCGATGCCAAAACAATGTGGAGGTCTGGCATTACCAGACTTCAGGAGATATTACCAGGCGGTTCACTTGGGCAGGGTGATCGATTGGGGGCGACACTATGAGTTCAAACTGTGGGCACAAATAGAACAACACCAAACTGATATCCCTTTATGGACCGCGTTGTGGTGTGGAGATTCCTTACCCACTGAACTGAAATCACATCCACTGATAGGTAATACCCTGCGACAGAGCGCCCGTGCTATTTTAAAACCCTCTTCAACAACCATGACATCGCCCTTGACCCCGATCTTGGGTTATCCTAGATTTTCCCCGGGGCTCTCACCTACGCAATTCAAGCAATTAAGGACTTCTGGTCTTATGACCGCTTCCCAGTTTGTGACTAGCGATAGATGGCCGACTATTCAGGAACTGATGGATACTGCAGGCCCTTTTAGATTAGAGTTTTGGAATGCGGTACAGCTGCAGCACTTTCTCTTGACCATTCCAAACCCCTGGAGCTATACTAGACCCTTGAACAAATTTGAGGAATATTGTTCAGGCATAGATCCGCAACCACAGACTTTATCTAAAATGTACGCTCTCTTAAACACGCCAGAAAAACAACTCGATTTGCCCTGTTTTGCGAGGTGGGAAATTTACCTAGACTGTACGTTTTCCTGTACGTTTTCCTCGACCCAAAAACAGAATATGGTCAGTCTCTCCTATAAGTCCTCGATATGTACAAAAATACAGGAAACCAACTATAAAATTTTGACAATTTTGACAAGGTGGTACCTGACACCGGCCCGCCTGCATATGATTTTCCCAGATATACCAGAACATTGCTGGCGCTGCGGCGGGGATAGGGGTACGATGTTACACATATTTTGGTCCTGTCCTAAATTGATCGACTTTTGGACGACGGTGCGTAATATATCGCAACGATTTACTGATTTCCCGATCCCAAATGATCCAACGTTTTTTCTATTACATGTGTCGACCCTGCCTATCCGGGTATATAAAAAATCCCTGTTAAGGCATTTGATCAATGCTGCTAAAACTTGCATCCCTATGATGTGGAAGGCCCAGAATCCACCTTCAGTGGCGATGTGGCTGCTGAAGGTGGAAAACATAAATAAAATGGAGGATCTAATAATGACCGCACAGGATAGACAGGGTATTTATAAAGTAACATGGGCTAGCTGGAATTTGTTTTTACATTCGGATGAGGGAAAAGATCTCCTCGAGATTTAAAATATTTAACACATTGTTGAGGGCTGTGAGATTTATCTGATCACGAAACAGATATGTGTCTTCGACCTAACGCCGTCCTTCTTTCCTTTTTTTTTTTCCCCTTTGTTGCCCCTTCCCTTTTTGTTATGTTAAAAGTAGCTATGAGGCTAGGAGTTGTTAATGGGAGCCTCAGGATATATATGGCTCATTGTGTAATGTATTGGCATTTCTGTGTTATGTAATTAGGAGGCTGCGTCCTCCACTGGCATGAGCTACCTTTATATCTTGGCGGGCTCAGCCCAGGTCTTTTTCTTTTCTCTTTTTTTTTGGAAAACTCAATAAAAATTATATTTGGAAAAAACGAAGAATATGTTATTACATTTTAGAAAGGGGTGCCTCGAGATTATCCCAAATTTTTAAAGGGTGCCCTCCACCGCTGACCGGAGCCGTCAGCAGCGGCGGAAGCGATCTGATCCTCTCCCTGTCTGTGTCTGGAGACGAGTGAGGGGAAGATGGCCCCCACCAGTCTCCATATCACTGAAGGGCGGAAACAACGTCAAAACGTCACTTCCACCCAATGCTCTTAAAGGGCCATTTTAATTTTTTATTTTTTTTAGAATGACATAAAAAAATGTTTTTTTTTATTGCATTTTAGCCTAAATATGAGATCTGAGGTCTTTTTTACCCCAGATCTCATATTTAAGAGGACCTGTCATGCTTTTTTTCTATTACAAGGGATATTTACATTCCTTGTACAATAGGAATAAAAGTGACCCAATTTTTTTTTTTTAAAACAGTGTAAAAAAAAAAAAAAGTAAAATAAATAATATATATATATATATATATATATATATATATATATATATATATTTTTAAAGCACCCCGTCCCGATGAGCTTGCGTGCAGGAGCTAACGCATACGTGAGCAGCGCCCGCATATGAAAACTGTGTTCAAACCACACATGTGAGGTATCCCCGTGATCGTTAGAGCGAGAGCAATAATTCTAGCCCTAGACCTCCTCTGTAACTCAAAACATGCAACCTGTAGAATTTTTTAAACGTCACCCATGGAGATTTTTAAGGGTAAAAGTTTCCATTCCACGAGCTGGCGCAACCTTGAAGCTCTTGTAAGACCGCTGCCCAAATACGGTGTGACAAAAAGTATTGCAACGACCGCCATTTTATTGTCTAGGGTGTTAGAAAAAAAATATATAATGTTTGGGGGTTCTAAGTAATTTTCTAGCAAAAAAAAAAATGTTTTTACCTTGTAAACACCAAATCTCAGAAAGAGGCTCATCCTTAAGTAGTTAAATCATATATATAGGATGAGTTACATAGTGTAATAAACTATAATTCACTTTATTTAATTTAGTATTTAACACGTGTGGGAGCTCAGTACAGGTGGCAGCAGCAGCTTAAAAAAATATTATTATTTCGGGATAGGTGTGTGGCAGCGCAGGAGAATCTTTTATCATTTATATTGAAAATATGTAGCCTTACAACAAAAGAAATTATACTTAAAAGTATATTTAAAAATGCATTCCTTGGTAAGGAGGCCTAGCTGTTCTGTGCCTAGACTTCAGTGTAGACCACAAACAGGAAACATGGAGAAGCTATAAAAATAATAGCCAACAAATAGCTACCAGCTACAGAACCACAGAAACCTTGCAAAAGCAATGTCACAATTCCCTTTGTCACAGATAGCACTGAAAACTGAAGAATACTGGATATGTGGGAACAAGTATTACTATAGATAACCACTTTTGGAGAATCAATATATTATCAGACTGGAGTATAATATTTTCATACATTTGCCACTTATTTGACCCTCATAAAACATCTGTTGTGTAGCTACCTAACATCTGGGTCTAATGTGAATTCCATATTCAGGATATTCTTGTTATACTACTGATCTCTATACTTGGATTATCAAATACGTGTGTGTGTACGAATAGGGTAATTTGAATGTCAGTGCAGGTTGTTGATTGTTGTAATTTTGTGCATGTGGAATGTGGCGTGTAAGGTATGTAGATTGTATCTTGTGTAGATATGTGCTAAATGTTATGATTGATGAGATACAGTACATGTCATACTAAAGAGGGCAGAGGATTGGACAGGGGCACAACGTCTCTGGCATACAGTATGTCCACAGAAAAACAGGACTGTTAATAATGGTACAAGAACCACAAATGGGAAGAAAAAACCTCTGAGTGGGTGCTTCTTCGTGTTTTTAATAGATATGCTTGTCTCAGGAACATGCAGTGCTTCTAGAGGTGTCAGTTAGATGAAAGATATGTCATCTCCTGTGCTCAGACACGGTTCAGCTGGTTGATTATGGGTTTCATACAGTGTCATTCCTTGTTTTGACAGTTGTAAGGCATTATTTGGTATGGTAGTTGGTAACAGATTATAAAAATACTGACATTAGTCACTTTGACAGTGGATGACAGATTATATACTGTGACAGCAGTTGATATGATAGTTTGCAAAAGATTATATCTGGTAAGAGTCATTGTAAAAGCCAGTGGCAGACTATATACATTAGTCAGTATTTTAGTGAGTAAAACAGATAATATAAAGGAATATTTGCTAGTATGATTGTTTTTGAAAGATTCTACATAATGCTATTAGCCGAGTGATAACAGTCACAGTGCAGGAAGTGATATAAGAGAGGGCTGAAAGTATGGATACAGATGGGAGGGAATTTAGAACTGTCTGTAGGCAGATGCAGTTTGTTTTCTCCACTGCAGGTGGCGCTCAACCACAGCGGCAGTGCAGAGGGAGAGGAATTCAGGAGGAACATGGTTGCTCTATGGTTTCCTGGGTCACTGGGGCAGCTATCTGGTAGGATACAGACAGCTCATGTGATGCTGGTGGCCATCTTGGGTCAGGCAGAGTCTCTTTAAGACCCTGGCTCCTGGTTTTGGCGTGCATTCAACATGTAGGTAGCATAGGGATAGGTCACCCGTCTGTCAGGGACAGTAATAGCGGTAGGGAAAGGTTCCAGATGAGTTGGGAAAGTTTAGGAATCCACTACTCTTCTTGGAAACCTTTCCACTTGGGGTCAGACTGGCCAGGCCATATTCTTATCTTCCAGACATACGCTGTCAGCTTGGATGAGACCTACCCTGCTACACACTGCTGTTATCTGTGAGTATTCCCAGTTGGGCTTCCTTCTGCCAGGCTTGTTGTGAACTGCTTATCATTGACTTCAAAACAAGTTCAATTATCTGCATCTGGACTGAGTGTGTGTTATTACCGCCTCACCATGCTGCACCCACCCACACTTGGTGGCAGTCAGCAGGATATGTCACTTCTCGCAGCGGGTGCAGAAGTACAAGTAGGCTCTATCTTGGCACCATTAGGTTTAGCCCTGGTCCTGATGCCTAAGTTTAATAGCTCCAATATGCCCCTGGCAGAATGGGAGGACTAGAGAATGCTGCTCACCTGTACCAGGTTCTCATCAGGCTGATCACAGAGCTAGCTATTAGCACATTGGAGGATGACGCCTAACAAGTAGTAATGGCTGTGCCCGAAAAGGACAATGACACACTGGAGTAAAAAGTGACTTGACTGGAGGTCCAGTTCGGAGCAAAGGTAACAGTCCCAGGGCAGAGGTGCACAGGACAACAGGAGAACGAGAGTCTTATGCACTTTGCAGTGGTGCTCCAGCTAGGGTTGCCACCTTTTCTTCAAGCCAAACTCAAATGCTTTAGCAGTGCAGGGCAGTTTTTTGTTTTTTTTCTTGTAGTATACACTATAGTATTATAAAAGACCTTTTGGTGGCCCAAGCATAGTAGTAATGCAGCGCGTGTAGTTGCCACACCAACTTCTAGAGAAGCACCTTTTTGTTTTTGCTGCCAGCCCGGAACACTACGGGTAAATAGATGCTATTGATCACCTAATTTATACGGGGGGATGTTCCACTAATCTGGGAGCGGTATCGTCACATTCCCCTAGCTCTGTGCTTGGGGGTCAAGGACTTACTTACTTTGTAGGCAGGTGTAGGCTGTTTTCTCCACTGCAGGTGGCGCTTAACTGCAGAGGCAGTGCAGAGAAATGGAGGAAGTCAGGAGGAATATGGATCCTCTATGGTTTCCTGGGTTACTGGGTCAGCGATCTGGTTGGATACTGACAGTTCATGTGATCCTGGCTGCCATCTTGTGTCAGGCAAAATATATTTAAGACCCTGGCTCCTGGGTTTTGTGTGCCTTCAATATGTAGGTAGCGTAGGGATAGGTCACTCGTCTGTCAGGGACAGTAACAACTGTACAGAAAGGTTCCAGATGAGTGGGGAAAGCTTAGTGATCCGCCACTCTTCTTGGAAAGCTTCCCACTTGGGCTCGGACCAGCCAAGCTGCAATCCGCCTCTCCAGAAAGACGCTGTCAGCTCGGCTAAGACCTGTTCCAGTACATGCTGTTGTTATCCGTGAGTGTTCCTAGTTGGGCTCCCTTCTGCTGGACTTGTTGTGAATAGGGATGAGCTCGTGGTTCGAATCGAACGCATGTTCGACACGAACATTGGCTGTTCGCCTGTTCGGCGAAACCAGAACTTTGTGGGCCGTTTGGACCAAATTCGCGTGGCGCGAACGGGCCACAATGCACTGCGCCATTGCAGTGCATTGCTGGCTGATGATTGGCCAAGCATGCACTGTGACCCCGCATGCTTGGCCAATCACAGCGCCGGCAGCAAGGAGAGCCATAATTGGCCACAGGCAAGATGCCTGTGGCCAATTATAGCTAAGGGGGTTTAGTACACGCCCCACACTATATAAAGCCGCCAGCGCGGCGGCCTTGTGCAGTGTGTTGGCGTGCAGGGATTAAGCAGGATAGGCAGGGACAGTGTCATCATTGCAAAACCTAGCGCAGTTACAGTGTGTTGGCGTGCAGGGAGAGAGCAGGATAGGCAGGGACAGTGTCAGTGTCATCTTTGCAAAACCTAGCGCAGTTACAGTGTGTTGGCATGCAGGGAGAGAGCAGGATAGGCAGGGACAGTGTCAGTGTCATCTTTGCTAAACGTAGCACAGTTACAGTGTGTTGGCGTGCAGGGAGAGAGCAGGATAGGCAGGGACAGTGTCAGTGTCATCTTTGCTTGTTAACCTGCAGCAGTTACAGTGGGTGTAGTGTGCCTCCTGCACAGTATACACCTAAAGCTACCCCTCATTGCTGGTGTTGTTCTGTTGTGTAACACAGGCAGGCATCTGCAGCAGTTACAGTGGGTGTATGTGCCTCCTGCACAGTATACACCTGAAGCTACCCCTTATTGCTGGTGTTGTTCTGTTGTGTAACACAGGCAGGCATCTGCAGCAGTTACAGTGGGTGTAGGTGCCTCCTGCACAGTATACACCTGAAGTTACCCCTTATTGCTGGTGTTGTTCTGTTGTGTAACAGGCATCTGCTAGCAGTTACGGTGTAGTGTGCCTCCTGCACAGTATACACCTGAAGCTACCCCTTATTGCTGGTGTTGTTCTGTTGTGTAACACAGACAGACATCTGCAGCAGTTACAGTAGGTCTAGGTGCCTTCTGCACAGTATACACCTGAAGCTACCCCTTATTGCTGGTGTTGTTCTGTTGTGTAACAGGCATCTGCAAGCAGTTACAGTGTAGTGTACCTCCTGCACAGTATACACCTGAAGTTACCCCTTATTGCTGGTGTTGTTCTGTTGTGTAACACAAGCATCTGCAAGCAGTTACAGTGGGTGTAGTGTGCCTCCTGCACAGAATACACCTGAAGCTACCCCTTATTGCTGGTGTTGTTCTGTTGTGTAACACAGACAGGCATCTGCAGCAGTTACAGTAGGTGTAGGTACCTCCTGCGCAGTATACACCTGAAGTTACCCCTTATTGCTGGTGTTGTTCTGTTGTGTAACAGGCATCTGCAAGCAGTTACGGTGTAGTGTGCCTCCTGCACAGTATACACCTGAAGCTACCCCTTATTGCTGGTGTTGTTCTGTTGTGTAACACAAGCATCTGCAAGCAGTTACAGAGGGTGTAGTGTGCCTCCTGCAAAGTATACACCTGAAGCTACCCCTTATTGCTGGTGTTGTTCTGTTGTGTAACACAGACAGGCATCTGCAGCAGTTACAGTGGGTGTAGGTGCCTCGTGCACAGTATACACCTGAAGCTACCCCTTATTGCTGGTGTTGTTCTGTTGTGTAACACAGGCAGGCATCTGCAGCAGTTACAGTGGGTGTAGGTGCCTCCTGCACAGTATACACCTGAAGATACCCCTTATTGCTGGTGTTGTTCTGTTGTGTAACACAGACAGGCATCTGCAGCAGTTGCAGTTACGGTGTAGTGTGCCTCCTGCACAGTATACACCTGAAGCTACCCCTTATTGCTGATGTTGTTCTGTTGTGTAACACAGACAGGCATCTGCAGCAGTTACAGTAGGTGTAGGTGCCTCCTGCACAGTATACACCTGAAGCTACCCCTTATTGTTGGTGTTGTTCTGTTGTGTAACAGGCATCTGCAAGCAGTTACGGTGTAGTGTGCCTCCTGCACAGTATACACCTGAAGCTACCCCTTATTGCTGGTGTTGTTCTGTTGTGTAACACAAGCATCTGCAAGCAGTTACAGTGGGTGTAGTGTGCCTCCTGCACAGAATATACCTGAAGCTACTCCTTATTTCTGGTGTTGTTCTGTTGTGTAACACAAGCATCTGCAAGCAGTTACAGTGGGTGTAGTGTGCCTCCTGCACAGTATACACCTGAAGCTACCCCTTATTGCTGGTTTTGTTATGTTGTGTAACACAGACAGGCATCTGCAGCAGTTACAGTGAGTGTAGTGTGCCTCCTGCACAGTATAGACCTGAAGCTACCCCTTATTGCTGGTGTTGTTCTGTTTTGTAACACAGGCAGGCATCTGCAGCAGTTACAGTGGGTGTAGATGCCTCCTGCACAGTATACACCTGAAGCTACCCCTTATTGCTGGTTTTCCCATCTCCCTGAAGTCCATTAGTATGTCTGGAAGGCCAACAAGGAGAGGCAGACAGTCACGAGCCAATAAAAGAGGGCAAGCAGGCTCTGTGTCTAGGGGCAACAGTGCTGGTCGTGGACGCAGTGCATCGTCAGCAGAACGTGGTCATGGGACACGCTTGTCCTTATTTTCGGAAGCTGGATGTGTTGAGCCGCATCATGCGGAAGACTTGGTAGAGTGGATCACCAAGCCTTCCTCATCCTCCTCATCCTCTCTCACCCAGGCTCAGGGTACTGGCAAAGCAGCTGCCAACGGGTCCTCTTCCCTTGTATCAATGTCATCAGTCACTCCTTCCCTAGACCCACCATGTCCTCCTGAGGAGTCCCCCGAACTGTTTGAGCACAGTGTTGGGTACATGCTCCAGGAGGATGCCCAGCATTTTAAAGGCTCTGATGATGATACCCAGCTAGAGGAAGGCAGTAGCGTGAGCGCAGAGAGAGGGGATGCTCAAGAAGGACAGCAATCTGGCAGTCATGTTCCACCAGCTGCAGCATACTGCCAGGTTTTCTCCAGTGATCGAGAGGGAGGGGATGATGAGGTCACTGAGTCCACATGGGTGCCTGATAGGAGAGAGGAGGAGGAGGAGGAGGAGGAGGCACATCTTCAACGAGGCAGGATGCCCTCCGGGGGCCAGCTTAAGGGCAGCACACCTACTTAATCACACCGCCTCTGCGCGTTATTCCAAAAGTTCTTTGGTGTGGGCCTTTTTTGAGTCGAGTGCATCAGATCGCACCGCTGCTATTTGCAACATATGTCTCAAGCATATCTTGCGTGGCCAAAACATCAGCCGCTTGGGCACCACATGCTTGACCAGACATATGTTGACCTGCCATGCAGCTCGTTGGCAAGCGTACCTTAAAGACCCACACCAAAGAACAAAGCGGACCTCTCCTTGCTCCTCATCAGCTGGGATATCCAACCCCACTGTACCTTCAGTCCTCTCTAAAACCTGCACTGAGAGGAATGAAGGTATAGAATTAGGTGTGCCACAGCCAAGTAGTTGCGGGCACTCTGCTAGCAGTACACCAACGTCCGATTGTAGCAGGCAAATTTCCCTGGCCCAGCTGCTGGACCGTCGAAAGAAGTTCACTCCCAGCCATCCACATGCCCAGTGGTTGAATGCTAGCTTGGCTAAATTGCTAGCGCTTCAACTGTTGTGCCCCCCCCCCCACTTTTACTTTTTCTCTCCCAAAGTTTTCATTAAATTTAATATTTATCATATACTGATCATCACAGGCACTTATCTTATTACACGCTTTAATAAGGTTGATTAAAATTGTGTTGACTCTTTTTGCTGCTTGTTGTTCTTAAAGCCCAACTCCAGAAAGCCTATAACCCCCCCCCATGTGTGGCTGCACCCGCACTGCAACAGTTATGTTAGTTCGTGTCTAGGGGATATAAAAATACTTTTACTTAACTGATCTTTGCACCCCAGGCAAATGACAGGAGAACGCTTTGGGTGGAGTTTTTGATCGTTGATGTCATCACGCACGCCGGGGGGACGGGCGGCGGCACCATTTGTTTATGCTGTGTATGCCGATCCTTCAGTGCTTCTATGTGAGTGGATAATTTAAAATTCTATGCTATGAGCTTTGCCTTGTGTTCTTCCTATGCCCTATTCAAGTATTCATGACATCTTTTGAGTACTACTGAGCTGGAGTACCAGAGAGATATTATTGCTGTGTGAAAGCATGTAGATCTTGCTGTGTTGAGATTATTATTATTGTTATACAGGTTTTTTATAGCGCCAACAGTTTGCGCAGCGCTTTACAAAATAAAGGCAGACATTACAGTTATATTACAATTTGGTACAAGAGGAATCAGAGGGCCCTGCTCATTAGATCTTACAATCTAAAAAGGGAGGGTCAATTCATACAAAAGGTCTCCCCCCTAACCCTCATGGGACTGAGAAGGAATACCAAGAAGAGGGACACCCTCGCAGACCAACATATTACACCTTTGCCGTCAATGAAGCTCTCGGGTACTAATTCCTCACAGAGGTACACCGCCAGCAATTCCCCACGTTCTCCAGTATGATGATAAGAAGCCATGTGTTTGTTTAAATCTGTAATAAACCACACATATTATGTGGCCAATTACATGGTTTCCATATAAATAAAAGATCCTTCTGGCTGGGGGAGAGTATCCTACACTAAAACCGTACAATGAGGCACAGCGCCACATCGAAAGCTCCCTCTCCCCTGGAGGGAAGTTAAAGTGGCTCACGGTTTCAGAAGGAAGGGGCCGGGAGTGCCAGTGGGGGACCCGAGAAGAGGAGGATTAGGGCCGCTCTGTGCAAAACAACTGCACAGAGCACAGAGCAGGTAAGTAAGACATGTTTGTTATTTAAAAAAAAAAATCTGCCTTTTAATATCACTTTAAATATTCCTTCTCAAAGACAAAAGGAGGCTAAAGAGTCTAATTAAAGTACATTTGACACATCAGATTATTCATATTAGACTCTGTTTTAATCCTCCCTGGTGCTGTTTATAAAAATTTCCATGGCATAGCTGTTCTTTCTTGTTGGCACTTTAGTGTTGATCTTTGAAAAACGCTTAGACATTACATAAACTACGTAACCCTGAAAGCTCTGCCTAAAAAAGGCAGGCTGAGGGCAGACGACTAGTTATAAGTTTTGCCTCTGGCTACAACACATGTATATTTCCATATTGTTGACTTACCATGCCTTGATCTTCCTCTCTAAGTAGAGGCACCATCTCAGTGGATGCTACATTTCTATTATTTGATACCCCTATTTCAGCGGAAAAATATAAAAAATCCCTATTGAGACAACTGTTGGTGGCAGCGAGGGCATGTATCCCTGTCCTGTGGAAATGTGAAAGCCCCCCATCAAGAGCGCAATGGTTTGCGAGAATTGCAGAAATTCAACAAATGGAGAATCTAACTCTGACAATGAAGGATCAAAATGGGAGGTATCGTAAGACATGGGCCCCCTACATGATGTATAGGGAAGAGACAGGAGTTGATGAATGAGGGAATGCGATGGTCGGTGGCGAGGGGGAGAGGATGGAGACACGGTTAGAGGATGGGGGCTCCCCCTTTTTTTTTTTTGGGAGGGGGTTGTGTGGGAGGGAAAGGGAAAGGGAAAGGGAAAGAGGAGTTTATAATAAGTTAAGTAGTAATAGTAGTAATAATGTTAAGAAACTTATGAAAAATAAAGAATTTATAAAAAAAAAAAAAAAAATCCATGGCATAGCTGTTTTTTCTTGTTGGCACTTTAGTGTTGATCTTTGGATGACGCTTAGACATTACATAAACTATGTAACCCTGAAAGCTGTGCCTAAAAAAGGCAGGCTGAGGGCAGACGACTAGTTATAAGTATTGCCTGTGGTTACCACACATGTATATTTCCCTATTGTTGACTTACCATGCCTTGATCTTCCTCTCTAAGTAGAGGCACCATCTCAGTGGAGTTATTGTTTAGCATCCCTATGCCAGAGCAGCCAACCTGATGACTGGTACAGGCAGTCCCCAAGTTACAAACAGCCCACTTACATATGACTCATACTTACAAATGGAGAAAGACAACAGAAAGTGAGAGGAAATCTACCCCTAGGAAGGGAAATTCACCTTTGTAAGGGTTATTCTGGGAAAAAGGTATCTCCACTGATGCTTTATCATCAATCCTTGTTTCGACAACAACCCAAAATTTTCAAAATCCAATTCTCACAGGGACAGAAAGTGAGATGACAACTTCTGAACAGGGGCACAGACAGCAAAACAAATGCTATCCAAAAATGTAAAAATATTTGTTTTGCCTGGAGTTCCACTTCAAAAATGTATCTGTTCCAATTTACATACAAATTCAACTTATTAACAAACCTACAGAGCCTATCTTGTTTGTAACTCAGGGACTGCCTGTAATCTGATAACTTTTTTTTTTTAGTTCAGGTCAACTTTAGGTGTCCAACAGTATTCCATATGTTACAAATGTCCATGATGCAAAACTATTTTATGTTTATAGAAATAATAATTTTTCTTTTGCAAGATTGTTGAAGCAGTGCAAGGTAAGCATTGTGCAGTTTTCTCATTGTAGTTGCAGGACGCATTTGAGAACAGAATGCAAGGTGAGAACTCCCAGATGTGGTCTGGCTCTGTGTCAAAGTTTGGTTACTATAAACCCTGTTATCAATTGTTTATTCAGATGACAAATCTTTGCCATTTAGTTGCAAATAAAGAATTGGGTGTATGCACAAATATTTATAAATCTATTTTGTATTCTTTCTACTGTTTTACACTTTACAGTACTGAATGCCTGCCACTCCGCACCAAATGTGCCTTATTAGGCCTCTTGCACACGATACTCCTGTTTGAGCATCTACCTTTTCAGACTTTTTTTTTTGGTATATATTTGCACCTATTTATGTGCATATGCGTTTGCGCATTTTCACGCACACCCGCTCATTTTCGCGCAAATGCACCAAAACGTATTCTCGCATTCTCGTTCTGCACATTAGCACGCTTTTGCGTGCATGAAGCGTGGATTACTGACCAAAAAAGCAGATTTATATATTGTGAGGGGGTTAACTCGGCAGCGGGTGTGTGTGACCCCCGGGATGGGCTCCCCACACAAAACAGGCCCAGCAAACGGAGGTTGTGGTTTTCAAAATCAAAAAAAAGGTGCGGTTTATTTTCTATTTACAGTGACAAAACACAGCAAAGCAAAAGAAACATAACCAAAATAAATCCTGGTCAAGTTGACCTCTGACTAAACATACAGGTTTCCTAACTAACAACTGGGATCAGCCTAGTGCTGTCCTAGTCCCTAAGTCCCTGGTTTTAAATGTCCAAGCAAATAGCCACACAGGCTTTTTCTCACCGCACAAGGGTTCACTCTCCCTAGACAGTCCACACAGGTCTGTTTCCAGGCATGAGCTAACATCTAATGAAGCTGGGAGTTCTTATAGAGGCCTAAATGAGCTGACAAGGTTCAGCTGGTCTCCTCAACTCCCTGTCTGCACGACGCCCAGCCCTCTCCCTAGAGGTATGAGTCATCCATGAGCCCACTAGCCTTATACAACTCTCCACCTAGTTGTATAAGTCGGCGTAAAGCCTGAATCTGGGCGAAATATATCTACCCCCCTGGATGCAACCAGGTGACTTTACCTTCCTGCTGTCACATACCCCCGCCTCTTGTTTTAACCTCGGGGTTGGAACACCAGCAATCAGGCATTCATGTACTCGAGACAAAGCATCCACATTCCCCATTTGAACGCCAGGGCGATGCTTTACTGTGAAGTTGAATTCCTGGAGGGCCAGGAACCACCTATTCACTCTTCTATTTGTTTCCTTGTTTTGAGCCATCCACTTTAACGGAGCGTGATCCGTAACCATGTCAAAGTGCCTACCTAGCAGGTAGTACCGAAGGGAATCTAGAGCCCACTTCACCGCTAAACACTCCTTTTCAACGGTGGCGTAATTTACCTCATGGGACTTCAACTTCCTGCTGAGGTAAATGACTGGGTGCTCTTCCCCGTTCCAGACCTGGGACAATACTGCTCCTAACCCCACATCTGACGCATCACTTTGTACGACAAAGTCTTTAGAGAAGTCGGGTGAGTACAACACTGGCTGGCTACATAAGGCTTGTTTCAAGAATTGGAATGCTGCCTCAGCCTCGGGGGTCCATTTAATCATGACCGACCCTTTCCCCTTCGTCAGGTTGGTTAGGGGCACAGCCTTAGAAGCAAAGTGGGGAATGAATCGCCGATAATACCCAGCGATTCCCAGAAAGGCTCGTACCTGCTTCTTGCTGTTGGGACGTGGCCAACTCTGGATGGCCTCGACTTTGTTGAGTTGGGGTTTTATTACTCCCCTCCCAATGGTGTACCCAAGATATTTGGCCTCCTCCTGCCCAATGGTACACTTCTTGGGGTTAGCCGTAAACCCCGCTTCCCGAACAGAGTCCAGGACTGCTTGCACTTTTGGCAGATGTGAGGCCCAATCTGTGCTATGGACAATTACGTCATCCAGGTAAGCCGCAGCATACTTCCGATGGGGCCTCAGCATCTGGTCCATTTTCCGCTGGAATGTGGCCGGCGCATTCTGTAACCCGAACGGCATTCTTTTATATTGGAACGCCCCGTCTGGGGTTACAAATGCGGTTTTCTCTTTGGCCGACTTGGCCAGGGGGATTTGCCAATACCCTTTTGTGAGGTCAAGAGTCGTCATGTATCGGGCTGTTCCCAGCCGGTCGATCAACTCATCTATACGTGGCATGGGGTAGGTGTCAAATTTTGTAACTTTGTTCAACTGACGAAAATCGTTACAAAATCGCCAGCTCCCATCCGGTTTAGGCACCAACACGATGGGACTAGACCAATCACTTTGGGACTCCTCTATCACCCCTAAGTTCAGCATTTTCTGTACTTCCTCCCGTATTGCCTCCCGTCGAGCCTCTGGGATCCAATAGGGTTTTAACTTCACCCTTTCACCGGGCGGGGTAATGATGTCATGCTCTACCCCAGATGTTTGTCCCGGCAGCTCAGAGAATACCTCCTTGTTGCGAAGCACAAACTCCTTAACCTCCTGTTGTTGGGGTTGTGACAAGGTGGCTGCTATTCCAACCTCAGGAATCACGCAACCAGTTTGAGCTGGTGACCAAGTGTCTGCGACTAGGGACTCTCTATCCCTCCAGGCTTTCAACAGATTAACGTGATAGATCTGTTCGGGCTTTCGCCTTCCTGGTTGTCTGACCTTGTAATTCACTTCGCTCACTTTTTCCATTATCTCGTAGGGGCCTTGCCATTTGGCAAGGAATTTACTTTCAACCGTAGGGACAAGTACCAATATCCTATCCCCCGGGGAAAAGGTACGGGTCTTGGCTCCACGGTTGTACACTCTCTGCTGTGCCAACTGCGCTTGGGCCAAATGTTCCTTCACGATGGGCATTACCTGTGCAATTCGATCTTGCATCAGGGCGACATGCTCAATCACACTCCTGTGGGGAGAACTCTCACTTTCCCAAGTTTCCTTGGCAATATCCAACAGCCCTCTTGGGTGTCTCCCATACAGTAACTCAAAGGGGGAGAATCCCGTAGAGGATTGGGGCACCTCCCTAATAGCAAACATCAAATAAGGAAGTAAACAGTCCCAATCCTTTCCATCTCTATCCACCACTTTCTTCAACATTTGTTTTAGGGTTTTGTTGAATCTTTCAACCAGCCCATCGGTTTGGGGGTGATACACAGACGTACGCAATTGCGTCACTTTGAACAATTTACACAGCTCTTTCATAACCCGGGACATAAAGGGTGTACCTTGGTCCGTAAGCAGTTCTTTACAAATACCCACCCGGCTAAAAACAAGAGATAGCTCTTTGGCTATGGTTTTGGCCGAGGTATTTCGGAGAGGGATCGCTTCTGGATAACGGGTGGCATAGTCCATTATAACTAATATGTACTGGTGCCCCCTAGCGGACTTGATTATAGGACCTACCAAATCCATGGCGATCCTCTCAAACGGGACCTCAATGATGGGTAGAGGGACCAGCGGGCTACGGAAATGTGGCATCGGGGCCAACCTCTGACACACAGGGCAGGAGGAACAATAATTTTCTACGTCCTTCATCACCCCCGGCCAATAGAATCTCTGTAATACCCTCTCTCGGGTTTTCTCTGTCCCCAGATGACCTCCAAGAATGTGCCCATGGGCCAACTCCAACACCAACTTCCTGTAAGGTTTGGGCACCACAAGCTGCTCAACGGTTTCTTCTGCCCTTTTTGCCACCCGATACAGTAGGTCCTTCTCTACGCTGAAGTATGGGTAAGTGCAGGTATTATCTGGGTTCACTAACTCGCCATCTATTTTCACTACGTTTTCCCGTGCCTTTATTAGGGCGGGGTCTTTCAACTGTTCTGTGGCAAAGTTTTCCCTGTGAACCTCAAGATCAGAAAACTCCACAGACGGTAGGTTTTCGTCTGAGGAGGTGGGCTCCTCTCCAGTTTCTTGAGTCTCCCCTGCCAATACTGATAAGGGAAATTCCGGAGAGTCCTCACCACTCTCAGGGGAGTTCTGGCTATCACATTCCTGGTACATAGGGGCACCAGTGAGGGGCTCAGGATCATCCCACAGTTCCCAGAACTTCGGAAAATCCCTTCCCACAATGGCGTCATGCGGTAACTGAGATACTAAGCCCACTGGATGAGAGAGGGTACCTTTGGGGGTCTCGAAACACACTGTAGTCACTGGATACTCTCGGGTGTCCCCATGCACACAAATAACAGCTACCTTGCTATTCCCAGAGACCTCTGTTTTAACTAACTCAGCCTTTATCAGGGTCACAAGGCTACCTGAATCCAGCAATACCACAACATTTCTACCATTAACACACATTTTGCATAAATGTTTCTCAGTTCCTCGAATGGCAGTGCATGCGACTGTCGCACACAGCGACTGACGTCTGCCCGTCAGAAAGTCACACTGCATGGGTTCCTCCACAACCGGGCAATTGGCTGCAATATGTCCCGCTTGCCGGCAGCGGTAGCAAACGATCCTTCTTGCCGCCTCTTGAGCCGCTGATTTCCCAGGCTGTTCTCGCCAAACTTGGGGTAGAGCTCCCACCCTCTCACTCTCTCCACCCTCACCCCTTGGAATCCTCTTATCCGCCCCTGGGGATGGTCTGGTCTTAGGGTGGAAAGTCCGAGTGTCTCTGGAAGAGGCCGTCAGGTTCTCTGTAGCCAAGTATTTCTCCACACGATCCACAAGACCATCGGCCGTCTCTGGGTCTCCATGGCTTACCCACTTTTGGATGGCAGTAGGAAGAGCTCTCAAAAACCGATCCATTACAACACGTTCCACAATCTTTGGTGCGGACAAAGTCTCTGGCTGTAGCCACTTTCTGCTCAGGTGAATGAGATCATACATTTGAGACCTGGGGGGTTTTCCAAGCTGGAAAGTCCAGTTATGCACACGCTGAGCCCGGACAGCCTGGGTGACACCCAGCCTTGCCAATATTTCAGCTTTTAGCATCACATAGTCTTTTGCTTGGTTAGGCTCTAGGTCATAGTAAGCTTTCTGCGATTCACCAGTTAACAGAGGAGCCACCAGTCCAGCCCACTGCTCCTCAGGCCACTTTTCTCTTTCAGCGGTCCTTTCAAATGTGGTCAAAAATACCTCTGGGTCATCCTCTCCAGTCATTTTTGTCAATAAACGACTCACCCCAAAGGACGCGGTATTAGTGGGACGGCTTTCCTCACTGGTCTGCGGACGTTGCTGCATTACTGCTTCCATCTGTTGTTGTAGTCTCTGCTCTTGCTTCTGCAACAGGTCTATGAAGCAGGCCTCAGATTGCTGCTGGGCTCGTTGCTGAGCCTCCAGACTCTGTTGCAAAGTTGCGTTTGTCTGCTGCTGGGCTGCAAGGCTCCTTTGCAAACCTGCATTTGTCTGCTGTTGATTGGCATTTGCTAGAGCCAGCTGCTTCAGTATCTCCTCCATGCTGGCTTAAAAAAAAACTGCCACTGGTTCTCCACCAACTGTGAGGGGGTTAACTCGGCAGCGGGTGTGTGTGACCCCCGGGATGGGCTCCCCACACAAAACAGGCCCAGCAAACGGAGGTTGTGGTTTTCAAAATCAAAAAAAAGGTGCGGTTTATTTTCTATTTACAGTGACAAAACACAGCAAAGCAAAAGAAACATAACCAAAATAAATCCTGGTCAAGTTGACCTCTGACTAAACATACAGGTTTCCTAACTAACAACTGGGATCAGCCTAGTGCTGTCCTAGTCCCTAAGTCCCTGGTTTTAAATGTCCAAGCAAATAGCCACACAGGCTTTTTCTCACCGCACAAGGGTTCACTCTCCCTAGACAGTCCACACAGGTCTGGTTCCAGGCATGAGCTAACATCTAATGAAGCTGGGAGTTCTTATAGAGGCCTAAATGAGCTGACAAGGTTCAGCTGGTCTCCTCAACTCCCTGTCTGCACGACGCCCAGCCCTCTCCCTAGAGGTATGAGTCATCCATGAGCCCACTAGCCTTATACAACTCTCCACCTAGTTGTATAAGTCGGCGTAAAGCCTGAATCTGGGCGAAATATATCTACCCCCCTGGATGCAACCAGGTGACTTTACCTTCTTGCTGTCACAATATATATATATATATACATATATATATATATATATATTAAAGATAATAAAGCTGCGCAAATAGTGAAAAATGGTATATGAGCACCACCTTAAAACATAAGTGAAAGATATATATTGAATGAAAAAATAATGATGATTAAATAAATTAATATAATTGGACTGGATCTTATTTGCCAATGTGACAAATAGAACTGAAGAAAGTCCCAACTGTCAATCAGACACCCACATCACATTCAGCAAAAGTCTTGTGTAGTGAAAGAATTGATGTTGAATAGTAACTGTGTGAATAGTACAGTCCAGATAGCCAAAACTGCAACGAAGTGTAGATATGGATCTTCTCGTTAGGCTAATTGGTGACTTCAAACACACAACACCCAATGAAAAGTGCCAAACACTGGATAGATGTAGATTCCACCACCATCAGTTCACACTGCCGCTTACCAGAAATGGTGATCTCCACAGAGATCGATACAAGCAGATGGCTATTCCCCAGCCAGGGTCTCTAGATAGTATCAGTTTAACTCCCGAATTTCACGCCACTCCTCTCCACATATCGCAAAGTAAATATGCAAATGGAAAGAAAGCCACCATAGCGTGAAACCGATAAAACAATTTATTGTAAAAAAGTAATGCACTTACATGAAACGCAAGTTATTATGGCGTGTAGTATATTTAGCCGGCCGGCTAAGACTGCCCGTTCCTTCCGGGACTCGTTGGTATGTCGGTGACGTCAGCACGCCGCTCCTCCCTACGCCGTTTCGTCACAGATGACGTCGTCCAGGGGCACGGGCGGCGTGCTGACTCACCGCCATAAATACTCATGAATACAATAGGAACGCCCAGATCTGATCATTCAGCACTCCTGACAAATGAATCGCCATGTTGACTATTGGCAAGCATGCCCATACAGCAACAAGATGATAAGGCGATAATCCATATTGCCACCTAAAAATGTAAACACTCCTAATCATAGGACAAAAAATTATTTATATTTATTTCTGATTGGAGCCTGGGGACGAAAGAAGGAACTTTAGTCTGTAAATGGTATGCGGGCTGGCTGGTGGTGCCGCGCGCAGCACAACCATAACTGACCAAATCACATCTTCCAACAACAACCCCATATATTAAGCAATATATATCGCCAACTCATATATGTTACCTTTAATAGAATTACAAGTTGGTGCATATTTAATATAATCCAACACAAATTAACAACGTTAAAATATAATTAAAAAATACTATAAGATAAAGCAGCCCTCTAACGGTCAAATTCCAACATTAGCATGGAAATAGACCCAGACAGGATGCTATACATGATGGCACTTCCAAAAAATGTTAAAAATGAAAATGCTTATTTAAATATTTGCATCGTACAGCTAGGTGATAGAACACACATCAAAGGACATAAGATGTATGGCTACCACCCCCCAAAAACAAATGCAAAAATAAAAATAAATTAAAATTAAAAGGAAAAGGAAAACAATAAGCAAAAATTAATTGGTCATTGGACCAATAATTATTCATTAGGTCAAATAATAACTTCTCACATTTTATGAGTACTCTCTGTGATATTTGTAACTCACAATATGTGGTGTCATATCATCATACGGGGTCAAAAAGATGTATCCCATTATAAAAGTCTAGATGTATCTATTCAAAGATATTCACATTTCATTGTATCATAGAAACAAGAAACTAATAGTTTCCGTTCATATGTTAAGTATAATGGTTAAATTATGTAGCTAGTAAACAGACACCACTAAATGATCAGATCTGGTTCACAGATCTCTATAACAAAAACAGAGAAAATATGAAACCATAAACTCATGTCCTATGCATTATCTATAAATGCGTTCACATCTATGTCGATGTTAAGGCCATAAGGGGTGTAGCTACGAACCCTATATATCCAAGACATTTCCATCCTCGATATCTCTCTCACTAGGGAACCTCCCCTCCAATGTGGACTATACCTATCTATACCCAAAAATAGTGTTCCAGCTGGATTACGTTGGTGATGCAAATCATAATGTCTTGAAACCGAGTGATCCTTAAATCCACTCTTAATATTTGTGATGTGCTCACCAAGACGCACCTGCATAGATCTTTTTGTTCTACCTATGTATTGCATGCCACATGGGCATTCCAACAGGTAGACCATACCCGTGGAACTACAGGTCACAAAGGCCTCGATTTTATGTTCCCTAGAGGTGCTAGTTGATTTAAACGACATTGTTTTCTTTGATTTGATTTTATTCAGTGTACATACCTGGCACCTACGACACTGGTGGTAGCCAGAAATGTTCTGAAAGAAAGAAACTTTTTTTGGGGGTGGATCAACCACATTTAGCGCTATTTTATCCCTTAGTGAAGGGACACCCCTAAAAATAACTTGTGGAGTAACTGGCAAGAATGAGTTGATAATTAGATCACTTCTCAAAATATGCCAGTGTTTACGAACAATCTTCTTCACTAAATAATGTTGGGTAGAATAGGTAGTGATAAATGGTATCAATGGTCCCTCACGTTTAGTTTTAGAATTTGTATCCAACAAAACAGATCTTTCTATTTTTTCAACTTCTTTTAAAGTTGTTTCCAAAGAGTCTGCATCATAACCTTTATCCATTAATCTGTTCTTCAAAATGTTAGCTTGAAGAACGTAGTCAGATACATCCGAACAATTCCGCCTTATTCTCAAAAACTGTACTATTCACACAGTTACTATTCAACATCAATTCTTTTACTACACAAGACTTTTGCTGAATGTGATGTGGGTGTCTGATTGACAGTTGGGACTTTCTTCAGTTCTATTTGTCACATTGGCAAATAAGATCCAGTCCAATTATATTAATTTATTTAATCATCATTATTTTTTCATTCAATATATATCTTTCACTTATGTTTTAAGGTGGTGCTCATATACCATTTTTCACTATTTGCGCAGCTTTATTATCTTTATTATATTTTTTTGTGTGTGTCTCACATAGAAGTTGCAGCAACAATTTATGGAGAGATAGATTCACTAATTCAGTGTTTTATGTCTCACCCAATGGACAGCGCAGTATAATTTACACAGTTTATATTTACTACAGATACACAATATTGCAGCAGTCCGAAACTTCAATAAGTTTTTTATTCACATTTTTATTTATAGTATCATATAATTAATATCAATATTGATTAGATTGACACAATTATTTGTTTACACTCATTGTCTCTGATTAATTCACAGCGGATTGTTTAGGTAGATGGATATATTTGAATATAGAGCATCTAAGGTGGTCAACACCGATGGTGTATTCGAGACCTATAGCACTAAAGATAGCGATATGGGAGGGCTTTTTGTCCGCCTAAAAAATTTAACCATCTCTGAGCTTCATACTCAGTGGGATGTGGCATATTTAGAGACATACATCAAACTGAGTATGGTCCCAAGGAGCTTAAGGTGGGAAGTATGCCCACAAAAGGGAGAAGTAGATCTGGAAAGTTGGTTCCGCTATTTCAACGAAGCTGGGGTCAATTTTTTACGTTTCTTGGTACAAAGAAAAAATAGTAAACTTACCAGATTAGATACGGAAGTGAAATCTCTCAAAGATGGCCTTCTCCCGTTTAAAGATACGGAAGAATATAAGGAAAGATCAGCCAATCTTTTAAAAATTCTAGATAAAGAGGAAAAGGAACAAAAAAACAAAAAAAGAAAGAAATACAATAGGGACTATGGGGATTATCAAGCTAATAGCGTTTTTGAATGGCAAAAAAAACTAGCCAGTGAAGAACGAGATAAGCAGGAGTCAAGGATGGAGGCCATAACTCAAGGTAAGAATGGGCCCACAGCACCTTCTGGGGAAATACAACACCTACAGGTTAGGGAAGTGCCCCAAAAAATTTCAAAAAAGACTCTTAATATTAATAAAACTGGAAAGAAAGGTAGGAGAGTATCCTACCAATCCCCATCCAGATTTCAGGGCCCCAATAAAGGAGTTCAATATAATAAAATCAATAATTGGAACCATCAATATGGAAATGGGGATCGAGTTCACTATGCCCAATACAATAAACCTCAATACCAGCAATATAGGGAACCTCCAAGATTAAGGAGAGACTCTGAAAGATTCTCTTACAACAATTATGGTCAAGAGAGACCATCTCATCAGGATATATATCATGATGAGTGGACACGCCCAGAAAGAGATAGGGATGAATGGGATTATAATGGTGGAGGTGACTCCAGGAATCGTTTTTTTCCCTTAAGAGATAGAGATGGTCCGACTCAATCAGGCCAACTTGATTATGGAGACCAGGATTATTCTTGGACTCCTAGGGACCACTCCAATGGATCGGATGATAATTCCTATGAACAACACCATTGGGGTTTTCCCAGGCCCAATCAAGGCACAAAGAGGCCAATAGAAAGCAAAGAGGAACTAGAGGGGGGAGGAGAGCACAATCAAAAAAAGCCAAGGAATTGACTGGAGAGGGCATCTTTAATTTGAGCTCACAAGTTTTATCACCATCAGAGACTGCATTGTTGAACAAAGGTTTAAAATACGCCCCCCCAAAAAAACTTAATAAATTTGAGACATACATGGACATACACAAGTATGTAAGAAGAATTAACATCAAAAGACATTTTGCCAGTATGCCATCTTTACAGGGAGGATGCAATGTATCCAAATATCATTATTCGGGTTTGTCTAATGCCTCCACATTTAACCCCCCAGGAACATTGGCTCCTTCACTAAGGATATTCCGTGATGTGGTGTTAAGGGATTTAGAATCAGTGAAGGTCAAAAATAAAGAAATGGAAAATAACTTGAAAAAGGGTTTAGACTCTTTGTGCAACAACAAAGAGTTGGTTATCCGCCCTGCAGATAAGGGGGGAGGGATTGTTGTCCTGGATCGAAAGAGTTATCTCCAGGAACTATCTAGGATTGTAGGAGATAGTGATACATATGTGCCTCTATTGGGAAATCCAGTAGTACAATACAAAAAAACACTGGAATCATTGATCCAGAAAGGTGCATCGCTTGGTATTTTGAATGAGAAGGAGCAACTATTCCTGATCCCCAAAGCACCAAGGGTTCCTATCCTTTACTGTCTGCCGAAAATCCACAAAAGCCTCACTTGCCCCCCTGGGTCGTCCGATCATAAGCGGGATAGATTCCATCACGTCCCGGGTGGGCAAGTATGTAGACTATTTTTTGCAGCCGTTGGTACAACAAATGCCATCGTACCTTAAAGATAGTCGGCATGTAATCAATCTATTGGCGAACCAGAAAACAACAGAATCCACTTGGATGGTTACGGCTGATGTAACATCATTGTACACGGTCATACCTCACACGTTGGGATTATTTGCTGTAAAATATTATTTGAATCTCCTTTCTAAAATCCCACATGAACAGCAAATGTTTGTGATGGAATTATTGGAATTTGCTGCTAACCATAATTATTTCTGGTTTAGCCAGAATTTCTACAAACAGAAAAGGGGTGTAGCCATGGGGGCCAAATATGCCCCCAGTTTGGCCAACCTGTTCATGGCCAAATGGGAGGAGGACGTCATCTATAAAGATCAAAATCCTTGCCTTACTTTTTGGGCAAGATATATTGATGACGTCCTCCTCCTATGGGAGGGGACGGCCCCCCAATTGGAGGAATTTTTTGTGAAAATCAATGCTAACGATAGAGGTATACATTTTGTATATGAGGCCAGTCAGGATAGGATACACTTCCTTGATCTCACAATCAGAAAGGAGAGAACTGGCTTCAAGACAACTACATATTTCAAACAGACGGATCGCAACTCCTACATTCCTTTGGGGAGTTGCCACAAGGAATCATGGTTAAAATCAGTACCCAAGAGTCAGTTTTTGAGAATAAGGCGGAATTGTTCGGATGTATCTGACTACGTTCTTCAAGCTAACATTTTGAAGAACAGATTAATGGATAAAGGTTATGATGCAGACTCTTTGGAAACAACTTTAAAAGAAGTTGAAAAAATAGAAAGATCTGTTTTGTTGGATACAAATTCTAAAACTAAACGTGAGGGACCATTGATACCATTTATCACTACCTATTCTACCCAACATTATTTAGTGAAGAAGATTGTTCGTAAACACTGGCATATTTTGAGAAGTGATCTAATTATCAACTCATTCTTGCCAGTTACTCCACAAGTTATTTTTAGGGGTGTCCCTTCACTAAGGGATAAAATAGCGCTAAATGTGGTTGATCCACCCCCAAAAAAAGTTTCTTTCTTTCAGAACATTTCTGGCTACCACCAGTGTCGTAGGTGCCAGGTATGTACACTGAATAAAATCAAATCAAAGAAAACAATGTCGTTTAAATCAACTAGCACCTCTAGGGAACATAAAATCGAGGCCTTTGTGACCTGTAGTTCCACGGGTATGGTCTACCTGTTGGAATGCCCATGTGGCATGCAATACATAGGTAGAACAAAAAGATCTATGCAGGTGCGTCTTGGTGAGCACATCACAAATATTAAGAGTGGATTTAAGGATCACTCGGTTTCAAGACATTATGATTTGCATCACCAACGTAATCCAGCTGGAACACTATTTTTGGGTATAGATAGGTATAGTCCACATTGGAGGGGAGGTTCCCTAGTGAGAGAGATATCGAGGATGGAAATGTCTTGGATATATAGGGTTCGTAGCTACACCCCTTATGGCCTTAACATCGACATAGATGTGAACGCATTTATAGATAATGCATAGGACATGAGTTTATGGTTTCATATTTTCTCTGTTTTTGTTATAGAGATCTGTGAACCAGATCTGATCATTTAGTGGTGTCTGTTTACTAGCTACATAATTTAACCATTATACTTAACATATGAACGGAAACTATTAGTTTCTTGTTTCTATGATACAATGAAATGTGAATATCTTTGAATAGATACATCTAGACTTTTATAATGGGATACATCTTTTTGACCCCGTATGATGATATGACACCACATATTGTGAGTTACAAATATCACAGAGAGTACTCATAAAATGTGAGAAGTTATTATTTGACCTAATGAATAATTATTGGTCCAATGACCAATTAATTTTTGCTTATTGTTTTCCTTTTCCTTTTAATTTTAATTTATTTTTATTTTTGCATTTGTTTTTGGGGGGTGGTAGCCATACATCTTATGTCCTTTGATGTGTGTTCTATCACCTAGCTGTACGATGCAAATATTTAAATAAGCATTTTCATTTTTAACATTTTTTGGAAGTGCCATCATGTATAGCATCCTGTCTGGGTCTATTTCCATGCTAATGTTGGAATTTGACCGTTAGAGGGCTGCTTTATCTTATAGTATTTTTTAATTATATTTTAACGTTGTTAATTTGTGTTGGATTATATTAAATATGCACCAACTTGTAATTCTATTAAAGGTAACATATATGAGTTGGCGATATATATTGCTTAATATATGGGGTTGTTGTTGGAAGATGTGATTTGGTCAGTTATGGTTGTGCTGCGCGCGGCACCACCAGCCAGCCCGCATACCATTTACAGACTAAAGTTCCTTCTTTCGTCCCCAGGCTCCAATCAGAAATAAATATAAATAATTTTTTGTCCTATGATTAGGAGTGTTTACATTTTTAGGTGGCAATATGGATTATCGCCTTATCATCTTGTTGCTGTATGGGCATGCTTGCCAATAGTCAACATGGCGATTCATTTGTCAGGAGTGCTGAATGATCAGATCTGGGCGTTCCTATTGTATTCATGAGTATTTATGGCGGTGAGTCAGCACGCCGCCCGTGCCCCTGGACGACGTCATCTGTGACGAAACGGCGTAGGGAGGAGCGGCGTGCTGACGTCACCGACATACCAACGAGTCCCGGAAGGAACGGGCAGTCTTAGCCGGCCGGCTAAATATACTACACGCCATAATAACTTGCGTTTCATGTAAGTGCATTACTTTTTTACAATAAATTGTTTTATCGGTTTCACGCTATGGTGGCTTTCTTTCCATTTGCATATTTACTTTGCGATATGTGGAGAGGAGTGGCGTGAAATTCGGGAGTTAAACTGATACTATCTAGAGACCCTGGCTGGGGAATAGCCATCTGCTTGTATCGATCTCTGTGGAGATCACCATTTCTGGTAAGCGGCAGTGTGAACTGATGGTGGTGGAATCTACATCTATCCAGTGTTTGGCACTTTTCATTGGGTGTTGTGTGTTTGAAGTCACCAATTAGCCTAACGAGAAGATCCATATCTACACTTCGTTGCAGTTTTGGCTATCTGGACTGTACTATTCACACAGTTACTATTCAACATCAATTCTTTCACTACACAAGACTTTTGCTGAATGTGATGTGGGTGTCTGATTGACAGTTGGGACTTTCTTCAGTTCTATTTGTCACATTGGCAAATAAGATCCAGTCCAATTATATTAATTTATTTAATCATCATTATTTTTTCATTCAATATATATCTTTCACTTATGTTTTAAGGTGGTGCTCATATACCATTTTTCACTATTTGCGCAGCTTTATTATCTTTATTATATTTTTTTGTGTGTGTCTCACATAGAAGTTGCAGCAACAATTTATGGAGAGATAGATTCACTAATTCAGTGTTTTATGTCTCACCCAATGGACAGCGCAGTATAATTTACACAGTTTATATATATATATATATATTTTTTTTTTTACTGCAGAATGCACAATGCTTTTTACATGTGCATAGGCACATTACAATTAATGAGCTGTATTTTAGCTAAGCAAAAGAATTAAGCTGTACTAAACTTTTTCAAGCTGCAGTGTGCAAGAGACCTTAGCTGTTACTGAAACTAACACTCAACTACAGTATACAAGCCTAGAGTTTGAAAGTACATTTTTTTACAAATTGTGTTATGAGTTTAACCTGGAGTTATAAAGATATACAGTATAAGAAGATTAATGGCACTCAATATTAGAGATAGAGTTAACAATTGGCAGCTTTTACTGGCTAGAACGTAGACCGATTATTGATAACATGGTGTGCAGGGCAACAAATTCATAAATGTGCTTATCGGGTTATTGCAAGTAGTAACCAAGTTGAGTAAAATTTGAATCTTTATTTAAAGTAAGCTTTTCTGTTCTTTAGCTACTGCTGAAGCCTGGTGCTTCTCTTAAACTTTATTGATACTTTCAAGAATGAATTGTAATGAATGAATTGTAATCTCCATGCATGCATCCATTCAAGCTGTCTTGCATACACACTGTCACACTAAATTCCGACCGTCAAGAACGCGGTGACATACAACACTACGACGAGCTGAGAAAAATGAAGTTCAATGCTTCCGAGCATGCGTCGACTTGATTCTGAAAAGTCCGATGGGGCACACACACGGTCGGAATATCTGATGAAAAAATTCCGTCTAACTTTTTCCTCAGAAATTCCGATCGTGTGTACAAGGCATAACACTCGACATCCTTTGATCTGAAAATAAAGGGAGATTTTTGGCTGAACAGTGACTGCAGCCAATCAGCTGCAATCACTGTTTGGCAGTGTCCACTATATTCTGACAGCGGCCAGAACTGGCTATCAGAATGCAATAGCCTTAGTGGGATATTCATCTAGCTGTATAGTTTGGATGGAAGAATCAGTTTTATTTTACCATATTGCCAGCTTTACTTATAAGATAATAGCAGAACATTAACCCCTTGTTATCTGTTAGCTAAGCACATGGGAATATATATATATATATATATATATATATATATATACAGTATATATATATATATATATATATATACATATATATACATATAAATATACATATATACAGTGGGGCAAAAAAGTATTTAGTCAGTCACCAATTGTGCAAGTTCTCCCACTTAGAAAGATGAGAGAGGCCCGTAATTGTCATCATAGGTATACCTCAACTATGAGGGACAAAATGTGGAAACAAATCCAGACAATCAAATTGTCTGATTTGGAAAGAATTTATTTGCAAATTATGGTGGACAATAAGTATTTGGTCAATATCAAAAGTTCATCTCAATACTTTGTTATATATCCTTTGTTGGCAATGACAGAGGTCAAACGTCTTCACAAGGTTGTCACACACTGTTGCTGGTATGTTGGCCCATTCCTCCATGCAGATCTCCTCTAGATCAGTGATGTTTTGGGGCTGTCGCTGGGCAACACGGACTTTCAACTCCCTCCAAAGGTTTTCTATGGGGTTGAGATCTGGAGACTGGCTAGGTCACTCCAGGACCTTGAAATGCTTATTACGAAGCCACTCCTTCGTTGCCCGGGCGGTGTGTTTGGGATCATTGTCATGCTGAAAGACCCAGTCACGTTTCATCTTCAATGCCCTTGCTGATGGGAGGAGGTTTGCACTCAAAATCTCGTGATACATGGCCCCATTTATTCTTTCATGTACACGGATCAGTCATCCTGTTCCCTTTGCAGAGAAACAGCCCCAAAGCATGATGTTGCCACCCCCATGCTTCACAGTAGGTATGGTGTTCTTTGGTTGCAACTCAGCATTCTCTCTCCTCCAAACATGACGAGTTGTGTTTCTACCAAACAGTTCTACTTTGGTTTCATCTGACCATATGACATTCTCCCAATCCTCTTCTGGATCATCCAAATGCTCTCTAGCAAACCTCAGACGGGCCCGGACATGTACTGGCTTAAGCATGGGGACACGTCTGGCACTGCAGGATCTGAGTCCCTGGTGGCGTAGTGTGTTACTGATGGTAGCCTTTGTTACGTTGACCCCAGCTCTCTGCAGGTCATTCACTAGGTCCCCCTGTGTGGTTCTGGGAATTTTTGCTCACCGTTCTTGTGATCATTTTGACCCCACGGGGTGAGATCTTGCGTGGAGCCCCAGATCGAGGGAGATTATCAGTGGTCTTGTATGTCTTCCATTTTCTAATTATTGCTCCCACAATTGATTTCTTTACACCAAGCTGCTTGCCTATTGCAGATTCAGTCTTCCCAGCCTGGTGCAGGTCTACAAGTTTGTTTCTGGTGTCCTTCGACAGCTCTTTGGTCTTCACTATAGTGGAGTTTGGAGTGTGACTGTTTGAGGTTGTGGACAGGTGTCTTTTATACTCATAACAAGTTCAAACAGGTGCCATTAATACAGGTAATGAGTGGAGGACAGAGGAGCCTCTTAAAGAAGAAGATACAGGTCTATGAGAGCCAGAAATCTTGCTTGTTTGTAGGTGACCAAATACTTATTTTCCACCATAATTTGCAAATAAATTCTTTCCAAATCAGACAATGTGATTGTCTGGATTTGTTTCCACGTTTTGTCTCTCATAGTTGAGGTATACCTATGATGACAATTACAGGCCTCTCTCATCTTTTTAAGTGGCAGAACTTGCACAATTGGTGGCTGACTAAATACTTTTTTGCCCCACTGTATATATATATATATATATATATATATATATATATATATTTGACAAAGTACTTTAAAAGAGAAGCGTGGGATATTTTTTTCAGAATCATACTTACCTAGGTGGGTGCAGCATCGGTCCAATGCTGCATCTGTCCACTTCCGGCACCAACCCTGAGACCTAACACCGCCAATAGCTCGATTCTCACAGCTCCGTGAGCAAAGAGCTGGTGACTGACAGTCCCCGCTCTCTGCTCTGCCCCCCGTGCTCACTGGAGAGCTGGGCTGTGGAGGGGGCGGATCAGGCTCTCAGCGCCTCAGTGAGAGGCTGAGCTGGGTGCCAGTCCAGGCATGTGGGCGGATCCCAACTCCATTATCACAATCTTATCCAAGCCTTGACCGTCCCTGTAAGGTCAGCCAACAGCGGGCTTCAGCCCACTGTCTGCTGAAAACGGGTCACAGGAGTGCAGAACAGGCTGCACTCCTGTGATCCACAGGAGAAGTAGAGCCAAACAAGCTTTGGCTGTACTTCTCCTTTAAACATTTTGTGAATAACCCAACCCAACCAGTCTGTATAGCCAGGGATATGTTATGTTTCCGTTTTAGATGTTTACTTTTGGTACAGTGAATAGGCAGTGTTACCAGTCCAAAAAAGGACAGATAAGCTTGAATTTAATTTTGATTTAAGCAGTCCGTCATGCTTATTACCTATAAAATAAAAAATCAATCACATCGGCAAATAAACATTGCCACTTTTTTTAAAAAGAGGTCTTGATCAAAGTTTCATTAAATCTTCATCAAGCTGTACTACGGTAAATCATGATCAAGATGTTCTATGGTAAAATTATTATTAGAACAGAAAGGGAAGTACACAGTGCTTCATCAAAGACATGTAATTAAACCCAGTGGGACATCCAACTTAAATTATGCCACAACTAAACTTTCTGCACATCGCTGAACACAATTAAAGAGAAACAAGGAAAACCTAGGGATTAAAATATATTAATTTTGGATTAGTGAACAAATAGCAGAGTATGATTACAGAGTGTTCTTCTTAAAGAGATGCTAAACTTATTACACTGCATTATACAACTAGAAAAGCCATCAGGTTCAATTTGTAAATAAGTATGTTGGGTTTTTGGGGAAATAAAATTTAGCACAGCTTTTCTCTAGCTGCCAAGATATTGCGTTACAGCAGTGAAGGATTGCAAGACTTATGCCCCATACACACGATCATTTTTCATGCCGTTAAAAATGCCATTAAAAAAAATGGCCATTAAAAATGATCGTGTGTATGCTCCAGAGCATTTTTAACGACGTGAAAAACGGGCATTAAAAATTTCGAACATGCTCTCTTTTTTCACGTCATTTTTCATGTCTTTTTTTTTAACGACGTGAAAAACGATAGTGTGTATGCTTTAACGACGTGAAAATAAATGCGCATTCTCAGAATCAAGTATGAGACGGGAGCGCTCGTTCTGGTAAAACTAGCGTTCGTAATGGAGATAGCACATTCGTCATGCTGTAACGGACTGAAAAGCACTAGACTGAAAAGAGCGAATCGTCTCTCAACAAACTTTACTAACATGAAGGGTGGCGCCATTCGAACGGAACTTCCCCTTTATAGTGCCGTCGTACGTGGTGTACGTCACTGCGCTTTTCTTGAACATTTTTTAAAATGATGGTGTGTACGCAAGACAGGCTTGAGAGGAAACAAGAAAAAAAATGACGAGAAAAACGTCAGTTTTAAAAATGACATTAAAAATGATCGTGTGTATGGGGCATTAGGCCTCGTACACACGAACGAGTTTCTCAGCAAAAACCAGCAAGAAACTTGCTGGCAGAGATTTTTTGCCGAGAAACTCGTTCGTGTGTATGGTTTCTCGTCAAGAAAAGCGACAAGTATCTCGACGAGAAAATAGAGAACCTGCTCTCTATTTTCTCGTCGAGATTCTCGTCGGCATGTTTCTCGACGAGAAAAGTGAGTGTGTGTACACTTACCTGTCCTCCCGGAAGCCCGCGCATGTTCGAAATGAATTTGACGCATGCGCGGTAGCTTCCTAGGCATACGTAGGGTATACCAAGATGGCGGCGACGGCATCGAATGTGACGAGTGCATGCTCGTCGTAGTCTATGACGTCACCGCGTACGCTCCATTCAAAGAACCGCGGGTTCTTTGAATCGAGCGTGTGTACACTCGGCCGGGACAATTTTCTTGTCCAAGAATCTCGTCGAAAAAAACAACATGTTTTTTTCGACGAGAATCTCGGCCGTGTGTACGAGACTTTAGTGTGCTGCAAGCTCTAATAAGTGGATGTTATACCTCCTGTCTCCTGCTTTATTTATTCTTTATTTAAGCTGAACTCCAGGCATACAGATAAATGCACTGCTGAAATACAGTATAAAACATAAGAGTCAGGGAAGTAACTAGAGATCACAGGACTCCAAACCAAAAGTAGAAATAAAAACTATTATACAAGGCCCTAATTGGCACGGCAAGTGAAAAAGGACTAAAGAGGATGCAGCAGTGATAATAAGATAAGTACAGATCTGTGTACAGCACAGAATACAGAATGGGTTAGCGTGGAATAAACAGCACAGCGTATACATAGAGGCAGTATAAAATACACAACCTATGCCATGCTGCACAAAGTCAAACAGTGCATAAATGGGGATTTACAGCATAGCGTACAGAATAAGACAGTATGGAATATATAATTTACAAAGCTTAAAGGATGAGCCAACGTGGAATAGATAACATACAGAGTGGTAAACAGAATGAGGCAGTGCAGAATAAAGAAAATGCTGCATGGCATATGTAGTGAGGTGGTGCAAATTAGGAAACACAAAACATGGTATATGGAAAGAGGTGATGGGAATAAGGAACGTACAGTTTGGCATTTTTAGTGAGGTTGTGTGAAATAAAAAATGTACAGCATGTTATATAGAATGCTATATGGACTTCCATAGGGAAGGTACAACACAGTATACAGTATGAGGTGTTGCAGAATAGGAAAGGTATGGTATTCAAAATTAGGTGTTGTCGCAAAAGGAATACACAGCACGGCGTACACAATGGGGTGGTGAGGAATAGTAAACGTACAGCATGACTTACAGAATAAGGCTTGGCGGCATAGGGAATATATATTACGGCGTATGGAAAAATCAGATCTCACCCCAAAAAAATCAAGGGCCATACGTAAAACTCAGATGGACCATGAAAGTCTGCAAATATAATTGTAAAAATAAATTACCGCTAGCTCATGCTGTACTGCTGATCTGTCTATCTGTTAACTGTTATACATTACCCAGTTTGAGTAATTTAAATGACCTATAAAATATAACATTTTAAAACTGCCAGCTAAATCATAGCTCAGATCTGCTAATGAAAATATTTTACAAGAACAGTCCTTAAAGGGTCCTACTATATTGTTGCCACTGGGTTGTTTTGACATTGTTAGGGGTCAACAACTATTCCTACTGTTCTACAGACTTGAAAAAAATTACCAGAGGAACTACTGAAAAAAAGATACCTGGACTTAATTGTAGATGGACTTCATTGCTGGTAAGGTAACAATAATTTTTCAGCAGCTGACGCTTAGCCTGACCCGATCCAGACCTTGATTAGTGGGGCCCACACAAGTTTTGACAGCTCACCCGAATTACTGCTGTCATTTGTAAGTACAGCAGCAAGGAGAGGATAGCTTCTATTACTTGCTTCCTCTGCCACGCTCTGCATTGGATCACATCATTTTTCATGTATGTGCCTTTTTACAGTGCAATTCCCTTCTTATTTTAAAGATGACTCCCACATTCTAATAACCCCGCTCACAGTCCATCACACCTACCAGTCAGGGATGTGTGGAAGCAGCCCTTGCCCCCGTCAACATGAAGATAAGGTTCTTTGCCAGGAAGGGTCTCAGCTACTGCCCCCCCCCCCATATGAATGAGTAAACTGACCTATTTAACAAAGTCCTTCATTACAAAAAAAAAAAATATTGTATGTTGCAGTATGTCAATTCAACATTAATCATATTGACCAGTAATATAGATCCACGTCAATTATGATGATCAGTGCCTGCTGAGCCGTTGAAGCAAAAATACACTGACATGTTCATTCCAATGCAGGCTACACATAAATGACAGCCAGCAGTAGCATGTGAACAAAGGGGTGGGGCATCCCGACTGACACAACTGACCAAATATTCAGAAAAATATCTCCGCATTTCAACGTCCCCTTTAAATCTCAAAGACCGTCTGCTGATGACTTCCTCTTTTTAAAAACCAAATTTCTCTTTTTTGCATTGAAAAAGCTGCCCGTATAATGCAATCCTTCTAACTAAATAAACTCCTCTATCTCTCTTCACCTTCTAAACACAACTTACTTAACCCTCTACAAGTAGGCTGCTTTCATTACAAAAAACACCTTTTCCACTATTCTTTTTCCTTCAAAAAATCAAACATATATTTCAAACATTTTACACATTTTTTCCAGGCAGAATCAAACACTTATAATTACCATTCTATACACAAATATTAGCAAAGGGGAGAAATCACATCATTCACATACTATATTTACATTACTCTAATTTAATTTGTCCCTTTTCCTGAACAACAAAACACAGTGGAAAAAACACAGGACTACCGTACCGTATCCCACACGACAAATAATCGTAATACTTCTTTGCAAAATGCTACAGACAAAAGTAGCAAGACTAGGAAAAAAAAATTCCGGGCCCCGGTGGCGATCGCTTATTAACCTTTGTACCTTTGTACCTTTGTAGCTACTTTTGCAAACGGCCTTGCCAACGGGCAAGCCTGGCTCCCCACAGCCTCTTTAACAGCCTGGTCTGGGTCTCCCCTCTTAAATTAAATTTTAAACCAACCTGCGGTAATTAAAACAATTTGTCAGAATTAAGACAGAATGTTCCACCTACCAGCAGTCATTGATGCAGAGCTCTCAGGTCCAGTCGTCCTCGAATCCGTATCCCAGCGGGATATCCCAGCGGTGCCTCCAAAAACTGTAGGGGTTTCAAATAGGTAGTCCCTCTACCTGCCTCAGACCAGCTTATATAATAACACAATTTCCACATTTAAAGAACCCGGATCAGTACTGAGAGATTTACTTTGAACACAGAATAAGGCAAAAACAGCGTTGTGCTCAAAATCAAATCTGTTTAATAATTGCGGAAGCGGAAACTTTTATAGTCTTAACATTATCCAATAACAAAGAAGGGGAAGGGGGCGTGATTGATACATTGGGTGTACATCTTGCATATCATTATACCTAGATTGACCAACCTTTTAAACATGGCTGCCATACCCACATCATACCCACGTCATCTGTTTACATGACTCATAATCATGTTTGTGGTGTTCTGTCTTTAACAGAAGAACAGGGAACTATCTTTCAGACAGTGATACACCAGAAGAAGCTTCATATAGACAAATACAGAGAAGTAATATTCCCATTAAGCTGCATTTAATACATGGTGTTAAAACCTGTGGTATCTGCAGAAAGTTCTGCTGAAGATGTGTCAACAGCATGCAAAAGCAGAAGTTCAACTTAGCTAACAAGACTACTTCAAGTTGAACTCATATTTTGTATTTGAAACCCATAGCTGATAGCTAAATAGCTATCTCAAACATGAATGTCTCAAAATGGCGTCGCCATGGCTCGTTGTCATATTACTACAGACATTACTATATTTAATTAGTGACGTCATATGGGATGTATCCAGGAATCATCTTCTGTTCATAACCACATGTGTAACCATTTGATATGCAGACACACACTAATGCCGCGTAGACACGATTGGAAATTCCGACAAGAAAACCGTGGATTTTTTTCAGACAGAATGTTGGCTCAAACTTGTGTTGCATACACACAGTCGCACAAATGTTGTTGGAAATTCCGACCGTCAAGAACACAGTGACGTACAAGATGTACGACGAGCCGAGATCAATGAAGTTCAATAGGCAGTTCGCCTCTTCTGCTTGATTCTGAGCATGGGCGTTTTTTTGTGCGTCCAAATTGCATACAGACGGTCGGAACTTTTGTGGTCGGAAAATTTGAGAACCAGCTCTCAAATTTTTGTTGTCGGAAATTCCGACAGAAAATGTCAGATTGAGCCTAAACACGGTCGGAATTTCCGAGCAAAAGCTCACATCAAACTTTTCTTCTTTTCTTGGAATTTCCAATCGTGTGTACACGGCATTACAGGACAATCAGCCTGCCATTGATTTATTTAGGCTTCCTGGCTGTGGCTGTCTGCAAACACCTTGGCTGCAAGAAACAGATATTTGCAATATACTTGCCGAACAATGACTGATTTGGCTTTGTGATGGGGCCTTAAAGGGAAGGATAAACTTATTATTAAACATGCTCAGGTTTATTTAGTATTGGAGTGATTTTACAAAAAAATCTATTGTAATCCATTTACAAAACACCTTACCTTAAAAATTATAAGAGTTTAGAAACTACAAAAAAAAAAAAAAAAAATCCCTAGCTTCTTTCACCTTAAACAAAAAATGTAAGAAGTTTGGCAATAGAAAAGCAGTTTAGAACCAAACAGTGTGATAATTATTAATAATAGATTAAAACTATTTTTTAAATTTATTTCAATAAATGATTGACTTTTTAAAAAATATTTCAAGCATAGAAAAAAATATTATACCACCAAAGTATTATGAAATACTTGCTATGTGGTAACAAGAGTATTACACCGTGGATATTAAATGTTGATTTTAGTATAACACTATCCATATAAATGAAGTGCAAGTGTTTGGCTGTACCATTCAGGTCTTTAAGTTACAGACTTGATTCACAGCTTAAAAAGTGTTTCTAGTTAATTCAGTCATCGTGTATGTCATGTGAAATGCATAATAAACACTTTGGAAACCTTGTAAAGTAATTTAGAGGAAGGACTGCAATACACTGGTAATCCTATATGACATAATGTTTTAAAAAGCTGAAATGGGACACTTAACACATTAATTTCAAATTCTGTGTAATCTATACATTTATTGCAATAAACAAATTGAACTCTCATGGGTGAAATTAGTAGTTCCAATCACTTTACAAAAAGTACATTAAGAACACTGATATGCTACATAATTAAAGATTACATTATATAAAAAGGTTTTGTTAGTCTGATTGGATGAAAATTTTCCTACCCCTAAATGCATTTATCCTACAAACCTTGCATCTGTGGAAAGGATAGAAACCTTTCAATGCTTGGAATTTTGTTTTGTTTTTTGGCGGGTCGATTATGTTAGGGGCCACAATATTTCTCAAAGATGGGGCTCCTCTAAAGGTGACATTAGGTTTTGCTGGAATCAGAGGACCTAGAACAGAATCATTTTGCAAAACCCTCCAGTGTTTTTTACAAATATTTCTAATTAATCCATGTTGTTGTGAATAAGAAGTAAGGAATGCCCAATTAAATTTGTCAAAATTAGATGCCTGTCCTTTATATGCCACCAACAAGTCCTCTCTAGTTCTAGAAGCCACTTGCTCAATAGCTTCATCAAGTTTACTACTATTATAGCCTTTTCCCAAGAACCTGGACTTTATAGTCTGACATTGGTCATACAAGTCTTACATTTTTGAGCAATTTCTTCTCAGGTGCAAAAATTGGCCTTTCGGAATTGCTTTTAACCATGAAGGATGGTGGGTGGCAACTTGTATGATCCAGAAAGGAGTTCCTACCAGTTTCTTTAAAATAAATAATTGTTGACAGACCTTCTGGTCATTTGGTCAGCAGTGGCTTTGCATTGAAGAATAATGCCCCGGTTATTGGCATTATAGGCACAAATGAACCCTTGCAAAGAGTCTAATGTGCTATCCCATAACAGGAGGATGTTGTCTATATACCCAGCCCAGAATACGGGATCTGGGTGCCTCTGTGCAGAAACGATATCCTCCTCCCATTTGGCCATAAATAAATTGGCCATGCTTGGCACAAATTTTGCGCTCATCGCAAACCCCTGTTTATGAACATATTATTAGTTACCATAGAAAAAATGATTATACGTCATAGCAAAATTCAAAAATTCTAACAGAAAACCAATTTGTTCTAGGTGTAAAGTGCTATCTGTCTAAACAAAGTGTTTAATGGCACTGAGGCCTTGAGCATGGGTCAATAATAGTATACAGTGAGGTAATGTCAGCTGTAGCCAACAGATAGTCTTGTTTCCACTCCAAATTATTCACTATATTAATTACACTTGATGTGTCTTTTAAATATTAAGATGTATTACCTACCAAGGGTTGCAGGAATTCATCAATATATTTGACTATGCGAAAGGTAATAGAGTCTATCCCACTAATAATGGGGCGGCCTGGTGGATTCTGGAGATTTTTATGGACCTTAGGGAGGTAATACATCAGAGGTACCTGTGGAGCCAGGGGGACCAAACATGCTTTCTCATTTTTTCAATTATACCATCCCTAAAACTCCTTTCAATAATATTTACCAAAGCTTTTTTATATACATTAGTTGGGTTACATTGTAAGGGGGCAGAGGTGTTAATATCAGATAGAAGACGATTCATTTCTGCATCGTATGCATCTTTAGTGAGTACAACCATGCCCCCCTCCCTTGTCCGCTGGTCTCACCACAATGTCAGTTCTCTCACGCAATTTCCGTAAACCTTTCTCAAAATGTAAATCCCTAAATCCATTTTTTATTGTTAGCTTATCTAAATCTTTACAAGCCAGATCACGAAAAACAGAAACACAAGGAGCCATGGCCTTGGGGGATTAAACAAAGAGGCATTAAAAGTTGAGTATGTCTGAATCCATCAGTCAATCCCAGTGTACGCTGTATGGGGTTGGTAAGCATATATCTTTTAATATTGATTTTCCTAATGAACTTTTGGATATCAATTATTTTTCCAAATTTATTAAGTGATTTCAGGGAAGCATGTTTTAGCCCTTTACTCAATACCAACTCCTCTTCCTTAGACAGGTTCCACTGAGATTAAAGATGCCCGAGCAGGCTAAGTTCTTCTTCTTTTTTTACTTCTGCCTCCTCCCCCCTCGGGTCCCTCTCTTTATTCGTTTGACCTTTTTCCTCCCCGCACAGGTGGAGGAAAAAACGTGATCCATCATTAGTTTTGTTAAATCCTGGAGAATTACTATATCACTGTGGTTGTCTACGATAATAATCCAATTCTGGGATGTGAAGTGGGTGTTGGGTCATAATATTCTGTTCCCCATAGAGGTCTTATTCAGTGTCTGTTAGCGGGTAAAATCTATTAGCAGTATAAAATTGTTGATAATCCTCTCTAGGGGGGTTGTAAGTATGTCCCCCTCTACCATTATTATATTAAAAATTATGGTGGCACCCTGACCTTGATTGTTATAAGAGTTATATGGGCGACCCCTCATATTGCCACGTCTCGAACCCCTAGGAGTGGAGTACTGGGTATTATTACTATATCCTCCTCTAGGTGTGCCACCATTGGGGTATGTAGATCCTCCAGGGACCGTTAGGTAAGTGTAGTTAGGATAGTTTTTTTTAGGGCATTTCCCTTCACAGTTTGTTTGTTTACTTGTTTCCTAGATGGCAGTGTGGTCGCGGAGGTTTTAACCTCAACCTCCATCTTGTTTGTTTCCAAAATAGGCAATATCTCATTAGCCTGCTATCTAAATGCCAAGTTACTGGCATAATTCTGTACATCCCTATTACATTTACTTTTATTTTTATTCCTTTGTTCCACCTTTTCTAGAGTTTTCGTGAAATTTTCAGATTTCTTCTTGTATTTATCCAGTTCCTTAAAGGGGGTCTTTAACCACTTCAATACCAGACACTTTCCGCCCCTTCCTGCCCAAGCCAATTTTCAGCTTTCAGCGCTGTCGCTGTTTAAATCACAATTGCGCGGTCATGCTACACTGTACCCAAACAAAATTTGTATCATTTTGTTCCCACAAATAGAGCTTTCTTTTGGTGGTATTTTATTACCTCCTCTGGGGTTTTAATTTTTTGCTAAACAAAAGACTGCTAAAAAAAATATGTTTTCTTTGTTTCTGTTATACAATTTTGTAAATAAGTATGTTTTTTCCTTCACTGATGGGCACTGATGAGGCTTTATTGATGGGCACTGATAAGGTGGTACTGATGGGCACTGATGATGGGCACTGATATGCGACACTGATGGGCACTGATAGGCGGCACTGATAGGTGGCACGGATATGCAGCACTGATGGGCACTCATAGGTGGCACTGATGGTCACTGATAGGCAACACTGATGGGCGCTGAACTGATGGGTGGCACTGATGGGCACTCATAGGTGGCACAGATGGGCACTCATAGGTAGCACTGATGGGCACTGATAGGCGACACTGGGCACTGAAATGCTGAACTGATGACTGGCACTGATGGGTACTGATAGGCAGCACTGATGGGCACTGATAGGTGGGCACTGATGGGCATGGATGGGCACTGATAGGTGGCATTGATGGACACTGATAAGTGGCACTGATGGACACTGATAGATGGCACTAATGGGCATCACTGCTATGGAGGCACTGGCAGGTATTGCTGATGAGCACTGATTGGCATCATATGTGGGGACACATTGGCATCATATGTGGGCACAGATTGGCATCCATGGTGGCCATGGGTTGCATACCTGGTGATCATCAGTGGTGGCCATCCCTGGTGGTCCTGGTGGCATCCCTGGTGGTCCTGGGTTGGCATCCTCGGGGGGCTGCTCTGATAATCAATCGGCACAGACCCCCCTGTCAGGAGAGCAGCCGATCGGCTCTCCTCTACTCGCGTCTATCAGACGCAAGTAAGGAAAAGCCGATACACGGCTCTTCCTGTTTACATCGTGATCAGCTGTGATTGGACACAGCTGATCATGTGGTAAAGAGTCTAAGGCCTCGTACACACGACCGATTTTCTCGTCGTAAACAGTCAAGAAAAGTGCCGCGAGAGTTTTTTTGTCTAGAAAAACGTTCGTGTGTATGGTTTTACGACGAGAAACTTGACGAGAATCTCGACGAGAAAATAGAGAACCTGCTCTCTATTTTCTCGTCAGGATTCCAGATTTCCTCGTCGTGTTTCTCGTCGGCCTGTTTTGTGACGAGAAAATGGTTCGTGTGTATGCTTTTACGACTCTTCCAAAAGCGCGCATGCTCACAAGCAACTATGAGACGGGAGCGCATCTTCTGGTAAAACAAGCCTTCATAATGGAGAGAGCACATTCGTCACGCTCATAAATATTTCATCGTTTAAATGTTCTGCATTGAATTCTTCGTTAGAATGTTACATTAATCAAAACGAGAGACCTTCTTTTGCTGCTGATATTCACACAGAGTTCTGCCTTATTTTTAACCTTTTTCATGCTGCTCTTTATAAGATTTATGTGTATTATATCGTGCAAGTTTTTAGGAATAATTTAAATGGTTAGATTTTTCAAAATGATGTTAATTATAATTTCTCAATGTTTTGATAGCGATCTCACATTTAATTTTCTAATCTATATTTTTAAAATTTCACACCATGTTTTTGAGCTAATCAGATTTAGTTATTCTTTTGGGGGGGGTGATATCTGTGCCTTTTATTGTCAGACAAATGTATCTGCTTACTCCAAAGCTTTTTTTTTTTTATTTAAAAATACACATAGTCAAGTATGAACTTAAACAAAAAACACATTTATTCATGTTTATAAATTAAATAAAGAGAAGGCAGCGCTGGAGAAGCTGCTGCCATTTGTGCATCCCAGGGACCCCAGAGCACACACCAACCCTGTGTGGACACTAAAATTGGGAGCTTGAGAAGGCCCACATTTCAGAACACAATCTGATGCTGGCCTCCCAGAGGTCAGGAACAGCAGCAGGTGAGATATATGTCCCAAGTGTGTGGTACTACAACAGGCTGCCTTCTGTCCGACCAGTGCGACCACAATGAAGCAAGGCCATCACTTCCTCTTCTTCCTGGCAACCTTCCCTGCAGCCTTTCCTGAAGCCTTTCCTGAAGCCTTTCCTGCAGCCTTTCCTGCAGCCTTCCTTCTTCGTTTAGCTGGAGGCTGGCCCACTGGAGGGGTACTCCTGTCAGGAGGAGGAGGTGGAGGTGTAGCAGAAGGGGGTGGGGCAGAAGAAGAAGGTGGAGGTGTAGCAGAAGGGGGTGGGGCAGAAGGTGGAGGTGTAGCAGAAGGGGGTGGGGCAGAAGGTGGAGGTGTAGCAGAAGGGGGTGGGGCAGAAGGTGGAGGTGTAGCAGAAGGGGGTGGGGCAGAAGGTGGAGGTGTAGCAGAAGGGGGTGGGGCAGAAGGTGGAGGGGTAGCAGAAGGGGGTGGGGCAGAAGAGGAAGGTGGAGGTGGAGGTTGAGGTTGGGTCAGTTGGGCCACCTCACATATGGCGGTATTGGGGGTAATTTGCTCCATCACCCCCTTGTTGAGCAAGGTGATGAGCAGGGGTTCGCATAGGAGGCGTTGCTCCATGCTCATCACCTTGAACTTAGCCTCCACTAGGCCGGCAATGGCCTCTTCAGGGGATGTGGGCTCCTTGAGGGTGGCATGGGCCTCTTTAATAAGGGCCATTGCTGCGTCACTGGTGGTCCTGTCCCTCCTGCCTCTTTTGTGAAGCCTGATGGGAGGCACCTGGGATCTGGTGCTTCTCCTTTGCCCTGCCACCTCCTGTCTGCCACTGGGCCCTGCCACCTCCTGGCTGCCACTGGGCCCTGCCACCTCCTGGCTGGTACTGGGCCCTGCCACCTCCTGGCTGCCACTGGGCCCTGCCACCTCCTGGCTGGTACTGGGCCCTGCCACCTCCTGGCTGCCACTGGGCCCTTCCTCCTCCTGCCTGACAGTTTCCAGACCCTCCTCCTGGCTGATTTCATCCTGTGTATGAAAAAGAAACATAGTTTAATATGTTGGTTTAATCTTTGCCTCAAACTTTGTAATCCTGATGGAAGCAATTAGAATGTAAATGCATAAATCCTTGCTTTAAATTTACCACTACATCAGCTTGACTATTTACCACACAATTAAGTGCAGAATAATGTCTACAGATCATGATTTCACTTGTGGAATACAAAATAATGTATGTTTCTCATCCTGACATATTTGGGAAACATTAATTTTATCCCACTACATTTTCAGTTAATACTATACCTGGCTCCAGATGGACAAATCAGGATCATCCAGGATGGCTGCCTCCTCTTGCTCCAGAGAAGGCTCAGGTTGGCTGCAGGGAAGTCTGGGGGGAAGAGTGGAGAGTGATGGCCTTGGCTCAATGTGGTCATCCAGGAAGGACATCCTGCTGTAGTACCACAAAACCGGGACATAAACATCATCTGCTGCTGTTCCTGACCTCTGAGAAGCCAGCACCTTAGAGCGTTCAGTCCTGTAGGTACCTCTCAAGCTCCCAATTTTAGTGTCCACTTGTTTTGCTGTGGCTGTGGGCACCTTGGTATGCACAAATGGGAGCAGCTTCTCCAGCGCTGCTTTTCTCACCCCTTTTTTTTTTATGGATGGGGTTTTTGGTCTCCCACAGAGCCGGCAGCTCCCTTACCCGGTCAATAAATTCCGCCAGGAACTCTTTGTCGCTAATAAAGACATTCATATTGTATCTGCAAGTAAAATAATTTATATTTAAATAATGTGAGGCAAACAGTCTAACCTCCTTCACATCCTAGTCACCATATATATCCTCCACCAATCTCAAGACAGTATAGGCCCACAATTTTTACAAGTCTCACAAAATCACATACCTTCGTTCGCACGTCCGTCACTTGAACTCCTCTCTCCGCACACCGAACGTACTATAGTCACATGTGTGTTTGCTATATACACACCACGCATGCGTCCAAATTCGAACACGTCGCTCCGCACACGTCGCCCGCCCATGACGTTCTAACTAACATCTTTTCCCCGCCCCTTCTCTTTCGGCGCGCAGACAGATATGGCGGAGTTACAGCAGGTGTCTGATAATTACGCAACTAGCGAGGAGACAAGCCCGGAGACCGAGGACACGTCACGATCAAGGAGGAGATTCAAGGCATCGAATATGTCTTTGGCGGAGATGGCGGAGATGGTGGACATCTTGGTCAAGGCTGATTATGATGCCAAGCATGGGCCGTATAGCAAACCAAATAGAAGGAAGGCCAAAATCCTCACTAAAGTTGTGAAGAGTCTGAGGGCGAAGTTCGGGGTGAAACGCTCAAATGAGCAGCTCAGAAAGAGGTGGTCAGACCTCAAACTGAGGGAGCCAGACCAGTTGAGGAGCATAAAGAGGATGCTCGCTAAAAGTAAGTAAAATGACGACCTTTCTGCTATTAATCTTTTTAGAAACTGACTTTTTTTTTTTTTTTTTCATATTGGACTCCCTTCCAAAATGTAATATTTTGAACTAGGTTGGGCACAGTAATCGTTCGTTACGTTACCGACACTTCGTTCGGCCACTATCCGCGGTTTTGGCTTATTTAAGACCCCCAAAAGTAATTAGACATCTGCCATTTTTGATCAAGTATTGTGGCTAATTTTTAAGTCTAGATGATGTGTTTGTAAGGAGAATGAAATGCAAACTTTAATCAGTGTAAAGGAGAGGACACTCAGCAGCTGCTTCCACATCTGTACTTTGGAGCACTATAGTGTGGGCCACCAGACCCGCCTTTTTTGGGTGTCCCACACAGGTGCATCAGAGTTTATTTGTGGTGCCTCCATGTCCAAAAAATTACATCCAAATGTGAATACTAAACATATTTGGGGTCATAAATAATGCATTTTTCTTTAAATTCCGCACAAACACACACTTGTACCCCACTTCCAAACAATTTAGCCTGTTTTAAGTTTAAAAATGAGATTTTTACAGTGTGATAAATAGACCTTTGGTTTTATTCTCATAGGGGAGAGAAGACTGGGAGGAGGACACTCCAGGGAGCACATGCACCCCACAACTTCCAAGCAACCCCAAACTCCCAAAGATCCACAACCGAAAGATGTGCAGGAAGTTGAGGTGGAGGAAGGAGAAGTGCAGGAAGGAGAGGTGGATGACGTTGTGGATCTGGTCACCACAACAGGTCAGTATCTGACACCACAGCTTAAGGTAAGCGAGGTAGGCCTGCAGAGTTTTATTAATTTTTTTTAATGGTTTTTAGGGGATGGAAATGTTGTGAAGGATAGCACACCGTTCTCTGCTGACAGTGCCCTCCGCCTCATCCAGCAAGTGATGGAATGTAGCACGGAACTGGACCTAATTAAACAAAGAATCCATGTGATGGAACAAACATTTAAAGACATTCTCGATGTTTTGGGGAGAATTCAATAAGCCATCCAAACACATTTGTTTTTACATGTTTGTTTTTATATTTTTACTAATTTTTTGAGTAACAAAGCAGCCAAAAATTGAATATGCACACAGTGTGTGAACATGTGCTATCTGCCATCAGGGGATATCCATGTACGTCTTTTGTGGATGCAACCCCTTCCTCGTATCAAAAGTCGGTGAACTGAGGAAGGGGATGCACCCCCAAAACACGTCCATTGATCACCCCTGATGGCAGATAGCACATGTTGACAATAGGGATCAGGATTGTAAACTTCCTATTTGCAAAAAATTAAAAATGTGTGCATATTGAATTTTTGGCTGGGCAAGGGGTGGCAGGACCCCATATTAGGACGGGCACATAGAGACATAGTTTGTGTAACTGAATGTCTCAGATTGCTCAGAGGTATCCAATGTTGTCATTTTAGAAATGCAAGTGGTATTTTTGTATTTTCATAAGCCAAAATTTGCCGGGTTGTGGCCAGGCCAACCCCAAAGTAAAAAAAAAAAAAAAAGTGCAGAGAGTAAAATATTTGACCACAAACAATGTGTAGCTTCTTTTTATAATACTCTCTAAGCTTATTTGGTTCTTTTGTAAGGTAACATAGTGAAATTGGTTGTTATTTACTAAAGTAAAATACACTTGCCACTACAAATGCACAAAGACAAACTAGGAGACAGGAAAGAACAAATAATTAAAGGTTTAAACAAGATTTTTATTGGGATACTTAGACATAGGCTGGCATAGGAATTGCCCCCCTACCCGTGAAATACTCCATGTATTTGTCCCGAACCACACGGGCATTTTGGGGGGGCAAGCCAAGACGGGCAGATTCCAGGCCCGGAAGGGGATTTGCAGGGGAAAGTCCAGCCTCTGGCAAAACTGAGGCCATATACGAATTAGATTTTTGGCTCAGAAAGTTGTGTAGCACACAGCAGCATAACACTACATAGTTTATTTTGTAGTCCGCCAAGTGGATGGAAGTCATAAAAAGGCGGAACCGGCTGGCCATTATGCCGAAGGCATTTTCAACGACTCTTCGGGCCCTGGCCAGCCGGTAATTGAACACACTCTTCTCTGGGGTCAGGGTCCTCTGTGGAAATGGCCTCATAAGATGCCGTCCGAGTCCGAAGGCTTCATCAGCCAAGAAAACAAAGGGGAGTCCTTCAATATTCCCTGCATCCGGTGGCAATGCAAGGTCGTCACTCTGGAGACGGAGGGCAAACTCCGTCTGGATGAAGGATCCCCCATCGGACATCCGGCCATTCTTCCCTACATCAACATAGAGGAATTCATACCGTGCTGACACCACCGCCATCAGCACAATGCTATGAAACCCCTTGTAGTTGTAGTAGTAGGACCCAGAACGGGGTGGCGGCACAATGCGGACGTGCTTCCCGTCTATGGCACCACCGCAGTTGGGGAAGTCCCACCGCGTGGCAAACTCCGATGCCACAGCCTGCCATTCCTGTGGCGTGGAAGGAAGCTGTGGAGTGAAACAAGATGAAATAATATTAGAAAAACAAAGGCATACATTACAAGCAAATTCTAAACCAAAAAATTAGAGACCAACATCAATCTAATTATACGTTTATTAAGGTGTGTAAAAAAAGTATAATGGAAGGCTCATTTATCATATTCATCACCACCTCTGATGGGCCATTACTAAATTATTTTGGGGGGGGGGGGATATGTGTTTGGCCACAGGATAGCATTGCAGTGGCGGTGCGTCCAGAGTGGGCGCTGGAGCACTGTCCCCTCTCTCCTGTGCCCATCACTCAGAACAATACATAGGTTCATGCGTTGCATGAACCTATGTATTGTCTATGCCGCACACTATTCAGGTGGATGGCCTCTTGTAAAGCGACCGACATATGAATAATTGCGTCATTTAGGGGGTTAAAATTGCAGAGCAGAAACAGGTATTAAAAAAGTCTTGCAAATTACAACCTGAGGGATGTAATTGGCTTCCTCAAAGAAAAATCGGGGACGCAAGGAGGGGGCATTCCTTGTGTAAACACTGACAGGCTGCTCTGGCAATCATGTTCACCAAGTCTGTTTAATGGTAACATGATTGGCTGATGCAACATGAAGGGAAGGAGAAGACATCAAGGACAGAAGAAGGATGGCGCTGACCACAAGAAGGTAAGTGCAGGGCTGGGGGGAAACTGGCTGCATTAGAGGGGACTAAATGGCTGCATTGGAGGGGACAACTGGGGGCGTTTATTAGGCAACAGAGCAAAAAAGGAGGAAGTTTATTTCCGAAATTGGGGTTGGAACCCCCCAACATTTGGAGCAACAGGCGCCCCTGCTGGAAAAGTTAGTGAGGGGAAATATTTAGGGAGGATAAAAAAGGGGCAATCTAAAGCTTCCAACATGCATGGGGACAAAGGGGACATTCTCAGCATATTACAATCATGGTAATTAGGGAAGGATGAAAGAAATACAATACATTAGCATACATGTAATACATAAAATGTGATGTTAAGGGAGAAAACTTACCCTAATATAGTCCTCCTGCAGGACTTGTATAATAGCAGAACAGGTGTCTGGGATTATGAGGCCCAGAGCCTGGGGGGAGATGCCTGTGGTGAACTTCAAGTCCTGAAGACTTCTCCCTGTCGCCAGGTAACGCAACGTGGCGATGAGCCTCTGCTCAGCACTGATGGCTTCCCGCATAACGGTGTCCTTCCTGGTAATATAGGGGGACACCAAAGCCAACAGTTCCTGAAAAACGGGGTCAGACATCCTCAGAAAATTCCTGTAGTCCTCAGGATTATTCTCGACGATCTCCCGCAGCAGAGGCATGTGGCAGAATTGGTCCCGCTGGAGCAACCAATTCTTGGTCCATGAACTCCTCCTCACACCATTCATGGACTGGTCTTGGTCCAAAACAAGCAGACCAACACCAAGCGCACGCACAGCACGAACTCGACGACGAGAACGTCCAGGCGACATGGCTAGGAAACGGTCGTCTAATCAGAACGTACAGAACAGAACGCACTTTAGAACAGCAAGGCCTATGAATAACGAACTGAAATTCAGAAACGAACAGGCAATAACGCACTGTAAAACAGATACGACCTGCCTAGACGCCCTGAAAGTCAAGATACGAACCCACAAGCACAAACTGAACCGCAGAAAACGATCTGAAAAGTACGAAGACTGAAAAGCGCAAATCGTCTCTTCCCAAACTTTTACTTCACACGCGGTAACACGAGATCAGCAAAAGCAGCCCAAGGGGTGGCGCCAAGAAAAAAGATCTTCCCCTTTATAGTGCCGTCGTACGTGCTGGACGTGAGCGCAGAGAACCACGAGGAAATTGGAAAATGACAGTGTGTACGCATAGAAAGCTTGACGAGAAAATCGACAAGCTTAACAAGAATCTCGTCGAAAAAAACGACGTGTTTTTTACGACGAGAAAATCGGTCGTGTGTACGAGGCCTATGTCAGAGACTCTTTACCTAGATCCGAGTTGCGGTGTGTCAGACTGACACGCCACAAGAATGATCGCCGCAAGCGTGCGGCGGCGTGTTATCCTGATCACGTCATATGAAGTCTGGTCAGGATAACAGAACCACTTTGCCGACGTCATATTGCTATATGGCGGGAGGCAAGTGATTAAGCTCACCATTCTCATTGTCTAGTCGGGTAAGCTTTTTCTGTTTCCTCCCTATAAGAAACTGTAGGAATTTCAATCCTGCCTCATTGAAATAGGTGAATCATTCATCTAGACCTGTATAAAGATAAATATCTTCGCTAACCCCAAAAAAGGTTATATGTGGAACAGGGTGCTGCAGCTCGAAGTTAGCCTGAACCCTCAACTAAAAACATATGGAAGTGGTAAGAACAAGCGTGCATCCACTAATGAGCAAATAGCATAATCAAATGAATAATGTGAAACCCAAAGAGTTTATAGGCGCATATCAAAAATCTCATGAAAGATATGTGCAAACTAAAAAATAGTGATCGAAAAAATGTGCACAAAAATTCATAAGATATAATAGTAAAAAAATGAAAAAACAAGTGAAAAAGATAAAAAAAATGATATATATACACATAGGATCATATAAATGAAAGTCCATATGAATTCAAAGAAAGCAGAAAAACACGATGTGAAACAACGTAAATCTTCCGATGCTCTGATGTCAAAGTATGATAAAATCAATGCCGCTTACCAGATCCGTAGGATCTCATATTATAGAGATCAGACACGCCTGTGCAAAAGCCTGTCGGCAGGGATTTAACCCTCCTTAGATTCTTCTCAGGGGAAAAAACTCCTTCTGATACAGCGGGATATCCACTTAAGAAAAAAGCTTTTAGACAAAGATCATCTTCTTTACTCAGATAGTCCTAAGAGATCTCGTTAGCAGAGGATGAAAGAAAAGGACTTCATAATGTAGTATTACCATGAGATGTATTGAAAAAATATAGCAGCACATCTTCGAACACGGTAGAGAGTAAAATATCAAAACAGCCGTGGCTCAGACCAGCTGGCTGACACGTAGTGACGTCAAGGACTAATGCTCCACCCGACGCGTTTCCCCATACAATGTACCGACTGGGAACAGAGGCTATCAACTGGAACCATTTTTTCACCCACATATTGTTTAAGAAAAGCGATGTCCCAATTGGCACAAATTTCTGACGACATAAGGTTTTTAACCTCATGAACATGCCACTAATTGCATTATTACCATCAAAGACACCCTCAGTTCTGAGGGTGCGATTGTTCCTATAATCAAACACATCCATTTGACCAACAGGATCAGCTGCAGATAATTGGTATCACTTAAAATAAATCAAAAAATATATAGGATATCTGCGCTAAAACATATAAATTACAGATGAGCAGTCGCTTAAGCAATCTGTGACACTAGAATTGTGATAAATATATGAAGCAGCGCTAAAAAATTTAACTCAATATTGTGAAAACACAAAAATAAATCAATATCATGTAAATCGTGGCTGATTTGTTTCCTTTGGACTTTCTGGTTTCACATATATTTTTCCTTTTTAGCCCTTGTGAATGGGCTCTTATGAACACTTATTTACCCACTTCTCTACTGTGCACGAAAACCCCCTTCCTGCCCAAGCCATTTTTCAGCTTTCAGCGCTGTCACACTTTGAATGACAATTGCGTGGTCGTGCGACGTGGCTCCCAAACAAAATTTGTGTCCTTTTTTTTCCCACAAATAGAGCTTTCTTTTGGTGGTATTTGATCACCTCTGCGGTTTTTATTATTTGCGCTATAAACAAAAGAATAGCGTCCAGTTTGGAAAAAAAAACACAATTTTTTACTTTTTGCTATAATAAATACCCATTTATTTTTTTAAATAAAATTTTCCTCAGTTTAGCCCGATACATATTCTTCTACATATTTTTGGTAAAAAAAAAAATCGCAATAAGCGCGTATTGATTGGTTTGCGCAAAAGTTATAGCGTGTACAAAATAGGGGATAGATTTATAGCATTTTTATTTTTTTATTTTTTTATTAGTAATGGCGGCGATCTGCGATTTTTTATTGTGACTGCGATATTGCGGCGGACACATCGGACACTTTTGACACATTTTTGGGACCATTCACGTTTATACAGCGATCCCTGCTATAAAAATGCATTGATTACTGTATAAATGTGATTGGCAGGGAAGGGGTTAACCACTAGGGGGCGGGAAGGGGTTAAATATGTTCCCTCAATGTGTTCTTACTGTGGGGGGAGGTGACTGACTGGGGGAGGTGACCGATGGTTGTCCCTATGTACAAGGGACACACCATCGGTCCCCTCTCCCTCACAGGACGTGGATCTCTGTTTTTACACACAGAGATCCACTTTCCTGCTCATTTCCCGGGCAATCGCGGGTGCCCGGCGGCAATCGCGGCCGCCGGGCAAGCGCACCGGGGCCTTGTGAACGAGGCGGGGGCGCGCGTGCGCCGCTGGCGGCGAGCGCGCGCCTCCTAGCTCGTTTTAAAGGGATGACGTCATATGACGTCCTCCCAGAACGAGAGTATCCTCCGCCCGCCGTCAATTGACAGTGGGCGGGGGACAAGTGGTTACATATTTGGTGTGATTTTTTTTATTCATGTTTTTTCACCTTATACGTTTGATGTCATTATATTGCTTTATTTTTGTGTTTTTTTACAATATTGAGTTACATTCTTTAGCGCTGCTTCATATATTCACCAGACATTCACTGGAGGTGTATATTCCTGGACCTGGTGCATGTGTTTTAAATTGCAATGATTCATTCATCTGCAGTGATTGTTTGGTGAATGTCACATGCACTGTTATATACTCTACATATGCCCCAAAAAAATGGCAAAGCATGTTTAAAACTCACCAGCACTGCTGCAGGGTGGTTACTGCAAAAGTGTGGATGGGCCATAAACATGTTTTTGCAAAAGAAGAGATGGGTCTGATACTACCCAAGACACACCTCCATCCCTAAACAATGCAACAAAGAGAAAGTAGCCCATGGGACTTGAGAATGAGATGAGCATGGGTACCAACAAAGTGAAGTTAACCACTGATGCCTCGTACACACGACCGGTTTTCCCAGCAGGAAAACTGCCATGAAAGCTTTTGGCCGGGAAAACCGGCCGTGTGTATGCTCCATAGCAGTGTTTCCGACAGGAAAACCGCCGGGAATCCCGGCGGGAAATATGAGAACATGTTCTCTATTTTCCAGCCGGGATTCCCGGCGGTTTTTAAGCCAGCAGTTCTCCTATGGGGAAACACTGTGGTGGAGCATACACACGGCCGGGTTTCCCGAACAAAGCTCTCATGGCAGTTTTCCTGCCGGGAAACCCGGCCATGTGTAGGGGGAAAAAGCTACCGAGCAGGTTCTCGGTTTTCCCCTTGGTTTTCCCGGCGGACTTTTTACCGTGTGGAAAACCGCACATGTGTACTAGGCATTAAAGCGGAGTTCCACCCAAAAATGGAACTTTCGCTTTTTGTAATCCTCCCTCCCTCCGGTGTCACATTTGGCACCTTTCAGGGGGGAGGAGGGAGCAGATACCTGTGTAATCCAGGTATTTGCTCCCACTTCTGGGCATAGATCACCGTTGTGACCTATGCCACGTCCGGCGCCTACTCCGTCCCCCCGCTGTCTTCTGGGAGACACACAGGTTCCAGAAGACAGCAGGGACCAGTGGGATTGTGCAGCGCGACTCGCGCATGCGGAGTAGGGAACCGGGAAGTGAAGCTGCAAGGCTTCACTTCTTGATTCCCTTACCGAAGATGGTGGCGGCAGCACCCGAGAGCTGAGGGACAGATCGGCTTCGGGTGCCGACATTGCGGGCACCCAGGACAGGTAAGTGTCCATATATTAAAAGTCAGCAGCTGCAGTATTTGTAGCTGCTGACTTTTAATATTTATTTTTTTACGCAAAAAAATAGCACCTCCTGTTCATCCTTCCATCGGTCTCCTCCCAGAGTGGGTTCCAGCCCCTCTAGGAGCATGTCTCACTCCATTAAACAATCACAATATCAAAATTGGTGGGCGTACACCACATAGATCAACCACATACGCTGGTAAACTAGCAAAGGCTGCAGCTACAGTCCTTTCATCCTGAGCACAGCCCCTTGATGTGTTTCACCCTGATTGGGCTTAGTATAGTGGATACAACAACGCTGAATCAGAATGAAACATAGCAGAGTGCTGTGGTCAAAATGTGGGAACTGTAGCTGAAGCCTCTGCTAGCTTGTCAGCACATATGGTTTATCTAGACTACTATTTCTCTTTATACTCCCAACAACCACAGGGACAAAAACTAGGGGTTATTATAACAAACACTGGGGGTTATTTACGAAAGGCAAATCCAATTTGCACTGAAAGTGCAGTTGGAAGTGCAGTCGCTGTAGATCCGAGGGGGACATGCAAGGAAAATAAAAAACAGCTATTTAGTTGGCACATGATTGGATGATAAAATAAGCAGAGCTTCCCCTCATTTTAGATCTACCCCTCAGATTTACAGCGACTGCACTTCCAAGTGCACTTTCAGTTCAATTTCAAGTGCACTTTGCACTTGTAGTTTGCACTTGTAGGGCAAAGTGGATTTGCCTTTCGTAAATAGCCCCCATTGTGTCTAACGACAAAGAACACAGTCATCTCAGGAGTGCTTTGAAGGTTTGTGGCTACAAAGATGGTGTAGTGCCAGGAAGAGGACAGGAATCCCTGCAGTGAAGATTCCTTACAGGTAAGTGATGTGACAAAAGCTGTCAGGAGTAGCTCTTAGCTCATGTGTTCACCTGGAAATGTTTTATCACACATCCATTTCTTTGTGGCAAGTAGAGATGGGCCGAACACCCTCCTGTTCGGTTCACAGCAGAACTCTCAAACAGGGGAAAAGTTCTAACCCGAACGGCAAAGTAATTGGCCATAAAAGGGGTATATGGATTTAGGTACTGCCCTGGGGGACATGTATCAATGCAAACTTTTTTTTTTTTTATTATCGTTTTTTCAGGAGCAGTGATTTTAATGATGCTTAAAGTGCAACAAGAAAAACAAAGAATTCCTTTAAATATAGTGCCTGGGGGTCCCCTTAGTCTGCCTGTAAAGTGGCACATCTGTAGCATGCATTGAACATGCTGCAGCAAAAAAGACATTTCTAAAGAAAAAAAAACGAGTCATATCACATTTAAAATGACTCGCGATTGCAATTGCTGGCACCCGGTTTTTGAAAAAAACATACAGAAAAAAATAGCGAAATGCCACCTTTTTTAACCACTTAAGCCCCGGACCATTTGGTAGCTAGAGGACCAGAGGTGAATTCAGAATTTTGCACTGCTTTAACTGTAAATTGTGCAGACATGCAATGTTGTACCCAAACAAAATTTGCGTCCTTTTCTTCCCACAAATAGAGATTTCTTTTAATGGTATTTGATTGCCTCTGCGATTTTTATTTTTTGCGATATAAACGGAAAAAGACCGAAAATTTTGAAAAAAAATGATATTTTCTACTTTTTGTTATAAGAAAAATCGAATAAACTCAATTTTAGTCATACATTTAGGCCAAAATGTATTCAGCCACATGTCTTTAGTAAAAAAAACGTCAATAAGTGTATATTTATCGGTTTGCGCAAAAGTTATAGCGTTTACAAACTAGGGCACATTTTCTGGAATTTACCCAGCTTCAAATTTATGACTGCCTATCTCATTTCTTGAGGTGCTAAAATGGCAGGGCAGTACAAAACCCCCCCAAATGACCCCATTTTGGAAAGTAGACACCCCAAGGAAATTGCTGAGAGGCATGTTGAGCCCATTGAATATTTTTTTTTTGTCCCAAGTGATTGAATAATGACAAAAAAAAAAAAAAATTACAAAAAGTTGTCACTAAATGATATATTGCTCACACATGCCATGGTTATATGTGGAATTGCACCCCAAAATACATTCTGCTGCTTCTCCTGAGTACGGGAATACCACATGTGTGGGACTTTTTAGGAGCCTAGCCACGTACGGGACCCCGGAAACCAAGCACCGCCTTCAGGATTTCTAAGGGCGCAAATTTTTGATTTCACTCCTCACTACCTATCACAGTTTTGAAGGCCATAAAATGCCAAAATAGCACAAAACCCCCCCAAATGACCCCATTTTAGAAAGTAGACACCCCAAGGAAATTGCTGAGAGGCCTGTTGAGCCCATTGAATATTTTTTTTTTTGTCCCAAGTGATTGAATAATGACAAAAAAAAAAATTACAAAAAGTTGTCACTAAATGATATATTGCTCACACATGCCATGGTTATATGTGGAATTGCACCCCAAAATACATTTTGCTGCTTCTCCTGAGTACGGGGATACCACATGTGTGGGACTTTTTAGGAGCCTAGCCGCGTACGGGACCCCGAAAACCAATCACCGCCTTCAGGATTTCTAGGCACAAATTTTTGATTTTACTCCTCACTACCTATCACAGTTTCGAAGGCCATAAAATGCCAAAATAGCACAAAACCCCCCCAAATGACCCCATTTTGGAAAGTAGACACCCCAAGCTGTTTGCTGAGAGGCATGGTGAGTATTTTACAGCTCTCATTTGTTTTTGAAAATGAAGAAAGAATTTTTTTTTTTCTTTTTTTTTTTTTCAATTTTCAAAACTTTGTGACAAAAAGCGAGATCTGCAAAATACTCACAATACCTCTCAGCAAATAGCTTGGGGTGTCTACTTTCCAAAATGGGGTCATTTGGGGGGGGTTTTGTGCCATCTGGGCATTCCATGGCCTCCGAAACTGTGATAGGCAGTGAGAAGTGAAATCAAAAATTTACACTCTTAGAAAGCCTGAAGGCGGTGATTGGTTTTTGGGGTCCCGTACGCGGCTAGGCTCCCAAAAAGTCTCACACATGTGGTATCCCCGTACTCAGGAGAAGCAACAGAATGTATTTTGGGGTGTAATTCCACATATGCCCATGGCATGTTTGAGCAATATATCATTTAGTGACAACTTTGTGCAAAAAAAAAAAATAAAAAAAAAAATTGTCTTTTTTCCGCAACTTGTGTCAACATATAAAATATTCCATGGACTCGACATGCCTCTCAGTATATAGCTTGGGGTGTCTACTTTCCAAAATGGGGTCATTTGGGGGGGTTTTGAACTGTTCTGGCATTTTATACACAACATTAGGAAGCTTACATCCACTCTTCTAACCACTTGAAGACAAAGCCCTTTCTGACACTTTTTGTTTACATGAAAACATATTTTTTTTTGCAGGAAAATTATGTTGAACCCCCAAACATTATATATATTTTTAAAGCAAAGGCCCTACAGAATAAAATGGTGGGTGTTGCATTTTTTTTTTTCTACACAGTATTTGCGCAGCGATTTTTCAAACGCATTTTCTGGGGAAAAAATACACTTTTTTTTATTTTAATGCACTAAAACACACTATATTGCCCAAATGTTTGATGAAATAAAAAAGATGATCTTAGACCGAGTACATAGATACCAAACACGACATGCTTTAAAATTTCGCACAAACGCGCATTGGCGACAAACTACATACATTTTTAAAAGCCTTTAAAAGCCTTTACAGGTTACCCCGTTAGATTTACAGAGGAGGTCTACTGCTAAAATTACTACCCTCGATCTGACCTTCGCGGTGATACCTCACATGCATGGTGCAATTGCTGTTTACATATGACGCCAGACCGACGCTTGCGTTCGCCATTGGGCAAGAGCAGGGCAGGACAGGGGTGCTTTTTTTTTTATTTTTTTATTATTAATTTTGCTTTTTTATTTTATTTTTAAATTGTTCCTTCCATGTTTTTTTTTTTTATCATTTTTATTGTTATCTCAGGGAATGTAAATATCCCCTATGATAGTAATAGTTAGTGACAGGTACTCTTTTTTTGAAAAAACTGGGGTCTAGACCCTAGATCTTTCCTCTGCCCTCAAAGCATCTGACCACACCAAGATCGGTGTGATAAAATGCTTTCCCAATTTCCCAATGGCACTTTTTATATCCGGGGGGGGACATTCCCTCCCACTGCTTGTAAAAGCAGTCCAGAGGCTAATTAGCCACTAGGGTTGCTTTTACATTAAAGCCGGCCGCTGGCTGAAAAGAATGATACCAAGATGATACCTAAACCCGCAGGCATCAATCTGGTATAACCATTCAAAGTCCAGCAACATACCAGTACGTTGCTGGTCCTTGTTGGACATGTATTGTAATCTTTTTTTTTCATGCAGCCAGGTGGCTGAACGAAAAAAGAGATTGATCGGTGGGTATGCCCACCATTAGAATACCGCCCTTCATCCACCCACTTCTAATGATGGGCATACATGCACCATTTATATATGCCGAAGCATAGGGGCATCCTCCCGCAAAAAAGTTATGCCGCACACACATGGTCGGACTTTTCCACGGGCAAGCCTCCGTCGGAATTTCGACCGTATGTACGCGGCATTAGGAGCAAAATCGCTCCTCCGCCCCTGCTGCCCCAATGCTTCGGCATATTTGCTTCTTTTTTTTTTAACTGTGGTGGTGAAATCACCTCCTACAGCACTGGAGTCGCAGGGATCAGGCCTGTCTCTGCGAACGCTGCAGTTATGTGTGTTGTGTTTTGTAAGTGACAGTGATCGATCGATACTGCACTTCGGTGGCCTGGGCTGGACGGAGGGGCAAAACGCAGGTGCTAGCAGGTATCTGGGCTGATCCCGCTAACACTGCGTTTTTGGGAACCCTAAACTGCTGGGGATGCTAGTATAGATCTGATCAGATCAGATATTGATCTGTTCAGATACTATACCACTAAGGGAGGTGTATGCTTCACGCGTGGGTGTTAGCGTTACTGGCACTAACCTGACGCTGCCTGGGGTGTGACGCAGACCCTCTCTGACGCTAAAACCTAACTGATATCACCCGCGATCAGGGGGTTAAACCTTTATTGGGTTATATACGGCGGGTGCCCTGACACTATAAAAAGCAAACTAACTAACCAGCGTCACCCGTAACACTTATATGATGATTACTGGTGAAAGGGTTAACTAGGGGCAATTAGGGGGTTAAAACCTTTATTAGATAATATATGGGGGTACCTGACGCTATAAAAACCTGCGGCGAACCTAAAAAAAAATTACTGGCTACCGATCTGCATCACCGACGCTAAGACATCGATCAGAAAAATGATCGCTTAGCGACAGTGGTGATAGGGGGTGAAAGGGTTACCTGGGGGGCGATCAAGGGGGTTAAACCTTTATTAGATAATTTATGGGGGTACCCGACGCTATAAAAACCTGCGGCGAACCTAAAAAAAAAATACTGGCTACCGATCAGCATCACCGACGCTAAGACATCGATCAGAAAAACGATCGCTTAGTGACAGTGGTGATAGGGGGTGAAAGGGTTACCTGGGGGGCGATCAAGGGGGTTAAACCTTTATTAGATAATTTATGGGGGTACCCGACGCTATAAAAACCTGCGGCGAACCTAAAAAAAATTACTGGGTACCGATCTGCATCACCGACGCCAAGACAGCGATCAGAAAAATGATCGCCAAGCGACGGCGGTGCTAGGGGGTGAAAGGGTTATCTGGGGGGTGATCAAGGGGTTAAACCTTTATTGGGGGGGGTTAGGGGGCTACACTGGACCTAAAACTAAATGTAGTGACACTTTTACAGTCACAAATGTCACTGATTGCAGTGATCAGTAAATAAATGGTCACTGCAATCAGTGACACTGTGACTGGGGGCTGGGGGGTGATCTGGGGGGGGGCTGGGGGGTGATCTGGGGGGGCCTGGGGGGGCGATTTATGTGCCTATGTGTGCTGGTGTTAGTGTAGTGTTAGTGCACTAACCTGTGTGTCTTCTCTTGTACGACGCTCGGTATATGTGAGCGCCGCACAGGAGATGACATCACTTCCTCCTGCTTTCTCTATCTGTGTAAACAGTACACAGACAGAGGGGGCATTTCTATTCGCCGGGAGCGATCGCGGGGGGTGGTCGGAATCGAACGGCCGCCCCCCCATCTCGGAACGCTCCCAGACGAATTCCGACCGCTCACTGTACAGAAGGGGGGTCCGATCGGACCCCCCAACTGTACAAAGGCAATCACGTACACTCTACGTGATTGTGCCTGTCGGTGCCATTGTGCCGACGTATATATACAGTGAGCGGTCGTTAAGTGGTTAAAAACGGCGTGGGGTCCCCACAAAGTCTATACCAGACCCTTATCTGGGCATGCAGCCTGGCAGGTCAGGAAAGGGGGGGGTGCGAATGCCCCCAACATGGGGGGGTTGGGTGCTTTGGGGCAGGGGAGACTTTGCCCCCCACCCCAAAGCACCTTGTCTCCATGTTGATGGGGACAAGGGCCTCATCCCCACAACCGTGGACAGTGGTTGTGGGGGTCTGCGGGTGGGGGGCTTATCGGAATCTGGAAGCCCCCTTTAACAAGGGGGCCCCCGGATCCTGCCCCACCCTATGTGAATGAGTATGGGTTACATTTTCAAAAAGTAATAAAAACACAGAGACAGTTTTTGACCATTCATTTATAAAAAAAAAAAGGAAGTTCATTGTTAATTACACTGCCCGCCGCACCGAAACCCCCCACAAAATCTCTCACATTGTCCATTGATATCAGAAGAGGGTGGTGCAACCAGGTGACATAGTAGGTGGCCACTCCCCTTACCTATATAAAAACTGTCAAATGTATTAGCCTGCAGTAGGCGGCCAGCCTTAATGGACGGTGGGAGTGGGTTTTTTTTCCCGGATGTGGTGGGCAGTGGCGTGATTGAAGATGGATTTACATCAGGGACACTGTTTTTTTATTTTTTAATAAAGGAATTGTCAAAAACATTCTCTCTGTTTTTATTACTTTTTGACACTTTTTTGGTTAACCTCATATTCATTCACATGGAAGGGCTGGGATCTAGGGGCCCCCTTGCGAAAGGGGTTTCCAAATTGAGATAAGTCCTCTGCCCACAGACCCCCACAACCATCGGCCATGGTTGTGGGAATGAGGCTCTTGTCCCCATCAACATTGGGACAAGGTGCCTGGGGGTGGGGGGCTGCATGCCGTTTTTTTTACCGGCAATTTTTATTTTTCCTCAGATATCAGTGGGGGAAGCCCATTGACAGCTGATGACAGCTGATGGCTCCTTAACAACCAGCCTATACTGCGTCCTGATTGGGCAAAGCTTTGCCCAATCAGGGCACCAAATGCACTGTGCAGCACACATTGCATTGCAGGGCATTCGGCGGGGCGAACACCCACCAAACAGCCTGCAAATTTGGGTGTTCCCCCGAATGGGGCGAACAGCCAATGTTCAACCTAAATTGATGCTTGGGCTGAACAGTTAGTCCAACTATAGTGGCAAGCAGGTACTGCATTGAACTTTTCCCCGCAGAAATAGTCTCATCATGTTCAAAAGGATCAGTGCAGATTTTAAAAGGTTACAGTATGTATTCCCAACCCGGGTTTTGTGGTACTTCCAGAGCTAGCGAGGGATTCCTTAAGCTGTGACTGATTGGCTTCCCTTCTATGGTGCCTGCATAGTTCTGGTGTCAACACCACTTGCGCCATGACATCAATGATCCTTTTATCCAACTGTAAGGGTGGCATTCTTCTCACTGCCAACCAATGTAATAGAAATGTTTCCTACTGACCCCCAATGAATTTGTTTTACCAGGGGTTTTCCAAGATCTGAACTTTTTTTTAAGGGTTTAGAATAGCTGCAATAGACTCTAATGCCGCGTACACATGATCGGTTTTTCTAAAGAAAAAAGACCAATGGACTTTTTTCATTGGACAAACCGATCGTGTGTGGGCCCCATCGGTCTTTTTTTAAGACATAGAACATGTTTTAAATTTTACCGATGGAAAAAAAAACGATAGCAAATTCCGATCGTCTGTGCGGAACTCCATCGGAGAAAAAACCCATGCATGCTCAGAAGCATTGAACTTTATTTTTCTCGGCTCTTCGGAGTGTTTTACGTCACAGCGTTTGGGACGGTCGGATTTTTGACTGATGGTGTGTAGGCAAGACTGATGGAAGTCAGCTTCGTCGGATTTCCGATGGAAAAATCCATCGGATTTTATTCCATCGGAAATCCGATTGTGTGTACAGGGCATAACATTTACCGGTAGGTGGATAAGTTAGGGACTTTAGCTGCAGCAATCTGTTGGTTAGTAAGGTGAAAATGTGGGTGAGATATGATAGCTGTGTCATTTTATTTGATAACGTTTTTTTTTTTAAATCTCCGTATCCATACAGTTTCATGGCTTTCTCCAAAGTCAGTGCAAAACATGGACCGTATGGTTCTCTTCTTTAGCTATTGGTCCATTTACAGGGGTAGAATTATGTCCTCCTAAGATCTGTAAACACAGAAAAAAGTGTGGTTGATTTTGTATGTCAAGAAACAGTGAGAATTACAAGCAGTGGAATATGTCACCTACAACAGTCAATAAAATGGGGATTTGCTGAGCCATACATTCCTTTCTTATAGCTGTTGTACTGGTTACGTAAGGCAGAAAATAATGACACAGCCACAATACATTCACAACCCATCTGTCTTGGATTTCAAAATCACCACCTTTATCCATCCACAAGTTCATGTTCACTTCTCATGAAAAACCTATTCTTTACTCATGGGAGAATACGTGAAGTAACTATGCCATGATTCATTTCAAAAGTAACTGATTTTATAATATTCCCAGGAGGCTTACTAAAATCAGTGTACAAGAGATAAGAGCTGCTATAAAGAGTTCAGCTTTTTTAATTGGATTTTTTTTTACTGAATCCTTCTGCTCTAAAGTAGATAGTTATACAGCATGGTTAACAAGTCAAGTGTTTTGTATCTTTCTGTCTTTACTTTTTTGTGTTAAACTACATAAATATTTCTTATTTTTTAATAAAGAAAATATAGGTTCCTGAAATAGGGTAACTGAAGAGTTATAAGTGAATTTAGCAGACAAAAATCAGATGCTGCTTTATCAATTATTAGCAAGTTTTATTTTGCCTTCAAGTATAGGTGGGGTAGTTATTTGGAGTTACAAATACTTTAAAGCCCAACTCCAGAAAAATGAAATGTAAAAAGTGCTTTGTGTCCTCCTGGCCATCCTGCAGTGTAATGGATCAAAGTAAAAAAAAATTCCTATGAGTCAGGCCTTGTACACACGACCGGTTTTCTCGGCAAGAAACTACAAGAAAACTGTTAGGAGAGCTTTCTTGCTGAGAAAACCGTTCGCGTGTATGGTTTCTCGTCGAGAAAACTGTCGTGAATCTCGACGAGAAAAAGAGAAAACCTGCTTTCTTTTTTCTCGTCGGGAGTCTCAGTTTTCTCGTCGTGATTCTCATCAGACTGTTTTTTGACGAGAAAACCGTTCGTGTGTATGCTTTTCCGAGTCTTCAAAAACGGTGCATGGTCAGAATCAAGTATGAGACGGGAGCGCACCTTCTTGTAAAACTAGTGTTTGTAATGGTGATAGCACACTGTAACGAACTGAAAGCATGAAGACTGAAAAGCACAAATCGTCTCTCACTAAACTTTTACTAACACGCAATAACACGAGATTAGCAAAAGCAGCCCAAGGGGTGGCGCCATGAGAATGGAACTTCCCCTTTATACTGCCGTCGTACGTGTTGTACGTCACCGCGCTTTAGTACGACGAGATTTTGTATTGACAGTGTGTATGTAAGGAAAGCTTGACAAGAAACCCGTCGAGAAATACTACGTTTTTTTTTGCAACGAGATTCTCGGCCGTGTGTACTAGGCTTCAAGCTAGTTTCCTGCCCTGGAGACCAGACATTTTTCTGTGCTCATTATCTTCTTTGGCACTGGTCCCCTCACCGCCCCCAGGAGTTACCCTGCCTCTGGAGCCTATAATATAGGCTGCTTCAAGTGTCACCTCCATCATTAGGAGATATGCACATCAAACAGGCAGTGGGCTTGATACCCAAAAAAAGGACCCCAGGATGTAAATACAACATTGTAGAAGAAATGAGAAGGATTTTCGTGTGACAGTGGCATCAAGTCAGTAAAATAGGCATTTCGTTTTTTTTTCCATACCAGTGGTTAGTTTGAGGGTGGTGGAAGGAGGGTTGCTAATATCTTGGAGATGGGCTACAAGCTTGAATGGACTAAAAAAGGGATTTTTATAACAGCTTACCTGTAAAATCCTTTTCTTGGAGTACATCACGGGACACAGAGCGACTTAGTCATTACTAATGGGTTATATAGATTACCTTCAGGTGTTGGCACTGGCCAATTCCAAACCGGAAGTACCCTCCCCTATATAAGCCCCTCCCACCCGGGAGCACCTCAGTTTTGTAGCCAAGCAATAAGTGTCCCAAAAAGAGGGGTGGGAGCTCTGTGTCCCGTGATGTACTCCAAGAAAAGGATTTTACAGGTAAGCTGTTATAAAAATCCCTTTTTCTTTTTCGTACATCACGGGACACAGAGCGACTTAGTCATTACTAGTGGGACGTCCCAAAGCAATGCCAAATGAGGGGAGGGATACATAAGCTGGGCGCCATCAGGCATGAGGATCTTTTGCGGCCTGCAACACACTGCGCCCAAAGGCGACATCCTCCTGACTTCTAACGTCTACCTGGTAGAACCTAGTAAACGTGTGTACCGAAGACCATGTTGCGGCCTTACATACTTGAGCCAGGGAGGCCTGGTGATGCACTGCCCATGAAGTTCCAACTGCTCTTGTGGAGTGCGCCCTAACTTTGAACGGAGGCGGTCTCTTTCTCAAGCCATAGGCTTGTATTATGACCTGTCGAATCCACTTGGCTAAAGTAGATTTTGATGCTGCCTGACCCTTTCTGGGGCCTTCCGGCAGAACAAATAAAGAATCCGTTCTGCGAATCTGAGCAGTGGCTTTTAGATAAGCTTTAACTGCTCTTACTACATCCAAAGAATGTAATAACTTTTCCTCTACCGAGCTAGGTTTGGGGAAAAAAGAAGGAAGAACCACATCTTGGTTCAAATGAAACCTCGATACCACCTTAGGAAGAAAGGCTGGATGAGGACGTAATACTACTCTGTCCTTATGGACAACCAGATATGGCTCCTTACAGGACAAGGCGGCTAATTCCGATACTCTTTTAGCCGAACAAACGGCTACTAAGAAAATCAATTTCCTGGTGAGAAGAACCAAGGAAATGTGTTGTAATGGTTCAAACGGTTGTTTCTGTAGAACCGACAGAACCAAGTTTAGGTCCCAAGGACATATGGGAATACTAACCGGAGGGCTAATACGCATCACTGCTTGTATAAAGGCTTTGACTAGTGAATGCGAAGCCAAGGGCCTTTGAAAAAATATTGACAAGGCTGAAATCTGACCCTTGATAGTACTCAAGGCAAGCTTCCTATCTACAGCCCACTGTAGGAAGTCCAAAATCCTCCCTATCACGTACTTACGTGGATGCCATTTCTTGGCCTCACACCACGTAATGTATGCTTTCCAGATCCTATAATAGATCTGCCTGGATACCGGTTTCCTGGCATTGATCATGGTAGATACCACAGAATTAGAGAGCCCTCTCTTTTTCAGAATGTGGGCTTCAATAGCCAGGCCGTCAAACCTAGGGCTGGTAAGGAAGGGTGGTATATCGGTCCCTGCGACAGCAGGTCCGGACGATGTGGGAGGGTCCAAGGACTCCTCACTGACATTTTTACAATCTCCGCGTACCATGCCCTTCGGGGCCACGCTGGAGCCACCAGAATCACTGGTTTCTTTTCTACCCTGATTCTGCGGAGTAATCGCGGTAACAATTGTGGCGGTGGGAATGCATATATCAGCTTGAACTGATCCCAAGGGAACACTAGGGCATCCGAGCCGCAAGCTAGGGGATCCCTTGTGCGAGACACAAATCTGTCCACCTTTGCGTTGAATCTGGATGCTAGCAGATCTACATCCGGTGTTCCCCACCGCTGGCATATTGCCTGAAAAACCTCGGGGTGAAGAGACCATTCCCCCGGGTATAATTGTTGGCGACTTAGAAAGTCCGCTCTCCAATTTTCCACTCCTGGGATGAAAACCGCGGATATGGCTGGGACATATTTTTCTGCCCACTCCAGGATGCAATTTGCTTCCCTCTGGGCTGCACGACTCTTGGTGCCACCCTGGTGATTGATATATGCCACTGCCGTGGCATTGTCTGCTGACAGGGGACCCTTGGAGTTTGGATGTCCATGCTACTAGGGCATACCGGGCTGCTCGTATCTCTAAGAGATTGATGGGCAGGGCCTTCTCTGCTTCTGACCACTTGCCCTGGAGAGACCATTGCTCCAGTACTGCCCCCCAGCCTATGAGGCTGGCATCTGTAGTGACCACCTTCCAAGAAACCGGACTGAAGGGTTTCCCTCTTTCCAGATTCTGGGGCACCAACCACCAATGGAGGATCTTGCGAACGGAAGGGGACAGGGACATTGGTAAGTCTAAAGCCTGAACTTTTTTGTTCCAGGCTGACAGTATGGCCCTTTGCAAATTCCTTGAATGGAATTGACCGTAGGGTACCGCTTCGAATGAAGCCACCATCTTTCCCAGCAGCCTCATGCAGAGGCGTATGTATGGTTTTCTTTTTGTACCCACTAAGTGGGTCAAATCTTTTAAAGACGACACCTTCTCTGGAGGTAAGAAAATCTTTCTCTGATTTGAATCCAGCCTTAGCCCTAAGTATTCCAGACTTTTGACTGGTCTTAGAGCTGACTTGTCCCGGTTGATAATCCAACCGTGATATTCCAGATACTCGATTGTCTTGTGAATAGCTACTTCCAGCTTTCTGGTCTATTAGTAGCAGGTCGTCTAGATATGCCATTATCGTTACACCCTGTGTTCTTAGATTGGCCAATAATGGGGCCAGAATTTTTGTGAACACTCGTGGTGCTGTGGCCAGACCGAAAGGTAAGGCTCTGAACTGAAAATGGCGCCCTTCTACTGCAAAGCGTAGAAATTTCTGGTGGGCCGGAAAGATGGGAATATGCAGATAAGCATCCTTTATGTCGATCGAGGCTAGCCATTCCTGCCCTTGTAGGGCGGTGGCCACCGATCGGATCGACTCCATCCGAAAAGTCCTGATATTTAGGAACTTGTTTAGCCCTTTTAGATTTAATATGGGCCTCACGTCCCCATTTGGTTTGGGGACTGTGAAAAGGTTCGAGTAAAACCCGAATCCGCTTTCTTCCAGGGGAACCTTCATGATTACACCTTGGAGCAATAGTTGTTCTAGTGCCAGAAGGAGGGATCCTCTCTTTTGGGGATCTCTTGGCACGTTTGACCTCATAAATTGGGCAGGAGGAGTGCCTTTTAACTCCAGCTTGTATCCCAGACTTACTGCGGAGAGCACCCATCTGTCTCTGATGGTGTCCCGCCAGGTCTCTGTGAACAACTGAAGTCTTCCCCCCACCCGATTGAGTGGGGGCAACGCTTCATGCCTTGGGGGGAGGTTTTGTACCTCTCTTGATCCAGGGCTTCTTGTTACCCTGTGATTGTCCCTGATTTCTGCCCCCTGAATTTGACCGCGGAGGCCGTCGGAACTGCTTCACAGCCGATGTGCCTGGGACTGGAGAAGTAGGCCTCTTAAAAGAAGGACTTCTACCCTTGTTCTTAACCGGTAAGAGTGAACTTTTACCGGCAGAAATTTTCTGGATATATTTGTCCAGATCTTCTCCAAATAAGCGTTCTCCATGAAATGGGAAGCTAACCAGCAGTTTTTTACAGGGAGCTTCAGCAGACCAGTTTTTGAGCCACAGAAGCCTACGCATATGTACTATAGACAGCGTAAAGCGGGAGGCCTGTTGGATTGTATCCTTTATGGCGTCCACCGCAAAACACAAGGCTCTAGGCAGGTCAGCTAGGGCAAGAGCCTGCTGATCTGGTAAGTCCCTTAAGACTTGTTTCAACTGATCTTTCACTGCTTGGCAGACTCCAATCGCTGCTACCGCAGGTTGTGTCACCAAACTTGCTGTAGAGAAAGCAGATTTTAGTAAAGACTCCAATTTTTTATCTATTGGGTCTTTGAACATTGGAACATTATCTACTGGACATGTCAGTGATTTGTTAACAGAAGAGATGGCTGCGTCCACTGTAGGGACCCTCCATTTTCTTATGAACTTATCCTCCATGGGATAGATCACCGGAAATCTCTTGGGGGGAGCAAATATTTTATCAGGATGCTCCCAATCCTGGTAAATAAGCCCTTCTAATAAAGGGTGGATTGGGAAGGAACAGACACTCTGGGGAGCTTTTAGCGACCCCAGCGAGGAAACCGTAGTGGATGGTGGTTCCGCCAGAGGCATTTTAAATGCTGATCGGACCATATTAGTCAGAGACTGAACCCATAATCTTTCAGCCTGAGAAGCTGAGAAAGGTTCTTCCACTGTTGATTCCTCCATAACTGAATCAACCTCATCCTGATCCCCTTCAGGTAGGTCGATCTCTGTGTGGGGCTGTTCCTCCACTAACAGGCACTCTGAAGGAGGAGACGGAGATCGGACGCGCTTTTCCTGAGACAGGGAAGCAGCGATCAATGCTGTTAATCTCTCTTCCAATCCTCCCAGAGTTGAGGATAAAACCTCCTCTGTTATATATACAGGAGCAGGTGGACTGGGGACAGCCGCAGCACCAGGCATTCCTGCGGGGTTTCTACGGCTACTGACCTCTGAATTCTCAGGGGAGATTGGTGCAGTACAAGCATGCCCAATATCCTCAGAGCCCGATGGAGACCCCTTTGGCTTCCTGGAAGATCTATTTCCGGAGCGTCTGGACGACATATCCTTTAAGCACAAAGCTGAGGTATTCCCGTCGTCATACACCAATTTTGCTGGTAATAGTCTAACACAGGTGCTGCTATATACCAGCTGGTGTCCACTAAAGTGCCTTTCTATGGGGATGCCTGCATCAACCGCCTCTGTGTGCCACTGTTTGTTGCTAGCTCTGCTTGCATGCAGCTGACACTTGTACTGTGTCTTTTAACCATGCTGGGACGCCCGCACATGCGCAGAAGCGCCGCGGCGCGCATCGAGCGTCATCGCCCCGCCCCTTTTTTTTTCATAGGAGGCGCGTGCACGCGCCCGCGCGTGCGCCCGTGCGCCATTGGCACCCTTTTCGAAATCAAACAGGGGACTAGGAGCCAGGGCCCTTTTTGCCGGAGGGCCTGTGCGGTGGATGAGCGCAGCAACAGGGCAGAGGAAGTGGATTCCCACAGAGAAACTTACCAGCTGCCTGGATCTTTTGACTTGAGAAAACCAAAGATCCACATGACAAGAAAAATGGACTACAGCGGCCTCTAGTGGTTTAACACAGGTACCGCGGTCCCTGTTTTTTTTTTTTTTTTTTTTCTTGACTACTATTAAAATTATACATTTTCAGTAGTTATAGGCAAACACAGATATTTAGCGGGAATACCGTTAGGTAACAGACAGAAAGACAAATTAGGCTTGGGGGTCCCCCAATAGAACCAAGTTCCTGGGGGCCCCCACTTACCTGATCCCCGCCGCAGGACTTTGTTTGGTCCACAGAAGTCCAAACTTCACCTATCACGGCAGGCATTGTAATTAAACCTTCAGGGACCGGGTTCCCAAGGATTCCACTCCCCTGGACCTGTATAGCACCCTGCACAGACAACATCTTGGTCGTGGGTATGACCAGAGCTCTGGATCCCAGGGTCCAGCCCTCCTAAGAGAAGCATTACAGGCAAAACCTTGCTCTTCTGCTGCAAGGCCCGGGTACCGACCGTTTAGCTATGAAGCTTTTTTGGTGGGATCCGGAACAGCTTACTAAGGCCCAAAAGAACCTGTACGCAAGCCCAGTGAAAACACATGTTACTCTTTGGCCAACACCTTAGACACTGGCAAAAAACTGAGGTGCTCCCGGGTGGGAGGGGCTTATATAGGGGAGGGTACTTCCGGTTTGGAATTGGCCAGTGCCAACACCTGAAGGTAATCTATATAACCCATTAGTAATGACTAAGTCGCTCTGTGTCCCGTGATGTACGAAAAAGAAAGAAATACACATATATCTGTAGCACCCCCAGCATTGCTACAGTGCTAGAGTAGGATGCTTGGTGTTAATGTAGGAACATTTTCAGGCTTGGCTGGCAGCACAACCTGTGTGTTTTTTTTGGTTGAGGGTTTGAGTAACTCAGTCAGGCTGGATGACTCAGCAGTAGCTTCTCTGGTAACTCCTCCCTGGAGAAGGTTCCAGAAGCAGTTAGGAGGGGTCTAAGAGGAGCTAGCTGGAGTATTCTGAGGGCCCTGACCAGTCTCAAACAGAAGAGTTGGCAGGGGCAGGCCCCCTCAAACACTCCAGCTGGGGCAATGTGGATTTCGGGTGGAAGATGGAGATAGAGTGTTAGGCTGTCGGAGGCCTTTGAGAGTAGCTCCCCAGTCAAGGGGCGGTGAACTCAGGCCTGGGCTCGGGTGGAAGGGACCTCTTCCCATGACACACGTAAGGATCCTGACAAGGAGACATGGGAGCAATAAGATGACATCAGGAGGACACTTCCGGGTAAATCTCCAGGGAGGGAGACAGCCACGTAGGCTGGTGAGTGTGGCAGTCTGAAGACTGAGAGGCATGCTTGAAGGGACTGGGAGCAAGCAGTCTGGGAGGACTGTGGAGAAGTAGCCAGGATGGCTAGTGAAAGGGGCAGCTGCGGCCAGGTGGGCTGGCAGTGCCTGAAGAGGTGGTACTGGGAGAAGTAGCCACAGGAGAGGACAGCTAGCACCACTAAAGGGGCCCACGTTACCTGCCTGCAAAGGATCTAACTGAGGTTTCATTGGATCAAAGAGTCAGTGCTAGCTTGTCCTGGGATTTATAGTTCTACAAGCTAGTCTGTGCTGGAGGTAGTTTGTATATACGACTGAGAAGAATTAAAAAATGTCACAAGATAGAAAATGTGGTCCCTTTTGCGTCAACGCGTTTCGCCGCGAGGCTTTTTCAGGACGACTCAAGGATAGCAAGAGAAAACAGGACTTGCTATCTTGTGACTGGCGGGGTATCTATTGACCCTTATTTAGAAAAAGTGCAATTATGCACAGATCCAATATAAAAAAATTAGAATCATTCACATCTCAATGGTGCCAGAATGAAGTTCAGGGTGCTTCTTATAATGGGGGTGGCTATACAAAGGAGTCATTTGACTCAGCACACCGATAGAGCACCCAGTAGTGGATATATGAAAGCGTATTGTATGGGGACAATTGTAGATAGACCAGAGCTATCAGCATGAAATGCAGCCAGGCATGAGGGTAGTTAGGTCCTCAAAATCAATCAGGTATATGCCAAATAAGCAGGAAAGTAGCCATGCAATTATGGCCGCAACTGATCTAAAACAAACAAATTGTCCCCGGAGACAGCTACATAAGAGTCAATAGATACCCCGCCAGTCCCAAGATAGCAAGTCCTGTTTTCTCTTGCTATCCTTGAGTCGTCCTGAAGAAGCCTCGTGGCGAAACGCATTGACGCAAAAGGGACCACATTTTCCATCTTGTGACATTTTTTTAACTCTTCTCAATCATGTAGTTACTGTGTTTTCTGTCTATTATAAATACATTTTTATTTTTTGTCTATCTACCGTGTCATTGCCTCTAAAGTCCGGCCTCTTTGGGTATTTCTCCCCCTTGAGTTTACCCTTACATTTTTTCATTAAATACCATTGCGGATGTGGCATTGTGAGTGCTTCCCTTCCCCTAATTAATATTCGTAGTTTGTATATACTGGATGTATATAGTTTGTGTTGCTGGAGAGTTTCTACTGATCAAATGGGCATCCCATAATAACCATTCCCCATCCAAGTTTTAGGCCTCATGCCCACGGGCATTTTTACAGCTGCTTTTATGAGCGTTTTTGCAGCTTAAAAACACCTCTCCATGTTAGCCTATGGCCTCATGACCACCATGGCGTGTTTGAGCTGTTAATGGCATAGGCATTTTTAAGCTCCAAAAAAAAACCAGGACCAGCACGTTCTGAGGCGCGGCGCTAGAGCTGTAAAAACCGGAGACGCGCAAAAACACACAAAAAAAAAGAAGATTCCTGTCTGGACATTACGCAACAGTTCTTTGCACAGCCGTGTGACTGTGGGTAGGACAGAGGAGAGACAAAGGAGAGATAAGATGGCCAGTGCTGTGTCTTAGGTGGACCTGATTAGTGCAGTTGAGGCCCATCCTGAACTTTGGCATGTGGCACATCCACTACATGGAGACCATATAAAAAAAGTTAAATCATGGGAGGATAGTAGTGCGGCTATAACCCCTGGCTGGGAAGAGATGACTAATGGAGCCAGAAAGGAGACAAGTAAGTCTATTTTCATTGAATGCATGATCTGTTTTTGTGTGTAATGTCAATGAAGAATGCATATTATTAACCCTTGTTTTCTTTAGGCAGAATTTTGCAGCGCAAGTGGAAATCCCTCTGCGATTGCGTCAGGAGGGACCTGACAGACGAGGAGAAGGCAGCACGGAGTGGAGCACCAGCCCCTGCCAAAAAAATACAAGTGTACCACACCAATTTCGCTGTCTTGCGACAAAACGTGATAAATAGTAAATTTCATATGTGCCCACATCTTGCCCTCCCTGAGTCGGGAAGGGGGGCGGGGGAGGCAGCAATCTGTTTGCTGAGGGGTGGGTATCAAAAGCTGTCTCTGTGTGTGTGTGGTGATGGGGGGCAAAAGTGGTGTCTCTCTTTGTGTGGGCACAAGTGGTCTCTCTCTATCTCTCTCTCTGTGGGGGCAAAAGTGGTCTCTCTCTCTCTGTGGGAGAAAAAAGTGGTCTCTCTCTCTCTCTGAGTGATTGAGTGAGTGAATAACTTGTATAGCGCTACAAATGCGAACTAAATCGCCTCAAGGCACTTATTTCTATCCAGTGTCGTTCTGATCCTTCAGAAGAGGTGGGTCTTAAGTTTTTTCCTGAAGGCCCGATGAATTTCTTCCATGCGGATGTTTGTGAGTAGAGCGTTCCATAGCCGTGGTCCTTGGACTGCAAATCTTCTTTCTCCCTTGGATTTGTAGCGGGATTTGGGGATGTGGAGGAGGTTTTGTTTAGTTGATCGGAGAATGCGATTGGGGGTGTAGTGTTTTATTTTCTTGCATAAGTATTGAGGAGCGTTTCCTTGTGTGCACTTGTGGGTGAGGCAGAGGGTCTTGAATGCGACCCGATCCTTTACGGTTAGCCAATGAAGGGTCCTCAGGGATGGGGTGATGGATTCTCAGGTTTTTTTTCCCCGTTACCAGTCTGGCTGCCATGTTCTGGACGAATTGTAGGTGCGAAATCTGGTATTTAGGTAGCCCTATGTAGAGGGAGTTTGCTGTTCCAACTACTACTGCTATGTCCTCTTCTGGGATGAAGGGGATGAGTCTACGGAGCTGGCGGAGAAGATGGTGAGATCCGCTGACTACTGATCCTATTTGTGCATCCATCGACATCTCTGAGTCAAAGATGACTCCGAGACTTTTGACTTTGGTGCTCGGGGTAATTGTCTGTCCAAGGATGGTGGGAGATGTCCATGAAGTCTTAGCTTTTGTCTTTCGGTTTGCGTGGAGGAGAAGAAGTTCTGTTTTGGATCCACTGAATTTGAGGGAGATCTCAGTCATCTAATCATCGATCAATGTGAGGCATTTTTCTAGTCCGTGATATTGGTCTTTTTTCCCGGTGATGCGAAAGTAGAGTTGAGTGTCATCAGCGTATGAATGGTAGCACAGATCCTGTTTGCTGATGATTTTGAGGAGTGGGCGGAGGTAGATGTTGAAGAGCATGGGTGACAGGGGTGATCCTTGAGGGACTCCGTAAGAAATTGCGCGAGTTTCAGAGGTGAAGGCTCCTAGTTTCACTGTCTGGGAACAATTTTCTAGAAAGGATGCAAACCAGGGTAGATCTGAGTCTGTGACTCCTGCTACTTCTTTAAGGCGAATGAGTAGAGTTTTGTGGTCTACTGTGTCGAACGCTGCACTGAGGTCCAGCAGCACCAGGAGACATGATTCTCCGTCTCTCTGTCGGGGCAAAAGTGGTCTCTCTCTCTGTGGGGGCATAAGTGGTCTCTCTCTCTCTCTCTGTGGAGGCAAAAGTGGTTTGTCTCTCTCTGCGGGGGCAAAAGTGGTCTCTCTCTCTGTGGGGGCAAACATGGTCACTCTCTCTCTCTCTCTCATCCAATCATCGATCAATGTGAGGCATTTTTCTAGTCCGTGATATTGGTCTTTTTTCCCCGTGATGCGAAAGTAGAGTTGAGTGTCATGGGCATATGAATGGTAGCACAGGTCCTGTTTGCTGATGATTTTGAGGAGTGGGCGGAGGTAGATGTTGAAGAGCATGGGTGACAGGGGTGATGCTTGAGGGACTCCGCAATAAATTGCGCGAGTTTCAGAGGTGAAGGCTCCTAGTTTCACTGTCTGGGAATGATTTTCTAGGAAGGATACGAACCAGGGTAGATCTGAGTCTGTGACTCCTGCTACTTCAAGTGCTACTACTGTGCCTCAAGTGCCCTGTCCATTATTCCACGCAGCGTGTGCTCCAACAGGTAGACAAGAGGGACAGTATCACTGATGCATGCACTGTCACTGCTCACCATTAGGGATGAGCTTCGTGTTCGAGTCGAACATACGTTCGACTCGAACATTGGCTGTTCGATCGTTCGACGAAGATCGAACGATTTGGGCCGTTCGCGCCAAATTCGAGTGACGCGAACGGCCCACAATGCACTACGCCATCGCAGTGTCATCCAGGCGCTGTGATTGGCCAAGCATGCACTGTGACCCCGCATGCTTGGCCAATCACAGCGCCGGCAGCGAGGAGAGCAATGATTGGCCACAGGCAGGATGCCTGTGGCCAATTATTGCTGAGGGTGTTTAGTACACGCCCCACACTATAAAAGGCCGCCAGCACGGCGGCCTAGTGTAGTGTGTTCCGGAGCAGGGATAGAGTAGCATAGGCAGGGACAGTGACTGTTATTTCTTTCTTGCTTAACCTGGATTCCTTTAGTTTAGGGAAAGAGAAGGATAGGTAGGGAGAGTGTCAGTGTGTTTTGTGCTTCTGCTATAGTGTGCTTAAAAAAAACATTTATTCTAGGGACAGAAAACTCTAGGTAGGGACAGTGTCAGTTTCTTTCACTCTGCAAGTCCTTGTTTCCAGGGACCTGTAAGGACAGTGAGTTAATTGTCCTTGTGCTATATTGTGCTTAAAAAAAACATTTATTCTAGGGACAGAAAACTCTAGGTAGGGACAGTGTCAGTTTCTTTCACTCTGCAAGTCCTTGTTTCCAGGGACCTGTAAGGACAGTGAGTTAATTGTCCTTGTGCTATATTGTGATTAAAAAAAACATTTATTCTAGGGACAGAAAACTCTAGGTAGGGACAGTGTCAGTTTCTTTCACTCTGCAAGTCCTTGTTTCCAGGGACCTGTAAGGACAGTGAGTTAATTTTCCTTGTGCTATATTGTGATTAAAAAAAACATTTTTTCTAGGGACAGAAAACTGTAGGTAGGGAGAGTGTTTTTTTTCTTTCACTCTGCAAGTCCTTGTTTCCAGGGACCTGTAAGGACAGTGAGTTAATTGTCCTTGTGCTATATTGTGCTTAAAAAAAACATTTATTCTAGGGACAGAAAACTCTAGGTAGGGACAGTGTCAGTTTCTTTCACTCTGCAAGTCCTTGTTTCCAGGGACCTGTAAGGACAGTGAGTTAATTGTCCTTGTGCTATATTGTGATTAAAAAAAACATTTATTCTAGGGACAGAAAACTCTAGGTAGGGACAGTGTCAGTTTCTTTCACTCTGCAAGTCCTTGTTTCCAGGGACCTGTAAGGACAGTGAGTTAATTTTCCTTGTGCTATATTGTGATTAAAAAAAACATTTTTTCTAGGGACAGAAAACTCTAGGTAGGGAGAGTGTTTTTTTTCTTTCACTCTGCAAGTCCTTGTTTCCAGGGACCTGTAAGGACAGTGAGTTAATTGTCCTTGTGCTATATTGTGCTTAAAAAAAACATTTATTCTAGGGACAGAAAACTCTAGGTAGGGACAGTGTCAGTTTCTTTCACTCTGCAAGTCCTTGTTTCCAGGGACCTGTAAGGACAGTGAGTTAATTTTCCTTGTGCTATATTGTGATTAAAAAAAACATTTATTCTAGGGACAGAAAACTCTAGGTAGGGACAGTGTCAGTTTCTTTCACTCTGCAAGTCCTTGTTTCCAGGGACCTGTAAGGACAGTGAGTTAATTTTCCTTGTGCTATATTGTGATTAAAAAAAACATTTTTTCTAGGGACAGAAAACTGTAGGTAGGGAGAGTGTTTTTTTTCTTTCACTCTGCAAGTCCTTGTTTCCAGGGACCTGTAAGGACAGTGAGTTAATTTTCCTTGTGCTATATTGTGATTAAAAAAAACATTTTTTCTAGGGACAGAAAACTCTAGGTAGGGAGAGTGTTTTTTTTCTTTCACTCTGCAAGTCCTTGTTTCCAGGGACCTGTAAGGACAGTGAGTTAATTGTCCTTGTGCTATATTGTGCTTAAAAAAAACATTTTTTCTAGGGACAGAAAACTCTAGGTAGGGAGAGTGTTTTTTTTTTTCACTCTGCAAGTCCTTGTTTCCAGGGACCTGTAAGGACAGTGAGTTAATTGTCCTTGTGCTATATTGTGCTTAAAAAAAACATTTATTCTAGGGACAGAAAACTCTAGGTAGGGACAGTGTCAGTTTCTTTCACTCTGCAAGTCCTTGTTTCCAGGGACCTGTAAGGACAGTGAGTTAATTTTCCTTGTGCTATATTGTGATTAAAAAAAACATTTATTCTAGGGACAGAAAACTCTAGGTAGGGACAGTGTCAGTTTCTTTCACTCTGCAAGTCCTTGTTTCCAGGGACCTGTAAGGACAGTGAGTTAATTTTCCTTGTGCTATATTGTGATTAAAAAAAACATTTTTTCTAGGGACAGAAAACTGTAGGTAGGGAGAGTGTTTTTTTTCTTTCACTCTGCAAGTCCTTGTTTCCAGGGACCTGTAAGGACAGTGAGTTAATTGTCCTTGTGCTATATTGTGCTTAAAAAAAACATTTATTCTAGGGACAGAAAACTCTAGGTAGGGACAGTGTCAGTTTCTTTCACTCTGCAAGTCCTTGTTTCCAGGGACCTGTAAGGACAGTGAGTTAATTTTCCTTGTGCTATATTGTGATTAAAAAAAACATTTATTCTAGGGACAGAAAACTCTAGGTAGGGACAGTGTCAGTTTCTTTCACTCTGCAAGTCCTTGTTTCCAGGGACCTGTAAGGACAGTGAGTTAATTTTCCTTGTGCTATATTGTGATTAAAAAAAACATTTTTTCTAGGGACAGAAAACTGTAGGTAGGGAGAGTGTTTTTTTTCTTTCACTCTGCAAGTCCTTGTTTCCAGGGACCTGTAAGGACAGTGAGTTAATTTTACTTGTGCTATATTGTGCTTAAAAAAAACATTTTTTCTAGGGACAGAAAACTGTAGGTAGGGAGAGTGTTTTTTTTCTTTCACTCTGCAAGTCCTTGTTTCCAGGGACCTGTAAGGACAGTGAGTTAATTGTCCTTGTGCTATATTGTGCTTAAAAAAAACATTTATTCTAGGGACAGAAAACTCTAGGTAGGGACAGTGTCAGTTTCTTTCACTCTGCAAGTCCTTGTTTCCAGGGACCTGTAAGGACAGTGAGTTAATTTTCCTTGTGCTATATTGTGATTAAAAAAAACATTTTTTCTAGGGACAGAAAACTGTAGGTAGGGAGAGTGTTTTTTTTCTTTCACTCTGCAAGTCCTTGTTTCCAGGGACCTGTAAGGACAGTGAGTTAATTTTACTTGTGCTATATTGTGCTTAAAAAAAACATTTATTCTAGGGACAGAAAACTCTAGGTAGGGACAGTGTCAGTTTCTTTCACTCTGCAAGTCCTTGTTTCCAGGGACCTGGAGAGACATTGAGTGAATTGTCCTTGTGCTATATTGTGATTAAAAAAAACATTTATTCTAGGGACAGAAAACTCTAGGTAGGGACAGTGTCAGTTTCTTTCACTGTGAAAGTCCTTGTTTCAAGGGACAGAGAAGGACACCTGAAGGTAGCCCTTATTGCTTTTTTCCCATCTCCCTGCAGGCCATCTATTAGAATGTCTGGAAGGCAAACAAGGAGAGGCAGACAGTCAGGAGGCAATAAAAGAGGGCAAGCAGGCTCTGTGTCTGGGGGCAACAGTGCTGGTCGTGGACGCGGTGCATTGTCATCAGCACATGGCCATGGGACACGCTTGTCCTTCTTTTCGGCAGCTGGACATGTTGAGCCACATCATGCCGAAGACTTGGTAGAGTGGATGACCAAGCCCTCCTCCTCCTCCTCATCCTCTCTCACCCAGGCTCAGGGTACTGGAAAAGCAGCTGCCAAAGCGTCGTCTTCCCTGGTATCAATGTCAGACAAATCATCAGTCACTCCTTCCCTAGACCCACCATGTCCTCCTCCTGAGGAGTCCCCCGAACTGTTTCAGCACAGTGTTGGGTACATGCTCCAGGAGGATGCCCAGCGTTTCGAAGGGTCTGATGATGAAACCCAGCTAGAGGAAGGCAGTAGCGTGAGAGCAGACAGAGGGGATGCTCAAGAAGGACACCAATCTGGCAGTCATGTTCCAGCAGCTGCAGCATACTGCCAGATTGGCTCCAGTGATGAGGAGGGAGGGGATGATGAGGTCAATGACTCCACGTGGGTGCCTAATAGGAGAGAGGAGGAGGAGGAGGATGAGGAGGAGGCACATCTCCAACGAGGCAGGATGCCCTTTGGTGGCCAGCGTAAGGGCAGTACACCGACGGAATCACACCGCAGAGCTCCGCCTGTGCAGGGCGCTGCCTCTGCCCGTCATTCAAAAAGTTCTTTGGTGTGGGCCTTTTTTGAGGCTAGTGCATCAGATCGCACAGCTGCTGTTTGCAACATATGTCTCAAGCGTATATCGCGTGGCCAAAACATCAGCCGCTTGGGTACCACATGCCTGACCAGACATATGTTGACCTGCCATGCAGCTCGTTGGCAAGCCTACCTCAAAGACCCACACCAAAGAACAAAGCGGACCTCTCCTTGCACCGCATCAGCTGGGATCTCCAACCCCACTATAACTTCAGTCCTCTCTGAAACATGCACTGAGAGGAATGAAGGTGTAGAATTAGGTGTGTCACAGCCAAGTACTTGCGCCCACTCTGCTAGCAGTACACCGACGTCCGATTCTAGCAGGCAAATTTCCCTGCCCCAGCTGCTGGACCGTCGAAAGAAGTTCACTCCCAGCCATCCACATGCCCAGCGGTTGAATGCTAGCTTGGCTAAATTGCTAGCGCTTCAACTGCTGCCTTTTCAGTTGGTAGACTCGGCCCCCTTCCGTGAGTTTGTGCAATGTGCGGTTCCTCAGTGGCAGGTTCCCAAACGCCACTTTTTCTCACGGAAGGCTATTCCGGCTCTCTACCGGCATGTGGAAGGCAATGTCTTGGCCTCGCTGGACAGGGCGGTCAGCGGTAAGGTGCATATTACCGCTGACTCATGGTCCAGCAGGCATGGACAGGGACGTTACCTTTCTTTCACGGCCCATTGGGTCACTCTTTTGGCAGCTGGGAAGGATTCAGGACAAGGTGCAGTAGTGTTGGAGGTTGTCCCACCGCCACGCCTCCAAAATGCTACTACTGGTTGTGACACACCTCTCTCCTCCACCCCCTCCTCTTCTTCTTCCTCCATGGCCTCTTCCTGTGGTTTGTCCTATGAACCAGCGGTGCTCCGTAGCCGTTCACGGGGCTACGCAAGTACGCAGGCAAAAAGATGCCATGCCGTGCTTGCGCTGGTGTGTTTGGGGGACAGAAGCCACACTGGGGCAGAGGTCCTGTCTGCTCTGCAGGGCCAGGCCGAGAGGTGGTTGACGCCACGCCAGCTTAAGCCAGGAATGGTGGTTTGCGACAATGGCACCAACCTCCTCTCCGCCCTCCGACAGGGACAACTGACCCATGTGCCCTGTGTGGCTCACGTCCTTAACCTGGTGGTGCAGCGCTTCTTGGGCAGGTACCCGGGCTTACAGGATGTCCTGAGGCAGGCCAGGAAAGTCTGTGTGCATTTCCGCAGATCTTATAATGCCAGTGCTCGCCTGGCTGAGCTGCAAAAGGAGTTGAACCTGCCCAAGAACCGCCTTATATGTGACATGCCCACCAGGTGGAACTCAACGTTGGCCATGCTGCAGCGGCTGCACACGCAGCAGAGGGCCATCAATGAGTACCTGTGCGACTACGGCACCAGGACAGGGTCAGGGGAGCTTGGTTTTTTTTCTCCACGCCAGTGGGGCATGATCAGGGATGCATGCACTGTCCTGGCACCATTTGAGGAGGCCACGAGGATGGTGAGCAGTGACAGTGCATGCATCAGTGACACTGTACCTCTTGTCCACCTGTTGGAGCACACGCTGCGTGGAATAATGGACAGGGCACTTGAGGCAGAACAGAGGCAGGAAGAGGAGGACTTCCTTGCCTCTCAAGGCCCCCTTTACCCAGACAGTGTTCCTTCTGTCCCACCCATCGCACAGGAAGAGGAGGAGGAGGAGGAGGAGGAGGATTGTGTCAGCATGGAGGTGGAGGCTGGCACTCAGCATCATCAGCAGCAGTCTTTTAGGGATGATTTACAGTCCCAAGAAACCAGTGGACTTGTACGTGGCTGGGAGGAGGTGGCTGCGGATCATGTCGTCCTTAGTGACCCAGAGGACTCCGGAGCGAATGCCTCAGCAAACCTACGCTGCATGGCCTCCCTGATCCTGCAAAGTCTGCGGAAGGATCCTCGTATTCTTCGGATCAAGGAGAGGGACCATTACTGGCTGGCCACTCTCCTTGATCCACGGTACAAGGGTAAGGTTGCGGACCTTATGTTACCGTCGCAGAGGGAGCAGAGGATGAGACAACTCCGGGAGGCCTTGCAGAAAGGTCTGTGCAACGCGTTCCCAGAGACTGGGAGGTTGCAAACTCCTGGTCCTGGACAACGAGTTGCTGAGGCTTCGGCCAGTCAAAGAAGGAGCGGTGGGGAAGGTGGCCGTCTGACCGATGCGTTCAGACAATTCTATAGTCAGCAGCCCCAAAGTATGATCGGTTCCAGCAACCATCGCCAGCGTCTGATAAACATGGTGCAGGAATATCTAGGGGCAAGGTCAGACTTGGACACCTTCCCCACCGAAAATCCTCTGGCTTACTGGGTCTTGAGGATGGATCACTGGCCAGAGCTTGCACAGTATGCAATTGAGCTACTGGCCTGTCCTGCATCCAGCGTTCTTTCGGAACGCACATTCAGTGCTGCTGGAGGATTTGTCACGGATCACAGGGTGCGCCTGTCCACCGACTCGGTTGATCGACTGACTTTCATCAAGATGAACCAGTCTTGGATCACCACCAGCTACCACACACCTGATGCTGATATAACAGACTAATTGATTTTAAAATGTCACATCCCTTCAAGACTGATGCTGATGCTGAGTGCCTGTGCTGTTATGTTGACTGGCTATCCTCCTCCTCCGAGTCCTCAATGATACGATTGATGATGATAGCTTGGAAGATCATTTTTGTTTATGGGTGCCGCCACCAGTGCCTAACGCCCAATTTTTCAGCCCCTGTTTAACAGGGGCGTGTAATTACAATTTTTGAAGCAATACTTTGCAACAGGGCTCATTGCTGTGCTCCAAGTACAGTATCTGTGAGGAGTTGCAGTGTTGTGCCACCAGTGCCTAAGGCCCAATTTTTCAGCCCCTGTTTAACAGGGGCGTGTCATTACAATTTTTGAAGCAATACTTTGCAACAGGGCTCATTGCTGTGCTCCAAGTACAGTATCTGTGAAGGGTTGCAGTGTTGTGCCACCAGTGCCTAAGGCCCAATTTTTCAGCCCCTGTTCAACAGGGGCATGTAATTACAATTCTTGATCTAATAATTCACAGCAGGGCCCATTGCTGCACCCACCAAGAGTAACTGTCAGGGCTTACAGTGTTGTGGCACCAGCACCACCATCAAAGGCCCAATTTTTACTACCACTGTTCAACAATTATATGTAATTAAAATTCCTGATATAATAGTTGACAGCAGGGCGTTCCAGCACCAACCAAGAGTAACTGTGAGTGCTTACAGTGTTGTGCCAACACCAACAACTAAGGGGCCTATTTCTGCAGAGTATATACGGCAGGTCCCTACTTTCAAACATCCAACTTACAAACGACTCCTACTTGCAAACGCAAGAAGACAACAGGAAGTGAGAGGAAATCTACCACTAGGAAGGAAAATTCTCTCCTGTAAGAATAAATATGGGAGAAAGGTGTCTCCTCTGTACTGATGCTTTATCAGCAATCCTTGTTTCAAGAAAAACACCACATTTCAAAAACAGTTGTCATTAGGACGGAAAGTGAGGTGAAATGTTCTGAACAGGGGCACAGACAGCAAAACAAATGTTACAGGGGTGATAACCCTTACCTATATTTTCCAAAAAGTTTAAAAATAGATTTTTGGTCTGGAGCTACACTTCAACAATGTACCTGTTCAAAATTACAAACAGATTCTACATAAGAACAAACCTACAGTCCCTGTCTTGTATGCACCGCCTGTATACGGCTGTTCAGAGTATATAGGGCCTTTTTTATTTTATGTGCGGGGTTCCCCTTAATATCCATACAAGACCCAAAGGGGCTGGTAATGGGCTGGGGTAGGGGGGGGGTCATGGGGTAGCTATGCCATTTTTCTTAAAGATTTTCATCCATATTACCGGGACCAGACATTACATTAAAGCCGCAAGCAGTTTTAAATGGCTTTTTTTTCCTTTAGAAGTGTCATTTTGTGCAGGGACAGTTCTAAACACGGGAAACACGTGGCACTTCACAGGCATACTTTAGACACCCCCCAGGTACGATATTTAAAGGAATATTTGACTTTTTTTTTTCACTTTATGCATCATTAAAATGACTGCTCCCGGAAAACGACCGTTTTTAAAACTTATTTTTGCATTGATACATGTCCCCTGGTGCAGAACCCGGGTTCCCAAACCCTTTTTAGGACAATAACATGCATAATAGTTTTTATAATTAGCACTTTAGAATTCGAACGTTCGCATCCATTGTATTTAATAGGGTTCTAATGTTCGTTCGAACTTTCGGTCCGTTCGCGGGTTCTGGTGCGAACCGAACCCGGGGGTGTTCGGCTCATCACTACTCACCATCCTCGTGGCCTCCTCAAATGGTGACAGGACAGTGCATGCATCCTTGATCATGAGCCACTGGCGTGGCGAAAAAAGCCAAGCTCCCCTGTCCTGGTGCCATACTCGGACAGGTACTCGTTGATAGCCCTCTGCTGCGTGTGCAGCCGCTGCAGCATTTCCAATGTTGAGTTCCACCTGGTGGGCATGTCACAGATGAGGCGGTTCTTGGGCAGGTTGCATTCCTTTTGGAGGTCAGCCGAGCACTGGCATTATATGACCGGCAGAAATGCCCACAGACTTTCCTGGCCTGCCTCAGGAGATCCTGTAAGACCGGGTACCTGCACAAGAACCACTGCGCCACCAAATTAAGGATATGAGCCAAACAGGGCACATGGGTCAAGTGTCCCTGTAGGAGGGCGGAGAGGAGGTTTGTGCCATTGTCGCAAACCACCATTCCTGGCTGAAGCTGGCGTGGCGTCAACCACCTCTGAGCCTGCCCCTGCAGAGCTGTCAGAATCTCTGCCCCAGTGTGGCTTGTGTCCCCTAAACAGACCAACTCAAGCACTGCATGGCATCTTTTTGCTTTTTTGAGTGCTTGCGTAGCCCCTAGAACGCCTACGGAGCACCGCTGGTTCCGAGGACAAATCTGCACAGGAAAATGCCATAGAGGAAGAAGAAGAGGAGGGGGTGGAGGAGAGAGGTGTGGCAGAATCACCACTACCAGCATTTTGGCGTGGTGGCAGAACAAGCTCCAACAATACTGCACCCTGTCTTGCATCCTTCCCAGCTGCCATGAGAGTTACCCAGTGCACCGTGAAAAAAAGGTAACGTCCCTGTTCATGCCTGCTGGACCATGAGTCAGCGGTAATTTGCACCTTACCGCTGACCGTCCTGTCCAACGAGGCCAAGACATTGCCTTCCACATGCCGGTAGAGAGCCGGAATCGCCTTCCGTGAAAAAAATTGGCGTTTGGGAACCTGCCACTGAGGTATTGCACATTCCACAAATTCACGAAAGGGGGCAGAGTCTACCAGCTGAAAAGGCAGCAGTTGGAGTACTATCAATTTAGCCAAGCTAGCATTCAGCCGCTGGGCATGTGGATGGCTGGGACCGAATTTCTTTTGCCGGGTTAGCAACTGGGGTAGAGAAATTTGCCTGCTACAATCGGACGTTGGTGTAGTGATAGCAGATTGCCCGCAAGTACTTGGCACACCTAATTCTACAACTTCATTCCTCTCAGTGCAGGTTTCTGAGAGGACTGAAGGTATAGTGGGGTTGGAGATCCAAGCTGATGAGGAGCAAGGACAGGTTCGCCTTGTTCTTTGGTGTGGGTCTTTTAAGTATTGTTGCCAACGGACTGCATGGGAGCTCGACATATGTCTGGTCAAGCATGTGGTGCCCAAGCGGCTGCTGTTTTGGCCACATTTGATACGCTTCAGACATGGTGTGATGCAGTTGGTTGGCTGCCCTTAAGCTGGCCCTTGGAGGGCATCCTGCCTCGTTGGAGATGTGCCTCCTCCTCCTCCTCCCTCCTATCAGGCACCCACGTAGAGTCAGTGCGCATCCTCCTGCAGCATGTACCCAACACTGTGATCGAACAGTTCAGGGGACTCCTGATGACTGAGTGATGATAACTGATGACATTGAGCCAATTGAATAGGCCGCTTTGGCAGCTGCATTGGCAGCCAAAGTACTCTGAGCCTGGGTGACAGAGGATGAGGAGGATAAGGATGGCTTTGTCATCCACTCTACCAACTCTTCTGCATGTTGTGGCTCAAAACGGCCAGCTGTCGAAAAAAAGGACAAGCGTGCCCCACGGCCACGTGCTGAGGATGCACTGTGTCTACGACCAGCACTGTTGGCTCTAGACACAGAGCCTGCTTGCCCTCTTTTAGTGACCTGTGAGTGTCTGCCTCTCCTTGTTGGCCTTCCAGACATACTGTAAAATTAGACTTGCCCACACACCGCCTGAAGTTTACTAGAACAAGTACACCAGGAATGGCCTGCAGTCAGATATAGGCTTGGTTAGACTGGATGCAGTGGATATATATATATGTAGGAGACAGTATATATATTTTATGCACTGCAGGTCACTGAATCATCTGCCTGGCTTGCCTGCCTGAAAGTGTATTTTAATACGGACACCAGGAATGGCCTGCAGTCAGGTATAGGCTTGGCTACAGTACAATGCAGTGGATATATATGTAGGAGACAGTATATATTTTATGCACTGCAGATCACTGAATCACCTGCCTGGCCTGCTTGTCTGAAAGTGTATTTTAATACGGACACCAGGAATGGCCTGCAGTGAGATCTAGCTGCACAGGATACAGTGTGTGTATATATATATATATATATATATATATATATATATAAATATATAAATACAAAGCTGGGATGTAAATATATACTGAATACACTGCTGCTAACTGAATTAACTGCCTCCTGCCAAAGTATTTTAGAAACAGTACACCAGGAACGGTCTGCAGTGAGATCTAGCTGCACAGGATACAGTGTATATGTATATATATATATATATATATATATATATATATATATATATATATATATTATGTATATATATATATATATATGTATATATATATATATATATATACAAAGCTGGGATGTGTATATATATATATATATATATATATATATATATATATATATATACTGAATACACTGCAGCTAACTGAATCAACTGCCTGCCTGAAGTATTTTAGAAACAGTACAACTGTCTGCAGTGAGATCTAGTTGCACAGGATACAGTGTGTATATATATATATATACAAAGCTGGGATGTATATATATATACTGAATACACTGCAACTAACTGAATCAACTGCCTGCCTGAAGTATTTTAGAAACAGTACACCAGGAACAGTCTGCAGTGAGATCTCGCTAAACTGGATACAGTGTATGTATATATATATATATATATATATATATATATATATATATATATACACATATATATTGTGACAGCAGGAAGGTAAAGTCACCTGGTTGCATCCAGGGGGGTAGATATATTTCGCCCAGATTCAGGCTTTACGCCGACTTATACAACTAGGTGGAGAGTTGTATAAGGCTAGTGGGCTCATGGATGACTCATACCTCTAGGGAGAGTGTGGGGCGTCGTGCAGACAGAGATGAGGAGACCAGCTGAACCTTGTCAGCTCATTTAGGCCTCTATAAGAACTCCCAGCTTCATTAGATGTTAGCTCATGCCTGGAACCAGACCTGTGTGGACTGTCTAGGGAGAGTGAACCCCTGTGCGGTGAGGCAAAGCCTGTGTGGCTATTTGTTTGGACTTTTACTAAACCAGGGACTTAGGGACTAGGACAGCACTAGGCTGATCCCAGTTGTTAGTTAGGAAACCTGTATGTTTAGTCAGAGGTCAACTTGACCAGGATTTATTTTGGTTATGTTTCTTTTGCTTTGCTGTGTTTTGTCACTGTAAATAGAAAATAAACCGCACCTTTTTTTGATTTTGAAAACCACAACCTCCGTTTGCTGGGCCTGTTTTGTGTGGGGAGCCCATCCCGGGGGTCACACACACCCGCTGCCGAGCTAACCCCCTCACAGTTGGTGGAGAATGCGGGCAGTTTTTTTTAGGCCAGCATGGAGGAGATACTGAAGCAGCTGGCTCTAGCAAATGCCAATCAACAGCAGACAAATGCAGGTTTGCAAAGGAGCCTTGCAGCCCAGCAGCAGACAAATGCAACTTTGCAACAGAGTCTGGAGGCTCAGCAACGAGCCCAGCAGCAATCTGAGGCCCGCTTCATAGACCTGTTGCAGAAGCAAGAGCAGAGACTACAACAACAGATGGAAGCAGTAATGCAGCAACGTCCGCAGACCAGTGAGGAAAGCCGTCCCACTAATACCGCGTCCTTTGGGGTGAGTCGTTTATTGACAAAAATGACTGGAGAGGATGATCCAGAGGTATTTTTGACCACATTTGAAAGGACCGCTGAAAGAGAAAAGTGGCCTGAGGAGCAGTGGGCTGGACTGGTGGCTCCTCTGTTAACTGGTGAATCGCAGAAAGCTTACTATGACCTAGAGCCTAACCAAGCAAAAGACTATGTGATGCTAAAAGCTGAAATATTGGCAAGGCTGGGTGTCACCCAGGCTGTCCGGGCTCAGCGTGTGCATAACTGGACTTTCCAGCTTGGAAAACCCCCCAGGTCTCAAATGTATGATCTCATTCACCTGAGCAGAAAGTGGCTACAGCCAGAGACTTTGTCCGCACCAAAGATTGTGGAACGTGTTGTAATGGATCGGTTTTTGAGAGCTCTTCCTACTGCCATCCAAAAGTGGGTAAGCCATGGAGACCCAGAGACGGCCGATGGTCTTGTGGATCGTGTGGAGAAATACTTGGCTACAGAGAACCTGACGGCCTCTTCCAGAGACACTCAGACTTTCCACCCTAAGACCAGACCATCCCCAGGGGCGGATAAGAGGATTCCAAGGGGTGAGGGTGGAGAGAGTGAGAGGGTGGGAGCTCTACCCCAAGTTTGGCGAGAACAGCCTGGGAAATCAGCGGCTCAAGAGGCCGCAAGAAGGATCGTTTGCTACCGCTGCCGGCAAGCGGGACATATTGCAGCCAATTGCCCGGTTGTGGAGGAACCCATGCAGTGTGACTTTCTGACGGGCAGACGTCAGTCGCTGTGTGCGACAGTCGCATGCACTGCCATTCGAGGAACTGAGAAACATTTATGCAAAATGTGTGTTAATGGTAGAAATGTTGTGGTATTGCTGGATTCAGGTAGCCTTGTGACCCTGATAAAGGCTGAGTTAGTTAAAACAGAGGTCTCTGGGAATAGCAAGGTAGCTGTTATTTGTGTGCATGGGGACACCCGAGAGTATCCAGTGACTACAGTGTGTTTCGAGACCCCCAAAGGTACCCTCTCTCATCCAGTGGGCTTAGTATCTCAGTTACCGCATGACGCCATTGTGGGAAGGGATTTTCCGAAGTTCTGGGAACTGTGGGATGATCCTGAGCCCCTCACTGGTGCCCCTATGTACCAGGAATGTGATAGCCAGAACTCCCCTGAGAGTGGTGAGGACTCTCTGGAATTTCCCTTATCAGTATTGGCAGGGGAGACTCAAGAAACCGGAGAGGAGCCCACCTCCTCAGACGAAAACCTACCGTCTGTGGAGTTTTCTGATCTTGAGGTTCACAGGGAAAACTTTGCCACAGAACAGTTGAAAGACCCCGCCCTAATAAAGGCACGGGAAAACGTAGTGAAAATAGATGGTGAGTTAGTGAACCCAGATAATACCTGCACTTACCCATACTTCAGCGTAGAGAAGGACCTACTGTATCGGGTGGCAAAAAGGGCAGAAGAAACCGTTGAGCAGCTTGTGGTGCCCAAACCTTACAGGAAGTTGGTGTTGGAGTTGGCCCATGGGCACATTCTTGGAGGTCATCTGGGGACAGAGAAAACCCGAGAGAGGGTATTACAGAGATTCTATTGGCCGGGGGTGATGAAGGACGTAGAAAATTATTGTTCCTCCTGCCCTGTGTGTCAGAGGTTGGCCCCGATGCCACATTTCCGTAGCCCGCTGGTCCCTCTACCCATCATTGAGGTCCCGTTTGAGAGGATCGCCATGGATTTGGTAGGTCCTATAATCAAGTCCGCTAGGGGGCACCAGTACATATTAGTTATAATGGACTATGCCACCCGTTATCCAGAAGCGATCCCTCTCCGAAATACCTCGGCCAAAACCATAGCCAAAGAGCTATCTCTTGTTTTTAGCCGGGTGGGTATTTGTAAAGAACTGCTTACGGACCAAGGTACACCCTTTATGTCCCGGGTTATGAAAGAGCTGTGTAAATTGTTCAAAGTGACGCAATTGCGTACGTCTGTGTATCACCCCCAAACCGATGGGCTGGTTGAAAGATTCAACAAAACCCTAAAACAAATGTTGAAGAAAGTGGTGGATAGAGATGGAAAGGATTGGGACTGTTTACTTCCTTATTTGATGTTTGCTATTAGGGAGGTGCCCCAATCCTCTACGGGATTCTCCCCCTTTGAGTTACTGTATGGGAGACACCCAAGAGGGCTGTTGGATATTGCCAAGGAAACTTGGGAAAGTGAGAGTTCTCCCCACAGGAGTGTGATTGAGCATGTCGCCCTGATGCAAGATCGAATTGCACAGGTAATGCCCATCGTGAAGGAACATTTGGCCCAAGCGCAGTTGGCACAGCAGAGAGTGTACAACCGTGGAGCCAAGACCCGTACCTTTTCCCCGGGGGATAGGATATTGGTACTTGTCCCTACGGTTGAAAGTAAATTCCTTGCCAAATGGCAAGGCCCCTACGAGATAATGGAAAAAGTGAGCGAAGTGAATTACAAGGTCAGACAACCAGGAAGGCGAAAGCCCGAACAGATCTAATACGTTAATCTGTTGAAAGCCTGGAGGGATAGAGAGTCCCTAGTCGCAGACACTTGGTCACCAGCTCAAACTGGTTGCGTGATTCCTGAGGTTGGAATAGCAGCCACCTTGTCACAACCCCAACAACAGGAGGTTAAGGAGTTTGTGCTTCGCAACAAGGAGGTATTCTCTGAGCTGCCGGGACAAACATCTGGGGTAGAGCATGACATCATTACCCCGCCCGGTGAAAGGGTGAAGTTAAAACCCTATCGGATCCCAGAGGCTCGACGGGAGGCAATACGGGAGGAAGTACAGAAAATGCTGAACTTAGGGGTGATAGAGGAGTCCCAAAGTGATTGGTCTAGTCCCATCATGTTGGTGCCTAAACCGGATGGGAGCTGGCGATTTTGTAACGATTTTCGTCAGTTGAACAAAGTTACAAAATTTGACACCTACCCCATGCCACGTATAGATGAGTTGATCGACCGGCTGGGAACAGCCCGATACATGACGACTCTTGACCTCACAAAAGGGTATTGGCAAATCCCCCTGGCCAAGTCGGCCAAAGAGAAAACCGCATTTGTAACCCCAGACGGGGCGTTCCAATATAAAAGAATGCCGTTCGGGTTACAGAATGCGCCGGCCACATTCCAGCGGAAAATGGACCAGAAGCTGAGGCCCCATCGGAAGTATGCTGCGGCTTACCTGGATGACGTAATTGTCCATAGCACAGATTGGGCCTCACATCTGCCAAAAGTGCAAGCAGTCCTGGACTCTGTTCGGGAAGCGGGGTTTACGGCTAACCCCAAGAAGTGTACCATTGGGCAGGAGGAGGCCAAATATCTTGGGTACACCATTGGGAGGGGAGTAATAAAACCCCAACTCAACAAAGTCGAGGCCATCCAGAGTTGGCCACGTCCCAACAGCAAGAAGCAGGTACGAGCCTTTCTGGGAATCGCTGGGTATTATCGGCGATTCATTCCCCACTTTGCTTCTAAGGCTGTGCCCCTAACCAACCTGACGAAGGGGAAAGGGTCGGTCATGATTAAATGGACCCCCGAGGCTGAGGCAGCATTCCAATTCTTGAAACAAGCCTTATGTAGCCAGCCAGTGTTGTACTCACCCGACTTCTCTAAAGACTTTGTCGTACAAAGTGATGCGTCAGATGTGGGGTTAGGAGCAGTATTGTCCCAGGTCTGGAACGGGGAAGAGCACCCAGTCATTTACCTCAGCAGGAAGTTGAAGTCCCATGAGGTAAATTACGCCACCGTTGAAAAGGAGTGTTTAGCAGTGAAGTGGGCTCTAGATTCCCTTCGGTACTACCTGCTAGGTAGGCACTTTGACATGGTTACGGATCACGCTCCGTTAAAGTGGATGGCTCAAAACAAGGAAACAAATAGAAGAGTGAATAGGTGGTTCCTGGCCCTCCAGGAATTCAACTTCACAGTAAAGCATCGCCCTGGCGTTCAAATGGGGAATGTGGATGCTTTGTCTCGAGTACATGAATGCCTGATTGCTGGTGTTCCAACCCCGAGGTTAAAACAAGAGGGGGGGGTATGTGACAGCAGGAAGGTAAAGTCACCTGGTTGCATCCAGGGGGGTAGATATATTTCGCCCAGATTCAGGCTTTACGCCGACTTATACAACTAGGTGGAGAGTTGTATAAGGCTAGTGGGCTCATGGATGACTCATACCTCTAGGGAGAGTGTGGGGCGTCGTGCAGACAGAGATGAGGAGACCAGCTGAACCTTGTCAGCTCATTTAGGCCTCTATAAGAACTCCCAGCTTCATTAGATGTTAGCTCATGCCTGGAACCAGACCTGTGTGGACTGTCTAGGGAGAGTGAACCCCTGTGCGGTGAGGCAAAGCCTGTGTGGCTATTTGTTTGGACTTTTACTAAACCAGGGACTTAGGGACTAGGACAGCACTAGGCTGATCCCAGTTGTTAGTTAGGAAACCTGTATGTTTAGTCAGAGGTCAACTTGACCAGGATTTATTTTGGTTATGTTTCTTTTGCTTTGCTGTGTTTTGTCACTGTAAATAGAAAATAAACCGCACCTTTTTTTGATTTTGAAAACCACAACCTCCGTTTGCTGGGCCTGTTTTGTGTGGGGAGCCCATCCCGGGGGTCACACACACCCGCTGCCGAGCTAACCCCCTCACAATATATATACATATACAAAACCGGGATGCATATATATATACTAAATACACTGCAGCTAACTGAATCAACTGCCTGCTCAAAGTAAATGAAATGACACACTCTCTCTCTCTCTCTCTCTCTCTCTATCTCTCTCTCCGCCGGAACACACTACAGAAGGCCGATGTGCAGGCGGCCTTATATAATGTGGGGCGTGGACTTTACCCCCTGAGCCATAATTTGCCAAAGGCACTCAATTATGGCTCTCTTTGCTGACGGCGCTGTGATTGGCCAAAGCATGCGGGTCATAATGCAATCATAGTGCAATCATCAGCCAGCAATGCACTGCGATGACGCAGTGCATTATGGGGCACGAAGCGCCGCTCGAATTTGGCGCGAACGCCCCATATTGTTCGATCTTCATCGAACAGCCGATGTTCGAGTCAAACTCATCGCCCATCCCTACCCTGAAGGCATGTCATGAATGATAACTGTAACAATTGCTTGTGGTCTCAACTGAACCGTCAAGTGTCATACTGAACAAAGGCTAAGATGGCAGCTTCCTTGGCTGTGAAAGAGAGGAGGGTTTAGTACCACTTTAGGAAGTTGGTGAAATGAAATGATTTCAGATGTGATCAATATTTAGGGTTATATAACTACCACTACTGTATATATTCATATAGATTTTCAGATTTGTGATAGACATGTTGATGTTTTGGCTGATTGGAGGTTGATTTTTTTTAACAGATATAAATTTTATGCAAATGTATGCAAAGATATACAAGAAGGATATCAGTGGAGCTGCTTATTAGACATGTGCAATTCGTTTAGTTCAGAATTAGTTTTTTAACGAATTTCGACAAATTCGTTAATTCGGAAATATCCGAATTAACGAAAACGAATTTAACGAATTTTAACGAATATTCATAAATTAGAATATCCAAAAATTCGTACAGTCGTACATTCGTAAATTCGTACATTCGTAAATTAGTAAATTAGTAAATTTGGAAATCTGAAATAATAATTAATTAATAATAACTTAACTATTACTAACTATTAAATTATAGGTATTGGAATTTCCTTTCAAATTTGGCTTAGTGAACTTAACGAAGTTACGAATTGTTTTCCGAAATAATGAATGCCGTATCTAAACGAATGGAACGTAATGAATTAATAATAATAATAAATAACAATAATAATAATAAAAACGTTTTATTATTATTATTAATTATTCATTTGTTCCGTTCCATTTGTTTAGATGTGGCATTTGTTATTTCAGGTTATGCGTAACTTCGGATAAATTTGTATTCGTTACGTTCGCTAACAGCCAAATTTGAAAGGAAATTACAATACCTATAATTTAATAGTTATTTTTTCAAATTTTCACATTTTTCAGGTTTTCGGATTTTCGAATTTTGAATTTCCAAATTTCCGAATGTACGAATTTACAAATTTCCGAATGTACGAATTTACGAATGTATATATTTACGAATGTACGAATTTACAAATGTATAAATTTACGAATGTACGAATTTACGAATGTACGAATTTACGAATTGCAATCATAACGAATGACCCGAAAAACGAAAAAAAAAAAAAGCGAATGAAACGAAAACTAACAAATTTTTTGTCAGTGCACATGTCTACTGCTTGTAATACAATAAGCTCAGTTTAGTTTACAACAAATAATACAGTATAGGTTGTGCTAGACACAATACATGTCAGAAATATAGAATAGGTTTCTTTTAAAGGTGGACCTGAAGAATTGCTATATTTTAGGGAATACCTAAAAGTGTAAATTGTGCTTAAGCAGTAACCTGAAAATATACCTTTTGTTTGAATTCATCCCAAAAAATAGCTGGGTACTTTCTGGTATGTCCTTCTTGCGCCTTATATCTACAGTGTAAGATCTAAGGCACTGCAGCCTATGACTGCTATTCTCAAAAGATTTGGAGTGAGATTTAGTGATACCACTTTTTTTCTGCTCACTGTTTTCCTTACTAGAGGCTCTGGCATTAGGAACCAAAATGCTACCTCTACCAATAAAGCCATGTCTATATAGAGACGCAGTGCTAAACAAGGTATGGCAAGTCAGTAATGGGGGAAAATAAACAGCACAGATACCACAAGATATACTATTGATTAGTCCTTTGCTATCTGTCTACCTTCCAGAGATCAGTTTTTTTTTAAGATCCCATTTACACCTTTGCGTTTCAGTAATGTACATGCATTACATCAATGGACTGGAAACATATCACAGCATCTCAGAAAATTTGTCATACACAATTTTTGGGAACACATAGCACCTCAACACATAGTAATGTGTAACTCTGCGCTGACCCAACACATAAAGTGCAATACCATGCATTACCGTAGACTGCAACACATGTGCGTCGGAGCTGCATTGCCTCAGTGCATTGTGGTGCCATTCAAAATGAATAGCACCACAATGCAGTAATGCAAACCAGCTACTGCAACACACTGCAATTGTATTATTGGGCCCTAAAAAGTTTTTGTTGTATTCTTAACGTAGAATAAAGATAGATGCATATAAACCAGAAAATGGGTCCCCACGTTACAATAAATCTTAATTACACAAACCTACACAACATTTTATTCAGTAGTAGTAACTAGGGTTGAGCGAACCCGAACTTTAAAGTTCGGGTCCTTACCGAACATTAGAGTTTTTGGGCACCGGACCCGAACCCGAACAATTGCGTGTATGTTCGGGTTCGGGTCCGGTGTTCGGCAATGTAATGGCGCATTTAGAAAAGCTTCAGGGTGCAGCCAATCACCTTTTGTTTAGCTGGTGTGCCCTTAGAAGCCATCATAGCCATGCCCACTAATGGCATGGCTGTGATTGGCCAGTGCAGCATGTGACCCAGCTCAGTGCAGCATGTGACCCAGCTTCTATATAAACTATGGGAACACAGCACAGCACGTCACTCTGCTTTAGACAGGATAGGGAAAGGTTCCTGGCTGCTGTTGCTTATTAGGGAGAGATTGCAATACATGAGTTAGTCCTGATTCTGCAATCTGAGAGAAAAGATAGAGAGACAGTGTAGGGGAAGGTTCCTGATGGTGCTTTCAGGGAGAGAGATTTATATAGGAGTCCAGATTCAGAGATCTAATAACTCAGCGATCTGCATAGGTTTACCTGTTTGTGTTGCAGTGCACAGTCATTTTACACTGCCATGAGCCCAGTGTCAGAGAAAATCCAACTTTTATCTGCAAGCTCAGTGCACCAGCACTGCATATGTTACGTTGAGAGATACACCGTTTCCATACTGTGGGTGTATTGTGTTCTTGCAAAAAGACCCATTTAGGGCAAAAAAAAAATTGCAGTGTTTTCTGCATATATGCAAGTGTGAGATTTACAAATTTATATATTTTTCTTGTATTGTGCTATTCCCCAAAATTTTTTTAGGGCAAATTTTTTTTTTTAATAGCATTTTCTGTATTGTTGTAGGTGTGAGATACACCGTTTCCATACTGTGGGTGTATTGTGCTCTTGCAAAAAGAAACATTTAGTGCAAAAAAATAAAAATTGCAGTGTTTTCTGCATATATGCAAGTGTGAGATTTACTAATTTATATATTTTTCTTGTATTGTGCTATTCCAAAAATAAAATTTTAGGGCAAAAACGTTTTTTTTAATAGCATTTTCTGTATTGTTGTAGGTGTGAGATACACCATTTCCATACTGTGGTGTATTGTGCTCTTGCAAAAAGACCCATTTAGGGCAAAAAAATAAATAAATTGCAGTGTTTTCTGCATATATGCAAATGTGAGATTTACAAATTGATATATTTTTCTTGTATTGTGCTATTCCCCCAAAAAAAATTTAGGGCATTTTTTTTTTAATAGCATTTTCTGTATTGCTGTAGGTGTGAGATACACCGTTTCCATACTGTGGGTGTAATGTGCTCTTGCAAAAAGAAACATTTAGGGCAAAAAAATAAAAAATAAAAATTGCAGTGTTTTCTGCATATATGCAAGTGTGAGATTTAGAAATTTATATATTTTTCTTGTATTGTGCTATTCCCCAAAAAATTTTTTAGGGCAAAAAATTATTTTTTAATAGCATTTTCTTTATTGCTGTAGGTGTGAGATACACCGTTTCCATACTGTGGGTGTAATGTGCTCTTGCAAAAAGACCCATTTAGGGCAAAAAAAATAAAATAAAAAAAAAATGCAGTGTTTTCTGCATATATGCAAGTGTGAGATTTACAAATTTATATATTTTTCTTGTATTGTGCTATTCCCAAAAATTTTTTTAGGCCAAAACCTTTTTTTTAATAGCATTTTTTGTATTGCTGTAGGTGTGAGATACACCGTTTCCATACTGTGGGTGTATTGTGCTCTTGCAAAAAGACCCATTTAGGGCAAAAAAAATATTTTGCAGTGTTTTCTGCATATCTGGAGCTGTGTGAACTAAACAATTTCTATATATTTTTCATCTACTGTGCTATCCTAAAAAAATAACATTTTTTTTTTATTGCATTTTCTGCAGTTCTGTAGCTGTGAGATACAGCGTTTACGTACTGTGGGTGTGTTGTGCTCTTCCAAAAACACCCATTTAGGGCCACAAAAAATATTTTGCAGTGTTTTCTGCATATCTGGAGCTGTGTGAAAAAAAACAATTTATACATTTTTCTTCTACTGTGCTATCCTAAAAAAATAATTGTAGGACAAAAACATTTTTTTGGAATAGCATTTTCTGCAGTTCTGTAGCTGTGAGATACAGCGTTTACATACTGTGGGTGTGTTGTGCTCTTCCAAAAACACCAATTTAGGGCCACACAAAATATTTTGCAGTGTTTTCTGCATATCTGGAGCTATGTGAAATAAACAATTTATATATTTTTCTTCTACTGTGCTATCCTAAAAAAATTATTGTAGGACAAAAACATTTTTTTTTTTAATAGCATTTTCTGCAGTTCTGTAGCTGTGAGATACAGCGTTTACGTACTGTGGGTATGTTGTGCTCTTCCAAAAACACCCATTTAGGGCCACAAAAAACATTTTGCAGTGTTTTCTGCATATCTGGAGCTGTGTGAACTAAACAATTTCTATATATTTTTCTTCTACTGTGCTATCCTAAAAAAAATAACATTTTTTTTTAATACCATTTTCTGCAGTTCTGTAGCTGTGAGATACAGCGTTTACGTACTGTGGGTGTGTTGTGCTCTTCCAAAAACACCCATTTAGGGCCACAAAAAATATTTTGCAGTGTTTTCTGCATATCTGGAGCTGTGTGAAATAAACAATTAATATATTTTTCTTCTACTGTGCTATCCTAAAAAAATAATTGTAGGACAAAAACATTTTTTTTGAATAACATTTTCTGCAGTTCTGTAGCTGTGAGATACAGCGTTTACGTACTGTGGGTGTGTTGTGTTCTTCCAAAAACACCGATTTAGGGCCACAAAAAATATTTTGCAGTGTTTTCTGCATATCTGGAGCTGTGTGAACTAAACAATTTATTTTTTTTTGTTTACAAAGTTTTATTTGGAAGTTCAAATGTACAGGTACACAAGGTGTTTATAAAGGTAATCAATAATAAAAAAAAAAAACAGAGTTCTTGTATGAAGATATTGGTTATATACATAGTAATACGATACAAAGGTATAGTTCACGGGTATATGTCACTAATATATAGAACAGGCAATATAGGTCAAGATTACAAGAATTTGTGAAAGAGTGTAAGTGAAACCTCAGGGTCTAAATTATTGAGTTATGTTGTACGCCAATATGACCATTTCCTTTCATATACATGGAAGGTATCATGAAGAGTGTGATAGATCCTCTCCGAGAGTTTCATCATCTCCATCCTAGCCAGTACCTGCGACCAAGGGAGATCATTGGATCTCCAATTAGAGGCAATCATCCATTGGATGGAGCTGCATAAAGTATGAAAAAGTCTCATGCAAGGAATGGGAACATTAGGTACATTAGCATATAAAAGGCAAATCTGTGGGGAGATGGGGATCTTCTGTTTTGAGGAGTTTTCGAAAATTTCTACTGCGTTGCGCCATGTATGAAGTTGGTGTTTGCAGCTCCAGAATGTGTGTAGGATAGTGCCTGGTTCTGAACAACCCCTAAAACAGTGTGGGGAGATTGAGGGATAGAAGGTGTGAAGCTTGGACGGGCTGAGATACCATCTAGAGAATATTTTTATGGGAGTCTCTCTGGAAGAGATAGCTTTGTTACTCTTACAGAGATTATCTGACATGCCATGCCATTCATCCACTGTGAGGGTGTTATCTATGTCCAATTCCCAATGGAGCATTTGACCGGACTTGTCAGGTGAATGAAAAGTATTGAGATGGTTATATAGGCGGGATATGATGCCCTTATCTCTAGATGAAGATATGCAAATCCGTTCAAAGACTGTTCCAGGGGGATGGGTGGAGAGAGAGTAATATTCTGCGTAGAAGGCTTTGATTTGGTTATAGTGTTGAAATTTGGATGGGGGAATACCATATTTATCTTGCAAAGCAGTGAATGAGGTGTGAGGGGGTTAGCTCGGCAGCGGGTGTGTGTGACCCCCGGGATGGGCTCCCCACACAAAACAGGCCCAGCAAACGGAGGTTGTGGTTTTCAAAATCAAAAAAAGGTGCGGTTTATTTTCTATTTACAGTGACAAAACACAGCAAAGCAAAAGAAACATAACCAAAATAAATCCTGGTCAAGTTGACCTCTGACTAAACATACAGGTTTCCTAACTAACAACTGGGATCAGCCTAGTGCTGTCCTAGTCCCTAAGTCCCTGGTTTAGTAAAAGTCCAAACAAATAGCCACACAGGCTTTGCCTCACCGCACAGGGGTTCACTCTCCCTAGACAGTCCACACAGGTCTGGTTCCAGGCATGAGCTAACATCTAATGAAGCTGGGAGTTCTTATAGAGGCCTAAATGAGCTGACAAGGTTCAGCTGGTCTCCTCATCTCTGTCTGCACGACGCCCCACACTCTCCCTAGAGGTATGAGTCATCCATGAGCCCACTAGCCTTATACAACTCTCCACCTAGTTGTATAAGTCGGCGTAAAGCCTGAATCTGGGCGAAATATATCTACCCCCCTGGATGCAACCAGGTGACTTTACCTTCCTGCTGTCACATACCCCCCCCTCTTGTTTTAACCTCGGGGTTGGAACACCAGCAATCAGGCATTCATGTACTTGAGACAAAGCATCCACATTCCCCATTTGAACGCCAGGGCGATGCTTTACTGTGAAGTTGAATTCCTGGAGGGCCAGGAACCACCTATTCACTCTTCTATTTGTTTCCTTGTTTTGAGCCATCCACTTTAACGGAGCGTGATCCGTAACCATGTCAAAGTGCCTACCTAGCAGGTAGTACCGAAGGGAATCTAGAGCCCACTTCACCGCTAAACACTCCTTTTCAACGGTGGCGTAATTTACCTCATGGGACTTCAACTTCCTGCTGAGGTAAATGACTGGGTGCTCTTCCCCGTTCCAGACCTGGGACAATACTGCTCCTAACCCCACATCTGACGCATCACTTTGTACGACAAAGTCTTTAGAGAAGTCGGGTGAGTACAACACTGGCTGGCTACATAAGGCTTGTTTCAAGAATTGGAATGCTGCCTCAGCCTCGGGGGTCCATTTAATCATGACCGACCCTTTCCCCTTCGTCAGGTTGGTTAGGGGCACAGCCTTAGAAGCAAAGTGGGGAATGAATCGCCGATAATACCCAGCGATTCCCAGAAAGGCTCGTACCTGCTTCTTGCTGTTGGGACGTGGCCAACTCTGGATGGCCTCGACTTTGTTGAGTTGGGGTTTTATTACTCCCCTCCCAATGGTGTACCCAAGATATTTGGCCTCCTCCTGCCCAATGGTACACTTCTTGGGGTTAGCCGTAAACCCCGCTTCCCGAACAGAGTCCAGGACTGCTTGCACTTTTGGCAGATGTGAGGCCCAATCTGTGCTATGGACAATTACGTCATCCAGGTAAGCCGCAGCATACTTCCGATGGGGCCTCAGCTTCTGGTCCATTTTCCGCTGGAATGTGGCCGGCGCATTCTGTAACCCGAACGGCATTCTTTTATATTGGAACGCCCCGTCTGGGGTTACAAATGCGGTTTTCTCTTTGGCCGACTTGGCCAGGGGGATTTGCCAATACCCTTTTGTGAGGTCAAGAGTCGTCATGTATCGGGCTGTTCCCAGCCGGTCGATCAACTCATCTATACGTGGCATGGGGTAGGTGTCAAATTTTGTAACTTTGTTCAACTGACGAAAATCGTTACAAAATCGCCAGCTCCCATCCGGTTTAGGCACCAACACGATGGGACTAGACCAATCACTTTGGGACTCCTCTATCACCCCTAAGTTCAGCATTTTCTGTACTTCCTCCCGTATTGCCTCCCGTCGAGCCTCTGGGATCCGATAGGGTTTTAACTTCACCCTTTCACCGGGCGGGGTAATGATGTCATGCTCTACCCCAGATGTTTGTCCCGGCAGCTCAGAGAATACCTCCTTGTTGCGAAGCACAAACTCCTTAACCTCCTGTTGTTGGGGTTGTGACAAGGTGGCTGCTATTCCAACCTCAGGAATCACGCAACCAGTTTGAGCTGGTGACCAAGTGTCTGCGACTAGGGACTCTCTATCCCTCCAGGCTTTCAACAGATTAACGTGATAGATCTGTTCGGGCTTTCGCCTTCCTGGTTGTCTGACCTTGTAATTCACTTCGCTCACTTTTTCCATTATCTCGTAGGGGCCTTGCCATTTGGCAAGGAATTTACTTTCAACCGTAGGGACAAGTACCAATATCCTATCCCCCGGGGAAAAGGTACGGGTCTTGGCTCCACGGTTGTACACTCTCTGCTGTGCCAACTGCGCTTGGGCCAAATGTTCCTTCACGATGGGCATTACCTGTGCAATTCGATCTTGCATCAGGGCGACATGCTCAATCACACTCCTGTGGGGAGAACTCTCACTTTCCCAAGTTTCCTTGGCAATATCCAACAGCCCTCTTGGGTGTCTCCCATACAGTAACTCAAAGGGGGAGAATCCCGTAGAGGATTGGGGCACCTCCCTAATAGCAAACATCAAATAAGGAAGTAAACAGTCCCAATCCTTTCCATCTCTATCCACCACTTTCTTCAACATTTGTTTTAGGGTTTTGTTGAATCTTTCAACCAGCCCATCGGTTTGGGGGTGATACACAGACGTACGCAATTGCGTCACTTTGAACAATTTACACAGCTCTTTCATAACCCGGGACATAAAGGGTGTACCTTGGTCCGTAAGCAGTTCTTTACAAATACCCACCCGGCTAAAAACAAGAGATAGCTCTTTGGCTATGGTTTTGGCCGAGGTATTTCGGAGAGGGATCGCTTCTGGATAACGGGTGGCATAGTCCATTATAACTAATATGTACTGGTGCCCCCTAGCGGACTTGATTATAGGACCTACCAAATCCATGGCGATCCTCTCAAACGGGACCTCAATGATGGGTAGAGGGACCAGCGGGCTACGGAAATGTGGCATCGGGGCCAACCTCTGACACACAGGGCAGGAGGAACAATAATTTTCTACGTCCTTCATCACCCCCGGCCAATAGAATCTCTGTAATACCCTCTCTCGGGTTTTCTCTGTCCCCAGATGACCTCCAAGAATGTGCCCATGGGCCAACTCCAACACCAACTTCCTGTAAGGTTTGGGCACCACAAGCTGCTCAACGGTTTCTTCTGCCCTTTTTGCCACCCGATACAGTAGGTCCTTCTCTACGCTGAAGTATGGGTAAGTGCAGGTATTATCTGGGTTCACTAACTCACCATCTATTTTCACTACGTTTTCCCGTGCCTTTATTAGGGCGGGGTCTTTCAACTGTTCTGTGGCAAAGTTTTCCCTGTGAACCTCAAGATCAGAAAACTCCACAGACGGTAGGTTTTCGTCTGAGGAGGTGGGCTCCTCTCCAGTTTCTTGAGTCTCCCCTGCCAATACTGATAAGGGAAATTCCGGAGAGTCCTCACCACTCTCAGGGGAGTTCTGGCTATCACATTCCTGGTACATAGGGGCACCAGTGAGGGGCTCAGGATCATCCCACAGTTCCCAGAACTTCGGAAAATCCCTTCCCACAATGGCGTCATGCGGTAACTGAGATACTAAGCCCACTGGATGAGAGAGGGTACCTTTGGGGGTCTCGAAACACACTGTAGTCACTGGATACTCTCGGGTGTCCCCATGCACACAAATAACAGCTACCTTGCTATTCCCAGAGACCTCTGTTTTAACTAACTCAGCCTTTATCAGGGTCACAAGGCTACCTGAATCCAGCAATACCACAACATTTCTACCATTAACACACATTTTGCATAAATGTTTCTCAGTTCCTCGAATGGCAGTGCATGCGACTGTTGCACACAGCGACTGACGTCTGCCCGTCAGAAAGTCACACTGCATGGGTTCCTCCACAACCGGGCAATTGGCTGCAATATGTCCCGCTTGCCGGCAGCGGTAGCAAACGATCCTTCTTGCCGCCTCTTGAGCCGCTGATTTCCCCGGCTGTTCTCGCCAAACTTGGGGTAGAGCTCCCACCCTCTCACTCTCTCCACCCTCACCCCTTGGAATCCTCTTATCCGCCCCTGGGGATGGTCTGGTCTTAGGGTGGAAAGTCCGAGTGTCTCTGGAAGAGGCCGTCAGGTTCTCTGTAGCCAAGTATTTCTCCACACGATCCACAAGACCATCGGCCGTCTCTGGGTCTCCATGGCTTACCCACTTTTGGATGGCAGTAGGAAGAGCTCTCAAAAACCGATCCATTACAACACGTTCCACAATCTTTGGTGCGGACAAAGTCTCTGGCTGTAGCCACTTTCTGCTCAGGTGAATGAGATCATACATTTGAGACCTGGGGGGTTTTCCAAGCTGGAAAGTCCAGTTATGCACACGCTGAGCCCGGACAGCCTGGGTGACACCCAGCCTTGCCAATATTTCAGCTTTTAGCATCACATAGTCTTTTGCTTGGTTAGGCTCTAGGTCATAGTAAGCTTTCTGCGATTCACCAGTTAACAGAGGAGCCACCAGTCCAGCCCACTGCTCCTCAGGCCACTTTTCTCTTTCAGCGGTCCTTTCAAATGTGGTCAAAAATACCTCTGGATCATCCTCTCCAGTCATTTTTGTCAATAAACGACTCACCCCAAAGGACGCGGTATTAGTGGGACGGCTTTCCTCACTGGTCTGCGGACGTTGCTGCATTACTGCTTCCATCTGTTGTTGTAGTCTCTGCTCTTGCTTCTGCAACAGGTCTATGAAGCGGGCCTCAGATTGCTGCTGGGCTCGTTGCTGAGCCTCCAGACTCTGTTGCAAAGTTGCGTCTGTCTGCTGCTGGGCTGCAAGGCTCCTTTGCAAACCTGCATTTGTCTGCTGTTGATTGGCATTTGCTAGAGCCAGCTGCTTCAGTATCTCCTCCATGCTGGCTTAAAAAAAACTGCCACTGGTTCTCCACCAACTGTGAGGGGGTTAGCTCGGCAGCGGGTGTGTGTGACCCCCGGGATGGGCTCCCCACACAAAACAGGCCCAGCAAACGGAGGTTGTGGTTTTCAAAATCAAAAAAAGGTGCGGTTTATTTTCTATTTACAGTGACAAAACACAGCAAAGCAAAAGAAACATAACCAAAATAAATCCTGGTCAAGTTGACCTCTGACTAAACATACAGGTTTCCTAACTAACAACTGGGATCAGCCTAGTGCTGTCCTAGTCCCTAAGTCCCTGGTTTAGTAAAAGTCCAAACAAATAGCCACACAGGCTTTGCCTCACCGCACAGGGGTTCACTCTCCCTAGACAGTCCACACAGGTCTGGTTCCAGGCATGAGCTAACATCTAATGAAGCTGGGAGTTCTTATAGAGGCCTAAATGAGCTGACAAGGTTCAGCTGGTCTCCTCATCTCTGTCTGCACGACGCCCCACACTCTCCCTAGAGGTATGAGTCATCCATGAGCCCACTAGCCTTATACAACTCTCCACCTAGTTGTATAAGTCGGCGTAAAGCCTGAATCTGGGCGAAATATATCTACCCCCCTGGATGCAACCAGGTGACTTTACCTTCCTGCTGTCACAGAGGAGAACTCCCATTTAGATTGCAGAGATTTAAGTGTAGTAAGATTGTTATTGATCCAATAGGTAAAAGAGTGGCAATCTCCATAAGCATGAGTAAATCTCGGGTCACCTAGGAAGGAAGCCAAGGGGGGTGGTGCGTGAAGATGACTCAAAAGTATGTTGGGCTTTAAGCCACAATTGGTAGAAGTGTGCAACAATTACGTTGTATTTGGAGAGTTTGCTGTATGAGGTTGTTCTGGACCAAAGGATCCCCTGTAAATACCAAGGGGAAATTGAGGATGCTTCAAACTTTTTCCATGGGATACATTGAATGGGCGTGAACCATTGTGCTAATTGAGAAAGTCTGGCAGCCAGAAAATATTGCCACAGGTTAGGGAGTCCCATCCCACCCATAGTTTGAGGTCTGTGCATGTGTGCATAGCTACATCTAGGTTTCCTGTTTGACCATATAAATTTATTGATTTCCATTTGGAGAGAAGCAAGTTTAGTTTTAGGGATGTTAATGGGGAGGGAACGGAAGTAATATAGCAATTTGGGGAGAATTGTCATTTTAATGGCACAAATTCTGCCGAGGAATGAGATATGGAAGGTTGACCAGGTCTTGAGGAGTGTAGATATATTATTGAATAGAGGGATATAATTGGTTTTGAATAGTAGGCTGTGTGAGGGGGTGATAGAGACACCAAGATATTTAAACGATTGAGAGCACCATATGAATGGGACATTTTTCATCACCAAGGTCTTTGAGTGTTCAGAGAGATTGATGGGTAGAGCGGAGCATTTATTCATGTTAATTTTTAAACCCGATATGTCATGAAATGATTTCAGTTCCTTAAGAAGGGAGGGAATAGATATGTGAGGTTCGGTAAGGAAAATGAATGCATCATCTGCGTAAAGGCTAATTTTAAACACATCTTCACCCTTGACAACTCCCTTTATATCAGGGCTGTTTCTAATTTTGTGGGCCAGGGGTTCCATTTCTAGTGCGAACAGGAGTGGGGACAGAAGGCAACCCTGCCTAGTACCCCTACTAAGAGGAAACAATTCCGAGTTATGTCCTGGAATCTTTATACGGGTCTGGGGGGAATGATATAGTGCATTAAAGCCATAGAGGAACTTATCAGAGATGCCAAATTTGGGTAAGATATGATTAAGGTAAGACCAGGATACGCTGTCAAAAGCTTTGTGGATATCCAGGCTGAGAAGGCAAAGTTCTTTGGAGTGTATGTTGGCATCTTGTATGATGTTGGTTACCAACCTGATATTGTCCGTTATTTGGCGTCCAGGAATGAATCCTGTTTGATCTATGTGCACTAAACTAGTGATAACTGCTGCCAACCTATCCGCAAGAAGTCTCCCAAAGATTTTTAAGTCATTGTTGAGGACTGAAATAGGGCGGAAATTTTGTGGGAGAGAATGGTCTTTGAGCGGCTTAGGGATTAAAGATAAGTTCGCCAAGAGCATTTCCCTTGGGAATTGATGTCCATCTAGCACATAATACGAGTTTAGATAAGTTGGGGGCTAAAAGAAATGCACATTTTTTATAATATGCGGAGGAGAAGCCATCCGGGGCTGGGGCTGTAGAGGTCTTAAGGGATTTAATTATATTAATTATTTCTAAATCTGTGCATGGTGCGCTGAGAGATTCTATCTGTTGGGCGTTGAGGGAGGGTAATGGGATATCATCTAGCCAAATTTTGGAGATCTGATTAGGTTGGGATTGAGGACCTGAAAGGAGGTCTTTGTAAAAGGAGGAGAAGATATTCAACACCTCTTGTGGATGAGTAACCATGTTCCCTGTGTTGTCTCTAAGTTTATAGACATGAGGTGGATTATTGGCTTGGTTGAGTTTTCTGGCGAACATAGCGGAGGAGGAGTTGCTATGGAGAAAGAATTTAGCCTTAGAGAATCTGAGGGATTTCTCAGTGTTAGCTGATAAAATTTGGTCTAAGGCAAGGCGTTTGGATTTGATCTGATCTGTAAGAGCCTGGGAGGGGGCTTGTTGTAGTTTGTTGTATAAGTTAACGAGGTCTTTAGTGAGACATCTAATGTCTGAGAGCCTTTCTTTATTTCTTTTGGCAGCGAGACTGATTAATTGACCACGTAAGACTGCTTTATGAGCTACCCAGATAGAGGAGGGAGGGGTTTCATCATTAATGTTCTCAGTGAAATAATTCTCTATATCTGTGGAGACAGATTGTGCAATTGTAGGATCAGATAGTAAGGAGTCATTTAGACGCCAGTTGAAGGGGGATGGTTTAAGACCAATATAGGCGGTTTCAAGAAAGGTAATATCATGATCCGACCATGGACAGGGGTGAATAATAGCTTTAGAAGAGTTTGCTAACAGGATAGGGGTGCAGTAAATATAGTCTAATCTGGCATATACATTATGGGGATGTGAGTAGTGAGTGTATGCTTTGATGCCGACATTGTGAGCCCTCCATGAGTCAATAAGTTGAAAATTACTGAGAGAGCGGTTCAGGGACTTTGGAAATGCCTTGGATGAGGGTGCGACTCTACTCCTGTCCAGGGCCGGATATGAGGTTAGATTAAAATCCCCGCCCAAAATGATGTGGGGGGAGGTATAGCGGTCTAGAGTCTCAAAAAAGTTGATGAAAAAAGAGGACTGTGATTTATTGGGAGCGTATACTGATGCTATTGTTACGGCCCTGTTGTCAATTGTGCCTTTTAAGATAATGTAACGACTATCAGTATCCCTGAATATGCTAGGAATATCAAATATAATCGAGTTGCGTATAAAGATTGCAACTCCTCTGGTCTTATTGTTGTATGTTGTATAGTAAACTTGGTTGTATGCCTTATCAAAGTATTTAGGGTGACTGGATGAGCAAAAGTGGGATTCCTGGATGAGTATGGTGTCAGCCCCTATTCTTTTATAATGCTGAAAAGCCTTTTTACGTTTGTGGGGGGAATTGAAACCCTGCACATTGTGCGATATTATTTTAATACCCATTGAAGGGGTCAAGAGTGTAAAGCTTTATGACTTCGTGATGGAGAATTAACAGGCTAGAATTATATGTATAGAATAAGTTCTGGATAGTGTTAGTGACTGAGTCTGATAACAAGATTGTAGTTGTGATTGGAGGTATTGTAAGAAAGGGGAGTGATATACAAGCAAAGTAATGGGCATTATACCTTATGTAATTACCGAAGTAGTCTAGAGTTGTGAAACCTATGTCAAAAATAATTTTTTTTTACGTAGTTAACAGGACTTCCTTTTTTTAAAGTGAAAACACTATAAGCCTTATGGGCTAAAATTTCAAAAATGAGGAACATAAACAAAATTGAAAAGGGGACAAGATAAAACCTGTCAAGAAAACTTGAATAAGCATCAAAAGGACAAATAAGTCCAATTCCTGCAATCCTGGAAGGGCACCACATCTCTGAAAGTGAGAGCTGTGGATCCATCCTAGAGAGCAGGACAGGGGGACAAACTAACAACGACGGATGTAGCAGGCATCCTAGAAAAACTTGAGATATGTGCAACTACCAATAGGGGGTAGAGAGGCATTGCTATCAAGTAGAAAGTTTGTTATGTAAGGGAGACAAATAAAATAATCAACAGTGAGGAGAATCATTTCTGAGGTGGTTGAAATTAAAATAAAATGATAATACTCAGGCGTTCTGCGGAATTCCCACCTCAGTCTATGAGATAGAACTTCAGGTAGCCCATGAAAAAGGAGGTAAGTAATTTAGAGTTAACTTTTCATGTCAAGAAAGTTCATTCTGTTAGGTGAGTCAAGCAGAATGATAATAGCGAAAATAAATAAATAAATAATAATTTCTGAGGAATATGAAACGGTATTGCTCAGGCATCCTGCAGTCTCCTCAATCAATAGAACCTCTGGCAGTATGTGATAAAGGAAGCAGTTGATTTAAAGTCATACCTCCAGGCTTTCTGGAAAACGATATATGTTTGATGAGATTATTTTGAAAACTTTGATTCTCTCATCTCATACTATAGGTATATGAAATTCACTGAAACCTGGAGTAGAAGCGTTGATCAGAAATTCTAGTCATGAGATGATTGTCTCCAGCGTCTTTGATCTCTTTGGTCTTTTTGGTTGCGGCGCGAAGATGGTGTTGACCATATCGGGGAAGATCTGGGGGTTAATGGCGGGTGGTTAGGAGGTTCCGGGTCTAGCAAGCCCAATTTCACCAACAGTTCTTTTCCTTCGATTACATTATAAACCGTATATGTAGATCCATTATGTGGAACGGTGAGCTTGAAAGGAAAGCCCCATCTGTATCTTATCCTTGCTGATTGTAAAACATTAGTGACTTCCTTCATCCTGCGTCTCCTGTCTAATGTGGCTGGGGAGATGTCAGGGTATATTTGGAGTCTCTTACCATCCAAATCTATGTTAGGAGAGTTCCTAGCCGCCCGCATGATGTCTTCTTTAACCAGGAAATCCTTCATACACATGATGTTATCCCTAGGCGGTTTATCAGGTGTGGGTTTAGGGCGGAGGGCCCTATGAATTCTGTCACAGGTGAAAGCTGACATTGGTTTATCAGGAAGGAGATTATGGAAGATTTTTGATATAGTTGGCATAAGATCGGTGACCGATTCCGGTACACCGCGCACTCTGATGTTCTGTCTGCGATTTCTATTATCAAGGTCTTCCACTTGTGTCTGCATAAACGCAAAGCTATCCGCCAAAGTTTCATAGTCCTTTCTTAAATCATTATGGGCCAGGGAAAGTTCGTCATGCTTTGCTTCTAATAGATCAGTTCTATTTCCTATGCATGCAATCTCCTGAGATAGGGCGGTAGTGGATTTACAGTATGAACTTCACTTTCTATTTTGTCCACCAATTTGTCAAACATGGATGTTAGACTTGCATCTAAGTCAGCTTTAGAGAGGGGTATAGTGTACTCACAGTTCGGTTCAGAAGGGGGGTGATCCTGTAAATTCTTCCCCGAGGCCGCGTGTGTGCTGGCGCCAGTGCCAACTTGAGACATCTTGTGCTGCTTGGATTCAGCGTCCAGGAGAAAGTTTGTTAGGTTGTGGATGGATCGGCGAGAACGCCTGTTCTTTCCCGCTGGCATGCACGGACTGTTCCCACAGGGATTCCGAATGTTTGTGCTGATGATCAAGCGATATAGCCGTGGGTATCTGGCCTGCTTTGTCCGGGTATAACGGAGCTCTGATCACTCACGTCCTACTCGCATTGTGTCGCGCATGCGCCCCAACTAAACAATTTCTATATATTTTTCTTCTACTGTGCTATCCTAAAAAAAAAAACTTTTTTTTTTAATAGCATTTTCTGCAGTTCTGTAGCTGTTAGATACAGCGTTTACGTACTGTGGGTGTGTTGTGCTCTTCCAAAAACACCCATGTAGGGCCACAAAAAATATTTTGCAGTGTTTTCTGCATATCTGGAGCTGTGTGAAATAAACAATTTATATATTTTTCTTCTACTGTGCTATCCTAAAAAAATAATTGTAGGACAAAAACATTTTTTTTGAATAGCATTTTCTGCAGTTCTGTAGCTGTGAGATACAGCGTTTACGTACTGTGGGTGTGTTGTGCTCTTCCAAAAACACCCAAATATTTTGCAGTGTTTTCTGCATATCTGGAGGTGTGTGAAATAAACAATTTATATATTTTTCCTCTACTGTAAAACAATAATGGTGTCAGTGCTGTGTTTAAACAAAGAAAGTGTGAAAGCTGGGATCAGTGTGACTGATAACACACTAGACCTAAATAATATTGTGACCTTGTATAAAATACTTAATAAACTCAAAATACAATCATGTGAATCAACGTGATAGTGTAACCGTATCCGAAATTATCCAGTCGTGATAAATCCAAAGAAGAATGTGCTAATAAATACAATATATATATATATATAATTGAAAAGTCCAAGTAAGTCCAATTAGGCCATGCAGTCCAAAAATATATTAAAAGTGATTCCCATCACCAAAAAGAAGAGTGAAAAAAATATATATAAAACACACATTAGTTCAGTGCTTAAAGCTTGGTTCCTCTTCAGTGCTCCACCTCTGGGCCTGTAAGCAGCTTACCTTGTTGCTAATTAGGCTTAGCATAACCAGGTCACAGGTTAATTCCAAACTGGTGGGCAGTAGCTTGGATGATTTTTGTTGCTGCAATCCTCCCAAGTATCATATATAAAATCAAAGGAGATGGATCATAGTATAATACCGCCAGTATTCGGAGATACACACACACGCCAAACAGGTACTCACTTCACATCTAAAGAATATGGATGCATCTCCACGAGCACTGAACTCGTCGTCCCTCTAGTTATCTGTAGCTTTGTGTGGATCCCAGTATAGTGGTGTCTCAGATAAACAGCGTATTCAATGGAATAGAAAATATATGGCAACCATAGCGTAATCCCGTACCATAAGATTTTATTAAAAGTAAACAATAAAAATGTAACACTCACATAAATTTTAAAAAGCGACTGTAGGGTGTCCTACGAGCGCCTCGCTCGTCTACCTGCTCAGGTCCTGGTCCGTCAGCAAACCTCCAATCCCTGTACTTCCTCTACTGTGCTATCCTAAAAAAATAATTGTAGGACAAAAACATTTTTTTTGAATAGCATTTTCTGCAGTTCTGTAGCTGTTAGATACAGCGTTTACGTACTGTGGGTGTGTTGTGCTCTTCCAAAAACACCCATTTAGGGCAAGATCCTAAATTTGGAAAATATGAGGAGAACGTCAAAGGGACGTGGTGGCCCCGGTCATGGTGCTGCTGGTGGAGCTCCTGTTGCAGGGAGAGGATGTGGTCGATCTGTGCCAGCTACACGCACAAGTGAAACACCTTCCTCAGGTGCGAGTAGGCGGCTGAGCCTGCGGCGGTATTTTGTCGCGCCTAATGAGACTGTACGAATGTTGAGGCCAGGACAAGTACAGGCGATAGTAGATTGGGTTGCTGACAGTGCCTCTGGTTCCTTCACATTGTCTCCCACCCACTCTACTGATGAAAGATCAGAGTTGGCACCTAAAGCCCATGTCCATCAGTCTTTCACCTCACCCCCTTGCAAATCAGCCAAGCAGTCTGAGCCCCAAATCATGCAGCAGTCTCTTCTGCTTTTCGATGACTCTGTTAGCAGGGTTTCACAGGGCCATTCACCTAGCCCTGCCCCAGAAGTGGAAGAGATTGAGTGCACCGATGCCCAACCACTTATCTTTCATGATGAGTACATGGGAGGACCATCGCAGCACGTCTTGGATGACAGGTGCCAACTGCTGCTGCTTTCGCAATTGTGCAGACAGACAAGGAGGGCAGGGGTGAAGACTGGGTGGAAGATGATGTGGAGAATGATGAGGTCCTCGACCCCACATGGAATCAATGTTATGCAGGTGACCAGTGTAGTTCGGAGGAAGAGGCGGTGGTCGCACAGAGCCACCAGCACAGCAGAAGAGGGAGCAGGGTGCAAAAGCGGAGCGTCCGTCCCCTAGACAGTACGTCTGCTACTGCCCAACGCAGCAAGGGACCGAGCACACCAAAGCCAGGTCCAAGGAGTTCCCTAGCGTGGCAGTTCTTCACACAATGTGCTGATGACAAGACACAAGTGGTTTGCACGCTGTGCAATCAGAGCCTGAAGCGAGGCATAAACGTTCTCAACCTGATCACAACCTGCATGACCAGGCATCTAAGTGCAAAGCATGAGCTGCAGTGGAGTAGACACCTCCAAAACAAAGAAAGGTCTCTGGCTCCTCCTGCTTCCTCTTCTGCTGCAGTCTCGGCCTCTTCATCCACCACTGTAGTGACAGTAGCACCTGCAACCCGCAAACAGAGAATCTGCCAGCAACACTACCACCTGGGTCATCAACCATCTCCACAATGTCCCATGGAAGCGTTCAGCTCTCTATCTCCCAAACACTGGAGCGGAAGAGGAAGTACCCCCCTAGCCACCCGCGATCCCTGGCCTTGAATGCCAGCATTTCAAAATTCCTCGCCTTTGAAATGCTGTCATTCCGTCTGGTGGAGACGCAGAGATTTAAAAGCCTGATGGCATTGGCTGTCCCACAGTACGTCGTGCCCAGCCGCCACTACTTTTCCAGGCGAGCCATCCCTTCCCTGCACAACCAAGTGGGGGACAAAATCAGGTGTGCACTGCGCAACGCCATCTGTGGCAAGGTCCACCTAACTATGGATGCGTGGACCAGTAAGCACGGTCAGGGACGTTATATCTCCCTAACAGCACACTGGGTAAATAACGTAGCGGCTGGGCCTGAGGCAGATAGCAGTTTGGCACATATCCTTCCACCACCGAGGATTTCAGGGCGCTTCAGTTTGCCTCCTGTTGCTAACTCCTCCTACTCCGCTTCCTCATCCTCTACCACCTCCTCATCCGGTCAGCGTAACCCCTTCACCACCAACTTCAGCACGGCCAGGGCTAAACGACAGCAGGCAGTTTTAAAACTTTCCAGTTTGGGGGAAAAACCCCACACCGCGCAGGAGTTGTGGAGGGACATGGAACAACAGACCGATGAGTGGTTGCTGTCAGTGAGCCTCAAGCCCGGCCTGGTGGTGTGCGATAATGGACGAAATCTCGTAGCAGCTCTGGACCTAGCCGGTTTGACGCACATCCCTTGCCTGGCGCATGTGCTGAACTTGGTGGTCCAGAGGTTCCTGATAAATTACCCCAATATGCCAGAGCTGCTGCAGAAAGTGCGGGCCGTCTGTGCGCACTTTCGGCATTCTCACCCTGCTGCTGCTCGCTTGTCAGTGAGCAGCGTAACTTCGGCCTTCCCGCTCACCGCCTCATATGTGACGTGCCCACAAGGTGGAACTCCACCTTGCACATGCTGGCCAGACTGTGCGAGCAGCAGCAGGCAATAGTGGAGTTTCAGCTGCAGCAATCACGCGTGAGTCGCTCTGCGGAACAGCACCACTTCACCACCAATAACTGGGCCTCCATGCGAGACCTGTGTGCCTTGTTGCGCTGTTTCAAGTACTCCACCAACATGGCCAGTGCCAATGACGCCGTTCTCAGCGTTACTATCCCAGTTCTATGCCTCCTTGAAAAAACGCTTCGGGCGATGATGGAAGAGGATGTGGCACAGGAGGAGGAGGGGCGGGATTATTTCAAAGGCTTTCAGGGCAGTCTTTCACAAGTGGCTACGAGGGTGGGTTCCTGAACCAACAAACGCCAGGTACACAATTGTCCGGCAGCAACGGCACAGTTCTGGAGGATGATGAGGTGGAGGATGAGGAGGAGGAGGAGATGGAGGAGGAGGAGGAGGAACCATATTCACAGCAGGGTGGCACCCAGACCAGCTCATGGCCATCACTGGTGCGTGGCTGGGGGGATACAGAGGACACAGACGATACACCTCCCACAGAGGACAGCTTTTCTTTGCCTCTGGGCAACCTGGCACACATGAGCGATTACAGGCTGCAGTGTTTCCGCAACGACCGCCGAGTTGCCCACATTTTAACTGGTGCTGATTACTGGGTGGCCACCCTGCTGGATCCCCGTTACAAGGATAACGTACCGTTCTTAATTCCCTCACTGGAGTAGGATCGTAAGATGTGTGAGTACAAGCGCGCACTGGTAGACGCGCTGCTGGTGGCATTCCCACCTGACAGCGGGCATATGGTGTAAGCACAAGGCGAAGGCAGAGGAGGAGGAAGAGGTCGCCAACGCAGCCGGGGCACCGCCAGCACCTCAGAAGGCAGGGATAGCATGGCCGAAATGTGGAAAAGCTTTGTCAGCACGCCACAACAACCAGCACCATCAGCTGAGATGGAAAGTCTTAGCAGGAGGCAGCATTTCACCAACATGGTTGAGCAGTATGTGTGCACAGGCCTACACGTACTGGATGACGGGTCTGCCCCCTTCAAATTCTGGGTCTCCAAATTGGGCACATGGCCTGAGCTTTCCCTTTTACGCCTTGGAGGTGTTGGCCTGCCCTGCAGCCAATGTATTATCTGAACGTGTATTTAGCACGGCAGGGGGCGTTATCACAGACAAGCACAGCCGCCTGTCCAGAGCCAATGTGGACAAGCTCACGTTCATTAAAATGAACCAGGCATGGATCCCACAGGACTTGTCCGTACCTTCTGCAGAATAGACATGTATACCGGTGTTCTGTCCGGCCATCGGATTGTGTCCGGTCTGTACTGCACAGGCGCAGCGCTTGCGCAGTACGGAGGACAAGGAGATTCACAAAATCTCCGAATATGAATGGCGCCTGCGCAGTGAGTGCAGGTTCAAGCCCCACCATCCAAGTGGACATACGGTAGCACATAGTAACAGGGCCCCTCACGGGCTCGCTTCGATCGCCATGCTTCGGGCATGGCCTCGCTTGGCTCGGCTTCAACCTCGGATGGTGTGGCTTGAACCTGGACTCACCACGCAGGCACCATTTGTCTTGTGAGATTTTCAAAATCCCCTTGTCCTACGTGCTGAGCAAGCGCAGTACAGGGCGGACACTATCCGATGGGGGACAGAATTCGACACATCACCGGCCTTACCCAGCCACTGTTTTATTTTTGAACCAGTGTTGGCTACCTCGTCCTCCTCCACCGCCGCTTCCACCTACACAGCCACATCCACCGCCACCTCAACCTCCTACTCCATATGGACCTCGTCCTCCTAGGTCAAGATTATAATTTTTATTTTATTTTTTGTAGCGCACAGATCCTTTCCCCCTTACCTGCCTTTATGTTGTTGGCTCCTCGCAGGAGGGAGAAAGGCGCACCAGGCTACTAGCCCGTACCCTCCTGTATAAAGAGGTTGAGCGGTGTACTTGACGGGCCGTGTCCACAGCCGTAGTCAAAACTCCTCCAGAGGATGATTCTCACCTCTACTGTAGGTAGAGGCAAGTCCTTGAATTCCCAGTAAAGTCAATGTCCACACCAGCTGAAACTACAACTCTGAGTTTATTCTCTCATGGCAAAATAAACTGTACTCGGATAGAAAAGGTTAGAGCAAAGAAACAGGACAGCTTAAGGTGTGGAGGAGGTCCAGGCACAAACGTAGCACATTCACTTCACTGCTTAGGTTTCTCAAACAGTTTTAGGCGCACGGTCTCTGCCACAGACCGTGAGGTTGGTCTATGCCACAGACTATGGCATATGGTCTATGCCACAGACCGGGTGTACAAGGCCCCTGCCAGGGACCTGGAGAACTTTGGTCTCTGCCACAGACCAGGGTGTATAAGGCCCCTGCCAGGGACCTGGAGAACTTTGGTCTCTGCCATGGGCCGGGTGAATAAGGCCTCAGATACAGTCAGGATGACCTTGAGCTTCTCCTTCTAAGAACTAGCCCATATCAAGGGGAAGACATCTCTCCAGGGAGTCAACAGACCCTTCCTGCCCGTGCCTCCAGCATCGGGCCATCGGAAGGTTCCTCGCTTCCCTGGAACAGGGTCCCCTACACGAGGCGGCACCCAAAGACTCCTCGACCCTTAGCGGACTCCAGACGAAGGCTCTGGACCCCAGGCTTTACTCCTGCCCCTAGGCCTCCATACCCAGGGCAGCAGGAACTCCAGGATAGTACCTCACCCTGGGCTAAAGGTGCCCGAGATGGAACAGGAACACGTGCACCCAGGCCAAAGGCACCTGGGCACGGACCCCACTGGACATCGGCCCCCAGGCCAAAGGTGCCTGGGGCTCGGACCCCGATCAGGAGGAGTCTGCCCCTTTTATATCCTCTCCCAGCATGCACAGCAGGTTCCCCTCCCCGCTGTACTACTGCCAAGAGGGGACACAAAAGGCACAGCACTGTATCGGCGGTTCAACCCTAGCCTACCATGGCAGCGCCACCTGTAGGCCGCAGGGAACTGCACACCAATACTGTCCTCCGAGGACAAAATGGTCCATGAATCCTACAGAATTAGGGTGTTTGAGCCTATTTACCACTCAAACACTTCCCTTAAATTTAGCACCCCGCTACATTTTTATTTCAAAGTATTTTATTTTCCCACTAGCTTATCCATTAAATTGAATAATGTTTTCTAGAAAGGGCGTATTCTGGGGCATTCCCACCATATGTGTGGCATTGTGACGTTGAGTTTCTGAGGTTCTTAATGACTTCCTGTACCTCTTCTGCTGAAAAGGGGGCCTCCAGCATATTTTTTTTTTTTTATGTTATTTTAAGTTATTTCCCTATCCACATTTGTTTGCAGAGCACTTCCCATGCCCTTAACAAAATTTTGCTGCCATTTGCAACCCTCTAGCCCTTTCCATTACTTCTTTAGAGCCATTTTAGTCCTCAGAAGTTCGGGTCCCCATTGACTTCAATGGGGTTCGGGTTCGGGGTATAGTTCGGGTCAAGTTCGGTCCCGAACTCGAACTTTTTTCCGAAGTTCGGCCGAACCCGTCAAACCCAAACATCCAGGTGTCCGCTCAACTCTAGTAGTAACATATAAAGGGTACAGTTCTTTTTGTGTTCAGTAGTTGAACGGGAAGGAGTCACGTGACGTCACCCGTGGCCATCTCCTTGTGTTTTTATGTATGAGCGCTGGTATGCTGGCACTTAGTGGAAGTGCCCTGTTTGTAAGTGTATCTTTTTATTATCTTTATTAAATGCTTGATAGCAGAGAGAACTATAAGTCTTTTGTTTATTTTCCCATCCCAAGATATTGGTGATCATCTGGTTGCAAGCAATTCTGATGGGATTTCCGGGTGCATCGTGTGACTAACACCAGGATGACTTTTGAGATTGAGCTTGAAAGTATTTACTCGTTATGGGAAAGCCTATGTGACCCTTGGTAATTTAGGGGTCCTGGTGTTCAGGTGAGCAGCTAAGAGTGTCTATGGTGGAGGTTACACAATTTACCATGGAGTCCATTCTCTTAAAGGCACATCTTCACTTTATTTGGGATCTTGCGTGCTCATGATATATGAACTTTTTCGAATAGCGCTGCACTATTTCGGATTTTATTCATCTAGGGTGTTGTAAATTGGCCCGGAGTGTTCAGCTGCTGTTATCATAATTTTTTTTTTTATGCATTTTATAAACTTTGGGCTGTTTTTTTTTATCAATTTCTGTATTAAATAAGTCTGTGCATATCTTGAAGGAAAGTCTGCTACAAGTTAATTATAAAGGCTACCACTGAACCAAAGGCCTTTGGATAACAGCCTATCTTTAAATAATAGTATTGGTGACAATGGTCACCAGTAAAAATAAAGGGTTGACAGCGATATGAACTTAAAACTAAAAAAGCTTTGACTAGAGATACACGTTAATAATTACAGAGCTGCTTGTATTTGTACTTTTTATATGTCCATGGAGTACTGTTATTGCATGTTTTTGTAAATATGTTCCCTAAAACATTAAGTCCCTGTTTTGTCTGCAGGCAGTGTAAACTCAAAAAGCCACAAAAACCCAAAACCTTTAAATTCCAAAGAGCAAAACAAAAAGTCACACGAATCCTTAAACAATACCCCGGAGAACACAGCTGAATGACTCATAAGATTACAATGATATTAAATTAAATAAATGCTCTGGGGATGACATATATTGTAATTCTAGCTTAAAACATCTACAAAGACCTCAGTGCAGAATCTCGGCATTGCAGCAAAGGTTTAAAAACCTATAGGTGTTTAATAAATACTGATATATAATTTCTTCAGAAGTTTGCAATAAAATTGTGCCAAAGCACCACATCCTGTTTGAAATTAGTTTCAATTGTTCATTTTCAAATGATTATTAAAAGCTGCTGCCACTAAATTCTAAACAGCCTGTTTTGGAACGTGTTGTCCCAGCGATTTGTTGAATGCCATTTCAGCTCAATTCTGCATAAAAAGAGTGGTTTTCCAATAAAACATGCCAGAGCAGCGAATTGAACTTACCGTATATTAAAATGAAATTATTATTTATTTACAATGAACCTATTTACTTTGCTGTAGGGATCTTTGAACTTGAAAGAAAACCTTTACTTGAATTTTAAATAACATACTTTTTATCATAATTTCTCCTTTATTGTGTTTCAGGTATGTTGATGTGAAGCCTCTTGGCAGCAATTTCCTGTCTACATGTATGCAGTGATGGCTGCATGGCATTGGACAACAATGGACAATGCCACGTGTTTTGAAACAGCCTCTTGTTGCCTCCACAAGAAGCCAGTGTAAAAGAGTGACAATGCACAAACACAATTGGGAGACTAGGATAGAGTGTTGCTGTCTTATAACAGGAAATGCCTGAACAAGAACCTTCATGACAGGATTACTTGGTATTATTTTAATAAAACCTGCAGATTTTGAAACTATTGAAATTAATTTTGAAATAATAATAACAACCTATTTAAACTTATAGCAATAAAAGTGTTGCGCTAATAACATGTGAACAAAGGGGAATCAAAATATATATATATTATTGCGTGAATAGATGAACGATAAAATCCAAATATCATATCAGGTGATAAGTGGATCCAAATTCCCTCCACCAGGTGAGTATAGCACCACCACAATGCAAAATGGAGTGTTAACAAGAGCCTGGACCCTTTGTTACAGAGGGTCAAACAGGCTTGATGTAATATCCTCACTGCAAGTTACTAACTTGGGCTAAAAGAAGGAAACAGCTGATGATCAATAGCAAGGTAACCAGAGGACTCCTTTTCCAAATCGTCCCAATGGCCAGATCCCAGATAAAAGAAAACACTCAATAGTGTAAAACCCTTTAAGGATCGGATTTAATAAAAGTATTGCACTTACAGTTATCCAAGTAAAAACAGCATTAAGATATCACAAAAAGGCGGCTGCCACAGATATCTGGACATGTACAGGAAAAAGCGATAGGCATGTCCCGGAAGAAGTCCTTTTGGTGACGAAACCGGTCAGACTGAGCTGAATGTTCTTGCTATCGTGTTTTCCTGTACATGTCCGGATGTCTGTGGCGGCCATCTTTTTGTGATATAATTTAGTCTGTGCTTACAATTTTTTTACAAGCGCAGTATTTTTGGGGATTAGTATAGTTTAAGTGTATCTGCTATGCAGGCCAAAGGTTCATATTAATCTTAGCTCCTGCAGCTGTCCTTATGCCCTGTGCACACGATCAGTTTTTCGACTTTTTTCATCTTTAAAACCGATCGTGTGTGGGCCCCATCTAACTTTTTTCCATCAGTGTTAAAAAATAGAACATGTTTTAAATTTTTCCGATAGAAAAAAAAACAATAGGAAATTTCGATGGTCTGTGTCGAACTCCAACGGAGAAAAACCCACACATGCTCAGAATCAAGTCAACGCATGCTCAGAAGCATTGAACTTCATTTTCTCGGCTCGTCTGAGTGTTTGATGTCACCGCGTTTTGGACGGTCGGAATTTTGTCTGATGATGTGTAGGCAAGACTTATGAAAGTCAGCTTCATCGGAATTCCGATGGAAAATTCCATCGGATTTTATTCCATCGGAAATCCGATCGTGTGTACAGGGCATTACTTACCTAATGTTACCTACATTTCTCTACTACTTTGTTCACCTGCAAGGAAAGAGAACGTTAAAACATGTTGCTACTGCTAGAAAGAGCCTTGGGACCTTTTAGGAAACCCATCTATTTACTAACAAGTGTCAAAAGAATGAAATAATAAAACGGGAACAGAGGGAAGGGGATTATTGCGGTGCCAGAGTAAACCAGTACGGATTGTTAGTAAAAAATAAACATTTTATTACATAGAAATATATCAATCTTGCAAATATTAAAATACATGGATGTTGACAAGAGCATATACAATTAATTTAATGGCGGGTCAAGTCTTCCCAACTAGTTTCGCCAAGACATTGGCTTCATCAGGGGAATATGACATGACCAAATAGTTATAGCTCTATAAAAGAGAAAACATATTATTTAGAAAATGCAACATCAAAGTTAATTCATACATAATGCGTTCAACTAAATAGCTGGGCGATGCAGCATTGTTAATCCAATCGTTGTCCCTCCACCTCCCCCCAAGCATGTCATGAGGTGGAAATGACCAAACAACCACCCCCAAGAAAGACAACCATCCCCGGGGGGCAGTTGGGTAAGTTGGGTGGTTGTCTTTCTTGGGTGTGGTTGTTTGGTCATTTCCACCTCATGACATGCTTGGGGGAGGTGGGACGACAACAATTGGATTAACAATGCTGCATCGCCCAACTATTTCGTTGAACGCATTATGTATGATTAAACTTTGATGTTGCATTTTCTAAATAATATGTTTTCTCTTTTATAGAGCTATAACTATTTGAACACGTCATATTCCCCTGATGAAGCCAATGTCTTGGCGAAACTAGTTGGGAAGACTTGACCCGCCACTCAATTAATTGTATATGCTCCTGTCAACATCCATGTATTTTAATATTTGCAAGATTGTTATACTTCTATGTAATAATTTTTTTATTTTTTACTAACAATCCGTACTGGTATACTCTGGCATCGCAATAATCCCCTTCCCTCTGTTCCCGTTTTGAAATAATTCTTGGGATGAGGTGCCTTATCTAATAATAACATATCAGCCACTTTATCCACATATTTTTAGAATGAAATAATAGTCAAAAACAAAAAGTAAACTCCAATAGTAAAAGTTGTCATTTGGAGCTGCTCCTTTTTATTCTAGATACTAGCCCATGAATGCCCTATGGTAAATACATCTCACAAATTGCTGTTCTATTCAACATGCCCATTTCAGTTCACATAAAGATAAAGTAAGCATTCCTGTTTTACAGAAATATCCACCTGTGTCATAATAGTTCATTCACCAAGAACAAGTCAGAGTATACAGTAACTTTATCTATCTGATATGTAATGTTGGCAATCAGGGCAACTAATGCCCAATTCAATCCATGTTTTTTTCATAGTAAAAGAGTGAGGGGATAGAACCCTGGTTCATTTTTTTACTGATTTTACTGCTGTTTGCATTCATGTTGCAAATATTTCTCCCAACTCCCTGTCTACTTGACAGGTCACAGGCAAACAGAAAGTGGGAGAAAATCTAAATGATGGATTTTGAGTCTCTGATGCCGCGTACACACGACCGTTTTTCATGTCATGAAAAAAACCGTTGTTTTTCTCGACGTTATTTTTCGTGTTTCCTCTCAAGCCTGCCTTGCCTACACACGATCGTGAAAAAAAATGATCTAGCAAAGCGCGGTGATGTCCAACACGTACGACGGCACTATAAAGGGGAAGTTTCATTCTGTTCGCGCCACCCTTTTGGCTGCTTTTGCTGATTTCGTGTTACCGCGTGTTAGTAAAAGTTTGGGAAGAGACGATTCGCGCTTTTCAGTCTTCGTGCTTTAAAGATCGTTTTCGGGAGTTCAGTTTGTGCTTGTGGGTTCGTATCTGGCTTTCAGTGCGTGTAGTGAGTTTGTATCTGTTTTTGCAGTGCGTTTTTGTCCGCTCGTTACTGTTTTTCAGCTCGTTCTTCAGAGGCCTTGCTGTTCTTCAGTGCGTTCTTTTAGTTCGTTCTGATTAGACGACCGTTTTGAAGCCATGTTGTGGGTACGTTCTTGTCGCCGAGATCGTGCTGTGCTTGCTGCTGGGCTTGTTGCTATGTCCCAGATCCGGTCCATGAACAGGGTGAGGAGGAGTTCTTGGACCAAGAATTGGTTGCTCCAGCGGGACCAATTATGTCATATGCCTCTGCTGCGGGAGATCCGGGAGAATAACCCTGATGACTTCAGGAATTTTCTTAGGATGTCTGACCCCGTTTTTCAGCAGCTCTTGGCTTTGGTGTCCCCCTATATCACCAGGCAGGACACTGTTATGCGGGAAGCCATTACTGCTGAGCAGAGGCTCATCGCCACGTTGCGATACCTTGCGACTGGGAGAAGCTTGCAGGACCTCAAGTTCTCGACAGGCATCTCCCCCCAGGCTCTGGGCGTCATTATCCCAGAGACCTGCTCTGCCATTATCCAGGTCCTTCAGGAGGACTATATTAAGGTAAGTTTTCTCCTTTATAAACATCACAATCTATGTTTTTGTATGCTTGCTAATGTATAGTATTTTTTGAACTGTCTCTAATTACCATGATTTGAATATGCTGTGAATGTCCCCTTTGTCCCCCTGCATGTTGTAAGCTTTGAATGTTCCATTTTTTTGGCCTACATGCATATTTTTAAAAAAAAAGCTCTCCAGCATTATATCCTGGGCCCAAACACACCTAGCCTAGTCACTCCCCATTTTTTTTTGGCCGCTCCATTGTAGTGCTTAGATTGCCTGAATCCCCCCCCCTAATTATTTTCTTTTGTCTAATCTACCCAAATAAATTACATAGTACTAGAGCTTTTATTTATGATGTCCCCAACTCATCTCAACCCCCCCACCCTATAAGAATTTCACAGGTCCATCAGAGTGGGTGATGTTTTTTGTGCTCATTTTTAGCTCTTATTAAAGCGGAGCTCCATCCTACATTTTTTTGGTCCGCTCATCGTAACCCTCCCCCGGTGTCAAAATTGTCACCTTTCAGGGGGGAGGGGGGTGAAGATACCTGTTTAAGACAGGTATTTTCACCCACATCCGGGAGTCAACTCTGCGGCAAATCTGCCGGAGCCAAGTCAGTTCCCGCAGAATACCCGTAGTGTTCTTGGAAACACTTGTCTCACAGAACACAGGAGGACCAGTCAGAACTGCGCAGCGCTTCTCGTGCATGTGCGTTTGGGAACCGGCAGTGAAGCCGCAAGGCTTCTCTTCCTGGTTCCCTCACCGAGGATGGCAGAGGGGGCAGCAGAGTGACGAGCGATTGTTCGTCCTCTGCTGCGGATGTTGCTGGACTCCAGGACAGGTAAGTGTACAATTAGCAAACCTCTGCAGCTGCTGTAGCTGGAGCTGCTGTGTAATTTGTTATTATTTTGGCTGCGTAGCTCCGCTCTAAAATCCTCCTTCCAAATTAATGCTATACTGATGTTTTGCCCAGAGTGTTTTGTGCTAACATGCTTGCAATGTTTAGGTAGCAAAGTATATTAATTTTTTTTTTTGCTTTGACTCCACAGTTACCATCGACGCCACAGGAATGGCAGAATGTGGCATCTGAGTTTTCTCAGCGGTGGAACTTTCCCAACTGTGGAGGAGCCATTGATGGCAAGCACGTCCGCATCGTGCCACCACCCCATTCTGGATCCTTTTTTTATAATTATAAAGGCTTCCACAGTATTGTGCTCATGGCAGTGGTGTCTGCCAACTATGAGTTTCTCTATGTTGATGTTGGGAAAAATGGGCGGATTTCTGACGGTGGTGTTTTCGCCCAGACCGAGTTTGCTGACCGGCTTCTTTCAGAGGACCTCGCATTGCCACCTGCTGAAGAAAATGAACATGGCCTCCCGTTTGTTTTCCTGGCAGATGAGGCGTTTGCGCTTGGACCCCATTTGATGAGGCCTTTTCCACAAAGGTCCCTCACCCCTGAGAGGAGGGTCTTTAATTATCGGCTGGCCAGAGCGCGAAGGGTGGTCGAAAATGCCTTTGGCATCATGGCCAGTCGGTTCCGCATTTTTCAGACTGCTATAAACATGGCGGAGTATAAATGGAACCATTTGATCATGTGCTGTTGCATACTCCACAATTTTTTAATAAAAAACTCGAACAATTATCTATCTACAGTTGCCCTTCAGGGCACACAGTGCTTGGATGGACCATTGGCAGCCCAGTTAGCTGGCCCTACAGGCTTGGCCCCCCAAAGCGGCCGTGATGTGCGGCAACGCTATCTTGAATATTTTATGGGTAGGGGGGCCATTGCAATGCCTGATCATTTTTAACTAAATTATTGTCATAATAAAAAAAAATATAATGAAAACATCTTGTTTGCTTTTCTTTTGTTGTATTTGTTCTTTCTCCTAGGTCAGTGATGGTGAACCTTGGCACTCCAGATGTTTTGCAACTCCATTTCCCATGATGCTCAACTCCACTGCAGAGTGCCTGAGCAACATTAGAAATGTAGTTCCAAACCATCTGGGGTGCCAAGGTTCACCATCACTGTCCTAGGTTATACTAGTGCAGTTGTAGTGCCATGTTTTTTCCTAACAAGTAAATTACCATCATTTATAGAGTGTAAACACACACATTTTTTTAGGGGGGGGGGGGCAACATTGATATAAGAAGCCACACATTGTTTAGTTTTCCAAATTTTTTATAGGAGTATAAAATTTTTCTGGTTTGTATAAAAAAAAAAAAAAATTTTTGGGGGGATTTTAATTTTTTGTTTGTTTTATAAAACTCTGTACAAAAATGTACAACACGTACAATATAACTTTAGAAATAAAAGATTCCCCTCCCCAAAAACTAAACAAAACTTTTTTCAAATATCTACAAGTTTTAAACCCTCCCAAGAATATGTTACATTTTTTTCAGTCTTTTCTCCATGAGTTTGGTTGTTTGGCACATCTGGAACAGGTTGGCTTTTATGTTTTCAACCTCCCGAGAGCAGACCCTCACTTCTTTCATCAACATCTGGGCAGTGGGTCGGGTGAAGGTTGCTGGGGCCGCAGGCATTAAAGTCCCTTTAATTCGAAAAAAAAAACGTCTTACTAAATATACAGGCCTACATCTATTACCTGAGGCTGTGGTGTATGACACTGACCTGGTGAGTTGCCATTTCCCTCTTCAGCCACATCCTGCGGTTGTGGGTCTTGAGTTGGTGGTGCGGGGTTTGCAGCCTCGTGTCTCTTAGCTCTTTGAAGCCCTAGGAGATATAACCCAAAGGTAGACTTGTGTAACTAAATATATTTAGGCCTGAAAGAGGAATATTAATCATTCTTGGGAAGTGTGTTACAATTGTATTTAGGAAAATTTTTTAGAAGATGAACACATGATTGTATCCATTTCCCAAGATGGTAGATTAATCTCTTTTGGTCATGTTTCACACATGGAAACACACCAGGTATCCACTGGATCACCTGTGTGTGACACCATCAAAAGGTTGTTCTTGTGGCCCACACTTGTGCTAATGAGTCCAGATGTGTAAGCAGCTGCTGAGCATACTCTCGTAAACGTACACTGAATCTAGTTACATTAGTTAAATATAATTACCAACACCTACACAAACATGTTTATAATTAATTCTCACATCAACATTTCATGATGTCCTGTTTCATGTTCTTGGGCACAAGAATCCAACGTTGAAATCCTCGTTCAATACCACCCAAACGATGTTTTGGTGGAATACATTGCTAACTACATTTGAACATGCCTATTATTAGGAATGATCAAATGTAGTTCAAACAATGAATCGGACCAAAAGCTTGTGATTTAGTGAACGTTTGAACGACCATTTCTACGATCGATTCGTGTGTCCAAAAACATGAAATAGGACATCTTTTACTGTTCAAGATGTCCTGTTTCATGTTCTTGGGCACAAGAATCCAACGTTGAAATCCTCGTTCAATACCACCCAAGCGATGTTTTGGTGGAATACATTGCTAACTACATTTGAACATGCCTATTATTAGGAATGATCAAATGTAGTTCAAACAATGAATCGGACCAAAAGCTTGTGATTTAGTGAACGTTTGAACGACCATTTCTACGATCGATTCGTGTGTCCAAAAACATGAAACAGGACATCTTGAACTGTACTACATACATTATATAAAGAGCACATGCAGCACCACGGTATTCCCAAAAATCAGAGTTAATGTAAATCTACTTACTTTTTAATTTTTTTTATATTGCTCCGGCTCACGCAACCTAATGTCCGACCATCGTTTGCGGATCTGTTCCCTCGACCTGCGAACACCAAATTTCTGGAAGAGCGCTTTGACCACTTTATCCATGATCTTGGCCTTCACTTGATTCGGCTTTTTGTAGGGCCCATGTTTCGCGTCATAATCCTCCCTGAGCAATATGGTGACCATCTCCACCATCTCCTCAAAAGCCATGTTAGTGGCTTTATACCTTCTGGGTCTGGGCCTGCTTCCTTCCCCACTTTCCACTTCATGTCGTTGATTCTCCGCCATGTTTTCACTCTCCGTCATTAAGGACGAGTGAGAAGGGGCGGGGAAAGTAGTCTAACGAACGTCAGGGGCGGGAAAGCGTGCGGAGCGTCACTCATGCGCACTCTATATAACTCCAAAAAACATAGTTGAAAGCGACGTTCAGTGAGTGGAAGAAGGTCGGAAGCAACGAACGTGTAGATCGCGGGTACGTAACATTTTTCATACTTGATATGTCGAGGGTTGAGCGTCCCCGAACAGCAAATTTAGTGACCGTACAGACCTTTTATTTTGCCTGTGTCCAGGAGCATAAACCTAAACATTCACTGCATGTTCGGGGCCGGGGTTGGGCAATATGCATGTAACTTGGCGCTTGCTTCCCGTGCTGTTAGTACTGGCCGTGCACAAAGTGTAATTTTTGAAGTTTGAAAAAACATTTAAAAGTCAATCACGGCTATAATGAATTCTTGGCTCCCGGCAAATGGCAAGACATTGAAAAGTCATTTTTACCTAAAAACAAAAAACGTGGGGGTCCCCCCAAATTCGAGTTGCAGGCCCTTCAGGTCTGTCAAGGATTTTAAGGGGAACTCCACCCCCAATTCTGAAAAAAATGGCGTGGAGTCCCCCCAAAAATCCAGACCAGACCCTTTATCCGAGCACGCAACCTGGCCGGCCGCAGGGGAAGAGGGGGGGACGAGAGAGCGGCCCCCCTCCCTCCTGAACCGTACCAGGCCACATGCCCTCAACATGGGGAGGATGTCCCCATGTTGATGGGGACAAGGGCCTCATCCCCACAACCCTTGCCCGGTGGTTGTGGGGGTCTGCGGGCGGGGGGCTTATCGGAATCTGGAAGACCCCTTTACCAAAGGGGACCCCCAGATCCCGGCCCCCCCCTATGTGAATTGTTAAGGGGTACATTGTACCTCTACCATTTCACGAAGAAAGTGTACAAAATGTAAAAAATTACAAGAGTCAGTTTTTGACCATTCCTTTATTTTTGAGTTTGGCTTTCTTCCATCTTCTTCCTTCTTCTTTTCTCGCTTCGTGTTTCTTCATCCATCTTCCTCTTCCTCTTCATCTTCCTTCGGTGTTCTCGTCCGCATCTTGCTCCGGCTTCTTCTTTCTCCGGCCGCTCCGTTTGAATTGGAGGTTCCCGCTGTGTGACGCTTCAGTTCATCAGTTCTCCTCTTGGTCCGGCGACCCCGCCCCCCTCTGACGCACATAGATTTCACAGGTACTTTCTCCGTGCTGTCAGAGGGGGGCGGGTCCACCGGCTCGCAGCGGACCTAGAGGAGAACTGCATAACTTAAGCATCACACAGCGGGAAACTCCAATTCAAACGGAGCGGCGGGGAGAACAAAGAAGAAGCCGAAGCAAGATGCGGACGAGAAGCCCGAAGCAAGAAGGAAGATGAAGATGGAGATGAAAATGAAGAGGAAGATGGAGGAAGAAACTCGAATGCAGAAAAGAAGAAGGAAGAAGGTGGAAGAAAAACCAAACCAATAATAAAGGAATTGTCCAAAAACATGTATTGTCATTTTTTAGATATTGCCAAGTTTTGTGGTGAAATGGTAGGGGTACAATGTACCCCATTACCATTTCACATAGGGGGGGCGGGATCTGGGGGTCCCCTTTGTTAAAGGGGTCTTCCAGATTCCGATAAGCCCCCCGCCCGCAGACCCCCACAACCACCGGGCAAGGGTTGTGGGGATGAGGCCCTTGTCCCCATCAACATGGGGACATCCTCCCCATGTTGAGGGCATGTGGCCTGGTACGGTTCAGGAGGGAGGGGGGCCGCTCTCTCGTCCCCCCCTCTTCCCCTGTGGCCGGCCAGGTTGCGTGCTCGGATAAGGGTCTGTTATGGATTTTGGGGGGGGACTCCACGCCATTTTTTTCCAGAATTTGTGGTGGAGTTCCCCTTAAAATCCTTGCCAGACCTGAAGGGCCTGGTATGGATATTTGGGGGAACCACAAGGCTTTCCCAATGTTTGTATCAATGACTTTTCTATGTATTGCATTTGACAGGAGACAACAATTCATTATACCCAGGAGTGAATTTTGTGTTAATTTTGAATAAACACAAATGACACTTGGTGCAGGGACAGTTCGAGGTACTCCTTTATTTTTGGGGAGTCCTTTTAGTCCCCAGATTTTCAGGGCAACATTTGCTTCAATGGGGTTTGGGTTCGGGGTCAAGTTCGGGTAAAGTCAGGTCAAGAACTCTAGCTTTTTACAAAGTTTGCAAAAAAGAGTTCAACACAAACATCCAGGTGTTCACTCAACTCTATGATGACTGATCAATTGCTACGTTAGTGGCCTATATATGGTGAGAAAGATTTGGAGTAGTCCTGACTAACATTCCTTTTTTTTTTTTTTTTGGTTTTGAATTGCAGAGAAAATGCTGCGGATTCCAGCAAAAAGGTCAAGGAGGCTGCTTCAAATGGAGGAGGAGACCCAGGCCCTAATTAGGGAGGCTACTGTGGCACTCAGAGAGCCCCCCACCGCTGCAGAGGGATTTGCTGCCCTTATTGGGGAGAAACTGCCCTAAATGGAACTGGACCAGAGGCTTAAAAGTGAGACACTGATATTGAAGGTGGTAAATATGGGCATGTTGGGCAAACTGAAGGATTTCACCGACGTTGTGGACCTTTCATATTTGTTTGCTCAAGTTCCTGCCCCACTCCATGCTCCTGCCCCACTCCATGCTCCTGTCCCAGTCCCTGCTCCTGTCCCAGTCCCTGCTCCTGTACCAGTCCCTGCTCCTGCTCCAGTCCCTCCTCCACGGACACAGCCTCCAAGGAAGGCTGCAGGGAAGGTAAAAAAAAAAAACAGCAAATGAGCCCAGGATATGTGCCTCAGATGGGCCCAATTTTCGTCTTCACATCCTTTGGTGTTTGCTGTGGTGATCTGGGTCTGCACTAATTTCAGCAGGGTCTCCAGTGCTGTCTTCCTGGCTTCTTTATTTTTACTTTACATATGGTTTTGTTTTGGCTTACCTTTTAATTTGTTTTTAGGCCATAATAAATTGAATTTTTGTTTGAAGATACAAAATTAACATGTGTTTTTATTCTAAATAGCCAGTTTGGTAGTGAGTAGGCAGGGACAGTGGCTAAAAAATTTTGAAATTAACAAGGGACACTAACCTCATTGAGGGTAAATTAGAATAAATAATAATGTTGTGGTAACTTGACACACTCCAAAATAGCAAATAATATGGAAAAACAGTCTAAAATCAAATACCAAAAAAAAAAAAAAAAAAAAATGCACAAAAAAATGTAAAGTCCAAATTTTAGGGTATTTAGGGAGATCTGGCTTACAAAAAATATAGATTAATCATGATAAAACAATAAATACTAAAGACCAAACTTTTTCATAACTCTGGGAGAATATCAGCAGCAAGAGAATTGGATTATTGCAGCATTAGAACGAAGAAAAGAATGCGCTGCATTAAACGATGTAATAATTTCATGCATGACGAATGTGCCATCTCCATTCAGAACAGTAGTTTTACCAGAACGAGCGCTCCCTTCTCCTCACTTGCTTCTGATCATGCGCGTTTTTTTCACGTCGTTAAAGCCTACACACGATCATTTTTCATGACGAGAAAAACGACGACGTGCAAAACGGCGAGAAAAATTAGAGCAGGTTCTAATTTTTCTCGTCGTTTTTAATGCCGTTTTTCACGTCGAGAAAAACGACATAAAGCCCACAGACGATCGTTTTTCTCGGCGAAAGGAAAAAATGCAGTTTTTCTCGTCGAGAAAAACGGTCGTGTGTACGCGGCATGAGAATACAAATGGCTTTCAGTGGGATATGTTCAGTCTTATGCCGCGTACACATGATCGGTTTTCCCGTCGGAAAAACCTTGGATGGTTTTTCCGTCGGAATTCCGCTCAAGCTTGTCTTGCATACACACGGTCACACAAAAGTTCTCTGAACTTTCGAACGTTAAGAACGCGGTGACGTACAACACGACGAGGCGAGAAAAAGAAGTTCAATGCTTCCGAGCATGCGTGTTTTTTTCCCGTCGGAATTTCATACAGACGAACGGATTTCCCAATAGGAATTTTTTTCAGTTGGCAAAATAGAGAACCTGCTCTCAATCTTTTGCTGGTGGGAATTCCGACAGCAAAAGTCCGATGGAGCCTACACACGGTTGGAATTCCCGTTCAAAAGCTCACATCTGACTTTTTCTGTCGGGAATTCCGACCGTGTGTACGCGGCATTAGCTTCTAGCCATATTTTTTTTTATCCCGACTCCCATGCAAAGAGTCCTCCAACAGTTTACAGGCATGCTGTTGCACAGCTGTAATAATAACTGATGTAAAATAGTGGAGTAACAATAGCCATAGAAGCCCACACAGCTGCTATGGAGCCTGGGGGTGCGAAGGGGCCCCCATTGGGGAGTCTGTTAAGACACATTATGTGTGCATGTGTAGGCATGGTATTGCAGCACTCACTGGGTTTCTTTAAGCCACACAGCAGAGCAAAACAATCCTGTGCATACGTATTTTGTCTTTTCTACCATGCTGTGCTATAGAATCAGCACAGGGAGAGAGGAGAACAGCCTTTGATGGGCTGCTGCTGTGCAGACTGGACTGGACTCATCCCTGGCAACATTGCAAAGGGAGACTGCTGATTGGCTGTGTGGGATAGGATGATATTCATTAGCCACATGGTTGAATAGTAGGCCCTGCTCACTGCTTGATGGAACTCAATCTGCCAGGACCTGTAAGGCTAAAGTTACACCCGTGAAATGAGCAGATGAGCCTAATTTGTGTGGAAAACATTTTTCTGGAGCTTTCTCAGTATATTTTCTCCTATAGTTGATTTTAATTGCATTGTAAAGCCCTGTACACACGATTGGTTTTACCGATGAAAACAGCCCGATGGACTTTTTTCATCGGACAAACCGATCGTGTATGGGCCCCATCGTTTTTTTTTTCATCGGTGTAAAAAAATAGAACATGTTTTAATTTTATCCGATGGAAAAAAAACGATAGCAAATTACTATCGTCTGTGGGGAACTCCATCGGATAAAAAACCCACGCATGCTCAGAATCAAGTCGACGCATGCTCAGAAGCATTGAACTTCATTTTTTTCGGCTTGTCGGAGTGTTTTACGTCACAGCGTTTGGAACGGTCGGTTTTTTGAGTGATGGTGTGTAGGCAAGACTGATGGAAGTCAGCTTCATCGGATTTCCGATGGACAAATCCATCGGATTAGAATCCATAGGAAATCTGATCGTGTGTACGTGGCTTAAGAGTTATGGCATGCAGACCATCAAAAGAGGTCAATGCATGGGAGCACTCAAAGGCCACGGGATGGACTCGTCTATTGTACTTTTCAACATTTTTAAAAATCTATAAGGAAATCCGATCGTGTGTACAGGGCTTTAGTGTTTGCAGCCAGGGAGCGGCCAGGGAGCGGTAAAAATGGTTTATTGAACTGCAGTTTTACAATTGGCAAAACTTTACCATGGTGGTGCAGACTTTTAATGACTAAAACAGGTACTGAGAAGGCGACATATCAGCTCCTAGCCACCCTCTGAAAAGCAGTCAACTGCAGATCACCTTTCAGAAAGGTGGCTGCCACTAAGGCCCCTTTCACACTGGGGCGGTTTGCAGGCGCTATTTTGCTAAAAATAGCGCCTGCAAACCGAGTCTAAACAGCGGCTCCTGTCTCTCCAATGTGAAAGCCCAGAGGGCTTTCACACTGGAGCGGTGCGCTAACAGGACTTAAAAAAAAGTCCTGCTAGCCGCATCTTTGGAGCGGTGAGAGGAGCGGTGTGTTTACCGCTCCTACACCTCTCCTTCCCATTGAAATGAAAGGGGATACCGCGGTAATACCGCCCGCAAACCGCGGCTGTAGCCGCGGTTTGCGGGTGGTATTAACCCTTTTTCGGCCGCTAGCAGGGGTTAAAACCGCACCGCTAGCGGCCGAATACCTCAGCAATCCCGACGGTATATATAAAAATAGCGGCGCTATACCCCCACCGCCCCAGTGTGAAACCGGCCTAATGCAAATGATCCCTTACTGCTCTCTAAATTCTGCATTGGATGTCACTTGTTTATTACATCTGACAAAGGGGGATTGCTCCCCTAAAACGCTATGTATTCTTGGTACACTACTTCTTTGAAGGATAGGATCTTTTCCCCTATGAAAGGCAGTAAGTCGTTGTTACAATTGTTGGTACTTCAAGAGTGTTTATGAGTGTTTATGAGAAGAAACAGTGCCATGTGTCAGAAATAGTATAAGGGAGACAGTCTTGAAGTTACATGAAGGTATGCAGTATAATGTAGGTTCATGTACATATATCAGTAAATAAGGAATAAATATACTAATGCATTTCTCAGGGACGTTACAAAGTGTGAAGCAAATTAGCTTTATTGCTACTTTCAGCACTTCATTAAAAAATGAATTAAAAATATTGTACTGAAACTATGAATATATTGTTTCTGTCTACAACAAGGGCTCTTTATGCAAAAAATGGCATTACATGTGGAAGGAGGCCATGCAACGTGATTACTTTCCATGTTTAGCCTAAGAAAATACAGTGAAACTGTGGAATAACAGGACAGAAGCGTGTGTGTTGTGGAGCATTTTGTCGTCTTGTGTGCTAACTTTCATTTATTCAAAGCACCTTTATGAATCTTAACGTTACAACTACTTGACTTCTGTATGGTTTTGTGTTCTTCTATTAAAAGTGATATATTGCAGGCTCTCATACAATGTGGAGTTTATACTGAACTCAGCCCTCTCTGTAGTAAGTTATCTGGAAGTACACAGGCTACATCGATCTGTGCAAAAAGCAGCATTCATCTCAGAATTATACAACCGAAAAACAGCCAGCTGGACTGGGATTCGTGCTTTTAATTAAAGCAAATGTAAACAAGGAACATGGAAGGCAAAAGAGTGCTGCATGTATAACAAAGTAATCACAGCGCTGGAGCCAAGAACATGAAGAAAGATGGATGCTTTTTTAATTAAAGACACTCTGTCCTGTTTTTTGCACTTCCCATGTGTAGCTGTTTAATGGACATTTTAGACATCAGTACATTATAATATGGCTGGATCTTTTTAATTTAAGGTCGTTCTCTGTAAAATACATAATTTGCAAACTCCACTGCGATCACTTATTCCTATCTTCTGCTCATACCAAGAGGTGCATTTTCTTTCTTGCCAACAGAAAAAAAACTGCGATAACTCTTGGAGATGCATGCTTCTGCATGCTTTATTACATTCACATTATCATGTAAACAATTAGACTATATCCTATGCACCATGCCCACTCCTCCCACACATAATCCTGCCTACCCTATAGTGTTCGGAGAAACTTTTCAAATATGTTTAACAGTTCCACTGCTACATCTGCAATGCAAGTAACCCTTATGCAGCGTACACACGACCGTTTTTAATGACGAGAATTTTTTTTAAAATGGTCATTAAAAATGATCGTGTGTGGGCTTCAGAGCATTTTTCACGACGTGAAAAATGGCCATGAAAAAATTGGAACATGCTCTAATTTTTCTTGTCGTTTTTCATGTCGTCGTTTTTCTCGTCATGAAAAACGGCCGTGTGTAGGCTTTAACGACGTGAAAAAAAATGCGCATGCTCAGAATCAAGTATGAGACGGGAGCACTCGTTCTGGTAAAACTAGCATTCGTAATAGCACATTCATCACGCTGTAACGGACTGAAAAGCACGAGGCTGAAAAGCGCGAATCGTCTCACAAACTTTACCAACACAGGGATCAGCAAAAGCAGCCCAAAGGGTGGCGCCATCCAAATGGAACTTCCCCTTTATAGTGCCGTCGTACGTGTTGTACGTCACCGCGCTTTACTCAAGCATTTTTTTCCACGATAGTGTGTAGGCAAGGCAGGCTTGAGAAGAATCACTTTGAAAAAAACGCTGTTTTTTTCAATGACATTAAAAACAGTTGTGTGTACGCGGCATAAGACATTTTTGGATTAATCCTGAAATTCTGTCAAGTTATTGAGTGAAAACAAATCCAGTTGCTTAGTTTAAAATAATGAGAGATATTCTTACCTCCCAACTTTTTGGGATGAGCCAGAGGGACAGCTTTAATATGCAGGAAATGTATTGATTAAACCCACAAGTATTTTCACTGCTACTTTCACTTACTATGCTGGCCTTTCAGAATAAGAAATGCAATAATTTGGAGACTGGATCACAGGTGTAGTGTAGTACTGTATATAGCTCATATGGCAGTCCACACTTTCCGATGGATTTTTCCATCGGAAATCCGATGAAGCTGACTTCCATCAGTCTTGCCTACACACCATCAGTCAAAAATCCGACCGTCCCAAACGCTGTGATGTAAAACACTCCGACAAGCCGAGAAAAATAAAGTTCAATGCTTCTGAGCATGCGTCGACTTGATTCTGAGCATGCGTGTGTTTTTTGTCCGATGGAGTTCCACACAGACGATCGGAATTTGCTATAGTTTTTTTTCCCATCGGATAAATTTAAAACATGTTCTATTTTTTCTCACCGATGGAAAAAAGACCGATGGGGCCCATACACGATCGGTTTGTCCGATGAGAAAGGTCCATCGGACTGTTTTCATTGGTAAAACCGATCGTGTGTACACGGCTTAAGACATTTTTGGATTAATCCTGAAATTCTGTCAAGTTATTGAGTGAAAACAAATCCAGTTGCTTAATTTAAAATAATGAGAGATATTCTTACCTCCCAACTTTTTGGGATGAGCCAGAGGGACAGCTTTAATATGCAGGAAATGTATTGATTAAACCCACAAGTATTTTCACCGCTACTTTTACTTACTATGCTGGCCTTTCAGAATAAGAAATGCAATAATTTGGAGACTGGATCACAGGTGTAGTGTAGTACTGTATATAGCTCATATGGCAGTCCACACAGAGCTCTAAAAATGACTAAAAAAAGTGGCAACTGCTGAGAAAAGACAGACAGAGAGACTTGAATCAAAATGAAGGATATTCCCTTTGTATTAGCGGCATTTGGGATATATGGATAATCACTCCACTGTTAAAGTTGCTGGTAGCCTAGACACACGTTTTTCAGTCTCATGCTCATGCCAAGATATGTCTGTGAAGGACACCTGTAAAAATGTTGCAAAGTACAATAGACGAGTCCATCCCGTGGCCTTTGACTGCTCCCATGCCTTGACCTCTTTTGATGGTCTGCATGCCATAACTCTTAAGCCCTGTACACACGATCGGATTTCCTATGGATTCTAATCCGATGGATTTTTCCATCGGAAATCCGATGAAGCTGACTTCCATCAGTCTTGCCTACACACCATCAGTCAAAAATCCAACCGTCCCAAATGCTGTGACGTAAAACACTCCGACAAGCCGAGAAAAACAAAGTTCAATGCTTCTGAGCATGCGTCGACTTGATTCTGAGCATGCTTGGGTTTTTTTGTCCGATGGAGTTCCACACAGACGATCGGAATTTGCTATAGTTTTTTTCCCCATCGGATAAATTTAAAACATGTTCTATTTTTTCTCACCGATGGAAAAAAGACTGATGGGGCCCATACATGATCGGTTTGTCTGATGAGAAAAGTCCATCGGACTGTTTTCATCGGTAAAACCGATCATGTGTACACGGCATAAGTCCAACAACTTTGCAGGTCCTCCCCTGTATGATTAGATGCTGCACATCTACATCTACAAGTTGCTGTCATGTGCCAATGTCAGGTGGATTGAGCTGTAGCTACCTATCTCACACATGTTTTTGGTAAATAATTTTGTATCAAACATTGGTTTATTGTTTACTATATAAAGAAATGTAATAAATGTAGTGGCAGTCTGTAGAGTAGTTCTCCCTAATGTAGGTTGATATACCAGGTCCTATGCAAGGAGTCTACTGTAAACTGAGGGCACAAGAGGTTGTGCTACCCGATACTCGTTTCTATCTTGCGGCCTCAGGCCCTACCAGGTTGTATATAACCATGTGGCCTAATCAAATCACAGTTGCAGAGTCCATGTATTGGTGGGGAAGTGGAGTTCACACCCTAGAGGGCAGGTTAGAAACCACCAGCCATTAAAGTAGTTCTCCACCCTTCATTTCCAAATGTTTTGTTAAATACTTCTGTATCCCACATTGTTTTATTGTTTACTATATAAAGATTTGTATTAAATGTAGTGGCAGTCTCTAAAGTATCTCTCCCTAATGTGGGTTGATAAACCAGGTCCTACGCCAGGAGACTACAGTAAATTGAGGGCACAAGAGGTTGTGCTACCTGCTATTAGCTGCTATTTTGTGACCTTAGGGCCTATCAGGTTGTACAAGACAATGTGGCCTAATCAAATCATAATTGCACAGTCCATATGTTGGTGGGGAAATGGAGATGGGAGTTTACATCCTAGAGGGAAGGCTAGAATTTACCAGCCATTAAAGTAGTTCTCCACACTTCAATTTCTATGGAATTAACCTCTTCATGCCAGGAACCAATAGACACTATAATCTCCTCTCTCAGCCCCAGTAACCCTGTTTCAGGATGGGGATGCCGAACGTGACCTGCTCCTTTCCAGTCATTCGTGTCCTTCCATGACACATGACACATGAACATCATGTAGCGCTACCCATGCAGGAGCCGCTTGGTAGATTGTGTTCTCTTTTCTTCTGCCCCAACTCTAACAACAACCTGAGTCCCACTGTCACACTAGGTAAGCAAATTGATACTGCACTGCTACTGGGAACAGAAATATATATACCCTGCACACAACTAAGGTTCAGTATCAAAAAGCAAACATGAGACTGTTTAGTGGTAAATAAACCCAAAATATTAGTAAAGAAAAGGAAAAAAAATAGGGATATGGGCCCTACTCGGACTTTCAGCGGCACAGTAAACAATAGAGATGTATAAAACATATATAAATGTTTAATAGAAAAAGAGAACCACATAAATGAAATTGAATACAAGGACAATATAAGAATTAAACATCATACATATGAGTACATATAAATGATGAGAACCTGAGTGCATCAACGCGTTTCGCCTTGGGGCTTCTTTGGGACACAAATTCAGGAAAACAGTGGATGTAGAAGCAAGAAAGGGATCTCACTCTATATAAAAACAAAGACATTGATTTATAAATAAAATACTGACACATTCATTTGGGTAAGCATTGAGAGAAGGCCAAAGAACCAAAAATAGGCGTGAAAAAACATGAATAACAGGAAAGAAGAAGAAAAAAAAAGGGAGAGAGAAGAGGTACCTTATAACTACGATTCTTGGTTAGCGTGTAGCCAACATCGACATCCAATAGAGGAAAGAAACGAGTCACGTAAAGAATGTGCAATGTGGCGAAGCAAAAACTTTAAAAGTCACATATAGAGAAACTGGATATAAGAAGAAAGTTTTCCTTTTCAGCCGACAAATCCAAATAGAGGAAGTCACAGTGATAATTCAAAGTATCAGTAGGCTGGAATCCCTTACTCAAGAGGGCTATATAATACAGATCCCCCGAGTAGTAACTCTCTAAATAAAGGAAATACAAAAACAGACCATAGTAAATAAACATGCAAAAAAAAAAACACACAAAGATAGGATCAAAAAAGACCCGATTAAAAAAGAGCAGTATACAAAGAGCATATTACTTGTACTACTTACTTACTTCCCCCGGGAAACAAAGGGATTCCTGTGTTCTCAGGTACCCCTATACCGGGTGCTCTCCCTGACAATCCCGTTAATACCATACCTTTGACTCCCACTATTGAAGTGGATACTAGATCTAGCATTATTGACTGTGCACAGACCGTTGTTTCAACACGTTGCAGATCAGGAAATCTGGAAAGATTTCACAGTGGCTGATTTTAGGGCATTAAGAGACCTGGTCCTCCTATTGGAGGAAAACGAGAGCCATGTTCCTTAGGAAGCCACGGTAGAATCTGATGAAATGAGAGGCCTACGGGTACAGACTGCACAATACCAAAATTAACTAAAAACTCTAGGCTCTGCAGTAAAGAAAAAATCTACACAATTTCCATCTCTACACATGAACTCCAACATTTGGACTTTCTAAACTCAAACTACGAGGGAAATTGAACTCTCTACCCGCCATAAATCACGTAAGCATAATTTAAGCTTTAAGCATAGGACAGCTTTGAAGAGTCTGAGCAATAACTCCAATTTGGTGATCAAGCCCTCAGATAAGGGCGGTAATGTAGTTGTGATGGATAAGTTACAATATAGAAATATGTGCTGGGAAATTTTGAAAAATAGGTCCTGGTACAAACCGATCTCGGCAGATATTGTTATTAAGTTTAATCAAGAATTTAATGACACCATACAGCTCACTTACGCCGAGGGCTTGATCATATTCAAGGGGATTCAGGTCATAATGCATAAAAATCGGCACAATCCTCCTGGACGTCCTATCGTATCAGGTATGGGATCTAAAACTGCCAGTAAATTTGTAGACGAATATCTTCGTCCTCATGTAACCACCCTGCCCTCATACATCAAAGATACGTGGGACCTTCTCAAAAATCTAGATGGTCTTTGTGTACCTCCAGGGTGCCTCCTTGTCGCTATTGACATTGAGGCCCTGTACTCGTCCATCCCGCACAACCTTGGAATGAGCGTAATTTCCACATTTTTTAATGAAAGGGGTCCGAACTCAGTTGGTCTCAACCATTTTATTTTGCAACTTTTGTCTCATATTCTCAACAAAAAATGTTTTTTCGTTTGATGAGTCCCACTTCCTCCAGGTACAGGGAGTCGCTATGGGGACGTGCTGTGCATCCTCATATGCGAACCTGTACCTGGGGGGGTGGGAATGAGACCTTTTTTTCCAGTGAAGACCATCTTCACCTCCTCTCCAACATTTTGCGATGGTTTCGCTATATTGACGACGTTTTGATGTTGTGGGCGGGATCTAGGCATACACTCCAATTATTCATGCAAATGTTGAACAGAAACAATTATAACCTAAAATTCACTATGGAGTAAGATGAGAGTAGAATCGCTTATCTTGATGTGACCATTAGCGTTCACAAAGATGGGGCTGTTAGCACCTCGTTATATCGTAAACCCACTGCAGGGAATACGATTCTACACGCCTCCAGCGCACGCCCAAATGCACTGATCCAGAGTATTCCCTTTGGTCAATACCTACGTTTGAAACCAGATTGTTTGACGGACATTAGTTTCAAACAAGAGGCTGACCTGCTGTATCAACACTTATTGGCAAGAGGGTACAGTCGTACCTGCCTCAAAAAGGCCTTCAAAAAAGCCCAGGGACAGTCGAGATCTGCGATTCTATTCTCTAAAGAGAAAAAGACTGACTCCAATATAGTGAGACTGATCACAACATTCTGCTGTGCGTTCTGACATCCAAAAGCACTGGCACATCCTGGCAACAGATCCTATACTTTGTAAATATATATATCAAATTACATATAGACGCTCGGGGTCGATCAAGGATCGGTTAGTGCACAGCCAATATTCCAAATCGCATGACAAACAGTGGGACCAACCAGGTCTGTTTGCATGCGGTAATTGCAACTACTGTTATTTGCTGTTACAAGGATCTTCTGTTACACTCCCCAATGGCCTAAACCACACTCTGCGACACCATGTATCCTGCCTGACCAAGGGGTCATTTACATTATCTTTTGCCGGTGTGGAGCCTTCTGCATCGGCAAAACGATTAGACCCCTTTGGAAAAGGATCAAGGACCATGTATATTACGCCACCAATGGCCTTCTAAATACGGCAATTGGCCATCATATGGCGTTTAAACATAAATACCAATATGAGTCCTATCCGTTCAAGGTTGCCGTCCTCGATCGTATCTATGAGGACCATCGAGGAGGCAACTTTGATCAGAAGGTGCTGCAGAGGGAGACGCAATGGGTCTATAATTTACAGGCCACAGTATATCCTGGCCTAAATGATATGCTAAGTTTCAAACCCTTTTTGTAGACTCTTTAACTCTAGGTCACTCCTGCCCCTGTTTATGAGTTTTCGATTTGTGCCTTAACCACTTAAGCCCCGGACCAATACGGGCCATTATGACCAGGCCCCTTTTTGCGATTCGGCACTGCGTCGCTTTAACTGACAATTGCGCGGTCGTGCAACGTGGCTCCCAAACAAAATTGGCGTCCTTTTTTTCCCACAAATAGAGCTTTCTTTTGGTGATATTTGATCACCTCTGCGGTTTTTATTTTTTGCGCTATAAACAAAAATAGAGCGAAAATTTTGAAAAAAATTACATATTTTTTACTTTTTGCTATAATAAATATCCCCAAAAAATATATAAAAAATTTTTTTTTTCCTCAGTTTAGGCCGATACGTATTCTTCTACATATTTTTGGTAAAAAAAATCGCAAACGCCGTTTATTGATTGGTTTGCGCAAAAATTATAGCGTTTACAAAATAGGGTATAGTTTTAAGGCATTTTTATCAATTTTTTTTTTTTACTAGTAATGGCGGCGATCAGCAATTTTTTTCGTGACTGGGACATTATGGCGGACACATCGGACACTTTTGACACATTTTTGGGACCATTGTCATTTTCACAGCGAACAGTGCAATAAAAATGCACTGGTTACTGTGAAAATGACACTGGCAGTGAAGGGGTTAACCACTAGTGGCGCTGGAGGGGTTAAGTGTGCCTAGGGGCATGTTACTAACTGAGGGGGGGTATGGCTACGACTGACACGTCACCGATCTCCGCTCTGATTACACAGAGCGGAGATCGCTGACATTGTCAGTAGAGGAGCGGGGAGATGTTGTGTTTACACACACATCTCCCCGCTCCGAACCTCCGTGAGACGATCGCGGGGATCCCCGCGGCGATCGAGTCCGCGGGACCCACGGTCCCACTCACGGGGAAGGCAGGGGGGTCGCGAGTGCGCCGCCGGTGGCGTGCGGCCCCAACGTCGGCAGTTAAAGGGCCACGTACAGGTACGTGATTGTGCCTGTATGAGCCATTCTGCCGACGTATATCGGCGTGAAGAGGTCGTTAAGTGGTTAAGCCCCGTACACACGATCCGAGTATCGCACGAAAAATGTCGTCTGAGGAAGAATCGTACGATAATCGGATCGTTAGTACAGAGCTTTGAGAGCCGATCATGACAGTTCATCCGATATTATTTTATCGGACATGCACGAAAATTTTCCTTGTACGATAACAAATTGTACGATTTTCGTTTAGTCAGTATAGTTGTCGTCCGAAAATACAATACAAATACATTACAACACATGACATCACTTCTGATTTTTTTTTTCTGTCGTACGAGAATTTTCGTGACGTTAATAACCTATTTAATTTTACTTGCGACTATTAAGCGAAAAAAGACGTACGATCTGTCGTACGATATTCGGATCGTGTGTACGGGGCGCTATATGTTTGCTTTTTTTTATTTTTGTTTCTGTCTGTTCCTGATCTGGATTCCCTGTTTCCTAAATATCTGACACTGTCAGAGAAGTTCGAAAAATTGTGTTAATTTATACCTGATCTATAAACAATTGAATGATTATCATGGAATATTGAATATTATTAATGTATTTTGTAAACAATATTTACTATTAATCTATGTACTTTATATGACTTCTTTGTGAATTAATATTGATACAAATACCAAGGACGAGGCATACACATTTGGATGAGGCATTGAATTTTTCTAGGCCATTTTTCCACTGGATACGTGTGTTTGAATGACAGTTCTCCCCCCCCCCTTTTTTTTTTTCCTTTGGAAGAGGCCTGACTGGCATGCACAGTGTCCTGACCTCCACCCGGGATTACTCCTTCGGGATAATTTCGGGTGGGGACTGCATGCCAAGCCTTCTCGTCCAACATCATATATCCAATTAGGATGTATGTCAAGTGTGCCCACCATGGTGACCTGCTGGCGTTTTGCCATTATGTTTACGCATATTTATTTTTTCTTTTGTTGTTATAATGGGGCCTCAATTTTCTCTGCCTTTATATTACTTGCCCCTTTCTCCTCTCCCCTCTTTCCTCCTCTGTGGGTGAGGATGTGCGACGCGCCTGAGGCGTATCACCCCTTACGGTATCTGCCGGCGGACGTTTTGGGTATTTACACTACGTGCCGCCGTGCCGCAATGCGGGCATTATGTCACGTTGCTGGATGCGTGATTTGACGCCATTACGCAGTAACTATGCCGCAATGCAGGGATTGTTATAAAGGGGGGGGGGGGGTGGTAGGACATTGCTTGCATACACGCCTTTTTTTTTTTCCTGTTGGACACAGCTGTATGATGCAATAAGAGCGGGACTTACCCTCTGACCTCTCCAGGGCGGGATTTTCTGCGGCCGTTTTGGCGCCAATTTTGGCTTTAAATGGCAGTGATCTCTCCACCTTGCTTCTGTGTAGAGCCCTTTCTTTGTGCTCTCCCCTGGGGATTACTTTGAACCTACCCAGTCTAATAGTAAATAATATGCTCTTTGTATACTGCTCTTTTGTGATCGGGTCTTTTTTGATCCTATCTTTGTGTGTGTGTTTTTTTTTTTTTTTTTGTTCATGTTTATTTACTATGGTCTGTTAAGGATTCCAGCCTACTGATACTTTGAATTATCACTGTGACTTCCTCTATTTGGATTTGTCGGCTGAAAAGGAAGACTTTCTTCTTATATCCAGTTTCTCTATATGTGACTTTTGAAGTCATACGTACCGTTTACTTGGAAATTACAGGTAGCCATCTTTATGTGTGTGTGGGGTGCCCTTTTTATTTTTTACTAACTGTCCAACTTGACTCTGGATTAGGTATTAATTATACCTGTCTTATTTTTAGCTGGTTTCCCCATTTTTGCTTCGCCAGCATTGCACATTCTTTACGTGGCTCATTTCTTTCCTCTATTGGATGTGGATGTTGGCTACACGCTAACCAAGAATCGTAGTTATAAGGTACCTCTACTCTCTCCCTTTTTTTTCTTCTTCTTCTTCCCTTTTATTCATGTTTTTTCACGCCTATTTTTGTTTTTTTAGCCTTCCTTTAACCACTTAAGCCCCGGACCATTTGGTAGCTAGAGGACCAGAGGTGAATTCAGAATTTTGCACTGCGCTGCTTTAACTGTAAATTGTGCGGACATGCAATGTTGTACCCAAACGAAATTTGCGTCCTTTTCTTCCCACAAATAGAGCTTTCTTTTAATGGTATTTGATTGCCTCTGCGATTTTTATTTTTTGCGATATAAACGGAAAAAGACCGAAAATTTTGAAAAAATATGATATTTTCTACTTTTTGTTATAAGAAAAATCGAATAAACTCAATTGTAGTCATACATTTAGGCCAAAATGTATTCAGCCACATGTTTTTAGTAAAAAAATGTCAATAAGCGTATATTTATTGGTTTGCGCAAAAGTTATAGAGTTTACAAACTAGGGTACATTTTCTGAAATTTACACAGCTTTAAATTTATGACTGCCTATCTCATTTCTTGAGGTGCTAAAATGACAGGGCAGTACAACCCCCCCCAAATGACCCCATTTTAGAAAGTAGACACCCCAAGGAAATTGCTGAGAGGCCTGTTGAGCCCATTGAATATAATTTTTTTTGTCCCAAGTGATTGAATAATGACAAAAAAAAAAAAAAAAATACAAAAAGTTGTCACTTAATGATATATTGCTCACACATGCCATGGTTATATGTGGAATTACACCCCAAAATACATTTTTCTGCTTCTCCTGAGTACGGGGATACCACATGTGTGGGACTTTTTAGGAGCCTAGCCGCGTACGGGACCCCGAAAACCAAGCACCGCCTTCAGGATTTCTAGGCACAAATTTTTGATTTCACTCCTCACTACCTATCACAGTTTCGAAGGCCATAAAATGCCAAAATCGCACAAAACCCCCCCAAATGACCTCATTTTGGAATATAGACACCCCAAGCTATTTGCTGAGAGGAATGGCGAGTATTTTACAGCTCTCATTTTCTTTTGAAAATGAAGAAAGAAAATATATATATATATATATATTTTTTTTCAATTTTCAAAACTTTGTAACAAAAAGCGAGATCTGCAAAATACTCACAATACCTCTCAGCAAATAGCTTGGGGTGTCTACTTTCCAAAATGGGGTCATTTGGGGGGGGTTGTGCTATCTGGGCATTCCATGGCCTCCGAAACTGTGATAGGCAGTGAGAAGTGAAATCAAAAATTTACACCCTTAGAAAGCCTGAAGGCGGTGCTTGGTTTTTGGGGTCCCGTACGTGGCTAGGCTCCCAAAAAGTCTCACACATGTGGTATCCCCGTACTCAGGAGAAGCAACAGAATGTATTTTGGGGTGTAATTCCACATATGCACATGGCATGTTTGAGCAATATATCATTTAGTGACAACTTTGTGCAAAAAAAAAAAAAAAAATTGTCGTTTTTCCGCAACTTGTGTCAACATATAAAATATTCCATGGACTCGACATGCCTCTCAGTATATAGCTTGGGGTGTCTACTTTCCAAAATGGGGTCATTTGGGGGGGTTTTGAACTGTTCTGGCATTTTATACACAACATTAGGAAGCTTACATCCACTCTTCTAACCACTTGAAGACAAAGCCCTTTTTGACACTTTTTGTTTACATGAAAACATTTTTTTTTTTGCAAGAAAATTATGTTGAACCCCCAAACATTATATATATTTTTAAAGCAAAGGCCCTACAGATTAAAATGGTGGGTGTTGCATTTTTTTTTCTACACAGTATTTGTGCAGCGATTTTTCAAACGCATTTTTTGGGTTAAAAAATACACTTTTTTTAATTTTAATGCACTAAAACACACTATATTGCCCAAATGTTTGATGAAATAAAAAAGATGATCTTAGACCGAGTACATAGATACCAAACACGACATGCTTTAAAATTTCGCACAAACGCGCATTGGCGACAAACTACATACATTTTTAAAAGCCTTTAAAAGCCTTTACAGGTTACCCCAGTAGATTTACAGAGGAGGTCTACTGCTAAAATGATTGCCCTCGATCTGACCTTCGCGGTGATACCTCACATGCATGGTGCAATTGCTGTTTACATATGACGCCAGACCGACGCTTGCGTTCGCCATTGGGCAAGAGCAGGGCAGGACAGGGGTGCTTTTTTTTTTCTTTTTTTTTTTATTATTAATTTTGCTTTTTTATTTTATTTTTAAATTGTTCCTTCCAAGTATTTTTTTTTTTTATCATTTTTATTGTTATCTCAGGGAATGTATATATCCCCTATGATAGCAATAGGTAGTGACAGGTACTCTTTTTTTGAAAAAACTGGGGTCTTCTAGACCCTAGATTTTTCCTCTGCCCTCAAAGCATCTGACCACACCAAGATCGGTGTGATAAAATGCTTTCCCAATTTCCCAATGGCGCTTTTTATATCCGGGGGGGGGCATTCCCTCCCACTGCTTGTAAAAGCAGTCCAGAGGCTAATTAGCCGCTAGGATTGCTTTTACATGAAAGCCGGCCGCAGGCTGAAAAGAATGATACCAAGATGATACCTAAACCCGCAGGCATCATTCTGGTATAAACATTCAAAGTCCAGCAACATACCAGTACGTTGCTGGTCCTTGTTGGACATGTATTGTAATCTTTTTATTTCATGCAGCCAGTTGGCTGAACGAAAAAAGAGATTGATCGGTGGGTATGCCCACCATTAGAATACCGCCCTTCATCCACCCACTTCCAATGATGGGCATACACGCACCATTTATATATGCCGAAGCATGGGGGCATCCTCCCGCAAAAAAGTTATGCCGCACACACATGGTCGGACTTTTCCACGGGCAAGCCTCCGTCGGAATTTCGACCGTATGTACGCGGCATTAGGAGCAAAATCGCTCCTCCGCCCCCTGCTGCCCCAATGCTTTGGCATATTTGCTTTTTTTTTTTTAACTGTGGTGGTGAAATCACCTCCTACAGCACTGGAGTCGCAGGGATCAGGCCTGTCTCTGCGAACGCTGCAGTTATGTGTGTTTTTGTTTTGTAAGTGACAGTGATCGATCGATACTGCACTTGGGTGGCCTGGGCTGGACGGAGGGGCAAAACGCAGGTGCCAGCAGGTTTCTGAGCTGATCCCGCTAACACTGCGTTTTTGGGAACCCTAAACTGCTGGGGACGCTAGTATAGATCTGATCAGATCAGATATTGATCTGTTCAGATACTATACCACTAAGGGGGGTGTATGCTTCACGCGTGGGTGTTAGCGTTACTGGCACTAACCTGACGCTGCCTGGGGTGTGACTCAGACCCTCTCTGACGCTAAAACCTAATTGATATCACCCGCCGGGCGATCAGGGGGTTAAACCTTTATTGGGTTATATACACGGCGGGTGCCCTGACACTATAAAAAGCAAACTAACTAACCAGCGTCACCCGTAACACTTATATGGTGATCACTGGTGAAAGGGTTAACTAGGGGCAATCAGGGGGTTAAAACCTTTATTAGATAATATATGGGGGTACCTGACGCTATAAAAACCTGCGGCGAACCTAAAAAAAATTACCAGCTACCGATCTGCATCACCGACACTAAGACAGCGTTTAGAAAAACGATTGCTTAGCGACAGTGGTGATGGGGGTGAAAGGGTTACCTGGGGGGCGATCAAGGGGGTTAAACCTTTATTAGATAATATATTGGGGTACCTGACGCTATAAAAACATGCGGCGAACCTAAAAAAAATTACTGGCTACGATCTGCATCACCGACACTAAGACAGCGTTTAGAAAAACAATTGCTTAGCGACAGTGGTGATAGGGGGTGAAAGGGTTACCTGGGGGGCGATCAAGGGGGTTAAACCTTTATTAGATAATATATTGGGGTACCTGACGCTATAAAAACCTGCGGCGAACCTAAAAAAAATTACTGGCTACGATCTGCATCACCGACACTAAGACAGCGTTTAGAAAAACAATTGCTTAGCGACAGTGGTGATAGGGGGTGAAAGGGTTACCTGGGGGGCGATCAAGGGGGTTAAACCTTTATTAGATAATATATTGGGGTACCTGACGCTATAAAAACCTGCGGCGAACCTAAAAAAAATTACTGGCTGCCGATCGGCATCACTGACGCTAAGACAGCGATCAGAAAAATGATCGCTAAGCGACAGTGGTGATAGGGGGTGAAAGGGTTATCTGGGGGGTGATCAGGGGGTTAAACCTTTATTAGGATGGGTTAGGGGGCTACACTGGACCTAAGACTAAACTTTGGTGACACTTTTACAGTCACAAATGTCACTGATTGCAGTGATCACTAAATAAATGGTCACTGCAATCAGTGACACTGTGACTGGGGGCTGGGGGGGTGATCTGGGGGGTGATCTGGGGTGTCTGGGGGGGCCTGGGGGGGCGATTTATGTCCCTATGTGTCCTGGTGTCAGTGTAGTGTTGTGTGCACTGACCTGATGTCTTCTCTTGTACGGCGCTCGGTATATGTGCCAGATTCTTCTCCATTCGCTCTCCCTTTAATGTATCTCCCCTCCGTCTCTGCAAAGCTGCTCCGATGTTTTGATCTTTTCAGTCCCACTGTACTGGGATAGTCTCCCTGCAGTCCTTCACTCCTGTACTCCCCTCTTATCAGACCATTTTATCTCTTTGCCGATACCAGCACTCCAACTGCTCAGCCTAAGATATATTATCTTCTCTCTCCCCCAACACGGGCACAGCTGATCAGCTACATTCCAATGGGATGTACAATTAACTCTACACTGTTCAGCAGATGCCTTTTATCTTGTGCCCTATATAATGTGCTCTGCACCCCTCCCCATGTAATGTGCCCTGCACCCCTCTCCTACATGTAACATGTACCGCCATACACTCTGCACCCCTCTCCTACATGTAACATGTACCGCCATACACTCCGCACCACTCTCCTACATGTACCGCCATACACTCTGCACCCCTCTCCTACATGTAACACCCACCGCCATACACTCTGCACCCCTCTCCTACATTTACCACCCACCACCATACACTCTGCACCCCTCTCCTACATGTACCACCCACCACCATACACTCTGCACCCCTCTCTTACATGTACCGCCATACACTCTGCACCCCTCTCCTACATGTACCACCCACTGCCATACACTCCACACCCCTCTCCTACATGTACCACCCAATGCCATACACTCTGCACCCCTCTCCTACATGTACCACCCACCACCATACACTCTGTACCCCTCTCTTACATGTACTGCCATACACTCTGCACCCCTCTCCTACATGTACCACCCACTGCCATACACTCCACACCCCTCTCCTACATGTACCACCCAACGCCATACACTCTGCACCCCTCTTCTACATGTAACACCCACTTTCATACACTCGGCACCCCTCTCCTACACGTACCACCCACCGCCATACACTCTGCACCCCTTTCCTACATGTACCACCCACCACCATACACACTGCACCCCTCTCCTACATGTACCGCCATACACTCTGCACTCCTCTCCTACATGTACCACCCACCACCATACACTCTGCATCCCTCTCCTACATGTAACACCCACCACCATACACTCTGCACCCCTCTCCTACATGTACCACCCACCGCCATACATTACTGTTACCAATGAATATATGGGCATTTAAAGGAGCACCTACAATATGTAATGCATAATTTATACCAGAAGATTGAAAGGCGCTTATTGATTAGTTGCTATGGGCTACAGTATTTTGCACATTGCTGTTTGTATTATGAAACCCCACTTGTTTCCTAACCAATTGGATTTAATTTCATTTTAATTACTTTAAATTAAATTTGATTTTAAAATATTTTAAAATTCTTCTTTAATTTGAGTATTATATGTTTTATAGTGACATTTTTATTTGCAGTCTTTGATTCTGTCACATATGATGTTAGATCATGGTATTGTAAAGCTGTTTAAAGCAATGTAGAAATTTCTTAATTTTTAATTGCATTGATTTTTTCTCTCGCTAAATACTCCTGACGCTATGGATGGAAGCAAGTAGAATACAGGGGACGGAGTGGGTGGATTATATAAGGGGTGGGGCTTATGAGAAGTGGAAGGGGTCAAAAAGGAGGGGCGGAGTCTGGTGCCCCCCATCCTCAAACTTCACCAGCCGCCACTGTTGTGCATCATCTTTAGAAGAGGCTTCCTTCTGGGACGACAGCCATGCAGACCAATTTGATGCAGTGTGCAGCGTATGGTCTGAGCACTTACAGGCTGACCCCTCACCCCTTCTACCTCTGCAGCAACGCTGGCAGCACTCATACATCTATTTCCCAAAGACAACCCTGGATATGATGCTGAGCAGGTGCACTTAACTTCTTTGGTCCATCATGGCAAGGCCTGTTCTGAGTGGAACCTGTCCTGTTAAACCGCTGTATGGTCTTGGCCACTGTGCTGCAGATCAGTTTCAGGGTCTTGGCAATCTTCTTACAGCCTAGGCTATCTTTATGTAGAGCAATAATTCATTTTTTCAGATCCTCAGAGAGTTCTTTGCCAAGAGGTGCCATGTTGAACTTCCAGTGACCAGTATGAGAGAGTGAGAGCGATAACACCAAATTTAACACATCTGCTCCCCATTCACACTTTGTAACACTAACGAGTAACATGACACAGGGGAGGGAAAATGGCTAATTGGGCCCAATTTGGACATTTTCACATAGGGGTGTACTCACTTTTGTTGCCAGTGGTTTAGACATTAATGGCTGTGTGTTGAGTTATTTTGAGGGTACATCAAATTTACAAGCTGTGCACTCACTACTTTACATTGTAGCAAAGTGTCATTTCTTCAATGTTGTCACATGAAAAGATATAATAAAATATTTAAAAAAATGTGAGGGGTGTACTCACTTTTGTGAGATACTGTATACAGTGATGGCAGTGTAAATATATACAGTGGGTACAGAAAGTATTCAGACCCCCTTAAATTTTTCACTCTTTGCTATATTGCAGCCATTTGCTAGAATCCTTTAAGTTCATTTTTTCCTCATTAATGTACACACAGATCCCCATATTGACAGAAAAACACAGAATTGTTGACATTTTTGCAGATTTATTAAAAAAGAAAAACTGAAATATCACATGGTCCTAAGTATTCAGACCCTTTGCTCAGTATTTAGTAGAAGCACCCTTTTGATCTAATACAGCCATGAGTCTTTTTGGGAAAGATGCAACACATTTTTCACACCTGGATTTGGGGATCCTCTGCCATTCCTCCTTGCAGATCCTCTCCAGTTCTGTCAGTTGGATGGTAAACGTTGGTGGACAGACATTTTTAGGTCTCTCCAGAGATGCTCAATTGGGTTTAAGTCAAGGCTCTGGCTGGGCCATTCAAGAACAGTCACAGAGTTGTGAAGCCACTCCTTCGTTATTTTAGCTGTATGCTTAAGGTCATTGTCTTGTTGGAAGGTAAACCTTCAGCCCAGTCTGAGGTCCTGAGCACTCTGGAGAAGGTTTTCATCCAGGATATCCCTGTACTTGGCCGCATTCATCTTTACCTTGATTGCAACCGTCGTCCTGTCCCTGCAGCTGAAAAACACCCCCACAGCATGATGCTGCCACCACCATGCTTCACTGTTGGGACTGTATTGGACAGGTGATGAGCAGTGCCTGGTTTTCTCCACACATACCGCTTAAAATTAAGGCCAAAAAGTTCTATCTTGATCTCAGCAGATCAGAGAATCTTATTTCTCACCATCTTGGAGTCCTTCAGGTGTTTTTTTAGCAAACTCCATGCGGGCTTTCATGTGTCTTGCACTGAGGAGAGGCTTCCGTCGGGCCACTTGGCCATAAAGCCCCGACTGGTGGAGGGCTGCAGTGATGGTTGACTTTCTACAACTTTCTCCCATCTCCTGACTGCATCTCTGGAGCTCAGCCACAGTGATCTTTGGGTTCTTCTTTACCTCTCTAACCAAGGCTCTTCTCCCCCGATAGCTCAGTTTGGCCGGAGGGCCAGCTCTAGGAAGGGTTCTGGTCGTCCCAAACGTTTTCCATTCAAGGATTATGGAGACCACTGTGCTCTTAGGAAACTTAAGTGCAGCAGAAATGTTTTTGTAACCTTGGCCAGATCTGTGCCTTGCCACAATTCTGTCTCTGAGCTCTTCAGGCAGTTCCTTTGACCTCATGATTCATCTATTGCTCTGACATGCACTGTGAGCTGTAAGGTCTTATATAGACAGGTGTGTGGCTTTTCTAATCAAGTCCAATCAGTATAATAAAACACAGCTGGACTCAAATGAAGGTGTAGAACCATCTCAAGGATGATCAGAAGAAATGGACAGCACCTGAGTTAAATATATGAGTGTTACAGCAAAGGGTCGGAATACTTAGGACCATGTGATATTTCAGTTTTTCTTTTTTAATAAATCTGCAAAAATTTCAACAATTCTGTGTTTTTCTGTCAATATGAGTTGCTGGGTGTACATTAATGAGGAAAAAAAAATGAACTTAAATGATTTTAGCAAATGACTGCAATATAACAAAGAGTGAAAACTTAAGGGGGTCTGAATACTTTCCGTACCCACTGTATATATATATATATATATATATATATATATTATATATATATATTATATATATATATATATATATATATATATATATATATATATATTGCAGTCAGTGTACAGTATATAATACAGTGCATTGAAGTGGTTAAGGGGAACCCTATGACCTTTTTAAAGGCATGGGTTCCCCCCAAAATCCATACCAGACCCTTATCTGAGCAAACAGCCTGGCAGGCCAGAAAAGGGAAGGTGAGCGTCCCCCCTCTGAACCATACCAGACCGCTTGCCCTCAACATGGGAAGGGTGCTTTGGGGTCCCCCCAAAGCACCTTATCCCCATGTTGATGGGGAAAAGAGCCGCTTCACGACAACCCTAGCCATTGGTTGTCAGGGTCTGCGGGTGGGGGCTTATCGGAATCTGGAAGCCCCCTTTAACAAGGGGTCCCCCAGATCCTGCCCCCCTATGTGAATGGGTATTGGGTACATTGTCCCCCTACTCATTCACGAAATAGTGTCAAAAAGTAAAAACCACAATAGACAGTTTTTGACAATTCCTTTATTAAAAAAGGAAAATAAAGTGTCCATCCATCTTCAATCATGCCGCCCAACGAACCCTGAAAATAGAAAAAAAAAAACAACGTTGCCTCAATGGGAAGCCTCCCAACGGCTGCTGTCACTTTGCTGTGACATCTGTTATATAGGCAAGGGCGGGGCCACCCGGAGACATAACAGAGTGACCCCGCCCCCTTCTAATGTGATGCCGGGGGGGTCATCTGGTTATGTCAGGTTACGTCAGTGGGTGGGGGTGGGCCCTTGCCTATATAACAGCTGTCAAGACAGCAGTTGCCGGAAGGCCTCTAATGGAGGCAGAGTTTTTTTGTTTTACTTTTTATTTTTCGGGTCCTTCGGGCTGCTTGATTAAAGATGGATGGATATCGCGGGACACTTTTTATAATAAGGGAATTGTCAAAAACTGTATGTTTTTTTTTCTTTTGACACTTTTTAGGGTGAATGGGTGGTGCTTGTGACAGGAGGGTCACTTTGGACACAGGGTGAGGCAGGAAATAATGGACATTAAGAAATATATCGTGGGCTACCTAAAATGGGTCTGTAATATTTATCCACCATATCCCCAAGGATATCTGTAAAGGACTATTTACTGTTTCTGAACTCAACAGGTTAATTGAGAGCAGGGATGAGCCGAACACCCCCCTGTTCGGTTCGCACCAGAACCTGCGAACAGACAGAATGTTCGTGTGAACTTTAGAACCCTATTAAATACAATGGACTCGAACGTTCGAAATCTAAAGTGCTAATTTTAAAGGCTAATATGCAATTTATTGTCCTAAAAAGTGTTTGGGGACCCGGGCCCTGCCCCAGGGGACATGTATCAATGCAAAAAAAGGTTTAAAAAATAGACATTTTTACCAGAGCGGTGATTTTAATAATGCTTAAAATGAAAAAATAAAAGTGAAATATTCCTTTAAATTTCGTACCTGGGGGGTGTGTATGATATGCATGTAAAGTGGAGCATGTTTCCCGTGCTTAGAACTGTCCCTGCACAAAGTGTCATTTTTGAAGGAAAAAAAAGTCATTTAAAACTCACTCGCGGCTATAATGAATTGTCGGCTTTTATCAATACATAGAAAAGTCATTGATAAAGAAAAAAAAAAAAGCGTGGGGGTTCCCCCACGCTTTTTTTTTTTTTTTTTTATCAATGACTTTTCTATGTATTGATAAAAGCCGACAATTCATTAATAGCCGCGAGTGCGTTTTAAATGACTTTTTTTTCTTCAAAAATGACACTTTATGCAGGGACAGTTCTAAGCACGGGAAACATGCGCCACTTTACATGCATATCATACACACCCCCTAGGTACGAAATTTAAAGGAATATTTCACTTTTATTTTTTCATTTTAAGCATTATTAAAATCACTGCTCCTAAAAAAACGGCCGTTTTTAAAACTTTTTTTTGCATTGATACATGTCCCCTGGGGCAGGACCCAGGTCCCCAAACACTTTTTAAGACAATAACTTGCATATAAGCCTTTATAATTAGCACTTTAGATTTCTCCCATAGACTTTTCGAATTTGCCGCGAACACCCCAAATTGTTCGTTGTTCGGCGAATTGGCGAACAGGCAATGTTTGAGTCGAACATGAGTTTGACTCGAACTCGAAGCTCATCCCTAATTGAGAGATACTGAGGTGTTCAGCCTCAATCACCTGTCTGCCTAGTGTAATGCTAATCCCAGCTTCTAAAAGACCTGTTCATTGTTTGTGGTGATTTACATTCTATTGTCCATTGGGGTTTGGGGGAATTAAGCCTATAATTATAGGTTGTGGAACTAGCAGCAGACGGGTTAATTGAAGAAATGTTGATGAATCACCTGCATACTTGTGTGTATTGGGTCTGTTATGTTGTGGGTGGAGCTGGACCATTGTTCATTTTAGGTTAATGCAGTATTGGATGGTTATAAAAGTTACAATGTTTTTCTCAATAAAGGCATTCGATGCTAGGAAGATACAGAGTGCGTCTCGTTCTTCCAGAAGGATGATTAATTCCTATGGGAAGTGGTCGTCTGGCTGTGGAGGATCGACAGAGAATTTGTGTCCAGGAGAGGGAAGGGATCTAAACGGCATTACCCCCTTTCGGATTTGGGGTGCCGTTACATTGGTTGGCAGCGGTGGGATTTTCCCTCCAGTTCCTTGGACACTCCAAGCCACCACAGTGAATGACCAGCTATGCAGCCTGCAGGAGAGCCACACTGAAGGACCTACTTGACAGCCGTGGAGGGACCAGTGGGACAAAGAACGGGGCCACCTTGATCAGGGAGCTGGCCGAGATGGATCAGAGGGATGGTGAGGCAGGACCCCGGTCAGTTGAAGACTTGTTTCAGCAACGAGTTCGACAGCGGTTGGCATTGTACGGTGCTAGCCCATCAGAGACCGCCATACAGGAAGCCATTAGAGAAATCGAGCTGCAGGATGAGTGGCAACATGAGCAGAGAATGGCGGAAATACCGCAATCGGAGACAACACCTAAAGAAGCAGCACCAACTGAAAGGAGAGGAGAGATACAGATACCAGCCCACATGGAAAAGGAATTCAGAAGGAGGTTGCGAGAGATGCAGATACAGCATAGAGGACCAGTATCAGAGGAGGTCCTGCTGGGATGGTCTGATTCAATCCGCTGCGAACTCTGGAAGAAAGCCCTAGCTCTCGAGCAGCAACACCAGGGAAAAGTTCTCCCCTCCATCCATGTAAGGTACTGGTCGCAGTATGAAGAACGAATGCTGTTATTGGGGGAACAACCGAAGCAGGAGTGGACAGCTGAGTTAAGCAGGCTGATCCGGGCAGAGATGCGGTTGGACGAGAGCTACAGAGCCCTCCGGGGGTATGTAGCCCAAGAGTGCCAGTGGTCAGCGGATGACAGCCCCACGGAAGGCTTTGACTATAATGGCCTGGGATTGTTGTATTGGAGGCTGTCCGAGGACCCTGACTTTGGGAGTGATCGGGAGTGGGGTTTGGAGGAAATAATGGAGCACAGAGAGCAAAGACTGAATGTCTCGGGAGGGCACTGGGCACAGGAAGATTTGGAGTTTCTGGCCGTTCAGGAATGGGAGCTGGAGATTGCCTACAAACAGATGCTAGACTCTGCTCAGCAGCAGGGTGGGGCTCCCTTTGCCTGGGACTATCAGGAAATACCAGTTGACAACTATGAAATCCTGGCTGAAGAATCGGCAGTGGAAAATCTGAAGATTGCCATCCCTAAAGCCGAAGTGGATGATATGGAGTTCCAGGAAGCTAGCCTGGCTGAAGAATCGGCAGTGGAAAATCTGAAGATTGCCATCCCTAAAGCCGAAGTGGATTATATGGAGTTCCAGGGAGCTAGCCTGGCTGAAGAATTGGCAGTGGAAAATCTGAAGATTGCCATCCCTAAAGCTGAAGTGGATGATATGGAGTTCCAGGGAGCTAGGGCAGTTGGCTCATCTTCCCAGCTACAGATTACAGAAGGTATGGACTTAAGGGACTGTTCAGAGGATGTTATGGATTATGCATCGCCTGCCCAAGTACTGGCAGCAGGACAGAGTACTGCAGACCCCTGCTCTACACCCGTGGCAGTTTTGGAGGCCCGAGATGAGAAGGTGATGGTTCCTCTTTCCCAGGGGATTTCAGAGATGCAGGGGGGAGAAGCAGCCCTTTTCCCTCCCCAACAGTTAGCCAGAGCAGATGGGGTGGAGTCCCCAGCAGAAGTGCTGGCAACAGGGCAGAGTGCTAGCAACCTCTGCCCAGCACTGGAAACAACTGTGGAGTTTCAGGGAGCCGGGGCAGTTGGCCCATCTCTCGCGCAACAAGCTGAGGTGGTAAAGCTTTTACCCCCAGCTGAATCACTGGCAGAAGGGCAGAATGCTACTGGCCGCTGCACACAACTGCCACTTGAGCGGATATCGGTGGATGGGACTACGGTCTCCACTCACAGCAACCCACCGGAAGAGATGGCAACTAGGGATGGGCCCGGTGCTCGATTCGAACCCATGTTCGAATCGAGCACCGGGCGTTCGCTCGCTCGTCGAGCCCAGAACTATTTGGGCCGTTCGCATCACATTCGTGTGATGCGAGCGGCCCCGCAATGCATTGCGGCCGGCGCGGCCGGCGCAGTGAATTGCTGGCTGATGATTGGCCAAGCATGCACTGTGACCCCGCATGCTTGGCCAATCACAGCGCCCGAAACTCGGAGAGCAATAATTGGCTACAGGCAGGACGCCTGTAGCCAATTACAGCTCAGGGGCTTTAGTACATGCCCCACCATTTAAAAGGCCGCCACGCCATCGGCCCCGGTCACATGAGTTCCGGCTTTAGGAGAGATCAGTCTGCTGATTCTGTCTTTGCTTGATACTGAAAGATTTGCTCTTCTTTGCTAAACCATTGGCTATTTCTTTGCTAAACCATTGCTACCTAAGTCATTGATCGTTCATTGCTGCTGATTGCACAGTTAGCGTGTTATTAGCTGCTGCTGGGGATTAGTCTGGTGCGTGCTTACAGTTAGTACAGTATTGCAGTAGTACCAACCGCAGTGCTGTTAGCACAGCATTGCACCCCAACAGCACCCATAGGACTTCTAGTGTGTTAGTGGCAGCAAACAGAGCTCCTATATTTTCTTCTCAGCAGCACCCATAGGACTTCTAGTGTGTTAGTGGCAGCAAACAGAGCTCCTATATTTTCTTCTCAGCAGCACCCATAGGACTTCTAGTGTGTTAGTGGCATCACACAGAGCTCCTATATTTTCTTCTCAGCAGCACCCATAGGACTTCTAGTGTGTTAGTGGCAGCAAACAGAGCTCCTATATTTTCTTCTCAGCAGCACCCATAGGACTTCTAGTGTGTTAGTGGCAGCAAACAGAGCTCCTATATTTTCTTCTCAGCAGCACCCATAGGACTTCTAGTGTGTTAGTGGCATCACACAGAGCTCCTATATTTTCTTCTCAGCAGCACCCATAGGACTTCTAGTGTGTTAGTGGCAGCAAACAGAGCTCCTATATTTTCTTCTCAGCAGCACCCATAGGACTTCTAATGTGTTAGTGGCATCACACAGAGTTCCTATATTTTCATCTCAGAAGCACCCATAGGACTTCTAGTGTGTTAGTGGCATCACACAGAGCTCCTATATTTTCTTCTCAGAAGCACCCATAGGACTTCTAGTGTGTTAGTGGCAGCAAACAGAGCTCCTATATTTTCTTCTTAGCAGCACCCATAGGACTTCTAATGTGTTAGTGGCATCACACAGAGTTCCTATATTTTCATCTCAGAAGCACCCATAGGACTTCTAGTGTGTTAGTGGCATCACACAGAGCTCCTATATTTTCTTCTCAGAAGCACCCATAGGACTTCTAGTGTGTTAGTGGCAGCAAACAGAGCTCCTATATTTTCTTCTCAGCAGCACCCATAGGACTTCTAGTGTGTTAGTGGCATCACACAGAGTTCCTATATTTTCATCTCAGAAGCACCCATAGGACTTCTAGTGTGTTAGTGGCATCACACAGAGCTCCTATATTTTCTTCTCAGCAGCACCCATAGGACTTCTAGTGTGTTAGTGGCATCACACAGAGCTCCTATATTTTCATCTCAGAAGCACCCATAGGACTTCTAGTGTGTTAGTGGCATCACACAGAGCTCCTATATTTTCTTCTCAGCAGCACCCATAGGACTTCTAGTGTGTTAGTGGCAGCAAACAGAGCTCCTATATTTTCTTCTCAGCAGCACCCATAGGACTTCTAGTGTGTTAGTGGCATCACACAGAGCTCCTATATTTTCTTCTCAGCAGCACCCATAGGACTTCTAGTGTGTTAGTGGCAGCAAACAGAGCTCCTATATTTTCTTCTCAGCAGCACCCATAGGACTTCTAGTGTGTTAGTGGCATCACACAGAGCTCCTATATTTTCATCTCAGAAGCACCCATAGGACTTCTAGTGTGTTAGTGGCAGCAAACAGAGCTCCTATATTTTCTTCTCAGCAGCACCCATAGGACTTCTAGTGTGTTAGTGGCATCACACAGAGCTCCTATATTTTCATCTCAGAAGCACCCATAGGACTTCTAGTGTGTTAGTGGCATCACACAGAGCTCCTATATTTTCTTCTCAGCAGCACCCATAGGATTTCTAGTGTGTTAGTGGCAGCAAACAGAGCTCCTATATTTTCTTCTCAGCAGCACCCATAGGACTTCTAATGTGTTAGTGGCATCACACAGAGTTCCTATATTTTCATCTCAGAAGCACCCATAGGACTTCTAGTGTGTTAGTGGCATCACACAGAGCTCCTATATTTTCTTCTCAGAAGCACCCATAGGACTTCTAGTGTGTTAGTGGCAGCAAACAGAGCTCCTATATTTTCTTCTTAGCAGCACCCATAGGACTTCTAATGTGTTAGTGGCATCACACAGAGTTCCTATATTTTCATCTCAGAAGCACCCATAGGACTTCTAGTGTGTTAGTGGCATCACACAGAGCTCCTATATTTTCTTCTCAGAAGCACCCATAGGACTTCTAGTGTGTTAGTGGCAGCAAACAGAGCTCCTATATTTTCTTCTCAGCAGCACCCATAGGACTTCTAGTGTGTTAGTGGCATCACACAGAGTTCCTATATTTTCATCTCAGAAGCACCCATAGGACTTCTAGTGTGTTAGTGGCATCACACAGAGCTCCTATATTTTCTTCTCAGCAGCACCCATAGGACTTCTAGTGTGTTAGTGGCATCACACAGAGCTCCTATATTTTCATCTCAGAAGCACCCATAGGACTTCTAGTGTGTTAGTGGCATCACACAGAGCTCCTATATTTTCTTCTCAGCAGCACCCATAGGACTTCTAGTGTGTTAGTGGCAGCAAACAGAGCTCCTATATTTTCTTCTCAGCAGCACCCATAGGACTTCTAGTGTGTTAGTGGCATCACACAGAGCTCCTATATTTTCATCTCAGAAGCACCCATAGGACTTCTAGTGTGTTAGTGGCATCACACAGAGCTCCTATATTTTCTTCTCAGCAGCACCCATAGGACTTCTAGTGTGTTAGTGGCAGCAAACAGAGCTCCTATATTTTCTTCTCAGCAGCACCCATAGGACTTCTAGTGTGTTAGTGGCATCACACAGAGCTCCTATATTTTCATCTCAGAAGCACCCATAGGACTTCTAGTGTGTTAGTGGCATCACACAGAGCTCCTATATTTTCTTCTCAGCAGCACCCATAGGACTTCTAGTGTGTTAGTGGCATCACACAGAGCTCCTATATTTTCATCTCAGAAGCACCCATAGGACTTCTAGTGTGTTAGTGGCATCACACAGAGCTCCTATATTTTCTTCTCAGCAACACCCATAGGACTTCTAGTGTGTTAGTGGCAGCAAACAGAGCTCCTATATTTTCTTCTCAGCAGCACCCATAGGACTTCTAGTGTGTTAGTGGCATCACACAGAGCTCCTATATTTTCATCTCAGAAGCACCCATAGGACTTCTAGTGTGTTAGTGGCATCACACAGAGCTCCTATATTTTCTTCTCAGCAGCACCCATAGGACTTCTAGTGTGTTAGTGGCAGCAAACAGAGCTCCTATATTTTCTTCTCAGCAGCACCCATAGGACTTCTAGTGTGTTAGTGGCATCACACAGAGCTCCTATATTTTCTTCTCAGCAGCACCCATAGGACTTCTAGTGTGTTAGTGGCAGCAAACAGAGCTCCTATATTTTCTTCTCAGCAGCACCCATAGGACTTCTAGTGTGTTAGTGGCATCACACAGAGCTCCTATATTTTCATCTCAGAAGCACCCATAGGACTTCTAGTGTGTTAGTGGCATCACACAGAGCTCCTATATTTTCTTCTCAGAAGCACCCATAGGACTTCTAGTGTGTTAGTGGCAGCAAACAGAGCTCCTATATTTTCTTCTCAGCAGCACCCATAGGACTTCTAGTGTGTTAGTGGCATCACACAGAGCTCCTATATTTTCATCTCAGAAGCACCCATAGGACTTCTAGTGTGTTAGTGGCAGCAAACAGAGCTCCTATATTTTCTTCTCAGCAGCACCCATAGGACTTCTAGTGTGTTAGTGGCATCACACAGAGCTCCTATATTTTCATCTCAGAAGCACCCATAGGACTTCTAGTGTGTTAGTGGCATCACACAGAGCTCCTATATTTTCTTCTCAGCAGCACCCATAGGATTTCTAGTGTGTTAGTGGCAGCAAACAGAGCTCCTATATTTTCTTCTCAGCAGCACCCATAGGACTTCTAATGTGTTAGTGGCATCACACAGAGTTCCTATATTTTCATCTCAGAAGCACCCATAGGACTTCTAGTGTGTTAGTGGCATCACACAGAGCTCCTATATTTTCTTCTCAGAAGCACCCATAGGACTTCTAGTGTGTTAGTGGCAGCAAACAGAGCTCCTATATTTTCTTCTTAGCAGCACCCATAGGACTTCTAATGTGTTAGTGGCATCACACAGAGTTCCTATATTTTCATCTCAGAAGCACCCATAGGACTTCTAGTGTGTTAGTGGCATCACACAGAGCTCCTATATTTTCTTCTCAGAAGCACCCATAGGACTTCTAGTGTGTTAGTGGCAGCAAACAGAGCTCCTATATTTTCTTCTCAGCAGCACCCATAGGACTTCTAGTGTGTTAGTGGCATCACACAGAGTTCCTATATTTTCATCTCAGAAGCACCCATAGGACTTCTAGTGTGTTAGTGGCATCACACAGAGCTCCTATATTTTCTTCTCAGCAGCACCCATAGGACTTCTAGTGTGTTAGTGGCATCACACAGAGCTCCTATATTTTCATCTCAGAAGCACCCATAGGACTTCTAGTGTGTTAGTGGCATCACACAGAGCTCCTATATTTTCTTCTCAGCAGCACCCATAGGACTTCTAGTGTGTTAGTGGCAGCAAACAGAGCTCCTATATTTTCTTCTCAGCAGCACCCATAGGACTTCTAGTGTGTTAGTGGCATCACACAGAGCTCCTATATTTTCATCTCAGAAGCACCCATAGGACTTCTAGTGTGTTAGTGGCATCACACAGAGCTCCTATATTTTCTTCTCAGCAGCACCCATAGGACTTCTAGTGTGTTAGTGGCAGCAAACAGAGCTCCTATATTTTCTTCTCAGCAGCACCCATAGGACTTCTAGTGTGTTAGTGGCATCACACAGAGCTCCTATATTTTCATCTCAGAAGCACCCATAGGACTTCTAGTGTGTTAGTGGCATCACACAGAGCTCCTATATTTTCTTCTCAGCAGCACCCATAGGACTTCTAGTGTGTTAGTGGCATCACACAGAGCTCCTATATTTTCATCTCAGAAGCACCCATAGGACTTCCAGTGTGTTAGTGGCATCACACAGAGCTCCTATATTTTCTTCTCAGCAACACCCATAGGACTTCTAGTGTGTTAGTGGCAGCAAACAGAGCTCCTATATTTTCTTCTCAGCAGCACCCATAGGACTTCTAGTGTGTTAGTGGCATCACACAGAGCTCCTATATTTTCATCTCAGAAGCACCCATAGGACTTCTAGTGTGTTAGTGGCATCACACAGAGCTCCTATATTTTCTTCTCAGCAGCACCCATAGGACTTCTAGTGTGTTAGTGGCAGCAAACAGAGCTCCTATATTTTCTTCTCAGCAGCACCCATAGGACTTCTAGTGTGTTAGTGGCATCACACAGAGCTCCTATATTTTCTTCTCAGCAGCACCCATAGGACTTCTAGTGTGTTAGTGGCAGCAAACAGAGCTCCTATATTTTCTTCTCAGCAGCACCCATAGGACTTCTAGTGTGTTAGTGGCATCACACAGAGCTCCTATATTTTCATCTCAGAAGCACCCATAGGACTTCTAGTGTGTTAGTGGCATCACACAGAGCTCCTATATTTTCTTCTCAGAAGCACCCATAGGACTTCTAGTGTGTTAGTGGCAGCAAACAGAGCTCCTATATTTTCTTCTCAGCAGCACCCATAGGACTTCTAGTGTGTTAGTGGCATCACACAGAGTTCCTATATTTTCATCTCAGAAGCACCCATAGGACTTCTAGTGTGTTAGTGGCATCACACAGAGCTCCTATATTTTCTTCTCAGCAGCACCCATAGGACTTCTAGTGTGTTAGTGGCATCACACAGAGCTCCTATATTTTCATCTCAGAAGCACCCATAGGACTTCTAGTGTGTTAGTGGCATCACACAGAGCTCCTATATTTTCTTCTCAGCAGCACCCATAGGACTTCTAGTGTGTTAGTGGCAGCAAACAGAGCTCCTATATTTTCTTCTCAGCAGCACCCATAGGACTTCTAGTGTGTTAGTGGCATCACACAGAGCTCCTATATTTTCTTCTCAGCAGCACCCATAGGACTTCTAGTGTGTTAGTGGCAGCAAACAGAGCTCCTATATTTTCTTATCAGCAGCACCCATAGGACTTCTAGTGTGTTAGTGGCATCACACAGAGCTCCTATATTTTCTTCTCAGCAGCACCCATAGGACTTCTAGTGTGTTAGTGGCAGCAAACAGAGCTCCTATATTTTCTTCTCAGAAGCACCCATAGGACTTCTAGTGTGTTAGTGGTATCACACAGAGTTCCTATATTTTCATCTCAGAAGCACCCATAGGACTTCTAGTGTGTTAGTGGCATCACACAGAGCTCCTATATTTTCTTCTCAGCAGCACCCATAGGACTTCTAGTGTGTTAGTGGCATCACACAGAGCTCCTATATTTTCATCTCAGAAGCACCAATAGGACTTCTAGTGTGTTAGTGGCAGCAAACAGAGCTCCTATATTTTCTTGTCAGCAGCACACATAGTACCTATAGTGTGTTAGTGTCAGCACCCATAGGACCTACAGTGTGTTGTGAGCACACATAGGAGTTCTATTTTTTATACTATATACACTACCGACTACAATGGCTGGAAGACCGCCAAGGAGAGGCAGAGCGTGCCGAGGCAAGAACACAGGGCAGGCAGGCTCTGTTTCTAGAGACAACAGTGCTGGCCGTGGACGTGGTCGTGCATCGTCATCAGCACGTGGCCATGGGACACGCTTGTCTTTGTTTTCGGCAGCTGGACATGTGGAGCCGCATCATGCCGAAGGCTTGGTAGAATGGATGACCAAGCCCTCCTCATCCTCCTCATCCTCTCTCACCCAGGCTCAGGGTACTGGCAGAGCAGCTGCCAACGCGTACTCAATGGCATCATCAGCCACCCCTTCCCTAGACCCACCATGTCCTCCTGAGGAGTCCCCCGAACTGTTTGAGCACAGTGTTGGGTACATGCTCCAGGAGGATGCCCAACGATTCGAAGGCTCGGATGATGATACCCAGCTTGAGGAAGTCAGTAGTGTGCGCGCAGAGAGAGGGGATGCTGAAGGACAGCAATCTGGCAGTAGTGTTCCACCAGCTGCAGCTTACTGCCAGGTTTGCTCTAGTGGTGAAGAGGGAGGGGATGATGAGGTCACTGACTCCACGTGGGTGCCTGAAGGGAGAGAGGAGGAGGAGGAGGAGGATGCAGCGTCACATGTCCAACGAGGCAGGATGCCCCCTGGAGGCCAGCTAGAGGCCAGCACAGCAACTGTACCACACCGCAGAGCTCCGCCTGTGCAGGGCGCTGCCTCTGCACGTTATCACAAAAGTTCTTTGGTGTGGGCCTTTTTTGAGACGAGTGCATCAGATCGCACCACTGCTATTTGCAATATTTGTCTCAAGCGTATCTCGCGTGGCCAAAACATCAGCCGCTTGGGCACCACAAGCATGAGCAGACATATGTCGACCTGCCATGCAGCTCGTTGGCAAGCACACATAAAAGACCCACACCAAAGAACAAAGCGGACCTCTCCTTGCTCCTCATCAGCTGGGATCTCCATCCCCACTATATCTTCAGTCCTCTCTGAAAGCTGCTCTGAGAGGACTGAAGGTGTAGAATTAGGTGTGTCACAACCAAGTACTTGCAGTACACCGACGTCCGATTGTAGCAGGCAAATTTCCCTGGCCCAGCTGCTGGACCGTCGAAAGAAGTATACTCCCAGCCATCCACATGCCCAGCGGTTGAATGCTAGCTTGGCTAAATTGCTAGCACTTCAACTGCTGCCTTTTCAGTTGATAGACTCGGCCCCCTTCCGTGAGTTTGTTCAATGTGCGGTTCCTCAGTGGCAGGTTCCCAAACGCCACTTTTTCTCACGGAAGGCGATTCCGTCTCTCTACTGGCATGTGGAAGGCAATGTCCATGCCTCGCTGGACAGGGCGGTCAGCGGTAAGGTGCATATTACCGCTGACTCATGGTCCAGCAGGCATGGACAGGGACGTTATCTTTCTTTCACGGCCCATTGGGTCACTCTATTGGCAGCTGGGAGGGATGCAGGACAAGGTGCAGTAGTGTTGGAGGTTGTTCCGCCACCACGCCTCCAAAATGCTACTACTGGTTGTGACACACCTCTCTCCTCCACCCCCTCCTCTTCTTCTTCCTCCATGTCCTCTTCGAGTGCTCTGTCCTCGGAACCAGCGGTGCTCCGTAGGCGTACAAGGGGCTACGCGAGTACGCAGGCAAAAAGATGCCATGCCGTGCTTGCGCTGGTGTGTTTGGGGGACAGGAGCCACACTGGGCCAGAGGTTCTGGCAGCTCTGCAGGGGCAGGCCGAGAGGTGGTTGACGCCACGCCAGCTTAAGCCAGGAATGGTCGTTTCTGAAAATGGCACCAACCTCCTCTCCGCCCTGCGACAGGGGCAGCTCACCCATGTGCCCTGTATGGCTCACGTCCTCAACCTGGTGGTGCAGCGGTTCTTGGGCAGGTTCCCAGGCTTACAGGATGTCCTGAGGCAGGCCAGGAAAGTCTGTGTGCATTTCCGCCGATCTTATAATGCCAGTGCTCGGCTGACTGAGCTGCAAAAGGAGCTGAACCTGCCCAAGAACCGCCTAATATGTGACATGCCCACCAGGTGGAACTCAACGTTGGCCATGCTGCAGCGACTGCACACGCAGCAGAGGGCCATCAATGAGTACCTTTGCGACTACGGCACCAGGACAGGGTCAGGGGAGCTTGGCTTTTTTTCCCCACGCCAGTGGAGCATGATCAGGGATGCATGCACTGTCCTCTCACCATTTGAGGAGGCCACGAGGATGGTGAGCAGTGACAGTGCATGCATCAGTGACACTGTACCTCTTGTCCACCTGTTGGAGCATACGCTGCGTGGGATAATGGACAGGGCACTTGAGGCAGAACAGAGGCAGGAAGAGGAGGACTTCCTTGTCTCTCAAGGCCCCCTTTATCCAGACAATGTTCCTTCTGTCCCACCCATCACACAGGAAGAGGAGGAGGAGGAGGAGGAGGATTGTGTGAGCATGGAGGTGGAGCCTGGCACTCAGCATCAGCAGCAGCAGTCTTTTAGGGATGATGTACAGTCCCAACAAACCAGTGGACTTGTACGTGGCTGGGAGGAGGTGGCTGGCGATCATGTCATCCTCAGTGACCCAGAAGACTCCGGACCGAATGCCTCAGCTAACCTACGCTGCATGGCCTCCCTGATCCTGCAAAGCCTGCGGAAGGATCCTCGTGTTCTTCGGATCAAGGAGAGTGACCATTACTGTTTGGCCACTCTCCTTGATCCACGGTACAAGGGTAAGGTTGCGGACCTTATCTTGCCGTCGCAGAGGGAGCAGAGGATGAGACATCTCAGGGAGGCCTTGCAGAAAGGTCTGTGCAACGCGTTCCCAGAAACTGGGAGGTTACAAACTCCTGGTCCTGGACGACGAGTTGCTGAGGCTTCGGTCAGTAGCAGAAGGAGCGGTGGGGAAGGTGGACGTCTGACCGATGCGTTCAGACAATTTTTTAGTCCGCAGCCCCAAGGTATGATCGGTTCCAGCAACCATCGCCAGCGTCTGATATACATGGTGCAGGAATACCTAGGGGCAAGGTCAGACTTGGACACCTTTCCCACCGAAAATCCTCTGGCTTACTGGGTCCTGAGGATGGATCACTGGCCAGAGCTTGCACAGTATGCAATTGAGCTACTGGCCTGTCCTGCATCCAGCGTTCTTTCCGAACGCACATTCAGTGCTGCTGGAGGATTTGTCACCGATCATAGGGTGCGCCTGTCCACCGACTCGGTTGATCGACTGACCTTCATAAAAATGAATCAGTCTTGGATCACCACCAGCTACCAGACACCTGAAGCGGATATAACGGAATAATTTATAATGTCACATCCCTTCAAGACTGCCTATGCTGATGCTGAGTGACTGTCCTGTTATGTTCACTGTCTATCCTCTTCCTCCTCCTCAATGATCCATGCCACCACACCAGTGCCTAAGGCACAATTTTTCAGCCCCTGTATAACAGGGGCGTGTAATTACAATTTTTTAAAAAGATGCTTCGCAACAGGTGTGACTGCTGTGCTCAGAGTACAGTATCTGTGAGGGGTTGCAGTGTTGTGGCACCAGCACCAGTGCCTAAGGCACAATTTTTCAGCCCCTGTTGGGGCGTGTAATTACAATTTTTAGGCAATGCTTTGCAACAGGTCTCATTGCTGTGCTCAGAGTACAGTATCTGTGAGGGGTTGCAGTGTTGTGGCACCAGCACCAGTGCCTAAGGCACAATTTTTCAGCCCCTGTATAACAGGGGCGTGTAATTACAATTTTTTAAAAAGATGCTTCGCAACAGGTGTGACTGCTGTGCTCCAAGTACAGTATCTGTGAGGGGTTGCAGTGTTGTGGCACCAGCACCAATGCCTAAGGCACAATTTTTCAGCCCCTGTTTAACAGGGGCGTGTAATTACAAATCTTGATCTAATAGTTCACAGCAGGGCCCATTCCTGCGCCCACCAAGAGTAACTATGAGGGCCTACAGTCTTGTGGCAACACCGTCCACCACCACCACCACCACCAAAGGCCCAATTTTTCTGCCCTGTTCAACAGGTGCATGCAATTACAAATCTTGATCTAATAACTCACAGCAGGGCCCATTCCTGCACCCACCAAGAGTAACTGTGAGGGCTTACAGTCTTGTGGCAACACCGTCCACCACCACCACCACCACCACCAAAGGCCCAATTTTTCTGCCCGGTTCAACAGGTGCATGCAAGTACAAATCTTGATCTATTAACTCACAGCAGGGCCCATTCCTGTGCCCACCAGTCTTGTGGCTACACCAACATCTAATAGGGCAAATTTCTGCAGAGTATATACGGCAGGCCCCTACTTTCAAACATCCAACTTACAAACGACTCCTACTTGCAAACGGCAAGAGAAAACAGGAAGTGAGAGGAAATCTACCCCTAGGAAGGAAAATTCTATCCTGTTAGATTTAATTTGGGAAAAAGGTATCTCCTCTCTACTGATGCTTTATCACCAATCCTTGTTTCAATTAAAACCCCACTTTTCCAAAAACATTTGTCATTGGGACGGAAAGTGAGGTGACATGTTCTGAACAGATGTGCAAAGACAGCAAATGTTACAGGGGTGATAACCCCTCCCTATGTTCTCCAAAAAGCTTAAAAATTGATTTTTTTGGGATGTAGCTACACTTCATAATGTACCTGTTCAGATTCTACTTAAGAACAAACCTACAGTCCATGTCTTGTTTGCACCACCTATATACTGCTGTTCAGAGTATATAGGGTTGTAGGTATAGGGTTTTATTTTGGGTGCGGGGTCCCCCTTAGTATCCATACAAGACCCAAAGGGGCTGGGGTGGGTGGGGACGGGGTGATGGGGTAGCCATGCCATTTTTCTCAAGGATTTTCAGCCATATGGCGGCCAGGACAAGACATGACATTAAAGCCGCAAGTGGTTTTAAATGGCTTCTTTTTTTCCTTTACAAATGTCATTTTGTGCAAGGACAGTTCTAAACACGGGAAACACATGCCACTTCACAGGCATACTTTAGACACCCCCCAGGTACCATATTTAAAGGAAAATTTCACTTTTTTTTTTTTCACTTTATGCATCATTAAAATGACTGCTCCCGAAAAAACTTTAGTTTTTAAAATTTCTTTTTGCATTGATATATGTCCCCTGGGGCAGGACCCGGGTCCCCAAACCTGTTTTATGACATTAACATGCATATTGGCCGTTGTAATTAGCAATTTTGATTTCGAACGTTCGCGTCCATTATAACGAATAGGGTTCGAAAATTCGCGCAAACTTTCGGTCCGTTCGAAGGTTCTGGTGCGAACCGAACCCGGGGGTGTTCGGCTCATCCCTAATGGCAACAGAGCAGAGTGCCGCGGGCCTCTGCTCTCAACTAACAGAAGAGGGAGTTCCTGTGGTACTGGACGGGACTTCGGTCCTCACTGACACAACCCCAGAAAATGGTGTGACACTGAGACAGGAGGATGTCAGCCTTGCTTTGCAAGCACTGGGGGATTTTCACCTACCACAAGGGGATGGGACTTCAGTCTCCACTTGTATATCTCAGGGATGCTGGGCAGTCGGCTCAGATCCCCAACAGCATGACGGACTGAGCCCAGTCTACCTGTCTTCTCCCCAGCGGCGGGTATGTTCTCTGAGAGAGGCAGAGGTTGGCTGGGTAAGTAATGCTCTGTTTGGAGCAATTTATTTGGGGTACTGTGTGGATACCGGCATTAGAAGAATGGACCTATGGACTAACTTCGGAGTCAACCCGTCTGGGGTCACCTCCTTTGTTAGTCTCCTGCCGAAAGGGGAGATGTGTGACAGGAGGGTCACTTTGGACACAGGGTGAGCCAGGATATAATGGACATTAAGAAATATATCTTGGGCTACCTAAAATTGGTCTGTAATATTTATCCACCATATCCCCAAGGATATCTGTAAAGGACTATTTACTGTTTCTGAACTCAACAGGTTAATTGAGAGATACTGAGGTGGTCAGCCTCAATCACCTGTCTGCCTAGTGTAATGCTAATCCCAGCTTCTAAAAGACCTGTTCATTGTTTGTGGTGATTTACATTCTATTGTCCATTGTGGTTTGGGGGAATTAAGCCTATAATTATAGGTTGTGGAACTAGCAGCAGACGGGTTAATTGAAGAGATGTTGATGAATCACCTGCATACTTGTGTGTATTGGGTCTGTTATGTTGTGGGTGGAGCTGGACCATTGTTCATTTTAGGTTAATGCAGTATTGGATGGTTATAAAAGTTACAATGTTTTTCTCAATAAAGGCATTCGATGCTAGGAAGATACAGAGTGCGTCTCGTTCTTCCAGAAGGATTAATTCCTATGGGAAGTGGTCGTCTGGCTGTGGAGGATCGACAGGGAATTTGTGTCCAGGAGAGGGAAGGGATCTAAACGGCGTTACCCCCTTTCGTATTTGGGGTGCCGTTACAGTGTTAAAGGGGGCTTCCAAATTCCGATAAGTCCCCCACTCGAAGACCCCGACAACCAATGGCCAGGGTTGTCGGTAAGAGGACCCCAAAGCACCCTCCCCTTGTTGAGGGCATGTGGTATGGTTCAGGAAGGGGGTGCGCTCGCTCCCCCTATCCTTTCCTCCAGGCTGCATGCTCGGAGAAAAGTCTGGTACGGATTTTGGGGGCTTCACACAATTTTTTTTTTTTACATTTTGGCGTGGAGTTCCCCTTAAAATCCATACCAGACCCGAAGGAATATTTAATTTTTATTGTTTCACTTTAAGCATTTGTAAAATCATTGCTCCTGAAAAATGTTGTTTTAAAAACTTTTTTTTTGCATTAATACTGGGGTCCCCATACACTTTTTATGGCAATAACTTGCATATAAGCCTTTAAAACAAGCACTTTTCATTTTTTATGTTCGTGACTTTATTAGGGTTCGATTGTTCGCTCAAACTTTTTGCCTGTTCGGGTGTTCTGGTGCGAACCGAACCGGGCGGTGTTCGGCCCATCCCTAAAGTGGAGCATCTGGAAGTTGGTCCTCAAGGTAGGGGACTGTTAATACTTGTGTCAGGACTTGGATCACCCAATGTTGGCACTGTTGCTCCCAGAGCCAAATGGCTCAGTTCCGATGGCCACCAGTGGGTGCCTCCCAGCAGCCAGCTGATCCCAGTAATTAGGCCCCACCTGATACTGGCTGCTGGGAAGGTCTGATTTCAGTTTCCTAAGTACAGCTAAACAGATGTGGTCATCCCTGTGGGTTCCTCCCAGCAGCCAGCTGATCCCAGTAATTAGGCCCCACCTGATACTGGCTGCTGGGAAGGTCTGATTTCAGTTTCCTAAGTACAGCTAAACAGATGTGGTCATCCCTGCTGCTGGATGCCTGCTTTCAGTATCCCTCACACAGCAACATCCATGTGCTCTCACCAGTCCCAGCAACAAGGGTCCCACTGTTCATGTGTCAGCTCACTTCTGGATCTGCCTGTAGTGACTCTGGTCCTCAACACATGGCCACAAACTTGAAGCACGTTGATGTGAACACAGGGGCAGCAATGTACACACCTCAGGCTCTTCATAGCAAAGAGTAAATTCTCTGTTATTCAGCATGTGAAAACACATCTCTCCTTCTCTTTATACCCAGCTTGCATTGGGAATTGTGGTCCAATGGTCCATTAACTGCCATAGTACAATTTATTTTCCCATTAATTAATTCCACCAACCATCAAATCTCTTGAGCTCCTTCTGCTTGTCAGCTCCCCCTAGTGAATGGAGGTGAGGTAGTGTTAACCCATTCAGCTAAAGTCCATTGGAAGCACAGTGTCCTAAATTATTTTCTGTCTCTGTCTCTAGCACCTCTCTACAATTAGTATTACTCTGTATTTTGAATTCACTTAGACTTATAGGCACACACCACAGGAAAATACCAAACTTCTATTACCACAAGGACATAAAGTGCCCTGTCTTCTTAACAACCAGGGTCACTGTCATTACCAAGGTTACACATGTTCTTTACTTGAACATTTCTCCTAGAAAACAAAACTCTGCCCCTATATTCTACTCCCTCGGCGAGTGTGAGAGTCAACGGGCACCTGCTGGACGCCTTTACAATAAGCAACAGAACCCGCCAAGGCTGCCCTCTGTCCCCTTTAATCTATATCTTAACCTTGGAACCCCTTCTCAATAGAATGAGAACCAACCCTGACATCCAGGGACTGACCATAGGAGATATGGAATTTAAGGTTGCAGCCTTCACGGATGACATACTTCTCTCTTTAAAGGCGCCTCGGATCACCCTGTCCAACCTACTTAATGACATAGAATATTTTGGAAGCCTGTCAAACCTCAAAATTAATTACTCAAAATCCCATGCCCTGAATGTCACTTTACCCTCACAGCAAGTGACCTACTGCCGGGAATCCTTCCCCTTCCCGTGGAAAAGAGATGCAATTACATACCTTGGCATCCAAATCACAAGCTGACTGGCAGATCTCTACACTCAGAACTTCCACATGGCCCTAACTAAGGTTCAAAATCAGGAGTCAGCTGATTTATTTGAACACAGTGTCAGACCTGCGCCCTCCAAGAGTAACTGTGGGGAGTTACAGGGCGCAGGCACCACCAACACCCAAAGGCCCAATTTTTCCACACCTGTGAAATTTTTTAGAGCAGAATCCAATCTTGTATTTGCCAAAGATAACTGTGATGGGTTATGGTGTGAAGGCACCACCAACACCCAAGGCCCAATTTTTCCACACCTGTTACTTTTATCCAAAGTCTGCAAAAGAGACACCAAACTTTATGTAACAAAAAAAACATGAATCTTGGCCTGAGTGTACCATAATTTGGCTTCTTCACATAAGGCTTGCTCACTGTGGTGCAAATCTTATTGTTATTTCCATCCAAAGTCTACCAAAGAGACAACAACATTTATCAAAAAATCTCTAATCTTGTTCTTAGTGCACTAAAATGTGGACTCATCATACAGACTGGCCCCCCAAGCCGTTGTTTGCAAAATAAAGAAAGCTTGCACTGAAAATCTATTTAAATGTCATTTTTTTTCTTTATACATGTCAGTTTTCTTTCTCGTACATCACGGGACACAGAGCGACATAGTCATTACTAATGGGTTATATAGATACCGTCAGGTGCTGGCACTGGCAACTTCCAAAACCGGAAGTACCCTCCCCTATATAAGCCCCTCCCATCCGGGAGCACCTCAGTTTTTTGCCAGTGTCTAAGGTGTTGGCCAAGAAGAAACATGTGTTTTTCACTGAGCTTGCGTACAGGTTCTTTTGGGCCTCAGTAAGCTATTCCGGATCCGACCAAAAAAGCTTCATAGCTAAACGGTCGGTACCCGGGCCTTGCAGAGAAGAGCAAGGTTCTGCCTGTAATGCTTCTCTTAGGAGAGCTGGACCCTGGGATCCAGAGCTCTGGTCATACCCACGACCAAGATGTTTTCTGTGCAGGGTGCTATACAGGTCCAGGGGAGTGGAATCCTTGGGAACCCGGTCCCTGAAGGTTTGATTACAATGCCTGCCGTGATAGGTGAAGTTTGGGCTTTTGTGGACCAAACAAAGTCCTGCGGCGGGGAACAGGTAAGTGGGGGCCCCCAGGAACTTGGTTCTATTGGGGGACCCCCAAGCCTAATTTGTCTTTCTGTCTGTTACCTAATGGTATTTCCGCAAAATTCTGTGCATGCCTGTAACTACTAAAAAAATGTAATAATTTTTAATGGTGGTCAAGAAAAAAAAAAAAAAAATTTTTTTTTATATATATTTAATATATTAGACTGCGGTACCTGTGTTTGTCCACTAGAGGCCGCTGTGGAATGTTTTCTTGTCATGTGGACTAGCTTCTTCTCAGCAGAGCAAAGTCCAGGCAGATGGTGAGTTCTCTTATAGGAAACTGCTTCCTCTGCCATGTTGCAGTGCTCGTCCATCCCCCGGCCTGCGGCAAAGAGGGGCCCTGGCTCCTGTCCCTTGTTACCATATTTGAAATTAGCGCCGAAGGCGCACGTGCCCGCGCGCGTGCACGTGCACGCGCCTCTATATATAGAGGTGAGCCGGGAAAGGGGGCGGAGCCTGGGGGATGACGCTCTGTGCGCGCCGCAGCGCTTCTGCGCATGTGCGGGCGTCCCAGCAGTTTAAAAAAAACACAATATTGTAGTGAGCTGGCTATGAAGTACAGAGACAGAGCTGGCAACATTTAAAGGCATACAGCAAGCGGTTGATACAGGCATCCCCTAGAAAGGCACATTAGTAGACACCAACTGTGATATAGCAGCAATTGTGCTAGACTATTCTCAGTAAAAGTGGTGTATTACGGCTGGAATACCTCAGCTTTAGGCTTAGGAATATGCCGTCCAGAAGCTCCGGAACTGAATCTTCCAGGAAGCGAAGGGGGTCTCATCGGGCTCGGAGGATCTTGGGCATACTCCTGCTGCACCAGTCTCCCCTGAAGTTCAGAGGTAAGTGACCGTAGAGACCCCGCAGGGTACTTGGTACTGTGGCTGTCCTCAGTTCACCTGCTCCTGTGTATGTAACAGAGGAGGTTTTTTCCTCAGCTCTGGGAGGATTAGAGAGAGATTGTCAACATTTATCGCTGCCTCCCTGTCAGGGAAAGCACGCCCGATCTCCGTCTCCTCCTTCAGAGTGCCTGTTAGCAGAGCAACAGTCCCATACAGGGATCGACCTGCCTGAAGGGGATCAGGATGAGGTTGATCATATGCGTAGGCTCCTATGGCTCAAAAACTGGTCTGCTGAAGCTCCCTGTAAAGAATGGCTGGTTAGCGTCCCATTTCATGGTGAACGCTTATTCAGGGAAAACCTGGACAAATATATCCAGAAAATTTCCAGCGGTAAAAATACGCTCTTGCCGGTTAAAAGCAGAGTTAGAGGTCCCTCTTTAAGAGGCCTGCTTCTCCAGTCCCTGGGGCATCGGCTGTGTAACAGTTCCGACGGCCTCCTCGGTCAAATCCCGGGGGTAAAAAACAGGGACAGTAGCAGGGTAATGAGAAACCCTGGGTCAGGGGAGGTACAAAACCTCCCCCAAAGTTAAATTCATTGAAGCCCCCACTCAGTCGGGTGGGGGGAGGACTCCAGTTGTTCGCAAGAGACCTGGCGGGACACGATCAAGACAGATAGGTGCTCTCCGCAGTAGGTTTGGGATACAGTTTGGAGTTAAAAGACTCTCCTCCTTCCCATTTTTGAGGTCAAACGTGCCAAGGGATCCCCGGAAGAGAGAGTCCCTCCTGTTGGCACTAGAACAACTATTGCTCCAAGGAGTAATTATGGAGGTTCCCCTGGAAGAATGAGGGTTCGGGTTTTACTCAAACCTCTTTACAGTCCCGAAGCAAACGCGAACGGGAGGCCCATATTAATTCTAAAAGGGCTATACAAATTCCTGTATATCAGGACTTTCCGATGGAGTCGATCCGATCGGTGGCCACTGCCCTACAAGGGGAGGATTGGTTAGCCACGATCGACATCAAAGATGCTTATTTGCACATTCCCATCTTTCCAGTCCACCAAAAATTTCTACGCTTTGCAGTAGAAGGGCGCCATTTTCAGTTCAGAGCCTTACCCTTCGGTTTGGCCACAGCACCACGAGTGTTTACAAAAATTCTGGCCCTTTATTGGCCAATCTAAGAACACAAGGTGTAATGATAATGGCATATCTGGATGACTTGTTGCTGATAGACCACTCAGTGAAAAAACTAGACGTGGTCGTTCACAAGACGATCAAGTATCTGGAATCTCACGGTTGGATTATCAACCGAGACAAGTCAGCCCTAAAAAACAGTCAAAAGTCTGGAATACTTGGGGCTAAGGTTGGATTCAGGCCAGAGAAAAATATTCTTGCCTCGAGGAAAGGTGTTGTCTTTGAAAGATTTGATCCACTTAGTGGGTACAAAAAAGACAGCCGTCCATACGCCTGTATATGAGGCTGCTGGGAAAAATGGTGGCATCATTCGAAGCAGTACCCTACGGTCAATTCCATTCAAGGAATTTGCAAGGGGCCATACTGTCAGCCTGGAACAAAAAAGTTCAGGCCCTAGACTTACAATGTCCTTGTCCCCTTCCGTTCGCAAGAGCCTCCGTTGGTGGTTGGTTCCCCAGAATCTGGAAAAAAGGAAATCCTTCAGTCCGATTTCTTGGAAGGTGGTCACTACAGATGCCAGCCTTATAGGCTGGGGAGCAGTACTGGAGCAATAGTCTCTCCAGGGCAGATGGTCGGATGCAGAAAAGGCCCTGCCCATCAATCTCTTAGAGATACGAGCAGCCCGGTATGCCCTAGTAGCATGGACATCCAAACTCCAAGGGTCCCCTGTCAGAATTCAATCAGACAATGCCACAGCAGTGGCATATATCAATCATCAGGGGGGCACCAGGAGTCGTGCAGCCCAGAGGGAAGTAAATTACATCCTGAAATGGGCAGAAAAATATGTCCCAGCCATATCTGCGGTATTCATTCCAGGAGTGGAGAATTGGAAGGCGGACTTTCTAAGTCGCCAGCAATTAGGCCCAGAGGAAGGGTCCCTTCACCCCGAGGTTTTCTGGACAATATGTCAGCGGTGGGGAACATCGGATGTAGATCTTCTAGCATCCAGATTCAACGCAAAGGGGGACAGGTTTGTCTCTCGGACAAGGGATCCCCTAGCTTGCGGCTCGGATGCCCTAGTGTTCCCTTGGGATCAGTTCAAGCTGATATATGCATTCACACCGCCAATGGTTACCTCGATTACTCCGCAGAATCAGGGTAGAAAAGAAACCAGTGATTCCGGTGGCTCCAGCGTGGCCCCGAAGAGCGTGGTACGCGGAGATTGTAAAATTTCAGTGGGGAGTCCTTGGACTCTCCCACGTCGTCCGGCTTTCGCAAGGACCGATATACCACCCTTCCTTACCAGCCCTAGGTTTGACGGCCTGGCTATTGAAGCCCACATTCTAAAAAAGAGAGGGCTCTCTAATGCTGTGGTATCTACCATGATCAATGCCAGGAAGCCGGTATCCAGGCAGATCTACTATAGAATCTGGAAGGCGTACATCGCGTGGTGTGAGGCCAAGAAATGGCATCCACATAAGTACGTAATAGGTAGGATTCTGGACTTCCTACAGTGGGCTGTAGATAGGAAGCTTGCCTTGAGTACTATCAAGGGTCAGATTTCGGCCTTGTCAATATTTTTTCAAAGGCCCTTGGCTTCGCATTCACTAGTCAAAGCCTTTATACAAGGAGTGATGCGTATTAGTCCTCCGGTTAATATTCCCATATGTCCATGGGATCTAAACTTGGTTCTGTCGGTTCTACAGAAACAACCATTTGAACCATTACAGCATATTTCCTTGGTGCTTCTCACCAGGAAATTGATTTTTCTAGTAGCCATTTGTTCGGCTAAAAGAGTATCGGAATTAGCAGCTATGTCCTGTAAGGAGCCATATCTGGTTATCCATAAGGACAGAGTAGTGTTACGTCCTCATCCAGCCTTTCTTCCTAAGGTGGTATCGAGGTTTCATTTGAACCAAGATGTGGTTCTTCCTTCTTTTTTCCCCAAACCTACTTCGGTAGAGGAAAAGTTATTGCATTCTTTGGATGTAGTAAGAGCAGTTAAAGCTTATCTAAAAGCCACTGCTCAGATTCGCAGAACGGATACTTTGTTTATTCTGCCGGAAGGCCCCAGAAAGGGTCAGGCAGCGTCAAAGTCTACTTTAGCCAAGTGGATTCGACAGGTCATTATGCAAGCTTATGGCTTGAGAAGGAGACCACCTCCGTTCAAAGTTAGAGCGCACTCCACGAGAGCAGTTGGAACTTCATGGGCAGTGCATCACCAGGCCTCCCTGGCTCAAATCTGTAAGGCCACAACATGGTCTTCGGTACACACGTTTACTAGGTCCTACCAGGTGGACGTTAGAAGTCAGGAGGATGTCGCCTTTGGGCGCAGTGTGTTGCAGGCCGCAAAAGATCCTCATGTCTGATAGCGCTCAGCTTATATATGGTGTATCCCCCCCCTCATTTGGCATTGCTTTAGGACATCCCATTAGTAATGACTATGTCGCTCTGTGTCCCGTGATGTACGAGAAAGAAAATAGGATTTTTATAACAGCTTACCTGTAAAATCCTTTTCTTGGAGTACATCACGGGACACAGAGCTCCCGCCCCTCTTTAGGGACACTTATTGCTTTGCTACAAAACTGAGGTGCTCCCGGATGGGAGGGGCTTATATAGGGGAGGGTACTTCCGGTTTTGGAAGTTGCCAGTGCCAGCACCTGACGGTATCTATATAACCCATTAGTAATGACTATGTCGCTCTGTGTCCCGTGATGTACTCCAAGAAAAGGATTTTACAGGTAAGCTGTTATAAAAATCCTATTTTGCTACAACAAGTTCTTTAAACGGTACAGATGCACCACTTTACAGGCAGACTAAGGGGACCCCCCAGGCACTATATTTAAATTAATTTTTCATGTTTATTGTTTCACTTTAAATAAAATCCTTGCTCTTTTTAAAAAAAAAATTGCATTGATACATGTCCCTCAGGGCAGTACCCGGGCCCCCATACCCTGTTTAGGGCCAATAACTTGCATATAAGCGTTCAAAATTGGCAAGTTCTGGTCCCGCAGACTTTATTAGGGTTCAGAGTCCGGGTCCAAACTTTTGCAATGTTCACGAGTTCTAGCGCGAACCGAACCGGGGGGTGTTCGGTACAACTCTACTGGTCAGATCACCAGGTGAAAACAGAGAGAAAAGCCATTGAAAATAAAACTGATGCAGCCACTGCATCTAATTATTGGTAAGCTGTAACATAATACAGTTTTTGTTTTGGGTTTAATATTGCTTTAAATATAGTTATTTTACTGACAAACCTGAGGTTCACATCACATGTACATCTTACAACATTCTCCACATACTGTATGTGTATAGATAATTGCATATAAACTGGTTTTACGATTTGGCTGAAGTAGAATGGCTGTACTGCTGAACTGGTACACTGTCCCTAGTGGTTATATCAGCGAAGATGTGTAGAGCACTATATGTGGCCCATGCCTGAGATGGAAGATAGTCCATTACTATAAAGTCCATAAAAACTTGGATCCCTGAGGTGGACTCATTGATGGGTTTGTAAGCAGACAAAGCACTACATGTTGTCCTCACAGGTCTACTTCCCATACTAAATTCTTCCACAAGGTTGGCTCTCTGTATTTATACTCGTTCTAAGGGGAAGTGATATGCATGCAAAGAAAACATGTCACACATGAACCAACCCCTGCAACGATCAACCAGAATATTTAAAGTAACACAATACTAATATGATTTACACAGGCACCAATACAACAAAATAGTGACACGCAGTAGGCACCTGCCTACACATGGGTAGCTGAACCTGTTCAGACTCAAAGGGGCACTTTGCTTTCTAGATCAGTTTCCCTTACTTACTTCTGTAAACAGCAGCAGTTTTCACACTCTGTCTTAAACCCTGGAAATGATACTGGACCCCAGCCTTCACTGTGTATAAGGCCCACAAGGGTAGAAGAACCCTCCGTGCCATGTGCAGTAACACATTCACCCAGGCTCACTCAATAATGGAATGTCCAATCTGAATGTTTTACTAAAAGGCAACCAACAATACATGGTCCAAATAATGGCATAATGGCCAAATAAAGGCCTGTCCATAATGTCACAATGAAGTATCCTTGCCATAGGCTACTTGAACAGCACTGTCCTCCTGGATGACTGTACCAGGTCAAAAATTACTTCCTGCAACTGCAAGGAATAATGAAGTCAAGCCCAATTTAGCTGGAGACAGGGCAGAGACTACTCTAAAAGGGATAATACCTTCATCTTGCAAGACTGCCTCTGGAACTTTGCAGTCCTAAGCTAGGCCATGGTGCCTAATACTTTCTATAATTATGTATTCTCTTTAGTTCTCTGGATTATTCTTCAGAATCATTTAGTGGTTCCGTTAGCGAGCAAGAGCAGGCAGGCATTGGTGTGGCAGCTTAGTACAACATTTAGTGATACATCAGCTGTATGGCATGTGTTTTCCTGGCTACTAAGTGCATGTCATATTTTGGTTTATATTTGGCTGCCCTTACTGTTCTTTTTTAAAAAGTGTATTCATCAATTAGATGTATCCAAGTTCTGAATAAAGTACAGCAAGCTGTACAAACAGAACTTCAAACATGAGTCAGTTAGTTTTATTAATGACTAACATTGCAGGGAAACCCAGGCAAAGCACCAACCAGTAGTCAAAGTTATAAAGGATGCACAAAGAAAAGTATATCTTCTCTAATCCACACCTGCTACTTTTTTACTTGTCCGGCTACTGCAATGCATAACATAGGTGATGCTAATGTCAGGAGGAGAGGAAGGGCAACATTGTAGTAAGGGAAAGATGGCTTTGCCAGAAAGGATAGGGTAAGTTAGAAGGAAGACGTTAAAAGTGGCAGATTTAAAGGAATGTACAATGATCATTTTGGCTTTTTTGTACCTTAGATCTCAATTTAGCCACCAGCATAGTGTTATCTGTATGTCAGTAGTGTAAGTCAGGGATAGGGATGAGCTCAGTGTTCGAGTCGAACATAGGTTCGACTCGAACATCGGCTGTTCGCGCGTTTGGCGAACAACGAACGATTTGGGCCGTTCGCGCCAAATTCGAGTGACACGAACGCCCCACAATACACTGCGCCATCGCAGTGTAATCCCGGCGCTGTGATTGGCCAAGCATGCACTGTGACCCTGCATGCTTGGCCAATCACAGCGCCGGCAGCGAGGAGAGCAATGATTGGCCACAGGCAGGATGCCTGTGGCCAATTATAGCTGAGGGGGTTTAGTACACGCCCCACACTATAAAAGGCCGCCAGCGCGGCGGCCTCGTGTAGTGTGTTCCGGAGCAGGGAAAGTGAAGGATAGGCAGGGACAGTGTCAAATCTTGTCAAATCTATTCTTTGCTAAACCTTGTGTGTAGGGACAGAGAAGGATAGGCAGGGAGAGTGTCAGTGTCATATTCTTTGCTAAACCTTGTGTGTAGGGAGAGAGAAGGATAGGCAGGGAGAGTGTCAGTGTCATATACTTTGATAAATCTTGTGTGCAGGGAGAGAGAAGGATAGGCAAGGGACAGTGTCAGTGTCATAATCTTTGCTAAACCTTGTGTGCAGGGAGAGAGAAGGATAGGCAGGGAGAGTGTCAGTGTCATATACTTTGATAAACCTTGTGTGCAGGGAGAGAGAAGGATAGGCAGGGGACAGTGTCAGTGTCATTGTTGCTAAGCCTCCTGCACATTATACACCTGAAGTTAGCCCGTATTGCTGCTTTTTCCTGGTGTGTTACACCAACAGGATTTTGCGGCACTTACAGCGGGCGGAGTGTGCCTCCTGACCATATTACACCTGAACTTAGCCTGTATTGCTGCTTTTTCCTGGTGTGTTACACCAACAGGATTTTGCAGCACTTACAGCGGGCGGAGTGTGCCTCCTGACCATATTACACCTTAACTTAGCCTGAATTGCTGCTTTTTCCTGGTGTGTTACACCAACAGGATTTTGCGGCACTTACAGCGGGCGGAGTGTGCCTCCTGACCATATTACACCTGAACTTAGCCTGTATTGCTGCTTTTTCCTGGTGTGTTACACCAACAGGATTTTGCGGCACTTACAGCGGGCGGAGTGTGCCTCCTGACCATATTACACCTTAACTTAGCCTGTATTGCTGCTTTTTCCTGGTGTGTTACACCAACAGGATTTTGCGGCACTTACAGCGGGCGGAGTGTGCCTCCTGACCATATTACACCTGAACTTAGCCTGTATTGCTGCTTTTTCCTGATGTGTTACACCAACAGGATTTTGCGGCACTTACAGCGGGCGGAGTGTGCCTCCTGACCATATTACACCTTAACTTAGCCTGTATTGCTGCTTTTTCCTGGTGTGTTACACCAACAGGATTTTGCGGCACTTACAGCGGGCGGAGTGTGCCTCCTGACCATATTACACCTGAACTTAGCCTGTATTGCTGCTTTTTCCTGGTGTGTTACACCAACAGGATTTTGCGGCACTTACAGCGGGCGGAGTGTGCCTCCTGACCATATTACACCTTAACTTAGCCTGTATTGCTGATTTTTCCTGGTGTGTTACACCAACAGGATTTTGCGGCACTTACAGCGGGCGGAGTGTGCCTCCTGACCATATTACACCTGAACTTAGCCTGTACTGCTGCTTTTTCCTGGTGTGTTACACCAACAGGATTTTGCGGCACTTACAGCGGGCGGAGTGTGCCTCCTGACCATATTACACCTGAACTTAGCCTGTATTGCTGCTTTTCCCATTTCCCTGCAGGCCATTAGAATGTCTGGAAGGCAAACAAGGAGAGGCAGACAGTCAGGAGCCAATAAAAGAGGGCAAGCAGGCTCTGTGTCTAGAGACAACAGTGCTGGTCGTGGACGCGGTGCATCACCATCAGCACGTGGCCCTGGGACACGCTTGTCCTTCTTTTCGGCAGCTGGACGTGTTGAGCCGCATCATGCCGAAGACTTGGTAGAGTGGATGACCAAGCCCTCCTCATCCTCTCTCACCCAGGCTCAGGGTACTGGCAAAGCAGCTGCCAAAGCGTCCTCTTCCCTGGTATCAATGTCATCATCAGTCACTCCTTCCCTAGACCAACCATGTCCTCCTGAGGAGTCCCCCGAACTGTTTGAGCACAGTGTTGGGTACATGCTCCAGGAGGATGCCCAGCGTTTCGAAGGGTCTGATGATGATACCCAGCTAGAGGAAGGCAGTAGCGTGAGAGCAGAGAGAGGGGATGCTCAAGAAGGACACCAATCTGTCATGTTCCAGCAGCTGCAGCATACTGCCAGATTGGCTCCAGTGATGAGGAGGGAGGGGATGATGAGGTCACTGACTCCACTTGGGTGCCTAATAGGAGGGAGGAGGAGGAGGATGAGGAGGAGGCACATCTCCAACGAGGCAGGATGCCCTCGGGGGGCCAGCGTAAGGGCAACACACCGACGGAATCACACCGCAGAGCTCCGCCTGTGCAGGGCGCTGCCTCTGCCCGTTATTCAAAAAGTTCTTTGGTGTGGGCCTTTTTTGAGTCGAGTGCATCAGATCGCACAGCTGCTGTTTGCAACATATGTCTCAAGCGTATATCGCGTGGCCAAAACATCACCCGCTTGGGCACCACATGCTTGACCAGACATATGTTGACCTGCCATGCAGCTCGTTGGCAAGCCTACCTTAAAGACCCACACCAAAGAAAAAAGCTGACCTCTTCTTGCACCGCATCAGCTGGGATCTCCAACCCCACTATACCTTCAGTCCTCTCTGAAACCTGCTCTGAGAGGAATGAAGGTGTAGAATTAGGTGTGTCACAGCCAAGTACTTGCGGGCACTCTGCTAGCAGTACACCGACGTCCGATTCTAGCAGGCAAATTTCCCTGCCCCAGCTGCTGGACCGTCGAAAGAAGTTCACTCCCAGCCATCCACATGCCCAGTGGTTGAATGCTAGCTTGGCTAAATTACTAGCGCTTCAACTGCTGCCTTTTCAGTTGGTAGACTCGGCCCCCTTCCGTGAGTTTGTGCAATGTGCGGTTCCTCAGTGGCAGGTTCCCAAACGCCACTTTTTCTCACGGAAGGCGATTCTACCGGCATGTGGAAGGCAATGTCTTGGCCTCGCTGGACAGGGCAGTCAGCGGTAAGGTGCATATTACCGCTGACTCATGGTCCAGCAGGCATGGACAGGGACGTTACCTTTCTTTCACGGCCCATTGGGTCACTCTTTTGGCAGCTGGGAAGGATGCAGGACAAGGTGCAGTAGTGTTGGAGGTTGTTCCACCACCACGCCTCCAAAATGCTACTACTGGTTGTGACACACCTCTGTCCTCCACCCCCTCCTCTTCTTCTTCCTCCGTGGCCTCTTCCTGTGCTTTGTCCTCGGAACCAGCGGTGCTCCGTAGGCGTTCAAGGGGCTACGCAAGTACGCAGGCAAAAAGATGCCATGCCATGCTTGCGCTGGTGTGTTTGGGGGACAGGAGCCACACTGGGGCAGAGGTTCTGTCTGCTCTGCAGGGGCAGGCCGAGAGGTGGTTGATGCCACGCCAGCTTAAGCCAGGAATGGTAGTTTGCGACAATGGCACCAACCTCCTCTCCGCCCTCCGACAGGGACAACTGACCCATGTGCCCTGTGTGGCTCACGTCCTTAACCTGGTGGTGCAGCGGTTCTTGGGCAGGTACCCGGGCTTACAGGATGTCCTGAGGCAGGCCAGGAAAGTCTGTGTGCATTTCCGCAGATCTTATAATGCCAGTGCTCGCCTGGCTGAGCTGCAAAAGAGTTAAACCTGCCCAAGAACCGCCTTATATGTGACATGCCCACCAGGTGGAACTCAACGTTGGCCATGCTGCAGCGGCTGCACACACAGCAGAGGGCCATCAATGAGTACCTGTGCGACTACGGCACCAGGACAGGGTCAGGGGAGCTCTGTTTTTTTTCACCACGCCAGTGGGGCATGATCAGGGATGCATGCACTGTCCTGGCACCATTTGAGGAGGCCACGAGGATGGTGAGCAGTGACAGTGCATGCATCAGTGACACTGTACCTCTTGTCCACCTGTTGGAACATACGCTGCGTGGAATATTGGACAGGGCACTTGAGGCAGAACAGAGGCAGGAAGAGGAGGACTTCCTTTCCTCTCAAGGCCCCCTTTACCCAGACAGTGTTCCTTCTGTCCCACCCATCACACAGGAAGAAGAGGAGGAGGAGGAGGAGGAGGAGAAGGAGGATTGTGTCAGCATGGAGGTGGAGCCTGGCACTCAGCATCATCAGCAGCAGTCTTTTAGGGATGATTTACAGTCCCAAGAAACCAGTGGACTTGTACGTGGCTGGGAGGAGGTGGCTGCGGATCATGTCGTCTTTAGTGACCCAGAGGACTCCGGACCGAATGCCTCAGCTAACCTACGCTGCATGGCCTCCCTGATCCTGCAAAGTCTGCGGAAGGATCCTCGTATTCTTCGGATCAAGGAGAGGGACCATTACTGGCTGGCCACTCTCCTTAATCCACGGTACAAGGGTAAGGTTGCGGACCTTATCTTACCATCGCAGAGGGAGCAGAGGATGAGACAACTCCGGGAGGCCTTGCAGAAAGGTCTGTGCAATGCGTTCCCAGAGACTGGGAGGTTGCAAACTCCTGGTCCTGGACAACGAGTTGCTGAGGCTTCGGTCAGTCAAAGAAGGAGCGGTGGGGAAGGTGGCCGTCTGACCGATGCATTCAGACAATTCTTTAGTCCGCAGCCCCAAGGTATGATCGGTTCCAGCAACCATCGCCAGCGTCTGATATACATGGTGCAGGAATACCTAGGGGCAAGGTCAGACTTGGACACCTTCCCCACCGAAAATCCTCTGGCTTACTGGGTCTTGAGGATGGATCACTGGCCAGAGCTTGCACAGTATGCAATTGAGCTACTGGCCTGTCCTGCATCCAGCGTTCTTTCAGAACGCACATTCAGTGCTGCTGGAGGATTTGTCACGGATCACAGGGTGCGCCTGTCCACCGACTCTGTTGATCGACTGACCTTCATAAAGATGAACCAGTCTTGGATCACCACCAGCTACCAAACACCTGAAGCTGATATAACAGACTAATTTATTTTCAAATGTCACATCCCTTCAAGACTGATGCTGATGCTGAGAGACTGTCCTGTTATGTTGACTGACTATCCTCCTCCTCCTCAATGATCCGATTGATGATGATAGCTTGGAAGAACATTTTTGTTTCTGGGTGCCGCCACCAGTGGCTAAGGCCCAATTTTTCAGCCCCTGTTTAACAGGGGCGTGTTATTACAATTTTTTATGCAATGCTTTGCAGCAGGGCTCATTCCTGCACTCCAACTAGTGTATCTGAGAGTGGTTGCAGCGTCGTGGCACCAGCACCAGTGGCTAAGGCCCAATTTTTCAGCCCCTGTTTAACAGGGGTGTAACGGCACCCCCAATATAAAGGGGTATAACGCCGTTTACGATGTTCCCTCTCCTAGACACACATCCACTCGCTACCAATATCCACAGCTAAATGACCCTTTCCCATAGGGGCCGATCCCTCTGGAAGAAAACGAGACGCATTCTGTCTTCTTCTGTAGTAGGAAATGCATTTATTATTGAGAAACATTGTAACTTTATACACAATTCAATACACAGGATTTGACATGAACAAGGGCCCAGCTCCACCCACACCTCCTAAGACTCAACACCTCATCCTGACGTCTGCTAGGCTTCAAAAGATCCCACCCAATACACATCTTCTCACAAAGGGTTGGCAGCCAGTCTGTCTGGCACTTTACAATACACACAAGGACTTAATCTCTATTCATACCAGACCTTCCCCAGTCATAATGAACAATAGAATGCAAAACAACTTAATTCCTCACAGAAATGATTACTTAACCCCCACATACAGTATACATCCAATCTATATACAATGTATATACAGCCTTGAATATGGCTATCACAGACCATATCGGGGGTTTCTTTTATTCACCCTGTGTCCAAAGTGACCCCACTGTCACACATCTCCCCTTTCGGCAGGGGACTAACAGAGGAGGGGACCCCAGACGGGTTGACTCCGAAGTTAGTCCATAGTTCTATTCCCCCAATGCCGGTATCCACACAGTACCCCAAACAAATTGCTCCAAACAGAGAATCACTTACCCAGCCAACCTCTGCCTCTCTCAGAGAACACACCCGCCGCTGGGGAGAGGCCTGGACTGGCCCTTCTCCCTGGAGTCCTTTCTGCTGCTGGAGAGAAGACAGGGTGACTGGGCTCAGTCCGTCATGCTGTTGGGGATCTGGGTCGACTGCCCGTCCTCCCTGGGGTATACAAGTGGAGACTGAAGTCCCATCCACTTGTGGTAGGTGAAAATCTCCCAGTGCTTGCAAAGCAAGGCTGACATCCTCCTGTCTCAGTGTCACACCATTTTCTGGGGTTGTGTCAGTGAGGACTGAAGTCCCATCCAATACCACAGGAACTCCCTCTTCTGTTAGTTGGGAGCCGAGGCCCGTGGCACTCGGCTCTGTTGCCAGCTCTTCTGCTGGGTTGCTGTGAGTGGAGACCGCAGTCCCATCCACCGATATCCGCTCAAGTGGCAGTTGTGTGCAGCGGCCAGTAGCATTCTGCCCTGCTGCCAGTGATTCAGCTGGGGATAAAAGCTTTACCACCTCAGCTTGTTGCTGGGGAGAGGGGCCAACTGCCCCGGCTCCCTGAAACTCCCCAGTGGTTTCCGGTGCTGGGCAGAGGTGGGTATCACTCTGCCCTGTTGCCAGCACTTCTGCTGGGGACTCCGCACCATCTGCTCTGGTTAACTGTTGGGGGGGAAGATGGCCTGCTTCTCCTCCCTGCATCTCTCGCAACCTCCTTCCGAATTCCTCTTCCATGGCGGCTGGTTCTTTAGGCGTTGTCCCCGATTGCCGTATTTGCGCCATTCTCCACTCATTTTGCCGCTCTAGTTCTCTCTTTTGTCGCTCTCGTTCTCTCTCTTGTCGGGCATCCTGCAGCTGAATGCCTTCAATGGCTTCCTGTATGGCGGTCTCTGATGGGTTAGCCCCATATAATGCCAACCACTGCTGCACTCGTTGCTGAAACAAATCTTCAACTGACCGGGGTCCTGCATCACCCTTCTTCTGGTCCATCTCGGCTCTCAAGTAGGTCTTTCAGCGTGACTTTCCTGCAGGCTGCATAGCTGGTCCTTTACTGTGGTGGTTTGGAGTGTCCCAGGAACTGGAGAGCAAATCCCACCGCTGCCAACCAATGTAACGGCACCCCCAATATAAAGGGGTATAACGCCGTTTACGATGTTCCCTCTCCTAGACACACATCCACTCGCTACCAATATCAACAGCTAAACGACCCTTTCCCATAGGGGCCGATCCCTCTGGAAGAAAACGAGACGCACTCTGTCTTCTTCTGTAGTAGGAAATGCATTTATTATTGAGAAACATTGTAACTTTATACACAATTCAATACACAGGATTTGACATGAACAAGGGCCCAGCTCCACCCACACCTCCTAAGACTCAACACCTCATCCTGACGTCTGCTAGGCTTCAAAAGATCCCACCCAATACACATCTTCTCACAAAGGGTTGGCAGCCAGTCTGTCTGGCACTTTACAATACACACAAGGACTTAATCTCTATTCATACCAGACCTTCCCCAGTCATAATGAACAATAGAATGCAAAACAACTTAATTCCTCACAGCAATGATTACTTAACCCCCACATACAGTATACATCCAATCTATATACAATGTATATACAGCCTTGAATATGGCTATCACAGACCATATCGGGGGTTTCTTTTATTCACCCTGTGTCCAAAGTGACCCCACTGTCACAAGGGGCATGTAATTACAATTCTTGATCTAATAATTCACAGCAGGGCCCATTCCTGCGCCCACCAAGACAAATGCCCCATACACACGATCGTTTTTCATGCCGTTAAAAATGCCATTAAAAAAAATGGCCATTAAAAATGATCGTGTGTAGGCTCCAGAGCATTTTTAACGACGTGAAAAACGGCCATTAAAAATTTCGAACATGCTCTCTTTTTTCACGTCGTTTTTCATGTTGTTTTTTTTAACGACGTGAAAAATGATAGTGTGTATGCTTTAACGACGTGAAAAAAAACGCGCATGCTCAGAATCAAGTATGAGACAGGAGCGCTCGTTCTGGTAAAACTAGCGTTCGTAATGGAGATAGCACATTCGTCACGCAGTCACGGACTGAAAAGCACGAGACTGAAAAGAGCGAATCGTCGCTCAACAAACTTTACTAACATGAAGGGTGGCGCCATTCGAACGGAACTTCCCCTTTATAGTGCCGTCGTACGCGCTTTGCTTGATCGTTTTTTTAAATGATCGTGTGTACGCAAGACAGGCTTGAGAGGAAACATGAAAAAAAACGACGTGAAAAACGGCAAGAAAAAAAATGGCAAGAAAAACGATCGTGTGTATGGGGCATAACTGTGAGGCCTTACAGTGTTGTGTCAACACCACCACCACCACCACCGCCAAAGGCCCAATTTTTCAGCCCCTGTTCAACAGGGGCATGCAATTACAATTCTTGATCTAATAATTCACAGCAGGGCCCATTCATGCGCCCACCAAGAGTAACTGTGAGGGCTCACAGTGTTGTGGCAACACCAACATGTAAGGGGCAAATTTCAGCTGAGTATATACGGCAGGCCCCTACTTTCAAACATCCAACTTACAAACGACTCCTCCTTGCAAACGGAAGGATACAACAGGAAGTGAGAGGAAATCTACCCCTAGGAAGGCAAATTCTCTCCTGTGAGAGTTAATATGGGAAAAAAAGTGTCTCCTCTCCACTGATGCTTTATCACCAATTCTTGTTTCAATAAAAAACCAAAATTTTCAAAAAACATTTGTCATTAGGACGGAAAGTGAGGTGAACTGTTCTGAACAGGTGCACACTGCACAGACAGCAAAACAAATGTTACAGGGGTGATAACCCTTCCCTATGTTTTCCAAAAAGCTTAAAAATAGATTTTTTTGCCTGGAGCTACACTTAAACAATGTACCTGTTCAAAATTACAAACAGATTCTACATAAGAACAAACCTACAGTCCCTGTCTTGTATGCACCGCCTGTATACGGCTGTTCAGAGTATATAGGGCCTTTTTTATTTTGTGTGCGGGGTTCCCCTTAATATCCATACAAGACCCAAAGGGGCTGGTAATGGGCTGGGGTAGGGGGGGGGGGGGTGTGTGATGGGGTAGCTATGCCATTTTTCTTAAAGATTTTCATCCATATTACCGGGACCAGACATTACATTAAAGCCGCAAGCAGTTTTAAATGGCTTTTTTTCCTTTAGAAATGGGACAGTTCTAAACACGGGAAACACGTGGCACTTCACAGGCATACTTTAGACACCCCCCAGGTACGATATTTAAAGGAATATTTGACTTTTTTTTTTTCACTTTATGCATCATTAAAATGACTGCTCCAGAAAAACGGCAGTTTTTAAAACTTCTTTTTGCATTGATACATGTCCCCTGGTGCAGAACCCGGGTTCCCAAACCCTTTTTAGGACAATAACATGCATAATAGTCGTTATAATTAGCACTTTAGATTTCGAACGTTCGCATCCATTGTATTTAATAGGGTTCTAAAGTTCGTGCGAACTTTCGGTCCGTTCGCGGGTTCTGGTGCGAACCGAACCCGGGGGTGTTCGGCTCATCACTAGTCAGGGACGTGCGGTGAGGTCAGTGGCTGGTGAGGCACTGGCTAGTATCAGAGTCAGGTACACACAGGTTACATACGCCGCAAACATTAGAGTGAGAGCAATAATTTTAGCACTAGACCTCCTCTCTAACTCTAAACCTGTAACCTGTAAAAATTTTTAGTTTCGCCTATGGAGATTTTTAAGTACTGAAGTTTAGCGCCATTCCACAAGTCTGTGCAATTTTAAAGTGTGACATGTTAGGTGTCTATTTACTCGGCATAACATCATCTTTCATACTACACAAAAAATCGGGCTAGTGTTTTTTTTTTTTTTATTCATTCTTTCTAAACAAAACGCATTTGAAAAATTGCTGCGAAAATACAGTGTACCATAAACGTTGCAACGACCACCATTTTATTCCCTAGGGTGTCTGCTAAAACAATATATATCATTTTTGGGGGTTCTGGGTCATTTTCTAGCAGTAGGAGAGAAGTGTAAAAATTGGTCTGGGTGGCAAGGGGTTAATTACCATAAGTAAGTAATATACAAATAATTATTATATATTGCTTTTAAGGTAATTTACTATATTATAGAAGTTTTAAGTTAGAACTTCAAACCAGTAATTTCACAGTAAATAGATAAAAAATAAATTATTATGTTATAACATATAGCATAATAATATATGATTTAGCTTAATTAAAACAGTACATTTTCAGCAGTAGAAGATTCTCATTCTCCCTCTTAACTGTGTGAGAAAAACATGGGATTATGGGTAAACCTTATACCCATAAACCCATGTTTTTTCCTTCTAGATAAGAGGGCTGGGTTGGAAGGGGGCATGTGTCTTTTAGACACATGCCCCCTTCTATGACGCTGCAGTGAGAGGACAGCCTCCACTGCAGCATTTTTATTGGACAGCTGGGGCCAATGATACTTTACCATTGGTTCAAGGCTCCAAGCTGTCCACTGAGCTCTGACAAAAAGTGAGAGGCACTGTGAGCTCATCCTCTCAGTCTGCTGCAAACATTGTGTGCCAGCTTGTATTTAAAATGGCCGCTCTGTATGTAGCTTCTGACAGGCTGCGCAATTTTGATCAGTGGTAGGACTTTGACTACCTACCCTAGGTCACCAATCTGCGACCCTTGAGGCTCTGCTTCCCCTGACTGCACATCCTTGGTGTAAGTGCATTGAGTAATTGCAATACAGCCAAAAGTAAGTAATTTGCAAGAAACGGATGAGAGGCATAGAACACATTGGGGGTGATTTACTATAAACAGTGCGCTGCGCCGGTTCATACCTTAATAGGTGCGCCGGATAAATCCTTAATTGAGCGCAGGAACTGGCGGCGCACTGCTATAGTATATAAAAATTTGAGCGGTGCTCTATTGAAAATGAATGGTTCCCTATGGGAGCCCATTGATTTAAATAGAGGTCGCCCGGGAAGTCGGGTGAAGACGATCCGACTCGCGGGGCGACTCGTGTGCCAGCTGACACAGGGACAGCGCGACTTTGCGAGGCAACTTGGACACGACTTGAGCGTGAAGCAGCCGCTCAAGTCGTGTCCTAGAGGTGACTACCTGGCCGAGAATGTCTCCAGCGCGATGCCATTGCGCTGGTTCTCGGCAGCCTCGCGCTCGCTGTCCCGTGTTTGGCATGAGTCATGAAGGGGAACTCCACGCCAATTTTTAATTAAAAAACCGGCATGGGTTCCCCTTCAGGAGCATACCAGGCCCTTAGGTCTGGTATGGATTTTAAGGGAAACCCTCTACGCCAAAAAATGGCGTGGGGGTCCCCCCAAAATCCAAACCAGACCCTTATCCGAGCACGCAGCCCGGCAGGTCAGGAAAGGGGGGGCGAGCGAGCGCCCTGCGCTCCCCCACCCCAAAGCACCATGTCCCCATGTTGATGGGGACAAGGGCCTCATCCCCACCACCCTTGCCGGTGGTTGTGGGGGTCTGCGGGCGGGGGGCTTATTGGAATATGGAAGACCCCTTTAACAAAGGGGACCCCCAGATCCTGCCCACCCCTGACCAGACCCTTTATCCGAGCACGCAACCTGGCAGGCCGCAGGAAAAGAGGGGGGGACGAGAGAGCGCCCCTCCCCTTCTGAACCATACCAGGCCACATGCTCTCAACATGGGGAGGATGTCCCCATGTTGATGGGGACAAGGGCCTCATCCCCACAACCCTTGCCCGGTGGTTGTGGGGGTCTGCGGGCGGGGGGCTTATCGGAATCTGGAAGACCCCTTTAACAAAGGGGACCCCCAGATCCTGCTCCCCCCTTTGTGAAATGGTAATGGGGTACAAATGTACCCCTACCATTTCACAAAAAAAGTGTCAAAAATGTTAAAAATGACAATAGCCGGTTTTTGACAATTCCTTTATTAATGTCTTCTATTTTCATCCATCTTCTTCCATCTTCTTCCACCTTCTTCTTACAGCTTCTTCTTTTCTCCATTCGGGTTTCTTCCTTCATCTTCTTCTTCATCTTTCTTCTTCCTTCTGTGTTCTCGTACGCATCTTGCTCCGGCTTCTTGTCCCTTCTTCTTTCTCCGGCCGCTCCGTTTGAATTCGAGGTTCCCGCTGTGTGATGCTTCAGTTCTTCAGTTCTCCTCTGGGTCCGCTGCCACCCGGTGACTCCGCCTCCCTCTGACGCACATGGATTTCACGGGGACTTTCCCCGTGGTGTCAGAGGGGGGCGGAGACACCGGGTGGCAGCGGACCCAGAGGAGAACTGAAGAACTGAAGCGTCACACAGCGGGAACCTTGAATTCAAGCGGAGCGGCCGAAGAAAGAAGAAGGGGTACAAGAAGCCGGAGCAAGATGCGAACGAGAACACCGAAGGAAGAAGGAAGATGAAGATGAAGATGAAGTGGAAGATGAAGAACAAGATGGAGGAAGAAACCCGAATGGAGAAAAGAGGAAGATGGAAGAAGAAGATGGAAAAATAAGATGGAAGAAGATGGAAGAAAAGAGAAGACATTAATAAAGGAATTGTCAAAAACCGGCTATGGTCATTTTTTACATTTTTCTTTGTGAAATGGTAGGGGTACATTTTTACCCCATTACCATTTCACACAGAGGGGGGCGGGATCTGGGGGTCCCCTTTGTTAAAGGGGGCTTCCAGATTCCGATAAGCCCCCTGCCCGCATACCCCCACAACCACCAGCAAGGGTTGTGGGGATGAGGCCCTTGTCCCCATCAACATGGGGACATCCTCCCCATGTTGAGGGCATGTGGCCTGGTACGGTTCAGGAGGGAGGGGGGGCGCTCTCTCGCCCCCCCTCTTTTCCTGCGGCCTGCCAGGTTGCGTGCTCTGATAAGGGTCTGGTGTGGATTTTTAGGGGGACCCCCACGCTATTTTTTTTTAAGTTTTGCACGGGGGTTCCCTTTAAAATCCATTCCAGATCTGAAGGGCCTGGTACAGATTTTGAGGGGGACCCGCACATAATTTTTTTTTTTTTAATTGGCACGGAGTTCCCCTTAATATCCATGCCAGACCAGAAGGGCCTCGTAATGGAATTTGGGGGACCCCCACTAATTTTTTTTTATCAAAGACTTTCAATTACTTTTCTCTATATTGCCGGGAGAGCCGACAATTCATTATAGCCGCGGGTGCTTTTAAATGCCTTTTTTTTCCTTTAGAAATGTCATTTTGCTGGCACACTGGCAAGTTCAGAGCTGTGCCTGTTCAACTTATGCAAATTGATTTACGTGACTTGACATTTACTAAGATTTTGCCGGCGCAGTGAACCGGCGCATTTGAACAAGTAAAATTCCCGCGCTGAGCTAAAAAAAACCCTTGCATTTCTAAACGTACTTGCCGGCGCAGCGGGCTGGTTCTGAAAAAGTTACTTTCTCACTCTATTTTGGGCATATTTGTTACTTGGGCAGGTGTCACTAAACTTCCTCACATCACCTCACGTCACCCCCATTATATTGGCACTTCCAGCTTCTTTATATTTAGATTTTAAGATGCCATGCGCCAGGTCCATAGTGGCGCACTGAGCGCCTCCTCCCGTCCCCCGAGAACACTATAGTAAATGGGAAATAGCGCTGCGCTACCGGCGCTAATGTTTTGTAAATACCAAAACAGCCGTTGCGTACGCAGATGCGCCGATACTCATGGCGCAAACGTTTCGTAAATCAGCCCCATTATGCCAAGTACAGGCATACCCCGCTTTAAGTACACTCACTTTACATACACTCGCGAGTAAGGACATACCCGTGAGTGTATGTAAAGTGCCTCACAAGTACTGTACAGACATTTTGAAGCCGCAGTAGAAGGAGCTGAAGCTCCGAGAGCATAGCCCGCCCTGTTCCAGTGTGCCCCTGACACCCCCACTACAGCCCCTGAGACCTAAACTACTACAGCCCCTGACCCCCCACTACACCCTAGAAGTGAAAAAGTATTGTTTCACTTTAAGTACATTTTCATTTTACATACATGCTCTGGTCCCATTGTGTACTTAAAAGTGGGGTATGCCTGTATAATGAAAAGAAAAAAATGCCATAGCTACAAAAGTTTTAGTTCACATGTGACATCATAAGAAGAATGTAGCGCTCATCCCTAGAGGGGCTGCTGAGATCAGTCTCAAGTCTCCCTTGGCAGTATAGAGGCTGCCTACACCAGTCACAGTTCCATGCACACCAACAATACAAGCTCAGTCTAGGGAATGTCTTTTTGTGAATTGATTGGAGAAAACGTGAATAGGAGGGAGGGTTAGGGTGCAGGATACTCCAAACCATCAGAAGAAATTATCAGGAGGACAAACTTCTCAGCGCAAATCCTGTAGTAGTACCCTAGACTGGAGCTAATAGGGGATTGCCAGTAACTATAGGTCTCTATAATAGCAGACCCAGTATATGCAGTAACCCCTGCCACCTGACTCCCCAAATACAATATCCTTGGAGAGCTGTCTGCCACCCAGCTTCCACTTGACTCATTTCAGTGACGGAGACAAAAGATCCTTCTCCAGGCCAAAGTCCCAGGCAATGCCCTCCAGCAGAAACCCTTTAAAAATCTTCTCTAGGCCCTCAGTCCAGCAGCTACTGAGGCCCAAACTGCAAAACTTCTGTCACACTAGCTACCTTTCAGGAGCAGCAGCCCCAGGAGAACTGAAACCCTCTCTGAAGAGGAAATAACACTCTGGAATGGCCTCCCAGATATTTATCACATCACCAGCCACCTCCTGGACACCCCCTTCACCCCCCAGGGATTGGCTGAGATATAATACATATTTATGACTGAGCGATTGACCCTCCTGCTCTATCTTCTGGAAGCTTCTCTCAGAAACAGGTAGCGGCAATCAATCACCCAGCAGAAAACTCTGACCAGACTTAAAGAACAGATCCTTGCTCCACTGACTATAGTGATTGCAAAAAACTAAATTAAGCCTAATGCCCAGTACACATGATAGGATTTTCCGACAAGAAAAGTCCAATGTGAGCTTTTGCTCGGAAATTTCGACCGTGTGTAGGCTCCATTGGACTTTTCCTGTCGGAATTTCCGCCAACACAAATTTGAGAGCTGGTTCTCAAATTTTCCGACGGAAAAAATTCCGATCAGAAATTCTGATCGTCTGTAGCAATTCCGACGCGCAAAATTCCAACGCATGCTCGGAAACAATTCGACGCATGCTCGGAAGCATTGAACTTAATTTTCTTGGCTCGTCATAGTGTTGTACGTCACCGCATTCAGAGAACTTTTGTGTGACCGTGTGTATGCAAGCCAAGCTTGAGCGGAATTCCGTTGGAAAAACCATATAAGGTTTTTCCGAAGGAAAATCCGATCGTGTGTACGTGGCATCACAGAGGCAGGGTGCTTCAAGAAATAAGAATAAGTCATATAAATACATGAACAGAGATCAACAAGGCCATACACCTTAGTATCTTACAGAGGGGTTGCCCAGGAGGAATATACAGATTAGTAACGTGAATGTGCTAAATTATAGTGCCATAGCTTCATAGTTGGTAAGGTTGAATAAAGACACCAGTCTGTCTAGTTCAACCTGTGTAGGTGTTTCTATGTCAATACCATTTCTCATATCTCTGTATATTGCGTTTGCTAAAAATGCCAATCAAAGAGATTTTTAAATTATTGACACTTCCCTCTGACACCACTTATTGTGAGAGGCCGTTCCACATCCTTACCGCTCTAAAAGTAAAGAACCCCTTACACAGTTTTAGGTTGAACTGCTTCTCCTCCAATTTCATTGAGTAGCCACGTGTCTTCTTAAGCTTCCTGAAACTGAATAGTTTCCTTACTATGCTAGAGTCATCATTGAGGTATTTGTATAATGCTATCATATCTCCTCTCAAGTGTCTCTTCTCCAGGGAGAATACGTTTAATGCTTGTAGTCAGTCCTCATAATCAGTGATGAGCCGAACACCCCCGGGTTCGGTTCGCACCAGAACCCGCGAACGGACCGAAAGTTCGCACGAACGTTAGAACCCTATTAAATACAATGGATGCGAACGTTCGAAATCTAAAGTGCTAATTATAACGTCTATTATGCATGTTATTGTCCTAAAAAGGGTTTGGGAACCCGGGTTCTGCACCAGGGGACATGTATCAATGCAAAAATAAGTTTTAAAAAAGGCCGTTTTTCGGGAGCAGTCATTTTAATGATGCATAAAGTGAAAAAAAAGTCAAATATTCCTTTAAATATCGTACCTGGGGGGTGTCTAAAGTATGCCTGTGAAGTGCCACGTGTTTCCCGTGTTTAGAACTGTCCCTGCACAAAATTACATTTCTAAAGGAAAAAAAGCCATTTAAAACTGCTTGCGGCTTTAATGTAATGTCTGGTCCCGGTAATATGGATGAAAATCTTTAAGAAAAATGGGATAGCTACACCATCACACCCCCCCCCCACCCCAGCCCATTACCAGCCCCTTTGGGTCTTGTATGGATATTAAGGGGAACCCCGCACACAAAATAAAAAAGGCCCTATATACTCTGAACAGCCGTATACAGGCGGTGCATACAAGACAGGGACTGTAGGTTTGTTCTTATGTAGAATCTGTTTGTAATTTTGAACAGGTACATTGTTTAAGTGTAGCTCCAGCCAAAAAATCTATTTTTAAGCTTTTTGGAAAACATAGGGACGGGTTATCACCCCTGTAACATTTGTTTTGCTGTCTGTGCAGTGTGCACCTGTTTAAAACAGTTCACCTCACTTTCCGTCCTAATGACAAATGTTTTTTGAAAATTTGGGGTTTTTATTGAAACAAGAATTGGTGATAAAGCATCAGTGGAGAGGAGACACTTTTTTTCCCATATTAACTCTTACAGGAGAGAATTTGCCTTCCTAGGGGTAGATTTCCTCTCACTTCCTGTTGTATCCTTCCGTTTGCAAGGAGGAGCCAGTAATGGTCCCTCTCCTTGATCCGAAGAATACGAGGATCCTTCCGCAGACTTTGCAGGATCAGGGAGGCCATGCAGCGTAGGTTAGCTGAGGCATTCGGTCCGGAGTCCTCTAGGTCACTAAGGACGACATGATCCGCAGCCACCTCCTCCCAGCCACGTACAAGTCCACGGGTTTCTTGGGACTGTAAATCATTCCTAAAAGACTGCTGCTGATGATGCTGAGTGCCAGGCTCCACCTCCATGCTGACACAATCCTCCTCCTCCTCCTCCTCTTCCTGTGCGATGGGTGGGACAGAAGGAACACTGTCTGGGTAAAGGGGGCCTTGAGAGGCAAGGAAGTCCTCCTCTTCCTGCCTCTGTTCTGCCTCAAGTGCCCTGTCCATTATTCCACGCAGTGTATGTTCCAACTAGTGGACAAGAGGTACAGTGTCACTGATGCATGCACTGTCACTGCTCACCATCCTCGTGGCCTCCTCAAATGGTGCCAGGACAATGCATGCATCCCTGATCATGCCCCACTGGCGTGGTGAAAAAAACCTGAGCTCCCTTGACCCTGTCCTGGTGCCGTAGTCGCACAGGTACTCATTGATGGCCCTCTGCTGCATGTGCAGCCGCTGCAGCATGGCCAACGTTGAGTTCCACCTGGTGGGCATGTCACATATAAGGCGGTTCTTGGGCAGGTTCAACTTCTTTTGCAGCTCAGCCAGGCGAGCACTGGCATTATAAGATCTGCGGAAATGCACACAGACTTTCCTGGCCTGCCTCAGGACATCCTGTAAGCCCGGGTACCTGCCCAAGAACCGCTGCACCACCAGGTTAAGGATGTGAGCCACACAGGGCACATGGGTCAGTTGTCCCTGTCGGAGGGCGGAGAGGAGGTTGGTGCCATTGTCGCAAACCACCATTCCTGGCTTGAGCTGGCGTGGCGTCAACCACCTCTCGGCCTGCCCCTGCAGAGCAGACAGAACCTCTGCCCCAGTGTGGCTCCTGTCCGCCAAACACACCAGCGCAAGCACGGCATGGTATCTTTTTGCCTTTGTACTTGCGAAGCCCCTTGAACGCCTACGGAGCACCGCTGGTTCCGAGGACAAAGCACAGGAAGAGGCCATGGAGGAAGAAGAAGAGGAGGGGGTGGAGGAGAGAGGTGTTTCACAACCAGTAGTAGCATTTTGGAGGCGTGGCGGCGGAACAACCTCCAACACTACTGCACCTTGTCCTGCATCCTTCCCAGCTGCCAAAAGAGTGACCTAATGGGCCGTGAAAGAAAGGTAACGTTCCTGTCCATGCCTGTTGGACCATGAGTCAGCGGTAATATGCACCTTACCGCTGACTGCCCTGTCCAGCGAGGCCAAGACATTGCCTTCCACATGCCGGTAGAGAGCTGGAATTGCCTTCCGTGAGAAAAAGTGGCATTTGGGAACCTGCCATTGAGGAACCACACATTGCACAAACTCACGGAAGGGGGCCGAGTCTACCAACTGAAAAGGCAGCAGAGGAACCGCACATTGCACAAACTCACGGAAGGGGGCCGAGTCTACCAACTGAAAAGGCAGCAGTTGAAGTGCTAGCAATTTAGCCAAGCTAGCATTCAACCGCTGGGCATGTGGATGGCTGGGAGTGAACTTCTTTTGACGGTCCAGCAGCTGGGGCAGGGAAATTTGCCTGCTAGAATTGGACGTCGGTGTACTGCTACCAGAGTGCCCGCAAGTACTTGGCTGTGACACACCTAATTTTACACCTTCATTCCTCTCAGTGCAGGTTTCAGAGAGGACTGAAGGTATAGTGGGGTTGGAGATCCCAGCTGATGCGGTGCAAGGAGAGGTCCGCTTTGTTCTTTGGTGTGGGTCTTTAAGGTAGGCTTGCCAACGAGCTGCATGGCAGGTCAACATATGTCTGGTCAAGCATGTGGTGCCCAAGCGGGTGATGTTTTGGCCACGCGATATACGCTTGAGACATATGTTGCAAACAGCAGCTGTGCGATCTGATGCACTCGACTCAAAAAACGCCCTGCACAGGTGGAGCTCTGCGGTGTGATTCTGTCGGTGTGCTGCCCTTACGCTGGCCCCCAGAGGGCATCCTGCCTCGTTGGAGATGTGCCTCCTCCTCATCCTCCTCCTCCTCCCTCCTATTAGGCACCCAAGTGGAGTCAGTGACCTCATCATCCCCTCCCTCCTCATCACTGGAGCCAATCTGGCAGTATGCTGCAGCTGCTGGAACATGACAGATTGGTGTACTTCTTGAGCATCCCCTCTCTCTGCTTTCACGCTACTGCCTTCCTCTAGCTGGGTATCATCATCAGACCCTTCGAAACGCTGGGCATCCTCCTGGAGCATGTACCCAACACTGTGCTCAAACAGCTCGGGGGACTCCTCAGGAGGACATGGTTGGTCTAGGGAAGGAGTGACTGATGATGACATTGATACCAGGGAAGAGGACACTTTGGCAGCTGCTTTGCCAGTACCCTGAGCCTGGGTGAGAGAGGATGAGGAGGATGAGGAGAGCTTGGTCATCCACTCTACCAAGTCTTCGGCATGATGCGGCTCAACACGTCCAGCTCCCGAAAAGAAGGACAAGTGTGTCCCATGGCCACGTGCTGATGGCGATGCACCGCGTCCACGACCAGCACTGTTGTCTCTAGACACAGAGCCTGCTTGCCCTCTTTTATTGGCTACTGACTGTCTGCCTCTCCTTGTTTGCCTTCCAGACATTCTAATGGCCTGCAGGGAGATGGAAAAACCATCAATAAGGCCTAGCTTCAGGAGTATATTTTGCAGGAATCACACTACGCCTGCTGTAAGTGCTGCAAATGCCTGTTGGTGTAACACACTAGGAAAACACAGCAATAAGGCCTAGCATCAGGAGTATATTTTGCAGGAATCACACTACGCCTGCTGTAAGTGCTGCAAATGCCTGTTGGTGTAACACACGAGGAAAACACAGCAATACGGGCTAGCTCCAGGAGTATATTTTGCAGGAATCACACTACGCCTGCTGTAAGTGCTGCAAATGCCTGTTGGTGTAACACACCAGGAAAACACAGCAATACGGGCTAGCTTCAAGTGTATAATGTGCAGGAGGCATACTCCGCCCGCTGTAAGTGCTGCAAATGCCTGTTGGTGTAACACACCAGGAAAACACAGCAATACGGGCTAACTTCAGGTGTATAATGTGCAGGAGGCACACTCCGCCCGCTGTAAGTGCTGCAAATGCCTGTTGGTGTAACACACCAGGAAAACAGAGCAATACGGGCTAACTTCAGGTGTATAATGTGCAGGAGGCACACTCCGCCCGCTGTAAGTGCTGCAAATGCCTGTTGGTGTAACACACTAGGAAAACACAGTAATAAGGCCTAGCTTCAGGAGTATATTTTGCAGGAATCACACTACGCCTGCTGTAAGTGCTGCAAATGCCTGTTAGTGTAACACACCAGGAAAACACAGCAATACGGGCTAACTTCAGGTGTATAATGCGCAGGAGGCACACTCTGCCCGCTGTAAGTGCTGCAAATGCCTGTTGGTGTAACACACCAGGAAAACACAGCAATACGGGCTAACTTCAGGTGTATAATGTGCAGGAGGCACACTCCGCCCGCTGTAAGTGCTGCAAATGCCTGTTAGTGTAACACACGAGGAAAACACAGCAATAAGGCCTAGCTTCAGGAGTATATTTTGCAGGAATCACACTACGCCTGCTGTAAGTGCTGCAAATGCCTGTTGGTGTAACACACCAGGAAAACACAGCAATACGGGCTATCTTCAGGTGTATAATGTGCAGGAGGCACACTCCGCCCGCTGTAAGTGCTGCAAATGCCTGTTGGTGTAACACACCAGGAAAACACAGCAATACGGGCTAACTTCAGGTGTATAATGTGCAGGAGGCACACTCCGCCCGCTGTAAGTGCTGCAAATGCCTGTTGGTGTAACACACCAGGAAAACACAGCAATACGTGCTAACTTCAGGTGTATAATGTGCAGGAGGCACACTCCGCCCGCTGTAAGTGCTGCAAATGCCTGTTGGTGTAACACACTAGGAAAACACAGCAATAAGGCCTAGCTTCAGGAGTATATTTTGCAGGAATCACACTACGCCTGTTGTAAGTGCTGCAAATGCCTGTTGGTGTAACACACCAGGAAAACACAGCAATACAGGCTAGCTTCAGGTGTATAATGTGCAGGAGGCACACTCCGCCCGCTGTAAGTGCTGCAAATGCCTGTTAGTGTAACACACCAGGAAAACACAGCAATAAGGGCTAGCTTAAGATGTATACTGTGCAGGAGGCTTAGCAACAATGACACTGACACTGTCCCCTGCCTATCCTTCTCTCTCCCTGCACACAAGGTTTATGAAAGAATATGACACTGACACTCTCCCTGCCTATCCTTCTCTCTCCCTGCACACAAGGTTTAGTAAAGAATATGACACTGACACTCTCCCTGCCTATCCTTCTCTCTCCCTGCACACAAGGTTTAGCAAAGAATATGACACTGACACTGTCCCCTGCCTATCCTTCTCTCTCCCTGCACACAAGGTTTAGCAAAGAATATGACACTGACACTCTCCCTGCCTATCCTTCTCTCTCCCTGCACACAAGGTTTAGCAAAGAATATGACACTGACACTGTCCCCTGCCTATCCTTCTCTCTCCCTGCACACAAGGTTTAGCAAAGAATATGACACTGACACTCTCCCTGCCTATCCTTCTCTCTCCTTGCACACAAGAATAGCACAAAGAATATCAACACTGTCCCTGCCTATCCTTCTCTTTCCCTGCGCCGGAACACACTACACAAGGCCGCCGCGCTGGCGACCTTTTATAGTGTGGGGCGTGTGCTAAACCCCCTGAGCTATAATTGGCCACAGGCAACCTGCCTGTGGCCAATTATGGCTCTCCTAGCTGCCGGCGCTGTGATTGGCCAAGCATGCGGGGTCACAGTGCATGCTTGGCCAATCACAGCGCCGGGATTGCACTGCGATGGCGCAGTGTATTGTGGGCCGTTCGCGTCACTCGAATTTGGAGCGAACGGCCCAAATCGTTCGATGTTCGCCGAACGGTCGAACAGCCGATGTTCGAGTCGAACGTATGTTCGACTCGAACACCGAGCTCATCTCTACTCATAACTGAGGTCCTCCAGTCCCCTTATTAGCTTTGTCAACCTTCTCTGGACTCTTTCCAGTTCCAGCGCACCATTTCTGAGGATTGGTGACTAGAACTGGACAGCATATTCAAGATGTGGCCATAGCAGAGTCTTGTAAAATGGTAGAATTATAGTTTTATCCCTTAAGTATATCCCATTTAATGCATGCAAATATTCTACTTGTTTTGCTTGCTGCAGTTTAGTATTGCATGCCATTTCTGAACCTGTGATCTACTAGGAACCTCAGATCTTTTTCCATTCTGAATTCTTCCAAAAGTCCACCCCCTCTCCCCCTAGCAAGTAAATTGTATTCATGTTTTTGGCCCCCCAAGTGCATTACTCTACATTTATCAACTTTAAATCTCATTTGCCATGTAGTTCCCATAATTATTATTACTCCATCCCATTATTTTATTGAGGTCTTCTTATAAGGCTTCTATATCTTGCTGTGAAGTACGGTAATTGCCCTGCTTAGCTTTGTATTGTAAGCAAACACTGAAATTGAGCTATTTATGAAAAAATGAAACAGAATTGGTCTTGGGACCAATTGGTCCTTGGGGTACCCCACTTACCACGCCAGACCATTCTGAGTACACACTATTTATCACCACCCTTTGGCCGTGCACCTGTAATCAGTTTTCTGTCAAGGTAAATATCCTATGATCTAAGCCAACAGACCTCAATTTGTGAATTAAGCGCTTACGAGGATGTTTTTGTGAAATCTACAGGCCTTCCTTTATCTAGATGGCAACTCACTTGCTCATAGAATGTTAGCAGATTGGTCTAGCAAGAACAATCTTTCATTAATCCATACTGAATACTACTAATGATACTGTTTTCACATTCAAATTTTTGGATTCCCTTATCATCTCCTCCAATAGTTTACACACTATTGTTGTTAGACTGACTGGCCTGTAGTTTTTAGGTAAATATTTTTGCCCTTTTTTAAATATTCATACCACATTTGCTTTACATCAATCAGCTGGTACCATTTTAGTTGTTAAGCTGTCCATATAAATTTGAAATAACGGTCTGGCTATTACCAGACTAAGTTCTTTAACTACTTGAGAGCCGGGCCATAGACAAATGATGGCCTCAAGGTGGCTCTACAAATCCGAGAGGCTATCAATTGATGGCCTCGGCTCCTCCGGCCACTGGGGGGGCGCATCACTGAGATGCCGATGCGCGTGCCTGGTGGCCGCGATGTTTGCCAGGCACCCGCGATCGGCCGGTACGCAGACAAGGACGTGGATCTCTGTGTGTAAACACAGAGATCCACGTCCTGTCAGGGAGAGGAGACCGATGCTGTGTCCCTTGTACATAGGGACACAGATCGGTCACCTTCCCCAGTCAGTCCCCTCCCCCCACAGTAGTAATCACTCCCAGGTTACACATTTAACCACTTCCTTGCCCCCTAGTGTTAACCCCTTCCCTGCTAGTATAATTTTTACAGTAACCAGTGCATTTTTATAGCACTGGTTACTGTAAAAATCACAATGGTCCCAAAATGGTGTCAAAAGTGTCCGATGTGTCCGCCATAATGTCACAGTCACAATAAAAATCGCTGATAGCCGCCATTACTAGTAAAAAAAAAAATATTAATAAAAATGCTATAAAACTATGCCCTATTTTGTAGACGCTATAACTTTTGCCCAAACCAATCAATAAACGCTTATTGTGATTTTTTTTTTTTTTGTAAAAAAAAAAGGTTTATTGTGATTAGATGCAGTACATTATAAAAGAAGGTAACAAAGGACCCCAAACGAGGTCGGTACAAAGTATGATCATCAGAAACAAACAAAAGAAGGTCACTTGGAAATATGTTCCATCACAATATCATAGACCACAGTACCTATTATAGAGGGTAGAGCAGACTCAGCATACAAAAAAAAGAAGAAAAAAGTAGGCGCCAACAAATTTAAGGCAGGCCCTGAGGGACAACGGCCCTACGTCTACTCCCGACCAGTCCACGCACCCCAATTGGGATCCTGCTGTGCACGGAGCGATCGGGAACAGAACACCCAGGGAGGGATATGAACAAAGGGCTTGGCAACCCACCAACCTGTCCAGATTGCTGATCCCCTGAGGATGCGGACCATCCAGGGGGAGTCTGAGCTCAAACCTCTGTTAATAGTCTGAAGGGGTTAAAGAACCCAACTAATGGAATGGCTTCCAAATGCCTGTAAGGCGGAGCATCTAGCTGTATCCATCAACATAAAACAAGAAAGACTACACAGATGTAAATCCTGAGTAGCCAGTGACAGTCTAAGACAGAGATTAAGAATAGGAAGAAAAGAAAAGAAGAAATAGGGATAGGGAAGAGAAGGGGGAGCGAACTAGAGAATAAGAGGGAAAGGAGGGGGCGGGGGAAGTCAGGATTCCTCGGGGAGAGGGGGGAAAAATGGTCAGCAACGTGCCGAATCGGGGCTGTCCAGCGCTCAGCTATTGGGGAAGAAGGGATATGCCTACATGCATAGCCCAGGGTTCCCAAATAAGACGGAATTTTTCTGGATTGTCTAGTAGGGTATTAGAAACCCTTTCCTGTGTCATTATCCAGGAAATCTTGTGTTTAGCTTGGTGAAATGACGCCGAGGGCGACTTCCAGGCGTGGGCCAAGGTAATCTTGGCCCCCAGAAGGATGAAGTGTATGAGAGAGCGGGACAATTTAGGGACCTTAGAGAGAGCATCATTAAGGAGGGCAATAGTAGGGTTTTGCTTCACCTCGAAACCAGTGACTTTGCGAATGAGGCTGAAAATTTTATTCCAGAACCCCCTAATTTTAGGGCATTCCCAGAGGGTGTGGAGGAGAGAGCCTACGAGGCCACATCCTCTGAAGCAGAGGGGGGAAGACTGCGGATAGAGCTTAGAAAGGCGAGTAGGGACCAGGTACCATCTGGAGATAACCTTAACGTCAGCCTCCATCAGGGAGGTGTTTAAGATACCCTTAAATGAGCGGGAGAAATTTGTGTGCCAAGTGTCTAGGTCCCATTCAAACTGGAGGTCACGCTCCCATTTCAACATATAGCTCGCTTTGCCCTGAGGGTCAGCTAACGCTGAATAGATCAGGGAGATGCCCCCCCTGACGCCCATGGCTGAGGAACACCAATGCTCATATTTGGTAACAGAGAGTGGGTTGTCTGAACTTTTCCAGACCCCACGCAGAAAATGTAATAACTGATAATAGCGGAAAGTTTCGGAGGAGGGCATGTCCAGTTTGGAAGTGCAGTATTTGAGCGAGATGGGGCCATTATTGTTAAAATATTGTCCTATTCTGTATAGACCCTTGTCAAGCCACCATCCAAAAGCCTTGATGTTTAGACCCGGGGGGAATTGGGGATTGTGGAAGATGTGAGCGAGGGGATGCCAGAAAGAGGATAGTGCGGGATGTTTATGAAGGATATCACAGAGGGCCATTGAGTGAGAGAGGGCGGGTGACAGGATCGAGGGGCGGTCCTTACGTGGTCTCCAGGCTAAATAGTCCAATGTGTGGTTAGGGGTTGCCTGCCTTTCTATGTCTACCCAGTCCGGTTTAGGTCCTTTAGTATAAATTGCTGAGAATTGACAGAGTTGGGCTGCCTGGTAGTACCACCACATATTGGGAAGGCCAAGGCCTCCTTTCTTCCTTGCCCTATACAGAACTTTTTTAGATAGACGATGTTCCTTGCCCCCCCATATGAACTGTATGATTTTTGATTGGAGTCTATCCAGTGCTCGCTTCTTGACAGGGATGGGCAGGGACCGGAAGAGATAAAGCAATCTGGGCAAGAGGGTCATCTTGACCGAATTGACTCTACCCAGCCAGGACAATTTATAGAGAGACCATTGTGTAAGTTCAGTTGTGAGTTTTTTGAACATGGCAGGGTAATTGTGTTGGAATAGGAGCTCTACTTTTGGGGTGAGGAAAACACCTAAATAGGGAAGAGAAGAGGCGCACCAGGAGAAGGGGAAGTTTGTTTTGAGTCTATCGACTATATCTTGGGGTGTAGTGACGTTCAAGGCCATTGACTTTGCCATGTTGACCTGAAGGCCTGAAACCTTTCCAAAAGTGTCGAGGAGTTGGAGAATATTGGGGGTCGACTTGAGAGGGGAGGTGACGAAAAGGAGGACATCGTCCACAAAGAGGGCGCATTTGTGTGTATGTTGACCACATTGAACCCCGTGAATGTCCGGGTGTTGTCTAATTGCTAGAGCTAGGGTTTCTATCGCTATTGCGAAGAGAATAGGGGAGAGCGGGCAGCCCTGTCTGGTACCTTTTAAGATTGGGAATTGGTCGGAGAGACGTCCCTGTAGTTTGATCTGGGCTTTCGGGGAGGAATATAGAGACTCCAGGGTTCTTAGGAATTCCGGGCCAAAGCCCCAATGGCGTAGAATGGTAAAAAGGTATGGCCAGGTGACCGTATCAAAGGCCTTTTGGAGGTCTATGGAAAGAATGTATCCCTTCTGGGGGGACCCGCCATCCCAGGAGGATTGCATGAGGGAAATCAAATCTACCGCTCTCCTGATCTGGTCCGGTCCCTGTCTCCCGGGAATGAAACCCACCTGATCCTTATGAACATAAGAAGCGATGAAGGAGGCCATTCTGTTGGCCAAAATCTTGGTCATGATTTTCAGATCATTATTGATCAACGAAATCGGCCTATAGTTGCCTACATCACTAGGATCTTTTCCCTGTTTGGGGATCACAGAGATATATGCAAGGTTGGCAGCGGGTTCGAGAATGGAGCCTTCTCGTAGGGAGTTAAAGAGACTGGCCAGACGAGGAGGGAGGACCCCAGAGAAGGTTTTGTAATAAAGGGCGGAGAAACCGTCCGGCCCTGGCGCCGAGTCTGTTTTGAGATTTTTGATGACCTCCTGGACCTCTTCAGTGCTAAAAGGTGATTCCATCATGGATCTATGGGACTCTGAAAGTTTGGGGAGATCAATGTCCGCCAAAAATGATTCTAAGGGAACAGGGTTGGCAGAGGAGGGAGATGTGTATAGTTTGGAGTAGAAAGCTTGGAAGGTTTCCAGAATTTTATGGGGGTTCTGGGTGAGAGAACCCGATAACGATTTAATCTTGGGTAAGGAGAAATTTTTGATCCTTGGGGAGAGTTTGGCCGCCAAGCGTGAGCCGATTTTATCAGCTTGTAAGTAGAATTTGCCACTTAACCAGCTCAAGTGTTTGTCTGCGTTAGAAGTTAAGGCAAGATTCAAAGCAATGCAGGCGGAATCTAACTTGGCCAGACTGGCGGGAGTGGGGTTAGACTTATGGGCTTTACTAAGTAGTCTAAAATCCCTTTCCAAGTTTTCTACATCCACCTTCCTTCCTTTTTTCAGGTTGGAAGCCATTTGAATCATCCTCCCCCTCAAGACGGCTTTATGAGCTCCCCAGAGAGAGCTAGGGGACGTGTCCCCGGTGTCATTGAGGAGAAAAAATTCTTGGATGTCCTTTTCCAGCATGGTGCAGTGGACCGGGTTGGCAAGGAGGGATTTACTCAAGCGCCACTGAGGGGGGCCTGAAGGTGAAAGGGAGCTAGAGATTCTAAGGGTTACTAAGGAGTGGTCCGACCACGGAACTTCTTGTATTGAGGAGTGAGAGGCAGTGTGAATGTCCGAATTGGGTACGAAGATGTGGTCAATCCTGGCAAATGTTGTGTGGGGCAGAGTAATGGGTAAAGTCTTTGGCCATGGGATTCAATTCCCTCCAAGAATCAATCAGGCCCAAGTCGTGTAGGAGTCGGGCGATTCTGAGGCTTTGTTTGGCGGGTCTCTTAAGGCGGGGCCTGTTCTGGTGGGATTTGTCAAGTGTGTGGTCAAACGTGATATTGGAGTCACCCCCTATTAAGATTCTACCTTCTAGATGAGAGGAGAGGGTTGAGAACATGGATGCGAAAAAATTTGCCTGGCCCCGATTGGGGGCATAGTATGAAACAAAAGAGTACGTCACCCCTTCTATGAGCCCTTTGACCAGCAGGTACCTACCATCTTCATCACGAATTGTGTGGATGTGGGTAAATGGGATACGTTTAGCCAAGAGAATGGCCACCCCTCTCTGTTTGGTGTCAGCATTCGCAAGGTAGAAGGTGGGAAAGCTACGGTGTAGGAAGGAGGGGGTATAGCTAGCGGGGAAGTGGGTCTCCTGAAGAAGGACAACGTCAAGGCTTCTGGCGTGGTAGCTCTGAAAGGCTTTCCGGCGTTTAGAAGGGGAATTAAGTCCCTGTGTATTGTGGGAAGCTTCTTTCAAAGGCAGCTTGCGAGTGTCAGTCTCAGCCATGGGTGCCCGAGGGGGGGTGCGAGAATGTAAAAGGGGAGCTTACCTGGAGAGAAGAGAGAATATGGACATCCAGCGCGAGGTAGGCTATCAACAAACGCCCTGGAGTAAGGCCTGGGGGAGTTCTCCACGAGGAATCCTGGAGGAGGGGGGAGGAGAACACTGTGGGGAGGAGAGAAGGGGGGGGAGAAGAAATGGAAGAAAAAGAAAAAGAGGAGAAAAGATCAGAGATGTCGTTATGTTGGTCAATTAAATCACAAAAAGAGAACAAAACAAACATATGCAAAAATTCAGATAAAATTCAACAGGACCGGCTAGCCGGGTCCAAGTCCAAGGACTCCTGCAAGAGGGGTCTTGGAGAGAGTGCAACCCCAGTAGGGGTTGTCTACCTGATGTCACCAGAGGGATTAAAAGCCCCTCCGCGTCACAACAGAGAGAGCGGCATGATGAGCCGCTCCGGCCGTCAGAGCCCCCAATGGGGGGTAAAACAGTACTGGAACGGCCAAAGTGCAGAAAATACTGTAAACAAACAAATATAACGATCCGTAAAACTGTATAACCAGAACATAACCAGTGCATGGAGTGGAACCTGCAAGGGAGAGAAAGGGAAGGTGGGGAGGGAGGGCAAGAGAGGGAGGGGGGGAAGGGGGAGGGGAAAGGGAAAGAAAAAAAAAAAAGGGGGGGGCAGGGGGAAGGAAGGGTAGAGGCTACTAGGCCTAACCATAGGTAGGAACTAGGAAAGGCCTATCATATATGCAACAAGTCAGAAAGGCAGTAAAAGCGTCCTCCTCATCGAGGTGGGAGGAACGGGAGGTATTGGGAGTCCCAACTAGCCATAAGATGGGCAAGTGGGGCCCAAACCAAACAGATCAAGACCCTGGCCCGCCTGATGCCAGTCAGGGCTGTGCGGGTCTGTCTACCACCGTACTAGGGGGGAGAGTAGTTAGCTCTCTGAATTATTAGGGGTAGTCAAAAACAACACATCTCCCGTCCGGGAGAAAAAAATAAGTCCCTCATCTCGGGGTCGGGAATCTCTCTGTCTCTTCGTTTGTTGTTTATTCCATAACGGGGTCAGAGGACTGCCTGGGGGTGGACGCTTTGAGGAGCCTGATTTGGTTGTCGCTTGTTGTGCAGCAAGTTCTTGGGAGATAAGACCAAGTTGAAGAAGGAGACGTTCACCATCTTGAAAGGTGGAAAAGCCAAAGGATTTGTCCCTGAAATGAAATTGTAGGCGGAACGGAAAAGCCCAGCGGTACTTGATGGAATTCTGGTTGAGGACCTCCAGGAGGGGTTTAAGGGACCTCCGTTTCTGGACCATGGTGGGTGAGATGTCAGCAAAGATTTGGATTTTATTCCCTTGGAAGGAGAGATTGTCCAGGTTGCGGGTCTGTCTCATAACATCCTCCTTCACACCATAGTAATGGGGCTTGACTACAATGTCCCTTGGGAGACCATCTGGGCGGGGGGGCTGGAGGACTCTGTCAAGTTCCAGTCTGTGGTCCTGAATGTCTGGCATGAGTTCTTTAATGAACAATTTAACTGTGCTGGGAACATCAGTAACCGATTCAGGGATCCCACGTATACGGAAATTATACCTTCTACTCCTGTTCTCTAAATCATCGATTTTAGAGAGAGCTGTCTCAAGTTGATCTTGTAAGGTTTGGATGCATGTGGTATTTTGGTTAGTACGGGCGGCAGTGTTATCCACAGCCTGCTCAAATGCATCCATGCGGGCTCCCAGGCTCTGCAAATCAGCCTTAATGGTGGCAGTGATCTGTGTGGCATTGTGAGCTAGGCCTGTGGCTAGCAGCTCAGAAAAGTTCTGCAGCATGAGTTGCATGTCAGCGGAGTGAACTGGCTGCAAGGGGGAGGAGAGGTGGGGGCCTGCCAGGCTTAAGGGGGATCGCAGCATGGGAGAGTGGGGGAGATCTCCAAAAGTCCGTTTCAGCAGGGACTCAGTGGATGCTGGGGAGATCCCTTGGGGGTTGCAGGTACTCACAGGAGTTGCCAGCAGACCGATCTGGTGCTGGTAATGGGATGGAGGATCCGCAATGGAGTCCGGGTCCTCCATGCTGCCTTGTGCTGCGGCCGCCATCTTGGATGATGCAGGGGCTGCCAGTGTAAAGTCGAGCTGGCGGCTCACCTCCCTCTTTTGTGAGCCGCCCGGCATATGAAAGTGTCCCTGGTTCACCCGGGAGGCGATGGGGTCAGTCCTGGCCGGTTCCCGCTCGGTCTGTAGGCTCAGGGGGCTGCGAGAGGCCGGAGCAGCGCGGAGCTCCCGTTCAGAGCGTCTTCCCGGAAATACCGCGCATGCGCACCTTATTGTGATTTTTTTTACCAAAAATGTGTAGAAGAATACGTATCGGTCTAAACTGAGAAAAAATATATATTTAAAAAAAAAATTGGGATATTTATTATAGCAAAAAGTAAAAAATATTGTGTTTTTTTCAAAATCGTCGCTCTTTTTTTGTTTATAGCGCAAAAAATAAAAACCGCAGAGATGATCAAATACCACCAAAAGAAATCTCTATTTGTGGGAAAAAAAGGACGTCAATTTTGTTTGGGAGCCACGTCGCATGACCGCGCAACTGTCATTCAAAGTGTGTCAGCACTGAAAGCTGAAAATTGGCCTGGGCAGGAAGGGGGTTTAAGTGCCCAGAAAGCAAGTGGTTAAGGACTCTCAGGTGTATCTGGCCCTGATGATTTATTTGCATTCAGTTTTTCTAGTCTTTTTTTTTTTTTTGTAGCTTCTGCACAATGATACATTCTGTGATGCGTTATTAATAATCTAGTTTTGGTCACTAAACCCCTCCTTTTTCTTTGTAAAAACTGAGGACTTTAAATTCCTTTTTAGTTTTCTATGCAAAAACTGAGGAGAAGAATGCATTTGGAACAGTTGCCTTCTCCTTGCTTTTTTTTACTTTTAATATGTTTAAAAAAAATGGGGGAATTTTTTTCTTTACTCTCCTCTGTTATGTGCCTCTTGTAGTCTATTTTAGCTGCTCTGATTGCGCTCTTACACTTCTTGTTGCAATCCTTGTAGCGCTGGAATGCCGATAATGTCCCCTCTGTCATATACACTATATTATCAAAAGTATTGGGACACCTGCCTTTACACGCGCATGAACTTTAATGGCATCCCAGTCTTAGTCCGTAGGGTTCAATATCAAGTTGGCCCACCCTGGGGTATTTGTATATCGCTATAACAGCTTCAACTCTTTTGGGAAGGCTGTCCACAAGGTTTAGGAGTGTGTCTGTGGGAATGTTTGACCATTCTTCCAGAAGCGCATTTGTGAGATCATGCACTGTTGCAGACAGGAAGGCCTGTCTCACAGTCTCTGCTCTAATTCATCCCAAATGTGTACTATCGGGTTGAGGTTCAGGAGTCTGTGCAGGCTAGTCAAGTTTCTCCACCCCAAACTCGCTCATCCATGCCTTTATAGACCTTGCTTTGTGCACTGGTGTCATGTTGGAACAGGAAAGGGGCCACCCCCAAACTGTTTCCACAAAGTTGAGAGCATGAAATCGTCCAAAATGTATTGGTATGCTGACGCCTTGAGAGTTCCCTTCACTGGAACTAAGGGGCCAAGCCCAACCCCTGAAAAATGACCCCACACCATAATCCCCCCTCCGCCAAATGATTTGGACTAGTGCAACAAACAAGGTCCATAAAGACATAATTGAGCGAGTTTAGGGTGGAGGAACTTGATTGGCATGCACAGAGTCCTGACCTCAACCCGATAGAACACCTTTGGGATGAATTAGTTCTGAGACTGTGAGCCAGGACTTCTCATATATATCAGTGCCTGACCTCACAAATGCACTTCTGGAAGAATGGTAAAACATTCCCATAGACATACTCCTAAGCCTTGTGGACAGCCTTCCCAGAAGAGTTGAAGCTGTTATAGTTGCAAAGCTTGGGCCAACTCAATAGGGAACCCTATGGACTAAGACTGGGATGTCATTAAAGTTCATGTGTGTGTAAAGTCAATCTTCCCAATACTTGTGGTAATATAGTGTACTTTTTAAAGGCCATTTTTTTTCTAATTTATAAACCTTTTTACATTAAAGTTTAGCCATCCATGTTTAAAGTGATACTAAAGTCTTGTTTTTTTTTAGTTAAAAATAGCAAACAGGTTATACTTACCTGCTCTGTGCAGTAGTTTTGCACAGACCAGCCCAGATCCTCCTCTTTTTGGGTCCCTCTTCGGAGCTCCTGGCCCCTCCCTCCTGTTGAGTGCCCCCACAGTAAACAGCTTACTTCAGACATGGAGCCGTGGCCCGCCCGCACCCCACCCCCTTTCTCTCCTCATGGGCTGACTGACTTTTATTTACAGCAGCAGTTGGAGCAAATGGCACCATGCTGCTGTCTCAGCCAATAAGGAGGGGAGTCTCAGGCAGCCGAGACACTCCTGCAACATCACGGGATCTAGATGGAAAATATTAGGGGGCTGAGGGGGGCTGCTGCACACAGAAGGCTTTTTATCTTGCATTCTATGCCTTTACAACCACTTTAACCATAGCTCTTTTATATTTGTTGCCTATTGAAATGCACTGGATAATACCCTTATTGAATATGTTCTTAAAGCACTACCATTTTTTCTCAATGTTTAGTGTTTCTAGAATTTGATCCCATTTAATATCTTATCATATAGACCGCAGCTTAGAGATGTTGGCTATTTTGAAATGTAGTGTTCTTGCACTACCCTCATGCCTCTTTTTACTATGAATTACGTTGAATGTAATTACCCTGTGATCACTGTGTCCTAAATTGTCCACATCTGCGATCAGAATTGTTTTATTTGTAATTATCAGGCCTAGCAATGCATTATTTCTGTTTGAGGGATCCATGAAGTTATCCTGCAAGACATTTAAAGCGGAAGTAAACCCATCCATAAAACAGTTTTATTTCCGGCACATGCCGGAAATGTAACACTCCCATTGGTTGTGCTCTCAACCAAACTGTGAAACCATCCATTGGCTGTGGTCATAACTGATCACCTGTGCAGCATCATGGCAGTTGTAGGTTAAACAGAGGCAAAGATGGCAGCTTCCTTGGCTGAAAACGATAGGAGGGTTTACTTACACCGTAAGAAATGGCAAGCCTTAAAGCGGTTGTAAAGTCATTATTTTTACTTTTACCTACAGGTAAGCCTATACTAAGGCTTACCTGTAGGTAAAAGAAATATCTCCTAAACCTTTATGGTTTAGGAGATATTCCCCTCGCAATGCGCCGCTGACAGCAGCGGCGCATGCGCACGGGGGATTCTCGGGCTGAAGGCTCGGCAGACGTTGAGCCTCGCCAGAACGAAGTCTCCCGTGCGCATGCGCGGGAGTGACACATCGCGGCTCCAGCCACTCACAGCGCTGGAGCCGCGATACCCAGAAGACACGCCGAGGCAACATGTCATCTCCCTCGGCGTGGACCAGGTGAGTTACCGACGCCTCGTTCTAAGGTAAGTATTTCATAATAAGCTTGTATGCTGTGCATACAAGCTTATTATGCCTTTTCCTTTACAGGTGTAAAAAAAAAAAAAAAAAGTCAGCGGCTTTACAACCGCTTTAAATGAGAGAGCAGTTCCGATTCCCATTATGATAACATTTCCCTACCTTGCCATTAGGGATGAGCTTCGTGTTCGAGTCGAACATACGTTCGACTCGAACATCGGCTGTTCGATCGTTCGACGAAGATCGAACGATTTGGGCCGTTCGCGCCAAATTCGAGTGACGCGAACGGCCCACAATGCACTACACCATCGCAGTGTCATCCAGGCGCTGTGATTGGCCAAGCATGCACTGTGACCCCGCATGCTTGGCCAATCACAGCGCCGGCAGCGAGGAGAGCAATGATTGGCCACAGGCAGGATGCCTGTGGCCAATTATTGCTGAGGGTGTTTAGTACACGCCCCACACTATAAAAGGCCGCCAGCACGGCGGCCTAGTGTAGTGTGTTCCGGAGCAGGGATAGAGCAGCATAGGCAGGGACAGTGACTTTTATTTCTTTCTTGCTTAACCTGGATTCCTTTAGTTTAGGGAAAGAGAAGGATAGGTAGGGAGAGTGTCAGTGTGTTTTGTGCTTGTGCTATATTGTGCTTAAAAAAAACATTTTTTCTAGGGACAGAAAACTGTAGGTAGGGAGAGTGTCAGTTTCTTTCACTGTCAAAGTCCTTGTTTCCAGGGACCTGGAAGGACAGTGAGTGAATTCTCCTTGTGCTAAATTGTGCTTAAAAAAAACATTTTTTCTAGGGACAGAAAACTGTAGGTAGGGAGAGTGTGTCAGTTTCTTTCACTGTCAAAGTCCTTGTTTCCAGGGACCTGGAAGGACAGTGAGTGAATTCTCCTTGTGCTAAATTGTGCTTAAAAAAAACATTTTTTCTAGGGACAGAAAACTGTAGGTAGGGAGAGTGTGTCAGTTTCTTTCACTGTCAAAGTCCTTGTTTCCAGGGACCTGGAAGGACAGTGAGTGAATTCTCCTTGTGCTAAATTGTGCTTAAAAAAAACATTTTTTCTAGGGACAGAAAACTGTAGGTAGGGAGAGTGTGTCAGTTTCTTTCACTGTCAAAGTCCTTGTTTCCAGGGACCTGGAAGGACAGTGAGTGAATTCTCCTTGTGCTAAATTGTGCTTAAAAAAAACATTTTTTCTAGGGACAGAAAACTGTAGGTAGGGAGAGTGTGTCAGTTTCTTTCACTGTCAAAGTCCTTGTTTCCAGGGACCTGGAAGGACAGTGAGTGAATTCTCCTTGTGCTAAATTGTGCTTAAAAAAAACATTTTTTCTAGGGACAGAAAACTGTAGGTAGGGAGAGTGTGTCAGTTTCTTTCACTGTCAAAGTCCTTGTTTCCAGGGACCTGGAAGGACAGTGAGTGAATTCTCCTTGTGCTAAATTGTGCTTAAAAAAAACATTTTTTCTAGGGACAGAAAACTGTAGGTAGGGAGAGTGTGTCAGTTTCTTTCACTGTCAAAGTCCTTGTTTCCAGGGACCTGGAAGGACAGTGAGTGAATTCTCCTTGTGCTAAATTGTGCTTAAAAAAAACATTTTTTCTAGGGACAGAAAACTGTAGGTAGGGAGAGTGTGTCAGTTTCTTTCACTGTCAAAGTCCTTGTTTCCAGGGACCTGGAAGGACAGTGAGTGAATTCTCCTTGTGCTAAATTGTGCTTAAAAAAAACATTTTTTCTAGGGACAGAAAACTGTAGGTAGGGAGAGTGTGTCAGTTTCTTTCACTGTCAAAGTCCTTGTTTCCAGGGACCTGGAAGGACAGTGAGTGAATTCTCCTTGTGCTAAATTGTGCTTAAAAAAAACATTTTTTCTAGGGACAGAAAACTGTAGGTAGGGAGAGTGTGTCAGTTTCTTTCACTGTCAAAGTCCTTGTTTCCAGGGACCTGGAAGGACAGTGAGTGAATTCTCCTTGTGCTAAATTGTGCTTAAAAAAAACATTTTTTCTAGGGACAGAAAACTGTAGGTAGGGAGAGTGTGTCAGTTTCTTTCACTGTCAAAGTCCTTGTTTCCAGGGACAGAGAAGGACACCTGAAGGTAGCCCTTATTGCTTTTTTCCCATCTCCCTGCAGGCCATCTATTAGAATGTCTGGAAGGCAAACAAGGAGAGGCAGACAGTCAGGAGGCAATAAAAGAGGGCAAGCAGGCTCTGTGTCTGGGGGCAACAGTGCTGGTCGTGGACGCGGTGCATTGTCATCAGCACATGGCCATGGGACACGCTTGTCCTTCTTTTCGGCAGCTGGACATGTTGAGCCACATCATGCCGAAGACTTGGTAGAGTGGATGACCAAGCCCTCCTCCTCCTCCTCATCCTCTCTCACCCAGGCTCAGGGTACTGGAAAAGCAGCTGCCAAAGCGTCCTCTTCCCTGGTATCAATGTCAGACTCATCATCAGTCACTCCTTCCCTAGACCCACCATGTCCTCCTCCTGAGGAGTCCCCCGAACTGTTTCAGCACAGTGTTGGGTACATGCTCCAGGAGGATGCCCAGCGTTTCGAAGGGTCTGATGATGAAACCCAGCTAGAGGAAGGCAGTAGCGTGAGAGCAGACAGAGGGGATGCTCAAGAAGGACACCAATCTGGCAGTCATGTTCCAGCAGCTGCAGCATACTGCCAGATTGGCTCCAGTGATGAGGAGGGAGGTGATGATGAGGTCACTGACTCCACGTGGGTGCCTAATAGGAGAGAGGAGGAGGAGGAGGATGAGGAGGAGGCACATCTCCAACGAGGCAGGATGCCCTTTGGTGGCCAGCGTAAGGGCAGTACACCGACGGAATCACACCGCAGAGCTCCGCCTGTGCAGGGCGCTGCCTCTGCCCGTCATTCAAAAAGTTCTTTGGTGTGGGCCTTTTTTGAGGCTAGTGCATCAGATCGCACAGCTGCTGTTTGCAACATATGTCTCAAGCGTATATCGCGTGGCCAAAACATCAGCCGCTTGGGTACCACATGCCTGACCAGACATATGTTGACCTGCCATGCAGCTCGTTGGCAAGCCTACCTCAAAGACCCACACCAAAGAACAAAGCGGACCTCTCCTTGCACCGCATCAGCTGGGATCTCCAACCCCACTATAACTTCAGTCCTCTCTGAAACATGCACTGAGAGGAATGAAGGTGTAGAATTAGGTGTGTCACAGCCAAGTACTTGCGGCCACTCTGCTAGCAGTACACCGACGTCCGATTCTAGCAGGCAAATTTCCCTGCCCCAGCTGCTGGACCGTCGAAAGAAGTTCACTCCCAGCCATCCACATGCCCAGCGGTTGAATGCTAGCTTGGCTAAATTGCTAGCGCTTCAACTGCTGCCTTTTCAGTTGGTAGACTCGGCCCCCTTCCGTGAGTTTGTGCAATGTGCGGTTCCTCAGTGGCAGGTTCCCAAACGCCACTTTTTCTCACGGAAGGCTATTCCGGCTCTCTACCGGCATGTGGAAGGCAATGTCTTGGCCTCGCTGGACAGGGCGGTCAGCGGTAAGGTGCATATTACCGCTGACTCATGGTCCAGCAGGCATGGACAGGGACGTTACCTTTCTTTCACGGCCCATTGGGTCACTCTTTTGGCAGCTGGGAAGGATGCAGGACAAGGTGCAGTAGTGTTGGAGGTTGTCCCACCGCCACGCCTCCAAAATGCTACTACTGGTTGTGACACACCTCTCTCCTCCACCCCCTCCTCTTCTTCTTCCTCCATGGCCTCTTCCTGTGGTTTGTCCTATGAACCAGCGGTGCTCCGTAGCCGTTCACGGGGCTACGCAAGTACGCAGGCAAAAAGATGCCATGCCGTGCTTGCGCTGGTGTGTTTGGGGGACAGAAGCCACACTGGGGCAGAGGTCCTGTCTGCTCTGCAGGGCCAGGCCGAGAGGTGGTTGACGCCACGCCAGCTTAAGCCAGGAATGGTGGTTTGCGACAATGGCACCAACCTCCTCTCCGCCCTCCGACAGGGACAACTGACCCATGTGCCCTGTGTGGCTCACGTCCTTAACCTGGTGGTGCAGCGGTTCTTGGGCAGGTACCCGGGCTTACAGGATGTCCTGAGGCAGGCCAGGAAAGTCTGTGTGCATTTCCGCAGATCTTATAATGCCAGTGCTCGCCTGGCTGAGCTGCAAAAGGAGTTGAACCTGCCCAAGAACCGCCTTATATGTGACATGCCCACCAGGTGGAACTCAACGTTGGCCATGCTGCAGCGGCTGCACACGCAGCAGAGGGCCATCAATGAGTACCTGTGCGACTACGGCACCAGGACAGGGTCAGGGGAGCTTGGTTTTTTTTCTCCACGCCAGTGGGGCATGATCAGGGATGCATGCACTGTCCTGGCACCATTTGAGGAGGCCACGAGGATGGTGAGCAGTGACAGTGCATGCATCAGTGACACTGTAACTCTTGTCCACCTGTTGGAGCACACGCTGCGTGGAATAATGGACAGGGCACTTGAGGCAGAACAGAGGCAGGAAGAGGAGGACTTCCTTGCCTCTCAAGGCCCCCTTTACCCAGACAGTGTTCCTTCTGTCCCACCCATCGCACAGGAAGAGGAGGAGGAGGAGGAGGAGGAGGAGGATTGTGTCAGCATGGAGGTGGAGGCTGGCACTCAGCATCATCAGCAGCAGTCTTTTAGGGATGATTTACAGTCCCAAGAAACCAGTGGACTTGTACGTGGCTGGGAGGAGGTGGCTGCGGATCATGTCGTCCTTAGTGACCCAGAGGACTCCGGAGCGAATGCCTCAGCAAACCTACGCTGCATGGCCTCCCTGATCCTGCAAAGTCTGCGGAAGGATCCTCGTATTCTTCGGATCAAGGAGAGGGACCATTACTGGCTGGCCACTCTCCTTGATCCACGGTACAAGGGTAAGGTTGCGGACCTTATGTTACCGTCGCAGAGGGAGCAGAGGATGAGACAACTCCGGGAGGCCTTGCAGAAAGGTCTGTGCAACGCGTTCCCAGAGACTGGGAGGTTACAAACTCCTGGTCCTGGACAACGAGTTGCTGAGGCTTCGGCCAGTCAAAGAAGGAGCGGTGGGGAAGGTGGCCGTCTGACCGATGCGTTCAGACAATTCTTTAGTCCGCAGCCCCAAAGTATGATCGGTTCCAGCAACCATCGCCAGCGTCTGATAAACATGGTGCAGGAATATCTAGGGGCAAGGTCAGACTTGGACACCTTCCCCACCGAAAATCCTCTGGCTTACTGGGTCTTGAGGATGGATCACTGGCCAGAGCTTGCACAGTATGCAATTGAGCTACTGGCCTGTCCTGCATCCAGCGTTCTTTCGGAACGCACATTCAGTGCTGCTGGAGGATTTGTCACGGATCACAGGGTGCGCCTGTCCACCGACTCGGTTGATCGACTGACTTTCATCAAGATGAACCAGTCTTGGATCACCACCAGCTACCACACACCTGATGCTGATATAACAGACTAATTGATTTTAACATGTCACATCCCTTCAAGACTGATGCTGATGCTGAGTGCCTGTGCTGTTATGTTGACTGGCTATCCTCCTCCTCCGAGTCCTCAATGATACGATTGATGATGATAGCTTGGAAGATCATTTTTGTTTATGGGTGCCGCCACCAGTGGCTAAGGCCCAATTTTTCAGCCCCTGTTTTACAGGGGCGTGTAATTACATTTTTTTTAGCAATAATTTGCCATAGGGCTCATTGCTGTGCTCCAAGTACAGTATTTGTGAGGGGTTGGAGTGTTGTGGCACCAGTGCCTAAGGCCCAATTTTTCAGCCCCTGTTTAACAGGGGCGTGTCATTACAATTTTTGAAGCAATACTTTGCAACAGGGCTCATTGCTGTGCTCCAAGTACAGTATCTGTGAGGGGTTGTAGTGTTGTGCCACCAGTGCCTAAGGCCCAATTTTTCAGCCCCTGTTCAACAGGGGCATGCAATTACAATTCTTGATCTAATAATTCACAGCAGGGTCCATTGCTGCACCCACCAAGAGTAACTCTGAGGGCTTACAGTCTTGTGGCAACGCCACCACCACCACCACCACGAAAGGCCCAATTTTTCAGCCCCTGTTCAAAAGGGGCATGTAATTACAATTCTTGATCTAATAATTCACAGCAGGGCCCATTGCTGCACCCACCAAGAGTAACTGTCAGGGCTTACAGTGTTGTGGCACCAGCACCACCATCAAAGCCCCAATTTTTACTACCACTGTTCAACAATTATATGTAATTAAAATTCCTGATATAATAGTTGACAGCAGGGCGTTCCAGCACCAACCAAGAGTAACTGAGTGCTTACAGTGTTGTGCCAACACCAACAACTAAGGGGCCTATTTCTGCAGAGTATATACGGCAGGTCCCTACTTTCAAACATCCAACTTACAAACGACTCCTACTTGCAAACGAAAGAAGACAACAGGAAGTGAGAGGAAATCTACCCCTAGAAAGGAAAATTCTCTCCTGTAAGAATAAATATGGGAGAAAGGGGTCTCATCTGTACTGATGCTTTATCAGCAATCCTTGTTTCAAGAAAAACACCACATTTCAAAAACAGTTGTCATTGGGACGGAAAGTGAGGTGAAATGTTCTGAACAGGGGCACAGACAGCAAAACAAATGTTACAGGGGTGATAACCCTTACCTATGTTTCCCAAAAAGTTTAAAAATAGATTTTTGGGCTGGAGCTACACTTCAACAATGTACCTGTTCAAAATTACAAACAGATTCTACATAAGAACAAACCTACAGTCCCTGTCTTGTATGCACCGCCTGTATACGGCTGTTCAGAGTATATAGGGCCTTTTTTATTTTATGTGCGGGGTTCCCCTTAATATCCATACAAGACCCAAAGGGGCTGGTAATGGGCTGGGGTAGGGGGGGGGGGGGGTCATGGGGTAGCTATGCCATTTTTCTTAAAGAATTTCATCCATATTACCGGGACCAGACATTACATTAAAGCCGCAAGCAGTTTTAAATGGCTTTTTTTTCCTTTAGAAGTGTCATTTTGTGCAGGGACAGTTCTAAACACGGGAAACACGTGGCACTTCACAGGCATACTTTAGACACCCCCCAGGTACGATATTTAAAGGAATATTTGACTTTTTTTTTTCACTTTATGCATCATTAAAATGACTGCTCCCGAAAAACGACCGTTTTTAAAACTTCTTTTTGCATTGATACATGTCCCCTGGTGCAGAACCCGGGTTCCCAAACCCTATTTATGACAATAACATGCATAATAGTTGTTATAATTAGCACTTTAGAATTCGAACGTTCGCATCCATTGTATTTAATAGGGTTCTAATGTTCGTTCGAACTTTCGGTCCGTTCGCGGGTTCTGGTGCGAACCGAACCCGGGGGTGTTCGGCTCATCACTACTTGCCATCATTCCTAACTGTGACTGGTCAGAGTCCTCTTCTTTCAAGTTCAAGCACATTCACTTTAACTGATAAATATTACCAATATTGTTTACACAACTTTTACAGGCTTTTAATCACAGACGTCATTTGTTCGCTTCACGCCACAGCTTCTCCATTGTGGTCTCTTCTGTGAAGTGGCTGGACCATACTGAAAACCATATGTGTGGGAGACAGCTTTTTGTTCAGCCCATCGATGACATGGAAGTAAAAATCTTGCACATGGGCACCACTGTGTAAGCAGGGGCTAAAGTGTTACATATTTTGTTGCTGTGATGCCCTTCTTCTTGTAGGTGCAGACAGTTCTCTCTGTTCCAAAGCCATAAATACAAAGGGAGAAGTTAGAGAGATCTGAGGGACCTGAGAAGGCTCTGGAACAAGGATGTAGAGGACTAAGAGCTTTGTTTCCCCCTCTGCAGGCACCCCATAATAGGGATTTTTCCCTGTGGATTTGCACTGAATGTGGGATTAATTAGGTGGGGTGTCACATTCAAGAAGAGAGAGAGAGAAAGAGGTAATCTAAGTGTAGCACTACCCCCGTAGGAGCTGCTGTTTGTTTGATTTGGGTCTACGTCCTGCCTATCAACCCCTGGAAGTGGCTCAGACCTTCCCTTAGCACAACTGATATGAATAAGGAGTGTGAGACCTATTGAGTATTAGGAGACACAATCCTGCATACATCACACAATAACCTGTAAATGTTATTACCTTTGCTGGTCACTAGTCCTATATGACAGAGATACTTCACACAAGTTATATGCTTAATCAAAGGTACCTTTACTCAGTATAAAAGGGAAGGGTAAAGAATCACATTAATACACACAGTTGACTCTGCATGCGCATTGCAGAGTCAATAAACCAATAAGGATAGGTATCACTGAGATTAGGTAATAACAGGAAATAACATCAGCTATATATATGTACATGTATCTATATGTGTCTCTGCACGGCTAACTGGTTGCTCGCGAGCTCCCCCTTTGTTGCAATACCTTGCACGTGTTCATTCCCTATAATAGGTAAGCAAGGCCTATCTGCGTCCCACTCAAAGTTCCTTTCTCCAATGAAGTCTTCGCTAGCCACCGTCGGTGCACAAGTTAAATTGTAATCCACAGGGTTTCAACAAGATGCTGTAATTATCCGCAATATATCTGCGTACTCGTGTGCCTGCCACCCACTAATGACAGATGCACCAATCTCTGATCACATAATCTCCAGTGAGATACACTAGGCCGCAAGCTGTGGCGTGATAGGTGAAGTGTGGCTGGCACTAACTAAATCACTTTCCTCTAAGGTAGTAGTCAATTCTGGGCAGGTGCCCTTCTCACCAAACAGGCCCGACTTTCAGATAGTCTCCTCTGGCTTGTCCCGGTCACTCGATCTCCACGCTTCTGCTTCAGCTGCAGTCTCCAGACTCCGTCACTAACAGCATATGGTGATGGACAACTCCGATCTCTGCTGGGCAATCACAGGACGCTGTGGACGATCCTCTGCTGGCAATCACTCAGGCACTCCCGTAATTTAGGCCCAGGCTTCTGGCCTAATCCTTAGGAAGCAGGCCTCCGTGCCAACTTCCTGCTTGATTGAGAGCTGGATCCAGAGAGAGAGACGCTGGCCCCTCCCCTGGTTTAAGTAGTCTGCCCAGAATGCTTTGCGGTGTTGCAATGCACCCTGGGTAATGTAGTCTGTCTTTTACTAAAAGCAACAAAGTCTTTTCTCCTAGCTGATATCTGTCCCAAAGTGCATTAGTTGCATTGTAACACTTATACCACCAGAGGGAGCCGGATTCCTTCTTACATATGGACATCCTGCTACACACTCCCCCCACTTAAAGTCTTTGGTCCCCAAAGAGGACAACAGTATGTAACCTAACACATACTTTGGCAATACCTGCAGGGAAATTTGTTAGTTTATGCATGACAATAAACAACTTGCCTTTTCATGAGCAGGATTTAAACTTAAACAGCTCATATCATAACACAGAGCCGACAGAGGAACCTCCCACCAATTATCACAAGGAGGGAGGTTGTCCTGTATACGGACCACCGACACTTGGGTGTCTGTTTCAGATGTGCTAGGGAGTGAGCTGGGGTTGTCTTCCACTGAATCTGAATCTGGAGTGGAAGAGCTAGACTGATCAATGGTTCTCTTAGAAGTGATGATGGCCTCCTCAGAGCATTCACCCAATTGGTCGTACGTCAGTCTTTTTGGGGGGTGAATTACTCTTCTTTCCCTCTGCTCTTTAGGTATCATATTCTCAAGGACATTGGGGCTGGCTGTTTCTAGAAGCTCTTCAGGGGCTTCCTCATCTAGTTCAGGCATGTTGGGCTCCAGAACTTCAGGAGCGTCCCGCTCTCCTTCAGATAGAGACAACGACCCTTCTTCTGGGTCTTCCATTGACAAAGAGTCTGAGTCATCAGCTACCTCCTCAATGAGAATGTTTGAAGGCACGAATTCAGGAGCTTCTGCCCGAAGAGTTCCATTGTCAACTGTTTTGGGTGAGGTTTGGGAGGTGGTCATGGGTTCTGGCAATTGGGATGACCACAACCAGTCAGATTCTGCTTCTTCATCCTCTTGACCTTCATTGTCAGAGTCTCCATCTCTCACATCTGGAAGCACTGTTTGAGATCGGGTGATGGGTCTGGAACCTTGAGAAGTTGAAGGGGTTTCTTGTGAGTCAGATGCAGGAGGCATGCGAACTGCCTCGGAGAGGGGCAACAAGTGATTCCTGTGCCAGGTCTTTAACGGTCCCACGCTTCCTTCTGGCCTAATTTGGTACACAGGTAGGTTTTCCAGCTTCTTGCAGATAACATAAGGTTGGGATTTCCAACGGTCAGCCAACTTATGTTTTCCCGGAATTCCCAAGTTCCTCAACAGCACTCTATCTCCTGGCTGTAAATCTTGAATTCTGACTCTTAGGTCAAAGTTTCTTTTATTTCTCAGCCCCCGTTGGTCAGATGCTGCTTGGGCCTTTTCAAAAGCTGTCTTCAGACTCTTTCTCAATCGGTCTACATACCCCTTGTGGGATGCTGCTGAGGTATGATCCAGCGATATGCCAAAGGCCAAGTCCACTGGCAACCGAGCCTCCCGCCCGAACATCAAACGGTATGGGGAATACCCGGTGACATCACTGGCAGTGCTATTGTAGGCATGCATTATGGCAGCTACATGCTTGCTCCAATGCTGCTTTTTCTCTGAACTCAGAGTCCCCAACATATCCAAGAGAGTCCGGTTAAACCGTTCAGGCTGAGCATCTCCTTGTGGGTGATAAGGGGTTGTCCTGGTCTTCTGGATGCCTAACAGGTCTAATAACTTCTTTATTAATTTGCTTTCAAAGTCTCTGCCCTGATCTGAATGAAGGCGTTGAGGTAGACCATAGTGCACAAAGAATTTTTCTATCAGTACTTTGGCTACTGTTGAGGCCTTCTGGTCTTTTGTTGGGAATGCTTGAGCATATCTGGTAAAGTGATCTGTTATCACCAAGACATTCCCTTGACCACTCAGATCAGGCTCCAGGCAAAGGAAGTCAATGCACACCAGTTCCATAGGTCCCTGACTTTGCAGATGGCCCATTGGGGCTGCTTGACGTGGCAAGGTCTTCCTTTGAATGCATCGGACACAGGAATGGCAATATCCTTCCACTTCAGCCCGCATGCAGGGCCAATAGAACCTATCCCGTACAAGGTGAAAAGTCCGTTCGGACCCTAGGTGACCATGGTTGTCATGGAGGGCAGCTAGGACCGCTTCTCAATATTTGGCTGGTAGAAACAGCTGCCACTTCTCTTCTGAGTCGTCAGAGGGGCCCCTTCGGTAGACCACCCCTTGACGTATGTGTAGCCGATCCCACTCCCTGCACAACAATCGGGCTTCTCTTGGGGAGTCTGTTTCAAGCATCTCGGGACGCTGGCTTTCCAGGGCCTTTATCAGGAGTTTCCCTAAAGAGTCTTCTTCTTGCTCCTTTCTCAAATCCCTTTTTGTCAGCTTGGGCAAGCCCTCCCCTTCGACTTGGGTCACACTGCAATAGCACTTCGGTACTCCAACAGCTGAGACCCCAATTTCTTCGGCTCTTGACCCACCTCTGGCTTGAAGTTCTGTCCCCTGATATAGGGCTCGCACTCCCTCTGGGTCTAGTTGGGCCCATTCTTCGGTAGGGTCGGTGGGGGCATGAGACCTCCTGGACAGGGCATCTGCATCCCTATTTCCCACTCCGGGTCGGTACTTCAAGCTGAAGGTGAAGCTTGAAAGGGCAGCCAACCACCGGTGTCCCGTTGCATCCAACTTGGCAGTGGTCAGAAGGTAGGTGAGCGGGTTATTATCTGTCTTCACCACAAACTCCGCCCCATATAGGTAGTCTCTCAGTTTGTCTACCACTGCCCATTTCAAGGCCAGGAATTCAAGCTTGTGGGTGGGGTAATTCTTCTCAGCAGGTATCAGGCTCCTGCTCACATATGCGACGGGTCTTAGGTAACCATCATGTTCCTGGTACAGCACCCCACCCAGCCCATCTCGGCTGGCATCTACATGCAGTTCATAAGGCTTCTTTGGATCAGCATAGGCCAGGACTGGTGCAGTGGTAAGACTCTTCTTTAACATCTGGAAGGCTTCCTCGCACTCCCCTGTCCACTGGTCTTAAATCGACTCTTTGGGCCTTCGGGGTCCCATGGTGAGTTTCACTGGTTTGACCAGCTCTGGAACATCATCTTCCCCTTCGTTTCTGAGTAACTCGTTCAGGGGTCTGGCAATCTTGGCGAATCCTTCTACAAATCTTCTGTAGTAAGAACAGAACCCCAGGAATGACCGAAGCTCAGTCACGTTGGTAGGTCTCGGCCAAGAGGTGACGGCATCCAGCTTCTCTGGGTCCGTGGCCACCCCTTCTGCAGAAACTATATGGCCCAGGTAATGGACTGAGGACTGGTAAAATTGACACTTCTCTGGGGAGAGTTTCAGGCCCTCTTCACTGAGCCTCTTCAGGACCTTCTCCAGTCTCTCTTCATGCTCTTCTAGGGTTCTCCCGAACACGATGACGTCGTCCAAATATACCAGTACCTCTATTAGATTCATGTCCCCGACGGTTCTCTCCATTAGCCTTTGGAAAGTGGCGGGGGCTCCTGATAACCCTTGAGGCATACGGTTGAACTCAAAGAACCCCACAGGGGTGATGAAGGCTGTCTTCTCCCGATCCTCAGGGTGCATGGGGATTTGGTAATATCCACTTTTTAGATCCATTACACTGAACCACTTGGCCCCTGACAGACTCTGCAGGGTGTCTTCAATTCTGGGAGTGGTGTATTGATCTGGGATGGTCCTTCTGTTTAGTGTTCTGTAGTCGATACACAGTCTCAGCGACCCGTTCTTCTTTCGGACTACCACTATTGGAGAAGCGTAAGGGCTCCTGGATTCTCGAATAATCCCCGTCCTCTTCAGCTCAGCCAACTGTTCCCGCAAGTCTTCTAAGTCACCCAGTGGGACCCGTCGAACTCTCTCTCTAAAGGGCTTATCTTCTTGTAAGCGTATCTTGTGAGTGGCACTCCTTGCGCACCCCACGTCGAACTCATCTTTAGAGAAGATCTTTTCCCACCTTGCAAGTTGAGCTTTGGCCCTTTTTCTCCATTCTGGTGGGAGGGCCGTGTCTTCAGAACAGAGCTTCTCTATGGTGACTTCACCCCTTTCTTCTTTCTTCAATTCACATGGGGCAATGGGGGTGGCTGGATTCACCTGGCCCAACAGCATTCTGGCCGGCACCTTCACTGGTGTATTAGCAGTGTTCCTTATACTCACTGAAACCCTCCCATGGCTTTTCTGTAGGGCCTTCAATGGGATCACTTTGGGGATTACTTAAATCCCTTTCTGTCTTTCCTGTGGGCCTGGTTCGAAGACAATGAAGGGGCCTGGCTGTTTCCATGTGAGCTTGACAGAAGCCCTCAGGCAAGTCACCTCTCCCGGTTGTAATACCTTCTCCGTCTTGTCTAGCTTCCAAATCTTGCCAACTCCCTCAGCCGGGGCCTTCTGCTCCAGTACCAGGCGCTGGTAGGCTTGCCTTAACAAGGGGTGGACTCTTGTGGTCGGGGCTTCTTCCTGTTGGGCCAACGGTGTCAGCAGTCGCCTGACTAGATCAGTGTTGGTCCCTATGATGAGTGAGCTATTGCTGGCCCCTGGTGGGCGAGGGCACACTACTGCCAGAGTATCGAAGGTCTCTGTCTCCCCAGCCACTGAGGGATGAAAAGTCAACTTGATTGGCAGGTAACCGTCATAGGGAAAGCTCTGAGTTCCAATACCCCATATTTCCAGTTCCTCTAATTTCTGTAGGGGCAGATGTTTAAGATGTTTATCATAGAAATCCCTGTACAGAAGAGTCACTTGAGCCCCAGTGTCAAGAAGAGCCTTGGTGTAGATCCCTTCTACTTGTATGGAGACTACTGGAGAAGGCCCCACTAACTTGGCAGGGAACTCCTTCAACACAGACTTCTTGCTGGGTTCAGTTACCTGTACCCTCACTTCTTTTTTTCTTGAGTTTCCGGTGGGTCTCAGTCCCTTCTGGGTCTGGTGTGCACTGGCCCTCTGTTCAACAGCAGCCTGTGGGACGGGGCCTAATTGGCAGAGGTTTAGGTCCCTGACTCTGATGTTTTGGATCATTGGACTTCTTGAAGGAGTTCGTGGAAACTGGTGGGCGCCCGGCTGACTCCTTCACCGGGGCCCTCTGAAGTTTTCCGCCGGCTTGCGATATCTGGATGCAACTTCATCTGGGCTGGGACACACTGCTCTAACATGCCCGATTCCCCCACAATTGAAGCATGTTATCAATCTCTTAGGCTCCTGTACTAGTTCCATATTGGAGCTAGGAGGTTTTTTTGGTTCCTCTGACGTGTTCTTGTTGTGTGGCACAGAGGCCTGGCTAGTCAGCATGGACGCCATTTCTACTAGTTGTGACACCTGGGTCTTTAGGAGTTCAACTTCTGAATCACCTTCTTCTGCACTTAACATTCTGACTCGGGCAGTTGGTTCGGTGTGTTGACTCCTCCTTTTGTCTTCCAACATGGCCTCCTCCTCCCTGACTATCCGGATCAAGCCGGGGTATTCCAGGCTGCTCCCGTCCCGCCGAGTGCGTAGCAATAATGCAATGGGGTCCAAGGGTTGAGCTCCCCTCAACACCTGCTGGGCACGGGCCTCATCCACTTTTCTTGGATCGATCCCTTTCTTCAGTAGGATCCGATGCAGGATCTTATCCAGGCGTCCTATGAATTCTGACAGCTTCTCTCCCTCTTTTTGGTAGCAATGCCCCAGCTGGTAAGTGAGTTCAGTGACGTTTTCCGTCCCGCCGAACACATTCTGCAGAATATCCAGATAATCCTGTGCATTGCAGTCCTTGCTTAACTTGAGGTTACGTATGGCCTCCAGAGCAGGCCCCTTTAAGCTTTCCACAATCCGTTGTTTTTTTTGTTGTTCTGGCACCTCCCATTCTTCTAGGGCCTGAGTGGCGCCATCTAGCCACTCTTCAAATCCATCTTCCACTGAAGGTACAGGTTTCTTCCCAGAAAAGGTCCTGAGTTTCCTGTATCCTGACATCAGGTAGTCTGGAGGGTCCTTTTTACACTTGGTCACAATCTCCCCTAGGACAGCGCACAATTCTGAGCTAAGGGTGGTCAATGGTGGTGAACCGGGACCCTTTTGTTGGGCGCTCCCTCCTGTGCTGGGGCCTCCTGAAGTAGTGGATGTGGGGCCATCTTTATTCTCTTCTGGGTGTATCAGGAGGAGTTCTACTTGGTTTGTAGTTTTTATGCTGGCACCCTTGAAGTAGTCAGAGATTCCGTTCCTCCACTCACATAATGCATAGGTGTGGGGATTTACAGTATCTGTCTTTATGTCAATCACCCATGGCTTCCTGTCCGTGGACAATGCTCTCAAGACTGGAGTTAGCTGCTCCTCTACCCAGGCCTCTCTCTGGATTTCAACCACCAGGCCATTTCCGGGTAGGATGCCTTCATCCCTGCACCACCGGGCTACGGCAGCAGGGTCCATTTCTGTGCTGTAAGGGTTCTGTCTAGGGGGAAAGTTGATTGCAGAACCGTAGAATATCCCGGACGAGCCCCCACGTGTAGCACTACCCCCGTAGGAGCTGCTGTTTGTTTGATTTGGGTCTACGTCCTGCCTATCAACCCCTGGAAGTGGCTCAAACCTTCCCTTAGCACAACTGATATGAATAAGGAGTGTGAGACCTATTGAGTATTAGGAGACACAATCCTGCATACATCACACAATAACCTGTAAATGTTATTACCTTTGCTGGTCACTAGTCCTAAGTGACAGAGATACTTCACACAAGTTATATGCTTAATCAAAGGTACCTTTACTCAGTATAAAAGGGAAGGGTAAAGAATCACATTAATACACACAGTTGACTCTGCATGCGCATTGCAGAGTCAATAAACCAATAAGGATAGGTATCACTGAGATTAGGTAATAACAGGAAATAACATCAGCTATATATATGTACATGTATCTATATGTGTCTCTGCACGGCTAACTGGTTGCTCGCGAGCTCCCCCTTTGTTGCAATACCTTGCACGTGTTCATTCCCTATAATAGGTAAGCAAGGCCTATCTGCGTCCCACTCAAAGTTCCTTTCTCCAATGAAGTCTTCGCTAGCCACCGTCGGTGCACATGTTAAATTGTAATCCACAGGGTTTCAACAAGATGCTGTAATTATCCGCAATATACCTGAGTACTCGTGTGCCTGCCACCCACTAATGACGGATGCACCAATCTCTGATCACATAATCTCCAGTGAGATACACTAGGCCGCAAGCTGTGGCGTGATAGGTGAAGTGTGGCTGGCACTAACTAAATCACTTTCCTCTAAGGTAGTAGTCAATTCTGGGCAGGTGCCCTTCTCACCAAACAGGCCCGACTTTCAGATAGTCTCCTCTGGCTTGTCCCGGTCACTCGATCTCCACGCTTCTGCTTCAGCTGCAGTCTCCGGACTCCGTCACTAACAGCATATGGTGATGGACGACTCCGGTCTCTGCTGGGCAATCACAGGACGCTGTGGACGATCCTCTGCTGGCAATCACTCAGGCACTCCCATAATTTAGGCCCAGGCTTCTGGCCTAATCCTTAGGAAGCAGGCCTCCGTGCCAACTTCCTGCTTGATTGAGAGCTGGATCCAGAGAGAGAGACGCTGGCCCCTCCCCTGGTTTAAGTAGTCTGCCCAGAATGCTTTGCGGTGTTGCAATGCACCCTGGGTAATGTAGTCTGTCTTTTACTAAAAGCAACAAAGTCTTTTCTCCTAGCTGATATCTGTCCCAAAGTGCATTAGTTGCATTGTAACACTTATACCACCGAAGGGAGCCGGATTCCTTCTTACATATGGACATCCTGCTACATAAGCAGCACAGCAGCCATTAGTTCTTATACTGCAAGCAGCCAAGTTTGTTGTTAGGCATCGACTGCATTGTACTTACTATTATTTGGTAAATGTTACCAGAAGTATTTGGAACTGTTATTGCTACTTTTAGAAACCAGTTATAAGTTACTGTATAAAAAAGCACTTTCTGTCTCCCTTCGTGTCTTCTGAGAAACGTGGGCCAACTGTGTGGATCGGAGCCCTGTTTAAAGAGTAATGTAAAGATGATGAGCGAAGGATGGGAGCGTTGGTGACCTGGAGACAGAGAGTCACAATGGTGGGGTGGTCTGTGTGGTCCTAGATGCACCCCTCTGGGCAGCTGGACTATTATAATAGTGTCCCAGAGACAGGAACCATTGAGTAGCAAGACCTTGTGAGTGTACTGCAGTGGCTCCTATACTGTCACCATGGGTGTACAAGGACATAAAGAGCTGGTAGGAGGAGTGGTGTTCTGCATTACTTATCCTGAATTGTCTCCATCGGTGCTGGGACATGGTGGTTAGCTGGCAGGAGGAGTAAGAATGATATTTCTTCCGTTATAGAATCCCGGTAAGTCAAGATTATCTCTAGTCATAAGGGGACGCTAACCCACATGCTAACAACTGTATATTCCGACCTGTCACCTGACTATGCTGAAATTACTTCTTTATCTCACAAGATTTGTAAATTGAAGAAGAGGTCCGACTGTAGAGGTGAACAACTTGATATTTCCAAGATGCTGCAGAAAGAGAGCAGACATCGCCAGCTCCTGGGATTCAATACCAGGTGGATGATTCCCTGGGAAAAGCTAAATTTATATAAGCATGGTTCAATCTTCTCATGAGAGAACTACTTAGGCTGCCATTTCTGAACTTCATACTTTCTGAGTCACTGACCCATAACAATAAGGCAGGCAGAGAGTCGAAGTAAAATCAATACTCTTAATCCAGATAATAGCATTTTCAGAAGGAGGTCATTAGTGACAGACTGATAGCCCCTGTATTTCGATCATGGCAGGTTCTCTTAAGGATGTTAAACTGAACATATGTGTAAAATTGTATAATCTCCTTTATATTAAGGATGAGCCAACAGTTCGATCCTGCCACAAAAACCTATGTTCTAGCAGAATACATTATAATTAGGGATGAGCCGAACACCCCCCTGTTCGGTTCGCACCAGAACCTGGGAAACAGACCTAAAGTTCGCGTAAACTTTACCAGACCCTTTATCTGAGCACGCAACCTGACAGACCGCAGGAAAAGAGGAGGGGACGAGAGAGGGCCCCCCCCTCCTGAACCATGCCAGGCCACATGCCCTCAACATGGGGAGGATGTCCCCATGTTAATGGGGACAAGGGCCTTATCCCCACAACCCTTGCCCGGTGGTTGTGGGGGTCTGCGGGCAGGAGGCTTATCGGAATCTGGAAGACCCCTTTAACAAAGGGGACCCCCAGATCCCGGCCCCCCCTATGTGAATTGGTAAGGGGTATATCGTACCCCTACCATTTTACAAAGAAAGTGTAAAAAAAAAGGAAAAAAAAAACACAGACACCTTGGAAAAGTCCTTTATTAAAAATAAAAAATAAAAAACACATTCCAGCGATGTAATCCAATGTCCCGCGGCGATCCGATGTCCAGCGCTGCAGTCTCCACTCGAAACGTCATTGGCTGAGCTGACCTACACTGCGGAGGAAGTTCCCCATCAGGCCCGCTCAGCCAATGACGTAGGTGGAGTCTGAGGTACGAGGGCGCCCTCGTATCTCAGACCCCGCCTACGTCTTGGCTGAGCGGACCTGATGGGGAACTTCCTCTTCAGTGTAAAAAAATTAATAGACCCGTCCCTTCTCACGTTCCCCATCAGGTCCGCTCCTGATGGGGAACGTGAGAAGGGGCAGGTCTATTAATTTTGCGGCAGGGTTCCCCTTAATATCCATACCAGACCTGAAGGGCCTGGTAATTGGATTTGGGGGGACCCCCACACATTTGTTTTTTTTTTTATCAATGACTTCTCTATGTATTGCCGGGAGCTGACAATTCATTATAGCCGCGAGTGAGTTTTAAATTACTTTTTTTCCTTCAGAAATGACACTTTGTGCAGGGACAGTTCTAAGCACGGGAAACAAGCACGACTTTACAGGCATACTATACACACACCCTAGGTACGAAATTTAAAGGAATATTTCACTTTTATTGTTTCACTTTAAGCATTATTAAAATCACTGCTCCCGAAAAAACGGACGTTTTTAAAACTTTTTTTTGCATTGATACATGTCCCCTGGGGCAGGACCCGGGTCCCCAAACACTTTTTATGACAATAACTTGCATATAAGACTTGAAAATGAGCACTTTAGATTTCTCCCATAGACTTTTACAGGGTGTTCCGCGGCTTTTCGAATTTGCCGCGAACACCCCAAATTGTTCGGCGAACAAGCAAACAGGCAATGTTCGAGTCAAACATGAGTTCGACTCGAACTCGAAGCTCATCACTAATTATAATGCTGGGCTGGGCAAACTTGACTATATTCTCCTTACCAACCATAGACTCAGCTTATCTTTTTATGAAAAATACACCAGAAAAATGGTAGCTGCAATTTGTATTCTGAAGCCTCGTACACACGGCCGAGAATCTCGTCGAAAAAAAAAAAGAAGTTTTTCTCGACGGGTTTCTTGTCAAGCTTGACGAGATTCTTGTCCAGCTTTTCTTGCATACACACTGTCAATCCAAAATCTCGTCGGTCTAAAAGCGCGGTGACGTACAACACGTATGACGGCAGTATAAAGGGGAAGTTCAATTCTCATGGCGCCACCCCTTGGGCTGCTTTTGCTAATCTCGTGTTGCCGCGTGTTAGTAAAAGTTTGGGAAGAGACGATTCGCGCTTTTCAGACTTCGTACTTTCAGATTGTTTTCTGCGGTTCAGTTGGTGCTTGTGGGTTCATATCTTGTCTTTCAGGGCAAGTAGTCAGGTAGTATCTGTTTTTCAGTGCGTTCTTGTCCACTTGTTTCTGATTTTCAGGTCGTTCTTCATAGGCCTTGCTGTACTTCAGTGCGTTCTGTTTAGTTCGTTCTGATCAGACGACCATTTTCTAGCCATGTTGCGGATAAGTTCTCATCGTAGAGATCGTGTTGTGCATCGTCTTTGTGTTTCTGTTGGTCTTCTTGTCTTGGACCAAGACGAGTCCATGAAGGTGAGATGGAGTTCATGGACCAAGAATTGTTTGCTCCAGCGGGACCAATTCTCTCACATGCCTTTGCCTGCGGGAGATCATTAAGAATAATCCTGAGGACTACAGGAATTTTCTTTGGATGTCTGACCCCGTTTTTCAGCATCTGTTGGCTTTGGTGTCCCCCTATATCACCAGGCAGGACACCATTATGCGGGAAGCCATCAGTGCTGAGCAGAGGCTCATCGCCACCTTACTCTACCTGGCGACAAGGAGAAAGCTGCAGGACCTGAAGTTCAAGACAGGCATCTCCCCCCAGGCTCTGGGCGTCATAATCCCAGAGACCTGTTCTGCCATCATCCAAATCCTGCAGGATGACTATATGAGGGTAAGTTTACTCATTTAATATCACATTCTATGTATTTAATGTATGATAATGTATTGTATTTCTTTTATCCTTCCCTAATTACCATGATTTTAATATGCTGTGAAAGTTCCCTTTGTCCCCATGCATGCTGTTTTTTTTTATGTCCTTTTTTGGCCTACATGCATATTTCCCTTCACTTACCTCTCCAGCATGCTCTCCTGGGCCCAAACTCATCTAGCCTAGTCTGTTAAAAATGTATTTTGTCAGCTCCATTGTAGTACTCCCCCACCCCCCTCAAATGGTTTCTAAAGTCTACATTTTCCAGAATTAGATTTTTGGGGGGTCTCAAACTCATCTATCCCCCCCAAAAGAAAAACAATGGGCCATCAGAGGGGGGTGAGCAATGTGATAATTGTTCTTTATATGTTTAATTTTAAATAATCCTTAAACAAAATGTTATACTGATGTTGGCCAAGAATGTTTTTGTATAATCTGCTTGCAATGATATTTGCATAAGTACTAATTTTTTTCTTCTTGTTTGATTCCCCAGCTTCCTTCCACGCCACAGGAATGGTAGACTGTGGCATCGGAGTTTGCCAGGCGGTGGGACTTCCCCAATTGCGGTGGAGCCATTGACGGGAAGCACGTCCGCATCGTGCCACCACCCCGTTCGGGCTCCTTTTTTTACAACTACAAGGGGTTTCATAGCATTGTGCTGATGGTGGTGGTGTCAGCACAGTATTCATTCCTCTATGTGGATGTGGGGAAGAATGGCCGGATGTCGGATGGGGGAGCCTTCGCCCAGATGGAGTTTGCTCTTCGTCTACAGAGTGATGACCTTGCATTGCCACCGGATGCAGGGAATGTGGAAGGACTCCCCTTTGTCTTTTTGGCTGATGAAGCCCTTGGTCTGGGTCTGCATCTCATGAGGCCTTTCCCCCAGAGGACCCTCACCCCAGAGAGGAGGGTCTTCAACTACCGGCTGGCCAGAGCCCTAAGAGTTATGGAGAATGCCTTTGGGATAATGGCCAGCCGGTTCCGCCTATTTTTAACAAGTATTCACATGGCGGAGTACAAACTGAACTATAAAGTATTTTGTTGCTGTGTTCTCCACAATTTTTTGCGCAAGCAATCGCCAACTTATATGGCCACAGTTGGGCCCGAGGCCGGACTTGCAGCAGACAATGCCCTGCCGGGCCTCGAACATGTCCGTGCTGACTTGCCCCCCCAAAGTGCCCGTGCAATCCGGCAGAACTATGTGGACTATTTCATGGGTAGGGGGGCCATTCCAATGCCAGCCAATCTTTGATCTTTTTTACTATTTCCACAAATAAATAATCTGAACTTTCATTTTGTATATTTTCTTTGTTTTTATTTTAGCTGTCTGTTAGTTTTCCAAAGTCTACTTGTAGTGCCAAGTGGATTTTCCTTAGTAAAGACCAAACATTTCACTGGTAACAACAAAACTAAACACAAAAAAGGTTATAGTGGATTTCAAAAATAGAAGCCACACTTTTTTGGTATTTCCATGTTTTTTACTCTGTGCACAATCACACATGGTCTTTAGAACATTTTTGGTGTGTCTACTTTTTTTAAACACATTTTTTTGTTTTGACCTAAACTGGCAAATTTTTGTGGTTACGAAATTACAAAAATTCTCCTAAACATACCTCAAAATACAACAATGTAAACCTCCAGGCCAGGGATATGCAATTAGCAGACCTCCAGCTGTTGCCAAACTACAAGTCCCATGAGGCATAGAGAGACTCTGACAGCAGCAAGCATGACACCCAGAGGCAGAGAGGCATGATGGGACTTGTAGTTTTACAACAGCTGGAGGTCCGCTAATTGCATATCCATGCTCTAGGCAAGATCTCAGACCTTCGATTTTTCAAAAAAGGGCTATCTGCCCTTCCTAAGATGGAATGTTGTCACCCCTGAACAAGACAAAATTTGAAGATGCACACAATTTTTTGGAGGGTAAAATAGGTTATTTTTTTCCTCATCCCTATTGTCAACATGTGCTATCCGCCATCATGGGGGATCAATCGACATGTTTTGGGGGGGAAACCCCTTCTTCCTTTCACCTACTTGAGTTGTGAGGAAGGGGTTGCACCCACAAAACACGTTCATGGAGATCCCGTGATGGCAGATAGCACATGTTGACCCAGTGTGTGCATCTTCAAATTTTGTCTTTTAGTAAAAGTGCTAAAAAAGTGTAAAAAAACGTAGAAAAAAAAGGGGGGTTTTATTCTATTCGCCCCAAACATCAATGATGTCCTTAAATGTATTCTCCATAGCATTCATCCTTTTCCTCATCAAGTCCAGTTGAGTACTACAATCCATTATTTGTTGGATGATTCTTTGGGCACTATCACCGTAGAATCAAGGAATTTCATCAACATGTTCATAAAAATCTGCATGCCTACATCTCTTACCTGAAGCTGTGGTGACAGATACTGACCTGTTGTAGTGACAAGTTCCACCACCTCATCCACTTCTCCTTCCTCCACCTCTCCTTTATCCACTTCTACTTCCTCCACATCCTCAGGTTGGGCTTGTTGGGGAGGTTGGGGTTCTTTAGAAGGTGTGGGGTTCCTGGGCTCCGAGGAGTGGTGTCCTCCCAGTCTTCTCTCCCCTATGAGAATGAAACAAATGGTACACTTAGCACACACATATTTGAAGTCATAAATAGGAATATGAAACATTGCTTGCAAGTGGGGTACAATTGTCTGTTTTGGCACAGTTCCAAGCTGAAGACAAGATTTTTTAACTTAACAAAGCTGGAATACTGACCTTTTTGTGACAATTTTCTCACATGCCCCCCCCCCCTCAGTACCCACTGTAGCACCTGTGTTGGACACCCTAAAAAGGTTATTCTGGTGGCCCACACTATAGTGCTCCTGTAACTGCAGATGTGTAAACAACTGCTGAGTGTCCTCTCCTTTAAGTTTGCATTTCATTCTAGTTACAAACAGATCATCTAGACAACTATGTCAGAACATTTATGGAATCTAAACAGACATTTTACCAAAAATTAAAAGACATGGATTTTGCCAAATCATCGTATGTAGTGTGCAAACGATGTGTCTGTATCGACCGATTACTGTGCCCACTAAATGTTTTAAAATGTCATTTTAGAATGTACAAGAGTAAAAATCAACAACATGGAGCAACATGCAAGTTGTGAAATACAACAATAGGGACACAGGAGAAGTACTTACTTTTTTTGAGAATTCTATTAATGCTCCTTAACTGCTCCGGCTCCCTCAGTTTGAGGTCAGACCACCTCTTTCTGAGCTGCTCCTTTGATCTTTTCACACCGAAATTCTTCTTCAGACTTTTCACTACTTGCTTCATAATTTTGTCCTTCCTTAGATTAGGGTGGGAATACGGCCCATGCTTTGCATCATAATCAGAATTGTTCAATATGGCCACCATCTCCACCATCTCCTCAAAGGACATATTAGATGCCTTGTAACGCCTCCTTGTTCGTGACGTTTCCTGCTCCGGGCTTGTCTCCTCGTTAGAAATATCTGAATTCACAGACACCTGCTGTGACTCTGCCATGTCGCCTGCGCACCGAAAGAGAAGGGGCGGGGAAACATCGAGAAAGAACGTCATGGGCGGGCAAAGTGTGTCACGCATGCTTAGTGTATATAAAGCTAACACACATGTGACGTACCTACGTTCTGTGCGCGGAGGAGGGAGTTAAGAGCGCCGAACGTTAGACCGAAGGTAAGATTTTAACTTGGTACATCAGTGGCCTATACTGCATAGAGATTGAACAGGCATATATGGGCATAAAGATTACTCGAGTTTAGAGTGTGATTGACATTTGTATTTTTGTCTGGTGTTTTGTCTTGCAGAAACAATGAATGCTTTTCTAGAAAAAGATTTTCTGGCCGAGTTTATAGATCGATTAAGGGAGGTTCCCGCTCTGTGGGAAACCAAAAACCAGATCCACAAAAAAAAGGGGTAAGGAAAGCAGCCCTTGAGAGCCTGCTTCCATTTGTGCACACCAGGATGCCCAACGCAACCATTGAGCAGCTAGATACAAAAATTGGGACCTTGAGAGGCACATATAGGACTATGCACAATTGGGTCCTGGCTTCTCAGAGGTCAGGAGCAGCAGCAGGGAAGGTATATGTCCCACATTTGTGGTACTACGACAGGTTGGCCTTTCTGAATGACCACATTACACCGAGAGAATCACTTTCCAGCCTTCCCTCCAGCCTTCCCTCCAGCCAAGATGATCCTTCTCAGGATCAGGGGGAGCCTTCCATCCTGGATGAAGACCTGTCTGTCTGGAGCCATGTATAGTCTTTTCAAAATATTTATTGTGAAAAAAGTAATGTTGTAAAATAGATGTTAAGATGGGATCAAATTTAGTCAATCAAGAAAAAGTGTTTGACATCGCAATAGACAGTAGTGGGCAAAAAAGTTGGGGGATTGAATGCAAAATGATGGGGGCATAATGAGAGTACTAAAAAATATTTGAAATTCTATTTGCAACAGTCAGGAACTGAACATTGTGGGGGTTCTTTACTAAAAGCAAATCCACATTGCACTACAAGTGCAAACTACAAGTGCAAAGTGCACTTAAAATTGCACTGAAAGTGCCCTTGGAAGTGCAGTCGCAGTAAATCTGAGGGGTAGATCTGAAATGAGGGGAAGCTCTGCTGATTTTATTATCCAATCATGTGCAAGCTAAATTTCTGATTTTTATTTTCCTTGCATGTCCCCCTCAGATCTAAGGCGACTGCACTTCCAAGTACACTTTCAATGCAATTTCAAGTGCACTTGTAGTTTGCACTTGTAGTGCAAAGTGGATTTGCCTTTAGTAAATAACCCCCTGTGTGTGATTGATGAAAACCAACTCTAAATATGTCCCTTTTTTTACACAGGAGGAGGTCAGCCAGGATGAGAGGCAGGAAAATGTCAGGCAGGAGGAGGCTGGGGTTAGTGGAAGAGAGGAGGTGGCTTGTCCAAGTGGCAGAGAGGAGGTGGCTGGTCCAAGTGGCAGAGAGGAGGTGGCTGGTCCAAGTGGCAGTACAAGGTGTCAGGTGCCTCCCATCCACATGCCACCAAGAAGGGCCAGGAGGGATAGGTCTGTGAGTCAGGCAGCACTGGCCCTGATTAAAGAGGCACATGCCACCCTCCAGCAGCCACCAACCCCTGATGACAAGGGCTATGCGGCATTGGTCGGCATGAAAATGGCCCAGATGCCAATGGAACAACGGCTACTATGTAAGCCCCTGCTCATTTCCCTCTTAAATAAGGGGTTGATGGGGAGACTCACTGGCACCACTGTCATTTGTGACCACGGCCATCCTCCTGCACCTTCTTTTTCTCAACCTCCTCCTTCTTCTTCTCCTCCACCTCCTTCTTCTCCACCTCCACCTCCTTCTTCTCAACCTCCTCCTTCTTCTTCTCCTCCACCTCCTTCTTCTCCACCTCCACCTCATTTTTCACAACCTCCTCCTTATTCTTCTCCTCCACCTCCTTCTTCTCCACCTCCACCTCCTTCTTCTCAACCTCCTCCTTCTTCTCCACCTCCACCTCCTTCTTCTCCACCTCCATCTCCTTCTTCTCCACCTCCACCTCCTCCTCCTGACATGAGTGCACCTCCAGAGGCACAGCCTCCAGCCAGGCGGACAAGGATGGCTGCAGAGAAGGCTGCAGGGAAGCCTAACAAGAAGGCTGCAGGGAAGCGGGGCAAGAAGACCAGGAAGTGATTCCCTTGCTTCAATGTGGTCTGACAGAAGGCAGCCTGTTGTAGTTCCACAGACTTGGGACATGTATCTAACATGCTGCTGTTCCTGATCTCTGGGAGTCCAAGACCAGATTGGGCTCACTAATGTTTGTGCTTCCCAAGGTCCCAATTTTTGTGTCCACACACAGTTGCACAAATTGCAGCAGGCTCTCCAGCGCTGCCTTCTAGTTTGTTTATTCTTATTTTCTCTACCAGAATAAATGGCATTTATTTTTACAGTTAATACTTGCCTATGTGGGGGGTGTGGCTACCGTGCAACTGTATGGACGCGTGATCGCACAGCTCCGCTCCAGGCAAGGGAACCGATAGCAACTGCCGGGAAACCACCCACCTTACAGTACGCCAAACGAGCCTTACAACTCCTACGCTACCCCGGAGATGACCCGCAAATGAAAAGAATCGGCCAAACCGAGGAAACTGGAGGAATTCTACCCGCCGACAGGCCAAAACAAGGCCCAAAATGGCGCCGGCTCGGAGGACGCGTCTCCTTCCTCATCCTGCGGCTCACGCTCTGCTGCATCCAGCCCAGCCCTGCAGCCTATACCTACACAGCGCTCTCCGGAGACATCTACACCGCTGTCCCGCAGTCCAGCGAAGTCAAAGCCCCGCCTGGAAGATGACTCCACCAAGGTGAGCACAGGCCATGTTGGGTTGGAAGACAATAGGGAGCTCGTGGACCCTTTCACAGCATTCCCCACTACGGGCGCAGCAGTTTCTGACACTACCCTCAAAGACATGCTTGTCTCCCTCCGCAGCTCCATGCATGCTGATTTGATGCAATGCATGAAGAACTTTAAAGCTGAAGTGAATGATTTAGGAGACAGAGTAGCACATGTAGAAAATAAAATGGTGGAGTTTGCGGCCTCCCACAACTCCCTTATTGATGCCCACTCTGACCACTCTGAAGAGCTGTCTTGGCTCAGGGCAAAGGTCACTGACCTTGCGGACAGGTCAAGGAGAAATAATATTAAAATCAGAGGGATACCGGAGACTGTGCTCCCCGCACAGCTCCAGCAATATGCCCGTGATCTGCTGAAACAATACATCCCCACGGTTTCTACCTCGGAGCTGCAGATAGACCGCATTCACAGACTGCCTAAGCCATCCCACCTCCCTGGGAATATACCACGGGATGTACTAATGCGCATACACTTCTACCAAGTGAAAGAGCAGCTTATGACCGCATTCCGCAAGACCCAGCAACCCTCTGAACAGTTCGCCCATATTCAGCTCTTTGCGGATCTATCTCAGTTCACAATGCAAAAGCGCAAATCCTTGCTTCCTGTGACTAAAGCTCTCCGCAATCACAACGTCCCCTACCGCTGGGGATATCCAGTCAATAGGGATGAGCTTCGAGTTCGAGTCGAACTCATGTTCGACTCGAACATTGCCTGTTCGCCCGTTCGCCGAACAGCGAACAAATTTGGGTGTTCGCGGCAAATTCGAAAAATCTATGGGAGAAATCTAAAGTGCTAATTATAAAGGCTTATATGCAAGTTATTGTCCTAAAAAGTGTTTGGGGACCCGGGTCCTGCCCCAGGGGACATGTATCAATGCAAAAAAAGGTTTAAAAAATAGACGTTTTTACGGGAGCGGTGATTTTAATAATGCTTAAAATGAAAAAATAAAAGTGAAATATTCCTTTAAATTTCGTACCTGGGGGGTGTGTATGATATGCATGTAAAGTGGCGCATGTTTCCCGTGCTTAGAACTGTCCCTGCAAAAAATGTAATTTTTGAAAGAAAAAAATGCATTTAAAACTGACTCGCGGCTATTAATGAATTGTCGGCTCCCGGCAATACATACAAAAGTCATTGATAAAAAAAAAAAAAAAAAAACGTGGGGGTTCCCCAGAATTCAATTACCAGGCCCTTCAGGTCTGGAATGGATATTAAGGGGAACCCCGCCGCAAATAAAAAAAAATTGACGTGGGGTTCCCCCAAATATCCATTCCAGGCCCTTCAGATCTGGCATGGATTTTAAGGGGACCTCCACCCCAAATTAAAAAAAAAATGGCGTGGAGTCCCCCTAAAAATCCATACCAGACCCCTTATCCGAGCACATAACCTGGCCGGCCGCAGGGGAAAAGGGGGGGACGAGAAAGCGGCCCCCCCTCCCTCCTGAACCGTACCAAGCCACATGCCCTCAACATGGGGAGGATGTCCCCATGTTGATGGGGACAAGGGCCTCATCCCCACAACCCTTGCCCGGTGGTTGTGGGGGTCTGCGGGCGGGGGACTTATCGGAATCTGGAAGACCCCTTTAACAAAGAGGACCCCCAGATCCCGGCCCCCCTCCTATGTGAATTGGTAAGGGGTACATTGTACCCCTACCATTTCACGAAGAAAGCGTAAAAAATTGTTTAAAAAACACACAAACACGTTGAAAAAGTCCTTTATTAAAAAAAAAAAAAAAAAAAAAAACCCATTCCAGCGGTGAAATCCAGTGTCCCGCGGCGATCCCGATGTCCAGCGCTGTCCGTCATTGGTTGTGCCTGAGCGGACCTGATGGGGAACTCCCTCTCAGTATTTTAAATGTATAGACCCGCCCCTTCTAAAGTTCCCCATCAGGTCCGCTCAGCGGACCAGATGCGGAACATGAGAAGGGGCGGGTCTATACATGTATTACCAAAGTGAGAGCAGTTCCCCATCAGGTCCGCCTCCTCGGTATGTCGGACCCGCCTACGTCATTGGCTTGAGCGGGAAACTTCCTTCACTATGTAAATTTAAATTTACATAGTGAAGGAAGTTCCCCGCTCAAGCCAATGACGTAGGCGGGTCCGACATACCGAGGGGGTGGACCTGATGGGGAACTGCTCTCACTTTGGTAATACATGTATAGACCCGCCCCTTCTCATGTTCTGCATCTCGCCCGCTGAGCGGACCTGATGGGGAACATTAGAAGGGGCGGGTCTATACATTTAAAATACTGAGAGGGAGTTCCCCATCAGGTCCGCTCAGGCACAACCAATGAAGGACAGCGCTGGACATCGGGATCGCCGCGGGACACTGGATTTCACCGCTGGAATGTTTATTTATTTATTTTTTTAAATAAAGGACTTTTTCAAGGTGTTTGTGTGTTTTTTTAAACATTTTTTTACGCTTTCTTCGTGAAATGGTAGGGGTACAATGTATCCCTTACCAATTCACATAGGGGGGGGGCGGGATCTGGGGGTCCCCTTTGTTAAAGGGGTCTTCCAGATTCCGATAAGCCCCCCGCCCGCAGACCCCCACAACCACCGGGCAAGGGTTGTGGGGATGAGGCCCTTGTCCCCATCAACATGGGGACATCCTCCCCATGTTGAGGGCATGTGGCTTGGTACGGTTCAGGAGGGAGGGGGGGCCGCTCTCTCGTCCCCCCCTTTTCCCCTGCGGCCGGCCAGGTTGCGTGCTCGGATAAGGGGTCTGGTATGGATTTTTAGGGGGACTCCACGCCATTTTTTTTTTAAACTTGGGGTGGAGTTCCCCTTAAAATCCATGCCAGATCTGAAGGGCCTGGTAATTGAATTCTGGGGAACCCCCACGCTTTTTTTTTTTTTTTTTTATCAATGACTTTTGTATGTATTGCCGGGAGCCGACAATTCATTAATAGGCGCGAGTCAGTTTTAAATGCATTTTTTTCTTTCAAAAATGACATTTTTTGCAGGGACAGTTCTAAGCACGGGAAACATGCGCCACTTTACATGCATATCATACACACCCCCCAGGTACGAAATTTAAAGGAATATTTCACTTTTATTTTTTCATTTTAAGCATTATTAAAATCACTGCTCCCGAAAAAACGGCCGTTTTTAAAACTTCTTTTTGCATTGATACATGTCCCCTGGGGCAGGACCCAGGTCCCCAAACACTTTTTAGGACAATAACTTGCATATAAGCCTTTATAATTAACACTTTAGATTTCGAACGTTCGAGTCCATTGTATTTAATAGGGTTCTAAAGTTTACACGAACATTTTGTCTGTTCGCAGGTTCTGGTGCGAACCGAACAGGGGGGTGTTCGGCTCATCCCTGCCAGTCAAGCTTACGGTTACTCATGATGACAAAACCACTGTGATCATGGAGTTGGAAGAGGGCCTTGCTTTGTTTGCGCTCACTGGACATCATCCCTGATCATTCACCTGCAAACTCCTCTCCACCGGTAAAACTCAACAACCAATATGAATGGCAAACGGTGCCCAGTAGAAAAAGCACCAAAAAAACGACACTCATGAGATGGTGACCTGAACCCCACTCTTGTATTAGCAACCAATGTTCCCAGACTGCCCTGGACTGTTCGGTTCATTGCTTAATTGTTTCCCCTCCTATGTACTATGGGCAACACTGCTGCCCCCAAGCTCCTGTTTGAGCAAATTTTTACCTCAATGACTATGTTCTTTTCTTTCTTGGTGTTTTTTATTCCTTTCTTGTCTTCCCATCATTGCTTCATCCTGCGCCTGATTCACCCCAACACTGCCGAAGTGGAAATGTTTAGCGACCAACTACCTGCTGCATACTCTCTTTTAGCATCATGGATAAGGTATTACCTACATCACCACTTCCTATATCCACATGGCACTTAAAGTAGTTTCATTGAATGTGAATGGTCTCAACCACCCTGCTAAAAGAGCCTCAACCTGGAGGGAAGCTCTCAAGCTCCAGGCTGATATTCTCTGCATCCAAGAGACGCATTTTCAAGCTAATAAATCCCCTATTTTTGTACACAAAAACTTTCCTCACATTTTTGTGGCCTCAGCCTCATCTAAACAAAAGGGAGTCTTGATTGCCATCAGGGAGTCTGTTGCCTTCAACTTCATTGCCACTCGTGCGGACCCAGAAGGGAGATTTCTCATTTTAATAGCCGAGCTCAATAACAAACCTTTCACCATTGCCACTCTATATGCACCAAACTTGCATCAATGCCGTTTTCTGAAGAGACTATATGGCAAGATTAATAAACTAAAGAGAGGCTCCCTGATAATTTGCGGAGATCACAATATAACTATGGACTACAGGATAGACTTCTCCTCCACAGTAAAACGTCCTCCTCCTCAACTTCAAACTCTGCTCAACTCAGAGGACATCTATGATGTGTGGAGATGTCAGCATGCCAACGAACGAGACTATTCCTTCCACTCTGCTAGACATAACTCTTACTCCAGAATTGACTTGATTCTTGTGGATAAAATGCTACTGCAGGCGGTGTCCTCCTCCACCATACATGACATCATGTGGTCAGACCACGCTTCTGTCTCAATCACGGTGGTGGAGGGGCACACCCTCAGCCCTGCATACATATGGCGAGCCAATGCTCAAATCTTTCAGATGCCTTCTCATGCTACTAAAATGGCTGATTGCTTATCTAAATTTTTTGATGAAAACACAGGTTCAGTGGCGGATACTGGCATGTTGTGGTGTGCCCATAAGGCTTATATATGAGGTATAATACTCCAAATATGTGCTAGGGAGAAGAGGCAGAGGACACGAAAACTTGACCGACTCCTTAATGCTATTAAGACATTGGAGTCCCAAAAAAAATCCATAGCGGATCCTCACATAGGCCAACAGATTTCCCAACTCCGCTCTGATCTCAGGCTCCTTCTCATTGAACAATATGATAAACATATCCGAAATCTGAAACTAACCCATTACTCCTCTGGTAACAGAGTGGGGAAAGTTCTGGCCCAGAGACTTAGAACGGCTAGAACTAAGTCTAAAATCCAATATCTCCTCCACCCACAGAACAAACACAAGATAATTAACCCTAAAGAGATAGCTAACTAATTTGCTGACTACTACTCCTCTCTGTATAATCTTAAAGATGACCCTCACACTCCACAACCTACTGACGAAAACATCCAAGCTTTCCTAGCTAAAATTAACCTCCCCTCTCTCACACAACCCCAACTCCTAGCCTTAAACGCACCCTTCACGGAGAATGAGATCAGAAGTGGAATCAACTCACTCCCGCTGGGAAAATCACCAGGCCCGCATGGCCTTCCAAATGATTACTATAAAGCGTTCCAGGGAACTTTGATCCCCTCCTTACGCTCGGTCTTTTCCAAAGCAATGTCCTCTGCCTCATTCCCGCCAGAAATGCTTAAGGCATATGTAGTCACTATTCCTAAACCTGGGAAGGACCCCACTACCCCAACGAACTTTCGGCCAATCTCCTTACTCAACACAGACGTTAAATTATATGCAAAGATTTTAGCACATAGATTGCCGCCCGTTCTACCATCCCTCATTGCCCCAGACCAGTCAGGCTTCACCCAGGGTAGACAAGCCTCAGACGCCACTAGGAGAGTCATTGGACTTCTCCAGTACGCCAGGACATATCGGATGCCTTCTCTCCTCCTCTCTTTGGACGCGGAGAAGGCGTTCGACAGGATCCATTGGGGATATATGAGACACACTTTACAAAAGTTTGGCTTTACAGGGCCCATCCTCGCCGCCATACTCGCTCTCTATTCTTCCCCATGCGCACAAGTCTATACATCCAACCTGCTGTCCAACACCTTCCATATCTCCAACGGTACTAGGCAGGGATGTCCCCTCTCTCACTCAATATTCAACCTCCTCATTGAACCCCTCGCGGAGAGGATCAGATCACATATGGATATCAAGGGATTCTCCATTAATGGTAAACATTATGATATAAATCTGTTTGCTGACGACATTATTCTATTCTTGACCTCCCCCTCCACCTCTTTACAACATGCTCATGACACTCTCACAGCTTTCAGCAAAATTTCTTTCTACAAGGTGAACTGCACCAAATCGATTGTTCTAGATCTTGGAATTCCTCCCTTACTGAAAAACCAGCTCCAAAAAACCTTCCCCTACTCCTGGAGTAACTCCGGTATTACATACTTGGGAATCAAATTAACAACTGACCCCCGCCACTTAGCAGAGGCCAACTATGTCCCAGTAATTGACAAACTTTCTAAAGAATCCAAAAGACTATCCAATATTGAAATGACTTGGTCAGGTAGACTAGCTGCATTTAAAATGTTGCTACTTCCGCAAATCCTCTATATTTTTAGGACGCTTCCTATTCCTATACCCAGACCATACCTCAAAAATTTGAATTCCTTGCTTTCTAGATTTGTCTGGGACACTAAGAGACCTAGATGCTCCAAAGCACTATTGGTTAAACATAGAACGGCTGGAGGCATGGGCTTAGTGGATATTCAGGACTACTTCCGAGCGTCCATCCTAGCACAACTCAAAGGTTGGTTTGACTCAACAGCTGAATCAATATGGTATGACATTGAACAGACCTTAAACCCGGTTAAAAATCTCCGAAACCTATTACTAGTTGATGTATGGAATCCCCTTTCCATGCGGGGACTGCCTCTTCCCATCCAGGCCTCTTTGGAGGCTTGGAGAGATCTCAGAAAACTACCTTTCCTATCCTTCAAACTAGTAAACGTTCCTATTCCCATAACAATCCTCTCCCATATCATCCCTACCATCTCCCTCACTGACTGGGAAACCAGGGGGATAACTACAATAGCTGACTTATTTCAACAGAACACCCTCCTTTCATTCAATGCTTTACGGGAGAAATTCAACCTTACACCTGCTGACCAGTATAAATATACTCAAATAACCCACTTCCTTGGTTCCCGCAAGTCACATCAGATAGCCTTTCCTACAGAAATCTGGGAATTCTACAACACTTACCCCTCCCTCCCTATGGGTATTGCCCTCTTCTATAATACCTTCCAAGATAAAATGCACTTTGTTAAATCTCAACCCTTCAAAAAATGGGAATCGGACCTGGGTATCACTGTCTCGGACATTCAATGGACACAAGCATTAAAAGCAATATATAGAGCCTCTAGCTGTGTTAACCACTGGGAGCTGTCTCAAAAGATAGCTCTTCGATGGTATCTTACCCCCTACAGGGTTTCCAAATTCAGTCCACTAGGTTCCCCGTTATGCTGGAGGAAGTGTGGTATGATTGGCAACCTGATGCACATGTTCTGGTCTTGTAAACACTTGACTAGCTTCTGGAACTCCATATTCCGCTATATCTCAGAGATTACTGGAATCCTGACTCGCCCCAAACCCAGCCTAGCAGTTTTACATGTTGGTATTGACCAGTACCCCCCTGAATTTAAAATAGTAGTAACGCATGTTCTGTTAGCAGCCAAGTCCTTGATCACTAAACAGTGGAAAGCAGACAAGGCACCGAATGCATCAGAAGTTCTTGTGATCACGCAGACCCACTATGTATATGAATCCCTACTGGCTAGTAGCAGAGGTAATAGACAAAAGTTTGATAACAATTGGAAAATTTGGAAGGCGTGGTTCAATAATGATATGGTTAAAAGTTAAACGGTTCATATTCGTTATGTATTCTGTAACATCTCTTTTCTTTAATCCTTCCACCTATCAGTACTAAGATCGCAGGATGACACCTGTTTCCCCTCCCCACCCCTTCTCTCTCCTTACCCCCCCTCTCTTTCTTTCTTCCCTCCTTCCTTCTCTCTTCCCCTCTCCCCTATGAGTAAGCTTCGGTTATGATTTCCTACTTACACCAAGAATTTACCTTGTAATCACATATCCTACAGACTGTGTCTCCGATACATTTCTGTCTAGATCCTTGATTCTGTGATGATATGACTACACATCTGCTTACTTACCTTCTTGTACCCTCTATTTTATATTTTGTAAAACCTTTCTTTTATCTCAATAAAAACAAATTTACAAAAATACTTGCCTATGTGTTTTTATTAAAGATAAATATTTAGCTGGTGAGTAGGCAGGTAATTTTCAAAAATTCTAAAGCTAGATTTTAAATGGGACAAATAACACCAAAAAATCTCCTTGAAGTTAAAAAAATAGAAGATAATTATTTTTTAATTGTGTTAAATTTACACAGGATAAAAAAAAATGGAGATCACTAGAAATTAAATAAGATTTTAAAATGCATATCTGAATAAATTTTTACAAAATTAAAAATAAAATAAAAAATATGAGATCTTGCTCGAGAAAATAAAGTAACATATTCATGAGATCTGCATTCAGAAATGTGGCAAAAAGTTAGTCAGAATATCTGCAGCCAAAAACGATCATTATTGTTCATTATTATACCATTCTAAAGAAGATTTTAATGTGCAGCATTTAAACGATGCAAAAATTGTTAACGCGTGACGAATGTGCTATCCCCATTACGAACGCTAGTTTTACAAGAATGTGCGCTCCCTTCTCATACTTGAGTCTGACCATGCGCGGTTTTTGAAGACTCGGAAAAGCATACACACAAACGTTTTTCTCGTCCAAAAACAGTCTGACGAGAATCACGCCGAGAAAAAATGAGATTCCGACGAGAAAAAAGACGGCAGGTCGTCTTTTTTCTCGTCGAGATTTTGGCCAGTTTTATTGACGAGAAAGCATACACACGAACGGTTTTCTCCGCAAGAAAGCTCTCCCAACAGTTTTCTTGTCGTTTCTTGCCGAGAAAACCGGTCGTGTGTACGCGGCTTCAGGGCAAAAGGCTTTTCTTTTGAGTGCTAATTACCTCACCATGTTAATACGCAGTTGTAGACCCCTTTAACCCACCATGATGTCCTGTTTTCCTGGACAGGAAGAGAAGGTAAGTTTCTCTGCTTCCCACCTTCAGTGGCTTAAAGAGGTTGCACCTGATAAAGCAGATGTAGCTGGGCGAGTGATCTACAACCAGGTGAGAGACCCTCCATTGTCTGAACTGGGTTGCTGGCAGCCAGGCTACAGCATAATAGCATGCAGCTTCTCCACAATTGCTACCAAATGACACCAGAGTACTCCAGTTCCAGTAGGGTGGCCCTTTGTCCTTGGATCCCTCCAGCTGTTTACTGGAGTTATCAGAGCTACCATGAACTTTACTGAGAGGGATACTATATATGAGGATAATTACAAGTAGCTGTTTGTGTTGTGAACTGTGTTTCTGAAGAAGTGATTCTAGTGTCTATTGTTATAGAGTCCCATAGGGACTATGCTATGCAGCCATATGTTAAGCAATTATGAGTCTGTGTTTGTGCAGCTTTCATAATCTGTGTTGTACAATTCTGCAGTGTTTGCATGCTCTTTGCCATTCTGAACCCATTTTGCACTACTGATTCATTCATTCATGATTCCTTGATACACAAGGTTAAAAATTGTATGTAAGTGGATAGTCCCTTTGAATGTCAATTCTATGTGTAGCACCCTCTAGTGTGCTACTAGAATAGTGCAGGCACATTTATCTTAGACTCGTGTTTAGTTTGTGAGTCTGAAATTGGGTCAGGGTTTACTGCATGTCAGGCTGAATGACTCACATATGCAAGTCTCTGGTACCCACCCTCCCCCCAGGAATTGGAAGATTGGAAGTTTAGTGGGCTGAGGCCTGTACAGCTGATCTGCATACTTGATGGAACTTGGCCAATACCCAGGCAGAGGGCCTGGTAGGGTGGCTGGGTTAGCCCTTAAATATGGAAGAGCCATGCCAGCAAGGGAGTCGGTGGAAGATTGAGTGCTGAGGAGACTGTCGGTGGCCTAAGAGGGGACCCCTATGCCTGGGCAGGGGCTCTGCCTCAAAGTTGGGGTCGGGATGGCATGGAAAGATCCTGATAGCAGTGCGATTTGAAAGGAATCTTCCCTAAGGGAGGAAGGAGGATAGTGTAAGTACACCAGCAAACCTAGGGATTCACAAGGGGAGAGATTGCCACATGCAGCAAGCCTTTCAGGAGGACAGCGTTGTACTTAACCCTTCCTATCCCATGCCCTGAAAGATCTTTGGAGAAGCCAGGTGGGCTGGTAGTTCCTGCAGGCAGTAGAGCTGGGAGCAGTTTCTACGGTGAAGTTGGAGATACTCCTGTATGCAGCTTTCAACACAATGTGCTACTTTCTAAAGGGACAGAGAGTTCCTAGTCCTTAAAGGGCTTTTGCATTTTGATCATCAGAGACGGTCAACATCCAGGAAGGAGGACAGTCCGGGGTCCTGTACATAGGGAGGAAGTTGTCCATGTTTATTGTTGCAGTCAAGCTAAGCATCCCGTGATTCCTATTCCCCATCCAAGTTATTACCCCAAAAAAACAACAAAAACCAAGCTCAAAGACTGTTCCTTGTGTCTGGATGAGAGTGGGAAGTGCTTATTGTCTGGCTGTGCAGGAGTGGGGAAACCAGTTTACAGCAGCCCTTATTGGGACAATGCTACAAATGTAATTCAAAATATGTTTTTCAAGTATTAGCTAGTCGTACTGCCTTTTTGAAGAATTTTAATTAAGTAATATAGCAGCCTAATGTCAGTTTTTTTTTTTTTTTTTTTGCTGAAACTTATGCAGTAACCTGAATGTTATTGTTCCCAAAGCTTTTTCAAATTACATGAGCACTGTCATTGTTTGTTATAAAATGGTTGTTTAATCACACAACAAAACAAGAAGTGGCTTCATTTTTTCCAATCATTCTGTGCTCCTAATCCATAAAGGCCTTATTTTTAATCCTGTTCTTTGTTTTCAACTGCAAATTGTTACAGACTGAGTAAGCATTAACATGGAAAATATAACGTTTTGGCATTTGAGAAAAAGAACATACATCATATTCAAATTCATACAGGTCTTCTCTTAGTCCATAGAGGATATATTTTTCCTAAAATGATGACAGTAAGAACTATATATACGGTAAGTATATATATAAAAAAAAATTAAAATCTATTAACTGCTTGCATTTTACTTTTTTAATGATATCCGCTGTGGTTTTTAGTATTTTCTTTTTTTTTTATAGCATGTACAAGGGTTGTTTTACTATTGCAGACCTAATTTATAGGAAACCTTGCAGTAAAAATGCAAGGTCTGCTTAATGTACCTGGGTCCGTCTCTCACCAGTATTAGTAGCTTTAAAGGGGTTGTAAATGTTAACTTTTTTTAGCCTATAAGTGATCTCTTTAGTATACAGATATTCAATACATTTCTTATTTTTGTTTAAAATATTTAAAAACCTGTTAATTTAGTATGCCATTTTTTGCCTCCTCGTTTCCTCTATTCATTCACTCCTGTATTTCCGGGTTTCAGAGCGCGTGTACTCTTGCGACGTCGCAGCATCAAGAGAACTACATTTCCCTTGATGCTTAGCAGGATTGCGCATGTGCATTGCCGCTTTTCCGTCATGTGACCGAACGAGAACGAGCATAGTTCACCTTGCTATTTCAGGCTTGCAAGTTCACAAGCCGCCCATTCAACACACCCATTCCCGCCTCCCCAGCACGCCCAAAACAATGTTTTCAAGTTACTGCGGTCCTTTCAAAGAAACTCTAGCTGAGCCAACGATTCTGAATCCTAGTCTCAAGGCAGCAAGGGGGCGGAGTTAAAGCGGGGCAGTGCAGCTTAGATGTTAATTCAGCAGAAAACAAAGGTACGGGAGGCAGAGCTACAGCGTCGTAGACACGCCCACTTATCTCCTGCCTCCGTGCCTGTGAATGTAGGGAGCGTCTCCACGCAGGGCTGTAGTTCAAGGGAGAGGGCGAGCACGATGACTAACCCCTCAGGCATAACAGCTCAGATGATGGGGGCAAGCTCCATGAAGAGGAAGAAGAAGTAAGTATTTCAGACAAGGATTAATGACATTTAGAAGGGAAATCGAACGAACAGGTAAGTGAACCAGCAATGCACTAGCTTAAAGGAAGCTATTTAGCAAATAAAAAAATAACCTTTACAACCCCTTTAAAGTAAAAACAAAGCTAAAAAACTCTTAAACTTCCGTGGTTCAATACTCAGATTGAGTTGTGGACTGGCTTGCCATAGGTTGGCGCCTGCCAAATAAATACCATACTGCAAATACGAAGGGCCTTACACAAAGAGATCCCATACTCACATATGGACTGAGCCAACGTTTCAAAAGTCATTAAACCAACAGGTGGTGGCGAGGTTTGCTGTATGGTATTTATTTTTATGTTATATATATTTCATTGACATTTTTATTCTGTAGCTACACTGCATTTACATCTACTCCTGAAGAAGTGAGCAGCGACTCGTGAAACGCATTGAGTTATACGATGCTTGTGTATTACTGTACATCAACAATTCTAAATATATATGTATGTGGCCGCTTGAAAATGTTGTGTTTTATCACTGCCAAGTGGTTTGGCACCTCTGTTCATACATTTCATATACAATGAATGTTATACAATTGTAATAAATTTATAAACCATGTTTATTTTGTATACTCTGATTGACCTTTTTGTGCTCACCTCAAAGTCCCACGGACGTAATTCTATTTTGTTTCTTTCACTATGAAGTGACTGCCCACTAGGTACTCCTATGTGTACTAACTCATTCACCACAATGATAAATGCCGGAGGAGAGGGTGATGTTAATTTTTTGCAGCATTAGCTTAGAATTTGCACATTAAATACTGACCTCTGAGCAATAGAGATCTCTTATGAATTATTTTTGTACCATTTCCTATTTCTGGAGGGGTCTCTATCTAATGAAATCCAAAAGATATATTTAACTTACTATCGAGGTCCAATGAACCCCAACCTGAATAAGGAGGATGAGGAGTTGTACTGACTTCAGTGCCACCCTATTTTTCCAAAATCTGCCGAATTTAAATCTTGTATTTACATTGCAAGGTAGACAGCTGACACAATTCATATAAATGCCACATCAGAACACAGCTCAGCTGAGACAAGAAGGCTAAAATGAATCCCATTAAGATTCATTAGCAGAGGATTTTACAAAACTCTAGCAGTATAAAATATCCTGCTTATCCAAAATCTACAGTACAGCCTGTCAATGAGGCTCCCCCCCCCTCTTAAAGGCACAGGGGCACACTGGAAACCCAACATATAGCACAATGGCAGAAAAGTTTTGCAGTGCATTCCCTCACCAGAATCCCAACAGTACAAACAAATAGCCACTTTATTTTTTTTTACCATGGAGGTTCTCAAAATTTAGAGTTAGGACTGCAGATAACACTGGGGTGTTGTGAAGTGGCTCTGCAGCTTATGTATGTATTTGCAAATGTGTGCAAACTAAACCCCTGTTTTTAGCGCATACTGTACTGTAAAAAATAACAGTTTGGTTGGTTGCAGGCTACTCGGTAAGTTGAGCTGGGAATTTTCTTTGTTTTTTTTTGACATGCGTCTCTCTTTCATGTGCTCCTTGCTGCAAAGGCCAGTTATAGGTGGGAGCAGTGGCTATTTGTTTATACTGTTGGAATACTGGTGAGGTAACACACTGGACACCTTTGCTGCCATTGTGCTATATTCTGGGTGTCTAGTGCACCCCGTGCCTTTAAGGAGGAGTGGGCTTCCTCCAGGCTCACCTGCCCTCTGCCTACTTATCCATTATAATGCATGTGCTTCTACTATGAAGGCTCTCAAAATTTAGAGTTAGGACTGCAGATAATACTGGGGTGCCGTGAAGTGGCTCTGCAGCTTATGCATGTATTTGCAAATGTATGCAAACTAAACCCCTGTTTTTAATGCATACTGTTAGACAGGACAATTTGGTTGGGTGCAGGCTGGTCTGTAAATTGAGCTGGGAATTTTCTTTGGTTTTGGTCATCTCCTAATCTAGGCCTTGCTATTAGTGGTCTAAATATTCCTGTCTGGTATGTGATTTTACATTACATATCTGTCAAACTGGGATTAGTAAACTATATTAACCTACAAATGAGCTGTTTACAGTACAGTTAAGTTTATTATGATTTCAATAATTACGTTTATGATTGTGCTAAGTTAATAACAAGTGTTTTCACGATTGTATAAGGGACTACCAATCAGTTAATGACCAAACATGGCTATGCTTTAACGTACAAAAAATTAATTGGTTATACTTCATCGCATGAACAATGTGTGCATTTCAATTATATGTTTGGTCTCTATCAAGTCATGATTTCACTGTGTATATTTATATTGATTGTTTTATTGGAAATATTGATACCGTTAGAAAAGCTGGCTGTGAGAGAGTGGCTGCTGAACTATCATAATACACTTTAACAACTCTCAGCACATTCCTCAGACCCTTTGATTGGTAAAGTATTCCTGTAAACGTACTCCTCTGGAACCAAAAAAAGATTATTGAATTTGCATCTTGAGAGCTCAAAATTTTACAGTAAAACTACTGTAGGCACAAATTTTATACCCTTTACACTGGGGCGGTTTTCAGGCGCTTTAGCGCTGGAAATAGCCTTTGCTAAGTGCCTGAAAACTGCCTTCTACTCATTCAAGTGTGACTTTTCACACTGGAGCAGTAAGCTTGCGGGATGTTCCGTAAAGTCCTGCAAGCAGCATCTTTGGGGTGGTTTGGGAGCGCTGTATTCTTTATTTGGCGCTCCCAAAATGTCCTGCCCATTGGAATGAATGGGCAGCACTTATGAAACGCCTGAAAAGCACTTAGAAAGCGCCACAACACAGGAATTTTTAACCCCTTCTTTGGGGTTCAAAGCGCCCCACTAGTGGCAAAAAAGCGCAGCTTAAACAGCGCTAAAGCGCCTCTAAAATGAACAGTGGTTTAGCGCTAACATGTTCGCAGCCCCAACGTGAAAGCGTCTTAGGAGTCGTTCATAAGAGCCAGCGGATTTGACAGAATCAGACGTACATGAAAATAAAGTGACTGTGCTAGAACCAAAGACCTGGCAAACTTTGTTAAGTGGTTGTCACTTTTATCATCATGTTTATTTTGCTGTTGATTATTGTCTTTATTTTCTTTTCGGTAAATATTTTTCTAACACCATTTTCTTTTCTTTATTTAAATGATATTTCAAAATCTTAAGCTGGTTCTCTAATTGCTCTAAGCAGAAATGAAAGAATTGTTGCCTCTTTGAAGAATGCTACCATATTTAAAATTCTGTTCCCCTCCCAATGGTGCATTGTGTGGCTCAGACACTTTCTAAAGGTCACAGGTTTACAGCAGATACTGTGTGTTTCCATTAAACACGTGGTGCCAGCTATTGTTTGGTTATGTAAAGGGTTAGAGCAGAACTAAACCCATCAATTTAATTGTTTTCCCAAAACAATTATATTCAAGACATGCCGTGAAAGTTAACTGTCAAAGTTGCTTGTGCTCTCAACCAAACTGTCAAACGATTAAAATTGTTCACTTTAAAAAGTGAATTTCAAGCTGTGCTGACTTCTATCACCCAATCACAAGCAAGCAGTAATCCTATTTATTTTCATTGCACATAATTGGGTATTCTTTGCACAGTGTATTTTCTCCACATTCTGGTAACTGAAAATTCCCTTGCATCGTGAAAATTCACTTTTTAAAGAGAGCAGGCACATTAGGTCAGAGGGTTGCTGTGCATGATCATATAACAGGCAAAGAATACAAAGCTATTTTAGGTAATCAGATGTAGCAAACGCTTTTCTAATTTCCAGGATGAGAATGTCTCACTGCGCTCTACTAAACAAATGCAAGAATAGATGAAGTTAAAAACGTTTCCTGACTCTCAGTCACCATATCTAAACATCATCAACCTTTATAGGAAACTGTGGAGAGCACAGCCCAAAGTTTATTTCCATCATCTTCATCTGTTAAAGGCTTTTCCTTTAACAAAAAAATATTGCAATGTTAGTCAAGGGCTAACTTCACAGATTTATCAGAGCAAATTAACTACCTGTTCTTTACTAGGTTCTTAATATTAATATTTTTTTCAGTACCAAAAACCAAATCCAATCTTATCTCTATGTGTCTTTAGAGATTTCTGGAAAAATTGTATTTTGATTTTCTTTTGTGGACAAAATAGCCCTCAAATTGGCCTAAACATTCAGCAATTACACATGCAAATTTGAAAACATAAATACATTTGTTAGAAATCTTGGGATTCAAAAATATATAACATTCAATAAGTAATATTTTCTAACCAGTAATGGACTATCAAAAACCACAGGTGTATACCTTATAGTACAATTACAAAGTGACTTATCTAATAAGCAAGTGTACAACCTCTCCAGGTAATGATCATAAACAGATTAAGGTGTTCAAGAAGATGATGCTGGATGACGCTGAGAAACCTAAAGTAAAAAAAGTCACAGAACCCATCCACATATGCAAAGGTTTCTATACATTGGAAAAAAGGAAATATATTGTAATTGGACCAGTTGATAATGGTAGAAGGGGTATTGAGAGCTATTAGATAGAGTTAGAAAGATCGCTGTCAGATAGAAGAATCTATTAGATAATGAAAAGAAATGTTAAACTAATTTACAAAAATGTTTTAGAAGGAGTGAATTATAACATTTTAAACAAAAAGAAAGAAAATATCTACTACCTTCTTCATGCAAGAATCCAATTATATATCATTTGACCCAAATCCATACCAATAAAAAGAACCCTCCAGGAAAACTCAACGTTAATGGTATTGATTCCACATGTTCTTCTAGATTGTGCCAATATGTTGACTATTTTTTAGAATATCTGATTTTATTAACAAAAGTTTTTCTGAAAGACACCAAGCATTTATTGTGTATTTTACAAGATGTGGAATACAATAAGGATTTCTATTTGGAAACAGCGGATGTGAATTCACTTTATACCATTATAGGCCACCAAATGGGACTAGAATTATTATTATTTTCGTATGACAAACAATTTCATAAACAAGTTATAAGTTTATCAATGGCATAGCAAATATCTTCATGGTTAGATAAGAACCAGACTGTGTATTTCAAAACTGAGCAAAATATGCTAAAGAAGAGATTCATTGATGAAATATTTTGAAAAATATAAACAAATAGTGCAGCGCTATAAAGTGAAAAAATTGCTACTGAAAGCAACTAAAACAAACATAAGTGACAGATATCTAAAGTGCAATGAGACCTAATAAACTGATATATAAAGTTCATGAAGAATCCACTCCAATGGACAGCCTAGCATGTGAGCTATCCTCCATGGAGGTCATAAGAGTGTAACCCCTACGAGCTACACAAAACTGGAGTGAAAAAACAATGTAAAAAGTCCAAACAATATGTGTACAATTTGAATGGGTGTCTTCTCATGGACAACACCATAGACTAGCGGAGGGACCACAAGGTTGATGGTGGGATTCACACTATAAGACACAGAAGATGCAGTTGGGTACTTTTACCACAGATGGTGGACCCACCTGTCGTACGACAGTGGGTCAATCTGACTTGATGGTCACCGTGACCAAAAGACGATGGAACTGGATGTCCTGGATACCTCAGACCGTCTCAAACAGGTGAATGACTCACACGATGGGAAATTCCTCTGATCATACAGGCTCCGAACCAGTCCAAAGTAGACACAAGGGTAGGAGAAAAGAAAAAACTCCAGATGGCAGGTCAATAAAACCAATGGGGGGGGGTTATTGAATAAAATTTGTCTTACAGACATTAGACAAATATAAAAGTGATCACAAAAATGGAAAAATATAAAAGCAATGTGGGGTGCAGCATCAGCAGGCCCTACGCGTTTCGACTACAGCAGTCTTCAACAGGGGCATAATGTTGCACCCCCCCACATTGCCAACATTTATAAGGTCTGAACTAAATCCGACCAGCCCCAAAGGGGCGGAGTCGGAACAGAAAATTACTAATTATTCCACAGCCTGTCAGACACAAAAATGATATCTAAAGCTGAAATCATCCTATTAAAAATATATATATATCAATACCAAACATTAAAATAAATGATTGCATTGAAGAACACCTGAGGCATAATAACATCAGAATTCTAATAATCCTACCGAATGAATAAATAAATAAATGGATGAAAAGTCCCAATCAGATGACATAACGACGCCATCTGTGTGAGACTTACCCATGAGCCTGTGTGTGTTCTTTTTGGTTTTTGGGCCATAGTAGAAGCCTATCAGCTGACTCACACCATTATGCTTTGTCCTTTTTCCTTTTTTTTTCTTTGTTTTCTTCTTTTTGCCCAGATGGCGCCCGTTTCATAGGCTGTGGTGTGTTGTGGGGCTGTCTCATCCCCTTGCAGGAGATGTCGCTGCCCCCAAACATCACACGCCCTTCAGCCGCAGCTAGCTACATCTAGCATCTTACGCCGTTGGCGTCATGACGCGATTGCATCATGACGTCACTGTCGTGGGCGCGCACGGACGTTCGCTGGGACGGCGTGCCACGGCTCCATGCTACAATGGTGTCCCCAAAGAGATTTGCAGCAACATCTGAGGATGTTGCTGCATGGGGATTAAAAATACACCCATTCATGTAGCGGCATCCAGGCGCCATATACTGATGGCAAGGATAGGTGGGGTCACTCCCACACACAGGCTCATGGGTAAGTCTCGCACAGATGGCGTTGTTATGTCATCTGATTGGGACTTTTCATCTATTTATTTATTTATTCATTCGGTAGGATTATTAGAATTCTGATGTTATTATGCCTCAGGTGTTCCTCAATGCAATCATTTATTGTAATGTTTGGTATTGATATATATATATATTTTTAATAGGATGATTTCAGCTTTAGATATCATTGTTGTGTCTGATAGGCTGTGGAATAATTAGTTATTTTCTGTTCTGACTCTGCCCCTTTGGGGCTGGTCGGATCTAGTTCAGACCTTATAAATGTTGACAATGTGGGGGGTGCAACATTATGCCCCTGTTGAAGACTGCTGTAGTCAAAACGCGTAGGGCCTGCCGATGCTGCACCCCACATTGCTTTTATATTTTTCCATTTTTGGTTCCATTGGTTTTATTGACCTGCACCATCTGGAGTTTTTTCTTTTCTCCTTTCCTTGTGTCTACTTTGGACTGGTTCGGAGCCTGTATGACCGGAGGAATTTCCCATCGTGTGAGTCGTTCATCGAACCACCCTGTTTGAGACGGTCTGAGGTATCCAGGACATCCAGTTCCATCGTCTTTTGGTCGCGGTGACCACCAAGTCTGATTGACCCACTGTCATACGACAGGTGGGTCCACCATCTGTGATAAGAGTACCCAACTGCATCTTCTGTGTCTTATAGTGTGAATCCCACCATCAACCTTGTGGTCCCTCCGCTAGTCTATGGTGTTGTCCATGAGAAGACATCCATTCAAATTGTACACATATTGTTTGGACTTTTTACATCGTTTTTTCACTCCTGTTTTGTGTAGCCCGTAGGGGTTACACTCTTATGACCTCCATGGAGGATAGCTCACATGCTAGGCTGTCCTTTGGAGTGGATTCTTCAGAACTTTATATATTAGTTTATTAGGTCTCATTGCACTTTAGATATCTGTCACTTATGTTTGTTTTAGTTGCTTTCAGTAGCAATTTTTTCACTTTATAGTGCTGCACTATTTGTTTATATTTGTCATATCACTTTGTTTGTTTGAGTGTTAGCAGCTTATACTTTTGGATTTAGCGCAATTTTTTCACTTTATATTTATGACATATTTTGAAAGGCTTCTTTAGAGTTTTTTTCCTGGGCTTAGTGAGAAAAATATAAATGTTGTTTGTCTTGGTATTACCATAAAACAGGTATTAATTCAATTTAATTTTGACTATAGCCTGCCATACATGGATTGAAATTAGGCCGGTTTAGCAGGGACCAGATGGACTTCAATTTATGTATGGGGACAGTGTTTGTACAGAATTAACTAACGATAACTAAGAATGTAATTTTTGGATGGAAAAGGTTTGTTTGAGGGGTTATATGCTTAAAATCATGTCAGATATAACAAAAAATACAGGAGAAATGTTGTATCCAGCACTGAAAGAGAATATATTATCAAAGATTTTTTTTGGTGCAACACTGAAGCCTCGTACACACGGCCGAGATTCTCATCGAAAAAAACATGTCGTTTTTTTCGACGAGATTCTTGGACAAGAAACTTGTCCCGGCCGAGTGTACAGACGCTCGATTCAAAGAACCCGCAGTTCTTTGAATGGAGCGTACGCAGTGACGTCATCGACTACGACGAGCATGCGCTCGTCACATTCGATGCCGTCGCCGCCATCTTGGTATACCCTACCTATGCCTAGGAAGCTACCGCGCATGCGTCAAATTCATTTCGAACATGCGCGGGCTTCCGGGAGGACAGGTAAGTGTACACACACTCACTTTTCTCGTCGAGAAACATGCCGACGAGAATCTCGATGAGAAAATAGAGAGCAGGTTCTCTATTTTCTCGTCGAGATTACTTGTCGGTTTTCTTGACGAGAAACCATACACACGAACAAATTTCTCGGCAAGACATCTCTGCCAGCAAGTTTCTTGCTGGTTCTTGCCGAGAAACTCGGTCGTGTGTACGAGGCCTCAGAGTGATATACTTGTAGTGCCTGTATAGCCAGACCACCAGATCCCTAGCTAAAAGATGTGTAAAATAAAAATCTAGATTTAAAAAATGTATCTAAATATTTTGCATTATATAATAATAATGACCCCAAAGGTTTACAACTTTGGGAGCTAGAAAGGTTATATAGACACTGACGTTTCCTTTAAATATAAGAGTGCAGGTAGCTAAAGCACTGGTAAGTTCCAGTACAATATTGTACTATGATTTGATATTGTTATTTATGCTTTTTATATAAATTTAGAGTGGCAGAGTTCCCCTTTTAATATAGGAGTTTGGTTTTATTATTACAGGGTGTTATACAGAGGGAGGAATGAGGCTAGTGTGGACTGTGTTGGCACCTTATGCAAACTGATCACCAGTTAAGAGTAAATAATTTAAATATTTTTTTATTATTACAAAATTATATATACCGGTATATAGAAAATAATTTTTGTACATTTCATAGAAACAATGGTAATTTTGTGACATTCAATGCATTATACCATTACAATCAATGGAAAAGAATACAACTGTACATACATAATATGCTGTGCTCTACATGTTTCACGTTATGATTCAAAAACAGAATCCGCTTCTTCAGGAGCTATATTTATATATGTATAGATTTTCAATAAACATATGGAAAATTTGTGTTGTCACGTAACTATGAATTAAAAGAAAACATGGTAAATAACATTATCGTGGATATAGAAAATAAACATTTCAACACAAAAACAACCAGGCTACTCCCAAGCCATAAAGACCAGGCCCTGTCATACATTCTTACCGTGGGTGCTGGGCCAAAAGATATCACAAAACAGACCAGATTCCCAGTTGTGTCATCTGGGGTTGGTAACCCCACTAGGGACACGAAAGACAGGAGGTATTGGTAATCTGAAAATATTCAAAGTATTATATGAACATAAGATATCTATAGACCAAGCCATACAAGGCGGCTAAATAGAGTATGTTAAAGAATGGTTTTCAAATATAGATATCACCAACCTCCTGGGAGGACACATCCAATCACGTCAGATAGTTGGCATGAAGGTGGAAATGTATAGAGGAAATTCAGATCAAAATGGGACCCCTCATAGTATGAAGAAAGTCTCTAAAAGGTATAGATGGTATATGGTAAGAAAGTTGTGAAGCAAATATACACATGCATGCACATGCGTGCATGTGAATAATCATTATAGAGAAAAAGGGGGAGGCGGGCGCATATATAAACCTTGAAGATCCTAGACAGGTGGACACCACGTATTGTATTTTAGTGAATTGTTCTGGAAAGTCTCTGTAGTGTAAGGTGGTGATCTGTGTATAAATTTGTATAGACAAAGTGCCTAATTAAAAGTGAGATACTTCATTAGAAAAAGTAATTGGTGGAGGTCAATAGTGAAGGGGACAAAAGAGAGGGGGAAAAGAAGGAAAAAAGGGGGAAAATACAGGACAAAAAGGGGGGGGGGCGGGGGGTTGGAAAGTGGGGGGAGTATGGTGGGGTGATGAGGGAGAAGAAATGTGGAGTGAGGAAAGAGGGGAAGGGAGGGAAAAAAGGGGGGGGGAGGGAAAGGGCGACAAGGGGAAAAGGTAAGGGAAAGGGAGGGGAAGGGGTAAAGGAAGAAAAGGGCATAAAAAGAACAGACAGGGGAAAAGAAAAAAAAATGGGGGTGGTATCTAACGGGAGGAGGGAAAAGGGGAAAGAGGGGGAGGGGAGGGGGGTGGGGGAATGAAGGGGAAAAATAATAAGTGGGGTGGGGGAATGAAGGAAGAAAAAAATATCAAATGTGAAAGAAAACTTTATGAAATGAATAAAGAGGAAAAATATGAAAAAATGTATAACATAGAGATGACTACATATGTGAATAAAAAATCAATATAAAAGTGCAGAAGGTGATGAATATAATATGTTACAAAGAGACAAACTGTGGTTACCATATCAGATGCTCAAATGCTGTTTGCAAATAGAGTGAATCTTTTTAAGAAACAGAGAGTCCAGAAACGGTTTCAATCTGCCTTCCCAGGTAGGGAGGGAGTCTGTAATAGTAATAGTGTAATCAGGGATCTAACTACAGTATATCACTCTGTTAATGGTATCAGAGGGAAGGTAAAATAAAAAAGAAACACTTACTTAGCATGTCCAAGAGACGAATATGGATGTGTCCTCCAAACAGCACACAGCTGACTGTCAGCTGTTGTTGCTGTTTTTAAATGCAGAAGAGTCCCGCCAGCCGACGCTGGTTTTGCGTCTGGCATGATCAGTCAGGTCACGTGATGCTGATGGAGGGGAAGCTGTAGACAGGGAAGCCCGGATCACTCCCAGTATCCAGACAGTGGGTGTACAATCCACTTATGTCAATCACTGCACTGGATCCGGGAATGAGGTTTGGGAGAAAAAATTGCCTAGATGAGATAATAATAGTATCATTATGATATAATAATAGCAGGGATGAGCCGAACACCCCCCTGTTCGGTTCGCACCAGAACCTGCGAACAGACAAAATGTTCGTGTAAACTTTAGAACCCTATTAAATACAATGGACTCGAACGTTCGAAATCTAAAGTGTTAATTATAAAGGCTAATATGCAAGTTATTGTCCTAAAAAGTGTTTGGGGACCGGGGTCCTGCCCCAGGGGACATGTATCAATGCAAAAAGAAGTTTTAAAAACGGCAGTTTTTTCGGGAGCAGTGATTTTAATAATGCTTAAAATGAAAAAATAAAAGTGAAATATTCCTTTAAATTTCATACCTGGGGGGTGTGTATGATATGCATGTAAAGTGGCGCATGTTTCCCGTGCTTAGAACTGTCCCTGCAAAAAATGTCATTTTTGAAAGAAAAAAATGCATTTAAAACTGACTCGCGGCTATTAATGAATTGTCGGCTCCCGGCAATACATACAAAAGTCATTGATAAAAAAAAAAAAAAAAGCGTGGGGGTTCCCCAGAATTCAATTACCAGGCCCTTCAGGTCTGGAATGGATATTAAGGGGAACTCCGCCGCAAATTAAAAAAAAAATTGACTTGGGGTTCCCCCAAATATCCATTCCAGGCCCTTCAGATCTGGCATGGATTTTAAGGGGAACTCCACCCCAAATTTTAAAAAAAAATGGCGTGGAGTCCCCCTAAAAATCCATACCAGACCCCTTATCCGAGCACGCAACCTGGCCGGCCGCAGGGGAAAAGGGGGGACGAGAGAGCGGCCCCCCCTCCCTCCTGAACCTTACCAAGCCACATGCCCTCAACATGGGGAGGATGTCCCCATGTTGATGGGGACAAGGGCCTCATCCCCACAACCCTTGCCCGGTGGTTGTGGGGGTCTGCGGGCGGGGGGCTTATCGGAATCTGGAAGACCCCTTTAACAAAGGGGACCCCCAGATCCCGGCCCCCCCCCTATGTGAATTGGTAAGGGGTACATTGTACCCCTACCATTTCACGAAGAAAGCGTAAAAAAATGTTTAAAAAAACACACAAACACCTTGAAAAAGTCCTTTATTTAAAAAAAAAAAAAACATTCCAGCGGTGAAATCCAGTGTCCCGCAGCGATCCCGATGTCCAGCGCTGTCCTTCATTGGTTGTGCCTGAGCAGACCTGATGGGGAACTCCCTCTCAGTATTTTAAATGTATAGACCCACCCCTTCTAAAGTTCCCCATCAGGTCCGCTCAGCGGACCAGATGCGGAACATTAGAAGGGGCGGGTCTATACATGTATTACCAAAGTGAGAGCAGTTCCCCATCAGGTCCGCCCCCTCGGTATGTCGGACCCGCCTACGTCATTGGCTTGAGCGGGGAACTTCCTTCACTATGTAAATTATGGATTTTTAGGGGGACTCCACGCCATTTTTTTTTTAAATTTGGGGTGGAGTTCCCCTTAAAATCCATGCCAGATCTGAAGGGCCTGGAATGGATATTTGGGGGAACCCCACGTCAATTTTTTTTTTCATTTGCGGCGGGGTTACCCTTAATATCCATTCCAGACCTGAAGGGCCTGGTAATTGAATTCTGGGGAACCCCCACGCTTTTTTTTTTATCAATGACTTTTGTATGTATTGCCGGGAGCCGACAATTCATTAATAGCCGCGAGTCAGTTTTAAATGCATTTTTTTCTTTCAAAAATGACATTTTTTGCAGGGACAGTTCTAAGCACGGGAATCATGCGCCACTTTACATGCATATCATACACACCCCCCAGGTATGAAATTTAAAGGAATATTTCACTTTTATTTTCTCATTTTAAGCATTATTAAAATCACTGCTCCTGAAAAAAACGGCCGTTTTTAAAACTTCTTTTTGCATTGATACATGTCCCCTGGGGCAGGACCCCGGTCCCCAAACACTTTTTAGGACAATAACTTGCATATAAGCCTTTATAATTAACACTTTAGATTTCTCCCATAGATTTTTCGAATTTGCCGCGAACACCCCAATTTGTTCGCTGTTCGGCGAACGGGCGAACAGGCAATGTTCTCCCTCATCACCCCACCATACTCCCCCCACTCCCCCCCCCCATTTTTGTCCTGTATTTTCCACCTTTTTTCCTTCTTTTCCCCCCTCCGTTTTGTCCCCTTCACTATTGACCTCCACCAATTACTTTTTCTAATGAAGTATCTCACTTTTAATTAGGCACTTTGTCTATACAAATTTATACACAGATCACCACCTTACACTACAGAGACTTTCCAGAACAATCCACTAAAATACAATACGTGGTGTCCACCTGTCTAGGATCTTCAAGGTACCGTATATACTCGAGTATAAGCCGACCCGAGTATAAGCCGAGGTACCTACTTTTACCACAAAAAACTGGGAAAACGTATTGACTCGAGTATAAGCCGAGGGGAGGAAATGTGCCCACTGCCCAACCTTACTGTGCCCATTGCCATCTCACTCTGCCACCTCACTGTGCACATTGCCACCTCACTGCCCATTGCCACCTCACTGTGCCCATTGTCAACTCACTGTGCCCCCTTACTGTGCCCATTGCCATCTCACTGTGCCACCTCACTGCCCATTGTCACCTCACTGTGCCCCCTTACTGTGCCCATTGCCATCTCACTGTGCCACCTCACTGCCCATTGTCACTTCACTGTGCCCCCTTACTGTGTCCATTGCTGCCTCCCTGTGCCCGAGTCAGTGTACCTGAAAATCTTGTAATTCCGCGGCCGGTGTCCATTGTTCAAATCTCGCGCCGTTCTCCCTGTCCCTTCCGTGATAGGCGTTTCCAGCAAACACTGTGTTGAGTGTTGCGCCTATCATAGAGGTCCTCTCATTCTCCGACTCCGTTTCCCAGCAGGCACTGTGTTCAGTGCTCTGCCAATCACGGACGTCAGACAAGAGGACCTCCGTGATAGGCGCAACACTCAACACAGTGTTTGCTGGAAACGCCTATCGCGGAAGGGACAGGGAGAAAGGCGCTATGTTTAAACAATGGACGCCGGCCGCTGAATTTCACGATTTTCAGGTACTGACTCGAGTATAAGCCGAGGGGTATACTTTCAGCCCTAAAAAAAGGGCTGAAAAACTCGGCTTATACTCGAGTATATACGGTATATATATGCGCCCGCCTCCCCCTTTTTCTCTATAATGATTATTCACATGTACGCATGTGCATGCATGTTTATATTTGCTTCACAACTTTCTTACCATATACCATCTATACCTTTTAGAAACTTTCTTCATACTATGAGGGGTCCCATTTTGATCTGAATTTCCTCTATACATTTCCACCTTCATGCCAACTATCTGACGTGATTGGATGTGTCCTCCCAGGAGGTTGGTGATATCTATATTCGAAAACCATTCTTTAACATACTCTATTTAGCCACCTTGTATGGCTTGGCCTATAGATATCTTATGTTCATATAATACTTTGAATATTTTCAGATTACCCATACCTCCTGTTTTTCGCGTCCCTAGTGGGGTTACCAACCCCAGATGACACAACCGGGAATCTGGTCTGTTTTGTGATCTCTTTTGGCCCAGCACCCACGGTAAGAATGTATGACAGGGCCTGGTCTTTATGGCTTGGGAGTAGCCTGGTTGTTTTTATGTTGAAATGTGTATTTTCTATATCCACGATAATGTTATTTACCATGTTTTCTTTTAATTCATAGTTACGTGACAACACAAATTTTCCATATGTTCATTGAAAACCTATACATATAAATATAGCTCCTGAAGAAGCGGATTCTGTTTTTGAATCATAACGTGAAACATGTAGAGCAGAGCATATTATGTATGTACAGTTGTATTCTTTTCCATTGATTGTAATGGTATAATGCATTGAATGTCACAAAATTACCATTGTTTCTATGAAATGTACAAAAATTATTTTCTATATATATAATTTTGTAATAATAAAAAATGATTTTAATTATTTACTCTTAACTGGTGATCAGTTTGCATAAGGTGCCAACACAGTCGACACTAGCCTCATTCCTCCCTCTGTATAACGTTCAATGGGACGAAGGCACCAATTCAATACATTCTTTACTTTCAGCACTTTTAATATATTACAGGGTGTTACCTACACTCCAGCATATTTGGTTGTGGTTGGGAGTTCTTAATATTTAAATACATTGGGTAAACAGTGGAACTCCTTCTGTTTGTAGTTGTAGTAAATGCTGTAATGTATGAACTGAAGGAGGTAAAAATGTGATGAGGTATTGTAGGAAGGTGAAAAAATATCAGTGTAGCCCAATTGATAAATATGATGGAGTTAAATAGTAAACAGCATGGAAACTGAGATAACAGGGTGGCCATAAAATGGGTTGTCATGGTATTTTAACGGAGTATTAGGGGGGTGTCTCCCAGTTAACTAGCTGAAAAAGTCAATGGATGCAATGCGTAAGTAAGAATCTAGGTGCCATCATCACATGAGGGAGGAACTTACACATACAGTATTCAGCAGCATTCCTATCTTATCAGCCATTGATTACTGCTTATGCTGTAATTTGGTATGTGCAGTTGGAGTGGACTTTATGTTCATAAATGTATTACCTTATGGAGAGTACTATGGGATCTCTCTGCATTTTTTCTGAGCTGTGCAATATTCAATACTGCAACTGTCAGCTCTTGGCTACCATTGTACCCAGGGCTGGCCAAAGCCACTGTGCTGCCTGGGTCCAAGAATATAAATTCTGCCCCCACCCCACAAAAATAAATAAAAAAGGCCCACCAAAAGGCCCATAAATCCATTATTTTATATCATGACAATTAAAACTAAAATAAAATTTATCAGCAAGTCAGATTTACGTGCAACAGTTGTGGTGGTTCAGTCCGAGGCAGCTGTGGTGGTGTTGGCGGGGTTCAGTCAGAGGCAGTGGTGGTGGGGTGGTTCAGACAGAGGTGACGGTGGTGGGGAGTTTAGACAGAGGCAATGGTGGTGGGGGGGTCAGACAAAGACACCGATAGTGGGGGGGTCAGACAGAGGCAGCAGTGGTGGGGGGGTCAGACAAAGGCAGCGATAGTGGGGGGGGTCAGACAGAGGCAGCAGTGGTGGGGGGGTTCAGACAGAGGCAGTGGTGGTGGGGGGTCAGGTCAGACAGAGGCAGCAGTGGGGGGTTCAGACAGAGGCAGCGGTGGTGATGGGGGTTTCAGACAGAGGCAGTGATGGTGGGGGATCAGATAGAGGCAGTGGTGGTGGGGGGTTCAAACAGAGGCAGCGGTTGTGGGGGGGTCAGACAACGGCAGTGATGGTGGGGGGTCAAATAGAGGTAGCGGTGGTGGGGGGGTGGTTCAGACAGAGGCAGCAGTGGTGGGGTGTTCAGACAGAGGCAGCGGTGGTGGGGGTTCAGGCAGAGGCAGCGGTGGGGGGGTTCAGACAGAGGCAGCGGTGTTGGGTGGTACAGACAGAGGCAGCGATGGTGGGGGGTTCAGACAGAGGCAGTGGTGGTGGTGGGGTTCAGATAGAGGCAGCGATGGTGGGGGGGTCAGCTAAAGGCAGCAGTGGTGGGGGGTTCAGATAGAGGCAGCGGTGGTGGGGGGTTCAGACAGAGGCAGCAGAGGTGAGGTGTTCAGACAAAGGCAGCGGTGGTGGGGGGGGTTCAGACAGAGGCAGCGGTGGAGGGGGGTTTAGACAGAGGCAGTGGTGTTGAGGGGTTTAGACAGAGGCAGGGGTGGTGGGGGGGTTCAGACAAAGGCAGCAATAGTGGGGTGGTCAGACAGAGGCAGCAGTGGTGGGGGAGTTCAGACAGAGGCAGCGGTGGTGATGGGGGTTTCAGACAGAGGCAGTGATGGTGGGGGATCAGATAGAGGTAGTGGTGGTGGGGGGTTCAAACAGAGGCAGCGGTTGTGGGGGGGTCAGACAACGGCAGTGATGGTGGGGGGTCAAATAGAGGTAGCGGTGGTGGGGGGGTGGTTCAGACAGAGGCAGCAGTGGTGGGGGGTTCAGACAGAGGCAGCGGTGGTGGGGGTTCAGGCAGAGGCAGCGGTGGGGGGGTTCAGACAGAGGCAGCGGTGGTGGGTGGTACAGACAGAGGCAGCGATGGTGGGGGGTTCAGACAGAGGCAGTGGTGGTGGTGGGGTTCAGATAGAGGCAGCGATAGTGGGGGGGTCGGCTACAGGCAGCAGTGGTGGGGGGTTCAGATAGAGGCAGCGGTGGTGGGGGGTTCAGACAGAGGCAGCAGAGGTGAGGTGTTCAGACAAAGGCAGCGGTGGTGGGGGGGTTCAGACAGAGGCAGCGGTGGAGGGGGGTTTAGACAGAGGCAGTGGTGTTGAGGGGTTTAGACAGAGGCAGGGGTGGTGGGGGGGTTCAGACAAAGGCAGCGATAGTGGGGTGGTCAGACAGAGGCAGCAGTGGTGGGGGAGTTCAGACAGAGGAAGCGATAGTGGGGGGTCAGACAGAGGCAGCAGTGGTGGGGGGTTCAGACAGAGGCAGCGGTGGTGGGGGGTCAGACAGAGGCAGCAGGTGGGGGGGTTCAGACAGATGCAGCGGTGGTGGGTGGTACAGACAGAGGCAGCGATGGTGGGGGGTTCAGATAGAGGCAGCGGTGGTGGGGGGGTCAGCTTGAGGCAGCAGTGTTGGGGGGTTCAGATAGAGGTAGCGGTGTTGGGGGTTCAGACAGAGGCAGCAGTATTGAGGTGTTCAGACAGAGGCAGCGGTGGTGGGGGGGCTCAGACAGAGGCAGTGGTGGTGGGGGGTTCAGACAGAGGCATCGGTGGTGGGGGGTTTAGACAGAGGCAGTGGTGTTGAGGGGTTTAGACAGATGCAGGGGTGGTGGGGGGTGGTTCAGACAGAGGCAGCAGTGGTGGGAGGTTCAGAGAGAGGTAGCGGTGGTGGGGGGTTCAGACAGAGGCAGCGGTGGGGGGGGGTTCAGACAGAGGCAGCAGTGGTTCAGGGGGGTTCAGAGAGAGACAGTGGTGGTGGGGGGTTCAGACAGAGACAGCGGTGTAGGGGTTCAGACAAAGTCAGCAGTGGTGGGGGGTTTAGACAGAGGCAGCGGTGGTGGGGGGTTTAGACAGAGGTAGCGGTGGTGGGGGATTCAGACAGAGGCAGCGGTGGTGGGTGGTACAGACAGAGGCAGCGATGGTGGGGGGTTCAGGCAGAGGCGGTGGTGGGGTTCGACAGAGGCAGCGGTGGTGGGGGGGTCAGCTAGAGGCAGCAGTGTTGGGGGTTCAGATAGAGTCAGCGGTGGTGGGGGGTTCAGACAGAGGCAGCAGTGGTGAGGTGTTCAGACAGAGGCAGCGGTGGTGGGGGGGTTCAGACAGAGGCAGCGGTGGGGGGGGTTCAGACAGAGGCATTGGTGGTGGGGGGTTTAGACAGAGGCAGTGCTGTTGAGGGGTTTAGACAGAGGCAGGGGTGGTGGGGGGTTTCAGACAGAGGCAATGATGGTGGGGATGGGATCAGTGGCACTGGCACTTACTTGCTCTCAGTGTCAGTCTTGCCTCCAGTGATGCCTCTTCCATCATGAGGTCTCTGCGCACAGCAGAAAGCTCCTCCCCTTCATGCTGTTGGCCGTGAGCCACCTTTCTTCTGCAGTTTCCGCCACCTGTCTCGACATGGCATCTGTCTGCAGCAATGTGGAGAGGATTGGCCGATGGTCCGCATTGTGGGTATGGCAGCGAGTGCTCTGCTGACTCCTGTCATTACCTCTAACAGCAGCGGGGCTGGGCCCCCTCACAGTGGGATAAGCGGCGCACTCCCCCCCCACAGTAAAATAAGCAGCGGAGCAGAGCGCGGAGCAGAGCGTGGAGCAAGCGGGCGGGAGTTCCGCCACTGTCTTGGATGTCAATTTGGTAGGGCTGGCCCTGATTTTACCCCTGTGAAGGAACAAGCCCTATTTTGACCTGATTTTTTATGAGGTCCATTGCTATAGAGCACCCCCCTGACCCCCTGAGGCATGGGGGTACACTCAGAGACAAGGTGCGCCAACATTTCACCTCAGGATCTAGATTACTTAGGCAATAATGGGACATGAACAGATGAGTACCAATCGCTTTAAGGCGCAAAAAAAGGAGTTTATTGTTCACACTCAAACTCCAGGGAGAGAAGGAAAGGGCACAGGACTCCCATGAACAGACTGCATAAAGGGGAACAAAAGTACTTACAGTCTTCGCAGATAGAGAACCTTAGAGCCAACCCAGTATACTGTGATTTTAACGCCTGACTATAAAGCACTTGTTAAATCAGCTGCCATCACCCTGGGGAGAAGACCTAAAGCTCCAGTGAGGTTCAAGCTTCACATCCAAGCTTTTCTGGCCCCTTATCACATCTGGAGATCCTCTATGGCTCCTCAATTCCCAAGTCACACAAGTTAGGCCAAAAAAACAGGCCTATATCCAGCCACATGGTCACCTTCTCAGGCTGCAGGCCTAAGGCCCCTTTTACACTACTGCGACTTCAAAGTTGCGTGATTTTACCGTGATTTTGCCGCGATTTGCGACTGCGATTTTGCCGCGATTTTAAGGAATGCCCATGTAACTCGCATCAAAATTGGACCAAAGTAGTGCAGGGACTACTTTGAAGTCGGCATGACTTGAAGTCGTACTAATATGAATGGTTGTCATTGGAAATCATGGGTAATGACTTGTCATGCTACTTTTCAGTCCCAAATCATGGGACAAGTCATACAAGTGTGAAAGGGGCCTAAGAGTTTTCAGCAGCAAACACACCCAGGAGGTCCAGGGGATAACAAACTTCCCAAAGTCACTCCCTGAATATTTATACCTTCTTCCAGTATACAAGCAAACTCCTATTGGTTGGCCGGGAGAGATAAATATTCATAACCTTTGGTTAGTGTAGCTCTCATAATATTTCCAGAGGCGGCAATGCCACCTGCTGGTAGCAGAAGGACACACAGTAGCCAGAGCCTAGGAAAAACTCGAAAAGGCTGAACTATCAATTCAGATTAAATATGAGAAAAAGGGGGGGACAGCGGGTATACTCAGTACCCAGGGATTTTTTGAAAACACGGTGCTTGATAGAGATAAACACAATTGTCAAAATCAATAAAAGATTAAATTTTATTACATGAAGCATAAAAACAATACACAAAATTATTAACCATCCTTCAAGATATGTAGGTCAGTTTTCAAAAAGATGCAATTCACTGCTTGATTTCCACTCAACTAGTTTCGCTCCCAGCGGAGCTTCTTCAGGAGTGTAATAGAGTAATAGCAGGTTTAAACTGTGAATACAGGATGTACAACAATTAGCAACATAGAATGGTTAAAAGTATGTAAGACTTTAATGTTGAACATTTCAGAAAAATTGATAAATTGACGTGCCCAAAGCACGCTAATGGTTAAGTAGTTCATAAGGGTAGATCATTAACACAATAGATCCGTTCACACTGAAATGGTGATGGCCCATGCTGAGCATCATACAAACACATATGTATACACTCACCGACTTACATGTGTAGCTACAAACTGGAAGAACAAATGGCATTTCCACTGGTATTAGTTGACCGGTTTGCCCAATCCACTGAAACAACCCATAGGGTTAGCAACCACAAGGATAAAGAAAATCTATTGAAGACTGGAAATAGAAAGCATACAAAAGGTATATAGTGAATAGATGTTAAATCTAGCAAATTCAACATAATTCATCCTGAAATGGATGGAAAGACAACCTCTTACCTTGAGAGGTTGTTAGTATGGGTCACTAGATCCAAAGTCAGCAGTATGCCAATAGGGAGTTGTAAAAATCCTTATAGAGCACAAAGTGTCTATTTGTGCTAAAAAAGACAAACCCTCGGGCTGAATGATTGGAAACACATAGTGAAAAAATAACTTCACTGGTTACATTGCACTCAAGATGGTTGGGTGGGATGGATGAGCTGGTCACCAGCTGTAAATAAAAAAATATAGCAGACAAAGTGATGAGCAACCTCGGCCACTGCGAGGAGAAAGTTATCAACACAGCGGACAAGCGATTGTCCATAACAGCAGCCTACCTGGGCAAGTTGAAAAGGGGTCAGAATCCGTCCGGCTGGAGCAGGTATATCTCCAAGCCCCAGGGCGGCGAAAGATCCTCGCAGACTGTCGGCGGACCGGAGCCGCATTTAAAATACCCCCATCGCGGCGGCGTCTGACGTCATCGCCGCGATGCGGACGTACATTGGTGGATCAATGATGACGCGCACCGTCAAATAAAGAAAATATCGTCAATGAATCGTCGCCATATTGGGATAAAATCCAAATGGCTCTGTAAATCCTCTCTAAAAAAGAGGTTTCTCTCCCACCCCCCCAGATACAGGTTCGCGTAGGAGGGGGCACACTTGGTCCCCATTGCCACCCCCTGTATCTGGAGGTAGTGGGAGTCTCCAAACAAAAAAATATTGTTAGATAAAATGAATTCGAGAAGGTTCAAAATGAACGAGATATAGGCCCGAGAGATGCCCCTATCCTCGGTGATGAAGCCCTCCACAACCTCCACACCAAGTTGGTGTGGTATGGAGTTGTAGAGGGCCTCAACATCAAGTGCCACCAACCAAGATCCCTCAGGCACAGAGATGCCATCTAAGGTTCTTAAAAGGTCAGTTGTATCCTGTAGATACGATACCAGCCCTTCAACATGAGGTCTGAGAAAGTCATCGATCAGTTGACTAGCCGTCTCTGTCAGGGAACCATTGCCCGAGACAATAGGACGTCCCGGGGGAGAGGACAAGTTCTTGTGAATGCCAGTCGAGCTTTCAATGGGGTGCCCCAAATTGATGATCAATGTTGACAGTCATTCTGTGAGTTCCACCTGCGCTGCTTCAATATAGATTTTGATTATTAATGTCATTACACCATATATATTCTTGTTCCCACTCTCTCAATGACGCTGGGTTCATTTACTATTATCTATATATTCTGTTTTCCCTTATTCAAGATGGCGCGGCTGGCCTCAGCAGCGTCCAGCTGACTGACACACACCTCGCTTGGTGTGTGACACGCCACGTTGGCTGCTGTCTCAATGACGCTCACGCCAGTCCAACTCTTGGACGGCGGTGTGCGTCATCATTGATCCACCAATGTACGTCCGCATCGCGGCGATGACGTCAGACGCCGCCGCGATGGGGGTATTTTAAATGCGGCTCCGGTCCGCCGACAGTCTGCGAGGATCTTTCGCCGCCCTGGGGCTTGGAGATATACCTGCTCCAGCCGGACGGATTCTGACCCCTTTTCAACTTGCCCAGGTAGGCTGCTGTTATGGACAATCGCTTGTCCGCTGTGTTGATAACTTTCTCCTCGCAGTGGCCGAGGTTGCTCATCACTTTGTCTGCTATATTTTTTTATTTACAGCTGGTGACCAGCTCATCCATCCCACCCAACCATCTTGAGTGCAATGTAACCAGTGAAGTTATTTTTTCACTATGTGTTTCCAATCATTCAGCCCGAGGGTTTGTCTTTCTTAGCACAAATAGACACTTTGTGCTCTATAAGGATTTTTACAACTCCCTATTGGCATACTGCTGACTTTGGATCTAGTGACCCATACTAACAACCTCTCAAGGTAAGAGGTTGTCTTTCCATCCATTTCAGGATGAATTATGTTGAATTTGCTAGATTTAACATCTATTCACTATATACCTTTTGTATGCTTTCTATTTCCAGTCTTCAATAGATTTTCTTTACCCTTGTGGTTGCTAACCCTATGGGTTGTTTCAGTGGATTGGGCAAACCGGTCAACTAATACCAGTGGAAATGCCATTTGTTCTTCCAGTTTGTAGCTACACATGTAAGTCGGTGAGTGTATACATATGTGTTTGTATGATGCTCAGCATGGGCCATCACCATTTCAGTGTGAACGGATCTATTGTGTTAATGATCTACCCTTATGAACTACTTAACCATTAGCGTGCTTTGGGCACGTCAATTTATCAATTTTTCTGAAATGTTCAACATTAAAGTCTTACATACTTTTAACCATTCTATGTTGCTAATTGTTGTACATCCTGTATTCACAGTTTAAACCTGCTATTACTCTATTACACTCCTGAAGAAGCTCCGCTGGGAGCAAAACTAGTTGAGTGGAAATCAAGCAGTGAATTGCATCTTTTTGAAAACTGACCTACATATCTTGAAGGATGGTTAATAATTTTGTGTATTGTTTTTATGCTTCATGTAATAAAATTTAATCTTTTATTGATTTTGACAATTGTGTTTATCTCTATCAAGCACCGTGTTTTCAAAAAATCCCTGGGTACTGAGTATACCCGCTGTCCCCCCCTTTTTCTCATATTAAATTACAATGGGATGTGGTGCTTTTTGATTTGACCAAGAGTACCCCAATATATTAGTTATCAATTCAGATTAGCTGACTGCAGCTTAAGTGGTATAACACCCAAAACCACAAATGTATATATTACAGCTTACCAATCATTAGATGTGGTGGCTGTATTGGTTTTCTTTCCTTTGGTTTTTCCCCTCCGTTTTCACCTGGTTATATGGCCAGTAACACACCTCCTGTATTAGTGAGACACCACTCAGGATGAATGAGCACAGGAGGCCTAGCAGACAGCCGCATTGTCAGTCTGGGGGAAGGGAGGAAGGGTTAAATGTATTAGCAGATTTAAATACACTAATTAAAGCCAAACTCCAACTCACACTTTATAATCAGTTACAGCAAACTGTTTTTTTTTCCTTTTGGGATAAAGGTTTCACATGAATAAATAAAAGCTGATCATTTTAACCACCTCTGCCAGTTTTAATTGGTTTTCTTCACCCATGCAAACTGATACATTCTGCTGGAAAGAAAAACTATGGACTTGCTGGTTGGAAATGATTGCAGCCATCACAACTAAGTATTAGTAAGCTGCAATATAATAAATGTTTTCTTTTGGGTTTAATACTGCTTTAGCACCACTAAATTTAGATATACTGTGATAACTAGGTCCCACTGTTTAAGCTGTGAGTCCACCTTATTTATAAATTGGGAAAGGACCATGAAGTAGGGATGGCATGTCAATATTTTCCATGCAGGATTCACATGGAACAGCATATCAAGATTGAGCACTAAAGAGCACATTGCATATTTTTGAATCATATTTTAAAAAAGAACAGCATTGTATATACCTGGAGATTAGGATTTTATTATTTCCATTTATTATTGTGGTGTGATGGGACACCACAATTGGCTTATTAAATGAAGTGCTACCCACACAAGAGCTGCTGGATATGATGGGCTCTCTGTTCTTTGCCTCAAACGCCTCAATTACTTCAGGCTCTCTGACACACTAGGTTATGTGAACAAAGCCTGCAATATCACAGAAATCACTGAAGACAATACCAGGTAGGCAATAATGTTGCTGGGTCAGGAAACAGACAGCAACCAAACAAATTAGTAAAAGCAAGTCTCAGTATATTGTCACTCACTATGATTGGTAATGATAAAGGTATGAAAGTGGATTAGCAATAGTAATAGTACAACTCAACATACAGTATGCCCAGTAGTCAGCAATAGGTATAGGATAACACAATGCACCAGGATCAATATAAACAGTAGCAGCAATGGACAGTATTTTGGGTATATTTACTGTGTTTACTGTGTTTACTGCCAAAGTGCATTAAGGGTGACTATGCTAGGCCTAAGATAACTGAACGGAGGTACCCTTGATGTGAGTAGTAGATGGGGGGCTTGTAGAATGGCTTCATAGGTGGGAAGTCCTTTACTGCGTTGTTCTATTGTTAGGGCCCATAAGCAGTGTTGGTGCACCTAGCAACAGTCTTGGTGAACCAACACACAGTGTAGGTGCTGTGTACTAAGTGTCACTGCTAACAGTGTGGAAGTATTGGGCAGTGCGCCCTCTCACCAGTCCCTGTGGTGCAGCTGTAGACTCTTGCTGTAGGAAAGGGACCCCTTTGCTTTTGTGAAGGAGGGGTGAGTGAGAGATAACTTAAGTCTCCCTGTGGCAAGTGTAAAATTGATTTTATCGCTGTGGTCCATGTAGCTCAGCTCCCGTGCCACCATTATCAGGCATCAAGCTCTGGTCCCCACCAGTCTGATCTCCTGCAGAGATGTGTGCACACAGGCTGATGTGCTCACATGGACTCCAGTCTCCCATGCTGCCAAGGGTAAGAAGTTTTCGATGAAGTCTGGTATAGGCTTTTTCTCCCTCCCCCTCAGTGTCCTATGGGCATGGTAGTGTGATAGTCCATGAGTCCCATTCTATTGCTGATGTCCCCAACGTCTGGAAATCTGGGGTTCATCCCCGAAGACACCAGCCACTGGAGAATGCCACTGATGGACCCTTTTTATACATGGACCTTTGCAGGTATGCCGGGGGAGTGCGTAGCCTGAGTTAGGATTGTAGAAATGTAGGGAAAAGCACTATTTTCGGCATGTTGGACAAAAAAGTAAAGGTACCCCATGTGTAGTAAAGTGATCCTGTTTCAGGTGCCTAGCATAGCCCAGAAAAACCCACCAGGGGTAGGCCTCTCATATGACTCTTGCTTGGCGCCCAACAAGGAGGGAAGCATAGAGAGAGTGTCACCCACTTACCCACCTAACCACTATCCTACTTGCAGATTAGAACTTTTGACTTCTTGTTTCAGGTAACTGTCTCAAGCTTTTGAAGCCAGCAATAGCTATAGGCATCTAGCATTTTCAGAATTGCCAGCTTCCTTATTTCTTTTACAGGTTTCCCTTAATAACTTTCAAAAATATAACATTTTGGTTTGTAAATGGAAACACTTAAACACTGTCACGTAAGCATCTTTGATATCCTGAACTTAAATATTAAAATGCTTTGTCTATGCTAATATAGCCTGCCAAGTGAATTTAATAACCTAAATTAGGTTTATTTATAGCGAGCACATGATGTGAAGATTTTACTTTTCTAATCATGTTACAGAAAAATGTAAATGCAGATTTTAAATGTTTTACAGTCATATATAAAACCCATAAGAACTTTGTTATAGAATTTTATAGTGCTTTATTGAGCATGGCACAATATATACAGCTATGTGTTACACAGCAGAAATATACAGACTGCATATGTATACCATTAGTATTGCCATATGGTAGTAGAGTACAGCCACTATGAAGTGTGTTCTTTCTTTTTCATGCTGCAGTCCAGATTGTTTGGCCCAAAAGTAAATTAAAAGCAAGGATTATTTCTCACATATCTAGAAGAGGTCGTGAATGTGTCAATGGCTTGAACCTGATACCTGCTTTTCCAAATTATTCCCAGAAATTTCTTGAATGTCAAGAGAGATGATGGAATCAAACAAACAATGTAAAAAAACAAAATCATATTTTCACAAGGGAGACAAATTCATTACTGTCATGGCAATTGCAAAACCGGCATGAGATTGATGAGAATATATGTTCTGACCTTTTCGAGATTTTTTGCGCATTCAGCTTTAATGAGGTATTGCATGAAGACAGACTATAATTATATGAGTGGTAAACAATATTCATAGCAATTTCAAATGGGTGTTCAATAATATTGATGCATGTTTTATAGAAACATACAAAATTGAATTGTGAGAAAGACCAGTTAACAGTAACACAGTTTGTCAATTTAGGCAGCTTTATTGTGCCACCATGCAGTTTCATACAACTCAAATAAAATAATACAAATAAACAATAAAGTTCCTTACTGCATTATCTTTGCCTTATAGGAAATAAGAACAAAATGTGACTGAATAATGAACTAAGGGACAGTCTGCCACTGTCCCCAAAAAATTTCAGCTTAGGTCTTTGTGGCCTGTCCACCATATTTGGCCTGTTACTTATGCAAAAACTATAAATTTAAGACTTTTGTATTACGAAGATAAGAGAGGGCACTAAAGGATTTAGCAACAGTATGGTTTGTGTCTTTATTAGAGTTGAGCGGACACCTGGATGTTTGGGTTCGACGGGGGTTCGGCCGAACTTCGGTAAAAAGTTAGAGTTCGGGACCGAACTTGACCCGAATTTGACCCCGAACCCCATTGAAGTCAATGGGGACCCGAACTTCTGAGGACTATTTGCGCTTGTTTCCCGTGCTTAGAACTGTCCCTGCACAAAGTATCATTTCTGAAGGAAAAAAAGTCATTTAAAACTCACTTGCGGCTTTTTTTAAATTTTTAAATTTTTTGTTTTTTTATTTTTAATAAAGAACTTTCCCAATGGTGTCTGTGTATTTTTTTTACAATTTTTTATACTTTCTTTGTGAAATGGTAGGGGTACAATGTACCCCATTACCAATTCACATGGAGGGCCCGGGATCTGGCGGTCCCCTTTGTTAAAGGGGTCTTCCAGATTCCGATAAGCCCCCCCCGCAGACCCCCACAACCACCGGGCAAGGGTTGTGGGGATGAAACCCTTGTCCCCATCAACATGGGGACATCCTCCCCATGTTGAGGGCATGTGGCCTGGTACGGTTCAGGAGGGGGGGCGCTCTCTCGTCCCCCTCTCTTTTCCTGCGGCCTGCCAGGTTGCGTGCTCGGATAAAGGGTCTGGTCTGGATTTTTGGGGGTACTCCACGCCATTTTTTTTAAATTTGGGGTGGAGTTCCCCTTAAAATCCATACCAGACCTGAAGGGCCTGGTATGGATATTTGGGGGAACCGCACGCATTTTTTTTAAATTTGCGGCAGGGTTCCCCTTTAATATCCATACCAGACCTGAAGGGCCTGGTAATTGAATTTGGGGGAACCCCCATGCTTTTTTTTTTTTTTTTATCAATGACTTTTCTATGTATTGCCGGGAGCCGACAATTCATTAATAGCCGCGAGTGAGTTTTAAATGACTTTTTTTCCTTCAGAAATGACACTTTGTGCAGGGACAGTTCTAAGCACGGGAAACAAGCGCGACTTTACATGTATATTGCCGAACGCCGGACCCGAACCCGAATATACAGTCAATTGTTCGGGTTCGGGTCCGGGACCCCAAAACCCAAAAGTTCGGTACAGACCCGAACTTCACAGTTTGGGTCCGCTCAACCCTAGTCTTTATTCATCTCAGCATCCACATCAATAAACAAATGAAAATAAAATTCTAAATAAGTTCTAACAGTTAATTTAGGTGGGCCCACTTTATGAAAGGCACAACAAAGATCAGATTTTTTCCTGCACCCCAGACCAGCTCTCTTGTGCCAACCCTACCTTTCCCAGTCAAACAACTAGCCTTCGTGTCACAAGATTAGACATCATCATAGTCACGCAAGCCATGGCTAGGGGCAGAGTGGCTGACAGGGTCAGTTTTTACGTACAACATACAATATTGCTGTCGTACATCCTACTGGAACACTCCTTGTTGCGGGTGCTGTGACAACCAACATTAGCACCATTAGTAGTAATCCACAAGTATGAACAAATCATATTTTGCAGAACAGGTAAAAACAATCTGCACACACCCACAGTGATGAACCACTCTAATAAATATAAATAAAATGTACTGTGCAGTAAAATATGAAACAACAAAATGATTCTGCTCTGTAATAACACATTTTAAAAATTAAAACATAAAACAAGTAAAAATAAAGTGAAATTATAAAGTATCAAATTATGCCTCCCACATACACAATACAAGAAATTACAAAATTCTAAATATAGTACATCAAAATGACAAAAAGTATGCCTCTCATAGGATGTTCACCAATCACGTTAAAAAGTGCTCAGTCCAAAACAAGTCCATCCAGATTTCACCATCTTCTAATGTAAAAAGAATGCACTCTCAGTTGGGAAACCACCACTATCCCCTCAAACATGTCTGCTCACTTCAAGCTTAGACCTTCAACGTGAAAGGTCAAACCAGCATGTATTCAATGTCAGGGTCCAGGTAAGTAAGAAGACTCCCTTTAGGATGAATAGATCTCCAACATAAATCAATCAACTCTTATGGTTCACCCACATGAAGTTGGAAATTAGCTCGGGGTAGGAGTCCCACAAATAAACTCAAAAAGAAGCAGAAAGAAACATGTTCTCTGTGGAGACTTTTATTTAAAGCAGGCAATAAAAATACACTCACATTTAAAACCACTTCTAGGCACAATCACATAGCAATGCAGAGTTCTGCATGTAAAGCCACCAGATTTTCCCTCTCCAGTGCAACACACACTACTCATCATCAATGATGCCATCAGGGGCATTATGATGATAAAATGGGGCTGATTTACCAAACGTTTGCGCCATGAGTATTGGCGCATCTGCGTGCGCAATGGCTGTTTTGGTATTTACAAAACATTAGTGCCGGTATCGCAGCCCTATTTCCCATTTACTATAGTGTTCTCTGCGCCCGGGAGGAGGCGCTCAGTGCGCTACTAGGGACCTGGCGCAGGGCATGTTAAAATATAAATATAAAGAAGCTGGAAGTGAGAATATAATGGGGGTGATGTGGGGTGATGTGAGGAAGTGTAGTGACACCTGCCCAAAAAACGAATATGCCCAAAATAGAGTGGGAAAGTAACTTTTTCAAAACCAGCCCGCTGCGCCGGCAAGTACGATTCGAGCTGCGGGAGGTTTTTTTGAGCTCAGCGCGGGAATTTCAATGGTTTAAATGCGCCGGGACACTGCGCCGGCAAAATCTTAGTAAATGTCAAGTCACCTAAGTCAATTTGCATAAGTTGAACAGGCGCAGCTCTGAACTTGCCAGTGCGCCTGCAAAATGACATTTCTAAAGGAAAAAAAAAACATTTAAAAGCAGCCGCGGCTGTAATGAATTGTCGGCTCCCGGCAATATAGAGAAAAGTCTTTGAAAGTCTTTGCTAACCAAAAAAAAAAAGCATGGGGGTTCCCCCAAATTCCATAACCAGGCCCTTCAGGTCTGGAATGGATATTAAGGGGAACCCCGCTGCAAATTTAAAAAAAAAATGACGTGCGGGTTCCCCCCAAATATCCAAACCAGGCCCTTCAGATCTGGCATGGATTTTAAGGGGAACTCCACCCCAAATTGTATTAAAAAAATGGCGTGGAGTTCCCCCATAAATCCATACCAGACCCTTTTCCGAGCACATAACCTGGCCGGCCGCAGGGGAAGAGGGGGGGACGAGAGCGGCCCCCCTCCCTCCTGAACCGTACCAGGCCACATGCCCTCAACATGGGGAGGATGTCCCCATGTTGATGGGGACAAGGGCCTCATCCCCACAACCCTTGCCCGGTGGTTGTGGGGGTCTGCGGGCGGGGGGCTTATCGGAATCTGGAAGACCCCTTTAACAAAGGGGACCCCCAGATCCCGCCCCCCCCCTGTGTGAAATGGTAAGGGGTACATTGTACCCCTACCATTTCACAAGGAAAGTGTAAAAAATGTAAAAAATTACAATAGCCGGTTTTTGACAATTCCTTTATTAATGGCTTCTCTTTTCTTCCATCTTCTTCCTTCTTCTTCCATCTTCTTCTTTTCTCCATTCGGGTTTCTTCCTCCATCTTCATCTTCCTCTTCATCTTTATCTTCATCTTTATCTTCATCTTCATCTTCCTTCTTCCTTCGGTCTTCTCGTCCGCATCTTGCTCCGGCGTCTTCCCTTCTTCTTTCTTCTCCGGCTGCTCCGTTTGAATTGGAGGTTCCCGCTGTGCGACGCTTCAGTTCTCCACTTGGTCCGCTTACACCCGGTGGCTCTGCTCCCCTCTGTCACCACGGGGAAAGTCCCCGTGAAATCCATGTGCGTCAGAGGGGGGCGGGGTCACCGGGTGTAAGCGGACCCAGAGGCGAACTGAAGCGTCGCACAGCGGGAACCTCCAATTCAAACGGAGCGGCCAAAGAAGAAAGAAGAAGGGAAGACGCCGGGGCAAGATTCGGACGAGAACACCGAAGGAAGATGAAGATGAAGATAAAGATGAAGAGGAAGATGAAGATGGAGGAAGAAACCCGAATGGAGAAAAGAAGAAGATGGAAGAAGAAGATGGAAGAAGAAGAAGATGGAAGAAAGGAGAAGACATTAATAAAGGAATTGTCAAAAACCGTCTCTTGTCATTTTTTACATTTTTGACACTTTCCTTGTGAAATGGTAGGGGTACATTTGTACCCCATTACCATTTCACACAGGGGGGGGCCGGGATCTGGGGGTCCCCTTTGTTAAAGGGGTCTTCCAGATTCCGATAAGCCCCCCGCCCGCAGACCCCCACAACCACCGGGCAAGGGTTGTGGGGATGAGGCCCTTGTCCCCATCAACATGGGGACATCCTCCCCATGTTGAGGGCATGTGGCCTGGTACGGTTCAGGAGGGAGGGGGGGCCGCTCTCTCGTCCCCCCCTCTTCCCCTGCGGCCGGTCAGGTTATGTGCTCGGATAAGGGTCTGGTGTGGATTCTTAGGGGGACTCCACGCCATTTTTTTTTACATTTGGGGTGGAGTTCCCCTTAAAATCCATGCCAGATCTGAAGGGCCTGGTTATGGAATTCGGGGGAACCCCCACGCATTTTTTTTTTTTGGTTAGCAAAGACTTTCAAAGACTTTTATCTGTATTGACAGGAACCAGCAATTCATTACAGCAGCAAGGACTTTTAAATGACTATTATTTTACTTTAGAAATGTCATTTTGCTCTCCAACTGTTATAAACATGGAAAACATGTGCTACTTTACAGGCATACTATAGACACCCCCCGGGGATGATATTTAGGGCCAGTTCACACCGGATGCAGTGCATTGCATTTTTTTATGCCTGAAAAACGCAAAGAAAGTTGATCACATTAATGCCAATGGCATAGTTCACACCACTGCAGTCCGTTCCAGTGCATTTCAGAAAGCCAAAAAATAATTGGTCATGCTGGTTTTTTAGGTACTGGACCCCAGTAAAACACATCAAAAACGCAACGGAACGTACCAAAAATGCACTGGAATGCACCGGAACGCACCTAAATGCACCAAAGACGCACTGCAACACACTTGTCCTAAGTGAAAAGAGGGGGAAAAAAACACTGGGCTGCATCAAAAACGCCTCAAAAATGCACTGGAATGTGTCAAAAACGCGCATGCAGAAAAGCACCTGGAACGCACCCAGACTGCGTTTCTATAGTGTGAACTAGGGCCAGTTCACACCATAGAAACACAATCCAGATGCGTTCCAGGTGTTTTTCTGCATGCACGTTTTTCATGCGTTCCAGTGCATTTTTGGTAAGTTTTTGATGCAGTCCAGTGCTTTTTTTTCACCCCTCTTTTTTATTAACCATAGATAAGGACAAGTGTGTTCCAGTGCGTTTTTGGTGCATTTAGGTGTGTTCCTGTGCGTTCCTGTGCGTTTATGATGCATTTTGATGCGTTCCAGTACAGTCCAGTGCAGGTAAAATGCAGCATGTTCTACTTTTTTGGTGGAACTGGAACGCACTGGAACAAACACTGCCATTTAGAACCATATAACCAACTTTCCATGCATTTTGGATGCATAAAAAACGCAATGCACTGCATGTGGTGTGAAATGGCCCTTAAGCAATTTGGCATATTTAAAGGCACTTCTCCTTGTTTTGTTTTTGGTGTTTTCCAAATTGGTGACATTGATATATTTCCCTTAGGGTGGGACCTGGGCCCCCATTTTAAGGCCAATAACTAGAAGATAAGCCAGCCAAGTGGGGACTAGCAAAATTAACAAGTCAGTTCCCATAGACTGCAATGGTATTTGTTGGTGGGGGGGAGGGGTGATTGACCCATCTCTAATTTTGTAGCATGCTGGATGATGTGCTTAATTTTGGACGGGGGGGGGGGGTTGTTTTTTGCTAGGTGCATTGGTGTTGTTCTGCACATGCCCAGCCAGTTATTTTTTTTTTGGCGTGCTTTTTGTGTGTGAACAGCGCCTGGATTTTTCTGGGCATGCTCACTCAGAGAGTGTTTTTATGGGTTAGAAATTGAAGGACATCCTTAACAGGTGTACCCAATTTGAATTTCAGTCTCTACATTGGGAGAACTTGCATTCTGGGTGTTTCATGGACTGTGCATGTGTTTTCAATTGCCTCATTAGCACACAAACATATGTTATATAAAGCTTGCAGAGCATTCGGTCGCTTGCCTTGAGAAGAGGCAAGTGTGTGTGTGTGTGTGTGGGGTAAAATGTACATGTTGGTGTCCTTATCGTGTTTGTAACACATGCATTTTATTTGTTATGTCTTTGCAAAACAAGTGATTGGTTAACTTACGTGGATTGTATATTTTTGGTGTGGGGGAGATATGTTCCCCTGAAATAATTCTGATGTTGTTAATGTGTGTTGTTTGTTCACTTTGATTTAATTGTCTGCTGCGTTTTTTTGGCCAAAAATTGCTCAAGATGTTGAGTCTGTAACTGTTTCAAATTGACCATGTTTTTTATTTTGCCTTCCCTTTTTGTTTTGTTGAACAATAAAATTAGATGGAAAGTTTTGATGTTTGTTTTGTGTTTTCTTTGCAACAAATGTGACAGCTGATTGGCATGTCAAAACAAAACAGGTGTGATTTGTCTAATCTGGTGCCTTCATGGTAGTATATGCATGGATTGTATTGTGTGCTGCCATGGAGAGTCACCAGGAAATGAAATACAGAGCGGTAAGTATTCAATTTTCCTTTTTTACTGCAGTGGTTCTCAGCCTCAGTCCTAAAGTACCCCCAACAGGACATGTTTTGTGAATTTAGCTTATCGAGAATTGCTGTCCAAAAATCAAAACCATTGACTGTGATTTAAAGCACATGTGCAAGATGAAGGAAAACCTGCAAACATGGCCTGTTGGGGGTACTTGAGAAGCACTGATTTAGAGCACTGCACTTAAAAATAGCTCAAGGTCATACAATTCTAATTGTGGGCATTTTGAGGGAAACAAAGTAAGTGTTAGAACCCCTGCGTGTGTGGTTTTTTTTTAGATATTTTTTTTGTAGTTTGGCCTTTGTCTCCTTTTCTTAACATTGGCTTCACTTCCTGTCACACAGCTAAACAGGAAGTGAAGGTAAAACCCTACCAATGGCTTTTCTTGGGGACACACAGATCAATCTAACTAGTGTCCCCATTAAGCAAATTGCACTCTAGCACTTTGTTGTGTACACCCCAAATCATTGGGTAGTTTGGGGTTTAGTAAAGACAAATCCACTCTGCAGTAAAAGTGTAGCTGCTGAAAATCTGAGGGAAAGTACTGGTGATTGGATGTTACAATCATGTAAAAGCAACGATGTTTTTTTTTGGCTTGCATGTCCCCCTCAGATATACAGCAAGTGCACTTGTAGTGCAAAGTAGATTTGCCTTTAGTAAATAAACCCCACAGTCCAAAATACCTAATAATAATTTGTGGTGTACCCCGCAATATGCTCGAGTGCAATGTGCATAATGGGGAAAGTATTTAGACTGACCTGTGTGTCCCCAAGGAAAGACATTGTTAGGGATTTTCCCTCATTTCCTGTGTGGCTATGTGACAGGAAGTGAATTATTTGGAAGGATAAAGTGGCCAAATTATTTAGTTTAACTTTTCAATACTCATTCCTAAGTTGAATAGTGATGCATGTCAATGGCCCATTTTGACCCTCTTTAATCACTTGAGATCAGCGCTATAACTGATCGACGGCCACAGCATGGTCCTCAATTGCCGGGAGTCCGTCAAACGTCCTCCCCTTTGCGCGCGCTGTGGTCACAGAGTCACTGAGACTCGGGTGATGACAGATCCGAGTAAGGGGCCGATCCCTGCCCTTTACCATGTGATCAGCTGTCAGCAAATGACAGCTGATCACGTGATGTAAACAAAAGCTGGGTAATGGTTTTTGTTTTCTCCTTGTGCTAACAGCCTGAGCATAAAAAAAAGGCAATCACCGGCTTATGTGCAAGGGACATGGGGCCCGAAGCGGAAGAGGCAATTCTGCATCATCTGTGACAATTAGTAGCCCCTGCCAGTGCCACCTATAAATGCCCACCACTGGTGCCAATTAGTGGCACCTAGCAGTGCTGCCAGTGCCTATCAGTGCCCATCACTGCCAACTATCATTGCCACCTGGCAGTGCCACTTCTCACTTCCCACCAGTGCCAAATAGCAATGCCACCTCTCAGTGCCCACCCTTGCCACCTTATCGGTGCCCATCAGTGCAGTCTCATCAGTATACATCAATGAAGAAGAAAAATTACCTTTTTTAAAAATATTAACCAGTTTCCTACCGCCCACCGTCAAATGACATCCTTGGCTTTGGGCGGTGACATCTGAATGATGCCTGCAGTTGCAGGCATCATTCAGATATCATTCTTTTCAGCCGGCGATTCTGTGCACAATAAAAATGATCATAGTGGCAGTTCCGCCGCTTGATCGTTCTTATAGGCGGGGGAGGGGACGTTCCCCCCCCCCTCTTACCGCCATCCGGTGCTTCTCCGGGCTCTCCCGTGCCATCTGGGGCTCGGAGAACGATTTGGAGATGACTGGTGACCAGATGGTCATCAGTCATCTCTATGACCGTCGGAGGCGCGGGCACGACGTTATGACATCATGCCGTGTTCCCGTATGTTAACCAAGCCGTGATCTTGGCTGTCAGCATGAGATTGGTGATTTTTTTGGAACAATATCATGCTTTCCAGCCTGGAGGAGAGATGCGGGGGCTTATTGACCCTGCATCTCTCCATAAAGAGGACCTGTCACACACATTCCTATTACAAGGGATGTTTACATTCCTTGTAATAGGAATAAAAGAGATCCCAAAAAATAAAAATAAATTAAAAAAGAGTAAGAAATACAAAAAAGTCAAAAAAACAAAACAAAAAAAAAAAACAAACATAAGAAAAAACGCCTATGTCCCCGGTAGCTCGCGCTCAGAAGCGAACACACACGTAAGTCCCGCCCACATATGTAAACGCCGTTCAAACCACACATGTGAGTTATTGCTGCATGCGTTAGAACGAGTGCAGCAATTCTAGCACTAGACCTCCTCTGTAATGCCAAAATGGTAACGTGTAAAAAAAATTTAAGCATCGCCTAGGGAGATTTTTAATTACTGAAGTTTGGTGTCATGCCATGTGTGTGCGCAATTTTAAAGCGTGACATGTTAGGTATATATTTACTCAGCATAACAACATCTTTCACATTATACCAAAAAATTGGCCGTAACTTTACTGTTTTGTAATATTTTTAGCAAACAAAAGGCGTTTGAAAATTTATTGCGCAAATACAGAGCAAGATAAAAATTTGCAATGACCGCCATCTTATTCCCTAGGGTGTCTGCTCCAAAAAAATATATAATGTTTGGTGTTTTGAAGTAATTTTATAGCCATCAATTTATGATTTTTACATGAAGGAGAGAAGTGCCAGAATAGGCCCAGTGCTGAAGTGGGTAAAATATCCATTTTTTTTTTTTTAAACTCGGTCTTTTGTATTTATAGAAAAAAAATAAAACTAAAACACAAAGGTGATCAAATAGCACCAAAAGCAAGCTCTATTTGTGTGCCAACAAATAAAACATTTTCATTGGGTTACAGTGTTGTATGAGCGCGCAATTGTCATTAAAAGTGCATCAGCGCTGAAATGTGAAACTTGGTCTGGGCAGTGCGCAAGTGGTTAATATAAGGCTACATGCACACGGACGTTTTTCAAGCCGCTTGTTTGAGCGTTTTTTGCAGCTTAAAAACATCTCTCCATGTTAGCCTATGGCCTCATGGCCACCATGGCGTTTTGGAGCTGTAAATGGCATAGGCGTTTTTAGGCCCCATGTAGACGGGACGCTGGTGCAAAGTGTTCTGAACTAAGGTTGAAAGTGGCGTTTAGAAAGGCGCGCTTTGTGGCGTTTGCATGCCGTGTTTTACCACATTTGCATGTATATGATAAGGAGCCGCCCTAAGCTCCAAAAACAGTATTATTTACGATTTTAGCTATTTACTGAGACCAGAGTGATATCAGCAGCTGAGAGCAGCAGTGTAGTTGTATTTAGCGTGTCACTTGCCACATCACTTGCCACAAGTTGTGGATTGTCCACTTGCCACGTCAGCTGCCCCAAGTTGTGGATTGTCCACAATGCAATGGAAGCAATTTCATACATATATATATATATATATATATATATATATATATATATATATATATATATATATATATATATATATATATATTATGGTTTTTCCTCATTTGCCATAAATTTGGAGTTTATCAATGTAAAAAAAAAGGTCACCTTTAAAAACGCTTCTAAACTAAAATGCGGCTAAACGCTGGTACCGCGTCTGAAACGTGGAAATCTTTGGCGTCTGAAGGCATTTTGAGGGTTTGTGAAAAACGATTTTAAATGCAACTGCAGATTTTTTTTGCCAGGACAAAAACAGTGTTTTGGATGTAATAGAATTCAATGGACCCGCATCCAAAACGCAAGTACCGCAATTTTGCGGCGATTTTTTGTTTGACCTGTTTATAGCTGGTTGTTAAAGGAAATGTAAAAAAAAAAAAAAAAACGGTTCAAAAAAGAAAACCAAAAAAAAAAATGGCGTGGGGGTCCCCCCAGGTCCATACCAGGCCCTTGGGTCTAGCATGGATTCAAAGGGGACCCCCCAAAAAACATGAAAAAAAAAATGGCGTGGGGGTCCCCACAGAATCCATACCAGGCCCTTCAGGTCTGGCATGTATTTTAAGGGGAACCCCGCGCCAAAAACAAAAAAAAATTTGCGTGGGGTCCCCTTAGAATACACACCAGACCCTTTATCTGAGCACTCAACCTGGCAGGCCGCAGGGGAAAAGGGGGGGACGAGAGAGCGGCCCCCCTCCCTCCTGAACCGTACCAGGCCGCGTGCCCTCAACATGGGGGGTTTGGTGCTTCGGGGCAGGGGGGGGCCCACATACCCCGACAACCAATGGCCAGGGTTGTTGGGAAGAGGCCCTTGTCCCCATCAACATGGGGGCAGGGTGCTTTGGGGTGGGGGGGGCCGCAGGTCGCCCCCTGCCCCGAAGCACCAAACCCCCCATGTTGAGGGCATGCGGCCTGGTACGGTTCAGGAAGGAGGGGGGGGGCTGCTCTCGTCCCCCCCTTTTCCCTTGCGGCCTGCCAGGTTGCGTGCTCGGATAAGGGTCTGGTTTGGATTTTGGGGGGACCCCCACGCCGTTTTTCAGCTTGAGGGGTTCACCTTAGAATCCAGACCAGACCTAAGGGCCTGGTATGCTCCTGAAGGGGAACCCATGCCGGTTTTTTCATTAAAATTTGGCCTGGAGTTCCCCTTCATGATTCATACCAAACATGGGACAGCGAGGCTGCCGAGGACCAGCGCGATGGCATCGCGCTGGACACATTCTCGGCCGGCTAGTCGCCTCTAGGACACGACTTGAGCGGCTGCTGCACGCTCAGGTCGTGTCCAGATCGCCTCGCAAAGTCGCGCTGTCCCTGTGTCAGCCGGCACACGAGTCGCCCAAAGTCGGATCCGACTTCCCGGGCGACCTCTATTCAAATCAATGGGCTCCCATAGGGAACCATTCATTTTCAATAGAGCGCCGCTGACATTTCTATTTACTATAACAGTGCACCGCTGCTTCCTGCGCCCAGTGAAGGAGTTATCCGGCGCAGCAATTAAGGGTATAACCAGCGCAGCGCACTGTTATTAGTAAATCAGCCCCACTGTGTTGGACGGAGCCTGGTGGTCTAAAGGAAGTAGTGTGTGTTGTCCTGAAAAGGAGATATCTGGGGCTGTACGTGCCTGCATGTTTATTATTAAATGCTATTGTATTAGGAGTTTTTTTAGTATTTCCATAGCCTCAACAAAATTGGAAAAGCGGTGTGCAATAGTGGAATTCCAATAAGGAGTTCAAATTCCAAATGGTGTATTGGTCCAACTCTATTTAAGCTCCACATGGTTGGCTCCTCTCTGTCGTGACAAAGTCCACGTGGGCAATACATGTAGGCTGTGTCACTCGGAACTTCCAATCCACCACTTTCCTCTGCTGCTTATGTCTCCCGAAGCTTGGGTGTGTACACGTGGGACGTGATTACCTCTCACGCATGTGTGAGACACTGCAGGAAGAAGTGCCTTGGATTGCAATGCACACCATAAGGATAGACAATTATGCCATTGATAGCACTTTCTAAATAATAAGATGGGGAGGTAAGATTAAACTAAACCCAATAAATATAGCAACAAATATAGCCCAAGCTTTTGAAGATTTGTTTGGTAGAGTAATTGTTGGCATTTTATTGGTGGAAAAATTGTGGGTGATTTTGTTTGGTTTTGATTTAGAATAAAAATTATTTCATGTTGGATCTTGTAAGAGAAAATTTTTATTTTTTTATTTTTATGTATACTTTGATATGCAATAAAGAGTAAAAAAAAAAATGCTGTTATTTATTGTTTAAGAATATGTATGTAAGAAATCCAGATGACACATACAAACCATTCACAATTCTGCCAGTGCCTCATTATATACATAAAATGTACTGTATATATCCTGTATACAAGAAACAATGTTTCTCTTTGTACTACACTTTGCAATGCTGTTGCATTGTCATAAGATCACCACAGAGCTAATCCTATAGTAAATACTTTTAATTCAGTAATAGTTCACATCTCTTCAGTGTGTGAATATCAAGTCTTCTCGGCATGGAGCAGCAATAATCTGGACTACAAAGACATGAGGCTTCTGGTGTGTTGCCTGTTGCAGCACATCTGATGATTTTTCTGGAACACTCCAACTTCCTTATTGGAACAACATGTCCTTGAAATATAATTTAATAATTTTAAGAAAAAAATAGCTTAAATCATAACAAATTATGACATATCCTTAAAGTTAAAGCGATCCAGGAAACTTTACAAAAACATACATTTTAAGCTATATTGGATGATCCACATATTAAAATATTTACTTCTCAAAATATTTGTATTTTTGGATGGCTGAATTCAAGCCTGGCCAAGAAAACACATGGCACATGGATGTATTTTCTGTGAGATCATTTTCTGGATATTAACAAACTAAAATATTTCAAAATATGTCCTTTTCTTTTTCTTACAAATGTTCATACTTCCATAATATGTACAAGTGTAAAAGTAATCTGCAATTATTTTAATGTAAAAAAAGTAGCTTGCTTAAAAGTAAAATGCTGTTTTAGCTTAATGCTTTTATTTACTCCTCAGGACAAGCTGACCATGTATTCAGTTATTTCTTGAGAAATATTGTCAGATTTTTGCGTCTCAAAGCAGTACATTGTTTTGCATAGAAATTTGGCGTTTTATATTGTAGGCCTGTATTTCTTAAGAATAACTCACTTAAATCTGTCCAAACAAGAGACTAGTAGACTTCCCGGGTCTGATAAAGTTTCAAACACAAAATCATAAATTAGAATATAATAAATAATTATAAATAATTATCAAAAATAATAATATAATAATAATAATAATAATAATAAAATGTATTCAATAATGTAATCAAATCAAAAACACTGACATTTTCTCAGTCGCAGAATTGTCGATGTCGTCACTTTCAGTGTCTGATGACAAATTTCCCCACTAATCACTATCGCTCAATTTTGCAAGTGATTCTTATTTACTATCGCTGTTTTCTAGCTGGTCAAAAAACACTTTTGACGTAAAGGGATGCTTTTTGGATGCCATGGATGTTCTCAAGTTTCCAGGCAGAAAGAATGGCATATATAAAATAAAAGTGCATATGCGGGGCACTAGACAAAGCATTAGGGACAAAAGGGAGGTGAAATAATTTTATACAGTAATCAAATTGTAGATTACAGTGTACTGTATGTGTTATGTTTTTTGCACTTTTTAAATTTGCCGCTGGGCTCCGGCCCATGCGTCGCGACGCTGGCAGAGAACGGAGCCCGGCACACAGTACATCGGGCGGAGGACACAGCCCGCGGACACAGGGGGAGGACATCCCAGGATCCTGGGACAAGGTAAGTAACTTTGCCTGGATCCTGCGATGCAATCCCGAGTGTGGCTTGAGGTTACCTCTTGTGGTAGGGAAAATTCTCCCCAGAGCCACACTCGGGATTACCTCTAGGGAGGTTAAGACATTTTTGTTTAAAATTGAACATACACTGTAAGTTGCTTACAGCATGTTTTTGGGAACCCTGTACTTTCCTTTTTGTTGTATCATATGTACAAATAAAGTAGTAGTGTCACAGACTTGCTGACTGCAGACAGAGAGAGCCTCTTTTGACCTTTGTTGGGTTCACCAAGAAGCGTAGTCTACAAAATACAAACGCTGAACAATCTTTTCCACTAAACTGTTAGTATGTGAACATGCTTTCTCGTACTGCCAAAACCTACACATTTATAAATAAAACAGACACTACTGCCATTTTACTAGGAAACTAAACTTAGCAGGTGGATAATTCAAGAAAAAAAATAATTAGAAGCATTAGGAATAAATAGCAAGTCTGGATTACATGAAAAAAAAACTCAGCTTCTGGGGTTCCCCACCAACACTCTAGGTGCTTCCTCTTCTTGGTGTGCCACCACAGGAAACTGCTGCCTATTGGGTCACAGCTGTAGGCTTGCTCCCAAGCTGGGCTGTGTGTCTATAGGCACCAGGGATGAGCCGAACACCCCCCTGTTCGGTTCGCACCAGAACCTGCGAACAGACAAAATGTTCGTGTGAACTTTAGAACCCTATTAAATACAATGGACTCGAACGTTCGAAATCTAAAGTGCTAATTATAAAGGCTAATATGCAAGGTATTGTCCTAAAAAGTGTTTGGGGACCCAGGTCCTGCCCCAGGGGACATGTATCAATGCAAAAAAAGTTTTAAAAACGGCCGTTTTTTCGGGAGCAGTGATTTTAATAATGCTTAAAATGAAACAATAAAAGTGAAATATTCCTTTAAATTTCGTACCTGGGGGTGTGTAGGATATGCATGTAAAGTGGCGCATGTTTCCCGTGCTTAGAACTGTCCCTGCAAAAAAATTCATTTTTGAAAGAAAAAAAGTCATTTAAAACTCACTCGCGGCTATTAATGAATTGTCGGCTCCCGGCAATACATACAAAAGTCATTGATAAAAAAAAAAAAGCGTGGGGGTTCCCCAGAAGACGAGAGAGCGGCCCCCCCTCCCTCCTGAACCGTACCAGGCCACATGCCCTCAACATGGGGAGGATGTCCCCATGTTGATGGGGACAAGGGCCTCATCCCCACAACCCTTGCCCGGTGGTTGTGGGGGTCTGCGGGCGGGGGGCTTATCGGAATCTGGAAGACCCCTTTAACAAAGGGGACCCCCAGATCCCGGCCCCCCCTATGTGAATTGGTAAGGGGTACATTGTACCCCTACCATTTCACGAAGAAAGCGTATTTTTTTTTTAAAAAAAAACGCACAAACACCTTGAAAAAGTCCTTTATTAAAAAAAAAACAAAAAAAAAAACATTCCAGCAGTGAAATCCAGTGTCCCGCGGCGATCCCGATGTCCAGCGCTGTCCGTCATTGGTTGTGCCTGAGCGGACCTGATGGGGAACTTCCTCCTCAGTGTTTTAAATGTATAGACCCGCCCCTTCTAAAGTTCCCCATCAGGTCCGCTCAGCGGACCAGATGCGGAACATGACAAGGGGCGGGTCTATACATGTATCACCAAAGTGAGAGAAGTTCCCCATCAGGTCCGCCCCCTCGGTATGTTGGACCCGCCTACGTCATTGGCCTGAGCGGGGAACTTCCTTCACTGTGTAATTTAAATTTACACAGTGAAGGAAGTTTCCCCGCTCAGGCCAATGAAGTAGGCGGGGTGTGACATACCGAGGGGGCGGACCTGATGGGGAACTTCCTTCACTGTGTAATACATGTATAGAGTCTATACATGTATTACGCAGTGAAGGAAGTTCCCCATCAGGTCCGCCCCCTCGGTATGTCTGACCCCGCCTACGTCATTGGCCTGAGCGGGGAAACTTCCTTCACTGTGTAAATTTAAATTACACAGTGAAGGAAGTTCCCCGCTCAGGCCAATGATGTAGGTGGGGTCGGACATACCGAGGGGGCGGACCTGATGGGGAACTTCTCTCACTTTGGTAATACATGTATAGACCCGCCCCTTGTCATGTTCCGCATCTGGTCCGCTGAGCGGACCTGATGGGGAACTTTAGAAGAGGCTATACATTCATGTCTATACATTTAAAACACTGAGGAGGAAGTTCCCCATCAGGTCCGCTCAGGCACAACCAATGACGGACAGCGCTGGACATCGGGATCGCCGCGGGACACTGTATTTGACCGCTGGAACGTTTTTTGTTTTTTTTTTAATAAAGGACTTTTTCAAGGTGTTTGTGTGTTTTTCTTAACTTTTTTTACGCTTTCTTCGTGAAATGGTAGGGGTACAATGTACCCCTTACCAATTCACATAGGGGGGGGCCGGGATCTCGTCCCCCCCTCTTCCCCTGCGGCTGGCCAGGTTGCGTGCTCGGATAAGGGTCTGGTATGGATTTTTGGGGGGACTCCACGCCTTTTTTTTTTTAATTTGGGGTGGAGTTCCCCTTAAAATCCATGCCAGATCTGAAGGGCCTGGTATGGATATTTGGGGGAACCCCACGTCATTTTTTTTTAAATTTGCGGTGGGGTTCCCCTTAATATCCATTCCAGACCAGAAGGGCCTGGTAATTGAATTCTGGGGGACCCCCACGCTTTTTTTTTTTTTTTATCAATGACTTTTGTATGTATTGTCGGGAGCCGACAATTCATTAATAGCCACGAGTGAGTTTTAAATGACTTTTTTTCCTTCAAAAATGGCACTTTGTTCCGGGACAGTTCTAAGCACGGGAAACATGCGCCACTTTACATGCATATCATACACACCCCCCAGGTACGAAATTTAAAGGAATATTTAACTTTTATTGTTTCACTTTAAGCATTATTAAAATCACTTCTCCCGAAAAAACAGCCGTTTTTAAAACTTCTTTTTGCATTGATACATGTCCCCTGGGGCAGGACCCAGGTCCCCAAACACTTTTTAGGACAATAACTTGCATATAAGCCTTTATAATTAGCACTTTAGATTTCTCCCATAGATTTTTCGAATTTGCCGCCAACACCCCAATTTGTTCGTTGTTCGGCGAACGGGCGAACAGGCAATGTTCGAGTCGAACATGAGTTCGACTCGAACTCGAAGCTCATCCCTAATAGGCACACACTCACAGCCTGGCTCTGCCATGTCCCCTGCGCCTCCTCACAAAATTTGACTGACAGCAGCAAGAGCCAATGGCTCCTGCTGCTCTCGGCCAAGCTTGTAAGAGCAGGGAAAAAGGACAGATACAGCATTACATTCATTACTTGTTTCCTTATCAGCTTATCAGATGTTTGTTAAAGAGGTTCTTCAGCCAGGATTCCAAAAAAAGCTGTAGCTGCTGACTTTAAATAAATAATCACCTGTCCAGGGATCCAGCAATGTCCTCACACGGGCTAGTTCTTCACCGTTCTTCGGATCCATGGTGCTGGCATGTTAACTGTGGGAAGCCGACTGTGACTCCTTGCAGCTTCACAGCCAGTTTCCTATTGTACATGCACAAGACACACTGCACCCTATGAATGTTCCTACAACCGCCTGTGACATGTTCCAAAAGGTTGCAGATGGGGGAGCAGTTAAACTTCAGCTTGGATCAACTAGGCTGTCAAAACGGGGCACCCGCCCCTACCCAAAAAAGTGCCGAAAGTTAAAGATGAGGGTTTAAGACGTCAAATGCATTTAGAAAATACTTTTTATCTGACCTGCCAATAAAATATTAATAATATGAATATGAATATTAATATTAATAATAATTAAAGCGGAACTCCAGGCAGATATAAAGGACAAACTTAAAGAGTAACTTTTGAGATAAAAACATTCCCCTCTGGATGATCTATGTACATTGCAAGGAGTATAACAAACTTTGTTGCAGATTCCTACCTTTTGTTAGTCTGAAGAAATCCATGTGTGTTTGTCTTTGCCGCTATTCTGAGTGGGTCTAATGGGAGTGGTTTCATAATTAAAGGGGTTGTAAACCCTTGTTCTTTTTAAAAAAAAATAACAAACATGTCATACTTATTTCCACTGTGCAGTTCGTTTTGCACAGGATGGCCTCAATCCTCGACTTCTGGGGTCCCTCCCCGCATCGAGTGCCCACGTTGGAGAAGGCTCTCCTAAGGTGGACACCCGTGCAGGCGCGCTCCCGAGTCCTGCTTCTGTGTACATTCACACAGAATGCATGACTCGGGCCCCTTAGTGCAGATTTCTGGGAAAATTGGTGAGCCAATCACACAAGTAGTAATTTATGTTTCTGGGGAGTAATCAGTACATAATCTGTGTACAGAAAACTCCAGGTAGCCATAATGCAATGCATTCTCAGAAAACTACATTGGCTGCAGATTGAAAGGGAAAGGTAATTTTTAATAACGTTCAATTACAATATGATTAGTGTCACAATTATATGTGCTGTATTTTTTCTTTATTTGCTGTTTTTTTTCCCCACGAAAGTGGTGTTACCCTTTGGATGAACATAGGTCTTCTTTAATAAATTAATACATATATATTTTTTTTATTAGTGTAGGAATTTAAATTAGCAGTTAGGGGTTGATTTACCAAAACTGGAGAGTGAAAAATCTGGTGCAGTTGTGCATGGTAGCAAATCAGCTTCGAACTTCAGCCAAATTTTGCGCTTTCCCGACATGCACAGAAATGCGCTGCCCTTTAGTAAGCATGCAACGGTGCCATTAATTGTTAATGGCACCCCTACACATCTGCTCGCATGTAAGCCAAACCAAACTGTGCTGCAGCACCACGAGGTTCAGTGCTTCACTTTTTTCAGAAAAGTATTAGGGACTCCTTTTCCGAATTTCTCTCACTGATTGAATTGGCTGCCCGACATGCAACGGGTGGAAATACGTTTGCGCTAGGTCGCTCCCGTAGGTGTGAACCTAGCCTTGGTATTAGTCTCTTGCAATCCCCTACATAGAGGCACTCAAACTGGGAGAAAGAGGGGTACGATTGGGAGCAATCAGGTTTGCTGCAAGCAAATGTGCTGACAAGGAGCATGCTGGGTGAGCTTAGGGATGGCCTCATCAGCCTGCTGCTGCTTTGTTCACTGTTCAGTGAGCAGGCTGTGGGAGGAGATAGGAGAGAGGATATTCAATATTCAATATTCTCAAAAGGAATGAAAGAATATAGATAAATAATAAAGAAGAAATTATGAAGGGGAAATATAAAATGATTACATGGAAAGGAAGAAAACAGAGGGCTATGTGTTTTTTTTTTTTTTTTTATGAATGGATGTGAGGATGAAAGAGAATGAAAGATAGTGAGTAAATGTAGGTATATGTTGTAGGAAATCTTGCTTTTAAAGGTAATGCGATTTATAGATATTGAACAAGATTCGGTATATTGAATAGGAATGGATGCTCAATGTGATGGAGTCTTGTTTTAATGTATATTTTTTGTATTTGAGAAAAAAGATCAATAAAAATAAATTGAAAACAATATTCAATATTTGTCTAACTTTTAAGTGCTGTCCCTCTCCTAGCTGTGCAGTGCAAACGGGAGTGATTAAATCTCAGAACTGGATGGGCAGAAACACAAATCCTTTGGCAGGAAAAACATCTCTCATATATGTATTTCATCTGTGTATTTAGATGTTTGCCTGGAGTTCAGCTTTAAATAGAATTAACAGATTTTGTCTGCTTCTGCCTATTTACATAAGGTCAAAATATACATTTCAATATTATCTGAATAGAAAGTCACTGACAACCTCTACCAAAATCTTTGAAATCTATTTTACAAATGGATGTTGCTGTTTTATGAAAGCACATGTTTGATTTTCTAATAACAAAAAAAATAAAAATTTGGCACAATTAGCTATTTCTCCCATTTTGTTTCATTATTTCTATGCGTTATTGTTTTTAAATTGCATTTCACTTTAGAACATTTAATAATAAAGTATACAACCTAAGAAAAGTAATAATGGCGTTACACCCTAGTTAATTACATTTTTATTTCAGGCTGGCATACATATGGATGTATGGATGTTGAAGTGTACAATTGTTAGTAGACTCAGCGTACATATGGTATAACGTTCTTTGTGGTTTCATAGTAAATACTGTGAGGTTGTCCATGTACAATTGTTTTACTGGAATTGCGCATATCCTTTAATAAATCATTCCCGGTGTTTAGACGAAATTTGCAAAGAGACCATTGCAGGTAGATGTAGGACACTGCACAATATTATTGTTACATCCAGAGCTTAGCAGAAAGTCAAATAGCTACAGTCTTTTTTATAAAAAAAAAAAAAAACCTTTTCCAACCTGTCTCAAGTATGACTTATATAAGCACTTATGTAGCTCTATCTGTGCAGGTGTATAAAAGTGCCAATGCTTACCTTTTTCAAATAATTAATTTGTTTTCTACATACCAAAATATACTGTATAATTGTGAATATATGTTTATCCACTATGGGTCAATAAAAGTATTTTAAAATTCTGTAAATGTTGTAGTTTTAGCATTAGTAAACCTTATGCAATAAAAGCTTATTTTTGAAATTGCAAACTAATGCTATATAGATAGCAAGGGATATTCTCATGGAAAAAGAAATAAATATATAAAAGTATAAGATTCAGTTTCATTAAGAGGGTGTTCATCCAACATTCACTGCCAGAACGCCAACACAATCCAAATGTTTTATTTGCTCATTGATCAATATTTAATTACACAGTGGTGCTTTTTTCACTAGAATCCAATCAATTTCTTTCAACTTAAATGTCAGAAATATAGGTTTAGCTGTCGTAGTAATACATGTCTTGTACACTAACTGCTTAGTGGCCTTTTATAATTTCAGTGCAAGCTTATAATATTAATAAAGGCTCTAGTGTATTGATATGAAGGTAATGAAACATTTTCTAAAAATTATCTGTAAGGATTCTGAAGGAAGGAGAGTGATAGGGTTAATGCAGATTAGAGAGGATGGCAGATGATGCTACCATGATAGAGCTACCATCAGTGTGGGAATAGGCTCTTGCCAAGGTACAAATTCTGGAACTACCACTGTGGTTGGCTTGGTATTATGCAGTAGGCACTCATAGTCTGTGTTCCTTTCTGGATACTGACTAGTTAAACAGATGAAGGCAGAGTAACAGTTATCAAAGCAAGTTTGTTATCAAGGTCAGGCAAAGAGTCATAGCTAGCCAGATGTAGAAAGCACTAGATTGGACAGAAGTGTAACCAGGTATTAGAGCTGAACACAAGAGTCAGAAAACAAAGCTTGGCCAAAACAAAATAGGTCAGCAACTGAGGAGAGTATGAAACACAAAGTCACACCCATGGTCTGACATACTCTACAAAAAGCAACTTAAAAGTGGAACAAGTTGTAATTGGGGGCTTGATTAATCAGGATGTATGCTGATGCTTGGTCATGCCTCTGTGGGTGGAAAGGGTACCTGAGGACATACAAAAAAAATGCTGATGTGGTCATGTGGAATTTGGACAAGAGTATGCCATGTAGGAGGATCCAGCCAGGAAAACCAAAGCACAGTAAGATCCAGAAAGTACACTGGAGCAAAGATAGCTGAGGACAGGTGTCTGTAGGATGAGACAGCAAAGACTAACACACAGGAACCTGTTGGACACTAACCACACTCCAGATGGCCAGAAGCAACACAGCTGCATGTGAACATGGCAGGTGAGTTCTTGACATCAAATAAACATTTACGGTATGTGCCCACACACTATTAATCACTCATGCAATTGTGGTCATAAACAGTAGTAAATTTATGTAAAATGTTATTTCTGATAAAATAATAAAGTTTATTTAGTTCTGCCATTTTTTTAATTAACCTCCCTGGCGGTATGATTATGTCAGATTTTTGATGCTGAAAGCGGTACCATTATTTTGCATGGAAATTTGGCGTTTTATATTTTAGGCCTGTAATTCTTAGGAATAACTCACTTAAATCTGTCCAAACCAGAGTCTAGTAGACCTCCCGGGTATGATAAAGTTTGAAACACGAAATCATTAATTATAATACAATAAATAACTATAAATAATTATAACAAATAATAATATAATAATAATAAAAATTATTCAATAATGTAATCAAATCAAAAACATTGAAATTTGATCAGTTGCAGAATTGTCGCTGTCATTACTTTCAGTGTTTGATGACGAATTTCCCCACAAATCACTATCGCTCAATTCTGCAAGTGATTCTAATTTATTATTGCTGTTTTCTAGCTGGTCTAAAACCACTCTTGATGTAAAGGGACACTTTTTGGTTGCCATGGACAATCTCCAGTTTCCAGGCAGAAAGAAAAGTATTTATAATATAAAACTGCATGCAGGACACTGGACAAACCACTAGGGACAAAGGGGATGTGTATTTATTTGATACAGTACTGTAATCTGTAAGATTACCGTATACTGTATCTTTAAATTTTTGAATTTGGTGCCAAACTCCGTCCCCGTGCGTCTCAATGCTCGCAGGGAACGGAGCTCGACACTGTGAATAGAGCGAGACACGGCGGCTCGCAGATCACAGCGGTGAGATATCGCAGGATCCAGGGGACAAGTGTTGTGGAAAAATGTATTAATGTATGTTGTCAGATGTCCCCCCAATGTCAGTTTTGCTGTAATGCGCTCATCTGAGCGTATTTGCACATACAGACGTTGGTGGAAGATCGGTGGTGGGAAAATCTTCCTATGGAAACAGCGATGTTTGCTCCATTTAGAGATGTTGTTTTATGCCCCGTCGGGGGACTGGCCACCTCCTGACGGGGGGCGTTAAATGACTCCGAGCACACAGATCTGTGTCCACAAGAACAGTAGCATAACTATACGACAGTTGTGGTCCATTGAGGCATAATTGTCATGTAGTTCCCTTCATTGGTAGCAGTGAGTTGGTTTGCACACGGCTTTGTACAAAGCCATGCTTTCTACTGTTTACAGAAAGCATGACCCCTGTACACAGCCATTTGCACACATCACTGCTAGGATTATATTTGAATTTAAACATGTCTGTGATTGGTTCTTTTGAAAATATACAAAATGTCTGAATGACTGTTCTGTGAAGCCAACACCTTCTTTTGTTGCCCATGTTGACTATAAATAAAGAGAGCTGGCTATCCCAGGGCTCACTCTATGCTGGGATGGCCTGACGATGATAACATAGCTAGCTGTGTGTGGTGCTGCCTTTCTTGGGATGAATGATGGGATGAACGGTGAGTGGAACTTAGCAAACTAGTCTTAAAGATAGCATTATTGCAAAAAGATGAATCTGAAGTGTGCTTTTTTAGCACAAGGCAAAGATGGCTGTGTGCTCCGCAAACAACCAATCTTACCACAACAGATGGCGACTCTAAAGGGACTAGATAGAGCCCCTTTATGCATCGGGTCGAGATGGGGGAGAGTGGATCTACGTTCCGATGCGTGGGGGGGCTCTGCTCTGTAAAAGAACACATTTTTCGTCTTTTTTAAATAATGCTGGCTGGAAGAGAATCGTATGTGTGTGTGTGTGTGTGATTTTGTCATGGATCATATGCCTGTGAATTTGATTGTGTGTGCCTGTGTGGGTATGCCTGCATGTGCCTGTGTGTGATTAGATTGTTTGTGTGATGTAGGACATGTGTCCCCATGAGTGTGATTGAAGTTGTGTAAGAGATGACTGTTTGGAAAAGTGACCTTTTGTGCGATTGTATTGAGCAGCTTGTGCAGCCAGCCATTGTTTGGCTGCATTGTTAAAGTCTGGTCCCTGTGTGCCATGTGCTTTAGTGGGGGTGGGGCAGGCAGCATGGTCATCAGTTACAATGGTGAAAGTTGGTGGCTCTCTGTAAATGGCATGCAGGAGTTTTGTGCTGGAAGGGCCCTGAGGGATGATGATCTGATGTACAAGCAACAATATACTGTATGTGTGTAGTGTTTGTGATTTCTATGAAAAATAGAAATGGATAGATTGTGATTTTTTGCCTTTATAGGGGACAAAGACACATGTCCCCATAAGTGTAAAAATATTTTAACGAAAGTGTTTGGTTTTTGAGTTGAAAGTTCCCGCCGCATATCCAAGTGGCCAGGCATTGCTAGAAGCCAGACAATAGTATGTCTGTTGGATGGCTTGTTATGGAAGCTGATGCCACTGTGCGTGTGTGTGTGTGAACTTTAGGTAGAGAAAAGTGTTGAATAATGTTGTGCATGTAACTTACATTTATTGAATGTGCTGTTTAGTGGCCAAAGGGTCTTAAAATGTTTAAGTGCTCATGTGGTGTCTCAGGTGTGTGAGGCTTTGTGGAGATGACATGTGGTCCTTGTAGAGTGTAGCTGACACATTTTTCTGTGGATTTTGATGATAATTTAGAAAAGTTTCAATGGTGTAGTCTGTCTTTGTGGAGAAAAACATTTTTGATTTTCTTTTAAAAGAAATGCTGGTTTTGGCGGGAAAAGAAATACATGCGTTAATGGCGCCATTCTTGGCTTTTGATTAGCCTTGTGGTTTGTCTGCCATTTTGAGGCGCAGTTTCTCCTTGGCCTGTGGGCATCATATAAGGGAAGGTGCAGCCACCTTTCTTTTGGGCGCTATACCATGTGGCATTCGTCGGCTATTTCGCTGGTGGAATTTCTCAGCCTTTGGGGCAGATTTTGATGTTTGGGGCGAATTTAGTGCGGTCTTTTTTGCATTGGAATCTGGAGGCCATTTGTGTTTTTCTTTGTGTGGGGGAACCCATGTGGTGTTCATTGTGACGTCCCATGCTGGTTTTGGCGGGAAAAATTGCATGCGTTAATGGCGCCATTGTTGTTGTTGTCCATGAGGCTTGCGATGGTTCATCCACCAATCATGGACTTGCCTCTGGTAAGCTGCTACCTTACTATGGTGGAGGGCACCTTTGTTTGCTGATGTCACTGGGTGTTGCATAATCATCTACTGATCTCATCTTGTGATTTTGCAGGATTTATGCCTTTGCAATGGGACTATTAATCCATCATTTTTAGTTCTATAAATCAGTATTGTGGTCTAATTTTTTGGGGTTTTTATTGCATCATCTGGGCATTCATCTGGACTTTTATCATTAAGTGTTTTCAAATCATTGGACATTATTTTTTGGTATCTAGTGGCTGGTGCCTTTGCTGAGTGTGCACTGGTTTTTGCACATCAGCCCCTGGATGCTATATTAACATTTGTTGATTGGCGCAGTTTTCTTCTGTTCTATGCGTTTGCAGTTTGACCTGTTGACCTGTGCACTGCTGGGGAGAATAGTGAGACACAGGGAGGACATGCAAACTCCATGCAGATGGTGTTAGAATGGGGATTTCTCTGCTTTCATTTAAGTGAATGTAAGCTATTGCAGGGTCAGCTGACTTTGCAGTATATGAGCGGCGGTTTTTGCATTGGATTTCGGTTTTAAGTAAAAACTCCACTTTACACTGAATTTTGCACAATGGTGTGTTTTTATGTTTAAATTGGAGTCTTGATAGACAAGGCGATTAGGGCTAGGCCTCCCCTCCCCCTCCCTCTTCCTGAACAATTGATATAAACCAGTTTGGTTTTTTTGAGAGCTGAGCATAACCGGAAGTTTCTTTTCAGCATTTTATATATCAGAGGGAAGTTGGTGGGAGGAGCTTGGGGTTGTCTGAAAGGTTGGACAGTGAGATTTGTGTTTGGAAGGAAGATGGAAAGCATTTTTGCGTTTAAAAGTGTTTTATATTTTGTTCCAGTTTTGTAAAGTTTTGTACTGTAATACAATTTTGGGTAGAGAGCAAACAGGGGGGCATCACCATTATTGTATCATCTAGATGCAAGTAGAAAGAAGCCATAATATTGTTTTGAATAGTGGAGGATTTCATGATGCTTTGAAGGTTGTCTGACAAACACGTTTACAGGGCTGCCGATAATCGGTTGAAGAGCATGTAAACGTGAGGAGTAGATTCTAGCATACCGGGAGGCCGTGTAAAATAATCGGAATACGCCGGGTGCCAGTACTGTAAAAATGGTCACTAAGCAGTACTGCTCCGAAAACTAGTGCAAGGGTGTCCTGGACGCGGGACACTTCATAAGCGATTCGAATCGTCATGGGTAATGTGCCATCCATGCGTTGGAGGAAAAAAATTTGGCTCCACACCAGTCAGACAACTGCACCGCACATGAAGTCTGGGTTTGGGGCTCCGGACATGAGACCCCTTAAAGGATGACATATCTGGTCAGAGGGTACAGTAAGGTGTACTCCTTTGGAAGGTACTTTTGATGTCTGGAGGTACGAGACCTCAGAATAAAGGTACCTTGGATGTAGTTAAGCTGTGGCTTCAGAAATCTGTAATGAGTGTTGATGGAGGTGTAGTACACGCTTTTGTGATTCTCAGAGGAGGAACGGTGTAGTCTCATGCCCGTTTGTTTGAACTTTGTATGGCTGGTCCATGCAAGGTTCTCGAGCTGCTCTCATGTTTTTCCCATTGTATTTTTTTCTATTGCTGAAAGAGTAAAGGTAGAATTCTGGCTGTTTTTGTTTTTTTTCATTTGTGGTTTGGGAAACTGGGAAGTATTTCCCCCACATTTGTATCGGAATGTTTGTATGTAGTAACGTGAATATGTTCGAACTTACCGCGGCGATCCTCCGATGCGTCGTGGCTGTTGTATTTTTGTAGGAACGGGAAAAGTAAGGGTTACGGAGGGTTTTGTTTGAATCAGTTTTGAAAGAATGTCATTGACAATTTACCAATGTACAGGAATGTCATTATTGTTTACCATTCTTTGCAGGTTAAATATGAAGCATAGAGTAATGATTTTGCTTATAAGTATCTTTCAGGTCCAAGGAGTTTGTACACAGAGAACAGGTGTATGTAGACAGCTGTACATATGGATAAATACGAGTCTAAGGAGGTAAAAGTATCATAGGCTATTTCATAGTTTCTTTTTTTTTCCTGCACCACGCATTTCTATTTTTTTCAAATATAATTTTTTATTGATTTTTTTTTTTTTTTTTAAAGAGACCTGGGGTAAAGCCCCACAAGATACAATAAAGACACAAAAAACAGCGAAGGTCGCAGCCTCCAGAATCTACAGTACAGTAGGTTATGTTAAATAAGATTGCATTTCAGGTGTTCCTATCCTTAATACAGTTTTGCCTTGGTCTGGTAGGGCCTCCACCCATTATCAGAGAGTATTCTGTCTCATACACCCTCAAGTATACACCCTACGGAAAGCTCGTGTTAGATACGTTTGAGTCTACTGACAAGAGTAGAGAAAAAGAAAGTAGGAAAAGTAAGACAAGAAGAAGAGAGAAGTGGGATGGGGGGGGGAGGGGAATGGAGGGGGGGTGGGTGACAGGGTGGGGAAAGGAGGGGGGGTGGCATCTCTGGTATGTTAGTCTGTATTCTAACTTAGAGGTTGCTCAGGTTCCGAGAAGGGTTGTACCCTCGTCCGAGTAAATAAACATGTTCCACATAGTCCAAGTCTCTTTGTAAACTTCATGTCTGTCTTGGGCTGTCAGTATCAGATCCTCCAGTCTGTTTATATCTTCCACTTTCCGCAGGCACATTGCTATGGTCGGTGGAGTTTGTTGTTTCCATAGTATGGGAATACAAGACTTAGCTGCGTTTGTCAGGTGACGTAGTAGGGACTTTTTGTATGTTCTGTGGGAAAGGTTCGATACATGTAGCAGGAAGAAAGCTGGGTCATGTGGGATCTGGTATTCTGTGAATTTTTGGGATATAGTTCGGACCCCCGTCCAGAATGCTGCTAGCTTGGGGCAGGACCAAAATACATGCAGGAGTGTTCCCTTCTCTGTCCCGCACCGCCAACAGTATTCTGAGGTGTCTGGGAAAATCACATGTAGGCGGCTGGGTGTTAAATACCATCTCGTGAGAATTTTGTAATTTGTCTCCTGTATTTTCGTACATAGGGAGGACTTGAAAGAGAATTGTATTATACTTTGTACTTGGGGCGCCGTAAAGGTGCGGTTTAGGTCTGTCTCCCACTTTGTAATACCCGGAAGTTGTGGTTGCTGGGTTGGTGTATTGAGGAGAGAATACATTTTGGAGAGGACCCGGGGCAAAGGCTCCATCCCCGAGCAGTATTCCTCGAGCGTGGTCATGGGTCTGGAGTATTCTTGTGGGTGTAGGATTGTCTGAAGGAAGTGGTGTAGTTGAACCGCATTCCAAAAGGGGAGTTGGAATGGGCCTGTTGCGTCCGTCAGTTCAGGAATGGAGGGCCATCTATCTCTTATCACATATTGAGACGCTGTAGTACGGCCCGCGGCTCGTAGTATCTGAAATTGTGTGGCTACCATTCCTGGGGAAAACCTGGGGTTTCCCAAGATCGGTGTTAATGGTGACAATTTGGTTGTCAGGGCAGTTTGTAAAGCTGCTTGTAGGCCTTGGCGAATAGTATTGCCTATCAGCGGGTGCAATTTTGTCTCTGATGTCAATGCTTCGCTACACCACATCGCTGTTCTCAATGGAATGTCAGCCTGGTGTTGTTCTATCTGTACCCACAACTTAAATTCTTGGTGGCGGCTCCAGTCTATAACCCTGCCTAAGTGTATTGCCTGGTAGTATCACTTTATGTCTGGCAGTGCTAACCCTCCACATTGTTTTGGCATTGACAGCTGAGTACGTGAGATCCGTGGTTTTTTATGTGCCCAGACAAAGCGGGTAAACAAGGCCTGTACCCGCTTAAAGTATGAGGGTGGTATTTTAATGGGTAAGGCCTGGAAGAGGTATAAGAACTTAGGCAGTATGCACATTTTCAGTAAGTTACATCTTCCAAACCAGGAGTGAATTCCCTTGTGCCACGAGCCTAGGAGAAGTTTTACTTTTGACAGTAGAGGAGGGAAGTTCCGTTCATAAATTCCGGAAAATTCGGGTGTGATATTGGTCCCCAGATAAGTCAGGGAGGAGGATGTCCATTTAAATTGGAAATTTGATCGTACCGTAGGGATCATATGCAGTGGTATAGATATTGCCATTGCCTCTGACTTGGAAAAGTTTATCTTTAAATTTGAAATTTTCCCATATGTATCGAATTCTCTAAGCAGATTCGGGAGGGACACCCCTGGATTGGTAAGTGAAAAGAGCATGTCATCTGCGTATGCTGATATCTTGTGTTGCGTTTGCCCTATAGTCACGCCTTGTATGTCGGGGTTCCGTCTGATTGTGGCCAGGAAGGGTTCCAGTGAGAGGGCAAACAAAAGAGGGGATAAAGGACATCCCTGTCTTGTCCCATTCAATATTGGGAAGGGGTCCGATAGTACCCCATTTGCCTTCACCTGTGCTGTCGGACTGGTGTATATTCCGGTTATCCTATTTAACATTACCTCTCCCAGGCCTACGTGTCGAAGGACTGTAAGCATGAACGACCAATTCACCCGGTCGAAGGCCTTTTCGGCGTCGGTGTTCAGTAGTACGCACGGGGTTTTTGTGATCTTCACTCTATGTAATAAGTTCAGCACCTTAATGGTGCTGTCCCTTGCCTCCCTAGATGGGATAAAGCCTACCTGGTCTAGATGAATTAGATGGTGAAGGTGTCTCGCAAGTCTGGTGGCAATGATCTTGGTATAAATTTTTAAATCAACATTTAGGAGCGATATCGGTCTATAGCTACTGCATGCTTTCGGGTCCTTTCCTTCCTTATGTATTACTGAGATATGGGCACTTAAGCTATCCCTGGCAAATACTTTGCCGGATCCTATGGCGTTAAACAGCCCAAGCATGCGCGGCCCCAGTATCGCTGTGAGTTTCTTGTAGTATTGTAGGGTGTACCCGTCGGGTCCTGGGGCCTTACCCGGCTTCATTGTTTTGATAGCTTGTTGAAGTTCTAATAATGTTATCGGGGATTCTAGTTCTTCTCGGGACTCTAGTGTAAGTGAGGGCATTGCGGACGAAATAATGTAGTGTGCCATGTCTGCTTGGGATGGCGAAGCCGCTGGGAGGTTATATAATTTGGAGTAGAAATCTTTAAATTCTTGTGTGATCTGTGAGGGTAAAGTTGCTTTCTGACCTCCTGCCTTGGTGATATGGGGAATGTATGTAGATAATTTTTGTTCCCTGACTGTTTTTGCTAATAGCTTCTGTGACAGCAGGAAGGTAAAGTCACCTGGTTGCATCCAGGGGGATAGATATATTTCGCCCAGATTCAGGCTTTACGCCGACTTATACAACTAGGTGGAGAGTTGTATAAGGCTAGTGGGCTCATGGATGACTCATACCTCTAGGGAGAGTGTGGGGCGTCGTACAGACAGGGAGTTGATGAGACCAGCTGAAGCTTGTCAGCTCATTTAGGCCTCTATAAGAACTCCCAGCTTCATTAGATGTTAGCTCATGCCTGGAACCAGACCTGTGTGGACTGTCTAGGGAGAGTGAACCCCTGTGCGGTGAGACAAAGCCTGTGTGGCTATTTGCTTGGACATTTAAAACCAGGGACTTAGGGACTAGGACAGCACTAGGCTGATCCCAGTTGTTAGTTAGGAAACCTGTATGTTTAGTCAGAGGTCAAGTTGACCAGGATTTATTTTGTTTATGTTTCTTTTGCTTTGCTGTGTTTTGTCACTGTAAATAGAAAATAAACCGCACCTTTTTGATTTTGAAAACCACAACCTCCGTTTGCTGGGCCTGTTTTTGTGTGGGGAGCCCATCTCGGGGGTCACACACACCCGCTGCCGAGCTAACCCCCTCACAGTTGGTGGAGAACCAGTGGCAGTTTTTTTTTAAGCCAGCATGGAGGAGATACTGAAGCAGCTGGCTCTAGCAAATGCCAATCAACAGCAGACAAATGCAGGTTTGCAAAAGAGCCTTGCAGCTCAACAACAGAACTTCGCAGCCCAGCAGCAAGCTCATCAACAGAGCCTTGCAGCCCAGCAGCAAGCTCATCAACAGAGCCTTGCAGCCCAGCAGCAGACAAACGCAACTTTGCAACAGAGTCTGGAGGCTCAGCAACAAGCCCAGCAGCAATCTGAGGCCCGCTTCATAGACCTGTTACAGAAGCAAGAGCAGAGACTACAACAACAGATGGAAGCAGCAATGCAGCAACGTCCGCAGACCAGTGAGGAAAGCCGTCCCACTAATACCGCGTCCTTTGGGGTGAGTCGTTTATTGACAAAAATGACTGGAGAGGATGATCCAGAGGTATTTTTGACCACATTTGAAAGGACCGCTGAAAGAGAAAAGTGGCCTGAGGAGCAGTGGGCTGGACTGGTGGCTCCTCTGTTAACTGGTGAATCACAGAAAGCTTACTATGACCTAGAGCCTAACCAAGCAAAAGACTATGCGATGCTAAAAGCTGAAATATTGGCAAGGCTGGGTGTCACCCAGGCTGTCCGGGCTCAGCGTGTGCATAACTGGACTTTCCAGCTTGGAAAACCCCCCAGGTCTCAAATGTATGATCTCATTCACCTGAGCAGAAAGTGGCTACAGCCAGAGACTTTGTCCGCACCAAATATTGTGGAACGTGTTGTAATGGATCGGTTTTTGAGAGCTCTTCCTACTGCCATCCAAAAGTGGGTAAGCCATGGAGACCCAGAGACGGCCGATGGTCTTGTGGATCGTGTGGAGAAATACTTGGCTACAGAGAACCTGACGGCCTCTTCCAGAGACACTCGGACTTTCCACCCTAAGACCAGACCATCCCCAGGGGCAGATAAGAGGATTCCAAGGGGTGAGGGTGGAGAGAGTGAGAGGGTGGGAGCTCTACCCCAAGTTTGGCGAGAACAGCCTGGGAAATCAGCGGCTCAAGAGGCCGCAAGAAGGATCGTTTGCTACCGCTGCCGGCAAGCGGGACATATTGCAGCCAATTGCCCGGTTGTGGAGGAACCCATGCAGTGTGACTTTCTGACGGGCAGACGTCAGTCGCTGTGTGCGACAGTCGCATGCACTGCCATTCGAGGAACTGAGAAACATTTATGCAAAATGTGTGTTAATGGTAGAAATGTTGTGGTATTGCTGGATTCAGGTAGCCTTGTGACCCTGATAAAGGCTGAGTTAGTTAAAACAGAGGTCTCTGGGAATAGCAAGGTAGCTGTTATTTGTGTGCATGGGGACACCCGAGAGTATCCAGTGACTACAGTGTGTTTCGAGACCCCCAAAGGTACCCTCTCTCATCCAGTGGGCTTAGTATCTCAGTTACCGCATGACGCCATTGTGGGAAGGGATTTTCCGAAGTTCTGGGAACTGTGGGATGATCCTGAGCCCCCCACTGGTGCCCCTATGTACCAGGAATGTGATAGCCAGAACTCCCCTGAGAGTGGTGAGGACTCACCGGAATTTCCCTTATCAGTATTGGCAGGGGAGACTCAAGAAACTGGAGAGGAGCCCACCTCCTCAGACGAAAACCTACCGTCTGTGGAGTTTTCTGATCTTGAGGTTCACAGGGAAAACTTTGCCACAGAACAGTTGAAAGACCCCGCCCTAATAAAGGCACGGGAAAACGTAGTGAAAATAGATGGCGAGTTAGTGAACCCAGATAATACCTGCACTTACCCATACTTCAGCGTAGAGAAGGACCTACTGTATCGGGTGGCAAAAAGGGCAGAAGAAACCGTTGAGCAGCTTGTGGTGCCCAAACCTTACAGGAAGTTGGTGTTGGAGTTGGCCCATGGGCACATTCTTGGAGGTCATCTGGGGACAGAGAAAACCCGAGAGAGGGTATTACAGAGATTCTATTGGCCGGGGGTGATGAAGGACATAGAAAATTATTGTTCCTCCTGCCCTGTGTGTCAGAGGTCGGCCCCGATGCCACATTTCCGTAGCCCGCTGGTCCCTCTACCCATCATTGAGGTCCCGTTTGAGAGGATCGCCATGGATTTGGTAGGTCCTATAATCAAGTCCGCTAGGGGGCACCAGTACATATTAGTTATAATGGACTATGCCACCCGTTATCCAGAAGCGATCCCTCTCCGAAATACCTCGGCCAAAACCATAGCCAAAGAGCTATCTCTTGTGTTTAGCCGGGTGGGTATTTGTAAAGAACTGCTTACGGACCAAGGTACACCCTTTATGTCCCGGGTTATGAAGGAGCTGTGTAAATTGTTCAAAGTGACGCAATTACGTACATCTGTGTATCACCCCCAAACCGATGGGCTGGTTGAAAGGTTCAACAAAACCCTAAAACAAATGTTGAAGAAAGTGGTGGATAGAGATGGAAAGGATTGGGACTGTCTACTTCCTTATCTGATGTTTGCTATTAGGGAGGTGCCCCAATCCTCTACGGGATTCTCCCCCTTTGAGTTACTGTATGGGAGACACCCAAGAGGGCTGTTGGATATTGCCAAGGAAACTTGGGAAAGTGAGAGTTCTCCCCACAGGAGTGTGATTGAGCATGTCGCCCTGATGCAAGACCGAATTGCACAGGTAATGCCCATCGTAAAGGAACATTTGGCCCAAGCGCAGTTAGCACAGCAGAGAGTGTACAACCGTGCAGCCAAGACCCGTACCTTTTCCCCGGGGGATAGGATACTGGTACTTGTCCCTACGGTTGAAAGTAAATTCCTTGCCAAATGGCAAGGCCCCTACGAGATAATGGAAAAAGTGAGCGAAGTGAATTACAAGGTCAGACAACCAGGAAGGCGAAAGCCCGAACAGATCTATCACGTTAATCTGTTGAAAGCCTGGAGGGATAGAGAGTCCCTAGTCGCAGACACTTGGTCACCAGCTCAAACTGGTTGCGTGATTCCGGAGGTTGGAATAGCAGCCACCTTGTCACAACCCCAACAACAGGAGGTTAAGGAGTTTGTGCTTCGCAACAAGGAGGTATTCTCTGAGCTGCCGGGACAAACATCTGGGGTAGAGCATGACATCATTACCCCGCCCGGTGAAAGGGTGAAGTTAAAACCCTATCGGATCCCAGAGGCCCGACGGGAGGCAATACGGGAGGAAGTACAGAAAATGCTGAACTTAGGGGTGATAGAGGAGTCCCAAAGTGATTGGTCTAGTCCCATTGTGTTGGTGCCTAAACCGGATGGGAGCTGGCGATTTTGTAACGATTTTCGACAGTTGAACAAAGTTACAAAATTTGACACCTACCCCATGCCACGTATAGATGAGTTGATCGACCGGCTGGGAACAGCCCGATACATGACGACTCTTGACCTCACAAAAGGGTATTGGCAAATCCCCCTGGCCAAGTCGGCCAAAGAGAAAACCGCATTTGTAACCCCAGACGGGGCGTTCCAATATAAAAGAATGCCGTTCGGGTTACAGAATGCGCCGGCCACATTCCAGCGGAAAATGGACCAGATGCTGAGGCCCCATCGGAAGTATGCTGCGGCTTACCTGGATGACATAATTGTCCATAGCACAGATTGGGCCTCACATCTGCCAAAAGTGCAAGCAGTCCTGGACTCTGTTCGGGAAGCGGGGTTTACGGCTAACCCCAAGAAGTGTACCATTGGGCAGGAGGAGGCCAAATATCTTGGGTACACCATTGGGAGGGGAGTAATAAAACCCCAACTCAACAAAGTCGAGGCCATCCAGAGTTGGCCACGTCCCAACAGCAAGAAGCAGGTACGAGCCTTTCTGGGAATCGCTGGGTATTATCGGCGATTCATTCCCCACTTTGCTTCTAAGGCTGTGCCCCTAACCAACCTGACGAAGGGGAAAGGGTCGGTCATGATTAAATGGACCCCCGAGGCTGAGGCAGCATTCCAATTCTTGAAACAAGCCTTATGTAGCCAGCCAGTGTTGTACTCACCCGACTTCTCTAAAGACTTTGTCGTACAAAGTGATGCGTCAGATGTGGGGTTAGGAGCAGTATTGTCCCAGGTCTGGAACGGGGAAGAGCACCCAGTCATTTACCTCAGCAGGAAGTTGAAGTCCCATGAGGTAAATTACGCCACCGTTGAAAAGGAGTGTTTAGCGGTGAAGTGGGCTCTAGATTCCCTTCGGTACTACCTGCTAGGTAGGCACTTTGACATGGTTACGGATCACGCTCCGTTAAAGTGGATGGCTCAAAACAAGGAAACAAATAGAAGAGTGAATAGGTGGTTCCTGGCCCTCCAGGAATTCAACTTCACAGTAAAGCATCGCCCTGGCGTTCAAATGGGGAATGTGGATGCTTTGTCTCGAGTACATGAATGCCTGATTGCTGGTGTTCCAACCCCGAGGTTAAAACAAGAGGGGGGGGGGGTATGTGACAGCAGGAAGGTAAAGTCACCTGGTTGCATCCAGGGGGGTAGATATATTTCGCCCAGATTCAGGCTTTACGCCGACTTATACAACTAGGTGGAGAGTTGTATAAGGCTAGTGGGCTCATGGATGACTCATACCTCTAGGGAGAGTGTGGGGCGTCGTACAGACAGGGAGTTGATGAGACCAGCTGAAGCTTGTCAGCTCATTTAGGCCTCTATAAGAACTCCCAGCTTCATTAGATGTTAGCTCATGCCTGGAACCAGACCTGTGTGGACTGTCTAGGGAGAGTGAACCCCTGTGCGGTGAGACAAAGCCTGTGTGGCTATTTGCTTGGACATTTAAAACCAGGGACATAGGGACTAGGACAGCACTAGGCTGATCCCAGTTGTTAGTTAGGAAACCTGTATGTTTAGTCAGAGGTCAAGTTGACCAGGATTTATTTTGTTTATGTTTCTTTTGCTTTGCTGTGTTTTGTCACTGTAAATAGAAAATAAACCGCACCTTTTTGATTTTGAAAACCACAACCTCCGTTTGCTGGGCCTGTTTTTGTGTGGGGAGCCCATCTCGGGGGTCACACACACCCGCTGCCGAGCTAACCCCCTCACACTTCCCACATTTATCCCCTGATTCGTACGCCATTTTCCGACACGACTGTATGGCTGCCTTGGCTCTGTATTGTAGAATGTCAGTAATCTGTTTCCTGATAATTGTCAACTCCACCTCAGAGGTTTGTGCGGGGGCGTGCTTATGTCTGGATTCAGTGATGTTTAATTTTTTCAGTAGCTGGGTAAGCTGTGCAGTGCGTTCCCGTTTAATACGGGCTCCGTGCTTAATGAAAATCCCTCTCATGACTGATTTGTGTGCCTCCCACAATATCCCCGGGTCACACTCTGGCTGGTCGTTTTCCTGAAAGTAGTGATTTAAAGCCGAGGTTATCTCCGCAAGCACCTCTGGTGTTTGCAGTAGGCTTTCATTAAGTCTCCAGAATTTATGTCTAGGTGAGGATACGTCAGAAAGCTTGTAAATCAGACAGATTGGTGCATGGTCAGACCACGTCCTGTTTCCTATGGATGTGCTTTCTACTGCGTGAAGTTGTGTATGAGGGATCATAAAGTAATCTATTCTGCTATATACCTGATGTACAGGAGAATAAAACGTATAGTAACGGTCTCCCGTATGTTGTAGTCGCCAGATATCAATGAGTTGTGATTTATGTAGTGCCTTTGCTATGCGTTTGAGTTGATTCACTGGCATTGAAGATTTGCCTGCTGAGGTGTCTACCGAAGGAATCAATGGAGCGTTAAAGTCTCCACCAAACAGTAATTGTCCTGCCCTAAAGTCCTGGAGTTTCTCCAAAGTATGCTCCAAGAATGTCGCCTGCAGGTCGTTGGGGGCATATAATGTTGCTATCGTAACTTGTACGTTGCCTATGAGTCCCTTGAGGAAAATGTATCTTCCAGAGGGATCGATTAGTGAGTCCTGACATTGCCATGGGACTTTGCTGGAAATTAATATGGAGACTCCCTTAGATTTGGCTGTGGGGTTAACAGAGTGGTATGTCATCGGGTAATGTCTGTTGCGTAAATACGGTAGTCTATTGTGCTTAAAGTGTGTCTCTTGGATCAGAGCCACAACCGTTTGGGATCTTTTCAGGTCGTCCAGCAGTATGCTTTTTTCTGGCGTGTTAAGGCCTTTCACATTAAGTGACTGAATTTTGAGACGGTGTAATGCCATAATTGGGTAGGAGGTAAGGGGAAGGAAGTGGAGACTGGATTCTGGGTAGGGAGGGGGAGGGCAAGGGTGCTGGTCCAAGATAGGGGTGACGTAAAGGGCGACGGGAGGGGGACAGAGAGGGGGGGGTAGCAGGTGAAAGAGAAAGTAAGAAAGAAGAGAGTAAGAATAAAAGAGTGAAAGAGCAAATGTAGAGGACTGGGCCTAGTGCCCTTAGTCCTCTAAGTAACGTATTATTTGTATATAATGCCCGGGGGCCAACGTTGTACCCCCCCGGCAGAACACACCAGCCTATTTGGGGTGCGGGTAAGACAAGGCTCGGGAAAGAACGAGCTCCCGACTCTTGTCTCCCAATCCAACGAAACTCTGCTGTAACGTGCAGTCATCAATAATACACCATTGTAACATAAGGAACCAAAAAGAATATATAAAAAAATAAGGAAAATGAAATGAGCGAGGAGGACCTTACATGTAACAGAAAGAAGTGCATACATAAAATAACGGATACCAATCCTGCGGTCAACCTTAAACTAAGGGAATATATTTCCCCCTCAACCATGCCTGCCTCTATAGGTCGCCTCCTCAGCCCCAGGCCCCCTACCCCCCCCACCGCACGCAGGCGGACATCCCCCCCAAAACTCCACAGGGACGCGGGTCCCGCGCACGGCCGGCTGCCCGGGCCGTATACTTTCCGCCCCACATCCCCACTGTAACCCCCTATTCCTCCGTCCCCCGGGGTCTCCCCCTTCAACCTATCAGGATTTTACATGAGGTATAGCCGGACTATCCCCCGTGTTCTGGTCTGGACAGTATGTCCTTGCTGCTCTAGATTGCATGCCCCCCTTATGTAATTAAAATCAATACATTCAAATTCCCCCCACAGATCTGGTTGGTCTGCTCACTCTGGCTCCCAAAATGCTGACATAGCGGAGGCTATCTGAGTCTCAACATCTGAGGCTACCTTGGGTGGAGTAATAATGGGCATTGTATATCAAGAATCCACATAAATGCAATGAAAGTGGCAATAATTCTCAATGTCATAATTCAGATATACTTCCTTCCACTTTCCCAAGAATACCCTCCCCCCTCATCCCCAACCGGGTGCCCAGTACACCTGGTCCTTCTGTAAAAGTGTTATCTATTGCAAGGATTGCTAGGTTGCAGATGCAGCGTGTACCTCTCCCTATTGTCTCTGGGATTTGTAAACTTCTGGGAATACAGGAGAGCCGCAGGGTGATCCGGGTCCGGCGCATCCCCATGGAGCCAGCTACTGTCAATATCCTGCGCCATACATCATGGGTCCAGGCCAAAATGCCTAAACTCGGGGGCTGGAGTATCAGGGTCCTGCACCGGGCTGATGATGTCTAGTGATGCAGAAGAGACCGTCTCGGGTAAGGCCCGCAAACGGAAGCAGCAAATGTTCCCCTCCATCCAGGTGGGTCTCCAGCTGCCTTGTCTATAAGGGAGAGCCCTGTTCATCTAGCGCTGGCGAGCATGGGGGGGGGAGCGTCAGCGCCGCTCCAGCGCCAACAGGTGACGGAGGAAAAAAAAAGAAAAAAAAAAAAAAAGGGGGGGGGGGACAGGCAGGGGACAAGGGTGTCAACAGGTCAGGCAGGCATAATTACCGGTGTCCATCCCGCTCCGTCACAGCTCCCGTTCTCCCTCCTGGGACGTTGCTCTAGGTCTCCTCCGGCCCCGTTGCTGTCTGGGCGGTGGATCTCCACGCACTCTCTGGAAGTTGCCATGGTCTTGAGCTCTAGGTAGGAGGGCAAGCCAGTCTGGGACCACAATAGGTTCTGCATCGAGGAAGATGAAAAGATCCTCTGGCTTTCTGAGCGTGAAGAATCTTTGGTCTCTCCGGAACATGATGGACAGCGGGTATCCCCAGCGGTACGTTGCTCCTCTACTGCGGGCCAGCTCCAGGAGAGGTTTCAGTATCGCCCGTCTCTGTAGTGTGGGGCGAGATAGGTCTGGAAGTATTTTGATCGCAACACCGTCGAATTCCGGGCTGTCCGCTTCCCAAGACCTCCGGATAATTTCTTCTCTGTGCTTGTAATGGTGCAACCTACACACCACATCTCTGGGCCTGGCTGGGTCAGATGATTTTGGCCCCAGCGCTCTGTGAATCCTGTCGAATTCCAGGCGGGGTGGCAATTCAATCCCCTCTATAGTGCGGAAAATAGCCGTTACCGTGTCCGCTAGATCTTCAGGACCAGTTGCTTCTGGGAGTCCCCGTATACGCAGGTTGTTCCTGCGACTGCGGTCCTCCATTTCCTCGAGTCGCAGCTGCTGTTCTGTGAGAGCTTCCATCTGACTGTCCTGGGTCTCCTCCATCGCCTCCACCCGGCGCTCCAGGGCTGTTAGTGAGGACTCTCCTTTAGTGAGTCTGGTGGACAGGTCTTTCAACTCCGTCTTCACCACCGCCAGTTCTTTACGGTGTGCAGCTTCCACCATTCCCATAAGGGCTGTAATGCCTGCCTTAGTGGGAAGTGCTTGCAGTAGCAAACGCAGCTCTGGGTCCATCGTGACCGGTTGAGAGGCTGTTCTTGGGGTATCTCCTGGGTCGGTGTGAAGGACCGGGGGGGCTCCAAGGTATTGGCTAGTAAGTGGAGCTTACATACTTAAGTCCGGAGAGCCGCAGGCTTCTCGGTCCCCCTCTGTGTCCCTTCGTGGCGACGCCATCTTGGATCCCGGCAAGTGTAGCTGGGAGAGTTGGAAAAGTCTCTCTATCTCACCCGGCTGTGGAATCTGGGCCGTGGATCTGGTAGATCTATTGTTCCTCTTTGCAGATCTCTTTTTAGAAGTGTACATATTGCGCTGACTTATTGTAGATCATCAGATAGGATGGGAGACGGCCGGGAGCTCTGCAAGTGCACGTCTCTATCCGTCCATGTCCAGGCCACGCCCCCCCACGCATTTCTTCCTTCAATCTGTAATGAGGAAGAAAAGGGGGGAGAAGTGATAAATGTAAGAATGACAGTTTTTTTCAAACTAATAATAACCTCTGTAATTCTAACCAAGTTTGTGCCAAGACTGTCTTTCTTTGATAGAATTTGAATCGGCAAGCAGCAGTCTGGTGAAGTAGGTTCCCATCCCAGATGCTAAGAACCTTTTGTCAATGGTTCCAGGTACTGTAAGCCACGCACAGGTTACGCAGTGACCACAGTCCCGATGTCTGGGTTATTGTCATATGAGGGTTGTTTGGAGGTCAATCAAAACCAGAGTCGTACTTTCCTCATTAGCTGTCACTTATATTCTCGGCTGATGGGGTGGGTGCGATCACTGTAACATGAACTTCAAAATGTCCACCACAGGGTTCACGAGTCCCTCCTGGAACCTGATACAATAACCAGTTTACATTCTTTCCAACCAGGTGACTGGGTCGTTGTAAAGAAGCTTGAGGGATGAGACCATGCCAGACACTGCAAGAAGCGACTCAACCACACCAAAGAATGAGGAGTATCTTTGTTTATTTATATTTTTGTTGTTTAGTAAATTTTAGCAAGGGTAACTATGAAAAGCATCCCAAGTTATTATTTAAAGTGTATTACCTGACTAGCTCAGAAAGCGAACAGGACCGATTGCTGGGTCTGTTCTGAGTCTTCACCAAGTTTTAGTCCCCCAGCGATGACAGAGGTACATGCCATTTATGATGTTATTATGGGTATGAGGAGTTTTGACAGACTGGTGAAGACTCCAAACAGACACTTGTCAATGGAATCTAACGATGTATTTTTAGAGGGTAAAATTGTTTAGTTTTAATGGCTCTGCCTCTTGTCGGTTTGGGTATCTAGGCAGCCCACAAGTGTGTTTGAACTTTAGTTTGGTGCTTATGTGGATCTGCAGCTTATAAGGTAATTCCCCCAAAGCAAGAGGTTCATGCGTGATGGTGAAGCTGTCCCAGCATCTTATCTCATGGCCGATTGCGAGGATCTGATGGCGCAGGAAATTAAGAATGGCAGGGACAGCTAGAAGGGATTTGTTCACCAACCCCGACCAGGTCTGGGCATGGTGTCCTGCATGTACAAGGTGGGGGGGGGCTCGAGCTTGGGATACGATTGAACAATTCTCATCCGTTAAGGATAGGGTTCTTCATGTAACTGTTGAAGCCAGAGCTGTAGCTAAGTGAAGGTTGGGAGTCCTTTTTAAGGGTCTGGGGATCTTTGGGGATCTAATTTTTATTTTACAGTGGATCGTGGTTAAAGGAAGTGGGAATATATATACTCATGTCGTTTTTATTTCTATTCTTTCTATGTCGTGACGAGATGCTCCTGTTGCCTGATTTGACGCGTGACCAGAGTTTCCTTGATGAGACGCCCCGAAGCCGGACCCACATACAAGACACAGAGGATCACAGACGGATCGGCAATTACTACAGCTCACCATGTCGTGTCCTCCTTTATAAGTCATGCCCCTGAAGAGTAGAGTCTACATGTCAAGCCGTGTTTTCCTTTTTATGGACTAAGGACTGATTCATTTCCAGGTGTAAGAAGCAGATCAAGTTTCATCGATGGACACATGGGGTGCATATGACAAAAAAGGGAGGACTGTTGTGGAAAAATGTATTAATGTATGTTGTCAGATGTCCCCCCAATGTCAGTTTTGCTGTAATGCGCTCATCTGAGCGTATTTGCACATACAGACGTTGGTGGAAGATCGGTGGTGGGAAAATCTTCCTATGGAAACAGCGATGTTTGCTCCATTTAGAGATGTTGTTTTACGCCCCGTCGGGGGACTGGCCACCTCCTGACGGGGGGCGTTAAATGACTCAGAGCACACAGATCTGTGTCCACAAGAACAGTAGCATAACTATACGACAGTTGTGGTCCATTGAGGCATAATTGTCGTGTAGTTCCCGTCATTGGTAGCAGTGAGTTGGTTTGCACACGGCTTTGTACAAAGCCATGCTTTCTACTGTTCACAGAAAGCATGACCCCTGTACACAGCCGTTTGCACACATCACTGCTAGGATTATATTTGAATTTAAACATGTCTGTGATTGGTTCTTTTGAAAATATACAAAATGTCTGAATGGCTGTTCTGTGAGGCCAACACCTTCTTTTGTTGCCCATGTTGACTATAAATAAAGAGAGCTGGCTATCCCAGGGCTCACTCTATGCTGGGATGGCCTGACGATGAGAACATAGCTAGCTGTGTGTGGTGCTGCCTTTCTTGGGATGAATGATGGAATGAATGGTGAGTGGAACTTAGCAAACTTGAAGACAACATTATTGCAAAAAGATGAAATCTGATGTGTGCTTATTTAGCACAAGGCAAAGATGGCTGTGTGCTCTGCAAACAACCATCTTACCACAACACAAGGTAAGTAACCTCTACATGGATCCTGCGATGCAATCCCGAGGGTGGCTCGGGGTTACCGCTTTTGGTATGAAAAATTCACCCTGAGCCACACTCGGGAATACCGCTCAGCAGGTTAAAGCACAATATTGTATTACTGTCTGTTAATGCTGATTTATGTATTCTCAATAACAGTGTTAGAATTACAGCAAAAGAAAATGATAATTTTATTAAATAAAAGTATATACCGTATTTATTTTTAACATATTTGCCAGTTACTTGGAGTATCCCGTTATGGGGGTGTTTCTCTGCAGTAGGGACTAGAGCACTTGTCAGGATAGAAGGAAGAATGGATGGGGCAAAATACCATCAAATACCATCAAAATACCATCAAATTCTTGAGGAAAATCTGCTACCCTATGCCAGAAAGTTGTCAATGGGAAGGTTTACCTTCCAACATGGCAATGAGACAAAGCACACAGCAAAAATGACCACACAGTGGTTGAAGGAGGAAAAACTTTATGCCCTTGTATGGCCTAGTCAGAGCCCAGACTTAAACTCCATTGAAAATCTGTGGAATGGCTTGAAGACTGCAGACAAACCATCAAATTTAAATGAACTTGAGCAGTTCTGCAAAGAAGAGTGGGCAAATATTGCAAAGTCTAGATGTGCAAAATTTGTAGAGATTAAACAGATTAAAGGCTGTAAATAAAGCAAAAGGTGGTTCAACAAAATACTGACAATAGGGGGGTGATAATTTTTCCAACTCAGTGATTCTCTTTTTGATTTTTCTTATATTTTTTTCTGACATGTTGGTGTTATAACATCCAAGTGAAACATATAAGTTGCACTGAGTAAATACAGCTGGCTAAAACAAAAACTGTGTCGGTCTTCATTTCAGGCTGCAAAACAACAACATGTGTTTATTTTAAAGGGGGGTGATTCTTTTCTATACCCACTGTAGGTGGATTGCTGGTACAAAGGATGAGGCAGACTAAGACGACAGGAAGTTGTTGAACTGCCCTTGAGGAGGCATCACCACAGTTCCCTACACTCACTTTGTAATGATGGAGAGAGGACTGCACCACATGGGAGGAAGATCCAAAGATGACCTTCTATGTCATGTGACCAATCTGAAGACTCTGGAAAAGTATAACAAAAAAAAAAACACAATACAGTCGAGGGCCTCAAAGGGAGCAACATTTTTTACTTGATCGCTTGTGTCTAAAGCTGGCCATACATTAGCAGATTTTTGAATGAATGTTCGTACGAAAATTTGTATGAATATTCGTACAACAATTCTCATCAGTACATTCAATGACATGACAAATGTTGTTCAAAGCTAGTTACAAAGGTTTGCTTTAACATTCAATCTTGCAATGAATGGATGAAAACCATACCTGTTAGAAATTAATTTGTTTGTGAAAAGTTTTCCATCCTGCTCCTTCAAATTTGTTGTCACTGCAGTCAAACAAATATCTATTGGACCACACCAATGAATAGAAAATAAAATTAATTTTCTTAAAACAAACATTCCCTCATTCGGAACAAAGTTTCTCTGTCCCTCTTTCCTCCTCATTTGTCCTTCATTTTGGTCTGATCTATATACAGTGGGGCAAAAAAGTATTTAGTCAGCCACCAATTGTGCAAGTGCTCCCACTTAAAAAGATGAGAGAGGCCTGTAATTGTCATCATAGGTATACCTCAACTATGAGAACCAAAATGTGGAAACAAATCCAGACAATCACATTGTCTGATTTGGAAAGAATTTATTTGAAAATGATGGTGGAAAATAAGTATCTGGTCACCTACAAACAAGCAAGATTTCTGGCTCTCACAGACCTGTATCTTCTTCTTTAAGAGGCTCCTCTGTCCTCCACTCATTACCTGTATTAATGGCACCTGTTTGAACTTGTTATCAGTATTAAGCCCCATACACACGGTCGGACTTTTGGCCAACAAACTTAATTTTGAGCAAGTTGGACCAACAATCCGACCGTGTGTACGCTCCATCGGACAAACTTTTTTGTTTTTTTTGTGTTTTCATCGGACAAAAGTTGGGTCTGTAAACGGACAAACTTTTGGCCAACAAAAGTCCGATGGAGCAAAGTCTGACCGTGTGTACAGAAAACCATAGGACTTTTGTCCGATGGACAAAACAACTAATGTTAAAATCAACCAACAATAGCAGAAGTTAACCAAAGGGTGGCGGTAAAGAGCAGAAAAGAACAGAAAAACCACGTGATGTTGCAAAAAGTTTTGGGAAAGTTTGCAGAAAAGTCCTGTGGTGTGTATGCTATGGGTGTGCCCGGCCAACTCCATTCGGACAAAAATCCAGGGAAAAGTCCGATGGAATTCCAACTGTGTTTGGAGCTTAAAAGACACCTGTCCACAACCTCAAACTGTCACACTCCAAACTCCACTATGGTGAAGACCAAAAATCTGTCGAATGATACCAGAAACAAAATTATAGACCTGCACCAGGCTGGGAAGACTGAATCTGCAATAGGCAAGCAGCTTGGTGTGAAGAAATCAACTGTGGGAGCAATAATTAGAAAATGGAAGACATACAAGACCACTGATAATCTCCCTCGATCTGGGGCTCCACGCAAGATCTCACCCCGTGGGGTCAAAATTATCACAAGAACGGTGAGCAAAAAACACAGAACCACACGGGGGGACCTTGTGAATGACCTGCAGAGAGCTGGGACCAATGAAACAAAGGCTACCATCAGTAACACACTACGCCGCCAGGGACTCAGATCCTGCAGTGCCAGACGTGTCCCCTTGCTTAAGCCAGTACATGTCTGGGCCCGTCTGAGGTTTGCTAGAGAACATTTGGATGATCCAGAAGAGGATTGAGAGAATGTCATATGGTCAGATGAAACCAAAGTAGAACTGTTTGGTAGAAACACAACTTGTCGTGTTTGGAGGAGAGAGAATGCTGAGTTGCAACCAAAGAACACCATACCTACTGTGAAGCATGGGGGTGGCAACATCATGCTTTGGGGCTGTTTCTCTGCAAAGGGAACAGGACGACTGATCTGTGTACATGAAAGAACTAATGGGGCCATGTATCGTGAGATTTTGAGTGCAAACCTCCTCCCATCAGCAAGGGCATTGAAGATGAAACGTGGCTGGGTCTTTCAGCATGATCCAAAACACACCGCCCAGGCAATGAAGGAGTGGCTTCGTAAGAAGCATTTCAAGGTCCTGGAGTGGCCTAGCCAGTCTCCAGATCTCAACCCCATAGAAAACCTTTGGAGAGAGTTGAAAGTCTGTGTTGCCCAGCGACAGCCCCAAAACATCACTGCTCTAGAGGAGATCTGCATGGAGGAATGGGCCAACATACCAGCAACAGTGTGTGACAACCTTGTGAACACTTACAGAAAACGTTTGACCTCTGTCATTGCCAACAAAGGATATATAACAAAGTATTGAGATGAACTTTTGATATTGACCAAATACTTATTTTCCACCATAATTTGCAAATAAATTCTTTCCAAATCAGACAATGTGATTGTCTGGATTTGTTTCCACATTTTGTCTCTCATAGTTGAGGTATACCTATGATGACAATTACAGGCCTCTCTCATCTTCTTAAGTGGGAGAACTTGCATAATTGGCGGCTGACTAAATACTTTTTTGCCCCACTGTAGTTGTATAGAAAATGCATTACTTATCTACAGTATCCAAAAAAGTTTTACAATGCTAAACCTTTCATTCATTTTCTAAATTGTTGCATTTGTAAATTTCAAAGGCCAATATAAAGGAATAGTAGTGGTAAAAAAGCACTTGTGGGATAACCAATTTTTTTTTGTAAGATTTAACTTTAGGGGAAGTGGCAGGTGGTGTGTCCTATGCCTACATACTTTTACAAATAGGTGGCCCTCATTACCATCTTCTACAGACATCAGTTTTGGTGTTGTGCCTTTGTTCCCTCACTCTGCTTAATCAGTCACCAAGCACATTCCATGCAAAGGTTGGATTTAGCCAAAATAGAGTCCTAGGCAGAAACCACATCTTTTCTAGAATGAAATATAAAACTTACAGCCTTGTACTGTAACAACAACATTGCAAAGATTCATGGTGCTGTAAAACAGTGGGAACTAATTTAAAAAATGCAGCTGTCACTTCTGTCCATGAATAAAAACAAGGATAAAGTGTGAGTGATGCTGTGGCTTAACCACTTAACGACCGCCCACCGCCGATTTACGTCGGCAGAATGGCACGGACAGGCAGAATCATGTAGATCTACGTGATCGCCTTTGTGCAGTTGGGGGGTCCATCCGGACCCCCCTTCACTGCAGTGAGCGGCCGTTAAGTGTTCGTGAGCGATCAGGCATGAGGGGGCGGCCGCTCGATTCCGCCCCCCCCTCGCGATCGCTCCCGGCCAATGAAAATGCTTCCTCCGCCATGTGATGTAAACACAGGCTGGAGGAAGTGATGTCATCTCCCTCGCCGCGGTCTTTTCGTTCCCGGCGCCGAGGAGAGAAGACAGAGGTTAGTGCTCCAACAGTCCACTGACACGTAGGTACACATAGGCACACAAATCACCCCCCAGTCACCCCCAGATCACCCCCCAGGTCACCCCAAAGCCCCCAATCACAGTGTCACTGATTGCAGTGATCATTTATTTTACTGATCACTGCATTTAGTGTCATCTGTGATTGTAAAAAGTTGCAGGGCAGTTAGGATTAGGCCCCTTTAGGTCCAGGGTAGCCCCCTAACCCCCCCCTAATAAAGGTTTAACCCCTTGATCACCCCCCAGGTAACCCTTTCACCCCCTAACTTCAGCGTCACTAAGCGATTGTTTTTCCGATCGCTGTATTCGTGTCGCTGGTGTTTTAGATAGGCAGTTATTTTTTTTTTAGGTTCGCCGCAGGTTTTTATTAGTGTCAGGTACCCCCATATATTATTTTAACCCCCTGATTGCCCCTAGAGTTAACCCTTTCACCAGTGATCGCCGTATAAGCGTCACTGGTGTCACTGGTTAGCCAGTAAGTTATTTAGTTATTTAGGTTACCCGTCAGGTTTTTATATAGTGTCAGGTACCCCCATATTTAACCTAATAAAGTTTTTAACCCCCTGATTGCCCCTAGTTAACCCTTTCACCAGTGATCACCATATAAAGGTTACGGGTGACGCTGGTTGATTAGTTTGCTTTTTATAGCATCAGGGCACCCGCCGTATATAACCCAATAAAGGTTTAACCCCCCTGATCGCCCGGCGGGTGAGATCAATTAGGTTTTAGCGCCAGAGAGGGTCTGTGTCGCCCCAGGCAGTGTTAGGTTAGTGCCAGTAACGCTAACACCCACGCGCAAAGCATACACCCCCCTTAGTGGTATAGTATCTGATCAGATCTATACTAGCATCCCCAGCGGTTTAGGGTTCCCAAAAATGCAGTGTTAGCGGGATTAGCCCAGATACCTGCTAGCGCCTGCGTTTAGCCCCTCCGCCCAGCCCAGCCCACCCAAGTGCAGTATCGATCGATCACTGTCACTTACCAAACACAACACACATAACTGCAGCGTTCGCAGAGACAGGCCTGATCTCTGCGATCGCTAACAGTTTTTTTGTAGCGTTTGATATATTTGCTGACGACAGTCAGGTGCTTTTTTTCCTGTGAATCTTACTAGTGTACCCCTAAATTTAGAGCCCAAAATGGCAAGACGAAGGTACACTAGTAAAGAGGCCTACGAGATTCTGAGCATGACAGATAGTGAAGAGGAGGTCACGTATCTGTCAGATTCAGGCTCAGAATATCTTCCCGTAGAAGACAGTGACGTCAGCGGCCCCACGTCAGATAGCTCTGACGACGAAGTTGAGGTCCCTGCTAAGATCAGGTGTACCCGATCCCGATCTTCTGAGGTTGTTGAGGAGCAAGAACCGCAGGTCTCTCGTATCATGGAGCAGAGTAGTACTAGCGCCGCTATTCCTTCTGGTGAACTGGCAAGCACCAGCGGCCTAGTACAGCCTGGACGTACATCCAGCACTGCAGTAACACTTGGTGACGTGGCGAGTCCCATAAGTGCAGTTCAAGCTGGCGAGGTGGCAAGCACAAGTAGTGTCCCGCTGCCACCAAGAAGACAAAGGCAGGCCCGTCGTGCCCATACTGCCCTTCCTGCAGAATTCGCCTATCCTGATTGGGTCCCCACCACTTCTGCAGAACCCGTACTTCCCCCATTCACTGCCCAACCCGGTATTCAGGTGGAAACAGCTGATTTTATTCCAATTGATTTTTATTCGCTGTTTTTCACGGAAGATCTCTATAGATCTATTGTGGACCAGAGTAATTTATATGCTGGTCAATTTATCGCCGCTAACCCCCAGTTGCCTAAAATTGCCAGAAATTGGAAACCAATTACGGTTTCCGAATTTAAGACCTTTCTGGGCCTTTCCCTCAACATGGGCACACATAAATTTCCGTCATTGCGTGCTTATTGGTCCACGCACCCAATTGACCACATGCCCGTGTTCTCTGCCTCCATGTCCAGGGCACGATACGAGCAGATTTTGCGGTTCATGCACTTCAACGACAATGAACTTTGTCGTCCACGTGGGGACCCTGAATACGACCGGCTCTATAAAATTCGGCCCCTCATAAACCACTTCAACGAACGTTTTGCAGCCTTGTTTACTCCCGATCAAGTTGTCTGCGTTGATGAGTCCCTGATTAAATTTTCTGGCCGCTTGTCTTTCAGGCAGTACCTTCCCAGCAAGCGTGCCAGATACGGGGTCAAGCTCTACAAGTTCTGTGACAGGGCAACAGGCTATGTAGTGAACTTTACGGTTTATGAGGGAAAAGACAGTCAGATTGAGTCGGTCAACTGCCCGGATTACATAGGGAGCGCTGGCAAGATAGTGTGGAACTTGGTGTCACCCTTATTCGGAAAGGGGTACCACTTGTATGTGGACAATTATTACACGAGCGTGCCACTGTTTAGTCACTTGTTTGATCATCAGATTGGAGCATGTGGCACCGTGCGACCTAATCGCCGGGGCTTTCCCCAACGGCTTGTAGATGCCCGTCTTAGGCTGGGGGAGAGAGCCTGCTTGAAGTGTAATAACTTGCTCGCTATGAAGTGGAGGGACAATAAGAATGTTTTCCTTCTTACCTCCCTTCATGCAGACACGACAGTCCAAATTCGTACGGCGACTGGTGTTGTGGAGAAACCCCTCTGTGTCCACGAATATAACCAAAATATGGGAGGGGTGGACCTCAACGACCAGTTGATGGCGCCGTATCTAATTGACCGTAAGGCGAGACGCTGGTACAAAAAAGTGTCTCTATCATTATTCCAATTGGCTTTGCTGAACGCTCATGTGCTATACAGAGCTTCAGGCGGGACGTTATCTCTTCTAAAATTCCAGAATGAGATAGTCACAGAACTCCTGTATCCAGGCGGTTCTGCACCTCACCATCCCCAACCAAATGCAGTAAGCCGGCTGCATGAGAGGCATTATTCGTATGTCCTCCCGAGTACCCCTACCCAAAGCCACCCCCAAAAAAGATGTCGTGTCTGTAGCAAGCGCGGATTTAGGCGTGACACCCGTAGTTTTTGTCCACTCTGTCCTGACAAGCCTGGTCTTTGCCAAGGTGAATGTTTTGAACGCTACCACTCAAAAGTGAAGTTTTAGCGTAGGGTACAGCATTTCACAGACAAGGACACACTTACACAGGGTCTCCCAAGATGCCATTACATTTTGAGAGACCCGAACCATTACAGTTGTAAAGTTACAAAAAAAAGTGTAAAAAAGAAAAAAAAAATGTAAAAAACAAAACACAAAACAAATATAAAATAAAAAAAACAAAAATAGTTGTCGTTTTATTGTTCTCTCTCTCTCTATTTTCTCTCTATTGTTCTGCTCTTTTTTACTGTATTCTATTCTGCAATGTTTTATCATGCTTGCTTTTCAGGTATGTAATTTTTTGTTTTCAGGTGCGCCATTCAACTGCAGCGCGGAATTATTTATCTTGACAGCAACAGCGTTTGCTCCCACGATACATAAAGCCGTGACTCCAGTGCTGTAGGAGGTGATTTCACCACCACAGTTAAAAAAAAGAGCATATATGCCGAAGCATGGGGGCAGCAGGGGCGGAGGAGCGATTTTGCTCCTAATGCCGCGTACATACGGTCGAAATTCCGACGGAGGCCTGCCCGTGGAAAATTCCGACCGTGTGTACGCGGCATAACTTTTTTGCGGGAGGATGCCCCCATGCTTCGGCATATATATATTTTAGGCACAGGTTGCGTTAAAACATTTTTTTATTTTTTACTAGGTTTTGTTTTGGTATTTGCTTTGCAGGTATGGCATGGTAAGGTCTTACTGTTGTACTGTAATGTTACTTTGTTTTAATGTTAACCACCATTTGCTTAGCAGGTACGCCATTCAGTTGCAGCGCGGATCTATTTATCTTGACAGCAACAGCGTTTGCTCCCACGATACATAAAGCCGTGACTCCAACGCTGTAGGAGGTGATTTCACCACCACAGTTAAAAAAAGAGCATATATGCCGAAGCATGGGGGCAGCAGGGGCAGAGGAGCGATTTTGCTCCTAATGCCGCGTACATACGGTCGAAATTCCGACGGAGGCCTGCCCGTGGAAAATTCCGACCGTGTGTACGCGGCATAACTTTTTTGCGGGAGGATGCCCCCATGCTTCGGCATATATATATTTTAGGCACAGGTTGCGTTAAAACATTTTTTTATTTTTTACTAGGTTTTGTTTTGGTATTTGCTTTGCAGGTATGGCATGGTAAGGTCTTACTGTTGTACTGTAATGTTACTTTGTTTTAATGTTAACCACCATTTGCTTAGCAGGTACGCCATTCAGTTGCAGCGCGGATCTATTTATCTTGACAGCAACAGCGTTTGCTCCCACGATACATAAAGCCGTGACTCCAACGCTGTAGGAGGTGATTTCACCACCACAGTTAAAAAAAAGAGCATATATGCCGAAGCATGGGGGCAGCAGGGGCGGAGGAGCGATTTTGCTCCTAATGCCACGTATATACGGTCGAAATTCCAACGGAGGCTTGCCCGTGGAAAAGTCCGACCGTGTGTACGCGGCATAACCTTTTATGCCGCGTACATACGGTCGAAATTCCGACGAAGGCTTGACCGTGTGTACGCGGCATAACTTTTTTGCGGGAGGATGCCCCCATGCTTCGGCATATATGCCCATCATTAGAAGTGGGTGGATGAAGGGAGGTATTCTAATGGTGGGCATACCCACCAATCAATCTCTTTTTTTCGTTCAGCCAATAGGCTGTATGAAAAAAAAGATTACAATACATGTCCAACAAGGACCAGCAACGTACTAGTATGTTGCTGGACTTTGAATGTTTATACCAGAATGATGCCTGCGGGTTTAGGTATCATCTTGGTATCATTCTTTTCAGCCAGCAGCCGGCTTTCATGTAAAAGCAATTCTAGCAGATAATTAGCCTCTAGACTGCTTTTACAAGCAGTGGGAGGGAATGTCCCCCCCCCCGGATATAAAAAGCGCCATTGGGAAATTGGGAAAGCATTTTATCACACCGATCTTGGTGTGGTCAGATGCTTTGAGGGCAGAGGAAAGATCTAGGGTCTAACCCCCCAATTTTTTTCAAAAAAAGAGTACCTGTCACTACCTATTGCTATCATAGGGGATATTTACATTCCCTGAGATAACGATAAAAATGGTAAAAAAATAAAATATGGAAGGCACAGTTTAAAAATAAAATAAAAAAGCCAAATAAATAATAAAAAAAAAAAAAAAAAAAAAAAGCACCGCTGTCCCCCCCTGCTCTTGCGCAAAGGCGAACGCAAGCGTCGGTCTAGCGTCATATGTAAACAGCAATTGCATCATGCATGTGAGGTATCACCGCGAAGGTCAGATCGAGGGCAGTCATTTTAGCAGTAGACCTCCTCTGTAAATCTAACGTGGTAACCTGTAAAGGCTTTTAAATGCTTTTAAAAATAAATGTAGTTTGTCGCCGCTGCGCGTTTGTGCGCAATTTTAAAGCATGTCGTGTTTGGTATCCATGTACTCGGCCTATGATCATCTTTTTTATTTCATCAAACATTTGGGCAATATAGTGTTTTTTAGTGCATTAAAAATAAAAAAAGTGTGTTTTTCCCCCAAAAAATGCGTTTGAAAAATCGCTGCGCAAATACTGTGTGGAAAAAAAAAAATGCAACACCCACTATTTTAATCTGTAGGGCCTTTGCTTTAAAAAAATATATAATGTTTGGGGGTTCAACATAATTTTCTTGCAAAAAAAAATTTTTTTTCATGTAAACAAAAAGTGTCAGAAAGGGTTTTGTCTTCAAGTGGTTAGAAGAGTGGATGATGTGTGACATAAGCTTCATAATGTTGTGCATAAAATGCCAGGACAGTTCAAAACCCCCCCAAATGACCCCATTTTGTAAAGTAGACACCTCAAGCTATTTGCTGAGAGGCATGTTGAGCCCATTGAATATTTTTTTTTTTTTTGTCCCAAGTGATTGAATAATGACCAAAAAAAAAAAATGTACAAAAAGTTGTCACTAAATTATATATTGCTCAAACATGCCATGGGCATATGTGGAATTACACCCCAAAATACATTCTGTTGCTTCTCCTGAGTACGGGGATACCACATGTGTGGGACTTTTTGGGAGCCTAGTCGCGTACGGGACCCCAAAAACCAAGCACCGCCTTCAGGATTTCTATGGGTGTAAATTTTTGATTTCACTCCTCACTGCCTATCACAGTTTCGGAGGCCATGGAATGCCCAGATGGCACAAACCCCCCCCAAATGACCCCATTTTGGAAAGTAGACACCCCAAGCTATTTGCTGAGAGGTATGTTGAGTATTTTGCAGATCTCGCTTTTTGTCACAAAGTTTTGAAAATGTAAAAAAAGAAAAAAAAAAAGAAAAAAAAATGTCTTTCTTAATTTTCAAAAACAAATGAGAGCTGTAAAATACTCACCATGCCTCTCGGCAAATAGCTTGGGGTGTCTACTTTCCAAAATGGGGTCATTTGTGGGGGTTTTGGGCTATTTTGACATTTTATGGCCTTCAAAACTGTGATAGGTAGTGAGGAGTGAAATCAAAAATTTATGCCCTTAGAAACCTTGAAGGCGGTGCTTGGTTTTTGGGGTCCCGTACGCGGCTAGGCTCCCAAAAAGTCCCACACATGTGGTATCCCCGTACTCAGGAGAAGCAGCAGAATGTATTTTGGGGTGTAATTTCACATATAACCATGGCATGTGTGAGCAATATATCATTTAGTGACAACTTTTTGTACATTTTTTTTTTCTTTTTGTCATTATTCAATCATTTGGGACAAAAAAAAAAAATATTCAATGGGCTCAACATGCCTCTCAGCAAATAGCTTGGGGTGTCTACTTTCCAAAATGGGGTCATTTGGTTTTTTTTTTGCCATCTTGGCATTTTATGGCCTTCAAAACTGTGATAGGTAGTGAGGAGCGAAATCAAAAATTTATGCCCTTAGAAACCTTGAAGGCGGTGCTTGGTTTTTGGGGTCCCGTACGCGGCTAGGCTCCCAAAAAGTCCCACACATATGGTATCCCCGTACTCAGGAGAAGCAGCAGAATGTATTTTGGGGTGTAATTTCACATATGCCCATGGCATGTGTGAGCAATATATCATTTAGTGACAACTTTGTGCAAAAAAAAAAAAAGTTTGTCATATTCCCGCAACCTGTGGCAAAATATAAAATATTCCATGGACTCAACATGCCTCTCAGCAAATAGCTTGGGGTGTCTACTTTCCAAAATGGGGTAATTTGGGGGGGTTTTGTGCTATTTTGGCATTTTATGGCCTTCGAAACTGTGATAGGTAGTGAGGAGTGAAATCAAAAATTTACGCCCTTAGAAATCCTGAAGGCGGTGCTTGGTTTTTGGGGCCCTGTACGCGGCTAGGCTCCCAAAAAGTCCCACACATGTGGTATCCCCGTACTCAGGAAAAGCAGCAGAATGTATTTTGGGGTGCAATTCCACATATAACCATGGCATGTGTGAGCAATATATCATTTAGTGACAACTTTTTGTACATTTTTTTTTTCTTTTTGTCATTATTCAATCATTTGGGACAAAAAAAAAATATTCAATGGGGTCAACATGCCTCTCAGCAAATAGCTTGGGGTGTCTACTTTCCAAAATGGGGTCATTTGGGGGGGTTTTGTGCCATCTTGGCATTTTATGGCCTTCAAAACTGTGATAGGTAGTGAGGAGCGAAATCAAAAATTTATGCCCTTAGAAACCTTGAAGGCGGTGCTTGGTTTTTGGGGTCCCGTACGCGGCTAGGCTCCCAAAAAGTCCCACACATATGGTATCCCCGTACTCAGGAGAAGCAGCAGAATGTATTTTGGGGTGTAATTTCACATATGCCCATGGCATGTGTGAGCAATATATCATTTAGTGACAACTTTGTGCAAAAAAAAAAAAAGTTTGTCATATTCCCGCAACCTGTGGCAAAATATAAAATATTCCATGGACTCAACATGCCTCTCAGCAAATAGCTTGGGGTGTCTACTTTCCAAAATGGGGTAATTTGGGGGGGTTTTGTGCTATTTTGGCATTTTATGGCCTTCGAAACTGTGATAGGTAGTGAGGAGTGAAATCAAAAATTTACGCCCTTAGAAATCCTGAAGGCGGTGCTTGGTTTTTGGGGCCCTGTACGCGGCTAGGCTCCCAAAAAGTCCCACACATGTGGTATCCCCGTACTCAGGAAAAGCAGCAGAATGTATTTTGGGGTGCAATTCCACATATAACCATGGCATGTGTGAGCAATATATCATTTAGTGACAACTTTTTGTACATTTTTTTTTTCTTTTTGTCATTATTCAATCATTTGGGACAAAAAAAAAATATTCAATGGGGTCAACATGCCTCTCAGCAAATAGCTTGGGGTGTCTACTTTCCAAAATGGGGTCATTTGGGGGGGTTTTGTGCCATCTTGGCATTTTATGGCCTTCAAAACTGTGATAGATAGTGAGGAGTGAAATCAAAAATTTATGCCCTTAGAAACCTTGAAGGCGGTGCTTGGTTTTTGGGGTCCCGTACGCGGCTAGGCTCCCAAAAAGTCCCACACATGTGGTATCCCCGTACTCAGGAGAAGCAGCAGAATGTATTTTGGGGTGTAATTTCACATATAACCATGGCATGTGTGAGCAATATATCATTTAGTGACAACTTTGTGCAAAAAAAAAAAAGTTTGTCATATTCCCGCAACTTGTGGCAAAATATAAAATATTCCATGGACTGAACATGCCTCTCAGTAAATAGCTTGGGGTGTCTACTTTCCAAAATGGGGTCATTTGGGGGGGTTTTGTGCTATTTTGGCATTTTATGGCCTTCGAAACTGTGATAGGTAGTGAGGAGTGAAATCAAAAATTTGCGCCCTTAGAAATCCTGAAGGCGGTGCTTGGTTTCCGGGGTCCCGTACGTGGCTAGGCTCCTAAAAAGTCCCACACATGTGGTATCCCCGTACTCAGGAGAAGCAGCAGAATGTATTTTGGGGTGCAATTCCACATATAACCATGGCATGTGTGAGCAATATATCATTTAGTGACAACTTTTTGTAATTTTTTTTTTTTTTTTTTGTCATTATTCAATCACTTGGGACAAAAAAAAAAATATTCAATGGGCTCAACATGCCTCTCAGCAATTTCCTTGGGGTGTCTACTTTCCAAAATGGGGTCATTTGGGGGGGTTTTGTACTGCCCTGCCATTTTAGCACCTCAAGAAATGAGATAGGCAGTCATAAATTTAAAGCTGTGTAAATTTCAGAAAATGTACCCTAGTTTGTAAACGCTATAACTTTTGCGCAAACCAATAAATATACGCTTATTGACATTTTTTTTACTAAAGACATGTGGCTGAATACATTTTGGCCTAAATGTATGACTAAAATTGAGTTTATTCGATTTTTCTTATAACAAAAAGTAGAAAATATCATTTTTTTTCAAAATTTTCGGTCTTTTTCTGTTTATATCGCAAAAAATAAAAATCGCAGAGGCAATCAAATACCATTAAAAGAAAGCTCTATTTGTGGGAAGAAAAGGACACAAATTTCATTTGGGTACAACATTGCATGTCCACACAATTTACAGTTAAAGCAGCGCAGTGCCGAATCCCAAAAACAGGCCTGGTCCTAATGGCCCGAAATGGTCCGGGGCCTAAGTGGTTAAGGAAATGACCTCTGCGGACACAAAAAGCAGATATTTTTTAGCAAAATTTTAAAACTGCACAGTATTTTCAAAATGAATAGACAGGTCGAACCGTATTTTATGTCAATTTTAATCCAACATGTAATGGGAAAACATATGCTTTCACGTATTCTGAAATCAGAATGAGCTGTGATATGATATATTACACAAGAAAGTTCAAACATCAATAATTCTGGCTTTCACATACATTCATATTGCCAGGGATAGGATTATGTAGTTATCCATAGTGGTCACAAGTGAGCTGTATAAAGTGTCAATCTAGTTAGAGACACCACATAAAATACTTTGTTAAACTAGAACAACTGCCTTTGAAAGCAAAGCCAGAGAAAATAAATTGGTGCTAAAATATTTTAATCTCCATGTATGGATGATAGATGGATGGATGATGGATGAAAACATGATTTAACACATGGACAACTGTCATTTTTCAAGTACAGATATATAATCAAAAGAAAAAGACTTGACATATATACAACAAAGTCTAAGGGTGTATTTATTTTAAAAAATTGCTGATCTTTTCACCTGCAAAACTGTGAGTACATTCGATCTGTGTGAAGTTTTGATACATACATGCTTTATATGGTTTGCACCAATGCATTTAGGAGCAACCGTCGGCAACAAGTAAAAACAAGCAATTGCTGATAATATTCTGACTGACAGAATGCCTACTTACTTTTGCTTTCCTGCAAGATTTAAAGTGATTGTAAATGATCACCTTGTAAAACAACTCATTCAGTTTAAAATAGAAATGAAAAACATTTTTGTATAGATATAAAATAACATTATAAATACCTTTTTTTCCCTTTTACAAAAGGTAATAACTATGGGTGATGAGCTGATGGAGATAGTGAAAAAAAAAACCAGTTCATATGTGGAGGTGGGATAGGCTTCTCTGACGAGAAGGGTTTTTAGGCAAAGCTCAGGAAAAGTTTTTTGGGGGGGGGCATGGGAGGAGATGACAAGGGCGCTAGAGAGTAGGAGGTTTAGGGAGGAACAAAGAGAATGATTTGGTTGGTATTTTGAGACTAGGTTAGTAATATAGCTGGGGACCCAGTTGTGGGTGACTTTGTAGCTTATGTTAGTATTTTGAATAAAATTTGTTGGGTGAGTGGCAGCCAATGGAGGGATTGGCAGAGAGGGGTAGCAGACACTAAACGGTTGGTAAGGTGGATGAGTCTAGGAGCAGCATTCAAAATGGACTGAACGTGGGATAGCCTATGTAAAGGTAATCCATTGAGAAGGGAGTTGCAGTAGCCAAGGTGAGAGATGACCAGAGAGTGAATTAGAAGCTCTGTGGTGTCATTGGTTAGGAAGGGGCATATTTTAGAGATGTTGCTAGGGTTGAGACAGCAATGGGGACACAGAGAAGATGGAAGGGACAGCTGAAGACAGGATCAAGCAGGTATATTTCACTCTCCACAACATGACTGCTTTAGTAGCTTTGTGAGTATGGACACTGTTATAGAATATGTATTCAGAGTTTTTCAAAGTCTGGGTTTAATGACACTTTAAACATTTTAACTACTTAAGGTTCACCCTATAGCAGTTTTACTGCTCAGGGCAGCACCTATGCGCCAGATCTTGTATATATACGTATACATACGCATATTTTCCATGTAAAAGGACGCGCATGCGTGCCACCAGGGGCTCGCTTCTGCTGTGATTATACACAGCAGAAGCTGATCGGTGGGTGCTCGGTACCTGATGTCCTCCGTCACCCACCGATTGTTAGGCAGAGAAACAAGGCAGATCACCATTCTGACAGGAGGGAAGGGATGGAATTTGTGTCCCTGCAAAACAGGGAATACAGTCAGGTCCATAAATATTGGGACATTGACACAATTCTAATCTTTTTGGCTCTATACACCACCACAATGGATTTGAAATGAAACGAACAAGGTGTCCTTTAAATGCAGACTTTCAGCTTTAATTTGAGGGTATTTACATCCAAATCAGGTGAACGGGACGACTTTTTCCATCCCGCACAGCTTGGAGGATGGGCTAGACTCCAGCTGAGGTCTCCGTACCTTGGGCGGGTGCCCGATCTGTCCCCCTACACGGTCAATGCGATGTTTGCATGACGTTGGCTGGGACACGCCCCTGGCGGTTGGTATTTAGGCCAGGTGAACATCGGCAGCTCACTCCACATTTTCCAATCTGAGGTGGAAGCTCCACGTTGGTTTTCATCCACACTACAGGTATGAAGTGGCTCCCCAACCAGGACCCACATACCATCCCTGCACTCATACACTTAGACCATTTCCATTTACCAACACACACTTTTTATTTCCATTCTTCTTTCCTACACTGACCACAGCAAATTGTCAACACTTGGTCCTCATTCATTTTCAACTGTTACACACACATTTTCGGTTTAGATTTCACTCACTCATTCCTTGTGGGCACTTAGTTAGTCTATGCTTTATTCCCAATACATTCTATGTGTGGTTTTATTTAGTTTCTTACACACCCCCCCCCCCTTTTTTTCTTCCATCAGAACCCATTGGTGCCCCCACTGTGCCCACTTCATGTTTTGGTATTGGGCTGTGGCTGTCCGAGTTTCTCCAGGGCTGATGCCTTTTCGCCATCCTTCTTTGGCTCTCCTTGTCGGCTGGAGAGTCCTTGGATCATGGGGAATCTGTCCCTGCCTCAACCCCGGGGGAGACAGTTCATCCAGGGCCATCATCCCACTCCCATCTGGGGGTCACTGGTCAACCTATCTGGGCTTTGCCATTGGTAATGTATCAATCTATAACCTTGCTCTCTCTTTGAAAGCATGATTCATTCCTGAGACTCCATTGACCCACTCATCTAATTTATTTTTCCTGTAGTTGATATCTACGCACCCCACTCCTGATGACTGGCTTTAAACGCCAAGAAACGCGTTGAGTCTATACTCAGGGATGCCAAGCCAAGTCTGTCCAATTATGATTTTTATTAATTGCTATATTGTACCCAATCATTAGGATAATCATGTTCACTTCATCTGTATGTCCATTTCTGATTAGTTTTGCTGTTTTAATCATGTCCATTCATTGTGAATATCAAATATGTAAAATGTGATCAACACTATATGTATTATGCCTCTGTAAGCATGATCTTTGTATTATTTAATATGCTACATTACAATATATTATTTTCATATCTGCCTATTGATTTTCATTTATTGGATCAATTACCCAGCAATTCTTTATGGCCACAGAGACTTCCCTCAAGGGATTGTGACAAATTACATTTTTTCGATATCTTAGACCCCTACTTATCCATATCCATGCCTCATTTAAAGTCCCACAACCCAATTATCTTTTCTTTTTCATATAGTACCAGGGATGGAGGCATGGGAATGTCCAATTACGGGCTCCAGATTGTCATTTGCTTTTATTCTACCTCCCATAGTATAGTAAAACACTGGCTAGGCACACAGTTAACCTTTTGATCGCCCCTGATTTTAACCCCTTCCAAGCCAGTGTCATTAGTACAGTGACAGTGAATGTTTCTCAGCACTGATCACTGTATTAGTGTCACTGGTGCCCAAAAAGTCTCAAAAGTGTCAGTTAGTGTTAGAATGTCTGCCGCAATATCGCAGTCCCACTTTAAGTCACTGATCGCTGCCATTACTAGTAAAAAAGTAAATAAAAAATACCCCATCGTTTGTAGACGCTATAACTTTTGCGCTAACCAATCAATATACTCTTATTGGATTTTTTTTTTAACCAAAAATATGTAGCAGAATACATATTGGCCTAAATTTATGAAGAAATGTAATGATTTAAATCGGATAGTTTTTATAGCAGAATGTAAAATGTAAAAGTATGTAAAAAATGCAGAGGTGATCGAATACCACCAAAAGAAAGCTCTATTTGTGGGAAAAAAAGGACATACATTTTATTTGGGTACAGCGTTGCATGACCGCACAATTGTCATTTAAAGTAATGCAGTGCCGTATCGCAAAAAATGGCTTGGTCATGAAGGGGGTTAAATCTTCCGGAGGTCAAGTGGTTAAAAGAATGGACTGCTTTAACACAAAATTAAGTTAACAAGCAAAATATTGTATGTTAATGTGGAAACAACAATGTACTGTAAAAGAGAGAAAAGGTGCGAAGGGGCCCTAAAACTTTGCTTCTACAAATATTGCCATACACAATAGCCTCTAGACCAGTGGTTCTCAACTCCTGTCCTCAGGACCCATGGTCAGAAACCATGAATCAGACTGAGACAGAAGTACAGTTAAATCACACTTGTTTAATAATAAAAGTAAATAGAAAAAACGTAGCCAAAACATAGCCAAAGTTTGGTAACCGGAAGGGATAGTCAGACAAGCCAGAAAATCAGGAAGCCAGGGAAAAGCGTAGTGGAACAGCAAGCAAGATCTGGAGCCAGAAAGAATGTCAGCCAAGCAAGTCTTTACCAGGAACGCAGGCGAAGGCAGAGATCCTCTGGCCTGGACGGCTTAAGTAGGCAGGACTGACGAGCAGGATATCATCAACAGGTGAGTCATTGTGGAGAGATAGGAGCTAACAATTAGCTGACAGCTGAGCGGCCAGCTCAGAGAAGGAAAAGCTGAGCCCAGCCCTGACACAGGCCAGGTTTGCAAGATAACTGAAATACATCACAGCTGATATCATTCGCTGCTCCGTGATTGCAGTATTCTAGTCTGCATTTCCCCATGGTAATATGTACAATCTGGCCTGTTAGAGGGCCCTGAGGACAGGAGTTGAGAACAACTGCTCTAGACACTGAGGTCAAGCAGATCTGTTTGTGCATGGTGTGTTACAGTGCAACATGAAAACCTTTCAGATTGAATTACTGCATTTTAGGTGGTATGTATCCATTAAAATATGGAATCATTAAAAAAATGTACATCTAAAGTCTAAAAAAAATTGTACATGTGAAACACCACTAAGAGGTAAAACTAGTGTTCATATATTTAAAAAAATGTGAACTTGCAATACTACAGTACTACACAGAATGCTTACACTTAAAACTGTACAGCTGCTAAGAAAATATTAGAAGTGTAAAATCAGAATGTAGCTAGAAGAATCAAAGCTGTATTTCAAAGACAAGTTAAATCCGTGCTCCCAAAAGTTGGCTGTGAACTAACATTTTCTTAACACAATGTAACACAAACGGTAACAGGGTTAAGGCATCATTCATCTGTTAGTCTATCCTCTGTTAACTGCTATTCCAGATGTTAAAAAAGGCATTTAAATCCTATCTCTTTGCTGCAAAACTTTTATTAGACAATGAGATCACGTCCTATGTGGAGCAGCTACTTCTGCCAGTTGCATGAAAGGTAATTATAGGCAACACTAGTGCATCATAAATATTAATTTAAAGGTATTCTGTATTGATTTGTTCTATCCATGTATAGTGATCCCTACCATACTCCCATGGTGTATGTTTTATATCATTTTAAATATACTAGTCAGTACTATGAAGAGTAAGTAAAGCAACAGCTTGAGATATATATTTATTTAAAAATTTCTACTTTCTTCTAATTATATGCATCTCTCTATTCTAGAGAATAAAATAAAATATATATCTCCCTCTGTTTAACTGTTTTACAACATTAGCGCAAAGTGTACATACGGTAGATAAATTCCTGCACATGTCTGATACACATGAACATATAAAAGCCTTGACCAATACAACCCATTGGGCTACATCTTTTTAAAGAAATGTTATACTTTACCATTTTATACAATCTTTTCTTGCTGTCAATCTGAGTAATAAGGGTCCGTTCACTCAACTGACCCATGGTCTGTGAATAGGTTCCCTGCTGAATCGGGGCAGAATGGGACAAATGTCCATTTTATGACATCTGTACCTCTACAGTTTTTTTCTGTGTTTTGCAACTGAACCGTTGCTGACCCATGTTGCATCTATGGGTGGCCAGACACATCTGGCCAACTCCAACCTATTATGTATAAGACCAAAAAAACAAGAGGGACGCAGTCCTTTCCCATTTTCTTTCCTTGGACCTGGGCAAACTCATATACCCATAAAACCATCGATTTACACAGAGTTTCCAATTAGGTCTGCCTGGAAAACTGACAGGCAACTGATTGGTATGCTCATGTGAAAGGACCCTAAGTATTTAGGCAAAAAATATATTATATTTTGCATGTACTGTATGTTTTCCAATAAAACTGTCAAAACATTCCTCCTGTATGTATTTTCTAAATAAGAACAGAGGTTCACAATTTTTGTCTGTATGACATCAGTATTGCTACATCTAAATATAATGATCCTTCCACTTTGAACCTTAGTTCACCTATTCTCCAATAGCCAACAATAAATGCCTATATATATATATATATATATATATATATATATATATACACACCTATCAGCCATTACATTATGGTGGGATATATTAGGCAGCAAGTGAACATGTTGTCCATGGTGACCCATGTCCACAGCTAAAAGCTTCCACAGTGGTCACATGAACATTAGAACTGGACTATGGAGCAATGGAAGAAGATGGCCTGGTCTGATGAATCACATTTTCTTTTACATCATGTGGATGGCCAGGTTTGTGTGTCACCTGGGGAAGAGATGGCACCAGGATGTGGTATAAGAAGGCAAGTTGGCCGAGGCAGTGTGATGCTTTGGGCAATGTTCTGCTGGAAAACCTTGGGTCCTGCCATTCATGTGGATGTTACTTTGGTGTCCATGTCTCAATGGGTCAGGGCTGTTTTTAGCAAAAGGGGGCCATAATTAATATTAGGTGGGTGGTCACAATGTTATGGCTGATCGGTGTATATATATACTGTATATAAGACATGTGCACACTGAAATATTTTGTTTTGGAATTTCGTTTTCGTCTGAAAAATACATTTATTTAGTTGGCTCCCCTGATGAAGTCACGAGGTGCGTGATGTAACGCCGTAGGGAAATCGCGAGGTACCGCAGACCGGAAGTACCCGGAGGACTAGTAAGACGGCGTACAACGCCGCTGTTGTTCTTTCAAGCTATAGTTATTTTTTTTGATGTACGAGCAATATATTTATTTTAACAATAAACCAGTTTTGATTCTACAATACTACACTATTGGAGGCCCTTTTTCTTCCTATTCCCTATCCTATATCTCCATTGGAGTTGCTCTCCCCCTCCTCTCCCCCCCCTTTCTCCTTAGGGGCCGCAACGCTACTGTAAGCAGAGGAGACGTGGATGAGATTAGTAACAACACACACTAGAAGAACCACCATAGAGGAGATATACTAATTTGAACATGCACATTATGTTTAAATGGAGGTGAGAGTTCTGTGAGACCACTGCATGGACACATCAGAGATATTTTTTCACCAGCAGAGGATTTATATTCACATTAGTTCACTTTTGTTGTTTTTTTTGATTATTCACGTCAAAAGACTTTTGGATAAGAGACTTTTGGGCACGGATTATTCTCATCATCCTTCTTTACTTATTCACAGTGTTAATTTTTGGGGATTTTTTTTTTTTCCTCAATGGATTTTTATTGGCATATTTCAAATGTTACAGAGTCATAAACAAAAAATATAAGAATATAATATAAGAAAGTGCCTACAAATGTAACATGACCGTCCACATAAGATTTGGATTGTACAAAAAGAAAACAATCAATAATATTCTGTCTGTCGTTACATAAGTATTACGGGTTCATCCGCAAACAGATAGTGCATTGGTCAAATTCTAGTACCAAGGTGGAGGTTGGTACAGAGGACAGGTAAAGCTATTCATGTAAGTTAGGGTGGAGAGGGGAGACCCCACTTAAGCACCCCTTATAGGGAGCAAAACTGTGCCCGCGTGTTGACCCCCCTCCCCCCCCTCGTTAAGTGCCCTCTGTACCCACAGAATAACAGACAAGTTAACAAACCAAGTTAAAGAGTGAACGCTGTTGTGAGACCGGGAGATTTAATCCATTCTTTCCACATTTCCCATAGTTGGGCAATCTTCATTCTACTATTCTGCTTTAGTGCTAGGGAAGTTTCGTGTGTAAAGTGTTCATGAGTGGATTGAACTACATCTTTAATCGTAGGGGGAATTGGGTCTCTCCACTAACGGGTTATACTAAGGCGAGCTGCTAGTAGTATGTGAATTATAATGTGTTTTGATGGATTTGGGATTTTTTCTATTTCCAGGGATAGTAGGGCTAAGGATGGTGAGGCTATGATTGGCAGACGAGTGACCTCAAAAATTAATTGGAAAACGGAGTACCAATAATGTTTAAGTTTGGAACATTTCCAAAATGTATGCAATAGATCACCTTTTTGTCCGCAGTTCCTCCAACATGTGCTAGGGGGTGATGAGTTAAATTTGGATAATCTGTCAGGAGTCAAGTACCACCGGTACGTCAGTTTAAACGCAAGTTCCCACAATGTTGAGCAGCAAGTAGCTTTGTATGTGGATTTACACGCTGTTTCCCATTGTAGAATTGTGAATTGTTGTCCTAAATCATTTTCCCAGCGCAATAGTGCTGTTGAAGTAGTAAAGGTGGATTTTTGTCTTATTAAAGAATAGAACCGAGAAATTCCCCTCCGATGATGTGCAGGGGATCTAAAAAAAATCCACGCTATTTGGGGTATTTTCCATGCCCATGCTTTAAGTGAAGTGAGGCAATGATGGGTGCGTGCGTATAAGAACCAATCAGAGTGCGAGAGTTGGTATTCTTTTTGAAGTTTGGTAAAGGATTTGATGCGATTATTATAAAGTAGATCTGAGATATATATAATGCCCTTGTGTTTCCAATGTGTGTAGGAGGCTGTTTCTAGTATGTGGGTCAGGGAGTCTATGGTGACGGGGATGGTCGCTTGATTGGGGTAGAGTGCTGAGAGCTGTGAGAATCTGGACCAAACCTTGCAAGTCGCCTTCATGGTCGGTGAGACGTGGATGTGGGGCCTTGTCCTTAGTGGTGAGATGAATAGCCAAGAAGCTAAATTGCCTCCTGGTACCATAGATGCCTCTATCTTCCCCCACAACGTGGTTGGGGGGGATTCTAGAAACCATTCCTTAGCTTGTGTGAGTATAGATGCCATGTAGTAATCCTGAAAGTCAACAGAACCAGTCCCTCCTGCTAAGCGATGTTTGATTAGTTGAGCATGGCTGCATCTAGCTTTTTTGCCTTTCCAAAGAAATTTGGTCAGGATCGAATGCAATGATTTGAAGTAGTAAAGAGGTATAGGAATTGGTATAGTTCTAAATAGGTACAAGATTTGGGGAAGATGGAACATTCTAAATGCTGCCAATCGACCCATCCACGAGAATTCAAAGGACGCCAGCCTGGTGAGATGCGTTTGAAGAGTGGATCTGATTGGTAAATAGTTAGAAGCAAATAGTGCTTTTGTTGTAGTAGTCAGCTGGATGCCCAAGTAAGTTATGCTATTTTTAGCCCAAGTGTATGGAAATTTCATTTTGAGTTGGTTTTCTGTGGGCGTGTCCAGACCTAAGTTGAGCACGTATGATTTAGTTTCATTGACTTTGTAGTATGATACTTCACTAAACCAGGCTAGCGTCCTCTGGACCTCAGGAAGGGATCTGTCAGGGTCCATGATCATGAGGATCACGTCGTCTGCAAACAAACTTATCTTATGGTCTAAACCAGCAATGGGTATACCTGAGATTTTGCTGTTATTTCTGATATGTTCGGCAAGGGGTTCCATGACTAGGTTGAATATAATGGGTGAGAGTGGGCAACCTTGTCTTGTACCATTGGTAATTTGGAATGGAGAGGAAAGGGTGTCTGCAGAAAATACTTTGGCTGAAGGATTGGAGTATAGGGCCATTATGGCATTGTGTATCGTACCCGTAATACCGAACTTGTATAGAACCTCCGATATATATCCCCAGTGGACCCTATCGAAGGCCTTTTCGGCATCTAGTGATAATAGAAGGGCCGGGATTTTTTGCGTTTCTACATGATGTATGATATTGATTATCCTTCTAGTGGCGTCCGACGCTTGGCGTCCTTTAGTGAATCCTGATTGGTCTATTGATATAAGGAAAGGAAGTATGTCCTCTAGTCTGTTGGCTATCAATTTGGCGTAAATTTTTAAATCAAGGTTGAGCAGTGAAATGGGTCGGAAGTTTTTTGGAGATGTGGGATCTTTGCCAGGTTTAGGGAGGGTTATAATCATGGCATTGAGCATATCAGTAGGGAAAGAGGCTGAAGTTGCTGTTAGGTTGAACAGTTGGCACAGAGTGGGAGCTAATACATGCTTGAACTTCTTATAATATTCCCCAGTGAAGCCGTCAGGGCCAGGGGATTTGGAGTTAGGTAGATTATTTATTATTGCAAGTATTTCCTCAGCTGTGAAGGGAGTATTTAATTTCTCAAGTTGTTGGGGGGACACATTCGGGAGATTCAAACCTCCTAGGAAGGATCCAATCCCCGCCTGGGAGGGTTGGGTAGTGGAGGCATCATCCTTGAGGTTGTATAGATCTTCATAGTAGGTACTAAAGGAGTTCGCTATGTCTTGGGGTTTAAGAAGTTTTTCGTTCGTGTGAGGGTGATGTATGTACGGGATTTTTGTTTTGGTTCTATGACCCTTAACTCGAAGGGACATTGCCTTTCCTGCCTTGTTCCCTGTAGTGTATGAAGTGGCTTTGAGAATTCTGTATGATTTAGCACATTTTTCAAGTAGAAGGGCCCTTAGCTCGTGGCGAAGGGTGAATATTTTAGATTGGAGAAGTGGTGATGGGTTGGATTTATTCAGTGATTCGGATCTGGCTATCTCAGCTGTGAGTTCATCTAACCGTTGGGTCCTTTTTTTTTTGGCTCTAGCTCCCATTTGGATGAACACTCCTCGCATGACTGCCTTGTGTGCGTTCCATATCACCAGCGGGTCAGATACCGATGCCTGATTGATTGAAAAGTACTCTTCCAATTGGCGTTCAATATGGGTAGAATAGAGTGGTGTAGTTAGGAGATAGTTATTGACTCTCCAAATAAAGTTATTGGGTTGACAAGAGCCGTCAGATATGGTAATGCTAATGGGGGCATGGTCTGACCAGGTGGTGGTATGAATGGTAGAGTTTGAAATTTTATGCAGTAACCGACTGTCAGTTAGGAATAAATCAATCCGTGAGTAGGTATTGTGACACGGCGAAAGGAACGTGAAATCCCTCTCGCTCGCATGACAACACCTCCACACGTCAAATAGATCATTGGAACTAATAAACGGATCTAAAGGAGAGGTATTTCTGTGAGTCCCCGCAGTGGAGTCTATTGAGTTGTTCGGGACCATATTAAAGTCCCCACAAATGAGCAAATGACCTTGTTGGATCTTACGGGCAGCCCGAAGTGTCTTCCTGAGAAAAGTCATTTGGCCATGGTTTGGGGCATAAATGGAGACCAGGGTAAAGGAGATATTGTTGATTGTGCAATATGGATAATATATCGCCCTTCCGGGTCAATGACACAGTTCTGCAGGGTGAAAGCAACAGTGTTTCTGATCGCTATCATTACTCTGCGTTGTTTTTTATCAAAGGAGGAGCGAAACACATGGGGGAATTGTTTGTGTTGGCAGGCAGGAGAGGAAGTCGCAACAAAGTGCGTCTCCTGTACGCAAAGAATGTCACAGTTCTGGGTAATGGCTGATTTCCATAGGGAGGACCTTTTTGCTGGGTGGTTTAGTCCATTCGCATTGAGTGATAGGATAGTGATCCCCATGCTGAAAGGAGGTGTGGTGAGTCCGTGAAGCAACTACTTACAGTTGTGGAAGAATGAAGGAGGAATAATCAATCCACCGGTCGATGTGGGCGAGAGTACTTCTGTTGGAGATTTGAGAAGGAAGTAGTAAATTCAGTCCTTGGATCTATAGCGGTATAAAACAAGTTAGATTTGAAGATCAACAAACTTCATGCGTGAACGAACTGTAGATGTCTGAAGCAGGTGAAGGCACTTGCAGAAGCGCAATCAAAAAGAAAGAAAAACAACACAAAAACACAAAAAAAAATAAAAAACAACAGGGTCAAGAAGAAAAAAAAATAGACCCCGCTTTTTAGTAAAGACTAAGTGAACAAACTAAGCTCACAGGTGTGTCAGCATGAACCAGCTCCTCAGAGCACCTGACAACTAATGGGGGAAAGTTCAGTAAGCTGGTGTTAAGCACGCGACCAGACCGGACTAAGGTAGTCGCATAATGATGCAATTTGAGCTAGTAGATCAACGTTGGTTGTTTCTGCGGTTCTCCCTGTTACTTCCAAAGGTGAACGGGTTTGGTGTACCGTCATCGTCAGTTTGGTTGAGGGGAGGATCTGGTAGGATTCCCCATGCTTTAAGTAGTTTCAAGCCCCCTTCCAGGGTGGAGATGGTGTGAGGAATGCCGTTGTAAGTGACCAAGATGGTCGCTGGGTGTCGCCATTTGTATATAATTTTGTGATTGTTCATCGCCTTAGTGATAGTTTTAAGTTGCCGACGCATTTGGAGTGTATGTTGAGATAGGTCTGCAAACAGTTGTATATCAGAGTATGGTGCAGGGAGTGGTGACAGTTCTCTAGCTTTCCTAAGTATCTGTTCTTTCGCTTGGAAAAAATGTACTCGCAGAAGTACATCACGGGGTACCTCTGCTTCCAGGTGGCGTGGTTTAGGCAGCCTGTGTATACGATCAAACGTAAGCTCAATCGGGGAGAGTTCCGGGAGCATGCTGGAAAACATAGCGGTGGCGTAATTGCGCAATTCTGTAGGTTGAACGGACTCAGGGATTCCGCGTATTTTAAGGTTATTGCGTCTGGAACGGTCCTCGAGGTCCGCTAATTTCGCTTTGATCCAGAGAGATTCCTCTTTCTGATCATTGTATGCATCCACTAATTCATTAACAGTGTCAGTACATTCCTCCATTTTGTTTTCCACACATTGCACCCTATTGTCCATGTGTTTCATTTCTAGTGAGAAAGTATTAATCAGGGATGAGAAGTTGGACATGAGAGAAGACTGCAGCGATAGGAGCATGTCTTTCATAGTGGTGTCTAGCACCGGTTGTCCTGATGTTGGGAATTGTGCTATGGAGGATTGTAATGATGAAACAGCAGAGTTATTATGCAGGCCTGTACTCACTGTGATTGAGGCCTGGTCCGAGAGATCCATCCGCATCCTCGATTTCGCCGGGCTCTGGGACACCGGGGTTGCAGGAGAGGTATCCAAAGGAAGGGAGGAATGATTTCCAGCTGGTATGTTCTGTGGATGGCCCCCCGGGGGTTCCGAGAACTGCAGAGAGTGGTGCGCTGAGGGTCCGGCGCCGCCATCTTGGTTTCGCCGGCGGGGCTGGAAGGAGAAGGATTCCAGGCGTTTTAAGCCTCTATCCTGGATGCGTTTGCGGGACGACATGACGGCGCAGCCTGGCAGGTACGATCGCTGTGCTGTGGGGCAGAGTAGCGGGTAGTCAGTGCTCGATAGTCGCTGATTGCCCGGTCTGGATAGCGGAGCTCACTGCTTAAGCGGCCATCTCTGTGCACGCCCAAGCCACGCCCCAATTTTTGGGGATTTTATGTTCAATATTATTGTGCCATATATATATATATATATATGTAGATAGCACCTTGTGCACTTTATCATTTATGTCATTTATTTATATATGATAGTTGTACTTCATTTACATTTAATACTTGTGCACTTTATTAATTACTGGATATTAATTGATTTAGCACTGTATTATATCAATACAGACTTCAATAATTCTGCACCTTATCTGGTTTTTGTGCTGGCTTTCGGCACTTCATGTAGTTTATGTGCTGGCTTTTAGCGTGAAAACACCCCCCCTTTTTTATTTCCATTAGTGTGTAAGGTGAACACAGTTAGTTTTTGCAGCTTTTGCACTATACACTTTACATGCATTTCAACTACTCTTTAGTAGCGCGAAAGACCATTTTTGTTCATTTATTTAGTTACTCCCGAAATTTGTTTTTATTTATTTCGATTTTCATTAGAAATTGCATTCGTCCTAAAATCTGAATTAATTAAGGTTGAATCTGTCATTGAAGGCTCATGGTGTCTGTCGAGTGTTCAAAGAAGATTCAGCGGAGCAGCGAAACTGTACGACGCCGCAATCGTACATTTCCGGTCGAATGTTCCGCCTACAAGCTAGCTATAGTAGAATTCTAATGTTGTATGACTAGTAATAATTATATTTTTTAATTATTATTACTAGTCAACCAACATTAGAATTTTTCTATAGCCTATGGGCGGATGCATTTGACTGGAAATGTACGATTGCAGCGTCGTACAGTTTAGCTGCTCCGTCGAATCTTCTTAGAACTTTCGACAGACACCATAAGCCTTCAATGGCACATTCGACCACAGGTTCAATAGACACAGATTGTTATTGTCAGCGTCATGTCGAATCTCCTATCTAAACTGTTGTTGCAACGAAAACGAAAATAAAGCATTTGTTTATGTTGGATCTTTCGGTTTTTGGATTCTGCGCTTTCGTTTTCGTTTGTTAAAATGATAACGAAAATACCTGAAATTCGGACGAAAATGCATTCGGACGAAAATGAATGCACATGTCTACTGTATATAATGCATATATCATTCCAGGAATCAGGTTTGATAGTCCACTGAACTCTGTGCGGTTGATTTACTAAAGGTAATTAGGTGGCTCACTGTGCAATGAAAGTTGCACTTTGCAAGGGAATTTTCTCCAGATTTTGGTGAATTTGGTTAAATTTCACTTTGCAAAAAAATAAAAAATAAAACAATATTTTTGCTTGAACATGATTGAATGATGGAAGTCAGCAGAACTTCAGTAGATTCACTAAGCTCTAGAGGAAATTGCAAAGTAAAGGTTGTCTTTTGTTAATCGGCTCTGATATGTTGATTATTGTCTACTAACAGGCTTACTTGTACTAAAATCCTCCATGTCAGACTTGGTTCATTCATACTTGTGTATTTCTTTATATGAAATCTAATAAAAACAGAATAAACTAAACTCATACTCTCTGACATCTGACCCCTGACACAGCATAGTCCATATGTGTATTTTGTCAGATATATCGAACTGTTCAAGAACAATAATATTTGTGTAATTTATGATTGGTTAATAAAAAATTCCCTTAAATGCAAAGTTGTTTTGCATACCTCATCTATAGGGGTGCTTATCAGGGGAGAAGTTTGTGCTGTCAGAAGACTGCAGTTTAGAAAAACAATCAACAGACAATAGATCAACCAAAACACAAGGTCCTCTCAGTGTAATAATTAACCATAAGGTCCATAGATGAAGACACACTTACATGTTAAAACCATTTAGTTCAGTCTAGGATGGATCTACAAACAGCATGAATGCATCAAGACAGGGTCAGTCACACAGTAGTGATGTGTATAGCAGCGCCAATGGAGACCCAAAAGAACGGGTAGGCTGGTGGTATCTATGGCCACAAGCAGGGGTGGCTATCTGTCAAATTTACAAGGTGATGTTGGATGTGAGTGGGCCGCTACGTGTTTCAGGGACCCCACCCCCTTTGTCAAGCAGCCTGCCGGGAGTAAGACACTGAGCCAGCTACATGAAGAGAGGGACAACAGAATTACATTTTATGCCACCACCACCATGGGTGGGAGTTAGGAAAATCGCTTAATTCCCCCATTGACACAGGCAGTGTTGATGGGGGAATTCCTTCCACAGCACCAGCAGGGGGGGGGGGGGGGGTCACGTAGAGCCTTTCCAGCCAGCAGAATGCATTAATTACTGCTGGCAGCTAAGTTCACATTGACTTCAGTGGGGTTTAACGTTACTTATGTTTGAGGCCTCACTGAACCTACCTCTAACCAAACCCAGGTACAGTAGGTTCATCCTTATTCTTAAGATGAAAATAGTAATGCTGTTTGAAATGCTGACGTTTAGCCTATTCACGTGCAGTGAATCCAAGTACTATGACTATGCTATGTTACATTTTAATGACTGATACACTTTAAGTGCTTTTCTTCAGCAATAAAATATACTGGAAACTTGAGACCTATTAATTTCAAACAGTTATTGAAATGGAAACCAGAAAAAGGAGCTTGGTTAGAGCTAATGAGGAACACAACTAAAACTAAAAAAAAAGTTTAAAAAATAATTGCTTAGTCTCAAAAACAGATGTTAACGTCACCGATATTCAAGCACTAACATTATTTTGAAGGCATAATATGTACCTCTATTTTGTAGAGAAGAAAACAATCCTTATCTGGTCAGGTACAGTACATACAACAAAATGAGTTTAGTCATTTTCAGTGCATAATACTTTCCATTGCTTGGAGTCTACTCACTTCCAACTATAGTCACATGATGAGCCTCATTGTTGTAGTGAAAGAACTGCTGGAAGCCTGGCAACAGCAGCCACTCAATCATATGAGCATAACATTTCAATTCTGGAAGAGTGCTTTACATCCCCCCCATTGTTGAGGGCATGTGGCTCAATATGGTTCAGGGAGGGGGGCGCTCTCTCGCCCCCTTTCCTGACCTTCCGGGCTGCATGCTCGGATAATGGTCTGTTATGGATCTTGGGGGGACCCCACGCCATTTTATTTTGGTATGGGGGGTTCCCCTTCAGATCCATACCAGACAGAAGGGTCTGGTATCGTCCTGTGGGGGAACCTCCCACAATTTTTTTAAATTTGCACGGGGTTCCCTCTCAAGATTCTCAGCACACAAGTCGCACCGCAAGTCGGATCCTCTTTATCCGACTTCTGGTGTGACCTCTATTCAAATCAATGGGCTCCCATAGGGAACCATTGATTTTGAATAGAGACAGAAACGCCGGACGAGGCTTAGGGCCCCATGTACACTGCTGCTGCTAAACGGACGTTCAGAGGCAGTTATCTCAAGTGTACATGTACACAGGTTCATTTACTGTCATTTTTAGGCAGTTGCTTTTATAGACCTTTTTTGAAGGCAAGAAAATAAGTTCAGACGCCGACGTTTCCGAAGTTTCAGACGCCAAACGCTTCTAAACATGGCTAAATGTGGTAACCCACAGCGGCGTTTCATTTATAGGCATTTTTAGTTTTTAGGCCATTTAAAAAAAAAAATATATATATATATATATATATATATATATATATATATATATATATATAAAAATCAAAAACTTCGGGTGGGTTACTTCCCTCTTACTTTTTGGAATCCAATGGAGGAAAGTCAAGGTGGACTCCCAATTTCCACCAACAGTCAAATAGTCTCAACAAAGGGACAATCACTCCAATTTGCAACGACAATTTCTTTACTGGTATATCTTCAATCAATGCCATATGTAGACAGAAAACTCAAAAGCATAGCTACTGTACAGTTGCGAGCATCCCTGCTCTTCCTCAGGCTAACAGGCTAGGTTTAAAGGTAACATCCAAAACAGACCATTACTATATCCTAACACCTGAGGGTGTAACCCAACAGGTGAATCCCATCTAGCTGGAACGAGGAGCGATCCACCCAGATAGTAGAAACTCAATTAACCCTGTGCAGGTTTAAACAAAAAAAGACATACTGTCCCACATCAAACCATATATCATGCATAGTAACCCAATACAGTGTATCGGTGGATATAGAGAAATACATTTTTAGAGATCTACCAATAAAGAACCCAACTCCGCAGAAATTTATGCAAACCTATAAAAAGGCAAAAAATAAAAAATACAAAATAAATATCTTCAAAAAACACTGCAAAAAATTTTTAGAATAGAAAAAGTTTCCATGATTCAAAGAGATAGTTCATATCTGTCAGGGAACAATGTTCCAGTATAAGTCTATATTTTCTTTCATTTCACGATCCCCATCGGAACATACTTGATCACCATCTATAAAAAAGAATATACAAAAAAAATCTAGAGTAATCAAAAGCATTACAAAAATAAGTACAGGTCATAGTCCCTGTTCATCCCTTCCGGATGCAGGGACTGTAACCTGTTTATCCACCAAACCTCTCTTTGTTTCAATTTCAGTATCCTGTCACCCCCTCTTCTGTCTCGTGGAATCTCTTCCAAAATCATGAAGCGCAAATCTGAGTCCCGGTGTCCCTTCTCCAGAAAATGTCTGGAGACAGGCAAACCAGGCTGTTTGTGTCTAATAGTACTGCGATGTTGAGCAATTCTGTCCTTAATCTTCTGGGTAGTTTCTCCAACATAAATCATATTGCATGGGCAAATAAGGATATATACAACATAAGAGGACTGACATGAAAATAAATTTCTGATAGCAATCCTATCCCCATTACTGGGATTGATGACATGATCACCCTTTCGCATAAGGTTGCACTGAATACAATTCAGGCAGGGAAAACACCCTTTCCTTTTCTTTCCCAAAAAAAGTCACTTTTACTTCCCGCTCTTTGGGTCTAAATTCAGATCTTACTAATGTAGCGGGGTCTTCAGATTTAGTGGGATACACCTGGGGGTAGTGTGACCCAGGTGTGTAGTTATGACAGGGTTTAGACCCCTTTTTGCTATTCGTGGAGGATTGGGTGGTGTAATATTCTCCTTGGCCTGTGGGTGGCGGGGTACCTACAGGCTCCAGGCAGAATCACTACCGCAGTGCTACCTTTTTTTGTCCCTTTCCGGAGATGGTACGGCCGGGGAGGGGAACCCGCCGTGGTGTCGATGGGAGGAGATAAAAGGGGGGAGACGCCCTCACCACGAGGTCTTCGAGGATCATCCCTTCACGCACCCAGGCACCTTAGGCCTGGGTGCGGGCGGTTCGGGGTTCCGGCCCAGGCCCCTAGGCTTGGCCGGAATGGAGTTGGAGTCCATCCCAGGCACCTTCAGCCTGGGGTGAGGTACTATGTCGTGGGCCTGGGACCTGGTGACTTCGACTGGGTCCCGCAAGAGTGAAGTGATTCCAGGGTGCCCCTTGCGAGGGGACCCGCATCTGAGGTGAGGAGGCCGGGGAGGTCACCCGTCTAAGGATTCCGGAGCAGCGTCAACCCGGTGACGGACGGGCCTCCGGTAACTCCCTTGGAGGGTCATCTTCCCCTGATAGAGGCCCCAGCGCAGCGAAGTTGTTCTAATCAAGACTCCTGCAACCCTTGGTCATAGCACAGGGGGTGTAGGGACTACAATCAGTATAGTGCCTCGGCCTGCTCATCCCACTGTATCCTGCCATTACCCTGTTGTTGTGGAGCTACGAAATAAAACTGAGAGTTGGACTGTGATCGGTGTGTGGACTCTGTTAATGGGAGCAACGGGAGATTCCAGCATAGCAGGGCTAAGTTCCGCAACCCAATGCACATTTGGCCCGAGGAAGATATTGAAATTGGCCTTCACCTCAACCACAGCCATGGGGAGGACATGGGCCGTGGCGCACCTCACTCTCGAAACCCAGGTACCCCTAGACGAGAGCCATCGGATGACCGATAAACAAGTAGAGGGGGTGAGGCCGCTACACGTGGGGGCTCGTGAGTCCGGGATGAAATGTGTATTGACCCTAAGGTTTGGAACGGCTGTGTCTGGACTTTGCTGCCCGGAGGAGGTCCGAGCGGGTCGGCCATGTGATTGGCCAAAGTGCGTCCCTGTGCTCAAAGTCGTGGAAATTTCTCTGAAAAACCGGGAAAGGCCTATGCAGAAAGAGCGGGAAGAGGGAGGAGTCCAGCCATGTGACGTACTACATGTGGGGACTTTTGCTGCACTGCGCCATGAGGCACCCCGTGACTGCGCAATTCGTGGGCGGAGGCTGGTGAAAGCCCGCGAAAACGTGCAAGTCGTGGGAGGAGTCTGGCCATGTGTGGAGATACACGTGGAGACTCCGGCGCGTGGTCAGTGCGTGATGGAACAGCAGGTGGTCGGGATGGCCTCAAGCTCCCCGTGGATGCCGGTACCTTACCCCACGAAAATGACTGCATTTGCTGCGCCCATTACAGACACGGGGATAAGGCTCAGGCCCCGAGGACAGTTGGCTCTGTATTCATGCAGAGACATGGAGGCCCTCGGTGTGATCTGTCCCGGATGCTCGGGACTGGTGGTCCAACTAAAGCCGTTCGGGCGATGTGAAGCGTGCAAAGAGTTTCTTTTTGAGGTCGAATCATCCACAGTAAGGCCCTGGGTCCTTCGCCTCAACTGCATCACAGGAACCGCCACTCCGGAGGGAGAGATCCAGGCCTTTGCGGAGGTCCCCGTGCGCGCTGACCAGGGCGACGGGACTGCCCAACCAGAGACTGAGAGAGAAAAATCCGAGGACGCTGCTTCGGTCACCACAGATTCCCTGCTACCACCTCCGAAGAGGAAAGTCGGCCTGGTACAGGCATCCTATGGTCGTGGTCGAGCTTCACCCCGCCGCTTGCCTGGCCTAGATGGCGCCGGTAGAGAAGAGAGTCCCGGACATCCCAGTTCTTCAGAAGGTCCAGGTGAGCCAGGGGCTGGGACTGTGGTGTTGGTTGGAGGTGTCGGGGGTCCACAGTCGGTGGAGCCCGCAAGGGAGGGTAGTTCTCCGTCTACTAAAGACTACCTTCCCGCTGAGATGTATGACACCTCCGACCTAGAGTCGCTGTCAGACTGTGGGGATGACGGAGAAATAGACAAACTGTTTCACCGAAAGGGCTGGGACAAACGCCCGCTACCTGTGCTATGTAAACCGCAGGATTCCCCTATGTCTATAGAGGACATTACGCCCCGGGCGAAGGCCCCGGAGCTCAGGAGGGAGTCTAGTCCTCCGATCAACCTTCCACATTCTACCACATCACCCGCTCTGATAGTGGGGATGCAGCGCGCTTCATTGCGGGCACCAAAGGAGAAGCCGTCCGAGACGGTGAAGGTACTTCGGCACCCGGAGGCCATCGTACAACCAGGGGAAGCCTCTGTTTTTGCCAGATCCAAGATTCTACTTGTAGGAGAAGAGAACTCCTATTTGTTTGCTTGTCAAACTCTCTGGAAGGAACATTCCCAGATACTCAGAACAGTGCCCTACTTTTTGTTTTGATTTGGGCTTTTCTTTTACTCACTGGAGACTTGGGAGCTGTTGTTTTTTTTTCTCCCTTTTCTTCATGTACCAAAGGCAAAGACTTTGGGGGTAAAGTCAGTGTTGGGAAAGCGGGAAGAATGAAGATCTCACCAAGTGTCATTACCGCAGCGCTGTCACCAGGTGGCAGTGTTGTGCAACGGTTGTTTGAAATTTTACACATGCATCACTTTACTTATTGGAGTGAGTGGGTCTCTCGGCTGACGGACCCAGTCATGCTAAGTTAACACAGAGTGTTAGGATGTTGTTTTTTTGTTTCCCTTCTGCAGGAGATTCGTCGGTCAAGACTACTGAGTATGGGGTGGTTCTTAGACAGTGACGGGAGGGATTGTATATGTGTACATGACAGATGTTTTATACAAAAGTTTTATTGTTTTATAGTTCCCTTTCCCTTGAGCAGGTCTTGGCACACACAGTATCCAAAATTTGAGGGATAGCCTCTGGGGCCCACTTCATGTCACCACTTCTTGGGAGACATGGGTGTGCACCTGATGCTGAGGACCAGCGTCAAATCACAGGGGGGAGTGTGTAGCGCGGTCTTCAGATTTAGTGGGATACACCTGGGGGTAGTGTGACCCAGGTGTGTAGTTATGACAGGGTTTAGACCCCTTTTTGCTATTCGTGGAGGATTGGGTGGTGTAATATTCTCCTTGGCCTGTGGGTGGTGGGGTACCTACAGGCTCCAGGCAGAATCACTACCGCAGTGCTACCCTTTTTTGTCCCTTTCCGGAGATGGTACGGCCGGGGCGGGGAACCCGCCGTGGTGTCGATGGGAGGAGATAAAAGGGGGGAGATGCCCTCACCACGAGGTCTTCGAGGATCATCCCTTCACGCACCCAGGCACCTTAGGCCTGGGTGCGGGCGGTTCGGGGTTCCGGCCCAGGCCCCTAGGCTTGGCCGGAATGGAGTTGGAATCCATCCCAGGCACCTTCAGCTTGGGGTGAGGTACTATGTCGTGGGCCTGGGACCTGGTGACTTTGACTGGGTCCCGCGAGGGTGAAGTGATTCCAGGGTGCCCCTTGCGAGGGGACCCGCATCTAAGGTGAGGAGGCCGGGGAGGTCACCCGTCTGAAGATTCCGGAGCAGCGTCAACCCGGTGACGGACGGGCCTCCGGTAACTCCCTTGGAGGGTCATCTTCCCCTGATAGAGGCCCCAGCGCAGCAAAGTTGTTCTAATCAAGACTCCTGCAACCCTTGGTCCTAGCACAGGGGGTGTAGGGACTACAATCAGTATAGTGCCTCGGCCTGCTCATCCCACCGTATCCTGCCATTACCCTGTTGTTGTGGAGCTACGAAATAAAACTGAGAGTTGGACTGTGATCGGTGTGTGGACTCTGTTAATGGGAGCAAAGGGAGATTCCAGCATAGCAGGACTAAGTTCCGCAACCCAATGCACATTTGGCCCGAGGAAGATATTGAAATTGGCCTTCACCTCAACCACAGCCATGGGGAGGACATGGGCCGTGGCGCACCTCACTCTCAAAACCCAGGTACCCCTAGACGAGAGCCGCTACACTAAGGAGTAACATAAGGTTTTATTTCTTCTAAAGGCTTTAATAGGAGTATGTTGAAAGACCTCAATCTGCGAGTAAGCACGCTTCAAAGGGGACCAGTGCTTGCTAATAATTTTATACACATGTTCACTGTAACTGTGGAATTGCATAGAAAAAGGTAATCGTACCGCAGATGATTTTTTTTCTATTTGTAGTTACCTTCTTTTCCCCTTGTTGTATTTTATTTAATTCTTGAAAAATTATTTTTTTAGGATATCCTCGTTCACGAAACTTAGAACACATTTCATTAATCCTTAAGTCCCTTATAGCCTCTTTCCTGACAATACGTTTCACTCGTAGAAGTTGACTTTTAATAATAGATCTAAATACATGGGGGGGATGAAAGCTGTCAAATAATAGTAATTGGTTTCTATCAGTTGGTTTAACATAAAGATCGGATTCCAATCGACCCTGTTCTATATAAATCCTGGTGTCTAAGAATGGAACTGACACTCCCCCAACATTCATTTTAAATTTAATTTCTGGACAGAAATTGCTCAACATGGCATCGAAGGTGATCAATGACTGAATGTCGCCACGCCATATCGCAAACACGTCATCAATATTTTTTATTTTTTATTATTTACTTTTTGCCTTTTTATAGGTTTGCATAAATTTCTGCGGAGTTGGGTTCTTTATTGGTAGATCTCTAAAAATGTATTTCTCTATATCCACCGATACACTGTATTGGGTTACTATGCATGATATATGGTTTGATGTGGGACAGTATGTCTTTTTTTGTTTAAACCTGCACAGGGTTATTTGAGTTTCTACTATCTGGTTGGATCGCTCCTCGTTCCAGCGAGATGGGATTCACCTATTTGGTTACACCCTCAGGTGTTAGGATATAGTAATGGTCTGTTTTGGATGTTACCTTTACACTTAGCCTGTTAGCCTGAGAAAGAGCAGGGATGCTCGCAACTGTACAGTAGCTATGCTTTTGAGTTTTCTGTCTACATATAGCATTGATTGAAGATCTACCAGTAAAGAAATTGTCGTTGCAAATTGGAGTGATTGTCCCTTTGTTGAGACTATTTGACTGTTGGTGGAAATTGGGAGTCCACCTTGACTTTCCTCCATTGGATTCCAAAAAGTAAGAGGGAAGTAACCCACCCAAAGTTTTTGATTTATATAACTCTCCGCGAGTAAGTTACTTCTATCAATATGGAAGCTAGTGGTTTTACTTTCTCATTTACTCAAGAGGAAGCCACGCACATTATGGCCCAGATCTCTGGATCGAGGAACTTTTTGATTGGAAATTCACCGGTTCATAATACCCGAACATGGGAAAAGTTACATAAGAAATATACATCACTTGAATTACATGGACATACCCTCGCCGAATACCATCGGGTGCAGAGAATCCCCAGAGGCCTTCGGGTAAGATTGACCCCTATGTTATTTAGCGATAATGAGGAATACAAAGCAACTTTCATGCAGATCCTCAATAAATGTTCCTTTGACCTGATGACATTAACCATTTCATATATCCATAAAGAACTGGCCGTTGTTTCAGAGCAACTTTCTAAAGTGGAACAGGATTTAAAAACCTCCATTACATCGGAAGAATTTGTTAAATTAAAGGAATCGGTCGACGAGATTGTGAACAAATACCGGGCCGACCTAGAGGTGAGAAAGCGTAATAAATTTGACCGGGATATTGAGGATTACGAAAGAAACCAAGTGTATCGCTGGCCACGCCAACATAACAGACGTGGTCGCTCTGACTATGGAGGAACCCGCAGAGATCTATCCGACAATTCCTCTGCCAACACGGATACTGATTCTTCATCCACTTTTTTAGCACAAGGTCGGAGAGGAGGATCTTCTCGGATGGAGACCCGATCCCGGGCAAACAGGGACGACGCATCCGGCTCAGATCGGTATCGTCCTCCTCTGGGCTACCGAAGCCGGGCCCGTCAGATCTGATTCATAACATTTCACGGCATGTCCTGTCTTCGGAGGAGGTAAGATTGATCAACCAAGGTCTCTCTTTTTGTCCTAAAAGCCACTTTAATGCATTTGAACTTGACCAGGACTTATACAGATTGTTCCGCAATATTAGATGGAGGGTGCATTTCACGCATAAACCTTTCATTGAAGAGGATCCCATTGATTGTATATTGAACTGCAAATCTCTAGGTGAAAACCAAATCGGTACCACCTACTACTTATGCCCCGGTTGAAACGTTTGTAAAAGAAGTCACTCGGGAGGTAAAAGAGCTGGTATCCCATATTGATTATAGGGACCATGTTTCCAACAATCTATCGCATCAAGAAAGAGTAGCTCTTAAAAACCATAGTCGCAGGGATGATGTGATATTCAAACCTGCGAACAAAGGGGGAAAAGTGGATCCTCAACTGTATGAGGAAGAGATCCTTCGTCAGTTGGATGATACATCTGTATATAAAAAAGTAACTATTGATCCTACTTGGCAAATAAGGAAACAGCTTGAAAACATCTTAAAACCAGCACTGAAAAATGGGGTAATCGCCCGTGACCTTTTTGAATTTCTTTTACCTGCCCACACATGGATACCAGTTTTATATATTTTACCTAAAATTCATAAGGATAGTCATCTTCCACTTGTCGTCCGATAGTATCGGGACACGATTCTATTTTTGTTCCCACTGCACAGTTCCTGGACAAAATCTTATCTCCCCTCATTAAGAATACAAGATCCTACATCAAGGACACTGATGATTTTCTACGGAAGATTAGGGAATATTCACGGTGTGAGGGGGATGAGATTTTGGTTACATGGGATGTCACTAGTTTGTATACATCGATTCCCCATCAAGCAGGCATTTGTGCTGCAATCAAGCTAATTAGAAGTAGTAATGAATATTCGCAAAACACAGATTTCTTTTTTTGAAAAATTATTTCAACTGTTATTGTCTAACAACTACTTTTTGTTTAAAGACCAGTTCTTTATACAACTAATGGGAGTCGCGATGGGCTCTAATGTCGCACAGCCATATGCATGCACATTTATGAATGAGTTTCAGCATAAATATGTTTTTCAGAATGAGTTATTTAACGAGCATTGTGTCACTTGGTGGCGTTTTATTGAAGACGTGTTTGCGATATGGCGTGGCGACATTCAGTCATTGATCACCTTCGATGCCATGTTGAGCAATTTCTGTCCAGAAATTAAATTTAAAATGAATGTTGGGGGAGTGTCAGTTCCATTCTTAGACACCAGGATTTATATAGAACAGGGTCGATTGGAATCCGATCTTTATGTTAAACAAACTGATAGAAACCAATTACTATTATTTGACAGCTTTCATTGCCCCCATGTATTTAGATCTATTATTAAAAGTCAACTTCTACGAGTGAAACGTATTGTCAGTAATGAGGCTATAAGGGACATATGGATTAATGAAATGTGTTCTAAGTTTCGTGAACGAGGATATCCTAAAAAATTCCGTTTTCAAGAATTAAATAAAATACAACAAGGGGAAAAGAAGGTAACTACAAATAGAAAAAAATCATCTGCGGTACGATTACCTTTTTCTATGCAATTCCACAGTTACAGTGAACATGTGTATAAAATTATTAGCAAGCACTGGTCCCTTTTGAAGCGTGCTTACCCGCAGATTGAGGTCTTTCAACATACTCCTATTAAAGCCTTTAGAAGAAATAAAACCTTACGTGACTCCTTAGCAGGGATGAGCCGAACACCCCCCTGTTCGGTTCGCACCAGAACCTGCGAACAGACAAAATGTTCGTGTAAACTTTAGAACCCTATTAAATACAATGGACTCGAACGTTCGAAATCTAAAGTGTTAATTATAAAGGCTGATATGCAAGTTATTGTCCTAAAAAGTGTTTGGGGACCCGGGTCCTGCCCCAGGGGACATGTATCAATGCAAAAAGAAGTTTTAAAAACTGCAGTTTTTTCGGGAGCAGTGATTTTAATAATGCTTAAAATGAAAAAATAAAAGTGAAATATTCCTTTAAATTTCGTACCTGGGGGGTGTGTATGATATGCATGTGAAGTGGCGCATGTTTCCCGTGCTTAGAACTGTCCCTGCAAAAAATGACATTTTTGAAAGAAAAAAAGTCACTTAAAACTGACTCGCGGCTATTAATGAATTGTCGGCTCCCGGCAATACATACAAAAGTCATTGATAAAAAAAAAAAAAAAGCGTGGGGGTTCCCCAGAATTCAATTACCAGGCCCTTCAGGTCTGGAATGGATATTAAGGGAACCCCGCCGCAAATTTAAAAAAAAATTGACGTGGGGTTCCCCCAAATATCCATTCCAGGCCCTTCAGATCTGGCATGGATTTTAAGGGGAACTCCACCCCAAATTTTAAGAAAATGGCGTGGAGTCCCCCTAAAAATCCATACCAGACCCCTTATCCGAGCACGCAACCTGGCCGGCCGCAGGGGAAAAGGGGGGGACGAGAGAGCGGCCCCCCTCCCTCCTGAACCGTACCAGGCCACATGCCCTCAACATGGGGAGGATGTCCCCATGTTGATGGGGACAAGGGCCTCATCCCCACAACCCTTGCCCGGTGGTTGTGGGGGTCTGCGGGTGGGGGGCTTATCGGAATCTGGAAGACCCCTTTAACAAAGGGGACCCCCAGATCCCGGCCCCCCCTATGTGAATTGGTAAGGGGTACATTGTACCCCTACCATTTCACGAAGAAAGCGTAAAAAAATGTTTAAAAAAACACACAAACACCTTGAAAAAGTCCTTTATTTAAAAAAAACAAACAAACATTCCAGCGGTGAAATCCAGTGTCCCGCGGCGATCCCGATGTCCAGCGCTGTCCGTCATTGGTTGTGCCTGAGCGGACCTGATGGGGAACTCCCTCTCAGTATTTTAAATGTATAGACCCGCCCCTTCTAAAGTTCCCCATCAGGTCCGCTCAGCGGACCAGATGCGGAACATGAGAAGGGGCGGGTCTATACATGTATTGCCAAAGTGAGAGCAGTTCCCCATCAGGTCCGCCCCCTCGGTATGTCGGACCCGCCTACATCATTGGCTTGAGCGGGGAACTTCCTTCACTATGTAAATTTAAATTACACAGTGAAGGAAGTTCCCCGCTCAAGCCAATGACGTAGGCGGGTCCGACATACCGAGGGGGCGGACTTGATGGGGAACTTTAGAAGGGGCGGGTCTATACATTTAAAATACTGAGAGGGAGTTCCCCATCAGGTCCGCTCAGGCACAACCAATGAAGGACAGCGCTGGACATCGGGATCGCCGCGGGACACTGGATTTCAGCGCTGGAATGTTTTTTTTTTTTTTTTTTTTTAAATAAAGGACTTTTTCAAGGTGTTTGTGTGTTTTTTTTTTTAATTTTTTTACGCTTTCTTCGTGAAATGGTAGGGGTACAATGTACCCCTTACCAATTCACATAGGGGGGGCCGGGATCTGGGGGTCCCCTTTGTTAAAGGGGTCTTCCAGATTCCGATAATCCCCCCGCCCGCAGACCCCCACAACCACCGGGCAAGGGTTGTGGGGATGAGGCCCTTGTCCCCATCAACATGGGGACATCCTCCCCATGTTGAGGGCATGTGGCTTGGTACGGTTCAGGAGGGAGGGGGGGCCGCTCTCTCGTCCCCCCCTTTTCCCCTGCGGCCGGCCAGGTTGCGTGCTCGGATAAGGGGTCTGGTATGGATTTTTAGGGGGACTCCACGCCATTTTTTTAAATTTTGGGGTGGAGTTCCCCTTAAAATCCATGCCAGATCTGAAGGGCCTGGAATGGATATTTGGGGGAACCCCACGTCAAATTTTTTTTTAATTTGCGGCGGGGTTCCCCTTAATATCCATTCCAGACCTGAAGGGCCTGGTAATTGAATTCTGGGGAACCCCCACGCTTTTTTTTTTTTATCAATGACTTTTGTATGTATTGCCGGGAGCCGACAATTCATTAATAGCCGCGAGTCAGTTTTAAAAGACTTTTTTTCTTTCAAAAATGACATTTTTTGCAGGGACAGTTCTAAGCACGGGAAACATGCGCCACTTCACATGCATATCATACACACCCCCCAGGTACGAAATTTAAAGGAATATTTCACTTTTATTTTTTCATTTTAAGCATTATTAAAATCACTGCTCCCGAAAAAACGGCCGTTTTTAAAACTTCTTTTTGCATTGATACATGTCCCCTGGGGCAGGACCCCGGTCCCCAAACACTTTTTAGGACAATAACTTGCATATAAGCCTTTATAATTAGCACTTTAGATTTCTCCCATAGATTTTTCGAATTTGCCGCGAACACCCCAATTTGTTCGCTGTTCGGCGAACGGGCGAACAGGCAATGTTCGAGTCGAACATGAGTTTGACTCGAACTCGAAGCTCATCCCTACTCCTTAGTAAGATCTGAATTTAGACCCAAAGAGCGGGAAGTAAAAGTGTCTTTTTTGGGAAAGAAAAGGAAAGGGTGTTTTCCCTGCCTGAATTGTATTCAGTGCAACCTTATGCGAAAGGGTGATCATTTCATCAATCCCAGTAATGGGGATAGGATTGCTATCATAAATTTATTTTCATGTCAGTCCTCTTATGTTGTATATATCCTTATTTACCCATGCAATATGATTTATGTTGGAGAAACTACCCAGAAGGATAAGGACAGAATTGCTCAACATCGCAGTACTATTAGACACAAACAGCCTGGTTTGCCTGTCTCCAGACATTTTCTGGAGAAGGGACACCGGGACTCAGATTTGCGCTTCATGATTTTGGAAGAGATTCCACGAGACAGAAGAGGGGGTGACAGAATACTGAAATTGAAACAAAGAGAGGTTTGGTGGATAAACAGGTTACAGTCCCTGCATCCGGAAGGGATGAACAGGGACTATGACCTGTACTTATTTTTGTAATGCTTTTGATTACTCTAGATTTTTTTTGTATATTCTTTTTTATAGATGGTGATCAAGTATGTTCCGATGGGGATCGTGAAATGAAAGAAAATATAGACTTATACTGGAACATTGTTCCCTGACAGATATGAACTATCTCTTTGAATCATGGAAACTTTTTCTATTCTAAAAAAAATTTTGCAGTGTTTTTTGAAGATATTTATTTTGTATTTTTTATTTTTTGCCTTTTTATAGGTTTGCATAAATTTCTGCGGAGTTGGGTTCTTTATTGGTAGATCTCTAAAAATGTATTTCTCTATATCCACCGATACACTGTATTGGGTTACTATGCATGATATATGGTTTGATGTGGGACAGTATGTCTTTTTTTGTTTAAACCTGCACAGGGTTAATTGAGTTTCTACTATCTGGTTGGATCGCTCCTCGTTCCAGCGAGATGGGATTCACCTGTTGGGTTACACCCTCAGGTGTTAGGATATAGTAAAGGTCTGTTTTGGATGTTACCTTTACACCTAGCCTGTTAGCCTGAGAAAGAGCAGGGATGCTCGAAACTGTACAGTAGCTATGCTTTTGAGTTTTCTGTCTACATATGGCATTGATTGAAGATATACCAGTAAAGAAATTGTCGTTGCAAATTGGAGTGATTGTCCCTTTGTTGAGACTATTTGACTGTTGGTGGAAATTGGGAGTCCACCTTGACTTTCCTCCATTGGATTCCAAAAAGTAAGAGGGAAGTAACCCACCCGAACTTTTTGATTCATATAACTCCCCGCGAGTATGTTACTTCTTTCAATATGGAAGCTAGTGGTTCTACTTTCTCATTTACTCAAGAGGAAGCCACGCACATTATGGCCCAGATCTCTGGATTGAGGAACTTTTTGATCTGAAATTCACCGGTTCACAATACACGAACATGGGAAAAGTTACATAAGAAATATACATCACTTGAATTACATAGACATACCCTCGCCGAATACCATCGGGTGCAGAGAATCCCCAGAGGCCTTCGGGTAAGATTGACCCCTACGTTATTTAGCGATAATGAGGAACACAAAGCAACTTTCATGCAGATCCTCAATAAATGTTCCTTTGACCTGATGACATTAACCATTTCATATATCCATAAAGAACTGGCCGTTGTTTCAGAGCAACATTCTAAAGTGGAACAGGATTTAAAAACCTCCATTACATCGGAAGAATTTGTTAAATTAAAGGAATCGGTCGACGAGATTGTGAACAAACACCGGGCCGACCTAGAGGTGAGAAAGCGTAATAAATTTGACCGGGATATCGAGGATTACGAAAGAAACCAAGTGTATCGCTGGCCGCCCCAACATAACAGACGTGGTCGCTCTGACTATGGAGGAACCCGCAGAGATCTATCCGACAATTTCTCTGCCAACACGGATACTGATTCTTCATCCACTTTTTTAGCACAAGGTCGGAGAGGAGGATCTTCTCGGATGGAGACCCGATCCCGGGCAAACAGGGACGACGCATCCGGCTCAGAACGGTATCGTCCTCCCCGGGGCTACCGAGGCCGGGCCTGTCAGATCTGATTCATAACATTTCACGGCATGTCCTGTCTTTGGAGGAGGTAAGATTGATCAACCGAGGTCTCTCTATCCACCGATACACTGTATTGGGTTACTATGCATGATATATGGTTTGATGTGGGACAGTATGTCTTTTTTTGTTTAAACCTGCACAGGGTTAATTGAGTTTCTACTATCTGGTTGGATCGCTCCTCGTTCCAGCGAGATGGGATTCACCTGTTGGGTTACACCCTCAGGTGTTAGGATATAGTAATGGTCTGTTTTGGATGTTACCTTTACACCTAGCCTGTTAGCCTGAGAAAGAGCAGGGATGCTCGCAACTGTACAGTAGCTATGCTTTTGAGTTTTCTGTCTACATATGGCATTGATTGAAGATATACCAGTAAAGAAATTGTCGTTGCAAATTGGAGTGATTGTCCCTTTGTTGAGACTATTTGACTGTTGGTGGAAATTGGGAGTCCACCTTGACTTTCCTCCATTGGATTCCAAAAAGTAAGAGGGAAGTAACCCACCCGAAGTTTTTGATTCATATAACTCCCCGCGAGTAAGTTACTTCTATCAATATGGAAGCTAGTGGTTCTACTTTATCATTTACTCAAGAGGAAGCCACGCACATTATGGCCCAGATCTCTGGATTGAGGAACTTTTTGATCGGAAATTCACCGGTTCACAATACACGAACATGGGAAAAGTTACATAAGAAATATACATCACATGAATTACATGGACATACCCTCGCCGAATACCATCGGGTGCAGAGAATCCCCAGAGGCCTTCGGGTAAGATTGACCCCTACGTTATTTAGCGATAATGAGGAACACAAAGCAACTTTCATGCAGATCCTCAATAAATGTTCCTTTGACCTGATGACATTAACCATTTCATATATCCATAAAGAACTGGCCGTTGTTTCAGAGCAACTTTCTAAAGTGGAACAGGATTTAAAAACCTCCATTACATCGGAAGAATTTGTTAAATTAAAGGAATCGTTCGACGAGATTGTGAACAAACACCGGGCCGACCTAGAGGTGAGAAAGCGTAATAAATTTGACCGGGATATCGAGGATTACGAAAGAAACCAAGTGTATCACTGGCCGCCCCAACATAACAGACGTGGTCGCTCTGACTATGGAGGAACCCGCAGAGATCTATCCGACAATTCCTCTGCCAACACGGATACTGATTCTTCATCCACTTTTTTAGCACAAGGTCGGAGAGGAGGATCTTCTCGGATGGAGACCCGATCCCGGGCAAACAGGGACAACGCATCCGGCTCAGAACGGTATCGTCCTCCTCGGGGCTACCGAGGCCGGGCCCGTCAGATCTGATTCATAACATTTCACGGCATGTCCTGTCTTTGGAGGAGGTAAGATTGATCAACCGAGGTCTCTCTTTTTGTCCTAAAAGCCACTTAAATGCATTTGAACTTGACCAGGACTTATACAGATTGTTCCGCAATATTAGATGGAGGGTGCATTTCACACATAAACCTTTCATTGAAGAGGATCCCATTGATTGTATATTGAACTGCAAATCTTTAGGTCTATGGGTGAAAACCAAATCGGTACCACCTACTACTTATGCCCCGGTTGAAACGTTTGTAAAATAAGTCACTCGGGAGGTAAAAGAGCTGGTATCCCATATTGATTATAGGGACCATGTTTCCAACAATCTATTGCATGAAGAAAGAGTAGCTCTTAAAAACCATAGTCGCAGGGATGATGTGATATTCAAACCTGCGGACAAAGGGGGAAAAGTGGTGATCATAGATCCTCAACTGTATGAGGAAGAGATCCTTCGTCAGTTGGATGATACATCTGTATATAAAAAAGTAACTATTGATCCTACTTGGCAAATAAGGAAACAGCTTGAAAACATCTTAAAACCAGCACTGAAAGATGGGGTAATCGCCCGTGACCTTTTTGAATTTCTTTTACCTGCCCACACACGGATACCAGTTTTATATATTTTACCTAAAATTCATAAGGATAGTCATCTTCCACCTGGTCGTCCGATAGTATCGGGACACGATTCTTTTTTTGTTCCCACTGCACAGTTCCTGGACAAAATCTTATCTCCCCTCATTAAGAATACAAGATCCTACATCAAGGACACTGATGATTTTCTACGGAAGATTAGCGAATATTCACGGTATGAGGGGGGTGAGATTTTGGTTACATGGGATGTCACTAGTTTGTATACATCGATTCCCCATCAAGCAGGCATTTGTGCTGCAATCAAGCTAATTAGAAGTAGTAATGAATATTCGGAAACACAGATTTCTTTTTTTGAAAAATTATTTCAACTGTTATTGTCTAACAACTACTTTTTGTTTAAAGACCAGTTCTTTATACAACTAATGGGAGTCGCGATGGGCTCTAATGTCGCACCGCCATATGCATGCACATTTATGAATGAGTATGAGCATAAATATGTTTTTCAGAATGAGTTATTTAACGAGCATTGTGTCACTTGGTGGCGTTTTATTGATGACGTGTTTGCGATATGGCGTGGCGACATTCAGTCATTGATTACCTTCGATGCCATGTTGAGCAATTTCTGTCCAGAAATTTAATTTAAAATGAATGTTGGGGGAGTGTCAGTTCCATTCTTAGACACCAGGATTTATATAGAACAGGGTAGATTGGAATCCGATCTTTATGTTAAACCAACTGATAGAAACCAATTACTATTATTTGACAGCTTTCATCCCCCCCATGTATTTAGATCTATTATTAAAAGTCAACTTCTACGAGTGAAACGTATTGTCAGTAATGAGGCTATAAGGGACATAAGGATTAATGAAATGTGTTCTAAGTTTCGTGAATGAGGATATCCTAAACAAATCATTTTTCAAGAATTAAATAAAATACAACAAGGGGAAAAGAACGTAACTACAAATAGAAAAAAAATCATCTGCGGTACGATTACCTTTTTCTATGCAATTCCACAGTTACAGTGAACATGTGTATAAAATTATAAAATTATTAGCAAGCACTGGTCCCTTTTGAAGCGTGCTTACCCGCAGATTGAGGTCTTTCAACATACTCCTATTAAAGCCTTTAGAAGAAATAAAACCTTACGTGACTCCTTAGTAAGATCTGAATTTAGACCCAAAGAGCGGGAAGTAAAAGTGTATTTTTTGGGAAAGAAAAGGAAAGGGTGTTTTCCCTGCCTGACTTGTATTCAGTGCAACCTTATGCGAAAGGGTGATCATTTCATCAATCCCAGTAATGGGGATAGGATTGCTATCATGTCAGTCCTCTTATGTTGTATATATCCTTATTTGCCCATGCAATATGATTTATGTTGGAGAAACTTCCCAGAAGATTAAGGACAGAATTGCTCAACATCGCAGTACTATTAGACACAAACAGCCTGGTTTGCCTGTCTCCAGACATTTTCTGGAGAAGGGACACTGGGGCTCAGATTTGTGCTTAATGATTTTGGAAGAGATTCCACGACACAGAAGAGGGGGTGACAGGATACTGAAATTGAAACAAAGAGAGGTTTGGTGGATAAACAGGTTACAGTCCCTGCATCCGGAAGGGATGAACAGGGACTATGACCTGTACTTATTTTTGTAATGCTTTTGATTACTCTAGATTTTTTTTGTATATTCTTTTTTATAGATGGTGATCAAGTATGTTCCGATGGGGATCGTGAAATGAAAGAAAATATAGACTTATACTGGAACATTGTTCCCTGACAGATATGAACTATCTCTTTGAATCATGGAAACTTTTTCTATTCTAAAAAAATTTTTGCAGTGTTTTTTGAAGATATTTATTTTGTATTTTTTATTTTTTGCCTTTTTATAGGTTTGCACAAATTTCTTCGGAGTTGGGTTCTTTATTGGTAGATCTCTAAAAATGTATTTCTCTATATCCACCGATACACTGTATTGGGTTACTATGCATGATATATGGTTTGATGTGGGACAGTATGTCTTTTTTGTTTAAACCTGCACAGGGTTAATTGAGTTTCTACTATCTGGTTGGATCGCTCCTCGTTCCAGCGAGATGGGATTCACCTGTTGGGTTACACCCTCAGGTGTTAGGATATAGTAATGGTGTGTTTTGGATGTTACCTTTACACCTAGCCTGTTAGCCTGAGGAAGAGCAGGGATGCTCGCAACTGTACAGTAGCTATGCTTTTGAGTTTTCTGTCTACATATGGCATTGATTGAAGATATACCAGTAAAGAAATTGTCGTTGCAAATTGGAGTGATTGCCCCTTTGTTGAGACTATATATATATATATATATATATATATATATATATATATATATATATATATTAAAGCTTTTAAACGCAAATGGGTCAAAACTGTGCTAAACGCGGCATGTAAATGTTTTTTTTTACAGCTCTAACGCTGGAGCCTCAAAAAACACTTATAAAAGCAGCTGTAAAAACGTCCGTGGGCATGAGGCTTTATCCTTTGGAGATTGACTTTTCTTTATTCATCACTATTTATATATTATTGGTACACTTTAACTGTATTATTAGCGCTACAATTCACACCAGCCATTACTTTTGAATTTTTGTCACATTCTTTTGCAGCAGCTTTATTGTTTGTATTTGGGTTAGCGCAGTAATCACTTGCAATTCCCATTGTAGCGGGTATGTACTTTCCCGGGTGTGAATTTGAACCTGACAGAGACATTGGTGATGTGTAATTCCCTGCAGCCCAGCGGGTGGCGCTGTTGCCCTGGGCTGGGGTTGAATCATTGCTGTGTGTCGCGCCTCCTTTTTGTCCTCCCTCGGCAGCAGTATGGTGGGGCGGGGAACCCGCCGTGCTTGCTGGGAGAGGGTATAAAGGGGCCGGCCATCTTTGTCACGGGGTCGGAGTCCAGGGCACCTTTAGCCTGTGGACGGTGGTTTGTGTCGGTTCTCTAGGCGGGCTTAGGCCTAGAGGACAGCCGGAGGTCGTGTTCCATCCCAGGCACCTTTAGCCTGGGGTGAGGTACTCAGATGGAGGTCCGGAGCTCAGTGCCCAACACTGAGTTCCGCGAGGGAAGGAGATCCTAGGGAACCCCGGGAGTGGGCACCCGAATCCGGAAGGCGTAATGGATCAGGGGGAGCTCCTCATTCAAAGACCTGGTGCAGAAGATTGCCAGTGACGGGTGAGTCTCTCACCGGAGACCGCCTGGAAGGAAATTCCCCCTCGTTCGGAGACCGCAACCCACTTTCAGGAAGGAAAGTGGAGAATACATTGTGTCTGGGCCTATTCGCATCCACAACTCCTTTTTCTGTTCTGTTTCTACCAAGGGAGTTCAACTGATTGTGTTCATTCAAGAAGAATAAAGGAGTGTTGAACTTTAACGGTGTGGGGCTCATTTCCTGACAGACATTGTTCAAGGTAACTCTTGGTGGAGGCTCCAGGTGCACAACACTTACCCGAAGGTAAAAGAACTTTGCTTGTATCACACTGACACCTGTGGTGAAGGCCAGGCGTGGTGTCCCCGCTCCCTTCCCCTTTAAAAGATACCCCTAGACAAGAGAGAGACGAGCTGAAGACAGAGAGGGGTGTGAGGAGGGCGCTACACGTGGGGGCTCGGGTCCGGTATAGTGTTTGTGCACCACAGTATTGAATGTGTCTGCTGGAAAAGTTACGTGAGTAGGCAGGCCTTCATTGGCCGAAGTGCATCGCTGCTCGAAGTCGTGGACATGACCCAATGAAAGGAAAGGCCCGTGCAGAAGAGTGGAAAAAGGGGGAAGGTCAGCTGTGTGAAGTACTACACGTGGGGGCTTCTATTACACTGCACCACCAGGCACACCCCCACCGCTTAGTTCGTGGGCGTGACTCAGAAACAGAAAAGAAGAAAAGCCCACAAACTGGAGCAATGGGGAGGAGTCCAATACGTGTGAAGGACTACACGTGGGACATTGGCGCAAAAACTCAGCAGTGTGCGATGGATCAGCAACAGGTCGTCATGTTCGGACATACATCGTGTATTCCAGTTCACCCTTCCACCACGACATTGTCTGCTGCTGCTCCGGTAACAGATACGGGGATCCGGCTAAAGCCAAGGGGTCGATTCGCCCTGTATTCGTGCATGGACGTTGAGGCCCTGGGTGTGATTTGTCCCGGCTGTTCGGGACTGGTGTGCCAGCTGAAGCCATTCGGGCGATGTGAGTCCTGTGGGGAGTTCCTGTTCGAAGTGGATCCGACGGTTGAGAAGCCGAGAACCATCTACCCCGGCCGTGCTGCGGGCAACACCACTCAGAGAGGAGGAATCACTGCTGTGACAGCCATCCCTGCGCACACTGCAGCGACCGCGGAGGAGATCGTAAAAAACTCAACGGGAGAAATCCGAGGATGCTGACTCGGTCACCACGATCTCGCAGCGTCCACCACCGAAGAGAAAGACCGGCATGGTAGCCCCGACCAGCGGTTGTGGTGGACCGTCTCGCCTGCTTACGCCCGGCCCGGATGGATCCGTCGACAAGAGTTCTGGACGTCCCGTTTCAAGTAAAGGCAGAGGTAAGCCTGGCGGAGAGATTTGGTGTGGGGGAAGAGGTGAAAGCTCAGTCTCCACTACAGGATACCTGCCTGCGGAGGAGTGTGACACCTCTGACCTAGAGTCGCTCTCGGACATGAGAGATGATGTTGCGATAGATGAACTGTTTGCAGAAAAGGGCTGGGACAAAGTACCTCTCGCTTCATTCCGGAGGACCTGGGATCCACCCATGTCTACAGGGGAAAGTACACCCCGGGTGGAGGCACCAGTGCCTGAAGAGAGGTCCCATCCCCAGCCTGTCTCTACATCCCCGGTGCCATCTGTACCGAAGACTGGGGAAAAGAGACTGTTACTGCGGGCACCAATGCCCAGATCATATGTAATCAAGGTCCCTCGCCACCCGGACTCAATAGTTTTGCCTGGCGAAGGGGACAAAGCTACCATGCCTCCTTTGGCGAGACTACAACGCCTATTTGGCCAGATGGTTGCTGCGGACTACGGATGGGAATATCCGTACTTGTCGAAGGAACTGCTCTATGAGGTAAAAGTGTGCCGGGAGCGCTGGTACAATGACTTTGTGTGGACCCACCTTCAGGTTCCCCACGCCCGCAGGTACCTGGCATGCTCTCCAAAGGCCTGAGTGAGTGAGTGAGTGAGAACTTGTATAGCGCTACAATTGCGAACTAAATCGCCTCTCAACGTTTTAAAGACTGCAAGGCAGAATGGATGTTGGGACGGCACATCCATGCAGATAAGGTGTTGATCCGGCGCAAGGAAGGAGAAGATGTGGAGTATCATCTGGAGACTATGGATCAGCCCTTGAAGCCACTTGTTCTGCCGCACCCCTGTTTTTACCTGTAGGAGAGAAGAGACTTCGTTCTTATCATGCTGTTGAACTTTCTGGGGCCCCTTGCTTTTGTGCCCGGGGAAGTGAGGGACTGTTCCTGTTGTTCCTCACTTTCTGTAAGAGATCATGGACTCTGGGTAGATAGGGCCAAAGAAAAGAGGAAAAGTTCCATGAGTGCAGTTACCACGGTGCTGTCACCAGGTGGCAGTGTTGCGCAACGTTAAAACACTTTTCACGCACTCACTCTTTGGAGAAAAGGGATTTCTTCCTGGAGAAGTTTATTTTCTCTCACACGAATACAGGTGTCAGGGTTATATGTGTTAATCCTTTCTTTTCCCTCTGTAGGAGAGCATCCCATCAAGACCACTGAGGATGGGGTGGGTCTTAGTCAGGATGGGGGGGGGGAGGGAAGTCAAATGTGAATATGTGATTCAAAGTTATGAGTCAATGCTGTTGTTTCTCTTCTGTCTTAATTCCTTTTCTTACAAGGCTCAGACACCATGTTTCAGTTGAATAGTTTTTCTAAAAGTATTTTTTGTACAATTGTTAGTCGGTTTCTGGATTGGATTATGTCAGCCGTTGAGGGCATGATTTACTCCAGACACTGGGGACCAGTGTCAAACCACCAGGGGGAGAGTGTAGCGGGTATGTACTTTCCCAGGTGTGAATTTGAACCTGACAGAGACATTGGTGATGTGTAATTCCCTGCAGCCCAGCGGGTGGCGCTGTCGCCCTGGGCTGGGGTTGAATCATTGCTGTGTGTCGCGCATCCTTTTTGTCCTCCCTTGGCAGTGGTATGGTGGGGCGGGGAACCCGCCCTGCTTGCTGGGAGAGGGTATAAAGGGGCCGGCCATCTTTGTCATGGGATCGGAGTCCAGGGCACCTTTAGCCTGTGGACGGTGGTTCATGTCGGTTCTCTAGGCGGGCTTAAGCCTAGAGGACAGCCGGAGGTCGTGTTCCATCCCAGGCACCTTTAGCCTGGGGTGAGGTACTCAGATGGAGGTCCGGAGCTCAGTGCCCAACACTGAGTTCCGCGAGGGAAGGAGATCCTAGGGAACCCCGGGAGTGGGTACCCGAATCCGGAAGGCGTAATGGATCGGGGGAGCTCCTCATTCGAAGACCTGGTGCAGCAGATTGCCAGTGACGGGTGAGTCTCTCACCGGAGACCGCCTGGAAGGAAATTCCCCCTCGTTTGGAGACTGCAACCCACTTTCAGGAAGGAAAGTGGAGAATACATTGTGTCTGGGCCTATTCGCATCCACACCTCCTTTTTCTGTTCTGTTTCTACCAAGGGAGTTCAACTGATTGTGTTCATTCAAGAAGAATAAAGGAGTGTTGAACTTTAACGGTGTGGGGCTCATTTCCTGACAGACATTGTTGAAGGTAACTCTCGGTGGAGGCTCCAGGTGCACAACACTGACCCGAAGGTAAAAGAACTTTGCTTGTATCACACTGACACCTGTGGTGAAGGCCAGGCGTGGTGTCCCCGCTCCCTTCCCCTCTAAAAGATACCCCTAGACAAGAGATAGACGAGCTGAAGACAGAGAGGGGAGTGAGGAGGGCGCTACACCATGTTAGGTATCTATTTACTCTGTGTATCATCATCCTTTATGTTTTGCCAAATTGGTAGTTTAATGTGTTTGCGTTCACTAAAACTCATTAACCATCTCAATACAGGGCACTTTCACCCCCTTCCTACCCAAGCCATTTTTCAGCTTTTAGCGCTGTCACAATTTGAATGACAATTTTGCGGTCATGCAACACTGTTCCCAAATTAAATGTTTACAATTTATTCCCCACAAATATAGCTTTCTTTTGGTGGTATTTGATTACCTCTTCGGTTTTTATTTCTTGCGCTATAAACAAAAGAAGAGACAAGTTTGAAAAAACACAATTTCTCTTTCGTCCATGGACAGACACAGCTTCCTTAATTCTTGACATTAGGGTTATGTTCCGTCTATTAGGGGAGGACTAGACAGACATGCTAGATATTTAAAAACATGTAACTATAGCAAAGCTGAACAGCCCCGCCCAGGGGGCGGTCCCTCTGGTCATAACCCCACACCCTGCACTCACAGCTCAGTTTATTTTTACCTCAGAACGAATCTGCGCCATTTTGGATGCGCCGGTGCCATTTTCCTGTAGCCGCGCGGTTCCTAATGCTAATACAGCTGGCGGCCATTTTCTTGTAGCCGCGCAGTTTCTATTGCTCATACAGCGGACAGACATTTTTTTATAGCTTGCGCTCTTTTTTTCTGAGGCAGCCGGCGGCCATCTTTTTGGGGTTTTAACGTGGTTTTGGCCTCTAGCGCTAGTTTTGTCATTCTGAACGGCGCGAACGGCAGAGCACCTGAGAGACACCTCAGGTACACACTGTGCAGGAGTTAGAGCAGATTGCAGTGCTGAGCAGTGCCTGGGTCATGGCGGTAAGTCCTCTGGGAATACCCCTCGGTCTGTTGCAGCTAGGAGGGTGGGCCTTTTTGCACCTTGACTTAGTCCCTGAGTGGCTGTCAAGTGAGCGGGTCAGCATGGCGCTTCTTCCCCAGACGTTCCGGTGCTAGCAACCAGTGCCCCTGCACCTGCGGTACCTATGGACACTTGGTCGGCATTCCTGGAATCATTTGTTGCCAGGGTGGAGGCGGTGTGTGGGCGAAAGGGGGGTAAAAAATGCCCCCACCCTCCACAATCTTCTGGGGAAAGCTCTGACTCAGACTCTGGCCTGGCTGTGGCACAGGACCCCTGTTCTGAAGTGTCAGAGTATGCGGCCCAGGACCATTCGGACAGTAAGGAAGACTCAGTGTCCGGGTCAGCGCAGGAGAAGGCGCTTGTTGGAGCACTTATCACCGCCGTGCGGGAAACCCTCAAGCTGGAGGATGCGGCTGGGGCATCTACTGAGGTGTCGGTCCCTTTTGGGTCCCACAAGCCGACCCGCACTACTAAGGTGTTTCCTTATATAACTTATTTTGATAAGTTTATTGACACAGAATGGGAACGACCACAGAGGACCTTTTCGGTCCCAAAACCCATGGCGATCCTTTACCCCTTTGAGGAGAGCCTTCTGAAAAAATGGACATCTCCCCCGGTTGTGGACCCCCCGGTATCCAGGTTAAACAAGGTAACCACGATTCCGGTAGAGGGGACCCCTTCATTTAAGGATCCTGCAGATAAGAGGTCCGAAGCGGTGGCCCGGTTGGCCCGGTCCATGTTCACCATGCTGGGGTCAGCATTACGGGCAGTTTTGGCTGCGGCCCTGGTGTCACAGACACCGAGAGTTGGAGAAGAAACAGGTTTCCCTGGTCTGCGTAGAACTGGCCGACCAGTTGGTGCATGGCCTCAAATATTTGCGATGCAGCCCTGGATACAGCTCTCCTGATTTCCAGAGCCTCAGTATCTGCTGTGGTACTGCGTCGCCTTATATGGCTAAAATGCTGGTCCATGGACCAGACTTCCAAGAAGGCTCTGGCGGATTTGCCCTTCCAGGGAGAGAGGCTATTTGGAGCCTCGCTGGACGACAAGAATGTCACAGGGGTTAAGAGCACACTGCTCCCGCAATCCTGAAAAGGTAAGGAGCCTCGCCGTAGGCCAGGGCCCTCCTTTTCTGCTCAGAATCGTTTTTTTCATCAGTCCGGGCCCGCAGGTAAGGGTTCCCTGGCCAACAAGGGGCCAGCTGAGGGACATAAGCGTCCCTGGGTTTGCAAGCCAAACAAGCCTGTGAACAAATCTGCTACTGCATGAAGGTTTGCCCCCGCCCGACTGTAGGGTCGCCTTTGCGAGTTTGCAGCTCCATGGTCCTCCCTGCTTTCCGACCAGTGGGTTTGCGAAGTGGTTTCATCAGGGTACAAGATAGAATTTCTTTCTTGTCCACCAAACAGATTTTTTCCCTCCAACCATCATCTTCTTCCGGCTCGTCGGAATGCCCTATTTGGAGCAGTGCAGGACCTGCTGAGGCACGGGGTAATAGTACCTGTGCCGCTGCCGGAAAGGTTTCAGGGATTCTACTCCAATCTGTTTGTAATCCCAAAGAAGGACGGGGTCCGTCCAATCCTGGACCTCAAGGCCCTCAACTCCTTTGTAAAAGTACGAAGGTTCAGGATGGAATCAGTTCACTCTGTGGTCGCTGCACTCCATCCAGGGGATTTTCTGGCGTCCTTGGACATCAAGGACGCATACTTGCATGTCCCAATATATGTCGGGCATCAGAGATTTCTGCGCTTTGCAGTCGGGGACAATCACTACCAATTTGTGGCTCTCCCTTTTGGCCTGGCATCGGCACCAAGGGTTTTCACCAAGGTGCTCGCCCCGATTATGGCCTTGCTGAGACAGCGAGGAATCGCTATCGTGGGCTACCTGGACGACCTCCTTCTGAGAGCTGCTTCAGACTCAGAATTGGAGGAGGATGTGGCAATTGCCAGTCAGACCCTTCAGGAATGTGGTTGGGTACTGAGCCTGGAATACCTGGGCTTGATCCTGGACTCAGAGGCGAGAGTTTTTTTCCCTTTGGAAAAATTGCAGACTCTTCGGGCAGCGGTGAAGCTGTTGGCATCCCGCAGGTGGTCATCGCTGCACTTTTGCATGCAAGTCCTGGGTCTAATGGTAGCCTCCTTTGAGGCGGTACTGTATGCTCAATTCCACACTCGAGTCTTGCAGAAGGAGATCCTGTCCAAGTGGGACAAGTCTCCGTTGTCCCTGGATTGTCAAATCTGGGTGAGCCAACTAGTCAGGACTTCCCTGGTCTGGTGGCTGAGATCTCCGGCCCTTCAGTCAGGAAAGTCGTTCCTTCCCTTTCACTGGACAGTGATCATGATGGACGCCAGCCTGACCGGTTGGGGGGGAGTTTGGGGTGTTCAGGTGACACAAGGTCGCTGGACGCAGGAAGAATCCCATTTGCCGATCAATGTGCTGGAACTTCGGGCGATCAGGCAGTGCCTCTCCACAGGGTCACAGAGGCTACAGGGGCATCCAGTCAGGATCCAGTCGGACAACGCCACGTCGGTGGCGTATGTCAACCATCAAGGAGGAACAAGAAGCTCGGCTGCAGCATCGGAGGTCGCTCACCTTCTGCGGTGGGCAGAACGGAGCGTGCCGGCTCTATCAGCCGTATACATTCCGGGCGTAAAAAACTGACAAGCGGACTACCTAAGTCGCCAGATGCTGGACCAAGGAGAAGGGTCGCTACACCCGGATGTGTTTCGACTCCTTTGCCTGAAATGGGGCACGTCAGACGTGGATCTCCTGGCTTCTCGACCCAATCGGAAGGTATTGAGGTTTGTGGCCAGGTCCAAAGATCCCTGGGCGGACGCAACAGACGCATTGGTGGCTCCGTGGGGACAGTATCGGCTAATTTATGCTTTCCCCCCACTGAAACGTCTTCCTCGTCTGCTCCGCAGAGTGGAGACCGAGGGGATTCCGGTGATTCTAATTGCCCCAGATTGGCCTTGGCGTCCCTGGTACCCCGACCTAGTACGCCTGGTGGCGGATGCCCCTTGGCGACTGCCGATGCGAGAGGACCTTCTGTCGCAAGGTCCTATACTTCATCCTGCTTTCCAGTCGCTGGCTTTAACGGCATGGCTGTTGAAAGTCAGGTTTTGAGGGACTGAGGCCTGTCGGATTCAGTAATTTCCACCACGCCGAGGGCATGGAAGTCATCTTCTCGGAAGATCTATCATCACACGTGGAAGGCCTACATCTCTATGTGTGAGGAGATAGGGTGGCGTCCACGGGCATATTCGGTTTCCAGGATCCTGCTGTTTTTACAGCGTGGAGTGGATCAGAAACTTGACTTAAGCACCATTAAGGGGCAGATTTCAGCCTTGGCTGTTTTCTTTCAACGACCCTTGGCGGCTCATTCACTGGTGAGTACATTTGGGCAAGGGGTCCGACATGTGGCTCCTCCGGTTCGACCACCACTACCTCCGTGGGATTTAAATATGGTGCTCTCCGTACTTCAGAAACCTCCCTTTGAGAACATCAGAGAGATTCCTTTTTTGACACTCTCTCAGAAAGTTGCCTTTCTGGTGGCTATTACATCTGTCTGGAGGGTTTCTGAGTTGGCGGCCTTGTCTTGCAAGTTCCCTACTTGATCCTCCATAAGGATAAATCGGTGCTATGCCCGCAGCCTTAGTTTCTTCCGAAGGTGCTTTCGGCTTTTCATCTAAATGAGGACATTGTACTTCCATCCTTGTGTCCTCGGCCGTCGCATCCCAAAGAGGTTGCTTTACATTCCTTGGACGTGGTACGTGCTCTGCGGGTGTATCTGTCTGCTACGGCTCCGTTTCGGAAGTCAGACTCACTGTTTGTGTCGGTAACTGGTTTAAAGAAAGGCCTGGCGGTCTCGTCGGCCACCATTTCTCGGTGGATCAGACAGATTGTGATTCAGGCTTATGCCCTTAAAGGGCGGGCGCCTCCCTTTCCTGTCACGGCGCATTCGACCAGGGCAATCGGTGCCTCCAAGCGTCTGTCTCACAGGTGTGTAAGGCGGCGACCTGGTCGTCCGTTCACACTTGTACTAAGTTTTACAAGGTTGACGTGCATGCATCTGCGGATGCTTGCTTCGGCCGCAAGGTTTTGCAGGTGGCTGTTTAACCACTTAACGACCGCCCCACTGTAAATATACGTCAGCAGAATGGCACCGACAGGCAGAATCACGTACATATATGTGATTGCCTTTGTATAGTTGGGGGGTCCGATCGGACCCCCCTTCTTTACAGTGGGTGGTCGTTTTACCTTCGGGAGCGATCCGGCATGAGGGGACGGCCGTTCGATTCCGGCCACCCCCTCTCGATCGCTCCCGGCGAATGAGAGAGCTTCCCCTGCCTGCCAGGAAGGAGGAAGTGATGTCATCTCTCCTGGGGCGCTCACATATACCGAGCGCCGTACAGGAGAAGATGCCAGGTTAGTACACACAACACTACACTGACACCAGGACACATAGGCACATAAATCGCCCCCCAGGCCCCCCCAGACACCCCCAGATCACCCCCCAGCCCCCCCCAGCCCCCAGTCAAAGTGTCACTGATTGCAGTGACCATTTATTTAGTGATCACTGCAATCAGTGACATTTGTGACTGTAAAAGTGTCACTACATTTAGTTTTAGGTCCAGTGTAGCCCCCTAACCCCCCCTAATAAAGGTTTAACCCCCTGATCACCCCCCAGATAACCCTTTCACCCCCTAGCACCGCCGTCACTAAGCAATCATTTTTCTGATCGATGTCTTAGCGTCGGTGATGCTGATCGGTAGCCAGTAATTTTTTTTAGGTTCGCCGCAGGTTTTTATAGCGTCGGGTACCCCCATATATTACCTAATGAAGGTTTAACCCCCTTGATCGCCCCCCAGGTAACCCTTTCACCCCCTATCACCACTGTCACTAAGTTATAATTTTTCTGATCGATGTCTTAGCGTCGGCGATGCTGATCGGTAGCCAGTAATTTTTTTTAGGTTCGCCGCAGGTTTTTATAGCGTCGGGTACCCCCATATATTACCTAATAAAGGTTTAACCCCCTTGATCACCCCCCAGGTAACCCTTTCACCCCCTAGCACCGCCATCGCTATGCGATCATTTTTCTGATCGATGTCTTAGCGTCGGTGATGCTGATCGGTAGCCAGTAATTTTTTTTAGGTTCGCCGCAGGTTTTTATAGCGTCGGGTACCCCCATATATTACCTAATAAAGGTTTAACCCCCTTGATCGCCCCCCCAGGTAACCCTTTCACCCCCTATCACCACTGTCACTAAGCGATAATTTTTCTGATCGATGTCTTAGCGTCGGTGATGCTGATCGGTAGCCAGTAATTTTTTTTAGGTTCGCCGCAGGTTTTTATAGCGTCAGGTACCCCCATATATTATCTAATAAAGGTTTAACCCCCTGATCGCCCCCCAGGTAACCCTTTCACCCCCTATCACCACTGTCGCTAAGCAATCGTTTTTATGATCGTTGTCTTAGTGTCGGTGATGCCGATAGGTAGCCAGTAATTTTTTTTTAGGTTCGCCGTCAGGTTTTTATATAGCGTCAGGTACCCCCATATATTACCTAATAAAGGTTTTAACCCCCTAATTGCCCCTAGTTAACCCTTTCACCAGTGATCATCATATAAGTGTTACGGGTGACGCTGGTTAGTTAGTTTGCTTTTTATAGTGTCAGGGCACCCGCCGTATATAACCCAATAAAGGTTTAACCCCCTGATCGCCCGGCGGGTGATATCAGTTAGGTTTTAGCGTCAGAGAGGGTCTGCGTCACACCCCAGGCAGCGTCAGGTTAGTGCCAGTAGCGCTAACACCCACACGTGAAGCATACACCCCCCTTAGTGGTATAGTATCTGAACAGATCAATATCTGATCTGATCAGATCTATACTAGCGTCCCCAGCAGTTTAGGGTTCCCAAAAACGCACTGTTAGTGGGATCAGCCCAGATACATGCTAGCACCTGCGTTTTGCCCCTCCGTCCAGCCCAGGCCACCGAAGTGCAGTATCGATCGATCAGTGTCACTTGCAAAACACAACACACATAACTGCAGCGTTCGCAGAGACAGGCCTGATCCCTGCGACTCCAGTGCTGTAGGAGGTGATTTCACCACCACAGTTAAAAAAAAAAAGCATATATGCCGAAGCATTGGGGCAGCAGGAGCGGAGGAGCGATTTTGCTCCTAATGCCGCGTATATACGGTCGAAATTCCGACGGAGGCTTGCCCGTGGAAAATTCTGACCATGTGTACGCGGCATAACTTTTGCGAGAAGATGCCCCCATGCTTCGGCATATATAAATGGTGCATGTATGCCCATCATTAGAAGTGGGTGGATGAAGGGCGGTATTCTAATGGTGGGCATACCCACCGATCAATCTTTTTTTTTCGTTCAGCCAACAGGCTGCATGAAAAAAAAGATTACAATACATGTCCAACAAGGACCAGCAACGTACTGGTATGTTGCTGGATTTGAATGTTTATACCAGAATGATGCCTGCGGGTTTAGGTATCATCTTGGTATCATTCTTTTCAGCCAGCGGCCGGCTTTCATGTAAAAGCAATCCTAGTGGCTAATTAGCCTCTGGACTGCTTTTACAAGCAGTGGGAGGGAATGTCCCCCCGGATATAAAAAGCGCCATTGGGAAATTGGGAAAGCATTTTATCACACCGATCTTGGTGTGGTCAGATGCTTTGAGGGCAGAGGAAAGATCTAGGGTCCAATAGACCCCAGTTTTTTCAAAAAAGAGTACCTGTCATTACCTATTGCTATCATAGGGGATATTTACATTCCCTGAGATAACAATAAAAGTGATAAAAATAAATAAATATGGAAGCAACAGTTTAAAAATAAAATAAAAAAGCAAAATTAATAATAAAAAAAAAAAAAAAAAAAAAAAAAAAGCACCCCTGTCCTGCCCTGCTCTTGCCCAATGGCGAACGCAAGCGTCGGTCTGGCGTCATATGTAAACAGCAATTGCACCATGCATGTGAGGTATCACCGTGAAGGTCAGATCGAGGGCAGTAAATTTTAGCAGTAGACCTCCTCTGTAAATCTAACGGGGTAACCTGTAAATGCTTTTAAAGGCTTTTAAAAATGTATGTAGTTTGTCGCCAATGCGCGTTTGTGCGAAATTTTAAAGCATGTCGTGTTTGGTATCTATGTACTCAGCCTAAGATCATCTTTTTTATTTCATCAAACATTTGGGCAATATAGTGTGTTTTAGTGCATTAAAATTAAAAAAAGTGTATTTTTTCACAAAAAAATGCGTTTGAAAAATCGCTGCGCAAATACTGTGTAGAAAAAAAAATGCAACACCCACCATTTTATTCTGTAGGGCCTTTGCTTTAAAAATATATATAATGTTTGGGGGTTCAACATAATTTTCTTGCAAAAAAAAATATGTTTTCATGTAAACAAAAAGTGTCAAAAAGGGCTTTGTCTTCAAGTGGTTAGAAGAGTGGATGTAAGCTTCCTAATGTTGTGTATAAAATGCCAGAACAGTCCAAAACCCCCCCAAATGACCCCATTTTGGAAAGTAGACACCCCAAGCTATATACTGAGAGGCATGTCGAGTCCATGGAATATTTTATATGTTGACACAAGTTGCGGAAAAAATACAATTTTTTTTTTTTTTTTTGCACAAAGTTGTCACTAAATGATATATTGCTCAAACATGCCATGGGCATATGTGGAATTACACCCCAAAATACATTCTGTTGCTTCTCCTGAGTACGGGGATACCACATGTGTGAGACTTTTTGGGAGCCTAGCCGCGTACGGGACCCCAAAAACCAAGCACCGCCTTCAGGCTTTCTAAGGGTGTCAATTTTTGATTTCACTTCTCACTGCCTATCACAGTTTCGGAGGCCATGGAATGCCCAGATGGCACAAAACCCCCCCAAATGACCCCATTTTGGAAAGTAGACACCCCAAGCTATTTGCTGAGAGGTATTGTGAGTACTTTGCAGATCTCGCTTTTTGTCACAAAGTTTTGAAAATTGAAAAAAAAAAGAAAAAAAAATATGTTCTTTCTTCATTTTCAAAAACAAATGAGAGCTGTAAAATACTCACCATGCCTCTCAGCAAACAGCTTGGGGTGTCTACTTTCCAAAATGGGGTCATTTTGGGGGGGTTTTGTGCTATTTTGGCATTTTATGGCCTTCAAAACTGTGATAGGTAGTGAGGAGTGAAATCAAAAATTTGCGCCCTTAGAAATCCTGGAGGCGGTGCTTGGTTTCCGGGGTCCCGTACGTGGCTAGGCTCCTAAAAAGTCCCACACATGTGGTATCCCCATACTCAGGAGAAGCAGCAGAATGTATTTTGGGGTGCAATTCCACATATAACCATGGCATGTGTGAGCAATATATCATTTAGTGACAACTTTTTGTAATTTTTTATTTTTTTGTCATTATTCAATCACTTGGGACAAAAAAAAAAAATATTCAATGGGCTCAACATGCCTCTCAGCAATTTCCTTGGGGTGTCTACTTTCTAAAATGGGGTCATTTGGGGGGTTTTTGTACTGCCCTGTCATTTTAGCACCTCAAGAAATGAGATAGGCAGTCATAAATTAAAAGCTGTGTAAATTCCAGAAAATGTACCCTAGTTTGTAAACGCTATAACTTTTGCGCAAACCGATAAATATATGCTTATTGACATTTTTTTTACTAAAGACATGTGGCTGAATACATTTTGGCCTAAATGTATGACTAAAATTGAGTTTATTCGATTTTTCTTATAACAAAAAGTAGAAAATATCTTTTTTTTTCAAAATTTTCGGTCTTTTTCCGTTTATATCGCAAAAAATAAAAATCGCAGAGGCAATCAAATACCATTAAAAGAAAGCTCTATTTGTGGGAAGAAAAGGACGCAAATTTCGTTTGGGTACAACATTGCATGTCCGCACAATTTACAGTTAAAGCAGCGCAGTGCAAAATTCTGAATTCACCTCTGGTCCTTTAGCTACCAAATGGTCCGGGGCTTAAGTGGTTAAGGTGAGGAGCTCTGTTTGTTTTGGGGTGAAGTTTGTTTGATTGCTGTTCCCACCCCTCGGTTTTTTGACACTGCTTGGCGACGTCCCTAATGTGAAGAATTAAGGAAGCTGTGTCCGTCCATGGACGAAAAACTAAATAGGATTTTTGTACTCACCGTAAAATACTTTTCTCTGAAGTCCACGGACGGACACAGCACCCACCCCTCCTTTTTATGTTTGTACTGCTTTTTGACGAACTGAGCTTCTGAGTGCAGGGTGAGGGGTTATGACCAGAGGGACCGCCCCCTGGGCGGGGCTGTTCATCTTTGCTATAGTTACATGTATTTAAATATATAACATGTCTGCCTAGTCCTCTCCTAATAGACGGAAGATAACCCTAATGTCAAGAATTAAGGAAGCTGTGTCTGTCCATGGACTTCAGAGAAAAGGATATTACGGTGAGTACAAAAATCCTATTATTTTTTTACTTTTTGCTATAATAAATATCCATTTTTATTTTTCTTTAAACAAATTTTTTCCTCAGTTTAGGCCGATATGTATTCTTCTACATATTTTTGGTAAAAAAAAAAAACGCAATAAGCGCATATTGATTGGTTTGCGCAAAAGTTATAGAGGCTACAAAATAGGGGATAGATTTATAGCATTTTTATTTTTTTTTATTTTTTTACTAGTAATGGCGGCGATCTGCGATTTTTATTGTGACTACGATATTGTGGCGGACACATCGGACACTTTTCACATTTGTGGGACCCTTGACATTTATACAGTGATCCGTGCTTTAAAAATGCATTGATTACTGTATAAATATGACTGGCAGGGAAGGGGTTAACTCTAGGGGGTGATCAAGGGGTTAAATGTGTATCCTAGGGAGTGATTCTAACTGTGGGGGAGGGGACTGACTGGGGGAGGTGACCGATCGGTGTCCCTATGTACAGGTCCTGCTCAGTTACTGATCAATCGCGGGTGTCCGGCGGACATCGCAGCCGCTGGGCACGTGCATCGGATCCCCAGTGATGTGGCGGGCGCATGCCCCCTAGTGTCTTGGGAAGACAAAGACGTCATATGATGTCCGCCCAGAACGAGAGCCTCATCGTCCCACCGTCATATGACGGCGGGCGGTAGGCTAGGGATTAAAGTGTATTTTGTCCTGAAAATGTCATGCCTTGTACACACGACCGGACTGTCCATTGGAATAAAGTCAGACAGATTGTCCGATGGAGTTCCGATGGAATTCCGCTCAAGCTGTCTTGCATACACATGGTCACGTGATGACGTACAACACGTACGCCGAGCCGAGATTATTGAAGTTCCATAGGCAGTTCGGCTCTTCTGCTTGATTCTGAGCATGCATGGTTTTTAGTCCGTCGTAATTGCATACAGACAACCGAACTTTCCGATAGAAATTTTTGTCCGTCGGAAAAAAAAGAACAAGTTCTCTATCTAAGTCCGTCGGAATTTCAGAAGGAAAAAGTCAGATGGGGCATACACGCGAACGGAATATCCTATGAAAAGAGCCCGTCTGACTTTTTCCATCGGAAAATCCGGTCGTGTGTACAAGGCATCACCCAACATAAAAAATTGCAACAGCAACCATTTTATTTTCTAAAGTCTGAACTCTACTAAAAATATGACTTTAGGGCTTTCAAGTAATGACAGTAATGGCAGAATTGGCCCAGACTGGTTAAAAAAGTCAGTATAATTTAAAAAGGAGTGTTGCAGTAAGCATAGTAGTAAGGATGGGCGTGGCCGGATGGTGAAGAGAGCAGTCGCAAAGACACACTGCTCCGGTTCTCAACCACAATCCTTACCCTATCCTGGGTACTATCTCCTCGCCAAAGGCACCGTTTTGTTCCCCACGGTGGTGGGCATCGAGCAGGCTGGCTGAGATGGTGAAATACAGGCCGCCTCTGCCCCCATCCACGGCGGAGCAGTTAGCGCGGTTCAGGAGGCAAGATGTCGCCGGGACACATGCAGGGAATGCTGACACGCTGCACGCTTCTTCCTCTGCTGGTCAGTGCTCTGCTTCGGGGGTGAGTGCATCTATTCCTGCTATCTTTCAGACCCACGCAGATCCCTAGCTATCCCAGGACTACCTGCTATCTGATGACAGTAGTCAGCCCACAGATTCTCTCCCTGCTGAACCTACTCTATCCTCCATTATGCTGGCTATACAGGATTGTAAGGCCTCCCTTTCCACTCAGATTGCCTCTATCCGTATGGACTTTTCTTTACTAAAACAAGATGTCCAGAACCTCCGTGATAGAACCGGAAAGGCGGAAGAACGCATTAGTACACTGGAAGACACTGTAAATCCCTTGTCTGTTGCCATGCGTGATACAACAAGTGAAATGGCGGCACTCTGCGCCAAAATCGACGATTTGTAAAATCGTTCACGAAGGAACAACCTCAGGTTTGTGGGGTTCCCAGAACGTGCAGAAGGTCCCCACCTTGAAAAGTTCCTTTATTCCTGGTTACGGGACATTTTTGGCAAAGACGCACCCTCATTCTCTCATGTCATTGAAAGTGCACACCGCACCCCCCTCACCTCCCTCCTGAAGGTGGCCCCCCATGCTCCATTATTGCCCGTATCCTCAACTTTCAGGATAAAGTTGCTATCCTGAGCCTGGCAAGGGAAAAGGCCCACTCAAATATAATGATAACACCATCTCTGTCTATCCGGACTTTTCTGCTAAGATTCAACGCCAGCGTGTATCCTTCTCTGCAGTGAAGTCTCGCCTGTGCACGAAGGGCTATCATATGCCATGCTTTTTCCTGCTAAACTACGAATCATCCACGATGGTAAGGCCTACTTCTACACCAGCCTTAAAAAAGCCATGGCCTGGCTGAATGACCGTTACGGTGTTGCTCCTAGACGCAGAGGTAACTGATGCTGTTATTGGCCCTCAGACACTGTTTACTAGCCATATTGATCCTACTCCCTCATATCTCATTTTGTGGACAAAAGAGAAAACACACTTTTTTTTCCTGCCCCTATTATACAATATACTGACCTCCCCATCTTCCTGGCCGGCTTATATAGTTTTATTTATATTTTTCATTTTTTTTTATTTGCTGGGTACTGCCTAATACCCCTGAAGTTGAACACTGTGCTTTGCTGACTATCCCCCACAGGCCCTCCTACCCGAACATTACCCTTCTCCCAAGATGTACTTTATAGTTTCTGGAAAAGAGGCCTACAGATCCTTCCACCCCCCCCCCCCCCGGCCGTGGGGACCATTCATTGTTCATCAGGACATGTTTATTATGGCTCTTTTTGCTACCACCGGTTGAGAGCCTCACCAGATTTTACACCACCCTCCCACCAGTTAGTGGCGTGGCCACGGAACACTTTTTGACCTACACAGCCTTTTTGCTGAGACAGGTTTTTTTTTGGCTAGGGATCCAAGGCTCGCTATGTTTGCGTTGGTTGAGCGGGGAGGGGGTACGGGAGTTTTTTGGTACTTTCTTGGTGTTTTTCCTTTTTTGGTCCTTTTTTCTTTCTTTTCACCTCAGGTTTATATTTTTCCCCTGTATAAGGGCTTCTCAGGTTGCTGCCTGTGGCAGGATACAAATGTTTTCAATTTTGCACTGCTGGCCCAAACTTCTCTGATGGCAGATCCAGGCATTTTTTTCTTGTTTGTTTTATGCCTGTATGTGCTTTGGTTAGTGCAGCCTACCTAGTCATTTCTGTATTTACTGTTATGTTACTGTGTACTTCTTTATTACTATGTATTTTACCATGGCAAAACCCCTGATTACAGTCTCTTGGAACACTAGGGGTTTGAATGCACCTCAGAAGAGGTCACTGGTCTTCTCCGTTCTAAAAAAAAAACTGTCCTCATATTATTTGTCTTCAGGAGACTCACCTCACGGGCTCTAAAACGAGGGCCCTGAAACGCCCCTGGCTGTCGGCTTCATATCATGCTACTCATACTAACTATTACAGAGGGGTATCTATCCTTTTGGCCAAATCTCTTCCAGCTGAGACGGTTCAGGTTAAAACAGACCCTGACGGAAGGTATATTGTCCTAACCATACAAATTTCCACTGTAACCTTTACTTTAGTGAATTTTTACATCCCACCCCCATTTTCAGTGGACCTGCTTTCCAAGTTGTCTCTTCATCTGCTGACCAGACCCCCTGGCCCCCTACTTTATGTAAGGGACTTTAATGCTGTCCTAGACCCGGTGATAGACCGATTGGGGGGTGGGGGCAGATCTTTCCCCTCCTTCCTGGACTGGATCCAGGTTCATGGCCTTACAGAACTCTGGCGGTGGAAACATCCAGATGCGCGCCAATTTTCCTGCCATTCGGACTCTTTCCACACCATGTCCAGGTTGGATATGGCATTTGCTCCGGCCGAGACCCTTCCTGTTGTCTCTGCTGTCTCCTATCTACCTAGAGGGGTCTCAGACCATGCTCCTCTCTCTGTGGACATCCTTCTCCTCCGGGGTTCGGGGCCAGCTATCTGGCGCCGGAATTCCTACTGGCTAGAGGACGAGATAGTGGAGGGAGAGTGTCGGAAAGGTATTGCTGGCTATTGGAGGGATAACATAGGTAAGGTGAACCCTTCCACTGAATGGGAGGCATTTAAGACAACTTTGAGGGGCACCTTTATGTCCATCACTGAGGTCTTGCGGAAAAACAGTCGGATGCTTACTGAGGAGCTTGAGTCTGCTATGGTGCGTGCAGAGTCTGCTTATGCCTCCAACCCTGCCTCTGATACAAAGGAGGCATGGTTGCAGAGCCGTAGGGAGTATGAACTCCGCTTGTTAGACCTCACGCAGAAACGCATGCTGCATACTACTCAGAAATCTTTTGAACATGGTAATAAGCCTGGTCGTCTCTTGGCATATTTAACTAGACCTGACCATTCTCCCATATCCATCCCACGTATTGTCACGACCCAGGGCCTTATCAGTGATAGACTCTTTTTTTTGTTTTTATAAAGACTTGTATACGTCTAGGGCTGACTATGATGATTCTCAACTGACTGACTATTTAGACGACGTATCGCTCCCCTCCTTGACGTCTGAGGGGCACAAGGCGTTAGATGCATCTATCTCAGCTGAGGAGATTTCTGCAGCCATTTCACAAATACCCGCACCTAAGACCCCTGGTCTGGACGGTTTCCCAACCGAATGGTATAAACAGTTTAGAGATTTTTTGTGCCCCTATCTGTTGTGGACCTATAATGCAGCCCTGGAAGCTGGCGTCCTCCCTCCAACTATGCGTGAGGCCTTAATAGTACTTTTATTGAAACCCCGTAAGGATCCCCTTTAATGTGAATCCTATCGTCTGATTTCCCTTATCAATGTGGATTTTAAAATCCTGGCCAAAATATTAGCTAACCATCTGAACTCTGTGGTGGAGTCTCTGGTCCATAGTGACCAGGTCGGTGTTATTCCAGGTAGATCTACCAGAATGAATATCCGCAGGTTGTTCCACAACCTGCAGTATATCCCCACGATTGTCCCGCTACCCATGCTATTGTGTCGCCAGACACTTGTAAGGCATTCAACAGTGTTGAATGGCCCTACCTCTTTCAGGTATTGCAGATGTATGGCTTCGGCCCTCGTATGATAACTTGGATCAAGCTCCTTTACACTTCCCCAGCAGCTAGAGTAAGAGTTAATTCTAATATTACTGACTTATTCCCAATTACCAGGGGCACACGACAGGGGTGGCCGCTGTCCCCCCTCTTGTTTGCCCTGGCCATGGAACCGCTTGCTGTCCGCATTCGTTCCTCCCCCTTCAATAAAGGTCTCCCGATCGCGAATATAGAGGAGCGAATCTCTCTTTACGCCGATGAGACCTTGGTGTATTTGGCAGACACTAGTGAATCACTCCAGGCCCTGTTGAGAGAGATTAATATGTTTGGAGACTTTTCTGGTTTTCAGGTGAATTGGGAGAAGTCTAGCCTCTTCCCATTGGATGTGTCTGTGCCTCCTCAGATTCACCCTGATTCCAAGTTACAGGTGGTGTCTTCCTTTAGATATCTTGGGGTACAGGTGCAGGCCCCCATTTTTCCTATATTGCTAATAATTTAGAACCTTTGTTGACCCGCCTTCAAGAACAGACCAAGTTGTTGATGGACCTGCCTCTAGGCCTCATGGGAGGGCTAATGTCCTTAAGATGATTTATCTACCTAGATTCCTCTATATCCTTGCTAACTCCCCATGCAAAATACCTAAATCTATCTTTAAAAATATAGACTGGCTATGTACTACTTTCTTGTGGAGGGAAGGCTCCCCTAAGGTGGCCCTTAAAACGCTGAGGCTGCCAGCACATCTGGCAGGGTTGGCGTTTCCTAACTTTCATTTATATTACTTAGCATCTCAGTTGGTGCATATCCATGACTGGTTGTGCCCAGTCCCAGCTAACACTTGTACCTCCACGGAGAAGCCATTGTATCTTCCATGGAAACCTTACATAATGTTATTTATATGGGACGGGCTCCTGACCGCCCTGGTACCTCAGTCATAACCAATACACTTTAAGAAGGTCTCCATGCATACTACATGCAGATTATATAAAATGAACTCCTGCCCTCGGCTAGCTGTTTTCGCGGCTGTGGCCAGGAAGCCGACTTCCTACATTGTTTTTGGTTGTGGCCGATAGTTCGAGATTTCTGGGAGGAAGTGGGTGCCTTTGTCTCCTCATCGTTAGGCCTCTCAAACATTATTCATCCCAAGAACTGCCTTCTCGGCATTCTTGGGGACTTACATATTTCCACCTATGCCAAGAGACTGCTACGCATAATCTATTTTTATATTAAGAAAGCCATCCTATTATCCTGGTCCCTGCACAGTCCTCTCTGAAGTCCCTTTGGCTGAAACTTATAGATGATGCTATCCCGCTTTATAAACTCACTTTTGAGCTCCCGAAGCGGAATAAAATGTTCCATAAGATCTGGGGTAAATGGCTGGCTAGCCCGTTGACTCTCTCACAACGCAGATAATTTATCCCTGTCAGACACTACTAGGCCGTGCCCTGAAGATTTCAAGTGTTTGAATTTTTATTTTCTCTTGTTGATCTGCCTCAGTGACAATATGCCTGCTCTTTTTTCTCCTTTTGTGCCTTGTGTATACTCCTTTGTAATTGTGCAAATTGATGTATGGGTAATACCTAAGTGTGCCCAGATTGTCTGGGGCTACTGTGTTTTTTCTTTTTCTGTATGTCTATCTGTTTGTCTTGAAACTCAATAAAAATATCTTTAAAAAAAAAAAAAAGCATAGTAGTAAGAAACCTTATTCCAGTGGAACCTAATGCCATGGTAAACGTTGAGGATTATAGTAAGAGAAGAGCATGCAGTGGCTAGAATATAAAGTAATCAACAGCAAGAGAGCAAGAAAGACCTTCAGATCTCTACGTTTTGGAAATTAATAATGGACCTGTTGTTTAATTGTCAGTTGGATGACTTGTTCATCTTGTGTAACTGTATATTATGGCCTCTAATAACATTTGGTAACTATGCCTATGTATTTAAATTGTCGGGGTAATTCAAATTGCTCTGTTTGCACTTCTTTTTGTATAAATGCATATCCTGTCTTTACAATACTGACATTTCCCTCCTGTTTTATGATGGACTATTGTGGCATATGAGGTCCTTTCATCGTATCTAGATGCCTTCCCTTTGATTTAAAATAAGAATAATAAAAAATAAAAAAATGGTAGCTTAACAAATTTTGAGCTGTGTGACTATGTACCAGTATAGGTTGCATTTGTTTTAATAGTTTGTGCTAGTATTTCTAATTAGGGATGAGCTTCGAGTTCGAGTCAAACGTGAGTTCGAACATTATGGGCCGTTCGTACTAAATTTGAGCGGTGAGACACGGCCCATAATTCACTGCGTTATCACAGTGCATTTCTGACTGATGATTGGCCAAGAATGCACTATGACCCGCATGCTTTGGCCAATCACAGCACAGTCAGCACAGAGAGCCATAATTGGCCAAAAGCAGGGTGCCTTTGGCCAATTATGGCTCAGGGGTTAAGTACACGCCCCACACTATAAAAGGCCACCTGCACGTCGGCCTTCTGTAGTGTATTGCGGTGTTGAGAGAGAGATAGAGAGAGAGACAGAGTGTCATTTAATTTCATTTAGATAGATTTAGCAGGCAGTTGATTCAGTTAGCTCCAGTAGATTTAGTATATATATATGCATTCCAGGCTTTGTATATATATATATACTGTATACAGTTTAGATAGATCTCACTGCAGAGCGTTCCTGATGTTCTCTTCCTAATATACTACAGGCAGGCAGTTGATTCAGTTAGCTGCAGTATATTTAGTCAGTATACTGTATCCTGTGCAGCTAGATTTCACTGCAGACCGTTCCTGTTGTGCTCTTCCTAATATACTACAGGCAGGCAATTGATTCAGTTAGCTGCAGTATATTCAGTCAGTATACTGTATCCTGTGCAGCTAGATTTCACTGCAGACCGTTCCTGTTGTGCTCTTCCTAATATACTACAGGTAGGCAGTTTATTCAGTTAGCTGCACTATATTCAGTCAGTATACTGTATCCTGTGCAGCTAGATTTCACTGCAGACCGTTCCTGTTGTGCTGTTCCTAATATACTACAGGCAGGCAGTTGATTCAGTTCAACAGGGGCATGTTATTACAATTCTTGATATAATATTTCACAGCAGGGCCTGTTCCAGTGCCCACCAAGACTAACTGTGAGGACTTACAGTGTTGTGGCACCAGCACCACCACCACCAAAGGCCCAATTTTCTGCCACTGTTCAACAGGGGCATGTAATTACAATTATTGATATAATAGTTCACAGCAGGGCCTGTTCCAGTGCCCACCAAGAGTAACTGTGAGGGCTTACAGTGTTCTGGTACCACCAATACCTAAGGCCCAATTTTCTGCAGAGTATATAGGGCAGGCCGTATAGTATATATATACAGGTGGTCCCCTACTTTCAAACATCTGACTTACAAACGACTCCTACTTACAAAGGGAGGGAGTCAACAGGAAGTAAGAGGAAATCTACCCCTGGGAAGGGAAATTCTCTCCTGTTTCCCTAAAAAAAAAACATTTTCAAAATCCAATTGTCATTGGGCAAGAAAGTGAGGTGAAATCTTCTGAACAGGGGCACAGACAGCAAAACAAATGTTACAGGGGTGATGATAACCCTTCCCTATGATATCCAAAAAGCTTAAAAATAGATTTTTTGGCTGGAGCTACACTTACAAAATGTACCTGTTCCAAAATACAAACAGATTCAACTTAAGAACAAAAATACAGTACCTGTCTTTCTTTGGACCGCCTGTATACTGCTGTTCAGAGTATATAGGGCCTGGGGGCCCCACGCCTTTTCTTTTTTTAATTTGGGTGCGCTGTTCCCCTTAATATCCATACAAGACCCAAAGGGCCTGGTAATTGGCTGAGGGTGAAGGGGGTACCCATGCCGTTTTTCTCAATAATTTTCATCTATTTTGCCGGGACCCAACATTACATTAAAGCTACAAGCAGTTTTAAATGACTTTTATTCCTTTAGAAATGTCATTTTGTGCAGGGACTGTTCTAAACACGGGAAACACGCGCCACTTCACAGGCATACTATAGACACCCCCAGGTACGGTATTTAAAGGAATATTTCACTTTTATTTTTTCACTTTAAGCATCATTAAAATCACTGCTCCTGAAAAAACGGACGTTTTTAAAACTTTTTTTTGCATTGATACATGTCCCCTGGGGCAGGACCCGGGTCCCCAAACCCTTTTTAGGACAATAACTTGTATATTAAGCCCCGTACACGACCAGTTTTCTCGGCAAGAAAACTGCTGGGAGAGCTTTTTGCCGAGAAAACCGGTCGTGTGTATGGCTTCTCGACGGGAAAACTGCCGGGAATCTCAGCGAGAAAAATAGAGAACCTGCTCTCTATTTTCTCGTCGGGATTCTCGTGAGTGTGTATGCTTACCTGTCCATGGTAAACCCGCGCATGCTCGAAAAGACTTTGACGCATGCGCGGTAGCATACAAGGGTAGTGTAGGGTGTAGCAAGATAGCGGCGACGGCATTGAATGTGACGAGCGCAGGCTCATCGTAGACGCTGACATCACAGCGTTCTTGCCATTCAAAAGAACGGCGGTTCTTTTGAATGGCCGTGTGTACACTCGGCGAGCAGGGCAAGCTTGCCGGGAAAACCAACTTTTTTTTCCAGACGAGATTCCCGCCCGTGTGTACGAGGCTTGAGCCTTTAAAATTTGCATTTTTGATTTCTCGCGTTCGAGTCCTATAGACTTTAACAGTGTTTGAAAGTTCGCGCAAACTTTCGGTCCGTTCACATGTTCTGGATGCGAACCGAACCGGGTGGTGTTTGGCTCATCCCTATTATAAATCTACAAATGTAAGGGTATTGTTTGTAAAATTAACTGTTGTGACAGCAGGAAGGTAAAGTCACCTGGTTGCATCCAGGGGGGTAGATATATTTCGCCCAGATTCAGGCTTTACGCCGACTTATACAACTAGGTGGAGAGTTGTATAAGGCTAGTGGGCTCATGGATGACTCATACCTCTAGGGAGAGTGTGGGGCGTCGTACAGACAGGGAGTTGATGAGACCAGCTGAAGCTTGTCAGCTCATTTAGGCCTCTATAAGAACTCCCAGCTTCATTAGATGTTAGCTCATGCCTGGAACCAGACCTGTGTGGACTGTCTAGGGAGAGTGAACCCCTGTGCGGTGAGACAAAGCCTGTGTGGCTATTTGCTTGGACATTTAAAACCAGGGACTTAGGGACTAGGACAGCACTAGGCTGATCCCAGTTGTTAGTTAGGAAACCTGTATGTTTAGTCAGAGGTCAACTTGACCAGGATTTATTTTGGTTATGTTTCTTTTGCTTTGCTGTGTTTTGTCACTGTAAATAGAAAATAAACCGCACCTTTTTTGATTTTGAAAACCACAACCTCCGTTTGCTGGGCCTGTTTTGTGTGGGGAGCCCATCCCGGGGGTCACACACACCCGCTGCCGAGCTAACCCCCTCACAGTTGGTGGAGAACCAGTGGCAGTTTTTTTTTAAGCCAGCATGGAGGAGATACTGAAACAGCTGGCTCTAGCAAATGCCAATCAACAGCAGACAAATGCAGGTTTGCAAAGGAGCCTTGCAGCCCAGCAGCAAGCTCATCAACAGAGCCTTGCAGCCCAGCAGCAAGCTCACCAACAGAGTCTGGAAGCTCAGCAACAAGCCCAGCAGCAATCTGAGGCCCGCTTCATAGACCTGTTACAGAAGCAAGAGCAGAGACTACAACAAATGGAAGCAGTAATGCAGCAACGTCCGCAGACCAGTGAGGAAAGCCGTCCCACTAATACCGCGTCCTTTGGGGTGAGTCGTTTATTGACAAAAATGACTAGAGAGGATGATCCAGAGGTATTTTTGACCACATTTGAAAGGACCGCTGAAAGAGAAAAGTGGCCTGAGGAGCAGTGGGCTGGACTGGTGGCTCCTCTGTTAACTGGTGAATCGCAGAAAGCTTACTATGACCTAGAGCCTAACCAAGCAAAAGACTATGTGATGCTAAAAGCTGAAATTTTGGCAAGGCTGGGTGTCACCCAGGCTGTCCGGGCTCAGCGTGTGCATAACTGGACTTTCCAGCTTGGAAAACCCCCCAGGTCTCAAATGTATGATCTCATTCACCTGAGCAGAAAGTGGCTACAGCCAGAGACTTTGTCCGCACCAAAGATTGTGGAACGTGTTGTAATGGATCGGTTTTTGAGAGCTCTTCCTACTGCCATCCAAAAGTGGGTAAGCCATGGAGACCCAGAGACGGCCGATGGTCTTGTGGATCGTGTGGAGAAATACTTGGCTACAGAGAACCTGACGGCCTCTTCCAGAGACACTCGGACTTTCCACCCTAAGACCAGACCATCCCCAGGGGCGGATAAGAGGATTCCAAGGGGTGAGGGTGGAGAGAGTGAGAGGGTGGGAGCTCTACCCCAAGTTTGGCGAGAACAGCCTGGGAAATCAGCGGCTCAAGAGGCGGCAAGAAGGATCGTTTGCTACCGCTGCCGGCAAGCGGGACATATTGCAGCCAATTGCCCGGTTGTGGAGGAACCCATGCAGTGTGACTTTCTGACGGGCAGACGTCAGTCGCTGTGTGCGACAGTCGCATGCACTGCCATTCGAGGAACTGAGAAACATTTATGCAAAATGTGTGTTAATGGTAGAAATGTTGTGGTATTGCTGGATTCAGGTAGCCTTGTGACCCTGATAAAGGCTGAGTTAGTTAAAACAGAGGTCTCTGGGAATAGCAAGGTAGCTGTTATTTGTGTGCATGGGGACACCCGAGAGTATCCAGTGACTACAGTGTGTTTCGAGACCCCCAAAGGTACCCTCTCTCATCCAGTGGGCTTAGTATCTCAGTTACCGCATGACGCCATTGTGGGAAGGGATTTTCCGAAGTTCTGGGAACTGTGGGATGATCCTGAGCCCCTCACTGGTGCCCCTATGTACCAGGAATGTGATAGCCAGAACTCCCCTGAGAGTGGTGAGGACTCTCCGGAATTTCCCTTATCAGTATTGGCAGGGGAGACTCAAGAAACTGGAGAGGAGCCCACCTCCTCAGACGAAAACCTACCGTCTGTGGAGTTTTCTGATCTTGAGGTTCACAGGGAAAACTTTGCCACAGAACAGTTGAAAGACCCCGCCCTAATAAAGGCACGGGAAAACGTAGTGAAAATAGATGGCGAGTTAGTGAACCCAGATAATACCTGCACTTACCCATACTTCAGCGTAGAGAAGGACCTACTGTATCGGGTGGCAAAAAGGGCAGAAGAAACCGTTGAGCAGCTTGTGGTGCCCAAACCTTACAGGAAGTTGGTGTTGGAGTTGGCCCATGGGCACATTCTTGGAGGTCCTCTGGGGACAGAGAAAACCCGAGAGAGGGTATTACAGAGATTCTATTGGCCGGGGGTGATGAAGGACGTAGAAAATTATTGTTCCTCCTGCCCTGTGTGTCAGAGGTTGGCCCCGATGCCACATTTCCGTAGCCCGCTGGTCCCTCTACCCATCATTGAGGTCCCGTTTGAGAGGATCGCCATGGATTTGGTAGGTCCTATAATCAAGTCCGCTAGGGGGCACCAGTACATATTAGTTATAATGGACTATGCCACCCGTTATCCAGAAGCGATCCCTCTCCGAAATACCTCGGCCAAAACCATAGCCAAAGAGCTATCTCTTGTTTTTAGCCGGGTGGGTATTTGTAAAGAACTGCTTACGGACCAAGGTACACCCTTTATGTCCCGGGTTATGAAAGAGCTGTGTAAATTGTTCAAAGTGACGCAATTGCGTACGTCTGTGTATCACCCCCAAACCGATGGGCTGGTTGAAAGATTCAACAAAACCCTAAAACAAATGTTGAAGAAAGTGGTGGATAGAGATGGAAAGGATTGGGACTGTTTACTTCCTTATTTGATGTTTGCTATTAGGGAGGTGCCCCAATCCTCTACGGGATTCTCCCCCTTTGAGTTACTGTATGGGAGACACCCAAGAGGGCTGTTGGATATTGCCAAGGAAACTTGGGAAAGTGAGAGTTCTCCCCACAGGAGTGTGATTGAGCATGTCGCCCTGATGCAAGATCGAATTGCACAGGTAATGCCCATCGTGAAGGAACATTTGGCCCAAGCGCAGTTGGCACAGCAGAGAGTGTACAACCGTGGAGCCAAGACCCGTACCTTTTCCCCGGGGGATAGGATATTGGTACTTGTCCCTACGGTTGAAAGTAAATTCCTTGCCAAATGGCAAGGCCCCTACGAGATAATGGAAAAAGTGAGCGAAGTGAATTACAAGGTCAGACAACCAGGAAGGCGAAAGCCCGAACAGATCTATCACGTTAATCTGTTGAAAGCCTGGAGGGATAGAGAGTCCCTAGTCGCAGACACTTGGTCACCAGCTCAAACTGGTTGCGTGATTCCTGAGGTTGGAATAGCAGCCACCTTGTCACAACCCCAACAGCAGGAGGTTAAGGAGTTTGTGCTTCGCAACAAGGAGGTATTCTCTGAGCTGCCGGGACAAACATCTGGGGTAGAGCATGACATCATTACCCCGCCCGGTGAAAGGGTGAAGTTAAAACCCTATCGGATCCCAGAGGCTCGACGGGAGGCAATACGGGAGGAAGTACAGAAAATGCTGAACTTAGGGGTGATAGAGGAGTCCCAAAGTGATTGGTCTAGTCCCATCGTGTTGGTGCCTAAACCGGATGGGAGCTGGCGATTTTGTAACGATTTTCGTCAGTTGAACAAAGTTACAAAATTTGACACCTACCCCATGCCACGTATAGATGAGTTGATCGACCGGCTGGGAACAGCCCGATACATGACGACTCTTGACCTCACAAAAGGGTATTGGCAAATCCCCCTGGCCAAGTCGGCCAAAGAGAAAACCGCATTTGTAACCCCAGACGGGGCGTTCCAATATAAAAGAATGCCGTTCGGGTTACAGAATGCGCCGGCCACATTCCAGCGGAAAATGGACCAGATGCTGAGGCCCCATCGGAAGTATGCTGCGGCTTACCTGGATGACGTAATTGTCCATAGCACAGATTGGGCCTCACATCTGCCAAAAGTGCAAGCAGTCCTGGACTCTGTTCGGGAAGCGGGGTTTACGGCTAACCCCAAGAAGTGTACCATTGGGCAGGAGGAGGCCAAATATCTTGGGTACATCATTGGGAGGGGAGTAATAAAACCCCAACTCAACAAAGTCGAGGCCATCCAGAGTTGGCCACGTCCCAACAGCAAGAAGCAGGTACGAGCCTTTCTGGGAATCGCTGGGTATTATCGGCGATTCATTCCCCACTTTGCTTCTAAGGCTGTGCCCCTAACCAACCTGACGAAGGGGAAAGGGTCGGTCATGATTAAATGGACCCCCGAGGCTGAGGCAGCATTCCAATTCTTGAAACAAGCCTTATGTAGCCAGCCAGTGTTGTACTCACCCGACTTCTCTAAAGACTTTGTCGTACAAAGTGATGCGTCAGATGTGGGGTTAGGAGCAGTATTGTCCCAGGTCTGGAACGGGGAAGAGCACCCAGTCATTTACCTCAGCAGGAAGTTGAAGTCCCATGAGGTCAATTACGCCACCGTTGAAAAGGAGTGTTTAGCGGTGAAGTGGGCTCTAGATTCCCTTCGGTACTACCTGCTAGGTAGGCACTTTGACATGGTTACGGATCACGCTCCGTTAAAGTGGATGGCTCAAAACAAGGAAACAAATAGAAGAGTGAATAGGTGGTTCCTGGCCCTCCAGGAATTCAACTTCACAGTAAAGCATCGCCCTGGCGTTCAAATGGGGAATGTGGATGCTTTGTCTCGAGTACATGAATGCCTGATTGCTGGTGTTCCAACCCCGAGGTTAAAACAAGAGGGGGGGGTATGTGACAGCAGGAAGGTAAAGTCACCTGGTTGCATCCAGGGGGGTAGATATATTTCGCCCAGATTCAGGCTTTACGCCGACTTATACAACTAGGTGGAGAGTTGTATAAGGCTAGTGGGCTCATGGATGACTCATACCTCTAGGGAGAGTGTGGGGCGTCGTACAGACAGGGAGTTGATGAGACCAGCTGAAGCTTGTCAGCTCATTTAGGCCTCTATAAGAACTCCCAGCTTCATTAGATGTTAGCTCATGCCTGGAACCAGACCTGTGTGGACTGTCTAGGGAGAGTGAACCCCTGTGCGGTGAGACAAAGCCTGTGTGGCTATTTGCTTGGACATTTAAAACCAGGGACTTAGGGACTAGGACAGCACTAGGCTGATCCCAGTTGTTAGTTAGGAAACCTGTATGTTTAGTCAGAGGTCAACTTGACCAGGATTTATTTTGGTTATGTTTCTTTTGCTTTGCTGTGTTTTGTCACTGTAAATAGAAAATAAACCGCACCTTTTTTGATTTTGAAAACCACAACCTCCGTTTGCTGGGCCTGTTTTGTGTGGGGAGCCCATCCCGGGGGTCACACACACCCGCTGCCGAGCTAACCCCCTCACACTGTATATAAGATGAAAGGAACCAAAACTGGTAACATATCTATGAAAAGCCAGGTTGCGCTCCAAGTTGATATACCTGTCCTTTGTCACCATGAATTCCTGACAAGAATACAGGCAAGTGTCCTAGCCCTAACAAGCTATTTGTCTTTCTCTCTGTCATATTTGTAAAGTGACTATTTTTCCTTGTCAAAGTATTTTATTGAAAGAAATGTAACAGATATGTACAGATCATGCATTTATAATGGTTGTAGAACATTGACTACATATTTCTATTATAAGGAATAAATAGTAAATTCATGGTCTACAATGTACATATTGCTGTATAATTTCTAAGGGCTAAGCAGAAATCAACGGTGGATACATCTACGCACTAGATGTATGTTACAGTAGATGGTAAGATATCGAACAAACAAATATTATTTGGTTTAGTACAAATGAGAACTAATTACATAGTGCAATATTATATTGCCGCTTAGATATTGCTTTTCAAGTAAAAATAAAGATTTAAGTGAACTTTAAATGGACGTAAAAGATAGCGTAAAAATTACATAAAAATAGAAATGGATAAGTAGGTAACATAAAAATAGGTAGAATAGGATAGTAGGAAAGTAGAGGGGGGGGGGTATAGGAGTCCACTCGAATGGCTCGAGTTCATTGGTCTTTGACCTATGTGTTACAACAGGATAATAGAGTGTTCACGATATGGTCCACCTGCTACCATGGCATGAGAATCAAGTCTTCGCGGAATGAAGATAGGTGATATTTAATCCAAGGGTTCCATAACTTTCCAAAGATTGGAATTTGATCTCTTTCTATGGCTAGCATTTTGGCGTGAGCCATAAATTCATTGACTCTACGTATGGTCTCGGCTATTTCCAGTTTAGGGGTCCTCCATGCTTTTGCAATTGTTTGTTTGGCTGCCGTAAACAATTGAGTGAGAAGTTTAAATTGTTTATATGTGATGTAATCTGGTTTTAGATTGAGCAAGGCCATGGCTGGGTCAGGATGTATAGTGAAGCCAAATATTCTGGAGGCAGTTTCAAATATCTGTTCCCAGTATAATTGTATCAACGGCAAGACCACCAAATGTGTAGGTGGGTGCCCGGGTCGGGACAGCCCCGGAAGCATTGGCCTGTTTGGTTTGGCGTAAATTTCGCCAATCTGTAGGGAATGAGATACCAATGGGTTAGAACTTTATAGTTGGTTTCTACCGCTAAAACATTTGGTGAAGAAGATTTTGTTATAGACCATATTTTGGACCAATCAGCCACATCGAATTCTCTTTCCAGGTCCCCCTCCCATTTATGTGCATAAGGTGGTTTGTCTAAACCTGGTTAAATTGTAATGTGGGTGTATATTGACGATATTAGTCCTCTTGAATGGGTGTCTTTTAAACATGCAGATTCAAATATTGTAAGTTGGGATAAAGGGGTGTCAGTAATTAACAAAGGTGCGTAAAAGTTTTTAATTTGGAGATATCTGAAAAGTTCAGAGTTTGGCAAGTTATAGGTGTCACAAAGGGTAGGAAACGTATGAAAGGATGATGTAGAGGTTAGGTTATTAAGCCGAGTAATATTCAATGAATTCCATACCTTAAATGACTTGGGTGAGACCCATGCTGGGTAAAAAGCAGGGTTTTTAAGGAATGATAAGAGAGGGTTGTGAGGTGATTGTAGCTGATGTTTAAATCTAAGGTTATCCCATACGGCTAAAAAGTGTTTTATAATAGGGTTACTTAGGGTTTTCCTTTCTTTAGGGAGGAGCCATAGTACATTGGATATAGATAGAGGGTCACATTCTGCTGCTTCTACTATTACCCATATAGGTATTTCATCATTAGTGAAAATAATAATAATCTATCTATAATAATTAGCAAAATTAGGGAACCCAAGGCCTCCCTTAAGTTTCGGTAAATAAAGTGTATGTAACGATACACAGGGTTTTTTGGAGCCCCAGACATAATTTGATGTTTTTCTTTGAAGTATTCTAAGATAATAAGATGGGATAGGGATTGGTAAGACTCTAAATAAGTAGAGTATTTTAGGGAGAATTGTCATTTTGACTGCGTTAATTTTACCTATCCATGAAATTGGGAGATGTGTCCATTGTTGTAAAAGAGTTGTTAATTGTTTGAGGAGTGGGGGATAGTTTGCTGCAAAGAGATCTAAGTATGAGGCTGTTAGGTGAATCCCTAAATAGGGGATTGACCTCTTAGTCCATATGAAAGGAAGTGCAGTTTTGGCCGAGTCTGATTCTACTTTAGTGAGGGATATATCTAGGGCCATGGATTTTTTGGGGTTTATTGTAAGTCCCGAAATCACTGCAAATTTATCTAAAACGGATAGAAGATTAGGTCCAGAGACTTGTGGGGATGATAGAAATAGGAGTATGTCATCCGCAAATAGGCATAATTTATGATGGTATCCAGCTAATTCGATGCCTGTGATTGTCGGATCTGTGCGGATTAGTTGAGCTAGGGATTCTATTAGGAGGGCGAATAGGAGGGGGGAGAATGGACATCCCTGGCGCGTTCCTCTTTCTATATTAAAGGAATTCGATTTATAGCCTGCGTATTTTATATATGCAATTGGTTTGTTATAGAGTGCTTCTATCCATGTTAGGAAGTGAGGACCAAAACCCCATTTTTGTAATGTGTAATTAAGGTATGGCCAGGCTATGGAGTCAAAGGCCTTTTTTATATCTAGGGGCAGAAAACAGGAGGGTATACGTCATTTTTTGGCTATGTGGGCTAGCAATACGGCCCGACGGACATTGTCTCCCGCCTGCCGCTTTGGCATGAATCCTACTTGATCCTTATGAATGAGCTTGCCTATTATTCTATTTAGTCTTTTGGCCAATATTTTGGCTAAGAGTTTGATATCTAGGTTCAGAAGGGAAATTGGGCGAAAGCTTGTACATAGGGTATCATCCGTGAGAGGTTTTGGGATCATACAAATAATGGCGGTCAGGGTTTCCTGTCTAAAGGATTCTCCTTTCAATAATTCATTGAAGGCGTCTGCTAAGATTGGTGATAATATGTCTGTATAGGTTCTGTAATATAAAGCTGAGTAGCCATCTGGGCCTGGTCTCTTGTTTATTTTTAATTCTTTAATAGCCTTGGCGACATCTTCTGGTGAAATAATTTCTTCTAGGATTTTATTTTGGTCAGGGGAAAGTCCTGGCAAATGTAAGTCGGAGAAAAATGTATCTGCAGCTAGCGGGTCAAAGTTATTAGATGGAGCATATAATGAGGATAGGTGGGAATGAAATTTTTTGACTATTTTGTGAGGGTTGCATGTGTATACTTCCTTTGCTAGTTTTAGCCAAATTGGTTTAAAGGGTTTGTTTAGGAAATTGAGTGTTCTTGCAAGGTATGTCCCAGGCTTATTAGCTTTCATGAAGCGGTTAAATCTTGAGCGTTTATAAGATTTTTCTACAGCTTCTGTGAGAAATAAGTTGCATGCAGTACAGGTCTTGTCTAATCGGGATTTAGTTAATGTGGATGGATTTTCTTGATGGGATATAAAGGCCGTGTTAAAATCCATTTCCAGTTTACGGGCAAGGGTTTTTCGTTCTCGTTTAAATATAGCTGATTGTTTCTGGATTGTGTTGCGTATCACTGGTTTATGGGCTTCCCATAGAGTTAGCATACTAATTTCTGGGCTAGAGTTAAGGGTAATGTATTCTTTTATGTCTTCTTCAATAGTTTGGCGATAAGCTGGGTGTTTGAGTAGTATGTCTGGGAGATTCCAAGTACGATCATGGCCTTTGGGTAATAATGATTTAATGGAGGTGAGTACAGCATTATGGTCGGACCATGGAATGGGGACTATGTCTGCAGCAATGATTTCAGGGAGCATGCCTATAGTTAGAAAAATATGATCAATCCTTGAAAATGTTTTGTGGGGATGGGAATAGTATGTGTATTTCCGTGTAGTGGGGTTGGCTTCTCTCCATGAATCTACCAAATTATGTTTGGATAGAATTTGTGAAAAGGACTTCTTGACATTTGTTTGTGATGGTGTGTACGGAGATTTATCCAGAAATGGGAGGAGGACCTGGTTGGAGTCACCACATAGCATAACTGTTCCCATTTTATGATCATTCACTACTTGTAATAAATGTGACATAAATGGATTAGGTTGTTTATTTGGTGCATAGTAAGAAACTACAGTTATTGCGGGATCTACTATGTGGCCCGTAAGAATTAAGTATCGTCCTTCAGGATCTTTTATTTGAGATTGGAGTGTAAATGGGGTAGAACGATGGAAGGCTATGAGAGTACCCCATTGCTTGGAGGCAGCCGAGGCCGTGTAGGTTTGCGGATAGAAATGGGATATAAATTTGGGTGTGGTGGTTTTTGTGAAGTGAGTTTCTTGTGGACAAACTATGTGTGCCTTTTTGGCATGAAATACGCGGAAGGCCTTGGTTCGTTTTTGGGGAATGTTCAGTCCCTGAACATTCAGGGACAAAATGTTTAATGGTGCCATGGTAGTAGAGTGGGTAAGGAGGACTTACCTGTTGCCAAGTTATTCGTGTTACTCAAAGCGATCCGAGTGGACTCGAAGAGGGGGAAGGAAAGCAGATAGGAGATGAATACTAGAGTGATAGAATGGAATAAAATTCTACTGATTAGACAAAATAATACATATACTAACATAAAGACACATTTAAGTGTTTTCCGCAAGTGGGGGAAAAAATCCCCCACTGGGGAAATAGCGCCTCCGTCAGACTTCCACATGTTTTATGTGGTCGAATGAGGGGGGCAAAGTAGGGCGCATGGATCTCCCGTTCAAAAAGGGGGGGAGAGCCATCTAAAAAGAATAATACAATAAAGAATAATTCGTTAACCTAATAATTCATATGAAAACTGTTAATATTATAGGTAAATACTCCAGGGGAGGGACTATAGGGGTGACAAAAATTAAAGAAAATTTGCTGATTGCCCCAGGATCTCCTGGTGAGGAAGCTACCTAAACTAGAGGGGTGGTAATAAAGGGTGATGATAGAGCAGGAATTGGGGGTCCTCCTTTACACACTAGGAGTAATAACTAAACTGTCGGCTAGGGGAAATAATAAAAAAGATCCCCAAAGGTAAATAATACTATTGTTATATTAGTTTCCATTCAGTAATATAAGATCAATCATTTGACTTACAAAAGAGGGGGGGCTGGTAAAATAAGTATGACCTATGTTCTTCAATAATCTGATGAACGTCAGGAGAAACTATATAATGATCTTCTTCGAGAACCAGAAAATCTAGGATAGCAGGACTTTTGCTTACCCTAAGTTATACTAAAAAAAAAAAAAGGGGGAGGGAAATAGAAAAAACTTCAACCGTATGCTGGATAGCATTTTTAGAATTTAAGCTTAACTGGAAAACTATGAGCAATCATTATAAGTGAAATGGGACTGCATCTGGGGCAACACTTATTATTGTGCATTAGTTTGTTAATAAGTGCTATGTGTTACACAATATGTCTTCAAAAGGTCCATAGCAGGGTAAAAGCGAACAGGTTGATTTCTTTGAGATTTCTGTCAGTCCATTGAGTCTTCTCTTTCCTGAGTAGGAGATGTATAACGACTTCTCTTGTGGGATGGATGATGGATGAAAGGGGCATTGCTCTACTCTGCAGAGAGGTATTTCTTGGGTCTGGATCCATTAAATGTAGATCTATGAGTGTTTGTTGAAGTTCTTCATAGGTTCTGCAAGTGTATCTTTTCCCTTTATAGGCGAATCGTAAAGAGAATGGGAATCCCCATTGATATGGGATATCATGGCTTTGGAGTTCCTGAAGAAGGGGTTTTAATGCTCTTCTCTTAGAAATTGTAGTTTGGGACAAATCAGCAAACAGTTGGTATTCATGTCCTTGAAAATTTAACTGTTTTTTATCTCTGGCTGATGACAGAAGCAGTTCTTTTGTGCGGTAGTAGTGTAGTTTCACTATGATGTCCCATGGAGGACCGTCAGGTTTTTTAGCAGCAAGTGCTCGATGAATTCTGTCAAATTCCATTCTTTCAATGGGAATGGTTGGTTGCAATTCCTGGAACAGTGCAGTAATTGTAGATTGCAGGTCAAGAATTGCCTCAGGGATACCCCTGATTCGCAAATTGGACCTCCTGTCCCTATTCTCATGGTCTTCTAGTTTGTTGTGAAGCAAGATATTTTCCTCTTTGAGATTTTCAAGTTCCATTGAATGTTCCAGAGAAGTATTTTCTAAGTCCTCAGTTTTCATCTCTAAGGCAGCTGTACGCTTACCAATTTCCCTTATCTCTCTTGTGAGGTTTGAGGTAATTTGGTCAGATGTCTGCTTTAGTGCTTTATGGAGCATATTTTCAAATTGTTTAAATATGGCTGGAGTTATTTGTGGGGTCTGAGGAGAGTCTTATATGGTAAATAAATCATTGTCAGAGTCAGCTGAGGATATAGGCTGTGACAGGTTTAACTTGTGTGAGCGCATAGAAGCTGTGAATGAGGCAGAGGATTGTGCCCCTTTAGTCCCGATTCTCCCCTTAGGAGCTTTCATGACAGGATTTTTTAACTTGGCACCACTCCCTCTCTGAGCCATAATTCTGCCCACAAAATGGACTACAAGGTCCCTGGTACTTGTTCTACCCCTCGGGTATGTCAATATACTTGCGGGTTAATGCTGGATACCGGCTCTCCCCACGAACGGTACGGAGCTCTAGCTCTGCATTACCGCACCGCTAGACTCCGCGCATGCCGCTCAAAGTGACGATTTTTCATGCTGTATTCCAATTTATGAGCTTAAAAGAGTGATGCCACATAGCTAACACATTTTTGGCACACATCCACCAACACATTTTCTGTTACTTCACTCTCCTGCTTTCTACAAATGGCCCATATGGTCAGAGATAATGACACAAATATCATAATTATGCTACTGTACATTTAGGAAAACTATAACAAGTTCCCTTAAGTGTTACATATGTTTCTAAAAAATTTTTCAGGGTTACAAAACTGATTTACTCTGCCAGCAGATTGACCCAGTTTAAAATAACGTTAAAGTGTTACTAAACCCAGGACCCTACATTCACTATATCTGGTCTCCCACAGTACATAGTAAATATAATCTGCTAAATAAATTTTTTCATCAGCAGTTAGAGCAGTCTTCTGACTTGTATCAGGGTCTGCTTAAAGTTTGTAGGAGGTATTTCTATCCCCCCCTGATCCTCTGTCTAGACAGTGTTGATTGGCCCTGTGCTGATCACATGCACTCTCCAAGAAAAAAAAAATCTCTAGCAATAAACACCAAACTGAGCATGTGCAGCCTGACTCCTAATGCTCTGTTCTATCAGGAGATGGGTTGGAGTCAGTTAAAGAAGAGGAGGAGCAGAGAAGACAGGATCGCACAGCCTTTATACACACTGCAGACGATTAACCCCTTAGGTTCCACAGTGAGTATAACAAGCATGCTTTACTGCATATACAGACTGATTTTACTGTTGTTGGTTTAGAAACACTTTAAGGGTTTGTGCAGACTGTTTTTTCAGTATATTTATAAAAAGTGGTCCAAAGTGAACCTATTTTGGGAAATTTACACAGCTTTCCACTACATAAAATACAGTTAGGCAAATGATCAGCAGATGTTTTTTAGCACTTTGCTAAGGTCTTATTACAACATACTGCCCAGCATTACTAAGTTATTATTTATACCATACTCTCCCTAGACTACTACCAGATAATTGCAACCATGCCCATATGTCAGTAATGCAGCACCCATCCTTGGCAAGAGCTCCTATTAAGATTTAAGATGCAAATGAGTGATAGGCACTGTATATTTATTGATTTGTTGGAAGGATTAAAGTTCTTATGTGGCTACTAACAGCTATATTCTTTCATGATGTTACAAATGTTATATTTAAAATGCTTTTCCATATTGTAGTTATTTGTTAGTTAATAATTCTTATTAGTGTTCTAGAAATTGCTCAATTCAACCTCACCTCTCAAAACCTGCACAAGAATAAATAGATTCATTAACACATAAAACTCTCATTTAGTTAATATCTTTAATTAAGCGATACCTTTTCTTTACCCTCTAATGCACTGCCACTGACTGGAAGGTCATATACAATAGATAAAGTAGTCTTTTCTTGGATTCTTTGGAGAGCGTCCAGTGTTCCATAAATACAGGGTCTTGTGGGATTAAGTCAAACTTTGTCTAACTGAAGCCATTATTCTTAGCTCACTTAGAGTACATTTGTGAAAAATAAGTATACAATTGACATTCTGTACGGGTTACCATGTTTAATGTGAAAGGGAAATGCTTTTCCTTAAATTAGTGTACTTTAGCAAGAACATTAGATTTTGTAAAGGGTTCATTTTATACATACAGTAAATAAACGTAGTTCTAAATGTAATTGTCACTTATTCCTATAATATACAATATTTGTCAGATGATTTATCCTAAAGACTAGTGTTGAGCGAACCCGAACTGTAAAGTTCGGGTCCGTACCGAACTTTAGCTTTTTCCCGAACCCGAACCCGGACTTTGCCCAAAAGTCCGGGTTCGGGTTTGGGTTCGGCAATCTAATAACGCATTTAGAAATGCTTCAGGGGCCAGCCAATCACCTTTTGATTAGCTGGTGTGCCCTTAGAAGCCATCATAGCCATGCCTACTAATGGCATGGCTGTGATTGGTCAGTGCAACATGTGACCCAGCTTCTATATAAGCTAGAGGCACACAGCACACATGACACTCTGCTTCAGAATAGATAGGGAGAGGATCTAGTCTGCTGCTGCTGCTTTTAGGGAGAGATAGAAAGATAGAAGAGGTAGTCCTGATTCTACAAACTGAGGGAAAAGATAGAGAGATAGTGTAGTGTAGGGCCAGGTTCCTGTGTTGGTGCTTTCAGGGAGAGAGAATATTATATAGGAGTCTAGATTCAGAGATTAAAATCAGCGATCTGCATAGGTCTACCTATTTGTGTTGCAGTGCAGTCTTTTTACACTGCCATGAGCCCAGTGTCAGAGAAAATCTAACTTTTAGGGGGAAAAAAAAGCACTTTATTGTTCTCTTTTCCAAAAGACCCATAGGGCAAAAAAAAAAAAAAAAAAAAGCATTTTATTTTGCTCGTGCAAAAAAAGACCCGTTTAGGGCAAAAAAAAAAAAAAATTTGCACTTTAATGTACGCTTGCAAAAAACGCCGTTTAGGGGCACAAAAAAAAGTTTGCAGTGTGTTATACATATTTTGAGGTGTTTGAAATAAACAATTTCTTTATAGTTTTCTCCTACGTTGATATACTAAAAAAACAACATTTTTTTTGAATAGCATTTTCTGCAGTTCTGTAGCTGTGCGATTCAGCGGTTACGCACTGTGGGTGTGTTCTGCTCTTCCAAAAAACGCCGTTTAGGGGCACAAAAAAAAAGTTTGCAGTGTGTTATACATATTTTGAGGTGTTTGAAATAAACAATTTCTTTATAGTTTTCTCCTACGTTGCTATACTAAAAAAACAACATTTTTTTAAAATAGCATTTTCTGCAGTTCTGTAGCTGTGCGATTCAGCGGTTACGTACTGTGGGTGTGTTCTGCTCTCCCAAAATACGCCGTTTAGTGGCACAAAAAAAAGTTTGCAGTGTGTTATACATATTTTGAGGTGTTTGAAATAAACAATTTCTTTATAGTTTTCTCCTACGTTGCTATACTAAAAAAACAAATTTTTTTTTGAATAGCATTTTCTGCAGTTCTGTAGCTGTGCGATTCAGCGGTTACGTATTGTGGGTGTGTTCTGCTCTTCCAAAAAACGCCGCTTAGTGGCACCAAAAAAAGTTTGCAGTGTGTTATACATATTTTGAGGTGTGTGAAATAAACAATTTCTTTATAGTTTTCTCCTACTGTGCTATACTAAAAAAACAACATTTTTTTGGAATAGCATTTTCTGCAGTTCTGTAGCTGTGCGATTCAGCGGTTACGTACTGTGGGTGTGTTCTGCTCTTCCAAAAAACTCCGTTTAGTGGCACCAAAAAAAGGTTGCAGTGTGTTATACATATTTTGAGGTGTGTGAAATAAACAATTTCTATATAGTTTTCTCCTACTGTGCTATACTAAAAAAACAACATTTTTTTTGAATAGCATTTTCTGCAGTTCTGTAGCTGTGCGATTCAGCGGTTACGTACTGTGGGTGTGTTCTGCTCTTCCAAAAAACGCCGTTTAGTGGCACCAAAAAAAGGTTGCAGTGTGTTATACATATTTTGAGGTGTGTGAAATAAACAATTTCTATATAGTTTTCTCCTACTGTGCTATACTAAAAAAACAAAATTTTTTTTGAATAGCATTTTCTGCAGTTCTGTAGCTGTGCGATTCAGCGGTTACGTACTGTGGGTGTGTTCTGCTCTTCCAAAAACACCCATTTAGGGCAAGATCCTAAATTTTGAAAATATGAGGAGAAGGTCAAAGGGACGTGGTGGCCCCGGTCGTGGTGCTGCTGGTGGAGCTCCTGTTGCAGGGAGAGGACGTGCTGGATCTGTGCCAGATACACGCACAAGTGAAACACCTTCCTCAGGTGCGAGTAGGCGACCGAGCCTGCGGCGGTATTTTGTCGCGCCTAATGAGGCTGTACGAATGTTTAGGCCAGGACAAGTACAGGCGATAGTAGATTGGGTTGCTGACAGTGCCTCGGGTTCCTTCACATTGTCTCCCACCCACTCTTCTGATGAAAGAACAGAGTTGGCACCTGAAACCCATGTCCATCAGTCTTTCACCTCACCCCCTTGCAAATCAGCCAAGCAGTCTGAGCCCCAAATCATTCAGCAGTCTCTTCTGCTTTTCGATGACTCTGTTAGCAGGGTTTCCCAGGGCCATCCACCTAGCCCTGCCCCAGAAGTGGAAGAGATTGAGTGCACCGATGCCCAACCACTTATGTTTCATGATGGGTACATGGGAGGACCATCGCAGCACGTCTCGGATGATGACGAAACACAGGTGCCAACTGCTGCTGCTTTCGCAATTGTGCAGACAGACATGGAGGGCAGGGGTGAAGACTGGGTGGAAGATGATGTGGAGGACGATGAGGTCCTCGACCCCACATGGAATCAACGTTATGCAGGTGACCAGTGTAGTTCGGAGGAAGAGGCGGTGGTCGCACAGAGCCACCAGCACAGCAGAAGAGGGAGCAGGGTGCAAAAGCGGAGCGTCTGTCAGCTAGACAGTATGTCTGCTACTGCCCAACGCAGCAAGGGACCGAGCACACCAAAGCCAGGTCCAAGGAGTTCCCCAGCGTGGCAGTTCTTCACACAATGTGCTGATGACAAGACACGAGTGGTTTGCACGCTGTGCAATCAGAGCCTGAAGCGAGGCATAAACGTTCTCAACCTGAGCACAACCTGCATGACCAGGCATCTAAGCGCAAAGCACGAGCTGCAGTGGAGTAGACACCTCAAAAACCAAGAAAGGTCTCTGGCTCCTTCTGCTTCCTCTTCTGCTGCAGTCTCGGCCTCTTCATCCACCTCTGTAGTGACAGTGGCACCTGCCACCCTGCAAACAGAGCATCTGCCAGCAACACTACCACCTGGGTCACCAACCATCTCCACAATGTCCCATGGAAGCGTTCAGCTCTCTATCTCCCAAACATTGGAGCAGAAGAGGAAGTACCCCCCTAGCCACCCGCGATCCCTGGCCCTGAATGCCAGCATTTCAAAACTCCTGGCCTTTGAAATGCTGTCATTCCGTCTGGTGGAGACGCAGAGTTTTAAAAGCCTGATGGCATTGGCTGTCCCACAGTACATCGTGCCCAGCCGCCACTATTTTTCCAGGCGAGCCATCCCTTCCCTGCACAACCAAGTGGGGGACAAAATCAGGTGTGCACTGCGCAACGCCATCTGTGGCAAGGTCCACCTAACTACGGATGCGTGGACCAGTAAGCACGGTCAGGGACGTTATATCTCCCTAACAGCACACTGGGTAAATGCAGTGGCGGCTTGGCCTGAGGCAGATAGCAGTTTGGCGAATGTCCTTCCACCACCGAGGATTGCAGGGCGCTTCAGTTTGCCTCCTGTTGCTAACTCCTCCTACTCCGCTTCCTCATCCTCTACCGCCTCCTCATCCGGTCAGCGTAACACCTTCACCACCAACTTCAGCACAGCCAGGGGTAAACGACAGCAGGCAGTTTTAAAACTTTCCTGTTTGGGGGAAAAACCCCACACCGCGCAGGAGTTGTGGAGGGACATGGAACAACAGACCAATGAGTGGTTGCTGTCAGTGAGCCTCAAGCCCGGCCTGGTGGTGTGCGATAATGGGCGAAATCTCGTAGCAGCTCTGGGCCTAGCCGGTTTGACGCACGTCCCTTGCCTGGCGCATGTGCTGAACTTGGTGGTCCAGAGGTTCCTTGAAAATTACCCCAATATGCCAGAGCTGCTGCAGAAAGTGCGGGCTGTGTGTGCGCACTTTCGGTGTTCTCACCCTGCTGCTGCTCGCCTGTCAGCACTGCAGCGTAACTTCGGCCTTCCCGCTCACCGCCTCATATGTGACGTGCCCACAAGGTGGAACTCCACCTTGCACATGCTGGCCAGACTGTGCGAGCAGCAGCAGGCGATAGTGGAGTTTCAGCTGCAGCAATCACGCGTGAGTCGCTCTGCGGAACAGCACCACTTCACCACCAATAACTGGGCCTCCATGCGAGACCTGTGTGCCTTGTTGCGCTGTTTCGAGTACTCCACCAACATGTCCAGTGCCAATGACGCCGTTCTTAGCGTTACTATCCCAGTTCTATGCCTCCTTGAAAAAACGCTTCGGGCGATGATGGAAGAGGATGTGGCACAGGAGGATGAGGAGGAGGAGGAGGAAGCGGGATCATTTCAAAGGCTTTCAGGGCAGTCTTTCACAAGTGGCTACGAGGGTGGGTTCCTGCACCAACAAACGCCAGGTACACAATTGTCCGGCAGAAAGGGAACAGTTCTGGAGGATGACGAGGTGGAGGAGGAGATGGAGGAGGAGGAGGAGGAGGAGGAGGCATTTTCACAGCAGGGTGGCACCCAGACCAGCTCGTGGCCATCACTGGTGCGTGGCTGGGGGGATACAGAGGACACAGACGATACACCTCCCACAGAGGACAGCTTTTCTTTGCCTCTGGGCAGCCTGGCACACATGAGCGATTACATGCTGCAGTGTTTCCGCAATGACCGCCGAGTTGCCCACATTTTAACTGGTGCTGATTACTGGGTGGCCACCCTGCTGGATCCCCGTTACAAGGACAACGTACCGTCCTTAATTCCCTCACTGGAGCGGGATCGTAAGATGCGCGAGTACAAGCGCACGCTGGTAGACGCGCTGCTGGTGGCATTCCCACCTGACAGCGGGCGTACGGTGGAAGCACAAGGCGAAGGCAGAGGAGGAGGAAGAGGTCGCCAACGCAGCCGGGGCACCGGCAGCACCTCAGAAGGCAGGGTTAGCATGGCTGAAATGTGGAAAAGCTTTGTCAGCACGCCACAACAACCAGCACCACCAGCTGAGATGGAACGTCTTAGCAGGAGGCAGCATTTCACCAACATGGTTGAGCAGTATGTGTCCACAGGCCTACACCTACTGGATGACGGGTCTGCCCCCTTTAACTTCTGGGTCTCCAAATTGGGCACATGGCCTGAGCTTGCCCTTTATGCCTTGGAGGTGCTGGCCTGCCCTGCAGCCAGTGTATTATCTGAACGTGTATTCAGCACGGCAGGGGGCGTTATCACAGACAAGCGCAGCCGCCTGTCCAGAGCCAATGTGGACAAGCTCATGTTCATTAAAATGAACCAGGCATGGATTCCACAGGACTTGTCCGTACCTTGTGCAGAATAGACATGTATACCGGTGTTGTGACAAAAACTGTCCGGCCATCGGATTGTGTCCGGCCCATACTGCGAAGGCGCAGCGCTTGCGCAGTACAGAGGACAAGGAGATTCACAAAATCTCCGAAGATGAACGGCGCCTGCGCTGTGAGTGCAGGTTCAAGCCCCACCATCCAAATGGACATACGGTAGCACATAGTAACAGGGCCCCTCACGGGCTCGGTTCGATCGCCACGCTTCGGGCACGGCCTCACTTGGCTCGTCTTGAACCACGGATGGTGTGGCCTTCACCTTAACTCACCACGCAGGCGCCGTTCGTCTTGGGAGATTTTAGAAATCCCCTTGTCCTACATACTGAGCAAGCGCAGTACAGGGTGGACACTATTTGACGGGGGACAGAATTCGACACATCACCGGCATTACACAGCCATTGTTGTATTTTTGAATCAGTGTTGGCTACCTCATCCTCCTCCACCGCCGCTTTCACCTACACAGCCACATCCACCGCCACTTCAACCTCCTACTCCATATGGACCTCGTCGTCCTAGGTCAAGATTATTATTTTTTATTTGTATTTATTTTTATGTTATTTTAAGCTATTTACCTATCCACATTTGTTTGCAGAGCACTTGCCATGCTCTTAACAACATTTTGCTGCCATTTGCAGTCCTCTAGCCCTTTCCATTACCTTTTTAGAGCCTTTTTAGTCCTTAGAAGTCCGGGTCCCCATTGACTTCAATGGGGTTCGGGTTCGGGTCCGGGTTCGGGTTAAAGTTCGGTCCCGAACCCGAACTTTTTTCCGAAGTTCGGCCGAACCCGTCGAACCCGAACATCCAGGTGTCCGCTCAACTCTACTAAAGACCTAATAAAATAAACTTTTTATACATCTACTTATTGTTTGGCATATCTTTTTTTCTAGCTTTGAATAGAGTAGAGAGCCGTTTGAGTTTATCAAGTTTTTTTTAGCTTTCTGCCTCCTCGCTGGGTAGATTACCCATATGTTCTGGTGACCATTGTTGCCATTGGTGAATGAGAGAGAAAATTAGGATAAATCCAACATTTTACAGATGTAACAGTATATGAGAGGACAAATTCTAGTAGAGACTGGAGACACATGTACTGTACTTGTGACAACAAGGGAGTTCCCCATCATTATGGAGAACATTTCTCCTATTTCCTGTGGCATGCCCAGAACATAAAGTCAAGGGAAATCTCCCCAAGGGGACACAAAAAGTAAAAAATAAACTTGCTTGGGTTTTAACTAGGGTTGTCCCGATACCACTTTTTTAAGACCGAGTACAAGTACCGATACTTTTTTTCAAGTACTCGCCGATACCGATTACCAATACTTTTTTTCGATGTCATGTGACAGTTTGAAAGATGGGGACTGATAGGTGGCACTTATGGGCACTGATGGATGGCACTTATGGGCACTGATAGGTGGCACTTGTGGGCAGTGATAGGTGGCACTGATAGGTGGCACTTGGGGGCACTGATAGGTGGCATTTATGGGCACTGATAGATGGCACTTATGGGCAGTGATAGGTGGCACTTGTGGGCAGTGATAGGTGGCACTTGTGGGCACTGATTGCACTGATAGGTGGCACTTGTGGGCACTGATAGCACTGATAGCACTGATAGATGGCACTGATTGCACTGATAGATGGCAATCAGTGCCCATAAGTGCCACCTATCAGTGCAATCAGTGCCATCTACCAGTGCCACCTGATAGGTGGCACTGGTAGATGGCACTGATTGCACTGATAGGTAGCACTTGTGGGTACTGATAGGTGATTGGCACTGAAATGCTGCGGGGGGGGGGGGAAATGGCACAGGATTTAAAAAAAAAAAACTGCTGCAACGCCCATCTTGGTACACCCTGCACTCGGCTGCAGTAAGCAGCAGCAGACATCTTGTTACACCCAGCCCATATAGCTCAGGCTGGGTGTAACAAGATGTCTGCTGCTGCTTACTGCAGCCGAGTGCAGGGTGTACCAAGATGGGCGTGGGGACGTTCAGCCGCTGACGGCGACCGAATGTGACAGCACCGGTCACCGATCCTGATGCGGCTGCGCCCTGAACCCCTGCCAGCTTACCAGGTTCAACTGCAGGTGAGGGACTCGCTCTCCGCCCGCGGACTCCGTCCACCGACTGTGCCCGCCCTCTCCAGCCAGACTCCGCCCTGACTCTTTCCTCTCCCGCCCTCCCCAGCCACTGACTCCTCCCGCCCTCTCCGGCCAGACTCCGCCCGCACTCCCCCGCCCTCCCCAGCCATTCACTCCTCCCGCCCTCTCCGGCCAGACTCCGCCCGCACTCCCCCGCTCTCTCCAGCCACTGACTCCTCCCGCCCTCTCCGGCCACAAAAAAAAAAAGTATCGGGTGAAGCATCGGGAGCATTTGCGCGAGTACAAGTACTCGCGCAAATGCTTGGTATCGGTCCCGATACCGATACTAGTATCGGTATCGGGACAACCCTAGTTTTAACCTATTCCTACTAAACTAAAAATAACTTTTTGACTATACATACACTTTGGTGTCAGTTGTTTTTCTGTACATTAAAAAATAAAAAATAAATTAAAGGATAAATTCATCTTTCATAACGTGGTGTTACAGGTTACACCCATATTAGGGGTGTAACATGTTATGAATGCACCGGCCCCCACACCTCCTGCTCCCCTGCTGTGACAGTTAGTCGGGGATCTCCCCCCCCCCCCGCTAGCTAGCAAAATTAAGAAAAAGAAGCCCATGCGGGGCTCTGCCCACCCAGGGCCGTGTCACTCATTCAAAGCGCTCTGTGAATAGAAAACTACAAGGTCCAGCAGCCTTTGTGGCAGTTGGCTTGTATTATTCTATGAACTACCACAACGCTGTGAGCTCTGTGATAGTTCATTAATTCTTCCTGTCAGAATGTATTGGCTTCCTCGTACAAGGTATTAAGCAAGCTGATACACTGACAGGTCTGCAGGAAACCTGCATGGCATCAGCGATCTCCTGATCGCGGGCGCATTATTTAAAAGGCTCCAGAAACCAAACATAATAAATGCACATTATATTCACCTGCAAAAAAATGTGCATTTATTAGTTTTGTCAAAAAGTGTACTTATCCTTTTAATAAATGTACGATATTGAACATATACAATCCTACAACTGTGGTGATGATTTGCAACACCCTAAACACTACTGGAGAGATGTCAGGGTGGTGGAAAGTTCACTAAAGGTACATATTATTTTATGACAAATATGCTGTACATCAGGGGTAGGCAACCTTTTGAGCACAGTGTGCCAAAAAATGTTTTCAAAGAAATTGACTGTGCCGATTTCATAACAAAAAAATGTCAACTTCATACCCTCAATCACGAAAAGGATTTTTTTATAAAGTAAATGCTGTAAACTACTTGAGTAGTGAGAAATTAACATCCTGCACTCTCACACCTCAGATCAGCCCCAATTCACCTACTCATCTGCCCCACCACTGTACCCCCTGCACATCTGCCCCACCTCTGTACCCCCCTGCACATCTGCCCCACCTCTGTACCCTCCTGCTCATCGGTCCCTCCACTGTAACCCCCTGTACATCTGCCCCACCACTGTACCACCCTGCTCTTCTGTCCCACCACTGTAACCCCCTGCTCATCTGCCCCACCACTGTAACCCCCTGCTCATCTGCCCCACCAATGTACCCCCTTTCTCATCTGCTCCACCAATGTACCCTCTTTCACATCTGCCCCACCACTGTAACCCCCTGTACATCTGCCCCACCACTGTACCCCCTGTTTTTCTATCCCACCACTGTAACCCCCTGCTCATCTGCCCCACCAATGTTCCCCCTTTCTCATCTGCCCCACCACTGTACCTCCCTGTACATCTCCTCCACCGCGGTACCCCCATGCTCTTCTGTCTCACTACTGAACCATCTTCTCATCTGTCCTAACACTGAACTTATCTGCTCATCTGCCCACCACTGTAACCCTCTTTCTCATCTGCCCCACCACTGTACCTCCTACACATCTGTCCCACCTCTGTTCCCCCTGCTCATGTGTTCCACCAATGTACCTCCTTTCTCCTCTCCCCACCACTGTACCCCCCTGTACATCTTCCCCACCTCTGTACCCCCTGCTCTTCTGTCCAACCATTGTAACCCCCTGCTCATCTGTCCCACCAATGCACTTCCTTTCACATCTGCCCCACTGCTGTACCCCCTTGCTCTTCTGTCCCACCGCTGAACCCCCTTCTCATCTGCCCCAACAGTGAACCCCCATGCTCATCTTTTCCACCACTGTAACCCCCTGCTCATCTTCCCCATCACTGTACTCCCCTGCTTTTCTGTCCCACCGCTGAACCCCCTTCTTATCCCTCCCACCACTTTACCTCCTTCACATCTGCCCCACTGCTTTACCCTGTGCTCTCCTGCCCCACCACTGTAACCCCCTTCTCATCTGGCCTAACACTGAACCCCCCGGCTCATCTGCCCCATTACTGTATCTCCCTGCTCTTTTGTCCCACTGCTGAACCCCCTTCTCATCTTTTCCAACACTGTACCTCCCTGCACATCTGCCCCACCACTGTACCCTCCTGCACTTCTGTCCCAACTCTTAACCCCTCATGCTCATTTTCCCCACCACTGTACCCTCCTGCTCATCTGCTCCACAGCTGTACCCTCTTCTCAGCTATGAAATGCGTGATATGCAGACTGGTGAAATGAAGCAGAGATGAGACACATCTACCTGTCTTGGCACACTCATCCTGCTGATCCGCCTCTCGCATCCAGCCCACGTGCTTGTATGTGATGTATGTGATGTCACATACAAGCATATGGAATGGATGCGCAATGATGAGCTCAGGTCAGGGGCATTTTCTTAAAGCAGTGGGCCTGTGTGCAGGATCATAAGTTGGGCCCCCACAGCTGAGGAAAAGTGTGGCACAAAGCGCCGCAGAAAAAGTTGGGTGTGATTTTCATTGCGCTGAATACTTGCTCTGGCTAAAAGGGACACAGAGTGCAGGGGTTCAGTAGTAAGTGACGCAAAGATTCAGGAATAAATTCAACAAAGTTCCCAGAAGCTCAACAGTAATTCCATAAACTGTCACCTGATTGTGGTTTTCTCAATCACAGTGAAATCCCTTCTTTCTGAGATTGGTAGTGGCAACCAAGCAAGTTCTCTTCCTCCAGTTGGTGGACAGGGCTAGCAGGACTGTGATTGGCTTTAGCAGTGGCCAATGAAAGTTGTCCTCCTCCTGGAAACAGGGACCACCCCCTAGCAGAACTGCATCCAATCTCTTCCCCATCACAAAAGCTGACGATCGTAGCTACAGCAAAGTTAGAGAACCAAACAATGTTTCCCATCTTTTACAATGTGTGGGGGCACAGTGCCTTCCCCTCAGTGCAGGTGCAGCGTGGGGAATTCTGAGAATGGAATGCATTAGTGTCTCAGTGACACTTCCCTGCACTGCTCTGCTGATGGGGAGGGAGTCGAGTGCCGGCAAAAGAGGCTTTGAGTGGCCCCAGTGCTGGGGGTTGCCTACCCCTGCTGTATATTATATATAGGTTTGGTAAACAGCTTTAGGGATGATCTAAAAAAGGAGTAGCAAGCTTACTTTAAAGCTGAACTCCAGCTTTTGATACACTTTACTAGGGATGGGCCCAACAACCCCCTGGTTTGGTTCATACCAGAACACCTCAAACAGGCAAAAAGTTTTAGCGAACATGCAAACCATATTAAAGTCAATGGGACACGAACATGAAAAATCAAAAGTTCTAATTTTAAAGGATTATATGGAAGTTATTTCCATAAAAAGTGTATTGGGACATGGGTACTGCCCTGGGGGACATGTATCAATGCAAAAAAAGTTTTTAACACAATTGTTTTTAAAGGAGCAGTGATTTTTAAGATGCTTAAAGTGAAACAAAAAAAATTTAATATTCCTTTAAATATCGTGCCTGGGGGGTCCCCTTAGTCTGCCTGTAAAGTGGTGCATCGGTGTGATATGTAGAACATGTCGCACCAATAATGACATTTCTAAAGGAAAAAATGTAAATTAAACTTGCTGGCGGCTTTAATGTTCTTCCGGCTCCCAGCAATATAGATAAAAAAAAATGGTGTGGGGTCCCCCCAGACCATACTAAGCATTAACCACTTAAGCCCCGGACCATTTGGTAGCTAAAGGACCAGAGGTGAATTCAGAATTTTGCACTGCGCTGCTTTAACTGTAAATTGTGCGGACATGCAATGTTGTGCCCAAACGAAATTTGCGTCCTTTTCTTCCCACAAATAGAGCTTTCTTTTAATGGTATTTGATTGCCTCTGCGATTTTTATTTTTTGCGATATAAACGGAAAAAGACCGAACATTTTGAAAAAAATATGATATTTTCTACTTTTTGTTATAAGAAAAATCGAATAAACTCAATTTTAGTCATACATTTAGGCCAAAATGTATTCAGCCACATGTCTTTAGTAAAAAAAATGTCAATAAGCGTATATTTATTGGTTTGCGCAAAAGTTATAGCGTTTACAAACTAGGGTACATTTTCTGGAATTTACACAGCTTTAAATTTATGACTGCCTATCTCATTTCTTGAGGTGCTAAAATGGCAGGGCAGTACAAAACCCCCCCAAATGACCCCATTTTAGAAAGTAGACACCCCAAGGAAATTGCTGAGAGGCATGTTGAGCCCATTGAATATTTTTTTTTTGTCCCAAGTGATTGAATAATGACAAAAAAAAAAAAAAAAAAATTACAAAAAGTTGTCACTAAATGATATATTGCTCACACATGCCATGGTTATATGTGGAATTGCACCCCAAAATACATTCTGCTGCTTCTCTTGAGTACGGGGATACTACATGTGTGGGACTTTTTAGGAGCCTAGCCACGTACGGGACCCCGGAAACCAAGCATCGCCTTCAGGATTTCTAAGGGCGCAAATTTTTGATTTCACTCCTCACTACCTATCACAGTTTTGAAGGCCATAAAATGCCAAAATAGCACAAAACCCCCCCAAATGACCCCATTTTAGAAAGTAGACACCCCAAGGAAATTGCTGAGAGGCCTGTTGAGCCCATTGAATATTTTTTTTTGTCCCAAGTGATTGAATAATGACAAAAAAATAAATAAATAAATAAATTACAAAAAGTTTTCACTAAATGATATATTGCTCACACATGCCATGGTTATATGTGGAATTGCACCCCAAAATAAATTTTGCTGCTTCTCCTGAGTACGGGGATACCACATGTGTGGGACTTTTTAGGAGCCTAGCCACGTACGGGACCCCGGAAACCAAGCATCGCCTTCAGGATTTCTAAGGGCGCAAATTTTTGATTTGACTCCTCACTACCTATCACAGTTTCGAAGGCCATAAAATACCAAAATAGCACAAAACCCCCCCAAATGACCCCATTTTGGAAAGTAGACACCCCAAGCTGTTTGCTGAGAGGCATGGTGAGTATTTTACAGCTCTCATTTGTTTTTGAAAATGAAGAAAGAACTTTTTTTTTTTCTTTTTTTTTTTTAATTTTCAAAACTTTGTGACAAAAAGCGAGATCTCCAAAATACTCACAATACCTCTCAGCAAATAGCTTGGGGTGTCTACTTTCCAAAATGGGGTAATTTGGGGGGGTTTGTGCCATCTGGGCATTCCATGGCCTCCGAAACTGTGATAGGCAGTGAGAAGTGAAATCAAAAATTGACACCCTTAGAAAGCCTGAAGGCGGTGATTGGTTTTGGGGTCCCGTACGCGGCTAGGCTCCCAAAAAGTCTCACACATGTGGTATCCCCGTACTCAGGAGAAGCAACAGAATGTATTTTGGGGTGTAATTCCACATATGCCCATGGCATGTTTGAGCAATATATCATTTAGTGACAACTTTGTGCAAAAAAAATTAAAAATTGTCTTTTTTCCGCAACTTGTGTCAACATATAAAATATTCCATGGACTCGACATGCCTCTCAGTATATAGCTTGGGGTGTCTACTTTCCAAAATGGGGTCATTTGGGGGAGTTTTGAAATGTTCTGGCATTTTATACACAACATTAGGAAGCTTACATCCACTCTTCTAACCACTTGAAGACAAAGCCCTTTTTGACACTTTTTGTTTACATGAAAACATATTTTTTTTGCAAGAAAATTATGTTGAACCCCCAAACATTATATATATTTTTAAAGCAAAGGCCCTACAGAATAAAATGGTGGGTGTTGCATTTTTTTTTCCTACACAGTATTTGCGCAGCGATTTTTCAAACGCATTTTTTGGGGAAAAAATACACTTTTTTTAATTTTAACGCACTAAAACACACTATATTGCCCAAATGTTTGATGAAATAAAAAAGATGATCATAGGCCGAGTACATAGATACCAAACACAACATGCTTTAAAATTTCGCACAAACGCGCATTGGCGACAAACTACATACATTTTTAAAAGCCTTTAAAAGCCTTTACAGGTTACCCCGTTAGATTTACAGAGGAGGTCTACTGCGAAAATTACTGCCCTCGATCTGACCTTCGCGGTGATACCTCACATGCATGGTGCAATTGCTGTTTACATATGACGCCAGACCGACGCTTGCGTTCGCCATTGGGCAAGAGCAGGGCAGGACAGGGGTGCTTTTTTTTTTTTTTTTTTTTTTATTAATTTTGCTTTTTTATTTTATTTTTAAACTGTTGCTTCCATATTTTTTTTTTTTTTATCATTTTTATTTTTATCTCAGGGAATGTAAATATCCCCTATGATAGCAATAGGTAATGACAAGTACTCTTTTTTGAAAAAACTGGGGTCTATTGGACCCTAGATCTTTTCTCTGCCCTCAAAGCATCTGACCACACCAAGATCGGTGTGATAAAATGCTTTCCCAATTTCCCAATGGCGCTTTTTATATCCGGGGGGGGGACATTCCCTCCCACTGCTTGTAAAAGCAGTCCAGAGGCTAATTAGCCACTAGGATTGCTTTTACATGAAAGCCGGCCGCTGGCTGAAAAGAATCATACCAAGATGATACCTAAACCCACAGGCATCATTCTGGTATAAACATTCAAAGTCCAGCAACATACCAGTACGTTGCTGGTCCTTGTTAGACATGTATTGTAATCTTTTTTTTCATGCAGCCTGTTGGCTGAACGAAAAAAAAAGATTGATCGGTGGGTATGCCCACCATTAGAATAGCGCCCTTCATCCACCCACTTCTAATGATGGGCATACATGCACCATTTATATATGCCGAAGCATGGGGGCATCTTCCCGCAAAACTTATGCCGCGTACACATGGTCAGACTTTTCCACGGGCAAGCCTCCGTCGGAATTTCGACCGTATGTACGCGGCATTAGGAGCAAAATCGCTCCTCCGCCCCTGCTGCCCCAATGCTTCGGCATATATGCTTTTTTTTTTTAACTGTGGTGGTGAAATCACCTCCTACAGCACTGGAGTCGCAGGGATCAGGCCTGTCTCTGCGAACGCTGCAGTTATGTGTGTTGTGTTTTGCAAGTAACAGTGATCGATCGATACTGCACTTGGGTGGCCTGGGCTGGACGGAGGGGCAAAACGCAGGTGCTAGCAGGTATCTGGGCTGATCCTGCTAACACTGCGTTTTTGGGAACGCTAAACTGCTGGGGACGCTAGTATATATCTGATCAGATCAGATATTGATCTGTTCAGATACTATACCACTAAGGGAGGTGTATGCTTCACGCGTGGGTGTTAGCGCTACTGGCACTAACCTGACGCTGCCTGGGGTGTGACGCAGACCCTCTCTGACGCTAAAACCTAATTGATATCACCCGCCGGGCGATCAGGGGGTTAAACCTTTATTGGGTTATATATACGGCGGGTGCCCTGACACTATAAAAAGCAAACTAACTAACCAGCGTCACCCGTAACACTTATATGATGATCACTGGTGAAAGGGTTAACTAGGGGCAATTAGGGCGTTAAAACCTTTATTAGGTAATACATGGGGGTACCTGACGCTATATAAAAACCTGACGGCGAACCTAAAAAAAAATTACTGGCTACCTATCGGAATCACCGACACTAAGACAACGATCATAAAAACGATCGCTTAGCGACAGTGGTGATAGGGGGTGAAAGGGTTACCTGGGGGGCGATCAGGGGGTTAAACCTTTATTAGATAATATATGGGGGTACCTGACGCTATAAAAACCTGCGGCGAACCTAAAAAAAAATACTGGTTACCGATCTGCATCACCGACGCTAAGACAGCGATCAGAAAAATGATCGCTTAGCGACAGTGGTGATAGGGGGTGAAAGGGTTACCTGGGGGGTGATCAAGGGGGTTAAACCTTTATTAGGTAATATATGGGGGTACCCGACGCTATAAAAACATGCGGCGAACCTAAAAAAAATTACTGGCTACCGATCAGCATCGCCGACGCTAAGACATCGATCAGAAAAATTATCGCTTAGTGACAGTGGTGATAGGGGGTGAAAGGGTTACCTGGGGGGTGATCAAGGGGGTTAAACCTTTATTAGGTAATATATGGGGGTACCCGACGCTATAAAAACCTGCGGCGAACCTAAAAAAAATTACTGGCTACCGATCAGCATCACCGACGCTAAGACATCGATCAGAAAAATTATCGCATAGCGACGGCGGTGCTAGGGGGTGAAAGGGTTATCTGGGGGCTGATCAGGGGGTTAAACCTTTATTAGGGGGGGTTAGGGGGCTACACTGGACCTAAAACTAAATGTAGTGACACTTTTACAGTCACAAATGTCACTGATTGCAGTGATCACTAAATAAATGGTCACTGCAATCAGTGACACTGTGACTGGGGGCTGGGGGGTGATCTGGGGGGTGATCTTGCGGTGTCTGGGGGGGCCTGGGGGGGGCGATTTATGTGCCTATGTGTCCTGGTGTCAGTGTAGTGTTGTGTGCACTAACCTGCATCTTCTCCTGTACGGCGCTCGGTATATGTGAGCGCCGCAGGAGAGATGACATCACTTCCTCCTGCCTGGCAGGCAGGGGAAGCTCTCTCATTCGCCGGGAGCGATCGAGAGGGGGGGGCCGGAATCGAACGGCCGTCCCCTCATGCCGGATCGCTCCCGAAGGTAAAACGACCACCCACTGTAAAGAAGGGGGGTCCGATCGGACCCCCCAACTATACAAAGGCAATCACGTATATGTCCGTGATTCTGCCTGTCGGTGCCATTCTGCCGACGTATATTTACAGTGGGCGGTCGTTAAGTGGTTAAAGGGAACTCCACGGCAAAATGAAAAGAAAATTGGCGTGGGGTCCCCCCAAACTCTATACCAGACCCTTATCTGAGCATGCAGCCTGGCAGGTCAGGAAAAGGGGGAGATGAGCGAGCCTTAACGTACCAGGCCACATGCCCTCAAAATGGGGCGTGGGTGCTTTGGGGGGCAGTGGGACAAGGGCCTTTTCCCGACAACCCTGGCCGGTGGTTGTGGGTGTCTGCAGGCGGGGAGCTTATCGGATTTTGGAAGCCCCCTTTAACAAGGGAGCCCCCAGATCCCAGCCCCCCCTATGCGAATGGGTATCGGGTACATTGTACTCCTACCCCATTCACCAAAAAAGTGTCAAAAAGTAAAAACCAAAAGAGACAGTTTTTGACAAGTCCTTTATTCGTTTATAAGTGTCCGTGATGTAAACCCACCGTCAATGCGGTGTAGTTAGGGTTTTCAGGTGGGAGTGATATTCCCTGCTAAGGGAATCGGAGTCAAGTGAAGGTCCGTGGTTGACGCTGTCTCCCTATATTGGATCCAGCAAGCCCATATGATTCTGAATTTAGTGGGGTTGTCCTTGGCTTGGAAAATAAGTCTTTCCATCTCCGCTATCTTGTCAACTCTATTATGCCATTCGGCTATGGAGGGGGGGACCGTGCTTCTCCTGTGGGTTGGTATGCATTGGGTTGCTGCGTTAATATGGTGTAGGGTAAGAGATTTGCGGTAGGTTGAACTAGGAATGGATGTGTGGTGTAGTAGGTATTGTGCTGGGGAGAAGTCTGGAGTGTAAGTAGTGATTTTGGTGATTAAAGTATGTATGTCTTTCCAAAAAGGTTGTATCAGAGGGCATTCCCACCAAATGTGGAGAAAAGACCCAGGGGCGGAAGAATCAATGTATTTTGTCTGGCATACGGTACCATCTCGTGTATACTTTATATCTATTTTCTTGTGCGGATACATTGACCGAGCCTTTATGTGTATGTTCGCAAATACGATCCCAATCTACCGTGAAGAGGTCTATGGATAGATCATTGGCCCATTGTAGGAGAGTCCGAGTGTCGGGGGGGGATCCTGAGAGTAAAAGGGCATATAGAGTAGATATTAAATGTCTGTGTGGTTCCGTGTCTGTGCAGAGGAGTTCGAAGGGGGTAAGAGATCTAGACCACTGAGAGAGAGGGCAAACCTGGAGGAGGAAATGACGTATTTGTAGATATTTAAAGAAGGGTATGCGGAGGTTAGGGAATTTGAAGGACAACTCGGGTTGTGTGAGAAGTGTGTCGACTTCAAAGCATTGATAGGCCCTGACCGGAGGGTCAACGGGACCCATGTGCCTGACAGTGGCAAGTATATCAGCTGGAAAGTCCGGGTTCTGGGTAAGAGGCGTCAGTGGCCCAGGAAAAGGGGTTAGTTGGAGGATGTGGCAGGAAGTTTTGAAGTTGTGTAGTGTTGGACCTATTAGAACAGTGGTTCTCAACTCCAGTCCTCAGGGCGCACCAACAGGCCAGGTTTGCAAGATAACTGAAATGCATCACAGGTGATATAATTTGCTGCTCAGTGATTGCAGTATTCTAGTCTGCATCTCACCAAGGTAATACTTAAAATCTGGCCTGTTAGTGGGTCCTGAGGACAGGAGTTGAGAACCACTGTATTAGAGGATGAGTGGAGCAGTTCCGGGGGATGGAGCCTGTGTTAATCCATGGTAGATGGATAAGAGGAATTTGGGAAAAAGAATTTTCCACTTGCACCCAGTCTTTGCTTGAGGAATGTGCATGCCAATCCACAATTCGTGTTAGTTGGCAAGCCCTGTAATAGGAGTGTAGATCTGGAAGTCCTAAGCCTCCTCTACTTTTGGGAATTGTCAATTTGTCCCAGCTCAGACGGGGGGGCCCCGCTGACCAGAGGAGGCGTCTGCATATTTGTTTAAATGAGGTAAAATAGGACAGGGGGAGTTTAATCGGGATAGCTTGCAAGAGATATAGTAATCTGGGAAGCACATTCATCTTTAAAATGGCAGCTCTGCCGAACCAAGAGAAGGGGCCCTTCAGCCAACCAGTTGTGTCCTCCCTAATAGTCTGAAGTGCGGGGAGAAAGTTCTTCGTATACAGGTCAGACAATCTGGTAGGAATTTTATTGCCCAGGTAAGTGAGTTCGTTGGGTTCCCACCTAAAAGGGAAATTGGCTTGATAGAGTAGGACCGTTTGTTGGGGTAAGGAAATGTTGAGAGCCTTAGATTTATTGAAGTTGATTTGGAGGTTGGAGAGGTGTTTGAAGAGGGTAAAGTCCTTGAGGAGGTTTGGGATGGTAGTCAAGGGATTTGAAAGAAATAATAGAATATCGTCTGCGTATGCCGCAATCTTGTATTGATTGTGATTAATGGTAATCCCCTGTATATCGGGGTTGTCTCTAATTTTGCGGAGGAAAGGTTCCATGGTAAGGACGAAGATGAGCGGGGACAGGGGGCATCCCTGGCGCGTGCCGTTGGATATGGAGAACGAAGTCGATAGTCAACCATTGACCCGTATCCTGGCCGTGGGGGATGCATACAGTGCCATAATCATTTGTATAAGCCGTGTTGGGAGCCCCACAGCTTGAAGACAGGCAGACATATAGTCCCACGCTACCCTGTCAAAGGCCTTTTCAGCGTCAAGGGACAGAAAAAATCCCTTAGACGTAGTGGAGGTCAACCAGTGGTTTATGTTTAAGGCCTTGGTAGTGTTATCTCTGGCTTCTCTGCCAGGGATAAAACCCAATTGGTCGGTCAAAATTAATTTGGGGAGTAAGGGGAGTATGCGGTTTGCCAAAATCTTTGCGTAGAGTTTCACGTCTACATTAAGGAGGGAAATAGGGCGATAGTTGGAAACTACCGTTGCGTCCTTACCTGGTTTCGGAATGAGCGTTACATGTGCCTCCAAAATGTCCCTGTTTTGTGAGGGGGAAAAGGATGGTAGGTCATTAAAGGCTGCCACAAAATATGGGAGTAAGATATCCGGGAAAGATTTATAGTAGCTAGAAGTCAGTCCGTCCGGGCCTGGGCTCTTACCCGGTTTCAACTGTTTCAGGGCCTTCAGGGCTTCTTCAGTGGAGATTGGTATGTCTAGATCAGTTAAATCTTCTGAGGGTAGAGGGGAGGGGCTGTGTTGGGCTAAAAATTCGTTGACATATGTTTTTTATGTATTTGTACATGTGGATGGCCATGGGGGACATACCTGGCCATCCACATGCTTGCGGCTTCCCTGGTGGTCCTGGGCGGCATCCTGGTGGTCTAGTGTGGGTATCCGAGGGGGGGCTGCACTGATAAACAATCAGCGCGAACCCCCCCGTCAGAAAAGCTGCCGATCGGCTCTCCTCTACTCCCGTCTGTCAGATGCGAGTGAGGAAGGGCCGATCAACGTCTCTTCCTGTTTACATCGTGATCAGCCGTGATTGGACACGGCTGATCACGTGGTAAAAAGCCTCCGCCGCAGGCTCTTTACCGAGATCAGTGTAGCGGTGTGTCAGACTGACACACCGCTCCACCGATCGCCGCGATGCGTGCCCCCCTGGGCGCGCGGCGGCTGTTATCCTGCAGGACGTCAATAGACGTCCAGTGTGGATAACACAACCACTTCCCGGACGTCAATCTCCTATTGACTGGGCGGGAGGTGGTTAAGTAAGTAGTACCCATAGTTATAGTAACAACTATTAGTCTGAAGTTATAATACCTTATTTAATAATATAGAATGTCTCCTGGTTTGTTGTGGTCCACTCCGACATAATTTCTTAAAAAAGTGTACAAATATGAATAATCTTAATTTTCATAATTCATTTCATTTTAAATGTTTTAATTTTTTTTTATTAAATTTTTCTTTTCTAGTGTAGCGGGTATTTGAATTTAGGGGAAGCATCTGGGTGGTAGTGTAACCCAGATGCACTGATTGCTAGGGAATCTGAGACCCTTTTATGGTTCTTGGAGGACTCAGGTGGTGTGAGGTTCCCTGCGGCCTACAGGTGGCGTTGTTGCCCTGGGCCGGGGTTGAACTCACACTGCAAGACTGTTCCTTTTTGTCCTTTCCTGGTGCTGGTACAGCGGGGCGGGGAACCTGCTGTGACGCAAAGGGAGAGGAGATAAAAGGGGCGGACGCCCTGACCTTGGGGTTCAGAGTCGAAGGACGCGGCCGCACCCAGGCACCTTCAGCTTGGGTGCTGGCGTTCCGGAGTTCCAGGCCCAGGTGCCCTTGACCTGGCCCGGAGCGAGAGATGGAGTCCATCTCAGGCACCTTTAGCCTGGGGTGAGGTACTATGGCGGATGCCTGGGGCTCAGTACCTTCGACTGAGTTCCGCGAGGGTGGAGGAATCCGAGGGGGCCCTAACTCCTTGGGTGCCGGTGTCTGAGTTCGTGAGGACTGGTGAACGGAACTTCTCTGGAGAGTCCGGCGCAGCATTTGCTGGTGACAGAGAGGCCTCCGGTGACTCCCTTGGACGGATATCCTTCCCCTGACAGGGGCTGTGCTAGCGAAGGTAATTCATGTTCTACCTCATATAGTCAGTGGCAGTGACTATTCGCCACTGGTGACACCACAGTGGTTAGCGATACTTTAAAGGATTGTGCCTCGACCTACTCCCATTAATACTGAACTGTTGCAAAGGTCCCAACTTGACTGTGCTGTATGTTTATTCGCTGAGAAGAATAAAACTGTGTTGGACCTATTCAGTGTGTGGAACTCTGGTTACTAGGAGCAAAGGGGAGTGGATCAGAGGAAAGGATTTGATCCTAGGACACCTACACAAAGCCCGATCTTTCTGGCCTTCACCTCTTCATTATGGAGGACATGGGCTGTGGTGTATCTCATCCCCCCCCCCCCCGGTACTGACACCCCTAGACAGAGACAGACAAGCCGAGAATGAGAAGGGGTGAGAGGGGTGAGGTCGCTACACTAGTATTATTATTTTTTCAAGTATAATTACCAGCAATTCATGATCCCCCAACCACCACTTTCACCATATACCTATACACACAAGTTTCCCATCCAGTCTATACGTTGTACGGTCAATCTCTTGTTTTACAAGTATTTGTAATGTGCTTTTTCAATGTGTGTGTGTGAGTTCTCTTATAATGTGTTGTTTACTATGCTGTTTTATAATGCTGTTCTTATAATTGTTTTATAATGCTTTTATTGAGTTTATCCATATTTTATGCCCAATCAGTTAGGCAGTTCTATTTTCCCATTTGCATCGTTATAGCTAGCAATGTGTGTATATATTCAAAAGCTGTGGGACTCCAGGACCCAGCAGCAGTGGCTCCAGTGCTTAAAAGCCCTCATCCAACATGGCCCCCGTTAGACCTGACGAAAGAGCACATGCTCCGTAAACGTGTCGCCTATTGGTTCATTATATTCCGGAAGTGACATCATCCCTCAGTTCCCTGTGCGTTCCAGATCCAGGAAGTGTCGGTGACCACCGGCGCAGCCCGCTCTGAGCCACTAGCAAGAAGCTCCACGGATGTATTCCCTTCACGGACATGCTGCAATTTGTACCCAATGCCTGTTCCTATATCCCTTTGTGAATTAAATTTACTTTTATACTGCACTTAGAGTGGCACCTGTGTTTTATGCTCGGATAAGTGTCTAGTATGGATTTTGGGGGGGACCCAACGCCATTTTTTTCCATTTTGGTGTGGAGTTCCCCTTAAAATCTATACTAGACCCAAAGGGTTTTTCTTAATTCTGTCATAGGGTTCCCCTTAACCACTTCAATACACTGTATTATATACTCTGCACTGACTGCACTATATACTCTGCACTGTATTATATACACTACACTGACTGCACTATATACTCTGCACTTTATTATATATATATACTACACTGACTGCACTATGTACTCTATACTCTACACGCTATTATATAGATTACACTGGCTGCACTATAAATTCTGCACTGTATTATATATACTACCCTGACGGCACTATATACTGCAGAGTCTGCACTGTATTATATATACTACACTGACTGCACCATATACTCTGCACTGTATTATATATACTACACTGACTGCACGCTCAATCCACTAACTACCCTGCCTAATCTCTCTCTTAATTCACACTATACAGGGCCGTGTAAGCAGACTTATATAGTGTGGGGAGTGAGGAGCACCCTGCCTTTGGCCAATCATGGTTCTCACAGCACATTGCACTGTGATTGGCCAAAGCATACAGGTCAGGTGCATGCTTTGGCCAATCAGCAGCCTCCAATGCACTGCGATCTCACAGTGCATTATGAGGTGCTCTGTGGCGGGAGAACGTCCCACGAGCACCCCATATGTTATTTTTTCTACGAACAAACAAACAGCTGATGTTCGAGTCGAACCTATGTTCGACTCAAACATGAAGGCCATCACTACACTTTACATAGTTGACCCAAACAACTATGTCCCTCACTAACATGTGAGGCCGCTAGATGTGTGGTATAAACTGTATTTAGACAAAGGTACATGCAGCATACCGCACTGTGTTCCGGGTTGGCGTCGAGACTAACTGTCTCATACCTGGAACACATTTTTGTATATATTTTATTATATCTTTTCATATGACAACACTGAAAAATTACACTTTTCTACAATGTAAAGTAGTGAGTGTACAGCTTGTTTAACCACTTAACGACCGCTCACTGTATATGTACGTCGGCAGAATGGCACCGACAGGCACAATAACGTACAGTGTACGTGATTGCCTTTGTACAGTTGGGGGGTCCGATTGGACCCCCTCCTATACAGTGAGCTGTCGGTATTCGTTGGGGAGCGATCCGAGATGAGGGGACGGCCGTTCAATTCCGGCCACCCCCCCGCGATCGCTCCCGGCGAATGAAAATGCTTCCTCTGTCCTGTAATGTAAACACAGGCAGAGGAAGCAGGAGGAAGTGATGTCATCTCTCATGTGGCGCTCACATATACCGAGCGCCGTACAAGAGAAGACATCAGGTCAGTGCACAAAACACTACACTGACACCAGGACACATAGGCACACAAATCGCCCCCCCAGGCCCCCCCAGACACCCCTAGATCACCCCCCAGCCCCCAGTCACAGTGTCACTTGCAGTTACCATTTATTTACTGATCACTGCAATCAGTGACATTTGTGACTGTAAAAGTGTCACTAAAGTTAGTTTTAGGTCCAGTGTAGCCCCCTAACCCCCCCTAATAAAGGTTTAACCCCCTGATCACCCCCCAGATAACCCTTTAACCCCCTAGCACCGCCGTTGCTAAGCGATCATTTTTCTGATCGCTGTCTTAGCGTCGGTGATGCAGATCGGTAGCCAGTAATTTTTTTTAGGTTCGCCGCAGGTTTTTATAGCGTCAGGTACCCCCATAAATTATCTAATAAAGGTTTAACCTCCTTGATCGCCCCCCAGGCAACCCTTTCACCCCCTATCACCACTGTCGCTAAGCGATCGTTTTTCTGATCGCTGTCTTAGCGTCGGTGATGCAGATCGGTAGCCAGTAATTTTTTTTAGGTTCGCCGCAGGTTTTTATAGCGTCAGGTACCCCCATAAATTATCTAATAAAGGTTTAATCCCCTTGATCGCCCCCCAGGTGACCCTTTCACCCCCTATCACCACTGTCGCTAAGCAATCGTTTTTCTGATCGCTGTCTTAGTGTCGGTGATGCAGATCGGTAGCCAGTAATTTTTTTTAGGTTCGCCGCAGGTTTTTATAGCGTCAGGTACCCCCATATATTATCTAATAAAGGTTTTAACCCCCTAATTGCCCCTAGTTAACCCTTTTACCAGTGATCACCATATAAGTGTTACGGGTGACGCTGGTTAGTTAGTTTGCTTTTTATAGTGTCAGGGCACCCGCCGTATATATAACCCAATAAAGGTTTAACCCCCTGATCGCCCGGCGGGTGATATCAATTAGGTTTTAGCGTCAGAGAAGGTCTGCGTCGCCCCAGGCAGCGTCAGGTTAGTGCCAGTAACGCTAACACCCAAGCTTGAAGCATACACCTCCCTTAGTGGTATAGTATCTGAACAGATCAATATCTGATCAGATCAGATCTATACTAGCGTCCCCAGCAGTTTAGGGTTCCCAAAAACGCAGTGTTAGCGGGATCAGCCCAGATACCTGCTAGCACCTGCGTTTTGCCCCTCCGTCCAGCCCAGGCCACCCAAGTGCAGTATCGATCGATCACTGTCACTTACAAAACACAACACACATAACTGCAGCGTTCGCAGAGACAGGCCTGATCCCTGCGACTCCAGTGCTGTAGGAGGTGATTTCACCACCACAGTTAAAAAAAAAAAAGCATATATGCCGAAGCATTGGGGCAGCAGGGGCGGAGGAGCGGAGGAGCAATTTTGCTCCTAATGGCGCGTACATACGGTCGAAATTCCGACGGAGGCTTGCCCGTGGAAAAGTCTGACCATGTGTGTGCGGCATAACTTTTTTGCGGGAAGATGCCCTCATGCTTCGGCATATATAAATGGTGCATGTATGCCCATCATTAGAAGTGGGAGGATGAAGGGAGGTATTCTAATGGTGGGCAAACCCACCGATCAATCTCTTTTTTCATTCAGCCAACTGGCTGCATGAAAAAAAAGATTACAATACATGTCCAACAAGGACCAGCAACGTACTGGTATGTTGCTGGACTTTGAATGTTTATACCAGAATGATGCCTGCGGGTTTAGGTATCATCTTAGTATCATTCTTTTCAGCCAGCGGCCGGCTTTCATGTAAAAGCAATCCTAGTGGCTAATTAGCCTCTGGACTGCTTTTACAAGCAGTGGGAGGGAATGTCCCCCCCCGGATATAAAAAGCGCCATTGGGAAATTGGGAAAGCATTTTATCACACCGATCTTGGTGTGGTCAGATGCTTTGAGGGCAGAGGAAAGATCTAGGGTCTAGAAGACCCCAGTTTTTTCAAAAAAAGAGTACCTGTCACTACTTATTGCTATCATAGGGGATATTTACATTCCCTGAGATAACAATAAAAATGATAAAAAAAAAAAAATATATGGAAGGAACAGTTTAAAAATAAAATAAAAAAGCAAAATTAATAATAAAAAAAAAGCACCCCTGCCCTGCTCTTGCCCAATTTCTAACGCAAGCGTCGGTCTGGCGTCATATGTAAACAGCAATTGCACCATGCATGTGAGGTATCACCGCGAAGGTCAGATCGAGGGCAGTAATTTTAGCAGTAGACCTCCTCTGTAAATCTAACGGGGTAACCTGTAAAGGCTTTTAAAGGCTTTTAAAAATGTATGTAGTTTGTCGCCAATGCGCGTTTGTGCGAAATTTTAAAGCATGTCGTGTTTGGTATCTATGTACTCGGCCTAAGATCATCTTTTTTATTTCATCAAACATTTGGGCAATATAGTGTGTTTTAGTGCATTAAAATTAAAAAAAGTGTATTTTTTCCCAAAAAAATGCGTTTGAAAAATCGCTGCGCAAATACTGTGTAGAAAAAAAAAATGCAACACCCACCATTTTAAGTGTCAAAAAGGGCTTTGTCTTCAAGTGGTTAGAAGAGTGGAAGTAAGCTTCCTAATGTTGTGTATAAAATGCCAGAACAGTTCAAAACCCCCCCCAAATGACCCCATTTTGGAAAGTAGACACCCCAAGCTATATACTGAGAGGCATGTGGAGTCCATGGAATATTTTATATGTTGACACAAGTTGCGGAAAAAAGACAATTTTTATTTATTTTTTTGCACAAAGTTGTCACTAAATGATATATTGCTCAAACATGCCATGGGTATATGTGGAATTACACCCCAAAATACATTCTGTTGCTTCTCCTGAGTACGGGGATACCACATGTGTGAGACTTTTTGGGAGCCTAGCCGCGTACAGGACCCCAAAAACCAAGCACCGCCTTCAGGCTTTCTAAGGGTGTAAATTTTTGATTTCACTTCTCACTGCCTATCACAGTTTCGGAGGCCATGGAATGCCCAGATGGCACAAAACCCCCCAAATGACCCCATTTTGGAAAGTAGACACCCCAAGCTATTTGCTGAGAGGTATTGTGAGTATTTTGCAGATCTCGCTTTTTGTCACAAAGTTTTGAAAATTGAAAAAAAATATATATTTTCTTTCTTCATTTTCAAAAACAAATGAGAGCTGTAAAATACTCACCATGCCTCTCAGCAAATAGCTTTGGGTGTCTACTTTCCAAAATGGGGTCATTTGGGGGGGTTTTGTGCTATTTTGGCATTTTATGGCCTTCAAAACTGTGATAGGTAGTGAGGAGTGAAATCAAAAATTTGCACCCTTAGAAATCCTGAAGGCGGTGTTTGGTTTCCGGGGTCCCGTACGCGGCTAGGCTCCCAAAAAGTCCCACACATGTGGTATCCCCGTACTCAGGAGAAGCAGCAAAATGTATTTTGGGGTGCAATTCCACATATAACCATGGCATGTGTGTGCAATATATCATTTAGTGACAACTTTTTGTAATTTTTTTTTTTTTTTAGTCATTATTCAATCACTTGAGACAAAAAAAAAAAAAAAAATATTCAATGGGCTCAACATGCCTCTCAGCAATTTCCTTGGGATGTCTACTTTCCAAAATGGGGTCATTTGGGGGGGTTTTGTACTGCCCTGCCATTTTAGCACCTCAAGAAATGAGATAGGCAGTCATAAATTAAAAGCTGTGTAAATTCCAGAAAATGTACCCTAGTTTGTAGACGCTATAACTTTTGCGCAAACCAATAAATATACGCTTATTGACATTTTTTTTACTAAAGACATGTGGCTGAATACATTTTGGCCTAAATGTATGACTAAAATTGAGTTTATTCAATTTTTCTTATAACAAAAAGTAGAAAATATCATTTTTTTTCAAAAAATTTCGGTCTTTTTCCGTGCATATCGCAAAAAAAAATAATCGCAGAGGCAATCATATACCATTAAAAGAAATCTCTATTTGTGGGAAGAAAAGGACGCAAATTTAGTTTGGGTACAACATTGCATGTCCGCACAATTTACAGTTAAAGCAGCGCAGTGCAATATTCTGAAATCACCTCTGGTCCTTTAGCTACCAAATGGTCCGGGGCTTAAGTGGTTAACAGTGTAAATTTGCTGTCCCCTCAAAATAACTCAACATACAGCCAATAATGGAAAAAATACAATATTTGTATGAACCAATCAGAGGTCTGGATCATAAATGTAAATAATAAAACCGTCTAATAAAACAATAATATCATAAAACACTAAAATGAAATCCGTCCCTGATTGCCCAAGAAATAGTGTAGCAGCGCTCTTGTCATAAATGACAAGCTTCATTAAGTGTCTCTGTACACGTAAAGGTATGAATAATAATAGCAGGTGAAGAACTGCAGACAGCCCGATCCTTATTACAATGCAGCGATACAGGAAAACTTCATCCGTGAGATGTTGTAGAAAAAATCCCCTTTTGGGGATGCACTCACCACAAAGTAGATAAAGATGTGCCTTGTCAGCAAACACAGGATCACTCTCTTCTTCTCTCAGCTATTCCACCGGATCACAGTATTGGTACGCTCAAGGGTACAGATGTAGAAAGGAAACAAAGGTGGCCAATAGTATAATATTGTATGCACAATTTATTCCCCAAAAAAGTCCCTTACAAGTTAATACGTACACAATGGTTATACAAATGAGGCACATATGGTGCTAACAGCTTGGCAGCACAGTACACCTAAGACCCCAGTAGATGGAGATACACGCTATCGCAGACAGCGTGTGTTGGTTACCACTTCCTGGATCCTGGATTCGGTGGAGCTCAAGCGTCACTTCCGGTACGGCCAAACGAGACCACGACCCTGACGCGTTTCGTCACTTCCGGACTTCGTCTGAGGGCGTGGTCTCGTGGCGAAAGTACCGGATGTTTATAGTGGAAGTACAAGCACATCCCCCTCCGCTATGACCAATCACAGTGGTCAGGATGTCAGACGCCCTGTTACCGTGTTGTGTCGAATCTGCTTATAGGCTGACAATAAATCGACACAAAAGGTGGGCGGATTAACCCGTCAGTCGTATGGGAATTGCAAGGTGTCTGCAAACAACAACATCCTGCTGTAGTGACGCACCGGCCGTATTCCACAACTGATAGGTAGCAGCAAAGTACAGAGGAAACATAAACATAAGGCACACGGATAAAATATGGATAAAATGTCAAAAAATATTTTAAATAACAATAAAAATCACAATAAAAATCATTGTCAATATAAACACTCAAGATATACATACATATTATGCGCAAGTGGTTTAAAATATCGTTTGCATATAACAGCCACAGACTGGATCCGTGGATCCGAGTGAATGCAGCGGTATGCTATATAATTACTAATTGCACAATGTGATATATTGTCCACTGGCAAGTGACTTACCATACATGGAACGATATTCAGTGTGCAATGTTTTTATTTTTTATGATTTTAAAACACATATCATGCGGTTATGTACATCAATACACATATATCCTGGTTATAACGTATGTGTGCTTCTGATGATTTAGTGATCAAAACCCGGCTGGTATCATAAAAACTAAATATGTATACATATGGGATATATATATAAAATATAATCTAGAACTGTAATAGATACACATGATTATTCAGAACTATAAACTGTGTGTATAAATAATAGACACAGAGAGGGCGGGGCATAGTAGAGGATGACCCATTATTAATGGCTCAACTATATGGCCCGTATGATAGGTAACATCTATTCACAAGCTAATAAGTGGGGGGTAACAATATGGGAAGTGGGGGTCCCCCGTGAATTAAGACTGTGCAAGATGTGTATGTAGACGTATATAAAATAAATATATTAATAACAGATATAAATCTGCATTAAATATATAAAAAATATAAAAAATATTAAAAATACACTAAAAGCTGATATGACACAAAATTAGGGGAGGGGGAAGGGGTGGGACATGGTCGATTATGACTGAATAAAAGATATGAATAAATTACATAAAAACTATAAAAGTATGTAAATTCATATGTGTGTTTAAGGGAGAACTACCGAGGAGGACTTCCGCATGGATGAATGGTAAGATTATAAACTGTTCGGACTTCAAGTGTCGCTAATAAAACAGTTAATGTCGAGTTCAATGTTGAGTCCTTTGGGGGTTAAAACATTGGTTAAATAAATCCACTGTGTTTCTCGTTTTGACAATTCTCGTACGAGATGTGAACCCCTCCAATGTTGTTCGAGATGTTCTACACCCCAGAACTCTAGCCCAGATGCATCTTGGTTATGTTTTAATTTAAAGTGCAGTGATACATTGTGGTCCTTGAACCCTATTTTGATATTATGTATATGTTCTGCTATTCTTACTCTTAGCATTCTTTTGGTTCGACCGATGTAAAGAAGATTACAAGGGCATTTGAGGGCATAGACTACATGTGTGCTATTGCACGTTATAAATTGCTTTATATCAAACTGACAGTTATTAGAGGGTGATGTAAAATTTTCCAAGCCTCTAAGTGGTCTGGAGACTTCCCTGCAGGCCTTACATCTTCTGCAAGCAAAAAAAACGTTCTGGTTCCAGAAAGTCGGTGGACAAGCAGGGGGATCAAGAACCTTTTTTACCACTTTGTCACCATAGTTCGTTGCTTTTCTATATATAAACTGTGGGGTGGTTGGTAGGACTGCGCCTAATTTCTTGTCCAGGAGGAGAACGTGCCAATGTTGGCTGAGAATAGATTCCACTTCTTTATATTGTGTGTGGAAATCTGAAATAAATCCCCACTCTTTTGTTCTACTCTGAGGTTGCGAATCCTGGAGATTTTTCTCTTTGAGGCAGGTGTCTCTGGGGATTGCCCCCACATCAGTTACTAATTTGTCCAATTTTTTTGGGTCATATCCTCTTGCTGCAAACCTATTGGTTAAAATTTTGGATTGTGAGAAGAAATTATGATTTTCTGAGCAATTCCGCTTCACTCTCATCAGTTGACCTTTTGGAATGTTTTTAAGCCACAGAGGATGGTGGCCGCTTGAAGTTGGTAAATAACTGTTTCGGTCTGTTTGTTTAAAATACACCTTTGTTTCCAATTTATCGTTTTTTCTGTATACTGTCACGTCTAGAAAATTGATGGGGTCATTTGGGGGGGGGGGTTTGTGCTATTTTGGCATTTTATGGCCTTCAAAACTGTGATAGGTAGTGAGGAGTGAAATCAAAAATTTGCGCCCTTAGAAATCCTGAAGGCGGTGCTTGGTTTCCGGGGGCCCGTACGCGGCTAGGCTCCCAAAAAGTCCCACACATGTGGTATCCCCGTACTCAGGAGAAGCAGCAAAATGTATTTTGGGGTGCAATTCCACATATAACCATGGCATGTGTGTGCAATATATCATTTAGTGACAACTTTTTGTAATTTTTTTATTTTTTTTTAGTCATTATTCAATCACTTGAGACAAAAAAAAAAAAATATTCAATGGGCTCAACATGCCTCTCAGCAATTTCCTTGGGATGTCTACTTTCCAAAATGGGGTCATTTGGGGGGGTTTGTACTGCCCTGCCATTTTAGCACCTCAAGAAATTAGATAGGCAGACATAAATTAAAAGCTGTGTAAATTCCAGAAAATGTACCCTAGTTTGTAGACGCTATAACTTTTGCGCAAACCAATAAATATACGCTTATTGACATTTTTTTTACTAAAGACATGTGGCTGAATACATTTTGGCCTAAATGTATGACTAAAATTGAGTTTATTTGATTTTTCTTATAACAAAAAGTAGAAAATATCGTTTTTTTTCAAAAAATTTCGGTCTTTTTCCGTGCATATCGCAAAAAAAAAAAATCGCAGAGGCAATCAAATACCATTAAAAGAAATCTCTATTTGTGGGAAGAAAAGGACGCAAATTTAGTTTGGGTACAACATTGCATGTCCGCACAATTTACAGTTAACGCAGCGCAGTGTAAAATTCTAAAATCACCTCTGGTCCTTTAGCTACCAAATGGTCCGGGCTTAAGTGGTTAACAGTGTAAATTTGCTGTCCCCTCAAAATAACTCAACATACAGCCATTAATGTCTAAACCGCTGTAAACAAAAGTGAGTACACCCCTAAGTAAAAATGTCCTAATTTGGCCCAAAGTGTCACAATTTTGTGTGGCCACCATTATTTTCCAGCACTGCCTTAACCCTTTTGGGCATGGAGTTCACCAGAGCTTCACAGGTTGCCACTGGAGTCCTCTTACACTCCTCTATGATGACATCACGGATGTTAGAGACCTTGCGCTCCTCCACCTTCCGTTTGAGGATACCCCACAGATGCTCAATAGGGTTTAGATCTGGAGACATGCTTGGCCAGTCCATTACCTTTACCCTCATTTTCTTTAGCAAGCCAGTGGTCATCTTGGAGGTGTGTTTGGGGTTGTTATCACTGCGGCCCCGTCTCTGAAGAGAGGAGATCATGCTCTGCTTCAGTATGTCACAGTAGATGTTGGCATTCATGGTTCCCTCAATGAATTGTAGCTCCCCAGTGCAGGCAGCACTCATGCAGCCCCAGACCATGACACTCCCACCACCATGTTTGACTGTAGGCACACTTGTCTTTGTACTCCTTACCTGGTTGCCATCACACACTTGACACCATCTGAACCAAATAAGTTTATCTTGGTTTCATCAGACCATAGGACATGGCTCCAGTAATCCATGTCCTTAGTCTGCTTGTCTTTAGAAAACTGTTTGTGGGCTTTCCTGTGCATCATCTTTAGAAGAGGCTTCCTTCTGGGATGACAGCTATGCAGACCAATTTGATGCAGTGTGTGGCGTATGGTCTGAGCACTGACAGGCTGACCCCCCACCCCTTCAACCTCTGTAGCAATGCTGGCAGCACTCATACATCTATTTCCCAATGACAAACTTTGGATATGACGCTGAGCACGTGCACTCAACTTTTTTGGTCGACCATGATGAGGCCTGTTCTGAGTGGAACCTGTCCTGTTAAACCGTGTATGGTCTTGGCCACCATGCTGCAGCTTCAGTTTCAGGGTCTTGACAATCTTCTTACAGCCTAGGCCATCTTTATGTAGAGCAACAATTCTTTTTTACAGACCCTCAGAGCGTTCTTTGCCCTGAGGTGCCATGGTAAACTTCCAGTTGAGAGAGTAAGAGGGATAACACCAAATTTAACACACCTGCACCCCATTCACACCTGAGACCTTGTAACACTAACGAGTCACATGACACCGGGGAGGGGAAATTACTAATTGGGCCCAATTTGGACATTTTCAACTTCAACTTTTGTTGCCAGCAGTTCACACATTATTGGCTGTGTTGAGTTGTTTTGAGGGAACAGCAAATTTACACTGTTATAAAAGCTGTACACTCACTAATTTACATTGTATCAAAGTGTCATTTCTTCAGTGTTGTCACATGAAAAGATATAATAAAATATTTACAAAAATGTGAAGGGCGTACTCACTTTTGTGAGATACTGTATGTATACTTTCCTACTGTTTGGGTTGTGGTCCCTTTAAGGGACTTTAATGCATTAATTTTTGAATATTCAGATGTTCTCACCCATGCAGAGTGGAAGGTTTTCGGGGTAGTCTGCTTGGAGAGGAGAGGACTGATTTCCAGTTCTCTTGAGATTGGTAAATCTTCATTTGGGACCTGGAATTTAGATGTTCAGAGAGACTTTGGCTGGGAAAGATCCTCTAAAGTCTGATTACAGGAATATTGGTGCCAAATGGGTTAACTATCTGCAGCAGAGTCCAGAAGCAGAAGAAACAGCTAGCACGTGTCTGTGATAAAGAGAGAGAATAACACAGCTGGGTGAGCAGTGTGGACTAGCTTGTGACTGAGACACTGTTGCTAAACTGTGGGGATCTCCGTTTTGGGACCCCTGAGGCAGGTGGGAACTAAAAATCCTGTTAGGGACAAATACCACTGGCAGGGAGCAGGACCTTTGTTTGTGTACTAGAACTTAATGGACTATTTTTTCCTTGCTGAGGTTAAGCTATTTTCTGTTTTTTGTGAAAATAAAAGGACTGTTTGCTTTTACCAATACGGCTGACTGGCAATCGCAGACTTCCACATTTTGATATATATATGTAGCGGGACCCCCAAAAATGGGGTCCCTATGCTGTAAATTTAGGGGCAGCCTGAGCAATAGTATGGCTCAGATTCTACAATTCTGTTTAATATGGACTCTGCTCTGCCATGTTGTTGCCTGGTCTCGGGTTGAACCACGGGTGGCGTTGTGGTGTGATTGGGTGTCCTCTCTCGGCTACCGTGCGGTGGGAGGGTTCGGCCTGCTGTGCATGCTGGGAGAGGGTACATAAAGGGCAGACGCCATGATCTAGAGAGGAATGTGCCCCATAGGGGTGGTGTGCCAGGGGGATTCCAAGGAGGACTTCTGGTGGCGAAGTCACGCCCTTTGGCCTTGCTGGCCTGGGGTGCGTGAACTCTGTGGCAGAGGATCTCTTGGACTTGTCCGTGAAGGGGACTAAATTAAAGAAACTGTTTGTGCTTCACTCCGACTGCTCGAACTGTGAGAGGGATCTATCCTGGTGAGCAATTCACACTCAGGCTTGAGTGAAGAATAGGGTAACTGGGTGCCCTGTGCCTGAACCTGTCTCTCTACCTGCTTTTGTTGCTATCTTCAACCTATTCCCAAATCTGTTTCAAGCAAGATAAAATAAACTTGTGTGTTTGGAGTTTAAACACTGTCTGGACATTGGCCATTGGCCTTCTTTTGGGGAAAAGAACAGACTTTTCCCTATATTCTAGGGGCGAGAACCAATGGACGGGAGGTAACTCGCTGCAGGACCCAAAATTGTAAGAACACCGCTCAACCTCTTATACCTCTTATACCAGGAGGATACGGGCATGTGGCACGGTGTGCCCGCCATTATCCCTGCAAAGTGAAGGTAGGCAGGAGAAAAGGGTCCGTGTGCTACATATATATATATATATATATATATATATATATATATATATATATATATATAAAAAAATGTGTCATTCTATTAAACTAACAACACTGAGCCACAGGGAACATTGTTTGTTACCTGTAGCAATTCAGCAAAATGAAACCCTAACTGGTTAACAATCCATTGACCTTCGATTTATGAATTTAAATTAGTATGAATGTACATGGTGGAAAATCTATTGATGGGTAAATTAAACACCTTTAAATAGTGCTTAAATCAGCATTAAAATGTAACGTTCTGAATCTTTCATAAATAAAAATGATGACAGAATGGGATTGCTCCAAGCCTAATTCATCTTCATCAGCTGGCCACAGTAATCAAAGTGTTTAAAATACAAGCTGTTTGTGTTTCTTTCAACTGTTTATTAGTGCAGGTTTGTAATTGATTGGTAGCCACTAGCCAGTGATATGTTATGTGTGCCACCTGCATCGCTGCAAAAGGGCTTGAGTTTAGTAGAAGAAAGCAAAGGAAACAGCTTTACAATGAAAAGTCTGTGGATAAAGTGTGGAGGTAAATTTTTCTGTCCATACTCTTAAGCCCTGTACACACGATCGGTTTTACCAATGAAAACAGTCCGATGGACTTTTTTCATTGGACAAACCGATCGTGTATGGGACCCATCAAGCCGTGTACACACGATCGGTTTTACCGATGAAAACAGTCCGATGGACTGTTTTCATCGGACGAACCGATCGTGTATGGGCCCCATCGGTCTTTTTTCCATCGGTGTGAAAAAATAGAACATGTTTTAAATTTATCCGATGGGAAAAAAAACTATAGCAAAATCCGATCGTCTGTGTGGAAATCCATCGGAAAAAAAACCCACGCATGCTCAGAATCAAGTCGACGCATGCTCAGAAGCATTGAACTTAATTTTTCTCGGCTCATCGGAGTGTTTTACGTCACCGCGTTTGAAACGGTCCGTTTTTTGACTGATGGTGTGTGGGCAAGACTGATGGAAGACAGTTTCATCGGATTTCCGATGGAAAAAACCATCGGATTAGAATCCATAGGATATCCGATCATGTGTACGAGGCTTCTGTTTTAGTATTCCTTACATATTGCACTAACTAGGGATGAGCCAAACATACTCCAGCGCGACCAATTATCTCACATGCCTCTGGTGCGGGAGATCGTGGAGAATAATCCTGAGGACTACAGGAATTTTCTGCGGATGTCTGACCCCGTATTTCAGCATCTGTTGGCTTTGGTGTCCCCCTATATTACCAGGCCGGACACCGTTATGCGGGAAGCCATTAGTGCTGAGCAGAGGCTCATCGCCACGTTGCGCTACCTGGCGACAGGGAGAAGTCTGCAGGACCTGAAGTTCACCACAGGCATCTCCCCCCAGGCTTTGGGCGTCATAATCTCAGAGACCTGTTCTGCTATCATCCAAGTCCTGCAGGATGACTATATGAGGGTAAGTTTTCGTATATAATATCACATTCTCTGTATTTAATGCATGATGATGTATTGTATTTCTTTCATCCTTCCCTAATTAGCATGATTGTAATATGCTGAGAATGTCCCCTTTGTCCCCATGCATGCTGTCCTTTTTTAAGTCATTTTTGGGCCTACATGCATTGTTACCTTTACTTACCTCTCCAGCATGCTCTCCTGGGCCCAAACACATCTAACCTAGTCTGTTAACAATGTATTTTTGCAGATCCCTTGTAGCCCCCTCCAATTCTTAATTAAATTTCCTGATTGTGAAATTTGTGGAGTCCCAAACACATCTAGCCCCCCCCCAAAGCAAATAAATGGGCCATCAGAGGGGGGTGAGCAATGTGCAAATTGTGAATTTGGTTATCTTTTTTTACTAATCCTTAACCAAAATGTTATACTTATGTTGGCCATGAATGTTTTTGTCTAATCTGCTTGCAAAGTTATTAGCAAAAGTCCTTAATTTTTTTCTTGTTTGATTCCCCAGCTTCCTTCCACGCCACAGGAATGGCAGACTGTGGCATTGGAGTTTGCCAGTCGGTGGGACTTCCCCCAACTGCGGAGGAGCCATTGACGGAAAGCACGTCCGCATCGTGCCACCACCCCATTCTGGCTCCTTTTTTTACAACTACAAGGGGTTTCATAGTATTGTGCTGATGGCGGTGGTGTCAGCATAGTATGAATTCCTCTATGTGGATGTGGGGAAGAATGGCCGGATGTCGGATGGGGGAGCCTTCGCCCAGACGGAGTTTGCCCTTCGTCTACAGAGTGATGACCTTGCATTGCCACCGGATGCAGGGAATGTGGAAGGACTCCCCTTTGTGTTTTTGGCTGATGAAGCCTTTGGCCTGGGTTGGCATCTCATGAGGCCTTTCCCCCAGAGAACCCTCACCCCGGAGAGGAGGGTCTTCAACTACCGGCTGGCCAGAGCCCGAAGAGTTGTGGAGAATGCCTTCGGGATAATGGCCAGCCGGTTCCGTCTTTTTCTGACTCCTATTAATCTTGCGGAGTACAAATTGAACTATATTGTGTTTTGTTGTTGTCTACTGCACAATTTTTTGAGGAAGAAATCTCCTACATATATGGCCACAGTTGGGCCCGAGCCAGGACTTGCTGCGGACAATGCCCTGCCGGGCCTGGAACCTGTCTGTGCTGGCTTGCCGCCCCCAAAGTGCCCGTGCAATCAGGCAGAAATATGTGGATTATTTCATGTGTAGGGGGGCCATTCCAATGCCAGAGAATCTGTCCGAATTATAATTTTGCCGTAAAAAAATCAAAAATCAAAAATATCAACTTTCAATTATTAGTTTTGCTTTGTTTATATTTGAGTTGTGTGCTACTTTCTCTAAGTGTACTTGTAGTGCCAAGTGTATTTTCCTTAGTAAACCACAAACATTTCACTGCTAACAACAAAACTAAATCCCAAAAAGGTTAGAGTGGTTTAAAAAAATAAATAAACATTTTGTATTTTCTTGTATTTTACTCAATCACACATATGGTTAGGTATACATTTTTGGTGTCTGAACATTTTAGAAACCCATTTTCGCCTTTTCACCTAACATGGCAAATTTTGCTGCTAATGAACTTAGAAAAAATCTCCTCAACATTCCTCCAAATACAACAATGTTAAACGTTTTGTCCACAAAAATGTCTATCTGTCCTTCCTCAAAAATGGAGTGTTGTCACCCCTGAACCTGACAAATGTAGAAGATGCACACATTTTTAGGGGGGGGGGGAAACTAGGTTAGTTACTTCCTCATCCCTCTCGTCAACATGTGCTACCCGCCATCATGGGGGATCATTCAACATGTTTTGGGGGGGCAACCCCTTATTCCTTTCTCCTACTTGAGTTGTGAGGAAGAGGTTGCACCCCCAAAACACGTACATGGAGATCCCGTGATGGCAGTTAGCACATGTTGACCCATGTGTGCATCTTCTAAATTTGCTTGTGCAACAAAGTGCTACAAAAGTGAACACAAACTTGAGATTAAAAGGTTTTTTTTAGTCTATTCTCCCCAACACATCTATGATGTCCTTAAATGCATTCTCCAGATCCTGAATCCTTTTTTTAATGAAGTCCAGTTGAGTACTACAATCCATTACTTGTTGTATGAGTCTTTGTGCACTATACCTGGAGAATCGTGGACTTTAAGCAAAATCTTCATCCCCTAAAATAAAAATAAAAATAAAAATATATCAATCTCCAGGCCTACATCTCGTAAACCTGAAGCTGGGGTGACAGATACTGACCTGTTGTAGTGACAAGTTCCACCACCTCCTCCACCTCTCCTTCCTCAACTTCTCCTTCCTCCACCTCTCCTTTATCTAATTCGACATCCTCCACATTCTCAGGTTGGGCTTGTTGGGGAGGTTGGGGTTCTTTAGAAGGTGTGGGCTTCCTGGGCTCCGAGGAGTCATGTCCTCCCAGTCTTCTCTCCCCTATGAGATTAAAACAAATGGTACACTTAACACACACATATATGAAGTCATAACTAGGAATATGAAACATTGCTTGCAGGTGGGTTACACTTGTCTGTTTAGGCCCAGTTCCAAGATGAAGACCAGATTCGAGAACTATACAAAGCTTAAAAACAGACATTTTGGTGACAATTTTATCACATGCCCCCCCAACGCCACAGTACCCACTGTAGCACCTGTGGTGGACACCCTAAAAAGGTTCTTATGGCGGCCCACACTATAGTGCTCCTGTGAGTGCAGATGTGTAAACAACTGCTGAGTGTCCTCTCCTTTATATTGATTCAAGTTTGCATTTCATTCTAGTTTCAAACACATCATCTAGACAACAATGTCATAACATTTAGTGATTTTAAACATACATTTATTTTTGGAAATAAAAAAGAACGGATATTGCCAAATCATCGTATGTAGTGTGCAAACGATGTGTCTATATCGACCGATTACTGTGCCCACTAAATTGTAGAAGATGTAATTTAAGAATGTTAATTAAGAAAAAAACACAACAGGGAGCAACATGCAAGTTGTGAAATACAACAATAGGGACACAGGAGAAGTACTGTTAATGCTCCTTAACTGCTCCGGCTCCCTCAGTTTGAGGTCAGACCACCTCTTTCTGAGCTGCTCCTTGGATCTTTTCACCCCGAAATTCTTCTTTAGACTTTTCACTACTTTCTTCATAATTTTGTCCTTCCGAAGATTAGGGTGGGAATACGGCCCATGCTTTGCATCATAATCAGAATTGTTCAATATGGCCACCATCTCCGCCATCTCCTCAAAGGACATATTAGATGCCTTGTAGCGCCTCCTTGTTTGTGACGTTTCCCGCTCTGGGCTTGTCTCCTCATTGGAATTCTCTGAATTCCCAGACACCTGCTGTGACTCCGCCATGTCGCCTGCGCGCCGAAAGAGAAGGGGCGGGGAAACATCGAGAAAAGACCGTCATGGGCGGGCGAAGTGTGTCACGCATGTGTAGCGTATATAAAGCTAACACACACATGTGACGTACCTACGTTCTGTGTGCGGCCGAAGGAGTTTAGAGCGCCGAACGTTAGACCCAAGGTATCATTTCCTAATTGGTATATCAGTGGCCTATACTGCAAAGTGATTGGAGAGGCACATATGGGCATAAAGATTTCACGAGTTTAGAGTGTGATTGACATTTTTAATTATGTCTGGTGTTTTGTCTTGCAGAAAGAATGAATGTGTTTGGGGAAAAAGAATTTCTATCGGAATTCATTGACAGATTAAGGGAGCTGCCCGCTCTGTGGGAGACCAAAAATCCACAGCATAAGAAAAAGGGGTTTGGAGAGCAGCGCTGGAGAGCCTGCTCCCATTTGTGCAGACCAGGGTGCCCCATGCAACCATTGAGCAGCTTGACACCAAAATTGGGACTTTGAGAGGAACATATAGGACTGCGCGCAATCGTGTCCTGGCATCTCAGAGGTCAGGAGCAGCAGCAGGGGAGGTATATGTCCCACATTTGTGGTACTACGACAGGTTGGCCTTTCTGAATGACCACATTACAGCAAGGGAATCACTGTCCAGCCTTCCCTCCAGCCTTCCCTCCAGCCTTCCCTCCAGCCTTCCCTCCAGCCAAGATGTTCCTTCCCAGGATCAGGAGGAGCCTTCCATCTTGGATGAGGACCCAGATCTGTCCGTCTGGAGCCAGGTATAGTATTTTTATCACATTTCTTTGTCAAAAGTAAATGATGTAAAATAGATGTTAAGATGGGTAAAAAGGTAGGCAATCAAGAAAAAGGGATTGACATAGCAATAGACATTAGTGGGCAAAAAAGTGGGGGAGGAGATAAGAAAATGATGGGGGCATAATGAGAGTATTATACACACACATTTTGAAGGATTTGCAACAGGCAATGATCTGAACATTGTGGGGCTGCTTTAAGAACAGGTAATCCACTTTGCACTACAAGTGCAAACTACAAGTGCAAAAAGCACTTAAAATTTCACCAAAAAAAAAATAGGAAGTAAAGGCGCTGTAAATCAGAAGGGGAGAGTGGAAATGAGGGGAAGCTCTGCTGATTTTAATCTCCAATCATGTTTAAGCTAAATTTATGCTTTTGCTTTGCCTTGCATGTCCCCCTCAGATCTCCAGCGACTGCACTTCCAAGTCCACTTTCCAAGCAATTACAAGTGAACTTGTAGTTTGCACTTGTATTGCAAAGTGGATTTGCCTTTACAAACTAATCCCCTGTGTGTGATTGATGAAAACAAAATCTAAAATATGTCCCTTTTTTTTGCACAGGAGGAGGTCAGCCAAGATGAGAGGGCGGAAAATGTCAGGCAGGAGGAGGCTGGGCTTAGTGGCAGAGAGGAGGTGCCTGGTCCAAGTGGCAGAGAGGAGGTGGCTGGTCCAAGTAGTAGGACTAGGTGTCAGGTGCCACCAATCCGCATGCCACCAAGAAGGGGCAGGAGGGATAGGGCTGTGAGTGTGGCAGCACTGGCCCTCATTAAAGAGGCCCATGCCACCCTCCAGCAGCCCCCAACCCCTGATGAGGGCTATGCGGCATTGGTGGGCATGAAAATGGCCCAGATGCAAAATGAACAGAGGCTACTTTGTGAGTCCCTGCTCATGACCCTTTTAAATAAGGGGTTGAGGGGAAGACTCACAGAGAACACTGTTATCTGTGACCACGGCCATCCTCCTGCACCTTCCTATTCTCCTCCACCTCCTTCTTCTCCGACTCCACCTCCAATTTCACAACCTCCTCCTTCCTCTTCTCCAGCTCCACCTCCTTCTTCTCCAGCTCCACCTCCTCCTCCTGACATGAGTACACCTCATGAGGCACAGCCTCCAGCCAGGCGGACAAGGCAGGCTGCAGAGAAGGCTGCAGGCAAGCCTACCCAGAAGGCTGCAGGGAAGCGGAGCAAGAAGACCAGGAAGTGATTCCCTTGCTGCAATGTGGTCAGACAGAAGGCAGCCTGTTGTAGTTCCCCAGGCTTGGGACATGTATCTAACCTGCTGCTGTTCCTGACCTGGGAGTCCAAGACCAGATTGTGCTCAGTAATGTATGTTCCTCTCGAGGTTCCAATTTTGGTGTCCACATAGTCGCACAAATTGCAGCAGGCTCTCCAGCGCTGCCTTCTAGTTTGGTTATTATTATTTTGTATACCAGAATAAATGTTTTTTTTGTGTTCCAGTTAATACTTGCATATGTGTTTTTGTTAAAGCTACATATTTAGCTGGTGAGTAGGCAGGTAATTTTCTAAAACTCCAAAGCTAGAGTTTAAATGCCACAGATAACACCCAAAAAACGCCTTGCAGAACAAAAAAAAGAGGATAATTTAATACTATTTATGTTAAATTTACACCGGATAAAAAAAAAAAGGAGAACACTAGAAATTAAAGAAGATTTTAAATTGCATATCTGAATAAAAACATACTAATCAATGAAAAAAAAAAAATATTGTTCGATCAACTAAAATAACATATTCATGAGATCTGCATTCAGAAATGTTGGTAAAAATTAGTCCTAAATATGCGTGAATATCTGCAGCCAAAAAATATCAAAATTGCACATCATCATTGTAGTATTCTAAAGAAGATTTAAATGTGCAGCATTTAAACGTGGCTAAAATTGGTAACGCGTGACGAATGTGCTATCTCCATTCAAAACGCTCGTTTTACAAGAAGGTGCGCTCCCGTCTCATATTGAGTCTGACCATGCGCGGTTTTTGAAGACTCGGAAAAGCATACACACGAACAGTTTTCTCGTCCAAACACAGTCTGACAAGAATCACGCCGAGAAAAAAATGAGACTCCGACGAGAAAAAAGACCGCAGGTCGTCTTTTTTCTCGTCGAGATTTTGGACAGTTTTCTCGACGAGAAAGCATACACTCGAACGGTTTTCTTGACCAAAAAAGACAAGAAAACTGTTGGGAGAGCTTTTTTGCAGAGAAAACCGGTCGTGTGTACGCGGCCAAACTCCATTCTTCATCTTCCAATGCTCCCACCTCTCTCTCTCCCAACAGGGTTTAAGGTTAACAAGTATTTTGGTGGATGTGGGAGTTATAAGCATGTTGTTTAAAAGGTGAATATTCGTTTTTAAGGGTCTGTACCTTGAACTTTAGCCATGACTGCATTGGAAGTGGGCTGAGGAGGAGAATGAGAGAACTCAGAGTGCATGTCATGACAGATCTGTAAGAATCTGAAAAACATACTATTGGGAAGCATGAACTTGCTATGAAGGGAATTGAAGGTCTTCAGTCCTTCATCAGAGAGTTGGTAGTGTAAATAGTAGATCCCTCTCGTGCCCCAGATCTCTGTGTTGGGAATCTGTAGGAATTCAGATAACATTTTGTTGTGCCATATGGGAGTGAAATCGTTATATAGAGGTATCCCATGTTTAACCATAGCTAGGTCCCCAGATGCGCCCATAGTGGTATAATAGGGTCTTGCTATCTCCCTCCGAGCACAGTGAGGATCTGAGGTCCGTTGCGCCGTTGTTGGCACAGCAGAATACTGAACCGATCCCTGTCTGTTTTGTCTATGTGATACAGTTAAGATATCTGGGAGGCAATGTAATAGAGATTAAAATCTGGAAGGGCAGTGCCCCCGAGATCACTGGGATTCTTAAGTGTCTGCCATGTCAGTTTGTGTCTATTGGGTCCCCAAACAAATGGCTTGAGGAGAGCCTCCATGGATTTAAAGTATTTTAGAAGTACATAAATCGGGGTATGCTTTGCTTTGTTAGGCCACGCCACCGGACAGGATACTTTTTAACACATGTACATAATACAACATACACATATAATACATATATGAAATTTTGAGGTAACAAACACTTAAACCTGCCAGCCTCTGGAAATGCATCACACAGGTTCCTCCATAGTGCGTCTTCCAGATGTTTTATCCTCTGCCCCCTCTGTGACTGCAGGATAAGCTCTGTAACTTTCCACTTTTAACATGGCTCAAGGAATGTTGCCAACCAGTAATCGTCCTGTTCTTTGATGCCACTTATCTTAGAGCCCTTTGCAGGGTCTGGAGCATGAGGATCTCCATGCGCTGCAAAATAGTGGAAGCAAAGAAACCTTAGTTATTGGGGTGACTGAGGACAACATTGTCCTGAGATGCCTCTGCCCAAGTACATACTACTCCTGGGGTTTGGGAGGCATAAAACCCACTCCTGGAAGACTGCCCTACATTATCTTCAGCCTCAATGACCCTACAGCAAACCTACTCTTCCTCCTCCTGTGTTTGCATAGACCTCACATGGCTGTCTTCATAGAGCAGACCCTGAGATGAAAGAATGTTCTCCACTTCTCCACAATGCTCTACTTGAGTGTCCTTTCCATGATGCCACTCAGTATATGCTCTAGCAGGTGCACCAATACATAGTCACTGATGCATGCATTGTCACAACCATTCTTGTTGCCTCCTTAAATGGTGTCTATACAGTGAATGCATCCTGTATTAGCAGTCACTGGCATGGAGGAAAGAAGCCCAGCTCCCCTGAACATATCCTCATGCCATAATCATACAGGTACTTGTTGATGGCCATCTGTTGCATGTGCAGCCACTGCAGTATGGCCAAATTTGAGTTCCAACTGGTAGGCATGTCACCGCTCAGGCAGTCTGTGGGCAGGTGGAATTGCCACCGAATTTCACTAAGCTGATTGGATCACTTGGAATGGCTACAAACTCTTTTGGCCTGCTTCAGAAGATCTTGTCACCTATGGTAACTATCCAGGAACCACTATATCACCAAATTGTGGACATGTGCCAGGCATGACACTTGTGTCATCTTTCCTTGCCAGAAGGCAGAAAGCACACTACAATTTCCATTGGGGTATTCACCACTGAGCCTGCCCCCGCAGAGCTGAAAAAATCTCTGACCCAGTGTGGCTCTTGTTTACTACTGGGGAAACCAGTTGCAGCACTGTGTGGCATCTTTTGTATTGCATAAGCTATTGAATGCCTAAAGGGGACTGGTGGTTCAGAGGATGGCTCAACTTAAGATGACATTGGGGAGGGGAAGGTTATGCAGACATATCTGGCACTATCACCAGACACTTTAGGGATGTGATTTGGCAGAAAAAACTCAAGCAATGAGCTCCATCCTGCATTCTTCCTGGCTGGCAAAAGTTTCACCCAATGGGCTGTAAATGGCACATAGCTTCCTGCCCATACTTGCTGGACCACGAGTCTGTGGTCATGTGGATCTTGCTGCTGACCAGTGATACATAAACATTGCCTTCAGAGTGATGATGAAGGGCAGGGATGGCCTTATGGACAAACAAATGCTGGCCCGGGAAATTGCCACTGCAGTACAGTACATTCTGCAAATTCCTTAAAAAAGGCAGCATCCACCAGCTGCAATGACAGGAGTTGCGAATCCTGCATTTTGGACAAGCTGGCATTTAGCCCCTGGTGCATGATGGGGGTGGCTGGGGGTGTATTTTTTTTCTGCTGTAGCAGTAACATTTACCTGCTCAATGCCACAGCTGAAGGTGTGGTGTTGGCAAAATCAGAGCAAGGTTTCTGCCAACTCTTGCCCCAATTTTGGGATGCCCCATGTAAACCTTGTTCCCCAGTGGGGGAGCCAAAGGCTAGACCACTGACACTCCTTGTTGTACCAACATCACTATAGATAAATGCTGCAAAGAAGGCAAGGTGTATAGTACGGGTAGCTGTTAAACGAGAGGGGCTAAAGAAGGAGAAGTGAGGCTCTTTTCCTCAAGTATAGCTTTCTGGTGCTGTTCCCAATGATCTGTATGGTGAGAGGTCAGATGTATTTTCATGCATGTGATATCCAAATGTTTGATGCTATCATCATGCTTGATACACTTCAGTAAATAATATTACAGTGGTCTGCTGCACACATACAAGAAAAAAGGCCACACAGCTGAGCCCTAGGGAGTGGATCAGGGGACAACGGTTCCCTGTACCCGTGGACCTCTGGTGGAATTGGGTGGCTGTTCCCCTCACTTCTCTTTTAGCTGCCTCTGGATTACAGTCTTCCTCATTTTCCTCCTCTACTCTATCAGGCATCCAGAGATCTCATCATCACCTCCCCTCCTCATCACCTTAGCCAGCTTGGCAGTATGTTGTGGCTGCAAGATCATCACTTCCAATTTATTGCCAATAACTGGTGGCTCCTCCCTCTAGGCTTCCATTACACTTCTCTTCAGAGCCAACATCAAAGCCAATGAATTGCTGTGCATCCTCTTGCTGCAAGTGGCTGATGTTATGCTGATGTTATGCTTAAATAATTCAGCTAACTCCTCTGTTGCAGTGGACTAAGATCTAGTCTGGGCCTGGGTGACAGAAGAGAGGGAGGAAGAGGATTGCTTGGTTAGTCACCTCCACCTCCACCTCTCACCTCCACCTCCTCCATGTGCTGTGGCTGTATAGCATGCCCTGTGCCTGAAAAAGGACAAAAAACCCTTCATCCAGATGCTGAACCATATCCATGACCACCAGTTTGGCTTGTGGCAACAGAAGCTGCTCACTCCCTCATAACTGCTCAGGAAATTCTGCCCCTACTTGTTGGCATGATGCCAGGCTAATTCAATAATTCTATTTGCAGCCAATGGAAGTGCAGGATTGTGATATGTGTATATATATATGTAGCGGCCTCACCCCTCTCTCCCCTTCTCGTACTCGGCTTGTCTTTCTTCGTCTAGGGGTCTCAGTGCTGGGGGGAGGGATGAGATACACCACGGCCCATGTCCTCCATAGCTAAGAGGTGAAGGCCAGAAGATTGGGTCTTGTGTAGGTGTCCTAGAGTCAAGTCCAGTACTTCGTCCCTGACTCCTTTGCTCCTAGTAACCAGAGTTCCACACAGTGAATAGGTCCAACTCAAATTTATTCTTCTTGCCAAACAATAAACAGTTTCTTCTACTGAGTAGTGATGGGGAATAGATTGAGGCACAATCCTTTGCACAGGGCAGAACCAGAAAAGGGTCTCAGATCCCCTAGCAATTGGTGCGTCTGGGTTACACTACCACCCAGATGCTTCCCCTAAATTCAAATACCCGCTACACTCTCCCCCTGGTGATTTGACACTGGTCCCCAGTGTCTGGTACAAACTCATATCCCACAAGGGTGGTGACATAAGTTCAGCCCAGAAACCAAACTACACAATTTAGCCCTGAATTGTGCCAAGACCTGAATGGGAAAGGGAAAACTTAAAACAATGCAACTACAAAACTTCCCAATTAAACACTTTACACATCTCACACATGTATACTCTCCCCTCCCCTGGCTATCTAAGGACCACCCATTCTCAGCAGCCTTGACAGACGAGTCTCCTGCAGACGGAAAGAAAAGAAACATACATCCTAACAATACATGTGTGTCTGCTTGGAATGAATGGGTCTATCCGAAAAGAAACCCACTCACTCCAATGAGTGCTGCATAATGTAAAAAAAAAAAAAAACAATCGTTGTGCAACACTGCAACCTGGTGACAATGCCGCGGTCAAGACACTCATCACTTCCAGATGAACTCTTTTTTTTTTTTTCTGTAACTCTACACTGACTAAAACCCCAAAGTCACTGATTTCTCTGAAGTGCAAGGAGAAAGAGGGAGAACAAAACAATAACAGCTCCCATTTCTCCGAAGAGTAGAACTGCCCAAATGCAAAAAAAAACTAGGGCACAGTCCCTGCGCTCCGGTGAAGACACTCCGGAAAGTTCAGCAATGAACAGCAAAAGAACACACAGGAGTCTTTCCTTTCTCCTAAAGGTAAAACCTTGGATGTGGTAGGAACACAGGCTTCAAATGTCTGTCCAAAGCCTCCACATGGTACTCAGCATTTCCTCCTTCCTTGCGGCAAATCACCACTCTGTCCGCATGGATATGCCTTCCCAGCATCCACTTAGCTTTACAGTCCTGGAACTTCTTGGTGACCGTTGGTGAACAAGAAAGGTATCACCGTGCTTGCAGTACTTTAAGTTTGTCCTACACAAAGGAATCATACCATCTTTGGGGAAAAACTTCCACCTCATAAAGCAGTTCTCGAGGCAGGTACGGGTATTCCCACCCATACTCCTGGGCAACCTTCTGGCCGAAGAGATGCTGCAGCCTTGACAAAGGTGGCATGGTGGTCCAGTCTCCTTCTCCAGGTGGAACAATCGCTTCTGGGTGGCGAGGTGCGTTCACCACCTCGGTAGATCTGGGCCTAGGAGCCCGAAATGACTTGCGTTGCACTCCCGCAACAGGAACAGGTGAAATGGATGTTGAGTCCAGAAGAGGAATCCCCGACAGGGAACCAGATTCTTCCCTAGGCACCGAGGCCTCCACCCGAGGTGTACTATCTCCAGTAGACATGGGCAGGTCCCTTGTGACACGGGACGAGGGTAGTTTCATCTTCTCCCATCCCTTCTGATGGAAGATTTCGTCTATCTCCCCATCATCGCCATTGTCAGACAATGAGTCCAGGTCAGAGGTGTCGTAGCATTCAGCGGGCAGATAATTCCCAGTCACGGAACTATCCCCTTTGACGGCCTCTACCGACTGTGGGCTTCCACCACTTTTAACCACACAGACAGTCCCAACCCCTGGGTCACCTGGGCCTTCAGAAGAATAGGGATGTCCAGGACTCTTGCTACCGGATCCATCCAGGCCAGGCAAGCAGCGGGGCGAAGCTCTTCCACGACCACACAAGGCCATCACTAGGCCGACTTTCCTCTTCGGTGGTCGGAGCAGGGAGCTGATGGTGACCGAGGCAGCATCCTCTGATTTTTCTCTTTTCATCTCCGCTTGGGCAGTCACTTCGCCCGGATCAGTGCGCACGGGAACCGCACCAGCATCGATCTCTCCTTCCGGAGTGGCAGTCCCTGTGAGGTAGTTGAGGTGGAAAGCCTGAGGCTTTTCCGTGGATGGTTCCACCTCGAAGAGAAACTCCTTGCAGACCTCACATCGCCCGAATGGCTTCAGCTGGACCATCAGTCCCGAACAGCCGGGACAGATCACACCGAGGGCCTCCATGTCTCTGCAGGTGTATAGAGCCAATCTCCCCCGGGGCCTTAGTCTTATCCTCGTATCCATGATCGGAGAAGCCAGAGAAGTCATGTCCGTGACAGAGGAGGCTGAAATCCATGGAGTGGTTGAAGTCATCTTCTCTCTTCGTTGCTCCATTGCGCACTGACCCACCCGTGCCAGAATCTCCACGTGCGTACGTCCACATGGTCAGACTCCTCCCACACTCTGCACTTGTTCGCGGGCTTTCTCCTCTTCCTGCCCAAGAACTACGCAGCTATGGGTTGTCTCGTGGCGCGTTGGCCAATATGGCCGACCTACTCGGAACTCCTCCGGGCAGCAAAGTTCAAGTTCAGACACCACACACATCCCGGACGCGATGCCCCCACATGTAGCGGCCTCTCCCCTCTCTCATCTTCTCATACTCGGCTTGTCTTTCTTCGTCTAGGGGTCTCAGTGCTGGGGGGAGGGATGAGATACACCACGGCCCATGTCCTCCATAGCTAAGAGGTGAAGGCCAGAAGATTGGGTCTTGTGTAGGTGTCCTAGAGTCAAGTCCAGTACTTCATCCCTGACTCCTTTGCTCCTAGTAACCAGAGTTCCACACAGTGAATAGGTCCAACTTAGTTTTATTCTTCTTGCCAAACAATAAACAGTTTCTTCTACTGAGTAGTGATGGGGAATAGATCGAGGCACAATCCCTTCCCTTCTCTTGCTAACCACTGTGATATCACCAGTGGCAGGTAGTCACTGCCACTGACTATATTGAGTAGAATGTGAATTAACCTCGCTAGCACGGCCCCTGTCAGGGGAAGGAGATCCGTCCAAGGGAGAAACAGGAGGCCTCTCTGTCACCAGCAATGCTGCGCTGGACTCTTCAGAGAAGTTCCGCACACCAGTCCTCACAAACTCAGACCCGGGCACCCAAGAAGTTAGGGCCCCCCCTCGGATTCCTCCACCCTTGCGGAACTCAGTCGAAGGTACTGAGCCCCAGGCCTCCGCCATAGTACCTCACCCCAGGCTAAAGGTGCCTGGAATGGACTCCATCTCTCGCTCCGGCCAGGTCAAGGGCACCTGAGCCCGGAACTCCGGAACACCAGCACCCAAGCTGAAGGTGCCTGGGTACGGCCGCATCCTCCAACTCTCTCCGAACTCTGAACCCCGTGGTAAGGGCGTCCGCCCCCTTTATCCCCTCTCTCTTCGTGCCACAACGGGTTCCCCGCCCCGCTGTACCAGCTCCAGGGGAGGACAAAAAGGTACAGTATATAGTATATATGATACATATATGTCAAAGACTTTAACAAAATGAAACCAACATAAAATAAAGCTAAAAACTACAAGAAAGTCAAATAATAAAAAAATAACCCTAAACACCCACTGAAAAACACTAATACCAAACTAAAACTTTTGTGGCAAATATTTTTTTACCTAAACCTCCCCTTCTCTAAAGATACCATTTTTCCCCGCTTACCTTGCCCCTGTGTTGAAAGAATCTTCTTTAAATTCCCAGTGACATAATCAGGAGGAGAAGTCTGCAGGGCAACTTACATCTTATAGAAATGTTCTGCAAAATGATCTGTTAGTGCACACACACTGTTTGGGACTCCATGGAGTAAAGGCAAAGCATTGGGAAATGCTTACCCTTCTCTCTCAGTGCAGTGCTGCCAGCCATTGTGTGAATGCATTGACAGGGAAGTTCTGTGCTCCGTTGTCATTGCCTTTACACAGTAGGCATTCAGCACTCCTCCTATTTCAGGTATTGGTGACTAGATGAATAGAACTATATGATGCAGTGGAAAGATCAGTCACTCTGCATACAGACAGCCAGGGGAGACCAATCTCCTCAACAGGAAATGCAGCCACAAGAACAGTTTTCCAGTCAGAATTTCCAGATGAAGTGGGGATCAAAAGGAGTCAGGGGATGCTAAAATAGGCCTATTAGTAATGCTGAATCATTTGCTACATTTAAATATTATAAAATGTGTGCCCAAAGAACGACTTTACATCTAGCGTTATATTTACATCATTATTACACTATATATACTTGTGTGTTTCTATTCAATATACTGTAACTTTTCTACACTTCCTTTGAGAATTAGTTGCTCTGATACACTGAAAAAGAACATGAAAACAAACATAGGTACAGTACAACTTGCAAAATGGTTATGTACAGGCCACACTCTTGTAGCTGGATTCCAGAGCAATATGTTCTGACTTTTGGGTAACCCACTGGGATAGTATGATACCATCAATTGCTTATAGGATGGCCATGGTAGTTCTAGGAATTCTCCCACAGTCATATTTTGCCAACGTACTGGAACTTTCATCGTTTGTTTAACTAATCACATTTAAAAAAAGGCTATGTAATTATTTCAGCTGTGATTCTTAGTGGATATCTGGAAAAAATGACACGTTAATGGTCCCTGAGAAATGGTATGAAAAACACTAATCCAGAGATATTAGAAATAAATGTGCAATAAAAACTGTTAGCACCAGAGACATTTGAATACTAGATGTGGATATAGTTGATAGTTAAAGGCTAACTTTTCTTATTTTAAATAAAGGGGTCTAATTATGACAAAATTCACATTGTGAATATCTCAGCAATCATGCAAAAGTCACAAATAATGCAAATAATGTTTCTCAGGGTGCATGTATCATTCCCAAACATTCAATCCGAAGAGAAGAATTTTTTAAGAAGTCTTAAAGTGGAAGGCAAATCAAAACCTAATCTTAAATCTACTCCTACCCAATTCAACACCTATACTATCAACCCTGTAAAAGGAAAGATACCTCTACTTACGTATTCTAAAGTTGCTCCAGTGTGGTCACATAATTAGCTCCCAGTGCCGGCTTAACTGTAAAGGGGGGACAGTCAATGCTCCATAGTAAGTCTATGGTTGACACCAGTGCCCAGGCTCTGCAGCCATTGTCAGCTATATCTCCTCTACATTGAGACCGACGCTGTAGAGATCATGTGACTGGACATGAATGGCTTCAGAATAGGTAAGTATAGACATCCTTCCTTTTTTAAGGGTAGATATGATCTCTCCAGCGTCGGTCTCAATGTAAAGGAGATATAGCTGACAATGGCTGCAGAGCCTGGGCGCTAGTCAGTAGTGTATTTAGGTTTTGTGCTGCCCTAGGCCTGGCTAAACTCGTGAACCCCCGAATTTAAATATGACCCACCACTTCCTGTCAAGGCCACACCCATTTCTGTTTAAGACCCACCCCTTTTAGAGTGGGTACCCGGAGGGGCATTGGATTCCCGTAATTTGCATAGATTTCTTCTCACTTCCTGTTTAGCTATGGGGCAGGAAGTGAAGGGAAATCTCTGCAATGGGATAGGGATGGTAAAAAATAACCTGACAGGGGCTGTAACCCCCCCTTACTCTATCCAAACTGAAAAGAAAAAGTGTTGCCTATAGTTCTATTTTAAAGGGGTTGTAAAGGTTCGTTTTTTATTTTCTAAATAGGTTCCTTTAAGCTAGTGCATTGTTGGTTCACTTACCTTTTCCTTAGATTTCACTTCTAAATATTTTTTTTCTTTGTTTTCTTTGTCTGAATTTCTCACTTCCTGTTCCTCCTCAGTAAGCTGTTCAGTAAGCTGTTCTGGCTGACTCAACACCACTCGGATGATGGTGTGAAGTTCAGTGAGGAGAAACAGGAAGTGAGAAATTCAGACAAAGAAAACAAACATTTAGAAGGTAAATCAAAGGAAAAGTTAAGTGAAGCAACAATGCACTAGCTTAAAGGAACCTATTTAGAAAATAAAAAACAAACCTTTATGTAGCGGGTACTTACTTTCCCGCCAGTAAATTTTAAATTTTACGGTGACACCAGTGGTGTATCTCCGGCGGTCCACCGGGTGGCGCTGTCACTTTGGGCCGACGGACGAGTCATTGCTGTGTCGAATCCCTTTTTGTCTTTCTTCGGCAGCCGTGTGGTGGGGCCAGGAACCCGCTGCGTATGCATGGGGGAAGGTATAAAGGGGGCCGGCCATTTTGTCACGGGGGTCGTTGTCCCAGGCACCTTCAGTCTGCGGACAGAGTTCGTGTTTGTCCTCCCGGCGGACTAGACCTAGAGGACCACTGGAGGTCGTGTTCCACCTCAGGCACCTTTAGCCTGAGGTGAGGTACTCAGTTGGCGGTCCGGAGCTCAGTGCCCAACACTGAGTTCCGCGAGGGAAGGATCCTAGGGTGCTCCGGAGATGGACGCCTGAATCCGAGGTGGACGTAATGGACCGGGAAGAGCTCCTCATCTGAAGACCCGGTGCAGCATACTGCCGGTGACAGGTGAGCCTCTTGTCGGAGACCGTCCGGAAGGTGAATTTCCCTCGTGCGGAGACCATTGCACACTCTTTGGAGGAGAGTGGAGGAAAGAACTTGTGTCTGGGCCTACATACACATTCACACCTCCTGTTCTGTTTCTGTAAAGCGAGTAAGTCCATGCTGTGTTCAAATAAAGGAGTGTTGGACTTGCAACGGTGTGAGACTCTTATCTTGGCAGATGACTCCTGGAGGGAGGACTCAATACACAATACAGGCCCGAAGGTAAAGAACTTTTTGCTGATACCGCTTATACACCTGTGGTGGAGGCCTGGCGTAGCGGACGCACTCTCTTTCCTATCATACCCCTAGACCAGAGACATTGCGAGCGAGAACTTTAATAGAGGGGATTGGGAGTGTGGCCCCCGAAGGGTCCGCTACATTTACAACCCCTTTAAGCACAAATTTCCGATAATTTTATGGAGAGGACTAAGAAGATATAACCATGCCAATGGTGCAGCAGAAAACATAGCACAGTGATAATAGGACATTCAAAATTAGAAGCAGCTTGCGTTACACTAACAGTGTAGCGCAAGCCAACGGGGACTCTTTCCGTGCTGCCCCCCTGCAAAGTGCTGCCCTAGGCCTGGGCCTTGTTGGCCTAGGCCAGGATACAGCATTGGCGCTAGTGTCAACCATAGACTTACTATGGAGCATTCACTGTCCCCCCTCTACAGTAAAGCCGTCACTGGGAGAGGTTCTATTTATTCCCAACTCTATCCTAAGCCAAAAATAAATAAAAAATGCTACAATAAATTTTTATTGAAAAATAATCATTCTCAAAAGAGAAAGCATACCCAGTACATGGTGCATTTATACAGATCATAGTTAACTGAATGACTGATCATTATGGAATGATCTTCCTCCCTCAAACTGAAAAAAGAGCAGCCAATTGATAATTATTAGTAAACATTATTGATTATATGAATCAATGAACTGTCCCACTACTGAGGGATTTGTGTATCATTTATTGAATGGTAAAAATGTTTCAAATAATCCTCTTTCACAAAAAAAAATTCTATAATTTTTAATGAAAGAATACAAACAATGCATTCTGTCTAAGCTGCTTTGATGATTAAATACATACACATAATATTAAAGAGCTTGTGCCAGTTGTGCTGGGCTGTCTTTTATCCTTTGTAAGGATCTAGCTTGATGATCAAAGATATTTTCCAAAAAGAAAAACACATTTTGGATTTTTTTTTCTATCACTGATTTCTTTTTTTGCCTGCAAAAAAACAATTTTCAAAAAGCTGAAATTCGGCTATTCTTTTTTTATTTTTTTATTCTTTATTTAAGTTTTATAGTCATACACAGATTCAGCCATACATTTATAAGAGCAAAGAATCATATGACATCAGGTACAAATGACCACAATAAACCATTTCGGTATCGAAGCATACAGTATACAGGGCATAAACAGAGCAACAGTAAGGTTTAAACTAAGTATCCTTGCATAGAGCAATGTACCACATCTTTAAATACAATATATGTCTGTATTTCCAAGAATGTTAAAGAGGAATACGGGAAAGAAGCAAGAAGAGACTCTCTCTAATGAGAGAGAGAAGAGAAAAAGGACACTCAGAAGATAGAAAAGTTATGCTGGTACTTCCTTTCCTGTTTTCCCCCCCCGACCCTTTACCCTCCCCTCACTTCCCACCCTGCCCTTCCCTACCTCTTCCCTCCCCCCCCCCTATCCTGCCTCCCTCCCGTCTGGAGTTCAAAATTTGATAACACTCCCTTTTGTCTCTTACCTGTTCAACATGTTCTATGACAATTGAACTGAATTTCTTCAGTGTTTGTTAATTATGCTCCTGTCAAAACATCTGATCATTGTTAATAACTTGCATCACTTTCTATTGTATTTGAAAACTTCAATAAAAAATATTGAACACAGAAAAAAAAGGGAGGGGGTAAGGACGGTGAATAGGGGAGCGAGAGGACGCTGTGCACAACCTCCCCCGTGGTGCTGTCAGGTCCGATAGGTCATTAGGGTAAAGGCTACTAATTGGAAGTAGACATTAGGGACTAATTTTCCGTGGAAAAAGTAAAGTTGATCCACTAGAACCATTGTTTGCAGCATTGTTCCTCTTTGTTGTTGGCTGCAGCTAGGAGTTCCTCCATCGTATGTATCTCCTCGACCTTGGCAAACGACGGGCTAATTGGTGGAATTGTGGTTTGTTTCAAATTTAGTGGAATACACGATTATGCCGCAATTAGTAAATGTCTAAGTAAAGAGCGTTTATATTTTTTTGTGGACCGTAGGGTCAAATGTAGGAGGAAGGCAGCTGGATCCTGCGGTAACTGTATAAATGTCAGTAAGTACATGCACATCCACTTCACTTGGTCCCAAAAATGTTTAATTTTTCAGCAGGCCCAAAATATGTGGAGCACAAGCCTTCTTCCCTCTGACATCTCCAGCATACTGATGGGCAATTTGGAAAGAGTGTATGATGCATCTTAGGGGCCCTGTACTACCTGGATAGAATTGTATATTCTGTTTCCTGTATGGAGCTTGACATGGCGGCCCTATGAGCAGTGTTGTTCATCTTACGTTAAAAAAGTAATTAGTTACAGTTACAAATTACTTCTTCCAAAAAGTCATTGAGTTAGTAACTCAGTTACTACATTAAAAAAGTAATTAGTTACTCAGCAAAGTAACTATATTGGTTATATTATATATACACAGGGGCGGGGGCGGGGCGGTAGAAGGATGATATATATGTCATTTTTTCAGTGTATAAAAATAATAGGAGGGATAACAATAAATAATATTGGTTATGTGCCCATGCCTCACTGTGCCCATGCCTCACTGTGCCCATGCCTCACTGTGCCCATGCTTCACTGTGTCCATGCTTCACTGTGCCCATGCTTCACTGTGCCCATGCCTCACTGGGCCCATGCCTCACTGTGCCCATGCTTCACTGTGCCCATGCCTGTGTCCATGCTTCACTGTGCCCATGCCTCACTGTGCCCATGCCTCACTGTGCCCATGCCTCACTGTGTCCATGCTTCACTGTGTCCATGCCTCACTGTGCCCATGCCTCACTGTGTCCATGCTTCACTGTGCCCATGCCTCAATGTGCCCATGCTTCACTGTGCCCATGCTTCACTGTGCCCATGCCTCACTGTGCCCATGCCTCACTGTGCCCATGCTTCACTGTGTCCATGCTTCACTGTGCCCATGCCTCACTGGGCTCATGCCTCACTGGGCCCATGCCTCACTGTGCCCATGCCTCACTGTGTCCATGATTCAGTGCCCATGCCTCACTGTGCTCATGCTTCACTGTGTCCATGCTTCACTGTGCCCATGCCTCACTGTGCCCATGCCTCACTGTGTCCATGCTTCACTGTGCCCATGCCTCACTGTGCCCATGCTTCACTGTGCCCATTCTTCACTGCGCCCATGCCTCACTGTGCCCATGCCTCACTGTGCCTGATGCTTCACTGTGCCCGTGTCTCACTGTGCCCATGCTTCACTGTGCCCGTGCTTCACTGTGCCCAATGCCTCACTGTGCCCGTGTCTCACTGTGCCCGTGCTTCACTGTGCCCAATGCCTCACTGTGCCCGTGTCTCACTGTGCCCAAGTCTCACTGTGCCCAAGTCTCACTGTGCCCATGCTTCACTGTGCCCAGTGCCTCACTGTGCCCAATGCCTCACTGTGCCCATGTCTCACTGTGCCCATGTCTCACTGTGCCCGTGCTTCACTGTGCCCAATGCCTCACTATGCCCAATGCCTTACTGTGCCCATGTTTCACTGTGCCCAATGCCTTACTGTGCCCGTGTCTCACTGTGCCCATGCTTCACGGTGCCCAATGCCTCACTGTGCCCAATGCCTCACTGTGCCTGTGCTTCAATCACTGTGCCCGTAGCCCGGTACCTGATCGGCGGCGTCCCGGCGGCCATTCCAGTATTCAAAAGCCGTGCCTCCTCCTGTGATAGGCGGAACACTCAATTTTCCATCATTCAGTGTTCCACCTATCACGGGCATCCGCTCATCCTCATAACACAGACGAGGATGAGCGGATGTCCGTGATAGGCTGAACACTGCCTGCTGTGAAATTGAGTGTTCCGCCTATCACAGACGACGAGGACTCGGGAGGCACGGCTTTTGAACACTGCATGGCCGCCGTCTGTCTGCATGACACGCTGATCAGGTAGGCAGACGGCGGCTTGGGGTTAGTTAGTGTTACATTACATCTACTCGCGGCGGCTGCGGCGAGTAGATGTAAGTGGGGTAACGCCGCCCAAGTAATGGGAACGGCGTTGCCATGAGGGGAAGAGTTATCCGTTAGATTACTCGTTACCCCAAAAAGTGGCTGCGTTACATAACGCCGTTTATTTAAACGGCGTTAGTTAAAACACTGCCTATGAGTCAGCTGGAGTATTCTATCTTTTTGCTTTGCTGTAAAGGTAACATTTAGGCTTAATTCCATCTGGTAAGGAATGACAGGGTAAATGTTAGGCTTGTGCAATTCGTTTCATAACGAATCGAAATTCGTCCGAATTTAGCAACTTTCGGACATTCGGAAGCATTCGAAATTTCCGAACAAAGCAATTACGAATAAAACCGAATCCGAAATAAATTATACCGCAAATAGCGAATGCCCGAATGTCTTCGGCATAATTCGTTATGAAAAAAGTTACGAATGTACGAATCCATACGAAGCACAATAACACTCACTCTGCTCTGCTCTCTGCTTCTCCCTCACCGTGCTGAACTCCCTCTCAAAATGGTGTACAGGGGCGGAGGCTATAGCCGCATGAAAAAAACGAAAGTAAAATACGAGATTTCTAATCCATTCGAAGCACAATAACACTCTGCTCTGCTCTCTGCTTCTCCCTCACCGTGCTGAACCCTCTCAAAATGGTGTACAGGGGCGGAGGCTATAGCCGCATGTAAAAAACGAAAGTAAAATACGAGATTTCGAATCGTTACAAATAACTGCTATGTATTTAGAAAAGTACAAATCCATTCGAAGCACATTAGGCATAATAGGCAGTGTCGTTGTGAGAGAGACACGGAAAATTACGAATCAACGAACCCAAAAAAAGTTACGAAAGTAGGAGTTGTGTCCCGAATCAACGAAAAACAATGTACCCTACCGAAAGTACGAATTATAAATCAACTAAAAATTCAACTAAAAATGTCGCTTACGAAAATACGAATTAGTCCGAACACGAAAAATCCCGTCTAGCAAAATTACAAATGATTACAAATCAACAGGACCGAAAAGAAACAAACCGAAACTAAACAATTTTTTCCGTTGTGCACAAGAAACGAACCGAAACTAAACAAATTTTTCCATTGTGCACAAGAAACAAACCGAAATTAAACAAATTTTACGTTGTGCACAAGTCTAGTAAATGTATCCACTGGATTGGGTAGCAGCAGATATGAATGTGACAATCCATGTTGTGTCAGTGTAGAGTCCACGCAGAGAGATTCAACTGAGTAGGTGGGGGGCTATTATTTGAGCAAACAGCTAAATAAACTGTTAAGATAAATGAATATTTATTGCTCTACCTGCCAAAAGATTCTAATTTTCCCACAGCTAATCTTGTGATTTACAAATATCTACCACACTACACAGCTAGGTGGGTGAGACACCTTTTTCCTGGTAGACATGTGCAATTTGTTTAGTTATGAATTCGTTATTCGTCAAAATTCGTTATATTCGTTGATTCGTGAACATACGAATAAACAAACGGCTTGATGAAATTACAAACGAACAACGAATTATCGAAAAGAACGAGAATGGAAAACAACGAAAATACGAATTTAGTAAATTTGAAACAGCCAAAATACGAAAAAGTAAAAAACGAAAACATAAAAACAACGAAAATACAGAACAAAGATCAAAAAATAACGAAAATCAAAATGAACGAAAACGCGAAATTACGGATATTCGGAAAACGTAAAACAAAACAACGAAAATAACGAACAAAGATTCATATTAACGAAAATCAAAATGAATGGAAAAAAAATTACGAATCTTCAGAAAACGGAAATCAAACGAAAATTCGAAAAAACTTAAATTCTATTTCGTTAGTTCTGAATTAGTTCTGGATGTTGGCCAATGGCCAATAAGCTTGTCCCTTCCCCTGAAGAGGTTGTCTCTTCCCCCAATGAGCTTGTTTCTTATTCCCTTGTGTGTTTTTCTGTGTTAGACTGTCGTGCATTCCATCCACAGCCCAGATAGGTTGTGGTTGGGTAGGTTGCACTGTTCTGTTGGATTTGTGAGTAAAGTTGTGACTTGTGAGAGAGAAATTCTTTGTTTCTTAAGCATACTCTGTCTAGATTCTAATTTCTATATTTGTATTTTGTAATATCTTTTGTTTTCTCCTATTCGACACATTATGTAAAATTATGAATTATGCCCCGATTACTAATCTACGAAAACAATGTTACGAAAGTACGAATAAATGAGCCAGTAAATCTCACGAAAGTACGAATTACAAAATTACGACGAGTAGTGTTTTGAATAAACTGAAAATGTATTCTAACGAAAGTATGAATGTAATTAAATCTACAAAAGTAAGATTTTCCAATCAATGGAAATTAGACACGAAAATACGAATCATTGCAAATCAACGAAAATATAGTTCTTACGAAAATACGAATGTGGCCGAATATAAAATATAACGTAAATGCGAATATCGAATCAACGAAAATTAGACTAACGGAAAAACGAATCAACAGAAAAATAACCCTTACGGAAATACGAAAGAGTCCGAATACGATAACCCATGTCTTACGAAATTACGAATCGTTACGAATCAACGGAAACGCACAGAAACAAAACCAAGCTAAACAAATTTTTATGTTGTGCACATGTCTATTTCCTGGTTCTGCAATGAAACTTCCCATGTCAATTCTTATCCATCAGCTTGCCCATTGTACATCAGCATCAGCATCAGTTTCTCCCCCTCCCCAGCTTGTTCCCTCAGCCACTCTGCAGTTATTCTATATTCTTTGACATTATTGTTTTGCATCCAAGTGTAAGGCTGGCTGCAAGCCAGCCTGTATTTGTGGGAGGAGGCTGAGAGGGCTACTTAAGCCTCCTCCCCTGTTGGGTCTGGGTTGCCGTAGTTTCTGGGCTCCCCTGAGTTGGCATCATTTCAGAGGGGACGCATCACTTCCGGTTACGGAAGATCGACCGATGGAGTCTCGTGGCGGTTCTTCTCCCGGTGCTCACGCCGGGTATCTTCGGGGGGGCTGTCTGCCTGCTATCCCGGTCCTCACGCTGAGCAGCAGGGGGTGGGGGGAGCCACTCACCGCCCGTTTCTCACGCCGCTCCATCTGGGGGGGCACTCACTGCCAGTTCACCTCCCTGGATCTCATGTCAGGCATGGAGGGGATGCTCGCTTGCCTCCCGGTTCTCACGCCGGCTGCAGGGTGGCGCTCACCCGCCTGCTCACCTCCCGGGCATCCACCACCTCAGTTTAGCCTAGGCCTGGTTGGGGGGGCCTTTTAGTCCACCTACCTTGCTGGGCTCTATCCCGCATGGTCGGGGGGGGCGCTGCCGCGCATCCGCTTCTTACTGTCACCGGTATTACTTCCAGGCAGCATGGGGGCCCGGTGTTCATGGGGGGGCTGTCCTTCCTGCACCCACCCATTTGCCACTCACGCGTCAGTTACCGCCCTGGAGCCCACACCGGGCATCATAGAGGGGTCGCCGCACGCCTCCCAGTTTCTCACCCTGGCTCCACGGGGGGGGGGCGAAGACTGTTCACCTCTCTGCTGCTAGGGTCATATGCTGGCAGCATGGGGGGGGCTGTCCACCGATTTTTTTTTCCGGGGTCGCACTGGTGTAAGGGGGGGGGGGGGCTGTCCATCATCCACGGGTCTCACACTGACAGCGTGAGGGGAGGGGGGGTTGTCCACGATTCCCCCGGGGTCGCTCTGGCCACGGAGGGGGGGTGTCCATCCATCCATGGGTCCCGCTGGCAGCTTGGGGGGGTTGTCCATTCCTCCAGGGGTCTCACGCTGTCCGGCGCAGGGGGGGGGGTTGTCCACCATTCCTCCAGGGGCCACACACTGGCAGCATGGGGGGGGGGCTGTCCACCCCCGTCTCCTTGGGTCAGGTTGGCAGTTTGCTTTGCGATACATGCTTTTGTCGTAGCATTCGATCTCTGCGTTTCAGTCTCTGTGTTTCAGTCTCTGCGTTTCAGTCTCTGCGTTCTCGTCTCTGCGTTTCTGCCTCAGTGTTCAGTGTCAGCATTTCTGTCACAGCTTTTTCTATCATTGCGTTTCTGCCCCAGGATTTTCGTTGTTGCGTTTCTGCCCAAGCATGTCTGTCATGGCGTTTCTGCCCCGGCATTTCTGTCATTGCGTTTCTGCCCCGGCATTTCTGTCATTGCGTTTCTGCCCCGGCATTTCTGTCATTGCGTTTCTGCCCCAGCATTTCTGTCACTGCATTTCTGCCCCAACATTTCTGTCATTGCGTTTTCTGCCCCAGCATTCCTGTCATTGCGTCTTCTGCCCAGCATTTCTGTCATTGCGTCTTCTGCCCCAGCATTTTCTGTCATTGCGTCTTCTGCCCCAGCATTTCTGTCATTGCGTCTTCTGCCCCAGCAATTCTGTCATTGCGTCTTCTGCCCCAGCATTTTCTGTCATCGCGTCTTCTGCCCCAGCATTTCTGTCATTGCGTCTTCTGCCCCAGCATTTCTGTCATTGCGTCTTCTGCCCCAGCATTTCTGTCATTGCGTTTCCGCCCCAGCATTTCTGTCATTGCGTTTCCACCCCAGCATTCCTGTCATAGCGTTCCTGTCATAGCATTCCTGTCATAGCATTCCTGTCGTGTTCCTGCCCAAGTATTTCTGTCTGCGATTCTGCCTCAGCATTTCTGCCCAAGTTTTTTCTGTCTGCGTTTTCTGCCCCAGGATTTCTATCTGCGTTTTTTCTGCCCCAGGATTTCTGTCTGCGTTTTCTGCCCCAGGATTTTTGTTTGCGTTTTCTGCCCCAGGATTTCTGTCTGTGCTTCCTGCCCCAGGATTTCTGTCTGCGTTTCCTGCCCTAGGATTTCTGTCTGCGTTTCCTGCCCCAGGATTTCTGTCTGCGTTTCCTGACCCAGGATTTCTGTCTGCGTTTCCTGCCCCAGGATTTCTGTCTGCGTTTTCTGCCCCAGGATTTCTGTCTGCGTTTCCTGCCCCAGGATTTCTGTCTGCGTTTTCTGCTCCAGGGTTTCTGTCTGCGTTTTTCTGCCCCAGGATTTCTGTCTGTGTTTTTCTGCCCCAGGATTTTGGGAGGAGGCTGAGAGGGCTACTTAAGCCTCCTCCCCTGTTGGGTCTGGGTTGCCGTCGTTTCTGGGCTCCCACCCGTTTCCCCCAGATTCAAGCATACTCATTCTATTTTTCCTCATTCTTATTCTTACATTCAGGGTATGCCCACTTTTCAGGCATACTGACCAGCTAGGCCAATGCACACCTCAGGCCTTGGTTCATTAGGGTTATCACTGTCACACTCGAAGACACTCGAAGACTCTGACGACAATAGTAGTTTTGTTTACTCATGTTGTGTTTAGAGTGCATGATATCTAAGATTGCCCTTAAAGATCTACTTTGTTTTTCTTGTTTACTTTAGATATGTGTAACATAGATGAGATGACGCATCATTTATGTAAGGATGGACCTTCCGAGAGCTTAAAAGCCCAGCCTCAGTGATTGCATCTATTTTTAATATCAGTTTCTCTTTTTTTCAAGAAAATGGGGAATTTTTTGGAATTTTCAAAATTTTTATAATTTTTATTTTCTCATCTATCTGTTGGTTTGGCCCGCCTGGAGCACCGAGGCTCCCCAGCACACTGGAGCCCTGAATGGCATTCAGCCACTTCAGGGCAGCACTCACGCCTTGAGTGCAAATAGGCGGCAGTCATGTATAGGGGATATTTCTCCTGCACGCATGTGTCCTAAGCTCCAGGAGATGTTTTTTCCTGGCGCACGCGCTCTGAGCACCTCCACTCGATCAGTTACTTAGTTACTTTCGCCCTCCATGTGCTGGCGGTCACGTCGATGTCTGACGTCACCACGCAATGCGCGGTAACACCGAACGCCGTAAGGCCTGGGGGATTGCTCTGGCCCAGCTGCGAGACAACACACTGGTAGCTAGGCTACCATGGGATGGACCATATTCATTGGTCCACCTCGCTTACCTGATTTTTGAATTTCAGGCCAAAATGATTGGCCCATGAACACCTGCTGTCATATTTAATCTAGGCTGTGCTATTTTTACATTGCCACACAGCCAGGATCCATGCACATTAACTAATTTGGGAGTTCAGGTATGGTCACTCTATCTCTTGAAAAAAACTATTTTGACACAAATTTTTGGCCAGATGATGTTATTATATCCATCTGGAACCCATGTTTATCCTTCCAAATATTTATTTTTGTGTATATTTTTCTTTTTCATTAGATCTCAACCTGCTCTGCCTCTTGCTAAACTTGTGAGCATTGGTGAGCTGCGTGGGTCCATTTACCAACAGCTTTTTGATACGCCTGTTTGCCCTGCTGCAGAAGGCAACTAACCTTCATATCCACTTGGATAGTAATACACATACACCCATGCCGTCCACCCTTTTTCTTATAAGGGCTGGGATTTAAAGGGCCAAGCTGCATCTGTTTTTCTTCTCCTTTGACTGTGCGCAATATACCTGGGCTGGGCCCTCCGCTCACTGAGGATCCACCCATCTGACGTGCCTCCTCTGCTTTTTGCCTATGTATGCAAAACATTCTATGGGATGTAAGTATCATGCACGTTATTAACCATGTAACACACCTCAACAAGTTCCTTGGTTGCAGTGTCATTGATTGATATGTAAATCACATTTCCTATGAGAGATTGAAAGAAACAAATAATCTTATCATTTTTTTACATTGATACTATGCTCTTTTTCTTTTTCATTAGAAAAATCAATTATACTATTTGCCCTAACATAAACCCTGAAGAAGGAACTACACATATGAGCTTTGAATAAACCCAGCCATTGTGTCTCCGAAACATGTCGGGTATTGTTCACCCCCTTATGTATTGACCCACCAGTCATCATTTGGGTGTGCTATCCATGTATTTTGGCATTTCCAACTGCATGTCAGTTCTTTGTTTTTAATCAACCCTTTTTTACAAATTCCGTATATTGTTATCATTTCTATGCCTGCTATATTTAATAAATATTTTCTATTTTTGATATATACTTGTCTGTCAATTCCATATTATTTTCCTAATCCGTACCATCCCAGGGGCATTTCCTTCCAAATTTCTACATTGTACAATAAATCAGCATAGTCGCTGCCCAATGAGTAATGAGTAGGGTTGAGCGGAACCCAAACTGTAAAGTTCGGGTCCGTACCGAACTTTTGGGTTTTGGGGTCCCGGACCCGAACAATTGACTGTATGTTCGGGTTCGGGTCCGATGTTCGGCAATATGCATGTAAAGTCGCGCTTGTTTCCCGTGCTTAGAACTGTCCCTGCACAAAGTGTAATTTCTGAAGGAAAAAAAGTAATTTAACCACTTGCCGACCCCTTCACGGAGATATACGTTGGCAGAATGGCTCGTACAGACACAATCACATACCTGTACGTGGGCCTTTAACTGCCGACGTCGGGGTCACGCGCGTGCCGCCGGCGGCCCGCTCGCTACCCCCCTGCCTTCCCCGTGAGTGGGACCGCGGGTCCTGCGGACTCAATCGCCGCGGGTATCCCCGCAATCGTCTCACGGAGGCTAGGAGCGGGGAGATGTGTGTGTAAACACATCATCTCCTCGCTCCTCTACTGACAATGTCAGCGATCTCCGCTCTTTGTAATCAGAGCGGAGATCGGTGACGTGTCAGTGGTAGCCACGCCCCCCTCAGTTAGTAACACGCCCCTAGGCACACTTAACCCCTCCAGCGCCCCCAGTGGTTAACCCCTTCACTGCCAGTGTCATTTTCATAGTAACCAGTGCATTTTTATTGCACTGATCGCTGTGAAAATGACAATGGTCCCAAAAATGTGTCAAAAGTGTCCGCTGTGTCCGCCATAATGTCGCAGTTATGAAAAAAATCGCTGATCGCCGCCATAACTAGTAAAAAAAATTTTTTTTATAAAAATGCCTTAAAACTATCCCCTATTTTGTAAACGCTATAATTTTTGCGCAAACCAATCAATAAACGCTGATTGCGATTTTTTTTACCAAAAATATGTAGAAGAATATGTATCGGCCGAAACTGAGGAAAAAAATGTTTTTTTATATATTTTTTGGGGATATTTATTATAGCAAAAAGTAAAAAATATGTCATTTTTTTCGAAATTTTCGCTCTACTTTTGTTTATAGCGCACAAAATTAAAACCGCAGAGGTGATCAAATACCACCATAAGAAAGCTCTATTTGTGGGAAAAAAAGGACGCCAATTTTGTATGGGAGCCACGTTGCACGACCGCGCAATTGTCAGTTAAAGCGACGCAGTGCCGAATCGCAAAAAGGGGCCTGGTCATAATGGCCTGTATTGGTCCGGGGCTTAAGTGGTTAAAGCTCACTTGCGGCTATTAATGAATTGTCGGCTCCCGGCAATACATAGAAAAGTCATTGATAAAAAAAAGAAAAAAGCGTGGCGGTTCCCCCAAATTCAAGTACCAGGCCCTTCAGGTCTGGTATGGATATTAAGGGGAACCTTGCCACAAATTTAAAAAAAATGCGTGCGGTTCCCCCAAATATCCATACCAGGCCCTTCAGGTCTGATATGGATTTTAAGGGGAACTCCACCCCAAATTTTAAAAAAAATGGCGTGGAGTACCCCCAAAAATCCAGACCAGACACTTTATCCGAGCACGCAACCTGGCAGGCCGCAGGAAAAGAGGGGGGACGAGAGAGCGCCCCCTCACCTCCTGAACCGTACCAGGCCACGTGCCCTCAACATGGGTAGGATGTACCCATGTTGATGGGGACAAGGGCCTCATCCCCACAACCCTTGCCCGGTGGTTGTGGGGGTCTGCGGGTGGGGGGTCTTATCGGAATCTGGAAGACCCCTTTAACAAAGGGGACCCCCAGATCCCAGCCCCCCCTATGTGAATTGGTAATGGGGTACATTGTACCCCTACCATTTCACAAAGAAAGTGTAAAAAATTGTAAAAAAAATACACACACCATTGGGAAAGTCCTTTATAAAAAAAATAAAAATAAAATTCCAGCGATGAAGTCCAGTGTCCCGCGGCGATCCTGATGTCCAGCGCTGTCCAGACAAAATGTCATTGGCTGAGCCTGAGCGGACCTGATGGGGAACTTCCTCGGCAGTGTATTAAATGAATAGACCCGCCCCTTCTAAAGTTCCCCATCAAGTCCGCTCAGCCAATGACGTAGTGTAAGGCTGAGGACCTGATGCAGAACATGAGAAGGGGCGGGTCTATTCATGTATTATACTGCGGAGGAAGTTCCCCATCAGGTCGGCTCATCCAATGACGTAGGCGCGGTCTGACATACGAGGGGACGGACCTGATGGGGAACTTAATCCACAGTTTAATACATGAATAGACCCGTCCCTTCTCACGTTCCGCATCAGGTCCTCAGCCTTACACTACGTCATTGGCTGAGCGGACCTGATGGGGAACTTTAGAAGGGGCGAGTCTATTCATTTAATACACTGCCAAGGAAGTTCCCCATCAGGTCCGCTCAGGCTCAGCCAATGACATTTCGTCTGGACAGCGCTGGACATCGGGATCGCCGTGGGACACTGGATTTCATCGCTAGAATGTTTTTTTTTTTTTTTTTTATTTTTTTTTTTTAATAAAGGACTTTCCCAATGGTGTCTGTGTAATTTTTTTAAAAATCTTTACACTGTCTTTGTGAAATGGTAGGGGTAAAATGTACCCCGGGGTATAATGTACCCCATTACCAATTCACATAGGGGGGGCCGGGATCTGGGGGTCCCCTTTGTTAAAGGGGTCTTCCAGATTCCGATAAGCCCCCCGCCTGCAGACCCCACAACCACCGGGCAAGGGTTGTGGGGATGAGGACCTTGTCCCCATCAACATGGGGACATCCTCCCCATGTTGAGGGCATGTGGCCTGGTACGGTTCAGGAAGGGGGGCGCTCTCTCGCCCCCCCCTCTTTTTGTGCGGCCTGCCAGGTTGCGTGCTCGGATAAAGGGTCTGGTCTGGATTTTTGGGGGTACTACACGCCATTAAAAAAAAAAATTGGGGTGGAGTTCCCCTTAACCACTTAACGACCGCCCACTGTAAATATACGTCGGCAGAATGGCACGGACAGGCACAATCACGTACCTGTACGTCCCTGCCTTCGTATGGGTGGGGGGTCCAATCGGACGCCCCTCCGGTACAGTGAGCGGCCAGGATCGCTTCGGGAGCGATCCGTGATGAGGGGGCCGCCATTCGATTCTGGCCACCCCCTCGCGATCGCTCCCGGCGAATGAAAAGCTTCCCCTGCCTGTGTAGTGTTTACACAGGCAGGAGGAAGTGATGTCATCTCTCATGCGGCGCTCACATATACCGAGCGCCGCATGAGAGAAGACACAGAGGTTAGTGCACAAACACTACGCTAACACCAGCACACATAGGCACATGATCGCCCCACCAGGCCCCCCCAGACACCCCCAGATCACCCCCCAGATCACCCCCCAGCCCCCAGTCACAGTGTCACTGATTGCAGTGACCATTTATTTACTGATCACTGCAATCAGTGACATTTGTGACTGTAAAAGTGTCAGGGCAGTTAGTTTTAGGTCCAGTGTAGCCCCCTAACCCCCCCCCTAATAAAGTTTTAACCCCTTGATCACCCCCCCAGGTAACCCTTTCACCCCCTAGCACCGCCGTCACTAAGCGATCGTTTTTCTGATCGCTGTTTTAGTGTCGGTGATGCCGATAGGTAGCCAGTTATTTTTTTTAGGTTCGCCGCAGGTTTTTATAGCGTCGGGTACCCCCATAAATTACCTAATAAAGGTTTAACCCCTTGATCGCCCCCCCAGGTAACCCTTTCACCCGTGTCACTAAGCGATCGTTTTTCTGATCGCTGTCTTAGTGTCGGTGATGCCGATAGGTAGCCAGTTATTTTTTTTAGGTTCGCCGCAGGTTTTTATAGCGTCAGGTGCCCCCATATATTACCTAATAAAGGTTTAACCCCTGATTGCCCCTAGTTAACCCTTTCACCAGTGATCACCATATAAGTGTTACGGGTGACGCTGGTTAGTTAGTTAGCTTTTTATAGTGTCAGGACACCCGCCGTATATAACCTAATAAAGGTTTAACCCCCTGATCGCCCGGCGGGTGATATCAATTAGGTTTTAGCGTCAGAGAGGGTCTGCGTCGCCCCAGGCAGTGTCAGGTTAGTGCCAGTAACGCTAACACCCACGCGTGAAGCATACACCTCCCTTAGTGGTATAGTATCTGAACAGATCAATATCTGATCTGATCAGATCTCTACTAGCATCCCCAGCAATTTAGGGTTCCCAAAAACACAGTGTTAGCGGGATCAGCCCAGATACCTGCTAGCACCTGCGTTTTGCCCCTCCGTCCAGCCCAGGCCACCAAAGTGCAGTATTGATCGATCACTGTCACTTACAAAACACAACACACATAACTGCAGCATTCGCAGAGACAGGCCTGATCCCTGTGACTCCAGTGCTGTAGGAGGGGATTTCACCACCACAGTTAAAAAAAAGAGCATATATGCCGAAGCATGGGGGCAGTAGGGGCGGAGGAGCGATTTTGCTCCTAATGCCGCGTACATACGGTCAAAATTCCGACTGAGGCATGCCCGTGGAAAAGTCCGACCATGTGTGTGCGGCATAACTTTTGCAGGAGGATGCCCCCATGCTTCAGCATATATAAATGGTGCATGTATGCCCATCATTAGAAGTGGGTGAATGAAGGGAGGTATTCTAATGGTGGGCATACCCACCGATCAATCTCTTTTTTTCGTTCAGCCAACAGGCTGCATGAAAAAAAAGATTACAATACATGTCCAACAAGGACCAGCAACATACTGGTATGTTGCTGGACTTTGGTTATACCAGATTGATGCCTGCGGGTTTAGGTATCATCTTGGTATCATTCTTTTCAGCCAGCGGCCGACTTTCATGTAAAAGCAATCCTAGCGGATATTTAGCCTCTGGACTGCTTTTACAAGCAGTGGGAGGGAATGTCCCCCCCCAGATATAAAAAGCACCATTGGGAAATTGGGAAAGCATTTTATCACACCGATCTTGGTGTGGTCAGATGCTTTGAGGGCAGAGGAAAGATCTAGGGTCCAATAGACCCCAGTTTTTTCAAAAAAAGAGTACCTGTCACTACCTATTGCTATCATAGGGGATATTTACATTCCCTGAGATAACAATAAAAATGATAAAAAAATAAATAAATATGGAAAGAACAGTTTAAAAACAAAATAAAAAAGCAAAATTAATAAAATAAAAAAAAGCACCCCTATTATTAATTTTGTCCCGCTCTGCTCTTGCGCAATGGCGAACGCAAGCGTTGGTCTGGCGTCATATGTAAACAGCAATTGCATCATGCATGTGAGGTATCACCGCGAAGGTCAGATCGAGGGCAGTCATTTTAGCAGTAGACCTCCTCTGTAAATCTAACGTGGTACCCTGTAAAGGCTTTTAAAGGCTTTTAAAAATATCTGTAGTTTGTCGCCACTGCGCGTTTGTGCGAAATTTTAAAGCATGTCGTGTTTGGTATCTATGTACTCGGCCTACGATCATCTTTTTTATTTCATCAAACATTTGGGCAATATAGTGTGTTTTAGTGCATTAAAATTAAAAAAGTGTATTTTTCCCCAAAAAATGCGTTTGAAAAATCGCTGCGCAAATACTGTGTGGAAAAAAAAATGCAACACCCACCATTTTAATATGCAGCGCCTTTGCTTTAAAAAAATATATAATGTTTGGGGGTTCAACATAATTTTCTTGCAAAAAAAAATGTTTTCATGTAAACAAAAAGTGTCAGAAAGGGCTTTGTCTTCAAGTGGTTAGAAGAGTGGATGTAAGCTTCCTAATGTTGTGTATAAAATGCCAGGATAGTTCAAAACCCCCCCAAATGACCCCATTTTGGAAAGCAGACACCCCAAGCTATTTTCTGAGAGGCATGTCGAGTCCATGGAATATTTTATATGTTGACACAAGTTGCGGAAAATATATATATTTTTTTTTTTGCACAAAGTTGTCACTAAATGATATATTACTCAAACATGCCATGGGCATATGTGGAATTACACCCCAAAATACATTCTGTTGCTTCTCCTGAGTACGGGGATACCACATGTGTGAGACTTTTTGGGAGCCTAGCCACGTACGGGACCCCAAAAACCAAGCACCGCCTTCAGGCTTTCTAAGGGTATACATTTTTGATTTCACTCCTCACTGCCTATCACAGTTTCAGAGGTCATGGAATGCCCAGATGGCACAAAACCCCCCAAAATGACCCCATTTTGGAAAGTAGACACCCCAAGCTATTTGCTGAGAGGTATGGTGAGTATTTTGCAGATCTCGCTTTTTGTCACAAAGTTTTGAAAATTGAAAAAAAAAAAAAAATTATTTTCTTTCTTCATTTTCAAAAACAAATGAGAGCTGTAAAATACTCACCATGCCTCTCAGCAAATAGCTTGGGGTGTCTACTTTCCAAAATGGGGTCATTTGGGGGGGTTTTGAGCTATTTTGGCATTTTATAGCCTTCGAAACTGTGATAGTTAGTGAGGAGTGAAAGCAAAAATTTGCGCCCTTAGAAATCCTGAAGGCGGTGCTTGGATTTCGGGGGCCCGTATGCGGCTAGGCTCCCAAAAAGTCCCACACATGTGGTATCCCCGTACTCAGGAGAAGCAGCAAAATGTATTTTGGGGTGCAATTCCACATATAACCATGGCATGTGTGAGCAATATATCATGTCAACCACACATGTCTCTAATATAGTTTCCCCCATACATTTTTGATTCAAATTTGGGTAGCAGATACCCCCTAGTCCCCACTCTTTGAAACTATTATTTGAGACGTTTCCCCAACCTCTGTTTTTTCTTTTCCTGCTTTGTTCTTGTTCTTTTTCTTGTTGTGTAGTTTGTATCATGGCAGAACTTTATAGCATATCATGGGATGAGTTTGTAGTCAAACTCCAGAAGGATTATGGACAGAATGAATCACACGAGTCAGAATTAACCTTTTTGTTCTCGAGCCTTACCAAATGGCTCGAGAGGAAATCCCTGATGTTCTGGCACATCAAGACGTTTGAGGAATATATTAAGGATGATCTTAACCCTTTGGGACTACGTGTCCAAATCTTTCCCTCTTTTGATAACATCAGCCCTATGTTTAAAAATGCATGGGAGAACAATCTTAAAATATGTTCCAATGGTATGATGGGGCTGCTGATTGAAGAATATGAGAGACGGCTAATTGAGATAAACAACAACATAGATCTTGTTTATGCTAAAATCAAACCGTTGCAAACCCACTCCTCCTTTCTAGACCTTAATGAACAATTAAGAAATCATATAGAACTCTTTAATAAAACAATACTTTCGAAGAAAGAGTTCAAATACTTGCGAGATAAACAAGCATTCCATGAGGGAAATGCATACAAGTGGTCTCAAAAGACAGGAGGAAGGAATTTTCAACGTAATTCCAAGCAATATACCCCATATTTAGATGTTTCTGATACGTCATCAGCATCATCCAATGTCTCTCATACTTCTTTCAAGCAGCAGAGACGTACTAGAAAGGGAAAAAGACACCAGGATGATGAACATGTCCCATCTGGTACCACCAAAAAACGTCCTTTGAAACCTATGGCTGCGTCAGGCACCATCACAGGTGAGTGTCGGCGCCACTGGGCCAGTTTCAGCAGACACTATGGCACCCTTCCCTTCTTCCCTTGTCCCACCCAAAATTCCCGTAATGTTCTTTCCAAAAAAACAGGGGAACTCCCTTGCACCCCCTACCCCAACACCCCCTTAGATTCATCACTCCCTTCCTCACAATTAAATGTCATTAATCTTTCAACACATATACTCACTCTTGATGAAACTTCGGTTCTGTCAAGAGGACTCACCTTTTGTCCCAATAATAAACTTGATCGGTTTGAGGCTATAAAGGATCTTCACCTTTATACCCGTAAACTACTTTTGAAGAGCATGTTTGAAAAGGAGAAACCAGGCAGTGAAGGCTGTCACACATACAGTGAACGACAAGCTCTGGATAATCTAAATTCTCTTCTGGAGGAAAATGAATCCAGAGATCTTATCGACACAGTCGACATAGAGTTACTCCTGGGACAGAATTTGGATTTACCCCCAGCTGCCCTGCCTGTCAAATCCACCTTGAAAAAAACGTCCTCTCTTTATCCGGCCCCAAGTTCAAACCATGGGGTAAAAACTTTTCTAAAAATGACTACCCAAGATATCAAGTCCCTAACCTTAACCTCCCCTTACCCAAGTAATTTAACGAAAAATGAAAAAATGGCTTTGAAAACACTAGCAAGCAATCACAATGTAACTATAAAACCAAGTGATAAGGGAGGTAACATTGTCCTGATGGATAATGAGCAGTACTGTAGAATGTGTAACAACATCTTAAGCAATCGCAACTGGTACCGCCCAATTGGGATTGACATTGTAGAGGTGTTTAATAAACAATTCTACTCCTTTGTAGATAATGCTTTTCACAATAAAATAATTTCCAAACAAACATGGGACTTTATCCGCATTCCCTATCCATGCTTGGCAACATTTTATTCTGTACCAAAGATACATAAGAATACACTAGACCCCCCAGGCAGACCAATTCTCTCAGGTAATGGCTCGATTACCGAGAATCTTTCAAAACTGATATATGAGCATATTCGCCCTTTTGTACTATCCATACCCTCTTACATCCGTGATACTATACATCTTTTGCAGATTATTGAAGATGTAGTGGTACCAGAGAACTGTATTTTGGCCACCATTGATGTGGAGGCCTTATACAGCTCCATACCACACACAAAGGGTTTGGCTTGTATTCGTAAGGTACTATCACGGATAAGCCACCATGAAAATTCATCCTTTTGAGTTTGGATTTCATTCTGAATCACAACACCTTTTCTTTTGATGGCCGCCTATTCCTCCAGGTACAGGGCGTAGCCATGGGCACTTGTTGTGCCCCTGGCTACGCCAATCTCTACCTGGGGGAATGGGAAGATGCCATTTTCAGCGACGAGGGTCTCTCTATGTACCTGTGCCACATTTTTATGTGGCACGGGTACATAGATGACATCTTCGTCGTCTGGAATGGTCCCCAGTCTCTCCTAGAGGAATGCTTACTCGCATTAAACATCAATGAGTTTAATTTGGCATTCACCATGAATGTTGATCCATTCAAGATTACATTCTTGGACGTAGAAATTATTAAAAATCAAGATAATCTTTTGTCTTGCAAACTATTCAGAAAACCTACGGCTGGTAATACGATTCTACATTCCTCCAGCTTTCATCCTAGGCCTCTTGTCAATTCAATACCGTATGGGCAGTACTTGCGCATCAAACGAAACTGCTCAAACCACACAGATTTCTTGCATGAAGCAAAAAATCTGAAAAACCGTTTATTAGAACGTGGCTACAGCCACAGATGTTTGAAAAAAGCATTCCAACGTGCAAATATCAGGAATAGACATGAGCTACTTGCCCCAAAAAAAAGTAAAAAATCTGGTGAAAATTCTAGAATTATCACCACCTACTCTAACAACCATAATCAGATTTCACAAATCTGTAAAAACTACTGGCATTTGCTAACAGCAGATCCAGCAGTTGGACCTTTTGTGCCTCCCAACCCAATGATCACCTACAGACGAGCCGTTTCTGTGGGTGATCTGTTAGTCCAAAGTGAATATAGGGGTTCCAATAGAGGTGATCCCTGCAAGACAGTAGGAACCTTTCCATGTGGGTCATGCTCATATTGTAAATATATGGATACCAGAAAAGACATCTACTTACCGAATGGTGCACAATTTTTTGCAAGACACTATTCTAATTGTCAAACCACCAATGTAGTATATTTACTCCTTTGCAGTTGCAATTGCTTCTATATTGGCAAAACTATACAGAAACTCTGGCAGAGACTGTATCGCCATATAAAGGCTATGCAAACCGCAAATCCTGATTTGCCACTTGGCAGACATGTCGCACAGACACACGCTGGAACTTGTCCCAGAATATCTGTACTTGTTCTGGATCTTATCCACCCAGGTACCAGGGGGGGCGACTTGAACAAAAGTCTCCTCCAACGGGAACTTCGGTGGATATCAAACCTCAATGCCACCTGTCCGCCAGGCCTTAATGAGGCATTCAATCTTAAACCCTTTTTACCTGGATTTTCAACTGGAGGTTTTGATAGGGACCAATGATAGATCCAGGGTTCACTTGTGTAGCTCCCCATTCCGCTTTTTTTTTTTTCCCTTTTTTCTTTCTTTCCCAAGCCCCTCAAGTCACTGTTTGTTGATTATATATTCTTTCTATATATCTTCTGTACATATACTTTCTATATATATTTGATACCTAGGCATTTACTATTCGGTTGATTGTATATACTATATGTACGTTTACAGCCAATCATTACTCTATGCACAATTGTTATATATGTAAAAACTGTCAATGCATGCCCTTCTGCTATGATGTTGTATGTTATTCTTTTAATTTTTTTTTATTTATTCTTCATCTTCTATATTGTTTTCACATTATTCCAATTTTTATTTTTATTTTCTGTAAATATATGTTTACCTAATCATAAAATATAATATTACAACTCATGCTTGTGCACATATATATTCCTTATAATACGAATTTTGATGCACTTGGATGGTGTCCTAGGATTGGTGTTTTATACAATACAAATTCTACCACTGGACCATTCTGTTCTGCCTTTTTCCTTGGCTGGGAGCGTGGGGACCCATGGCAGTGGCGATGCGTCGGATCTCCCCGGCACAGGTAAGCCTCCATGCCCTTTCGGAGCTGGAGGCTTTTACTTGTGGATCGCGGCCCTTGCTAACATGCGTCGATCCTTCGACGCATGCGCTTTGGTTATTCCATCTACCGACACAATGGCCGCGCCCCCTCCTGTGTCGGCGGCCGTGTCGACGTTCGACGTCATCGCGCATTGTGTCGTGGTGACGCCGGACGCCGCATTTGGTCGGGGAGCGATAGTGGCAGGGCGGATGGGAATCGGTCGTCACGTCTATGTGACGCGCAACTGCTAATCCATCCTCTACAGGTGTGTGTATCCGGAACGAGCAAACTGAGATGCAAGTATGTCTGATTGGCCATTCTCCTCACACTACAGGTATATAATCAAGGCTGATGCAGCTCACATGTGCTGCACAGCCAAGTGTTTTTCGATACGCACTTTGAATGAACCACTCCATGAGGTAAGACACACCATCCAGCTCTCTTTCATGGATACACTCCAAGCAAAGCCCGTAGCAATTTTAATGCTCACTGGATCCTTTTTAAATACTTCCTAAATTTTCTATTTTTGCTTTTTTCTCACCAGGTCCCTTCCCTATTCTGCCTTTGTTACTTGCTCTTGTGAGCCCTGACGTTGTTGCCGCTGTCTCTCTGGGCCCTTTATTCCCAGCTATCATTATAGTCACCGCGCTACAAGGAGATTTAACATACAAGCATTCCCTATAAGGTCCAATTATCTCACCGGGTGATAAGTGAATGCGAACCCAGCATTCTCCCGGATTTCAAAGATGATGAGAAACTAGTATTGGTCTGGTCTTCTCTTTGCCCGTATCCGCAACACCATCCATTTGCACTAACACTGTGCACTGATTATTCGTATGGAATACAAGATTTGTGAGTACTTTTGGAAAATAATTTTCTTTTTCTTTTTCTTTCTCTTTGGTTGGGGCAAATAATTAAATATTACTTGTATATGTTATTCACTTCCAAATCCCCTATTTCTATAGAAACACACCAGCAAGCTCGACTCAAATCCCTGAAGAAGGAATATACCTATCATAACAGGATTAATGTGCCTTTATGCTTTTCCGAAACGTGTAGGATTGGTCGTTTGTAGGGATGAGCTTCGTGTTCGAGTCGAACATATGTTCGACTCGAACATCGGCTGTTCGATCGTTCGACGAAGATCGAACGATTTGGGCCGTTCGCGCCAAATTCGAGTGACGTGAACGGCCCACAATGCACTACGCCATCGCAGTGTCATCCAGGCGCTGTGATTGGCCAAGCATGCACTGTGACCCCGCATGCTTGGCCAATCACAGCGCCGGCAGCGAGGAAAGCAATGATTGGCCACAGGCAGGATGCCTGTGGCCAATTATTGCTGAGGGTGTTTAGTACACGCCCCACACTATAAAAGGCCGCCAGCACGGCGGCCTAGTGTAGTCTGTTCCGGAGCAGGGAAAGAGAAGCATAGGCAGGGACAGTGACATTTATTTCTTTCTTGCTTAACCTGGATTCCTTTAGTTTAGGGAAAGAGAAGGATAGGTAGGGAGAGTGTCAGTGTGTTTTACTGTGCAAATCCTTGTTTCTAGGGACAAAGAAGGAAAGTGAGGGTAATTCTCCTTGTGCTATAGTGTGCTTTAAAAAAACAATTTTTTCTAGGGACAGAAAACTTTAGATAGGGAGAGTGTCAGTTTCTTTCACTGTGCGAATCCTTGTTTCTAGGGACAAAGAAGGAAAGTGAGGGGAATTCTCCTTGTGCTATAGTGTGCTTTAAAAAAAAAAATTTTCTAGGGACAGAAAACTCTAGGTAGGGAGAGTGTCAGTTTCTTTCACTGTGCGAATCCTTGTTTCTAGGGACAAAGAAGGAAAGTGAGGGGAATTCTCCTTGTGCTATAGTGTGCTTTAAAAAAACATTTTTTCTAGGGACAGAAAACTCTAGGTAGGGAGAGTGTCAGTTTTTTTCACTGTGCGATTCCTTGTTTCTAGGGACAGGGAAGGACAGTGAGTGAATTCTCCTTGTGCTATAGAGTGCTTTAAAAAAAAAAATTTCTAGGGACAGAAAACTCTAGGTAGGGAGAGTGTCAGTTTCTTTCACTGTGCGAATCCTTGTTTCTAGGGACAAAGAAGGAAAGTGAGGGGAATTCTCCTTGTGCTATAGTGTGCTTTAAAAAAACATTTTTTCTAGGGACAGAAAACTCTAGGTAGGGAGAGTGTCAGTTTCTTTCACTGTGCGAATCCTTGTTTCTAGGGACAGGGAAGGACAGTGAGTGAATTCTCCTTGTGCTATAGTGTGCTTTAAAAAAACATTTTTTCTAGGGACAGAAAACTCTAGGTAGGGAGAGTGTCAGTTTCTTTCACTGTGCGAATCCTTGTTTCTAGGGACAAAGAAGGAAAGTGAGGGGAATTCTCCTTGTGCTATAGTGTGCTTTAAAAAAACATTTTTTCTAGGGACAGAAAACTCTAGGTAGGGAGAGTGTCAGTTTCTTTCACTGTGCGATTCCTTGTTTCTAGGGACAGGGAAGGACAGTGAGTGAATTCTCCTTGTGCTATAGTGTGCTTTAAAAAAACATTTTTTCTAGGGACAGAAAACTCTAGGTAGGGAGAGTGTCAGTTTCTTTCACTGTGCGAATCCTTGTTTCTAGGGACAAAGAAGGAAAGTGAGGGGAATTCTCCTTGTGCTATAGTGTGCTTTAAAAAAACATTTTTTCTAGGGACAGAAAACTCTAGGTAGGGAGAGTGTCAGTTTCTTTCACTTTTTCGAATCCTTGTTTCTAGGGACAGGGAAGGACAGTGAGTGAATTCTCCTTGTGCTATAGTGTGCTTTAAAAAAACATTTTTTCTAGGGACAGAAAACTCTAGGTAGGGAGAGTGTCAGTTTCTTTCACTGTGCGAATCCTTGTTTCTAGGGACAAAGAAGGAAAGTGAGGGGAATTCTCCTTGTGCTATAGTGTGCTTTAAAAAAACATTTTTTCTAGGGACAGAAAACTCTAGGTAGGGAGAGTGTCAGTTTCTTTCACTGTGCAATTCCTTGTTTCTAGGGACAGGGAAGGACAGTGAGTGAATTCTCCTTGTGCTATAGTGTGCTTTAAAAAAACATTTTTTCTAGGGACAGAAAACTCTAGGTAGGGAGAGTGTCAGTTTCTTTCACTGTGCGAATCCTTGTTTCTAGGGACAGGGAAGGACAGTGAGTGAATTCTCCTTGTGCTATAGTGTGCTTTAAAAAAACATTTTTTCTAGGGACAGAAAACTCTAGGTAGGGAGAGTGTCAGTTTCTTTCACTGTGCGAATCCTTGTTTCTAGGGACAAAGAAGGAAAGTGAGGGGAATTCTCCTTGTGCTATAGTGTGCTTTAAAAAAACATTTTTTCTAGGGACAGAAAACTCTAGGTAGGGAGAGTGTCAGTTTCTTTCACTGTGCGATTCCTTGTTTCTAGGGACAGGGAAGGACAGTGAGTGAATTCTCCTTGTGCTATAGTGTGCTTTAAAAAAACATTTTTTCTAGGGACAGAAAACTCTAGGTAGGGAGAGTGTCAGTTTCTTTCACTGTGCGAATCCTTGTTTCTAGGGACAAAGAAGGAAAGTGAGGGGAATTCTCCTTGTGCTATAGTGTGCTTTAAAAAAACATTTTTTCTAGGGACAGAAAACTCTAGGTAGGGAGAGTGTCAGTTTCTTTCACTTTTTCGAATCCTTGTTTCTAGGGACAGGGAAGGACAGTGAGTGAATTCTCCTTGTGCTATAGTGTGCTTTAAAAAAACATTTTTTCTAGGGACAGAAAACTCTAGGTAGGGAGAGTGTCAGTTTCTTTCACTGTGCGAATCCTTGTTTCTAGGGACAAAGAAGGAAAGTGAGGGGAATTCTCCTTGTGCTATAGTGTGCTTTAAAAAAACATTTTTTCTAGGGACAGAAAACTCTAGGTAGGGAGAGTGTCAGTTTCTTTCACTGTGCAATTCCTTGTTTCTAGGGACAGGGAAGGACAGTGAGTGAATTCTCCTTGTGCTATAGTGTGCTTTAAAAAAACATTTTTTCTAGGGACAGAAAACTCTAGGTAGGGAGAGTGTCAGTTTCTTTCACTGTGTGAATCCTTGTTTCTAGGGACAAAGAAGGAAAGTGAGGGGAATTCTCCTTGTGCTATAGTGTGCTTTAAAAAAACATTTTTTCTAGGGACAGAAAACTCTAGGTAGGGAGAGTGTCAGTTTCTTTCACTGTGTGAATCCTTGTTTCTAGGGACAGGGAAGGACAGTGAGTGAATTCTCCTTGTGCTATAGTGTGCTTTAAAAAACATTTTTTCTAGGGACAGAAAACTCTAGGTAGGGAGAGTGTCAGTTTCTTTCACTGTGCGATTCCTTGTTTCTAGGGACAGGGAAGGACAGTGAGTGAATTCTCCTTGTGCTATAGTGTGCTTTAAAAAAACATTTTTTCTAGGGACAGAAAACTCTAGGTAGGGAGAGTGTCAGTTTCTTTCACTGTGCGAATCCTTGTTTCTAGGGACAAAGAAGGAAAGTGAGGGGAATTCTCCTTGTGCTATAGTGTGCTTTAAAAAAAAAAAAATTTCTAGGGACAGAAAACTCTAGGTAGGGAGAGTGTCAGTTTCTTTCACTGTGCGATTCCTTGTTTCTAGGGACAGGGAAGGACAGTGAGTGAATTCTCCTTGTGCTATAGTGTGCTTTAAAAAAACATTTTTTCTAGGGACAGAAAACTCTAGGTAGGGAGAGTGTCAGTTTCTTTCACTGTGCGAATCCTTGTTTCTAGGGACAAAGAAGGAAAGTGAGGGGAATTCTCCTTGTGCTATAGTGTGCTTTAAAAAAACATTTTTTCTAGGGACAGAAAACTCTAGGTAGGGAGAGTGTCAGTTTCTTTCACTGTGCGAATCCTTGTTTCTAGGGACAGGGAAGGACAGTGAGTGAATTCTCCTTGTGCTATAGTGTGCTTTAAAAAAACATTTTTTCTAGGGACAGAAAACTCTAGGTAGGGAGAGTGTCAGTTTCTTTCACTGTGCGAATCCTTGTTTCTAGGGACAAAGAAGGAAAGTGAGGGGAATTCTCCTTGTGCTATAGTGTGCTTTAAAAAAACATTTTTTCTAGGGACAGAAAACTCTAGGTAGGGAGAGTGTCAGTTTCTTTCACTGTGCGAATCCTTGTTTCTAGGGACAGGGAAGGACAGTGAGTGAATTATCCTTGTGCTATAGTGTGCTTTAAAAAAAAAATTTTTCTAGGGACAGAAAACTCTAGGTAGGGAGAGTGTCAGTTTCTTTCACTGTGCGAATCCTTGTTTCTAGGGACAGGGAAGGACAGTGAGTGAATTCTCCTTGTGCTATAGTGTGCTTTAAAAAAACATTTTTTCTAGGGACAGAAAACTCTAGGTAGGGAGAGTGTCAGTTTCTTTCACTGTGCGATTCCTTGTTTCTAGGTACAGGGAAGGACAGTGAGTGAATTCTCCTTGTGCTATAGTGTGCTTTAAAAAAACATTTTTTCTAGGGACAGAAAACTCTAGGTAGGGAGAGTGTCAGTTTCTTTCACTGTGCGATTCCTTGTTTCTAGGGACAGGGAAGGACAGTGAGTGAATTCTCCTTGTGCTATAGTGTGCTTTAAAAAAACATTTTTTCTAGGGACAGAAAACTCTAGGTAGGGAGAGTGTCAGTTTCTTTCACTGTGCGAATCCTTGTTTCTAGGGACAAAGAAGGAAAGTGAGGGGAATTCTCCTTGTGCTATAGTGTGCTTTAAAAAAACATTTTTTCTAGGGACAGAAAACTCTAGGTAGGGAGAGTGTCAGTTTCTTTCACTGTGCGAATCCTTGTTTCTAGGGACAAAGAAGGAAAGTGAGGGGAATTCTCCTTGTGCTATAGTGTGCTTTAAAAAAACATTTTTTCTAGGGACAGAAAACTCTAGGTAGGGAGAGTGTCAGTTTCTTTCACTGTGCGATTCCTTGTTTCTAGGGACAGGGAAGGACAGTGAGTGAATTCTCCTTGTGCTATAGTGTGCTTTAAAAAAACATTTTTTCTAGGGACAGAAAACTCTAGGTAGGGAGAGTGTCAGTTTCTTTCACTGTGCGAATCCTTGTTTCTAGGGACAAAGAAGGAAAGTGAGGGGAATTCTCCTTGTGCTATAGTGTGCTTTAAAAAAACATTTTTTCTAGGGACAGAAAACTCTAGGTAGGGAGAGTGTCAGTTTCTTTCACTGTGCGAATCCTTGTTTCTAGGGACAGGGAAGGACAGTGAGTGAATTCTCCTTGTGCTATAGTGTGCTTTGAAAAAACATTTTTTCTAGGGACAGAAAACTCTAGGTAGGGAGAGTGTCAGTTTCTTTCACTGTGCGATTCCTTGTTTCTAGGGACAGGGAAGGACAGTGAGTGAATTCTCCTTGTGCTATAGTGTGCTTTAAAAAAACATTTTTTCTAGGGACAGAAAACTCTAGGTAGGGAGAGTGTCAGTTTCTTTCACTGTGCGATTCCTTGTTTCTAGGGACAGGGAAGGACAGTGAGTGAATTCTCCTTGTGCTATAGTGTGCTTTAAAAAAACATTTTTTCTAGGGACAGAAAACTCTAGGTAGGGAGAGTGTCAGTTTCTTTCACTGTGCGAATCCTTGTTTCTAGGGACAAAGAAGGAAAGTGAGGGGAATTCTCCTTGTGCTATAGTGTGCTTTAAAAAAACATTTTTTCTAGGGACAGAAAACTCTAGGTAGGGAGAGTGTCAGTTTCTTTCACTGTGCGAATCCTTGTTTCTAGGGACAAAGAAGGAAAGTGAGGGGAATTCTCCTTGTGCTATAGTGTGCTTTAAAAAAACATTTTTTCTAGGGACAGAAAACTCTAGGTAGGGAGAGTGTCAGTTTCTTTCACTGTGCGATTCCTTGTTTCTAGGGACAGGGAAGGACAGTGAGTGAATTCTCCTTGTGCTATAGTGTGCTTTAAAAAAACATTTTTTCTAGGGACAGAAAACTCTAGGTAGGGAGAGTGTCAGTTTATTTCACTGTGCGAATCCTTGTTTCTAGGGACAAAGAAGGAAAGTGAGGGGAATTCTCCTTGTGCTATAGTGTGCTTTAAAAAAACATTTTTTCTAGGGACAGAAAACTCTAGGTAGGGAGAGTGTCAGTTTCTTTCACTGTGCGAATCCTTGTTTCTAGGGACAGGGAAGGACAGTGAGTGAATTCTCCTTGTGCTATAGTGTGCTTTAAAAAAACATTTTTTCTAGGGACAGAAAACTCTAGGTAGGGAGAGTGTCAGTTTCTTTCACTGTGCGAATCCTTGTTTCTAGGGACAAAGAAGGAAAGTGAGGGGAATTCTCCTTGTGCTATAGTGTGCTTTAAAAAAACATTTTTTCTAGGGACAGAAAACTCTAGGTAGGGAGAGTGTCAGTTTCTTTCACTGTGCGAATCCTTGTTTCTAGGGACAGGGAAGGACAGTGAGTGAATTCTCCTTGTGCTATAGTGTGCTTTAAAAAAACATTTTTTCTAGGGACAGAAAACTCTAGGTAGGGAGAGTGTCAGTTTCTTTCACTGTGCGAATCCTTGTTTCTAGGGACAGGGAAGGACAGTGAGTGAATTCTCCTTGTGCTATAGTGTGCTTTAAAAAAACATTTTTTCTAGGGACAGAAAACTCTAGGTAGGGAGAGTGTCAGTTTCTTTCACTGTGCGATTCCTTGTTTCTAGGGACAGGGAAGGACAGTGAGTGAATTCTCCTTGTGCTATAGTGTGCTTTAAAAAAACATTTTTTCTAGGGACAGAAAACTCTAGGTAGGGAGAGTGTCAGTTTCTTTCACTGTGCGATTCCTTGTTTCTAGGGACAGGGAAGGACAGTGAGTGAATTCTCCTTGTGCTATAGTGTGCTTTAAAAAAACATTTTTTCTAGGGACAGAAAACTCTAGGTAGGGAGAGTGTCAGTTTCTTTCACTGTGCGATTCCTTGTTTCTAGGGACAGGGAAGGACAGTGAGTGAATTCTCCTTGTGCTATAGTGTGCTTTAAAAAAACATTTTTTCTAGGGACAGAAAACTCTAGGTAGGGAGAGTGTCAGTTTCTTTCACTGTGCGATTCCTTGTTTCTAGGGACAGGGAAGGACAGTGAGTGAATTCTCCTTGTGCTATAGTGTGCTTTAAAAAAACATTTTTTCTAGGGACAGAAAACTCTAGGTAGGGAGAGTGTCAGTTTCTTTCACTGTGCGAATCCTTGTTTCTAGGGACAAAGAAGGAAAGTGAGGGGAATTCTCCTTGTGCTATAGTGTGCTTTAAAAAAACATTTTTTCTAGGGACAGAAAACTCTAGGTAGGGAGAGTGTCAGTTTCTTTCACTGTGCGAATCCTTGTTTCTAGGGACAAAGAAGGAAAGTGAGGGGAATTCTCCTTGTGCTATAGTGTGCTTTAAAAAAACATTTTTTCTAGGGACAGAAAACTCTAGGTAGGGAGAGTGTCAGTTTCTTTCACTGTGCGATTCCTTGTTTCTAGGGACAGGGAAGGACAGTGAGTGAATTCTCCTTGTGCTATAGTGTGCTTTAAAAAAACATTTTTTCTAGGGACAGAAAACTCTAGGTAGGGAGAGTGTCAGTTTCTTTCACTGTGCGAATCCTTGTTTCTAGGGACAAAGAAGGAAAGTGAGGGGAATTCTCCTTGTGCTATAGTGTGCTTTAAAAAAACATTTTTTCTAGGGACAGAAAACTCTAGGTAGGGAGAGTGTCAGTTTCTTTCACTGTGCGAATCCATGTTTCTAGGGACAGGGAAGGACAGTGAGTGAATTCTCCTTGTGCTATAGTGTGCTTTGAAAAAACATTTTTTCTAGGGACAGAAAACTCTAGGTAGGGAGAGTGTCAGTTTCTTTCACTGTGCGATTCCTTGTTTCTAGGGACAGGGAAGGACAGTGAGTGAATTCTCCTTGTGCTATAGTGTGCTTTAAAAAAACATTTTTTCTAGGGACAGAAAACTCTAGGTAGGGAGAGTGTCAGTTTCTTTCACTGTGCGATTCCTTGTTTCTAGGGACAGGGAAGGACAGTGAGTGAATTCTCCTTGTGCTATAGTGTGCTTTAAAAAAACATTTTTTCTAGGGACAGAAAACTCTAGGTAGGGAGAGTGTCAGTTTCTTTCACTGTGCGAATCCTTGTTTCTAGGGACAAAGAAGGAAAGTGAGGGGAATTCTCCTTGTGCTATAGTGTGCTTTAAAAAAACATTTTTTCTAGGGACAGAAAACTCTAGGTAGGGAGAGTGTCAGTTTCTTTCACTGTGCGAATCCTTGTTTCTAGGGACAAAGAAGGAAAGTGAGGGGAATTCTCCTTGTGCTATAGTGTGCTTTAAAAAAACATTTTTTCTAGGGACAGAAAACTCTAGGTAGGGAGAGTGTCAGTTTCTTTCACTGTGCGATTCCTTGTTTCTAGGGACAGGGAAGGACAGTGAGTGAATTCTCCTTGTGCTATAGTGTGCTTTAAAAAAACATTTTTTCTAGGGACAGAAAACTCTAGGTAGGGAGAGTGTCAGTTTCTTTCACTGTGCGAATCCTTGTTTCTAGGGACAAAGAAGGAAAGTGAGGGGAATTCTCCTTGTGCTATAGTGTGCTTTAAAAAAACATTTTTTCTAGGGACAGAAAACTCTAGGTAGGGAGAGTGTCAGTTTCTTTCACTGTGCGAATCCTTGTTTCTAGGGACAGGGAAGGACAGTGAGTGAATTCTCCTTGTGCTATAGTGTGCTTTAAAAAAACATTTTTTCTAGGGACAGAAAACTCTAGGTAGGGAGAGTGTCAGTTTCTTTCACTGTGCGAATCCTTGTTTCTAGGGACAAAGAAGGAAAGTGAGGGGAATTCTCCTTGTGCTATAGTGTGCTTTAAAAAAACATTTTTTCTAGGGACAGAAAACTCTAGGTAGGGAGAGTGTCAGTTTCTTTCACTGTGCGAATCCTTGTTTCTAGGGACAGGGAAGGACAGTGAGTGAATTCTCCTTGTGCTATAGTGTGCTTTAAAAAAACATTTTTTCTAGGGACAGAAAACTCTAGGTAGGGAGAGTGTCAGTTTCTTTCACTGTGCGAATCCTTGTTTCTAGGGACAGGGAAGGACAGTGAGTGAATTCTCCTTGTGCTATAGTGTGCTTTAAAAAAACATTTTTTCTAGGGACAGAAAACTCTAGGTAGGGAGAGTGTCAGTTTCTTTCACTGTGCGATTCCTTGTTTCTAGGGACAGGGAAGGACAGTGAGTGAATTCTCCTTGTGCTATAGTGTGCTTTAAAAAAACATTTTTTCTAGGGACAGAAAACTCTAGGTAGGGAGAGTGTCAGTTTCTTTCACTGTGCGATTCCTTGTTTCTAGGGACAGGGAAGGACAGTGAGTGAATTCTCCTTGTGCTATAGTGTGCTTTAAAAAAACATTTTTTCTAGGGACAGAAAACTCTAGGTAGGGAGAGTGTCAGTTTCTTTCACTGTGCGATTCCTTGTTTCTAGGGACAGGGAAGGACAGTGAGTGAATTCTCCTTGTGCTATAGTGTGCTTTAAAAAAACATTTTTTCTAGGGACAGAAAACTCTAGGTAGGGAGAGTGTCAGTTTCTTTCACTGTGCGAATCCTTGTTTCTAGGGACAAAGAAGGAAAGTGAGGGGAATTCTCCTTGTGCTATAGTGTGCTTTAAAAAAACATTTTTTCTAGGGACAGAAAACTCTAGGTAGGGAGAGTGTCAGTTTCTTTCACTGTGCGAATCCTTGTTTCTAGGGACAGGGAAGGACAGTGAGTGAATTCTCCTTGTGCTATAGTGTGCTTTAAAAAAACATTTTTTCTAGGGACAGAAAACTCTAGGTAGGGAGAGTGTCAGTTTCTTTCACTGTGCGAATCCTTGTTTCTAGGGACAAAGAAGGAAAGTGAGGGGAATTCTCCTTGTGCTATAGTGTGCTTTAAAAAAACATTTTTTCTAGGGACAGAAAACTCTAGGTAGGGAGAGTGTCAGTTTCTTTCACTGTGCGAATCCTTGTTTCTAGGGACAGGGAAGGACAGTGAGTGAATTCTCCTTGTGCTATAGTGTGCTTTAAAAAAACATTTTTTCTAGGGACAGAAAACTCTAGGTAGGGAGAGTGTCAGTTTCTTTCACTGTGCGAATCCTTGTTTCTAGGGACAGGGAAGGACAGTGAGTGAATTCTCCTTGTGCTATAGTGTGCTTTAAAAAAACATTTTTTCTAGGGACAGAAAACTCTAGGTAGGGAGAGTGTCAGTTTCTTTCACTGTGCGATTCCTTGTTTCTAGGGACAGGGAAGGACAGTGAGTGAATTCTCCTTGTGCTATAGTGTGCTTTAAAAAAACATTTTTTCTAGGGACAGAAAACTCTAGGTAGGGAGAGTGTCAGTTTCTTTCACTGTGCGATTCCTTGTTTCTAGGGACAGGGAAGGACAGTGAGTGAATTCTCCTTGTGCTATAGTGTGCTTTAAAAAAACATTTTTTCTAGGGACAGAAAACTCTAGGTAGGGAGAGTGTCAGTTTCTTTCACTGTGCGATTCCTTGTTTCTAGGGACAGGGAAGGACAGTGAGTGAATTCTCCTTGTGCTATAGTGTGCTTTAAAAAAACATTTTTTCTAGGGACAGAAAACTCTAGGTAGGGAGAGTGTCAGTTTCTTTCACTGTGCGAATCCTTGTTTCTAGGGACAAAGAAGGAAAGTGAGGGGAATTCTCCTTGTGCTATAGTGTGCTTTAAAAAAACATTTTTTCTAGGGACAGAAAACTCTAGGTAGGGAGAGTGTCAGTTTCTTTCACTGTGCGAATCCTTGTTTCTAGGGACAGGGAAGGACAGTGAGGGAAATTCTCCTTGTGCTATAGTGTGCTAAAGGATTCCTCATCAACCATCTTTGAAATCCTTGTTTTTTTGACAGTCAGGGAAATTGTCGTTGTGCTATTCTGTGCAAAAGCAATCATCCTCAACCATATTTAGAAATCCTTAAGTAAAGGGACAGAGAAGGACACCTGAAGGTAGCCCTTATTGCTTTTTTCCCATCTCCCTGCAGGCCATCTATTAGAATGTCTGGAAGGCAAACAAGGAGAGGCAGACAGTCAGGAGGCAATAAAAGAGGGCAAGCAGGCTCTGTGTCTGGGGGCAACAGTGCTGGTCGTGGACGCGGTGCATTGTCATCAGCACATGGCCATGGGACACGCTTGTCCTTCTTTTCGGCAGCTGGACATGTTGAGCCACATCATGCCGAAGACTTGGTAGAGTGGATGACCAAGCCCTCCTCCTCCTCCTCATCCTCTCTCACCCAGGCTCAGGGTACTGGCAAAGCAGCTGCCAAAGCGTCCTCTTCCCTGGTATCAATGTCAGACTCATCATCAGTCACTCCTTCCCTAGACCCACCATGTCCTCCTCCTGAGGAGTCCCCCGAACTGTTTGAGCACAGTGTTGGGTACATGCTCCAGGAGGATGCCCAGCGTTTCGAAGGGTCTGATGATGAAACCCAGCTACAGGAAGGCAGTAGCGTGAGAGCAGACAGAGGGGATGCTCAAGAAGGACACCAATCTGGCAGTCATGTTCCAGCAGCTGCAGCATACTGCCAGATTGGCTCCAGTGATGAGGAGGGAGGGGATGATGAGGTCACTGACTCCACGTGGGTGCCTAATAGTAGAGAGGAGGAGGCACATCTCCAACGAGGCAGGATGCCCTTTGGTGGCCAGCGTAAGGGCAGTACACCGACGGAATCACACCGCAGAGCTCCGCCTGTGCAGGGCGCTGCCTCTGCCCGTCATTCAAAAAGTTCCTTGGTGTGGGCCTTTTTTGAGGCTAGTGCATCAGATCGCACAGCTGCTGTTTGCAACATATGTCTCAAGCGTATATCGTGTGGCCAAAACATCAGCCGCTTGGGTACCACATGCCTGACCAGACATATGTTGACCTGCCATGCAGCTCGTTGGCAAGCCTACCTCAAAGACCCACACCAAAGAACAAAGCGGACCTCTCCTTGCACCGCATCAGCTGGGATCTCCAACCCCACTATAACTTCAGTCCTCTCTGAAACATGCACTGAGAGGAATGAAGGTGTAGAATTAGGTGTGTCACAGCCAAGTACTTGCGGCCACTCTGCTAGCAGTACACCGACGTCCGATTCTAGCAGGCAAATTTCCCTGCCCCAGCTGCTGGACCGTCGAAAGAAGTTCACTCCCAGCCATCCACATGCCCAGCGGTTGAATGCTAGCTTGGCTAAATTGCTAGCGCTTCAACTGCTGCCTTTTCAGTTGGTAGACTCGGCCCCCTTCCGTGAGTTTGTGCAATGTGCGGTTCCTCAGTGGCAGGTTCCCAAACGCCACTTTTTCTCACGGAAGGCTATTCCGGCTCTCTACCGGCATGTGGAAGGCAATGTCTTGGCCTCGCTGGACAGGGCGGTCAGCGGTAAGGTGCATATTACCGCTGACTCATGGTCCAGCAGGCATGGACAGGGACGTTACCTTTCTTTCACGGCCCATTGGGTCACTCTTTTGGCAGCTGGGAAGGATGCAGGACAAGGTGCAGTAGTGTTGGAGGTTGTTCCACCGCCACGCCTCCAAAATGCTACTACTGGTTGTGACACACCTCTCTCCTCCACCCCCTCCTCTTCTTCTTCCTCCATGGCCTCTTCCTGTGGTTTGTCCTATGAACCAGCGGTGCTCCGTAGCCGTTCACGGGGCTACGCAAGTACGCAGGCAAAAAGATGCCATGCCGTGCTTGCGCTGGTGTGTTTGGGGGACAGAAGCCACACTGGGGCAGAGGTCCTGTCTGCTCTGCAGGGCCAGGCGGAGAGGTGGTTGATGCCACGCCAGCTTAAGCCAGGAATGGTGGTTTGCGACAATGGCACCAACCTCCTCTCCGCCCTCCGACAGGGACAACTGACCCATGTGCCCTGTGTGGCTCACGTCCTTAACCTGGTGGTGCAGCGGTTCTTGGGCAGGTACCCGGGCTTACAGGATGTCCTGAGGCAGGCCAGGAAAGTCTGTGTGCATTTCCGCAGATCTTATAATGCCAGTGCTCGCCTGGCTGAGCTGCAAAAGGAGTTGAACCTGCCCAAGAACCGCCTTATATGTGACATGCCCACCAGGTGGAACTCAACGTTGGCCATGCTGCAGCGGCTGCACACGCAGCAGAGGGCCATCAATGAGTACCTGTGCGACTACGGCACCAGGACAGGGTCAGGGGACCTTGTTTTTTTTTCTCCACGCCAGTGGGGCATGATCAGGGATGCATGCACTGTCCTGGCACCATTTGAGGAGGCCACGAGGATGGTGAGCAGTGACAGTGCATGCATCAGTGACACTGTACCTCTTGTCCACCTGTTGGAGCACACGCTGCGTGGAATAATGGACAGGGCACTTGAGGCAGAACAGAGGCAGGAAGAGGAGGACTTCCTTGCCTCTCAAGGCCCCCTTTACCCAGACAGTGTTCCTTCTGTCCCACCCATCGCACAGGAAGAGGAGGAGGAGGAGGAGGATTGTGTCAGCATGGAGGTGGAGGCTGGCACTCAGCATCATCAGCAGCAGTCTTTTAGGGATGATTTACAGTCCCAAGAAACCAGTGGACTTGTACGTGGCTGGGAGGAGGTGGCTGCGGATCATGTCGTCCTTAGTGACCCAGAGGACTCCGGAGCGAATGCCTCAGCAAACCTACGCTGCATGGCCTCCCTGATCCTGCAAAGTCTGCGGAAGGATCCTCGTATTCTTCGGATCAAGGAGAGGGACCATTACTGGCTGGCCACTCTCCTTGATCCACGGTACAAGGGTAAGGCTGCGGACCTTATGTTACCGTCGCAGAGGGAGCAGAGGATGAGACAACTCCGGGAGGCCTTGCAGAAAGGTCTGTGCAATGCGTTCCCAGAGACTGGGAGGTTACAAACTCCTGGTCCTGGACAACGAGTTGCTGAGGCTTCGGCCAGTCAAAGAAGGAGCGGTGGGGAAGGTGGCCGTCTGACCGCTGCGTTCAGACAATTCTTTAGTCCGCAGCCCCAAAGTATGATCGGTTCCAGCAACCATCGCCAGCGTCTGATAAACATGGTGCAGGAATATCTAGGGGCAAGGTCAGACTTGGACACCTTCCCCACCGAAAATCCTCTGGCTTACTGGGTCTTGAGGATGGATCACTGGCCAGAGCTTGCACAGTATGCAATTGAGCTACTGGCCTGTCCTGCATCCAGCGTTCTTTCGGAACGCACATTCAGTGCTGCTGGAGGATTTGTCACGGATCACAGGGTGCGCCTGTCCACCGACTCGGTTGATCGACTGACTTTCATCAAGATGAACCAGTCTTGGATCACCACCAGCTACCACACACCTGATGCTGATATAACAGACTAATTGATTTTAACATGTCACATCCCTTCAAGACTGATGCTGATGCTGAGTGCCTGTGCTGTTATGTTGACTGGCTATCCTCCTCCTCCGAGTCCTCAATGATACGATTGATGATGATAGCTTGGAAGATCATTTTTGTTTATGGGTGCCGCCACCAGTGGCTAAGGCCCAATTTTTCAGCCCCTGTTTTACAGGGGCGTGTAATTACAATTTTTTTAGCAATAATTTGCCATAGGGCTCATTGCTGTGCTGCAAGTACAGTATCTGTGAGGGGTTGGAGTGTTGTGGCACCAGTGCCTAAGGCCCAATTTTTCAGCCCCTGTTTAACAGGGGCGTGTCATTACAATTTTTGAAGCAATACTTTGCAACAGGGCTCATTGCTGTGCTCCAAGTACAGTATCTGTGAGGGGTTGTAGTGTTGTGCCACCAGTGCCTAAGGCCCAATTTTTCAGCCCCTGTTCAACAGGGGCATGCAATTACAATTCTTGATCTAATAATTCACAGCAGGGCCCATTGCTGCACCCACCAAGAGTAACTCTGAGGGCTTACAGTGTTGTGGCAACGCCACCACCACCACCACCACGAAAGGCCCAATTTTTCAGCCCCTGTTCAAAAGGGGCATGTAATTACAATTCTTGATCTAATAATTCACAGCAGGGCCCATTCCTGCACCCACCAAGAGTAACTCTGAGGGCTTACAGTGTTGTGGCAACGCCACCACCACCACGAAAGGCCCAATTTTTCAGCCCCTGTTCAAAAGGGGCATGTAATTACAATTCTTGATCTAATAATTCACAGCAGGGCCCATTGCTGCACCCACCAAGAGTAACTCTGAGGGCTTACAGTGTTGTGGCAACGCCACCACCACCACGAAAGGCCCAATTTTTCAGCCCCTGTTCAAAAGGGGCATGTAATTACAATTCTTGATCTAATAATTCACAGCAGGGCCCATTGCTGCACCCACCAAGAGTAACTCTGAGGGCTTACAGTGTTGTGGCAACGCCACCACCACCACCACCACGAAAGGCCCAATTTTTCAGCCCCTGTTCAAAAGGGGCATGTAATTACAATTCTTGATCTAATAATTCACAGCAGGGCCCATTTCTGCACCCACCAAGAGTAACTCTGAGGGCTTACAGTGTTGTGGCAACACCACCACCACCACCACCACCACGAAAGGCCCAATTTTTCAGCCCCTGTTCAACAGGGGCATGCAATTACAATTCTTGATCTAATAATTCACAGCAGGGCCCATTGCTGCACCCACCAAGAGTAACTGTCAGGGCTTACAGTGTTGTGGCACCAGCACCACCATCAAAGGCCCAATTTTTACTACCACTGTTCAACAATTATATGTAATTAAAATTCCTGATATAATAGTTGACAGCAGGGCGTTCCAGCACCAACCAAGAGTAACTGTGAGTGCTTACAGTGTTGTGCCAACACCAACAACTAAGGGGCCTATTTCTGCAGAGTATATACGGCAGGTCCCTACTTTCAAACATCCAACTTACAAACGACTCCTACTTGCAAACGCAAGAAGACAACAGGAAGTGAGAGGAAATCTACCACTAGGAAGGAAAATTCTCTCCTGTAAGAATAAATATGGGAGAAAGGTGTCTCCTCTGTACTGATGCTTTATCAGCAATCCTTGTTTCAAGAAAAACACCACATTTCAAAAACAGTTGTCATTGGGACGGAAAGTGAGGTGAAATGTTCTGAACAGGGGCACAGACAGCAAAACAAATGTTACAGGGGTGATAACCCTTACCTATGTTTTCCAAAAAGTTTAAAAATAGATTTTTGGGCTGGAGCTACACTTCAACAATGTACCTGTTCAAAATTACAAACAGATTCTACATAAGAACAAACCTACAGTCCCTGTCTTGTATGCACCGCCTGTATACGGCTGTTCAGAGTATATAGGGCCTTTTTTATTTTATGTGCGGGGTTCCCCTTAATATCCATACAAGACCCAAAGGGGCTGGTAATGGGCTGGGGTAGGGGGGGGGTCATGGGGTAGCTATGCCATTTTTCTTAAAGAATTTCATCCATATTACCGGGACCAGACATTACATTAAAGCCGCAAGCAGTTTTAAATGGCTTTTTTTTCCTTTAGAAGTGTCATTTTGTGCAGGGACAGTTCTAAACACGGGAAACACGTGGCACTTCACAGGCATACTTTAGACACCCCCCAGGTACGATATTTAAAGGAATATTTGACTTTTTTTTTTTCACTTTATGCATCATTAAAATGACTGCTCCCGAAAAACGACCGTTTTTAAAACTTCTTTTTGCATTGATACATGTCCCCTGGTGCAGAACCCGGGTTCCCAAACCCTTTTTAGGACAATAACATGCATAATAGTTGTTATAATTAGCACTTTAGAATTCGAACGTTCGCATCCATTGTATTTAATAGGGTTCTATTGTTCGTACGAACTTTCGGTCCGTTCGCGGGTTCTGGTGCGAACCGAACCCGGGGGTGTTCGGCTCATCACTAGTCGTTTGTATTAGTTATCTCTGATTTGTATCAGTGTATCCATACAATACGCCTTAGAGCAGCTGTTTTGTCTCATTTTGTTATTCTGTGACTGTTTTTAGTACTTGCTTTTTCTAATTAAATATTTTTGCACTATTTCTATTGAGTTGTTCTGAATTCATCTTCCCACCCATACTATCCCTTGGGGCCCCTATTCCTTTTAATATATCATTTAGTGACAACTTTTTGTAATTTTACTTTTTTATTCAATCACTTGGGACAAAAAAAAAATATTCAATGGGCTCAACATGCCTCTCAGCAATTTCCTTGGGGTGTCTTCTTTCAAAAATGGGGTAATTTGGGAGGGTTTTGTACTGCCCTGCCATTTTAGCACCTCAAGAAATGAGATAGGCAGTCATAAATTAAAAGCTGTGTAAATTTCAGAAAATGTACCCTAGGTTGTAGACGCTATAACTTTTGCGCAAACCAATAAATATACGCTTATTGACTTTTTTTTACTAAAGACATGTGGCTGAATACATTTTGGCCTAAATGTATGACTAAAATTGAGTTTATTCGATTTTTCTTATAACAAAAAGTAGAAAATATCATTTTTTTTCAAAATTTTCAGTCTTTTTCCGTTTATATCGCAAAAAAAAAAAATCACAGAGGCAATCAAATACCATTAAAAGAAAGCTCTATTTGTGGGAAGAAAAGGACGCAAATTTCGTTTTGGTACAACATTGCATGTCCGCACAATTTCCAGTTAAAGCAGCGCAGTGCCAAATTCTGAAAACACCTCTGGTCCTTAAAGTGCATAATGGTCCGGGGCTTAAGTGGTTAAAATCCATACCAGACCTGAAGGGCCTGGTATGGATATTTGGGGGAACCGCACGCATTTTTTTTTAAATTTGCGTCAGGGTTCCCCTTAATATCCATACCAGACCTGAAGGGCCTGGTAATAGAATTTGGGGGAACCCCCACGCTTTATTTTTTATTTTTTTATCAATGACTTTTCTATGTATTGCCGGGAGCCGACAATTCATTAATAGCCGAGAGTGAGTTTTAAATGACTTTTTTTCCTTCAGAAATGACACTTTGTGCAGGGACAGGTCTAAGCACGGGAAACAAGCGTGAATAGTCCTCAGAAGTTCGGGTCCCCATTGACTTCAATGGGGTTCGGGTTCGGGGTCAAGTTCGGGTCAAGTTCTGTCCCGAACTTGAACTTTTTACCGAAGTTCGGCCGAACCCGTCGAACCCGAACATCCAGGTGTCCGCTCAACTCTAGTAATGAGTAGACAAAGAAAGCTGAATGCTAAATCATATTAGAGCAAAAATATCTTCCTGTACAGCATACGTACATTTGGTAGGTAAAACTCATGGGAATTTAAACTGTATATTCAGCTGTTTGCCTGTTGCTTCACTTTCACTTTGTAAGCGCCTCTGTCAGTGGTAAATGGTTTGTCTCAACCCTCTAAATGGCACTTTTGCCGGACAGCTTGGTTTGGTAAAAGAAGTTGAAAAACAAATGATGCACTGTCCGGATCACCAGGTGAAAATAAAGGATAAATGGGTCGAACAAAAAAAAACTAATGTAACCACCAAGTGGAAGTTAAACCCCTGTGAATAGCATGGGCCACTGAGCCAAGGCACTCCCAGGTCACAAAGTAACTCATTTTAAAACAGTCTGTCACAAGGCTAGTTTCCTGTTTCACAAGTTGGTTTTACTGCGTTTCTGCAGTCTTTATCTTAGGATTTTAGGCTGGTAGGAGTCAATATCTGTTCTAAGAAAAAAAAAATTCTGTACCTCTGTAAAATTTGGAAATGTATTTCTCCACAACACCTAAAGCTGCAAAGGTTAATTAGGGCTTATTTTAATATGTATAGAATATGTGAATACTATATAATATAGAATACGTAAACACTTTATGTGCATAGTCTGGGCACAAGTTCACTTTAAGGTATGTCTGAAAATTTGCTTTTATGAGATCAGATACTGACTAATGTTAGACCTCGCTCACAATTGGTATTGCAAGTGATCCAAAAGGTGCTTATTAGTAGGGATGAGCCGAACACCCCCTGGTTCAGTTCGCAGCAGAACATGCGAACAGGCAAATAATTTGTCCGAACATGCGAACATCGTTAAAGTCTATGGGACACGAACATGAAAAATCCAAAGTGCTCATTTTAAAGGTTAATTTGCAAGTTATTGTCATAAAAACAGTTTGGGGACCCGGGTCCTGCCCCAGGGGACATGTATCAATGCAAAAAAAAAGTTTTAAAAACTTAATTTTTTTTCGGGAGCAGTGATTTTAATAATGCTTAAAGTGAAACAATAAAAGTGAAATATTCCTTTAAATTTCGTACCTGGGGGGTGTCTATAGTATGCCTGTAAAGTAGCGCAAGTTTCCCGTGCTTAGAAATGTCCCTGCACAAAATGACATTTCTAAAGGAAAAAAAGTAATTTAAAACTACTCGCGGCTATAATGAAAAAAAAACTACATGGGTCCCCCCCCAGTTCATTACCAGGCCCATTGGGTCTGGTATGAACATTAAGGGGAACCCCGAATTAAAAAAAATGTGTGGGGGTCCCCCCAAATTCCATTACCAGGCCCTTCAGGTCTGGCATCGATACTAAGGGGAACCCTGCGCCAAAAAAAATAATGGCGTAGGGTTCCCCCCAAAAATCCATACCAGACCCTTATCCGAGCACACAACCTGGCAGGCCACAGGAAAAGAGGGGGGACGAGAGAGCGCCCCCCCTCCTGAACCATACCGGGCCACGTGCCCTCAACATGGGGAGGATGTCCCCATGTTGATGGGAACAACGGCCTCATCCCCACAACCCTTGCCCGGTGGTTGTGGGGGTCTGCGGGCGGGGGGCTTATCGGAATCTGGAAGCCCCCTTTAACAAAGGGGACCCCCAGATCCCAGCCCCCCCTATGTGAATTGGTAACGGGGTACAAATGTACCCCTACCATTTCACCCAAAAAAGTGACAAAAAAGGAAAAAAAAACACACACACAGCTTGGGACAAGTCCTTTAACCACTTAAGGACGGTCGCCTGTATATTTACGTCGGCAGAATGGCACGGACAGGCATAGGTACGTACAGGTACGTCCCCTTTAAGAAGCCGCCGTGTGATCACGCACTGCCGGCACCGCGATCATCTCACGAAGAGATAGAGCGGGGAGATATGTAAACAAGCATCTCCCCGCTCTGCCTAGTGACAATGACACTGATCTCCGCTCCGTGTAATCGGAGCGAGATCAGTGACATGTCACACACAGCCCATCCCCCCTACAGTAAGAATCACTCCCTAGGAAACACTTAACCCCTACAGCGCCACCTACTGGTTAACCCCTTCACTGGCAGTGTCATTTTCACAGTAATCAGTACATTTTTATAGCACTGATCGCTGTAAAAAGGACAATGGTCCCAAATATGGTGTCAAAAGTGTCCGATATGTCCGCCATAATGTCGCAGTCACAATAAAAATCGCTTTTACTAGTAAAAGAAAATTATTAATAAAAATGTGATAAAACTACCCCCTATATTGTAGACGCTATAACCTTTGCACAAACCAATCAATAAACGCCTATTGTGATTTTTTTTTACCAAAAATATGTAGAAGAATACGTATCGGCCTAAACTGAGGGAAAAAAATATATATATTTTTTTTATTATAGCAAAAAGTAACCCCGTGACACCACGGGGAAACCGCCGGAAACCCCGTTGCGTCAGAGGGTGGCGGGGTCACCAGTCCAAGTCTTGGGTGGCCCCGTCCTTGGTTATTTAAGAGCTGTCAGATGGGTCATGCGTCATTCGGCCGGGCGCCTCCTATGGAGACTGTATTGTTCGTGGCGGCGGGTCGTAGAAGGATTTCAGCGCTGGAATTTATTTTTTTATTTTTTTATTAAAGGACTTGTCTGTGTGTGTGTGTTTTTTTACAATTTTTCTCACTTTTCTGGGTGAAATGGTAGGGGTAAAATGTTCCCCGTTACCAAATCACATAGGGGGGCCGGGATCTGGGGGTCCCCTTTGTTAAAAGGGGCTTCCAGATTCCGATATGCCCCCGCCCCCAGACCCCCACAACCACCGGGTTGTGGGGATGAGGCCCTTGTCCCCATCAACATGGGGACATCCTCCCCATGTTGAGGGCATGTGACCTGGTACGGTTCAGGAGGGGGGACGCTCTCTGACCCCCTCTTTTCCTACGGCCTCCTAGGTTGCATGCTCAGATAAGGGTCTGGTATGGATTTTTGGGGTGAACTCCACGCCATTTTTTTTTTTTGGCATGGGGTTCCCCTTAAAATCCATACCAGACCTGAAGGGTCTGGTATGGATTTTGAGGGGGACCCCTACACCATTTTTTTTTATTTGGCACAGGGTTCCCCTTAATATCCATACCAGACCTGAAGGGCCTGGTAATGGAATTTGGGGGGACCCCCACGCATTTTTTTTTGGGTTCGGGGTTCCCCTTAATATTCATACGAGACCCAATGGGCCTGGTAATGGACTGGGGGGTGGGAACCCATGTCGTTTTTTTCAATGACTTTTATCTGTATTGGCGGGACCCGAGTAGTTTTAAATTACTTTTTTTCCTTTAGAAATTTCATTTTGTGCAGGGACCTTTCTAAGCATGGAAAACATGCGCCACTTTACAGGCATACTATAGACACCCCCCAGGTATTAAATTTAAAGGAATATTTCACTTCCATTGTTTCACTTATTTAATTATTATTTAATTAAGCATTATTAAAATCACTGCTCCCGAAAAAATTTCAGTTTTTAAAACTTTTTTTTGCATTGATACATGTCCCCTGGGGCAGGACCCGGGTCCCCAAACACTTTTTATGACAATAACTTGCATATTAACCTTTAAAATTAGCACTTTTGATTTCTCCCATAGACTTTTAAAGGGTGTTCCGTGGCTTTCGAATTTGCCGCGAACACCCCAAATTGTTCGCTATTCGGCGAACGGGCGAACAGCCAATATTCGAGTCGAACTCATGTTCGACCCGAACATAAAGCTCATCCCTACTTATTAGGTTACATGTCCAGACTGTGTTCAGGCCACTCAAGCTACTCCATACTGAATGTGTCAAACCATATCTTTATGGATCCGGCTTTGTGCATAGGGGATCAGTCATGCCACAAAATAAATGTACCTTCCCCAAAATGTTGTCCGGTTTGAAAGAACATAATTGTATAACATTTATTTGTACAGTCCCTCTCACTAAACACATGAACCTATGAATTTGGGTGGCTGTCCACATACCCAGTGTATCCCATTGTCTGTATTTTCCTGGTGTGCTTGTGTTTCTGTATAAAATCTGCTCACACAGTAAACCTGCATAGGATCTTGTAACATAATGCAGATGTCAGAAAATGACCTGGGGAAAGGCTATGAGTTTGTTGGCTTTTAATATTCACCTGTTTCCATTCTGTGTACATTCTGTGAGGTTAACATTCGTGTTAATGAAGTAGTGCATTTTGCATTACTGGCAGGGGAGGCAGAACATTTTTTTTTTTGGGGATTCAAGCAAATGGTTATTGAAATACATCCATCTGGTTCATACATATGTAGATCAAGGGATTTTTAAATTTGTTCAGGTTCAGACCTTAATTAAAAATTGGACCAAACTTGCTTTGTGTGGTGTCATGTCACTGTTGACTTTTCATCTGCTTTTACTGCTACTCGAGCTGAATATCTAATCTGTTTGCTGGAAGGTGATAAAGGCTAGCTCTTTATGCAATATTCTATATACTCCAGTGATCTCTCCTTAACATTTTTTATTATGTATATTCTCTAGTTAATCAGGGGAATTTAGCATCCAATAAATTTTAATTCATATGTAGCGGGGTCTCCTTTAAGGCCCCACGGACTACGATACCCAGAACCCCGTTTAGCATCCAAGGTGCATTGCCACCCCAGAGACTCATGTGGTGGGTTATAAAGGTGAGGGGCGAGGCCAAGCTCGGCCTCTTTGGACACCGCGCTTCTAGCAAAAGGATCCCCCTGTGCGGATTTGCTATGGTTGCAAGGCCCGAAGCCTGGGCCTTGCGCACTTCCAAAGAGCCTTCCACCCCACTGCGGAGCCTGTGGGGCACCTGATCTCCAATTTGCCTCTGACTGACATCAGGAGGGCCGAAGACCCGGCTATCGCATATCCTGTGTGTGGATACACAGCGGTGGAAGTTACGGACGAGGACTGAGTCCGGTGTGGTGAGAGAGCACCTGCTCACAGCTATAGCCAAGTACTTTGTTAGGCCTACTGACTGCTTTGGCCTGTCGGGCTATACCTACTATCTTAACAGGAGACTAGTTCCAGAACTGAGTTGATAGTCTCCTGGGATTTGTTCCGTTACTAGATACAGTTCCTTTGGATTTACAAATTGTTGTTCCTGAATGTGCACCACGATTACCCTTGCATGCAAAGATTCTTCACCATAAGACTAAACTTTAACTTAAGTCAGACCTGACTGGGTAGTGTAGAACAATATTGAGCGTCATATTGCTCATGGGGAGAATAGCTGCACGTGGTGTATGATTCATTCTCTTACAGTGCTGCTAGGTGTCATTATAATTGCAGGGCTCTGCATGAGTTATGATGTACTGTATTGCTATATAACTTTTATACCAAAGTAAAGTTGCTATGGTTAAGTACTCTGATATCAGTGTCAATTACTGTACGTTATCACTGTTTGCATTACTATGGGATTGCTCATAGACAGTTACAGAGTTATACCAATACCTCATCCCCTAGACTAGCTTTGCCAGAGGAGGGTCGAGTAGATTGCTGGGGGTTGGCAGTGCTGTGTACAGGGCCCAAAATAATACCAGCAGCCCTCTTAAGCTGGGGGTATCGCTACACGTGGGGGCTCCGGGTCCGGGATCCTGTATACGGCAAGCAAACACGCCATAAGTAACGGAATGGACCCACTAGAAGTGAAAGCGTGGTGCGAGGCAGCCAAGGCCAGCCCAGACAAGTCAGTGGTCATCAGTCTCCCAGAAGAAGAGTGGCCGACGGATGCAGTGGAGCGACTCTTAGTGTCGTTATCCCCAAATCAAGAGCCATGGGTGGTGGACAAGAAATCAAATCCAGAAACCTTGTTTCAGTATGTACTAATAGAATGGAGGGATGGAATACCGGGGAACTTTAAAGGTCGAAGTGTGCAGACGGCAGATAAAAAGATTTATGGTTTGGCGCACACAGTGACTGTGAAGATGGAGTCACCCCCACCATCCCCACCAGGGTCACCGCTAGGGACATCCCGTACACCAGAGAAGCGTAAAGAGACAATACCTCCGGTGACACTCCTCACTGCTATAGGGCCAGAACTTTTAAATGCCCTAGGGGAGCTGCTCACTAAGTGTCAGAAAACCAACACAGTGCATATAGAGGCCAGTTACCGAAAGCTAAGGATCTTTTCAGGGAAGCTGCCCATCCCTGTAGGGGAGGAAGACTTCGACACCTGGATCGAGCAGGCCTTACTAGCGGTAGAGGCATGGGAGGTGCCTGAAGTGCAGAAGAAGCAGTGCGTGATTGAGAGCCTGAAAGGCGCGGCTGATGAAGCTGTAAAAAGTCTCAGGTTTGGAAATGCTGCTTGCACGGCCTACGACTGTTTAGCCATGTTGCAGGAAGAGTTTGGTCAGTTGGAGAAAGTGACAGAACTGGTGTATCAGTTCGAACACACCTTTCAGCAGCCAGGAGAAAAGCTGTCAGAGTATGTGAGGAGACTGAATAGGATGCTTTGCCAAATCGTGCTGAAAAAGGGAATGGTGCCCCAAGCCATAGATGCGGCAAGGATGAAGCAAGTCCTAAAGGGAGCATTGCATTTAGATCCGGTCTGGCTCCACCTGAAGGCCTCTGGAGGAGGCATGTCATTGAATTATCCTGATCTGGTGAAGATTATAAGAGATGAAGAAGCTTTACAGAAAGATCAGCAAGCAATCAAGGCGCACACCTCTTCTACACCTGTAATGGTCAGGTCAGCTATGACCCCTGAAAGAGACTCAGAAGTAGATGCCTTAAAGTCACAGATGTCTCAGGTATTGGAGATGCTGACCTCTTTGATGACAAAGGATCCAAGGGTCTCAGAGAGAGAGGGACCGAAGAAGGAGTTGTTCCCAGATACCTCAGAGCCCGCTTCCCTACGGGATTGGGGGGATGCGATTTGTTACAACTGTGGAGGAGTTGGCCATATTGGAAAAGTATGTCCCAGTCCCAAGAAAAAGAAAGTTAATAATCACAAGCCGGCGGAAAACTCCAGAGGGCCCCGGTGAAGTAGTCAACCGGGTGCCCATCATCTCCAGTAAGCTCCATTGGATCAAAACTGAATGAGAAGCCCAGTAAGAAAGGGGGTAAAACCCCTGAGAAGAGGAATAATGTCCCTCAGCAAGAACATACACAGAAAAAAAGGGGAGAAATCAATGCATACCGAGCCCAAGAGGGACCGAGGTCCAGAGAGAAATGGAAGAAGAAAAGTCCTAAGGGAAAACGCAGGGATCAAAGGAAAGAGACCCCTCCAAGACCATTCCCAGAGAAGCTGGTAGGACCCTCCCCCATAGTACCTATTCAAGTGGAGGGAGTCTACACAAGAGCCATCTTGGATACTGGGGCGCAGGTGACCCTGTTATATAGGGACTTTTATGACAAACATCTGAGCCATCTACCCATCAATAAAATAGAAGACTTGGAGATCTGGGGAATCGGGACACAGAATTTCCCCTATGATGGTTACTTACCCATAAAGTTGACCTTTGACCCTTCAGTGGCCGGGAAGGCTGAAGTATTTGATACTCTGGCAGTAGTCTGCCCCCGACCACCTGGAGCCAACAAGAGTTCTCTAATAATAGGGACCAATACAGACTTGGTCCGAAGGCTCCTGGCTCCCTTAGCACAAGGGAAGAACCCTACGGCCACCAGAATCCACCCGATGCTGAAGCTAGCCTACCAGCGACTAGTTTTGGAGCAGAAGGCCCCAGAAGAGGGGGTAGGTAAAGTCTGGAGGCTGGGGAAGAAAGGAATCGTGCTGCAGCCCGGTGAAGTAACCTGCCTCAGAGCCACTGTGAAGCTTACTTGGGAACAACATGGCCCCTTTGTCGTGTTGGAACCAGATCCCCTGGAGGAACACTCAGGTTTAGAAGTGATCCCTGAAGTGGTTCCATTAAGAGCTTTAAAGAAGGCACACTGTAAGGTGCCGGTGAGCATCAGGAATACCACTGGTGCCCCCATTACAGGACTCTCAACCGGAGAACAATTCCCGACCAGTATACCACCCCGAGGATAGAGGATGCCCTGCAGAGTTTGTCTGGAGCCAGGTGGTTCAGTGTTATGGACCTTAAGAGCGGATACTACCAGATCCCTATGCATCCGGAAGATAAGGAAAAGACAGCCTTCATAACCCCTGTGGGATTCTTTGAGTTTGACCAGATGCCCAAAGGTCTGTCTGGAGCCCCCGCCACTTTCCAGCGCTTGATGGAGAAAACTGTAGGAGACATGAACCTCATCGAAGTCCTAGTGTACCTGGATGATATCATCGTCTTTGGGAAGACTCTAGAGGAACATGAGGAGAGACTGGAAAAAGTCTTAAGAAGACTCAGTGACGAGGGACTCAAGCTTTCACCAGAGAAGTGCCAGTTCTATCAGTCGTCCGTCAACTATCTGGGGCACATAGTGTCCGAAGAAGGGGTAGCCACAGACTCCGAGAAGTTGGAGGCAGTCACCTCCTGGCCACGGCCCACCACTGTGACTGAACTCAGGTCCTTTTTGGGGTTCTGCTCATACTATAAAAGGTTTGTAGAGGGGTTCGCACGAATTGCCAGACCCTTAAATGAACTGTTGAAGATGGAGGGAGAAGAGGATGACTCGGGCCCCAGGAAGCCGAGGGAGTCAGTTGAAGATCAGTGGAATGGGAAGTGTGAAGAGGCCTTCCAACTGCTGAAGAAAAGCTTAACCACTGCCCCTGTCTTGGCCTATGCAGATACAAAGAAACCCTATGAACTCCATGTGGACGCCAGTCATGATGGTCTGGGAGGAGTGCTCTATCAGGAGCATGAAGGGCAACTATGACCCGTTGCATACGTGAGCAGGAGCTTAACCCCATCTGAGAAGAACTATCCTACTCACAAGTTGGAGTTCCTGGCCCTAAAGTGGGCTGTGGTCGATTAGCTAAAGGACTACTTGTATGGGGCAGAATTCATTGTGAAAACTGATAACAACCCCCTTACTTACAGTATCTCTTCACCACAGCGAAGCTGGATGCCACAGGCCACCGCTGGCTGGCTGCGCTATCTGGATTCAATTTCAGTATGAAATACAGACCTGGGGCCGGAAACCGAGATGCAGATGCCTTGTCCAGAAGGTCTCATGCCCTCACCAGCAGTACTGAAGACTGGGCCCAAGTGACGCCAGATGGGGTGCGGGCTCTCTGTCAGGGAGCTGAACTCCAAGCCAGTGGCGGATCCAGAGCGGAAGAGATAGGGGTCACGGTGGTAGGAGTACCCAAACAATACTGTGGCATGACCCAAATGGAAGAAGATGAATTGCCAAAACTGTCCAAGAAGGAATTGAGGTGTGACCAATTGTAGGACCCTCTGGGGAAATTGGTCCTGGAAGCCCTGGAAGATCAGGATCCAGACAGATTTCTGCATCATCCTTCGAAGGAGGCACGCCTGCTACGAAAAGAGTGGGACAGGCTACAGGTACATCAAGGGGTGGTCTACCGAAGGGGCCCCTCTGATGACCTGGAGGACAAGTGGCAGCTGTTTCTGCCCAAGAAGCACAGAGAGACTGTCTTGGTTGCTCTACACGATAAACATGGCCACTTAGGGGCTGAAAGAACCTTTCAACTCATCAGGAGCCGGTTCTACTGGCCTTGCATGAGGGCTGAAGTGGAGGAATACTGCCGCTCATGTGCACGCTGCATCCAACGAAAGACTCTACCCCATCAAGCTGCCCCAATGGGCCACCTGCAAAGTCAAGGTCCATTGGATTTGGTATGCATTGATTTTCTCTGCCTCGAACCCGACCTGAGTGGACTAGGAAATGTTCTGGTGATAACTGATCATTTCACCCGGTATGCCCAGGCCTTCCCAACCAAAGACCAAAAGGCTTCCACCGTGGCCAAATACTCATGGAGAAATACTTTCTGCACTACGGGCTACCACAACGTCTCCACTTGGATCAAGGGAGGGACTTCGAGAGTCGGCTGATCAGGAAACTCTTTGACTCCTTAGGGATCAAGAAGACTCGGACCACCCCTTACCATCCACAAGGGGATGCTCAGCCGGAAAGGTTCAACCGAACCCTACTCAACATTCTGGGGACTTTAAGCAGTGAGAGGAAACAGCACTGGAGCAAACACATAGCAGCAATTGTGCATGCTTACAATAGTACAACAAGTGATGCCACAGGGTACTCGCCCTATCGACTCATGTTTGGAAGAGAGGCAAGACTACCTGTAGACCTGGCCTTCGGTACTTCCATAGATCACACCTCAGCCACCTCTCATAAAGGATATGTGGATAGGCTGAGGCAAAGTTTAAAGTTGGCCTATGAACAGGCTCAAACGGCCTCGGATCAAAGGGGAGCCCGTAACAAGCGAAACTTTGATCTGAGAGTCCGGATCCAGGATTTGCAACCTGGAGACAGAGTGTTGCTGAGAAACTTGGGAGTCCCTGGGAAGCACAAGCTGGCAGACAGATGGAGACCTGAACCCTATGTCATTTGCAAGAAGTTACCCGACCTGCCTGTCTACCAACTGAAGCCGGAAGGAAAGGTGGGGCCATTGAAGACTTGGCACAGGAACCATCTACTTCCACTTGCCGAAGCAGTCCGGATACCTCCTGTAAAGGATTCCCCTGAGCCAACTTCCTTCCTGGGTACTCCTAGGCTGAATACCCAGTCCCAGACACCTCAACCTGGAGGAGTAGATGTCTCTGAACCCAGCGAGGATGAGAGAGAGGAGCTTGAGTGGCTGTGGCCTTCCCAGGACCCTGTACCTTCTTCTATAGATCTTCCACCTTCCGAAGACACCATAGACAGTACACTGAATGCAGAAGCTACAGAGTTCATTCCATCCAGTCCTCTATCAGACTCATGGGAAGATGCCTTTGACTCACTCCCTCTGGAGGATCCAAGAGACTCAATGTATCTGTTGAATCTTCCAGAATCTATGGGGGCTTCTATGTCTGTTCCAGAAGAGGAACCTACAGTGATTGAACCAGAGATTCCAAGGGAGCAGAGAATAAAAAAAGAACCATACGACCTCCCCGGAAGTTGACTTATACCCAAATAGGGGAAAGTTCAGAGGACACTGTGATAACCGCCAGGAGGAATGTAGAAAACCCTGATCCCTCCAATGTTTATTTGGTGGAGGGCAACCCCAACTCACCCTCTGGCACAGTTAGGCAGGCCACCTATGACAATGTGACCGGTGGGCAGGGTAATTCCCCTCCTCGGTTTTGGTGGGAACTTCCCCTGCCGACATCATACGCAGCTTTATCAAATGTTGTACGTACTTTGTGTTAGCACTATCTTTGGGGACCAAAGAATTCAAGTGGGGGGGAGTGTGTAGCGGGGTCTCCTTTAAGGCCCCACGGACTACGATACCCAGAACCCCGTTTAGCACCCAAGGTGCATTGCCACCCGCAGAGACTCATGGGGTGGGTTATAAAGGTGAGGGGCGAGGCTAAGCTCGGCCTCTTTGGATACCGCGCTTTTAGCAAAAGGATCCCCCTGTGCGGATGTACTACGGTTGCAAGGCCCGAAGCCTGGGCCTTGCGCACTTCCAAAGAGCCTTCCACCCCACTGCGGAGCCTGTGGGGAACCTGATCTCCAATTTGCCTCTGACTGACATCAGGAGGACCGAAGACCCGGCTATCGCATACCCTGTGTGCGGATACACAGCGGCGGAAGTTACGGACGAGGACTGAGTCCGGTGTGGTAAGAGAGCACCTGCTCACAGCTATAGCCAAGTACTTTGTTAGGCCTACTGACTGCTTTGGCCCGTCGGGCTATACCTACTATCTTAACAGGAGACTAGTTCCAGAACTGAGTTGATAGTCTCCTGGGATTTGTTCCGTTACTAGATACAGTTCCTTTGGATTTACAAATTGTTGTTCTTGAATGTGCACCACCAATTACCCTTGCATGCGAAGATTCTTCACCATAAGACTAAACTTTAACTTAAGTCAGGCCTGACTGGGTAGTGTAGAACAATATTGAGCGCCATATTGCTCATGGGGAGAATAGCTGCACGTGGTGTATGATTTATTCCCTTACAGTGCTGCTAGGTGTCATTATAATTGCTGTGCTCTGCATGAGTTATGATGTACTGTATTGCTATATAACTTTTATACCAAAGTAAAGTTGCTATGGTTAAGTACTCTGGTATCAGTGTCAATTACTGTGGGATTGCTCAGAGTCATAGACAATTACAGAGTTATACCAATACCTCATCCCTTAGACTAGCTGTGCCAGAGGAGGGTCGAGTAGATTGCCTGGGGTTGGCAGTGCTGTGTACAGGGCCCGAAATAACCAGCGGCCCTCTTAAGCTGAGGGTATCGCTACACATAATTAACATCCGGTCAGATATTGCCAATTTCAAAACTTTAAAGCACTACAAAACAACATTTCCTGCCTGCTGCTTCCCTTTTAAGCACTCCCCTCTGGAAATATTCTTGCATTCCTGTTCTCCAAACCTCTAGCCACGAACAGTACTTTTCCAATCATGACTTTGACTTCAACATCTTCTGCTACTCAGCTCTCTAAATGTACTGGCACTGGGTCCTGTTTCTGGGATGCACACTGCGCACTTACTGCTCACCATCCTGACTTTTTATTATTTATGCTTTTTCCTGGTCACACTTCCATGGTATATGTATTGGGCATATGTGATTCAACAGGTGTTGTGGGTTTGTTCATTAGGGAGTCTATGTACAATATATCTGTGTTCATTATGGCATTTCTATTCTCACCTCATTAACCACTTCAGCACCGGGCCTATTCTGGCACTTCTCTCCTTCATGTAAAAATCAGAATTTTTTTGCTAGAAAATTAGTCAGAACCCCCAAACATTATATAATTTTTTTAGCAGTCACCCTAGGGAATAAAATGGCGGTCATTGCAACTTTTTATCTTGCACGGTATTTGCACAATCATTTTTCAAACGCCTTTTTTTGGGAATGAATTAAAAAATAACAAAAGAGTAAAGTTAGCCCAATTTTTTTGTATATTGTGAAAGATGATGTTATGCTGAGTAAATAGATACCTAACATGTCACGCTTTAAAATTGTACACACTCATGGAATGGCGCCAAACTTCGGTACTTAAAAATCTCCATAGGCGACGCTTTAAACATTTTTACAGGTTACTATTTTCGAGTTACAGAGGAGGTCTAGTGCGAGAATTGTTGCACACGCTCTAACGCACGCGGCGATACCTCACATGTGGGGTTTGAACAGCGTTTACATATGTGGGCGGGACTTACATGTGTGTTCACTTCTGAGCGCCAGCTATCGGGGACAGGGGCATTTTAAATGTTTATCTTTTTTTATTTTATTTTTTATTTTACTTATTTTTTTATTTTTTTACACTTTTTTTTTTTTTACACTTTTATTCCTTTATACCTCCCTTGTAATAGGAATCATTTTGACAGGTCCTCTTTATGGAGAGATGCGGGGTCAATAAGACCCTACATCTCTCCTCCAGGCTGTGAGCATGAGATCGGGAAAAAAAATCACTGATCTCATGCTGACAGCCACGATTTCGGCTTTGTTTACTTCCGGGTACCCGGGCGAGATGTCACAATGTCGCGCCCGGGCCTCCGACGGTCATAGAGATGACTGGTGACCATCTGGTCACCGGAAATCTCTATTGTCGTGAGCCGGCGCTGGCCGATTCGTTCCCAGGGCCCCCGGTGGCATGGCAGAGCCCGGAGAAGCACCGGAGAAGCACCGGAACCGCCGCTATGATTGTTCTTATCGTGCACAGAATCGCCGGCAGAAAAGAATGATATCTGAATGATGCTTGTAGCTGCACACCGCACAAAGTAGTCGCACAAAGTCGAGGACGTCATGTGACGTCCTCAGTGTAGAAGTGGTTAATGTAAAGAGGTCATTGGTGGTGTATCAGTGTCCACACTGGGTAGATGTACCCTCTCTACTGTATTTGTCCTGGTAAGTAAGGAAATATCTAACCTTTGGAGTTATCTGCCACCAGAACTAGATCAATGCATTGACTAAGAAGTCTAAGAAAAATGGTTTTTAATTATTTCAGAAAGATATCCTCTTACACCCTGTTGTGTCTATGGGACTGCAAGTGAGGATGAAGTCTCCCCAATAGGATACAGGGAACCAATAAAAAAAAAACTGGTAAGGGTTTGAATTATAACCAATGGCAAAACTTTTATTTTAGTTTTGTATACATTGAAGAGGATTAGAACAGAATTCAGGTTTGCTTTGCTATCTGTGTCCCCATTTGTGAGATTCATCTCCTCTATTTGTCTTGTTTGCTATTATCACCAGAATTGAAAGTAAAAGAATATCTCAAATCTCAAATGTTGGGTTGTCACCAAAACAGGAAAAGCTCTTCCAATAAGAACAATGGCCCTGGTGACCAAAGATTCCCTCACATTGGAGAGATTTTCTCTCACTTCCTGTTTTGGCTGGGGGATAGGAAGTGAAGAGAAATCTCCCCAATGGGACACAAATGTAAAAAAAAAAAAACATCCCTTACTTTATTTGAAATAAAAAAAGTTTTGCCTTTAGTTGTACCTTAACTTTTCCCTACTCTATTCACTCAGATTACCTTACTCTGTCATCCAATATAGACACAATTCACAAAGTGCCACACTTTTTTGCAGGGAGTGTTCTCCCTGAAAACAATGCTGTCTAACTTCCTAAAATTCTTGTATAAGTGATTCATTTAAAAAAGTTTAAATCTGTGTAGCACCCCCACCCCTCCCCCTACCTGCCTTTGTGTGTGTGATTTGGCTCCTCACAGGGAGGGGAGAGGCACACCGCACCACAAGCCCGTACCCTCCAGAGTAAGGAGGTTGAGCAGTGTTAGTTTTCGGGCCTGCCTGCGGCTGGAGTTGAATCCTCCCGAGGATAATTCTCACCTCTACCTAAGGTTAAGGTGACCAGATTTTCAAAATGAAATCCAGGGACATTTTTTTGGGGCAAATGGTAAACAATTTTATAAGCATATATTCCTCAAATTATATATGCAGTGTATGTGGTATGTGTTTATGGAAGGATTTTATGATATATAATCAGTGCCGCCTATCAGTGCCCCTGAATGAGTGCCTGTCAGTGCCGCTGCCTGTCAGTGCCGCCTATCAGTGCCACCACATGAGTGCCTCTCGGTGACACCTATCAGTGCCACTGCCTGTCAGTGCCGCCTACCAGTGCCACATAAGTGTCCATCAGTGCCGCCTACCAGTGCCACATGAGTGCCTCTCAGTGCCACCTGTCAGTGCCACCACATGAGTGCCTCTCAGTGCCACTGCCTGTCAGTGCCGCCTATCAGTGCCACATGAGTGCCTCTCAGTGCCGCCTGTCAGTGCCACATGAGTGTCTATCAGTGCCACCACAGGAGTGCCACCTACCAGTGCCACATGAGTGCCCATCAGTGCCACCTGTCATTGCCACCGCATGAGTGCCTCTCAGTGCCACCTGTCAGTGCCACCACATGAGTGTCTCTCAGTGCCGCCTGTCAGTACCACCACATGAGTGCCTCTCGGTGCCGCTTATTAGTGCCACTGCCTGTCAGTGCCGCCTATCGGTCCCGCCTATCAGTGCCACTGCCTGTCAGTGCCGCCTATAAGTACCACATGAGTGCCCATTAGTGCCACCTATCAGTGCCACTGCATGAGTGCCTCTCAGTGCCACCTGTCAGTGCCACCACATGAGTGCTTCTCGGTGCCGCCTATCAGTGCCACTGCCTGTCAGTGCCACCTGAGTGCCGCCTATCAGTGCCACCGCATGAGTGCCTCTCAGTGCCGCCTGTCAGTGCCACCACATGAGTGCCTCTCAGTGCTGCCTATCAGTGCCACATGAGTGCCCATCAGTGCCCCTGTCAGTGCCACCACATGAGTGAAATTACTTATGTTAGCTGCTACCATAAAACTCACCTGCTTGTGGCCATTCACTCTGTAGCTCCAATACTTCTCTTCTGGACTACAATTCCCATAGAGCCTTGCAGGACCGGGGAGGAACGCCGTGCTCTGTCCTCTCCCCTATGCTGCCAGGAGCGCGATTGGAGGAGGGAGCAGAGATAGGAGGAGAGGGGCGGGATGCTGGAGAAAGGGGCGGTCATGTGATGGGATCTTCAGCTGAGGAGGAGGGGCGGCTACTGCATATGGTAGCACAACATAGGCAGGCTGGAGCCGCTCCAGCTCCTCCCCTACACAGCTCTGCATGTGCCATCTCTCGTAGACGGGAAAACGCCCCCGTCCACCGGGAAACGCCCCCGTCCATCGGGAAACTGCCGCAGCCTGGCTGCCCAGGTACCGACCCGCTAAACAGGGACAAAAGCAGAGACAAACGGGGTCCAGGGACGGTAGCCTTAATCCGGGGAATGTCCCCGGAAAACGGGGATGTCTGGTCACCGTACCTTAGGTAGATGCAAGTCCTTATGTTTCCCCCAGTAATGTAACTGTCCACACCAACTGAAAGTCCAACTTCTATATTTATTTCACATGGATAATAAATATGCCTCTTTGACAGCAGACAGGTTGGAACAAGACACAGGACAGCTTAGGTGGGAGGAGGTCCAGGCACAAACTTGAATCAGGTTCTTTGACTGTTTAGGCTTCACAAACAGCTTTGGCGCACGATCTCTGCCACAGACCGTGAGGTTGGTCTCTGCCACAGACCAGGTGAATAGGAAGTCACTGCCACTGACTTGGAGAAAAGGTCACTGCCACTGACCGGGTGAATAGAGTCACTGCCACTGACTGGGTGGATAGGGCACGGCCCTGTTAGGCCACTGCCACTGACCTGTAAGCGAACTTCCTTCTAGAGAGTACTTGGCCCGTGGGAGGGAGAAGACATCCCTCCGGAGAGTTACCAGAGGCCCACACCGTCACCACGACTCTGCGCTGGGTCTTCGTTACAGGTAACCTCCCTGGCCTCCTCATCCCAGATACGGGTCCCCTCGCAAGGCGGCACCCTGGGAGTCCTTGATCCCCGGCGGAACCCAGCCGAAGGTGCTGGGCTCCGGGCCTCCAAATTAGTACCTCACCCCAGACTGAAGGTGTCTGGGATGGAACAGGAACCAGGCCTCCGGGCGTAGGGCACCCAGAGATGACACCCACGCACCCAGGCTGAAGGTGCCTGGGCGTGGACGAAGACAACGAACCCCAAAGGAAGATGGCCGCCCCTTTTTATACCCTCTCCCGACAGGCACAGCAGGTTCCCCGCCCCACCGTACTGCTGCCGAAAGGGGACAAGAAAAGGCACAACCTTGTATTGTGGTTCAACCCGGACCTATGGCAACAGCGCCACCTGTAGGCCCCAGGGAACTATACACCAACACTAGCTCCCATGGCACAGAAATGGTCCATTAACCCTAACAGTAGTGTGTCTCAGCCCAACTACCACTCAGACACTCCCCCTAAATTGAACACCCCGCTACATCTGATTGACACATTTGATAACAATTATATAAAATAGCAAGGAATCTGTGGTGGGTGTGTTCAGGAATAACTCTATTTTGAATCATAAACAGTGGCTCTTACAACATCAACAAAAGGAAGTATGATAATGCAGCATTGCTTGGGAAAAAAAAACTGAGCAGATAGCTTATGCTCCCTGCAAACATCTCTATTTTTAAAACCCAACTCTAGTATATTGGCAACCTCTCCCCATCCTCCCTCCTGCCCCCTCTAATTAATTGCTAATATGAAAAAATGAAATGCTGATTTTACTTGAAGCAACCTCGTTGTCACATGTTGATCCTGCACTCTTCTTCTATTTACTTTCTGGGGTCCTTCCTCAGGTATCCAAGTCCCCCTGCATAATGTGGACACCTCCTATTGGTACTGTCTGTATTTCCTAATCTCACCCTCTACCCAATGAGGGGGCGCCAGGACCCCAAGTATTCTTGCTATTGTACGGGACTGAAAGGATCATTGCATGTTTTTAAACTTGTACGGCGATCCTTTGTATATCACTGCACAACCTGATTGTGAGTAATTGACATATACTAATACGTTTTGTGATGTTTCAGTGGTTGTTACCATTTTTATTATATGTCAAAAATCTATAGTATAGCGATGTGATCCAGTATACACCCCAGGCAAAGAAAATGTGATCTCTGAAACACATTGGGTGACAGAAGACACACGGTATCATTTGTACTACCAAGGATAGTTTCTTATGAATTATGCTGTATGCGGTACTTTTCATATGCATTTTTAATCTATTTTTGTATCAACAAAAATTTGTTTTTACTTTTTACTAAATTGCATTCACGTGTGCTATTTCAAAAGTGCCATTTAATATCCCATTTTGGGCAATCTTTTCTGTCTTTTCCCTATTGGTATAAGTGACACTTCCAATGGCTGTGTCCTCTCTCAGAGACTCAAGCCCTGTACACACGGCCGAGATTCTCATCCGGAAAAAAACGTCGTCTTTCCTGACGAGAATCTTGACAAGAAACTTGTCCCGGCCGAGTGTACACACGTACGATTCAAAAGAACCGCCGTTCTTTTGAATAGCACGAACGCGGTGACGTCATCGACTACGACGAGCGTGCGCTCGTCACATTCGATGCCGTCGCCGCCATCTTGCTACACCCTATGCCTATGAAGCTACCGCGCATGCGTCAAAGTCATTTTGAGCATGCGCGGGTTTCCACGGCGACAGGCAAGTGTACACACGCTCGGGTTTCTTGTCGAGAAACAGGCCGTCGAGATTCTCGACGAGAAAAAAGACAGCAGGTCGTCTTTTTTCTCGTCGGGGAATCTGGCCAGTTTTCTTGGCCAGAAAACTGAAACCCGCGTACACACAGCCGGTTTTCTCGGCAAGAAAGCTCTCCTGGCAGTTTTATTGTCGTTTTTTGCCGAGAAAACCGGTCGTGTGTACGCAGCCTCAGAGGCAGAAGAAGTTACTGGGGTGGTGAAGGAACCAATGTTCAAGAAGATAACGAGCTTTGCTCATAGAGGATACTGTGATTTCAATCCATTAAACTGCAGAATGGCTTAGGAAGTGTTTGGAATTTAATCTTTTTTTGGAGTTGGGCCATAATTTTTAATTTTGACTGGACTGTGGCTTTAACATGTACTGTAGATTTTACCAACTCTACAGAAATATACTGACTGACGAAAAGGAGAATATTGTTTTTAATTTCACCTTTTTTATTTATCACAGGATGAAAGGAAGAAATAAATGAATCAGTTGTCAGCAATGCAATCAAATTAGCATTTTGTTTGTGCATAAAACATTCATTGCATTTTTGAGCAAGTGTCAAACTTTGTTTATCGTATGGCATTCAAAAGTTGTGTATGTATTTGGATTCCAAAGTTTACCTCATACATTCACATTGTGTATGCTCGAGAAGGAAGCATGGAAAGATGTTGGCAGGCATAAACGGCTTTATGAAAACAAGATGATTCAGTATTGCAGATGTCCAGGAGAAAGGGGTGTGTTGGTGAAAACATAATGGGATTAGACTCTATAGCAGGGGTATTGAATTACAATTCGCCGAGATCCGGTCAGTAAAATTTTCTTATAGCAGAGGTCCGAATATCATGTCGGTTCCCTGTCATACATTTTCGCATGCGCCAAACGACATGTTGCTGCAGCACAATGTGGCTTGGTGCGGCGCAATTTTTTTTAAAAAAAGGTCAAGGACTTTCGGTTTTCATGTGGGTAGTGCAGCCCATTAAAATAGACTGATCCACCCACGACGTGTGCACCTAATGCACATGCACAGATCTTAACCCATTCTTATATCAGCGTCCCCCCTTGATGAGTGTCCTCAGCTCCCCCTTTACATCATCCCCCTCCACTCCTTCCCAGGGCTGGACTGGGACCAAAATTTGGCCCTGGACTTTATCCAGACCGGCCCACTTTAATTCAATAAAATGCTGCCCCCCACCCCCCCAAAAAATCACGCCCACTAAAAGGCCCCTACATCCATTATTGTATATCATGAGAGGGTGAGCGAGAGGGGAATGAGAGAGAGAGAGGGAGGGTTGAGGGAAAGGGGGTGAGAGGGGGTGGGTGAGAGAGGGGGGTGAGTGTAAGAGAGAGGGAGTGAGTGTAAAAGAGAGGGGGTGAGTATAGGACCCCTTACACACTAAGGTGTTTTTCAGGTGCTTTTGGGCTAAAAATAGCGCCTGTAAAGCCCCTGAAAAACGCCTCCGCTGCAGTCCCAGTGTGAAAGTCCTCCAAGCAGCATCTTTGGGGCGGTGGAGGAGCGGTGTACACACCGCTCCTGCCCATTGAAATGAATAGCTGAGAGACAGAGGAGGGGTCTGAGAGACAGAGGAGGGGTCTGAGAGACAGAGGGGGAAGCTGAGTGACAATGGGAGGGAACTGAGAGACAATGGGAGGGAGCTGAGAGACAATGGGAGGGAGCTGAGAAACAGAGGAGGAGCTGAAAGACAGAGGGGGAGCTGAGAGACAGAGGGGGAGCTGAGAGACAGAGGGGGAAGCTGAGAGACAGAGGGGAAGCTGAGAGACAGAGGGGGAAGCTGAGAGACAGAGGGGGAGCTGAGAGACAGAGGGGGAGCTGAGAGACAGTGGAGTTGAGCTGAGAGACAGTGGAGGGGAGCTGAGAGACAGTGGAGGGGAGCTGAGAGACAGTGGAGGGGTCTGAGAGACAGTGGAGGGGTCTGAGAGAGAGGGGGAGCTGAGGGACAGAGGAGGAGAGCTGAGAGACAGAGGAGGGGTCTGAGAGACAGAGGAGGGGTCTGAGAGACAGAGGAGGGGACAGAGGGAAGCTGAGAGAGAGAGGAGGGGATAAAAGAGGGGGGACTGAGAGACATGGGAACTGAGAGACAGAGGCTGGGACTGAGAGACAGAGGGGGGTCTGAGAGACAGAGGAGGGGTCTGAGAGACAGAAGGGGAAGCTGAGAGACAATGGTAGGGAGCTAAGAGACAATGGGAGGGAGCTGAGAGACAATGGGAGGGAGCTGAGAGACAATGGGACGGAGCTGAGAGACAGAGGAGGAGCTGAAAGACAGAGGGGGAGCTGAGAGACAGAGGGGGAGCTGAGAGACAGAGGGGGAGCTGAGAGACAGAGGGGGGAGCTGAGAGACAGAGGGGGAAGCTGAGAGACAGTGGAGGGGAGCTGAGAGACAGTGGAGGGGAGATGAGAGACAGTGGAGTTGAGCTGAGAGACAGTGGAGGGGAGCTGAGAGACAGTGGAGGGGAGCTGAGAGACAGTGGAGGGGTCTGAGAGACAGTGGAGGGGTCTGAGAGACAGTGGAGGGGTCTGAGAGACAGGGGGAGCTGAGGGACAGAGGAGGAGAGCTGAGAGACAGAGGAGGGGTCTGAGAGACAGAGGAGGGGTCTGAGAGACAGAGGAGGGGTCTGAGAGGCAGAGGGGGGGTCTGAGAGACATGGGAACTGAGAGACAGAGGGGGGACTGAGAGACAGAGGGGGGTCTGAGAGACAGAGGAGGGGTCTGAGAGACAGAGGGGGAAGCTGAGAGACAATGGGAGGGAGCTAAGAGACAATGGGAGGGAGCTGAGAGACAATGGGAGGGAGCTGAGAGACAATGGGAGGGAGCTGAGAGACAGAGGAGGAGCTGAAAGACAGAGGGGGAGCTGAGAGACAGCTGAGAGACAGAGGGGGAAGCTGAGAGACAGAGGGGGAAGCTGAGAGACAGAGGGGGGAGCTGAGAGACAGAGGAGGGAGCTGAGAGACAGTGGAGGGGAGCTGAGAGACAGTGGAGGGGAGATGAGAGACAGTGGAGGGGAGCTGAGAGACAGTGGAGGGGTTTGAGAGACAGTGGATGGGTCTGAGAGACAGTGGAGGCATCTGAGAGACAGGGGGGAGCAGAGAGACAGAGGAGGAGAGCTGAGAGACAGAGGAGGGGTCTGAGAGACAGAGGAGGGGGTCTGAGAGATGGAGGGGGGGTCTGAAAGATGGAGGGGGGGTCTGAGAGACAGAGGAGGGGTCTGAGAGACGGAGGGGGGTCTGAGAGACAGAGGGGAGCTGAGAGAGAGAGGAGGGGATAAAAGAGGGGGGACTGAGAGACACGGGAACTGAGAGACAGAGGGGGGGACTGAGAGACAGAGGGGGGTCTGAGAGACAGAGGGGGGTCTAAGAGACAGAGGGGGGTCTAAGAGACAGAGGGGGAGCTGAGAGACAGGGGAGCTGAGAGACAGGGGGGAGCTGAGAGACAGGGGGAGCTGAGAGACAGAGGGGGCTGAGAGACAGAGGGGGGCTGAGAGACAGAGGGGGGGCTGAGAGACAGTGGAGGGGTCTGAGAGACAGTGGAGGGGACTGAGAGACAGACAGAGGGGGGTCTGAGAGACAGAGGGGGGAGCTGAGAGACAGAGGGGGAGAGCTGAGAGACAGAGGGGAGAGCTGAGAGACAGAGGAGGAGAGCTGAGAGACAGAGGAGGAGAGCTGAGAGACATAGGAGGAGAGCTGAGAGACAGAGGGGGGTCTGAGAGATAGAGGGGAGCTGAGAGACAGAGGAGGGGCTAAAAGAGGGGGGACTGAGAGACACGGGAACTGAGAGACAGAGGGAGGTCTAAGAGACAGGGGGTCTGAGAGACAGAGGGGGGAGCTGAGAGACAGAGGAAGAGCTGAGAGACAGAGGGGGGCTGAGAGACAGAGGGGGGCTGAGAGACAGAGGGGGAGAGCTGAGAGACAGAGGGGGAGAGCTGAGAGATAGAGGAGGGGCTGAGAGACAGTGGGGGGATCTGAGAGACAGTGGGGGGATCTGAGAGACAGAGGGGGAGCTGAGAGACAGAGGAGAGCTGAGAGACAGAGGAGGAGAGCTGAGAGATAGAGGAGGAGAGCTGAGAGACAGAGGAGGGTTCTGAAAGACAGAGGGGGGTTCTGAGAGACAGAGGGGGGTTCTGAGAGACAGAGGGGGGTCTGAGAAACAGAGGAGGGGTCTGAGAGATAGTGGGGGGTCTGAGAGACAGAGGGGGAAGCTGAGAGACAATGAGAGGGAGCTAAGAAAAACGCCTCCGCTGCAGTCCCAGTGTGAAAGTCCTCCAAGCAGCATCTTTGGGGCGGTGGAGGAGCGGTGTACACACCGCTCCTGCCCATTGAAATGAATAGCTGAGAGACAGAGGAGGGGGCTGAGAGACAGAGGAGGGGTCTGAGAGACAGAGGAGGGGTCTGAGAGACAGAGGGGGAAGCTGAGTGACAATGGGAGGGAACTGAGAGACAATGGGAGAGAGCTGAGAGACAATGGGAGGGAGCTGAGAGACAGAGGAGGAGCTGAAAGACAGAGGGGGAGCTGAGAGACAGAGGGGGAGCTGAGAGACAGAGGGGGAAGCTGAGAGACAGAGGGGGAAGCTGAGAGACAGAGGGGTGAGCTGAGAGACAGAGGGGGGAGCTGAGAGACAGTGGAGTTGAGCTGAGAGACAGTGGAGGGGAGCTGAGAGACAGTGGAGGGGAGCTGAGAGACAGTGGAGGGGTCTGAGAGACAGTGGAGGGGTCTGAGAGACAGGGGGGAGCTGAGGGACAGCGGAGGAGAGCTGAGAGACAGAGGAGGGGTCTTAGAGACAGAGGAGGTGTCTGAGAGACAGAGGAGGGGTCTGAGAGGCAGAGGGGGGGTCTGAGAGACAGAGGGGAGCTGAGAGAGTGAGGAGGGGATAAAAGAGGGGGGGCGTGAGAGACATGGGAACTGAGAGACAGAGGGGGGACTGAGAGACAGAGGGGGGTCTGAGAGACAGAGAAGGGGTCTGAGAGACAGAGGGGGAAGCTGAGAGACAATGGGAGGGAGCTAAGAGACAATGGGAGGGAGCTGAGAGACTATGGGAGGGAGCTGAGAGACAATGGGAGGGAGCTGAGAGACAGAGGAGGAGCTGAAAGACAGAGGGGGAGCTGAGAGACAGCTGAGAGACAGAGGGGGAAGCTGAGAGACAGAGGGGGAAGCTGAGAGACAGAGGGGGGAGCTGAGAGACAGAGGAGGGAGCTGAGAGACAGTGGAGGGGAGCTGAGAGACAGTGGAGGGGAGATGAGAGACAGTGGAGGGGAGCTGAGAGACAGTGGAGGGGAGCTGAGAGACAGTGGAGGGGTCTGAGAGACAGTGGAGGCATCTGAGAGACAGGGGGGAGCAGAGAGACAGAGGAGGAGAGCTGATAGACAGAGAAGGGGTCTGAGAGACAGAGGAGGGGGTCTGAGAGATGGAGGGGGGGTCTGAGAGACGGAGGGGGGGTCTGAGAGACAGAGGAGGGGTCTGAGAGACGGAGGGGGGTCTGAGAGACAGAGGGGAGCTGAGAGAGAGAGGAGGGGATAAAAGAGGGGTGGACTGAGAGACACGGGAACTGAGAGACAGAGGGGGGGACTGAGAGACAGAGGGGGGTCTGAGAGACAGAGGGGGGTCTAAGAGACAGAGGGGGAGCTGAGATACAGGGGGGAGCTGAGAGACAGGGGGAGCTGAGAGACAGGGGGAGCTGAGAGACAGAGGAGGTTGAGAGACAGAGGGGGGGCTGAGAGACAGAGGGGGGCTGAGAGACAGAGGGGGGGCTGAGAGACAGTGGAGGGGTCTGAGAGACAGTGGAGGGGACTGAGAGACAGACAGAGGGGGGTCTAAGAGACAGAGGGGGGAGCTGAGAGACAGGGGGAGAGCTGAGAGACAGAGGGGGAGAGCTGAGAGACAGAGGAGGAGAGCTGAGAGACATAGGAGGAGAGCTGAGAGACAGAGGGGGGTCTGAGAGATAGAGGGGAGCTGAGAGACAGAGGAGGGGCTAAAAGAGGCGGGACTGAGAGACACGGGAACTGGGAGTCAGAGGGAGGTCTAAGAGACAGGGGGTCTGAGAGACAGAGGAGGGAGCTGAGAGACAGAGGAAGAGCTGAGAGACAGAGGGGGGCTGAGAGACAGAGGGGGAGAGCTGAGAGACAGAGGGGGAGAGCTGAGAGATAGAGGAGGGGCTGAGAGACAGTGGGGGGATCTGAGAGACAGAGGGGGAGCTGAGAGACAGAGGGGGAGCTGAGAGATAGAGGAGGAGAGCTGAGAGACAGAGGAGGAGAGCTGAGAGATAGAGGAGGAGAGCTGAGAATCAGAGGAGGGTTCTGAGAGACAGAGGGGGGTTCTGAGAGACAGAGGGGGGTCTGAGAGACAGAGGAGGGGTCTGAGAGATAGTGGGGGGCTGAGAGACAGAGGAGGGGGCTGAAAGAGGGGGGACTGAGAGACAGAGGGGGGGTACTGAGAGACAGAGGGGGCAGAGAGACAGAGGGGAGGGCTGAGACAGACCACATAGCACTGTCCCTTTCTGCAGTCCCGCCTCTGCTCACCTCCCCACTGTCTCAGTGTTCTGGCATGTTTGTGTAGGATGCCAGGTACCTGATGGCCATCAGCGGCAGCGTCGAGTCTCCCTCTTGATCCGGGGGGTGCTCACGCTGCTCTGCTCCTTACAGCGGCGCATGTTCTCTTCCTCCGGGCTCCCAGTCAGCCTGCCCTCCGGCCCAGGCCACATGGTTCCTGGAGCAGAGAGGAGGTGGAGGAATCGAGGTTCTGGGAGCGCCGGGGTGGCCGCGCTCACTACTGTCCGCCTCTTCGGTGCTCAGGGAGGGGGTGGAGCTCTTCTCCCTCAGAATTTTACATCCAACTGCCCTCCTCGATGGCCACCTTCCCCGAATCCCCGCCGCTGTTTGCTGCCACGCTCCCGCTGCCGTCGAACTTCATAAAAAAACGGGCCACAATTTTTTTTTTTTTTTTTTGTGAGGGCTGCTGTTTGCTGCCACGCTCCCGCTCCGCCGAACTGCATAAAAAAACGGCCCACAAAAAAAAAGTTTTTATTTTTATTTTTTATTTTTTTAAACGGCCCACTGAGCCATCGGCCCGCCGGGAAACTCCCGGTAGTCCCTATGGCCAGTCCATCCCTGCTCCTTCCACAGTAGTGTCCTCACACTTCCTTAACATCAACCCCCATTAACAGTACTGTCCTCTGCCCCTATTAACATCATAACCCCACATTACTCTCCTCAGTCCCCCCTCCACATCCCTGTCCTCAGTCCCCCAAATCACAGTCCTCAGCCTCCCCCCCCACATTACATTCCTCCCCTCTCCACTTTAATATCCTCAGCCCCCCCACATTGCAGTCCTCAGTCCCCTCACATTACAGTCCTCAGTCCCTTCACATTACAGTCCTCAGTCCCCCCACATTACAGTCCTCAGTCCCCCCACATTACAGTCCTCAGTCCCCTCGCATTACAGTCCTCAGTCCCCCCACATTACAGTCCTCAGTCCCCCCACATTACAGTCCTCAGTCCCCCCACATTACAGTCCTCGGCTCCCCCACATTACAGTCCTCGGCTCCCCCACATTACAGTCCTCGGCTCCCCCACACTCCAGAAGGAATATGAATAGACTAAGGAATGGACTTTAGGCGGCACATGGATACATATTGTAAAAAGCTAAGGATATTTATTTTAGAAAAAATCTAAAGAAAATACATATAAACATTCAAAAAAATTGACAGTCTTTTTGTATTTGGATACAAGGCTCAGGCTAATGTTCAACAGTGCTTCAGAATTATATTTATACAGTGTATATGCACTTCATCCTAAATGATAATACATAACCAGCAGCCATAGGCTAATGAAACAGTAATTGTATGAAGCAGGTGGTGTTAGCCATAGGTCCAATGTATCGGGTGCAATCTTGGATTGCTCTACCAGTTTCATGAATTAACACTTCTTCAGGAGCATAATAGTCTGTTGAGCATATATGTAAACAACAAAAAATATATATTTAACATCTTTTTAATACATAAAGCATAAAACAACATAGGAGACAAAAAACTTATTTGAAAATGAAATAAAAAATAATTAAAAGATTGCTGGCCTCATATAGCCTACATACCAGAGAACACACCAGCCGTGTGGCAACAACCCAACACGTGAACTAGCCCCCATAGGGGCACTAGAAGATGGTAGTAGTGCTGGCAATGATGCTTAAGAAAAGGAGAAGGGAAAATAGAAGAGAGAGGGGAAAGTAAAATAGAGAAAGAAAAAGAGACCCAATTGAAACACAGAACTAGAAAAAGGAAGGTAGATGGTGAATGAAAGTGCAGGGGACCACCTCCCTAAAGTGATCAATAAAGTACATGCTGTTTCAAATAAAAACATACTCACAGGTCGAATGTGCTGCGAATGCAGCAACACACCTTGGTAAAGTTAAATTGGCAATTTGTTTGTGGCAAATGACCAATAATGATAGAAAATCTAAAGGGAGGGGGTCTGAGAGACATGGGAACTGAGAGACAGAGGGGGGACTGAGAGACAGAGGGGGGTCTGAGAGACAGAGGAGGGGTCTGAGAGACAGAGGGGGAAGCTGAGAGACAATGGGAGGGAGCTAAGAGACAATGGGAGGGAGCTGAGAGACAATGGGAGGGAGCTGAGAGACAATGGGAGGGAGCTGAGAGACAGAGGAGGAGCTGAAAGACAGAGGGGGAGCTGAGAGACAGCTGAGAGACAGAGGGGGAAGCTGAGAGACAGAGGGGGAAGCTGAGAGACAGAGGGGGGAGCTGAGAGACAGAGGAGGGAGCTGAGAGACAGTGGAGGGGAGCTGAGAGACAGTGGAGGGGAGATGAGAGACAGTGGAGGGGAGCTGAGAGACAGTGGAGGGGAGCTGAGAGACAGTGGAGGGGTCTGAGAGACAGTGGAGGCATCTGAGAGACAGGGGGGAGCAGAGAGACAGAGGAGGAGAGCTGATAGACAGAGAAGGGGTCTGAGAGACAGAGGAGGGGGTCTGAGAGATGGAGGGGGGTCTGAGAGACGGAGGGGGGGTCTGAGAGACAGAGGAGGGGTCTGAGAGACGGAGGGGGGTCTGAGAGACAGAGGGGAGCTGAGAGAGAGAGGAGGGGATAAAAGAGGGGGGGACTGAGAGACACGGGAACTGAGAGACAGAGGGGGGGACTGAGAGACAGAGGGGGGTCTGAGAGACAGAGGGGGGTCTAAGAGACAGAGGGGGAGCTGAGATACAGGGGGGAGCTGAGAGACAGGGGGGGAGCTGAGAGACAGGGGGAGCTGAGAGACAGAGGGGGTTGAGAGACAGAGGGGGGGCTGAGAGACAGAGGGGGGCTGAGAGACAGAGGGGGGGCTGAGAGACAGTGGAGGGGTCTGAGAGACAGTGGAGGGGACTGAGAGACAGACAGAGGGGGGTCTAAGAGACAGAGGGGGGAGCTGAGAGACAGGGGGAGAGCTGAGAGACAGAGGGGGAGAGCTGAGAGACAGAGGAGGAGAGCTGAGAGACATAGGAGGAGAGCTGAGAGACAGAGGGGGGTCTGAGAGATAGAGGGGAGCTGAGAGACAGAGGAGGGGCTAAAAGAGGGGGGACTGAGAGACACGGGAACTGGGAGACAGAGGGAGGTCTAAGAGACAGGGGGTCTGAGAGACAGAGGAGGGAGCTGAGAGACAGAGGAAGAGCTGAGAGACAGAGGGGGGGGGCTGAGAGACAGAGGAGGAGAGCTGAGAGACAGAGGGGGAGAGCTGAGAGATAGAGGAGGGGCTGAGAGACAGTGGGGGGATCTGAGAGACAGAGGGGGAGCTGAGAGACAGAGGGGGAGCTGAGAGATAGAGGAGGAGAGCTGAGAGACAGAGGAGGAGAGCTGAGAGATAGAGGAGGAGAGCTGAGAATCAGAGGAGGGTTCTGAGAGACAGAGGGGGGTTCTGAGAGACAGAGGGGGGTCTGAGAGACAGAGGAGGGGTCTGAGAGATAGTGGGGGGCTGAGAGACAGAGGAGGGGGCTGAAAGAGGGGGGACTGAGAGACAGAGGGGGGGTACTGAGAGACAGAGGGGGCAGAGAGACAGAGGGGAGGGCTGAGACAGACCACATAGCACTGTCCCTTTCTGCAGTCCCGCCTCTGCTCACCTCCCCACTGTCTCAGTGTTCTGGCATGTTTGTGTAGGATGCCAGGTACCTGATGGCCATCAGCGGCAGCGTCGAGTCTCCCTCTTGATCCGGGGGGTGCTCACGCTGCTCTGCTCCTTACAGCGGCGCATGTTCTCTTCCTCCGAGCTCCCAGTCAGCCTGCCCTCCGGCCCATGCCACATGGTTCCTGGAGCAGAGAGGAGGTGGAGGAATCGAGGTTCTGGGAGCGCCGGGGTGGCCGCGCTCACTACTGTCCGCCTCTTCGGTGCTCAGGGAGGGGGTGGAGCTCTTCTCCCTCAGAATTTTACATCCAACTGCCCTCCTCGATGGCCACCTTCCCCGAATCCCCGCCGCTGTTTGCTGCCACGCTCCCGCTGCCGTCGAACTTCATAAAAAAACGGGCCACAATTTTTTTTTTTTTTTTTTTTTGTGAGGGCTGCTGTTTTCTGCCACGCTCCCGCTCCGCCGAACTGCATAAAAAAACGGCCCACAAAAAAAAAAGTTTTTATTTTTATTTTTTATTTTTTTAAATGGCCCACTGAGCCATCGGCCCGCCGGGAAACTCCCGGTAGTCCCTATGGCCAGTCCATCCCTGCTCCTTCCACAGTAGTGTCCTCACACTTCCTTAACATCAACCCCCATTAACAGTACTGTCCTCTGCCCCTATTAACATCATAACCCCACATTACTCTCCTCAGTCCCCCCTCCACATCCCTGTCCTCAGTCCCCCAAATCACAGTCCTCAGCCTCCCCCCCACATTACATTCCTCCCCTCTCCACTTTAATATCCTCAGCCCCCCCCCACATTGCAGTCCTCAGTCCCCTCACATTACAGTCCTCAGTCCCTTCACATTACAGTCCTCAGTCCCCCCACATTACAGTCCTCAGTCCCCCCACATTACAGTCCTCAGTCCCCTCGCATTACAGTCCTCAGTCCCCCCACATTACAGTCCTCAGTCCCCCCACATTACAGTCCTCAGTCCCCCCACATTACAGTCCTCGGCTCCCCCACATTACAGTCCTCGGCTCCCCCACATTACAGTCCTCGGCTCCCCCACACTCCAGAAGGAATATGAATAGACTAAGGAATGGACTTTAGGCGGCACATGGATACATATTGTAAAAAGCTAAGGATATTTATTTTAGAAAAAATCTAAAGAAAATACATATAAACATTCAAAAAAATTGACAGTCTTTTTGTATTTGGATACAAGGCTCAGGCTAATGTTCAACAGTGCTTCAGAATTATATTTATACAGTGTATATGCACTTCATCCTAAATGATAATACATAACCAGCAGCCACAGGCTAATGAAACAGTAATTGTATGAAGCAGGTGGTGTTAGCCATAGGTCCAATGTATCGGGTGCAATCTTGGATTGCTCTACCAGTTTCATGAATTAACACTTCTTCAGGAGCATAATAGTCTGTTGAGCATATATGTAAAAAACAAAAAATATATATTTAACATCTTTTTAATACATAAAGCATAAAACAACATAGGAGACAAAAAACTTATTTGAAAATGAAATAAAAAATAATTAAAAGATTGCTGGCCTCATATAGCCTACATACCAGAGAACACACCAGCCGTGTGGCAACAACCCAACACGTGAACTAGCCCCCATAGGGGCACTAGAAGATGGTAGTAGTGCTGGCAATGATGCTTAAGAAAAGGAGAAGGGAAAATAGAAGAGAGAGGGGAAAGTAAAATAGAGAAAGAAAAAGAGACCCAATTGAAACACAGAACTAGAAAAAGGAAGGTAGATGGTGAATGAAAGTGCAGGGGACCACCTCCCTAAAGTGATCAATAAAGTACATGCTGTTTCAAATAAAAACATACTCACAGGTCGAATGTGCTGCGAATGCAGCAACACACCTTGGTAAAGTTAAATTGGCAATTTGTTTGTGGCAAATGACCAATAATGATAGAAAATCTAAAGGGAGAGGAAAAAATAATGTATATATATAAATATATATATATATATAAGGTCGCCTTGTTGGCAACCATGGCATGTGTAACACAGTGAATGAGGGTGACCAGGTGTGGTATATGGCCAAAAAAGTGCTCACCACAATAAGCGACAGCTGGGTATACTGCTAGGTAGAGGCTACATGGTGCACATTCAAGGCAGAGGGTATCTGACCCCAAAAGAGCCTATAGTGGATGGGCAGGCTGAGGAAGTAAACATAAGACAGGAATATCTATTAGTTGCTATGCAAAGCTTAAAACTAGATATCTATCATGCAGAGTGGTAGCAGAGATCACACACCTGTCAGCCTGCACCTTAAAAAGAGGAAAGCTTCCAAAAGTCCAGAGGAATCCTAGCAGTCAGCCGTACTGTGCAGGCGGTGTGCACCGCTCTTATATGTCCCCACAGGACAGATGTCATCTCTAAAGGAAATGACGCTGTTGTAGGAAGGTGAGGAGGCCAGTACGCATGCGCCAAGGTTGCCGCTGACGCAGCGAATTACGGCCAATGAGATGGTAACATGGGTGGGCCTGTTGCGGTCAGAATGCTGAGGGTGCCGATGACGCGGCAACCCTCAGCCAATGAGATAGTAGCATGGGCGGAACTGTAGCCGACACTGCGCCGAGTGTGCCGCTGACACGGCTAACCCGGCCAATGGAGCTGCAGTGTGGGTGGAACCTCGGCGGCCAGGGGGCGACGCCACAGATCGCCCAAACGACACGACCCTGGCCGTAATGACAAACTGAGTCCCATACTGTGCCGCAAATCCAACCGCCACAATTAGACAGGCAACAAAGGGAGAGGGGAGAGACAAGTGAGAAAGGAAAGAAAAGGAAGAACAGGAGGTGCTTCTTGGCATGGCAACGATACAGGGGCACCAATCAAAACATCATATTCCAATCAACCCATAAAAAGGTGCTCAAACGCACCTGTATTTTAAAAGAAAACAGAATATAATATAATACCATTATATACATCCAAGAATTCTGTTTTAACCTATACAGATAAAAAAGGGGGAAAGGGAAAGTGGACCAAGGGAAATAACTGGAGAATAAATTGTCTCAATCCTAAGTCTGTATATCTTAGTATATTAGAAGTCATAAAGGTCTTATTAAAAAAATAACTAAACTGGTTCATGATGGCAAACAGTCTACGGCGGTCAAATAGAATCTGCACAATAAAAACCAAGGGCGGTAAAGACGCCCAGGGTCATAGAAACGTCATATATGGGGAAATATATAGTTTTGAGGGGAAGTGGGATGATGATGTGTTTGGAAGTGAATATGAGTGAAAAAGATATGTATCGAGGAATGGATAGGTCACATGTATTGTGAACCTAATTATTCATATTATAATAGTGAACCAATTGAATAGTGGAGTGAAACAAAAACAAAGTGAAAATTGTTAAATGTGGGTGCTGTGTTCGTGCAAAACGGGGGAATGTAGGCATGGGGAGGGAAGAGGGGAAAGGAAAAGGAGATGTGGTGTAGTGAAGGATGTAAAATGAAAAAATAGGAAAAAGAAGGGGGGGGGTTATTGTTATGTGAGGTAAGGAGGGGAAGGGTGAGGGGGGGGGGCTAAAAACTAATTTAGACAAATGTAGGTGAAATAAGAAACCTTATTCAGGGGTGGTGGTTGTGATGACAACAACCCATTATCGCCAGACCCCATTATGTTGACAAAAAGGGGTGGTCATTCTAGGAGTGAAAAATATCAAATCAGATTTACAGTGACTATGAATAGTGAGTAAGAAACTCCTAAAATAGGGAAAGTGAATGGTGAGAAGTAGATATTAAAAGAAGAGGGTTGTAAGGGGGGAACGGAGAAAGTATTAAGCTTATTCCATGAGACCGCAGACAGCAAGACAGACACAGGACAGAGGAAAGAGTGCAAAAAAGAGAAAAGAGAGAATATCTATAGCAAATCGCCACAGTATATCTATTCCAGCAGTATTGTAATCAGAGGAATGGCCTGTATGACTGGGTTTCATTGAGACCAGGAGGGCATGTGGCATTGAGTCTTTCGACCCATAGGGTTTACCTTCTGGAGGATGATTTTGTCCCATTCACCCCCCCTGGGGCTTTTGGGGATGACAGCTAAGACAGAGAAAGAGACCAGAGAGGTATCGAAACGATGGTAGAGATCAAGATGGCGGCTAACTGGTGTCAGCATTTTGCCGTTACCTGAATAGTAAATGTGGTCATTAATTCTCTGTCTCAGCTGTCTGGCTGTTTTGCCCACATAGAATACCCCACATTCACAGGTCATAAGGTAAATGACACCTTCGGTGCGGCAGTTGGCTGAAAATTTGGGTGAGAAGGTTTCCCCATTGGGGAGTGTATTAATTTGGCAGGGTTTAACCCATTTGCAGAAGGAGCATTTGCCACATCTAGAAGTGCCGAGCGATGTTTTGGCATTGATAATCTTATGCCTGGTGTAATGGCTTGCAGTTAATTTGTCCCTCAGGGAATTTGCACGTTTGAAAATAATTTCTGGTTGTTCCCCTACGTATTTACCTAGTATCGGGTCTTCACGCAAAAGATGCCAGTGTTTTTCAAGCATGTGTCGGATGTCTAGATGGTGACTAGAAAATTTGGTAACTAACTTGGTAGTCAGTTGACAAGGGCTCGGTTTGGTTTTATACAGAAGCTCATTGCGAGTTTGACCGATAGATTTGTTGTAGGCCTGTCGTAGCAGCGACTTACTATACCCTCTGGCAAGTAGACGTTTTTTTAGTGCTTGAGCTTGCACTTGAAAGTCAGACAGGCGCGTGCAGTTGCGTCGCAGCCTGATGTGCTGGGCATAGGGGATGCTGCATATCAAAGCTGGAGGGTGCAGGCTAGCTGCATGCAGCAACGTATTGCCTGCCGTGTTTTTACGAAAAAGGTCAGTGGCCAAGGAGTTATCAAAATTTCTGAAAATAGTTAAATCCAGAAATGAAATGGTGTGTTTGTCACAGCTGAAGGTAAACTTCAGATTGAACTGATTGGTGTTAAGATTCTGTACAAATTCATCAAACAACGCTCTAGTGCCAGTCCAGATGATGAACACGTCATCAATGTAGCGCATCCAGACTAGCACTTTGTCAGTGAACCTACTTAGAGGTTCGCTCGAAAAAAAGGTCCCTCTCCCACCCCCCCAGGTACAGATTGGCGTAGCCAGTGGCACAACAGGTGCCCATGGCTATGCCCTGGACCTGGAGGTAGTGAGAGTCACAGAAACTGAACCAATTGTGGGTAAGAATGAATTGCAAGAGCTTGATGATGAATTCGTTATATGGCCATCGGTGGTGGTCTTCTTCATGGAGGAAGGTACATATCATCTCGACTCCCCGCTCGTGGGGGATACTGGAGTACAAAGCCTCCACATCCAAGGTCACGAGCAGGGAGTCAGGAGGAACGACCTTCCCCTCAATTTGTTTGAGGAGGGCTAAGGTATCCCTGATGTAGGAGGGAAGAGCAATCACATGGGGCATGAGGACCGAGTCTACCAATCTGCTGGCATTCTCAGTCAGGCAACCAATACCCGAAATGATCGGCCTCCCAGGAGGCGACAGAGGGTCCTTATGCACTTTCGGTAGCGCATAGAATGTCGCCATCCTGGGAGACCGAGCATTCAGGTAGTCGTAAGTATCCTGGTCGATGAGGCCCTTGGTAAAGGCGTCATTGATGATCTCCAGGAACATGGTTCTATAAGAAGCAGTACATGTGAGACTGATGGGTCGGTACCACTCAGGATTTAGTAGGATCTTGTAACACATGCTCTCATATGAACTCCTGGTCATGAGAACTATGTTACCACCTTTGTCTGCCCCTTTAACTATTACATCGGGGTGGTTCTGTATCTTCAAAAGGCTTCGTCGCTGCACTCTAGTAAGGTTGCTCTGTTTGGGCAGGATCTCAAATCGTTTTATGTCACTGATGACACTGCGTGGAAAGGCCCATGCTTGTGGGCTGGTAGTAAGATCTGGAAAATTCCTGGATTTGAGTTTGAATTTTTTGCCGGGAAGTTTAATGGGATCAGGTAGGGTCTCACCAATTTCATCCACACCCTCACTTTCCTCCAAGAGTAACATCAGGTCCCGAAGGGCCCTGAAATGCTCCATTTTAAAGTGTTTAATGCTCTCAGAGAGTTCCCTCTCTTCTTTAGTCCGAATACGATCCTTATCGAACATAAATTTGAACGTGAGGTTTCTAATGAACATGTGGATGTCCTTGATGAGCTCATATCTGTTTACATTGAGAAGGGCAGAAGCTCAGCCCAAACTTGAGTACAGCAAGTTCGTCCGGGGAAAATCGGTAGGGTGTAAGATTAATTACATCCATCTCTACGTTGGGGGTTGTGTCAGTCCTAGTGTCTGAAAATTTAGAATTTGGGTGTTGCCTTGGTTGATGTGACAGTCAAGTGTACTTTGTGTTTTGAATTTTTGTAGTTGGACTGAAGGATCTAAATTAGGTGTTACAGACATATTGGGGAGTAAGACTTGCGAGATGATGTCATTATCAGCAATGGGTACTTGCATGTTTGTTGGACCCATTCCAGTCCTCAGCTCCCCCACACTCCAGTTCTCAGCTTCCCCACATTACAGTGCTCAGCTCCCCCACATTACAGTCCTCAGCTCCCCACATTACAGTGCTCAGCTCCCCCACATTACAGTTCTCAGCTCCCCCACATTACAGTGCTCGGCTTCCCCACATTACAGTCCTCGGCTCCCCCACATTACAGTCCTCGGCTCCCCCCACATTACAGTGCTCGGCTCCCCCACATTACAGTCCTCGGCTCCTCCACATTACAGTCCTCGGCTCCCCCACATTACAGTCCTCGGCTCCCCCACACTCCAGTCCTCGGCTCCCCCACACTCCAGTCCTCGGCTCCCCCACACTCCAGTCCTCAGCTCCCCCACACTCCAGTCCTCAGCTCCCCCACATTACAGTGCTCAGCTCCCCCACATTACAGTCCTCAGCTTCCCACATTACAGTCCTCAGTCCCCCCACATTACAGTGCTCAGCTCTCCCACATTACAGTTCTCAGCTCCCCCACATTACAGTTCTCAGCTCCCCCACATTGCAGTTCTCAGCTCCCCCACACTACAAACCTCAGCTCCCCCATATTACAGTCCTCAGCTCCCCCACACTCCAGTCCTCAGCTCCCCCACACTCCAGTCCTCAGCTCTCCCCACATTACAGTCCTCAGTCCCCCCACATTACAGTCCTCAGTCCCCCCACACTCCAGTCCTCAGTCCCCCCACACTCCAGTCCTCAGCTCCCCCACATTACAGTCCTCAGCTCCCCCACACTCCAGTCCTCAGCTCCCCCACACTCCAGTCCTCAGCTCCCCCACACCCCAGTCCTCAGCTCCCCCACATTACAGTTCTCAGCTCCCCCACATTACAGTCCTCAGCTCCCCCACACTCCAGTCCTCAGCTCCCCACATTACAGTCCTCAGTCCCCCCACATTACAGTGCTCAGCTCCCCCACATTACAGTTCTCAGCTCCCCCACATTACAATTCTCAGCTCCCCCACACTACAGTCCTCAGCTCCCCCATATTACAGTCCTCAGCTCCCCCCACATTACAGTCCTCAGCTCCCCCCACATTACAGTCCTCAGTCCCCCCACATTACAGTCCTCAGTCCCCCCACACTCCAGTCCTCAGCTCCCCCACATTACAGTGCTCAGCTCCCCTACATTACAGTCCTCAGTCCCCCCACATTACAGTCCTCAGCTCCCCCACATTACAGTCCTCAGTTCCCCACATTACAGTCCTCAGCTCCCCCACACTCCAGTCCTCAGCTCCCCCACACTCCAGTGCTCAGCTCCCCCACATTACAGTGCTCAGTTCCCCCACATTACAGTGCTCAGTTGCCCCACATTACAGTCCTCAGCTCCCCCACATTACAGTCCTCAGCTCCCCCACACTCCAGTCCTCAGCTCCCCCACACTCCAGTGCTCAGCTCCCCCCACATTACAGTCCTCAGCTCCCCCACATTACAGTCCTCAGCTCCCCCACACTCCAGTCCTCAGCTCCCCCACACTCCAGTCCTCAGCTCCCCCACACTCCAGTCCTCAGTCCCCCCACATTACAGTCCTCAGCTCCCCCACATTACAGTCCTCAGCTCCCCCACATTACAGTCCTTAGCTCCCCCTCTTTGATGTCCTCAGCCCCTCCCCCCCACATCACTGCAATCCTGAGACTCGGCATCCTCCCCACACATTCAGTTGTTAGCTCTTAACTCCCCCCCCTCACTGTCCTACCTTACACAGGCAGATCGGAGGGAGGCACAGCGTGTCTGGATAGGGGCAGAGGAGGAGTTGCAGGGAGGGAGGCGGGACATTTCTGGATGGAGGGCCGAGGTAACAAACAGGTGATTGGCTGCTAGGATGAAGGACAGTCCTAGCAGCCAATCGCCTGTTTGATAACCTCGGGCAGCTCCGCCCTCCACCCAGAATTGTTCCGCCTCCCGCTGTCGGCTCTGTGAGGATTACAGAGCAACGGCAGGAGGAAGAAAAGGCTCCTACATGTCGGTACCGCGGCGGTCCATAGAGTTTTACTACAGAGATCAGTTACAAATGTATAAACACTTTCATCTACTGGCTTATGTAGTGGTTGCACAAAATACACAAAATACACAAACAATGTATTCCAACACCACCACTCAAAAACGACTCCTTTTGTTAGTTTCATTTCGGATCTCAGTTCTATAAATCCATTTCTTGTAAGTGTCTCCTGTCCTCATCAGCAGCTCTGATCCACTTTAGTTTCTCATGAGTTGGAAGTCTTTTCATCTCATCCCTTGAATCTAGCTCTGGTTTTAATGTTACACAAGCAACATAGGACAGACATTTGGCTAGGATGCCTTTATTGCTTTGGTGGATTTCCTGAATGAAGCCTCTTGTGGCCTAGTTTCTTCCTTTACTTATCTTCATGTGCCACTGATGTGGAATTATCCTCACTTTGAAGTGTTTGTGTTAGTTCATGACATTGTTTTTTTTTTTTACTTTCAATATATTTTATTTGAATCAAGCAAATATGTTAACAAGAAAAGGAACATTGCATCAGGAATTTTGACATTGAATCTTGAATAGATTGAGTCTTGCAAGAGGTTGATTGCTACAAATATCACTCCGTTAATGTCAAACGTATCAAACATATCAATTAAATAAGTAATAATAGCCATTATACATAATGGTACAATCATAGTGTCAAAAAGGGAGAGAAGAACTGGTTCAATTATTGAGAAACATAGGAACTCCCCTTAGCAGGAGTTATAATCCGTATTTTAGTAGGCTCCTCATAGAGGGAAGATAACCCAGTCCAAGATATCAGATTACATGTGCCAAGATATCTTCAAATATAATAGGATGAGATAGCCAAGTAATGAGAACTTGGGGAGAGAGAAAAGCGAAAGACCCAGAGGTGGGAGAAAGGAAAGAAAAGGTTGATAGTTCATGAAATTTTGAACACAGTGAAGTTTCATTGACAATTACACTTCTACTAATGCTTACCTTGTTTGTGTCTTGGTGTACAATTCTGTATCCCTTTAGAGATTTACTGTACCCCACAAGTACATCTTCCTTTGTGCAAGCATCCCATTTTGTATGTTTTTCTTTTGAAAAATGCACATAGGCTTTATTTACTTCCAAAAATTTTAAGATGGTTCAAAATTTGAACTCCCACAGTTCATATGGAGTTTTCTGAGTTGATTTTGGAGATAGCATGCGGTCATAATTGCCTCCCCCCCAGTATGTAGTTGGCATATCTGTATCAAACAGCATGGTTCTTCCACTCTCACATAAAGTACTGTTCATTATTTCTGCAACCCCATTTTGTTCTGGGTTGTATGGTACAGTAGTTTGAAATATTATGACCCAATTTCTGAGAATCGCCTGCATGTTAACTACCATCTGTATATTAATTTCCATTGTCTGTGTGCAATACACTCTGCATTTTGCCAAATGTGTTTCTTACTTGAGCCACATACTGTTAAAGATTTTCTGGAACTTCCCTTTTGTTGTGTAACAGATATAGTGTAGTATACGTGGCGTAATCTAAAAAAGTGAGAAAATACCTCTTCTTTCCTGGAGTAAATTTTCCATTGGACCACAAAGATCTGAATGAATAAAATCCAGAGGTTTCTTAGCTCTACTATCACTCTGCTTTGGAAAGGCTTTTCTTGTAACTTTTTTCTTTTATACTACTTTTCTATGGGTGGGTGTCTGGGCTTATAACCTGTTAGGCCTTTTTTGACACTTTTGTTTACATGTAAAAATCTGTATTTTTTTGCAATAAAAATAAGTTAGAACCCCCAACATTATTTTTTATTTTATAAAGCAGAGGCCCTAGAGAATAAATTGGTGGGTGTTGCAATTTATTTATGTTACACGTTATTTGCACAGTGGTTTTTCAAACACATTTTTTGTGGAAATTTTAATGCTAAAAAACACAATATATACCGTATTTATCGGCGTATAACATGCACAGGCGTATAACACGCACCCTAACTTTAAGAGGAAAGTTTCAGGAAAAAAACTTTCCACAGCCCTCTGCGTATAACACGCAGGCACAGTTTACCCTCTATTTTCAGGGTAAAAAAGTGAGTGTTATACGCCAATAAATACAGTAATCCAATTTTTTTTATAATATATAAAAGATGAGGTTATGCCAAGTAAATAGATACCAAACATGTCACGTGACAAAAGACGTAAATTTTACTATCTATAGGCGAGGCTTTAAAAGCCTTTACAGGTTACCACTTTAGAGGTATAGAGGTCTAGTGCTAGAATTACTGCCCATAATATGATGTTCGCAGGGGTACCTCACATGTGTGGGATGATCGCTGTTTGTGTGCATGCGAGATTGATGCGTGTCCCCGTTCTAGTGCGCAAAGACAAACACACGCATCAATCTCGGATGCACACAAACAGCACTTACATATTTTTTTTATACGATCTTCACAATTTTTACACTGTTGCTCTACATTTTTTTGTAATCACTTTTATTGCTGTCACAAGGAATATAAACATCTTTTGTGACAGCAATAGGCATGTGACAGGTACTCTTTATGGAGGGATCTGGAGTCTACAAGACTCCAAATCCCTCCTCTGCCCTTAAATGTATTTAAAACAACATGATCAGTGTTTTTGAATACTTTAGATTTTTTTTAAATAGCGAGTTTGATATCCAGGAAATCTAGAAGTGATGTTATGTCATTGTTTCTGGGTTATATGTATATATATGTATTTTATTTAATATTTACCTTCACATCACTGTTTTATACTTTGATATACAGCTATACATGTACCAATAAAATTATTTACCTTTCCATCCATGTGCTTCATACAAAGTCCCACTCCCCACTTTTCTTTTTATACAATAGGGATGGAGGTAGATGGCCAATGGCTTTTGCCTCATTTAAAGTCCCAATTTCCCTTTCTATAGTCGCTTCTGGGTTACTGTCATGAACAGCCGATCAAAGCCAAATCCGGCTTTTCTTGGCTGTCTGGCCAGCCGGTAGAAGTGTAGGCTGGTCGCTCGGGTTCCCAAGTGGGATGGGAAAGCCCAAGCAAGCCGTAGGGCGCCTCCTCCCACTGCTGGCAATAGCACCATCAGCCTGTTCATAGATGGATCGCATCTTGGCCAGTACCTGCTGAACCGGCCAAGATTCAATCTATCTATGACCGGCTTTAGACGAAATACCTGACGTTGTCTTGTTCTCTTTTGAGGAACTGTGATCGGTGTAAAAGAAATACATATGTTTAACATAGCTAATCTATAGGTGTTTAGAAGACTCTGTATGGAAAAAGTCTAGTATACTTATAATAATAGCTTTGTTCCCCTATGCAAGGAATTTCCCAAATCTGGTGCTATCCTAATGGCACTATGCTTGAAGGCATAAGAGAATTATGCGCTGTTATCAGTGATGTGTAGAAGTATCTGGTCCTTTCTGGTCAATCTCCTCACCAAGACATCAGACCATGTGGGCATTGTGACATAGTTGTTTTATCAATGTAGTGCAGGCATACAATAATTCCAGGTACAGTTACATTCAGATAAAGTAAGAAGCAAGTAGAAAAAGCCCAGTTGTAGCTCAACAATGGAAGTGAAGCTCAAATCCAGTTTTTATTAATGTAAAATTCTATACCAATTGTCACATAATCATAGACCTATATTTTTGTGAAATTCTAGAGTACCTTAATGCCCCATACACACGATTGTTTTTCATGCCGTTAAAAATGCCATTTTTAAAAATGGGCATTAAAACCTATCGTGTGTATGCCCCAGAGCATTTTTAACGACGTGAAAAATGGGCATTAAATATTTCGAACATGCTCTATTTTTTCACGTCGTTTTTCATGTTGTTTTTTTTAACGACGTGAAAAACGATAGTGTGTATGCTTTAACGATGTGAAAAAAAACGTGCATGCTCAGAATCAAGTATGAGACGGGAGCGCTCGTTCTGGTAAAACTAGCGTTCGTAATGGAGATAGCACATTCATCACACAGTAACGGACTGAAAAGCACGAGGCTGAAAAGCGCGAATCGTCGCTCAACAAACTTTACTAACATGAAGGGTGGTGCCATTCGAACGGAACTTCCCCTTTATAGTGCCGTCGTACGTGCTGTACGTCACTGCGCTTTGCTTGAGCGTTTTTTTTAATGATCGTGTGTACGCAAGACAGGCTTGAGAGGAAACATGAAAAAAAAACGACAAGAAAAACGTCGGTTTAAAAAACGCATGAAAAATGATCGTGTGTATGGGGCATAAGGCCTATGATTACATGCTGATTATTGTGGAATTTTATGGCAATAAAACTTAGATTTAAAAATCAATCTTGTAGTGGCACGGATTCGCTTGCTTGCATACAATTGTAGATGAATTTCTGATCTTCTTTACATAAAGAGCCTTCAAAAAGAGGAATGGATTGCTATATGTAATCAGAGGTTGTGAAACTGAGCCTTTATACAGTATATTCACTTGTTAAAATGTGAAATCTACTTAGGGTAAAGGTGAGCATTAGCAGTTTGTTTTATAGCTACATCTACCCACCCTTACTTTAATTTCCTCCATCCTTTTATCTTGCCCCCTTTCCACAGCACCCCCCCCCCTTTTTTCCTCTTCCCTCTTTTGTCTTTTGATCCCTTTCTTCTCTTCCTAAACTTGTTTGCCCTTTTTATTTATTTTTATCATACTTAATTTTATTTGTTTGTAATTATTTTGCCTCAGTAAGTTTAAAAAGCTAAACTTGACATCCCTAAAAGCTAGGTATGTCAAGTTCCTTTGTTGTAGTGACTGTTCAGTCTGGAACTACAAAACTATGGAGGTGTGGCTGTTCTTTTTTTATCATACATTTTTTATTAATCTTTTCTGGGATAATGCACTAGGCCTGTGCGCTCTCCTTTTAGTGTAGCGGGTATTTAAATTTAAGGTAAGCATCTGGGTGGTAGTGTAACCCAGATGCACTGATTATTGTATATGGAGGACTCTGGTGGTGTGAGGTTCCCTGGGGTCTGAGGGTGGCGCTGTTGCCCTGGGCCGGGGGTTGAACCCTCACTGCAACACTGTACTCTTTTTGTCCCTTTCCAGCAGTTGTACAGCGGGGCGGGGAACCTGCTGTGACGCTGGGGAGAGGAGATAAAGGGGGCGGACGCCCTGAGCACGGGGTTCAGAGTCGGAGGACACCGCCGCACCCAGGCACCTTCGGCCTGGGTGCGGGCATTCCGGAGTTCCGGGCACAGGGGCCCTTGACCTGGCCGGAGCGGGAGATGGAGTCCATCCCAAGCACCTTTAGCCCTGGGGTGAGGTACTATTGAGGAGGCCTGGGACCCAGTACCTTCAACTGGGTTCCGCAAGGGTGGAGGAGTCCGAGGGGCCCTAAGGTGTTGGGCGCCCGAATCTGAGACGAGGAGGCCGGGGAGTGTAACCCTTCCGAACAGCCCGGTGCAGCATTTGCCGGTGTTGGTGGGGCCTCCGGTAACTCTCTCGGAAGGATGTCTTCCCTCTGACTGAGGCCACAGCTTAAAGAAGGTAACTCCTGTTTCATGTTCATCAGAGTTGCTGGTAGAGACTCAGAAAAGGAAAGAAGTACATTCACAACCACTGTGCGCCATAACCGTTGGTGATATCTCAATGGTTTAGTTTGATTAAGGATTGTGCTTTGACCTGCTCCCCACCTATACTGAACTGTTCGTTGGTCACAACCTGTCTGTGCTAAGTGACGATTTATTGCTGTTAAAGAATAAATAAGATTTGGACCTTTTCAGTGGTGTGGAACTCTGGTTACTGGGAGCAAAGGGGGGTCAGTTAGAGGAAAGATTTGACCCTGGGTTATACACACAACCGGATGGTAAATACGTTCGGGCCTTCACCTCTATCTAGAAGAGGACATGGGCCGTGGTGGATCTCATCCCTCCTCCCAGGTTCCCCTAGACAAGACAGCAAGCCGAGAGGAAGAAGGGGTGAGCCCGCTATATGTGGGGGCATCGTGTCCGGGATGTGTGTTATACCGTCTGAATTTGAACTTTGCTGCCCGAAAGAGTTCCGAGTAGGTCGGCCATATTGGCCAATGCGCCACGAGGCACACCATAGCTGTGCAGTTCGTGGGTGGGGAGAAGAGAAAGCCCGCGAACAAGTGCAGAGTATGGGAGGAGTCTGGCCACGTGGAAGGACACACGTGGAGATTCCGGCACGGATTGGGCAGTGCGCAATGAAGCAGCAGACAGTCAGGATGACCTCAAATACTCTGTGGATTTCTGTTCCTTCTACAGCGGAGATTACTTCTTTTGCTGCTACAATCATGGACACAGGAATAAGGCTAAGGCCCCGAGGACGTTTGGCTCTGTACACATGCAGAGACATAGAGGCCCTCGGTGTGATCTGTCCCGGCTGTTCGGGACTGGTGGTCCACTTGAAGCCGTTCGGGCGATGTGAGGCTTGCAAGAAATTCCTTTTTGAGGTGGAGCCATCCACAGAAAGGCCTCGCGCCTACCACCTCAACTACCTCACAGGTACTGCCACTCCGGAGGGAGAGATCGAAGCCTATGCGGGCATTCCTGTGCGCACTGACCAGGGCGAAGTGAAGGCCCCAGCGGAGACTGAAAGAGAGAAATCCGAGGATGCTGCCTCGGTCACCACAAGCTCCCTGCTCCCACCACCGAAGAGGAAAGTTGGCCGGGTGATGGCATCCTATGGTCGTGGAAGAGCTTCGCCCCATTGCTTGCCTGGCCTGGATGGATCCGGAGGGAAGAGCCCTGGACGTCCTTGTTCTACTAAAGGCCCAGGTGAGCCAGGGGTTGGGACTGTGTGTGTGGTTGGAGGTGTCGGCAGCCCACAGTCGGTGGGGGCCATTCAGGGGAGTGATTCCGTATCCACTGGGAATTACCTGCCCGGGGAGTTTTATGACACCTCCAACCTGGAGTCATTATCTGATGCCGGTGATGACGGGGAGATTGATGAGATCTTTCATAAGAAGGGATGGGACAAGATGCCGCTACCCTCGTCCCATGCAACAAGGGACCCACCTATGTCCATTGGGGATAGTACACCTCGGGTGGAGGCCTCGGAGCCTAGGGAGGAATCTGGTCCCCTGTCTGCCCTTCCACTTCCTGAATCATCAGATGTTTCACCTGCTCCTGTTGTGGGAGTGCAACGTGCATCACTGCGGGCTCCTAAACCCAAATCAACAGAGGTAGTGAAAGTACCTCGTCATCCAGAATCCATCGTTCTACCTGGAGAGGGAGACCGTGCCACAATGCCACCTTTGGCCAGGCTGCCGCGTCTCTTTTGTCAAAAGGTTGCCTGTGAATATGGGTGGGAATACCCATATTTGCCACGAGAATTGCTCTATGAGGTGGAAGTCTTGCGGCAGCGGTGGTACAATGAGTTCGTCTGGACAAAGCTTAAGGTACCTCACACACGCAGATACCTCTCGTGTTCACCTATAGTTACCAGAAAATTCAAGGACTGTAAGGCAGAGTGGATGTTAGGGAGGCACATCCATGCTGACAGGGTGATTATCTGCCGCAAGGATGGAGAGAACATTGAATATAAAGTGGAGACCTTTGACAAGCATTTAAAACCTTTGTTCCTGCCGCACCCAAAGTTCTACTTATAGGAGAAAAAGACTCATTTATATTCTCTTTTATTGCTGAATACAGGGACTGTGCTCTAACTTTTTTTACTTGGGATGTTTTACTCTTTGGAGAATTGGGAGCTGTTACTGTTGTTTGTGCTCCCTCCTTCTCCTCCCATCAAGGAAAAGAAATCAGTGACTTTGGGGCATAGCCAGTATAGGGTCACAGCACAGAGAAGTAAAAGTTCATCTGGATCTGACAAGTGTCTTTACCGCGGCATTGCCACCAGGTGGCGATGTTGCGCAATGATTGTTTGTTTTACACTCTGCACTATACTTATTGGAGTGAATGGGTTTCTTTACGAATAGACCCATTCACTCCAAGAAAACACATACATTGTGCTAGGATGTGTGTCTTTTCTTTTTCCCCTCTGCAGGAGACTCATATATCAAGGCTGCTGAGAATGGGGTGGTTCTTAGATAGCAGGGGGGCGGGGGGGAATGTTAATGTGTAAAATATCTGAGTATTTTTCAAAAAAAAAAAAAGTTCATTGTTTGTATTCTTGTTTTCCTTTCCCATTCTAGGTTCTGGCACAATTCATGGCTAAGTTTGTAGGGCTTGGTTCTGCCTGTAGTTTGGTCTCTGGGTTGAACTCATGTTGCCACTCTTTGGAAGACATGGGTTTGCACCAGACACTGGGGACCAGTGTCAAATCACCAGGGGGAGAGTGTAGCGGGTATTCAAATTTAAGGGAAGCATCTGGGTGGTAGTGTAACCCAGATGCACTGATTATTGTTTATGGAGGACTCTGGTGGTGTGAGGTTCCCTCGGGTCCGAGGGTGGCGCTGTTGCCCTGGGCCGGGGGTTGAACCCTCACTGCAAGACTGTACTCTTTTTGTCCCTTTCCGGCGGTTGTACAGCGGGGCGAGGAGCCTGCTGTGACGCTGGGGAGAGGAGATAAAGGGGGCGGACGCCCTGAGCACGGGGTTCAGAGTCGGAAGACACCGCCGCGCCCATGCACCTTTATTGCTGTTAAAGAATAAATAAGAGTTGGACCTTTTCAGTGGTGTGGAACTCTGGTTACTGGGAGCAAAGGGGGGTCAGTTAGAGGAAAGACTTGACCCTGGGTTATACACACGCCCGATGGTAAATACGTTCGGCCTTCACCTCTATCTAGAAGAGGACATGGGCCATGGTGGATCTCATCCCTCCTCCCAGGTTCCCCTAGACAAGACAGCAAGCCGAGAGGAAGAAGGGGTGAGAGGGGTGAGCCCGCTACAGTTTTTTGTTATTTTAGTGATGATAGGACATCCATGGTCCTAGAGGTCAGCAAGGCTTCAAGAGATTGTCCATATGTGCAGTGGAAAAGTACTTATACCCTACTTTGCTACCATACTTATGTTCTAGAAACTATAAAGCCCTGTACACACGATCGGATTTCCTATGGATTCTAATCCGATGGATTTTTCCATCGGAAATCCGATGAAGCTGACTTCCACCAGTCTTGCCTACACACCATCAGTCAAAAATCCGACCGTTCCAAACGCTGTGACGTAAAACACTCCGACAAGCCGAGAAAAATGAAGTTCAATGATTCTGAGCATGCGTGGGTTTTTTCTCCGATGGAGTTCCACACAGACGATCGGAATTTGATATCGTTTTTTTCCCATCGGATAAATTAAAAACATGTTCTATTTTTTCTCACCGATGGAAAAAAGACCGATGGGGCACATACACGATCAGTTTGTCCGATGAGAAAAGTCCATCGGACTGTTTTCATAGGTAAAACTGATCGTGTGTACACGGCATTACTGTTGTTGGGTATTTATTTATGGTATTGTAGAAATGCACTTTGCTGGATGGGTGAACAGTACTGTACGTATGCCATTTGGAGTTGATGTTCAGATATACACACAATGTTTTTACAATGTATTTATTGCAATAAATACATTCTTATTGATAATTGATTGATAATTTTAAAAAAATGCCAAAGGGTGGCACCTACGTTCATGTAGATTAGCTGGTTTCTCCATTAGCTGGTTTCTACATGAATGTGACCATCTGTCAACATCAACATATTCTACCAAAGTGACTGCAAGTAGCCCATAAGCACTCTGGGGTACAATGCTTTACATAAGTATGCACTCTTCTGTTATTTATTCGCATTTTGTAGTGTTATAACCTGGAATTGCAATTGACTTATTGGGATTGTTACTATTGGATTAACCTGATTTACAGAAGTTTGAATGTGCAAAATATTATTTTTGAATATATTGATGTTGTTGTTATTGTGACTACCAGGTAGCGCCACCTTTGGCTGCTATTACAGTTGTAATTCTTCTTGGATATGTCCCTACTAGCTTTTCACAACTGGGTATTGTCATTTTTTGCTTTAGTTCTTGGTCAAATTACTCTAGCTCAGAAAAGGTAGATGGGGACAGACATTTTCATGTTAAAGTTTTTTATTGAAAGAGATGTAACAGAAATGTACAGAACATACATTTATATTGGTTGTAGAACATTGACTACATATTTCTATTATAAAGAATAAGTAGTAAATTCATGGTCTACAATGTGCATATTGCTATATAGTTTCTAAGGACTAAGCAGAAATCAACGGTGGATACATCCACGCACTAAATGTATGTTACAGTAGATGGTAAGATAACGAACAAACAAATATTATTTGGTTTAGTACAATTGAGAACTAATTACATAGTGCAATATTATAATGCCGCTTAGATAATGCTTTTCAAATAAAAATAAAGATCTAAGTGAACTTTAAATGGACGTAAAAGATAGCGTAAAAATGACATGAAAATAGAAATGGATAAGTAGGTAACCTAAAAATAAGTAGAATAGGATAGTAGGAAAGTAGAGGGAGGGGGGTATAGGAGTCCACTCGGATGGCTCGAGTTCATTGGTCTTTGACCTGTGTGTTACAACAGGATAATAGAGTGTTCACGATATGATCCACCTGCTACCATGGCATGAGAATCAAGTCTTCGCGGAATGAAGATAGGTGATATTTAATCCATGGGTTCCATAACTTTTCAAAGATTGGAATTTGATCTCTTTCTATGGCTAGCATTTTGGCGTGAGCCATAAATTCATTGACTCTACGTATGGTCTCGGCTATTTCCAGTTTAGGGGTCTTCCATGCTTTTGCAATTGTTTGTTTGGCTGCCGTAAACAATTGAGTGAGAAGTTTAAATTGTTTATATGTGATGTAATCTGGTTTTAAATTGAGCAAGGCCGTGGCTGGGTCAGGATGTATAGTGAAGCCAAATATTCTGGAGGCAGTTTCAAATATCTGTTCCCAGTATAATTGTATCAACGGGCAAGACCACCAAATGTGTAGGTGGGTGCCCGGGTCGGGAAAGCCCCGGAAGCATTGGCCTGTTTGGTTTGGCGTAAATTTCGCCAATCTATAGGGAACGAGGTACCAACGGGTTAGAACTTTATAGTTGGTTTCTACCGCCAAAACATATGGTGAAGAAGATTTTGTTATAGACCATATTTTGGACCAATCAGCCACATCGAATTCTCTTTCCAGGTCCTCCTCCCATTTACGTGCATAAGGTGGTTTGTCTAAACCTGGGTAAATTGTAATGTGGGTGTATATTGACGATATTAGTCCTCTTGAATGGGGGTCTTTTAAACATGCAGATTCAAATATTGTAAGTTGGGATAAAGGGGTGTCAGTAATTAACAAAGGTGCGTAAAAGTTTTTAATTTGGAGATATCTGAAAAGTTCAGAGTTCGGCAAGTTATAGGTGTCACAAAGGGTAGGAAACGTATGAAAAGATGATGTAGAGGTTAGGTAATTAAGCCGAGTAATATTCAATGAATTCCATACCCTAAATGACTTGGGTGAGACCCATGCTGGGTAAAAAGCAGGGTTTTGAAGGAATGATAAGAGAGGGTTGTGAGGTGATTGTAGCTAAAAAGTGTTTTATAATAGGGTTACTTAGGGTTTTTCTTTCTTTAGGGAGGAGCCATAGTACATTGGATATGGTATAGATAGAGGGTCACATTCTGCTGCTTCTATTATTACCCATATAGGTATATCGTCATTAGTGTGATATTTAGTGAGGCTGGCAATATGTGCCGCTCTATAATAATTAGCAAAATTAGGGAACCCAAGGCCTCCCTTAAGTTTCGGTAAATAAAGTGTATGTAACGATACACGGGGTTTTTTGGAGCCCCAGACATAGTTTGATGTTTTTCTTTGGAGTATTCTAAGATAATAAGATGGGATAGGGATTGGTAAGACTCTAAATAAGTAGAGTATTTTAGGGAGAATTGTCATTTTGACTGCGTTAATTTTACCTATCCATGAAATTGGGAGATGTGTCCATTGTTGTAAAAGAGTTGTTATTTGTTTGAGGAGTGGGGGATAGTTTGCTGCAAAGAGATCTAAGTATGAGGCTGTTAGGTGAATCCCTAAATAGGGGATTGACCTCTCAGTCCATATGAAAGGAAGTGCAGTTTTGGCCGAGTCTGATTCTACTTTAGTGAGGGATATATCTAGGGCCATGGATTTTTTGGGGTTTATTGTAAGTCCCGAAATCACTGCAAATTTATCTAAAACGGATAGAAGATTAGGTCCAGAGACTTGTGGGGATGATAGAAATAGGAGTATGTCATCCGCAAATAGGCATAATTTATGATGGTATCCAGCTAATTCGATGCCTGTGATTGTCGGATCTGTGCGGATTCGTTGAGCTAGGGGTTCTATTAGGAGGGCGAATAGGAGGGGGGAGAGTGGACATCCCTAACGCGTTCCTCTTTCTATATTAAAGGAATTAGATTTATAGCCTGCGTATTTTATATATGCAATTGGTTTGTTATAGAGTGCTTCTATCCATGTTAGGAAGTGAGGGCCAAAACCCAATTTTTGTAATGTGTAATTAAGGTACGGCCAGGCTATGGAGTCAAAGGCCTTTTTTATATCTAGGGACAGAAAACAGGAGGGTATACGTCGTTTTTTGGCTATGTGGGCTAGCAATACGGCCCGACGGACATTGTCTCCCGCCTGCCTCTTTGGCATGAATCCTACTTGATCCTTATGGATGAGCTTGCCTATTATTCTATTTAGTCTTTTGGCCAATATTTTGGCTAAGATTTTGATATCTAGGTTCAGAAGGGAAATTGGGTGAAAGTTTGTACATAGGGTATCATCCGTGAGAGGTTTTGGGATCATACAAAGAATGGCGGTCAGGGTTTCCTGTCTAAAGGATTCTCCTTTCAATAGTACATTGAAGGCGTCTGCTAAGATTGGTGATAATATGTCTGTATAGGTTCTGTAATATAAAGCTGAGTAGCCATCTGGGCCTGGTCTCTTGTTTATTTTTAATTCTTTAATAGCCTTGGCGACATCTTCTGGTGAAATAATTTCTTCTAGGATTTTATTTTGGTCAGGGGAAAGTCCTGGCAAATGTAAGTCGGAGAAAAATGTATCTGCAGCTAGCGGGTCAAAGTTATTAGATGAAGCATATAATGAGGATAGGTGGGAATGAAATTTTTTGACCATTTTGTGAGGGTTGCATGTGTATACTTCCTTTGCTAGTTTTAGCCGAATTGGTTTAAAGGGTTTGTTTAGGGAGTTGAGTGTTCTTGCAAGGTATGTCCCGGGCTTATTAGCTTTCATGAAGCGGTTAAATCTTGAGCGTTTATAGGATTTTTCTACGGCTTCTGTGAGAAATAAGTTGTATGCAGTACGGGTCTTGTCTAATCGGGATTTAGTTAATGTGGATGGATTTTCTTGGTGGGATATAAAGGCCGTGTTAAAATCCATTTCCAGTTTACGGGCAAGGGTTTTCCGTTCTCGTTTAAATATAGCTGATTGTTTCTGGATTGTGTTGCGTATCACAGGTTTATGGGCTTCCCATAGAGTTAGCATACTAATTTCTGGGCTAGAGTTAAGGGTAATGTATTCTTTTATGTCTTGTTCAATAGTTTGGCGATAAGCTGGGTGTTTGAGTAGAATGTCTGGGAGATTCCAAGTACGATCATGGCCTTTGGGTAATAATGATTTAATGGAGGTGAGTACAGCATTATGGTCAGACCATGGAATGGGGACTATGTCTGCAGCAATGATTTCAGGGAGCATGCCTATAGTTAGAAATATATGATCAATCCTTGAAAATGTTTTGTGGGGATGGGAATAGTATGTGTATTTCCGTGTAGTGGGGTTGGCTTCTCTCCATGAATCTACTAAATTATGTTTGGATAGGATTTGTGAGAAGGACTTCTTGACATTTGTTTGTGATGGTGTGTACGGGGATTTATCCAGAAATGGGAGGAGGACCTGGTTGGAGTCACCACATAGCATAACTGTTCCTATTTTATGATCATTCACTACTTGTAATAAATGTGACATAAATGGATTGGGTTGTTTATTTGGTGCATAATAAGAAACTACTAGACTTGTGCACAACGGAAAAATTCGTTCCGTTTCGGTTCGTTTCTTTCCGGTCCTGTTGATTCGTAATCATTCGTAATTTTGCTAGACGGGATTTTTCGTGTTCGGACTCATTCGTATTTTTGCAAGCGACATTTTTCGTTGAATTTTTTGTTGCTTTATAATTCGTACTTTCGGTAGAGTACGTTGTTTTTCGTTGATTCTGGACACAACTCCTACTTTCGTAACTTTTTTTGGGTTCGTTGATTCGTAATTTTCCGTGTCTCTCTCACAACGACGCTGCCTATTATGCCTAATGTGCTTCGAATGGATTTGTACTTTTCTAAATAGATAGCGGTTATTTGTAACGATTCGAAATCTCGTATTTTACTTTCGTTTTTTACATGCGGCTATAGGCTCCGCCCCTGTACATCATTTTGAGAGGGTTCAGCACGGTGAGGGAGAAGCAGAGAGCAGAGCAGAGTGTTATTGTGCTTCGAATGGATTCAAAATCTCGTATTTTACTTTCGTTTTTTACATGCAGCTATAACCTCCGCCCCTGTACACCATTTTGAGAGGGAGTTCAGCACGGTGTGGGAGAAGCAGAGAGCAGAGCAGAGTGAGTGTTATTGTGCTTCGTATGGATTCGTACATTCGTAACTTTTTCATAACGAATTATGCCGAAGACATTCGGGCATTCGCTATTTGCGGTATAATTTATTTCGGATTCGGTCTTATTCGTAATTGCTTTGTTCGGAAATTCGAATGCTTCCGAATGTCCGAAAGTCGCTAAATTCGGACGAATTTCAATTCGTTACGAAACGAATTGCACAAGCCTAGAAACTACAGTTATTGCGGTATCCACTATGTGACCCGTAAGAATTAAGTATCGTCCTTCAGGATCTTTTATTTGTGATTGGAGTATAAATGGGGTAGAACGATGGAAGGCTATGAGAGTACCCCGTTGCTTGGAGGCAGCCGAGGCCGTGTAGGTTTGCGGATAGAAATGGGATATAAATTTGGGTGTGGTGGTTTTTGTGAAGTGAGTTTCTTGTAAACAAACTATGTGTGCCTTTTTGGCATGAAATACGCGGAAGGCCTTGGTTCGTTTTTGAGGAATGTTCAGTCCCTGAACATTCAGGGACAAAATGTTTAATGGTGCCATGGTAGTAGGGTGGGTAAGGAGGACTTACCTGTTGCCAAGTAATTTGTGTTATTCAATGCGATCCGAGTGGACACGAAGAGGGGGAAGGAAAGCAGATAGAAGATGAATACTAGAGTGATAGAATGGAATAAAATTTGACTGATTAGACAAAATAATACATATACTAACATAAAGACACATTTAAGTGTTTTCCGCAAGTGGGGAAATAGCGCCTCCGTCAGACTTCCACATGTTTTATGTGGTCGAATGCGGGAGGCAAAGTAGGGCGCACGGATCTCCCGTTCAAAAGGGGGGGAGAGCCATCTGAAAAGAATAATACGATAAAGAATAATTCGTTAACCTAATAATGCATATGAAAACTGTTAAGATTATAGGTAAATACTCCAGTGGAGGGACTATAGGGGTGACAAAAATTTAAGAAAATCTGCTGATTGCTCCAGGATCTCCTGGTGAGGAAGCTACCTAAACTATAGGGGTGATAATAAAGGGTGAGGATAGAGCAGGAATTGGGGGTCCTCCTTTACACACTAGGAGTAATAACTAAACTGTCGGCTAGGGGAAATAATAAAAAAGATCCCCAAAGGTAAATAATACTGTTGTTCTATTAGTTCCCATTCAGTAATATAAGATCAATCATATCACTTACAAAGAGGGGGGACTGGTAAAATAAGTATGACCTATGTTCTTTAATAGTCTAGTGAACGTCAGGAGAAACTATATAATGTTCTTCTTCAAGAACCAGAAAATCTAGGATAGCAGGACTTTTGCTTACCCTAAGTTATGCTAAAAAAAAAAAAAAACTAGATCAAAAAAGACAAAAAAAGATAGAAAAAACTTTAGCCGTATGCTGGTTAGCATTTTTAGTATTTAAGCTTAACTGGAAAACTATGAGCAATCAGTATAAGTGAAAAGGGACTGCATCAGGGGCAACACTTATTATTGTGCATTAGTTTGTTAATAAGTGCTATGTGTCGCACAATATGTCTTCAAAAGGTCCATAGCAGGGTAGAAGTGAACAGGTTGGTTTCTTTGAGGTTTCTGTCAGTCCATTGAATCTTCTCTTTCCTGAGGAGGAGATGTATGACGACTTCTCTTGTGGGATGGATGATTTCCATTTTCCAAATTGGATTGGGAGTGATGCCCTTTGGATGAAAGGGGCATTGCTCTACTCTGCAGAGAGGTATTTCTTGGATCTGGATACATTAAATGTAGATCTATGAGTGTTTGTTGAAGTTCTTCATAGGTTCTGCAAGTGCATCTTTTCCCTTTATAGGCGAATCGTAAAGAGAATGGGAATCCCCATTGATATGGGATATCATGGCTTTGGACTTCCTGAAGAAGGGGTTTTAATGCTCTTCTCTTAGAAATTGTAGTTTGGGACAAATCAGCAAACAGTTGGTATTCATGTCCTTGAAAATTTAACTGTTTTTTATCTCTGGCTGATGACAGAAGCAGTTCTTTTGTGCGGTAGTAGTGTAGTTTCACTATGATGTCCCGTGGAGGACCGTGGAGGACCGTCAGGTTTTTTAGCAGCAAGTGCTCGATGAATTCTGTCAAATTCCATTCTTTCAATGGGAATGGCTGGTTGCAATTCCTGGAACAGTGCAGTAATTGTAGATTGCAGGTCAAGAATTGCCTCATGGATACCCCTGATTCGCAAATTGGACCTCCTGTCCCTATTCTCATGGTCTTCTAGCTTGTTGTGAAGCAAGATATTTTCCTCTTTGAGATTTTCAAGTTCCATTGAATGTTCCAGAGAAATATTTTCTAAGTCCTCAGTTTTTATCTCTAATGCCCCATACACACGATCGTTTTTCATGCCGTCAAAAATGCCATTTTAAAAAATGGCCATTAAAAATGATCGTGTGTAGGCTCCAGAGCATTTTTAACGACGTGAAAAACGGCCATTAAAAATTCCGGACATGCTCTCTTTTTTCACGTCGTTTTTCATGTCGTTTTTTTTAACGACGTGAAAAACGATAGTGTGTATGCTTTCACGACGTGAAAAAAAACTCGCATGCTCAGAATCAAGTATGAGACGGGAGCGATCGTTCTGGTAAAACTAGCGTTCGTAATGGAGATAGCACATTCATTACACAGTAACGGACTGAAAAGCGCGAATCGTCGCTCAACAAACTTTACTAACATGAAGGGTGGCGCCATTCGAACGGAACTTCCCCTTTATAGTGCCGTCGTACGTGTTGAACGTCACTGCGCTTTGCTTGATCGTTTTTTTTAATGATAGTGTGTACGCAAGGCAGGCTTGAGAGGAAACATGAAAAAAAACGAGGAGAAAAACGTCGGTTTAAAAAATGACATTAAAAACGATCGTGTGTACGGGGCATAAGGCAGCTGTACGCTTACCAATTTCCCTTATCTCTCTTGTGAGGTTTGAGGTAATTTGATCAGATGTCTGCTTTAGTGCTTTATGGAGCATATTTTCAAATTGTTTAAATATGGCTGGAGTTATTTGTGAGGTCTGAGGAGAGTCTTGTTTGGTAAATAAATCATTGTCAGAGTCAGCTGAGAATATAGGCTGTGACTAGTGATGAGCCGAACACCCCCGGGTTCGGTTCGCACCAGAACCCGCGAACGGACCGAAAGTTCGAACGAACATTAGAACCCTATTAAATACAATGGATGCGAACGTTCGAATTCTAAAGTGCTAATTATAACAACTATTATGCATGTTATTGTCATAAATAGGGTTTGGGAACCCGGGTTCTGCACCAGGGGACATGTATCAATGCAAAAATAAGTTTTAAAAACGGTCGTTTTTCGGGAGCAGTCATTTTAATGATGCATAAAGTGAAAAAAAATAAGTCAAATATTCCTTTAAATATCGTACCTGGGGGGTGTCTAAAGTATGCCTGTGAAGTGCCACGTGTTTCCCGTGTTTAGAACTGTCCCTGCACAAAATGACACTTCTAAAGGAAAAAAAAGCCATTTAAAACTGCTTGCGGCTTTAATGTAATGTCTGGTCCCGGTAATATGGATGAAATTCTTTAAGAAAAATGGCATAGCTACCCCATGACCCCCCCCCCCCTACCCCAGCCCATTACCAGCCCCTTTGGGTCTTGTATGGATATTAAGGGGAACCCCGCACATAAAATAAAAAAGGCCCTATATACTCTGAACAGCCGTATACAGGCGGTGCATACAAGACAGGGACTGTAGGTTTGTTCTTATGTAGAATCTGTTTGTAATTTTGAACAGGTACATTGTTGAAGTGTAGCTCCAGCCCAAAAATCTATTTTTAAACTTTTTGGGAAACATAGGTAAGGGTTATCACCCCTGTAACATTTGTTTTGCTGTCTGTGCCCCTGTTCAGAACATTTCACCTCACTTTCCGTCCCAATGACAACTGTTTTTGAAATGTGGTGTTTTTCTTGAAACAAGGATTGCTGATAAAGCATCAGTACAGATGAGACCCCTTTCTCCCATATTTATTCTTACAGGAGAGAATTTTCCTTTCTAGGGGTAGATTTCCTCTCACTTCCTGTTGTCTTCTTTCGTTTGCAAGTAGGAGTCGTTTGTAAGTTGGATGTTTGAAAGTAGGGACCTGCCGTATATACTCTGCAGAAATAGGCCCCTTAGTTGTTGGTGTTGGCACAACACTGTAAGCACTCAGTTACTCTTGGTTGGTGCTGGAACGCCCTGCTGTCAACTATTATATCAGGAATTTTAATTACATATAATTGTTGAACAGTGGTAGTAAAAATTGGGGCTTTGATGGTGGTGCTGGTGCCACAACACTGTAAGCCCTGACAGTTACTCTTGGTGGGTGCAGCAATGGGCCCTGCTGTGAATTATTAGATCAAGAATTGTAATTACATGCCCCTTTTGAACAGGGGCTGAAAAATTGGGCCTTTCGTGGTGGTGGTGGTGGTGGTGGTGGTGGCGTTGCCACAAGACTGTAAGCCCTCAGAGTTACTCTTGGTGGGTGCAGCAATGGACCCTGCTGTGAATTATTAGATCAAGAATTGTAATTGCATGCCCCTGTTGAACAGGGGCTGAAAAATTGGGCCTTAGGCACTGGTGGCACAACACTACAACCCCTCACAGATACTGTACTTGGAGCACAGCAATGAGCCCTGTTGCAAAGTATTGCTTCAAAAATTGTAATGACACGCCCCTGTTAAACATGGGCTGAAAAATTGGGCCTTAGGCACTGGTGCCACAACACTCCAACCCCTCACAGATACTGTACTTGGAGCACAGCAATGAGCCCTATGGCAAATTATTGCTAAAAAAATTGTAATTACACGCCCCTGTAAAACAGGGGCTGAAAAATTGGGCCTTAGCCACTGGTGGCGGCACCCATAAACAAAAATGATCTTCCAAGCTATCATCATCAATCGTATCATTGAGGACTCGGAGGAGGAGGATAGCCAGTCAACATAACAGCACAGGCACTCAGCATCAGCATCAGTCTTGAAGGGATGTGACATGTTAAAATCAATTAGTCTGTTATATCAGCATCAGGTGTGTGGTAGCTGGTGGTGATCCAAGACTGGTTCATCTTGATGAAAGTCAGTCGATCAACCGAGTCGGTGGACAGGCGCACCCTGTGATCCGTGACAAATCCTCCAGCAGCACTGAATGTGCGTTCCGAAAGAACGCTGGATGCAGGACAGGCCAGTAGCTCAATTGCATACTGTGCAAGCTCTGGCCAGTGATCCATCCTCAAGACCCAGTAAGCCAGAGGATTTTCGGTGGGGAAGGTGTCCAAGTCTGACCTTGCCCCTAGATATTCCTGCACCATGTTTATCAGACGCTGGCGATGGTTGCTGGAACCGATCATACTTTGGGGCTGCGGACTAAAGAATTGTCTGAACGCATCGGTCAGACGGCCACCTTCCCCACCGCTCCTTCTTTGACTGGCCGAAGCCTCAGCAACTCGTTGTCCAGGACCAGGAGTTTGTAACCTCCCAGTCTCTGGGAACGCGTTGCACAGACCTTTCTGCAAGGCCTCCCGGAGTTGTCTCATCCTCTGCTCCCTCTGCGACGGTAACATAAGGTCCGCAACCTTACCCTTGTACCGTGGATCAAGGAGAGTGGCCAGCCAGTAATGGTCCCTCTCCTTGATCCGAAGAATACGAGGATCCTTCCGCAGACTTTGCAGGATCAGGGAGGCCATGCAGCGTAGGTTTGCTGAGGCATTCGCTCCGGAGTCCTCTGGGTCACTAAGGACGACATGATCCGCAGCCACCTCCTCCCAGCCACGTACAAGTCCACTGGTTTCTTGGGACTGTAAATCATCCCTAAAAGACTGCTGCTGATGATGCTGAGTGCCAGCCTCCACCTCCATGCTGACACAATCCTCCTCCTCCTCCTCCTCCTCCTCCTCTTCCTGTGCGATGGGTGGGACAGAAGGAACACTGTCTGGGTAAAGGGGGCCTTGAGAGGCAAGGAAGTCCTCCTCTTCCTGCCTCTGTTCTGCCTCAAGTGCCCTGTCCATTATTCCACGCAGCGTGTGCTCCAACAGGTGGACAAGAGGTACAGTGTCACTGATGCATGCACTGTCACTGCTCACCATCCTCGTGGCCTCCTCAAATGGTGCCAGGACAGTGCATGCATCCCTGATCATGCCCCACTGGCGTGGAGAAAAAAAACCAAGCTCCCCTGACCCTGTCCTGGTGCCGTAGTCGCACAGGTACTCATTGATGGCCCTCTGCTGCGTGTGCAGCCGCTGCAGCATGGCCAACGTTGAGTTCCACCTGGTGGGCATGTCACATATAAGGCGGTTCTTGGGCAGGTTCAACTCCTTTTGCAGCTCAGCCAGGCGAGCACTGGCATTATAAGATCTGCGGAAATGCACACAGACTTTCCTGGCCTGCCTCAGGACATCCTGTAAGCCCGGGTACCTGCCCAAGAACCGCTGCACCACCAGGTTAAGGACGTGAGCCACACAGGGCACATGGGTCAGTTGTCCCTGTCGGAGGGCGGAGAGGAGGTTGGTGCCATTGTCGCAAACCACCATTCCTGGCTTAAGCTGGCGTGGCGTCAACCACCTCTCGGCCTGGCCCTGCAGAGCAGACAGGACCTCTGCCCCAGTGTGGCTTCTGTCCCCCAAACACACCAGCGCAAGCACGGCATGGCATCTTTTTGCCTGCGTACTTGCGTAGCCCAGTGAACGGCTACGGAGCACCGCTGGTTCATAGGACAAACCACAGGAAGAGGCCATGGAGGAAGAAGAAGAGGAGGGGGTGGAGGAGAGAGGTGTGTCACAACCAGTAGTAGCATTTTGGAGGCGTGGCGGTGGGACAACCTCCAACACTACTGCACCTTGTCCTGCATCCTTCCCAGCTGCCAAAAGAGTGACCCAATGGGCCGTGAAAGAAAGGTAACGTCCCTGTCCATGCCTGCTGGACCATGAGTCAGCGGTAATATGCACCTTACCGCTGACCGCCCTGTCCAGCGAGGCCAAGACATTGCCTTCCACATGCCGGTAGAGAGCCGGAATAGCCTTCCGTGAGAAAAAGTGGCGTTTGGGAACCTGCCACTGAGGAACCGCACATTGCACAAACTCACGGAAGGGGGCCGAGTCTACCAACTGAAAAGGCAGCAGTTGAAGCGCTAGCAATTTAGCCAAGCTAGCATTCAACCGCTGGGCATGTGGATGGCTGGGAGTGAACTTCTTTCGACGGTCCAGCAGCTGGGGCAGGGAAATTTGCCTGCTAGAATCGGACGTCGGTGTACTGCTAGCAGAGTGGCCGCAAGTACTTGGCTGTGACACACCTAATTCTACACCTTCATTCCTCTCAGTGCATGTTTCAGAGAGGACTGAAGTTATAGTGGGGTTGGAGATCCCAGCTGATGCGGTGCAAGGAGAGGTCCGCTTTGTTCTTTGGTGTGGGTCTTTGAGGTAGGCTTGCCAACGAGCTGCATGGCAGGTCAACATATGTCTGGTCAGGCATGTGGTACCCAAGCGGCTGATGTTTTGGCCACGCGATATACGCTTGAGACATATGTTGCAAACAGCAGCTGTGCGATCTGATGCACTAGCCTCAAAAAAGGCCCACACCAAAGAACTTTTTGAATGACGGGCAGAGGCGGAGCTCTGCGGTGTGATTCCGTCGGTGTACTGCCCTTACGCTGGCCACCAAAGGGCATCCTGCCTCGTTGGAGATGTGCCTCCTCCTCATCCTCCTCCTCCTCCTCTCTCCTATTAGGCACCCACGTGGAGTCAGTGACCTCATCATCACCTCCCTCCTCATCACTGGAGCCAATCTGGCAGTATGCTGCAGCTGCTGGAACATGACTGCCAGATTGGTGTCCTTCTTGAGCATCCCCTCTGTCTGCTCTCACGCTACTGCCTTCCTCTAGCTGGGTTTCATCATCAGACCCTTCGAAACGCTGGGCATCCTCCTGGAGCATGTACCCAACACTGTGCTGAAACAGTTCGGGGGACTCCTCAGGAGGAGGACATGGTGGGTCTAGGGAAGGAGTGACTGATGATGAGTCTGACATTGATACCAGGAAAGAGGACGCTTTGGCAGCTGCTTTTCCAGTACCCTGAGCCTGGGTGAGAGAGGATGAGGAGGAGGAGGAGGGCTTGGTCATCCACTCTACCAAGTCTTCGGCATGATGTGGCTCAACATGTCCAGCTGCCGAAAAGAAGGACAAGCGTGTCCCATGGCCATGTGCTCATGACAATGCACCGCGTCCACGACCAGCACTGTTGCCCCCAGACACAGAGCCTGCTTGCCCTCTTTTATTGCCTCCTGACTGTCTGCCTCTCCTTGTTTGCCTTCCAGACATTCTAATAGATGGCCTGCAGGGAGATGGGAAAAAAGCAATAAGGGCTACCTTCAGGTGTCCTTCTCTGTCCCTTGAAACAAGGACTTTGACAGTGAAAGAAACTGACACACTCTCCCTACCTACAGTTTTCTGTCCCTAGAAAAAATGTTTTTTTTAAGCACAATTTAGCACAAGGAGAATTCACTCACTGTCCTTCCAGGTCCCTGGAAACAAGGACTTTGACAGTGAAAGAAACTGACACACTCTCCCTACCTACAGTTTTCTGTCCCTAGAAAAAATGTTTTTTTTAAGCACAATTTAGCACAAGGAGAATTCACTCACTGTCCTTCCAGGTCCCTGGAAACAAGGACTTTGACAGTGAAAGAAACTGACACACTCTCCCTACCTACAGTTTTCTGTCCCTAGAAAAAATGTTTTTTTTAAGCACAATTTAGCACAAGGAGAATTCACTCACTGTCCTTCCAGGTCCCTGGAAACAAGGACTTTGACAGTGAAAGAAACTGACACACTCTCCCTACCTACAGTTTTCTGTCCCTAGAAAAAATGTTTTTTTAAAGCACAATTTAGCACAAGGAGAATTCACTCACTGTCCTTCCAGGTCCCTGGAAACAAGGACTTTGACAGTGAAAGAAACTGACACACTCTCCCTACCTACAGTTTTCTGTCCCTAGAAAAAATGTTTTTTTTAAGCACAATTTAGCACAAGGAGAATTCACTCACTGTCCTTCCAGGTCCCTGGAAACAAGGACTTTGACAGTGAAAGAAACTGACACACTCTCCCTACCTACAGTTTTCTGTCCCTAGAAAAAATGTTTTTTTTAAGCACAATTTAGCACAAGGAGAATTCACTCACTGTCCTTCCAGGTCCCTGGAAACAAGGACTTTGACAGTGAAAGAAACTGACACACTCTCCCTACCTACAGTTTTCTGTCCCTAGAAAAAATGTTTTTTTTAAGCACAATTTAGCACAAGGAGAATTCACTCACTGTCCTTCCAGGTCCCTGGAAACAAGGACTTTGACAGTGAAAGAAACTGACACACTCTCCCTACCTACAGTTTTCTGTCCCTAGAAAAATTTCTTTTTTTAAGCACAATTTAGCACAAGGAGAATTCACTCACTGTCCTTCCAGGTCCCTGGAAACAAGGACTTTGACAGTGAAAGAAACTGACACACTCTCCCTACCTACAGTTTTCTGTCCCTAGAAAAAATGTTTTTTTTAAGCACAATTTAGCACAAGGAGAATTCACTCACTGTCCTTCCAGGTCCCTGGAAACAAGGACTTTGACAGTGAAAGAAACTGACACACTCTCCCTACCTACAGTTTTCTGTCCCTAGAAAAAATGTTTTTTTTAAGCACAATTTAGCACAAGGAGAATTCACTCACTGTCCTTCCAGGTCCCTGGAAACAAGGACTTTGACAGTGAAAGAAACTGACACACTCTCCCTACCTACAGTTTTCTGTCCCTAGAAAAAATGTTTTTTTTAAGCACAATTTAGCACAAGGAGAATTCACTCACTGTCCTTCCAGGTCCCTGGAAACAAGGACTTTGACAGTGAAAGAAACTGACACACTCTCCCTACCTACAGTTTTCTGTCCCTAGAAAAAATGTTTTTTTTAAGCACAATTTAGCACAAGGAGAATTCACTCACTGTCCTTCCAGGTCCCTGGAAACAAGGACTTTGACAGTGAAAGAAACTGACACACTCTCCCTACCTACAGTTTTCTGTCCCTAGAAAAAATGTTTTTTTTAAGCACAATTTAGCACAAGGAGAATTCACTCACTGTCCTTCCAGGTCCCTGGAAACAAGGACTTTGACAGTGAAAGAAACTGACACACTCTCCCTACCTACAGTTTTCTGTCCCTAGAAAAAATGTTTTTTTAAGCACAATTTAGCACAAGGAGAATTCACTCACTGTCCTTCCAGGTCCCTGGAAACAAGGACTTTGACAGTGAAAGAAACTGACACACTCTCCCTACCTACAGTTTTCTGTCCCTAGAAAAAATGTTTTTTTTAAGCACAATTTAGCACAAGGAGAATTCACTCACTGTCCTTCCAGGTCCCTGGAAACAAGGACTTTGACAGTGAAAGAAACTGACACACTCTCCCTACCTACAGTTTTCTGTCCCTAGAAAAAATGTTTTTTTTAAGCACAATTTAGCACAAGGACAATTCACTCACTGTCCTTCCAGGTCCCTGGAAACAAGGACTTTGACAGTGAAAGAAACTGACACACTCTCCCTACCTACAGTTTTCTGTCCCTAGAAAAAATGTTTTTTTAAGCACAATTTAGCACAAGGAGAATTCACTCACTGTCCTTCCAGGTCCCTGGAAACAAGGACTTTGACAGTGAAAGAAACTGACACACTCTCCCTACCTACAGTTTTCTGTCCCTAGAAAAAATGTTTTTTTTAAGCACAATTTAGCACAAGGAGAATTCACTCACTGTCCTTCCAGGTCCCTGGAAACAAGGACTTTGACAGTGAAAGAAACTGACACACTCTCCCTACCTACAGTTTTCTGTCCCTAGAAAAAATGTTTTTTTTAAGCACAATTTAGCACAAGGAGAATTCACTCACTGTCCTTCCAGGTCCCTGGAAACAAGGACTTTGACAGTGAAAGAAACTGACACACTCTCCCTACCTACAGTTTTCTGTCCCTAGAAAAAATGTTTTTTTTAAGCACAATTTAGCACAAGGAGAATTCACTCACTGTCCTTCCAGGTCCCTGGAAACAAGGACTTTGACAGTGAAAGAAACTGACACACTCTCCCTACCTACAGTTTTCTGTCCCTAGAAAAAATGTTTTTTTTAAGCACAATTTAGCACAAGGAGAATTCACTCACTGTCCTTCCAGGTCCCTGGAAACAAGGACTTTGACAGTGAAAGAAACTGACACACTCTCCCTACCTACAGTTTTCTGTCCCTAGAAAAAATGTTTTTTTTAAGCACAATTTAGCACAAGGAGAATTCACTCACTGTCCTTCCAGGTCCCTGGAAACAAGGACTTTGACAGTGAAAGAAACTGACACACTCTCCCTACCTACAGTTTTCTGTCCCTAGAAAAAATGTTTTTTTTAAGCACAATTTAGCACAAGGAGAATTCGCTCACTGTCCTTCCAGGTCCCTGGAAACAAGGACTTTGACAGTGAAAGAAACTGACACACTCTCCCTACCTACAGTTTTCTGTCCCTAGAAAAAATGTTTTTTTTAAGCACAATTTAGCACAAGGAGAATTCACTCACTGTCCTTCCAGGTCCCTGGAAACAAGGACTTTGACAGTGAAAGAAACTGACACACTCTCCCTACCTACAGTTTTCTGTCCCTAGAAAAAATGTTTTTTTTAAGCACAATTTAGCACAAGGAGAATTCACTCACTGTCCTTCCAGGTCCCTGGAAACAAGGACTTTGACAGTGAAAGAAACTGACACACTCTCCCTACCTACAGTTTTCTGTCCCTAGAAAAAATGTTTTTTTTAAGCACAATTTAGCACAAGGAGAATTCACTCACTGTCCTTCCAGGTCCCTGGAAACAAGGACTTTGACAGTGAAAGAAACTGACACACTCTCCCTACCTACAGTTTTCTGTCCCTAGAAAAAATGTTTTTTTTAAGCACAATTTAGCACAAGGAGAATTCACTCACTGTCCTTCCAGGTCCCTGGAAACAAGGACTTTGACAGTGAAAGAAACTGACACACTCTCCCTACCTACAGTTTTCTGTCCCTAGAAAAAATGATTTTTTTAAGCACAATTTAGCACAAGGAGAATTCACTCACTGTCCTTCCAGGTCCCTGGAAACAAGGACTTTGACAGTGAAAGAAACTGACACACTCTCCCTACCTACAGTTTTCTGTCCCTAGAAAAAATGTTTTTTTTAAGCACAATATAGCACAAGCACAAAACACACTGACACTCTCCCTACCTATCCTTCTCTTTCCCTAAACTAAAGGAATCCAGGTTAAGCAAGAAAGAAATAAAAGTCACTGTCCCTGCCTATGCTGCTCTATCCCTGCTCCGGAACACACTACACTAGGCCGCCGTGCTGGCGGCCTTTTATAGTGTGGGGCGTGTACTAAACACCCTCAGCAATAATTGGCCACAGGCATCCTGCCTGTGGCCAATCATTGCTCTCCTCGCTGCCGGCGCTGTGATTGGCCAAGCATGCGGGGTCACAGTGCATGCTTGGCCAATCACAGCGCCTGGATGACACTGCGATGGCGTAGTGCATTGTGGGCCGTTCGCGTCACTCGAATTTGGCGCGAACGGCCCAAATCGTTCGATCTTCGTCGAACGATCGAACAGCCGATGTTCGAGTCGAACGTATGTTCGACTCGAACACGAAGCTCATCCCTAGCTGTGACAGGTTTAACTGGTGTGAGCGCATAGAAGCTGTGAATGAGGCAGAGGATTGTGCCCCTTTAGTCACGGTTCTCCCCTTAGGAGCTTTCATGACAGGATTTTTTAACTTGGTACCGCTCCCTCTCTGAGCCATAATTCTGCCCACAAAATGGACTACAGGGTCCCTGGTACTTGTTCTACCCCTCTGGTATGTAATTATACATGCGGGTTAACGCTGGATACCGGCTCTCCCCACGAACGGTACGGAGCTCTAGCTCTGCATTACCGCACCGCTAGACTCCGCGCATGCGCCCCGGGGACAGACATTTTCAAGCCTTGCAACAGATTCTCCATTTATTTTAGGTTTAGGGTTTGACTAGGTCATTCAGTCTTTAAAGCACTAAAGTGTAGCTTTGGCTGTGTGCTCGGGGTTATTTTCCTACTGAAAAGGGAGCCTCTTTCCAAATCTCAAGTTTCAACTTTTCAAATTACAAAACAGGTTTTCCTCTAGAAATGGTCTTTATCCACTTAAGCCCCGGACCAATATGGGCCATTATGACCAGGCCCCTTTTTGCGATTCGGCACTGCGTCGCTTTAACTGACAATTGCGCGGTCATGCGACGTGGCTCCCAAACAAAATTGGCGTCCTTATTTTCCCACAAATAGAGCTTTCTTTTGGTGGTATTTGATCACCTCTGCGGTTTTTATTTTTTGCGCTATAAACGAAAATAGAGCGAAAATTTTGAAAAAAATGACATATTTTTTACTTTTTTATATAATAAATATCCCCAAAAAATATATAGAAAAACATTTTTTTTCCTCAGTTTAGGCCGATACGTATTCTTCTACATATTTTTGGTAAAAAAAATCGCAATCACCGTTTATCGATTGGTTTGCGCAAAAATTATAGCGTTTACAATATAGGGTATAGTTTTAAGGCATTTTTATTATTTATTTATTTTTTACCAGTAATGGCGGCGATCAGCAATTTTTTTCGTGACTGCGACATTATGGCGGACACATCGGACACTTTTGACACATTTTTGGGACCATTGTCATTTTCACAGCGATCAGTGCAATAAAAATGCACTGGTTACTGTGAAAATGACACTGGCAGTGAAGGGGCTAACCACTAGGAGCGCTGAAGGGGTTAAGTGTGCCTAGGGGCGTGTTACTAACTGATGGGGGCGTGGCTACGACTGACACATCACTGATCTCCGCTCTGATTACACAGAGCGGAGATCGCTGACAGTGTCAGTAGAGGAGCGGGGAGATGCTGTGTTTACACACACATCTCCCCGCTCCGAGCCTCCGTGAGACGATCGCGGGGATCCCCACAGGGATCGAGTCCGCGGGACCCGCGGTCCCACTCACGGGGAAGGCAGGGGGGTCGCGAGCGCGCCGCCGGCGGCGCGTGCGCGACCCCAACGTCCGCAGTTAAAGGGCCACGTACAGGTACGTGATGGTGCCTGTACGAGCCATTCTGCCGACGTATATATGCCGTGAGCGGTTAATTCACCTAGTTTCCCAATGCTGCTGAAGAAAAGCATCTCTGCAACATAATAATCCTAAGCACATTGTAGTTTGTTATTTCAAACCCATGACCTTCAGCAAGCCCAAACTAAGCTATCTTCTCAACAAATTTTCTAACTACAAACGTAAGCTTAGTTACACTTGATGCTAAACCCTAAAGCAAGTATAATATGATGAAGAGGATGAAGGACAGACAGTGTCTGAGGATTGTATGTTCTGCTACCTCTTACCGTTTAGTTTTCCATAGTCAAGTCTTACTAATAGTTTGTGACTTTCAGTTCATTTTGAAAAAATACAGAAAATATTATCAGATTAAATTCCTTAAAAATTTATGTAGGTGTTCCTGCTAGAGATACATTTAAAGTGGTTGTAAACGTTCAATTATTTTTTTTTAAATAACAAAAATGCCCATACTTTCCCGCCCTGTGCAATGCTTTTGCACAGAGCAGCCCCAATCCTCTTCTTCTGGGATCCCCCGATAGCGCTCCAGGCCCCTCCTCTTTACTCGTGCAGACTCACTTAAGAGTCCTGCTTATGCGTCCATTGACACAGACAATGGGACTCGGCCCTGACCCTCCTCCGCTCCTGTGTCACATTTTTTGATTGACAGCAGTGAGAGACAATTTCTCCTGCTGCAATCAATCTGTCCAATAAGAAGAGCGATAGCGGCTGGAGCCACTGCACTCGTGCACATCACAGGATCGGGCTCAGGTAAGAAAAATCTGGGGTGGAGCTGCATAGAATGCATAAAGATGAAAAACCTTAAGGCTTCACAGCCACTGTAATTTTAGGACCAACATTAAATTGAAAATTGAAACAAATTCATTAGTGACAATGTATATATAGTCAATAATTTTTTTAATAGGTTAAAACCCCCACCAGTTGTTTTTTTTGTCTGTGTACAGCTGGTGAAATTTCCCTTTACTTTCTGTCTAAGAGACACAACAGGAAATTTTAAGAAAACTGCCAAAGTGAGGGAAATTCCCTACTTCTTGGTACAGGTTAATGCACCACGATCGGATTTCCGATGGAATAAAATCCGATGGAATTTTCCGTCGGAATTCCGATGAAGCTGACTTCCATCAGTCTTGCATACACACCATCAGACAAAATTCTGACCGTCCAAAACGCGGTGATGTAAAACACTCCGACGAGCTGAGAAAAATTAAGTTCAATGCTTCTGAGCATGCGTCGACTTGATTCTGAGCATGCGTGGGTTTTTTCTCCATTGGAGTTCCACACAGACGATCGGAATTTCCTATCGTTTTTTTTTCAATCGGCAAAATTTAAAACATGTTCTGTTTTTTTACACCGATGGAAAAAAGTCCGATGGGGCCCACACACAATCGTTTTTTCGGATGAAAAAAGTCCATCAGAATTTTTTCATTGCAAAAAACGATCGTGTGTACAGGGCATAAAAGATTTGCTCTTACCTTCTTCTGGTGACAACAATAACATTTTAGATTTCCCCTTGCGCTCTTTCTCAGTGAGAGTGATCACCAATACAAATCGAGGGATTAATCTGCCCAATTATGACACAGGCAGCCATAGAAAAATTATTAGAGGGTCTAAACCTTCTCCAATCTATTCCAAACTCAAGCAAAAAAGTTTTGCCTAGATATACACTTCAGTAATCACTGACTACCTAATCTTATGCTGAGGTACCTGTTCTTGTAAAATGTTCAATGTTGAACAAACCAAATTGGTACTGCCTCTCATCATGATGTCTTCCTGACACCACTGAAGTCTTCATAACTTGTGAAAACCCTTGCGATTGGGAAGTATCTTGGGAAGTTTCCAGGCAGCAATGAAGGAAGGTATCCCTATTCTGCAGCAAGGAAGAGAGATAACCTGGTGTGTCACATGACCACGGGTTAAGATAATAATTTGGGGCATTTAGATTAGATTAATTGCTGCAGTGGTTAGCTAGAGGAGGGTTAGTGGTATTGCTTTGGGGAAGGGTGGAGGGGAAGTCCCTGGCTGGAGCATAGTTTTAATTAACAAGACAATGCTAAATCCCAGATTGGGGTATGATTTTGAGTGATTTTATAGTTTATAGCATAGTGTTGCCATGTCTGTGATTTAATCTTGTTAATTAATTTACTTTTTTTTAATTAAGTTTACTTTGTTTTATTTACTGATGGAATGGCTATGTTGTTAGGATCTCTCTTCGCAGATTCACCCAGCCCACTAGTATTGCAATACACATATTCGATTTTTGGCATAATGTTCAATGCTGCCAGATCCCCATACAACAGTGGAAAATAAAAAATGCATTATTTATTTTATTTTTTTCAAGAAAAGCCATTTAGCACATTTTCAGTTTATCCACAATAGAAAACTGGAAATTGTGTCATTTTATAGAAAATACCGGTAATTGTTTCTGCAAAACACTACTTTGCAATGCTCACAGCTCCATCTAGTGAGCATCAATTGCTGCCAGAATGCTGCATGATTATTGTTTTAAAATGATCAGATGATGACTATGAATTGTAAAAATATGATTTTGCAAAAATAAGTAAATAACAAGATAAAATTTATAATACCTCAAAGTTTGTTGTTCCTTTTTTTACTTTTTAAAAAGCATACTTCTCACCATATTTTGTATTTATCAAGGTGCTTTCCCAGTTCCTCAAGTAAAATATTAAGTGATGCTCTATGTCATTTTTTGTGCCTTGCAATGTTAAATATCATCGGGCGGTTCCTCTCTCTCACGCCAGTTGTCACCTTTAAAATTGGCATGTCCGTGCAGCTCCTGCACATTCTCCCTCCAGAAAGCTGTTGCGAGAGTATGCAAGAGCCTGACATTGCACCTGTGATCCACTGATTGCGGGAGCAATGCTTTGCAAGCTCCTGTGAAAGAAAATAATAAAGTCATATTTTTTTACCTGCTTAAACATAGTTACATAGTTACATAGTTAGTCAGGTTGAAAAAAGACACAAGTCCATCCAGTTCAACCATAAAAAAAAAAAAAAATATCGTACAATCCGATATACCCAATTCTATACCCACAGTTGATCCAGAGGAAGGCAAAAAACCCCAGCAGAGCACGATCCAATTTGCTACAGCAGGGAAAAAAATTCCTTCCTGATCCTCCGAGAGGCAATCGGATATTCCCCGGATCAACTTTACCTATAAATGTCAGTACCCAGTTATATTATGTACATTTAAGAAAGAATCCAGGCCCTTTTTAAAGCAATCTACTGAGCTGGCCAGAACCACCTCTGCAGGGAGTCTATTCCACATTTTCACAGCTCTTACTGTGAAGAAACCTTTCCGTATTTGGAGGTGAAATCTCTTTTCCTCTAGACGCAAAGAGTGCCCCCTTGTCCTTTGTGTTGACCGTAAAGTGAATAACTCAACACCAAGTTCACAATATGGACCCCTTATATATTTGTACATGTTGATCATATCCCCCCTTAATCTCCTCTTCTCAAGAGTGAATAAATTCTGTTCTTCTAATCTTTCCTCATAGCTGAGCTCCTCCATGCCTCTTATCAGTTTGGTTGCCCTTCTCTGCACTTTCTCCAGCTCCCCAATATCCTTTTTGATAACTGGGGCCCAAAACCGAACTTCATATTCCAAATGAGGTCTTACTAATGATTTGTACAGGGGCAAAATGATATCTCTCTCTCTGGAGTCCATACCTCTCTTAATACAAGAAAGGACTTTGCTCGCTTTGGAAACCGCAGCTTGGCATTGCATGCCATTATTAAGCTTATGATCTACCAAAACCCCCAGATCCTTCTCCACTAAGGATCCCCCCAGTTGTACGCCCCCTAGTATGTATGATGCATTCATATTCTTAGACCCCAAGTGCATAATTTTACATTTATCAACATTAAACCTCATCTGCCACATAGTCACCCAATTGGACAGAGCATTGAGGTCGTCTTGTAAATTGGCGACATCCTGTAAGGACGTTATTCCACTGCATAGCTTAGTGTCATCTGCAAAGACAGAAATTTTACTTTTGATCTCAGACCCAATATCATTTATAAAGATATTAAAAAGTAAGGGTCCCAGCACTGAACCTTGGGGTACACCACTGATAACCTTAGACCATTCAGAGTAAGAATCATTAACTACTACTCTCTGAATACCTGTCTTTTAGCCAGTTTTCTATCCATTTACAAACTGATATTTCCAATCCTGTAGACTTTACCTTACACATGAGTCGTGTGTGGGGAACTGTATCAAACGCTTTTGCAAAATCCAAGTATACCACGTCCACAGCCACCCCTCTGTCCAAGGTTTTACTTACCTCTTCATAAAAAGAAATCAGGTTTGTCTGACAACTTCTGTCTTTCATGAATCCATGCTGTCTGTTGCTTAAAATATTTTTTTCCAGCAAGAACTCATCTATGCCCTGCGCCAATCTAGTGGTACTATTCCTGTCATTAATGAGTCCCTAAAAATTTAATACAATGGCTTTGAAATTACAGAGCTCAATTCTTTTAGGATCCGTGGGTGTATGCCATCTGGTCCAGGTGCTTTATCCTCCTTTATTCTGTCTAAATATTTCTGGACCATATCACCTTTGAACCATTGTGGATTTGGGGCTGTGTCACTACCACCCCCATTTTGGACATGAGCTCCTCCATGCTCCATTGTATACACAGAGCTGAAGAAATTATTTAATAAATTAGCCTTCTCTTTGTCCCCAGTCACCCACTCTAGATTGGAAATAGAGAGTAAAGGGGACTTTGGACTTTGTAGGCACAGAATAACAAAAAACATATGTAGAAAAATATAACAAATTTATTGGAATACAAAATATATCATTAAATAAGATAAAAAACCTCTAAAGGAGAATTAGCAATTATGTGTAAGGACAAAAGAGTTGCAACCACTGGAGAAACGCCAGAACAGTATCAGAGCCTAAAGGAGGATAACCTCTCCAAAAAAACGTAGGGTCCTGAGAGATGGCTGGATCCCAACAGTGGAAGATGTGATTGTTGCAAGCAGTATGATCCAGAGCTTTGACATGTTTCACGTGAGGGCACGCTTCTTCAAAAAGCACAACATAAAAAACTAATAAAGGGAGATACAGTGTATTAGAAATATCATAGATAAATAATACAACAAATTAATATAAGAAAAACGATAGTAACCAAATATGTATACATTTTTTGGATCCAATAATAGAGTCAGCGTCATAGAGAACAACAGAGGAACATAATAATGTACTCCAAACAGGACAAACAAACCATGGGGGCGTGGGAAACCGTTCAGAGATGTTACCATGAGTTAATTGGTAGGGTTGTAGTAGTTGTATAGTTATACTAAATAATAAACATTGAAATATATTAAATTTAGCCTAAATGAGTTTGGCATATATATATATATTTATTGTGTATTTATATATACGGAGGATCTAAAAATTAGATGGTAGTACACATATAGGTATAGAAATAAATATATGTAGAAATATACTCACAAACAAGGAGGTGTTTACATTTGAATTTCAATAAGTAAAATCAATTAGGGCAACCCCCGGAAGGGGGGGAAACCCAATACAAAGGAGGGGAAGGGGGGAAGGAGTTGACAATGAAATGAATCTCCCGATCAGGACCGATGCCAGCCGAGCCAGTAACGAGGGGTGAAGTCAGGTGAATAATCAGCTATAACAAAAACGAGTTGTATAAACAAACTGGTAATATATTTAACAAGGGTAATGCCGCGTACACACGATCATTTTTCCCGTCGGGAAAAATTAAATGTTTTCTTTTGGATGAGAAAAACGACCATGTGTGGGCATTTTGCCATTTTTCCCGACGGGAAAAACTGCATTAATCACGACGAGAAAAACTAGAACATGCTCTAATTTTTCTCGTCGTGATTCCCGTCATTTTTTTCCGCGGCAGTTTTCCCATAGGGAAACACTGCCGGGGAGCCTACACACAGTCGTTTTTTTCGACCAAGAAAAAAAATGTCATTTAAAACGGCCGTGTGTAGGGGAACAAGCTGTTCCCCGTTTTTCACATCGATTTTCTCGACTGTATTTTCACCGTCGAAAAAATCGATCGTGTGTACGCGGCATTACAGACTCAGCAATAGAGTACTCACCCTGAATACCTTATGTAGAGCTTAAAATAGTCACACAATTTTCCTGGAATGGCCTCCAATGAATAGACAGTGTGCTAATTCAATAAAGAGTATTGATGTTAAGATAGTAATCAGTAGAAAAAACAGTCCGTTAGAAACAAAGTAGCAGCCTTAGCTTGAACACCAAAACATGCTCACTAGTAGACAAAAGAAAAATAGGGGAGGGAGAAAAAAGAAGAAAAAGATATCATCAAAATTAAATATATTACAAAGGTTTAATATAATAAACAATAACTCTTAACCGCACAAGGATAGGTAAAGTAAGATGTATCCTTACCAGATAACCAACAAGTGAGAGCCATCCAAACTATTATCAGATGCAGTCTATATGTAGCTTAAACAAAGCTACAGACCAGTTAGATATTGAAAAATGGCAAGCAGGCTCTGTGGGAAACACAGAGTGTTAGCTAGCAGGAGATGTTTAAGCATGAAGAGTTATGTTGTATAATCCTGAAAGACACATACCCAAAGTTTCGGCGCGGCCGGCAGCAGAGCGACAGGGAGATTCTAAATGTGTGTAAGTTGACTGACACGCCAAGATCAGCGTGCTTATGTAAATCAACCCGGCAAATGCCGGGATGACGTCACACGTGTCGGCCATAGACACCGAGCCCTGCGCGAGCCGCTGGAAGGTGGAATCAAAGCAAAGCGGATCTAGCGCAGGCGCAGTGTTGAAACTCTAGATTATTTTGTAAAGGGCCTACATGCTCAGACTTGACCTTTTTACTATTAATATATTTGAAGAATTTTTTGGGGTTTGTCCTACTATCTTTTGCAATCTGTCGTTCATTTTGAATTTTTGCATCCTTGATTTCCTTTTTACATATCCTGTTATATTCTTTGTAACATTTAAATGACACTAGTGTTCCCTCATTTTTATATTTTTTAAAAGCTCTTTTCTTATAGTTTATAGCTTTTTTAACTTTGGCAGTGAGCCCCATAGGTTTTATTTTTAGCCTTTTAAACTTATTGCCCATGGGAATATACTTTGCAGTGAGTTCACAAACAGTCTTTTTTGAAGAATTCCCATTTCCGTTCTATGCCCATTGATGCCAATTATCCCTCCCAGTCTAAGTCCTGGAGAGCAGCCCTCATCCTTGGAAAATGTACTCTCTTGAATTTAAGTGTTTTTATCTTTCCCGTATGTGATTTTTGCTTACAACTAACATCAAATGAAATCATGTTATGGTCACTGCTACCCAGGTGTTCCTTTATCTGAACATTAGTAATACGCTCTGCATGGTTTGAGATTACCACGTCCAACAGAGCATCATTCCTAGTTGGGGCCTCAATAAACTGGACCATAAAATTGTCCTGCAATAGGTTCATAAATTTTTGCCCTTTAACTGTCCCAGCAGTTCCATTACTCCAGTCAATTTCTGGGTAGTTAAAATCCCCCATTATTATCACCGTCCCAGCCCTTGCAGCCCTTTCCATCTGTGCAAGGAGCTGAGTCTCCACCTCCTCATTAACATTGGGTGATCTATAATAAACTCCAATGATTAACTTTGAACTACGCACATCTGTATGCAGTTCCACCCATAATGCTTCAGACTCAACCCACTCTCCATCCACCAGGTCCTCTTTCACACTCGCTTTGAGATCACTTCTCACATAGAGACAGACCTCTCCACCTTTCCTTTTTACCCTGTCTTTCCGAAAGAGTGCATAGCCAGGAATATTAATAGCCCAGTCATGTGAGGAATGAAGCCAAGTTTCAGCAATACCGATTACATCATAGCTCTCCTCATGCACCAGAGCTTCCAACTCACCTATTTTGCTTGGCAGACTTCTGGCATTGGTGAACAGACACTTTAATGCAATAATATATTTTGACCGGTCCAAGGTGTCGGTGTGTGTTTCTTTACAATTTTTTTTACACTTTCTTCGTGAAATGGTAGGGGTACAATGTACCCCTTACCAATTCACATAGGGGGCGGGATCTGGGGCTCCCCTTTGTTAAAGGGGTCTTCCAGATTCCGATAAGCCCCCTGCCCGCAGACCCCCACAACCACCGGGCAAGGGTTGTGGGGATGAGGCCCTTGTCTCCATCAACATGGGGACATCCCATGTTGAGGGCATGTGGCCTGGTACAGTTCAGGAGGGGGGGCGCTCTCTCGTCCCCCCCTCTTTTCCTGCGGCCTGCCAGGTTGCGTGCTCGGATAAAGGGCCTGGTTTGGATTTTGGGGGGGAACTCCACGCCATTTTTTTTTTAAATTTGGGGTGGAGTTCCCCTTAAAATCCATAACAGACCTGAAGGGCCTGGTATGGATATTTGGGGGAACTCCACGCATTTTTTTTTTGTAAATTTGCGGCAGGGTTCCCCTTAATATCCATACCAGACCTGAAGGGCCTGGTAATTGAATTTGGGGGGACCCCCCCCCTTTTTTTTTTTCAATGACTTTTCTATGTATTGCCGGGAGCCGACAATTTATTATAGCCGCGAGTGAGTTTTAAATGCCTTTTTTTCCTTCAGAAATGACACTTTGTGCACGGACAGTTCTAAGCACGGGAAACAAGCATGACTTTACATGCATACTATACACACCCCCTAGGTACGAAATTTAAAGGAATATTTCACTTTTATTGTTTCACTTTAAGCATTATTAAAATCACTGCTCCCGAAAAAACAGCTGTTTTTAAAACTTTTTTTTGTCCCCTGGGGCAGTACCCGGGTCCCCAAACACTTTTTATGACAATAACTTGCATATAAGCCTTTAAAATTAGCACTTTAGATTTATCCCATAGACTTTTCGAATTTGCCGCGAACACCCCAAATTGTTCGCTGTTCGGCGAACGGGCGAACAGGCAATGTTCGACTCGAACTCGAAGCTCATCCCTACTTTCAGATAACCAGGGACAGGACATGGTTAGAGGCTGTCGTCATGGTAGTTTCCTCCTCTGTCCCCCTTCATATTACCATACCTTTCCACATCAGTGTCCGCCTTCTGTTCTGTCACTGTGTCCCATTCACCTCTCCAGTCAGGCACTGTGCACATCAGTGTACTATCCTCCTCTGCCGCTATCCCTATCCGCCGGAGGGTTCTTGGACTGCAGGGATCCCATCCTCGCCTCAACCCCGGGGGAGACAACTCACTCAGGACCACCATCCTACTTCCTCAATGGAACGCTTGAACTGACCCCTTTTTGGGCTTTCCCATGGATAATGTATAAACCCACCTAACTCTACTTTATGTTTTAAGCATTACTTATATATATTCTTTATGACCTCATTGACCTATTTATTCACCCCCCCCCTTTTTCTAGCTAAAGTATATGCACCCCACTCCTGATGACTGGCTTTAAACGCCAAGAAACGCGTCGAGTCCATGCTCAGGGATGCCAAGCTCAAGCCTGCCCAACTATGCATTTTAGCAAGTATTCTGGATTTGTATATTTGGATAATCATGTTCACTGCACCTGTATGTCCATGTACTGTGATTGCTCTTTTTAATCATGTCCTTGACTATGAATCATCAATTATGTTAATGTGACAATTATTACCTGTATTATGCCTCTGACTGCATGATCTATGTATTATTTATTTTAATACAATATATTTTGATATTCATATACATATAGACAAAAGAAGCTGCACAATATGTGAATAACACTCATGATAAATAAAGTATAGAAAAAATCTGTCCCTGCTAATAGGCTTAGGGGCAACTGCCTATTGCTTATCTGTATCAATACCAGAACAACACAGTGTGAACAATAAAGTAAAGTCCTTTTGAGACAGAATTATCAGTGAATCCTGAGCAATCATAGAGTCCTGCCAGAATTCTCTTATGGTGACTTCACATATCAAACACCCGGTGAAAAGTGCTATGTTGTTGATAGAAAAGTTCCTCCACCAATGCTTATTCCTGCCGCTTACCAGAGCATTAGATCCCATCAGAGATCAATATATGCAGACGGCTGTTTGTTCCTGCCAGGGATTCTGGATAAAACAATCACGGTCAGCTATTCTCCTGGATAAGCGCCAAATCTCCCCAAATGTCACGGTGTTAGGATGTCAAAAGGGAAAGAGAGCCACCATAGCGTAAATCCGATAGGATAGCATTTATTAAAAATTAAAAATTGCACTTACAATTAATCGCATACAAAAGGGCAAGTGGTATATTCAAGCCGGCCGGCTAAAACAGCCTGTTCCTCCCGGGACCTGTGTGTACGTTGGTGACGTCAGCACGCCGCTCCTCCCTACGTCGTTTCGTCACAGATGACGTCGTCCTGGGGCATATTGTTTTATATTGTGTGTGTCTCACATTTAAGTTGCAGCATCTATTTCATTTAAGTGATTACACTTTCACTTCAGGGGAGGTGGTTCACCAGTTAATCTCTGACAGCGCAGTATATCACCACATTTATTCATATACATGCCTTGATTTTAGTTATTTTGGGTTGATTAATCAGCAACTTTTCATGGTAACAGTGATTTCCCTTTTGGGATTGTGATACTATGTTTGATATCCTAGATCAACAGGGTACAAGGGGGGCTGAGAGGGCATGGGTTGGGAGCATCAGCTCTTCCTTTATCTCCATGAGAGGTGACTTATTTCCCCACCGGCTGGCCCGCCCACCACCTGTAAAGACTCTGCATTCTTAGATCTGCCCGAGTCTACCACCGGGATTTTGTGAATTTTCTGTCGGCTTCTGTCTTTGCCTTCCGGTCCGCCCACCTTTTAAAAGGCTTTAGTATTACTGGATCTGCCGAGTCTAGCGCCGACATTTTCCCTCGGCTTCTGTCCCTGCCCACCCACCACCTGTAACACATTCCTAGACCTTGTTCTACAGGTCTGATAGGAGGGGACGGAGAGGGAGGCGGGGACAGAAGCAGATGGGAGATGCAGAAAATGCCAACGCTAGACTCAGGCAGATCCAGTAATACTAAAGCCTTACAAGAGGTGGACCAGAAGGCCAAGACAGAAGCCGGCAGAAAATGCACAAAATGCCGGGGCTAGACTCGAGCAGATGAAAGAATACTGAGTCCTTACAGGTGGTGGGCGAGCCGGCCGGGGGACAGAAGCTGACTGAAGATTCCTTGTGTAAACACTACAGTAAGCAGTACAGGTACAGTGTCATTGTGTACTGCTGCTTTTCCAGTAAAGACATGATCACTGTGGGTTTGAATTCTCCCATGTACTCAGAGGACGTTTCTTAAAGCGGAGTTCCACCTATTTGAAAGTCAGCAGCTACAAAAAGTGTAGCTGCTGACTTTTAATAATCAGACACAGTACAGCGATGTGGGCGCACAAAGCCCCACTCCTCTCCGTGGCGCCAGCGTTCTAACTGTGGGCGCCCGGCTGTGGCTTCACAGTCGGGCGCACACTGTGCATGCGTGAGCCGCGCTGCATGTTGTGAATGGCTGGGCAATCTTCTGGGACCTGTGACGTGTCCCAGCATATTGCAGGGAGGGAGGGGGAAAGGTGACCTTCCTTCGGACGCCGCAACGCCAGGGGAGGAAGTGGGAGCTGGGTGCCTGTAAAAACAGGGTACCCGCTCCTCCCTCCAAAAAAATGTGCGGGTACAGCGTGGCTCCTTCTCTGGTGGTGCGGGTACAACGTGGCTCCCTCTCTGGTGGTGCGGTTACAGCGTGGCTCCCTCTCTGGTGGTGCGGGTACAGCATGGCTCCCTCTCTGGTGGTGCAGGTACAGCGTGGCTCCCTCTCTGGTGGTGCGGTTACAGCGTGGCTCCCTCTCTGGCGGTGCCATGTCAGCGTGGCTCCCTCTCTGATGGTGCGGGTACAGCGTGGCTCCCTCTCTGGTGGTGTGGGTACAGCGTGGCTCCCACTCTGGTGGTGCGGGTACAGCGTGGCTCCCTCTCTAGTGGTGCAGGTACAGCGTGGCTCCCTCTCTGGTGGGGCGGGGACAGCGTGGCTCCCTAGTGGTGCGGGTACAGCGTGGCTCCCTCTCTGGTGGGGCGGGTACAGCTTGGTTCTCTGGTGGTGCGGGTACAGCGTGGCTCTCTGGTGGTGCGGGTACAGCGTGGCTCTCTGGTGGTGCGGGTACAGCGTGGCTCTCTGGTGGTACAGGTACAGCATGGCTCCTTCTCTGGCTTCCCCCAGCACAGTATTCTCTTTTCTCCTCTTGTAACATCCCCCCAGCAGAGTGCTTGCATGCTGGGGGCTGTAGCATGGTGTCTGTGGACACGCTGGGGCCACCACTCTTCAGGGACTACATTTCCCATGATGCCCCCAGTCCCCAGAGTCTTCTGATTGGCCCTCTGCTGTGGCCAATCATGGGGAGGAAAACCGTGGGCAGGAAGTGGGGCGGTGGCATGGCGAATCCAATTAGAGCCGCTCTCTCTCTTTTCTAGCTTCAGCTGACAGAAAGGGGGAGCGGGGCGATCGGGGCAGATATACAGACAGCCCGCAGCTCTCCTCTCCCTGTCATAGTGCCGCTGCTCCATTTACCAGAAAACTCGGCAGCGGCGCTGTGACAGGGAGAGGAGAGCTGCGGGCTGTCTGTATATCTCCCCCGATCGCCCCCTCCCCCTTTCTGTCAGCTGAAAAGAGAGAGAGAGTGGCTCTAATTGAATTAGCCGCGCTGCCACTTTGCACCCTGCCCGCTGTTTTCCTCCCCGAGAATCACGGAACTGGATTTTGGGGGGGGGGGGGGGCGCCCTCCCTTGCCCTATGGAGCGGACGCCCATGTCTCGAAGATCAGTACCTGGAAGCCAACCAGCCAAAAAATGTGATCAACCAGCTGGGCACTCCGAGACATTGCAACATTGGAGAGCACGTGAGTATAGTTCAGTCTTAAGGATTCATGCATTGTAGGTGGATACCGTTTATTATTTTTTTAGTGTGCTAGTTTGAACTCTCCACATTACTCCTGATCTTTGCACCATGTGTTAGGCACTCATGACCTATATTAGAGTAGGTGCAGGTTTTATTTCACCATACACCTTTAACCACTTAAGCCCCGGACCATTTGGTAGCTAAAGGACCAGAGGTGAATTCAGAATTTTGCACTGCGCTGCTTTAACTGTAAATTGTGCGGACATGCAATGTTGTACCCAAACGAAATTTGCGTCCTTTTCTTCCCACAAATAGAGCTTTCTTTTAATGGTATTTGATTGCCTCTGCGATTTTTATTTTTTGCGATATAAACGGAAAAAGACCGAAAATTTTGAAAAAAAATGATATTTTCTACTTTTTGTTATAAGAAAAATCAAATAAACTCAATTTTAGTCATACATTTAGGCCAAAATGTATTCAGCCACATGTCTTTAGTAAAAAAAATGTCAATAAGCGTATATTTATTGGTTTGCGCAAAAGTTATAGCGTTTACAAACTAGGGTACATTTTCTGGAATTTACACAGCTTTAAATTTATGACTGCCTATCTCATTTCTTGAGGTGCTAAAATGGCAGGGCATTACAAACCCCCCCAAATGACCCCATTTTAGAAAGTAGACACCCCAAGGAAATTGCTGAGAGGCATGTTGAGCCCATTGAATATTTTTTTTTTGTCCCAAGTGATTGAATAATGACAAAAAAAAAAAAAAAATTACAAAAAGTTGTCACTAAATGATATATTGCTCACACATGCCATGGTTATATGTGGAATTGCACCCCAAAATACATTCTGCTGCTTCTCCTGAGTACGGGGATACCACATGTGTGGGACTTTTTAGGAGCCTAGCCACGTGCGGGACCCCGGAAACCAAGCACCGCCTTCAGGATTTCTAAGGGCGCAAATTTTTGATTTCACTCCTCACTACCTATCACAGTTTTGAAGGCCATAAAATGCCAAAATAGCACAAACCCCCCCCCCCCAAATGACCCCATTTTAGAAAGTAGACACCCCAAGGAAATTGCTGAGAGGCCTGTTGAGCCCATTGAATATTTTTTTTTGTCCCAAGTGATTGAATAATGACAAAAAAAAAAAAATTACAAAAAGTTGTCACTAAATGATATATTGCTCACACATGCCATGGTTATATGTGGAATTGCACCCCAAAATACATTCTGCTGCTTCTCCTGAGTACGGGGATACCGCATGTGTGGGACTTTTTAGGAGCCTAGCCACGTACGGGACCCCGGAAACCAAGCACCGCCTTCAGGATTTCTAAGGGCGCAAATTTTTGATTTCACTCCTCACTACCTATCACAGTTTTGAAGGCCATAAAATGCCAAAATAGCACAAACCCCCCCCCCAAATGACCCCATTTTGGAAAGTAGACACCCCAAGCTGTTTGCTGAGAGGCATGGTGAGTATTTTACAGCTCTCATTTGTTTTTGAAAATGAAGAAAGAACATTTTTTTTTTTTTCTTTTTTTTTTTCAATTTTCAAAACTTTGTGACAAAAAGCGAGATCTGCAAAATACTCACAATACCTCTCAGCAAATAGCTTGGGGTGTCTACTTTCCAAAATGGGGTCATTTGGGGGGTTTTGTGCCATCTGGGCATTCCATGGCCTCCGAAACTGTGATAGGCAGTGAGAAGTGAAATCAAAAATTGACACCCTCAGAAAGCCTGAAGGCGGTGCTTGGTTTTTGAGGTCCCGTACGCGGCTAGGCTCCCAAAAAGTCTCACACATGTGGTATCCCCGTACTCAGGAGAAGCAACAGAATGTATTTTGGGGTGTAATTCCACATATGCCCATGGCATGTTTGAGCAATATATCATTTAGTGACAACTTTGTGCAAAAAAAAAAAAAAATTGTATTTTTTCCGCAACTTGTGTCAACATATAAAATATTCCATGGACTCGACATGCCTCTCAGTATATAGCTTGGGGTGTCTACTTTCCAAAATGGGGTCATTTGGGGGGGGGTTTGAACTGTTCTGGCATTTTATACACAACATTAGGAAGCTTACATCCACTCTTCTAACCACTTGAAGACAAAGCCCTTTTTGACACTTTTTGTTTACATGAAAACATATTTTTTTTTGCAAGAAAATTATGTTGAACCCCCAAACATTATATATATTTAAAGCAAAGGCCCTACAGAATAAAATGGTGGGTGTTGCATTTTTTTTTCTACACAGTATTTGCGCAGCGATTTTTCAAACGCATTTTTTGGGGAAAAAATACACTTTTTTTTTATTTTAATGCACTAAAACACACTATATTGCCCAAATGTTTGATGAAATAAAAAAGATTATCTTAGGCCGAGTACATAGATACCAAACACGACATGCTTTAAAATTTCGCACAAACGCGCATTGGCGACAAACTACATACATTTTTAAAAGCCTTTAAAAGCCTTTACAGGTTACCCCGTTAGATTTACAGAGGAGGTCTACTGCTAAAATTACTGCCCTCGATCTGACCTTCGCGGTGATACCTCACATGCATGGTGAATTGCTGTTTACATATGACGCCAGACCCACGCTTGCGTTCGCCATTGGGCAAGAGCAGGGCAGGACAGGGGTGCTTTTTTTTTTTTTATTATTAATTTTGCTTTTTTATTTTATTTTTAAACTGTTGCTTCCATATATTTTTTTTAATCACTTTTATTGTTATCTCAGGGAATGTAAATATCCCCTATGATAGCAATAGGTAATGACAGGTACTCTTTTTTGAAAAAACTGGGGTCTATTGGACCCTAGATCTTTCCTCTGCCCTCAAAGCATCTGACCACACCAAGATCGGTGTGATAAAATGCTTTCCCAATTTCCCAATGGCGCTTTTTATATCCGGGGGGGGGGGGACATTCCCTCCCACTGCTTGTAAAAGCAGTCCAGAGGCTAATTAGCCACTAGGATTGCTTTTACATGAAAGCCGGCCGCTGGCTGAAAAGAATGATACCAAGATGATACCTAAACCCGCAGGCATCATTCTGGTATAAACATTCAAAGTCCAGCAACATACCAGTACGTTGCTGGTCCTTGTTGGACATGTATTGTAATCTTTTTTTTCATGCAGCCTGTTGGCTGAACGAAAAAAAAAGATTGATCGGTGGGTATGCCCACCATTAGAATACCGCCCTTCATCCACCCACTTCTAATGATGGGCATACATGCACCATTTATATATGCCGAAGCATGGGGGCATCTTCTCGCAAAAGTTATGCCGCGTACACATGGTCAGACTTTTCCACGGGCAAGCCTCCGTCGGAATTTCGACCGTATGTTCGCGGCATTAGGAGCAAAATCGCTCCTCCGCCCCTGCTGCCCCAATGCTTCGGCATATATGTTTTTTTTTTATAACTGTGGTGGTGAAATCACCTCCTACAGCACTGGAGTCGCAGGGATCAGGCCTGTCTCTGGGAACGCTGCAGTTATGTGTGTTGTGTTTTGTAAGTGACAGTGATCGATCGATACTGCACTTGGGTGGCCTGGGCTGGACGCAGGGGCAAAACGCAGGTGCTAGCAGGTATCTGGGCTGATCCCGCTAACACTGCGTTTTTGGGAACCCTAAACTGCTGGGGACGCTAGTATAGATCTGATCAGATCAGATATTGAGCTGATCAGATACTATACCACTAAGGGGGGTGTATGCTTCACGCGTGGGTGTTAGCGCTACTGGCACTAACCTGACGCTGCCTGGGGTGTGACGCAGACCCTCTCTGACGCTAAAACCTAATTGATATCACCCGCCGGGGTTAAACCTTTATTGGGTTATATACGGCGGGTGCCCTGACACTATAAAAACTAACTAACCTGCGTCACCCGTAACACTTATATGATGATCACTGGTGAAAGGGTTAACTAGGGGCAATTAGGGGGTTAAAACCTTTATTAGGTAATATATGGGGGTACCTGACGCTATATAAAAACCTGACGGCGAACATAAAAAAAAATTACTGGCTACCTATCGGCATCACCGACACTAAGACAACGATCATAAAAACGATCGCTTAGCGACAGTGGTGATAGGGGGTGAAAGGGTTACCTGGGGGGCGATCAGGGGGTTAAACCTTTATTAGATAATATATGGGGGTACCTGACGCTATAAAAACCTGCGGCGAACCTAAAAAAAATTACTGGCTACCGATCAGCATCACCGACGCTAAGACATCGATCAGAAAAATGATCGCATAGCGACGGCGGTGCTAGGGGGTGAAAGGGTTACCTGGGGGGTGATCAAGGGGGTTAAACCTTTATTAGGTAATATATGGGGGTACCCGACGCTATAAAAACCTGCGGCGAACCTAAAAAAAATTACTGGCTACCGATCAGCATCGCCGACGCTAAGACATCGATCAGAAAAATTATCGCTTAGTGACAGTGGTGATAGGGGGTGAAAGGGTTACCTGGGGGGCGATCAAGGGGGTTAAATCTTTATTAGGTAATATATGGGGGTACCCGACGCTATAAAAACCTGCGGCGAACCTAAAAAAAATTACTGGCTACCGATCAGCATCACCGACGCTAAGACATCGATCAGAAAAATGATCGCATAGCGACGGCGGTGCTAGGGGGTGAAAGGGTTACCTGGGGGGTGATCAAGGGGGTTAAACCTTTATTTGGTAATATATGGGGGTACCCGACGCTATAAAAACCTGCGGCGAACCTAAAAAAAATTACTGGCTACCGATCAGCATCGCCAACGCTAAGACATCGATCAGAAAAATTATCGCTTAGTGACAGTGGTGATAGGGGGTGAAAGGGTTACCTGGGGAGCGATCAAGGGGATTAAACCTTTATTAGGTAATATATGGGGGTACCCGACGCTATAAAAACCTGCGGCGAACCTAAAAAAAATTACTGGCTACCGATCAGCATCACCGACGCTAAGACATCGATCAGAAAAATGATCGCATAGCGACGGCGGTGCTAGGGGTGAAAGGGTTATCTGGGGGGTGATCAGGGGGTTAAACCTTTATTAGGGGGGGTTAGGGGGCTACACTGGACCTAAAACTAAATGTAGTGACACTTTTACAGTCACAAATGTCACTGATTGCAGTGATCACTAAATAAATGGTCACTGCAATCAGTGACACTGTGACTGGGGGCTGGGGGGTGATCTGGGGGTGTCTGGGGGGGCCTGGGGGGGCGATTTATGTGCCTATGTGTCCTGGTGTCAGTGTAGTGTTGTGTGCACTAACCTGCATCTTCTCCTGTACGGCGCTCGGTATATGTGAGCGCCCCAGGAGAGATGACATCACTTCCTCCTGCCTGGCAGGCAGGGGAAGCTCTCTCATGCGCCGGGAGCGATCGAGAGGGGGTGGCCGGAATCGAACGGCCGTCCCCTCATGCCGGATCGCTCCCGAAGGTAAAACGACCACCCACTGTAAAGAAGGGGGGTCCGATCGGACCCCCCAACTATACAAAGGCAATCACGTATATGTACGTGATTCTGCCTGTCGGTGCCATTCTGCCGACGTATATTTACAGTGGGCGGTCGTTAAGTGGTTAAGTCCTTCCCACTGTTACAGCAATTTGGCCACACCTACCACACAACGCACACCACATTACATCACTCAATGTGCCCATGGGTGCCCTAGGTTTTTTTACACACCTAACAACGCTCTTTCTGAGAGGAGACACTGCAGATTAACTGGAGGCAGGAGTTTGCTCTCTCCTCCTTCCAATAGCAGGCTACTGTAGACAGGAGAGAGAAGGCGCCTGCTGAGAACACACCTCAATCTCAGAGCAGTGCCGCTGGGGAGTGACAGCAGACTGCCCATCCTCCTGTCTCCCCTTGTCATGTGACATATCGTATGACCGGAGAGGGAAAGACATAGCAGCTGCCTTCAATCCCAGTGGGTGCCACTCTGAGACTGTGAACTGTACATATGCAGGGGCACACTTTGCCATCTTTGCCCTGGGCGCTGGGTGGCCTTGTCCCAGCACTGGTCACAAGTATAAATTACCTCTGTGGGTATATTTTTTTTCTAAAATGTGTGCGATGTCTGTTACTTTGGCAAGGTGTATGAAAAAGACCTAAACAATGTATATAATAAGAGAAGCCAAAAGGGCATTCTTGCTAAAAAAAATCCTGAAACATACAAAATAATTTGACTTAATGTTCATATTATACTGTATACTCAACCAATATTTGCGGGGCTATCTTTATCTTAGATGACATCATATAGAAAACCTAATCAAAGTGATTCATATTTTTATGCTTACTCAGTTGCCTTGAAGAGGTTCTATTGTGTCATATGTAGTTTCCTGATTATCACCTGGATTAGATCTATAGGCAAACTCACTCATTAAAGCGGAGGTTCCGCCAAATTTTTTTTTAAAAGCCAGCAGCTACAAATACTGCAGCTGCTGACTTTTAAAATATGGACACTTACCTGTCCAGCGTGCCCGCGATGTCGGCAGCCGAGGTCAAACAATCGCTCGTCCCTCGGCTGCACCCGCCGCCATCCTCAGTGAGGGAATCGGGAAGTGAAGCGTTGCGGCTTCACTGCCCGGTTCCCTACTGCGCATGCGCGAGTAGCGCGGTGCACTGTCACTGGTCCCCGCTCTCTCCTGGGAACAGTGTATTTCCCAGGAGACAGCGGGGGTGCGGGAAGGGGCGTGACTCCCGCATGAGTCTATTCCCGGAAGTGGGTGCAAATACCTGTCTTAGAGGGTTCCGAAAAGCGGAAGTTCAATTTTTGGGTGGAACTCCGCTTTAATACATGACTTGGTAGGTTCTTGTAACATAAACTGGTTAAAGTGGAATTCCAGCTTAACCCTAACTACTCTTAAAACTGCCCCTCCCACTCCAAACACCTATGCTTACTTACCCGTGTAAGAAAGATGCACTGTATATACTTACCTCTATTCAGCTCACTCTGGTCCAGTCGCATGATCTCCCCTGTGTCAGTCAGCAGTGGCTGCAGGGGAGAGGAGAGAGTGCTCCAACAAGGGGTAGTAAAGCCTGAAGATTTTTGGCAATCTGTCCTGAAGTTGTGTTGGCTCACACAGGGGAGCCTGAGTATATAGATCTTTCTTACACAGGTTAGTTAGCATAGGTGTTAGGACTATCTTATAAAAAATCTAAATACAGCAGAAGGCAAGAGAGGGAGAAAGAGAAAGGTGTATTAGAACTGGATGAATCATAAAACACATTTGGGGTATTTTCTGGAGACATACTTCAACAAATAAAGATTCCATTTTTCAAAAGCTTCAAATCAGTCTAATTCATGAAGCAATATCGTATTTTAAACCAATGTGATCAAAGTTATGATAAAAAAAAATTGTACTTTGTAACATCTCTATTCAGCTTAATGGTTAAGAGTCCACATGTATCGATATGATTATTCAGTGCTGCTTAACTGATTGAATACCATCAAAATTGAAAACCAAACTCCCTTCATTACACCAGTTAAAGCTATTTCTAAAGTCACATGTTTTTTTACCCTAATGCAGGTAAAACACCTTTCACTAAATATTTCCCCCCCCTTTCTACATACGTACCTGGATCAACACTGCGTTCTTTTGAATGGCAAGAATGCGGTGACGTCATCGACTACGACGAGCCGGCGCTCGGAACATTCGATGCCGTCGCCGCCATCTTGCTACACCCTACACTACCCTTGTATGCTACAGCGCATGCGTCGAAGTCTCATCGAGCATGCGCGGGTTTACCATGGACAGGTAAGCATACACACTCACGGTTTTCTCATCGGGAAACAGGCAGACGAGAATCCCGACGAGAAAATAGAGAGCAGGTTCTCTATTTTTGTAGTCGAGATTCCCGGCAGTTTTACCCGATGAGAAACCATACACACGACCGGTTTTCTCTGCCAAAAGCTCTCCCAGCTGTTTTCTTGCCGAGAAAACCGGTCTTGTGTACAGGGCTTCAGGCTCCATTTACACATGTGCAACTTGTCATGTGACTTTGGACATCAAAATGGCATGACAATTCGTTCCCCATATTTTCCAATGATAACCATTCATATATGTACAATTTAAAGTCACAGCAACTTCAGAGTAGTTCTTTTCACTACTTTGGCCTGACTTTCATGCAACTTGAGGGCCGTAGACTTCAATGTTAACCCTAAAAAGTTGCATGGAAGTCAAAACTGAATGTTATACAGTGCAACAGTTGTCCAATATCCTAGTGGTGTTTAACCAAAAGAAAGCTCTATTTGGCTAAAAAAAACGTAATTAAAATGAATTTGGGTGCAGTGTTGCGTAGTAGAGTAATTGTTAGTCAAACTACCACAGCGCTAAAGCTGCAAAATGCCCTGGTAATAAAGGAGTATTACAAGCTAATACTCCAGTGGTTAAAACTGCGTTCTAGTTCAGTATTTTAGATTTTTTGGCTCCATTGGAGCTTCACGCTGACAAATTAAGATAACATTCTTACACTGACAAATTAAGATCGCATTCTTCTTGGGAAAGATTAAAATATTATTCATATCCTGTCTAAATTTTAATTGCAACATGCAGTAGGTATAAAATGAAAGTCTTCATTGCAAAACAAGTTCCTGTATGAATAAGAAATTAGGACCAGAAATGGAGAGGATCAAAGAAAAACCTACATTTTAATGAAAATCACTGTCCTCATAATCATGAGTGGTATGTAGTTTTTCCCAAAGAGGATCACTCTCCTTGATGGTTTGGTGACAAGAGAAAAAGTTAACTATTTATATAGCATGCAGAGCAGATTTTTTTATTCATCCTCTTAGAGAAATACAGTACATGCTGAAATTTCCAGTTAAAGAGACTGCAGTGTGTAAATATGTACTGTACAGCTGACATCATTCTGTGACCTGCCTTTGTCACAGTCCCTGTCAGATAACCAAAGAAAAATAAATGATATGCGATAGGCCAAGGATGTGCGTTTATCTGTGTTTTTCAGATAGAAATGGTTAGAAGCTCCACGTACAGTAGGTGCCGCCGACATTGTATATTCATCGCGATCCTATCGCGGAGATTTTCGGCGACAGGGGTGCTGACATCTCGGCGACAGGATGGCGACTGTAACGGCACCCCAAATATAAAGGGGGTTAACGCCGTTTAAGATGTTCCCTCTCCTGGGCGCACATTCGCTGTCGATCCTCCACAGCCAGCCGACCACTTCCCCTAGGAATTAATCCTTCTGGAAGAATGAGATGTACTCTGTATCTTCCAGGATCGAGTCTCTTTATTGAAGAAGATATTGTAACTTTTATACACATCTACTACTGCATTAGTTTAACATGAACAATGGCCCAGCTCCACCCACACATAACAAGGCCCAATACCCATTATTTTGACGTCTGTTAGGCTTCAAAAGACTTTACACAATAGAACGTAACGACCTTCAATACACATCTTATAATGAAAGGGTTGGTAGACGGTCCGTCTGCCGAGTACAATGCACACAGGCATAGAGTTAACTATCCCTTTCACACCAAAAGGGTCTCCAGACCCTCCTAGACTCATTTACAACACAAGCAGGCAGGTGATTAACCTGTCTGCTGCTAGTTCCACAACCTATAATTATAGGCTTAATTCCCACAAGCCACAATATACAATAGAATGCAAATCACCTTAACTCCTCACAGCAATGATTACACAACCCCCCCTCACAGTACACATCCAATCTAGATACAATGTATGTGCAGCATTGAATATGGCTATCATAGACCATATTGGGGTTTTCATTCACCCTGTGCCCCTAATAGAGACACAGGGTGGTTGACACATAAGAGGCATTGGGGAAGCTGAAGCGAGGGCATCTCATACTTTCTAAGCGATTCTGAGTTCCCCGGGCCTTCCCGTTGCATCTCTCCCCTTTCGACAGGAGACTAACAGAGGAGGAGACCCCAGACGGGTTGACTCCGAAGTTAGTCCATAGGTCCCTTCTTCTAATGCCGGTATCCACACAGTACCCCAAATAAATTGCTCCAAACAGAGTATTACTTACCCAGCCAACCTCTGCCTCTCTTAGAGAACATACCCGCCGCTGGGGAGAGGCCTGGACTGGACCTTCTCCCTGGAGTCCTTTCAGCCGCTGGAGAGAAGACAGGGTGACTGGGCTCAGTCCGTCATGCTGTTGGGGATCTGGACCGACTGCCCAGCATCCCTGGGGTATACAAGTGGAGACTGAAGTCCCATCCACTTGTGGTAGGTGAAAATCCCCCAGTGCTTGCAAAGCAAGGCTGACATCCTCCTGTCTCAGTGTCACACCATTTTCTGGGGTTGTGTCAGTGAGGACTGAAGTCCCATCCAATACCACAGGAACTCCCTCTTCTGTTAGTTGAGAGCAGAGGCCCGTGGCACTCTGCTTTGTTGCCAGCTCTTCTGCTGGGTTGCTGTGAGTGGAGACCGCAGTCCCATCCACCGATATCAGCTCAAGTTGCCATTGTGTGCAGAGGCCAGTAGCCTTCTGCCCTGCTGCCAGTGATTCAGCTGAGGGTAAAAGCTTTACTACCGCAGCTTGTTGCTGGAGAGAGGGGCCAACTGCCCCGAATCCCTGAAACTCCACAGTTGTTTCCGGTGCTGGGCAGAGGTTGCTAGCACTCTGCCCTGTTGCCAGCACTTCTGCTGGGGACTCCACACCATCTGCTCTGGCTACCTGTTGGGGAGGGAAAATGGCTGCTTCTCCTCCCTGCATCTCTGAAATCCACTGGGAAGGGGGAACCATCACCTTCTCACCTCGGGCCTCCAAAACTGCCACGGGTGTAGAGCAGGGGTCTGCAGTACCCTGTCCTGCTGCCAGTACTTGAGCGGGCGATGCATAATCCATAACATCCTCTGAACAGTCCATTAAGTCCATACCTTCTGTAATCTGTGGCCGGGGAGATGAGCCAACTGCCCTAGCTCCCTGGAACTCCACATCATCCACTTCGGCTTTAGGGATGGCAGTCTCCAGATTTTCCACTGCTGATTCTTCAGCCAGGATTTCAAAGTGGTCAACTGGTATTTCCTGATAGTCCCAGGCAAAGGTAGCACCACCCTGCTGCTGAGCAGATTCTAGCAGCTGTCTGTAGGCGATCTCCAGCTCCCATTCCTGAACGGCCAGAAATTCCAAATCTTCCTCTGCCCAGTGCCCTTCCGAGACATTCAGTTTTCGCTCTCTGTGCTCCATTATTTCCTCCAAACGCCACTCCCCATCACTCCCAAAGTCAGGGTCACTGGACAGCCCCCAATACAACAATCCCAGGCCATCATAGTCAAAGCCTTCCGTGGGGCTGTCATCCGCTGACCATGGGCACTCTTGGGCTACATACCACCAGAGGGCTCTGTAGCTCTCGTCCAACCGCATCTCTGCCCGGATCAGCCTGCTTAACTCAGCTGTCCACTCCTGCTTTGGTTGTTCCCCCAATAACGGCATTCGTACTTCATACTGCGACCAGTACCTTACATAGACGGAGGGGTGAGTCTTTCCCTGGTGTTGCTGCTCGAGAGCTAGCGCTTTCTTCCAGAGTTCGCAGCGGATCGAATCCGACCATCCCAGCAGGACCTCCTCTGATACTGGTCCTCTATGCTGTATCTGCATCTCTCGCAACCTCCTTCCGAATTCTTCTTCCATGGCGGCTGGTTCTTTAGGCGTTGTCTCCGATTGCCGTATTTCCGCCATTCTCCGCTCATGTTGCCGCTCTAGTTCTCTTTTGTCGCTCTCGTTCTCTCTCTTGTCGGGCATCCTGCAGCTGGATGCCTTTAATGGCTTCCTGTATGGCGACCTCTGATGGGTTAGCACCATATAATGCCAACCGCTGTTGAACTCGTTTCTGAAACAAGTCTTTAACTGACCGGGGTCCTGCATCACCATCCTTCTGATCCATCTCTGCTAGCTACCTGATCAAGGTGACTTTGTTCTTTGTCCCAACGGTCCCTCCACGGCTCTCAAGTAAGTCTTTCAGCATGGCTCTCCTGCAGGCTGCATAGCTGGTCATTCACTGTGGTGGTTTGAAGTGTCCCAGGAACTGGAGGGAAAAATCCCACTGCTGCCACCAATGTAACAGCACCCCAAATATAAAGGGGGTTAACGCCGTTTAAGATGTTCCCTCTCCTGGACACACATTTGCTGTCGATCCTCCACAGCCAGCCGACCACTTCCCCTAGGAATTAATCCTTCTGGAAGAACGAGACGTACTCTGTACCTTCCAGGATCGAATCTCTTTATTGAAGAAGATATTGTAACTTTTATACACATCTACTACTGCATTAGTTTAACATGAACAATGTCCCAGCTCCACCGAGTACAATGCACACAGGCATAGAGTTAACTATCCCTTTCACACCAAAAGGGTCTCCAGACCCTCCTAGACTCATTTACAACACAAGCAGGCAGGTGATTAACCTGTCTGCTGCTAGTTCCACAACCTATAATTATAGGCTTAATTCCCACAAGCCACAATATACAATAGAATGCAAATCACCTTCTGCCAGCCCCTCCACTAGCAAAAGAGCTACAAGAAGGTAGTGGAGGGGCTGGCAGAAGGACAACGGAGAGCCGGACGAGATGACGGGGAAGACCGGGCCTCCGCTAGCAAAAGAGCTGCAAGAAGATAGCGGAGGCCCGGCGGAAGAAAGAACCGGAGAGCGGGAGAAGAACCAGAGAGCGGGAAAAGAAGAAGGCGATGGAGAAGACCGGGCCCCGCTAGCAAAAGAGCTGGAAGAAGGTAGCGGTGGCCGGGCAGAAGAAAGAACCGGAGAGCGCGGCGACGACACCGGAGACCCCCGAAGACGGAAGAAGACCCCCGGAGCTGTGCAATAAAATACTTTAAAAAACTGTGTTGTGTTTTTATTGCCATTTTTTTTCCCACCAGGTGAATGGGTAGGGGTACGATGTACCCCATACTCATTCACATAGGGTGGGGGGGCCGGGATCTGGGGGACCCCTTATTAAAGGGGGCTCCCGGATTCCGATAAGCCCCCTGCCCGCAGACCCCGACAACCAACGGCCAGGGTTGTCGGGAAGAGGCCCTGTCCTCATCAACATGGGGGCAGGGTGCTCTGGGGTGGGGGGGCCGCAGGTCGCCCCCTGCCCCAGAGCACCAAACCCCCCATGTTGAGGGCATGAGGCCTGGTACGGTTCAGGAGGGAGGGGGGGCCGCTCCCTCATTCCCCTCTTCCCCTGCGGCCTGCCAGGTTGCGTGCTCAGATAAGGGTCTGGTTTGGATTCTGAGGGGAACCCCCACGCTGTTTTTTCGGCGTAGGGTTCCCCTTCAAATCCAGACCAGACCCAAGGGCCTGGTATGCTCCTGGAGAGGGAACCCACGCCGTTTTTTTCTTTAAAAATTGGCGTGGAGTTCCCGCTCAGGATTCATACCAAACGCAGTGCCTGGTATTCGCGGGAATCCACGTCGGATCCCCGTCTATCGGCAATGCGTGTCGCTCATCGTGAAAGAAACATTTTTCCTTTCCCGATGACGAGACAGCTTGGCACTGGCTCTCGCAACGGAGCTTATAGGGTGTCAATCTCGCTGCTAGAAGCGGCGAGATTGACACAATATCGGTGGAACCTACTGTAAGTCTATGGGCAGGCGGACTTGTGTTCTTTTTTGCCTTCTATGAAGGACCAGAGGTAGTCTAATGTAAATAAACACAGGTCTGTTTTCATCTGGCCACCCATAGATCTAACATGGGCAAGGATGTCACAAAAGTGGTGTCTGTTCTGCTCTGATTCAGTAGAGGATCTGTCCACTGATTCTTGCTGATTGGACTAGGTGGTGCCCATGTGATACCAACCTTTCAGCATACTTCAGATACATTTCAACAGCAAAACATAATTGCCAACATTCTCAAAAAAATTATAGGGACACTTTTTTGGTCTGTAGGCAGAGTATTATTATAATTAGGAGGTGGGGCATTCATTTGTAGGCGTGGTATAGTGCCACCAAAGAAGGGGCATGGTCTAAATGAACTTTTGAGTGTGGCTTACAGGGAGTGTGGTTAGAATATGAGATGAAAGAGGGATGGAGGGAGAAGGAAGAGAGGGATGGAGGGAGAAAGAGAGGGAGAGAGAAAGTAATAAAGAAAGAGATAGGGAGAGAAGGAAGGAAAGAAACAAGAAAAGAAAGAGGGATAAAGGGACAAAGGGACAACAGGTCCTGATCTTACACCATAATAGGAATATGTGTATTCCAGAAAGTTTAACAATCATTACTGCACCATGGTTTTATGGGGTCAGGATGAATGGAGCACATGTTTTCTTATATTACATTGTGATATAAAATGACATAGTTCAACTCACTATAGGGGGAGCCCTGAGTGTGTCACTTGCCACCGTCGCCTGCCTCCAGATGCAGTGTGTCACTTGCCACATTACTTGTCACCAGATGCAGCGCTCACTTTTCACCAAATGCATCTTGTCACCAGATGCAGTGCTCACTTGTCACCAGATACATCTTGTCACTAGATGCAGTGCTCACTTGTTACCAGATGCATATTGTCACCAGATGCAGCGCTCACTTGTCACCAGATGCAGCTTGTCACCAGATGCAGAGCTCACTTGTCACCAGACGCATATTGTCAACAGATGCAGCGCTCACTTTTCACCAAATGCATCTTGTTACCAGATGCAGTGCTCACTTGTCACCAGATGCATCTTGTCACTAGATGCAGTGCTCACTTGTTACCAGATGCAGCTTGTCACCAGATGCAGCGCTCACTTGTCACCAGATGCAGCTTGTCACCAGATGCAGAGCTCACTTGTCACCAGATTCATATTGTCAACAGATGCAGCGCTCACTTGTCACCAGATGCATCTTGTCACCAGATGAAGCGCTCACTTGTCACCAGATGCAGCACTCACTTGTCACCAGATGCAGCATGGCCCACTTGTCACCACAGATGCAGCTTGTCACTTGTCACCACAGATGCAGCACTCACTTGTCACCAGATGCAGCTTGACTCACTTGTCACCACAGATGCAGCTTGTCACTTGTCACAACAGATGCAGCGCTCAATTGTCACCAGATGCAGCTTGACTCACTTGTCACCACAGATGCAGCGCTCACTTGAACCAGATGCAGCTTGGATCACTTGTCACCAGATGCAGCTTGGCTCACTTGTCACCACAGATGCAGTTTGTCCCTTGTCACCACAGATGCAGCGCTCACTTGTCACCACAGATGCAGCGCTCACTTGTCACCAGATGCAGCTTGTCACCAGATGCAGCGCTCACTTGTCACCAGATGCATATTGTCAACAGATGCAGCGCTCACTTGTCACCAGATGCATCTTGTCACCAGATGCAGTGCTCACTTGTCACCAGATGCAGCACTCACTTGTCACCAGATGCAACATGGCCCACTTGTCACCACAGATGCAGCTTGTCACTTGTCACCACAGATGCAGTTCTCACTTGTCACCACAGATGCAGCGCTCACTTGTCACCACAGATGCAGCGCTCACTTGTCACCACAGATACAGCGCTCACTTGTCAGCAGATGCAGCTTTTCACCAGATGCAGCGCTCACTTTTCACCAGATGCATCTTGTCACCACAGATGCAGTGCTCACTTGTCACCACAGATGCAGTGCTCACTTGTCACCACAGATGCAGCGCTCACTTGTCACCACAGATGCAGCGCTCACTTGTCAGCAGATGCAGCTTTTCACCAGATGCAGCGCTCACTTTTTACCAGATGCATCTTGTCACCACAGATGCAGTGCTCACTTGTCACCACAGATGCAGTGCTCACTTGTCACCACAGATGCAGCGCTCACTTGTCACCACAGATGCAGCGCTCACTTGTCACCAGAGATACCAGAAAAAAAATGAAAATAACCCTTTTCTGGAATACAGATAATTTTGGTCACTTTACTGGCAACCTGTAACTGTCCTCTGTCACTCCCGGGTACGCACTGCAAGCTGTCCCTGGACCTTAGTCCTCCTCTTTTCCCTTCCTCGATCAGGTCCCCAGTGGCACCAGGCAGCCGACTCTTTTTGTCCCACTGACACACACTGCTAGCAGAAGAATCTGGGCGTGCTGGCGTGGTAACTTAGTTAGCCACGCCCCTGCTTGCTATACTTGGCAAATCGCAGAGGCGGGTCATAGAGCATGTGTCTTTCCTGGCCAATAGAAGACAAGTTGTCTTCTATTGGCCAGGAGGACAAACTGAGACATGGGGAGGATACTCTAATTTAGGGGTCTCAAACTGGTGGCCTTCCAGCTGTTGTGAAACTACTTGTCCCATCATGCCTCTGCTTGTGGGAGTCATGCTTGTAACTGTCAGCATTGCAATACCTCATAGGACTTGTAGTTTTGCAACAGCTGGAGGGCCGCCAGTTTGAGACCCCTGCTCTAAATGCTGTTTACCTGAAAGTGGCGGTCGGCACCGCTGGTAAAGTCCCGATGCCTGGGACAAAAGCAAATTATCGGGATTTTTAATGGGCAGGTTCAGACCGGGATGAGGGTCTAATTTCCAGGATTGTCCCAGGAAAATTGGGAATGTTGGCAAGTATGGCAAAATAAGCATAGCATAGCCAGTTTAAATCCAATCAAACACTACCTGTCTCGAGTTTACATGTTCTCCCTGTGCCTGCGTGGGTTCCTCCCACCCACCAAAGGCAGGTTGATAGCTTAATTGGATCCTGTATAAGTTCTGTGCAGATTGACAGTGCTATATAAGTATTGATAAATAGAGGAGGCTTGCCAAAAACATAACAAGCTTTGATTGGTTGGCATGGACATGTGTACTTCTTGCTAAATTGCACATTTATTAGTACAGATAAGATCTCAAGGTAGAAGCATTTTGGATGAAAAAAAGGCACAAGGAATTCCATCCAAGAGGCACAAAGATTTCCATCTAAAAGGAGCATACCTTAAAGTAGAACTAAAGGCAAACTTGTTATTTTTATTTTGGATAGAGTTAGGGAGGGTTATAACCTGTGTCCCATTGGGAAGATTACCCCTCACGTCCTGTCCCGAAGCCAAAACAGGAAGTGAGAGGAAATCTCCCCAAAGTGAGAAACTGCCTGGTTGTCACCAGGGACACCAGAACTATTGTCCCCATTGGAAGAGTTATCCATTATTCCTATTATGGCAGGCAACAACTCAAGATTTTAGGATTCTCTTTCAATTCCAGTCTTGGTGATAATGATAAACAGAACAAACTGAAAGGGTAAATCTTCTTAACGGGGTCACAGACAGTGCTCAAGACTTCACAGGTGTTCTAATCCCTCTCCACTCTATCCAATGTCAAAAAAAACAAGTAGCCTTTAGGTTCACTTTCGGGTTGATCTAAACCCTAAATGGATGACATTTACTTTGCTAAAGCAATGCGTATCATAAACAGCTGTCATGTTTTTTTATAAGATACTATATTGTTTTTTGCATCTTAGGCCTGCTTATCTTCTCTAGCCTTTTGCAGCCACTTTGTGTTTACTTGCCTTCTCTACAGCATAATTTGAACATGTTACTCTTGACAAGCCTTCTGATAGTGACAATAATGTTTACTCAATCCGTGTTGGCATGCCTGCTTGTGATTTCCACCATGTGACAGGATGACAACGTAGGAGTAAAACTGAGAGATAGTTTTCCCCCCATAAAAGGAAGTGTCTGAAAAAAGGACCTACATGGCAGGTATTCTTTCAGTGGAATGTGCAGATTTAAAAAGAGGTAAGTGTAATTCTACATCTTTAAGCTGGCTATAGACGAGTCGAAAACAAAACGTTCTATTGATCGAAAAATGATAATGACGCATACGATTGTGCCATCATTTGTTTTGTTTTTCAAAAAAGAAAATCCAGCATGTTGGATCAGGCACTTTTGATTGCGGCATGAAAATTGCGTGTTGCAGCTGGCACACTAACGATGCAAAAATTAAACGACTTGACAAGAATTTTCATTAGATTTTTCGACTCATCTATTGCTTTACACTCTCCTAACCTAGAATAATAATTTAATTGCAAAGTAATAGTTCTGGGATTTATTAAACACAGGAAAAGCTCCAAATAATCGAATTAAACACAAAACATGGAACAGCATAGAAATATCAATAATTACATGGATTATATGTTTTGCAGGTAACTGTCAAACGTGAGAAATAGTGTATACTTATTATCCACTAGAGGGAGACAGCCTACAAGAAATGATGCAGGTGACTCACCATGGCACCAAAATATCTGTATCCTAGTCAAATTAAATATACTGTAAATTAGATTTTGCACTGTACTACAGTGCCTTAAAAAAGTATTCATACCCCTTGAAATGTTCCACATTTTGTCATGGTACAACCAAAAACGTAAATGTATTTTATTGGGATTTTACTTGATAGATCAACACAAAGTGGCACATAATTGTGAAGTGGAAGAAAAATGAGAAATTATTTTCTTTTCAATTCGTTTTTATAAAATTTACAGTGTGAACAGAAAATCAAAGAATACAACCAGGGCCGGCCCGAAACATTGTGCTGCCTGGGACCAAGAATGAAATTCTGCCCCCCCCCAAAAAAAATCACGCCCACCAAAAGGCCCCCACATTAATTATTGTATATCATGATAAATAAAGGGGACCCGTCATGGCTCTATACATGTATAGGAGTAAAAAGAGGACCTGTCGTGGCTCTATACATGTATAAAGGAGTATAAAGAGGACCTGTCATGGCTCTATACGTGTATAAAGGATAATAAAGAGGACCTGTCGTGGCTCTATACATGTATAAAGAGGACCTGTCATGGCTCTATACATGTATAAAGGATAATAAAGAGGACCTGTCATGGCTCTATACATGTATAAAGGAGTATAAAGAGGACCTGTCATGGCTCTATACGTGCATATAGGCGTATAAAAGGACCTGTCAGGGCTCTATACATGTATATAGGAGTATAAAGGGACCTGTGCATGGCGGGCAGCCGCAATGTCTTTTGCGCAAACTAATCAATGTACGCTAATTGTGTTTTTTTTTGGTACCAAAAATATGTAGAAGAAAACATATTGGCCTAAACTGATGAAGAAATATTTTTTTTTTTATAAAATGTTTTGGATATTTATTATAGCAAAAAGTAAAAAATATATATACTGTATTTATTGGCGTATAACACTCACTTTTTTATCCTGAGAATAGAGGGTAAACTGTGCCTGCGTGTTATACGCAGGGGGTTGTGGACAGTTTTTTTCCTGAAACTTCCCTCTTAAAGTTAGGGTGCGTGTTATAAGCCTGTGCGTGTTATACGCCGATAAATACGGTATATATATTTTTTAAATTGTCGCTCTTTTGTTGTTTAAAGTGCAAAAAATAAAAACCGCAGAGGTGATCAAATATCACCAAAAGAAAGCTCTATTTGTGGGGAAAAAAGGACATCAATTTTATTTGGGTACAGTGTTGCACAACTGCGCAATTGTCAGTTAAAGCGACACAGTGCCGTATCGCAAAAAATGGCCTGGTCATTAAAGGGTTTGTAAAGGTTCGTGTTTTTTCACCTTAATGCATCCTATGCATTAAGGTGAAAAAACACCTGGCAATGACTGCCCCCCAGCCCCCCTGTTTTACTTACCTGAGCCCGTTCACTTGCTGTGCGCGTCCCCCGGCGTCCTCTTCTTCACGGAGTCTGGCCGTTAATTGGCTAGATTGGATATATTGATAGCAGTGCAGCCATTGGCTCGCGCTGCTGTCAATCACATCCAATGACCCGGCCCGTGGGTGGGCGGGAATGAGTCATGCACGCTGTGTCTATGGACGCAGCATGTATGACAGGGAGCGCGCCCGCAAGCTAACCCCCTTGGGAGAGCGCTTCCCAGAAGGGGGTTAGCTGATGCAGGGAGGAGCCGAGACAGCCGCCGAGGGACCCGAGAACCAGAGGATCAGGGCCACTCTTTTCCAAACAAACTGCACAGTGGAGGTAAGTATAACAGGTTTGTTATTTCAAAAAAATTAAAAACAAAGCCATACAACCGCTTTAAGTGGGCAAATCCTTCCGGTCCCTAAGTGGTTAATCAGGGCTGGGCAAGGCAAGTCCCTCTCAGGCTCTCATGTCTCATACAACTTGTGATGTGTGTTTGTACTTACAGTTTTGCTTTGGGCTCCACAACCAGATGCGGGTTGTCACCTGCCACACGTTGCGGATTGTCACCTGCCACACGTTGCGGATTGTCATCTGCCACACATTGCGGATTGTCACCTGCCACACGTTGCGGCTTGTCGGCTGCCACATGTTGCGGATTGTCGGCTGCCACACGTTGCGGATTGTCGGCTGCCACACGTTGCGGATTGTCGGCTGCCACACGTTGCGGATTGTCGGCTGCCACACGTTGCGGATTGTCACCTGCCACACGTTGCGGATTGTCGGCTGCCACACGTTGGGGATTGTCACCTGCCACACGTTGCGGATTGTCACCTGCCACACGTTGCGGATTGTCGGCTGCCACACGTTGCGGATTGTCGGCTGCCACACGTTGCGGATTGTCGGCTGCCACATGTTGCGCATGGTCACTTACGTCACCTGCCACACGTTGGGGATTGTCACTTGCCACAATGTCACCTGCCACACGTTGCGGATAGTCCCGTGCCACACGATGCGGATTCTCACTTGCCTAGGCGTCACCTGCCACACATTGCGTATCGTCACTTGCCACACGTTGTGTATTGTCACGACGTCACCTGCCACACGTTGCGTATTGTCACTTGCCACACGTTGCATATTGTCACGACATCACTTGCCACACGTTGTGGGTTGTCACTTGCTGTGTCCCAGAGTGAAGGCAGGCAGCAGAGAGATGATATAATCTCTCTGCTGCCCACAGCTGCACAGTGAGGGTGAAACTGTTGTGATGCAGGGCGGCGGTGAGAGATGACATCATCTCTCTGCTCCGCTGCCCGCTCGCTCGCTGACTGCTCCCAACCCCCCCCTGCAAGTGCTCTGTCCGCCCCTGTCACCAACAGCAGCGGCGCTGGGCTCCTCACAGGGAGCGGCGCCTGCCCACTAGCTCACTGACTGCCCCCCCCGCCTGTGAGTGTCCTCACACGCAGCGGTGCCTGCCAGTGCCTGCTCACTAGCTAGCTGACTGCCCCCCCGCCTGTGAGTGTCCTCACACGCAGCGGCGCCGGGCTCCTCACAGGGAGCGGCACCTGCCAGTGCCTGCTCACTCGCTAGCTGACTGCCCCCGCCTGTGAGTGTCCTCACAGGCAGCGGCGCCGGGCTCTTCACAGGGAGCGGAGCAGGCTGGCTGGCTGGCGGGCGTCAGTTTGCCGCCCCCCTAACAGTGCCGCCTGGTACCATGGTACCACCCGGTCCCATCATAGGGCCGGCCCTGAATACAACATAGGTTTACATATTACAGTATTCAGGATAAGAATAAGTTGTGATGATCTACATATTTTCACCAGTTTGCAGTACTCACAATCTATCGGGAACCGCACGTCCTACTACACAATGTGGAGTCACGGTTCCTTATATGGGTAAAGTGCTGGCAAAAAATAAAAAATGTCGCCAATTCAAACATACAGCCAAGAATAAAATATTCATATGCCTGACTCTAGTATCTTTGCCAATGAGTCATTACATATATAACTTCTATAAGGTAATTGGCTGACCCAAAGTAAGAGATAATGAGATCAATCAATAAACCAGAACAAAAATACAGCAAAACAATAATAAAAGAAAAATTAAACAAGAGAAGATAACTCTACCATATGGAACAAGTGCTGCCATTGATTGGGTAGAAAGAAGATTACTACAGAGATTTGTTACTATTCAGGGAATTTAGAGGTCCAAGGTAAACATTGAGCATTAAAGGGGTTGCAAAGGTTCGTTTTTTATTTTCTAAATAGGTTCCTTTAAGCTAGTGCATTGTTGGTTCACTTACCTTTTCCTTAGATTTCCCTTCTAAATGTTTTTTTTTTCTTTGTTTTCTTTGTCTGAATTTCTCACTTCCTGTTCCTCCTCAGTAAGCTGTTCTGGCTGACTCAACACCACTCGGATGATGGTGTGAAGTTTAGTGAGGAGAAACAGGAAGTGAGAAATTCAGACAAAGAAAAAAACATTTAGAAGGGAAATCAAAGGAAAAGGTAAGTGAACCAACAATGCACTAGCTTAAAGGAACCCATTTAGAAAATAAAAAACGAACCTTTACAACCCCTTTAAAGGAGTGAATCATGTTTGATTGGTTTGCAAAATGTCTTTCATAGGAATGTTGTGTAGATACTCTTTGGATGACTTCACTGATATTAGGTGCCTGGGTGGTTTTCCATTTAGCAGTTATAGTTAAGCGGCCTGCTAACAAAATGTGAATTATTATGTTTCTAAATTGGGATGGTATGGTGGTAATATTAATATTGAGGGGGGCTAATTGGGGATTTGGTTTTATGAAAAAGATTGTGACGGAAGAAATTAGTTTAAATACAGCATTCCAAAAGCTGCGAATGCTTTTGCAATCCCAAAGTATATGACTAATATTGCCCTTAGCTCCACAATGTCTCCAACATAAATGAGTTTCCGATGGAAATATCAATGACATTCTGACTGGTGTAAGGTAAGATCTATGTAGTATTTTCATCATATTATCCCAGTGATTAGTACAATGGGAATATTTATAGGACGCCTGTATTGCAGTTCTCCATTCAGTGTGGGAGTGCAAGGAACCCCAGTCTTTTTCCCAGTTAACCATATGGGATGTTTTGGAAAATTTGTTTTTGTCCTGCAACAGGGTATAGAACCAAGAAAGATCTTTAGGTTTATGGTAACTAGTACAGAGGTATTTCCATATCTATAGGCAATTCATACGTTGTTGCTAATTGTGTGAGTTGAAAATGCCGTAGTTGAGTAAGGGTATAGGCATATATAATAGGTTGTCTGTCAAGCGCCTCTTGGATCGTCATTAAATTTTCTTGTATCAAGGAGGTTATTTGCAGATTTGGGATTAGATGTTCAAGAATTTGGAGATGAGTTATTTTTTGACTAGATTTATTGTTAGGATCAATGCTTGGTTGAATATTTCCCCACACTGAAAGGGTTGCCGCCATGGATGGTAGCGTATGGTATATTAATGGTAACTTAGTTAGCTTGGCTAAAAGTAAAGAGGGTAGATCCTTATTTTTAAGAATAGACTTTTCTATTCTGACCCAGAGTTTAGCTGGCTCTGGTTCGAACCAGGCTTTCATCTGGTCCAGAATAGCTGCCCTATAATAATTGCGGAGTACTGGAAAACCTGTTCCTCCTGCGTATCTATGTCTCTGAATGGTGGAGTAGGTGACTTTAGGCATTTTACCTTGCCAAATAAACTTCCTAAAAAGCCTATCCGTAAAGGTGAAGAAGGATTCTGGTATATTAATGGGGATAGTTCTAAAATAATAGATAATTTTGGGTAGAAGGATCATTTTTCCTTGTCAAAATAGTTTATTAAAGTTTAATGTTGCAGTGTACAAATAGTCTTAAATACTTATATTTTAACAAGTGACACTATACAGATGAGCTTATTTGAGAACATGTTGATATTCATCAGAAAGTTATTATTCACTTATCTGAATATGTGATATAGTGATGATAATACTACATTTATAACATACTAGAACTTTATATGTTCCATTTAAACATTCAACTTGTTTGTGATTTTATACAACCTGTTAGAGTAATGCTTAAATTATAAAAAATATGGATGTGTAACTCAGGAAGTATATTTTTATAAAACAATTGAAGCAAAATAAAGGAATGTGTGAGGCAAAATTTAATTTCGTTCTTAAAAAATAAGGAAAATAGGAAATGGAAATGAGAGAGAAATGAGGGAAGAAGAAGAGAAAAGAGAAGTCCGCGTGGTCAGGTCCGGATCCACCGCTGCAACTGAAAAAATAATGTTTTGGGTTGTCTGTCACATCTACCATGGTAAAAGAACTGTGTTGTCAAAGGTTGATAACATGGTATAGTCAATCCAGGGCTGCCAAAGTTTTTCAAATTTGGGTATCGTGTCCGTTTCTATGGCAGTCATCTTAGTATGAGTCACAGCACTATTCATTCTTGCTAATATTTTGGTTATGCTTAGTTTAGGGGATTTCCAGGCCTTTGCTAAAGCTTGTTTTGCTGCCGTAAAGAATTGTACTAATAGTTTAAATTGCATGTGCGTTATATTTTCCGGTTTCAAGTTAAGTATTGCTGTTGCCGGGTCTAGAGGAATTATCTTACCCAATATTTCAGAGGCAATTTTAAAGATTTTATCCCAAAATTTTAGAGCAACTGGACACGACCACCAAATATGAAATTGTGTTCCTATCTCTGTGCACCCTCTAAAACAGTGTCCTGAATAATTTGTAACATACTTTGCTATCCTAGCTGGTACAAGGTACCAGTGTGTTAGTACTTTGTAATTGGCTTCGACCGCCAGTATGTTAGGGGAGGCAAATTTTGCAGTTAACCATATCTGGTTCCATTCTATGTCATCTAAGTTTCTTTGTAAGTCTTCCTCCCATTTCAGAACATAATGTGGCTTACCTGCATCTGCTTGAGTCAATAGCTGAGAATACAGAGTGGATATTGCCCCCTTGATGTGCGGATCTTTTTTGCAGATTGCTTCAAAGTTTGTCAGTTGAGTTATTGGGGTTGAAGTGTTTTGTATTGGAGAGAAAAAATATTTTATTTGGAGGTATCTAAATAGTTCTGATTGCGGCAAACCATAAGTTTCGCAAAGGGTCGGGAAGGGGATAAATGATGTTGAGTTTATAAATTTGTACTTGTATATGACATCCCGAGAAAGGACCCATGCCGGGTAAAAAGCAGGGTTTTTATAAAAGGAGAGTAGAGGGTTGTGTATGGATTGTAGTTGGTGTTTATTTTTATATCTATCCCATAAGGAGATAAAATGCTTCGTAATTGGGTTTTGTAAATTTTTGCGATATTTTGGAGGGATCCAAAGTAAATTTGAGACTGAAATTGGATCACACTCAGCCGCTTCTATGGATACCCATAGTGGGATTTCATTTTGAGCATGTAGTTTACTGAGACTGGCTATATGCGCTGCCCTATAGTAACATGCAAAGTTTGGACATCCTAGGCCCCCCTTTACTTTTGGCAGATAAAGTGTGCGTTGTTGTATTCTTGGTTTAGCTGAACCCCAAATAAATAATGATGATTTATTTTGTAAAATTCTTAGGTAGTATGCCGGTATCGGGATAGGCAGAACTCTAAACAAGTATAATATTTTTGGCAATATCGTCATTTTTACAGCATTGATTCTTCCTAACCATGATATCGGCATGTGGTCCCAAGAATTCATCAATTTTGTTATTTGTTTCAGAATCGGTGGGTAATTATAAGAGAATAAATCTGAGAGAGATGCTGTAAGTTTAATACCTAGATATGGAAGTGCCCCTTCTGCCCATGTGTAGGGGAGGCCCACTTTAGCGGCTGACAATTCAATGTTTGAGAGAGATATGTTTAGGGCGGAACTTTTTTTGGGATTAATATATAAACCTGAGAATGTGGCAAAGTTGTTAAGAATTGGGATAAGATTAGGGCCCGATATTTGGGGGGATGATAGAAATAGGAGGATATCATCTGCAAATAAGCAGATCTTATGTTGATAACCTCCTATTTCTATTCCTGTTATAGTGGGTTCTGATCTGATTTTATGAGCAAGCGGTTCTATAAGAAGGGCGAATAATAAGGGTGAAAGTGGACAACCTTGTCTTGTACCTCTCTCTATATCAAAAGATTCAGACCTGTATCCCGCATATCTTACATACGCTCTCGGTTTATCATAAAGTGCCTTGATCCAGTTCATGAAGTTTGGGCCAAAGCCCCATTTTTGTAAAGTATATGTCATGTAAGGCCAGGATACTGAGTCAAAAGCCCTTCTAACATCGAGAGAGAGAAAACTGGCTGGTATGCCTCTTTTTTTCGCAATTTGTGCCAAGAGAACTGCTCTGCGAACATTATCTCCTGCTTGACGAGAGGGCATGAATCCTACTTGGTCACGATGCACGAGTGTACCTATTACTGTGTTTAAACGGGTTGCTATGATTTTCGCTAATAATTTTATGTCTATATTTAGCATGGAAATGGGACGGTAGTTACTGCTAAGCGTATCATCTGTTTGTGATTTTGGGATCATACATATGATTGCCATCAGGGATTCTTGCCTAAATGTTTTATTGTTTAATAGATCATTGAATGCTTCTGCGAGTGCGGGAGAAAGAGTGTCCTTATATGTACGATAATACAGTGCTGAGTAGCCATCTGGGCCAGGCCTTTTGTTTATTTTTAATTCTTTAATAGCTGCATCTACCTCAGTACTTGTAACTGTTTTTTCTAGTATTGTTTTTTGGGTATCCGTCATTTGGGGAAGGTTGATTTTTGAGAAAAATGCATCAGCTGCAGTAGTGTTAAATATATTGTCTCTTTGTATTGAGTTTTCAAGTAGGTACTGAATTTTTGTACTATTTTTTGTGGATTGCTGGTGTAGATATTGCTAGCCAATTTGAGTTTGATAGGTTTGAAGGATTTGTTAAACGATTTTAATGCTTTTGCTAGATATGTGCCGGGCTTATTAGATTTCATGTAGAATGCATGTTTGGTTTTGCGTAATAATTTATCTGCCGAATCAGTGAGAAAAAGGTCATATTCTATACGTGCTTTCTCTAGACGTGATTTGGTTGTGGAGGTAGGATTATTTTGAAAGCTCATAAATGCTGTGTTAAATTCTTTTTCTAATTTTTGTGAGAGTGTTTTAAGCTCTCGTTTCAGAATCCCTATTTGTTGTTGAAAGACCCCCCTTAGTACTGGTTTATGCGCTTCCCATAACGTGAGTGAGGAGATTTCAGGGCTAGTATTACTCTTTAGATAATTTTTTAATTCTTGTTCTATTAATATGCGGTAGGATGGATGCTTGAGTAATATGTCTGGTAGGTACCAGGTTGGGTCATGTGCTTTGGGCAGGATGGAGGCAATAGTGGTACATACCGCATCATGGTCTGACCAGGGGATGGGGATTATGGTTGAAGACATAATTTCTGGGACCATACCTATTGTTGTAAATATGTGATCTATTCGACTAAATGTTTGATGAGGATTAGAAAAGTATGTGTAGTGTTTTTTAGTAGGATTGGATTCTCTCCAAGAGTCTACCATATTGTGTTTGGAAAGAAGCTGAGAGAGAGACCATTTGGATTGATGTTTCGCCGGGGTGTAAGGGGATCTATCCACAAATGGGAGGAGGACCTGATTAGAGTCTCCGCATACAAGAAGAGTTCCTTTCTTATGTGAGTTTATTACTTGAAAAAGATGAGATAGGAAAGGAAGGGGTTGTGTGTTTGGTGCATAATATGAGACTACCGTTACAGCTGTGTCCATGATGTATCCTGTTAGAATTATGTAGCGGCCTTCAGGATCTTTTATTTCTGAATGCAATGTGAATGGAGCTGTACGGTGGAATGCGATAAGCGTACCTCGTTTTTTTGTGGTGGCTGAAGCCGTATATACTTGAGGGTAGGATTTACTAAAGAATTTGGGGGTTTGATTTGGTGTAAAGTGTGTTTCTTGTAAGCATACAATATGTGCTTTCTTAGTTTGGAATGACCGGAAGGCTTTTGTGCGTTTTTGTGGCACATTAATACCTTGGACATTTAATGAGAGTATGTTTAGAGGGGCCATGGTAGATGAAACAAAAAGCCATTCTTACCCGTTACTTTAGTGCAGTGGATTCCCGGGCCCTTCCACGCGGACAAGAAAGAAGATAAGGAAGAATAGGATCCAGTGCGATCAGTCTTAAGGAAGAAGTAAAAAACAAATGAGACTATACAACATACAATTATTGTAAAGATATAGTGATACTTGAAGTTTACCCGTGATGGGGGGCGAAACCCCCCATCAGGGGTCAGGGGACTTTCGTTGAACTCCCATTTATTACTGTGGGAGTCCGAAGAAAGTCTGGTGGGGCGCATGGGGTTTCCGCGCAATGGGGTGCCGCTCTGAAAGATGGGATGTACATCCTGTGGATGTATGTGTATTAGCCCTAATTGTGTTTATAAATGTTACTTACAAATTAGTAATTTAGCTTTCAGAGAGAGTGGGGAAAGAATAGTCACTAGGCGATGAGCCTAGGGGATTAACTTAAATGTATCAAATCTTGTCAACTCGAAAGGATACTATAGGATATTAATGAGAAACAAAGTCATAAGAACCAAACTGCTTAAGAACTGCATATATGATACTCATCTTTAAGTCATCTACTATTGTTAAAAGTAAGTTACTATGTTATTTAATGCACCGCAGAGACTAAAAGGTACAATGTAGATGGCTCGTCCTTTACAGATGAAAGGGTCTGCTGCAAAAAAAAAAAATTAACCATTAATTAACATATGTAAAGGCAAAAAAGAGCAAACTTCGGTAACAAAACTGTTGCATCCCTGTATTTCAGTATGAGTTTTAGTGGTTTAATAATAATATACGTCAGCTGAAAGAATGAAAATATAAAAATGTAAAAAATAAAAACGAAAAAATGGCCTTTCGAATTGGGGTAGGAGAGAAACCACTATTTTGTGCTTTGTGAGGGTTTTTCAAAGATCTCCTATGTTGCAAATTACTTAGTGCAGATTGAAACAGGGATATTAAAGTCCAATATACAAAACCTTGTCACCCGTAGGTGACAAAATCACCTATTTCGGGAAAGTACAAAAAAAATAAAAAATGAGTGAATAATATAAGAATAAATAAATAACTAAAAACAAAGAAAGGATTTTGTTATCCTGACAGTTATGTCACTGTGTTTCTATTGAAAATATCAGAGACAAAATAATATGCTTCTAATGAAAAGTAAAAAAAAATAAATAAAAAATAAATAAATAAAAAAATAAAATAAAAAATAAAAAAATAATAGATAAAGCTGAAATAGAAAAAATAAGAATTTTAAAATAAGAAATATAGAAATCTTAAAAAATAATAATAGTAAGAACCATAGGACCAAATATAAATATAAAAAGGAAAGAAAAAATTTCAGATAGGGATAGGAGAAGAAGCCACTGTAGTTTGTTTGGCGTGTATTTTGGATGTCTCCTAAGTTATGTGTCACTAAGACTGACTTGAAGCTGGGGTAAAGATTCCCTGAATGCTTCTACTGAAGTATATTCAGCAGTAAATTCGTCCCATAAAATGTCTATCATTTCTTCAGTCCATAGAATCTTCTTGGCCTTGGGGTGAGGATGTGAATCGTCCTCTTTTATGTGCCTGGATATCACCATTACTGTTCTCAGAATGGGTTGCTTTTTGTTTGAAAGAGGCTGGGGATTATCTTCTTCGTGAAGTACTTGGTGCAGAGCTCCCTTCTGTCAGATTGAGATCCTGGAGGGCTTGTTGTAGTTCTTCTGATGTTCTACATGAAATTTTGGTACCCTGGTAGGTGAAACGTAGAGCGAAAGGGAAACCCCATTGGTATTTGATATTATGGCGTTCGGAGTTCCAATAATTGCGGTTTCATTGCCCTTCTTTTGGAGATTGTTGATTGTGATAAATCTGCAAAGATCTGATATTCATGCCCTTGAAAAATTTGGTTATTTTGTTCTCTTGCTGCATTTAAAAGTTGTTCTTTTGTCCGATAGAAGTGGAACTTTGCTATGATATCGCAAGGTGGTCCTTCTGTTTTTTTGGGCATTAGAGCCCTGTGTACTCTGTCCATCTCCATTCTTTCTACCGGTATACCTGGTGCTAGTTCTTGGCACAGTGCTAATATTGTTGCTTGCAGGTCTATTATAGATTCTGGTATACCTCTGAAGCGTAGGTTAGCACGTCTTGCCCGATTCTCAAAATCTTCAAGTCTATTTTGAAGTATTATATTTTCCTCTTTCATGTTTTCTAATTCTGACAGGTGCTCTTGTGTGGTACTTTCTATTTCCTCCACTTTAATTTCTAGTGCAGATGTGCGGTGTCCCAGTTCTCTGATTTCCTTTGTTAAATTAGTGGTGATTTGTTCTGAGGTATGTTTCAGCGCTTTGTGAAGCATTTTTTCAAATTGTTTTAAAATATTTGAGGGACTAGTTGTTTCTTGTGACAATAGTTGTGGTAAAAAAGCCTCAGCTTCTGAATCTGAATCTCCTGAGGAGAAAGTTTGTGTTTTTTTAGGTTTGCTTTTCTGCTTTGTGGTGAGTGTGTCTGAGGTGACTGGCGCTTTTTTCTGTGAGGTATTCCTCGCTTGTGAGCTGCTATTGGGGTTCATTTTCGTTCTGCTGCGGGCTCCTCCAAATACCATTTTGTATTTAGTTTATCCCCCTCACCTCTCTGATAGTTGCTACAGCTTTTCTGTAAATTTCGTGATGGTGGGCGGTAGTTATCCAGCGGTTTTCCCCCTCACGGAGCGGAGCTCTAGTCAGGCATAACCGTCCTGCTAGCCTCCACGCATGCGCCTCAGAAGGATCATTTTAAAAGCAGCTATCCTGCCCAACCAGGATAATTCAAAGGTTGCAATATGCGCTAGGTCAATTTTAATGGTGTCAAGAAGTGTGGTCATATGTGTTGGAGGTGGGGAAGGCTATCTTAATGCCTAAGTACGGAAGTGCTTTAGTCATCCATTGGAATGGAAAATGCTCCTTAAGTTGAGATACCTATCTTTTGGAAATATTAATAGGTAAAATACATGACTTATTTACATTCAATTTATAATATGATACTGCACCATACTGTTGTAATAATTCCTGTACTCTAGCCAGAGAAGAAGCCGGAGAAGAAGCCGGATTTGTCACTGTCAGTACCACATCATCAGCGAAAAGGCCTATTTTGTGGAAATCTCCTGCAACATTAATCCCTGAAACTCCTTTGTCTTTCCTGATTGCCTCCGTCAGGGGTTCCATCATAAGGGTAAATATAATGGGAGACAACGGGTAACCCTGACGGGTACCATTTGTGATGTGGGATTTTTCAGAAATGGCATTGGACTTGAAAACACTTGTTGATGGCTGGGTATATAAAGCGGAGATCGCTGAAAAAATAGTGCCCTGGATGCCAAATTTTTGTAGAGTTGCCTTAAGATAGCCCCAATGACCCCTATCAAAGGCTTTTTCTGCGTCCAATGCCAAAAAGGCTGCAGGAGTCCCTCTGGATTCTAATATGTGTAATAAGTTGAACAGTCGCCGAGTGCCATCTGGGGCTTGTCTCCCTTTAACAAAGCCGACCTGGTCAGCTTTAACTAAGTATGGGGTAATAGCAGCCAGCCTGTTCGCTAAAATCTTAGCATAGATTTTTAGATCGGTGTTTAAGAGAGAGATGGGCCTAAAGTTCTGTGGAGTGTCCGGCTTCTTACCTGGCTTAGGCAGCGTTACAATAGTTGCCTGCAACATTTCTTCAGGGAAGGCAGATGAGGAGGCAACACTGTTGAACAGGGTACATAGATATTAGTGGTGCAACGGATCGGTGGTGATCCCTGATCCGAACGGGTCACCCTGTTCGAATCGGAACACCACGCGATCCGCGGAGCACTGCGGAGCCTCGGCCATAGGAAAGGCCGCGGCTTCGGCCTAGCTCCGGAGCAGCGGTCATCTTTGTACACCCGGCGGCGGCCGCTGTAGTGACGTTTCGCCGCCGCCATCTTGCTCCACCCCACACTCCTCACTATCATTACTGTGCAGGGGCCAAGCGGACATCTTGTTACACCCAACGGAGTTTTAGATTTCAGTTATTTTCACACAAAACTGAGCTTATATGCTTAAATACATTATTTGGAAATCCAACGGACTGTTTACATGTTACATTTTAAAAGCAGCAGCAAACCTTACATGCTTGCTAATGTGACGGAACACCTCTGATTTTCACATTTAACATTTAGTTAAATGTGAAAATCAAAGGTGTTCTATCACATTAGCAACCATGTAAGGTCAGCAGGTTTGCTGCTGCTTTTAAAATTTAACATGTAAACATAATATAATTAACATAATATAATTTTAACCTGTGACTTGAACCACGCAACATATACCATGGTCAACCTTTATGCTCTGAACAAAAGACAGCCGAGATTCTTATCTTCTCTACTGAAAAAAATAGATAAGGTTAAGAGGGGATCTCTTCTCTTGTGTGGTGACTTCAATTGTGTACCCAACAAATCTATGTACTGCTCCAATCCACAGTTGGCACTCCAACTGATTACCATGTAAAGGAGAGATGGACCCCAATAGTGCAATACTGATAGACTATTTATTACATAAAATAAGGGGGAAACATACTCACATTTTGCAAAAGCATAAAAAGCATGTATTGCTGACAGTAATGCCGCTGTCCATAAGTGATGCAAGGACGCACATTGACACCACCCTACACGTTTTGTCACTCTGACGTCATCTGGAGCGTCTTCAGATGATGCTCCAGAAGACGTCAGAGTGCTGAAACGCGTAGGGTGGAGTCAACGTGCGTCCTTGCATTACTTTCGGGCAGCGGCGTTAGTGTCAGCAATACATGCTTTTGCAAAATGTGAGTACGTTTCCACATGTTTTTATTTAATAAATAGTCTATCCGTATTACACTGAGGATTTTCAGATGATGGATTGAACAGTGCTCCGTTATATGTTCAAAACTTGGGATATCTTTTTATAACCTAACCCTGCTTTAAACTTCTCCAAAACGTTATCCCTGACCTGGCTGGTGTGTTCCTTGGCCTTTATTATGCTCTTTGTTCACTAAAGTTCTCTAACAAACCTCTGATGGCTTCACAGAACAGCTGTATTTATACTGAGATTAAATTTCACACAGGTGGACTCTATTTACTAATTAGGCGACTGCTGAAGGCAATTGGTTCCACTAGATTTTAGTTAGGGGTTTTAGAGTAAAGGGGGCTGAATACAAATGCACGCTACACTTTTCACAAATTTATTTGTAAAAAAAATTGAAAACCATTTATCATTTTCCTTCCACTTCACAAAAATTTCAAGGGGTATGAATTCTTTTTTAAGGCATTGTATGTATGTTAATCTGTGAATAACATAAAAAATAAAAAAATAAATAAAACTAAAAATACAATAGCAACTGTTATGTTTATGTTAGCACATAAACAAAATCTAGGCTTGGTTCACATATATGCGAATTGGATGCATTTTGAACCGCATTCGATTCACATGACATGTGAACCAAATCGGCTTTCCATGGAGCTGGTTCACATATCTGTGGTGCAGCGGCAGTGTGAATTCAGTGCAAATTTAAAAAGAGTCCTGTGTGTTTTCTGAGCACTGCAGTGTGGTTCAGATGCAAATTCCAGGCTCATTGGCTTCTATGGGAATGCTTCTGAATCGCACATGTCATTAGTTTAGAACACAAATTGAGAAAAAAAAACAGCATGGGGGTACGCACTAATCCATACCAGACCCTTCAGGTATGGATTTTAAGGGGAACCCCTTGTCAAAAACAAAAATGGTGTGCGGTCCCCCCATGCTTTAACCACTTGGAGACCAGCTGCCGCAGTTATACTACGGCAGGTGGGCTCCCCTGGGAAAGCCATTGTAGCTGTACGTCAGACGCTTTAAGAGCACTATGGGGTGTGCGTGCACGGTCGCAATGAGAGAAATACAGAACAGAGGTATGTCAATGTAAACAGACAGATCTCCGTTCTGTCAGGGGTGAGGAGACTGCTTAGGAAAAGCAATCGGTCTCCTCCCCAGGCAGTCCCATCCCCCCACAGTTAGAAACACTCCCTAGGACACACATTTAACGCCTTGATTGCCCCTTAGTGTTAACCCCTGCCAGTGACATTTACACAGTAATCAGTGGCTATTTTTAGCTCTGATCGCTGTATAAATGTCAATGTTCCCAAAAAAGTGTCAAAAGTGTCCGATCTGTCCGCCGCAATGTCGCAGTCCCAATAAAAATCGCAGATCACCGCCATTACTAGTAAAAAAATTATAAAAATGCCATTAATCTATCCCCTATTTTGTAGACGCTATAACTTTTGCGCAAACCAATCAATATACATATTATTTACCAAAAATATGTAGAAGAATACATATCGGCCTAAACTGAGGAAGACATTTTATTTATTTTTTGGGATATTTATTATAGCAAAATGTAAAAAATATATATATATATATATATATATATATATATATATATATATATATATATATTATTTTTTTTAATTGTCGCTCATTTTACGTTATAGCGCAAAAAATAAAAACCACAGAGGTGATCAAATAACACCAAAAGTTACCATGGGCCTCTCGGTACAGCATTGCACGACCGCACAATTGTCAGGTGATGCGGTGCCTTATCACAAAAAATGGCCTGGTTGTTAAGGGGGAAAATCTTCCAGGGCTAAAGTGGTTAACCACTTGCCGCCCGCCCTATAGCGGACTGATGTCGGCAAAGTGGTTTTAAAATCCTGACTGGACGTCATATGACATCCTCAGGATTTTGAGCCGCTGCGATCGTTGTTGCGGGATGTCAGTCTGACACCCCGCAACACCGATCTAGGTAAAGAGTCTCCGACAGAGACTCTTTACCACGTGATCAGCCGTGTCCAATAACGGCTGATCACGATGTAAACAGGAAAAGCCGGTGATCGGCTTTTCCTCACTCGTGTCTGTCAGACGCGAGTAGAGGAGAGCCGATCGGCTGCTCCTCTGACAGGGGGGGTTTGTGCTGATTGATTATCAGCGCAGCCCCCCCAAGGATGCCCACACTGGCCCACCAGGGATGCCACCAGACCACCAGGGATGCCCACCACCAGGTATGCCACCATAGACCACCAGGGATGCTAATCAGTGCCCCTAATGGATGCCAATCAGTGCCCACAATGGATGCCAATCACTGCCCACAATGGGCATCACTGATTGGCAGGCATTATTGTTTGGCACTGATTGGCATCTATTAGTACAACAGATTACAGTACAGTGCCACCTATCAGTGCCCATCCATGCCACCTATCAGTGCCCATCCATGCCCATCCGTGCCGCCTATCTGTGCCCATCCGTGCCGCCTATCTGTGCCCATCCGTGCCACCTATCTGTGCCTATCAGTGCCCATCCGTGCCGCCTATCTGTGCCCATTCGTGCCGCCTACCGGTGCCCATCCGTGCCGCCTACCGGTGCCCATCCGTGCCACCTATCGGTGCCCATCCGTGCCGCCTATCGGTGCCCATCAGTGCCACCTCATCGGTGCCCATCAGTGCCCGTCGGTGCAGCTCCATCAGTGCCCATCAGTGAAGGAGAAAACGTACTTATTTACAAAGTTTTGTAACTGAAACAAAAAAAATCTGTTTTTTTTTCAAAATTTTCGGTCTTTTTTATTTTTTTTTAGCAGAAAATAAAAATCGCAGAGGTGATCAAATACCACCAAAAGAAAGCTCTATTTGTGGGAAGAAAATGATAAAAATTTAGTTTGGGTACAGTGTAGCACAACCGCGCAATTGTCATTCAAAGTCCAACAGCGCTGAAAGCTGAAAATTGGTCAGGGCAGGAAGTTGTATAAGTTCCCAGTATGGAAGTGGTTAAGGGGGCCCCCAGATTCCGACCCCCCCCCCATATGAATGAGTACCCCTATTCATTCACCAAAAAATTTTACAAAAATAGATAAAAACACAGGGACAGTTTTTGACAATCCCTTTATTTAACCACTTCCATACAGGGCACTTATACACCTTCCTGCCCAGACCAATTTTCAGCTTTCTGCGCTGTTGCACTTTAAATGACAATTGCGTGGTCATGCTACACTGTACCCAAACTAAATTTTTATAATTTTTTCCCCACAAATAGAGCTTTCTGTTGCTGGTATTTGATCACCTCTGCGATTTTTTTTCCTGCTAAAAATAAAATAAAAAAAGACCGCAAATTTTGAAAAAAAAAACGTTTTTTTTTTTGTTTCAGTTACAAAACTTTGTAAATAAGTAAGTTTTCTCCTTCACTGATGGGCACTGATGGGGCTGCACTGATGGGCACTGATAAGGCGGCACTGATGGGCACCGATGAGGTGGCACTGATGGGCACTGATAGGCGGCACGGATGGGCACTGATAGGTGGCACGGATGGGCACTGGTAGGCGGCACGGATGGGCACTGATAGACGGCACAGATAGGTGGCACGGATGGGCACAGATAGGCGGCACAGATGGGCACTGATAGGTGGCACGGATGGGCACTGATAGGTGGTACGGATGGGCATGGATGGGCACTGATAGGTGACATGGATGGGCACTGATAGGTGGCACTGTACTGTAATGTGTTGTACTAATGGATGCCAATCAGTGCCAAACAATAATGCCTGCCAATCAGTGGTGCCCATTGTGGGCACTGATTGGCATCCATTGTGGGCACTGATTGGCATCCATTAGGCATTTCTAGTGGGCACTGATTGGCATCCCTTGTGGTCCAGTGTGGGCATCCTCGGGTGGGCTGCGCTGATAATCGATCAGCACAAACCCCACCTGTCAGAGGAGCAGCCGATAGGCTCTCCTCTACTCGCGTCTGACAGACGCGAGTGAGGAAAAGCCGATCACCGGCTTTTCCTGTTTACATCGTGATCAGCCGTGATTGGACACAGCTGATCATGTGGTAAAGAGTCTCCGTCGGAGACTCTTTACCTAGATCGGTGTTGCGGCGTGTCAGACTGACATCCCGCAACAACGATCACTGCGATGCGCACCTCCGGGGGCGCGCAGCGGCTCAATATCCTGAAGACGTCATATGACGTCCAGTCAGGATATTGAAACCACTTTGCCGCCGTCTTTTTGCTATAGGGCGGGCGGCAAGTGGTTAAACAAAAACAATGTCCCCCGGGGTAAATCACAGGTCTTGACCAATGGAGGACAGGCATATTGTATTCCCAGCACAGCCAGAAAGCTGACCACACTAAGAAGGATTTCATTCCATGTCTAGCATGGTCAGTTTTAAAATAGGAAAGCAAGGGGACTAGCAGTATCTTTTCACACAAAGAAAGAAATACAAAGAGAACGGGAAACTTTTTAACACACGTACACTTTATAACAGACACATATTAGGAATATGAAATTTTTGGGTAACAAACACCTTTTTGTTTTACCTTCATCCTGAAGAGGTTAATTGCAACTGGGGCTAATTTGCTGGTTCTTTCTGTTTTGTGTTTCATGATACAAGCTGCCTGCTGTTGCTAGGAAGGTTTACCTCATTTGTTGGGAAGATCTTCAGGCAGCTGTGTACTGGTTTGGAGACAAAACCTTTGGCAGTAAAACAGCTGGCCACTGAATGGAACCTTTCACCTGTATATCCGGTCTCTGGGCAGACTCAGATTAGGGTGACCACGTGTCCTGGATTGCCCGGGACAGTCCCGCATGACACAGCTACCCCCCAGGCCAATCAGATGCCCCCAAAAAAGGCTGCCACATCACTGCTTTACTCACTGACAGTACTTGCCCTGGACGGAAATGCCTGGAGGAGCACAATCCCCGCCCTTTGCATGTGATTGGAGAAATCATTAATCCTGCCTCTTGTGTTCAATCACTGTGCAGTGATTCGTTACAGCACAAGCTGATTTTTGGGAAGGGGGAGTGTCCCTGAATGGTAGTGTAGCGGGTGTTTGAATTTATGTTAGGACTCTGGTGGTGTGGGGTTTCTTGGGGCCTACAGGTGGCGCTGTTGCCTTGGACCGGAGCTGAACTCACACCACAAACTGTGCCTTTTTGTCCTCCCCTGGAGCTGGTACAGCGGGTCAGGGAACCCGCTGTGATGCAAAGGGAGAGGTCATAAAAAGGGGCGGAGGCCCTGATCTTGGGAAGAGAGTCGGAGGACGTGGCCGCGCCCAGGCACCTTCAGCTTGGGTGCTGGCATTCCGGTGTTCCAGGCCTAGGCGCCCTTGGCCTAGCTGGAGCGGAGATGGAGTCCATCTCAGACACCTTTAGCCTGGGGTAAGGTGCTATGGCAGATGCCTGGGGCTCAGTACCTTCGACTGAGCTCCGCGAGGGTGGAGGAATCCGAGTGGGCCCTAATGCCTTGGGTGCCCGTGTCTGAGTTCGTGAGGACTGGTGCGCAGTAACTTCTCTGAAGAGTCCGGCGCAGCATCGCTGGTGACAGAGAGGCCTCCACTTCTCCCTTGGATGGATTTCTTCCTCTGACAGGGGCAAAGTGAGCGAAGGTAATTCACGTTCTATATTACCTAGTCAGTGGCAGTGACTATTCACCACTGGTGACAGCATAGTGGGCAGCAGCAAGAAGGGAAAGGATTGTGCCTCGATCTGTCCCCCATTTTCCAAAAGAGAAAGATTGTTTTATTGCTTGGCAAGAAGAATAAAACTGAGTTGTACCTATTCACTGTGTGGAACTTGGGTTACTAAGCAAAGGAGTCAGGGACGAAGGACTGGGCTTGACTCTAGGACACCTACACAAAAGCCCAATCTTCTGGCCTTCACCTCCCAGTTATGGAGGACATGGGCCGTGGTGTGTTTTATCTCTCTCTCCCAGGTACCCCTAGACAACAGCCATATAACCGATAGAGAAAGAGAGAGAGGGGTGAGGCCGCTACACGTGGGGGCATCGTATCCGGGATATGTGTATGGTGTCTGAATTTGTACTTTGCTGCCCGGAGGAGTTCCGAGTAGGTCGGCCATATTGGCCAACGCGCCACGAGGCAACCCACAACTGCGTAGTTCGGGAAAGAGAAAAGCCAGCGAACAAGTGCAGAAGGTGGGAGGAGTCCGGCCACGTGGACGTACGTACGTGGAGATTCCGGCGCGGGTGGGTCAGTGCGCAATGGAACAGCAAAGAGAGAGCAGGGCTTCAAGTGCTCCGTGGATTTCCGTTCCTTCCTTCGCGGATATGTCTTCTCTGGCTGCTCCGATTATGGATACAGGGATAAGACTAAGGCCCCGGGGGCGATTGGCTCTCTTTACCTGTAGAGACATGGAAGCCCTCGGTGTGATCTGTCCCGGCTGTTCGGGACTGGTGGTCCAGCTGAAGCCGTTTGGGCACTGTGAGGTCTGCAAAGAATTCCTCTTCGAGGTGGAACCATCCACAGAAAAGCCTTGGGCTTTCCACCACAACTACCTCACAGGGACTGCCACTCTGGAGGGAGAGATCGATGCTGGTGCGTTCCCCGTGCGCACTGATCCGTGACTGCCCAAGCGGAAGTGAAAAGAGAGAAATCTGAGGATGCTGCCTCAGTCACCAGCAGCTCCCTGCTCTGGCCACCGAAGAGAAAAGTCGGCCTAGTGATGGCCTCGTGTGGCCGTGGAAGAGCTCCGCCCCACTGCTTGCCTGACCTGGATGGATTCGGTAGACAACGTCCTGGACATCCCTGCTCGTTTAAAGGTCCAGGTAAGCCAGGGGTTGGGACTGTCTGTGTGGTAGAAAGTGGCGGTAGTCCACAGTCGGTAAAGGCCGTCAAGGGGGATAGTTCCGTGACTGGGAATTATCTGCCCGCTGAGTGCTACGACACCTCTGACCTGGATTCATTGTCTGACAATGGCGATGATGGGGAGATAGACAAAATCTTCCAACAGAAGGGATGGGACAAGATGAAGCTACCCTTGGCCCGTGTCACGAGGGACCTGCCCATGTCTACTGGAGACAGTACACCCCGGGTAGAGGCCCCGGCGCCTAGGGAAGAATCTGGTCCTCTGTCTGAAGTTCCCCTTCTGGATTCAACATCCATTTCACCTGCTCCTGTTGCGGGAGTGCAACGTCAATCACTGCGGGTTCCTAGGCCCAGGTCTACCGAGGTGGTGAACGCACCTCGCCACCCAGAAGCGATTGTTCCACCTGGAGAAGGAGACCGAGCTACTATGCCACCTTTGTCAAGGCTGCAGCGTCTCTTTGGCCAGAAGGTTGCCCAGGAATATGGGTGGGAATACCCGTATCTGCCTCGGGAACTGCTCTATGAGGTGGAGGTCTTTCGGCAAAGATGGTATGATACCTTTGTGTGGGACAAACTGAAAGTACAGCAAGCACGGTGGTACCTTTTCTGTTCACCAACGGTCACCAAGAAGTTCCAGGACTGTAAAGCTAAATGGATGCTGGGAAGACACATTCATGCGGACAAAGTGGTGATCTGTCGCAAGGAAGGAAAGAGTGTTGAGTACCATGTGGAGGCTTTTGATGATCGTCTGAAACCTATATCATTGCCTCATTCAAGGTTTTACTTGTAAAAGAAGAAAGGGAAAAAGAGACTACCGTGTGCTTTTCTTTTCTACTCTTGGCTGAACTTTCCGGAGTGCCTTTGCCGGAACACAGGGACTGTGCCCTAGTTTTTTTTTGTATTTGGGCAGTTCTACTTGTTGGAGATATGGGAGCTGTTTTTGTTTGTTCTTCCTTCTTCTCCTGACACTCAAAAGAAATCAGTGACTTTGGGTTTTAGATGCAGGGTCACAGAGAAAATGTTTAAGAGGAAAGTTTATCTGGAAGTGATGAGTGTCTTGACCGTGGCACTGTCACCAGGTGGCAGTGTTGCACAACGATTGTTTGTTTTTTTGACATTATGCAGCACTTATTGGAGTCAATGGGTTTCTTCTAGGATAGACTCATTCATTCCAAGCAAACACACATGTTGGTAGGATGTATGTTTCTTTTCTTTCCCTCTGCAGGAGACTTGTCTGTCAAGACTACTGAGAGTGGGTGGTTCTTAGATAGCCAGAGGGAGGAATGTAAATGTGTGAAATATTTAAAGTATTTTATTGGAAAAGTTTTATAGTTATATTGTTTTAAGTTTTCCCTTTCCCATTCAGGTCTTGGCACAACTCGGGGCTAAATTGTGTAGTTTGGTTTCTGGGCTGAACTTATGACACCACCCTTCTTGGGGTATGAGTTTGTACCAGACACTGGGGACCAGTGTCAAATCACCAGGGGGAGAGTGTAGCGGGTGTTTGAATTTATGTTAGGACTCTGGTGGTGTGGGGTTCCTTGGGGCCTACAGGTGGCGCTGTTGCCTTTGACCGGAGCTGAACTCACACCGCGAACTGTGCCTTTTTGTCCTCCCCTGGAGCTGGTACAGCGGGGCGGGGAACCCGTTGTGATGCAAAGGGAGAGGTCATAAAAGGGGCGGAGGCCCTGATCTTGGGAAGAGAGTCGGAGGACATGGCCGCGCCCAGGCACCTTCAGCTTGGGTGCTGGCGTTCCGGTGTTCCAGGCCTAGGCGCCCTTGCGCCTAGCTGGAGCGGAGATGGAGTCCATCTCAGGCACCTTTAGCCTGGGGTGAGGTACTATGGTGGATGCCTGGGGCTCAGTACCTTTGAATGAGTTCCGCGAGGGTGGAGGAATCCGAGGGGGCCCTAATGCCTTGGGTGCCCGTGTCTGAGTTCGTGAGGACTGGTGCGCAGTAACTTCTCTGAAGAGTCCGGAGCAGCATCGCTGGTGACAGAGAGGCCTCCACTTCTCCCTTGGACGGATTTCTTCCTCTGACAGGGGCAAAGTGAGCGAAGGTAATTCACGTTCTATATTACCTAGTCAGTGGCAGTGACTATTCACCACTGGTGACAGCACAGTGGGCAGCAGCAAGAAGGGAAAGGATTGTGCCTCGATCTGTCCCCCATTTTCCAAAAGAGAAAGATTGTTTTATTGCTTGGCAAGAAGAATAAAACTGAGTTGTACCTATTCTTGACTTGACTCTAGGACACCTACACAAAAGCCCAATCTTCTGGCCTTCACCTCCCAGTTACGGAGGACATGGGCCGTGGTGTGTTTTATCTCTCTCTCTCCCAGGTACCCCTAGACAACAGCCATATAACCGATAGAGAGAGAGAGAGAGGGGTGAGGCCGCTACAGTAGTTTGGAAATGTGGTCACCCTAACTCAGATCTGTCATCTGGACTTACCTCTGGGTTATCTTCAGCCTTCCTTTTGGATTAATTGATGTGCCCCACCGCCCACGCTCCCCTTTACTCTATTTTTCCCTTGTCGCATTCAATCTTTATGGGGTAATTTTATCCACTTTGTGGGTGGACAGTGGTTGGTAAACTGTTATTTGGTTGGTGACTAAGCATTTTGGTCTATTAATGGTTAACAATGGTTCTGTTGGGTAAGGTTAAAGTTTACTTAATAATTAAAACTTATGTAACCACTTGCCGTACATCATTCTGTTTCAAGTGGTTATACCGAGGCGATTCCTGTAGCTGCATCTTAACCACTTAAGCCCCGGACCATTTCGGGCCATTAGGACCAGGCCTGTTTTTGGGATTCGGCACTGCGCTGCTTTAACTGTAAATTGTGCGGACATGCAATGTTGTACCCAAATGAAATTTGCGTCCTTTTCTTCCCACAAATAGAGCTTTCTTTTAATGGTATTTGATTGCCTCTGCGATTTTTATTTTTTGCGATATAAACAGAAAAAACCGAAAATTTTGAAAAAAAATGATATTTTCTACTTTTTGTTATAAGAAAAATCGAATAAACTCAATTTTAGTCATACATTTAGGCCAAAATGTATTCAGCCACATGTCTTTAGTAAAAAAAATGTCAATAAGCGTATATTTATTGGTTTGCGCAAAAGTTATAGCATTTACAAACTAGGGTACATTTTCTGAAATTTACACAGCTTTAAATTTATGACTGCCTATCTCATTTCTTGAGGTGCTAAAATGGCAGGGCAGTACAAAACCCCCCCAAATGACCCCATTTTGGAAAGTAGACACCCCAAGGAAATTGCTGAGAGGCATGTTGAGCCCATTGAATATTTTTTTTTTGTCCCAAGTGATTGAATAATGACAAAAAAAAAAAAAATTACAAAAAGTTGTCACTAAATGATATATTGCTCACACATGCCATGGTTATATGTGGAATTGCACCCCAAAATACATTCTGCTGCTTCTCCTGAGTACGGGGATACCACATGTGTGGGACTTTTTAGGAGCCTAGCCACGTACGGGACCCCGGAAACCAAGCACCGCCTTCAGGATTTCTAAGGGCGCAAATTTTTGATTTCACTCCTCACTACCTATCACAGTTTCGAAGGCCATAAAATGCCAAAATAGCACAAAACCCCCCCCAAATGACCCCATTTTGGAAAGTAGACACCCCAAGCTATTTACTGAGAGGCATGTTCAGTCCATGGAATATTTTATATTTTGCCACAAGTTGCGGGAATATGACAAACTTTTTTTTTTTTGCACAAAGTTGTCACTAAATGATATATTGCTCACACATGCCATGGGCATATGTGAAATTACACCCCAAAATACATTCTGCTGCTTCTCCTGAGTACGGGGATACCACATGTGTGGGACTTTTTGGGAGCCTAGCCGCGTACGGGACCCCAAAAACCAAGCACCGCCTTCAAGGTTTCTAAGGGCATAAATTTTTGATTTCACTCCTCACTACCTATCACAGTTTTGAAGGCCATAAAATGCCAAGATGGCACAAAACCCCCCCAAATGACCCCATTTTGGAAAGTAGACACCCCAAGCTATTTGCTGAGAGGCATGTTGACCCCATTGAATATATTTTTTTTTTGTCCCAAATGATTGAATAATGACAAAAAGAAAAAAAAAATGTACAAAAAGTTGTCACTAAATGATATATTGCTCACACATGCCATGGTTATATGTGGAATTGCACCCCAAAATACATTCTGCTGCTTTTCCTGAGTACGGGGATACCACATGTGTGGGACTTTTTGGGAGCCTAGCCGCGTACAGGGCCCCAAAAACCAAGCACCGCCTTCTGGATTTCTAAGGGCGTAAATTTTTGATTTCACTCCTCACTACCTATCACAGTTTCGAAGGCCATAAAATGCCAAAATAGCACAAAACCCCCCCAAATTACCCCATTTTGGAAAGTAGACACCCCAAGCTATTTGCTGAGAGGCATGTTGAGTCCATGGAATATTTTATATTTTGCCACAGGTTGCGGGAATATGACAAACTGTTTTTTTTTGCACAAAGTTGTCACTAAATGATATATTGCTCACACATGCCATGGGCATATGTGAAATTACACCCCAAAATACATTCTGCTGCTTCTCCTGAGTACAGGGATACCACATGTGTGGGACTTTTTGGGAGCCTAGCCGCGTACGGAACCCCAAAAACCAAGCACCGCCTTCAAGGTTTCTAAGGGCATAAATTTTTGATTTCGCTCCTCACTACCTATCACAGTTTTGAAGGCCATAAAATGCCAAGATGGCACAAAACCCCCCCAAATGACCCCATTTTGGAAAGTAGACACCCCAAGCTATTTGCTGAGAGGCATGTTGAGCCCATTGAATATTTTTTTTTTTGTCCCAAATGATTGAATAATGACAAAAAGAAAAAAAAATGTACAAAAAGTTGTCACTAAATGATATATTGCTCACACATGCCATGGTTATATGTGAAATTACACCCCAAAATACATTCTGCTGCTTCTCCTGAGTACGGGGATACCACATGTGTGGGACTTTTTGGGAGCCTAGCCGCGTACGGGACCCCAAAAACCAAGCACCGCCTTCAAGGTTTCTAAGGGCATACATTTTTGATTTCACTCCTCACTACCTATCACAGTTTTGAAGGCCATAAAATGTCAAAATAGCCCAAAACCCCCACAAATGACCCCATTTTGGAAAGTAGACACCCCAAGCTATTTGCTGAGAGGCATGGTGAGTATTTTACAGCTCTCATTTGTTTTTGAAAATTAAGAAAGACATTTTTTTTTCTTTTTTTTTTTCTTTTTTTACATTTTCAAAACTTTGTGACAAAAAGCGAGATCTGCAAAATACTCAACATACCTCTCAGCAAATAGCTTGGGGTGTCTACTTTCCAAAATGGGGTCATTTGGGGGGGTTTGTGCCATCTGGGCATTCCATGGCCTCCGAAACTGTGATAGGCAGTGAGGAGTGAAATCAAAAATTTACACCCATAGAAATCCTGAAGGCGGTGCTTGGTTTTTGGGGTCCCGTACGTGACTAGGCTCCCAAAAAGTCCCACACATGTGGTATCCCCATACTCAGGAGAAGCAACAGAATGTATTTTGGGGTGTAATTCCACATATGCCCATGGCATGTTTGAGCAATATATAATTTAGTGACAACTTTTTGTACATTTTTTTTTTTTTTTTTGGTCATTATTCAATCACTTGGGACAAAAAAAAAATATTCAATGGGCTCAACATGCCTCTCAGCAAATAGCTTGAGGTGTCTACTTAACAAAATGGGGTCATTTGGGGGGGTTTTGAACTGTCCTGGCATTTTATGCATAACATTAGGAAGCTTATGTCACACATCATCCACTCTTCTAACCACTTGAAGACAAAGCCCTTTCTGACACTTTTTGTTTACATGAAAAAATTTTTTTTTTTGCAAGAAAATTATGTTGAACCCCCAAACATTATATATTTTTTTAAAGCAAAGGCCCTACAGATTAAAATAGTGGGTGTTGCATTTTTTTTATTCCACACAGTATTTGCGCAGCGATTTTTCAAACGCATTTTTTGGGGGAAAAACACACTTTTTTTATTTTTAATGCACTAAAAAACACTATATTGCCCAAATGTTTGATGAAATAAAAAAGATGATCATAGGCCGAGTACATGGATACCAAACACGACATGCTTTAAAATTGCGCACAAACGCGCAGCAGCGACAAACTACATTCATTTTTAAAAGCATTTAAAAGCCTTTACAGGTTACCACGTTAGATTTACAGAGGAGGTCTACTGCTAAAATGACTGCCCTCGATCTGACCTTCGCGGTGATACCTCACATGCATGATGCAATTGCTGTTTACATATGACGCTAGACCGACGCTTGCGTTCGCCTTTGCGCAAGAGCGGTGCTTTTTTTTTTTTTTTTTTTTTTTTTATTATTTATTTGGCTTTTTTATTTTATTTTTAAACTGTGCCTTCCATATTTTATTTTTTTACCATTTTTATCGTTATCTCAGGGAATGTAAATATCCCCTATGATAGCAATAAGTAGTGACAGGTACTCTTTTTTTGAAAAAAATTGGGGGGTTAGACCCTAGATCTTTCCTCTGCCCTCAAAGCATCTGACCACACCAAGATCGGTGTGATAAAATGCTTTCCCAATTTCCCAATGGCGCTTTTTATATCCGGGGGGGGGGGGACATTCCCTCCCACTGCTTGTAAAAGCAGTCTAGAGGCTAATTATCTGCTAGAATTGCTTTTACATGAAAGCCGGCTGCTGGCTGAAAAGAATGATACCAAGATGATACCTAAACCCGCAGGCATCATTCTGGTATAAACATTCAAAGTCCAGCAACATACCAGTACGTTGCTGGTCCTTGTTGGACATGTATTGTAATCTTTTTTTTCATACAGCCTATTGGCTGAACGAAAAAAAGAGATTGATTGGTGGGTATGCCCACCATTAGAATACCTCCCTTCATCCACCCACTTCTAATGATGGGCATATATGCCGAAGCATGGGGGCATCCTCCCGCAAAAAAGTTATGCCGCGTACACACGGTCAAGCCTTCGTCGGAATTTCGACCGTATGTACGCGGCATAAAAGGTTATGCCGCGTACACACGGTCGGACTTTTCCACGGGCAAGCCTCCGTTGGAATTTCGACCGTATATACGCGGCATTAGGAGCAAAATCGCTCCTCCGCCCCTGCTGCCCCCATGCTTCGGCATATATGCTCTTTTTTTTAACTGTGGTGGTGAAATCACCTCCTACAGCGTTGGAGTCATGGCTTTATGTATCGTGGGAGCAAACGCTGTTGCTGTCAAGATAAATAGATCCGCGCTGCAACTGAATGGCGTACCTGCTAAGCAAATGGTGGTTAACATTAAAACAAAGTAACATTACAGTACAACAGTAAGACCTTACCATGCCATACCTGCAAAGCAAATACCAAAACAAAACCTAGTAAAAAATAAAAAAATGTTTTAACGCAACCTGTGCCTAAAATATATATATGCCGAAGCATGGGGGCATCCTCCCGCAAAAAAGTTATGCCGCATACACACGGTCGGAATTTTCCACGGGCAGGCCTCCGTCGGAATTTCGACCGTATGTACGCGGCATTAGGAGCAAAATCGCTCCTCCGCCCCTGCTGCCCCCATGCTTCGGCATATATGCTCTTTTTTTTAACTGTGGTGGTGAAATCACCTCCTACAGCACTGGAGTCACGGCTTTATGTATCGTGGGAGCAAACGCTGTTGCTGTCAAGATAAATAATTCCGCGCTGCAGTTGAATGGCGCACCTGAAAACAAAAAATTACATACCTGAAAAGCAAGCATGATAAAACATTGCAGAATAGAATACAGTAAAAAAGAGCAGAACAATAGAGAGAAAATAGAGAGAGAGAGAACAATAAAACGACAACTATTTTTGGTTTTTTTATTTTATATTTTTTTTGTGTTTTGTTTTTTACGTTTTTTTTTTTCTTTTTTACACTTTTTTTTGTAACTTTACAACTGTAATGGTTCGGGTCTCTCAAAATGTAATGGCATCTTGGGAGACCCTGTGTAAGTGTGTCCTTGTCTGTGAAATGCTGTACCCTACGCTAAAACTTCACTTTTGAGTGGTAGCGTTCAAAACATTCACCTTGGCAAAGACCAGGCTTGTCAGGACAGAGTGTACAAAAACTACGGGTGTCACGCCTAAATCCGCGCTTGCTACAGACACGACATCTTTTTTGGGGGTGGCTTTGGGTAGGGGTACTCGGGAGGACATACGAATAATGCCTCTCATGCAGCCGGCTTACTGCATTTGGTAGGGGATGGTGAGGTGCAGAACCGCCTGGATACAGGAGTTCTGTGACTATCTCATTCTGGAATTTTAGAAGAGATAATGTCCCGCCTGAAGCTCTGTATAGCACATGAGCGTTCAGCAAAGCCAATTGGAATAATGATAGAGACACTTTTTTGTACCAGCGTCTCGCCTTACGGTCAATTAGATACGGCGCCATCAACTGGTCATTGAGGTCCACCCCTCCCATATTTTGGTTATATTCGTGGACACAGAGGGGTTTCTCCACAACACCAGTCGCCGTAGGAATTTGGACTGTCGTGTCTGCATGAAGGGAGGTAAGAAGGAAAACATTCTTATTGTCCCTCCACTTCATAGCGAGCAAGTTATTACACTTCAAGCAGGCTCTCTCCCCCAGCCTAAGACGGGCATCTACAAGCCGCTGGGGAAAGCCCCGGCGATTAGGTCGCACGGTGCCACATGCTCCAATCTGATGATCAAACAAGTGACTAAACAGTGGCACGCTCGTGTAATAATTGTCCACATACAAGTGGTACCCCTTTCCGAATAAGGGTGACACCAAGTTCCACACTATCTTGCCAGCGCTCCCTATGTAATCCGGGCAGTTGACCGACTCAATCTGACTATCTTTTCCCTCATAAACCGTAAAGTTCACTACATAGCCTGTTGCCCTGTCACAGAACTTGTAGAGCTTGACCCCGTATCTGGCACGCTTGCTGGGAAGGTACTGCTTGAAAGACAAGCGGCCAGAAAATTTAATCAGGGACTCATCAACGCAGACAACTTGATCGGGAGTAAACAAGGCTGCAAAACGTTCGTTGAAGTGGTTTATGAGGGGCCGAATTTTATAGAGCCGGTCGTATTCAGGGTCCCCACGTGGACGACAAAGTTCATTGTCGTTGAAGTGCATGAACCGCAAAATCTGCTCGTATCGTGCCCTGGACATGGAGGCAGAGAACACGGGCATGTGGTCAATTGGGTGCGTGGACCAATAAAGCACGCAATGACGGAAATTTATGTGTGCCCATGTTGAGGGAAAGGCCCAGAAAGGTCTTAAATTCGGAAACCGTAATTGGTTTCCAATTTCTGGCAATTTTAGGCAACTGGGGGTTAGCGGCGATAAATTGACCAGCATATAAATTACTCTGGTCCACAATAGATCTATAGAGATCTTCCGTGAAAAACAGCGAATAAAAATCAATTGGAATAAAATCAGCTGTTTCCACCTGAATACCGGGTTGGGCAGTGAATGGGGGAAGTACGGGTTCTGCAGAAGTGGTGGGGACCCAATCAGGATAGGCGAATTCTGCAGGAAGGGCAGTATGGGCACGACGGGCCTGCCTTTGTCTTCTTGGTGGCAGCGGGACACTACTTGTGCTTGCCACCTCGCCAGCTTGAACTGCACTTATGGGACTCGCCACGTCACCAAGTGTTACTGCAGTGCTGGATGTACGTCCAGGCTGTACTAGGCCGCTGGTGCTTGCCAGTTCACCAGAAGGAATAGCGGCGCTAGTACTACTCTGCTCCATGATACGAGAGACCTGCGGTTCTTGCTCCTCAACAACCTCAGAAGATCGGGATCGGGTACACCTGACCTTAGCAGGGACCTCAACTTCGTCGTCAGAGCTATCTGACGTGGGGCCGCTGACGTCACTGTCTTCTACGGGAAGATATTCTGAGCCTGAATCTGACAGATACGTGACCTCCTCTTCACTATCTGTCATGCTCAGAATCTCGTAGGCCTCTTTACTAGTGTACCTTCGTCTTGCCATTTTGGGCTCTAAATTTAGGGGTACACTAGTAAGATTCACAGGAAAAAAAGCACCTGACTGTCGTCAGCAAATATATCAAACGCTACAAAAAAACTGTTAGCGATCGCAGGGATCAGGCCTGTCTCTGCGAACGCTGCAGTTATGTGTGTTGTGTTTGGTAAGTGACAGTGATCGATCGATACTGCACTTGGGTGGGCTGGGCTGGGCTGGGCTGGGCGGAGGGGCTAAACGCAGGCGCTAGCAGGTATCTGGGCTGATCCCGCTAACACTGCGTTTTTGGGAACCCTAAACCGCTGGGGATGCTAGTATAGATCTGATCAGATACTATACCACTAAGGGGGGTGTATGCTTTGCGCGTGGGTGTTAGCGTTACTGGCACTAACCTAACACTGCCTGGGGCGACGCAGACCCTCTCTGGCGCTAAAACCTAATTGATCTCACCCGCCGGGCGATCAGGGGGGGTTAAACCTTTATTGGGTTATATACGGCGGGTGCCCTGATGCTATAAAAAGCAAACTAATCAACCAGCGTCACCCGTAACCTTTATATGGTGATCACTGGTGAAAGGGTTAACTAGGGGCAATCAGGGGGTTAAAACCTTTATTAGGTTAAATATGGGGGTACCTGACACTATATAAAAACCTGACGGGTAACCTAAATAACTAAATAACTTACTGGCTAACCAGTGACACCAGTGACGCTTATACGACGATCACTGGTGAAAGGGTTAACTCTAGGGGCAATCAGGGGGTTAAAATAATATATGGGGGTACCTGACACTAATAAAAACCTGCGGCAAACCTAAAAAAAAATAACTGCCTATCTAAAACACCAGCGACACGAATACAGCGATCGGAAAAACAATTGCTTAGTGACGCTGAAGTTAGGGGGTGAAAGGGTTACCTGGGGGGTGATCAAGGGGTTAAACCTTTATTAGGGGGGGTTAGGGGGCTACCCTGGACCTAAAGGGGCCTAATCCTAACTGCCCTGCAACTTTTTACAATCACAGATGACACTAAATGCAGTGATCAGTAAAATAAATGATCACTGCAATCAGTGACACTGTGATTGGGGGCTTTGGGGTGACCTGGGGGGTGATCTGGGGGTGACTGGGGGGTGATTTGTGTGCCTATGTGTACCTACGTGTCAGTGGACTGTTGGTGCACTAACCTGCTTCTTCTCTCCTCGGCGCCGGGAACGAAAAGACCGCGGCGAGGGAGATGACATCACTTCCTCCAGCCTGTGTTTACATTTCAGGCAGGAGGAAGCAATTTCATTCGCCGGGAGCGATCGCGAGGGGGGGGCGGAATCGAGCGGCCGCCCCCTCATGCTTGATCGCTCCCGAACACTTAACGGCCGCTCACTGCAGTGAAGGGGGGTCCGGATGGACCTCCCAACTGCACAAAGGCGATCACGTAGATCTACGTGATTCTGCCTGTCGGTGCCATTCTGCCGACGTAAATCGGCGGTGGGCGGTCGTTAAGTGGTTAAAGACCCCAGATCCCCCCCAAAAAAATACCTGATGCGTGACTACTGCTGTGACAAGGGATGTTTACATTCCTTGTGACAGCAAAAAAGTGTTCAAATTTTTTTTTTACTGGGACAGTGTAAAAAGAAAATAAAAAAATAATAATAATAATAAAAAAAAATGTAAAGTGCCCCATCCCTCCATGCTTGTGCGCAGAATCGAACGCATACGTAAGTTACGGCTGCAAATGTAAACAGTGTTCAAACCACACATGTGACATATCGCCACAATCATTAGAGAAAGCAATAATTCTAGCACTAGACCTCCTCTAAACTGGCAACCATTAAAAAAAATTAAACCGTCGCCTATGGAGTTATTTAAGTACCGTAGTTTATCGCCATTTCACGAGTGTGCGCAATTTTAACCACTGGCCGACCGCCGAACATTTACGTCGGCAGAATGGCACAGACCGGCAAATGGCCGTATATATATGTCCCTTTAAATTTGCCGCCATGTGGGCGCGCACGAGCTCCGTGATCGTGCCCGCGGGACCCACGGACTCGATGTCCGCCGATGTCCTGCGATCGTGTGTCACGGAGCTGCAGAACGGGGGATGCATGTGTAAACAAGCATCTCCCTGTTCTGCCTAGTGACAGGACACTGATCGTCTGCTTCCTCTCATCGGGAGCAGCGATCAGTGTTGTGTCATTGGTAGCCCCGCCCCCACACAGTTAGAACACATCCCTAGGACACACTTAACCCCTTCCTAGCCCCCTAGTGGTTAACCCCTCCACTGCCAGTCACATTTACACAGTAATCAGTGCATTTTTATAGCACTGATCGCTGTATAAATGGGAATGGTCCCAAAATAGCGCCAAAAGTGTCCGATGTGTCCGCCATAATGTCGCAGTCACAATAAAAATCGCTGATCGCCGCCATTACTAATAAAAAAAAAAAATATTAATAAAAATGCCATAAAACTATCCCCTATTTTGTAGACACTATTACTTTTGCGCAAACCAATCAATAAACGCTTATTGCGTTTTTTTTACCAAAAATATGTAGAAGAATACGTACTGAGCAAAGCGTCTGAATACTTAGGACCATGTGATATTTCAGTCATCCTAAACTGAGGAAAAAAAATGTTTTTTTTATATATTTTTGGGAGATATTTATTATAGTAAAAAGGAAAAAATATTGCTTTTTTTTCAAAATTGTCGCTCTATTTTTGTTTTTAGTGCAAAAAATAAAAACCGCAGGAGGTGATCAAATACCACCAAAAGAAAGCTCTATTTGTGGGAAAAAAAGGACGTCAATTTTGTTTGGGAGCCACATGGCACGACCGCGCAATTGTCAGTTAAAGCGATGGAGTGCCGAATCGCAAAAAGTGCTCTGGTCTTTGGGCAGCCAAATGGTCAGGGGCTGAAGTGGTTAAAGCATGACATGTTAGGTATCTATTTACTCGGCGTAATATCATCGTTCACATTATACCAAAAAATTGGGCTATCTTTACTGTTTTTTTTTTTTTAATTAATGAAAGTGTATTGTTTTCTTAAAAATTGCATTTGAAAGGCCGCTGCGCAAATACAGTGTGACATAAAATATTGCAACAACCGCCATTTTACTGACTAGGGTCTCTGCTAAAAAAATTGATATAATGTTTGGGGGTTCTAAGTAAATGTTTTAGCAAAAAATACTAATTTTACCAAGCGTCAGAAAATGGCATGGTCTTGAAGTGGTTAAACTCAATAAGTGGGAGGTGGCCTACAGTTTTCCCACAACATTTATAATTGTATTTACTATATTATTTAGAAAAATACGGTAGGTTTCCCCCTATATGATGAAACTTTAAAGGCTCAAAGAGTAAACATAAGTGCTTAAAAACTAAAATTTCTATTATTCCCAAAAAATTATAATGGGATAGTAAAATTACTGTTTTTAAGCACTTATGTTTACTCTTTGAGCCTTATAAGTCCCGTTATATAGGGGGAAACCTCTTTACTCTTTCGTCCATGGACCGACACAGCTTCTCTATTGACAAAGTGGGTATTATCCGTTAATTAGGAGTGACTAGGCAGAAAAACTTGTAAAAAGTGTTGCATCACACCTTCTACAGTACCGCCCAGGGGGCGGACCCTCTGGGTATACCCTCTCAGTCTGCATCTTCGCAGATCAGTTTTTTTCTGTCTAGCAAGGAGTAGGACATGGCTCCCTTCGGGCCCATTGGTCCGGGGAAAAAAGATATATATATATATATTTTATTTTTTTTTGCTACATTTGTTGTTTCCTGCGATCTTCGATCAACTGCCGACTGGGTGACAGGCTGGATCCTCGATCCTTGTAGTCTCCCCAGTTTCGGCCATCGAGCGTGTGCCGACCCTAGCTACGCGCTGGGTTTTCCACGACATGCCCGTCGCTCCACGGGTGGCCGGTGAGCTTACGCTCCAGGGCCTGCATCGGACCGCTCAGCTTCGGCTGACCTTACGGCCGAGTCGCAGCAGCCTGGCTGGTGAGCTTACGCTCCAAGGCTTGCATCGGACCGCACAGCTTCGGCTGACCTTACGGCCGAGTCGCAGCAGCCTGTCCGGTGAGCGTCATGCTCCAGGGCATACATATGATCGTCCCTTCTGGGTCCAATCACAGCATGCCTGGCCAACAGTCACCTTCCGTGCGCGGACGATGATCTGTTTGGAATGTCTTCCAGCAGAATACATGCAGGATAGGTAAGTAAAACTCCCCTGCCTCGGCTGGGTGATTTAGCTGGACATTCCTGGAGAGATCAAGTAAGTGGTTGTGGCCCCTTTCTTCCCTCTCTCCCTGCCTTTCCCTCCTCCCTGGGCTTCTAGCTAAAGGTTGCTGGGTGCTGGGGGTCACCTAGGGGGTCCCACTGGAGCGGGGCTGGCTGTAACTAACATTTAAAAGAGATGTCATTTTTTCTTACCTGTGTTTGTGTCCTTCCTCCTCCATGCTGTCGGCGGCCATTTTGAGGTGGTCCATGCCAAGTTTGGCCTCTTGTGACTGCCCGGCGGCCATCTTCCTGTGGTTCGGCCACACCCACTGGCCCCTATCAGCTGATCGGCGGCCATGTTTGTCCACCCTGTATGCAGATATTGCCGTTCGGCGGCCATCTTTTTGTGGGCTATGGCTGCTTGACATCTATCTTCTGTCGGCGGCCATTTTCTTAGAGCCCACATTATCTTCCATACAGACGTTTTTGGCAACAATTTTTCGAGAGCCTCCGGCCTCTAGGGTGAATTACACTGGCGCGAAAATTCACACAGGAAGTGCTGATAAAAGAAGCAGACTGACACAGCAGCAGGGGGACAGCATCACAGGCGCAGCATAGCAGTACCTATTCAGGGTGGTGAGTCCTCTGGGTGACCCGGCCTCTCTGCAGCACAGGAGGGTGGCCTATTGATATCTTACCTGGAGCCCTGTGAGTGTCAGCGTGTGGTCAGCATGGCATCTGAGCCAGATGTCTTCTCCCCTGAAACACCAGATTTAGCAGCTGGTGCCCCTGAGGTGTCTATGAACGCTATGACTGCAATCCTAGAGGCGTTTGCTGCCAGGGTGGAAGCAGCACACAGGAATACAGGGAGTAGTAAACGCCCCATCCCCTGCAAGCTTCTGGGGATAATTCTGGTGCAGAACCAGGTCCAGCTACGGCTCGGGGCCCAGATTCTGACGCATCAGAGACTGCAGACCGTGACTGGACAGTGAGAATGACTCAAAGTCCAGGTCAGTACGCGAGACGGCTTTGGTATCTGACCTTATTACTGCAATGCGGGATATGCTAAAATTGGAAAATACTGCAGAAGCAGCAGAGACTCCGGTCCACTTGGGTTTCATAGACCTGCCCGCACTGCTAAGGTGTTCCCTTGTGTGTCTTTTGATAAACTCTTATACAAGGAATGGGAGAACCCACTGAGGGTCTTTACAGCCCCAAAGAGGTTTGCGGTACGGTACCCCTTTTGAGGAGAGTTTTCTGAAGAAATGGACCTCTCCCACCTATAGTGGACCCTCCGGTGTCCAGACTTAATAGAGCCACCACAATTCCTGTAGAAGGGGCTCCTGTTTTCAAGGACCCTGTGGATAAGAAGGCTGAAGCACTCGCTTGCTACCTATACTCAGTGGTAGGCTCGGCAGTACGCCCGGCATTGGCGGGGGCCCTAGTGTCTCACACACTTACTGAATGGGCAAGATTGCTACTCCAGGGGTTAAGGAGCGAGATGCTCCTCCTGATGAGATAACATTGGCCGACCTGTTGGTCCAGGGCCTTAGGTTTGTCTGCGAGTTAGACATGAATACTATTCCCCTGCTGTCTAAAACTTCGGTTTATGCAGTAGCAATACGCCGCCTGATCTGGCTAAAAGGCTGGTCTGCGGACCAGACTTCCAAGAAAGCCCTGTTGGATCTGCCTTTTAAGGGCGACAGACTTTTTGGGGCTTCTCTGGATGACATCATCAAGGATGCCACAGGAAGTAAAAGCACTTTGCTTCCCCAAATTAGCAAGGATAAGGGGCCACGCCAAGGGCAAGGGCCCTCCTTTACTGCACACAAGTGGTTTTTTCGTCCCCCTAGGGCGACAGGGAAAAGACCCCAGGCCGATAAAGCGCCTGCCCAAGGACAAAAGCGTCCCTGGTCCCGCATACCCAATAAGCCTGCGGACAAATTTGCGTCCGCATGAAGGTCCACCCCCACCCAGCTCTCGGGTGGGGAGACATCTTCGCAAATTCGCGACTCAGTGGACAGCACTAATCTCCGACAGGTGGGTTTGCGAAGTAATCTCCTCAGGCTACAAGATAGAGTTTCTCTCTTGTCCACCGGACAGATTCAGCACCTCCAATCTCCAGCTACTACCGACCCGTCGGGAGGCCCTGTATGGGGCGGTCCAGGGTCTACTGGAATGCGGGGTAGTTATTCCAGTTCCAGAACTGGAACGGGGTTTTTACTCAAATCTGTTCATTGTGCCGAAGAAGGAGGAGGTTCGTCCAAGCTTGGATCTCAGAGCCCTCAATTGCTTTGTGAAGGTACAAAGTTTTCGGATGGAGTCGGTTCGATCTGTAGTCACGGCTCTCCATCCGGGGGACTTTCTGGCCTCCTTGGACATCAAGGACGCATACCTGCATGTCCCCATATACTCCAGACACCAGAGGTTTCTGCGATTTGCTATCGGGAAGGACCACTACCAGTTTGTGGCCCTCCCGTTGGGCCTTGCCTCAGCACCCAGGACGTTCACCAAGGTGCTCGCTCCGATTCTGGCACTTCTAAGACAGCGGGGTATCGCTATCACAGGCTACTTATACGACCTTCTGCTGAAGGCCCCTTCAAGCTCAGAATTAGAGGTAAGCGTGTCCATTACCTGTCAGACTCTTCGAAACTGTGGTTGGATACTAAACACGCAAAAGTCAGTATTGGTGCCCACTCAACGCCTAGGGTACCTGGGGTTGATTCTGGATTCTTCAGAGGCAAAGGTATTCCTCCCTGTGGAGAAGTTGCAGACCCTCCGGGCTGCAGTACGGCAGCTGACTTCCAGGAATTGGTCGTCACTCCGTTTTTTGCATGCGAGTGTTGGGCCTCAGGGTAGCCTCCTTCGAGGCGGTTCCATATGCTCAATACCACACTCGAGTGTTACAGAAGGAAGTTCTGTCCAGATGGAACAGATGTCCATCATCTCTGGATTATCAAATCCGAGTGAGCCACATAGTCAGGAGATCCCTGGTATGGTGGCTGACAGCACCGGCTCTAATGGCCGGGAAGTCATTTCTTCCGGTTTACTGGATAGTGATCACGACGGACGCCAGGCTTACAGGTTGGGGGGGAGTCTGGGGTGTTCAGTCGGCGCAAGGTCGCTGGACCCCAGAGGAAGCCCTCCTGCCGATCAATGTCCTGGTAATCCGGGCGATCAGGCTGTGCCTCTTCAAATGGTCTCAGAGGCTGCAAGGGCGTCCAGTCAGGATCCAGTCAGACAAAGCCACAGCAGTGGCATATGTCAATCATCAAGGAGGAACAAGAAGCTCAGCTGCAACATCGGAGATCGCTCGCATCCTGAAGTGGGCAGAGAGGAGCGTACCGGCACTGTCGGCCGTGTACATTCCGGGTGTGGAAAACTGGCAGGCGGACTACCTGAGCCGCCAGATGCTGGACCAGGGAGAAGGGTCCTTACACCCGGAGGTGTTCCAACTCCTCTGCCAAAGATGGGGCACACCAGACGTAGATCTTCTGGCTTCCCGACTCAATCGGAAGGTATTGAGATTTGTGGCCTGGTCAAGAGACCCATGGGCAGACGCAACGGACGCGTTGGTAGCATCGTGGGGTCAGTATCGGCTAATCTATGCCTTCCCTCCCTTAAGGCTTCTTCCTCTTCTGCTCCGCAGAGTGGAGGCAGAGGGAATTCCAATAATCCTAATCGCTCCAGATTGGCCTCAGCGTCCTTGGTACGCCGATCTAGTACGTCTGGTAGCAGACGTCCCCTGGCGCCTACCACTACGGAAGGACCTGCTATCGCAAGGTCCCATATTCCATCCTGCTTTACAGTCATTGGCTTTAACGGCATGGCTGTTGAGAACCAGGTACTGAGAGACCGGGGCCTGTCAGACTCAGTAATCTCTACTATGAGAAGTGCTCGAAAACCGTCCTCTAGGAAGGTCTATCACCGCACTTGGAGGGCCTACATCTCCATGTGTGAGGAAATGAAAGGGCATCCGCGTACCTATTTGGTTTCCAGAATCCTGCTGTTTTTACAGCATGGGGTGGACCAAGGGCTTGCCCTAAGTACGATTTAAGGGACAGATATCTGCCCTGGCTGTCTTTTTTCAGCGACCCCTGGCGACTCACTCTCTCGTGAGTACATTTGTGCAGGGGGTCCGACATGTGGCCCCTCCGGTCCGTCCCCCGTTACCTCCGTGGGACTTGAACCTGGTCCTCTCGGTGCTTCAGAAGGCACCGTTTGAGAATATTAGAGATATTCCCCTGTTGACACTTTCTCAGAAAGTGGTCTTTTTGGTGGCTGTTACGTCAGTTAGACGAGTCTCTGAGCTGGCAGCCTTGTCCTGCAAGGCTCCCTATTTGATTTTCCACAAGGATAAGGTGGTGCTGCGGCCTCAGCCTTCCTTTCTTCCGAAAGTCGTTTCGGCTTTTCATCTCAAGGAAGACATTGTACTTCCATCCTTGTGTCCTCAGCCGTCGAATCCTAAGGAGTCGGCGTTGCATTCCTTGGACGTTGTCCGAGCTTTGAGAGTATACCTATCTGCTACTTCCCTGTTCCGGAAGTCAGACTCACTGTTTGTTTCGGTGGCTGGTCCCAAGAAGGGCCAAGCAGTCTCGTCGGCCACCATCTCTAGGTGGATCCGACAGATAGTAATCCAGGCTTACGCCTTAAAGGGTCAGGCGCCCCCCTTTCCTGTCACGGCGCATTCGACCAGGGCAATAGGTGCCTCTTGGGCTTTCCGACATCAAGCGTCTGTTTCCCAATTATGTAAAGCGGCGACTTGGTCGTCCGCACACACTTTCACAAAATTCTACAAAATTGATGTAGGTGCATCTTCGGATGCCTCTTTTGGCCGCAAGGTTTTGCAAGCGGCTGTTTAGAGTTGCAACTCCTCCGTTGAAGGAGTGCTGTTTTGTGTTTGGGGTGAAGTTTATTTTTATGCTGTTACCACCCCTCGTTTTTTCTCTGACACTGCTTTGGGACGTCCCACTTTGTCAATAGAGAAGCTGTGTCGGTCCATGGACGAAAGAGTAAATAGGATTTTTTACTCACCGTAAAATCCTTTTCTCTGAGTCCATGGACCGACACAGCACCCACCCCTCCTTTTAAGTTTGTACTGCTTTTTGACGAACTGATCTGCGAAGATGCAGACTGAGAGGGTATACCCAGAGGGTCCGCCCCCTGGGCGGTACTGTAGAAGGTGTGATGCAACACTTTTTACAAGTTTTTCTGCCTAGTCACTCCTAATTAACGGATAATACCCACTTTGTCAATAGAGAAGCTGTGTCGGTCCATGGACTCAGAGAAAAGGATTTTACGGTGAGTAAAAAATCCTATTTTTTCCAAGTTACATAGGGATGTGCCCATGGTGAGCAGATATTCCAACCCCAATTCTTTTTGACAATTACTATATTATTTAGGTATGTTTTTATGGTAGGATGCTGTAAAATCTCATGTCTTGTTATAAAAAGCAGACTGTTAGTTATTAACTTAGATTGCACTTCAGGAAGCCTGTGTCATTCTCTCCATTACAGTAAAATTCACAACGGACAGTAATGTGCCTTTATTGACTCAGAGCCCTCTGTTCCTCTTTCCTTTAATACGGTCTCCTATTTTTGGCCTGATGTGTTGGCCATTCATGCACAGGGGCTCTCTGGGACTTAGGGGCCCATTCGTAATGTATGTGAATCTGTTAAAAAATTGCAGACCTAGACACAATGGGGTTGATTTATTAAAACTGAAAAGTGCAAAATCTGAAGCAGCTTTGCATAGAAACCAATCAACTTCGAGTTTTTTTGTCAAAGCTTAAAGTATAACTAAAGGCAAAACTTTTTTTTTTAGTTTAGGATAGAGGGGAGCGATATAAGAACACTTGTCAGTTTCTATTGTTGTCTGTGCCCCCATTAAGGAGATTCTCCCTCTCTATTTGTCCTTTTGATCGTTATCATTGAAAGTTAAAGTAAAAGACAATCCCAAATTTTGGGTTTTCCCCAGAAAAATAATAGATGAAAAATCTAACAATGGGAACACTAGTTCTGGTGACCTTGGGGTCCCCTAGGAATTCCCTTAATTTGCAGGAGTTTCCTCTCACTTTCTGTTTGTTTATTTGGACAGGAAATTAAGCAAAATCTCCAAAATGGGACACAGATGGAGAAAAAAAATCTGACGGGTTATAAGCCTCGATTACTCTATCCAAAAAAGAAAACAAAAACAAAAACATTTTGCCTATAGTTCTACTTTCATTGAACAAGCTGAAGTTAAAAGCTGATTGGCTACCATGCGCAGCTGCACCAGATTTTATCCAGATGCCAACATAGTGAAAAAGTGTTTTACATTTCTGACTATTTGAAAAAAAACGATTCTAAAAGTAAACGCGGCTAAACGCACCATGTAATGCGGCAAAACTGACGTTTTTAAACATCGTTTACTATCTGTCAAGTTAAATCGTTCAGGGGAGGTTGTAAAATGTCCCCTGTACATTAAGCCTAAAGCCTCGTACACATGATCAGATTTTCATCGGACAAATCCGTGAAATTTTGTCCGAAGGGCGCTGGCCGTGAACTGGTTCTGCATACAGATGGCAAAACTTTGTCAGCCAACATACATGAAACGATGTGGTTTTTCAGCTCTTTAGCGCCACCCTTTGGGCAACTTCTGCTAATGTTGTCTTATGGTTAGCATTGGTTCGGAGCATACGTGTTTGTACTTTGGATTTTTTTTTCGATGGACTTGTGTACACACGATCGGATAATCCGACGGCACACATTTGTTGTTGGAAAATTTTAAAGCATGCTATCCAACATTTGTTGTCGGAAAATCCGACTACAATTGTCCGATGGAGCATACAAACGGTCGGATTTTCCTAAAAAACCCTGCCATCACACATTTGTTGTCGGAAAATCCGATCGTGTGTATGAGCCTTACTAGTCACAATTATGGACAGGTTCAATGCAGCTTTTCAGTGCTCAGAATATCTCAATATAGGCAGCCTTCATCCCACAGCTTCTCTTCTTAATACAGCTCGCATAACTCTGTCACTGGGAAAGGCAGGGGAGGGGAAACAATGGACATTGGGCAGGTCCAACTGATGATGTAATTGGTTGGTAGGCCATGGGTGGGCCAGTTTTTGCATTGTCACAGTAGAACTGGTAGTAACAACCTGTGGCTCTGTGTAAAATAAGGTAGACTTGATCCACCTGCCTGCCTTTTTTTTGGGCAATTTTTAAAGCATTTGCCACAGCCCCATTGGACAACCTAGATGGAGTCCCAAGTTGAGAAAGGCTGGTCTGGATATCTGGATAACCAGAGGTGTAATATGGAGGTGTCCTTTGTTGTGTAAAAGTTAGTGTTGGGAATTTTGCTGCATCAGGCATATATTTTAATTAATGCTGGCAATACACTATACGAAAAATCGTCCGAACGAACTTTCGAAAAACGAAAGTTCGTTCGTGAGCGCAAACGATAGTGCCATCATGTAATGACCGATAAATCGTTCAGTGGATATAAATAAATAAAACATTTTTTTTTTTACATATACCCAGTGCAGAAAGTTTGCACGGGAAACACATTAACCTTCCGATTTATCGTTCTTTGGCAAAAAATTTCCAAACTTGTCCTTCGTTTTTTCGGCTCAAAAACATCCCAAAGATTATCGATTTTGTGCCCATTAACTGTTCGAAAAACAAAAGAACTGTCTGAACGACCGATTTTCGCCCGATTTTTCGTATAGTGTATGGCCAGCATTAGTTCCCAATAAAGACCACACCAAAAGTAGGTCTTAGCTCTCCCCTCCCCCCAAGTAAAAAAAAAGGGACGTGTAGTGCATAACAAATGCACTACATTGGTTCCATTCCACTACAAATTAGTACTGTACTCTAAAGGTACCAGGTGGTAATGGAAATAGATAACATGATAGTAGTCCATTCTTCGCTAGTCTGTACTTTCCCATTCATAAGCTCATGAACAAATATCAATAAACCAAAACATTCTCATGTTTACCGTTAAGCAGCATAAAAGGGTGACAGAGTGTGCCATATACGGAGTCCTTGGCACATTACTCATTAAGAAAAAAGAATTGCTTAAGCCCTTCCTAGTTCCAGGCATCGTAAATTGTCCAATAAATGACTCATTACTATTTGTGCTGCAGATGACTGAAGATAGCATGTTCATACAAGACCTGTCCGTGTGGATTATATCTGGCATAAAACTGTATAAAAACAATGTATTCCACATTTTACTTCCAACTGCTTCTTGATGCTTGCATAGATTTCATCCATTGTCCTTTTATATATAATTACTTCTGTAATGATGCTGTCACTTGGGAGAAAGCAATGAATGGGCTGATTTTTATTTATTACACACATGCAGTACATGGCTTGTAATAGGTTAGTATGGTAGGAAACAGACTTTCATTGTTACACAAAAGGTTACTTCAGGTGTCTTTCAAAGGGCCATACAATAGTTTCAGATATCAGGGTGGTTTTAACTTTCTTCTTTCACTGGAAAACAAAAATCGTTTTTTTTTTCCTTTTTTACTTTGGTGGAAGGTTTATTGGCAACTGTACAAAAAGTGAATTGTAACTAGACTACATACATTTCTTTAAATTGCAACTGTAAGGTCTCAGATTTTGTGACATATTTGTGAGGCATACTTTACATATCAAGTTGACCAGCAGATAAAATAAGGTGGAACCCTATGTTTAGTGCAACAGCATTGCATCGGACAGTTTTCAGAATTTCTTGTTAGTTCTAAAAGACTTACTTATCTAAATAACATTCAGTAAGGTTTTTTTTTTTTTTATAGGACATGGCTTGTGGATATGATAAAGACATATTGGGGTTGATTTACTAAAACTGGAGAGTGCAAAATCTGGTGCAGTTGTGCGCGGTAGCCAATCAGCTTCTAACTTCAACTTGTTCAAATAAGCTTTGGCAAAAAAACCTGGAAGCTGATTGGTTTCTATGCAGAGCTGCACCAGATTTTGCACTCTCCAGTTTTTGTAAATCAACCCCATTGTGTCTATATAGTAAAATAATGGATTTTATATTATAATTATGTTGGTTCAGTCTTGACCAATGTAAGTATGCGTACGCCATACCTGTGGAATCCCTGTGAAAGCTGGAAATCACTGTAGTAGCACCTGCTATCTTCTGGTTCCTTTGCTAAGAGGCTGCCTTGCTGCACAGTGAACACAGGGGGTTATTTTCTTGGCATGGGCACCATTCACAGAGCAAAAGGTTAATTAAGCGCACTCTGGGTACTGATGCATGAAATTAGAGATATATGGGATAAAGGGATCAGTCTGAAATGTTCAGGGGGGGGGGGGGCTAGTAGGCTAGTATAAGTCCATGACAATTAGTCCATGAATTTGCTAGAACATGCTAATCGCAAGGATGGCAGCCAGCTTGCAGATAGAAGAGGATCTGAAACAAAGTACAAGGAAAAAAGCAGCGCCTTCTAAGCGTAGCAAAAAAGTATTTAATCAAGAATAAACATAAAAACAAGCAGTAGGAATCACACTCACAATGGAGCGATTAAATTAGGCTTATCTGTACTGTGGATCATCCGCGCTGTATCGGGGGCTGCTGTATACCAGATGTCTGTGGTGTGGGGTCTCTGTGTAGCCTCCTGGCTGTGATAACGGTGGTGGAACCCAGCGCTGTCAGCAGACGTAGACGGGAGACAGTGATCACAGAAACACAGGCAGCGATGACATCACTACCGGGTACAGGGTCAGCGGGGAGGTGCGCACGTTCGAAGCATGCGTGCTTCTTCCTCAGGCTCTGTGGGGGCCATCTTTGGAGTGGGAATTAGTACTAGACTGAGTGTTACCTACTTGGCTAAAAGGGTAACCATAGAGACATATGGGAGCCGCGGCTGAGCCAGCACGAATCGCCCCATAGTCATTACTTAATGGGGTGACTGATAGAGCATATATCATAAAAATGACTGAATAGGAATTACTTAAAAATATATAGATATAATTGATGACACATGGGGTAATATGTATAAATATATATATGAAATGTACATACTGTATATATAGTTGTGGAAGAATTATATATAACAAAAGGGATTATAAAAAGAATTATAAAAATAAATACAGTTGTAGCGACCTCACCCCTCTCACCCCTTCTCATTCACGGCTTGTTTGTCTCGTCTAGGGGTTAGTACTGGGTGGAGGGATGAAATACACCACGGCCCATGTCCTCCAGAGAGACTGGAGGTGAAAGCCAGAACTATCGGGTTTTGTGTGTGTGTCCCAGAGTCAAATCTTCTCCTCGAATTGACTCCCTTTGCTCCTAGTAACCAGAGTTCCACACACTGAAAGGGTCCAACTCGTATTCATTCTTCTCAATAAATAGTCATACAGCACAGACAGTTTGAGACCCATATAACACTTCAGTCTTTGTGGGGAGTAGGCCAAGGCACAATTCCTTTAGATAGAGCTAACCACTGTGGTGTCACCAATGGCGAATAGTCACCGCCACTGACTATATTGAACAGAACATGGATTACCTTCGCTAACGTAGCCCCTATCAGGGGGAAGACATCCGTCCAAGACAGTTACCGGAGGCCTCTCCGTCACCAGCAATGCTGCGCTGGACTCTCCGGAGAAGTTCCGCTCACCGGCCTCCTCGTCTCAGACACGGGCACCCAAGGAGTTAGGGACCCCTCGGATTCCTCCACCCTCGCGGAACTCAGTCGAAGGTACTGAGCTCCAGGCTTCCGCCATAGTACCTCAGATGGACTCCATCTCCCGCTCCGGCCAGGTCAAGGGCACCTGGGCCCGGAACTCCGGAACACCAGCACCCAAGCTGAAGGTGCCTGGGTGCGGCCGCGTCCTCCGACTCCGAACTCTGAACCCCAAGGTCAGGTAGTCCGCCCCTTTTATCTCCTCTCCCTTTGCGCCACAGCAGGTTCCCCGCCCCGCTGTACCAGCGCCAGGAAAGGACAAAAAGGGATGCAGTCTTGCGGTGAGTGTCCAGGGCGACAGCGCCACCTGCAGGCCGCAGGGAATCTCACACCACCAGAGTCCTCCAAGAACCACAAAAGGGTCTCAGATTCCCTAACAATAAGTGCATCTGGGTTACACTACCACCCAGATGCCTCCCCTAAATTCAAATACCCGCTACACAGTATATATATATATATATATATATGTTAAAAAACCTATATTGTAGCACAAAATCCAGGCAGATTGGGTTAATTAAAAATTAATAAGATGAATAAAAATTGATAAAGATTAGGTATTAGCACCCATGGCGATCTCGATCGATCAATAAGGATTTCTATGGGAACATTTATTTAGAAGAGTAATGATTAGACAAGTTTTTACTAACACTAGCTGGTGTATATTAAGTGAATGGGATATATAGATATCTGTAAAGTAACTAAGGGCAATAAGATGGAGATATGAGGTATGTGTGTAAATGGGGAAGGGAATATATCGAAAAAAATTATAGTTGACATGCACATTAATATATATGCGCACACACATAGACTGTATGCATACACATACACATGTACACTCGTTTGGACACGTGTCCACACATGGAAGGGAGGGGGAGGGGGAAGAAATAGAGGGGGGAAGGGGACTAGGAACATAAATAGAACATGAATGGACCGACTGATCAGTACCAATAATCGATTAGAATATGTACTTGTCTATACATATAGATGTAGCACTTACCCCCATTTAAGGGACCGGCTGGTTTGTTTTGATTTTGCAGCAATTATCTCTCTAGAGTGGATCCTTTAGCTCCATTGTCTAGGCAAACAAAAATCTCCAGGAATAAGGCCAATGTCCACACATGAGTAAAACCTAATCAGCAAGGCTTTATTCTTTTTTTCTTTTTGAGTCAACTTGAAGAGAGAGAGCAGAAAGTTGAAAGAAGTAGGGAAAGTTTCAGGCACGCTACACTTAAAGTTCAGTATCTATACTCGTGGCCACTCAAGCCTGAGTGGGTATTGCTTACCCGGATAGTCCCTATGAGAGCGGTCCTAGCAGCCGGGATAGAGCACGGATATCAGAGACGATGAATCCCTCTTTAGGCGAGTTTCCAGGCCTCTTCCCCGAGACAGCAGTACCGTCGCTAATCTCCTGGGACTGATTCTCCCCTGGACTCCTTTCCTCAATTGGGCCCTCTACAAATGGGCAGCCTGGGATCCTACTCTGAAGCGTAGGCCCTTGTCAGTGGAGCTGGGCCTACAATGCAGCAACAGGGTCTCGGGCTGAAGGTGCCCGAGGCCTAAACACACTCGCGCACCTCGTGCCATGCTGGCCACGAGGCACACTCACTGGACCAGAGGGCCCCCCTCACGCCTTGGGGTCCCCCTGGAATTGCCTCACACCAAATGGTGTCTGCCCCTTTTGTACCCTCTCCCAGCATGCACAACGGGTTGACCACGCCCACTGCTGGCTTCCGAGAGAATACCCAAGGTGCTGTGATACCCCCCCGTAGTTTAACCTATGCCGGCGGTGACAGTGCCACCTACAGGCAACGGAGAACACTACTGCCAGGCAGTATCACACCCAGAGCAGAAGCAAAATCAGATCCTTGATTGGTCTGAGCCCAACTACCAACTTAGACTACCCCTAAATTTCCACATAGCGCCCCCAAACATTGGGGGGGAGCTACATAGACATTCATGTATGTGTGGTGCGTTTATGTTAAAATGGCTGAAGATGTGGGGACTGGGATGGAGATGGTAAAGCAATTACAGTAGAGTATTGATTTCAATGCCTTCGTTGAGTCCCCCAGGTGAGAGACTATCCAGGGTATAGATCCAATAATTTTACCCTTTCGCACAACCTCTTGTAGCATTCTGCTTTGGGAAGATGTTTGGAGATTGCCTCTATGACCCAAACTCAAAGCCCTGAGGAGGATTGTTGGTGAGATTCTTTAAAGTGCCTGGCGACACTATATTGGTCCAAGCCCTTTTCCACAAAGTTTCGGTGTTCCCTGAACCTTTTTCGTAAAGTACGGATAGTGCGGCCTACATAGAACAGGCCACATGGGCACATTAGGCAATATACTACATACTCGGAAGAGCATGTAAAAAAGTCTGGTATGGTATATTGCTTCCCTTTACACATAAAATCTTTTTGTCGGTGGGTGACGTGTTTGCACGTGAGACAGAGGGGCTTCTTGCACTGGTACATTCCCTTGATGTTAAAAAATGACAGTGAAGCGCTGGCTCCTGATATTTAAATTTTGCTCTGAGCTATCTGGGCCTTGATGTTTTTTGCTCTTCTGTAGGTAACTAGGGGTCGTTCTGTGAGCGTGGATTTGAGATGGGGATCCTCACTCAATATTGGCCAATGTTTTGAAAAGATCCTTTCCATTTTTCTATATTGACTGTGGAACTGTGTAACAAAATGTACTGGTTGCATATTATCCTCTGTTCTCCTTGTTCTGTCTCTCATGACATCATTATTGAGGTAGTGTTGGAAGGCTGACTCTTGGGGATATTGTTCACCCAACGTGGGTGGTGACAGCTCCCATAATGTAAAAAGGAGTTGCCTGAAGTAGGTTTAGTATAGTTTTGGGCACGGATAGTACTTTCATTGTGGAACAATTCCAGATCCAAAAAGGCAAGCTTACTGTCATCTGTTAATGCAGTAAAGGATAGGCCCATGGTATTGGTATTACAGTATTGCAGAAATCCCTGAATTAGGGTGTCTGGCCCATCCCAGATGATAACTACATCATCTATGTAGCGGCCATAAAATACCAAGTGGGAGGCATAGGGGTTGTTGTGCCAGATGTGGAGGTGTTCCCAGTAGCCCATAGTGAGATTGGCATAGCTGGGGGCAAAATTGGCCCCCATAACTGTACCTTGAATTCGGATATAGAACTCGCCGTTTGTTTCAAAATAGTTATGTGTCAGACAGTACTCTAACATGTCCAAGATGAAATGTATTTGCCGGGCATTGAGCAGTGGATCATCATTAAGGTAGTACTTTGTGGCCTGTAGGCCTACTTTGTGAGGCATAGAGGTATAGAGAGAAACTACATCTAACGAGAGCCAGCGGTATGATGGTTCCCATCGGTATTGTTGTAGCATATTAAGTAGTTGTATACTATCTTTAATATGTGAAGGAAGATTGTTGACTAAGGGTTGTAGGAAGTGATCAATTTAAATGGAGAGATAGTTTGTGACACTTTCCATGGCCGCAACGATGGGCCTCCCAGGTGGATTAGCTAGGTCTTTGTGGACCTTGGGTAGATGGTAAAAGTATGGCCTTTTGTAAAAGTCGTGTTTGAGAAAGGCGACCTCAGTTTTGGTAATGAGTCCTTCAGTTTTGGCTTTGTTGATAAGGTCATGGGCTTCCTTGGAAAACAAAGGTAATGGATCACTGGTGAGTTTATGGTACATGGTACTGTCAGAAAGAAGCCTGGAGCTTTCTGACTGGTAGTCTACAAGGTTTTGTAAGACTATACCTCCCCCTTTGTCGGCTGGTCGAATGATGAGTTGTCTGTTATCTGTAAGTTCTTTGAGGGCGGCGGTTTCGGCTATCGATAGGTTGGATGGTGACTTGGTGTGTATGGGTGTTTGTTGACACATACATAGGATTTCTGCGTATACCACTTGGTAAAAGCTTTGGACAAAAGGTCCCTTCTAAAAGGTAGGATAAATATGGATTTGGGTCGGAATTTTGTCTGCTGAATGGGTGGTGATGTAGAAAGATGTTGGGTCCCGGACCATTTTCTCTGGGGCACTACAATCTTGAAAATTGTTAATTGGAGGGCATGTGTCCGAGGGACTAACAGCTGGGTCCTGTTTGGCACTAGTGTTCTTGTTGGCTTTGATGTTGAAGTAGCGTTTGACAGTAATATTCCAAATAAATCTGTTCAGATCCAGGAAAAGAGTAAACAAATTTGGTGGTGCTGTAGGAGCAAAGGTAAGGCCTCGGGCAAGGAGGGATTCCTCAGGTTGAGACAATTTATGATCAGAGAGATTAAAGATTTTTATAGTTTGCAAAGTTTGACCCTCCTTTCTGTGTCTACGTCGTCCCCCTCTCCTGCCTCTGTGGTAAGTTTTCTTTTTGGACAGGGCAGTGGGGTTATCACTAAAAAAGAGGAAGAAGGAGAGGAGGATGTGGGGGGTAGTGATCTATCATCTTGTATACTAATAGTAATACCAACAGAAGATGCTGGTGGATCTGATTCTGTGGCTAGAGTGCTTGATAGAGTACTGAAGCTATTGTGCTTCTGAAAAGAGTTTGAGGGTATCCCAGATGGAGTGGGGATAGTGAGATCAGGTTTGGAGCGCAAGGGACCAGGTATAGTTGTAACACTGCAAGATGCCATTGAGGAAGATGAGGTGGAAGTAGGGATAGCTGTTTTGATCCTAGCCTTCTTGCTGGTAGATGATGATAAAGGTTCAGTGGAGCACAGGGTATGGGTAGAGACACACAGGACAATGTTGGTCTTCCCTTTGGATCTAGTGGGATGTGGTGATGGTCTAGAGGAAGAGATTGAAGAGCGATGTCCATACTGTTTAGTAAGTGGGATAGATGGCTTGGAGAGGGGTTTTATGGTGGGCCTGGGTACACATTCCATGAGGGGTATAAGGCCATCAGGCCTCCGGTGACTGCAATCATCATCATTATTATGACTAATAGGATGTGTATTAATGGTTCTAAGTTTTTTTCCAACAAAATACTCTATTAGTGTTATAGTCATCAAAGTCTATCTGGATTTTTTGTAATTTAGTTCCAATAAATAGATTCTCTTGGAACTTAGTATTTAGCTTTAATTTTCTTAGCCACGAGATAGGTAGTGATACAGTGTGTGTTTGAAAGGAATGTATGAGGTCAGTTATTTTAGAGAGGAGAAGTGTGTATTGGATATCGCTCTGTTTGCCAATAATGTCCATCCATTTTTGGGTGCAAAATTCAGAGATGTTCGCCCATTCGTGGGCTAGGTCTGCACCCAAAAAGGAACATGTTTTAGTATACTTCCGAGTATGTAGTATATTGCCTGACGTGCCCTTGTGGCCTGTTCTATGTAGGCCACACTATCCGTACTCTCCGAAAAAGGTTCGGGGAACACCGAAACTTTGTGGAAAAGGGCTTGGACAAATATAGTGTCGCCAGGCACTTTAAAGAATCTCACCAACAAATCCTCCTAAGGGCTTCGAGTTTGGGTCATAGAGGCAATCTCCAAACATCTTCCCAAAGCAGAACGCTACAAGAGGTTGTGCGAAAGGGAAAATTATTGGATCTATACCCTGGATAGTCTCTCGCCTGGGGGACTCAACAAAGGCATCAAAATCAGTATTCTACTGTAATTACTTTACCATCTCCATCCCAGTCCCCGCATCTTCAGCCATTTTAACATAAACGCACCATACATACATGAATGTCTATATGTATAGACAAGTACATATTCTAATCGATTATTGGTACCGATCAGTCGGTCCATTCATGGTCTATTTATGTTCCTAGTCCCCTTCCCCCCTCTCTTTCTTCCCCCCTCCCCCTCCCTTTCGTGTGTGGACACGTGTCCAAACGAGTGTACATGTAAAAATACAAAAAGGTGTAGCGCTGGATGAGCAAAACTGTGTAGGCTATACAGTGAAAAAAATGGGAAAAAGTATCAAAAACATGAGTGAATACTACAAATAAACAATTTAAAGTTCATATGTGTCAGTGAAAAATACATAAAATCTTCTCCTCTATTTAAAGATGATAAGAGTTCTACAGAGTGCAGGTATCCGATGAAAATCATAGGCAAAATGCTCCAACACTTAGTAAAGATCCCGCCACCAAGGTGAAGAATGAAGGCTTACCAGACAGCCTGCGACCACCCTTCTCAGGGGGGTCAAAACAGGCTCAGTAGAGTGATGTTTTACTCCATGGAAGGCAGAATGATTCTGCAGGAACGCTTCATCCACAGTGGGAGAGTCTCCAGAGACGTTGATTGAACACCTGGCCAGAACTGGGAGTAGACACACTCTTGGCAGATCAGAGTGGATGTTCCTCAGTAAGTAGGATAAAATCCAAAAGAGAAAGAAAAACTTTCCATAATGTAGCGTTCATCCATAAAAAAAGGGGTTTATTTTCACAAAGTATGCGATACAGAACCTCAAAGAAACAAGTCCTGAGATATTAAAATGCTGGTTAAAAACGCCCTGCAAGGAATAAAAAGCTCCGTATTCTGTCAATCAAACGACCGTTCCCGCATGCGCAATGTGTGCACGTGTCGCCCATGTGTATGTGTATGCATACAGTCTATATGTGTGCGCATATATATTAATGTGCATGCACAACTATAATTTTTTTAGATATATTCCCTTCCCCATTTACACACATACCTCATATCTCCATCCTATTGCCCTTAGTTTATCTTACAGATATCTATATATCCCATTCAATTATTATACAACAGCTAGTGTTAGTAAAAACTTATCTAATCATTACTCTTCTAAATAAATTTTCCCATAGAAATCCTTATTGATTGATCGAGATCGCCATGGGTGCTAATACCTAATATTTATCAATTTTTATTCATCTTATTAATTTTTAATTATCCCAACTAACCCAATCTGCCTGGATTTTGTGCTACAATATAGTTTTTTTAACATATATATATATATATATATATATATATATATATATATATATATATTTATAATCCCTTTTGTTATATATAATTCTTCCACAACTATATATATGTACATTTCATATATATATTTATACATATTACCCCATGTGTCATCAATTATATCTATATATTTTTAAGTTACCGTATATACTTGAGTATAAGCCGACCCGAATATAAGCCGAGGCACCTAATTTTACTCAAGTATAAGCCTAGAGTGTCCATCTGCATGCCTCCCTGTGCCTCACTTTGCCTCACTGTGTCCATGTGCATGCCTCACTGTGTCCATGCCTCACTGTGCCCGTGCCTCACTGTGCCCATGCCTCACAGTGTTCATGACTAGACTGACGTTTGACATAGGAGTCTAAGGAAGGGGTGCCCAGCTTTGAAAAGTCAGTGCTCCCTGGCTGTATGTCGCCCAGACAAAACACTTTGCACACTTATAGAAGAGAAAATGGGCTATATGTGTGCTAAGTTCTGGGTCCAAGGGGCCTACGATCGGCCGGTACTGGGTCCCCAAATTCACCAGAGAAATTACCGTTTAACATGGGAGTCTATGGAAGGGGTGCCCGGGTTTGAAAGATCAGTGCTCCCCGGCCGTAGGTCCCCCGGACAACAAACTTTTTACACTTGTAGAGAAAGAGTGGGGCTACATTTGTGCCAAGTATGGGACACAGGGGACCTATAGCCGGCCGGTACCGGGTCCCCAAATTCCGGGAGATCAGGCGCAAAAAGGCGACTCGAGTATAAGCCGAGGGGGGCATTTTTAGCACAAAAAAATTTGCTGAAAAACTCGGCTTTTACTCGAGTATATACGGTATTCCTATTCAGTAATTTTTATGATATATGCTCTATCAGTCCCACTCCAAAGATGGCCACCACAGAGCCTGAGGAAGAAGCACGCATGCTTCGAACGCGTGAACCTCCCCGCTGACCCTGTACCCGGTAGTGATGTCATCGCTGCCTGTGTTCCTGTGATCACTGTCTCCTGTCTACGTCTGCTGACAGCGCTGGGTTCCTCCACCATTATCACAGCCAGGAGGCTACACAGAGACCCCACACCACGACATCTGGTATACAGCAGCCCCAGGTACAGCGCGGATGATCCACAGTACAGATAAGCCTAATTTAATTGCTCCATTGTGAGTATGATTCCTACTGCTTGTTTTTATGTTTATTCTTGATTAAATACTTTTTTGCTACGCTTAAACCCCGTACACTCGGTCGGACTTTTGCCCAACAAACTTCGTTTTGAGCAAGTTGGACCAACAATCCGACCGTGTGTACGCTCCATCGGACAAACTTTTTTCGTTTGGTTTTGGATTTCATCGGACAAAAGTTGGGTCTGCAAACGGACAAACTTTTGCCCAACAAAAGTCCGATGGAGCAAAGTCCGACCGTGTGTACAGAAAACCATCGGACTTTAGTCCGATGGACAAAACAACTAATGTTAAAATCAACCAACAATAGCAGAAGTTGACCAAAGGGTGGCAGTAAAGATCAGAAAAGAGCAGAAAAAACACGTGATGTTGTAAGAAGTTTTAAGAAAGTTTGCAGAAAAGTCAGAGCGTGTGTATGCTATGGGTGTTCCTAACCAACTCTGTTCGGACAAAAAACCACGGAAAAGTCAGATGGAAGTCCGACCGTGTGTACGAGGCTTACGAAGGCGCCGCTTTTTTCCTTGTACCATTCACAGACCACCTTGCCTTCAATGAAGGCAAGGTGTTCTCTGATTGGACTAGGTGGAGATTTTGATGCCACCACTTCACCTTGTCCAATGCTTTGCATTCACTGAGAAAAACGCATGCCAAACAATATACTGCCTGTGTTCACTAGGCAACAGGTTAACCAAAAGATAGTGTTGATTGCTGTAGTAGTGAAGACTATTACAGTGATTTATATCTTCTGTAGGGATCCCACAATTATGGAATATGCATAATTACATTGGTCCAAGCTGCAACTATGCTATAAAATCCATACCTGAACCACACAAGGAAATACTAGCTCATCACTTCTTCCAAGATGATTCCTTTCTAGACCGTAACACACTCCCAACAAATTTGAGCAACAACCCCTTTCCCTACTGGACTTACTTCCAGATACGTCACTTCCTTAAAACATCGAACAGAGATTCATCCGTATCTCGAGCCCTAACCCCATTTGAAAATCTCTGCACTCAATCTACACCGCAGCAACATATGATTTCTAACATCCATTCCATGCTCTTTGCATCTGTCTCCCCTAAAGCCGGGAAAGCTTGCCAAACATGGGAAAGGGGGTTGCAGATAGACCTATCTGAGGAGAACTGGGAATGTATTTTTACAATAGCACACAAAGGCTCACTCAATGTTACGAAACAAGAGAACAATTACAAAACCCTTATCCGGTGGTACCGAACACCTGAACTACTCAACAAATTTAACCCAGATACATCAGAGAAATGTTGGAGATGCTCAAATGAAACAGGCACACTCTTACACATTTGGTGGTCCTGCCCACTTATTCAGACATTCTGGATGCAAGTACACGACATCACCTCACAAGTGACCACAAACCAGGCCCGGACAGGGACAAAAAATAGGCCCGGGGCATTTTAGACTGAGCAGCCCGGGGGGGGGGTCGCACGGCGGCGGCGCTTCGCGGCGGCGGTTAATGATGGGATGTGGGGTTCCAGCACCTTGTACCTCTGGACCCCTTTACACAGCACCCTGCACCTCTGGGCCTCTTTACATTACACAGCACCCTGCACCTCTGGACCCCTTTACATTACACAGCACCCTGCACCTCTGGGCCCCTTTACATTACACAGCACCCTGCACCTCTGGACCCCTTTGCATTACACAGCACTTTGCACCTCTGGACCCTTTTACATTACACAGCACCCTGCACCTCTGGACCCCTTTACATTACATAGCCCTGCACCCCTGGACCCCTTTACATTACACAGCCCCCCACAGTTTGTTACACAGACACCCCCTAACAGTTCTGGACCCCCTGCATGTTACACAGACCTCCCTACAGTACAGACCTCCTCACTACAGTGCAGACCCCTCCCTACAGTACAGACCCCCCTAAATTACAGACCCCCCATACATTACAGACCCCCTCTACAATACCGACCCCCTACATTACAGCCCCCTCTACAATACAGACCCCCCTACATTACAGACCCCCCCCACTTTACAGACCCCCTCTACAATACAGACCCCCTCCCTACAATTACAGACCCCCTCCCTACAGTACAGACCCCCCTACATTACAGACCCCCCTACATTACAGACCCCCCTCTACAATACAGAACCCCCCTACAATACAGACCCCCCTACATTACAGACCCCCCTACAATACAGAACCCCCTACATTTCAGACCCCCCTACAATACAGAACCCCCTACATTTCATACCCCCTTACAATACAGAACCCCCCTCCATTACAGACCCCCCCTACAATACAGAACCCCCCTACATTTCAGACCACCCCTACAATACAGAACCCCCCTACAATACATAAACCCCCCTACAATACAGACCCCCCCTTTCAGACCCATAATGTACCTCAGATCAGCGCGGGACTGCATGTCGGGTCCCCTCCCCCTATGTAGACAAAAAGGAGGAGGGGGAGGCGGCTTCACTCTGCTTGGCTGTGTGAGACAGCCGAGCAGAGACTGATCAGATCATCAGAGCTGTGGCCACCGTGCCAGAGAGAAGGGGATCGTTGCGGGTCCCGGCCCCCTGATGTGCCGACGGGTGTCACTCGAGTGCGGTTCCGACTCGCAGCTGAGAGTGCACAGGGGGGAGGCGTGACATGCGACCCGGCAGCCCGCGGCCCCCCACGGCCCACCGGGCATATGCCCGGTATGCCCTATGGCCAGTCCGGGCCTGCCACATACTCCAGCTCAGCTCATCCTGCACCATTCGTCCACATCAGCTCACTTGTACAGGAAATCTTTGGTTGTACATATGATTAATGCAGATAAACTATGTATCCCAGCACATTGGGGCTCTTCATGCGCCCCAGCTATCTCTGAATGGCTTACCCGTGTGAGAAAAATAGCTGAAATGGAGGAATTAATTCATATAGCACGAGACTCCCCTTCAAAATTCTCCCGGACCTGGGCCTGCTGGACCCACTTCTGTACCACAGAGAGATGTGCCTCCTTGATGGGTTTAAACCGTTCTAAACCCTCCAATAGTCATTGAGATGCCCCAATTGGCAATCTTTTAGGAGAACACTCTTCTAATTTGCCGCACAGAACCTCCTTCTTTTACTCAAAAGCAGATCCTGGGAGGAGACCCCTCCTAACAGGGATCCTCTCACAAGCCTCTACCTATACGCTGCGCCCTGTGGAGACCGAGGAGGTGACACTCTCGGAGCTCCCCCCTCCCCCTTCTCTTGCTTTCTATGCCCCCACTTTCCTGCCCCCCCTTTTTTTTTTTTGCTCTGGCCCCACTGGCACAGGCGATACCACCCCACATACACATCCCCTTTAAAAAACATTAGCGCAGGTGATTGACTGTTACCCCTACTCTCTACACCAGACTGATTGACCAAGACTGTCCCCCCACGCAACCTCACCCCAGTTTAAGAATCCAACCCTTCCATGCCTAATCAGGTTTAGACAGATGTTTATATACGTGTAAACTAAGTGCTACCTCTACAATGAGCTCCACACCTGATAGACTGTGATTAGGGTGACTGCCCTGTCTTTGTATAATTGCAGACCCATGATGAATGTGTTCTTTGATGATCGATTTTTGGTTGCATCATCTGCTTTGTTATGTTCTCATGAGTAAGGATATACCTATTCTATATATGTTCATGATGTTCATTCACCTCTTGTTGGTATAAAAAGTGTGTATTTATATTTTGTTCTTAATAAAAATTTCATATGGAAAAAAAAAAAAATCCATACTTGAAATTCAGCTTTACTATTCTTTTTTTTTTTTTTTTTTTTTTAAGGGAATGCTTGGAGTCCTTTTTAGGGTTTTTTCATGTCAATAGAACTTTAATACAGTCCTGCTAATTTGGTAATTCATTTGTTATTACTTATGATGTTGTAGTGATATGTATATTGTCCTCATACAGTATAACTATTAAGCTTCCTTTCTACTTATATCTTTCATGTGTTAATTCATTGTATACATTTTCAAAGCAAAAAGAAGTGAAAATGGAAAAAAAAAACGGTAAGCTAATTTTCTGTTTTTAAATGTTAATATAGATATAAAGTACTAATGTAATTCTGTAAATTGTTCACTGTCCTTGCTGGGATGACTAATAGGGAAATGCTCCATTTTCACACTTCTCAGCCTCTGGCTTAGAAATCAAGAGGACTCTGAATAAGAGCCATTAGCAGGGGCACCGATGCTTTGGCATGGATACCCTTTTATTTTAGGCACCTCTCCTAATCCTGCAGGCAAAGTAGAATGATATGAGAACAGGGGTCTACACACTTGCTATACTTAAAGCGGAGGTCCACCCAGAATTTTTTTTTACATTAAAAATCCTAAAAAAAAAGAAAAAAATTAATAGAAAAAAAAAATTATTTATACTCACCCGAAATGCCTGTTGCTATGCGGAAGTCCCCTAATCTGCCTCTAATGTGCCTCTTCTCATCCACGGTGGATGTCCTTCCGCTTCCTCTTCTTGTGAATGGGGCAGGCTGCCTTCTGGGAACTGTGTGTATCCCAGGAGGCAAGCCGCCCATTCACAAAGCGCAGTGCGAGTGGCGCATGCACAGTAGGAAACGGGCAGTGAAGCCGTAAGGCTTCACTGCCTGTTTCCCTTAGTCAGGATGGAGGAGCCGGGACCTGCCAGCAGCGATCAATCGCCGTGGCAGGACCAACATCGCGGGCGAGTAGGACAGGTAAGTGTCCTTATTAAAAGTCAGCAGCTACACTGTTAGTAGCTGCTGACTTTTTTTTTTTTTTTAAACTGGCTGCACCTCCGCTTTAAGGAAGATAAGGTTTACCTTCTATAAATTTGCAGCCTCCAGCTGAGAAATTAGGGGAATACCTTCCTTGCCATAGGGACAGCATGAAACAAGAAAGGCTGCTCCAGGTTAGTGAGTCTCTGGTTAATCCCCACACACACTATTCAGGTGCTAGCCCAGCTCGCATGCTGTGTAACATGAAGAAATAATTCCGGACGGCTGCACTTCCAAAAATCCTTTTATTGAAGCTTCATAAAAAGCTTCATGGTAATGACTAAGCGCTAACATTTGCGTGAAACGCGTCTACCTCTTTGTCCCCTGCTCCATCTGTCAACCACTTGTCATATGAAGCTTCAATAAAAGGATTCTTGGAACTGCAGCTGTCCGGAATTGTTTCTCCATAGGGACACCAGTTTGCATTCTTGTTGTGCAAAGCTAGTACCATCCAAGGGGCTGTACATTTTTGAGATACAACATAAAAAAAAGTTAAAGTGGTGGCTGCCCACGGAGCAAGATGGCTGCTTAATCCTCCAGCTCCGCTCAGCCTCGGGACATCCAGCAACCATCCGCCCTTCACAGCAGCTCCTACCCCTTCTCTCTCACACCGGGAGAGAGCAGACACACGCGGCACCTGGACGGTATGTCAAGAAAGTGGAACAACTACCCGCACAGATCACACCGCCTCACTGACTTTTTTACACAGCCGGACATGCAGAACAGCCAAAATGGCGCTGAAGCGGTGCCTCCTCCTTTCAAGCCAAAACATGAGGGCACACAGGACTCGGCACACTCTCCGGAGTATATGGAATGCACAGAGCCCGCTCCAGCTCCTCTACAAGGCTTTCCTACAGACATAGGTAAGCGGGCAGCACAGTCACCAGTGCTCTCACCCAATAAAGCTCCCTTATACAAAAAGAAGCACTGGGATGCCCCTGGAGAATTGTCACACCAGGAAGGTGATCATGATTCCCTGGCCTTACACCCAGCCAGTGACTAGCCTGCCTCAGAACAAATATTAAAACATATGCTCCCCTCATCACAAAGAGACCTACGTAATGAGCTCCCCTTCTCTATTTCATCTTTACATTCCAGAATAGATTTAGTGGAAGAGCACACTGAAAACCTTGAAAGACAGATCACAGAACATGCCTCTAGCTATCATAAGGTCAATGAAGCCTTTCACCAACACTCTGAGGAAATTTGCTTCCTGCAAGCCAAAGTGGCTGATCTTGAATATCGTTCCAGAAGAAACAATATAAAATTCAGAGGTATCCCAGAAACCGTCAAGCCTACAGATCTGACTCACTATCTACAACAATTATTTCTCAAACTTATCCCCCAACTCTCCTAAGTGGATATCGCCATAGATTGCGCCAACAGAATTGTGAAACCTAATCATCTTCCAGCTTCTGTACCACGAGACATCCTGGCGTGCATACATTTTTTCCAGGTGAAAGAAATAATTATGGCTGCAGCTCGTTCTGCCACTAGGCTACCTTAACCTTATTTCTTCTGTCGCACTCTATACTGATATATCAGCTTCCACTGCTCAGAAGCGTAGAGAATTCGTCCAAGTTATTACTGTTCTCCGAGAAAATACAATCACATATAAATGGGGTTTCCCCACCAAGTTGGTGGTGACCTTCCAAAACCAAGCAACAAATATCTTCACACCAAAGCAGGGCATCAAAAGACTCTTGAATTGGGGCCTTCTCTCATCACCTCCACTTAACCATGACCCGCACTATCTACAGCCTCATTGCCATGGCGGCAACAACTCCAACTGTGCCTCATCTCGTTACCAAACTGTTACCACCATTCTGGCTCATGCCTTTAGTTACATGTGTTTCTGACTGGGCAACTTAACAGTTTTTTTTTCTCATTAGCACTACATATGTCCCGGATGAGCGCCACTCTGAGTGTGCTTAGTTATTTTTTTTTTCTCTTCTGTTGTTGTTACCCATATTTATCCCTCTCAGAACAACAGGGTGCTAAGCACTCTGCTCTGTGTTAAACAATATATTTTATGTTTGTTGATTTTCTTGCTAATTCTCACATTACCTGTACTGTTGGATTGACTAATACTAAGTATTGTAACCTGTGATTTATATCACGTCACTGAATGCTAAGGGTTTAAACTCTCCATTTAAACTATGGAAAAAAGCCCTCAAACATAAGTCTGACATCATATGTGTACAGGAGACCCACTTTTCGTCCCGCAAAACCCCCATCTTGCTCCCACAAACAGTTTACACACTGCTTCTATGCCAATTCTCAAAAAAAAATAAAAAAAGCTGGTGTCCTTATTGCCATTCACTCCACAGTGGCCTTTTAATTGCTCCATTCTGAGACTGACCCCTATGGCAGATATATAATCCTAAATGCTTCCATTAATAACCATACTATCACTATAGTCAATATCTATGCCCTTAATACTAACCAAAGCCCGTTTTGCAAAACAGTGATGGGGAAACTATAACCCTTTCGAAAATCAACCCTAGTCATCTGTGGTGACTTCAACTAAGTCATTGACCTGCCTTTAGATTCCTCAAACCCATCTCACAAACAATCTACTGCCCTCTCTTCCTTATGCTGATCTAAAGACCTATATGACCCATGGCGGTGTCACCATGGCACTGAAGAAGATTATACCTTCTACTTGCACACACAAAAGTCTTATTCTCGATTAGACTTGTTTTTGGTTGACAAACACACCCTGCAATGTATCCAAGAAGCCACAATTGACATCATTACATGGTCTGACCATGCTCCCAATTTGCTCAAAGTGTTCCCGCCGCACTCTACAGAGAAAAGGACATCATGGAGGCTCGACACCTGCCTCCTCTCCCGCCCCCATCTCCAGAAACAGGTCGCATTTGAGATTGAACAATATTTTCTAGTTACTGGTAATTCTCAGTCTGTATCCAATCCCATTGTCTGTTGGAATGCCCAAAAGGCATACCTTAGAGGCCTCCTTATTAAATTAGGAGCCCATGAGAAGAGACTGTGCAATGCTACTACTACATATAAACTATTAGAACAGATACGCACTCTTGAGACTGCTAACAAAACTCAACCATCCTTACGCCTTGACACTGAACTGAGAACCGTTAGGCAAACACTTAGAGCCCATTCACACAGGGACGACTTTGGATCCGACTTCAAGTCGCCCCAAGTCGCCCCTAGTAGCCTCAAGTCGCGCTGCATGAGAAAATCAATGTAAGTGAATGGAGCCGTCTTAATGCACACTACTGCAGTCGCTCCTACTTCAGAAAAGGTTCCTCTACTACTTCAATCCGACTTGTAGGCGACTTGTAGGCAACTTGTATGCATTGATTTCAATGGAAGTTGCCTCAGAAGTCGGACCACTGTCTTAACAGAAGCAACAATACAGGAAGGGAACATACATTTCTCAGGCAAACCCCTCCCTCCCCCTCCCTCCCACAATGATATTGCTGCAGTAGTGTGATTCTTCTTTGATTTGCCACTGGAAAGCCTCCTGTCCTGGAGGCAACTTGAAGTTGCCTTTTAAATTGCCTCATGTCGTGCTGTGATTCATACTCAAGTCGTGTCCAAGTTGCCTCCCAAAGTCGCGCTGGAAGTCGTGTTGCCCCTGTGTGAATGGAGTCTTAGTGAACACCTTTATCAAAATTTTGACTTCTCTCTGAAAAGGCTCAGGCTACACTTCTATACACATAACAATAAACCAGGAGCCTGCCTTGTGAAACAAATAAAGTGTCACTAAGTACACACTAAAATTCCATACCTCACCTTTCCCTCACAGGTTCATGTTACAAACCCTAAAGACATTGCCAACCAATTCAGCTCGTTCTATGCTAAGTTATACAACCTCACCTCGTCTGGTGGAGCCTCAGCCCCTATATCTGAAAACATCACACCTTTTATGGATCATCTGCATTTACCATCACTGTCCCCAACACAACTGCAAACCCTCTCAAATCCCTTTCTCCTATCGAACGTGGAGCAAGCTATCACCTCTATCCCACTACATAAAGCACCCGGGCCTGATGGCTTCAGCAACGAATACTACAAACACTTTTCCAACTTAGAGTGTGAGTGTGAATCCGCGCAAGGGATTCTAATATGCCAGTAGGAACACACAACAGGGGTGTATAAAAACGTCCTGTGATGAATAAGTAAGGAGCTGCCTCTACATAGTTAATCCACCTGGGTGGAGTAAATGAGTAGACTGAAGGGAGGTGTAGAATTGGCGCTAATTACAATTTATGGACTTCCTTGCTCTAAAGTGCAAGTGAATAATTTAAATATAAATAGATACATAAATACCCCTATATTATACTAGTGTCATTGGTGCCATAGTGTAACTCCTAAATGTTTTAAAAGGTGAATAATCCGCGCTAACCTATCTAAACCAATGGGATAAACCATATAAAATGTGAAAAAGTGAAAAAACCTTTGAAGTTAAATGTGACAGGTGCTGCAAACTTATAAACAGCCGGAATAACAGCTGTGAACGTGTATGCTAAAATATGTATAAATCAGTGCGCAACCTATTAGGTAAGCCTACACAGTGCTTATAATTGTACAAATAAAAAGTGAAAATAAACATGTGAATAGATAGACACTTAAACAAATGTCCTATAGTGCCACCTGATTGGCAAGTAAAAAAAAAAAAAAAAAAAAAAAAAAAAGGAAGAAACAAAAATCAAAACCACAACAATGAATATTATCCCCTGAAACTAATATACTCCGGGGTACACAGTTCAAGTGTGTTTAAAGTTCGTATAAATTGGAATGTCGACATCAAACGATTTCCATCAAACAAACAAACAAAACCCGATCCTGTGGTGCAGATAAAGCGAGACTTTTTCAATTTGCTGGAATAACTGATAAAGGCAATGGAGGCTTACCAGCTCAGGTGGATCCCGATTACAGAGATCATATGGGGCTCATGCATGAATAGAAACATCCCCCGACATGCCGCAGGTCCTTTACCGCCAATCGTCCGATATCCCGATCCTCCAGGGGCCCTCAGAGCAAGGTGATCTTGCAAGGGATTCCCTCGTTCATGCAGCAAGAAAGGATGTTGAAATAAAAAAGGAAAAAAACCTCATGGTGCAATACTTTAGTTTTAAAAAAAGATACCCTTTATTAATTTCGGGCAAAATAAAATCGCTTCACATGAAGTTTAAACACGAGGAAGGCGGCAAATTCAAAAAACTGATCGTACTCAGCTGCTGTGTTTCACTGATATATATGAATACTTGATAAATATAGATTGATGCGGATATAATGATGAGCATAAAATAATATATATAAAAAATAAAATAATAAAATGAATAAAATATTGTGAACAATTAAAGGTGATAACAGTGTAAAAAATTAATTAAACCAATGTATAAAACCGTGATAGTAATAAATTAATGATGCATGCAAAAATGTCCTGCGACTATGCGATAAAGTGCAAAAAAATGCAAAAAATGCAGAATTGTGCAAATTGATGTGATTGTCCAATGATTTGATGCTAGATGCCCAGCAACTTTGCTAGGCAAATAATCTTGCGACTGTGCAGAAAAGTGCAAATGCAACCTCATGCGATTTGGTTGAGCGACTATGCAATAAGGTGCAAATGCAACCTCATGCGATACAATTGAGCAATATGAATGCAACCTCATGCGATTTGGTTGAGCGACTATGCAATAAGGTGCAAATGCAACCTCATGCGATTCGATTGAGCAATATGATTGTCCAATGATTTTGTAGTTTTTTCAGATGCTAGGTGCCCAGTGCCTGGTGATGTGACCTTTTTTATTCTTCAAGACTGGTGCCCACAGCAGAACGTGGTCCAATAAAGACCACACTCACCAGATGTTCACCCCCTCCTGGGGTGAAAAACTTTCACAGTGTATGCCACTGTGCAGCACTCTGACGGTGTCTCATCTCCCTGGTCCTTTTGCTGGAGCGCACAAGCTGAATGTCACAAAACACTTCCAGGATCTGTCAGCATTTGTCTCTTACATGCCTGTTTGATACAGCTTAAATATGAGTAATACTGCTATAAGTTCAATAAAAGTGTTTTTTATTACGGAATTACACTATTTGGGATTCCTTCCTTTCCCTCTTACTCTGAGATAATACTGGGATTACCACAAATGCATTTTTTTAATTTTTTTGCACTTTATCGCATAGTCGCAGGACATTTTTGCATGCATCATTAATTTATTACTATCATGGTTTTATACATTGGTTTAATTAATTTTTTACACTGTTATCACCTTTAATTGTTCACAATATTTTATTCATTTTATTATTTTATTTTTTATATATATTATTTTATGCTCATCATTATTTATATCCGCATCAATCAATATTTATCAAGTATTCATATATATCAGTGAAACATTTAGGAGTTACACTATGACACTAGTATAATATAGGGGTATTTATGTATCTATTTATATTTAAATTATTCACTTGCACTTTAGAGCAAGGAAGTCCATGAATTGTAATTAGCGCCAATTCTACACCTCCCTTCAGTCTACTTTTCCAACTTGCTTGCCCCGCATCTTTGTAAATCCTTAGACCACATTGCTTCCACAGGCATTATCCCTCCAGAATTTCTTGAAACCACCATACGACATTCCCCAAATCTGGAAAACCGTCGGATGACCCTGCCAGCTACATGTCTATCTCACAATTGAATACAGACACCAAACTGTATGCTAAACTTCTGGCCACATGGTTTTCCAGCATCATTCCTCATCTAGTGCACACCGATCAGGTGGGTTTTGTGGCTAGTAGGCAATCGTCCGACGGTACCCGTAGATACATTGACCTACTACAATGGGCAGAGCAAAAATGAATGCCTTCTATATTCATCTTCCTGAACGCAGAGATCTTTATCCTTATTACGGAACCATTGGCACAATCCATCTGCACTAATCCCCATATCTCCGGTATTGAAGTTGGCAAATCCACTCACAAAATAGGCCTCTACGCAGACGATGTGATCATCTCTATCACTAACCCAACCCAATCACTCCCTCATCTCCATCGCACCTTAGACCTCTTTAGTAAAGCCTCCCTCTACTACAGTGATCATCAACCCTGTCCTCACTGCCCACTAAAAGGCCAGGAATTATGTATTACCTTAGGGATCTGCAGACTATAATACTGCAATCACTGAGCAGCAAATGATATCACCTGTGATGTATTTCAGTTATCTTGCAAACCTGGCCTGTTAGTGGGCCCTGAGGACAGGGTTGATGACCACTGCTCTACAAGATAACGTACTCCAAGTCCTGCATGATAAGTGCTAACATTGACCCGATCACAAACCGTAGCATTGCTCAAAATACCTCTTTCCCATGGGCTCCAAATTTCACTCTTTCTTATCTAGGTATACGCCTGGTTACCCTTACCTCTCAACTAGTCCTCCTTAATCTCTCTCAATTGATTGCTAAACTTCAAAAGATGGTAAAAGATTTACCCCACAGCCAAGCCTCATGGGCTGGTTGCATTGCCTTAACCAAGATGTACCTTCTACCTCATATGCTCTACGCATTCTGTACGCTGCCCATCCCCTTCCTGCAATCTCACCTCTGCAGACTACAAGCCATATTAACCTCCTTCATCTGGAATGGGAAGCACCCTAGAATCACTCTATCTTATGCACACCCACACCTGCCAGTGGAATGGGAGCACCAAACATCATGGCATACTACAAAGCAACCGTCTTGGACCAAACTAAATCTTGGTGTAAACCCGACTCAGAACACTTGGCGTCAAATCGAAAAAACAGCCTTAGGAACCTGCCCGAACTTGTTTCTTAGTGCCCTACTTCTATGGAACCATGGAAAGTAATTCTTCCTAAGCACTATTAATGCTACTATTAAAGTTTGGAGGGCACTCTACCAATGTGCGAAAGGTATACCCTATCGAATTTTATCATTCATCCCCCTCACAGCTCTACAAATCGTCACCCCAGACATATCGGTGTCAAGTTGGCTCACTGATTTTACCAATGGCAGCAGATCAGGAAAGAGGGTGACTGCTTATCTACCTAGTAGTTTTAAAATCACTGCATGTAGAGTTTAAAGGGATGGTACAGATGTGCACTACCATAAAGTCTGGGCCCAACCGATTAGCCAGCTGAAGTTTGCAAATTAGTAAGTTAGCCAAACCTGCTTATAGCAAACAAAAGTTCATTGACACAGGTGTTTGTACATTTATTAAATGGTGTTAAATCCAGACTGGTAGATTTTTATTTCCAAAAATTTATTTTGATGTTGAAAACAACATCATGTATAAAGCAAATTTATAAAATCACTGTAACTGTACAGATTGAAAAACAACTGGTACATATAAACAAGATCAATATTAGATCACCTGAGATAAGAAGACCATGGCGTGACTTAGGCAATAGGAAAATTCTCAGCCAGTCGAGTGATGGGTCCCCTCGACTGGTAGATTTTTATATGTCTCCTAGTGTCTTTGCCCTGTGAACTTTGAATTAACGCATACAGACCAAACACAGATTTACCTTGTATGAAGATGACTTTTGTTTCTTTCTAGATGCTTCATCTTTCTGGGGATCAGGTTTTTTAGCAGGATTTCAAACTAGCATTCAAAAGGCATCTAAAAATTAGGATCTAAATAAGATTGTGTGTACACTGTATATTGTACAGCATGTAAATCAGAAACTTTTTTAACCTTGTTAAATATTGAACTACTATAATCTGGCTATCAAAGCAAATAGGATCTGGTATCACTTCCAACATATCAGGGTATTAAACATTAATGCGGCAGGTACTCTGGTTGATGAACAGGTAAAGTTACTGGACTGTGGTTTAATCGTTTCTAGACAGATATCTGAAATCAATGTGTCCTGAGCAGGAAGTTATTTTATTACAGCAGATTTGCTATTTAAAATCTAAAAATGTAATTGTGCCTAAACAGTGCCATAAGATTGTATGCTTCAGGAATTCCTTCTTAAAGATTGCACTACACATATTGCTATGTGAGTGTGCCTAGGCACTCCTGTGCTTTAAAGTGATTGTAAAGGCAGAAGGTTTTTTATCTTATTGCATTCTACGCATTAACATAAAAAGCCTTCTGCGTGCAGCAGCCCCCCTCAGCCCCCCTAACACCTGAGGTCCCTCTAAATCCAGCGATGTGTCTCAGCTGCCCGGGACTCCCCTCCTCATTGGCTGAGAAAGCAGCATGGCGTCATTAGCTCCCGCTGCTGTCAATCAAAGTTACTCAGCCAATGAGAAGGGATGGAGACAGGGAGCTGTGGCCCAGTTTAGGAAGCAAGCTGATTGCTGTGGGGGTACTCAGCAGGAGGGAGGGGCCAGGAGCACTGAAGAGGGACCCGAGAAGAGGAGGATCGGGGCTACTCTGTGCAAAACCATTGCACAGAGCAGCTAAGTATAACATGTTTGTTTTTTTAACTAAAAAAAAAAGAGACTTTACAATACTTTTAAGCCGCATAGCAAATGATCAGACAGGTAATAACTGTATCTTCCAGTTTAGACAAAGGTGCAAATTTAGAATTAATAATGCAAAATATGTTAAGGATGGCAAAGAGAAATAAAAAAGATTATAAAAACTGCACAAACACGGACTCTGCACAGCAATGTCTCTTTGACCAATTTGTTTAACATGGTTGCATATAAGACTCTAAACAACAGAGAGTCTAGCTGACATTCACTACTTCAATAAAACAGTTCAGAACTAGGGATTGGCCCGAACACCCCCCCGGTTCAGTTCGCACCAGAACACATGATCACTATTACAGGAAATCCCAGATTTACGAACATCCGACTTGCAAATGACTCCTACTTACGAACGGCAGGCTGCGTGTCCACTTTTCGGCGGCGGGCACATTCGACAAAATCTTTTCCAAGATCGGGCACATTCGACGGAACCTTTTCGACGGCGGGCACATTCGACGGAACATCGGAAAATGACGTATCTGCCATTCTGCGCATGCTGTTCTGACTTACGAACATATTTGACTTAAGAACCAACCTACAGTCCCTAGCCCGTTCATAACTCGGGGACTGTCTTTAAAGTCTGTGGGACACGAAAATGAAAACTCAAAAGTCCTAATTTTAAAGGCTTATATGTAAGTTTTTGCCATAAAAAGTGTATGTGGACCCGGGTACTGCCCTAGAGGACATGTATCAATGCAAAAAAAGTTTTTAAAACAATAGTTTTTAAAGGAGCAGTGGTTTTAATGATGCTTAAAGTGAAACAATAAAAATGAAATATTCCTTTAACCACTTAAGGACCGTCGCACGCCGATGTACGTCGGCAGAATGGCGGTCCTCTTCTACGTGACCATCCCCGCGGGAAAAGCGGACCCGATCACTGCTGGTGTCCCGCGATCGGGTCACAGAGAGGAAGAACGGGGAGAGGTAAGTGTAAACAAACCTCCCCCCGTGCTTCCTAGTGAGCCTGTCACTGATCATCTGTTCCCTGTCATAGGGAACGACGATCAGTGACATCACACGCTAAGCCACGCCCCCCACAGTAAGAAACACACATCAGGGCACACTTAACCCCTACAGCGCCCTCTCCTGGTTAACCCCTTCACTGCCAGTGTCATTTTTACAGTAATCAGTGAATTTTTATAGCACTGTTCGCTGTAAAAATGACAATGGTCCAAAAATAGTGTCAAAAGTTTCCGATGTGTCTGCCATAACGATAAAAATTGCTGATTGCCGCTATTACTAGATTTTTTTTTTTAAATAAAAATGCAATAAAACTATCCCCTATTTGGTAGACGCTATAAATTTTGTGCAAACCAATCAATAAACGCTTATTGCGATTTTTTTTAATCAAAAATATGTAGAAGAATACGTATTGGCCTAAACTGATATAAAACATGTTTTTTTTTATATATTTTTGGGGGATATTTATTATAGCAAAAAGTTAAAAATATTAGCACCTGCATCTCAGCATAGTGAGTGTACACTCTGCTACAGCTTTATTTTTGTTTATAGCGCAAAAAATAAAAATCGCAGAGGTGATCAAATACCACCAAAAGAAATCTCTATTTGTGGGAAAAAAAGGACGCCAATTTTGTTTGGGAGCCATGTTGCACGACAATTGTCAGTTAAAGCGACGCAGTGCCGAATCGCAAAAAGTAGCCAGGTGTTTAAGCTACATAATGTTCCGGGTCTTAAGTGGTTAAATATCATGCCTGGGGGGTCCCCTTAGTCTGCCTGTAAAGTGGCACATCTGTACAATGTATAGAAAACATTTAATTTAAAGTGGAGTTCCACCCTGAAAAAAAAATTTCACCAAAAATCTACAAATAAATGAAAAAAAAATGAAAACATTTATTTTTTTACTTACCAGAAATAGCGGTTGCTATGCGGAAGTCCCTAATCTGCCTCTTCAACCTCTGCGGCGGATCTTCTTACTCGTCCTACACTCGGTGTCTTCTTGTGAATGGGGCGCACTGCCTTCTGGGAACTGTGTGTATCCCAGAGAGCAGCCAGCCCATTCACAAAGCGCCGCGCTGCTCGCGCATGCGCAGTAGGAAACGGGCAGTGAAGCTGCACGTCTTCACTGCCTGTTTCCCTTACTGAGGATGGCGGCGCTGGGAGCTGCCAGGATCAATGGATCAGCCTCGGCGGGGGCCGACATCGCGGGTGAGTAGGACAGATAAGTGTCCTTATTAAAAGTCAGCAACTACAGTGTTTGTAGCTGCTGACTTTAAACAAAATGTAATTTAAAGTAGAGTTCCACCCTGAAAAAAAAAATTTCACCAAAAATCTACAAATAAATGAAAAAAAAATGAAAAAATAATATTTTTTACTTACCAGAAATAGCGGTTGCTATGCGGAAGTCCCTAATCTGCCTCTTCATCCTCCGCGGTGGATCTTCTTACTCGTCCTACACTCAGTGTCTTCTTCTGAATGGGGCACGCTGCCTTCTGGGAACTGTGTGTATCCCAGAGAGCAGCCAGCCCATTCACAAAGCGCCGCGCTGCTCGCGCATGCGCAGTAGGAAACGGGCAGTGAAGCCGCACGTCTTCACTGCCTGTTTCCCTTACTGAGGATGGCGGCGCTGGGAGCTGCCAGGATCGAGGGATCAGCCTCGGCGGGGGCCAACATCGCGGGTGAGTAGGACAGATAAGTGTCCTTATTAAAAGTCAGCAACTACAGTGTTTGTAGCTGCTGACTTTAAAAAAAAAAAAATTGCCGGCTCCCGGCAATATAGATAAAAAAAAATTATTTATGGCGTGGGGTGCCTCCCAAAATCCATACCAGACCCTTATCCGAGCATGCAGCCTGGCAGGCCAGGAAAGGAGAGGACGAGTGAGTGCCCCCCTCCTGAATCTTACCAGGCCGCTTGCCCTCAACATGGGGAGGGTGCTTTGGGGTGCCCCAAGCACATTGTCCCCATGTTGATGGGGACAAGGGCCTCTTCCTGACAACCCTGGCCGGTTGTAGTTGGGGTCTACGGGCAGGGGGCTTACCGGAATCTGTAAGCCCCCTTAAACAAGGGGGCCCCCAGATCCTGCCCCCTCCTATGTGAATGGGTATGGGGTATGGGTACCCATTCACCTAAAAAGTATCAAAAAAGTAAAAACCAGAAAGAGACAGTTTTTGACAAATCCTTTGTTAAAAAAGAAAAAAAAAAGTGTCCCGCGATGTAAATCCATCGTCAATAACGCAGCCCGATGGACCCGAAAATAGTAAAAAATGAAAACGCTCTGCCGTAACCAGTTGACCCAACCTCTTCTGACATCATGTGACATCACATGATGTCAGAAGGGGGCGGCATCACCCGGTTACGTCTCCTGGTGGCCCAGCCCTTGCCTATATAAGAGCTGTCAAAGCGAAGAGAGAAAAAAGAGCAGTCAGCGGGAGACCTCCCACGGAGACAGACCGTTTAAACTTTTTGCTATTTTTCGGGTCCATCGAGCTTCATGATTGACAGTGAATTTACATCACAGGACACTTTTTTTTCTTTTTTAATAAACGATTTGTCAAAAAACTGTCTCTTACTTTTTTCTTTTTTGACACTTTTTTGGTGAATGGGTCCCGCGAGCACCCCATATGTTCGTTTTTTCTACGAACACCTGATGTTCTACGAACACCTGATGTTCGAGTTGAACTTACGTTCGACACGATCACTGGGCCCTCTGTTCAGAACACAAACAGTTACGTGCAATTACCCTCATAAACAGCATCTCTCTCAGTAAAGTCCAGGGTAGCTTTCGTAAAAAAAAGCGCAAACAAAAAAAGGGCAAAGAACTGGAGGCATCCAAGGACAAAAGTGCCACCCTAGTGGAAATTAACTACTCTGGTAGCAATTGGAGAGGGCTTTCCACTGACAGCTTCTGAAGAAGCTACATGCTATTAGGCTCCAGCCAGACTACCCACATGCCAGTTCTGACAGTGGAGGGCCTCTCTCCTGGCTGAAGATCACTTGCTCAGCTACCTCAGCAACATCAGGGGTGGACTCTCTAAGCTGCTGATGGAGGGCAGCTGAGGAACATATTTTCTCTGGGCATTTACAGGTACACATGTAGTTTTGGGGCATGGAGTTAAAGTGGCCTGCTCCTGCATCTCAGCATAGTGCTACAGTTAATTATCTGTAGACTGAGATCTAAGAACCTGCTGCTTCTGACTGCTAGCATCAGGAACTTTGAAATACGATTTGGAGATGTCTCTTCTGTGCTGCTCCTTGTTCTCCCTGCTGAAGGCTCTGACACAAATGTAGCGCCCTGCTCTCAATGAGTGGGCGCTATGTGTTAAAATTATAGTTGTCTGAGCAATAGTTAGGCTAAGAGGGATTGTGTTCAAATTATACCTCTGTTTCAGTACTGAGATGTAGACCCAGGAGTCGCTAAGGCCTACTGATCCAGGGATGATCCTGTGTCGCCTTGCCTGTGGGAAGGTACCGAGCAATTGAGGACTCAATTGGAGGATGTATCCGGATCAAAATCGACCTCACAGTGCTGCCGGAACAGCTGAAAGATCCTGGCACTGAGAGCTCTGTTCTTTTTCATCAGAAGGTAACCCAGTGAGTGGTTGCACAAGTCTGTGGCAGAGACTATTGAGCAAATTCTACTTTCACAAGTCTGTGGCAGAGACTATCTGTGATCGCTATACGCACCGGTTGCTAGGCCCGAGAGAGTGGACCTATCCGGTGGTTGCTGAGTCCAGCGTGGAGACAGTTGTTCCTCTGGACCTAAGAAAATACCTGTGATCCGCAAATAAGGTACCTGAGTCCTCCTCATCCCTTCAGCCCCCTCTGTTGGAAACTTTAATCAATAAAACCCCTTGAAAGAGACTTTGTGTTGGTGCGAACTTTCTTCTGGACAACTCTTCAAGGAGAACCCCTGAGACGAGCCTATGGAACAGTAAGGTAACGGCAGGTAACAAAGTAATAAATAAAGGTAACACTTTAATAAAGGTAACACTTTATTCCAAACTGGGGAAAGCAACTCACAATTAGGGTTGAGTGAACCCGAACTGGGTTTTTGGTACCCGGACCCGAACCCGAACAATGTACTGTATGTTCGGGTTCGGGTTCGGTGTTTGGCAATGTAATGGCACATTTTAAAAAGCTGCAGGGCAGCCAATCAACATTTGTTTAACTCGTGTGCCCTTAGAAGCCATCACAGCCATGCCTACTAATGGCATGGCTGTGATTGGTCAGTGCAGCATGTGACCCAGCCTCTATATAAGCTAGAGGCACATAGCACAGCACGTCACTCTGCTTTAGATAGTGTAGGGAAAGGTTGCTGCTGCTGCTGCTTTGAGGGAGAGAATTAGATAGGAGTCCTGATTCAGAAATCAAATTACTCAGCGTTCTACCTTGCTTTTGTTGTGTGGGTGCAGTGCACAATCTTTTTATCATGCCCTGAGCCCAGTGCCAGAGAAAAAATAACTTTTATCTGTCTGTTAGTTAGGTTGGCGTCGGCGGGCATTTTATGCAAGCTCAGTGCACCAGCACTGCATATGTTACTGTGAGATACACACTTTAGATACTGTTCTCCTATTCTGCTATTCAAAACAATAATAATTTAGGGCCCAAAAACTTTTTTTTGGTGCGTTTTCCGCATATCTGTATGTGTGAGATACACACTTTAGATACTGTTCTCCTATTGTGCCATTCCAAAAAAACGAAAAAATTTAGGGCAAAAAAAAAAAAAATTATGCATTTTTTGCATATCTGTACGTGTGAGATACACGTTTTAGATACTGTTCTCCTATTCTGCTATTCAAAAAAATAATAATTTAGGGCAAGAAATGTTTTTTTGGTTTGTTTGCTGCTCAAAATTTTTTTGGGGTGCATTTTCTGCATATCTGTACGTGTGAGAGACACACTTTAGATACTGTTCTCCTATTCTGCTATTCCAAAAAATAATAATTTAGGGCCCAAAAAAAATTTTTGGTGCGTTTTCTGGGCAAAATTTTTTTTGGTGCATTTTCTGCATATCTGTACGTGTGAGACACACACTTTAGATACTGTTCTCCTATTCTGCTATTCAAAAAAAGAATAATTTAGGGCAAAAAAAAATTTTGGTGCGTTTTCTGCCCAAAAAATATTTTTTTGGTGCATTTTCTGCATATCTGTACATGTGAGATACACACTTTAGACACTGTTCTCCTATTCTGCTATTAAAAAAAAAAAATTTAGGCCAAAAAAAATGTTTTGCTGCGTTTTCTGCATATCTGTACCTGTCAGATACACCCTTTAGATCAGGGCTTGAAAAATGCACTCGCCCACTCGCCAAATGCGAGCATAAATTGCCGTTGGGCGAGTGCTCAGGCCGGCGCCCCCCCGCGCCCTCCGTGACTGAAAGGAGACAGCACAATTGCCGCAGGTTTAACAGCAGATCGCGCGGTGACAGAACATGTCTGTTCTGTCACCGCGCGATGCTGCAGTTAAACCCGCGGCGCTGTCTCCTTTGACCAGAGGCGTACTAAGTGGGGGCGGGGTGGTGGGCCGCCACAGGTGACACACACTGGGGCAGGGGGTGTCAGGCCGGCATCCCCCTCCCGCGGCTGAAGTGAAGACAGCGGGGCGGGTGCCGTTTAAGCTGCGGCACCGCAGTGGTGACAGAAGAGCCTGTAGTGGCTTTGCAAGGAGAGGGAGGGGGGTTGCGAGCCGAGTGACACCCGGGACCCGCAGCGATCCCCTTCTCTCACCGCGCCGCGGCTCTGTTCAGTCTCGGCTGTCTCAGTGCTCAGTGAAGCCTCCTCCCCCTCCTCCTCCCTACACAGGGGGAGGGGACCGGACCCATCACCTGACTAGTTCTCTGCATGTCCCGCGCTTCTTACTGAGATACATTATGGGTCTGCACTGTAGGGGTGTCTGTACTGGGGGGGTCTGCACTGTAGGGGTGTCTGTACTGTGGGGGGGTGGGGGTCTGCACTGTAGGGGTGTCTGTACTCTGGGGGGTGGGTGTCTGTACTGTGGGGGGGTGGGGGTCTGCACTGTAGGGGTGTCTGTACTGTGGGGTGGGGGTCTGCACTATAGGGGTATCTGTACTGTGGGGGGTGGGGGTCTGTACTGTGGGGGGGTGGGGGTCTGCACTGTAGGGGTGTATGTACTGTGGGGGGTGGGGGTCTTCACTGTAGGGGTGTCTGTACTGTGGGGGGTGGGGCGGGGTCTTCACTGTAAGGGTGTCTGTACTGTGGGGGGGTGGGGGTCTCAGGTCTGCACTGCAGGGGTGTCTGTACTGTGGGGGGGGTCTGCACTGTAGGGGTGTCTGTACTGTGGGGGGTCGGGGTCTCAGCACCCTACACCTCTGGACCCCTTTTCATTACACAGCACCCTGCACCTCTAAACCCCTTTACAATATACAGCACCCTGCACCCATTTACATTACACAGCCCCCCACAGACACCCCCTACAGTGCAGACCCCTTTCCCCCCACAGTACAGACCCCCACCCCCCACAGTACAGACACCCCTACAATGCAGACCTGAGACCCCCACAAGGTGCCAGGTGCTGTGTAATGAAAAGGGGTCCAGAGGTGTAGGGTGCAGTGTAATGTAAAGGAGTCCAGAGGTGCAGGGTGCTGTGTAATGAAAAGGGGTGTAGGGTGCTGTGTAATGTAAAGGGGTCCAGAGGTGTAGGGTGCTGTGTAATGTAAAAAGGTCCTTAGGTGCAAGGGGTTGTGTAATGTAAAAGGGTCCAGAGGTGCAAGGTGCTGTGTCATGTAAAGGGGTCCAGAGTGCTGTGTAATGTAAAGGGGTCCAGAGGTGCAAGGTGCTGTGTCATGTAAAGAGCTCCAGAGTGCTGTGTAATGTAAAGGGGTCCAGAGGTGTAAGGTGCTGTGTAATGTAAAGGGGTCCAGAGTACTGTGTAATGTAAAGGGGTCCAGAGGTGCAAGGGTTGTGTAATGTAAAGGGGTCCAGAGGTGCAGTTGTGGAGAGGGGGTACACAGTAGTGACAAAAAGATATTGAAGGATGCAGAGGTATGCAGGGGGCACAGTGGGGTGTTTTTACATTTTAAGGTGGGGGGGTGCCAGATATAGGATCCGCCCCGGGTGCCAAATGCTCTAGGTACGCCCCTGGCAGTAACAGAGCACAATGTGATCCCCAGGCCCCGGAGATCGATTTGCTGTGCACCTGCGCTCCCAGCCTCATTTTGAAGCCGACTTCCGGTTTGCGGCTTCTTTTTTGGCAGCGCCATTACAGGGGACAGGTGCAGGAGAGTTCCGATCTCCACCGCTGAGGGAGAAACAAGGAGAGGTCCGCTCTCCACCGCCGCGGGAGGCACGAAGAGAGGTCCGCTCTCCACCGCCGCGGTAGGCACGAGGAGAGGCCGCCTGCCAACAGTGCACATCCCTACACCCACCAGTTAAAGGTAAGATGGGGAGCCATCTGAGGGCACTTATTTAGAGGGAGGCCCTCTGGGGGACACTAATGTAAGGGGGGGCTCTCTGGGGACACTGATGTATGGGGGGGCTCTCTGGGGGACACTGATGTAAGAGGGGGGCTCTCTGGGGGACACTGATGTAAGCGGGGGCTCTCTGGGGGACAATGATGTAAGCGGGGGCTCTCTGGGGGACACTGATGTAAGCGGGGGCTCTCTGGGGGACACTGATGTAAGCGGGGGCTCTCTGGGGGACACTGATGTATGGGGGTGCTCTCTGGGGACACTGTTGTTAAGGGGAGGCTCTCTGGGGACCCTGATGTAAGGGGAGGCTCTCTGGGGACCCTGATGTAAAGGGGAGGCTCTCTGGGGACCCTGATGTAAAGGGGAGGCTCTCTGGGGACACTGATGTAAAGGGGAGGCTCTCTGGGGACCCTGATGTAAAGGGGAGGCTCTCTGGGGACCCTGATGTAAGGGGAGGCTCTCTGGGGACCCTGATGTAAAGGGGAGGCTCTCTGGGGACACTGATGTAAAGGGGAGGCTCTCTGGGGACACTGATGTATGGGGGGGCTCTCTGGGGACACTGATGTATGGGGGGGCTCTCTGGGGACACTGATGTATGGGGGGGCTCTCTGGGGACACTGATGTATGGGGGTGCTCTCTGGGGACACTGATGTAAAGGGGGGCTCTCTGGGGACCCTGATATTAACGCTAGTGCTGTTATGTTTAAATTGAATAAAGCTATGTTATAATTGCATTTTTTTATATTTTGGATTCTTTATTCTTAAGAAAAATTTAATTTCATAAGCTTTAAGGGGGCGGGGCTTTAAGGGGGCGGGGTTGGGGGATGGACCTGGGAAAGGTTTGGTGGGGCAACTGGTGGAGAGTAAGGTTTTTGCCTGGCTAGTAGGTCTAGACTTGAAATTTTAAGCCCTGCTTTAGATACTGTTGCTCTATTCTGCTATTCAAAAAACACCCATTAGGGCAAGATCCTAAATTTGAGAAATATGAGGAGAACCTCAAATAAGGGACGTGGCCCCGGTCGTGGTGCTGCTGGTGGAGCTCCTGTTGCAGGGAGAGGATGTGGTCGATCTGTGCCAGCTACATGCACAAGTGAAACACCTTCCTCAGGTGCGAGTAGGCGACAGAGCCTGCAGCGGTATTTGGTCGGGCCTAATGCGGCTCTACGAATGTTGAGGCCAGGACAAGTACAGGCGATAGTAGATTGGGTTGCTAACAGTGCCTCCAGTTCCTTCACATTGTCTCCCACCCAGTCTACTGCTAAAAGATCAGAGTTGGCACCTGCAGCCGATGTCCATCAGTCTTTCACCTCACCCCCTTGCAAATCAGCCAAGCAGTCTGAGCCCCAAGTCATGCAGCAATCTCTTCTGCTTTTTGATGACTCTGTTAGCAGGGTTTCCCAGGGCCATCCACCTAGCCCTGCCCCAGAAGTGGAAGAAATTGAGTGCACCGATGCCCAACCACTTATGTTTCAAGATGAGTACATGGGAGGACCATTGCAGCACGTCTCGGATGATGAAGAAACACAGGTGCCAACTGCTGCTGCTTTCGCAATTGTGCAGACCGACAAGGAGGGCAGGGGTGAAGACTGGGTGGAATATGATGTGGAGGACGATGAGGTCCTCGACCCCACATGGAATCAACGTGATGCAGGTGACCTGTGTAGTTCGGAGGAAGAGGCGGTGGTCGCACAGAGCCACCAGCACAGCAGAAGAGGGTGCAAAAGCGGAGCGTCCGTCCCCTAGACAGTACGCCTGCTACTGCCCAACGCATCAAGGGACCGAGCACACCAAAGCCAGGTCCAAGGAGTTCCCTAGCATGGCAATTTTTCAGACAATGTGCTGATGACAAGACACGAGTGGTTTGCACGCTGTGCAATCAGAGCCTGAAGCGAGGCATAAACGTTCTCAACCTGAGCACAAACTGCATGACCAGGCATCTAAGTGCAAAGCACGAGCTGCAGTGGAGTAGACACCTCAAAAACCAAGAAAGGTCTCTGGCTCCTTCTGCTTCCTCTTCTGCTGCAGTCTCGGCCTCTTCATCCACCTCTCTAGTGACAGTGGCACCTGCCACCCCGCAAACAGAGGATCTTCCAGCAACACTACCACCTGGGTCACCAACCATCTCCACAATTTTCCAATGGAAGCGTTCAGCTCTCTATCTCCCAAACACTGGAGTGGAAGAGGAAGTACCCCCCTTGCCACCCGTGATTCCTGGCCTTTGAGATGCTGTCATTCTGGTGGAGACGCAGAGTTTTAAAAGCCTGATGGCATTGGCTGTCCCACAGTACGTCGTGCCCAGCCGCCACTACTTTTCCAGGCAAGCCATCCCTTCCCTGCACAACCAAGTGGGGGACAAAATCAGGTGTGCACTGTGCAACATCATTTTTGGCAAGGTCCACTTAACTACGGATACGTGGACCAGTAAGCACGGTCAGGGACGTCATATCTCCCTAACAGCACACTGGGTAAATGCAGTGGTGGCTGGGCCTGAGGTTGAGCCTGAGGCGGATAGCAGTTTGGCGCATGTCCTTCCATCACCGAGGATTGCAGGGCGCTTCAGTTTGCCTCCTGTTGCTAACCGCCTCCTCATCCGGTCAGCGTAACACCTTCACCACCAACTTCAGCACAGCCAGGGGTAAACGACATCAGACAGTTTTAAAACTTTCCTGTTTGGGGGAAAAACCCCACACCGCACAGGAGTTGTGGAGGGACATGGAACAACAGACCGATGAGTGGTTGGTGGCAGTGAGCCTCAAGCCCGGTCTGGTGGTGTGCGATAATGGGCGAAATCTCTTAGCAGCTCTGGGCCTAGCCGGTTTGACGCACATCCCTTGCCTGACGCATGTGCTGAATTTGGTGGTGCAGAGGTTCCTTAAAAATGACCCCAGTATTCCAGAGCTGCTGCAGAAAGTGCGGGCCGTCTGTGCGCACTTTCGGCATTCTCACCCTGCTGCTGCTCGCCTGTCAGCGCTGCAGCGTAAGTTCGGCCTTCCCGCTCACCGCCTCATATGTGACGTGCCCACAAGGTGGAACTCCACCTTACACATGCTGGCCAGACTGTGCGAGCAGCAGCAGGCGATAGTGGGGTTTCAGCTGCAGCACGCACGCGTGAGTCGCTCTGCGGAACAGCACCACTTCACCCCCAATAACTGGGCCTCCATGCGAGACCTGTGCGTTGTTGCGTTGTTTCGAATACTCCACCAAAATGGCCAGTGCCGATGACACCGTTCTCAGCGTTACTATGCCAGTTCTATGCCTCCTTGAAAAAACTCTTTGGGCGATGATAGAAGAGGATGTGGCACAGGAGGAGGAGGAGGAGGAGGAAGAGGGATCATTTCCAAGGCTTTCAGGGCAGTCATTCACAAGTGGCTCTGAGGGTGGGTTCCTGCACCAACAAACGCCAGGTACACAATTGTCCAGCAAGTGTAATAGATTGGTTCTGGTCCAATCCCAGAAACTATTCTCTTGTTCTGCCGCTGTTCCAAATCTGTGCTGGAGTGAATAGGCCTATTTGCTAGCTTTGAAAAAAAAGACGCTACTCTGTGCTTTAGCATAAATTCTTTTATCACTTCCAGACCTGGTCTCGGTCTCAGCCCTTTTTAAAGGCAAATTTTACACAGACGACGTCATCACAGGCATGTACATATAATTTGTTCTGTTCATATATGGAGCTTCTTCTTGTGACGTCAGTTTCTTCCTCTTGGCAGAGTGTCCCCAGAATATTCTTGTCTTAGCTCCATGTTTAGTCTTGCTCGGGGGGGGGGGGAGCTGAAGGACTACACAGGACATCTGTTCTTTTTTCTTCACTCTGAGCTGAATATCTCTGCTATATTTTTTAATCAAGGAAATCACTTTTTGTCTTATTACATAAACACTAAAAGACACACATATAATATTTCAAACGTGTACCATTAACATACACAAACCCTCTGGTTCCCAATATGAAAATCAATAAGCTTATCATTGTGCAGAAATATCTCAAAATGTATTTCTGTTCCTAACAGATGGTTCTCGTAAAAGGACACTAGTCACCCTGAATTCCTGATTGGGTGAAAATAGACTGTCAGCAGCAGAAAATCAAGGAAAGAAACATTTAACCCCTGCTAAGCTTCTCAAACTATATTTAAATGGATAATAGATAGAGATAAAACGTATATAAATAAAATATTCATTTTATATACTCCATCACAGTCCCCCTTTGAAATGATTATTTTATCAACTCTGTCCCTATATTATATAACCTTACCTGGCCCTCCTGACATCAGGACCTTTTTAAGATTTCGCATATGTAATAGAATGTATTAATAGAATGTATAAATAATCAACTCCATTTTAAGTAGAAATGAACTTTGACATACTTAGCTTAACTGACAGTTTGCATAGAGTCACACCCTGCTACTGATAGTCATTGTGGTTAAGCTGATTCATGGATCAGCCTGATTGTATAAGCAAAGTCATCTTTTCAGCAGTCTACATCATGATAAGAATATACTGAGTTTGTATAATTTTTAGAGACATCTGTATAATACACAGCCCCTCCTATCTTTCTTTTACATATAAGCCACTCTGAAATTTAATAAAGGGCAGAGATCTAATGAACACTCAAATCCGTTTCCATGTGTCTCATTTTGATTTCTCACGGATCCGGGGGTCACTGAAAATTATCTTGCATTTACCTGAAGTACACCTGGGTGGCCGTATTACCTGCTTCAGCATAGAGGTCGGACATGGCTTGCCCAGTGTCTTTACTCGATGAAACGGTCAGGAGAACAGTCAAGTACTATTCTTTCCCTTATCATTTAAGAATGTTGTATGTATTAGTTACAGGTAAGGACTGCAATGGAGCATACGGTCCCTCATCCTCCTTTATTGGATCTCTAATATCACCTAGATTTAAAAAAAAGTAGGAGTCACCTCTTCAGCTGCCTTTCCTAACAGCTTTTTCATACAGGGCAGAATACAGCAAACCACTATTGTGGCTAATGTAAGCAGTATCAAAATTGCTATACCTATTTGAGTACAAATGCGTTGCCACCCATTCATCCACCCAAAATACTGGTCCCAGGGATCGGTCAGTCCTGAATTTCTTTTTAACTCTTTTGAGAGATCCTCTAATTTCTTAATGGCCAAGGTTACCTTACCATTGGGGCCTGTATTTTCCGGAATGTACGTACAACATGTACTTGTCCCAGGCAACATTTTGCACACACCCCCCTTTTCAGCTAGAATCATGTCTAAGGCCATACGATTTTGGAAAGCTATTTGTGAAGTGGCCTCTAGTTGTTCAGCTAAACCTTGGAGTGCATCCCTGGTATAGTTAACAAACCTCTGTTGATTATAGTAGATATAATTAATCCAATCTACATTCTTATTCACAGTAATTATGGGAATCAGGGACTTGGTCTCTTGCTTTAAATTCATCTGGGACCCCCCTTGGGACTCCTATGGCATCTATATATACATGAGGGTCAAAACTACCAGCTGGAGCACCTCTACGCTTCCTGCTGGATTCAGATGAGTGCTCTCTTCTTACTACCAAGTCACCTCCCGAGAAGATGTGCAGGGGCATTATGACTTTAGCAAGTGCACATTCCCCTGTCCACCTGTCTGGTAATCTAGTCCTAATCTTCATGTCCCCACAAATCCAATACACGTCTCCCAAAGACTGAGTTTGATTCTTCACCAGATCAAAATTGTGTTACACCATCTATTTGTTTGATAGCCAACTCCTGTGCATGCACAGTTGCTATAAGAAAAAAGATATATAGTTTCATTCTGATGCGGGTGGTTCGCGGTCCTCAGGAACTGAAGCCTCGTTGCATATCTTGGCTCCAAGGAATGCTTTCAGAGAGACTTCTTAACCATCACCCAATCATCAGGAAGTATACTGTAAGTACCGGTACCTAGATCAGGATCTGTAATGCAAGAAAATACTCGTACATAGATATTAGTTAATTCTTTTACAAGAGCGGTCACATAATCTATCAAAGTATCAGACTGTAACAACCTAACAGGGTGAAAAGATGCATGAAACGCTAATGTGTTACCTAGGGCCAACCATATTTATTTTGTGACTATAGCGGTGAACACAGGACCCTGATCACTCTCTATTACCCCAGGTACCCCATATCTGCAAACTGGCTCCAAAAGCAATTTCTTAGCCGTGGTTTTCGCCGTCGGATCTGTGACAGGATAAGCCTCGAGCCACCCTGAGCCTTTCGGGGTTGCATGCTAGGCAAGTGTGGCAGGACTTACAGTACTGTTTGGTCATTCCTGTAGCTACATAATGTTTCTTTATAAGTGAGTTCATCAAAGTCTTTGAGAAATGGGTTGCTCCATGGGCCCATTGCACCACAGCTGGGTACAAAGCTCTGGGGAGACATAGGCAGATTCCTACAGTCCAAAGATCATCCACCTGTACTGCTACAAGGTGAGTTGAGGCATTGGGATCTGGGCATCCAGCATAAGTTCAAAGCAATCATGCTCATCTTCATTTCAGGTAAAAGCAGGTAGGTCTGCGTTCTCTTCTTCCTGTTTGTCCAGAGACATGTCATGATACCCCCCTTGGACAAGAGGAAGGAGAGTAGCAGGGTAGAGTCACTGGCATTGAAGTAGAGTCACACCGTCAGGCATGAGGAAACTGCATCACAACCATAGGACAAACACTTGGGTTGCACCTGATACCGAAAGTCAAAGAAATAGGGAGGGGCAAACAGCAGAAGGGGATGGGCCAGAACAATGTCAGAAGTTTAGCCCAGCAGGGCTTGGGCAGACAGGATGGGCCACCACGAGCAACAGGGTCCAGGCAGGCTAAATAACAACCAATAGCATGGTTACAGAGTCCATGAGTTCGTGTCAACACCCACAAGGCAGGGCCCTGCGTCTCAGATATGAACAGCATTCCATTATCAGGGAGTCCAAGTGCAGGAGCAGCACTGATCGCCTGTTCTCAAAAGATAAAAAGTCAGCGAGCGCTTCTTCGGACAGCGCAAAGGGACACATAGCAGGTCATAAGAAGGGAAGCCGCAGGCATCCAGGCTCATCAGTAAGAGATCAGGCCCAAAAAAAGCATGGAGGGCCTTAGCATTACCGGGGGCAACTAAATCTATGACAATGAAAATATGTTTGCAGACAGGGGCACCCCAGACAGAAGAGAGTGTGGAAGGATAAGCTCACTCACTGCTATAAGGTCCTATACTACTCTGGTCGGGCCACTATCAGCCCAATCTGAATCGGGTCTTTAAAACCCACTACGAAATCACTTGTTGGTATGCGATAATGCGATTCGTAATGTAACCTGGTATTGAATGCATCACAGGGCAATGAAAAGCTGGGATCAGCATTCAACACAGGGCACAAAGGAGTAAGAATAACTGGGAGGAACTACAGTGCGAGGTCCCTCAACTTACAACTGTATTAGGGGCAGAGCCCAGGGCGGATCAGGGTGTGGGGGTCCTGACCTCCCACATTTCTCACACGCCCAGTTATGGCTACCATGAATATGGACATGTATTCCTATGCAATCCCCAAGCAAAGTTCAACATTTAAATGACACTAGAACATTTCAAACCACTATGAAACGTCGTTCCGCTACTCCACGGAAGGTAAGTACTCTTTATAAATATGACACTATGTCATGTTCTCAAACCAAACAGATCTCCTGATTAAACTTCTTACATGTGTCCAGACCAAAAATCACATTAGGCACATATGAAGGCAAAGTCTAAATTTAGAAGAATTCTTTTGTACACAGGCATTACCCCAAAACCATTATACAACTGTAGGCATTTAGCTTCGTAAAGACAAACAAAAAATTGTGCATGTCCTTAAATATTTGGAAACAGATTAGATCATACTGCAGTTAGAAAAAAAAACTGATTCCAAAATCGCTCTGCCATACATTTAAATGGTTTTAGTAATGGGCATGTAAAAACAATTCAGTCAGTCAAGTACCTGGATATGCAAAAAGAAATATTTTCATCTAAAAATAACTCTATCCATTATTGTTGGAATCAATTATTTTTACAATAAATGTTATCTCTATTATCAGTCTGTACTGATTCTATAAACAAATTGGGGTTTGGGGATGGGGATTTGCGCAAGTTCCGTTTATGTGTGGGTAAAGAAAAAATGTCACCCACTGTGGATCATCTACCTGATGAGGTTGTTGCTGTAACCATGTAAGCATACATAATTAAATGATAGAAAGGGGAAGGGGGAGGGGAATTAGGGAAAGGGAAAGGAAAGGGAAGGGAATCAGTCTGTTTAGAGCAGACCGAAAAGCGGTTACTGTAAGCAACAGATTATAGATCCAAAAACGGAAATGATTATAAAATTTAATCATTTATTCCTATTATCATTTTAAATATATGTAAAAGGGAACATATAAAGGTGCAGTGTTATTATCAAAAGTGAATGGTCATACAGTACATAAATTAATTGGAAACACCTAATAGACAGACAGGACAAACAAATAACTAAACATGTAACAACACACTTGTCCGGACGTATGATTCAGTCTTATATTGATATGTAACCCAGTAAAGAATAGTATTTATTGTGTTAATTACCGTCCACCAGAGGATGTAAGGTAATCTAAACCACGTAAGTGGATTTATTATTAAAGTCAAATGGGTTTTACATTTGGTATAAGGCTGAGCCTGATGGGGTGGGGGAAGGGGGAAACCAGGGAAGGGGGGTGATAGCGCTGGGGGCAACCATTAGGACATGTATGGATTAGTACAAATGTCCTAGATGCAAGATTTGCATTAGGTACATAATGGGAGTCCACAAATAGAAAATTTCCTTGAGGGTTGGAGGGGTTAGTTGATGTTGGTAAGAAGGCTGTTGTATTGGTAAATGGATAAATGTCCTCCAAGAGTTGTTGGCAAAAGAAGTTCATCAATATAGTTATTGGTACAGAAATCTGTAATGCTTTTATAGCGTAGCTCTTACAACATAGCTCTGGTATGCACATTTAAACAGTGTGTAATTGGACCCATTATCATTGTCTGCAGCTCAACTTCAACCCATAAATCAAAGTACATTACCATTGGGCGTCTCCGTGTTGGAACTGGATTTAGCCAATTCTTGTATTTAAATGGGTCCCAAGTTACCTGACATCAACAGCTGATTTGAAGATGTTGTTTATGCCAAACCTGTATGGTGTGATGGCCGGTAACCGAAGCAGGTATTGGAGTGAAGTCCAGGTCCCCCGAGCGTTACCTTCACCGGTATCAGGAAGAAATCCAATGTGGCTACTTTTGAAGTGCCTGATGTCAGTAGCCGCGGTCGTTGCCGCTATCGTAGGTACTGACTGGGGCTTACGTTCCCCGAGCCATGTCGATCCACCCACTCCGTTCAGGACAACGTCACGTGACTGTGCGAGATGTGACGTCAACGCGTTTCGCCGTGCTCTGTGGCGTAGCTTCGTCTGGACGATTCTAACTAAGACAAAATGTCATCGTCCCTCTCTTTATCCTGTGACTAAATTAAATTTTGTAAAAGTAATAATCTTACCAGATTATTGTGTTTTTCTTTTACTAAAACTTTACTTATAACTGCTTTAATTTTGCAAAAAAAAACACTATTTTAGGTTGGGCTTTCCTAAATATTCTATTTCTGAAAGAAACTTGAGCATGTTGAAGTACTATGTTTCAGAACCAATCATGCTTCTCAGATAGTATGATTGAATGAACCACACATGCTCTGTCACTCTGACTGTGAAACACATGGTAGTCTTAAATTCATCCTTTCAGTGCAGACATGCATACAGAAAGTTTATTATTCCATTGTGCCAATACATGGATCCATTTATAAAAGCACAAATAAACTTTTTCTCAATAAATGTCCACTAAAAGTTGACAAAATAACTTTTGCATGATTAACTTATAAAACTGTGGCTTTATCACACTGCATTATTTTAGTCATGATGTCTTTTTATCTCACTTCAACTGACCTTCTTTAACATCCAGTTTTGACACCTCCTGTTTGTCTTGAAATAACACCTTAAACAAATGGTGCAAAACCCACATGTTTTTTCAAAACAATTACTTTAGTAAGTAATAATACCTTTTAAATATATTTTTTCTCATCCATGAACCCTCTTCCAGGTTTCATGTACACTAAGTTATATGACATTCCTGACTATAGTAATGACAAAAAATTGTTTAGAGGACAATCTCGTGAAACTCACAGATTGGCTCCTGCCCATGAACTGCGATTGGCCATTTCCCCGAGAAAAAATTCCTCCCTCAACCAAAGTCTTTACTTTTATCAGAAATACTCAATTACAAAAACTTTTAACAATATTTTTTTACAATTTTTGATAATTTTTAGATTGAACAAAACTTTCATATTTTAATATTTTTCCTGGGTAGCCTTAAGTAAATTAGAACGATCTATTACTTTTAATTTAATAACCAAATCCATGTTTGGAATCTTTTGTAAAAATTGCTCAATGCTTAACTTATTATTTCCTGCAACCAAAACTGTAGGATTTTTGTTAAATACTAAATACTATATTGTTTTCCATTATCTTAATCAATAGTTTTTTCTTAAAACTTAGTTCTGCCCCTTGTTTGTGCTTTGAATGACCACATGTAATAACACATTTTCTGTTGTTTAGGGCTTAAATATTCATAAACATTTACATGCAGCATTAAACTTAGTTTCCTTATTAAAGAACTTCTTTACACTCTGGCATTAATTACTGTAATTAATTACTCTACTACTGCTACATGCCTGTATTCCATATATATGAAATATATCAATTCCCGATAGTACAGGGATCTACTTCTGAACTTTGAGATGTTAACCATCCCATGTTATCCACTTATTCGTTTCTTTTTCTTGAAAGAATATTGTCCTCATCTTTTTCTTTGAAGAATAGTTTTCTTGTAGCTTTTGCCTTGTTCCTTGACTCGTGTTTATGTAATGTTTCTGTAGGTTGTAAATAGGCCTAAGTAAACAAAATGTAAAGATGCGTGTGTATTGAAAAAATGTCACTCTCCCTCCTGTGTATGTTGAAGGAATGAGATGTTTAAGTGTAGTGTAGTGTTTGCCTTTATCCTTGGACCGTCCAAAACATCAAAATCCGCAGTCCAAGGAGAAGGGAGGGGGGGAGGGAAGATGGGCAGCATGGTTTGTAACAGCACGCTCATACGAGACACAGTGAAGGCTATGCCGTACAAGACCAAAATAAAAAGAGGGAGGGAGAGGAGGAAGGGGGGCGTGCGTAAATCTGGGCTACGTGCTTGTGTCAATGAGCTTTACAAACAGGCTGAGCTTGAGGTAGCCAAGCTCGCATTAGCCAAACTAAAATCCCAACCTTTTCCACATGTATAGAATGGCCATAAAATAGACAAAAAACAACATACAAAAAAACAGATAGACAAAAACACACAAGTGTAGAATATGAGAGCTATGTCAGCTGCGCTGTCTGAATGGAGGTAAAAATTTTAACCCCGAATCACTGGACAAGGAACTTCTGTGTCTAAACCTATCGCAGACACTTCTCTATAAATCCACGATATCGGGAAATATATATCTTAATGAATGGATTCAACATCTCTATAAACTTCATATATCGTCGCTTCATAAAATGGAAGCTGAAGTAAGGAAGTCCAGTGATTCCATACACACATATATATCTATTTATCCTGCGCCTCTCTCTTCAATCCGTATAATAAGGGTATGAAAAAGGACTCCCGCGCATACAATTTAATTTACCCAGCGCATCTCTTCAATCCGACAACGGACAAGGAAATTCAGCGCACATAATTATCTAACCTACCCCGAACCTACCTGGTTCGTATACTATGACACCCTCTCGGACCCGTATAAAAACGGGCAGGAATTCGTACGCCCTCTTTAACCAGCATGTTTTGTACCAGGTCTAGCCAGGAATCTGTGTCCTCTCGACACCTTCTCGGAACCAAGCCCGTAAAAAACACACCGGCAAGGAAACCGCATCACCCCCTCACCTACAGACAGTTTGCCGAAATAGGCACATACAAGGCAACACAGAACAAAACATAACATAAATAACAGCCGGCAGAAGTAGTCAAACGGGTTCTTAGTAAAACGACTTTTGGACAAGAAATTACCCGTCTTATCGTGGCATGGCGCAGCCGACGGACTGCAAGTGAAATCGAGGGTGACGAGGCGGAAAAACACAGGTAAGGAATATAACAGACTCCACTTACCGTGTATTACGAAGTTGCGCAAGCTTCGATCCGCCAAGCCCATCTCAATTCGCTGACAGACACATCTAGTTCGGCTACGACAGCACACAGACCGAAAAGTCCACGTTGGGAAGCACCAATTGTAATAGATTGGTTCTGGTCCAGTCCCAGAAACTATTCTCTTGTTCTGCCGCTGTTCCAAATCTGTGTTGGAGTGAATAGGCCTATTTGCTAGCTTTGAAAGAAAAGACGCTACTCTGTGCTTTAGCATAGATTCTTTTGTCACTTTCAGACCTGGTCTCGGTCTCAGCCCTTTTTAAAGGCAAATTTTACACAGACGACGTCATCACAGGCATGTACATATAATTCGTTCTGTTCATATATGGAGCTTCTTCTTGTGACGTCAGTTTCTTCCTCTTGGCAGAGTGTCCCCAGAATATTCTTGTCTTAGCTCCATGTTTAGTCTTGCTCGGGGGGGGGAGAGCTGAAGGACTACACAGGACATCTGTTCTTTTTTCTTCACTCTGAGCTGAATATCTCTGCTATATTTTTTAATCAAGGAAATCACTTTTTCTCTTATTACATAAACACTAAAAGACACACATATAATATTTCAAACGTGTACCCTTAACATACACAAACCCTCTGGTTCCCAATATGAAAATCAATAAGCTTATCATTGTGCAGAAATATCTCAAAATGTATTTCTGTTCCTAACAGATGGTTCTCGTAAAAGGACACTAGTCACCCTGAATTCCTGATTGGGTGAAAATAGACTGTCAGCAGCAGAAAATCAAGGAAAGAAGCATTTAACCCCTGCTAAGCTTCTCAAACTATATTTAAATGGATAATAGATAGAGATAAAATGTATATAAATAAAATATTCATTTTATATACTCCATCACACAAGGGCACAGTTCTGGAGGATGGCAAGGTGGAGGATGAGGAGATGGAGGAGGAGGAACCATGTTCACAGCAGGGTGGCACCCAGACCAGCTCATGGCCATCACTGGTGCGTGGCTGGGGGGATACAGAGGACACAGACGATACACCTCCCACAGAGGACAGCTTTTCATTGCCTCTGGGCAGCCTGGCACACATGAGCGATTACATGCTGCAGTGTCTCCGCAATAACCGCCGAGTTGCCCACATTCTAACTGGTGCTGATTACTGGGTGGCCACGCTGCTGGATCCCCGTTACAAGGACAACGTACCATCCTTAATTCCCTCACTGGAGCGTGATCGTAAGATGCGCGAGTACAAGCGCACGCTGGTAGACGCGCTGCTGGTGGCATTCCCACCTGACAGCGGGGGCACAGTGGAAGCAAAAAGCGAAGGCAGAGGAGGAGGAAGAGGTCGCCAACGCAGCCGGGGCACCGCCAACACCTCAGAAGGCAGGGTCAGCATGGCTGAAATTTGGAAAAGCTTTGTCAGCACGCCACAACAACCAGCACCACCAGCTGAAATGGAACATCTTAGCTAGAGGCAGCATTTCACCAACATGGTGGAGCAGTATGTGTGCACACGCCTACATGTACTGAATGACGGGTCTGCCCCCTTCAACTTCTGGGTCTCCAAATTGGGCACATGGCCTGAGCTTGCCCTTTACGCCTTGGAGGTGCTGGCCTGCCCTGCAGCCAGTGTATTATCTGAACGTGTATTTAGCACGGCAGGGGGCGTTGTCACAGACAAGCGCAGCCGCCTGTCCAGAGCCAATGTGGACAAGCTCATGTTCATTAAAATGAACCAGGCATGGATCCCACAGGACTTGTCCGTACCTTGTGCAGAATAGACATGTATACCGGCCTTACCCAGCCATTGTTGTATTTTTGATCTTTCTCACTCTTTTGGGATGTACCCTAATTTAAAAAAATTAAATTAAAAACAAAAACCAGTGTTGGCTACCTCGTCCTCCTCCACCGCCGCTTCCACCTACACTGCCACATCCACCGCCACCTCAACCTCCTACTCCATATGGACCTCGTCCTTCTAGGTCAAGATTATTATTTTTTATTTTTATGTATTTGTTATTTTATGTTATTTCCCTATCCACATTTGTTTGCAGAACACTTGCCATGCTCTTAACAACATTTTTCTGCCATTTGCAGCCCTCTAGCCCTTTCCATGACTTTTTTAGAGCAATTTTAGTCCTCAAAAGTTCGGGTCCTCACTGACTTCAATGGGGTTCGGGTCAAGTTCAGGTCAAGTTGGGGTCCCGAACTCAAACTTTTTTGCGAAGTTCGGCCGAACCCGTCGAATCCGAACATCCAGGTGTCCACTCAACTCTAGTCCTAACTCTATAAATTTCACAATCTCTCAAGCTGGAGCACATATAGCAGTTAATAGATTAAGGGCAGCTGTGCCTTTAGGGAACCCACCTCACCTCCACAGGGATGCACGTGACACACAGGGGTGCCTTGGATGCCTTCAGCTGCCATTGTGCTTTTGCTGAGCATAACATGCATCCCTGTGCCTTTAAAGAGGGGTGGGATCCCTCCAGGCACACCTTCCCCATAAAGCGGAGGTCCGCCCACCGCTGCAAAAATTAAAAAGCCAGCAGCTACACATACTGCAGCTGTTGGCCTTTAATAATTGAACACTTACCTGTCCTGGAGTCCAGCGATGTCAGCACCGCAGCTGATGTTTCCATGCCTTACCGCTTCACGTCAGGAACCCTACTGCGCATGTGTGAGGCTCGGTGCCTCTTTCCTACTGGCCGGCAACAGGGGGAGGAGGAGGGAGCCTTCGCAGTGATGTCAGTATCTGCGGCTGTGGCTCCTGGAAGTGGGAACAGGATACCTGTCCCCCCTCCCCCCCTGAAAGATTACCTCTGCTGTTTTAATTTTTTGCGCTATAAACAAAAAAAAGAGCGTCAATTTAAAAAAAAAAAATATTCTCCATCAGTTTAGGCCAATGTATATTCTTCTACATATTTCTTTTTCGTACATCACGGGACACAGAGCGACTTAGTCATTACTAATGGGTTATATAGATTACCTTCAGGTGTTGGCACTGGCCAATTCCAAACCGGAAGTACCCTCCCCTATATAAGCCCCTCCCATCCGGGAGCACCTCAGTTTTTTGCCAGTGTCTAAGGTGTTGGCCAAAGAGTAACATGTGTTTTCACTGGGCTTGCGTACAGGTTCTTTTGGGCCTTAGTAAGCTGTTCCGGATCCCACCAAAAAAGCTTCATAGCTAAACGGTCGGTACCCGGGCCTTGCAGCAGAAGAGCAAGGTTTTGCCTGTAATGCCTCTCTTAGGAGGGCTGGACCCTGGGATCCAGAGCTCTGGTCATACCCACGACCAAGATGTTGTCTGTGCAGGGTGCTATACAGGTCCAGGGGAGTGGAATCCTTGGGAACCCGGTCCCTGAAGGTTTAATTACAATGCCTGCCGTGATAGGTGAAGTTTGGACTTCTGTGGACCAAACAAAGTCCTGCGGCGGGGATCAGGTAAGTGGGGGCCCCCAGGAACTTGGTTCTATTGGGGGACCCCCAAGCCTAATTTGTCTTTCTGTCTGTTACCTAACGGTATTCCCGCTAATATCTGTGTATGCCTGTAACTACTGAAAATGTAAAATTTTAATAGTAGTCAAGAAAAAAAAAAAGGGACCGCGGTACCTGTGTTAAACCACTAGAGGCCGCTGTAGTCCATTTTTCTTGTCATGTGGATCTTTGGTTTTCTCAAGTCAAAAGATCCAGGCAGTTGGTAAGTTTCTCTGTCCTCTGCCCTGTTGCTGCGCTCATCCACCGCACAGGCCCTCCGGCAAAAAGGGCCCTGGCTCCTAGTCCCTGTTTGATTTCGAAAAGGGCGCCAATGGCGCACGGGCGCGCGGGCGCGTGCACGCGCCTCCTATGAAAAAAAAGGGGCGGGGCGGGTGGATGACGCTCGATGCGCGCCGCGGCGCTTCTGCGCATGTGCAGGCGTCCCAGCATGGATAAAAGACACAGTACAAGTGTCAGCTGGATGCAAACAGAGCTAGCAACAAACAGTGGCACACAGAGGCGGTTGATGCAGGCATCCCCATAGAAAGGCACTTTAGTGGACACCAGCTGGTATATAGCAGCAACTGTGTTAGACTATTACCAGCAAAAATTGGTGTATGACGACGGGAATACCTCAGCTTTGTGCTTAAAGGATATGTCGTCCAGACGCTCCGGAAATAGGTCTTCCAGGAAGCCAAAGGGGTCTCCATCGGGCTCTGAGGATATTGGGCATGCTTGTACTGCACCAATCTCCCCTGAGAATTCAGAGGTCAGTAGCCGTAGAAACCCCGCAGGAGTGCCTGGTGCTGCGGTTGTCCCCAGTCCACCTGCTCCTGTATATATAACAGAGGAGGTTTTATCCTCAACTCTGGGAGGATTGGAAGAGAGATTAACAGCATTGATCGCTGCTTCCCTGTCACAGGAAAAGCGCGTCCGATCTCCGTCTCCTCCTTCAGAGTGCCTGTTAGTGGAGGAACAGCCCCACACAGAGATCGACCTACCTGAAGGGGATCAGGATGAGGTTGATTCAGTTATGGAGGAATCAACAGTGGAAGAACCTTTCTCAGCATCTCAGGCTGAAAGATTATGGGTTCAGTCTCTGACTAACATGGTCCGATCAGCATTTAAAATGCCTCTGGTGGAACCACCATCCACTACGGTTTCCTCGCTGGGGTCGCTAAAAGCTCCCCAGGCTGTCTGTTCCTTCCCAATCCACCCTTTATTAGATGGGCTTATTTACCAGGATTGGGAGCATCCTGCTAAAATATTTGCTCCCCCCAAGAGATTTCCGGTGATCTATCCCATGGAGGATAAGTTCATAAAAAAATGGAGGGTCCCTACAGTGGACGCAGCCATCTCTTCTGTTAACAAATCACTGACATGTCCAGTAGATAATGTTCCAATGTTCAAAGACCCAATAGATAAAAAATTGGAGTCTTTACTAAAATCTGCTTTCTCTACAGCAAGCATGGTGACACAACCTGCGGTAGCAGCGATTGGAGTCTGCCAAGCAGTGAAAGATCAGTTGAAACAAGTCTTAAGGGACTTACCAGATCAGCAGGCTCTTGCCCTAGCTGACCTGCCTAGAGCCTTGTGTTTTGCGGTGGACGCCATAAAGGATACAATCCAACAGGCCTCCCGCTTTACGCTGTCTATAGTACATATGCGTAGGCTTCTGTGGCTCAAAAACTGGTCTGCTGAAGCTCCCTGTAAAAAACTGCTGGTTAGCTTCCCATTTCATGGAGAACGCTTATTTGGAGAAGATCTGGACAAATATATCCAGAAAATTTCTGCCGGTAAAAGTTCACTCTTACCGGTTAAGAACAAGGGTAGAAGTCTTTCTTTTAGGAGGCCTACTTCTCCAGTCCCTGGCACATTGGCTGTGAAACAGTTCCGACGGCCTCCGCGGTCAAATCCAGGGGGCAGAAATCAGGGACAATCACAGGGTAACAAGAAACCCTGGGTCAAGAGAGGTACAAAACCTCCCCCTAAGTCATGAAGGGTTGCCCCCACTCAATCGGGTGAGGGGAAGACTTCAGTTGTTCACAGAGACCTGGCGGGACACCATCAGAAATGGGTGATCTCCGCAGTAAGTCTGGGATACAGGCTGGAGTTAAAAGACATTCCTCCTGCCCATTTTATAAGGTCAAACGTGCCAAGCGATCCCCAGAAGAGTGGATCCCTCCTTCTGGCACTAGAGCAACTATTGCCCCAAGGGTAATCATGAAGGTTCCCTTGGAAGAAAACGGGTTCGGGTTTTACTCGAACCTTGTCACAGTCCCCAAACCAAATGGGGACATGAGGCCCATATTAAATATAAAAGGGCTAAACAAGTTCCTACATATCAGGACTTTTTCGGATGGAGTCGATCCGATCGGTGGCCACCGCCCTACAAGGGCAGGAATGGTTAGCCTCGATCGACATAAGGGATGCTTATTTGCATATTCCCATCTGTCCGGCCAACCAGAAATTTCTACGCCTTGCAGTAGAAGGGCGCCATTTTCAGTTCAGAGCCTTACCTTTCGGTCTGGCCACGGCACCACGAGTGTTCACAAAAATGTTGGCCCTACGATTGGCCAAACTAGGAACACAAGGTGTAACGATAATGGCATATCTAGACAACTTGTTGCTGATAGACCACTCAGTGAAAAAAACTAGAAGTGGTCGTTCACAAGACAATCAAGTATCTGGAATCTCACGGTTGCATTATCAACCGAGACAAGTCAGCCCTAAAACCAGTCAAAAGCCTGGAATACTTGGGGGCTAAGACTGGATTCAAATCAGAGAAAGATTTTCTTACCTCCAGAGAAGGTGTCGTCTTTGAAAGATTTGACCCACTTAGTGGGTACAAAAAAGAAAAACCATCCATACGCCTGTGTATAAGGCTGCTGGGAAAAATGGTGGCTTCATTCGAAGCGGTACCCTACGGTCAATTCCATTCAAGGAACTTGCAGAGGGCCATACTGTCAGCCTGGAACAAAAAAGTTCAGGCTTTAGACTTACCAATGTCCCTGTCCCCTTCCGTTCGCAAGAGCCTCCATTGGTGGTTGGTACCAGAATCTGGAAAAAGGGAAACCCTTCAGTCCGGTTTCTTGGAAGGTGGTCACTACAGATGCCAGCCTCATAGGCTGGGGGGGGCAGTACTGGAGCAATGGTCTCTCCAGGGCAAGTGGTCAGAAGCAGAGAAGGCCCTGCCCACCAATCTCTTAGAGATACGAGCAGCCCGGTATGCCCTAGTAGCATGGACATCCAAACTCCAAGGGTCACCTGTCAGAATTCAATCAGACAATGCCACAGCAGTGGCATATATCAATCACCAGGGTGGCACCAGGAGTCGTGCAGCCCAGAGGGAAGCGAATTGCATCCTGGAATGGGCAGAAAGGTATGTCACAGCCATATCCGCGGTTTTCATCCCAGGAGTGGAAAATTGGAGAGCGGACTTTTTAAGTCGCCAGCAATTATGCCCGGGGAATGGTCTCTTCACCCCGAGGTTTTCCAGGCAATATGCCAGCGGTGGGGAACACCGGATGTAGATCTGCTAGCATCCAGATTCAACGCAAAGGTGGACAGATTTGTGTCTCGCACAAAGGATCCCCTAGCTTGCGGTTCGGATGCCCTAGTGTTCCCTTGGGATCAGTTCAAACTGATATATGCATTCCCACCGCGATTAATCCGCAGAATCAGGGTAGAAAAGAAACCAGTGATTCTGGTGGCTCCAGCGTGGCCCCGAAGGGCATGGTACGCGGAGATTGTAAAAATGTCAGTGGGAAGTCCTTGGACCCTCCCACATCGTCCGGACCTGCTTTCGCAAGGACCGATATACTACCCTTCCTTACCAGCCCTAGGTTTGACGGCCTGGCTATTGAAGCCCACATTCTAAAAAAGAGAGGGCTCTCTAATCCTGTGGTATCTACCATGATCAATGCCAGGAAGCCGGTATCCAGGCAGATCTATTATAGGATCTAGAAGGCGTACATCACGTGGTGTGAGGCCAGGAAATGGCATCCACGTAAGTACGTAATAGGTAGGATTCTGGACTTCCTACAGTGGGCTGTAGATAGGAAGCTTGCCTTGAGTACTATCAAGGGTCAGAGGGCCTTGTCAATATTTTTTTTCAAAGGCCCTTGGCTTTGCATTCATTAGTCAAAGCTTTCATACAAGGAGTGATGCGTATTAGCCCTCCGGTTAGTATTCCCATATGTCCATGGGACTTAAACCTGGTTCTGTCGGTTCTACAGAAACAACCATTTGAACCATTGCGGCACGTTTCCTTGGTTCTTTTCACCAGGAAATTGATTTTCTTAGTAGCTATTTGTTCGGCTAAAAGAGTATCGGAATTAACCGCCTTGTCCTGTAAGGAGCCATATCTGGTTATCCATAAGGACAGAGTAGTATTACGTCCTCATCCAGCCTTTCTTCCTAAGGTGGTATCGAGGTTCTATTTGAACCAAGATGTGGTTCTTCCTTCCTTTTTCCCCAAACCTAGTTCAGTAGAGGAAAAGTTATTGCATTCTTTGGATGTAGTAAGAGCAGTTAAAGCTTATCTAAAAGCCACTGCTCAGATTCGCAGAACGGATACTTTGTTTGTTCTGCCGGAAGGCCCCAGAAAGGGTCAGGCAGCATCAAAAATCTACTTTAGCCAAGTGGATTCGACAGGTCATAATACAAGCCTATGGCTTGAAAAGGAGACCGCCTCCGTTCAAAGTTAGGGCGCACTCCACAAGAGCAGTTGGAACTTCATGGGCAGTGCATCACCACGCCTCCCTGGCTCAAGTCTGTAAGGCCACAACATGGTCCTTAGTACACACGTTTACTAGGTTCTACCAGGTAGACGTCAGAAGTCAGGAGGATGTCGCCTTTGGGCGCAGTGTGTTGCAGGCCGCAAAAGAGCCTCATGCCTGATGGCGCCCAGCTTATGTATCCCTCCCCTCATTTGGCATTGCTTTGGGACGTCCCATTAGTAATGACTAAGTCGCTCTGTGTCCCGTGATGTACGAAAAAGAAAAAGGGATTTTTATAACAGCTTACCTGTAAAATCCTTTTCTTGGAGTACATCACGGGACACAGAGCTCCCACCCCTCTTTTTGGGACACTTATTGCTTGGCTACAAAACTGAGGTGCTCCCGGATGGGAGGGGCTTATATAGGGGAGGGTACTTCCGGTTTGGAATTGGCCAGTGCCAACACCTGAAGGTAATCTATATAACCCATTAGTAATGACTAAGTCGCTCTGTGTCCCGCGATGTACTCCAAGAAAAGGATTTTACAGGTAAGCTGTTATAAAAATCCCTTTTTTTGGTATTAAAATAGAAACGTAATAAGCGTACATTGATTGGTTTGCGCAAAAGTTATCGCGTCTACAAAATAGGGAATAGATTTATGACATTTTTATGGCATTTTTATTATTTTTTTTATTTTTACTAGTAATATTGGTGAACTGTGATTTTTAGCAGGACTACAACATTGCGGTGGACAGATCGGACACTTTTGACACATTTTTGGGACCATTGACATTTATACAGTGATCAGTGCTATAAAAATGCACTGATTACTGTGTAAATGTCACAGAAAGGGAAGGGGTTAACACTAGGGGGCGATCAAGGGGTTAAAGGTGTTCCCTTGTGTGTGTTTCTAACTGTGGGGGGGGTATCACTGACTAAAGGAGGCGACAGATCGCTGTTCCTACTAGTAGGAACAGACGATCTGTCTCTCCTATCCTGTCAGAACAGGGATTTGTGTGTTTGCGCGTGCCTACTATAGCTGTTTAAAGGGCTGACGTACAGCTACAGCCCCTAATCTACATGCAGGCCGCTGGATGCATGGCTTTCAATGTTTTTTGTTTTTTTTTAGCACATGATTAGAGGTGGGCTAGGGGTTGGGTCGGGGGGAGGGCTGCGCTCTGAGCCCACTCAGTGACAGTAGCAAATTAATATTCGGTATTGCCTTCCCTGTTTTTCTCCCAGCTAATCAGGAAGTGGGTCTTGAGACCTGATTGACCGAGAGGAGAAACTACCTTTTTGGCCGCCGAGGAGGAGATGCAGTGGGAAGCTGCTGAGGAGGAGACGCAGGGGGAAGCCGCTGAAGCTGTCAGCGACCTAGATGGAGTGAGTGCGGGGCTGAGGGTGGACGGGTGAGCGACGGGGGGGTTGTGTAGTGTATTGCCGAGCGACGGGGGGGGAGGGTTGAAAGACAGACGGACCAAACAGGAGGGTAAGGGATGGGGGGTTTGACTGACGGATGGACTGAAGGAGAGGGGGTGGCAGGTGGTTTGTTTGCTGCCCCTCTCCCAAAAAAGAAATGGAGCACCAGTCGCCACTGTGGTTTACCTTAATTAAAATACTTATTTTTTTCTCAGGGTGGGTTTCCTAATGATAACAACTGTGAACCATACCTGTGTAATGGTTATTGAAATTGCCACATGTAGTGCTTATATGACACCCATGTGACAGGGTGACAAAGCAGGGTGTTGTCATCATAAATAGGAATGAGCCGAACACCCCCCCGTTCGGTTCGCACCAGAACCTTCGAACGGACCGAATGTTCGCACGAACTTTAGAACCCTATTAAATACAATGGACGCGAACTTTCAAAATCTAAAGTGCTAATTATAACGCCTAATATGCATGTTATTGTCCTAAAAAGGGTTTGGGGACCCGGGTCCTGCCCGAGGGGACATGTATCAATGTAAAAATAATCTTTTAAAACTGTTGTTTTTTCGGGAGCAGTGATTTTACCTGGGGGGTGTCTAAAGTATGCCGGTGAAGTGGCACGTGTTTCCTTTGTTTAGAACTGTCCCTGCACAAAATGACATTTCTAAAGGAAAAAAAGCCATTTAAAACTGCTTGCGGCTTTAATGTAATGTCTGTAATGTCTGGTCCCGGCAATATGGATGAAAATCATTTAGAAAAATGGCATGGCTTTGGTGGTGTTGCTGGTGCCACAACACTGTAAGCCCTCACAGTTACTCTTGGTGGGTGCAGGAATGGGCCCTGCTGTGAAATATTAGAGCAAGAATGTTGAACAGGGGCTGAAAAATTGGGCCTTATGCACTAGTGCTGGTGCCACAACACTGCAACCCCTCACAGATAGTGTACTTAGAGCGCAGCAATGAGCCCTGTTGCAAAGTATTGCATCAAAAATTTAGGCTTTAGGTGAATGCTATGCAAAGCACACAGTAGTACACTAAGTGAAACACTGACTGTCTGCAGCTAGCACAATCACCGGTCCACCTGTCACAGTATAGAGAATAACTGTATCCAGGTGAGCTTTAGGTGATCGCTATGCAAAGGACACAGTAGTTCACTAAGGCCCATTTCACACTGGGGCGGTTTGCAGGCGCTATTGTGCTAAAAATAGCGCATGCAAACCGAGCCTAAACAGTGGCTGCTGTCTCTCCAATGTGAAAGCCTGAGGGCTTTCACACTGGAGCGGTGCGCTAACAGGATGTGAAAAAAGTCCTGCTAGCCGCATCTTTGAAACGGTGAGAGGAGCGGTGTGTTTACCGCTCCTACACCGCTCCTTCCCATTGAAAGCAATGGGAAACCGCGGTAATACCACCGGCAATGTGCCTCTACAGAGGTGCATTGTGGGCGGTATTAACCCTTTTTCGTCCGCTAGCAGGGGTTAAAACCGCACCGCTAGCAGCCGAATACCTCCGCAATTCTGACGGTATAGCGCCGCTAAAAATAGCGGCGCTATACCACCACCGCACCAGTGTGAAACCAGCCTCAGTGAAACACTGAGGCTGGTTTCACACTGGGGCGGTGGGTGCGGTGGTGGTATAGCGCCGCTATTTTTAGCGGCACTATACCGTCGGAATTGCAGAGGTATTCGGCCACTATCGGACGAAAAAGGGTTAATACTGCCCGCAATGCGCCTCTGTAGAGGTGCATTGCAGGCTGTATTACCGTGGTTTCCCATTGCTTTCAATGGGAAGGAGCAGTGTAGGAGCGGTAAACACACCGCTCCTCTCACCGCTCCAAAGATGCGGCTAGCAGGACTTTTTTTCACATCCTGTTAGCGCACCGCTCCAGTGTGAAAGCCCTCAGGCTTTCACATTGGAGAGACAGCAGCCGCTGTTTATGCTCGGTTTGCAGGCGCTATTTTTAGCACAATAGCGCCTGCAAACCGCCCCAGTGTGAAAGGGGCCTGACTGTCTGCAGTTAGCACAATCACCTGCCTGCCTGTCACAGTATAGAGACTAACAGGAACGGATCTATCTAAATTCAATACAGTGTATAAATATATATACAACACCTAGGATGCATATATATCCTCTACACACTGTAACAGAAGCTAACTGACTCGCCTGCCTGCTCTATCTAACTCAATATAAATGACACTGTCTATCTCTCTGTAACTGCCTCTTTCACAAACGCCAACACACTACACAAGGCCGACTTCCAGGCGGCCCTATATAGTGTGGGGCGTGTACTAAACCCCCTGAGCCATAATTGGCCAAAGCCACCCTGGCTTTGGCCAATTACGGCTCTCCGTTTTTTCCGCGCTGTGATTGGCCAAGCATGCGGGTCATAGTGCATGCTTGGCCAATCATCAGCCAGCAATGCACTGTGATGCCGCAGTGAATTATGGGCCGTGTCGCGCAACACAAATTTAGCGCAAACGGACCATAAAGTTCGTTCTTCGTCGAACGATCGAACGGCCGATGTTCGAGTCGAACGGCCGATGTTCGAGTCGAACGTGTGTTCGACTCGAACGCGAAGCTTATCCCTAATCATAAACAGGAAATGCCTGAATAAGGGCATTTGTGACAGGAATATTAGGTATTTTGATGATAACTGAAAAATGTAGAAAATAAAATGAAATAAAATATCACTTTTCAAATTACATTAACATAAAAGCTGGAGATTTTTGTGATTGGGTTCACATACACTTATATAGGAGAAGTGCAGCCAAAGGTCTTTTGGCTGTACTTCTCCTGTGGATCACAGGAGTGCAGTTAGTTCTGCACTCCTGTGACCCATTTTCAGCAGACAGCGGGCTGAAATCTGCTCTCTGCTGACGTCACAGAGCCGGTCTAGGCTCAGGCAAGATCACAACACTGGGGTCAGGATCCGCCCACATGCTTGGACCGGTATCCAGCTCAGCCTGTCAGCGAGCCGCTGAGAGCCTGAGCAGACCATTTCACAGTTCAGCACTGTTAAGTGAGCAAGGAGCAGGGAGCTGTGAGAATCGGGCCATCTGCAGAGTTTGAGTGCTCGGTTCTCAGTGTTAGAGCCGGCGGGGGACAGATGCAGCGTCAGATCGATGCTGCATCCACCTAGGTAAGTATGATTCTGCAAATATCCCAAACCCCATACTTCTCTTTTAATTCATTTAGACATGGTGTGCATAGTTACCAACATTGCAAAAAAAAATCTGGGACACTTGTTTGCATGTAGGCGGAGCCTTGCTATAATTAGGGGGTGGGGCATTCATTTGTAGGCGTGTCACACCCGTGCATCAGGTGCCTTCTCAGCAGAGTCCATCCTTGCATCAGGTGCCTCCCCAGCAGAGTCCGTCCTTGCATCAGGTGCTTCCCCAGCAGATTCCGTCCTTGCATCAGGTGCTTCCCCAGCAGTCCGTCCTTGCATCAGGTGCTTCCCCAGCAGAGTCCGTCCTTGCATCAGGTGCAACACGCACTACACTGATTACTACAACACGCACTACACTACACTACACTGTTCACTACACCACCCACTACACTGATTACCACTACACTACACTAACTACTACACTACACTGATTAATACACTACATCAGGGGTCTCCAAACTTTTTACTTCGAGGGCCACATTGTATATTTTACAGATATTCGTGGGCCAAAAAAAAAGAAGTTATTTATAAATGAATCCCCAGCCATGAAAGAGAATAGAATTTAAAAAAAGGCTGCCATCAGCAGGGCTGGATGGTGCACCTGTATCCTCCGCCTGCACCTAAATGCCAGAGTCTTGTGCACCAGGGCTAAACATTAAGTGTGCATGAGGCCTTACATCAGTGTTCCTGTCAGAGCCTCCCTGCCCATTTGTGTCCCCAGCATATTCTCCCCACACAATTAGGGGTGAGCTCGGTGTTCGAGTCGAACGCATGTTCGACCCGAACATCGCCTGTTCAGCGAAACAAGAACTTTGTGGGCCGTTCGCGCCAAATTCGTGTGACGCGAACGGCCCACAATGCACTGCGCCATCGCACTGCATTGCCGGCGCTGTGATTGGCCAAGCATGCACTGTGACCCCGCATGCTTGGCCAATCACAGCGCCGGCAGCGAGGAGAGCCATAATTGGCCACAGGCCTTGTGTAGTGTGTTCCGGCGTGCAGGGAAAGAGCTACATAGGCAGGGACAGTGTGTTCTACAGTGTGTTCTTTTCTCAGGCATCTGCAGGAGTTAGTGGGTGTTGTGTGCCTCCAGTGCAGTATACACCTGTATCTACCCTTTATTGCTGTTCTCTAAGCTAGATAGGCAGGCAGGGACAGTGTATTATTTTCTCAGGCATCTGCAGGAGTTAGTGGGTGTTGTGTGCCTCCAGCGCAGTATACACCTGTATCTACCCTTTATTGCTGTTCTCTAAGCTAGATAGGCAGGGACAGTGTGTTCTTTTCTCAGGCATCTGCAGGAGTTAGTGGGTGTTGTGTGCCCCAGCACAGTATACACCTGTATCTACCCTTTATTACTGTTCTATAAGCTAGAAAGGCAGGCAGGGACAGTGTGTTATTTTCTCAGGCATCTGCAGGAGTTAGTGGGTGTTGTGTGCCCCAGAACAGTATACACCTGTATCTACCCTTTATTACTGTTCTATAAGCTAGATAGGCAGGGACAGTGTGTTCTTTTCTCAGGCATCTGCAGAAGTTAGTGGGTGTTGTGTGCCCCAGCACAGTATACACCTGTATCTACCCATTATTGCTGGTGTTCTCTAATAAAGGCATCTGCAGGAGTTAGTGGGTGTTGTGTCCCTCCAGCACAGCACAGTATACACCTGTATCTACCCTTTATTGCTGGTGTTCTTTAATAAAGGCATCTGCAGGAGTTAGTGGGTGTTGTGTCCCTCCAGCACAGCACAGTATACACCTGTATCTACCCTTTATTGCTGGTGTTCTCTAATAAAGCCATCTGCAGGAGTTATTGGGTGTTGTGTCCCTCCAGCACAGCACAGTATACACCTGTATTCACCCTTTATTGCTGGTGTTCTCTAATAAAGGCATCTGCAGGAGTTAGTGGGTGTTGTGTCCCTCCAGCACAGCACAGTATACACCTGTATCTACCCTTTATTGCTGGTGTTCTCTAATAAAGGCATCTGCAGGAGTTAATGGGTGTTGTGTGCCTCCAGCACAATATACACTACTCCAATTCCTGGTTTTCCCATCTCCCTGCAGTCCATTGCTATGTCTGGAAGGCCAACAAGAAGAGGCAGACAGTCAGGAGCCAATAAAAGAGGGCAAGCAGGCTCTGTGTCTAGAGACAACAAGGCTGGTCGTGGACGCGGTGCATCGTCATCAGCACGTGGCCATGGGACACGCTTGTCCTTATTTTCGGCAGCTGAACGTGTTGAGCCGCATCATGCCGAAGACTTGGTAGAGTGGATGACCAAGCCCTCCTCCTCCTCCTCATCCTCTCTCACCCAGGCTCAGGGTACTGGCAAAGCAGCTGCCAAAGCGTCCTCTTCCCTCGTATCAATGTCATCATCAGTCACTCCTTCCCTAGACCCACCATGTCCTCCTGAGGAGTCCCCCGAACTGTTTGAGCACAGTGTTGGGTACATGCTCCAGGAGGATGCCCAGCGTTTTGAAGGGTCTGATGATGATACCCAGCTAGAGGAAGGCAGTAGCGTGAGCGCAGAGAGAGGGGATGCTCAAGAAGAACAGCAATCTGGCAGTCATGTTCCAGCAGCTGCAGCATACTGCCAGATTGGCTCCAGTGATGAGGAGGGAGGGGATGATGAGGTCACTGACTCCACGTGGGTGCCTGATAGGAGAGAGGAGGAGGAGGAGGATAAGGAGGAGGCACATCATCAACGAGGCAGGATGCCCTCCGGGGGCCAGCGTAAGGGCACCACACCGACTGAATCACACCGCAGAGCTCCGTCTGTGCAGGGCACTGCCTCTGCTCGTTATTCCAAAAGTTCTTTGGTGTGGGGCTTTTTTGAGTCGAGTGCATCAGATCGCACTGCTGCTATTTGCAACATATGTCTCAAGCGTATCTCGCGTGGCCAAAACATCAGCCGCTTGGGCACTACATGCTTGACCAGACATCTGTTGACCTGCCATGCAGCTCGTTGGCAAGCGTACCTTAAAGACCCACACCAAAGAACAAAGCGGACCTCTCCTTGCTCCGCATCAGCTTGGATCTCAAACCCCACTATACCTTCAGTCCTCTCTGAAACCTGCACTGAGAGGAATGAAGGTGTAGAATTAGGTGTGTCACAGCCAAGTACTTGCGGGCACTCTGCTAGCAGTACACTGACGTCCGATTGTAGCAGGCAAATTTCCCTGCCCCAGCTGATGGACCGTCGAAAGAAGTTCACTCCCAGCCATCCACATGCCCAGAGGTTGAATGCTAGCTTGGCTAAATTGCTAGCACTTCAACTGCTGCCTTTTCAGTTGGTAGACTCGGCCCCCTTCCGTGAGTTTGTGCAATGTGCGGTTCCTCAGTGGCAGATTCCCAAACGCCACTTTTTCTCACGGAAGGTGATTCTGGCTCTCTACCGGCATGTGGAAGGCAATGTCCATGCCTCGCTGGACAGGGCGGTCAGCGGTAAGGTGCATATTACCGCTGACTCAAGGTCCAGCAGGCATGGACAGGGACGTTACCTTTCTTTCACAGCCCATTGGGTCACTCTTTTGGCAGCTGGGAAGGATGCAGGACAAGGTGCAGTAGTGTTGGAGGTTGTTCCGCCGCCACGCCTCCAAAATGCTACTACTGGTTGTGACACACCTCTCTCCTCCACCCCTCCTCTTCTTCTTCCTCCATGGCCTCTTCCTGTGCTTTGTCCTCTGAACCAGCGGTGCTCCGTAGGCGTTCAAGGGGCTACGCAAGTACGCAGGCAAAAAGATGCCATGCCGTGCTTGCGCTGGTGTGTTTGGGGGACAGGAGCCACACTGGGGCAGAGGTTCTGTCAGCTATGCAGGGGCAGGCCGAGAGGTGGTTGACGCCACGCCAGCTTAAGCCAGGAATGGTGGTTTGCGACAATGGCACCAACCTCCTCTCCGCCCTCTGACAGGGACAACTGACCCATGTGCCCTGTGTGGCTCATGTCCTTAACCTGGTGGTGCAGCGGTTCTTGGGCAGGTACCTGGGCTTACAGGATGTCCTGAGGCAGGCCAGGAAAGTCTGTGTACATTTCCGCAGATCATATAATGCCAGTGCTCGGCTGGCTGAGCTGCAAAAGGAGTTGAACATGCCCAAGAACCGCCTTATATGTGATATGCCCACCAGGTGGAACTCAACGTTGGCCATGCTGCAGCGGCTGCACACGCAGCAGAGGGCCATCAATGAGTACCTGTGCGACTACGGCACCAGGACAGGGTCAGGGGAGCTCGGGTTTTTTTCACCACGCCAGTGGGGCATGATCAGTGATGCATGCACTGTCCTGGCACCATTTGAGGAAGCCACGAGGATGGTTAGCAGTGACAGTGCATGCATCAGTGACACTGTACCTCTTGTCCACCTGTTGGAGCATACGCTGCGTGGAATAATGGACAGGGCACTTGAGGCAGAACAGAGGCAGGAAGAGGAGGACTTCCTTGAATCTCAAGGCCCCCTTTTCCCAGACAGTGTTCCTTCTGTCCCACCCATCGCACAGGAAGAGGAGGAGGAGGATTGTGTCAGCATGGAGGTGGAGCCTGGCACTCAGCATCAACAGCAGCAGTCTTTTAGGGATGATTTACAGTCCCAAGAAACCCGTGGACTTGTACGTGGCTGGGAGGAGTTGGCTGCGGATCATGTCGTCCTTAGTGACCCAGAGGACTCCGGACCAAATGCCACAGCTAACATACGCTGCATGGCCTCCCTGATCCTGCAAAGTCTGCGGAAGGATCCTCGTATTCTTCGGATCAAGGAGAGGGACCATTACTGGCTGGCCACTCTCCTTGATCCACGGTACAAGGGTAAGGTTGCGGACCTTATCTTACCGTCGCAGAGAGAGCAGAGGATGAGACATCTCCGGGAGGCCTTGCAGAAAGGTCTGTGCAACGCGTTCCCAGAGACTGGGAGGTTACAAATTCCTGGTCCTGGACAACGAGTTGCTGAGGCTTCGGTCAGTCAAAGAAGGAGCGGTGGGGAAGGTGGCCGTCTGACTGATGCGTTCAGCCAATTTTTTAGTCCGCAGCCCCAAGGTATGATCGGTTCCCACAACCATTGCCAGTGTCTGATATACATGGTGCAGGAATACCTAGGGGCAAGGTCAGACTTGGACACCTTTCCCACCGAAAATCCTCTGGCTTACTGGGTCTTGAGGATGGATCACTGGCCTGAGCTTGCACAGTTTGCAATTGAGCTACTGGCCTGTCCTGCATCCAGCGTTCTTTCGGAACGCACATTCAGTGCTGCTAGAGGCTTTGTCACGGATCACAGGGTGTGCCTGTCCACCGACTCGGTTGATCGACTGACCTTCATAAAGATGAACCAGTCTTGGATCACCACCAGCTACCAAGCACCTGAAGCTGATATAACAGAATAATTTGTTTTGAAATGTCACATCCCTTCAAGACTGCCTATGCCGATGCTGAGTGACTGTCCTGTTATGTTGACTGACTATCCTCCTCCTCCTCAATGATCCGATTCCTGATGATAGTTTGGAAGAACATTTTTGTTTCTGGGTGCCGCCACCAGTTCCTTAGGCCCAATTTTTCAGCCCCTGTTTAACAGGGGCATGTAATTACAATTTTTTATGCAATGCTTTGCAGCAGGGCTAATTCCTGCACTCCAACTAGAGTATCTGGGAGAGGTTGCAGTGTCGTGGCACCAGCACCAGTGCCTAAGGCCCAATTTTTCAGCCCCTGTTTAACAGGGGCGTGTAATTACAATTTTTGATGCAATACTTTGCAACAGGGCTCATTGCTGTGCTCCAAGTACAGTATCTGTGAGGGGTTGCAGTGTTGTGGCACCAGTGCCTAAGGCCCAATTTTTCTGCCCCTGTTTAACAGGGGCGTGTAATTACAATTTTTGATGCAATACTTTGCAACAGGGCTCATTGCTGTGCTCCAAGTACAGTATCTGTGAGGGGTTGCAGTGTTGTGGCACCAGTGCCTAAGGCCCAATTTTTCTGCCCCTGTTCAACAGGGGCATGCAATTACAATTCTTGATCTAATAATTAACAGTAGGGCCCATTCATGCGCCCACCAAGAGTAACTGTGAGGGCTGACAGTGTTGTAGCACCAGCACCACCACCAAAGGCCCTAATTTTTCCTACCACTGTTCAACAATGGCATGTAATTACAATTCCTGATATAATAGTTCACAGCAGGGCGTTCCAGCGCCCACCAAGAGTAACTGTGAGGGCTTACAGTGTTGTGGCAACACCACCACCACCACCACCACCAAAGGCCCAATTTTTCTGCCCCTCTTCAACAGGGGCATGCAATTACAATTCTTGATCTAATAATTAACAGTAGGGCCCATTCATGCGCCCACCAAGAGTAACTGTGAGGGCTGACAGTGTTGTTGCACCAGCACCACCACCAAAGGCCCAATTTTTCCTACCACTGTTCAACAATGGCATGTAATTACAATTCCTGATATAATAGTTCACAGCAGGGCGTTTCAGCGCCCACAAAGAGTAACTGTGAGGGCTCACAGTGTTGTGGCAACACCAACATGTAAGGGGCAAATTTCAGCAGAGTATATACGGCAGGCCCCTACTTTCAAACATCCAGCTTAAAAACGACTCCTACTTGCAAACGGAAGGAGACAAAAGGAAGTGAGAGGAAATCTACCCCTAGGAAGGAAAATTCTCTCCTGTAAAAGTTAATATGGGAAAATGGTGTCTCCTCTCTACTGATGCTTTATCACCAATCCTTGTTTCAATAAAAACCCCACTTTTCCAAAAACATTTGTCATTGGGACGGAAAGTGAGGTGAAATGTTCTGAACAGGTGCACAGACAGCAAAACAAATGTTACAGGGGTGATAACCCTTCCCTATGTTTTCCAAAAAGCTTAAAAATATATTTTTTGGCTGGAGCTACACTTAAACAATGTACCTGTTCAAAATTACAAACAGATTTTACTTAAGAACAAACAGTCCCTGTCTTGTTTGCACCGCATGTATACTGCTGTTTACAGTATATAGGGCCTTTTTTTATTTTGGGTGCGGGGTTCCCCTTAATATCCATACAAGACCCAAAGGGGCTGGTAATGGGTTGGGGTAGGGGGGGTGGTGATGGGGTAGCCATGCCATTTTTTTCAAAGATTTTCATCCACATTGCCAGGACAAGACATGACATTAAAGTCGCAAGCAATTTTAATTGTTTTTTTTTCCTTTAGAAATGTCATTTTGTGCAGGGACAGTTCTAAACACGGGAAACACATGCCACTTCACAGGCATACTTTAGACACCCCCCAGGTATGATATTTAAAGAAATATTTCACTTTTTTTTTTCACTTTATGCATCATTAAAATGACTGCTCCCGAAAAAACGGCAGTTTTTAAAACTTCTTTTTGCAATGATACCTGTCCCCTGGGGTAGAACCCGGGTCCCCAAACCCTTTTTAGGACAATAACATGCATATTAGCCGTTATATTTAGCACTTTAGATTTTGAACGTTTGCGTCCATTGTATTTAATAGGGTTCTAACGTTCGCGCGAACTTTCGGTCCGTTCGCAGGTTCTGGTGCGAACCGAACCGGGGGGTGTTCGGCTCATCCCTACACACAATTGTATCCTCATCAGACTCTCCCTACATGCTTGTGTCCCCATTAACACCCCCTCTTGTACATTTCTGTTCGCATCACAGCCACTCCCCACACATTTGTGTCCCCTCAGAGCCACCTCCCCATACCCATTAAAACCCTTCTTGCCCATGTCCCAATCAGCGCCCCCACGTGTGTATCCCATATCAGAGTGTGTATCCCACATCAGAGTCCCCCCCACATTTGTGTCCCCCATCAGAGCCCCTTCACACTTGTGTCCCCCATTAGAGCCCCCTCCACACTTGTGTCCTCCATCAGAGCCCCCTCCACACTTGTGTCCTCCATCAGAGTCCCCTCCACACTTGTGTCCCCCATCAGCCCCCCCTGAACATCTGCTTTCCCATCAAAGCACCCTCACTACATTTGTGTCCTCCTTCACAGCCCCACACACAATTTTGTCCTCCATCAGAGTTCCCTCCGCACATTCCTTTCCCCATCATCGCCTGCTATTTTCCCAATAGATCAGTGTGTTGCTTAGGCTCCTTTCACACTTATACGACTTCAAAGTCGTGCGATTTTACCGTGATTCGCGGCCGCAATTTTGACAAGACAGTCATACGACTGTGGATCAGACTTTGCCCCACGACTTGAAGTACGACTTCAACGAGCAGGGACGTGACTTTGATCCCCCAATAATTAGGGGGAACTCCACGCCAATATTTTTTGAAAAAAACAAAAACGGCATGGGTTCCCCCTTCATTGGCATACCGGGCCCATCGGTCTGGTAAGGGTTTTATGGGGAACCCCTGCTGGAAAAACGGCGTGGGGTCCCCCGCAAAATCCATACCAGATCCTTATCCGAGCACCAGCCCGGCCGGTCAGGAATAGGGTGGGGACGAGCGAGTGCCCCCCCGTCCTGAGCTGTACCAGGCCGCATGCCCTCAACATGGGGGGGGTGGGTGCTTTGGGGCAGAAGGGGCCCTGCGCCCCCACCACCCCAAAGCACCTTGCACCCATGTTGATGAGGACAAGGGCCCCTTCCCGACAACCCTGGCCATTGGTTGTCGGGGTCTGCGGGCGGGGGCTTATCGGAATCTGGGAGCCCCCTTAAATAAGGGGGCCCCCAGATCCCGGCCCCCCACCCTATGTTAAAGAGTATGGGGTACATCGTACCCCTACACATTCACCTGGAATAAAAAGTGTAAAAAAAAAACCACACTAGACAGGTTTTTAAAGTAAATTATTAGGCAGCTCCGCGGGTCTTCTTCCAACTTCGGGGATCTCTTCTGACTCTCCAGCCTCTTCTCCCGCTCTCCGGTGCCTTCTCCGCGCTCTCCGGTTCTTCTCCCACTCTCCGGTGCTTTCTGCCTTCTGCCAGGCTCCACCGCTATCTTCTGCCAGCTTTTTTGCTAGCGGTGGCCCAGTCTTCTGCATCGTCTTCTCCCCTCTTCTCTTGTCCCGATGTTGACACAAAGCTCTCTACCGCTGTAATGCCGTGTGCGCGGTGCGCAATGATTTATATAGGCATGGGGTGTGGTCACCGGGTGATGTCACCCGGTGACCCCGCCTCTTATGACGTCACAGTCCCGGGGCATGATGGGACTGTGATGCCATAAGAGGCGGGGTCACCCGGTGACCAAGCCCCATGCCTATATAAATCATTGCGCATCGCGCACACGGCATTACAGCGGTAGAGAGCTTTGTGTCAACATCGGGACAAGAGAAGAGGGGAGAAGACGATGCAGAAGACCGGGCCACCGCTAGCAAAAGAGCTGGCAGAAGATAGCGGCAGAGCCCGGCAGAAGGCAGAAAGCACTCGAGAGTGGGAGAGGAACCTGAGAGTGCGGAGAAGGCACGGAGAGCGGGAGAAGAGGCAAGAGAGTCATAAGACTGCGTGTTTTAGGTGTTAAACACTCTATTCCCTATTTGGATTCTGACTGAATCCTCTCGGCTTGTTTGGCTTTATACAGCCAATCAAATGAAGGTAATTTCCATAAGTAAATTGATAACTTTCTTGCAGCAATTGAATATACAGTAAAATAGATGTTTGTATTAATATACAAAGTTAATGGAGAAAATATTTTGGAGTTCCCTCTTTTTTTGGAATATAACGTGTGGCTGCCACCTTGTGGTTTGTAGGCAGTAGTACTGTTAGGCATGCAAGTGCTATAGTATTTACTTTTTCGTTTATTTTTAAGTATTATGGTATGTAAAATGCCTTGAATTCATTGTGTTGCTTCTGTATAATCAAGATTTATTTGGGTTTAACTTTTTAGGGAGTTGTTATCAAATTCTCTCATGAAACAGCACAACTATGTCGTTGGAAACAGTATTGCTGTATTATCAGAGACAATGATGCCATATTACCACAGTCAGTAAAGCCACATAGCTTTCAACTGTCCCTGATTTACAGGGACTGTCCCTGATTCGGGAAAAAGTGTTTGTAAATTTTAAGGCTGCTTTCACACTGAAAGCGACTGGACGTCGGCGATAAAACGCCACTATTTTTAGCGTCAATTTACCATCGTTTTTGCGGCGCTTTACGGCCGCTAGCGGGGCGCTTTTAACCCCTGCTAGTGGCCGAAAAAGGGTTAAAAGCGCCCGCAAAGCGCCGCTGCAGCGGTGCTTTGCCGGCGGTTCGGCGGAGCTGCCCATTGATTTCAATGGGCAGGGGGGCTTTAGGAGCGGTGAGTTCACCGCTCCTAAAGCGCTGCAAAGAAGCTGCTGGCAGGACTTTTTCTGACGCCCTGCCAGCGCAGCGCCCCAGTGTGAAAGCACTCGGGCTTTCACACTGCGTTTGCAGCTGAGGCTTTTTTCAGGTGCATTACTATTTTTAGCGCTAAATCGCCTGAAAGACACCTCCAGTGTGAAAGGGGTCTAAAAGTCAGAATAAAGGAATAGTAGTGGTAAAAAAAGCACATCATTTTTTAAATTCTCCCATGGGGGGGGGCAGGGGATGTGTCCTATGCCTACATACTTTTGCTAATAGGTGTCCCTCATTCTCATCTCAAAAAGTTGGGAGGTATGTTACTGGAGCCAGTCAAACATTAGTATTTCTTCTAACTCTGGTGGCATAACACTGTTCAATAGTATCAATTCCTCGACAAACAGATTCACTGGAAAGCTGTCAATACTGTTATTGTATAATTGCGTCAGGAGTTAAACTTGATCTTTCCTCAATTACATGCCACATTCTGGTCCACAATTAAATCATTTGGAAGTTAAAGCAGAATTAAACCTCCTATTCTTTACACCCAAGAAAGCTGTCATCTAAGCCTCTGATCTGTAGTTGCCACGGTGCTGCACAATTGAGAGCTAACATAAAGTGGCTCTAAAGACAGAAGGTTTTTTTTACCATAAAGTGGTTGTAAAGGCTCAAGACTTTTTACCTTACTGCATTCTATGCAGTAAGGTAAAACAACTTCTGTTTGCAGCAGCCCCCTTCCAGTCCCCCTTAATAATTACTTGAACCCCATCTGGACCCAGCAATGTGCACAAGAGCAGTGGCTCTCCCAGGTCTCTTCCTCCTCATTGGCTGAGACAAAAGTGGGAGCCATTGGGTCCCACTACTATCAATAACAGCCAGTGAGCCAATGAGAAGAGAATTGAATTCAGCATTACATTTAACAAGAATCTGGACACGGGCAGATATCGCTAATCTAAATAGTGGACTGCTGCATAGTATTATTTTCCTGGGGACAAATTCCCTTTAAATGTAGATGGAAGATTTCTAAGGGATCATTGACCGCTGTGATTATAACACATGGTCCGTTCATCCAAATATGTATGTGAGAAAAACATCAAATATGATAATGAAAGTTAAAAAATATGGAGAACTACTTTAATAATGCAAACGCATCATAGAAACAGAGATTGAACCTATTTTTGGTGCACAGATAACAATAGATCAGAACATTATGATTATACTTCTTACATAGAATGCAGACACGGTTAATGAAATATTTAACACGACACATAAGTTGTGAAGCTTGTACGGTGGGAGGACGGTGGGAGGATCTATATAACTTACATCTGTTGCTAATAGTGGCATTGCAGCTTTAGGTATCCTGTTTAGGGCTCAGTAGACAATTAACAATTGATACCCAGCTCAAATAGCTCACTTGATATGTTTCTTTTTATTCTGTTATATTCAGATTCCCATGCTGTCACAGACTCAAAAAAGAAAGGGACAATCAACAACACAGCAGTTAAAATAGAATAAATAAAAATGAGAAAAAAGCCACGCTAAATAGTCCCAATTGAATTGTAAAATCCTTGATTGTTCAGCATAAATATTTCAATTCAATATATGAGGATGATATATGAAGATCCCTCTCACAATGACACCACATTGATTCACGTCATATAAGAGCACAGCCACCTTAAGAAAAACTTGCTTACCAGAAAGCAAGTAAAACAGGTGTGTGGCTATAGCCCAGCCAAGGCCTTGTACTTGCGCAGATTCTTGTATGGAGAATTGCACAGGATGGATCGCTGCACTGAGTCTCACACACCTAACAACCACTGTTGAGTCCAGTCTCATCACATTCATTAAAGGACCCAGAAAGAAAAACTGGCCATAGCATAATATTGTCTGCACTTTATTAAGTAAAAAAAGTAATGCACTTACATAAATTTGTTTAAAGCTTGCATAGATAAAAAAGCCGCCTGGCTAACAACAATCGCGTCTCCTCCATGTTACGAACAGAATGGGGACCTCAACACGTCCCTCCTTCCGACACATTTCATTATATGGTGACGTCGTCTTAGGGAACGGGCGGCGTGTTGACTCACCACCTTATATCACAAAGGCACATCTCGTTCTGAATGCCTAATGGCTGGCCACAAAGCGCCATTTTCGGTATGGGCATCCCTCACCTATTGAAGATCATGGCAGCCTAAACCTTCTTGAAAGTTTCAAAAATAAATGAATTTTAAAATATAAACTATAGCGCCATTATAAACTCTATTTCCATAAAGGGCCAAAGCAACTAAAAAAGGCTAAATAAAACATAACCAAAACAGGAACCCAAGTCTAGCATATTAATCCCTTACCCGGCTAAGATAGATTGATTATTATTCTCTGTAGTTATCGTAATACTAATCAAAAATTATTTTTTAAAATAAAAACTTTCTATATAGGAAATTAAAAATTGAAAATTAACCATACTCCCTGGTCTGAGCCTCATATTTGGGGGAATTAAAACACCCATAAGGAGCCCCTAGTGAGCAATGATTATATTAAATAAATGCTAGACCCCTTTAGTTATATGCATGCGGTTCCATAGGTACCCCCCCCCCCCCCCCGCATCAAGAAACTTATATTTTTAAACAGTATATTATAAAAATGGAAAATCAATATAGATTAAATTCGACCAGCAACCCCCAATGAACCATGTCTCTAAATTAAACACCCTCATATTAATTCATTATAAATTAATAAAATTTATATAAATATTTAAGAATAAATTCATGCTGAACTAATTGAGATTAATAATAAAGGCCTACACATGGGACTCAGATCAAGTATACAATACAATTCTTATGAGTTATCTATAAAAGCATTTACATCAACATTTATGTTTAACCCATGTGAAGCATAAGTCCTCAGCCTATGGATCCAGGACATTTCCAGTTTAGATATTTCCCTTACCAACAAAATTTTCCTCCAATGGGGAGACTATACTTATCAATACCCCAAAAAATTGTCTTGGAAGGGTCCTTATTATGTACCAGCAAATAGTGCTTGGACACTGAGTGGTTCCTAAACCTAGTTTTTATATTAGCAATTTGTTCGTTGAGGCAAACCTGTAGGGGGTGTTTAGTCCTCCCTACATACTGGAGCCCACATGGGCATTGTAATAAATAGACCACCCCAACTGTGGAGCATGTAATAAACGGCATGATGGTATGTTGCATCTGAGTGCTAGTAGATACAAACTGATAGTTCTTCTATGAGCACACCCACTCAGAGAGAAAACCCTACACCTCCTACATTGATAAAAACCTGTTAAATTGGTTAAAGAAGCTGGTTCTAATAATGGGGGGTTAAAAATGTTGGGGGCAATGCTATTCCTTAGTGATCGAGCCCCTTTAAAAGCCACCTGTGGTTTCTCTGGTAACACTGCCCTCAGCACTCAATCGTTGTTCACAATGTGCCAATGCTTAGAAATGATTTGTTTGATATTCCTATGTTGCATGGAATTTGTGGTAACAAAAGGGACCACTAAAGAGGAAAAAGCATTTGTTTGCGGGGGCCTATACTTAAGTAGAACCGCCGTTCTTTTGAATAGCAAGAACGCGGCGACGTCATCGACTACGATGAGCATGCGCTTGTCAGATTCGATGCCGTCGCTGCCGTCTTGCTACACCCTACACTACCCTTGTAAGCTACTACGCATGCGTCAAAGTCTCATCGAGCATGTGCGGGCTTACCTGGGACAGGTAAGCATACACACTCATGGTTTTCTCGGCAGGAAACACTCTGCCGAGAATCCCGACGAGAAAATAGAGAGCAGGTTCTCTATTTTTCTCATCGGGATTCCCATCAGTTTTCTCGCCGAGAAACCATACCCACGGCCGGTTTTCTTGGCAAAAAGCTCTCCCAGCAGCATTCTTGCCGAGAAAACCGGCCGTGTGTATGAGGCTTGAGTCTCATATATTGGCTCTTTGGCACCAACTTAAGCCAAAGCCCATAATGGTACCTTTAAGATGTGGTGGCTCCCTTCAGTCCACCTGACCTCCACCTATCCATCAGAATGCATGTGCTTCCATTGTGGAGTCTCTCATAAGCTAGAGATAGGAACAGAGATACCAGGGTGCCGTGACGAGGCTCTGTGGCTTACGCATGTATTTGCAAATGTGTGCAGACTAAACCCCTGTTTTAACGCATACTGTTAGATAGGTTGATTCGGTTGTCAGCGGGCTGGCCGCTGAGTAAAGCTTGGATATTTCCTTGGATTTATCCTTGGTCTTGTTTATACCATATTGGAAACTATGTACAGGAATGTAGGAGTTCCTACCAGTGGATTTTAAGAAAGTCGAAGTGACCAATCTATCACCTTTAAACCCCCCTGTCTTGGCGGAAAAACTTGTTGTTAAACCAGAAATAATTGTGGGAGGCTGCATACTCCAACAGTTCCATAATAAAGGACACCTGACACACAGGAAGTCCAGAATCTCGATCAAGAAAATCTTTCACTGCTTTCAATCCTTGATCGTGTGGTATTATTGTGTATAGGAAGGTGACATCCGCAGTCACCAACCATACACCTTGTTTAAGGGTAAACTCGGAGAGCAGATTAATGACATGTCGTGAATCCTTTATGAATGAAGGCATCTTACGAACCAAAGGTTGCAAAAAGAAATCAATATACCTACCTGATTTCTGTTGTTCACTTTCTACTAGATAAGGCGGGGCATACGTTGTTCTGCTATTCCTCCTGTTATTCCTCCTGGAAACTGATTGTTCAAAAGTTATACATTTTTGTTATTGGTTGATTCACATCTGTCTAGTTTGGAGCTGTAGCAGAGAGCCCTTTTACTCACCATGCTCAGATGCAGATGCAGGCCCCTTTAACTTGTTTTCCCACAGCTCCCTGGATTCCTGGAAACACCAAGGGAAGGTAAGCTCCTTAGCTTCCCTCCCTTAGGAGCTCAGAGAGGCTGCATCTGATAAAGTAGATGTGGCATGTGATCTGCTGCTAAATTAGCAGCCCTCCACTGTCAGAAATGGCATGCGGCCTGACAGGCAGAAGCCTAAAAGCACACAGCTTCTCAAGAAGACTAATCAACTCTGGGGAGTCCCTCTCCAATTGTTAACAGGGTACTCCAGTTTCAGTGGTTGGTACCCCGGATCCCTCCAGTTGTTTGCCTGTGGTACCAGAGCTACCCTGGACATCACTGTGAGGAATTCTGTTTATAAAGATAATTGCAATTGGTTTGTGTTCTGAGCTATTTTACTGAAGTAGTAATCCCATACCTCCCAACATTTGAACTTCAGAATGATCTCTGAATTTTAAAAGTTGGAAGGTATGGGATTACTATTTCAGTAAAACTTAAAGGAGGAAGTGACCTGCAGCAAAATGATGGTGTGGCCAAACTGTTAGCAGTGGGAGGAGCTTAAGGGTGAGGGGTACGCTGAGTAAAAACTGCAGGGCTGAAGAGTGCGCTATGTACAGAGTGCCAGGTCAAGGAGTGCACTGTGTACCGAGTATAGGGTTGAGGTGTATGCTACGAACAGAGAGCAGGGCTGAGAGGTGCACTATGTACTGAGTGCAAGGTTGAGGGGTGCGCTATATACTACATGCAGGGTTGATGGGTGTACTGTGTACTCATAAGTTCTCTCCCAATACAGAGCTCATCCCCCTTCCCCTATTCCAGTACAGAGCCTTCTTCCCCACAAATCCTCTCCCAAGAATGCATGAAAGAATGAGGCTGCAGCTATAATTTACCCACCCCGGAAGCCTGCACCTGTATCAGAAGGAGCTTCTGCCGTGGCCCTTGTAGATTCACCTTGTAGATTTCTCCTATAGAATGGTGCAGCTGTCAGGAGAGGATCACTGTCACTTGTAAATACAGAAGCAGCGCTATTTATATTTATAGGTGATAGTAGTAAGCAAGGAGGAGGCAGAAACTTGTGCCATGCAGTGCAACTCGCTGGAGCCAAGTGCTCTTGTTCCGGCACTTGGCCCCACTCCGGGACTCAGACTTGATTTGCATCAAATCCCGGGATGGTCCCGGTGAATCCAGGATGGTTGGGAGATATGGCTTTCTCCTAGGCTCCTCCTCCTGTTATGTCATAAAACACTTCAGAGCTTAGGAGGAGCCTAGGGGACACTGTGCTGGGCTCTGATGTATTATTAGTGACTGTGAAAGGCAGCCATCAGGGATAGATGCCAGCTGCTGTAGTAGTAGGGGATCGCAGTATTGGGGACCAGGGCATCCCCCCTTCACCTCTAGCACTGCACCCCCTCTTCACCTACATCACAGTACCCCTCCTTTACCTCCATCACAGCACCCCCTCTTCACCTACATCACAGTGTCCCTTCTTTACCCCCATCACAGCACCACCTGTTCACCTCTATCACAGCACCCCTTCTTCACCTCCATCACAGCACCCCCTCTTAACATAAATCACAGTACCCCTTCTTTACCTCCCTCACAGCACACCCTCTTCCCCTCCATCACAGCACCCCTTCTTTATGCAGCACCCCCCATTTCAATTATTCTAAACAGAACACAAAATTATTAGCAGTTAAATCTTCTCCTTGCTTTCAAAAGGCAGCATTGACAAAGATAACCGCCTCCCACATGACTGGAAGGCTTTCATGTTTCATGAACGTTTCACATGCATCCCTGACTCTCAGTACAGCCATCAGTTGACCCAAATTTACCTTCAGCTCTGTATAGTAGCTGGGTGGTTGGAGTGTCAGTAGTACAGATGAATGGATAGGTTGAGCTGATGCTTAGTTGCTCTGGGGCTGGGGAGTAAATTCCCTGGGTCACTGGCAGGCGGTGTCATCTGGGGAGCCGGAGATAAAGACATTGCGGGTCCCTGCCATTATACATGCTTCCTCCTAGGCTCCTGGTTTGACAGCAATCATGTCCGAGCTGAGAAAGGGACTGTGTGTCCTGGGCAATAAAGTGCTAGTGAAATATAATTGCTGACTTTGAAAGGCAGCCGGCAGAGAGAGATGTTGGCTGCTGTAGTAGTAGGCAGTTTCAGTTGGCTCTGCAAACTAAATTAGGGAAGCCAAGTTCCAGAACTTGCTCTGACATTGGGATCCGGGACCCAGGTTGAATCCACGGGACATCAGGACTTGTTTTAAATCTCAGGATGGTCCCGCAGGATCTAAGACAGTTGAGAGGTATGGTAATCCTCAGCTAGACTCACTGTTTTTATAGAACAGCCTGTCTCAAGTGGGGTGCCACCTGAGGGCATCAAAGGTCCTGCAGTATTGTGATAGAGCAAGGCATTCGCATGAGACTGACCTCCTGTTTCATAGCCAAACTGTACATGGGCACTGTGGGATCTTAGTCAGGACAATCAATGCACTTTGGAAAGTGAAAGCAATGAAAGGGGGAGGTGTCCTGAGCTCTCCACCTCCCACTACAGTGCAGTACGCAGCAGTGCTTTCTCCCTATTTTTTTATTTATTTTTTTGCCTTTAACGATTTTTGTCCGTTTATCCATTGTATTTGTTAATTAATCTGATTGTTTCCAAATTCATTCAGAAATTGACTGGCGATACAATGTCCCATATAGTCCTTATGCCTGAGCTCATCATCTTGGACCACTGGGTGGCACCATCTTTCACTCCGGTTTTGACATCCCTGATTGATACACACATATTTATTTTCTTTCAGTTCTCTTTTTCACCACTTGGGGCGGGGCTGGGTTCCATGTGTGTACTGCTTGGCGCGCGTGAGACTTCCGATTCCCTGCCTCACCAGCGGGGAGTACGGTGTCTCATTGCCCACTAGAAGTCTCGTCTTTGGCCTTGCTCCTTCCTATTTGCGTCCCAGCCTGGGGCGCAGTGGGATGGGCTACATGCGCACAGATGGCGGGATGACGTTGATAGAGAAGTCTTGGTAGGACTATCATTTTTAAAATGCTGTTACACCCAAACCAAGTAAATGTCTGCCGATGGCAGTGCTTCAGGTCCGTCCTAGTTGACACCAGCCATGAATGAAAGTTTTCTTTAAATATCTCCGACAAGAAGGAAGCAAGATAAATGCCCACATTTTTTTTTTCTGAGCCCAGGCAAAAGGGAAGTTGGTTTGAATTTGATGCAGTGCCTCGGGAGCTAGGTTAATATTTAGGGCTTCTGATTTGTGAACATTGATTTTATAATTGGACAGGTCCGCACAGATTTGTAACTCCTGTAGGAGGTTGAGGATCATTGTGTCTCTGCAGGTGCTAAAAAGAAGGAAGTTGTTGGTGTATGCCGTGACTTTATGATGTGTGGTCCCAATCTGCAATCTTCTAATGTCAGGGGCGAACATTAGTCAAGTACTGCTTACAAACTTTTTATTACAAACTAAAAGGTTACATTTACATAGGAAGAAAATTTGTCAGCATGTAAATAATCCCACAAATTGCTATGGACTCTGGTGCCACAAACCAAGCACTCATGTGCTTGGTTTGGCATGTATGGGTACGGGTAGCATAGCATAAAGCTTTAGCAATATCATGTTTAGCCTGGAACCTTAAGTGGAATTATGGACAAAACCAAAAATTTACATAGTTGTTTCAGTCTGACAACAGCATTAATACAGCAGTTTTTGTTTTTCTGAGCCCCCCTTTCCCAACCCAATATAGTTTTTCAACCTGTTGATCCTGCCAGTAAATATGATATCTGTACATTTCCTGTAATGTTTTTGACCTAATATGGCCATGTGGTCATACTAGGTAAATGATAATTCAAGCATACCTGCCCCTTTGTGGAGCGGGGTATGCCCTGCCCAGAGCTCATTGGACCAAGAATAACAGGTGCTTCCAGGTTCATACACAAACCCACTTCGGAACAACACAAGCTCATCCCTAGTGACAACACAATTTATTCAAACAGCAGTGTTGTCGTCCAAGATGTCTTATACCGCGTACACATGATCGGACATTCCGACAACAAAACCGTGGATTTTTTTCCGACGGATGTTGGCTCAAACTTGTCTTGCATACACACGGTCACACAAATGTTGTCGGAAATTGCGAACTTCAAGAACGCGGTGACATACAACATGCACGACGAGCCGAGAAAAATTAAGTTCAATAGCCAGTGCGGCTCTTCTGCTTGATTCCGAGCATGCGTGGAATTTTGTGCGTCGGAATTGTGTACACACGCTCGAAATTTCCGACAACAAGTTTTGTTGTTGGAAAATTTGAGAACCAGCTCTCAAATTTTTGCTGTCGGAAATTCCGACAGCAAATGTCCAAAGGAGCCTACACACGGTCAGAATTTCCGACAACAAGCTCCCATCGAACATTTGTTGTTGGAAATTCTGAGTGTGTCTACGCGGCATTAGATGGATTTGTAGTTTTTAAATAGACTTTAATGCACCAAACACACGATCAGATTTTCCGTTGGAAAAACCTTGGATTCCGCTCAAGCTTGGCTTGCACACACACGGTCACACAAAAGTTCTCTGAACTTTCAACCACCAAGAACGCAGTGACGTACAACACTATGACGAGCCGAGAAAATTAAGTTCCGATCGGAATTATTCCCGTCTGAAAAATTGAGAACCTGTTCTCAATCTTTCGCTGGCAGAAATTCCGACAGCAAAAGTCCAATGGAGCATGCACACAATCAGAATTTCTGACCAAAAGGTCACATCTGACTTTTGCTGGCGGAATTTCTGACCGTGTGTACGCGGCATAAGTCTATTGGGCGAGACAGGGGAAACAATGGCTCCCGCTGCTGCCTCCATATCCAATGAGAAGAGGACAGTGATGCTACTCTCGGGCACAACATTGGATTGAGATTGGGCTTAGGTAAGTATTTAGGGGGGGTAATCTTTTTACCTGAAACTTCCATTCACACCTGAGCATAGCGATTTACTGGTGTTTTTAGTTGTTTTTTTAAGTGTTTTTGCAGCTTTTTACAAGCTTTTTTAAAGCATTTTACAGCTATAGGCGTTTTTGTTTAGCTAATAGAAAGCACTAGTGGGAGGAGAGGGAGAGGAAATTAGGGGTGGAGAGCTGTTATTTGAGCAGAAAACGACTGACAAAGCGCTCGTGAATCTCTCAAGTCAAGCTTTTTCAGGCGTTTATATTGAAGTCTATGGGGCCAAAAACTGCCAAAAAGAAGCTCATGTACTTTTCTGAGTGAAAGGTGTTTTGCTTCAGGCAACAGAACGCTCATATGTTGTGTTGCTATGGCAATTTCTATAGTGACTTTATGGTAATAATATAGAGTTTAGGTTTAGTTACAGTGACCCTTCCCCCCCTCCATTGATATGTCTGGATGTTCTTTGCAGGAAGCAGGAAATGGGTGGGAGGGGCTTGGAAAGGGTTTGTAGAGACATGTGTGTTTGAACAAGAGATGGTGTTTGGGAGGACAAAGAGGAAGGCATGGATGTGAGGAGCTCGAGAACTTTTAAGTTGGACTGAGCAAGGAACTATGGACATTATATCTTGACCCCTAAGTTGAGTACATGTTTAGTTTGCTTAATGTGTACATATTGTACAAGCTTACTGTATATTTGTAGGCATATATTTTGTAAGCTATGAATTGTGTTTTGTTGTGCATCCTACAGTTGTATGTGCAGATTTTCCCTGTTTAGTAAAGCATTGATACACTACAGAAGTCTAAGCTTCCTTGGTTTTACCACAAGAACTTAATTGATAGACGTAAAGCATTACAATGGGGGTTCGTGGCCGTGATTTGTGCTAAAATTTCAACAGAAGCTGACCTGTTTTCTGTGGTGTGTTTTGTTGCTTGTGCTGGGGGAAAAATGCTGCGTACACTGTTTAGGAAGAGTAAGGCTGCAAAGATTTCTTGTGTCCAGGAGGACTTGAAGGGGTGAACCCTTCCTATCTGGGCCAGAAATAGTCAGTGGATGTCTGTTGCAAAAGAGCTGGCTGCATATGTTTCTCCTTTGAACAGAGCTTGGGGGGAGGGAGTCTCTGATCTTTCCTCAGATTTTAGCCTCAAAAGTTTTGGGTTCAGTAATGGAGAGATGCGGGCAGTTGCTGTGTTTGGTTTGCATTTCCTGCATGCTCTACATATTGAATCTGAAAAGAGGGAAAAGGCAGAATTAGAAAGAGATTTAATAAAGAAGCAGCTTACAGTGGCCTCCAAGTGTTTGGAAGAATCTTCAAGCAAGGCAAAAGATATAGAAAGGAGGGTAATCAAAGTTAAACCTGCAGTGGCTTCAAAGTGTGTTCAAACCCCTGTAGGCCGAGCTGAAGATTTAAATGAGCGGTGTGCAGCCCTCATGAATAAATCTAATGATGCTCTAACAAAGGATAAAGGCCCAAAGCCTGTAAGCAGAAGTAGGACATGTGCTACTGTTACTTCTCATAACCAGGAAGCAGAGGATTTGATCAGCTCAAATTATGGAGTTGAGTCAGATACAAGGAAGGCAAGGCCTATGATCTCCAGGAGACACATGTGGATTGATTTACTAAAGGTGGGGGTCCCTAAAAAGGAAATAGATGGGATTCCTACACCAGCATTGTTTAAGAAGTGGAAGCAAATGGTTGGGAATGGTAGATTCAGTCACATTAAGTGTTTCTGTTGCCACAAAATGGGGCATTTTGCAAAAAATGTTCCATACTGTGAAGCAGCAGGCCTCTGTTCTTCCAAGGACGGCACGGAGAGACATGCAAGTTTATTCATTATGTTGGAAGTCAATGCCTTTCCGTGAAAGTGTTTTAAGGCAACAGTGGGAACCCTACAATAGTTTTACAGTTAGAAATGGGCAGATAGAGAAATGTGAGCAGTGAGCTATGTTTTTGACACAGTTGGAAGGAACATATAATCTGCTTTGTCCCTTACTCTTTTCAGGTACTGAGCATCGAGAGGTGGAGCAGGCAGAGCAGATGACCATGCTGGATGGGAGGAGGCAGACCTGATGAAGATGCGGATGATTTCTTAATGGTGGCTGAATTGGAGTGGACTTTCATCTCAGCATTTTCTTATGACCAAGAGGACAAGAGACTTTCATCTGGGACTTTCTTTACACAAACTGCCAAAGACATTAACCCTGCTCAAAAGTAATGTTGCAGCCTTCCAGGGACAAAAAAAAAGTCTGACTGCCCAGATGGGGGTCAAAAGGGAATTGTTTCCTCCCATTTAGGGGGGGGGTGTTATTTTGCCCCTTTCTGGACAAAAGGCATTAAGAAGTTTCCTATATCATTCTATAAGGTCAAGAGGTGGTATGTGTTGCTATGGCAATTTCTATAGTGACTTTATGGTAATAATATAGAGTTTAGGTTTAGTTACAGTGACCCTTCCCCCCCTCCATTGATATGTCTGGACGTTCTTTGCAGGAAGCAGGAAATGGGTGGGAGGGGCTTGGAAAGGGTTTGTAGAGACATGTGTGTTTGAACAAGAGATGGTGTTTGGGAGGACAAAGAGGAGCTCGAGAACTTTTAAGTTGGACTGAGCTAGGAACTATGGACATTACATCTTAACCCCTAAGTTGAGTACATGTTTAGTTTACTTAATGTGTACATATTGTACAAGCTTTTATTTGTAGGCATATATTTTGTAAGCTTTGAATTGTGTTCTGTTGCGCATCCTACAGTTGTATGTGCAGATTTTTCCCTGTTTAGTAAAGCATTGATACACTACAGAAGTAGGGATGAGCTTCGCGTTCGAGTTGAACCCATGTTCGACTCGAACATCGGCTGTTCGACCATTCGTCGAATTTCGAACATTATGGGCCGTTCGTGCCAAATTCGAGGGGCGCGTCACGGGCCATAATTCACTGCGGCATCGCAGTGCATTGCTGACTGATGATTGGCCAAGCATGCACTATGACCCGCATGCTTGGCCAATCACAGCGCCGTAGGTACAGAGAGCCGTAATTGGCCAAAGCCAAGGTGGCTTTGGCCAATCATGGCTCAGAGGAGAAGGTACACACCCCACACTATATAAGGCCGCCGGCTTGGCGGCCTTGTGTAGTGTGTTGGCGTTGGTTAAAGGAAAGAGACAGAGAGAGAGAAAGTGTAATTTTATTTGAGTTATATAGAGCAGGCAGGCGAGTCAGTTAGCTGCAGTTACAGTGTGTAGAGGATATATATGCATCCTAGGTGTTGTATATATATTTACACACTGTATTCAGTTTAGCTAGATCCGTTCCTGTTATTCTCTATACTGACAGGCAGGCAGGTGATTGTGCTAGCTGCATTGTTTTACTTAGTGTACTGTGTCCTTTGCACAGTGTGCACCAAAAGCTTACCTCAATACAATTGCTGGTGTTTTGATACAAATACAGCCAGGGAGCTGCAGTATTTTGCTTTAGTGTCCTTTGCACAGTGTGCACCAAAGGCTTACCTGAATATAATTGCTGGTGTTCTGATACAAATACAGACAGGGAGCTGCAGTATTTTGCTTTAGTGTCCTTTGCACAGTGTGCACCAGTGTGCACCAAAAGCTTACCTGAATACAATTGCTGGTGTTCTGATACAAATACAGGCAGGGAGCTTCAGTATTTTGCTTTAGTGTCCTTTGCACAGTGTGCACCTAATGCCGCGTACACACGACCGTTATTCATGTCATGGAAAAAATTATGTTTTTCTCAACGTGATTTTTCGTGTTTCCTCTCAAGCCTGCCTTGCATACACACGTTCGTGAAAAAAAACGCTTGAGCAAAGCGCGGTGACGTACAACACGTACGACGGCACTATAAAGGGGAAGTTCCATTCGAATGGCGCCACCCTTTGGGACGCTTTTGCTGATCCTCGTGTTAATAAAGTTTGGTGAGAAACGATTCGCACTTTTCAGTCTTCGTGCTTTTCAGTCCGTTACAGCGTGACGAATGTGCGATCTCCATTCCGAACGCTAGTTTTACCAGAACAAGCGTTCCCTTCTCATACTTGATTCTGAGCATGTGCATTTTTTTCCCCTCGTAAAAGCATACACACGACCGTTTCTCACGACGTTAAAAAGAACAACGTGAAAAACGACGAGAAAAAATAAACGACGTGAAAAACAACGAGAAAAAATAGAGCAGGTTCTAATTTTTTTTCGGCCATTTTTCTCGTCGAGAAAAATGCTCTGGAGCATACACACCACCATTTTTCACGACCATTTTTAAAAATGCCATCTTTCTCATCATGAAAAATGGTTGTGTATATGCGGCATAAAGCTGACCTCAATACAATTGCTGGTGTTCTCATACTAATACCACAGGCAGGGAGTTCAAAATTACAAACAGATTATACGTAACAACAAACCTACAGTCCCTGTCTTGTTTGCACCGCCTGTATACTGCTGTTCAGAGTATATAGGGCCTGGGGGCCCCACGCCTTTCCTTTTTTTAATTTGGGTGCGGGATTCCCCTTAATATCCTTACAAGACCCAAAGGGGCTGGTAATGGGCTGGGGGGGGATAACCATGCCATTTTTCTCAATGATTTTCATCCATATTGCCGACACCAGACATTACATTAAAGCCGCAAGCAGTTTTAAATGACTTTTTTTCCCTTTAGAAATGTCATTTTGTGCAGGGACAGTTCTAAACACAGGAAACACGTGCCACTTCACAGGCATACTATAGACACCCCCAGGTACGATATATAAAGGAATATTTCACTTTTTTTTTTCACTTTAAGCATCATTAAAATCACTGCTCCCGAAAAAACTTCCGTTTTTAAAACTTTTTTTTACATTGATACATGTCCCCTGGGGCAGGAACCGGGTCCCCAAACCCTTTTTAGGACAATAACTTACATATTAGCCTTGATAATTAACACTTTTAATTTTGAACGTTCGTGTCCATTGTATTTAATAGGGTTCCAAAGTTCGTGCAAACTTTCGGTCCGTTCGCGGGTTCTGGTGCGAACCGAACCGGGGGGTGTTCGGCTCATCTCTATACAGAAGTCTAAGCTTCCTTGGTTTTACCACAAGAACTTAATAGATAGACGTAAAGCATTACATATGTGAACAGGGCCCTTGAAATTAATGGGATTTGGCTTGCTGACCATTTTAGATCTAAATGCTTCAAGCAGAAAATCGCTCAGGTTTGAAAGGGGCCTAATGCTGAGAATTCATTAAAGTAAACAACCGTCTGCCTTTACAACCTCTTTAAACTAGACTAGAATAATCTGAAGCTACATAATATAATGTTTATAGATATTTTACATTAACAGCATGTTTTAAATTTTTTCAGCTGATTTCTGCATAGTTATGTAGCGACCTCACCCCTCTCACCCTTTCTCATTCTCGGCTTGTCTGTCTTTGTCTAGGGGTGTCAGTACCGGGGGGGGGATGAGATACACCACGGCCCATGACCTCCATAGTGAAGAGGTGAAGGCCAGAAAGATTGGGCTTTGTGTAGGTGTCCTAGGGTCAAATCCTCTCCTCAGATTCACTCCTCTTTGCTCCTAGTAACCAGAGTTCCACACGCTGAATAGGTCCAACACAGTTTTATTCTTCTCAGCGAATAAACATACAGCACAGTCAAGTTGGGACCTTTGCAACAGTTCAGGTTGAGGCACAATCCTTTAAAGTATCGCTAACCACTGTGGTGTCACCAATGGCGAATAGTCACTGCCACTGACTATATGAGGTAGAACATGAATTACCTTCGCTAGCACAGCCCCTGTCAGGGGAAGGATATCCGTCCAAGGGAGTCACCGGAGGCCTCTCTGTCACCAGCAAATGCTGCGCCGGACTCTCCAGAGAAGTTCCGCTCACCAGTCTCCTCGACCTCAGACACGGGCACCCAAGGAGTTAGGGCCCCCTCGGATTCCTCCACCCTCGCGGAACTCAGTCGAAGGTACTGAGCCCCAGGCATCCGCCATAGTACCTCACCCCAGGCTAAAGGTGCCTGAGATGGACTCCATCTCTCGCTCCGGCCAGGTCAAGGGCACCTGGGCCCGGAACTCCAGAATGCCAGCACCCAAGCTGAAGGTGCCTGGGTGCGGCTGCGTCCTCCGACTCTGAACCCCCAAGGTCAAAGCGTCCGCCCCTTTTATCCCCTCGCCTTTTGCGTCACAGCAGGTTCCCCACCCCGCTGTACCAGCGCCAGGAAAGGACAAAAAGGAAGCAGTCTTGCGGTAGACCCCCCCGGCGTTAGTGCATTGTTCTTTCCCGTTCGCTTCCCCTCCCTCCCCCGCTTCCTGATTCCCTTACTTACTCCCTCCCACCTTTCTCTAGACCCTACTTATTCCCATCTTTCTTTTCTCTTTTTCTCTTTCCTCTTTCTTCTCTTTTCTTTTTCTTTATTTCCGTGGGGGCCGCTCCTCTTCTCTGTCTCCTGTCAGGAACAGTGTGGTAGCTCCTGCACACCGCATTAACACTCAGACTTCGCACATACATATTATTCTCTCCGTTAGAATACACCATGCGGACGGAGAATGTAATTAAACAAAATCTGTTACTGAAATGTCTCTCACTCAACGTCAAAGGCCTAAATCTCCCTGAAAAGAGAACACAGGTATTGTCAGCATTGACTAAACACAATGCTCACTTTCTTATGTTCCAAGAAACTCATTTTAGATCTGATGCAATCCCCATTTGGGGAACCATATTTACAAACAGGCAATACATTCTACAAACCCAGAGTCCAAAACAAAGGGAGTTTCCATTCTGGTTTCCAAACGTGCTGATTTTCGATTGTCGGATTCGATAATTGATCCTGAGGGCAGATACATTTTTATTAAAGGTACCTTTGCCTCTAAACCAATCACACTAGCCAATGTGTACTGTCCAAACAAGCACCAAGTGTCATTCTTTAGGAAAGTCTGTGACCTGCTTGCCGCGTTTCAGGAGGGTATTGTACTCTTGGGAGGGGACTTTAATGTCCCATTAAACCCAACCATAGACTCCTCTACAGGCACAGCCACCCTCACACAACAGGCATTTCGCCAGATTAGACTCCAAATGCAATACCTAACGCTCCATGACACATGGCGCACCATGTATCCTACCGATAAAGATTACACTTTCTTCTCTCCCCCTCACCAGAAATACTCCAGGATAGATAATTTTTTTCTCTCGCAGACAGACCTATCCCTTCTCTCGCAGGCCACCATAGAGCCAATGTTCTTGTCAGACCACCACCCCATAACAGTAACTCTTACGTTTCCTGATGTCCATAAGACAACGAAAACCTGGAGACTGAACCCATCACTATTCAAAGACCCTGAAAACGTTAGACAAGTGCGTACCCGAATCCAATTGTGATTTCAAGAAAATTCTACCCCAGATGTCTCTCCCATCATGCTTTGGGAAGCACACAAATGTGTCCTAAGGGGAAAATTAATCTCTTTAGCTACGATAGCCAAAAAAAGGCACCAGGAAGACATTTAATCATTAATTGAAACAATTAATCCCCTGGAAAGAGCCCATAAACAGTCATCCATGCAAGCTACACTACAGGAGCTTTTGCAGGCGCAATCTGCATTTGTGGAAGAGCTGGGGAAGCGTACTAGAAGGCGATACGTCCTCAGACAGAAAGTGTTCTATGAACACGGCAACAAAAGTGGGAGACTTTTGGCTCACACGATACAGGCAGATAAGGCCTCAACAGTGATTCACAATATCCGAGGTAGCCAGGGAACACTCCTTTCAAAGAACAAAGAAATAACCAAACACTTTGAAAAAATTTACTCTAAATTGTACAATTTGGCGCAAGAAGGGGGCGGGGTAACCAATGTGGCCAGGCGTTCCTCCCAAATATCGGACTTCCTGGCAGATTACTGCCCTAAACCTATCACCCCCCAGCAGGCTGAAGCCATGGAGAGTCCTTTCTCCATGGAAGAACTCCACTTAGCAATAAAACAGATGAAGGTGGGAAAAAGCCCAGGCCCCGATGGCCTCCCTCTGTTGTATTACAAATGCTTTCAGGAGGATCTTACCCCCAAAATGCTAACCACATTTAACTCCCTTTCGTCCCCTCACACTTCCCTAGGCAGATTATTGGAAGCCCATATAGCAGTTATCCCGAAAGATGGGAAAGATACCACACAAGTCTCTAACTATAGGCCGATCTCCCTGCTTAACGTAGACATAAAAATTTACGCTAAGATGCTAGCAAATAGATTACTCCCTTTGATCCCTGGCCTCATATCGTCTGATCAGGTGGGCTTTATTCCGGGCAGGGAAGCTAGGGATAATACCATCCGCACTTTAAATGTTCAGCATTGGTTGGCTTCATCGGAGACCGGGGGATTCCTCCTTTCCCTTGAGGCTGAGAAGGCGTTTGACAGGGTGTCATGGGATTACATGCGGGTGGTCTTGGAAGGCATAGGCCTCCTGCCACGTATGCTTGCTCATATCACTGCCCTCTATACTGATCCCTCCGCAAGGGTGAGGGCTAATGGCCTCCTGTCAGACGCCTTCTCAATAAGCAATGGTACCCGTCAGGGTTGCCCGCTATCTCCCCTGATCTTTGTTTTGACTCTAGAGCCCCTCCTAAACAGACTGAGGTCTAACACGGATATCAGAGGAATCACCATTGCCCATAGAGAATTTAAAGTATCGTCCTTTGCTGACGATATCTTATTATCCTTACAAACCCCTCGGATATCGTTACCCAACCTTTTGAAAGATATAAAAGACTTTGGCGAGTTATCAAATCTCAAAATCAATTATTCCAAATCGCATGCCCTAAATGTATCCCTTACCCCTCAAGAAGTCACAAATTGTCAGGAATCCTTTCCCTTTCATTGGCAGAAGACTGCCATTACCTATTTAGGCATCCAGGTCACTAAGAACATAACGGATCTTTATAGCCACAATTTCCTCCATGCCCTCTCTAAGCTCCAGGCGAATTTGAAGGATTGGGCCAACCTTAACGTTTCTTGGTTTGGGCGCTCGGCCCTCATTAAGATGGTTGTTCTCCCCTGCCTATTATATTTAATGCAGGCGATTCCAATTAATTTATCCCCCTCATTCTTTGCGGAATATAAAAAAGCCTGCACTAGCTTTATATGGAAGAATAATGCCCCACAAATTAAATACTCACGGTTGACATGCTCCAAAGCAACAGGTGGCATTGGTTTACCAGATCTGTATAAATATTATCTGGCCTGCCACCTGACTAGAGTGGTGGACTGGAAACTTCACAAACTAAGGAAAACATGGGTGATGCTGGAAAACTCTCTTACGCGAACTCCGATTGCCACATTACCTTGGCTGTCACCTCGTTTCTGGCCCCTGACCCTCAAGACACACCCGCTCATTGCACCCTCCCTATCGGCCTTTAGGAAATCTGTTGCTCTCTTTAACCTATCCTCACAACCGGGTCCGCTAACCTCTTGGAGAGGTAACCCTGAGTTCCCTCCGGGGGATTCAAATGCATTCCTCCACAAGGAATGGCCACACGTGTCATTTCTTTCACAAAGGCCGTAGACAATCCTATGAGGAGCTTACCTCTGAATCACGTACTAACACTTTTCCTTTTTGGTCTTTTAGACCGCTGACTCACTTCCTTACCTCTAAAGATGCGAGGGTCACGCGGGATAGACAACTTACACCATTTGATTCAATATTATTTTATTCGTTTATATAAGTATAACAGGGATTTACCCTAAACAAAATAAACATATATACATACATATATATACATATATACATACATGGAGAACATCTACATATACTTTCTGAATACAGTATATATTCTTACACAGCTTCAGTACAAATCTTCCCTACCTAAGAGAGAAAAAAAAGGGAGGGGAGGAAAAAAGAAAAAGGGGTGCTCCCCTATTAACTTATAGAGCGGATCGGATATTATTCCACGAGAGAGGGGAAGAGAGAAAAAAAAAAAAAGGAGAAAAAAATTTATGAAGAAAAATACAATTATGTTCGCTCCAACATAGCTAAACAGTGGTAGAGCTTCCCTTAACCCAATTTGGAAACTCAGACGAATGTCGAAACTTGGACCAAACGGACCAAGTATGAGAGAACTGTTCTTCTCTTCCCATTTCCTGCGCCAACAGACCTTCCAGATCTCTAATATAGTCCATTTCAATTGCCCATTCCCCCAGGGAGGGTACTCTCGTTGATTTCCAATGTCGTGGAATGACTGCTCTGATTGCAGCGAGGAAGTGTCTAAGCACATCCTCCTTCGCTTTCTTTAAAGATCCTGGGATCATAGTTAAGAGAGCCACTCTGGGTGATGCGTGGATGGTTGTATCCACTAGTTTTCCATATAGATCAAAGATAAATTTCCAAAACCTTCTCACTGGGGGCAATCCCACCAGATATGGATCATATTTCCCTTTGACTCATGACAACGCCAACAGATATCAGATATATCCTGGTTAAATTGATGGAGGGTAGAGGGGCACCTATACCATCTACTCACCAGTTTATATCCCTTCTCTTGAGTTTTTGTAGCTATTGACGTTTTATGAGTCAAAATAAAGCTTTTTTGCCAATCCGATGTAGTTAAAGTCTGTTGGAGGTCTTTTTCCCATTTCCGTGTGTACGGGGGAAGATCTGAATGGGTTGATAACAGCAGAATAGAATATAATGCAGAGACCGAGTGTGATATTGGCTCCTCTTGCAAAAGCAGAGATTCAAAGGCAGTTGGTTTGGCATAAATATCTTGTTTTGATGGAATAGATCGTATATAACATAAAGCTTGATGCCTCTGTAGCCACTGCATAGGATTATAAAAGAGCATCGTAGATAAAGAGGCTACCGTTAATGATGGGTCCGACTGTAGGACTTGAGCAATTCTTCTATGTTAATGTTTATACCAAGGGCCAAATACAGTTGAGTGTAAGGCTGGTAAAAAATCGGGTGTTCCAAAGAAGGGGGTCATGGGGCTCAATTGTTTTGATATTTTATAGATGGGTATCATGCGATCCCATATATGTAGTGTTTGCCTAGTAAGATCCGCTGGAATTGAGAGGCCTTTTCGTAGAATAGACGAAGTCCACGGAAGGGCACAGAGATCTATAGGGTTTATGTGTCCTTCTAATTGTACCCATAGCTTAGATGAGGAGTGGTGAAACCAATCAATAATACGTGTTAATATGGTCGCTTTATGATAGATAGAAACATCTGGTACCCCTACCCCACCTTGGTTTTTCGGAAGGGATAGTGTCCCAATGCTAATTCTAGGATGGGCTGAATTCCATATAAACTTAGAAAATAGCTGATGGATTTTACGGAAGAACAAGCCGGGAGATGGATTGGAATAGTTTGAATCAAATATAAGAGGCGAGGGAGTATATCCATACACCATTTGAAGCTCTTTGCTCACGCAATACGCCACAACGACACCTTGTGTCATACATTTACGCCCTAATGCAGGACGTTCCTGATACTCCCACGATGCAGAATGTACGTGCTTCTTGGGAAAGGGACATGCAAATCACACTTGGGGACGATGACTGGGAATCCATTTTTACTCTTGCGCATAAAGGCTCGATGAACGTTGCAATTCAAGAAAATGGTTATAAAATTATCACAAAATGGTATAGAACCCCATCTTGTCTACATAAATTCTCACCCTCTATTCCGAATACATGTTGGAGATGTACTGAAGGGGTAGGATCCATGATCCACATTTGGTGGGAGTGTACCTTGCTCCAGCCTTTTTGGAGGGAGGTCCACTCCATCATTACACGGGTCACCACTTTCACTCTAGACTACACTCCTGCTCAATTCCTCCTACACCATACTTCTCTACCCAAACGAAATTACCAAAAATCATTGGCTATGCATATGGTTAATGCAGCCAGGCTCTGCGTTCCTAAACATTGGCGTTCAAAAGCTATCCCGACCATTCGAGAATGGTTAATCAGAATCGCTAAGATAGAGGAGATGGAGGAATTGATACATTTAGCCCATGATCGCTTACAGAAGTTTAGTCTGACCTGGTCCTGTTGGACGCATTTTAAGACCACGGATTACTATAAATCCTTTTTCTAGAATGCTTTCCTAAAGTATTTGAAGCATATACAGTCTTCACTGCAATCTTTCCTGCGTTTTGAACTGGTGCGGGGGCCTGGGACAGAGAGTGGCCCCCACCTCCCATCTCCCACTTCCCACTTCTCCCCACTACTCTCTACTTTCTATTCTTGACTGCTACCCTTTACTTACTTTTCTTCTTCTTCTTCTTTTACTCCTTCCCTATGCCATTGTCAATGTAAACCTCTTTTTCTGTTTACTCCTATCCCCCCTACCCCCCTTTTTTTTTTTTTTTTTTTTCCCTTGACATGATTATTATCATTATTTTTCTCTTTTTGTCTTTCCCGATTGTGTAGTAACCAACCAAACGATAGCTTGGAGCCTTGATAGGGGCTCCCAACACCTATACGATCATTGCAATTTCCGATTTCAGAAGTTTTGCCATGACCCCGGATAGGCCTGCTGACGTTGGCCTACGGTTTGTCCTTGCACTCTTCCGCAGGTTTACTTGCTCTCTTTCAGTTACCGGTCATTACTCTGCTTCAATGTTGGTTATTCTTGAAATGTTCATGAGCTTGTATGTCTTGTATGTACATGTAACCTTTTTTTTCTTTCAATAAAATTATTTATGAAAAAAAAAAAAAAAAGGAAGCAGTCTTGCGGTGTGGGTTCAACTCCGGCCAGGGCGACAATGCCACCTGCAGCCCGCAGGGAACCTCACACCACCAGAGTCCTCCAAGAACCATAAGAAAGGTTCTCGGATTCCCTAGCAATCAGTGCATCTGGGTTACACTACCACCCAGATGCTTCCCTTAAATTCAAATACCCCCCGCTACACTCTCCCCCTGGTGATTTGACACTGGTCCCCAGTGTCTGGTGCAAACCCATATCTCCCAAAGAGTGGAAACATAAGTTCAACCCAGAGACAACATTCACATAATCCAAACTCAACAATTTCAATCAGGAATTGTGCCAGGACCTAAAACAGGAAAGGGAAACAGTAATATAAAACCATAAACTTTTGTAATAAAATACTTTAAATATCTCACATATTCACATTTCTCCCCCTCCCTGCTGGCTATCTAAGGACCACCCCATTCTTAGCAGCCTTGATAGACGAGTCTCCTGCAGAGGGAAGAAAAGAAAAAGAAACACACATCCTAACATAATATATGTGTTTGCTTGGAACGAATGGGTCTACCTGAGAAGAAACCCATTCACTCCAATGAGTGTTGCATAATGTACAAAAACAAACAACAATCGTTGCGCAACACTGCCACCTGGTGGCAATGCCGCGGTAAAGACACTTATCAAATCCAGATGAACTTTTCTAGCTTGCACTTTTTTTTTTCTCTGTGGCCCTACACTGACTAAAACCCCAAAGTCACTGATTTCTCTTGATAAAGGAAGAAAAACAAACGGCAAGAACAAACACCCAGAAAAATAGAGGGCACAGTCTCTGTGTTCCAGCACTTGCACTTCAGCAGCAACAACAGAAAAGAGTCTCTTTCTCCTACAAATAAAACTTTGGAATGCGGCAGGAACACAGGCTTCAAATTCTTGTCAAAAGCCTCCATGTTATATTCAACATTTCCTCCATCCTTGCGACAAATTACCACTCTGTCCGCATGGATATGCCTTCCCAGCATCCACTTAGCCTTACAGTCCCGAGACTTTTTAGTGACCGTTGGTGAACATGAAAGGTATCGGCGTGCTTGAGGTACCTTGAGTTTGTTCCAAACAAAAGTATCGTACCACCTCTGCCGAAAAACTTCTACCTCGTATAGCAATCCTCGAGGCAGGTATGGGTACTCCCACCCATACTCTTGGGCAACCTTCTGGCCAAAGAGACGCTGCAGCTTTGATAAAGGTGGCATCGTAACACGGTCTCCTTCTCCAGGCAAAACAACAGCTTCCGGATGACGAGGTGCGTTCACCACCTCGGCAGACTTGGGCATAGGGACCCGCAGTGACTGGCGTTGCACTCCCGCAACAGGAGCAGGTGAAATGGAAGTTGAATCCAGAAGAGGGTTGCAGACAGTGGATTAGATTCCTCCCTAGGCTCCGAGGCATCTACCCGGGGTGTACTATCCCCAATGGACATAGGTGGGTCCCTTTTGACATGGGACGAGGGTAACTTCATCTTGTCCCATTCCTTCAGGTGGAAGATCTCGTCTATCTCCTCATCATCGCCATTGTCAGACAATGAATCCAGGTCGGAGGTGTCATAACACTCAGCGGGCAGATAATTCCCAGTCACTGCCGACACCTTCAACCACACACACAGTCCCAACCCCTGGCTCACCTGGGCCTTCAGAAGAACAGGGATGTCCAGGGCTCTTCCCTCCGGATCCATCCAGGCCAGGCAAGCGACGGGGCGAAGCTCTTCCACGACCACAGGAGGCCTGTACCAGGCCGACTCTCCTCTTTGGCCGTCGGAGCAGGGAGCTGTTGGTGACCGAGGCAGCATCCTCTGATTTTTCTCTCTTAATCTCCGCTTGGGCAGTCACTTCACCCTGGTCAGCGTGCGCAGGAATACCCACCATGGCATTGATCTCTCCCTCCGGAGTGGCAGTACCTGTGAGGTAGTTGAGGTGGAAGGCGCGAGGCCTTTCTGTGGATAGTTCCACCTCGAAGAGAAACTCCTTGCAGACCTCACATCTCCCGAATGGCTTCAACTGAACCACCAGTCCCGAACAGCCGGGACAGGTCACACCGAGGGCCTCCATGTCTCTGCAGGTGTACAGAGCCAATCGCCCCCGGGGCCTTAGTCTGATTCCTGTGTCCATGATTGGAGAAGCTAGAGAAGTCATGTCCGTGAAGGAAGAAGCAGAAATCCACGGGGTACTTGTAGTCATCTTCCCTGTTTGCTGCTCCAGCGCGCACTGACCCACACGCGCCGGAATCTCCACGTGTGTCCGTCCACATGGCCAGACTCCTCCCACACTCTGCACTTGTTCGCAGGCTTTTCCTTCTCCCCGACCACGAACTACGCAGCTATGGTTTGCCTCGTGGCGCGTTGGCCAACATGGCCGACCTACTCGGAACTCCTCCGGGCAGCAAAGTTCAAATTCAGACACCATACAAATCCCGGACACGATGCCCCCACGTGTAGCGACCTCACCCCTCTCATCCCTTCTCATTCTCGGCTTGTCTTTCTTTGTCTAGGGGTGTCAGTACCGGGGGGAGGGATGAGATACACCACGGCCCATGTCCTCCATAGTGAAGAGGTGAAGGCCAGAAAGATCGGGCTTTGTGCAGGTGTCCTAGGGTCAAATCCTCTCCTCAGATTCACTCCTAGTAACCAGAGTTCCACACACTGAATAGGTCCAACACAGTTTTATTCTTCTCAGCAAATAAACATACAGCACAGTCAAGTTGGGACCTAGTAGGTCGAGGCACAATCCTTTAAAGTATCGCTAACCACTGTGGTGTCACCAATGGCGAATAGTCACTGCCACTGACTATATGAGGTAGAACATGAATTACCTTCGCTAGCACAGCCCCTGTCAGGGGAAGGATATCCGTCCAAGGGAGTCACCGGAGGCCTCTCTGTCACCAGCAAATGCTGTGCCGGACTCTCCAGAGAAGTTCCGCTCACCAGTCTCCTCGACCTCAGACACGGGCACCCAAGGAGTTAGGGCCCCCTCGGATTCCTCCACCCTCACGGAACTCAGTCGAAGGTACTGAGCCCCAGGCATCCGCCATAGTACCTCACCCCAGGCTAAAGGTGCCTGAGATGGACTCCATCTCTCGCTCCGGCCAGGTCAAGGGCACCTGGGCCCGGAACTCCAGAATGCCAGCACCCAAGCTGAAGGTGCCTGGGTGCGGCTGCGTCCTCCGACTCTGAACCCCAAGGTCAGAGCGTCCGCCCCTTTTATCCCCTCGCCTTTTGCGTCACAGAAGGTTCCCCGCCCCGCTGTACCAGCGCCAGTAAAGTAGAAAAAGGAAGCAGTCTTGCGGTGTGGGTTCAACTCCGGCCAGGGCGACAATGCCACCTGCAGCCCGCAGGGAACCTCACACCACCAGAGTCCTCCAAGAACCATAAGAAAGGGTCTCGGATTCCCTAGCAATCAGTGTATCTGGGTTACACTACCACCCAGATGCTTCCCTTAAATTCAAATACCCGCTACATTTATATAGTAAGTCAGGCTGAAAACTAACACGCCTGTTAAAGTGGAACTATATTAAAGAATTGTGAGAAGACAGGCTCTGCATTGCAGAAGGGACATACAGTATCTCACAAAAGTGAGTACACACCTCCCATTTTTGTAAATATTTTATTATATCTTTTCATGAGTGCTGCCGGCACTGGGGAGCTACAGTTCATTGAGGGAACCATGAATGCCAACATGTACTGTGACATACTGAAGCAGAGCATGATCCCCTCCCTTTGGAGACTGGGCCGCAGGGCAGTATTCCAACATGATAACAACCCCAAACACACCTCCAAGGTGACCACTGCCTTGCTAAAGAAACTGAGGGTAAAGGTGATGGACTGGCCAAGCATGTCTCCAGACCTAAACCCTATTGAGCATCTGTGAGGCATCCTCAAAACGGAAGGTGGAGGAGCGCAAGGTCTCTAACATCCACCATCTCCGTAATGTCATCATAGAGGAGTGGAAGAGGACTCCAGTGGTAACCTGTGAAGCTCTGGTGAACTCCATGCCCACGAGAGTTAAAGCATTGCTGGAAAATAATGATGGCCACACAAAATGTTGACACTTTGGGCCCAATTTGGACATTTTTACTTTGGGGTGTAGTTTCTTCCTATGCCACAACCAGGGTCCTAAAGACCGTAAAAAGGGTTCCAGTTACCCTGGAGGTTATGGATACATTATTGCTGCACGTCAGTGAGCAACCAGGATTTCTGGTGAGTGAGACATTCGGCTATTTTGGGAGGATTTAAAGACCATTTGCACTTTAAAAATCACAGTTTATGAACTTTTTATTACATTTTTTTAGTGCTGAAATTTTATACACATTCATTGCATGCGCGGTTGTGGTACATATGGTAATTTCATATAGTATTACACTATGGTCTTTCTTTCTTCCTATGCCATATCCGGAGTCCTAAAGACCATAAAGAGGTTCCAGTTACCCTGGAGGTTATGTATACATGCCTTATTGCTGCACTTAAGTGAGAAGCCAGGATTTCTGGTGAGTGAGACATTCGGCTATTTTGGGAGGATTTGAAGACCAATTACACTTCAAGAATCACAGTTTAGGAACTTTTTGAACTCTTTTGAATTTTTTAGCACTGCAATTTTATACACATTCGTTCCACTAAGCTGTAGGATAGGTGTTTAGCGCTGACTATTTTTGTTGTACATTTTGTCACAGACACCCAGTTTTGACAACTGCAGCCAGCCCTCTGAATGGTTGGCAAACCTGGTGATAAGGGTGCCTAGGCACACTTAGGTGTGCACATGCCTATGTATTCAGTGGTTGTGGCACTTGGTTACTTATGGAGCTACAGTCTGGTCTCAATTATGTGTCCGGGTTTCAGGTGAAACCTGGACACATAATTCAAAACCCCGACTGTCAAGGAAACCCTAGCTGTGATTCCTCCCACTAGCTTATACATCCTATAGTAGTGTATGAACCAACAGAGTAGCACAGTTGAGTTAATGTTTAAAGAGTCATTAAATTAACAGGCCACTTAATGAGTTTATGACTCTTCAGCTACCTGAAATACTACACGCCACATACTCCCGAACAGGTCAACTATTGGAGTACAGTTTTCCTAAATTATCCTAAATTATTGCACCAGAAAGTATAAATTGCCTGCAGCGGTCAGGGAACAGAAAAACTGCCCTGCCTGCCCCCAGGCTTAGCAAAAGATGTAGAAAATAAATTTCCTTGATTCCCCCATCAACACAGACAGTGTTTTGAGGGGGGAATTCCTCCTACCGAGCAATTGTCTTCTCCTGGCAGGGGGGTGGGGGCGGGCGGGGAAAGCTGTCTCCACCAGGACATGCTATAGCAGCCGCTTGCGGTAATCGGAAGCGGATCCAGCAGGCTGGTTGTACGCAAGTTGATCGATCAATCAACTTGGTACATTCCGCCTGCCATTAATGGACTGCCTATGGCCAGCCTTAGGCCCCATGCACACGAGACCCCAGTGCAAACTCTGCTGAACACACATTTTTAAAGACTGAAACCGGCGTTTGTGTCTATAAGCGTTTAATTAAGAAACATCATAAGACCCTCCCTAAGCTCAAAAAACAGTATTATTTAACCATTTCAGCCATTTTGTGAGACCAGAGTGAGTAGCAGCAGCTGAGAGAGCAGCAGTGTACTTGTATTTAGCGTATCACTTGCCACATCACCTGCCACAAGCTTTGTATTGTCCACTTGCCACGTTACCTGACACATCACCTGGCCACGTCACCTGCCACAAGTTGTGAATTGTCCACTTGCCACGTCACCTGCCACGTCACCTAGATACGTCACCTGGCCACGTCACCTGCCACAAGTTGTGGATTGTCGACTTGCCACGTCACCTGGCCACATCACCTGCCACGTCACCTGCCACAAGTTGTGGTTTGTCCACTTGCCACGTCACCTGGCCACGTCACCTGGCCACGTCACGTACCCCGTCACCTGACCACGTCCCCTTGGCTACGTCACCTTCCACAAGTTGTGGATTGTCCACTGGCCACGTCACCTAGCCACGTCAACTGCCACGTCACCTGGCCACGTCACCGGCCACAAGTTGTGGATTGTCCACTTGCCATGTCACCTGGCCACGTCACCTGGCCATGTCACCTGGCCATGTCACCTGCCACAAGTTGTGGATTGTCCACTTGCCACGTTACCTGCCACAATCTGTGGATTGTCCACTTGCCACGTCACCTAGCCACATCACCTGGCCACGTCACGTGCCACAAGTTGTGAATTGTCCACTTGCCACATCACCTGCCACGTCACCTGCCACAAGTTGTGGATTGTCCACTTGCCACTTTACCTGCCACAATCTGTGGATTGTCCACTTGCCACGTCACCTAGCCACATCACCTGGCCACGTCACGTGCCACAAGTTGTGAATTGTCCACTCGCCACGTCACCTGCCACGTCACCTGCCACAAGTTGTGGATTGTCCACTTGCAACGTTACCTGCCACAAGTTGTGGATTGTTCACTTGCCACGTCACCTGCCACGTCACCTGGGAACGTTACCTGCCACAAGTTGTGGATTGTCCACTGGCCACGTCACCTGGCCACGTCACCTGCCACGTCACCTGGCCACATCACCTGCCACAAGTTGCGAATTGTTCACTTGCCACATTACCTGCCACATCACCTGGCCACGTCACCTGCCACAAGTTGTGGATTGTCCACTGGCCACGTCACCTGGCCACGTCACCTGCCACATCACCTGACCACGTCACCTGCCACAAGTTGTGGATTGTCCACTTGCCAAATCACCTTTACATGTCACCTGGCCACGTCACCTGGCCACGTCACCAGGCCACATCACCTGGCCACGTCACCTGCCACGTCACCTGGCCACATCACCTGCCACAATCTGTGGATTGTCCACTTGCCACGTCACCTGGCCACATCACCTGGCCATGTCACCTGCCACAAGTTGTGAATTGTCCACTTGCCACATCACCTGCCACAAGTTGTGGATTGTCCACTTGCCACATGACCTGCCACGTTACCTGGCAACGTCATCTGCCACAAGTTGTGGATTGTCCACTGGCCACGTCACCTGGCCACATCACCTGCCACAAGTTGCGAATTGTTCATTTGCCACGTCACCTGCCATGTCACCTGGCCACATCACCTGGCCACATCACCTGCCACGTCACCTGCCATGTCACCTGGCCACAAGTTGTGGATTGTCCACTGGCCACATCACCTGGCCATGTTACCTGCCACGTCACCTGGCCATGTCACATGCCACAAGTTGTGGATTGTCCACTTGCCAAGTTACCTGGACATGTCACCTGGCCATGTCACCTGGCCACGTCACCTGGCCACGTCACCTGGCCACGTCACCTGCCACAAGTTGTGGATTGTCCACTTGCCACGTCACCTGGCACGTCACCTGGCCACATCACCTGGCCACGTCACCTGGCCACGTCACATGCCACAAGTTGTGGATTGTCCACTTGCCAAGTCACCTGGACATGTCACCTGGCCACGTCACCTGGCCACGTCACCTGGCCACGTCACCTGGCCACGTCACCTGCCACAAGTTGTGGATTGTCCACTTGCCACGTCACCTGGACATGTCACCTGGCCACGTCACCTGGCCACGTCACCTGCCACAAGTTGTGGATTGTCCACTGGCCACGTCACCTGGCCATGTCACCTGGCCACATCACCTGCCACAAGTTGTGGATTGTCCACTTGCCATGTCACCTGGACATGTCACCTGGCCACCTCACCTGGCCACGTCACCTGCCACAAGTTGTGGATTGTCCACTGGCCATGTCACCTGCCACATCACCTGGCCACATCACCTGCCACAAGTTGTGGATTGTCCACTTGCCACGTCACCTGGTCATGTCACCTGGCCATGTCACCTGGCCACGTCACCTGGCCACCTCATCTGGCCACCTCATCTGGCCACCTCACCTGGCCACGTCACCTGCCACATCACCTGGCCACATCACCTGCCACAAGTTGTGGATTGTCCACTTGCCACGTCACCTGGCCACATCACCTGGTCACGTCACCTGGCCACGTCACCTGCCACAAGTTGTGGATTGTCCACTTGCCACGTTACCTGCCACAAGTTGTGGATTGTCCACTTGCCACGTCACCTGTCACAAGTTGTGGATTGTCCACAATGCAATGCAAGCAATTACAGTTTTTTTTTATATTTTTTTAATGGTTTTTCATAATTTGCCATCATTTTTGAGATTTCTAATGTAAAAAAATAGGTCACCTTTGAAAACTCTTATAAACGAAAACGCGGCAAAATGCCGGTACCGCGTTTAGCCGCGTTTAGCGGGGTTTTGCTTCTGAAACGTGGAAAACTTTTGCATCTGAACCCATTTTTTTGCTTCTGAAAAAACGAGGTTTAACGCAACTGCATATAAACGGCAATAAACGAGACTGTGTGCATGGACACATAGGATAACATTGAATGGGTTCAGGGGCAGTTGAAAAAAGTGTCCAACTGCCTCTGAACGTGCGCTTACCAGCGTCCCATGTACATGGGCCTTACTCTGTCTATCCTGCTTTTACCTAACAATTACATTTTTTAATTCTCCCATTAGCTCATCACTCACAGTCATTACCTTTTGTTCTGCTTGCCCCACCCCACTTGTTTGTAAGCTCTGAGGATCAGAATCCTCTTATATTGAATTGCATTGTAATTGTACTGTTTCCCATCCTAATGTAAAGTGCTATGCAAACTGTTGACACTATACATAATCCTAAATAATAATAATTTGTTAGTCAAGTCCAACTAAATCTTCTACTGCATACAACACCCCCCCTCTCCCCAGATAAACAATGCTCTTGCCCAAAAGTGTCTGTTACTCCTCCATGCAGGGAGGAGACACCCATAAGATAGGAAGTGTATACTGGTCAGAACACCAGCTGAAAATAAAGTAAAAAAAGCGGCCACTACATTTAGGACTGGCAAGCTGCAATATATTACAATTTAGTTTTTGGGTTTTATACCACTTTAAAATTCAATAAATAAATAAATACGTATCTGCTTTGTTATAATAAATGATCAAATGGATTTCATCTATGACTATACATTTTCAGATTTATAGTGCATTAAGCAAGTCTAATATATTCATAATAACTGACTAGCTAAAACTGACAACACTAATGGGATCATTTAGAAAAGTTGCACTTCAATGGTTGACCTGTTTCGGGGTATGTAAAGTATTTCAGGTAGTTTAAGAGTCATAAACTTACTAACTAGCCTGTGAGTTTAGTTACTTTTAAATAATTAACTCAACGTTGTAACTAACTACAAGTTAGGTCCAATTTTTAGAACTTTCTAAAAAAAAAATTTTTTATGAAAGGTAATCTGTATTAAGATGATATTAAAATAAATCACTACTCATAACATGCCTCTCTGTATAGTTTGTAAATATAAAATACATGGATGCAAGAATGTTTGTCTATTATACAGGTGATACTCGAAAAATTTAAATATCGTGCAAAAGTTCATTTGTTTCACTAAAGCCCTGTACACACGATCGGATTTCCGATGGAATAAAATCCGATGGATTTTTCCATCGGATTTCCGATGAAGCTGACTTCCATCAGTCTTGCCTACACACCATCAGTCAAAAATCTGACCGTCCCAAACGCCGTGACGTAAAACACTCCGCCGAGCTGAGAAAAATTAAGTTCAATGCTTCTGAGCATGCGTCGACTTGATTCTGAGCATGCGTGGGTATTTTCTCCGATGGAGTTCCACATAGACGATCGGAATTTGCTATCGTTTTTTTTTTTCATCGGATAAATTTAAAACATGTTCTATTTTTAATCACCGATGGAAAAAAGACCGATGGGGCCCATACACGATCGGTTTGTCTGATGAAAAAAGTCCATCGGACAGTTTTCATCGGTAAAACTGATCGTGTGTACAGGGCTTAATGCAACTTAAAAGGTAAAACTAATATATGAAATAGACTCATTACATGCAAAGCAAGATAGTTCAAGCCGTGATTTGTCATAATTGTGATGTTTATGGCTTACAGCTCATGAAAACCCCAAATCCACAATCTCAGAGAATATTACATGAAATCAATAAAACAAGGATTGTACATAGAACAATATCGGACCTCTGAAAAGTATAAGCATGTATATGTACTCAGTACTTGGTTTGGGTCCCTTTTGCAGCAATTACTACCTCAATGCGGCGTGGCATGGAAGCTATCAGCCTGTGGCACTGCTGAGGTGTTATGGAAGACCAGGATGCTTCAATAGCGGCCTTCAGCTCTTCTGCATTGTTCGATCTCATGTCTCTCATCTTTCTCTTGGCAATGCCCCATAGATTCTCTATGGGGTTCAGGTCAGGCGAGTTTTCTGGCCAATCAAGCACAGTAATCCCACAGTCATTGAACCACATTTTGGTGCTGGAAAATGAATTCAGCCATAGAGCTTGTCTGTGGAAGGAAGCATGAAGTGATCCAAAATCTCCTGGTAGACGGCTGCGTTGACCCTGGACTTAATGAAGCACAGTGGACCAACACCAGCAGATGACATGGCTCCCCAATCAACACAGACTGTGGAAACTTCACACTGGACTTCAAGCATCTTGTAGTGTGTGCCTCTCCATTCTTCCTCCATACTCTGGGTCCTTGGTTTCCAAATGAGATGCAAAATTTGCTCTCATCAGAAAAGAGGACTTTGGACCACTGAGCAACAGACCAGGTCTGTTTTTCTTTAGCCCAGGTAAGACGCTTCAGATGTTGTTTGTTGTTCAGGAGTGGCTTGACAAGAGGAATACGACATTTGATGCCCATGTCCAGGATCCGTCTGTGTGTGGTGGCTCTTGATGCACTGACTCCAGCCTCAGTCCACTCCTTGTGAAAGTTCCCAACACTTTTGAATGGCCTTTTCCTGACAATCCTCTCCAGGCTGCGGTCATCCCTGCTGCTTGTGCACCTTTTTCTTCCACACTTTTCCCTTCCACATAACTTTCTATTAATGTGCTTTGATACAGCACTTTGGGAATATCCAACTTCTTTTGCAATTACCTTTTGAGGCTTTCCCTCCTTATGGAGGGTGTCAATGATGGTTTTCTGCAACAACTGTCAGGTCAGCAGTCTTTCCCGTGATTGTGATTCCTACTGAACCAGACTGAGAGACCATTTAAAGGCTCAGGAACCCTTTGCAGGTGTTATGGCGTAATTAGCTAATTAGAGTGGATTACACTTTGAGCCTAGAATATTGTACCTTTTCACAATATTCAAATTTTCTGAGATTGTGGATTTTAATGAGCTGTAAGCCATAATCATCACAATTATGACAAATCACGGCTTGAACTATCTTGCTTTGCATGTAATGAGTCTATCTCATATATTAGTTTCATCTTTTAAGTTGCATTAGTGAAATAAATGAACTTTTGCAAGATATTCGAATCTTTTGAGTATCACCTGTATATGCAGTCTGTGTCTTCTGCTTCGTTGCGTCTGAGCAACAATTGTGTTTCGCTCTGTTATTATGCATGAAAGCCACATAAAAAAAATTGCTTTTAGGTAAGCTTTACAATAAAACCATAACAGTCCACTTTTATGGACAGTGATACAGCTGTCTTTTAATGCATAAGGAGTACAATACTATATGTAGCACTACCCCCGTAGGGGCCGCTGGTGAATGTGGTTCGTCTCCCACCCTGCACAGCCAGTCACACGAATTTCCAAACAAACCGTGTCAAGAAGAAGTACTTTCAATTTGTTTTGTTTTTTATTAGGGGAATAAAACTTGGATGGGGATAGGGTACATATCGAATGCCAACTTAATTGAAGAAATATACATAGGGACTAAACTATATACACTCCGGTATATACATCCTCATCCCTTTCACCTCCAGCTCATACACTTGCATGCAGACTATCCCTCGCAGGAGCAGCTAGCACTGTTGTGGGGACTTAACACTGATTCTGCCAGGCCCAAAATAAATGCTCTGTGCAGGCAGGGTCCACTGACTCCTATGATGTAGCAAAAATGTAAGTTCTTTGTTCTAGCTGTCCTACATGTGGCTACTGTTCCAGTACAACCTCTTCAGGCACTGCCAGACCTCCACTGCCCATGCCACCACAGCCCCCCCCCCCCAGACTGGGGAGCTCCCTCAAAGGCCACGACAGGCTAACACTCCATTTCCATCTTCCACTCAAACTCACCCCCCTGATTGGGGATTGGTCAGGGCCCTGTCAGGGCCCTCAGAATGCTCCAGGCAGCTCCACCTTACCTCCTCTCTTATCTTTCCAGAAGGTTCCAGTACATTCTAGAAATAGGGGGGAGGTCTCAGTAATGCTGCTGTGAGTCATCCAGCTCTCCCTTTATCTCTGCCTAACCCAGGAAAAACACAGACAGGCTTGGCTGTCAGCCAAGCCTGTACACATTTACCTACACTACACAGAACTCTAGCCCTCTAGCAACACAACTAGGGGATGCTATACAGTGCCTTTAAAAAGTATTCATACCCCTTGAAATTTTCCACATTGTGTCATGTTACAGCCAAAAAAATAAATGTATTTTATTGGAATTTTATGTGATAGACCAACACAATGTCGCACATATTTGTAAAGGGGAAGGAAAATGATAAATGGTTTTCAATTTTTTTTTACAAATAAATATCTGAAAAGTGTGGCATGCATTTGTATTCAGCACCCCTGAGTCAATACTTTGTAGAACCACCTTTCTCAACAATTACAGCTGCAAGTCTTTTTGGGAATGTCTCTACAAGCTTTGCACATCTAGACAGTTACATTTTTGCCCATTCTTCCTTGCAAAAGAGCTCAAGTTCTGTCAGATTAGATGGAGATCATCTGTGAACAGCAATTTTCAAGTCTTGCCACAGATTGTCAATTGAATTTAGGTCTGAACATTGACTAGGCCATTCTAACACATGGATGTGCTTTGATCTAAACCATTCCATTGTAACTCTGGCTGTATGTTTAGGGTTGTTGTCCTGCTATAAGGTGAATTTCCGCTCCAGTCTCAAGTCTTTTGCAGACTCTAACAGGTTTTCTTCTAAGATTGCCCTGTATTTGACTCCATTCATCTTCCCATCAACTCTGACCAGCTTCCCTGTCCCTGCTGAAGCATCCCCACAACATGATGCTGCCATCACCATGTTTCACAGTGGGGATGGTGTGTCCAGGGTGATGTGTAGTGTTAGTTTTCAGTCACACATAGCGTTTTGCTTTTAAGGCAAAAAGTTAAATTTTAGTCTCATCTGAGCACCTTCTTCTGCATGTTTGCTGTGTCCCCCACATGGCTTCTTGCAAACTGTAAACAGGACTTTTTATGGTTTTATTTCAACAATGGCTTTCTTCTTGTCACTCTTTCATAAAGACCAGATTTGTTGAGTGCACGACTAATAGTTGTCCTGTGGACAGATTCTCCCACCTGAGCTGTGGATCTCTGTAGCTTCCTCAGCGTTACCATGGGCCTCTTGGCTGCTTCTCTGATAATTGCTCTCCTTGCCTGGCCTGTCAGTTTAGGTGGGCGACCATGTCTTGGTAGGTTTGCAGTTGACTTGCAGGCTTGCAGCTGTTCAATCCATTCCCGGATGATGGATTGAACAGTGCTCCGTGAGATGTTCAAAGCTTGGGATATTTTTTATAACCTACCTCTGCTTTAAACTTCTCCACAACTTTTATCCCTGGCCTGTCTGGTGTGTTCCTTTTTGCATTCATGATGCTGTTTGTTCACTAAGGCACTCTAACAAACCTCTGAGGGCTTCACAGAACAGCTGTATTTATACTGAGATTAAATTACACACAGGTAGGCTCTATTAACTAATTAGGTGACTTCTGAAGGTAATTGGTTCCACTAGATTTTAGTTAGGGGTATCAGAGTAAAGGGAGCTGAATACAAATGCATGCTACACTTTTCAAATATTTATGTGTAAAAAATTGAAAACCATTTATAATTTTCCTTCCTCTTCACAAATATGTGCCACTTTGTGTTGGTCTATCACATAAAATCCAAATAAAATACATTGTAGGGGATCAGAGGGGTGAACAACCGGCTCAGACAGTCCAGTAAAACAAAAGTGGCTTTATTCAGCAGAACTTCAAAATAAAATAGAAGAAACATCAGGCTTGTCTTGCAATACAGGTGCACATATGTAAAAAGTTCAGTCTCTGCACCCACAGGCTGGTGTGCACAGCACACAGCTCTAACCAGATCAATAGTCTTTTATATAGTTTAGCTCACCCCAGCAGGCCACAATCCAGCAGTGGATCCTCTGACACAGCATGCTTCTCTGTCTCTCTCTCCAAACACTCAACTCCTCTCTGACACTTTCAGCCCAGCTGGCAGAAAGCAGGTCTGAAGGGGAAGTACCTGCCTTCTTCAACTAACCCCTTCTTAACCCTGCCCCCAGGCTGACTCTCCACATTTACAGTTTTGGTTGTAACATGACAAAATGTGGAAAATGTCAAGGTGTATGAATACTTTTTCAAGGCACTGTGTATATATATATATATATATATATATATATATATAATTTGCTTTATTTCACATTATTTAACTTGGGGTTTTTGTTATTTTTCTTCATACTGTGTATACTATATGTCACCTGGCATTGGATAGTCTGAGTGTTTATCTATCTCTGTTGTGCATACCTTCATGGGAACTGATTCACTAAAACCAGAAGAAAGAAAATGACCATACGGTTTTAGTTGTGTACATATATACTGTATATATGTGAATAAAAATGCTGCTGTCTGCCACCACTGTTGAGTGTGTTCAACACATAGTTCATATAAGACTGACCTGCTGCTAAAGCCTAAAGTTCACATAGCATGTATATATCATTGATTTATCAGGAAATTCAGCAGAAACTCAAACAATTTTCGATCAAGATTAGATTTTCTACATTCACCCTATTTTCACCTGTTGTGACCCATTTTCAAAGGAGATTCGCCCAACATTCAAGTGGTTAAAAATTGCTTCAAACAACATTCACCTGGTAACAAATGCATCAAACAACAGTTACCCAAAATTTGTTCTTCAATAGGAAAAAGGCTTTAGTGTCAGTTCACACTAGAATAGCAGAGGAATGCATTCTGGATCTCTGTGCGATTCAGTGTGACAAGATGCAGTCCCCCTGCGATCCGGATACCAGCCTACATGCAGGGAAGTCCCTCTCCTAAAGCACAGTTGCCAGATTCTGATGGGCAAATGTATTTTTGCCACTCCCCAACAAGGGTATAGTGGCTTACTTATCTCCTACCTGCTCCACCAAGGGGGGCAAGTAGTTATAGTCCCCCCTCCCTGGTGAACTGGTTTTAGGGGTTCTTTGGAACCCTAATCAATCCATTAGTGCACACGGGTAAGTAAAAATGAAATAAGTAAAAACTCACATCAGAAAAAAAAAAAAACTTTTTAAACAAATTCAACCTTTATTTGTTGTGCCTCCCCCAACAAATATGGGCAAATTATTAAAAATAAATTACTAAATGAATGCAGACATATAATCATATATATAATCATCAAACATATTCAGTGATGCAGTGTCCACAACAACTATTCTTTATTTCACTTGCATAGTCATTGTCATGTCAATAATTTCTTTATTATGTCAGGATTGCTGTGCCCAAGGCATCTGTGCCCTGTGTGAATGCAGTTTGAATGTTTTTCATCCTTGGCAGTATTAACCACCTCATTGCAGTTCAGCTGATACAGTTCATCTGTAATTTTAGCCTTTGCAAGTAAGATATCCCCTTTTGTGATTGCACAACTGTCAACTTGGAAGGTCACTACATTGCCTTGTTTTGTTAGCTTCCTCACTGGCAAAAGATTTGTTTCAAGAGCAGGGACATAGAGGGCATTTTTCACACGTATGTTTCTGGTGACACTGGGAAATAGAACAGAAACGAAAACTGTCTCCTATTCCTTTTGATTCCATCATTTGGCCGTTAGCTGTGGTGATGTTTTCTGTTTTACTGTGGTTAAGGTGAACAAAGAGATTTCTGTCTTTTGTCATATGACTTGTAGCTCCTGAATCAACAGACCATGCCTGCAAAGATGAGGTGTGACTTGTGGAATGAAAAACATATTCATTATCTGAAGCAAAATAAGTTTCTTCCTTCACGCTTTTGGACTTCTGTAGTTTTATTTGTTTTTGCACTCTAGTTTTCCAGATTCTGCAATGTGCTTTTAAATGGCATAGTTTCTTGCACACAAAGCATTCACTCATTTTTTTGTTGCATGGTACTGTTTTTATTCCTGTTTTTCATCTTTAAAGCAGACTCTGCCACAGAAGCACTGTCACTGATGCTTTCTGTTTTACACTTCATCCACAAGATTGCCCTTAACATATTCCAATATCAGTTCAACATCTGGACGCACATCAAGTGCTGTGACAAGCGTTTTATAACTTTCTGATAAACCACTGAGTAATAGTGCTGCAACATGAAAATTTTTCTTTTGCTATACCTTTCAGGCATTCAACCATTTCCAAGGTGTGTCTGATATAGTCCTGTTTCCTGTTTTTTGCTGAGATTAGCTCTTTCATGAACCTTTTGTAATCCTTCCCACATTTCTTTAGATGATTTGATCATCTTCTTTTTCTTGACCTTGTCTGCTGTAGCTGGCTATGACTCGGCTCTGACTGGGTTCTCCGCTTTTTTCTGGGTGTCTGGGTGGGTGTCTGGGCTATGCCTGGGCCCATAACCTGTTAGAAATTCTGTATATAGCCCTACAGAAAAGACCCAGTGCACAGTTCACATGGGCTTTGTTGCTAAACTGCAGACAGGAAACATGAACTTTTATTATATAGAGAAAATACATAGGGGGTTATTTACGAAAGGCAAATCCACTTTGCACTACAAGTGCAAACTACAAGTGCAAAGTGCACTTGAAATTGCATTGAAAGTGCACTTGGAAGTGCAATCGCTGTAAATCTGAAGGGTAGATCTGAATTGAGGAGGAAGCTCTGCTGATTTTATTATCCAATCATGTGCAAGCTAAAATGCTGTTTTTTATTTTCCTTGCATGTCCCCCTCGGATCTACAGTGACTGCACTTCCAAGTGCACTTTCAGTGCAATTTCAAGTGCACTTTGCACTTGTAGTTTGCACTTGTAGTGCAAAGTGGATTTGCCTTTCATAAATAACCCCCATAGAGTTTAATCAGATGCAGCTAAAAACACTGCTATCTACTGGTTGATGTAGTTGTTGCACAAAATACATGAACAATGTATTCCAACAGGGCAAATACATTGTGGTTGATTTATTAAAACTGGAGAGTGCAAAATCTGGTGCAGTTCTGCATAGAAACCAATCAGCTTCTAGGTTTTATTGTCAAAGCTTATTTTGAACAAGCTGAATTTAGGAGATGATTGGCTACCATGCACAGCTGCACCAGATTTTGCACGCTCTAGTTTTAGTAAATCAACCCCATTGTGTTTGCTACCTGCTTCTGGGGAGTCATTAAAGTAAATGTAAAGGTTAATTTTTAAAAGAAATAACAAACCTGTCAAATTGACCTGCTCTGTGCAAGGGTTTTGCACAGAGCAGCCCTGATCTCCTTTTCTGGGGTCCCCCGGCAGCGCTCCTGGCTCCTCCTCTTCGGCGAGTCCCCCCACAGAAAGCCGATTTTCAGGGGGGTACCCATGTTGGCACGCTCCCGAGTCCTGCTGCTGTGTCCATTAACACAGACAGCAGGACTCGGCCCCGCCCCCGGCTCCTGTGTTACTGCATTTGATTGACAGCAGTGGGAGCCAATGGCTCCTGCTGCTATCAATCTATCCAATGAGGACCCGAGACAGTGGTTGGAGCTGCTGGGCTTGTGCTTGTCGCTGGAATGATCTGGTTCAGGTAAGAAAAAGGGGGGCTCTGGGGGGCAGCTGCAGCACAGAAGGTTTTTCACCTTAATGCATAGATGAGACTTTACAACTTAATACATAACCCTGAGACTCTGGGGGGCAACTGCAGCACAGAAGGTTTTTCACCTTAATGCATAGATGAAACTTTTCACCTTAATGCATAACCCTGAGACTTTACAACTCATTTAACCTAATTTTGACACCCACTGCAGTTCGCAACTGCAATGTGTTTTGAATGCAGTGTGGGAAATGCACACAGGCTTCTCGCAATGCGTTCTGGTGTGAACTGGCCATAATATTGTTAGATTGCGTGACTTGCATGCCAGGAATCTGTTTCATGTCCCTGGCATGCCATCATTACATAGTCAGCTTCAGGGATGAGCCGAACACCCCCCTGTTCGGTTCGCACCAAAACCTGCGAACAGACAGAATGTTCGCGTGAACTTTAGAACCCTATTAAATACAATGGACTCAAACGTTCGAAATCTAAAGTGCTAATTATAAAGGCTTATATGAAAGTTATTGTCCTAAAAAGTGTTTGGGGACCCGGGTTCTGCCCCAGGGGACATGTATCAATGCAAAAAAAAGTTTTAAAAATTTACGTTTTTTACAGGAGCAGTGATTTTAATAATGCTTAAAATGAAACAATAAAAGTGAAAATTTCCTTTAAATTTCGTACCTAGGGTGTGTGTATAATATGCATGTAAAGTCGTGCTTGTTTCCCGTGCTTAGAACTGTCCCTGCACAAAATGCCATTTCTGAAGGAAAAAAAGTCATTTAAAACTCACTCGCGGCTATTAATGAATTGTCGGCTCCCGGCAATACATAGAAAAGTCATTGATAAAAATTAAAAAAAAGCGTGGTGGTCCCCCAAATTCAATTATTAGGCCCTTCAGGTCTGGTATAGATATTAAGGGGAACCCCGCTGCAAATTTTAAAAAAAAAATGCGTGCCGTTCCCCCCAAATATCCATACCAGGCCCTTCAGATCTGGCATGGATTTTAAGGGAAACTCCACCCCAAATGTAAAAAAAAAATGCGTGCGGTTCCCCCCAAAAATCCATACCAGACCCTTATCCGAGCACGCAACCTGGCAGACCGCAGGAAAAGCGGGGGGACGAGAGAGCGCCCCCCCCCCCCTCCTGAACCGTACCAGGCCACATGCCCTCAACATGGGGAGGATGTCCCCATGTTGATGGGGACAAGGGCCTCATCCCCACAACCCTTGCCCGGTGGTTGTGGGGGTCTGCGGGCGGGGGGCTTATCGGAATCTGGAAGACCCCTTTAACAAAGGGGACCCCCAGATCCCGCCCCCCCTATGTGAATTGGTAAGGGGTACATTGTACCTCTACCATTTCACGAAGAAAGTGTAAAAAATTTTTAAAAAAAAACCACACAAACACCTTGGAAAAGTCCTTTATTAAAAAAAAAATTAACAAAAAAAAAAACATTCCAGCGATGAAATCCAGTGTCCCGCGGCGATCTGATGTCCAGCGCTGTCCGTCATTGGCTGAGCCTGAGCGGACCTGATGGGGAACTTCCTCCGCAGTCTATTAAATGTATAGACCTGCCCCTTCTAAAGTTCCCCATCAGGTCCGCTCAGCCAATGACTAGCTGTAAGGCTAAGTGGACCAGATGCGGAACGTGAGAAGGGGCGAGTCTATTCATGTATTACACAGTGAAGGAAGTTCCCCATCAGGTCCGCTCAGGCCAATGACGTAGGCGGGGTCTGACATACGAGGGGGCGGACCTGATGGGAACTTCCTTCACTATGTAATACATGAATAGACCCGCCCCTTCTAAAGTTCCCCATCAGGTCCACTCAGCCAATGACTAGGTGTAAGGCTAAGCGGACCAGATGCGGAACATGAGAAGGGGCGGGTCTATTTATGAATTACACAGTGAAGGAAGTTCCCCATCAGGTCCGCCCCCTCGGTATGTCAGACCCCGCCTACGTCATTGGCCTGAGCGGACCTGATGGGGAACTTCCTTCACTGTGTAATACATTAATAGACCTGCCCCTTCTCACGTTCCGCATCTGGTCCGCTTAGCCTTACACCTATTTATTGGCTGAGCGGACCTGATGGGGAACTTTAGAAGGGGCGGGTCTATACATTTAATAGACTGCGGAGGAAGTTCCCCATCTGGTCCACTCAGTCTCAGCCAATGACGGACAGCGCTGGACATCGGATCGCCGCTGGACACTGGATTTCATCGCTGGAATGTTTTTTTTATTTTTTATTTTTTTATTTTTTTAATAAAGGACTTTTCCAAGGTGTTTGTGTGTTTTTTTTACATTTTTTTACACTTTCTTCGTGAAATGGCAGGGGTACAATGTACCCCTTACCAATTCACATGGGGGGGGCGGGATCTGGGGGTCCCCTTTGTTAAAGGGGTCTTCCAGATTCTGATAAGCCCCCCGCCCGCAGACCCCCACAACCACCGGGCAAGGGTTGTGGGGATGAGGCCCTTGTCCCCATCAACATGGGGACATCCTCCCCATGTTGAGGGCATGTGGCCTGGTACGGTTCAGGAGGGGGGGGTGCTCTCTCGCCCCCCCTCTTTTCCTGCGGCCTGCCAGGTTGCGTGCTCGGATAAGGGTCTGGTATGGATTTTTGGGGGGACTCCACGCCCCTTTTTTTTTAAATTTGGGGTGGAGTTCCCCTTAAAATCCATGCCAGATCTGAAGGGCCTGGTATGGATATTTGGGGAAAACCGCACGCATTTTTTTTTTTTAATTTGCGGAGGGGTTCCCCTTAATATCTATACCAGACCTGAAGAGCCTGGTAATTGAATTTGGGGGAACCCCCACACTTTTTTTTTCTTTTTTATCAATGACTTTTCTATGTATTGCCGGGAGCCGACAATTCATTATAGCCGCGAGTGAGTTTTAAATGACTTTTTTTCCTTCAGAAATGACACTTTGTGCAGGGACAGTTCTAAGCACGGGAAACAAGCGCAACTTTACATGCATATTATACACACCCCCCAGGTATGAAATTGAAAGGAATATTTCACTTTTATTGTTTCACTTTAAGCATTATTAAAATCACTGCTCCTAAAAAATCTGCCGTTTTTAAAACATTTTTTTGCATTGATACATGTCCCCTGGGGCAGGACCCGGGTCCCCAAACACTTTTTATGACAATAACTTGCATATAAGCCTTTATAATTAGCACTTTAGATTTCTCCCATAGACTTTTCGAATTTGCCGCGAACACCCCAAATTGTTCGCTGTTCGGCGAACGGGCGAACAGACAGTGTTCGAGTTGAACATGAGTTCGACTCGAACTCGAAGCTCATCCCTAGTCAGCTTCACACCCCTGCTCTTCTCTTGTTTATTAAAACGGGACTGTAATTAAGGAAGTGGTGGAAAGGAGAGTTTTATTATATTTGGCGCTTTCCTCCGAATGGGGCAGTAGAGAAGAAGACCTTGCTGGTACAGAGGCTGCTTGCCACAGACACAGTTCCAAAAATACTTACTGACAACACAGACTCAGTCTAGAGAATGTCTTTATGTGGATTTTATTTGCATAAACTGAAACAGAAGGAGTACTCCAAAATGATAGCAGGAATCAACAGGAGGACAAACTTCTTACAAAATCCTAAAACAGCCTTGCCTGGAGGTAATAGGAAAAGGCCAGTATGTGTAGGTCTCTGTAAGAGCAGACCCAGTCCTTCCAGTAACCTCTGGCACTCAATTCCTTCTAGCAAGTATGATGCCCTTCAGAAAAAAATGTTGGCAGGACCGACATCGCGGGCGAGTAGGACAGGTAAGTGTCCTTATTAAAAGTCAGCAGCTACACTGTTAGTAGCTGCTGTCAGCTATAGGGTTCACTACCTTAGCGGTGCACTCCTGACCCCAACGGTGTGCATCTGTCACCTGGCTTCAGGTGACCTGACAGTTTGATCAGCCATGGACCCGGCTGATGTGCCGCTTTCCATAGATGATCCATTACAGGGCATAGTCCGCAGACTTGAGACCCAGGAATCGAATCAGACTCAGGTGATGCGATTCCTCCAGGATCTGGCTTCCCGCTTCGAGCAGCTTCAGGTCTCCTTGGGAATCCCGAGTCAGCAACCTCAAGCACAATCAGTGACTGCACCTATTCCAGTCGCAGTCGTAGCCACACATTCACTTCAACTGCCAACTCCGTCCCATTTCTCTGGGGACTCCAAGGCCTGCAGGGGGTTCCTCAGCCAATGCACTATTCATTTTGAGCTCCAGCCTCAAAACTTTCTGTCTGATCGGGCAAAGGTAGCCTATATCATCTCCCTCCTCTCCGGTGAAGCTTTAGCCTGGACAGCCCCTCTGTGGGAACTGAATGATCCCGTGGTTTCTAGCCTGTCTGACTTCTTGAAACTTTTTCGGAATATCTTCGAAGAACCGGCTCGTGTCTCTTCAGCGGCCAGCGCCCTTTTACGTCTTCGCCAAGAGTCTACTTCTGTGGGACAGTATGCTCTTCATTTCCGCATACTGACGGCTGAGTTGAGCTGGAACAATGAGGCCTTAGTCGCAATCTTTTTGCATGGCCTTTCTGATAGAGTGAAGGATGATTTAGCAGGAAGAACCATCCCCACTGATCTGGACGAAGTTATCTCCTTGTGTAACCAGATCGATATTCGTTTTCAGGAAAGGACCCTAGAAAAGCGATGCCGGCACTCCTTGATCTTTAGTCAGCCTGAGCTCCCCTCTCTTCGACCCGTGGAGCATCTCCTGCCAGCTGAGGAACCCATGCAGCTGGGTCAGACCAGGCTATCCCCCGAGGAACGTGCTAAGCGCAGAATTTTGGGCCTGTGTCTTTACTGTGGGGGCAAAGGTAATTTTCGTGACACTTGCCTTCTTCGCCCGGAAAAAGGCTTGGGTCCAATACATCTGGAATGTGGAGTATTGGACCCAGAAATATCACCTTCACCTTCTCGTCTTCTTCTTTCTGTGTTCCTTCATGTTGGTGCTTCTTCTCATTCAGTCTCAGCATATCTGGATTCCGGAGCCGCTGGCAATTTCATGGACTGGGAAATCGCATCGTCCATGAGACTTACCCTTTTGCCCCTCCCCATGCCATTTGTGGTCTTGGCGATTGATGGCACTGTTCTCCCAGGGGGTCCTATCCGCTTCCAGACCCTCCCTGTTAAGATGTCGCTAGGGACACTCCACCAGGAGTGGATATCCTTCCTTGTCTAACCTAAAGCCTTAACTCCAAACATCTTGGGTCTTCCTTGGTTACGGCTCCATTCTCCACATGTTGACTGGACTACTGGACAGATCCTGGCTTGGAGTTCTTCCTGATCCTCGTCCTGCCTACCCAAGGTTGTCCCAAAAGAGAAACTTCCTGAAGCCACCATCCCAATATCTTTTGCTCTTCCTACTGCATATAGTGATTTCTGGGATGTGTCCTGCAATAGTCGGGCTGATGCACTCTCTAGGTCATGTGGCACTCTGGATGAGGAGGCCACCTGTGAACCTGAGCCGATCCTTTATTCCAGTTTGCATAACCATTTACCTTTGTCTGTCCCTAAACACCCTTGGACGGACAGCCAGGCTAGCTTGTCTGAAATTTATGCAGTTAATACGCCTTGCGATGCTATTCAGGTAGTCGCTACACCTGACCATGCTATTCATTCGGCCTCTGAACTAGTCATGCCAGTACAGCCCATGCCCAGTGAACCTCTTACATTTTCTTATTCAGGACCTTCTGCAACCTCACCTCACCCTAATACTGTTACGTCTATTCAAACCTGTCTAAGGGGTTCAATCCATCCTCATTCTGCTTGTCTTTCAGCTATCCAGCTTGACTCCTGTGACATGTCACCTTCTAACCAACCTGACCTCAGGGTTCTACTGACATCTGCCCAGTCTGATGGTCCTGTGCTAGATGCCCGGTTCATCTTTAAGGGTCTGGGGGACCCTCCTCAGATTCCTGTTGATCCTCTCCTGCCCTTGCTTATTCCTAAAAAGCCTTTGGTTCTCAATAAATCTTCTTGTCCTCTCCCTACCTCGGTTCCGGTCTCTGAGGATAATCTAAAGTACGAGGTTAGACATGTTCTGGATTCTCGGCTCTGCAGAGGCATTCTTTAGTACCTTGTGCATTGGAGAGGGTTTGGTCCTGAGGAGGCGTCTTGGATCGCTGCATCTGAGGTCGTTGCACCTCGTCTGTTGAGGAGGTTTCATCTAAGATTTCCCTTTAAGCCTGGACCCAGGCGGGGGAGGGGGGCCCGTAAGAGGGGGGTACTGTCACTGTTATGCAGTAATGTTTGTCTCTTAGCTTACCCCTTCTCCATGTGTTCACCTTAGAGGCAAGTCACTCTCACCTGGCTGCTTAAATAATGTCTCCTTCAAGCATGGCTCCACCCCAGGCCCTATCAGGGAACACTATATTAACCTGTGCACTGCAAGCCAGCCATGCTGATCAACGTTGTTTGTTAAGCTATTGTGTGTTTGGGTTCCTGCTTGCCGTGTGCTATGTCTGTCTCTATTTTACCGATCTTGGCTTGTTCTCGACTATCCCTGTCTGTTTGTGACCTTGACCTTTGGCTTGTCCTTTGTTTATCCTTGTCTGCTAGTCGCCCCGAAGTTTGGCTTATCCCCTCACTATCTCTTGTATCCTGAGCTGCTGCTTCCCCTCTATCCTCTATAGCCTACTGTGAGCGTGAGCTGGGGGACTCTGGGGGCCGCGACCTGGATCCAGTTGCAGCCCAGTCCATCCTCACCACTAGAGGCTCTGGCGAACACCTGCTGGATCTTAGACTCCAAGCCCTGGGGAATCGTAGGCTCTAGCTCCCTGTGGGATCCCTGTTAGTGCTCCAGTGGACCTGCCTTCCTTAATCACCCAGCGTTCCATCCTCAGCAGTCAGCTATAGGGTTCATTACCTTAGCGGTGCACTCCTGAACCCAACGGTGTGCATCTGTCACCTGGCTTCAGGTGACCTGACACAACTCCAGTACACAGGCTACATCACAGGGGTAGCAGCCCCAGGACAACAATGCTCTGATCAAGCCTCCCAAACATTTATCCCCTCACCAGCCACCTTCTGGGCACCGCAATAGAAAACTAAAAGAATCCTAGAATCCACAATTCCCACAAAGAAAAAATCTTAATGAATAGAGTACCTGCCGATTCGTCAGTGCTAGATGGGATACCTGCCCAGTAGCGCAAAAGAAGCTATATGGAAAAAAATGTGTGGAAGGGACAAGGGAGTCCCCGGAAAGCAAAATATGGGCAGGTCAGCAACGACTTATGGTACAAAAATATGAAAGGCTTTATTAGGGGTGGGGGTGACACATACATTACATTTAAAGCATATGTGAGGAAAACAATGGGGGTTATTTACGAAAGGCAAATCCACTTTGCACTACAAGTGCACTTCCAAGTGCAATCGCTGTAGATCTGAGGGGGACATGCAAGGAAAATAAAAAACAGCATTTTTGCTTGCACATGATTGGATGATAAAATCAGCAGAGCTTCCCCTTATTTCAGATCTTCCTCTCATATGTACAGCGACTGCACTTCCAAGTGCACTTGCAGTGTAGAGTAGATTTCCCTTTAGTAAATCAACCCCAATGTGTCCTAATCAACACAGTATATATCACTATACCTAATCATTTAAGTAAAAAACATGCTGCAGTAAATAGAAATTAAAAATGCAGAGCGCTCCTACAGGCACCAAAAAATGCAATCTCCATTTTTCCAGAAAAAAATGGCACCACAAAACAGTCTATAATGTGCTCTTTAATTAGTGTAGGGTCTGGTGGTATTTCCTGTTGAAAGAAACACATCCAAAGTTTTTGATGCCTTGCAATAATAAGATTGGTCCGCGTTGGACAAAGTCCTCATGTGAATTATCAGTCAGTAAGTCCAAGATACAAACACACAGAACCGCGAACCTCTAATGCCTTGTACACACGACCATTTTTCCCAGCAGGAAAAAAAACAAAGTTTTTCCTGACGTGATTCCTGTCAAGCCTGCCTTTCAAACACACGGTCACACAAAAGACTGCTGAACTTTTGAATGTCAAGGACGCGGTGACATCAAAGACAACGACGAGCTGACAAAATGACGCTCTATGCTTCCGCGCATGCGTCGAATTGTTTATGTGCATTCGCGCATTTTTTTCCCCTCGGGAAAGCATACAGACGACCGGTTCTCTCGGCAGGATTTTTTCCTGACGGGAAAATAGAGAACAAGTTCTCCTTTTTTCCCGCAGTTTTCCTGCCGGGAAAACTGTGATGGAGCATACACACAGCCGTTTTTCCTGGCGAAAAACTGTCAAGGCAGTTTTTCTGCTGGGAAAAATGGTCGTGTGTGCGAGGCATAAGGGTCATCAACAGCCTTCATACAAATGTATGGAGGCTGTTGATGACCCTTAGAGGTTCGCGGTTCTGTGTATTTGTATCTTGGACTTACTGACTGATCATTCACATGAGGATTTTGTCTTACGCGGACCAATCTTATTATTGTATTGCATCAAAAACTTTGGATGTGTTTCTTTCAACAGGAAATACCACCAGACCCTACACTAATTAAATAGCACATTATAGACTGTTTTGTGGTGCCATCTTTTTCTGGAAAAGAGGAGATTGCATTTTTTGGTGCCTGTCAGAGCGCTCTGCATTTTTAATTTTTATTTGCTGCAGCATGTTTTTTACTTAAATGGTTAGGTATAGTGAGAGATACTGTGTTGATTAGGACACATTGTTTTCCTCACATATGCTTTAAATTTAATGTATGTGTCAACCCCCACCCCTAATAAAGCCTTTCATATTTTTGTACCATAAGCCGTTGTTGACCCGTCCATATTTTGCTTTCCGGGGACTCCCTTGTCCCTTCCACACATTACCTTCTGGGCACCCCCTCCCCAGGAATTGGCTAGGTTCTGATAAATATACATAAATCAGTGGTTGGTTCTACCATTCCATGTTCTGGGGGCTTCTTCCAGAGGTAGACAGGAACAACAAACCACTGACCTTACCAAAACCTGACTAGACCAAAAAAATTAATCACCACTCCACTGAGTACAGTGAAGGCAAAAAAACGAAATTTAGCCTGACTAGAGCAGGGCACTAGAAATTCTACAGTGGAGGACAGTCACACTGCAAAAATATACAAAAATATCTAGAAAATGGTGGTTGACTGGATCATTAAAAAAGAAAAAAAATGGAAATGTGGGCTTTTTGGGTAAATGTTTCATTGATGCATCCATACACATAACTCCCAACTTGGAAGACAAGGATATCACCATAGACTCTTAGCTCTAACGAGCAGGGCCCTCTGATTCCTCTTGTACCAAATTGTAATGTAACTGTAATGTCTAATTTCATTTTGTTAAGCGCTGCGCAAACTGTTGGCGCTATATCAATCCTGTATAATAATAATAGTCTGGCCTATCACCTAAAGACCTGAACGACTTTGGTGTCCCTACTGGTATAGGACCAACAAAAATCTGAAAACACATTGTTATGTAAACTTACTTTGAAACATGTTTTATTGGTAAAATAAAGATGTAATAAAAATCAATATTTTTTTAATGTTTTAACAAACATTTTAAATAAATTTGACCAAAAGGAATTATAATTTCCCTCTAGGATACACATTATATCTATTACTGTAATCAGGTAAGGAACTGAGCTGCATAGACACAGTGTGGTTATTGTGTTTCAATAGCCCACATCTATGCCCCGGCTTGTGTATAGCTGTATTGTTGTACTGATGCAGAACAACTGTGGCTCCTTGCACTGGACGCCTCTGATTGCATTCCATTGAATACAATGACATTTTGAAGGGATGTGCTTTGCACAAAGAGGAATTGATGAGATTAAAATAAAGAATTGTGTAAATGACGACATAGGCACATACTTCTTGTTCTGATTTTTTTTCAGTTTTTTAAAGGCAAAAATGTGGAACCGCTTTTGAACGAAGGGAAGGAATGATGAAAACTATGAATAATTATTATTTTATTATGCTTTCTTGATAAATCTGTGAAATGAGATTCATAGAGTCTTCACATTTTTCATTTTGGGTGATGTACTGGGGACAATGGGCATCTAGGAAGCTGGCAAACAAAATTTCAGTATCGGTGTTAGGCTGTTTTAGGTGCTCCATTTTATTATAGAGTGTGTATTGCCAGCATTATCTGTTTTGAATATAGCAAAAATGTGTATTTGTTTTGGATAGATTGGGTGTAGGACATTGCTGTCCGTGTCACTGCTGAATCGTAATTGATAAGTGAATAAATGAATTTGATAACCACAGTTCTAAATCATTTTTATGTATTTTCTATGTTGTATTGAACTCCATCATGTTCTTATTGTTTTGTAGTATACCGACACCTAGTGGTGGTTTTAGGCTACAACAACTTATTTACTAATGTGTATTTTGGTATTCTCTTCTGTCCCCCTGCCCCCCTCCCCCCTGTTTGGAACAAGTTAGTTTAGTCCTAGCTAGATTCTTATAATTTCTTCTCTGTTTCCCCATCAGTGACAGTTATTCAGAAAGGCAGGGCTTAGGAAAGTCATTGTCTTCTCACACTTCAAAAGACTGGAAAACATCCTCTGTGCTGAAGTTAGTTTAAGTAAAATTGTGTTGGATTGAACTTTTGTGTCTTATTGAAGAGTTAAATGGCTGCACCATCTTTAATGCATTTTTTAGGGTGTGCCCTCCAAATCTTTGTTTGTCTACGACTATCTGGATGCAGATACAACCACCCTTAAATGTTCCGTATTTCTAAAACTTGGCCAGTAAATTTTACCAAATGCAAAAAAAAAAGCTTTTGAGCAAATCTTTATTAGGCTCCGTTTACACGAGCGTACTTAAGCATACACCTGTGAGCGGGTCGTATGTGAAATAGTTTTATCATAGAATTCCCCCACTGTATTTTTTTTTTACCTCAGACTTATGGTAAGTATCATCCAGCCCACTTCGTAGAAGCTCAGGTCATCCTGGACCTGTCTCAGTCTGTGACTGGACAGTGAAAGGAGAAGCAGCGCCATGATAAGCTCAACTCTCTCAACTTTAGGCAGATATAAAAGTCAAAAAACAATACAGCTTTCTAAACATTAGTACACCATTAAATGTATTTTTTTCTAATGCAAGCAGTGCAGGTACCTAAATCTGACCTGGGATCAGCTTCTTGTCATCCCCGTACAGCAGAAAGAGTAAAAAGCAGTACAAGGTGCCAATCAGTTTTGGCAAGAATACTAATAGGAGGAGAGAGCAGAGTGACAGAGAGATGAGCTGCTTCTCCTTTCACTGTCCAATCACAGCCTGGGGGCATGTCCATGATAACCTGGGCTCAGATGAAGTGGGTTAAATGATACTGGCAATCAGACCTAGGATATCTAGTGGCAGAAAAAAATACTGCAGGGGAAATATCTAGATCGAACGTGAATATTGCAGCAAAAGCTGGTTTTGCTATTTTATCTTTTTATAGACTATTCATTTTTGCCCTGTTATTTCTGGCTGGAGTTCTGCTTTAAATGTAGATTTTTAAATGTAAGAAGTGCAAGTAACTGAATTTGACTTCAGCTGTCTCCTGTACAAGTAGAGCTCAGAGAAGGGGAGGGATAAGGAGCACAAGGTGGTGTCCAGTTGTGCTGCAGTGCAAACTGCATGCTAACAGGAAGTAACATAGAGGTAATCTCCTCACTGTGCTGCATTTCCTTTCAATGTCCAATCACAGGGGGAGGAGGAGACCTGTAAGTGAAAGTGAAACTGCAGCAGAGAAGGACTCCTCTCCTGTCAGACTGTGCTATGGGGAAAAACAGTGTAAATCTCAGAGCTGGATGGACAAAAATACAAATTCTTTTGACAGGTAAAAGCTCTCATATACATATTTCATCTCTGTATTTAGCTGTTTATCAGGAGTCCAGCCATCAGTAGTATAAAAAGTAGTAAACAATCAGCGATTACTAGTTGTGTCGGCTGTCTCATTTAACCACTTCAGCCTCGGAAGATTTTACTAGAGATGTCCCGAACTATAATAGTTCCCGGCGAGCATAGCTTGTTCGCGTTCGCCGCGGCGGGCGAACATATGTGATGTTCGGTCCGCCCCCTATTTGTCATCATTGAGCAAACTTTGACCCTGTACCTCACAGTCAGCAGACACATTCCAGCCAATCAGCAGCATACCCTCCCTCCCAGGCCCTCCCACCTCCTGGACAGCATCCATTTTAGATTCATTCGGAAGCTGCAGTCTTAGTGTGAGGAGGGACAGTGTAGCTGCTGCTGATGTAATAGGGAAATCTATAGCTAGGCCAGTGTATTCAGTGTCCACTCCAGTCCTGAAAGACTCATCTGATCTCTGCTGTAAGGACAGCGTCCTGACAGCACCCCAAAAAGCCCTTTTTAGGGCTAGTACATCAGTCTGCTTTTTTTTTTTCCCTCTGTAATCTAATTCCAGTTGCCTGCCAGCGTGTGTATGTCAGGCTCACAGCGTATACTGTGCCCACTTGCCCAGTGCCACCACTCATATATCTTGTGTCACAGTAGATTACATTTAAAAAAACAACAACAATTTTGACTGCAATAGAATAGCAGTCAGTTCCCTGCCAGCGTGTGTGTGTCAGGCTCACAGCGTATACTGTGCCCACTTGCCCAGTACCACCACTCATATATCTTGTGTCACATTAGATTACATTTAAAAAAATAAAACAATTTTGACTGCAATAGAATAGCAGTCAGTTCCCTGTCAGCGTGTGTGTGTCAGGCTCACAGCGTATACTGTGCCCACTTGTCCAGTGCCACCACTCATATATCTTGTGTCACAGTAGATTACATTTAAAAAAAATATTTTTTTTTTGACTGCAATAGAATAGCAGTCAGTTCCCTGTCAGTGTGTGTGTGTCAGGCTCACAGCGTATACTGTGCCCACTTGCCCAGTGCCACCACTCATATATCTTGTGTCACAGTAGATTACATTTAAAAAAAATAAAAATAATTTTGACTGCAATAGAATAGCAGTCAGTTCCCTGCCAGCGTGTGTGTGTCAGGCTCACAGCGTATACTGTGCCCACTTGCCCAGTGCCACAACTCATATATCTTGTGTCACAGTAGATTACATTTAAAAAAAATAAAAAAAATTGACTGCAATAGAATAGCAGTCAGTTGCCTGCCAGCATGTGTGTCAGGCCTACAGCGTCTACTCTGCCAACTTCTGCCAGTGCACAGTGCCACTCATATCTGGTGTCGCAGTAGCTTGCACGCATAGTACAACTAAACTAATCTAAAAAAAATGACAGGCAGAGGCAGGCCACCCCGGAGGGGCCGTCGTGGTCGTGGTGCTTTGATTCCCTTTGGCCCTAGAATAATGCCCAGTGTTCAGAGGCCACGTACCCTGAACTCGAAAAGTTCTGAGGACATAGTTGACTGGCTAACACAGGACACCAAATCTTCTACAGCTTCCGCTCGGAACCTTGACGCACCATCCTCCTCCAGCTCAGCTTCGGGAACCTCTCAAGTTACTACTCGCCCGCCTGCCGCCACCACCAACACTAGCACCACAGCTGCTTCACTTGATCTGTCAGAGGAGTTATTTACACATGAGTTGGAAGAAATGAGTGATGTGCAACCATTATTGCCAGAGGATGTAGATAAAAGGAATATGTCTCAGTCAGGTAGCATTACACACATGGACGTACGGTGTGATGATGATGATGTTGTACCCGCTGCTGCTTCTTTTGCTGAGTTGTCAGATACAAGTGAAGTGATGACGATGTGTCCGTGGATGTCACGTGGGTGCCCGCTCGAAGAGAAGAAGAACAGGGGGAAAGTTCAGATGGAGAGACAGAGAGGAGGAGGAGACAAGTTGGAAGCAGGGGGAGGTCATCGCAAGGAGCTAGTGGCACAGTCAGACAGCATGTATCGGCACCCGGGGTCAGCCAGACAGCACGCCAATCAACGCATGCTGTTGCCACCACCCGAATGCCGTTATTGCAAAGCTCAGCAGTGCGGCATTTTTTTTGTGTGTCTGCCTCTGATAACAGCGATGCCATTTGCAACCTGTGCCAAAAGAAACTGAGTCATGGGAAATCCAACACGCTTTGTGCATAAGTACCCAGACTTACAGGACGTCCTCAAGCAGGCCAGGAAGTTGTGTGGCCATTTCAGGCGTTCCTACACGGCTATGGCGCACTTTTCAGATATCCAGAGGCGAAACAACATGCCAGTGAGGCGCTTGATTTGCGACAGCCCGACACATTGGAATTCAACACTCCTAATGTTCGACCGCCTGCTCCAACAAGAAAAAGCCATCAATGAGTATTTGTATGACCGGGGTGCTAGGACAGCCTCTGCGCAGCTGGGAATTTTTTTCCAATGTTACTGGACGCTCATGCGCAATGCCTGTAGGCTCATGCGTCCTTTTGAGGAGGTGACAAACCTAGTCAGTCGCACTGAAGGCACCATCAGCGACATCATCCCATTTGTTTTCTTCCTGGAGTGTGCCCTGCGAAGAGTGCTGGATCAGGCCGTAGATGAGCGTGAAGAGGAAGAGGAAGAGTTGTGGTCACCATCACCACCAGAAACAGCCTTATCAGCATCGCTTGCTGGACCTGCAGCAACGCTGGAAGAGGAGTCTGAGGAAGAGGAGTCAGAGGAGGAATGTGGCTTTGAGGAGGAGGAGGAAGACCAACCACAGCAGGCATCCCAGGGTGCTCGTTGTCACCTATCTGGTACCCGTGGTGTTGTACGTGGCTGGCGGGAAGAACAGACCTTCAGTGAGATCAGTGAGGACGAGGAACGGGACATGAGTAGCTCGGCATCCAACCTTGTGCAAATGGGGTCTTTCATGCTGTCGTGCCTGTTGAGGGACCCTTGTATAAAAAGGCTGAAGGAGAACGACCTGTACTAGGTGGCCACGCTACTAGACCCCCGGTATAAGCAGAAAGTGCCTGAAATGTTACTGAATTACCGGAAGTCGGAAAGGATGCAGCAGTTCCAAAATAAATGTAAAAGTATGCTTTACACAGCGTATAAGGGTGATGTCACAGCACAACGGGAATCTAACAGGGGAAGAGGTGAAAGTAATCCTCCTCCTACCACGACCACGCCGGCAAGGACAGGACGCTTTACAGACATGTTGTTGATGGAGGACATGCAGAGCTTTTTAAGTCCTACGCATCGCCACAGCCCTTCGAGGTCCACCCTCCGAGAACGACTCGACCGACAGGTAGCAGACTACCTCGCCTTAACTGCAGATATCGACACTCTGAGGAGCGATGAACCCCTTGACTACTGGGTGTGCAGGCTTGACCTGTGGCCTGAGCTATCCCAATTTGCGATAGAACTTCTGGCCTGCCCCGCTTCAAGTGTCCTTTCAGAAAGGACCTTCAGTGCAGCAGGAGGTATTGTCACTGAGAAGAGAAGTCACCTGGGTCAAAAAAGTCTAGATTACCTCACCTTTATTAAGATGAATGAGGCATGGATCCCGAAGGGACTGATAGTGGGCGATACATTTGACTAAAAAAGGCCTGATGAGATGAGCTGCCTTGGGCTAAAAATGGTCCACACGCTGCTGTATTTTATCTCTGCATGCCGGATGACTTGCGTGACTTATCCGCTACCAACTAGGGTTCAAGCCGCAATGTTTTAGGGCACTTTCTGCCTGGAAAACATCAACTTTTCTGGCCGCTGCTACAGCAGCGGCTGCAACAATACCTAGTTTTTCAGGCATGTGTACATGCCTAATTTTTCTGGCCTCTGGTGCTGCACTGTGGCTGCAAAAACAAAACAAAAAAAAAAAAGCACATACATGTGTCAATTCCCCTTCGTGATCGTTACCTTGTTGTGGTGAAGGGGCTTGCGTATCACAATGAAGCGACCACCTCTATGAGTGTGTTGGCAATGGCAATGTTGGCACACCCCAGATGATAAGGTCGTTGCTTCATTGTGAACAGACCAAAAGCGATCGGCTGGATAATTTTGCATAGAAAAAACATTCATTTTCTTTGTGATCATCTAAGGTGATCATTAAAGCCTTGCGGTTGTGCAAATGGACTGTTTGCGGTTGTTTTCGGTTAAACGGGGAGTTTGGTCTGTCAGAGTTTGGTCTGTCACTGTGAAGCGGGCGTAACCCTTACACTACCTGATCGATACAACATCATACCTGATGTTTTAAAGCACGTTATTCCAAACAATTTAGGAATGTTAGGTGATTTATGCCCTTTATGGATTAAAACCCGACTCTGCGTCAACTACGTAATTTTCCATGGGAGTTTTGCCATGGATCCCCCTCCGGCATGCCACAGTCCAGGTGTTAGGCCCCTTGAAACAACTTTTTCATCACTATTGTGGCCAGAAAGAGTCCCTGTTGGTTTTAAAATTCACCTGCCTATTGAAGTCTATGGCGGTTCGCCCGGTTCGCCCGTTCGCGAACATTTGCGGAAATTCGCGTTCGCCATTCTCTAACGGAAAATTTTATGTTCGCGACATCACTAGATTTTACCCCCTTCCTGACCAGAGCACTTTTTACAATTTGGCACTGTGTCGCTTTAACTGACAATTGCGCGGTCATGCAATGCTGTACCCAAACAAAATTTGTGTCCTTTTTTTCCCACAAATAGAGCTTTCTTTTGGTGGTATTTGATCACCTCTGCTCTATAAACAAAAAAAGAGCGACAATTTTGCTATAATAAATATCCCCAAAAATGTTTTTAAAAAACACATTTCTTCATCAGATAGGCCAATATGTACAGTATTCTTCTACATATTTTTGGTAAAAAAATAAAATAAATCGCAATAAGTGTATATTGATTGGTTTGCGCAAAAGTTATAGCGTCTACAAACTATGGGAAATATTTATGGCATTTTTATGGTGTTTTTATTATTATTATTATTATTATTTTCTACTAGTAATGACGGTGATCTGCAATTTTTAGCTGTATTGCGACATTGCGGCAGACAGATCCGAGGCTTTTGACACATTTTTGGGACCATTGACATTTATATAGCGATCAGTGCTATAAATATGCACTGATTACTGTATAAATGTCACTGGCAGGGCAGGGGTTAACACTAGGGGGCGATCAAGGGGTTAACTGTGTGTTCCCTCACTATGTTCTAACTGTGTGGGGAGGGGACTAACTAGGAGAGATGACAGATCGCTGTTTCTACTTTGTTTGTTTCAACTTCACACGATCTGTCTCCTCTCTTCTGACAGCACAGGGATGTGTGTGTTTACACACACACATCCCTGTGCTGGCGCTCATGCATGCGATCGCGCGTGGCCGGCGGTGATCGTGCCCGCCGGCCACGCGCATCGGGTCCCCCGCTGTGCAGCGGCTGTGCAGGCGCGCCTCCAGTGGTGCTCGCGCACCCTCTGGTGGATCTCCTGGGCAAAGCCGCATAAATATTGGGGATTTCACCCAGGAGAGCCATTCTGCCGCAGTATATCTGCGTAAGCCGGTCTGGAACCAGTTAAAGGAGAACTGTAGACATAAAACATCAGCGGTGCTTCTTTTTCTGATTGTAAGTTACTACAATAATTGCACAATGTTGCAAATTATTTTGCTGGCAAGAATAACTTATTTTAATTAAGAGAATTGGATAGGAGAAACTAAAGTTGCACGCAGCGAAAGTATAATGCAACTAAAACAGGTCACTGAGACAAACTTTATGCTTTCTGGAATATTTATTTCCCAAATCACCTGAAATGGTAAAAACAAAAGGGGAAAAAAAAGGAAAAAGCTAGTTAAGTCGTTTTTTACTTTTAAATACCGGTATATATTTCAGATTTTATTTTTCTGGAGTTCTCCTTCAAATGAAACCTGTTATTATCTACTGAGTTTTTGTGCGCCTTTTGATAGCTATCTAGATCATATTTCCTCACTGGCTTGTCTTTATAACAATGCTGATGTTGTTAGGACTAGCCCGGCTGCATCACATTGTATACAAGAGGCCTATTCAATGCTATAGAGAGACGTACAGAATGCTAATTTACTCATGTATGTACTAGCTTTGTAACCAAGCATTTTTTAAATGACAATTTTCTTGAAACCTACAAAGAAAATCCTTTACAACTGAAAGCACTCAGAACAGGGGACTATGGCAGTTGGCTTCTGAATAAGGGCTTCTGTAAGCCCATTTCTTGGGCTACCCTGACTTGAAAGGTTCGATAGAGGGAAAGTTTCCTAGATTTTTGAAGCCCGATCCTTACTACCCACGGCGGCAACAACATCCGTCTCTATGGCTGGTTTCTTTTGGAAGGAAAATCTTCAAACCTGATTCTCTGACAAGACATTCTCTATGACAGGGTTCTTTCCTTTTCATTCCTTTTACCCAATTCCAAATTATAAAATGCATGCTGATAGGTATTATTTTCCCCACTGATGACCATCTATACTTCACCTGTCCTGATAACTAGTGATGAGCCGAACACCCCCGGGTTCGGTTCGCACCAGAACCCGCGAACGGACCGAAAGTTCGCACGAACATTAGAACCCTATTAAATACAATGGATGCGAACGTTCGGATTCTAAAGTGCTAATTATAACGACTATTATCCATGTTATTGTCCGAAACAGAGTTTGGGAACCCGGGTTCTGCACCAGGGGACATGTATCAATGCAAAAAGAAGTTTTAAAAACGGACGTTTTCCGGGAGCAGTCATTTTAATGATGCATAAAGTGAAAAAAAAAAAGTCAAATATTCCTTTAAATATTGTACCTGGGGGGTGTCTAAAGTATGCCTGTGAAGTGCCACGTGTTTCCCGTGTTTAGAACTGTCCCTGCACAAAATAACATTTCTAAAGGAAAAAAAGCCATTTAAAACTGCTTGCGGCTTTAATGCAATGTCTGGTCCCGGTAATATGGATGAAAATCTTTAGGAAAAATGGCATAGCTACCCCATCAACCCCCCCCCCCCCCTACCCCAGCCCATTACCAGCCCCTTTGGGTCTTGTATGGATATTAAGGGGAACCCCGCACACAAAATAAAAAAGGCCCTATATACTCTGAACTAGGGATGAGCTTCGTGTTCGAGTCGAACATACGTTCGACTCGAACATCGGCTGTTCGATCGTTCGACGAAGATCGAACGATTTGGGTCGTTCGCGCCAAATTCGAGTGACGCGAACGGCCCACAATGCACTACGCCATCGCAGTGTCATCCAGGCGCTGTGATTGGCCAAGCATGCACTGTGACCCCGCATGCTTGGCCAATCACAGCGCCGGCAGCGAGGAGAGCAATGATTGGCCACAGGCAGGATGCCTGTGGCCAATTATTGCTGAGGGTGTTTAGTACACGCCCCACACTATAAAAGGCCGCCAGCACGGCGGCCTAGTGTAGTGTGTTCCGGAGCAGGGAAAGAGCAGCATAGGCAGGGACAGTGACATTTATTTATTTCTTGCTTAACCTGGATTCCTTTAGTTTAGGGAAAGAGAAGGATAGGTAGGGAGAGTGTCAGTGTGTTTTACTGTTCGAGTCCTTGTTTCTAGGGACAGGGAAGGACAGTGAGTGAATTCTCCTTGTGCTATAGTGTGCTTTAAAAAAACATTTTTTCTAGGGACAGAAAACTCTAGGTAGGGAGAGTGTCAGTTTCTTTCACTGTGCAAGTCCTTGTTTCTAGGGACAGGGAAGGACAGTGAGTGAATTCTCCTTGTGCTATAGTGTGCTTTAAAAAAACATTTTTTCTAGGGACAGAAAACTCTAGGTAGGGAGAGTGTCAGTTTCTTTCACTGTGCAAGTCCTTGTTTCTAGGGACAGGGAAGGACAGTGAGTGAATTCTCCTTGTGCTATAGTGTGCTTTAAAAAAACATTTTTTCTAGGGACAGAAAACTCTAGGTAGGGAGAGTGTCAGTTTCTTTCACTGTGCAAGTCCTTGTTTCTAGGGACAGGGAAGGACAGTGAGTGAATTCTCCTTGTGCTATAGTGTGCTTTAAAAAAACATTTTTTCTAGGGACAGAAAACTCTAGGTAGGGAGAGTGTCAGTTTCTTTCAATGTGCAAGTCCTTGTTTCTAGGGACAGGGAAGGACAGTGAGTGAATTCTCCTTGTGCTATAGTGTGCTTTAAAAAAACATTTTTTCTAGGGACAGAAAACTCTAGGTAGGGAGAGTGTCAGTTTCTTTCACTGTGCAAGTCCTTGTTTCTAGGGACAGGGAAGGACAGTGAGTGAATTCTCCTTGTGCTATAGTGTGCTTTAAAAAAACATTTTTTCTAGGGACAGAAAACTCTAGGTAGGGAGAGTGTCAGTTTCTTTCACTGTGCAAGTCCTTGTTTCTAGGGACAGGGAAGGACAGTGAGTGAATTCTCCTTGTGCTATAGTGTGCTTTAAAAAAAATTTTTTCTAGGGACAGAAAACTCTAGGTAGGGAGAGTGTCAGTTTCTTTCACTGTGCAAGTCCTTGTTTCTAGGGACAGGGAAGGACAGTGAGTGAATTCTCCTTGTGCTATAGTGTGCTTTAAAAAAACATTTTTTCTAGGGACAGAAAACTCTAGGTAGGGAGAGTGTCAGTTTCTTTCACTGTGCAAGTCCTTGTTTCTAGGGACAGGGAAGGACAGTGAGTGAATTCTCCTTGTGCTATAGTGTGCTTTAAAAAAACATTTTTTCTAGGGACAGAAAACTCTAGGTAGGGGGAGTGTCAGTTTCTTTCACTGTGCAAGTCCTTGTTTCTAGGGACAGGGAAGGACAGTGAGTGAATTCTCCTTGTGCTATAGTGTGCTTTAAAAAAACATTTTTTCTAGGGACAGAAAACTCTAGGTAGGGAGAGTGTCAGTTTCTTTCACTGTGCAAGTCCTTGTTTCTAGGGACAGGGAAGGACAGTGAGCGAATTCTCCTTGTGCTATAGTGTGCTTTAAAAAAACATTTTTTCTAGGGACAGAAAACTCTAGGTAGGGAGAGTGTCAGTTTCTTTCACTGTGCAAGTCCTTGTTTCTAGGGACAGGGAAGGACAGTGAGTGAATTCTCCTTGTGCTATAGTGTGCTTTAAAAAAACATTTTTTCTAGGGACAGAAAACTCTAGGTAGGGAGAGTGTCAGTTTCTTTCACTGTGCAAGTCCTTGTTTCTAGGGACAGGGAAGGACAGTGAGTGAATTCTCCTTGTGCTATAGTGTGCTTTAAAAAAACATTTTTTCTAGGGACAGAAAACTCTAGGTAGGGAGAGTGTCAGTTTCTTTCACTGTGCAAGTCCTTGTTTCTAGGGACAGGGAAGGACAGTGAGTGAATTCTCCTTGTGCTATAGTGTGCTTTAAAAAAACATTTTTTCTAGGGACAGAAAACTCTAGGTAGGGAGAGTGTCAGTTTCTTTCACTGTGCAAGTCCTTGTTTCTAGGGACAGGGAAGGACAGTGAGTGAATTCTCCTTGTGCTATAGTGTGCTAAAGCATTCCTCATCAACCATCTTTGAAATCCTTGTTTTTTGGACAGTCAGGGAAATTGTCGTTGTGCTATTCTGTGCAAAAGCAATCATCCTCAACCATATTTAGAAATCCTTAAGTAAAGGGACAGAGAAGGACACCTGAAGGTAGCCCTTATTGCTTTTTTCCCATCTCCCTGCAGGCCATCTATTAGAATGTCTGGAAGGCAAACAAGGAGAGGCAGACAGTCAGGAGGCAATAAAAGAGGGCAAGCAGGCTCTGTGTCTGGGGGCAACAGTGCTGGTCGTGGACGCGGTGCATTGTCATCAGCACATGGCCATGGGACACGCTTGTCCTTCTTTTCGGCAGCTGGACATGTTGAGCCACATCATGCCGAAGACTTGGTAGAGTGGATGACCAAGCCCATCTCATCCTCCTCATCCTCTCTCACCCAGGCTCAGGGTACTGGCAAAGCAGCTGCCAAAGCGTCCTCTTCCCTGGTATCAATGTCAGACTCATCATCAGTCACTCCTTCCCTAGACCCACCATGTCCTCCTCCTGAGGAGTCCCCCGAACTGTTTGAGCACAGTGTTGGGTACATGCTCCAGGAGGATGCCCAGCGTTTCGAAGGGTCTGATGATGAAACCCAGCTACAGGAAGGCAGTAGGGTGAGAGCAGACAGAGGGGATGCTCAAGAAGGACACCAATCTGGCAGTCATGTTCCAGCAGCTGCAGCATACTGCCAGATTGGCTCCAGTGATGAGGAGGGAGGGGATGATGAGGTCACTGACTCCACGTGGGTGCCTAATAGGAGAGAGGAGGAGGAGGAGGATGAGAAGGAGGCACATCTCCAACGAGGCAGGATGCCCTTTGGTGACAGCGTAAGGGCAGTACACCGACGGAATCACACCGCAGAGCTCCGCCTGTGCAGGGCGCTGCCTCTGCCCGTCATTCAAAAAGTTCCTTGGTGTGGGCCTTTTTTGAGGCTAGTGCATCAGATCGCACAGCTGCTGTTTGCAACATATGTCTCAAGCGTATATCGCGTGGCCAAAACATCAGCCGCTTGGGTACCACATGCCTGACCAGACATATGTTGACCTGCCATGCAGCTCGTTGGCAAGCCTACCTCAAAGACCCACACCAAAGAACAAAGCGGACCTCTCCTTGCACCGCATCAGCTGGGATCTCCAACCCCACTATAACTTCAGTCCTCTCTGAAACATGCACTGAGAGGAATGAAGGTGTAGAATTAGGTGTGTCACAGCCAAGTACTTGCGGCCACTCTGCTAGCAGTACACCGACGTCCGATTCTAGCAGGCAAATTTCCCTGCCCCAGCTGCTGGACCGTCGAAAGAAGTTCACTCCCAGCCATCCACATGCCCAGCGGTTGAATGCTAGCTTGGCTAAATTGCTAGCGCTTCAACTGCTGCCTTTTCAGTTGGTAGACTCGGCCCCCTTCCGTGAGTTTGTGCAATGTGCGGTTCCTCAGTGGCAGGTTCCCAAACGCCACTTTTTCTCACGGAAGGCTATTCCGGCTCTCTACCGGCATGTGGAAGGCAATGTCTTGGCCTCGCTGGACAGGGCGGTCAGCGGTAAGGTGCATATTACCGCTGACTCATGGTCCAGCAGGCATGGACAGGGACGTTACCTTTCTTTCACGGCCCATTGGGTCACTCTTTTGGCAGCTGGGAAGGATGCAGGACAAGGTGCAGTAGTGTTGGAGGTTGTCCCACCGCCACGCCTCCAAAATGCTACTACTGGTTGTGACACACCTCTCTCCTCCACCCCCTCCTCTTCTTCTTCCTCCATGGCCTCTTCCTGTGGTTTGTCCTATGAACCAGCGGTGCTCCGTAGCCGTTCACGGGGCTACGCAAGTACGCAGGCAAAAAGATGCCATGCCGTGCTTGCGCTGGTGTGTTTGGGGGACAGAAGCCACACTGGGGCAGAGGTCCTGTCTGCTCTGCAGGGCCAGGCCGAGAGGTGGTTGACGCCACGCCAGCTTAAGCCAGGAATGGTGGTTTGCGACAATGGCACCAACCTCCTCTCCGCCCTTCGACAGGGACAACTGACCCATGTGCCCTGTGTGGTTTACGTCCTTAACCTGGTGGTGCAGCGGTTCTTGGGCAGGTACCCGGGCTTACAGGATGTCCTGAGGCAGGCCAGGAAAGTCTGTGTGCATTTCCGCAGATCTTATAATGCCAGTGCTCGCCTGGCTGAGCTGCAAAAGGAGCTGAACCTGCCCAAGAACCGCCTTATATGTGACATGCCCACCAGGTGGAACTCAACGTTGGCCATGCTGCAGCGGCTGCACACGCAGCAGAGGGCCATCAATGAGTACCTGTGCGACTACGGCACCAGGACAGGGTCAGGGGAGCTTGGTTTTTTTTCTCCACGCCAGTGGGGCATGATCAGGGATGCATGCACTGTCCTGGCACCATTTGAGGAGGCCACGAGGATGGTGAGCAGTGACAGTGCATGCATCAGTGACACTGTACCTCTTGTCCACCTGTTGGAGCACACGCTGCGTGGAATAATGGACAGGGCACTTGAGGCAGAACAGAGGCAGGAAGAGGAGGACTTCCTTGCCTCTCAAGGCCCCCATTACCCAGACAGTGTTCCTTCTGTCCCACCCATCGCACAGGAAGAGGAGGAGGAGGAGGAGGAGGAGGAGGAGGATTGTGTCAGCATGGAGGTGGAGGCTGGCACTCAGCATCATCAGCAGCAGTCTTTTAGGGATGATTTACAGTCCCAAGAAACCAGTGGACTTGTACGTGGCTGGGAGGAGGTGACTGCGGATCATGTCGTCCTTAGTGACCCAGAGGACTCCGGAGCGAATGCCTCAGCAAACCTACGCTGCATGGCCTCCCTGATCCTGCAAAGTCTGCGGAAGGATCCTCGTATTCTTCGGATCAAGGAGAGGGACCATTACTGGCTGGCCACTCTCCTTGATCCACGGTACAAGGGTAAGGTTGCGGACCTTATGTTACCGTCGCAGAGGGAGCAGAGGATGAGACAACTCCGGGAGGCCTTGCAGAAAGGTCTGTGCAACGCATTCCCAGAGACTGGGAGGTTACAAACTCCTGGTCCTGGACAACGAGTTGCTGAGGCTTCGGCCAGTCAAAGAAGGAGCGGTGGGGAAGGTGGCCGTCTGACCGATGCGTTCAGACAATTCTTTAGTCCGCAGCCCCAAAGTATGATCGGTTCCAGCAACCATCGCCAGCGTCTGATAAACATGGTGCAGGAATATCTAGGGGCAAGGTCAGACTTGGACACCTTCCCCACCGAAAATCCTCTGGCTTACTGGGTCTTGAGGATGGATCACTGGCCAGAGCTTGCACAGTATGCAATTGAGCTACTGGCCTGTCCTGCATCCAGCGTTCTTTCGGAACGCACATTCAGTGCTGCTGGAGGATTTGTCACGGATCACAGGGTGCGCCTGTCCACCGACTCGGTTGATCGACTGACTTTCATCAAGATGAACCAGTCTTGGATCACCACCAGCTACCACACACCTGATGCTGATATAACAGACTAATTGATTTTAACATGTCACATCCCTTCAAGACTGATGCTGATGCTGAGTGCCTGTGCTGTTATGTTGACTGGCTATCCTCCTCCTCCGAGTCCTCAATGATACGATTGATGATGATAGCTTGGAAGATCATTTTTGTTTATGGGTGCCGCCACCAGTGGCTAAGGCCCAATTTTTCAGCCCCTGTTTTACAGGGGCGTGTAATTACAATTTTTTTAGCAATAATTTGCCATAGGGCTCATTGCTGTGCTCCAAGTACAGTATCTGTGAGGGGTTGGAGTGTTGTGGCACCAGTGCCTAAGGCCCAATTTTTCAGCTCCTGTTTAACAGGGGCGTGTCATTACAATTTTTGAAGCAATACTTTGCAACAGGGCTCATTGCTGTGCTCCAAGTACAGTATCTGTGAGGGGTTGTAGTGTTGTGCCACCAGTGCCTAAGGCCCAATTTTTCACCCCTGTTTAACAGGGGCGTGTCATTACAATTTTTGAAGCAATACTTTGCAACAGGGCTCATTGCTGTGCTCCAAGTACAGTATCTGTGAGGGGTTGTAGTGTTGTGCCACCAGTGCCTAAGGCCCAATTTTTCAGCCCCTGTTCAACAGGGGCATGCAATTACAATTCTTGATGTAATAATTCACAGCAGGGCCCATTGCTGCACCCACCAAGAGTAACTCTGAGGGCTTACAGTGTTGTGGCAACGCCACCACCACCACCACCACGAAAGGCCCAATTTTTCAGCCCCTGTTCAAAAGGGGCATGTAATTACAATTCTTGATCTAATAATTCACAGCAGGGCCCATTGCTGCACCCACTAAGAGTAACTCTGAGGGCTTACAGTGTTGTGGCAACGCCACCACCACCACCACCACGAAAGGCCCAATTTTTCAGCCCCTGTTCAAAAGGGGCATGTAATTACAATTCTTGATCTAATAATTCACAGCAGGGCCCATTGCTGCACCCACCAAGAGTAACTCTGAGGGCTTACAGTGTTGTGGCAACGCCACCACCACCACCAGCACGAAAGGCCCAATTTTTCAGCCCCTGTTCAAAAGGGGCATGTAATTACAATTCTTGATCTAATAATTCACAGCAGGGCCCATTCCTGCACCCACCAAGAGTAACTCTGAGGGCTTACAGTGTTGTGGCAACACCACCACCACCACCACCACCACCACGAAAGGCCCAATTTTTCAGCCCCTGTTCAACAGGGGCATGCAATTACAATTCTTGATCTAATAATTCACAGCAGGGCCCATTGCTGCACCCACCAAGAGTAACTGTCAGGGCTTACAGTGTTGTGGCACCAGCACCACCATCAAAGCCCCAATTTTTACTACCACTGTTCAACAATTATATGTAATTAAAATTCCTGATATAATAGTTGACAGCAGGGCGTTCCAGCACCAACCAAGAGTAACTGTGAGTGCTTACAGTGTTGTGCCAACACCAACAACTAAGGGGCCTATTTCTGCAGAGTATATACGGCAGGTCCCTACTTTCAAACATCCAACTTACAAACGACTCCTACTTGCAAACGCAAGAAGACAACAGGAAGTGAGAGGAAATCTACCCCTAGGAAGGAAAATTCTCTCCTGTAAGAATAAATATGGGAGAAAGTTGTCTCCTCTGTACTGATGCTTTATCAGCAATCCTTGTTTCAAGAAAAACACCACATTTCAAAAACAGTTGACATTGGGACGGAAAGTGAGGTGAAATGTTCTGAACAGGGGCACAGACAGCAAAACAAATGTTACAGGGGTGATAACCCTTACCTATGTTTTCCAAAAAGTTTAAAAATAGATTTTTGGGCTGGAGCTACACTTCAACAATGTACCTGTTCAAAATTACAAACAGATTCTACATAAGAACAAACCTACAGTCCCTGTCTTGTATGCACCGCCTGTATACGGCTGTTCAGAGTATATAGGGCCTTTTTTATTTTATGTGCGGGGTTCCCCTTAATATCCATACAAGACCCAAAGGGGCTGGTAATGGGCTGGGGTAGGGGGGGGGGGGGTCATGGGGTAGCTATGCCATTTTTCTTAAAGATTTTCATCCATATTACCGGGACCAGACATTACATTAAAGCCGCAAGCAGTTTTAAATGGCTTTTTTTTCCTTTAGAAGTGTCATTTTGTGCAGGGACAGTTCTAAACACGGGAAACACGTGGCACTTCACAGGCATACTTTAGACACCCCCCAGGTACGATATTTAAAGGAATATTTGACTTTTTTTTTTTCACTTTATGCATCATTAAAATGACTGCTCCCGAAAAACGACCGTTTTTAAAACTTCTTTTTGCATTGATACATGTCCCCTGGTGCAGAACCCGGGTTCCCAAACCCTTTTTAGGACAATAACATGCATAATAGTTGTTATAATTAGCACTTTAGAATTCGAACGTTCGCATCCATTGTATTTAATAGGGTTCTAATGTTCGTACGAACTTTCGGTCCGTTCGCGGGTTCTGGTGCGAACCGAACCCGGGGGTGTTCGGCTCATCACTACTCTGAACAGCCGTATACAGGCGGTGCATACAAGACAGGGACTGTAGGTTTGTTCTTATGTAGAATCTGTTTGTAATTTTGAACAGCTGCATTGTTTAAGTGTAGCTCCATGCCAAATTCCTTTTTTTTAGCTTTTTGGAAAACATAGGGAACGGTTATCACCCCTGTCACATTTTTTTTGCTGTCTGTGCCCCTGTTCAGAACATTTCACCTCACTTTGCGTCCCAATGACAACTGTTTTTGAAATGTGGTGTTTGTATTGAAACAAGGATTGGTGATAAAGCATCAGTAGAGAGGAGACACCTTTCTCCCATATTAATTCTTACAGGAGAGAATTTTCCTTCCAAGGGGTAGATTTCCTCTCACTTCCTGTTGTCTTCTTCCGTTTGCAAGTAGTAGTCGTTTGTAAGTTGGATGTTTGAAAGTAGGGACCTGCCGTATATACAGGTCCTTCTCAAAAAATTAGCATATTGTGATAAAGTTCATTATTTTCTGTAATGTACTGATAAACATTAGACTTTCATATATTTTAGATTCATTACACACAACTGAAGTAGTTCAAGCCTTTTCTTGTTTTAATATTGATGATTTTGGCATACAGCTCATGACAACCCAAAATTCCTATCTCAAAAAATTTGCATATCATGAAAAGGTTCTCTAAACGAGCTATTAACCTAATCATCTGAATCAACTAATTAACTCTAAACACCTGCAAAAGATTCCTGAGGCTTTTAAAAACTCCCAGCCTGGTTCATTACTCAAACGCAATCATGGGTAAGACTGCCGACCTGACTGCTGTCCAGAAGGCCATCATTGACACCCTCAAGCAAGAGGGTAAGACACAGAAAGAAATTTCTGAACGAATAGGCTGTTCCCAGAGTTCTGTATCAAGGCACCTCAGTGGGAAGTCTGTGGGAAGGAAAAAGTGTGGCAGAAAACGCTGCACAACGAGAAGAGGTGACCGGACCCTGAGGAAGATTGTGGAGAAGGACCGATTCCAGACCTTGGAGGACCTGCGGAAGCAGTGGACTGAGTCTGGAGTAGAAACATCCAGAGCCACCGTGAACAGGCGTGTGCAGGAAATGGGCTACAGGCGCCGCATTCCCCAGGTCAAGCCACTTTTGAACCAGAAACAGCGGCAGAAGCGCCTGACCTGGGCTACAGAGAAGCAGCACTGGACTGTTGCTCAGTGGTCCAAAGTACTTTTTTCGGATGAAAGCAAATTTTGCATGTCATTCGGAAATCAAGGTGCCAGAGTCTGGAGGAAGACTGGGGAGAGGGAAATGCCAAAATGCCTGAAGTTCAGTGTCAAGTACCCACAGTCAGTGATGGTCTGGGGTGCCATGTCAGCTGCTGGTGTTGGTCCACTGTGTTTTATCAAGGGCAGGGTCAATGCAGCTAGCTATCAGGAGATTTTGGAGCACTTCATGCTTCCATCTGCTGAAAAGCTTTATGGAGATGAAGATTTCATTTTTCAGCACGACCTGGCACCTGGTAAATGGTTTACTGACCATGGTATTACTATGCTCAATTGGCCTGCCAACTCTCCTGACCTGAACCCCATAGAGAATCTGTGGGATATTGGGAAGAGAAAGTTGAGAGACGCAAGACCCAACACTCTGGATGAGCTTACGGCCGCTATCGAAGCATCCTGGGCCTCCATAACACCTCAGCAGTGCCACAGGCTGGTTGCCTCCATGCCACGCCGCATTGAAGCAGTGATTTCTGCAAAAGGATTCCCGACCAAGTATTGAGTGCATAACTGAACATAATTATTTGAAGGTTGACTTTTTTTGTATTAAAAACACTTTTCTTTTATTGGTCGGATGAAATATGCTAATTTTTTGAGATAGGATTTTGGGGTTTTCATGAGCTGTATGCCAAAATCATCAATATTAAAACGAGAAAAGGCTTTAACTACTTCAGTTGTGTGTAATGAATCTAAAATATATGAAAGTCTAATGTTCATCAGTACATTACAGAAAATAATGAACTTTATCACAATATGCTAATTTTTTGAGAAGGACCTGTACTCTGCAGAAATTGGCCCATTAGGCCCCTTTCACACTGAGGCGTTTTTACCGCGTTTTTGCGGTAAAAATAGCGCTGTAATAACGCCTGAAATAATCCTGCCCCAGCATTCTCAATGTGAAATCTCTGAGGGCTTTCACATTGAGGCGTTTTGCTGGCTGGGCGTTGAAAAAAATCCTGCAAACAGCTTTTTTAGAGCAACTTTAGGGCGCATAAAATAGCGCTGTAAAAACGCCTATCCCCATTGAAATGAATGGGATTTGCGGTAAAAACGCGGTAAAAACGCATAGGCATAAGCGTTTATGTTAAAAAATAGCGCTAACGCCTATGCGGTTTTACCGTGTTTTTACCGCGTTCGTGCTAATTTTAGCGCGAACGCGTTAAAATCGCGGTAAAAACGCATACGCGTTAGCGCTATTTTTACCGCGATCGCAGTAAAAACGCGGTAAAATCGCGGTAAAATAGAGGTACAAAATCCTATAATTTTTGAGCGTTTTTTCAACGCCTCAGTGTGAAAGGGGCCTTAGGTGTTGGTGTTGGCACAACACTGAAAGCACTCACAGTTATTCTTGGTGGGTGCTGGAACGCCCTGCTGTCAACTATTATATCAGGAATTGTAATAACATATAATTGTTGATCAGTGGTACTAAAAATTGGGCCTTTGATGGTGGTGCTGGTGCCACAACACTGTAAGGCCTGACAGTTACTCTTGGTGGGCGCAGCAATGGGCCCTGCTGTGAATTATTAGATCAATAATTATAATTGCATGCCCCTGTTGAATAGGGGCTGAAAAATTGGGCCTTTGGTGGTGGTGGTGGTGGTGGTGGTGATGGTGGTGCTGGTGCCACAACACTGTAAGGCCTGACAGTTACTCTTGGTGGGCGCAGCAATGGGCCCTGCTGTGAATTATTTGTTCAATAATTATAATTGCATGCCCCTGTTGAACAGGGGCTGAAAAATTGGGCCTTTGGTGGTGGTGGTGGTGGTGATGGTGGTGCTGGTGCCACAACACTGTAAGGCCTGACAGTTACTCTTGGTGGGCGCAGCAATGGGCCCTGCTGTGAATTATTAGATCAATAACTATAATTGCATGCCCCTGTTGAACAGGGGCTGAAAAATTAGGCCTTTGGTGGTGGTGGTGGTGGTGGTGATGGTGGTGCTGGTGCCACAACACTGTAAGGCCTGACAGTTACTCTTGGTGGGCGCAGCAATGGGCCCTGCTGTGAATTATTAGATCAATAATTATAATTGCATGCCCCTGTTGAACAGGGGCTGAAAAATTGGGCCTTAGGCACTGGTGGCACAACACTGCAACCCCTCACAGATACTGTACTTGGAGCACAGCAATGAGGCCTGTTGCAAAGTATTGCATCCAAAATTTTAATTACACGCCCCTGTTAAACAGGGGCTGAAAAATTGGGCCTTAGCCACTGGTGGCGTCACCCATAAACCAAAATGATCTTCCAAGCTATCATCATTAATCGTATCATTGAGGAGGAGGAGGAGGATAGCCAGTCAACATAACAGCACAGGCACTCAGCATCAGCATCAGTCTTGAAGGGATGTGACATTTTAAAATCAATTAGTCTGTTATATCAGCATCAGGTGTGTGGTAGCTGGTGGTGATCCAAGACTGGTTCATCTTGATGAAAGTCAGTCGATCAACCGAGTCGGTGGACAGGCGCACCCTGTGATCCGTGACAAATCCTCCAGCAGCACTGAATGTGCGTTCTGAAAGAACGCTGGATGCAGGACAGGCCAGTAGCTCAATTGCATACTGTGCAAGCTCTGGCCAGTGATCCATCCTCAAGACCCAGTAAGCCAGAGGATTTTCGGTGGGGAAGGTGTCCAAGTCTGACCTTGCCCCTAGGTATTCCTGGACCATGTATATCAGACGCTGGCGATGGTTGCTGGAACCGATCATACTTTGGGGCTGCGGACTAAAGAATTGTCTGAACACATCGGTCAGACGGCCACCTTCCCCACCGCTCCTTCTTTGACTGCCCGAAGCCTCAGCAACTCGTTGTCCAGGACCAGGAGTTTGTAACCTCCCAGTCTCTGGGAACACGTTGCACAGACCTTTCTGCAAGGCCTCCTGGAGTTGTCTCATCCTCTGCTCCCTCTGCGACGGTAAGATAAGGTCCGCAACCTTACCCTTGTACTGTGGATCAAGGAGAGTGGCCAGCCAGTAATGGTCCTTCTCCTTGATCCGAAGAATACGAGGATCCTTCCGCAGACTTTGCAGGATCAGGGAGGCCATGCAGCGTGGTTAGCTGAGGCATTCAGTCCGTAGTCCTCTGGGTCACTAAGGACGACATGATCCGCAGCCACCTCCTCCCAGCCACGTACAAGTCCACTGGTTTCTTGGGACTGTAAATCATCCCTAAAAGACTGCTGCTGATGATGCTGAGTGCCAGCCTCCACCTCCATGCTGACACAATCCTCCTCCTCCTCCTCCTCCTCTTCCTGTGCGATGGGTGGGACAGAAGGAACACTGTCTGGGTAAAGGGGGCCTTGAGAGGCAAGGAAGTCCTCCTCTTCCTGCCTCTGTTCTGCCTCAAGTGCCCTGTCCATTATTCCACGCAGCGTGTGCTCCAACAGGTGGACAAGAGGTACAGTGTCACTGATGCATGCACTGTCACTGCTCACCATCCTCGTGGCCTCCTCAAATGGTGCCAGGACAGTGCATGCATCCCTGATCATGCCCCACTGGCGTGGTGAAAAAAACCCGAGCTCCCCTGACCCTGTCCTGGTGCCGTAGTCGCACAGGTACTCATTGATGGCCCTCTGCTGCGTGTGCAGCCGCTGCAGCATGGCCAACGTTGAGTTCCACCTGGTGGGCATGTCACATATAAGGCGGTTCTTGGGCAGGTTCAACTCCTTTTGCAGCTCAGCCAGGCGAGCACTGGCATTATAAGATCTGCGGAAATGCACACAGACTTTCCTGGCCTGCCTCAGGACATCCTGTAAGCCCGGGTACCTGCCCAGGAACCGCTGCACCACCAGGTTAAGGACGTGAGCCATACAGGGCACATGGGTCAGTTGTCCCTGTCGGAGGGCGGAGAGGAGGTTGGTGCCATTGTCGCAAACCACCATTCCTGGCTTAAGCTGGCGTGGCGTCAACCACCTCTCGGCCTGCCCCTGCAGAGCAGGCAGGACCTCTGCTCCAGTGTGGCTCCTGTCCCCCAAACACACCAGCGCAAGCACGGCATGGCATCTTTTTGCCTGCGTACTTGCGTAGCCCCTTGAACGCCTACGGAGCACCGCTGGTTCCGAGGACAAACCACAGGAAGAGGCCATGGAGGAAGAAGAAGAGGAGGGGGTGGAGGAGAGAGGTGTGTCACAACCAGTAGTAGCATTTTGGAGGCGTGGCGGTGGAACAACCTCCAACACTACTGCACCTTGTCCTGCATCCTTCCCAGCTGCCAAAAGAGTGACCCAATGGGCCGTGAAAGAAAGGTAACGTCCCTGTCCATGCCTGTTGGACCATGAGTCAGCGGTAATATGCACCTTACCGCTGACCGCCCTGTCCAGCGAGGCCAAGACATTGCCTTCCACATGCCTGTAGAGACCCAGAATCGCCTTCCGTGCGAAAAAGTGGCGTTTGGGAACCTGCCACTGAGGAACCGCACATTGCACAAACTCACGGAAGGGGGCCGAGTCTACCAACTGAAAAGGCAGCAGTTGAAGCGCTAGCAATTTAGCCAAGCTAGCATTCAACCGCTGGGCATGTGGATGGCTGGGAGTGAACTTCTTTCGACGGTCCAGCAGCTGGGGCAGGGAAATTTGCCTGCTAGAATCGGACGTTGGTGTACTGCTAGCAGAGTGCCCGCAAGTACTTGGCTGTGACACACCTAATTCTACACCTTCATTCCTCTCAGTGCAAGTTTCAGAGAGGACTGAAGGTATACTGGGGTTGGAGATCCCAGCTGATGCGGTGCAAGAAGAGGTCAGCTTTGTTCTTTGGTGTGGGTCTTTAAGGTAGGCTTGCCAACGAGCTGCATGGCAGGTCAACATATGTCTGATCAAGCATGTGGTGCCCAAGCGGCTGATGTTTTGGCCACGCGATATACGCTTGAGACATATGTTGCAAACAGCAGCTGTGCGATCTGATGCACTCGCCTCAAAAAAGGCCCACACCAAAGAACTTTTTGAATGACGGGCAGAGGCAGCGCCCTGCACAGGCGGAGCTCTGCGGTGTGATTCCGTCGGTGTGCTGCCCATACGCTGGCCACTCAAGGGCATCCTGCCTCGTTGGAGATGTGCCTCCTCCTCATCCTCCTCCTCCTCCTCTCTCCTATTAGGCACCCACGTGGAGTCAGTGACCTCATCATCCCCTCCCTCCTCATCACTGGAGCCAATCTGGCAGTATGCTGCAGCTGCTGGAGCATGACTACCAGATTGGTGTCCTTCTTGAGCATCCCCTCTCTCTGCTCTCACGCTACTGCCTTCCTCTAGCTGGGTATCATCATCAGATCCTTCGAAACGCTGGGCATCCTCCTGGAGCATGTACCCAACACTGTGCTCAAACAGTTCGGGGGACTCCTCAGGAGGAGGACATGGTGGGTCTAGGGAAGGATTGACTAATGAAGATAATGATACCAGAGAAGAGGACGCTTTGGCAGCTGCTTTGCCAGTACCCTGAGCCTGGGTGAGAGAGGATGAGGAGGATGAGATGGGCTTGGTCATCCACTCTACCAAGTCTTCGGCATGATGTGGCTCAACATGTCCAGCTGCCGAAAAGAAGGACAAGCGTGTCCCATGGCCATGTGCTGATGACAATGCACCGCGTCCACGACCAGCACTGTTGCCCCCAGACACAGAGCCTGCTTGCCCTCTTTTTTTGCCTCCTGACTGTCTGCCTCTCCTTGTTTGCCTTCCAGACATTTTAATGGATGGCCTGCAGGGAGATGGGAAAAAGAGCAATAAGGGCTACCTTCAGGTGTATACTGTGCAGGAGGCTTAGCAACAATGACACTGACACTGTCCCCTGCCTATCCTTCTCTGTCCCTAAACACAAGGATTTGCAATATGCTTCAGCAAGATTGGTTTAGCACAGAACAGCACACTGACAGTTTCCCTCACTGTCCTTCTCTGTCCCTACAAACAAGATTTAGCACAGAATAGCACACTGATAGTTTCCACGAGTGTCCTTCTCTGTCCCTAAACTCAAGGATTTCAAATATGGAACAGCAAAATTGGTTTAGAACAGAATAGCACACTGTCAGTTTCACTCACTGTACCTCTCTGTCCCTAAACTCAAGGATTTCAAATATGGTTCAGCAAAATTGGTTTAGAACAGAATAGCACACTTACACTTACCCTCACTGTCCTACTCTGTCCCTCCCTACAAACAAGATTTAGCACAGAATAGCACACTGATAGTTTCCATGAGTGTCCTTCTCTGTCCCTAAACTCAAGGATTTCAAATATGGAACAGCAAAATTGGTTTAGAACAGAATAGCACACTGTCAGTTTCACTCACTGTACCTCTCTGTCCCTAAACTCAAGGATTTCAAATATGGTTCAGCAAAATTGGTTTAGAACAGAATAGCACACTGACACTTTCCCTCACTGTCCTACTCTGTCCCTCCCTACAAACAAGATTTAGCACAGAATAGCACACTGATAGTTTCCACGAGTGTCCTTCTCTGTCCCTAAACTCAAGGATTTCAAATATGGAACAGCAAAATTGGTTTAGAACAGAATAGCACACTGTCAGTTTCACTCACTGTACCTCTCTGTCCCTAAACTCAAGGATTTCAAATATGGTTCAGCAAAATTGGTTTAGAACAGAATAGCACACTGACACTTTCCCTCACTGTCCTACTCTGTCCCTCCCTACAAACAAGATTTAGCACAGAATAGCACACTGATAGTTTCCACGAGTGTCCTTCTCTGTCCCTAAACTCAAGGATTTCAAATATGGAACAGCAAAATTGGTTTAGAACAGAATAGCACACTGTCAGTTTCACTCACTGTACCTCTCTGTCCCTAAACTCAAGGATTTCAAATATGGTTCAGCAAAATTGGTTTAGAACAGAATAGCACACTGACACTTTCCCTCACTGTCCTACTCTGTCCCTCCCTACAAACAAGATTTAGCACAGAATAGCACACTGATAGTTTCCACGAGTGTCCTTCTCTGTCCCTAAACTCAAGGATTTCAAATATGGAACAGCAAAATTGGTTTAGAACAGAATAGCACACTGTCAGTTTCACTCACTGTACCTCTCTGTCCCTAAACTCAAGGATTTCAAATATAGTTCAGCAAAATTGGTTTAGAACAGAATAGCACACTGACACTTTCCCTCACTGTCCTACTCTGTCCCTCCCTACAAACAAGATTTAGCACAGAATAGCACACTGATAGTTTCCACGAGTGTCCTTCTCTGTCCCTAAACTCAAGGATTTCAAATATGGAACAGCAAAATAGGTTTAGAACAGAATAGCACACTGACACTTTCCCTCACTGTCCTACTCTGTCTCTCCCTACAAACAAGATTTAGCACAGAATAGCACACTGATAGTTTCCACGAGTGTCCTTCTCTGTCCCTAAACTCAAGGATTTCAAATATGGAACAGCAAAATTGGTTTAGAACAGAATAGCACACTGTCAGTTTCACTCACTGTACCTATCTGTCCCTAAACTCAAGGATTTCAAACATGGTTCAGCAAAATTGGTTTAGAACAGAATAGCACACTGACACTTTCCCTCACTGTCCTACTCTGTCCCTACAAACAAGATTTAGCACAGAATAGCACACTGACACTTTCCCTCACTGTACCTCTCTGTCCCTAAACTCAAGGATTTCAAATATGGTTCAGCAAGATTGGTTTAGAACAGAATAGCACACTGTCAGTTTCACTCACTGTCCTACTCTGTCCCTACAAACAAGATTTAGCACAGAATAGCACACTGACACTTTCCCTCACTGTACCTCCCTGTCCCTAAACTCAAGGATTGAAAATATGGTTCAGCAAGATTGGTTTAGAACAGAATAGCACACTGACACTTTCCCTCACTGTACCTCTCTGTCCCTACAAACAAGGTTTAGCACAGAATAACACACTGACACTCTCCCTACCTATCCTTATTTGTCCCTAAACACAAGGAATCCAGGATTAGTAAAGGAAAAAAAATGACACTGTCCCTGCCTATGCTTCTCTTTCCCTGCTCCGGAACACACTACACAAGGCCGCCGCGCTGGCGGCCTTTTATAGTGTGGGGCGTGTACTAAACCCCCTCAGCAATAATTGGCCACAGGCATCCTGCCTGTGGCCAATCATTGCTCTCCTCGCTGCCGGCGCTGTGATTGGCCAAGCATGCGGGGTCACAGTGCATGCTTGGCCAATCACAGCGCCTGGATGACACTGCGATGGCGTAGTGCATTGTGGGCCGTTCGCGTCACTCGAATTTGGCGCGAACGGCCCAAATCGTTCGATCTTCTTCGAACGATCGAACAGCCGATGTTCGAGACGAACGTATGTTTGACTCGAACACGAAGCTCATCCCTACTGATAACCATTCATCCACCTCTGATGACGATCTATATCCTCACATTAATGGCCATCCATAACTTTGCCATACAGTAATAACCCTCTCTAACCCTCACTAGACATCATCTATGGCCTACTTGTCCCAAAATCCTTCTCAACCTGCTAAGCATTCTTACCTTTCCTATTTTTTATTGCACATTTTCACATTTTATAATACACTGATTGATGTAAATGTATTTTTATCATCATAAAGTGATGACCGAAACACAAAAAATGAAGATGTGTTATGTCATAGGGCACATCTAGAAATGTTAACTGTGCCTAAGCAGTACTGTGCTGTTACACGTGTTGTGTGATATATAATACAATTCATAGTCAGGGTTAATGTTACATTATTTACATTCATTTCCTAAGCTATTGTTTATTTGGCTTTAGCAAGCTGGTTAACCACTTAAGGATCGGAAGGATTTACTCCCTTAATGACCAGGCCATTTTTTGCGATACGGCACTGCGTCACTTTGGTTGTGCGACGCTGTACCCAAACAAAATTTGTTTCCTTTTTTTTCCACCAATAGAGCTTTCTTTTGGTGGTATTTGATCACCTCTGCGTTTTTTATTTTTTGCGCTTTAAACAAAAAAAGACCGACAATTTTGAGAAAAAAAAAAAATATTTTTTACTTTTTGCTATTATAAATATCCCCCCAAAAAGAGTAAAAAAAAAACAAACAATTTCTTCATCAGTTTAAGCCGATATATATTCTTCTACATATTTTTGGTAAAAAAATAATAATATTGCAATAAGCGTATATTGATTGGTTTGTGCAAAAGTTATAGCGTCTACAAAATAAAGGAACTTTTTTTTACTAGTAATGGCGGTGATCAGCGTTTTTTAGCAGGACTGCGACATTGCGGCAGACAAATCGGACACTTTTGACACTTTTTTGGGACCAGTGGCATTTATACAGCGATCATTGCTATAAAAATGCACTGGTTACAGTATAAATGACACTGGCAGTGAAGGGGTTAACACTAGTGGTGATCAAGGGGTTAAATGTGTTTGTTCAATGGGAAGTGTTTCTAACTGTGAGGGGAGTGTATTGACTGGAGGAGGAGAGAGATCGCTGTTCCTGATCACTAGGAACAGACGATTTCTCTCTACTCCCCTGTCAGAACTGGGATCTGTTTGTTTACATTGACAGATCCCCATTCTGGCTCTCTGTGGAGCGATTGTGGGTGGCTGGTGGACATCGTGCACCTCCGGCGCTGTGCGCACACCCACTGTTTCTTTTTTTCACAAACCGACGTACAGCAGTATAATGACGGCAGCTGGTCGGCAAGTGGTTAATATACTGCCATCTTGTTGTTATTTTGGTTATTGCACCATCTTTTCCTGTGTTCCCTCACATTTTGTGATGTATTTCTCCTTCCTCTAACATTGTCTGTATATGATAAGAGATGACTGCTTGTCTGAAGGCCTCATGTAATCTGCTCGCATCCGGGAATGCATTACCATTAGGGATGAGCTCGATGTTTGAGTTGAACGCATGTTCGACTCGAACATCGCCTGTTCGACTCGAACATCGCCTGTTCGTCTGTTTGCCGAATTGCGAACATTATTGGCCGTTCGCGCCAAATTCGTGTGATGCGAACGGCCCACAATGCACTGCGCCATCGCACTGCATTTCCGGCGCTGTGATTGGCCAAGCATGCACTGTGACCCTGCATGCTTGGCCAATCACAGCGCCGGCAGCGAGGAGAGCCATAATTGGCCACAGGCAGGATGCCTGTGGCCAATCATAGCTCAGGGGGGTTTAGTACACGCCCCACACTATAAAAGGCCGCCAGCGCGGCGGCCTCGTGCAGTGTGTTCCGGCGTGCAGGGAAAGAGATACATAGGCAGGGACAGTGTGTTCTATGTTCTATTCTTTTCTCAGGCATCTGCAGGAGTTAGTGGGTGTTGTGTGCCCCCAGCACAGTATACACCTGTATATATCCGTCATTGCTGTTCTCTAAGCTAGATAGGCAGTCAGGGAAAGAGATACATAGGCAGGGACAGTGTGTTCTATGTTCTATTCTTTTCTCAGGCATCTGCAGGAGTTAGTGGGTGTTGTGTGCCCCCAGCACAGTATACACCTGTATATAGCCGTCATTGCTGTTCTCTAATACAGGCATCTGCAGGAGTTAGTGGCACAGTATACACCTGTATATAGCCGTCATTGCTGTTCTCTAATACAGGCATCTGCAGGAGTTAGTGGCACAGTATATACCTGTATATAGCCGTCATTGCTGTTCTCTAATACAGGCATCTGCAGGAGTTAGTGACACAGTATACACCTGTATATAGCCGTCATTGCTGTTCTCTAATACAGGCATCTGCAGGAGTTAGTGGCACAGTATACACCTGTATATACCCGTCATTGATGTTCTCTAATACAGGCATCTGCAGGAGTTAGTGGCACAGAATACACCTGTATATACCCGTCATTGCTGTTCTCTAATACAGGTATCTGCAGGAGTTAGTGGCACAGTGTACACATGTATATACCCGTCATTGCTGTTCTCTAATACAGGCATCAGCAGGAGTTAGTGGCACAGTGTACACCTGTATATACCCGTCATTGCTGTTCTCTAATACAGGCATCTGCAGGAGTTAGTGGCACAGTATGCACCTGTATATACCAGTCATTGCTGTTCTCTAATACAGGCATCTGCAGGAGTTAGTGGCACAGTGTACACCTGTAAATACCCGTTATTGCTGTTCTCTAATACAGGCATCTGCAGGAGTTAGTGGCACAGTGTACACCTGTATATAGCCGCCATTGCTGTTCTCTAATACAGGCATCTGCAGGAGTTAGTGGCACAGTGTACACCTGTATATACCCATCATTGCTGTTCTCTAATACAGGCATCTGCAGGAGTTAGTGGCACAGTATACACCTGTATATACCCATCATTGCTGTTCTCTAATACAGGCATCTGCAGGAGTTAGTGGCACAGTATACACCTGTATATACCCGTCATTGCTGTTCTCTAATAAAGGCATCTGCTGGAGTTAGTGGGTGTTGTGTGCCTCCAGCACAATATACACTACCCAATTGCTGGTTTTCCCATCTCCCTGCAGGCCATTACTATGTCTGGAAGGCCAACAAAGAGAGGCAAACAGTCACGAGCCAATAAAAGAGGGCAAGCAGGCTCTGTGTCTGGGGGCAACAGTTCTGGTCGTGGACGCGGTGCATTGTCATCAGCACGTGGCCATGGGACACGCTTGTCCTTATTTTCAGCAGCTGGACGTGTTGAGCCGCATCATGCCGAAGACTTGGTAGAGTGGATGACCAAGCCCTCCTCATCCTCCTCATCCTCTCTCACCCAGGCTCAGGGTACTGGCAAAGCAGCTGCCAAAGCGTCCTCTTCCCTCGTATCAATGTCATCATCAGCCACTCCTTCCCTAGACCCACCATGTCCTCCCGAGGAGTCCCCAAACTGTTTGAGCACAGTGTTGGGTACATGCTCCAGGAGGATGCCCAGCGTTTTGAAGGGTCTGATGATGGTACCCAGCTAGAGGAAGGCAGTAGCGTGAGCGCAGAGAGAGGGGATGCTCAAGAAGGACAGAAATCTGGCAGTCATGTTCCAGCAGCTGCAGCATACTGCCAGATTGGCTCCAATGATGAGGAGGGAGGGGATGATGAGGTCACTGACTCCACGTGGGTGCCTGATAGGAGAGAGGAGGATGAGGAGGATGAGGAGGAGGCACATCTCCAACGAGGCAGGATGCCCTCCGGGGGCTAGCGTAAGGGCAGCACACCGACTGAATCACACCGCAGAGCTACACCTGTGCAGGGAGCTGCCTTTGCCCGTTATTCCAAAAGTTCTTTGGTGTGGGCCTTTTTTGAGTCGAGTGCATCAGATCGCACCGCTGCTATTTGCAACATATGTCTCAAGCGTATCTCGCGTGGCCAAAACATCAGCCGCTTGGGCACCACTTGCTTGACCAGACATATGTTGACCTGCCATGCAGCTCGTTGGCAAGCCTACCTTAAAGACCCACACCAAAGAACAAAGCGGACCTCTCCTTGCTCCTCATCAGCTGGGATCTCCAACCCCACTATACCTTCAGTCCTCTCTGAAACCTGCACTGAGAGGAATGAAGGTGTAGAATTAGGTGTGTCACAGCCAAGTACTTGTGGGCACTCTACTAGCAGTACACAGACGTCCGATTGTAGCAGGCAAATATCCCTGCCCCAGCTGCTGGACCGTCGAAAGAAGTTCACTCCCAGCCATCCACATGCCCAGCGGTTGAATGCTAGCTTGGCTAAATTGCTAGCAATTCAACTGCTGCCTTTTCAGTTGGTAGACTCGGCCCCCTTCCGTGAGTTTATGCAATGTGCGGTTCCTCAGTGGCAGGTTCCCAAACGCCACTTTTTCTCACGGAAGGCGATTCCGGCTCTCTACCGGCATGTGGAAGGCAATGTCCATGCCTCGCTGGACAGGGCGGTCAGGTGCATATTACCGCTGACTCATGGTCCAGCAGGCATGGACAGGAATGTTACCTTTCTTTCACGGCCCATTGGGTCACTCTTTTGGCAGCTGGGAAGGATGCAGGACAAGGTGCAGTAGTGTTAGAGGTTGTTCCGCCGCCATGCCTCCAAAATGCTACTACTGGTTGTGACACACCTCTCTCCTCCACCCCCTCCTCTTCTTCTTCCTCCATGGCCTCTTCCTGTGCTTTGTTTTCGGAACCAGCGGTGCTCCGTAGGCGTTTAAGGGGCTACGCAAGTACGCAGGCAAAAAGATGCCATGCCGTGCTTGCGCTGGTGTGTTTGGGGGACAGGAGCCACACTGGGGCAGAGGTTCTGTCTGCTCTGCAGGGGCAGGCCGAGAGGTGGTTGAGGCCACGCCAGCTTAAGCCAGGAATGGTGGTTTGCGACAATGGCACCAACCTCCTCTCCGCCCTCCGACAGGGACAACTGACCCATGTGCCCTGTGTGGCTCACGTCCTTAACCTGGTGGTGCAGCGGTTCTTGGGCAGGTACCCGGGCTTACAGGATGTCCTGAGGCAGGCCAGGAAAGTCTGTGTGCATTTCCGCAGATCATATAATGCCAGTGCTCGACTGGCTGAGCTGCAAAAGGAGTTGAACCTGCCCAAGAACCGCCTTATATGTGACATGCCCACCAGGTGGAACTCAACGTTGGCCATGCTGCAGCGGCTGCACACGCAGCAGTGGGCCATCAATGAGTACCTGTGCGACTACGGCACCAGGACAGGGTCAGGGGAGCTCGGGTTTTTTTTCCCACGCCAGTGGGGCATGATCAGGGATGCATGCACTGTCCTGGCACCATTTGAGGAGGCTACGAGGATGGTGAGCAGTGACAGTGCATGCATCAGTGACACTGTACCTCTTGTCCACCTGTTGGAGCATACGCTGCGTAGAATAATGGACAGGGCACTTGAGGCAGAACAGAGGCAGGAAGAGGAGGACTTCCTTGCTTCTCAATGCCCCCTTTACCCAGACAGTATTCCTTGTGTCCCACCCATCACACAGGAAGAGGACGAGGAGGAGGAGGAGGAGGATTGTGTCAGCATGGAGGTGGAGCATGGCACTCAGCATCAACATCAGCAGTCTTTTAGGGATGATTTACAGTCCCAACAAACCGGTGGACTTGTACGTGGCTGGGAGGAGGTGGCTGCGGATCATGTCGTCCTTAGTGACCCAGAGGACTCCGGAACGAATGCCTCAGCTAACCTACGCTGCATGGCCTCCCTGATCCTGCAAAGTCTGCGGAAGGATCCTCGTATTCTTCAGATCAAGGAGAGGGACCATTACTGGCTGGCCACTTTCCTTGATCCACAGTACAAGGGTAAGGTTGCGGACCTTATCTTGCCGTCGCAGAGGGAGCAGAGGATGAGACAACTCCGGGAAGCCTTGCAGAAAGGTCTGTGCAACGCGTTCCCAGAGACTGGGAGGTTACAAACTCCTGGTCCTGGACAATGAGTTGCTGAGGCTTTGGTCAGTAGCAGAAGGAGCGGTGGAGAAGGTGGCCGTCTGACCGATGCGTTCAGACAATTTTTTAGTCCGCAGCCCCAAGGTATGATCGGTTCCAGCAACTATTGCCAGCGTCTGATATACATGGTGCAGGAATACCTAGGGGCAAGGTCAGACTTGGACACCTTTCCCACTGAAAATCCTCTGGCTTACTGGGTCTTGAGGATGGATCACTGGCCAGAGCTTGCACAGTATGCAATTGAGCTACTGGCCTGTCCTGCATCCAGCGTTCTTTCCGAACGCACATTCAGTGCTGCTGGAGGCTTTGTCACGGATCACGGGGTGCTCCTGTCCACCGACTCGGTTGATCGACTGACCTTCATAAAGATGAACCAGTCTTGGATCACCACCAGCTACCAAGCACCTGAAGCTGATATAACAGAATAATTTATTTTCAAATGTCACATCCCTTCAAGACTGATGCTGATGCTGGGTGACTGTCCTGTTATGTTGACTGACTATCCTCCTCCTCCTCAATGATCCGATTCTTGATGATAGCTTGGAAGAACTTTTTTGTTTCTGGGTGCCGCCACCAGTGGCTAAGGCCCAATTTTTCAGCCCCTGTTTAACAGGGGCATGTAATTAAAATTTTTGATGCAATGCTTTGCAGCCGGGCTCATTCCTGCACTCCAACTAGAGTATCTGGGAGAGGTTTCAGTGTCGTGGCACCAGCACCAGTGCCTAAGGCCCAATTTTTCAGCCCCTGTTTAACAGGGGCGTGTAATTACAATTTTTGATGCAATACTTTGCAGCAGGGCTCATTGCTGCGCTCCAAGTACAGTATCTGTGAGGGGTTGCAGTGTTGTGGCACCAGTGCCTAAGGCCCAATTTTTCTGCCCCTGTTCAACAGGGGCATGTAATTACAATTCTTGATCTAATAATTCACAGTAGGGCCCATTCCTGCGCCCACCAAGAGTAACTGTGAGGGCTTACAGTGTTGTGGCAACACCACCACCACCACCACCACCAAAGGCCCAATTTTTCTGCCCCTCTTCAACAGGGGCATGCAATTACAACTCTTGATCTAATAATTTACAGTAGGGCCCATTCATGTGCCCACCATGAGTAACTGTGAGGGCTGACAGTGTTGTAGCACCAGCACCACCACCACCACCAAAGGCCCAATTTTACCTACCACTGTTCAAAAATGGCATGTAATTACAATTCCTGATATAATAGTTCACAGCAGGGCGTTCCAGTGCCCACCAAGAGTAACTGTGAGGGCTTACAGTGTTGTGGCAACACCAACACCTAAGGGCCAAATTTCTTCAGAGTATATACGGCAGGCCCCTACTTTCAAACATCCAACTTACAAACGACTCCTACTTGCAAACGGAAAGAGACAACAGGAAGTGAGAGGAAATCTACCCCTAGGAAGGGAAATTCTCTCCTGTAAGAGTTAATATGGGAAAAAAGTGTCTCCTCTCTACTGATGCTTTATCACCAATCCTTGTTTCAATAAAAACCCCACTTTTCCAAAAACATTTGTCATTGGGACGGAAAGCGAGGTGAAATCTTCTGAACAGGTGCACAGACAGCAAAACAAATGTTACAGGGGTGAGAACCCTTCCCTATGTTTTCCAAAAAGCTTAAAAATATATTTTTTGGCTGGAGCTACACTTAAACAGTGTGCCTATTCAAAATTACAAACAGATTCTACTTAAGAACAAACCTACAGTTCCTGTCTTGTTTGCACAGCCTGTATACTCCTGTTCAGAGTATATAGGGCCTTTTTTTATTTTGGGTGCGGGACCCAAAGGGGCTGGTAATGGGCTGGGGTAGGGGGGGGGGGGGGGTGATGGGGTAGCCATGCCATTTTTCTCAAAGATTTTCATCCATATTGCCAGGACAAGACATGACATTAAAGCCGCAAGCAGTTTTAAATGGCTTTTTTTCCTTTAGAAATGTCATTCTGTGCAGGGACAGTTCTAAACACGGGAAACACATGGCATTTCACAGGCATACTTTAGACACCCCCCAGGTACGATATTTAAAGGAATATTTCACTTTTTTTTTCACTTTATGCATCATTAAAATGACTGCTCCCAAAAAAACGGACGTTTTTAAAACTTTTTTTGCATTGATATGTGTCCCCTGGGCAGAACCCGGGTCCCCAAACTCTTTTTAGGACAATGACTTGCATATTAGCCGTTATAATTGGCACTTTTGATTTCGAACGTTCGCATCCATTGTATTTAATAGGGTTCTAAAGTTCGCGCAAACTTTGGGTCCGTTCGCAAGTTCTGGTACGAACCGAACCGGGGGTTGTTCGGCTCATCCCTAATTACCATATTTTGACCTTCAAATACCATCCTTTCAGTCGTCTGCCACATCCTGTTGTCTGCTGTAATCTGCTGCATTCAATAAAGATCTTTGTGGATAAGGTATTTGGTTAGTTCAGCTATCTGATAAAGACTGTCCTTTGTGATTGTATCTACTTATACAGGCTAGGCATAGAGGTCTCAGAAAGGGATAAGTCACCATTACAACAGATGGAGTCAGAAAAGGTACTTTAATTAAAAACCTTTTGTCTTGAATTCCTCCTGAAAAAGTTAAGTGCACTTTCTGTGCTTGGGTACTCCTGTAACTAAAACTTTAAAGATGTATATCTGCACTGAGAAATCTAAGGCATTGCTTGTACTGACAGCTAGCTTAATGAAACCATGAGGGGTATTTGGTGATGTCACTACTATGGTGCTCTCTGCTCCTCTTGCTAAAGAGAAAGATGCTCCTAAAGACCTGCAGTGCTAAGAATCTCCCTACTTCTGCTTCTGTTATTTTGTTGATCTGTGTTGCTTCTTGGTCATTACCACACCAGTTATCAGATCACAAGTCATCAGGATCAAGACGTGAGTAAACAAAACCCTGTTTCTACCAAGATGGCCACCTCCACACTGAGACACAGTGCAGAATAAGGTATACCTGTAGTATGTCACTGTGACGGACCTGGCCGGGACAGGGGCTTTTGGAGGGGACTGAATGCAAGCCTCTTGCCCTGCGACCATGGGCCCTGGCATTTGGGGGAACGGTGCTCTTTGTGAGCTGTATGCCTGGGGACCCTTGGGGGGGTGTTACTTTGGATTCAGGTCCATGTCCCCCCAAGACACACAGACTCTGGGGACCCTGTATATGCCATATTAGAGTGACTAATTCATACTGTTGGGATTTTCACACCTTCACTCTAAGGATATGCGAATGCAATCACCTCCAGCCATCTGTCTGTCCTCTGTGCTAATTTGATCCTGTTAAAATGTGTGATGTTTACACTTAGGAATGTGTATTAGCAGGTGAGACCGGAGACGGGATGTCTACCCTGAAAAGGTCATATCTAGGAGTCACCTGGGCTGTCTAAAGAACTTTGTTAATTAGCATGTTAATTTATGTTCTGGTTACCCCCTCTGTTTCTGTATATAAGACTTGATTTTGGTCATAATAAAAGGCTCTCTTGGTTGAACTTACATACAGCCTGCCTGGTGTTTGTTCTGACCGACCACAAATGGATTCGAATGGCACATAGCGGTAGTTGGAATCCTGGAGCACCGGATGATCCAATAGAGCAGAGGAGTGTCGGGAGAGTGGAACCGAGCGAGCAAAGGGGCTCGTTACAGTCACTAATGAAGATAAGATCAGCTGCAGGGAGCATATTAGCAACACAGATGACTAGTCCCTGCCCCCCACTTTCCTATTTATGAGCACAGCTTCCACAGTAAGGCTTCATTCAAACATGTGTAAGTGTATGGATATTTTCTGCATGAAATTCAAGTTCTTGCTGGCACAGAGCTAGCAGGCGATCCTGTGTTAAATACACAGCTAAAGTTTTCACATTTAATGCGTACAATTCTTCTAATGTCTTAATCCATGTATGCAAATACTGTATATCCACTTGCCGACTGCGCCATGGACAAAAGACGTCCACAGCGCGGTCGAGTTATCCTGAGTGGACGCCCCAGGGACGTCCTCCCAGAATCTTGCTCCCGCGCGCCCCCTGGGGCGTGCTCCAGGATATGTCCGTGACTGCCGGGTCCGGAAGACCCGGCGCATCACGGATCACGGTAGATGGCCGCTAATCGCGGCCGTTTACCACGTGATCGCTCTGTCAAATGACGGAGCGATCACTTGTAAACAGACCGGCGTCATGTGATGACGCCGGTTCCTCCCTCCCCTCTCTGTACCGATCGGTACAGTGTGAGAGGAGAGGGGAGGGAGCGGATCATGTCCGCTCCCTCCCCCATGTCAGATCATGTCAGCTGTGGGCTGGATCTGTGACAATTGCAGTCACAGATCCAGCCATCCATCCATCCCTGCTCAGCCATCCCTGTGCAATACCCTGCCAATACTCTGCAATACACCCTGCCAATACTCTGCAATACCCTGTGCAATACCTTGTGCAATACTCTGCAATACCCTGTGCAATACTCTGCAATACCCTGCCAATACTCTGCAATACCCTGCCCATACTGTGCAATACCCTGCCCATACTCTGCCCATACTGTGCAATACCCTGCCATACTGTGCAATACTCTGCCATATTCCGCAATACCCTGCCATACTCCTCAATACCCTGCAATACTCCTCAATACCCCTCAATACCCGGCAATACTCCGCAATACCCGGCAATACTCCGCAATACCCGGCAATACTCCACAATACCCGGCAATACTCCACAATACCCGGCAATACTCCTCAATACCCGGCAATACTCCTCAATACCCGGCAATACTCCACAATACCCGGCAATACTCCTCAATACCCGGCAATACTCCTCAATACCCGGCAATACTCCTCAATACCCCGCAATACTCCTCAATACCCCGCAATACTCGGCAATACCCGGCAATACTCCTCAATACCCTGCAATACCCCGCAATACTCGGCAATACCCGGCAAATACTCCTCAATACCCCGCAATACCCCGCAATACTCGGCAATACCTGGCAATACTCCTCAATACCCCGCAATACCCCGCAATACCCGGCAATACTCCGCAATACCCGGCAATACTCCGCAATACCCGGCAATACTCCGCAATAACCACTTCCCGCCCGCCGGCCGTCATATGACGTCCTTAACTTTATGCGGGGATATCTGAATGATGGGTGCAGCTACAGGCATCATTCAGATATTCACTTTTTCAGCCGGCGATTCCCTACACCATAAGAATGATCATAGCGGCTGTTCCACCGCTTGATCGCTCTTACGGGAGGTGAGAGGGGATGCCCCCCCTCCCGCTGCCCTACAGTGCTTCTACCGACTCACCGCTACGATCAAAGCCAAGATTGTTTTTTTTTTTTTTCAGGCTTCCCAGCCTAGAGGTGAGATGTGGGGTCTTATTGACCCCATATCTCACTGTAAAGAGGACCTGTCATGCCATATTCCTATTACAAGGGATGTTTACATTCCTTGTAATAGGAATAAAGGTGATCAAAAAAAAATTTGGGGTGGAAAAACATGTCAAACTAAAATAAATAAAGTAAAATGAACAATAAAATATATATATATTTTTTTAAAGCGCCCCTGCCCCCGCGAGCTCGCATGCAGAAGTGAACGCATACGTAAGCCCCGCCCACATATGAAAACGGTGTTCAAACCACACATGTGAGGTATTGTTGCGAACGTTAGAGCGAAAGCAATAATTTTGGCCATAGACCTCCTCTGTAACTCAAAACATGTAACCAGTAAAAATATTTAAAAGCGTTGCCTATGGGGATTTTTAAGTAGCGAAGTTTGGCGCCATTCCACGAGCGTGTGCAATTTTGAAGGGTGACATGTTAGGTATCTATTTACTCGGCGTAACTTCATCTTTCACATTATGCAAAAACATTGGGCTAACTTTACTGTTTTTTTTTTCTTTTAAGCACAAAACAGTTTTTCCCGTAAAAAACGCGTTAGAAAAATTTCTGCGCAAATACCGTGCAAGATAAAAAGTTGCAACGACCACCATTATATTCTTTAAGGTCTTTGCTAAAAAAACATATATAATGTTTTGGGGTTCTATGTAATTTTCTAGCAAACAAATGATGATTTTTACATGTAGGAGAGAAATGTCAGAATTGGCCTGGGTGCTCCAGAACGCCTGAAGGTGCTCCCTGCATGTTGGGCCTCTGTATGTGGCCACGCTGTGTAAAAGTCTCACACATGTGGTATCGCCATACTCGGGAGGAATAGCAGAATGTGTTTTGGGGTGTAATTTGTGGTATGCATATGCTGTGTGTGAGAAATAACCTGCTAATATGACAATTTTGTGAAAAAAAAAAAAAGAAAAAAAAAATCTTGATTTTGCAAAGAATTGTGGGAAAAAATGACAACTTCAAAAAACTCACAATGACTCTTTCTAAATACCTTGGAATGTCTTCTTTCCAAAAAGGGGTCATTTGGGGGGTATTTGTACTTTTCTGGCATGTTAGGGTCTCAAGAAATGAGATAGGCCGTCAGTACTTCAGGTGTGATCAATTTTTAGATATTGGCACCATAGTTTGTGGACTCTATAACTTTCACAAAGACCAAAAAATATGCACCAATTTGTACTTATTTTTACCAAAGATATGTAGCAGTATAAATTTTGGCCAAAATTTATGAAGAAAAAATACTAATTTGCTAAATTTTATAACGGAAACAAAGAAAAATTCATTTTTTTACAAAATTTTCAGTCTTTTTTCTCTTATAGCGCAAAAAATAAAAAACCCAACAGTGATTAAATACCACCAAAAGAAAAGTTCTATTTGTGTGAAAAAAAGGACAAAAATTTCATATGGGTACAGTGTCGTATGACTGAGTAATTGTCATTCAAAATGTGAGAGCACCGAAAGCTGAAAATTCGTCTGGTTAGGAAGGGGGTTTAAGTGCCCAGTTGTCAAGTGGATATACTTGAGTATAAGCCGAGTTTTTCAGCACATTTTTTTGTGCTGAAAATGCCCCCCTCGGCATATACTCGAGTCACCTTTTTGCGCCTGATCTACCGGAATTTGGGGACCCGGTACCGGCCAGCCGTAGGTCCCCTGGACCCCAAACTTGGCACACATGTAGCCTCATTTTAAGTTTGTTGTCCGGGGGACCTACGGCCGGGGAGCACCGATTTTTCAAATCCGGGCACCCCTTCCATAGACTCCCATGTTAAACGGTCATTTCTCCAGTGACTTTGGGGATGCGGTACCAGCCGTTCGTAGGTCCCCTGGATCCGAACCTTGGCACACATGTAGCCCCATTTCTCCTCTATATGTGTGCAAAGTTTTTTGTCTGGGGGACTTACGGCCGGGGAGCACCGATTTTTCAAAGCTGGGCACCCCTTCCATAGACTCCCATGTTAAAGGTCAGTCTAGTCATGGACACAGTGAGGCATGGGCACAGTGAGGCACAGTGAGGCATGCAGATGGACACCCTAGGCTTATACTCGAGTCAATACGTGTTCCCATTTTTTTGTGGTAAAATTAGGTGCCTCGGCTTATATTCGGGTCGGCTTATACTCGAGTATATACGGTATGCATTTACACACGTACACACACACAAAATCTGTAGATGTGTAGGACCCCGGACACAGGTAGGTCCTACTTTTTTGTATCCTGCTAAACGAAGCACACATTTTCATTTGTAGACATAGCTGCCTGTATGGCCCCATCAATTCGATTGTGCTGCGTTTAGATGCTTCCAAATCTATATGCTGTACACAGCCAAATGCAGTATTATAGACATCCTTGAGAATGAGCTCTAAAGATCTTAAAGTGTTTGTAAAGGCTCAAGGTTTTTTACCTTCATGCATTCTTTGTATGATGGTAAAAAGTCTTCTGTGTGCAACAGCCCCCCTAATACTTACCTGAGCCCCATCGCGATGCAGCGTTGTGCATGTAAGCTTCGCCTCCCGGGTACTCTCCGGACAGAAGTGGGAGCCATTGGCTCCCGCTGCTATCAATCACAGCCAGTGAGCCAATGAGCAGAGAGAGAAGGCGAGGCCGAGCCACAGCTTCTTGTGTGAATGGCCATGCAGAGCCGTGGCTCAGGAGCAAGCCTGCTCGAGTGCCCCCATTGCAAGCTGCTTGCTCTGGGGGCACTAGGCAGGAAGGAGAGTCCAGGATCGCCGGCGGGGGACCCCGAGGAGAGGAGGATCCGGACTGCTCTGTGCAAAACCACTGCACAGAGCAGGTAAGTATGACATATTTGTTATTTAAAAAAATCGACTTAATATCACTTTAAACATCTTACCTCCTTAGTAAAGGGAAAAATTCAAACTTGCCAATGATATTAATGTAGATCCTCTGAAGAATTTTTCCATGTGCCTTACCAAGCAGCAATATTAAAGGCTAATGTAGCGGCCTCCACTCTCCCCTCTAGTATCAATTCTTCTGTCTCTGGCTTTTGTCTAGGGGTACCTTGGAGGAGAGAGTGTGGGGTCACCACGCCAATGTTCCCACTGCAGATGTGTATGCAATGGGAGACAATCCTCTTTTACCTTCGGGTCGGTGTTCTGCATCTGGAGCCTCCTGGTTTCTTGAACAGTGTCTGCCAGTAAATGAGCCCCACACCAATAAAGTCCAACACTCCTTTATTCTTCTCAATGTAAAAGTGAACACAATCAGTTGGACTCCCTCAACAAACAGAACAGACAAGGGGGTGTGGATGCGAGTAGGCCCAGGCACAATGAACTCTCTTACTTCCTTCCTAGAAGTAGACTCCTGCTCCCAATCGAGGAAGACATCCCTCCGGGCGGTCTCCGGAGGCTCACCCGTCACTGGCAATTTGCTGCACCAGGTCTTCAGGTAAGTACCCCCTCCGGTCCCTTACGCCACTGGATTCGGGTACCCACTCCCGGGGTCCCCTAGGAAGTCCATCCCTCGCGGAGCCTTAGTCCCGGACACTCAGTCCCAGACCTCCATCCAAGTACCTCACCCTAGGCTAAAGGTGGAACACGACCTCCGAACGTCCTCTAGGCCTAGGCCGCCTAGACTCCCGACACGAACCACCACCCTCAGGCTGAAGGTGCCTGAGACTCGACTCCCGCCACCAAAAATGGCCGCCCCCTTTATACCCTCTCCCAGCAAGCACGGAAGGTTCCCCGCCCCATCATACACCCACCGAGAGAGGCCAAAAGAGGTACGACACTGCGACGATGACTCAACCCCAGGCCCAAAGTGATAGCGCCACCCGGTGGGCCCCAGGGAACCATACCTCACAGTTTCCCCACCAGATTCAAACAGAAAAGCACATACGCGCTACACTAAGTTCAACTTTTTTTTTCTAATTCTAAATATCTCCCCTATGTACCAGTAAACCATTAATGTACCTCTGTTGAAAAAGAAAAGCTTTCTAGTTTTTGTAGGACAAGGTCTTACCTAAGCCATACCTTCCAACTTTCTGAGATGGGAATGGGGGACACCTATTAGCAAAAGCAGGGGTGCCCAACCTTTTGAAGAGCGAGGGCCATTTAAGCGACTTGGTAACCTGGTCGCGGGCCACAATGAGCAGAGCTGGTGGATGGCAGCCCACTCTACTCTATAGAGCCCACTCTACTCTTTTTTTTTTTTTTGTAGATCGGATTAGAGGTAGGCGTTTGTTAACGGACATAAGTCCATTTACATCTGCCACTTCTTAGAGGTGAATGGAGGGCTCGATTGGGTCAGACTGACCGTGTGAAAGGGGCCTACGGCTGCTTTCACACTGATGCACTGTTGTTTAACCGCACCCCGAGTGCAGCACAGTTCACCTGTGGCTTTCCTGCGGGTTAGCTACACTTTGCTATAGACTTCTATTATATCCTGTAGGTGTGGTGCACTTTCATAAAGCACACCAAACTCGTAGGTCAATGGCTCAGTGCAGGTAACCCGCAGGTTCACTGCTCTGCACCTGTGGATCAGTTTGAAAGCAGCCCAGTAACCACTGCAGAACATACAGTATATGCCCATGTGTACACTGTGATTTTAGTAATAAACGAACCTTTAACCACTTAAGCCCCGGACCATTTGGTAGCTAGAGGACCAGAGGTGAATTCAGAATTTTGCACTGTGCTGCTTTAACTGTAAATTGTGCGGACATGCAATGTTGTACCCAAACAAAATTTGCGTCCTTTTCTTCCCACAAATAGAGCTTTCTTTTAATGGTATTTGATTGCCTCTGCGATTTTTATTTTTTGCGATATAAACGGAAAAAGACCGAAAATTTTGAAAAAAAATGATATTTTCTACTTTTTGTTATAAGAAAAATCGAATAAACTCAATTTTAGTCATACATTTAGGCCAAAATGTATTCAGCCACATGTCTTTAGTAAAAAAAACGTCAATAAGTGTATATTTATCGGTTTGCGCAAAAGTTATAGCGTTTACAAACTAGGGTACATTTTCTGGAATTTACACAGCTTTAAATTTATGACTGCCTATCTCATTTCTTGAGGTGCTAAAATGGCAGGGCAGTACAAACCCCCCCCAAATGACCCCATTTTGGAAAGTAGACACCCCAAGAAAATTGCTGAGAGGCATGTTGAGCCCATTGAATATTTTTTTTTTTTGTCCCAAGTGATTGAATAATGACAAAAAAAAAAAAAAATTACAAAAAGTTGTCACTAAATGATATATTGCTCACACATGCCATGGTTATATGTGGAATTGCACCCCAAAATACATTCTGCTGCTTCTCCTGAGTACGGGAATACCACATGTGTGGGACTTTTTAGGAGCCTAGCCACGTACGGGACCCCGGAAACCAAGCACCGCCTTCAGGATTTCTAAGGGCGCAAATTTTTGATTTCACTCCTCACTACCTATCACAGTTTTGAAGGCCATAAAATGCCAAAATAGCACAAAACCCCCCCAAATGACCCCATTTTAGAAAGTAGACACCCCAAGGAAATTGCTGAGAGGCCTGTTGAGCCCATTGAATATTTTTTTTTTTTGTCCCAAGTGATTGAATAATGACAAAAAAAAAATGACAAAAAGTTGTCACTAAATGATATATTGCTCACACATGCCATGGTTATATGTGGAATTGCACCCCAAAATACATTTTGCTGCTTCTCTTGAGTACGGGGATACCACATGTGTGGGACTTTTTAGGAGCCTAGCCGCGTACGGGACCCCGAAAACCAATCACCGCCTTCAGGATTTCTAGGCACAAATTTTTGATTTCACTCCTCACTACCTATCACAGTTTCGAAGGCCATAAAATGCCAAAATAGCACAAAACCCCCCCAAATGACCCCATTTTGGAAAGTAGACACCCCAAGCTGTTTGCTGAGAGGCATGGTGAGTATTTTACAGCTCTCATTTGTTTTTGAAAATGAAGAAAGAATTTTTTTTTTTTCTTTTTTTTTTTTTCAATTTTCAAAACTTTGTGACAAAAAGCGAGATCTGCAAAATACTCACAATACCTCTCAGCAAATAGCTTGGGGTGTCTACTTTCCAAAATGGGGTCATTTGGGGGGGTTTGTGCCATCTGGGCATTCCATGGCCTCCGAAACTGTGATAGGCAGTGAGAAGTGAAATCAAAAATTTACACCCTTAGAAAGCCTGAAGGCGGTGATTGGTTTTTGGGGTCCCGTACGCGGCTAGGCTCCCAAAAAGTCTCACACATGTGGTATCCCCGTACTCAGGAGAAGCAACAGAATGTATTTTGGGGTGTAATTCCACATATGCCCATGGCATGTTTGAGCAATATATCATTTAGTGACAACTTTGTGCAAAAAAAAAATTGTCTTTTTTCCGCAACTTGTGTCAACATATAAAATATTCCATGGACTCGACATGCCTCTCAGTATATAGCTTGGGGTGTCTACTTTCCAAAATGGGGTCATTTGGGGGGGTTTTGAACTGTTCTGGCATTTTATACACAACATTAGGAAGCTTACATCCACTCTTCTAACCACTTGAAGACAAAGCCCTCTCTGACACTTTTTGTTTACATGAAAACATATTTTTTTTTGTAGGAAAATTATGTTGAACCCCCAAACATTATATATATTTTTAAAGCAAAGGCCCTACAGAATAAAATGGTGGGTGTTGCATTTTTTTTTTCTACACAGTATTTGCGCAGCGATTTTTCAAACGCATTTTTTGGGGAAAAAATACACTTTTTTTTATTTTAATGCACTAAAACACACTATATTGCCCAAATGTTTGATGAAATAAAAAAGATGATCTTAGGCCGAGTACATAGATACCAAACACGACATGCTTTATTGATCTGTTCAGATACTATACCACTAAGGGAGGTGTATGCTTCACGCGTGGGTGTTAGCGTTACTGGCACTAACCTGACGCTGCCTGGGGTGTGACGCAGACCCTCTCTGACGCTAAAACCTAATTGATATCACCCGCCGGGCGATCAGGGGGTTAAACCTTTATTGGGTTATATACGGCGGGTGCCCTGACACTATAAAAAGCAAACTAATTAACCAGCGTCACCCGTAACACTTATATGATGATTACTGGTGAAAGGGTTAACTAGGGGCAATTAGGGGGTTAAAACCTTTATTAGATAATATATGGGGGTACCTGACGCTATAAAAACCTGCGGCGAACCTAAAAAAAATTACTGGCTACCGATCTGCATCACCGACGCTAAGACATCGATCAGAAAAATGATCGCTTAGCGACAGTGGTGATAGGGGGTGAAAGGGTTACCTGGGGGGCGATCAAGGGGGTTAAACCTTTATTAGATAATTTATGGGGGGTACCCGACGCTATAAAAACCTGCGGCGAACCTAAAAAAATTACTGGGTACCGATCTGCATCACCGACGCCAAGACAGCGATCAGAAAAACAATTGCTTAGTGACAGTGGTGATAGGGGGTGAAAGGGTTACCTGGGGGGTGATCAAGGGGGTTAAACCTTTATTAGATAATTTATGGGGGTACCCGACGCTATAAAAACCTGCGGCGAACCTAAAAAAAAATACTGGCTACCGATCAGCATCACCGACGCTAAGACATCGATCAGAAAAACGATCGCTTAGTGACAGTGGTGATAGGGGATGAAAGGGTTACCTGGGGGGCGATCAAGGGGGTTAAACCTTTATTAGATAATTTATGGGGGTACCCGACGCTATAAAAACCTGCGGCGAACCTAAAAAAATTACTGGGTACCGATCTGCATCACCGACGCCAAGACAGCGATCAGAAAAAACAATTGCTTAGTGACAGTGGTGATAGGGGGTGAAAGGGTTACCTGGGGGGCGATCAAGGGGGTTAAACCTTTATTAGATAATTTATGGGGGTACCCGACGCTATAAAAACCTGCGGCGAACCTAAAAAAAAATACTGGATACCGATCAGCATCACCGACGCTAAGACATCGATCAGAAAAACGATCGCTTAGTGACAGTGGTGATAGGGGGTGAAAGGGTTACCTGGGGGGCGATCAAGGGGGTTAAACCTTTATTAGATAATTTATGGGGGTACCCGACGCTATAAAAACCTGCGGCGAACCTAAAGAAAATTACTGGGTACCGATCTGCATCACCGACGCCAAGACAGCGATCAGAAAAATGATCGCCAAGCGACGGCGGTGCTAGGGGGTGAAAGGGTTATCTGGGGGGTGATCAAGGGGTTAAACCTTTATTAGGGGGGGTTAGGGGGCTACACTGGACCTAAAACTAAATGTAGTGACACTTTTACAGTCACAAATGTCACTGATTGCAGTGATCAGTAAATAAATGGTCACTGCAATCAGTGACACTGTGACTGGGGGCTGGGGGGGTGATCTGGGGGGGCCTGGGGGGGGCGATTTATGTGCCTATGTGTGCTGGTGTTAGTGTAGTGTTAGTGCACTGACCTGTGTGTCTTCTCTTGTACGACGCTCGGTATATGTGAGCGCCGCACAGGAGATGACATCACTTCCTCCTGCTTTCTCTATCTGTGTAAACAGTACACAGACAGAGGGGGCATTTCTATTCGCCGGGAGCGATCGCGGGGGGGTGGTCGGAATCGAACGGCCGCCCCCCCATCTCGGAACGCTCCCAGACGAATTCCGACCGCTCACTGTACAGAAGGGGGGTCCGATCGGACCCCCAACTGTACAAAGGCAATCACGTATATGCTCTACGTGATTGTGCCTGTCGGTGCCATTGTGCCGACGTATATATACAGTGAGCGGTCGTTAAGTGGTTAATAACAGTATGATATTCTATTCCTTCCCAGAGCAGGAGGTCGCGGACCATATCAGAGGGCTCCGCGGACCACATGTGGCCCCCGGGCAGGGTTGCCAACTTTCAGTAAATTTACAAACAGTTTGTAAAATCCATAATTGTTTCATCTGTCCATGAATGTCAGTTACGGACATGCAGCCTACATGTCCACAATGGACATTCAAGGACAGATGCAAAAAGTACAGATTTTACAAACTGTTTGTATATTTACTGAAAGTTGGCAACCCTGCCCCCGGGCCACTGGTTGGGCACCCCTGAGCAAAAGTATTAGGACATAGGACACACCCCTGCAACACCCCCTTTTTTTTACTGGCTTTTGACATTTACATATGCAGCAATTTAGAAAGAAATTGGATGAAAGGTTTAGCATTGGGAAACATTTTTTGAAAGATAAATAGTGCATTTTATATACAACTATATAGATCAGTCCAAAATGAGGGACAAATGAGGAGGAAAGCGGGACAGAGGGACAAATCAGGGACAGTCCCTCGAAATCAAGGACAGCTGGGAGTTATGCCTAAGCCCCTGGAGTTTTCCATAGAAAAGTTTATGACTTCCTGGTATGTAGAGTTAGGACATGAAAACCAGTAAGACACAGGAAGGAGTTCACCAGCTGACCTCATTAGCACACACGTCCTGCACCCATCAACTATGTTTGCACGGCATCCCTCCAGAGGGACACGGGTCGCTAATGTGCTAATGAGGGCAACTGCTGAACTCCTTGCTGTGTCTTACTGGTTTTTAATGTCCTAAATCTACATACTGGAAGTCATGAACTTTTCTAAGGAACATACCGGATGCTTAGGTAAGGCATTGTCTTAAAAAAACAGAGAAAGTCTTTATTTTTCTGCAACAGTGGTATATTAATGGTATATTGGTACACAGGAAAAAAAGGTGAACTTAGCCTTTAACTATTCCGGGCTGCCAGTAATCTTTTCTTCTCAAGGGTCAAATTGCTATTAGCAACTTGCCAACCATTATCTGATTTCAGTGTGTTGCAAATGAGGTTACTGGCAAGAAGCAGTTAAATTTCTCAGCAGTAATAATAATTAATTGCTTGTGCAGCCCCACCCTTATAAAGATGAAAACAATGGTGGTAAAGGTGATGTAAACGATGTGATGTATGCTAATAAATAAAGAATAAGAGATTCAACAAGAATTGCACTGATATACTTAATGCTGATCTTTTTCACAATGACAAGAAACAATTTTGTGAAAACTATGCAAACAGTGTGCTCAGTCCTAATAATAATTTTATAGCAATATCACACCACACTAACAAATTACTTCAACAGAAGGTGTGCATTGCTAACCAGTGTTTAATTTTCTTTTGACCATGGGTCATTGATGCCTGTGTAGCACTACCTCCAGAGGAGCTGCTGAATTGTTTTGTAATTTCTCTGCACACCTGAAGATGACACAGAAGCCTAAAAGAAAAGAAAATGAAAAGAGAAGAGCAAATGCCCAGGGGCGGACTGGACCATGGGGGAAATTGCCCCCTGGGCCACTCTGAAACACTGTAAAACAGACACTCCCAGGGCCGAACACATTAGTCAGACTGTAGAGTGGAGCTGTCCCGCCATGGCCATGTCCTATGATTGGGACCGCATTGACAGCTACCATGTCTTTGTTCCTGCCTCATGTTTCTTGCACCGCTGGTACAAGGTTCTCCTTTCCCTGTCTCCCCTTGGCGTGTCCGATTTGTGCACTTTAGAGCTGGCAGACAGAGCTCCATCTTGCCGACAGCTCTGACTGGCTGCAGAAGGGACATGGAGGCGGAGCCTGCCATCTTGCCGATTTCCTGACTGGGCGCAGAAGGGACATGGAGGCAGAGCCTCCATCATGCCCTTGTCCTGACTAGCCGCAAGAGGGTCACGGAGTTGGAGGCAGAAACTCCATGTTGCCTTCTTCTATGTTGATTACTGTACAAGGGATAGCAGTGCATGCAGCATAGTAAGTTGTTTTTTTTGTGTCTCAGGGACCCAACAAAGAGGGTGGCTGGAAGGCTCGGTGGGATTGGGTGGAGGGAATTGAGAGCAGGATTAATATTTAGCAACCAAACAAAATCTCCTGCGCACAAAAGTGATGTGACGGCATTGAATATCACTGACACCTGGAATATCTATAGCTCCCGGTAGATGCACAGGCCTTGCTGCCCTCTAAGGGTCAGGGGACACCTAATAGAAACACTGTGTAAAAAACGAAAAGAGGGCATACAAACCCTGCACATTACCCATTATTGTCCAGTGGCTCCTGCAGTGAATATTTCACACCAGTGGTTGAGGGGAGGGGGGCAGTAAAACTTTGTGTTTGTGTCACACATTTACAACCCCCCTCTTCCTCCAACCACTACACTGGATACTGGTGAGGCTGCACTGATGGGCACTGATCAGGCTGCATTGATGGACACTGGTGAGGCTGCATTGATGGGCACTGAACAGGCTGCATTGATGGACACTATTGAGGCTGCATTGATGGGCACTGAACAGGCTGCATTGTTGGACACTGGTAAGGCTGTATTGATGGGCACTGGTGAGGTTGAGCTGATGGTTACTGGTGAGGCTGCATTGATGGGCACTGATCAGGCTGCATTGATGGGAACTGGTGAGGCTACATTGATGGGCACTGGTGAGGCTGCATTGATGGGCACTGATCAGGCTTTACTGATGGGCACTTATGAGGCTGCACTGATGGGCACTGATTAGGCTACATTGATGGGCACTGGTGAGGCTGCAGTGATGCATTATTTTTGTTAAACCTCCTTTGTTGCTATTACCACATTGTATCATATTTGTCTTGCTTCATAACATCAATATCCATTATAACACCAGGTGGGCATGGATTGTGAGCCGATTTGGTGGCTCAATGGGCCACTTGACTGGACTTACCCCCCAGGCCTAAGGCTACCAGCCCTCCCCTGATTATGCCAACACTTAATAATATAATAATGTTACTCTGGGACCCCTTTCACACTGTGAGCGGTGCGGGCGTTAGCGGTAAAGTGCTGCTAGTTTTAGCAGCGCTTTACCACTGTTTTTGGCAGCAAATGGGTGCTTTTAATCCCCGCTAGCGGTAGAAGAAAGGGTTAGTAGTGCCCATGCTGCGGCACTGCCGAAATGCTTTGCAGGCGCTTTGGCAGCACTGTCCATTCATTTCAATGGGCAGGTGTGGTGGAGGAGCGGTGTATACACCACTCCTCCAACGCCCCAAAGATACTGCTTGCAGGACTTTGCTGTCCTGCAAATGCACTGCCCCAGTGTGAAAGCACTTCCATGATTACAATTTTACAGTTTAGAAATCTTTTAATAGTTGTAGACTGCGTCTGTCAAAGTGCATCTTTGTGTGCAAGGTACAATGACAGTTCAGCCGACAGTATCAGCTTGTTTATAAACACAGCCATGTGATCACTATAATTGGCTGTCATAGTGATCACATGACCAGGAACCAAGCTGTTTGATTCCCAACAGTGAATCTGACAGCGCAACTATCAATTACAGAGCTGTTTCAAAACTAGCAGCAAGCTAATTTATCCTTGAGCATGATTTGGTTTTCTTTTTACATATTCCCAACACAGGGCATATTGAATAGTAAGGCATGACTAACCACTTAACTTCTGGAAGGTTTTACCCCCTTCATGACCAGACCATTTTTTGCTGTTTAGCACTGAGCTATTTTAACTGTCGATTGCACGGTCATGCAACACTGTACGCATAGGAAATTCATATACATTTTTTCACACAAATAGAGCTTTCTTTTGGTGGTATTTGATCACCATTAGGTTTTTTATTTTTTGTGATTTAAATGAAAAAAGACCAAATAGTTTGAAAAAGAACAATATTTTCTACTTTCTGTTATTAACCACTTTAGCCCCGGACCATTTGTCAGCCTAAGGACCTTTTTACAATTTTGCACTGCGCTGCTTTAACTGGTAATTGCGCAGTCATGCAATGTTGTACCCAAACAAAATTTTTGTCCTTTTTTTCCCACAAATAGAGCTTTCTTTTGGTGGTATTTGATCACCTTTGCAATTTAAATTTTTTGCACTATAAACAAAAATAGAGCGACAATTTTGAAAAAAATGCAATATTTTTTACTTTTTGCTATAATAAATATCCCCAAAAAATATATATAAAAAAAAAAAAAAAATTCCACAGTTTAGGCCGATATGTATTCTTTTAAAAAAATTTGGTAAAAAAAATCGCAATAAGCGTTTATTGATTGGTTTGCGCAAAAATTATAGCTTCTACAAAATAGGGGACTGTTTTATGGCATTTTTATTAATATTTTTTTTTTTTTACTAGTTATGGCGGTGATCAGCGATTTTTATCATGACTGCGACATTATGGCAGACACATCGGACACTTTTGACACATTTTTGGGACCACTGTCATTTTTACAGCGATCAGTGCTATAAATATGCACTGTAATGCCGCGTACACACGATCATTTTTCACGTCGTGAAAAATTTAAAAAATTTTTCAACAAGAAAAACGACAGTGTGTGGTCTTTCTGTCATTTTTCCCGACGTAAAAAACGGCATTAAAAACGACGAGAAAAATTTGAACATGCTCTAATTTTTCTCGTCGTTTTTCCCGTCATTTTTTTCCGCGGCTGTTTTCCCATAGGGAAACACTGCCGCGGAGCCCACAGATGGTCGTTTTTCTCGACAAGAGATGACGTGAAAAACGACCGTGTGTGGGGAACAAGCCGTTCCCTCGTTTTTAATGTCATTATTCACGGCGGTTTTTTAACCGCCGTGAATAATGATCGTGTGTACGCGGCATTACTGTGAAAATTACACTGGCAGTGAAGGGGTAAACCACTAGGTGGCGCTGTAGGGGATAAGTGTGCCCTGATGAGTGTTTCTAACTGTAGGGGGGATGGGCTGTGTGCGACATGACACTGATCTCCGCTCCGACTACACAGAGCGGAGATCACTGTCATTGTCACTAGGCAGAGCGGGGAGATGCTTGTTTACATAAGCATCTCCCCGCTGTATCTCTCTGTGAGACGATCGCGGGTGTCCCCGCGGCAATCGAGTCCGCGGGACCCACGGTCGGGCTCGCGGAGAAGGCGGCAGGGTTGCGAGCGCACCGCCGGCGGCACGCGTGCGACCAGACGGCGGCATCTTAAAAGGGACGTACAGGTACGTGGTTATGCCTGTCCATGCCACTCTGCCGACGTATATGTACAGGCGGCGGTCCTTAAGCAGTTAAACGTGTTCGGGAAAACGTTAAAAATACATGTCTTCAGAAAATTAGGCCATAATGTATTCTGCTACATGTCTTAAGTAAAAACAAATTCCAATAAGTGTATATTAATTGTTTTGTGCAAAAAGTTATAGCATCTAGAAACTATGGTATACAGTATATACTGGACTTTACACAACTATAACACTATACTAGTAATGGCGGTGATCAGCAACTTATAGTGGGACTTGTTATAATCAGACTTGTCCTGACAGGCCCCCACTGCACAGAAAGTCCCTTGGAAGCTCAGTGTACTGCTGCTTCTCCTCTCCCCGGCTTTTATGCAGCTGAGAACAGAGGGAATGTGATCACATATGAAAAAAGGGGAAAAAAATTATTTATAATTTTTTTTTTTTTTACAGCTATACAAAAATGTTTTGCATTTCATTTCTATATTAAACTGAATGGGTTGTTTTACAAGGTGATCATTTACAATCACCTCAGGGAGAAAAAACAGACAGATCCCTGTTCATATTACACAGAGCCCTGTGTTTTTGTAAACACAGAACTCTGCCTGTGGTTGGCCATAGTCAATCAGCTGATTTAGTCAAAATAATTGACGGAAATCAGCTGGGAAACTCATTCTGTGTCTTTTTCACTTTTCGTGAGATTGTGACGGTAGGGCCCGTGGAACCCAGAATCCCTTTGAAAGGTTAGGAAACTCTTGTTTAAGCTCCCCTTGCACATCCTATGTCTAAGTTACCCGGTGTCCATTAGGGGCACAGGGTCACTGAGAAAATATGGCTTGGATTACTTGGAAATGGGACACTAATATTTATCCTCAATATCTCCCAGGATATATATAAAGACTATTCTTGGTTTGTTGATTCTGAACGCAACATGTTAATTGAAAGAGCTGATCACACTGGCCTCTGTACAATGTAGGAGCCTGGCCGACTCCTACTGGAGCTCCTGCTATTGTGAGAAGGTGTCCTGTGTTTATACCTATGATAATGTATAATCCACTGTGTGAAGCTCAGGGACAACAAGTCTGACCTGTAGTGAAATCCTGATTAATCACGACAATGGCCAGGTGGGCATAGAGTCACCTCGGCTGCTTTAAGGGCCGGTTCACACTGCAGCTATGCGGGAACCCTGCGAATCCACTGCGGGTTCCCGCATCTGTATGGCTGAATTTGCATTGCATAGATATTGCATGTGATTTGCACTGCAGTGCGGTGCGAATCACATGCAATCTCGCACCACGCAGCAGTGTGAACCGGCCCTAAGGGACTAATTAATTTTATGTTAATTTATGTTTCTGGTTACAGGTGTATTGTTAGATCAATATGAGCAAAAGGGAGGAACCTCCTCTTCAACTGTATATAAGACTGTATTCTTGTTCTAATAAACAGTTCATGGTGAGCAACCAAACGAGTATTGACTTGTTTGTGGTTGTCAGCGGTTTGGAATATCTGATATCTATATTCAGACTTGGAGGAAGCGGTATATGACAAAAGCATTCAAGCGGAGTGTGGGACGTCTCGTTACAGAGATGAACTGAAAAAAAGTGTTCTCTTTTTATGTGATTTACTAATGCTATCAGTTACTAGGTAATGGAATGAAGCTGTCAAGTTTGAAGTTCAGCCTTGGTGAAAACCATGACATCTACCATCATTACAATAGAGGAGTGAACATAGCCACCCAAGGTGGTGGAAGTGTGCTATTCACAGGATTACCAAGTGAAAATGAAAAGATCAGTTTACAACCAGCACAAAACATTAGACCTCACTCTGAAACTCTATGCTCCACAGTCATGTAACTAGAATCCCATCACACAAGACTACTCATTGTGTCACCTAATTCCAGTCCGTGCTCCAGCCATCCTGTTCCTGAGATCAGCCTTTCTTTTAGGGATCATTCAGGAAAGTTTCTGCAATGAGATCCGTATGTTTCCACAGAAAGATCAGTTATGTGTGTTTAATACCAAGTCTACTTTATAGTCTCTCACTCCTGGTTCGGATCTGTTTTCCAATAAAGTTTTATACAAGGTGCCTTTTGTGCTAGTATCGTGGGTCAACATGGAATTTAGAAACTGTGGCAAGGTTTTATTGTTGGCTAGGACTACATTGAAAAGTCAGTCTTCACAACAGGGACAAAGACAGCAGTAGACATCTGACAAGATTTCTGCCCCCTTAACCACTTTAAAGTGTTTTAGTTGCTATGCTCCTGTTTTAAAGATATCCCCTCATTTTCTATCATGGTGACCACCATCACTGGGACAAGGAGTGAGGTCAATCCTTTCCAAAGAAAGACACAGACAGCGATATAAACAAGAAAAGATTCCATGCCTTTGCCACTCTTTTAGGAACTTGTGCGAGTTCATAACGAATGCGATCCGTCAAAACACTTTGAATTCGCATGTCATCCCTAAAGTCATTGTTTTCAATGACGGTCATTCACATACATGCGTTGCAATTCCACTACGATTGCAATGCGATAAAAAAAGGGTCTTGTCCGACTTTACTGCGTTGCGTTGCAAATTTAGTCTCCATAGACATAAGTGTAAATCCTTCTGGAATCGCAATGATGGTTCACATATGTGCGAATTCCACCACGCGATTCTCCACAAAAACCAGGAAGTTAACACCTTTTTTTTTTTTTTTTTTACACTATGATTCCATTGGCTAGAACATTAATCGCAGCTATGTCCCACTCCTGAAATTCGCTTTAAAATCACGGTAAATTTGCGGTAAAATTCGCACCTCAGAATGGTCAAAAACTGACCAAATTCACAGCGCATCAGTGTGAACCGGGCCTTAAAAGCAAGAGAAATTTTGCTAGTGTTTCACATTACCTTGACCCACAGCCTGCAAGTTTATTTTCTTTCAGGAGTTCAGAAATTATTTTATCAACTTAGGAAAGAGAAAAAAGAGCCAAAACAGCCCCAGTAAAAAGTGGCAATGTACAGTAGTACCCTCTTTAATACATACTCTGTTAAAGTCCATCTCCAGGATAGAAGTAGCCCCCTTCAAAATCCCCTTAATCCATGATCACGTAATCATCCAGGACCAGGTCCTTTTCCTCTCTGTTTATTTCCTAAATGGGTCCTTTTTCTGGCTGTCCAAATTATTGCTTGTGTGGTGTGAACAATTACCATTGGCAGAAGAGATCTGACATTAGACAGGTGGGAGTGAAGGGGAGCAGATGACGAGAGTCAATGTACAGCACTGGTTTAGCAGTCCCCACAGAAGGAAACAGTGTCAGTGAGGGACCTGGTTCGGGGAATTCGGGTATGTATAACTGACTTCACCAAGTAAGGAAAACTTTAAAATGGGCAGGATGGGTTAGAGCAGGGGTCTCCAAGCTTTCTAAAGAAAGGGTCAGCTTATTGTCCTTCAGATTTTAGGGGGGGCAGTCTGTACCAAGTGGGAGTAAACAATGTTCGATCTTTGGGATTAGGGGGAGTAATAGTTAGTTTCACTGGGAGGAATAGTGTCCCATTTTTTATGTCAGTGGAAGGAATTGTGCCCCATTGTTGCTGTCAGTGGAAGGAAATTGTGCCCCATTGTTGGTGTCAGTGGCAGGAATAATGCCCCATTGTTGGTATCAGTGGCAAGAATATTGCCTTACGGGCCAGATAAAGGCAGTTTTGGAGACCACTGAGTTATGCGGCGTACACACAATCGTTTTTCATGCCATTTTTTTAACCGACGTTTTTCTCGTCGTTTTTTTTCATGTTTCCTCTCAAGCCTGTCTTGCATCCACACGATCATTAAAAATGGCGCCACCCTTCATGTTAGTAAACTTTGTTGAGCGGCGATTCGCGCTTTTCAGCCTCGTGCTTTTCAGTCCGTTACAGCGTGACGAATGTGCTATCTCCATTACGAACGCTAGTTTTACCAGAACGAGCGCTCCCGTCTCATACTTGATTCTAAGCATGCGCATTTTTTTCCCCTCGTAAAAGCATACACACTATCGTTTTTCACATCGTTAAAAAAAAACGACATGAAAAACGACGTGAAAAAATAGAGCATGTTCGAAATTTTTAATGGCCGTTTTTCACGCCGTTAAAAATGCTCTGGAGCATACACACGATCGGTTTTAATGGCCATTTTAAAAAGTTGCATTTTTAACGGCATGAAAAACGATCGTGTGTACGCCGCATTAGAGGGAGGTGGAATGGGCAAAAAAAAAGATTTTTGGTGGAATTTGGTTTTAAAAAGTATTAGCTTTTAAAACTGCTGCATGATGTACACATTTTTTTTTTTTTTTTTTTTTTACTTTGGAAAGCAACATCTTTTTATTAAACAAAAAAAAAAAAAAAAACCTTACTGCTTTGAAGTCTCATTAATCCAACAATCATTCACATACAGTATATGGTAAAAAAAAAAAGAAAAAAAAAAGAGCTGTGTGTGATCACCCCTCCTAAGCTTAGCTTCCTTCTAAGCGTAGCTTACAGCTAGAAAACAAGTTCTGCTCCCATTGACAAATAGGGTATTTGCAATTTGCATTCTGTGTTTTATGTATCAGTGAGTCAACTGGGAAGGTGGATACAAATACAGCATAGAAAATATATGAATAATTCTTAGTGCAATTCAACACACCAAGGACATAGATACTGAAACCAGAAACCAAAAACCAAAACAGTTTAACAAAATTAAAGTTTGATGCTAAGAACAAGAGAAACAGGATTTCAATCAAGTCAAACCCAAAGATGTAAACACAAAATTATTTATGTTTCATACATCATTCCAAACTCAGGCAACAACAAGCAAACCCAGTAAATCCAGGTAATAGTAGGCATATATACTGTATTTACACATAAGTCAGGTCCATAAATATTGGGATTTCTACACAATTCTAATCTTTTTAGCTCTATACACCACCGCTAGGGATGAGCTCGGTGTTCGAGTCGAACATAGGTTCGACTCGAACATCGCGCGTTCGGCGAACAACGAACGATTTGGGCCGTTCGCGCCAAATTCGAGTGACGCGAACGGCCCACAATACACTGCGCCATCGCAGTGTAATCCCGGCGCTGTGATTGGCCAAGCATGCACTGTGACCCTGCATGCTTGGCCAATCACAGCCCCGGCAGCGAGGAGAGCAATGATTGGCCACATGCAGGATGCCTGTGGCCAATTATAGCTGAGGGGGTTTAGTACACGCCCCACACTATAAAAGGCCTTACTAAACCCGGCCTTGTGTAGTGTGTTCCGGAGCAGGGAAAGTGAAGGATAGGCAGGGACAGTGTCATATCTATTCTTTGCTAAACCTTGTGTGTAGGGACAGAGAAGGATAGGCAGGGAGAGTGTCAGTGTCATATTCTTTGCTAAACCTTGTGTGTAGGGAGAGAGAAGGATAGGCAGGGAGAGTGTCAGTGTCATACACTTTGATAAACCTTGTGTGCAGGGAGAGAGAAGGATAGGCAGGGGACAGTGTCAGTGTCATATTCTTTGCTAAACCTTGTGTGCAGGGAGAGAGAAGGATAGGCAGGGAGAGTGTCAGTGTCATATACTTTGATAAACCTTGTGTGCAGGGAGAGAGAAGGATAGGCAGGGGACAGTGTCAGTGTCATTGTTGCTAAGCCTCCTGCACATTATACACCTGAAGTTAGCCCGTATTGCTGCTTTTTCCTGGTGTGTTACACCAACAGGATTTTGCGGCACTTACAGCGGGCGGAGTGTACCTTCTGACCATATTACACCTTAACTTAGCCTGTATTGCTGCTTTTTCCTGGTGTGTTACACAAACAGGATTTTGCGGCACTTACAGCGGGCGGAGTGTGCCTCCTGACCATATTACACCTTAACTTAGCCTGTATTGCTGCTTTTTCCTGGTGTGTTACACAAACAGGATTTTGCGGCACTTACAGCGGGTGGAGTGTGCCTCCTGACCATATTACACCTTAACTTAGCCTGTATTGCTGCTTTTCCCATTTCCCTGCAGGCCATTAGAATGTCTGGAAGGCAAACAAGGAGAGGCAGACAGTCAGGAGCCAAAAAAAGAGGGCAAGCAGGCTCTGTGTCTAGAGACAACAGTGCTGGTCGTGGACGCGGTGCATCGCCATCAGCACGTGGCCATGGGACACGCTTGTCCTTCTTTTCGGCAGCTGGACGTGTTGAGCCGCATCATGCCGAAGACTTGGTAGAGTGGATGACCAAGCCCTCCTCATCCTCCTCATCCTCTCTCACCCAGGCTCAGGGTACTGGCAAAGCGGCTGCCAAAGCGTCCTCTTCCCTCGTATCAATGTCATCATCAGTCACTCCTTCCCTAGACCAACCATGTCCTCCTGAGGAGTCCCCCGAACTGTTTGAGCACAGTGTTGGGTACATGCTCCAGGAGGATGCCCAGCGTTTCGAAGGGTCTGATGATGATACCCAGCTAGAGGAAGGCAGTAGCGTGAGAGCAGAGAGAGGGAATGCTCAAGAAGGACACCAATCTGGCAGTCATGTTCCAGCAGCTGCAGCATACTGCCAGATTGGCTCCAGTGATGAGGAGGGAGGGGATGATGAGGTCACTGACTCCACGTGGGTGCCTAATAGGAGAGAGGAGGAGGAGGAGGTACATCTCCAACGAGGCAGGATGCCCTCGGGGGGCCAGCGTAAGGGCAGCACACCGACGGAATCACACCGCAGAGCTCCGCCTGTGCAGGGCGCTGCCTCTGCCCGTTATTCAAAAAGTTCTTTGGTGTGGGCCTTTTTTGAGTCGAGTGCATCAGATCGCACAGCTGCTGTTTGCAACATATGTCTCAAGCGTATATCGCGTGGCCAAAACATCACCCGCTTGGGCACCACATGCTTGACCAGACATATGTTGACCTGCCATGCAGCTCGTTGGCAAGCCTACCTTAAAGACCCACACCAAAGAACAAAGCTGACCTCTTCTTGCACCGCATCAGCTGGGATCTCCAACCCCACTATACCTTCAGTCCTCTCTGAAACCTGCTCTGAGAGGAATGAAGGTGTAGAATTAGGTGTGTCACAGCCAAGTACTTGCGGGCACTCTGCTAGCAGTACACCAACGTCCGATTCTAGCAGGCAAATTTCCCTGCCCCAGCTGCTGGACCGTCGAAAGAAGTTCACTCCCAGCCATCCACATGCCCAGCGGTTGAATGCTAGCTTGGCTAAATTGCTAGCGCTTCAACTGCTGTCCTTTTCAGTTGGTAGACTCGGCCCTCTTCCGTGAGTTTGTGCAATGTGCGGTTCCTCAGTGGCAGGTTCCCAAACGCCACTTTTTCTCACGGAAGGCGATTCCGGCTCTCTACCGGCATGTGGAAGGCAATGTCTTGGCCTCGCTGGACAGGGCGGTCAGCGGTAAGGTGCATATTACCGCTGACTCATGGTCCAGCAGGCATGGACAGGGACATTACCTTTCTTTCACGGCCCATTGGGTCACTCTTTTGGCAGCTGGGAAGGATGCAGGACAAGGTGCAGTAGTGTTGGAGGTTGTTCCACCGCCACGCCTCCAAAATGCTACTACTGGTTGTGACACACCTCTGTCCTCCACCCCCTCCTCTTCTTCTTCCTCCGTGGCCTCCTCCTGTGCTTTGTCCTCGGAACCAGCGGTGCTCCATAGGCATTCAAGGGGCTACGCAAGTACGCAGGCAAAAAGATGCCATGCCGTGCTTGCGCTGGTGTGTTTGGGGGACAGGAGCCACACTGGGGCAGAGGTTCTGTCTGCTCTGCAGGGGCAGGCTGAGAGGTGGTTGACGCCATGCCAGCTTAAGCCAGGAATGGTAGTTTGTGACAATGGCACCAACCTCCTCTCCGCTCTCCGACAGGGACAACTGACCCATGTGCCCTGTGTGGCTCACGTCCTTAACCTGGTGGTGCAGCGGTTCTTGGGCAGGTACCCGGGCTTACAGGATGTCCTGAGGCAGGCCAGGAAAGTCTGTGTGCATTTCCGCAGATCTTATAATGCCAGTGCTCGCCTGGCTGAGCTGCAAAAGGAGTTGAACCTGCCCAAGAACCGCCTTATATGTGACATGCCCACCAGGTGGAACTCAACGTTGGCCATGCTGCAGCGGCTGCACACGCAGCAGAGGGCCATCAATGAGTACCTGTGCGACTACGGCACCAGGACAGGGTCAGGGGAGCTCGGGTTTTTTTCACCACGCCAGTGGGGCATGATCAGGGATGCATGCACTGTCCTGGCACCATTTGAGGAGGCCATGAGGATGGTGAGCAGTGACAGTGCATGCATCAGTGACACTGTACCTCTTGTCCACCTGTTGGAACATACGCTGCGTGGAATAATGGACAGGGCACTTGAGGCAGAACAGAGGCAGGAAGAGGAGGACTTCCTTGCCTCTCAAGGCCCCCTTTACCCAGACAGTGTTCCTTCTGTCCCACCCATCGCACAGGAAGAAGAGGAGGAGGAGGAGGAGGATTGTGTCAGCATGGAGGTGGAGCCTGGCACTCAGCATCATCAGCAGCAGTCTTTTAGGGATGATTTACAGTCTCAAGAAACCAGTGGACTTGTACGTGGCTGGGAGGAGGTGGCTGCGGATCATGTCGTCCTTAATGACCCAGAGGACTCCGGACTGAATGCCTCAGCTAACCTGATCCTGCAAAGTCTGCGGAAGGATCCTCGTATTCTTCGGATCAAGGAGAGGGACCATTACTGGTTGGCCACTCTCCTTGATCCACGGTACAAGGGTAAGGTTGCGGACCTTATCTTACCATCGCAGAGAGAGCAGAGGATGAGACAACTCCGGGAGGCCTTGCAGAAAGGTCTGTGCAATGCGTTCCCAGAGACTGGGAGGTTACAAACTCCTGGTCCTGGACAACGAGTTGCTGAGGCTTCGGTCAGTCAAAGAAGGAGCGGTGGGGAAGTTGGCCGTCTGAACGAAGCGTTCAGACAATTCTTTAGTCCGCAGCCCCAAGGTATAATCGGTTCCAGCAACCATCGCCAGCGTCTGATATACATGGTGCAGGAATACCTAGGGGCAAGGTCAGACTTGGACACCTTCCCCACCGAAAATCCTCTGGCTTACTGGGTCTTGAGGATGGATCACTGGCCAGAGCTTGCACAGTATGCAATTGAGCTACTGGCCCGTCCTGCATCCAGGGTTCTTTCAGAACGCACATTCAGTGCTGCTGGAGGATTTGTCACGGATCACAGGGTGCGCCTGTCCACCGACTCTGTTGATCGACTGACCTTCATAAAGATGAATCAGTCTTGGATCACCACCAGCTACCAAACACCTGAAGCTGATATAACAGACTAATTTATTTTCAAATGTCACTCACATCCCTTCAAGACTGATGCTGATGCTGAGAGTTTGTCCTGTTATGTTGACTGACTATCCTCCTCCTCCTCAATGATCCGATTGACGATGATAGCTTGGAAGAACATTTTTGTTTCTGGGTGCCGCCACCAGTGGCTAAGGCCCAATTTTTCAGCCCCTGTTTAACAGGGGTGTGTTATTACAATTTTTTATGCAATGCTTTGCAGCAGGGCTCATTCCTGCACTCCAACTAGAGTATCTGGGAGTGGTTGCAGTGTTGTGGCACCAGCACCAGTGGCTAAGGCCCAATTTTTCAGCCCCTGTTTAACAGGGGCGTGTAATTACAATTTTTGATGCAATACTTTGCAACAGGGCTCATTGCTGTGCTCCAAGTACAGTATCTGTGAGGGGTTGCAGTGTTGTGGCACCAGTGCCTAAGGCCCAATTATTCTGCCCCTGTTTAACAGGGGCATGTAATTACAATTCTTGATCTAATAATTCACAGCAGGGCCCATTCCTGCGCCCACCAAGACTAACTGTGAGGCCTTACAGTGTTGTGTCAACACCACCACCACCACCAAAGGCCCAATTTTTCAGCCCCTGTTCAACAGGGGCATGCAATTACAATTCTTGATCTAATAATTCACAGCAGGGCCCATTCATGCGCCCACTAAGAGTAACTGTGAGGGCTCAGTGTTGTGGCAACACCAACATGTAAGGGGCAAATTTCAGCTGAGTATATACGGCAGGCCCCTACTTTCAAAACTCCAACTTACAAACGACTCCTCCTTGCAAACGGAAGGCTACAACAGGAAGTGAGAGGAAATCTACCCCTAGGAAGGCAAATTCTCTCCTGTAAGAGTTAATATGGGAAAAAAAGTGTCTCCTCTCCACTGATTCTTTATCACCAATTCTTGTTTCAATAAAAACCCCAAATTTTCAAAAAACATTTGTCATTAGGACAGAAAGTGAGGTGAACTGTTCTGAACAGGTGCACACTGCACAGACAGCAAAACAAATGTTACAGGGGTGATAACCCTTCCCTATGTTTTCCAAAAAGCTTAAAAATAGATTTTTTGGGCTGGAGCTACACTTAAACAATGTACCTGTTCAAAATAACAAACAGATTCTACATAAGAACAAACCTACAGTCCCTGTCTTGTATGCACCGCCTGTATACGGCTGTTCAGAGTATATAGGGCCTTTTTTATTTTGTGTGCGGGGTTCCCCTTAATATCCATACAAGACCCAAAGGGGCTGGTAATGGGCTGGGGTAGGGGTGGGGGTGTGTGATGGGGTAGCTATGCCATTTTTCTTAAAGATTTTCATCCATATTACCGGGACCAGACATTACATTAAATCCGCAAGCAGTTTTAAATGGCTTTTTTTCCTTTAGAAATGTAATTTTGTGCAGGGACAGTTCTAAACACGGGAAACACGTGGCACTTCACAGGCATACTTTAGACACCCCCCAGGTACGATATTTAAAGGAATATTTGACTTTTTTTTTCACTTTTATGCATCATTAAAATGACTGCTCCAGAAAAACGGCCGTTTTTAAAACTTCTTTTTGCATTGATACATGTCCCCTGGTGCAGAACCCGGGTTCCCAAACCCTTTTTAGGACAATAACATGCATAATAGTCGTTATAATTAGCACTTTAGATTTTGAACGTTCGCATCCATTGTATTTAATAGGGTTCTAAAGTTCGTGCAAACTTTCGGTCCGTTCGCGGGTTCTGGTGCGAACCGAACTCGGGGGTGTTCGGCTCATCACCAACCACCGCAATGGATTTGAAATGAAAGGAACAAGATGTGCTTTAACTGCAGACTTTCAGCTTTAATTTGAGGGTATTTACATTAAAATCAGGTGAACAGTGTAGGAATTACAACAGTTTGTATATGTGCCTCCCACTTTTTAAGGGACCAAAAGTAATGGGACAATTGGCTGCTCAGCTGTTCCATGGCCAGGTGTGTATTATTCCCTCATTATCCCATTTACAAGGAGCAGATAAAAGGTTCAGAGTTAATTTCAAGTGTACTATTTGCATTTGGAATCTGTTGCTGTCAACTCTCAATATGAGATCCAAAGAGATGTCACTATCAGTGAAGCAAGCCATCATTAGGCTGAAAAAACAAAACAAACCCATCAGAGAGATAGCAAAAACATTATGTGTGGCCAAATCAACTGTTTGGAACATCCTTAAAAAGAAAGAACGCACCGGTGAGCTCAGCAACACCAAAACACCCAGAAGACCACGGAAAACAACTGTGGTGGATGACCAAAGAATTCTTTCCCTGGTGAAGAAAACACCCTTCACAACAGTTGGCCAGATCAAGAACACTCTCCAGGAGGTAGGTGTATGTGTGTCAAAGTCAACAATCAAGAGAAGACTTCACCAGCGTGAATACAGAGGGTTCACCACAAGATGTAAACCATTGGTGAGCCTCAAAAACAGGAAGGCCAGATTAGAGTTTGCCAAACAACATCTAAAAAAGCCTTCACAGTTCTGGAACAACATCCTATGGACAGATGAGACCAAGATCAACTTGTACCAGAGTGATGGGAAGAGAAGAGTATGGAGAAGGAAAGGTACTGCTCATGATCCAAAGCATACCACCTCATCAGTGAAGCATGGTGGTGGTAGTGTCATGGTATGGGCATGTATGGCTGCCAATTGAACTGGTTCTCTTGTATTTATTGATGATGTGACTGCTGACAAAAGCAGCAGGATGAATTCTGAAGTGTTTCGGGCAATATTATCTGCTCATATTTAGCCAAATGCTTCAGAACTCATTGGGCGGCGCTTCACAGTGCAGATGGACAATGACCCGAAACATACTGCGAAAGCAACCAAAGAGTTTTTTAAGGGAAAGAAGTGGAATGTTATGCAATAGCCAAGTCAATCACCTGACCTGAATCCGACTGAGCATGCATTTCACTTGCTGAAGACAAAACTGAAGGGAAAATGCCCCAAGAACAAGCAGGAACTGAAGACAGTTGCAGTAGAGGCCTGGCAGAGGATCACCAGGGATGAAACCCAGCGTCTGGTGATGTCTATGCATTCCAGACTTCAGGCTGTAATTGACTGCAAAGGATTTGCAACTAAGTATTAAAAAGTGAAAGTTTGATTGATGATTGTAAATCTGTCCCATTACTTTTGGTCCCTAAAAAGTGGGAGGCACATATACAAACTGTTGTAATTCCTACACCGTTCACCTGATTTGGATGTAAATAACCTCAAATTAAAGCTGAAAGTCTGCAGTTAAAGCACAGCTTTTTCGTTTCATTTCAAATCCATTGTGGTGGTGTATAGAGCCAAAAAGATTAGAATTGTGTCGATGTCCCAATATTTATGGACCTGACTGTATATATAGATATAGATATATATAACTTCACAGGTATGGTAGGCAGCACACTTCTCTTGCTTTTAAGGCCCGGTTCACACTGATGCGCTGTGAATTTGGTCTGTTTTTGACCATTCTGAGGTGTGAATTTTACCGCAAATTTAACATGATTTGAAAGCGAATTTCAGGATTGGGACATAGCTGTGATTAATGTTCTAGCCAATAGAATCATAGTGTGGTTTTTGTGGCGAATCGCGTGGTGGAATTCGCACATATGTGAACCATCATTGCGATTCCAGAACGATTTACACTCATGTCTATGGAGACTAAATTCGCAACGCAACGCAGTTAAGTCGGACAAGACCCTTTTTTTAATCGCATCGCAATCGTAGTGGAATCGCAACGCATGTATGTGAACGACCGTCATTGAAAACAAATGACTTTAGGAATGACATGCGAATTCAAAGTGTTTTGACGCATCGCATTTGTTATGAACTCGCACAAGTGTGAACCGGGCCTAAAAGAGTGGCAAAGGCATGGAATCATTTCTTGTTTATATCGCTGTCTGTGTCTTTCTTTGGAAAGGATTGACCTCACTCCTCACCCCTCAATGATGGTGGTCACCATGATAGAAAATGAGGGGATACAGGGGTATATATATATATATATATATATATATATATATATATATATACACAGTATATAACTTCACAGGTATGGTAGGCAGCACACGGTATACGTCCTAGTGCCAGCCATGTATTAAGAAAACGTCCAAGGATTGCTGCACTTAAAATTGATTAATTTCACAAGTAATAAATTACATATGTAGCGCCCTGCTACTTTTAAACAGGTGCTATTCTGTAAATTTAGGAGTATATGAGCTGTAAATAGCTGAGTGATGGCTGTTTGTGCGCATTTCCCACTGTTGCCAGTAGGTGTCACTGTTGTCACAGGCCAGTGTGAGAAATACAGCCAGCTGAAGTGTATTGGATATTCTTTCTCCAGAAAACAGCCCAATCAGGAGCTTCTTTGTAGCTGGGCATGCTGTCTGTCCTGCGGGAAGAAGCCACTCAAGCGGAGAATATTCCCGGGGAGGACCTTACTGGAGAGGACCGAGCTGATGACTGGTATCTCAGGAAGGGCCTGGTGACTCGTTTGGAGGATGCACCCAAGTTAACCTACCTCACTGTCACGTACCTGATGGTGAGCCTGGAATGCAGGGAGCGGCCTCTTTTGCACCTCTTACTCCGGAAGCCCCTGATGGTGGGAACAGGGAGCTCAGGAGTGCAGAGTCGCACAAGTGCCTGTCAGGAACACTGGTGCAGGGATGGAGCTGGACTTCAGGTGACTCCGTGCGGGTGTCGGCGACAGCAGGAAAGCTGGAACAGCATTCCCCATGGCCTCTCGGGTACTAGCAATGGTTTCAACAGACCCCAGGCTCTGGACTTACTTCCCTTGTTCCTGATACATGTGGTGCACGACTCCACATAGCTTCTGCAGTCCTTTTGACAACTGCAGCCACCAGAACATGCGTTGTAAGAGTTCGGAGGTCTTGAGTACCCCGAAGTGACCAGCCAGCTCGTTATCGTGTCAGGAACTAAGGACCGCGACTCGCAAGTCCTCTGGTATGAAGATTTTGTCCTTGTACCATAGAAGTCCATCCTTGAGCTGCAACTCTATCCCAGGTGAGGGAGAGATCCTCTTAGATGCTTGCTTGATTCGAGACAGCAGGTCCTCTTGAAGCAAGAGAAAGTTTCCTGATGACAAGATGGTGTCTGGAGGAGCAGGTGTTTCAGAATCACAGAACATTCGTGAGAGAGCATCGGGTTTGGTGTTCTTCGATCCTGGTCTATACGTTATGTGGAAAGAGAATCGCGTGAAGAAAAGTGCCCACCTGGCCTGCCGGGGTTTCAATCTTTTGGCCACCTTCAGATACTCCAGGTTCTTGTGGTCCGTATAGACCAGGATCGGATGTGCTGCTCCTTCCAAGAGGTACCGCCATTCCTCCAGGGCGGCTTTGATTGCCAGTAGTTCCCGGTCTCCCACATCATAGTTTTTCTCCGAATCTGACAGCTTACGGGAAAAGAAGGCAACCGGATGTAAGAGGGCCTTGGGCCCCTGTCTTTGAGAGAGAACCGCCCCGACTGCTGTTTCTGAGGCGTCCACCTCCAGGATGTATGGTAGAGCCGCATCAGGGTGCCTCAGAACGGATGCAGAAGTAAATTATTTTTTAAGGGTCTCGAAGGCCGTTTGGACTTCGGAAGACCACTGGAACTGGACAGTCTGTTTGGTTAGGTTGGTTATTGGGGCGATGATGGAAGAGAACCCCCTGATGAACTTCCTATAGAAGTTTGCGAACCCGACGAAGCGCTGTATGCCTTTCTTATCCACGGGCACCGGCCAGTCGAGAATTGCAGCCACTTTCTGGGGGTCCATCTTGATACCCTCCACCGAGATGATAAGTCCAAGGAATTGGATGCTTTGGCGTTCGAATTCGCACTTATCGGGTTTTGCGTATAAACCATGCGTTCGTAGCCGAGCGAGCACATTCTGGACGTGTGCCCGATGTTTCTCCAAATAGGGGGAAAAGATGAGGATGTCGTCCAGATAGATGATAACAAAAAGGTCAAGGTAGTCTCTAAAAATGTCGTTCACAAAATGCTGGAACGTAGCCGGGGCATTGCAAAGTCCAAAGGGCATTACTAAGTATTCGAAGTGCCCGAATCGAGTGCAAAAGGCAGTTTTCCACTCATCACCGCTTCGGATCCGCACCAGGTTGTAGGCCCCACGGAGGTCCAGTTTTGTGAAAATGACTGCGGATCCCAGTCTTTGGAACAATTTCAGTACAAAGGGAAGGGGGTACCGGTTCTTTATAGTCACTTTATTGAGCTCTCTATAGTCCACACAGGGACGAAGAGAATGGTCCTTTTTCTCAACGAAGAAGATCCCTGCCCCTGCCGGTGAAGTGGAAGGACGGATGAACCCTTTCTTAAGATTATCATCAACATGTGTTTTGAGGGTCTCAAGTTCAAGTTCCGTCAGGGGGAAAATCCTGCCGAAGGGGATTTCAGCCCTGGGGAGGAGCTCAATCGGGCAGTCGTAAGGCCTGTGTGGGGGAAGAGTCTCAGCCCCCTTTTTGCTGAAGACGTCGAGGAAGTTGTGGTACTCTTCGGGAACTGATTTGCGGACCTCGGCATCAGAGTCCATGCAAAGTAAGGGAGAAGGAGTACTCAAAACTTCCTGCAGACAATGTTGATGGCAGTAGGGGGAACAGAAACTGACTTCTCCTGATGTCCAATTAATTTGCGGGTTATGGGCCTGTAACCAGGGCATGCCCAGAATGATGGGAAACAGAGGAGACTCGATGACATCCAGGCAAAGTAGCTCCTGATAGGTGCTGGCAATGGTCTTGGCCAGAGGTAGGGTCTCCTGTGTGACTGGCCCAGATTTTAGGATCGACCCATCGGCAAGGTGTACTGAAAGTCCTTTAGCTCTAGGGCGCAGAGGAATGTGGTGTTTGGTGGCAAAAGCCAGAAAACAACTGCAGGCCCCGGAGTCAATGATAGCGCTGACTTGAATATTCCCTCTTGGAAGCTGCAAAAGAATGGGAATTGCCAGGTGAGCTGAATTACTGAGTATAACGGGTGAATGCACAGACGACATGGAGAAGCACTTACGGAGTTTCACAGGGCAGGTCCGTACATAGTGTCCGGGTTCTCCGCAGTACAGGCATAGGTTAAGGGTTCGCCTGCGTTGACGTTCCTCAGGTGTGAGTGAGGGACGGAGCAGGCCCAGCTGCATAGGTTCTGGGCTGTCAGTGGAGGTTGTGACTGGAAACGAGGGAGCTGGATTGGCAGAGTTGGGTACCTGGGGCAACATCCAAACTGGGCGAGACGGCCCGGTGGCTCGTTCAGACCTACGTTCCCTTAGACGTCTGTCAATCTGGATGGTTAGATTGATAAGAGCGTCCAAGGTTCCGGGAACACCTACAAGTGCCAGTTCATCTTTGAGCGACTCTAAGGCCTCGTAAACAACGACCGAGTTTCTCGGCAAGAACCAGCAAGAAACTTGCTGGCAGAGATGTCTTGCCGAGAAACTCGTTCGTGCGTATGGTTTCTCGTCAAGAAAACCGACAAGTAATCTCGACGAGAAAATAGAGAACCTGCTCTCTATTTTCTCGTCGAGATTCTCGTCGGCATGTTTCTCGACGAGAAAAGTGAGTGTGTACACTTACCTGTCCTCCCGGAAGCCCGCGCATGTTCGAAATGAATTCGACGCATGCGCGGTAGCTTCCTAGGCATAGGTAGGGTATACCAAGATGGCGGCGACGGCATCGAATGTGACGAGCGCATGCTCGTCGTAGTCGATGACGTCACCGCGTACGCTCCATTCAAAGAACCGCGGGTTCTTTGAATCGAGCCTGTGTACACTCGGCCGGGACAAGTTTCTTTCCCAAGAATCTCGTCGAAAAAAACGACATGTTTTTTTCGACGAGAATCTCGGCCGTGTGTACGAGGCTTGAGAGTCTCAACCGGAATTGGTAGCAAAGGGCAGCATCGTTCCAGTTAGTGTCTAAGCTCCATCTCCTGAATTCAGAAACGTAATCATCTGCTGGTCTGCGGCCTTGCTGAAGGGCATGCAGGGCTGCTTCAGCAGTGGCAGCTTGGTGAGGGTCCTCGTAAAGTTGAGACATGGCCTGGAAAAAGGTGTCCAGGGTATTAAGTGAAACGTCCTTATGCTCCAAGAGGCGGTGGGCCCAGGCTTGAGGCTCACCAGACAGAAGGGAGATAACGAACCCCACCTTGGTGGATTACAATGAGAAGGTCCGTGGTTGTAAGGTAGGGATGAGCTTCGTGTTCGAGTCGAACATACGTTCGACTCGAACATCGGCTGTTCGATCGTTCAACGAAGATCGAACGATTTGGGCCGTTCGCGCCAAATTCGAGTGACGCGAACGGCCCACAATGCACTACGCCATCGCAGTGTCATCCAGGCGCTGTGATTGGCCAAGCATGCACTGTGACCCCACATGCTTGGCCAATCACAGCGCCGGCAGCGAGGAGAGCAATGATTGGCCACAGGCAGGATGCCTGTGGCCAATTATTGCTGAGGGGGTTTAGTACACGCCCCACATTATAAAAGGCCGCCAGCGCGGCGGCCTTGTGTAGTGTGTTCCGGAGCAGGGAAAGAGAAGCATAGGCAGGGACAGTGTCATTTTTTTCCTTTACTAATCCTGGATTCCTTGTGTTTAGGGACAGATAAGGATAGGTAGGGAGCGTGTCAGTGTGTTATTCTGTGCTAAACCTTGTTTGTAGGGACAGAGAAGGACAGTGAGGGAAAGTGTCAGTGTGCTATTCTGTGCTAAATCTTGTTTGTAGGGACAGAGAAGGACAGTGAGGGAAACTATCAGTGTGCTATTCTGTGCTAAACCTTGTTTGTAGGGACAGAGAAGGACAGTGAGGGAAACTGTCAGTGTGCTATTCTGTGCTAAATCTTGTTTGTAGGGACAGAGAAGGACAGTGAGGGAAACTATCAGTGTGCTATTCTGTGCTAAACCTTGTTTGTAGGGACAGAGAAGGACAGTGAGGGAAAGTGTCAGTGTGCTATTCTGTGCTAAACCAATCTTGCTGAACCATATTTGAAATCCTTGAGTTTAGGGACAGAGAAGGACACTCGTGGAAACTATCAGTGTGCTATTCTGTGCTAAATCTTGTTTGTAGGGACAAAGAAGGACAGTGAGGGAAACTGTCAGTGTGCTATTCTGTGCTAAACCAATCTTGCTGAAGCATATTGCAAATCCTTGTGTTTAGGGACAGAGAAGGATAGGCAGGGGACAGTGTCAGTGTCATTGTTGCTAAGCCTCCTGCACAGTATACACCTGAAGGCAGCCCTTATTGCTGTTTTTCCCATCTCTCTGCAGGCCATCCATTAAAATGTCTGGAAGGCAAACAAGGAGAGGCAGACAGTCAGGAGGCAAAAAAAGAGGGCAAGCAGGCTCTGTGTCTGGGGGCAACAGTGCTGGTCGTGGACGCGGTGCATTGTCATCAGCACATGGCCATGGGGCACGCTTGTCCTTCTTTTCGGCAGCTGGACATGTTGAGCCACATCATGCCGAAGACTTGGTAGAGTGGATGACCAAGCCCACCTCATCCTCCTCATCCTCTCTCACCCAGGCTCAGGGTACTGGCAAAGCAGCTGCCAAAGCGTCCTCTTCTCTGGTATCAATGTCATCATTAGTCACTCCTTCCCTAGACCCACCATGTCCTCCTCCTGAGGAGTCCCCCGAACTGTTTGAGCACAGTGTTGGGTACATGCTCCAGGAGGATGCCCAGCGTTTCGAAGGATCTGATGATGATACCCAGCTAGAGGAAGGCAGTAGCGTGAGAGCAGAGAGAGGGGATGCTCAAGAAGGACACCAATCTGGCAGTCATGCTCCAGCAGCTGCAGCATACTGCCAGATTGGCTCCAGTGATGAGGAGGGAGGGGATGATGAGGTCACTGACTCCACGTGGGTGCCTAATAGGAGAGAGGAGGAGGAGGAGGATGAGGAGGAGGCACATCTCCAACGAGGCAGGATGCCCTTGGGTGGCCAGCGTATGGGCAGCACACCGACGGAATCACACCACAGAGCTCCGCCTGTGCAGGGCGCTGCCTCTGCCCGTCATTCAAAAAGTTCTTTGGTGTGGGCCTTTTTTGAGTCGAGTGCATCAGATCGCACAGCTGCTGTTTGCAACATATATCGCGTGGCCAAAACATCAGCCGCTTGGGCACCACATGCTTGATCAGACATATGTTGACCTGCCATGCAGCTCATTGGCAAGCCTACCTTAAAGACCCACACCAAAGAACAAAGAGGACCTCTCCTTGCACCGCATCATCTGGGATCTCCAACCCCACTATACCTTCAGTCCTCTCTGAAACCTGCACTGAGAGGAATGAAGGTGTAGAATTAGGTGTGTCACAGCCAAGTACTTGCGGCCACTCTGCTAGCAGTACACCGACGTCCGATTCTAGCAGGCAAATTTCCCTGCCCCAGCTGCTGGACCGTCGAAAGAAGTTCACTCCCAGCCATCCACATGCCCAGCGGTTGAATGCTAGCTTGGCTAAATTGCTAGCACTTCAACTGCTGCCTTTTCAGTTGGTAGACTCGGCCCCCTTCCGTGAGTTTGTGCAATGTGCGGTTCCTCAGTGGCAGGTTCCCAAACGCCACTTTTTCTCACGGAAGGCGATTCCAGCTCTCTACAGGCATGTGGAAGGCAATGTCTTGGCCTCGCTGGACAGGGCGGTCAGCGGTAAGGTGCATATTACCGCTGACTCATGGTCCAGCAGGCATGGACAGGGACGTTACCTTTCTTTCACGGCCCATTGGGTCACTCTTTTGGCAGCTGGGAAGGATGCAGGACAAGGTGCAGTAGTGTTGGAGGTTGTTCCACCGCCACGCCTCCAAAATGCTACTACTGGTTGTGACACACCTCTCTCCTCCACCCCCTCCTCTTCTTCTTCCTCCATGGCCTCTTCCTATGGTTTATCCTCGGAACCAGCGGTGCTCCTTAGGCGTTCAAGGGGCTACGCAAGTACGCAGGCAAAAAGATGCCATGCCGTGCTTGCGCTGGTGTGTTTGGGGGACAGGAGCCACACTGGGGCAGAGATCCTGTCTGCTCTGCAGGGGCAGGCCGAGAGGTGGTTGACACCACGCCAGCTTAAGCCAGGAATGGTGGTTTGCGACAATGGCACCAACCTCCTCTCCGCCCTCCGACAGGGACAACTGACCCATGTGCCCTGTATGGCTCACGTCCTTAACCTGGTGGTGCAGCGGTTCTTGGGCAGGTACCCGGGCTTACAGGATGTCCTGAGGCAGGCCAGGAAAGTCTGTGTGCATTTCTGCAGATCTTATAATGCCAGTGCTCGCCTGGCTGAGCTGCAAAAGGAGTTGAACCTGCCCAAGAACCGCCTTATATGTGACATGCCCACCAGGTGGAACTCAACGTTGGCCATGCTGCAGCGGCTGCACACGCAGCAGAGGGCCATCAATGAGTACCTGTGCGACTACGGCACCAGGACAGGGTCAGGGGAGCTCGGGTTTTTTTTACCACGCCAGTGGGGCATGATCAGGGATGCATGCACTGTCCTGGCACCATTTGAGGAGGCCACGAGGATGGTGAGCAGTGACAGTGCATGCATCAGTGACACTGTACCTCTTGTCCACCTGTTGGAGCACACGCTGCGTGGAATAATGGACAGGGCACTTAAGGCAGAACAGAGGCAGGAAGAGGAGGACTTCCTTGCCTCTCAAGGCCCCCTTTACCCAGACAGTGTTCCTTCTGTCCCACCCATCGCACAGGAGGAGGAGGAGGAGGAGGAGGAGAAGGAGGAGGAGGAGGAGGATTGTGTCAGCATGGAGGTGGAGGCTGGCACTCAGCATCATCAGCAGCAGTCTTTTAGGGATGATTTACAGTCCCAAGAAACCAGTGGACTTGTACGTGGCTGGGAGGAGGTGGCTGCGGATCATGTCGTCCTTAGTGACCCAGAGGACTACGGACTGAATGCCTCAGCTAACCTACGCTGCATGGCCTCCCTGATCCTGCAAAGTCTGCGGAAGGATCCTCGTATTCTTCGGATCAAGGAGAGGGACCATTACTGGCTGGCCACTCTCCTTGATCCACGGTACAAGGGTAAGGTTGCGGACCTTATGTTACCGTCGCAGAGGGAGCAGAGGATGAGACAACTCCGGGAGGCCTTGCAGAAAGGTCTGTGCAACGTGTTCCCAGAGACTGGGAGGTTACAAACTCCTGGTCCTGGACAACGAGTTGCTGAGGCTTCGGGCAGTCAAAGAAGGAGCGGTGGGGAAGGTGGCCGTCTGACCGATGCGTTCAGACAATTCTTTAGTCCGCAGCCCCAAAGTATGATCGGTTCCAGCAACCATCGCCAGCGTCTGATATACATGGTGCAGGAATACCTAGGGGCAAGGTCAGACTTGGACACCTTCCCCACCGAAAATCCTCTGGCTTACTGGGTCTTGAGGATGGATCACTGGCCAGAACTTGCACAGTATGCAATTGAGCTACTGGCCTGTCCTGCATCCAGCGTTCTTTCAGAACGCACAATTAGTGCTGCTGGAGGATTTGTCACGGATCACAGGGTGCGCCTGTCCACCGACTCGGTTGATCGACTGACTCATCAAGATGAACCAGTCTTGGATCACCACCAGCTACCACACACCTGATGCTGATATAACAGACTAATTGATTTTAAAATGTCACATCCCTTCAAGGCTGATGCTGAGTGCCTGTGCTGTTATGTTGACTGTCTATCCTCCTCCTCCTCCTCCTCAATGATCCAATTAATGATGATAGCTTGGAAGATCATTTTGGCTTATGGGTGCCGCCACCAGTGGCTAAGGCCCAATTTTTCAGCCCCTGTTTAACAGGGGCGTGTAATTACAATTTTTGATGCAATACTTTGCAACAGGGCTCATTGCTGTGCTCCAAGTACAGTATCTGTGAGGGGTTGCAGTGTTGTGCCACCAGTGCCTAAGGCCCAATTTTTCAGCCCCTGTTCAACAGGGGCATGCAATTATAATTATTGATCTAATAATTCACAGCAGGGCCCATTGCTGCGCCCACCAAGAGTAACTGTCAGGCCTTACAGTGTTGTGTCAACACCACCACCACCACCACCACCACCACTAAAGGCCCAATTTTTCAGCCCCTGTTCAACAGGGGCATGCAGTTATAATTATTGATCTAATAATTCACAGCAGGGCCCATTGCTGCGCCCACCAAGAGTAACTGTCAGGCCTTACAGTGTTGTGGCACCAGCACCACCATCAAAGGCTCAATTTTTACTACCACTGTTCAACAATTATATGTTATTACAATTCCTGATATAATAGTTGACAGCAGGGCGTTCCAGCACCCACCAAGAGTAACTGTGAGTGCTTACAGTGTTGTGCCAACACCAACACCTAAGGGGCCAATTTCTGCAGAGTATATACGGCAGGTCCCTACTTTCAAACATCCAACTTACAAACGACTCCTACTTGCAAACGGAAGAAGACAACAGGAAGTGGGAGGAAATCTACCCCTAGGAAGGAAAATTCTCTCCTGTAAGAATTAATATGGGAGAAAGGTGTCTCCTCTCTACTGATGCTTTATCACCAATCCTTGTTTCAATAAAAACACCACATTTCAAAAACAGTTGTCATTGGGACGCAAAGTGAGGTGAAATGTTCTGAACAGGGGCACAGACAGCAAAACAAATGTTACAGGGGTGATAACCCTTCCCTATGTTTTCCAAAAAGCTTAAAAATAGATTTTTTGGCTGGAGCTACACTTAAACAATGTACGTGTTCAAAATTACAAACAGATTCTACTTAAGAACAAACCTACAGTCCCTGTCTTGTTTACACCGGTCTTGTTTACACCGCCTGTATACTGCTGTTCAGAGTATATAGGGCCTTTTTTATTTTGTGTTGCGGGGTTCCCCTTAATATCCAAACAAGACCCAAAGGGGCTGGTAATGGGCTGGGGTAGGGGGGGGGGGTGATGGGGTAGCTATGCCATTTTTCTTAAAGATTTTCATCCATATTACCGGGACCAGACATTACATTAAAGCCGCAAGCAGTTTTAAATGGCTTTTTTTTCCTTTAGAAATGTCATTTTGTGCAGGGACAGTTCTAAACACGGGAAACACGTGGCACTTCGCAGGCATACTTTAGAGTGACTGATAATGACTGCTCCAGAAAAACGGCCGTTTTTAAAACTTCTTTTTGCATTGATACATGTCCCCTGGTGCAGAACCCGGGTTCCCAAACCCTTTTTAGGACAATAACATGCATAATAGTCGTTATAATTAGCACTTTAGATTTTGAACGTTCGCATCCATTGTATTTAATAGGGTTCTAAAGTTCGTGCAAACTTTCGGTCCGTTCGCGGGTTCTGGTGCGAACCGAACTCGGGGGTGTTCGGCTCATCACCAACCACCGCAATGGATTTGAAATGAAAGGAACAAGATGTGCTTTAACTGCAGACTTTCAGCTTTAATTTGAGGGTATTTACATTAAAATCAGGTGAACAGTGTAGGAATTACAACAGTTTGTATATGTGCCTCCCACTTTTTAAGGGACCAAAAGTAATGGGACAATTGGCTGCTCAGCTGTTCCATGGCCAGGTGTGTATTATTCCCTCATTATCCCATTTACAAGGAGCAGATAAAAGGTTCAGAGTTAATTTCAAGTGTACTATTTGCATTTGGAATCTGTTGCTGTCAACTCTCAATATGAGATCCAAAGAGATGTCACTATCAGTGAAGCAAGCCATCATTAGGCTGAAAAAACAAAACAAACCCATCAGAGAGATAGCAAAAACATTATGTGTGGCCAAATCAACTGTTTGGAACATCCTTAAAAAGAAAGAACGCACCGGTGAGCTCAGCAACACCAAAACACCCAGAAGACCACGGAAAACAACTGTGGTGGATGACCAAAGAATTCTTTCCCTGGTGAAGAAAACACCCTTCACAACAGTTGGCCAGATCAAGAACACTCTCCAGGAGGTAGGTGTATGTGTGTCAAAGTCAACAATCAAGAGAAGACTTCACCAGCGTGAATACAGAGGGTTCACCACAAGATGTAAACCATTGGTGAGCCTCAAAAACAGGAAGGCCAGATTAGAGTTTGCCAAACAACATCTAAAAAAGCCTTCACAGTTCTGGAACAACATCCTATGGACAGATGAGACCAAGATCAACTTGTACCAGAGTGATGGGAAGAGAAGAGTATGGAGAAGGAAAGGTACTGCTCATGATCCAAAGCATACCACCTCATCAGTGAAGCATGGTGGTGGTAGTGTCATGGTATGGGCATGTATGGCTGCCAATTGAACTGGTTCTCTTGTATTTATTGATGATGTGACTGCTGACAAAAGCAGCAGGATGAATTCTGAAGTGTTTCGGGCAATATTATCTGCTCATATTTAGCCAAATGCTTCAGAACTCATTGGGCGGCGCTTCACAGTGCAGATGGACAATGACCCGAAACATACTGCGAAAGCAACCAAAGAGTTTTTTAAGGGAAAGAAGTGGAATGTTATGCAATAGCCAAGTCAATCACCTGACCTGAATCCGACTGAGCATGCATTTCACTTGCTGAAGACAAAACTGAAGGGAAAATGCCCCAAGAACAAGCAGGAACTGAAGACAGTTGCAGTAGAGGCCTGGCAGAGGATCACCAGGGATGAAACCCAGCGTCTGGTGATGTCTATGCATTCCAGACTTCAGGCTGTAATTGACTGCAAAGGATTTGCAACTAAGTATTAAAAAGTGAAAGTTTGATTGATGATTGTAAATCTGTCCCATTACTTTTGGTCCCTAAAAAGTGGGAGGCACATATACAAACTGTTGTAATTCCTACACCGTTCACCTGATTTGGATGTAAATAACCTCAAATTAAAGCTGAAAGTCTGCAGTTAAAGCACAGCTTTTTCGTTTCATTTCAAATCCATTGTGGTGGTGTATAGAGCCAAAAAGATTAGAATTGTGTCGATGTCCCAATATTTATGGACCTGACTGTATATATAGATATAGATATATATAACTTCACAGGTATGGTAGGCAGCACACTTCTCTTGCTTTTAAGGCCCGGTTCACACTGATGCGCTGTGAATTTGGTCTGTTTTTGACCATTCTGAGGTGTGAATTTTACCGCAAATTTAACATGATTTGAAAGCGAATTTCAGGATTGGGACATAGCTGTGATTAATGTTCTAGCCAATAGAATCATAGTGTGGTTTTTGTGGCGAATCGCGTGGTGGAATTCGCACATATGTGAACCATCATTGCGATTCCAGAACGATTTACACTCATGTCTATGGAGACTAAATTCGCAACGCAACGCAGTTAAGTCGGACAAGACCCTTTTTTTAATCGCATCGCAATCGTAGTGGAATCGCAACGCATGTATGTGAACGACCATCATTGAAAACAAATGACTTTAGGAATGACATGCGAATTCAAAGTGTTTTGACGCATCGCATTTGTTATGAACTCGCACAAGTGTGAACCGGGCCTAAAAGAGTGGCAAAGGCATGGAATCATTTCTTGTTTATATCGCTGTCTGTGTCTTTCTTTGGAAAGGATTGACCTCACTCCTCACCCCTCAATGATGGTGGTCACCATGATAGAAAATGAGGGGATACAGGGGTATATATATATATATATATATATATATATATATATATATATACACAGTATATAACTTCACAGGTATGGTAGGCAGCACACGGTATACGTCCTAGTGCCAGCCATGTATTAAGAAAACGTCCAAGGATTGCTGCACTTAAAATTGATTAATTTCACAAGTAATAAATTACATATGTAGCGCCCTGCTACTTTTAAACAGGTGCTATTCTGTAAATTTAGGAGTATATGAGCTGTAAATAGCTGAGTGATGGCTGTTTGTGCGCATTTCCCACTGTTGCCAGTAGGTGTCACTGTTGTCACAGGCCAGTGTGAGAAATACAGCCAGCTGAAGTGTATTGGATATTCTTTCTCCAGAAAACAGCCCAATCAGGAGCTTCTTTGTAGCTGGGCATGCTGTCTGTCCTGCGGGAAGAAGCCACTCAAGCGGAGAATATTCCCGGGGAGGACCTTACTGGAGAGGACCGAGCTGATGACTGGTATCTCAGGAAGGGCCTGGTGACTCGTTTGGAGGATGCACCCAAGTTAACCTACCTCACTGTCACGTACCTGATGGTGAGCCTGGAATGCAGGGAGCGGCCTCTTTTGCACCTCTTACTCCGGAAGCCCCTGATGGTGGGAACAGGGAGCTCAGGAGTGCAGAGTCGCACAAGTGCCTGTCAGGAACACTGGTGCAGGGATGGAGCTGGACTTCAGGTGACTCCGTGCGGGTGTCGGCGACAGCAGGAAAGCTGGAACAGCATTCCCCATGGCCTCTCGGGTACTAGCAATGGTTTCAACAGACCCCAGGCTCTGGACTTACTTCCCTTGTTCCTGATACATGTGGTGCACGACTCCACATAGCTTCTGCAGTCCTTTTGACAACTGCAGCCACCAGAACATGCGTTGTAAGAGTTCGGAGGTCTTGAGTACCCCGAAGTGACCAGCCAGCTCGTTATCGTGTCAGGAACTAAGGACCGCGACTCGCAAGTCCTCTGGTATGAAGATTTTGTCCTTGTACCATAGAAGTCCATCCTTGAGCTGCAACTCTATCCCAGGTGAGGGAGAGATCCTCTTAGATGCTTGCTTGATTCGAGACAGCAGGTCCTCTTGAAGCAAGAGAAAGTTTCCTGATGACAAGATGGTGTCTGGAGGAGCAGGTGTTTCAGAATCACAGAACATTCGTGAGAGAGCATCGGGTTTGGTGTTCTTCGATCCTGGTCTATACGTTATGTGGAAAGAGAATCGCGTGAAGAAAAGTGCCCACCTGGCCTGCCGGGGTTTCAATCTTTTGGCCACCTTCAGATACTCCAGGTTCTTGTGGTCCGTATAGACCAGGATCGGATGTGCTGCTCCTTCCAAGAGGTACCGCCATTCCTCCAGGGCGGCTTTGATTGCCAGTAGTTCCCGGTCTCCCACATCATAGTTTTTCTCCGAATCTGACAGCTTACGGGAAAAGAAGGCAACCGGATGTAAGAGGGCCTTGGGCCCCTGTCTTTGAGAGAGAACCGCCCCGACTGCTGTTTCTGAGGCGTCCACCTCCAGGATGTATGGTAGAGCCGCATCAGGGTGCCTCAGAACGGATGCAGAAGTAAATTATTTTTTAAGGGTCTCGAAGGCCGTTTGGACTTCGGAAGACCACTGGAACTGGACAGTCTGTTTGGTTAGGTTGGTTATTGGGGCGATGATGGAAGAGAACCCCCTGATGAACTTCCTATAGAAGTTTGCGAACCCGACGAAGCGCTGTATGCCTTTCTTATCCACGGGCACCGGCCAGTCGAGAATTGCAGCCACTTTCTGGGGGTCCATCTTGATACCCTCCACCGAGATGATAAGTCCAAGGAATTGGATGCTTTGGCGTTCGAATTCGCACTTATCGGGTTTTGCGTATAAACCATGCGTTCGTAGCCGAGCGAGCACATTCTGGACGTGTGCCCGATGTTTCTCCAAATAGGGGGAAAAGATGAGGATGTCGTCCAGATAGATGATAACAAAAAGGTCAAGGTAGTCTCTAAAAATGTCGTTCACAAAATGCTGGAACGTAGCCGGGGCATTGCAAAGTCCAAAGGGCATTACTAAGTATTCGAAGTGCCCGAATCGAGTGCAAAAGGCAGTTTTCCACTCATCACCGCTTCGGATCCGCACCAGGTTGTAGGCCCCACGGAGGTCCAGTTTTGTGAAAATGACTGCGGATCCCAGTCTTTGGAACAATTTCAGTACAAAGGGAAGGGGGTACCGGTTCTTTATAGTCACTTTATTGAGCTCTCTATAGTCCACACAGGGACGAAGAGAATGGTCCTTTTTCTCAACGAAGAAGATCCCTGCCCCTGCCGGTGAAGTGGAAGGACGGATGAACCCTTTCTTAAGATTATCATCAACATGTGTTTTGAGGGTCTCAAGTTCAAGTTCCGTCAGGGGGAAAATCCTGCCGAAGGGGATTTCAGCCCTGGGGAGGAGCTCAATCGGGCAGTCGTAAGGCCTGTGTGGGGGAAGAGTCTCAGCCCCCTTTTTGCTGAAGACGTCGAGGAAGTTGTGGTACTCTTCGGGAACTGATTTGCGGACCTCGGCATCAGAGTCCATGCAAAGTAAGGGAGAAGGAGTACTCAAAACTTCCTGCAGACAATGTTGATGGCAGTAGGGGGAACAGAAACTGACTTCTCCTGATGTCCAATTAATTTGCGGGTTATGGGCCTGTAACCAGGGCATGCCCAGAATGATGGGAAACAGAGGAGACTCGATGACATCCAGGCAAAGTAGCTCCTGATAGGTGCTGGCAATGGTCTTGGCCAGAGGTAGGGTCTCCTGTGTGACTGGCCCAGATTTTAGGATCGACCCATCGGCAAGGTGTACTGAAAGTCCTTTAGCTCTAGGGCGCAGAGGAATGTGGTGTTTGGTGGCAAAAGCCAGAAAACAACTGCAGGCCCCGGAGTCAATGATAGCGCTGACTTGAATATTCCCTCTTGGAAGCTGCAAAAGAATGGGAATTGCCAGGTGAGCTGAATTACTGAGTATAACGGGGTGAATGCACAGACGACATGGAGAAGCACTTACGGAGTTTCACAGGGCAGGTCCGTACATAGTGTCCGGGTTCTCCGCAGTACAGGCATAGGTTAAGGGTTCGCCTGCGTTGACGTTCCTCAGGTGTGAGTGAGGGACGGAGCAGGCCCAGCTGCATAGGTTCTGGGCTGTCAGTGGAGGTTGTGACTGGAAACGAGGGAGCTGGATTGGCAGAGTTGGGTACCTGGGGCAACATCCAAACTGGGCGAGACGGCCCGGTGGCTCGTTCAGACCTACGTTCCCTTAGACGTCTGTCAATCTGGATGGTTAGATTGATAAGAGCGTCCAAGGTTCCGGGAACACCTACAAGTGCCAGTTCATCTTTGAGCGACTCTAAGGCCTCGTAAACAACGACCGAGTTTCTCGGCAAGAACCAGCAAGAAACTTGCTGGCAGAGATGTCTTGCCGAGAAACTCGTTCGTGCGTATGGTTTCTCGTCAAGAAAACCGACAAGTAATCTCGACGAGAAAATAGAGAACCTGCTCTCTATTTTCTCGTCGAGATTCTCGTCGGCATGTTTCTCGACGAGAAAAGTGAGTGTGTACACTTACCTGTCCTCCCGGAAGCCCGCGCATGTTCGAAATGAATTCGACGCATGCGCGGTAGCTTCCTAGGCATAGGTAGGGTATACCAAGATGGCGGCGACGGCATCGAATGTGACGAGCGCATGCTCGTCGTAGTCGATGACGTCACCGCGTACGCTCCATTCAAAGAACCGCGGGTTCTTTGAATCGAGCCTGTGTACACTCGGCCGGGACAAGTTTCTTTCCCAAGAATCTCGTCGAAAAAAACGACATGTTTTTTTCGACGAGAATCTCGGCCGTGTGTACGAGGCTTGAGAGTCTCAACCGGAATTGGTAGCAAAGGGCAGCATCGTTCCAGTTAGTGTCTAAGCTCCATCTCCTGAATTCAGAAACGTAATCATCTGCTGGTCTGCGGCCTTGCTGAAGGGCATGCAGGGCTGCTTCAGCAGTGGCAGCTTGGTGAGGGTCCTCGTAAAGTTGAGACATGGCCTGGAAAAAGGTGTCCAGGGTATTAAGTGAAACGTCCTTATGCTCCAAGAGGCGGTGGGCCCAGGCTTGAGGCTCACCAGACAGAAGGGAGATAACGAACCCCACCTTGGTGGATTACAATGAGAAGGTCCGTGGTTGTAAGGTAGGGATGAGCTTCGTGTTCGAGTCGAACATACGTTCGACTCGAACATCGGCTGTTCGATCGTTCAACGAAGATCGAACGATTTGGGCCGTTCGCGCCAAATTCGAGTGACGCGAACGGCCCACAATGCACTACGCCATCGCAGTGTCATCCAGGCGCTGTGATTGGCCAAGCATGCACTGTGACCCCACATGCTTGGCCAATCACAGCGCCGGCAGCGAGGAGAGCAATGATTGGCCACAGGCAGGATGCCTGTGGCCAATTATTGCTGAGGGGGTTTAGTACACGCCCCACATTATAAAAGGCCGCCAGCGCGGCGGCCTTGTGTAGTGTGTTCCGGAGCAGGGAAAGAGAAGCATAGGCAGGGACAGTGTCATTTTTTTCCTTTACTAATCCTGGATTCCTTGTGTTTAGGGACAGATAAGGATAGGTAGGGAGCGTGTCAGTGTGTTATTCTGTGCTAAACCTTGTTTGTAGGGACAGAGAAGGACAGTGAGGGAAAGTGTCAGTGTGCTATTCTGTGCTAAATCTTGTTTGTAGGGACAGAGAAGGACAGTGAGGGAAACTATCAGTGTGCTATTCTGTGCTAAACCTTGTTTGTAGGGACAGAGAAGGACAGTGAGGGAAACTGTCAGTGTGCTATTCTGTGCTAAATCTTGTTTGTAGGGACAGAGAAGGACAGTGAGGGAAACTATCAGTGTGCTATTCTGTGCTAAACCTTGTTTGTAGGGACAGAGAAGGACAGTGAGGGAAAGTGTCAGTGTGCTATTCTGTGCTAAACCAATCTTGCTGAACCATATTTGAAATCCTTGAGTTTAGGGACAGAGAAGGACACTCGTGGAAACTATCAGTGTGCTATTCTGTGCTAAATCTTGTTTGTAGGGACAAAGAAGGACAGTGAGGGAAACTGTCAGTGTGCTATTCTGTGCTAAACCAATCTTGCTGAAGCATATTGCAAATCCTTGTGTTTAGGGACAGAGAAGGATAGGCAGGGGACAGTGTCAGTGTCATTGTTGCTAAGCCTCCTGCACAGTATACACCTGAAGGCAGCCCTTATTGCTGTTTTTCCCATCTCTCTGCAGGCCATCCATTAAAATGTCTGGAAGGCAAACAAGGAGAGGCAGACAGTCAGGAGGCAAAAAAAGAGGGCAAGCAGGCTCTGTGTCTGGGGGCAACAGTGCTGGTCGTGGACGCGGTGCATTGTCATCAGCACATGGCCATGGGGCACGCTTGTCCTTCTTTTCGGCAGCTGGACATGTTGAGCCACATCATGCCGAAGACTTGGTAGAGTGGATGACCAAGCCCACCTCATCCTCCTCATCCTCTCTCACCCAGGCTCAGGGTACTGGCAAAGCAGCTGCCAAAGCGTCCTCTTCTCTGGTATCAATGTCATCATTAGTCACTCCTTCCCTAGACCCACCATGTCCTCCTCCTGAGGAGTCCCCCGAACTGTTTGAGCACAGTGTTGGGTACATGCTCCAGGAGGATGCCCAGCGTTTCGAAGGATCTGATGATGATACCCAGCTAGAGGAAGGCAGTAGCGTGAGAGCAGAGAGAGGGGATGCTCAAGAAGGACACCAATCTGGCAGTCATGCTCCAGCAGCTGCAGCATACTGCCAGATTGGCTCCAGTGATGAGGAGGGAGGGGATGATGAGGTCACTGACTCCACGTGGGTGCCTAATAGGAGAGAGGAGGAGGAGGAGGATGAGGAGGAGGCACATCTCCAACGAGGCAGGATGCCCTTGGGTGGCCAGCGTATGGGCAGCACACCGACGGAATCACACCACAGAGCTCCGCCTGTGCAGGGCGCTGCCTCTGCCCGTCATTCAAAAAGTTCTTTGGTGTGGGCCTTTTTTGAGTCGAGTGCATCAGATCGCACAGCTGCTGTTTGCAACATATATCGCGTGGCCAAAACATCAGCCGCTTGGGCACCACATGCTTGATCAGACATATGTTGACCTGCCATGCAGCTCATTGGCAAGCCTACCTTAAAGACCCACACCAAAGAACAAAGAGGACCTCTCCTTGCACCGCATCATCTGGGATCTCCAACCCCACTATACCTTCAGTCCTCTCTGAAACCTGCACTGAGAGGAATGAAGGTGTAGAATTAGGTGTGTCACAGCCAAGTACTTGCGGCCACTCTGCTAGCAGTACACCGACGTCCGATTCTAGCAGGCAAATTTCCCTGCCCCAGCTGCTGGACCGTCGAAAGAAGTTCACTCCCAGCCATCCACATGCCCAGCGGTTGAATGCTAGCTTGGCTAAATTGCTAGCACTTCAACTGCTGCCTTTTCAGTTGGTAGACTCGGCCCCCTTCCGTGAGTTTGTGCAATGTGCGGTTCCTCAGTGGCAGGTTCCCAAACGCCACTTTTTCTCACGGAAGGCGATTCCAGCTCTCTACAGGCATGTGGAAGGCAATGTCTTGGCCTCGCTGGACAGGGCGGTCAGCGGTAAGGTGCATATTACCGCTGACTCATGGTCCAGCAGGCATGGACAGGGACGTTACCTTTCTTTCACGGCCCATTGGGTCACTCTTTTGGCAGCTGGGAAGGATGCAGGACAAGGTGCAGTAGTGTTGGAGGTTGTTCCACCGCCACGCCTCCAAAATGCTACTACTGGTTGTGACACACCTCTCTCCTCCACCCCCTCCTCTTCTTCTTCCTCCATGGCCTCTTCCTATGGTTTATCCTCGGAACCAGCGGTGCTCCTTAGGCGTTCAAGGGGCTACGCAAGTACGCAGGCAAAAAGATGCCATGCCGTGCTTGCGCTGGTGTGTTTGGGGGACAGGAGCCACACTGGGGCAGAGATCCTGTCTGCTCTGCAGGGGCAGGCCGAGAGGTGGTTGACACCACGCCAGCTTAAGCCAGGAATGGTGGTTTGCGACAATGGCACCAACCTCCTCTCCGCCCTCCGACAGGGACAACTGACCCATGTGCCCTGTATGGCTCACGTCCTTAACCTGGTGGTGCAGCGGTTCTTGGGCAGGTACCCGGGCTTACAGGATGTCCTGAGGCAGGCCAGGAAAGTCTGTGTGCATTTCTGCAGATCTTATAATGCCAGTGCTCGCCTGGCTGAGCTGCAAAAGGAGTTGAACCTGCCCAAGAACCGCCTTATATGTGACATGCCCACCAGGTGGAACTCAACGTTGGCCATGCTGCAGCGGCTGCACACGCAGCAGAGGGCCATCAATGAGTACCTGTGCGACTACGGCACCAGGACAGGGTCAGGGGAGCTCGGGTTTTTTTTACCACGCCAGTGGGGCATGATCAGGGATGCATGCACTGTCCTGGCACCATTTGAGGAGGCCACGAGGATGGTGAGCAGTGACAGTGCATGCATCAGTGACACTGTACCTCTTGTCCACCTGTTGGAGCACACGCTGCGTGGAATAATGGACAGGGCACTTAAGGCAGAACAGAGGCAGGAAGAGGAGGACTTCCTTGCCTCTCAAGGCCCCCTTTACCCAGACAGTGTTCCTTCTGTCCCACCCATCGCACAGGAGGAGGAGGAGGAGGAGGAGGAGAAGGAGGAGGAGGAGGAGGATTGTGTCAGCATGGAGGTGGAGGCTGGCACTCAGCATCATCAGCAGCAGTCTTTTAGGGATGATTTACAGTCCCAAGAAACCAGTGGACTTGTACGTGGCTGGGAGGAGGTGGCTGCGGATCATGTCGTCCTTAGTGACCCAGAGGACTACGGACTGAATGCCTCAGCTAACCTACGCTGCATGGCCTCCCTGATCCTGCAAAGTCTGCGGAAGGATCCTCGTATTCTTCGGATCAAGGAGAGGGACCATTACTGGCTGGCCACTCTCCTTGATCCACGGTACAAGGGTAAGGTTGCGGACCTTATGTTACCGTCGCAGAGGGAGCAGAGGATGAGACAACTCCGGGAGGCCTTGCAGAAAGGTCTGTGCAACGTGTTCCCAGAGACTGGGAGGTTACAAACTCCTGGTCCTGGACAACGAGTTGCTGAGGCTTCGGGCAGTCAAAGAAGGAGCGGTGGGGAAGGTGGCCGTCTGACCGATGCGTTCAGACAATTCTTTAGTCCGCAGCCCCAAAGTATGATCGGTTCCAGCAACCATCGCCAGCGTCTGATATACATGGTGCAGGAATACCTAGGGGCAAGGTCAGACTTGGACACCTTCCCCACCGAAAATCCTCTGGCTTACTGGGTCTTGAGGATGGATCACTGGCCAGAACTTGCACAGTATGCAATTGAGCTACTGGCCTGTCCTGCATCCAGCGTTCTTTCAGAACGCACAATTAGTGCTGCTGGAGGATTTGTCACGGATCACAGGGTGCGCCTGTCCACCGACTCGGTTGATCGACTGACTCATCAAGATGAACCAGTCTTGGATCACCACCAGCTACCACACACCTGATGCTGATATAACAGACTAATTGATTTTAAAATGTCACATCCCTTCAAGGCTGATGCTGAGTGCCTGTGCTGTTATGTTGACTGTCTATCCTCCTCCTCCTCCTCCTCAATGATCCAATTAATGATGATAGCTTGGAAGATCATTTTGGCTTATGGGTGCCGCCACCAGTGGCTAAGGCCCAATTTTTCAGCCCCTGTTTAACAGGGGCGTGTAATTACAATTTTTGATGCAATACTTTGCAACAGGGCTCATTGCTGTGCTCCAAGTACAGTATCTGTGAGGGGTTGCAGTGTTGTGCCACCAGTGCCTAAGGCCCAATTTTTCAGCCCCTGTTCAACAGGGGCATGCAATTATAATTATTGATCTAATAATTCACAGCAGGGCCCATTGCTGCGCCCACCAAGAGTAACTGTCAGGCCTTACAGTGTTGTGTCAACACCACCACCACCACCACCACCACCACTAAAGGCCCAATTTTTCAGCCCCTGTTCAACAGGGGCATGCAGTTATAATTATTGATCTAATAATTCACAGCAGGGCCCATTGCTGCGCCCACCAAGAGTAACTGTCAGGCCTTACAGTGTTGTGGCACCAGCACCACCATCAAAGGCTCAATTTTTACTACCACTGTTCAACAATTATATGTTATTACAATTCCTGATATAATAGTTGACAGCAGGGCGTTCCAGCACCCACCAAGAGTAACTGTGAGTGCTTACAGTGTTGTGCCAACACCAACACCTAAGGGGCCAATTTCTGCAGAGTATATACGGCAGGTCCCTACTTTCAAACATCCAACTTACAAACGACTCCTACTTGCAAACGGAAGAAGACAACAGGAAGTGGGAGGAAATCTACCCCTAGGAAGGAAAATTCTCTCCTGTAAGAATTAATATGGGAGAAAGGTGTCTCCTCTCTACTGATGCTTTATCACCAATCCTTGTTTCAATAAAAACACCACATTTCAAAAACAGTTGTCATTGGGACGCAAAGTGAGGTGAAATGTTCTGAACAGGGGCACAGACAGCAAAACAAATGTTACAGGGGTGATAACCCTTCCCTATGTTTTCCAAAAAGCTTAAAAATAGATTTTTTGGCTGGAGCTACACTTAAACAATGTACGTGTTCAAAATTACAAACAGATTCTACTTAAGAACAAACCTACAGTCCCTGTCTTGTTTACACCGGTCTTGTTTACACCGCCTGTATACTGCTGTTCAGAGTATATAGGGCCTTTTTTATTTTGTGTTGCGGGGTTCCCCTTAATATCCAAACAAGACCCAAAGGGGCTGGTAATGGGCTGGGGTAGGGGGGGGGGGGGGTGATGGGGTAGCTATGCCATTTTTCTTAAAGATTTTCATCCATATTACCGGGACCAGACATTACATTAAAGCCGCAAGCAGTTTTAAATGGCTTTTTTTTCCTTTAGAAATGTCATTTTGTGCAGGGACAGTTCTAAACACGGGAAACACGTGGCACTTCGCAGGCATACTTTAGACACCCCCCAGGTACGATATTTAAAGGAATATTTGACTTTTTTTTTTTTCACTTTATGCATCATTAAAATGACTGCTCCTGAAAAACGTCCGTTTTTAAAACTTCTTTTTGCATTGATACATGTCCCCTGGTGCAGAACCCGGGTTCCCAAACTCTGTTTAGGACAATAACATGGATAATAGTCGTTATAATTAGCACTTTAGAATTCGAACGTTCACATCCATTGTATTTAATAGGGTTCTAATGTTCGTGCGAACTTTCGGTCCGTTCGCGGGTTTTGGTGCGAACCGAACCCGGGGGTGTTCGGCTCATCACTATTGTAAGGCAAAGAAGAGCTTGCAGGCATTCCGAAAGGCTCTGTATCTGCTCCGCTCCCCTGAGAATCTCTCGGGTGTGGGTACCTTAGGTTCAGGTGGCATCATGACCACTGAGGGAGAGGCGGAAGTCCCAGTAGAGGAGGAAGCTGAGGAGGATAGGGCCTGGACTCGGCCCTCCAGTCGGGTATAGCCCTCTTGCAGACTTCTGACGGCCTGGGTTAGCCCATCCAGGTGTCGGCATAATTCCTCCATTGGGTTCGCTCCCTGCGCAGGCTCGGACATGGCTGTCCCATACTGTCACGTACCTGATGGTGAGCCTGGAATGCAGGGAGCGGCCTCTTTTGCACCTCTTACCCTGGAAGCCCCTGATGGTGGGAACAGGGAGCTCAGGAGTGCAGAGTCGCACAAGTGCCTGTCAGGAACACTGGTGCAGGGATGGAGCTGGACTTCAGGAGACTTCGTGCAGGTGTCGGCGACAGCAGGAAAGCTGGAACAGCAGGCAGGCTGGGCACACAGGAACTGGTGGAATGAGACAGCAGGCAACAGGGGAGGTGTCCTATAGTACAGGACACAGACAAGTCCAAACAGGCCGGGTCATACACTGGCTGACAGATCAGGTTAAATTCCAGAGGCAGAAGCAGATTTGTGGTTCAGGCCGGGTCAGCAACGGGCAGGCAGCAGATAGTTCAAGTAGCAGGCAGAAGCAAGGTCAACAAGCCGGGAGTCAGAGGGCAGGCAGAAGGCAGGAACAAGCCGGGTCACAGGAACAGATTAGTTAGAGTAATAGCAGGTTGCAGATGGGTCTCGGGGACGCTGTAGACGGGACAGCAAGGAGCCCAGGCATCAGCCCCTTTAAATAGCCCCTGATTGGCGCCAAGAAGTGTCACTGCGCGCTCCCGCAGCCATTGGCTCCCGCTGCTGTCAATCAACCTCAAAAGAGAAAGGGGCGCCCTTGGGACTTTAAGTGAGACGATCACTATAGAGGCAGTAAAAATAACAGAAATGAATGCAGTATATATTAAATTCAAGTGAAAAATAGTACATACATTGATGTCATGAATAACAGCCAATTTATACAAATTACAGAAATTTAGTAAAAATTATTATTTTGCAAGTATCTGTCAATATTGGCACACAAGCATAACGTATACCCGACGCGTTTCGCAAGGCTTAGCTCGCTCTTCAGGGGTGGATGCTTGTAGTGTACCTAAAATGAAAGGATATGGTGTATAGTATAATATAAAAGGGTACAGGGTAAGGGGGTAACCCTTGATGTAGAAAACCCCATACACACCAATGGACATGACCGGAAACCAGCGCATATGAGGCCCCCAAACGGCTGCTGTGAATGTCTTGCCAGGGAGAAGAGGAGGCAGGGCCAAACGAAATCCCAACCCGGGTCAAACGGAAGGAGGGCACAGCATGGATAGAGTTTGTGTATCCCCAAAAGTCTCAATGGGTCCATAAGGAATATTGGCTCTAAACACAAATATGTATGTTAGATAATTAAGGTAATAAGGTAGGTAAGCGTGAAAAAACGCATGTGTATCTGTATGTAGATGAAAGACCTGAGCCAAAGGTGGTGAAAGCATAGAGACAGAAGGGGAATGCGGTGAAAAGATGCCAGAAACTGGCAGGTGTGATAGGGAAAAAAAACTGATAAAAACGCAGGGAAGAAAAGAGAGTGAAAATAAACTGGAGTGCGGGTGTGTGATGAAGACTGTAATGAGAAGACGGGCTACAGGTGAATGCTCAAAGTGAGTCATATACAAAATGTACATAGGTAGTTTGAGTATTTAGGTAGATAGGCGTACAAAAACGCATGTATGTCCAAATGTAGATGAAAGACCCGAACCCAGGGTAGTAAGGACATGAATACTGAAAGAGAATGGTGGTGAGAAAATGCCAAGAACTGGCTGGGTGTGATGAAGGAAAAATCAGGTAGGAAAGCAGGAAAGAAAGGAGAGTGAAAATAAAATGAAGTGCGGATGTGTGGTAAGCACTGTTCCCTGGCAAGACATTCACAGCAGCCGTTTGGGGGCCTCACATGCGCTGGTTTCCGGTCATGTCCATTGGTGAGTATGGGGTTTTCTACATCAAGGGTTCCCCCCTTACCCTGTACCCTTTTATATCATACTATACACCATATCCTTTCATTTTAGGTACACTACAAGCATCCACCCCTGAAAAGCGAGCTAAGCCTCGCGAAACGCATCGGGTATACTTTATGCTTGTGTGCCAATATTGACAGATACTTGCAAAATAATAATTTTTACTCAGATTCTGTAATTTGTATGAATTGGCTGTTATTCATGACATCAATGTATGTACTATTTTTCACTTGAATTAAATACATACTGTATTCATTTCTGTTATTTTTACTGGCTCTATAGTGATCTCCTCACTTAAAGTCCCAAGGGCGCCCCTTTCTCTTTTGACGTATATTGCAGGGATGGAGGTGCGTCACTGGTGACACCAGACCCTCTTTTATTTTTTGCTGCTGTCAATCAAATCCAATGACGTGGAGGCCGGAGCCGAGTCATAGACTCAGCATCTATGGATGTCGAGTGAATGACTCAGGAGCTCGCCCGCAAGGTAACCCCCTCGGGAGAGAGCTTCCCAGAGGGGGTTATCTAATGCAGGGAGGAGCCGCGAGAGCTGCTCAGGGACCCCAGAACAGCTGGATCAGGGCCACTCTGTGCAAAACGAACTGCTCAGTGGAGGTAAGTATGACATGTTTGTTATTTAAGAAAAAAACCACGAACCTTTAGTGTTCCTTTAATTTTATATTGTTACATTTCACAACAGAAATCCATTAGGCATCAATTAACCAATTAGTCAATACAAATTATCATACTTATTTTCATCCTACATTCTCCTAGGGATGGCCCAACGAGATGTAATCACGCTCCAATCACATAGAAAAAGTTCAATTTATCCTAGTATTAAAACATACAAATTCATTAACAAATATCCAGAAAAAAAAAAAAAATATATATAAAAAATGTATTAATCAAAAATAATGCATTCAAATCATAATCTACATACAATAAACCTAATTTTAGTGATCTATAAATGCAAGTTAAAATCCGAGTTTAACCACTTCAATACAGGGCATTTTTACCCCCTTCCTGCCCAGGCCATTTTTCAGCTTTCAGCGCTGTCACATTTTGAATGACAATTGCGCAGTCATGCAACACTGTACCCAAATAAAATTTTTATCATTTTTTCCCAACAAATAGAGCTTTCTTTTGGTGGTATTTGATCACCTCTACATTTTTTATTTCTTGCGCTATAAACAAAAGAAGAGGGACAAGTTTGAAAAAAACACAATATTTTTTACTTATTGCTATAATAAATATCCATTTTTTTTTAAACTAATTTTTTCCTCAGTTTAGGCCGATATGTATTCTCCTACATATTTTTGGTAAAAAAAATCGCAATAAGCGTATATTGATTGGTTTGCGCAAAAGTTATAGCGTCTACAAAAATAGGGGATAGATTTATAGGATTTTTATAAAAAAAAATTTTTAGCAGTAATGGCGGCGATCAGCGATTTTTATCATGACTGCGATATTGCAGCGGACACATCGGACACTTTTAACACATTTTTGGGACCATTCACATTTATACAGCGATCCCTGCTATAAAAATGCATTGATTACTGTATAAATATGACTGGCAGGGAAGGGGTTAACACTTGGGGGCGATCAAGGGGTTAAATGTGTTCCCTAGGTAGTGATTCTTACTTTGACGGCGGGCGGTAGAGTAGTGGTTAAACCTCTAGGTTGTAAAGTATGCAATCTATTTATCCATTGTACTTCGAATTTTTTCATAATTACCCCTCCCCCGTTTGTTATGGGGAACTGCATCAATGACCATATATTTTTCACTTGCGATACAGTATATCCCATCTCAACATAATGTCTCGACAATGGTAATTTTGTGAGTTTATCCCTTACAGACTACTTATGTCTGGCATTTTATAACATATATCAATCACATAGGAAGACTGGCATGAATGATGTCCTTTTATTTCAAAATTAATGCCTCTATGTGGATGTGTCCATGGTTTTGAGGTCCCAAAAAGGTTAAATTTTGATTTTTATGTCAAGATTGCCCAGATCTGACCAATCTGCTGTGTATGGTTCTGCCTTTCCGATACAATGAAAACGGAGGACAACGAAATTAAGGGATTTGGGGAAAATTTTCTTTCTTTTAATATATGCCAGTGTTTTTTAATAATTTTATTTATTCAAAATGAATGTGGATGTAATCTTTTAATCATGCTAGTGGTTCTCTTTTGATTGGCCATATTTCTCCCTTCCTCCTTAAGGAAACTTTCACACTGAGGGGTTTTTCAGGCGTTTTGCGCCTAAAAAAACACCAGAAAAACTCCTGCCCCTGCAGTCTCAATGTGAAAGCCAGCTATGATTAAACACTAATGCCGCGTACACACGATCATTATTCACGGCGGTTAAAAAAACGCCGTGAATAATGACATTAAAAACGAGGGAACGGCTTGTTTTCCACACACGGTCGTTTTTCACGTAATTTTTTTCTCTTGTCGAGAAAAACTACCGTCTGTGGGCTCCGCGGCAGTGTTTCCCTATGGGAAAACTGCCGCGGAAAAAATGTCGGAAAAAACTACGAGAAAAATTAGAACATGTTCTAATTTTTCTCATCGTTTTTAATGCCGTTTTTCTCGTCGAGAAAAACGACAAAATGCCCACAGACGATCGTTTTTCTCGTCAAAAGGAAAAAATTTAATTTTTCTCAACGAGAAAAACGGTCGTGTGTACACGGCATAAGAAAGTGTGAAACTAGTCAGCTCTAACCAGAATTTTGTGACTTGCTGTGCTGTATTTGGATTTTTGAAGATTTTACATAATAAAGGCTTGGAGTTGGAGTGCTGCTGTCCAGAAGACTCGATCTTTTGTTTTGCCTGCTTTTACACTGAGGCGATGCGCTGGCAGGATGAGAAAAAAAGTCCTGCAAGCAGCATCTTTGGAGCGGTGAAGGAGCGGTGTGTATACTGCTCCTTTACCGCTGCTGCCCAGTGAAATCAATGGGACAGCGCAGCTATACCGCCCGCAAAGCGCCTCTGCAGAGGCAATTTGCGGTGGTTTTTAACCCCTTCTCGGTTAAAACCCCTCCCACTCCTCCGGGCACACTCTGAGAGAGGGGCCCCTCCGTCCACCCTCCCACTCCTCCGGGCACACGCTGAGAGCGGGGGCCGTCCGTCCACCCTCCCACTCTTCCGGGCACATGCTGGCTTCATGAGGGGGGCTGTCCACCCACTCCTCCGGACTCACGCTGTCATGGTGGTCATCAAGTAGCCGGGCAGCATGGGGGGGGGCATCCACCCGCCCCGCTTACTCCTCCCGGTGCTCACGCCAGGCATCAGTGAGGAGGGGGGGTTTAGCTGTTGCCCTGGCTTGGATGGGTGGGGGGGGCACTGCTTGCAGTGCTGCAGGGTTGGCCGTTGCATCCATTCCTGGGTCCAGGGTAGGGATGAGCCGAACACCCCCCGGTTTTGTTCGCACAAGAACCTGCGAATGGACCGAAAGTTTGCGCGAACTATCGAACCCCGTTAAAGTCAATGGGACTCGAACATTCGGAAACAAAAGTGCTAATTGTAAAGGCTAATATGCAAGTTATTGTCCTAAAAAGGGTTTGGGGACCCGGGTCCTGCCCCAGGGGACATGTATCAATGCAAAAAAAAGTTTTAAAAACGGGAGCAGTGATTTTAATGATGCTTAAAGTGGAAAAAAAAGTGAAGTATTCCTTTAAATATCGTACCTGGGGGGTGTCTATAGTATGCCTGTGAAGTGGCACGTGTTTCCCGTGTTTAGAACTGTCCCTGCACAAAATGACATTTCTAAAGGAAAAAAGTCATTTAAAACTGCTTGCGGCTTTAATGTAATGTGTGGTCCCGGCAATATGGATGAAAATCATTGAGAAAATCGGCATGGATAACCCCCCCCCCCCCCAGCCCATTTGGGTCTTGTATGGATATTAAGGGGAACCCCGCACTCAAATTAAAAAAAGGAAAGGTGTGGGGCCCCCAGGCCCTATATACTCTGTACAGCAGTATACAGGCGGTGCAAACAAGACAGGGACTGTAGGTTTGTTCTTAAAGCGGGATTCCACCTGCAATTTTTTTTTTTTTTTTTAAGTCAGCAGCTACAAACACTGTAGCTGTTGACTTTTAATAAGGACACTTACCTGTCCTAGGCACCCACGATGATGCCCCCCCCCTGATGCTGATCCGGATCATTGCAGGTCCCGGTGCCGCCACCCTCAGTAAGCGAAACAGGCAGTGAACCTTGCGGCTTCACTGCCCATTTCCTAATGCGCATGCACGAGGCTCGTGCCGCTTTGTGAATGGGCGGCTGCTCTCTGGGATTCACAGTTCCCAGAAGGAAGCGCACCCCATTCACCAGAAGGAGGATGCGGAAGAAGACCAGCCGTGGACTAGGAAGAGGCAGATTAGGAACATCCGCATAGCAACAGGTATTTCGGGTGAGTAAAATTTTTTTTTTTCCTCACTTTTTTTTTTTTGCAGCATTTTCCCATACCTTCCAACCGTCACGGATTGGGCAGGACTTTCCCGCATTGACACCTTTTTCCCGCTTTCCCGCCATAGAGGAAATTTTCCCGCAAAACGCTACTGACTGCAAGCTAGTTGATAAGCAGGGGGGGGGGGGTGACTTCAACTGTCGAAACGGGAGTGTGATGTCGGGTATGGGCGGGGACTGCTACCCAGACCCGCCCCTCTGTCAAACTAGTGTGAAGCGAAGATGAAGAGGAGGAGGTCCGAAGTTTCCCCCCCCCCCGCTTCTTGACACTGCAGCACGGGAGGAGGAGGTGGAAGAGGTAAGAAGTTTATTAGTTATTAGTTCTTGGCATTCGGCGGCAGCATCCCCCCCCCCCCCCCGCACTTATCAACCCTTTTACTTCTCGGTGACAAGTGCAGTGTTCGACGGCAGCAGCACCCTTACTCCCCCCCGCGCTTATCAACTTTTTTACTTTTCGTGTCCGGCGGCAGCAGCAGCACCAACAATCCCAACTCCCCCGCGGCCCTGTGCTCCCGAGTGTCCCGCATTTCATTTCATAGTTCAAAAGTTGGGAGGTATGTTTTCCTGTAAAAAAAATTTCAGGGTGGAACTCCAGGGTGGAAGTAGAATCTGTTTGTAATTTAGTACTGGTACATTTTTAAAGTGTAGCTCCAGCCAAAAAATCTATTTTTAAGCTTTTTGGAAAACATAGGGAAGGCTTATCACCCCTGTAACATTTGTTTTGCTGTCTGTGCACCTTCAGAAGATTTCACCTCACTTTCTGTCCCAATGACAATTGGTTTTTGAAAATTTGTTTTTTTTAGTGAAACAAGGATTGGTGATAAAGCATAAGTGGAGATGAGACACGTTTTTCCCATATTAACTCTTATAGGAGAGAATTTCCCTTCCTAGAGGATAGATTTCCTCTCAGTTCCTGTTGTCTTCCTCCGTTTGCCAGTAGGGGTCATTTGTAAGTTGGATGTTTGAAAGTAGGGGCCTGCCCTATATACTCTGCAGAAATTTGGGCCTTAGGTGTTGGTGTTGCCACAACACTGTAAGGCCTCACAGTTACTCTTGGTGGGCGCAGGAATGGGCCCTGCTGTGAAATATAAGATCAAGAATTGGAATTACATGCCCCTGTTGAGCAGGGGCAGAAAAATTGGGCCTTTGGTGGTGAACGGTGTGGTGGTGTTGCCACAACACTGTAAGGCCACACAGTTACTCTTGGTGGGCGCAGGAACGGGCCCTGCTGTGAAATATTAGATCAAGAATTGTAATTACATGCCCCTGTTGAACAGGGGCAGAGAAATTGGGCCTTAAGCACTGGTGCTGGTGCCACAACACTGCAACCCCTTGTTGGAGATACAACAAACCTTCAGCTTAGCCTATTGACTGCAGTTCAGAAAAAGGACACAAGATGTCACTAATGCTCAGTGATATGCTATGCTATGTATTTTTCTATGATGTGTTGTATTTCCTGTACATAGTGATGCACTTGTTGGTTTCTTTTTCCGGTCTGTGTTCTTCTTACTATGTGAGGTGACATCTTTGCTAATGTGGTTATGTTCCAATAAAGAAGCCAGTTCCTGTTACTCCACAACGTCTGATCTGAATTGACTCCGCTGCACCTATCAATCATACTTTGCAACAGGTTATGGGCCCAGTGTCCGGATAAAATCATATGACCAGGTGCGGCCCAGGCAGAACAAAGCCTCGAACGGAAGACAGTGTGGCTGATGCGGAGATCGACATAAGGAAGCTTTCCAGTGACATCTCCTATAGACAAGTAAGATTGTTTATATACAAAGGAGGGATAAAATGGCCAGAAACTCAGAAGGTTAAACTCTCAGTGGCCAAGCTGAACAATGACAATTACTGTATCAGCTATAGAAGTTTAAAGTGGAAATGCTATTATCCAAAGATGACTTGTGGGAGGTTACCACTACAGAGAGGCCACAGGATAATAATCAGGACTGGGACAAGAAAAACAGACAGGCACGGGCCACCATAAGCTTACTAGTGGAGGATGATCAGCTCATTCATATACGCAATAAGGACACAGCGAAAGGCATGTGGGATGTACTGAAAAGACTGCATGAAAGATCCAGTTTAAACAGCAAGCTGTTTCTGCTGCGGAAACTTTACAAAATGAGACTTGGCAGAGAACAGGACATGCAGGAGCATATAAACGCAATGCTGAAAGTGATTGTGCAACTCAGATCAATCGGGGAGAATATAACAGACAGTCACATTGCAGCCATGTTGTTATGCAGTTTGCCCGAAACATATATTGCACTAATCAATGCACTGGAGACAAGACCTGAGACAGATCTGACGCTAGCATTTGTAAAAACCAGGCTCATAGATGAGTATCAGAGAAGAAAGGAATTAGTGCATGACTCCACAGAAACTGACACCAGCACCGCTCTTAAAGCTACAGACGCAGGATTATACAGGAAAGAGACCAGAGTGTGTTTCAGATGCCACAAACAGGGACACATAAACAAAGACTGTACTATATGGAAAGCAGAGAAAGTGAGACAGCGTCCCTCTTATGCTAAACAAAAGGTCAAAACCACAATCAATGATCCAAGGGAAGGTAATTGGAATGCCACATTTAAAGTGACAGGCAATAATAAATGCCAAGGCTGGTGCATTGATTCAGGGGCAACCAGTCACATGACGAGTGATAGAAGTTTCTTCACAGAACTTGATCTGAACAACAAAGAAACTATTTATCTTACAGATGGAAGGAAAATACATGCAGAAGGATATGGGCATGGAACCCTTGTATGCCCTGATGATGTGGGACACAATTTAGCCATACCAGTGAAAGATGTGCTTTATGTTCCTAATCTAGAAGGAGGACTTTTAACTGTATAAAATTCCAAGGTAACAAGTGTTCTATTCTAAATGGCAAACAGACAATAGCAAGTGCCAAGCTGGATGATCATCTATATCACCTCGACACAGTGAAGGAAAAGGTGAGACTATGTACACACAAGCACAATGACTGTATACATATATGGCACAGACGTCTAGGTCACAGACACCCAGAATGCATACAGGAACTACAGAGAAGGAATCTGACAAGGGATATGATAGTATCCCCTTGTCCAGTTACTGTTAAGTGTGAATGTTGCATTAAATCCAAAGCTACAAGAGCAACACTTCCCAAAGTCAGTCTGAAGAGAGTTTCAAGACCACTTGACTTAGTTCACAGTGACGTGTGTGGTCCCCTAATCCGACCCACACCTGGAGGCAACAGGTACATAGTGACTTTCATAGACGACTATTCAAGATACACAATAAAAAAGAAAATGGGATTTTAACGGTGCAAGAAAACACAATGTATATCAAAAAGTTGAATTTTGTTTTTCCATTAAAAATATATAAATTTAGAAAAATGTATATATATATGAACATATAAAAATTAATCTATTTAACACTTGATAACCACAGGTATACAGACAAAATTAATCTTGACGTTTCGCCAATTTAACTGTCTTCTTCAGGAGATCTTTGTCAAGTATAACTGAAACATAAGATATACAGCATGAATAAACAATAATAATATACACAAATGAATTATCTTAACATAATAATCAAAACGCATTCACAAACAGAAATAATACAGACAAAAACCACAACAACTGCATGGGAAAATCTATACCTGCATATTATAGATTAAATAAATCAATTAGCTGAGTTTAGGATCCGGGATACTCTCAAAAATGAAGTAGATATGGTGACCACAGAGGAGAAGCTATAATAGATACAACACGGAACATCCATGTGCATAGACAGATGCATCTAGGGGAGAGGAATAATGCTATAAATTGAATAGGCAATAATATACAATTAATTCTACTGATAAAAGTCAACCAAGTAATTACCTAAAATAGCTTCCAAAGATCACTGAGAAATCAAAAAATGAGAACCCCAAGTAGATGCCGATGATACTGGCTATAAAAAGGGAGATTGAATATAAGAAAACCATAGATGAAACATTCATCAACAGAATCAATGACCCCCCTTAACAGAGCTGAATATAAATGAAAAAAATCACTACCTGAAAGATCCACCAATCAAGGAAATATAAAGGTGGAGAGAAGCCAGAGAATGGCCCAAACTGGTTAGGTAGGGCCGCCTCGAATCTATAGAAAGGAATTACTAGTTAGAGTTTTGCAATGAAAAAGGATATATAGTAACCAAATGGTTATATCCGGTTTAAATACCTCAATAAGAGCGCTGCCAGCAAAGCATCTCTCCCGATAGCAGCAGCTATAACAATAAAGCCAAAAACCAGGGCTTTATATAGCCATCTCCTCCCACGCCAATAGGACACCATAATTTGGCGCCAACTCTAGAGGCGGGAGGGCGCTTTCAGTTCCGGGTGTGAAAGGGCCATAACATTCACCGGAAGTGACGCGATCGGATGTAAGACCGAACGGAAATGACAGAAAACCGGAAACCAAGCGCTGGAAATGACGCTAGAAACACCAGACGCAGTGAAAATAAACTGTGGCTTTGAAAAGGATATTGCCAAGTCACCACAAGATGGCAGCCTGGAAATAACACTGAAAAAGAGATGTCAAAAAGGGTTTTTATCCGAATAAAAAACAAAGACTTAAAAAAGAGAGGGAGAATGTGCCTGTTGGAAATTAGGCAGAGTCAAATTACCTTGTAACACAGCCGGACGGCGTCAACTCAAAAACAAAATTATTGAGAAAGGGTTAGACGCCCTGGGCGCCCATATGGTCACTCATACTTCACAAGATTTCGATCCCTGATAAAAATAAATAGATCAGATAAAATAAAAATTTTAAGGAATTGATATTCATAAATGTGAAACACATTTAGCGCATACAGGTAAATATTGTCCACTGCAGTTAAATGGGCAAATCCGAGCATCTCTGCAGGAAATATACATAAATTTGAACAGTAAGAAAACATCAATAATTATACATAAACAAATTAGTTTATCTCAAGGTCATCTACAGAGAACATGGCCAATCTTTTTAGAGGAAGGGCTTGTAACTAATGGACTCATTCAGCCCTGGATATGTGGTGGCCAAAAGTGAATGAATCCACTTTTGCTTCCCTTTGCAAGAGACATTTGTCCGGATCCCCCCCTCTCTCATTTACAGGGATGTGCTCCAGAGCAAAAAACGTCATTTTGATTAAATCAAAGGAATAGTAAAGACCACTGTGTCGACTTATCAGGGTTTCCATTTTTTTCTTTTGAATAAGGGAAACATGGTCCCTTATTCTATGGAAAAGGGGTCTCTTGGTTTTTCCACCGTAATAGGCACCGCAATCGCATTTCATGAGATATACAACGGCAATTGATTGGCAGTTGGTAAAAAATCTAGGCTTGAAAATTACCCCATTAGGGAGAAGGATATCAGTGGTATTATACAAAAATTTGCAAAAGTCGCAGCGGCCACAAGGGGCCGCACCTTTTCGTAAGATCTTATTAGTGGAGGATTGTAAGTGGCTGTGGACCAATTGATCTTTAATGGACCTGGACTTTCTGTAAGTGATTTGCGGATATGGTTGAATGTACTTGGAAATAACTTTGTCAGCAGATAGTAATGGCCAGAATTTGTTAATGATATTCCTGACTTTTTGGTGTTCTCCAGAAAACCTGGTAATTAGACGTACCTGCTGACCTCTTGGTTTAATTTTCCTAGAATGAATGAGATCACTTCTATTTTTCATTTTGGCTCGTCGATAAGCCTTTTTAAGAACTGAGCGACTTTAGCCCCTATTTAACAATCGAGATTGTAAGGCCTTGGCTTCTGTTTCAAAATCACGTTCCAAACTACAATTTCGTTTGATTCTCGGATACTGGCTGTATGGTATGCTCTGCACTAAGGATTTTGGATGCGAGCTGGTAGCATGCAAAATTGTGTTGCCAGCAGATGGCTTTCGAAAAAGTGATGATCCTAAAGTGCCATCTGGATTTACATAAATGGAAATATCCAAAAAATGTATGGTTTGTTGATTACAGGTCATAGTAAATTTCAAATTATAACGATTATTTGTTAGTTTGAACATGAAACTTAACAGATCTTGTCTAGAGCCCGTCCAGACGACAAAGATGTCGTCGATGAATCAACGCCACACAAGGACATGTGAAAAGTAATCTTGAAATTCATCAGAAGTAAAAATCTCCTGCTCCCACCCCCCCAGGTACAGATTGGCGTACGATGGGGCACACTTGGTCCCCATCGCAACACCCTGCACCCAGAGGTAGTGGGAGCGTAAACAAAAGTAAATCCAAAATAAATTTGTTATATTTGGAGGCCCCAGGTCCACGTTCGGATAAGAAACCCTCTACAACTCGAACCCCCCACTCATGGGGGATGGAGTTATAGAGGGCCTCCACATCAATGGCTACTAGCCATGATCCCTGTGGTATACATAGACCATCAATAGATCTAAGAAGGTCTGCCGTGTCTTGTATATAGAAGCTTAGGGAGCCAACATGCGGTTCTCAGTTACCTGAAGAAAAACGCACCAAACTCCAAAACAGAGCGTTTGAAAGTATCTTCGTTGTATACAGTTACAATGTCAAGAGTTACAGAATCCTAAATCCCAAAACAGACAAGATTACCATTCAGGATATGTGGATGCTGGCTGGGCAGGAGACACCAGTGACAGAAAATCTACCAGTGGCTACTTATTTTTTGTCAGGAGGTGCCATCAGTTGGACTAGTAAAAAGCAACTCTATGTTACACTGTCATCTACTGAAGCAGAATACATTGCTGCAGTGCAGGCAAGCCAAGAAGTTATATGGCTGAGACAGCTATTAACAGATTTGGGTCAACCACAGTTGGGACCAACAGAAATCTATGAGGACAATCAAGGATGCATTGTACATGCACAAATGGAAGGAGTTAATTCAAGAACCAAGCACATTGATGTGAAGTTCCACTTTCTTAGGGATCTTCAAGAGCAAGGTCTTCTTGAGTTACTTTATTGCCCAACCGAGGATATGACAGCGGACATCCTTACAAAGCCCCTGACCGCTGAAAGACATTCAAGGCTTACAAAGAAGATAGGTTTAACAGACTAAAGCCGTGTACACACGATAGGTTTTACCGATGAAAACAGTCCGATGGACTTTTTTCATCGGACAAACCTATCGTGTATGTGCCCCATCAGTCTTTTTTCCATCCGTGTTTAAAAATAGAACATGTTTTAAATTTATCCGATAGTTAAAAAACCGATAGCAAATTACTATCGTCTGTGGGGAACTCCATCGGATAAAAAACCCACGAATGCTCAGAATCAAGTCGACGCATGCTCAGAAGCATTGAACTTCATTTTTCTCGGCTCATCGGAGAGTTTTACGTCACCGCGTTTGGAACGGTCGGTTTTTTGACTGATGGTGTGTAGGCAAGACTGATGGAAGTCAGCTTCATCGGTTTTCCGATGGAGAAATCCATCGGTTTAAAAACCATAGGAAATCCGATTATGTGTACAGGGCTTAAGCCTTAGTTGTTGAGAAGGGGTGTTGGAGATACAACAAACCTTCAGCTTAGCCTATTGACTGCAGTTCAGAAAAAGGACACAAGATGTCGCTTATGCTCAGTGATATGCTATGCTATGTATTTTTCTATGATGTGTTGTATTTCTTGTACATAGTGATGTACTTGTTGGTTGTATGGATATTAAGGGGAACCCTGCATCCAAGTTTAAAAAAAGCCCTATATACTCTGAACAGCAGTATACAGGCGGTGCAAACAAGACAGGGACTGTAGGTTTGTTCTTAAGTAGAATCTGTTTTTAATTTGGAACAGGTACATTTTTTAAGTGTAGCTCCAGCCCAAAAATCTATTTTTAAGCTTTTGGAAAACATAGGGAAGGGTTATCAACCCTGTAACATTTGTTTTGCTGTCTTCTAAAAGAAAGAGTTTTTTTGGGACTTTAAATGAGGCAGGGATCAAAGGGGTCACTGCCTCCATCCCTAATCAGATATGGATTATAGAGGAGGGAAGGGGGAGTACAATCATTTATAGCATACATTGGGCATACAGCCTCTTTTTTGATCGCAATTATGTTTTTAATTGTCTGTTACTAGCATCATGCGATTTCTGTACTCATTATGTTAAATGCACATCAAGCTATGTGGTTTTATGTATTTGTTTTGTAAACGTCGGAACATTCATGGTTGAGAGGCTGTATGCCCAATGTATGCTATAAATGATTGTACAATGCAAAATAAATCCCACTTTTTCTACTCGCTTGACTATTCAATTTACTGCTGTGTGCTTCATATAAAGTCCCACCTCTTCCCCTCCCCCTTCCCTCCTCTATAATCAATATTTGTTTTGCTGTCTGTGCAGTGTGCACCTGTTCAGAACATTTCACCTCACTTTCTGTCCCAATGACAAATGTTTTTGGAAAATTTGGGTTTTTTATTGAAACAAGGATTGGTGATAAAGCATCAGTGGAGAGGAGACACTTTTTTCCCATATTAACTCTTACAGGAGAGAATTTCCCTTCCTAGGGGTAGATTTCCTCTCACTTCCTGTTGTATCCTTCCGTTTGCAAGTAGGAGTCGTTTGTAAGTTGGATGTTTGAAAGTAGGGGCCTGCCGTATATACTCTGCAGAAATTTGGCCCTTAGGTGTTGGTGTTGCCAAAACAATGTAAGCCCTCACAGTTACTCTTGGTGGACGCTGGAACGCCTTGCTGTGAACTATTATATCAAGAATTGTAATTACATGGCATTGTTGAACAGTGGTAGGAAAAATTGGGCCTTTGGTGGTGGTGGTGGTGGTGGTGGTGTTGCCACAACACTGTAAGCCCTCACAGTTACTCTTGATGGGCGCAGGAATGGGCCCTGCTGTGAAATATTAGATCAAGAATTGTAATTACATGACCCTGTTAAATGGGGGCATAAAAATTGGGCCTTAGGCACTGGTGCCACTACACTGCAACCCCTTACAGATACTGTAGTTGGAGCGCAGCAATGAGCCCTGCTGCAAAGTTTTGCATCAAAAATTGTAATTAGATGTCCCTGTTAAACAGGGGCTGAAAAATTGGGCCTTAGCCACTGGTGGCGGTGCCCAGAACCAAAAATGTTCTTACAAGCTATCAGCATGATCATTGAGGAGGAAGAGGATAGTCTCTCAGCATAACAGGATAGTCACTCAGCATTAGCATAGTCAGTCTTGAAGGGATCTGACATTTCAAAAAAAATTATTCGGTTACATCAGCATCAGGTGCTCGGTAGCTGCTGGTGATCCAAGACTGATTTATTTTTATGAAGGTCAGTCGATCGACCGAGTCGGTGGACAGGTGCACCCTGTGATCGGTTACAAAGCCTCCAGCAGCACTGAATTTGCATTCCGAAAGAACGCTGGATGCAGGATAGGCCAGTAGCTCAATTGCATACTGTGCAAGCTCTGGCCAGTGATCCATCCTCAAGACCCAGTAACCCAGAGGATTTTCGGTGGGAAAGGTTTCCAAGTCTGATCTTGCCCCTAGGTATTCCTGCACCATGTAAACCAGACGCTGGTGATGGATGCTGTAACTGATCATACCTTGGGGCTGCGTACTAAAAAATTGTCTGAACGCATCGGTCAGACGGCCACCTTCTCCACCGCCCCTTCTTTGACTGACTGAAGCCTCAGCAACACGTTGTCCAGGACCAGGAATTTGTAACCTCCCAGTCTCTGGGAACGCGTTGCACAGACCTTTCTGCAAGGCCTCCCGAAGATGCTTCATCCTCTGCTCCCTCTGCGATGGCAAGATAAGGTTCGCAACCTTACCCTTGTAATGTGGATCAAGGAGGGTTGCCAGCCAGTAATGATTCCTCTCCTTGATCGCACGAATACGAGGATCCCTCTGCAGGCTTTGCAGGATCAGGGAGGCCATGCAGCATAGGTTTGCTGAGGCATTTGGTTCGGAGTCCTCTGGGTCACTCAGGACGACATGATCCGCAGCCACCACCTCCCAGCCACGTACAAGTCCATGGGTGTCTTGGGACTGTAATTGATCCCTTGAAGACTGCTGCTGCTGATGCTGAGTGCTAGGCTCCACCTCCATGCTGACACAATCCTCCTCCTCCTCCTCGTCCTCTTCCTGTGTGATAGGCGGGCCAGCAGAAACACTGTCTGGATAAAGGGGGCCTTGAGAGGTAAGGAAGTCCTCCTCTTCCTGCCTCTGTTCTGCCTCAAGTGCCCTGTCCATTATTCCATGCAGCGTGTGCTCCAACAGGTGGACAAGAGGGACAGTGTCACTGATGCATGCAATGTCACTGCTCACTATCCTCGTGGCCTCCTCAAATGGTGCCAGGACAGTGCATGCATCCCTGATCCTGGCCCACTGGCGTGGGAAAAAAAATCCAAGCTCCCCTGACCCTGTCCTGGTGCCATGTTGCAACAGATACTCATTGATGGCCCTCTGCTGCGTGTGCAGCCGCTGCAGCATGGCCAACGTAGAGTTCCACCTGGTGGGCATGTCACAGATTAGGCGGTTCTTGGGCAGGTTGGATTCCTTTTGCAGGTCAGCCAGCTGAGCACTGGCATTATATAACCAGAGGAAATGCCCACAGAGTTTCCTGGCCTTCTTCAGGACCTCCTGTAAGCCCGGGTACCGCTGCACCACCAAGTTCAGGACGTGAGCCAAACAGGGCACATGGGTCAGTTGTCCCTGTCGGAGGGCGGAGAGGAGCTTGGTGCCATTGTCGCAAACCACCTTTCCTGGCTTAAGCTGGCGTGGCTTCAACCACCTCTGAGCCTGCCCCTGCATAGCTGACAGAATCTCTGCCCCAGTGTGGCTCTTGTCCCCCAAGCACACCAGCTTAAGCACCGCTTGGCATCTTTTTGCCTGCGTGTTTGCGTAGCCCCTTGAACGCCTACTGAGCACCGGTGGTTCAGAGGACAAATCAGCACAGGAAGAGGCTATGGAGGAAGAAGAAGAGGAGGGGGTGGAGGAGAGAGGTGTGTCAGAATCACCAGTAGTAGCATTTTGGAGGCATGGTGGCGGAACAACCTCCAACACTACTGCACCTTGTCCTGCATCCTTCCCAGCTGCCAGCAGAGTCCCCCAATGCGCCGTGAAAGATAGGTAACGTCCCTGTCCATGCCTGCTGGACCATGAGTCAGCGGTAATATGCACCTTACCACTGACCGCCCTGTCCAGCGAGGCCAAGACATTGCCTTCCACATGCCGGTAGAGAGCCGGAATCACCTTCCGTGAAAAAATGTGGCGTTTGGGAACCTGCCACTGAGGTACCGCACATTCCACAAACTCACGGAGGGGGGCAGAGTCTGCCAACTGAAAAGGCAGCAGTTAAAGTGCTAGGAATTTAGCCAAGCTAGCATTCAACCGTTGGGCATGTGGATGGCTGGGAGCGAACTTCTTTCGGCGGTGCAGCAGCTGGAGCAGGGAAATTTGCCTAGTACAATCTGATGTTGGTGTTCCGATAGCAGATTGCCCGCAAGTACTTGGCTGTGACACACCTAATTCTACACCTTCAATACCTGTGGTATTATTAGTAAGAGAACACCAGCAATTGTCTTCAGTTAGTTTTAGGTGCACACTGTGCAGAGGACACAGTACACTGACTGAAAATTCTGCAGTTGCCTGCCTGTGGTATTAATAGTAAGAGAACACCAGCAATTGTCTTTAGTTAGCTTTAGGTGCACACTGTGCAGAGGACACAGTACACAGACTGAAAATACTGCAGTTGCCTGCCTGATGTATTAATAGTAAGAGAACACCAGCAATTGTCTTCAGTTAGCTTTAGGTGCAGATTGTGCAGAGGACACAGTACACTGACTGAAAATACTGCAGTTGCCTGCCTGTGGTATTAATAGTAAGAGAACACCAGCAATTGTCTTCAGTTAGCTTTAGGTGCACACTGTGCAGAGGACACAGTACACTGACTGAAAATACTGCAGTTGCCTGCCTGTGGTATTAATAGTATGAGAACACCAGCAATTGTCTTCAGTTAGCTTTAGTTCCACACTGTGCAGAGGACACAGTAAACTGACTGAAAATACTGCAGTTGCCTGCCTGTGGTATTAATAGTAAGCGAACACCAGCAATTTTCTCCAGTTAGCTTTAGGTGCACGCTGTGCAGAGGACACAGTACACTGACTGAAAATACTGCAGCTGCCTGCCTGTGGTATTATTAGTAAGAGAACACCAGCAATTGTCCTCAGTTAGCTTTAGTTGCACACTGTGCAGAGGACACAGTAAACTGACTGAAAATACTAATAATACAACAGGCAGGCAGCTGCAGTATTTTCAGTCAGTTTACTGTGTCCTCTGCACAGTGTGCAACTAGAGCTAACTGAAGACAATTGCTGGTGTTCTCTTACTGCAGTTGCCTGCCTGTGGTATTAATAGTAAGAGAACACCAGCAATTGTCTTCAGTTAGCTCTAGTTGCACACTGTGCAGAGGACACAGTAAACTGACTGAAAATACTGCACAGTGTGCAACTAAAGCTAACTGAGGACAATTGCTGGTGTTCTCTTACTAATAATACAACAGGCAGGCAGCTGCAGTAAGAGAACTCCAGCAATTGTCTTCAGTTAGCTTTAGTTGCACACTGTGCAGAGGACACAGTAATCTGACTGAAAATACTGCAGCTGCCTGCCTGTGGTATTATTAGTAAGAGAACACCAGCAATTGTCTTCAATTAGCTTTAGTTGCACACTGTGCAGAGGACACAGTACACTGACTGAAAATACTGCAGCTACCACAATCACCTGCCTGCCTGTCAGTATATTAGGAAGAAAATATATAACGGGAACGGATATAGCTAAACTGAATACAGTGTGTATATATGTGTGTGTGTATATATATATATATATATATATATACACACACACACACACACACAACACCTAGGATGCATATATATACTAAATACACTGACTGCAGCTAACTGACTTGCCTGCCTGCTCTATCTAACTCAAATGAAATGACACTGTCTCTCTTTCTCTCTCTCTCTCTCTATCTCTCTCCGCCGCCGCAACACTACACAAGGCCGCCACGCAGGCGGCCTTATATAGTGTGGGGCATGTACTAAACCCCCTGAGACATAATTTGCCAAAGCCACCCTGGCTATGGCCAATTATGGCTCTCCGTTCTTACCGCGCTGTGATTGGCCAAAGCCTTCGGGTCATAGTGCATGCTTGGCCAATCATCAGCCAGCAATGCACTGCGATGCCGCAGTGAATTATGGGCCATGACGCGCCACTCGAATTTGGCCTTAATGTTCGAAATTCGGCAAACGGCCGAACAGACGATGTTCGAGTCGAACATGAGTTCAACTCGAACTAGAGGCTCATCCCTAGTCCTGGGTTATCCCATCACCAGATCCTCAGCAATGCCAGTGAGGACATGCTTGGCTGTCATAGTGGTTCTGTCAGCAGCGTGTTGTGTTCAGCAGCCTGTCTTTAACGTGTTTCTGTCATAGCGTGTTTCTGTCAGTAGCGTGTTCTGCCATCGTGGCTCTGTCATCAGTGTTCTGTCACAGCAGCTCAGTCTTTAGCATGTTCTGTCATGGCGTGTTTCTGTCATGGCGTGTTTCTGTCATGAAGTGTTTCTGTTAGTAGCGTTTCTGTCATGGCGTGTTTCTGTCAGTAGCATTTCTGCCATCTCTGTCATTAGTGTTTCTGTCACAGCAGCTCAGTCTTTAGCGTTTTCTGTCATAGCGTTTTTCTTTCATAGCGTTTTTCTGTCATAGCGTTTCCTGTTACAGCGTTTCCTGTCTCTGCGTTTCCTGTCAGCACGTCGGTGCCAGGCAGGTTCGGCATACACCGGTAGCCATTTTTTCTTCATTCGTTTCCATGTTTCATCTTACTTTTCGTAGGTTCTTTGCAGTCCTGGTTCAGTTGGCTAGGGCTCACATCTCAGGATCTGTCACGTCTACAGATCCATACGGGCTGAGGTTTCGTTTTTAAATGATCGTTGTCCACAATCTTCTGTTACATCACGTCTTACGATGCATTAATTTCATTACACCTGCAGGACTACCCACCATGGTCTGTGGGTTCAGAGGTCCTGAGTATTTGGTTTCAACGATCTGTCGTTGCCCAGCAGGTTACTTGCGCTCACTCACGTCATACACCGGGGGGGGGGTCGTCATCAGGTTCATTCACATGCTGTGGTCCCACCATCACTGCTCATGTCTTCACACTTGGGTAGGCACAGAGGGGGTTGTGTTTTCTTTCTGTCAAAGCGTGTTTCACTCCAGCGTGTTTCAGTCATAGCATGTCTTAGTCAGTCGTAGCATGTTCTGTCATAGCTTGTCGGTGCTACGCAGTCACGGCACACACAAACAGCCATTGCATCTTCGTTTGTTTCCTTGTCTCGTCATTCCTTTCTTTAAGGTTCTTGCATACCTGGGTTAGCCAGGGCTCACATCTTAGGATCTGTCACGTCTACAGATCCATACGGGCTGAGGTTTCTTTTTTAAAATGATTGTTGACCACAATCTTCTCGCCCGTATACCATACGTCATACGTGCCGTTCATTCTTACGCCTATACAACTACCCACCACGGTCTGTGGGTACACCGGCCCTAAGTGTTACGTTTTTAATTACCTGTCTCTGCGCTGCAGGTTACTCGGGCTCACTTACTACATACACTAGGGTGGGAGCTGTCATCAGGTTCATTCACGCACTGAGGTCTGGTCATTTCTGCTCAGGCAGGTACAGAGGGGAGGTGTTCTCATGTCTGATTGTCTGTTGTCATTTTCTTTGTGTTTCCTAGGGTTGGGCATGCCATACATCCTGGGAGCAACGTATTCACGTTCATCCCTTCAACTCCATGTGAGGATTCTGAGCATGGTAGTGCTCCGTTGCACAGGAGTTGGTCCATACTTAGCTCTGCAGAGCAGTGCGTCATGACAGGGGTTTCCTTTTCCAGGCACAGCAGGGAAGGTGGTACGCGTCAGTTTCCAATTCCATCCTAGCTACTCCACACACCAGCATGGAACATGTTCTGGGCTTTATTCTTAAGCGCAGTTTCATGCGGGTCAAACAGGCTCTCCACAGCCTCTTACAATTACAGGACAGGATGGAGGTGTTCAAAACTCGCTCGGTCAGAGGCGGGGTGTCAGCACGCCCTGCAGGCAAGATCAGCATCTCCTTAGTTCACCGGTCTTGTCAAGCCTTTTGGGTTCAACATGTCTGAGCCGAGCATGTTTCTTGTCAGGGGCTGTGTTGGAATCTTTCATCCCCGGGCCTCGGGTAGCCCCTGCCGGGAGTATTTTTCAGGCCCACACGCGGGCCTCATCACTATCTTGTCGTAGTCTTTTGTAGGTAGCATCTTGGCGTCAGCAGTCATGCTTTCGTTGTCGATTAGTTACTAGGGGCAGTATTTTCCAGGGGGAGCTTGGTCTGGTTCTTCACCTGTGTTCCGAAGAGGGTGGGTCGGCCCACCGGGGTGTCCAGTGGCTAGTTTCAACATTGTTGTTACATTTTGGCTGTCTCTTTCCTGTGGAGATATTTTCATCGGAGTACTCGTCTATGGAGTCGTCGCTTCATCGCTTTCCACAGTTTGGGAGGCTGGCATTGGCCATCCAAGCTGATTTCACCGATGCTTGAAGCTTTCATCAGACCTGCCCGCTGCCAGGGCAGTTTAGCAGCATTAGTGTCGTTTCACTGCTGGGTTACCCTTGGGTCAAAGCAGTCCATACTTTGACACCAACGTCCCCTTGTCGGCCCACTATGGTAGGTCCGGGCCGATATCATCTTTTGGTGCTAATCTCTTGTTTGCAAGGTTGCCTGGTCCACTGGGCAGGTACGTCAGACCTTTCATCTTTTGTCCGATCCCCAGCCTGTTCCAAGGGGGGCTCAGTCACTCGGGTATGCTGTATCATGCCATGATATTTATTCCTCAGGGTGGAGTCTGGCCCTCCTTCCCCTGTTTCAGGACTCCGACGCGATTGTCAGATTGTAGGCAGAGGCGATTGAATCATGCGGGTCTGGTTTCTGTGTGTTATCGTTGCATATCACTACAGCATGTTGGCCTCATCTGTCAACACCAGCAAACTCATCTTTCAGGTATACAGCTCTTAGACCCCTTCACTCCTGTCAGTTTGTCCATTTTTATCAGCTCACCCTCTCAACCTCCCCATACCAGGTATGGTCATTTAGGCTAGGGGTTGTGGGTATTTCACAGAGCTACTTGTCAACGTCCGGTTTTCAAGTGTTCAACCTTTGCATTATTTCACAGGGCTACTCGGGTCAGTCCTTGTTCCCTTTTCCCCCACGTATCCTCCCGCCAGAAGCAGTTCGTTCCCATGCCCGTGTTTTCTCGAAAGTAGGCTTAATCCAATCAGTTACGCGACATTCATTTTGTTTCTGGGCAATTTCGCAGGTTCCAAACGGGTGGGGTCCCTTCTTATTGTCAATTCATAGGACGCTGGTTTCCTGCTGTCATAGCTGTTAAATACCGTATCCATACACTGAGGCCACCCGGGCGTGCGCCACTCTACCAGACGGATGGTTACCTGCCCTTCTTCTAGCTTTCCATTCACACCTACTTCCATGTATTTTTGCCCTCTTTTAGGCATACTGACCAGCTAGACTAAAGCCTAGTACACACGGTCGGACTTCCATCTGACTTTTCCGTGTTTTTTTGTCTGAACAGAGTTGGCCGTGAACGCCCATAGCATACACACGCTCTGACTTTTTAGCCAACAAACATGAATGTAGTGACGTTTCAACGTTCTGACAAACTTTCAAAAGAGGATCCTTAAATTTACGGCCGTCACGCTCTGGTCTCGTTCTGCTAATCACGAGGTAGTGACGGTTTGGCGTCAGCAGATTCGTTCTGTTCCTTTACGTTCGTGTCTTTAATCCTCCGTTCTTTCTTGCAGATGTTGAGGAACGCAGAGAGAGAGCGTGCTATCTATAGCCTGGGAGTTGTGGCCATTTCTCATGGTCAGGCCAGGTCAAGGGGTAGGAGGAGAACGATATGGTGCAAAACTTGGTTGCAGCAACGCGACCAATTGTCACACATGACGTTGCTGAGAGAGTTGAGGGAGAATAATCCCAATGATTTCAGAAACTATCGCAAGATGTCTGACTCATGCTTCCAGCACCTGTTGTCCTTGCTGTCCCCCTACATTCGGAAGCAGGACATCTGCATGAGGAGTGCTATTCCTGAAGAGCAAAGGTTTATAGCAACTCTGCGCTACTTGGCGACAGGGAGAAGTCTCCAAGACCTTAAATTCACCACAGGTATTTCTCCCCAGGCTCTTGGCTATATTATACCTGAGACCTGTTGTTCAATTATTCAAGTTCTGCAGAAGGAATATATTCAGGTATGTAATGTGATCTTATTTCCAATTCTATATAGTTTTTATAATTAATTATTTGATTCTGTCTGTTTGCTTCCATGTTTAGCCAGAATTTTTTTGGCTCTGAATGTCCTTTATGTAGATGTTTACTTTATTTTCCCAGTCCTCCATGCATATATGTCAGCACTTACCTCCACAGCATGCTTCCCTTGGCACATCCACAGTTTGATCATATTTAAATTAGTTAAATTTTGTTAGTGGATTACTCTAAACACCCCCTAAACTGTGTCACATTATTGTTCTTATTTCTTTAGATTTTTTTTTTTTTTTTGCCCACAGAAAATAGTTTAGAACCCTCCCTCCCCTCCCCCAAATGCAGAATCAACTGATCCAACTACTATTTGTATGCATTTTTAATAATCCATTCTCCCTATTAATTTGTGAATTTATAGAAATGTTTATTCATTAATTTTAAAAAGTATGTAGTCACTAGCATGTAGTATACTTTTAATTGTTACTCATCACGTTTTTTAATGATATTTAATGTATTTTAAAAATGTATATCTTCAATTAGATCTAATGCTATTTTTTTGGGGCACATTGTGCTGTTTTATTTTAATTATAAGGGCTTTTCCAGTATTGTTTTATTAGCCCTTGTTTCGGTAAATTACGAGTTCCTTTATTTGGATGTGGGCATCAATGGGAGGCATTCTGATGGTGGGGTGATGCTCCACACCGAATTCAATACACGCCTGCAGAACGGAACTTTGAATTTGCCCCCTGCCCAGGACAATATTGAGGGCATGAATTTCGTGTTCCTTGCAGATGATGCATTTGCTCTGGGGCCTCATTTACTGAAGCCCTTTCCGATGAGGAACTTGACTCCCGAGCAGCGCATCTACAACTACCGGCTATTCCGTGCCAGGAGGGTTGTAGAGAATGTGTTCGGAATTCTTTCCAACAGATTCCGCCTTTTTTTAACCGCTATCAATATGGCGGAATATAAAATTAACCATGTAGTCTTGTGTTGCTGCATTCTACATAATTATTTGCGTAGACATGGCACAAACTATATTGGTACAGTGGCTCAAGATCCCACCTCAGGTGGTATGGCAGCTGAAGAGCCAGTGATGCCAGCTCTGCAAACTGGTGGAGTTGGGCATTCCTCCGAAACTGGACGTATAGTGAGGGAAGAATATAAGGCCTACTTTGTGGGTAGTGGGGCAGTGCCCTGGCAAGATAATCTTGCCGATAATGTTTAAGATTCCCCTTTTTTTTTCTTTATTAAACACCAATATACCTGAAAAACTGTTGTTTGTGTATATTATTTTTAATTATTCTTCTAATGAAATTGTTACGTTTTTTAGTTTATTTGACAAACAAGAATTGTAAAGTATTACCTCAAAAACTTGCCTTGGCATATGTAGTGTATTTAATGTTGTGCTGTGGCTCTGCTACACCCATTTTCAATTACACTGTCAATGTAACTACACCAACTTAACAAATATACTTTTCTTCTTAATCATATAAATAAGAAGCCACACATAGGAACGATTCCAAATATTTACTTTCACAACCCCAAAATATTTTAGTTCTGCTTTAACAACAAAACAGGATTTTATTTTATTTTTGGGTTTGGGGGTTTGTTCTCAACTTTGAGGTGGGTAAACATGTATTTTAGAAAGCACAGCAATACACATCCCAAAATCAGTACCTAACAAATGTTCATATTTTCTTGAAAAAGGCCATACGAGACATTTCGCAGGAGAGTCAGGACGACCACAGGTCCTTTTTTTAATCTGCTATGTAGAGAGCGTCCTGACTCTCCTGTAGTCCAAGGGAGGGGGCGAGCACGACACTTAACACCAGAGAGCAAGGCACACATTCCAGTGTTGATTCCAGTCAGAAGAACAGTAAATGATGATTATTCTAGGAGAAATTCTTGACATTTCTATTTAGAAATGTTAAGGATGAGGTCATTAAAGGAGGTCTGCAGTAAGGTACAGTTATATTTTAAAGATACTAAAATCTTTAATTTACAACCCCTTTAAGTGAATTGTCATGCGATTCCACATGACAATTCACATTAAAAGACACATCATATGGCATTGTTGTTTCCTACTCTAAAATCCAAGCATATACATGGAACTATTTTTCTTTATAAACATAGCAATAATCATATTATGTGCTTAAAAGTAGAGTCCAAAAAGTATCAAAAAATAAACTATCTTAAAATTTAGCTAACAGGTCGACATAATCCTGCATACGCCTCTGAACACCAGTGGCAGCCTCCTTTATTTTTTCTAGTTCAGTCATTGCCTGCAGAATATCAGCAGTGATCCGTCCAATTGTGCATCTTGGTAGTTCGTGGCCTTTGAAAAATATAAAACATACAAATGGGAATCAAGGACAAGTGGCTGTGGCCCTACAAAAGTGAATTATGTCAACATTAATAACCCTGCCGATTGTGGCAAATACTTCCTTCCAATCAAATTCGGATTACCAAACCTTCTTGTTCTTCAGACACCTACACTACTAGGAATGTACACACTGTAGCTACTCTAGAATCTTGTCCCTGGTGCCTGTGTCTCCAACAATTGTTTATCTATGAACATTGCCATCTCATTGCACCTTCTGTCTACTTCTACATTAAATTCTTCAATGCACTACCTAGTTTGCCTCTGTGTCTGGCTTTCCTTTTTTGCTAAAATTAAACAATCACTAGACATGTCTATACCAGTTGTGTTGCGGCAATATATGGCGACATCTGAACGCTCCCACTCTGTCTTGTAACGCCACTGAAAGACAATACACAGATTCATGCATTGCATGAATCTGTGTCTTGTTGCCCCTTCCAAACAATCTTCTGATGGATGGTCTCCTGTTGAGTACAGGACATCTTAATTTAGTTAATAGCAGTGGTTGTGTTTTGGAAGTGTCTATATCAGAGCAAGTGGCTCTGATAGATAGGCTTTACTGTTGAAAAGACCTCACACAGTAATTGAAATAAAAATATTAGACAAGGTATCACACAGTGATCTTTTTAAAAAAAAATCAATGACATGCATCTCAGCCAATCATGATCATTGTATATTGTTACCGGTGACAGCGGCGTTGCAAGCAAGGTGCAGGGGGTGCGGTCCGCACCCGGCTGACACCCATGGATAGTGGCACAGCGCTAACACCGGCCACCCACTGACCTGTGCCGTGGCTTGTGTCCCTCTGTGTAGCTAAATGAACACGCCGCCCCCTCCTCCTCTCCGTTTACATACACAGAGGAGGAGGAGGTGGAGGCCATGCTCGAGGGTCACACCGCTGTGTGTATGGTCATTTTGCTGCTCTGTAATGTAAGGGGGGGCTGCACTATGGCTGTGTTTGCACCAAGGGGGTAGGGCTGGAATTGAGGGTTGTCTGTAAATGATGGGGTGTCTGTACTGCTGGGGGGTCTGCACTGAGGTGAGTAAGTATTTACTGAGGGAGGTGGATCTATACTGCGGGAGGGGGGTCTGTAGTTAGTTGAGGGGGGTCTGTATTGGGAGGCAACGTGTGACACCAACCCTAGTGACGCCACTGACCAGTAACATCATTGGCTCAAGCAACATTGAGGGTGAGAGAAGACATCTAGTACTGAAGAAGGACATTGATGAGGCAAGGCTGGTAAATGCATGGCTGGGTGTAAACTGGCTTGATGTTTTTGCTAAAATGTTGCATTTTTATGTGACAAACTGTTGCCCTTTGGCCACAGTGGCTGCGTTTAATGGGCACAGTGGCCTAACTAGTTTCATTTTGTGCCACTTTGTTAGCGGCCCCCAAAAGACATCAAGTTAAATTATCAAAATAACACTGTCTACACATTTCAACACAATGGGGTTTTTTTACTAAAGGGAAATCCACTCTGCACTCCAAGTGCTATTGAAAATGCACTTGGAAGTACAGTCACTGTAGATCGCTGTAGTTCTGAGGGTAAGCTATGAAATAAGAGGAAGCTCTGCTGATTTTCACATCCAATTATGTGCGAGAAATATTTTCGAGTTTTGGGGGTCCTTGCATGTCCCCCTCAGATCTACTGTGACTGCACTTGAAAGTGCACTTTCTGTGCAATTGTATGGCAAAGTATATCATTGGGTATGGATGAAAATACAATATGTCAAAATTACTTACTGGGGCAAACAACAGGCTCAATTAAATCATCTTCAAGTTGGTGCACTACTCCACCCTCTGCATGACTTGTGTCTGGGGATGTGATGTCCACTGGAGGCTCTTTGCTGGGTCCAGCTCCATGATCCCACTCCTCCAAATTTTGGGCCTCAACACACTCACGTTCCTCTAAAAAATATAAACAAATATAACAAAATCAAATCACCCCAAATGCCAAAAATATGAGTTGAATCCCTGGAGGAGAATTATGAGACCAACCTTGCACTAGTGACAATGTTTTCTACAGACGAGTGGACGATCATGCGCAATTATCAAATAGTAAATTACAAATGTGCATTGTAAAGGTTAGATGATGTACTTTCAAATGATGACCAAAAACCCAATATGCACAGATGTTGCAAAAATGACATTTGACAAACAACACTCTTGTGTCCTATGGGATATGGGATCTAGGATGAACATTCGATCAGGCATGACTCTGTGTGACTGTGATCCCCAGGCCCTCTCCTCTACCCATCTATAGTCTTGAAAGGCGTCATTTAATGTGCAGTGATGATTCGCACAGCAGACCTTAAATATTAAATACCCCTTATTAAAGCTAACTATATGAGACCATGTCCTTGTGACAACCAAGAATATCCCCTGTCGGAGGAAAAAAAAATGTATTATATGTTTTACTTACGATTTGTTGATGATGCGGGCACTGTTGTCTCCCCTGTTGGGGCCTTGCCAAGGGAAGCCTCCCTTTCTCCCCTCTGGTGGCTTGTCTGCTGGCTTTCTCTGTGCCTTTTTCCTGTGAATTTAATTAGATACAGTATCTTAATTCTTGCTGCAAAAATGTGGAGTCAGAAATAATACGTTTATTCAAACATATTAACCTAAAAATATAAATTAGTTACCACATCTATGTTTGTGAAAAATTGAACATTACAAATCAGCTAATTCCAACCTAAAGATAATTACTACAGTCATGAATTTTGCTTACTTCTTTTGCTGATGATGCGGTGAATGGAGTCCAACTGTTCTTTCTCTCTGTGTTTTAAATCAGACCATCTTTTCCGAATTAGATTTTTCGTTCGTTTTACGCCATATTCACGATCCAATACCGCAATGACCTTCTCCAAAATATAGTCTTTATGGCTGTTGGGCCTGTCATAGTTCTCCTGCTTACAATCGTAGTCATACTTGTCAAAGATCCTCACCATCTCCACCATCTCCCCCTTGCTCATGGGGGTGGCCTTGTGTTTTATATATTCACCACCGCGGGGCCTGTTCTTTTTCAGTGCGGCATCCATCTTGTTTTCCCTCACAAATTTTTCTGCCGTTATGTCGCATGCAGGAAAAAGTCTGTTGGCACGCCCCAGCGTCATGACGTACTGAGAGCGGAGTTTGACGCATTCGCAGGGTATAAAAAGCCCTAACGACCGTTCGCCGCTCCGGACGCTGGAACTTAACCTTTGAGAAATGAAACTCAGACGATCGCATAGTCGAAAGAAAGGTACGCGAGAACTTTGTGACAGTGTGTGCAATGGACACATAGCATAAACATTCATTGAGTGCTGGGGCAGTTAGAAAAAGTGTACTAATGAGTATTGAATGCGCATTGAGCAGCGTCTCATGTGCAGGGGGCCTAATGACAAGATTTTAATTAACTAAAGGCAGGGCTGCCAACAGGGGGTACAGGCAGTACACCAGTAAGGGTCCTGGAGGCAGGGCCACCATCAGGAATTTAGGGGCCCCTTACACAGCTTCAGGCATGGGCCCCCTGGAGCAGAGAAGAACCGGGGTGGGTTTGCGGAGGCAAAAAATAGAGAAGCGGGGGGTGCTGCAAACTGAGGAGGGGGGGTGCTGCGAGCGTAATTTGGTGAGGTCAAGGGGCTTTGGGTGCTGACAAACACAAACTAACAAAATAAAGGGGGGGTTGCCATCCGGGGCCCTGGGGACATCCAGGCCCTTTACAGGTGTATTGCTTGTACCCCCTGATGGCAGACCTGCCTGGAGGTCCCTAGGGCACAGGATGGAATCACACCCTTTAAATTTACTTGTTCATCAGCATCCAAAGCCAACGCAATCTAAAACAATAGATGCGTCAGCAGACCACGCTTTTAACAAACGGCCGGAAGGCCACCACCCCCCGCTTCACCTAGGCTCCAGGGGGAACATGCCTGAAGCTGGTTAAGGGGATAAAACATTCATGATGGCGGGCCTGCATAAAGGCCTATATTCTAGAAGCAGGTTATGAGCTAGAAGATAAAAAGATTGTTTGGTCTTGTGTTCTTTCTTGCAGCCATCTGATAAAATTTACTAAACAATGAAGGGGACAGTTCTGAATACCCCCCAAATTCATGGCTGACTTCATCGAAAACTGCAGAAATCACGCCTGTCTGTGGCAGGTCAAACATAAAGACTATTCTAATAAAAACAAAAGGCAGGCAGCAATCGATCAATTGGTGGAATTGGCGAAGACTGTGTACCCCAGGGCAGACGAGACATTGTTGAAGACAAAAATTGGAGGCCTCAGGAGTATGTTCAACAGGGAGGTCAAGAAGATTGAGGAATCAGAGATGGGGAGCAGCAGCAGAAGACGTTTATGTCCCCAAGCTGTGGTACTTCTCAAGCCTGGGATTTTTGAAGGACCAGACTGTGCCACGCAGGCATCTTTCTACGCTACCCTCCACACTTCCCTCCACATCAGCTGAGGCGGATCCTACACAAGAGGAAGAGGAGGAGGAGGAGCTCAGCTTGCCCCAGGTATAGCATTTTCCCAAAAATATTTATATTGGAGAAAGTGAGGTAAATGTGTTGTTCTGATGCCAAAAAAATTATGCATGAAATTCTGTGGAAATGAGAAAAAAAACAAATGTAGGAAATAAACTCTTTTAAATATAAGGACAAATCCTGGAGTGACAATGCTAACCTTTGCTTTTTGAAGAAATTCTATTTTTGAGAAACAAAGGATGCTAAAATGGGTTGTGAAAATGTGTCCTACGACAAAATAATTGATAAATTATGTTTATTTTTCAGACCCAGGAAACTTTGCAACAAGACGAGGCCGGGCCCAGCAGCCAAAGCACTGAGTCCAGAGTGCCTACCCTGCGCCCTCCTAGCAAAAGGAAAAGGCACCACCTTGATGAGGCCACTGCAGAGTTCCTTAATCGGGCTACTGCAGTAATCACCACGGCACCCGATAGTGCCGAAGGATTTGGTTGCTTTACAGCCAACAAGCTGAGGGAGGTTGATGTGGACCAAAGGGAGCTATGTGAGGGGCTCATCATCCAGCTCCTCAGCAAGGCAAGAAAACGGGAGCTAACCCCTAAAACACATCTGTGTGATTTTGAACACACAGCTCCTCAAATTGAAACATACCCACCCCATCCACACTACCTACCCCATCCAACCTACCTACCCCATCCAACCTACCCACCCCAGCAAGCCAACCCACCCCAGCAAGCCAACCCAACCCAGCAACATGGGGGTCAGTGGCCACATCAGACCCCGGATCCCCAACAAGGCCAGTGGTCTGGGGAGTTTAGGGGCTACTAAACATTTCATTAGTATTTCTGAGTCAAATTTAATTTTGAATATCCAATTTGAGGCAGTCAGCCATAAATAAAAAAATATGATTTGAGTTGTGTAGGTAATGCACACTATAACAAAATGGCCTCAGCTGATGTAGATGGAAGTGTGGAAAGCAATGTACGTGGTTCAGTGTGGTATGCCACTATAATACCAGACCCTTGCTGGAGTACCACAGCCTGGGGACAGATATGTCTTCTGCTGCTGCTCCCCATCTTTTTGATTTCACTACCTTCTTTGAGCTCCCTGTTGAATGTACTCCTCTGGTGACCAATTCAAACATTAATTTTATATTTGTATGCCCTGGGGTACAGAGGCCTCACCATTTCCACCATTTGAACGATTGCTGCTTTCCTGTTTATAGAATTATATGCCATGATTAGTTATGTTTTCTTTGATTTACTAAACAAAATAAAATGATTGCATAAATATGAATTTTGTCTTTTATCATAATATTGTCTTTTTGGGAGTAGGCAGGTAAATTCCAAAAAATATTAAGGGACACAAATATAGTAGCTTGTAGTTTCAGCATCAAATACATAGGGGATAATCTGGTTGTGCTAAATAGAAAAAAATAAAATAAATATTATATGATTATAAAATATTAAACCAAAAATCTTTCAAGAAAGACGAAAGATGTAGTTTTAAACTAATTCCGTCAGTATCTACAGCTAAAATGCTTTTGGAATTATTAGGGCATTGTAAACAATACTAAAAATGTGCGCTGTATTAAAAAAGTTCATAATTGCCGCGTCACGAATGTGAAATCTCCATAACGAACGCTAGTTTTACAAGACTGAAGGCTCCCTCATTGCTTCGGAGCATGCGCGTTCGTACCTAGGACAAAAGTCCGATGGTTTTCTGTACACACGGTCGGACTTTGCTCCATCTGACTTTTGTTGGGCAAAAGTTGGTCCGTTTGCAGACCCAACTTTTGTCCGATAAAAAGCAAAAAAATCCGAAACAAGTTTGTCCGATGGAGCGTACACACGGTCGGATTGTTGGTCCAACTTGCTTAAAACGAAGTTTGTTGGGCAAAAGTCAGACCGTGTGTACGGGCCTTTAGGCACACCTCAGGCCTTGGTAGTTAGGGTATCGCATTTCCAAGTGAAGACTTTGACTACAAGTTTGAAGGCTGGCCGCAGGCTAGCCTGTATTTGTAGGAGGAGTCTGAGGGCTATCTATCCCTCCTCCTCTGACTGTTTCTGCGTCGGCTGGTTTCTGGGTTCCCACCTATTTCACATACTTATTCACATTGTTCATTTCTTCATAATCATACATTCAGGGTATGCCCTCTTTTAGGCATACTGACCAACTAGGCTAAGGCACACCTCAGGCCTTGGTAATTAGGGTATAGCATTTCCAAGTGAAGACTTTGACTACAAATATATATACACACTGTATATGAATATATATATATATATATATATATATATATATATATATATATTTTTTTACATAATTTGTCGGTATTTATTGCAGTGTTACTGTATATGGACCTGCATTCCATCAGCACTAAATCTGCCCTCCATTTGCCCCTCTTGTCCCTGTGGGTCATACTGCCACACCTCCCGGGGTGAGCATTCCTGATGATCTTCAGTCTCTAGTGTTGCTATGTTTAACCTGGAGCTGATTTGTAATTACTGGGGCTATCAATTGGCCCTGGTTCACCATCTGTTTGATTAAGTGATAGTTTCGTTTTGTTTTAACTTATATCTTGCAGACATATATTTTTCATCTACTCCAGAGGAAGTGAACAGAAATCCATGAAACACGTCGAGTTTTTGGATGCAACCTCTGATACAATCATGCACCAATATTTGGACTGTTTATGTATAATAATATTATGACTGTGAATACATTTATATTGAGATATAATTTATACATACTATAAATCATCCCAATATTATTTTAACTAGATTTTATTGTAATGCGATTTATATTTATGCAATAATGAATTTGCAATCATGTGTATCAATTATGTAGTAATTTGTATGTGATGCACCTCATGCAAATTTCCTGGGCAGCAGGCAAACAGGATAAGCAGAACTACTCTGTTCTTCAACACTGTATGGCTATTTTAGTTTCTAGACTTCATCCTACAGAAACCAGCAAACTCATGTCAATGATAAATAAATAGACCAATGTCTTATTCTTCTATGATTTCTCAAATAATCTGCTGCCTATATGAGAAGCAAAACGACATCACACTTCAAAACATTAACTTTATTAGACACAATTGCACAGTTAACAGTATGACCAGTATTAACCACTTCAGCCCCAGAAGAATTTACCCCCTTCCTGACCAGAGGACTTTTTGCGATTCGGCACTGTGTCGCTTTAACTGACAATTGCGCGGTCGTGCGGCTTTGTACCCAAACAAAATTGACGTCCTTTTTTTCCCACAAATAGCGCTTTCTTTTGGTGGTATTTGATCAGCTCTGCGGTTTTTATGTTTTGCGCTAAAAAGCAATATTTTTTACTTTTTGCTATAATAAGAATCCCCACAAAATATATAAAAAAACTAATTTCTTTCTCAGTTTAGGCCAATATGTATTCTTCTACATATTTTTGGTAAAAATCGCAATAAGCGTATATTGATTGGTTTGTGCAAAAGTTATAGCTTCTACAAAATAGGGGATAGTTTTATGGCATTTTTATTATAATTTTTTTTTTAGTAGTAATGGCGGCGATCAGCGATTTTTATCGTGACTGCGACATTATGGCGGACACTTTTGACACTATTTTGAGACCATTGTCATTTATACAGCGATCAGTGCTATAAAAATGCACTGATTACTGTGTAAATGACACTGGCAGGGAAATGGTCAAACACTAGGGGGCGATGAAGGGGTTCAGTGTGTCCTAGGGAGTGATTCGGTGGGGGGGCTGGGCTACAAGTGACATGACACTGATTACTGCTCCCGATGATAGGGAGCAGCAGATCACTGTCCTGTCACTAGGCTGAACAGGGAAATGCCTTGTTTACACAGGCACCTCGCTGTTCTGCAGCTCCGTGGCATCGAGTCCACGGGTCCCGCGGGTATGGTCACGGAGCATGCTGCGGCGTGCACGCGCAATTTCAAAGCAACGTACAGGTACGTTGCTTTGCGCAGCCGTGCCATTCTGCCGACTTATATAGTCGTTAGGCAGTCGGCAAGCAGTTAAAACAACAAAGTCAGTCTGCTAGACTAGTTTTACTTTCTGCCTCTTAAAGAGGCTATACAACTGTAACGGTACATCCGTATGGGCTGCTAAAAGTTGTGATCCACCTGTCACCCTGTCCAGCCCGGCGATCACTTCCCAATCACCTTGAGTCAATGAACAGTCCATATGTTTGTTTTTGTATTTTTATTGAGGGATTTGAACTTGGATAGGGATGGGAATTTATGGGATGCCCAGTAGAATTTTAGAACAGTCAGTTTGGGAAAGAACTATGTACACTCCTTGTACATGAAATTTCTTCAACTCCTCCTGCACAACACTTGCTTGCAGACTATCACTCCCTCTCTCCTGCACAACACTTGACATCATTAGGCCCAACACTGACTCGGTCAGGCCTTACAAGTTGCCATTTGTAGGCAGGGACCGCGGGTCTCTTTTAGTGTAGCAAAAATATATAGAAGGAAGTCTTTTAGTGCTAGCTGTCCTATGGTGGACTACTGCTCCCAGCAATCCCTCTTCAGGCCCTACCAGCCCTCCTGGCTTCACACTGGTGTGCGCAGCCTGTTGCATTAGGGTGTGCACCCCAAAGCTCAAACACACATGTGTGTGTAAAATATATATATATAATAAAACACACATACATACACACACACTGTACACACAAGCACACACACACTCTTATAAATAAATGTGAACAAACATTTTTAAAATGTATTAAAACATTTTTTTAACACTTAATTTTTATGTTTAACAACTAATTGTTCACACTAGTGGTTAGGGGCAGTAAAACTCTGTGATTGAGCCATGCTTTTACCACCCCTCAACCGCTACCACCTTTTTAGCTGTGGAGGCAGCGACTGGGCATGTTCACGTGCCACACCTGCAATTATACCCTGTTGTTTTCAGCAGGTATAGCACCCACTGACCATGACCCATTCAAGTGAAAGGCGTTACTCTGCAAGCAGCCCTCAACCATGTGCAGTGTGGAGTTCAAAGGGTAAAGCAGGTGGTGTGGAGGTGAAACAACTCCTCACTGCTTCTCAAATGCTCTCTGAAGAGTGATCTGCTTGCAGATCGCTCTTCAGAAATCAAAGCATTTGTGAATGAGCCCCTACATATTCCACAGCGCCCCCTCTCATCTGAGTTCTCCTTTACATCAGAGTCCACAGCATTTAACCTTACACAAGAGTCAATATCTTATATCACAGTTCCGCCCTTAAATTAGGGTTCTCAGAGAACCCCCCTTACATCAGAGTCCCCAGAATTCCCCTTCACATTGGGAAATCTGATGTAAAGAATGCTGTAGACACTAGTGTAAAGGGGGACTTCGATATATAAGAGGGTCTCTGGTCACAGAGTCTCCCCTTACATCAGAGTTCCTAGCATCCCCTCTTATATAAGGGTACCCATAGTCCCCACTTACATCAGAGCCCCCCTTTATGTACACTGTAAGTGTAAGGGGGGACTCAGGTGATCAGAGACCCCTTACATCTTCCCCATCAATGTACCCCTTTTCTCATCTGCCCCACCACTTTACCTCCCTGCACATCTGTCCACTGCCATATCCCTAGGCTCTTCTGTCTCACTACTGAATCACTTTTTCATCTGTCTTAACACTGAACTTATCTGCCCCACCAATGTAACCCACTTTCTCATCTGCCCCACAAATTCACCTCCTTTTACATGCCCCACTGCTTTACACCCCCTGCTTTTCTTCCCTAACACTGTACCTCCTGCACATCTGTCTCACCTCTGTACCCCCTGGTCTTCAGCCCCACCTCGGTACCCCCCTGGTCTTCAGCCACAGCTCTGTACCCCCCTGGTCTTCAGCCCCACCTCTGTACCCCCCTGGTCTTCAGTCGCAGCTCTGTACCCCCCTGGTCTTCAGCCGCAGCTCTGTACCCCCCTAGTCTTCAGCCGCAGCTCTGTACCCCCCTAGTCTTCAGCCGCAGCTCTGTACCCCCCTAGTCTTCAGCCGCAGCTCTGTACCCCCCTGGTCTTCAGCCGCAGCTCTGTACCCCCCTGGTCTTCAGCCCCACCTCTGTACCCCCCTGGTCTTCAGCCCCACCTCTGTACCCCCCTGGTCTTCAGCCCCACCTCTGTAAAGCATGCTGGGACTTGTAGCCCCATCACAGGCTGTAATGCTCCTGCAGAGCATAATGGGACTTTTAGTTCTATCATAGGCTACAATGAAAGTGCATAGCATGCTGACACTTGTACAGTAGTTCTATCACAGGCTGCAATGGAGGAGCAAGGCATGCTGGGACCTGTAGTTCTATCCCAGGCTGCACTGAATGTACATCGTTTTAGTTTCCCCCTTCCAAATCCCAGCCAATCTCTCCCCCTCCTTCCTGTCAATAAAGCATGAAAAAGTTTCTACAGACCTGAAGTCAGCATGTGTTCCTCCTCCTCCTCCCCCTCCTCTTGGGTGTATACAGTGCTGAATGAGAAGGAGGAGGGGGAGGAGACAGCTTTGTTCTGCTGTGTGTGAGAGAGACAGGCTGCAGGACGGAAGACATACATCTGAAGCATGTGAAGTGATGTAAAGATGGGCCAATGGCGAGGTGCGGTGGACTGCCAATTTGCGCCCCCCCCCCCTCGGCTCTCGCCAACATCTTGGTATGCCCCTGCTCCTCTGCTGGGAGGGGTCCCGGCAACCAGTCATTGTCTCGGCGGTGTACACAGGGCAGTGATGGGCTGCGAGAGCCCCCGCGGTGGCAGGACATGTAACGGTGATTAAAACAATGTTAAAACCAGCTTGCTCCTGTGAGTGCAAGCCACTGGCCGCGGTTAAAGCAGGCAGCGGAGTGATATTCAGCTGCCAGGGAGCCGGAACTATAGAGGTAGCATCGGAAAATGTGGCTGCCTGTCAGCTTACTCTGCGGTCAGTGGCTTGCACACACAGGAGTTACATAGACAAATGAAACATAGTCCCATTTGAAGCACTGACATTGTCACATAGCAGAGATGCCAAAATAGAGATCCCGCACATACTGCCAGAAAATAAGCCCTGGGGTGTGCCAGATGTGCCTGAGCATTAGGGTGTGCTCAGGCACACCCCATGCGCACACCTATGTGGCTGCAGCTGCCTGACTTCACTGCCTGTGACATTGCAATCCTCACTGACTCCACATCCAGCTTAGACTGTTGCCTCTCAGTCCTCTATTGCATGCCTCTCCAGTACTCCCGATAGCACATGTCACTCACCAGCACTCCTGACTGCACACACACACCTGTAGTTCCCTCCTGAAGTCTAGCTCCTGCTGTCCTCTCTGACTCCTCTCTGTGCCTCTTGTCCAGATCCTTCGTGTTCCTGAAGGGATCCTTCCTGCACCTCAGTCCCAGGCCCAAGGTCACCACCCCCCCAGAATGGGGAGTGCCCTCAAAGGCCCTAGAACTCCATCCTCAGTTCTTCCACCCAACAACAACTCCCCAGCTGGGCTGACTCTATGTATTTAAGAAGGCCTGCCCCCTGCCAATACAGGTTGGGGATTGGTCAGGGCCCCTTAGAACACCCCAGGCAGCTCCACCTCTCTTCCCCTCCTCTCTTCCAGAATCCACTAGAAGCCAGAGGGAGGTAACCGAGAAGTGATGCTATCTGTGAGTCACCAGCCTACTCTGAGCCACTCCCAGCCCACACAGAGCCTGCCTAAATTTACCTACTCGCACAAAAATCCTAACTCTAGCACCTACCTAAGTAGAGGGTGCTACACAACTGACATCAAAACTTCTCAATATGTAGACACATGGAACAAAAGTGTCATGTACCTTACAGCGGAGCCCAAGAGGATGAGGGTGGCCTCTTGCACGGTTCCGGTCCAAGCACTCCTGGTGGTGGATACAGGAAGTGCAGGGATAACAAAAGGGTGCAGGTGCCTGCAGGTCAAAGGTTGAAAATTAAAGCCACAGGAACTTCTGAAGAGAAGATGTAGAAACTGAACATCAGATTTGTTAAGCGGATCCAGATCAGGATCAACTGTAGAATCAGGAACAGGCGGAAGTCGGCAACAGACTGGCAGTGGGGTACACTATCAGAAGGCAGAGCCGTAGTCATAAGTCCAAGCCAGGGTCAGTTCAGTAAGCAGAGGCAAGCAAGCAGGCAAGGAGAATCCAAGAGAGTGGTCAGAGGAAGCCGGGTGTTCAGGAGCAAGGTCAGTCAGGCTAGCAGTAAACAGGAATACAGGAACAAGCTGAAGACGATCCAGCACTGATACTATGCAGACTCTCTGTTTATATAGGGTGCCGTGCGCCAGGATTCGTGGGAGCATGTATGCGTGCGCATGCGCGCATGCAGCTGCTGCATGGAGATGGGCGCTTGCTGTGTGAGTTCTCTGACAAAAAGATTTTAACTCATTCTTAAATCTAGACGAGTTGCCAGCTCCCCATATTACATAATTGCAGACGATATTTTACATCTGCAGGTTTTTGGATGCAGACGAGCCTTCACATGATGACATGGTCTCTAGACAATAGTGCACATTTAAAGTGTTTATAAAGGTAATTTTTTTAATACAAAAATAACAAACATGTTATATTTACCTGCTCTGTGCAACGGTTTTGCATAGAGCAGCCCCGATTCTTTTCTTTTTGGGTCCCCCACCGGCAGCCCTGGCTCTTGCCCCAGCCGGGTGCTCCCAATAACAAGCCGCTTGCTATGGGGGCACTCGAGCAGGTTTGCTCCCGAGCCGTGCTCCTGTGAACGAACATTGTCCAATCACACATAGAGCGGGGCTCAGCTCCGCCCACCATTCTCTCCTTATTGGTTCACTGATGTGGTGATTGATAGCACCAGGAGCCACAGGCTCCCACTGTTGTGTGAGCCAATGAAGAGAGAGACACTTGGGAGAGCCCTGGCTCTTATGCACATGGATCAAGATGGGGCTCAGGTAAGTATAAGGGGGGCCTGGGGGGAGGGAAGCTGCACCCAGAAGGTTTTTTACCTTCATGCATAGAATGCATATGAAGGTAAAAAGCCTTTTGCCTTTTGAACCACTTTTATCTGGCCATAGATTCCTCCATCCACACATGTGAGGTGGATGGAGGAATTCCCCCTGCCGGGACATTGTATCCTGACGACTAGACTCTTGACTATCAGAATAAATTGATCAGTGGCTGTAACCTGATTGTCAAAAGTTTTCCACCTTGTCCGTATAACAGAAATAGATCTAACATGGATGGCCATACATAAATTAAAATTCATCCTGTTCCTGCCAAACCAGACAAATTTCAATCCATCTATGGCCAGCTTTACATTCTGGTCATATGATCAGCTGATAAAGGATGAGCAGGAAGTATGCAGTGCTCTCCTATGATCTAGAGCAGGGGTTCCAACCAGTGGCCCGGGGGGCCACATGTGGCCCGCGGAGCCCTCTGATGTGGCCCTCGACCTCCTGCTCTGGGATGGCAGATTGGCAAGCCCTGATCACGGGTTCCCGACCCGCCATCCCAGAGCAGAAGTTTTGTGAATGAAGCCGTTGGTAGAGAAAGCAAGTGGCTGCGGAGCAGAGCCACATAAGCTGATGCTTCCTGTAAAGCGCCCGCTCCTGTCACAGACGGAGTGTTACCAAATGTACTCTGCCTGGGACAGCAACAGCCGGCAATGCCTGAATGGAAAACTGTTATTAAAGGTAAGTTTACTACTAAATTCACAGTGGATATTTGGGTATATCTGTTCTGCAGTGGTTACTGGACTGCTTTCAAACTGATCCGCAGATACAGTGCAGCTGCGGGCTACCTGCACTGAGCCATAGGCTTCTGTTATTACCTGCGGGTTTGTTGCGCCTTCAGAAAGTGTGCCACCCCTGTAGGATATAATAGAAGTTTACAGCAAAGTGCAGCTAACCCACAGAAAATCCACAGATGCACTGCGCTGCACCCGGGGTTTGGGCAAATCGCAGCACATCAGTGTGAAAGCAGCCTTAAGGCCCCTTTCACATGATCGGTTCAACCCAATCAGACTCACTATTTACCTCTATGGAGCAGCAGATGTAAAACAGGCTTGTGTCTGTTTACACCCGCCTACCTAAAAAAAAAAGAAAGGGATCTGCCCCCTTCCATCTGGGTGAATCGGATTGGATCAGAGGGCCCATAGAGTAGAGTGGGCTGTGTCCGTGGACCTGTTATCCTCCCGCTCTGCTCACTGTGGCCCGCGACCAGTTACCAATTCGCTTAAGTGGCTCTTCAAAAGGTTTGTCACCCCTGATCTAGAGTATCCTGGATGCAGGGAGACAGCATCAATGAATGTCAGTGGATTTCTCTTAGAGCCCTTTCACACTGTGGTGGATGGGCATTGACGGTAAAACGCCACGCTAGTTTTAGCGCCGCTTTACCATAATTTTAGCGGCGCTATTTGGCCGCTAGCAGGGCGCTTTATCCCCTGCTAGTGGCCAAATAAAGGGTTAAATGCGCCTGTGTAGCGCCGCTGCCGAGGCATTTTGTAGGTGATTCGGCATTGGTGCCCATTCATTTCAATGGGCAGGAGCGGTGAATACAACACACGTCCACCCAGACAGCCATCCAGGTGGCACAGAACCCCGATCACCTGACCTCACCCAAATAAATAGGCTCTCCTGGCAGGCCAAGGGACCCAAGAAGATCCCTGCCCACTGGCTGAGATACCCCATCTATTCCTAATCTGTCCTTGCTATGCCCTTGTCTTGTCTAATACCACCAGATACCCAGCCATCTAGTGACAGAAAAGAGAAGTGCAGCAATTACAGAATTAGGTTGATCTCCTATCAATTGGCCAAGGCAACTATACCTGGCATATAAATTTACTAGCAACCCTGCCTAAACATCAGGGTGCTACAGCTACATGAGTTTCAGTCCTTGTACACTCACACAGCTGGACTGTACCAGAACCACTTGTACCTGAGAAAGACAGATCTCCTTCCGTTCCCCCATGGTCTGTTGTGCCTAACTATCTGCCTTGTGCAGATCACCAATCAGTTCCTCCTTTAATTTGTCACATACAGTATTTCAATCTCCCTTTCTTGGCACACTTTCATCAGATCATCTGTGCTCATTCTCATGGAACTGTTAACATCTCTATAAAATAGAAAACATATTATGCATTGGCGTATCCCAAGAACTACTCCTACAGAGGTTATAGTCTTTTAATGCTAGGCTCGCTATTTCACTCATGGACAAATTGTCTATGCAGATCTATCCCAACAAGCTGCCAATGTTTTTTGTTTGTTTTTTCCCCTTTATTTTCACCTGTAAATCCAACAGGTTTGAAATTCCTTTAACAGACCAAGCTGTCCAGAAAAAGTGGCAGTTGCATTTACCACTGACAGGATTCGGGTACAATGGCCAGCTTTTATTCATTTATGTAAAATCTTTTTGGGGGGACCCCACGCCATTTTTTTAAAATTTTGGCATGGGGGTTCCCCTTAAAATATATACCAGACCTATGGGTCTGATTTGTATTTTGGGGGGACCACCACATCTGTTTTTTTTTCACATTTTTGTATTGCCGAGTCAATGCCGACAATGTTTTTTTTCAAGAAAGCTTGCAGCTGGGAAAATCTATTTAAATGTCATATTTTTTCTTTGTATATGTGAGTTTTGCTGCAGCAGGTTCTATACACAGTACAGATGCACCACTTTACAGACTGACTTAGGGGACCCTCCAGTCGCTATTTTTAAAGGAATTTTTTCCATGTTCGGGAGTTGTGGTGCGAACCGGGGTGGGGAGTGGGGGGGTGTTCGGCCCATCACTACTTCTTAAAGCGGAAGTAAACCCATCCATAAAACAGTTTAATTTCCGGCACGTGCCTGAAATCTAACACTCCCATTGGTTGTGCTCTCAACCAAACTGTCAAACCATCCAATGGCTGGTGTCATAACTGATCACATGTGCAGCATCATGGCAGTTGTAGACTAAACAGAGGCAAAGATGGCAGCTTCCTTGACTGAAAACGATAGGAGGGTTTACTTCCACTTTAAGAAAAAGTCAATTCCCTATCTTCCCTGTAATGTTTTAGCCCTCTTCTTTTCTGACAGTGTCCAATTACTGTCCATACTGGCCTACCTCCTCTGGGGCTGCTGAGGTCACTTCCAAGATGGTGGCTCACTAGCAGTCTCAAGCCTTTTGGATGTGTACCATAAACCGTCAATTACCATGTGTAAAAAACATCAAATGCACATACATTGAAGATTGTTATTAAAATAGTCTGAGGACAGGGTCGCTTTAATGATAGCAGTGCAGTTTTATTCCTACATGGTATTTGCATGGAAAATGTTTACAGTGATAGATCGAATGTTAAAAAAAGCTTAGTTGGAATACACCGGAATGCGCATTCCACGCCTAAACCTCACTTGTTGGTATATGTAATTATATATATATATATATATATATATATATATATATATATATAAAGTATCTCACAAAAGTGAGTACACCTCTCACATTTTTGTAAATATTTTATTATACCTTTTCATGTGACAACACTGAAGAGATTACACTTTGCTACAATGTAAAGTAGTGAGTGTTCAGCTTGTATAACAGTGTAAATTTGCTGCCCCCTCAAAATAACTCAACACACAGTCATTAATGTCTAAACCACAGACAACAAAAGTGAGTACAACCCTAAGTGAAAATGTCCAGATTGGGACCCTTAGCTATTTTCCCTCCCCAGTGTCAGTTGACGCGTTAGAGTTACAAGATCTCATGTGTGAATAGCAAGTGTGTTAAATTTGGTGTTATTGCTCTCACTCTCTCATACTGGTCACTGGTCATACTGGTTCAACATGGCACCTCATGGCAAAGAACTCTCTGAGGATCTGAAAAATAATTGTTGCTCTACATAAAGATGGCCTAGGTTATAAGAAGATTGCCAAGACCCTGAAACTGAGCTGCAGCATGGTGGCCAAGACCATACAGTGCTTTAAAAGGATAGGTTCCACTCAGAACAAACCTCGCCATGGTCGACCAAAGAAGTTGAGTGCACATGCTTAGCGTCATATCTAGAGGTTGTCTTTTGGAAATAGACGTATGAGTGCTGCCAGTATTGATGCAGAGGTTTAAGGGGTGCGAGGTCAGTCTGTCAGTGCTCAGACCATACGCCGTACACTGCATCAAATTGGTCTGCATGGCTGTCATCCCAGAAGGAAGCCTCTTTTAAAGATGATGCAAAAAAAAGCCTGCAAACAGTTTGCTGAAGACAAGCAGACAAAGCACATGGATTACTGGAACCATGTCCTGTGGTCTGATGAAACCAAGACAAACTTATTTGGTTCAGATGGTGTCAAGCGTGTGTGGCGGCAACCAGGTGAGGAATACAAAGACAAGTGTGCCTTGCCTACAGTCAAGCAAGGTGGTGGTAGTGTCATGGTCTGGGGCTGCATGAGTGCTGCTGGCACTGGGGAGCTACAGTTCATTAAGGGAACCATGAATGCCAACATGTACTGTGATATACTGAAGCAGAGCATGATCCCCTCCCTTTGGAGACTGGGCTGCAGGGCAGTATTCCAACATGATAACGACCCCAAACACACCTCCAAGACGACCACTGCCCTGCTAAAGAAGCTGAGGGTAAAGGTGATGGACTGGCCAAGCATGTCTACAGACCTAAACCCTATTAAGCATCTGTGGGTCATCCTCAAATGGAAGGTGGAGGAGCGCAAGGTCTCTAACATCCACCAGCTTCATGATGTCGTCATGGAGGAGTGGAAGAGGACTCCAGTGGCAACCTGTGAAGCTCTGGTGAACTCCATGCCCAAAAAGGTTAAGGTGGTGCTGGAAAATAATGGTGGCCACACAAAATATTGACACTTTGGGCCCAATTTGGACATTTTCATTTTGTTGCAAAATCTTTTTTATTGAAGTTTACATTAGCCTACAAAACTAGCCCACGCAGGGGCCAGACATTTGCCCATGCAGGGGCAGTTCCTCTGTTGTGGTAACACACCACAACAGGGCACAACACACAACATAAACAGCCTAACTTAACTTACACTATAACCCCAATATGGGGAGAGGTTCAGTTCAGGATAATCTGTGCTCAAATTGGTACCGACAGGATAATGCAACATGAGAATAGTTGGGTCAATAAACTATCAGACTAGAGATATAATGTCAATCTAGGCAGTGGTTACTGCATCATTTGCCGTGGTATTATCATCTAGCCAACAGCTCTATGCCTTCTCAAATTTTTGTGGACATCCCCTGCCCGAGTAGGTGGCTTTATATAGGGGCAAACTGGCATTCACTAGGTTTTTCCAAAATCTGACAGAGGGGGGAGACGACTGTTTCCAGTTCATCGTAATGGCTTTACGAGCATAATATAGTAACAGGGATATGAGTATTTTCCTGGCTCTGATGATTGACATTTGTTCCACCAGCCCCAGCAGACAATATATAGGATCATAAGGAACACGAGTCTTAGTGACCTTAGTAATCACCTGGAGTACTTATTTCCAATAATGTGCGATTGCCGGGCAAACCCAAAAAATGTGGAAAAAGTCCCCCGGTTCATAGGAGCAACGCCAGCACGCCGGAGAATGCGCCGCCGACATCTGGTGCAACCTGTGAGGTGTGTAGTGAGCTCTATGCACAATTTTGTATTGGACCAATTTGTCCCTGGCTGAGACCAGAGGGGAGAAGGGAAAGTCCCAAATCTCCCTCCAGTCGTCCTCATCCAGCCCCGGTATGTCCCCCACCCATTTCCTGCGGAGGGAGGACAGCTCGGGGACGGCAGCAACCAGCAGGGACCCATAGAGCTGAGACGTGGGTTTCTCCAGGTCTTTTACCCGGAGGGTGGATTCGAGCTCAGAGTAAACCAATTCAACCGGTTGGCCTAAAAATTGGCACCTGTAGGCATGAGCAATTTGAAGATATCTAAAAGGGGCCTTGCAAGCTCATTAAATTTGGTGCATAAAATGTGAAAGGGGGTGATAACATGTTTAAGGGTCAGTATTTTGTATTTGGCCCAGGCCTGTGGATCCGGAATAGTGTTGAAATGCGATAGGTTAGGATTCAGCCACAGGGGGGTGTGAGGAGACCAAGCGTTCGGTTGGGGTGCCCTCAGCGCCTCACCCACCTTCCATGCCCGCAGAGTGGTACGCATCGAAGGGGTGAGATTGTGAGGCGTTTTAGGCCCCCTGAATAGCAACCCCTGCAATGCCTCCAAAAACCCCACTATTGCTGCCTCCAACACTGTCGCAGAGTTAGTCAGGTCTGGTTGCAGCCACCAATGGACGGTCACAAGCTGAGTGGCCAAGTAATACTTGTGGCAATCAGGGAGAGCCAAGCCCCCACTGTCCACAGGCCTGGTCAAAGTGGTATATTTGAATCTAGGTGGTTTAGGCCCCCAAATAAAGGAGAGGAAGAGTTGCCTGAGAGAATTAAAGAAAACTTTAGTCAGCCATTGTGAGGAGTTTCGAAAAATGTATATGAGTTTAGGAAGGGCTTTCATCTTAAGAAGATTAATGGGCCCAATGAGGGAAAGGGGAAGATTACTCCACGCTTTTAGTTTGGTTTTGATGACTACCAAGACAGGGTCAAGATTGAGACGCACAAAGTCCCCACTCTCTCTTGAGACAACAACACCTAAATAAGTAAACTGTTCAACCCACTGACTTGGGAGAGAGGAGGGTGAGGAGGATCTGGCCTCCGCATCCACTGGTAACAACTGAGACTTGTGCCAGTTCACTCTCAACCCTGTGAAGGCGGAGAAGGCATCCATGATACCGAGTGCGCCCCGCAGAGAGTCACCCGCATCATTCAAAAAAAGCAGCATATCATCCGCATAGAGAGCCACTCTCTCCTCCAGCCAGCCCACCCTAAGACCACGGACCTTGGCCGAGCTCCTGAGGGCTTCCGCAATAGGCTCCATGGCCAGGGCGAAGAGAGCAGGGGAGAGAGGGCATCCCTGTGTGGTGCCCCTCTGCAGGGGGAACGGAGGAGACAGGGAGCCATTCAGCTTAATGCATGCCGTGGGACCAGTATATAGTGTGCGTATCCAAGCTATAAATTTCAGTGGGGATCCCATTCTTCTAAGCACCTCCCACAGATAGACCCAGGGTCTTTATTAGGCTTTGGAATGAGAATGACATGGGCTTCTCTCATAGAGGGCGGTAAGGAGTCTTGTTGCAAACAGGCTTGGAACATCTGAGCTAGTTTGGGGGCGAGTAATTCTGTGTGGGCCCTATAATACTCTATGGGAAGGCCATCCGGCCCTGGGGTTTTACCTGCTGGGAAAGACTTAATGGCCAGTGTGACTTCTTCTGGAGTGATCTCTGAGACAGGGAGTTTCCTCTCTGTGTCAGAAAGCCATCCCAGGGCTAGCGTGTCCAACACAGAGATCATAGGTGTAGGGTCAAACCCGTCAGGAAGTGAGGAAACATACAGAGAGGTATAAAACGTGGTAAATGCAGACAGGATATCCTCCTGAGAGGTGACTGAAATGCCATCTGTCGTGAGGATTTCTGATATAACCACCAAGGGCCAGTCCTGCTGTGCTAGCAGCGCAAGTAGTTTGCTATTCTTGTCTCCATGCTCAAAGTATTCCTGTCTGTTACGTTGTATACCAAGCCTAGCGGTGTCTGAAACATGGAGATGTAGTTCTCGCCTAAGTGATGAAAGGTGCTCGAAGTTGGGGACTGAATATTGATTCAAAGCCTCATCAACATTGTGCTGCAGGTCAGTGACCTTGTCTCCCAGCTCTGCCTTTACCGCCGCCACAGCCGAGATATACTGACCCCTGCTATGAGCCTTGGAGGCGTCCCAGGTCATCTCCAGGGAGGCCGACCCCGCATTGTGCGCCCAATAGTCCCGCAATTGGACATTTTCACTTTAGACATTAATAGCTGTGTGTTGAGTTATTTTGAGCTGACAGCAAATTTACACTGTTATACAAGCTGTACACCCACTACTTTACATTGTAGCAAAGTTTAATTTCTTCAGTGTCACATGAAAACATAAAATAAAATATTTACAAAAAGGGGAGGAGGGGTAGAGGAGCGGGGCTTTGTTCCCCCGCTTCGCTGGACCCTGGGACAGGTAAGTGTCCGATTATTAAAAGTCAGCAGCTGCAGTATTTGTAGCTGCTGACTTAAAAAAAATTTTTCAATTGGAACTCCGCTTTAAGTAATAGTAAGTCTTAAGCCTCGTACACACAGTCGGACTTTCATCGGACTTTTCCGTGGATTTTTGTCCGAACGGAGTTGGTTGGGAACACCCATAGCATACACACACTCAGACTTTTCTGCAAACTTTCTTAAAACTTCTTACAACATCATGTGTTTTTTCTGCTCTTTTGTGATCTTTACTGCCACCCTTTGGTCAACTTCTGCTATTGTTGGTTGATTTTAACATTAGTTGTTTTGTCCATCGGACTAAAGTCTGATGGTTATCTGTACACACGGTCGGACTTTGCTCCATCGGACTTTTGTTGGGCAAAAGTTTGTCCGTTTGCAGACCCAACTTTTGTCCGATGAATTCCAAATCGAAAAAAGTTTGTCCGATGGAGCGTACACACGGTCGGATTGTTGGTCCAACTTGCTTAAAACGAAGTTTGTTGGGCAAAAGTCCGACCGTGTGTACGGGGCTTTAAGATGTATAATAGTGCACAGAAATCAGGCCAAAGATCAATAAAGCAATAAAATTATTTAAAGTTGCAGAACTATGCAGAGTGAACTCTGGTCTATAACAGGAGGAAATACCTAAACTGTATCAATGTTAGTTCCAACTTTAACTGAGATAACTGTTAAGCCTTGTACACACGATCAAATTTTCCGACGGGAATTGTGTGATGAAAGGCTGTTGGCGGAAAATCTGACCGTTTGTATGCTCCATCGAACAATTGTTGTCGGATTTTCCGCGGACAAATGTTGGATGGCATGCTTTAACATTTTCCACGAACAACGGTCTGTTGTCGTATTTTCTGAGCGTGTGTACACAAGTCCGTCGGACAAAAGTCCAAAGTACAAACACGCATGCTCGGAAGCAATGCTCACCAAACACAACATTAGCAGAATGTACCCAAAGGGTGGCGCTAAGGAGCTGAAAAACCATGTCGTTTTGTGTTTGTTGGTCAACAATTGTTTGCCGTTTGTATGCAAGACAAGTTCACAGCCAACGCCCTTCCGAAAAAAAGTCCACGCTTTGTCCGTGGAAAATACGATCGTGTGTACGAGGCTTTAATGAGCAAAATCAGACCCAATTAACTCAGGAGTGCACTCTGTAGTGATATCCCAGATGCAGGTATCCTTAAGTGGTCCAAAGCTAGGTACTCATAGATGGTGGTGCCTCAAGTACCTGGTTGGCCGGCTTGTGGTGGGACCCTTTTGCTGGTGGTGCACCAGAGTCTCTTTAAGAGCATGGTTGGATGATAGGAGATAGATTGCTAAATAGGGCAGTCTCTATTTTGGATTTTGAACAGTGTGTGGCAGATGTTTAGGGGGAACTGAAAACACATTCAGGCACAAGTCCCAATGCTATACAGCCACTGTGTACAGCTCACATCTGCGGGAGATGAGTGAGCTGGCACTTACAGCTCTTCTATTTACAAACAGAAGAGCCAGCATCAACACCTGCAGTCCGCTCTCTCTTTCTTTGCTGACCATTCAAACTGAGGTGGGGGAGAGCAGGGAAGAGCACACACACACACACACCCAGCTGCAGAGTCCCGCTCCTGTATGCAGCTGCTAGTGGCGGGGTGAGAACGGGGGCATCAGATGCACCCAGCTACATATGTATGTAGCCTGTGCAGCCATATCCTTGCAGATTACAAGCACATAGCAAGTGCCATTGGATGTCCATGCACAATCAATGTGCTAGTGTACATAAATATTCTTTAGTAAATGACACCTGATATATAGGTATAATATTAAGAACAAAGTGTTGCAGTACTTCTTCTATATTGTAAAATTAATTAATTACATTGTACAAATTCAAATATACACAACCCTTAAAAATAGGGCCAACACGTTGTAACATGTTGCCCTTGGCTGGTTTACGCCTTAAAATCTGTTGCCAGGAGGATTATCTCTTGCACTTAGTTTGTTCTACAATAAAGAAGAAGTAAGTGTTACAAGCACTTCTTATTCATCTATATATTGTATGGACTAATCTCTGCTCACAACACCACGTTTGAAGTGCAGTCTGCTATATACCTCACACACTACAGCAGAAACACATTAACAATGCATGGCTACAGCAGCAGTATGGATAACCAATAAAAAAAAAAAAAAAGTAGTATGATGTAAGACTAAAAAGTGATGACATTCTAGAGTCTAGACCAGGGGTCTCAAACTCAAATTACCTGAGGGCCACAGGACAAGTTTTCATATCCAATGGGGGCCGCATACAAACTTTCCTTCCCCCCAGCATTGGTGTCAGCGGACGCACTATTAACTCCCAGCACTGGTGTCAGCGGGCGCAATATTAACCCCCAGCATTGGTGTCAGCGGATGCACTTTTAACCCCCAGCATTGGTGTCAGCAGACGCACCTTTAACTCCCAGCACTGGTGTCAGCGGATGCACTATTAACCCCCAGCATTGGTGTCAGCGGACGCACTATTAACCCCCAGCACTGGTGTCAGCGGACGCACTATTAACCTCCAGCATTGGTGTCATCGGACGCACTATTAACCCCAGCATTTGTGTCAGCGGACGCACTATTAACCCCCAGCACTGGTGTCAGCGGATGCAATATTAACCCCCAGCATTGGTGTCAGCGGACGCACTACTAGCCCCCAGCATTGGTGTCAATGGACGCACTGTTAACCCCCAGCATTGGTGTCAGCAGACGTACTATTAATCCCCAGTATTGGTGTCAGTGGACGCACTATTAACCCCCAGCATTGGTGTCAGCGGACGCACTAATAATCCCCAGCACTGGGGTCAGCGGACGCACTATTAACCCCCAGTATTGGTGTCAGTGGACGCACTATTAACCCCCAGCATTGGTGTCAGCGGACGCACTATTAACCCCCAACTATGGCGTCAGCCAACGCACTATTAACTCCCAGCATTGGTGTCAGGGATAGGAATTGTTACGCACAGCGCTGTCCAACTGAATGGCTTGCAACATGTGGCAATCTCTCACTATGTGAATCCTTGGGTGTGCTGATGTACTCACCCTGTCCTCTTTGCTCTCTGCTGCTCCTCAGGCAAGATTATTTTCAAACCGTAAAGCTGTCAGGATCTTCCCAAGGCAGCCCAAGCTCAGCCTGGAGGCAAGCCCCCCCCCCCCCCCCCATCCCATGCTAGTCCACCCTAGACCACAGACAGACTCCTCAGCACTTCATCTTCTACCCAACTCCCCTGCTGACATGGCTCCTCCATATTTAAGGGCTGACCTAGCCACCCTGCCAGAGCATTCTGCCTGGGGATTGGCCAAGTTCCCTCAAGTATGCTTTTTTTTTCTGTCCTCCGAAGTGGCACCTCTTTTGAACACATGCACCCCACCAGGTGCAAGGGACCCCAAGTGCACTCCAGCAAGCCTGTTGCATCCTGGACTCTTCCAAAGGTATAGTAACCACTACCAGTACGGACCCTGGTGTGTACTCACTGCAGACACACAGGGCTCATACACCCTATATATTTTTATACTATGTATATACTATATACTTCCCAATCCAGCAGACATACAATATCCTCCCCTGTCTCCACTCTTCACAGTGAATACCTTTAAACTTTGACCTTCACGCACATCTTCAACCATCAGCGCTCCGTGCCCCTTGTTGGGGAATCTCTCCCGAGGGGGTCTGCACTCTGGGTGCACCCTGGTCACTGGACACTGGTGGGACGCAGCTCCTTGGAAGCAGAGGCATCCCTGTTGTTTTGCTTTTATCCCCAATGGATGCAACATTATGACTTTCAAGCCAACACATATGGTCAGCAAACTTTAGAAATAAGAATAATATTACTATATACCAGGGCTTTTTTCAGCAGGAACGCGGGGGAACGCACCTCCTGAACTGACTGTATGTAATGACAAGGGGTGCTGCGGTGTAATGCAGGGTATTGATGCTCACTGCTGGGGATCTATTTTTGCAGGGGGGTCTATTGTTGCTGGGGGGTCAATTGTTGCTGAAAGAGATCTACTGTTGGGGAGGGATCTATTGTTGATGGCAGCCAGAGAGTCTATTAATGCTGGCTGTGCGGAGATCTGTTGATGCTCCCGGGAGTCTATTGTTGCTGGTGGGGAAATTTTGTTGTGGGTAGTCCTTTGTTGTTAGGGGGATCTATTGTTGCTGGCTGCAGGGGATCTATTTTACTGCTTTTCTTGATATCATTACCAAATTCCATACAAATTTCTTAGCACCACAAAATGATACTTGGTCCTATATTGTCTAAAAGGGACGGTACTGGGAGGTGGGTAGGGCCGGAGAAAAAGGGTGACTCAGAACGGGGGAGTTCCTGCACCTATTGTCTGAGAAAAAAAGCCCTGCTATATACTAACCGTTTCATGTATATCTGTTGTTCATTAATGTCTTTTTCAATTTTAGACATGCTAATCCTTTGCCGACACAATCATTTCCCTGAAGAAGAAAATAATATTTTCGAAACGCGCCGGTTTCACCGTTTATATTTCTGTAATTATATGGTGTCCTTGATTGTTTCAATTTATGTATTGCATGTCATTGTGTTCACATCCCCCCATGTCATACCAATTGTTTCATGCTTTGCAGATTATATTCATCTACTACCCCATTTTTGTTGAATAAACAACCCTTACTTCACCCTTTTGTTCTATGCATTTATTATCAGAGTAATCTTTCCTTTTAAAGTCCCCCAAGAGGAATCCTTTCCGCACATTTAGTCACTGGGATGCGGGAAACCTTACTCTGTAGACCCTCCTCAGCACCTACTCCCCTTCTTGCAAGTATGCAGATTAGTGCCTCCTGGCCTCCGTCCACTAACTTATAGAACTTTTTTCAAACTTCCAGATCCAGGGTGAGGTACCAGAGACCTGCCTCTGTGAGTCATCTAGCCTGACCTGCAGGCAACCCTGCCCCAATTTCAGACTCACAAACTAACCACAAGTCATAACATAAATTTGCCTGCACTAACACTAGTAGCACACATGGATACGAAGATACATTGATTTTCTACTTCTTCAGTGAAAAGACGGCAGCATTGTCACCTGGTGGACAGGGTAGTTTTAGGTTGAAAAGAAAAATGAATAGCCCATTAACAGATAAAATAAAAAAAGACGTTTGATGCAAAACGAAACTTCAGTCCTGAACAGTCACCTGCAGTACTTATTTTGCTCCACAATATAACCTTAGTCTTCAAGGTTGCTGAGGTTGTCACTAAATCCAAGACTTTCATGTACCCACCCCCCAACCTGTGACTGGACTGTGAAGCTAAAGCAGGACAGTGATGAGCTCATCTCTCTCTGTCACTCTACTTTCTTCTGCTATGAGCATATCCCTTCTCTGTACATGAACTGATTTGCTTCTGGTGCTGCTTCTGCCTCTCACATGCTCAGCTCTGCTGTACATGAACTGAGAAATGCTGACACAAAATTGTATTGTTTGGTTTTTACACTGCTTGCATTTATTAAATACAGAGGAGCTGCATTCATTTGTGTGTTTTATAGCTGACTGGGGTTCATCTGTAAAGCAGAACTAGAGAAAAAAACAAAACAGTTAAATTACTTAATAGCCCATTAAAATAAAAAAAAATATTTTGCTGCACTGCTCACCTTCAATCTGGAGCTGCCCCCACAGAACTTATTTTTCTCCACAAGATGTCCTCTGTCTTCTGGGTTGAATGACAGCCAGCATCATCACTCACTTCCTTTGAGCCTAGGCCCTAATAGGCTTGCCCCAACCATTGATTGGACAGTCAAGCAAAAGCAGCCTAATGATATGATAATGATACATTTCATGCATTTTTTACACAGGATCCTTCAGCCAGGTTCTGATACCAAGATCCTGCTTATGATGACTATACATGCTTTGATAAATGGTTGACTTCTCTCCTGTCAGGTATAACTGATCTATAGTCAGTGGCGGTGCGTCCATAAAGGGCGCATGGGCACCGCCCCCTCTCTCCTGCCACCTGTCTATCACCATAGATAGATTCATGCATTGCATGAATCTATCTATGGTCGCCGGGGTATTTTTTGGAAGCACCTGATTAGAGCCGTAAGCGTCCAAAAAAGTGAACAGCGGGCACCATGCTGGGCGTTTGTTGTTAACTCAGCTGTGTGTTAGGAAAGCGAATGAATCGCTTTCCTAACACTGAACCGCCTCTCAGCCAATCATGTGCTCGGGTCTGTGTTACCTGTCACCTGATTGGCTGAAACGACAGGCACTGTGATTGGACGCCGCATATCAGGCGTCCAATCATAGCAGAGGACGGGAAAAGAATGGGAAAAGATCGAGGCGCGTGGAGGACATTGCCGTGTGTAGCTGGCCAGCTAAGACCTGTCCTAGGTTGCTAATGTGGCTTAGATGCATATATACAGCTAGACCTGCTAATAATGTTAATACAGTGCATATGCTCATTTGTGAGAAATAACAGCAGAGTATAGAACTGTATACTGAAACAAGTTATGTGTTCACTTGTAGTTCCACCAAACCAGGTTTCAAACCAACAAACCAGCAAACAAACCAGGTTTCAAACCAGGTTTCAAACCAGGTTTCAAACCAGCAAACAAACCAAACAAACCAAGTTGCAAACCAAGTTACAAACCAAACATCAGAGCAAGCTGCAATAGCAAACAGCAATATAGAGCAAGTCCCAGAGAGATCATAAAGTGTCTAAAGTATTTAAAGTGAAAGTACAGATACTGAAGAGAGAAATATATCTACTATTTTATGTAGAATTACAAGATTGAACAGTTGAACCGCCATTTGTTATACTTTATTCAACACGTGTTTGTACATGGACTTTCTGTTGCTAAATTGTCAGTGTTATATATGAAGAAAAGCTGAAGTGAATAAAGAAGTTATCTTAAAAGTTTGGTGTGCTCTTTAAACCTACTGCTTCCAGAGAACGGCGCTAGAGGAATTATAAAGTAACAGATAGTCTTGTTTGGACTAAAAGATCAGAGAAATCAAAATTCTTCTAATGCCACAGCGCATAAAGGCACTTCATAGTGCTGCGCCTGCCACAGTGGAACTATTAGCCCATTGAGTGTGAAGCGATAGTGCTCCTCAACTTGCACAGTAAAGAGCGCATTTGAGCAGCGGAGCTACCATAGAGGCCATAGAACGTGTGTTTTAGTCAAACTGCAGCCGACTCTTAAAGTGGCAGAACGGCAAAGGCAAGATATTCACAGAGAGATCGCCAACCCTCCTGCGATCCCTAGAGAGAGAAAAAGACGCATGGTGGGAGGCCAAAGTCCAGAGTTAGAGTGCCTGCACTGCTACCCACAAAGAGGCCATGTACTGCAGCCAGCTATTTCCCCGCCACTAGGCCCAAAGCCTGCAGCACAAAGCATCGCAAGACAGCACAGAGCATCGCACGTCAGCGCAAAGCATCGCACGTCAGCGCAAAGCATCGCAAGTCAGCACAAAGCATCGCAAGACAGCACAGAACATCGCAAGACAGCGCAAAGCATCGCACGTCAGCGCAAAGCATCGCACGTCAGCGCAAAGCATCGCAAGTCAGAGTAGAGCATCAGATCAAAAAAGACAAGTCTCCTTTAAGACTATTTGTTCCAGCAACCTACAGATCACAGTATCCTGCTCTTCAGAATAAGGTCCTTTATTACTATCATTGCACATAGGCTTGACAAGAAAGAGACATTTTTGTGTTCAGGAGTAAAAGGACTGTAAGTAAAGAACAAGGGTCTAAAGTATTTTAAAGAGAAAGTAATTTTTACTGCCTGCACCTATTGCTATTGCATTTAAAGTGAAAGTCTTCTTAATAGTCGTATTGATTGTTATAGCATTTAAAGTAAAAATGTCTGAGTCTAGTATTGCTATGCCACTGTTAGAGGATACAAATATAGATAAGATAGAAGGTGAAGAGCAAGTGAACCTGTCTGAGGTAGAAGAGTCTGATGCAGCATTAGTCTTGCCCCAAACAAATATGCCCCAAACAGATGAACTAAGACGCTCAGAACGTATCAGAAAACCGACCCTAAAGATGCTGGAAAATTTGGAGCAAGAAGCAGTATTGAAAGGAAAAAAGTTCACCAGAATGTATGATAAGTGGAAATCTTACATTAAAGATGTTCGTAGAAAGCTAAAGCAAGAAAGTATAAAAGGAAATTTGAGTGATATGATAGAGACGGTAGAAGAATCTGAATCAGAGCTTATGGCAGCATATGTCAACCTGCGGTCATCTACGACACCTCCCCAGGATATTGTAAGGAACATGGACACATGTACTGCAGTCACTAAAGGTTTAGTAAAGCTCATGAGAGAACTATCATCTGAAGCTAACTATGATGAAGTTAAGGCAAGAAAGAGAATGAATGAGCTTTTTATGAGAGACTATGCTAGGTCCTTAGGAGGAACCACAATCACAAGTAGGACTTATTCCACTAGCAGAAGTGCCAGTAACAGATCAGAGTCCTCAAGTACTTTAATAGCCAAAAGAAAGGAACTTGTCGAACAACTTGCTGTCAAGAGAGCAGAAATTGAGATGGAATCTGCAATCGAGGCGCAGCGTCTACGAGTAGCAGAAATGGAAAGGCTGAAGGAAGTCAAGATTATAGAAGCCAGACTAAGAGTACACGAAGAGGACATGAATAGTAATCATAAGTCCAAATCTGTACTAAGTGAAGATGCAGACTCCTACTTCCTTTCATACGCCCAGGAGAATGGAAGGAAATCTCCAGTATCTAATGAAGAAAAAAGTCATTGCCCTTCCATCCCTGCTCAGAAAGACGAAAAGAGAGACTTACCCAATTCAGAACTAAGTGAAAAAATAAAACAGGATAATTCTGTTCCTAGATGTCACTGCAATAATCAGGAGAATGTTCCAGAACCTACTGTATTTTCAGGAGACATACTGAAGTTCATAGAGTGGAAGGCAAGTTTTGAAATGATCATTTAGCATCATTGCTCCAGGCCAGTTGACAAGTTATTCTACCTTCAGAAATATGTTGATGGAGAAGCAAAGAAAGCTCTTGAAGGTAACTTCTATAGAACAGACGAAGAAGCCTACAAACAAGCTTGGGAAAAGTTAAATGCAAGATATGGTCATCCTTTCTTAGTACAAAGAGCCTTTAGGGAGAAATTGAATAACTGGCCTAAAATAGGTCCAAAAGAACACTTCAAACTCCAAGAGTATGGTGACTTCCTGCAAGCATGCAGCAATGCCATCCCACATGTACGAGGACTAGAAGTACTGAACGACTATCTAGAAAACCACAGGATGCTAGCTAAGCTACCTGGAGAAGTGGCTTCTAGATGGAATCGCTATGTGACTGAACAGTTAGAGCTAAGTAAGGACTTCCCAAGTTTTGAAAAGTTCTCTGAGTTCGTTAATAAGGAAGCACGAATAGTATGTAGTCCAGTAACAGGATCTTACGCCTTAAAGTTCTTAGATGAAAGGCCTGCAAGAGATAAAAGACGTGCAAGAGCAACTAGCTTTGCAACTGACATAACAGAGAAAGGTATAGATACCTACGAGAGCAAGTTCAAAGTTACTACTGGGATCAGTAGAGAGACAGAACCGACAAATCCTCAGACTACTTTTAAGTGTATGTTCTGTGGAGAGAACCACTCTATACACAAGTGCCAACAATTGAAGGAGAAATCCCCAAATGAAAAGAAAAAGTTTGTACTTGTCAACCAACTGTGTTTTGGGTGCCTAAGGAAAGGCCATATTACTAAGGAGTGTAAGAAAAGGGCCACAAGCAGCGTTTGCAAAGGACGCCATCCTACACCACTACATGAAGAACGTCCAAAGAAGGATAAATCCTCAATACCTAAAGATGCTGAGGAAGAAAAGAAAGCATCAGTATTCTCTTGCAGAGTGAGGGAAAGCAATGGCACATCAATGGTTGTACCAGTGTGCATTTCAAATCCTAAAAGGAAGAATAAGAAGGTATATGCGTATGCACTACTGGATGCCCAAAGCGATGTCACCTTCATTGATCAAGAAATCTGCAAGAAATTACAAGTGGCTACAGAACCAGTGAAGCTCAAACTCACCACAATGACTGGGAGAGACACATTAGTGAACAGTCAAAGGGTCAAAGGATTGAGAGTTAGAGGACTTCATTCAAACCTCACATTGGATCTACCTCCAGCTTATACGAAAGAAGATATACCTCTAGATCGAGATCGCATACCTACCTATGAAACAGCCAATAAATGGGAGCACCTATCTGTCATATCTCATGAAATGTCCCCGCTGAAGGAGTTTGGTGTTGGACTGTTGATAGGTTATGATTGTCCCGAAGCTTTGGTACCACGAAGGGTAATCACAGGAGGAAAGGGTGAACCCTACGCTGTTCAAACTGATCTAGGATGGGGCGTTGTTGGAGGAAAACAGCAGATTGCAAACTCAAGACAGGTGACAGGATTGTGTCATAGAATATCTGTCCAAGAGTTACCAGCTGTAAGTTCAGCGGAAGTAATCAAGATCCTTGAATCTGACTTTGCAGATCATGCTTCAAGAGGCCTGAATGTAACAGAATTGAAAAACTCAAACTGGTTCACCGGTCCAGAGTTCCTTTGGGAAAAGGAAATCATACCCAGTGAAGGTAACACAGAATTGTCTATGGGTGATCCAGAAGTAAAAGTTGTACAAACATTAAGCACTGCTGCCAAGTGTCAAGATGACATACTTGAAAGTGATAAAAGACACTTGGAAGTTGAGAACCTGATGGAAAATTCCCCAAATTCATGTTCAAATCCTACTATAGAGAACATAGAATTATAGGTAATTTGGTGGGAGTGTAGCTGGCCAGCTAAGACCTGTCCTAGGTTGCTAATGTGGCTTAGATGCATATATACAGCTAGACCTGCTAATAATGTTAATACAGTGCATATGCTCATTTGTGAGAAATAACAGCAGAGTTATTTACTGTGACTTTATATATGGATGTCATATAACAGTTGTATATTGTGTTCACAGAAGCAAAAGAAAAAATATGCCTTTTAAGATTTATTATTATATACAGAAAGGTAAGCAATGACATAGCAATTGCAACCAGAAAGCATAGAGTTAAGCTTTTGTGACTCATCAGGAGTTTTAGCCAATCACAACCAATCTCACTGAGCAAGAGTCTTTGGCCAATCACAGCTAGCATTACACTCATGTTCTGTCTAGGAAATCTCCTAGCACATTGCTAGAATTTCATTTTACACCAGAAAGAGTAGATCTGAACAGTTCAGATCCATCCAGAGTCCAGTTTTATGGAAGCAAGTGGCCAAAATAGGTATTTAATACAGTTATATATGTTCCTATTGTTAATAATGTGATTAAAACTGTATACTGAAACAAGTTATGTGTTCATTGTAGTTCCACCAAACCAGGTTTCAAACCAACAAACCAGCAAACAAACCAGGTTTCAAACCAGGTTTCAAACCAGCAAACAAACCAAGTTGCAAACCAAGTTACAAACCAAACATCAGAGCAATCTGCAATAGCAAACAGCAATATAGAGCAAGTCCCAGAGAGATCATAAAGTGTCTAAAGTATTTAAAGTGAAAGTACAGATACTGAAGAGAGAAATATATCTACCATTTTATGTAGAATTACAAGATTGAACAGTTGAACCGCCATTTGTTATACTTTATTCAACACGTGTTTGTACATGGACTTTCTGCTGCTAAATTGTCAGTGTTATATATGAAGAAAAGCTGAAGTGAATAAAGAAGTTATCTTAAAAGTTTGGTGTGCTCTTTAAACCTACTGCTTCCATAGAACGGCGCTAGAGGAATTATAAAGTAACAGATAGTCTTGTTTGGACTAAAAGATCAGAGAAATCAAAATTCTGCTAATGCCACAGCGCATAAAGGCACTTCATAGTGCTGCGCCTGCCACACCGTGACCAGCTGCCCCACCGAGACAAGGTAAGTGCCGGGTGGGTGGGGGATACACACTGGCAGCAGTTGATGGACACAGTAGTGGCAGTTGATTGGCACAGTAGCAGCAGTTGATGGGCACAGTAGCGGCAATTGATGGGCACACTGGCAGCAATTGATGGGCACAGTGTCAGCAATTGATGGGGCACCGTAGCGGCATTTGATGAGCACACTGGCAGCAATTGATGGGCACAGTAGCGGCAATTGACGGGCACAGTGTCAGCAATTGATGGGTACAGTAGCTGCGTTTGATAGCACAGTGGTGGCAATTTATGGGTACAGTGGCTGCTTTTGATGGGCACAAGGGCTGCATTTGATGGCACAGTGGTGGCAATTGATAGCACAGTGGCTGCGTTTGATGGCACATTGGCTGCGTTTGATGGGCACAGTGCTGCATTTGATGGGCACACTGGTTGCGTTTGATGGGCACAGTGGCTGCGTTTGATGGCATAGTGGCGGCAATTGATGTGCACAGTAGCTGCGTTTGATGGGCACAGTGGCTGCAATTGATGGGTTTTTTTTTCAGTTTGTTTGCGCCCCTCCCAAAAATTTTCCATTCTGGCCAATAGACTCAGCTTGATTGCATTTGATCTAAAGTAAGAGACGTTAGATCAATTTGATCGCAATAGATAGGATAAAAAAAATATCTGCCATTAAATTACAAGTGTGTGTATGTACCCTCATGGGGGTCATACACAGTTTAATAAATTATTGTTTTCTTTTCTGAACGATCTTTTCTGATAGGAATAGTCGATTCATAATCAACAATTTATTCGATCAATATGCCACACACACAAGGAAGTTGATTACGTTTGTAAATTATCGATCGCATCTCTGTTTCCACTGTGAAATCTCATAATCTTATCGAATGAAATATGATTGTACACACGCAAGAAACGACAAGAAAACTGTTGGGAGAGTTTTCTTGCAGAGAAAACCCGCGTGTGTACGAGGCTTTCAGGTTTCTCGTCAAGAAAACTGCCCAGAATCTCGATGAGAAAAAAAGAAGACCTGCTTTCTTTTTTTCTCGTCAGGAGTCTCATTTTTCTCGTGGTGATTCCCGTCAAACTGTATTTGGACAAGAAAACCGTTTGTGTGTATGCTTTTCCGAGTCTTCAAAAACCGCGCATGGTCAGAATCAAGTATGAGACGGGAGCGCACCTTCTTGTAAAACTAGCGTTCGTAATGGAGATAGAACATTCGTCATGCTGTAACGAACTGAAAGCACGAAGACTGAAAAGCGCGAATCGTCTCTCACAAAACTTTTACTAACACGCAGTAACACGAGATTAGCAAAAGCAGCCCAAGGGGTGGCGCCATGAGAATGGAACTTCCCCTTTATACTGCCGTCGTACGTGTTGTACGTGACCGCGCTTTACAACGACAAGATTTTGGATTGACAGTGTGTATGCAAGGAAAGCTTGACAAGAATCTCGTCAAGCTTGACAAGAAACCCGTCAAAAAACGTTTTTTTTTGCGACGAGATTCTCGGTCGTGTGTACGAGGCTTAAGATATGATCATACAGTATCTTATGATTGAAAGTCATCTATCCCATCTTGGTTTCCACTGTGTAATCTCATAATCTGTCTAATGGCCACCATTAGATTTGATTTACAGTTGAGCAGCCAGAACAGAGTATTATCGATCGTTTTGCATCAATCGGCAGCACTGAGAGGCTTTGCTCATGAATACAATCATATGTCATTCGATAAGATTATGAGATTTCACAGTAGAAACAGAGAAGCGGTTGAGAATTTACAAACATAATCAACTTCCTTGTGTGTTGAGAAAACCGGTCGTGTGTAAGAGGCTTCAAAGTGGAAGTCTACCCTAACACTTAAATTAAATGAAACACTTAAATTCTCCCCTGCAATCATTAATGTAAGCTAAGTTCAGCCCTATGCCTGAAAATGAAAAATTACCTTTATTTTGCAGTGTCCAGTGCTGTCAAATGACTTCAACTCTACATCTGTGACTAAAATCAGCCAGTGGGTGTGGTTACTGAAAGCTAGTGACATCACTTCCAGTAAGGGACCCTGTTCCTGTGTAGCCAGTGGGCGTATACAGGATGGGAGGAGCTGATCATAGGTTCCTGCCCAGTGTTCTTTAACCACTAGAGGCCCGCGCTATAGCCAAATAACGGCTACATCGCGGACCTGAATATCCGGGAGGCCATCAATAGACGTCCTCCCATGCTTGAGCAGCCTGCGCGCCCCCTGCAGGGCGCGCGCAGCTCGCTCTGTGATCAGCGAGTCTATGAGACCCACTGGAACACAGATCGGAGTAAGGGGTCGGTCCCGATCCTTACCACATGATCAGCGGTCAGCCAATGACAGCTGATCATGTGATGTAAACAGAGGCGGTAATCTGCAATTTTTTCTCCTCACGCTTAGGCCCCTTTCACACTGGGGCGGGCAGGTGAGCTGGCGGTATAGCGGCACGATTTTCAGCGCTATACCGTCGCTATCACCGCAGTATGCGGCCGCTAGCGGGGTGAATTTAACCCCCGCTAGCGGCCGAAAAAGGGTTAATACCGCCCGCAAACCGCGGCAATTTTGGTGTATGTGAATACGCACATCTCAGCCGATGCATGAGGGTGTCATTAACAATTAATGACACTGCTGTGTATCTGCTAAAGGGTAGCATGTTTCTGTGGTGTCAGGAAAGTGATTTTGCATGTATTCCCAACACACACAAATGTGAACGCAGGCTAAATGTCTCAGTTACATTGGTGGTCAGTGTAAATCTTCTCATTATATTGGGGCTTGGTGTACAATCCTTTCATTCACACTAGTGACCAGTGTGAATGTCCCCCTTACATTGGTGGTCAGTGTAAATCCCTCTTTACATTGGTGGCTACTGTGAATGCTCATATTACATTGGTGGTCAGTGTAAACCCCCATTACATTGGTGGCCAGTGTAAAAATACTCTTTATATTGACAATTGTTAAAAAATCCAAACTTGCATTTGTGGTCAGTTTTGAATTCTACCTTACATTGGTGGTCCATGTAGAAGCCACGTTTAAATTGGTGGTGAGTGTAAATCCCCCTTACATTGGTGGCCATTGTAGAAATCCCCCTTTTATGGCTGTTGATGTAAAACCCCCCATTACATTGGTAGTGTAAATTCTTCATAATATTGGTTATCAGTGTACATTTCCCTTTACATTGGTGCAGAATTGCCCCTACACTGGGGGGTCAGTGTTAGTATGCTTTAAATTGGCAGTCAGTGTAAATCTCCCCTAACATTGGTGGTCGGTGTAGAAGTGTCACCTTACATTGGTGGTCAGTACAAATCTCCTCGACAATGGTTGTCAGTGCAAATCCCCCCTTACATGGGTATATTCCCCCTTACACTGGTGGTTGGTGTAAATGCTCTAATTACATTGGTGTCAGTGTAAAAATCTCTCTTTTCTATTGGTGGGTGGCATAAAAGCCCCCGTTACATGATGGTCAGTGCAAATTCCCCCTCACATTGATGGTCATTGTAAATCCCCCCTCACATGTGTGGTCATTGTAAATTCCCATTACATTGGTAGAATCCCCCACTATATACTTGCCAAAGATTTCCAGCTTTGCTCTACATGATTCAAAATGTGCCACAGTGTACTGCCTCCTAACTAATACCATCCCCCACCACTGTTACTGATCCCATCAACCCCCCAGCATTGCCACTGATCAAACCCCTCCCCCAGCATTGCCACAGATCCCAAAGAGTTTTCTGTCTATTGATAGGTCCCCTCACCTCCCCAGTCCATGGTGTGCAAGCAGTGAGGAGATGATGTGCTGTAACCTTTAGCAACCAATCAGTGAGCAGTAATGCTGTGCACTAACCTCTTGCAACCAATCATTGAGCAGTAAGGATATGCAGTAACCTCTAGGAACCAGTCAGTGAGCAGTAATAATGTGCAGTAACCTCTAGCAACCAATTAGTGAGTGGTATAGATGTCTGGTAACCTCTAGCAATCAATCAGTGAGCAGTATTGATGTACAGCAGGGATGAGCCGAACACCCCCCTGTTCGGTTCGCACCAGAACCTGCGAACAGACAAAATGTTCGTGTGAACTTTAGAACCCTATTAAATACAATGGACTCGAACGTTTGAAATCTAAAGTGTTAATTATAAAGGCTAATATGCAAGTTATTGTCCTAAAAAGTGTTTGGGGACCTGGGTCCTGCCCCAGGGGACATGTATCAATGCAAAAAAAGGGATTTTTATAACAGCTTACCTGTAAAATCCTTTTCTTGGAGTACATCACGGGACACAGAGCGACTTAGTCATTACTAATGGGTTATATAGTTTACCTTCAGGTGCTGGCACTGGCAACTTCCAAACCGGAAGTACCCTCCCCTATATAAGCCCCTCCCATCCGGGAGCACCTCAGTTTTGTAGCAAAGCAATAAGTGTCCCAAAAAGAGGGGTGGGAGCTCTGTGTCCCGTGATGTACTCCAAGAAAAGGATTTTACAGGTAAGCTGTTATAAAAATCCCTTTTTCTTTTTCGTACATCACGGGACACAAAGCGACTTAGTCATTACTAATAGGACGTCCCAAAGCAATGCCCAATGAGGGGAGGGATACACTATACATAAGCTGGGCGCCATCAGGCATGAGGCTCTTTTGCGGCCTGCAACACACTGCGCCCAAAGGCGACATCCTCCTGACTTCTGACGTCTACCTGGTAGAATCTAGTAAACGTGTGTACTAAGGACCATGTTGTGGCCTTACAGACTTGAGCCAGGGAGGCTTGGTGATGCACTGCCCATGAAGTTCCAACTGCTCTTGTGGAGTGCGCCCTAACTTTGAATGGAGGCGGTCTCCTTTTCAAGCCATAGGCTTGTATTATGACCTGTCGAATCCACTTGGCTAAAGTAGATTTTTGATGCTGCCTGACCCTTTCTGGGGCCTTCCGGCAGAACAAACAAAGTATTCGTTCTACGAATCTGAGCAGTGGCTTTAAGATAAGCTTTAACTGCTCTTACTACATCCAAAGAATGCAATAACTTTTCCTCTACCGAACTAGGTTTGGGGAAAAAGGAAGGAAGAACCACATCTTGGTTCAAATGGAACCTCGATACCACCTTAGGAAGAAGGCTGGATGAGGACGTAATACTACTCTGTCCTTATGGATAACCAGATATGGCTCCTTACAGGACAAGGCGGCTAATTCCGATACTCTTTTAGCCGAACAAATGGCTACTAAGAAAATCAATTTCCTGGTGAAAAGAACCAAGGAAATGTGCCGCAATGGTTCAAATGGTTGTTTCTGTAGAACCGACAGAACCAGGTTTAAGTCCCATGGACATATGGGAATACTAACCGGAGGGCTAATACGCATCACTCCTTGTATGAAAGCTTTGACTAATGAATGCAAAGCCAAGGGCCTTTGAAAAAATATTGACAAGGCCGTCTGACCCTTGATAGTACTCAAGGCAAGCTTCCTATGTACAGCCCACTGTAGGAAGTCCAGAATCCTACCTATTACGTACTTACGTGGATGCCATTTCCTGGCCTCACACCACGTGATGTACGCCTTCTAGATCCTATAATAGATCTGCCTGGATACCGGCTTCCTGGCATTGATCATGGTAGATACCACAGGATTAGAGAGCCCTCTCTTTTTTAGAATGTGGGCTTCAATAGCCAGGCCGTCAAACCTAGGGCTGGTAAGGAAGGGTAGTATATCGGTCCTTGCGAAAGCAGGTCCGGACGATGTGGGAGGGTCCAAGGACTTCCCACTGACATTTTTACAATCTCCGCGTACCATGCCCTTCGGGGCCACGCTGGAGCCACCAGAATCACTGGTTTCTTTTCTACCCTGATTCTGCGGATTAATCGCGGTGGGAATGCATATATCAGCTTGAATTGATCCCAAGGGAACACTAGGGCATCCGAACCGCAAGCTAGGGGATCCTTTGTGCGAGACACAAATCTGTCCACCTTTGCGTTGAATCTGGATGCTAGCAGATCTACATCCGGTGTTCCCCACCGCTGGCATATTGCCTGGAAAACCTCGGGGTGAAGAGACCATTCCCCCGGGCATAATTGCTGGTGACTTAAAAAGTCCGCTCTCCAATTTTCCACTCCTGGGATGAAAACCGCGGATATGGCTGTGACATACCTTTCTGCCCATTCCAGGATGCAATTCGCTTCCCTCTGGGCTGCACGACTCCTGGTGCCACCCTGGTGATTGATATATGCCACTGCTGTGGCATTGTCTGATTGAATTCTGACAGGTGACCCTTGGAGTTAGGATGTCCATGCTACTAGGGCATACCGGGCTGCTCGTATCTCTAAGAGATTGGTGGGCAGGGCCTTCTCTGCTTCTGACCACTTGCCCCGGAGAGACCATTGCTCCAGTACTGCCCCCCAGCCTATGAGGCTGGCATCTGTAGTGACCACCTTCCAAGAAACCGGACTGAAGGGTTTCCCTTTTTCCAGATTCTGGCACCAACCACCAATGGAGGCTCTTGCGAACGGAAGGGGACAGGGACATTGGTAAGTCTAAAGCCTGAACTTTTTTGTTCCAGGCTGACAGTATGGCCCTCTGCAAGTTCCTTGAATGGAATTGACCGTAGGGTACTGCTTCGAATGAAGCCACCATTTTTCCCAGCAGCCTTATACACAGGCGTATGGATGGTTTTCTTTTTTGTACCCACTAAGTGGGTCAAATCTTTCAAAGACGACACCTTCTCTGGAGGTAAGAAAATCTTTCTCTGATTTGAATCCAGTCTTAGCCCCCAAGTATTCCAGGCTTTTGACTGGTTTTAGGGCTGACTTGTCTCGGTTGATAATGCAACCGTGAGATTCCAGATACTTGATTATCTTGTGAACGACCACTTCTAGTTTTTTTCACTAAGTGGTCTATCAGCAACAAGTCGTCTAGATATGCCATTATCGTTACACCTTGTGTTCCTAGTTTGGCCAATCGTAGGGCCAGAATTTTTGTGAACACTCGTGGTGCTGTGGCCAGACCGAAAGGTAAGGCTCTGAACTGAAAATGGCGCCCTTCTACTGCAAAGCGTAGAAATTTCTGGTGGGCCGGACAGATGGGAATATGCAAATAAGCATCCCTTATGTCGATCGAGGCTAACCATTCCTGCCCTTGTAGGGCGGTGGCCACCGATCGGATCGACTCCATCCGAAAAAGTCCTGATATGTAGGAACTTGTTTAGCCCTTTTATATTTAATATGGGCCTCATGTCCCCATTTGGTTTGGGGACTGTGACAAGGTTCGAGTAAAACCCGAACCCGTTTTCTTCCAAGGGAACCTTCATGATTACCCTTGGAGCAATAGTTGCTCTAGTGCCAGAAGGAGGGATCCACTCTTCTGGGGATCGCTTGGCACGTTTGACCTTATAAAATGGGCAGGAGGAATGTCTTTTAACTCCAGCCTATTTGCAAAACTGTCACTCCATTGCCCCCATCTCCTGGGTTACAGTCACGACCAATGCCAGCGGCTCAGGCTGGGGGGCTCTCTGTGGTCAGAACCTAGCTCAAGGCAGATGGGACGCTCGTTTTCACAACCCAGGCTCAAACGTCCTGGAGCTCAGGGCAGCTTGGTGCGCCCTCCAATCTTTCTCCAGGTTCCTGAAAAGAGAATCTGTGTTGTTAAGGATGGACAACACAACAGCAGTGTCGTATGTGAAGAGGCAAGGGGGGACCCGGAGTTCTACTCTCCTTCTAGAGGTCGAGCCTATAATAACATGGGCCCAGAAAAACCTGGCCAATATTTCGGCAGTTTTCATTCCGGGAGTTCAGAACTCCCAGGCAGACTTCCTCTCACGCACTCGCCTAGACAACAACGAGTGGTCCCTCCATGTACAGTCATTCAACTGGATTCTGTCTCTAGGGGTCAATCCCGATGTGGACCTATTCGCTTCCCCTTACAATTACAAGGTAGTGAAGTTCTACACTCTGGGACGTTGCAGCCAGGCATGCGGAACGGATGCCCTGACGGATCAGTGGAGGTTCAAGAGGGCATATGCCTTTCCCCCGATCCCAATTATTCTCAAATTCCTGCGGAGACTTCAAGCGGAATCAGTGGAAGTAACAGTGGTGGCTCCCTACTGGCCGAACAGGCCCTGGTTTCCCCTCTTGATCCATCTGAGCCACAGGGACCCAGTACCTCTTCCTCTCAGGCGGACCTTCTCTCTCAAGGGTCACTTCTACACCCTTGTCTGGCATTGATGAGACTGATGGTCTGGTTCTTAAAAGGGAGAGGCTGGAATCCCTTGGTTGCGCCTCTAGAGTGATTTCCACTCTGCTAAGCTCAAGAAGGGCAAGTACTAACACAATTTATGGAAGAATCTGGGCAGATTCGTTGAATTCTCCTCTGCTTCGGGGAGGCCCTTCAGAAATCCAGGAGTTCAAGATGTTCTCAGTTTTCTTCAAACTGGACTAGACTTACCCTTATCTGTCAGTTCTTTGAGAGTTCAAGTCTCGGCTTTATCAGCTTTCTCTGGGATCTCATGGGCAGTCCATCCCTTAGTCCGGCAATTTTTCCGGGGAGCGTCAAGAATTAAGCCTCAAAGGAAGCCAAGATTTCCCAAGTGGGATCTTCCTCTCGTCCTAGATTCCTTGTCTGCACTCAGTACGACGGGGGCCCTCCCCGTCCTCCATTAAGGACTTTTCAGCAAAAGTAGCCTTCTTATTTGCCATCACCTCGGCTAAGAGGGTCTCTGAGATCGGTTCACTGGGTCATGAAGAGCCTTTTCTCACTTTTTTTCCAGATCGAGTAGTCCTTATACCCTTGTTGGGTTCAAATCCGAAAGTGTCTTCAGTATTCCACGAGAATCAGGAAATTGTCCTTCCTACATTCAAAACTCCGAAATCTAATGATACTCATCCACTGGATATAGGAAAAATCCTGAAAGAATATTTGGAAATTACTTCTCCCTTCAGACGATCAGATCATCTATTCCTACTGCATTCAGGCAGCAATAAAGGGAAAAAAGCTTAAATCAGGACAATTGCGTCCTGGATTGTCCGAACAATTTAACAAGCTTATAGGGCTAAGGGCTTGGCTCCTCCACAGGCGGTGACAGCACACTCCACCAGAGGGATGGCAGCTTCTTGGGCGGCGGCCCGACATGTGGCTCCAGATGTCATCTGCAAAGCAGCCTCGTGGGCTTCTATCAATACATTTATGGCCCATTACTGAGCCTGCATCACTGTCTTCTGTTAATTTTGGGTTAAGAATTCTGTCGGTTGGCGGGACAAATTAAAGCAATTTTCTGTTCAGCATAACCCACCCGTGTGGTCTGGCTAGTTATTTCCCACACGTAGGCTGCCATGGAGTCTGTCAGGAAAACTGAAAAATTATTACCAAATACTTACCGTAATTTTCCTTTCCTGATGGACTCCATGGCAGACGGAGTTCCCAACCTGAAAGAAAATATTAATGAAAGAAAGTAAGTGTCCAAGAGTCGGCTAGTTACGGAACACAGTACCGAGAGGTGAGCTTACTTTTATGGGTATGGGGTCCTATAGCATTGGAGAGGAGGCGGGGTTAACCCACACGTAGGCTGCCATGGAGTCCATCAGGAAAGGAAAATTACGGTAAGTATTTGGTAATAAATTTTCAGTTTTAGGCGTGGGATCAGGGATTGTCCTTGCTGTCCGCATATTTTTGGAGGTCAGGAGGTGACATCCAGCAGTAATGGCAGAATCTCTTTCTTCAATTGTAATACCACATATGTCATCTATGTCATTACTTGCAAATCAGGCAGGATCCAATATGTGGGACGCACCACTCGCAGACTACGCGATCGCTTCCGTGAACACCTAAGCGACATTAGAACAGAAGAATCCACTAATGTAGTATTTTAACAACTACTATGTTGGTAATATCGGTTTGGTGCAAGTACAAATAGTAGAAAGGGTTAGACCCCATTCACACAGGGGTGACTCGTCAGGCGTCTCAGCCGCCTGACAAGTCGCGTCCCATTCTGTACAATGGAACCGTTCTAATCGGAGCGACTGAAGTCGCTCCGACTTAGAAAAAGGTTCCTGTACTACTTCAAGATGACTTCAGGGCGACTTCCATTGACTTCAATACAGAAGTAATTTTTGAAGTCACCTTTGAAGTCGTCTTGAAGACGCGGGACAAGTCGTGCCGCCCCTGTGTGAATGGGCTCTTAAACTCTTAGCCAGAGGGAGTGATTTATTTAGACTTTTAGGGTACGTTCACACTGAGGCACTTGGTGCGTTGGCGGTAAATCGCTGCTATTTTTAGCGGCGTTTTACCGTCGTGTTTGCCGCGATTTTCGGGTGCTAGCGGGGAGATTTTAACCCCTGCTAGCGGCCGAAAAAGGGTTAAACCCACCCGCAAAAACGCCGCTTTGCGGGCGTTTTGGAGGCGCTACCCCATTGATTTCAATGGGCAGGGGTGCTATAGGAGCGGTATTTTTACCGCTCCTACCGCGCCTCAAAGATGCGGCTGGCAGGACTTTTTTTAGCGTCCTGCCAGCGCAACGCTCCAGTGTGAAAGCGCTCAGGCTTTCACACTGGATAGAAAGGAGCGGCTCTTTCAGGGCGCATTGCAAAGCGCCTAAGTGTGAAAGCAGCCTTAAGTAGGAGGGATGTTTATTGGATTTTTTATTTGAGTACCCGTATTCCCTCTGGCTTAAACTATGAATGGGATGTTTCCCACTATTTTGAGTAATTTTAATGTGCTTTATATATATTTTTTGTCCTTCTTATTATATTTCTGCTTTTGGTCATTTTTGCTGAAAAAAATAATTTTGATGCAATTTTTTTCGTTTTTTTCCAGCTAGTATTTATCTTTAGGCTCAGGTATGTGCACACATATTTGTTTTACATGAAAAATATATACTTTCTTTGCTTGAGGACCATTCCGTTCTCGTTTTTTGTAAATGTGTGGGTTTTTTGTAAATGTGTGGGTGTTTTTGATTTTAATGGTGTCAGCATAGGGGTGTTTTCATGTGATCTTTTATTTACTTTTGTGACTCCAATTACAAATAAAAATATATTTATATACAAATGCTTACATGCATTTTCTTTTTGTATTTTTGTATTTTTATATATACTGTATTAGGCTACTGGTAAATTCTGGTCCATGTAGGGATCTTGCATGTATGTATGAAACTCCTCTTACACATGAGATTCCTCCTATCATGATTCCATCATATTTTTGCTGGTTTATGTTTGTATTTTTGAAAGTATACATGTACATTCTTCATTTTTTTTTTTTTTTTTTTTTAATGTATACTGTGTTAACCCATTTATACATGTTTTTCAATGTTTATACTATTTTACATCGGTATGCGATTAACTATATTCTATGAAATTTTAACATTTGTATTATACATGCATGTATATGTGTTTTGTCCAGGTGTGCATGTCTCCTTTGACAGATCATCCTATTTGCACATGGTGTGTTGATTATTTCTATTTGGACAGGCGATTGATTTTTACCTGTCTTTTTTTGATTAGTCCAAACACACACTTTGGTCTATAAAGGAGAATGCAAACCTGGTGATAGTCACTAGTCAGCAATGATTAAGCACTTTGTGTGAAACGCGTCTGCTGAACAGTGTGGATCCCTCATGTGTCATGTTTTTTAACCTTTGACTCTACAATAAACCAACAATGTTTTCTTCATCTCTGGATGTGCCACTTTTTCTCTTTGTTGCATGGATTTCCCAGGTTGCGGACCTTGGCAGGCACCCGGTCTTGTTGCCACAGTAGTATCAAGAGATCTTTAAATTGAAGACAGCCTCGGAGCGGTGTACACTCTACTTCCCTTTTCCTTTAGTAATCTCTAGCAACCAATCAACAAGCAGAAGTCATGTGCTGTAACCTCTAGAAAATAAACAGTGAGCCATAATGTGTGCTGTAACCTCTAGCAGCCAGTCAGTGAGCGGTAAGGATACACTATAACCTTTGGCAACCAATCGCTATCAGCAACTTTAAAAAGGTACCTGCAATGCTTTGATGCGACTTTGATCCAGACAGTGCAAAGTCGCATCAAAGTTGCACTCTAAATCGTGCAACTTTGGGGTCGCAATAGTGGAAACGTGACGTGTCATGCGACTATGTGTCCAAAGTCGCATGACAAGTCACAGCCCATTGAATTTAATATATGTAAACGCACCACGAATGCATGTGAATCTATGTAAATGCGCTGAACATGCCTGTAAATGCATCACCAACGCACGCAAACACATATAAATGCAAATAAATAAAAAAATAACAAAAAAAGTACTAGAATGGCCTGCAAATGCATGTGTAGCGGGTACTTGAATTTACGGGAGGCATCTGGGTGGTAGTGTAACCTAGATGCACAGATTGCTAGGGTATCCAAGACCCTTTTCTGGTTCTTGGAGGACTCTGGTGGTGTGAGGTACCTTTTTGTCCTCCCCTGGAGCTGGTACAGCGGGGCGGGGAACCCGCTGTGACGCAAAGGGAGAGGGGATAAAAGGGGCGGACGCCCTTACCACGGGGTTCAGAGTTCAGAGTTGGAGGACGTGGCTGCACCCAGGCACCTTCGGCCTGGTTGCTGGCATTCTGGTGTTGCAGGCCTAGGTGCCCTTGACCTGGCCGGAGCGAGGATGGAGTCCATCCCAGGCACCTTTAGCCTGGGGTGAGGTACTATGCCGGAGGCCTGGGGCTCAGTACCTTCGACTGAGTTCCGCGAGGGTGGAGGAATCCGAGGGGGGCCCTAATTCCTTGGGTGCCCGTGTCTGAGTTTGTGAGGACTGATGTGCGGAACTTCTCTGGAGAGCATTGCTGGTGACAGAGAGGCCTCCTGTTTCTCCCTTGGATGGATCTCCTTCCCCTGACAGGGGCCATGCTAGCGAAGGTAATTCACGTTCTACCTCACATGGTCAGTGGCAGTGACTATCCGCCACTGGTGATATCACAGTGGTTAGCATCAGAAGGGAAAAGATTGTGCCTCGATCTATTCCCCATTATAACTCAGTAGAAGAAACTGTTTATTGTTTGGCAAGAAGAATAAAACTGAGTTGGACCTATTTACTGTGTGGAACTCTGGTTACTAGGAGCAAAGGAGTCAGGAACGAAGTACTGGACTTGACTCTAGGACACCTGCACAGGGCCCAATTTTCTGGCCTTCACCTCTTAGTTATGGAGGACATGGGCCGTGGTGTATCTCATCTCTCCCTCCCAGAGACCCCTAGACAACAGCCGCATAACCGATGAAGCAAGAGAGGGAGAGAGGGTCGCTACACGTGGGGGCATCGTATCCGGGATGTGTATGGTGTCTGAATTTGAACTTTGCTGCCCGGAGGAGTTCCGAGTAGGTCGGCCATATTGGCCAACGCGCCACGAGGCAACCCATAGCTGCGTAGTTCGTGGGCGGGGAAAGAGAAAAGCCTGCGAACAAGTGCAGAAGGTGGGAGGAGTCTGGCCATGTGGACGTACGCACGTGGAGATTCCGGCGCGAGTGGGTCAGTGCGCAATGGAGCAGCAAAGAGAGAAGATGACTTCAACCTGTCAGGGTCACCTGTGGCCAGGTGACAGATGCACACCGTAGGGGGACAGGAGTGCACCGCGAGGTAGTGAACCCTATGGCTGGCTTCTGTGGATAGGAAACTGGGTGGTTGTGGAAAGCGGGACCAGAGGAGCACAACCGGGATCCCAACGGAAGCGAGAGCCAAGATTCCCCAGGGCGCGGAGTCTAAGACCCAGCTGGTCTTCTCCAGGGCCTCTAGTGGTGAGGATGTTACGCTGCAGGCTGGGACCAGGTCGCGGCCCCTGGAGTTTCCTAGCTCACGCCCCGTAGGATAAGGGGAAGCAGCAGCACACGATAGAGAGAACCGAATAACAAGCCGAAGGTCAGGGGCCACAAGCAGACAAGGATAACGAAGAACGAGCCGAAGGTCAAGGGTCACGAGCAGACAGGGATGGTCGGGGACAAGCCAATAACGTAACAGAGAGACAGACGTAGCACACGGCAGGCAGGAACCCAAACACACAATGCCTAACAAACACGTTGATCAGCAAAGCAGGCTTGCAGTGCACAGGTTAATATAGTGTTCAGTGATAGGGCCTGGGGTGGAGTCAGGCTGGGAGGAGATTATAAAGGAAGCCAGGTGAAGGAGGTCTGGTCTCTAGATGAACACATGAGGAGGAAGGTAAGATGGCAGACAGACATTAATGCATATCCATGACAGTACCCTCCCTCTTACGAGGCCTCCCCCTTCCCCGCCTGGGCCCAGGTTTAGAGGGAAACTTCAGATGAAACTCCTTTAACAGACGAGGTGCAAAGACCTCAGATGCAGTGATCCAAGACCTCTCCTCAGGACCAAACCCTTTCCAATGAACGAGGTACTGAAGAACGCCTTTACAGAGTCGGGAGTCCAGAATTTGACTGATCTCGTACTCCTGATTATCCTCCGAGACAGGCGCCACGGTAGGAAGAGGACGAGAGAATTTATTGAGGACTAAAGGCTTTAGAAGAGCAACATGAAAGGAGTTAGTGATTTTAAGGCTCTTAGGAATCTGGAGTTTGAAACAAACCGGATTCAGTTTAGCAGTTACCGTGTATGGACCGATGAATCGTGGAGCAATCTTCAGAGAAGGAACTCGGAGCTTGATGTTCCTGGTAGAGAGCCAGACTTTGTCCCCTGGCTGAAGAGAAGGCGGTTTACGCCTGCGGCGGTCGGCAAAGCCTTTGAATTTTTCAGCAGCTGCCCGGAGGGAATCATGAACGTGACCCCAAACGGAATTGAGAGACTCCTGAACCGAAGCCAAAGCTGGAATGTCTGGAGAACAGATCATAGGAAGAGGAAGTTGAGGGTGTTTTCCATAAACTGTGAAAAAGGGTGTCTTCTGCGAACTGGTATTCACATGATTGTTATGGGAGAATTCTGCCCACGGGAGTAGAGAGGACCAATCGTCATGGTGAGAAGACACAAAGGTGCGAAGAAAGACCTCTAACTCCTGATTAACCCTCTCAGTCTGTCCATTGGATTGGGGATGGTAAGAAGAAGAAAAATCCAAGACAATATTGAGGGATTTGCAAAAGGCTCTCCAAAAACGAGACGTGAATTGGACTCCCCTGTCGGAAACAATATGAGAAGGGACCCCATGTAGGCGGAGAATTTCTCGAATGAAAATGGGAACCAAGGCAGGGGCAGAAGGAAGACCAGGAAGAGGAACAAAATGAGCCATCTTGGAGAATCGATCGATTACCACCCAAATGACTGTATTATTCTCAGACAGTGGGAGATCGGTGATAAAATCCATGGCAATATGGACCCAGGGTTCCTTAGGAATAGGCAAGGGCATGAGGAGACCAGCAGGAGCTTGTGTGGAGGATTTGGACTGAGCACAGACATGACAAGCTTTAACGTAGTCTTTGACGTCTGAGCGGAGATTAGGCCACCAGTAGTGACGACTGATGAGTAGGAAGGATCGGAGGAATCCAGAATGCCCTGCCACCTTGGAATCATGTCCCCAACGAAGGATCTTAGCTCTTAGCTCAGTGGGGACAAAGGTCTTACCAGGCGGAATTTTAGACTTCAGGGTGGTAGAGTGGGCAACAATGCATGAGGTGGGAATGATCGGCTCAGGTTCAGGGGCGGACTCCTCGTCCAAAGTGTCAAATGACCTAGAGAGCGCATCAGCCCGACCGTTGCAGGAACCAGGTTTGTAGGTAATCGTGAAATTAAAACGGGCAAAGAAGAGACTCCACCTGGCCTGTCTAGGATTCAGACGTTTAGCATTCTGTAGATACTGTAAATTCTTGTGATCGGTAAAGATCGTTATGGAGTGAGGGGAACCCTCCAAGAGATGACGCCACTCCTCTAACGCCAATTTAATTGCGAGAAGTTCCCGATCACCGATGGCATAATTCCTCTCTGCCTGAGAAATTTTTTTGGAGAAGAACGCACATGGTTGGCGTCTCTTCTCAAAGATTTGAAGAAGCACAGCTCCCACCCCCATTGAGGAAGCGTCCACTTCAATAAAAAATGCATTCCCAGGATTTGGTCTCCTCAAGAGGGGGCCAGAAACAAAGGCCTGTTTCAGGTTGTGAAATGCAGAGACAGCTTCGGGAGGCCAGTCTCTGGCATTCACACCCTTCTTGGTCAAAGCGATAATAGGCGCGGCAATGAAAGAGTAATTCCTTATGAACTGCCTATAATAATTAGTGAAGCCAAGAAAGCGCTGTGTGGCCTTGAGGCTAGCAGGAAGAGGCCAGTTGGTGATAGCCAAGACCTTCCCAGGGTCCATACGAAGCCCCGAACATGAGACAAAGCACCCCAAAAACAGGACCTCAGAACATTCAAAGGAATATTTCTCCAGCTTGGCATAGAGATTGTTCTCTCTAAGACGTTGAAGTACAGTGCGGACATGGTTTCTGTGGACGAGCAGATTTTCAGAAAAGATCAGAATGTCATCCAGATAGATGACAACAAACTGGTACAGCAGATCTCTGAAGATTTCATTGACAAAGTTTTGAAACACGGCTGGAGCATTACACAGACCAAAAGGCATCACCAGATATTCGTAATGCCCGTCTCTAGTGTTAAATGCAGTCTTCCATTCGTCACCCTCCCGTATTCGAATGAGATTGTACGCGCCTCTGAGATCCAACTTGGTGAAAATGGAGGCACCCTTCAACCTATCGAATAGCTCAGATATTAAGGGTAAGGGGTATCGATTTTTAATAGTAACCGCATTTAAACCCCGATAATCGATGCAGGGTCTTAAGGTACCATCCTTTTTGGCAACAAAAAAGAACCCTGCCCCTGCAGGCGATGAGGATTTCCGGATGAACCCTCTCTCCAGATTCTCTGCTACATACTCCGACATGGCCTGGGTCTCTGGGATGGACAGAGGGTAGGTACAACCCCTGGGTAGAGTTGCTCCGGGGACAAGATCAATAGCACAGTCAAAAGACCTGTGGGGAGGAAGCACCTCAGCTGATTTTTTACAGAACACATCCCGGTAATCGCTGTATGCGGCGGGAAGATCAGAAGAAACAGAAGTGGCAGCAACCGGAAGACTCTCCTTGGGGGTCACCTTGAGAAGACACGACGAGAAACATGAGGAACCCCAGGCCAGGATCTGCCCAGAGACCCAGTCCACATGTGGAGAGTGGAGCTGTAGCCAAGGGAGGCCCAATACAACTGGGGTAGAGGCCTTGGGTAGAATAAGAAAGGATATCCACTCCTGGTGGAGAATCCCTACCGACATCCTAATGGGTAGCGTCTGGAAGCGAATAGGGCCCCCTGGGAGAACAGTGCCATCAATTGCCGAGACTACCAATGGGGTAGTGAGAGGTGAAAGGGTAAGCTTCATAGAAGAAGCAGTTCTCCAATCCATGAAATTGCCGGCAGCCCCGGAATCCAGGTATGCAAGGGTTGACTGAGGAGAAGTGCCTACATGAAGGGACACCGGCAAGAGCAGGCGAGAAGGTGATGTTTCTGGGTCCAATACTCCACCTTCCAAATGTATTAGACCCGAGCGTTTCCCGGACGAAGCGAGCAGGAGTCACGAAAATGACCCTTGCCCCCACAATAGAGGCACAAGCCCAGAGTTCTGCGCCTAGCACGTTCTTCGGGGGTTAGTCTGGTCCGGCCCAGCTGCATAGGTTCTTCAGCAGGTAGAGGATGCTCCACGGAATGAAGGGAGGGGAGCTCAGACTGGCTAGGACCCAGAGAGTGCTGGCGTCTTTTTTCTAAGGACCTCTCTTGAAAACGAATGTCGATCTGGTTGCATAATGAAATTACATCGTCCAGACCGACGGGAATGGCTCTTCCCGCTAATTCGTCTTTCACTCGGTCAGAGAGGCCATGTAAAAAGGTAGCGACCAGGGCCTCATTATTCCAGCTCAATTCAGCTGTGTGGATACGGAACTGAAGAGCATATTGCCCCACTGAACTAGATTCTTGGCGAAGACGTAAGACAGCACTAGCCGCTGAAGAAGCCCGAGCCGGCTCTTCGAAGATATTACGAAAGAGCTTCAAGAATTCGGACAGACTGGAAACCACCGGATCGTTCCTCTCCCACAGGGGGGCAGCCCAGGCCAAAGCTTCACCGGAGAGGAGGGAAATGATATAGGCTACCTTAGCCCGGTCAGATAGGAAGCTTTGAGGCTGAAGCTCAAAATGAATAGTGCATTGGCTGAGAAACCCCCTGCAGGCCTTGGAGTCCCCAGAGAAACGGAACGGAGCTGGCAATCTTAGTGAGTGTGAGGCTGCGACTGGTGCGATAGGTACAGCCGCTGGTTGTACTTGGGGTTGCGGATTCGGGGTTCCCAAGGAGACCTGAAGCTGCTCGAATCGAGAAGCCAGATCCTGGAGGAATCGCATCACCTGGGTCTGATTTGATTCCTGGGTCTCAAGTCTGCGAACTATGCCCTGCAATGGATCATCCGCGGGAAGCGGGATGTCAGCCGGGTTCATGGCTGATCAAACTGTCAGGGTCACCTGTGGCCAGGTGACAGATGCACACCGTAGGGGGACAGGAGTGCACCGCGAGGTAGTGAACCCTATGGCTGGCTTCTGTGGATAGGAAACTGGGTGGTTGTGGAAAGCGGGACCAGAGGAGCACAACCGGGATCCCAACGGAAGCGAGAGCCAAGATTCCCCAGGGCGCGGAGTCTAAGACCCAGCTGGTCTTCTCCAGGGCCTCTAGTGGTGAGGATGTTACGCTGCAGGCTGGGACCAGGTCGCGGCCCCTGGAGTTTCCTAGCTCACGCCCCGTAGGATAAGGGGAAGCAGCAGCACACGATAGAGAGAACCGAATAACAAGCCGAAGGTCAGGGGCCACAAGCAGACAAGGATAACGAAGAACGAGCCGAAGGTCAAGGGTCACGAGCAGACAGGGATGGTCGGGGACAAGCCAATAACGTAACAGAGAGACAGACGTAGCACACGGCAGGCAGGAACCCAAACACACAATGCCTAACAAACACGTTGATCAGCAAAGCAGGCTTGCAGTGCACAGGTTAATATAGTGTTCAGTGATAGGGCCTGGGGTGGAGTCAGGCTGGGAGGAGATTATAAAGGAAGCCAGGTGAAGGAGGTCTGGTCTCTAGATGAACACATGAGGAGGAAGGTAAGATGGCAGACAGACATTAATGCATATCCATGACACAACCACTCCATGGATTTCAGCTTCTTCTTGCATGGACATGACTTCTCTGGCTGCTCCGCTTATGGATACGGGGATAAGACTAAGGCCCCGGGGGCGATTGGCTCTGTACACCTGCAGAGACATGGAGGCCCTCGTGTGATCTGTCCCGGCTGTTCGGGACTGGTGGTCCAGCTGAAGCCATTTGGGCGATGTGAGGTCTGCAAGGAGTTTCTCTTCGACGTGGAACCATCCACAGAAAAGCCTCGGGCTTTCAACCTCAACTACCTCACAGGGACTGCCACTCCGGAAGGAGAGATCGATGCTGGTGCGTTCCCCGTGCGCACTGATCCGGGCGAAGTGACTGCCCAAGCGGAGATGAAAAGAGAAAAATCAGAGGATGCTGCCTCGGTCACCAGCAGCTCCCTGCTCCGACCACCGAAGAGGAAAGTCGGCCTAGTGATGGCCTCGTGTGGTCGTGGAAGAGCTTCGCCCCGCCGTTTACCTGACCTGGATGGATCCGGTAGGAAGAGTCCTGGACATTTCTGTTCTTCTGAAGGCCCAGGTGAGCCAGGGATTGGGACTGTCTGTGTGGTTACAAGTGGCGGAAGCCCACAGTCGGTAGAGGCCGTCAAGGGGGATAGTTCCGTGACTGGGAACTATCTGCCCGCTGAATGCTATGACACCTCTGACCTGGATTCATTGTCTGACAATGGCGATGATGGGGAGATAGACGAAATCTTCCACCAGAAGGGATGGGACAAGATGAAGTTACCCTCGTCCTGTGTCATCAGGGACCTGCCCATGTCTACTGGAGATAGTACACCTCGGGTGGAGGCCTCGGCGCCTAGGGAAGAATCTGGTCCCCTGTCCGAAGTTCCTCTTCTGGACTCAATATCCATTTCACCTGTTCCTGTTGCGGGAGTGCAACGCCAGTTATTGCGGGCTCCTAGGCCCAGATCTACTGAGGTGGTGAACGCACCTCGTCACCCAGAAGCGATTGTTCGGTCTGGAAAAGGAGGCCGGGCCACCATGCCACCTTTATCAAGGCTGCAGCAGCTCTTCGGCCAGAAGGTTGCCCAGGAGTATGGGTGGGAATACCCGTACCTGCCTCGAGAACTGCTTTATGAGGTGGAAGTTTTTCGCTAAAGATGGTATGATACCTTTGTGTGGGACAAACTTAAAGTACCGCAAGCACGGCGGTACCTTTCTTGTTCACCAACGGTTACCAAGAAGTTCCAGGACTGTAAAGCTAAGTGGATGCTGGGAAGGCATATCCATGCGGACAGAGTGGTGATTTGCCGCATCCAAGGTTTTACCTTTAGGAGAAAAAGAAAGACTCCTGTGTGTACTGTTTGCTGTTCATTGCTGAACTTTCCGGAGTGTTTTCACCGGAACACAGGGACTGTGCCCTAGTTTTTTTTGCATTTGGGCAGTTCTACTCTTCGGAGAAGTGGGAGCTGTTTTTTGTTTTGTTCTCCCTCCTTCTTCTTGCACTTCAGAGAAAGCAGTGACTTTGGGTTTTAGTCAGTGCAGGGTCACAGAGAAATGATGAAGAGAAAAGTTCATATGGAAGTGATGAGTGTCTTGACCGCGGCATTGTCACCAGGTGGCAGAGTTGCGCAACGATTGTTTTTGTTTTTTTTACATTATGCAGCACTTATTGGAGTGAATGGGTTTCTTTTCGGATAGACTCATTCATTCCAAGCAAACACACATATGTTGGTAGGATGTATGTTTATTTTCTTTCCCTCTGCAGGAGACTCGTCTATCAAGGCTGCTAAGAATGGGTGGTCCTTAGATAGCCAGGGGGAGGGAAGAATGTAAATGTGTGAGATATTTACAGTGTTTTATTGAAAAAGTTTTAAAGTTATATTGTTTTAAGTTTTCCCTTTCCCATTCAGGTCTTGGCACAATTCAGGGCTAAATTGTGTAGTTTGGTTTCTGGGCTGAACTTATGTCACCACCCTTGTGGGATGTGAGTTTGTACCAGACACTGGGGACCAGTGTCAAATCACCAGGGGGAGAGTGTAGCGGGTACTTGAATTTAGGGGAGGCATCTGGGTGGTAGTGTAACCCAGATGCACAGATTGCTAGGGTATCCGAGACCCTTTTCTGGTTCTTGGAGGACTCTGGTGGTGTGAGGTTCCTTGCGGCCCACAGGTGGCACTGTTGCCCTGGGCCGGGGTTGAACTCACACCGCAAGACTGTACCTTTTTGTCCTCCCCTGGAGCTGGTACAGCGGGGCGGGGAACCCGCTGTGACACAAAGGGAGAGGGGATAAAATGGGCGGACGCCCTTACCACGGGGTTCAGAGTTCAGAGTTGGAGGACGCGGCCGCACCCAGGCACCTTCGGCCTGGGTGCTGGCGTTCTGGTGTTCCGGGCCTAGGTGCCCTTGACCTGGCCGGAGCGAGGATGGAGTCCATCCCAGGCACCTTTAGCCTGGGGTGAGGTACTATGGCGGAGGCCTGGGGCTCAGTACCTTCGACTGAGTTCCGCGAGGGTGGAGGAATCCGAGGGGGGCCCTAATTCCTTGGGAGCCCGTGTCTGAGTTCGTGAGGACTGGTGTGCGGAACTTCTCTGGAGAGTCCCGCACAGCATCGCTGGTGACAGAGAGGCCTCCTGTTTCTCCCTTGGACGGATCTCCTTCCCCTGACAGGGGCCATGCTAGCGAAGGTAATTCACGTTCTACCTCACATGGTCAGTGGCAGTGACTATCCGCCACTGGTGATATCACAGTGGTTAGCATCAGAAGGGAAAGGATTGTGCCTCGATCTATTCCCCATTATAACTCGGTAAAAGAAACAGTTTATTGTTTGGCAAGAAGAATAAAACTGAGTTGGACCTATTCACTGTGTGGAACTCTGGTTACTAGGAGCAAAGGAGTCAGGAACGAAGTACTGGACTTGACTCTAGGACACCTGCACAGGGCCCAATTTTCTGGCCTTCACCTCTTAGTTATGGAGGACATGGGCCGTGGTGTATCTCATCTCTCCCTCCCAGAGACCCCTAGACAACAGCCGCATAACCGATGAAGCAAGAGAGGGACAGAGGGTCGCTACACATGTAAACACACAAGAGCCTGCAATCTGTGCAGAAAATACGCATATGCCTATGTGAATGAGGCCTAAAAAAAGTACAGCATGCTGCATTTTCCTTACTGGAATGCCCTGCATATGCATGTAAACACACCACAAATCCATGTGAATGCACGTAAATGCACTGCAAATCCACATGAATACATTTAAACGCACCGCCAATGCACGCAAATGCATATAAATGCAACTTAGTAGAAAAAGTAAATTCAAATAAATTTTTTAAATAACGAAAAATGTACCAGAATGCATTGCAAATGCATGTAAGCACACAAGAACCTGTGTTTCATGCAGCAATTTGCATATGCCTGTGTGAATGAGGCCTACAATAAGTACAGCATGCTGCATTTTTTCTCACTGGAATGTCCTGCAAATGCATGTAAATGCACCGCAAATCCACGTGAATGTACGTAAATGCGCTGCAAATACACATGAATGCATGTAAACGCACAGCCAATGCACGCAAACACATATAAATGGAACTTAGTAGAAAAAGTAAATAAAATAAATACAAACATAACAAAAAGCATTCCAGAATGCATTGCAAATGCATGTAAACACACAGGAACCTGCCATCTGTGCAGAAAATACGCATATGCCTGTGTGAATGAGGGCTAAAAAGAGTACAGCATGCTGCATTTCCCTCACCGGAATGCCCTGAAAATGCATGTAAATGCACCTCAAATCCATGTGAATGCATGTAAATACACTGAAAATATAAACATAGAAAAGTGATAGCAGAAAAAGGCTGAGTAGTCCATCGAGTCTGTCCATTTTTTATTTTTGTTTTTTTGTTTTCGTTTAATTTATTGTCTGAGTAAAGATTTAGGTTTATCCTAAGCATGTTTAAAGCAATTTACTGTTGACTGCCTCACTACCTCTGCTGGAAGTTTATTCCAAGCATCAACTACCCTTTCAGTAAAATAAAACTTTCTAAGATTACTTTCTTTTAGACTCCCGATCCCTCCATAAAGAGTACCCATCACCACCTATTACTTTCACAAGTGATGTTTACATTCCTTGTGTAGCGGACCCCTACTTAGGGGGGTCGCTATGCTTAAATTTAGGGGTGACTTGAGCGGTAGTTGGCTCGGGTCTTCTAATTGTTTGGACTCTGCCTTGCTGCTGTGTCACCTGGCGTGCAGTTCCCCTTTAGGCGTATAGGTGGTGCTGTCACTTATACCCGGGGTTGAACCACAGGTGATGGAGTGGCTATTGGATGTCCTCTCTCGGCTGCCACGCGATGGGGGGTTCCGTCCTGCTGTGCATGCCGGGAGAGGGTATATAAGGGGCAGACGCCATTGTTCAGTAGGAGTACCCGGGGACCTGTACCCGGAGGAGTGTGCCCCTCTAAGGGGGGGTGCCCCCAATTTTGACTAAGGAGTCTTGGGCACCTTCGGCCCGAGGCTGCGGAGTTCCAGGTAGGCCCAGTACCTTTAACTGGGTCTACAACCAGAAAGGAAACCCAGGGAGCCCAGGTGAGGGCGACCGCTCTGACTGAGAGGAAACCAGGGGAGGATCGGTCCCATAGAGGAGACGAGTAATACAAGATTGCTGTCTCGGGAGAGGCCTGGTGACCTGTCGGAGAGAAGGATTCCTTTCTTCGCAGACTGCCCTTGCGGAGTGTCGTTACTTAAGGAGGGATCTCCTTGACTTTGTCCTTGGAGGGGACTAAGTCACTGTTCGAGCTTCATGCCGGCTGCTAGTGCTATTGAGTGACTATCCGGGTGAGCTGTACCCACTCGGGACGGAGTGGCGACGAAGCCAAGAGTGTGCCTGAATCCATTCTATTCTGCTAACCCCTTTCCTCTCTTCAACTTTCTGGTTACTGAAGCAAGTGAGAAAATATACTCTTGTTGAAGTTGAAGTGTTGTGTGGACATTGACCTTCTTTGGGGAAGGTAAAGACTTGCCTCTATAGTCTAGAGGGGAGAACCAGTGGAAGGAAGCAACTCGCTGCGGGACCCAAATACATAACACCGCCTGACCTCTAACCCAGAGGACGCGGGAATGTGGCATGGTGTGTCTGATCCCCTTAAAAGGAAGGTAGGAGAGGGAAGAAGATCTGTGTGCTACACTTGTGAAAGCAATAAAAGTGATCAACATTTTTTTTAAAGCGCCTCCGTCCCCACGAGCTCGCGCAGCAAAGAAAACGCATACGTAATGCCTCGTACACGCGACCGGTTTTCCTGTCAGGAAAACTGCCATGAGAACTTTTGGCCGGGAATCCCGGCCGTGTGTATGCTCCCTCGCAGTTTTTCCGACAGGAAAACTGCCAGAAAAAAAAAGAGATCAAGTTCTCGTTTTTCCCGCCGGGATTCCTGGCAGTCTTTTTTCTGGCAGTTTTTCTATGTGAAAAACTGCGATGGAGCATACACACAGCCGGGATTCCCGGCCAAAAGTTCCATCGCAGTTTTCCTGTCGGGAAAACCTCTCGTGTGTAGGAAGAAAAACTTACCGAGCAGGTTCTTGATTTTACCCTCGGGATTCTCGGCGGACTTTTTACTGCTGGGAATCCCGTACGTGTGTACTAGGCATTAGCCGCTCCCGCATATGTAAACAGTGTTCAAATCACACAAGTGAGGTATCGCCGCGATCGTCAGAGCGAGAGCAATAATTCTAGCACTAGACCTCCTCTGTAACTCTAACCTGGTAACGGTTAATATTTTTTAAAGCATCGCCTATTGAGACTTTTAGGTACCGTAGCTTGTCGCCATTCCACGAGCGTGACATGTTTGGTATCTATTTACTCGGCGTAACACCATCTTTCACAGTATACAAAAAAAATTGTCTAACTTTACTGTTTCGTTTTTTTTAAATTCATGAAAGTGTCTTTTTCCCCCAAAAAGTTGCGTGTGAAAGACCGCTGCACAAAAAACGTGTGACATAAAATATTGCAACAATCGCCATTTTATTCTCTAGATTCTCTGCTAAAAAAAATATATATAATGTTTGGGGGTTCTAAGTAATTTTCTAGCAAAAAATATGGATTTTGTAAGCAACAAATGTCAGAAAAGGACTAATGCCAGCAAAAGTCCGATGTGAGCTTTTGGTCGTAAATTCCGACCGTGTGTATGCTCCATCAGACTTTTGCTGTCGGAATTTCCGCCAGCAAAAGATTGAGAGCTGGTTCTCAAATTTTCCGACGGAACAAGTTCCGATCGGAAAATCCGATCGTCTGTAGCAATTCCGACGTGCAAAATTCCGACGCATGCTAGGAAACAATTTGACGCATGCTCGGAAGCATTGAACTTAATTTTCTCAACTCGTCGTAGTGTTGTACGTCACCGCGTTCTTGGCGGACGAAAGTTCAGAGAACTTTTGTGTAACCGTGTGTATGCAAGCCAAGCTTGAGCGGAATTCAGTCGGAAAAAACATCCAAGGTTTTTCCGACGAAAAACCTGATCGTGTGTACGCGGGATTAGGCATAAAAGGGATAAATACATGTAAACGCACACCGCAAATGCACGCAAACACATATAAATGCGACTTAGTAGAAAAAATTTATTTGAATAAATAATAATAAAAAAAATAAAAAAAATCACCGCAAACACATGTAAACGTGTTAAACATGCATGCAAATGCACATGCAAGAATGTATAGGACTGACTGTTGGGACCTTTGATCATTTGTGAACTGCTGCATGGTCAGGTGCTCTTTTCTTGCGCAGATCCCCCAGAAATGTGGTTAGATTTTCATATTTATAAAAGCTGTATCCTACACTGATCTGTTCTCTCACAATAAAAAGGCATCCTAACCCAAGCACATTGAACTGCACTCCCTCCTCTGGACTCTGGAGCAGCACCTGCCTATGTAGCAGGTTGATTGCTGAATGTCAGCAGTGTTCTTCATCCTGATGGTGTCAGTCTCAGGGTAGATATGCAGAGAGAAGGGAACTGGGGAGAGGCGGGGTTACAGCTGGGAAATAGACTGAACTTATAAAGGACACACCAGCGCAACAGCAGGGAGAGGGAAAAAAAAAAAGTCAGAGGGTTGGGAAGACATCCAATACTATTATCACACTCAGTGCCTGGGCTACCGCAGACACTATTACATAGGGGGCAGAGTAGGGTGACAACAACAACAAAAAAAGTCTACAGAGAGGACATCCAGCTGTGTCACTGTGTCCAGAAGGGACCATCCTTGCCTTCAGGCTGGAAGCTACATATTCCTACACTCCTGTAGAATAGGCTGTACCTGTCACCTTTATACAATTATCAACGGACAAGCTTTCATCAAAAGGACGCTCTATGACCCCGCTACATTCCTGCCTTGACTAATTCAGCTGCTTGACATTTGGAGAATTCGTTATCCCAGAAAAGGTACCGTCATCACATAAGATCAGGTAAGAAAATCAGTTTTGCGTATACTTTGCTTTGCAAAGTTTCTATACTACTTCTATGACTTTGTGAAATGATATAGTAGAATTCTGTACGTGACGGCTGATAACGAGCCTTTATTCGTAATTACTGTACGACCCGTCAAACAAAGTCACCTAAACTGCTTATACGAGATTCTACGAGTTCAAATGTTGTGTAATAAAATAAAAATGTTCCCAGGTCACGCCTATAGCTATTAGCACACACAAGTAAATGTGTAACAAAGCCGTATAAAGATAATCGCTGATGTGCAAAGTGCAGTATCCTACAGCAACTTTGTTTTCCCTGGACTCACAGCGCTCCAGGGTTCATTCTAATTGGCTACTAGGGAATAACGCACACCGCCAATGGGTTTTCCACTCGCCGATTTAATAAGGAGTAATATAAAGCAAGTACTGAGCGCGTATTACGTATTTATATATAAATACTTTGCTGTGCCCTGTTTACAGTGATATCATAAGAAGAAGGTCGACTATATAGAGTGAAGGTAATCATTAAAAAAAACCTCTCTCCAGAACATCATAAAAAAAGTACAACGTTCAACAAAGCTTTTAGCGGCGATCAAATAGAACAGCAAATAGTGTGACTGATCAGTGGTAAAATAAAGAAACTCAATGAACACAGAGATAACAAAAGGGCATATCAGCAAAAAGCGCAATCCATGTGACTTTTATATTACCACGTGATAGTTGCTCATTTTTACGTTCATTTTTTTCAGTTCAAACACTGTGGAGGTTATTTACAAAAGGCAAATCCACTCTGAGCTACAAGTGCAAACTACAAGTGCAAAGTGCACTTGAAATTGCACTGAAAGTGCACTTGGAAGTGCAGTCGCTGTAGATCCGAGGGGGACATGCAAGGAAAATAAAAAAACAGAATTTTAGCTTGCACATGATTGTATAATAAAATCAGCAGAGCTTCCCCTCATTTCAGATCTTCCCCTCAGATTTACAGCAACTGCACTTCCAAGTGCACTTTCAGTGTAATTTCAGGTGCACTTTGCACTTGTAGTGCGAAGTGGATTTGCCTTTCATAAATAACCCCCTATGTTTTGCATTTAGTTGATCAATATGCACATCATGGTGTTTTTTTTTTTGTTTTTTTTTATGCCTTTGTAGGTAATACTTCACCAACATTATAATAACATTGCATTCTATTTGACGTTAAAGCAGTAAAAAGGGCAAAAAAAATAAAAATGTCATACGTTGTTGTTTACCAATCTTTAAATGTGGCGGCTGCATTCGTTTTCTTTTTTAGGCTGGCCATACATTATACAATTTTCTTGTACAATTTTCCTTTAGATTTACCAAAACCATATAATGTGATGTCAAACCTAAACTCTTTCAATTTGTAGGCAGTCAGGCAGGTCCTTACACTACATCATTGAAGGTAAATCTAAAGGAAATTGAACACGAAAATTGTATAATGTATGGCCAGCTTTAGACTTTCTTTCTTTTATTTTTACCCGGTGACCGGCCAGTAACACACTTCCTGTCTTATGCTGGCCATACATTATACAATTTTTATTTATTTTTTGTACAATTTTCCTTTAGATTTAACAAAATCATATAATATGAGGTCAAACCTAAACACTTTAAATTTGTATGCAATCAGGCAGGTCCTTGCATTACACCATTGAATGAAAATCTAAAAGAAATTGAATAATAAAATTGTACAGTAGCTGACGCCGATATTGTGTCCATCGCGCTGGAAATCACCGCTGCGAGGCTGTGCTTCTCGCGCTCGCCGCCCCCATGAGATGCCGCGCAGAGCGGGAGGAGCGACAGAGCTCGTCGTTGGCTCCCGCGACGGGGCTCGCAGGTGTCAATCTCGGCGGCACCTACTGTATAATGTATGGCCAGCTTCTCCACTCTGGATGGAAAAGCAACAGAAACACATTTGGACAGCAGCATCATCAACCTGGAGAGCTTTATTGGCACTAGCAGATTAGGTAGACTCGACAAATTATTGCCAAACTCCCAGCTAACACTTTTTAAGCTGTTATAGCAACAGTTTTTTTTTTACTTTTGGGATAAAGGTTCTACATAAATGAATAACAGCTGATCATTGTAAGCACCCTGTCAGGGTGTAAATGGTTTGGCTCCACCCTTTAACTGCCACTTTTTGCTGGACAGCTTAGTCTGTTAAAGGAAGTTAAAAAAAATACAGACTTGCTGGCAGGATCACCTTTATTTTTACCAGGTAAGAATAGAGGGAAAAAGCCTAATGAAGAAAAACATCTAAGAATTGGTAATCTGCAATATACATTGTTTGTCTTTCGGCTTAATACTGTGGGGTTGTAAGAAGAGCAGAAAATTAGATGTTTAAGCTGGAGATAAAATAGTGCTTCTCTGAAAAAATATTAATTAATGAGAAAATGACTGTATGCCTATGCAAAATGCATGTAAAACATATTCATAAGAAGGTTACCAGAGTGACAAACACAGGAAATCCCAATAGATGCATTTTGAATTGTATATCTTACTAAGATATTTTTTCAGGCTGGTATTTTAATGATAATCATCTAATAAATGTGAGAGGAAAATAAAGCAGTTTATACTGGCAGATGGTTAGTGTTGTATGCTAAAAAAATAAAATAAAAAAATGACAGCATATGTAGGGTACTGTATAAAAGCCATTCTCAACCTGGGCTCTAAGGAACCCTAGGGTCCCTCCAGAGGTTGATAGGGGTTCCTTATGTATTGACTAATTGACCTCCCACCTGATAGTGCCTGCATAGTTATGGGACCATTGGTATGATATTAATGATCTTTTTAGGTGTCTGTAAGGTTGGCAATTTGACCCTCACTGAAAAGAAGGTATTATTCCCACTGACCACATATGTAAGAAGCATTCCTCCCACTGACCACCGATGCAAGAGAGGCAATCTTCCCACTGAACAGCAATGTAAGTAGCATTCTTCCAATTGGCCACCAATGTAATGGAGACATTATTCTCCTTGACCTCATAGTAAGTTAGCCACTCCTCCCACCGACCACCAATGTAAGAAGTATTCTTCCCACTGACCACAAGTGTAAGGAGCATTCTTCCCACTGACCACTAATGTAAGGGTAGCATTCTTCCAACCGACCACCAATGTAAGGAACATTCTTTCCACTGACCACCAATGTAAGGAGCATTCTTACCACTGACCACCAATGTAAGAAGCATTCTTCCCACTGACCACCAATGTAAGGAGCATTCTTTCCACTGACCACCAATGTAAGGAGCATTCTTCCCACTGACCACCAATGTAAGTGGCATACTCTTTCCATGGACCACCAGTGTAAGGAGCATTCTTCCCACTGACCACCAATGTAAGTGGCATACTCTTTCCATGGACCACCAGTGTAAGGAGAGTTCTTTCCACTGACCAACAATGTAAGGGGTATTCTTACCACTGACCATCAATGTAAGGAGAATTCTTACCACTGACCATCAATGTAAGGAGAATTCTTCCCACTGACCATCAAAGTAAGGAGCATTCTTCCCACCGACCATCAATGTAAGGAGTATTCTTACCACTGACCGTCAATGTAAGGAGAATTCTTCCCACTGACCATCAATGTAAGGAGAATTCTTCCCACCGACCATCAATGTAAGGAGTAGTCTTACCACTGACCATCAATGTAAGGAGTATTCTTCCCACTGACCAACAATGTAAGGAGTATTCTTCCCACTGACCATCAATGTAAGGAGTATTCTTCCCACTGACCAACAATGTAAGGAGTATTCTTCCCACTAACCATCAATGTAAGGAGTATTCTTCCCACTGACCATCAATGTAAGGAGTAGTCTTACCACTGACCATCAATGTAAGGAGTATTCTTCCCACTGACCATCAATGTAAGGAGTATTCTTCCCACTGACCATCAATGTAAGGAGTATTCTTCCCACTGACCAACAATGTAAGGAGTATTCTTCCCACTGACCATCAATGTAAGGAGTATTCTTACCACTGACCATCAATGTAAGGAGTATTCTTACCACTGACCATCCATCAATGTAAGGAGTATTCTTCCCACTGACCATCAATGTAAGGAGTATTCTTCCCACTGACCATCAATGTAAGGAGTATTCTTACCACTGACCATCAATGTAAGGAGTATTCTTCCCACTGACCATCAATGTAAGGAGTAGTCTTACCACTGACCATCAATGTAAGGAGTATTCTTCCCACTAACCAACAATGTAAGGAGTATTCTTCCCACTGACCAACAATGTAAGGAGTATTCTTCCCACTGACCATCAATGTAAGGAGTATTCTTCCCACTGACCAACAATGTAAGGAGTATTCTTCCCACTGACCATAAATGTAAGGAGTATTCTTCCCACCGACCATCAATGTAAGGAGTATTCTTACCACTGACCGTCAATGTAAGGAGAATTCTTCCCACTGACCATCAATGTAAGGAGAATTCTTCCCACCGACCATCAATGTAAGGAGTAGTCTTACCACTGACCATCAATGTAAGGAGTATTCTTCCCACTGACCAACAATGTAAGGAGTATTCTTCCCACTGACCATCAATGTAAGGAGTATTCTTCCCACTGACCAACAATGTAAGGAGTATTCTTCCCACTAACCATCAATGTAAGGAGTATTCTTCCCACTGACCATCAATGTAACGAGTAGTCTTACCACTGACCATCAATGTAAGGAGTATTCTTCCCACTGACCATCAATGTAAGGAGTATTCTTCCCACTGACCATCAATGTAAGGAGTATTCTTCCCACTGACCAACAATGTAAGGAGTATTCTTCCCACTGACCATCAATGTAAGGAGTATTCTTACCACTGACCATCAATGTAAGGAGTATTCTTACCACTGACCATCCATCAATGTAAGGAGTATTCTTCCCACTGACCATCAATGTAAGGAGTATTCTTCCCACTGACCATCAATGTAAGGAGTATTCTTACCACTGACCATCAATGTAAGGAGTATTCTTCCCACTGACCATCAATGTAAGGAGTAGTCTTACCACTGACCATCAATGTAAGGAGTATTCTTCCCACTAACCAACAATGTAAGGAGTATTCTTCCCACTGACCAACAATGTAAGGAGTATTCTTCCCACTGACCATCAATGTAAGGAGTATTCTTCCCACTGACCAACAATGTAAGGAGTATTCTTCCCACTGACCATCAATGTAAGGAGTATTCTTCCCACTGACCATCAATGTAAGGAGTAGTCTTACCACTGACCATCAATGTAAGGAGTATTCTTCCCACTGACCATAAATGTAAGGAGTATTCTTCCCACTGACCAACAATGTAAGGAGTATTCTTCCCACTGACCATCAATGTAAGGAGTATTCTTACCCCTGACCATCAATGTAAGGAGTATTCTTACCACTGACCATCAATGTAAGGAGTATTCTTCCCACTGACCATCAATGTAAGGAGTATTCTTACCACTGACCATCAATGTAAGGAGTAGTCTTACCACTGACCATCAATGTAAGGAGTATTCTTCCCACTGACCAACAATGTAAGGAGTATTCTTCCCACTGACCATCAATGTAAGGAGTATTCTTCCCACTGACCATCAATGTAAGGAGTAGTCTTACCACTGACCATCAATGTAAGGAGTATTCTTCCCACTGACCATCAATGTAAGGAGTATTCTTCCCACTGACCAACAATGTAAGGAGTATTCTTCCCACTGACCATCAATGTAAGGAGTATTCTTACCACTGACCATCAATGTAAGGAGTATTCTTACCACTGACCATCAATGTAAGGAGTATTCTTACCACTGACCATCAATGTAAGGAGTATTCTTCCCACTGACCATCAATGTAAGGAGTATTCTTACCACTGACCATCATTGTAAGGAGTATTCTTCCCACTGACCAACAATGTAAGGAGTATTCTTCCCACTGACCATCATTGTAAGGAGTATTCTTCCCACTGACCATCAATGTAAGGAGTATTCTTACCACTGACCATCATTGTAAGGAGTATTCTTCCCACTGACCATCAATGTAAGGAGTAGTCTTACCACTGACCATCAATGTAAGGAGTATTCTTCCCACTGACCAACAATGTAAGGAGTATTCTTCCCACTGACCATCAATGCAAGTAGTATTCTTACCACTGACCATCAATGTAAGGAGTATTCTTCCCACTGACCATCAATGTAAGGAGTATTCTTCCCACTGACCATCAATGTAAGGAGTATTCTTACCACTGACCATCAATGTTAGGAGCATTCTTACCACTCACCATCAATGTAGGAGCATTCTTACCACTGACCACTAATGTAAGGAGTATTCTTACCACTGACCATCAATGTAAGGAGTATTCTTACCACTGACCACTAATGTAAGGGTGATATTCTTCCCACTGACCATCAATGTAAGGAGTATTCTTCCCACTGACCATCAATGTAAGGAGTATTCTTACCACTGACCATCAATGTTAGGAGCATTCTTACCACTGACCATCAATGTAGGAGCATTCTTACCACTGACCACTAATGTAAGGAGTATTCTTACCACTGACCATCAATGTAAGGAGTATTCTTACCACTGACCATCAATGTAAGGAGTATTCTTACCACTGACCATCATTGTAAGGAGTATTCTTCCCACTGACCATCAATGTAAGGAGTAGTCTTACCACTGACCATCAATGTAAGGAGTATTCTTCCCACTGACCAACAATGTAAGGAGTATTCTTCCCACTGACCATCAATGTAAGGAGTATTCTTACCACTGACCATCAATGTAAGGAGTATTCTTCCCACTGACCATCAATGTAAGGAGTATTCTTCCCACTGACCATCAATGTAAGGAGTATTCTTACCACTGACCATCAATGTTAGGAGCATTCTTACCACACACCATCAATGTAGGAGCATTCTTACCACTGACCACTAATGTAAGGAGTATTCTTACCACTGACCATCAATGTAAGGAGTATTCTTACCACTGACCACTAATGTAAGGGTGATATTCTTCCCACTGACCATCAATGTAAGGAGTATTCTTCCCACTGACCATCAATGTAAGGAGTATTCTTACCACTGACCATCAATGTTAGGAGCATTCTTACCACTGACCATCAATGTAGGAGCATTCTTACCACTGACCACTAATGTAAGGAGTATTCTTACCACTGACCATCAATGTAAGGAGTATTCTTACCACTGACCATCAATGTAAGGAGTATTCTTACCACTGACCATCAATGTAAGGAGTATTCTTACCACTGACTAATGTAGGAGCATTCTTACCACTGACCACTAATGTAAGGAGTATTCTTACCACTGACCATCAATGTAAGGAGTATTCTTACCACTGACCATCAATGTAAGGAGTATTCTTACCACTGACCAATGTAGGAACATTCTTACCACTGACCACTAATGTAAGGAGTATTTTTACCACTGACCATCAATGTAAGGAGTATTCTTACCACTGACTAATGTAGGAGCATTCTTACCACTGACCACTAATGTAAGGAGTATTCTTACCACTGACCATCAATGTAAGGAGTATTCTTACCACTGACCATCAATGTAAGGAGTATTCTTACCACTGACCAATGTAGGAACATTCTTACCACTGACCACTAATGTAAGGAGTATTTTTACCACTGACCATCAATGTAAGGAGTATTCTTACCACTGACCACTAATGTAAGGGTGATATTCTTCCCACTGACCATCAATGTAAGGAGTGGAAAAGTGTTGCAGAAAATTACTCACCCATTCCCACAATGTTCTTACTCCGTTTTCCAAGGTATATTGGCAAGTGCAGGAGACTGTCATGATATACATTTAGAGCAAGTAAATGAACTTATGATCCAGCTGTCTAGAGCTGAAGTAGAGCTGTAGGGTGGCCAAGGGTCGCCAGCTTTTGCCATAATGTGCAAGCATGCAAAATTGTGGCAGGCCCACCTCTGTGTTTGCCCTTTTCCTGTGCTGACAGTCACTGTTTAATCCGCAGCCATTCACTGAGTTCTGGGGAAAAATCCTTTGCAGAGTTCAACTCCCCTGGCAAAGTTAACAGCCTACTTGTCTTTAGTAAATCAACCACAGCATTTTTTGGTAAAGTGGACCCCGGTGTAGGAATATGAAAACAAGGGACATCATCATGTTGAGGTTAGTGATAGCGTTAGGTTTGCAGGGAGGATTAAAGTGGTTGTAAAGCTTCGTGTTTTTTCACCTTAATGCAATCCTATGCATTAAGGTGAAAAAACACCTTGCAGCCACCGGCCCCCCCGAGCCCCCGTTTTTCTTATCTGAGCCCCGAATCTCCATGGGTGCAATCCCGCGTTGCTTTCCCCCTGGTCTTGTCAGCTATTCATTGGATGATTGATAGCCGCGCAGTCATTGTCTCCCGCTGCTGTCAATCACATCCAATGATGCAGCCGCCGGGGGGCGGGGCCGAGTCATACAATTGGCATCTATGGACGCCGATTGAATGGCATGGGAGCGCGCCAGCTAGCTAACCCCCTTGGGAGAGCGCTTCCCAATGGGGGTTAGCTCTTGCGGGGAGGAGCCGCGAGAGCCGCCGTGGGACCCCAGAAGAGGAGGATCGGGGCCACTCTGTGCAAAACGAACTGCACAGTGGAGGTAAGTATGACATGTTTGTTTTTGTTTTTTAATAATCTGCAAACCTTTAGTACCCCTTTAAGGCCTATTCACACCAGGACAGTCTGCTGTGGTGAGTTTAATGCATGGGAGTTAACATGCTTGGCATTAAGGTAGTCCATCTGAATGAGCTGCCTTACACAAAAATAGAGTGTGCAGCATTTTGCTAGCTTAGTGCACAACATGCATTGAAGTAAATTACAATGAGTAGTGGGACACTGCAATGCAGGTGTGTTGGCAAAGCTTTGGGATGTCAATGACAGTATTGAATGGCACTGCAGTGCACCAACACATATAGAATGCGTTACCTCGTGCGGTACCATGTGCATTACCACAGTGCAGTAGTGTGACCTGGACCTTATGCCCCATACACACGATCGTTTTTCATGCCATTAAAAATGGCATTAAAAAAAATGGCCATTAAAAATGATCGTGTGTAGGCTCCAGAGCATTTTTAACGACGTGAAAAACGGGCATTAAAAATTTCGAACATGCTCTCTTTTTTCACGTCGTTTTTCATGTCGGTTTTTTTAACGACGTGAAAAACGATAGTGTGTATGCTTTAACGACGTGAAAAAAAACGCGCATGCTCAGAATCAAGTATAAGACGGGAGCGCTCGTTCTGGTAAAACTAGCGTTCGTAATGGAGATAGCACATTCATCACACAGTAACGGACTTAAAAGCACGAGGCTAAAAAGCGCGAATCGTCGCTCAACAAACTTTACTAACATGAAGGGTGGCGCCATTCGAACGGAACTTCCCCTTTATAGTGCCGTCGTACGTGTTGTATGCCACTGCGCTTTGCTTGATCGTTTTTAAAATGATCGTGTGTACGCAAGACAGGCTTGAGAGGAAACATGAAAAAAAAACGACGTGAAAAACGGCAAGAAAAAAAATGGCAAGAAAAACGATCGTGTGTATGGGGCATTAGAGTCATTGGAACCTTGGGGTCAGAACCTGCACTCTATTTCAGGAGCTTTGAGCTGAAAACTACCCATGCTGGGCTATCTGTGCTGAAAGCTATTGTATTGGGCCTGGCATGCTGGCTAATAACAAGAACTCTCCATAGAAATGAATAGAGATTGTGGCATGCATGGGCAGCCCTGGCAGGGAAGGCCTCGAAAGGCTGCCGTGTAGTGCTGGGAGACCATCAGATTGAGGATGGGTGAACATATGAATGGCTGGGGGTGTAAATGGACTAAAAGGAGTTAATTTATTAAAGGCAATTTGGTTCTTCATTTTGCTAGGGAAGTTTGCCCAGAGCTTAGTCAATATGGTGAAATATCAATTTGCAAAGAATACCCAATCATGTGCAAAGAAAATATCTAAGGGAAGTGCAACTTCCCTTGCCAAATGAACAGTCCATTTGCCTTTAGTAAATCAACCCCAAAGTGTCTAACTGCATCTACTGTATGTTTCCTTCATTTACATGTTATTTTTTAATAAAGCTAATAATCTCAAATCAGTTATTACTGCTCTAGTACTCAATGGAATGAGTGGACCAATTTTTACAAACTCATGGCTTTACTTAATGCAGATACTTGTAGGGCATGGTGTATCCAATCCATGTGGTTTCTGATAAATTTGCTTTCTATTTGTGCGTTTGGTCTGATACTGATAGGCTTTCTAATCATCCCTAGCATTCTCTCTACCAAGTTTGTTACTCTACTGCAGTAAGTGTTCTCAAGGCCCTATTTATAATGAAGAGCAGACACTCTCTGTAGGACACCGTAGTCATTCTCAACCAGGGTTCTTTCAGAGGTTGCTAGGGGTTCCGTGAGTTGTGGCAGATTGACCTCTCACTTTATGATGCCTGCATTGCTCCAGGGCCAATGGCAATTTAGCAAAGTCTGTGGCATTACACTTTTGATCTTTTAGCCGAGGTCGGGTAAGGAGGCATTCTTTCCACTATCCACCAATGTAAGGGGCATTTTTCTTACTGACCCCCTACTGTATGTAAGAGGCATTTAATAGGCAAATGGTTTTAGCAGGGGTTCCCTGAAATCTTATTTCAAGGGATCCTCTAGAAAACGGTTGGGAAAGGCTGCCATAGTGTTTTCTCCTTGACAAGTTATTAATAAAAAGCAAAGCGTGGTGTGTAACAGAAATGTAGAACACTCAACTTGGTTTTGTGACTTGTCTCTCCTGTTTTGTTTTTCCCATGGATTAGAACAAATTAAGCCTCGTACACACGGCCGAGATTCTCGTCGAAAAAAACATGTCGTTTTTTTCGACGAGATTCTTGGACAAGAAACTTGTCCCGGCCGAGTGTATACACGCTCGATTCAAAGAACCTGCGGTTCTTTGAATGGAGCGTACGCGGTGACGTCATCGACTACGACGAGCATGTGCTCATCACATTCGATGCCGTCGCCGCCATCTTGGTATACCCTACCTATGCCTAGGAAGCTACCGCACATGCGTTGAATTCATTTCGAACATGCGCGGGCTTCCGGGAGGACAGGTAAGTGTACACACACTCACTTTTCTCGTTGAGAAACAGGCTGACGAGAATCTTGACGAGAAAATAGAGAGCAGGATCGAGATTCTTGTCGCTTTTCTTGATGAGAAACCATACACACGAACGAATTTCTCGGGAAAAAATTTCTGCCAGCAAGTTTCTTGCTGGTTTTTGCCGAGAAACTCGTTTGTGTGTACGAGGCTTTAGACTTTCCTTACTCTGGAGTGCTGAAGCAACGTAGTGGAGGTAACATTTGTAAAGCACACTGTTGTGCTTTATAAATATGTCATTATATTTTTATTTTCTTTGAAAAGTAGTGGTACTTCTCAGGCTAAGTTATGTTTTAACACTGAGCTATCTCTTATTACTCTTCCTCCTCTGCATTACTTGGTCTAGTACCACTAGGTTGTTCCAGGTGAGAGGGTAAGGTGATAGAGTGGTTGTCACATCCTCTATGTTCCCTTCCCTGTTGGGTGCCAAGCAAAAGTCACATGAGAGGCCTATCCCAGGGTGGGTTCTTCTGGGCTATCCTCTGCACTTTAGATAGGGTAACTTGCCTTATACACGGGGTACCTTTACTGCAACTGCCGACTGAACTTTAAAAAACTCTCTCGATGTTACTGTACCTCACCACTGTCACTTGTGCAATTAGGAGGGGCACCCAGAGCCCTTGCCCTCTCCACCTGTCCAGCATATCACCACTACCTCAATCCCAATAACAGTATGGAGCACCGCCATGCACCTAGCGCTTGGTTCATGTGTGTACTTCACTCCTCCGTACCTCTGTACAGGCTGAAAGTCCCAGCAGCGTTGATCTGCTCTCTCTGTCCAGACTCCAGCAGTGGCGAGGAGCAGCACATCTCTCTAGCTCTGAGCCCCAGGCCCCCCTGTTCCTTTTATATAACACAAAATCAGTGGGTTGGACCCAGCAAAACCCACCAAAAATAAAACCTGGGAACATAATTAACCATACAACATCGGCTGTTTGGCTGTTCGCTGAATTGCGAACATAATGGGCCGTTCGCGCCAAATTCGAGTGGCGCGTCACGGCCCATAATTCACTGCGGCATCGCAGTGCATTGCTGGCTGATGATTGGCCAAGCATTCACTATGACCTGCATGCTTTGGCCAATCACAGCGTGCAAAAGACGGAGAGCCATAATTGGCCAAAGCCAGGGTGGCTTTGGCCAAATGTGTTTCAGGGGGTTTAGTACACGCCCCACCCTATATAAGGCCACCTCCGTGGCGGCCTTTGTAGTGTGTTGCGGTGTTGGTTAAAGAGAGAGCTTACAGAGAGAGACAGTGTCATTTATATTGAGTTAGATAGAGCAGGCAGGCGAGTCAGTTAGCTGCAGTCAGAGGCCGCTCTAGGCTTTGTGAGGCCTTAGGCAAAACTTAGACATGAGGCCCCACTCACGCCCATAATGGGAAAAATAAATCAAGCAAGAAAAATGGCTGCAGAAAATGCAGGGATCTAGCACACAGGTGATCAGCACCACTTCCAGGGCACCCTCCTCACCTATCAGACATATTCAGCTAATGCAAGAGGGGGGAGAGAGGGGGAGGTGAGAAAGAGAGAGGGGTGATAGAGAGATCCGATGACGCCTACATTAGTATTGATCACAGGCAAATTAGGCAACCACGAGGCCCCTGTGAGTGCGAGGCCTTAGGCGAACGCCTAATTTGCCTAATTAGAGAGCCGCCTCTGGCTGCAGTTACAGTGTGTAGAGGATATATATACATCCTAGGTATTGTATATATATTTATACACTGTATTCAGTTTAGCTAGATCCGTTCCTGTTATTCTCTATACTGTGACAGGCAGGCAGGTGATTGTGCTAGCTGCAGTGTTTCACTTAGTGTACTGTGTGCTTTGCATAGCGTTCACCTAAAGCTTACCTGAATACAATTAGTGGTGTTCTCATAGTAAAACCACAGGCAGGGAGCTGAATTCATTTAATTTAGTGTACTGCAGTACTTCTGTCCTTTGCACAGCGTTCACTTAAAGGAACCTGAATACAATTTGTGGTGTTCTGTTCTCATATTAAAACCACAGGCAGAGAGCTGCAAGTATTTTCAGTTGGTGTACTGTGTCCTCTGCACAGTGTTCACCTAAAATAACTGAAGACAATTGCTGCTTTTCTCATATTAATACCACAGCAGGCAGTTGATTCTGATAGCTGCATTATAATCAGTAAAGATATATATATATATATATATATATATATATATATATATATATATATATATATACATCCCACCTTTGTGCAGCTACATCTCACTGCAGGCCTTTAGTATGTCTGGAAGGCAAACAAGGAGAGGCAGACAGTCACGAGGCAATAAAAGAGGGCAAGCAGCTCTGTGTCTAGAGGCAACAGCGCTGGTCATGGACACAGTGCATCCTCATCAGCACGTGGCCGTGGGACACGCTTGTCCTTCTTTTCGGCAGCTGGCCATGTTAAGCCACAACATGCCCAAGACTTGGTAGAGTGGATTTCCCAGCCATCCTCATCCTCCTCATCCTCTCTCACCCAGGCTCAGTGTACTTTGTCTGGCAAAGCAGCTGCCAAAGCGGCCTCTTCCCTCGGCTCAATGGCATCAGTCACTCCTTCCCTAGCCCCACCATGTCCTCCTGAGGTGTCCCCCGAACTGTTTGACCACAGTGTTGGGTACATGCTCCAGGAGGATGCCCAGCGTTTTGAAGGCTCCGATGATGGAACCCAGCTAGAGGAAGGCAGTAACGTGAGCCCAGAGAGAGGGGGTAGTAACGTGAGCCCAGAGAGAGGGGGTGCACAACAAGGACAGGTATCTGGTCGTCATGTTCCCCCAGCTGCAGCATACTGCCAGATTTGCTCCAATGATGAGGAGGGAGGGGATGATGAGGTCACTGACTCCATGTGGGTGCCTGATAGGAGAGAGGAGTAGGAGGAAGAAGAGGCCCATCTCCAACGAGGCAGGATGCCCTCCATGGGCCAGCTTAAGGGCAGCACACCGACTGCATCACACCACAGAGCTCCGCATGTGCAGGGCGCTGCTGTCTCTGCGCGTTATTCCAAAAGTTCTTCGGTGTGGGCCTTTTTTCAGATGTGTGCAGCAGATCGCACCATTGCCATTTGCAACATATGTCTGAAGCGTATCTCGTGTGGCCAAAACATCAGCCGCTTGGGCACCACGTGCTTGACCAGACATATGTCGACCTGCCATGCAGTTAATTGGCAAGCGTACCTAAAAGACCCACACCAAAGAACAAAGCGGACCTCTTCTTGCTCCTCATCAGCTGGGATCTTCAACCCCACTAAACCTTCAGTCCTCTCTGAAACCTGCACTGAAAGGAATGAAGGTGTAGAATTAGGTGTGTCACAGCCAAGTACTTGCGGCCAATCTGCTATTGGTACACTGACGTCAGATTATACCAGGCAAATTTCCCTGCCCCAGCTGCTGCACCGCCAAAAGAAGTTCGTTCCCAGCCATCCACATGCTCAGCGGTTGAATGCTCGCTTGGCTAAATTGCTAGCACTTCAACTGCTGCCTTTTCAGTTGGTAGACTCTGCTCCCTTCCGTGAGTTTGTGGAATGTGCGGTTCCTCAGTGGCAGGTTCCCAAACGCCACTTTTTCTCATGGAAGGCGATTCCGGCTCTCTACCGGCATGTGGAAGGCAATGTCTTGGCCTCGCTGGACAGGGCGGTCAGCGGTAAGGTGCATATTACCGCTGACTCATGGTCCAGCAGGCATGGACAGGGACATTACCTATCTTTCAAGGTGCATTGGGTGACTCTGCTGGCAGCTGGGAAGGATGCAGGACAAGGTGCAGTAGTGTTGGAGGTTGTTCCGCCACCATGCCTCCAAAATGTTACTACTGGTGATTCTGACACACCTCTTTCCTCCACCCCCTCCTCTTCTTTTTCCTCCATGGCCTCTACCTGGGCTTTGTCCTCGGAACCAGCGGTGCTCCGTAGGCATTCAAGGGGCTACGCAAGTACGCAGGCAAAAAGATGCCATGCGGTGCTCGAGCTGGTGTGCTTGGGGGACAGGAGCCACACTGGGGCAGAGATTCTCTCAGCTCTGCAGGGGCAGGCTCAGAGGTGGTTGACGCCACGCCAGCTTAAGCCAGGAAAGGTGGTTTGTGACAATGGCACCAACCTCCTCTCCGCCCTCCGACAGGGACAACTGACCCATGTGCCCTGTTTGGCTCACGTCCTTAACTTGGTGGTGCAGCGGTTCTTGGGCAGGTACCCGGGCTTACCGGAGGTCCTATAGCAGGCCAGGAAACTCTGTGGGCTTTTCCGCCGGTCATATAATGCCAGTGCTCGGCTGGCTGACCTGCAAAAGGATTATAACCTGCCCAAGAACCGCCTAATCTGTGACATGCCCACCAGGTGAAACTCTACATTGGCCATGCTGCAGTGGCTGCACACGCAGCAGAGGGCCATCAATGAGTATCTGTTGCAATATTGCACCAGTACAGGGTCAGGGGAGCTTGGATTTTTTCCCCCACGCCAGTGGGCCATGATCAGGGATGCATGCACTGTCCTGGCACCATTTGAGGAGGCCAGGAGCATGGTGAGCAGTGACAGTGAATGCATCAGTGACACTGTCCCTCTTGTCCTCCTGTTGGAGCACACGCTGCGTGGAATAATGGACAGGGCACTTGAGGCAGAACAGAGGCAGGAAGAGGAGGTCTTCCTTACCTCTCAAGGCCCCCTTTATCCAGTGTTCCTTCTGGCCCGGCTATCACACAGGAAGAGGATGAGGAGGAGGAGGAGGAGGATTGTGTCAGCATGGAGGTGGAGACTAGCACTCAGCATCAGCAGCAGTCTTCAAGGGATCAATTACAGTCCCAAGACACCCATGGACTTGTACGTGGCTGGGAGGAGGTGGCTGTGGATCATGTCGTCCTGAGTGGCCCAGAGGACTCCGGACCAAATGCCTCAGCAAACCTACGCTGCATGGCCTCCCTGATCCTGCAAAGCCTGCGGAAGGATCCTCATACTGGTGTGATCAAGGAGAGGGATCATTACTGGCTGGCAACCCTCCTTGATCCACGTTACAAGGGTAAGGTTGCGGACCTTATCTTGCCGTCGCAGAGGATGAAGCATCTTTGGGAGGCCTTGCAGAAAGGTCTGTGCAACGCAATCCCAGAGACTGGGAGGTTACAAATTCCTGGTCCTGGACAACATGTTGCTGAGGCTTCGGTCAGTCAAAGAAGGAGCGGTGGAGAAGGTGGCCGTCTGACCGATGCGTTCAGACAATTTTTTAGTACGCAGCCCCAAGGTATGATCGGTTCCAGCAACCATCGCCAGCGTCTGGTTTACATGGTGCAGGAACACCTAGGAGCAAGATCAGACTTGGACACCTTTCCCACCGAAAATCCTCTGGGTTACTGGGTCTTGAGGATAGATCACTGGCCAGAGCTTGCACAGTATGCAATTGAGCTACTAGCCTGTCCTGCATCCAGTGTTCTTTTGGAACGCACATTCAGTCCACCGACTCGGTCTATCGACTGACCTTCATAAAAATGAATCAGTCTTGGATCACCACCAGCTGCCAAGCACCTGATGCTGATGTAACCGAATAATTTTCTTTTACCCATGCCATTTTTCTCAATGATTTCCATCCATATTGCCGGGACCAGACATTACATTAAAGCCGCAAGCAGTTTTAAATGACTTTTTTTCCATTAGAAATGTCATTTTGTGCAGGGACAGTTCTAAACACAGGAAACACGTGCCACTTCACGGCCATACTTTAGACACCCCCCAGAAACGATATTTAAAGGAATATTTCACTTTTTTTTTCACTTTAAGCATCATTAAAATCACTGCTCCCGATAAAACGGCCGTTTTAAAAACTTTTTTTTGCATTGATCCATGTCCCCTGGGGCAGGACCCGGGTCCCTAGTAGCCACTATCATGTATTGCTTCATTTGAATAGAAAACCCTAATTTGGATAATATGAACAACTTTTGCTGTTAACTTCCTTCTCTTCTTGTACATCAGGCCTGCATATCATGTGCATTTTACAAAGGCCAGACACGCTCCTAACCTCCTCATGTCTCTTTCAGGATTTTAAGTCAGTATTTGTACCTGGCTACTAAAGCTAAAAGAATTTTAGATAAATACGGCAGTGAAGTGGTCTGCTGCTCATGGGGGATTAGGGTAGGTGGACTGTGTACTGTAGTGCTATGTATTTTTATTTTTTATTTTATGATAGGTTTCATCTTTTTGCACATATGGATATAAACTAGATATTTGCCAGCACACCATGGATCGACAAAAAGTAGCGTCCAAATAGGTAATTTATTTCATGATCACAACATAAGAAGAGTGCAACATTTTGGAGTCACTCAGGACCCCTTCGTCAGGCACGCTTCTTTTTGTCGATCCATGGTGTGCTGGCAAATTTCTATTTTGTGACTTGAACCAGTATCCAGCTGGTTGTTGCTGCAGCACCCAAACTTTGAGAGCTTATCCAGGAAAGTGTGCGATTGGAATATGAAGTATTATGGATATAAACTGTCTCCTGTCATTAAATGAATTTCAGTAAAACTTGATAATACTTATTTATTAATGTATGAAAAAAGTACAGTATTCATGCACAATAACAGTTTATTAGTAAAACAGTGTCCATGGAGCTGATGGATGATAAACAAAAGGAAGCCTACAAACATAGGTGTGCGCAGCCTATTGCATTAGGGTGTGCACCCCAAAGCTTAAACACACATGCGTGTGTGTGTGTCTATATACAAATATGGCCATGGCACATTGATCTCCCTGCCGGCGTAAGCACTTCTCTTATGGCAGAGCCGGTAAGAGGGAGATCTTTCCCATCTCCCTGCTGCTGCACAGAGCAATAATGTGCACTAGGTGATTAGGGTGTGCCCAGGCACCTGTGGCACACCCTGTGTGCACGCCTATGCCTACAAAGTACTATGTATAAAAAAACTTTACATTTCATTACATTTCTGTAGTAAGCTGGGAACTTTGCCTGTATACTGTATAAATATATAGATTTAGCACCCTGATGTTTAGGCAGGGTTGCTATTAAATTTATTTGCCAAGCTATAGTTGCCTTGGCCAATTGTCAGGGGGTCAATTGATTTTGCCCTAATTCTGGAATTGCTGCACTTCTCTCTTCTGTCGCTAGATGGCCGGGTATCTGGTGACATTAGATAAGACAAGGGCATTGCAAGGACAGGTTAGGAAGGAATGGGATGTCTCAGCCAATGGGCAGGGATTTTTTTGGGTCCCTTGGCCTGCTGGGAGAACCTATTTAATTGGGTGGAGTCAGGTGACCGGGGTTCTGTGCCACCTGGATCGCTGCCTGGGTGGATGTGTGTTGTATTGCCCCGGGCTGCTAGGCCAGAAACCTAAGGCCTATCCCGGGGACATCTGGCTGCTAGGCTGTCTGAGGGCCTATCCAGAAGCAGGAAAGCAGCATAGGGTTGGGACTGCGGGCTTGTAGTCCAACCAGAAGTAACGGTTTTGCCAGCTGGGAAACCAGTCATGGTCGGAGGTAGAAGGAAAGCTGTTGCCACTAAGGGACCATCCACCTTGCTACCGGAGACCATTGTGAGTAAGCTGAGGCCAGCACCAGAGCAGACTTCTCGCCAGCCGGGGACGGTAAAGAAGTGAGAAAACTTTAGCAAGTGCCCAGTCAGGTACCCAGAGGGACAGCAGAGGTGACAATTGTGGAGTGCCAAGCCAGGGACCTAACATGTCAGCAAGGGTAAAGCTTGAAGAGTATCTGTGAGTGCCAAGCCAGGGACCCAGTAGGGAGTAGGGTGACTCTTGAGGAAGATACTGAGTGCTACAGTGAAAGAGCTCAGGGGATCCAGTGGCTAGTGGATCTGAAGTCTAGTGAGAGAGACTGGGAGCTCCTTGAGTGAAAACCCACAGTGAGTGAGTGTGGGGTAAAGAACTGTTTGTGTTGCAGATAGCTGAATACCTTTACCGTTAGTAACAGCTACAAGATTGTTGCCATAGGAGACAGCGGTCCAACCTATACAGAAGTGGTGTCCAGCTGGAGGCCTTCACCTGTATAGCTGTCTACCTATAGAAGTCTAGGAGTCTGCTAATTATCTTTGCAGCTACCTAAGGGTGTCCTGGCCCTAACCCTCTCTCCCACAGTTCTGTTTAAGAGACAATAAATCTCTTTGCATTCAAAAAGTGTGTGGCGCCCACCTGCTTATCTTGCATTACACCCACCATGCCTTGTAACCCACTCTACACCGAAGGATGTCTGGTGGTAACTATTAGGCCAAAAGAGGTCCGGGACTTTGCTATATATATATATATATACTGTATATATATATATATATATATATATATATATACTGTATATATATATATATGGCTCAAATCTTGCCAAAAACAAGAGTGCTGAAGTAACATATGTCTATTTCTATTTAGCTGTATTTAGTGTAAACTTTTTACATCACTGTATGTCGATGCAACAAACATTGTAGCGTGCTGAAGTTGCTCAACAAGATTCCATGTAGGCCTTCATCAAGGGAAAGGCTAGTTGGAAAATCATATAGAAAATAAACTAAAAACAAAAATGTAAACAGTGCTGAAGGTTATATCTGCCTCTCCCTCCTTTTTGTGTGACAACTTGATATTAACCACTTCAATACCAGGCACTTTCACCCCCTTCCTGCCCAGGCCAATTTTCAGCTTTCAGTGCTTTCATACTTCGAATGACAATTGCGCGATCATGCAGCGCTGTATCCAAACAATTTTTTTTACCATTTTATCAGATAGAGCTTTCTTTTGGTGGTATTTATTCACAAATTAGTTTTTTATTTCTTGCGAGACAAAGGAAAAAAGACTGAAAATTTTGAAAAAAAAAAGTCTTTGTTTCTGTTATGAAATTTTGTAAATAAGTAATTTTTCTCCCTCACTGATGTGCGCTGATGAGGCTGCATTGACGGACACTGATAGGCTGCACTGATGGGCACTGATGAGGTGGCACTGATGAGGATGCACTAATATACAGCACTGATGAGCACTTATAGGCAACACTGATATGCAAAACTAGTGGGCACTGATAGGCGACACTGATGGGCACTGATAGGCAGCCCTGATATGTGGCACTGATGGGTGGCACTGATGGGCAGCATTTAGGGGCACTGATAGGCAGCACTGATGTGCACTGATAGGCGGCACTCATGGACAGCACTGATGGGCACTGTTGGGCACTGATAGATGGCACTGATAGTTGGCACTGATGGGGATTTACTAAAAGGCAGCACCGATGGCCACTGATTGACATCATTAATGGGTACTGATTGGCATCACTGGTGAGCACTGATGGGCATCGCTGGTGGGCACAGGCGGGCATCACTGGTGGGCACTGGCAGGCATCACTGGTGGGGCTGCACTGATAATCATTGCACTGATTATCAGTGCAGATCCCCGCAGTGAGGAAAAGCCGCTTATTGTCTCTCCCCTACTTGCGCGCTGTCAGCGTGTGTAGAGGAATGCCGATAATCGTCAGTTCCTAGTTACACTGTAATCAGCTGTGATTGGACACAGCTGATCACATGGTAAAGAGCCTACGTCATAGGCCCTTTACTGTGATCGGAGATGCAGTGTGTCAGAGTGACACACTGCACCAGCGATCGCAACACTGCATGCCGCGGGGGGCACGCACGAACGGCTTGTTCTGAAGGATGTCATATGACGTCCTGTCAAAACAATTAAACCACCGCCCGGAAATCATTTTGCTATAGGCTGGGCGGGAAGTGGGTAAACCCTTACTAAACCCAGGACCCTGCATTCACTATATCTGGTCTCCCACAGTACACAGAACACGGAAATGCAATTATTTTAGTAAATATAAACTGCTAAATACCTTTTCTCATCAGCAGTATATAGCAGTCTTGTGACTTCTATCATTGTCTGGTTAAAGCTTGTAGGCAGAGTTTTCATTCTCCCATGATTGTCCTGTGAGGCTGCAGGACCCTTGACCCACTATCTGGACGGTGCTGATTGGCCCTCTGCTGATCACATGAACTCTCGCAAGACAAAAAAAAACTCTCTAGCAATACACACCAAACTGAGCATGTGCAGCTTGTTCCCTAGCCTCGGTTCTATAAGCAGATGGATTGGGGACTGTGGAAGAAGGGGAGGGTCAGAACAGACAGGATCGAACAACCTTTTTACAAAATGTGGAGGATTAACCTCATAGGTTCCACAGTGAGTATAACAAGCATGCTTTACTGCATATACACACTGATTTTACTGTTGTGGGTTTAGTAAATCACTTTCAGTCCCAATGACACATGTAAGTCACACCAATGCTTCCAGGTACTGGCCATCAATATTTGTATTGTGTGTGACCTTTTAGTTACTTTTACCAAGAAGGATATGAGATTGTCAATGTTGACCTTCTTCTGCAATAATCTTGAATCAAAGCTGAACTAGATTTACTATAAACAGCATTGAACTGCAGAACTTTATACAGTGGTGGTGGAAGCCAAAGGATTGACTTTTATAAAGGCAAGGCCTATGAAAGTTAGAAGAATAGTTTACACACTGACAGGGCCGGTGCTACCACTAGGCAAACTAGGCAGCCGCCTAGGGTGCCCTGCTGCCTAGGGCGCCCCGCCACTGGTGTTCCTACTCTCTTCTCTCTGCAGCAAGCAACTTAGTCTCAGCATCACCAGACAGCCGTCGCTCAATTCGCACATAGTGTCAGAGGCGCAGCTGTGTCTGTGTCCCGACTCCCAAATGAATGGAAGCAAGCAAACATTCATTGATGGGCGCTGGTACGCTGCATTGATGGGCGCTGGTGGGGCTGCATTGATGGGCAATGGTGAGGCTGCATTTGATGGGCGCTTCATTAAAAAGGTGAGGTTAAGATGGGCAGGGGAAAGGGAGTGGAGTCAGGGGTGGGGTCAGGGGTGGAGTCAGGGTGGTGGCAAAATTAGGTTTTACCTAGGGCAGTGTTTCTCAACTCCAGTCCTCAAGGCGCCCCAACAGGTCATGTTTTCAGGATTTCCATTATTTTGCACAGGTGATTTGATCAGTTTCACTGCCTTAGTAATTACCACAGCCGTTTCATCTGAGGGAAATCCTGAAAACATGACCTGTTGGGGCGCCTTGAGGACTGGAGTTGAGAAACACTGACCTAGGGTGTCAAAAATCCTTGCACAAGCCCTGCACACTGATAAAAGGTTTGCCCTGTAAAGCAACTATTTGTATACATTTTATCATGCAATGATTTGTGCAAAAGGGCTGCAATGTAATGCATGCCTTGTTAGGGCGACTGCTTTGGTTTTAATCTAATCTTAACTACTTAGGAATTTCAGAGTTGTGATGATATTCCACAAGGTGTTTTAGCTGTGAATAGAGGAGGAACAATGAGAACTTCTACCAGGTTTTTATTGTGGTCTGTAACTTCATTGGGATGATTTATAGTATCTCAATTTACCACCCTGTGACTCCAGGACAAGAGATGAGAATAATGAGGGTCATTAAAAAAGAAGGCACATTTTCTGTCACATTGACTTGGTCTTTGACAGTGGCCACTAACAATAATAAGAAACTGACATAGGTTCTAATAACCCTTTTCCTCTTTTTCCATACATCTGCTAAAGCAAAATAATAAGTACCGGTATACTTTGGAGAGCTTTGACATTTTCTGCAATTTTTCGATGTTCGGGGATGTGAAGTAAATGTGTGTTATGATCAACCTTAAAAAAAAGAATAAACCACGATAACAAGAAAAAGTGTCCTGTATAACTTAAATTTTAAGTGTTTTAGGAAAAGAGCTTTCCAGTTGTTGTTTTTTTAAACAAAAATGCACTTCCTTTCCACCACTAATTTCTTTCAACCACTGAATGCCCTTAGTTTTTCAGGTTATATAACCTACAGTTTCAGTTAAGTCTAGTCTGGTCTACTCTAGTCTAGTCTTGTCTAGAAGACTGAGAAAATCTTGCATGTTGTAATGTAGAGCATCATGGACCCACTCCCTGAACTTTACCACGTTATCCTGCACTTACATAAAGTAGTGCAAGGAGTGTTGTTAACCACAGTTAAGGAGAATTATGTATGTTATGTCATCAGCCTGAAAAAAATAAAAAAATAAAAATGATATATATATATATATATATATATATATATATAGCTGGGGGCTGGCCTTTGGGTAGTACTCAGTGGTGCATATTGGGAAGCCCAGAGTTGGCCTTTAAAAGTAACAGTACTTTTGTTGAGAAAAAACAAACAAAACATTCCCCTCTGGGTGATTTGTGTACTTTGCGAGGATTTTACCAAACTTTTTTGCAGATTCCTACCTGCTTCTGCTCTGAAGCAATAGCTCTTTGTTCATGTCTTGTGCAGGACTGATTCTGAATGAGAGTGATTAATTCATTACGAGCAGCTGATGATGCACTTTCAGGATTCTGATGAGAAAAGTTGCAGTGTTTGTATTCCTTTAGAAGTAATCATCCCTAAGGGGTATCACAGTAAAAAAAAAAAAAGATTTTTGTTGCAGAGGATGCCTAAAACCTGACATGTTTCTTAAATCACACAAACAAGAATTTGTATTTCTGGGGAAGGTCTGAACGCCACATGCAAAACAAAACCAAAGAAATTCCAAGCTCAACTTACTGACTAGCCTGCAACCAACTGAATTGTCCTGTCTAACAATATGCATTAAACGTTTAGTTTTTCACACATTTTCAAATACAGGGCAGTGCCCATTTGTTTGTACTGAAGGTCTGAACACCAACCATGTACTGAATGCATTCAGTTTGCTATATTGCATTGAATTTTATAAAAAAAAAATATGAGGATTAAAAATGGTAACATGCAAATACATTATGGCTTCTGTAGCAATTGTTTATGCTATATTATTTTTTTATTTGGTATATTTTTTTCCACAAAAGTGGAGTTACTCTTTAAATATCCCTCCATAAACACTTTCTTTCACACATCCTAGGGTTTCTAAAATACTCGCTGATTTAATTTGCAGTGACAATTTGATATGATTTAAGCTATGTGTGCAAATGTAGGCTGGTCATAAACTGCTAAAAATAAGAGGTGCTTAGAATCAGTTGGAAAGTGTCCTTACAAGTGGTCCTTATCTTAAAGAGGAGGTCCAGGCTCCTTCAGAAAAAAATTAAAGTCAGCAGCTACAAATACTGTGGATCAGTGGTTCTCAACCTGGGGTCGGGACCCCCTCGGGGGTCGAGTGATGATTTGCCAGGGGTCACCGAATCCTGGGCTGTTCCTGAAGCCCGCACTGCTCTCCCAGCCTTTTTGCAGCTGCCCAGCAGGGCTGTCCCAGGAGCCCGTGGCTGCCCACTCAGCCTCAGCTATGAGTAAGCACTGATTTGCAGTGTGAAACATGTAAGCAGTTGCCCCGGCTATGCTGTGATGATTTTTGGTGTAATCTTCCATCCTTTACAATAAAGGCGACCGTCAAAGGTTTTTGGAGTGCGGCTGTCCATATTTTTTATTTTTCTTCTTTATATGCTACGTGCATTGCTGACACCCACGGTAGTCCTGACATTACAGATTGCTGGAGCGTGTTCACCTGGAGCGGTAAAAATCTCTCAGCCTCTTCGCAGCCGCCCATTCAGTTCACGGCATGGCTGGGGGGCAGAGACTAGAGGTCAGCTGACTGGTGAGGAATGTGAAGTGGAAGGGGCTGGAGGAGACCCTATATCCTAATTTTGGCATAGGTGTCACTGCTACGAGACACCACAAAATTGGACACACAATGAGTAACACTACCTGTGATTATAGTTGCCACTAAAAGTCCTCACCACAGTTCTCAGATCAGCAGATGACCTTGATCAAGAGCACCTAAGATTAAAACTCCCACCAGCACTGCCACTTATCCCAACTCTCCGCCAACACTGCCACTCATCCCATTCCCCCCACCCCCAACCAAGAAGTAAGAGAAGGAATAAAAATAGAGAATACATGGAAGGGAGAGGAAAAGAGGGGGAGGAACAAAGAAAAAGGGAGAGAAAGAATGAGAGAAAGAACAAGAAAGGTGGTTTGAGAGAGGGATGGGGGAGAAAAAAAAGAAAACAAATTAGGATAGAGAGAGATAAAAAGGGAAAGAAAGGAGAACAAAGAGAAAGAGTGGTACATCCTAAAATGTACCATAATAGGTTTTAATACTGTACGAGTGGAAGGGACTCAGGGAGCTCTAAATGTCCATGGGTTAGGGGTGCAAATTACTGGTCTTGCCTTGGGTGCTGACAACCCACGCTACGAAAATAATTTTACAGTTAGGGGTCCCCACAACTTGGGAAATTTTATCAAGGGGTCATGGCACTAGAAAGGTTAAGAACCACTGCTGTAGATGCTGACTTTTAATATTAGGACACCTACCTGTTCAGGAATCCAGCGATGTTGGCACCCAAGCCGATTTTTCCATTGGCTCTCAGGTGCTGCTGCTGCCATTAATGCCTTGATGCTTCACTGCCGGTTCCCTATTGCACATGCGCGAAGCTGGCGGCAGGGGGGGGGGGGGAGGAGGGGCGGGTACCTGTCAAAACCAGGTACCCACTCCCTCCTCCCACCTGAAAGGTGCCAAATGTGGCACCGGAGGGGGGAAGGAGGCAGATAAGCGGAGCTTCCCGTTTTGGGTATGTGCCACTGTCAGCATTGCTGCGGGTCCTAGCACCCCTGTGCATTTTGCAAAGACAGGCAGATGCCCACATGCACCATATTTCTAAGAAAGATATCTGCTCATTGAAAGTCAGTCTGTAAACAATATGACTATTATTTTTTTTATGTTTTTTCATAGAAAGAGTTCATTCAACAGTTCAGTGTTCAGAAATAACTCATCTCCTGAACTTTATGTATCAATTATTCAAAGAACATTTTAAGGAACACTGAGGGGAATTTACTAAGACTGGGGGAGACAGAACAACTCTGCATCCTAATTTAATTTTCAAAGCTTAATCATTGGCCACTGGGCACTTATACCCCTTTCCTAACTAGACCAATTTTCAGCTTTCAAAGCTCTCCCATTTTGAGTGACAATTTCTCAGGCATGCAAAATTGTACCCGTATGAAATTTTTGTCCCTTCTTTCGCACAAATAGAGCTTTCTTTTGGTGGTATTTAATCACCACTCAGTTTTTTATTTTTTGCGCTATAAATGAAAAAAGACCAACAAATTTGTAAAAAAAGCATTTTTCTTTGTTTCTGTTATAAAATGTTGTATATTTGTATTTCTTCTTCATAAATTTTGGCCAAAATGTATACTGCTACATATCTTTGGTAAAAGTAACCAAAATCAGTGTATATATTATATAGAGTCTACAAGCTATGGTGCCAATCACTGAAAATTGATCACACCTGATGTACTGATGGTCTATCTAATTTCTTGAGACACTGAGGCTGGGTTCACACTAGTGCGACACGACATCTGTCCTACTTTGGATCCGACTTTGCCCTGCGACATGAAGCCGACATATGTCCGACTTTCAATGAACGGGGATCTGACTTGGATCCCAGCCAATATCAGGCACTGTGTTTGGTATGAATCTTGAGGGGGAACTCCAGGCCAAATTTTAAATAAAAAACCGGCATGGGTTCCCCCTCCAGGGGCATACCAGGCCCTTGGGTCTGGTCTGGATTTAAAGGGGCGCCCCTACGCCGAAAAAACGGCGTGGGGGTCCCCCCCAAAATCCAAACCAGACCCTTATCCGAGCACACAACCTGGCCGGCCGCAGGGGAAGAGGGGGGGACGAGAGAGCGGCCCCCCTCCCTCCTGAACCGTACCAGGCCGCATGCCCTCAACATGGGGGGTTTGGTGCTCTGGGGCAGGGGGGCGACCTGCGGCCCCCCCACCCCAGAGCACCCTGCCCCCATGTTGATGAGGACAGGGCCTCTTCCCAACAACCCTGGCCGTTGGTTGTCGGGGTCTGCGGGTGGGGGGCTTATCGGAATCCGGGAGCCCCCTTTAATAAAGGGGCCCCCGGATCCCGGCCCCCCACCCTATGTGAATGAGTATGGGGTACATCGTACCCCTACCCATTCACCTGGTGGAAAAAAATTGCAATAAAAAAACCACACAGCTTTTTAAAGTATTTTATTGCACAGCTCCGGGGGTCTTCTTCCGACTTCGGGGGTCTCCGGTGTCGTCGCCGCGCTCTCCGGTTCTTTCTTCTGCCGGGCCTCCGCTAACTTCTTTTTAGCTCTTTTGCTAACGGAGGCCCGGTCTTCTCCGTCGTCTCGTCCAGCTCTCCGTTGTCCTTCTGCCGGCCCCTCCACTAACTTCTTTAGCTCCTTTGCTAGTGGAGGAGCCGGTCTTCCCGTCGTCGCCGTCGGGGTCTTCTTCCCTCTTCTCCTTCTCGATGTTGACGCGTCGCTTCCTCCCGCTGTAATACTGGCTCTCCGCTCCGCTCCGCATTAATATAGGCTTCCCATGACGTCACAGTCACATGTTCCCATGACGTCACAGTCACATGCTCCGGAGCCATGTGCCCCGGAACATGTGACTGTGACGTTATGAGAAGCCTATATTAATGCGGAGCGGAGCGGAGAGCCAGTATTACAGCGGGAGGAAGCGACGCGTCAACATCGAGAAGGAGAAGAGGGAAGAAGACGCCGACGGCGACGACGGGAAGACTGGCTCCTCCACTAGCAAAAGAGCTAAAGAAGTTAGTGGAGGGGCCGGCAGAAGGACAACGGAGAGCCGGACGAGACGACGGAGAAGACCGGGCCTCCGTTAGCAAAAGAGCTAAAAAGAAGTTAGCGGAGGCCCGGCGGAAGAAAGAACCGGAGAGCGGGAGAAGAACCGGAGAGCGGGAGAAGACCGGGCCCCGCTAGCAAAAGAGCTAAAAAGAAGTTAGCGGAGGTCCGGCAGAAGAAAGAACCGGAGAGCGCGGCGACGACACCGGAGACCCCCGAAGTCGGAAGAAGACCCCCGGAGCTGTGCAATAAAATACTTTAAAAATCTGTGTGGTTTTTTTGTTGCAATTTTTTTCCACCAGGTGAATGGGTAGAGGTACGATGTACCCCATACTCATTCACATAGGGTGAGGGGGCCGGGATCCGGGGGCCCCTTTATTAAAGGGGGCTCCCGGATTCCGATAAGCCCCCCACCCGCAGACCCCGACAACCAACCGCCAGGGTTGTCGGGAAGAAGCCCTGTCCTCATCAACATGGGGGCAGGGTGCTCTGGGGTGGGGGGGCCGCAGGTCGCCCCCCTCCCCCAGAGCACCAAACCCCCCATGTTGAGGGCATGCGGCCTGGTACGGTTCAGGAGGGAGGGGGGCCGCTCTCTCGTCCCCCCCTCTTCCCCTGCGGCCGGCCAGGTTGTGTGCTCGGATAAGGGTCTGGTTTGGATTTTGGGGGGGACCCCCACACCGTTTTTTCGGCGTAGGGGCACCCCTTCAAATCCAGACCAGACCCAAGGGCCTGGTATGCCTCTGGAGGGGGAACCCATGCCGGTTTTTTATTTAAAAATTGGCCTGGAGTTCCCCCTCAAGAGCAGTACAGCACAAGTCGCATGCCAAAGTCGGATCATGCAAGACTGCGGTCCGACTTTGATCCGACTTCAATGATAGTCAATGGGCTGAAGTCGGATCAAAGTCGGACCAAAGTAGTACTGGGAGCATTTTCAAAGTCGGACCAACATGTGTCGGACCAGTTAAGACGGCTCCCATAGGGAAACATTGATTTTCACACGTCATGCGACATGAGCTCCCAATGTCGGAGCGTTTGTCGCCCCAGTGTGAACCAGGCCTGAAGCCTGTTGAAAAATACTGCTTTCAAAGCGATCGTATGATAATCGGATCGTAAGTACAGAGCTTTCGAGAGCCGATCACGACCATTCATCTGATATTATTAGATAGGACAAGCAAGAAAATGTTTATCGTATGATACCAGATCGTACGATTTTGGTTTAATCAGTAATAGTTGTCGTTCGAAAATACAATAGAAATACACTATAACACATGACATCACTTCCGACTTTATTCTGTCGTACGAAAATTTTCATAACTTTAGTAAACTCTTCATGTTCGATATGCGACTAGCAAGCAAAAAAAAACGGACGATCTGTCGTCTGATTTTCAGATTGTGTGTACGAGGCTTGACAAGCCAGGACAGTACAAATACCCCCCCCCCCCAAATTACCCCTTTTTAGAAAGTAGACATTCCAAGGTCTTTAGTACGAGGCATGGTAGTTTCTTTTCTCACAATTCTCTGTAAAATTAATATTCTTTTCACAAAATTGTCAAATTAACAGGTTATTTCTTACATGGCATATGCATACTTGCAACTACACCTCAAAACACATTCTGCTATTTTTCCTGAGTATGGTGATACCACATGTGTGAGAATTTTTTCCAGTCTAGCCACATTCAGAGGCCCAACATGCAGGGAGCACCATCAGGTGTTCTAGGGACATAATTACACATTTCATTTCTTGACTACCTCTTATATTTTTGAAGGCCCTGGAGCACCAGTAAAATGGAAACATACCAAAAATTACCCCATGTTGGAAAGCAAACACCCCAACACATAATCTAGGAGGCATAATGAGTCTTTTGAACATGTAATTTTTGTCCACAAGTTTTTGGAAAATGTGGAAATAAAATGAAAATGCATTTTCTTTTACACAGTTGTCAATTTCTAACACATAGCATGTACATAGCAAAAATGACACCCCAAAATACATTCTACTACTCCTCCTGAGTATGGCAATAACACATGTGTGAGACTTTTACATAGCCTGGCCACATACAGAGGCCCAACATGCAGGGAGCACCATCAGATGTTCTAGAGACATAAATTACACATCTAATGTCCTGACTACCTATTACCTATTACCAGTGACCTACTTGGTCCTCACCATGTTAACTTGTTTAACCACTTAAGCCCCGGACCAATATGCAGCATAAAGACCAGGCCCCTTTTTGCGATTCGGCACTGCGTCGCTTTAACTGACAATTGCGCGGTCGTGCGACATGGCTCCCAAACAAAATTGACATCCTTTTTTTCCCAAAAATAGAGCTTTCTTTTGGTGGTACTTGATCACCTCTGCGGTTTTTATTTTTTGCGCTATAAACAAAAATAGAGTGACAATTTTGAAAAAAATTCAATACTTTTTACTTTTTGCTATAATAAATATCCCCAAAAAATATTTAAAAAAACACTTTTTTTTCCTCAGTTTAGGCCGATACATATTCTTCTACATATTATTACTAGTAATGGGGGCGATCAGCGATTTTTTTCATGACTGCGACATTATGGCAGACACATCAGACACTTTTGACACATTTTTGGGACCATTATCATTTTTACAGCTATCAGCGCAATAAAAATGCACTGGTTACTGTAAAAATCACACTGGCAGTGAAGGGGTTAACCACTAGGGGCGCTGAAGGGGTTAAGTATGGCTAAGGGAGTGATTTTCACTGTTAGGGGGCGTGGCTACGAGAGACACGTCACCGATCTCTGCTTTGATTAAACAGAGCGGAGATCGGTGACAGTGTCAGTAGGCGAGCTGGGAGATGTTGTGTTTACACTAACATCTCCCCGCTCCATCCCTCCGTGAGACGATTGCGGGGATCCCCGCAGCGATCGAGTCTGCGGGACCTGCGGTCCGACTCACGGGGATGACTGCAGGGTCGCGAGCGCGCCAGGCAGTTAAAGGGGACGTACAGGTACGTGATTGTGCCTGTACGAGCTATTCTGCCAACGTATATATGCCGTGAGCGGTCATTAAGGGGTTAACACCTTATTGACGGCGCTATAGCCGAAAGGCAGCTACAGTGAGAATCTCCAGCTCTAGAATGAGGTCCATGCATCCTCATCAGTGAAGAAGAAAAATAACTTTTTGCACAATTGAAACTAAGAAAAACCTATTTCTATTCCTAAATGTTCTGTATTTTTTCATTTGTTTAACAAAAAAAAACAAAACAAAAAACAGTAGTGATAAAATATCACCAAAGAAAAGTTCTATCTGTCTCCAAAAAATTATGAAAATTTTATTTGGGTATAGTGTTGCATGACTGCACAATTGTCATTCAAAGTGTGACAGCACTGAAATCTCAAAATCGGCCTGGGCAGTAAAAGGGTGAAAGTGCCCGGTATTGAAGTGGTTAATTTTCTTAAAAAAGGAAATCTATTGCCGCCCCTCTCCCCCCTCCTCCTTGTCTATAAATATCGCAATGCTTCCAAAACCTAAAAAAAGACAGTTCCGATATCGCCGACTACCGCCTTATCTCTTTACTTAAATTACTGGTGAAAACGGGAAACTTGTCCCAAATGCTTTCTCTCTACCCTAATCCATAGTATTCAGGTGGGGCTCACTCCTTCCCCTCAGGCCAGTGATAATGTTAGCAAAGTCACCCACCTGATCTGTCTAATGAATCATAGGTGTATGCCAGGTGTTTTTGCTATCACTGAACATCTTTAAAGATTGTGATACAGTAATGTGGGACTCAGGGGAGGGCTGGCGGCCTTAGGCCTAGGGGGAAAGTCCAGTCAAGTGGCCCATTGAACCGCCGAATCAGTTCACCATCCATGGCCCACCTGGTTTTTCAATGCAGCCTCACCAGTGCCCATCAGTGCAGCCAACTCCAGTGCCCATTAATGCAGCCTGATCACTGGGGCAGGTTACATGGGGTGTATGGGGGGAGCTGGGGGGTCAGCTAGGGGTATCAGGGTCTCTCACCTCAGTGATCTCAGCTCAGCAAGTCCTTGCACGCCACGGTTTCCTGGGGGAGTAACGCTCCTGATCCTGGGGTCAAGTTGCAGCCAGCGCCCAGCCCTGCAGCCCGACTCCCTTGCACGCCCTGCCTCTGCCTGCTTTCAAGAATCTGGTCCCAGGGAGTTGTAGTTTCCCCTGCGCTGCTGTGTTTTCCACCCACCAGAAGCTTGAGTGCGCACTACAACTCCTGGAATGCAACAGCTAGTGGTCGGCCGCCATAGTCATGCCCCCGGCCCGACTTCCTAGACCAGAATAAAAACGAAAATGGTAGCGGGCAGCGGCTGCTGGACATTTTGAACATAAGTTAGGGCGGCCTGGGAGGCAATTGCCACCCTGCCCCCTGGCCCAGCTCTCCCCTGGTGGGACTACTTGCACTCTGTCCTGATCGGTTGGTCGTTTGGTCCAGTCTTTTGTACCTGAATCTCAACTTTTATTTCAATCCCCTACATCTTTGGAATGTATGCTGGATCTTCTTCTGAGGAGATTAGGGTGTTTTGAGGAACTCACAATGGCTGCTTCTTTCACCTAACCTTTTTATACTAGCTAAAGAATCCAGAGCTCGCTGGCCTTCACTTTAAAACCACTTTATATGTGGACAACATGCTTTTGACTATTCCTCAATATTTAATGCCCCTTCCCTCTGTTTTCCAACTCTTTTTCCGCTATCTTGTGCAATAATCACTCAAAATTAGTGGCTTTAAACATTAATTGTCACCCAGACAAGGTTGGTCTGTTAAAGCTTGGTTTCCCATTCCAATGGCCTTTAAAACCCCTGGATTACCTGGGCGTAAAATGCATGGGCACGTATGATTCACTCTATTCTGCTAATTTTCCCTTATTATTTTGAAAACAAAAAATTATGCTGGAGGTTTTTCATAGATAAGCTGTATCCATTTAGTCCAGGGGTCTCCAAAGTATGGCCCGCGGGCCGCATCCGGCCCGCCAGGCCATTTATTCCGGCCCGCAGCTGAAGTCCTTAGTCCTCCTGTCAGTTGTGGAACCTGCGCTGCATATTCACCCCGGCAATTGGGAAACAAACGTGTGTGTGTGTGTAGGGCTGATGGCTCTAATGGGGACACAAATGTGGGGGGGGGGCTGATGGCTTTGATGGGGACACAAATGTGGGGGGAGGGGGGGCTGATGGGGGATGCAGGTTGACTCTGATGAATGATGGGAACACAAAATGATGGGGACACGGATGTATGGGAAAAATGATAGGGACACGGATGTATGGGGAAAATGATGGGGACACAGATGTAAGGAGAAAATGATGGGGACACGGATGTATAGTGAAAATAATGGGGACACGGATGTTTGGGGACACAGATGTTTGGGGAAAATGATGGGGACACGGATGTTTGGGGACACAGATGTTTCGGGAAAATGATGGGGACACGGATGTTTGGGGACACAGATGTTTGGGGAAAATTATGGGGACACAGATGTTTGGGGAAAATGATGGGGACACGGATGTAAGGGGAAAATTATGGGGACACGGATGTATAGTGAAAATGATGGGGACACGGATATTTGGGGACACAGATGTTTGGGGAAAATGATGGGGACACGGATGTTTGGGGACACAGATGTTTGGGGAAAATGATGGGGACATGGATGTTTGGAGACACAGATGTTTGGGGAAAATGATGGGGACACGGATGTTTGGGGACACAGATGTTTGGGGAAAATGATGGGGACATGGATGTTTGGGGACACGGATGTTTGGGGACACAGATGTTTGGGGAAAATGATGGGGACACGGATGTTTGGGGACACAGATGTTTGGGGAAAATGATGGGGACACAGATGTTTGGGGAAAATTATGGGGACACGGATGTTTGGGGACACAGATGTATGGGGAAAATGATGGGGACACGGATGTATAGTAAAAATTATGGGGACACAGATGTAAGGGGAACATGATGGGGACACGGATGTAAGGGGAACATGATGGGGACACGGATGTATGGGGAAATGATGGCGAATATGTGTAAAATATAGAATGTGGCCCTCAAAGTAAAAAGTTTGGAGACCCCTGATTTAGTCCAAATAACTTTATAGCTTTTGTATGTATTTCACACATTGCCAGTACCCATCCAGTCTATCGTGCTTATGGCTATGCAAAATAGTGGTATGCCATACATCTGAGGTCAGAACTCCCCCACATACTGTATCTAGAAAAACTATGTTCATCTACAAACAAGTTTGAGTGTCCCATGTAGCCTATATTTTATCTTTCCACATGACTAAACACCCGCTACTGGAAGTCTTAAACTCTTTTCTAGTTATGGTTAATTTTCTCCCCTGGATTTTCTATCTTCTTCATCCCCACTCCCTTAGCCCTATTCTGTGACACACCTTACGAGTTTGGGACTCCCTCAAGTTTTCAGCTTCCTATTTACCATTTATCTCCCTTTATCCACTTTGTTGGAAAATCTTATGTTTTTGTCTGCCCTCCAAAACCTCATTACTCTTCAATGATAGTTTGACAATGTTTTCATTACTGTACACTGTTTAATTCGTTTTTTTTTTTTTTATTCAACCTGGGACAATGTTCTGCTCCTTTCTAATATATCCTTTTTTTTTACAAAACTAATAAAAATGGAAATCTTAGGGCACCTTGTTCTGCTATCTGGCAAAGCTGTGTAAAATTTAGGAATAAAAGGGGCAGAATTACAAATCATTTGACATTCTTTGTCAACTACTCCTATATGTATTGCGTCTGTGTATTTATTGATTTACCAGCCATTCAGCATTTATCCTGTTTTGTGGGGGTTTTTCTTGGCTCGTGTAAGCTGTCGCTACCCAACATTGTTATCAAAGTTCTTTGATTCAAGCATGTGTCAACATTTTACTAAGTTGACTTTGTACTGTTCTATTGATTTTGCCTCAGCAATTATATTACCCTGGAAAAACAGCATGGCATTAAAGGAAGTGATAACAGCTTGCCAAGTCAAGAAACTTTGAATAATGCATTTAATAAATAGTGGTGGTCAGTCAGTGCTAAAAGAATACTAGCTATTGGTCTAGAACAGGGATATGCAATTAGCGGACCTCCAGCTGTTGCCAAACTACAAGTCCCATCATGCCTCTGCATCTGGGTGTCAGGCTTGATGCTGTCAGAGTCTCGCTATGCCTCATGGGACTTGTAGTTTGGCAACAGCTGGAGGTCCGCTAATTGCATATCCCTGGTCTAGAACACCACAAGAAAGAAAACAATTCTTTTTATCTAGATATTTTTGCATTATGATCATCCTGAGAAACTGTCATCCTAGAAACTACTATGAGGCATATGCTGTATAGTACAAGATTGATTTACAATTTTCTCTCTGTGTTGCATAAAGTGGCACTGTGCCAATATAAAACAAGCTCTTGTTCGCATCATAATTGTGTAAATAGATTAAATGCACAACTGTAGAGTAATGAGAGTGAAAAAATCTATAGGAATGTGTTTTTAGTATTCAACAGATATCTTTAGAAGAAAAAAAATGAAGTGTGCATGCAGACTTCCTGACTGGGCTCTGAGCACTTGAAGCTTACAGTATTAAGCTATTAGTAAGCACTCCGGGGAGATCTAGTGTGTCAGGCAGGAGTAGGACTGATCCACGAAGTGAACATGCAGCACAGAACAGCCAGTACTGTGAAAAAGAAGGCTGGAGAGGGCACACAACAACAGTCCCCCAAGATGGTGCCAAATCAGAAAGCAGGAGGCAACATTTCCCTAGCAGCCTTATTACAAGCCAACAGCACTATTCAGGAGGAGAGGGCAGAGAGACACAGGACTGGGAGCAGGATACATCTCCCTCTCAGACACTGCAGGAGCAGATTGCTTCCAAACAAGATGAGTGGCTACATGATTCTCCACAGTCTGTGTCTCCTAAGGGCATATTAGATTAGGATAGTTCCCCAGCTTTCTCCATGGACAAACACATTTTTGAGATGACAGAACTAGCCTTGAGCCAATTCGGTTCAGAGGATGTACTTGTTATATCTCCTGTGTGTTCTCCAGATGTTGTTCTTACAGCCAGATTTCCAGCATTGTTGCAACAAAAATTAACCAAATCCTGCACCATTATCACCTCAGAATTAAAGCAAGATCTCCTAAACAAACATAGGCGATGGCTTGGACACAATTGAAACCAAACTAGAACTCCAAAAAAAAAATTGCTAATTTGCAATTCCAATTAGAATAGACTACCGATAAGATAGAAGCTTTGGAAAACAGATGAAGGCATTACAATTTTCACATCAGAGAGTTGTTGGAATCTGTTAAACACTTGGATAAAGCAGTACATGCCCTAATGACAGACCTTATTCTGAATATCTCTGCCATCTTCCAAGCGCCTACCACCTCAAGATCTGAGAGCTTACCAAGAGATATTATCGTCAAGCACCAGTTTTACAGAATCAAAGAAAAAATCATGCTTGCAAGAAGAAGTAAGACAAACATCAGTGTGATGGGCCAGCCTATCCAGTTGTTTGCAGATATTGCCCCATCCACAATCCAAATGTATAGAGCCCTAAAACTGCTCCTTTTGTGTCTAATGGATCATAACATAAAATAATGTGAGCCTTCCCATTCCGACTTATCTTCACATATAACAATAAAGCCCATGCCTTTTCCATCTTCCAAAAAGGCAAAGATTGTGATTGGGCCTTCTCTTCAAAACTCCAAGAAGCTCTCTGACCTGTCAGGAGCAAGGAGGACATTCACCATTTCGGAAACCTCTCCAAACACCTGAAAAGGGACGCCAGTATACTATTAAACCTGTATACTATTTTTGACTTATCTTCACTTACTAAGGGACTGAGGTCACTCTGTTATACTTAGCTTGCCAATTCTTCATGTTTATTCATGTTATCAAGGCAGTACAAAAGTATTACTCCACTGAACGGAGAAAGGACTACACCACTTTTGAACTGAACTATAGAATTTTATAATTCTTTATTTCACTTTTATATATTTCATGCGCTGAATTGAGTCCATGTTGGTCATTTGTTTCCCAAACTTTTGTATACTATGGCGGTATAGATGATACAAACTGACCGTCTTTGGTTCTCAGAGGGATTGATCTTTCTCTAATATTACCCCACCTATACTTACTTTTTATAGAATGTTAGTTAAGGACTTTCCTTGCCATTATTTGGCAAACACTGTGAAGCAAATTGTTTTTCTCTCCCTTCTGCTCAAATCACTACATTTAAAAGATTTTGAAGTGTTATATAGATTATCACCCATTTAAAGGGGAATACCCTCTCTCCTTCACCCACAATTCCATATATATTTTATATCTATCCTCTGGTTAGGTAAATTACTCCTCCAAAGTAGGCCTGAGTGATTCCACATGCCGCTTTGATCTTGTTTTAATTGGTGAAATGGTGACAACTTCACATTCACAACTTTAGAATTTAAATTCTGATCAAAGATTGGACCCTGTGTTCATGAACCTGATTTATTTATCTGGTCTAGTTATGCCACCTGGGGGTTATAAATGTACCGGTACTTGTTTACATATATTCAGAGTTCTAACCCTTACCTTCTCTTTCACTGTCTTCTCTCTGCTTACCTGTTTTTTTTTTCATCTTATCCTTGTACCCACCCAAATGCACACCAACTGGTGATTGGTATTCAAGCTGAAATCAGTTCTATGAGTCCACCCAGGTAGCACTTGTCTCTTGGTATTACAAGCCACAGGGGGATATGGTAGACATATAGTAGACGTCACATCAAATACTTTTGTGTTCAAGTTTAAAACAGTAATTGATAATGTCTAGGGTTTTAATTCTCTCCCAAATAGACAAAAGGCTTCCAAACTTACCATGCATTAGGCATTGTTATCCTCTTTTTGCAGGAGACCCACTTTTCTCACCCCTCAGCCCCAAAATACAGTATTTTAACATTTCATTGTGAATAGCACCGAGAAGAAGAGGAAGTGTTGCAGAGTGCTATTCTAAAAGAGTCTCTTTCTCCTTAGGCTATATGTACACTGGACATTTGAAAACCTCTTCTGAACGTTGTAACTTGACAGCTAGTAACTGACATTAAAAAAACGTTCTTTTTGCCACATTTACAAGCCGTGTTTAGGGGCATAATGAACGTTTTCTCAAATTTTTTCACAACATGATGCATGTTCTGTTGTTACATATGACGGGGATTATCATTGTGGGAGGGGACAGCGATATTCTGCTAAATCACATTTTTGACAAATCAAGCCCTCATAAGGGAATCATGAAACACCCCCTAAAACAAAACCTTAAAATAGCAAAAAAAAATGTCACCATTATGACTTCATAGACATCTGGAGGGAATGAAATCCCATGCAAAGAGATTATAGGTTTTATTTTCACGTATTGACCATCTCCTTACATTCTCCACATTACTCACCTTTTGTTACAGCAGCCAAGATTCTAACATTATTGTGGTCAGATCACTCTCTTGTACAGATATCAATCTTAGACCTATGGTCTAAACCTCAGGTTAATGCATGGCGTTTAACCACTTCCTGCCTGGCCTATAGCAAAATAACGGCCCTGGCAGGACTTTCGTCGTTCGGGGTGGACGTCATATAATGTCCTCCCAGAATGTGTCTCGCGTGTGGCGGCACTACGGGTGAAATCTTTTACCAGCTGTGTCCACTGGACACTGCCAATGGCAGATCATTGTACTGGCCCACTGCCACAACCATGTGATCGCTGTGACCAAACACAGCAGATCACATGACAGTTATAAACAATGGATGGCTTCCTTTCATGCCATCTATTGTGTACAATTTTGTTGCTAGCTGTGACTGGTCACAGTGATCAAATGGTACCATGTGATTAGCCAATTACAGCTATTCACAGCAATATTCACTGAATGAATCTGTTTCATTCAGTAAAAATGGTTGCTTATGCCAATGAAATTCATTAGTATAAGCATTTAAAATGTGTATAAAAAAATCCTGATCACTTCCCCAGAGTAGTACAATGTTACTATGGGAACACTGTATTGCTCTGGTCACAGTGTGTTAAAAAGAAAATGTAAAAAAAAAGACAAAAATTGAAAGAAAACTCATATTGTTATTATAATTTTTTTTTACATACTGTCATCAGTCAGTGTCCCTGATCACTGCAACTCCAGTTATATGATGATGCTGTACTGCACTGATGACAGCATGTAAAAAAAAAAAAAAATTGAAAATGTCTTCATTTTCCAAAAATTTAGAAAAAATGTACAAATTCAAAAAACTTGCCATGCTTCTCACTAAATACCTTGGACTGTCTACTTTCCAAAACATGGTCATTTTGGGGATAGTTGTACTGTCCTGGTGTTTTCAGGTCTCAATAAATGAGATCAGGCTGTTAGTACATCAGGATTGATCGATTTTCAGATATATACCATGGTTTATGGACTATAACTTTCCTACAGACTAAATAATAAACACCAATTTGAGTTATTATCACCAAAGAAGTGTAGCAGAAAACATTTTGGCCTAAATTTATGAGGAAAGATTATTTATTTGCAAAATTGTATAACAGAAACAAAGAAAAATATATGGTTTGTTTCAAAATATTCTGTCTTTTTTCGTTTATTTAGCAAAAAATAAAAACCCAGCTGTGATTAAATGCCACCAAAAGAATGCTCTATTTGTGTGAAAAAATAAATAAATATTATAATGTCATATGGGTCCAGTGTTGCATGCCTGTGTAATTAAAGAACAGGGACATACTCAACTCCTGCGGGTACAAAAAAGTAAACCCCATAAGTATTTACTGATGCAAATAGAAACAGCTCAGACAGTTTTAAATTTGAGTCCCATCACCAAAGCCGAAAAGTCAATAAGATGTGTTAGACACAAATTTTAAACATTAGGCAATAAGGTGAGCACATTACTGGCTAGAAAATTATCACCTAAACGATTTGCCTTGTCTCCCCAAATGATGCCTACACACAGGCATTCTCACAAAAAATTCCTAGTTAATCACTAGGGAATTCTTTAATTCTTATGCTGAGCTTTATGCATCTCCTGAATATTTCTCTTGAAGCAGGAACTCTTGGAGGATGATTTTTAAGAAGGGGAAGTGCAATTAGCTATCAAACACACCAACCCTTCTAAAGCACCTGGTCTGAATGGATTTAGTCTTCACTACTATAAAAAATATTAACATAAAAATTGTAGCGCTAAAAAACATAAACAGTGAATGTGATAATAACACCCAAGCGAATGAGTGAAAAAAAGATTGTTCAGTCCATGATCAAAAAGCAACAATCCATGTGTCAAGTATATAAATAAAAAATCTCTGATGAAATGATTCAAAATGATCCAATACAAACAGTGACACAATCTGGATAAGATGAGTAAAAATAACCACCAAATATATAAATGTGTAAAGTCTCTGGTAAAATACTTCAAAATAATCCAATGCAAATGGTAATAATCCCAAAATCTGGATAAAGTGAATAGAGATGACCACCACCGATAAGAGAGAGGCTTACCAGAAGTCGTGGACCCCAATAAACCAATAAACATACGTTTAAGAGGTCAACTTAGGCTTAGCATATGTCACTGAAGGGACTGAATCCTCTGCTGGTGTTGGCCAAGATGTTCCTCTCAACAGATCATACCAGATGAACGGGCTGGATACTCAAGAGATGGTGACCCAATGATGGTTCCCCATGGGACCAATAGCAATATAAAGTAAAGAGGAAAGGCACATAGCGTGATATTGTATATATTACATTTTTTTAATGTAGGTAGGAACACTTACATTACATAAGATGAACAAGCGCTTTCAATGGCAACAGTGGAGTCTCCCGACGCGTTTCGCAACAAATTGCATAGTCTGGGGTAATATGGGGTAAAAAATATTATCTCCCCACTTATGCAAATACTTTAATATGATTTACTTGGAAGTATACAGATATTATTGTGACAATGTCCCCTGTATGACTAAACATCAAAAACATTGGAAAGAAGAAGGAAAATTGTATGGCAGCTTTGTTTTATGGTTTACCCTGAATTGGTTGAGTGACCAAAACTTACCCTGGCCTCCTGCAGCCTCACAAAGGATATACCGGTACATTTTTGTAATTAACAACATGCAACTTAAATATCTATATGGGCCCCAGAGACCTGTAGCACACAAAAAGGTCCCAGACACCTGTAGCACACAAAAATAATTATGGACCACTACAGCTGTATGGGATATTATGGGTTTCTGTGACTAGTCAGATTAATGGCTATTAGTTACAAAACTAATAAATCAGTCAGGGGGCATGTATTATTCTAGTTTGCACAATAGCGCATTCAAGAAAAACTAGTATAACAGTACCCAATCAGAAATGATAATAAAAAAAAGGGAAAAAAAAACAAACTTATCACAGTAAATGGGCAAAATGCCTTGTTTAGGAACCTTTTTAATGTCTTTTTTAAAATGAAACTTCATTACACATATACTTATATATTAACACAAAGTCACCAGTGCTAAAATGTGGACAAAAGTGGAAAAAAGGGGGATCATAATCAGCGATGTGGGTTCTATGCCCAGTGCAGCTGGAAAAACGCCATAACTGGAGGATATGGATAGAACAGAACTAAACAAAACAGTCCAGCGCCCAATGGGTTAGGAAAGCAGACAGTCCCACAACAGGCAATGGAACATGAAAACAGCTTATTCATTATAAATCATAATAAAAACCAGTCCTGTTGGTAGACAAAACAGAATGGGAAATGTTGTGAAAATAAAAGGCATAAGTGTCACCAGGAGACCACTGGGCAACGAGGAGCCGACAGTACCCGGGAGAAGGAAAGTCCCTCACGGTAGGGGGGGCGCCAATGCCCCTGCTGTGCTGCGGCCAAAAATGGAGCCCGCTCACCGGCGTATGGAGAATGGTGAGGCGTGCTGGAGGAGGTGAAGGCAGCATTCGGCAGAGAGATGGACAGACACGCTTCGTTCCCACGTGTGCCAGTGGCGTCAGACCTGCTGGAGTCCCGACGTGGGAGGGTGAAAGTTGGTCTCTCCTAGTAAAGCCAGCTGCATGGAGAGCTGCTCACCGTTGAAGAGTTTCTGACTGGGGCCGGATGATGAAAATCAGAGCTGGGCAGGTCGACTGGAATAGATTACATCAAAGAGGCAAGTCCACTGTTAGCTGACACTGACACCTACCTCAAGCTGCGAACTGACCCTCTCCCTGAATATCAATCAGAACTTAGAATTTTAGTGTACGAGGTGTGGGAAAACGGTGTGCTTACTAAAAAAGAAAGACAATTCCTACTTCCATCTCAATGTAGCATACCATACTTCTACCATCTTCCAAAAGTACACAAGTCCTTAATTAACCCCCCAGGAAGACCAACTGTAGCCAGTGCCAATTGCTTCACCAATGGCCTATCAGTGTACATTGATTATTTTTTACAACCCCTGGTCTGCCAACTTCCATCATATATCAGAGACTCAAGTCAAGTTATTGATGTTCTTTGGCATTACACGTGGGAAGAGGGATACATGTGGGCACCTCTTAATGTCGCTTCCCTATACACATCTATACCTCACAATATAGGCCTTATGGCCATACAACATTTTCTCTCTAAGAGTGGAGACTTTAATTCTATGCAGTCGCAATTCTTAATCAAATCAACTGAATTTTGTCTAAGACATGATTATTTTACATTTTGTGAACAGTTTTACCTACAGTGTAGGGGCACTGCCATGGGGGCAAATTTTGCCCAGGTATATGCCAACCTTACGATGGGCCACTGGGAGGAGGACTACGTCTGGGCCAACAATCGATTTGCTGAGCACATCGTATACTTTGGCAGATATATAGATGATATTTTGCTCATTTGGAGCGGTGGGCCGGATGTGTTCCCCTCCTTTGTGGCCCACTGTAATGCTAACCCTTTTGGCCTGTCCTTTACACATGTACTTGATTACCATGAGTTGGTGTTTTTGGACTTAGTGCTGACTCATGATCAGAGCAATATTGTTACCAAAAACCATGTTAAACCCACACTATCAGTTTTTCTGCAGGTTTTTTGTCTTCAGGTTTACCAAAACCATCTAATATGAGGTCAAACCTTAAGAGTTTCAATTTGTATGCAATCAGGCAGGCCCTTGCACTACATGGTTTTGGTAAACCTGAAGACAAAAACCTGCAGAAAAACTGATAGTGTGTATGGGGCTTGAGGAGAAATTGTTCGAGAGTGGAGGACTATGTGGCACAGGGCACCTTGATGATAAAAAAGTTTGAAGAAAAGGATTACCCACGTGAGCTCGTCCAAGATGCGTTCCTGTCGAACAACAATCATATTGTTAGATTTGTGTCAACGTTTAACGATAGGTTTGAGCCCCCCAAGTAACATTCCAGAGAGCTCGGACCATTAATTTTTTTTTAGCACCGAGCAAAACATTCAATAAGTCTACCAAATCCCCCCTAGACATAAGATCATATTTTGATACCAGGACAGGCATCTTTCAGTGTAAAAAAAGAGGATGCCTGACCTGTCAATGTATTACTCATGGGACCAATAAGATTACTACCAATCTAGGTAAAAGTTATATAATCAAACAGTTTATCACATGCTCTACAGATTTTGTTATATATGTCCTACGTTGTCCCTGCGGTCTTCTTTACGTGGGTCGCGCCATACGTGCATTACGCGCAAGAATTGGGGATCGCCGTAGATTTATTAAGAAGGAAAATGATGAACAAAGTGTTCCCCGGCATTTTCATAGGTTACATAACAAAGATATTAAATGTCTGGAAGTTTTTGTTATAGAAACAATTCCTAAAGGAACACTGGCTGCAAACGAGCGTTTCGCAATACAAGCACTGTATTTTTAAAAATGGTAACTCGGTTTGCTAGTGTTGTCTCACAAAAAGAGCACGATTCAGGTCAAAGCAGTGTGCAGTACCGCGTTTGGCCTAGCAGAGCCGAACGTCGCCGATCACAGCCGACCGGCGCCCTTTGGAAATGCACGGAAAGTCCCGAGGACAGCTCGGCTGACCTCGGCAAATATCAGGAACAAAGTTTTTCCGAGGTTTGCCGACGTCAGCCGAGGTGTCCTCAGGCCTTTTCGGCCGTTTCCGAGGCTCTCCGGCACCCCCCTCCTCTGGCCGCATGCGATACTGCATGCCATTGAAGTGAATGCGGAACTAATTATTTTCGTTTCCATTGACTTCAATGGGGAAACTCGCTTTGATATGCGAGTACTTTGGATTACGAGCATTCTCCTGGAACGGATTATGCTCGTAATCCGAGATTCCACTGTATATGTTCGATTCCCTTGCCCCCAAAGGGTTAAATGAAGAATTAGAAACTTGCAGCTTTGTTTAATTCATATCCTCCTTCCCCTTCTTTTTTTCCCTTTTCCCTTCCCTCCCCCCAGCCCCTCTGCCGTGAGGGACTTTCCTTCTCCTGGGTACTGTAGGTTCCTCGTTGCCCAGTGTTCTCCTGGTGACATATATGCCTTTTATTTTCACAACATTTCCCATTCTGTTTTGTCTACCAACAGGAGTGGTTTTTAATATGATTTATACTGAATAAACAGTTTTCATGTTCCATTGCCTGTTGTGGGACTGTCTGCTTTCCTAACCCATTGGGCGCTGGACTGTTTTGTTTAGTTCTGTTCTATCCATATCCTCCAGTTATGGCGTTTTTTCCAGCTACACTGGGCATAGACCCCACATCGCTGATTATGATACCTCTTTTTTCCACTTTTTTCCACATTTTAGCACTGGTGAATTTGTGTTATTATATAAGTATATGTGTAATGAAGTTTCATTTTAAAAAAGACATTAAAAAGGTTCCTAAACTTAGTTATATAATTATATATTGCTAACAGTAACCCAATAGGACTAACTTTTGTAAAATTACAATCAAGGCATTTAAAATTGACAAAAACATGTCACAAACCTAGCCATTTTAAATTGTGTGCACAATAAAAAAAAAAAAAAAAAGCTGATGACATGTTTTTTGAAACTGCATCCAAAAAAACATTATTATTTTTAGGTATAGGCAGCTGAAGTTATATTCAAATCTTGTCTTTTTCTTGTTATTTTTGGCCCCCGTTTGTCCGCATTGGCTCTTTAACTTGATTTGCTGCCTCATTAACCCAATAGAGGATTATAATAAATATAAGGGAGCACTACACTGACCATCAATGTAAAGGGACACTACACTGACCACCAATGTAAAGGGGCACTACACAGGCCACCAATGTAAAGGGGCACTACACTGACCACCAATGTAAAGGGACACTACACTGACCACCAATGTAAAGGGGCACTACACTGACCACCAATGTAAAGGGGCACTACACTGACCACCAATGTAAGGGGGCAATACACTTTCCACTTATGTAAGGTTACATTTTACACCTACCTGTTATGTAAGGGAACAGTTCACTTTCCATGAGTGTAAGGAGGCATTTCTCTACTAACAACCAATGTAAGGAGGCATTTTTCCACTGCTCACCAATGTAAGGAGGCATTTCCTAACTGACCACCAGTGTAAGGAGGCATTTTTTCATTGACCACCATTGTAAAGGGTAATTTCTTTACTGACCACCAACGTAAGGAACATTATATTGTTCACTGTTTGGATATATTTTATGCTCATCAGTATTATTATTATTGTTTAATTTCACTATTACTACAAATTATTTTTTTGTATAAAGCAGATCTTAGTTTCACATAAATAAAATATGCACCATTCCTTGTTGTTTTATTTTTTTCTTATAACTCAACTTACTGCTTATGCTAATGTATTCTGTAGATATAGTAATTACTAACAAGAGCTCCATGAGACAAGAACGGTATTTCAAGGGTTCCTCTGTGGTATAAAGGTTGGAAAAGGGTGAACTAAAGTACAACTAGAGTAAATGTGTGTAGAGTTCATGCTTCACTGGTATTTTATCACAGTTTATGGCTCGGTTCACACTAGTGCGATGCCAGACATTGCATGTGATTCGCACCGCATTGCTGTGCAGATCACATGCAATGTCTGTGTGATGCGATTTCAGCCATACAAACTGTATGGCTGAAATCGCATTCGCACCAAAATGGTGCAGGACCCTTTTTTTGGTCCGCACTGGAATCGGATCGCATGGGTGTTCATACCTATGCATTCCGATTCCTACAGCATTTCACAATTCGCATTGCGATCTGCGAACCGATCTGGGGGTGTCGTTAACTCTACATTGACACCTGCTGCAGTTCGTAGATGTCAGTGTGAACCACTGTGCAATTCAGGTGTGATGTGGGAACACGCACTGGATTCGCAGGGTTTTCGCATCGCACCAGTGTGAACCGGTCCTCAATCAAGTCACAATTCTAAGAGTCAAAGGATATTGGCTGGAAAAGGTGTCATACCTAATTATATGTTGATTTTAAATGTATTTTAAATGTAAAGTAAAGCAAGCTACATTTACATGTAAATATGTTACTAATAAAATAATACTGTGATAAAGAAGGGACAGAAGATCTTATTCACCTTAAAGAAAGACAATTTTCAGGTTATTGTGTTGTTATGTATCAGGGAAATAATTGTATGCATTTATCCTTTTGTATAAATTAGTGGGAAGGGCATTGTAAAGGATATAGACTTTTCCTGTCTCCTTGGGACACTGCGCTAATGATGACCTCATACTAAAGTGGTTAGAAAGCCCAACCATTTTTTACCTTAAAGTGGTTGTAAAGTCAGAAGGTTTTTTATCTTAATTCTGTGTGCAGCCCCTCAGCCCCCCAATACTTACCTAAGCCCAATCTTCCTCCAGCAATGTTGTAGGATTGACTCCACTGCCCGGGACTCCCCTCCTCATTAGTTGAGACAGCAGCGTGGCGCCATTGGCTCATGCTTCTGTCATTTAAAGTCAGTCAGCCTATGGGGAGAGAAAGGGGGCTCAGTGTCTGAATGGACACAGGGAGTTGTGACTCGGCTCGGGTGCCCCCTTAGCAAGCCACTAGCTGTGGGGACACTCGACAGAATGGAGGGGCCAGGATCACCAAAAAGGGACCCAAGAAGAGGAGGGTAGGTAAGTACGTGTTTGTTATTTTTAAGTTATAAAAAAATTAGACTTTACAATCACTTTAACGCATTCCTTGCATTATGGTAAAAAATGTTGAGGCATCAGTATCCTCCCTCAGCCCCCTTTTTACTTAGCCCTCATTCAATCCAAAGCTGTGTCCATCTTGATATCTTCTCTCCTCTCACTTCCTGGTCTCTTAAGCTTTGCTGCGGCAATGTGACCCATTGGCTCCTGCTACTGTCAATTAAAGACAATGGCGAGGGAGCAGGGGGCTGGGCCTAGTCCTGCTGTCTGTGCAGGGTTACCAAATGTCAGTAAATTTACTGACGTTTTGTAAAAATCGGTGACTTACAACTGTCCATAAATACCAGGGGCATATAATTTGTCATGCTGTGTTGACTTTTGTAAGTGTAAACCAGACAAATTACTTGTTATGTATATTGTCAGTGTTATACTGTTTAAATATCCATTGTCTTAGTTTTTAATAGTTCTGTAATTTTTTCAGGTTGTTAGTAAAAAAAATGTGCTCTGTCAGTAAGTTTCCCATGTTTTTCCAGTAAAACATGCCGCAGGAGGTTGCCGCAGGAGGTTGGCAAAACTGTATCTCTGTCAATAGATGCAGACTGCAAAACTCAGGAGCGAGCTTGCACAAGTGCCCCCATAGAAATCCATTTTCTATGGGGGCACTCTTCAGAGGTGAGGAGTCAGGAGTGCTGGCGGAGGACCCACAAAGAGGAAGCTCTGTGCAATTCCATTGAGCATTGACAATTACTAAAACAATTTTCAAAATCAATCTACAACACAAAATATTTAATAATGATCTACAAATTTTCACTATTTGACATTATCAGGAACTTTCGTTGATTTATTTTGACAATCATGTATAGCTGTAGAATGAATCTAATATATTATTGTCCCAGGTCTACCGTTTAATGAAAGTATAATTATTATGTGCTCTGTGTGTATTTGTCCTTTTGTTCTGATGGATGTTTTAGCAGCTTTATGATGTGGCAAAGCTTTGTTTACAGCTTTTACTATTCCAAAGAACCCTTAAATTAAATTAATTGAACTTGAACTGATACGTTCCTATATACAATATTACTTTAAGACCCGGTTCACACAGGGGCGACTCCGGACGCAACTTCTGGTCACCCTGAGTTGCCCCAACTCGCGTATTTTTAAAAATAATTTAACCCCTTCCTTACTGGGCACATATACCCCCTTCCTGCCCAGGCGAAATTTCAGCTTTCAGCACTGTCATGCTTTGAATGACAATTGCGCGGTCGTGTGACGTGGCTCCCAAACAAAATTGACGTCCTTTTTTTCGCACAAATAGAGCTTTCTTTTGGTGGTATTTGATCACCTCGGCGGTTTTAATTTTTTGCGCTATAAACAAAAATAGAGCGACAATTTTGAAAAAAAAGCAATATTTTTTGATTTTTGCTATAATACATATCCCAATTTTTTTTTTTTTAATATTTTTTTCCTCAGTTTAGGCCGATACGTATTCTTCTACATATTTTTGGTAAAAAAAAATCGCAATCAGCGTTTATTGATTGGTTTGCGCAAAAGTTATAGCGTTTACAAAATAGGGGGTAGTTTTATGGCATTTTTGTATATATTTATTTTTTATTAGTAATGGCGGCGATCAGTGATTTTTTTCGTGACTGCGACATTATGGCGGACACATCGGACACTTTTGACACTAATTTGGGACCATTCACATTTATACAGCGAACAGTGCTATAAATATGCACTGATTACTGTATAAATGTGACTGGTAGGGAAGGGGTTAACACTAGGGGGCGAGGAAGGGGTTAAATGTGTTCCCTATGTGTGATTGTTACTGTGGGGGGGAGGGGACTGACTGGGGGAGGTGACTGATCTGTGTCCCTATGTACAAGGGACACAGCATCGGTCCCCTCTCCCTGACAGGACATGGATCTCTGTGTTTACACACAGAGATCCATGTCCTTGTCTCTGTAACCGCCGATCGCGGGTGCCTGGCGGACATCGCGGCCACCAGGCACGCGCATCGGCATCTCAGTCATGCGCCGGGCGCGCGCGCGTGCCGCCGGCGGCGCTCGCGCGCCCCCCAGTGGCCAAATAGCGGAGGCCGTATATTAACGGCCTCCCGGCATTTGACAACCACCTTGCGGCCGTATATTCTCATACGGCGGGCGCGAGGTGGTTAAGTGAATGGAGCCGTTTTTATGTACACGACTGCAGTCGCTCCGACTTCAAAAAAGGTTCCTGTACTACTTCATATTTATAAATCGTGTATAATAATAATAATAATAATAATAAAAACGTACATCTACCAGAAAACTATCTGGGGAGTTCTTGCATAAAAAACATAAACAAAGGTCACTGCCAGGGACCATAGGAATGTGGAAAGGGCGACACACAGCAGGTGCCAGATCTTTAAAAAAAAAAGTTAAAGAAAAAAAGAAAAGCTAAATATGTCAATAATGCAACATATAATTAGGAATCTGCACGCATGTAGACTTGATAAGTATCACACCATCCCAAATACAACAAAAAAACAGGAACCCACATATTCAGTGTGTATATATGTAGCGGGACCCTCTCCCCAGTCCCCTCTATTAAAGTTCAGCTCGCACAGGTCTCTGGTCTAGGGGTATGATAGGGGAGGGAGAGGGGGTGAGCTACGCCAGGCTTCCACCGCAGATGTGCATGTGGTATTAGCAATGTCTTTTCTGTTACCTTCGGGTCTGTGCTTTGCACCTGGATCCTCCCTCCAAGAGTCTCCACGAACCTCGTCTGCCAGAAATTGAGCCCCACACCGTTAAAGTCCAACACACCTTTATTGTAGAACATAACATGGACTCCCTTGGCTATAGAACAGAAAAGGAGGTGTGGGTGCGAATAGGCCCAGACACAAATTCGATCCTCCACTCTCCTCCCAGAGAGTGGGCTATGGTCTCCGCACGAGGGAAATTCACCTTCCGGACGGTCTCCGACAAGAGACTCACCCGTCACCGGCAGTCTGCTGCACCGGGTCTTCAGATGAGGAGCTCTTCCCGGTCCATTACGCCCACCTTGGATTCAGACATCCATCCCCGGAGTGCCTTAGGATCCTTCCCTCGCGGAACTCAGTGTTGGGCACTGAGCTCCGGACCTCCATCCAAGTGCCTCACCCCAGGGCTAAAGGTGCCTGGGGTGGAACACAATCTCCGGTGGTCCTCTAGGCCTAGACCGCCTAGAGGACGAACACGAACCACCGTCCGCAAGCTGAAGGTGCTTGGGACTAAGACCCCGTGACCAAGATGGCCGGCCCCTCTTATGCCCTCTCCCAGCAAGCACGGCGGGTTCCCCGCCCCACCTTACCGCTGCCGAAGGAGGACAAAAAGGAGGCTCGGCACACAGTGATGTCCGTCCGTCAGCCCACGGTGACAGCGCCACCTGGTGGGCCACCGGGAACACACCACTGGTGTCACCGCCAGATTCAAAAATTACCCCAGGAAAGTAAGTACCCGCTACACATATATATATATATATATATATATATATATATATATATATAAATAAAATAACACACTTTTTTTTTAAAGATCTGGCGCCTGCTGTATGTCGTTCTTTTCTTATTCCTATGGTCCCTAGCAGCGACCTTTGCTTACAAGGAACCCACATAATCAGTGTATATATAAATATAAATAAAATAGCACATTTTTTTTTTTTTTTTTTGCTTTGACCTTTGCTTATGACTTTTATGCAAGAGCTACTGTACCCGGATAGTTTTCCAGTAATGTACTTTATTGAAAGTAATTATATGTTTTCATTTCATTTCTATGGTAAAAAAAAAAAAAAAAACATACCTAGCCATAGATGAGATGCCATGTCATGTTACATCATTGTTTGTATGTATATTTGTTGTTTACCCATATATTTGTTGTTTAACTGTTTTTGCTTCTATTACTAAAGCACCCCTCTCCTGAAGAAGCATGTCAGTGAAACAAGTTGAGTGAACATGTAGCCCTAGATCAGACCCATGGCATTGAAATTTAGTAGGACCCAACCCCCTCTCCGCCCCCAAATAAAGATCTAACCTATAATTTTGATATCTGCTTGTCTGCATGGTTTTCAATACAGTTTCATTCTACAATCCACACGTGTTGTTCGTTTTTTTGTGACCAAGGTTACCTTATAGTTCATGCTTGTATAATTGTTTTCGAGGAATAATTAGGAAGGTTTATTTGACAGGCTGAGGAGAAATAGCCTATAGGCTTTGTAAGTGCTTTAAAATTTACTGGAGCTTGAAAAAGTGCACATTTGAATACCTGTTACCAACCTTTCTCTAGGAGAACCAGCATTGTGTGTCTTTTTTAATAGTACAACACTAATTCCATTCTGTGTATGAAGGTGAAGTATAGTAGGAAATCTCACAGTATTATGTGGTTACTAGATAAACATTATAAAGGAATCTTCATGATGTTTACCTAGTAACATACTTGTGTGCGTGGGTTTCAACCAATTGCTCCAATTTTAAACCACAATCTAGACACATATTATTAGTTAAAGCGGACCTTCAGTCATTTTTTTCATCTTTCCATCTAATAAATCTTCTGCCCTTGTTGTTTTAAATGTGGATAGTAAAACATTTTTTTTTCTGCCAGTAAATACCTTATACAGCCCACTTCCTGTTTCTTGTCTGGTCATTAGCCTAGGCTTATGACATCATGCACAGCTCTCTCTCCCACTCTCGTGAGACTTTGCCAGGAAGGGAGGGAGGGTGAGTCAAAAGAGGGCCAATGAGAGCTGCAGAGATGTGCTCCTGTGTGTCTGTGTAAATCCAGGAAGTTAACAGGCAGCAGCTTCAGCTGCCCACAGTTAAAATGGAAGCAGCCAGACTCAGTGAAGGGAGATTTTGCATATTTGGCAAGTACAGAATCACAGTATATATAAAATAATATGCAAAGTGATTGGAGGGAAGCTTAAGAATGGCAAAAATGTTTTTATTTCAAGTTATGTGAGCCGACTGCAGTTCCTCTTTAATTTATGTTGTGACCAAGGTTTCATTATAGTTTTTGCTTGTAGTTGTTTTATAGAGATAATTAGGAAGATTTTGATGATGGAGGTGAAAAAGCCTACTGTACATACTGTTAAGGCGTCAGCATATCAAGACATTTTTTGCCAATTTCATGCTCCCAACTTTGTGGGAACAGTTTGGGGATGGCCTTTCCTGTTCCAACATGACTCTGCACCAGTGCACAAACAAGGTCCATAAAGACATGGATGAGCGAGTTTGGGGTGGAGGTACATGGCTTGCCTGCACAGAGTCCTAACCTCAACCTGATAGAACACCTTTGGGATGATTTAAAGCGGAGACTGCGAGCCAAGCCTTCTCGTCCAACATCAGTGCCTGACCTCACAAATGCGTTTCTGGAAAAATGGTCAAACATTTCCATAGACACACTCCTAACATTAAACCTTATGGACATCCTTCCCAGAAGAGTTGAAGATGTTATAGCGGCAAAGGGTGAGCCAACTCAATATTGAACCCTACAAACTAAGACTGGGATGCCATGTATGTATATGGAAAACCAAAAAGGGGTTAGGTTGGGACTTTGAGTGAGGCCTGTGGGTGTTTGTAATAATAGGTTTGTAGCATGAAAATAACCTGAGTGTCACAAACCCCTAGGGGTGATTCATGGTAGTGATATAAGTAAACATAATTAAGCAATATAATCAGGCATTTATGATGTAGAAATACAGTCATAAAATTCAACAAAAGTTGATATAATCATAATTCATTTATTGATAAGGGAATTGATCACTAAATCATGATATGTGACAAACAGTAAAATTCATAGCAGATAAAAAGTATATATAATTTAAACATATATGATGCATACATAATTCACATAATAAATACAAACAAAGAACATAATAAATTGAGGTTATTGGAGCAAGCGTGGCTTGGCATCGCTGGATGGACACTCTATGCATTTCATGGCCTTTTGCCAATCGTCAGGAGTTGGATGTGTGTGTATTACTATGGGATAATGAGATATGAAATAATTTGTAATGGTTATCTAGGTATTTAACCCTAAAGGATGAAAGATATGGTTGGTTACTTTATTACTTACATAGTGGCCCATGGATGGAGATCAGCTCCAGGGATGGGATTGAACAAGGGTCTGGTGAAAGTAGTCTCACCCGGGACTGAGGCGGGAAATCGCCAGATGATAAACAGGGAAGACATACAGTCGCAGGCGCTGGTCGCTGCTCGCTGAATGTGTATGTATTATGCATACTAGATGCAGGGTTCGCATTGAACGGAATCTGTGTGACATAATGACAAAAAAAGGAAATTAAAAGAGGGGATGCAAAAAGGAGATGAAGAGAAGAGGGAAGAGGATGTGAAAAGATGAAGGGATGGAAGTAAGTGAATGTATGAATGAATGACTGTGTGAAGAGATGTGTGGACGAGTGTAATTAAATACACTTATATGCACACCTAGAAATAGGTGTGAGTGCTGGAAGTATCCTGTTAATAAGTGATGGAGCATAAAATGTAGGAATATGTACGGTGAAGGACAAGCATGGTGAGAAAGAAAAAATAAATAAAACTAAAATTAAAAGGTTAATGAATGGGGAATAAATGTCTGTACCTATGAATGTATGAATATGTATGTATGTATAAATGTATGTTGAAATGTGTGTGTGTGTGTGTGTGTATTGGAGTCTATGTGTTAAATGGTATGTGTGAATAAAAGTGAGTGTGCGTGTCTAAAAGAAAGATAAAGAAAAAGGAAAGAAGGTGAATGGCATTTTCAAAGACCTGTGTGATGCCATTTAAGTTCATGTGCGTGTAAAGCCCCTTTCACACTGGGGCGGGAGGTGTGGTGGCGGTATAGCGCCGCTATTTTTAGCGGTGCTATACCGTCGGACTTGCGGCGGTATTCGGCCGCTAGCAGTGCGGTTTTAACCCCCGCTAGCATCCGAAAAAGGGTTAATACCGCCCGCAATGCGCTTCTGCAGAGGCGCATTGCCGGCGGTATAGCCGCGGTTTCCCATTGCTTTCAATGGGAAGGAGCGGTGTAGGAACGGTAAACACACCGCTCCTTACACCGCTCCAAAGATGCTGCTAGCAGGACTTTTTGAGCGGTCCTGCTAGAGCACCGCTCCAGTGTGTTTCGGGTCGGTTTGCACGCGCTATTTTCAGCGCAATAGCGCCTGCAAACCACTCCAGTGTGAAAGGGGCCTAAGAGCATGCGGTGTGGGAAACTCATGTGCGTTTCCCACACTGCATTAAAATTGCACAATGTTCATGTGAACTGCAGCGGGTGTCAATGTTAAGTTAACGACACCCCAAAACGATTCACAAAATGCAGTGCGAACACCCATGCAATCCGGGAAAAGTAATAAAAGGATCCTGCCGCACCGCATATATGTGAACCGGCACTCACAGTATTTTGTTGTTAGTAGTAATTGTGTTTGCTTTGATTTACTTAGTATAGCTCAAAATATATATAGTGTACTGTATGTGTACTTAAATCCCATTACTAAAGTTTTTAAATATACAGGATATTACTTCTTACTTAAAGGGGTTGTAAAGGTTCGTTTTTTATTTTCCAAATAGGTTCCTTTAAGCTAGTGCATTGTTGGTTCACTTACCTTTTCCTTCGATTTCCCTTCTAAATGTTTTTTTCTTTGTCTGAATTTCTCACTTCCTGTTTCTCCTCACTAAACTTCACACCATCATCCGAGCGGTGTTTAGTCAGCCAGAACAGCTTACTGAACAGCTTACTGAGGAGGAACAGGAAGTGAGAAATTCAGACAAAGAAAACAAAGAAAAAAAATATTTAGAAGGGAAATCTAAGGAAAAGGTAAGTGAACCAACCATGCACTAGCTTAAACGAACCTATTTAGAAAATAAAAAACAAACCTTTACAACCCCTTTAATTGCATACCCCCTGTTTTTTTTTTTTTTAAGATTTGCTTACATTTAATAATATAAATATTAAAAAATCAAAGGCTAGCATACATGAAAGACAATCTGGTCATCAAATACAGTTCTATGTGAAATACATTTGAGTTTTTTTAATTAATATATTGCTGGATACATTTTATTTTTTTATTTTTATATGTCAGGAGTTCCAATATAAAGAGATTTTATGGTTAGTTTAGGCAAATACAACATTTCAAATTACATGTATTTTGCTTAGGTTTATGACCTCTATTAAATTAAATATTTAGTCTGTTTTAGGCCGCTTTCACACTGAGGCGTTTTTACTGCGTTTTCGCGGTAAAAACAGCGCTGTAAAAATGCCTGAAATAATCCTGCCCCATCATTCTCAATGTGAAAGCCCTGAGGGCTTTCACACTGAGGCGTTTTGCTGGCTGTGCATTGGAAAAAATCCTGCAAACCGCTTTTTTGGAGCATCTTTGGGGCACATAAAATAGCGCTGTAAAAACGCCTATCCCCATTGAAATGAATGAGTGCCGCTGTAAAAACGTGGTAAAAACGAGGTAAAAATGCGGTAAAAAACACCCAGAAGCTGTGGAAAGGTCACATGACCGCAGTAGAGTGGAGGATTGTGGGATACCAAATAATCCTTTTTACCGCAAAAACGCGGTAAAAACGCATATGCGTTAGCGCTATTTTAACCGCGAACGCGGTAAAATCGCGGTAAAAAACCTCATAATTTTTTTGCGTTTTTTCAACGCCTCAGTGTGAAAGGGGCCTAAGAGTTACAGTGCTGCTAAGATCTTCATCATCCAACACTTCCACTGGATGCATGCGTCTCCCCGCTGCTTGCTATGGCTCCTTTATTCTGGCCGCCATGTCTCCAGTTTGCCATATTAATTCTGAATCTCATCATGTTACCTAAATTAAAACTAAACACACACTGTTTAATTTACATTATGCCACCTCATTCAGTATGTGGATGATGGCACTGTAATTATTTTATGGAAGTACCTTCTTACCTAACTGATATACAGCTGTCATATGACCCAGCACTTTTTCAGCCTTTGTGTTGGGAAAAAGCAAGAGGAGCTTCCAGTCCTCTGGTGCTGGTCACATGTTCAATATAAAAAAAAAAACTGCCTGTAATACAGAGTAAAAACAAATAATTATTATCAATAAATTGTTAAATAGTCGTACAAATCTTTATTATTTCTTGGTAACAACTTGCTGTGATTTCTTCCAGTCACAGGTACAGTAGGGATGAGCCGAACACCCCCCGTTCGGTTCGCACCAGAACCTGCGAACAGACCTAAAGTTTGCGCAAACTTTAGAACCCTATTAAATACAATGGACTCGAACGTTCAAAATCAAAAGTGCTAATTATCAAGGCTAATATGCAAGTTATTGTCCTAAAAAGTGTTTGGGGACCCGGGTCCTGCCCCAGGGGACATGTATCAATGCAAAAAGAAGTTTTAAAAACTGCAGTTTTTTCGGGAGCAGGGATTTTAATAATGCTTAAAGTGAAACAATAAAAGTGAAATGTTCCTTTAAATTTTGTACCTGGGGGAGGGGGGTGTATAGTATGCCTGTAAAGCAGCGCTTGTTTCCCGTGCTTAGAACAGTCCCTGCACAAAGTGTAATTTCTGAAGGAAAAAAAGTCATTTAAAAGCACTTGCAGCTATAATGAATTGTCGGCTCCCGGCAATACAGAGAAAGGTCATTGATAAAAAAAAAAAAAATGCGTGGGGGTCCCCCCAAATTCCATTACCAGGCCCTTCAGGTCTGGTATGGATATTAAGGGGAACCCTGCATCAAATTAAAAAAAAAATGATGTGGGGATCCCCCCAAATATCCATGCCAGACCCTTCAGGTCTGGTATGAATTTTAAAGGGAACTCCACGCCAAATTTAAAAAAATGGCATGGATTTCCCCCCAAAAATCCTTACCAGACCCTTTATCCGAACACGCAACCTGGCAGGCTGCAGGAAAAGAGGGGGGGACGAGAGAGCGCCCCCCTCCTGAACCATACCAGGCCACATACCCTCAACATGGGGAGGATGCTTTGGGGGTCTGTGACCCCTCAAAGCACCATGTCCCCATGTTGATGGGGTCAAGGGCCTCATCCCCACAACCCTTGCCCGGTGATTGTGGGGGTCTGCGGGCGGGGGGGTTCATCGGAATATGGAAGACCCCTTTAACAAAGGGGACCCCCAGATCCCGCCCCCCCTATGTGAATTGGTAAGGGGTACATTGTACCCCTACCATTTCACAAAAAAAGTGTAAAAAATTGTAGAAAAAACACACAGACAGTTGGGAAAGTCCTTTATTCAAAATAAAAAAATAAAAAACACATTCCAGCGATGTAATCCAGTGTCCCGCGGTGAACCGATGTCCAGCGCTGCAGTCTCCACTCCACACAAAACGTCATTGGCTGAGCGGACCTGATGGGGAACTTCCTTTGCAGTGTAATACATTTTTTATTTTTATTTTTTTTATTTTTAAGAAAGGACTTTACCAACTGTGTCTGTGTGTTTATTTTTTATTTTTTACACTTTCTTTGTGAAATGGTAGGGGAACAATGTACCTCTTACCAATTCACATAAGGGTGGGCCGGGATCTGGGGGTCCCCTTTGTTAAAGGGGTCTTCCAGATTCCGATAAGCCCCCCTGCTTGCAGACCCCCACAATCACGGGCAAGGGTTGTGGGGATCAGGCCCTTGACCCCATCAACATGGGGACATGGTGCTTTGAGGGGTCACAGACGCTCTTACGTCCCCCCTCTTTTCGTGTGGCCAGGTTGCGTGCTCGGATAAAGGGTCTGGTATGGGTTTTTGGGGGGAACTCTACAACATTTTTTTTTAAATTTGGCGTGGAGTTCCCCTTAAAATCAAAGGGTCTGGTATGGATATTTGGGTGGGAACCCCACGTATTTTTTTTTTTATTTTGACCCAGGGTTCCCCTTAATTTCCATACCAGACCTGAAGGGCCTGGTAATTGAATTTGGGGGGACCCCCACGCATTTTTTATTTTTTTTATCAATGACATATCTCTGTATTGCCGGGAGCTGACAATTCATTATAGCCGCGAGAGCTTTTAAATTACCTTTTTTCCTTCAGAAATGACACTTTGTGCAGGGACAGTTCTAAGCAAAGTAAACAAGCGCTGCTTTACAGGCATACTATACACCCCCCCCCCCCCCCCGGTACGAAATTTAAAGGAAAATTTCACTTTTATTGTTTCACTTTAAGCATTAATAAAATCCCTGCTCCCGAAAAAACATCAGTTTTTAAAACTTTTTTTGCATTGATACATGTCCCCTGGGGCAGGACCCGGGTCCCCAAACAGTTTTTATGACAATAACTTGCATATAAGCCTTTAAAATTATCACTTTAGATTTCTCCCATAGACTTTTACAGGGTATTCCGCGGCTTTTCGAATTTGCCGCGAACACCCCAAATTGTTCGCTGTTCGGCGAATGTGCGAACAGCCAATGTTCGAGTTGAACATGAGTTCGACTCGAACTCGAAGCTCATCCCTAGTCACAGGCTGTGTCACATCCCTCCAGCCTGTGTCTTAGAATAACGGGGAGGTGAAGCCACCATTAATCAAGATGGGCTGTCATTTACCACTGTGTACTGTATATGCCCACATGTGGGACTCTATAGTCACATGGGCTGCTCAGATGTGATAGGGTGGAAATGCTCAGAGTATAAACACACTGAAGACAGAGCATGTGTAGAGCTGCCAACTCTGCTCTGCAAAAATCCCAACTGCAGTGGGGACATGAACAGGAGGAGGAGACAGAGAACAGACAAATCAATCAGGTTTTTTGCAGAATACAGAAAACAAATCCCATAGTGACTGAGCGAGTATGAACAGCATGTAATACAGCATTTATTGATATTTTTAAATAAGGTGGGTTTAATGACACTTTAAAAGCTAGCCCTGTACAAGTGAGGTTGGGGTTGCAGCTCCATATCGTTGAAGAATTAAAATAGAAATCCATTTATCACCTATTTCTAACCTCTAGTGCAACTGCTTAAGGTTCTGATATGCATGTGGAAGACTAGAAACAGTTAGGTGTGGTATGTTACCACTCCTCTCAATAACAGGATGTTATAGCTAAGCAAGCCTTATGATGATGCAGTTGCGGGAAGCATGTACAACATTGTTTGCTTTGAATTGTAAGTAGAGACTCCACTTCAGGTTATGACTGAGACACCACATGAGCCTGATTGGAGGTGGGGTCCATCAGCATCTAAAACACAGTTTTCCTAGAGTCACAAGGGCAAAAGACCTGCAAGTTTTGAGGTCTTTACCACTTGGTACGCTGATCATTTATGTTTCTTGGATTTCACTGTATCGCCATTGGCCGTTCACCCTCCTTAAAGGTATAGTGTGGGATGGATTTTGGATTTTACTCTACATGGTTGTCACAGGCTGTAAGTTTTCTCTTGCTGAAGAATGGGCTATGTTTCAAGTATCATTGTTTTGTGACCAATCAGGACACTGAAATATTTAATTAGTTTTAGATTACGATTAAAATTATGTTTTTGAACATATTTTGCCATTTTTGCAAGATGAAGTGAATTGTTTAGAGGTTCAGGTTAATCAGATTTTGACTATCGCATTACAATTAGTTTTTGGTGAAATTCCATTTTATGCAGTTTTGAGAAATTCGCTCTTTTAAGCCCTGTACACACGGTCGGACTTCCATCGGACTTTTCCGTGTTTTTTTGTCCGAACGGAGTTGGTCGGGAACACCCATAGCATACACACCACAGGACTTTTCTGCAAACTTTCTTAAAACTTCTTACAACATCACTTGTTTTTTCTGCTCTTTTCTGATCTTTACTGCCACCCTTTAGTCAACTTCTGCTATTGTTGGTTGATTTTAACATTGGTTGTTTTGTCCATCGGACTAAAGTCCTATGGTTTTCTGTACACAGGGCAGGACTTTGCTCCATAGGACTTTTGTTGGGCAAAAGTTTGTCCGTTCGCAGACCCAACTTTTGTCCGATGAAAACAAAACCAAACTCAAAAAAGTTTGTCCGATGGAGCGTACACACAGTCGGATTGTTGGTCCAACTTGCTTAAAACTAAGTTTGTTGGGCAAAAGTCCGACCGTGTGTACGGGGCTTTAGAATATATAAATAAACCATATGATCTAGTGCAGTGTTTCTCAACTTCAGTCCTGAAGTTGACCCAACAGGTCATGTTTTCAGGCTTTCCATTATTTTGCACAGGTGATTTGATCAGTTTCACTGCCTTAGTAATTACCACAGCCGTTTCATCTGAGGGAAATCCTGAAAACATGACCTGTTGGGGTGCCTTTAGGACTGGAGTTGAGAAACACTGATCTAGTGAACTACATTTATTCCAAACAATTTATTCCATTCCTCTTGTATGTAGCGGTCCTTCCCCAGCTTCTCCCCTCTCTTCACGGCTGGTTCTACTTGTCTAGGGATATATGGGAGAAGGGGGAAAGATGCACACCACCAGATCGGCTCTCCGATGTAGGATGCAGAGATATGAGCTAACCGTTTACCTTCGGGTCTGCGCTTTAGGCCGGAACCTCAGCTTCTCCTATGGAGGATGATTGTCACTGTCACTGACAGGGACACTTAGCTTCCAGTAACACGAGTTCCACACCAAGAAAAGTCCAACACTGTTTTATTGACTTGAACTGGTTGACTTTTAAAAGAACAGACAAGGTGTAGGGAAGAGTAGGTCCAGGCACAACTAATGAATGAAAGTTCTCCTGTTCTGTTCAGTGCAAACAGGCTTGGCGCACAGTCGCTGCCACTGACCTGGGTGAACGTTGAGGCCCCTGCCACAGGCCTTGGATGAGGCCTGCCACTGACCTGAGAAAAATGGGTCCCTGCCACAGACCATAAGAACATGAAGTACCTCCTTTAGAAAAAACGGCCCCTGTCAGAGGAAGACATCCATCCGGACGGTCACCAGAGGCCTCCACCGGCACCAGCAAATGCTGCGCTGGCTCTACGGGGAGGTCACGTCTCCGGTCCCTTACGCCCAGGATTCAGGCACCCAATACCGGGGGCACCATAGGAATGCTTCGCCCTCGCGGGACCCAGTCGAAGTTACTGGGCCCCAGGCCACCTGATGTAGTACCTCACCCCAGGCTGAAGGTGCCTGGGATGGAACTCGACTCCACGTGCCCAGGCCAAGGGCGCCTGGGCACAGACGAACCACAGCAGCCCCCAGGCCAAAGGTGCCTGGGGAATGGACCTCGTGCGCAAGATGTCCGCCACCTCTTATATCCTCCCCCAGCAGGCACAGCAGGTTCCCCGCCCCGCCGTACTACTGCCGAGAGAGGACAAAAAGGGCACGGCTCTAGAATGGTAGTTCAACCCCGGTCCCAGGTGACAGCTCCACCCAGGGACCGCAGGGAAAATGACACCATTCATACCTCCCACACTCCAAAATGTCCATAAATCCCTAAAATCAATGTATCTGGGCCATCTACTGCCCAGATACACCCCACTAAATTTAACACCCGCTACATGTATATTAGGGTTAATAAATGTGGAATGTGTGTGGGAGGGGACTGTATTTATTTGCCTTTCCATTAAAACATAACCCATTAAAAGCCCATTGTAAAAACATTCTTGCTTTCATCAGATCTTCTAACCAGATCAGGGCCGTAAATCAAGTAAACTGTCACCGATCAGTCAACCTGCATTTTTTTTTAAACTTTGTAAATGTTTTTTTCTCTTCCTAATCATTCCAGTGCTACATACCTGACCTGCATTTCACAGCATCTTAGGTGTGAGCATTGCATTTTATTTTAGTAAAGACCTGTATGTCCTTTAGTACTGAAAAACTGCTTCAAGTGATTAAAAAAAAAAAAGTTCTTATGCCGCGTACACACGATCGGACTTTCTGACAACAAAATCGTGGATTTTTTTCCGACTGATGTTTGCTCAAACTTGTCTTGCATACACACGGTCACACAAATGTTGTCGGAAATTCTGATCGCCAAGAACGCAGTGATGTACAAAACTACAACGAGCCGAGAAAAATTAACTTTAATGATTCCGAGCATGCGTCAAATTGATTCCGAGCATGTGTAGGATTTTTGTGCGTCGGAATTGGATACACACGATCGGAATTTCCGACAAGAACTTTAGTTGTTGGAAAAATTGAGAACCAGCTCTCAAACATTTGTTGTAGGAAATTCCAACAGCAAATGTCCGATGGAGCCTACACACGGTCGGAATATCCGACCAAAAGCTCACATCGAACATTTGTTGTCGGAAATTACGATCGTGTGTACGCGGCATTAGAGTAGATTTAGGAAGTTGATTCATCTCTGTTGAAACCCAGTACAAAGTAAAGGGTTGATCTATCACCCAGTTTGAGGATATATGTTGCTTCATCAATTTTTTTTTAAACCATTTAAATTATTTTCCTCCTTCAAGCAAGAGTGCTGTTAGCATGTGGGCATATTAGGCAATTGGAATAACTGTACAAAGGCCTATGTGCAACATATCTTTATTAGGATCCTAGATTAGTGAATCCAAATGTAATGGATTGGAAAAAGATTCCAACAGAAAGCGCAACTGTAAAAATATGCCTTTTGTGTGCATTTATGTAAACATGTAATGTATAGCAAATATGATTAAAGGGGTTGTAAAGGTTTGTTTTTTATTTTCTAAATAGTTTCCTTTAAGCTAGTACATTGTTGGTTCAATTACCTTTTCCTTCGATTTCCCTTCTAAATTTTTTTTTCTTTGTTTTCTTTGTCTGAATTTCTCACTTCCTGTTCCTCCTCAGTAAGCTGTTCAGTAAGCTGTTCTGGCTGACTCCACACCACTCGGATGATAGTGTGAAGTTTAGTGAGGAGAAACAGGAAGTGAGAAACTCAGACAAAGAAAAAAAACATTTAGAAGGGAAATCAAAGGAAAAGGTAAGTGAACAAACAATGCACTAGCTTAAAGGAACCTATTTAGAAAATAAAAAACAAACCTTTACAACCCCTTTAATATAGCATAAAATGGTTTGAAACTAGCACAATATTACCACTGATATCAAGTCTTGTGCTGACAATGAATGTGTTTTGGTATGTGGGATAAATATTTGCTGGCTTTGTTAAAATTTTCACTGCCTCCACTCATTGTCTATTTGCTTAAATCATAGCCTGAAGTCTGACCTGCTAAATATTTCATGCAATTTAGGAATTTTATACTGAGTTAGTGCGTAGTTACTCAAAGAACAGAACATTAACCCCATCTACAGTGGCAGTTTACAAAAAAGGCTAATACGTGGAGTATCTTTATTGTTCTTAAGGTCATAAAACCGTATATATATAAAAAAATATTTTTTTATATATATATATATATATATATATATATATATATATATGTAGTGGCCTCCTCTCTCCCCTCTTCTTCTCTCAGCTCGTCTGTCTCTTGTCTAGGGGTACCTTAGAGGAGAGAGAGCGGGGTCACCACGCCAAGCCTTCACCACAGTTAGTTGTGTGGTGTAAGCAAAAGTTCTTTCTTTACCTTCGGGTCGGTGTTCTGCACCTGGAGTCTCCGAAGAGAGTTACCTTGAACAATGTCCGCCAGAAAATGAGCCCCACACCATCAAAGTCCAACACTCCTTTATTCTTCTCAAGTGAACACAATCAGTTGAACTCCCTTAGAGAACAGAACAGAGAAGGAGGTGTGGATGCGAGTAGGCCCAGACACAATGAGCTCTCCACTTTCCTTCCTGAAAGTGGGCTGAGGTCTCCTAGCGAGGGGGGAATTTCCTTCCAGGCGGTCTCCGATGGGAGGCTCACCCGTCACTGGCAATATGCTGCACCGGGTCTTCAAGCAAGTATCTCTCACCGGTCCATTGCGCCTTCCGGATTCGGGTACCCACTCCCTGTGTTCCCTAGGACCTCCTTCCCTCGCGGAACTCAGTGGTGGGCACTGAGCTCCAGACCTCCATCCGAGTACCTCACCCCAGGCTAAAGGTGCCTGGGATGGAACACGACCTCCCAATGTCCCCTGGGCCTAGGCCGCCTAGGGGACCGACACGAACCACCGCCCTCAGGCTGAAGGAGCCCGGGACTCGACTCCCACCACCAAAAATGGCCGTCCCCTTTATACCCCCTCCCAGCAAGCACGGCGGTTTCCCCGCCCGACCATACAACCGCTGAGAGAGGCCAAAAGAGGTACAACACCGCAATGATGGCTCAACCCCGGGCCCAAAGTGACAACGCCACCTAGTGGGCCCCAGGGAACCACCCATCACAGTCTCCCCACCAGATTAAAAAAATATATAGAAAGCATATACCCGCTACATATATATATATATATATATATATATATATATATATATATATATATATATATATTAATTTTGTGTGTGTGTATATATATATATATATAGATATCTATCTATATATATATCTATCTATCTATCTATCTATCTATCTATCTATCTATCTATCTATATATATATATATATATATATATGTATGTGTGTATATATATATATATATATATATATGAGGGCTGTTAATGATTAAAATTTTCGTGTTCGATTAATCAATTTATTTTTTTAATCGATTAATCGACTAATTTCGATTAATTATAACGCACATAGATCCAACTACTTTTAGCTGATCTCCTTGCAGGCCGATTTCCAGTGCAGCTACCAACCACTGGAAAAATGGATAGCAGGATACAAAAAACACACAAAGGCAGCGCTCGATGGGAATAGCATTAAAACTTTTATAGTCTTCAAGTAGGTAACAAAATAAATATTGCACTGGAGATAAAATCGATGTAGCTACATAAACTGTAAAAATGGTGCGAGTAATACCAAACGGTAGCAAAAGCAGTCATAAAAACATGTAGCTAAGTATGATACTGGTATAAAAATGTGTACAACGATACCACTGCTGAATCCAGATGAGAAGGGGCTAACATCAGTCCGTTGGCATGTAGATGTCCCGTGAAGGGAACTATCACAACTCCCAGTGGATGGCTGTAGAATCCCAGGTTGATAGAGGGAAGTGATAGAGGGAAGTATAACATCCCTTGCGTGTGGCAGATAGTAAGGTCCCGCCGGCATGCAGATATGAAGGCACAGCAAAGGAGCCCTTCAGATGGACATGGCAAGCCCAAAGAATTTTGATCGATCAAAAGATTTTTGATTGCTCAAAACAATTAATCGATTATATCTGAATTAATAGTTAATTTCCACAGCCCTAATATATATATATATATATATATATATATATAAATAACACATTAAGATTGTAATTGTTTATATCACCCAATCAACATTTTCACCTATATGAATCATGGTAAATTCTGAATTCAGATTCTAAATTATGAGGGTGTGAATGACGATTTTGGGCTCTTTCACATTAGCCGTCCTCTCATTGACAGCAGCTAGCCATCAACAAGATTACTAAAGACGCTACTCATGTACTGCTACTGAATTGCCTTGTCACTGGTTGAAATGTAAAATCTTGCTTGGAAACAAAGCAGTGACAAAGCAATACCTCACTGGTTCATCGATGAAGCCTAGTACACACTATTTGTGGGCTGGATGAAAAAAAAACCAGTAGAACTTGGGAGGAGCTGCTGTTCTAATGATCCAATGTTAGTACAGTGATCTCCCCTGGCTGACCTATTGTGTTCTGACAGTAGGACAGCCTCCCCTACCAGAATACATCGGTCAGCACTCTCAGCCATTGGCTGCGAGCGCTGATCGGATGCCATTTGGCAGACCTTTTTTGGTCATGCCCCTTCGACAGAAGCCAGCTGAACGGCTGGCTTCTGTCTGACCGGCTGTCGCACACACAGGCCAAATGTCAACCGGTTTCTATTGAACCGGTCAGTGCCGCCCATGTGTACGGCCCTTTAGGGGCTGGTAAGAGCTCTCTTATCCAACCAGTTGCTATAGAGTTGTAGCTAGGAACAGCATCCCTAGTGTGTCTTGGCTTGTATACTACAGAGGTTAGCATCATTCTTCTCAAATTGCCTATAGGTTTTGGATATTTAAAAGAGAAGTTACAGAGTTACATAGTTAGACTGGTTTGAAAAAGACACAAGTCCATCCAGTTCAACCAAAAAAAAAGGGAAAAATAAACTATTCTAAAAGAAAAAAAAAAAAATCATACAATCCTATATCCACAGTTGATCCAGAGGAGGCAAAAAAGCATGATCCAATTTGCTCCAACGGGGGGGAATTCCTTCCTGATCCCCCGAGATTCAATCGGATTTTCCCTGGATCAATTTTACCTATAAATGTTAATATCCAGTTATATTTTTTACATTTAGGAGAGAATCCAGGCTTTTTTTTCTTTTTTTTCTTTTAAAGCAATGTAATGAGCTAGCCAGAACCAGCTCTTAAGGGAGTCTATTTTACATTTTCACAGCTCTAACTGTAAAAAATGTTTAAAAAAAATTGTTGTATTTGGAGATTAAATCTCTTTTCCTCCAGACATAAAGAGTGCCCCGTTTGTGATGACCTTAAAGTGAATAACTCAACGCTAAGTTCACTATATGGACCACTGATGTATTTATATATGTTGATCATATCCCCCCTTAATCTCCTCTTCTCAAGAGAGAATAAATTCAGTTCCTGTAATCTTTCCTCCATGCCTCCGTGTGGAATAAAAAAAAAAAAAAAAACATTTATACTCATCTATGTGGCTTCAGCATTGGATTGCATCTGTCTCCTGCTGGCTCTACACCAAGAACTGAGCAATCAGAGACCCCTGATCTCTCAGTTCTTGCGTCTGCTTTGAGCACAGAGTTGTGACCGTCAGTCACTGGCTGTCTGCTCTGCCCCTCCAGCGCTCACTGGAGTACTGGGCTGTGGAGGGGGCGGATACAGCTGGCTCAGGCTCTCAGCAGCACACTGAGAGGATGAGCCAGCTGTTGGTCAGGCAACTGGGGAGATCCCAACATTATTGTCGGGATGTCTGCAGAGCCTAATCTGGCTCTGTGATGTCAGCTGACTTTAGCCCACTGTAGGCTGAATCTGGGTTAGATGAATGCAGAACTAAGTGCAATCCTGTGACCCACAGGAGAAGTATGACCAAAAGATCTTTGGCCCTACTTCTCCTTTAGGCTGTTGATATGTCATGCTGGCTTTATAGTTTGCACATTTACACACTTATGACATTTACAGAACAAACTGTGTGGTTTTATACATGAAGGAAAAAATTATTTATAATTTTTTTTTTAACAACCCTGCATGTCTTAGAAGATTTTAGATAAAAATGAAATGGCTATGCAACAAATACTGGTATATCTATCATATTCTTTATCAATTTTAGGTAGTAAAAGTGACCTCAGCATCTAGGTACATATAGCTTATTAAGACTTGTGTTAATAAATAGCAACATTAATATATTTTACTTACTAGTATATCTCACATAATTTCTCAGCATTTAGTTATAGTAGATTTGCCATCTGTTCTACAGCTACATACAGTATGTGTTTAGATCCTTAAGAAAACCTAACAATTTACATTGATGTTAAGTATAATTATTTTAGCTTTAGGCCCAGTTAGAGGAATTTCTTACATTTTTGTCAGTTTTGAAATAATAATATGAAGTATCTCTTAAGATAAGCTTGCTTCAATCTTTAGACTTCTTTTCAGACATCACTCATTGTATATCATTGGTTTTAGTATGGCATACTTTAGTCATGCTCATGCTAGTATGGCTGTCAAATTCCAGAATTATTTTATTATTTTAGAAAATACAAATTGATATTGTATATTGTTTATTTCATAATAGCAAATTTATGCCAAATATAGTTTTTATCAATAGCATTAGGTAATGTATGGAGTCTAGGTAGGTGTTTTAGGCATAACCTTTTTTTTTTTTATAATAACCTGCTTATTCAATGGGAATGGGAATGTTAAAACAGTTGGACTGAAAAAAAACAAAAACCTTGGACTGTTATAGAAACTTTCTAATACAACTATTCAGGTACCATAGCTTTTTTTGCTTAGTTTTAGAAATTATCTTTCTTACCTTTTTTTTTTTATAAGGTTAAAAAATTGTCATTGTAACCATACATCTCTTCTATCTGATAGTGAGGGGCGGGGTTACAGAACACTGTGCAGACACACAGTGTGCCTGTATTCTAAATTCTTTTCAGCCTGAGACAAGATGCAACCTGTCCTTTGTGTTGTTAGGAAGAAAGGTGACTGTCAGGATCAACCAGTTACTTCAGATGGAAGAAGCACATGAAAATGAAAGAGACTATGCTTTATAAATACACATATGTGAACACACACATGCTGAAGGAAAAAAATAATAATTTGGGTAACATACACTGTAATTTTTTTCAACCGCTTGACACCAGCCTACAGCAGTTGTACTGCGAGTGGGCAGGAGCTCAAAGCCAGATGGCGTACCTGTATGTCGCAGCCTTTTTTCAGGGTTCCAGGAAGTGCATGCACACGCCCCTGCTAACCCGTGCTGTGATTGGACTTAACACGAGTTTGGCAGCTGATTTCAGCCAATGATTTTGGTTGAAGTTAGCTAAATGATTGTGGCCAGTAACACACACAGCGATCTAGCTGTTACTTCTTCCTGCAAAGCAGGTAGAAAAAACAAACAGATAGTCAAGTAGAAACAGCACACATTACACATTACACATTACACATTTTTAGGCACACAATTAACCCTTTAATTGCCCCTAGATGTTAACAGCCAGTGTCATTAGTACAGTGACAGTGTACAGCATGGGTGCTTAATCTGTGGCCCAGCTGTTGCAGAACTACAAGTCCCATTATGCCTCTGCCTTTGTGACTGTCAGACGTTCAAGGCCTCAAGGGATTTGTAGTTCTGCAACAGCTGGAGGGCCACAGGTTGAGCACCCATGGTGTACAGTATTAGCACTGTTTACTGTATTAGTGTTACTATTGATGTCACTGTCAGTTAGTGTACCTCCCAGCCAGTGCCAGCTAGTCTGCCGCACTATCACAGTTCCACCTTAAGTTGTTGATCACTGCCATTACTAGTATAGTGTCAAAGCTGCGTAAATTCCAGTATATATACCATAGTTTGTAGACACTATAACATTCGCACAAATCAATTAATATACACGTATTGTGATTTTATTATATTTTATTATAGAGGAGGGAAGGGGGAGGGGGAGAGGTGGGACTTTATATGAAGCACACAGCAGTAAATTGAATAGTCAAGCGAGTAGAAAAAGTGGGATTTATTTTGCATTGTACAATCATTTATAGCATACATTGGGCATACAGCCTCTCAACCATGAATGTTCCAACGTTTACAAAACAAATACATAAAACCACATAGCTTGATGTACATTTAACATAATGAGTACAGAAATCGCATGATGCTAGTAACAGACAATTAAAAACATAATTGCAGTCAAAAAAATAAGAAAGGGTCCATGGTAAGAAATGTTGGTAAGTAGTAGTGGCTCTACGCGTTTCGCGATCCTATAGTCGCTCATCAGGAGCATAAACCATGGCATTAAAATCTAAAAAAGAAAATAAATATATAGATCTAAATACCAGATAATTTGAGCTGGGCATTAAAGATGGTCAGGAGGATAAGGAAATTTTAGGGGGGAGAAGGCAAGAGGGGTTCAATAGTTACAGAGAACTTACATCTGCACAACGTGCGAGGTTGACGTGCCAACCGAAATCGCCAATGCGACTCTGGGCTCCCTCTCGAGGCACTGTAGAGGTCTGGAAAGGCAGCAGCAGCCACACAAGGGCACGTCCCAGGCAAGTAATGTATGTGGATACCCGGCATAAGGGTGGAAAAAGTGGCCCCATATGGGGAACCTGAAAAATGAATAAATGTGAATGGTGTGAGGTGTAGTGATGTATAAAGGTTGAATGTAAAGAATGTGAGAAGTGTAGGGAAGGTGAGTGCAAGGAAGGTGAAGGGATGAATAAAAAATGAGTTAAAAGTGTAGGAAATAAAAAGGGGCTAGGTGAAGGGGAGGGGAAATAGAAAAAATGAATATGAAAAACGAGGAAGAAGCTGAAAACAAAAATGAGAAAACAAACAGCAGCAAAAACACAAGGTGAGAAGGAAAGGGGGAGAGGTGGAAGGGAGAAAGTACCTGTGTTTTCAATGAAAGCCAGGGTCCATATGCATGTGAATGATCCAGGAGAAATGGGAAAAGTGATGTGGTGTGAGTGAACAAGCCATGGGGGGTGCATATGTAGGTGTGCTTATTATATTTTAACCACTTCCATACTGGGCACTTAAACACCTTCCTGCCCAGACCAATTTTCAGCTTTCTGCGCTGTTGCAATTTGAATGACAATTGCGCGGTCATGGTACACTGTACCCAAACTAAATTTTTATCATTTTGTTCCCACAAATAGAGCTTTCTTTTGGTGGTATTTGATCACCTCTGCGATTTTTATTTTCTGCTAAAAAATAAAAAAAAGACCGAAAATTTTGAAAAAAAAAAAGTTTTTTTTTGGTTTCAGTTACAAAACTTTGTAAATAAGTTAGTTTTCTCCTTCACTGATGGGCACTGATGGGACTGCACTGACGGGCACGGATAAGGCGGCACGGATGGGCACCGATGAGGTGGCACGGATGGGCAACGATCGGCGGCACGGATGGGCAACGATCGGCGGCACGGGTGGGCACAGATAGGCGGCACGGTTGGGCACAGATAGGCGGCACGGGTGGGCACAGATGGGCATGGATAGGCGGCATGGATGGGCATTGATAGGTGGCACGGGTGGGCATGGGTGGGCACTGATAGGTGGCATGGGTGGGCACTGATAGGTGGCACTGTACTGTACTAATGGATGCCAATCAGTGCCAAACAATAATGCCTGCCAATCAGTGGTGCCCATTGTGGGCATTGATTGGCATCCATTGTGGCACTGATTGGCATCCATTATCCCTGGTGGTCTAGGGTGGCATACCTTATTTACCTTTTTATGGTGTGCTTCCCTGGTGGTCCAGTGGAATCCCTGGTGGTCTAGTGGCATCCCTGGTGGTCCAGTGGGCATCCTCGGGGGGCTGTGCTGATAATCGATCAGCACAAACCCCCCCTGTCAGAGGAGCAGCCGATCGGCTCTCCTCTACTCGCGTCTGACAGACGCGAGTGAGGAAAAGCCGATGACCGGCTTTTCCTGTTTACACTGTGATCAGCCGTGATTGGACATGGCTGATCACGTGGTAAAGAGCCTCCGTCGGAGACTCTTTACCTAGATCGGTGTTGCGGGGTGTTGCGGGGTGTCAAAAAATTAAAAACCCAGTGGTGATCAAATACCATTAAAAGAAAGCTCAATTTGTGTGGAATTTTTTTTATAAAAATTTAATTTGCGTACAGTGTTGCACGACCACGCAATTGCCTGTTAAATTAGCGCAGTGCTAAATAGCAAAACATGCTCTGGTCATGAAGGGGGTAAAACATTCAAGTGGTTAAAGCTAAACAAGTTGCATACTAATTGATTGTTGTGGGTTACTACACTATTCATTTTCTTATTGCAATATCCACAGAATTTACACAAAAAGAATCCTGCAAGTTTTATATAGTACAAAATCAACTACAATAAAACCTTGGATTGAAAGTAACTTGGTCTGCGAGTGTTTTGCAAGACAAACAAAATTTGTTTTATAACTTTTGACTTGATAAACAAACAATGTCTTAATATACAAGTAGCGTCATGTCACAACTGAGTATAAAAGAGAAGAGAGGCGCCTCTAAGTGTAGCAATATGGTTACATTTAATGAAGGTACAACATTTAGCAACTCACATGGTTGATGACTAAAACAGGCACATCTAAAGCCTCGTACACACGGTCGGACTTCCATCGGACTTTTCCGTGGATTTTTGTCCGAACGGAGTTGGTCGGGAACACCCATAGCATACACACGCTCTGACTTTTCTGCAAACTTTCCCAAAACTTTTTGCAACATCACATGGTTTTTCTGCTCTTTTCTGCTCTTTACCGCCACCCTTTGGTCAACTTCTGCTATTGTTAGTTGATTTTAACATTAGTTGTTTTGTCCATTGGACAAAAGTCCGATGGTTTTCTGTACACACGGTCGGACTTTGCTCCATCGGACTTTTGTTGGGCAAAAGTTTGTCCGTTTGCAGACCCAACTTTTGTCCGATGAAAACAAAACCAAACGAAAAAAAGTTTGTCCGATGGAGCGTACACACAGTCGGATTGTTGGTCCAACTTGCTTAAAACAAAGTTTGTTGGGCAAAAGTCCGACCGTGTGTACGGGGCTTAAGTATGCAGGCATCTGGGGTAAAGCTGTCCACATAGACCATCCTCCGCACTACCATTGACATCATCCCTTCCACGCTGCGCTCCATGAGCGTTTCAAGCCTCGCTTTCAGATCGCTCTACTGCAGGGTAGTCTTCCCGGTCACAATTGCAGACTGACAGCGGTGAAAGACGGTGGTGAGGAGGATGGTCTATGATGACAGCTCTACTCCGGATGCCTGCATACTTAGATGTGCCTCTTTTAATCATCAACCGTGTAACTTGCTAAATGTTGCACCTTCAATAAATGTAACCATATTGCTACACTTAGAGGTGCCTCTCTTCTCTTTTATACTCTGCAGCTCCTGCTGGATTTTGCTTCTAATCTCCTTGTGGAGGCTTCCATTTGTGGATGGACATTTTATGGTTACACAACATCACATTGCTATAATTTTTATATTTGCTATAAACTGAAGGCCTTATAAATAAATGGTTGTGGAATGAATCATCTGAGTTTCCATTATTTCTTATGGGGGAATTCGCTTTGATCTACAAGTGCTTTGGATTACAAGCATGTTTGAATTATGCTCGCAATTCAAGGTTTTACTGTAATTGGTTAACTTGTGCTGTTGTAGTTTATAAAAAAGCAATTTTTTTCATGAATTAAAAATAGTGGTAAAAAAATGTTGTAAAACTTTATCATTATCTCACATTTTTTTTTTATTTATTTCTAACCACAGCAATGATGTCCTATATGTCTGTCATCTTCTTGTGGGTCACTCTTGGATTAACAATGTCTGCCAAAATTATTGTTGTCCCGCCAATTATGTTTGAAAGCCATTTATATATATTTAAAACTATGGCCACTGCTTTAAAAGACAAGGGCCATCAAACTGATTTTCTTGTTTCTGAAGGAAGAGAAATTCCACCATCAAGTCATTATCAAATTCAGCGATACCCAGGGATTTTTAATAGCACCACGTCAGATGAATTTTTACAGTTGAAAATGAAGAATATATTCTCTGGGAGATTTACAGCGTTCGAACTGTTTGACATTCTTGACCATTACTCCAAGAACTGTGATATAGTGGTGGGTAACAGGGAACTAATGGAACATCTGAAGAAGGAAAAGTATGATTTGGTACTTGTGGATCCCAATGAGATGTGTGGATTTGTCATAGCCAATATTCTGGAAGTGAAGTATGCAGTTTTTTCTACTGGACTTTGGTACCCAGCTGAAGTTGGTGCTCCAGCACCTTTATCATATGTTCCAGAGTTCAACTCTCTTCTCACAGATCGTATGGACCTACTGGATAGAATCAGGAATACAGTTGTTTATCTTGTCTCTCGATTTGGAGTAAATTTCTTAGTCTTACCAAAATATGAAAGGATAATGAGGAAATATAATGTTTTGACTTCAAAATCCATGTATGAATTGGTCCAGGGAAGCTGTTTGTGGATGCTGTGTACTGATATTGCTCTGGAATTCCCAAGACCTACACTTCCAAATGTTGTATATGTGGGAGGAATCCTTACCAAGCCTGCCAGTCCACTACCACAGGTAGGGATCTAATTTTATTTGCCTGAAAATATTGAATTCATTAAATTATTGCATAACTTATTGCTTTGTTTTGCTTTCATTTAGCATGTTTTTGTATTTTTTTTTATATAAAAGCTATTATTAGACATACTGTATATAATTACTAAAATATGAAACTACAAGCACTGTGGTGTAGATATTTGTAACCCTTTGAAAACAGGGCAAGGTAGCATTCCAAATACTGTAGAGTCCCAAACCTAATACCGGCATTTTACATTTCCAGGACACAAAACATTGTACACAAGCTTATGTTACAATAAAAGTCTCTTACCCTATATAAAATATAATTAATGTGTGCTGCACTACCAATCTCAAATTTATAAATGTGAAATAACATCCAAAACAGCTAAATACCAACCTAATACTAATAGTGTTCTTCATACACATCCAGTGTTTCACTATATCAGTTCTTTAAAAAGTGACTGATATAGTGTAACACTGGATGTATATGAAGGACACTATTATTATTATTATTATTATTACTATTATTCCCCATTGACGATGTGTTGTGACACGAAACGTACGTCGGGAGGTGAATGCGCTGACGTCATCACCAAGGGACAGGCGACTGCAGACTGGCCGGTTGATCTGTGATTTTAACTACGTCTTTTCTGTAAGTGTTTTCACCATTTTTAAATAAACATTTTTTATGGTAATGTACTATCGAGCTCTTTTTACTTTTGGGATCATCCGTGGGCTTATGGTATCTTCTGGCTGTACCGCATTGGACCCGGTTTAATTTCCAAAGGAGAAATCAGAAAGCTGATGGGCCCATTATTCCCTTACTTCTGGTAAGCTGCATAATCAAATGGTGGTGGATCACGGGTGTTGCATGAACCATTGGAGTATCTATCTTCAATTACTTCTATCCCCTCCACGGTTTACCTCCATTTTGGATCCTTCCAACATATTTGGGACTTCATTTATGCTTTATTTTTATTTTTAAATTTTCATCATAATTATTCATCACCTTCATTGGTACACTTGTTTTCACCCATGGACTCATGACATATGTGGTTTTTCATGCACTTTCTATGACTGTTTTATCATCGGTCTCCTAATATTTTAGCACACCTGTTTATTGTTTCTTCTACTATTATTATTACGTTGGTATTTAGCTCTTTTGTATGTTATTTCACATTCAAAATTTTGAGATTGGTAGCACAGCACGCATTAATTATATTTTATTTTATTGATGAATTGTGTAAACACAATTTTGTGCGTGCAGCACCCCACAGAGTATTATTTGGTTATTTTTATAATTTGAGAGTTATTTATTGGTAGCGCAGGAGTTATAGCACATATAATTTCCTATATATTCATATACCAAAACAGAGTTTCATTATAGATTCCCATTTCAAGTTCTCAGAATAATGCTTCAATAACTATGAAGTAAAAATTGGGTAACTTCATGAATGGAACAAGAAGATTCTAATCTATGGCAGCACCCTACTATCACTGTAGGATAAGTAAAGGACAATAAAGTTGACTGGATATGTTTCTCTCTTTGAACTTGGAAAAGCAGTACTAAAAACTCTAATTGATTAGGGAACATATCATATAAAAGTCACTTTAATGGTTATTGTATAATTAAAAGCTGACATGTGTGGTCAGCTTTAGACGATGCAGCAGATTACCTCGACTTTATGAATTAGCACAAAAAAGGGATGATCAGACCAGTTTCAAACCAATTGTCCATGTACATTTGAAGAGTTACAATTCAAAAACTCTGATAGCATTGTGCCCTAAGACTTGTGTAGCTGATATGGCAAAGTAGAGGAAGTGTCATACTTTCCTCTTCTAATTTATGACTAATACTATCCAGTCTATTGCAAATTTTTGGACTAATTGCATACTAGCATAATTTAAACCCTGCCGCCGAGGCGGAAATTCGGGTCATGTGACTTCTGTGATTGGCTGTCACAGCGGTCACATGATTGGAAAGCTCCCAACCGCTAGTATGCATTGGGAGTTTCCCAGCTCTCAGCGCAGTAAATGGTTTACATAGGGCTGCATATATGTCCGGCATGAATAGGTTTGTTAATCTTTCTTCCAAAAAAAATGTGTTATACTTGCATACTTTTATACTTGGACCAATGTAACTAAGTATACAGTATATCATATATGTATATACATATATGCCCCTGGAAGCTGGAAATCACTGAAATCACTGAAGTAGACACTCCACTTGCTCACTTACTCCACTTGCTCACTCACAGAGTGGCTTCCCTGATGCATTCTGAACAGAGGAGATTGACCACTTGACACAGGCGCCATTCAGAAAATGCTTTGCATTTAATGGATTATTGCAAAGCGTTGTCTGAGTGGGCAAGGTGTAGAGCGCGGTGTAGAGCGCAGCATCATCAACCTGTCTCTTCACCTAGTCCAACCTCTTTTGTTTGAATGCAGCAGGGCAGTCACTCAGAGCGGGACCAAGAAGTGGAGATGACTGGATTAGCAGTGTCTACTTCAATGATTTCCAGCTTCCAGAGACATTGGCTGGTATATGCAAGCTGGACCAATGTAACTATGTAGAAAATATCCACACCTTCAATTCTTCTTTAAAGTATAACTAAAGGCAAAACTTTTTTTTTTGCATAGAGGGGAGATGGATTAAAATGTTTGTCAGTTTTTATTGCTGTGCCCTCTGTTAAGGAGATGCCCCCTCTCAATTTGTCCTGTTTACCATTACCATTGAAAGTGAAAGTAAAAGAAAATCCCCAATTTTGGGTTGTCCCCAGAAAAGTAATAGAGGATCCCCAAGGAATTCTCTTAATTTGCAGGGATTTCCTCTCACTTCCTGTTTTGCTATTGGACAGGAAGTGAAGGGAAATCTCCCCAATGGGACACAGATGGCGGAAAAAAAATGTGACAGGTGTTAAAACCATCCCTTACTCCATCTAAAAAAAAAGTTTGGCCTATAGTTCTACTATGATAATACAGATAATGAACAAACTTCACTAAAGCCCTGTACACATGATCGGATTTCCTATGGATTCTAATCCGATGGATTTTTCCATCGGAAATCCGATGAAGCTGACTTCCATCAGTATTGCCTACACACCATCAGTCAAAATCCGACCGTCCCAAACGCTGTGACGTAAAACACTCCAACAAGCCGAGAAAAATTAAATTCAATACTTCTGAGCATGCGTTGACTTGATTCTGAGCATGCGTGGGTTTTTTGTCCGATGGAGTTCCACACAGACGATCAGAATTTGCTTTTGTTTTTTTCCCATCGGATAAATTTAAAATGTTCTATTTTTTTTCACCGATGGAAAAAAGACTGATGGGGCCCATACACGATCGGTTTGTCCGATGAGAAAAGTCCATCGGACTGTTTTCATTGGTAAAACCGATCGTGTGTACACGGCATAAGAGTAGTTTGTAACTGAATACTGACAGAAACTCCTATAAAAACCGATTTGGGTCTTGCACGTTACCTCATCATTCATTGTCTAGGGGAGTCTATAGAAATTTCAATGTCCACAGAAGTTGTAAATCCTTTTTCGGTTTTATTTCACACAAACTTGCATAGGTAGAGGGATGGAGGATCAGGGGAAGGTTCAGGCACATGATGCAGATCACTGGGGAACTTCTAATTTTCAAAAGTCACACTCACCACTCTCCTTCAAGTGGGTGTTGCTCACCCGGATAAGCCCCTCTCACTTGGCGTAGCAACCGGGATGACGCACGAACAACATGAACAAATAACAGTCTCTGCCACAGACTTTAGTACGATATAGATGAACTGTTCAATAATCCTCTGCCACAGGATTTAGTATCCAGAGATCCAGCCTTACAGTTTTAGAGACTTTAAGCCGACCCGGCACACTGTCAGGTAACATAAGCTACGGTGCATCCTTCAATGTCAGGGGGTCACCAGGCCTTCCCCAAGACACCAGCCTTCCGCTTGGTCTTCTCCAGGACAGGTCTTCCCCTGGTTTCCTCCATTGAGTGGCTTCCTCCCGCTGGACAGACAGCACAGGATCACCTTCAAAGTGCAGGCCCCAGTCAGAACAACTGGGCCTACCTGGCAGAGATGCAGCCTCGGGCCAACATGGTTCCGCGGCTGGAATTTCACCATCACATAACTTGAGCCAGGAGGGCCACGAGGCGAAAAGAGCCTCGAAAAATAGCGTCTGCCCCTTAAGTACCCTTCCCCAGCATGCCCAGTGGGGAGACCACTCCCACTGGGCTGTTCCCAGGAGAAAAAGCCCAATACACTTTGGCCTGCTTGTGTTCCAACATTGGCCTGGGGTGGTAACGCCACCTACAGGCAAACAGTGGGAAGTCCTTCCAAACACAGCCATAGCCAGAACAGAGGCTGATTTAGCCTTAATCATTACAAAGTCTGAGCTAACTACCAGCTCAGACACCCACTAAATTTAACATAGCGCCTGATCATCAGGAGCAGGGCGCTACACCTAGTCGATCCTAGTGAAGTCAGCAAGGGTGAGATTCTAAAAAAATTACCCAAGGTTGTGTCATATGACCCATCAGAGCTGAGGAGAATCTTTATCTTAGGTCTAATGCAGGGTAGGCAACCTCAGCACTCCAGCTGTGGTGAAACTACATGTCTGTGATTGTTAGGGTCTTGCAATGTCTTATGGGGCTTGTAGTTTCAAAACAGCTGGAGGGTCGAGGTTACCTGCTCATGGTCTGATGGGTAAACAGAAGCTGGGGGCTGCATCACAGGTTTCAGTTCAGCACTGAAACTTCAAAATGGAATAACATTTTTTGGAGGGCCTTAAAACCTGGGGCACCCTGCAAGAGATGTGGAGTCATAGCCCCAGTGCCCAGTGCTAGTCATGTACATGCTGGGCTTTGTTTAGATATTGTGGCCAGGTGAGTGACAGCTAAACATTTAGACATTAAGCAATTTCAGTTAAAGAATTCAATATCTTCTGCTTATTTTTCCTGGATAGTGTACATGCAACATAAAACCTCATTGTTAAATTATCAATGATCAGTTTGTTAGCAGCATATAAAAGTCCTGTTATTTTTTTTGGTGTGACCTGTTATTAGATGCTGCTATTGTTAGCTGAAAGGGAAGCAAAACATCAGAAAGGGATAGAAGTCTTTTGTTGGTGTTACATGAATAGGGTAGTCATGGTACCATTTTTTTCGTGACATGTTCAGCTAGTTTTTGGTGACATAGCTGCAAACAATTAATTGACTTATTCTAATTCTAAAAGTGTTGGCCTCAAAGACCCTAATCCTTGGACATCGCGCACAATGCAAACACCCAAGGCAGCAATGACTCAATAGCTAACGTTCACAACCTTATAACTATCTGGTCTTGCCAACAATAATATTAGCGCTTACCATGTGGCCCAAGGCCAACCCTATCCAAATAGGAGGCCTTACTCAATTCTTCTAACTCTTGTTGCTTACCTAAGTCATTATATGTCTGAGTACAAGGACAGCCCTGTCAGACTCCCCTGTGAGAAGGAGGTATGGGTAAATGTTGACTCAGAAAAGGAGCAGAAAAATCACTGGACACTTGACGGTATGCCTCATGTGTTCAAAATGTAACTTTGAAGCCTTAGTTATGGACTAAACCGTAGAAAGCTCATCTGCTCTTTGTCATGTTATACCTTAACCAAATCAGTATCCTTGCTCTGTTAAAGCTGAGCCACAGCCCATTTTTTAAACAAGAGATTACTATGGAAACGTGTACATGGGTTTTTGTGGGTTCAGTGCTGGCACAGCCAGCCTAGAACCTTACCCTCCATGCTTAGATTGACCAGATTGATGCACCAATCCTCTCTTGCTATACAGTTTGTGCCTATTTTTTGTAGCAATAGGACAGGGTTGGCCTATATATGAATGATATTTACTAGTACATAAACAGTACACCATCATATCACATATCAACTTACCTATATCTTTAAGTAATGTACTGCTTTATGTCCATTGGGTACTTTGATTTCTGTGACCGGCGTCATAACAGCAAGGGATGCAGTTTCCCGTGCAGGTTGTTAAATATGGCTCACTCAGTTCTGGTGGTATGGGTTTGGGTTTACAGAGTGTTTTAAAGTGTTTTTTTTTTTTATATTTGTGATGTACCTTGTGAGGGATATCACATGCCAGTCTAATGAACGAATTACATCTATTGGATTTTGTTTTTTTTATATCTATAAGCTTTTTTTTCTTGGTATTGCTATAATATATGGTGGTGCAGGGAGTTTTTGTTAAGGGATTTGTTGTATAGTTATGTCGATTGATCTCCTTTCCAGACACACACAATGGTGTTAGTTCATTTATGTTTGATGGTTAGCCAGTATTACACAGTAAATGCAAAAAAAGTGTAAAAGAAAATTAATGCAAATAGATAACAAAAAAAAAGTTGCAATGTTAAATTGATGATGCATTGAATGTCAGTCGACATTTGTCTCAATTCATACTTGCATAAAACAGACTTGATCTTACCTTACTATTGCATTATGTCCCTCAGTGCTCAGCAGGCTCACTGCACATCTATATCTTACAAATATATATATATATATATATATAAATTTCATATCAAATTACAAACAAAACCCTTATTTGCCCCCCTCCAAAAAGAAAAAAATGCACAACCAAATATGTTTGGACTGACTACAAAGCCAAGAAATAAATTCCATCCATATCTAAAACGAAAATGTATAGGAGGAGAATGCTGGACCCCTAATGAGATTATCAAGACAATATTTTAATATGGAAAATAACCAAAGGGTGCTGTCATCACGCTTTCATTTTTACTAGAGCAGGGGGTTGGCCTCCTTTTCCACATCAAGTGTCAATTTACAACTAGCATGCCAGTGAGCAGTAGCATGCTGCAGTCATATGATTTATTTCCAGTGTTTGTACTCCTAGTTGCACTGTCAATGGCAATTTAAGCTCATTAAAGAATATTATATCAACAGGTCCGCACACAAAATATAAAAAATTAAATAAAAAAAAAAAAGGGTAGTGGCGCTGCTAAATAGTATGAGATTTAATACATTAGTCCATCAATAAGTCCTTGAAGTAAATACACAGTATATGTGGAGGGGGAGAGATGAAGACGGGAGGACTGTATAGATTACTTTTCATGTTTGAAAACAGACTCCAGATATCCAAATGAGAAGAGAACCACAGGCGCCTCTGGATTAGAACTGTAAACATTTTAATGAGATACAGGTGCATTATCCACTTACATGGAGGTTAACCACTTAAGCCCCGGACCATTTTGGCTAGTTAATGACCAGGCCACTTTTTGCGATTCGGCACTGCGTCGCTTTAACTGACAATTGCGCGGTCGTGCGACGTGGCTCCCAAACAAAATTGACCTCCTTTTTTTCCCACAAATAGAGCTTTCTTTTTCGTGGTATTTGATCAACGCTGCGGTTTTTATTTTTTGCGCTATAAACAAAACTAGAGCGACAATTTTGAAAAAAATGCAATATTTTTTTACTTTTTGCTATAATAAATATCCACCAAAAATATATAAAAAAAAACATATTTTTTCCTCAGTTTAGGCCAATATGTATTCTTCTACATATTTTTGGTAAAAAAAATTGTAATCGCCATTTAATGATTGGTTTGCGCAAAAGTTATAGCGTTTACAAAATAGGGGATGGTTTTATGGCATTTTTATTATTATTTTTTTTTTTTTTACTAGTAATGGCCGCGATCAGCGTTTTTTTTCGTGACTGGGACATTATGGCGGACACATCGGACACTTTTGACACATTTTTGGGACCATTGTAATTTTTACAGCGATCTGTGCTATAAAAATGAAATGGTTACTGTAAAAATGACACTGGCAGTGAAGGGGTTAACTACTAGGGGCGCTGAAGGGGTTAAGTGTGCCTAAGGGAGTGATTACTACTGTGTGGGGGCGTGGCTACGAGTGACACATCACTGATCTCCTCTCTGATTACACAGAGCGGAGATCGGTGACAGTGTCAGTAGGCGAGCGGGGAGATGTTGTGTTTACACTAACATCTCCCCACTCCATCCCTCCGTGAGACGATCGCGGGGATCCCCGCAGCGATCGAGTCCGCGGGACCCGCGGTCCGACTCACGGGGATGGCGGCGAGTGCGCGACCACACGGCAGGCAGTTAAAGGGGACGTACAGGTACGTGATTGTGCCTGTACGCGCCATTCTGCCGACATATATATGCCGTGGCCGGTCGTTAAGTGGTTAAGAAAGTAAGGCACGAGTCCATCCACACTGCCGTGCCGTTCACTGCAGAGCGGGGTTCTGAAAAGCTTTTTTTCTGCCTCTGGGGGACAAATCTTAGCCAGCAGGATCTCTGGGACCACGGCGATTAAACCGAGGCTTGGATCAGGCCGATGGTGAGGGCTTGATGATGTCACTGGTGGGTTGCAATGGCGTTTCGGAGCATACGATAATAGAATTTCTATGCACACAAAATATGTTCATATTTACCGTTACAATGTACTAAACAGTAAACTGGGCTTTTAGGGTGCTCCCTGTCCCCGTCCTTCACAGCTCAATTTTACTATTTTTGACCCGTAGGACATAAATCTGAGCTACACATACATTTATCTGGAATTGAGCGCTGTCTGTAAGTGTGAAAAGATCTGTTTGCACTTATATGTGGATCTTAAATGAAGAGGTTAATGCAAAGGCCACTCTTTTAAAACATAAAAACATAAAAATGTATTTGGTAAACTCAGATTAGATAAAATGTTGCAGCCTTCACCACAGTTATATATTATCTTACCAAAAGTATTGGGACGCCTGCCATTACACGAACAAGAACTTTAATGGCATCCCAGTCTTAGGGTTCAATATTGAGTTGGCCCACCCTTTGCAGCTATAACCGCTTCAACACTTCTGGGAAGGCTGTCCACAAGATATAGGAGTGTGTCTATAGAAATGTTTGACCATTCTTTCAGAAGCGCATTTGTGAGGTCAGGCACTGATGTGGACGAGGAGGCCTGGCTCACAGTCTCCGCTCTAATTCACTTCAAAGGTATTCTATCGGGTTAAGGTCAGGACTCTGTGCAGGCCATTCATGTTTCTCCACCTCAAATTTGCTCATCCGTGTCTTTAGGACCTTGTTTTGTGCACTGGTACACAGTCATGTTGGAACAAGAAGTTGGGAGCATGAAATTGTCCAAAATGTCTTGGTATGCTGACGCCTTAAGAGTTCCCTTTCACTGGAACTAAGTGGGCCAAGCCCAAACCCTAAAAAAATGACCTCACACCATAATACCCCTTCCACCAAATGATTTGGACCAGTGCATTTGGACCACTAAGGGCGCACGGGCGCCACCCCCTCTCTCCAGCCACCCCCTATATGTATCATGGATAGATTCATGCATTGCATGAATCTATCCATGGCCGCTCAGCCAATCAGGAGGCGTGGGACTAATACCCATCACATGATTGACTGAAGGCACAAGTTATCCCATTGGCCGCCTAGCAGAAGGCAAGAAGATATGCAAGGAGTCCCACAGCTCATCGCCGTCACCCGCCGCCTGACCCGCCACCACGATGTGGCAGACAGCGAGCGGGTGGGCGTCACAGTTGGCTGCATATGATGGGCACAGTGGCTGCATATGATGAGCACAGTTGTCGGTCAACATCACATAGCAAGTAAAATATGCTTTATTATTAGTGCTTCTGTGTATCACAAGCAGGATACGTACTGAATAAGAGTGCAGGACATGTTTTTTTTTCCATTGTCTGCAGTGAAATACATCAAAGAGATTTCCATAACTCCCACTCTTCAAAAAGATGGTGTCAGACAGTGTCTAATTTACAACCAGTGTTTCTTGTTTCCCATACATTTTTGAACAAGTTGAGTAATTGTCTGACTTGATGAGACAAGATCCATGCAGGGAATATATGATTGTCGGTCTAATTCTAATAACTATACCCACCTACAGTTTTTTTTTTTATAGTTTTAGGTATACTTTTGCATTAGGTGGTTCTAAAGTTTTAAAAAAAGTGTTTTACTTTAATGCATTCTCTGCATTAAGGTAAAAAAAACTCCCCACTACTACTTCCTCTCCATCTGACCCCTATACACTTACCTGGCTCCTCTCATGATCCAGTGCTGTCCCAGTCCACTGCTGCTCTCTTTTCCTGGTCTCATAGGAGACTCTAAAAGCAGCGGGAGCCTTAGGCATGTATACTCCCTTTTTTTATTTTAAAGCAAGCAACATAGCGTGTCTCTTCTGCATTAAAAATCCTGCCTGTTCACAATTTTTATTTTTTACTTTTTATAAAAAAAAATTCCGGTGCAGACAGTCAGTGACTTCCCTGCCTGTCTGCATTGTACATTAAGCTGCGTACAGGCAGCACAGTGTCAGAATGTTGGCAATGCCGAGATGCAGGACATTTTGATGTTTTATTTTTAAATGTCTATAACTGATTTCTGCACGCATTTATTTTTTAATCAGTGAATACACTCATATGCAATTTTAAAGAAAAGGGATAGGCATGCAGTTGAAATACAGACATCCCAAGTCTCCTACGAGGTGTGGGAGTCTCCCGCTTTTTGGCTGCGGCTCCCTGACACCCGCAAGTGCCACGCGATATCCTGGCTGCAAGTCTGATCCTGGGCGACAATGGCATATCAGCACGGTGTTCACTGCACACGGGGGGGGGGGGGGCACTGTGACCCACACTGCACACATGGATGATTCCCTGCTTCACAGCCGGGAATGATTGGTGCAGTGAGGGCCAGCTGTGAGCGAGCACCGATCTCCCTGCATAACATTTCAGCTGGCAGCCGCTTCTCCCTCCCTCACGTGGCTGTTGGCTAAAAAGCTATACAGGGAGATCGGTGTTCACAGCTGGCCCTCACCGCACTGATCATTCCTGGGTGTTCCCTGTGTGCTCCTCCGGTCGCTCCCCTGGCCCCCTGTCCTCCTCCTCCGGCCCCCTGTGTGCTCCTCTGGATGCTCTTCCGGCCCACTGTCCTTCTCCAGCCCCCCTTCTTTGCCCCTCCCCACCATGTCACCCCCCCATGTTCTCCTCCTGCTCCCTGTCCTCCTCCTCCGGCCCCCTGTGTGCTCCTCCGGACGCTCTTCCGGCCCACTGTCCTTCTCCGGCCCCCCTTATTTGCCCCTCCCCACCATGTCACCCCCCATGTTCTCCTCCTGCTCCCTGTCCTCCTCCTCTGGCCCCCTGTGTGCTCCTCCGGATTCTCTTCCGGCCCACTGTCCTTCTCCAGCCCCCCTTCTTTGCCCCTCCCCAACATGTCACCCCCCCATGTTCTCCTCCTGCTCCCTGTCCTCCTCCTCCAGCCCCCTGTGTGCTCCTCCGGACGCTCTTCCGGCCCACTGTCCTTCTCCAGCCCCCCTTCTTTGCCCCTCCCCAACATGTCACCCCCCCATGTTCTCCTCCTGCTCCCTGTCCTCCTCCTCCGGCCTCCTGTGTGCTCCTCTGGACGCTCCTCCGGCCCACTGTCCTTCTTCAGCCCCCCTTCTTTGCCCCTCCCCACCATGTCACCCTCCCATGTTCTCCTCCTGCTCCCTGTCCTCCTCCTCCAGCCCCCTGTGTGCTCCTCCAGGCGCTCTTCCGGCCCACTGTCCTTCTCCAGCCCCCTTTCTTTTCCCCTCCCCACCATGTCACCCCCCCCATGTTCTCCTCCTGCTCCCTGTCCTCCTCCTCCGGCCCCCTGTGTGCTCCTCCGGATGCTCTTCCGGCCCACTGTCCTCCAGCCCCCCTTCTTTACCCCTCCCCACCATGTCACCCCCCCATGTTCTCCTCCTGCTCCCTGTCCTCCTCCTCCGGCTCCCTGTGTGCTCCTCCGGATGCTCTTCCGGCCCACTGTCCTTCTCCAGCCCCCCTTCTTTGCCCCTCCCCACCATGTCAGCCTCTGTCTTCTGTCCATTCATCTTCAGTGCTGAGAAAGGGACTAGGGAATCTGTGTTCTCTGTCTCAAAGGGAAGATGTCAGGGGTCTCAAAATCTCACCAAAGCCCACCAACAGGGCTGATAAAAAAATGCAATAAATATTTAAAAACATTTGTTGTAAAAAAAATGCAAAAAAATGTAATTGTAAAAAAAAAAAGTTAAACAAAAAAAAACTACAGACACCACCCCCCCCCCCCCCCTGCCCTACCAACACTATCCAGTGCCCCAACCCCACCCCCCCCCCCAAAAAAAAAAGCATTGTGGAATTAATTTTTAAAACAAATTAAATTGTAAGAAAATCAATATGTAAAAATAAAAAACAACTGACAACATCCACTGCCCTACTGACACTGTCTAAATGACAACGTTCACTGCCACTGTCTCCCCCCTTTCCCAGAAGCACTGTGAAAAAAATATTTAAGAAAATATTTAAAAAAATTATAAACAACAAAAATTGTAAAACATAATAGATAAAAAAAATAAAATAATAAAAAACATTGACACCGTCCACTGCTCTACTGATACTGTCCACTCCCCCCAATTATTGTGAAAAAAAGACCACAATTTTTTAAAAAAGTATTAAAAAATATGAAATTGTAATAAAATAATAATTAAAACAATTCTGATACTGTACATTGCTTTACTGACACTGTCCACTGCCCTACTGACACCATCCGCTGGCCCCCAAAAAGCATTTTGAAAATATGAAAAAAAAATTAATACGAAAAAATTAATTGTAAAAAAAATTAATAAAAAAAGAATAATGAAAATAAAGAACTACTGACACCATCCACTGCCCTACTGACACTGCAAACTGCCCGACTAACAAGGTCCACTGCCACAGAGCCCCAACTCCCCCCTTTCCCAGAAGCACTATGAAAAAAATATTAAGAAAAAAAAATGAATAATAATAATAATAATAAAAAAAAAAATAATAGATAAAATAATAAAAAAAAATCACTTACACAATCCACTGCTCTACTGACACTGTCCACTCCCCCCAATTATTGTGAAAAAACAAAAAAACTAAAAAAATTTTTTTAAATAATTAAAAAAATGAAATACAAAAAAATAAATTGTAAAAAAATAAAATAAAAAAAGAATAATGAAAATAAAGAACTACTGACTCCATCCACTGCCCTACTGACACTGTCGACTGCCCCACTGACAACGTCCACTGCCACAGAGCCCCAACTCCCCCCTTTCCCAGAAGCACTGTGAAAAAATATTAAGATTTTTTTTTTTATAATAATAATAAGCAACAAAATTAAAAAAAAATAATAGATAAAATAATAATAAAAAATAAATAAAAAAAAAAACACCTACACCATCCACTGCTCTAATGACACTGTCCACTCCCCCCAATTATTGTGAAAAAAACAAAACAAAAATACATTTTAAAAAATAATTTAAAAAATGAAATACCATAAAAAAAAATATATTACACTGTCCATTGCTTTACTGACACTGTCCACTGCCCTACTGACACCATCCACTGGCCCCCAAAAAGCATTTTGAAAATATGAAAAAATAAATAAAAATTTAATTGTAAAAAATAAAATAAAAAAAGAATAATGAAAATAAAGAACTGACACTGTCCACTGCCCTACTGACACCATCCTGCACATACTACCCACCACTGTACAATCCACACTCCGCACATTATACCCACCTTCATACATGCCCAATATGTAGCACAATTTAAGCCATGTCCACACTTTGCGCGGCACATTGTTGTTTTTTTTTTTTGCAATACCTAGGGCAGGGGTGCCCAACCAGTGGCCCGCGGAGCCCTCTGATGTGGCCCGCGACCTCCTGCTCTGGGATGGAATAGAATAGAATACTGTTATTAAAGGTCAGTTTATTACTAAAATCACAGTGTATATATGGGCATATATTTTCTGCAGTGGTTACTGTGCTGCTTTCAAACTGATCCGCAGGTGCAGAGCAGTTTACCTACAGGTTACCTGCACTGAGCCATAAACTTCTGTTATTACCTGCGAGTTTGGTGAGCTTTCTGAAAGTGCACCAAACCTGCAGAATATAATAGAAGTCTATTGCAAAGTGCAGGAAAGCCAAAGATACACTGCGTGGCACCCGTGGTGCGGGTAAACCGCAGCGCATCAGTGTGAAAGCAGCCTTGGGACGCTTTCACACGGTCAGTCCGACAGTCCGACCAATTGGACCCTCCATTCACCTCTATGCATTCACCTTCCTGCATATGCAGAACAGACACGGACATGCCATCCACCCGCTCCGCTTATTGTGGCCCGTGACCAGTTACCAAGTCGCTCTTCAAAAGGTTGGGCACCCCTGACCTAGGGTCCACTTTTTATCTTGCACACGGGCCTACTCATTTCATGATTCGCCCCTGTTGGCATCTCAAAGCCTGGACTCCATCTCCTCCATCCTCCTCTCTGCTCTAGCAGTCCTGAGGACAAGGAGTGAGGCCTGGAGGACAAGGATGAGTGGGAGGAGCAAGCTGCCAGGGAGCTGCTGGAAGGTTCAAGAATGTACTGGGCAGCATACACTGACACAGACCTACCTGCAAATACAGACTGGGATTAAGGGGGCAGAGGAGGGACTGCGGATAGGGACAGGGCTAGGGGCCTCTCTCTCATTTCCCCCCCTCTCTGTCAGCTCCCTCTCTCTCTCATCTCCCTCTCTCTGTCAACCCCCCTCTCATCTTCCCATTTCTCTGTCAGCCCTACCCTCTGTCATCCCCCCTCTCTCTCAGCCCCCCTTACTCTCTGAGCCCCCTCTCTCTCAGCCCCCCTCTGTCTGTCAGCCCACTCTCTCTCATCTCTCCCTCTCTCTGTCAGCCCCCTCTCTCATCTCCCTCTCTCTCTGTCAGCTCCCATCAGCCCCTCCCTCTCTGTCAACCCTCCTCTCTCTCAGCACTCCTCTCTCTCTCAGCCCCTCTCTTTCTCTGCCCCCCTTTCTCTGTCAGCCTCCCCTCTCTTTCAGCCCCTCTCTCTGAGCCCCCCTCTCTCTCAGTCCCTCTCTCTCTCAGCCTCCCTCTCTCTCAGCCCCCTCTCTCTGTCAGCCCCCTCTCTCTCATCTCTCCCTCTCTCTGTCAGCCCCCTCTCTCATCTCCCCCTCTCTCTGTCAGCCCCCCATCAGCCCCTCCCTCTCTGTCAACCCTCCTCTCTCTCAGCACCCCTCTCTCTCAGCACCCCTCTCTCTCAGCACCCCTCTCTCTCTCAGCCTCTCTCTTTCTCTGCCCCCCTTTCTCTGTCAGTCTCCCCTCTCTTTCAGCCCCTCTCTCTGAGCCCCCCTCTCTCTCAGTCCCTCTCTCTCTCAGCCTCCCTCTCTCTCAGCCCCCCCTCTCTCTCTCTCTCAGCCACCCTCTCTGTCAGCCCCCTCTCTCTCTCTCAGCCACCCTCTCTGTCAGCCCCCTCTCTCTCTCAACCACCCTCTCTCAGCCCGCCCTCTCTCTCTCTCAGCCCCCCTTTTCTGTTGTTGAGTTCAAGGTGTGCTGCATTGACATGCACTGTGCAGTGCTATAGAGCTTGACTGACCTTGTGGGGTTGCCCTTTCTTCTACAAGTCTTGAGTTTTGTAATACAGGGGTATACATGATTTGCACCACACTGCTGTGCAGATCACATGAGATGTCTGTGCGATGCAAATTCAGCCATACAGATTGTATGGCTGAATTTGCATCGCATTCGCACCAAAATGGTGCAGGGCCCTTCTTTAGGTCCGCACTGGAATCGATCCAATTCCTGCACCATTTGGCAGTTCGCACTGCGATCTACAAACCAATCTGGGCTGTAATTAACTTTGCATTGACACCCACAGCGGTTTGCAGATATCAGTGTGACATGCGCAGGTGACATGCGATGCGAGAACCTGCACTGGAATTGCGCTGGTTCCCTCATCACATATATGTGAACCGGCACTCATATAAGTGCAAATTAATGTTTTTTTTTTTAATAAGTATATAACGTGATTAAACTTAGGTCATTTATATGTGTAGAAGTAAAGAAAAGTGCACTGATCCAACCCTCCCAGGGTTCCCCTCATATTCTGGAATCAGATGCCGGCTGGGTCTCTGTCGATCCTCCACACATAGCTTAATCCAAAGCAGTAGCCTTTTTATTCAAAAATATAGTAAAGTCTATCTAAACCCAAAAACAAAATTGCAGTTTACCAGTCCTAAGATTTAGCAGCTGCATTTGTTTTATTTTTTTCAGGATATTTTACATTTATTTTCATTTGGTTATCCTGCTAGTAACAAACCCCATCAACCCTCACTCCCTCTTCTGTATCAGGACAAAAACAAGATATGACTATGGAACCCCGATCATTGCTTACTCACAAAGAGTAAGGCCCCCACTCTGCAGCTTGCTGGCAGTGGACAGTTTTTTCTATTCAGCAGTGGCTGCTTTTGGAAGAAAACTAACTCCAAGACACTAAACACATTTTGTTTAGAAGCACCTAAAATGCATTCAGTTGATTGAAACATATAGGCTGTAAAATTACATGAGTGATACACTTAAAGTGATTGTTAAGGCTTGTTAAAAAAAATTAATAAAATAACAAACATGTTCTACTTACCTCCTCTATGCAGTTGGTTTTGCACAGATCAGCCTGGATCCTCCTCTTCAAGGTTCCCTCTTTGCTGCTACTAGCCCCTCCCTCCTTTAAGTGCCCCATCAGCCAGCAGCTTGCTACGGGGGTCACGCAAACTGAGTAAGACACGGAGCCCCGACCTGACCCCGCCCCCTCCTTTCCCTGATTGGCTGACTGACTTTGACAGCCGAGGGAGACAATGGCGCCACTGCTCTGTCTCAGCCAATCAGGAGGAGTGTCCTAGATGGCTGAGGGGATTGTGGACATCGCTGCAGAGAGAACGGGCTCAGGTAGGTAATTGGGGGGTGCTGGGCAGGCTGCTACACACAGAAGGTTTTTTATCTTAATGTATAGAATGCATTAATATAAAAAAAAACTTCTGCCTTTACAACTCAAGGATCGAAATTTGGCCAGTTCAGCAAGGATAGTAGGCTGAATTTCGATCCATGTATGAGCATTGTGGTTGTTTAGAAGTTAATCTACTGATTGACTGATTGACTTGTGTACAATCAACCTTTCAGGTTTTTCCCTGCAGGCTTAGACCTATAGCTGACCACACTGATCATTGTATTTTGATGGTGGGGAAGTCTCCCCGCTGTCAGAATACAATAGCTTAACCGGAGGATTCCCCCATCCACATCAAGAGGGTGGATAGGAGAATCAAGTCCGTTTTTTTCTTACAAAAAACTAAAAAAAAAAAAAAAAAAGACTCATGTATGAGTTGCTTGAGGTCAACACTAACCACTCTGCTGCCTGATATTTGATTACATAGATTTGAAAATCTTGAGTAATTAGACTTGTGAAATGTGACTCACTGCGAATGTGCTCTCTAAGTTAGGTTTGACCTGATGATGTGATAACAAGTACATGACATGATAAACAGCTCATATAAGAAATGTTCTTTGTTATGCTGACAATCATTGCTAAAATTTACGGGGAACCAGATAAATACTACAAAACATTAAGTCCATTTCACATACTCCCGTAATATATTTTTTGAAGTGAACAGTAACTTTGTTAATCTGCATGCACACACATTTGGCCTTGAGTAGCATCAAGGGTCTCATCTCAGCTTTGGTGGTTCTTTTTTACAAACCGCTTGCCTCTCACTCCCTCCCTAGTGAAGGCCTTCATACAGAGTGTTGTTCACATTGTTCCTCCTGCACGTTCCCCAGTGAGTCAGTGAGAATGCAAGCTTATTTTTTATCTGCTCTTCAAAGACTGCTCTTATAACCTTTTAGGGATATTCTTACTGGTTACCATTACTTCTGCAAGGCAACTTTTTAACTTTTAAAGATGCAAGATTTTTTAGTTGGTTGCCCTCCTTAGTTGCCAACATTGCAAAAAAAAATCTGGACACTTTCTTGCATGTAGGCGGAGCCTTGTTATAATTAGGGGGTGGGACATTAATTTGTAGGTTCGGCACAGGGTAACGAAAAAATGTGGCGCGCGGAAAATGGGCGTGGTTAACGTGGGATAGTGGGTGTGGCTTAAATGGGAGTGGGTCAGAAGGGGTGTGGTTAGAGTCTGAGATGAATGAGGGATGGAGGGAGAAAGAAAGAAAGAAAGACAGAGGGAGAGAAAGAAAGAAAGAGGGAGAGAAAGAAAGGAGAGAAAGAGGGAGAGAGAAAGAAAGAAAGAAAGAAAGAAAGAGAGAGAAAGAAAGAAAGAAAGAAAGAAAGAAAGAAAGAGGGAGAGAAATAGAGAAAGAAAGAGAGAAAGGGAGAAAGAAAGAGGAATGGAGGGACAGCAGGCCCAGATCCTACACCACAATAGAAATATGTGTATTCCAGAAAGTTTAACAAATCAGCAGATAAAAATACTCCAAACACCTGGTGTTAGCGCTTCAATCATCCGCCGCAGCTCAATATCTATTGTAGCTACCCGGCCAGCCTATTTCTTCTGGTCTTCTAGAAAATGACATTGTCTCCGCCAGCCGCAGACCTCCAGCGGCCGGCGGAGCGGACCTCAGCGGCGAAAAATCGGTAGAAACCAAATTTTTCGGGACATTTCCCGGGAAACGATAAATTCGGGACAAAGGTCTAAATCCCGGGAATGTCCCGGGAAATTTGTGACAGTTGGCAAGTATGGCCTTCCCCTTTCTATGCAAGGACAAGGGTGTTTTGAGGCTGAATGCCTCTTTTCTTGCCAAGGTGGTTTCTTCCTTTTGCTTTATCCGGAACATCTACGATCTCTATGTTTTGCTCTTAAACATCCAAATGGGTTTGCATTCCATTGTTTGGATGTGGCACATGCTGTTTGCATTTATCTGTCAGCCTGTCATCCTTGTTGCTATATTGCCCACCCCTCAGCTGGACTTCTTTTAGATGTCCCAGTGTTGGAAAATTATATCTTGAGTCCCATAATGTACGCTAGGGAAATAGGGTTGTTTTTTACCTGTAAGATCTTTTACTTGGAATAAGATATAGGACGCAGGTCCCTTACCATCAGTGTTGCCTATCAGTGCTGCCCATCAGTGCCTCCTCAGCAGGATTCTGAGCTGAGAGCATCTCTCTCATTACAGCCCAGAGAGGGGCAGGAGGAAAAGGAGCAGATCGGCTCTCTGCTCTCCCATCCATGTGAGGGAGGAGGGAGGGGGAACTGTCAGTGCAGGCTCTGGGCTTGTATGAGAGAGACGCTCTCAGCTCAGAATCCTGCTGAGGAGGCACTAGTGGGCAGCACTGATAGGCAACACTGATGTGCAACACTGATAGGCGGTACTGATGGACACGATAAGCAGCAATTATGGGCACTGATAGATGGCACTGATTGGCAGTGATAGGTGGCAATGATGAGCACTGATAGATGGCACTGATAGGCAGCACTGATGGGCACTGATAGGCGGCATTGATGGGCACTGATAGGTGGAACTGATAGGTGGAACTGATGAACACTGATAGGCGGCACTGATATGCAGCACTGATAGGCTGCCCTGATGGGGCTGCACTGATAATCAGGGCACTAATTATCAGTATAAACAATGTACTGGCAGTCTTGCTGGATAACAGCTCTCATTTCCTCACACAGACACAGCGTGGGAGGAAAGGACTGCTGATATCCAGCAAGTATGTTTACATGTGATCAGCTGATCACATGGTAAAAGGCTGCTGTGATTGGCCCTTTACCGTAATCTGTGATCAGCTGTGTCCCAGAGCTGTCACAGAGCGTGCTGGATGAACGCTCCAGGGGGCACACAGGAGACGGAATTCTGGAAGGATATCCACATGGACATCCAGGGCTGGGGAGGAAAGGGGGGGGTCAGGGTGGCCCTTCATGGTTTCTTGCACCAGGGCCCTGAAGGTTCAAGTATGCCTCTGCTATGTTAGCATATGAAAGTGAAAGCTTATTGATGGTACTGTGTTTTTATTTTATGTTTGTATTAGAAAATAAAATGCTTTAAATCTCTAAAAACCTAAAAAAATGAAAACTCATAACTCTCTGCTTTGGCACTGTAATTAGAACTGCCTTGAATTGTATTTCATTGATGGAAGTCTATTCACCTCTTATTAATGCTGATCATTACTAAAGAAAATTGTTTCAGAGTGTGTTAAAAATTGAGGGCTTAATTTTGTGTGTGCGTTTAAAAATGGGCATGTTCAGTAGGATGTCCTTGGATTTCATTTTAAAAATCTGGCAACCTTACTGCACAAAGTTCTTCATGGCAGGCTCATGTATTTTAGTGAAAGCTGGCAATTCTTAAATATTGAAAAAGACTTTTGAAATGACATTAACATGTTAAAGATTATATAATTTTTTTAGATTTAACTCAAAAGTATTATCTCAGTTTAGAGTAGAAGCTATCTTGTTGCCGAGCTAGTTTTTCATGTCTTTGGAATCTCCGCCCTTGGTTTTCCTAGATTGCTGTGGGCAAGTTTTACTAATCCTTAGTGTGTAGCAATGCTGCAGGAAGATTGTCTTGATGGGGGAAGGCAAATACTCTGGCTGGGAAATGTTTCATTTTTTTTTTTTGTTTTGTTTTTTGGCTGTCAAAAAGTAGTAGCAAGCCAAAAAAGTCAACAATTTTTTACATGTAAAAAATTCATGACAATTTAGTGATAATCTTCTGTATCATTACTGAATTCAGAAACGTTTATCGTACCAACTAGCAAATAAGCAAATGTGAGTATTTTCTACTAACAAAATAAATACCTTTGTAAAAATCATGACCCCACCCACAATAGGCTCAAACAAGATCCTTTAGTATTAACTGCTCATATTTACTTAACCTGGAGTTACTCTTCAAACTCATGAGTGTCTCACGTTGTAGGAATTCATTTTCCAACCTTTAGCAGGGATAGTAAATGGTCACCTTCAAGTTTTTACAGTTTCTGATCAGAAAAGTAAACTGACCGAGCCAGCCAGTGCATGACTGCAGTTATTGATTTATGTTTCGTCTTGGACTTTAAACATATGTTATCATGACTGATGTGTAGACTCCTGAGAATGGGCTGCCACAGCAATAAAATTTAATTGTCTATGTTTTTATGTAAAAACGTATTAGCTATAGTTTTTTTCATGATGATGGCTGTCAAGTGTCCATGGGTTTTCCAATGCAGCAATGACACAATCAAGAAGAACTTTATTTTTAACACTATAAAAATGGCAGAACTGTGTAAATGTCTTAAAAAATATGTTACCCCAATGTTTCATATTCCTGATATGTGTCTGTTGTACCATGTACCATGTACTGGTGGTAAAAAGTATCCTGTTTTCTTTATATTATATTGTATCTTCACTCCAAGCTCTCTAAGCCCATTATGCAACTGAGAACAATTTTGTATATACTGTATGCTGTATACACAAATGTTTTGCCTTGTATTTCTATTTTAAAGGATAAGTTCATCTTTAAAAAAGTAAAAAATAAAATGCACATATTTGTGCAGGAAAAAAATACATACTTTTTTTTTTTCTGATGAGCCTGCAGAGCGATACACTTGTAATAAGTAGATCCAGGGTGCAATGTAAAGCCTTATACACACAATCGGACTTCCATCGGACAATTCCTTGGATTTTTCGTCTGAAGGGCGTTGGCCATGAACTTGTTCTGCATACAGACGGCAGAACTTTTTCAGCCAACATTCACAAAACTACGAGGTTTTTCAGCTCTTATGTGCCACCCTTTGGGCAACTTCTGCTAATGTTGTGTAGCACTACCCCCGTAGGAGCTTCTGGTTTAAGTTTTGGGCCTGTACTCTGCCTATCAACCCCTGCAATTTTGGCTTGACTCCCCTTGGCACAACTGAAGGCTATAGAGGGCCACAATGATATCACACAACAATAGATATAATTACATATTGTTACCTTTTTTGTGGTTTGCCTGCCACACAGCTGCAAAAGACAGAGTCCCACACAAGAAGTAGTTCAACCAAGAAGGAATATGTTTACTTGGTAAATAAATATAGGTTATACATGTGACATTTGACTCAAACCGATCCCTATGAGAGTTTACTGACATACACATGCATAACAGTTCCAGGGCTTCACTTATGGACTAGGAAGCCTAAATTAACCCAACTTCACTTATGGACTAGGAAGCCTAAATTAACCCAACTTTAGAGTCAGACCTGAAGAAGTGCATGGTGGAGGAATCTCCCACTGCAACGGTATCTACAGTGGGATACTTCTCCACCAAGTCCAACCCAGCTCACAAACTGCACATTGGCAGTAAAATAAATGTAACAATCGATTCACACGTGCATTTTCAACAAGCTTTCTGTCTCCCCCTGGTGGACAGCTTCACTGGTACGTGTCCTGCTGTATCAACCTAGTCAGTGAAGTGAACTGGTGATTGATCCTAAAAGTCTCCAGTAATCTTCGCTAGCTTTTGTTGGTGCACTTTAGTATTTGTAATCCAAAGAAAGGGTGAAGAAGGATTAAACAATTAACATGTGTGGTGAAAAGGGCAAGTGGAATGCTGATCCTTCCCAAAAGCGCTAACTCAATCCTGAATGTAGCGTGTCTCTGCTTGCGGTACTGCAGATGCCAGCAAGCGTGAGTAAAATTATGGAAGTCACCTTCCTGCGACACAGTTATGTTGGTGGGCAGGTGCCCTCTCACCACATGAGGTCTCGCCTCGCTGGTATCCTCCGACAGGGCCCTTCACAACCTCCGGACGAGTCACGGTCCCTGGTCTTCCGATTAGCCACTCACAAGGCGCTGGTGGATAGGTGACTCTGGATGCTCAGGGGTGTGGAGCTGTCTCTCTCCTGGGTCCGATCAGCCAGGCTGTAGCGGGGATCCCTCCGACAGGCGATCCGGCCTCCGTCACTTTAGTTTTGGTTCGGAGCATGCGTGTTTGTACTTTGGATTTTAGTCCGACGGACTTGTGTACACACAATCTGATAATCCGATGGAACACATTTGTTGTCGGACAATTTGAGAGCATGGCCATCCAATATTTGTTGTTGGAAATTCTGACAACAATTGTCGGATGGAGCATACAGACGGTCGGATTATCCGACAAAACACGTCCATCACACAATTGTTGTCGGAATATCCGATCGAGTGTACGGGCCTTAAGACTCATGCAAACACTGCCTCCAGCTTGCCTGCCCATACCTCCATATAGGCAGGCAGTTACAAAGCTGGAGGAAGTGTCAATAAACAACAAGAATGCTTATTAGCATCCTCACAATTCATTGAGAACTAAAGGATGTCTGTTGCAGTGGAAAATGGGACTTGTAGTTCATTAATTCACAGATTGCTGTGAATGAATGATACAGCAGTGTGGGCGGAGCCCCAAACAGCCTCACAGTTTTTGAAAAATTAACAGCGGGTGCTGGGAGAAGATCCCCCGCCCACTGTCACAGGGTAGGGGATTGGGTGGGTGCTTTAAACTGAATGGGCTGTTTTACAAGATATTGGTTCACATATACTTTTACTCAATGAATCTGATTTAAAAAGTGTGGCAGGGAACAAAATCAATCTAAGTGCTGTGCTGTGCTCTTTCAACATGCAATCACATACAGGGAAGAAAAAACAAACAGCTGAAGCTTACACGTTGAAGCTTAAGTTTATTTTGTTATTTTTTTAATCTGCACGAGGTATGACACTTACATTAGACGAGAAGTACCTGCTGCGATGGTGGCTGCAGTCTTAGCTGACAGTTCTCTTCTCCCCCTATACCCCCCTCCCCCAGTGCTTTTGGTGTTGCGGGGATTAATAAAGCACCTTCACCTTTCATAAACCCTCAGCAAGTTGCCAACTATGCCCATCCTTTTAAACTCCCTCCTCCATTCATAGTAACTGTGCTTAGACTTTCAGAAATGAAAAGCACTCTATGAATTGAGGGCAGGCAGATGAATGAAAGGTCTAGCTCCTCCATTCATAGATTATTTTTTATTGATGGAAGCTATAGTACAGCTCTATAGAGGAGGGGCAGAACAGGTGGGCATAGTTGTGGCATGGATGGAGCAAAGGACTGAAGGTTTCAACTAAGACAACAGCCAGTACCACAAGAGACACTTCTCCTTTAGTCTCCTTTCATGTGAATGGTCTGCTGTACCTACGAAAAATTGGAAGATACCTGCACCTTTCCCAAAAATGCAGCCACGGGGAAACAGCATAGTGCTGTGCGTTTCACAACACAGGACACACTGCGGTTTCCTGTGTGTGGGGTTGCTATTAGTATTAATAGCAGCACATTGCCGCGGGTGTAAGGAAAGGTTCCATCCGCTGGTAATATCTATCATTTGGCGTGCGGTACTGGGGTCCACCAGCAAGTGTCTCCTGGCAGTTTGGAACTGTCAGGGGAGCTTCTACCTGCTGGTGTTATGTCATCTTTGGACCGCAGTGCTGGCGTCCACCAGCGGATGGATCCTGGCAGTGTGGTGCAGATTTTACCTTCTGCAATCAGGGGTAATCTGAGCTTATTAGCAGGTAATACTATAAATACCCAGCAAGTGCACACAGACACTGCCCTGGTATCGTCCTTGTGCCCTGACCTGCAGCCTGTTTACCTGAACCCTGATTCCTGTATCCTGAAACCTGTTGTATCTGTTCCTGCATTCCTGGATCCTTGCTCTGCAGCCTGACTGCTTCCTTCTTGTCCCTGTCTGTCTACTCCTGGCCCCCCATCTGCTGATCTCCTGTTAATGATCCTGGCCTGGCTTGACTATGATTCTGGTACCCCCTCTTGCTACATAAGCTGGTTGGTTACTGTCACTGTTTGGTTGTTTGGCTGTTCACTTGTTGTATTGGTGGTGTATTCACATTTATATTTATTTACCTTAAATAAACTTACTTACTTTCACCTATTTCTGTTTGCGGTTTCCTCTGTTGCAGTCCACATAGTTCTGATCACTCCTGATATATGACAGAATACCAGGGCCATCCCTGATCAGAAGTGGCTGCACAGGGGAAACATTTTGTTTGCATACATGAATACCGATGAGGTTATTTATTTTTCTCTGCTGGCATCTGAAAGTGGTGATTATTGCCGCCAGGCTTTGAAAGAATGGTCTAGTGACCAGTTGTTTGCAGGTATCCGATCGGCTCACTCCCTGGTCAATCAGGGTTATATACTGTTTGGGGAGGTGCAGCCTTTGATCAAGATCTGTACTGAGCTGGCCCTGCCCTGCAAACCAGAGGGCCATGATGATTTCTCTCCTCCTTTTACTATGAATCAGGTTGTATCCCTAGTATGGCTTTTTGAAGATGATCCCGGCGATTTTTGTGAGCACTACTCAGCTTGTTCCCCACAGGTGATTGCTGAGTGCATTGAGTCTGCTCAGTCTTTTGTTAGACAGGGAGATTTAAAACTACAGTTTGTACAACCAATACTCTCGGCATGGTCTGATATGTTACAATCAATCCCAGCCAACCCACAACAAACCACTTCTACCATCCGACACCTACCTGCTCAAAAGTCTTTTCTCCCATCACCCATGGCAACCCCAGTCGCAGCTCAGTACACACTGCTTCCCACCAGATACCAATATCCAGTCTCTGCTCCCTGTACCTATCCTGCATTCAACCCACCTGTCTCTTCTCAGCTGCCTACAAACCCACAAGAACTTCCTCCAGCTACTGTTACCTCTTCTCTGCCATATCCCAATCCTCCTTTCCAGTCTGCTGCACCCCTTACCTACAGAGCTTCAGTGGCTAAGCCCAAGAAAAGACAAAAGTTTTTTCCAACCAAAACGATCCTTCCAGTAACCCAACCTGGCTCCACACCAAACAACCTGCTCCAGTCTTGTATGCCAGCTGAACCTGATAACCCACCTGATTCTGCCAAACCTCTGCCTGCTTTCCAGCCAATGTTTCCGCCTGAAGTTCCTGTGCCCCAGTCTGATGTACCAGTGCCTGCTGACCAGTCTGCTGTCCAGTCTGTCGCCCCAGTCTCTGTATGCCAGCCTGAAGTTCCTGTATTCCGGCCTGAAGTCCCGGTGCCTTCCTTCCAGCCTGAAGTCCTGGTGCCTTCCTTCCGGCCTGAAGTCCTGGTGCCTTCCTTCCTGCCTGATGTCCTGGTGCCTTCCTACCAGCCTGATGTCCCGGTGCCCCAGCCTGAAGTCCCGGTGCCCCAGCCTGAAGTCCCGGTGTCCCAGCCTGAAGATCCGGTGTCCCAGTCTGAAGATCCGGTGCCTGGTTTAAAGCCATGGACCTTCCTCATGCCCAACCTGATGTGACTTTGTCCACTGCCCGGCTTGACCCCATGGACTTTCCCCAGCAATGGCTGTTTGGAGCGCCCAGTGGTCGCTCCTTCGAGGGGGGGGGTACTGTAAGGAAAGGATCTATCCGCTGGTAATATCTATCATTTGGCGTGCAGTACTGCAGTACTAGGGTCCACCAGCAGGTGTCTCCTGGCAGTTTGGAACGGTCAGGGAGCTTCTACCTGCTGGTGTTATGTCATCTTTGGGCCGCAGTGCTGGCGTCCACCAGCGGATGGATCCTGGCAGTGTGGTGCAGATTTTACCTTCTGCAATCAGGGGTCACCTGAGCTTATTAGCAGATAATACTATAAATACCCGGCAAGTACACATACACACTGCCCTGGTATCATCCTCGTGCCCTGACCTGCAGCCTGTTTACCTGAACCCTGAACCCTGATTCCTGTATCCTGAAACCTGTTGTAGCTGTTCCTGCATTCCTGGATCCTTGCTCTGCAGCCTGACTGCTTAATTCTTGTCCCTGTCTGTCTACTCCTGGCCCCCCATCTGTGATCTCCTGTTAATGATCCTGGCCTGGCTTGACTACGATTCTGGTTCCCCCTTTTGCTACATAAGCTGGTTGGTTACTGTCACTGTTTGGTTGTTTGGCTGTTCACTCGTTGTATTGGTGGTTTATTCACATTTATATTTATTTACCTTAAATAAACTAACTTACTTTCACCTATTTCTGTTTGCGGTTTCCTCTGCTGCAGTCCACATAGTTCTGATCACTCCTGATACATGACAGCGGGTGTGGGAATGAGTGTGATTTGCATACATTCTTGCACCCACTCATATGTGAACCTTGCCCTAATTTAAGTACCATCTCTTGTACTGATTTAACCCCTTAATGCTGGCCGCACGCAAATATGCGGCCTCTCGGGCATCTGGTCCTTGGAGCCGAGGGGCCACATATTTGCGTGAATTGCTGTCCATACAGGTGTGCTAAGAGCATGCAGCATGCGCTCCCGACACAGTTACCCATGCCCAGGGGCGGACTGACCATTCAGGCACTCAGGCACTGCCCGAGGGCCCCATGCCACTAGGGGGCCCCATCAGGGTTGTCAGTCTCAGTAAAACCAGGGACAGTATGTAAAAAAATGTTTTTTTTTTTTTAAATCCCAAGATTATAGCTGCCCCGCCTCTCCAGTACCTTTTCAGTGTGTGTATGTGTATGTATACTGTGTATGTATACTGTGTGTGTATATTGTGTGTATGTGTGTGTATACTGTGTATGTATACTGTATGTGTGCGTGTGTGTGTATACTGTGTATGTATACTGTATGTGTGGCCCCATAATCTATTGCCTGGGGGCCCATAATATCCTATTGCCCGGGCGCCCCATAATATCCTATTGCCCGGGGGCTCAATAATCTCCTATTGCCCGGGGGCCCATGAGTTGTCAGTCTGCCCCTGCCCGCACCTAACCGAAAGCAGCAATCAGGAGTTTTCAGATCACAATCTCTGTGGTCACGTTCTCTTAAGCCCTGCCCTCCAGCGTCATAAACCTTTTAAAGGGCCAGGAGGCACTGGCGTGAAGAGGTTAAAAAAAAAACTAAATTTAAGCTCTAAAGAGACCCTGTCACCAACCTAAAACCTGTAGGTTAGAGTGCATAAAATTCAAGTATTTTACATGCTTGCTTGCAGTGGTTTTCTTTCTATACATTACTTTTAATTATTTGCAATGTGCCTTTGACTAGAGAACTTGACTAGTCAATTCCATTGCACAACAACCATCCCCCCTTGCACTTCTCCTCTTCTGATAGTGTCTAATTACTCTATGCTGGACCAGCTTCTCCACCCCTCTCCTTGGCTCATTACAAAACCTTTTATGTAGGAGCCAGCGAAAAACTGAAGGGGAATACTAACGTGCGTAACTTGAACGACAAGTTTCCTGGGACTGCTGGCATCATATCTAAGCCCAGGAGCAGTCTTAGAGCTTTTGGATATCTACAAGGTAGAGTGATACTAAAGCTTTTTTTTACTTACCTCCACTGTGCAGCTCGTTTTGCACAGAGTGGCCCCAAACATCCTCTTCTGGGGTCCCTCGACGGCTCTTGCTGCTCCTTCCCGCATCAGATAATCCCCTAGGAGGAGCGCTCTCCAGAGGGGGTTACCTTGCGGGCGCACTCCTGAGTCATTCATTCGGCGTCCATAGATGCCGAGTTTATGACTCAGCCCCGTCCCCCGGCGCCCGTGTAATTGGATTTGATTGAGAGCAGCGGGAGCCAATGGCTGCACTGCTATCAATCTATCCAATCAAAGCCAGGACTCAGTGGAGAGAAGGACGGCGGGATGCGCTGAGGAGAGGAAGGGGCTCAGGTAAGTAAAACGGGGGGGGGGGGGGGCTGGAGGGCCGGTGACTGCCAGGTGTTTTTTCACCTTAATGCATAGGATGCATTAAGGTGAAAAAAACACAAACCTTTATAACCCCTTTAAAGCAGTATTTACCCCAAAATCCCAATGCAGCACAATGGACTGGCTCCTTGTCCTGCATATCCCTCTCCAAGTCTTAGCTTTGCTGCACAAAAACAACATAATCTGATACCAAGTCAAATTCAGGTACTTATACCACTTGTATTAAAAAAAAAAAAGGAAAAATCCATTTAAAGTATATCTAAGTCTCAAACATTTTTCTGAATTTGGATAGGGCAGGGGAGGGTACAAATTGCTGTCAGTTTTCTTTGCCGCCTGACTAGAGTTGGGCAAACAAAAGTTCAGCCTGAATATCGCCTGTTCGCACGTTCATCAAATTGGTCTGCATGGCTGTTGTCCCTGAAGGAAGCCTCTTCTAAAGATGATGCACAAGAAAGCCTGGAAACAGTTTGCTGAAGACAAGCAGACTAAGGACATGGATTACTGGAACCATGTCCTGTGGTCTGATGAGTCTAAGATAAGCTTATTTGGTTCAGATGGTGTCAAGCGTGTGTGGCGGCAACCAGGTGAGGAGTACAAAGACGAGTGTGTCTTGCCTACAGTCAAGCATGGTGGTGGGAGTGTCATGGTCTGGGGCTGCATGAGTGCTGCCGGCACTGGGGAGCTACAGTTCATTGAGGGAACCATGAATGCCAACATGTATTGTGACATACTGAAGCAGGGCATGATCCCATCCATTCAGAGACTGGGCCGCATGGCAGTATTCCAACATAATAACGACCCCAAACACACCTCCAATACGACCACTGCCTTGCTAAAGAAGCTGAGGGTAAAGGTGATGGACTGGCCATGCATGTCTCCAGACCTAAACCCTATTGAGCATCTGTGGGGCATCCTCAAACGGAAGGTGGAGGAGCACAAGGTCTCTAATATCCACCAGCTCCAGGATGTCATTATGGAGGAGTGGAAGAGGACTTCAGTGGCAACCTGTAAAACTCTGGTGAACTTCATATCCAAGAGGATTTAGGCAGTGCTGGAAAATAATGGTGGCCACACAAAATATTGACACTTTGGGCCCAATTTGGACATTTTCACTTAGGGGTGTACTGGCAACTTCTGTTGCCAGCGGTTTAGACATTATCGGCTGTGTGTTGAGTTATTTTGAGGGGACAGCAAATTTACACTGTTATACAGGCTGTATTACATTGTAGCAAAGTGTAATTTCTTCAGTGTTGTCACATGAAAAGAATAAAATAATTACAAAAATGTGAGAGGTGTACTCACTTTTGTGAGATACTGTGTATATATATATATATATATATATAATGTCCAAAGGGTTGCCACACTTAAAAAAAATGTTTTTATTTGTTAAAAATTCAAAAAGAGTTACATATTCAAATGTTCAAGAAAAGATTGTGATTGTGATCTAATTATGCAAGAGGACCAATCTAAACATATTGCAAATCATATAAATAAATAGATATCAAGATCTGTGTTTAATCCATGTGGAAAAATAGTGTTAAGAAAGTTTATCCAATGTACTTCAGGTTTCCTTAAAATAAGTTCACGATCAGGGATGAGCCGAACACCCCCCTGTTCGGTTCGCACCAGAACCTGCGAACAGACAAAATGTTTGTGTAAACTTTAGAACCCTATTAAATACAATGGACTCGAACGTTCGAAATCTAAAGTGTTAATTATAAAGGCTAATATGCAAGTTATTGTCCTAAAAAGTGTTTGGGGACCGGGGTCCTGCCCCAGGGGACATGTATCAATGCAAAAAGAAGTTTTAAAAACGGCCGTTTTTTCGGGAGCAGTGATTTTAATAATGCTTAAAATGAAAAAATAAAAGTGAAATATTCCTTTAAATTTCGTACCTGGGGGGTGTGTATGATATGCATGTGAAGTGGCGCATGTTTCCCGTGCTTAGAACTGTCCCTGCAAAAAATTTCATTTTTGAAAGAAAAAAATGCATTTAAAACTGACTCGCGGCTATTAATGAATTGTCGGCTCCCGGCAATACATACAAAAGTCATTGATAAAAAAAAAAACAAAAAGTGTGGGTGTTCCCCAGAATTCAATTACCAGGCCCTTCAGGTCTGGAATGGATATTAAGGGGAACCCTGCCGCAAATTAAAAAAAAAAATTGACGTGGGGTTCCCCCAAATATCCATTCCAGGCCCTTCAGATCTGGCATGGATTTTAAGGGGAACTCCACCCCAATTTTTAAAAAAAAATGGCGTGGAGTCCCCCTAAAAATCCATACCAGACCCCTTATCTGAGCACACAACCTGGCCGGCCGCAGGGGAAAAGGGGGGGACGAGAGAGCGGCCCCCCTCCCTCCTGAACCGTACCAGGCCACATGCCCTCAACATGGGGAGGATGTCCCCATGTTGATGGGGACAAGGGCCTCATCCCCACAACCCTTGCCCGGTGGTTGTGGGGGTCTGCGGGCGGGGGGCTTATCGGAATCTGGAAGACCCCTTTAACAAAGGGGACCCCCAGATCCCGGCCCCCCCCTATGTGAATTGGTAAGGGGTACATTGTACCCCTACCATTTCACGAAGAAAGCGTAAAAAAATGTTTAAAAAAAACACACAAACACCTTGAAAAAGTCCTTTATTAAAAAAAAAAAAAAACATTCCAGCGGTGAAATCCAGTGTCCCGCGGCGATCCCGATGTCCAGCGCTGTCCTTCATTGGTTGTGCCTGAGCGGACCTGATGGGGAACTCCCTCTCAGTATTTTAAATGTATAGACCCGCCCCTTCTAAAGTTCCCCATCAGGTCCGCTCAGCGGACCAGATGCGGAACATGAGAAGGGGCGGGTCTATACATGTATTACCAAAGTGAGAGCAGTCCCCCATCAGGTCCGCCCCCTCGGTATGTCAGACCCGCCTACGTCATTGGCTTGAGCGGGGAACTTCCTTCACTATGTAAATTTAAATTACACAGTGAAGGAAGTTCCCCGCTCAAGCCAATGACGTAGGCGGGTCCGACATACCGAGGGTGCGGACCTGATGGGGAACTTTAGAAGGGGCGGGTCTATACATTTAAAATACTGAGAGGGAGTTCCCCATCAGGTCCGTTCAGGCACAACCAATGAAGGACAGCGCTGGACATCGGGATCGCCGCGGGACACTGGATTTCACCGCTGGAATGTTTTTTTTTTTGTTTTTTTTTAATAAAGGACTTTTTCAAGGTGTTTGTGTGTTTTTTAAAACATTTTTTTACGCTTTCTTCGTGAAATGGTAGGGGTACAACGTACCCCTTACCAATTCACATAGGGGGGGGCCGGGATCTGGGGGTCCCCTTTGTTAAAGGGGTCTTCCAGATTCCGATAAGCCCCCCGCCCGCAGACCCCCACAACCACCGGGCAAGGGTTGTGGGGATGAGGCCCTTGTCCCCATCAACATGGGGACATCCTCCCCATGTTGAGGGCATGTGGCTTGGTACGGTTCAGGAGGGAAGGGGGCCGCTCTCTCGTCCCCCCCTTTTCCCCTGTGGCCGGCCAGGTTGCGTGCTCGGATAAGGGGTCTGGTATGGATTTTTAGGGGGACTCCACGCCATTTTTTAAAAAAAATTGGGGTGGAGTTCCCCTTAAAATCCATGCCAGATCTGAAGGGCCTGGAATGGATATTTGGGGGAACCCCACGTCAATTTTTTTTTAAATTTGCGGCGGGGTTCCCCTTAATATCCATTCCAGACCTGAAGGGCCTGGTAATTGAATTCTGGGGAACCCCCACGCTTTTTTTTTTTTTTTATCAATGACTTTTGTATGTATTGCCGGGAGCCGACAATTCATTAATAGCCGCGAGTCAGTTTTAAAAGACTTTTTTTCTTTCAAAAATGACATTTTTTGCAGGGACAGTTCTAAGCACGGGAAACATGCGCCACTTCACATGCATATCATACACACCCCCCAGGTACGAAATTTAAAGGAATATTTCACTTTTATTTTTTCATTTTAAGCATTATTAAAATCACTGCTCCCGAAAAAACGCCCGTTTTTAAAACTTCTTTTTGCATTGATACATATCCCCTGGGGCAGGACCCCGGTCCCCAAACACTTTTTAGGACAATAACTTGCATATTAGCCTTTATAATTAACACTTTAGATTTCTCCCATAGATTTTTCGAATTTGCCGCGAACACCCCAATTTGTTCGCTGTTCGGCGAACGGGCGAACAGGCAATGTTCGAGCCGAACATGAGTTCGACTCGAACTCGAAGCTCATCCCTATTCACGATCCCCTCCTCTCCTATTTCTATCTATGCCTTCTAACACCATGTATTTCAACTGTGAAACTGTATGTCATTTCTCTACAAAGTGTTGAGCCAGTGGTAATTGCACTAATTTATCTCTGATCGAATATTTGTGTCTGGCTATTCGATCCTTCACCTTTTGGGTGGTTTCTCCAATATATAAAAATCCACATGGACATTTTATAGCGTAAACCACGTACGATGACTGACAGGTGTAGTGTCCCTTAACCACTTAAGCCCCGGACCAATATGCAGCTAAAGGACCAGGCCCCTTTTTGCGATTCGGCACTGCGTCGCTTTAACTGACAATTGCGCGGTCGTGCGACGTGGCTCCCTAACAAAATTGGCGTCCTTTTTTCCCCACAAATATAGATTTCTTTTGGTGGTATTTGATCACTTCTGCGGTTTTTATTTTTTGCGCTATAAACTAAAATAGAGCGACAATTTTGAAAAAAATTCAATATATTTTACTTTTTGCTATAATAAATATCCCCCAAAAATATATAAAAAAAGTTTATTTTTCCTCAGATTAGGCCGATACGTATTCTTCTACATATTTTTGGTAAAAAAAATCGCAATCGCCGTTTATTGATTGGTTTGCGCAAAAGTTATAGTGTTTACAAAATAGGGGGTCGTTTTATGGCATTTTTATTCATTATTATTTTTTTACTAGTAATGGCGGCAATCAGTGATTTTTTTCATGACTGCGACATTATGGCGGACACATCGGACACTTTTGACACATTTTTGGGACCATTGTCATTTTCACAGCGATCAGTGCTATAAAAATGCACTGGTTACTATGAAAATGACACTGGCAGTGAAGGGGTTAACCTCTAGGTGGCACTGTAGGGGTTAAGTGTACCCTAAGAAGTGATTCTTACTGTAGGGGGGCGTGGCTACACGTTACACGTCACTGATCGTCTGTTCCGATGACAGGGAACAGACGATCACTGACATGCCACGGAGAAGAACGGGGAAAGGTTTGTTTACACTCACCTCTCCCCGTTCTTCAGCTCTGTGACCCAATCTCGGGACACCGGCGGCGATCAGGTCCGTGGGTCCCGCGGGCGCGGTCACGGAGCTCAGGACCGGCGCGCGCGACCCATGGCTGGGCTCTTAAAGGGCAACGTACCTGTACGTTGATGTGCCCAACCGTGCCATTCTGCCGACATATATCGGCGTGAGGCGGTCCTTAAGTGGTTAATTGGGACATTAAAACCTCTATGTGTATGTGAAATGAATTTACCTTTTATCATCAAATTACACTGGATGCAAGACAAACATGGAAAAGATTCCATGTTTTTCGGTCCCAGAAAGGTTGTTTTGGGATTTAAAAAGTCCACAAACCACTGTTAAAATGTCAGATTTTTGTATTGTAAAAAAAAATGAGACAAAGATAAATAATTTGTATATGTGTTTAACTTTCCTGCCTCTGAAATAATATGCATCCTAAGAGTCAAAGAATGTCAGCTTCTTAAATTTCATCACAGATTCCATTTCTATTGGGCCTCAGATAACTTTGCATTAACAGTAAAACATGCCACATATACGGTGATAATGTTATTATACTTATATACTGAATGAGACATCATGTTAGGTGCTGGAAAAGTCAAATCATTTCTGAGCATGCCAGAAAGGTAAGCTGATATCTGTACAAGATACAACATTTTTCTATACAGTGAACTCTAAAATGTGCATCCTAACATATACAAATATTTCCCAAATAAAGCTGTGATTTAAAGAGAGTTAAAGGGGTTAGTCCTCTCGAAACTGATAACTTTTTTGGGTGAATGCTTGGAGGCTCAATATCTTGTTAGCCTCTGTTCTTTTCAGGAATACCATCAGGAAGATATGTCTATCTAGATCTCTCCTTAACCAAATTAGATCCAACATGTACAGTATATGTGTCTTACATTGTGGTCAAGATGCCACTGGTGGATTTATTCAGATTTTGGCTGTTTACTTAGCAAAGCGAATTTTCATTTAGCTTAATTATTAACGTTAGGCTTTGCTGTTTTCAGTTATTCAATCATGTGCAAACAAAAATCTTGTTTTTTTTTTTTTTACATTTTCCTTGCGTGTTATTAGGTACTTTCAAAGTGAATTCATTTTACCACATTCACTATGCTACGTGAAAATGATCTTTCAAGTAAAATTTAACTTTGTAAAATGAACATGCTCTACTCTATTACTAATTCAATCCTATTGTTTCATGAGACTGTCATATGAGTCCACAGCAAAAATCGTTGACCAACTTTATAAAGACTTTTATGAAAAGTAATAGACTAATTTGTTATATTTTTCTTTATTAAAATAGAATTAGATTCACAACAAAATACTAAAAATGTTGGGCCCATACCAGTAAGTGAAATCTTTCTCTGACCACTTCCTATATGTGTGGTTTCCAGGCAAAAGCCATTAATTTATACATTTAGTACAAGCATAGCACAGCTTGCAATAATACAAATAAAATAAAAGTTGCACCTAAATTTTTTTAAGATAGCTGGTGATTTTTTTTTTCAGGACATTAGTTCTAATTTTCAGATAATAAGGAATTTTAGGACTTGGACTTTTTAGGCACAGTAATACATAAAGTGAATTTGTTAAAAAAGTATAAATTTATTAAGCATAAATATAAACAGACTTGTTAAAAAAGCCCACATCATCTACAACAATACCGCTACTATACAAAACCATAACTTTCAATTGGATGGTAGAGGAATTGCATTGGCATACCTTATAGTACAAAATCCAGAGAACAGATGAAGTAGAGATGGTGCGGTATGAATTATTGAATATGACGATACATTCACTTGACAAGTTCCGCGTGCAGTCACGCTTCTTCAGGAGCATAGCATGTAGACTAACAAGAGATTTAAACAAAAAATTTAATTTAAATTTACATTGATTTATGACAATTAAACATTTATGTAACAGATAATAGATAATATAAAGGGCTGCTGAGCTGTCACAACCTATAGCACATAAGCGCCAATCTCGAACATAAACGGAGGTGGAAGGGGACAATGGGTAGCTATGGGGGCATGCAAAATACAATAGAACAAGTAACAATTGAGATAAAATGAAGCAAGATGACTAGTAATTGTAGCTAATGGAGCCAACAGCTGCAGCGTAGTAAAACATAGCAGCTGATACCTCTCCCCAATTATCTCTTTTAGAACATATACAACAATAACACCCACGTATATATATAATGGGGGTAGTGAAATTAAACAAGAAAGGGGAAGGAAGGGAAAGAGCGGGGGGGGGGGAGAGAAGAAGGGGAATGGGGGAAAAAGGGGGGGAATAGGAATAGGGGGAATGGGGGTAAGAGGAGGGGAAGAAGGGGGAAGGAGGGGAAAGGAAAGGGAGATGGCGGGGGGGGGGGGAGGGAAGGGGAGGGTAATGGGTGAAAAGGGAGGAAAGAAAAAAGGAAGGGAAAGTGGGGAGGGGAGAAGGACTGGGAATGGGGAGGGAAGAATGGGAAATGGAATGGGATGGGAAAGGGGATGGGGTGGATGGATAGGGAGATAGGTAGGCTGGAGGGTATTGGAAAGAGTTATATATAATCACACCGATTCAATATTGAAATACAAATAGTCAAATTACTGTGAATTGTGAAGCAAAATTCCTAAAGTAATAAACAGCCAATAGTATACTACAGAAAACACAGGAGGATTTGAGGTGTTGAACAATGAGGATAGATAAAATTTGCCTAGAATGATAAAGGTAAACCAACATTATATTACAAGGTTCCATATACTAGTGCCATAATTAGGCGCCAGAGAAATTAAAAGCTCACCTAAATTGATGAATTTCAGCAAACAACGCCGCTAACAGTAAAAACCTCAAGCTGGTATATCCACAGATTTAGATCCCAGCCAACAGAGAATTTAGTGCAAGGGTAGAAGGTAGAAATAAAACCCAAGCAATCCTATTAGGGTAATCTGATAGATTGAGGTAACAACCAGTCACGATTGTTTGACCTAGAGGATAAGTTATATAAAAGAAAGACCTATTCAGCATGGCAATCCAGATTGTATCAAGAAGGATGTCCGCAAAATAGCAAAAAGGATTTATACCTGATGGAGTATCCCCATGTTAGCAACACTCAATGGTAGAATCCATCCTGCAATGGTGGCTGTATGCTAGCGTGTCTATACAGCCACCATTGCAGGATGGATTCTACCATTGAGTGTTGCTAACATGGGGATACTACATCAAGTATAAATCTTTTTTGCTATATTTTTAAATTCTCTGTTGGCTGGGATCTAAATCTGTGGATATACCAGCTTGAGGTTTTTACTGTTAGCGGCGTTGTTTGCTGAAATTCATCAATTTAGGTGAGCTTTTACTTTCTCTGTTGCCTAATTATGGCACTAGTATATGGAACTTTGTAATATAATATTGGTTTACCTTTATCATTCTAGGCAAATTCTCCTGTGTTTTCTGTAGTATACTATTGGCTGTTTATTACTTTAGGAATTTTGCTTCACAATTCACAGTAAGTTGACTATTTGTATTTCATTATTGAATCAGTGTGATTATATATAACTCTTTCCAATACCCCCCAGCCTATCTCCCTATCCATCCACCCCATCCCCTTTCCCATCCCATTCCATTTCCCATTTTTCCCTCCCCATTCCCAGTCCTTCTCCCCTCCCCACTTTCCCTTCCCTTTTTCTTTCCTCCCTTTTCACCCATTACCCTCCCCTTCCCTTCCCCTCCCCCCTGCCATCTCCCTTTCCTTTCCCCTCCTTCCCCCTTCTTCCCCTCCTGTTACCCCTATTCCCCCTATTCCTATTCCCCCCTTTTTTCCGCCATTCCCCTTCTTCCCTCCCCCCCCGCTCTTTCCCTTCCTTCCCTTTTCTTGTTTAATTTCACTACCCCCATTATATATATACGTGGGTGTTATTGTTGTATATGTTCTAAAAGAGATAATTGGGGAGAGGTATCAGCTGCTATGTTTTACTACGCTGCAGCGGTTGCCTCCATTAGCTACAATTACTAGTCATCTTGCTTCATTTTATCTCAATTGTTACTTGTTCTATTTTATTTTGCACGCCCCCATAGCTACCCATTGTCCGTTTCCACCTCCGTTTATGTTCGAGCTTGGCGCTTATGCGCTATAGGTTGTGACAGTTCAGCAGTCCTTTATATTATTTATTATGTGTTACATAAATTTTTGATTGTCATAAATCAATGTAAAAAAAAAATATTATTTTTTGTTTAAATCTCTTGTTAGTCTACATGCTATGCTCCTGAAGAAGCAAAACTGCACACGGAACTTGTCGAGCGAATGTATCGTCATATTCAACAATTCATACTGCACCATCTCTACTTCATCTGTTCTCTAGATTTTGTACTATATGGAATGCCAATGCAATTTCTCTACCATCCAATTGAAAGTTATGGTTTTGTATAGTAGCGGTATTGATGTAGATGATGTGGGCTTTTTTAACAAGTCTGTTTAATTTAATAAATTTATACTTTTTTAACAAATTCACTTTATGTAATACTGTGCCTAAAAAGTCCAAGTCCCAAAATTCCCTATTATCTGATAATTTCAGGATGTGGCACATTGCTATTCATGTTGTTATCCACAGATACCACTCTGTGCTGTGATACAACACCCTTATGTAATTCCAATTAGTTCTAATTTAACTAGGTCATTAGAGATGGTCCCTTTTATTATTATTACATTATACAATAAATTGCTGTGACTTAAAGCCATTTACTTAGATGACTAGAGACACCTATTGTAAGCTTCTAAACCTGAAGGTAGGATACCTAGTGAGAGATGTATCTAGGACTTAAACACTTTAGGTTTAGACTTTCTGAGATTTTTTGAAGCAGATTTATTTTATGATCAAACGTAGCAGATCATTCAATCACAAAATCCTCTAATTGGTATTTTAACAGTGCAACCCAGGGCTGGTCAGTACCAGCTGGAGCCTCGCTCTGTAACTGCAGCTGTACATTAAAGTACCAACGTCTGCCTAGAATAGCTAAGTGACAAATATAATAGAACAAAAACCACATAGTACTGTGAATCAGTCCCTTCTTGTCTTGGATCATGACATCCAGTGCTTCCTTATCAACTAGGCTGAGAGCAAATAGATGGAAAAACTGTTGTCCGGTCATGTATAATAAATAAATAAACATGTATCCCAACAGCACTCCATTTTATTACTTTCAGTGAATGACTGGTAAAAGTTCAGTGCAACAAAAGCCTCAAAATAACCATCCACCATATTAAAGTAAGAATGTTTTGTGAATTCCACCAGATTCTCTAAAATCTGCATGATACTGTGTGTTTCTTATTAAGTTGTTCATTAACATGTGATTATACCTGTGCAAGATGTTGTGTCTCCAGTTCCTGAGCCGAATACTTGCTCTGGTATTATGTTACTTGTATTGAAACTGAATAAGTTCCCATATTTGCTTTTGGGAAATGTGCAGTCTGAGAGTTGAAGAATAAATGCTGCTGATAGTGCTCCTCAAATAGCAATGATCATCAATATGATGCCCTTTAATTGCAAGCATACAGTTTATATAAAGTAGTATGTAGGAATGCCTTGGATGTGTTTACATTTTGTCTTTCTTCATTTTGAAATATCATGACTTAAATATTATCACTTTAATTCTTAATACCCTTATCTCTCATAAAGTAAAGCTGTGCTTTTTCCAAGCAGGGTAAAGCAACAGGGTCACCAACCCCCTTCTCACCTTTATGTAATTCTCAAACACTTTGTTCAACTGCCAAAAAGAGAAGAGGCCCTGTATAAGCTATTAGTCCCTCAAGGCATAGGGTATATAGGCAGGGGAGGGCTGGGCCAGGGGGCAGGGTGGCAATTGCCTCCCAGGCCACCCTAACTTATGTTCAAAATGGCCAGCAGCCGCTGCCCGCTACCATTTTCTTTTTTATTCTGGTCTAGGAAGTCAGGCTGGGGGCATGGCCATGGCGGCCGACCACTAGCTGTTGCATTCCGGGAGTTGTAGTCCGCACTCAAGCTTATGGTGGGTGGAAAACACAACAGCGCAGAGGAAACTACAACTCCCTGGTACCCGATTCTTGGAAGCAGGCAGAGGCAGGGCGTGCCAGGGAGTCGGGACGCGGGGCTGCAGGGCTGGGCGCTGGCTGCAACTTGAACCCAGGATCAGGAGTGTTACCCCCTGGAAACCGTGGCGTGCAAGGACCTGCTGAGCTGAGATCGCTGAGGTGAGAGACCCTGACACCCCTAGCTGACCCCCCATCTCCCCCCCATACACCCCATGTAACCTGCCCCAGTGATCAGGCTGCATTGATGGGCACTGGAGTTGGCTGCACTGATGGGCACTGGTGAGGCTGCATTGAAAAACCAGGTGGGCCATGGATGGTGAGCTGATTCCGCTGTTCAATGGGCCACTTGACTGGACTTGCCCCCCAGGCCTAAGGCCGCCAGCCCTCCCCTGTATATAGGGTTATGAACTCTTCCCATATGAAAGCACAGAGGCTAGTTGATTATCCCAGCTCTGCGATGGAACGTGTCAAATGCTCACTCTGAAAGAACCATGTATTTTCCTCACTCTTGAAAGCTCACGGCAGTGTTTCGGAAGTGAAAGAATTCTGAGAATGTGCTGTAAAGAGTAAATAAATAAAAAGTTGGTGTGTTTGTAGGATGGCAGAGGGCATTGTAAAGCTGAATCACAATAACAGAGTGCACCAAGCATTGGGCTTCCTGGACAAACAGAAGGAAATTTGTTTAGGTAGAAAGGCACCTGCAGGTACCTGCTTTTAATCTCTAAAGTTAATAAAATAAAAACATCATAAAGGTTTACTTTAAATTCACAAAATGCTCTAGTTCCAGTCACTCCATAATAGTAAATAATGTAGAGATTTGGTTGGTAATACACTGGCAGATACTGTATCTCCAAGAATGAACAGGCATGGAGATATCTGCTCATCTTTGAATGAGTCCTTGCAGTAATGGACCTACCATGGTCCATGGTCCTTGCCTGTTGCTGGCAGCAGAGCATGTGTAGTACTTCCAGACCTTCACTCTTTTCCATAGAGGGATGAAGGATAATATCTGCTCAATAAATATTTACTGAGGGTTACAGTATATTCTTGAGCTGATTAGTTGCAATTACACGTGTAAGGAAACAAAGCAATTTTTTGGGCTACACAGAGTCTCCTTCTTCAGAGCTTGTTACAAAATATTTAAAGGATATTGCATAATCATTTTAAAAGCCCCAGAAACCAGTTAACACTTAGATGAAAATACAGTGTGATGTCACAATTCATTCGACACATACCTGCTAGAATTGCAAGTAAAGCACTATATTGCTACCTAGATATTCTACTGTGGCGTATACAGATTAAATATAAATGACCTTGTAATGGATATATTGTGCTCTGTCAGCTGTCATAAAGCAAGACTTAATAGACTTAAAAGACTTCACAAGTTAATATTTCAGCTCAGTTCTATAGGTTGGATCAGCATCCTCAATCCTACTGTACCCAGTAGGGTCTTGGACCAGTAGGACAAGCAAACAATTGCATTGTTGTACATAATAAATGGAGCATTACATCATAAAAAAGGCGTGCTTTGCTCTATAATTTATGCGCTGGAAACCAGGACCAAATTTGGAACATAACAATTCTCAATTATTTCCAATTTAGACAAGCTGCTAAAAATGTTCTGGACCCTTAAGTGCCTTTTACTTACTCTTAGTTAAGCAGTCCAGGCTCTCTGGATTGATAAAGCTACTCTTGGTATTTTGTGGCTTCATAAACATTTTGTCAAATAGACAATGGTAAAAAAGGAATGCTCTTCTGAATGCTTACAGTATTTTTTTATTACATACTTTACCTGCTAGCTCTTCTTGTCTTGGCACTTTTAGTAAATGAATACATAAAAATCTGCTATAATCTTGGTTATCAGCTAACCTATTGACGTGTCTCAAAGTCATAAAAAACATTTCACTGTCACAATCAATAGAGCACCAACTACAGTAAAGAATGGATTTTTACATGTCACCTATGGTAGTGAATCATTAACCCAGCTCAAAGATTTTTCCTAAGCATAGATTTGCAATTTGCTAATGACTTCATGCAGTAAAGTGTGTCTCATACCGGCATAATAGGTATGTGTATAAAGGTAGGGCTTTTTTTCAGGTGGAACTTGGTGGAACTCAGTTCCACCACCTCTGGCTCAGACCCTTTGGTGCCTGTTCACCACTATCACTTGTAAACACAAAAGTCCGGTTTCTGTGTTTACAAGTCACAGTTCTGCACTCTGTGAGTAATGCAATCCTGGTATTTAATGCCCCTTTAAGACCCTCCTACTGTTTGTGAAATCTGACCACACCTACTATTTGATGTGATTTGGAGGGTGTGTGTAAGGGAGGGGTTTTGGAGGGGTCGTGGTTGAGTTCCAGCACCTATTTTTTGAGAAAAAAAGCCCTGTATAAAGGTACTTATAGGCAAAATGTGACATTTCTCAGGGATGATAGGTCATTCATGCTTTCCCGGAAGAGGAAATGTTTAATCCCCATTATGTGGAGAAACTACAGGGCGTTATTGGTTCACATAAATTTCAACACAGCCGCTCAATCACTTTTATAGGCTTTTATAGGTCCCCCCCTCCCGCCGCCTTTACCGGGCTCACTTGCCCCACCGGGGTGCCCCATATTGATACGACCCATTTCATCACATGTACTAGGAAGAGTGGGAGGAAATTCCATTGTTCCTACCTTTCTGTGATGTCTGAAACCGGAAGTGACTTTCGGTTTTGGTTTGCTTGTTAAAGCGGAGTTCCACCAAAAATGGAGCCAGAGGGCTTTCACACTGGAGCGGTGTGCTTGCGGGACATTAAAAAAAGTCCTGCAAGCAGCATGTTTGAGGAGCTTTATGAGCGGTGTACACATCGCTCCTAAAGCGCCCCTGCCCATTGAAATTAATAAGCAGCGCCGCCAAAGCGCCTGTAAAGCGCTTCGGCAGGGGCACTTTGCTAGCGGGCTAAAAAGCGCTGCTAAAACGACGGTAAAGCGCTGCTAAAAATAGCAGCACTTTGCCGCCGATGCCCCCGACGCCCCAGTGTGAAAGTGCCCGAAGACCCCTTTCACACTGGAGGCGTTTTGCAGGCACTTAATCGCTAAAAATAGCGCCTGTAAAGCACCTGAAAAATGCCTCATCTGCAATCCCAGTGTGAAAGCCTGAGTGCTTTCACACTGGGGCGCTGCGCTGGCAGGACGCCCAAAAAAGTCCTACAAGCAGCATTACAGCGCTCCTAAAGTGCCCCTGCCCATTGAAGTCAATGGGCAGCCACCGCTGAAGCGCTTTTAACCCTTTATTTGGCCGCTAGGGGGGATTAAACCCCCCCTAGCGGCTGAAAACCATCTCTAAAACGGCGGTAAAGTGCCGCTAAAACTAGTGCGAAAGGACTCTAAATCAGTTCAATAATCCTAAGAGCTCTTGTGAGGAGCAAACTTGTCTTTTCGTGTTCATAGCAGATATTGCACTGGCACTCAGAGGTTATCTTCTGGGGGAACACAGAAAACAATGTCTCTGTCGGTTCACATGCCCAGAGAAGCTCGGTAAAACTTTGCTTTACTCACAGACTGAGTTTAGAGTCTTTCCATTCTTTCCTTACCAAAATCCTCAATTTCAGCACTGGATCTCTACACAGGACTCCACCACAATCCTTCCTTCCAGTGCCCTCCTGTGATGAACACTGTTAACCCCTTCTTCTTCTTTGTAGTCACATGCAGATCTGTGCTATAGGCTTATCCAAACAGGTATTCCCTCTAGGTCAGTTTGCTGGAGGCCAGCTTCCTATTGTAGTAACCAGGGGTAACCAGTTCAAACACCACTACAGTGCTCACTTCTCCTTTTACTCATATGCATTTCAAAGGTAGAACCTTTTGCATCCGTGGGAAGGAGCAAGCAACAGGAACTTCCTTATAAGGTCCCATGTACACGGGATGCTGCTAAATGTACGTTCAGAGGCAGTTGGACGCCTTTTTCAACTGCTCCTGAACTCATTCAATGTTATCCTATGTGACCATGTACACAGTCTCGTTTATTGCCGTTTTTAGGCAGTAGCGTTTAACAGCGTTTCTTTGAAAGCAAAAAAATGGGTTCAGACGCAGAAGATTTTCACGTTTCAGATGCCAAACGTGACTAAACGCAGCTAAACCCGGCTAAACGCGGTAACCCGCGTTTAGCAGTGTTTAGTTTATAGGCGTTTTTTGTTTTTGCCCATTTAAAAAAAAAAATATTTTTTTCTTTTGAAACGCTTCGAAGTGCAAACGCGGCAAAACGCAGCTAAACGCGGCAAAACACCGCTGAATGCAGCATGTAAACACGGCAAAACAGATGTTTCAATCGTGGGTTACTATCTGTCAAGTTTAATAATTTAGAAGCAGTTGTAAAAACGTCCCGTGTGCATGGAGCCTAACAGGTTACTAAATTAACCCTTACCTGATTTGCAACATATAAATCATTTGTAATACAGATCAAGTAAACCATAAAAAACACATTAAACATAAATATAAAACTGTGAAAATAATTAAATGTGTATACAAATAAATAAGCCAATAAAAAGAGCCTATCTTAAAAAAAAAAAAAAAAAACGAAATGACTCCACACTTCCAAATCTAGCAGAGGAGTACCAATCATAATATATAGCCCCCAGTTATTAGAGGGCTAAGGCAAAACGAATGCTTCAGCCTTAACACTTTTTTTTCTTTATATTAAAACAATAATTACCTATGCCCCCAGAAGAGAGTGCACATCATTCCAGGAGGAACACCCCTAAGACACCCTCAGTTCATTAATCATGCTGGACCCTTACAATAACATGTACTCCGAGTTCTATAAAAAAAAAAGAAATTGACATTAAAATCCACATTCCGACCTTGTGGATATAATGTTCCAACCTGAACATCCTAGGCTCTAATAGGCTTCAATATAGGATGGGCTTGGGTCACAGAGAGTGTGCTCTGAGCTCACTCAAGTGTGTTACATCAGCGAATCAATATTTGCTGTTGTAACAGTGATCCTCCTCCCGGCCAATCAGGAAGCTGGTTTTGACACCTATCACCCAATTGGCTGAAAGGACAGGCGATCATATTGGATGCCTAGGAGGAGCCGAACGGCGGAAGCCGCTGTGATGCAGAGAGGACACAGGAGCCGCTGCACGCTGCCCATAGGAGTCTGCAAACCGCCACCCGTAGGGAGCCTGCAACCCGCTCATAGGAGCCTGCAACTCGACTGCTGCCCGCCTCCCGTAGGAGCCCACCCGCCTTCAACCGATGCGGTAAGTGCTGGGGTGGGGGGGTGCCGTCGACCGACCGACCAACAGGGTGGGTGGTTGTTTGCTGCCCCCCCAAAAAAAAGTAAAAAACACCAGCCGCCACTGGTCAAATGACAGTTGTACACAATAGATGAATTCCTTTCATACCATCCATTGTGTACAATTATTTTGCTAGCTGTGATTGGTCAGTGTGATCAATGGTACAGACAGGGCCAATCACAAGCCATCTGTACCATGTGATTAGCTCTGGCCAATCACAGCTAATCAAAACAAACCAAACTAAATGAAACAGTTTCATTCAGTAAAATGCTTGCTTATAGCAACGTAATGCTGTAATTCTGTAATGTAATTAATGCTGTAATTATGAATGACTTACCTGAGATCAAAGCCCCCCAAGCGCTCCTCGTTCCCCTCCGCTGCCGCCGCCATGTTGCTTTTGAATCCCTTCCGTGTATCGCCGCTCCGGCGCTGTGACTGGCCGGAGCGGCGATGACATCACTCCCGCGCATGCACTCAGGACCAGCACGATCCCGTGCATGCGTGCGGTTCCGGCATTATCCCATTGATAAAACGAGCAGTGATGATGTCGAATGTAAAAGACATTGCTTACCTGGCGGGGGGGTTTGTCTGACCATAACCCACTTTCCATATCCCTGGCTTTCTCTTCAGGGAGGGGGTCCAGGGGGTGGAAACTTTCACCTGGATAGCTCCAAAATGACAAAATAAACACTCACCTCCTGGACTCAGTTACTGAATATTGGGAAAAAAATCCAGACTCTGCTGACCCTCCTATAGTCTGGGATGCCTTTAAGGTTGTAATTAGGGGGAATGCATTTTTGCTATAAAAAAGGAGAGGGTGGAACAACAGGTCGAGGTTCAATTGCTGCAAGACAGAGAAAGGGAATGTGCAGACAGTAATGCCAACATCCCCTCTAGAGCCTCATATATGGCTTTGCTGGAGGCCCAGAGGATGCTCACTCTGCATTTTAATAATCGGGCACACACTGAAGTGAAACATAGGGCGGACTCACAGTTTGCAGAGGGGGACAAGAATGGGAAGCTCCTTGCCAGGTTGCTAGCTGACTCTCATCAACTTTCAAACATACCGGTTATTAGACGTAGGGATGGAGGACTGGCTAGTGACCGCACTGACATACTTAAAGACTTTTTTTCGGCCTTGTATGCGCCCATTCCTCCTTACGACAGATCAGAGTTGGAGGACTTGTTGGGGGGTCTCCCTCTTCCGAGGCTTTCTGATGAAGATTGTGGGATCTTGGAGGCCGAGATCACTAACAAAGAGGTGGTAGCGGCGATTTTTGCTTTTCCCCCACATAAAGCCCCGGGTCCTGACGGTTTTCCGGTGGATTTTTACAAGGTATACACCGAGCAATTAGCACCTAGACTTACAACTTTGTTGGCCCACTGTTTGAAAACTCAGCAATTGTCCCAATCAATTATGGACCCTCTAGAATGCGCTTCGTATAGGCCGATCGCCCTACTAAATATGGATTCGAAAATCCTTACGAAGGTTCTGGCCAGGAGACTGGCGGGAGTTATCTCCTACCTGGTGGATATCGATCAGACGGGGTTTATGCCTGGTAAGTCTACAGACACCAACCTCCGACGATTGTTTACGCACTTGCAGATTCCCAACTTTGCCTCCCCCACACGGATAGTGGTATCTATTGATATAGAAAAGGCGTTTGACTCCATTGTCTGGCACTACATGCTGGCAGTCCTGGAGAAAATAGGGTTTGGCCCAACTTTTCCAACGTGGATCTCATTACTGTATAAAAGTCCCAGGACTGCAATTCGTATAGGTACCCACACTTTTCCGTTCTTCCAAATTGGTAGGGGCAATAGACAGGGCTGTCCACTATCGCCCTTTTTATTTGTTCTCATGATGGAACCTATTGCAATCGCGTTGAGAGTGGCTGGGGAGGTTAAAGCGATCAGGGTGGGGAACATAGATGAGGGCCTGGCGCTTTATGCAGATGACATGTTGCTGTTTCTACGGAACCCCAAAGAGTCACTGGAGGCAGCGCTATACATTATGAACGACTTCTCAAAATACTCTGGGTTAAAAGTCAACTGGACTAAATCATCTATTTTACCGCTGGACGCTGGGGCCAGGGATATTGCAGACCCGGCCCTTCCGTTGCAGTGGGTCACGCAGATCACGTATTTAGGAGTCAAGATTACGGCGGATGTGGGTGACTACATGCCCCTCAATCTAACACCGCTCCATTTTTTTTTCAAAAAGAGGGTACAGGCCTGACAAAAAACTCCCTTTGTTGCTTATAGGATGGATCAACTTATTGACAATGAAAATACTCCTAGTTATACTGTTTTTCTTGCATAATGCTCCCATCTGGATCCCTAAGTCCTTTTTTAATAAACTGGATGGACTCACTAGCACATTTTTGTGGGCTCCTGAACAACCTAGGATAGGATTAAAAGTATTGCAGGAACCCTGGGGGAGGGAGGGTTGGCCACTTGGCTGGACAATTGGTCTTTGTTCATCGGTGGCTCACTTCAGATGATGGGGATTCGGCCACGGTTTTGGAGGCAGCACATTTGGGCTCATATGAAACCCTGCGGGTGGCCATTCATAGAGGGGTCAAGATGGACCTTCCGCTTACTGCTTCTATGAAGGCCTCGATCAAAGCATGGGGGGAAGCGGTTGGTATGGCTTGTCCTAATTATCGGGGTCTCTCTCCGTCCACCCCTCTGTGGATGAATCCTAAATTGTCATATTTCTACTCCTTTGACAAAACCCATGAGCTGGGCGACCAGGGGAATCAAAACACTCAAGGATATTACTATGAATACGTTTGACCAACTTAAGGCGAGACACGACCTGCCGAACTCTCAATTATTTTGTAACATTCAATTACGTCATGCTTTTAGAGCACAATTTAAATCGATGACCATAGAATCCTTCCCCTCAGACTTGGAGACTTTGCTGACAACAGAGGACCTTCCTAAGACATTCTAGGTTTCATATAGGAAAATGTTTACGACAAGTCCTGAAGCGGTACGCAAATGCAGGGAACGGTGGGAGGCTGAGGTCCCGGACATCCAGGGGGAGGATTGGGATGACATGTGGGCGCATCCATTCCAACACCCGGTGGCAGCTAGGGATAGACAAATTAATTTCAAGTTCCTTCACAGGATATATTATACGCTAGCCAGGTTGGCGCCCATATACCCATCAGTGCCAGCGGAGTGTTGGAGATGCACGTTTGCTCCGGGGGCTGCTGAGCATGAGTTCTGGAGCTGCCCTCAGGTCAAATAATTTTGGTCGGAGGTCACCTTCTGTATCTCAGAAGTTCTGATGGTTCTGGTCCCGATGATGGTTAGAGTGTGTCTTCTAGGCTTGGTTGAAGATGTGGTCCCGTCTAGGGCTCATAGAACCTTGCTCAACATTCTCCTGTTTTACGGGAGGAAAGCCATTTTATTGCGGTGGCACAAGCCAGGGGCACCTGATTTGCGCTTCTGGAAAGGCCTAGTCAACGCTATGATGCCATATTATAAAGCAACGTACTTATCTAGGGGCTGTGGGAAAAAATTTGACTGGGTGTGGCAGGCATGGTATAACTCGGACCTGACTGTAGGTTAACGCCTGATTTTAGAGATAGACTACCTTGTATGTTTGAACACTATCACTAGGAAGGAACTGTTAGGAGATATGGGGCATCATCCTTAAGTCCTTAATTGAAGTGGGCTTTGGGGCAAGTCAGATTGATCCGAAAGTCTCATGGGCAGTGGGAACTGAGCAAAGGGGGAGCGGGGGGAGGGGGGTGGCAAGGTTTTCTTTTTTCCTACCTGTTAGTTAGGTAGTGCTATTGGTAGATAGACAGGACATGTTTATTGCCTGTACATGTTTATGTGGGCCATGTTGGCCTATTACCGACTTGGTGTTGTGCTGAGTCGGCTGCTGTTGGCTTAATGTGTGAGTGTTAAAAATCAATAAAAAAAAATTTACAAAAAAAAAAAATATTCATACCAGACCTAAAGGGCCTGGTAATGGATTGTGGGGGGGACCCCTGCCTTTTTTTTCAATGACGTTTCTCTGTATTCCCGGGGACCCGACAATTCATTACAGCCGCGAGTAGTTTTAAATGACTTTTTTTCCTTCAGAAATTACATTTTGTGCAGGGACAATTCTAAACACGGGAAACATGCGCTACTTTACAGGCATACTTTAGACACCCCCCAGGTACGAAATTTAAAGGAATATTTCACCTTTATTGTTTCACTTTAAGCATTATTAAAATCACTGCTCCTGAAAAAACTTCAGTTTTTAAAACTTTTTTTTGCATTGATACATGTCCCCTGGGGCAGGACCCGGGTCTCCAAACACTTTTTATGACAATAACTTGTATATTAACCTTTAAAATTAACACTTTTGATTCCTCCCATAGACTTTTAAAGGGTGTTTTGCGGCTTTTCGAATTTGCGGCGAACACCCCAAATTGTTCACTGTTCGCCGAACGGGCGAACAGCCAATGTTCGAGTCTAACTCATGTCCGACTCGAACATAAAGCTCATCCCTAATCTTAATGCATTCTATATATTAAGATAAAAAGCCTTCCGTGCGCAGCAGCCCCTCTCAGCCCCTCTAAAACTTACCTGAGCCCCGTCTAGATCCAGCAATGTTGTAAGAGTCTCCCGTGACGCGGCGCCATTGGTTTCCGCTGCTGTCAATCAAAGTCAGTAAGCCAATGAGGAGAGAAAGGGGGGGCAGGTCACGGCCCAGTGTCTGAAGCCAGCTGCTTGCTGTGGGGCACTCCACAGGAGGGAGGGGCCAGGAGAGCCGAAGAGGGACCCGAGAACAGGAGGATCCAGGCTGCTCTGTGCAAATCCACTGCACAGAGCAGGTAATTATGACATGTTTGTTATCTTTAACTAAAAAAAAACTAGACTTTAGTATCACTTGAAGGCTAAAGGCACAACAGCCTTAAAGTCCATTCATAGAGTTCCACAACATGTTTGAAAATGCAGTTGAATGCCACTGCTCTGAGATGGCCTCCTTCTATATTAATCACATCAGCATTAAATCAACAATTAAGGCTCTTACATGTTTCACACTGTAGTGCATTGTAAGAATAGCTTTGCTATTTGGGACCCCCAATAGTTATTCAGCCAACAGGGAGCTGGTGGATCTGCCTGCAGGTGTATGGCACACTCGCTGAAGACTCTCCACACCCTCAAGGCCACGGTACCTGTTGCATTCCCCAAAGTGGCCGGGTCCCTGCTCTCAGCTGAAGGCCATGGTTTCAAGAGGAAGAACTCCTCCCTGGACCAGCCTATTTATGTCCTCACCCAGCATTCTTCTCTCTTTAGCCAGTTGAACTTGTAGTCTGCAGCAGCACTGGCTCCATGTAAATCCCGGCTCTTCGAATGACATGTCCCACGATTCCCTGCTTTCAGGAGCATTCTCTCTCTCTGCCTTCAGGAAATTATGTCACAATGTCCAGGCTGAACACTAGAGGGAGGCAAACTCAAGGCAGTCCTTGTTTAAGGATGTCCCATGATCACACAGGCACTAGCCAGCGCCTGACTACATCAGTACAAAACTTGCCCTTTAGTACAGCTCCCCAATACAGATCTCCCTGTTTTGAATTTCCGCTGTATGTGTCTAAGACAGGGCTTGAAAAATGCACTCGCCCGCTCGCCAAATGCGAGCATAAATTGCCGTTTGGCGAGTGCAGTAACAAAGCGCAATGTGATCCCCAGGCCCCGGGGATCGATTTGCTGTGCACCTGCGCTCCAAGCCTCATTTTGAAGCCGACTTCCGGTTTCCGACTTCCGGTTTTCGGCTTCTTCCACTGAGGGAGAAACAAGGAGAGGTCCGCTCTCCACCGCCGCGGGGGGCACGAGGAGAGGCCGCCTACACCCACCAGCTAAAGGTAAGATGGGGAGCCATCTGAGGACACTTATTTAGAGGGAGGCCCTCTGGGGGACACTAATGTAAGGGGGGGCTCTCTGGGGACACTGATGTATGGGGGGGCTCTCTGGGGACACTTATGTAAGCGGGGGCTCTCTGGGGGACACTGATGTAAGGGGGGGCTCTCTGGGGACACTGATGTATGGGGGGCTCTCTGGGGACACTGATGTAAGCGGGGGCTCTCTGGGGGACACTAATGTAAGGGGGGCTCTCTGGAGACACTGATGTATGGGGGGGCTCTCTGGGGGACACTGATGTAAGGGGGGCTCTCTGGGGACACTTATGTAAGCGGGGGCTCTCTGGGGGACACTGATGTAAGGGGGGCTCTCTGGGGACACTGATGTAAGGGGGGGCTCTCTGGGGACACTGATGTGTGGGGGTGCTCTCTGGGGACACTGATGTAAAGGGGGGCTCTCTGGGGACACTGATGTATGGGGGGGGGCTCTCTGGGGACACTGATGTATGGGGGTGCTCTCTGGGGACACTGATGTAAAGGGGGCTCTCTGGGGACACTGATGTATGGGTGGGCTTTCTGGGGACACTGATGTTTGGGGGGCTCTCTGGGGACACTGAGGTAAGGGGAGGCTCTCTGGGGACACTGATGTATGGGGGTGCTCTCTGGGGACACTGATGTAAAGGGGGGCTCTCTCAGGACCCTAATGTATGGGGGTGCTCTCTGGGAACACTGATGTAAAGGGGGGCTCTCTGGGAACCCTGATGTAAGGGGAGGCTCTCTGGGGACACTGATGTAAAGGGGGGCTCTCTGGGGACCCCGATGTAAGGGGAGGCTCTCTGGGGACACTGATGTATGGGGGTGCTCTCTGGGGACCCTGATGTTTGGGGGTGCTCTCTGGGGACCCTGATGTATGGGGGGCTCTCTGGGGACCCTGATGTATGGGGGGGCTCTCTGGGGACACTGAGGTAAGGGGAGGCTCTCTGGGGACACTGTATGGGGGTGCTCTCTGGGGACACTGATGTAAAGGGGGGCTCTCTGGGGACACTGATGTAAAGGGGGGCTCTCTGGGGACCTATTCACTGTGTGGAACTTGGGTTACTAAAGCAAAGGAGTCAGGGACGAAGGACTGGACTTGACTCTAGGACACCTACACAAAAGCCCAATCTTCTGGCCTTCACCTCCCAGTTACGGAGGACATGGGCCGTGGTGTGTATCATCTCTCTCTCCCAGGTACCCCTAGACAACAGCTATATGACCGATAAAGAAAGGGAGAGAGGTGAGGTCGCTACATATATGCAACACATTTGCTGATTTGGGGTGTCCAACATTTGACATTCATGGGTTACATTGGAAGAAGAGGAATTGTCTTGGGCCACACTTAAACTACACAAACAATAAGGATAGCTGATAATCAAAAAATGTCGGGCAGAACACAAGTTAATAATCACTGATATAGATAATGTAAAAGAGTAATAAAACTAAATTTTTCTGTAATATTTTTTATTAGAAAAGTAAAAGAGGAAGTAAAAACATAAAGCTAGTGCTAGAATTAGAAAAATAATAGATTTATAGAAGGGGGGATCCGATTTCAACTATATTATTTTATAAAGTAAAGTCTCCACCACGTGAAACACACACACACACACACATATATATATAGATTTCTTGTTCATACATCACGGGACACAGAGCAGCATAGTCATTACTATGTGGGTTATATAGATTACCTTCAGGTGCTGGCACTGGCAACTTCCAAAACAGGAAGTACCCTCCCCTATATAAGCCCCTCCCATCCGGGAGTACCTCAGTTTTTTGCCAGTGTCTAAGGTGTTGGCCAAGGTTAACATGTATTCATCTGGGCTTGTGTACAGGTTCTCTGGGCCTTAGCAAGCTATTCCGGATCCGACCAAAAAAGCTTCATAGCTAAACGGTCGGTACCCGGGCCTTGCAGAGAAGAGCAGGGTTTTGCCTGTAATGCCTCTCTTAGGAGGGCTGGACCCTGGGATCCAGAGCTCTGGTCATACCCAAAACCAAGAGGCTATCTGTGCAGGGTGCTATACAGGTCCAGGGGAGTGGAATCCTTGGGAACCCGGTCCCTGAAGGTCTAGTACAATGCCTGCCGTGAGAGGTGAAGTTTGGGCTTCTGTGGACCAAACAAAGTCCTGCGGCGGGGAAAAGGTAAGTGGGGGCCCCTCAGGAACTTGGTTCTATTGAGGGGACCCCCAAGCCTAATATGTCTTTCTGCCTGTTACCTAAAGGGTATTCCCGCTAATAGCTGTATATGCCTAAGAAATCCTAGAAATGTTTTTTCATAAGGGAAGTTTTAAAAAAACTGTAAACCTGGAAATGTTTTTTCATAAAGGAGGTTTTAAAAAAAAAAAAAAAAAAGACAAAGGTGCGGTACCTGTGTTTGTCCACTAGAGGCCGCTGTGGAACGTCTTTTTTCTTGGGACTATTCCTTCCATGGTGAAAGTCCAGGCAGATGAGTGAGCTCTCTATCAGGGAAGCTGCATTCCTCTGTCATGCTGCCAAGTAGTTTCCTTCCATCCCCGAGTCCTGGTGAAACAGGGACCCTGGCTCCTCTCCCTACATGGCGCCAAGAGCGCACACGTGCACGCGCGCGCGCGCGCACACATGCTTTCCTTTTATAAGGTTTAGCTTAAAAAAAGGGGGCGGAGCCTGGCGGATGACGCGCTCTGTGCGCCCAGCGCTTCTGCGCATGTGCGGGCGTCCCAGCAAGATAAAAGGACTCAGTCCACGCTGCTTGCTATGGACACAGAGCATGAAAAGGAGCTGGTAGCATGGTATAGGGGCTTACAGCGGGCGGTTGATACAGGCATCCCCAGAAAGACGCATTAGTAGACACCCACTGATGTACATAGCAGCAAATTGCATTAGACTATTTCAGTAAGGGGTGTATTGCGGCTGGAATACCTCAGCTTTGAACTAAGGAATATGCCGCCTAAAAAACTCCGAGATATACCTCTCAGGAAGTGTAGGGGGTCTCCATCGGGCTCTGAGGATCTGGAGCAGTCATCTGCACCCTCCTCCCCTGAGAAATCAGAGGTTAATACCCATAAGGAACCCCCGGGAGTGCCAGGTACTGCGGCTGTCCTCAGTCCACCTGCTCCTGCATATATAACAGAGGAGGTTTTTTCCTCAACTCTGGAGGGATTGGAGCAGAGATTGGCAGCATTGATCGCTTCTTCTCTACAGGAAAGAAAGCGCGCCAGATCTCCATCACCTCCATTAGAGTGCCTGTTGGCAGAGCAACAGTCCAAGGAAGGGACCGACCTACCTGAAGGGGATCAGGAGGAGGTTAGCTCTGTTTTTGAGGAATCGACAGTAGATGAACCATTTTCAGCATCGCAGACTGAAAGATTGTGGGTCCAGACCCTAACTGACATGGTTCGATCTGCATTTAAAATGCCTCTTGTTGAACCATCAACTACTGCTGTCTCCTCATTGGGGTCGCTAAAAGCTCCCCAGGTTAATTGCTCCTTTCCAATACATCCATTATTGGAAGGACTTATATACCAGGACTGGGAACATCCTGATAAACTATTTGTTCCGCCTAAAAGGTTTCCGGTGATCTATCCCATGGAGGAAAAGTTCACCCAGAGATGGAATGTTCCTACGGTGGATGCAGCCATCTCTTCTGTGAACAAATCACTGACATGTCCAGTAGATAATGTTCAAATGTTCAAAGATCCAGTGGATAAAAAATTGGAATCTTTATTAAAATCTGCTTTTTCCACAGCAGGGGCTGTTACACAGCCAGCAGTGGCAGCTATTGGGGTCTGCCAAGCTTTAAAGGATCAAATGAAAATGGTCCTGAGGGATTTGCCAGACCAGCAGGCCCAGGCTCTGGCTGATCTGCCTAGAGCATTATGCTTTGCGGTTGACGCCATCAAGGATTCTATCCATCAGGCCTCCCGCCTCACGCTGTCTTTGGTACATATGCGTAGGCTTCTGTGGCTCAAAAACTGGTCTGCTGAAGCTCCCTGTAAGAAGCTCTTAGTTAGCTTCCCATTTCATGGGGAACGCCTTTTTGGCGAAGACCTGGATAAGTATATCCAGAAGATTTCCAGTGGTAAAAGTACTCTCTTACCGAGTAAAAAGAGGTCTAGGGGTCCATCTTTTAAGAGGACTACCTCTCCTATCCCTGCGACGTCTGCTACTAAGCAGTTCCGACGGCCTCCTCGGTCAAACTCAGGAGGTAAAAATCAGGGACAGCCACAGGGTAATAAAAAGCCCTGGATCCGAAGAGGTACTAAACCAGCCTCCAAGTCAAGCCTATGAAGGGCTGCCCCCACTCAAACGGGTGGGGGGAAGACTTCAGTTGTTCGCAGAGACCTGGCGGGAGACGATCAAAGACAGATGGGTGCTCTCCGCAGTAACTCTGGGATACAAGTTGGAGTTAAAAGAGTCTCCTCCGTCCCATTTTATGTGGTCAGGCATGCCAAGAGACCCTCTAAAAAGAGGGTCTCTCCTATTGGCGTTAGAACAACTATTGCTCCAAGGAGTAATTATGGAGGTTCCTATGGAAGAGTGGGGGTTGGGTTTCTACTCAAACCTTTTCACAGTCCCGAAGCCAAACGGGGACATAAGACCCATATTGGACCTAAAGAGTCTAAACAAATTTCTAAACGTCCGGTCTTTCCGGATGGAGTCGATCCGATCGGTCACCGCTGCCCTACAAGGGGAGGAATGGTTAGCCTCGATCGACATCAAAGATGCTTACTTGCATGTTCCCATCTTTCCAGGTCATCAAAAATTCCTACGCTTTGCAGTAGAAGGGCGCCATTTTCAGTTCAGAGCCTTACCATTCGGTCTGGCCACAGCACCACGAGTGTTCACAAAAATTCTGGCCCCACTGTTGGCCGATCTAAGAACACGGGGTGTAACGATAATGGCATACCTAGACGACCTGTTGTTGATGGACCACTCAGTTGCCAAGCTAGAAGTGGTAATTGTCGATACAATCAAGTATCTAGAGTCTCATGGTTGGGTCATCAACCTGGACAAGTCAGCCCTACAGCCAGTGAAAAACCTGGTATATCTAGGGCTACGGCTGGATTCAGACCAGAGGAAGATTTTCTTACCTCTAGACAAGGTATCCTCTTTGAGGGCCTTGGTCCGTCTGCTTTGTGCAAAAAGACAGCCGTCCATACGCCTGTGCATGAGGCTGCTAGGAAAGATGGTAGCATCATTCGAAGCTGTACCATACGCCCAATTCCACTCAAGGAATTTACAAAGGGCCATATTGTCAGCCTGGAACTGAAAAGTTCAGGCTCTAGACTTCCCGATGGCTTTGTCCCCTTCCGTTCGGAAGAGTCTCTGCTGGTGGTTGATCCCCCAGAATCTCCAGAAGGGAAAACCCTTCAGCCCGATATCTTGGAAGGTGGTCACTACAGATGCCAGCCTTATAGGCTGGGGGGCAGTACTGGAGCAATGGTCTCTCCAGGGCAGATGGTCAAATGTAGTAAAAACCCTGCCCATCAATCTCTTAGAGATACGAGCAGCCCGGTACGCCCTAGTAGCCTGGACATCCAGACTCCAAGGGTCCCCTGTCAGAATTCAATCAGACAATGCCACAGCAGTGGCATATATCAATCATCAGGGAGGCACCAGGAGTCGTGCAGCCCAGAGGGAAGTAAGTCACATCCTGGAATGGGCAGAAAAGCATGTCCCATGTATATCAGCTGTCTTCATTCCAGGGGTGGAGAATTGGAAGGCGGACTTTCTGAGTCGCCAACAGTTATGCCCAGGGGAATGGTCCCTTCATCCCGAGGTCTTCCGAGCAATATGTCAGCGGTGGGGAACACCGGATGTAGATCTGCTAGCATCCAGATTCAACGCAAAGGTGGACAGATTTGTCTCCCGGACAAGGGATCCCCTCGCTTGCTGCTCGGATGCTCTGGTGTTCCCTTGGGATCAGTTCAGACTGATATATGCATTCCCTCCGCTACAATTGTTGCCTCGACTCCTTCGCAGAGTCAGGTTGGAGAAGAAGCCGGTGATCCTGGTGGCTCCAGCGTGGCCCCGAAGGGCCTGGTACGCGGAGATCATCAAAATGTCTGTGGGGAGTCCTTGGACCCTTCCACGTCGTCCGGACCTGCTTTCGCAAGGACCGATATACCACCCTTCCTTACTAACTCTAAGTTTAACGGCCTGGCTATTGAATCCCACATCCTAAAGAAGAGAGGTCTCTCTAACTCTGTGGTATCAACTATAATCAATGCCAGGAAGCCTGTATCCAGGCAGATCTACTATAGAGTTTGGAAGGCGTACATCACTTGGTGCGAGGCCAGAAAATGGCATCCACGTAAGTACGTTATAGGCAGAATTCTGGACTTCCTGCAGTGGGCTGTAGACAGGAAGTTTGCCTTAAGTACTATTAAGGGCCAGGTTTCGGCCTTGTCAATACTATTTCAAAGGCCCCTGGCTATGCATTCACTTGTCAAATCCTTTATGCAAGGTGTGACTCGTATTATTCCACCGATTAAGGCTCCCATATGCCCATGGGATCTAAATTTGGTTCTGTCGGTTCTGCAGAAGCAGCCATTTGAACCTTTGCGGCACATTTCCTTGGTTCTACTCACCAGGAAATTGATATTTTTAGTAGCCATATGCTCGGCTAGAAGAGTGTCGGAATTAGCCGCCATGTCCTGTAAAGAGCCATATCTGGTTATCCATAAGGACAGAATAGTATTACGTCCTCACCCAGCCTTTCTTCCTAAGGTGGTATCGAGGTTTCACTTGAACCAGGATGTGGTTCTTCCTTCTTTTTTCCCCAAACCAAGCTCGGTAGAGGAAAAGTTATTGCATTCTTTGGATGTAGTAAGAGCAGTTAAAGCTTATCTAGAAGCCACTGCTCAGATTCGTAGAACGGATTCTTTGTTTGTTCTGCCGGAAGGCCCCAGAAAGGGTCAGGCAGCATCAAAATCTACTTTAGCCAAGTGGATTCGACAGGTCATAATACAAGCCTATGGCTTGAGAAGTAGACCGCCTCCGTTCAAAGTTAGGGCGCACTCCACGAGAGCAGTTGGAACTTCATGGGCAGTGCATCACCAGGCCTCCCTGGCGCAAATTTGTAAGGCCGCAACATGGTCTTCAGTACACACGTTTACTAGGTTCTACCAGGTGGACGTTAGAAGTCAGGAGGATGTCGCCTTTGGGCGCAGTGTGTTGCAGGCCGCAAAAGATCCTCATGCCTGATGGCGCCCAGCTTATGTATGGTGTATCCCCCCCCTCATGTGGCATTGCTTTGGGACGTCCCACATAGTAATGACTATGCTGCTCTGTGTCCCGTGATGTATGAACAAGAAAGTAGGATTTTTAAAACAGCTTACCTGTAAAATCCTTTTCTTGGAGTACATCACGGGACACAGAGCTCCCACCCCTCTTTTGGGGACACGTATTGCTTTGCTACAAAACTGAGGTACTCCCGGATGGGAGGGGCTTATATAGGGGAGGGTACTTCCTGTTTTGGAAGTTGCCAGTGCCAGCACCTGAAGGTAATCTATATAACCCACATAGTAATGACTATGCTGCTCTGTGTCCCGTGATGTACTCCAAGAAAAGGATTTTACAGGTAAGCTGTTTTAAAAATCCTACTATTGTGACAGCAGGAAGGTAAAGTCACCTGGTTGCATCCAGGGGGGTAGATATATTTCGCCCAGATTCAGGCTTTACGCCGACTTATACAACTAGGTGGAGAGTTGTATAAGCCCAGCTGAAGCTTGTCAGCTCATTTAGGCCTCTATAAGAACTCCCAGCTTCATTAGGTGTTAGCTCATGCCTGGACCCAGACCTGTGTGGACTGTCTAGGGAGAGTGAACCCCTGTGCGGTGAGACAAAGCCTGTGTGGCTATTTGCTTGGACATTTAAAACCAGGGACTTAGGGACTAGGACAGCACTAGGCTGATCCCAGTTGTTAGTTAGGAAACCTGTATGTTTAGTCAGAGGTCAAGTTGACCAGGATTTATTTTGTTTATGTTTCTTTTGCTTTGCTGTGTTTTGTCACTGTAAATAGAAAATAAACCGCACCTTTTTGATTTTGAAAACCACAACCTCCGTTTGCTGGGCCTGTTTTTGTGTGGGGAGCCCATCCCGGGGGTCACACACACCCGCTGCCGAGCTAACCCCCTCACAGTTGGTGGAGAACCAGTGGCAGTTTTTTTTTTAAGCCAGCATGGAGGAGATACTGAAACAGCTGGCTCTAGCAAATGCCAATCAACAGCAGACAAATGCAGGTTTGCAAAAGAGCCTTGCAGCTCATCAACAGAGCCTTGCAGCTCAACAACAGAACTTCGCAGCCCAGCAGCAAGCTCATCAACAGAGCCTTGCAGCCCAGCAGCAAGCTCATCAACAGAGCCTTGCAGCCCAGCAGCAGACAAACGCAACTTTGCAACAGAGTCTGGAGGCTCAGCAACAAGCCCAGCAGCAATCTGAGGCCCGCTTCATAGACCTGTTGCAGAAGCAAGAGCAGAGACTACAACAACAGATGGAAGCAGTAATGCAGCAACGTCCGCAGACCAGTGAGGAAAGCCGTCCCACTAATACCGCGTCCTTTGGGGTGAGTCGTTTATTGACAAAAATGACTGGAGAGGATGATCCAGAGTAGGGATGAGCTTCGTGTTCGAGTCGAACATACGTTCGACTCGAACATCGGCTGTTCGATCGTTCGACGAAGATCGAACGATTTGGGCCGTTCGCGCCAAATTCGAGTGACGCGAACGGCCCACAATGCACTACGCCATCGCAGTGTCATCCAGGCGCTGTGATTGGCCAAGCATGCACTGTGACCCCGCATGCTTGGCCAATCACAGCGCCGGCAGCGAGGAGAGCAATGATTGGCCACAGGCAGGATGCCTGTGGCCAATTATTGCTGAGGGTGTTTAGTACACGCCCCACACTATAAAAGGCCGCCAGCACGGCGGCCTAGTGTAGTGTGTTCCGGAGCAGGGATAGAGCAGCATAGGCAGGGACAGTGACTGTTATTTCTTTCTTGCTTAACCTGGATTCCTTTAGTTTAGGGAAAGAGAAGGATAGGTAGGGAGAGTGTCAGTGTGTTTTGTGCTTGTGCTATAGTGTGCTTAAAAAAAACATTTATTCTAGGGACAGAAAACTGTAGGTAGGGACAGTGTCAGTTTCTTTCACTCTGCAAGTCCTTGTTTCCAGGGACCTGGAAGGACAGTGAGTGAATTGTCCTTGTGCTATATTGTGCTTAAAAAAACATTTATTCTAGGGACAGAAAACTGTAGGTAGGGAGAGTGTCAGTTTCTTTCACTCTGCAAGTCCTTGTTTCCAGGGACCTGTAAGGACAGTGAGTGAATTGTCCTTGTGCTATATTGTGATTAAAAAAAACATTTTTTCTAGGGACAGAAAACTGTAGGTAGGGAGAGTGTTTTTTTTCTTTCACTCTGCAAGTCCTTGTTTCCAGGGACCTGGAAGGACAGTGAGTGAATTGTCCTTGTGCTATATTGTGCTTAAAAAAAAAAAATTTTTCTAGGGACAGAAAACTGTAGGTAGGGAGAGTGTTTTTTTTTTTTTCACTCTGCAAGTCCTTGTTTCCAGGGACCTGTAAGGACAGTGAGTGAATTGTCCTTGTGCTATATTGTGCTTAAAAAAAACATTTATTCTAGGGACAGAAAACTGTAGGTAGGGAGAGTGTCAGTTTATTTCACTCTGCAAGTCCTTGTTTCCAGGGACCTGTAAGGACAGTGAGTGAATTGTCCTTGTGCTATATTGTGATTAAAAAAAACATTTTTTCTAGGGACAGAAAACTGTAGGTAGGGAGAGTGTTTTTTTTCTTTCACTCTGCAAGTCCTTATTTCCAGGGACCTGGAAGGACAGTGAGTGAATTGTCCTTGTGCTATATTGTGCTTAAAAAAAACATTTATTCTAGGGACAGAAAACTGTAGGAAGGGAGAGTGTCAGTTTATTTCACTCTGCAAGTCCTTGTTTCCAGGGACCTGTAAGGACAGTGAGTGAATTGTCCTTGTGCTATATTGTGATTAAGAAAAACATTTTTTCTAGGGACAGAAAACTGTAGGTAGGGAGAGTGTTTTTTTTCTTTCACTCTGCAAGTCCTTGTTTCCAGGGACCTGGAAGGACAGTGAGTGAATTCTCCTTGTGCTATATTGTGCTTAAAAAAAACATTAATTCTAGGGACAGAAAACTGTAGGTAGGGAGAGTGTCAGTTTTTTTCACTCTGCAAGTCCTTGTTTCCAGGGACCTGTAAGGACAGTGAGTGAATTGTCCTTGTGCTATATTGTGCTTAAAAAAAACATTTATTCTAGGGACAGAAAACTGTAGGTAGGGAGAGTGTTTATTTTCTTTCACTCTGCAAGTCCTTGTTTCCAGGGACCTGTAAGGACAGTGAGTGAATTGTCCTTGTGCTATATTGTGATTAAAAAAAACATTTATTCTAGGGACAGAAAACTGTAGGTAGGGAGAGTGTCAGTTTATTTCACTCTGCAAGTCCTTGTTTCCAGGGACCTGTAAGGACAGTGAGTGAATTGTCCTTGTGCTATATTGTGATTAAAAAAAACATTTTTTCTAGGGACAGAAAACTGTAGGTAGGGAGAGTGTTTTTTTTCTTTCACTCTGCAAGTCCTTGTTTCCAGGGACCTGTAAGGACAGTGAGTGAATTGTCCTTGTGCTATATTGTGATTAAAAAAAACATTTTTTCTAGGGACAGAAAACTGTAGGTAGGGAGAGTGTTTTTTTTCTTTCACTCTGCAAGTCCTTGTTTCCAGGGACCTGTAAGGACAGTGAGTGAATTGTCCTTGTGCTATATTGTGCTTAAAAAAACATTTATTCTAGGGACAGAAAACTGTAGGTAGGGAGAGTGTCAGTTTATTTCACTCTGCAAGTCCTTGTTTCCAGGGACCTGTAAGGACAGTGAGTGAATTGTTCTTGTGCTATATTGTGATTAAAAAAAACATTTTTTCTAGGGACAGAAAACTGTAGGTAGGGAGAGTGTCAGTTTATTTCACTCTGCAAGTCCTTGTTTCCAGGGACCTGTAAGGACAGTGAGTGAATTGTTCTTGTGCTATATTGTGATTAAAAAAAACATTTTTTCTAGGGACAGAAAACTGTAGGTAGGGAGAGTGTTTTTTTTCTTTCACTCTGCAAGTCCTTGTTTCCAGGGACCTGTAAGGACAGTGAGTGAATTGTCCTTGTGCTATATTGTGCTTAAAAAAAACATTTATTCTAGGGACAGAAAACTGTAGGTAGGGAGAGTGTCAGTTTATTTCACTCTGCAAGTCCTTGTTTCCAGGGACCTGTAAGGACAGTGAGTGAATTGTCCTTGTGCTATATTGTGATTAAAAAAACATTTTTTCTAGGGACAGAAAACTGTAGGTAGGGAGAGTGTTTTTTTTCTTTCACTCTGCAAGTCCTTGTTTCCAGGGACCTGTAAGGACAGTGAGTGAATTGTCCTTGTGCTATATTGTGCTTAAAAAAAACATTTATTCTAGGGACAGAAAACTGTAGGTAGGGAGAGTGTCAGTTTATTTCACTCTGCAAGTCCTTGTTTCCAGGGACCTGTAAGGACAGTGAGTGAATTGTCCTTGTGCTATATTGTGATTAAAAAAAACATTTTTTCTAGGGACAGAAAACTGTAGGTAGGGAGAGTGTTTTTTTTCTTTCACTCTGCAAGTCCTTGTTTCCAGGGACCTGTAAGGACAGTGAGTGAATTGTCCTTGTGCTATATTGTGATTAAAAAAAACATTTTTTCTAGGGACAGAAAACTGTAGGTAGGGAGAGTGTTTTTTTTCTTTCACTCTGCAAGTCCTTGTTTCCAGGGACCTGGAAGGACAGTGAGTGAATTGTCCTTGTGCTATATTGTGCTTAAAAAAAACATTTATTCTAGGGACAGAAAACTGTAGGTAGGGAGAGTGTCAGTTTATTTCACTCTGCAAGTCCTTGTTTCCAGGGACCTGTAAGGACAGTGAGTGAATTGTCCTTGTGCTATATTGTGATTAAAAAAAACATTTTTTCTAGGGACAGAAAACTGTAGGTAGGGAGAGTGTTTTTTTTCTTTCACTCTGCAAGTCCTTGTTTCCAGGGACCTGGAAGGACAGTGAGTGAATTGTCCTTGTGCTATATTGTGCTTAAAAAAAACATTTATTCTAGGGACAGAAAATTGTAGGTAGGGAGAGTGTCAGTTTATTTCACTCTGCAAGTCCTTGTTTCCAGGGACCTGTAAGGACAGTGAGTGAATTGTCCTTGTGCTATATTGTGATTAAAAAAAACATTTTTTCTAGGGACAGAAAACTGTAGGTAGGGAGAGTGTTTTTTTTCTTTCACTCTGCAAGTCCTTGTTTCCAGGGACCTGGAAGGACAGTGAGTGAATTCTCCTTGTGCTATATTGTGCTTAAAAAAAACATTAATTCTAGGGACAGAAAACTGTAGGTAGGGAGAGTGTCAGTTTTTTTCACTCTGCAAGTCCTTGTTTCCAGGGACCTGTAAGGACAGTGAGTGAATTGTCCTTGTGCTATATTGTGCTTAAAAAAAACATTTATTCTAGGGACAGAAAACTGTAGGTAGGGAGAGTGTTTATTTTCTTTCACTCTGCAAGTCCTTGTTTCCAGGGACCTGTAAGGACAGTGAGTGAATTGTCCTTGTGCTATATTGTGATTAAAAAAAACATTTATTCTAGGGACAGAAAACTGTAGGTAGGGAGAGTGTCAGTTTATTTCACTCTGCAAGTCCTTGTTTCCAGGGACCTGTAAGGACAGTGAGTGAATTGTTCTTGTGCTATATTGTGATTAAAAAAAACATTTTTTCTAGGGACAGAAAACTGTAGGTAGGGAGAGTGTCAGTTTATTTCACTCTGCAAGTCCTTGTTTCCAGGGACCTGTAAGGACAGTGAGTGAATTGTTCTTGTGCTATATTGTGATTAAAAAAAACATTTTTTCTAGGGACAGAAAACTGTAGGTAGGGAGAGTGTTTTTTTTCTTTCACTCTGCAAGTCCTTGTTTCCAGGGACCTGTAAGGACAGTGAGTGAATTGTCCTTGTGCTATATTGTGCTTAAAAAAAACATTTATTCTAGGGACAGAAAACTGTAGGTAGGGAGAGTGTCAGTTTATTTCACTCTGCAAGTCCTTGTTTCCAGGGACCTGTAAGGACAGTGAGTGAATTGTCCTTGTGCTATATTGTGATTAAAAAAAACATTTTTTCTAGGGACAGAAAACTGTAGGTAGGGAGAGTGTTTTTTTTCTTTCACTCTGCAAGTCCTTGTTTCCAGGGACCTGTAAGGACAGTGAGTGAATTGTCCTTGTGCTATATTGTGCTTAAAAAAAACATTTATTCTAGGGACAGTAAACTGTAGGTAGGGAGAGTGTCAGTTTATTTCACTCTGCAAGTCCTTGTTTCCAGGGACCTGTAAGGACAGTGAGTGAATTGTCCTTGTGCTATATTGTGATTAAAAAAAACATTTTTTCTAGGGACAGAAAACTGTAGGTAGGGAGAGTGTTTTTTTTCTTTCACTCTGCAAGTCCTTGTTTCCAGGGACCTGTAAGGACAGTGAGTGAATTGTCCTTGTGCTATATTGTGATTAAAAAAAACATTTTTTCTAGGGACAGAAAACTGTAGGTAGGGAGAGTGTTTTTTTTCTTTCACTCTGCAAGTCCTTGTTTCCAGGGACCTGGAAGGACAGTGAGTGAATTGTCCTTGTGCTATATTGTGCTTAAAAAAAACATTTATTCTAGGGACAGAAAACTGTAGGTAGGGAGAGTGTCAGTTTATTTCACTCTGCAAGTCCTTGTTTCCAGGGACCTGTAAGGACAGTGAGTGAATTGTCCTTGTGCTATATTGTGATTAAAAAAAACATTTTTTCTAGGGACAGAAAACTGTAGGTAGGGAGAGTGTTTTTTTTCTTTCACTCTGCAAGTCCTTGTTTCCAGGGACCTGGAAGGACAGTGAGTGAATTGTCCTTGTGCTATATTGTGCTTAAAAAAACATTTATTCTAGGGACAGAAAATTGTAGGTAGGGAGAGTGTCAGTTTATTTCACTCTGCAAGTCCTTGTTTCCAGGGACCTGTAAGGACAGTGAGTGAATTGTCCTTGTGCTATATTGTGATTAAAAAAAACATTTTTTCTAGGGACAGAAAACTGTAGGTAGGGAGAGTGTTTTTTTTCTTTCACTCTGCAAGTCCTTGTTTCCAGGGACCTGGAAGGACAGTGAGTGAATTCTCCTTGTGCTATATTGTGCTTAAAAAAAACATTAATTCTAGGGACAGAAAACTGTAGGTAGGGAGAGTGTCAGTTTTTTTCACTCTGCAAGTCCTTGTTTCCAGGGACCTGTAAGGACAGTGAGTGAATTGTCCTTGTGCTATATTGTGCTTAAAAAAAACATTTATTCTAGGGACAGAAAACTGTAGGTAGGGAGAGTGTTTATTTTCTTTCACTCTGCAAGTCCTTGTTTCCAGGGACCTGTAAGGACAGTGAGTGAATTGTCCTTGTGCTATATTGTGATTAAAAAAAACATTTATTCTAGGGACAGAAAACTGTAGGTAGGGAGAGTGTCAGTTTATTTCACTCTGCAAGTCCTTGTTTCCAGGGACCTGTAAGGACAGTGAGTGAATTGTCCTTGTGCTATATTGTGATTAAAAAAAACATTTTTTCTAGGGACAGAAAACTGTAGGTAGGGAGAGTGTTTTTTTTCTTTCACTCTGCAAGTCCTTGTTTCCAGGGACCTGTAAGGACAGTGAGTGAATTGTCCTTGTGCTATATTGTGATTAAAAAAAACATTTTTTCTAGGGACAGAAAACTGTAGGTAGGGAGAGTGTTTTTTTTCTTTCACTCTGCAAGTCCTTGTTTCCAGGGACCTGTAAGGACAGTGAGTGAATTGTCCTTGTGCTATATTGTGCTTAAAAAAAACATTTATTCTAGGGACAGAAAACTGTAGGTAGGGAGAGTGTCAGTTTATTTCACTCTGCAAGTCCTTGTTTCCAGGGACCTGTAAGGACAGTGAGTGAATTGTTCTTGTGCTATATTGTGATTAAAAAAAACATTTTTTCTAGGGACAGAAAACTGTAGGTAGGGAGAGTGTCAGTTTATTTCACTCTGCAAGTCCTTGTTTCCAGGGACCTGTAAGGACAGTGAGTGAATTGTTCTTGTGCTATATTGTGATTAAAAAAAACATTTTTTCTAGGGACAGAAAACTGTAGGTAGGGAGAGTGTTTTTTTTCTTTCACTCTGCAAGTCCTTGTTTCCAGGGACCTGTAAGGACAGTGAGTGAATTGTCCTTGTGCTATATTGTGCTTAAAAAAAACATTTATTCTAGGGACAGAAAACTGTAGGTAGGGAGAGTGTCAGTTTATTTCACTCTGCAAGTCCTTGTTTCCAGGGACCTGTAAGGACAGTGAGTGAATTGTCCTTGTGCTATATTGTGATTAAAAAAAACATTTTTTCTAGGGACAGAAAACTGTAGGTAGGGAGAGTGTTTTTTTTCTTTCACTCTGCAAGTCCTTGTTTCCAGGGACCTGTAAGGACAGTGAGTGAATTGTCCTTGTGCTATATTGTGCTTAAAAAAAACATTTATTCTAGGGACAGAAAACTGTAGGTAGGGAGAGTGTCAGTTTATTTCACTCTGCAAGTCCTTGTTTCCAGGGACCTGTAAGGACAGTGAGTGAATTGTCCTTGTGCTATATTGTGATTAAAAAAAACATTTTTTCTAGGGACAGAAAACTGTAGGTAGGGAGAGTGTTTTTTTTCTTTCACTCTGCAAGTCCTTGTTTCCAGGGACCTGTAAGGACAGTGAGTGAATTGTCCTTGTGCTATATTGTGATTAAAAAAAACATTTTTTCTAGGGACAGAAAACTGTAGGTAGGGAGAGTGTTTTTTTTCTTTCACTCTGCAAGTCCTTGTTTCCAGGGACCTGGAAGGACAGTGAGTGAATTGTCCTTGTGCTATATTGTGCTTAAAAAAAACATTTATTCTAGGGACAGAAAACTGTAGGTAGGGAGAGTGTCAGTTTATTTCACTCTGCAAGTCCTTGTTTCCAGGGACCTGTAAGGACAGTGAGTGAATTGTCCTTGTGCTATATTGTGATTAAAAAAAACATTTTTTCTAGGGACAGAAAACTGTAGGTAGGGAGAGTGTTTTTTTTCTTTCACTCTGCAAGTCCTTGTTTCCAGGGACCTGGAAGGACAGTGAGTGAATTGTCCTTGTGCTATATTGTGATTAAAAAAAACATTTTTTCTAGGGACAGAAAACTGTAGGTAGGGAGAGTGTCAGTTTATTTCACTCTGCAAGTCCTTGTTTCCAGGGACCTGTAAGGACAGTGAGTGAATTGTTCTTGTGCTATATTGTGATTAAAAAAAACATTTTTTCTAGGGACAGAAAACTGTAGGTAGGGAGAGTGTTTTTTTTCTTTCACTCTGCAAGTCCTTGTTTCCAGGGACCTGTAAGGACAGTGAGTGAATTGTCCTTGTGCTATATTGTGCTTAAAAAAAACATTTATTCTAGGGACAGAAAACTGTAGGTAGGGAGAGTGTCAGTTTCTTTCACTGTGAAAGTCCTTGTTTCAAGGGACAGAGAAGGACACCTGAAGGTAGCCCTTATTGCTTTTTTCCCATCTCCCTGCAGGCCATCTATTAGAATGTCTGGAAGGCAAACAAGGAGAGGCAGACAGTCAGGAGGCAATAAAAGAGGGCAAGCAGGCTCTGTGTCTGGGGGCAACAGTGCTGGTCGTGGACGCGGTGCATTGTCATCAGCACATGGCCATGGGACACGCTTGTCCTTCTTTTCGGCAGCTGGACATGTTGAGCCACATCATGCCGAAGACTTGGTAGAGTGGATGACCAAGCCCTCCTCCTCCTCCTCATCCTCTCTCACCCAGGCTCAGGGTACTGGAAAAGCAGCTGCCAAAGCGTCGTCTTCCCTGGTATCAATGTCAGACAAATCATCAGTCACTCCTTCCCTAGACCCACCATGTCCTCCTCCTGAGGAGTCCCCCGAACTGTTTCAGCACAGTGTTGGGTACATGCTCCAGGAGGATGCCCAGCGTTTCGAAGGGTCTGATGATGAAACCCAGCTAGAGGAAGGCAGTAGCGTGAGAGCAGACAGAGGGGATGCTCAAGAAGGACACCAATCTGGCAGTCATGTTCCAGCAGCTGCAGCATACTGCCAGATTGGCTCCAGTGATGAGGAGGGAGGGGATGATGAGGTCACTGACTCCACGTGGGTGCCTAATAGGAGAGAGGAGGAGGAGGAGGAGGATGAGGAGGAGGCACATCTCCAACGAGGCAGGATGCCCTTTGGTGGCCAGCGTAAGGGCAGTACACCGACGGAATCACACCGCAGAGCTCCGCCTGTGCAGGGCGCTGCCTCTGCCCGTCATTCAAAAAGTTCTTTGGTGTGGGCCTTTTTTGAGGCTAGTGCATCAGATCGCACAGCTGCTGTTTGCAACATATGTCTCAAGCGTATATCGCGTGGCCAAAACATCAGCCGCTTGGGTACCACATGCCTGACCAGACATATGTTGACCTGCCATGCAGCTCGTTGGCAAGCCTACCTCAAAGACCCACACCAAAGAACAAAGCGGACCTCTCCTTGCACCGCATCAGCTGGGATCTCCAACCCCACTATAACTTCAGTCCTCTCTGAAACATGCACTGAGAGGAATGAAGGTGTAGAATTAGGTGTGTCACAGCCAAGTACTTGCGGCCACTCTGCTAGCAGTACACCGACGTCCGATTCTAGCAGGCAAATTTCCCTGCCCCAGCTGCTGGACCGTCGAAAGAAGTTCACTCCCAGCCATCCACATGCCCAGCGGTTGAATGCTAGCTTGGCTAAATTGCTAGCGCTTCAACTGCTGCCTTTTCAGTTGGTAGACTCGGCCCCCTTCCGTGAGTTTGTGCAATGTGCGGTTCCTCAGTGGCAGGTTCCCAAACGCCACTTTTTCTCACGGAAGGCTATTCCGGCTCTCTACCGGCATGTGGAAGGCAATGTCTTGGCCTCGCTGGACAGGGCGGTCAGCGGTAAGGTGCATATTACCGCTGACTCATGGTCCAGCAGGCATGGACAGGGACGTTACCTTTCTTTCACGGCCCATTGGGTCACTCTTTTGGCAGCTGGGAAGGATGCAGGACAAGGTGCAGTAGTGTTGGAGGTTGTCCCACCGCCACGCCTCCAAAATGCTACTACTGGTTGTGACACACCTCTCTCCTCCACCCCCTCCTCTTCTTCTTCCTCCATGGCCTCTTCCTGTGGTTTGTCCTATGAACCAGCGGTGCTCCGTAGCCGTTCACGGGGCTACGCAAGTACGCAGGCAAAAAGATGCCATGCCGTGCTTGCGCTGGTGTGTTTGGGGGACAGAAGCCACACTGGGGCAGAGGTCCTGTCTGCTCTGCAGGGCCAGGCCGAGAGGTGGTTGACGCCACGCCAGCTTAAGCCAGGAATGGTGGTTTGCGACAATGGCACCAACCTCCTCTCCGCCCTCCGACAGGGACAACTGACCCATGTGCCCTGTGTGGCTCACGTCCTTAACCTGGTGGTGCAGCGGTTCTTGGGCAGGTACCCGGGCTTACAGGATGTCCTGAGGCAGGCCAGGAAAGTCTGTGTGCATTTCCGCAGATCTTATAATGCCAGTGCTCGCCTGGCTGAGCTGCAAAAGGAGTTGAACCTGCCCAAGAACCGCCTTATATGTGACATGCCCACCAGGTGGAACTCAACGTTGGCCATGCTGCAGCGGCTGCACACGCAGCAGAGGGCCATCAATGAGTACCTGTGCGACTACGGCACCAGGACAGGGTCAGGGGAGCTTGGTTTTTTTTCTCCACGCCAGTGGGGCATGATCAGGGATGCATGCACTGTCCTGGCACCATTTGAGGAGGCCACGAGGATGGTGAGCAGTGACAGTGCATGCATCAGTGACACTGTACCTCTTGTCCACCTGTTGGAGCACACGCTGCGTGGAATAATGGACAGGGCACTTGAGGCAGAACAGAGGCAGGAAGAGGAGGACTTCCTTGCCTCTCAAGGCCCCCTTTACCCAGACAGTGTTCCTTCTGTCCCACCCATCGCACAGGAAGAGGAGGAGGAGGAGGAGGAGGAGGAGGAGGATTGTGTCAGCATGGAGGTGGAGGCTGGCACTCAGCATCATCAGCAGCAGTCTTTTAGGGATGATTTACAGTCCCAAGAAACCAGTGGACTTGTACGTGGCTGGGAGGAGGTGGCTGCGGATCATGTCGTCCTTAGTGACCCAGAGGACTCCGGAGCGAATGCCTCAGCAAACCTACGCTGCATGGCCTCCCTGATCCTGCAAAGTCTGCGGAAGGATCCTCGTATTCTTCGGATCAAGGAGAGGGACCATTACTGGCTGGCCACTCTCCTTGATCCACGGTACAAGGGTAAGGTTGCGGACCTTATGTTACCGTCGCAGAGGGAGCAGAGGATGAGACAACTCCGGGAGGCCTTGCAGAAAGGTCTGTGCAACGCGTTCCCAGAGACTGGGAGGTTACAAACTCCTGGTCCTGGACAACGAGTTGCTGAGGCTTCGGCCAGTCAAAGAAGGAGCGGTGGGGAAGGTGGCCGTCTGACCGATGCGTTCAGACAATTCTTTAGTCCGCAGCCCCAAAGTATGATCGGTTCCAGCAACCATCGCCAGCGTCTGATAAACATGGTGCAGGAATATCTAGGGGCAAGGTCAGACTTGGACACCTTTCCCACCGAAAATCCTCTGGCTTACTGGGTCTTGAGGATGGATCACTGGCCAGAGCTTGCACAGTATGCAATTGAGCTACTGGCCTGTCCTGCATCCAGCGTTCTTTCGGAACGCACATTCAGTGCTGCTGGAGGATTTGTCACGGATCACAGGGTGCGCCTGTCCACCGACTCGGTTGATCGACTGACTTTCATCAAGATGAACCAGTCTTGGATCACCACCAGCTACCACACACCTGATGCTGATATAACAGACTAATTGATTTTAACATGTCACATCCCTTCAAGACTGATGCTGATGCTGAGTGCCTGTGCTGTTATGTTGACTGGCTATCCTCCTCCTCCGAGTCCTCAATGATACGATTGATGATGATAGCTTGGAAGATCATTTTTGTTTATGGGTGCCGCCACCAGTGGCTAAGGCCCAATTTTTCAGCCCCTGTTTTACAGGGGTGTGTAATTACAATTTTTTTAGCAATAATTTGCCATAGGGCTCATTGCTGTGCTCCAAGTACAGTATCTGTGAGGGGTTGGAGTGTTGTGGCACCAGTGCCTAAGGCCCAATTTTTCAGCCCCTGTTCAACAGGGGCATGCAATTACAATTCTTGATCTAATAATTCACAGCAGGGTCCATTGCTGCACCCACCAAGAGTAACTCTGAGGGCTTACAGTCTTGTGGCAACGCCACCACCACCACCACCACGAAAGGCCCAATTTTTCAGCCCCTGTTCAAAAGGGGCATGTAATTACAATTCTTGATCTAATAATTCACAGCAGGGCCCATTGCTGCACCCACCAAGAGTAACTGTCAGGGCTTACAGTGTTGTGGCACCAGCACCACCATCAAAGCCCCAATTTTTACTACCACTGTTCAACAATTATATGTAATTAAAATTCCTGATATAATAGTTGACAGCAGGGCGTTCCAGCACCAACCAAGAGTAACTGAGTGCTTACAGTGTTGTGCCAACACCAACAACTAAGGGGCCTATTTCTGCAGAGTATATACGGCAGGTCCCTACTTTCAAACATCCAACTTACAAACGACTCCTACTTGCAAACGAAAGAAGACAACAGGAAGTGAGAGGAAATCTACCCCTAGAAAGGAAAATTCTCTCCTGTAAGAATAAATATGGGAGAAAGGGGTCTCATCTGTACTGATGCTTTATCAGCAATCCTTGTTTCAAGAAAAACACCACATTTCAAAAACAGTTGTCATTGGGACGGAAAGTGAGGTGAAATGTTCTGAACAGGGGCACAGACAGCAAAACAAATGTTACAGGGGTGATAACCCTTACCTATGTTTCCCAAAAAGTTTAAAAATAGATTTTTGGGCTGGAGCTACACTTCAACAATGTACCTGTTCAAAATTACAAACACATTCTACATAAGAACAAACCTACAGTCCCTGTCTTGTATGCACCGCCTGTATACGGCTGTTCAGAGTATATAGGGCCTTTTTTATTTTATGTGCGGGGTTCCCCTTAATATCCATACAAGACCCAAAGGGGCTGGTAATGGGCTGGGGTAGGGGGGGGGTCATGGGGTAGCTATGCCATTTTTCTTAAAGAATTTCATCCATATTACCGGGACCAGACATTACATTAAAGCCGCAAGCAGTTTTAAATGGCTTTTTTTTCCTTTAGAAGTGTCATTTTGTGCAGGGACAGTTCTAAACACGGGAAACACGTGGCACTTCACAGGCATACTTTAGACACCCCCCAGGTACGATATTTAAAGGAATATTTGACTTTTTTTTTTTCACTTTATGCATCATTAAAATGACTGCTCCCGAAAAACGACCGTTTTTAAAACTTCTTTTTGCATTGATACATGTCCCCTGGTGCACAACCCGGGTTCCCAAACCCTATTTATGACAATAACATGCATAATAGTTGTTATAATTAGCACTTTAGAATTCGAACGTTCGCATCCATTGTATTTAATAGGGTTCTAATGTTCGTTCGAACTTTCGGTCCGTTCGCGGGTTCTGGTGCGAACCGAACCCGGGGGTGTTCGGCTCATCACTAATCCAGAGGTATTTTTGACCACATTTGAAAGGACCGCTGAAAGAGAAAAGTGGCCTGAGGAGCAGTGGGCTGGACTGGTGGCTCCTCTGTTAACTGGTGAATCGCAGAAAGCTTACTATGACCTAGAGCCTAACCAAGCAAAAGACTATGTGATGCTAAAAGCTGAAATATTGGCAAGGCTGGGTGTCACCCTGGCTGTCCGGGCTCAGCGTGTGCATAACTGGACTTTCCAGCTTGGAAAACCCCCCAGGTCTCAAATGTATGATCTCATTCACCTGAGCAGAAAGTGGCTACAGCCAGAGACTTTGTCCGCACCAAAGATTGTGGAACGTGTTGTAATGGATCGGTTTTTGAGAGCTCTTCCTACTGCCATCCAAAAGTGGGTAAGCCATGGAGACCCAGAGACGGCCGATGGTCTTGTGGATCGTGTGGAGAAATACTTGGCTACAGAGAACCTGACGGCCTCTTCCAGAGACACTCGGACTTTCCACCCTAAGACCAGACCATCCCCAGGGGCGGATAAGAGGATTCCAAGGGGTGAGGGTGGAGAGAGTGAGAGGGTGGGAGCTCTACCCCAAGTTTGGCGAGAACAGCCTGGGAAATCAGCGGCTCAAGAGGCGGCAAGAAGGATCGTTTGCTACCGCTGCCGGCAAGCGGGACATATTGCAGCCAATTGCCCGGTTGTGGAGGAACCCATGCAGTGTGACTTTCTGACGGGCAGACGTCAGTCGCTGTGTGCGACAGTCGCATGCACTGCCATTCGAGGAACTGAGAAACATTTATGCAAAATGTGTGTTAATGGTAGAAATGTTGTGGTATTGCTGGATTCAGGTAGCCTTGTGACCCTGATAAAGGCTGAGTTAGTTAAAACAGAGGTCTCTGGGAATAGCAAGGTAGCTGTTATTTGTGTGCATGGGGACACCCGAGAGTATCCAGTGACTACAGTGTGTTTCGAGACCCCCAAAGGTACCCTCTCTCATCCAGTGGGCTTAGTATCTCAGTTACCGCATGACGCCATTGTGGGAAGGGATTTTCCGAAGTTCTGGGAACTGTGGGATGATCCTGAGCCCCCCACTGGTGCCCCTATGTACCAGGAATGTGATAGCCAGAACTCCCCTGAGAGTGGTGAGGACTCTCCGGAATTTCCCTTATCAGTATTGGCAGGGGAGACTCAAGAAACTGGAGAGGAGCCCACCTCCTCAGACGAAAACCTACCGTCTGTGGAGTTTTCTGATCTTGAGGTTCACAGGGAAAACTTTGCCACAGAACAGTTGAAAGACCCCGCCCTAATAAAGGCACGGGAAAACGTAGTGAAAATAGATGGCGAGTTAGTGAACCCAGATAATACCTGCACTTACCCATACTTCAGCGTAGAGAAGGACCTACTGTATCGGGTGGCAAAAAGGGCAGAAGAAACCGTTGAGCAGCTTGTGGTGCCCAAACCTTACAGGAAGTTGGTGTTGGAGTTGGCCCATGGGCACATTCTTGGAGGTCATCTGGGGACAGAGAAAACCCGAGAGAGGGTATTACAGAGATTCTATTGGCCGGGGGTGATGAAGGACATAGAAAATTATTGTTCCTCCTGCCCTGTGTGTCAGAGGTCGGCCCCGATGCCACATTTCCGTAGCCCGCTGGTCCCTCTACCCATCATTGAGGTCCCGTTTGAGAGGATCGCCATGGATTTGGTAGGTCCTATAATCAAGTCCGCTAGGGGGCACCAGTACATATTAGTTATAATGAACTATGCCACCCGTTATCCAGAAGCGATCCCTCTCCGAAATACCTCGGCCAAAACCATAGCCAAAGAGCTATCTCTTGTGTTTAGCCGGGTGGGTATTTGTAAAGAACTGCTTACGGACCAAGGTACACCCTTTATGTCCCGGGTTATGAAGGAGCTGTGTAAATTGTTCAAAGTGACGCAATTACGTACATCTGTGTATCACCCCCAAACCGATGGGCTGGTTGAAAGATTCAACAAAACCCTAAAACAAATGTTGAAGAAAGTGGTGGATAGAGATGGAAAGGATTGGGACTGTCTACTTCCTTATCTGATGTTTGCTATTAGGGAGGTGCCCCAATCCTCTACGGGATTCTCCCCCTTTGAGTTACTGTATGGGAGACACCCAAGAGGGCTGTTGGATATTGCCAAGGAAACTTGGGAAAGTGAGAGTTCTCCCCACAGGAGTGTGATTGAGCATGTCGCCCTGATGCAAGACCGAATTGCACAGGTAATGCCCATCGTGAAGGAACATTTGGCCCAAGCGCAGTTAGCACAGCAGAGAGTGTACAACCGTGGAGCCAAGACCCGTACCTTTTCCCCGGGGGATAGGATACTGGTACTTGTCCCTACGGTTGAAAGTAAATTCCTTGCCAAATGGCAAGGCCCCTACGAGATAATGGAAAAAGTGAGCGAAGTGAATTACAAGGTCAGACAACCAGGAAGGCGAAAGCCCGAACAGATCTATCACGTTAATCTGTTGAAAGCCTGGAGGGATAGAGAGTCCCTAGTCGCAGACACTTGGTCACCAGCTCAAACTGGTTGCGTGATTCCTGAGGTTGGAATAGCAGCCACCTTGTCACAACCCCAACAACAGGAGGTTAAGGAGTTTGTGCTTCGCAACAAGGAGGTATTCTCTGAGCTGCCGGGACAAACATCTGGGGTAGAGCATGACATCATTACCCCGCCCGGTGAAAGGGTGAAGTTAAAACCCTATCGGATCCCAGAGGCCCGACGGGAGGCAATACGGGAGGAAGTACAGAAAATGCTGAACTTAGGGGTGATAGAGGAGTCCCAAAGTGATTGGTCTAGTCCCATTGTGTTGGTGCCTAAACCGGATGGGAGCTGGCGATTTTGTAACGATTTTCGTCAGTTGAACAAAGTTACAAAATTTGACACCTACCCCATGCCACGTATAGATGAGTTGATCGACCGGCTGGGAACAGCCCGATACATGACGACTCTTGACCTCACAAAAGGGTATTGGCAAATCCCCCTGGCCAAGTCGGCCAAAGAGAAAACCGCATTTGTAACCCCAGACGGGGCATTCCAATATAAAAGAATGCCGTTCAGGTTACAGAATGCGCCGGCCACATTCCAGCGGAAAATGGACCAGATGCTGAGGCCCCATCGGAAGTATGCTGCGGCTTACCTGGATGACGTAATTGTCCATAGCACAGATTGGGCCTCACATCTGCCAAAAGTGCAAGCAGTCCTGGACTCTGTTCGGGAAGCGGGGTTTACGGCTAACCCCAAGAAGTGTACCATTGGGCAGGAGGAGGCCAAATATCTTGGGTACACCATTGGGAGGGGAGTAATAAAACCCCAACTCAACAAAGTCGAGGCCATCCAGAGTTGGCCACGTCCCAACAGCAAGAAGCAGGTACGAGCCTTTCTGGGAATCGCTGGGTATTATCGGCGATTCATTCCCCACTTTGCTTCTAAGGCTGTGCCCCTAACCAACCTGACGAAGGGGAAAGGGTCGGTCATGATTAAATGGACCCCCGAGGCTGAGGCAGCATTCCAATTCTTGAAACAAGCCTTATGTAGCCAGCCAGTGTTGTACTCACCCGACTTCTCTAAAGACTTTGTCGTACAAAGTGATGCGTCAGATGTGGGGTTAGGAGCAGTATTGTCCCAGGTCTGGAACGGGGAAGAGCACCCAGTCATTTACCTCAGCAGGAAGTTGAAGTCCCATGAGGTAAATTACGCCACCGTTGAAAAGGAGTGTTTAGCGGTGAAGTGGGCTCTAGATTCCCTTCGGTACTACCTGCTAGGTAGGCACTTTGACATGGTTACGGATCACGCTCCGTTAAAGTGGATGGCTCAAAACAAGGAAACAAATAGAAGAGTGAATAGGTGGTTCCTGGCCCTCCAGGAATTCAACTTCACAGTAAAGCATCGCCCTGGCGTTCAAATGGGGAATGTGGATGCTTTGTCTCGAGTACATGAATGCCTGATTGCTGGTGTTCCAACCCCGAGGTTAAAACAAGAGGGGGGGGTATGTGACAGCAGGAAGGTAAAGTCACCTGGTTGCATCCAGGGGGGTAGATATATTTCGCCCAGATTCAGGATTTACGCCGACTTATACAACTAGGTGGAGAGTTGTATAAGCCCAGCTGAAGCTTGTCAGCTCATTTAGGCCTCTATAAGAACTCCCAGCTTCATTAGGTGTTAGCTCATGCCTGGACCCAGACCTGTGTGGACTGTCTAGGGAGAGTGAACCCCTGTGCGGTGAGACAAAGCCTGTGTGGCTATTTGCTTGGACATTTAAAACCAGGGACTTAGGGACTAGGACAGCACTAGGCTGATCCCAGTTGTTAGTTAGGAAACCTGTATGTTTAGTCAGAGGTCAAGTTGACCAGGATTTATTTTGTTTATGTTTCTTTTGCTTTGCTGTGTTTTGTCACTGTAAATAGAAAATAAACCGCACCTTTTTGATTTTGAAAACCACAACCTCCGTTTGCTGGGCCTGTTTTTGTGTGGGGAGCCCATCCCGGGGGTCACACACACCCGCTGCCGAGCTAACCCCCTCACAATATATATATATATATATATATATATATATATATATATATATATATATGTATATATATATAGATATACATATATATATACATATATATATATATATATATATATATATATATTAAGGCTGTTACTGATTAAAATTTTCATGTTCGATTAATCGATTTTTTTTTAATCGATTAATCGACTACTTTTGATTAATTATAACGCACATACAGATCCAACTACTTTTAGCTGATCTCCTTGCAGGCCGATTCCCAGTGCAGCTACCAACCACTGGAAAAATGGATAGCAGGATACAAAAAACACACAAAGGCAGCGCCCGATGGGAATAGCATTAAAACTTTTATAGTCTTCAAGTAGGTAACAAAATAAATATTGCACTGGAGATAAAATCGATTTAGCTACATAATCTGTAAAAATGGTGTGAGTAATACCAAACGGTAGCAAAAGCAGTCATAAAAACATGTAGCTAAGTATGATGCTGGTATAAAAATGTGTACAACGATACCACTGCTGAATCCAGATGAGGAGGGGTTAACATCAGTCCGCCGGCATGTAGATGTCCCGTGAAGGGAACTATCACAACTTCCAGTGGATGGCTGTAGAATCCCAGATTGATAGAGGGAAGTGTAACAGCCCTTGCGTGTGGCAGATAGTAAGGTCCCGCCGGCATGCAGATATGAAGGCACAGCAAAGGAGCCCTTCAGATGGACACGGCAAGCCCCGCCGGTGTCTGTGACGTCACCGGATCTCCGACGGAACTCCCTGAAGACCCAGAAGTCGGCAAATAATTTTGATCGATCAAAAAAATGAATCGATTAATCGAGAAGTTAATAGTTAATTTCCACAGCCCTAATATATATATATATATATATATATATATATATGTATATATATATATATATATATATATATATATATATATATATATATACCGGTATATATAATTTGCAATTCTTGTGTTTTACACTGTAAAACACTCAAAAAGTGCAAATATATATATATATATATACTGTATATAAGCATATATATATATATATATATATATATATATATACATATATATATATATATATATATATATATATATATATAAATATATTACATGATTGTAGACACTGCATATATTTTGGAATTTTTAATTTCATTTTCTATTTTGAGTCATTTCAATTGTTGATATATTTTATTGAATATTTTCATATTGTAGCGCAATCACTCATATTGAATTGAATTCTGATTTCTACTATGTATGACTGTGCTCTGTGGGGAGGTAGAGGGGGGGTTGTAGGCAGGCGGCTTTGGGGGGAGACGCAAATGAAATCTGGGGGATACAGTCCACTCCAGCACCCGCATAGATCCGACCATGCAGTACTTATTTGCCTGGCACTAGCGGGAGTCCCTGCATGCACCACCTCCGGCGCTATGCAAACTCAACATCCCTGGCATCCCTCCAGACACGCTGCTATGCCGTGCATGGCATCTCTGACAACCCTTCAGACGTGCCTGGGCTGCATGCTTAAAGTGGTTGTAAACCCTTACAGACCACTTTGACCTACAGATAAGCCTAGATTAAGGCTTTCCTGTAGGTGCAAGAAATATCTCCTTAACCTACACGGTTAAGGAGATATTTGCAAGAAAGACAGCACCGATGTCTACGGCGCATGCACGCCGTAGACAACGGTGCAGGCGCACTGAGCGTACTGTTTCTGAATGGGATTGTGCCGTCCCTGACGGCTCCCGCATGCATTCACGGGAGTGACGTCATCACGGCTCTGGCCAGTCACAGTGCCAGAGCTGCGATACAAGGAAGTCACTCCGGGAGAGATGGAGGAAAGGAATGAGGACCGCTGTGGGGGCTTCGATCTCAGGTAAGTAATTCATAATGAGCTAGTATGCTATGCATACTAGCTCATTATGCCTTTGTCTTGCAGGGTGTATTTTTCTTTCTTTTTGTGGGTTTACTTCCTCTTTTTAAAGGGTTTGTTAACCCATCTATATAAAACTATGCCAGCCCCTAGCACACTATGGGGTTGATTTACTAAAGGCAAAGAGACTGTGCACTTTGCAAAGTGCATTGGTACTCTGCAAGTGCAGTAGCTCCAGAGCTTAGTAAATGAGCAGAAGCTCTGCTGACTTCTATCATCCAATCATGTGCAATCAAAAATGCAGTTTTTTTTTTATTTTCCTTGCATGTGATTGGGTACTCTTTACAAAGAGAACCTTTCCCTCATTTACGAAGCTCTGGAGCAACTGCACTTGCAGAGTGCACAGTCTATTTGCCTTTAGTAAATCAACCCCTATGTCAGTAGTTTAAAAAAACGAGTGTTCTAAATACCTATTTTGGGTGACTTTAACTTTCTTGGGCCGCATGTGGCCCGAATATTGCGGATTGGACACTCCTCTTTTTACTTTACTTGAGGGTGAACAGGTGATATTGATATATGGCATAATAATGGATGTACCCGGTCATCAGTGTCCTTTATTTTGGATATAGTAGGTTCTTCTGATGTTGAGCGTGGGAGTGCACCCTTTCTCTGGAACTGTAAAGCTATAATAAATCTTTACAAAATTATATTTTATTGAGAAGGATACTTATGTGTACATGGAACTGCTGTAAATAAATAGTCACAGAGACAGATTTGTGATCTGTTCAGCTTTCTTTAGCTGTATTTGCCTTGGAGCATCTTCATATATAAATAGTTATGGCTTTCTCGTGACAGGATACTACGTTTACAGATCCTGTTTGCATTGAGGCAAAAACATTGAATGGTAAAACATTTTATAATGTTTAAGGTGGATTGATAACAAAGATTTAAGTCATCATTCATATTTCAGCAAGCCCTTAATGAGTTTCAACTGTAAAAAAATACTTTTCAGCAATGCAGCGCACCACAACACATGGGAAAATGTATCAACAAATTAGTGAAGTTCAGGCTGCCATTCATTTCGCAGGATTTATGCAATGGTTTTATCTGTGTATTCTTATCTCTGTGCGAGTAACCCTGGGCATCCAACTACAACAGATTTTCAAAGTTCTGAGACCGATTTGTCAATGAATAGAAGTACATTTTTAACTTTAACCCCTTGCTGTCTGCATAACACATATTTAAGGTGTCAAAAGGGGATGGGTGTCACCAAGCGATGCATATTTGGCGTCACGCCCACATGCCGCAAATATCCATCGCTGGGTGGCCGATGTTTCTGTGCTGAGAGTGCGCTCACTGCAAACATTCTGTATTTAAATTTTTTCTAAAATTTATGTATACAATGAAACATAACAAAAATAATACTGCTCATATATATTCGAAGGAACATCACAGGAAGTTCAATTAAGACAGATCTTGTACAAATAAATAGTGAAAGCTATGGTAACAAAACAACAACTAGCATAAAGGCTGGTTAAGAGTCCATTCACACTTGTGTGTTATAAAAACTGTGTGATTTCCATTGCGACTTTGCCCTGCGACTTGATGCGACTATGATGCAATTTTGACGCAACTTTGGATGAGTGCGACTTTGTTGCGACTTTGGCTTTGACCAATGTGATTGTTTTGTTTAGACATGTGCAGAACAGAAAAATGTAGTTAGTTTAGTTTGGTTTCTTGAATTTTCCAACAAATTTCAAATTGTCAGAATGATTTTAATTTGCATTGGTCGAAAATTGATTGACCGATTTGAATTCTGTGTGAAGAATACGTGGTTGTTAGGGAGCTGGCCGGGAAGCCGGCTACCGCGTCCTTAACAACGGATGACTCATCAGCTGTGAGCGGGTTTCCCCACTGAGGCTTGATTCACACTTATTGCGTTTTTTGATGCATTTTGCATTTTGCAGAAATGCAGGGAATTTTTTTAACATGGGTTCCTATGGAACATGTTCACATCAATGCTTTTTTGTGCCTCTGCGTTTTTGGAAAGGGTCGTGGGCTTTTTTCCCTGCAAAATGCAGCGTTTTGCATGTAATAGAATTCAATGGACCCGCATCCAAAACGCAAGTACCAGGTTTTTACAGCAATTTTGCCACGATTTTGCTGCGATTTGCGTCTTTTTTATTTCTTTTTTTTTACACTGTATATAGCTGGTTGCTAAGGAGGGGGCCGGGAAGCCGGCCGCCGCGTCCTTAACAACCGATGAGTCATCAGTTGTCAGCTTAATCAAGAAAAAAAACAGTGTGCCCCCCCCCCCCCCAGGTCCATACCAGGCCCTTGGGTCTAGTATGGATTCGCAGGGGACTCCCCACACCAAAATAAAAAAAATGGCGTGGGGGTCCCCCCAAAATCCATACCCGACCCTCATCCGAGCACCCCCCTCCTGAACCATACCAGGCCGCATGCCCTAAACATGGGGGGATGGGTGCTTTGGGGCAGGGGGGACTCTGCGCCCCCCACCCCAAAGCACCTTGTCCCCATGTTGATGGGGACAAGGGCCTCTTCCCGACAACCCTTGCCCGGTGGTTGTCGGGGTCTACGGGCGGGGGGCTTATCAGAATCTGGAAGCCCCCTTTAACAAGGCGGCCCCCAGATCCCAGCCCCCCCCACCCTATGTTAATGAGTATGGGGTACATTGTACCCATACCCATTTACCAAAAAACAATGTAGTGTAGTGTTAAAAAAGACAGTAGACAGTTTTTGTATTAGACCTTTTGTGTTTTGTATAGATTTTTTTAGAGGAACCCCACACCAACATTTAAAAAACAAACGGAGTGGAGTCCCCCCGAAATACAAACCAGACCCTTATCTAAGCATGCAGCCTGACAGGCCAGAAAATAAGGGGGTGAATGAGTGAGCACCCCCTCTCCTGAACCATACCAGGCCACATGTCTTCAACATGGGGGGGTGCTTTGGAGCAGGGAGGGCTTTGTGTCTTCCCTAAACCACCTTGTTCCCATGTTGATGGGGACAAGGGCCTCTTCCCCACAACCCTGGCTGGTGGTTGTGGGGGTCTGCGAGCGGAGGGCTCTTCAGAATCTGGAAGCCTTCTTTAACCACTTCAGCCCCGGAACATTTGGCTGCTCAATGACCAGAACATTTTTTGTGATACGACACTGCGTCGCTTTAACTGACAATTGCGCGGTCGTGCGACGCAGTACCCAAACAAAATGTATGTCCTTTTTTTCCCACAAATAGAGCTTTCTTTTGGTGGTATTTGATCACCTCTGTGGTTTTTATTTTTTGCGCTATAAACAAAAGAAGCGACAATTTTGAAAAAAATTATATCTTTTACTTTTTGCTGTAATAAATATCCCAATTTTTTTTTAAAAAACACAATTTTTTTCCTCAGTTTAGGCCGATATGTATTCTATATATTTTTGGTAAAAAAAATCGCAATAAGCATATATTGATTGGTTTACGCAAAAGTTATAGCGTCTACAAAATAGGGGATAGAGTTATGGCATTTTTATTATTATTATTTTTTTACTAGTAATGGCGGTGATCAGCGATTTTTATCGGGATTGCGATATTTCGGTGGACAGATCGGTCACTTTTGGCAAATTTTTGGGAACAGTGACAATTATACAGCGATCAGTGTTATAAAAATGCACTGATTACTGTATAAATGTCGCTGGCAGGGAAGGGGTTAACACTAGGGAGAGATCAGTGTTCATATCTTCTCTCCCCTGAGAGAACCGGGATCTGTGTGTTTACACACACAGATCCCGGTTCTTGCTCTGTCACGAGCGATCGCGGGTGCCCGGCAGTCATCCCACCCACCGGGCACTCGCATCGGCTCCGGCGACGAGCCACGCGCGTGCCCCCTAGTGGTCAAAAGGTGAACCGACATAAGGTAACGTTGTTTCACCCAGGGGAACCAACCTGCCGTAGTACAACTGCGGCGGCTGGTTGGGAAGGGGTTAACAAGGGGGCCCCCGATCCCGGATCCCCATGTGAATGAATATGGGGTAAAAAGTACCCCTACTCATTTACCAAAAAATTTTAGAAAGTAAATAAAAACATAACACAATTTTTTGACAATTCCTTTATTAAAAAAATCAAAAAGAAGAAGAATATGTCCTCCAGTGTAGATCCATTGTCAATCACGCCGCCCGCTGCCACTGCTGACCCAAAAAAACAAAAGAACAAAAAACAAAACCTCGGCCGTCTGACAGCTCTTTAATAACTAATGGGCAGGGCCACTCGGTGATGTCACCGTCCCCTCGTGTTTTCATCGGCCAAGGGCTTGTTGGGTCGGTGATGTCACAAGGCATTGGCCCCGCCCCTTAGTTATTTAAGAGCTGACACCTTCGTGGGGGCCGGAGGTTTTTTTTTTTTTATGGGTCAGCGGTGGTGGTGGGCGTCATGATTGACGATGGATGGATCTACACCAGGGGACATTTTTTTAAAATAAAAGAATTGTCAAAAACTGCCTATAGCGCTTGGTTGCTACTAGTAACAAACATCCACCAAATCACCCTGCTGCCAGATCCCCATATATCACTTGTGAGACAATGAGAAGTCATTTGCGTTGTTTTGTTTTTGTTTATTGGGGAATATAACTTGGTTGGGGTAAAGGGAGATATGGGATGCCCATAGAACTGGTTAAATTGGCATCACATTGAGAGAACATTGATTGGTAGTTTTAGCCCTGAAACTGATGCACTTCTAACATTCACAGTCTCTTCCCCTGCATATCTCCATGCAGACTATTGCTCCTCCTCCTCTGCACTAGCTCCTGCATAATGTCACTCCCCAGGACTTTTTCTCCTCCTGTACAAATCCTTTACTGCAAAACTGTTAGATTCTCATAGTTGCCAAGAGTCCCATTTTCCCGGGACAATTCTGATTTTGGGACCCTCGTCCCGATCGGAGCTCGCTCCGATTAATTTTCCGGGATTTTGCTTTTGTCCCGGGAAAATCGGGAATGTTTTAGGGAAAAAATGGCCTCCGTCGCCTCTGCCAGTACATTTCCCCATGTTTTCAGTGGAGAGAGGAGGGGCAGCCAATCGGCTTCTCTCTTCAGTGTATAAGTATTCTCTTGTACACTGAAGCCTATTGGCTGCACGGATCGATCGGAGGCCCCTCCTCTCTCCACTGAACACACGTGGAAGCCGGGAACTGTGTAGCTGCCGCTGCACATAAAGGAGGTGATCGCCGATGCTGGTGACAAGGAGGGCTCTGCTGCGCTGGGGACACAGATGTAAAGGAGGGCTCTGCTGCACTGGGAACACAGATGTAAAGGAGGGCTCTGCTGCACAACACAGATGTAAAGGAGGGCTCTGCTGCACTGGGGACATGGATGTAAAGGAAATGTGAAAAATTAAAATTAATGAGTAGGTGATCTTGCAGTAATAATGTCCCTATCTGTTTTCTCTAGTCTAAATTGCTATGGTATGTCTGCAGTTGAAACCTCTCCACCCAAAAATTGAAACTGCTATCTGCTTTGCTTATGTCTATTTAATAATACTGGCATTTTATTTTTGCTTAACCCTCTGTAGACCTGTCCACGTTACAATGCTTTATTATCTCCCTTGTCTTACCCAAAAGTATGGTTCATTAACTTTTAGTGATCTATTGCTGATATGTTTCTGAAGTAAGAATTTTGCCCTGTTGACCAGCAAACCTTTATTACCTCCTGATTAGATAATTTAAATGCACCCACCCCTATCCCCATCAGTATAAATATAAGCATCCTTTTGGGGGAAGCATTTGCAGGGGGCTCTTTCCCAAAGTGGGGCTATTTCTATAAGTGGAAGCACTTCAGCGAATGCACAAAGCGAGTAACACAAAACACCTTGAAATAAACAAAACAGGTATACTTTTTCACACTTTCAGCTCTTCCTCCCCCTTCTAATATACACTGTCTACCACTCCTTCTGACAGCTGTGTCTTCTATCCTTAAACTGTCTTTCCTACACCCCTCTTCTCCACCCCACACCTTATATATATCACCCTCACTTCAGTCCTCTCCCTATTACTGCACCCACCAACTCTGGCTAATTCTAAATTCACACACCCAATACTCCAAACCACTGGGGCATGTCCCCCCATATAAATCACATTACCTCCCTCACCCTTCTCCTATCCTCTGGTGATGTATCCCCAAACCCTGGGCCTCCTTCATCTAACTGTGCTCAACACACCCATTACCCTACACCCTCTGGCTGCAGCCGCAATGCACACAATCTAGTTCCCATTTCTCTTCTTCCCAAGACCAGACTCCCTTTCTCTTGTGCACTCTGGAATGCTCGCTCTGTCTGTAACAAACTCACTGCCCTCCACGATCTCTTTATCGCTAACTCATTTAATCTACTCGCCGTTACCGAAACCTGGCTTCACGAATCCGACACTGCGTCTTCTGCTGCTCTATCCCACGGTGGTCTTCTCTGGACTTACTCCCCCAGACCCAGTGGACGGAAAGGAGGGGGTGTTAGAATCCTTTTAGCCCCACATAGCACCTTTCAGGTACTTCACCCTCCTCATTTGACGTACATTGCATTAGTCTCTTCTCCCCAGTTTCTCTAAGGATAGCTGTGATCTACCGGCCCCCCGTCCAGTATCATCCTTTCTTGATGACTTCTCTGCTGGCAACTGTACTTTCTCTCTTCTGAAATCCCCACAATCTCTTTTGGCGACTTCAACATCCCTACTAATACTAACACTCCTGCGACTTCCAAACTTCTCAGTCTAACCTCCTCCTTTGACCTGAAGCAATGGATACATGCTCCTACTCACTCTGAAGGCAATACCCTTGACCGTGTCTTTTCCCACCTATGCACGCCACGCAACCTCTCCAACTATCCTTACCCCCTCTCTAAACACCACCTTATAAATTTCACTCTCTCCTCCGCCACATCTCCCTCCAAACTCCTAACGGTTACTCGTAGAAACCTTTGCCATATCAACCCTTCTCTTCTCTACTCTGCGACTGACCACCTCTATGAAAAAATCGCACCCCTGTCCTGCACCGACCTAGCCACTTCTGTCTACAACACTTCACTTCTAGCATCACTGGACAGACTGGCCCCCCTCACTACACACAGAATAAGGCCCCATCCCCTTCAACCCTGGCAAACAGATGATACTAGAAGTCTGAAAAAACACAGCCGTGCTCTCGAGCGCCAGTGGCGTAAGACTAAGTCTCAGAAAGATTTCGTCCAGTATAAATCTGCCCTCCAAAAATACAATTCCTGCCTGCTCACTGCCAAGCAGACCTATTTCATCACCCTCATTAAAAATGTATCATCCCGTCCCCGTCAACTCTTCTCTACTAGGGATGAGCTTCAAGTTCGAGTCGAACTCATGTTCGACTCGAACATTGCCTGTTCGCCCGTTCGCCGAACAGCGAACAAATTGGGGTGTTCGCGGCAAATTCGAAAAGTCTATGGGAGAAATCTAAAGTGCTAATTATAAAGGCTTATATGCAAGTTATTGTCATAAAAAGTGTTTGGGGACCCGGGTCCTGCCCCAGGGGATATGTATCAATGCAAAAAAAAGTTCTAAAAACGGCAGTTTTTTTGGGAGCAGTGATTTTAATAATGCTTAAAGTGAAACAATAAAAGTGAAATATTCCTTTAAATTTGGTACATGGGGTATAATATGCATGTAAAGTGGCGCTTGTTTCCCGTGCTTAGAACTGTCCCTGCACAAAATGTCATTTCAGAAGGAAAAAAAGTCATTTAAAACTCACTCGCGGCTATTAATGAATTGTCGGCTCCCGGCAATACATAGAAAAGTCATTGATAAAAAAGAAAAAAAAAGCGTGAGGGTCCCCCCAAATTCAATTACCAGGCCCTTCAGGTCTGGTATAGATATTAAGGGGAACCCCGCTGCAAATAAAAAAAAAAACTGCGTGCGGTTCCCCCAAATATCCATACCAGGCCCTTCAGATCTGGCATGGATTTTAAGGGGAACTCCACCCCAAATTTAAAAAAAAATGGCGTGGAGTCCCCCCAAAAATCCATACCAGACCCTTATCCGAGCACGCAACCTGGCAGGTCGCAGGAAAAGAGGGGGGGACGAGAGAGCGCCCCCCCTCCTGAACCGTACCAGGCCACGTGCCCTCAACATGGGGAGGATGTCCCCATGTTGATGGGGACAAGGGCCTCATCCCCACAACCCTTGCCCGCTGGTTGTGGGGGTCTGCGGGCGGGGGGCTTATCGGAATCTGGAAGACCCCTTTAACAAAGGGGACCCCCAGATCCCGCCCCCCCCATGTGAATTGGTAAGGGGTATATTGTACCCCGACCATTTCACGAAGAAAGTGTAAAAAATTGTAAAAAAAAAACCACACAAACACCTTGGAAAAGTCCTTTATTTAAAAAAAAAAAAACATTCCAGCGATGAAATCCAGTGTCCCGCGGCGATCCGATGTGCAGCGCTCAGGCCAATGACGTAGGCGGGGTCTGACATACTGAGGGGGCGGACCTGATGGGGAACTTCCTTCACTGTGTAATACATGAATAGACCCGCCCCTTCTCATGTTCCGCATCTGGTCCGCTTAGCCTTACACCTAGTCATTGGCTAAGCAGACCTGATGGGGAACTTTAGAAGGGGCGGTCTATACATTTAATAGACTGCGGAGGAAGTTCCCCATCAGGTCCGCTCAGGCTCAGCCAATGACGGACAGCGCTGGACATCGGATCGCCGCGGGACACTGGATTTCATCGCTGGAATGTTTTTTTTTTTTTTAATAAAGGACTTTTCCAAGGTGTTTGTGTGTTTTTTTTTACATTATTTTACTCTTTCTTCGTGAAATGGTAGGGGTACAATGTACCCCTTACCAATTCACATAGGGGGGGGGCCGGGATCTGGGGGTCCCCTTTGTTAAAGGGGTCTTCCAGATTCCGATAAGCCCCCCGTCCGCAGACCCCCACAATCACCGGGCAAGGGTTGTGGGGATAAGGCCCTTGTCCCCATTAACATGGAGACATCCTCCCCATGTTGAGGGCATGTGGCCTGGTACGGTTCAGGAGGGAGGGGGGGCCGCTCTCTCTTCCCCCCTCTTTTCCTGCGGCCTGCCAGGTTGCGTGCTCGGATAAGGGTCTAGTATGGATTTTTGGGGGTACTCCACGCCATTTTTTTTTAAATTTGGGGTGGAGTTCCCCTTAAAATCCATGCCAGATCTGAAGGGCCTGGTATGGATATTTGGGGGGAACCGCACGCAGTTTTTTTTTTATTTGCGGCGGGGTTCCCCTTAATATCTATACCAGACCTGAAGGGCCTGGTAATTGAATTTGGGGGGACCCTCACGCTTTTTTTCTTTTTTATCAATGACTTTTCTATGTATTGCCGGGAGCCGACAATTCATTAATAGCCGCGAGTGAGTTTTAAATGACTTTTTTTCCTTCAGAAATGACATTTTGTGCAGGGACAGTTCTAAGCACGGGAAACAAGCGCCACTTCACATGCATATTATACACACCCCCCATGTACGAAATTTAAAGGAAAATTTAACTTTTATTTTTTCATTTTAAGCATTATTAAAATCACTGCTCCTGTAAAAACGTCAATTTTTAAAACTTTTTTTTGCACTGATACATGTCCCCTGGGGCAGGACCCCGGTCCCCAAACACTTTTTAGGACAATAACTTGCATACATGGGCGTCCGCTCCATAGGGCATGGAATCCAGTGCCGCTATTCTCTGAAAGGAAAACAGCGAGGAGGAAGCGGGGCGGCGGCATGTTTTCCTCCCCATGTTTGGCCACAGCAGAGGGCCAATCAGAAGACTCTGGGGACTGGGGGCATCATGGGAAATGTAGTCCCTGAAGAGTGGCGGTCCCAGCATGTCCACAGACACCATGCTACAGCCCCCAGCATGCAAGCACTCTGCTGGGGGGATGTTACAAGAGGAGAAAAGAGAATACTGTGCTGGGGGAAGCCAGAGAGGGAGCCACGCTGTACCCGCACCACCAGAGAGCCACGCTCTACCCGCACCAACCAGAGAGCCACACTGTGCCCGCACCACCATGACATTGTCAAAAAGGGACCGAGCATGGATGACCTTAAAATGGTGCCCCCCCCCTGAAAAAAGTTCAGCGGACGCCCATGCTTGCATATAAGCCTTTATAATTAGCACTTTAGATTTCGAACGTTCGAGTCCATTGTATTTAATAGGGTTCTAACGTTCACGCGAACATTCTGTCTGTTCGTAGGTTCTGGTGCGAACCGAACAGGGGGGTGTTCGGCTCATCCCTGTTCTCTACCTTCAACTCTCTCCTTCGTCCTCCACTGCCTCCACCCACTAACTCACTCACCGCCCAGGAGATCGCCAATCATTTGAAACAGAAGATTGATACAATTTGCGAGGAGATCTCTACTGTTCAGATACCCTTCACGCTTTACACCTCATGCCCACAGGTACAATCATCACTTCCCTCTTTCAACCCCACCACTATAGACGAGGTTGCTAAATTACTTGCTAATGTTCATCTTACCACCTGCGCTCTGGATCCTGTTCCCTCGCAAATGCTACGTTCACCCTCTAGCTCTATTCTACACTCTCTAACTCACATCTTCAATCTCTCCCTCTCTTCTGGCATCTTCCCTAACTCTGTGAAACATCCCCTAGTCAGCCCCATACTTAAAGTGGAGCTCCACCCTAAATAGCAACTTTTGCTATTTGGAACCCTCCCCCCCTCCGGTGTCACAATTGACACCTTTCAGGGGGGAGGGGGGTGAAGATACCTGTCTAAGACAGGTATTTTCACCCACATCCGGGAGTCCTGTCTCCGGGAATCTGCGGGAGTTACGTCACTTCCCGCAGACTTCCCTTGGTGTTCTGGGAGACACTCGGCTCCCAGAACACAGGAGCACCAATCAGAACGGCGCAGCGCGACTCGCGCATGCGCCGTAGGGAACCGGGCATGAAGCCACAGGGCTTCACTTCCTGGTTCCCTCAGCGAGGATGGCGGAGGGAGCAGCAGAGCAACGAGCGGTCGCTCGTCCTCTGCTGCGGACGTCGCTGGACTCCAGGACAGGTAAGTGTCCAAATATTAAAAGCCAGCAGCTGCTGTAGCTGTAGCTGCTGGCTTTTAATTTTTTTTTTTCCGGTGGAGCAACCCCTTTAAAAAGCCCTCGCTGGATCCATCCAATCTTCACAACCTACGCCCCATCTCCTTGCTCCCCTTTTTATCCAAACTCCTTGAACGTCTAGTCTACAACCGACTAAGCATCCACCTTGCTGATAATAACCTTCTTGATCCCCTTCAGTCTGGATTTCGTCCTCAACATTTCACAGAAACTGCTCTCCTAAAACTAACAAACGATATACTAACGGCCAAAACTAAGGGACACTATTCTGTACTCCTACTCCTGGACCTCTCTGCTGCCTTCATTACGGTTGACAACCCCCTCCTCCTCAAAAAACTCCACACTAGAGTTGAGCGGACACCTGGATGTTCGGGTTCGACGGGTTCGGCCGAACTTCGCAAAAAAGTTCGAGTTCGGAACCCGAACTTGACCCCGAACCAGAACCCTATTGAAGTGAATGGGGACCCAAACTTTTGAGGACTAAAATGGCTCTTAAAAAGTAATGGAAAGGGCTAAAGGGCTGCAAATGGCAGCACGATTTTGTTAAGAGCATGGCAAGTGCTCTGCAAAAAAAATGTGGATAGGGAAATAACTTAAAATAACATAAAATACATAAAAATAAAAAATAATAATCTTGACCTAGGAGGACGAGGTCCATACTACAGGAGGAGGTTGAGGTGGCGGTGGATGTGGCGGTGTAGGTGGAAGCTGTGGTGGAGGAGGACGAGGTAGCCAACACTGTGTTTGTTTTTTTTTTTTTTTAAATTAGGGTACACCCCAAAAGAGTGAGAAAGATCAAAAATACAACAATGGCTGGGTAAGGCCAGTATACATGTCAATTCTGCACAAGGTACGGACAAGTCCTGTGGGAGGATCCATGCCTGGTTCATTTTAATGAACGTGAGCTTGTCCACATTGGCTCTGGACAGGCGGCTGCGCTTGTCTGTGATAACGCCCCCTGCCGTGCTAAATACACGTTCAGATAATACACTGGCTGCAGGGCAGGCCAGCACCTCCAAGGCGTAAAGGGCAAGCTCAGGCCATGTGCCCAATTTGGAGACCCATAAGTTGAAGGGGGCAGACCCGTCATTCAGTACGTGTAGGCGTGTGCACACATACTGCTCCTCCATGTTGGGGAAATGCTGCCTCCTGCTAAGACTTTCCAAAACAGCTGGTAGTGCTGGTTGTTGTGGCGTGCTGACAAAGCTTTTCCACATTTCGGCCATGTTAACCCTGCCTTCTGAGGTGCTGGCGGTGCCCCGGCTGCATTGGCGACCTCTTCCTCCTCCTCTGCCTTTGCCTTGTGCTTCCACTGTGCCCCCGCTGTCAGGTGGGAATGCCACCAGCAGTGCGTCTACCAGCGTGCGCTTGTACTCGCGCATCTTACGATCACGCTCCAGTGAGGGAATTAAGGACGGTACGTTGTCCTTGTAATGGGGATCCAGCAGCGTGGCCACCCAGTAATCAGCACCAGTTAGAATGTGGGCAACTCGGCGGTCTTTACGGAGACACTGCAGCATGTAATCACTCATGTGTGCCAGGCTGCCCAGAGGCAACGAAAAGCTGTCCTCTGTGGGAGGTGTATCGTCTGTGTCCTCTGTATCCCCCCAGCCATGCACCAGTGATGGCCATGAGCTGGTCTGGGTGCCACCCTGCTGTGAACATGGTTCCTCCTCCTCCAACTCCTCCTCCTCATCCTCCACCTCGTCATCCTCCAGAACTGTGCCCTTGCTGGACAATTGTGTACCTGCCGTTTGTTGGTGCAGGAACCCACCCTCGGAGCCACTTGTGAATGACTGCCCTGAAAGCCTTGGAAATGATCCCTCTTCCTCCTCCTCCTCCTCCTCCTCCTGTGCCACATCCTCTTCCATCATCGCCCAAAGCGTTTTTTCAAGGAGGCATAGAACTGGGATAGTAACGCTGAGAACGGCGTCATCGGCACTGGCCATGTTGGTGGAGTACTCGAAACAGCGCAACAAGGCACACAGGTCTCGCATGGAGGCCCAGTAATTGGTGGTGAAGTGGTGCTGTTCCGCAGAGCGACTCACACGTGCGTGCTGCAGCTGAAACTCCACTATCGCCTGCTGCTGCTCGCACAGTCTGGCCAGCATGTGCAAGGTGGAGTTCCACCTTGTGGGCACGTCACATATGAGGCGGTAAGCGGGAAGGCTGAAGTTACGCTGCAGCGCTGACAGGCAAGCAGCAGCAGGGTGAGAACACTGAAAGTGCGCACAGACGGCCCGCACTTTCTGCAGCAGCTCTGGCATATCGGGTAATTTTTAAGGAACCTCTGCACCACCAAATTCAGCACATGCGCCAGGCAAGGGATGTGCGTCAAACCGGCTAGGCCCAGAGCTGCTACGCAATTTTGCCCATTATCGCACACCACCAGGCCGGGCTTGAGGCTCACTGCCACCAACCACTCATCGGTCTGTTGTTCCATGTCCTTCCACAACTCCTGCGCGGTGTGGGGTTTTTCCCCCAAACAGGAAAGTTTTAAAACTGCCTGCTGTCGTTTACCCCTGGCTGTGCTGAAGTTGGTGGTGAAGGTGTTACGATGACCAGATGAGGAGGCGGTAGAGGATGAGGAAGCAGAGTAGGAGGAGTTAGCAACAGGAGGCAAACTGAAGCGCCCTGCAATCCTCGGTGGTGGAAGGACATGCGCCAAACTGCTATCCGCCACAGGCCCAGCCGCCACTGCATTTACCCAGTGTGCTGTTAGGGAGATATAACGCCCCTGACCGTGGTTACTGGTCCGTGTATCCGTAGTTAGGTGGACCTTGCCACAGATGGCGTTTCGCAGTGCACACCTGATTTTGTCCCCCACTTGGTTGTGCAGGGAAGGGATGGCTCGCCTGGAAAAGTAGTGGTGGCTGGGCACAACGTACTGTGGAACCGCCAATGCCATCAGGCTTTTAAAACTCTGCGTCTCCACCAGACGGAATGACAGCATTTCAAAGGCAGGAATTTTGAAATGCTGGCATTCAGGGCCAGGGATCACAGGTGGGTAGGGGGGTACTTCCTCTTCCGCTCCAGTGTTTGGGAGATAGAGAGCTGAACGCTTCCATGGGACATTGTGGAGATGGTTGGTGACCCAGGTGGTAGTGTTGATGGCAGAACCTCTGTTTGCTGGGTGGCAGGTGCCACTGTCACTACCGAGGTGGATGAAGAGGCCGAGACTGCAGCAGAAGAGGAAGCAGGAGGAGCCAGAGACCTTTCTTGGTTTTTGAGGTGTCTACTCCACTGCAGCTCGTGCTTTGCACTTAGATGCCTGGTCATGCAGGTTGTGCTCAGGTTGAGAACGTTTATGCCTCGCTTTGGGCTCTGATTGCACAGCGTGCAAACCACTTGTGTCTTGTCATCAGCACATTGTCTGAAGAACTGCCACACTAGGGAACTCCTTGGACCTGGCTTTGGTGTGCTCGGTCCCTTGCTGCGTTGGGCAGTAGCAGGCGTACTGTCTAGGGGATGGACGATCCGCTTTTGCACCCTGCTCCCTCTTCTGCTTTGCTGGTTGCTCTGTGCGACCACCGCCTCTTCCTCAAAACTACACAGGTCACCTGCATCACGTTGATTCCATGTGGGGTCGAGGACCTCATCATCCTCCACATCATCTTCCACCCAGTCTTCACTTCTGCCCTCCTTGTCGATCTGCACAATTGTGAAAGTAGCAGCAGTTGGCACCTGTGTTTCTTCATCATCTGAGATGTGCTGCGATGGTCCTCCCATGTACTCATCTTGAAACATAAGTGGTTGGGCATTGGTGCACTCAATCTCTTCCACTTCTGGGGCAGGGCTAGGTGGATGGCCCTGGGAAACCCTGCTAACAGAGTCATCAAAAAGCAGAAGAGACTGCTGCATGACTTGGGGCTTAGACTGCTTGGCTGATTTGCAAGGGGGTGAGGTGAAAGACTGATGGACATCGGCTGCAGGTGCCAACTCTGATCTTTCAGCAGTAGACTGAGTGGGAGACAATGTGAAAGAACTGGAGGCACTGTCAGCAACCCAATCTACTATCGCCTGTTCTTGTCCTGGCCTCAACATTCGTAGAGCCGCATTAGGCCCGACCCAATACTGCTGCAGGCTCTGTCGCCTACTCGCACCTGAGGAAGGTGTTTCACTTGTGCGTGTAGCTGGCAAAGATAGACCACGTCCTCTCCCTGCAACAGGAGCTCCACTAGCAGCACCACGACCGGGGCCACGTCCCTTATTTGACGTTCTCCTCATATTTCTCAAATTTAGGATCTTGCCCTAAATGGGTGTTTTTTTTAATACAGAATAGAGCAATAGTATCTAAAGGGTGTATCTGACAGGTACAGATATGCAGAAAAGGCACCAAATTATTATTTTTTTTGCCCTAAATTTTTCATTTTTTTTGAATAGCAGAATAGGAGAACAGTATCTAAAGTGTGTATCTCACATGCTCAGATATGCATAAAATGCACCAAAAAAAAGTTTTGGGCCAGAAACGAACGCACCAAAATTATATTTTTGCCCTAAATTTTTATTTTTTTTGAATAGCAGAATAGGAGAACAGTATCTAAAGTGTGTATCTCACACGTACAGATATGCAGAAAATGCACCAAAAAAAATAGTTGTGCCAGAAAACGCACCAAAATAAAAATGTTTGCCCTAAATTATTATTTTTTTGAATAGCAGATTAGGAGAACAGTATCTAAAGTGTGTATCTCACAGTAACATATGCAGTGCTGGTGCACTGAGCTTGCATAAAATGCCCGCCGACGCCAACCTAACTAACAGACGGATAAAAGTTATCTTTTCTCTGGCACTGGGCTCAGGGCAGGATAAAAAGATTGTGCACTGCACCCACACAACAAAAGCAAGGTAAATCGCTGAGTAATTTGATTTCTGAATCAGGACTCCTATCTAATTCTCTCCCTACAAAGCAGCAGCAGCAGCAGCAGCAGCAGCAGCAGCAGCAGCAGCAGCAGCAGCAGCAGCAGCAGCAGCAGCAGCAGCAGCAGCAGCAACCTTTCCCTACACTATCTAAAGCAGAGTGACGTGCTGTGCTATGTGCCTCTAGCTTATATAGAGGCTGGGTCACATGCTGCACTTGCCAATCACAGCCATGCCATTAGTAGGCATGGCTGTGATGGCTTCTAAGGGCACACAGTTAAACAATTGTTGATTGGCTGCCCTGCAGCTTTTTAGAATGCGCCATTACATTGCTGAACACCGAACCCGAACATACAGTAAATGTTCGGGTTCGGGTCTGGGTACCAAAAACCCAAAAGTTCGGGTTCGCTCAACCCTACTCCACACCTTTGGTCTCCGTGACTGTACTCTTCGCTGGTTCTCTACATACTTATCCAACCGCACCTTTAGCGTTACTTACAACTCTACTTTCTCCTCTCCTCTTCTATTCTCTGTTGGGGTCCCGCAAGGTTCTGTTCGTGGACTTCTCCTATTTTCAATCTACACCTCCTCCCTGGGACAGCTGATAGCCTCCCACGGCTTGCAATACCATCTCTACGCTGATGACACTCAAATCTATTTCTCTACCCCTCAACTCACTCCATCATTCTCCTCACGTATAACTAATTTACTATCAGATATATCAGTTTGGATGTCACACCACTTCCTCAAACTTAATCTATCATAAACGGAACTTATCAATTTTCCTCCCCCACATACCTCTTCCCCTGATCTCTCTGTCAAAATCGATGGCACAACTATCAGGCCATCCCCACATGTCAAGGTCCTAGGAGAAGTCCTGGACTCTGAACTCTCCTTTAAGCCTCATGTCCAATCACTGTCCAAATCTTGCCGCCTCAACCTCTGCAACATCTCCAAATACCCCCCTTTCTAACCAATGACACAACAAAGCTCCTAATTCACTCCCTGGTCATCTCTCGCCTCGATTACTGCAACTCCCTCCTCATTGGCTTACCTCTGTATACTCTATCCCCCCTTCAGTCCATCATGAATGCTGCTGCCAGACTCATCCACCTTACCAACCGCTCTGTCTCTGCTACTCCTCTCTGTCAATCCCTCCACTGGCTTCCCATCAGCCAACAAATTAAATTCAAAATACTAACAACTACCTACAAAGCCATCCACAACTCTGCCCCCAGCTACATCACTGACCTAGTCTCTAAATACCAACCTAATTGTTCTCTTTGTTCTTCTCAAGACCTCCTGCTCTCTAGCTCTCTCATCACCCACTCCCATGGTCGACACCAGGACTTTTCCAGAGCCTCTCCAAGCCTATGGAACTCCTTACCCCAATCTGTCCGTCTATCTCCTTCTCAATTAGCTTTTAGAGGGTCCCTGAAAACCCTCCTCTTTAGAGAAGCCTATCCTACCCACACCTAACAACTGTATTTTCATTTTTGTCCATTTGATCATCCCCCACAGCTACTACCCTCTGTTCCACGTGACCCTCCCTTCTAGACTGTAAGCTCTAACGAGCAGGGCCCTCTGATCCCTCCTGTATTGAATTGTATTTTGACTGTACTGTCTTCCCTGATGTAAAGTGCTGCGCAAACTGTTGGCGCTATATAAATCCTGTATAATAATAACAATAATAATATCTGGAAATAAGAGGGGCTGGGTAAGCGGTGCAGGGGAAATGTGTTTATTATGGGAGACGGAGTGGAGGGAAAAAGAGGGGAGCACTCTGGCCATCTCAAACCAAACCCCCAATTACAGTAGGCAAGCACCCACGTGAACCGTAAGCTTAGAGGTTCAGAAGTGGGTGCCTCCCTTAGGGGTATTTCGGGTTTTTTTTTCTCTCGCTCTCACCTTTTATATACCTCTCTGTCTCTCTCCCAGGATGGAGGGACTAAGGGTAACTACTATTAATGCTAAAGGACTTAATGTCCCGTAAAAAAGAAGGATGCTCCTTAATGAACTCAAGCAAACATGTACAGACGTGGCATTCATACAAGAGACACATTTTAAGACGGGCGGACTCCCATACCTATAAAACAGTTTTTTTTTTCCATGTGCATACCACGCACACAATCAAACATCTAAATCTAAAGGGGTATCTATTATAATTTCCAACCGGCTCCCCTGGTCTATGTTAGACAAACAGATGGACGTAGAGGGAAGTTTCCTATTTTTAAAGGGACCTATTGGGGGGGGGGGAAGGGTGACATTGGCCACCGTTTACACACCAAATATGCATCAAGACACCTTTTTGAAGAAAACCCTGTCCAAATTGGCTAAGTTTGCAGAGGGGAAAATAATCCTGGGAGGGGACTTTAACATGCCCCTAGACCCCAAATAGATACATCATCAGGGTTCTCTTCTACATCAGGAGGCTCCAGGAGGGGTATTCTGTGGAAGTTGCAGGAGATGCAGTTGATAGATGTTTGGAGGTTGATGCATGCAGGGGAGATAGACTACACGTTTTTCTCCAACCCGCATCAACTGTACTCCCGAATCGATCTATTCCTGATGCCACATTACCTGCTGATGGCAATACTTGAAGTTACCATCGGTAACATAACATAGTCAGACCATGCACCGGTGACGATTCATATCTCCCTGTCAGGCGCGGCTTCCTCACCAGAGTGGCGTTGGCGTCTGAACGAAAGTTTGCTACAGATCCCTGAAATTAGGGAGAATGTGGCAAAAGAAATGGAAGCATATTTTCAGACGAACGACACCCCGGGGAGTGACCCGGGCATGATATGGGAAGCACATCAGGCGCTGATGAGAGGGGTATTGATAAAGCACGGCTCCCGACTAAAGAAAGCACAAGAAGCACAGACGATAAAATTAGTGGAGGAAATTCAGACACTCGAGCTTTAACACAAGAGAGTACAAGTACCGTTAATCGGGGAGAAGCTGACACATTTGAGGGACCTACTTAGATACAAAGCGAAAGCGGCAATATAGTCAGGAAAAAGAAAATAACGTATGAACTAGGGGATAAATGCAGCAAAGTGTTGGCAAGGAAGTTGAAAGAGAAGGGAAAGTCAGTATATGTGCCCCACATAAAGGGAGAAAAGGGACAGTTAATCTCATTCCCCAAAGACATTGCTCAGAGATTCAGAGAGTACTACTCCTCATTTTATAATTTGGCCCCAAAATCTGTAACACAAGCTAAGATGGAGGAATATCTCACTTCAGCATGTCTACCTAGGCTGTCATCACCGGAACGTAATAGCCTGGAAATCCCCATATCAACAGAAGAATTAAGGGCAGTGATGAAAAAAGTTAAGCATGGGAAAGCACCAGGCCCCGACGGATTCACGATCCAATACTATAGGTATTTCTACCCAATATTGGGGGGACATATGATTAGGGTGTTCAATGAGATTGGCCGGGCTTCTGTTTCTGGCTTCCGGGCTTCTACTCAGGGCATATATATCTGTTATCCCGAAGGAGGGGAAAGACCCGGCGGAGTGCGGGAGCTATCGCCCAATCTCATTGTTGAACACAGACTTAAAGCTTTTTACCAAACTGTTGGCCGCACGCCTCCAACAGCTACCAAATCAATTTGTACATTTGGACCAGGTTGAGTTTATCCCAGCTCGGGAAGCCAGAGATAACACCATTAAGGCACTCAACCTGGTACACTGGGCTAATGAAACAAAAACGCCTAGTATTTTTTTAAGTACCGACGCGGAAAAGGCGTTTGATAGGGTAAGCTGGCGGTTTATGTTTGAGGTGTTGAGACATATGGGAATAGGAGAGCATATGATAAGATGGATAGCGGGAGTGTATGTTTCCCCTGAGGCGTCGGTTAAAGTAAATGGGATATACTCAGAGCCATTTAAAATCTCAAATGGGACGCGTCAGGATGTCAACTCTCTCCTATGCTGTTTGCTCTCTCCCTTGAGCCCCTACTGAATAGAATTAGGCAAAACTCAGACATTCAGGGTCTACAGATAGGAGACCGTAATTATAAAATTTCAGCCTATGCAGATGATCTGCTGTTTTCCCTATCCAGCCCCCACGTTTCCCTACCAAACTTGATGAAGGAAATAGAAGGATACGGGGTACTTACAAAATTTAAAAATCAATTACGCAAAATCGGAAGCGATGGGGGTGGCCCTTCCCTTATCAGTGCAGAAAACTATTCAACCCAACTTTAATTTTAAATGGGTAGGGCAGCATTAAAATACCTGGGGATACAGATACCGCCAAAAATAGAGAGGACCTTTCTGGTCAATTTCCCCCCGCTGTATAAAGTAGCCTGCTCTCTGTTGGACAAGTGGAAGCATGGACTTCAAAAAAAGGAAAAAAGCAGCGCCTTTCTAAGCGTAGCAGTATGCTGGTTTATTAAAAGGTACACAAGTGTTAAAGATACACTCACAAACGAGCGTGATATAAGGGCTTATCTGTATGTGAATTCATCCACTATTCCCGGGGGCTGCTTGTCCTGATGTAGGAGGACGGGGTCTCCAGGGTTCTCCGGGTGTCCTCTCAGATGTCAGCAGCGGCGGTGGAACCAACAGCTCACGGCAATGGGGACAGGAGACGTTGTTCGCCGGAGCACAGCAGCGGTGATCGTCACTTCCGGGTACAAAGGTCAGCGGGAGGATTAATCAATTAATATTATACTGACAATCTGTATGTACAAAAAGGGGAAAATAGGAGGGGAGGGGAAAGAGGAAGAGCATTGGCAATCACATAGGTCAAAATTCATCTATATATAGCTAATCATTAAAATTGATTTAGTTAATATAGGGATTATATGAAGATATTTAAAACTTTTAAAACGTAAAGCAATTGATGTGCTTGTCAATGGTACCATATAAATATGGTATATAGGGGTACGCAAGCACATGCATGCGTAGCAGTAGTTATACATACAGAAATATATTTCTATATATATAAAAAACTGGTGATTATAAGAACAGGTAAAAAAGACCTATACACATAGAACTAAGAGGAACTGGAAACACAAAACTTGATGGTACCAAAAAATGTAAGGTCACCAAAACTGAATGTAGGTGGAGGGGACTATATGTTAATGTATCAAAACAGAGTATGAATGTTGGAAAGTTATAGAAGGATGTTAATTTCAATACCCTCGTTTAGGCCCCCAGGCGAGAGGCTATCGAGAGTATAGATCCAGTAATTTTCCCTTTCACACAACCTCTTGTAGCGTTCTGCTTGGGGCAGGTGTTTGGAGATGGCTTCTATGACCCAAACATGTAGCCCTATGGACGATTGCTGGTGAAATTCTTTAAAATGCCGAGCGACACTGTATTTTTCGCGGCCTTTCTCTACAAAATTGCGATGTTCCCCAAACCTCTTTCGGAGGGTACGAATGGTGCGGCTGACATAAAATAGGCCGCAAGGACACGTCAGGCAATACACCACATACCCAGAGGTGCATGTAAAAAAGTCAGGTATGGTATATTGCTTGCCTTTACACATGAATTCTTTTTGTCTATGGGTAACATGTTTACATGTGAGGCATAAGGCTTTCTTGCATTGGTATATTCCCTTCACATTAAAAAATGTTAGGGAGGCACTAGCGGTAGAACTGGATGATTTAATTTTACTGGGGGCAATTTGGGCCTTAATATTTCTGGCTTTTCTATAACTAACTATTGGTCGGTCAGTGAGTGTTGGTTTGAGGTGAGGATCCTCACTCAGTTTGGACCAATGTTTAACCAGAATCCTTTCCATTTTCCGAAATTGGCTTAGGAATTGGGTAACAAAGCGAACCGGTTGCGTGTTATCGTCCAATCTCGTGACTCTGTCGCTCCTGACATCAGAATGAAGATAATGCTGGTAGGCTCCCTCTACCAGCTCATCAGGGTAACCCTTTTCTAGGAATTTGGTTTTGAGCGTAGAACCATGGGTGGAGTAGTCCTGTAGCCGAGTACAATTGTGTCGGAGTCTACAGAACTGACTCTTGGGTATGTTGTTCACCCAACGTGGGTGATGGCAACTCCCATAGTGTAAAAGAGAGTTGCCCGAAGTGGGCTTGGTCCAATTCTGAGCACATATAATGTGATCTTCATGGAACAGTTCCAGATCCCAGAATGCAAGTTTATTCTCATCTGTAACAGCAGTGAAAGACAGACCCATGGTGTCGGAATTACAAAATTGTAAGAATCCTGGGATTAAAGTGTCGGGCCCGTCCCAAATGATAACTACATCATCTATGTAGCGACTGTAAAACACCAAATGGGAGGCGCAGGGGTTATTCTGCCAAATATAAAGATGTTCCCAGTAACCCATAGTTAGATTCGCATAGCTGGGGGCAAAATTAGCCCCCATAGCAGTTCCCTGAATTTGGATGTAAAACTCACCATTAGTTTCAAAATAATTGTGGGTAAGACAGTATTCTAACATATCCAAAATGAAATGTGCTTGCCGGGTGTTGAGTACTGGGTCCTCATAGAGATAATATTGTGTTGCTTGTAAGCCTATTTTGTGTGGGATAGATAAAGGGAGACTACGTCCAGCGAGAGCCAACGATATGAAGGCTCCCATCAATATTGCTGTAACATTTTGAGAATTGTATACTGTCTTTAATATGTGATGGGAGATTATTTACTAGGGGCTGTAGGAAGTGATCAATGTAAATGGAGAAATAACTAGTAACGCTCTCCATAGCCGCCACAATAGGTCTCCCTGGCGGGTCAACTAAGTCTTTGTGGACTTTAGGGAGATGGTAGAAATATGGTCTCTTATAGAAATCGTGCAAAAGGAATGAGATTTCTGTTTTGGTGACAAGTCCATCAATTTTGGCTTTAATGATAAGATCATGAGCTTCCTTAGAAAACTTGGGTAGTGGATCACAGGTGAGTTTTTTGTAGGTGGTACTGTCAGAAAGCAAACGAGAGCTTTCCAATTGGTAGTCTACAAGGTTTGGACTACTATGCCTCCCCCTTTATCGGCGGCTCTAATGATAAGTTGTCTATTATCTGTAAGATGTTTTTTTTTTTTTTTCGAAAATAATATTTATTGGGTTATAGACATATATCAAGTACAGATCCATAGAGTACAGTTTCCACATATTGTTAAACATGGTAATGCAATTGACATATCAGTAAAGTTATTCCTGTTTTCAACTACAGATTTAATCAATGCCGTTGATAAAAACTAATCGTATTGTACGTAGCCGATCAAGTGACATTGTATTCAAAAACGTTATATAACTCTCCCTCTTTAAGATATAGCTGAGGTATTATATTCTGATTAAACATTTGTTAACTTTGATAAACATTGACCAGTTTCTGTTCTGCTGTCTTTCAAAAGAAAATAGAAAATTAGAAGTAAGAAGTACCTACATGGTACTAAGCGTAGCTCTGCAGTCTTATTTGTTTTGCATTATCTATCAGACTTGTAACTTCCCCATATGTGCCAGTTATTCGTGAAATCTGTTAGTTTCCCTTCTCTAAATGCAATGGATTTCTCGTATGAATAGGAATCATCTACTAATTTCAGTACTTCCCCTACTGTGGGAGGGTCCGATGATTTCCATTTACGGGCCAGCACCAGCCTAGCAGCATATAGTATTTGCATTACTAATGATCGGTAAGGTGTTGGGTATATATCCATATTAACACTCAGTAAAGCTTGTTCCACTCTCAATTTGTTGAGTATTCCTGTCAAATTAGCTATCAGCCGAGCTATTGCAGCCCAGAAACTACGTAGAGATACACAGAACCACAGCATATGAGCCAAGGTGCCTACCTGACCACACTCCCTCCAGCATAGGTTGGACGGGTGTCCTTGAAATTTTGATAATATATAGGGGGTTCTATACCATCTCAAGTGTATCTTCTGTGCTATTTCCCTGTAGTTTGAACATTTAGTATGAGTATAGTTTGTTGTAACTGCTCGCTTCCACTGTGCCTGGGAAACAGATATATCTAAATCCGTTTCCCATTTCAGGAGTTGTTTTGGAACTACAAAATGGAGTTTACTGTGTAAGAGATTGTAAAATTCCGTTATACCTTTTTTGGGCTTGGGAAAAGAGTGCCATACTTCGTAAATGGTTTCAGGGATATCTATGTGTTGTGTCTTAAGGGTAGAAATGATATTGGTTATCCTAGCATAAGTCATAAATTCCCTCTCAGGGACAGAGTGTTTACTCTGTAGTTCCGAGAAGGGTTTGATACGGCCTTGATTTAACATATCTGGTATATGTTTGATATCATATCGCTCCCAATGTCGTGTGTCTAGATTTGGAGAGAGGAATGAAAGTGCTGTCACTGGGATTGGTATCTTTTTGTGCTTAGTATGGGGGTTCTTATTCGTTTAAAAAATATTCCCATGCCAGTAGTGTGGCCGCCACAGTTGGGATCATTTTACATGTTGAAATTTTTGCTAAGGGTGTAACTAGCAATAGGTTTTGGAGGTCACCTTGATTGACTTGTGCCTGTTCTGCTCTACACCAATGAATTGGATCCGCAGTATTGAACCACGACTTGGTCTGATCTAGAATCGCTGCCATATGGTAGTCCTTAATATTGGGGACCCCCATCCCCCCCGCTTTTCTGTGTTTCATGAGAATGTTATGAGAGCATCTGGCTCTTTTCCCCTCCCAAATGAACTGAGACAAGGCTCGTTGCATAGCCGCATAAAATGAGTTAGGTATTTGGATCGGGAGAGCTCTAAAATAATAAAGCAGTTTGGGAAGTAAGATCATTTTGTATGCTGCTAATCTACCCGACCAGGTAAGATAGAATTTTTTGAATCTAAGCATTTCTTGCATAAATTTACTTATCAGGGGTTCAAAATTAGAGTTATATAGTTGGGAAATTGAGGGAGTCAATGTAATACCTAGGTATTGAATTCCTTCCTTCGCCCAGGGATATGGTAGCTTGTCTTGTATAAGAGATTTTGTTTTACTATCGACACCTAAGCTCAATATGCTTGACTTAGTAGCATTCACCTGGTAATATGACACTGCATTAAATAGTTCCAATATTTTGTGTACTATTGGCAGGGATTGAGCCGGATTGGAGAGCGACAGAATCACGTCATCCGCAAATAGTGTAATTGTGTGATCTTCTCTACCTAGACGAATGCCACTAATTTGGGGATTGGTCCTAATTTTTTCAGCCAAAGGCTCCATCACAAGGGCAAAGATCAGGGGTGACAGAGGGCACCCCTGCCTTGTACCATTCGTGATCGAGAATTGTTCAGAGAATAAACCTTCCGTGAAGACCATAGCTGATGGGTTTGAGTATAAAGCCGATATGGCCGAACATATGTTGCCTGAGAAACCGAATTTTGCAAGGACCCTTGACAGGTAGCCCCAGTGGATCCTGTCAAAGGCCTTCTCCGCGTCCAATGACAGGAGAACTGAGGGTCTCTTAGTAGTATGTGATGAATGTATTAAGTTTAAGATCCGCCTTGTGGCATCTGTAGTTTGCCTGCCCACCACAAACCCAACCTGGTCGGGTTTAATTAACGTGGGGAGCAGGTCTGCAATTCTATTAGCCAAAATCTTGGCATATACCTTTAGGTCGACGTTCAGAAGTGAGATAGGTCTGAAACTCTGCGCTCTATCCGGCTCCCTCCCTGGTTTAGGTAGCGTCACCACCGTGGCTTGTAACATTTCTGAGGGGAATGAGGCAGAGGAGGCAGCAGCATGGAATACCCGAAGTAATATAGGTGATAGTGTACCAGCAAATTTTTTATAGTATTCCGAAGAATACCCGTCAGGTCCAGGTGATTTGTTGTTTGGGAGGTTTGAAATCGTGTTTGTAATTTCTAGAATGGATATTGGAGAATTCAGGGAATCTAAATCGTCTTGGGACAGCTGAGGAAGAGATATATCTTGTAAAAAACCGTCTATGAGTGTCGGGTAGGTTGTGGTATCCCAGTATCTTCCTGTAGGTTATACAGGGTACCGTAGTAGCTGCTAAACGCATCTGCTATATCTTTAGGGTTGGTCAATTTGGATCCACTTTTGGGGTGGTATAAGTGTGAGATTTTCTGTTTCAGGATCTTTTCCTTAATTTGATTTGCTAGTAGTTTACCGGCCTTGTTACCATGTGTGTAAAAGTCAGACCTAAATTTGTGGGTATTACGTACATGTTGTGATATAAGCAAGGTTCGGAGGTCATCTCGAGCTGCCGCCAATTTATTGGTAATTTCAACATTAGGGGTAGATTTGTTCTGAGCTTCCAAGCCCGAGATGTCCCTCAGAATGGAGTCCATGCGCTGCCTCCTCCTTCTCCTCAGTGAAGCACTTTGCTTCATTAGTAACCCTCTGATAAAAGCTTTATGGGTATTCCACAAAGTGAATGGGTTAACCTCTGTGGTGTCATTATTAGCAAAGAATTCTATCAATGAGTTCTCAATATTTTTTGCAATGACTGGATCTGAGAATAATTGGACATCATTTTTCCATCTATTCGCCCATGTAGATAGTCCCCGGTTCCCCACAATGATAGACACTGGGGCATGGTCAGACCACGTGATGTGACCAATGTCCGAGTGTGATACTTTTTGTAACAAAAATTTGTCCATCAGAAACATATCAATTCTTGAGTAGGATAAGTGGACCCGGGAGAAGAAAGTAAAATCTTTCTCGTTGGAGTGCTGACATCTCCAAATATCATAAAGGTTATTTGAGCTGAGGAAGTTCGATAATGTATGTCTGATGCTCTTCCTGATAGAGGCATTAGAGCTATCCAGGTGAATATCAGTTATGGAGTTCAAGTCACCACAAAGTATGATGTGCCCTGAGCCCAGTTGTTTAATTTTTTTCCAGAGTCTATTCAGGAAATGCACTTGTCTAGAATTTGGTACATAAATGTTTACAATTGTATATGGTACTCCATTGATTTCGCAGGTTAGAATAATGTATCTACCTTCTTCATTGCTGTGACTAGAGAGTAGCCTGAACTCCATCGTGTTCCTCACCAAGATAGCCACCCCCCTCTTTTTAGAAGGGGCACATGCCACAAAAATATGTGGATACCGATTATGTTTTAGAGTAGGGTGATTGTTCGCTTTAAAATGTGTTTCCTGGATACAGAATATATCACAATCTTGATCCCGAGCCTCCCTCCATAGCATATGTCTCTTTTGTGGGCTATTCAAGCCATTCACATTCAAAGATGTAATTTTAAATGCCATTGTCAAGTGAGTAGTTATAGTGGAAAAGGTAGAACCGTATAAGAATCAATGTCACTGAAAGAGAAAGGACCTGAGATAGGAAGTGGTGCGGCACGTATACACTGGCGTACCTGCAGTAGTTGTAGCTGGTTTAGATGTGTTTTCTTCTGCGATGTGGTAGTTTTTGTTTTTTTTTTCTTTCCGGCCGGAAACAAGGAAAGCAATTCACACTGGCAGTACAAGTCTACAGTCCGAGAGAAAAATGGTGAGATAAAACAGAGAACAGGTCGAACTTAGAGATATCTAAAAAAGTACTAATAAAGAAACCAATTTGCGCAGAACTAGGCGCACTTTAAAAATGCACGATTTCTAATGAAATCTGGGCAGGGGTTAACCTGCTGATATTGGGGTTTAAAGAAACAAAAAGAAAATTAACGCCGGTAGAACTTCCGGACCAGGTTGAGTTGAGCTATTGTGATAGGGCACTTTATGCAGCTTTGCTTCATAGTCATTTAGTGTGTATATATGAGGAGTCAGAAGGTTGATGGTCCTCTGCTGTCTCAATAGGGAGAATCTTCCATCTCTCCAGCAGCTTGATGCCATCCTCTAAGGTAGTCACCAGAAACTCCTTTTCACCTTTGGTAATTAGTAGGTTAGCAGGGTAGTTCCAGCGGTAGGGAATCTGGTGATTTCTAAGAGGTTTGGTTATGGTCATGAGATTACGTCTCCTTTGCATTGTATGTGCAGACAGATCAGCAAAGAATGACAGTCCCCGCATGCCCTCAGGAAGATTATTAGCCCGCCTTGCCACAGACATCAGTTTTTCTTTAACTGTGTAGTAGTGAATCTTAGCGATGGTGTCCCTGGGTAATTTCTCAGGGATGTGTTTTGGCTTAGGCAGCCTATGTATTCTGTCTATGATGATTTCTTCCAGGGGCAGGTCAGGGAGGGCCTCCCTCATGATATTGGTAAGGAAAGCTGTTAGGTCTGGGTTCTTTACTGATTCGGGGAGCCCTCTTATTTTAATATTGTTCCTTCTGGAACGGTCCTCGAGGTCAGCGACCTTCGCCTTGAGCCATACAATGTCCTCCTCATGTTCATTGTGTGCATCCACCATAGTGTTAAAGGTCTCAGAGAAGTCTCCCATCTTGTTCTCTATATGGGTCACCCTGTCCCTGACCTCAGTCACTTCAGATTTACATTGGGTCACCAGCTGCAGCATATCTGTATGAATAGCTCCTCTAAGGGACACCAGCATTTCTTTTAAAGTGGAGTCCATGACAGGCTGGTTGTTTGTAGGGAAAGCCGCTATGGCATCCTGAAATTCTATTGTATCATCAATCCTCATGCTGCTCTCTCCTTCATTAACTGTCATGAAAGCAGGCTGAGAGAGCTTCTGCTTATTTTTTACAGGGCTATTAGCTGTGGATGATGACTGGGAACTTGGCTGCGTCTGAATAGGGAAGGAATGGGGAGAAGCGCTTGTCACCCGCCCTCTGGTCGAGTTGTGGCTGTGTGTGTGTGCAGGTCCCTGCACGCTGCCGGCGCCATCTTGGCGGCTGTGGCGGTCTGACAGTGAGAAGAAGTCCGTCATCTTACCCGGCGCTGTTCTCTCCCTTCTCTTCCTCCGCATGCTCTGCTGGTGTCCCCGACCTGATATGTTCAAAAACCGCCGTTCCTGAGTGCCCTGGGTCGCTGTTAGAAGGTCCGGAAAGTTCAGATGGCCGGGAGCTGTGTTCTTATGCGGCCATTCTCCTTTCTTGCCGGCTCCGCCCCCCCTATTATCTGTAAGATGTTTAAGAGCAATGGTTTCAGCTGGCGTAAGATTGGATGATGACTTATGTAAAGGGGTTTGTTGGCACATACGTTGAATTTCTGAGTAAACCACCTGGTAAAAGCTTTGAATGTATAGCCCTTTGGAAAAGGTGGGATAAAATATGGACTTGGGTCTGAATTTGGTCTGCTTAATAGGTGGAGAGGTAGACAGATGTTGAGTAAGTGACTCAATGTAATCATCAGAGTCTTCGGTGTATAGGAGCTCTAGATGATCCAGAGCCATGTGTTCTGGAGCACTGCAATCTTGAAAATTGTCTATTAGTGGGCAAGTGTCGACAGGACTATCCACAGTCTCTTCCTCGACAATAGAATCTCGTAGTCTCGCTTTATACGTCTATCCCACACAAAATAGGCTTACAAGCAACACAATATTATCTCTATGAGGACCCAGTACTCAACACCCGGCAAGCACATTTCATTTTGAATATGTTAGAATACTGTCTTACCCACAATTATTTTGAAACTAATGGTGAGTTTTACATCCAAATTCAGGGAACCGCTATGGGGGCTAATTTTGCGCCCAGCTATGCGAACCTAACTATGGGTTACTGGGAACATCTTTATATTTGGCAGAATAACCCCTACGCCTCCCATTTGGTGTTTTACGGTCGCTACATAGATGATGTAGTTATCATTTGGGACGGGCCCGACACTTTAATCCCAGGATTCTTACAATTTTGTAATTCCAACACCATGGGTCTGTCTTTCACTGCCGTTACAGATGAGAATAAACTTGCATTCTTGGATCTGGAACTGTTCCAAGAAGATCACATTATATGTGCTCAGAATTACACCAAGCCCACTTCGGGCAACTCTTTTTCACACTATGGGAGTTGCCATCACCCACGTTGGGTGAACAACATACCCAAGAGTCAGTTCTGTAGACTCCGACACAATTGTACTCGGCTACAGGACTACTCCACCCATGGTTCTACGCTCAAAACCAAATTCCTAGAAAAGGGTTACCCTGATGAGCTGGTAGAGGGAGCCTACCAGCATTATCTTCATTCTGATGTCAGGAGCGACAGAGTCACAAGATTGGACGTAAACACGCAACCGGTTCGCTTTGTTACCCAATTCCACAGCCAATTTTGGAAAATGGAAAGGATTCTGGTTAAACATTGGCCCATACTGAGTGAGGATCCTCACCTCAAACCAACACTCACTGACCGACCAATAGTTAGTTATAGAAAAGCCAGAAATATTAAGGCCCAAATTGCCCCCAGTAAAATTAAATCATCCAGTTCTACCGCTAGTGCCTCCCTAACATTTTTTAATGTGAAGGGAATGTACCAATGCAAGAAAGCCTTATGCCTCACATGTAAACATGTTACCCATAGACAAAAATAATTCATGTGTAAAGGCAAGCAATATACCATACCTGACTTTTTTACATGCTCCTCTGAGTATGTGGTGTATTGCTCGACGTGTCCTTGCGGCCTATTTTATGTCGGCCGCACCATTCGTACCCTCCGAAAGAGGTTTGGGGAACATCGCAATTTTGTAGAGAAAGGCCACGAAAAATACAGCGTCGCTCGGCATTTTAAAGAATTTCACCAGCAATCGTCCATAGGGCTACATGTTTGGGTCATAGAAGCCATCTCCAAACACCTGCCCCAAGCAGAACGCTACAAGAGGTTGTGTGAAAGGGAAAATTACTGGATCTATACCCTCGATAGCCTCTCGCCTGGGGGCCTAAACGAGGGTATTGAAATTAACATCCTTCTCTAACTTTCCAACATTCATACTCTGTTTTGATACATTAACATATAGTCCCCCCACCTACATTCAGTTTTGGTGTCCTTACATTTTTTGGTACCATCAAGTTTTGTGTTTCCAGTTCCTCTTAGTTCTATGCGTATAGGTCTTTTTTACCTGTTCTTATAATCACCAGTTTTTTATATATATAGAAATATATTTCTGTATGTATAACTACTGCTACGCATGCATGTGCTTGCGTACCCCTATATACCATTTTTATATGGTACCATTGACAAGCACATCAATTGCTTCACGTTTTAAAAGTTTTAAATATCTTCATATAATCCCTATATTAACTAAATCAATTTTAATGATTAGCTATATATAGATGAATTTTGACCCATGTGATTGCCAATGCTCTTCCTCTTTCCCCTCCCCTCCTATTTTCCCCTTTTTGTACATACAGATTGTCAGTATAATATTAATTGATTAATTAATTAATTTTTCAATTTTTAATTCTATTTTTAAACTGTCAGTGTTAGGATAGATATATACCCACCTTGTCGAGTTAGCTGTCGCTCTTTGTATTCGTTTCTATGGAGATAGGGTTAGCCGATAGATAAGTAATCCGTTTTATATAAATTGCCCTAGTCCAAGATGGCCCCCATAGACCCTGATGAAGAAGCACGCATGCTTCGAACGCGCGCATCCTCCCGCTGACCTTTGTACCCGGAAGTGACGATCACCACTGCTGTGCTCCGGCGAACAACGTCTCCTGTCCCCATTGCTGTGAGCTGTCGGTTCCACCGCCACTGCCGACATCTGAGAGAACACCCGGAGAACCCTGGAGACCCTGTCCTCCTACAACAGGACAAACAGCCCCCGGGAATAGCGGATGAATCCACATACAGATAAGCCCTTATATCACGCTCGTTTGTGAGTGTATCTTTAACACTTGTGTACCTTTTAATAAACCAGCATACTGCTACGCTTAGAAAGGCGCTGCTTTTTTCCTTTTTTTGCTGTTTCAGATCTCTTCTATCTGCAAGCCGGCAGCCATCTCTGCGGATCAGTTATTCTTTTAGTTTTATATATGGATTGACAATCATGGACTAAAAAGTATATACATACTGTTTTAATACTATTGTTTTGTTGAACATTTATTTCAATCCCTCTTCCCCCCCCCCCCCCTTCTATATATAAGTTTTCTATACACCCGTATCCAGAGTGCGCTTGATTAACCCCTTGTTCCGGCAGCATGGACTTCATTTGTGGTTTGGCCGTTGTAATACGATCAAAATGAGTATATTACCAAAATTTCTGTACCTATTTCAAACAGTACCTGTGGAAGTCCCTGCTTGCTTTTTTCCATCAAGTAAATACTCTCTTTACTAAATTCATCTCGGCAAAAAAAAAGACCAAGGATTAGCCGAAATCATATGATCCTTCCTAAGTGTTACGGGGGCCTTGCAGTCCTAGACGTCTCTAAGTACCACCAAGCAGAACACTTAGGCAGGGTCATAGATTGGTGCAGACAGGGCTTTTTTTCAGCAGGAACTTGGTGGAACTCAGTTCCACCACCTCTGGCTCAGGTCCTCTGCACCCTGCTCACCACTATCATTTGTAAACACAGAAATCCAGCTTCTGTGTTTACAAGTGACAGCTTGTCTCCTGAGAGGCTCTCAAAGAGTGCAGGATGGGGAAAGGGGAGTTGCAGGTGCCCAGGGTGCAGTGCAGATGCTGACACCCACACTGGATGATCTTCCTGGCTGCAAGTGAAAGAGGTGGAGCCACCTACATTGTGCGGGGAGGTACTAAAGCCAGATGGGTTCTTCAGCTTAATACAGAAACAAAAATAAGAAGATGGTGAAGCTTTTAAAGAGGGGGGGGAGATGGAGGCAGTGGAGGGGGGTTTGCATGCAGAGGTCAGAGCTGAAGAGTGTAAGCAGCTGTGTAAGAAGACTGAACTCTGCACTATGTACATAGCGCACTCCTGAACTCTGCACTATGCATGTAGCGCACTCCTAAACGCTGCATTATGTACATAGTAGCGCACTCCTAAACTTCCCACTGTGTGTAACCCCCCAAACTCTGCACGCCATGGGGGGGGGTTTGGGTTGTCGTTGTTTGAGTTCCTGCACCTATTTTCTGAGAAAAAAAGCCCTGGGGGCAGACATGCAGAATGGAAACAGTGGATTGAATTGGAACAAGAGGTTAGTAAGGTACCACTGCGTAGAGCGCCTTGGTGCTACGCAGGATTGCCGACACCTCTTAAAAAACATCCTTTTATAGGCCCGACTCTCCTAATAAGTTCTAAAACCTGTCAGAACCCTAAATACTCATCACTACAATCGCCATTGTACCCAGTATTGGGAAACCCAAGTTTTGGCCTGGGGATGGAGGTAGGGGCGTTCCTGAAGCTTCGGGAGAGAGACTATACGCAAGTTTCACATTTCTTGGACTCGGACTCATGGCCTACAGTTGAGTCTTTGAGCCAGCTGGGAGGCAGGTTCGAAATAGGACACTGGCAGGCATTACAACTGTGTCACTTTTTTAACTCATTAGGCCCAGCGAAAAGTTAGACGGGACCTGACAAAGTTCGAAACATACTGTGAAGAGACGGAGCCCCTCCCCCAAAAAATATCTAAGATTTATACGTTGTTAATTGCACCCCCAGATAATTACGAGGTGCCAGCGATTGGAAAATGGGCGAGGGACCTCCATAGGATTTTTACACCAGCTCAATATCAGAACATAACAAAAGATCAAGTCTTCTGGACAACAGCACTCCAATAAAAAGCCTTTATTATGTAAAGACACACTCCCACCTCCTTTTAATTTTATATTATCCCCAACCTCCCCCTCCCCCCAAATTAAACAGAATTTTGAATACATCCCTACCCTGAAAAAAAAAAAATTGGGGAGATCCTTCGTACTTCTGACCAGTATTGTCTAATCTTAGGACAAAAAATGTGCAACAGGGTTCCCCGCCCCTTGTTGCATCTCCAACACTGGTCAGAAGCTTCAGGGAAAAATGTACTTAGTCTCGAAGGTGTATAATACCATCTGGTCATTAACTTATAGTTTAATTCTTGGGTTCTAGTACAGATTGATGAATTCAGAGAGAGGTATACTATGTTCTGATATTGACAAACAAAAACAGAAACCGCTCAGGTGTAGACGTCCTCCAGGTGACTATCTCCTCCCAACAGCCAAGGGTGCAGGCAATGCAATTTCAGGCAAAACAAAAGATCAAGTCTTCTGGACAGCAGCACTCCAATAAAAAGCCTTTATTATGTAAAATTTTCAAAAATCCAAATACAGCACAGCAAGTCACAAAATTCTGGTTAGAGCTGACTTGTTTCACACTTTCTTATGATTAAACACTAAGAAAGTGTGAAACTAGTCAGCTGTGTGGGCCGTAAAGGAGTCCCTAAATTCGTTCCACATACTGAGAAGCTGCATATGGAATGGGTATGTGGACATGATTGAGTGCGACAATGAAATACGTCATGACGTCATGACCGATGGAAAACAGAAGGGGATATGTACATAGCTGGACATCAAAAGATCAAGGACATATAGTTCCAAACATATTGATCTTATATCTTAGTTTTTTCTTTGAATAATATTTCAAAACAACAAGGTAAGTACACATTAGACAAGCGAAAAAGGAGTGTAGATGAACAAACATAATACAGCAGTAAATCATCAAATAAATACAACCATAGTAAAATGAATATTAAACATGTGTCTAGCCATCAATTATTCTTTTTCACATTCCCCCCGAGTTAAAACCGCCCAAGAAAGGATGGAAACTTAGTTGGGTGTTTAGACCTGGAAAATTTGTTGCATTGAGGTCAGCAATCCAGCGAACCTCCTTTTGTAGCAAGACCTTATTCCAGTCACCGCCCCTACTGTCCGGATGGACCCGATCTAAGATGGTAAATAGAACACGCGGGGGGATACCTGCATGATGATCTCGTACATGCCGTTCCAATGGGAGGTCTGGATTTGCATACTTAATGCTTGTAATGTGTCGTGCAGCTCTCTTGTAAAACTCTAATTTGGTTTTCCCTATATAAAAACACTGGCACTGGCACATCAATAGATAGATAACCCCAGATGTTTTACAGTTAGCATAGTGTTTTGGTCTATGTACAGTACTTTTCCATTTGATATGCAGGCTTAAATTTGGTTCTATTTGTAATAAGTGCCAATGTTTTTGTAGAATTTTTTTGAGGGCTTTATGTTGCTTGTTATAGGTCATTATCAATCTGGTGATTGGTTTTGAGGTATCATGTGTTTTTTTTTAAAAACACTAGATCGTGTCTTATTTGTCCACGTGCACGTTTGAAAGCCTTTTTGAGGCAGGTAAATGAATAATCTCGATCTGAGAGACGATCTCTGAGAGAGTTGGCCTCCCGGACGAACTCTGCATCTGTTGAGCAGTTACGTCTGAGCCTCAAGTACTGCCCATATAGGATGGACATAACCAGGGGCTCAGGATGCGAACTTGCCACATGCAAAATGGTATTCCCATCGGTCTCTTTATGATAAAGACCGCTGGATAGTGAACCATCTGCTGATTTGGTAATGTTTAAGTCAAGGAATGTAATGGACGTGTCACTAGAAGTCATTGTGAAATAAAGATTTGACGTATTTTTGTTCATGGCACAGATGAAGGCTTGAAGATGTTGATGTGTACTGTCCCATATCATTAGAATATCATCTATGTACCTGAACCATGATACAACATGGGAGGTATCTGATGATAGACTGTCACTCAATAAAAGAGATTGTTCCCACTCCCCCAGGTACAGGTTGGCATACGATGGGGCACAACATGTCCCCATTGCAACCCCCTGTACCTGGAGGTAGTAGGATCCATCAAATGAAAAAATATTGAGGGTTAGAATAAAGTTCAAAGCTTCCGTTAGGAAAAGGTTGAACTTGCGATTGACCCTGTGAAATGGTCCCAAAAATATGTCAGAAGTGTCCGATGTGTCCGCCATAATGTCACAGTCACGAAAAAAATCCCTGATTGCCGCCATTACTAGTAACAAAAATTAATTAATAAAAATGCCATAAAACTATCCCCTATTTTGTAAACGCTATAACTTTTGCACAAACGAATCAATAAACGCTTATTGCGATATTTTTTATCAAAAATATGTAGAAGAATACGTATCGGCCTAAACTGAGGAAAAAAAATGCTTTTTTTATATATTTTTAGGGATATTTATTATAGCATAATTATAGCATAATAAATTTATTATAGCAAAAAGTTAAAAATATTGCATTTTTTTCCAAATTGTCGCTCTAGTTTTGTTTATAGCGCAAAAAATAAAAACCGCAGAGGTGATCCAAAATGTTCCGGGGCTGAAGTGGTTAACCAATTAAGGACCGCCTCCAGTACATATAGGTCGGCAGAATGGCACGTACAGGCACATCAACGTACCTGTACGTCCCCTTTAACTGCCCGACTTGGGGCTGCTGCTGACTTCCTGGGTTTGCTTTTTAAATTCATCATAACGAATGTTCGTAATTGTTACGAAAAGTTAACGAACCTAACGAAAATTCGTATTCAATCCAAATTGAATTTTGAACACAAATTACAAAATGCGAACCAACGGCACTGGGCTACAAACAAACCCAGGAACTCAGCACAGAACAGGGATGGTGGGAGCCCCTCGTAATGAGCACAGCAGGGGTACAGTCCCAGGAGGAAGTCAGTACAGCACAGGGATGGTGGGAGCCCCTCATAATGAGCACAGCAGGGGCACAGCCCCAGGAGGAAGTCAGCACAGCACAGGGATGGTGGGAGCCCCTCATAATGAGCACAGCAGGGGCACAGCCCCAGGAGGAAGTCAGCACAGCACAGGGATGGTGGGAGCCCTTCATAATGAGCACAGCAGGGGTACAGCCCCAGGAGGAAGTCAGCACAGCACAGGGATGGTGGGAGCCCCTCATAATTATCACAGCAGGGGTACAGCTCCAGGAGGAACTCAGCACAGGGATGGTGGGAGCATCTCATAATGAGCACAGCACAGGGATGGAGGGAGCCCCTCATAATGAGCACAGCAGGGGTACAGCCCCAGGAGAAAGTCAGCACAGCACAGGGATGGTGGGAGCCCCTCATAATGAGCACAGTACAGGGATGGTGGGAGCCCCTCATAATGAGCACAGCAGAGGTACAGCCCCAGGAGGAAGTCAGCACAGCACAGGGATAGTGGGAGCCCCTCATAATGAGCACAGTACAGGGATGGTGGGAGCCCCTCATAATGAGCACAGCAGAGGTACAGCCCCAGGAGGAAGTCAGCACAGCACAGGGATAGTGGGAGCCCCTCATAATGAGTCGACGACTGCCATATTGAGAAAGGTATTGTAGCCGGGCCGTTAGTTCATATTTCGTAATTCGTGTCCGAAATTCAATTTGGATTGAATACGAATTTTCGTTAGGTTCGTTAACTTTTCGTAACAATTACGACCATTCGCTATGATGCATTTAAAAAGCAAAAAATACCTTTCTCAAATTCGGATCTGAAATTCGTCAACTAAATTTTGTATTTCGTAAAATTCGGAAGCATCCGAATGTACGAATTTTCGGAAATTTGTACGAATTTTCGGAAATTCGTGCAAATTTTAGATTCGTACGAAACGAATCGCACATGTCTAATGAGAGCCAGTTCTCCCAGCTTCCCTCAATCCAAGCGGTTTCAGTATGTTCTTTGCGAAAACCTGCTTTAATTGTTGCACCCTTTCTTCATGTGAAATGATAGCATCTTCCGCTCTTGTATCATTTCCAATGTAATTGCAACATGCCGTTCCCACTGTGGTCCACATGCCTCCTTGGCTGGCCGTGAGACAATCCAACACCAATCAGTGTTGAAATAACTTCTTTTTTTTATTTATTTTTTATTCAGTAGCAAGAACCACAAAGTTTCTATCATACAGGGCAGTAATGTTATCCATCAGCTCTGCCAAATCAATGATGAAGCTAAAAGATTTCTTAATATAACAGTGATTTACCCAGGGAATATTAAACAATGGTTTGAAATCCTTGGTTTCCTTTGTGGTGTCAAAACTCCCAGGTGTGTAGCTAGAAAGATCTCTTAGTTTAATTAGATGTGGTAGGATCTTGTTTACATTCGTTTTAGTAAACTCAACGTCCTCCACATACCATTTGGCAGGGATAACTACCAAAGTAACATGTACCTTTTTCATCTAATGGAAGTAGAGCAAGCCTTCTTGAAATTATATCCTATCAGACATACATGTAGTTTAGGATTGTTTCGTCTGGAATCGTTACTGAAAGTTAAATTGTACAATTCATTAACTGTGTCATGCCAAAGAAGCTTAAAGAGGAAGTAAACCCTCTCTAAAAAAAAAAAAAAAAAAAAACACCCTGCAAGACAAAGGCATAATGAGCTAGTATGCATAGCATGTTTTCTATTTAGCACTGTGGTCAGCTCCCCCACCATACATGCATGGTGTGCACGTATAATCTTTTACATATGTTTGTTTCAACAATTTTTGGGGAATTTTGGGGTTAGCAGCTCTTTATTTTAGTTTATTAATTTGTATCAGCGCGAGATTATCCACTTACTCATTATGAATTACTTACCTGAGATCGAAGCCCCCTGCAGCGGTCCCCGGGCACCTCCTGCGTCACCGCCATTATACCCGGAGTGACTTCTGGGTATCGCTGCTCCGGCGCCGTGACTGGTCAGAGCAGCGATGACGTCACTCCCGCGCGCATGCGCGGGAGGCGGCAGTGACGGCATGATCGCCTTCACTAACGGCACGCTCAGTGCGCCTGTGCAGTTGTCTACGGCGCGCATGTGCCGTAGACATTGGTGCCGTCTTTCTTGCAAATATCTCCTTAACCGTGTAGGTTAGGAGATATTTCTTGCACCTACAGGTAAGCCTTAATCTAGGCTTACCGGTAGGTCAAAGTGGTCTGTAAGGTTTTACAAACACTTTAAGACCTTCAAACCTATACTTGAGAGTAGCTACCTTCATACAGCTAGTGTATCCTATGTTTCTAGTACTATTCTCATATTCTGAACTAGCTGCATACATGCAAGTAAAATTAGTGCATACTGAGGGTACCTTTAAAGAAATGCTAAAGTAAAGGAATAGAGATTCCATTTTGTTTTCACTTTCCTTACTTACATTCTGGAAATTATTAGCTAGTTCTTCTAACTCCTTGAGAGACACTGGAACACCTAGCAAAGTTAGAGTTCTATGTGAAATAGGTGAGTGTGTACAGACCCAACAATTGGACAAATTGAATTTCTTAGCAGCTTGCATGTGCATAGATACAAAGTCATTTTGGAATGGCTCCATAAGGTGTGTAGCAATCTCTCTAGTAACTCTTTTCAGTCTTCACCAAGACATCAACTTACTTAGTAATGTTCCATTGGCTCTCCTGACCTACAGAAATGTCAATCAACCAGGGCAAAACAAAGAAGATGAATATTACCAACAATCCTTCTCCGAGGATTAATCCTCACAGTCCTTTATCTGGTTGGGACTCAACAGCCCGTGTAGCCTCATCCTTCTACTTAGCTCATGCACAAGTAAGCAGAGGGGACCTTTCGGATGAATGAACAGCAGTAGGCTCGTCAGGGCGAAACAGTTTATTAGTTACCCTTCGATGGGGTTCTTCAGCCTTCTTGTAGTAGGATCCGTGTATCAAAGGCTTGCATCCCTTGACTTTCACAGCACTTGGAGTAATCAGGATGATAAGAAAAATACTTTTCCATTTTGGTGATAATGATGCCTTTAGTACATGATTCTTTACATACACCCAGTCTCCAGGTTTCCGTCCATGCACTTGATCCTTGCCTTCTGCAGGTTGGGCTGTTTTGACATTCAAGAGGCATGGTACGTTTAAAGCTGTAATTTTTGTCACAATGTTAGAAAAATTAAGAAAATAAGTAACACATTTTTTCACAAACTTGTAATTTTAACAAATTAATCCTCACAAACAGTATGGGGACACTTACCACAATTATACACCAAAACACATTCTGCTATGCCTCCTGAGTATGGGAAAACCAAGTGTGTGAGACTTTTTCACAACCTAAATGCATAGAGGGGCCCAAAGTCCAAAGAGCACAGGATCAAGGACATTGGATCTGGTGTAATTGGTGAGGCGGTGATAAGGGACAATATGACTGGTGTGGCGGTAATTAGGGACAATAAGATTGGTATGGCAATGATGTGGGACAATATGACTGATGTTTTCGTTATCAGGGACATAGAAACCAGAGCTGAACTGAACAAGCTAAAGTTATAAGCTATTATGAACAGCTGCACCAGCTTTTGCACTGCCCAGTTTTAGTAGATCAACCCCTGTGAGTGGGTGGCAGGGATTAGGGACAATATGAGTTGAATGGTGGTTAACATGGACACTGTAACGGGTGTGGCGGTGATCACAGACACTGTAACTGGTGTGGCGGTGATCACAGATATTATAACTAGTGTGCCAGTGATTACAGACCGTAGTTAGCGTTGCGGTGATCAGGGATACTGTAATTGGTGTGGCGGTGATCATGGATACTGTAACTGGTATGGTGGTGATTTAGGACACTTTGAGTGGGTGGCGGTGATTAGGAAACCGTGGTTTCAATGTGGTTTTAAGTGGGTGACGGTGAGTTACAAAGAAAAACAGTGATAATTTTTTGAAGTTTTTTTTTTCATTTATTTATTTTCAGTTTTTTTTTTTTTAACATACTAGCATTACAGTGTCACCAAACAGACACTGTACCACTCTGTGGGGGTGATCAGGATTTTTTTGGGACTGTAATTACTTTTACAGCCATGATCACTGTAAAAGCAAGCATTTCTCACTCTCTCTGGCTGCATTCCAGCAGAAACTACTGTGATAGCTGTGATTGGCTCCTATTATCACATGGTACAGTGCTGCTGTGAATGGCCCTGTACTACGTGCTCTCTTCGCCTGATTCCTGTGTGATTCACAGCAATCACACAGTAGTAAACAATGATGCAAGGAAATGACATGGACATACTGTCCATGGGATCGCTGATTGGCTGCAGCGATCACATTTTCACCAGACAAAGCGAACACAGATTATGCCACTGGGAGATCCCTGGGAGCACGCCCAAATGGCGGATGCGGGGGGTGTATGTCCACCAACATCGGCACTGCATCAGCGTTTATGTACTATGGCCAGATGGGAACTGGTTAAAGGTTGTTACCCCAACATTTCATATTCCTGAAATGTGTCTGTAGTTCCATGTATTTGTGTTAGAAATGATCCTGTTCTCTTGTATTACTTGTTTTGTGTGAAATACCTGCAGATCCTAGCAGTCCCCCTGCTTTGCTATTTAAAACTGACCACGCTAGGCATGACAGCACATCCATTTCAGCATGTAAAATTTTATGGCTGTGCTGGAAGAACAGCCTGCCTGTCCACCAATGGTCAAACTTGTGATGATATGATCCCCTGTACAACCATTCACTGGGAAGATTAGTGTACTGCTGTTCTCCACCCTCACCTCTCCACAATCACTTGCAAACACAGAAGTCTGGTTTCTGTGTTTACAAGTGACAGCTCTGCACTCTGTTTGTAACCCCCCTGAACTCTGCACTCTGTATGTAATGCAATCCTGGTATTTAATGCCCCTTTAAGACCCTCCTACTGTTCGTGAAATTTGACTGACCACACCCACTATTTGATGTGATTTGGAGCGTGTGTGGGGGTAGAGGGGTTTTGGGGGGTCGTGGTTGAGTTCCAGCACCTATTGTTTGAGAAAAAAATCCCTGTATATATATATATATATATATATATATATATATATATATATATATATATACAGGTATATATATATATATACACTGTGTTTCCCCGAAAATAAGCCCGGGTCTTATATTAATTTTGACAACAAAAGACACAGTAGGTCTTATCATGCCATGTGCTGTCTCCCTCCCTCCCTGCCACAAATCCCCTGTGTAAAAGTGCTTGTAGAATATAGGGTATCACACAATGCAAAACTGCTGCATGCTGAGATGTAGTGCCACATACCTTCTTATATTGCCTGTGACACGCCGGAGGTCTGCAGAGGAAGGGGGGGCCGAGATCCCCCGCTGACATCTTGAAGAGGGAGAGATTAGCTGAGTGCAGCTCGTCACTTGCTTAGCCCGCCGGAGCTCTGCACAGGGAGGGGGGCCGAGATCCCCCGCTGACATCTCGGAGAGGGGGAGATGAGCTGATTGCAGCTCGCCACTTCCTTAGCCTGCCGAACCTCTCCTCCCTGCTCCAAGCACTGTAGGGGGGGTGAAATCCTCCTCTGACAGCTGGGAGGAGAGGAAGAGAGAAGCAGGAGATCAGCTGATTGCAGAGCGGCTGTATTCTGGAGGTACTTAGCACAATTGACACACACAGTCTATACTATACACACAAGCACTCTACACTAAGGCTTATTTTCAGGGTAGGGCTTATATTGCAGCCCTGCCTGAAAATCGGCTTAGGTCTTATGGGTGGGTGTTATTTTTGGGGAAACACAGTATATATATATATATATATATATATATATATACACACACACACAAATGTTTTGCCTTTCATTTCTATTTTAAAGTGAATGGGTTGTGTTACAAAGTATGGGTTCATATGTATTTTAAAGCTGAAATATCCCTACAGCTTTAATCACATCACTTATCTGTAATGAATTTCTCAGAATTTCTGGTACTCCAGTGGTTGACAGCTTGGGTCTTCATGCAGAGCAAATGCTCAGACGGGGACACTCCCCCTCCTTCCTCCTTCTGCATTGAGAAAATATATTTAATTGATTACACTGCCTGTAGCATAAATATATAATGTACAATGATCTTGCGCAAATCCTTTAACTAAGCAACATAATCAACTCGGTGAATAAACAATAAGTGATAAATCAATTGATATAACAGTGAATGGTGAATAAAATTCAACAGACGAAGAAGATCCTTCTCAACCCCATACAGTCTGGCTTCCACCCACAACATTCTAATCTACTGAAACTGCTCTAATAAAACTCACCAAAGACCTACTAACTGCTAAAACCAATGGCCATTACTCCACACTCATACTCTTAGACCTCTCTGCTGCCTTTGACACAGTTGACCACCTGTTCCTCCTCAGCAAACTACACTCCCTTGGCCTCCATGATTCTGTTTTATCCTGGTTCTCCTCCTACCTATCTCAGCGCACTTTCAGTGTCACTTACAACTCCATCTCCTCCGCCCCTCTTCCTCTTTCTGTTGGGGTACCCCAAGGCTCGGTCCTTGGCCCCCTCCTATTCTCACTCTATACCTCTTCTCTGGGCCAGTTGATAACCTCCAATGGCTTCCAATACCACCTCTATGCCGACGACACCCAGATCTATCTCTCCACTCCTCAACTCACCCCCTCGATCTCCTCACAGATCTCAAACTTACTGAATGACATATCGTTATGGATGTCACACCACTTCCTCAAACTCAATCTTTCTAAAACTGAGCTTGTTATATTTCCTTCTTCACGGTCCCCCCCCCCCATGACTTTACCATTAATATCAACAACACAACCATTGGTCCCTCCACACATGCCATGGTGCTGGGTGTAATCCTTGACTCTGACCTCTCCTTCAGCCCCCACATCCCCCACATCCAATCACTGGCTAAATCCTGCTGCCTTAACCTCCGCAACGTCTCCAGAATTCGACCCTTCCTGACTAATGACACCACAAACCAACTTATTCACTCCTTGATTATTTCCCACCTTGACTACTGCAACTCTCTCCTTAATGGCCTACCCTTAAGCAGGCTATCCCCCCTTCAGTCTATTATGAATTCTGCTGCTAGATTAATACACCTCACTAACCGATCCGTGACTGCTGCTCCTCTCTATCAATCCCTTCACTGGCTTCCCCCACCCCACCATGTAAAATTCAAAATGCTAACCACAACATACAAGGCCATTCGCAACATCGCCCCATCCCCCATCTACATCACCAACCTCATCTGCAGATATCGCCCAAATCGTCCCCTCCGCTCCTCTCAGGACCTCCTGCTTTTGTTACCTCCTCTCATGCTCGCTTTCAGGACCTCTCCCATCCTCTGGAGCTCCCTGCCCTGGTATGTCCGATCAGCCCCTACCCTGTCCACCTTTAGGAGATCCCTGAAAACTAATTTATTCAGGGAAGCCTATCCCACACCCACCTAACAACTGTCCCCGAGCCACCCCCATCAAATCATTATCTGCAGCTATTACCTTTTGTACCACCCCCTCCCTTTGGAATGTAAGCTCTATGAGCAGGGCCCTCCTGTATCTTCTGTATTAAACTGTACTGTAATTGTGCTGTCCCCCCTCTACATTGTAAAGCGCTGCATAAACTGTTGGCGCTATATAAATCGTGAATAATAATAATAATCCAGTGTTCCAATACAAGTGTTCCAATGCAAATAGTGTACAGTTGTCTATTAGTGATTCCCAGAGAGTCTAGATGCTGCCACCAACACCTCAGTGCTCACAGAACTCTCACCTCATAGGCATACAACATAAGCCTTGGATTCAAATCCAATAGGGATTAGCTAAACTTTCCTCCCGGAGTCACCTCCACAGCTCTTCAATAAGAGATCCCGTTTCACATGTGGAGGTAAAGTAGACAAGCCTTCAATAGTGTATTAATGTATTAAAAACTGTTATGTTGAAGGATTTGCACAAGATCATTGTACATTATATATATATATATATATATATATATATATACAGTATATATATATTTTTTTTTAATTCTCAATTTTTCTTTTCTTAAAACAGGGTATACAGATACAGCGTTCCCTTTTAAACAAATCATATAAAGCAATATCAATAATCAATCTGTCAAATTCCTTATTTTTCTTAATCTTATGATCTATTCTTCCTATTGTCCCTCTACTTTCCTTTCCCACTGCATCTCTTACTTCTTTTGACCCTGCTATCCTTTCCTATTTCCCCTATTCTCCCCCCCTTCCCCTTCTCTCGACCTCCCCCTCCTCCCTTCTTTAGCCCTGCTTTACGCAGGAAAATATCAAACAGATAAACAAAAAAAAAAAAGAAATGGAAACCACGTATTCTTTAGCTGGATATGAAACTTCTCTGAAGTCCCTTACTCTTATTTCACGTCAACCTAGTTTTTATTTTTACTCTCCTAATAGTTTCTTCCTTTCCTCTGTTTTTACAAATTTCTCCCATGGTGCCCATATATCTTGTACTTGTTTTTTTCCCTCCAACGTTGTCGGTAAATATTTCTCCATTATTCCTACCCTTCTAACTTTATTTAACCACATTGAAATCTTAGGGGCTTTAGGATCTTTCCATTTCATCGCAATACAACTTTTCGCCGCGTTTACCAAATGACACAAGACTGAATTTATATATTTTTTCAATGGGATTTGTGTATGATGTAGCAGGAAGAAAGCTGGTTCTTTTGCAATCTGATGTTCAGTAAATATTTGAGTAATTCTCTGTACAGTTTGCCAAAATTGTCTAACTACTGGGCATGCCCAGAATATATGTATCATAGTCCCTTTTTCATCACATCCTCTCCAGCACCTGTCAGATATTTCAGGAAAAAAATTGTTCAAGGCCGATGGCGTATAATACCAGCGTGTTAATATTTTACAGTTTGATTCCTGTGTTTTTGTACACCTTGAAGATTTTAAAGACAAATCTATAATTTTCTGGCATTGTGTTGGAGAGAAAATGTGGCCTCAGTCTCTTTCCCATTTGGTAAGACAGTCCATTTTAAAATCCTCTGAAGGTGTGGTCAAGATTATGTATATTCTAGAGATTAGGTGGTATAGGGGTTCCTCTCCTTCACAGTACTCCTCAAATTTAGTTTGTGTTCGCCTATATCTTTCTGCGGGTCCCAATGTCTCCAAATAGTGTCTGACCTGTCTCGCTTGCCATATAGGTATTTCATATTGCCCTCCTCGTTGTGTTAATGCACCAATTGATACACATCCTCTGTCTCCCAGAAAATGCAAGGCTTGAAATCTTCCTTTTTCTCTCAGTTTCCTAAATATTTGTGAGTTAATGCCTTGTGGAAACTCTGGGTTTCCTAAAATCGGAAACAGAGTTTTTGGTGGAAAATTTAGGATTCTGATTTACTTTATTTGCTATTCGTAAGGTTTCTCCTATTGTAGGGTGATTTTTTACTTGTATAGCACCATAGAGCTCTTTTTAGAGGAACTAAGCACATTTGCTGCTCTATGGTTACCCACAATTTATAGTCCCCATGTCTACTCCAGTCTACTATCCTGCCAAGTTGAACCGCCTGGTAGTATTTATTAGGCATGTGCATTCGTTTTCGTCCGAATGCATTTTCGTCCGAATTTCAGGTATTTTCGTTATCGTTTTAACAAACGAAAACGAAAATGCAGAATCCGAAAACCGAAAGATCCGACATAAACAAATGCTTAATTTTCATTTTCGTTGCAACAACAGTTCGATATAGATAGGAGATTCGACATGAGGCTGACAATAACAATCTGTGTCCATCGATCCTGTGGTCGAATGTGCCTAGCCTTAACTCTATTAGTCCAAGATTATTCTACATAGAGAGAAAATATTCGACATTATAGAGAGAAAAGATTCGACATTATAGAGAGAAAAGATTTGACATAGAGAGAAAAGATCGCTGCTGGAATTGGGTGTGGGAAGTAAAATAAAAAAATTATGATGATGAATGTTATTGGCTGATTGTAACCAAAGAGGAGGAGCAGTAAAATAGCTAGAACTAACTTGACAATTCAACGTGAATGGCGAAGATTCGACAAAGCATCGAAAAACATACAAACATACAAACGTCGAATCTGTCATTGAAGGCTTATGGTGTCTGTTGAAATTTCTAAGAAGATTCGACGGAGCAGATAAACTGTACGACACTGCAATCGTACATTTCCGGTCAAATGCTCGGCCCATAGGCTATAGAAGAATTCTAATGTTGGTTGACTAGTAATAATAATTATTAAATATAATTATTACTAGTCATACAACATTATAATTCTACTATAGCTAGCTTGTAGGCGGAACATTCGACCAGAAATGTATGATTGCAGCGTCGTACAGTTTCGCTTCTTCTTTGAACATTCGACAGACACCATAAGCCTTCAATGACAGATTCAACCTTAATTAATTCAGATTTTCGGACTAATGCAATTTCTGACAAAAAACGAATTAAATAAAAACGAATTTCGGGAGTAACTAAAAAAATTAATTTTTCTAACGAAAACGAAATTCCGAAACGAAATATTTCAGTGTGCACATGTCTAGTATTTATACATATCTGGTGCCGATATGCCTCCAGCCCATTTAGGTGAGGTAAGCAATGTTCTACATATTCTTGGCCGTTTACTGGCCCATATGAATTTAATAAACACTCCACAGACTTGATTGAAGTAGGACATGGGAATTCTAACCGGCAATGCTTGGAAGAGGTAGAGGAATTTTGGCACCACACTCATTTTTAGAATATTACATCTCCCGAACCATGAGTGTATTCCTTTACTCCAGCCTTCCAATAAAGTTTTAACTGTACTAAGTAATGGTACAAAGTTTAACTCGAAAATGTTTAGTAGATTTAGTGGTATTCGTGTTCCTAGATAGTTCAAGGCCCTAGTTGTCCATCTGAACTTAAAGCTATCTTGTAACCCCTTTTTGATGTATTCCGGAAGTGCCACCCCCATCGCCTCCGATTTACCGTAATTTATTTTTAAGTTTGACATAAACCTGTATAATTCTACTTCTTTCATTAAATTTGGTAACAAGATTCGTGGTCTTGCTAGTGAGAAGATTATATCATCCGCATAAGCCGATACTTTATATTCCTTACCCCCCACCTCAATACCCACTATATCTGGGTTCTGTCGTATCTTATTTAGAAGCGGTTCTAATGTTAAGGCAAATAAAAGAGGCGACAGGGGACAGCCCTGCCGGGTTCCATTTGTGACATCAAAAGGCCTGGAGTAGATCCCATTAACTTTTACTAGTGCACGCGGGCACGTGTATACTCCTATTATCCATTGGACCATTCTCTCGCCTAATCCCATCTGTTTTAGGACCTCGAACATAAATTTCCAGCTTACTCTGTCTAATGCTTTTTCTGCATCCGTATTTAAAAAAACACTCAGTATCCTCTTGTGATTTACCCTGTGGATCAGATTTAGCACTTTTATAGTGCTATCTCTTGCCTCTCTTGTCGGGATAAATCCTACTTGGTCAAGATGTACTATTTCAGGCAGATAGGACTGTATACGGAATGCTAAGATCTTTGTCAAAATTTTTAAATCTACATTTAACAGGGATATTGGTCTATAGCTACTACAGCTAGCTGGATCTTTCCCCTCTTTTGGAATAACTGTAATGTGTGCTGTTACAGTCTCTGACGGTAGCACCACTGTTTGTCCTACTTTATTAAACATCTTCGTCATATATGGGCCCAAATGTGTAATAAAACTCTGATAATATTGTATAGTTAGACCATCCGGGCCTGGTGCTTTACCATGCTTTATTGTTTTCATAATTTTTTGCACTTCTTCTATCGTAATTGGTCTCTCTACTTCTCTCCGAGCTGGCAATGATAGTCTAGACCAGTGATGGCGAACCTTGGCACCCCAGATGTTTTGGAACTACATTTCCCATGATGCTCAGCTACACTGCAGAGTGCATTGGGAATCATGGGAAATGTAGTTCCAAAACATCTGGGGTGCCAAGGTTAGCCATCACTGGTCTAGACAGTCGTGCAGAAGACGCATATTTCTCAAGGGATCTCGGGGAGACCGATATATTATATAATGCAGAATAATATTCCCCAAATTCTTGCGCTATTTCTTTTGGGAAATAAAGTTTTTGGTCTGCTCTTGTTTTAATCATTGGTATATATATCAGTATCTGTTGGTTTTTTATTTTTTTGCTAATAGTTTACCTCATTTGTCTCCTGAATCATACTTTATCCTCCTCCCGTACTGAAGAATTGCTTCGGCCTTATATCGTAAGAGGTCGGCTATTTGTCTTCTAAGATGGGCTAGTTCTATCCCTACACTTATTTCTGTTCTCTTTTTGTGTTGTGTCTCGAGTTTCTGTAGCTTTCCTAGTAAGTCTTTTAATTGTTCTTCTCTAGCCTTTTTCACTCGCGATCCATGTTTAATTAGGCAACCTCGCATTACTGCTTTATGGGCCTCCCATACTATACCCGGGTCACTCTATTCAGTATCGTTTATCTGGAAATACCACCTAATTTCATTGATCAGATCTTCTATAATTTGGGGGCTCTGTAGTAAGCTTTAATTTAAGCACCATCTCTAATCTTTTGATTGGGTTCCCCCCTTTAAAGTTAACTCCATCGTAACTGGTGCATGATCTGTCCATGTTATATTTCCTATGGATATGTCCTTCACCAACTGAAGTAATTGATGGGGTACCAGAAAAAGATCTATTCGGGAGTATTTTTGATGTGGATTCGAGAAACAAGTATAATCCCTCTCTTCTGGGTGTATAATTCGCCACCCATCTACCAATTGAAAGTCGTGTAATTTCCGCAAGATGCGTCTTCTAATTCCACTAGATACCGATGAGGTCCCGCTGGATGTATATACTTTTGGGTCTAGGGGCATATTTATATCTCCTCCACATATCAACTTTCCCTCCTTAAAATCTGTCAATTTTGAAAGTACTTTAGTCAAAAAAATATCTTGGTGTTCATTTGGTGCGTACATGGTGGCTAGAGTTACTTTCTCCCCGCCAATCGCACCTATAACCACTTAACGACCGCTCACTGTATATATACGTCGGCACAATGGCACCGACAGGCACAATCACGTAGAGCATACGTGATTGCCTTTGTACAGTTGGGGGGTCCGATCGGACCCCCCTTCTGTACAGTGAGCGGTCGGAATTCGTCTGGGAGCGATCCGACATGAGGGGACGGCCGTTCGATTCCGGCCACCCCCCGCGACTGCTCCCGGCGAATGGAAATGCCCCCTCTGTCTGTCGAATGTACACACAGACAGAGGAAGCAGGAGGAAGTGATGTCATCTCCTGTGCGGCGCTCACATATACCGAGCGCCGTACAAGAGAAGACATCAAGGTTAGTGCACAAACACTACACTAACACCAGCACACATAGGCACATAAATCGCCCCCCAGGCCCCCCCAGATCACCCCCCAGCCCCCAGTCACAGTGTCACTGATTGCAGTGACCATTTACTGATCACTGCAATCAGTGACATTTGTGACTGTAAAAGTGTCACTACATTTAGTTTTAGGTCCAGTGTAGCCCCCTAACCCCCCCTAATAAAGGTTTAACCCCTTGATCACCCCCCAGATAACCCTTTCACCCCCTAGCACTACTGTCGCTAAGCGATCATTTTTCTGATCGATGTCTTAGCGTCGGTGATGCAGATCAGTAGCCAGTATTTTTTTTTTAGGTTCGCCGCAGGTTTTATAGCGTCAGGTACCCCCATAAATTATCTAATAAAGGTTTAACCCCCTTGATCGCCCCCAAGGTAACCCTTCAAAAACCCCCTATCACCACTGTCGCTAAGCGATCATTTTTCTGATCGCTGTCTTAGCGTCGGTGATGCAGATCGGTAGCCAGTAATTTTTTTTAGGTTCGCCGCAGGTTTTTATAGCGTCAGGTACCCCCATAAATTATCTAATAAAGGTTTAACCCCCTTGATCGCCCCCCAGGTAACCCTTTCACCCCCTATCACCACTGTTGCTAAGCGATAATTTTTCTGATCGCTGTCTTAGCGTCGGTGATGCAGATCAGTAGCCAGTATTTTTTTTTTAGGTTTGCCGCAGGTTTTTATAGCGTCAGGTACCCCCATAAATTATCTAATAAAGGTTTAACCCCCTTGATCGCCCCCCAGGTAACCCTTTCACCCCCTATCACCACTGTCGCTAAGCGATCATTTTTCTGATCGCTGTCTTAGCGTCGGTGATGCAGATCGGTAGCCAGTAATTTTTTTTAGGTTCGCCGCAGGTTTTTATAGCGTCAGGTACCCCCATATATTATCTAATAAAGCTTTTAACCCCCTAATTGCCCCTAGTTAACCCTTTCACCAGTGATCATCATATAAGTGTTACGGGTGACGCTGGTTAGTTAGTTTGCTTTTTATAGTGTCAGGGCACCCGCCGTATATAACCCAATAAAGGTTTAACCCCCTGATCGCCCGGCGGGTGATATCAATTAGGTTTTAGCGTCAGAGAGGGTCTGCGTCACACCCCAGGCAGCGTCAGGTTAGTGCCAGTAATGCTAACACCCACACGTGAAGCATACACCTCCCTTAGTGGTATAGTATCTGAACAGATCAATATCTGATCTGATCAGATCTATACTAGCGTCCCCAGCAATTTAGGGTTCCCAAAAACGCAGTGTTAGCGGGATCAGCCCAGATACCTGCTAGCACCTGCGTTTTGCCCCTCCGTCCAGCCCAGGCCACCCAAGTGCAGTATCGATCGATCACTGTCACTTACAAAACACAACACACATAACTGCAGCGTTCGCAGAGACAGGCCTGATCCCTGCGACTCCAGTGCTGTAGGAGGTGATTTCACCACCACAGTTAAAAAAAAAAAGCAAATATGCCGAAGCATTGGGGCAGCAGGGGCGGAGGAGTGATTTTGCTCCTAATGCCGCGTACATACGATCAAAATTCCGACGGAGGCTTGCCCGTGGAAAAGTCCGACCATGTGTGTGCGGCATAACTTTTTTGCGGGAGGATGCCCCCATGCTTCGGCATATATAAATGGTGCATGTATGCCCATCATTAGAAGTGGGTGGATAAAGGGCGGTATTCTAATGGTGGGAATACCCACCGATCAATCTCTTTTTTCGTTCAGCCACCTGGCTGCATGAAAAAAAAAGATTACAATACATGTCCAACAAGGACCAGCAACGTACTGGTATGTTGCTGGACTTTGAATGGTTATACCAGATTGATGCCTGCGGGTTTAGGTATCATCTTGGTATCATTCTTTTCAGCCAGCGGCCGGCTTTCATGTAAAAGCAATCCTAGTGGCTAATTAGCCTCTGGACTGCTTTTACAAGCAGTGGGAGGGAATGTCGCCCCCCCGGATATAAAAAGCGCCATTGGGAAATTGGGAAAGCATTTTATCACACCGATCTTGGTGTGGTCAGATGCTTTGAGGGCAGAGGAAAGATCTAGGGTCTAGACCCCAGTTTTTTCAAAAAAAGAGTACCTGTCACTACCTATTGCTATCATAGGGGATATTTACATTCCCTGAGATAACAATAAAAATGATTAAAAAAAAAAAAAATATGGAAGGAACAATTTAAAAATTAAAATAAAAAAGCAAAATTAATAATAAAAAAAAAAAAAAAGCACCCCTGTCCTGCCCTGCTCTTGTCCAATGGCGAACGCAAGCGTCGGTCTGGCGTCATATGTAAACAGCAATTGCACCATGCATGTGAGGTATCACCGCGAAGGTCAGATCGAGGGCAGTAATTTCTTTCTCGTACATCACGGGACACAGAGCGGCATAGTCATTACTATGTGGGTTATATAGTTTACCTTCAGGTGCTGGCACTGGCAACTTCCAAACCGGAAGTACCCTCCCCTATATAAGCCCCTCCCATCCGGGAGCACCTCAGTTTTTTGCCAGTGTCTAAGGTGTTGGCCAAGAAGTAACATGTGTTTTTCACTGAGCTTGCGTACAGGTTCTTTTGGGCCTCAGTAAGCTATTCCGGATCCAACCAAAAAAGCTTCATAGCTAAACGGTCGGTACCCGGGCCTTGCAGAGAAGAGCAAGGTTTTGCCTGTAATGCTTCTCTTAGGAGAGCTGGACCCTGGGATCCAGAGCTCTGGTCATACCCACGACTAAGATGCTTTCTGTGCAGGGTGCTATACAGGTCCAGGGGAGTGGAATCCTTGGGAACCCGGTCCCTGAAGGTTTAATTACAATGCCTGCCGTGAGAGGTGAAGTTTGGGCTTCTGTGGACCAAACAGAGTCCTGCGGCGGGGAAAAGGTAAGTGGGGGCCCCCCAGGAACTTGGTTCTATTAGGGGACCCCCAAGCCTAATATGTCTTTCTGCCTGTTACCTAACGGTATTCCCGCTAAATATCTGTGCATGCCTGTAACTACTAAAAAAAAAATGTAATAATTTTAATAGTGGTCAAGAAAAATAAATAAATAGACAGACCGCGGTACCTGTGTTAATCCACTAGAGGCCGCTGTGGAACGTTTCTTGTCATGTGGACTTTTTCTTTTCATCAGAGTCAAGTCCAGGCAGATGGTGAGTTCTCTTGTGGGAAACTGCTTCCTCTGCCATGTTGCAATGCTCGTCCATCCCCCGGCCTGCGGCAAAAGGGCCCTGTCTCCTGTCCCTAGTTTCCTTTTTCAAAAAAGAGCGCCGAAGGTGCACGTGCCCGCGCGTGCGCGAGCACGCGCCTCTATATATAGAGGTGAGCTGGAAAAGGGGGCGGAGCTTGGGGGATGACGCTCTGTGCGCGCCGCAGCGCTTCTGCGCATGTGCGGGCGTCCAAGCATGTTAAAAGGCACAATTATGTGTGGTGAGCTGGCTATGGAGTGCAGAGACAGAGCTGGCAACATTTAAAAAAGGCATACAGCAAGCGGTTGATGCAGGCATCCCCATAGAAAGGCACATTAGTAGACACCAACTGTTTTTATAGCAGCAATTGTGCTAGACTATTGTCAGTAAGTGGTGTATTTCGGCTGGAATACCTCAGCTTTGGGCTTAGGAATATGCCATCTAAAAACTCCGGGACTAAAAATCCCAGGAAGCATAGGGGGTCTCCATCGGGCTCTGAGGATCTTGGGCATGCTTCGGCTGCACCAATCTCCCCTGAAGAATCAGAGGTTAGTGACCGTAGAGAACCCTCAGGAGTACCTGGTACTGTGGCTGTCCTCAGTTCACCTGCTCCTGTGTATGTAACAGAGGAGGTTTTTTCCTCAGCTCTGGGAGGGCTGGAAGAGAGATTGTCAACATTGATCGCTGCTTCCCTGCCAGAGGGAAAGCGCGCCCGATCTCCGTCTCCTCCCTCAGAGTACCTGTTAGCAGAGCAACAGTCCCATACAGGGATCGACCTACCTGAAGGGGATCAGGATGAGGTTGATTCTGTTGTAGAGGAATCAACAGTGGAAGAGCCATTCTCAGCATCACATGCTGAAAGATTATGGGTTCAGTCCCTGACTAACATGGTCTGATCAGCATTTAAAATGCCCCTTGCGGAGCCATCATCCACTTCTGTCTCCTCGTTGGGGTCGCTAAAAGCTCCCCAGACTGTTTGTTCCTTTCCAATCCATCCTTTACTGGAAGGGCTCATTTACCAGGATTGGGAACATCCTGTTAAAATATTTACTCCTCCCAAGAGATTTCAGGTGGTCTATCCCATGGAGGATAAGTTCATCAAAAAATGGAGGGTCCCTACAGTGGACGCAGCCATCTCTTGTGTGAATAAATCACTGACATGTCCAGTGGATAATGTCCAAATGTTCAAGGACCCAATAGATAAAAAATTGGAGTCCTTATTAAAATCTGATTTTGCTACAGCAGGCTTGGTGACACAACCAGCAGTGGCAGCTATTGGGGTCTGCCAAGCAGTGAAGGATCAGTTGAAACAGGTCTTAAGGGACTTGCCAGATCAGCAGGCCCTTGCCCTAGCTGATCTACCTAGGGCCTTATGCTTTGCGGTTGACGCTATAAAGGATTCAATCCATCAGGCCTCCCGCCTTACGCTGTCTGTAGTACATATGCGCAGGCTTCTATGGCTCAAAAACTGGTCTGCTGAAGCCCCCTGTAAAAAATTGCTGGTCAGCTTCCCATTTCATGGTGAACGCTTATTCGGGGAAGACCTGGACAGATATTTTCAGAAAATTTCCAGCGGTAAAAGTACACTCTTGCCGGTTAAAAACAGAGTCAGAGGTCCCTCTTTTAAGAGGCCTGCTTCTCCAGTCCCTAGGACATCGGCTGTGAAACAGTTCCGACGGCCTCCTCGGTCAAATCCCGGGGGTAAAAATCAGGGACAATCGCAGGGTAACAAGAAGCCCTGGGTCAGGAGAGGTACAAAACCTCCCCCAAAGTCAAATGCATGAAGGGTTGCCCCCACTCAATCGGGTGGGGGGAAGACTTCAGTTGTTCGCAGAGACCTGGCGGGACACGATCAGAGACAGATGGGTGCTCTCCGCAGTAAGTCTGGGATACAAATTGGAGTTAAAAGACTCCCCTCCTTCCCATTTTATAAGGTCGAACGTGCCAAGGGATCCCCGGAAGAAAGGATCCCTCCTGTTGGCACTAGAACAACTATTGCTCCAAGCAGTAATTATGGAGGTCCCCCTAGAAGAATGGGGGTTCGGGTTTTACTCAAACCTCTTTACAGTCCCGAAGCCAAACGGGGACGTGAGGCCCATATTAAATCTAAAAGGGCTAAACAAATTCCTACATATCAGGACTTTCCGGATGGAGTCGATCCGATCGGTGGCCTCTGCCCTACAAGGGGAGGAATGGTTAGCCTCGATCGACATCAAAGATGCTTATTTGCACAGTCCCATCTTTCCAGTCCACCAAAAATTTCTACGCTTTGCAGTAGAAGGGCGCCATTTTCAGTTCAGAGCCTTACCCTTCGGTCTGGCCACAGCACCACGCGTGTTCACAAAAATTCTGGCCCCATTATTGGCCAATTTAAGAACACGAGGTGTAACGATAATGGCATATCTAGACGACTTGTTGCTGATAGACCACTCAGTGGAAAAACTAGAAGTGGTTGTTCACGAGACAATCGAGTATCTGGAATCTCACGGTTGGATTATCAACCGAGACAAGTCAGCCCTAAAACCAGTCAAAAGTCTGGAATACTTGGGGCTAAGGCTGGATTCAGACCAGAGAAAAATTTTCTTGCCTCAAGAAAAGGTTTCGTCTTTGAGAGATTTGATCCACCTAGTGGGTACAAAAAGACAGCCATCCATACGCCTGTGCATGAGGCTGCTGGGAAAAATGGTGGCATCATTCGAAGCAGTACCCTACGGTCAATTCCATTCAAGGAATTTGCAAAGGGCTATACTGTCAGCCTGGAACAAAAAAGTTCAGGCCCTAGACTTACCAATGTCCTTGTCCCCTTCCGTTCGCAAGAGCCTCCGTTGGTGGTTGGTTCCCCAGAATCTGGAAAAAGGGAAATCCTTCAGTCCGATTTCTTGGAAGGTGGTCACTACAGATGCCAGCCTTATAGGCTGGGGAGCAGTACTGGAGCAATGGTCTCTCCAGGGCAGATGGTCGGATGCAGAAAAGGCCCGGCCCATCAATCTCTTAGAGATACGAGCAGCCCGGTATGCCCTAGTTGCATGGACATTCAAACTCCAAGGGTCCCCTGTCAGAATTCAATCGGACAATGCCACGGCAGTGGCATATATCAATCATCAGGGTGGCACCAGGAGTCGTGCAGCCCAGAGGGAAGTAAATTGCATCCTGAAATGGGCAGAAAGATATGTCCCAGCCATATCCGCGGTATTCATTCCAGGAGTGGAGAATTGGAAGGCGGACTTTCTAAGTCGCCAACAATTATGCCCAGGGGAATGGTCCCTTCACCCCGAGGTTTTCCGGACAATATGTCAGCGGTGGGGAACACCGGATGTAGATCTGCTAGCATCCAGATTCAACGCAAAGGTGGACAGGTTTGTCTCTTGGACAAGGGATCCCCTAGCTTGCGGCTCGGATGCCCTAGTGTTCCCTTGGGATCAGTTCAAGCTGATATATGCATTCCCACCGCCACAATTGTTACCTCGATTACTCCGCAGAATCAGGGTAGAAAAGAAACCAGTGATTCTGGTGGCTCCAGCGTGGCCCCGAAGAGCATGGTACGCGGAGATTGTAAAAATGTCTGTGGGGAGTCCTTGGACCCTCCAACATCGTCCGGACCTGCTTTCGCAAGGACCGATATATCACCCTTCCTTACCAGCCCTAGGTTTGACGGCCTGGCTATTGAAGCCCACATTCTAAAAAAGAGAGGTCTCTCTAATCCTGTGGTATCTACCATGATCAATGCCAGGAAGCCGGTATCCAGGCAGATCTACTATAGAATCTGGAAGGCGTACATCGCCTGGTGTGAGGCCAAGAAATGGCATCCACGTAAGTACGTAATAGGTAGGATTCTGGACTTCCTACAGTGGGCTGTAGATAGGAAGCTTGCCTTGAGTACTATCAAGGGTCAGATTTCGGCCTTGTCAATATTTTTTCAGAGGCCCTTGGCTTCGCATTCACTAGTCAAAGCCTTTATACAAGGAGTGATGCGTATTAGCCCTCCGGTTAATATTCCCATATGTCCATGGGACTTAAACCTGGTTCTGTCGGTTCTACAGATACAACCATTTGAACCATTACAGCATATTTCCCTGGTTCTTCTCACCAGGAAATTGATTTTTCTAGTAGCCATTTGTTCGGCTAAAAGAGTGTCGGAATTAGCCGCTATGTCCTGTAGGGAGCCATATCTGGTTATCCATAAGGACAGAGTAGTGTTACGTCCTCATCCAGCCTTTCTTCCTAAGGTGGTATTGAGGTTTCATTTGAACCAAGATGTGGTTCTTCCTTCTTTTTTCCCCAAACCTAGTTCAGTAGAGGAAAAATTATTACATTCTTTGGATGTAGTAAGAGCAGTTAAAGCTTATCTAAAAGCCACTGCTCAGATTCGCAGAACGGATACTTTGTTTATTCTGCCGGAAGGCCCCAGAAAGGGTCAGGCAGCGTCAAAATCTACTTTAGCCAAGTGGATTCGACAGGTCATTATGCAAGCCTATGGCTTGAGAAGGAGACCGCCTCTGTTCAAAGTTAGGGCGCACTCCACGAGAGCAGTTGGAACTTCATGGGCAGTGCATCACCAGGCCTCCCTGGCTCAAATCTGTAAGGCCGCAACATGGTCTTCAGTACACACGTTTACTAGGTTCTACCAGGTGGACGTTAGAAGTCAGGAGGATGTCGCCTTTGGGCGCAGTGTGTTGCAGGCCGCAAAAGATCCTCATGTCTGATAGCGCTCAGCTTATGTATAGTGTATCCCCCCCCTCATTGGGCATTGCTTTAGGACATCCCACATAGTAATGACTATGCCGCTCTGTGTCCCGTGATGTACGAGAAAGAAAATAGGATTTTTATAACAGCTTACCTGTAAAATCCTTTTCTTGGAGTACATCACGGGACACAGAGCTCCCACCCCTCTTTTGGGGACACTTATTGCTTTGCTACAAAACTGAGGTGCTCCCGGATGGGAGGGGCTTATATAGGGGAGGGTACTTCCGGTTTGGAAGTTGCCAGTGCCAGCACCTGAAGGTAAACTATATAACCCACATAGTAATGACTATGCCGCTCTGTGTCCCGTGATGTACTCCAAGAAAAGGATTTTACAGGTAAGCTGTTATAAAAATCCTATTTTTAGCACGGGGTAACCTGTAAAGGCTTTTAAAGGCTTTTAAAAATGTATGTAGTTTGTCGCCAATGCGCATTTGTGCGAAATTTTAAAGCATGTCGTGTTTGGTATCTATGTACTCGGCCTAAGATCATCTTTTTTATTTCATCAAACATTTGGGCAATATAGTGTGTTTTAGTGCATTAAAATTAAAAAAAGTGTATTTTTTCCCCAAAAAATGCGTTTGAAAAATCGCTGCGCAAATACTGTGTAGAAAAAAAAATGCAACACCCACCATTTTATTCTGTAGGGCCTTTGCTTTAAAAATATATATAATGTTTGGGGGTTCAACATAATTTTCTTGCAAAAAAAAAAATATGTTTTCATGTAAACAAAAAGTGTCAAAAAGGGGTTTGTCTTCAAGTGGTTAGAAGAGTGGATGTAAGCTTCCTAATGTTGTGTATAAAATGCCAGAACAGTTCAAAACCCCCCCAAATGACCCCATTTTGGAAAGTAGACACCCCAAGGTATATACTGAGAGGCATGTCGAGTCCATGGAATATTTTATATGTTGACACAAGTTGCGGAAAAAAGAAAAATATATATTTTTTTTTTTCACAAAGTTGTCACTAAATGATATATTGCTCAAACATGCCATGGGCATATGTGGAATTACACCCCAAAATACATTCTGTTGCTTCTCCTGAGTACGGGGATACCACATGTGTGAGACTTTTTGGGAGCCTAGCCGCGTACGGGACCCCAAAAACCAATCACCGCCTTTAGGCTTTCTAAGGGTGTAAATTTTTGATTTCACTTCTCACTGCCTATCACAGTTTCGGAGGCCATGGAATGCCCAGATGGCACAAACCCCCCCCCAAATGACCCTATTTTGGAAAGTAGACACCCCAAGCTATTTGCTGAGAGGTATTGTGAGTATTTTGCAGATCTCGCTTTTTGTCACAAAGTTTTGAAAATTGAAAAAAAATAAGAAAAAAAAAAAAAAAGTTCTTTCTTCATTTTCAAAAACAAATGAGAGCTGTAAAATATTCACCATGCCTCTCAGCAAACAGCTTGGGGTGTCTACTTTTCTTTGTAATTTTTTTTTTTTTGTCATTATTCAATCACTTGGGACAAAAAAAAAAAAAAATATTCAATGGGCTCAACAGGCCTCTCAGCAATTTCCTTGGGGTGTCTACTTTCTAAAATGGGGTCATTTGGGGGGGTTTTGTACTGCCCTGCCATTTTAGCACCTCAAGAAATGAGATAGGCAGTCATAAATTTAAAGCTGTGTAAATTCCAGACAATGTACCCTAGTTTGTAAACGCTATAACTTTTGCGCAAACCAATAAATATACGCTTATTGACATTTTTTTTACTAAAGACATGTGGCTGAATAAATTTTGGCCTAAATGTATGACTAAAATTGAGTTTATTCGATTTTTCTTATAACAAAAAGTAGAAAATATCTTTTTTTTTTTTTTAAATCGGTCTTTTTCCGTTTATATATATATATAAAAATCGCAGAGGCAATCAAATACCATTAAAAGAAAGCTCTATTTGTGGGAAGAAAAGGATGCAAATTTCGTTTGGGTACAACATTGCATGTCCGCACAATTTACAGTTAAAGCAGCGCAGTGCAAAATTATGAATTCACCTCTGGTCCTTTAGCTACCAAATGGTCCGGGGCTTAAGTGGTTAAGAAAAAGGTATCTTCCCCCAGAATCCGAACATTTATCCGTAAGTATCCATGGTATTCTATTTGAGATTAGAATCTCCACACCTTTGGTTTTAGCTTCTTGATTCGAAGCTTGATATACATTTGGGAAATGTCTATTTTGGAGGTAGGGGAAGACACCTTCCTTAAAGTGGGTTTCCTGTATAAATCCCACATCGGTCTTCAGACATTTTAGCGCATTTAATAGCATCTTGCGTTTTTCAGGGATATTGAGCCCTCTAGCGTTTAGTGACGTGATCCGTATTTTATCCATCTTCCAACCCAGCTGCTAATTAACACAATAGTCCACTCAAACCAAAAAAAAAAAAGGGGGGAAGAAGGTCAAGGGTCAGGGGAATATAGAACGGCTCCTACTTGGGAATTCTATTCCCAGTGCGTTCTTACATTATCTAACCGTCTAGTGCAACCCATCTCCTCCTCCCTTCCCTTTTCATAAAATTAATTCTGCATCTTTGTTGAAATACATTTACCCGCCCTCACAATCTATATAGTATTTTTTTATACATATTTTCCCCTCTGCCCATATCCATATTATATTTTACTCTCTTTTCTCGCCACCTTCTTTTTTCTATACCAACCACTTACTACTTCTTTCATTGTTATCTCAGCGATATCTCTCCTACTAGGTAATAACCTCTTACACCTAGATTACTGTATTTTTACTCCTCTCTCTTTCCCTTTTCTCTCCCCTTTCCCTCCCTTATCTTCCTTTATTATTTATACCCATTCTATCCATCTCAGATCAGAGCATTCATATTATTATCATATGACACATTATTGCTTTATTATATTTATTCAAATAACATCCCCCTACCTTATTTCCCCCCCCCCCAAAAAAGGGGGGGGAATACCTCTAATAATATCCTTTCTCTCCATTTCCCTCCCCACCCCCTCTCTTGTTCTACTACGTTATCGATAGAGACCCCTTCCCATTCTCCTCCCCCCCTCCACCCTTCTTACATCTCAGACCCCCTTCGGAGGTTTTTCTTAATCATCCTACTATCTTGTTCTTTAACTTAAGTTTCTGAATGCATGGCAGCTCCGTGACCCACCACCACTAATGTGTCTCCCTCCCCCTATGTGTACTGATGTGTTATTCTTATCCTTATATTCCCTTCCCCCTTTTTCTACTTCTCCCACCCTCCTTTATTCCCCACAAAATTAAATTTACTAATGTGCTTATTCTAATATATTATTTTGTGTTATATTTTATGTGTCAGTGAACATTTTTTTTTATATAGGTGCAATGTCCCTCCCCCCCTCTCCCCCCCTCATTTACCCTCTTCTATACCTCCTTCCCATTTACTCCTACCTAAACCTCCCCCCCCCCACCCACTCCGCACCTCCCTCCCTCCATCCATCTAGAGGAAGGGAAATAAAAAAAAAATTAATTGCTCCAATTGTGTAAAAAGAACTAGAGTGACTTCCCCATTTGTGCTATAAACCCAGAAAAACCGATTTCTATCCATGTAATCAATTCCATATCACATTTCAGTAATGTATATATATAGTCTTTTATGAGGATATTTTTATATTTCATATTCTTCCTCCTGCCCAGGGCCTTCCTTCTCCTTCGCCGATAGATACCTATAAAAGGTCCAGAGGGGACGGAGGGATAGCCAGAGAAAAATCAATCAGGAACCTATTAATTGGGGAGGTGGATGTAGGGGCCTGTTCAAGATTCTTCCATATTAAAAAAAAAAAAAAAAGGCCAATATCAATGCTCTTTTCCTCCTTATTACTTCCTTCTAGGGGTGGTAGAGATAAAAAATATCCCAGAGAAAAAAAAAAAAAATCTTTCTCTTCCCTTTCCCTTCCCTCTCTCTTTTTCTTTTTACCTCGGACGTCCTAACCGAATCGGAGAGAGGAGAGAGGGAAAAAAAAGAAAATTTAAATGGTAGGGGACTCACAATTCCTTGTCCCCCTATTCCCATTAGGTAGCTTGTTTAAATTATCTCATTTATAATTAGGGGGTCTATAATCTCTGCAGAAAAAAAAGAAAGAAAAAAAAAACAATGAAAAGAAGAGAGGAGTAGACCATCTCTATTTAGTCCTATTCTAATGACTCATGTTTCTCCTGACCCAGCCATATTTTCTGTAATTTGCTCCTGTCGTCCACCATTCGTCTGCGTTGGGGTACATTATATATTTATGCACGTGTAGTTGTGAACACTTTTAGGTTTTGCAGCAGTTCCCACACAATTTATTTATTTACCGTATTTATCAGCGTATAACACGCACAGGCGTATAACACGCACCCTAACTTTAAGAGGGAAGTTTCAGGAAAAAAACGTTCCACAGCCCCCTGCGTATAACACGCAGGCACAGTTTACCCTCTATTTTCAGGGTAAAAAAGTGAGTGTTATACGCCAATAAATACAGTACTTTTTCATCATTTAATATAATTTTTCACAGAATACTACTACATAGTAGCGCAAAGGACTACTCACATTTATTTCAACTGCCTGTAGCATGATCTTTGAATGGGGGAGATAATATTTTGACTGATCAGACAATGTAATCAGCGAAATAACTTTTCCCAATGTAAGAAGGAGGGAGGAGAGGGTACGTCCTTGCCAAAGCATCTATACTGCTGTTCTGCCTGAAGACCCAAAGTCATTAACTATCACTATGGGAAGTTAAGAGACAGGAAGAGGACAGGCATACCTGCAGTTAAGGTTTCTCCAGGATCTGGTTTCCTGCACAACCTAGGACATTACAGGTGATGTGACTAAAGCTGCAGGGATTTCTGTTTTATAGAAAAACTTCAACTTTAAAGATGATACACAGATACACAGAGATGAAACAAATCCTCCTACACAGGTTTTACATTTATATCTACTGTTTAGAAAGTGCACGTCCTGTTAGAATTTTATCTTCCTTTTCCAGCAGGGGGAAAGGTGTCTTGCCATATACTGCGAGACAGCTCATTGGAGGAAAGGCACACACCCCCTCTCCTCATAGGCAGAGACTTGCAGAGCTTTACTGTGAATTGACCAGCTGTCTGCTAATCTATTTATAGCACCCGCCCTGACACACATTTCAGGCTGGTTTTATGATATGTGTCGGAGAACTTGTCAGAAGTTATCATGCTGATAACAGAAGAATGGAGCAGGAGAAAGCCATGGGACTTAAGGCTTTGGAGTAGGGTTGCACCAATACTAGTATCGGTGTCAGTTTCGGTGCCGATACCGAGTATTTGCACAAGTATTGGTACTCGTGCAAAGCACCAATACCTGAAACCAATACTTTCAGGCTCGGTTCTTTGAGCTGTCAGTGGGTCTCACCTGTTGACAGCTGAAGTGTTAAAGAAATCCAGTAATTGGAGCTGTCAAAAAAAAGCAGCCGGAAATGTTTTTTAACAACATTGCTCAGCCGCTGAAACACTAAAATAAAAAGAAACATTGTTTCTTTTGTATCTTTCTGTTTCTTCATCTGCAGATCAAAGGGATGAACAAATGTTCCTCTGTTTAACCCCTATATTTACTCTAATCAGCCTTAATTAACTCCCTATTCTCCTCCATTTAATTCTTATTATTTTTTTTATGTTCATCTATTTTATAAACGGTACTAAAAAAAAAAGTATTGGTACTCCTACTCATTGTAAAAAAAAATGGTATTGGTGCATCCCTACTTTAGAGAGAGCTAAGAAAACACTGTAGATATACAGTATGTGCCCTGCTCAAATTTCATGAATTGGGTTTACATCCACTTTAAAGCACTGAATTGAGACATACATTACATAGCCAAAATAAAGAATACTTTCTGGTAAATATTACAATAATAAATTAAAATGTATGCTGAAAAAAAAAATGCCAATTTTTTTTATAGATTCTATTATAGATTTATGGTATTTGACATATACTGTACAGTATAGTAATATGTAACAGTGCCTTGACCTGTCTGCATGGCTGTGAGATTCCATCTAGTGAAAAAATTGACAAGGTAAACAATTTTTTCTATACAGTATGTATAGCCTATAAGCCAAAAAAAGGACATGTTCACGTGTTTGCCTTTGTTTTCAATGTAGGATCTTCAGATCTGGGTGGATGGTGTAGATGAAAATGGATTTGTTCTGGTCTCTTTTGGAGCTGGGGTGAAATATTTGTCTGAGGATATAGCCCATAAACTGGCAGGTGCACTGGCTAAGATACAACAGAAAGTTATTTGGAGGTAAGACATTTAAATTTTTATCATAAAGGTTATTCAAAGGCAAAACTTTTTTTCTGTTTTGGACAGAGTGGGAAAGGGTTGGAACCTCTGTCAGGTTGTGGGCAGGGCCCACTGTGTCAGGAAGTTCGCCCCCTAGAGGGTATGTCAGAAACCACAAGCCATTTTGTTTTTCTTCACACTTTGTGTTTGACCCCTTTACATCTGGAACCAGCATTGAAACATCTCTCTCCTCCAGTGAAACAGCATTACTTCCAGATTTAAGCTATGTCTCTACACTTCCTGTTTGCTAGATTATCGTGCTCTCTTCAGCTGATATCTAGCTCCTTTGTGTACCTGCAGCCGTCCTTATCTTCACTACCATATGTTTTCTCATTCAAATATTTTTATTGAGAAAAAAAATAAGAGTAAAGAACAAGTATACAAGTGCTAATTTAACTAGTACAAGTTGTCAGCTAGGTAAGTACATCACAAAAGGAGCATGGAGATAACCATGCAGGATCACAAAATCCAGTAGTGTTTAGCATGGGAGGACAATTCCCAACAAAGGTATACGAAAGTAAAGTAATAATTCAAATATAAGTCATGTGTAGGTAAGGAGAGGGATAAACCAGGGAATAGTTTTGTAGGGATGTAAGTATATAAGGGCCACCTAACAGGTGCCAAGCAGTTTTGCTCACCCCCTAGGGGGAGTGTCAAAAAGTCCAAGAATCCTGGGAGACTGTAGTCTGGGGGAGCAGTAATAACGCACCCAGAAGAAGGCCTACCTAGAGGCTAGAGCCCGGAAGGAAGGGCTTCCAGGAGGCAAAACAAGGAAAGGGTGGAGGCAGAAGGGGTGTAATGAAGCAGTAAGAAAGGAGGGGAGAAAAACATCAGAGGGAAAAAAGAAGGGAGGAGGACTGTAGCGCAAATGAGGGGGGGACATAAAAAAGGGGGGGGAGAAGAAGGCTTGGGGGAAGAATTCCCTAGGGGAGGCATGGGCTACAATATGCAAGTCAGGGTTTAGATGCATAGTGAATCAGGGGAGCAGTAGGGTGTCATCGAATCCAGGGGGTAGGTAATGAGTAACCCAAGGTTTACAACGTTTCTCAAAATTGTGCACTTTGTCCAGGAGGACTGCTTCAAGCTTAGCGTGAATTAGCGTGAATTAGTGCTCGAGTAACTCTATGTTTAGCCACCAATATGCATAAGGATGGAGATTTCCATGCCTGAGCAATTGTCTGTTTGGCAGCTGTGGTGATGTGGAGAAGAAAATTAAATTGGCAGTGGGTTAGAGCCTCAGGTTTGCTGTTAAGGAGAGCTACAGTTGGGTCCGGAAGCAAAGGTATGGTGAAAAGTTTTGAAAGAATTGCAAACACCTCTGACCAAAATGAGCCTCGAAAACAGAGAGGTGAGTATTGCGGGAGGAATTTGGCAATCCTGGCGGGGACCAGATACCATCTGGTAAGTACTTTAGGCCCCTTTCACACACTGTGTTTAGCAATGGTTTCGTTACATTGGGTTATGTGCGGTTAGAAAAAATTAATTTGACTGCGTCCAGGACCGATTTAGCGCAGCTATCTGCACATAGCTGAAGGTAGTCGCAGTGTACTATTTCACTTGCGGATAGCAGTGGCAATGAGGAAAGGAAAACAACAAGGAGCACATCAGAAATGGCAAGAATGTTCCACCACAGTTAAACACAGCCGCAAGTAAATGCACGTAAACACACGTAAACGCTGCTAATCGCAATGTAGAACTGCAAGTGATCGCTGTGCCTGGGAATTTCAAAATAACAAAACATGCTTTTAACAGCCGCAGAACAGCCACCCATGTGAAAGAGGCCTTATAGTTCGTCTCCAAGGCGGCAATATTGTGGTAAGAGGACATATATGACCAATCAGCAGGGTCTATTGTAATGTTAATCCCTTTTCCCATTTACCAACGTAAGACAGGGCCTTTGCATTTTCGGGGGGTTAGGAGGTGAGATTGGAGATTAATATTCATTTGTGCAGATCAGATTTGCACGTTAGTTCAAATTACGTAAAGTCCAGATTTGTTGAGTCAGAGGGGGTACAAGTGGTGAGAAAGTGCTTAATTTGCAGGTACCTAAAGAGTTCTGAGAAAGGAAGGCTACATGATTCACAAAGTGTCGGGAAGAACTTGAAGGAATTAGATGGAAAACATTTGTGGGCACAAGATAGGCCCGCTGTAGACCAAGCTGGGTAAAAGGAGGGATTACGAAGGAAAGAGAGCAAGGGATTGTGGGGGGACTGGAGGCCAAAGCGACACTTTAGTCTATCCCAGAGAGAGAAACTATGTCTTATAATTGGGTTGGTGATGGGTCTACGGGCAAATGGGGGTAACCAAACAAGATTAGCTGTAGATAAGGGATCACACTCTACAGACTTTATAGCGACCCAGAGAGGGGTTTCCTTAGTAGCATGGTATTTGGGAAGTTGGGCTAGTTGAGAAGCATAATAGTATTTCACAAAGTTAGGCACTCCGAGACCCCCCCTGATCTTAGAAGTATATGGAGTAGGCTTGGGCAAGCGGGGCCTCGAATGAAAAGGGATGCACATAGTTGTAAAAAGGGATGCACGTAGTTGTAGAATCTGCAAAAAGTTGGAAGGAACCATGATAAGGAATAACCGAAAGACGTAGAGGATTTTAGGAAAGACATTTTAACCACCATGATCCTACCCATCCAGGCTAGGGGTAAAGAAGCCCACTTAGACATAAGAGACGTGAGGTATGAGCATAGGGGGGTAGTTGGTTGCACAAAGGTCTGCAGGGTTTACCGTGAATTTTATGTTATTAAGTAAGGAATGTGCCTAGCAGCCCATAGAAGAGAGAGAATCTCGCTAAGTTGGGACTGAAGTGGTGGTGGTAGGGAGCCGTTGAGAGCCGTTGATTTGTGGGAATTCATTAAAAGCCCAGATACGCTTCCAAAACTAGAAAGGGTTTTTAACCTCCTTGGCGGTATGATTCTTTCTGGAATTATGTACCAAAAGCGGTACAATTATTTTGCATGTAAATTTGGTGTTATGTATTATAGGCCTACGATTCTTAGTAATTACTTACTTAAACCTGAGCAAACCAGAGTCTAGTAAACATCCCGGGTATGATAAAGTTTGAAACACAAAATTATAAATTATAATATAATAAATAACTATAAATAATTATAAAAAATAGTAATCTAATTATAATAAAAATTATTCAATAATGTAATCAAATCAAAAACACTGAAATTTGCTCAGTTGCAGAATTGTCGCTGTCATTAGATTTAGTGTTTGATGACGAATTTCCCCACAAATCGCTATCGCTCAATTCTGCGAGTGATTCTAATTTATTATCACTGTTTTCTAGCTGGTCTAAAACCACTTTTGACATAAAGGGACACTTTTTGGTTGCTATGGACAATCTCCAGTTTCCAGGCAGAAAGAATAGTTTTTATTATATAAAACTGCATGCAGGGCACTGGACAGACCACTAGGGACAAAGGGGGTGTGTAATTATTACATACAGTACTGTAATCAGTAAGATTACAGTATACTGTATGTATACTATGTGTTTACCTTTTTGAATTTGCCGCCCAGTTCCGCTCCCATGCGCCGCTGCGGCTCGCAGGGAACGGAACTAGGAAGTCAGATGGGGTCGAAAGTGCCGACACTCGCCAGAGATCTCGTTGGCGATCACAGCAGAGGACATCATCGCTGGATCGCCAGGAGAAGGTAAGGAAACTCCGCTGCGGGCTCTGCAATGTCTACCCCGAGCGTGACTCGGGGTTACCGATCCTAGCATAAAAAAACAACCCCGAGTCACGCTCGGGATTACCGCCAGGGAGGTTAATACGTTTGGGGGGAGGTCAGAAAGACAAGGTTGTCATCCGCAAAAAGACAGAGCTTGTGTTGATATCCGCCAAGTTCTAGACCTTGGATATTGGGGTTCGAGCGAATCAAGAGAGCTAGGGGCTCTATTGCTAAAGCAAAATTAAGAGGAGAAAGCAACCTTGACAACTACCTCATTCGACAAGAATGTGGTGGAGGTCCAAGAGAGATAAAGCACAAAGGGATGCGACGTGTACGAGCTGTATAAACCAAAAGAGACGCGTGATGGATATTGTCACCCACTTGCCGAGTAGGGATAAACCCAACTTGGTCTTTATGAACTAAAGAGCCGATGACGGGGTTAAGATGAGTGGACAGGAGTTTTGCGAGAATTTTGATGTTGAGGTTAAGGATTGTTGTGTTACACTATGTGATTATTCTTGCTCTGTGTCTTTAAGATCTGCTCCCTTCTTTCTAGCTGAACTCTCTCTCTCACCGTAGTTCTTTATATATCTCCTCCACTTCCTGATTCTGGTTATTACTCCTGTATATCTTCCATGCTAAACATCTTACATGTGGCTTACAACTGCAACGTTTTTCTACCTATGAATATCCATCATTAAACGGAACATTCGAAAGGATTCATCGTCTGTCGTCCTAACTGTGAGTTTATTCATTGAGTTAAACTGCCTGTATCGATGCAAGGGATGAATATCAAACCAGCTTGAGTAAGGCCTACTTAAACCTGGAGATGAACTTTATCGCTTTGTAGTTGAGACAGAACAGTAGAAAAACGGAGTTTCACAGCCTAATTACAAGATTTCTGCATATCAGTACTGAAACAGACAAGATTTACTGCCCTCATAGCAAGACAGAAGGGACAGAGCAGCACATGGCAGCCTTATAGCCTGAGACAATCTGCACAGTGTCATATTTCAGCACACAGATCCTGCCTGCTTTCACAGTCAGTCTGCTATCATGAGTGACCAAGCTTCTGCATGTGAACTCACATCTACCTCCCCACAAGTTCCTGAAGAAACTGAGTTACCCAAACGCTCAGTTAAACCCACTTGGAAAGTAATGGAGAATTATGAAGCTTCAAGGACTGAATTGTCAAATAGCTTGGAATTAGTCTGGGAGAAAATCCTTGCTGAAGCCAATACAGTGTTTGTTGAACGTGAACTACTGACACTAGAGGGCGCCATTAAACAACTTTCTGCCTCATATGAGCTTTATCAGCTTACCAGCATCAAATTCACTAATGTCTTACAAAACATGAAGTCAGAAAATGTGATGATGCAATTAAAGCGCGTCAATGCTCTCAATATTGAAAGAGACACTTTTATCCAGCAAACCAGATTAAAGGCAGAAGCAAAAATAAAGCTGTTACAGGACACTGCATCTCACAGATCTGTTTCCACCAGACGTTCTAAAAACTCGTCAAGATCCCATAGTTCAAGATACTCAACACTCAGTGAGCGACTTATTAATGCCCGCGCTGAAGTGGAAGCCAGCAAAGTGCAGGTGGCATATGCAGAAAAAAGAGCAGAGTTGGAAGCGCAGTCAGCACGTCAAAGGGCAGAGTTGGAAGCGCAGTCAGCACGTCAAAGGGCAGAGTTGGAAGCGCAGTCAGCACGACAAAGAGCAACAATGGAAACCTTAAATGAACAGTGTAAACATGATGCAGCTATGGCAAAGCTAAGGGTCCTACAGCAAGCTATCAGTGCAGACGAAGGTGCAAGTGAGAAAGACAGCATTAACCTAAACATAGCAGATATGGAAGACCCCCTCAAATGCACTAAAGACTATGTCCTAAGCCACTGCAGTGCACACTCCATTGTCTCCAATGCTCCTGACTACATAGAGACTCCTTCACAGCTTCAAGTTAAAGAGGTTCCAGCAACTTCCTGCACTCAAAATCACTCCACTGCATTTCCTACCTGCCTACCTTGCCTGCCTTCATACGTCACAGAGCATCAGCGCAAGCTTCAGGCAAGTCATCAATCTCCAGTCATCGGTACAGCCTTGAATCAACGTACCATTGGAACAACTGATTTCAAGCAAGCAACTCACCTGGATGCATCTGCTGCACCATATTTCCCTGTGTCCTTTAACAACAATGTCAAAGATAACACAATCAGCACCATACAGCCAACAGCATCTCACATAAAGGCGGAGACAACTGAGACAGAAGAGTTTGTGAGGTACATGCTTCGCAGAGAGCTCACAAAGACTGGTCTTACAAGTTTTGATGACCAACCTGAGAACTACAGAAGTTGGAAATGTGCCTTCAGAACTACAATCAGCAATATTGGCATTACAACTGATCAAGAATTGAATCTGCTGATCAAATGGCTTGGTCCTCTATCTGCTGCACGTGTTAAGCCATTAAGATCGGTTTTCATGGACAATCCTACTGCAGGCCTCACAGCTGCATGGGAGTGACTAGAGCAAAGTTATGGCAGTCCAGAAGCTATAGAAAATGCTTTGTTCATGCGTCTGGAAACTTTCCCAAAGATATCCGGTAAGGACAACAAGGAGTTCCAGAGACTGAGTGACCTTCTCCTTGAGCTTCAGCTAGCCAAGACAGACCCAAAACTACCTGGACTCAGTTACCTTGACACTCCAAGAGGGGTAAACCCAATTGTCTCCAAGCTCCCGTATGGTTTGCAAGAGAAATGGACTGCACTAGGGTCATCATACAAAAGAGAGAACAAGGTTTCCTTCCCTCCATTCTCTTTCTTCTGTGAATTCATCAGGAAAATTGCAGAGACCAAGAACGATCCAAGTTTTTCCTACGGTGAGTACAGCCTCTTCTCACCCTTTCCTAAGAGTGTTAACGCATGGCGGGGAGAATACAGACCAAGTGCCTAATTCTACCATCATTTCTTCATCCTGCACTGAAGTTTGTGGAGAAGACCGCTGTGGTAAGTCCTGTGCTAAGATATGCTTGGTGAACATATACCACAAGGATCAACCAGAAAAGTCTCTAAAGGCATATGCTATCTTAGACGATCAGAGCAATCGATCACTTGCAAAATCGGAATTGTTCAATCTATTTGAAATAAAAGGCGAAGCTCATCCTTACACCTTGGGTACCTGTAGTGGAACTATAGAGGTTTCTGGAAGAAGGGCTCATGGACTCATGGTATCTTCTCTCAAAGGTAACTTGCAATTACCCTTACCTACACTTGTTGAGTGCAATCAGATACCTGCTAACAGGGAAGAAATCCCTACTCCAGCTGCTGCTTTCCATCACCCTCACCTCAAGGTAATAGCAAATGAGATACCGTCGCTTGACAAAGATGCTCAGATCCTTCTTCTGTTAGGAAGAGACATTCTAAGAGTTCACAAGGTACACAGACAAGTCAGTGGACCCCCAGATGCCCCATTTGCCCAGCGCACGGATCTAGGGTGGGTCATCATAGGCAATGTCTGCATAGGCAAAATGAAAAGACCTACCAACATTTCGTCATTCAAGACAAATGTTCTGCCAAATGGCCGAAACACTTACTTTGAGCCATGCCCACATCACTACTGGGTGAAAGAGAAGATAGCCAGCCACGAATGGCAACATGGTATCTCAGGTGACACAAGCCCTTTCTCCTGCCATGATGGCGACTTCGGCTCTACAGTGTTTAAAGCAACCAGTGAAGATGACATACTGGCTCCTTCAATGGAAGACAAAGAATTCATCAAGGTAATGGACAATGAGTTCTTTCAAGATGACTCCAATAACTGGGTAGCACCCCTACCCTTTCGTCTCCCAAGAGAGAGATTGCCCAACAACTTACAGCAGGCCATCAGTAGATTCTCCTCCTTAAAGCGAAACTTAAACAGGAAACCAGAGATGCAAAAGCACTTTGTGGACTTTATGCAAAATGTATTTGACAGAGATCATGCAGAGCCTGCTCCCCCACTAAAGGAGGGAGAAGAATGCTGGTACCTTCCATCCTTTGGCGTGTATCACCCACGCAAACCAGACCAAATCAGAGTTGTCTTTGATTCCAGTGCTCAGCACGAAGGTGTTTCTCTTAACAACATGCTCCTTACTGGACCCAACTTGAACAACAGTCTAATAGGAGTCTTGATTCGTTTCAGACAAGAGCCTGTAGCAGTAATGGCCGACATTCAACAGATGTTTCACTGCTTCATCGTCAGAGAAGACAACAGAAACTACCTCAGGTTTCTATGGCACAAGGACAATGACCTCAACAAGGAAGTTATAGATTATCGCATGAAGGTACATGTCTTCGGTAACAGTCCTTCCCCAGCAGTGGCAACTTATGAACTAAGGAAAACAGCTCAGACTGGAGAAGTTGAATATGGATCTGATGCCCGTCAATTTGTTGAAAAAAACTTCTACGTTGACGACGCACTTAAGTCCTTTCCAACTGCTAAAGAAGCAATTGATCTTCTCACCAGAACAAAGGAGATGCTGTCTGTAGCAAACCTTAGACTGCACAAGATTATATCCAACAGTCAGGAACTTATGAATGCCTTTCACTCTGAGGACTATGCCACTAGTCTAAAAAACCTTGACTTAGGTACAGATGTGCCTCCTGTTCAGCGAAGTCTGGGTTTGTTGTGGAACATCAAGCAAGACAAATTCACCTTCCAAGTGTCAACTTGTGACAAACCCTTCACTAAGAGAGGAGTCCTGTCCGTGGTGAATAGCATCTATGACCCGCTGGGTTTCCTTGCTCCAGTTACCATTCAAGGTAAGATTTTACTAAGACAGTTGTCTACTGAGAACATAGACTGGGATACTCCCTTGCCTAGTGAGAATCAACACAAGTGGGAAAGGTGGAGATATTCTTTGAAGTCACTAGAAAAACTTCAGATTCCCCGTTGCTATGTTCCAGGATCCACTTCAACTGCTAACCGGAGAGAGATTCATATTTTCTCTGATGCATCAGTTGAAGCTATTGCTGCAGTAGCCTATTTGAAGACCTCTGAACTGAATGGAGAATCACACTGTAGTTTTGTCCTAGGCAAGGCAAAACTCACACCCAAGCCTGCACATACCATACCAAGACTTGAACTTTGTGCAGCCGTGCTAGCAGTAGAAATTGCCGAGGTCATACGAAGTGAAATGGACACTAGAATTGATTCTTTCACCTTCTATACAGACAGTAAGGTAGTACTTGGTTACATAAACAACCAAACAAAACAATTTTATGTGTACGTCAGCAACAGGGTTGAACGTATCAAGAGATTCTCTCTACCAAGTCAATGGCATCACGTTCCCACTGAACTCAACCCAGCTGACTGTGGAACCAGAGCCGTGTCACCTGCCGCTCTTCAGGACAGCTTATGGCTGTCACCTCCAAGGTTTCTGTGTGAGGACTCTTACTTACTCCCTATTGACACCACCTATGGGCTAGTAAACCCTGAAGATGATAAGGAAATAAGAACTGTGAACATCTCACTACACACTTCTGTAAGTACAAAACAGAAGCTGCGGTCACACCATTTTGAGCATTTTTCCACCTGGTCATCCGCTGTACGAGCTATTGCTCGCCTAATTCATATTGCTTGTTGCTTTGGGAAGAATTCCGCCGCAAGGTGTCATGGTTGGCACAACTGTTCTGGACACTTTACAGCAGCAGATGTTTCACACGCAGAAGAGGTAATTATCCGTTGTGTGCAACAAGAGGTGTATCAGGAGGAATTCGGGAGAATCAGAAATGGAACCGAATTGTCTAAAAACAGTCCACTCTTCAATCTAAACCCCGTAGTCGACACCAATCAGCTGCTGAGAGTTGGTGGCCGTATAACAAAATCCGACGTATGCAGCAAAGAACAGAATCCTATAATCATACCAGGTCAACATCATGTTACTACTCTTCTGGTTCGCCACCACCATGAACTGGTACATCATCAAGGCCGTCAGTTTACAGAAGGTGCCATCAGGTCAGCCGACCTTTGGATCATTGGTATGAAGAGGTGTGTCTCCTCCTTGCTCTTCAGATGCGTTAAGTGCCACAAGTTAAGAGGAAAACATCAACAGCAACAAATGGCAAGTCTTCCAGCTGATCGCCTAAGTACCGATCCACCCTTTACCTACGTTGGGGTAGATGTTTTTGGCCCATGGTCTGTCATCACTCGGAGAACTCGTGGTGGAGCTGCCAATAGTAAAAGGTGGGCTGTATTGTTTACCTGTCTCAGCATCCGAGCTATACACATAGAAGTGATCGAGTCTATGGATTCTTCTTCCTTCATCTGTGCCCTACGAAGATTCTTCTCTGTCAGAGGACCAGTTAAGCAACTGAGATCCGACTGTGGTACCAACTTTGTTGGAGCATGTAAAGAGCTACAATTGGACAACTTCCTGGCCAACAATGGATGTACTTGGTTGTTTAATCCTCCACATTCTTCACACATGGGAGGATCCTGGGAACGAATGATAGGAATAGCACGAAGAATTCTTGACTCCATGTTGCAGACTCACAAGTCTTTACCACTCACCCATGATACTTTGTCTACCTTTCTCGCTGAAGTGTCTGCCATAATGAACGCAAGACCATTAGTGCCAGTATCTTCAGATCCTGATGCTCCAGTGATCCTTACTCCAGCCTCGCTTCTTACTTAAAAGATTGGGACTGCTGTAATATCTTCAAGTGAAATCGAACCCAAGGATATCTACAGGCGTCAATGGAAGCAGGTTCAACACCTAGCCAATGTGTTCTGGCATCGCTGGAGGAAGGAGTATCTTCACCACCTTCAAGGTCGTAACAAATGGCAAGCATCTAAGCCGAATCTTAAGGTTGGAGACCTCATCCTTCTAAAAGACAAGGAAGTTTGTCGGAATGAGTGGCCTATGGGTCTTATTACTAAAGTTATGCCCAGCGACGATAACAAAGTCCGGAAGGTAGAGGTTAAGGTAACCAAGGGAGGATCGACACGAACCTTTAGTCGACCAATTACAGAGTTAGTACTCCTTTTGCCAGGTGAGTGACTTGTGCAAGGACTAGCCATGCAGTTGGCACAGCGGGGAGTACATTGCTGCCATCTACAGGTTCTACTCAGAACTTTGGAATTATTTGAAGACATCATACTGTGACTTTATGTTCTTCATCCTGTTGAACTTAGGTTTATTATTTGCTTGTTGCATGTTTTTCATTACAGGTTCCAGGACATTCGTCAGTATTGGACTTATTGAAAAAATATATATTAGTTTAAGGTTATGAAATCTAAAGATTTCAGACGGGGAGTGTTGTGTTACACTATGTGATTATTCTTGCTCTGTGTCTTTAAGATCTGTTCCCTTCTTTCTAGCTGAACTCTCTCTCTCTCACCGTAGTTCTTTATATATCTCCTCCACTTCCTGATTCTGGTCATTACTCCTGTATATCTTCCATGCTAAACATCTTACATGTGGCTTACAACTGCAACGTTTTTCTACCTATGAATATCCATCATTAAACGGAACATTCGAAAGGATTCATCATCTGTCATCCTAACTGTGAGTTTATTCATTGAGTTAAACTGCCTGTATCGATGCAAGGGATGAATATCAAACCAGCTTGAGTAAGGCCTACTTAAACCTGGAGATGAACTTTATCTCTTTGTAGTTGAGACAGAACAAGGATTGAAATTGGCCTAAAGTTAGACCAGATAGAGTAGTCTGAGTGCGGTTTAGGGACCATGGAGATTGCCACTGTCAGTGATTCAGTGCGGAACAAGTGATCATCTAAGTGAGAATTATAGGCATCGACCAAAAGGAGGACGAGAAGGTCAGCAAGTTTCTTGTAGTATGTTGCCGAGAGTTTGTCAGGACCCGGTCGTTTACGCGGTTTGAAAGCTTTAATCGCTTGATGGATCTCACCAGCTGTGACAGATCTCTCCAGGTTCTCTCGGCGAGAAGAGGGTGTAAAGCTGAAGGGTAGAGAACAGGGTGTCCGCATTGGCGGGATTGAAGGCTGTACAGGTTTGCGAGGCGTCTTGGTACAGGTTTGCGAGGCGTCTACGAAACCCCTTAATGATTTTCATTGGGTTGCTGGTATACGTATCCAAGGACAGTTTCAACGTAATAGGTTTGAGGGTTCCTCGGAGTGCCAGGGAAATGTGTCAGGTTTGTTAGTTTTCATATAAAGAGTGTGTTGCGATCTTCGGCGAGCCTTTTCAGCGGCTTCCGTCAAAAAAGGTCAAGTTCTAGGCATGTTTTATCAAAAACCTGTTTGGTAGCTGGATAAGGTTGAGTTTGGAAGGCTGCTGAAGATTAAAGGAAGGCATCTTCCAAGCATTTGTGCTGGAGGCATTTCTTTTTGCGTTGGTGCGAAGCCTGGCTGATACAGACGCCCCTAATGACCGGCTTATGGGCTTCCCATAGGGTCAGTGGGGAAATGTCTGAAGACATAGTGGTGGTTATGTACTCTTTGAGGGCTGTTTCAATTTCTAGACAGCAAGATGGGTTTGATGAGATTGTCATTGATATACCAAGAAGTGTGGGTGGGTCTGGGGATCAAGGAAGAGAGTGACGTACAAACAGCATTATGATCCGTCCACAATAAGGGTATGATTACTGAGGCCAGGAGGAGAGGAGCCAATTGAGATGAAAATGTGTTCAATACATGAGAACGTCTTGTGGGGGTGGGAGTAGTGGGTGTATTGGCGTCTGGCTGGATTTTGTTCCCGCCAGGAGTCCAAGAGTGAGTGTTGGTTTAAGAGTTGTTGAAAAGTAAGGCGGTTAGGTCCGAGGGAGGGTGGGAGAGGGGATTTATCTAGGAAATAATAGAGAACTTGGTTGGAGTCGCCACAGATCAGGAGAGCGCCCCGCTTATGGAATTCAATCACAATTAGCAAATGGGATAGGAATGCCAGTGGGTGCTTATTGGGAGTATAATAGGAGACAATAGTGACTTTGCTATCAAGAAGGTGGCCAGTCAGGATGAGGCAGTGGCCTTCTGGGTCTTTGATCTCCGCCAGGAGTGTAAAGGGAGTTGAGTGGTGGAAGGCAATAAGTACGCCTCTTTTCTTGGAGGAGGCAGAGGCTGTATATGTTTGCAGGTATTGTCGACCAAAACCTTTTGGCGTGGACCGGACTGTAAAGTACGTCTCCTGCAGACAAACCACATGCGCCTTGGTCTATGCAAATGAGCAGAACACTTTGGTTTGGTAGGAGAATTTAGGCACTGGAGAGAGTGAGAATGTTTAAAGGTGTCATAATTGGGGGTGGAGTAGCCTGTGTAACTGGGTCACCACTGATGGCGTGTGGAATACCAATGCGCCCCTAGAGGAGAGGCAGGGGAGAAAGGGAAATGAATAGAGGTACAGTAGAAAGCTTAGTCGTTCCAAGTGTATATAATTTGTGTAGATAATTTGGTGTTATCGCTCTCACTCTCTCATACTGGTCACTGGAAGTTCAACATGGCACCTCATGGCAAAGAACTCTCTGAGGATCTGATAAAAATAATTGTTTCTCTACATAAAGATGGCCTGGGTCATAAGAAGATTGCCAAGACCCTGAAACTGTGCTACATCACGGTGGCCAAGACAACTTCAACAAGAAGTTGAGTGCACGTGCTCAGCGTCATATCCAGAGGTTGTCTTTGGGAAATAGACATATGAGTGCTGCCAGCATTGCTGCAGAGGTTGAAGGGGTGGGGAGTCAGCCTGTCAGTGCTCAGACCATACACCACACACTGCATCAAATTGGTTTGCATGGTTGTCGTCCCAGAGGGAAGCCTCTTCTAAAGATCATGCACAGGAAAGCCTGCAAACAGTTTGCTGAAGACAAGCAGACTAAGGTCATGTATTACTGGAACCATGTCCTGTGGTCTGATGAGACCAAGAAAAACGTATTTGGTCAAACGTGTGTGGCGGCAACCAGGTGAGGAGTACAAAGACAATTGTGGTGGGAGTGTCATGGTCTGGGGCTGCATGAGTGCTGCCAGCACTGGGGAGTGAAGGGAGAGGGGAAGGGAACCACAGCAAGAGGAAGATGAGGGGGGGTAGAAGAAGGGATCAAGGAAATATCTTACTGTGTCCAATGGTGAGCAGGCAAAGTGCTCACATGGACAAAAGCGGGTCCGAAGAAAACCCTATAGGGGTTGCCGTGGACCTTGTGGGGGCAGTGAACAGTCTCTGAGGCTCTTACAGCCTGGTAAGGGAAACACCAACTTAGGCAGGCAGATCCCAATGCAGAAAAAGTTGCTGGAGCCCCCTACAATAATAGGAGTACTACTGGAATTGGTAGGGCATATAACTCTGCCTCAAAAAAAGAAAAGGCTAGTAAAATCAACTTACAAGAACAAGTACAGTAGCAATAATAATAACCTCCACTATCCTTTGGGGAACATTAGAGGCAAGCAGGGAGGTTAGAAATTTGGAAAACTGCAAGAGTATTAAGTAAAATCTAAAGGTGAGCATAACACATGTAGCGATACCTTCACTTAAGAGGGCCGCAGATTTAGTTTGGGCCCTGAAAACAGCTCCGCCAACCCCCGGCAATGTACTCGATCCCCTACTGGCACAGTTAGTATTGGCAGCAATATATATATTCTCATACTGTATGAGTAAACCCAGACACCAAGACAATAATGAAAAGGATATCAAATTTACTTTAAGCTTTTGGTAAGAAAAGTTAACAGTGGTAACGGTTCACAGATAATAAATTGCAGAGCCCTGCAGCAATAACACATTATGCATTTAAAATGAACAGAAAAGGTGCGCCGCGTGGGCGACTGTTAACTAGGCATCCTCTGACGCAGTAACCAAATGAACTAACTAGCTGGCCAGGCCTGGCTCAGATAACTACAACTCAGTCTATAGGGGATGATGATTTCTTCACCGGCAATTCTTTAAAGGTGGTGCACATTAACAGAATACCATTTGTAATCCAATAGGGAAATTGCAATAAGAACAAACACTTCACAGAATATCCGGAGTTTTCTGTACCCCGACATCGGGTAATCTGTGGGATTCTTCTTGCACTGGGCCACAATCTCTCCCAGGACAGAGCATAGTTCTGTGCTAAGGGTGGCCGGTGACGATCTGGGACTCTCTGTATCCTTCTGCTTTTCTGCTTTAGGAGATATTTGTGGAGATAACGTTTTTTGTATTTGGAACCGATCTCCCTTATGTGGCAGCGCATGTATCAGATGGTAGGTCTGACCGTCCATAGCTTGTATGCTCGGGCTTTTAAAATGCTCTGGAATTTCGTCTTTCCACTCTATTAATGCGTATGTACGCAAAGCATTTGGTCTCACATCCATCACCCATGATTTCTGGCATGGTGATAGGGACGTTATTAGCTGCTTTATCGCATCTCTTTGCCAGATCCCGGGGAGTTCAATAACTGCCGCCACGGCCGGATCTGCGCCAGCCACTGTGTACCACTGTCCTACTTCTAGCGGGTCCATGCCGGTACTTTTGGCGTGTTCGCTTGCTGTATCAGGATCCTGGACGAGAACCCCCACGTGTAGCGATACCTTCACTTAAGAGGGCCGCAGATTTCGTTTGGGCCCTGAAAACAGCTCCGCCAACCCCCGGCAATGTACTCGATCCCCTACTGGCACAGTTAGTATTGGCAGCAATATATATATTCTTTACTTTAAGCTTTTGGTAAGAAAAGTTAACAGTGGTAACGGTTCACAGATAATAAATTGCAGAGCCCTGCAGCAATAACACACTATGCATTTAAAATGAACAGAAAAGGTGCGCCGCGTGGGCGACCGTTAACTAGGCGTCCTGTGACGCAGTAACCAAATGAACTAACTAACTAACTAGCTGGCCAGGCCTGGCTCAGATAACTACAACTCAGTCTATAGGAGATGATGATTTCTTCACCGGCAATTCTTTAAAGGTGGTGCACATTAACAGAATACCATTTGTAATCCAATAGGGAAATTGCAATAAGAACAAACACTTCACTGAAGATCCTCTCTCTCAGTTCTGCTATGGACCCTCAGTGAGTGTATCAAATATAAACTGTGGTGGGCCACGGCAGTCTGTAGGCACATCAGCAATCACAGTATATGGTCTGAGCATATGCTCGCTCACCCGTCCGGGACTTCCACCGACTTTATCTGCAGCGATCAGGTCCCCGATCCAACTAAGGCTGTGGATAAGCGAAGTCAGATGCCACCCAGGCTCGCAGTGGGGTGGAAGGCTCTTTGGTGCTGCGCAAGGCCTTAGGCTTCAGGCCTTGCACTACGGCACATCCGCACAGGAGGATCAGTCACTGAAGTCTCGTGTCCCAAAGAGCCCGAACCCAGCCTCGCCTCCTCCTTTTATAACCCCCCCATGAGTCTCAGCGGTGGAAACATTGCCGAATGGGGTTCTGGGTAATGTAGTCTCTCTCCTCTGCTTTCACTTCCAGTAATGTCTCTTCTCTACTTCCTCCTGACTCACCTCTCACCTGGAACTTCTTGTCTCTATGCATTAAAGGGGAACACCCCGCTACACACTCCCCCCACTTGAACTCTTTGGTCCCCAAAGATAATCCTTAACAAAGACTATGTACAACACTAGACAATTCTGCGAACGATGTTGGCATAGGGAATTCCCACCAAAACTGAGGGGTAGAATTCCCTCGCCCACAGGTCACATTATCATGGGTGGCCTGCCTAACTGTGCCAGAGAGCGAGTTGGGGTTGCCCTCCACCAAATGGACAGTGGAGGGATCTGGATTTTCAGCACTCCTACGGGCAGTAACTACAGAGTCTTCTGAGCTATTCCCCATTTGTGGGTAGGTCAGCTTCTTAGGAGGCCGAATGACTCTTGGAGCCCTCTGCTCTCTTGGGTTTTCTGGCTCTGGCGCCACCGGTTCTTCTCCTGAAACAGGCTCGGGGGTGGAGCCTCTAGGGTCTTCCTCTGAGTAGGTATCACAGGCCTCCCCCCAGTAATCTGCTGAAGGACTAGACGGGATGAACTCTGTGGCTTCCGGGTTCAGCGTTCCATCTGGAGTGCCTCCTGTGGTTGGAAGATCTATAGTAGAAGTTCCTGGAGTTGTGGAAGGCCACAGCCAATCAAGTTCTCTTTCTTCATCTTCACTAAGTTGAGAGGCCTCTCCATCTTCAGCTCGGGAGGTCTGTGACCGAGTGTTCGGCCTGGGAGTATCCAGAATAGAGACCGGTTCAGGGGAGTCTCTCATGGGAGGTATCCTGACTGCCTCAGCAAGTGGGAGCAGGTGGTTTTGATGCCATGTCTTCAGCGGGCCTACCTTTCCTTCTGGCTTCAACTTGTAGACAGGTAGGTCCGGCAACTTCCGACAAATGACATAGGGTTCAGATCTCCATCTGTCTGCAAGTTTGTGTCTTCCAGGGACCCCAGATTGTGTAGCAGTACTCGGTCCCCGGGCTGCAGGTCTTGCACCCGGACCTTCAGGTCGAAGTTCCTTTTGTTTCGAGCTCCCCTTTGGTCTGAGGCCGCTTGAGCCTGTTCATAGGCTACTTTCAGGCTGCGTCTGAGCCTGTCCACATATTCTTTGTGGGATGTGGCTGAGGAATGGTCTAAGGAGGTGCCAAAGGCCAGATCCACGGGTAACCTTGCTTCTCTCCCAAACATGAGCCGATAGGGGGAGTAGCCTGTAGCATCACTTGTGGTACAGTTGTAGGCGTGTACTAGGGCTGATATATGTTTGCTCCAATGTTGTTTCTTCTCACTATCCAGAGTTCCCAACATGTTGAGCAGGGTCCGGTTAAACCTCTCCGGCTGAGCATCTCCCTGCGGGTGGTAAGGTGTGGTTCGGGTTTTCTTGATTCCTAACGAATCCAGGAGTTTCCGGATCAGCCGACTCTCAAAGTCCCTTCCTTGGTCGGAATGAAGTCGCTGTGGCAGCCCATAATGGACAAAGTACTTCTCCATAAGTACCTTGGCTACGGTGGAGGCCTTCTGGTCTTTAGTTGGGAAAGCTTGGGCATACCGGGTGAAATGGTCGGTTATCACCAGAACATTTCCTAGTCCACTCAGGTCGGGTTCGAGGCAGAGAAAATCAATGCATACCAGATCCATTGGGCCTTGACTTTGTAGATGGCCCATTGGGGCAGCTTGATGGGGTAAAGTCTTCCTCTGGATGCATCGTGCACATGAGTGGCAGTACTCTTCTACCTCTGCCCTCATGCAGGGCCAATAGAATTGACTTCTGACAAGTTGAAAGGTCCTTTCAGCCCCTAGGTGGCCATGATTGTCATGCAGGGCAATCAGAACAGTCCCTCAATGTTTCTCTGGGAGGAACAGTTGCCATTTATCTTCTGAGTCATCAGAGGGGCCCCTTCGGTAGACCACTCCCTGATGTACCTGCAACCTGTCCCACTCTTTCCTCAACAGGTGAGCTTCCTTTGAGGGATGATGCAGGAGTCTGTTTGGATCCTGATTCTCCAAGGCCTCCAGGACCAATCTCCCCATGGGGTCTTCCAATTGGTCACACCTCAACTCCTTCTTGGACAGTCTCGGCAGGTTGTCTTCTTCTAGTTGAGTTACTCCACAGTAGTGTTTGGGGACTCCTACCATGGTAACTCCTATTTCCTCTGCTCTGGAGCCTCCTCTGGCTTGGAATTCAGCTCCTTGACAAAGGGGCCGCACCCCGTCCGGTGCCACTTGGGTCCAATCTTCTATGTCACTGGTGGGGGCATGAGGTCTCCTGGACAGAGCGTCTGCGTCTCGATTCCCAGCCCCTGGCCTGTACTTTAGGCTGAAGTTGAACCCAGACAGTGCGGCCAGCCACCTGTGTCCAGTGGCGTCCAGCTTGGCCGTGGTGAAAAGGTAGGTAAGGGGGTTGTTGTCAGTCTTCACAGTGAACTCCGCCCCATACAGGTGGTCTTTGAGCTTGTCTACTACCGCCCACTTAAGGGCCAGGAACTCCAGCTTGTGAGTGGGGTAGTTCTTCTCAGAGGGGGTCAGGCTCCTACTCACGTAGGCAACAGGCCGCAGTTGTCCTTCGTGTTCTTGGTAAAGTACTCCTCCCAGACCGTCATGACTAGCATCTACATGTAGTTCATAGGGTTTGGTTGGGTCTGCGTAGGCCAAGACTGGGGCAGTGGTTAGGCTCTCCTTCAATGCCTGGAAGGCCTCTTCACATTTCTGGCTCCACTGATCTTTGACTGACTCTCCTGGCTTCCTGGGCCCTGAGTCATCCTCTTCTCCCTCAGTCTTGAGCAGTTCATTCAATGGTCTAGCAATTCGGGCGAATCCCTCCACAAACCTCCTGTAATAGGAGCAGAACCCTAAGAAGGATCTGAGTTCTGTTACTGTGGTGGGCCGTGGCCAGGAGGTAACTGCCTCCAATTTCTCAGGGTCTGTGGCCACCCCTTCTTCAGACACTATGTGCCCCAGGTAGTTCACAGAAGACTGGTAGAACCGACACTTCTCAGGCGAAAGTTTAAGTCCCTCCTCACTGAGTCTCCTCAAGACTTTTTCCAGCCTCTCCTCATGTTCCTCCAGGGTTCTTCCAAAGACAATGACATCGTCCAGGTATACAAGGACTTCAATAAGGTTCATGTCTCCTACAGTCTTCTCCATGAGACGTTGGAAAGTAGCTGGGGCTCCAGACAGACCTTGGGGCATCCGGTCGAATTCAAAGAACCTCACTGGGGTTATGAAAGCTGTCTTCTCCTTGTCTTCTGGGTGCATAGGGATCTGATAGTACCCACTCTTGAGATCCATAACGCTGAACCACTTGGCTCCAGACAAGCTCTGTAGGGCATCCTCTATCCTCAGAGTGGTGTACTGGTCGGGTATGGTTCTCCTGTTAAGAGTCCTGTAGTCGATACAGAGCCTCAACGATCCATTCTTCTTCCTGACTACCACTATCAGGGAGGCATAGGGGCTTATAGACTCCCGGATCACACCAGTCCTCTTGAGTTCTGCGAGTTGCTCCCTCAGATCCTCCAGATCTGCTAGTGGGACCCGCCTGACTCTCTCTCTGAAGGGCTTGTCTTCTTGGAGGCGGATTCGATGGGTGGCACTCCTTGCACACCCCACATCAAACTCATCTTTGGAGAATTTCTTCTCCCATCTGGTCAGCTGGGCCTTGGCTCTCTCTTTCCAAGCCCTGGATAGATTCGGGTTCTCCATGGACAGCTTCTCCCAAACATCTCCTCTTTCTCTCGTCCCCTTTACTTCGGACAGGGTAACGGGGCAGCAGGGCTCACCTGGCCCAGCAGCATTCTGGCTGGGATTTCCATGGGGCCTCTGGTAGTGTTTCTAACACTCACTGGAACTCTACAATGGGCCTTCTTCAGAACCTTCAGCGGAATCACTTCCGTTATCACTTCCAGACCTGAGGACTCGCCTCTTGGGTTGGACTCAAGCATGACAAAGGGGCCAGGCTGCTCCCAAGTAAGCTTCACAGTGGCTCTGAGACAGGTTACTTTGCCGGGCTGCAACACTACCCCTTCTCTTCCAAGTCTCCACACCTTCCCTATCCCCTCTCCAGGGGTCTCCTGCTCTTGGACCAGCCGTTGGTAGGCCGTCTTCAGCATGGGATAGATCTTGGTGGCTGCTTGCTCCTCCTCTTTCACTAGAGGGGTCAGGAGTCTTCGGACCAGGTCCGTGTTCGTCCCTATTATAAGGGAACTCTTGTTGGCTCCAGGCGGCCTAGGGCACACAACTGCCAGGGTGTCAAACACTTCAGCCTTCCCAGCCACGGATGGGTCAAAGGTCATCTTGATGGGCAGGTAGCCGTCGTAGGGGAAACTCTGGGTTCCAATCCCCCATATTTCCAGCTCTTCTATCTTCTGGATAGGCAGATGACTCAAGTGCCTATCGTAGAAGTCCCGGTATAGTAGGGTCACTTGTGCCCCGGTATCCAAGAGGGCCCTGGTGTAGACTCCCTCCACTTGAATGGGCACTATAGGAGATGGGCCTACCAGCTTCTCCGGATATGGCCTGGTAGGGGTCACCTTCTTCTGGTCCTTTCCCTTCTGACTCTCTTTCGTCCAGCTCCTTTTGGACTTTAGTCTTTCCTGAGCCTGGTATGCATTGATTTCCCTCCTTTCAATGGGTGTACGGACCCGCTGAGGGATATTATTGTTTTTCTTAGGTGTGCATCCCCTCTGGGGAATGCTGTGCCTCTCCTGAGGGGTCTTGCCCCCTTTCTCTGGGGTGTATCTCTGTTGAGGAATATTGTGTTTCCTCTGAGGTGTTTTATTTCCTCTCTTCTTCTGCTTCGCATTCAGCTTGGAGCTCACTGAAGATGATGGGCACCCGGTTGACTCCTTCACCGGGGCCCTCTGAAATTTTCCGCCGGCTGGCGGTTATTTGTCTTTTTCTTCCTGGGACTGGAACATATGTTTGCAAAATTACCAATCCCTCCGCAGTTGTAACAAATCACCTCTTCCCGATCCTGTAGAGAAGCGGGCGCTGAGGTATTCGGGAACAACTCCTTTCTTGGACTTTCCTTTTCTGGTTTCCTTTGATCTTTCTCCATCAAAGAGGTCAGCATCCCCAACACTTGGGACATCTGCGATTTCAGGGTGTCCACTTCTGCATCTCTTTCGGGGGTCATGGCCGAGCTGACCATCACCACCGGAGGTTTGGTTGGCTCGACTGGCTGTTCCCCCTTTTTCTCCTCCAACATGGCCTCTCTGACCATTCGAATGAGGTCAGAGTATTCCAGGTTCTTGCCATCCTGTCGGGTGCGTAGCGCCAATGCAATAGGATCCAGGGGCTGAGCTCCCCTCAATACCTGCTGAGCCCGGGCCTCGTCTACCTTCCCTGGGTCGATCCCCTTCTTCAGGATAATTCTATGCAGGATCTTGTCTAGACGTCCCATATATTCTGATAGTTTCTCTCCTGTTTTCTGGTAGCAGTGCTCCAGCTGATAGGTGAGCTTGGTAACTTTTTCTGTCCCACCGAACACATTATGCAAGATGTCAAAGTAGTCCTGTGCAGTACAGTCTTTCCTGCTCATCTTCAGGTTGTGTATGGCATCCAGAGCAGGCCCCTTCAAACTTTCAGCAATTCTCTGTTTCTTGCTGCGTTCTGGAACTTCCCATTCCTCTAAGGCCTGAGTGGTGCCATCTAGCCACTCCTCAAATCCCTCTTCTCCTGAGGGTACATGTTTCCTCCCTGAGAATATCCGGAGCTTTCTGTACCCCGACATCGGGTAATCTGTGGGATTCTTCTTGCACTGGGCCACAATCTCTCCCAGGACAGAGCATAGTTCTGTGCTAAGGGTGGCCGGTGACGATCTGGGACTCTCTGTATCCTTCTGCTTTTCTGCTTTAGGAGATATTTGTGGAGATAACGTTTTTTGTATTTGGAACCGATCTCCCTTATGTGGCAGCGCATGTATCAGATGGTAGGTCTGACCGTCCATAGCTTGTATGCTCGGGCTTTTAAAATGCTCTGGAATTTCGTCTTTCCACTCTATTAATGCGTATGTACGCAAAGCATTTGGTCTCACATCCATCACCCATGATTTCTGGCATGGTGATAGGGACGTTATTAGCTGCTTTATCGCATCTCTTTGCCAGATCCCCGGGAGTTCAATAACTGCCGCCGCGGCCGGATCTGCGCCAGCCACTGTGTACCACTGTCCTACTTCTAGCGGGTCCATGCCGGTACTTTTGGCGTGTTCGCTTGCTGTATCAGGATCCCGGACGAGAACCCCCACGTGTAGCGATACCTTCACTTAAGAGGGCCGCAGATTTCGTTTGGGCCCTGAAAACAGCTCCGCCAACCCCCGGCAATGTACTCGATCCCCTACTGGCACAGTTAGTATTGGCAGCAATATATATATTCTTTACTTTAAGCTTTTGGTAAGAAAAGTTAACAGTGGTAACGGTTCACAGATAATAAATTGCAGAGCCCTGCAGCAATAACACACTATGCATTTAAAATGAACAGAAAAGGTGCGCCGCGTGGGCGACCGTTAACTAGGCGTCCTGTGACGCAGTAACCAAATGAACTAACTAACTAACTAGCTGGCCAGGCCTGGCTCAGATAACTACAACTCAGTCTATAGGAGATGTTGATTTCTTCACCGGCAATTCTTTAAAGGTGGTGCACATTAACAGAATACCATTTGTAATCCAATAGGGAAATTGCAATAAGAACAAACACTTCACTGAAGATCCTCTCTCTCAGTTCTGCTATGGACCCTCAGTGAGTGTATCAAATATAAACTGTGGTGGGCCAGGGCAGTCTGTAGGCACATCAGCAATCACAGTATATGGTCTGAGCATACGCTCGCTCACCCGTCCGGGACTTCCACCGACTGTATCTGCAGCGATCAGGTCCCCGATCCAACTAAGGCTGTGGATAAGCAAAGTCAGATGCCACCCAGGCTCGCAGTGGAGTGGAAGGCCTCAGGCTTCAGGCCTTGCACTACGGCACATCCGCACAGGAGGATCAGTCACTGAAGTCTCGTGTCCCAAAGAGCCCGAACCCAGCCTCGCCTCCTCCTTTTATAACCCCCCCATGAGTCTCTGCAGTGGAAACATTGCCGAATGGGGTTCTGGGTAATGTAGTCTCTCTCCTCTGCTTTCACTTCCAGTAATGCCTCTTCTCTACTTCCTCTCGACTCACCTCTCACCTGGAACTTCTTGTCTCTCTGCATTAAAGGGGAACACCCCGCTACTCACACATATGTATAAGACAATCCATGAGGAGCAAAACTGAGGCAGACCCTGGAACATCAAATAATAGTATGAGTCACTGTGTCAGATGGGGGTGGCACAGGGACTTAGACTATACAAGGTCAGACTATTTAAAGAAAATAACACATGCAATATAAAGCGCAAAAAACTGCAGGGGTGAAGGAACAGAAGGATGGGGAGGAAAGGGAAGGAGAGCGGGAGAGTGAGAGACGGAGAAGGAGGAAGGAGAATGCAGTTTCAAACACAATGTAATTAATGCAGTTAGAGCAAAAATTACAGTCTGACGGCTAGGCCGTAGAAAAAACCGAGCATCGTTACGGTGGAATGGGGGTCATCAAAGGGCTCACCTGCAGGGCAAGTAGTGCGAGGATAGGGGATGGCGTCTCATTCGCCGGTGCTGGAGCCCTCAGTCCATGAAGTCTTTAGGGGCTGTAACAGGTGAGATGAATCAGCCTCGTTTGTGGAAGCCTGAGGAGGTCTTTGGCCCAGGTAAGGCACGGAGCTTCATTGGAGAGCGAGATGTGAAGCATTGGTGGGGCCCTCAGCAGTGGTATCACGAGGTGTTAGGAGGAGTTCTTGGAGTGTAGTTTGGAGAGCCTCAACCAACTTACAAAGATAAGAAGTTCCCTTATAGGAGAAGTGTACAGAGAAGGGGAAGCCCCATCAGTAGGTTATGCAGTGTTGTTGCAGGAAAAGCAGGTGGGGCTTCATGGCTTGGCCAGAGTGGCTTGAGAGAGGTCTTGGAAAATCTGGTAACGGTGACCTTGGAAGACCAGTGACTCCTTCTGGCGGGAAGCTGTTAGTGTAGCTTTACTATGTCACAAGAGGGGCCTTCTTCTGGGCGTGGGGTTAGGGTCCCGTGGATTCTGTCCATTTCAAAGTGCACTATAGGAATTTATGGCACCAGTTCCTGAAAGAGGGCCGTTATGGTGGACTGCAGATAAATCACAGACTCTGAAATGCCCTGTATGCATATGTTAGAGCGTCCGGCTCTGTTCTCAAAGTCCTCGAACCTGGACTGGAGGGAAAGATTTTCCTCAGGCATGGACTCTAGCTCTTCTGAGTGGTTGCCAGTGAGGATCTCTAGATTATCTGCCCTTTGCTCCAGCACATCAGTGTGTCTCCCTATGTCTCTAATTTCCCGGATTAGCTTCTCAGTGATAGTGTCAGAGGTGTGCTTTCGGGCTCTTGTCAGCATTTGTTCAAACTGACAGAGTAAGTCAGTCTGTGAGCTGTCAAGCTGCAGGGCTAGGAGAGTCATCCTGAGTTCAAAGTCAGATCCACCATCAGCTGCAGCTGCTAGCAATTGGCTGTGCTCCTGAACATGACACTGTCCGTAACAGTTTTTTCAGAAGATAAGGTGCATAGCAACATAGTGCGGCCCATAGATGTGATGGATAATGTCCATAGCAACAAAATCCATTGGAGTCCATTTTGAGGGGTATCGGCGGCAGGAAAGAAATCACATAGCTACAGCATACCCACACAGATGAACTCCCGTGGCACACACGCCCCAGGTTGGTCCTCTGTATATGTATATATACCCCTAATACAAACAAATGTGACACATCTGCAGATGAAGAAGTCACACACGACCCTGCAGCAGTCAGCCAGATATTTTAAGAGACATCAAGCCATAAATGCAATAACATGGCAAGATAAAATAATAAAAGGTACATAATAGTCACCTGCCTACAAGGTTTTTCTTCCTGTCTGCATTTCCACTAAAGAGATTCTCTCCCTCTATTTGAACTGGTAAATACAAGTTGTCAACATAACAGGAAGTAAAGGAATGTCACAGGACACTTATACAACATGGAAAAAAACAAGTTTTTGCTTAAGATATACTTTAAAAGAGAAGTTTGGGGTGCTTAACAAAAAAAAAACAAATACACATATTCACCACTATGCTACAGCATCAATGTGATGCTGCAGCTGTCCCAGGCTAAGAATTGAATGATCACGTGACTGCTGATCACTCAGTTGTCGATCTGCTTGAAGACAAGAATGGTGAATGTTAGTCACTGCTCTCCGCTCTGCCCCTCCAGCGTTCACTGGAGCATTGGGCAGGAGAGCTCAGCTGGCTTTGGCTTTCAGCCATCAGCTGTCACTCAGATAGCTGGGTGTTTTCCAACAATATATTTGGAGTCCTTCCAGAGCTTGAAGCAGCTCCGTGAGGTCAGCTGATAGCAGGCAATAGCTCGCTATTAGCTTTCTCTGGGTCATAGGAAAGCAAAAGTAGTATCATTCCTGTGATCCACAAGAGAAGTATGACCAAAAAAGCTTTGGTCATACTTCTCTTTTAAGCATTAGTGACTAACAGAAATAAGTGCACGTAGCTTTTTCCTGTGTTTAGGATTTATTTGTCTAATATATGTTAAATAGGACATGCCAACTACATGTGATATAAGTGGCACTTTATAAAGCACATTGATGTTTCAGTTATCTAGTTTTTAGCAAATTGATTTGGACTAATTTGATATGGACAGGGAGGAGAGAGTGGTAAAACACGTGGGAATCTTGGAGGGAGGGTTATTTGCAATTTAGAGAAAGGAAATTTCCTCCCCTGCTATGGTCAAGCAATAATCTCAATCCTGTTCACTTGACAAAAGTAAGAAATAATCTACATAAACAAAAGTAATGGACAATGCCATTATTGTAAAAAAAAAAAAAAACCTTTCCCATTGAACATTTTTTTACGTAAAGGGTAGCATAAAAGGGTTCTTTTTTATATTGTCTGTACTGGATTTCGCCTGTTCATAAAGTACAGTAATGCCATCTAGGGTTTAAGATTACTGTTTCCTTCTAGGCTTCCAATCCCAGCATAAATGATTTCCATAGAGATTCATAATAGGGCCCAGACCATGGAATTGAGAAATGTTTCCCCTCTCCAATTCTCATGTTTTTATTTGATAAAAAATATTTTAACAGGCTGTTGCAATGGTTTCTTATTTAGTGAAATAAGTAAATATACCTGTACTCTGTTCTGATGGGCACCATACAATCTTTTGGGCTCCACACATGCTGGTATTCATATAGCAGAAGTGTTAGGACTGTTTTTTACAGATCTGAAATGAGATGCATTGTTGTCTATGGGACATTGCACACAGCGTAAAGATCAGTAATACAGCACTGATTACAGAGCAGTACAAATGTTACATTTGTTTGCAGTAATTTCCTCACCTTTTTAATGTTTACACGAGAATAGGAATGAGCCGAACAACCCCCGGTTCGGTTCGCACCAGAACCTGCGAACGGATCAAAAGTTTGCGCAAATTTTAGAACCCTATTAAATACAATGGACTCGAACGTTCGAAATCAAAAGTGATAATTATAACGGCTAATATGCAAGTTATTGTCCTAAAAAGGGTTTGGGGACCCGGGTCCTGCCCCAGGGGACATGTATCAATGCAAAAAGAAGTTTTAAAAATGGCCATTTTTTCGGGAACAGTGATTTTAATGATGCTTAACCACTTGCCGCCCGCCCTATAGCAAATTGACGGCGGCAAAGTGGCTTCAATATCCTGATTGGACGTCATATGACGTCTTCAGGATATTGAGCCGCTGCGCACCGACGGGGGCGCGCATCGCGGCGATCGTTGTTGCGGGATGTCAGTCTGACACCCTGCAACACCGATCTAGGTAAAGAGTCTCCGATGGAGACTCTTTACCACATGATCAGCCATGTCCAATCACGGCTGATTACGATGTAAACAGGAAAAGCCGGTCATCGGCTTTTCCTCACTCGCGTCTGTCAGACGCGAGTAGAGGAGAGCCGATCGGCTGCTCCTCTGACAGGGGGGGTTTGTGCTGATCCATTATCAGCGCAGCCCCCCCAAGGATGCCCAAACTGGACCACCAGGGATGCCACCAGACCACCAGGAATGCCCACCTTAAGGTATGCCACCCTAGACCACCAGGGATGCCAATTAGATATGCCTAATGGATGCCAATCAGTGCCCACAATGGATGCCAATCAGTGCCCACAATGGGCACCACTGATTGGCAGGCATTATTGTTTGGCAGTGCCCATCCATGCCACCTATCAGTGCCCATCCATGCCCATTCGTGCCATCTACCAGTGCCCATCCATGCCGCCTAACCGTGCCCATCCGTGTCGCCCATCCATGCCACCTATCTGTGCCCATCCATGCCGCCTACCAGTGCCCATCCGTGCCGCCTACCAGTGCCCAACCGCGCCACCTATCAGTGCCCATCAGTGCCACCTCATCGGTGCCCATCAGTGCCGCCTCATCAGTGCCCATCAGTGCCACCTTATCAGTGCCCGTCAGTGCAGCCCCATCAGTGCCCATCAGTGAAGGAGAAAACTTACTTATTTACAAAGTTTTGTAACTGAAACAAAAAAAACGTTTTTTTTTCAACATTTTCGGTCTCTTTTTAATTTTTTTAGCAGAAAATAAAAATCGCAGAGGTAATCAAATACCACCAAAAGAAAGCTCTATTTGTGGGAACAAAATGATAAAAATTTAGTTTGGGTAGAGTGTAGCATGACCGCGCAATCGTCATTCAAAGTGCAACAGCGCAGAAACACCACTAACTGTATTCAGGTAAGCTTTAGGTGAATGCTATACAAAGCACACAGTGCACTAAGTGAAAGACTGACTGCAGCTAGCACAATCACCTGCCTGCCTGTCACAGTATAGAGAATAACAGGAACAGATCTAGCTAAACTGAATACAGTGTATAAATATATATACAACACCTAGGATGCATATATATCCTCTACACACTGTAACTGCAGCTAACTGACTCGCCTGCCTGCTCTATCTAACTCAATATAAATGACACTGTCTCTCTCTGTAATCTCTCTTTAAACAACTCCAACACACTACACAAGGCCACCAAGCCGGCGGCCTTATATCGTGTGGGGCGTGTACTAAACCCCCTGAGCCATAATTGGCCAAAGCCATAAAATTTATGATATTATTTAGTATCATTGTCCTGTAAACTTTAGAGATTGTTGAAAAAAGCACCCTCTTTTCAGTGTTATGCCACAGTTAAAAAATATGAACATTGTTTTTCATAAAATACTTATTTTTTCAAATGGAATAAATTAAAATAAAAAGTTATATAATAATGATGCTTGGTATTTACCACACCCTATTGCAAAGATCGTTTTTTTTTTTTTTTAACCCCACGTTGACATTGAACAAACAGCCTAAAACAACTGTTTCCACGTTGAAATAATCATCTTGATATTGTTAGTTGGGGTCTGTGTTATAAAAAAATATTTGAATGCACATTTTTTCACAAGCCCTAGAAGGAATGATGTTTCTGGCTCTGCCTACTGTTCTACAATGATAAATAAGCCAATTGTTTTTTGGATCTGCATTGGAAGGGATGACACAAATAGCTTCTGTTGAATATGTCTGTGCTGTTCTTTACAACGCTCTACTAGAAGGATTTTTGGTTTCTTTTGTATCACCATAGGCTGGTTAAATATCCTGTCATAATGATTAGTAATGGTGATCCAGCTTTTTATTTATATTGTTTTTTCATCTATTCTCAGCTAACGAGGCACATACATTTCTATTACATTATTGTATATATTATGCATTGTATGGTTGTTTTTTCTCCTTAAGATGTAGTACATCTTTGTATCATTCCCTGTTTCCTGTTGGTTGTAACTTAAGCTCTGATGAGCAGTACACCTTTTAATGTCCTGTTATTTTCTGTAGTGTCATTATATTATTATTATCACTATTATATGTTTTGCTTTAAGGTTTTCTGGACCCAAGCCTAAGAATCTAGGTAACAACACAAAGCTTGTAGAATGGCTACCTCAAAATGACTTACTTGGTGAGTAAATAATAAACAGCATTATTTTTATGTTTTTGTAAAGAATAATGCAAGATAATGAAAACAAAAAGGCATTTAACTTTTAGAGCCGGTTCACACAGGGGCGACTCATCAGGCAACTCAGCCGCCTGACAAGTCGTGCTCCGCTCTATTCAATAGAACCGTTCTAATAGGAGCGACGCAAGTCGCTCCGACTTAGAAAAAGGTTCTTGTACGACTTTGCAGGCGACTCGGGGCGACTTGCATTTACTTCAATACAGAAGTCATTTTGCAAGTCGCCTCTCAAGTCGTCTTGAGATCGCCTTGCAGAGTCGCCCTAAAAGTCGTGCCGCCCCTGTGTGAACCGGCTCTTAAGGAAAATCTGTTATGATTTACAGAAGCTACTGTAGCGATACCCCCAAACGAAGGGAGCCGCTGGTTTGCTTTTGGGCCCTGTACACAGCACAGCCAACCCCCGGCAATCTACTCAGCCCTTCTCTGGCACAGCTAGTCTAGGGGTGGTATTTCTATATAACTCTATAACAGTTTACACACAATCCCACAATACCTTTCTTCTAGTGATAAAATATATATATAGGGACTCCAAAACCAGATTTGAGAAAACGTAAAAGGTTTACTTGTAGATAAAAGGGGTTAACAATTAATATTACATATAACACATGCATGCAGAGCCCTGCAGTAATACTAACAGTAGTTAATGATAATGCACAATTAGTTCTAACACACACCAACATATAGCTTGGGTCCCCGTTAGCAATATGGCGCCCAACAGTACTATCAACTCCCAGTCAGGCCTGACTTAACTAAAACTCAGTCTCTAGAGAAGGAAACTTTGCATGCCAGATGATCGGTGGTGCACATACAGGAACAATATTTGTAATCCAGCCAGGTCTAAGGTAATGAAACAACTCCCCGGAGACTATGTGACTCAGTCCTCCAAATAGTCTCCTAACAGGAAAAGGGAAATATCACCCGATGGGCCAAGGCAGTCTATAGGCCTAGTAAAGTACTCAAGTATGGTTGTGAGCAGGTGCTCTCTCACCCCTCTGGACTCGATCCCAGTCCGGGACTCCCACCGCTGTGTTCACACACACAGGATCTGCCACCGCCTGATCTCCGGTTCACTGACGTCCCTCAAGCAGGTAGATGTCTGTCGCCGCACAGGCTCCGCAGCAAAGTGGAAGGCTCTCTGGAAGTGCGCAAGGCCCAGGCCTTGCACTCGCAGCAGGTCCGCACAGGAAGTCCTCTTGCCAGCCGCGCGGTGTCCAAAGAGGCCGGGCTAAGCCTCGCCCTCCCCTTTTATACCCCACCCATGAGTCTCTGCGGCAGCCCAATGCACCCTGGGTGCCAAACGGGGTTCTGGGTAACGTAGTCCATGGGGCCTCAACGGAGACCCCGCTACACTACTAATACTGATCTCCTTTCGGAAATGCTAGTTATCTGGCTGTTATATCATAAACAATAATACTGTGAATATGACAAAAAAAAAATTAAACTGTGTGAAACAAAGCAGCACCACAAATGTGAGATAATTTAATTAGTCATTTGCATATTACCAAATCAAATGGGCTGCAAGTAATATGCAAATTTGGTAATATGTAAATTAAAAATTTAATTAGATATGGGATGCGGGTACTGCCATTTGATGTGGAAGTTCCTCTTTTTTCCCCTTACGGGGACTCTCTACCTTGGTTGGAGCGGGTTTGTTGTATCTCACATCTCTATCTGTTTGTTTTAGACTGAGACGTGAGTTCTTCTTACAATGTGAGAATGAGGCTTGGTTGTCGTCCTCCTTTTTTCCATTCAGGCTGCAGAGATGAAAGTGAAGCTTGAATCGCTTGGCTCTTTACTTAGTGCGATGGCAGGAAATTTCGCTCTTGCCCCGGAAGAAGTCCTTTTGCTGACAAAACCAGTTTGGTAGAGCTGCTTGTTCCTGCTATTGCGCATTTCTATTCTTATCCGGATGTTTTGTGGCGGCCACCTTTTTTATATGATACAGCGCTGGTTTTAACTTTGATATCTGTCATTGTGTGGGCAGAGTCCTTTGGATACATTTGAACTGATGCTGATGCGGTTCCTTTCCTACCCCTTGTCGGTGGTCTCTACTGGGATTAGTACATCAAGCATGTTTAACCCTTCATAATAAAAGGTCCAGGCTCTCTGGTAAGAGTTCAACTTTTGTGGTGGTAGTGTACACACCTGGTGGAGGGATTTGGATCTATTCTCATCCACAGTTGAACCATGAAGTTTGTTAATGTGATGAACACGTTCCTTTGAAAGGCTATCTGGCTATTATACCAACCTGCTTGTTTTTAATATATTATGAATTACTGAGCTGGAACAAGCATGCAAATCAAAACATTGAAGCACAAGGTTCTACTTAACAGCCAGAAAACTAGCATTTTCAAAATGTGTGGTCAGCAACAGCAACCTCTATGTTTCCTCCATATAATTTCTTAACCACTTGGCAACTGCCCAACCGCAATGTACAGCCGATGTAGGCAAAGCGATGTACACCCCTTTGTAGCTGCCTACAGTACTTCTGGATTTAGGGCAGGTGCATGCACGCCCCCCGCTCACCACCCGCTGTGATTGTATACAGCAGGAGCCTGTCAACATTCACGGCTGGTACCCACTGATCGACTTTGTGTAATCAGAGCCCAGAGCTCTGTGCTGATAAAAAACACAGAGCTCTGTGCAGAGGAAGAGATCTGTAGCAAATTTTCCGGAGCTCAAGTAGTTAAAATTTTATTTTCCTTTTTCCCCTCTTCTGCATTGTATGTTCATCTTTGTGCATCTGTCAAAGCCCAGGTCTAATTGTATTTTCTTCAGTTGTGGCTAGAGTGGGGGAAAGGTTAGAACCTCTTTCTCAGGTTGAGATTACTTTCTGCTTTGTTAGTAGGGATGAGACAAACACCTCCCCGTTCGGTTTGCACCAGAACCTGCGAACAGACCTAAAGTTTGCGCAAACTTTAGAACCCTATTAAATACAATGGACTCAAACGTTTGAAATCAAAAGTGCTAATTATCAAGGCTAATATGCAAGTTATTGTCCTAAAAAGGGTTTGGGGACCCGGGTCCTGCCCCAGGGGACATGTATCAATGCAAAAAACGTTTTTTCGGGAGCAGTGATTTCAATAATGCTTAAAGTGAAACAATAAAAGTGAAATATTCCTTTAAATTTCGTACCTGGGGGTGTATAATATGCCTGTAAAGCAGCGCTCATTTCCCGTGCTTAGAACTGTCCCTGCACAAAGTGTAATTTCTGAAGGAAAAAAAGTAATTTAAAAGCACTAGGGGATAGTTTTATGGCATTTTTATTATTTTATTTTTTTTACTAGTAATGGCGACGATCAGCGATTTTTTTCGTGACTGCGACATTATGGCGGACACATCGGACACTTTTGACACATTTTGGGACCATTGTCATTTTTACAGCGATCAGTGCTATAAAAATGCACTGATTACTGTGAAAATTACACTGGCAGTGAAGGGGTTAACCAGGAGGGGGCGCTGTAGGGGTTAAGTGTGACCTAATGTGTTTTCCTTACTGTGGGGGGTGTGGCTTAGCGTGTGACATCACTGATTGTCGTTCCCTATGACAGGGAACTGACGATCAGTGTCAGTCACACTAGGAAGCACGGGGAGAGGTTTGTTTACACTTACCTCTCCCCGTTCTTCCTCTCTGTGACCCGTTCGCGGGACACTAGCGCCAATCGGGTCCGTTGTTCCCGCGGGGACGGTCATGGAGGAGAGGACCGGGTCGCGAGTGCACCGCCCATGGCTGGGCTCCTAAAGGGGACGTACCTGTACGCCCATGTGCCCAGCCGTGCCATTTTGTCAAACAAGGATTGCTGCTCCAAACAGGCTTACCCAAAATAAAATTCACCTTTCCAGGAACCGAGGGTGCTGGCAATGCACTAGGCAATTGAGAAAATAATGATGATCTGGACAGCCGCACTCCAATCCAATGTGGCTTTATTCACAAAGTAAAATGAAAACAGGCACTACATGTCACAGCAACAGAAAAATGGGGACAGCTAACGCGTTTCACACTTAGAAGTGCTTACTCATAGCTATGCCATTTTGTCGACGTACATCGGCGTGCGCGGGTCCTCAAGTGGTTAAAAAAAAATGGCGTGGAGTTCCCCCCAAAAATCCATACCAGACCCTTTATCCGAGCACGCAACCTGGCAGGCCACAGGTTCAAGTAATTATTGCTTATAAGGACTTTCCCAAATGTGTCTGTGTGTTTTTTTACAATTTTTTACACTTCCTTTGTGAAATGTTAGGGGTCCAATATACCCCTTACCAATTCACATGGGGGGGCGGTATCTGGGGGTCCCCTTTGTTAAAGGGGTCGTCCAGATTCCGATAAGCCCCCCACCCGCAGACCCCCACAACCACCGGGCAAGGGTTGTGGGGATGAGGCGCTGAGGTGTATTAAAACGCTAAGGTGTATTATTGTGCTTTACTGAACAGAAAAGCTGCACAAACAACTGCAGGACACAATTCATAGCATACAAATTATTACAAAATATGCCTACAATGTACACATGCCCAAACTATCTATCCTTCCCAACAAATAAGCATGGACCATGTATGTGATAGGCATAAGTATACTACTCTGCTACTTAACCTGGGTTTGCTGGTGATGGAATTTTCTCATGGTTCCTTGTTTAGAGTCCAGCACAAAACATCTGTTTAAAAAAATCTTTCTCCTCTGTCTCCAGTACAAGTGTGTCTTTTTCTGAGTACAAGGCCTGTTCATAGTCCTATTCATCTCCCCAATTTCCTGCTACATCATATCCTGTAGCCTCACTTCTGGTGCTGAGCTCATAAACTAGTCCAACTGGTTAATTTGCACATCAGTAGAGGGAACCTTATTTTCCAAACACAACACATGTAACTAAAATCTAACCATTCCCATATCTAAGCTATAAAAAATCTATAAGCTATTAAAAATCACCAACATAGCTATAACAACACTGACTGTGTTGATGGGGGAATCGAGCGATTTTCTTCCCTGCAACCCGGGGTTGCAGGAAAGAAAACTGTTCTGTCTATAGCCAGCTTTAGGCTCTGTAAACTTGGTGTCTCAGGGACAGAAAGTGAATTATAAATAGCTCCAATGAGATTTCAGAGAGTGGTTGCCTTTCCCACTCTATCCATCCCTTCTACCTAAAGCTAAAAATATTGCGGCCAGAGTTAAGTATTAATATTTAACCGCTTCAATACCAGGCACTTACGCACCTTCCTGCCCAGGCCAATTTTCAGCTTTCAGCGCTGTCGCAATTTGAATGACAATTGCGCGGTCATGCTACACTGTACCCAAACAAATTTTTTATAATTTTGTTCCCACAAATAGAGCTTTCTTTTGGTGGTATTTGATCACCTCTGCGATTTTTATTTTTTGCGCAACAAATAAAAAAAAAACTAAAATTTTGAAAAAAATAATGTTTTTCTTTGTTTCTGTATTTTTTTGGGGAAATAAGTACGTTTTCTTCTTCAATGATGGGCACTGATATGGCGGCACTGATGGGCACTGATAAGGTGGCACCGATGGGCACCGATGAGGTGGCACCAATGAGGTGGCACTGATGAGGTGGCACTGATGGGTACTGATGATGGTCACTGATAGGCGGCACTTATGGGCACTGATAGGCGGCACTGATGGGCACTGATAGGCGGCACTGGTATGCGGCACTGATGGGCACTCATAGGTGGCACTGATGGGCACTCATAGGTGGCACTGATGGGCACTCATAGGCGGCACTGATGGGAAATTATGGGTGGCACTGATAGGTGGCACAGATGGGCACTGGTGGGCACTGATAGGTGGGCACTGATGGGCATGGATGGGCACTAAGAGGTGGCACTGATGGACAATGATGGACACTGATGGGTGGCACTGATGATATTGATGGGTGGCATTGCTGGGCATCAAATTTTTTCATCTATAATGTTGCCAGTCAGTGCCCATTTGTGGGCACTGATTGGCATCTATTGCACATATATTTTTACATGTGGATGGCCATGGGGTACATAACTGGCCATCCACATGTTGCCCGCTTCCCTGGTGGTCCTAGTGGCTTCCCTGGTGGTCTAGTGTGGGCATCCGCGGGGGGCTGCGCTGATAAACAATCAGCGCGAACCCCCCATGTCAGGAGAGCCGCCTCTCTGTCAGACGCGAGTTTACATCATGGTCAGCCGTGATTGGACACGGCAGATCACGTCGGAGGCTCTTTACCAAGATCGGTGTAGCGGTGTGTCAGACTGACACGCCACACCACCGATCGCCGCAATGCGCGCCCCCCCCCAGGATAACGTCAGGATAACGCAACCACCGCCCGGCCGTCATTTTGCTATAGGCCGGGCGGGAAGTGGTTAATGAAGGGCTGTTTAAAATATGTTTTTACAGTGAATCCAGATTGCATCTGTTTTTTTGGACCATTATGACGCATTAGGGTAATGCTATGGATATGGATTATTGTTATAAACAGTAACAATATAGGTACATGTTTGCAAATGGAATTAAACAATGCATACTTATTTTCAAAAAGTGACAGTTATTTTTAAATTAGTCCTAATGAGGTCTTTGTTTAAAGCTTTGTGAATTGAGCCATACTATTTAACCTTCAAACCAGGCAAATTTCCTGACATGTGCGCCATGCCCATGCATATTATCATCTACAATTGCTTAAAGCACAAATGAAACATGAAGTATAGCAGTTATTGCTACATGTAATAGCCAACGTCTATTTTCAAATACCATAAATGTAAAGAAAAGTATTGTATTATAGCAAACATTTACTTAACAAAGGGATTCAATTACATTATAGGACATCCAAAAATCAAGACATTTCTCAGCCATGGAGGACTGAATGGTATTTTTGAAGCTATGTACCATGGAGTGCCTGTAGTAGGAATACCATTGTTTGGGGACCATTATGATACCATGACAAGAGTACAGGCTAAGGGCATGGGCATTCTCCTGGAGTGGAAAAGAATGACAGAGGATAACCTGTATAAGGCTCTTTCAGATGTTATTTATAATCACAGGTAAGAAAATTATTCTGCCTATTTTAAACAAAGGCCTTGGCTTGAATATGCTGACTCCAGGCAAATTGATAATTAGCCTTGAAACTGCCACATCACTTGTGTAAAGTTTAGAATTGTGAGGTCTTACTAATGATTACAAATGCTCTGAAAATCTAAAGACCCCTTTTCCACACTCATTTACAAGATTATAACCAATATACAGGTCTGTGGTGTGCAGTGGGGGATATTTACTAAAACTGGTGCACTCAGAATCTTGTGCAGCTGTGCCTGATAGCCAATCAGCTTCCAACGTCAGCATGTTCTAATAAGCTTTGACAATAAAACCTGGAAGCTGAGTGGCTACTGTGCAGATCTGCACCAGATTTTACACTCTCCAGTTTTAGTGAATAACCTCCATTGTGACAGACGGCTATAAATACATCAATAGTTAGATTTACTGAGTCGGTGGAGCAAAGTTTTGCTGGGACTGGGGACTTTTTTTTACAAGCCTTTATCTTTTCTTTCAAAGCTTTCTATCAGGCGGTAAATATGCTTCCCCTATATAATTTTCCCATTGCCTAGCAGATGTTCTGTTATCCAACATATTTCTCTCAATTATAATAAAATGGCCACTAAAAGGACAGAGATAGATAAGATCAACTAGCAGGTACGTCAAATGTGTTAGAGTGCATTGTGTAACTTGTAAAATATATTTGGCTGTATTATTTAGGCACAAATAGGACAATTGTGAAATGCATACTTTTTTTACATGTTAAAACTATTAATGTTAAATGGTTTGCATATTATTACATAAGCCATTTCTGTTTTCTCTTTATGTAAACTAAAAAAACTTTACTGAAACAGCAAAAACACTGCTGAATAAAAGATCAAACATCATTTACATGTTAAAAGGGAAAGACGCCACACATATGGTTAGTGAAGTGAACATTTGACGTGTGAAATAACTAGGTAGTATAGTGTTTGGCAAAAAATGACTTTTTGTTTCTTTATTTTCCTGGCCCTTTTGCTTTACCTGCCTTCAGCTTTATGTATTTTCCCAAGAATTATAAGGGAAAATTTTGCATGTGGTCTTTTTTCTTCCTTTTTTTTTTTTTATAGTGACTATATATATGTAATGCAGTTTAAAATTGTGCTTAAAAACTATTTGGAACAAAAAAAAAAACATTGTGCTTAAAGCCTAAATTTAGCCAAACTTTTTTTTTTTTAATCAGCACAAGGGACAGTATTTATTATCAATGAGAAGTATCCTTTATGCTGCTGCCTGTTGCTTTAATTAAAACCCGAAGTCCTCTGAACCCTCTCTCCCTTTAGCTGTAATCTTCTGGTGCTGTTAGGGTTGTTAGAGCTGAGGGACCTGTGATGGGCACTCATCGTCTTGACTATGCCTGACTATGAATGTAAAATGCTTTACTAATGGATGGGCAGATGAATGAAAAGTCTGCCTCCTCTATTCATAGATCTTTTTTCATTTATGGAAGCTATAACACAGCTTCTATGAATGAAGGAGGGGGGGCAGAAAAGACAGGCATATTCAACACACTGATGAGGGCCTGTTACAGGCTTCTTGGCTCTATTAACTCCTGCAGCAATAGAAGATTTCTCCTGTACGGATATGATGGCATTCAGAGGACTTTAAATTTCAACTCAAGACACACAGGGGGCACTTAGCCCTGATTGTAAGTCCTATCCCTTGTGCCGATTTACAATAAAAAAAATGTCTGATTAAACATAGGCTTTAATGTATAGTATTTTTACAAAAAAAGCTCATATGATTTGTAGCCTGCAGTAATTGCATGTTGACGAGACTGTTTGGTAACAGAAGTCACTATAAATACTGCTTTACAGAAGATACAACCCAAGTTGCGAGTTATCTGCCTTTTTTTTTTTTTAATTATCAAAGGAAAGTTCTTCTTCAATGCAAGAAAAGTACAGGTAACACATTTGGCATGTCTAGTTTAAGAGATCAATTTATTAAAATATTAGCACCCCTCATACATCAGAAACTGAGACCAATATTTTAATATAGTTTATATTTAGAGATCTACATTTTTCTGCCATTACAAGCTAGTAAAAATGTTTGCATTGTTATCTGTTAATTATTTTATTTTGTTAACTAGTTATCAACAACAAGCCATGAAGCTATCTAACATTCACAAAGATCAGCCCGGCCATCCTGTCAGTAGAGCCACTTACTGGATCGACTACATTCTTCGCCACAATGGAGCCAAGCATCTCCGTGCTACTACCTATGACATCCCTACTTATCAGTACTTCTTGGTCGATATTGTATTAGTCACAATTGTTGTTGCTATTTTAGCCTGGTACGCACTTTACAAAATTGTAAAATATGTGCGAAGGAGCAGAAGTGCAGAACACCATGCCGCCAATGGAGTCTGCCATAATGGTTTAGCAAATGGCAGGCACAAGAAAAATGGGCATATCAAGCATAAGGAAAAAGTGAAATGAACGATGGGATCCTAATTTATACTTTTAAAGGAGCCACTGCACCAATTCTAAGTTTCTCATACTGGACTTTACTCTGCATCATGGAATATATCAGCGTTAAAAGGCCTGAGAAGTAAGGAACTTATGGCCATTCATTAAAACCTTTATTTATTGTAATGCTTGTTTATTCTTTTCCCATTTTGAGCCTTTCTCTGCACTGAAAGACTTAGAGGTTATCACTATTAACATTCTTAAACCACCTCTATAAGTATCATCAGCATTTCTAACACATTTCAGCCTTGATTAAAGAAAAATCAGTATAGCATTTTTTTTTAAATTTGCATCTAAACTGACTACATAGCATAACCCTAATGTGATTTAAGAAAAGCAACAACACTTTGGAGAAACACTTACCATGTACTGGGCTCTTGTGCATTTAATCCTATAATATATTGAAGAATTAAAACAAATTTGTGACTACTCCTCCCAGGTATGTAAAGAGATGTCAGTGGTATGGGTAATACCTAGAATGCCTTCTTTGTCTGCTAAAGATCTTAAAGCAGTTCAGGTTTAAGCAATGAATAATTGGCTACTTTTGAATATTAGCTGTCCTCACAGCAGTAGACATTGAGACAAAATGAATAGATAATCTAATCAAATCAAATTAGTTCTGTCACTACAACTCATAGAGCTGTTTTATTTCAACTGCCTTCCTTCCATAATGATATTTTAGGTTTACATAAATGTATAATTGATTCATTAATTTAATGTCACCCAAATACTATTTTTATTTATTTGAACAGTAGGATATTTGTCTGTGAACACGTGTGAATGTCTCACTTGCCATATTTCAACACATCAAATTCATAGTTATTAGATACTTTTTACCCCACTTAGCTTTTTAGCAGCTGTATAGTATACTAAAAGTATTTAGTATCTTACATAGAAAAAAAAATACATATACATGATTTATACCATATCACACCTTCACAATTACCCAATAAATTAGTGATAAATGCTGTGGTGATGCTCAGTAAGTCATAGCAATTAACAGGAAATTATCTTTTAATTGATCAAAATATATTAAGGTGACACGTGACTGGTTGCTTTAGGTTGCTGCATGTCATCCATTGATTTTGCAACATTTAAAGTGAACCTTTTCCCAGACCATGCATATTAAAACATTAACATATTCTGATTCAGCAGAACAAGCACTTAAAAAAAAAACCCTCATTCACCTCTGCAGTTGTAGGCATTGTGGAGAAATTCATCTTCAAATTTCACAAGAGAGGCATTTAAATCACAGCTATTTTCCCCCTATTATTTTTATGGAGAGTAATATCTTGGCAGTCTGCCAGCATTCTATTGTAAATAAACAGCAAGTGTTTCCAAGCTGATAGAAACTGGCTAAGACTCGACTTTTGAGGCTCTTTTGTGATCTTTGAAGATTAATTGCTTCACAGTACAAGCAGCTATAGAGGTTAGTGATGGCTTGATTTAAAACTATTTTACTGCTTTTTAAGAGTATGTAAAAAAATACTCTGGACATGTTTTCCCTACAGATTTGTGGATTCAGTCTTTTTGACTCTCTAGAGATGAGTAAAATAATGTAATAGTCCACTGCAAATAAATTGTATTATAACTGATCAGGTAAATCTTATTTTTTTCCTGTACAAATCAGTTTGCCATGATGCATTTTTATTTATTTTTTTGAAAGCTGGTGAGTTGTAGTTTTCAAAGCATGTAATTCATGACATTTTTTAGATACATAGAAAACTGTGCATCAATTCGCTCACCTCTGTTTGTCAGTTTTGACCACTAGTTGCAGTACCAGGAGTACTTTTACCACATTATGCTGCCTGTTTTTAAACAGAAAAAGGCATGGGAATGGGCCCAAGTTGCAGAATTGCTTTTAATATGTACAAAAACAGTAGCAGATATTCAAATTGCCATTAAAGTAGACCTATAAAGTTCAAACCTTATCTTGCCCTAATAGCAATTAAAATCCTATGCAGGAAATGTTTTATTAATTTCCAATAGTCACGGTTAACATATGCCATATGCCAAGGCATCTGATCACATAAGTAGTTAGTAGGGAGGTTGGAAGTTGCTATTGGAAGAGTGGATCAGTGGGCAATTGAAGGAGTTTTAGGTAAGTATTATAATTATTTTTTAAAAACACTTTTTTATTTTATGGCACTCGTTAATCAGGCTGGGGTGTATGTTCATTATAAGACATGTTTAAAGTAGGCAGAGAAGAGCATGCTGCAAACCTCAGTAGCAGCAGCTAGAAAATGGTGGATTAATGAATGGCCAAGGGGCAGATACAGGTATATCACAAACTGTTTTTGTGAGCAATGAAGTCAATGACCACTCTAAAGCCCCGTACACACGGTCCGACTTTTGGCCAACAAACTTCATTTTGAGCAAGTTGGACCAACAATCCGACTGTGTATACGCTCCATCGGACAAACTTTTTTTGCTTTTTTCTTGTTTTCATCGGACAAAAGTTGCCCAACAAAAGTCCGATGGAGCAAAGTCCGACCGTGTGTACAGAAAACCATTGGACTTTTGTCCGATGGACAAAACAACTAATGTTAAAATCAACCAACAATAGCAGAAGTTGACCAAAGGGTGGCGGTAAAGAGCAGAAAAGAGCAGAAAAACCATGTGATGTTGCAAAAAGTTTTGGGAAAGTTTACAGAAGAGTCTGAGCGTGTGTATGCTATGGGTGTTCCCGACCAACTCCGTTCGGACAAAAAACCACGGAAAAGTCAGATGGAAGTCCGACCGTGTGTATGGGGCTTAAGTAGTTTGAGGATATCAGACCTGTTCACAAGTACAGACTAGGTGTTTTGAAGAAAAATAAAAGCTTGAAGCAACTGCATTGTCATCTATGTTTCCATGTTGTGCCATTCTTAATAAGCAATATTTTGACACCTGATTGCCCACTCTTTTCTCTCACATTCCTCATGAATCATAACTATGATGGGCTACATTGTTGGCAAAAATAAAAAAAATGTATATGATGCAGGAGGGATGGGTGAGCTGGGTTATTACCGAGAAGTGTCAGAACTATTCCTGTTCAAAACATCTTGGCAGAACAAAGGGAAAATTAGAGCTTTTGCAGTTATGTGGAAGAACGTCTAGGTCCCTGCACTTTACATCTGCTGGTGGCTTTCTTTTTTTATGTTACTATAATAGAGAGTCAATACAATCAGCTGAACTCTACATATTAAAATGAAAAAGCATGTTAATAAATATAGTATGGCAACATGTTCCCATTTCTATCTGAAAAGTGTATTTATTTACCTGTTTAAAAGATAAACCTAATTTACAAAAAGGGTTACGCCTGTGTATTGTAGTATAGATGGTAAGGTGAATATTTCACTGTGAATGATGGGTATCTGCCTATGCTTGAACCCTTTGGTGGTTTTCTGTATAACACACCTGATTAGTAACTGTGGCACATTTCCTTTTATCTATAGGAAAGCAAATAATTCAAAAGTAGTAAAACGTGCAATAATCACCCATAGGGAGGTCCTACATGGTATGTTCCTCACTTGACCATTGCTGGCGGTGCTTGAAGCAGGCTTTGGTTGAGCCATGTATAGCTACCCTAAAACTAATCATTACATCAGTAAGATGTGCTCTCAAAGGTGCTTAAGCAGTGGTCTAACCAATACGTAGACTATGCAGCCCCCTTTCAAGACAAGTTTTTATGAACTATTCATTTCTTTTAAAGTAGATCTTGCTTGGTTTATGATTTCATATTTCTTTGGGAGTATTGTTATTGAGACTGAGCATATGTTATAAATAATTATTATGGAAGTATTCTCTTACACGGTATGAAAGTACTGTAGATAATAACATCAGAAAGAATCCCAATGGGTTTACTTTGAATGCTAACTGCACATAATGCTTATGTGTATGTACTGTACATAGCAGACCATTCTTTATTTATTAACAGAGTACAGTTTTTACAATTTTCACCTTGTCCTCCACCAGGAGCTCCATGGACTGAAGTTTTTGCAACTTCCAAATAACTAAGAAAGCATTTGAAGCAGTGATTGGTGGAATATATATATTTTTTTAGGTGTATATATTGAATAAATAGATGGGACTTTCATCAATTTTCAGCACTTGAGACCATACACATCAATTCATAAGTGATTATTGACAACACTGTTTCTAAAAGACATATGGACAGCTGCCCATTCCATTGCTAAAATAGACTTTTTGCACATTAACAAACAATACCCAATTGATAACTACATCAGCTAACATGTTTAAATTGTGTTTAATTACTATTGTACCACCATATAGCATATGGCACTGGATAAAGAGTTGAGCGGCACTTCCGCCCATTGATCCCAGTGAACTGAGCTGTTCTCGGATGGCTTACTTTACAGGCACTGTGTACAGAGCTGCACTGCGTGTCTCTGTACCTTCGGATCACTGTGGTTGGTCATGGAGGTAAATCACAGTGATTACATGATGAAAACAGTATGTGTTTACATTTAAAAACCATCCCCTTTCTTTTACAACAGAGGAAGTGGAGGGATAAGGAACGAATAAATGAATGACATTAGTATCTGAGCATTGTACTCATCATGGCAGCGCATTCACATATAGTTTAATCCTTTCAACCCCCTTCCTCTCCTACACAGCTTATCTCCACACCGTCTCTTTATAGGGTTGATTTACTAAAGGCAAATAGACTGTGCACTTTGCAAATTGCAGTTGCAAAGGGAACAGTCTATTTGCCTTTAGTAAGTAAACCCCTACAGTATGTGACCTGTATATTAACTTTTTTACCTACCTTATCCTTCATATCTGCACATTGACCTCTTCATCTCTATTCTCCCACTGTTTGTGCCCTGTACCTGTGACATATTAACCCTTTTATCTTCTCTTCAAAAAATTTGATCAGTTTGGGAGTCTACTTTTCAAAAAGGGCCATTTTCAGTTTGTTGCAGTGTATTGACATTCATTTGTTAATATAATGTAAAGGAAATAGTATTTTTTCCAAAATGTTTGGTATTTTAACCTTTATATAGTAAAAAATAAAATCCTAATGATTTTTTATTACCACCAAAAATCAGCTACAGTATATCTGTCTTCAAAAATAGTTTTAAAATTCATGATGCACGGTGGAGTAATTGTCAGTCAAAGTATCACAGCACTGGAAAGTGAAAAATTACCTGGTAATGAGGCGGTATTACAGGTCCATATTCAACTGGTTAAAAAATGTGAGAATATGCACAGAGCAATGATGACCTATTTTGCAGACAACATCTGTGTCTTCTGGACCAGGTAGTCAGCAATTTCTATATGGTTGTAGTCATTTGTCTATGATTATTAACAAGTGGCATAAGCATATACAATGGTCACAGACTTATATTTGCATATATAAAGGTAGTAGATTTTGCGAAACAAAATCCATTGAATTAGTTTCACACTGTTGCGGGGCGGGAACCACATGCAATTTAAACAGGAATCACACCACATTCCTGTTCAAATCACATGCGAGTGCGCTTTGAGCCATACATTTTGTATGGCTCAAAGCGCACTGCATCCGCACTAAAATCATACAGGATCCTTTTTTGGCTGGATTGCATGGGTGTTCAAAATTTTGAACTCATGGGATCAAATTCTGCAAATCGCAGTGCATTTTGGGAACCGATTTCAGGGTGTTGTTAACTTAACTGGGTGCGATTCTGATGCATCAGTGTGAACAGGGCCTTACATCCCGGTGTTCTAACAGTATGGGTCCCCTATCAGATAGTGCCTGGGTCGGACTGCGCATGCGCAATCGGAGATCACGGAAATCTCTGAGACGAAACATCTGTTACATCAGCTGTTGTTGGAGCATGCGCAGTTAACACGCGCTCGCTCCCGCCGCTCGTTCTATCAGATGGGGGACCCAGCGCTGGCCGCGCTCAACTCAATACAGTAAGGCGCGGGATGGTTATATAAAAGGGGCGGTTGTATTATTGAGGACCCATCTCAATAGAAGAGCGCTGGCCGCGCTTACTCAAATACAGCAAGGGGCAGATATGATTATAAGAGGCTGCGCTTACTGAATACAAGAATACAAATAACAAATAAACACTGAATACAGGAAATTTATGCTGCCCAGTGTTTTTATCAAAGGGGCGGATGTGTTATTGAGAAGCTTGGCTACAGGGGTGCATTTAAACAAATTAGTAATGGGTATTGTGAAAAGCATCCTATCAAAAATTACTGCTCAATAATACACCCGCCCCTTTTGTTTGAGTGAGCGCGGCCAGCGCTGTTCTATCAATCCAAATGGGTCTCCATCTGATGGAACGAGTGGTGGGAGAGCGGCCAGCGCTGTTCTATCTATCGAGATGGGTCTCCATCTGATGGAACGAGCGGTGGGAGCGAGCGCCAACAGACAACTGATTGAACAGAGCGAGCGCCGTGTTAACTGCGCATGTTACAAAACCAGCTGATTGAACAGATGTTTATTTTTGGAGATTTCTGTGATATGGACTGCACATGCGCATTGCAATCCAGGCACTATCTGATAGGGGACCCAGAATGATAGGACACCAGCACATGCCAGAAATGAAACTGTCCCATTTGCTTGTGCTCTCAATCAAACTGTCAAACCTGCACATGGTTGGTATCATAATTGAACAGGGGCACCATCATGGCAGTTGAGGATAAAACGGAGGCAAAGGTCGCAGCTTCCTTGGCTAAAAATTATAGGAGGGTTTAGTTCTGCTTTAAATTATCCTTTCAATGCGAGCAAAGCAAAATGAAGAAATTCTCTGTTCCCCAAAAGAACAAAGATCGCCATCCCTATAACCACTGAAGATACATGGAACTTCAATTCGAGCTGGAAACCCAGTGAAAAAGAAGAGCCATCTTGCTGACTACTTGGTTCTGAAGAAGCAAATGTTGTCCGCAAGATGAATCAACATTGCTCTGTGCACATTTGGGAATTGTTTATACACAGATACTTGGAGATGTAAATCAAATAGCAAATTCTGTGAAAAAGGAAAGCTTCCTTGCTGACTACTTGATTGAAGATACGGACGTTGTCCACAGAATGCATCATCATTGCTTTGTGTACATTCTGGAATTGTTGAAACACAATTAAATATGTGTTAGCTGATGTGGTCTGTGAGACCCCATTCACACAGGGGCGACTCGTCAGGCGACTCAGCCGCCCGACAAGTCGCGTCCCATTCTATACAATGGAACCGTTCTAATAGGAGCGACTCAAGTCGCTCCGACTTAGAAAAAGGTTCCTGTACTACTTCAAGACGACTTCAGGGCGACTTCCATTGACTTCAATACAGAAGTCATTTTGCAAGTTACCTTTGAAGTCGTGTTAAGATCGCCCGGCACAGTCGCGGGACAAGTCGTGCCGCCCCTGTGTGAATGGGCTCTAATTGTATATTGTTTGTTAAATTGCAAAAAATATATTTTAGTATTTGGAGTGGACAGCTGTCCATATGTCTTTTAGAAACAATATTGTCAATAAACACCTATGACTATTATCATGTGTATGGTCTCAAATGCTCTAAACTATAGTCTCACCCATTTATTTAATAGATAGTTTTTGTAAAAGAAATGTCAGCACTTGAGATATAATTATATAAGTAAAATCTTAAACCATTCTCTTTATTAAACTCTTTTTATATCTATATATTTTAAGTGTACAGTTATTTCAATGTAGAGCTTAAAGCTAAGGATGTATTCCATTAAAACTGTCCTTTTTTTCTAACTGTGGCATACGATTTCTTACTTTCAAAATTGCAAAAACTAACAGGACAATATTAACCATGTCTATGCATTCCATTTTTAATTGAACTGAAAGAGAACCACTATCATCCAAGAATAAAATACCTATGTTAGAATTAAAGGGTAATGTTATAAAATTTATTGTAACCACAATCTAGAAAACTACAACTTGTTTATCTACCCTACAATTTTTGTAAATTGTAAAAAAGTAACACTATTTCCTAATTTCAGAAGAAACATGCATTATGTTTGTGCACGTGTAGTAATAGAAATAAACAATGTTACATTTTGAGAATCCATAGTGTAATTTTTTTGGACTGCATCTTTTCCATTTTCTTCCTACAGATGAACGTTTTCTTTGTTTTCTTGTTTAATCTGAACACAATAAGAGGAAGTAAAAAGGTATATGTGTACAATATATGGCAAAAGGTGTGTGCACTCCTGACAGTGGCGGAATTATCAGGGTCGTGACAGTCGCAGTTGCGACTGGGCCCTGTAATTCCGCCAAGTCCCGGGGGCCCGCCACCCGTCCGTGTGAGACGCCCGCCCGCCTGACTGTCAGTGTGTTCTGTTGGCTGCCGGCCTGGTGCGGTGCGCACTGCAGAGGCGCTGAGGCAGCACACAGAGATGTAGGGAGGCAGGGCGGACTCTGGAAAATGAAGTCAGCAGACCCTGACAACAAATGAGAGATGGCGGGGGAGGAGCTTACTTAGTTGGAGTACCTACCCGGCGCCCATGTGAAGCAAGGCATCCTGGCGGGAGAAGAAGGCACGGTGAAGGTCAGACCAGTGATAGAACAGAAGTCAATAGTAATTCCCGGGGAATCGATTGATTAATTGACTGATGGTAAGTCAATCAAGTGACAGAGGCAGAGCTCAGCAATCGATGCCAACCTCCACTACCTGTGCCTCCTTAGTGATCCCATCCCCCCACCACTGATCTCATCCCTATTCCCCCCATTACTTCTACAACAGAGGTGATGGGGGTGGAATAGGGATGAGATCAGTGGTGGGGGGATGGGATCCGTAAGAGGCACAGGTGGTGGTGGAAGAGGATGGCACCGCCACCGCAGCCACCCCCCCCAAGTAGCACTGCAGCCACCCCCCTCAAGTAGCACTGCAGCCACCTCCCCCTCAAGTACCACTGCTGCCACCCCCCCTCACGTACCACCGCTGCCACCCCCCCTCAAGTACCACCGCTGCCACACCCCTCAAGTACCACCGCTACCACCCCCCTCAAGTACCACCGCTGGTACTTGAGGGGGGTTGGCTGCGGTGGCAGTGGTGGTACCATCCTCTCCCCCCATGGCCCCACCACTGATCTCATCCCTATCCCCCTATTACTTCTACAACAGAAGTAATGGGGGGATAGGGATGAGATCAGTGGTGGAGGGATGGGATCAGTAAGAGGCACAGGTGGTGGTGGGAGAGGATGGCACCACCACTGCCACCGCAGCCACCCCCCCCCTCAAGTACCACCGCTTGAGGGGGTGGTAGCGGTGATACTTGAGGGGGGTGGCAGCGCTGGTACTTGAGGGGGGGTGGCAGTAGTGGGGCCATCCTCTCCCACCACCACCCGTGCCTCTTACTGATCCCATCCCCCCACGGCCCCACCACTAATCTCATCCCTATCCCCCTATTACTTCTACAACAGAGGTGATGGGGGGGGATAGGGATGAGATCAGTGGTGGGGGAATGGGATCAGTAAGAGGCACAGATGGTGGTGGGAGAGGATGGCACCACTGCTGCCGCCGCAGCCACCCCCCTCTCCTCAAGTGAAATCAGAAACAGATTTTTTTTTATTTGTTTTACAGTGTAAAAAAATTAAGTATCAAAATCAGGCTTTTTGGGGGGGCCTTCATGATTTCTTGCACCGGGGCCCTGAAGTCTCTAGTTATGCCACTGACTCCTGACAATCATACCCAATATACGGCCAAAAGTTTGTTGACACCTCTTCAAATATTGAGTTCAGGAGTTTCCAGTGAAGAGTACCCTTATTGCTACAGCATACAAAGACATTAAAAAAATTGCGCATTGCCATTAGATTGGGAATGATTGTGACCCTGTGCAAAAAAACAGTTACATAAAGACATGGTTTGATGTATTTGGTGCGAAAGGAGTAAAATGCACAACGCTACACCCTACTGAATATCTTTGTAATGAATTTGACTGCGAGCCGGGACGTCTCATTATCAGTAGCCCAGCTAAACCTGGCTACACATAAGTAGAATTTTGATTGAGGTTTTTTTATTTTAAGAACATTTATCCAGTTTTGTAATCATTAGTGGGGTCAAATTGACATTTATTTTTAATCACAATGAGGAGGAAAAAAAGCAGGATGGAACATTTTTCAAGAAATAAATCATTTCTAAAGCCCCATACACACGGTCGGATTTTTTGCCAACAAACTTCATTTTGAGAAAGTTTGACAAAAAATCAGACCGTGTGTACGCTCCATCGGACAAACTTTTTTGGTTTTCATCGGACAAATGTTCGGTCTGCAAACGGACAAACTTTTCGCCAACAAAAGTCCGATGGAGCGAAGTCCGACCGTGTGTACAGAAATCCTTCGGACTTTTGTCCAATGAGCAAAACAAATAATGTTAAAATCAACCAACAATAGCAGAAGTTGACCAAAGGGTGGCGGTAAAGAGCAGAAAAGAGCATGTGATGTTGGAAAAGTTTTGGGAAAGTTTGCAGAAAAGTCCGTGCGTTTGTATGCTATGGGTGTTCCTTTGGACAAAAATCCACGGAAAAGTTTGTTTGAAGTCCGACCGTGTGTACGAGGCTTTACAGTGTTTTTGTTTAGGAAATCCTATTTATTCCATAATCTTATGTTAAATGCAAATGAAACTTTGAAGTACTTTCAAAAGAAATGGCATTTGTTTAGTCATCAAATGTGCAAAGAATATTATTTTGAACATTTAAAAAAATATATATACTAGTGTATAGCCCGCTTAACAAATGTTATTTTGACTGAATGGACACAAATTCTCACAAACATGCTATAAAATATTGTGGAAAGCCTTCCTAGAAGAGTGAAGGCTGCTATAGCCAAAAAGGCGGGGGGTAGGGTTGCCACCTCATCCCTTTAAACCTGAACACATATGAATTACTCAGGTTCTAAGGCTAATTTAATGCAGATAAGGCACCAAGTGAGTTTAATTACCACCTTAATCAGCCATAGAACCTGTGTAATTCATATGTGTTCGGGTTTAAAGGGATGAGGTGGCAACTCTAGCGGGGGGTCAATTTCATTTGCCCACGATTTTGGATTGGTATGCCTAAAAAGCTCATATACTGTAGGTGTGATGGTCAGTTGTCCATGAATGTGTGCCCATATTGTGTATATTAATATATATTTTTAAGAGCTTAAAATGAATACCATGTTCAGATAGATGGTAGGATTATTATTTTTTTTGATGCATGCTGCTGTTCCAGTTGATTGTCATTCCCAACTCTCAGGCTGCTGTTACTGTACTTCTTTGAAATACAGCTGTTTTTTTTTTATGGTGGCTCTTTATCATGCCTGCTGTGTGTTGTATATAGATTGGTGTTAATTATTTTTTGTAGCCACAGCATTGTCTCATTAGCAGAACAGCAAGATTGGGCCAGCCCCCAAACATGATCAGAAAGAAGAGTTTTCCCCTTTAACACAAGCAATACTTGTTTCTATGTACATATTGGGGCATTGTCTTATAGCCTCACAGCCATAACGTTATATTGGCCCTATATTGCCCACAAAGCTTATATTACAAAAAATGATAGCCAATGTTTGGAGTTACTATGAAACCTCTATGGTCACATATGATCTGTTTATGATTTGTGACCCCAGAACACCTGATGTTACTGAGAAAACAGAGAAAACTGTGAGCCAGTCACTAAGTGGATAGATAATACTGAAGAATTGGATCGCATATCAGTGTCATTCCTCAAAAGTCGAGCAGGTGAGAGGCATCATTCTGATTACTGCAATGTATCTGCTTGGTTTGCCTTTTCAAGCCATATGATACAGTTGGTTTTCTGAAAGGGCCTTTCTTTCTAACAGGGAGCAGCTATATCCTCTCTTTGTGCTTTTCCTCTTTGTATTTATAATAACAAGAATAAAATATATTACTTTTGTGATATATTGTATGTACAACAAAAAAGCTACTACTTCAGTGCTTCCTCCTTATTGACTGTCTGACATTTTGACAAATGAAGTGCATAGTTTCCATGATGCTCTGGTCTATTACATTTTTTATATTCATATAAACCCATTTGATAATTATCACAGTTTTTTTATTTTTTATTTTACATTGATCAGTTTAACCAGTTAGGCCCCTTTCACACTGAGGCGCTTTGCAGGCGCTATTGCGCTCTAAATAGCGCCTGCAATGCGCCCCAAAAAAGCCTCTCAATACTATCCAATGTGAAAGCCCGAGGGCTTTCACACTGGAGCGTTGCGCTTGCAGGAGGCTCAAAAAACTCCTGCAAGCCGCATCTTTGAGGCGCAATAGGAGCGCTAAAAATAGCGCTCCTGTAGCGCCCCTGCCCATTGAAATCAATACGCCCGCAAAACGCCTCAAAGAGGCGTCATTGCGGGCGTTTTTAACCCTTTTTCGGCCGCTAGCGGGGGTTAAAATACCCCCGCTAGCGCCCGCAAATCGCGGCAAAAAAAACGGTATAGCGGCGCTAAAAATAGCGCTGCTATACCGCCAGCGCATCCAGCGCCTCAGTGTGAAAGTAGCCTAAAGCCCCGGACCATTTTGCTGGCCAAAGAGCAGAGCACTTTTTGCGATTCGGCACTGCGTCGCTTTAACTGACAATTGCACGGTCCTGCGACATGGCTCCCAAACAAAATTGGTGTCATTTTTTCCCCACAAATAGAGCTTTCTTTTGGTGGTATTTGATCACCTCCTTCGGTTTTTATTTTTTGCGCTATAAACAAAAATAGAGCGAAAATGTTAAAAAATTCAATATTTTTTACTTTTTGCTATAATCAATATCCCCCAAAAATCTATAAAAAAACAAAAAAATTCCACAGTTTAGGCCGATACATATTATTCTACATATTTTTGGTAAAAAAAATCGTAATAAGCGTATATTGATTGGTTTGCACAAAAGTTATAGCGTCTACAATATAGGGGTAGTTTTATGGTGTTTTTATTATAATTTTTTTTTTTTACTAGTAATGGTGGTGATCTGCGATTTTTATCGTAAATGCGACTTTATGGCGGACACATCGGACACTTTTGACACATTTTTGGAACCATTGTCATTTTTACAGCGATCAGTGCTATAAATATGCACTGATTACTGTGAAAATGACACTGGCAGTGAAGGGGTTAACCACTAAGTGGCGTTGAATGGGTTAAGTGTGTCCTAGGGAGTTATTCTAAATGTTAGGGGGCGTGGCTACGAGTGACACGTCACTCATCGCTGCTCCCGATGAGAGGGAGCAGACGATCAGTGGCAGTGTCACTAGGCAGAATGGGGAGATGCATGTTTACACTTGCCTCTCCCTGTTCTGCAGCTCTGTGACCCGATTGCGGGACACCGGCGGACATCGAGTCCGCAGGTCCCGCTGGTGCGCATGCACCCGGCACGGCAGGAATTTCAAAATGACGTAAATATACGTTACTTTGCCCACCTGTGCCATTCTGCCGACGTAAATGTACAGGAGCCTTAACCGGTTAAAATTAATATCTAACCTGACTTTTGACATCTTCATGATATGCATGGGCCATCTAGGAGAGTGCTAGTTTAGTATAAAGTTTCCTGGCATGCAGAGAGAATTAAAGATGCTTTCTGACCAGCTGTCCACAAGGGACAAAAATATATTGTTCAACTTAGGTGGAGAAGTCTCCTCCTGATGAAAATAACTGATCTACAGGTTTGAAAAATTTAGGGGCCAAAGGTTTGTGGTTGAACTGGGCTCCAGGCTTGAGTCTGGCCTTGAAGTTTGAAGCCTTTGGGAAATAAAAGGAATTCTTTTGGACCTCAATGGTAGGTGGAGAACATTAAATCTAGTAAAGAACAAATTTTTTGTGCATTTTTTGGCAGGTAAATGAACAGCCTATCATCTGTAATCCTCCATGCTGTACTGATTGGAAAAAAAAACGACACCATGAAAAAAAAGGTGACGCTAATCCTCTTCTCCTTTGTGAGACAGCCTTAACACATTCACGAGCCTGTGTTAAAGGGGTGTGTCTGCTGCTGCTCAGTACCTAACTGAGATAGTCGGTGTTCTGTCAAAATAGCCAACTCGTCAAAATCTCCAATTACGCCACAATCTCGTCAAATCTCCAATTACGTTCTAGTGTGGCCAAGTCACGTTCAGCTGGTGTGACGTCAACATTGCGTATGTGCAGATCGTCGGAAGTCGAGGAAAATTATAGAACACCGCCATGTTGGTACACCTAAAACATTTATGGTTTCCCGTCCTATTGGTAAACTCAGGACCAGCTGATCTTTCTCTATAGTTCTATGAAAGGATCTTTACCGACAGGCTGCCATGTTATAATAAAATTCCAGTAAATGGCCGCTGTTTACCCGCCTTTACCAATAGGCTTCCATGTTGGTACACCTAAAACATTTTCGGATTCTCGGCCCTATTGGTAAAGTTAGGTAAACAGCGGCCGCTCACTGGAATTTTATTATAACATGGCGGCCTGTTGGCAAAGACCCCTTCATAGAACTATAGGGGAGGATCAGCTGGTCCTGAGTTTACCAATAGGACGGGGAATCAGAAATGTTTTAGGTGTACCAACATGGCGGTGTTCTATAAGTGGCTGCAATTGATGGGCACAGTCGCTGCAATTGATGGGCACAGTCGCTGCAATTGATGGGCACAGTCGTATCAATTGATGGGCACAGTGGCTGCATTTGATGGCACAGTGCCTGCAATTAATGGGCACAGTGGCTGCAATTGATGGGCACAGTGGCTGCAATTGTTGGGCACAGTGGCTGCAATTGTTGGGCACAGTGGCTGCAATTGTTGGGCACAGTGGCTGTGTTTGATTGGCACAGTGGCTGAAATTGATGGGCACAGTGGCTGAAATTGATGGGCACAGTGGCTGTGTTTGATGTCACAGTGGCTGCATTTGATGGGCACAGTGGCTGCAATTGATGGGCACATTGGCTGCATTTGATGGGGCACAGTGGCTGCATTTTTTGGGGCACAGTGACTGCATTTGATGGGGCACAGTGGCTGCATTTGATGGGGCACAGTGGCTGCGTTTGATGGGCACAGTGGCTGCGTTTCATGGGCACAGTGGCTGCGTTTCATGGGCACAGTGGCTGCGTTTCATGGGCACAGTGGCTGCGTTTCATGGGGCACAGTGGCTGCGTTTGATGGCACAGTGGCCGCAATTGATGGGCACAGTGGCTGTATTTGATGGGCACAGTGATTGTGTTTGATGGGCACAGTGGCTGCTTTTGATGGGGCACAGTGGCTGCATTGTAAGGCACAGTGGCTGAAATTGATGGGCACAGTGGCTGGGTTTGAAGGGCACAGTGGCTGCATTTGATGTGGCACAGTGGCTGCGTTTGGTGGCACAGTGGCTTTGATTGATGGGGCACAGTGGCTTTGATTGATGAGCACAGTGGTAGCATTTGATGGTCACAGTGGCAGCATTTGATGGTCACAGTGGCAGCATTTGATGGTCACAGTGGCAGCATTTGATGGTCACAGTGGCTGCGTTTGATGGTCACAGTGGCTGCGTTTAATGGCACAGTGGCTGCGTTTGATGACACGGTGGCTGAAATTAATGGGCACAGTGGCTGCATTTGATGGCATAGTGGCTGCATTTGATGGCATAGTGGCTGCATTTGATGGGCACAGTGGCTGCTTTAGATGGTGCACAGTGGCTGCATTTTAAGGCACAGTGGCTGCAATTGATGGGCACAGTGGCTGGGTTTGAAGGGCACAGTGGCTGCATTTGATGTGGCACAGTGGCTGCGTTTGGTGGCACAGTGGCAGCATTTGATGGTCACAGTGGCAGCATTTGATGGTCACAGTGGCAGCATTTAATGGGCACAGTGGCAGCATTTGATGGCACAGTGGCTGCGTTTGATGGCACAGTGGCTAAAATTAATGGGCACAGTGGCTGCATTTGATGGCATAGTGGCTGCATTTGATGGCATAGTGGCTGCATTTGATGGCACAGTGGCTGCGATTGATGGGCACAGTGGCTGTATTTGGTGGCACAGTGACTGCGTTTGATGGGGCACAGTGGCTACATTTGATGGCACAGTGGCTGCAATTGATGGGCACAGTGGTTGCGTTTGATGGCACAGTGGCTGCGTTTGATGGCACAATGGCTGCGTTTGATGGCACGGTGGCTGCATTTGATTGGCACAGTGGCTGAAATTGATGGGCACAGTGGCTGCATTTGATGGCACAGTGGCTGCAATTGATGGGCACAGTGGCTGCATTTGCTGGCACAGTGGCTGCGTTTCATGGGCACAGTGGATGCGTTTCATGGGCACAGTGGATGCATTTCATGGGCACAGTGGCTGCGTTTAATGGGGCACAGTGGCTGCGTTTGATGGCACAGTGGCTGCAATTGATGGGCACAGTGGCTGTATTTGATGGCACAGTGACTGCGTTTGATGGGGCACAGTGGCTACATTTGATGGCGCAGTGGCTGCATTTGATGGGGCACAGTGGCTGCATTTGATGGGGCACAGTGGCTGCATTTGATGGGGCACAGTGGCTGCATTTGATGGGGCACAGTGGCTGCATTTGATGGTCACAGTGGCAGCATATGATGGTCACAGTGGCAGCATTTGATGGTCACAGTGGCAGCATTTGATGGAGCACAGTGTCTGTGTTTGATGGCACAGTGGCTGCCATTGATTGTCACAGTGGCTGCATTTGATGGGCACAGTGGCTGCAATTGATGGGCACAGTGGCTGCATTTGCTGGCACAGTAGCTGCAATTGATGGGCACAGTGGCTGTGGTTCATGAGCACAGTGGCTGCGTTTCATGGGCACAGTGGCTGCGCTTGATGGGGCACAGTGATTGCGTTTGATAGGCACAGTGGCTGCTTTTGATGGGGCACAGTGGCTGCATTTTAGAGCACAGTGGCTGCAATTGATGGTCACAGTGGCTGCAATTGATGGTCACAGTGGCTGCATTTGATGGGCACAGTGGCTGCATTTGCTGGCACAGTGGCTGCAATTGATGGGCACAGTGGCTGCGTTTCATGGGCACAGTGGCTGCGTTTCATGGGCACAGTGGCTGCGTTTGATGGGGCACAGTGATTGCGTTTGATGGGCACAGTGGCTGCTTTTGATGGGGCACAGTGGCTGCATTTTAAGGCACAGTGGCTGCAATTGATGTGGCACAGTGGCTGCGTTTGGTGGCACAGTCGCTTTGATTGATGGGGCACAGTGGCGGTATTTGATGAGCACAGTGGCAGCATTTGATGGTCACAGTGGTTGCGTTTGATGGTCACAGTGGTTGCGTTTGATGGTCACAGTGGTTGCGTTTGATGGTCACAGTGGTTGCGTTTGATGGTCACAGTGGTTGCGTTTGATGGTCACAGTGGTTGCGTTTGATGGGGCACAGTGGCTGCGTTTGATGGGGCACAGTGGCTGCGTTTGATGGGGCACAGTGGCTGCGTTTGATGGGGCACAGTGGCTGCGTTTGATGGGGCACAGTGGCTGCGTTTGATGGCACAGTGGCTGCATTTGATGGCACAGTGGCTGCATTTGATGGCACAGTGGCTGCAATTGATGGGCACAGTGGCTGCATTTGATGGCACAGTGGCTGCAATTGATGGGCACAGTGTCTGTATTTGATGTCACAGTGGCTGCACTTGATGGGGCACAGTGGCTGCATTTGATGGGGCACAGTGGCTGCATTTGATGGGGCACAGTGTCTCCGTTTGATGGGGCACAGTGTCTCCGTTTGATGGGGCACAGTGGCTCCGTTTGATTGGGCACAGTGGCTGCATTTGATTGGGCACAGTGGCTGCATTTGATGGGGCACAGTGGCTGCATTTGATGGGGCACAGTGGCTGCATTTGATGGCACAGTGGCTGCAATTGATGGGCACAGTGGGGCTGCAATTGATGTTTTTTTTCAGAATTTTTCAGTTTGTTTGCGCCCCCCCAAAAATTTTGCATATCATCCAGATGAGAGAGCAAGAAGGGAGGAGGCACATATAAATTTACAAATGTCAGGAACTTATTCATCACTTTAATCACCAAAACTACATATCTACCCTTAATTTCAGTTCTAACCGCATGTATAGATATGGGCATTGCTTCTGTAACCAGTGTAGATACACCCCTAGCATATAAAGAGAAATTGGCATGAAAAGCTCCTGCAATATTGGCCCTTTTTAGAGAGAGAACCCTTGCAGTAGGATTAAGTGTGGTTTGTACTTTTTAATACAATCAAAAACCAAGGAGCATTTAAATTTTGAATTAAGGCCCCCGGGCATTCCAGGACACCACTCTAAAGCCTCGTACACACGAACGAGTTTCTCGGCAAGAAACGACAAGAAAACTGCCGAGATAGCTTTCTTGCCGAGAAAATCGTTCGTGTGTATGGTTTCTCGTCGAGAAAACTGACCAGAATCTCGACGAGAAAAATAGAGAACCAGCTCTCTATTTTCTCGTTGAGATTCTCGTCGGCATGTTTCTCGACGAGAAAAGTGTGTGTGTGTAAACTTACCTGTCGCCGTGGAAACCCGCGCATGCTCGAATTGACTTTGACGCATGTGCGGTAGCTTCCTAGGCATAGGTAGGGTGTAGCAAGATGGCGACGACGGCACCGAATGTGACGAGCGCACGCTCGTCGTAGTCGATGACGTCACCGCGTTCGCTCCATTCAAAGAACCGCAGGTTCTTTGAATAGAGCGTGTGTACACTCGGCCGGAACAAGTTTCTTGTCCAAGAATCTCGTCAAGAAAAACGACGTGTTTTTTCCTGATGAGATTCTCGGCGTGTGTACGAGGCCTAAGATTTACCTCCATCTCCAATAATCATGAGGCAGCTAGTAACAGGCCCGCCTCCCCCCCCCAGCAGTGGAGGGCAAAAGTCAGGGCCCCAGGCCACCCCCCCCCCCCTCCGCCTACAGGGACTCTCACACGATAGGGGAGACAAACATCACTGCATTGACAGGATATTAAGTACACTACACACACTGTCCATAAGGAAAGCCAGTCCAGGTAGAAAAATCATGTCCAAAAGAGAAAACAAAAACCCTCCCACCCCCCTCCCCACACCCAGCTTCAACCTGCTTTGATCCCATAACAGTCAACTTATGTAAGAGAAGCGGATGTGAGACTCAGTCAGAGCCTCACAGGTCCCAGCATCTGAGAGGAGCCAAGTCCTTAATGAAGAGAAATAAAAAGCAAGTAAAAAGAAAACAACCTAGTCCGTGCAGTATACAGAACATGAGTCTGGGGGCGTGGTCTCGGCATGGAAGAGTGAAGACGTGTCTTCCCTGGGCTCCCGGTCCGCGGCTCCTAAGCAGCTCACACGCACAGACTTACCAAGCATTATAGCTTCTCTGCTCTGCCCATACAGCCAGGGAGGTGGTACCGCTGATCTGAGAGCCTCGAGGCCTGTATGGAACGGTTCCTGGTACCGAGACAGCCGGCGGCTTCCACTCTGGACCCAGCCAAGATGACGTCAGCCACGAGGATGGAGCCCGGCTCGCCTGCAGGAGGGGTCGTGAGGTACGATCGCGCTAATGACATACCTCCATTCTTCCCATCTAGCGATCTCTCCCCCCTGCCTTCCCCACTCTCTGTCCCTCATATCTCTCGGCAGTCCAGGAGGGGAGCCCAGCGGCTCCATGCAGTGGGCCCCACAAGGCACTCAGTCCTCCCAGCACCAGATCTCCTTATCCAGTGCACCTCTGTCCCTCACACAACAACTTCATGCCACAGTGAGTGCCACTCCATTGATTTTGCCCTCAAGTGAGCCCTCTTCCCTACTCTGTAATAACCAGGCACTATGGACACTCTTGCAAAAATTACCCACCAGAGATGATTTAGACTATTTTGCCTCCACGGGGAAATTGTGGGGATTAAACAAGAGGTGGCAGAGGTGACCACCTGAGTCTCCTCACATGAAACTGACACTGCAGCCATTCGTCATGATGTCTCCGGCCTGCAAGTTGCACATGAGGAGGTGACAGACCAGATTGCACAGCTACACCTAATAATGGACGACCTGAAAAAACGTAACCGCAGGCGTAATATCAGAAGCCACCCGACAGGTTGACCTTAAGACGACCATGACTGCCATATTTAATGACTTCCTAGAGCGCCCGTCGGAGACACACATTGTCATCGACATGGTTCACATAACTCTTGGCCCCAGAGGTCGCTCAGATGACAGACCCAGAGATGTCCTTTGTTGTCTGCACAATTATTCTGTCAAAGAAGACATACTTCAACGGGCCTGGCATAGAGGGCACATGGACTTTGACGGCGCTCAGATCACTCTTCTGCCAGATGTGTCCCGGAGGACCCTCAGGATGCGCCGTTGTATGAAGCCTTTGCTAGAGAAACTTGGTGAACAGGGGATCACCTACAAATGGGGCCACCCTTTCCACCTGATTGCACGCAAGGGAGGCTGTTCGTATACCCTTCGGCATCCCGCGGATGTCCCTGTTTTCCTCAGCTCCCTTGAGTTGCCATCGGTGTCGCTACCCAACTGGCTAACGTTTGTCCTCCCCTCTAGCAACGACAGCCCTACGGCAAACCCTTCTGGAAGACCTCAACGGTCTTGGTGCAATCGCCGGTCTCAACGCAGAAGACCACAGGCTCCTCAGGACAACGATTCATGAGCCTCCAAGGTTAAATCACTTTTAGGTTGAGGGTCTGCCCAGGATGTTGGTGTCTTCCTCTACATGTAAGTGTTGCATCACACACTGCACTGTTCCTTTTTGTCTCTTATACCATTGCCTTATGGGTTTGGTGACTCTCCTTGGAAGTGGTCCCTGGTTCTTCTAAACTGACTGCCACAGGCCCCCTGTGCTCGTCTATCCCGTTGACAGACCCCATGGTGTCTCTGGTCCAGAACTGATTTAGTTAGAGAAGGGTATGTCCTATAGACTCACCTATTGGTCTCACTACGACTGGTTGGACCCGGCTGGGCCTACCGCCATGGACTGGGGACAGTGCACCATCTAAGTGCTCAATTGGGGGGGCACCCTGCCCACTGGGTCCATACCTATTATATGGGTCCGCCCTGCAAGGGGGTAAATATTGGTTCACTCAGGATGCTGTGTCTCTCATTTCTGGTATTTGTTACTGACAGGGGGGGCCTCTGGGGAGTGGCACAGAGCATTTGCTTATCAACAGGTTTGTCACAGATTACATTCCCTCAGGCGATTGATATGGTGCCGGCTCCCCGGATGCTTCTCCCTCCTACCTGTCTGAAGTTCTTGAACAATTATTTCTATATGTTTGTCCATGTATAATAGTATTTGGTGACATGTGCCTGTCTGGCGGAGAGGGTGTCCTGCTGCATCTGACCTCAGGTTTTTTCCCTCCTTCTCTCCTTCTCCCCCCCTTTACACCCCTTATCCCATTCCTACCCCCCTTTTTTTTTCCCCAGATGCAGGGGGGCCGCTCTCCCTCTGAATTGGCTCACTTCTCTGTGACCGGAGCTCATGTGGCGGCGGGGGGGTCACTTTTCCACATGTAGGCCCTACCGAGGAACCCAATGGTTGTCCCTGACAGGGATATAACTAATTTAGGGGTACTGGATTAGAAATGGAGCTACGGCTTGCTCTCACTGGGCTTTGACTCTCAGGGAGCGAGCGGTCTCTCTAACCGACTAATTTAGTGTTAATATTATATTGTTGATTGTGAATGTTTCACCTTTGTTACCACTCCTGGTACTCTTGGCAGTTAATTTTTCTTTTACATTTTCCTTCTGAGCTATTATATATATATATATATATATATATATATATATATATATATATATTTTACCTTTTTAAAGAGAAGCTTACTATGGCAATGCAGCACCCATCTGGGCCGCCTTTAGCAGGGGGCTGTTGGGGAGGTCCTGCGCCTCGGGGGCCCAACCCCTGAATTGCCTTACCTCATCCCCCACTAGGCCTTAGCTGCCCAATTAGGCAGTAGCCCTCCATTTGGAGAATTTGTTTTATTCCACCTTTTCCTCTTCTTTTCCTTCACCCTCTCTATCCTACTCCATCCCGGCCCTCCTTTGTTGTCCCTTTTCCTTTTTTTTTCTTAGCTCACCTAACTTAGACTATTATCCCCTTCACCTTCCTTCTCCACGCTACCTACTGTTCTGGGTTCTGGCGAGGTCCGACGACCCGACCCTGCTCCATTAAAAGTGTCATTGAAATTCGTGTCCTGGAACGTGAAGGGCTTGAATGTCCCAGAAAAACATTCCAGCTGTCTCGCTGAACTCTGGAGGCAAAGACCTCAGGTAGTGTTTTTTACAAGAAACTAATTTCCGGGCAGACAGGATCCCAAAACTTTACAATAAACATTTCCCAACGGTGTATCACAGTGTTTCACCCTCTTCAAAATCTAAGGGCACATGTATCCTCTTGGCCAAAACTGTACCCTGGCAGCTGATAGACCTCCAAACTGATTGTGAGGGTAGATACCTTCTTGTTAAAGGTACGCTTCAGTCGCAAACATTTTACCCTGGCTAACCTGTACCTGCCGAATGTGGATCAGCTTCCGGTACTTGAAACATGCCTAACCGCCCTGGCTTCCTTTGCGGAGGGAACCCTGGTGTTAGGGGGGGGACCTCAACCTTACCGATCCCCCCAGAGATTCGTCAAAGGGCTCTTCGGCCTTGTCCCTGAGATCTCGGAACCGGGTCAAGGAACTGTTGCACTCTCACCGCCTAGTTGATATTTGGCGTATCCTTCATCCGCAGGAGAGAGACTACACCTTTTTCTCAGCGGTACATGGCTCGTATTCTAGGATTGATCTTTTCCTAGTCTCCCACACCACGATCCCTCTTGTCTCTAGTGCCCAGGTTGGTCATATCGCACTTTCAGACCACGCCCCGATCTCCATAATAATAGCCTCACAACACTCGACACCTAGATCAGCTACATGGAGACTAAACAAATCTCTTGTTCAGTACCCTGAGGTGAAGGCGGACATCCTACGAGAATTGGGACTTTTCTTTGAAAGTACCAAAGACTCGGTTCCCAACCCCCTCTCTATTTGGTCTGCACATAAGTGCTACATTAGAGGAATATTCATTAAACATGGCCACAGACTCAAGGTGACCAGAGCGAAAATGTTGTCCGGGTTGTTAGCAAAACTCCATGACTGCGAAAAACGTCATAAAAATCACCCAGACAGGGCCCTGGAAACAGAAGTAACTAGCCTTTGAGAGCAAATCAGGGAACACTCCCTATTCCAATCTAAGAACAGGTTACTAAAGGCGCGCAGAACCTTTTACGAATACGGAGACAAATGCAGTAGAGCATTGGAGAATGCCATACATACCCAACGCAACTTGTCCTACATCCCTGCCTTATCCACCCCCGCAGGAACCAGAACTCACGATTCCACAAAGATGGCGGAATCCTTCCGCTCTTTCTATGAAGCTCTCTATAATCTGCACCCCCACCCTTCGGGAGACGGGCCCCAGGACACTTTGGAGGCAATAGAGACCTATCTCGCGGCAGCAGACTTGCCTTCTCTCATTGCTGAGGAGGTGGACTTGCTTTCGCAGCCTATAACTGCTGATGAAATCATGAGTGCTCTAGGTAGGTCTCCAAGGGGGAAAGCGCCCGGCCCTGACAGCTTTACTATTTCCTATTACAAAATATTCCAAGCCCAATTAGCAACCCATTTTGTTACTGCCTTTAATGCAATACTAGATGATCATGCCATTCCTCCGGACCTTCTGCAAGCCAGCATCTCTGTTATCCATAAGCCTGAGAAAGATCCGCTTCTTTGCGCAAGCTACAGGCCTATCTCTTTACTTAATTGTGACCTTAAGTTGTTCACAAAAATTCTAGCCGAGCGACTAGGTTCTGTCCTCCAACGCATAATCCCCCTGGACCAGGTTGGTTTTATCCGCAACAGAGAGGCATGGGACAACACAATGAGGATGATAGATGTGGTGGCAAGGGCCAAACGCCTTAACACCCCGTTCATCCTGTTGTCCACAGACGCCGAAAAGGCATTTGACAGGGTGAACTGGACTTTCCTCCTGGCCACCCTGTGACGCCTTGGAATGCCGACCTCCATGCTGTCCTCGATATCTGCCATCTACTCTTCCCCTACCGCGTCGGTCAGGGTAAACGGAGTGGCTTCCAACCCCTTCAAAATAAGTAATGGCACGAGGCAGGGGTGCCCACTTTCCCAGCTCCTCTTTATACTTTCCCTAGAACCCTTATTGCAACACATTAGGCTTAACCTGGACATCAGAGGACTTGAAACGAGCATGTACCACCATAAAATGTCTGCTTATGCAGATGATCTGCTGTTTTACATCTCAGAACCCCATACCTCTCTCCCAGTCCTCTTATCGGCATTACGCCAATATGGTGATCTATCCGATTTTAAAATTAACCTGCAAAAGTGGGAAGCGCTTAACATTTCCCTTACTCCTAGCTCCCAGGCTTGCCTTACTGGCAATTTTCCCTTCCGGTGGTCTCCTCAGGCTATCCAATATCTAGGCACTAAGATTCCTTCTAATCTACATCTCATCTACCAACTCAATTTTCAGCCCCTCCTGAGTACTTTTTCCTCAGATTTAGACAGCTGGAAGAACTTGGCGGTTTCCTGGTTTGGTAGATGCAATGTTTTAAAGATGAATATCATGCCGAGGCTGCTTTACCTCCTACAAGCCCTGCCGGTTAGGATACCGCAGAACTTCTTTCGTAAATTACGTACGATCTTCATTAGCTATGTATGGCAGGGCGAGCCTTAGGAGATCCCTACTACAGTGGCCAAAACTCAGAGGAGGGGTTGGCCTCCCTGACCCAGCCTTGTATTATACAGCAGTCCACATGAATAGAGTAGTGGATTGGTGCAGACATGTACCCCATAAGTTATGGGTCTGCCTGGAACAGGAAACGGTGCCAATTCCCCTCTCGGGTTTACCTTGGAGTGGGACTCGCTTTTCCTTATTCTCCTTTCCACATCCACTAATTGAGTCCACCTTGCAGGAGCTTCACAGATACTTTAGGATAGCGGAGACGCCCGGCTTTCCCTCGCCGTTAACGCCTATAATTGTACACCCGGACTTTTTACCGGGTATTTCTGATAGATCCTTCCGGCTTCACCAGGACCAGAGCTTAGTTAGAGCCTCCTCTTTTCTTGGACCCTCTGAATGGAGCGACCCCTCAGGAATATATCCTAGCTTTAATGCCTCCATTTTGGGCAGATGGAGGATTTTGCAACTCTCACACTGAGATCTCTCCCGGAAGTCGGCGGTTTCCGCAGACAGCCTACGTCTTTTGAAGATTTGTGCCTGGGAGATGGCCTATACGGAAATCCCTTTCTTACCCTTATAACATCTTACTTGCTCATACATTCCAACATGACCCCCCGTATCTGAGGAAGTGGGAGAGAGATCTTAACACTACGTTCACTGAGGATCAAAATAATCGTATACTATTTTTTGCGCATAAGTCCTCCTTGTGTAACAAATACCAGGAAATCACCTATAAGATCCTGATGCGCTGGTACAGGACTCCCTCTGTATTAGGGTCCATATTCCCAGGACATAGTCCTCTGTGTTGGAGATGTGGTACACAGACTGACACATTACTTCACATCTTCTGGGAGTGTCCAGTTCTGACCCTTTTCTGGAGACAAGTACTGCAGATTATTCACAAGCTTACTGATGTCTCTCTCCAAGATAATCCGGCAGCAGTACTTTTAAATCTGACTCCCATGTCCTGTAAGCGTTATCGCAAATTCCTACTGAAACACCTCCTGAATGCAGCCAGGGCGTGTGTCCCCAGTGTGTGGAAGCAGCAATCCCCAACGACAGTGTCGCAATGGTTTGTGACATTCAGCGGATGGAACATCTTACAGCTGCCTTAGGGGAAAGGGAGGAGGAACACAACACCCGCTGGATACATTAGGATCTGTTCTGATTCTCAGACGATTACAAGTCCTACATTTGAGTTTCTTGTCTTAGGAAAATTTGGAGTCTTGGGCCGTCGACCTTGCCGGAACTTCATACCCCCTCCCCCTTTTTTCCCCTTTTACTTCCCCTCTACTGCTTTTCCGTTATTTCCTTCTTGTCTTTTCCCCTATTGACACCTTTGGTGCCACTCATTTTCTTTCTTTTTTTTCTTCCTATAAATGAGAAAATGTCCCCAGTTTGCGGTGATCTTTTGGTACCACTCCTGCTACTGTAATCCAGGACTGAGAGCCACAACCTAGATGAAGTATAATGTTTAGGTTTAGTCCTCTAAAGTGTAACGGCTTGGTACCTGATCAATAGGGATACGTTTGTTCTACTGCCCAGATGGTCTTCTCTCTCCCTATTGGTCTTACTCAATGGTCTGCACATGTCAATTAAAACTATGTATCCTGCTGGCTAAGAGGTTTCCTCTACTGTTTTGGTTGAATTGCAGGATATAACTGTTGTGGAGTCTTTAGACCACAGTCTCCTGTTTTACTATATTGTTGTAATGGAACCTTGATTGCCACCCCACTAATGTACATAGACTTTTGTGACAAGTTATTTTTATCGCCTATTTCTGGATATGGTTGGTCGAAATGTTAGATTTTTTGTCTTTTTGTACAAACCGCATTCCTTAAATAAAGTCTAGCACTACTCCCGAAGGAGCTTCTGGTTTTGTTTGGGTCTACGTTCTGCCTATCAACCCCAAAGTTTGGCTTGAACCCTCCCTTGGCACAACTGGACCACACAATGATTGTGAAACCCATTGTTGACTGGGAACCACAATGATATCATAAAATGATATAACTTACAATTAGATATGGTTACCTTATGCTGGCCACCGGTCCAAGAAGGTAACAGATAAGACACACACAATGTTTCTGCTTAACCAAAAGATAATGGTTTACTTAGTGAGAAAAGATAACAAAGTTAAACAAGTACAGTTGACTGCTTACGGGCCCTGTAAGAGTCAATACTAGAATAAAGAAATAGCAAACAACTTACAATTCTGTTACTATATATATATATATATATATATATATATATATATATATATATATATAATGTATCTATGAGCTTTTTTGACTCCCTCCAGCGGGCACTACTGTTAGTGTCCTATCGCTTTCTAGTTCAGATCAGTAAACGGAATCCAGTAAAAGTTCCTTCCTGTAGTAAGGGTCTTCGCTAGCTCTCGTTGGTACACGTTAAAACATTTGTAATCCAACAAGTATGGGAAAGTCAGAAACAACATCCGAAGTAATTACCAATGTATATGACTTGCGGGCAACACAGGTGCCAATACTTTAAATACACTGCCACTGCGGCATGTAATGTGCCCTTGAACGTGGCGTGTTAGCTTTCCAAAAAAACAATGGTGGAAAGTCTATAAGGCCCACCTCCCTGCGATTCAGTTAATTGTCGTTGGGCCGGTGCCCTTCTCACCAGACAAGGCCTCGGTTCTCCGGTATGCTCCGCAACTTGCAGCCTTCGGTCCTCCACACAGCCGTAGTAGGTGTCGATGGATGGACGACTCTGGTTGCTGTGGAGTGTGAGCTGGACACCCCGGATGAGGATCCCTCTCACGAGATTAGACAGGCAGGCTCTGGCGACGGTGGGCCCAGGCTTCTTGGGCCTAGACACACTGGAAGCCGGCCTCCATGCAGGCTTCCTTCTTGATAGATGGCCACGTCCCAAGAGACAGAATGTAACTCCTCCCTTCCTTTAAATAATCTCTCCCAGCAGGTGGTGCGGTGATGCAGTGCACCCTGGTAGCACAGCTGCACTGTGGGTAGTATAGTCTGATTCACAATGCATTGTTTTAATATCATTGAAGCTAATAAGTTACTGCAATATAACAAATTGAACACCGGAGGGAGCTAAGTTCCTTCTTAATTGTCAAACTGTAGTCTATATCTACATTGCAAAGTGGAACCTTGCTACACACTCCCCCCGCTTAAAATCTTTGGTCCCCAAAGACGACAACAGTTTGTAACCTGGTACATGCTTTGTCAATACATGCAGAGAAAAAAAGGGATTTTTATAACAGCTTACCTGTAAAATCCTTTTCTTGGAGTACATCACGGGACACAGAGCGACTTAGTCATTACTAATGGGTTATATAGATTACCTTCAGGGGTTGGCACTGGCCAATTCCAAACCGGAAGTACCCTCCCCTATATAAGCCCCTCCCATCCGGGAGCACCTCAGTTTTGTAGCCAAGCAATAAGTGTCCCAAAAAGAGGGGTGGGAGCTCTGTGTCCCGTGATGTACTCCAAGAAAAGGATTTTCCAGATAAGCTGTTATAAAAATCCCTTTTTCTTTTTCGTACATCACGGGACACAGAGCGACTTAGTCATTACTAATGGGACGTCCCAAAGCAATGCCAAATGAGGGGAGGGATACATAAGCTGGGCGCCATCAGGCATGAGGATCTTTTGCGGCCTGCAACACACTGCGCCCAAAGGCGACATCCTCCTGACTTCTAACGTCTACCTGGTAGAATCTAGTAAACGTGTGTACCGAAGACCATGTTGCGGCCTTACATACTTGAGCCAGGGAGGCCTGGTGATGCACTGCCCATGAAGTTCCAACTGCTCTTGTGGAGTGCGCCCTAACTTTGAACGGAGGCGGTCTCTTTCTCAAGCCATAGGCTTGTATTATGACCTGTCGAATCCACTTGGCTAAAGTGGATTTTGATGCTGCCTGACCCTTTTTAGGGCCTTCCGGCAGAATAAACAAAGTATCCGTTCTGCGAATCTGAGCAGTGGCTTTTAGATAAGCTTTAACTGCTCTTACTACATCCAAGGAATGTAATAACTTTTCCTCTACCGAGCTAGGTTTGGGGAAAAAAGAAGGAAGAACCACATCTTGGTTCAAATGAAACCTCGATACCACCTTAGGAAGAAAGGCTGGATGAGGACGTAATACTACTCTGTCCTTATGGACAACCAGATATGGCTCCTTACAGGACAAGGCGGCTAATTCCGATACTCTTTTAGCCGAACAAACGGCTACTAAGAAAATCAATTTCCTGGTGAGAAGAACCAAGGAAATGTGTTGCAATGGTTCAAACGGTTGTTTCTGTAGAACTGACAGAACCAGGTTTAAGTCCCAAGGACATATGGGAATACTAACCGGAGGGCTAATACGCATCACTCCTTGTATGAAAGCTTTGACTAGTGAATGCGAAGCCAAGGGCCTTTGAAAAAATATTGACAAGGCCGAAATCTGACCCTTGATAGTACTCAAGGCCAGCTTCCTATCTACAGCCCACTGTAGGAAGTCCAAAATCCTCCCTATCACGTACTTACGTGGATGCCATTTCTTGGCCTCACACCACTTAATGTACGCTTTCCAGATCCTATAATAGATCTGCCTGGATATCGGCTTCCTGGCATTGATCATGGTAGATACCACAGAATTAGAGAGCCCTCTCTTTTTCAGAATGTGGGCTTCAATAGCCAGGCCGTCAAACCTAGGGCTGGTAAGGAAGGGTGATATATCGGTCCCTGTGACAGCAGGTCCGGACGATGTGGGAGGGTCCAAGGACTCCTCACTGACATTTTTACAATCTCCGCGTACCATGCCCTTCGGGGCCACGCTGGAGCCACCAGAATCACTGGTTTCTTTTCTACCCTGATTCTGCGGAGTAATTGCGGTAACAATTGTGGCGGTGGGAATGCATATATCAGCTTGAACTGATCCCAAGGGAACACTAGGGCATCCGAGCCGCAAGCTAGAGGATCCCTTGTGCGAGACACAAATCTGTCCACCTTTGCGTTGAATCTGGATTCTAGCAGATCTACATCCGGTGTTCCCCACCGCTGGCATATTGCCTGGAAAACCTCGGGGTGAAGAGACCATTCCCCCGGGCATAATTGTTGGCGACTTAAAAAGTCCGCTCTCCAATTTTCCACTCCTGGGATGAAAACCGCGGATATGGCTGGGACATATTTTTCTGCCCACTCCAGGATGCAATTTGCTTCCCTCTGGGCTGCACGACTCCTGGTGCCACCCTGGTGATTGATATATGCCACTGCTGTGGCATTGTCTGATTGAATTCTGACAGGGGACCCTTGGAGTTTGGATGTCCATGCTACTAGGGCATACCGGGCTGCTCGTATCTCTAAGAAATTGATGGGCAGGGCCTTTTCTGCTTCTGACCACTTGCCCTGGAGAGACCATTGCTCCAGTACTGCCCCCCAGCCTATGAGGCTGGCATCTGTAGTGACTACCTTCCAAGAAACCGGACTGAAGGGTTTCCCTTTTTCCAGATTCTGGGGCACCAACCACCAATGGAGGCTCTTGCGAACGGAAGGGGACAGGGACATTAGTAAGTCTAAAGCCTGAACTTTTTTGTTCCAGGCTGACAGTATGGCCCTTTGCAAATTCCTTGAATGGAATTGACCGTAGGGTACCGCTTCGAATGAAGCCACCATTTTTCCCAGCAGCCTCATGCAGAGGCGTATGGATGGTTTTCTTTTTGTACCCACTAAGTGGGTCAAATCTTTTAAAGACGACACCTTCTCTGGAGGTAAGAAAATCTTTCTCTGATTTGAATCCAGCCTTAGCCCTAAGTATTCCAGACTTTTGACTGGTCTTAGAGCTGACTTGTCCCGGTTGATAATCCAACCGTGATATTCCAGATACTTGATTGTCTTGTGAATAGCTACTTCCAGCTTTTCCACTGAGTGGTCTATTAGTAGCAGGTCGTCTAGATATGCCATTATCGTTACACCCTGTGTTCTTAGATTGGCCAATAATGGGGCCAGAATTTTTGTGAACACTCGTGGTCCTGTGGCCAGACCGAAAGGTAAGGCTCTGAACTGAAAATGGCGCCCTTCTACTGCAAAGCGTAGAAATTTCTGGTGGGCCGGAAAGATGGGAATATGCAGATAAGCATCCTTTATGTCGATCGAGGCTAACCATTCCTGCCCTTGTAGGGCGGTGGCCACCGATCGGATCGACTCCATCCGAAAAGTCCTGATATTTAGGAACTTGTTTAGCCCTTTTAGATTTAATATGGGCCTCACGTCTCCATTTGGTTTGGGGACTGTGAAAAGGTTTGAGTAAAACCCGAATCCGCTTTCTTCCAGGGGAACCTTCATGATTACACCTTGGAGCAATAGTTGTTCTAGTGCCAGAAGGAGGAATCCTCTCTTCTGGGGATATCTTGGCACGTTTGACCTCATAAATTGGGCAGGAGGAGTGCCTTTTAACTCCAGCTTGTATCCCAGACTTACTGCGGAGAGCACCCATCTGTCTCTGATGGTGTCCCGCCAGGTCTCTGTGAACAACTGAAGTCTTCCCCCCCACCCGATTGAGTGGGGGCAACGCTTCATGCCTTGGGGGGAGGTTTTGTACCTCTCTTGATCCAGGGCTTCTTGTTACCCTGTGATTGTCCCTGATTTCTGCCCCCTGAATTTGACCGCAGAGGCCGTCGGAACTGCTTCACAGCCCGGGACTGGAGAAGTAGGCCTCTTAAAAGAAGGACTTCTACCCTTGTTCTTAACCGGTAAGAGTGAACTTTTACCGGCAGAAATTTTCTGGATATATTTGTCCAGATCTTCTCCAAATAAGCGTTCTCCATGAAATGGGAAGCTAACCAGCAGTTTTTTACAGGGAGCTTCAGCAGACCAGTTTTTGAGCCACAGAAGCCTACGCATATGTACTATAGACAGCGTAAAGCGGGAGGCCTGTTGGATTGTATCCTTTATGGCGTCCACCGCAAAACACAAGGCTCTAGGCAGGTCAGCTAGGGCAAGAGCCTGCTGATCTGGTAAGTCCCTTAAGACTTGTTTCAACTGATCTTTCACTGCTTGGCAGACTCCAATCGCTGCTACCACAGGTTGTGTCACCATGCTTGCTGTAGAGAAAGCAGATTTTAGTAAAGACTCCAATTTTTTATCTATTGGGTCTTTGAACATTGGAACATTATCTACTGGACATGTCAGTGATTTGTTAACAGAAGAGATGGCTGCGTCCACTGTAGGGACCCTCCATTTTTTTATGAACTTATCCTCCATGGGATAGATCACCGGAAATCTCTTGGGGGGAGCAAATATTTTATCAGGATGCTCCCAATCCTGGTAAATAAGCCCTTCTAATAAAGGGTGGATTGGGAAGGAACAGACAGCCTGGGGAGCTTTTAGCGACCCCAGCGAGGAAACCGTAGTGGATGGTGGTTCCGCCAGAGGCATTTTAAATGCTGATCGGACCATGTTAGTCAGAGACTGAACCCATAATCTTTCAGCCTGAGATGCTGAGAAAGGTTCTTCCACTGTTGATTCCTCCATAACTGAATCAACCTCATCCTGATCCCCTTCAGGTAGGTCGATCTCTGTGTGGGGCTGTTCCTCCACTAACAGGCACTCTGAAGGAGGAGACGGAGATCGGACGCGCTTTTCCTGTGACAGGGAAGCAGCGATCAATGCTCTTAATCTCTCTTCCAATCCTCCCAGAGTTGAGGATAAAACCTCCTCTGTTATATATACAGGAGCAGGTGGACTGGGGACAGCTGCAGCACCAGGCATTCCTGCGGGGTTTCTACGGCTACTGACCTCTGAATTCTCAGGGGAGATTGGTGCAGTACAAGCATGCCCAATATCCTCAGAGCCCGATGGAGACCCCTTTGGCTTCCTGGAAGACCTATTTCCGGAGCGTCTGGACGACATATCCTTTAAGCACAAAGCTGAGGTATTCCCGTCGTCATACACCAATTTTTGCTGGTAATAGTCTAACACAGTTGCTGCTATATACCAGCTGGTGTCCACTAAAGTGCCTTTCTATGGGGATGCCTGCATCAACCGCCTCTGTGTGCCACTGTTTGTTGCTAGCTCTGTTTGCATCCAGCTGACACTTGTACTGTGTCTTTTAACCATGCTGGGGCGCATGCACATGCGCAGAAGCGCCGCGGCGCGCATCGAGCGTCATCCACCCGCCCCGCCCCTTTTTTTTCATAGGAGGCGCGTGCACGCGCCCGCGCGCGCGCCCGTGCGCCATTGGCGCCCTTTTCGAAATCAAACAGGGACTAGGAGCCAGGGCCCTTTTTGCCGGAGGGCCTGTGCGGTGGATGAGCACAGCAACAGGGCAGAGGAAGTGGATTCCCCAGAGAAACTTACCAACTGCCTGGATCTTTTGACTTGAGAAAACCAAAGATCCACATGACAAGAAAAATGGACTACAGCGGCCTCTAGTGGTTTAACACAGGTACCGCGGTTCCCCTTTTTTTTTTCTTGACTACTATTAAAATTTTACATTTTCAGTAGTTACAGGCAAACACAGATATTTAGCGGGAATACCGTTAGGTAACAGACAGAAAGACAAATTAGGCTTGGGGGTCCCCCAATAGAACCAAGTTCCTGGGGGCCCCCACTTGATCCCCGCCGCAGGACTTTGTTTGGTCCACAGAAGTCCAAACTTCACCTATCACGGCAGGCATTGTAATTAAACCTTCAGGGACCGGGTTCCCAAGGATTCCACTCCCCTGGACCTGTATAGCACCCTGCACAGACAACATCTTGGTCGTGGGTATGACCAGAGCTCTGGATCCCAGGGTCCAGCCCTCCTAAGAGAGGCATTACAGGCAAAACCTTGCTCTTCTGCTGCAAGGCCCGGGTACCGACCGTTTAGCTATGAAGCTTTTTTGGTGGGATCCGGAACAGCTTACTAAGGCCCAAAAGAACCTGTACGCAAGCCCAGTGAAAACACATGTTACTCTTTGGCCAACACCTTAGACACTGGCAAAAAACTGAGGTGCTCCCGGATGGGAGGGGCTTATATAGGGGAGGGTACTTCTGGTTTGGAATTGGCCAGTGCCAACACCTGAATGTAATCTATATAACCCATTAGTAATGACTAAGTCGCTCTGTGTCCCGTGATGTACGAAAAAGAAATTCAATTAGTATATATACATGGTGCAAGACAGTTCACATTTGTAAAATAAACAGGCAGAGGAACCCCCCACCAAGCTTTGGAGAGGAGGTTGTCTTGCCTACAGGCCACCTTAACTGGTACGGCCCAACCAGATGTGCCAGGGGGTGAGCTAGGGTTGTCCTCCACCAAATTTGCAGTGGAAGAACTAGGCGTATCAATTGTCCTTTTTAAAAGTGAGAATGGCTTCTTCAGAGCATTCACCCAGTTGATCATAAGTAAGTCTTTTGGGAGGGTGAATGACTCTCTTCTTTCTCTTTGTTCCTTAGGTGCTAGGGTCTCAGCGAGTGATAGACTCTGTTTCTTTTCCTTCTTGTTCAAGTACACTGGACTCTATGTCCGTTAGAGTATCCAGTTCCCCTTCTGAAAAAGATGAAACCTCTTCGGAGTCCCCCATTGGCAGAGACTCCACATCGTCCTCGAATTCCTCAGTGAGTATACTGTGAGGCACAAACTCAGGGCCCTCTGGTCGGAGAGTTCTACTGTCAGTTACTTCAGGTGAGGGTAGAGGAGAGGTCATGAATTCTGATTGCTGAGATGACCACAACGAACCTGGCTCTACCCATTCATCCTCAGTCTTCATTTTCTATGTCCTGAAGTGTTGAATGAGATCTGGTGACTGGTCGAGACCCTCGAGAGGTTGAGGGTGACTCTTGTGAAACTGACACTGGAGGTAGGCGAACTGCTTCAGAGAGGGGCAGCAGGTGATTCTGGTGCCAAGTCTTTAGTGGGCCTACACTCCCTTCTGGTCTGATCTGATATACTGGGAGGCCTTATAACTGCTTGCAGATGATGAATGGTTGTGACTTCCAGCGGTCAGCTAACTTATGTTTTCCAGGGATACCCAGATTTCTTAATAACACTCGGTCCCCTGGCTGCAAGTCTTGTACTCTAACCTTGAGGTCGAAGTTTCTCTTATTCCTCAGCCCCCTTTGGTCTGACATAGCTTGGGCTTTCTCATAGGCCGTTTTCAGACTTCTCTGTAACCGATCTACATACCCCTTGTGGGAGGTTGCTGATGCATGATCAAGGGATACACCAAAGGCCAGATCCACTGGTAGTCGAGCTTCTCGCCCAAACATCAAACGGTATGGGGAGTATCCAGTTGCATCATTTGCAGTGCTGTTGTAGGCATGCACAATGGCAGCTACATGCTTGCTCCAGTGCTGCTTCTTTTCCGAGCTTAGAGTTCCCAACATGTCCAGAAGGGTTCGGTTAAAACGCTCGGGCTGAGCATCCCCCTGGGGGTGATATGGAGTGGTTCTAGTCTTCTTGATGCCCAGCAAGTCCAACAGCTTCTTTATGAGATTGCTTTCAAAGTCTCTCCCTTGATCTGAGTGGATACATTGGGGTAATCCATAGTGGACAAAGAATTTCTCTACTAGGACATTTGCCACTGGTGAAGATTGCTGGTCTGTCATTGGGTATGCTTGGGCATATCTAGTGAAATGGTCGGTTACTACCAAAACATTCCCTTGTCCACTCAGGTCAGGCTCCAAGCAAAGGAAATCAATGCACACCAGTTCCATGGGTCCCTGACTCTGTAGATGGCCCATTGGGGCAGCTCAGTGAGGTAGGGTCTTCCTCTGAATACACCGGATACAGGAGTGACAGTAACCTTCAACTTCAGCCCGCATGCAGGGCCAGTTGAATCTGTCTCTCACTAGATGGAAGGTTCTTTCAGGACCCAGATGACCATGATTGTCATGGAGAGCAGTTAAGACTGTTTCTCCATGCTTCCTGGGCAGGAACAACTGCCACTTTTCTTCCGGACCATCAGAGGGGCCTTTTCGGTAGACCACCCCTTGATGTAGTTGCAATCGGTCCCACTCTCTGTGTAACAGTCGAGCCTCTTTTGGAGAGTCTGTGAGAAGCATATCAGGACATCGGTCCTCCAAGGCCTTCAATACTAATCTTCCAAGAGGATCTTCCATTTGGTCCTTCCTCAGATCCTTTTTGGACAGCTTGGGTAGGCCTTCTTCTCCCAATTGGGTCATGTTACATTAACGTTTGGGTACTCCCACCAGTATTGTTCATCTTGCTCTAAAAAAGTAATTAGTTACAGTTACAAATTACTTCTCCCAAAAAGTAAGTGAGTTAGTAACTCAGTTACTACATAGGAAAAGTAACTAGTTACTCAGCAAAGTAACTATATTGGTTATATTATATATACACGGGGGTGGGGGCGGGGCGGTAGAAGGATGATATATATGTAATTTTTTCAGTGTATAAAAATAATAGGAGGGATAACAAATAATATTGGTACTGTGCCCAATGCCTCACTGTGCCCGTGCCTCACTGTGCCCGTGCCTCACTGTGCCCAAGCCTCACTGTGCCCCATGCTTCACTGTGCCCGTGCCGCAGCCTCACTGTGCCCAATGCCTCACTGTGCCGTGCCTCACTATGCCCGTGCCTCACTGTGCCCGTGGACCATGCCTCACTGTGCCCCATGCCTCACTGTGCCCCATGCCTCACTGTGCCCCATGCCTCACTGTGCCCCATGCCTCACTGTGCCCCATGCCTCACTGTGCCTGTGTGTTACGGTACCTCAGATCGGCGGCGTCCCGAGACTCCCGACTCCCTGCGGCCATTCTATTATTCAAAAGCCGCGCCTCCTCCAGTCCTCCTCGTTTGTGATAGGCGGAACACTCAATTTCCCAGCAGGCAGTGTTCCGCCTATCACGGACATCCTCTCATCCTCATAACACAGACGGGGATGAGAGGATGTCCGTGATAGGCGGAACACTGCCTGCTGGGAAATTGAGTGTTCCGCCTATCACAGGTGACGAGGATTCGGGAGGCGCGGCTTTTGAAGACTGCAATGGCCGCCGTCTGTCTGCATGACACACTGATCAGGTAGGCAGACGGCGGCTTGCAGTTAGACTTACATTACATCTACTCGCAGCGGCTGCGGCGAGTAGATGTAATTGGGGTAACGCCGCCCAAGTAATGGGAACGGCGGTGCCACGAGGGTAAGAGTAATGAGTTAGATTACTCGTTACCCCAAAAAGTGGCTACGTTATCTAACGCCGTTTATTTAAACGGCGTTAGTTACAACACTGACTCCCACACCCGAAACTCCAATCTCTTCGGCTCTGGACCCCCCTACAGCCTGAAATTCAGCTCCCTGATATAGGGCTTGCACTCCTTCTGGGGTCAACTGGGCCCACTCCTCGGTGGGGACACTGAGGCAATGAGACCTTCTGGATAGGGCGTCTGCATCCCTGTTTCCAACACCTGGTCGGTATTTCAGGCTGAATGTGAATCCTGAGAGGGCAGTCAACCACCTATGTCCTGTGGCTTCCAGTTTGGCAGTGGTTAACAGGTAGGTGAGCGGATTGTTGTCAGTCTTTACCACAAATTCGGCCTCATACAGATAGTCTCGTAGCTTGTCCACTACAGCCCATTTTAAAGCCAGGAATTCAAGCTTGTGTGTGGGATAATTCTTTTCAGCTGGGACCAGACTCCGACTCACGTAGGCAACAGGCCGCAGGTGACCATTGTGCTATTGATATAGTACCCCACTCAGTACATCTCTACTGGCATCAACATGCAATTCGTAGGGTTTTGTGGTATCTGCATAAGCCAAAACAGGGGCAGTGGTTAGGCTCTTCTTCAACTGGATGAATGCCTCTTCACACTTTGTTGTCCACTGATCCTGGGCCCTATGGTGGCTTCCTGGGCCCTATGGTGGATTTCACTGGTTTGACCGGTTCTGGGGCATCATCTTCTCCTTCGCTCCTTAGGAATTCATTGAGGGGCCGGGCAATCTTGGCAAACCCCTCCACAAACCTTCTGTAGTAGGAGCAAAACCCCAGGAAAGACCGAAGCTCGGTCACATTAGTGGGTCTCGGCCAAGAGGTAACAACATCCTGTTTTTCAGGGTCTGTGGCTATACCCTCCGCAGATACGATGTGGCCTAGGTAATGGACTAAGGGCTGGTAGAATTGGCACTTCTCTAAAGAAAGCTTCAGGCCTTCTTCATGGAGCCTCTTTAAGACCTTTTCCAACCGCTCTTCGTGCTCTTCTAGAGTTCTACCGAACACTATAATGTCGTTTAGATACACCAGCACCTCGATCAGATTCATGTCTCCCACCTTTTTCTCCATTGGTCTTTGAAAAGTGGTTGGGGCTCCTGACAACCCCTGGGGCATGCGGTTGAACTCAAAGAAACCCACTGGGGTGATGAAGGATGTTTTCTCTTGATCCTCAGTGTGCATGGGAATCTGATAGTATCCACTCTTTAGATCCATCATACTGAACCATTTGGCCCCTGACAAACTCTGCAAAGCATCTTCTATTCGGGGAGTGGTGTACTGATCAGGAATGGTTCTTCTGTTCAGTGTTTGGTAGTCGATACACAGCCTCAGTGACCCATTTTTGTTCCGGACTACCACTATTGGAGAGGCGTAAGGGCTCCTGGACTCTCGGATAATCCCCGTCCTCATTAGTTCTGGCAATTGCTCATTGCAGGTCTTCTAGGTCACCCAGGGGAACCCATCGAACTCTTTCTCTAAAGGGTTTATCTTCCTGTAGGCAAATCTTGTGGGTGGCACACTTCGCACACCCGACATAGAATTCATTTTTAGAGAATATCTTTTGCCATCAAGCAAGTTGGGCCTTGACCCTTTCCTTCCATTCCAGTGGGAGGGTTTCATCTTCAGAGCAGAGCTTCTCTACTGTGACATCGCCCCTTTCTCCTTTTTTTAAGTCAGATGGAGCAACTGGGGTGGCTTGGTTCACTTGACCCAACAGCATACTGCCCGGTACCTTTACTGGTGTGGTAGCAGTATTCCTGATGCTTACTGAGATTTTCCCGTGACTTTTCTTTAGGGCCTTCAATGGGACCACTTCGGGAATTACTTCTATCCCTTTTTGTTTTTCCTGTAGATCCGGTCCAAGGACGATAAAGGGGCATGGTTGTTTTGAGGTAAGCTTGACAGAAGCTATTAAACAAGTCACCTCTCCTGGTTGTAATACCTTCTCCGTTCTATCCAGCTTCCAGATCTTTCCAACCCCTTCTGCTGGGGCCTTTTGCTCCAGCACTAGGCGCTGGTAGACTTGCTGTAACATGGGGTGGACTCTTGTTGTTGAGGTATCCTGCTCCTGGGCTAAAGGTGTCAGCAGTCTCCTGACTAGGTCAGTGTTGGTCCCTATGATGAGGGAACTCTTGCTGGCTCCTGGTGGACGAGGGCAGACCACTGCCAAGGTGTCAAAGGTCTCTGCTCCTCCTGCCACTGAGGGGTCAAAGGTTAGTTTGATTGGAAGGTGTCCATCTTAGGGGAAACTTTGTGTCCCAATGCCCCATATCTCCAGGTCTTCCAGATTCTGTAGTGGCAGATATCTTGGGTGCTTGTTATAGAAGTCTCTATACAGAAGAGTCACTTGAGCTCCAGTGTCTAGGAGGGCCTTTTGTGTAAGTTCCTTCTACCTGGATTGAGACTACTGGGGAGGGCCCCACTAATTTGGCAGGAAGTTTCCTTGGAGTGGCCCTTGTGTTTGGCTCTGTTATCTGCACCCTTACTCATTTCTTCTTGTGGTTTTTGCTGGATCTCGACATCTGTTGGGCCCGGCGTGCACTGATCTCCCGCCGTTGAACAGTTTGGGTTGTGGAACGGGAGGTATTGGGTCGCTCAGAGGCAATAACGGGGGTGTTTGGCCAAGGTCTGTATGGCCAAGGTCCCCGACGTTGGCTCCTTGCGTCGTTGAATTTCTTGGAGTTAGCTGAGACTGGTGGGCACCCGGTTGACTCCTTCACCGGGGCCCTCTGAAGTTTTCCGTTGGCTTGCGGTTTTGGGGTGCAGCTTTCTCCGGGCTTGGACATACTTCTCTGACATGTTCGACTCCTCCCACAATTGAAGCAAGTTATTAGCCTCTTAGGTTTCTGCACTGGCTCAGCATTGAAGTTGAGGAACTTCTTGGGCTCCTCGGATGTGTTTCTGTTGGGTAGAGCAGTTGCCTGGCTGGCCAAGATGGACACTAGTGATGAGCAGAACACCCCCGGGTTCGGTTCGCACCAGAACCCGCGAACGGACCGAAAGTTCGTACGAACATTAGAACCCTATTAAATACAATGGATGCGAACGTTCGAATTCTAAAGTGCTAATTATAACAACTATTATGCATGTTATTGTCCTAAAAAGGGTTTGGGAACCCGGGTTCTGCACCAGGGGACATGTATCAATGCAAAAAGAAGTTTTAAAAACGGTCGTTTTTCGGGAGCAGTCATTTTAATGATGCATAAAGTGAAAAAAAAAAGTCAAATATTCCTTTAAATATCGTACCTGGGGGGTGTCTAAAGTATGCCTGTGAAGTGCCACGTGTTTCCCGTGTTTAGAACTGTCCCTGCACAAAATGACACTTCTAAAGGAAAAAAAAGCCATTTAAAACTGCTTGCGGGTTTAATGTAATGTCTGGTCCCGGTAATATGGATGAAAATCTTTAAGAAAAATGGCATAGCTACCCCATGACCCCCCCCCCTACCCCAGCCCATTACCAGCCCCTTTGGGTCTTGTATGGATATTAAGGGGAACCCCGCACATAAAATAAAAAAGGCCCTATATACTCTGAACAGCCATATACAGGCGTTGCATACAAGACAGGGACTGTAGGTTTGTTCTTATGTAGAATCTGTTTGTAATTTTGAACAGGTACATTGTTGAAGTGTAGCTCCAGCCCAAAAATCTATTTTTAAACTTTTTGGAAAACATAGGTAAGGGTTATCACCCCTGTAACATTTGTTTTGCTGTCTGTACCCCTGTTCAGAACATTTCACCTCACTTTCCGTCCCAATGACAACTGTTTTTGAAATGTGGTGTTTTTCTTGAAACAAGGATTGCTGATAAAGCATCAGTACAGAGGAGACACCTTTCTCCCATATTTATTCTTACAGGAGAGAATTTTCCTTCCTAGTGGTAGATTTCCTCTCACTTCCTGTTGTCTTCTTGCGTTTGCAAGTAGGAGTCGTTTGTAAGTTGGATGTTTGAAAGTAGGGACCTGCCGTATATACTCTGCAGAAATAGGCCCCTTAGTTGTTGGTGTTGGCACAACACTGTAAGCACTCACAGTTACTCTTGGTTGGTGCTGGAACGCCCTGCTGTCAACTATTATATCAGGAATTTTAATTACATATAATTGTTGAACAGTGGTAGTAAAAATTGGGCCTTTGATGGTGGTGCTGGTGCCACAACACTGTAAGCCCTGACAGTTACTCTTGGTGGGTGCAGCAATGGGCCCTGCTGTGAATTATTAGATCAAGAATTGTAATTGCATGCCCCTGTTGAACAGGGGCTGAAAAATTGGGCCTTTCGTGGTGGTGGTGGTGGTGGCGTTGCCACAACACTGTAAGCCCTCAGAGTTACTCTTGGTGGGTGCAGCAATGGGCCCTGCTGTGAATTATTAGATCAAGAATTGTAATTGCATGCCCCTGTTGAACAGGGGCTGAAAAATTGGGCCTTAGGCACTGGTGGCACAACACTACAACCCCTCACAGATACTGTACTTGGAGCACAGCAATGAGCCCTGTTGCAAAGTATTGCTTCAAAAATTGTAATGACACGCCCCTGTTAAACAGGGGCTGAAAAATTGGGCCTTAGGCACTGGTGGCACAACACTACAACCCCTCACAGATACTGTACTTGGAGCACAGCAATGAGCCCTGTTGCAAAGTATTGCTTCAAAAATTGTAATGACACGCCCCTTTTAAACAGGGGCTGAAAAATTGGGCCTTAGGCACTGGTGCCACAACACTCCAACCCCTCACAGATACTGTACTTGGAGCACAGCAATGAGCCCTATGGCAAATTATTGCTAAAAAAATTGTAATTACACGCCCCTGTAAAACAGGTGCTGAAAAATTGGGCCTTAGCCACTGGTGGCGGCACCCATAAACAAAAATGATCTTCCAAGCTATCATCATCAATCGTATCATTGAGGACTCGGAGGAGGAGGATAGCCAGTCAACATAACAGCACAGGCACTCAGCATCAGCATCAGTCTTGAAGGGATGTGACATGTTAAAATCAATTAGTCTGTTATATCAGCATCAGGTGTGTGGTAGCTGGTGGTGATCCAAGACTGGTTCATCTTGATGAAAGTCAGTCGATCAACCGAGTCGGTGGACAGGCGCACCCTGTGATCCGTGACAAATCCTCCAGCAGCACTGAATGTGCGTTCCGAAAGAACGCTGGATGCAGGACAGGCCAGTAGCTCAATTGCATACTGTGCAAGCTCTGGCCAGTGATCCATCCTCAAGACCCAGTAAGCCAGAGGATTTTCGGTGGGGAAGGTGTCCAAGTCTGACCTTGCCCCTAGATATTCCTGCACCATGTTTATCAGACGCTGGCGATGGTTGCTGGAACCGATCATACTTTGGGGCTGCGGACTAAAGAATTGTCTGAACGCATTGGTCAGACGGCCACCTTCCCCACCGCTCCTTCTTTGACTGGCCGAAGCCTCAGCAACTCGTTGTCCAGGACCAGGAGTTTGTAACCTCCCAGTCTCTGGGAACGCGTTGCACAGACCTTTCTGCAAGGCCTCCCGGAGTTGTCTCATCCTCTGCTCCCTCTGCGACGATAACATAAGGTCCGCAACCTTACCCTTGTACCGTGGATCAAGGAGAGTGGCCAGCCAGTAATGGTCCCTCTCCTTGATCCGAAGAATACGAGGATCCTTCCGCAGACTTTGCAGGATCAGGGAGGCCATGCAGCGTAGGTTTGCTGAGGCATTCGCTCCGGAGTCCTCTGGGTCACTAAGGACGACATGATCCGCAGCCACCTCCTCCCAGCCACGTACAAGTCCACTGGTTTCTTGGGACTGTAAATCATCCCTAAAAGACTGCTGCTGATGATGCTGAGTGCCAGCCTCCACCTCCATGCTGACACAATCCTCCTCCTCCTCCTCCTCCTCCTCCTCCTTCTCTTCCTGTGCGATGGGTGGGACAGAAGGAACACTGTCTGGGTAAAGGGGGCCTTGAGAGGCAAGGAAGTCCTCCTCTTCCTGCCTCTGTTCTGCCTCAAGTGCCCTGTCCATTATTCCACGCAGCGTGTGCTCCAACAGGTGGACAAGAGGTACAGTGTCACTGATGCATGCACTGTCACTGCTCACCATCCTCGTGGCCTCCTCAAATGGTGCCAGGACAGTGCATGCATCCCTGATCATGCCCCACTGGCGTGGAGAAAAAAAACCAAGCTCCCCTGACCCTGTCCTGGTGCCGTAGTCGCACAGGTACTCATTGATGGCCCTCTGCTGCGTGTGCAGCCGCTGCAGCATGGCCAACGTTGAGTTCCACCTGGTGGGCATGTCACATATAAGGCGGTTCTTGGGCAGGTTCAACTCCTTTTGCAGCTCAGCCAGGCGAGCACGGGCATTATAAGATCTGCGGAAATGCACACAGACTTTCCTGGCCTGCCTCAGGACATCCTGTAAGCCCGGGTACCTGCCCAAGAACCGCTGCACCACCAGGTTAAGGACGTGAGCCACACAGGGCACATGGGTCAGTTGTCCCTGTCGGAGGGCGGAGAGGAGGTTGGTGCCATTGTCGCAAACCACCATTCCTGGCTTAAGCTGGCGTGGCGTCAACCACCTCTCGGCCTGGCCCTGCAGAGCAGACAGGACCTCTGCCCCAGTGTGGCTTCTGTCCCCCAAACACACCAGCGCAAGCACGGCATGGCATCTTTTTGCCTGCGTACTTGCGTAGCCCCGTGAACGGCTACGGAGCACCGCTGGTTCATAGGACAAACCACAGGAAGAGGCCATGGAGGAAGAAGAAGAGGAGGGGGTGGAGGAGAGAGGTGTGCCACAACCAGTAGTAGCATTTTGGAGGCGTGGCGGTGGAACAACCTCCAACACTACTGCACCTTGTCCTGCATCCTTCCCAGCTGCCAAAAGAGTGACCCAATGGGCCGTGAAAGAAAGGTAACGTCCCTGTCCATGCCTGCTGGACCATGAGTCAGCGGTAATATGCACCTTACCGCTGACCGCCCTGTCCAGCGAGGCCAAGACATTGCCTTTCACATGCCGGTAGAGAGCCGGAATAGCCTTCCGTGAGAAAAAGTGGCGTTTGGGAACCTGCCACTGAGGAACCGCACATTGCACAAACTCACGGAAGGGGGCCGAGTCTACCAACTGAAAAGGCAGCAGTTGAAGCGCTAGCAATTTAGCCAAGCTAGCATTCAACCGCTGGGCATGTGGATGGCTGGGAGTGAACTTCTTTCTACGGTCCAGCAGCTGGGGCAGGGAAATTTGCCTGCTAGAATCGGACGTCGGTGTACTGCTAGCAGAGTGGCCGCAAGTACTTGGCTGTGACACACCTAATTCTACACCTTCATTCCTCTCAGTGCATGTTTCAGAGAGGACTGAAGTTATAGTGGGGTTGGAGATCCCAGCTGATGCGGTGCAAGGAGAGGACCGCTTTGTTCTTTGGTGTGGGTCTTTGAGGTAGGCTTGCCAACGAGCTGCATGGCAGGTCAACATATGTCTGGTCACGCATGTGGTACCCAAGCGGCTGATGTTTTGGCCACGCGATATACGCTTGAGACATATGTTGCAAACAGCAGCTGTGCGATCTGATGCACTAGCCTCAAAAAAGGCCCACACCAAGGAACTTTTTGAATGACGGGCAGAGGCAGCGCCCTGCACAGGCGGAGCTCTGTGGTGTGATTCCGTCGGTGTACTGCCCTTACGCTGGCCACCAAAGGGCATCCTGCCTCGTTGGAGATGTGCCTCCTCCTCATCCTCCTCCTCCTCCTCTCTCCTATTAGGCACCCACGTGGAGTCAGTGACCTCATCATCCCCTCCCTCCTCATCACTGGAGCCAATCTGGCAGTATGCTGCAGCTGCTGGAACATGACTGCCAGATTGGTGTCCTTCTTGAGCATCCCCTCTGTCTGCTCTAACGCTACTGCCTTCCTGTAGCTGGGTTTCATCATCAGACCCTTCGAAACGCTGGGCATCCTCCTGGAGCATGTACCCAACACTGTGCTCAAACAGTTCGGGGGACTCCTCAGGAGGAGGACATGGTGGGTCTAGGGAAGGAGTGACTGATGATGAGTCTGACATTGATACCAGGGAAGAGGACGCTTTGGCAGCTGCTTTGCCAGTACCCTGAGCCTGGGTGAGAGAGGATGAGGAGGAGGAGGAGGGCTTGGTCATCCACTCTACCAAGTCTTCGGCATGATGTGGCTCAACATGTCCAGCTGCCGAAAAGAAGGACAAGCGTGTCCCATGGCCATGTGCTGATGACAATGCACCGCGTCCACGACCAGCACTGTTGCCCTCAGACACAGAGCCTGCTTGCCCTCTTTTATTGCCTCCTGACTGTCTGCCTCTCCTTGTTTGCCTTCCAGACATTCTAATAGATGGCCTGCAGGGAGATGGGAAAAAAGCAATAAGGGCTACCTTCAGGTGTCCTTCTCTGTCCCTTTACTTAAGGATTTCTAAATATGGTTGAGGATGATTGCTTTTGCACAGAATAGCACAACGACAATTTCCCTGACTGTCCAAAAAACAAGGATTTCAAAGATGGTTGATGAGGAATGCTTTAGCACACTATAGCACAAGGAGAATTCCCCTCACTTTCCTTCTTTGTCACTAGAAACAAGGACTCGCACAGTAAAAGACACTGACACTCTCCCTACCTAGAGTTTTCTGTCCCTAGAAAAAATGTTTTTTTAAAGCACACTATAGCACAAGGAGAATTCACTCACTGTCCTTCCCTGTCCCTAGAAACAAGGATTCGCACAGTGAAATAAACTGACACTCTCCCTACCTAGAGTTTTCTGTCCCTAGAAAAAATGTTTTTTTAAAGCACACTATAGCACAAGGAGAATTCCCCTCACTTTCCTTCTTTGTCCTTAGAAACAAGGACTCGCACAGTAAAAGACACTGACACTCTCCCTACCTAGAGTTTTCTGTCCCTAGAAAAAATGTTTTTTTAAAGCACACTATAGCACAAGGAGAATTCCCCTCACTTTCCTTCTTTGTCCCTAGAAACAAGGACTCGCACAGTGAAAGAAACTGACACTCTCCCTACCTAGAGTTTTCTGTCCCTAGAAAAAATGTTTTTTTAAAGCACACTATAGCACAAGGAGAATTCCCCTCACTTTCCTTCTTTGTCCCTAGAAACAAGGACTCGCACAGTAAAAGACACTGACACTCTCCCTACCTAGAGTTTTCTGTCCCTAGAAAAAATGTTTTTTTAAAGCACACTATAGCACAAGGAGAATTCCCCTCACTTTCCTTCTTTGTCCCTAGAAACAAGGACTCGCACAGTAAAAGACACTGAAACTCTCCCTACCTAGAGTTTTCTGTCCCTAGAAAAAATGTTTTTTTAAAGCACACTATAGCACAAGGAGAATTCCCCTCACTTTCCTTCTTTGTCCCTAGAAACAAGGACTCGCACAGTGAAAGAAACTGACACTCTCCCTACCTAGAGTTTTCTGTCCCTAGAAAAAATGTTTTTTTAAAGCACACTATAGCACAAGGAGAATTCCCCTCACTTTCCTTCTTTGTCCCTAGAAACAAGGACTCGCACAGTGAAAGAAACTGACACTCTCCCTACCTAGAGTTTTCTGTCCCTAGAAAAAATGTTTTTTTAAAGCACACTATAGCACAAGGAGAATTCACTCACTGTCCTTCCCTGTCCCTAGAAACAAGGATTCGCACAGTGAAATAAACTGACACTCTCCCTACCTAGAGTTTTCTGTCCCTAGAAAAAATGTTTTTTTAAAGCACACTATAGCACAAGGAGAATTCCCCTCACTTTCCTTCTTTGTCCCTAGAAACAAGGACTCGCACAGTAAAAGACACTGACACTCTCCCTACCTAGAGTTTTCTGTCCCTAGAAAAAATGTTTTTTTAAAGCACACTATAGCACAAGGAGAATTCCCCTCACTTTCCTTCTTTGTCCTTAGAAACAAGGACTCGCACAGTAAAAGACACTGACACTCTCCCTACCTAGAGTTTTCTGTCCCTAGAAAAAATGTTTTTTTAAAGCACACTATAGCACAAGGAGAATTCCCCTCACTTTCCTTCTTTGTCCCTAGAAACAAGGACTCGCACAGTGAAAGAAACTGACACTCTCCCTACCTAGAGTTTTCTGTCCCTAGAAAAAATGTTTTTTTAAAGCACACTATAGCACAAGGAGAATTCCCCTCACTTTCCTTCTTTGTCCCTAGAAACAAGGACTCGCACAGTAAAAGACACTGACACTCTCCCTACCTAGAGTTTTCTGTCCCTAGAAAAAATGTTTTTTTAAAGCACACTATAGCACAAGGAGAATTCCCCTCACTTTCCTTCTTTGTCCTTAGAAACAAGGACTCGCACAGTAAAAGACACTGACACTCTCCCTACCTAGAGTTTTCTGTCCCTAGAAAAAATGTTTTTTTAAAGCACACTATAGCACAAGGAGAATTCCCCTCACTTTCCTTCTTTGTCCCTAGAAACAAGGACTCGCACAGTGAAAGAAACTGACACTCTCCCTACCTAGAGTTTTCTGTCCCTAGAAAAAATGTTTTTTTAAAGCACACTATAGCACAAGGAGAATTCCCCTCACTTTCCTTCATTGTCCCTAGAAACAAGGACTCGCACAGTAAAAGACACTGACACTCTCCCTACCTATCCTTCTCTTTCCCTAAACTAAAGGAATCCAGGTTAAGCAAGAAAGAAATAAATGTCACTGTCCCTGCCTATGCTTCTCTTTCCCTGCTCCGGAACACACTACACTAGGCCGCCGTGCTGGCGGCCTTTTATAGTGTGGGGCGTGTACTAAACACCCTCAGCAATAATTGGCCACAGGCATCCTGCCTGTGGCCAATCATTGCTCTCCTCGCTGCCGGCGCTGTGATTGGCCAAGCATGCGGGGTCACAGTGCATGCTTGGCCAATCACAGCGCCTGGATGACACTGCGATGGCGTAGTGCATTGTGGGCCGTTCGCGTCACTCGAATTTGGCGCGAACGGCCCAAATCGTTCGATCTTCGTCGAACGATCGAACAGCCGATGTTCGAGTCGAACGTATGTTCGACTCGAACACGAAGCTCATCCCTAATGGACACCATTTCTATTAACTGCGACACCTGAGTCTTTAAGAGCTCAACCTGAGAATCACCTTCTTCAGCACTTATCACCCTGACTCTGGCAGTTGGTTCAAATTGTTGGCTCTTCTTTTTGTTGTCCAACATGACCTCTTCTTCCCTGACCATCCGGATCAGGTCAGGATACTCCAGGATGCCACCACCCTGATGGGTTCGCAACAGTATGGCAATGGGGTCTAAAGGTTGATCACCCCTTAAAACCTGTTGTGCACGGGTCTCATCCACTCTCCGAGGATCCATTCCTTTTTTTAACAGGATCTGATGCAGGATCTTGTCCAGGCGCCTTATGAATTCAGACAGTTTCTCTCCCTCCTTCTGGTAACAGTGCTCCAGTTGGTAGAGAAGTTCAGTAACTTTTTCAGTTTGGCCAAACACATCCTGCAGGATATCGAGGTAATCCTGTGCAGTGCAGTCTTTCTTACTGAGCTTGAGGTTACGTATGGCCTCTAGGGCAGGCCCCTTTAAACTCTCTGTGATCCTTTCCTTTTTATGTTGTTCGGGTATTTCCCACTATTGCAGGGCCTGAGTGGCGTGATCTAGCCACTCTTCAAATCCATCTTCCACTGAAGGCATTGGCTGCTTCCCAGAGAAAGTCCTGAGCTTCCTGTATCCAGTCATCAGGTAGTCTGGGGAATCCTTACATTTAGCTACAATTTCCCCCAGAACAGCACATAGTTCTGGCCCAAGGGTAGTCAATGGCGATGAGCTAGAACCCTCTTTTTGTCCGTTTCCCCCTGTGCTGGGGCCTTCTTGGCTAGTGGAGGTAGGGACGTCTCCTGAAGCTTCTGGGTGTATCAGGAAGAATTCTCCTTGATTGGTAGCCTTTATACTAGCACCCTTGAAGTGATCAGAAACTTCCTTCTTCCATTCACACAATGCATAAGTGTGTGGGTGGATAGTGTCTGTCCTTATATCAATCACCCATGGTTTTCTGTCCGTGGACAGTGTTCTCAAGACTGGGAGTAGCTGCTCCTCTGTCCATACTTTTTTTTTAATGTCAATCACCAGATCGTTGCCAAGGAGGATGTTTTCCTCCTTACACCACCGGGCTGCAGCAGCAGGGTCCATTGCTGTATTGACAAGGGTTCTGTCTAAGGGAGGTTGATTGCAAAACCGTAGAAATCCCGGACGAGCCCCCACGTGTAGCACTACCCCCGAAGGAGCTGCTGGTTTTGTTTGGGTCTACGTTCTGCCTATCAACCCCAAAGTTTGGCTCAAACCCTCCCTTGGCACAACTGGACCACACAATGATTGTGAAACCCACTGTTGACTGGGAACCACAATGATATCATAAAATGATATAACTTACAATTAGATATAGTTACCTTATGCTGGCCACCGGTCCAAGAAGGTAACAGATAAGACTCACACAATGTTTCTGCTTAACAAAAAGATAATGGTTTACTTAGTGAGAAAAGATAACAAAGTTAAACAAGTACAGTTGACTGCTTACGGGCCCTGTAAGAGTCAATACTAGAATAAAGAAATAGCAAACAACTTACAATTCTGTTATATATATATATATATATATATATATATATATATATATATATATATGTATCTATGAGCTCTTCGACTCCCTCTAGTGGGGGCACTACTGTTACAGTGTCCTATCGCTTTCTAGTTCAGACCAGTAAACGTAATCCAGTAAAAGTTACTTCCTGTAGTAAGGGTCTCCGCTAGCTCTCGTTGGTGCACGTTAAAACATTTGTAATCCAACAAGTATGGGAAAGTCAGAAACAACATCCAAATTAATTACCAATGTATATGACTTTTGGGCAACACAGGCGCCAATACTTTAAATACACTGCCACTGCGGGATGCAATGTGTCCTTGCACGTGGCGTGTTAGCTTTCCAAAAAAACAATGGTGGAAAGTCTATAAGGCCCACCTCCCTGCGATTCAGTTAATTGTCGTTGGGCCGGTGCCCTTCTCACCAGACAAGGCCTCGGTTCTCCGGTATGCTCCGCAACTTGCAGCCTTCGGTCCTCCGCACAGCCGTAGTAGGTGTCGATGGATGGACTACTCTGGTTGCTGTGGAGTGTGAGCTGAACACCCCGGATGAGGATCCCTCTCACGAGATTAGACAGGCAGGCTCTGGCGACGGTGGGCCCAGGCTTCTTGGGCCTAGACACACTGGAGCCGGCCTCAATGCAGGCTTCCTTCTTGATAGATGGCGGCGTCCCAAGAGACAGAATGTAACTCCTCCCTTCCTTTAAATAACCTCTCCCAGCAGGCTGTGCGGTGATGAAGTGCACCCTGGTAGCACAGCTCCACTGTGGGTAGTATAGTCTGATTCACAATGCATTGTTTTAATATCATTGAAGCTAATAAGTTACTGCAATATAACAAATTGAACACCGGAGGGAGCTAAGTTCCTTCTTAATTGTCAAACTGTAGTCTATATCTACATTGCAAAGTGGAACCTTGCTACAAAAGTAAAAAAAAAAAAAAAAAAAAAAGAACATGAGTATGCAGGTACTCATCTTTTAGAAATAGGTCTGAGCAGCAAAAGTATTACAGAGCAGGTCATCTGAGCTGCTGGGTAATCAATCCAGAGGAGCAAATATTGAACAGGGTAGAGAAAAAAACATCTAAACAATGCCCCCCCCCCAAACCATACTTACTCCCTTCAGTGACAGAGCAGAGTGGCAAACTTTCTATGGAGGACGTGGGGAGCCTCCACCCCTCATGCAACCCCCCTGGGCATCCATCCATCCGGAAGCATCAGTAGGAGTTGGACTTTCCCATTATCCACAATGTGGAGTGTAGCTGGGTAAAGCATACTGTAAACCAGCTTCAAATCTCTGAGGCATTTCTTTATTTGCTAAAAACTTGCCCTCTGTTTCGGAGTGATGGCCAAAAAACAAGAATTACTGTACTCCAACTCCGGACCAGTCATGGCCCCATTTGGAATCATTTCCCGATCCCGGAAATGTAAAATCTTTGCTATTATAGGGCGAGGAATCGCTCCCTTCGGTGGAGCCCTTGCCGTGACGCGATGAGCCCTTTCAATAGCAAACATATTCGTGAAAGTCTCAGATGCCAGATGCTCTTTGAGCCAGCCTTCCAGGAACTCCTCAGGGTGTCTCCCCTCAACTACCTCGGGGAACCCCACCAGGCGGATGCATATCATGCTTCGGGAAAGAAAATTCAAGCTTGAGCTCCTCAAAATAGCCATTGAGCTTAGTCTGACATCCCTGTATGGCTTCCATAATCTCCTCCTCCCCCCAGCATGCTCGCATTGTACAGGCATCCAGTCTATCCAAGGCTCTCCCTCTGCATTGCTCACAGGCTCTTTGCGGTCTGGGACCCACCCTGTTGGGCTTAGGAGACGCAGGCAGAGCAGCATACACGTTCCTTACAAGCAGGGCCATTCCCTTTTCCTCCGCATGGCTGCTGGTGCCATCTTGGGATACCCATGCAAAATGGGCCAGGCGGTCTCCTCAAACACATATCCAAGCAGAAAAGGTCAGGATCGAGCGTTCTGCTTGCAGGATGAGCTCAGGATCCAAGACCTACAGTTGGAGCTTCGTCCCTGCAATCCTCACATGCTGCGCGCTGGCTCCGCCCCCCATTAAACCAAATTATTAACCAAAGACCCTCCAACTGACATCTTACCCCCACTTAAACTGACATACAGTATTTTTTCTAATCTGTTAACTGAGGCCTCCCTCCTTTCTCCTCCACCTTTTTATTTGTTAGACCAACTGTCTTTAATCTAAATGCTTCTTAAGGTTCACCCTGGACCCAGCTCTGCTAGTTTGTCATCAAATTTTACTAACAAACTGTGCACTTAAAGCGGAGTTCCACCCAAAAGTGGAAACTCTGCTTATCTGACCCCCCCTCCGGTGCCACATTTGGCACCTTTCAGGGAGGGTGAGGGAGGAGTGGGTACCTGTTTTTGACAGGTACCTGTCCCCAATCCCGAGAGATCTTGCCGTGGCAAGATCACTCAGAAGTTCAGCCCCCCTCCTCCTTCCCCCGACCCTGGGCCATTCAGAAAGCACAGCGTGCTTTGCGCATGCGCAGTGAGGCTTCACTGCCGGTTTCCCTTAAAGAAAATGGAGGCAGCAGTACCCGAGAGCCGATGGAAACATCGGCTGGGGTGCCGACATCGCTGGATTCCAGAGCAGGTAAGTGTTATCATTTTAAAAGTCAGCAGCTACAGTATGCTGCTGACTTTTAATTTTTTTCTGGGGCAGGGGGCGGAACTCCGCTTTAATTCCACAGAGTTTGGGAACCGTGGGTTTCCACTTACCTTTTGCATAACTTTGACCACAGATTGTTAGACTGTTAATGATAAGGATCATGGTGCACCTAGGTCTAAGAATGGTGTCACCCCTCCTAGCTGGCTCTCCTCCTCCCTCATTCCTATTTCTCCCCACCTGACTGCTCCTACTTCTTCCTATTCCCCCCCCCCTCTTTTCTGCCCTTCTTTCTCTATTTTTGATGTTCTTTCATTTTATATGACATTAACAAAGCCTCCAGTGCCCATACAACACTCCTATCACCATCCCTTCTCTCCTTTTTGTGAGACTTCATGACTACGGCACTACACATTATACATCCCTGAGAGTATTTTCTATGCCAACACCATTATGCAAATGAAAACTTGAGTTTTGTTAGTCACATTTGTCCCTTTTTCTTTTAACTCAATGAAATATTATTGAGCAAAAAACAAAAACAAATTGTGCACTGTTAAGCCTCGTACACACGGCCGGTTTTCTCGGCAAGAAAACTGCTGGTCGTGTGTATGGTTTCTCGTCGGGAAAACTGCCGGGAATCTCGACGAGAAAAATAGAAAACCTGCTCTCTATTTTCTCTGCATTCTCGTCGGCCTGTTTCCTGTGTGTTTGTATGCTTACCTGTCTCCAGGTAAACCCGCGCATGCTTGAAAAGACTTTGACGCATGCGCGGTAGCATACAAGGGTAGTGTAGGGTGTAGCAAGATGGCGGCGACGGCATCGAATGTGACAATCGCATGCTTGTCGTAGTCGATGACGTCACCGCATTCTTGCCATTCAAAAGAACGGCGGTTCTTTTGAATGTGCGTGTGTACACAGAGCTTGGCAAGACAAGCTTGCCAGGAATCTCAACGTTTTTTTTCCCGGCGAGATCTCCGCCTGTGTGTACGAGGCTTTTTTCTCATTTTGTATCACTGGCCAAATTTTCCTTCTTTTTTTTTTCAATTTCTTTATTAGATTTTTTTTTTTTGGACAAAATTTCATACAAAACAAATTCAGGCAGGGCCGGGCTGCCACTACCGGCCCCACAAATGCAAAAATTAAAACAGTTAACAAATTAGTATTGGCTCCTCAGGTATTTTGGTGCCGGTGATTTCTTCTATTGTTAATAATACTTCTTTCCAATATGCTTTTTTTTTGGGACATGTCCACCATATATGGAATATAATTTGAAACAAAGGCCAAACTCATACAGATATTGAACACCTCATCCCGGTTAAATATGAAAAGAGAACATTGGGGGGTTGAGCATCTAAGTGCTCTGGGATTTTTAAACGGTGTTCATGGACAATAGCTCACACAGAGATAAATATAAAAAAAAATCAAAATTTATTGGATAATTATTGATTAAAAAAAAAGGAGAAACAAACATGCAAATTACAAAGAGACCATCCACATAAATACGTGACAACATAGTCACAGCATATGACAAGCTAGCGTTGGGAGTCACTCTACTAGTTTCGCTCAATAAGAGCTTCTTCAGGAGTTTGACAGTAAACGCAGGACATACTGAAAGATAGAATTTGCATGTGTCAAATGACAATAGATATAAAACACGTCCGTCATACATAAGTATAGAGAACAGCAAATTTAATACAGAAAAAATAAAAAATAAGTTGAAAAAATATGAAATAGTGATAATTATATATATGTTTATGTTAATAGTCATGACCTGATTAGCAGAACGTAGCTTAAGCTTACCACAGGACTCATAGTCGCATATGCATAGAAGGTCACAAAGATACAACAAAAATTCCCCAATTTGAACAGGGCCGGCCACTTAGGACAGAGGGACCATTCACAGCATCCAGGCCATAGAGAGCAAAAGATAATAGAACAAAATGGAACCTGAAAATTAAGTATGAACAAAAATAAATATCTGTGATAATGAAGACATAAACTCTGTGTCTGACCAAAAGGTCAAAAACACCAGAGTAGGGATACAACAATGTATAGGGTGTCATGCCCATATGTAGAGAAAGACACATACCTGCAAACAAGCAGGTGTAGCATGTATAGTGCCAGTCTAGTTTTTTGGGATGCAAGGTTTCCAAGCTCAATCAATGGCATGTGTAGCAGATAGTTGCATTTGGAACAAGTCAGCCCCAACTAAACAATTTGTGCATGAGTGGGGACATGTCCCATGCTAAAAGTATTGAAGTAAAAAAGAAAAAAGGAATCAAAACTACTATTTACCCAAAGATTTAGAAAAATACATTTGTTATAACTTAGGAATGAGTCATTAATAAAAGACCCATATCCCAAGAATAAACTGAGTAAAGGGAGGCTTACCTGAGATAATATCAAAATGCTGAGCACCAAGGTGGTGAAATGGCAGCCTCTCCCTTAGACGGGAGTTTGTCCTGACAGTAGTGGCGGTAAAGGACCGCGCTCTTATGCTCACCTAAACCCGGCAGCGTCTGACGTCACCGCCGGGAAGCGGACGTACTATGCACCTGAGGTGCGCATGTCCGGCAGCCAAAGTCACAAGGGTGGCGTCAGGCGCGAGGACGGCGCACATCGCGTGTGTGAAAACACCAGCGGGGGTACGTCATCGAGATCCAGCGCGGCCATCTTGGATAGGGGAAAACTGCTAGAGAAGGCTGTAGCAGTGAGGGAAAGATCTGATAGGCAGTGACAGTCAGTGCCAGAATGGAAATCAGTCTGCCCTAAAAAAAGTGTGGGGGATGCATGGAATGAGGGACCCATGCGTGCAATTGGTGGGGCGCTTCAGACTGACCAGGTGATAGGCATCACACCTGTCTGAGAGTGGGCGCCCCGGGCGTCCGTATGGCAAGGAATGAACAGATAGCCCCCCTGTCCCAGCGTAAGGCCCCGAACATAGAAGGGGAAAGAAATTTGAAATATTTTAAAGGTATTGCTGTATTGAGGTTTTGTTGCAGTGTGAAAAACACTACAAATGTAAGATTTAAAAATAAAAAATGAAAAAAATATATAAAAGGAAATATATATCAATTAATATGAAGCTATATTCCAGAGTGACCTTCATACAAACAATAATACACAGAAGTAAACCAAATATTAATGAACTGTCAACAATATAAAACAGTGCGACTTAGTGAGTCTATGGGAAGAGTTCCGACAAGCCAGGTCATGATTTAAACAGACATACCAGTTGCATAAATCAAAATACAAAATTTTAAATACATCAAATAAAGTAAAACATATTTATGCATATTAACATAGAGAGACAAGAAAAAAAGAAATTAGAGAAAAGGTTTGAAACTGAAAGCATCATTCAGACCTGGAGATTTCAAAGCTGAGAGATTATGGATCCATTTTGCCTCCTTTTGAAGCAGAACCTTGTCGTAGTTCCCGCCCCTATCACCGGGTGGGACATGCTCTAAGGCAAAAAAGTGCATTTTAGAGATATCAAATGAATGATAGAAGCCCATGTGGTGACTGATGGGGGGTCTCCATCCGTTTCTTATTTATGAGGGCAACATGATCACGAATCCTATGAAAGAAGGGTCTCTGTTTTTCCTACGTAGAAGGCATTGCATTCGCATTGCATGAAATATGCAATGCCTATGGATTGGCATGTCACAGAAAAGCGCGGTCTGTAGGTGCATTCATTCGGAAGAACCACAGATTCTGCAGAATTGACATACCTACAGAAATGGCATCTGTGACATGGTCTGGTGCCCCTCAGGTCACGAGAGGGTGAAGATGGAGGAGTGTAGTGACTATGAACCAAACTGTCACGCAGGGAACGAGCCCTCTTATAAGTGATTTCAGGATATGGCTTGATATGTTTGGATACCAAGTCATCACTTGTAAGAAGGTACCAGTATTTATCCAATATGGATCTGATTTGTTTATGCTGGCCCGTAAATTTGGTAATTAGCCGAACCCCCGGATTCAATTTGATAGTTTTAGGATTGTGTAGGAGAGATTTCCTGTTGTGTTGTTTAGCACGTACATATGCCCTCTTTAGGCATTTATTGCTATAGCCCCGTTCCTGGAAACGGGTCCTAAGCAACTTGGCTTGAACCTCAAAGTCGCTGTTGCTGCAATTGCGACAAAGTCTCAGGTATTGTCCATATGGTATACTGGTGACCAAAGACTTGGGGTGGGAACTCTCTGCATGCAACAAGGAGTTGCAGGCGGAGGGCTTCCGAAAGAGGGAAGTACCTAAAGTACCATCTTCTTGAACAAAGATGTTGATGTCAAGAAAATTCAATTTAGTTTGGTCCATCTCAAAGGTGAACTTGAGATTGAATGCATTTACCTCGAGGTTTCCCAAAAAGGATAGAAGGACATCTTGGGGACCAGTCCAGATGAAAAAAATGTCATCAATGAACCTTCTCCAAACTGGGATGTGTTCAAAAAAAGGCTGAAAAGTGTCACTGAAAAAGAGCTCCCGTTCCCACCCCCCCAGATACAAGTTGGCATAGGAGGGGGCACATTTGGTCCCCATGGCCACCCCCTGTATCTGGAGGTAGTGGGACCCTCCAAACAAAATGAATGACTCATTCCTAAGTTATAACAAATGTATTTTTCTAAATCTTTGGGTAAATAGTAGTTTTTGATTCCTTTTTTCTTTTTTACTTCAATACTTTTAGCATTGGACATGTCCCCACTCATGCACAAATTGTGTAGTTGGGGCTGACTTGTTCCAAATGCAACTATCTGCTACACATGCCATTGATTGAGCTTGGAAACCTTGCATCCCAAACAACTAGACTGGCACTATACATGCTACACCTGCTTGTTTGCAGGTATGTGTCTTTCTCTACATATGGGCATGACACCCTATACATTGTTGTATCCCTACTCTGGTGTTTTTGACCTTTTGGTCAGACACAGAGTTTATGTCTTCATTATCACAGATATTTATTTTTGTTCATACTTAATTTTCAGGTTCCATTTTGTTCTATTATCTTTTACTCTCTATGGCCTGGATGCTGTGAATGGTCCCTCTGTCCTAAGTGGCCGGTCCTGTTCAAATTGGGGAATTTTTGTTGTATCTTTGTGACCTTCTATGCATATGCGACTATGAGTCCTGTGGTAAGCTACGTTCTGCTAATCAGGTAATGACTATTAACATAAACATATATATATTTATCACTATTTCATATTTTTTCAACTTATTTTAAATTTTTTCTGTATTAAATTTGCTGTTCTCTATACTTATGTATGACGGACGTGTTTTATATCTATTGTCATTTGACACATGCAAATTCTATCTTTCAGTATGTCCTGCGTTTACAGTCAAACTCCTGAAGAAGCTCTCATTGAGCGAAACTAGTAGAGTGACTCCCAACGCTAGTCACATATTGTGTGGATGGTCTCTTTGTAATTTGCATGTTTGTTTCTCCTTATTTTTATCAATAATTATCCAATAAATTTAGATTTTTTTTTTTATATTTATCTCTGTGTGAGCTATTGTCCATGAACACCATTTAAAAATCCCAGAGCACTTAGATGCTCAACCCCCCAATGTTCTCTTTTCATATATGGAACATAGTTCCAGTTTCCGCACATCCCCTCCAACATAAGTTGGAGGCGTCCCTTTGGTACCGATGTCATTTATCAGGGGTTATGTACCAGCGTGCCAAACACTTGTAATTAATTTCTGTCGTACTACAATCCGGTGATATAGCATGTGTCCACCGTAATATTTTACCGACATCTACTTCACTATCTCCCATTCCCATCTCTTCCTCCCATTTCTTTATAAATGGGGGGGGGGGGCGATATCTTTAATCCAGTCAAGATTCTGTATATCTTCGAGATCCCTCTCCTTCCGTCTGAAGCTGAGCACAGCCGCTCTAATGGGAGCAGGCTGCCCTCAGACCTAATCGGTTGGGGGAGGGACTCCACAAAGTGTTTCAGCCGTGCATACCTCCACCTATTTACTACCATTACCTCTTTTTTATTAATCAATTCCTGAAAAATGCATATTTTACCACTCACTGTGATATCTTTTAATTGTGCGTCTTTTTGCGTGATCCAATTCCCAAACAAGCTCTCTTTCCCCGGATCAAAATAATAGGTGTCACATAATGGTATTAACCACTTAAGCCCCGGACCATTTTGTAGCTAAAGGACCAGAGCTGTTTTCAGAATTTTGCACTGCGCTGCTTTAACTGTAAATTGTGCAGACATGCAATGTTGTACCGAAACGAAATTTGCGTCTATTTCTTCCCACAAATAGAGCTTTCTTTTAATAGTATTTGATTGCCTCTACGATTTTTATTTTTTGCGATATAAACGGAAAAAGACCGAAAATTTTGAAAAAAAATTATATTTTCTACTTTTTGTTATAAGAAAAATCGAATAAACTCAATTTTAGTCATACATTTAGGCCAAAATGTATTCAGCCACATGTTTTTAGTAAAAAAAATGTCAATAAGCGTATATTTATTGGTTTGCGCAAAAGTTATAGCGTCTACAAACTAGGGTACATTTTCTGGAATTTACACAGCTTTTAATTTATGACTGCCTATCTCATTTCTTGAGGTGCTAAAATGGCAGGGCAGTACAAACCCCCCCCCCCAAATGACCCAATTTTGGAAAGTAGACACCCCAAGGAAATTGCTGAGAGGCATGTTGAGCCCATTGAATATTTTTTTTTTGTCTCAAGTGATTGAATAATGACAAAAAAAAATACAAAAAGTTGTCACTAAATGATATATTGCTCACACATGCCATGGTTATATATGGAATTACACCCCAAAATACATTTTGCTGCTTCTCCTGAGTACGGGGATACCACATGTGTGGGACTTTTTGGGAGCCTAGCCACGTACGGGACCCCAAAAACCAAGCACCGCCTTCAGGATTTCTAGGCACAAATTTTTGATTTCACTCCTCACTACCTATCACAGTTTCGAAGGCCATAAAATGCCAAAATAGCACAAAACCCCCCCAAATGACCCCATTTTGGAAAGTAGACACCCCAAGCTATTTGCTGAGAGGCATGGTGAGTATTTTACAGCTCTCATTTGTTTTTTAAAATGAAGAAAGTAAATATATATATATTTTTTTTTTTCAATTTTCAAAACTTTGTGACAAAAAGCGAGATCTGCAAAATACTCACCATACCTCTCAGCAAATAGCTTGGGGTGTCTACTTTCCAAAATGGGGTCATTTGGGGGGGGTTTTGTGCCATCTGGGCATTCCATGGCCTCCGAAACTGTGATAGGCAGTGAGAAGTGAAATCCAAAATTTACACCCTTAGAAAGCCTGAAGGCGGTGCTTGGTTTTGGGGTCCCGTACGCGGCTAGGCTCCCAAAAAGTCTCACACATGTGGTATCCCCGTACTCAGGAGAAGCAACAGAATGTATTTTGGGGTGTAATTCCACATATGCCCATGACATGTTTGAGCAATATATAACTTAGTGACAACTTTGTGCAAAAAATAAATAAATAAATAAATAAATTGTCTTTTTTCCGCAACTTGTATCAACATATAAAATATTCCATGGACTCGACATGCCTCTCAGTATATAGCTTGGGGTGTCTACTTTCCAAAATGGGGTCATTTGGGGGGGTTTTGAACTGTTCTGGCATTTTATACACAACATTAGGAAGCTTACATCCACTCTTCTAACCACTTGAAGACAAAGCCCTTTTGGACACTTTTTGTTTACATGAAAACATATTTTTTTTTGCAAGAAAATTATGTTGAACCCCCAAACATTATATATATTTTTAAAGCAAAGGCCCTACAGATTAAAATGGTGGGTGTTGCATTTTGCATTGCCGCGTACACATGGTCTGACTTTTCCACGGGCAAGCCTTTGTCGGAATTTCGACCGTATGTACGCAGCATTAGGAGCAAAATCGCTCCTCCGCTCCTCCGCCCCTGTTGCCACAATGCTTCGGCATATATGCTTTTTTTTTTTAACTGTGGTGGTGAAATCACCTCCTACAGTACTGGAGTCGCAGGGATCAGGCCTGTCTCTGCGAACGCTGCAGTTATGTGTGTTGTGTTTTGCAAGTGACAGTGATCGATCGATACTGCACTTGGGTGGCCTGGGCTGGACGGAGGGGCAAAACGCAGGTGCTAGCAGGTATCTGGGCTGATCCCGCTAACACTGCGTTTTTGGGAACCCTAAACTGCTGGGGACGCTAGTATAGATCTGATTAGATCAGATATTGATCTGTTCAGATACTATACCACTAAGGGGGGTGTATGCTTCACGCGTGGGTGTTGGCGCTACTGGCACTAACCTGACGCTGCCTGGGGTGTGACGCAGACCCTCTCTGACGCTAAAACCTAATTGATATCACCTGCCGGGCGATCAGGGGGTTAAACCTTTATTGGGTTATATACGGCGGGTGCCCTGACACTATAAAAAGCAAACTAACTAACCAGCGTCACCCGTAACACTTATATGGTGATTACTGGTGAAAGGGTTAACTAGGGGCAATTAGGGGGTTAAAACCTTTATTAGGTAATATATGGGGGTACCTGACGCTACATAAAAACCTGACGGCGAACCTAAAAAAAAATTACTGGCTACCTATCGGCATCACCGACACTAAGACAGCGATCAGAAAAACGATCGCTTAGCGACAGTGGTGATAGGGGGTGAAAGGGTTACCTGGGGGGCGATCAAGGGGGTTAAACCTTTATTAGATAATATATCAGGGTACCTGACGCTATAAAAACCTGCGGCGAACCTAAAAAAAATTACTGGCTACCGATCGGCATCACCAACACTAAGACAGCGATCAGAAAAACGATCGCTTAGCGACAGTGGTGATAGGGGGTGAAAGGGTTACCTGGGGGGCGATCAAGGGGGTTAAACCTTTATTAGATAATATATGGGGGTACCTGACGCTATAAAAACCTGCGGCGAACCTAAAAAAAATTACTGGCTACCGATCGGCATCACCGACACTAAGACAGCGATCAGAAAAACTATCGCTTAGCGACAGTGGTGATAGGGGGTGAAAGGGTTACCTGGGGGGCGATCAAGGGGGTTAAACCTTTATTAGGTAATATATGGGGGTACCCGACGCTATAAAAACCTGCGGCGCACCTAAAAAAAATAACTGGCTACCGATCGGCATCACCGACGCTAAGACAGCGATCAGAAAAATGATCGCTTAGCGACGGCGGTGCTAGGGGGTGAAAGGGTTATCTGGGGGGCGATCAGGGGGTTAAACCTTTATTAGGGGGGGTTAGGGGGCTACACTGGACCTAAAACTAACTTTGGTGACACTTTTACAGTCACAAATGTCACTGATTGCAGTGATCAGTAAATAAATGGTCACTGCAATCAGTGACACTGTGACTGGGGGCTGGGGGGTGATCTGGGGGGTGATCTGGGGGGTGATCTGGGGTGTCTGGGGGGGCCTGGGGGGGATTTATGTGCCTATGTGTCCTGGTGTCAGTGTAGTGTTTTGTGCACTAACCTGTATCTTCTCCTGTGCGGCGCTCGGTATATGTGAGCGCCGCAGGAGAGATGACATCACTTCCTCTGCCTGTGTAAACATTACACAGGCAGGGGAAGGATTCGATTCGCTGGGAGCGATCGAGAGGGGGTGGCGGGAATCGAACGGCCGTCCCCTTATCCCTGATCGCTCCCAAAAGAATAACGGCCGCTCACTGTAAAGAAGGGGGGTCCGATCGGACCCCCCAACTATACAAAGGCAGTCACGTAGATATACGTGATTCTGCCTGTCGGTGCCATTCTGCCGACGTATTTTTACAGTGGGCGGTCGGCAAGTGGTTAAAGGAGAATTATATCCCCATTCTTTCTTTTTTTGCACCGTGTCCCACATTGCCATAGCTATACGTGTGATCGTGTGAGTGTGCTCATCTAAATCTCTTATATGTGTTGGGATCCATATCACTTTCCCTAAAGTGACCTTACTAATCTGACTTTCCAATCTAACCCACCTTTTTTCTTTATTATTTTTTACCCATTCAACCTCCCGTGACATCATAATAGCAGTGTAATACATTTTTATATCCGGTAGCCCCAACCCACCTTGTGCCTTATCTCTTATTAACACCTCCAAGCTTATACAGGGCTTTTTGTTCTGCCAAATAAACCTATGCAATAGCGTGTTTAGTATTTTAAAATATTTAAAATATTTTAAAATATTTATCTGGGATTGGGATTGGTAACATCTGCATTTTATATAATATTTTAGGAAGGATTACCATTTTGAAACAGTTTATCCTACCTATCCATGACCTTTGTCTAGAGGATATTTTGTTTAAGTCGGTTTTGATGTCATTCAACAGAGGAATAAAGTTAAGCTGGTAAGTGGTCTCCAATGAGGATGTTATTTTAACTCTTAAGTATTTTAACTTGGTGTCCCTCCATACAAATGGGAAGTCCTATTTGAATATTCGTGTGAAATAGGTGGTGCAGCGCTATAACTCAAGTCCACATATCAATAAACACCCTCCGTGGGATCTTCAGTGCAGATATATGAATATAAACATGCAGAAATCTTTGTGACTGTGTGACACCTCCACCAATATTAAAGGATGGCCGCTCACCTCACTATGTGGACCCTGTAATTATAAAGGGTCACATGAACTTTCCCTTACGGGCAAACAAGGATAGTGAAATGTAGGTCCCAGTCACTTCAATGGATAAGATGGTTCTCAAGAGATGGATCAATCCCAGATAATGCATGGATCATGAAAATTCAGCTGTGTTCCTTACAAGTGGCTGGGCCATCCTTTAATATTGGTGGAGGTGTCACACAGTCACGAAGATTTCTGCATGTTTATATTCAGATATCTGCACTGAAGATCCCACGGAGGGTGTTTATTGATATGTGGACTTGATTTATAGCGCTGCACCATCTATTTCACATTTTATCTGAGGGATTTTGGAATATTGACCCTGGTGTTCAGCAGCTCTTCAGCAGCAGGGTTTTTCATTTGTCATTTTGCGCTGATTTGGTTCCTCTTATATATCTGTTTGAATATTCACTCCTCCTGTGACTTTACACTTATATTGAGGATTTCCGATTTTAAAGGATTTATTTTGAAATTTGCTACCTCACCGTAGAATTTTAAGGCTTTCATAAGGTTGGGGAGGGTTGTCCTAAGGCTTGTGATATAAAACAAAATATCATCGGCGTAGGCCTTTAGTTTATGTTCCTCCTCATCGATCGATATTCCCCTGATATCAGGGTTTTGTCTAACCCCTGCCAGCAAGGGTTCCAATGATAGAACAAACAATAACAGGGTTTGGGGACAACCCTGTCGTGTACCATTGAACATTTCGAAGGACCCAGACACTGTCCCATTGATCTTAACCCTTGCTGTGGGGTGATTATATAGAGCATTTATCCATCGAATCATCATGGGGCCTACTCCAAATGCCTCCAATGTATTCCACATAAATCTCCAGTCTACTCTGTCAGACGCTTTTTCGGCATCTATAGACAGTAGCAGTCCTGGGGATTTACTATCTTTTATCTTTTGTATTAGTAGAAGGGTTCTGATGCCATTATTCTTGCTTTCCCTACCTGGGATAAAACCCACTTGGTCTGTGTGCACCAAGTCATTCATTACTGTCTTCATTCTACCGGCTAGTACCTTTGTGAACAATTTCACATCGGCGTTCAATAAAGAAATAGGCCAATAGCTTGAACACAATGAGGGGTCTTTACCCTCTTTTGGGATGATGGTAATTGCGGCCTATAGTGCTTCGTGTCGTATGTCCCAGTTGGCCCCTATCCCATTCATGTACGAACCCATCTTGGGGACTAAAATGTTGCTAAACTTTTTATAGTTTGCGGTCGACAACCCATCAGGGCTTGGACTTTTCCCTGCTGGTGATTCTTTTAAGATTATAAATATCTCTTCTTCCGTTATAGGATCCTCTAAAGAACTAGGTTTATCTGGGGGCATTTTTTTAAAGCCTACTTCATTTAGCAGAACTCTTATCTAGTCTCTTTTTAACCTTTTCTGGGGGATCTTTTTGAGTTATCGAATATAGTTTCCCGTAATAGTCTTGAAATTGGGGCGTGGTCTGAAAAGGTTGCGATTTCTATGTTTGATCTTGTCACTGCGTTGAGCATCCTATGCTCTACCAAAAATAGGTTGATTCTCGAATACGTCCCATGCACAGCGGAGTGGAACGTATAGTCGCGTACTTTTGCGTGTTGAGTTCTCCATACATCCATCAATTGATGTTGATGTAATTTCTTCTTAAGTAACTTCCGCTGTGCCTTCCCAGTCCACTGTGCACGAGACGTACTGTCCACTTCAGGGTTCATACAGAAATTGAAATCTCTGGCCATGATGGCTCCACCTATCTTAAAATCCATACATTTCTCCACCACCCCTTTCAAAAATTCTATTGAATTCCTATTCGGTCAGTATATATTTGCTCTGGAGTATTCCACCTCATTTATTCTACACCTTAAGAGCAGATAGCGCCCTTCCGGGTCCACCATTCTATCGACTGGGGTGAACCTTACTCCTCTAGCAAAACCTATAGCGACCCCCTTAGCATGTTTGGTTGGGGAGTCGCTATAGTACCAAATTGGGTAATCATATGACCAAATTTTAAGATTTGAGTCCTGGGAAATATGCGTCTCTTGTAGTAGGACTACATCTGATTTAAGGTGCTTTAATTCCCTTAAGATGTTAGACCTTTAAGAGGGAGTATTAAGCCCTCGTACATTGTAGGATACTATTTTTAATGTAGCCATCCTATTTCACGACATTCCCACAACCCACTTCCATCATTGTATAGCCATCTCAACATTTTAATCCCTATTGTTTGGATGTCATCACTAATTACTATTTTTACATCATTCATTGGACCTAGGCCCTGGACATGGCACATCTAATATCACCTTTGCTGTGCATTGGAGAGAAATCCTACCCTCCCACCCAAACCCCTTGCCCTGTGATGGACTCTGGCCATCCCCTAGCCCTAGGATCCGTGGTCCACCCAATCCTTTCTGCTCACTAGATCACCCCCCCCCCCGGAGGTTGAGCTCCAACTATGGTACTCTCAAAAGAATGCTGCCCCCTGTTGGGGTGCCCTTGCCCGCCCCTTCCCCCCAGATCTGCAAAGCGCACCTTCCTTCCTGTCCCCAATCCACTCCATGCCCTCTGCCCCCCCCTGCCCATCCCCCTGTCATTTCTTCTTAACCCTCTCACGGGCTTCTTCTTGGATGAGTTTCCCTTCTAAATGTTTTTTTTCTTTGTCTGTCTGAATTTCTCACTTCCTGTAAGCTTGCTCCCATCATCCGAGCCGTTCTGCCTGGTGGTTTGTCAGCGTGCTCGCCCCCTCCCTTGGGACTACATCCCTGCGGGGAGACGCTGTGAACCACTCCCTGCCCCAGATCAAAAAAACAAGCAGACCTAGCTTGCAGCATAGGCCTGCCTATATTTACCTGTCTGGCAGCTATCACAAAAATCCTCACCTCTAACACCTACCTATGGTAGAGGGTGCTACATCTGGAAGAAGGTGCTCAGGTCAGATGAGACCAAATTTTAACTGAGTGGCCTAAAAGCAGAACACACCATCCCCACTGTAAAACGTGGTGGGGGCAGCATCATGTTGTGGCAATGCTTTTCTTCAGCAGGGACAGGGAAGCTGGTCAGAGCTGATGGGAAGATAGCCAAATACAGGGCAATCTTAGAAGAAAAACTGTTAAGCCCTGTACACACGGCCGGGAATCCCATCTATTTGAAAACCGTCGGTTTTCCTGACGGTATTCCTGGCAAGCTTGCCTTGCAAAGCCGTGTATACACATGACCACTCAAAAGACTCGCCGTTCTTTTGAATGGCAAGAAAGCGGTGAAGTCAACGACTACGACGAGCCGGTGTCTCGTCACATTCTGCTCCCCATAACAGATTTTTCCGGAAGTGACGTTACGTCGCTGCCATCTTGCTACACCCTACACTAACGTTGTATGCTACTGCGCATGCATCAAGGTGTTATCGAGCATGCACGTTTTTTCTTCCCTGCAGGTAAGCATACAGACAACCGGTTTTCTCGGCAGGAAATACTCTGCCTTGAATCCCGATGGGAAAATAGAGAGCAGGTTCTCTATTTTTTCCAGGCACTTTTCTTGTCGGGAAAACTGCTAGGGAGCATACACATGGCCGGGATTCCCGGCCAAAAGCTCTCCTGGCAGTTTTCCTGCCGGGAAAACCGGTCGTGTGTACGAGGCCTTAGAGTCTGCAAAAGACTTGAGACTTGGGTGGAGGCTCACCTTCCAGCAGGACAATGACCCTAAACATACATACAGCCAGAGCTACAATGGAATGATTTAGATCAAAGCATATTCATGTGTTAGAATGGCCCAGTCAAAGTCCAGACCTAAATCCAATTGAGATCCTGTGGCAAGACTCTCCGACCTGTCTGACAGAGCTTGAGCTATTTTGCAGAGAAGTTTCACTCTCTAGATGTGCAAAGCTGGTAGAGACATCCCCAAAAAAACTTGCAGCTGTAATTGCAGGGAAAGGTGGTTCTACAAAGTATTGACTGATGGGGGCTAAATACAAATGCACACCACACTTTTTTCACATATTTATTTATAAAACATTTGGAAAACAATTTATCATTTTCCTTCCACTTCACAATTATGTGTCACTTTATGTTGGTCTATCACATAAAATCCCAATAAAATAAATTTCCATTTTTGGTTGTAATATGACAAAATGTGGACAATTTTATTTTATTTATTAATTTTAGGTACTTATATAGCGCCGTCAATTTACGCAGCGCTTTACATATAAATTGTACATTCACATCAGTCCCTGCCCTCAAGAAGCTTACAATCTAAGGTCCCCAGCTCACATGCATACATTCATATACTAGGGCCAATTTTTTTAGACATCAGCTAATTAACCTACCAGCATGTCTTTGGAGTGTGGGAGCAGTGTCAGCTGGCGCTCCATTTTTTTTGGGGGGGGCAGCAAACAAACCCCCCCCCGGCAGGTCCGCACTTGCCCCATCCAGGTCACAGCTTCCCCGGCTTCTTATCCTGGGCAATCAGGTCTTAAGACACGCTTCCTGTCCTGATTGGCTGGGAGGAGAAGCCGAAAGACAATAGCAAATATTAATTTGCTAATGTCACAAGTGGGTGGACTCGGGGCGCAGTGCTCTGCCCAACCTTTTTGAAGCCAATTAGAGCCTCGGGCTCTAATTATGTGCTTAAAAAAACTTGTAGAAATCTATGCGCCTGCGCTCCGCATGGAGATTAGGGGGGACGGCGTCCCTGTGCCCCTTATGGACCGGCCACCACTGTGTGGGAGGAAACCAGAATTCCCGGAGGAAACCCATGCAGGCACAGGGAGAACATGCAAATTCCAGGAAGGTAGTGTAATGGTTGGGATTCGAAACAGCACAATGCACTAACACATGTTGTGGTGTACTGTGTTGGCAAGATTGGTGCATGTCTGTTTTTTTGCACATTCTGATGTGGTGCACTTTAATTTCAATAGGTTGCCCTAATGCAACGTTTGTTAATGTGCAAAAAAAACACGCTAACACACATGCATTACGGCAATGCACCACACTGGGAGACTGTGAACTCAGACTTAATGATTCCTAGAAAGAGGTAAGTTTACCTTCTGTTTTCCAGGCCCTGTATAGCTAGTAGCCCATAAATAACCTTTTCAGTGGAATGCATAGCATGGCACAGCCTCACTTGCTGGTCACTGTTGTATTGTGTTCCAATAATGTTCTGATCTCTTCTTATGTAAGGCCTGAAGGAACTAACCTTACATCCTAATCTATGTAACAAGTTCACAGGACTTCACTTTATTGCCTTTTGTGAGCATTAATTAGCACATTTTTAGTAATCTTCAAATGTATTTGCTATGCTTTGTGCTTCATATCAGTCCAAACAGGAGACAGATGGTGAGTGCAAACTAACTGATAAGAAACTACCATGTAAAGGAAATGACAGTTATGCTAAATGGCTGGAAATGTATTATTAAAAACCCATACACAACAGTATATATACCGGTACTCCAGATTTGAAATGTTAAGGCAGAACTCAACCCTATATCCCGTCTTTAATATTGATTGGACCCAGGGCAAACATTTTCTTGCCCCCCATGGCTATGGTATTTACTGTATTCCCACTTTTCACTGCTCAATTGAGCCACTGGATTATTTGTACGATTTGTAAACTACACTAATTGTTATATTTTGCTTAATATATTTTGCTAATACTTGTCAATTTTATTTTCTTAAAAAGTTTGAAAGAAAAGAAAAAGTAAAAAAATGCCATTTTAGTTTTAGTCTTATTTTAGTCATCTCAATTGTTTTCATTTTAGTCATATTTTAGACAACTAAAATAGTATTAATTTAGTAGACGAAAATGTTTTAGTCAACGAAATTAGCACTGCTGTACACGACAATAGGGCAGAGCTGGAGAGCATTAGTAACAGAACTTCTCACTGAGATATCGGGACACAGCACAGGACTAAAACTTCAAGGGACAAGGGAGTTTAAACTGGGATAGTTGGCAAGTATGAGGCAGCTGCTTTGGGCCCCACAACAATGATGGGGCTCAGGGCAGCTGCCCCTTTTGCCCTGCCTTAATGACGGCCCTGCCTATATCACTAATTCCCATCTGGATGAAGTGGGATAGGGTTTAAACAGATGCAAACCCTAACTGGGTAACACCAAAGAAATGCCACTCTAGATGAGTGACCGACTCTCACATGTTGTGAACTGGAACCCAGGGGGCTGCACAGCTTGTCTGTGAGATTCAGAAGAATACAAAAATCTGGAATATTGCTGCACTCCTTGGTATCTTTATTGAAGCATTAAAATCACATCACAGGTATGACAGGAACATGAAAGGTAATGCATTTCATGCTAAAGTCAGCACTTACTCAAACCTCATATACACATACATTGCATGAAATATATATATGCATGATACAAGTGAGCATGGTTTGACAATTAAAGAGGAAGTAAACTTCCATCCTTAAGTTTTACTTATAGGTAGTGTAAATATCTCCTAAACATGCACAGTTTAGGATATATTTACTGTCCTAGCAGCCAGTTACGTCACTGGCGCATGTGATCTGAAGGAACGGTCGCCAATGCTGTTTCTTCAGAGCAGTGTGTTTTGACCAGTGGCTCCCACGCGCAGGGAGTTACGTCATCGCAGCTATGGCCAGTCACAGAGCCAGAGTGGCGAACCCAGAAGGAAAAGGTATAGATGGACGCTGCTGGCATCGCTGGAAGGCTTTGTTTTCAGGTAAGTTTCACATAATGTGCTAGTATGCAATGCACACAAGCACATAATGCCTTTAGCTTGCAGGTTATGGCAAAAATATAAAAATAAAAGTGCAGTGGTTTACAACCGCTTTAAGCAATTGAACAATTAACCAATAAATCAATTAGAAATGCACTGCGACTACACTAATGAGAGCCTGTGCTCCCTACCTTCCCAAACTAACATGTCATATGACACATAAATCAGAAAACAAAAAAAATCACAAACAAAACAAGCCACATAAATCTCCAACCCGTCTCCCACCAACACAGATCCAGCAGCCACTGCTGGATGACCGTGCTGGAGAGCACAGGGAAGGAGACAGTTAGCCAACTACAATAGGACACACTCACAAACTAAGTGCACATAAAGCCACAATATGAGGGATACACATAATGTCCTTTCCTCCTCTGACTGGCTGTTTGACTAACAAGCCATATTTGGGTGACATTTAATTTGCTAGAGCACTGTGTAACACAGAGGTTAGCTGTATATTCCCCACCCTGTGGCTGCATGTATACAAAGGAAATAAGGAACGGGGGAGGGGGAATGCTGGGGACATCATTGACCTAATATGGACTAATATGACATTGTCAAATATAAAAGGGAAGGGGGAAGCACTCACACTGCCACATCCGTATTAATGAGGGAACAAAATGTAGGGCTGCTCAGGAGGAGTAACCAAGGGTTGGACTTTGAAGGCAACACAACAACACTAGAAATAACAAATATAATATTATTACAGAAAATAGAAAAATAGACAAATGTACAAAGAATAAAAACCATACAAGATATTAAAAAGTATGAGTTGAGTTCCTTGTGTGTCCACAAGGGACTCAACTCGTACTTTTTAATATCTTGTATGGTTTTTATTCTTTGTACATTTGTCTATTTTTCTATTTTCTGTAATAAATTATATTTGTTATTTCTATTGTTGTTGTGTTGCCTTCAAAGTCCGACCCTTGGTTACTCCTCCTGAGCAGCCCTACATTTTGTTCCAATATGACATTGTCCTAATACTGTATGTCAATGATGTTACAAGCAGCACCTTTGTTACATGCAGCCGCGAACGATTGGTTAAGCGACTTGTATTCAATTTTGCATGTTGCACATGTAGCGATACCCGCAGCTTAAGCGAGCCGCAAGTTTTGATTTGGGCCCTGAGTACAGCTTCCCCAACCCCCCGGCAATCTGCTCTACCCGCTCTGGCACAGTTAACCCACAGCAATGTCACATAAACAATCACTTATGCTTTAAATGTGGGTGTGTGGATTGATAACTCAGACTCATAGACAATGTTGTAAATAATAACTGAGTTTACTGCTGGTGGTAAGATAAAAGGGGATAACATGCATGTAACATTTGGTTCACAACACATAAGCAGGTCCCTGCAGTTATAAATCACAATACTGTGTGTGTGTGTACCAGCAATGGAAAGGGGACGGAACGCCACGTGGGGCGACCGTTACCTAAACACCCTGTGGTGTGATAACTAACTTATAACTATCTAACGGATCAGGCCTGATCCCTAACCATGAAACTCAGTCTTAGAAGAAACACAAATCTTCACCGGCACAGGATCTGTAAAGGTGGTGCACTTGAAGTATTTAAAACCATGTATTTGTAATCCAATAGGGGGGGTAATTCTCCCTCACCGGAGGTGTTAGGCCTCGGAAGTCTAGTAGGCACAAAGTATAAAAGTAACAGTTTAAAGATGAGCTTTCGCTCGCTCACCACTCCGGAACACTTCCCTCAGTCCGGAACTTCCACCGGCTGTGTCGGTCCTCGTCCACAGCGGCTTCTGCGATCGGATCCCCGATCCAGATAACTTTAGAAGAGATGAGTCTGGATGCCACCCAGGCTCGCAAAGGGGGTGGAAGGCTCTTTGGTTCGCTCCACAGGCCCCAGGCTTCAGGCCTGGAACAGCCCAGATCCGCACAGGTGTATCTCTCTCTGCCTCCCCGTGTCCAAAAAGAAAGAGCTAGGCCTCGCCCCCTCCTTATATTCCTTCCCCCCGACTCCCCTCTCTCCGGAATTTCCTGTCTCTGATTAAAGGGGAACACCCCGCTACACACTCCCCCCACTTGAACTCTTTGGTCCCCAAAGACATCTAACATTTTTTTAGATCTGCAAACATTTTAGCTTCAATGCGGTTGCATAGGATTGACAGAGGAGCCTCCCACCAATCATCATAGGATGGGGAGCTGTCCTGTCTACAGGTCGCTTCAGTGGGGGCGACCTGTCTAACTGTGCCAGAGAGTGAGCTGGGGTTGCCCTCCACCAAATGAACAGTGGAAGGATTGGAGCACTCGGTACTTCTTCTAGCGGTGGTAACAGAGTCCTCTGAGCTCTTTCCCAATTGAGGGTAGGTTAACTTCATGGGAGGCCTCACGACTCTGCGAGCTCTCTGCTCCCTTGGGACTTCAGGCTCTGGTGCCACAGGCTCTGTTTCAGGAACACCCTCTCCCATCTTCACTTGGTTGAGAAGCCTGTCCACCTCTAGATCGAGAGGTCTGAGACCAAGTGTTGGGTCTGGGAGTATCCAAGATGGAAACAGATTCCGGTAGGTTCCTCACTGGAGGTATCCTGACTGCTTCTTTAAGCGGGAGTAAGTGGTTTCTGTGCCAGGTCTTCAAGGGTCCCACTCTCCCCTCTGGCTTTAACTTGTACACCGGTAGTCCAGGGAGTTTCCTACAAATAACGTAAGGCTCAGACCTCCACCTATCAGCAAGTTTGTGCTTCCCTGGGATCCCTAGGTTGCGTAGCAGAACACGGTCTCCAGGCTGCAGGTCTTGCACTCGAACCTTCAAATCATAGTTCCTTTTATTTCGGGCCCCTCTCTGGTCTGAGGCCGCTTGGGCTTGTTCATAGGCCGCTTTCAAATTATACCTAAGTCTGTCTACATATCCTTTGTGGGAGGTAGCAGAGGTATAGTCTAGAGAAATGCCAAAGGCCAGATCCACTGGCAATCTTGCTTCTCTCCCAAACATGAGGCGGTAGGGAGAGTAACCCGTCACGTCACTGGTGGTGCAATTGTAGGCATGCACCAAAGTGGATATGTGTTGACTCCAATGCTGCTTCTTCTCTGTCTCCAGAGTCCCAAGCATGTTTAGCAAAGTCCGGTTAAATCTTTCAGGCTGGGCATCTCCTTGTGGATGATAACGGGTAGTCCTGGTCTTTTCCACTCCCAGGGAGTCCAGTAGGTTCCGGATCAGGCGACTCTCAAAGTCCCTTCCTTGGTCGGAGTGGATTCTCTGTGGTAATCCATAGTGGACGAAGTATTTTTCTACAAGCACCTTGGCTACAGTGGAAGCCTTCTGGTCTCTGGTGGGGAACGCCTGTGCATAACGGGTGAAATGATCGGTTACCACCAGAACATTTCCCAATCCACTCAAATCGGGTTCGAGGCAGAGAAAGTCAATGCATACCAGATCCATTGGGCCTTGACTCTGTAGGTGGCCCATTGGGGCAGCTTGATGGGGTAGAGTCTTCCTCTGGATGCATCGTGCACAGGAGTGGCAATACTCCTCCACTTCAGCCCTCATACAGGGCCAATAGAACCGGCTTCTGACAAGTTGGAAGGTTCTTTCAACTCCCAGGTGACCATGCTGGTCATGTAAGGCAACCAGCACAGTCTCTCGGTGCTTCTCTGGGAGAAACAACTGCCATTTATCCTCGGAGTCATCAGAGGGGCCCCTTCGGTAGACCACTCCCTGATGGACCTGTAGCTTGTCTAGCTCCCTCCATAGCAGACGAGCCTCCTTGGAGGGGTGATGTCGAAGTTTCTCTGGACTCTCGTTTTCCAATGCTTCAAAGACCAATCTCCCCATGGGGTCTTCCAATTGGTCGCACCTCAGCTCCTTCTTAGACAGCTTCGGCAAGCATTCCTCTTCAAGTTGAGTCACCCCGCAGTAGTGTTTTGGGACTCCCACTGTGGTAACTCCTATCTCCTCGGCTCTGGAGCCCCCTCTGGCTTGAAATTCAGCCCCCCGACAAAGGGCTCGCACTCCCTCCGGTGCTACCTGAGTCCAGTCCTCCCAGTCATCAGCCATGGTATGAGATCTTCGGGACAGGGCATCTGCATCCCTATTTCCAGTTCCTGGTCTGTATTTAAGACTGAAGTTGAACCCAGATAATGCAGCCAGCCACCTGTGTCCTGTGGCATCCAGCTTGGCAGTGGTGAATAGGTAAGTCAGAGGGTTGTTATCTGTTTTTACTGTAAACTCTGCCCCATAGAGGTAGTCTCTTAGTTTGTCCACCACTGCCCATTTGAGGGCCAAGAACTCATGAGTGGGGTAGTTCTTCTCCGAGGGGGTCAGACTCCGACTCACATAGGCCACTGGTCGCAGTTGCTCTTCATACTCTTGGTAGAGCACTCCACCTAGGCCTTCATGACTAGCATCAACATGTAACTCGTATGGTCTGGTGGGATCAGCATAGGCCAATACTGGGGCTGTGGTGAGGCTCCTCTTCAGGGTTCTGAAGGCCTCTTCACACCTGGGGGTCCACTGATCTTGAACCGACTCCCCGGGTCTTCTGGGTCCCAAGCCATCCTCTTCCCCTTCAGTCTTGAGCAGTTCATTTAGGGGCTTGGCAATACGGGCAAACCCATCCACAAACCTCCTATAGTAGGAGCAGAAGCCCAGGAAAGATCTAAGTTCGGTGACTGTTGTGGGTCTTGGCCAGGAGGTAACTGCCTCCAACTTCTCAGGATCAGTAGCCACCCCCTTTTCAGACACTATGTGTCCCAGATAGTTCACCGAAGACTGGTAGAACCGACACTTCTCAGGCGAAAGCTTGAGTCCTTCCTCACTTAGTCTTCTCAACACTTTTTCCAGCCTCTCTTCGTGTTCTTCCAAGGTTCTCCCAAAGACAATGACATCGTCCAGGTATACAAGGACTTCAATAAGGTTCATGTCTCCTACAGTCTTCTCCATAAGACGTTGGAAAGTAGCTGGGGCTCCAGACAGACCTTGGGGCATCCGATTGAATTCAAAGAACCCCACTGGGGTTATGAAAGCTGTCTTCTCCTTGTCTTCTGGATGCATAGGGATCTGATAGTACCCGCTCTTGAGGTCCATAACGCTGAACCATTTGGCTCCAGAGAGGCTCTGTAGGGCATCCTCTATCCTCGGAGTGGTGTATTGGTCGGGGATGGTTTTTCTGTTGAGAGTCCTGTAGTCTATACAGAGCCTCAATGACCCATTCTTCTTTCTGACCACCACTATGGGAGAGGCATAGGGGCTCCTGGACTCCCGTATCACACCAGTCCTCTTGAGTTCTGCAAGTTGTTCCCTTAGATTCTCCAGATCTGCTAGGGGGACCCGCCTGACTCTCTCTCGGAAGGGCTTGTCTTCCTGGAGGCGGATCCGATGGGTGGCACTCCTTGCACACCCCACATCGAACTCATCTCTGGAGAATATCTTCTCCCATCTAGTTAACTGGGTCTTGGCTCTCTCTTTCCAAACCCTGGATAGATTCAAGTTCTCCATGGACAGCTTCTCCCAAAGATCTCCTCTTTCACCCGTCCCCTTTACTTCTGACAGGGTAACCGGGGCAGCAGGGCTCACCTGGCCCAGCAGCATTCTGGCAGGGATTTCCATGGGGCCTCTGGTAGTGTTTCTAACACTCACTGGAACTCTACAATGGGCCTTCTTCAGAACCTTCAGCGGAATCACTTCTGGTATCACTTCCAGACCTGAGGACTCTCCTTTTGGGTCGGATTCCAGCACGACAAAGGGTCCAGGCTGCTCCCAAGTAAGCTTCACAGTGGCTCTGAGACAGGTTACTTCGCCAGGCTGCAACACTACCCTTCCTCTTCCAAGTCTCCACACCTTCCCTATCCCCTCCACCGGGGTCTTCTGCTCTAGGACCAGCCTTTGGTAAGCCGTCCTCAGCATGGGATGGATCTTGGTGGCTGCTTGCCCCTTCTCTTCCACTAAAGGGGTCAGGAGTCTTCGGACCAGGTCCGTGTTCGTCCCTATTATAAGGGAGCTCTTGTTGGCCCCTGGCGGCCGAGGGCACACAACTGCCAGGGTGTCAAACACTTCGGCCTTCCCAGCCACAGATGGGTCAAAGGTCATCCGGATGGGCAGATAGCCATCATAGGGGAAACTCTGGGTTCCAATTCCCCATATTTCCAGCTCCTCTAGGTTCTGGATGGGCAGATGACTCAAGTGCGTATCGTAGAAATCCCGGTATAGTAGGGTCACTTGTGCCCCAGTATCCAAGATGGCTCTGGTGTAGACTCCCTCCACTTGAATGGACACTACAGGAGATGGGCCTACCAGTTTCTCCGGATATGGCCTGGCAGGAGTCGCCTTCTTCTGGTCCTTTCCCTTCGGACTCTCTCTCGTCCATCTCCCTTTTGACTTTAGTCTTTCTTGGGCCTGGTATGCATCGATTTCCCTCCTTTTAATGGGCGCACAGACCTGCTGAGGGATATTATAGTTTTTCTTAGGTGTGCATTCCCTTTGGGGAATGCTGTGCCTCTTCTGAGGGGTCTGGCCCTCTCTCTTTGGGGTGTACCCCTGCTGAGGGATACTATAGTTCCTCTGAGGAGTTTTGTCTTTTCTCTTCCTTAGCTTCTCATTCAGTTTGGAACTCACTGAAAATGATGGGCACCCGGTCGGCTCCTTCACCGGGGCCCGCTGAAGTTTCCCGCCAGCTGTTTGGACTTTTCCTCAACTACCAGGCTTGGGCATACTCGCCTGAGATGTCCTTTTCCCCCACATTTGAAGCAGGCTCTCTGTATTGGTTTCATAGAGCGGTTAGTGGTAGGGGTCTTTGGTGCCATGAGTGGTGAGACCTCTTCTGTCTGGGGTTTCACCAGACGAGTCATCAACATCGTCATCATCTCTAGTATTTCTTTCTGGGTCTGTAACAGCTCCTCCAGTCCAGTCTGACTTGTGGGGAAATGGTGAATAGGTGAAGACCATGATCCCTGTTCAGTGCTTGCTGTCAGTACACTAAGCTCCCGAGTGTCTGAAGGGACATCTATCTGTTGTACTTTGGCACTTGTGGTGCTAGGAGATTGAAGTTTCCTCTGTTTTTGGTCCTTCTCAATCTCCATCTTATCTGCTTCATTCATTTTCTCAATGAGGACCTCATCCGGAGTTGAGGGATCTTCCAAATGCTGCTTCAGCTGTAGCTTGATGTAGTCACTCCTCAATCCCGTAGTCACAGATCTCCGAAATTTCTTTTGGACTAGCTCGACTCCAAAATGCTCCCCATTTCCTTCATCCTTGGATGCAAACAACAGGCGGTCCTTGAGCTCAATGGCCCGGAATAGGAAGTTCTGAGGAGTCTCTCCACTCTCCTGGGTCATATTTATCAGTCGATGAAATAACTCAGCAGCATCTTCCTCCTCATAGTAGCTTTTCAGTATCCTCTTTAGCTGGTTCAGGGTCAATCCACCCTTCCTCTCTAACATGCCCCTGACACTTGAACCTGGGTTGATGGCATGGATTACAGCCTCTCTAATTTCAGATTCCTGATATCCTTTCTGTAACCCCAACTCTATTTGGTGTAGGAGGTTGGTGTAGGACAGTTTGTCCTTCTGCCCTCTTTCTCCTATCTGGCCATCAATGCGGAAATCCTTCCGGATGGTTACTTCCTGCAGGCGACCCTGAGCTCGTTTCTTCGGTACCTTCCCAGGTTTGGGCTTTATCTGACCATCTTTCTGATCCTCAGGAGCGACACGTAACTCCTTAATGCGTTCAGCTATCATACTGGAAGTCTCCTGAAACCTCTCTTGTATGTCACGGTACTGTCGTTTCAGATCAATCAGCTGTTGCTCTGCCTGCGATTTAACAGCAGCCCCTGCTTTCCTGTCCAAGGGTTCTAACTGCTTCTGACTAGGATGTGTCAGGTGGAACTCAGTCTTTTCGGACAATTTTATACTGGCACCGTGGAAGTTTTCAGGGACATCCTGTCCCCACTCTATCAGTGCATAGGTGCAGTTGGTCCTTGAGTCTGGTCTCATTGCGACCACGTAAGCCTTTCTATCCGGGGACAATATTTGTACCACTTCTTTAATTTGTTTCTCTCTCCAGTCACTCCCTGGAAGTTCAATGGCCACGCTCGCTTCTGAGCGTGTCCCTTCTGCTTCGCACCATTGGACTACTTTGGTGGGGTTCATGCCGGTAAGTCTTGGCGGGCTCTCACCGCTGTCTCAGTAATCCCGGATGTACGAGCCCCCACGTGTAGCGATACCCGCAGCTTAAGCGAGCCGCAAGTTTTGATTTGGGCCCTGAGTACAGCTTCCCCAACCCCCCGGCAATCTGCTCTACCCGCTCTGGCACAGTTAACCCACAGCAATGTCACATAAACAATCACTTATGCTTTAAATGTGGGTGTGTGGATTGATAACTCAGACTCATAGACAATGTTGTAAATAATAACTGAGTTTACTGCTGGTGGTAAGATAAAAGGGGATAACATGCATGTAACATTTGGTTCACAACACATAAGCAGGTCCCTGCAGTTATAAATCACAATACTGTGTGTGTGTGTACCAGCAATGGAAAGGGGACGGAACGCCACGTGGGGCGACCGTTACCTAAACACCCTGTGGTGTGATAACTAACTTATAACTATCTAACGGATCAGGCCTGATCCCTAACCATGAAACTCAGTCTTAGAAGAAACACAAATCTTCACCGGCACAGGATCTGTAAAGGTGGTGCACTTGAAGTATTTAAAACCATGTATTTGTAATCCAATAGGGGGGGGGGGGTAATTCTCCCTCACCGGAGGTGTTAGGCCTCGGAAGTCTAGTAGGCACAAAGTATAAAAGTAACAGTTTAAAGATGAGCTTTCGCTCGCTCACCACTCCGGAACACTTCCCTCAGTCCGGAACTTCCACCGGCTGTGTCGGTCCTCGTCCACAGCGGCTTCTGCGATCGGATCCCCGATCCAGATAACTTTAGAAGAGATGAGTCTGGATGCCACCCAGGCTCGCAAAGGGGGTGGAAGGCTCTTTGGTTCGCTCCACAGGCCCCAGGCTTCAGGCCTGGAACAGCCCAGATCCGCACAGGTGTATCTCTCTCTGCCTCCCCGTGTCCAAAAAGAAAGAGCTAGGCCTCGCCCCCTCCTTATATTCCTTCCCCCCGACTCCCCTCTCTCCGGAATTTCCTGTCTCTGATTAAAGGGGAACACCCCGCTACACACATAAGGCAGCCCATTCCCTTCATGAGCTGCCATATACGTGTCTGGCGCCCAAAAAGAAGCTCATGCTCCTTTTTTTGTGACAAGGGTAGCGCGCTTTTAAAACGTATTGCGTCATGGTAAGAATTGCATCGCGTTTGGGAAACCATTAAAGAAAATGGCACACAAAAGCGTGTCACGCATCCTGCGGTGATTTGATCTGCAATCTGAAATCGAGAGATATGAACGGGGCCCTAAGTGTTGTTTTACGTAAACATTCCTAATTTGTTCAGTGTATACTTTTTTGTTTTAGCAATGTAGATATCTGATCTGAAGCAAAAGTTTAACATGAGCAAACTCTTTTAACCATATAAGCCCCTTCCACACAAAATACCTGAATGAAGTTCCCATTTATGTGTTGTGATGTTTGTGTCCTTACTTTGCAGACAGCTATAATAGCAGTAGAAAGTTGTACTAGAAGAACTATAAAAACTGCATAAAATACAAAATACATCTTCTAATGTTTACAGGAAGTTAACCCCAAGTAACAAGTGAAAGTAAATCAGAGGTTATTTTTTCCTTTTTTTGGTCCTTAAAGTATATTGAAGATTAAATACATTTGTATATGTTTGTTTTTATATAACATTAAATGTATAAACACAATACATCAAAAGCATATATCTTTTTAATAATTTTTGTTTTACGCTCTTACTGTATTTTCCTGCTCTGATTTTGATTTCACAAGCAGAGTCATCTGGGAGACAACCCCACAGAACCTTAAAGCGGAGTTCCACCCAAAAGTGGAACTTCCGCTCATTTGTCTCCTCTCCCCCTCCGATGCAACAATTGGCACCATTCGGGGGGAGGGGCCCATGACATCACTGTGGGGCTTCCTCCTCCTCCCTCCCCCCCCCCCTGTTGCTGGGCCAGTAGGAGAGAGGAGCCGGGTTCCCTTACCCGCAATGGCGGCGGCAGAACCCGACATGGAAACATCAGCTGCGGTCCCGACATCGCTGAACTCCAGGACAGGTAAGTGCCCTATTATTAAAAGCCAGCAGCTGCAGTAGGTGTAGCTGCTGGCGTTAATTTATTTATTTTTTGGGTGGACCTCCGCTTTGTTACTAAACCCACAACAGTAAAAGTAGTCTGTATATGCAGGAAAGCAAGCTGTGAAACCTAAGGGGTTTGTCCTCCATATTGCGTAAAAGGGTGTTTGATCCTGCCTTTTCTGACCCTCCCCTTCTTCTAATGTCCCCAAATATTTTCCTGATAAGATATAGCTTTTGGAGTCAGGCTGCACATGCTCAATTTGGTGTGTATTGCTAGAGAGTTTTATTTTAATTTTTTTGAGGGTGCATGTGATCAGCACAGGGCCAATAAGCACTGTCCAGACAGGGGTCATGCAGCCTCATAGGACAGTCAGAGTAGAATAAAAACTCCTCCTACAAGCTTTATAGCGGACCTTCAGTTTTTTCTCAGACAATAGGTGCAGGAACTCCCCCTTTCCGAGTCACCCCTTTTCTCCGCCCCTACCCACCTCCGTGCACCGTCCCTTGGTTCCATCCCCCACTCACCTCCCAGTACTGCCCCTTTTAGACAATACAAAACCAAGTATCATTTTGTGGTGCTATGGAATTTGTATGGAATTTGGTAATGATATCAAGAAAAGCAGTTAAAATAGATCCCCTGCAGCCAGCAACAATAGATCCCCCTAAAAGCAATGAACCACCCACAACAAAATCCCCCCCAGCAACAATAGACTCCTAGCAGCATCAACAGATCTCCGCACAGCCAGCATTAATAGACTCTCTGGCAGCCATCAACAATAGATCCCCCCCAACAGTAGATCTCTTTCAGCAACAACTAACCACCCAACAACATTAGATCCACCCCCAGCAAGAGTAGGTAGCCCTCCTCAGCAACAATTAGACTTGTGCACAACGGAAAAATTTGTTTCGTTTCGGTTCGTTTCTTGTGCACAATGGAAAAATTTGTTTAGTTTCAGTTTGTTTCTTTTCATCCTGTTGATTCGTAATCATTCGTAATTTTGCTAGACAGGATTTTTCGTGTTTGGACTAATTCGTATTTTCGCAAGCGACATTTTTCGTTGAATTTCTAGTTGATTTATAATTCGTACTTTCGGTAGGGTACATTGTTTTTCGTTGATTCTGGACACAACTCCTACTTTCCTAACTTTTTTTGGGTTCGTTGATTCGTAATTTTCCGCGTCTCTCTCACAACGACGCTGCCTATTATGCCTAATGTGCTTCGAATGGATTTGTACTTTTCTAAATACATAGCGGTTATTTGTAACGATTCGAAATCTCGTATTTTACTTTCGTTTTTTACATGCGGCTATAGCCTCCGCCCCTGTACACCATTTTGAGAGCGTTCAGCACGGTGAGGGAGAAGCATAGAGCAGAGCAGAGTGAGTGTTATTGTGCTTCGAATGGATTCATACATTCGTAACTTTTTTCATAACGAATTATGCCGAAGACATTCGGGCATTCGCTATTTGCGGTATAATTTATTTTGGATTCGGTTTTATTCGGAATTGCTTTGTTCGGAAATTCGAATGCTTCCGAATGTCCGAAAGTTTCTAAATTCGGACGAATTTCGATTCGTTATGAAACAAATTGCACAAGCCTAGCAACAATAGCTCCTTTCCAGCTAGAACAGATCCCCCAGCAGTGAGCATCAATACCCTGCAGCACACCCCAGCAGCCCTTGACATTACATACAGTCAGTCCAGGAGGTGCCGGAACTGCGTTCCCCTGTGTTCCCACTGAAAAAAAGCCCTGAGTAAAACATTTATTTTTCTGGCAGTAAATACTAGACTTGTGCACAACGGAAAAATTCGTTCCGTTTCGGTTCGTTTCTTTCCGGTCCTGTTGATTCGTAATCATTCGTAATTTTGCTAGACGGGATTTTTCGTGTTCGGACTCATTCGTATTTTTGCAAGCGACATTTTTCGTTGAATTTTTTGTTGCTTTATAATTCGTACTTTCGGTAGAGTACGTTGTTTTTCGTTGATTCTGGACACAACTCCTACTTTCGTAACTTTTTTTGGGTTCGTACTTTCGGTAGAGTACGTTGTTTTTCGTTGATTCTGGACACAACTCCTACTTTCGTAACTTTTTTTGGGTTCGTTGATTCGTAATTTTCCGTGTCTCTCTCACAACGACGCTGCCTATTATGCCTAATGTGCTTCGAATGGATTTGTACTTTTCTAAATACATTGCGGTTATTTGTAACGATTCGAAATCTCGTATTTTACTTTCGTTTTTAACATGCGGCTATAGGCTCTGCCCCTGTACACCATTTTCAGAGGGTTCAGCACGGTGAGGGAGAAGCAGAGAGCAGAGCAGAGTGAGTGTTATTGTGCTTCGAATGGATTCGAAATCTCGTATTTTACTTTCGTTTTTTACATGCGGCTATAACCTCCGCCCCTGTACACCATTTTCAGAGGGAGTTCAGCAAGGTGTGGGAGAAGCAGAGAGCAGAGCAGAGTGAGTGTTATTGTGCTTCGTATGGATTCGTACATTCGTAACTTTTTCATAACGAATTATGCCGAAGACATTCGGGCATTCGCTATTTGCGGTATAATTTATTTCGGATATGGTCTTATTCGTAATTGCTTTGTTCGGAAATTCGAATGCTTCCGAATGTCCGAAAGTTGCTAAATTCGGACGAATTTCAATTCGTTACGAAACGAATTGCACAAGCCTAGTAAATACCTTATACAGCCCACTTCCTGTTTCTTATCTGGTCATTGGCCTAGGCTTATGACATCATGCACAGCTCTCTCTCTCACTCTCGTGAGAGTTTGCAAGGAAGGGAGGGGGGCGGATAAGTCATAAGAGGGCCAATGAAAGCGGCAGGGCTGCAGAGCTGGAGGTGTGCCTCTGTGTGTCTTGTGTAAATCCACAAAGTAAAATAATATGCAAAGTGGTTGGAGGGAAGCTTCAGAATGGCAAAGATGTTTTTATTACAAATTATGTGAGCAGACTGCAGTTCCTCTTTAAACAGACACTGATAGAAGTCACAAGACTGCTATATACTGCTAATGAGAAAAGGTATTTAACAGTTTATATTTACTAAAATAATTGCATTTCCATGTTCTGTGTACTGTGGGAGACAAGTGTAGCGGGTATACACTTTTCTGTGTATTTAAAACTGGCAGAGACACCAGTGATGTGCAGTTCCCTGCAGCCCAGAGGGTGGTGCTGTCGCCTTGGGTTGGGGTTGAACTATTGCTGTGTGCCGGGCTCCCTTTTTGTCCTCCCTCGGCAGCAGTATGGTGGGGCGGGGAACCCGCTGTGCTTGCTGGGAGAGGGTATAAAGGGGCCGGCCATCTTTGTCATGGGGTCGAGTCCCGGGCACCTTCAGCCTGTGGGCGGTGGTTCGTGTCGGTCCTCTAGGCGGCCTAGGCCTAGAGGACGTTCGGAGGTCGTGTTCCATCCCAGGCACCTTTAGCCTGGGGTGAGGTACTCGGATGGAGGTCCGGAGCTCAGTGCCCAACACTGAGTTCCGCGAGGGAAGGAGATCCTAGGGGACCCTGGGAGGGGGTACCCGAATCCGGAGGGCGTAATGGACAGGTGGGAGATACTTGCTTGAAGACTTGGTGCAGCATATTGCCAGTGACAGGTGAGCCTTCCATCGGAGACCGCCTGGAAGGAAATCCCCCCTCGCTCGGAGACCGCAACCCACTTTCAGGAAGGAAAGTGGAGAGTTCATTGTGCCTGGGCCTACTCGCATCCACACCCCCCCCCCCTGTCTGTTCTGTTCGTTGAGGGAGTCCAACTGTTTGTGCATTACTCTGTTATTGGAATAATAAAGGAGTGTTGGACTTTAGTGGTGTGGAGCTCATTTACTGGCAGACACTGTTCGAGAAAACCAGGAGGAGGTCTCCGGATGCAGAACACCGAGCCAAAGGTAAAAGAGGATTGTCTCTCACTGCACATACTCTGCAGGAGGACTTTGCGTGGTGACCCCGCACTCTCTCCTTCAGAATACCCCTAGACGAGCGCCAGAGCAAGAAGAGTAGAGAGGAGAGGGTGGAGGCCTCTACACAAGATATAGTGAATGCAGGATCCTGGGTTTCAGCATACTTCCCAACTTTTTGAGATGGGAATGAGGGGCTCCTATCAGCAAAAATATGCAGGCATAGGACACACCCCTTGCCACGCCCCCTTAAAGGAGAATTGTACAAAAAACAAGATTGGTAAACCCACAACTGTTTTTTTTACCACAACGGTTACTTTATATTGGCTTATGGAATTTACAAATGCAGCAATTTAGAAATTGGATGAAAGGTTTAGCGCTGGAAAACACTTTTTGATAGATAAAAAGTGCATTTTATATACATCTATATAGATCAGACCAAAATGAGGGACAAATTAGGAAGAATGAGGGCCATTGCTCCAAATCAGGGACTGTCCCTCAAAATCAGGGACAGTTGGGAGCTATGGTTTCAGTAACACTTCAATGTAGATATTTAATTTGTGCAATTTGGACAAAGGTTATTTCAAAACCCCAAATGTAGAAATAAATTGTGCTTTATAGAAAAATGGATAATAACATACAGTAGTTACATGAATAGATTTAGATATTGTGCTAGTGTTGTGCAGATACTTTTTCTAATTAGAATTATGGTCAAGTAATGCCACCTTGTGGCACTTTAATGCATTTACATCTTGTTAAATAAAATGAGTGTTTGTCTTATAGTACATACATTTTTTTGAATGCATTTCATTTGGCTTACTGTAGAAAAGTATATTCTGTCATTTTGAAGAATTTAAAACACCTGATCGAAATACTACCTGCATGGAATTTGCATGTTCTCTGTGTGCTTGTGTGAGATTTTTCCCACACTTCAAAAGTATATTGGTAGGTTTATTTTCCAAATTGGCGATACGGCACTGCATTACTTTAACTGACAATTGCGCGGTTGTGCGCCACTGTATCCGAATAAAACTGATGTCCTTTTTTTCCTCAAAATAGAGCTTTCTTTTGGTGGTATTTGATCACCTCTGCGCTTTTTATTTTTTTGCGCTATAAACAAGAAAAGACTGAAAATTTTGAAAACAAACAATATTTTTTACTTTATGCTATAAAACATATCCAATACATTTTTTTTTTTAATCGAATTTCTTTATCAGTTCAGGCCAATATGTATTCTGCTACATATTATTGGCAAAAAAAAAAAAAAAAATCCCAATAAGCGCATTGATTGGTTTGCACAAAGGTTATAGCGTCTACAAACTTTGGGATATTTTTTTATGGAATTTTTTTATTACTAATAATGGAGGCGATCCGTGATTTTTAACAGGACTGCGACATTGGGGCGAAGAAATTGGACACCTATTTGACACTTTTGCCATTTTTTGGGGACCAGTGACACTAATACAGTGATCAGGGCTAAATAAGATGCACTGTAACTGTACTAATGACACTGGCAGGGAAGGGGTTAACATCAGGGGCGATCAAAGGGTTAAGTGTCCCTAGGGATTACTTTATAATTGTGGGGGGAATACTGTGACTGGAGGAAGACAGAGATCCGTATTTCTGCTAAGCAAAAATACAAGTTTTCCATCGTCCTCCCTCACAGAACGGCGGTCTGCCTTGTTTACATAGACAGACCGCCATTCTGCCTTTCCTGTGAATGATCAGCGGTTTGCGGTGCCCATCGTGGTCGCCGAACTCGTTGAATGTGCTCCCGCTGTGTCCAATCACAGTGGGAGTGGGTCGCTGACGGTGTGCAAATATGCCCCAGACCCACTGTACGAAATCACGTACCTGTATTTGATATCGTGCAGGAGGGCTGCCCTGCCACAGTATACATGCGTGGGGGCGGTCCTTAAGTGGTTAAATAGCACTGGACAGTGGTGAAAAAAGTCAACAAAGGGTTCTTGTACAGAAATGGTGTTTGCCTAATCTAAAATAAGTATTGTAATGGTGGATAAAACGTGTATATTTGATTACTGTAGTAAATTATAAGATAAAAAAGAGAAAATAAAATTGCGCAGTAGTGGCTTCATAGCCATCTTGTCAACCTGTGGCTCATTGTTTCCCTTGGGGGTTAAAAAATCTGGTTATACCACTCCAGCTCCACATTCTATAGCCACATTCTATAGCCTGTAAGCCTTTGTTAAGCAGCTATCACTCTAACTTTACAGTCCAGGATCTGTGGTTGCAAGTCGGGTCCATGGGGAGGTCACACCAAACACCTGCCCCAACTACAACAACTGGTGTACAAAGGGCTTGGTTCAGACAGGGGACCTGCCACCACTGCCAGGCTGCACAAGCTTCCTTTTCCCGGCCCCCACTTGTCCCCTAAGCAAGCCAGTCTTTATACTTACGCTTACTTACCAGGTATAAGCTACATCGCTCACTTCAGGGGAATAAAGGGGTGAATGGCTTTGTTTTTTTTTTTAATAATGTGTATTTGTAAATGTAAGAAATAGTAATTACAATGGTTTTCTTCTTATAACTACAGTTAATTGACAGAAAGGTCCATAATGATCTGGGGAACAGACACCCTGTCCACAGCACAGGGAAGACTCACTGGTCCTTAGAAGGTTTCAGGTATATGATGGCGTGCAAGGTTCACAAAGTGCGGGTAACTCCCAAGTCTCCACATGAGTTCCCACTTCAATAACACTACTCACTCCTTCACAGCCCACTCCTGAGATACCTACTACTTCCTCCAAAGGGACGGATCCCCACCTGCTGCTAACTGTCTGCTTCTTCACCTATACAGAGCTTTTCAGGGGCATTGCTAGGGTTGTAAAGGACCTGGGGCAGCTTTGGTCACCCAAAGAGAGCAGTAATATGCAGGGCTGGTGCAAGGATTTTTGACACCCTAGGCAAAACCTAATTTTGCCGCCGCCCCCCTGGCCCCACCCCTTTGCCCTGCCCATGCATACCCCACCTTTTTAATGAAGTGCCCATCAAATGTAGCCCACCAGTGCCCATCAAATGCAGCCTCACCAGCGCCCATCAAATGCAGCCTACCAGCGCCTATCAATACAGCCCACCAGCGTCCATCAATGCAGCCTACCAGTGCCCATCAATGAATGTTTGCTTGCTTCCAATCATTCGGGAGTTGGGACACGGATACAGTCCTCCGCCGCTGCTGCGCCTCTGACACTATATGTGAACGGAGCGGTGGCTGCTTGCTGATGCTGAGACTTAGTTGCTTGCTGCAGAGAGAAGAGAGTAGGAACACCAGTGGCCAGGCGTCCTAGGCAGCAGTGCGCCCTAGGCGGCTGCCTAGTTTGCCTAGTGGTAGCACCGACCCTGGTAATAAGGCACAGTTAACAGTGGATGTGGTCAAATTTTGTTAAAGGTGGGAGGGGCTTAAAAGGGCATGTTTAAATAATTAAATAAAACCTGAGCCTTATTGTACTTATAGCTCTTACCCCTGCAGAGCTGCTGATGATAATGGGTCCTCTGTAGGGATGAGCTTCGAGTTCGAGTCGAACTCATGTTCGACTCGAACATTGCCTGTTCGCCCGTTCGCCGAACAGCGAACAAATTGGGGTGTTCGCGGCAAATTCGAAAAATCTATGGGAGAAATCTAAAGTGCTAATTATAAAGGCTTATATGCAAGTTATTGTCCTAAAAAGTGTTTGGGGACCCGGGTCCTGCCCCAGGGGACATGTATCAATGCAAAAAGAAGTTTTAAAAACGGCCGTTTTTTCGGGAGCAGTGATTTTAATAATGCTTAAGATGAAAAAATAAAAGTGAAATATTCCTTTAAATTTCGTACCTGGGGGGTGTGTATGATATGCATGTGAAGTGGCGCATGTTTCCCGTGCTTAGAACTGTCCCTGCAAAAAGTGTCATTTTTGAAAGAAAAAAATGCATTTAAAACTGACTCGCGGCTATTAATGAATTGTCGGCTCCCGGCAATACATACAAAAGTCATTGATAAAAAAAAAAAAAAAAAGCGTGGGGGTTCCCCAGAATTCAATTACCAGGCCCTTCAGGTCTGGAATGGATATTAAGGGGAACCCCGCCGCAAATAAAAAAAAAATTGACGTGGGGTTCCCCCAAATATCCATTCCAGGCCCTTCAGATCTGGCATGGATTTTAAGGGGAACTCCACCCCAAATTTAAAAAAAAATGGCGTGGAGTCCCCCTAAAAATCCATACCAGACCCCTTATCCGAGCATGCAACCTGGCCGGCCGCAGGGGAAAAGGGGGGGACGAGAGAGCGGCCCCCCCTCCCTCCTGAACCGTACCAAGCCACATGCCCTCAACATGGGGAGGATGTCCCCATGTTGATGGGGACAAGGGCCTCATCCCCACAACCCTTGCCCGGTGGTTGTGGGGGTCTGCGGGCGGGGGGCTTATCGGAATCTGGAAGACCCCTTTAACAAAGAGGACCCCCAGATCCCGGCCCCCCCCCATGTGAATTGGTAAGGGGTACATTGTACCCCTACCATTTCACGAAGAAAGCGTAAAAAAATGTTTAAAAAAACACACAAACACCTTGAAAAAGTCCTTTATTTAAAAAAAATAAATAAAAACATTCCAGCGGTGAAATCCAGTGTCCCGCGGCGATCCCGATGTCCAGCGCTGTCCTTCATTGGTTGTGCCTGAGCGGACCTGATGGGGAACTCCCTCTCAGTATTTTAAATGTATAGACCCGCCCCTTCTAAAGTTCCCCATCAGGTCCGCTCAGCGGACCAGATGCGGAACATGAGAAGGGGCGGGTCTATACATGTATTACCAAAGTGAGAGCAGTTCCCCATCAGGTCCGCCTCCTCGGTATGTCAGACCCGCCTACGTCATTGGCTTGAGCGGGGAACTTCCTTCACTATGTAAATTTAAATTTTAGAGAGCAGTTCCCCATCAGGTCCGCCTCCTCGGTATGTCAGACCCGCCTACGTCATTGGCTTGAGCGGGGAACTTCCTTCACTATGTAAATTTAAATTCCCCATCAGGTCCGCTGAGCGGACCTGATGGGGAACTTTAGAAGGGGCGGGTCTATACATTTAAAATACTGAGAGGGAGTTCCCCATCAGGTCCGCTCAGGCACAACCAATGAAGGACAGCGCTGGACATCGGGATCGCCGCGGGACACTGGATTTCACCGCTGGAATGTTTATTTATTTATTTTTTTAAATAAAGGACTTTTTCAAGGTGTTTGTGTGTTTTTTTAAACATTTTTTTTACGCTTTCTTCGTGAAATGGTAGGGGTACAATGTACCCCTTACCAATTCACATAGGGGGGGGGCGGGATCTGGGGGTCCCCTTTGTTAAAGGGGTCTTCCAGATTCCGATAAGCCCCCCGCCCGCAGACCCCCACAACCACCGGGCAAGGGTTGTGGGGATGAGGCCCTTGTCCCCATCAACATGGGGACATCCTCCCCATGTTGAGGGCATGTGGCTTGGTACGGTTCAGGAGGGAGGGGGGGCCGCTCTCTCGTCCCCCCCTTTTCCCCTGCGGCCGGCCAGGTTGCGTGCTCGGATAAGGGGTCTGGTATGGATTTTTAGGGGGACTCCACGCCATTTTTTTTTTAAACTTGGGGTGGAGTTCCCCTTAAAATCCATGCCAGATCTGAAGGGCCTGGTAATTGAATTCTGGGGAACCCCCATGCTTTTTTTTTTTTTTTTTCTCAATGACTTTTGTATGTATTGCCGGGAGCCGACAATTCATTAATAGCCGCGAGTCAGTTTTAAATGCATTTTTTTTCTTTCAAAAATGACATTTTTTGCAGGGACAGTTCTAAGCACGGGAAACATGCGCCACTTCACATGCATATCATACACACCCCCCAGGTACGAAATTTAAAGGAATATTTCACTTTTATTTTTTCATTTTAAGCATTATTAAAATCACTGCTCCCGAAAAAACGGCCGTTTTTAAAACTTCTTTTGCATTGATACATGTCCCCTGGGGCAGGACCCAGGTCCCCAAACACTTTTTAGGACAATAACTTGCATATTAGCCTTTATAATTAACACTTTAGATTTCGAACGTTCGAGTCCATTGTATTTAATAGGGTTCTAAAGTTTACACGAACATTTTGTCTGTTCGCAGGTTCTGGTGCGAACCGAACAGGGGGGTGTTCGGCTCATCCCTGGTCCTCTGTTCTGCCATGGCTCTTAGAAACCTTTCAGTCCCCACTGACACACCTGGTTAGAGGTAAAGGACCTCTCACACCTGGATAACTTAAGTGTTAGTAAGTCACCATGCATTAATAATGTACAGACTACCAGATATTAAGTTAACCCCTTCCTGCCAACCGTATGCATAAATGCGGCCTCACGGAAGTGTGTCATTATCCATGGGGCAGCATATATGCATATCTGTCTTTGTGCTTGGAGCGCACCACATGGTGATCTCCCAGCACAAAGACCAGGCTCTCACCAATAGCCCCAGGTTTTCTACTAACGATCGAGACCCGGGACTCCCGGTTCTGGGTCACCTGATAGTTGTGATAGCTTCTGATTGGCTATCAGAGGCAGTTCACACTGCTGCAACCTGAAAGTCGGTACGACTTTGCCAGGCAAGTTCGAGGCAACTTCAAGGCAACTTCGAGGCAACTTCGAGGCAACTTCAAAGCAACTTCAGGGGATGCCTGGGTAAGCTTCCTGTAATGTCATATCCAAATCACATCAATTAAGATGAGGATCTGATTTGGAGGCAACTTCTATTAAAGTCTATGGGCACAAGTCGGATAGAAGTCGCCTTGAAGTAGTACAGGAACCTTTTCTAAAGTTGGAACGACTTCAGTAGTGCTAATTAAGACAGCTCTCCTTGACTAAAATGGAATTTCACATGTCACGCAACTTGAAGTCTCAGAAGTCGGATCCCAAGTCCCAGCAGATTGAACCGAGCCTCACAGTGATAAGTCACTTTTTTAGCACCCCATGTGTTTACTTCGTCTTCTGAATGAAGAGGTAATTTTTCTCCTCCACTGATGTGCGCTGATAAGGCTACACTAATGGGCACTGATAGGTGACAATGATGAGGTGGCACTGATGGACACTGATGAGGCTGCACTGATGGGCACTGATGAGGCGACACTGGTGGGCACTGATGAGGAGGCACTGATGGGCACTGATAGGTGGCACTGAAGGGCACTGAGAGGTGGCACTGATAGGTGGCACTGATGAACACTGATAGGCTGCACTGAGGGGCACTAGTAGGTGACAGGCACTAATTGACAGCACTGATGACACTGAAAGATGTCACTAGTGATCATTTATTGTAAGTGAAAGGTGGCACTGAAAGGTGGCACTGGTAGATGGAACTTGTGGGCACTGATTAGCAGCACTTGTGGCCACTGATAGGTGGCACAGATCTGAACCGATGTCCTTGTAACAGAAGCCAGTTACTGGCTTTATTCTTTTCTCCTCAGGCTGATCGTGGGGAGAAAAAAGCTGATAACCGGCCTCTGCTTACTTCCTGATCAGCTGTCATTGGCTCATGGAATCACAAGATTATTATAGGTTTACCTATAGGTAAAATTCATGTATGTGAGTTCACTCCCACTTTAATACTGTCATGTATCTTTTCGCTGGCTTCTAGGTAATTGAACCTTATAGTCCTGGGTGAGACCTGGGTTAAACATTGACTAAACCTTTCTTTTGCTGTGTTTGCGTGTCAAAAGATCAAAATATTTTAGACAAAATGTTTGCATATTTACAATTTTTGTTTCGGGTATTTTCTGCTTTTCCCTGTGTGACGTCTGAAATGTCAGAAGATTTCCCAATTGATCTTCAACTGATCTTTTGACACGCAAACACACAGGTAGTCAACCCTCCAGTACCTTAAAGGAAGATCTGCTGGCAGAATGTGGCTAAAATGATAAGCGTGCTTTGTTTAAAACTGCAGTTATCCTTAGAAAACACAGCAAAGAAGCTTGCTATTAATCAAATATAGCAAAATATGAAGTAACTGGTAAAAAATTTAAAGCAGTGATGTTACAAATAAAATGCAAAATGTTGCCAATGGACAGAGACAATTACAGAAAAGAAAGATACAGATAAATGCGTTACACAGACAACCCCCCCCCCCCCGCTCACTTATTCTAATTCCGCGTACACACGATTGTTTTTAATGTCATTTTCAAAAACAACGTTTTTCTCGACGTGATTTTTCTTGTTTCCTCTCAAGCCTGTCTTGCGTACACACGTTCATAAAAAAAAAACGCTCGAGCAAAGCGCAGTGACGTACAACACGTACGACGGCACTATAAAGGGGAAGTTCCGTTCGAATGGCGCCACCCTTCATGTAAGTAAAGTTTTTTGAGCGACGATTCGCGCTTTTCAGCCCTGTGCTTTTCAGTCCGTTACAGCGTGACGAATGTGCTATCTCCATTACGAACGCTAGTTTTACCATAACGAGCGCTACCGTCTCATAATTGATTCTGAGCATGCGCGTTTTTTTTTCCCCTCGTAAAAGCATACACACTACCGTTTTTCACGTCGTTAAAAAAAAACGACGTGAAAAACAACGTGAAAAAATACAGGTGAGCAGGTTCTCATTTTTTAGGCCATTTTTCACGTCGTTAAAAATGCTCTGGAGCCTACACACGATCGTTTTTAATGCCCAATTAAAAAAATGGCATTTTTAACGACGTGAAAAACTATCGTGTGTACGCGGCATAAGACTTTGTCACTTTCAATCAACAGGAAGCACTCTTATGCTGGCCATACCCCTATAGATTATCTGCAGATTTTCTATGGTTAGAAAAAGTGCAACAGATTTCTCCATGTACGCTAAACTGTGTGAATTGAGGAATCTCCCACTGGGCCAAGCTTCAGTATCTTGCTAGTCGGCCCTGCTGGCTCTCAACCTAAACAATGCCTGCACCCAATCAGAATGTTCAGATATTCTGAGAGCCAGCGGGGCCGACTAGCAAGATATGGAAGCTTGGGCCAGTGGGAGATTCTTCCATCCACACAGTTCAGCGTAGATGGAGGAATCTGTTCCACTTTTTCCATCTGACCATAGAAAATCTGCAGATAATCTATAGGTGTATGGCCAGCATTAGTTAGGCTGTGAAAAAATCTCAAGATGAAGACACTGGGCAAACAACCAGCTGTCATAAAAGACAGATAATCCCAGCGCTTTTTTTTTTTTTTTCATAATCCCCAGTTGTTTGTCACATGACAGGTAGATTACACTAGGTTGTTAGGTAAAAATTATTGTAGGCACAAAATATCCATTACAATTTTCAGCCATCTCTTCTCTACATCTGTTCAAAGTCCAGAATTTATACAGCTTGTCTGAGCTTTCAGAAAGCAGGGGGTGGGGAGCTGAAGTTACACCTGCAGATCTCAGTAAGGGGAGCTCTGAGAGCTTATTGGAGGGAAGGAACCCCCCCCCCCCGCCCCTTTCCCACAGCATACAGGAACAAAGTTGAGTCAATCACTAGCTGTGTGCTGGAGGTACCTTCCCTCTTTTCTTTTCTTTCTTGGTGTCAGGAAAACTTATCAGAAGTAATTTATGTTGATAGCAGAGGAATGAGGCAGCCGACAGAAATAATACTTAGTGCTCTTAATTGAGACAAGTACACACTATAAAGGGATATGCTTTGTTCATATTTCATGTTTGAGGGTTACAACCACTTTAGCCCACACAGCAGTGGAAGGTCACTGCTGTGGGGTGTCCGGGGGCAGAAGACTTTAGATTAGAAGTTTAAATTGTAATTTGATGTCAGGCTCCAGCATAATGTCATGGTAAATTATATTAGTTCAGCCAGGTAAGTCTTAAATCTCTAGATTTTTCTACAACAACTTTAGAAAATCCTAAATCTGAGTAGCAGTCAGAGTCTCTGAGAGAGTCTCCCAAACCCTCCAGGGTTTTATTGTTTTAATATGAATTATTGTGTGGGACTTTCTAATTCCTGGTAGTTGACAATTGACATCACTAATTTATTTACTGATTTTATAGGGGCTCTGAAAACTTCACAGGGATTTTAGCAGTATGGTAATATACTTTGTCTTTTGCCTCCATTGGCTTACTGCATATGTCCCTGAACTATGGGCATGACTGCTGCTATGCTATTCTATCCTGCATCTGAGCAATGTATTTGATTATGCTTTTATGAGTTGTGGCCTATTGCACTCAAATTTCACAAGTTATACCAAGGAGGTCTACCATACAAACATTTTAAAGGAGCAAACCTTATTCTACCAGCCCACCAGTCTGGCAGTGATACACTAAGGTGAGAAGGTGTGTACATTTCAACAACAGTTACATCACTTTGCCTATCTTGAACATGAAAGAGGTTCTTTGATCAGTCAAAATTTTCTTAGGAATACCTGTATGAGAAAACATGTGGAACACCTCTGTTGCTTAATCTTAGTCAAGAACTATCAATATGTGCCAGTGTCCCCTGGTGGATTTGGCAGTGGCCTAACCAGATCCATAGCAACCCTTTCAAAAGGGATCTCAGAAATAAGCAAGGGTATCAGTGGACTTCAAAAATGGGGTTTAAATGTAATGATTTGACATACAAGGCAAGATTTACTATAGTCCTCAATTGCTTTGTACATACCTGGCCAGAAAGAAAAATACTGCTCAAACCTCTCTTTTTGTTCTTTTTACTCCTAAATGACCACCCACCATCACCACATTAGAATTGGCTACTTGTTTTTTTCCCCATAGTTTCCAAAACCGAGGAAAATCACAGTCCAATTTTACATTGTATAGAAAGTTCTTAACTACACATATGACATGTTTTACAGTTCAAGTAGGTGTTTCCACTCAGATCACCACAGTAGAGTAGTCTTTAGCATCATCATTTATACGGAGTACAAGTGCTGTGTCTTGGCCTAGGCCGACAAGGCCCAGGCCAAGGGTGGCACTTTGCAGGGGGCAGCAAAAAAGCCACCCCCCCATCTCTCCTCATGAGTCCTGGCTCCCGTGGCCACCTCCCACACAAATACAGTCCCTGGTGGCCAGCTTGCTGTAGCGCGGCACTTGTTGTTATTATGGGCAGTATGGGGCATACTTGGAGGGGGGAAGGGACTGGTGCCCCCATAAAGTGGCTGGTGACTGGCCAGACCGGCTGCACGTAATTCAACTGGCAGAGGCGGAGCATTCTCTCGTCCACGTGGCATCCTTACATTGCATCTTCTCTCTGGGGCGGGGTCTGTCTATGACTGGGAGGAGAGAGAGAGAGGAGGCAGCAGCCAGGACAGCCGGTAAATTTAATAAGTTACTGTTTCTTTTGTGCCAAGCAATATATAAATTGCTCAATATGGATTAAATTAATATACAGCTTATATTGCAATAAAGTGATCTGTGCTACAAACTCATTAAACAGTCCACATTCAGTGAAAATTCATGTAATGCAAAGTGGTCCATGCTATAATCAATACATATACACTAATAAGCTGTGATATTATTAAACTGATGAAACTGATGAGGCTGCACTGATTGCCACTGATGAGGCAGCACTCTTAAGCTGCACTGATATGCTACACTGATGGGCACTGATAGGGTGCACTGGTGGCCCCTGATGAGGATGCATTGATAAGCTGCACGAATGAGGCTGCACTGATAAGGCAGCACTGATATGGGCACTAATATCAGTGCTGTCCCATCAGTGGCACTGATGGGCACTAATAGGCTGCACTAATGGGACTGTACTGATGGGCACTGATAGACTGCACTAATGAAGTGGCACTGATGCCCACTAATGATGCGGCACTCTTAAGCTGTACTGATGGCCTCTGATAAGGCTGCAATGATGGCCACGGATAGCCGGCACTGATAGGCTTTACTGGTGACCCCTAATGAGGCTGCACTGATGGGCACTGATAAGCTTCACCGATGAGGCTGTGCTGCACTAATAAGGCAGCACTGATAAGGCGGCACTGATATGGGCACTGATGGGGCTGCACTAATGTACAGAGAAAAAGAGGTTGAGCTCTAAGGGGAAAATATGGATCCTAAAGAGGAAGGGGTGTGGTTTTCAGATGACTGGGTGGGTCTTAAATAGTAAGGGGTGTGACCTTGGCAGGAAGGGGTGTGTCATATTTAAATTAGGGTTGCATGAGTTTAGTCAGGCCTAGGGCAGCACAAAACCTAAATACACCACTGCAGAGTACTCCTATGCAGTCAAAGGCAAGCTTGGCAGGGGTCACCAGACTGGCATGGACCAAGACCAAAATTTAATAATGCCTCCACTAGGTGTTCTTTTATGGTAATAGGACATTTTTGCCTTCCAGTTTCAGTTCCTAGATGGGCTGCCAGGACAGGCTTAGCAAATGGGGACAAATGCCTCCCCAGTTTACATCTAAAATGGGTCACTTAGCAGCCAAATGTCCCAGTTCTTGGCATCTCCAGCACTTATTATGCCATGTCTCTCCCAAAGAGTCTCCTTTTGTTCTAGGAGACTGTTTATATCTGATATCCACAGGAGTCTAAGCCTTACCCGTGGTCATTGTTTTTGTGTTCTGGAGGTTACTAGTTTGGAGAGCAAATCCAGGAGATAGTCCTTGTTAGTCCTTGATAACAATGAGGTGCTAAAAGCATGTGACCACACGTTAACACTAAAAACTCTGAATTAACCCTCTGTACAGAATTCTGTACATAATTCTCATTAGCAATATGTTGCTCTACAAGGGAGACCAGTAGAGCCAGTAGTGCCAAAAAAAAAATTGTTTTAGTTTTATTTGTTTTTTTATTTTTCCATTTATTCGTTATGATCGCAATTCAAAAAATCGTAAAAAGATGGAAATAAAGAAAAACGGAAATTGCAAAAAAAAAAAACGGAAATTTGGAAATGCAAAAAAAAAAAACTTATCTATTATTAATGTAATTTATTATTCATTATTATTATTCATTATTCATTTAGATAGGGCATTCGTTATTTTAGATAATTCGTAACTTCATAACTTCGGATTAATTTATTATTCGTTACGTTCACTAACAGCCACATTTTAAAGGAAATTCCAACAAATTTAATAGCTACTAATAGTTAAGTTATTATTAGTTAGTTATTTCAGATTTTCACATTTTTAGGTTTTCGATTTTCCGAATTTCTGTTTATTTTCCGAATTTCTGATTTTTTTAAAACATTTTTAGAATTTCCGATTTTTTTTTTTTTTAATCTATGATTTTTTTTTGAATTTCCGAATTTTGGAATATTTGAATTTACGAATATTTGGAAAATTTTGTTAAATCGGTTTTCGGTTATTTCGTAAACAAATTGCACATGTCTAGAGACCAGCTTAGCCACACTCTTAGGGTCTGTGTGCCTAACGCACCACTATATCTTAATGGGCAAAGCTATGTTGTAACTGTCCCAGACCACTGGCTTCACAATCTGAGCAAGGTTTAACACCTCCAATTGTAACCACTTGTTTGTAAAATGAAACAAATCACACATCTGAGACCTTGTGGGCTTTCTCAGGTCATATTTTCATGAGAATACACTATGCCAGGGGTGCCCAACAATGTGACCCGCAGCATCCTCTGATGTGGACCGCCGCCTCCTGCTCTGGGATGACCGGTCGTCATGCCCAAATTGCGGGTTTCTGACCCACCATCCCTGACCACCCGTGTAAGGGAAACAGAGACAGTGCTAAAGGAAGCAGAGCCAATATTTCCTATCACAGCGAAGCAATACCAAATGTACTCCGCCTGTAACAGGAGCGATACAGGAAGTATCAGCTCTGCTCTCTACTGCAGCCACATGCTTCCTCTAGCACTGGCTCCTGTCACACTGATGCTCGGGGATGGTGGGTTGGGAACAAACCAGAAATACCCACCAAAAGTACCCACTAGCAGTACCAGCCAGCAATACCCACAAGCAGTACCCACCAACAGTACCCACCAACAGTACCAGCCAGCAGTACCAGCCAGTACCAATCACCAGTACCCGCCACCAGTACCCACCAGCAGTACCAGCCAGCAGTGCCAACCAGCAGTACCCACTAGCAGTACCAGCTAGCAGTACCCACCAGCAGTACCTGCCAGCAGTACCCACCAGCAGTACCAGCAAGCAGTATCCACCAGCAGTACCAGCCAGCAGTACCCACCAGCAGTACCCACCAACAGTACCAACCAGAAGTAACAGCCAGCAGTACCAGCCAGCAGTACTCACCAGCAGTACCAGCCAGCAGCACCCACCAGCAGTACTAGCCAGCAGTACCCACCTGTAGTACCAGCCTTCAGTGCCAGCCAGCAGTACCAGCCCTGGAGGACAGCCAAAAGCAGCCACAAGCCATACCAACATGGGGGACAGCAGCATCCAGCGATACCTGAGGGAACCCTGAGGAAGAAGTGAAGATTGAGGTCAGTTGATGTGTGGGTAAACCGCAGTGCATTAGTGTGAAAGCAGCCTTAGGCCCCTTTCACGCGATCACTCCGATCGGGTCCGCCAGTCTGTTTTTTAGGTGGACCCAATCAGGCCCTCCATTCACCTCTATCAAGCAGCATATGTAAACAGACTTGTGTCTGTTTACACCTGCCTATCTCCAATCTGATCCACTTAAAAAAACACAAGGGGATCTGTCCCCTTCTGTCTGAGATCAGAGGGCCTGTAGAGTAGAGCGGGCTGTGTCTGCTCTGCATATGCCCATTGTGGCTACAGGATGGCACACTCCTCCTCTTAACTCGCTGAGCTCGGTTACCATTCCATGTTGCCAGCACACAGCACAGACACTTCCCCATCCTGGGCTGTTCTCACCCCATGCTCCTCTCCATTAAGGAAATGGCTCACAGCTTCTCCCCAGCCAATGGGAACAGAGGGGTGTAGACTGTGGAAGGCAAAGTGGAAGCCCAGTACTGGAGCATGGCTGTGGGGCCCTAGGGAAGATCGGAGCTGGACTTTGTGGAGGATATGATAATATGACAGGGAGGCTGCAGGGGCCCCCTGGAGCTAGGGGAGGGGGTGCGATTGTGACCCCTGCAAACCCTTATGCTACACCCATGTACCCATCATTTTTTAATTAATAGTCAAAGGTGAGATTTTCAACAGCAGTAGATAGAGCACATATTTTCAATGAACCAGGTTCATTCCAGATAGACAGATACATATACACAGTTCATACATAGATACAACACATACATAGATGCATAGACACGTAGATTTTTGCGGTCAACTTGTTTTACGCAATATCAATTACACCACATACACAATAAACCCCCATTAATATCAACAGATAAATAAAATGTACACGTAAAAAGAACAGTGTAAAACAATTGCTCTTTTTCTAGCAGGGATTAAAAGGATTGACTTCATTTGCAGATGAGCATTGTAATTTATACAGTAATTTGTATTTTATTACCTTTTATTACATTTTTCACAGTACAAAAAAGCACTGCAACGACAGTTCAACAATATGACCACAGCACCGAACAGCCTTCAAAATCGCCCAGAGGAGGTCAGCACAATTTACTGTGCATTTTCAATTAATTTAATGGAAATTATATGCTTTTTACTGAAAATGTAATACAGTCTACACTAGGTCCGCAGAAGCAGAAAATAGCCAAGTGTCTAATAATAAATACTGCTCATTAGAATTCCAATTGTTAGAAAGACTTCTATTCTAGCACTGGTACATAATGTAACTAATTCAAAAGCCCCTTGATCTATTTTCTAAATTAAGGATGGTTTGCAAGTCCTAGGCTCTTGATGACTTAACAGAGCCACAACTATTAGAAAGTTCAAACATTAATCATGTAAGAGGTCACAATGGCTCCATCCCTCTGACTTTAAGCCATCAAATGATATTATGCTATTAGAGATGTGCTACATACTTTAAAATATCACTGATTGGTCTCCTTTTTTTCTTTTGTAACAATCAGTTTTCCACAGTGCAGTGGCTAAAAGGAAAAGCGGATTAGCAGAAAAAATTGTAAAAACACATTGACTAACGATGTTTAATGCTCAATTTTTTCAGTTACATATTTGTATCTTTTTAATTTATCATATTAACCCAGTTAATGAATACCTGAGTACAGTCGGTGCTTTTCATGTCAGAGAATAGAGATAGGTACTTATGTCCCCTCCCATGGCCACCCTTGTCTCTGTCTCCTCCTCTTGTCCCAGCACCCCCTTTTTGAGAATACAATACCCTAAAAGGATGAGCAGGGAGATATATCTATTTTCACGTCACTCTAAGGTTTGCTTCACATCTGTGCTGTGCAATAGTGATGAGCCGAACACCCCTGGGTTCGGTTCGCACCAGAACCCGCGAACGGACCGAAAGTTCGCACGAACATTAGAACCCTATTAAATACAATGGATGCGAACGTTCGGATTCTAAAGTGCTAATTATAACGACTATTATCCATGTTATTGTCCGAAACAGAGTTTGGGAACCCGGGTTCTGCACCAGGGGACATGTATCAATGCAAAATGAAGTTTTAAAAACGGACGTTTTCCGGGAGCAGTCATTTTAATGATGCATAAAGTGAAAAAAAAAAAGTCAAATATTCCTTTAAATATTGTACCTGGGGGGTGTCTAAAGTATGCCTGTGAAGTGCCACGTGTTTCCCGTGTTTAGAACTGTCCCTGCACAAAATGGCATTTCTAAAGGAAAAAAAGCCATTTAAAACTGCTTGCGGCTTTAATGCAATGTCTGGTCCCGGTAATATGGATGAAAATCTTTAGGAAAAATGGCATAGCTACCCCATCAACCCCCCCCACCCCTACCCCAGCCCATTACCAGCCCCTTTGGGTCTTGTATGGATATTAAGGGGAACCCCGCACACAAAATAAAAAAGGCCCTATATACTCTGAACAGCCGTATACAGGCGGTGCATACAAGACAGGGACTGTAGGTTTGTTCTTATGTATAATCTGTTTGTAATTTTGAACAGCTGCATTGTTTAAGTGTAGTTCCATGCCAAATTCCTTTTTTTTAGCTTTTTGGAAAACATAGGGAACGGTTATCACCCCTGTCACATTTTTTTTTGCTGTCTGTGCCCCTGTTCAGAACATTTCACCTCACTTTGCGTCCCAATGACAACTGTTTTTGAAATGTGGTGTTTTTATTGAAACAAGTATTGGTGATAAAGCATCAGTAGAGAGGAGACACCTTTCTCCCATATTAATTCTTACAGGAGAGAATTTTCCTTCCAAGGGGTAGATTTCCTCTCACTTCCTGTTGTCTTCTTCCGTTTGCAAGTAGTAGTCGTTTGTAAGTTGGATGTTTGAAAGTAGGGACCTGCCGTATATACTCTGCAGAAATTGGCCCCTTAGGTGTTGGTGTTGGCACAACACTGAAAGCACTCACAGTTATTCTTGGTGGGTGCTGGAACGCCCTGCTGTCAACTATTATATCAGGAATTGTAATAACATATAATTGTTGATCAGTGGTAGTAAAAATTGGGCCTTTGATGGTGGTGCTGGTGCCACAACACTGTAAGGCCTGACAGTTACTCTTGGTGGGCGCAGCAATGGGCCCTGCTGTGAATTATTAGATCAATAATTATAATTGCATGCCCCATGTTGAACAGGGGCTGAAAAATTGGGCCTTTGGTGGTGGTGGTGGTGGTGGTGGTGTTGACACAACACTGTAAGGCCTGACAGTTACTCTTGGTGGGCGCAGCAATGGGCCCTGCTGTGAATTATTAGATCAATAATTATAATTGCATGCCCCTGTTGAACAGGGGCTTAAAAATTGGGCCTTAGGCACTGGTGGCACAACACTGCAACCCCTCACAGATACTGTACTTGGAACACAGCAATGAGGCCTGTTGCAAAGTATTGCATCAAAAATTGTAATTACACGCCCCTGTTAAACAGGGGCTGAAAAATTGGGCCTTAGGCACTGGTGGCACAACACTGCAACCCCTCACAGATACTGTACTTGGAACACAGCAATGAGGCCTGTTGGAAAGTATTGCATCAAAAATTGTAATTACACGCCCCTGTTAAACAGGGGCTGAAAAATTGGGCCTTAGGCACTGGTGGCACAACACTGCAACCCCTCACAGATACTGTACTTGGAACACAGCAATGAGGCCTGTTGCAAAGTATTGCATCAAAAATTGTAATTACACACCCCTGTTAAACAGGGGCTGAAAAATTGGGCCTTAGGCACTGGTGGCACAACACTGCAACCCCTCACAGATACTGTACTTGGAACACAGCAATGAGGCCTGTTGCAAAGTATTGCATCAAAAATTGTAATTACACGCCCCTGTTAAACAGGGGCTGAAAAATTGGGCCTTAGCCACTGGTGGCACAACACTGCAACCCCTCACAGATACTGTACTTGGAGCACAGCAATGAGGCATGTTGCAAAGTATTGCATCAAAAATTGTAATTACACGCCCCTGTTAAACAGGGGCTGAAAAATTGGGCCTTAGCCACTGGTGGCGGCACCCATAAACCAAAATGATCTTCCAAGCTATCATCATTAATCGGATCATTGAGGAGGAGGAGGAGGATAGCTAGTCAACATAACAGCACAGGAACTCAGCATCAGCATCAGTCTTGAAGGGATGTGACATTTTAAAATCAATTAGTCTGTTATATCAGCATCAGGTGTGTGGTAGCTGGTGGTGATCCAAGACTGGTTCATCTTGATGAAAGTCAGTCGATCAACCGAGTCGGTGGACAGGCGCACCCTGTGATCCGTGACAAATCCTCCAGCAGCACTGAATGTGCGTTCTGAAAGAACGCTGGATGCAGGACAGGCCAGTAGCTCAATTGCATACTGTGCAAGCTCTGGCCAGTGATCCATCCTCAAGACCCAGTAAGCCAGAGGATTTTCGGTGGGGAAGGTGTCCAAGTCTGACCTTGCCCCTAGGTATTCCTGCACCATGTATATCAGACGCTGGCGATGGTTGCTGGAACCAATCATACTTTGGGGCTGCGGACTAAAGAATTGTCTGAACGCATCGGTCAGACGGCCACCTTCCCCACCGCTCCTTCTTTGACTGCCCGAAGCCTCAGCAACTCGTTGTCCAGGACCAGGAGTTTGTAACCTCCCAGTCTCTGGGAACGCGTTGCACAGACCTTTCTGCAAGGCCTCCCGGAGTTGTCTCATCCTCTGCTCCCTCTGTGACGGTAAGATAAGGTCCGCAACCTTACCCTTGTACCGTGGATCAAGGAGAGTGGCCAGCCAGTAATGGTCCCTCTCCTTGATCCGAAGAATACGAGGATCCTTCCACAGACTTTGCAGGATCAGGGAGGCCATGCAGCGTAGGTTAGCTGAGGCATTCAGTCCGGAGTCCTCTGGGTCACTAAGGACGACATGATCCGCAGCCACCTCCTCCCAGCCACGTACAAGTCCACTGGTTTCTTGGGACTGTAAATCATCCCTAAAAGACTGCTGCTGATGATGCTGAGTGCCAGCCTCCACCTCCATGCTGACACAATCCTCCTCCTCCTCCTCTTCCTGTGCGATGGGTGGGACAGAAGGAACACTGTCTGGGTAAAGGGGGCCTTGAGAGGCAAGGAAGTCCTCCTCTTCCTGCCTCTGTTCTGCCTCAAGTGCCCTGTCCATTATTCCACGCAGCGTGTGCTCCAACAGGTGGACAAGAGGTACAGTGTCACTGATGCATGCACTGTCACTGCTCACCATCCTCGTGGCCTCCTCAAATGGTGCCAGGACAGTGCATGCATCCCTGATCATGCCCCACTGGCGTGGTGAAAAAAAACCAAGCTCCCCTGACCCTGTCCTGGTGCCGTAGTCGCACAGGTACTCATTGATAGCCCTCTGCTGCGTGTGCAGCCGCTGCAGCATGGCCAACGTTGAGTTCCACCTGGTGGGCATGTCACATATAAGGCGGTTCTTGGGCAGGTTCAACTCCTTTTGCAGCTCAGCCAGGCGAGCACTGGCATTATAAGATCTGCGGAAATGCACACAGACTTTCCTGGCCTGCCTCAGGACATCCTGTAAGCCCGGGTACCTGCCCAAGAACCGCTGCACCACCAGGTTAAGGACGTGAGCCATACAGAGCACATGGGTCAGTTGTCCCTGTCGGAGGGCGGAGAGGAGGTTGGTGCCATTGTCGCAAACCACCATTCCTGGCTTAAGCTGGCGTGGCGTCAACCACCTCTCGGCCTGCCCCTGCAGAGCAGACAGGACCTCTGCCCCAGTGTGGCTCCTGTCCCCCAAACACACCAGCGCAAGCACGGCATGGCATCTTTTTGCCTGCGTACTTGCGTAGCCCCTTGAACGCCTACGGAGCACCGCTGGTTCCGAGGACAAACCACAGGAAGAGGCCATGGAGGAAGAAGAAGAGGAGGGGGTGGAGGAGAGAGGTGTGTCACAACCAGTAGTAGCATTTTGGAGGCGTGGCGGTGGAACAACCTCCAACACTACTGCACCTTGTCCTGCATCCTTCCCAGCTGCCAAAAGAGTGACCCAATGGGCCGTGAAAGAAAGGTAACGTCCCTGTCCATGCCTGCTGGACCATGAGTCAGTGGTAATATGCACCTTACCGCTGACCGCCCTGTCCAGCGAGGCCAAGACATTGCCTTCCACATGCCTGTAGAGAGCCGGAATCGTCTTCCGTGCAAAAAAGTGGCGTTTGGGAACCTGCCACTGAGGAACCGCACATTGCACAAACTCACGGAAGGGGGCCGAGTCTACCAACTGAAAAGGCAGCAGTTGAAGCGCTAGCAATTTAGCCAAGCTAGCATTCAATCGCTGGGCATGTGGATGGCTGGGAGTGAACTTCTTTCGACGGTCCAGCAGCTGGGGCAGGGAAATTTGCCTGCTAGAATCGGACGTTGGTGTACTGCTAGCAGAGTGCCCGCAAGTACTTGGCTGTGACACACCTAATTCTACACCTTCATTCCTCTCAGAGCAGGTTTCAGAGAGGACTGAAGGTATAGTGGGGTTGGAGATCCCAGCTGATGCGGTGCAAGAAGAGGTCAGCTTTGTTCTTTGGTGTGGGTCTTTAAGGTAGGCTTGCCAACGAGCTGCATGGCAGGTCAACATATGTCTGATCAAGCATGTGGTGCCCAAGCGGCTGATGTTTTGGCCACGCGATATACGCTTGAGACATATGTTGCAAACAGCAGCTGTGCGATCTGATGCACTCGCCTCAAAAAAGGCCCACACCAAAGAACTTTTTGAATGACGGGCAGAGGCAGCGCCCTGCACAGGCGGAGCTCTGCGGTGTGATTCCGTCGGTGTGCTGCCCATACGCTGGCCACTCAAGGGCATCCTGCCTCGTTGGAGATGTGCCTCCTCCTCATCCTCCTCCTCCTCCTCTCTCCTATTAGGCACCCACGTGGAGTCAGTGACCTCATCATCCCCTCCCTCCTCATCACTGGAGCCAATCTGGCAGTATGCTGCAGCTGCTGGAGCATGACTACCAGATTGGTGTCCTTCTTGAGCATCCCCTCTCTCTGCTCTCACGCTACTGCCTTCCTCTAGCTGGGTATCATCATCAGATCCTTCGAAACGCTGGGCATCCTCCTGGAGCATGTACCCAACACTGTGCTCAAACAGTTCGGGGGACTCCTCAGGAGTAGGGATGAGCTTCGTGTTCGAGTCGAACATACGTTCGACTCGAACATCGGCTGTTCGATCGTTCGACGAAGATCGAACGATTTGGGCCGTTCGCGCCAAATTCGAGTGACGCGAACGGCCCACAATGCACTACGCCATCGCAGTGTCATCCAGGCGCTGTGATTGGCCAAGCATGCACTGTGACCCCGCATGCTTGGCCAATCACAGCGCCGGCAGCGAGGAGAGCAATGATTGGCCACAGGCAGGATGCCTGTGGCCAATTATTGCTGAGGGTGTTTAGTACACGCCCCACACTATAAAAGGCCGCCAGCACGGCGGCCTAGTGCAGTGTGTTCTGGAGCAGGGATAGAGCAGCATAGGCAGGGACAGTGACTTTTATTTCTTTCTTGCTTAACCTGGATTCCTTTAGTTTAGGGAAAGAGAAGGATAGGTAGGGAGAGTGTCAGTGTGTTTTGTGCTTGTGCTATATTGTGCTTAAAAAAAACATTTTTTCTAGGGACAGAAAACTGTAGGTAGGGAGAGTGTGTCAGTTTCTTTCACTGTCAAAGTCCTTGTTTCCAGGGACCTGGAAGGACAGTGAGTGAATTCTCCTTGTGCTAAATTGTGCTTAAAAAAAACATTTTTTCTAGGGACAGAAAACTGTAGGTAGGGAGAGTCTGTCAGTTTCTTTCACTGTCAAAGTCCTTGTTTCCAGGGACCTGGAAGGACAGTGAGTGAATTCTCCTTGTGCTAAATTGTGCTTAAAAAAACCATTTTTTCTAGGGACAGAAAACTGTAGGTAGGGAGAGTGTGTCAGTTTCTTTCACTGTCAAAGTCCTTGTTTCCAGGGACCTGGAAGGACAGTGAGTGAATTCTCCTTGTGCTAAATTGTGCTTAAAAAAAACATTTTTTCTAGGGACAGAAAACTGTAGGTAGGGAGAGTGTGTCAGTTTCTTTCACTGTCAAAGTCCTTGTTTCCAGGGACCTGGAAGGACAGTGAGTGAATTCTCCTTGTGCTAAATTGTGCTTAAAAAAAACATTTTTTCTAGGGACAGAAAACTGTAGGTAGGGAGAGTGTGTCAGTTTCTTTCACTGTCAAAGTCCTTGTTTCCAGGGACCTGGAAGGACAGTGAGTGAATTCTCCTTGTGCTAAATTGTGCTTAAAAAAAACATTTTTTCTAGGGACAGAAAACTGTAGGTAGGGAGAGTGTGTCAGTTTCTTTCACTGTCAAAGTCCTTGTTTCCAGGGACCTGGAAGGACAGTGAGTGAATTCTCCTTGTGCTAAATTGTGCTTAAAAAAAACATTTTTTCTAGGGACAGAAAACTGTAGGTAGGGAGAGTGTGTCAGTTTCTTTCACTGTCAAAGTCCTTGTTTCCAGGGACCTGGAAGGACAGTGAGTGAATTCTCCTTGTGCTAAATTGTGCTTAAAAAAAACATTTTTTCTAGGGACAGAAAACTGTAGGTAGGGAGAGTGTGTCAGTTTCTTTCACTGTCAAAGTCCTTGTTTCCAGGGACCTGGAAGGACAGTGAGCGAATTCTCCTTGTGCTAAATTGTGCTTAAAAAAAACATTTTTTCTAGGGACAGAAAACTGTAGGTAGGGAGAGTCTGTCAGTTTCTTTCACTGTCAAAGTCCTTGTTTCCAGGGACCTGGAAGGACAGTGAGTGAATTCTCCTTGTGCTAAATTGTGCTTAAAAAAAACATTTTTTCTAGGGACAGAAAACTGTAGGTAGGGAGAGTGTGTCAGTTTCTTTCACTGTCAAAGTCCTTGTTTCCAGGGACCTGGAAGGACAGTGAGTGAATTCTCCTTGTGCTAAATTGTGCTTAAAAAAAACATTTTTTCTAGGGACAGAAAACTGTAGGTAGGGAGAGTGTGTCAGTTTCTTTCACTGTCAAAGTCCTTGTTTCCAGGGACCTGGAAGGACAGTGAGTGAATTCTCCTTGTGCTAAATTGTGCTTAAAAAAAACATTTTTTCTAGGGACAGAAAACTGTAGGTAGGGAGAGTGTGTCAGTTTCTTTCACTGTCAAAGTCCTTGTTTCCAGGGACCTGGAAGGACAGTGAGTGAATTCTCCTTGTGCTAAATTGTGCTTAAAAAAAACATTTTTTCTAGGGACAGAAAACTGTAGGTAGGGAGAGTGTGTCAGTTTCTTTCACTGTCAAAGTCCTTGTTTCCAGGGACCTGGAAGGACAGTGAGTGAATTCTCCTTGTGCTAAATTGTGCTTAAAAAAAACATTTTTTCTAGGGACAGAAAACTGTAGGTAGGGAGAGTGTGTCAGTTTCTTTCACTGTCAAAGTCCTTGTTTCCAGGGACCTGGAAGGACAGTGAGTGAATTCTCCTTGTGCTAAATTGTGCTTAAAAAAAACATTTTTTCTAGGGACAGAAAACTGTAGGTAGGGAGAGTGTGTCAGTTTCTTTCACTGTCAAAGTCCTTGTTTCCAGGGACCTGGAAGGACAGTGAGTGAATTCTCCTTGTGCTAAATTGTGCTTAAAAAAAACATTTTTTCTAGGGACAGAAAACTGTAGGTAGGGAGAGTGTGTCAGTTTCTTTCACTGTCAAAGTCCTTGTTTCCAGGGACCTGGAAGGACAGTGAGTGAATTCTCCTTGTGCTAAATTGTGCTTAAAAAAAACATTTTTTCTAGGGACAGAAAACTGTAGGTAGGGAGAGTGTGTCAGTTTCTTTCACTGTCAAAGTCCTTGTTTCCAGGGACCTGGAAGGACAGTGAGTGAATTCTCCTTGTGCTAAATTGTGCTTAAAAAAAACATTTTTTCTAGGGACAGAAAACTGTAGGTAGGGAGAGTGTGTCAGTTTCTTTCACTGTCAAAGTCCTTGTTTCAAGGGACAGAGAAGGACACCTGAAGGTAGCCCTTATTGCTTTTTTCCCATCTCCCTGCAGGCCATCTATTAGAATGTCTGGAAGGCAAACAAGGAGAGGCAGACAGTCAGGAGGCAATAAAAGAGGGCAAGCAGGCTCTGTGTCTGGGGGCAACAGTGCTGGTCGTGGACGCGGTGCATTGTCATCAGCACATGGCCATGGGACACGCTTGTCCTTCTTTTCGGCAGCTGGACATGTTGAGCCACATCATGCCGAAGAACAGAATAGCACACTGACACTTTCCCTCACTGTCCTACTCTGTCCCTCCCTACAAACAAGATTTAGCACAGAATAGCACACTGATAGTTTACACGAGTGTCCTTCTCTGTCCCTAAACTCAAGGATTTCAAATATGGAACAGCAAAATTGGTTTAGAACAGAATAGCACACTGACACTTTCCCTCACTGTCCTACTCTGTCCCTCCCTACAAACAAGATTTAGCACAGAATAGCACACTGATAGTTTACACGAGTGTCCTTCTCTGTCCCTAAACTCAAGGATTTCAAATATGGAACAGCAAAATTGGTTTAGAACAGAATAGTACACTTACACTTTCCCTCACTGTCCTACTCTGTCCCTCCCTACAAACAAGATTTAGCACAGAATAGCACACTGATAGTTTACACGAGTGTCCTTCTCTGTCCCTAAACTCAAGGATTTCAAATATGGAACAGCAAAATTGGTTTAGAACAGAATAGCACACTGACACTTTCCCTCACTGTCCTACTCTGTCCCTCCCTACAAACAAGATTTAGCACAGAATAGCACACTGATAGTTTACACGAGTGTCCTTCTCTGTCCCTAAACTCAAGGATTTCAAATATGGAACAGCAAAATTGGTTTAGAACAGAATAGCACACTGACACTTTCCCTCACTGTCCTACTCTGTCCCTCCCTACAAACAAGATTTAGCACAGAATAGCACACTGATAGTTTCCACGAGTGTCCTTCTCTGTCCCTAAACTCAATGATTTCAAATATGGAACAGCAAAATTGGTTTAGAACAGAATAGCACACTGACACTTTCCCTCACTGTCCTACTCTGTCCCTCCCTACAAACAAGATTTAGCACAGAATAGCACACTGATAGTTTACACGAGTGTCCTTCTCTGTCCCTAAACTCAAGGATTTCAAATATGGTTCAGCAAAATTGGTTTAGAACAGAATAGCACACTGACACTTTCCCTCACTGTCCTACTCTGTCCCTCCCTACAAACAAGATTTAGCACAGAATAGCACACTGATAGTTTACACGAGTGTCCTTCTCTGTCCCTAAACTCAAGGATTTCAAATATGGTTCAGCAAAATTGGTTTAGAACAGAATAGCACACTGACACTTTCCCTCACTGTCCTACTCTGTCCCTACAAACAAGATTTAGCACAGAATAGCACACTGACACTTTCCCTCACTGTACCTCTCTGTCCCTACAAACAAGGTTTAGCACAGAATAACACACTGACACTCTCCCTACCTATCCTTATTTGTCCCTAAACACAAGGAATCCAGGATTAGTAAAGGAAAAAAAATGACACTGTCCCTGCCTATGCTTCTCTTTCCCTGCTCCGGAACACACTACACAAGGCCGCCGCGCTGGCGGCCTTTTATAGTGTGGGGCGTGTACTAAACCCCCTCAGCAATAATTGGCCACAGGCATCCTGCCTGTGGCCAATCATTGCTCTCCTCGCTGCCGGCGCTGTGATTGGCCAAGCATGCGGGGTCACAGTGCATGCTTGGCCAATCACAGCGCCTGGATGACACTGCGATGGCGTAGTGCATTGTGGGCCGTTCGCGTCACTCGAATTTGGCGCGAACGGCCCAAATCGTTCGATCTTCGTCGAACGATCGAACAGCCGATGTTCGAGTCGAACGTATGTTCGACTCGAACACGAGGCTCATCCCTACTGTGCAACACAAGTACCGGTACATTGCGTACTGCATTCAAAATGAATGTCACTGCAATTCTTTAACCCATGCTGGCCTGAAGAGCTGTTGCTATTTTGTCATGACCATGATGACCGTTGCATACATGTGAAAAGGGGAAGAAAAAGTAGGATTTTTAAAACAGCTTACCTGTAAAATCCTTTTCTTGGAGTACATCACGGGACACAGAGCAGCATAGTCATTACTATGTGGGTTATATAGAATTACCTTCAGGTGCTGGCACTGGCAACTTCCAAAACAGGAAGTACCCTCCCCTATATAAGCCCCTCCCATCCGGGAGTACCTCAGTTTTGTAGCAAAGCAATACGTGTCCCCAAAAGAGGGGTGGGAGCTCTGTGTCCCGTGATGTACTCCAAGAAAAGGATTTTACAGGTAAGCTGTTTTAAAAATCCTACTTTCTTGTTCATACATCACGGGACACAGAGCAGCATAGTCATTACTATGTGGGACGTCCCAAAGCAATGCCACATGAGGGGGGGGATACACCATACATAAGCTGGGCGCCATCAGGCATGAGGATCTTTTGCGGCCTGCAACACACTGCGCCCAAAGGCGACATCCTCCTGACTTCTAACGTCCACCTGGTAGAACCTAGTAAACGTGTGTACTGAAGACCATGTTGCGGCCTTACAAATTTGCGCCAGGGAGGCCTGGTGATGCACTGCCCATGAAGTTCCAACTGCTCTCGTGGAGTGCGCCCTAACTTTGAACGGAGGCGGTCTACTTCTCAAGCCATAGGCTTGTATTATGACCTGTCGAATCCACTTGGCTAAAGTAGATTTTGATGCTGCCTGACCCTTTCTGGGGCCTTCCGGCAGAACAAACAAAGAATCCGTTCTACGAATCTGAGCAGTGGCTTTTAGATAAGCTTTAACTGCTCTTACTACATCCAAAGAATGCAATAACTTTTCCTCTACCGAGCTTGGTTTGGGGAAAAAAGAAGGAAGAACCACATCCTGGTTCAAGTGAAACCTCGATACCACCTTAGGAAGAAAGGCTGGGTGAGGACGTAATACTACTCTGTCCTTATGGATAACCAGATATGGCTCTTTACAGGACATGGCGGCTAATTCCGACACTCTTCTAGCCGAGCATATGGCTACTAAAAATATCAATTTCCTGGTGAGTAGAACCAAGGAAATGTGCCGCAAAGGTTCAAATGGCTGCTTCTGCAGAACCGACAGAACCAAATTTAGATCCCATGGGCATATGGGAGCCTTAATCGGTGGAATAATACGAGTCACACCTTGCATAAAGGATTTGACAAGTGAATGCATAGCCAGGGGCCTTTGAAATAGTATTGACAAGGCCGAAACCTGGCCCTTGATAGTACTTAAGGCAAACTTCCTGTCTACAGCCCACTGCAGGAAGTCCAGAATTCTGCCTATAACGTACTTACGTGGATGCCATTTTCTGGCCTCGCACCAAGTGATGTACGCCTTCCAAACTCTATAGTAGATCTGCCTGGATACAGGCTTCCTGGCATTGATTATAGTTGATACCACAGAGTTAGAGAGACCTCTCTTCTTTAGGATGTGGGATTCAATAGCCAGGCCGTTAAACTTAGAGTTAGTAAGGAAGGGTGGTATATCGGTCCTTGCGAAAGCAGGTCCGGACGACGTGGAAGGGTCCAAGGACTCCCCACAGACATTTTGATGATCTCCGCGTACCAGGCCCTTCGGGGCCACGCTGGAGCCACCAGGATTACCGGCTTCTTCTCCAACCTGACTCTGCGAAGGAGTCGAGGCAACAATTGTAGCGGAGGGAATGCATATATCAGTCTGAACTGATCCCAAGGGAACACCAGAGCATCCGAGCCGCAAGCGAGGGGATCCCTTGTCCGGGAGACAAATCTGTCCACCTTTGCGTTGAATCTGGATGCTAGCAGATCTACATCCGGTGTTCCCCACCGCTGACATATTGCTCGGAAGACCTCGGGATGAAGGGACCATTCCCCTGGGCATAACTGTTGGCGACTCAGAAAGTCCGCCTTCCAATTCTCCACCCCTGGAATGAAGACAGCTGATATACATGGGACATGCTTTTCTGCCCATTCCAGGATGTGACTTACTTCCCTCTGGGCTGCACGACTCCTGGTGCCTCCCTGATGATTGATATATGCCACTGCTGTGGCATTGTCTGATTGAATTCTGACAGGGGACCCTTGGAGTCTGGATGTCCAGGCTACTAGGGCGTACCGGGCTGCTCGTACCTCTAAGAGATTGATGGGCAGGGTTTTTACTACATTTGACCATCTGCCCTGGAGAGACCATTGCTCCAGTACTGCCCCCCAGCCTATAAGGCTGGCATCTGTAGTGACCACCTTCCAAGATATCGGGCTGAAGGGTTTTCCCTTCTGGAGATTCTGGGGGATCAACCACCAGCAGAGACTCTTCCGAACGGAAGGGGACAAAGCCATCGGGAAGTCTAGAGCCTGAACTTTTCCGTTCCAGGCTGACAATATGGCCCTTTGTAAATTCCTTGAGTGGAATTGGGCGTATGGCACAGCTTCGAATGATGCTACCATCTTTCCTAGCAGCCTCATGCACAGGCGTATGGACGGCTGTCTTTTTGCACAAAGCAGACGGACCAAGGCCCTCAAAGAGGATACCTTGTCTAGAGGTAAGAAAATCTTCCTCTGGTCTGAATCCAGCCGTAGCCCTAGATATACCAGGTTTTTCACTGGCTGTAGGGCTGACTTGTCCAGGTTGATGACCCAACCGTGAGACTCTAGATACTTGATTGTATCGACAATTACCACTTCTAGCTTGGCAACTGAGTGGTCCATCAACAACAGGTCGTCTAGGTATGCCATTATCGTTACACCCCGTGTTCTTAGATCGGCCAACAGTGGGGCCAGAATTTTTGTGAACACTCGTGGTGCTGTGGCCAGACCGAATGGTAAGGCTCTGAACTGAAAATGGCGCCCTTCTACTGCAAAGCGTAGGAATTTTTGATGACCTGGAAAGATGGGAACATGCAAGTAAGCATCTTTGATGTCGATCGAGGCTAACCATTCCTCCCCTTGTAGGGCAGCGGTGACCGATCGGATCGACTCCATCCGGAAAGACCGGACGTTTAGAAATTTGTTTAGACTCTTTAGGTCCAATATGGGTCTTATGTCCCCGTTTGGCTTCGGGACTGTGAAAAGGTTTGAGTAGAAACCCAACCCCCACTCTTCCATAGGAACCTCCATAATTACTCCTTGGAGCAATAGTTGTTCTAACGCCAATAGGAGAGACCCTCTTTTCAGAGGGTCTCTTGGCATGCCTGACCACATAAAATGGGACGGAGGAGACTCTTTTAACTCCAACTTGTATCCCAGAGTTACTGCGGAGAGCACCCATCTGTCTTTGATCGTCTCCCGCCAGGTCTCTGCGAACAACTGAAGTCTTCCCCCCACCCGTTTGAGTGGGGGCAGCCCTTCATAGGCTTGACTTGGAGGCTGGTTTAGTACCTCTTCGGATCCAGGGCTTTTTATTACCCTGTGGCTGTCCCTGATTTTTACCTCCTGAGTTTGACCGAGGAGGCCGTCGGAACTGCTTAGTAGCAGACGTCGCAGGGATAGGAGAGGTAGTCCTCTTAAAAGATGGACCCCTAGACCTCTTTTTACTCGGTAAGAGAGTACTTTTACCACTGGAAATCTTCTGGATATACTTATCCAGGTCTTCGCCAAAAAGGCGTTCCCCATGAAATGGGAAGCTAACTAAGAGCTTCTTACAGGGAGCTTCAGCAGACCAGTTTTTGAGCCACAGAAGCCTACGCATATGTACCAAAGACAGCGTGAGGCGGGAGGCCTGATGGATAGAATCCTTGATGGCGTCAACCGCAAAGCATAATGCTCTAGGCAGATCAGCCAGAGCCTGGGCCTGCTGGTCTGGCAAATCCCTCAGGACCATTTTCATTTGATCCTTTAAAGCTTGGCAGATCCCAATAGCTGCCACTGCTGGCTGTGTAACAGCCCCTGCTGTGGAAAAAGCAGATTTTAATAAAGATTCCAATTTTTTATCCACTGGATCTTTGAACATTATCTACTGGACATGTCAGTGATTTGTTCACAGAAGAGATGGCTGCATTCACCGTAGGAACATTCCATCTCTGGGTGAACTTTTCCTCCATGGGATAGATCACCGGAAACCTTTTAGGCGGAACAAATAGTTTATCAGGATGTTCCCAGTCCTGGTATATAAGTCCTTCCAATAATGGATGTATTGGAAAGGAGCAATTAACCTGGGGAGCTTTTAGCGACCCCAATGAGGAGACAGCAGTAGTTGATGGTTCAACAAGAGGCATTTTAAATGCAGATCGAACCATGTCAGTTAGGGTCTGGACCCACAATCTTTCAGTCTGTGATGCTGAAAATGGTTCATCTACTGTCGATTCCTCAAAAACAGAGCTAACCTCCTCCTGATCCCCTTCAGGTAGGTCGGTCCCTTCCTGGGACTGTTGCTTTGCCAACAGGCACTCTAATGGAGGTGATGGAGATCTGGCGCGCTTTCTTTCCTGTAGAGAAGAAGCGATCAATGCAGCCAATCTCTGCTCCAATCCCTCCAGAGTTGAGGAAAAAACCTCCTCTGTTATATATGCAGGAGCAGGTGGACTGAGGACAGCCGCAGTACCTGGCACTCCCGGGGGTTCCTTATGGGTATTAACCTCTGATTTCTCAGGGGAGGAGGGTGCAGATGACTGCTCCAGATCCTCAGAGCCCGATGGAGACCCCCTACACTTCCTGAGAGGTATATCTCAGAGTTTTTTAGGCGGCATATTCCTTAGTTCAAAGCTGAGGTATTCCAGCCGCAATACACCCCTTACTGAAATAGTCTAATGCAATTTGCTGCTATGTACATCAGTGGGTGTCTACTAATGCGTCTTTCTGGGGATGCCTGTATCAACCGCCCGCTGTAAGCCCCTATACCATGCTACCAGCTCCTTTTCATGCTCTGTGTCCATAGCAAGCAGCGTGGACTGAGTCCTTTTATCTTGCTGGGACGCCCGCACATGCGCAGAAGCGCTGGGCGCACAGAGCGCGTCATCCGCCAGGCTCCGCCCCCTTTTTTGAAGCTAAACCTTATAAAAGGAAAGCATGTGTGCGCGCGCGCGCGTGCACGTGTGCGCTCTTGGCGCCATGTAGGGAGAGGAGCCAGGGTCCCTGTTTCACCAGGACTCGGGGATGGAAGGAAACTACTTGGCAGCATGACAGAGGAATGCAGCTTCCCTGATAGAGAGCTCACTCATCTGCCTGGACTTTCACCATGGAAGGAATAGTCCCAAGAAAAAAGACGTTCCACAGCGGCCTCTAGTGGACAAACACAGGTACCGCACCTTTTGTCTTTTTTTTTTTTTTTTTTTTTTTAAAACCTCCTTTATGAAAAAACATTTCCAGGTTTACAGTTTTTTTAAAACTTCCCTTATGAAAAAACATTTCTAGGATTACTTAGGCATATACAGCTATTAGCGGGAATACCCTTTAGGTAACAGGCAGAAAGACATATTAGGCTTGGGGGTCCCCTCAATAGAACCAAGTTCCTGAGGGGCCCCCACTTACCTTTTCCCCGCCGCAGGACTTTGTTTGGTCCACAGAAGCCCAAACTTCACCTCTCACGGCAGGCATTGTACTAGACCTTCAGGGACCGGGTTCCCAAGGATTCCACTCCCCTGGACCTGTATAGCACCCTGCACAGATAGCCTCTTGGTTTTGGGTATGACCAGAGCTCTGGATCCCAGGGTCCAGCCCTCCTAAGAGAGGCATTACAGGCAAAACCCTGCTCTTCTCTGCAAGGCCCGGGTACCGACCGTTTAGCTATGAAGCTTTTTTGGTCGGATCCGGAATAGCTTGCTAAGGCCCAGAGAACCTGTACACAAGCCCAGATGAATACATGTTAACCTTGGCCAACACCTTAGACACTGGCAAAAAACTGAGGTACTCCCGGATGGGAGGGGCTTATATAGGGGAGGGTACTTCCTGTTTTGGAAGTTGCCAGTGCCAGCACCTGAAGGTAATTCTATATAACCCACATAGTAATGACTATGCTGCTCTGTGTCCCGTGATGTATGAACAAGAAATTGCGCTCAGAATTAAGGGGTGGCAATTGTTGGGTGGCTCCAAATTGCCTGGATAACGGTCTCAAGCTGCCACTAACCTGATAAACATACTCAGTGAAACAAAAGAAAAAATATAAATAGTGGCGCTAAACCAAGGTTAAAAAACAAATAGTACCAATTTGACATACTAATTTGTCATACATACAGTGCATGAGACCCTTGTTAATAACGTGTCAAAAAATAAACAAACCTAAAAATATATAATTGACATATAACAAAAATCAATAAATTCCCTATATATGTGGTATAAATGTGAATAAACATGTGATACACTACACATATATCGCACTGAGCGTCAGTCTGCGTAATCAGAAAATCTGTCCAAAGCAAATATAAACTGAAACACCCGTGCATAAATCAAATCCAAAAAATTCCACAGTGCTTGTCTGAAGAGTGACATCCACCACCGAATACAGGTCAGCAGCTTACCGGATTAAATTGGTCCCCTATGACGGAGGACCTATAATCGCATCAAGGCAATCCCAGTTAGGTGGTAAGAATTCCTATATCCACCTCTTCAAACGAAACTCCCACAGCAAAAGGCAATCAGTATGACCGCAACAGTACCATGTAAAAGAGGAAAGGAATGCCTCGCTGGTGTAAAATCCTCCGATGGATCCTCCTCGCTCACTCCTGCAAGTCTGCTGCGCTTTCTGTCAGTCTCCCTCCTAGACTCGGATTCCTCCTCCGATCGCTGTTCCAGCAGGAGCTCCGCCTCTTCATACACACTCAGGGCTCCGCTAAGCTGCTGACCTGTATTCGGTGGTGGATGTCACTCTTCAGACAAGCACTGTGGAATTTTTTGGATTTGATTTATGCACGGGTGTTTCAGTTGCATACATGTAGCATTATAAAAATCTTTTTTTTTTTTTTTTTTTAGTGTAGCACCCTTCTAGTTTGGGTGCTAGTATGTACAGTATATAATTGCTTAGACCCCTTGCACCCTATTAGATTTTCTGCAGATTTTTGTCTTCAGATTTACCAAAACCATATAATATGAGGTCAAACGTTAAGAGTTTCAATTTGTATGCATTTAGGCAGGCCCTTGCACTACATAGTTTTTGTAAATCTGAAGACAAAAATCTGCAGAAAGTCTAATAGTGTGTATGGGGTCTTAGGGTAGTGTAATTTGCTCTTCCGCCTAATGGTGGGGCTAGAGGCAAATCTATCTTCAGCAGATCTGCTTAACAGAATGCCAGTGATGGCCCGTCCATTAGGGGCACACGGACCCCGCCCCCCCCCCCCCCCATCCAATGCGTCTGGCCCCACTACTCTACATGCAGACCTTGAACGCATAAATTCCAATGGGAGGGTGTCTTTTTTTTTTGTAGCACGTGATTAGAGCCAGAGTCTGTAATAGGCTGGCAGTGCACTGTTTGCCGCTCCCCCCCCCCCCCCACCAAGAATGCTGTAATTTATTACAGTAGTTAAGGCTGATCCTGTGTTCTGGTGCTGTTAAGTTTGCTTGGACTCCTCCCGCCTCCTAGAAACTAGTAGAGATTTCTAGAACATGGGTGGAAGTTAGGCAAATAGGCAGCATGAGTATGTAGCAGTCCCAGACAATTACAGGGAAGGTGCCCCTGAGCATTCTGGGATTGGCCTGTATAGTCAGGGTACATGTGATCTCTGGGTCCTTCACTGCCCAGATGGTGGACTGCAGTAGCTGGGGGTGAGGCATGCTTGCCACCACCCGCACTTGATGCCATGCGACCTCAGGTGGTCCTGAAGCTAAAGTAAGGGAGTGACCCTGGTGCTTCAGAAGAGCTGACTGAAAGGGAGCTATGCCTGGGGATCTGTTTGCAACTCCAGTGAGTACAGACCAATGATCTAGGGGTCTGTTCTTTTTGGCAACCCTTGTGAGCTAATATAGTCAGCCAATAGTCCAACTAAAGGGATCACTGGCTAGTTATCTGAAGAGCTTGTCCAGCTGTTGCTACTGCATGTGACTTTGCTCAGTTCTACTATTTTTGGACTGCCAAGCAGTCTGCCGCAACTGGCTTGTACCTGAAGAGCTCTGTCTACCTGTTCTGCTTTACAAGAGACTTTGCTCATGCTATTGATTTCTACATTGCTACAGAGGAGAAGTCTGCCATCTGCTCATCAGCAAGGAACTTCACCTACTACTCAATTCTACATCAGCCCTCAAGTTGTACATAGTTTTATTCCAGAGTATACTAGTACAAATCCCCTACCCTGTCCAAGTTCTCCAAATAAAACTACAAAAACAACATCCCCTAGCCTGGTCATTGACTACATCAAGAATAAGTGTATGTGTGCCTGGCTGCAGAAAATACCTTGCACCTGGCTGCCAGTGAAGTAGTGAGGACTGTCAGTGTAATACTTAAGCAGCTCCTACAGGGCTAGCGCTACACTAGATAAAGGAAAAAAAATTGGGACCTGATGGTTTGCTGGTCCTAGCAACCTACTGCATGTAAGCATTGCATTTCTACTGTACTACTGGAACTTATGTTTGATGTTGATGTGGAAAAGAGTCTTAATGAAAAAGCTGACTTTGAAGGTAAGTTTAACATTATTTTCCACTGCTAGTTACTGTACAGTAAACAAAAAGTTTAAGGAAAAACTTCTGTCACCTGATCCCTGTGCACCATAGCCCACATTTCTAATAGGTCAGAGCCTATAATTAGTTATTGTAAAATAGTTGTTAAAGCTGTAGTAAACTCTCCAGAAAAAATAAATGAATGGTCTCCCTGCAGGTTTAACTCATGACTTATGACAGACTTACCTACAAGCTGAACCCTCCAGTGCTGCGCCGTCATCACTCTCCCTGGTCTCTGGGGCTTCCATCTTAACCTGGTCCTTCGTGTAGGTTTCATATCTTCAGCCGCTTGTCCAGAGTAATTAATATACAGCACTCAGTAGTCAAGACTATGTAACGTATTGCAAAACATAGAACATACAGTGATCTGATATACCGTATTTTTCGCTCCATATGATGCACCCCCCAAAAATGGGGGGCAATGTCTGTGCGTCTTATGGAGCAAATATTGACCAGGCCCCCCCCATCACCGCCGCCACCGCCACCGCCATGTTAGAATACCGGACCAGCCACTCGGCTCCTCTGTGGCAGAAGAGAGGAAGAGTCCGAGTTAGTGGTGCAGCAGCGCCAGGCCAGCCTTTCAGTGAACGAGCACGGCCCAGATGCACGGCGCACGTCACACTGTGGGAGGAGCGAGTGCTGGCGGTCGCGCTGCTGTGCTGTGTACGTGAGCTGCCTGGACTGGACTGACTTCACAGCATCACACGAGGAATCCGAACCCCTGCAGAGCAAACTCATCACTGTAATCTTTGCATCAAGATTTATTATTTTAACGTTTTCTCTTTATGGTTGACCTGGGTTGAGGGAAGGGGGGAGGGGGTACTTTGGAGGTGTGGCTGGGGGCTTTGGAGGCCTAATGTACTGACCACTGGCTAAAAGTTCATGTGTACATACTGTAAAAACTAAAAGAGGTAGGAAAAAAAGATTAGCTGATATGTGACTAATGTGATATGTACTAGTTATTTAACCCATCCCATACTTCTCCTTTAAGTGGTTAAACAAGCAACAGGTCAGAAGCTGAATGGTTTCTATGCAGAATTTTGACTAATTTTGCCCTCTCTAGCTTCAGCAAGTAAACCCCAGTGACACATTGCTTCTAAAGAAATAGATGCTAGCATATAACTAAATATCTAACCAAAGGATAAAAAGTACCTGGTTCCAGCACTTATAACTACTTCTATGTTCATTTTCTGACTACTGGTATGTTGATTTTCTCAGAAAAGAAAACTTAGTTTAATGTCTCCAAAAAAATATAAAAAAGAGAAAAATGGATGTAAAGAGATGTTTTTTCAATGTATACGCAAAGAGCATTAACAATATCCTAGCATCAATATGCCAAGGGGGTGTCATAAAAGCAAATGGCCACTTGATGGCAACCAAGCACCATACAAATCAATGAGTAAAAAGGGAGCTTGAGAAAATGCCATGCCAAAAGAGTATAAAATTGTATGGATTTTTAATTTCTCCTCGAGGGGTTATACTGCCTGGATGGAAGACCCAGTGAGTTTCCCTAATACACAACTTCCATAATTTATCTCCTTGCGGCTAAATTCTGTTGTAAGATATTCATACCGAAGCCAGGAACATTTAAAAAGATTGCTTTGATGGGAATGCAAAAACAATTGACACACTGGGGTGGATTCACTAAAGGCAAGTAAACTGCACTTTGCAAGTGCAGTTGCTCTGAATTTCCCAAGAGCTTAGTAAATGTGGTAAAGCTTCACTTTGTAAAGAATATCCAATCAGGTGCTAGGAAAATATGTATATATAAACAAAAAAAACAGGATTTTTTGCATGCACATAATTGGAAGATGGAAATCAGCAGTGCTTTACCACATTTACAAAGCTCTGGGGAAAATGAGTGCAACTGAACTTACAAATTGCATAGTCTATTTGCTTCAGTAAACCCACCCCACTGTGTTCCATCTTCTTTTTACGGAAAAAGAAAATAAAGGTCTGGTGTGACCCCTCTGACACCTCCATCCCAAAAAGTACACAAAAAGACAAAAGAGGTCACCCTGGGACTTTGAACGAGGTGAGAGAGGTTTAGCCAATGTTCACAGCAAACAATGAGACAAAATCAATTTATTTGTTTCAAAGTGTTATGTAACGAAGCGGCAACAACAATGATTGTGAGTTACCCGGCATAATAGCCAATGTACACAGCACAGATGAAAGTAAATGTATAAAGATTTATTACAAATGTTATACATCAATGAGCAACAGTAAAACTTGAAAGTTGCTGGGCCAGTGGATACAATAAGGAAATAAAATGTACATACATATAAACAGGGAGATATGTAGACATAATGCAGACATCGATAATACCCAGCATGTACAGGCATAAAACAAGCATCAATGAAGCCCTACTAGTTTCACGAGACCCTGCTCGCTTCTTCAGGGGCGGATGCATAAATGTTGTATCTGCAATGTAAGTGATAAAATCAATAGATGTATGTTGTTAATAAATGGGGGCAGGCAGAATGATTGGCAAGAGAGGTCTGAAGAGGGACCTCATACTTACCGACGGGCTGAAATTAATTGCCAAACGCTGGATTTCAAGATAGCGGCCGTGTAGTGCATCCAGCTCGGGAGCTGAGGAGACGGAGGAAACAAAAGCCACAACAGGGGAACATCCGGAGGATCAGCATGGTCTGGATAGGGGTATTTCTCACTGCAGTTTCCACTAAGCCCCTTGAAATCATGTCTAGAAAATATCTGCAAGGATGCACATGTATCAGAAGGCATCATGGTTGCAAAATGAGCTTAATGTGTAAGGTTCTACTAGATAAGATTTAATCTATATATAAATGTGTAAATAAATGAATTACGCTTACTACAGTATGTTGGTATGAAGGACAATCTGAGATATGGGATATGGTATATACATGAATACAAACCAACATGGTTACAAAGTTGGTATGGGCAGGGAGACTACGGGACAATGTGGAAATGATATAAATATTACATGTGTAAAAGAACAAAGTAACAGGCCCAATGGGTGTCAAGAAAGTATGAAAGTTTGTACCTCAGTTTGTTCTTAAGGATGTGACTGCTCTATCCCACCATCAAGTTGTGAATCAAAGTCCCAGCCGTGCTGAACATACAGATGTACCCACAAGGGCCCAAAGGCTCCGCCCCCAGCGCCATGTACGGGCGGTGACACATAGGCATCAGTGAGACATCCACCACCAGAAAGGGTGCACAACTGCAGCAACCACCCAGCCGTCCAGGATGACCCACACAGCCCACACCTCAGTGACATCAGGGAGACGTCCATGTGTGGGAGTGGAAAACATGGCGCCGATGTGCAGGTGGCCACCCCCTTCTACAGAAAGGGGCCGACAGCAAGAGATCAGGAAAAGAACTCCCCTATGCACATTGCAGCCCCCGAGCTGGATGGAAACCCCCTCCATCAAGGACAGTCAGCAAAAGATGAACAGATCAGCCCAGCAAGGCCCCCTGGGAGTAATATGCAAATATGGCTGGCCAAAGGGTGATGATGCACTGGATGTAATGATGGACAATGGCTAATGGTAACAACAGACCAGTTTGTGGGCTAAGTGGGTGTCTTCCACCCGAGTTCAATCAGAAAAAGAAAATAAAAGGTCTGGTGTGACCCCTCTGACACTTCCATTCCTAAAACTAGTAGGGCTTCATTGGTGCTTGTTTTATGCCTGTACATGCTGGGTATATCGATGTCTGCATTATGTCCACATATTTCCCTGTTTATATGTATGTACATTTTATTTCCTTATTGTATAGGTGTATCCACTGGCCCAGCAACTTTCAAGTTTTACTGTTGCTCATTGATGTATAACATTTGTAATAAATCTTTATACATTTACTTTCATCTGTGCTGTGTACATTGGCTATTATGCTGGGTAACTCACAATCATTGTTGTTGCCGCTTCGTTACATAACACTTTGAAACAAATAAATTGATTTTGTCTCATTGTTTGCTGTAAACATTGGCTAAACCTCTCTCACCTCATTCAAAGTCCCAGGGCGACCTCTTTTGTCATCTTCTTATTACAGATGTTCCTCTGATGTGCTTATCTTACAGTTTTCCAGGATTAAACAACTATAGACTAAGAATTCTGGTGAAGGGAAAACATTAGGTTTTGCACACATTGCAATAGCCAGGTAATACAAAAGATAAAAACTGGAATGTCTTTTTTCATGATCTCATTTAGGCACAATACTTCCTAAAGATGTCTCAAAGTTTTTAAAATGCCAAAATGTTTTAGAAAATGTCATTACTCCAGTCAGTAAATTCAAATCTCACATTTGACCTAGGCAATGTAAAACTTACAGTCATGGCACGTTTATAAAGGCAACATGTATCACTATCTTCCCTTGATAAAGGGACCTTGTAAAGCCCTGAAACATTGGCATGAAATTGTGACATTAAGTTTTCACATTAATACTGAAAAGAAAATTTGAGAGTGCAAGTAACTTTCTACATTTTGTTAGATCTTTCAAAAATGCCATCCATTGTATCATGGCAAGCATCCCTCTTCTTATCCAGGTCATATGATGAAGGCAGTACCACTTACATAACGACTATCCAAAATAGATTCAGACCATTTTGTTTGCAGATATCAAGGTTAATGATGGATGTGGAAAAAAAGACTGCAGTAGGTTTATTCAATGAAAAAAATCCTTTGACATTTGTTGCATTCCTATAATAATATAACTTTAGATATATATATATTTTTTTGATTGAAGTAAAATAACTGGATTTGCCCCAGAGAGAAAGATTTAAGAGCTGGTGTAAAAGACAACCTTACTGGGTCTTCCACTAGATAGTCATAATGCAATTGGAAACCCATATAGTTACATATAGTTACATAGTAAGTGAGGTTAAAAAAAGACCCAAGTCCATCAAGTCCAACCTATGTGTGTGATTATATGTCAGTATTACCTTGTATCCCCTGTATGCTGTGGTCGTTTAGGTGCTTATCTAATAGTTTATTGAAATCATTGATGCCTTTCTTGAAACCACCAATGCCATTGATATCATTTTATAATGCTGTAGGATTTTTTCATTGTTTATGTAACTCTAGTGGGGCCTGACAGGTGCTGGTGTGTAAACTGCCTGAGGTCCCGAACCACCTAGCATTTGATTCCCCCTCCACCTTATCAAACATATAAAAGGATTCTAGTGAAGTGTTGTCCAGTAAAGATACCTGAACCTGAGATTGGTAGGATCTTACCTGCACATCTGACCACCCTCCAATGTCTTAAAGTACAAATAAAGAGTCTTGACAGTCTAAACAGGTTCAAATCAAGTTACCATTTGATGCACAAGTCCCAAGTAGTAAGAAAAGTAAGCAAAAACACTTCCTTTACCTTCCCTGACTGAGCCAAACCCTCCTTCATTCCCAGACTGGCCATAGGGCCGGGGGCCGCTGGGCTGCATGTCTGGGTGTCTGGGACATGCAGAGTCAGCCGCGGGTTCTGACATGCAGGACCAGTGTTCTAACACCGGTCGCTGTTGTTCCACCAGAGGCGTACTAAGTGGGGGGCGGCCACCCGGGGTGCCACACACTGAGGGGGTGTCAGGCCGGCGCCCCCCTCCACGACTAAAGCAGAGACAGTGGGTGGGACGGCAGTGGCATTGTGGTGACAGGCGCTTTGAGAGCTGTAGTTGTGCTTTGCAGTGGGGGGTGGGTGCATGCGAGCCTCGGAGCCGCACTCGAGTGACACCCGTCGGCACATCAGGGGACCGGGACCCGCAACGATCCCCTTCTCTTTGGCACAGTGGCCGCGGCTCTGATCAGTCTCGGCTCGGCTGTCTCACACAGTCGAGCAGAGTGAAGCCGCCTCCCCCTCCTCCTTTTATGTCTACACAGGGGGAGAAGTCCCCCGCTGATCTGAGGTACATTATCTGAAGGGGGGTCTGTATTGTAGGGGGGTCTTAAATGTAGGGGGGGTTCTGTATCTGCTTATATACGTTGGTTATTTTAACCAAACCGACATTATAGAATTAAATAATACATCAAAAAAGGACATCAAATTCTAATCACAGTGCAAGTGGGGAACAAATCTCACCCATGCAGCCAAATCCAACCCATCAACAGAAGAAGGTCACACAAAGTTGATCTAGGAGAGTCCCATAATCAGTTCAGAAAGCCAGCCCTCTGGATGGTCCCATCCATTTGTTTGGAAACCACAGAAGGAAAAAGAGAAATGTAGAGTCCCTAAAGAATGTGAATAAAACATGGCTAGGAGCCCAAATCAAAACAATGAATAGGGCACAGAGGCATCAACAGAATGGAAACCACAGCTCCCAAACCAGACAGTGTTGATGATTCAAAAATCTCAAAAATAAATTTAAAAGGTCCATACCTGTCAAAAGGATTCAGAAAATGAAGTCAATAAAGTTTGTCCGCTGGTTCATAAGCTGTGTCACATAAGACCTCAGAAATGCGGAACAAATGCAGGGACAGAAGTCCTGTAATGTTGATGATAGGGATTGATCCTATGCTGTCAGCCCAAACTGGGAACTGACATGCTGGGAATGAAAAAGAGAGAACGGAATACAAGGATAATAAACATTCAGTATACAGTCAAAACAGTCCTCAAATAGGCACTGCATAAGTGGAAGGTAACTCACCATAATGGTTAAATGAGTGGGTGCTGGACGAACGTGGCGGAGAGCAATATGAGCTCTCACTCTACAGGTAAACGTCCTGACAGACATTGCGGTCCAAAGACCGCGCTCTTTTAAGCCTACCAATCCCGGCGGCATCTGGCGTCACCACCGGGAAGCGGACATACGTGTCACTGCCCAGTGCGCAAGCGTGGACCAAAGAAAGTCGCTTGCACGTCATCACGGTGGAGCCAGGCACCAAGAAAAATCAATGATGCAAGTGAGGCCAGGAGATCCCCGCGACGGCGCGCGGCGCCATCTTTACTAAGGGAAAGAGCCCTGTAGGTGGTGGGGGCTAGTGAGGGAAAACAGAATGGGTGTGAAAAAACACCAAAGCTGGTTGGAAGCAGCCAAAACTGTCTAAAACGCTAAATATGGAACAGTACTCGGAAACTGGGATACTATGACTAGGGCTCACAATGGAGCAAAGGATTGACCAAACAGATGGTCCATGGTGTGCCCAGGGAGTCTGTGTGGCCCATAAGGAATGGGATCCCTCAAGGGGCAAAGAATAAAGGACTGGATGACAATTAGAAGTGATCACCAATGAAAAACATTGGAGTTCACACGTTTTTTCTTTTGTAGGAAATGATTCACTAGATTGCTTTGTGGAGAAAAATTAACCCAGCAATATTTTGACAATTTTGTCATTAGCTGAGTGATAAGGACTGCAAAAAAAGAGAGAAATATTGAAAAAAAACAGAACCCAGCTTGCACGATGATTAAAATGCACAATAAATGGAAATACATCAAGAAATGCACTCAAATGCACAACATTACATGACTGTCCCTGCATTTGTTCCGCATTTCTGAGGTCTTATGTGACACCGCTTATAAACCAGCGGACAAACTTTATTGACTTAATTTTTGCAATCCTTTTGACAGGTATGGACCTTTTGATACATTTTTGAGATTTTTGACTCATCAACACTGTCTGGTTTGGGAGCTGTGGTTTCCATTCTGTAGATGCCTCTGTGCCCTATTCATTGTTTTGATTTGGGTTCCTATCCATGTTTTATTCACATTCTTTAGGGACTCTGCATTTCTCTTTTTCCTTCTGTGGTTTCCAAACAAATGGATGGGACCATCCTGAGGGCTGGCTTTCTGAACTGATTATGGGACTCTCCTAGATCAACTTTGCGTGACCTTCTCCTATTGATGGGTTGGATTTGGCGGCATGGGGGAGATTTGTTCCCCGCTTGCACTGTGATTACAATTTGATGTCCTTTTTTTATGTATTATTTATTTCTATAATGTCGGTTTGGTTAATATAACCCACGTATATATATTTTTTTCTCAGATTTTTTGTGTGATTCTGTATCATACAACACTAACTTGCTGTCCATCCATTGTTTTGTGTCTTGTAATTTTCAGCATCTATCTGCTCTAAACATCGAAAGCTCCTGAGGAAGCTCATCTGAGCGAAACTAGTAGAGCGATCGGAGTGCAGTTATCTTTGCTCATGGCCACATGTCTTGTACCCAACATGGATTTTTTTTTTTATCATTGCTTGTTTTTTACCTTTATAAATAAACATGTTAAAACTTTTAATACTTTGTATTATATCTCTATTAAGTGAACACCGTTAAAAATCCCAGGGTTTTACACCCTTGTCCTTCTCTTTTGTTTTATTTTTTATGGTAGTGCAACACAAATACACAAAGTGAACAAAATGAAAAGTTGACACATGAATGGTATAGCTAAGGGTAGAAAGGAAAAGTGAGTAAATGGGAACTAATGAGCATTTAATTGGAACATTTGGGTTATGAAACTTTTTGTATGCTTTAAATCTTTATTAATGGTTTCTGTATTCTGGTCAGCTGGTGATCTTATACCGCGTACACACGATCGGATTTTCTGTCGGAAAAACCTTGGATGGTTTTTCCGATGGAATTCCGCTCAAGCTTGGCTTGCATACACATGGTCACACAAAAGTTCTCTGAACTTTAGACCGTCAAGAACGCGGTGACGTACAACACTACGACGAGCCGAGAAAATTAAGTTCAATGCTTCCGAGCATATGTCGAACTGTTTCCGAGCATGCGTCGGAATTTTGCACGTCGCAATTGCCACAGACGTTCGGAATTTCCAATTGGAATTTTTTCCGGCTGAAAATTTGAGAACCAGCTCTCAAATTTTTGCTGGTGTAAATTCCGACAGGAAAAGTCAGATGGAGCCTACACACGGTCGGAATTTCCGACCAAAAGCTCACATCAGACTTTTCTTGTCGGAATTTCCGAATCGTGTGTACGGGGCATTAGGCTCATATGGTTTTTACCAGTAAAGACTTTGTTCCAGCAATAAAGAAATGTTGTTGATCCTTCCCATTTTTCTGTTTTATTTAGCATTATCAGGGAGTTTTGTTTGGTGTTGTTTTATGTGATAATTAGCCCAGGGTCAGCTCTTTGAATGGTGCACAATTTTAATATTTCTTTGCAAAACACTGCTGTTTGCAGCGCTCCTGAGCTTTTGACAACTGTATGTGGAAAAACTCAAATACGTTGGGACCTGTGTGGCCACTCTACCAGAGCATGGCATAGCAGTCAAGAGTGGGGTCTAATACCCAGCATGCATCACTTTAACTGTTGATTTAGCAATAATTCAAGTTCAGATAACAATTTTTCGGGCTACCTGAATAAAAAAGTAAGCTTATTTGCATATTAGCAGTCCTCACTGCATCTGAAACTGCCAAAAAATCAATAGCTTATATTTAGAGATCTAAACATTTATACTGGTAAAACCAGTTTGTAAAACCCAACGGGTTTTTCTGCAGATGTTTTCAAGAAATGAAGATTCAGGTTTACATTAACGTATGACATATCTACCAATTTAATGTCATTCAAGTTCTTTATACTGTTCTGAAGCATAGTTTTATTTATTCATTCCTTGGCATGAATGTCTGTTGGACGTTTGTGAATTTGTCACTTGTCATATCTTAACACATCAAATTTATTTATATCAGATACATTTTTAATACAAACCATGCCTGAAGAAGAAGAATTTCTGTCATATATGAAATTAAATAGATTTGACACAAAAGGGTATATAGCATATCACTCATTTTTTCAGGATTACTGTTTGCCTGTTCTTTTTTTTTATTTCAGTTCCAAGGGGTGCAATCCCATTGACTTTATTGGGTGGGTTTGGCAAACAGCACTCAACATATCAAATTAAAATTCCCACACCACAAAGCATCAGTGATGTGGCTATGTGAACAGACTTCAGAGGCCAACATGTCACATTGCTAGTGGGCGGTTGAGGAAAGGTAAAAACACAAATCAATTGCCTGATTTTTCCACTATCCATGTAAACTTAGCCTAAATCTCACAGCAAACAGTTCAAATAATTACAATCCCATGTAGAATGTTAAAAGACAGAAGATGGAAATGTTGCTCACCAGACCCCAGCCACTGTACAGAAAGGTGTAGATACAGCTTCAGCCTAAGCTCTTCCTAACTACACTCCTCTGATGTTTCACCCAACCCATGGGGCTTCATCATAGCATAGCTAGCTAGCCTAGATTAGCTAACTATCTGTTTTGTGCTTTGAACTGCAGGGGGAGGTTTTATGGCGGCACTCTAGATTCTTTGTAAATGGGTCTAAGGAGAATGTTATTTTTTTCTCTGTAGATTTGTGCAAACCATCTTTTTAACATTGTCATGAATAATAAGTGCATTTAGGGCCACACATATGTGCTGCAGTAAAATTTCATAGTGCTATTCATTTTGAATGACACCCCAATGCTCTAATACAATGAAACAAGTCTGTGTTGTGGCACACCATAATACACCATAATCCACATCCTGAGGATTGTGGTGTGCTGTGTTGGCAAAAAGAGTGCATGTCCAAGATTTCACTGTGAAATGACAGTGCTGTCCTAACTACACACACATCAGGGGAGGGCTGGGCCAGGGGGCAGGGTGGCAATTGCCTCCCAGGCCGCCCTAACTTATGTTCAAAATGTCCGGCAGCCGCTGCCCGCTACCATTTTCTTTTTTATTCTGGTCTAGGAAGTCGGGCCGGGGGCATGGCCATGGTGGCTGACCACTAGCTGTTGCATTCCGGGAGTTGTAGTCCGCACTCAAGCTTCTGGTGGGTGGAAAACACAGCAGCGCAGAGGAAACTACAACTCCCTGGGACCGGATTCTTGGAAGCAGGCAGAGGCAGGGCGTGCCAGGGAGTCGGGACGCAGGGCTGCAGGGCCGCAGGGCTGCAGGGCTGGGCGCAGCTTGACCCCAGGATCAGGAGCGTTACCCCCCCCAGGAGACCGTGGCGTGCAAGGACCTGCTGAGCTGAGAGACCCTGACACCCCTAGCTGAACCCCCATCTCCCCCCCATACACCCCATGTAACCTGCCCCAGTGATCAGGCTGCATTGATGGGCACTGGAGTTGGCTGCACTGATGGGCACTGGTGAGGCTGCATTGAAAAACCAGGTGGGCCATGGATGGTGAGCTGATTCGGCGGTTCAATGGGCCACTTGACTGGGCTTGCCCCCCAGGTCTAAGGCCACCAGCCCTCCCCTGACACACATTAAAGTGTTTGTTAATATTAATTGTGTAAAGTTCTGTGCTGTATTCAATACTACTACAAAGTACAATGTTATAGTGCTGGTTATATATCATTCATAACTGATTACTTTGAATAGAGATTTAACCTCAAGTCCCTTATTTTACAGGGAACCTGTGAAATAACCTTCAGACTGAGAGAGTTCCAAATCATGTTTATTTGTTATGCAATTACATTACATAATTACGGAGAGCATACACACATAAGGCCATCAAAGTATGCTCTGAATTCAATACAGCTTAATATCCCCTTTTATAGGGTGCCTTATCAGCAAGTCACCCAAGCCCAGCTGCAGAAGCTGCAGAGTGAGAGTACCATGCTTATCTGTGCTCTTTGGTATGTTTTCCCAAACATATTTTCCTCATAATACTTGAGATAAGCACATGGCAGCATGGTACTCTCAACCAAATTCATAATCGCCATTTTAGTTTCTATATTGTTTAATCACACTTTATACAATGTTTATAACTAGCATTATTATTATTATTATTATTATGTGTTTTGCATATAACTCTGACTATAAATGTGTTTTGCACTAAGATGTATGAGCCTGTAAAGATCATATTATTATCCTTATACAACTTTATAAACCATTTTGAAAACAATAAGAATCGTGATTATAGTAATAATGATAACTGTAAAAGTGCTCAATTATACTGTATATTCCTAATAGATAAATTCATCAAAGTCCAATACACAGTAAGTAATAGTGGTTACAGTTCATATTATCTTTTTAAGTACACAAAGTCTCCAAGATATTTTCACATGTTAAAATTTCTGTGTGGAACCCCTTACCTTCCACCAACGGATTCAAACTATAAAGTACAAAATGTAGTGGATTCAAACCGTAAAGTGCAAAAAAAACATCCTGTGTTTCTTATAAGGTCCCAGAACTCTCACCTCATATATGTGTCAATTGCACATGTATTAACCAATACACCTTGTGTTTCCCCTTCTTTAGATGGGTACCACTCTCTCTTCCCGTTCATATGAGTCCCTCTCTGGTTCACTCCTTCTTATTATGCAGGATGTATGTGTGGCTCCTTTAATATCACCCACAAAATGTATTAATGTCACAATGTATTAGCACTTCCTGTCTCTGGGGACATGTCTTAAAAAAACTTTAAAGGAGTTGTAAAGTCTCAAGGTTTTTTACCTTAACACATTCTATGCATTAGGGTGAAAAACATTCTGTGCTGCAGCTGCCCCCCAGAGCCCCCCTTTTTCTTGCCTGAACCTGATCATTCCCGTGTCAAGGACGAGCCCAGCAGCTCCAGCCACTATCTCGGGTTCTCATTCGATAGATTGGTAGCAGCAGAAGCCATTGGCTCCTGCTACTGTAAATCAAATCGAGGGACAGAGGATCCAGGGGAGGGGCCGAGTCCTGCTGTCTGTGTCAATGGACGCAGTAGCAGGATTCAGGAGCATGTCCGCATGTGTGCCCCAATGGAAAGTGGCTCTCCGTGGGGGCACTTAATGAAGAGGAGGGGCCAGGAGCCCAGAAAAAGAGTTTTGGGGCCGCTCTGTGAAAAACCCTTGCACAGAGCAGGTAAGTTTAACATGTTTGTTATATAAAAAAATAACTAACCCTTACAATCACTTTAAGTTAACCCTGTTCCTTCTGGTCCACTATTCTATTTGGAAAAATGAATGGCTTCAAACCGAAGTAACAAAAAGCCCTGTATTCTTCTTCCATAAAAGCAAAGAGTCACACACCACAGGACAGTAGCAAGTGCATCAGGTAGACGTGTTTCACAGGAATACATTGTGCTTATTCATTAGGGTAAGTTCCAGTGCCACACCACAGTTTCTGCATGTGAGAAGCTACATTCCAGGATGTTGGACAACACTTGGAGCATCTCCCCTTTACAGCTGGTCTTGTCTTCAGGTCTCCATCACAAAGATAGATGGCACATCATGATCATCCTCAGGTGATCGTGCAACTAATCTTTGCTGCAACATTCATCTGGAGGTATCTCTAATAATAACTATATATACCCAGGTATATGTACCGCTTGTACATTGGATGTATGTACTGTTATTTATTTTTTCTTATATAAAGCCTGTATTATTGCCATACCTATGCTTAATGTTATATGCTGATTTCAGTAGTTCCTCTGCTCCCAATTAGATTGCTGGTTGGTTTCCCAGGAAAACTTGGTGAAGTTTCTGGTTCCCTTAGTTATCTACAGGGTTAAGGCAATGGCCTGTTTGGGTAGGGTCAATTCTCATACCCCCCAAAAAAAGAGGGTTACATATGTAAACACTTAAGCCCCGTACACACGATCGGTTTGACTGATGAAAACCGTCCGATGGATGGTTTTCATCAGACCAACCGATCGTGTATGGTACCCATCGGCCTTTTTTCCATCGGTTGGAAAAAATAGAACATGTTTTAAATTTTTCCGATGGATAAAAAAACGATCGAAAACTCAGATCGTCTATGGGCAAGTCCATTGGATCAAAAACCCACGCATGCTCAGAATCAAGTCGACGCATGCTCAGAAGCATTAAACTTCATTTTTCTCGGCTCATCGGAGTGTTTTACGTCACCGCGTTTGGAACGGTCGGTTTTTTGACTGATGGTGTGTGGGCAAGACTGATGAAAAACAGTTTCATCGGATTTCCGATGGACAAATCCATCGGACGAAAATCCATAGGTTATCCGATCGTGTGTACGGGGCTTTAGGCCTGGGATTAGGGGGGCGGGGGGTCAGGAGGGGCAGCTGTGTGTGAATTTTGTTTTGAGTTATTTGTTTTATTTTAAAATATATAGTTTTTTTTTAAAAAGACACTGACTTATGTGCAATAAATAGATGAGGGTTGGGCACAGTTTGGTACGATCACTCCGGGCACTGTCTATCCATCCCTTATTCTACTAAAGAATGGCATTTTCATTCCTGGTCTCCATTTATGTTGTTAGAGATGTTTTAATGGATCCCCAGATAACAGTAAATGGGTTTAATCTTTTCCCACATCTAAAGCTAAAGAAACAAAAGTGAAAAAGTAAATGTACAACTGAAAGCTAAAGGTATATTCCAATTAAATTGTTATTTATTTTTACCAGCATAACGTACAAGGTAGATACTTATTTTCCAAGCTGTAAAAGTTTGCAAGGCAATTTGTACATTAATTGAACAGAAAGACAGCCATTATCCAAGAATAAAATACCAACATTAAAACTGAAGGGTAATGTTGTATATTTATTGAAATCACAAACTAGAAAACAACAACTTTATTCTAATATTTGTTGTAAAGTTTTTACATAGACTACATGTAAAATGTTCGCTATTTGTTTTATTTAAAAATAAAGACACCTACAATTTGTGTACAGTAACAGAAATATCAGTTTTGAGAATTTTATGTAGACTTTTTCTGATTATTTCTTCTTGTGTTTTCTTCCTTCGATTTGCTTCATCTTCTTTTAATCTACGCAGATTAATAGGAAACAAAAAGAGAGGTTTCACTTGCATATGCATGTACGGTATATTATTATAAATTATGACATCAATATGCATATAAAAATACATTGAGGCTAGGTTCACACCTATGCGTTGCGTTTTTGAGCTTGGAGTCTTTGCCAAGTTCGCAATCAGATGTTCAGCGGTTCCATTGCGTTTTTAGCTGCGGACTTGCCGACCTGGGAAGTCTCGCCGCTGTTATCATGAGGGGGAAATCCACGCCAAATTTTAAATAAAAAACCGGCATGGGTTCCCCTCCAGGAGCATATCAGGCCCTTAGGTCTAGTATGGACTTTAACGGGAACCCCTACGCCGAAAAAAACGGCGTGGGGGTCCCCCCAAAGTCCATAGCAGACCCTTATCCGAGCACGCAACCTGGCAGGCTGCAGGAAAAGAGGGGGGGGGGCGAGAGAGAGGCCCCCCTCCCTCCTGAACCGTACCAGGCCGCATGCCCTCAACATGGGGGGGTGCTTTGGGGCAAGGGGGCACACTGCGGCCCCCCACCCCAAAGCACCCTGCCCCATGTTGATGAGGACAGGGCCTCTTCCCGTCAACCCTGGACGTTGGTTGTCGGGGTATGCGGGCGAAGGGCTTAGCGGAATCCAGGAGCCCCCTTTAATAAGGGGACCCCCAGATCCCGGCCCCCCACCCTATGTGAATGAGTATGGGGTACATCGTACCCCTACCCATTCACCTGGTGGAAAAAAAATGGCAATAAAAACACTACACAGGTTTTTTAAGTCATTTATTAGTCAGTTCCGGGGGTCTTCTTCCGACTTCGGGGGTCTTCTTCCAACTTTGGGGGTCTTCTTCCAACTTTGGGGGGTCTCTTCCGACTTCGGGGGTCTCCGGTGTCGTCTCTGCGCTCTCCGGTTCTTCTCTCGCTCTCCGGTTCTTTCTTCCTTCTGCCGGGCCTCCGCTATCTTCTTCCAGTTCTTTTGCTAGCGGGGGCCCGGTCTTCTTCGTCGCCTTCTTCCCTCTTCTCTCCTGGAGATGTTGACTCGTCGCTGTCTCCGGCTGTAATGCTGTATGAGCAAAGCGCATTCAATTTTATAGGCATGGGCGTGGTCACCGGGTGATACCACCCAGTGACCCCGCCCCATATGACATCACAGTCCCATAATTCCCCGGACAGAGACGAGTCAACATCTCCAGGAGAGAAGAGGGAAGAAAGCGACGAAGAAGACCGGGCCCCCGCTAGCAAAGGAGCTGGTAGAAGATAGCGGAGGCCCGGCAGAAGGAAAAAAGAACCGGAGAGCGAGAGAAGAACCGGAGAGCGTGGAGACGACACCGGAGACCCCCAAAGTCGGAAGAGACCCCCCGAAGTTGGAAGAAGACCCCCGAAGTCGGAATAAGACCCCCGGAGCTGACTAATAAATGACTTAAAAAACCTGTGTAGTGTTTTTATTGCCATTTTTTTCCACCAGGTGAATGGGTAGGGGTACGATGTACCCCATACTCATTCACATAGGGTGGGGGGCCGGGATCTGGAGGCCCCCTTATTAAAGGGGGCTCATGGATTCTGAAAACCCCCTGCCGGCATACCCCGACAACCAACGGCCAGGGTTGTCGGGAAGATGCCCTGTCCTCATCAACATGGGGGCAGGGTGCTTTGGGGTGGGGGGCCGCAGTGCGCCTCCCTGCCCCAAAGCACCCACCCCCCCATGTTGAGGGCATGCGGCCTGGTATGGTTCAGGAGGGAGGGCGGGCCGCTCTCTCTTCCCCCCCTCTTTTCCTGCGGCCTGCCAGTTTGCGTGCTCGGATACGGGTCTGCTATGGACTTTGGGGGGGACCCCCACGCCGTTTTTTTCAGCGTAGGGGTTACTGTTAAAGTCCATACCAGACCTAAGGGCCTGGTATGCTCTTGGAGGGGAACCCATGCCATTTTTTTTTTATTTGGTGTGGAGTTCCCCCTCAAGATCCCTGTTCAGAACGCAACACATGTGCGAATCAGATGCGTGCCCATAGAGCATAATGGGCCTGAATTCGCACCTGAGCCGCACCGCAATGCCTAGAGAATGCACACGTTTTTTTAGGCAATGCACAGTGCGAATGCATCGCACATATGTGAACCAGCCTCATTGGAATCAATGTATTTTATAATGTTATGCGAATTGGATGCGGTGTAAGCCGCAACCAATTCGCATAGGTGTGAACGGGGCCTCAATGTTCAGAAAGATAGTTAATGTTGGTCCCTTTGATTGGTGGTCTAAACGTTTAGACTGCTGTGCTTCCTTTGGATGCAAGACATGAATTGCTGTTGCTCTCTATTGTGTGTGCTGTAAAACCTTAGTTCTCTCATTTCCATGCAACCAAAATAATGCTGCATTTTCCAATTGGTAGACTCCAATTAAGGTAATGTGTATATATATATATATATATTTTTGTCAGTTAATTGTAAAATATGCTGTATGTGTTAAAATGATTACCTTAAAGTGGTTGTAAACCCTTTTTTTTTTTTTTTGACTAACCTGCAAGACAAAGCTATAATGAGCTAGTATGACTAGCATACTAGCTCATTATGTACCACTTACCTTCGATCGGGGCCCCCGAAGTCGTCCGTGTCCCTCCTCTAGCCGCATCCAACGCTGCGGCGATAGCCGGAATGTTACTTCCGGGTATCGCCGCTGCAGCCAATCACAGCGCCGCTCCGGCGCTGTGATTGGCCGGAGCGGAGAAGACGTGACTCTGCGCATGCGCGCGTGAGCTGTCGAATTCGGCTACGTCGTCGAATGTTGCGACCAAGCCGAATTTGTGAATTGGGTGACGTCAGCGTCGCCGCATTTACATACAAATATCTCCTTAACCGTGTAGGTTAAGGAGATATTTCTTGCACCTACAGGTAAGCCTTAATCTAGGCTTACCTGTAGGGCTTTGTTTAAAAAGTGGGTTTACAACCACTTTAATGTAGTAATTATATCAATATGTGTGAATGTTGTAGAAGAAACTTTTCTGAAGCAAGCGTACTATACAGTACTAGTAATTTTTACTCATGTCATATACAAATTCTGCTTTTTAACCACTTTAGCCCCGGAAGGATTTGCCCCCTTCCTGACCAGGCCATTTTTTGCGATACAGCACTGCTTCGCTTTAACTGACAGTTGCGCGGTCGTGCGATGCTGTAATCAAACAAAATTGATGTCCTTTTTTTCCCCACAAATAGAGTTTTCTTTTTGGGTATTTATTCACCTCTGTGGTCTTTATTTTTTTGCACTACAAGCATAAAAAGAGTAACAATTTAGAGAAAAACACAATACTTTTTTCTATAATAATTATCCCCCCGAAAAATTTAAAAAAACGAATTTCTTCATCAGTTTAGGCCAATATGTATTCTTTTACATATTTTTGGTAAAAAAAAAATCGCTATAAGCGTATATTAATATTGGTATATTGGTTTGTGCAAAAGTTATAGCATCTACAAAATAGGGGATAGATTTATGCTATTTTTATCGAGATTGCGACATTGCGGCAGACAGATCGGACACTTTTGACACTTTTTTGGGACCATTGACATTTATACAGCAATCAGAACTAAAAATAGTCACTGATTACTGTATAAATGTCACTGGCAGGGAAGGGGTTAACACTAGGGGGTGATCAAGGGATTAAGTGTGTTTCTAACTGTGGGGGAGATGAGACTGACTGGGGGAGGACACACAGATCTCTGTTCTCATTCTGTCAGGAGCGATCGCGGGTGCCCGGTGGACATCGCTCCCCCGGGCACCCGCATCGGCTCTGGGGTCACGCTGCCAGCGCACGCGCGCCTGCTATAGCGTCTTAGAGAGCCGATTTATAGCTATGGCGATTTGCGCAGCCGTGACAACCTGCCACAGTATAACTGTGGCGCCTGGTCAGCAAGCGGTTAATTACTGAAGCAGTTATACATAATTTTTGTGCCTTATTGCTCCTCTTTACTATGTAAGGCTAGCCACACATTATACAATTGTATTATTCAATTTACTTTAGATTTACCTTCAACTATGTAGTGCAAAGACCTCCCTGATTGTATACAAATTGAAAGTGTTTAGCTTTGACCTCGTATTATATGGTTTTGGTAAATCTAAAAGAAAATTGTACAAGAAAACTGTATAATGTATGGCCAGCCTAAGTCTAATTTGATTCATTTAAAAAAGTACACTCCTTGTGTGCCTGACATCTTATCTTATAAACTGTGAGGCAGCCCACACATGGAATGACATTGGCTTGTTGAATCCGCCAAATTTTGATTCATGTATGTGTAGTGACCTCACCCCTCTCACCCCTTCTCATTCTCGGCTTGTTGGTCTTGTCTAGGGGTTTAGTACTGGGGGGGAGGGATGCGATACACCACGGCCCATGTCCTCCAGAGAGACTGGAGGTGAAAGCCAGAACTATCGGGTTTTGTGTGTGTGTGTCCCAGAGTCAAATCCTTTCCTAGAAATGACTCACCTTGCTCCCAGTAACCAGAGTTCCACACACTGAAAAGGTCCAACTCGTATTTATTCTCTTCCAGCAATAAATAGTCATACAGCACAGATAGGTTGAGACCCATAGAACACTTCAGTATTTGTGGGGAGTAGGTCAAGGCACAATTCTTCAAGTAGAGCTAACCACTGTGGTGTCACCGATGGTTATGATGTATAGTCACTGCCACCGACTATATAGAACAAGAGCATGAATTACCTTCGCTATCACAGCCTCTGTCAGAGGGAAGACATCCGTCCAAGAGAGTTACCGGAGGCCTCTCCATCACCAGCAAATGCTGCACCAGACTTTCCGGAGAAGTTCCGCTCACCGGCCTACTTGATCTCAGACACGGGCACCCAAGGTGTTAGGGCCCCCTCGGATTCCTCCACCCTCGCGGAACTCAGTCGAAGGTACTGAGTCCCAGGCCTTCGTATTAGTACCTCACCCCAGGCTAAAGGTGCCTGGGATGGACTCCATCTCCCGCTCTGGCCAGGTCAAGGGCACCTGGGCCTGGAACTCCGGAAAGCCAGCACCCAGGCTGAAGGTACCTGGGCACGGCTGCGTCCTCCGACTCTGAACCTCGAGGTCAGGGCGTCCGCCCCTTTTATCTCCTCTCCCTTTGCGTCACAGCAGGTTCCCCGCCCCGTTGTACCAGCGCCAGGAAAGGACAAAAAGGGATGCAGTCTTGCGGTGAGTGTTCAGCTCCGGCCCAGGGCGACAGCGCCACCTGCAGGCCGCAGGGAACCTCACACCACCAGAGTCCTCCAAGAACCATAAAAGGGTCTCAGATTCCCTAACAATCAGTGCATCTGGGTTACGCTACCACCCAGATGCCTCCCCTAAATTCACATACCCGCTACATATGGTTGTTCTTGTTTAAGAGAATTTGACCTAGTGATCAATTCTTCCCAATGGGGACTGTCGGTACACTTTCGCTCAACCAGCGCAGGCAGCCAACTGGCTGCAGTGCTGATCAGTGTATTCTGGCAGTGGGGGAGTCCTGTTGCCAGAATACAATAGCACAGCAGATGGATTGATTTGTTATAGGGGGCGCTATATATATTTGATGTGACTATACACCATGATTAAACCCACCTGGGATCCTAGTATATATACACATATAATAATAAAAAAATTATATAAGAAATGTATTGGGTAAATCAATACTGTGATCCAATCCACAATCATTAATATAGTATAAAGTTTATGCAAAAGTCCCAATAAAGTGATTCAAAATTATCATTGAAAGTCCATATCCAACATAAACTCCTGCTTGCTGTCGTGATATATCTTGAAAGAATAAAGTGAATAAGTTGTTCGACCATCAAACGTGCCCATTCAATGTCTCAAAATAACTTGAAGTGTGGTATGAAATTGATCCTCCACCAATAGCAAAAAAACACACACACCCAATGTGCCCGTTTAAAGATTCTGCTTACCAGAACAATATGACCACTTTAGTCAAAAATTAGGTCAGTATCGCTTATGCAGGTTTGTGCCTGCTCACATGTATATGAATTGGAGACGTACACCCTTCCTCCTCAGACGTGCCGGTAAGATCATATGAAAAAATGATGGAAATTGCCCAGAGCGTAAAACCATTTATTGATTAAAAGACAAATAAAAATAGAAAGCCAAAGGCTTACTCACATTTAAAAGTGCCTATATCCCGGCACTGGGGCTGCTGGCTTGTCAAAATAGATAGTGTGGCGCTGGAACTCCTCCCATACGTCCGCCTCCATGTGCAGCGTGCGTTCCACCTTCTAACTTCCGGCAACCATCCAGTCCGGATATGGCGTACAAACGTGACCAGGTACCGCCTCGACGTACGTTTCGTTGTTAACGTCCTCAGGAAGCGTACCTGGTCACTGGGGTCACGTTTATTTAAAGCTAAAATCCCGGGAAAATTTGAATGCGCAGCCGCAGTCTCGGTATATATCTATACAATACTATTTCTAGGTGGTAACACAATATTTGCCTTGGAAGCACTCACGTGTTTGCCAATCGGATCATTGGGTATTATTATTGTATAATCATTGGGATATGTTATCATTTCGGCATTAGGCAAATATACAACATTAACATTGATATCAGTGTAATTGATAGTGCTCTATCATGACCCCTAGTGGTCACATTGAAAAAACACATACCATATAAAATCCCATTACCAATTCTAGATTTAGATGTTACAAAAAAGAAAAAGAAAGGAAGGAAAATTGGGATTTAATTTTTAATATACCACATTGTATACTAGTTTGGTTGGCTGTTTGAACACAATATCTTTTCTTAGAGGCCAAAACGTCTCTCACCTCCCATATTTAGGGGAAGACCAATTCCCAAGGGATAATGTAAAATAATGGAGGAAAATTATCTTTTTATTAACACTAGTGAATCCTAATTAAATTGGCTAATTATTAGAAAGGAAACAGTTAAGGTCTATTTCAATATTCATTCCCAGTGGCTGCATAGTTTTTAATTTATACAGCCACTTGGTTTCATTTTTAGAGACCTCGCGGGTCATGTGAGTACCCCTCCAATGTTTGGATATTTTATCAATACCATAAAAAGTGCACAATGATGGATCACTATTGTGACACCTTTTAAAGTGTCTCCAGACACTATGGTTAGGAAAACCATTTTTGATGTTTTTTAAATGTTCATTAATCCTGGTCTTCAAATTCCTGGTAGTGCGGCCTACGTACTGGAGGGAACATGGGCACTCCAGCACATAGGTCACATGGTCAGAATTGCAAGTTATAAATGATTTTATCTTGAAATTTTCACCAGTAACTTTAGATTGGAAATTGGAAATCTTTTTGGAGGCCCCTGGTTTTCTGGTTGTTCTGCACGCTTTACATCTTGTGCAGAAGTGGAAACCAACACTATCTAAAAAAGTAGAGGGTTTTTTTGGGGGATCCGGTACATTTTTTGCTATTTTATTTCCAAGTCCTGGGGCTCTCCTATAAATAAATTTAGGCCTTGCTGGAATGGTAGACTTTAGGTCAGGGTCCCTAAGTAATATTGGCCAGTGCTTCTTTATAATGGCTTCAACTTGTTTATACTGTCTGTGAAACCCAGTGATGAAAGCCACTTCTCCTTTGTACTCCAGTTTGGGCTTAGTGATCAGAAGGGATTTTCTATCCATCAAAGACACCTGGGACAACGCCTGAGTAAGTGTCCCTAATGAATACCCCTTCTCCAAAAACCTTTCCTTAAGTACCTCAGCTTGAATTTGAAAGTCATGATCATTAACACAATTGCGTCGGAGCCTCATAAATTGTCCCTTAGGGACCGCCCCTATCCACTGTGGATCCACTGTCATCATCCACAGTGGATAGGGGCGGTCCCTAAGGGACAATTTATGAGGCTCCGACGCAATTGTGCTAATGATCATGTTCTGGTAAGCAGAATCTTTAAACAGGCACATTGGGTGTGTGTGTTTTTTTGCTATTGGTGGAGGATCAATTTCATACCACACTTCAAGCTTATTTTGAGACATTGAATGGGCACGTTTGATGGTCGAACAACTTATTCACTTTATTCTTTGAAGATATATCACGACAGCAAGCAGGAGTTTATGTTGGATATGGACTTTCAATGATAATTTTGAATCACTTTATTGGGACTTTTGCATAAACTTTATACTATATTATACTATATTAATGATTGTGGATTGGATCACAGTATTGATTTACCCAATACATTTCTTATATAATTTTTTTATTATTATATGTGTATATATACTAGGATCCCAGGTGGGTTTAATCATGGTGTATAGTCACATCAAATATATATAGCGCCCCCTATAACAAATCAATCCATCTGCTGTGCTATTGTATTCTGGCAACAGGACTCCCCCACTGCCAGAATACACTGATCAGCACTGCAGCCAGTTGGCTGCCTGCGCTGGTTGAGCGAAAGTGTACCGACAGTCCCCATTGGGAAGAATTGATCACTAGGTCAAATTCTCTTAAACAAGAACAACCATATGTAGCGGGTATGTGAATTTAGGGGAGGCATCTGGGTGGTAGCGTAACCCAGATGCACTGATTGTTAGGGAATCTGAGACCCTTTTATGGTTCTTGGAGGACTCTGGTGGTGTGAGGTTCCCTGCGGCCTGCAGGTGGCGCTGTCGCCCCTTTACCGGAGCTGAACACTCACCGCAAGACTGCATCCCTTTTTGTCCTTTTCCTGGCGCTGGTACAACGGGGCGGGGAACCTGCTGTGACGCAAAGGGAGAGGAGATAAAAGGGGCAGACGCCCTGACCTCGAGGTTCAGAGTCGGAGGACGCAGCCGTGCCCAGGTACCTTCAGCCTGGGTGCTGGCGTTCCGGAGTTCCAGGCCCAGGTGCCCTTGACCTGGCCGGAGCGGGAGATGGAGTCCATCTCAGGCACCTTTAGCCTGGGGTGAGGTACTAATACGAAGGCCTGGGACTGAGTTCCGCTAGGGTGGAGGAATCCGAGGGGGCCCTAACACCTTGGGTGCCCGTGTCTGAGATCGAGTAGGCCGGTGAGCGGAACTTCTCCGGAAAGTCTGGCGCAGCATTTGCTGGTGATGGAGAGGCCTCCGGTAACTCTCTTGGACGGATGTCTCCAATTCATATACATGTGAGCAGGCACAAACCTGCATAAGCGATACTGACCTACTTTTTGACTAAAGTGGTCATATTGTTCTGGTAAGCAGAATCTTTAAACAGGCACATTGGGTGTGTGTGTTTTTTTGCTATTGGTGGAGGATCAATTTCATACCACACTTCAAGCTTATTTTGAGACATTGAATGGGCACATTTGATGGTCGAACAACTTATTCACTTTATTCTTTCAAGATATATCACGACAGCAAGCATGAGTTTATGTTGGATATGGACTTTCAATGATAATTTTGAATCACTTTATTGGGACTTTTGCATAAACTTTATACTATATTAATGATTGTGGATTGGATCACAGTATTGATTTACCCAATACATTTCTTATATAATTTTTTTATTATTATATGTTGTGAGGGGGCTAGCTCGGCAGCGGGTATGTGTGACCCCCGGGATGGGCTCCCCACCCAAAACAGGCCCAGCAGACGGAGGTTGTGGTTTTCAAAATCAAAAAGGTGCGGTTTATTTTCTATTTACAGTGACAAAAACACAGCAAAGCAAAAGAAACAAACAAAATAAATCCTGGTCAACTTGACCTCTGACTAAACATACAGGTTTCCTAACTAACAACTGGGATCAGCCTAGTGCTGTCCTAGTCCCTGGTTTTAAATGTCCAAGCAAAATATAGCCACACAGGCTTTCTCTCACCGCACAGGGGTTCACTCTCCCTAGACAGTCCACACAGGTCTGCTTCCAGGCATGAGCTAACATCTAATGAATCTGGGAGTTTTTATAGAGGCCTTAAACGAACTGACAGGCTTCAGCTGGCCTCATCAACTCCCTGCCTGCACGACGCCCAGCCCTCTCCCTAGAGGTATGAGTCATCAATGAGCCCACTAGTCTCAGCTGGGCTTATACAACTCTCCACCTAGCTGTATAAATCGGCGTAAAGCCTGAATCTGGGCGAAATATATCTACCCCCCTGGATGCAACCAGGTGACTTTACCTTCCTGCTGTCACATACCCCCCCCTCTTGTTTTAACCTCGGGGTTGGAACACCAGCAATCAGGCATTCATGTACTCGAGACAAAGCATCCACATTCCCCATTTGAACGCCAGGGCGATGCTTTACTGTGAAGTTGAATTCCTGGAGGGCCAGGAACCACCTATTCACTCTTCTATTTGTTTCCTTGTTTTGAGCCATCCACTTTAACGGAGCGTGATCCGTAACCATGTCAAAGTGCCTACCTAGCAGGTAGTACCGAAGGGAATCTAGAGCCCACTTCACCGCTAAACACTCCTTTTCAACGGTGGCGTAATTTACCTCATGGGACTTCAACTTCCTGCTGAGGTAAATGACTGGGTGCTCTTCCCCGTTCCAGACCTGGGACAATACTGCTCCTAACCCCACATCTGACGCATCACTTTGTACGACAAAGTCTTTAGAGAAGTCGGGTGAGTACAACACTGGCTGGCTACATAAGGCTTGTTTCAAGAATTGGAATGCTGCCTCAGCCTCGGGGGTCCATTTAATCATGACCGACCCTTTCCCCTTCGTCAGGTTGGTTAGGGGCACAGCCTTAGAAGCAAAGTGGGGAATGAATCGCCGATAATACCCAGCGATTCCCAGAAAGGCTCGTACCTGCTTCTTGCTGTTGGGACGTGGCCAACTCTGGATGGCCTCGACTTTGTTGAGTTGGGGTTTTATTACTCCCCTCCCAATGGTGTACCCAAGATATTTGGCCTCCTCCTGCCCAATGGTACACTTCTTGGGGTTAGCCGTAAACCCTGCTTCCTGAACAGAGTCCAGGACTGCTTGCACTTTTGGCAGATGTGAGGCCCAATCTGTGCTATGGACAATTACGTCATCCAGGTAAGCCGCAGCATACTTCCGATGGGGCCTCAGCATCTGGTCCATTTTCCGCTGGAATGTGGCCGGCGCATTCTGTAACCCGAACGGCATTCTTTTATATTGGAACGCCCCGTCTGGGGTTACAAATGCGGTTTTCTCTTTGGCTGACTTGGCCAGGGGGATTTGGCAATACCCTTTTGTGAGGTCAAGAGTCGTCATGTATCGGGCTGTTCCCAGCCGGTCGATCAACTCATCTATACGTGGCATGGGGTAGGTGTCAAATTTTGTAACTTTGTTCAACTGACGAAAATCGTTACAAAATCGCCAGCTCCCATCCGGTTTAGGCACCAACACAATGGGACTAGACCAATCACTTTGGGACTCCTCTATCACCCCTAAGTTCAGCATTTTCTGTACTTCCTCCCGTATTGCCTCCCGTCGGGCCTCTGGGATCCGATAGGGTTTTAACTTCACCCTTTCACCGGGCGGGGTAATAATGTCATGCTCTACCCCAGATGTTTGTCCCGGCAGCTCAGAGAATACCTCCTTGTTGCGAAGTACAAACTCCTTAACCTCCTGTTGTTGGGGTTGTGACAAGGTGGCTGCGATTCCAACCTCAGGAATCACGCAACCAGTTTGAGCTGGTGACCAAGTGTCTGCGACTAGGGACTCTCTATCCCTCCAGGCTTTCAACAGATTAACGTGATAGATCTGTTCGGGCTTTCGCCTTCCTGGTTGTCTGACCTTGTAATTCACTTCGCTCACTTTTTCCATTATCTCGTAGGGGCCTTGCCATTTGGCAAGGAATTTACTTTCAACCGTAGGGACAAGTACCAATATCCTATCCCCCGGGGAAAAGGTACGGGTCTTGGCTCCACGGTTGTACACTCTCTGCTGTGCCAACTGCGCTTGGGCCAAATGTTCCTTCACGATGGGCATTACCTGTGCAATTCGATCTTGCATCAGGGCGACATGCTCAATCACACTCCTGTGGGGAGAACTCTCACTTTCCCAAGTTTCCTTGGCAATATCCAACAGCCCTCTTGGGTGTCTCCCATACAGTAACTCAAAGGGGGAGAATCCCGTAGAGGATTGGGGCACCTCCCTAATAGCAAACATCAAATAAGGAAGTAGACAGTCCCAATCCCTTCCATCTCTATCCACCACTTTCTTCAACATTTGTTTTAGGGTTTTGTTGAATCTTTCAACCAGCCCATCGGTTTGGGGGTGATACACAGATGTACGCAATTGCGTCACTTTGAACAATTTACACAGCTCTTTCATAACCCGGGACATAAAGGGTGTACCTTGGTCCGTAAGCAGTTCTTTACAAATACCCACCCGGCTAAAAACAAGAGATAGCTCTTTGGCTATGGTTTTGGCCGAGGTATTTCTGAGAGGGATCGCTTCTGGATAACGGGTGGCATAGTCCATTATAACCAATATGTACTGGTGCCCCCTAGCGGACTTGATTATAGGACCTACCAAATCCATTGCGATTCTCTCAAACGGGACCTCAATGATGGGTAGAGGGACCAGCGGGCTACGGAAATGTGGCATCGGGGCCGACCTCTGACACACAGGGCAGGAGGAACAATAATTTTCTATGTCCTTCATCACCCCAGGCCAATAGAATCTCTGTAATACCCTCTCTCGGGTTTTCTCTGTCCCCAGATGACCTCCAAGAATGTGCCCATGGGCCAACTCCAACACCAACTTCCTGTAAGGTTTGGGCACCACAAGCTGCTCAACGGTTTCTTCTGCCCTTTTTGCCACCCGATACAGTAGGTCCTTCTCTACGCTGAAGTATGGGTAAGTGCCAGTATTATCTGGGTTCACTAACTCGCCATCTATTTTCACTACGTTTTCCCGTGCCTTTATTAGGGCGGGGTCTTTCAACTGTTCTGTGGCAAAGTTTTCCCTGTGAACCTCAAGATCAGAAAACTCCACAGACGGTAGGTTTTCGTCTGAGGAGGTGGGCTCCTCTCCAGTTTCTTGAGTCTCCCCTGCCAATACTGACAAGGGAAATTCCGGAGAGTCCTCACCACTCTCAGGGGAGTTCTGGCTATCACATTCCTGGTACATAGGGGCACCAGTGGGGGGCTCAGGATCATCCCACAGTTCCCAGAACTTCGGAAAATCCCTTCCCACAATGGCGTCATGCGGTAACTGAGATACTAAGCCCACTGGATGAGAGAGGGTACCTTTGGGGGTCTCGAAACACACCGTAGTCACTGGATACTCTCGGGTGTCCCCATGCACACAAATAACGGCTACCTTGCTATTCCCAGAGACCTCTGTTTTAACTAACTCAGCCTTTATCAGGGTCACAAGGCTACCTGAATCCAGCAATACCACAACATTTCTACCATTAATACACATTTTGCATAAATGTTTCTCAGTTCCCCGAATGGCAGTGCATGCGACTGTCGCACACAGCGACTGACGTCTGCCCGTCAGAAAGTCACACTGCATGGGTTCCTCCACAACCGGGCAATTGGCTGCAATATGTCCCGCTTGCCGGCAGCGGTAGCAAACGATCCTTCTTGCCGCCTCTTGAGCCGCTGATTTCCCAGGCTGTTCTCGCCAAACTTGGGGTAGAGCTCCCACCCTCTCACTCTCTCCACCCTCACCCCTTGGAATCCTCTTATCCGCCCCTGGGGATGGTCTGGTCTTAGGGTGGAAAGTCCGAGTGTCTCTGGAAGAGGCCGTCAGGTTCTCTGTAGCCAAGTATTTCTCCACACGATCCACAAGACCATCGGCCGTCTCTGGGTCTCCATGGCTTACCCACCTTTGGATGGCAGTAGGAAGAGCTCTCAAAAACCGATCCATTACAACACGTTCCACAATCTTTGGTGCGGACAAAGTCTCTGGCTGTAGCCACTTTCTGCTCAGGTGAATGAGATCATACATTTGAGACCTGGGGGGTTTTCCAAGCTGGAAAGTCCAGTTATGCACACGCTGAGCCCGGACAGCCAGGGTGACACCCAGCCTTGCCAATATTTCAGCTTTTAGCATCACATAGTCTTTTGCTTGGTTAGGCTCTAGGTCATAGTAAGCTTTCTGCGATTCACCAGTTAACAGAGGAGCCACTAGTCCAGCCCACTGCTCCTCAGGCCACTTTTCTCTTTCAGCGGTCCTTTCAAATGTGGTCAAAAATACCTCTGGATCATCCTCTCCAGTCATTTTTGTCAATAAACGACTCACCCCAAAGGACGCGGTATTAGTGGGACGGCTTTCCTCACTGGTCTGCGGACGTTGCTGCATTACTGCTTCCATCTGTTGTTGTAGTCTCTGCTCTTGCTTCTGCAACAGGTCTATGAAGCGGGCCTCAGATTGCTGTTGGGCTTGTTGCTGAGCCTCCAGACTCTGTTGTAAAGTTGCAAGGCTCTGTTGATGAGCTTGCTGCTGGGCTGCAAGGCTCCTTTGCAAACCTGCATTTGTCTGCTGTTGATTGGCATTTGCTAGAGCCAGCTGTTTCAGTATCTCCTCCATGCTGGCTTAAAAAAAAACTGCCACTGGTTCTCCACCAACTGTGAGGGGGCTAGCTCGGCAGCGGGTATGTGTGACCCCCGGGATGGGCTCCCCACCCAAAACAGGCCCAGCAGACGGAGGTTGTGGTTTTCAAAATCAAAAAGGTGCGGTTTATTTTCTATTTACAGTGACAAAAACACAGCAAAGCAAAAGAAACAAACAAAATAAATCCTGGTCAACTTGACCTCTGACTAAACATACAGGTTTCCTAACTAACAACTGGGATCAGCCTAGTGCTGTCCTAGTCCCTGGTTTTAAATGTCCAAGCAAAATATAGCCACACAGGCTTTCTCTCACCGCACAGGGGTTCACTCTCCCTAGACAGTCCACACAGGTCTGCTTCCAGGCATGAGCTAACATCTAATGAATCTGGGAGTTTTTATAGAGGCCTTAAACGAACTGACAGGCTTCAGCTGGCCTCATCAACTCCCTGCCTGCACGACGCCCAGCCCTCTCCCTAGAGGTATGAGTCATCAATGAGCCCACTAGTCTCAGCTGGGCTTATACAACTCTCCACCTAGCTGTATAAATCGGCGTAAAGCCTGAATCTGGGCGAAATATATCTACCCCCCTGGATGCAACCAGGTGACTTTACCTTCCTGCTGTCACAATGTGTATATATACTAGGATCCCAGGTGGGTTTAATCATGGTGTATAGTCACATCAAATATATATAGCGCCCCCTATAACAAATCATTCACAACTGGGAGTACATACTTCACAGGGGAGCAGCTTATTTTTATTAATTTATTTTATTAATTAGTAGTTAAACATTTGGGCAGGTATTATTCATCCTTTAGATAGCTCACTTAATTTTTGGCGCGGAGTCCACTTTTACCACAGCAGATGGATTGGCCTAGAATGGCCTAGAATGTGTGGATGGGGAATCATTTTTCTTTTGACCAGCTGACTGGCTGATGAAAAAATGCTCAAGGCATTTTAGACAGGGTCATGGTAGGCACCCTTGCTCTAGTAGCTTATCTACAGATGAAAAATTACTTTACAAAAACAAAGGAAACATAGCTCATACTAAGTGCTCACTGTAAATACTCTTTAATTTCCCTTTAAGGATCTGAGATGCTTCACTTACCAAAGCTAGAAACCCTTTTAACACAATAAACATTTACTGCAATATCTCAGACCATACTGGTACTGTGGTATCTTGGTTTTTGCTTGTAACAATAATTTTTATGTAACTATTCCATGGTTTGAAGGATATAGGGATATATACAGTATCTCACAAAAGTGAGTACACCCCTCACATTTTTCTAACTTTTTTATTATATCTTTTCATGTGACAACACTGAAGAAATTACACTTTGCTACAATGTAAAGTAGTGAGTGTACAGTTTGTATAACAGTGTAAATTTGCTGTCCCCTCAAAATAACTCAACATACACCCATTAATGTCTAAACCGCTGGCAACAAAAGTGAGTACACCCCTAAGTGAAAATGTCCAAATTGGGGCCAAAGTGTCAATATTTTGTGTGGCCACCATTATTTTCCAGCACTGACTTACCCCCCATGGGCATGAAGTTCACCAGAGCTTCACAGGTTGCCACTGGAGTCCTCTTCCATTCCTCCATGTTGAATCACAGAGCTGGTGGATGTTAGAGACCTTGCGTTCCTCCACATTTCGTTTGAGGATGCTCCACAGATGCTCAATAGGGTTTAGGTCTGGAGACATGCTTGGCCAGTCCATCACCTTTACCTTCAGCTTCTTTAGCAAGGCAGTGGTCATCTTGGAGGTGTGTTTGGGGTCGTTATCAAGTTGGAATACTGCCCTGCAGCCCAGTCTCCGAAGGGAGGGGATCATGCTCTGCTTCAGTATGTCACAGTACATGTTGTCATTCATGGTTTGCTTAATGAACTGTAGCTGCCCCAGTGCCGGTGTCTTGTCGAGCTGGTTCCCCTATCGGATAGGTTCCAGCCTCAACTGCGCAGGCGCGGCGCCTGCGCAGTCGGAGGCCATGGAAATCTCAGAGCCTCAACAGCTGATGGTCAGCTGTAGACGCGCTCGCTCCTGATAATACACGCTGCGCGGCAAACCAAGGGGCGGAAAAAGGGGCAGAGACTCGTGTGTTATTGACATGCCACGCTATACTACACGCCGCAAGGGGTGGAAAAAGGGGCGGAGGCTGATGTGATATTGACACGCCGCTCTATACTACATGCCGCAGCAAGGGGCAGAAAAAGGGGCGGAGGCTGATGTGATATTGAGCAGTGCTTTTTAACAAACAAAAAAGCACTGCTCACTATCATATCAGCCCCTTGCTGTATAGAGCGGCGTGTATAAACAAACAAAATGTACTGCTCAATATCCCATCTGATCCGCCCTTTGCTGCCCCTTGCTATATAGAGCGGCGTGAAGAATAAAGTGGCGTGTGTAACTATGCATCGGGAGCGAGCGCGTCTACAGCTGCCGAACAGCTGTTAAAGCTCTGAGATTTCCGTCGACTGGGATTGCGCCTGCGCAGTCAAGAGGGAACCATATCGATAGGAGGAACCATATCGGCAGAACACTGGAAGCACTCATGCAGCCCCAGACCATGACACTCCCACCACCATGCTTGACTGTAGGCAACAAATGCAACTGTAAATGTGCTATCTAGATTTCTTTGAAATTGGAGTTCTTTGATTCCTTTTTGCATTGATGTTCTAAATATAATATGGGTGAGTTGGAGACAAGACAAACTTGTCTTTTTACTCCTTACCTGGTTGCTGCCACACACGCTTGACACCATCTGAACCAAATAAGTTTATCTTATCAGACCACAGGACATGTTTCCAGTAATCCATGTCCTTAGTCTGCTTGTCTTTAGCAAACTGTTTGCAGGCTTTCTTGTGCATTATCTTTACAAGATGCTTCCTTCTGGGATGTCAGTCATGCAGACCAATTTGATTCAGTGTGAGGTGTATGGTCTGAGCACTGACAGGCTGACCCCCCACCCCTTCAAACTCTGTAGCAATGCTGGCAGCACTCATATGTCTATTTCCCTAAAACAACCTCTGGAAATGACGCTGAGCATGTGCACTGAACTTAAAGCTCTGGTGAACTCCATTCCCAAGAGGGTTAAGGCAGTGCTGGAAAATAATGGTGGCCACACAAAATATTGACTCTTTGGACCCAATTTGGACATTTTCACTTAGGGGTGTACTCACTTTTGTTGCCAGCGGTTTAGACATTAATGGCTGTGTGTTGAGTTATTTTGAGGGGACAGCAAATTTACACTGTTATACAAGCTATACACTCACTACTTTACATTGTAGCAAAGTGTAATTTCTTCAGTGTTGTCACATGAAAAGATATAATAAAATATTTACAAAAATGTGAGGGTGTACTCACTTTTGTGATCCTGTATGTACTGTATATCAATCAAAAGTAACAATACCTCTCTGGTCATGTATGCTGTTTGAGATATTGAGCCTTTGTAACCCTAGAACATCTGATTGGGACTCAGCATAACTTAAAACTTTAGGGTACCCGTGACTATAATATTATAAAATGTGTGCTGTCCAAGCTGAAAGTGGTTGTAAACCCACTTATGCAACTTGCACCTACAGGTAAGATTAAAGCCTCGTACCGGTACCGGTACCGGTTTTCTCGGCAAGAAACGACAAGAAAACTGTTGGGAGGGCTTTCTTGCTGAGAAAACCGTGCGTGTGTACGAGGCTTTCAGGTTTCTCATCCAGAAAACTGCCCAGAATCTCGACGAGAAAAAAAGAAGACCTGCTTTCTTTTTTCTCATCGGGAGTCTCAGTTTTCTCATCGTGATTCTCGTCAGACTGTATTTGGACGAGAAAACCGTTCGTGTGTATGCTTTTCCGAGTCTTCAAAAACCGCGCATGGTAAGAATCAAGTATGAGACGGGAGCGCTCCTTCTGGTAAAACTAGCGTTCGTAATGGAGATAGCACATTCGTCACGCTGTAACGAACTGAAAGCACGAAGACTGAAAAGTGCGAATCGTCTCTCCCCAAACTTTTACTAACACGCAGTAACACGAGATCAGCAAAAGCAGCCCAAGGGGTGGCGCTATTGGAATAGAACTTCCCCTTTATACTGCCGTCGTACGTGTTGTACGTCACCGCGCTTTAGACCGACGAGATTTTGGATTCACAGTGTGTATGCAAAGAAAGCTTGACAAGAATCTCGTCAAGCTTAACAAGAAACCCGTCGAGAAAAACAACGTTTTTTTTTGCCACGAGATTCTTGGTCGTGTGTACGAGGCTTGAGGCTTACCTGTAGGTGCAAGAAATATCTCTATACACGGTTTAGGAGATATTTGCAAAAAAGACATGCACCGATGTCTACAGCGCATACGCTGTGATTGGCCGGAGCGGCGATACCCGGAAGTAACCTTCCGGGTATCTGTGGAGCGATGGCTGCGGCTGTAGGGGGAGACAAGGATGGCTTTGGGGGCCCCGATCTAAGGTAAGTGATGCATAATGAGCTAGTATGTTAGTCATACTAGCTCATTATGGCTTTGTCCTGCAGGTGTTTTTTTTTTTTTTTAAACGAGTTTACAACCACTTTAATCTGCCCAGTATTACCCTGTATGGGCATCTACAACTTTCTTGATAATATTTAACCAGATATTTAACAAGATTTGATTTAATGGACTATTTCCTAACAGAATGCCTAAATTGTATGTTAAACAGTAAACACATTCCTTTAAATTCACAGACTTTCCTAATTATAACCCTAATTTAAATTGTACACATTTTTATTTCAGTGATTTTCATAGCTTCTAAAATACTGTAAATAATGACACTGCTTGCAGAGTTTTGTTTTTTATGAAGTCGTGTTTCAGCTGTGAATAAATGTGCCTATAAACATAGGAAGACAGAAGATTCAAACACTAAATTGCTGTTCTTTATAATGATCAGTTCATAAAAATGCACATTTGTGTTGGCTAAGCATGCATTCCCAGTAGGGAAACAATAGCGACAAGCTAGGAGAATCCAATGTAGCTGATTTTTACATCCAAAATTGGTCAGCTAGAAAGAAGTCTGCACTGATGACATGGTATTCATTCATAAGCCTGTAAGCATTTCCCAGTCAGCTGGTAATAGTCACATAACATATCTAATCAACCTAGTAATCTAATTGATAAATGTATACATGGACAAACTCAAGATAAGCAGGTGTGGTTGAGAATGTCACAGGCTTTACATGTCCAAAGCCAGAGACAAAGGTGTAACAAGAAAAAGTGATGTAAAAAGTACAACACAAATAACCTATATGCAATAATTTTTTATTCATCTTGATGCTTAAAAATTATAATTGGTTTATCTGGGATACTTCAAGCTAAACAAATATTGCCTAAATATAGGAGTCGTGTACTTTTATGTAGCCCTTGCTGGTAGCCACTTTATGCCACAGAAGCTGATCAGCTTGGGCATTCTTAACACTGGATCACAGCTTGTCTCTCTCCTCAGCCATTGACTGACAGGCCTGCCAGAGATAACTGGAGAAGGCAGGTTGTTAGTTAGCTACATCTTTGGCCAGACTTTAGCTCTGCCCACTGATGCAGAAGGGAGGGGGAAGTGGGCAGCCAGGACTGGGCATATAAGGTGGAGATAGGTGATTGACCCGGGGGCTGTCAGGAGCCCATGGAGAAAGAGGAATACTACAGTGCAGTACAGAGAGGATTAAGCTTGGGGGAGAGAACTGGGGAGCAAGTTTCAAAGCAGCTGTGATGTGTGTGCTGTGTGTGTGTTGCAAAAAAAAGCATACAAATTAAGAATTATACTTAGCTAAATCGCATTTCTTATGTAGCACTCGTTATTTTGGGATAATGCAGAATGATCCCCTAAGTAGTATAGCAGACTAACCTCTTCCCCTTTCAGGTTGCAGTTCTTGGTGTATGGTGGGGTAAAAAATAAGTTAGGTGCCAGTCACAAGTCTATTTACCTTTTATTGCTAAACTCAATTCTAGGAGAGGGTTTAGGGGTGCAAGATATCCTAAAAGTCCACAAAAATAGGACAGGTATTCTGAAATTAGCAGTTATAGTTGGCCCTTTAAGTCCAGCCTCTTAATAATTGCTGGTATTGTAAGAGCAGCCAGGCAGATACATAACCCAGTACGAGCAGTCACTGTCTTTCTTGAATTGTAGTGGAGCCTCTACCTAGTTCCTTTGCAGAACTCTTTAGCCAGAATATTCTTTACAGATGCTCCTTGCAGGTAGACTTTAGCCCAGCTCCCTCCAGATATAAACTCCAGCAGACAGTTAAACTCCTATCCCCAGGCTGAAGCAAGACCCAAGTAGAGATCACTCTATGCAGCCATTCTCTTCAATAATAAACCCAAGTGGTGAGGAACTTCTCCAAAACAAAAATGTTTTTTGCCCCAGCTATTTATCCTATTCCCAAACCATAATTCTGAGCAAAATCTCAGGGATTGATTGGGTCACAGAAATATTTATAACCCAGTGACTGATATACAGACTACTGAAACCACCTCAACAGTACCAGATGGAATCAGTCAACACTCTGAGCTTTGGAGAACTTTCAGAGCCCAGAACATTTTAAGCAAATCTCAGGCTGGTTACAACTTAGTTGCAAAACACACACCGTTTTATTAGGGGTACCCCAGCTTGGAGCAAGGTCCTTAAACCTAAATACATTTTGATTATCGTGTCAGCCCACTGGACTTCTTCCGGGAGGGTCTGCAGTGAATTCACTGCAACGTTCTCACCATTAAGAGCAACACAAGGCTGTGGTGCTACACAGGCTGGGAGGGGGATTATCTAGAGGAATAGACTCAGGGCACCCTCCTAAATCCTTACATGAGTGAGTGAAGACCTTGACAATCCTGGGGATTATTTCACATGGGAAAACAATAGGATTTCTTCACTAGCTTACCTTTCAGAAAGAATGTTCCTATGAGTTCTGTGTAGGAATACAGTCTGTCATGGTCACTATCAAATTGTTGTAGCAAATCCTCTCTTGGAACCTCCTCTGCCAGGACATTTTTTATTTCATCATATGTGAGATATCCATCTGCATCTTTGTCAGCACCATAGAAAAATACCTGAAAATCTAAGCAAACGAAAAATAAGTGTAAATATATATTTTAGCATTGGAGATCAGTATTTTTGCTTTGATACACTTAGGGACTAATAATAATGTAAACAAGGGGAAGTAAGTAAGGGAGAGCAACCACCCTCCCCTTACTGTGCAAAAAAAATTACTCAAAACAATTACTTATTTAGAATAATGTGTTGGTGCAGCAAACTTAAATCAAGCCATTAAGGAGGAACTGAACCCTGAAAAGCTGTGCCAAAAAAAGGCAGGCAGAGGGCAAAGGAGTCACCACTAGGGATGAACCAACAGTTTGGTCAAAACCTAGGTCCAAGCAAACTTTGGCTGTTCATGCATTTGGATAAATGCCCAAACCTTTCCCCTTCTAGTCCCCTGTTCAGTGGGAGCTGGACATCATATACATATATTGTTTCTATATATGACAGTTTCCTGCTGTCAGTGATTGCTAAGAAACCCAATGACATCACTGGCACTACTGACATACATGACCAGGAACCCTCGTCCATGTAAACAAAGGGCTGGGGATAGTGGTGCTATCACTTTCCACATATGGCTAGTGTCATTCAGCAAAGAGTAGCATCGGAACTGATAGTGTGCAGTTACATTCTTTGTCTTATTTTAGAGGGGGCTTTCAGATTCTGATAACAAAACAACCCCCCTCCCCCCTGGCCACAGCCCCCAACCCTAACCAATGGGCCAGGGCTGTGGGAAGAGACCATTGTCCTCTTCAACATGGGAACAAGGTGCTTTGCCAGTGAGGACCCCAGTGCTGCTAAAGCACTTTCTGTAAATCACAAAGATGTGCCCCTTAACAAGTAGGATTGCAGATCCCCCCCCTCGCATGTTATTTAAAGTATGTTGGCCTTTTTTATTGTTTCACTTTAAAAAGATCACTGCTTCTGGCCAAATGGATTTTTTTTAATAATTTTGTATTTTCATTGGCATATGCTTTGGGGAGGAGAAGAGAAGATGCTGTGGGGACTGGTCTAGCAGCGCAGAGGAGTGGAGTATTGGGTAAGAAGATCTTTTTTATGTCCCGTTATCAACAGTCCATTGGAATAAGAGACAACCAAATTTAGGAAAAACAGCCACCGCTGGTCAGTTCCGGATGACAACCGGAACTGACCAGCGGTGGCTGTTCTTCCTAAGTTTGGTCATCTCTTATTCCAACGGACTGTTGATAACGCTGTCATCTCTTATACATTCGTTCATTGATGCCAATTCATTGGAAAGTGCTGTTTTAAAGAATTTGGGGACTGCAATAAAAGGTAAATAGGATTACGCTATGTGGAGTTTTTCTTCTATATCCGAGTAACGGTGGAAGTGATATGCAGCTCTGACCCTATCTGTGATGCGGATGACAGCTATTTGAGTATCTCAAGGCTTGAGATTTACCACACATTTTTGGATCTTGGTGTACGGTGTACATATCATTATTTAACACTAGGACCACTATCTACTTCTCTGGACTTTCACCACCAATTGTCATTCATCTGTTTCTCATGTTTTAACCATATGAATGCCGGTCATAATATGGACTGACAGGAGCGCTGCATTAGTATTAGATGGTGCATTATTATGTACTTTATACATTGTATCATATGTTTTGGTCCTGTCAAGTGCTGCAACCTGTGTGGCATGGGGATTTCTGAGATAGCTACCAAGATTGTGGGTGACCCACTCAATTGACGTCCTCTATGTTTTTGCTTTTTTAACTCTATTCCTGGGGCCTCATGCCAAGAAGAACTTCTTATCCACACAGTCTGTGTCGCAAAGATTTGGGCAATAGCCCTTCAATGGAAATCCATGGTAGTTCCATTTTCTCTTATTGTTGATAAAGTGAATTCTGTAATGCTTATGGAACATATACACCATATATTGTTTGATACAATGCACCTCTTTGATGCCAAGTGGAATGCCTGGAAGTCATCCCATTCTTCTTTTCTGTCATAACTGCTTTTTTAAGGAAATAACCATATTCTGAACTACTCTTTTTTTCTTTTTTCTCTATTTTTAATTTCTGTTGTATACTGTATGCCAAGCTTTATTTGTATTCTTACATTATTCTGTTAAGAAGATATAGCCGTATGGCTGTTTAATGTATACTGAATCGATTGTTTCTCTTGGAAGCTTCTTATTTTTGTATTTTTGTAGGATTCTGACCCCTTGGGTCATTTGTATTGTTTTCTCATAAGTATGAGTTCATACTCAGTGCATACTTGTGTCCAGGATGTTTTTCTACCCTCATCAGAATTACCAAGCATACCAGGTACTATGGCACAACTTATATTGCACATTCTTTGTGCTCAGGAGCAGACTTGATGCGCCTGGAACTAAAATTTCATGGACAGTTCAGGGGTGTGAAGCCCCCCCATCATATCTAACTTACATATCAAGTAGGGATGAGCTTCGAGTTCAAGTCCAACATGTGTTCGACTCAAACACCGGCGATTCGATCGTTCAAGGAAGATCGAACTTTATGGGCCGTTCGTGCCAAATTCGAGTTGCGCGTCACGGCCCATAATGCACTGCGTCATCACAGTTCATTGCTGGCTGATTATTGGCCAAGCATGCACTATGACCCGCATGGTTTGGCCAATCACAGAGCCGTCAGCACAGAGAGCCATAATTGGTCAAAGCCAGGGTGCCTTTGGCCAATCATGGCTCAGGGGACTAGGTACACGCCCCACACTATATAAGGCCGCCTGCGCGTCGGCCTTGTGTTGTGTGTTCCTGCGGCGTTCAGAGAGAGAGAGAGACAGAGATTGTCGTTTTATTTCAGCTAGCTAGATTGAGCAGGCAGTTGATTCAGCTAGTTAGATCCAGTAGTCCAGTATATTTAGTATACATATATATGCATTGCACGCTTTGTGTATATATACTGTATACAGTTTAGCTAGATCTCACTGCAGAGAGTTCCTGTTATTCACTTCCTAATAATACTATAGGCAGGCAGTTGATTCAGCTAGCTGCAGTATATTAAGTCAGTGTACTGTATACTGGAAGTGGGCACAGTGTGCAGCTAAAACTCACTGCAGACAATTCCTGTTATTCTCTTCCTAATAATACTACAGGCAGGCAGTTGATTCAGCTAGCTGCAGTATATTAAGTCAGTGTACTGTATACTGGGCACAGTGTGCAGCTAAAACTCACTGCAGACAATTCCTGTTATTCTCTTCCTAATAATACTACATGCAGGCAGTTGATTCAGCTAGCTGCAGTATATTAAGTCAGTGTACTGTATACTGGGCACAGTGTGCAGCTAAAACTCACTGCAGACAATTCGAGTCATTCTCTTCCTAATAATACTACAGGCAGGCAGTTGATTCAGCTAGTGTACTGTATACTGGGCACAGTGTGCAGCTAAAACCCACTGCAGACAATTCCTGGTATTCTCTTCCTAATAATACTACAGGCAGGCAGTTGATTCAGCTAGCTGCAGTATATTAAGTCAGTGTACTGTATACTGACAGTGGGCACAGTGTGCAGCTAAAACTCACTGCAGACAATTCCTGTTATTCTCCTCCTAATAAAACTATAGACAGGCAGTTGATTCAGCTAGCTGCAGCATATTAAGTCAGTGTACTGTATACTGGGCACAGTGTGCAGCTAAAACTCACTGCAGACAATTCCTGTTATTCTCTTCCTAATAATACTACAGGCAGGTAGTTGATTCAGCTAGCTGCAGTATATTAAGTCAGTGTACTGTATACTGGCACTGGGCACAGTGTGCAGCTAAAACTCACTGCAGACAATTCCTGTAATTCTCTTCCTAATAATACTACAGGCAGGCAGTTGGTTCAGCTAGCTGCAGTATATTAAGTCAGTGTATTGTATACTGGGCACAGTGTGCAGCTAAAACTCACTGCAGACAATTCGAGTCATTCTCTTCCTAATAATACTACAGGCAGGCAGTTGATTCAGCTAGCTGCAGTATATTAAGTCAGTGTACTGCATACTGGGCACAATGTGCAGCTAAAACTCACTGCAGACAATTCCTGTTATTCTCTTCCTAATAATGCTACAGGCAGGCAGTTGATTCAGCTAGCTGCAGTATATTAAGTCAGTGTACTGTATACTGGGCACAGTGTGCAGCTAAAACTCACTGCAGACAATTTCTGTTATTCTCTTCCTAATAATACTACAGGCAGGCAGTTGATTTAGCTAGCTGCAGTATATTAAGTCAGTGTACTGTATACTGGCAGTGGGCACAGTGTGCAGCTTAAACTCACTGCAGACAATTCCTGTTAATCTCTTCCTAATAATACTACAGGCAGGCAGTTGATTCAGCTAGCTGTAGTATATTAAGTCAGTGTACTGTATACTGGGCAGAGTGTGCAGCTAAAACTCACTGCAGGCAATTCCTGTTATTCTCTTCCTAATAATATTACAGGCAGGCAGTTGATTCAGCTAGCTGGAGTATATTAAGTCAGTGTACTGTATCCTGGGCACAGTGTGCAGCTAAACCTCACTGCAGAAAATTCCTGTTGTTCTCTTCCTAATATACTACAGGTAGTTGATTCAGTTAGCTGCAGTATAATCAGTATATATATATATACATCCCAGCTTTGTGCTGCTACATCTCACTGCAGGCCATTCCTTGTGTACCTATTCCAATACATCAAATACAGTATATCTGGAAGGCCAACAAGGAGAGGCAGACACTCACAGGCCAATAAAAGAGGGCAAGCAGGCTCTGTGTCTAGAGGCAACAGTGCTGGTCATGGACATGGTGCATCCTCATCAGCACGTGACCGTGGGGCACGCTCGTCCTTTTTTTTTGGCAGCTGGCTGTGTTGAGCCACAACATGCAGAAAAGTTGGTAGAGTGGATGACCAAGCTGTCCTCATCCTCCCCATCCTCTGTCACCCAGGCTACCTTGGCTGCCAATGCAGGTGCCAAAGCGGCCTATTCCATCGGCTCGAGGTCAGCATCAGTTGCTCCTTCCCTAGCCCCACCATCATGCACAGAGGAGTCCCCCGAACTGTTCGACCACAGTGTCGAGTACATGCTGCAGGAGGATGCGCAGCAGTTTGATGGCTCCGATGATGGTACCCAGCTTGAGGAAGGCAGTAACATGAGCCCAGAGAGAGGGGGTGCCCAAGAAGGACAACAAACTGGCAGTCATGTTCCCCCAGCTGCAGCATACTGCCATGTTTGCTCCAGTGACGAGGAGGGAGGGGATAATGAGGTCACTGACTCTACATGGGTGCCTGATAGGAGAGAGGAGGAGGAGGAGGCACATCTCCAATGAGGCAGGATGCCCTCCAGGGGCCAGTTTAAGGGCAGCCAACCGACTGCATCACACCGCAGAGCTCCGCATGTGCATGGCGCTGCTGACTTTGCGTGTTTTTCCAAAAGTTCTTTGGTGTGGGCCTTTTTTCAGACATGTGCAGCAGATCGCACCATTGCTATTTGCAACATATGTCTGAAGCATATAGAGCGTGGCCAAAACAGCAGCTGCTTGGGCACCACAGGCTTGGCCAGACATATGTCGACCTGCCATGCAGTTCGTTGGCAAGCATACATAAAAGACCCACACCAAAGAACAAAGCAGACTTCTCCTTGATCCTCATCAGCTGGGATCTCCAACCCCACTATAACTTCAGTCCTCTCAGAAACCTGCACTGAGAGGAATGAAGGTGTAGAATTAGGTGTGCCACTGCTAAGTACTTGCGGGCAATCTGCTATCGGTACACCAACCTCCGATTGTAGCATGCAAATTTCCCTGCCTTAGTTGCTACACCAGCAAAAGAAATTCGCTCCCAGTCATCTACATGCCCAGCGTTTGAATGCTAGCTTGGCCAAATTGCTAGCACTTCAACTGCTGCCTTTTCAGTTGGTAGACTCTGCCCCCTTCTATGAATTTGTGAAATGTGCGGTACCTCAGTGGCAGGTTCCCAAACGCCACTTTTTTTCACGGAAGGCGATTCCGGCTCTCTACCGGCATGTGGAAGGCAATGTCTTGGCCTCGTTGGACATGACAGTCAGCAGTAAGGTGCATATTACCGCTGACTCATGGTCCAGCAGGCATGGACAGGGACGTTACCTATCTTTCACGGCACACTGGGTGACTCTGCTGGCAGCTGGGAAGGATGCAGGACAGGGTGCAGTAGTGTTGGAGGTTGTTCCACCACCACGCCTCCAAAATGCTACTAGTGGTGATTCTGACACACCTCTCTCTTCCACCCCCTCCTCTTCTTCTTCCATGGCCTCTTCCTCTGCTGATTTGTCCTCGGAACCAGTGGTGCTCCGTAGGCGTTCAAGGGGATACGCAAGCACGCAGGCAAAGAGATGCCATCCGGCGCTTGAGCTGGTGTGCCTGGGGGACAGGAGCCACACTGGGGCAGAGATTCTGTCAGCTCTGCAGGGGCAGGCTCAGAGGTGGTTGACGCCACGCCAGCTTCAGCCAGGAATGGTGGTTTGCGACAATGGCTCCAACCTCCTCTCTGACCTCCGACAGGGACACCTGACCCATGTGCCCTGTTTGGCTCACGTCCTTAACTTGGTGGTGCAGCAGTTTTCAGGATCTCCTGAGGCAGGCCAGGAAAGTCTGTGTGAATTTCCGCTGGTCATATAATACCAGTGCTCAGCTGGCTGACCTACAAAAAGAATTTAACCTGCCCAAGAACCGCCTAATCTGTGACATGCCCACCAGATGGAACTCAACGTTGACCATGCTGCAACGGCTGCACACGCAGCAGAGGGCCATCAATGAGTACCTGTGTGACTATGGCACCAGAACAGGGTCAGGGGAGCTTGTTTTTTTTTCGCATGATCAGGGATGCATGCACTGTCCTGTCACCATTTGAGGAGGCCATGAGGATGGTGAGCAGTGACAGTGCATGCATCAGTGATACTGTCCCTCTTGTCCACCTGTTGGAGTACACGCTGCATGGAATAATGGACAGGGCACTTGAGGCAGAACAGAGGGAGGAAGAGGAGGACTTCCTTACCTCTCAAGGCCCCCTTTATCCACACAGTGTTCCTGCGGGCCCGCCAATCACACAGGAAGAGGAGGAGGAGGAGGATTGTGTCAGTATGGAGGTGGAGCCTAGCACTCAGCATCAGCAGCAGTCTTCAAGGGATCATTTACAGTCCCCAAAAACCCATGGACTTGTACGTGGCTGGGAGGAGGTGGCTGCAGATCATGTCATCCTTAGTGACCCAGAGGACTGCGGACCGAATGCCTCAGCAAACCTACGCTGCGCGGCCTCCCTGATCCTGCAAAGCCTGCAAAAGGATCCTCGGATTCGTGGTATCAAGGAGAGGGATTATTACTGGCTGGCAACCCTCCCTGATCCACGTTACAAGGGTAAGGTTGCAGACCTTATCCAGCTGTCGTAGAGGGAGCAGAGGATGAAACATCTTCGGGAGGCCTTGCAGAAAGGTTTGTGCAACACGTTTCCAAAGCCTGGGAGGTTACAAATTCCTGGTCCTGGACAACGTGTTGCTGAGGCTTCGGTCAGTCACAGAAGGAGCGGTGGAGAAGGTGGCCGTCTGACCGATGCGTTCAGACAATTTTTTTGTCCGCAGCCCCAAGGTATGATCGGTTCCAGCAACCATCGCCAGCGTCTGATTTACATGGTGCAGGAATACCTAGGGGCAAGATCAGACTTGGACACAAAATCCTCTGGGTTACTGGTTCTTGAGGATAGATCACTGGCCAGAGCTTGCACAGTATGCAATTGAGCTACTGGCCTGTCCTGCATCCAGTGTTCTTTCGGAACCGATCACAGTGTGCGCCTGTCAACCGACTCGGCCGATCGGCTGACCTTCATAAAAATAAATCAGTCTTGGATCACCAGCTACCAAGGACCTGATGCTGATGTAACTGAAGATTTTATTTTTTAATGTGAGATCCCTTCAAGACTGCCTATGCTGATGCTGAGTGACTATCCTGTTATGCTGAGTGACTATCCTCTTCCTCCTCAATGTTCATGTTGATAGCTTGTAAGAACATTTTTGGTTCTGTGCACCACCACTAGTGGCTAAGGCCCAATTTTTCTGCCCCTGTTTAACAGGAGCGTGTAATTACAATTTTTGCTGTAATACTTTTTAGCAGGGCTCATTCCTGCGCTCTAACTAGAGTATCTGTGAGGGGTTGCAGTGTTGTGGCACCAGCACCAGTGCCTAAGGCCCAATTTTTCTGACCCTGTTTAACTGGGGCGTGTAATTACAATTTTTGCTGCAATACTTTGCAGCAGGGCTCATTCCTGCGCTCCAACTAGAGTATCTGTGAGGGGTTGCAGTGTTGTGGCACCAGCACCAGTGCCTAAGGCCAAAATGTTCTGCCCCTGTTTAACAGGGGCGTGTAATTACAATTTTTGCTGCAATACTTTGCAGCAGGGCTCATTCCTGCACTCCAACTATAGTATCTGTGAGGGGTTGCAGTGTTGTGGCACCAGCACCAGTGCCTAAGTCCCAATTTTTCTGCCCCTGTTTAACAGGGGCGTATAATTAAAAATTTTGCTGCAATACTTTGCAGCAGGGCTCATTCCTGCGCTCTAACTAGAGTATCTGTGAGGGGTTGCAGTGTTGTGGCACCAGCACCAGTGCCTAAGGCCCAATTTTTCTGCCCCTGTTTAACAGGAGCGTGTAATTACAATTTTTGCTGTAATACTTTGCAACAGGGCTCATTCCTGTGCTCCAATTAGAGTATCTGTGAGGGGTTGCAGTGCTATGGCACCAGCACCAGTGCTCAAAGCCCAATTTTTCTGCCCCTGTTCGTGTAATTACAATTTTTGCTGCAATACTTTAGTTGGAGTGCAGGAATGAGCCCTGCTGCAAAGTATTGCAGCAAAAATTGTAATTACACGCCCCAGTTAAACAGGGTCAGAAAAATTGGGCCTTAGGCACTGGTGCTGGTGCCACAACACTGCAACCCCTCACAGATACTCTAGTTGGAGTGCAGGAATGAGCCCTGCTGCAGAGTATCTGTGAGGGGTTGCAGTGTTGTGGCACCAGCACCAGTGCCTAAGGCCCAATTTTTCTGACCCTGTTTAACTGGGGCGTGTAATTACAATTTTTGCTGCAATACTTTGCAGCAGGGCTCATTCCTGCACTCCAACTATAGTATCTGTGAGGGGTTGCAGTGTTGTGGCATCAGCACCAGTGCCTAAGTCCCAATTTTTCTGCCCCTGTTTAACAGGGGCGTATAATTAATTTTTTTGCTGCAATACTTTGCAGTAGGGCTCATTCCTGCGCTCTAACTAGAGTATCTGTGAGGGGTTGCAGTGTTGTGGCACCAGCACCAGTGCCTAAGGCCCAATTTTTCTGCCCCTGTTCAACATGGGCATGTAATTACAATTCTTGATCTAATATTTCACAGCAGGGCCCGTTCCTGCGCCCACCAAGAGTAACTGTGAGGGCTTACAGTGTTGTGGCAACACCACCACACCGTCCACCACCAAAGGCCCAATTTTTCTGCCCTTGTTCAACATGGGCATGTAATTACAATTCTTGATCTAATATTTCACAGCAGGGCTCGTTCCTGCGCCCACCAAGAGTAACTGTGAGGGCTTACAGTGTTTTGGCAACACCAACACCTAAGGCCCAAATTTCTGCAGAGTATATGGGACAGGCCCCTACTTTCAAACATCCGACTTACAAACGACTCCTACTTACAAACGGTGGGAGACAACAGGAAGTCAGAGGAAATCTACCCCTAGGAAGGGAAATTCTCTCCTGTAAGAGTTCATATGGGAAAAACGTGTCTCCTCTCCACTGATGCTTTATCCCCAATCCTTGTTTCCCTAAAAACCCCAAATTTTCTAAATCAATTGTCATTAGGACAGAAAGTGAGGTGAAATCTTCTAAACAGGTGCACAGGCAGCAAAACAAATGTTACAGGGGTGACAACCCTTCCCTATGTTTTCCAAAAAGCTTAAAAATAGATTTTTTGGCTGGCGCTACACTTAAAAAATTTACCTGTTCCAAATTAAAAACATATTCAACTTAAGAACAAACCTACAATCCCTGTCTTTCTTGGGACTGCCTGTATACTAATGTTCAGAGTATATAGGGCCTGGGGGCCCCACGCCTATCCTTTTTTAATTTGGGAGCAGGGTTCCCCTTAATATCCATAGAAGACCCAAAGGGGCTGGTAATGGGCTGGGGGGGTACCCATGTCGTTTTTCTCAATGATTTTCATCCATATTGCCGGGTCCAGACATTACATTAAAGCCGCAAGCAGTTTTAAATGACTTTTATTCCTTTAGAAATGTCATTTTGTTGTATCATCTATAATTTGTATCACAACTTGTACTCAATAAAATATATTTGACAAGAGAAATGTCATTTTGTGCAGGGACAGTTATAAACACGGGAAACACGCGCCACTTTACAGCCATACTATAGACACCCCCCAGGCACGATATTTAACCGCTTGTCAACCGCCCACCATCAAATGGCCGCCGGGCACCCGCGATTGCCCAGTAACCAAGCAGGACTGTGGATCTGTGTGTGTCTCCTCCTCTCCTGTCAGGGAGAGGAGGAGACCGATGGTGTGTCCCTTGTACATAGGGACAACCATCGGTCACCTCCCCCAGTGCGTCACCTCCCCCCACAGTATTAATCACTCCCAGGCAACATATTTAACCCCTTGATCACCCCCTAGTGTTAAACCCTTCCCTGCCAGTTATGTTTATACAGTAATCAGTGCATATTTATAGCAGCGATTGCTGTATAAATGTGAATGGTCCCAAAAATGTGTCAAAAGTCACGATAAAAATCCCTGATCGCCGCCATTACTAGTAAAATAATAATAATAATAAAAATTCTATAAATCTATCCCCTATTTTGTAGCTGCTATAACTTTTGCGCAAACTAATCAATATACGCTTATTGCGATTTTTTTTTACCAAAAATATGTTGAAGAATACATATCGGCCTAAACTGAGGAAAAAAATTAAAAAATGGATATTTATTATAGCAAAAAGTAAAAAATATTGTGTTTTTTTTCAAACTTGACGTTCTTCCTTTGTTTATAGCGCAAAAAATAAAAACCGCAGAGGTGATCAAATACCACCAAAAGAAAGTTTTATTTGTGGGAAAAAGAGGACGCAAATTTTGTTTGGATACAGCGTCGCACGGCCACGCAATTGTCATTCAAAATGTGACAGCGCTGAAAGCTGAAAAATGGCTTGGGCAGGAAGGGGGTGAAAGTGCCCTGTAGGCAAGTATGCAAGTGGTTAAAGGAATATTTCACTTCCATTTTTTCAATTTAAGCATCATTAAAATCACTGCTCCCGAAAAAACGGCCGTTTTTAAAACTTTTTTTTGCATTGATACATGTCCCCTGGGGCAGGACCCGGGTCCCCAAACCCTTTTTAGGACAATAACTTGCATATTAGGCTTTAAAATTCGCACTTTTGATTTCTCACGTTCGAGTCCTATAGACTTTAACGGTATTCAAAAGTTTGCGCAAACTTTCGGTCTGTTCGCATGTCCTGGATGCGAACCGAACCAGGTTGTGTTCGGCTCATCCTTAATATCAAGCTATAAGCTTAGACCACACTACAACCTGAAAGAGAGTTTATAGCAAACTGCCTAATACAGACAATAAATTAGCATTAGCTATTTTGGCTCAGTGATATTTTAAGCTTCTGCAATGCCTACCACATTTGGAAGACTGACAGGAAGCTGCAGAGTTGTTAATTATTGTTAACATTTACATTTGTTAACAGTTGTTAACATTATGGGCTCTGAGAAATGAGCAATGTCATCATGACTATTACAACTCAGTGGCCTGCAGTGCAAGATCACTGCAGTTTGGCCCATGCTGAGACCTGAACTGGATCTGAGGCTGCTTTTACTCTAACCCATTATCTGTAATCAAGTTTAATAACATTTTTATCTATATTCTTTTTAATTGTGTATGTGTGTTGTACCGTATCCCACTGGTACAATATCAAGAGGCTTAAACTGCATAAACAATGGGTTTCTTGGGGTCAGTGCAAATTACTTTCAAAGCAAATAGTGACGAGCACTGAAATTGAAGGTCCCACTGAGATCTGATCAACAAACTAAGAATTCAAGATATCTGTACTATTTATCTGAGGGTCATTGAATCAAGTCTACATCTGGAGGTCCCTCCAAGATTTGAATATTGGATTAAAAGTCCAAAGTGCTCAGACTCTTTGAGGTTGATTTCCTAAAGACAAACAGGCTGTGTACTTTGCAAAGTGCAGTTGCACTCTGCAAGTGCAGTTGATCCAGAATTTTGTAAATGTGGTAAAGCTTCAGTTTGCAAAGAATACCCAATCACGTGCAAGGAAAATATTATTTTTTTTTGCTTGCACATGATTGGATGATGGAAGTCAGCAGAGCTTCTTCTCATTTTCTAACCTCTGAAGCAATTGCTCTTGCAGAGTGCAACTGCACTTTGCAAAGTGCACAGTCTATTTGCCTTTAGTAAATCTACCCCTTTATCTAAGAATCCTAGGATTGAGCTCAAGCACTACATTGGGGACTGGAATAAAACAGCTAAAAGCTTCTGAAATGGGGCACTCTGCTCACAAATATGCCCTAATCGTGAATGCATTGGGAGTCAGGTAAGACATTCATATTTTTCAAGATTTATTTATAGCATTCCTTTTTCTGATAAACATATTTTAATTATATTAGCAGTTTTTTTTTTGTTTTGTTTTTTACTCTACTTTTATTAATTAAAGTGAATTTATGCAGAAGTACATGGAGTTTTAATAGACTTCAACAAGGTGGGACCTATGCTCTGTGTTTATCCACTATGCTTGCAAGATACAGATACAATCAATAGAAAAGAAACAGTGTGCTACTAGTTATTTTGTTCTACTGTACATATAAAATATCACTAAAGGCCTATGTTTTACTTGTGCCATAAAAGCAAAGGGAAAAGCACAGAGAGAAATTAGCTGCTATCCTATCAAAAACAAAAGGCCTATTTACAGAACTGACTGTATCGTGTTGCTTGAAAACACAAACCATGCAGAAACCAAATTGATGATTCTCACCTGCTCGACTTTTGAGGAACGACACTGATATGTGATCCAGTTCTTCAGGATTATCCTTCCACTTGGTAACTGGCTGCACAGTGGTCTCTGTCTTTTTGGTAACATCTGAAACTTATATAACAACAGTTGTTACAACAATGTGGTACAACAGGTAATTTAATGCTCACTAATGGAATTGTTTAAGTAAAGAAGTCACTTTGCTCATTCAGGACAAAATAACAAATTCACCTGGAAGTCTGCCCCATTGTTGTAGGTAAACATTTTACCACTTTGTGCTATTCTGTTCCCCTATTCACCAGTAGAAGCCCTATGAATTACACACGGATGGAAGAGCATGTAGCATAAGTGTGAAAAAATTCCACGCTGACACTATGAGGTCGTTTTAACTAAAAAAGTTGAGAATCTTCCCTGAAAAAAAGAGTAAATATTCACCTCAATTATCCAATGTGAAACGCATCTGCACATGATCGGGTTTTCAAAGTCAACATGAATTTGCTTTTCACATGATTGGATAATTAAAGTGAATATGCACACAATCATTTGAGTGAAGATTTTCAACTTCTTAGAAAATCAGTAAATTTTCCCACCACTTCTTACACCTTTGATCTGACAAGAACTCACCCCTTTTCTGACCCCTCCATAGAGAATGGCTTAACTCAATCGCCATATGAAAGCATTTACAGGTCACAATGGTGACTCTGTAAATGAGATAAGGCAGAGTTCAGCTGATGATTACAGAGTCCATTATTTGGAGCCTGTTTACGCTGGTCCAGAGGCCCATACAGTCTAAAAGACCCCTGATGGCTCATTAAAGTGAACTTGTTTTAAAAATATTATGTTACATAGGGGCCTACCTATGATAACGTTGCTTTCAATACACGTTACATATTGCCGTGCATGCTAGAGGCAGATCAATAATTCTAGGGCCATTAATCTTAAAATAATGACCTGTAGCAGCTTTTAAAGCCCCCCTATGGAAAATATAGGGTACCAAAGTTTGTCATCATTTTAAAGGCATGCAAAAATATAAAGCTTGTCATGTTTGATATCTATTTACCGTATATACTCGAGTATAAGCCGACCCGAATATAAGCCGAGGCACCTAATTTTACCACAAAAAATGGGAAAACGTATTGACTCGAGTATAAGCCTAGGGTGTCCATCTGCATGCCTCACTTTGCCTCACTGTGTCCATGTGCATGCCTCACTGTGCCCATGACTAGACTGACGTTTAACATGGGAGTCTATGGAAGGGGTGCCCGGCTTAGAAAAAACGGTGCTCCCCGGCCGTAGGTCCCCCAGAAAAAAAAAATTGCACACTTATAGAGGAGAAATTGGGCCACATGTGTGCCAAGTTTGGCCGGTACCGGGTCCCCAAAGTCCAGGAGATCAGGCGCAAAAAAGGTGACTCGAGTATAAGCCGAGGGGGGCATTTTCAGAACAAAAAAATGTGCTGAAAAACTCGGCTTATACTCGAGTATATACGGTACTCAGTGTAACCTCATCTTTTATCTTTATTTTACCAAAATATTGGGTAATATATTGCGTTACCTAGAATTAACTTTAGTGTTATTTTTAATGAAATTTTGCATAAACTGTCACACAAATATTGTGAGACATAAACATTTGAAACATCAAAAAAAAAATTCTAGGGTGTCTGCTTTCAGAAAATATACAACAGACATCCCAAGTATCCCACGAGTTGCGGGAGACTCCCGCATTTGGTAGTGGGCTCCCAGACAACCGCGAGTGCCCTGCGATCTCCCGGCTGCAGGGCTTATCCTGGGCGGCAGTGGTGTCATCCATGTGTCCCCCTCCGTTCTCCGGCCCACTGTCCTCCTCCACTCCCCTCCGTTCTACTCTGGCCTGCTGTCCTCCTTCTCCGACCCCCTCCATTTTTGTCTGGCCCACTGTCCTCCTTCTCCGGCCCCCCTCTGTTCTCCTCTGGCCCCCTATCCTCCTCCTCCGCCCCCCCTCCGTTCTCCTCTGGCCTGCTGTCCTCCTTCTCTGGCCCCCCTCCGTTCTTGTCTTGCCCGCTGTCCTCCTCCTCCGACCCCCCCTCGTCCCCGGAAGCCTTCCCTCCTCTCCTGTGGGCTGCGGAAGATGTGTCAGGATGGAGAGAGGAGGAAGGGGGAATATGTAATTTACCGCCCCTTCCTTTTCTGAATTGGACACAGTGAGCTAGCGTTCTTGTGTCCTGTGATAACTGGGCAGAGTAAACTGTGATTACTTTGCTTCAGTTTATAAATGTACAGGAGACTGTGTTTCCTGTCCATTCATCTTCAGTGCTGAGAAAGGGACTGGGGAATCTGTGTCCTCAGCCTCTTTCTCAAAGGGGAAAATTTTAATTGTAAAAACAAATATAAAAAAATAAATTGACACCACCCACTGCCTTACTGTTACCATCTACTGACACCGACCACTGACACATACCCCCCACCCCCTTCCCCAGAAGCACTGTGAAAAATAATATTTAAACAAATTATAAAAAAAAAAGAATAAAACAACAAAATTGTAAAAAATAATAAAAACTAAATAAAAACACTGACACTGTCCACTGCTCTCCTGGCACTGTCAACTACCCCCCTCCCCCACCCCCAATCATTGTGTAAAATAAAACGAAAAAAAAAAAAATTGTGAATAAATAAAAAAGATTTTGACACCATCCACTGCTCTACTGGCCCCCAAAAAGCATTTTGAAAAAAAAAAAATTAAATTGTAAAAAAATTAAAATATAGAACTACTGTCACCGTCCACTGCCCTACTGACACCATCCTGCACATTATACCCACCTACATACACTCTGCACTCCTCTTCTGCACATAATACCCACCGCCATACACTCTACACACCTCTCCTGCACATACTACCCACCGCCGTACACTACGCACTGTACATTCCCTATTTAACATTACTGCATTCTGCACTATGTAAGTCATCTCAGACTTTTAAGCCCTTTAAGCCATGCCAAATATGTAGCACAATTTAAGCCACTCCCACATTTCACCGTGGGGCGAAGGGGCGTGCAGAGTGCCACCTCCCTGAAATGAGTTTGCCACCTCCCTGAAATGATTTTTTGCCGGTTCAGATGTCTGTATACAATGTTTTCAGGTGAGGTAAAACCGTGGGCCTGTTTTTCCTGCCTCATGACTGCAAGTTCAACATACAGTATTTGTTTTAATTTTTCACTTTATTATGCTATACCAAATTATTAGAAAAAAAAACAAACTTACTCTGTGATGCAGTCAAAAGGCGCGCTGTCAATGCCTGACCTATGACTCCTCTTGTTGGTTTAATAGTTGCTTCACCAAAACGTTCTTCCTTTGTTCGGTTTAATTTATTTTCGATAAAGTAGATATCATCTCTGAGCTGCGCAATCTGTGAGAAAACTAGTTCCAAACCCTTTTGAAATAAAATATCTTGTTTTGTTTTTTTTAAATAAATGAGGACGATGATGATGATAATAATAATATATGAAAACAATTTGACATTAATAAATATTTCTAACAATTACAATTATAGCCATGCAATGCTACCATGTGGTACCTTTATGCATTTACATTCAGTTTAAAAAATATAAAACCAGTATTAGTCATATACATGCTTTTATTCCCTGAATCTTAATAAAGTACACTCTAATATCTCTACCACAGAAGCATCCCTCTAATGTCCCTGCCACATTAGCAACACTCCAATGTTCTTTCCACATCAGCATTACTGATTATCTAATATTCCCACCATTACAGCAACACTCCAGTGCCCTTACCACATCAGCAACAATATGAAACCATTGGCATGAAGAGAGAGATCACCACTCCATTCCTGTATAAAAATCTCTTGCCGTTTGAACTTGGTTGCTGTCCATAAAGATCCCAGCTATGCTCCAAAAACACAGCAGGAAAGCAGGAAGTTGCATACCGATGATTTATCAATCTTTAATAGATTGGCCTTTTTTAATTGTAGGGATGAGCTTCGAATTCGAGTCGAACTCATGTTCGACTCGAACATTGCCTGTTCGTCCGTTCGCCGAACAGCGAACAATTTGGGGTGTTCGCGGCAAAAGTCTATGGGAGAAATCTAAAGTGCTAATTTTAAAGGCTTATATGCAAGTTATTGTCATAAAAATTGTTTGGGGACCCGGGTCCTGCCCCAGGGGACATGTATCAATGCAAAAAAAAGTTTTAAAAATGTCAGTTTTTTCGGGAGCAGTGATTTTAATAATGCTTAAAGAAAATGCATGGGGGTCCCCCCAAATTCAATTACCAGGCCCTTCAGGTCTGGTATGGATATTAAGGGGAACCCTGCGTCAAATTTAAAAACAAATGATGTGGGGTTCCCACCAAATATATATATTTATTTTTAATGAAGGACTTTCCCAACTGTCTGTGGTTTTTTTTTACAATATTTTACACTTTCTTTGTGAAATGGTAGGTACCCGTTACCAATTCACATAGGGGGGGGGGGCGGAATCTCGGGGTCCCCTTTGTTAAAGGGGGCTTCCAGATTCCGATAAGCCCCCTGCCTGCAGACCCCCACAACCACCGGGCAAGGGTTGTGGGGATGAGGCCCTTGTCCCCATCAACATGGGGACATTGTGCTTTGAGGGGTCACAGACCCCCAAAGCATCCTCCCCATGTTGAGGGCATGTGGCCTGGTACGGTTCAGGAGGCGGGGCGCTCTCTCGTCCCCCTCTGTTCCTGTGGCCTGCCAGGTTGCATGCTCGGATAAAGGGTCTGGTATGGATTTTTGGGGGGAACTCCACAACATATTTTTTTTAAATTTGGCGTGGAGTTCCCCTTAAAATCCATACCAGACCTGAAGGGTCTGGTATGGATATTTGGGGGGAACCCCACGTCATTTTTTTTAAAAATTTGACGCAGGGTTCCCCTTAATATCCATACCAGACCTGAAGGGCCTGGTAACTGAATTTGGGGGGACCCCCACACATTTTTTTTTTATTTTTTATTAATGACTTTCAATGACTGTTCTCTGTATTGCCGAGAGCTGACAATTCATTATAGCCGCGAGTGCTTTTAAATGACTTTTTTTTCCTTCAGAAATGACACTTTGTGGCAGGGACAGTTCTAAGCATGGGAAACAAGCGCTACTTTACAGGCATACTATACACACCCCCTAGGTACGAAATTTAAAGGAATATTTCACTTTTATTGTTTCACATTAAGCATCATTAAAATCACTGCTCCCAAAAAATCGGCCGTTTTTAAAACTTTTTTTGCATTGATACATGTCCCCTGGGGCAGGACCCGGGTCCCCAAACACTTTTTATGACTTTTTTATGACAATAACTTACATATAAGCCTTTAAAATTAGCACTTTAGATTTCTCCCAAAGACTTTTACAGGGTGTTTCGTGGCTTTTCGAATTTGCCGCGAACACCCCAAATTGTTCGCTGTTTGGCGAACGTGCGAACAGGCAATGTTCAAGTCGAACATGAGTTTGACTCGAACTCGAAGCTCATCCCTACTACTAATGTGGTAAATGGACATCAGAGTGTTGCTAATGTGATAAGAACATTTAATATGTCGCTGATGAAGATGTCTAGCATCTTGGATGACTCCCACCCTAATTTCCTAAAACTATGGGAACCTTGGCTATTTTACGCTTTCCCCACATTACATCCAGCCAAGCGAAGCTTTTTGTTTCTTCGGTCCAGCAGTGGTGGTGGGTGTGGTGATTCATGATGGATCTTTTTGTTGTGTTTTTTATCTCTTTTTGACACTTTTCTGGCAAATGGGTAAACGTACGATGTACCCATACTTATTCACATGAGGGGGGTGGGATCTGGTGGCCCCCATGTTAAAAGGGGCTTCCATATTTCAAAAAGCCCCCTGCCCACAGACCCCCACAACCAGAGCCCCTCCTGCCCCACAGCACCCCCCATGTTAAGGGCATGTGGCCTGGTATGGTTCAGAAGGGGGGGCACTCGCTCGTCCACCCCTCTTTCCTGGCCTGCCAGGCTGCATGCTCAGATAAGAGTCTGATATGGAATCGCTGGCAATGGTATTGTATTTTCGGCTGATTAGTTTCTATACACAGTAGGGATGCGCCACTTTACAGTCATACTAATGGGATCCCCCAGGACCTATATTTAAAGGAATTTGTTTAATTTTAAGCATCATTAAAATCACTGCGCCTGTAAAATAAATATTTTTGAAAAAAAATGTTTGCATTCATACATGTTCCCCAGGGCAGTACCCGGGGCCCCATACCATTTTTATAGCCATCAACTTGCATATAAGCCTTCAAAATGGGGACTTTTGATTTTTCAAGTTCGGATCCCATAGACTTTCGGGAGTTCTGGTGCAAACCGAACCAGAGGGTGTTCGACCTAACTTTAGACATTACTGCCTTAAAGAATTGCGATCACTCCTTATTAGTACAACACCTAATAAGCACCTAATAATAACCATCATATGGCCCAAAGGTAACATTAGAGGACTCCAAGGGAGTATGAGTTTTGTTGTAAAGGGACCACTGCTTCAACATAGAGAGCAAGAGTCTTCTTTTACAGCATGCTGGCAGAGATTGGCTTTTCCATGAATGCTTCTTCCATGAATGCTAAATAAAACAAACTGTGAGACTTTCTGTATCATTTGTTTTGATATACCTGAAATTTATATAGGAGATTAAATTCGAAGTTCAGTTAGATTTTACCAGGAATTTACCTTATCTGAGCATAAATCTTAGTGGGGGGCATTCATGAAAAAACTGGAGCATACAGAATCTGAAGCAGCTGTGCATGGCAACCATCAGATTATACCTTCAATTTCTTTCATTGAAGCCAAATGGTTGCCATGCACAGCTGCTGTAGATTCTGGCTGCTCCAGTTTTAAAAAAATTCCCCTCAATGCCTCAATATGACACACGTTATCAATCAAATTAGCTGTCCCTTTCCAGACTCTTCCACAACCTAATGATTAACTGGATATTACATGTTTGTGACTTATGCTTAGTACACACAATGAGAAAATCTAATTAAATATACCCCTTTCAGATCGATCGTCCAATAATCTTATCGTTAGTACGCAGCTTTCAAGAGCCGATCACAACAGTTCATGCAAAATTATCCAAAGGGGCAAGCACAGAACATTTTCTTGCACGATGAAAGAACAAACGATTTTGGTGTAATTAGTATAGTAGTTGTATGAAAAACATCATGTGACCAAGACCATGCATGCTCGGAAACGAAAATAGACATTACAATACAATACATTACATCACTTCCCAAAGTGTATTCCGTCGTACGAGAGATTTCGTAACTTTAGCAACCTATTGGTTTTCGATGTGAGACTAGCATGCAAAAAAAAAAACAGATCATTTGTCTGATATTCTTATTATGTGTACTAGGCATGGGAAATAACTAAAGCACAGTACTAATTGCCAGTAGGGATGAGCCGAACACCCCCGGGTTTGGTTCGCACCAGAACCTGCAAACGGACCGAAGGTTCGCGCGAACTTTAGAACCCTATTAAATACAATGGACTCGAACGTTCAAAATCAAAAGTGCTAATTATAAAGGCTAATATGCAAGTTATTGTCCTTAAAAGGGTTTGGGGACCCGGGACCTGCCCCGGGGACATGTATCAATGCAAAAAAAAGTTTTAAAAACTGCAGTTTTTTTGGGAGCAGTGATTTTAACCACTTAAGGACCGCCTCACACCGATATACGTCGGCAGAATGGCACGGCTGGGCACATCAACGTACAAGTACGTTGCCCTTTAAGAGCAACCCGGTCCTGAGCTCCATGACCGTTCCCGCGGGACCCGCGGACCCGATCGCCGCCGGTGTCCCGCGATCGGGTCAGAGAGCTGAAGAACGGGGAGAGGTGAGTGTAAACAAACCTTTCCCCGTTCTTCTCCGTGGCATGTCAGTGATCGTTTGTTCCCTGTCATCGGAACAGACGATCAGTGACGTGTAACATGTAGCCACGCCCCCTTCAGTAAGAATCACTTCTTAGGGTACACTTAACCCCTACAGCGCCACCTAGTGGTTAACCCATTCACTGCCAGTGTCATTTTCACAGTAACCAGTGCATTTTTATAGCACTAATCGCTGTGAAAATGACAATGGTCCCAAAAATGTGTCAAAAGTGTCCGATGGGTCCGCCATAATGTCGCAGTCATGAAAAAAATCACTGATCGCCGCCATTACTAGTAAAACTTTTTTTTTTATAAAAATGCCATAAAACTACCCCCTAGTAAACGCTATAACTTTTGCGCAAACCAATCAATAAACGGCGATTGCGATTTTTTTTACCAAAAATATGTAGAAAAATATGTATCGGCCTAAATTGAGGAAAAAAACGTTTTTTTATATATTTTTGGGAGATATTTATTATAGCAAAAAGTAAAAAATATAAAAAAAAAAATCAAAATTGTCGCTCTATTTTTGTTTATAGCGTAAAAAAATTAAAAACGCAGAGGTGATCAAATACCACCAAAAGAAAGCTATATTTGTGGGGAAAAAAGGACGCCAATTTTGTTTGGGAGCCACGTCGCACGACCGCGCAATTGTCAGTTAAAGCGACGCAGTGCCGAATCGCAAAAAGGGGCCTGGTCCTTTAGCTGCATATTGGTCCGGGGCTTAAGTGGTTAATGATGCTTAAAGTGAAAAAAAAAGTAAAGTATGCCTGTGAAGTGGCACGTGTTTCCCGTGTTTAGAACTGTCCCTGCACAAAATGACATTTCTAAAGGAAAATTTTTAATTTAAAACTGCTTTAATGTAATATCTGGTCCCGGCAATATGGATGAAAATCATTGAGAAAAATGGCATGGGTACCCCCCACCCCCCAGCCCACTACCAGCCCCTTGGGGTCTTGTATGGATATTTAGGGGAACCCCGCACCCAAATTTAAAAAAGGCCCTATATACTCTGAAAAGCAGTATACAGGCGGTGGAAACAAGACAGGGGACTGTAGGTTTGTTCTTAAGTAGAATCTGTTTGTAATTTGGAACAGGTAAATTTTTTAAGTGTAGCTCCAGGCAAAAAATCTATTTTTAAGCTTTTTGGAAAACATAGGGAAGGGTTATCACCCCTTTAGCATTTGTTTTGCTGTCTGTGCACCTGTTCAGAACATTTCACCTCACTTTCCGTCCCAATGACAAATGTTTTTTGAAAATTTGGGGTTTTTATTGTCTGCCTCTCCTTGTTGGTCTTCCAGACATACTAATGGGCCTGCAGTGAGATGTAGCTGCACAAAGGTGGGATGTATATATATATATATATCTGTATTGATTATAATGCAGCTATCAAAATCAACTGCCTGCTGTGGTATTAGTATGAGAAAAGCAGCAATTGTCTTCAGTTAGTTTTAGGTGAACACTGTGCAGAGGACACAGTGCATTAACTGAAAATACTTTCAGCTCTCTGCCTGTGGTTTTATTATGAGAACAGAACACCACAAATTGTATTCAGGTTCCTTTAAGTGAACGCTGTGCAAAGGACAGAAGTACACTACATGAAATTAATGCAGCTCCCTGCCTGTGGTTTTATTATGAGAACACCACTAACTGTATTCAGGTAAGCTTTAGGTGAACGCTATGCAAAGCACACAGTACACTAAGTGAAACACTGAATGCAGCTAGCACAATCACCTGCCTGCCTGTCACAGTATAGAGAATAACAGGAACGGATCTAGCTAAACTGAATACAGTGTATAAATATGTATACAACACCTAGGATGCATATATATCCTCTACACACTGTAACTGAGCTAACTGACTCGCCTGCCTGCTCTATCTAACTCAATATAAATGACACTGTCTCTCTCTCTCTGTAAGCTCTCTCTTTAACCAACGCCAACACAAGGCCGCCAAGCCGGCAGCCTTATAAAGTGTGTGGGGCATGTACCTACTCCTCTGAGCCATGACTGGCCAAAGCCACCCTGGCTTTGGCCATTTACGGCTCTCCGTTCTTACCGCACTGTGATTGGCCAAAGCATGCGGGTCATAGTGCATGCTTCGCCAATCATCAGCCAGCAATGCACTGCGATGCCGCAGTGAATTATGGGCCGTGACGCACCACTCGAATTTGGCGCGAAGGGCCCATAATTTTTGAAATTCGGCAAACAGCCGAACAGGCGATGTTCGAGTCGAACATGGGTTCGACTCAAACTCGAAGCTCATCCCTAATTGCCAGGTAACAAGCATTTTTGCAATAAGGGGTCAGAAATTGCAGTCTACATGCTTTTTTTTCAACACTGGCTCCATTGAATGGTGTCAGCTATCTTAATAGCAAGCAAAAGTAATTATGAATAGACTAAAGCAAATTGATACATAGAAGAGAAAATACAATATCATACTAAATTGTGTGCCTATTACCTTTTGTCCTTGAGCTTGTTGATTAGATAGTAGAGTTTTTATTTCCTCTCCTTGACTGGAAACAGCCTTTTTTAGTGATTTAATATTCTAAAATAACACATATTAACATATGATTAGAATAGCTTTTATAGTATAATGAAGTTCCATCATTATCAAACACACAGAGAGTACCATGAAATTATGATAACTGATTATAGCTGTTTGTTCATACTTCACAGTCACAGGTTTTTAAGCCTGATAAAATGTAGCTTAGGAATATGCAAATTATATGTAACACAAAAGCCTGCAGTGATAAATATATAGTGACTAGAGATGAGGCAATCTGCTTTGGTTTGTCCCAAGAACAGTATGGTAACTTTTTCTCAAAGCTTCTCAAAGTTTTTCTCAAAGTTCTCAAAGTTTATGAACTTTGCGGTGAACCCATTTGAAGTCTATGGAGGTGGCAAACTTTGTCATTCAATTATGGCCATTTATAGAGCTAATAAGTAAACTATTGTAAAAAAAAAAAAAGCACGGGGAGCCAGGCACTGTCATGGGAAACATGTGTTCATATCAAAATAAAAAATAAATAAAAATAAATAAAACAGCATCTCTCAATATATGGAATTGCGAGCTCTCCTTAACACCTTTGATCACACACACTGACAATATGGCTGTTATGAGCCCACCCTTTTACAGATGCACAACTGGGTTTTCCATTCCATCAAATAATTGTCTAATGTGGTTCAGCTGACCAGGGAAAAAGGCATTATAGTTTATTCTTTATTTCTGTGGTGAACCTGCAAACCTTTTATGCCCAACGTTTTCATATTATGAACTTTGAAAATCCATGGTGATGGCAATCCCCTTCCTAATCTGACTGCATACACAGTTGCACATATCCCCTTAAGTAAATTGTCCTTCTATGAACAAGCTGTTGTCTAAATGGACAAATATATATTTTTTCAGTTCCATAATAGAAAAAACAGGCCTTAGTACTAAGCGATATATAGCATTCTGTGATAAACGTGTGTAGTTATCCAAAGAAAAGCTTACAAGCTAGTATTATTTTACTTAAAGGAATGTTTATGTTAATATTAGACAATTATGCAGGGTCTACCAATTACCAAGCCTTTAATTTTTTGGTAATGTTTGAACAATAGAGCCTGTTTATTTAATGGAAAAGAGTAAGCTTTTCACTGGTGGATGCTCACCAACAGTTAACACTCACATTCCTTACTTTATTTTGTTAGAGAAAAAATAAATAAAAAAAATAAACCCAAATGGCTGCTAATGACAAGGTGTTTTTTCATTTTTTATAAATAGGCCTATAAAATCTTTCTCAATATTAAATGTAGCAAGGTCCCAGGCCTCCATTGGTCTGATATGAACCTCCAGGGCTAGGGATAGCTGACATCCTTCTGTATGTGGTGGGTTGTGAGGCATGGTGGGTGCAGAGTAGTTAAGTTATTGGGCGCCAGACACTTCTTGAATGCAAAAGAAAGTTTATTTCTCTTAACAATCTTTTTTGAGGGAAAGAGGGTTAGGGCCAGGACACCCTTGAGTAGTTGCAAGTTCAACTAGAAAATGCATTTCCGGCAGAAAATGCGTGGGAATGCTGAATAGCTGAATTGCTAAAGCTAACTGGATGAATAACCTAAATCCGTAAGAAAAAGTTGAAGAAGTGAGAATAGTTGGAAAAGTAGGAATGGTTTTAAAATAAGCATGAATTTCATTAAAAAAGTTTAACAACAACACTAATGTATATAAAATAACAGTGTACTAAAGAATAAACCGCCCCCTTTCCTTAACACACTCCACTGCGCCTTGGAGTAACGTCTGATAAATTCAGACTGAATTGCCCTATTAGCTGATACTTAAAAAATAAAAAGTGAAAAATAATTTTGAATAACCAAAATAGTAGCGCTTAGTGTCTTACAACACAAATCTAAATATAAACCATATACACTTTGTGAAATAGTGCATAAATGCAAATGTTCATGAATATACACCCTGTAAAGAAATGTGCATACAATAAACTCATCAAGTGTCCATAACGTTCATGACAGTGAATTTAAACCAATTACTAGAAAGTGTTTAACTGAAAATGAGTCCTTAAAAAAATGTGCAAAAATAAGTCCATAAAAGTGCATCCAGAAAGTGACTTCAAATAAAGATGATGACAAACAAAGCTTTCTTGTGTTTTCTTCAAACCTTCACCACACCAATGTGCTCAGTGATTCCACTCCCTAAAGACTTGCACTCACCACAAGAATATGCCTCGCACTCTCATGCTTGGCTAATCAGCTTGATTACCCCCCAGGGTATCACAAACGATTCCAAAATGATGAAAGAAGGTCAGTCAAGTCTCCCACATGAAAAAACAAATGTTTCCAATAGTGAAGTATATCAAAACTTTTAAATAAAATATCACAGCACAAGTGACCATCAATGGTTACACTCACATTTAGACAGATCAAATTGGGCACTTCAAAGCAAACATTTCCAAACGCCAGGCAAGTTTGTAGTAGGCTGCCGCGATGTATTGCGGTCTCGGCGGACCATATAAGCATGTAAGTCTCACCCTCCTTCAGGTACGCTTGCCTCTCCACTGCAATCGAATCACCGCAGACTCCCGCCCAAACACCAAACTGTATATTCGACGAGTGGTCGAAAGATCCGAACGCTGCACACCAGGTGACTGTCGTGTAGCTCCTCCCAGACTAGTTTCGTCGTAAGATTTCTTCCAATGGGGTGAGCTACACACACTCACACCTCCCTCTTTATACTCCGACCGTGATTGGTCACGGTCGTATTTCCTGCTGCGCATATGCATATTTCCCGTCCCCATGAGCGCAATACATCGGGCATGACCCCCACAATCACAAGCATGGAGGACAAGTATAAATAACATACTGCGATATACATCTAATCTCTAATTTTTATTCGCTGCAGGTACTATTCAGTTTAAATGTTGTGTATATCAAACACCAATAAGAGTGTCACTTCTATAATAAACAATAAAAAAACGTTTCATACTCAAATTGGCGCCAGTATGCCCAGCACCTTTGAATATAAATAGAATTAAAATAGGAAAATATTATATTAAAATAATATATGCGGAAAATTTATATTAGAATAATATATGCGGAAAGATCAATTATAACTATCGTTCACCAGATATCAGAGAATTAAGTCATAAAATAGACTAATATATCAACCTCACATATTAATGCGAGGTTGATCGAGATATGAAAGTTAACTAAAATACGAACTAAAAATACATGTATATAATAAAAATTAAATTACATGTATAGTAAAATATTTATCTGTACGACTAAAATTAGTCCATTATATACACTATAATAGACCAATATCCACCTTATCTCAATTTCCATGTGTGTGCATGCATAGACACCTTACATGCATCCTCATAAATGCACACTATGGACATACATCTTTGTATAAGAAAAATATTTCTAAAAAAACTCTTAAAAATTACTAATAAAACAGTTTAAATTGAGTTCGATATTTAACCCTCTCGGGTGGAGACTCCTTAAAAGGAAAATCCATTTAGTTTCTCTCTGAGAGAGCTCCCTAACTCGATTCGAACCTCTCCAAGCAGGGTGTGTGCAGTCAATACCACAAAACTGTAAAAGGGTAGGGTCCTGACTATGCTTCTCTTTGAAGTGTAGGGAGACACTATGATATCGAAATCCTTTTTTAATGTTAGTCAGGTGTTCCGATATACGCACTCGCAAGAGTCGTTTAGTTCTTCCCACATAATACAACCCACATGGGCACCATAGTAAATAAACCACAAAGGATGAATTGCATGTGATGAACTGTTCAATCTCAAAAACATCACCATCCTTATTCATGAAACTAGTGGTTCCTCTGTTATCCGTTTTCACTGTCCTACAGCAGATGCATTTACGACATGAATAAAAACCTTTAAAGTTTTTATTCAAATCTAGGCGTTTTGGTGGATCAAGAATTTTTTGTACCACCCGATCGCCAAAGTTTGATGCCCTCCTATAGATGAACCTGGGGTTTTCTGATAAAATTTCGCATAGATGTCTGTCTCTGCATACAATGTGCCAATATTTGCGAAAAATCTCCTCTACCTCTTTGTACTGATAGTGAAAGTCAGAAATAAAGCCTAGCTGAAATGATTTATTAATGACACCATCCTCCTTTTTCTTCAAACATTGTATCCTAGGAATTTGTGCTACCTCACTAATGATATTTTTAATTGTATCATCCTTATATCCTTTCTTCACAAACTTCTCTCCCAGAATATTGGCCTGTGTATAATAATCATCTGTTAATGTGCAGTTGCAACGAATCCTTAGCATTTGACCTTTCGGAATATTCTTAATCCAAGATGGATGATGTCCACTACCAATGGACAAATAACTATTCCGATCAGTCGGCTTAAAATAAGCCTTGGTACTGATCCTGCTATCGGATTTCATAATCGTAAGATCCAGAAAATTAACCTCCTCCTCACTAATAACATAGTCTAAAACTATATTATTAGTGTTATTGTTCAGATGTCTTATGAATTCTTCAACTGACTGTCTGGAGCCTTCCCAGACAAACAGGAGATCATCAATAAATCTTCTGTAGCGTTTCAACTCTGGTCTGAGCACATTGAAGACATGTCTGTCCTCCCATTCCGCCATAAATAAGTTGGCGAGGCTGGGAGCAAACTTGGCTCCCATAGCCACGCCAACTTGCTGGGAAAAAAACTGATTACAGAACCAAAAATAATTGTGGGCCATACAGAAATCCAAAACCTTGCCCAAAAAGGATTTTTGTAGATGTGATATGTCTTCCCGTTTACAAAGAGCCCAATTCAACACCAATAAGGCTTCATCATGCTGTATAATAGTATACAACGAGCTCACATCAGCGGTTACCAAAAAAGTAGAAACATCTGGTTTAAGCTCCACCCCATCAAGCAATCGTAAAAGATTACTAGTGTCTTTCAGATAAGCTCTCGTGATTTTAACACTTGGCTGGAGAAACCGATCAAGGTATTCTCCCAACCTTGCAGTAATGGAGCCTATCCCATTTACAATTGGGCATGCTGGGGGGTTCTCAACATTTTTATGAATCTTGGGCAAAGTATAAATTACCGGAATTCGGCATGAGCTTGGATTCAGGTATTGATTTTCTTTTCCATTAATAGCACCCCTCTTAAATCCCCATTCAACCAACAGATTCAACTGATTTTTATATTCATCCGTTGGATCTCGAGGTAACTTTCTATATGTGTTTTGATCATTTAAAAGTTCCATTAATTGGTTGTGATAAAAGGACTTCTCCATTAACACAACACCCCCCCCCCTTTATCGGCCGGACGGATAATAACCACTTGACCACTGGGCACTTAAACCCCCTTAATAACCAGACCAATTTTCAGCTTTCGGTGCTCTCACATTTTGAATGACAATTACTCAGTCATACAACACTGTACCCATATGAAATTTTTGTCCTTTTTTTCACACAAATAGAGCTTTCTTTTGGTGGTATTTAATCACTGTTGGGTTTTTTATTTTTTGCGCTATAAGAGAAAAAAGACTGAAAATTTTGTAAAAAAATGATTTTTTTTTCGTTTCTGTTATAAAATTTTGCAAATTACTATTTTTTCTTCATAAATTTTGGCCAAAATTTATACTGCTACATATCTTTGGTAAAAATAAGTACAAATTGGTGTATATTATTTGGTCTTTGTGAAAGTTATAGAGTCCACAAGCTATGGTGCCAATATCTGAAAATTGATCACACCTGAAGTACTGACGGCCTATCTCAATTCTTGAGACCCTAACATGCCAGAAAAGTACAAATACCCCCCAAATGAAGTTGTCATTTTTTCCCACAATTCTTTGCAAAATCAAGATTTTTTTTTTCTCTTTTTTTTTCACAAAATTGTCATATTAGCAGGTTATTTCTCACACACAGCATATGCATTCCACAAATTACACCCCAAAACACATTCTGCTATTACTCCCGAGTATGGCGATACCACATGTGTGAGACTTTTACACAGCGTGGCCACATACAGAGGCCCGACATGCAGGGAGCACCTTCAGGCGTTCTGGAGCACCCAGGCCAATTCTGACATTTCTCTCCTACATGTAAAAATCATCATTTGTTTGCTAGAAAATTACATAGAACCCCAAAACATTATATATGTTTTTTTAGAAAAGACCTTACAGAATATAATGGTGGTTGTTGCAACTTTTTATCTCGCACGATATTTGCGCAGCAATTTTTTTAACGCGTTTTTTACGGAAAAAAAATGTTTTGTGCTTAAAAAAAAAAAAAACAGTAAAGTTAGCCCAATGTTTTTGCATAATGTGAAAGATGAAGTTACGCAGAGTAAATAGATACCTAACATGTCGCCCTTAAAAATTGCACACACTCGTGGAATGGCGCCAAACTTCGCTACTTAAAAAATCCCCATAGGCGACGCTTTAAATATTTTTACTGGTTACATGTTTTGAGTTACAGAGGAGGTCTAGGGCCAAAATGATTGCTCTCGCTCTAACGTTCGCAGAGATACCTCACATGTGTGGTTTGAAAACCGTTTTCATATGTGGGCGGGACTTACGTATGCGTTCGCTTCTGTATGTGAGCTCACGGGGACAGGGGCGCTTTAAAAAAAAATAAAAAAATTATTCTTCATTTTACTTTATTTATTTTAGTTTGACATGTTTTTCCGCCCTAAACATTTTTTTGATCACTTTTATACCTATTACAAGGAACGTAAACATCCCTTGTAATAGGAATATGGCATGACAGGTCCTCTTTACAGTGAGATATGGGGGGGGTGTCAATAAGACCCCACATCTCACCTCTAGGCTGGGAAGCCTGAAAAAATACAAAAAAAAACAACAATCCTGGCTTTGATCGTAGCGGTGAGTCGGTAGAAGCACCGGAGGGCGGCGGGGGGGGGACATCCCCTCTCGCCTCCCGTAAGAATGATCAAGCGGCGGAACAGCCGCTATGATTGTTCTTATGGTGTAGTGAATCGCCGGCTGAAAAAGCTAATATCTGAATGATGCCTGTAGCTGCTCCCATCATTCAGATATCCCCGCACAAAGTCAAGGACGTCATATGACGGCCGGAGGGCGGGAAGTGGTTATTGCAGAGTATTGTCGGGCATTGCGGAGTATTGCCAGGCATTGCGGAGTATTGCTGGGCATTGCAGAGTATTGCAGGGCATTGCAGAGTATTGCGGACTATGGCAGGGTATTGCGGTGTATGGCAGGGTATTGCACGGGTATTGCACAGGGTATTGTGGAGGGTATTGCAGAGTATTGTGGAGGGTATTGCAGAGTATTGTGCAGGGTATTGCAGAGTATTGTGCAGGGTATTGCAGAGTATTGTGCAGGGTATTGCAGAGTATTGTGCAGGGTATTGCAGAGTATTTTGCAGAATATTGCGCAGGGTATTGCAGAGTATTGTGCAGGGTATTGCAGAGTATTGCACCAGAGTATTGCAGAGTATTGCACCAGAGTATTGCAGAGTATTGCACCAGAGTATTGCAGAGTATTGCACCAGAGTATTGCAGAGTATTTTGCAGGGTATTGCGCAGGGTATTGCAGAGTATTGCGCAGGGTATTGCAGAGTATTGCGCAGGGTATTGCAGAGTATTTTGTAGGGTATTGCAGAGTATTTTGCAGGGTATTGCAGAGTATTGCGCAGGGTATTGCAGAGTATTGCACCAGGGTATTGCAGAGTATTGCACCAGGGTATTGCAGAGTATTGCACCAGGGTATTTTGCAGAGTATTGGCAGGGTATTTTGCAGAGTATTGGCAGGGTGTATTGCAGAGTATTGGCAGGGTATAGCACAGGGATGGCTGAGCAGGGATGGATGGATCTGTGACTGCAATTGTCACAGATCCAGCCCACAGTGCTGCTACTGCCATCCGCTCCCTCCCCCTCCCCTCTCACACTGTACCGATCGGTACAGAGAGGGGAGGGAGGAACCGGCGTCATCAAATGACGCCGGTCTGTTTACAAGTGATTGCTCCGTCATTTGACGGAGCGATCACGTGGTAAACGGCCGCTATCAGCGGCGATTTACCGCGATTCGTGATCCGCCGGGTCCTCTGGACCTGGCGGTCACGGAGTTACCCGTGTGCGCGCCCCAGGGGGCGCGCGGGAGCGCGATTCTGGGAGGACGTTATATAACGTCCTCCCAGAGTTAAGCAACCACCTTGTCGACGTTATTTGTCGGCAGGTGGTTGTTAAGTGGTTAATTCCTTTTCTCTCCTCCAGGGATTTGATACCCTCTTGGATATACTCAGGATTAATCCGTTTCTTTACAGGGAGTTCCTCAATGTCTTTCAACACCATATTTTTAAATACCTCTACAAAATGATTATTAGTATTCTGGGGATTAAACACTGATTTATTTCGTAGGCCACTCTCCATATTTAGGGATACCTCATTAGTTTTTCTGGATGGGTCACTAGGATGACTCAAAAAATATTTCTTCATGTTAAGTGTGCGGATGAATTTGTGTGTGTCGATATATACATCAAACTTATTCATGAAAGATGTGGAATGTATGAAAGATGTGGAATATTTAAAGTTTTTTTGATAAGCTGACACTAAACTGAATTGTTGGCTTTAAAAGTTTTTTAAAGAATAAGCCCAATACACACTCTGTTTAATCGATAACATTTCCTGAAATTATCACTAAACTTAAACAGCTTTTTCACAAAAACTGTAAAAGATATCAAACTAAAAAGATATAGCCGGATAGCTGAATATTTTGTGAACAGTTTGTTTGGCGTCTGTAGGTGAAAGTATGAAGGAGCTGAAAGTTTTGGGAGCGGAAGAAGGTTTTAAGGATTTGAAGCATGCTCTCATTCACTTCAATGTTAACCACTTAAGCCCCGGACCATTTGGTAGCTAAAGGACCAGAGGTGATTTCAGAATTTTGCACTGCACTGCTTTAACTGTAAATTGTGTGGACATGCAATGTTGTACCCAAACGAAATTTGCGTCCTTTTCTTCCCACAAATAGAGCTTTCTTTTAATGGTATTTGATTGCCTCTGCGATTTTTATTTTTTGCGATATAAACGGAAATTTTGAAAAAATATTATATTTTCTACTTTTTGTTATAAGAAAAATCGAATAAACTCAATTTTAGTCATACATTTAGGCCAAAATGTATTCAGCCACATGTCTTTAGTAAAAAAAATGTCAATAAGCGCATTTTTATGGGTTTGCGCAAAAGTTATAGCGTCTACAAACTAGGGTACATTTTCTGGAATTTACACAGCTTTTAATTTATGACTGCCTATCTCATTTCTTGAGGTGCTAAAATGGCAGGGCAGTACAAACCCCCCCCAAATGACGCCATTTTGGAAAGTAGACACCCCAAGGAAATTGCTGAGAGGCATGTTGAGCCATTGAATATTTTTTTTTTGTCTCAAGTGATTGAATAATGACAAAAAAAAAAAAAAAAAATTACAAAAAGTTGTCACTAAATGCTGCTTCTCCTGAGTATGGGGATACCACATGTGTGGGACTTTTTGAGAGCCTAGCCGCGTACGGGCTCCCGAAAACCAAGCACCGCCTTCAGGATTTCTAAGGGCGCAAATTTTTGATTTCACTCCTCACTACCTATCACAGTTTTGAAGGCCATAAAATGCCAAAATAGCACAAAACCCCCCCAAATGACCCATTTTAGAAAGTAGACACCCCAAGGAAATTGCTGAGAGGCCTGTTGAGCCCATTGAATATTTTTTTTGTCCCAAGTGATTGAATAATAAAAAATAAAAAAAAATTACAAAAAGTTGGCACTAAATGATATATTGCTCACACATGCCATGGTTATGTGTGGAATTACACCCCAAAATACATTTTGCTGCTTCTCCTGAGTATGGGGATACCACATGTGTGGGACTTTTTAGGAGCCTAGCCGCGTACGGGACCCCGAAAACCAAGCACCGCCTTCAGGATTTCTAGGCACAAATTTTTGATTTCACTCCTCACTACCTATCACAGTTTCGAAGGCCATAAAATGCCAAAATAGCACAAACCCCCCCAAATGACCCCATTTTGGAAAGTAGACACCCCAAGCTATTTGCTGAGAGGCATGGTGAGTTTTTGAAAATGAAGAAAGAAAATATATATTTTTTTTTTTTCAATTTTCAAAACTTTGTGACAAAAAGCGAGATCTGCAACATACTCACCATACCTCTCAGCAAATAGCTTGGGGTGTCTACTTTCCAAAATGGGGTCATTTGGGGGGGTTTTGTGCCATCTGGGCATTCCATGGCCTCCTAAACTGTGATAGGCAGTGAGAAGTGAAATCAAAAATTTACACCCTTAGAAAGCCTGAAGGCGGTGCTTGGTTTTTGGGGTCCCGTACGCGGCTAGGCTCCCAAAAAGTCTCACACATGTGGTATCCCCGTACTCAGGAGAAGCAACAGAATGTATTTTGGGGTGTAATTCCACATATGCCCATGGCATGTTTGAGCAATATATCATTTAGTGACAACTTTGTGCAAAAAATAAATAAATAAAAATAAATTGTATTATTTCCGCAACTTGTGTCAATATATAAAATATTCCATGGACTCGACATGCCTCTCAGTATATAGCTTGGGGTGTCTACTTTCCAAAATGGGGTCATTTGGGGGGGTTTTGAACTGTTCTGGCATTTTATACACAACATTAGGAAGCTTACATCCACTCTTCTAACCACTTGAAGACAAAGCCCTTTTTGACACTTTTTGTTTACATGAAAAAAAAATTTTGCAAGAAAATTATGTTTAACCCCCAAACATTATATATATTTTTAAAGCAAAGGCCCTACAGATTAACATGGTTGCATTTTTTTTTCTACACAGTATTTGCGCAGCGATTTTTCAAACTCATTTTTTGGGGAAAAAATACACTTTTTTTTATTTTAATGCACTAAAACACACTATATTGCCCAAATGTTTGATGAAATAAAAAAGATGATCTTAGGCCGAGTACATAGATACCAAACACGACATGCTTTAAAATTTCGCACAAACGCGCATTGGCGACAAACTACATACATTTTTAAAAGCCTTTACAGGTTACACCGTTAGATTTACAGAGGAGGTCTACTGCTAAAATTACTGCCCTCGATCAGACCTTCGCGATGATACCTCACATGCATGGTGCAATTGATGTTTACATATGACGCCAGACCGACGCTTGCGTTCGCCATTGGGCAAGAGCAGGGCAGGACAGGGGTGCTTTTTTTTTTTTTTTTTTATTATTAATTTTGCTTTTTTATTTTATTTTTAAATTGTTCCTTCCATTTTTTTTTTAATCATTTTTATTGTTATCTCTGGGAATGTAAATATCCCCTATGATAGCAATAGGTAGTGACAGGTACTCTTTTTTTGAAAAAACTGGGGTCTTCTAGACCCTAGATCTTTCCTCTGCCCTCAAAGCATCTGACCACACCAATATCGGTGTGATAACATGCTTTCCCAATTTCCCAATGGCGCTTTTTATATCCGAGGGGGGACATTCCCTCCCACTGCTTGTAAAAGCAGTCCAGAGGCTAATTAGCCACTAGGATTGCTTTTACATGAAAGCCGGCCGCTGGCTGAAAATAATGATACCAAGATGATACCTAAACCCGCAGGCATCATTCTGGTATAAACATTCAAAGTCCAGCAACATACCAGTACGTTGCTGGTCCTTGTTGGACATGTATTGTAATCTTTTTTTTCATGCAGCCAGTTGGCTGAATGAAAAAAAGAGATTGATCGGTGGGTAAGCCCACCATTAGAATACCGCCCTTCATCCACCCACTTCTAATGATGGGCATACATGCACCATTTATATATGCCGAAGCATGGGGGCATCCTCCCGCAAAAAAGTTATGCCGCACACACATGGTCGGACTTTTCCACGGGCAAGCCTCCGTCGGAATTTCGACCGTATGTACGCGGCATTAGGAGCAAAATCGCTCCTCCACCCCTGCTGCCCCAATGCTTCGGCATATATGCTTTTATTTTTTAACTGTGGTGGTGAAATCACCTCCTACAACACTGGAGTCACAGGGATCAGGCCTGTCTCTGCGAACGCTGCAGTTATGTGTGTTGTGTTTTGTAAGTGACAGTGATCGATCGATACTGCACTTGGGTGGCCTGGGCTGGACGGAGGGGCAAAACGCAGGTGCTAGCAGGTATCTGGGCTAATCCCGCTAACACTGCGTTTTTGGGAACCCTAAACTGCTGAGGACGCTAGTATAGATCTGATCAGATCAGATATTGATCTGTTCAGATACTATACCACTAAGGGAGGTGTATGCTTCACGCGTGGGTGTTAGCGCTACTGGCACTAACCTGACGCTGCCTGGGGTGTGACGCAGACCCTCTCTGACGCTAAAACCTAATTGATATCACCCGCCGGGCGATCAGGGGGTTAAACCTTTATTGGGTTATATACGGCGGGTGCCCTGACACTATAAAAAGCAAACTAACTAACCAGCGTCACCCATAACACTTATATGGTGATCACTGGTGAAATGGTTAACTAGGGGCAATTAGGGGGTTAAAACCTTTATTAGATAATATATGGGGGTACCTGATGCTATAAAAACCTGCGGCGAACCCTAAAAAAAATTACTGGCTACCGATCGGCATCACCGACACTAAGACAGCGATCAGAAAAACGATTGCTTAGCGACAGTGGTGATAGGGGGTGAAAGGGTTACCTGGGGGGCGATCAAGGGGGTTAAACCTTTATTAGATAATATATGGGGGTACCTGACGCTATAAAAACCTGTGGCGAACCTAAAAAAAATTACTGGCTACCGATCTGCATCACCGACGCTAAGACAGCGATCAGAAAAATGATCGCTTAGCGACAGTGGTGATAGGGGGTGAAAGGGTTACCTGGGGGGCGATCAAGGGGGTTAAACCTTTATTAGATAATTTATGGGGGTACCTGACGCTATAAAAACCTGCGGCGAACCTAAAAAAAATTACTGGCTACCGATCTGCATCACTGACGCTAAGACAGCGATCAGAAAAATGATCGCTTAGCGACGGCAGTGCTAGGGGGTGAAAGGGTTATCTGGGGGGTGATCAGGGGGTTAAACCTTTATTAGGTAATATATGGGGGTAACTGACGCTATAAAAACCTGCGGCGAACCTAAAAAAAATTACTGGCTACCGATCTGCATCACAGACGCTAAGACAGCGATCAGAAAAATGATCGCTTAGCGACAGTGGTGATAGGTGGTGAAAGGGTTACCTGGGGGGTGATCAAGGGGGTTAAACCTTTATTAGATAATTAATGGGGGTAACTGACGCTATAAAAACCTGCGGCGAACCTAAAAAAAATTACTGGCTACCGATCTGCATCACAGACGCTAAGACAGCGATCAGAAAAATGATCGCTTAGCGACAGTGGTGATGGGGGTGAAAGGGTTACCTGGGGGACGATCAAGGGGGTTAAACCTTTATTAGATAATTTATGGGGGTACCCGACGCTATAAAAACCTGCGGCGAACCTAAAAAAAAATTGCTGGCTACCGATCTGCATCACCGTCGCTAAGAAAGCGATCAGAAAAATGATCGCTTAGCGATGGCGGCGCTAGGGGGTGAAAGGGTTATCTGGGGGGTGATCAGGGGGTTAAACCTTTATTAGGGGGGTTAGGGGGCTACACTGGACCTAAAACTATTTTTGTGACACTTTTACAGTCACAAATGTCACTGATTGCAGTGATCAGTAAATAAATGGTCACTGCAATCAGTGACACTGTGACTAGGGGCTGGGGGGTGATCTGGAGGGGCCTGTGGGGGGCGATTTATGTTCCTATGTGTCCTGGTGTCAGTGTGCTGTTTGTGCACTAACCTGTGTGTCTTCTCTTGTACGGCGCTCGGTATATGTGAGCGCCGCATGAGAGATGACATCACTTCCTCCTGCTTCCTCTGCCTGTGTTTACATTACACAGCAGAGGGAGCATTTCCATTCGCCGGGAGCGATCGCGGGGGGGTGGCCGGAATCGAACGGCCGTCCCCTCATCTCAGATCGCTCCCCAACGAATACCGACCACTCACTGTATAGGAGGGGGGTCCGATCGGACCCCCCAACTGAACAAAGGCAATCACGTACACTGTACGTGATTGTGCCTGTCGGTGCCATTCTGCCGACGTACATATACAGTGAGCGGTCGTTAAGTGGTTAAAAAAGTGTTAAAAAGCTTAACATTTTTAAAAGTATAAATAGTAGAAAAAAAGTTGAAGAAGTCCAATCATTAGCTGAAAGAGCTTAACATTTTAAAAGTTGAATGGTTTTAATAGCTGAAAGTAGGGCTGCAACTAACGATTATTTTCATAATCGATTAATCGGCCGATTATTTTTTCGATTAATCGGATAAAATCATAAAAAACACGTAATGTGCCATTTATTCGTTTATTTAAAAGTAATAATGAATTCCTACCGGGGACACCAATGATGGGGCTTTATTCCTCCCAGGGACCCCAATGATGGGGCATTATTCCTCCCGGGGACACCAATGATGGGGCATTATTCCTACCGGGGACACCAGTGATAGGGCATTATTCCTCCTGGGGACACCAATGATGGGGCATTATTCCTACCGGGGACACCAATGATGGGGCATTATTCCTCCCGGGGACACCAATGATGGGGCATTATTCCTCCTGGGGACACCAATGATGGGGCATTACTCCTCCTGGGGACACCAATGATGGGGCATTATTCCTACCGGGGACACCAATGATGAGGCATTATTCCTCCTGGGGACACCAATGACGGGGCGTTATTCCTCCCGGGGACACCAATGATGGGGCGTTATTCCTACCGGGGACACCAATGATGGGGCATTATTCCTCCTGGGGACACCAATGATGGGGCACTATTCCCCCCCCCCCATAAACACCAATGGGGCACTATCCCCCCCAGAAACACCAATGTGGCACTACCCCCCACCCAGAAACACCAATGGGGCACTATTCCCCCCATAAACACCAATGGGGCACTATCCCCCCCCCAGAAACACCAATGGGGCACTATCCCCCCAGAAACACCAATGGGGCACTACCCCCCCAGAAACACCAATGGGGCACTATCTCCCCCCCAGAAACACCAATGGGGCACTATTCCCCCCCAGAAACACCAATGGGGCACTATTCCCCCCCAGAAACACCAATGGGGCTATGACTATTCTCCCCCCCTCCCTCCCAGGAAAACCAATGATGGGGCGCTTCCCCCCCTTACTTAGCCGCTAGCCGCTACCTTTTTTCACACTGCAGCTCGGCTCAGTCTCCTCACAGCTTCTCGCCCTCGCCTCTCTGTTCCATCGAGGCAGCAGCGGGCGGGGCTGAGAAGATCTGTGGGAATTACGTCAGCGAGGAGGAGAGGCGCGCCGCGGACGTGCAGCGGCGAGGACGTGCCTGGTCACAGCGGCGCCGAGGACACAGGAAGGAGACACAGGAAGGATTACAGTACACAGGAGGGAAGGATTTTTGCAACGGACGGACAGGCGCAAGGTGCGGACCAACTAATCGATAATGAAAATCGTTGACAACGATTTTCATTATCGATTATTATCGATAATATCGATTAATCGTTGCAGCCCTAGCTGAAAGTATGCAGAAGTTACGCAGAGCCAAAAAACGTACGGAATAAAAAAACGAATAACAATAGTGGGAATGCTGCTGAGCATTCCTACTAATTAGCAGATTCTGAGACTTCAATAGGAGGATAGCGGTGCAGGGAAAGGCCTCCAGCAAGAAGCCACATTTGCACATGCAGGAATGCTGTCTCCTATGGCAACAGTCTTTAACAGTTCAACACAAACGTAACAGTTCTTTCAACTTTACTACAACTTCTCCTTGTAGTTCTTCAGCCCACTGAGCTCCCGGTCTCTCACTAGACCCATTGATTCATTGCCACTGAATCATTTGAGCTCCTCCAATCTTCACGGTGGTATCTCCCTCAAGCGTCACCCCTGCCTCTCTGCTGGGTCCCTAGCTTGGCACTCCCGATACTTCTCAAACTTCTCTGCTCAGTCCCTGGCTTAACATACAAGGCTGCACTGCAAGTGTCTCCTCCGCTGGCTGGGTCCCTGACTTGATCACCGTCTGAAATTTCCAGATTCTCTACCGTGCACGTTTGGTGAGAATACTGCTCCGGTACTTGCTTCAGTTACTCACTGTGGTCCCTGGTAATAAGGTGGGTGGTCCCTTAGTGGTGACAGCTTTCGCTAGCGGCTGAAAGGTGTCGCTGGACTTTTTCTAACGTCCCGCAGGCGCACCGCCCCAGTGTGAAAGCATGGGAGGCAGTTTTCAGGCACTTTACAGGCGCTATTTCTAGCGCTTAAATGCCTGAAAACTGCCTCAGTGTGAAAGAGCTCTTACATAAGGGTTTCCCATTATTTCTTCTTTCACTTTTGCAAACAGGAGGAAGTTAATGAATCATTCTCCTGCGGGCTGTTATGAGCCAAAAAATAAAAAGCTTCAACTACAGGGATGGACTAAGGATAAGCACACATTTTCAAAGTAAGAAAATATATTCCAGCAATACTAATATAATGTTTTGTGTCAGTGATTAATAATTAATGTAATGAATGTGACTTTAGTACTCCTAAAGGAATGCCTAAGGAACATTTTTCGTGAAAATAACTTGTACTGGACTAGCATGTGTTCAAGTTACTTACAGTTTCCAGTGAATGAACCCTTTTCAGAACGTCTGGATCCATGTTATGAAATTCAGGCTGTAAATGTTCCATCTTTGGTTTTACATTCTATGCAAAATAACACATCAGAAAATTAGAGAATACTAGAAAACATAATAGATAATAGAATAATAGGAAACCTTGTAAAAAAAATCTACAATAGGTAAGCAAAACATTTTCCAAACTTTGTGTCTTCTATTTCCTCTTTCCTTCCTTTCTACATTTCCATTAAGCTATTTTTATTTCCTTCAACTATGCTTTGTAGCAGTGATGTTCCTATAGCCATAACAGTCCATGTGGTCTAACATAGTCTTTCTCAAGTTAAACGATCTGTCTTTTTTAGCTAAAAAGTAATAAGCCACAATCAAAACAGTTTTTTTATTAAGGTTATAAAGTAATAATACATAGGAGTATTAACAAAAATATAAAATTAAAATAATATATTACCATAGTGTTCAGTACATGGTGGTTGGGATGATGTAAGGGCATAGAATTTACATCATACCTCTAAGATCTTATATCCCATACAAGATCAGTTAATGCTAAAATGCTTGTAAACTACTGAATAAGTTTGACCACTTCAATGCCAGGCAATTTCGCCTCTTCCTGCCCAAGCCACTGTTCAGCTTTCAGCTTGGGGTGTGAAGAATGAAGTTTTCTCACTCAGTCCCTCTTGAATTAATCCTGAAGTCCAGATGGCTACTGCACAGGCGTTTTCACTGTTTAAATGACAATTGCAGGGCCATGCTACACTGTACCCAAACAAACCATTTGTATAATTTTGTTCCCACAAATAGAGCTTTATTTTGGTGGTATTTGATTAACTCTGGGGTTTTTATTTTTTGTTAAACAAATAAAAAAAGATTGAAAATTCTGAAAAAAAAAATGTTTTTCTTTGTTTCTGTTATAAAATTTTGTAAATAAGTAAGTTTTCTCCTTCAATGATGGGCACTGATGAGGCTGCACTAATGGGCACTGATAAGGTGGCACTGATGGGCACTAATGAGGTGGCACTGATATGCAGCACTGATGGGCATTCATAGGATGCACAGATGGGCACTCATAGGTGGCACTGATGGGCACTGATAGGCGACACTGATGGGCACTGATAGGTGGCACTGATGGGTGGCACTTATGGACACTGATAGATGGCACTGATGGGCATCACTGCTATGGATGCACTGGCAGGCATTGCTGATGGGCACTGATTGGCATCATATGTGGGCAAACATTGGCATCATATGTGGGCGCACATTGGCATCCCTGGTGGCCATTTGAGGCATACCTGGTGGTCATCAGGGGTGGCCATCCCTGGTGGTCCTGGTGGCATCCCTGGTGGTCCTGGGTTGGCATCCTCGGGGGGCTGTGCTAATTGATTATCAATCAGTGCAGACCCCCATCAGAGGATCAGCCGATCGGCTCGCCTCTACTCGCGTCTGTCAGACGCTAATGAGGAAAAGCCAATACGCGGCTCTTCCTGTTTACACCGTGATCAGCTGTGAATGGACACAGCTGATCATGTGGTAAAGAGCCTCCATCAGAGGATCTTTACCCAGATCAGAGATGCGGTGTGTCAGACTAACACACCACATCAACGATTGCCCGTGGGCGCGCGTGGCGGCTTGTTATCCTAATCATCATATGACGTCCGGTCAGGATAACAGAACCACTTTCCCGATGTCATATTGCTATATGGCGGGCGGGAAGTGGTTAAAGTTAATTCCCTGCACTGCTGATTTTCTTTTGTAACTTATATCCATAGAACTGGTTCCTAGTAGAAAAGCTTGGGTGCCATCTCTATCTGAACATTAAAATAAGGGATTCTTTTTTTACTCTGATTGACTACTGATATTGACTAAATATGGGCATTGTTTCAAATATGGGCACTAATGTCACCAGAAACTCACCCTGTGTGCAGGGTGGGGAATAACCCAGCCTGCTCCTGATTGGATTTAAAAAAAAAAAAACAATTTTAGTGTTCAGATAGAGATGAGTTTGAAGGATGCCCAAGCTCATCTCTATTCCTTAGTATTGTCCTGATGATACTGACTACTTATTTAAATGTTATGTTAAAACTAATTACATCATTGTCTTCATTGACACAGGTGTCAGAAAGGGAGTTTGCTGGATGGGGCATCACAATTCTGCTATGGAGCCTCATTAATAGTTGTTATGCTCTTGGTTTGCAGTTAACGTAAATTTCCTTTGGCTATGAATAGGCACAATTAAAAAATTTATACTAACCTCACTGCTGATATACTAAATAGGCCCCTAGGTCCCTGCAAATTAAGAAGTTCTCTAAACATAGCAATTAAATACATGTAACACAGCCCTGTAGTGAACAATACAAAAAACACAGTCACTTCTAGCGCTAATAGGTCTTCCAAGGTGTGGCGTAACAGATATCAGATAAAGTGGTGGTGTGAAAGGTATATATGGTATCCCAAAGCTAGGTGGATGCTGCCTTCCTAAGATGGGGTTATTCCAAAGGTGCATTACCAGCCTAGCCTAGCTCTGAGGAAGGGGTACCCCGTGTTCTGTGCATATCCATACACTGTGTTTATGGCCTTTTGTCAGTTGCATTTTGTGAGTACCCACTTTTTCACAAAAATTTCTTATTATTAAATTATCTCTGGTAATGCACTAGGTGTGCACGCCTTCCATTTCTGTTTTCCTGTAGGGAATAATACACTAAGGCCAATTCCACACATATGGAGTGCTTGTCCGTTTGTCATCCATCCATTGACGGATGAAAAATCACATCAATGCATCTCTATTAAAAAAAGGATGTAAATTGATGATCATCCATTAGCATCCATTTACATCCGGTTTTTGGAATGGATCAAAATCCTATTTTTCTTCCGTTAATAAACAAATCGGATGAAAAATGGACGTAAATCGACAAACGTACCATTTTACATCTGATTTTGCATTGGTAGAGGATGTAAAAAAACTGATGTAAAAACTGTTGAAATATTGATTAAAAACTGATGTAAACGTCATCTGTTTTTTCTTTGATGAACTGATGAAATGTGTGAAAGGGCCTAAAGGTGCAGAAAATGTTCTATTTGCTTAGTAAGGTGAAGCTGATGTTACTTTAAATACCCAATCATGGGCAGCTGGAAATTGAACAGTTTACTGTTATTTTCACATAATTTAACAACTGTGTAACATAATTGGATGGTTCAGTAATTACAGTTACACAGTTGTTAAATTATGTGAAAATAATTTTGAAAAGTAAAAAAGGAATTTGCTTTTCACATGATTGGTTAATTGAAGAAAATAGTTACACAAGTTATGCTGTGAAGATTTTCAACTCCTTTAGGGCTCATTTACACTTCGACTTCAACACACATTAAGGCTGGGCTCACACTGGTACGACAAACGCATTGGAAGCTCATGTCGCCTGACGTGTGAAAATCAATGTTTCACTATGAGAGCCGTCTTAACTGATCCGACACAAGTCGGATCCTTGTCCTAACCATCCGATTTGTGACATCCAACATGGTGATTACAGCAGCAGTAAAAGGAATTTTTGTCACACTAGGATTGTTTTGTTTGGTCAAAGGACACGTTAGACTATCAAAAATTTGTATCAAAGTAGTATCCTGTTCATTCAAGTCAGATGGATGTAGGAGCGATGTAGGACTGATTTAGGACTGATGTTGCAGAGAAAAGTAGGATGACAGTCGTATGACTGTCGTGTAGTGTGAACCCAGCCTAACAGTTTACACTTGCTTCAAAGCAAGGCTTCAGACAGGCTTTGTTAACGTTCTCTGAATGCTAGGGATGAGCTCGGTGTTCGAGTCGAACATACGTTCGACTCGAACATCGGCTGTTCGATCGTTCGGCGAACATCGAACGATTTGGGCCGTTCGCGCCAAATTCGAGTGACGCGACGGCCCACATTACACTGCGCCATCGCAGTGCAATCCCGGCCCTGTGATTGGCCAAGCATGCACTGTGACCCCGCATGCTTGGCCAATCACAGCGCCGGCAGCTAGGAGAGCCATAATTGGCCACAGGCAGGTTGCCTGTGGCCAATTATAGCTCAGGGGGTTTAGCACATGCCCCACACTATAAAAGGCCGCCAGTGCGGCGGCCTTGTGTACTGTGTTCCGGCGCAGGGAAAGAAAAGGATAGGCAGGGACAGTGTTATATTCTTTGTGCTAATCTTGTGTGCAGGGAGAGAGAAGGATAGGCAGGGAGAGTGTCAGTGTCATATTCTTTGCTAAACCTTGTGTGCAGGGAGAGAGAAGGATAGGCAGGGGACAGTGTCAGTGTCATATTCTTTGCTAAACCTTGTGTGCAGGGAGAGAGAAGGATAGGCAGGGAGAGTGTCAGTGTCATATTCTTTGATAAACCTTGTGTGCAGGGAGAGAGAAGGATAGGCAGGTGACAGTGTCAGTGTCATATTCTTTGCTAAACCTTGTGTGCAGGGAGAGAGAAGGATAGGCAGGGAGAGTGTCAGTGTCATATTCTTTGATAAACCTTGTGTGCAGGGAGAGAGAAGGATAGGCAGGTGACAGTGTCAGTGTCATATTCTTTGATAAACCTTGTGTGCAGGGAGAGAGAAGGATAGGCAGGGGACAGTGTCAGTGTCATTGTTGCTAAGCCTCCTTCACAGTATACACCTGAAGCTAACCCGTATTGCTGTGTTTTCCTGGTGTGTTACACCAACAGGCATTTGCAGCACTTACAGCAGGCGTAGTGTGATTACTGCAAAAAAAACACATGAAGCTAGCCCGTATTACTGTGTTTTCCTGGTGTGTTACACCAACAGGCATTTGCAGCACTTACAGCAGGCGTAGTGTGATTCCTGCAAAATATACTCCTGAAGCTAGCCTGTATTGCTGTGTTTTCCTGGTGTGTTACACCAACAGGCATTTGCAGCACTTACAGCAGGCGTAGTGTGATTCCTGCAAAATATACTCCTGAAGCTAGCCCGCATTGCTGTGTTTTCCTGGTGTGTTACACCAACAGGCATTTGCAGCACTTACAGCAGGCGTAGTGTGATTCCTGCAAAATATACTCCTGAAGCTAGCCCGTATTGCTGTGTTTTCCTGGTGTGTTACACCAACAGGCATTTGCAGCACTTACAGCAGGCGTAGTGTGATTCCTGCAAAATATACTCCTGAAGCTAGCCCGCATTGCTGTGTTTTCCTGGTGTGTTACACCAACAGGCATTTGCAGCACTTACAGCAGGCATAGTGTGATTCCTGCAAAATATACTCCTGAAGCTAGCCCGTATTGCTGTGTTTTCCTGGTGTGTTACACCAACAGGCATTTGCAGCACTTACAGCAGGCGTAGTGTGATTACTGCAAAAAAAACACATGAAGCTAGCCCGTATTACTGTGTTTTCCTGGTGTGTTACACCAACAGGCATTTGCAGCACTTACAGCAGGCGTAGTGTGATTCCTGCAAAATATACTCCTGAAGCTAGCCCGTATTGCTGTGTTTTCCTGGTGTGTTACACCAACAGGCATTTGCAGCACTTACAGCAGGCGTAGTGTGATTCCTGCAAAATATACTCCTGAAGCTAGCCCGCATTGCTGTGTTTTCCTGGTGTGTTACACCAACAGGCATTTGCAGCACTTACAGCAGGCGTAGTGTGATTCCTGCAAAATATACTCCTGAAGCTAGCCCGTATTGCTGTGTTTTCCTGGTGTGTTACACCAACAGGCATTTGCAGCACTTACAGCAGGCGTAGTGTGATTCCTGCAAAATATACTCCTGAAGCTACGCCTTATTGCTGTGTTTTCCTAGTGTGTTACACCAACAGGCATTTGCAGCACTTACAGCAGGCGTAGTGTGATTCCTGCAAAATATACTCCTGAAGCTAGCCCGTATTGCTGTGTTTTCCTGGTGTGTTACACCAACAGGCATTTGCAGCACTTACAGCAGGCGTAGTGTGATTCCTGCAAAATATACACCTGAAGCTAGCCCGTATTGCTGTGTTTTCCTGGTGTGTTACACCAACAGGCATGTGCAGCACTTACAGCGGGCGTAGTGTGCTTCCTGCAAAATATACTCCTGAAGCTAGGCCTTATTGCTGGTTTTCCCATCTCCCTGCAGGCCATTAGAATGTCTGGAAGGCAAACAAGGAGAGGCAGACAGTCAGGAGCCAATAAAAGAGGGCCAGCAGGCTCTGTGTCTAGAGACAACAGTGCTGGTCGTGGACGCGGTGCATCGCCATCAGCACGTGGCCATGGGACACGCTTGTCCTTCTTTTCGGCAGCTGGACGTGTTGAGCCGCATCATGCCAAAGACTTGGTAGAGTGGATGACCAAGCCCTCCTCATCCTCCTCATCCTGCCAAAGCGTCCTCTTCCCTGGTATTAATGTCATCATCAGTCACTCCTTCCCTAGACCCACCATGTCCTCCTGAGGAGTCCCCCGAACTGTTTGAGCACAGTGTTGGGTACATGCTCCAGGAGGATGCCCAGCGTTTCAAAGGGTCTGATGATGATACCCAGCTAGAGGAAGGCAGTAGCGTGAAAGCAGAGAGAGGGGATGCTCAAGAAGGACACCAATCTGGCAGTCATGTTCCAGCAGCTGCAGCATACTGCCATACTGCCAGATTGGCTCCAGTGATGAGGAGGGAGGGGATGATGAGGTCACTGACTCCACGTGGGTGCCTAATAGGAGAGAAGAGGAGGAGGAGGAGGATGAGGAGGAGGCACATCTCCAACGAGGCAGGATGCCCTTGGGGGGCCAGCGTAAGGGCAGCACACCGACGGAATCGCACCGCAGAGCTTCGCCTGTGCAGGGCGCTGCCTCTGCCCGTTATTCAAAAAGTTCTTTGGTGTGTGAGTCGAGTGCATCAGATCGCACAGCTGCTGTTTGCAACATATGTCTCAAGCGTATATCGCGTGGCCAAAACATCAGCCGCTTGGGCACCACATGCTTGACCAGACATATGTTGACCTGCCATGCAGCTCGTTGGCAAGCCTACCTTAAAGACCCACACCAAAGAACAAAGCGGACCTCTCCTTGCACCGCATCAGCTGGGATCTCCAACCCCACTATACCTTCAGTCCTCTCTGAAACCTGCACTGAGAGGAATGAAGGTGTAGAATTAGGTGTGTCACAGCCAAGTACTTGCGGGCACTCTGCTAGCAGTACACCGACGTCCGATTCTAGCAGGAAAATTTCCCTGCCCCAGCTGCTGGACCGTCGAAAGAAGTTCACTCCCAGCCATCCACATGCCCAGTGGTTGAATTCTAGCTTGGCTAAATTGCTAGCGCTTCAACTGCTGCCTTTTCAGTTGGTAGACTCGGCTCCATTCCGTGAGTTTGTGCAATGTGCGGTTCCTCAGTGGCAGGTTCCCAAACGCCACTTTTTCTCACGGAAGGCGATTCCGGCTCTCTACAGGCATGTGGAAGGCAATGTCTTGGCCTTGCTGGACAGGGCGGTCAGCGGTAAGGTGCATATTACCGCTGACTCATGGTCCAGCAGGCATGGACAGGGACGGTACCTTTCTTTCGCGGCCCATTGGGTCACTCTTTTGGCAGCTGGGAAGGATGCAGGACAAGGTGCAGTAGTGTTGGAGGTTGTTCAGCCGGCACGCCTCCAAAATGCTACTACTGGTTTTGACACACCTCTCTCCTCCACCCCCTCCTCTTCTTCTTCCTCCATGGCCTCTTCCTGTGCTTTGTCCTCGGAACCAGCGGTGCTCCGTAGGCGTTCAAGGGGCTACGCAAGTACGCAGGCAAAAAGATGCCATGCCGTGCTTGCGCTGGTGTGTTTGGGGGACAGGAGCCACACTGGGGCAGAGGTTCTGTCTGCTCTGCAGGGGCAGGCCGAGAGGTGGTTGACGCCACGCCAGCTTAAGCCAGGAATGGTGGTTTGCGACAATGGCACCAACCTCCTCACCGCCCTCCGACAGGGACAACTGACCCATGTGCCCTGTGTGGCTCACGTCCATAACCTGGTGGTGCAGCGGTACTTGGGCAGGTACCCGGGCTTACAGGATGTCCTGAGGCAGGCCAGGAAAGTCTGTGTGCATTTCCGCAGATCTTATAATGCCAGTGCTCGCCTGGCTGAGCTGCAAAAGGAGTTGAACCTGCCCAAGAACCGCCTTATATGTGACATGCCCACCAGGTGGAACTCAATGTTGGCCATGCTGCAGCGGCTGCACACGCAGCAGAGGGCCACCAATGAGTACCTGTGCGACTACGGCACCAGGACAGGGTCAGGGGAGCTCGGGTTTTTCCACCACGCCAGTGGGGCATGATCAGGGATGCATGCACTGTCCTGGCACCATTTGAGGAGGCCACGAGGATGGTGAGCAGTGACAGTGCATGCATCAGTGACACTGTAACTCTTGTCCACCTGTTGGAACATACGCTGCATGGAATAATGGACAGGGCACTTGAGGCAGAACAGAGGCAGGAAGAGGAGGACTTCCTTGCCTCTCAAGGCCCCCTTTACCCAGACAGTGTTCCTTCTGTCCCACCCATCGCACAGGAAGAGTAGGAGGAGGAGGAGGAGGATTGTGTCAGCATGGAGGTGGAGCCTGGCACTCAGCATCATCAGCAGCAGTCTTTTAGGGATGATTTACAGTCCCAAGAAACCCGTGGACTTGTACGTGGCTGGGAGGAGGTGGCTGCGGATCATGTCGTCCTTAGTGACCCAGAGGACTATGGACCGAATGCCTCAGCTAACCTACGCTGCATGGCCTCCCAGATCCTGCAAACTCTGCGGAAGGATCCTCGTATTCTTCAGATCAAGTAGAGGGACCATTACTGGCTGGCCACTCTCCTTGATCCACGGTACAAGGGTAAGGTTGCGGACCTTATCTTACCGTCGCAGAGGGAGCAGAGGATGAGACAACTCCGGGAGGCCTTGCAGAAAGGTCTGTGAAACGCGTTCCCAGAGACTGGGAGGTTACAAACTCCTGGTCCTGGACAACGAGTTGCTGAGGCTTCGGTCAGTCAAAGAAGGAGCGGTGGGGAAGGTGGCCGTCTGACTGATGCGTTCAGACAATTCTTTAGTCCGCAGCCCCAAGGTATGATCGGTTCCAGCAACCATCGCCAGCATCTGATATACATGGTGCAGGAATACCTAGGGGCAAGGTCAGACTTGGACACCTTCCCCACCGAAAATCCTCTGGCTTACTGGGTCTTGAGGATGGATCACTGGCCAGAGCTTGCACAGTATGCAATTGAGCTACTGGCCTGTCCTGCATCCAACGTTCTTTCAGAACACACATTCAGTGCTGCTGGAGGATTTGTCACGGATCACAGGGTGCGCCTGTCCACCGACTCGGTTGATCGACTGACTTTCATAAAGATGAACCAGTCTTGGATCACCACCAGCTACCAAACACCTAAAGCTGATATAACAGACTAATTTATTTTCAAATGTCACATCCGTTCAAGACTGATGCTGATGCTGAGTGACTGTCCTGTTATGTTGACTGACTATCCTCCTCCTCCTCCTCAATGATCCGATTGATGATGATAGCTTGGAAGAACATTTTTGTTTCTGGGTGCCGCCACCAGTGCCTAAGGCCCAATCTTTCAGCCCCTGTTTAACAGGGGCATGTAATTACAATTTTTTTATGCAATGCTTTGCAGCAGGGCTCATTCCTGCACTCCAACTAGAGTATCTGGGAGAGGTTGCAGTCTCGTGGCACCAGCACCAGTGCCTAAGGCCCAATTTTCAGCCCCCGTTTAACAGGGGCATGTAAATACAATTTTTTTATGCAATGCTTTGCAGCAGGGCTCATTCCTGCACTCCAACTAGAGTATCTGGGAGAATTTGCAGTGTCGTGGGACCAGCACCAGTGCCTAAGGCCCAATTTTTCAGCCCCTGTTTAACAGGGGCGTGTAATTAAAATTTTTGATGCAATACTTTGCAACAGGGCTCATTGATGTGCTCCAAGTACAGTATCTGTGAGGGGTTGCAGTGTTGTGGCACCAGTGCCTAAGGCCCAATTTTTCTGCCCCTGTTTAAACAGGGGCATGTAATTACAATTCTTGATCTAATAATTCACAGCAGGGCCCATGCCTGCGCCCACCAAGAGTAACTGTGAGGGCTTACAGTGTTGTGTCAACACCACCACCACCACCACCAAAGGCCCAATTTTTCAGCCCCTGTTCAACAGGGGCATGCAATTACAATTCTTGATCTAATAATTCACAGCAGGGTCCATTCATGCGCCCACCAAGAGTAACTGTGAGGGCTTACAGTGTTGTGTCAACACCACCACCACCACCACCAAAGGCCCAATTTTTCAGCCCCTGTTCAACAGGGGCATGCAATTACAATTCTTGATCTAATAATTCACAGCAGGGCCCATTCATGCGCCCACCAAGAGTAACTGTGAGGGCTTACAGTGTTGTGGCAACACCAACATGTAAGGGGCAAATTTCAGCAGAGTATATAGGGCAGGCCCCTACTTTCAAACATCCAACTTACAAACGACTCCTACTTGCAAATGGAAGGAGACAACAGGAAGTGATAGGAAATCTACCCCTAGGAAGGGAAATTCTCTTCTGTAAGAGTTAATATGGGAAAAAGGTGTCTCCTCTCTACTGATGCTTTATCACCAATCCTTGTTTCAATAAAAACCCCACTTTTCAAAAACATTTGTCATTGGGACGGAAAGTGAGGTGAAATGTTCTTAACAGGGGCACAGACAGCAAAACAAATGTTACAGGGGTGATAACCCTTCCCTATGTTTTCCAAAAAGCTTAAAAATAGATTTTTTGGCTGGAGCTACACTTAAACAATGTACCTGTTCAAAATTACAAACAGATTCTACATAAGAACAAACCTACAATCCCTGTCTTGTATGCACCGCCTGTATACGGCTGTTCAGAGTTTTTTATTTTGTGTGCAGGGTTCCCCTTAATATCCATACAAGACCCAAAGGGGCTGGTAATGGGCTGGGGTGGGGGGGGGGGGGGCTGTGATGGGGTAGCTATGCCATTTTTCTTAAAGATTTTCATCCATATTACCGGGACCAGACATTACATTAAAGCCGCAAGCAGTTTTAAATGGCTTTTTTTCCTTTAGAAATGTCATTTTGTGCAGGGACAGTTCTAAACACGGGAAACACGTGTCACTTTACAGGCATACTTTAGACACCCCCCAGGTACGATATTTAAAGGAATATTTGACTTTTTTTTTCACTTTATGCATCATTAAAATGACTGCTCCCGAAAAACGGCCGTTTTTAAAACTTATTTTTGCATTGATACATGTCCCCTGGTGCAGAACCCGGGTTCCCAAACCCTTTTTAGGACAATAACATGCATAATAGTCGTTATAATTAGCACTTTAGATTTCGAACGTTTGCATCCATTGTATTTAATAGGGTTCTAACGTTCGTGCGAACTTTCAGTTCGTTCCCGGGTTCTGGTGCGAACCGAACCCGGGGGTGTTCGGCTCATCCCTACTGAACGCTAGTCAAAGCCCCTGTCACTATATTAAATGGTTAGCTTACAGTCCGGTTTACACCTTGCTTTTGCTTGGCTTAAAAATGTATACCTCATGTAGCTTTAGTATTGCTTCAAAGCATCTTCAAAGCCTCCATAGAAGTCTATGGCAAAGCTTGCTTGAAGCCCTACTGAAGCCCCACTGAAGCCTCATCGAAGCCCCATGAAGCCTCACCGAAGCCTCACCAAAGCCGCACTGAAGCCCCATCGAAGCTCCACCAAAGCCTCTTTGAAGCCCCACCAAAGCACCAAGCAACAGCAAGTGTAAACAGGACTGTAAGCTAACCATTGTATTTAGTGACAGGAGCTTTGACTGGCGTTCAGAGAGCTTTAACAAAGTGTGTCCAAAGCCATGTTTTGAAACAAGTGTAAACTAGCCCTTAGTGAATCAACTTCAACCTGTTATCCTTTAGTAAACTGATCTCATGATTCAGCTAGTATAAGAGCAGTTTGTACAGCAAGCTTTTTCAAAACAGTAATAGCCAGCAGCTTTCTTGACACCTTTAAAGCAACTTTCAGCTTGTAGATAAGAAGTGTATGCAAAAAAATCTGTGGGAGATCAGAAGTACTGATATGAAAGAAAAGATTGAATAAATGAAAACAGTATTGTATTTGTAACATGGCACCAGAGTTATAACAATGATACAACTATATGTTCTTACCAACTGGGTTCCATTCTCAAGTTTCAGGCTGCTTTTATTATCTATATGATATAGAAGTCTTAAATTATAATATGCAACAAGATGCAGTAAAACATTATTACAGAAAGGACAGATATTGATTTACATATTTGATCTAAAATAAGAAAATATAGATTCGTTTTTTTCATTTTGTTCATGTGAAATGCAAAACTAACGTTTTCTAATCTAGTAATGGTATAAAAATGTGTGTAAATATTGCCCAACCTTTTATTTTCAAAAAGCTACAAGAACTGCACCAACATCATCATGCACCAAATATACTACACACTACTTCTCTTTATAATTCCACAATCCTGCACCAAGAATTCACCCCCCCCCCCCGTACCAGGTGCACACTCTTCCAAAATGGCAGTTGGGGCTTGCAATTCTAGCATTTTTTCTGTATGTCTGCAAGTGTGGGCTTTAGTTGTTACTTTATGAGACTCTGATTCAGACAATTTAGTTTGCTAGTTCAACTTGGTAAAACTGCTTTGGGCACACAAATTTAAACAGTAGGTGCCTTCCTAGCCTGGGCCTCCCTCAAAGCTTGGGCCCAGGGAACTGATCCAGTGTCTCTCACTTGCCAGGTCTAAATTATTATGCTGAGAACATGAATAATTCATTAAACTGGGAGACACACGCTAGTAGGCAGGTGTGTAGATCCCTGACTTCAACTGTTATCAGAGTCGCTAAAGTCCTGTACACACGATCGGTTTTACCGATGAAAATAGGACAAACCGATCGTGTTTGGGCCCCATCTGTCTTTTAGAACATGTTTTAAATGTATCCGATGGAAAGAAAAATGGTAGCAAATTATTTACTATCATCTGTGGGGAACTCCATCGGATAAAAAACCCACGCATGCTCAGAATCAAGTCGACGCATGCTCAGAAGCATAGAACTTAATTTTTCTTGGCTCGTCTGAGTGTTTTACGTCACAGCGTTTTGAAGTCAGCTTCATCGGATTTCCGATGGAAAAATCCATTTATTTAAAATCCATAGGAAATCCGATCGTGTGTACAGGGCTTAAGAGACAAATTATGTTTGCAGATTTTACAAACTGCCAGCAGTTACATAGTTTAAGTTTACTGTATATTTCAATACAATTTTCTCTCCTCCAGGATATACTTATTGTTACATTGTTATTCTAATTTTAACGTGATTAGCTGCTAACAATTCTGGCCCCCTGTTTTACTTACCTGAGCCCCGAATTTGCCTCAGTGGGGACGCGCTGTCCTTCTCTCCACAGGGTCCCGGCTCTTGATTGGATAGATTGATAGCAGTGCAGCCATTGGCTCTCACTGCTGTCAATCAAATCCAATGATGCATGCGCGGGGGCGGGACCAAGTCATACATTTGGCGGCTATGGACGCCGAATGAATGACACGGGAGTGCGCCCCCAAGGTAACACCCCATGAGAGTGCGTCTCCTAGGAGGGTTAGCTGATGCGGGGAGGAGCCGCGAGAGCCACCGAGGGATCCCAGAAGAGGATGTTCATGGTCACTCTGTGCAATATGAACTGCACAGTGGAGATAAGTATGACATGTTTGTTATTTTTTTTAAATAATCAAAGCTTTACATTCACTTTAAAGACATATTAATCCCAAAACCTAAAATGTAATATATTGCAGCTTGCCAATCCTTAGATGTGGTGGCTGCACTAGTTTTTTTAGTCTTTTTTCTTTTTCTATCTGGTGATCTGACCAGTAACACACCTCCTGTATTAGAGTGCCCCTCTCTAGATGAAGGAGCACAGGGGTACCTTTGGACAGTAGCATTTAAATACACTAACAAATTGAAGCCAAACTCCAGCTAATACTCTATAATCAGTTACAGGTTTTAAAAAAAGCTGATCATTGTAAGCGCCCCTGTGAGTGGTAAATGGTTTGTCTCATCGGCATAAACTGATACATCTGGAAGCGAGATTTTTATTTTGAAAAACAACTGATTTACTGGCAGAATCACCAGATGAAAATAAAAGAAAGGAAGCCTAAAGAAAGAAATTGGTTAGCTGCAATATAATAATTGGTTTAATTCTGATTTAAACATTAGACACAGATTTGAATAATCATATTTGATAACATTTAAAATAATACACTAATAATAATTCCAACACTGTAGGTACAAACAAAATAATATATCTTCCTAATTTCTGGAGCTTAAAACATTTGCAAGGTACTAATTGGTGAAAGATTTGTTCAACGAATGCTTTTTAATTATTTTCAAGATAGATTCTTTTTTATTTGTTCCGGAAGTATCCAGTCTGATACTATCTAAAGATCCATTTAAATCTATTGATTTGGAAAAAAATGCCACAAATCTGGTCAAGTTCATTTTTAAACTGCTCTGCAATTGTAAAGACATAATTTCAAATATGTAAGAAGTTTATAGATTATGATTGCATATAACAAAAGTAGTATGATAGGAAATAGGAAAAGCTTGCTTACTGTTCATACCAAATCTGTTGTTCGGCAGTGTGGTTTTCTCCATGTCAGAGGCTTTCCTGTCCATGTTTTGTGTGAGTACAAAGACACATAAGGCAACTTGTGACAAGACCAGGACCATTATAAAAATTGTCTGGCATGCCCACTGTGGTTGCATCCATGTCACTTTACTTCTCATGTGTGTTTTCCTGAAATACGAAAAAAAAAAAAATATGTTACACTATATATAAATTCACTTTGATCTACAGCTGTCATTGAAATTTTGTTTGTCACAAAATGTTGTTAGTCTTCAACTAACTTTTTTTTTTTCCCAATAGTCTGTTATTGAATGTATGGCTCTGGAAAGACATCATTAAATAATCTTAGCACCTGCCAACCACATTATGACAAATGCAATGATAACTTCTTACTGTATATTAATATTCTGTGGGGAGGATATTTGCCCACAAGAAGACCATATTAAGATTGCTCAAATAAAGAAAGATGGATGAAAACATGTAGTTTGCTACTTCTGAACAAACAAGTAGATAAAACTTTTTTTCTCACTTACCTAATATGTACTTCTTCCTGGTCATGGACTCATTGGACCCAGAGGGCCAGCATAATAGCCAGGCAAATAAAAATGTCATCAAAAGTTCAGAAATGGGTGGGATTTAATTTGGAACACAGCATTTTTTATAGGTGCAAACACTAGGACTGTCATACCAACATAATTCACGGGTCTTTCTGAATCCTTCTTTTCTATACTGTATCCTTTGGCTATTTTGGTCACCTCTGCCTTATCTAATTGGATCTTGCACCATCACTAGACATGTGAAAAAAAGAAGAGAGATTCGCCCTTGGGACTTTGAGTGAGGTGAGCACTGTTAGGCCAATAAAAAATCGCAAGAATAATTGCAGTGTATATTTATTCAGGTAAAAAGCAGTACATACATTAATGTCATGAACATGGGCCAATTCATACAAAATACAAGACCAATATAAATTAGGTAAAATGATATTGCGAGTATCTGACAGTAATTATGTAAACACATGGCATCAAAAGTAACCCGACGCGTTTCGCGAGGCTTGGCTCGCTCTTCAGGGGTGGATGCACGTAGTGTACCTAAAATGAGAGTGATATAGTATAAAGCATGATATGAAGGCACAGGGGGGGGGCCTTGAATATGGAAAACCCCATACTCACCACTGGACATTGCCAAAGGACAGCGGGGGTGAAGCTCAAACGGCGGCAGCGACTGTCTCACCAGGGAGCTGAGGAGGCGGAGCCAAACAAAGCTCCAAATCGGAGTCAAACGGAAGGAAGGCCCAGCATGGATGGAATAGGTGTAACCCCAAGAGTGTCAGTGAATCCAAGAGGAATGTTGGCTCTAAATATAAATATGTATATTGAATAATTAAAATATGGGAGTATACGAGTATGTGGTAACATATGTGTCTTTGCATGTATAAAAGACATGAGCCAAGAATGGTTAGAGTATGGAGACTGAGGGGGAGAGTGAAAAAATACCAGATTGACTAGTATGATTAAGGAAAGTTCAGAGAGGAAAGTAATGAGTGAAAGAGAGTGTAAATGGAATGAAATACAGGTGTGTGATGAGGACTGTGATGAGAAAACAAGTTGCATATAAATGCTTGCAGCGAGTAATATATAAACATATAAAAGTATACCTTGGTGAAGTAGGTCTAAGAGTAGTAAATTCCAAGGGAAGGACCTGCACTTGTGTGTCTGTCCTCAGTGAAAGAAAGCAAACAATGAGATCCATGCTGTGCAAACCTCCAATATATACCCCTGAAGGGGCCCGAGAGGCTCCGCCCCCAACACCATGTGCAAATGACCAGCAAATGAGTGCCTAAACCCACCAACCATCAAGAAGGCGGTGTGTGAGCCAAGACACTCCCAGGACCATCTTGATGGTAGTAATGCCTGCAGCCACAGCGATGCTGCAAAATCGCAGACATCGCGCGGCCGACGCATTAACATGGTGCCGATGTGCAAGTGGCCCCGTCCGCTCAAAAAGGGGGGCAGGCGGGGACAGCAGGGGACAGAGGTCCCCCTTATAATGCACATCGCAGCTCCCAGGGAGAAATGAAGTAGCACCGCCGCCAACAGAGAACACCACACCAGCTGGATTGGGATAAAAGTCCAATGCGAGATGTTATTGGATATGTTGGAATAACAAATGGCTAGAGCATGATAAAAATGTAAAATCCATACATATATGTATGTTTTTGTTTTTATTGGCGAGTGTGACCACAGACCAGTTTTGGGCTATTGGGTGTCTTCCACCCGGGTATCCTTGAGACAAAAGAAAAAAGAAGGGTCTGGTGTCACCAGTGACACACCTCCATCCCTGAATTTCATGAAAAAAAGAAGAGAGATTCGCCCTTGGGACTTTGAGTGAGGTGAGCACTGTTAGGCCAATAAAAAATCGCAAGAATAATTGCAGTGTATATTTATTCAGGTAAAAAGCAGTACATACATTAATGTCATGAACATGGGCCAATTCATACAAAATACAAGACCAATATAAATTAGGTAAAATGATATTGCGAGTATCTGACAGTAATTATGTAAACACATGGCATCAAAAGTAACCCGACGCGTTTCGCGAGGCTTGGCTCGCTCTTCAGGGGTGGATGCACGTAGTGTACCTAAAATGAGAGTGATATAGTATAAAGCATGATATGAAGGCACAGGGGGGGGGCCTTGAATATGGAAAACCCCATACTCACCACTGGACATTGCCAAAGGACAGCGGGGGTGAAGCTCAAACGGCGGCAGCGACTGTCTCACCAGGGAGCTGAGGAGGCGGAGCCAAACAAAGCTCCAAATCGGAGTCAAACGGAAGGAAGGCCCAGCATGGATGGAATAGGTGTAACCCCAAGAGTGTCAGTGAATCCAAGAGGAATGTTATTCTTGCGATTTTTTATTGGCCTAACAGTGCTCACCTCACTCAAAGTCCCAAGGGCGAATCTCTCTTCTTTTTTTCATGAAATTCAGGGATGGAGGTGTGTCACTGGTGACACCAGACCCTTCTTTTTTCTTTTGTCTCAAGGATACCCGGGTGGAAGACACCCAATAGCCCAAAACTGGTCTGTGGTCACACTCGCCAATAAAAACAAAAACATACATATATGTATGGATTTTACATTTTTATCATGCACTAGCCATTTGTTATTCCAACATATCCAATAACATCTCGCATTGGACTTTTATCCCAATCCAGCTGGTGTGGTGTTCTCTGTTGGCGGCGGTGCTACTTCATTTCTCCCTGGGAGCTGCGATGTGCATTATAAGGGGGACCTCTGTCCCCTGCTGTCCCCGCCTGCCCCCCTTTTTGAGCGGACGGGGCCACTTGCACATCGGCACCATGTTAATGCGTCGGCCGCGCGATGTCTGCGATTTTGCAGCATCGCTGTGGCTGCAGGCATTACTACCATCAAGATGGTCCTGGGAGTGTCTTGGCTCACACACCGCCTTCTTGATGGTTGGTGGGTTTAGGCACTCGTTTGCTGGTCATTTGCACATGGTGTTGGGGGCGGAGCCTCTCGGGCCCCTTCAGGGGTATATATTGGAGGTTTGCACAGCATGGATCTCATTGTTTGCTTTCTTTCACTGAGGACAGACACACAAGTGCAGGTCCTTCCCTTGGAATTTACTACTCTTAGACCTACTTCACCAAGGTATACTTTTATATGTTTATATATTACTCGCTGCAAGCATTTATATGCAACTTGTTTTCTCATCACAGTCCTCATCACACACCTGTATTTCATTCCATTTACACTCTCTTTCACTCATTACTTTCCTCTCTGAACTTTCCTTAATCATACTAGTCAATCTGGTATTTTTTCACTCTCCCCCTCAGTCTCCATACTCTAACCATTCTTGGCTCATGTCTTTTATACATGCAAAGACACATATGTTACCACATACTCGTATACTCCCATATTTTAATTATTCAATATACATATTTATATTTAGAGCCAACATTCCTCTTGGATTCACTGACACTCTTGGGGTTACACCTATTCCATCCATGCTGGGCCTTCCTTCCGTTTGACTCCGATTTGGAGCTTTGTTTGGCTCCGCCTCCTCAGCTCCCTGGTGAGACAGTCGCTGCCGCCGTTTGAGCTTCACCCCCGCTGTCCTTTGGCAATGTCCAGTGGTGAGTATGGGGTTTTCCATATTCAAGGCCCCCCCCCTGTGCCTTCATATCATGCTTTATACTATATCACTCTCATTTTAGGTACACTACGTGCATCCACCCCTGAAGAGCGAGCCAAGCCTCGCGAAACGCGTCGGGTTACTTTTGATGCCATGTGTTTACATAATTACTGTCAGATACTCGCAATATCATTTTACCTAATTTATATTGGTCTTGTATTTTGTATGAATTGGCCCATGTTCATGACATTAATGTATGTACTGCTTTTTACCTGAATAAATATACACTGCAATTATTCTTGCGATTTTTTATTGGCCTAACAGTGCTCACCTCACTCAAAGTCCCAAGGGCGAATCTCTCTTCTTTTTTTCATGAAATTCAGGGATGGAGGTGTGTCACTGGTGACACCAGACCCTTCTTTTTTCTTTTGTCTCAAGGATACCCGGGTGGAAGACACCCAATAGCCCAAAACTGGTCTGTGGTCACACTCGCCAATAAAAACAAAAACATACATATATGTATGGATTTTACATTTTTATCATGCACTAGCCATTTGTTATTCCAACATATCCAATAACATCTCGCATTGGACTTTTATCCCAATCCAGCTGGTGTGGTGTTCTCTGTTGGCGGCGGTGCTACTTCATTTCTCCCTGGGAGCTGCGATGTGCATTATAAGGGGGACCTCTGTCCCCTGCTGTCCCCGCCTGCCCCCCTTTTTGAGCGGACGGGGCCACTTGCACATCGGCACCATGTTAATGCGTCGGCCGCGCGATGTCTGCGATTTTGCAGCATCGCTGTGGCTGCAGGCATTACTACCATCAAGATGGTCCTGGGAGTGTCTTGGCTCACACACCGCCTTCTTGATGGTTGGTGGGTTTAGGCACTCGTTTGCTGGTCATTTGCACATGGTGTTGGGGGCGGAGCCTCTCGGGCCCCTTCAGGGGTATATATTGGAGGTTTGCACAGCATGGATCTCATTGTTTGCTTTCTTTCACTGAGGACAGACACACAAGTGCAGGTCCTTCCCTTGGAATTTACTACTCTTAGACCTACTTCACCAAGGTATACTTTTATATGTTTATATATTACTCGCTGCAAGCATTTATATGCAACTTGTTTTCTCATCACAGTCCTCATCACACACCTGTATTTCATTCCATTGACACTCTCTTTCACTCATTACTTTCCTCTCTGAACTTTCCTTAATCATACTAGTCAATCTGGTATTTTTTCACTCTCCCCCTCAGTCTCCATACTCTAACCATTCTTGGCTCATGTCTTTTATACATGCAAAGACACATATGTTACCACATACTCGTATACTCCCATATTTTAATTATTCAATATACATATTTATATTTAGAGCCAACATTCCTCTTGGATTCACTGACACTCTTGGGGTTACACCTATTCCATCCATGCTGGGCCTTCCTTCCGTTTGACTCCGATTTGGAGCTTTGTTTGGCTCCGCCTCCTCAGCTCCCTGGTGAGACAGTCGCTGCCGCCGTTTGAGCTTCACCCCCGCTGTCCTTTGGCAATGTCCAGTGGTGAGTATGGGGTTTTCCATATTCAAGGCCCCCCCCCTGTGCCTTCATATCATGCTTTATACTATATCACTCTCATTTTAGGTACACTACGTGCATCCACCCCTGAAGAGCGAGCCAAGCCTCGCGAAACGCGTCGGGTTACTTTTGATGCCATGTGTTTACATAATTACTGTCAGATACTCGCAATATCATTTTACCTAATTTATATTGGTCTTGTATTTTGTATGAATTGGCCCATGTTCATGACATTAATGTATGTACTGCTTTTTACCTGAATAAATATACACTGCAATTATTCTTGCGATTTTTTATTGGCCTAACAGTGCTCACCTCACTCAAAGTCCCAAGGGCGAATCTCTCTTCTTTTTTTCATGAAATTCAGGGATGGAGGTGTGTCACTGGTGACACCAGACCCTTCTTTTTTCTTTTATCACTAGACATGTGAGTATGTGAGTGGCTAATGTATGCAGTTTCATCTGTCGCCACCATGTTGGTTGAGTATCTAATGGATGTATAATGCATATTTTTATATTTTTTAGACTACCACTATTACTATTACTGCATATCGGATTATCCCTGACGAAGGAGTCCAATGTACTCCGTAACGCGTAGGAATTACAATTGCAATTAGTATTTTGTGTTTACATTATGGATGCTTACATTGTGGATAATTACACTCATGTGCATCTGATGGTGTATGTATAAATGATCTAACATGTCATGTTTTAATAGGTTTCTGTATATGATTGTTATGCTTTTTTGATACTCTTTTTGATACTTAAATAAATTTGAATAATTTTTTACAAAAAAAAATGTCTCACAATCTGTGTCTAAAAAAATCCCATTCCCAAGGAGAAATCTGTATTTACAATTTTATAAAATTAAAACTGCATATTATATGCATTTTGTATACTTATTGTCATTTATTTGTTGGTTATTTTCTAGTTATTTCTGGTTCTATTTCTCCATTCATTTGACTTTACAGTGTAAGTGAATCCTAACAAAAACACTCTAATTTGCTCCCTGTTTGCTCTGTTACCACTGAAAGCGTTTTTACCTCTGTTTGTTAAGTGACAAAAAATATTGACCATGTTGGAAATCCAGAGCTTCCCTGTGCTCCGCACACTCAGCACAGTTTTATCTCAAGGAGTCGGCCCACCCAGTTCTTTACTTGGACTACAGAGAACTTCCCCCCATGTTGTGAAGATTGTGGAGATGAGGATATGTGGAAGTATTATGTAGCTAATCAAAGGACAAGTTATCAGGACTGACAGCATTCCTGACAATTTCAGTGCAGCAAAACCAGTGTGTTTTCAGCCCACAGCAAAAAAAGAGCTGAGTGTATTCCTGCCAGAATCAATAGGTACTTTTCTGTACTTACAGGGTCTTTAAAGGAATAAAACATGGGTAAATGTGCATGTAATGCAGAAATGTACTGCATGTGTTTTATATTTTATACACTTTAACGTTATTATTATGCATTAACCACTCGCCGCCATATTTACGGTGGGGTGGGCGGTACGGGCAGGCTGGATCAGGTACATATACATCATCCAGCCTGTTCCGAGTTAGGGACATGCTGTACGCCGATACTGTGACCGGTGGACTGCGGATCCTAGCTATCCAATCACGATTACAATGTCAGCAAAGCTGAGTTTCCTATAGAGTGATGTTGTGATTGGCTTACAGCTATCACATGGTGTGTACAATATAATAATGATGATAATCTAAACTGAAAACATATTATTATAAGTGGCGCAAAAACATGTAACTAAATACATAAACTACTCCAATAAATATAAATCAGATTATGGCTGAAAAAATATATATTAATCCAGTCACTATAAATCAGCAAGAACCCGTGCATGAAGTGACAATAGTGTTTAAAGTTCATAAATTAATAATCAGTGTCTTCAATCTTCATTTCTTCCACCACACCCAAGTGTTCAGTGAGACCTCTCCCTTCAGATAAAACACTCACCAAAAAAATATGCCTCACACTCGCGTGTTCGGCGTGCAAGCTAAGCAACAATCCTTTCAATGGGTAACCAGATGATGCACTTCATAAAGTGTCCTCCAGGTGGCTCCGTATATGTGTAAAAAAATATAAGGTGCACAATAGTGTGATATCATAAAACCAGTTTAATCAATAAAAAACCTTCAAAAGTTACACTCACAAGAAAATTAAGAAAGCAAGCCGTAATGCACACCAAAAACATCCAGACAACTACAGCCAGTGAAGGATGGTCACGGCGGACCCAGGATCAGCAGTGATCAATACTAATATGAACGCTCTCACCGCTCGCTTCCCATATACGATCCCTCGCTTCCTACTGTGGCTGGATGCGTAACACGTCACACGTCACTCCTTCACGATGGTTCAAGCACTCAAACGATCGCAGTGTAGCCACGCCCCGACATGTTTCGTCACGATGGACTTAATCATGGGATTGGCTACACTCCGTAATGGACTCCCCTTTATACCCACATCTGTAATTCATCGGAGTTGGTTCAAAGATATTGCGCATGCGCGTCACGTCATGGACGGGCGGAAGTGCTGAACAGGGGATCCTGCACTGAAGGGCGGAAGCGTCGTAACTGATACTCACGCTGATCGAGTGTCCCCGTAGCCCTCATTCACATGCACATATATTAGGAGGCTGAATTCCCACTATCTGCCCTATACTTAATATGCGCATTGAAGCATATCTAAAAAAACTGAATACAAATTCTACATATTATAAACACTATAATATCAGCTCATAACCAAAGCTATTTAAACATACATTATTAAATAAAATCATCTAATAATTGCTGCCTCTAGTACATTACCACATATTACCAATATTAGTCACAATAATTTTAGATAAAATCATTAACCAATTCTTGGTACACATATCAAAATGATATCCATCCTTACTATCATAACTGGTTGATAGCTATGTGAATGGAATAAATAGGACAATAAAATATGGAGTTATATTAATAAAATGAGAAATATATATTAATAGATAAAATTAAATAGCAGTGCACTATTAATTATTATATTTAAATGTTTAAAATTATTTAAAATTAATAATTATAAATATTTTATGAAGAAGAACTGAACTTAAATGCCTAACCCTCCCCATTGATCCTGGTTATCATGTGATTGAACCTACCCACAAACACTCTTAAAAATCATTTATGAAGCAGTTCAAATCCACCTCCACATTTAACCCCCGGGGAGAGAGGCACTTTAAAAGAAAAATCCACTTGGTTTCACGTTGTGAGAGATCCCTGACCCTATTAGATCCCCTCCAAGTTGGGTAAACACAATCAATGCCACAAAACTGGGCTAAAGAAGGGTCCTGATTATGCTTCTCTTTAAAATGTACTGACACGCTGTGATATTTAAATCCATTCTTGATATTGGTTAAATGCTCAGAGATACGAACTCTTAATAATCTCTTTGTTCTACCCACATATAATAACCCACATGGGCACCATAACAGGTACACAACATGTGAGGAATTACATGTGATGAATTCCTCAATATCAAAAACTTTTTGATCAGTGCTCATAATTTGTTTCTTCCCCCTATTGTGTACTTTTACAGTCCTACAACAGATACATCTCCTGCACGGGAAGAAACCTTTGAGGTCAATTTTTAGAGTTTGCTGACCTGGGGGGTCCAAAATCTTTTTAACAACCCGATCCCCAAAATTCGGGGCCCTTCTATATATAAACTTTGGTTGTGAGGGGAGGACTTGTCCCAAATGCCTATCTCTACTCAGGATGTACCAATGTTTCCTAAAAATGGATTCAATGTCTTTATATTGCACATGAAACCCTGTTAGGAAAGCCCATTGGTGATGATTAGTCTCGTTCTGATTTTCCTTCTTTTTGAAACATAAATTTCTAGGGAGTGTCGCCACTTGTTGTATAGTATCTTCCAACACCTCATCCGAATAACCTTTCTGTGTAAACTTCTCCTTCAGTATGTTTGCTTGTATCCTGAAGTCGCTTTCTTCCGTGCAGTTGCGACGTACTCTTAAGACTTGTCCTTTTGGAATATTTTTAATCCAAGCAGGGTGGTGCCCACTACACCAGTGTGCCTAAGTGTACGAAGCTATCCAACATATTCATCACTTGATATATATTTTTATTTATATATATTATTATTTTTATCCTGAAGCGCAGTGGGGATATCAATAGGGCACATTTTTTGATTTCCACTCATTCACAGCTATCACATGGTACCTGGGCCACTCACAGCATACCATGAGATTAGCTGTAGCCAATTACAGATCATTAGTATCACAGCTGGTATGAATGTAACCCTATCACGACAATTGAAAACTTTGCTGTTACAGTGATCATTATTGTAACAGCAATCAAAGTGAAAAAATAATCCCTGATTACTATGGTGACACTGTACTAATCTGATGAGAGTATGTTAAAAAAAATGCAAAACTAAAAAAAAAAAAAAATAGTGCTTTCTTTTGGTGGTATTTGATCACCTCTGTGGTTTTAAAATTTTGCGCTATAAACAAAAAAAGACAGACAATTTTGAGATAAATAAATATTTTCTACTTTCTGCTATAATACATATCCAAAAAATTAATTTCTTCATCAATTTAGGCCAATATGTATTCTTCTACATATTTTGTGGTAAAAAAACTCCTAATATGCATATATTGCATGGTTTGCACAGTTATAGTATTACAGCAGTATTATATTATAGCAGTGTTTCTCAACTCCAGTCCTCAAGGCGCCCCAACAGGTCATGTTTTCAGGATTTCCCTCAGATGAAAGTCTGAGGTAATTACTAAGGCAGTGAAACTGATCAAATCACCTGTGCAAAATAATGGAAAGCCTGAAAACATGACCTGTTGGGGCGCCTCGAGGACTGGAGTTGAGAAACACTGTATTATAGTATTATAGCATCTACAAACTACGGGATAGATTTAGGGACTTTTGTTTTTTATTATTTTTATTTTACTAGTTCTGTGATTTTTAGCGAGACTACGACATCGCGGCAGACAAATCTGACCCTAAGTGACACTTTTTGGGGACCAGTGACACCAATACAGTGATCAGTGCTATAAAAATGCACTGATCACTGTATAAATACACTGGTAGGGAAGGGGTTAACACTAGAGGGCGATCAAGGAGTTAAATGTGTTCCCTGAGAGGTGTTTCTAACTGTGGGGGAGTGGATTCACTGGTGGAAGACAGAGATTGTGATTCAGCTTAGCTAAACCACAATCTCTCACTTTTTCTCCCTGCTTTGTTTACATCAGCACACCGCTGCTTCGTGTCTCTTTTGAACTATCGGCGGAACTATTACGGCCACCGGACCCACTGATTGGCTGTGTCCAATCACATCGGGAGCGGCATGCCGGGGGCACGCGCACCCCCCAAAGGGGCCTTGAGAAATTAAGAGATTGATCAATTTTCAAATATATATATATATACCATAGTTCATAGACGCTATAACTTTCACACAAGCCAATTAATATACAATTATTGTTTTTTTGTTTTTGTTTTTTTACGAAAGACATGTAGCAGAAAACATTTTGGCCTAAATTTATGAAGAAATTTAATTTTATTAGATATGTTTTATAACAGAAAGTAAAAAATATAGTTTTTGTGTTTTTTTTTCTAAATTTTTGATCTTTTTTATTTATAAAGAGAAAAAAAACCCCAGGGATGATCAAATAAAATCTCAATTGTGTGAATAAAATTTGATACATTTCATTTTTGAAATTAAATTTGTGTACAGTGTTGCATAACAACACAATTTGCAGTTAAAGTAGCACAGTGTTGAATAGCAAAAAATGGCCTGGTCATGAAGGGGGTAAAACCTTACGGAGGACAAGTGGTTAAATGCTTTCTTGACCCTCCTTTGCTTGCCCCTGGGGCAGTGCAAAGTGCAATTGCAGTTGATAACTTAACTGCTGTAGAGAAATGTCAGGTCATCAACCTGACTATGTTGTTTGGTAGGGCTGTGTAAGGCCAGTCATACATTGTTCGAATCTCAGCTGGTTCAGCAGGAACAGGCTGATATTCAAGCCATCAATGGGCAGGACAAATTGTACCAAGTTGATCGATCAATCAACTTGGGTAAAACCAGGCCTGCCGGATTCTCTTGCGATTATGGCTAGCGGCTGCTAAAGCCGCTAGTAGTAATCACTGTCTTCTCCTGGCAGGGGCGGCTTTAGACTCCCCATCCCCCCTGTTGATGGGGGAATTGTGCAAGAAATTTGCACCATGAATGACCTGCCTAAGTTTTGAAAATGTGAAGAATGGGAATACAAATCCTTTGCAAGTAAAAAGCCTTCCATATCTGTGTTTCAATTGTGAATTGAGCTGTTTGGCAATTTCAGCTTTAAGCAGGGAGTGCAAGAGAAATACAGAGCTCCCTATCTGGTATGCACATCTCTTATCTCTGATAAGAGAAGATAAAGCATGTAAAGTATGTTAAAGCTGTTGAAGCTTTTAGGCACTTATAGAACACCTTACCTTGTTACTAACATCATCATTCATCATGGTGGAAACCAAAAGTGTCCCTCACAGTGGATGGGGCTTACATATGAAATAATAATTGGGAATGTTTTTAACTGAGGATTTATATGGTAACTTAAGGGGTTGTAAAGTTTCGCTTTTTATTTTCTAAATAGGTTCCTTTAAGCTAGTGCATTGTTGGTTCACTTACCTTTTCCTTTGATTTACCTTCTAAAAATTTTTTTCTTTGTCTGAATTTCTCACTTCCTGTTTCTCCTCAGTAAACTTCACACCATCATCTGAGCGGTGTGGAGTCAGCCAGAACAGCTTACTGAACAGCTTACTGAGGAGGAACAGGAAGTGAGACATTCAGACAAAGAAAACAAAGAGAAAAAAAGTTTAGAAGGTAAATCAAAGGAAAAGGTAAGTGAACCAACAATGCACTAGCTTAAAGGAACCTATTTAGAAAATAAAAAACAAACCTTTACAACTCCTTTAAGTGAAATCAATAAAAGTCAAAAAAATGAAAAATCTTTAGTGTGGATAGGCTTGTGTTTTTAGATACAGGCAACTGTATCTATAAGATATTCTCTATCATTCATGTAGTATTTAGCTAAAGTGATGAAGTCAGAAAAATAAAATCCCCAAAAATAAGAAAGTTAATACCTTTGCAACTGCCTGCCCTGCCAGAACACTAGTACAAGCAAGTAAAAATCATCAGCTAAAGTCTTCTTCAAAACCAACACTCCCAGTGCACAGTGGTTCCTTCCACCACATCACAACAAGACACAGTAGTGACATAGGAGTCAGCAAGAGGAAGCGCTGAGCGATTCAGGAAACCGACAAGGAGACCGACAACCTCGGCAATATCAATTTCCCAGGGGACTTCAGCAGAGGCTTTCTTTTGAACTGAACCGGGATATCTACATACCCTAATAAGGGAACTGGATATTGAGTCTACAATCTGCTGTTTGAAGCTTATGGGTTGTACAAAATATTCAAAAGCAGGGATCCATAAAACAAAAGAATATATTTTCAGCTGCTGTGTAAAGGAAAAACAATTGCAAGTAAATTCATCAAACTGTTCAGCAATTATCTAACATGTCATACGATTATTAAATGATTGTTCTGAAGGTAGTTGTACATATTTGGATCAGTTAAGCTATAATATAATGGGAATGGCTTGCAGTGTTTATATTAACAGCCAAATATTATAATTAAAAGAGTTGATGATCCCATTTCCTATTCATTGTGCCAATGTAATGAAAGATATATCAGCTATCTAGACCTGCATCTCTACAGATGCAAAATAAACAATAGAACACTTCACCTGATGCAAATACTAGTTTTATCTTTTCATTCACTGTCAGCAGCATTTGCTTTGAGAACTTATCTTAAGAAGCAGCTGCTCATCTTAAAGATAAACTTTGATGAAGAGTAATTGGGAGCAGAAAGTTTGGTGGATAACATTTTCACTGCTCCAGAAAGCCGCATTATCAGAAACATAGAATATTGGATTATTTGACCTTTGGCACTTATCAATAAGCACACAAGCTTTTCTGGGGGTAAAGTGTTTGTAGAAAAATGCAAGGGAAAGTTTCAAAGAAGCAATCTTTTACCCTCCCTGGCGGTATGATTCTCTCTGGAATTTTGTACCAAAAGTGGTACAATTATTTTGCATGGAAATTTGGCGTTTTATATTGTAGGCCTGCAATCCTTAGTAAGTACTTACTTAAATCTGTCCAAACAAGAGTCTAGTAGGCATCCCGGGTATAATAAAGTTTGAAACACAAAATCATAAATTATAATATAATAAATAACTATAAATAATTATAACAAATAGTAATGTAATTATAATAAAAATTATTCACTAATGTAATCAAATCAAAAACACAGAAATTTGTTCAGTTGCAGAATTGTCGCTGTCATTACTTTCAGTGTTTGATGACGAATTTCCCCACAAATCGCTATCGCTCAATTCTGCAAGTGATTCTAATTTATTATCGCTGTTTTCTAGCTGGTCTAAAACCACTTTTGACATAAAGGGACACTTTTTGGTTGCTATGGACAATCTCCACTTTCCAGGCAGAAAGAACAGTTTTTATAATATAAAAGTGCATGCAGGGCACTGGACAGACCACTAGGGACAAAGGGGATGTGCCATTTTTTTATACAGTACTGTAATCTGTAAGATTACAGTATACTATATGTGTATTGTGTTTTTCCTTTTTTGAATTTGGCGCCGATCTCCGTCCCCGTGCGACGCAACGTCGCAGGAAAGGGAGCTTGGCACTCGGCAGTGTGGATCAAGCGAGGAGACAGCTCGCACACACAGTATCCTGCAATGCAGCCCGAGTCTGGCTCGGGGTTACCACTTATGGTATGAAAAAGTCATCCCGAGCCCGACTCGGGAACACCGCTAAGGGGGTTAAAGCAACATTTTACATTGATAATGCTTACAGAAACCACTGCCAAATGTGATCTATTTCAGCTTGTAAAGAATTCACTGATGCACAATTAGTGGTCACCAGTGTGTCCCCTGTCCCACTACCTTGCCTCTCACACAGCATAGGACAAGTGAAGCCAGGTTGCCAATAACAGTCCGCAAATCAAAGACACCTCTGATTTTCATCATTCAGGTGTCACGGCTCTCTGCTTTCATCAATGACGGGGGGGCTAGTTGGAGAAAGAGCTCAGCTTTTACAAATTATATAAAAATGCACTTAAAAAACAGTTCTGCTTATTTCTTTTTTTTGGACAGAGCACTTAGATTATGTTTTGCTGTCTGTGTCTTATTGTCTGTGTCCACTTCCTGTCCTGAAAACACAGCAGGAAGTAACTCTATTATTGGGGGAATTCGGCTTTTATGCCCTGTACACACGATCGGATTTCCGATGGAATAAAAATCCGATGGAATTTTTCGTCGGAATTCAAATGAAGCTGACTTCCATCAGTCTTGCCTACACACCATCAGACAAAATTCCGACCGTCCAAAACGCGGTGACGTAAAACACTCCGACGAGCCGAGAAAAATTAAGTTCAATTCTTCTGAGAATGCGTCAACTTGATTCTGAGCATGCGTGGGTTTTTTCTCCGATGGAGTTCCACACAGACAATCGGAATTTCCTATCGTTTTTTTTCCATCTGAAAAATTTAAAACATGCTCTATTTTTTTACACCAATAGAAAAAAGTCAGATGGGGCCCACTCACGATCAGTTTTTCCGATGAAAAAAGTCCATCAGACTTTTTTCTTTGGAAAAAACTATCGTGTGTACAGGGCATTAGAGATATGTCCCAAGAACAGATATCCCTATCAGAAAACTTCTCTTACCTCTTGTTCTAGTCACAACTGAAATATTTTAAATTTACCATCACTTTGTGTCTTGGTGACAGTAGCCACACGTACAAATAGAGGGAGTAAAGCTCCCTAGCAGGGAAACAAACAACAATAAAAACCTGACAGTGGTGCTATCTTTTCCCCCACGCTATCATAAACTAAAAAAAAGTTTGGGCTATACATACACATTAAATTGGTTCTAAAGGCAGACTTTTTTTATCTTAGTGCGGAACTTTACCCATACACAGGGGAGGCGGTGGTGCGCTGTGCTGTGCAGAACGTTACCTATTATTTCACAGCCAGCAGGGAGGGGTAGGGCCGGAGTGCCAGTGATGCTCTGACCCCGCCCCATGCAGGGGTAGGAGCTGGAGTGGGAGCAGCTGAGTCAGCAGCACTGAGAGCCCACTTGTGGAAGTAGCATTGTGGATGATGTCATGATGAGCCCAGTTGTCCAGCACTGTTTGCACCAAAAGGCTTGGAATGCCTGGAGGGATGCTCCCTCCTCCGTCCCTCCTTCTGCCTGCTTGATTGGTATAGGTGAGTGCAGTGCTGGAGGTGAGCACAGAGCCAAAAGTTTACATGCACTGTATCTCCACTAGAAAAGGGGGTACTACATGGATGGAATAATGGTGTTGGGGAATATCAAGGGTGTATGGGGGAAAACAATGATGAGAGGGGATCTGGGGTGTCTAGTGGGTAGCAATGCTTGGGGTAGCTTGGGTGGCTATAGTGCTAGAGGTATCAGGGATGTAGAGAGGCCACAGTGTAGGGGGTATCAGGGATGTAGTGGGGTCACAATACAAGGGGTATCTTATGGTATATGGTTACAGTGCTGGGGGGATATCTAGGGTGTATAGGGGAGTCAGAGGGCTGGGGGGATATCTAGGGTGTAGAGGAGTCAGAGTGCTGGCGGTTATCTAGGATGTAGAGGGGTCAGAGCGCTGGGGGGATATCTGGGGTGAAGAGGGGTCAAAGTTCTGGGGGTTATCTAGGATGTAGAGGGGTCAGAGCGCTGGGGGGATATCTGGGGTGTAGAGGGGTCAGAGTGCTGGGGGGATATCTGGGGTGAAGAAGGGTCAGAGTGCTGGGGAGATATGTAGGGTGTAGAGGGGACAGAGTGCTGGGGGGATATCTGGGATGTAGAGGGGTTAGAGTGCGGTGGGTTATCTGGGATGTAGAAGGGTCAGAGTGCTGGGGGGATATCTGGGATGTAGAGGGGTCAGCGTGCTGGGGGGATACCTAGGGTGTAGAGGGGTCAGAGTGCTGGGGGGATATCTGGGATATAGAGGGGTCAGAGTTCTGGGGGGATATCTGGGGTGTAGAGGGGTCAAAGTGCTGGGGTTATCTAGGATGTAGAGGGTCAGAGCGCTGGGGGGATAGCTAGAGTGTAGAGGGGTCAGAGTGCTGGGGGGATATCTGAGGTGTAGAAGGGTCAGAGTGCTGGGGAGATATGTAGGGTGTAGAGGGGTCAGAGTGATGGGGGATATCTGGGGTGTAGAGGGGTTAGAGTGCTGGGGGGATATCTGGGGTGTAGAAGGGTCAAAGTGCTGGGGGGATATCTGGGGTGTAGAGGGGTCAGTGTGCTGGGGGGATACCTAGGGTGTAGAGGGGTCAGAGTGCTGGGGGGATATCTAGGGTGTAGAGGGGTCAGAGTGCTGGGGGGATATCTGGGATATAGAGGGGTCAGAGTTCAGGGGGGATATCTGGGGTGTAGAGGGGTCAAAGTGCTGGGGGTTATCTAGGATGTAGAGGGTCAGAGCGCTGGGGGGATAGTTGGGGTTTAGAGGGGTCAGAGTGCTGGGGGGATATCTGGGGTGTAGAAGGGTCAGAGTGCTGGGGAGATATGTAGGGTGTAGAGGGGTCAGAGTGATGGGGGATATCTGGGGTGTAAAGGGGTCAGAGTGCTGGGGGATATCTGGAATTTAGAGGGGTCAGAGTGCTGGGGAGATATCTAGGGTGTGGAGGGGTCAGAGTGCTGGGGGGACATCTAGTATGTAGAGGGGTCAGAGTGCTGGGGGGATATCTGGGGTGTAGAGGGGTCAGAGTACTGGGGGGATATCTGGGGTCTAGAGGGGTCAGAGTTCTGGGGGGATATCTAGGGTGTAGAGGGGTCATAGTGCTGGGGGGATATCTAGGGCGTAGAGGGGCCTTAGTGCTGGGGAGGCATCAATCTAGCAGCTAAATTATATGCACAGGACAGCTTTGTTACTTTATGTATGTAGTATTTTCCCACTGTTTCTTTGCTGTACAGAATGATTGTTTATGTAGTTAATGCGGAGCTCCGCTTGTCTGCCTCCTACCTTCTTGATGTCTGTTTACCTGCACTATCTCCATTGTAGGGGCCCCAGAGCATTACTTTGCCCAGGGATCCGTGATGCTATTAGGATGGCCCTGCCCCTCCCTTTCCCCTTTATCACCTTTCCTTTTTTTCCTATTCTTTTTTTTATTAGAAAATATTATACTTCCCATATCAGACTACACTCCAAACATTGCACTTTGAAGCTTTTAGGCTCACCCTGCCCCCCGAGATTTTGGGGTTTCTCCTCTGTAAAATCTTTGTTATAACTTATCAGAAGATTTTTCTTCTGTACTGAAGCTGTGGACATTTTAGTTTTAAAAAGAAAATTCTTACATCTGGGGAAATCAGTCAGCCAATCACACAAGTAGGAAATAAAATTTTTGGGGGTGTTATGTAAACAAAAAGTGTATGGAATGCTTCCACGTTGCCATATTGCATTGAATTTTACAAAAGTTTACAACACTGCAGATTGAAAAGGAAGGGTCATTTGTAAAAACATTCAATTACAGTATGGTTCTTGTAGCAATTGTTTATGCTATATTATTATTTTGCAATTTTGTCCCACAAAAGTGGAGTTATCCTTTAAGAATGAACAGTACATATACCTTAGATGATTTTTGACAACCAATGATATAATAAACCACATAGAGGTTGATTTACGAAAACTGGAGAGTGCAAAATCTGGTGCAGCTGTTCGTGGTTGCCAATCAGCTTCTAACTTCAGCTTGTTCAATCAAGCTTTGACAAAAACCCTGGAAGCTGATTGGTTCCTATGCATAGCTGCACCAGATTTTGCACTCTCCAGTTTTAATAAATCAACTCAATAGAGTGCATTGTTTTCTGCCATACCCAACAAACAAAATATGCACTCAAAAAAGAGACACTCCTGTATTAATAAACAGGAAGTAGAACTTTCATTTGTAATAATCAAATATGGCTGATCTATGTGCATTGAGGCTTAAAAAGTAGACATATAAGCAGAGATCTAAAGCATTAACATGCATTGATGTATTTGAAAGAATAAAAACATATATTCTTTGAAACTTTTAACCTCACAGATTTTACATTGCTTCAATTTGCACACATTCAAATACCTTTTAATCACACATAAAAAAAAGCCAAATTAATTTTCGTTATGCAACCTGACTGCATAACTAATAAAAAAGTAAGACTTTATTGGGCTTTAAGAAAAACAATTTCAAAGAGATAATTTAAAAAGTAGAGCTTTTAGCACATATGTACCGTATATACTCGAGTATAAGCCGAGTTTTTCAGCCCTTTTTTTAGGGCTGAAAGTATACCCCTCGGCTTATACTCGAGTCAGTACCTGAAAATCGTGAAATTCCGCGGCCGGCGTCCATTGTTTAAATCTAGAGCCTTTCTCCCTGTCCCTTCCGCGATAGGCGTTTCCAGCAAACACTTGTGTTGAGTGTTGCGCCTATCATGGAGGTCCTCTTGTCCGACGTCCGTGATTGGCGGAGCACTGAACACAGTGCCTGCTGGGAAACGGAGTCCGAAAATGAGAGGACCTCCGTGATAGGCGCAACACTCAACACAGTGTTTGCTGGAAACGCCTATCACAGAAGGGACAGGGAGAACGGCGCGAGATTTGAACAATGGACGCCGGCCGCGGAATTACAAGATTTTGAGGTACACTGACTCGGGCACAGGGAGGCTGCAATGGACACAGTAAGGGGGCACAGTGAGGTGACAATGGGCACAGTGAGGTGAAAATGGGCAGTGAGGTGGCACAGTGAGATGGCAATGGGCACAGTAAGGGGGCACAGTGAGGTGGCAATGGGCAGTGAGGTGGCAATGTGCACAGTGAGGTGGCAGAGTGAGATGGCAATGGGCACAGTAAGGTTGGGCAATTGGCACAGTGAGGTGGCAATGGGCACATTTCCTCCCCTCGGCTTATACTCGAGTCAATAAGTTTTCCCAGTTTTTTGTGGTAAAAGTAGGTACTTCGGCTTATACTCGGGTCGGCTTATACTCGAGTATATACGGTACTTTCTGACCAAAAAAGAGCACTATTTACTTTTCATTCACTATAAAAACAATTTTCAGTCTAACTCTTATTCATATATTGGGTTCAGGGGAAATTTCTACATTTTAAAAATTGTCTAAAATGAATGAGTATTTGAAGTATTCACTCATAGGCTGATTTACTCAAGGATTTGAGAATGTTCACACAATAAAATGTATGAAGATTCACTTTCCAGTTATGGATAATTTACATTATTTTATTTTTATTTTTTCCCCATAACGTTTTTATTGAATAAACATAAAATCAAATACAAACAATGTAACAATGACATAGTCTCTTAAATGTAATATTAGTACAGTTATAAAGTAATACAATTCACGTTAGGACATTACTATTGACATATCAATAATATATTATCTGGTGAAATGGAAATAAGCGGTTTATACATATGTTTTGCATAGATATAGATATTTTTTTTCAAAAAGTTATGTATATGATATATAAGTAGTATTATAAGTGAGGGGGTAGGGAAGAGGGGGGGGGGGAGAGAAAAAAATAAATAAAATTAAATAAAAGATAATTAAACATGGGGGGGGCAATGACGTGAGAGTAATGAGACATATAACAATGAAACCTTCTTATAAGCTACTGTATATTAGTTTAAGCTATTATATACTAAGTGCTTTATAGGCTGGTGTGTTTTTAAACTCTAACCATTTGTACCAAATCGATGTGAATTTCGTTATTTTTTCCTGAGCTATGCTAATGTTTTCTTCTATTTTTTCGATGTTATTTATTCTTATTATATACTTGATTGATCTGCACATGAGTGAATATTCACCCACTTTGAGGTATGAAAATTCTCAAACCCTTAGCACAGGGGTAGGCAACCTTGGTACTCCAGCTGTGGTGAAACTAGAGATCACATTGTGCCTCCATATTTAAGAGTCACGCCTGTTTCTGTCAGTCTTGCAATGCCTCATGGGATTTTTAGTTTCAGAACAACTGGAGTGCCATGGTTGCCTACCCTTGCTTTAGTAAATCTGCCCTACAGTTCCAGGCGAGAATTACTACTTTAGTAAACCAGCCTCCTGAAAGTTCACCTGTCATGAGAGAAGGTAGGTTGCTGAATATTAGTTGACTGTCTGACCTGCTGATGCAGTAACTACCATGCTTACAGGGCGGCCTTAAACAATTATGGAGAAAAGGCGTTACAAAACTTTTTTGACATTTGCTGTATTTACAACATGCTTTTACTGGGTCTGTAACTCAAAAGGTATTTAAGACAGACAAATAAACCCAGTGCAGATTTTTTTAAAAGAGGTCAGCAATGGCTGTCCCTGTGCTTCTTTCATGACAGGTGTACCTTTAAAGCTGAACTCCAGCAAACTGAAAAATTACCCTTGCAACAGGGATCCCTCCGCATTGCAATGGTTAAAAGCATTTAAAAAACATGAAGAACACTGACTCCTGAGGGAGTGAGGGGTAAGGTAGGTAAAAGTGCTTTTTACTGGTACCCTAGGCAAAACAAGCATTTAACCCTTGCAATGCAGGGGGAGTTTCACTGCAAGGGTAGTTTTTTTTTTTACCTTGAATTCAGCATGAAAGGTTAAGGTGTAAGCCAGACAAAACTTTTTCTCTTGCTTTTGCATAGACTAGGAAAATGATAGAAGCCCTGTTGGGATTTTAATGCTATCCAGGGTCACATCACAGAGGTTTCCTCTTACTTCCTGTCTTGCCAACAACTTTTTTTTTACCAGACAGGAAGTGAGGGGAACTCTCAAACAGGAAACCAGACAGATATTGATAATTTTTTTTTTTTTTTTAAATCACATTAAAGAAAATCTAAAGCCATTGTCAGAGTTTTATTTCTGTGTATGTCCCTATTGGAGGCTTTCCCTTTCTTTCTGTCTCGTAAAACATTGTCACTAGACCAGAAATTATGTCAAATCTCTCTTATGGAGCTGTGGATAGCAGTAAAAGACAAGTCTCTCTATATAAAACTAAAAAAAGGGTTTTGAATTTACATATACTTTAAGTTCACTTTTGCATTGTGTTGTTATAGTTCATTTAGTCTGAATTTCCAATATATGTTATACCTATTACCGGTACTTATATTTAAAAAGGTATATGATTAGGTACCTACAATTTATTGTTGTCGCATTGGCCTTCCTTTAAAAAACAACTTTTCCGCATGCTCTTCTATAAGGCCACTCAATATATGATACATGTATAGCGATTTCCATCGAAACCAGGAGGGCGGAATATTACATTGAAGGTGTAGCACTTTCTTAGGGCCTCTATGGTCTATTGCCATTAAGGGCTTATTCAGATGGGCGATCAGACTCATCTTCTTATCGTAAGTGTTGTCTGCAGAGTGTGAATCCACTGGGTTCACATGCAGCAGACAGTGGCTTAGATCAGAAGATAAGTTTGATCGCCCATCTGAATGAGCCCTAAGTCGGGCCAAATGTTTTTTCTTCTCATGGGCTATTACAGGAGCTTGCTTGTGTTTCTGAAACCTTGTTGCTTTAGAAATGCCAACTCAAGCAGTCTATCTGAGGTGCCTAACTGTAAGTTAACATGGAGAGGAATACCACTGTTTTTGTTGAATATTAAAAATAGAAAAATAAAAAGCTACAATAGTCTCAAAACCTCAAGAACAGGCTGCAATTTTGTTTTAAGAAGACCACCAGAGTGTTTTGTTTTTTAAAGTTCACCCATCTCCAGTAAATTAGTACAGTATATTTTTATCTCTTAATGTCTAAAAGAATTATATAACTTGAATCTACTTTGAAAATTGAATTTTGTAATGTTCCGCTTTTTCTTTACCCATTTTGTATGCTAAACGCATAAACCTTTTCAAGCATTCAGTGGGTTTATTTGTTCCTTGGGGTGTACTTAGTGAAAAGCAGATTATTGTAATGGATTGATACATTCCCATAATCTTTCTTATTTTTTCATCCTTTATTCTGGCAAGCCATGCAATCACCAGCCTCAGGGAGATCAGCAGATTGCAGAAAGCACATATCAATAAAATCTCCTTCAACTCAATTAAGTGATGCACGTATAAATCCTAATGAACAGAGTAACAACAAATGCAGTGTAGATGGTTTAAAGTTTGATGTGATTCTGACATTTAGATTTAACATTTTGCTGTGAAATATATGTTTTCAGAAAAAGAATGTAAATTAGGTCAGGGGATTTAAATTATATATAAGACAAAAAAAGACTAACTAAAAGAATATTAGTTTAGACTAAAGAGAACCAGCCACCTACTGGAATTTGCAATAATCTGTATCTCCACTGAACTGTTGATAATAGAGTAAACATACTTCTTATGAATTACTGGGATTTTGATTATTTACTTGTATTCTCCCCCTGTCAGAGCAGGCATCAGGCTTTAAGGTTGTCTTATATTCTGCCTGGGATTAGCATCGATAACAGATACAATGAAATAAATACACAAAAAAATACAATACAAGGATTACATAAAAGAAAACTGAAGGTTTTATTATTGACAATTGTATCCTTCTGAAAAAGGAGTATTATGTCAGTTATAAGCCCTAACCACAGAAAGAGAACAGTATCTAATGGCATCGCACATTCTGACATGAACTGCACTACACACACATAAGGCTGCACTATTCTAATAAATTCCCGTAGAGGATAGTAGAGTAAACAGTATATAGCAGGGATATGCAATTAGCGGACCTCCAGCTGTTGCCAAACTACAAGTCCCATCAAGCCTCTGCCTCTGGGTGTCATGCTTGATGCTGTCAGAGTCTCGCAATGCCTCATGGGACTTGTAGTTTGGCAACAGCTGGAGGTCCGCTAATTGCATATCCTTGGTATATAGTAATCAGATATTATTAAGTGTTAGGTTCAAGAATTACTTTTTTTTACTTCCATATTTTTATATGCTTGCTCCTACATGGAATTGTGTATATGTACTGTATATATATATATATATATATATATATATATACACACATGTTTTGTGACTGCACTTGTTTCTTTTCCCAGGCTTTGCCCCTAAGATGCTATGCTCACTCCTCCCCTGTATCTAGGGAGGAAGCCATGCTTGCCTTCCAGGCTGGGCTTCAAACATGTCTGTCCTTGTTTGTCTTCAGTAAATGGGGGCTGATGGGATTACTAGTTTACAAAATAAAGATAGATTTGTTTCTGGATCCTGTTAAGTTCATAAGAATGGACATGGAGACTGAAGTTCTGGCAAGATCAGCAAGTATTCCTGTAAAAAGGTTTAAAAATGCAGCCAGCCACCACAAGGGCAAGCAAGCTGCAAAATATTTATTTTGTTCTTGCATTTAATTATCCTTTAAATGTAGAGATGGGTAGCTGAACCACTAGAGGGAGGGTAAGCTAGCCACTAAAAAAGCTGTACCCTAATGACTAACAGCATCTGAGATAAGCTATCTGCCATTAGGGATGAGCCGAACACCCCCCTGTTTGGTTCACACCAGAACCTGCGAACAGACCTAAAGTTTGCGCAAACTTTAGAACCCTATTAAATACAATGGACTCGAACGTTCGAAATCAAAAGTGCTAATTATCAAAGCTAATATGCAAGTTATTGTCCTAAAAAGGGTTTGGGGACCCGGGTCCTGCCCCAGGGGACATGTATCAATGCAAAAAAAAGTTTTAAAAACGAACGTTTTTTCGGGAGCGTGAAATATTCCTTTAAATTTCGTACCTGGGAGGGGGGGGGGGGGGTTGATTGTATGCCTGTAAAGCAGTGCTTGTTTCCCGTGCTTATTACTGTCCCTGCACAAAATGTCATTTCTGAAGGAAAAAAAAATAATTTAAAAGCACTCGCGGCTATAATGAATTGTCGGCTCCCGACAATACAGAGAAAAGTCATTGATTAAAAAAAAAAATGCGTGGGGGTCCCCCCAAATTCAATTACCAGGCCCTTTGGGTCTGGTATGGATATTAAGGGGAACCCTGCGTCAAAAAAAAAATGACGTGGGGTTCCCCCCAAATATCCATACTAGACCCTTCAGGTCTGGTATGGATTTTAAGGGGAACTCCACCACAAATTTAAAAAAAAAATGGTGTGGAGTTTCCCCAAAAATCCATACCAGACCTTTTATCTGAGCACACAACCTGGCAGGCCTCAGGAAAAGATGGGGGGAACGAAAGAGCGCCCCCCTCCTAAACCGTACCAGGCCACATGCCCTCAACATGGGGAGGATGCTTTGTGACCCCTCAAAGCACCATGTCCCCATGTTGATGGGGACAAGGGCCTCATCCCCACAATCCTTGCCCGGTGGTTGTGGGGGTCTGCGGGCGGGGAGCTTATCAGAATCTGGAAGACCCCTTTAACAAAGGGGACCCCCAGATCCCGGCCCCCCTATGTGAATTGGTAAGGGGTACATTGTACCCCTACCATTTCACAAAGAAAGTGTAAAAAAAATGTAAAAAAAACACACAGACACTGTTGGGAAAAGTCCTTTGTTAAAAAAAAACAAAAAAAACCAATTCCAGCGATGTAATCCAGTGTCCCTCGGCGATCCGATGTCCAGCGCTGCAGTCTGCACTCACGAAACGTTATTGGCTGAGCGGACCTACACTGCGGAGGAAGTTCCCCAGCAGGTCCGCTCAACCAATGACGTAGGCGGGGTCTGAGGTACGAGGGGGATTAGATCAAGAATTGTAATTACATGCCCCTGTTGAACAGGGGCAGAAAATTTGGGCCTTTGGTGGTGGTGGTGGTGGTGCCACAACACTGTAAGCCCTCACAGTTACTCTTGGTTAGTGATGAGCCAAACACCCCCGGGTTCGGTTCGCACCAGAACCCGCGAACGGACCGAAAGTTCGCACGAACTTTAGAACCCTATTAAATACAATGGATGCGAACGTTCGAAATCTAAAGTGCTAATTATAACGACTATTATGCATGTTATTGTCCTAAAAAGGGTTTGGGAACCCGGGTTCTGCACCAGGGGACATGTATCAATGCAAAAAGAAGTTTTAAAAACTGCCGTTTTTCGGGAGCAGTCATTTTAACCACTTAACGACCGCTCACTGTATATATACGTCGGCAGAATGGCACCGACAGGCACAATCACGTAGAGTGTACGTGATTGCCTTTGTATAGTTGGGGGGTCCAATCGGACCCCCCTCCTATACAGTGAGCGCTGGCTAAGTGTCCGGGAGCGTTCCGGGATGAGGGGGCAGCCATTCGTTTCTGGCCACCCCCTCGCGATCGCTCCCGGCGAATGGAAATGCCCCCTCTGTCTGTGTCAGACAGAGGGAGCAGGAGGAAGTGATGTCATCTCTGGTGCGGCGCTCACATATACCGAGCGCCGTACAAGAGAAGACATCAGGTCAGTGCACACAACACTACACTGACACCAGGACACATAGGGACATAAATCGCCCCCCCAGGCCCCCCCAGACACCCCAGATCACCCCCCAGATCACCCCCCAGCCCCCAGTCACAGTGTCACTGATTGCAGTGACCATTTATTTAGTGATCACTGCAATCAGTGACATTTGTGACTGTAAAAGTGTCACCAAAGTTTAGTCTTAGGTCCAGTGTAGCCCCCTAACCGCCCCTAATAAAGGTTTAACCCCCTGATCACCCCCCAGATAACCCTTTCACCCCCTATCACCACTGTCGCTAAGCGGTCATTTTTCTGATCGCTGTCTTAGCGTCAGTGATGCCGATCGGCAGCCAGTAATTTTTTTTAGGTTCGCCGCATGTTTTTATAGCGTCAGGTACCCCAATATATTATCTAATAAAGGTTTAACCCCCTTGATCGCCCCCCAGGTAACCCTTTCACCCCCTATCACCACTGTCACTAAGCGATCGTTTTTCTAAACGCTGTCTTAGTGTCTGTGATGCAGATCGGTAGCCGGTAATTTTTTTTAGGTTCGCCACAGGTTTTTATAGCGTCAGGTACCCCAATATATTATCTAATAAAGGTTTAACCCCCTTGATCGCCCCCCAGGTAACCCTTTCACCCCCTATCACCACTGTCGCTAAGCAATTGTTTTTCTAAACGCTGTCTTAGTGTCGGTGATGCAGATCGGTAGCCAGTAATTTTTTTTAGGTTCGCCGCATGTTTTTATAGCGTCAGGTACCCCAATATATTATCTAATAAAGGTTTAACCCCCTTGATCGCCCCCCAGGTAACCCTTTCACCCCCATCACCACTGTCGCTAAGCGATCGTTTTTCTAAACGCTGTTTTAGTGTCGGTGATGCAGATCGGTAGCTGGAATTTTTTTTTAGGTTCGCCGCAGGTTTTTATAGCATCAGGTACCCCAATATATTATCTAATAAAGGTTTAACCCCCTTGATCGCCCCCCAGGTAACCCTTTCACCCCCTATCACCACTGTCGCTAAGCGATCGTTTTTCTAAACGCTGTCTTAGTGTCGGTGATGCAGATCGGTAGCCAGTAATTTTTTTTAGGTTCGCCGCATGTTTTTATAGCGTCAGGTACCCCAATATATTATCTAATAAAGGTTTAACCCCCTTGATCGCCCCCCAGGTAACCCTTTCACCCCCATCACCACTGTCGCTAAGCGATCGTTTTTCTAAACGCTGTCTTAGTGTCGATGATGCAGATCGGTAGCTGGTAATTTTTTTTAGGTTTGCCGCAGGTTTTTATAGCGTCAGGTACCCCCATATATTATCTAATAAAGGTTTTAACCCCCTGATTGCCCCTAGTTAACCCTTTCACCAGTGATCACCATATAAGTGTTACGGGTGACGCTGGTTAGTTAGTTTGCTTTTTATAGTGTCAGGGCACCCGCCGTGTATATAACCCAATAAAGGTTTAACCCCCTGATATCAATTAGGTTTTAGCGTCAGAGAGTGTCTGAGCCACACCCCAGGCAGCGTCAGGTTAGTGCCAGTAACGCTAACACCCACGCGTGAAGCATACACCCCCCTTAGTGGTATAGTATCTGAACAGATCAATATCTGATCTGATCAGATCTATACTAGCGTCCCCAGCAGTTTAGGGTTCCCAAAAACGCAGTGTTAGCGGGATCAGCCCAGATACCTGCTGGCACCTGCGTTTTGCCCCTCCGTCCAGCCCAGGCCACTCAAGTGCAGTATCGATCGATCACTGTCACTTACAAAACAAAAACACACATAACTGCAGCGTTCGCAGAGACAGGCCTGATCCCTGCGACTCCAGTGCTGTAGGAGGTGATTTCACCACCACAGTTAAAAAAAAAAGCAAATATGCTGAAGCATTGGGGCAGCAGGGGCGGAGGAGCGATTTTGCTCCTAATGCCGCGTACATACGGTCGAAATTCCGACGGAGGCTTGCCCGTGGAAAAGTCCGACCATGTGTGTGCGGCAATACTTTTTTGCGGGAGGATACCCCCATGCTTCGGCATATATAAATGGTGCGTGTATGCCCATCATTGGAAGTGGGTGGATGAAGGGCGGTATTCTAATGGTGGGCATACCCACCGATCAATCTCTTTTTTCGTTCAGCCAACTGGCTGCATGAAAAAAAAAGATTACAATACATGTCCAACAAGGACCAGCAACGTACTGGTATGTTGCTGGACTTTGAATGTTTATACCAGAATGATGCCTGCGGGTTTAGGTATCATCTTGGTATCATTCTTTTCAGCCTGTGGCCGGCTTTCATGTAAAAGCAATCCTAGCGGCTAATTAGCCTCTGGACTGCTTTTACAAGCAGTGGGAGGGAATGCCCCCCCCCGGATATAAAAAGCGCCATTGGGAAATTGGGAAAGCATTTTATCACACCGATCTTGGTGTGGTCAGATGCTTTGAGGGCAGAGGAAAAATCTAGGGTCTAGAAGACCCCAGTTTTTTCAAAAAAAGAGTACCTGTCACTACCTATTGCTATCATAGGGGATATTTACATTCCCTGAGATAACAATAAAAATGATAAAAAAAAAAAATACTTGGAAGGAACAATTTAAAAATAAAATAAAAAAGCAAAATTAATAAGAAAAAAAAGAAAAAAAAAAAAGCACCCCTGTCCTGCCCTGCTCTTGCCCAATGGCGAACGCAAGCGTCGGTCTGGCGTCATATGTAAACAGCAATTGCACCATGCATGTGAGGTATCACCGCAAAGGTCAGATCGAGGGCAATCATTTTAGCAGTAGACCTCCTCTGTAAATCTACTGGGGTAACCTGTAAAGGCTTTTAAAGGCTTTTAAAAATGTATGTAGTTTGTCGCCAATGCGCGTTTGTGCGAAATTTTAAAGCATGTCGTGTTTGGTATATATGTACTCAGCCTAAGATCATATTTTTTATTTCATCAAACATTTGGGCAATATAGTGTGTTTTAGTGCATTAAAATTAAAAAAAGTGTATTTTTTAACCCAAAAAATGCGTTTGAAAAATCGCTGCGCAAATACTGTGTAGAAAAAAAAATGCAACACCCACCATTTTAATCTGTAGGGCCTTTTCTTTAAAAATATATATAATGTTTGGGGGTTCAACATAATTTTCTTGCAAAAACAAAAATGTTTTCATGTAAACAAAAAGTGTCAAAAAGGGCTTTGTCTTCAAGTGGTTAGAAGAGTGGATGTAAGCTTCCTAATGTTGTGTATAAAATGCCAGAACAGTTCAAAACCCCCCCAAATGACCCCATTTTGGAAAGTAGACACCCCAAGCTATATACTGAGAGGTATGTCGAGTCCATGGAATATTTTATATGTTGACACATGTTGCGGAAATCGACAATTTTTTAATTTTTTTTTGCACAAAGTTGTCACTAAATGATATATTGCTCAAACATGCCATGGGCATATGTGGAATTACACCCCAAAATACATTCTGTTGCTTCTCCTGAGTACGAGGATACCACATGTGTGAGACTTTTTGGGAGCCTAGCCACGTACGGGACCCCAAAATCCAAGCACCGCCTTCAGGCTTTCTAAGGGTGTAAATTTTTGATTTCACTTCTCACTGCCTATCACAGTTTCGGAGGCCATGGAATGCCCAGATAGCACAAAACCCCCCCAAATGACCCCATTTTGGAAAGTAGACACCCCAAGCTATTTGCTGAGAGGTATTGTGAGTATTTTGCAGATCTCGCTTTTTGTCACAAAGTTTTGAAAATTGAAAAAAAATTAATATATATATATATATTTTCTTTCTTCATTTTCAAAAACAAATGAGAGCTGTAAAATACACGCCATTCCTCTCAGCAAATAGCTTGGGGTGTCTATATTCCAAAATGGGGTCATTTGGGGGGGTTTTGTGCGATTTTGCCATTTTATGGCCTTCGAAACTGTGATAGGTAGTGAGGAGTGAAATCAAAAATTTGTGCCTAGAAATCCTGAAGGCGGTGCTTGGTTTTCGGGGTCCCGTACGCGGCTAGGCTCCTAAAAAGTCCCACACATGTGGTATCTCCGTACTCAGGAGAAGCAGAAAAATGTATTTTGGGGTGTAATTCCACATATAACCATGGCATGTGTGAGCAATATATCATTTAGTGACAACTTTTTGTATTTTTTTTTTTTGTCATTATTCAATCACTTGGGACAAAAAAATATATATTCAATGGGCTCAACAGGCCTCTCAGCAATTTCCTTGGGGTGTCTACTTTCTAAAATGGGGTCATTTGGGGGGGTTTTGTGCTATTTTGGCATTTTATGGCCTTCGAAACTGTGATAGGTAGTGAGGAGTGAAATCAAAAATTTGCGCCCTTAGAAATCCTGAAGGCGGTACTTGGTTTCCGGGGTCCCGCACACGGCTAGGCTCCCAAAAAGTCCCACACATGTGGTATCCCCGTACTCAGGAGAAGCAGCAAAATGTATTTTGGGGTGAAATTCCACATATAACCATGGTATGTGTGAGCAATATATAATTTAGTGACAACTTTTTGTAATTTTTTTTTTTTTTTTTCGAGTCATTATTCAATCACTTGGGACAAAAAAAATAATTCAATGGGCTCAACATGCCTCTCAGCAATTTCCTTGGGGTGTCTACTTTCCAAAATGGGGTCATTTGGGGGGGGGGGGGGGTTTGTACTGCCCTGTCATTTTAGCACCTCAAGAAATGAGATAGGCAGTCATAAATTTAAAGCTGTGTAAATTTCAGAAAATGTACCCTAGTTTGTAAACTCTATAACTTTTGCGCAAACCAATAAATATACGCTTATTGACATTTTTTTTACTAAAAACATGTGGCTGAATACATTTTGGCCTAAATGTATGACTACAATTGAGTTTATTCGATTTTTCTTATAACAAAAAGTAGAAAATATCATTTTTTTTCAAAATTTTCGGTCTTTTTCCGTTTATAACGCAAAAAATAAAAATCGCAGAGGCAACCAAATACCATTAAAAGAAAGCTCTATTTGTGGGAAGAAAAGGACGCAAATTTCGTTTGGGTACAACATTGCATGTCCGCACAATTTACAGTTAAAGCAGCGCAGTGCAAAATTCTGAATTCACCTCTGGTCCTTTAGCTACCAAATGGTCCGGGGCTTAAGTGGTTAATGATGCATAAAGTGAAAAAAAATAAGTCAAATATTCCTTTAAATATCGTACCTGGGGGTGTCTAAAGTATGCCTGTGAAGTGCCACGTGATTCACGTGTTTAGAACTGTCCCTGCACAAAATTACATTTCTAAAGGAAAAAAAGCCATTTAAAACTGCTTGCGGCTTTAATGTAATGTCTGGTCCCGGTAATATGGATGAAAATCTTTAAGAAAAATGGCATAGCTACCCCATCACACCCCCCCTACCCCAGCCCATTACCAGCCCCTTTGGGTCTTGTATGGATATTAAGGGGAACCCCGCACACAAAATAAAAAAGGCCCTATATACTCTGAACAGCTGCATACAGGCGGTGCATACAAGACAGGGACTGTAGGTTTGTTCTTATGTAGAATCTGTTTGTAATTTTGAACAGGTACATTGTTTAAGTGTAGTTCCAGCCAAAAAATCTATTTTTAAGCTTTTTGGAAAACATAGGGAAGGGTTATCACCCCTGTAACATTTGTTTTGCTGTCTGTGCAGTGTGCACCTGTTCAGAACAGTTCACCTCACTTTCCGTCCTAATGACAAATGTTTTTTGAAAATTTGGGGTTTTTATTGAAACAAGAATTGGTGATAAAGCATCAGTGGAGAGGAGACACTTTTTTCCCATATTAACTCTTACAGGAGAGAATTTGCCTTCCTAGGGGTAGATTTCCTCTCACTTCCTGTTGTATCCTTCCGTTTGCAAGGAGGAGTCGTTTGTAAGTTGGATGTTTGAAAGTAGGGGCCTGCCGTATATACTCAGCTGAAATTTGCCCCTTACATGTTGGTGTTGCCACAACACTGTGAGCCCTCACAGTTACTCTTGGTGGGCGCATGAATGGGCCCTGCTGTGAATTATTAGATCAAGAATTGTAATTGCATGCCCCTGTTGAACAGGGGCTGAAAAATTGGGCCTTTGGTGGTGGTGGTGGTGGTGTTGACACAACACTGTAAGGCCTCACACTTAGTCTTGGTGGGCGCAGGAATGGGCCCTGCTGTGAATTATTAGATCAAGAATTGTAATTACATGCCCCTGTTAAACAGGGGCAGAAAAATTAAGTCTTAGGCACTGGTGCCACAACACTGCAACCCCTCACAGATACTGTACTTGGAGCACAGCAATGAGCCCTGTTGCAAAGTATTGCATCAAAAATTTTAATTACACGCCCCTGTTAAACAGGGGCTGAAAAATTGGGCCTTAGCCACTGGTGCTGGTGCCACGACACTGCAACCACTCTCAGATACTCTAGTTGGAGTGCAGGAATGAGCCCTGCTGCAAAGCATTGCATAAAAAATTGTAATAACACGCCCCTGTTAAACAGGGGCTGAAAAATTGGGCCTTAGCCACTGGTGGCGGCACCCAGAAACAAAAATGGTCTTCCAAGCTATCATCATCAATCGGATCATTGAGGAGGAGGAGGATAGTCAGTCAACATAACAGGACAGTCTCTCAGCATCAGCATCAGTCTTGAAGGGATGTGACATTTGAAAATAAATGAGTCTGTTATATCAGCTTCAGGTGTTTGGTAGCTGGTGGTGATCCAAGACTGGTTCATCTTTATGAAGGTCAGTCGATCAACAGAGTCGGTGGACAGGCGCACCCTGTGATCCGTGACAAATCCTCCAGCAGCACTGAATGTGCGTTCTGAAAGAACGCTGGATGCAGGACAGGCCAGTAGCTCAATTGCATACTGTGCAAGCTCTGGCCAGTGATCCATCCTCAAGACCCAGTAAGCCAGAGGATTTTCGGTGGGGAAGGTGTCCAAGTCTGACCTTGCCCCTAGGTATTCCTGCACCATGTATATCAGACGCTGGCGATGGTTGCTGGAACCGATCATACCTTGGGGCTGCGGACTAAAGAATTGTCTGAACGCATCGGTCAGACGGCCACCTTCCCCACCACTCCTTCTTTGACTGACCGAAGCCTCAGCAACTCGTTGTCCAGGACCAGGAGTTTGTAACCTCCCAGTCTCTGGGAACGCGTTGCACAGACCTTTCTGCAAGGCCTCCCGGAGTTGTCTCATCCTCTGCTCCCTCTGCGACGGTAAGATAAGGTCCGCAACCTTACCTTTGTACCGTGGATCAAGGAGAATGGCCAGCCAGTAATGGTCCCTCTCCTTGATCCGAAGAATACGAGGATCCTTCCGCAGACTTTGCAGGATCAGGGAGGCCATGCAGCATAGGTTAGCTGAGGCATTCGGTCCGGAGTCCTCTATCACTGCTCACCATCCTCGTGGCCTCCTCAAATGGTGCCAGGACAGTGCATGCATCCCTGATCATGCCCCAAAGGCGTGGTGAAAAAAACCCGAGCTCCCCTGACCCTGTCCTGGTGCCGTAGTCGCACAGGTACTCATTGATGGCCCTCTGCTGCGTGTGCAGCCGCTGCAGCATGGCCAACGTTGAGTTCCACCTGGTGGGCATGTCACATATAAGGCGGTTCTTGGGCAGGTTCAACTCCTTTTGCAGCTCAGCCAGGCGAGCACTGGCATTATAAGATCTGCGGAAATGCACACAGACTTTCCTGGCCTGCCTCAGGACATCCTGTAAGCCCGGGTACCTGCCCAAGAACCGCTGCACCACCAGGTTAAGGACGTGAGCCACACAGGGCACATGGGTCAGTTGTCCCTGTCGGAGGGAGGATAGGAGGTTGGTGCCATTGTCGCAAACCACCATTCCTGGCTTAAGCTGGCGTGTCGTCAACCACCTCTCGGCCTGCCCCTGCAGAGCAGACAGAACCTCTGCCCCAGTGTGGCTCCTGTCCCCCAAACACACCAGCGCAAGCACGGCATGGCATCTTTTTGCCTGCGTACTTGCGTAGCCCCTTGAACGCCTACGGAGCACCGCTGGTTCCGAGGACAAAGCACAGGAAGAGGCCATGGAGGAAGAAGAAGAGGAGGGGGTGGAGGAGAGAGGTGTGTCACAACCAGTAGTAGCATTTTGGAGGCGTGGCGGCGGAACAACCTCCAACACTACTGCACCTTGTCCTGCATCCTTCCCAGCTGCTAAAAGAGTGACCCAATGGGCCGTGAAAGAAAGGTAACGTCCCTGTCCATGCCTGCTGGACCATGAGTCAGCGGTATTATGCACCTTACCGCTGACCGCCCTGTCCAGTGAGGCCAAGACATTGCCTTCCACATGCCGGTAGAGAGCCGGAATCGCCTTCCGTGAGAAAAAGTAGCGTTTGGGAACCTGCCACTGAGGAACCGCACATTGCACAAATTCACGGAAGGGGGCCGAGTCTACCAACTGAAAAGGCAGCAGTTGAAGCGCTAGCAATTTAGCCAAGCTAGCATTCAACCGCTGGGCATGTGGATGGCTGGGAGTGAACTTCTTTTGACGGTCCAGCAGCTGGGGCAGGGAAATTTGCCTGCTAGAATCGGACGTCGGTGTCCTGCTAGCAGAGTGCCCGCAAGTACTTGGCTGTGACACACCTAATTCTACACCTTCATTCCTCTCAGTGCAGGTTTCAGAGAGGACTGAAGGTATAGTGGGGTTGGAGATCCCAGCTGATGCGGTGCAAGGAGAGGTCCGCTTTGTTCTTTGGTGTGGGTCTTTAAGGTAGGCTTGCCAACGAGCTGCATGGCAGGTCAACATATGTCTGGTCAAGCATGTGGTGCCCAAGCGGGTGATGTTTTGGCCACACGATATACGCTTGAGACATATGTTGCAAACAGCAGCTGTGCGATCTGATGCACTCGACTCAAAAAAGGCCCACACCAAAGAACTTTTTGAATTACGGGCAGAGGCAGCGCCCTGCACAGGTGGAGCTCTGCGGTGTGATTCCGTCGGTGTGCTGCCCTTACGCTGGCCCCCCGAGGGCATCCTGCCTCGTTGGAGATGTGCCTCCTCCTCATCCTCCTCCTCCTCTCTCCTATTAGGCACCCACGTGGAGTCAGTGACCTCATCATCCCCTCCCTCCTCATCACTGGAGCCAATCTGGCAGTATGCTGCAGCTGCTGGAACATGACTGCCAGATTGGTGTCCTTCTTGAGCATCCCCTCTTTCTGCTCTCACGCTACTGCCTTCCTCTAGCTGGGTATCATTATCAGACTCTTCAAAACGCTGGGCATCCTCCTGGAGCATGTACCCAACACTGTGCTCAAACAATTCGGGGGACTCCTCAGGAGAACATGGTTGGTCTAGGGAAGGAGTGACTGATGATGACATTGATACCAGGGAAGAGGACGCTTTGGCAGCTGCTTTGCCAGTACCCTGAGCCTGGGTGAGAGAGGATGAGGAGGATGAGGAGGGCTTGGTCATCCACTCTACCAAGTCTTCGGCATGATGAGGCTCAATACGTCCAGCTGCCGAAAAGAAGGACAAGCGTGTCCCATGGCCACGTGCTGATGGCGATGCACCGCGTCCACAACCAGTACTGTTGTCTCTAGACACAGAGCCTGCTTGCCCTCTTTTATTGGCTCCTGACTGTCTGCCTCTCCTTGTTTGCCTTCCAGACATTCTAATGGCCTGCAGGGAAATGGGAAAAGCAGCAATACAGGCTAAGTTCAGGTGTAATATGGTCAGGAGGCACACTCCGCCCGCTGTAAGTGCCGCAAAATCCTGTTGGTGTAACACACCAGGAAAAAGCAGCAATACAGGCTAAGTTAAGGTGTAATATGGTCAGGAGGCACACTCCGCCCGCTGTAAGTGCCGCAAAATCCTGTTGGTGTAACACACCAGGAAAATGCAGCAATACAGGCTAAGTTAAGGTGTAATATGGTCAGGAGGCACACTCCGCCCGCTGTAAGTGCCGCAAAATCCTGTTGGTGTAACACACCAGGAAAAAGCAGCAATACAGGCTAAGTTAAGGTGTAATATGGTTAGGAGGCACACTCCGCCCGCTGTAAGTGCCGCAAAATCCTGTTGGTGTAACACACCAGGAAAAAGCAGCAATACAGGCTAAGTAAAGGTGTAATATGGTCAGGAGGCACACTCCGCCCGCTGTAAGTGCCGCAAAATCCTGTTGGTGTAACACACCAGGAAAAAGCAGCAATACAGGCTAAGTTAAGGTGTAATATGGTCAGGAGGCACACTCCGCCCGCTGTAAGTGCCGCAAAATCCTGTTGGTGTAACACACCAGGAAAAAGCAGCAATACAGGCTAACTTCAGGTGTATAATGTGCAGGAGGCTTAGCAACAATGACACTGACACTGTCCCCTGCCTATCCTTCGCTCTCCTTGCACAAAAGGTTTATCAAAGTATATGACACTGACACTCTCCCTGTCTATCCTTCTCTCTACCTGCACACAAGATTTAGCAAAGAATATGACACTGACACTGTCCCCTGCCTATCCTTCTCTCTCCCTGCACACAAGGTTTATCAAAGTATATGACACTGACACTCTCCCTGCCTATCCTTCTCTCTCCCTACACACAAGGTTTAGCAAAGAATATGACACTGACACTCTCCCTGCCTATCCTTCTCTGTCCCTACACACAAGGTTTAGCAAAGAATAGATTTGACAAGATTTGACACTGTCCCTGCCTATCCTTCACTTTCCCTGCTCCGGAACACACTACACGAGGCCGCCGCGCTGGCGGCCTTTTATAGTGTGGGGCATGTACTAAACCCCCTCAGCTATAATTGGCCACAGGCATCCTGCCTGTGGCCAATCATTGCTCTCCTCGCTGCCGGCGCTGTGATTGGCCAAGCATGCAGGGTCACAGTGCATGCTTGGCCAATCACAGCGCCGGGATTACACTGCGATGGCACAGTGTATTGTGGGCCTTCGCGTCACTCGAATTTGTCGCGAACGGCCCAAATCGTTCGTTGTTTGCCAAACGCGCGAACAGCCGATGTTCGAGTCGAACCTATGTTCGACTCGAACACCGAGCTCATCCCTACTCTTGGTGACCGCAGGCATGGGCCCTGCTGTGAATTATTAGATCAAGAATTGTAATTACAAATTAAAATTTGGGCCTTAGGCACTGGTGCCACAACACTGCAACCCCTCACAGATACTGTACTTGGAGCGCAACAATGATCCCTGCTGCAAAGTATTGCATCAAAAATTGTAAATACAAGCCCCTGTTAAACAGGGGCAGAAAAATTGGGCCTTAGACACTGGTGCTGGTGCCACAACACTGCAACCCCTCACAGATACTCTATTAGGAGCACAGCATTGAGCCCTGCTGCAAGGTATAGCATCAAAATTTTTATTTACATGCCCCTGTTAAACAGGGGCTGAAAAATTGGGCCTTAGCCACTGGTGGCGGTGCCCAGAACCAAAAATGTTCTTACAAGCTATTAGCATGTTCATTGAGGAGGAAGAGGATAGTCACTCAGCATAACAGGATAGTCACTCAGCATCAGCATATGCAGTCTTGAAGGGATCTGACATTTAAAAAAAAAAATATTTGGTTACATCAGCATCAGGTGCTTGGTAGCTGGTGGTGATCCAAGACTGATTCATTTTTATGAAGGTCAGTCGATCGACCGAGTCGGTGGACAGGCGCACCCTGTGATCGGTTACAAAGCCTCCAGCAGCACTGAATGTGCGTTCCGAAAGAACGCTGGATGCAGGACAGGCCAGTACCTCAATTGCATACTTTGCAAGCTCTGGCCAGTGATCCATCCTCAAGACCCAGTAACCCAGAGGATTTTCGGTGGGAAAGGTGTCCAAGTCTGATCTTGCCCCTAGGTATTCCTGCACCATGTAAACCAGACGCTGGCGATGGTTGCTGGAACCAATCATACCTTGGGGCTGCATACTAAAAAATTGTCTGAACGCATCGGTCAGACGGCCACCTTCTCCACCGCTCCTTCTTTGACTGACCGAAGCCTCAGCAACACGTTGTCCAGGACCAGGAATTTGTAACCTCCCAGTCTCTGAGAACGCATTGCACAGACCTTTCTGCAATGCCTCCCGAAGATGCTTCATCCTCTGCTCCCTCTGCGACGGCAAGATAAGGTCCGCAACCTTACTCTTGTAACGTGGATTGCCAGCCAGTAATGATCCCTCTCCTTGATCGCACGAATACGAGGATCCTTCCACAGGCTTTGCAGGGTCAGGGAGGCCATGCAGCGTAGGTTTGCTGAGGCATTTGGTGCGGAGTCCTCTGGGTCACTGAGGACGACATGATCTACAGCCACCTCCTCCCAGCCACGTACAAGTCCATGGGTGTCTTGGGACTGTAATTGATCCCTTGAAGACTGCTGCTGATGCTGAGTGCTAGGCTCCACCTCCATGCTTACACAATAATCCTCTTTCTCCTCCTCCTCCTCCTCCTCCTCCTCTTCCTGTGTGATAGCCGGGCCAGCAGGAACACTGTCTGGATAGAGGGGGCCTTGAGAGGTAAGGAAGTCCTCCTCTTCCTGCCTCTGTTCTGCCTCAAGTGCCCTGTCCATTATTCCACGCAGCGTGTGCTCCAACAGGTGGACAAGAAGGACAGTGTCACTGATGCATGCACTGTCACTGCTCACCATCCTTGTGGCCTCCTCAAATGGTGCCAGGACAGGGCATGCATCCCTGATCATGGCCCACTGGCGTGGGGGAAAAAATCCAAGCTCCCCTGACCCTGTCCTGGTGCCATATTGCAACAGATACTCATTGATGGCCCTCTGCTGCATGTGCAGCCACTGCAGCATGGCCAACGTAGAGTTCCACCTGGTGGGCATGTCACAGATTAGGCGGTTCTTGGGCAGGTTGGATTCCTTTTGCAGGTCAGCCAGCCGAGCGCTGGCATTATATGACCCGCGGAAATGCCCACAGAGTTTCCTGGCCTGCTTCAGGACCTCCTGTAAGCCCGGGTACCTGCCCAAGAACCGCTGCACTACCAAGTTAAGGACGTGAGCCAAACAGGGCACATGGGTCAGTTGTCCCTGTCAGAGGGCTGAGAGGAGGTTGGTGCCATTGTAACAAACCACCTTTCCTGGCTTAAGCTGCCGTGGCGTCAACCACCTCTGAGCCTGCCCCTGCAGAGCTGACAGAATCTCTGCCCCAGTGTGGCTCCTGTCCCGCAAGCACACCAGCTCAAGCACAGCATGGCATCTTTTTGTTTGCGTGCTTGCGTAGCCCCTTTGAATGCCTTTGGAGCACCGCTGGTTCCGAGGACAAAGCACAGGTAGAGGCCATGGAGGAAAAGGAAGAGGAGGGGGTGGAGGAGAGAGGTGTGTCAGAATCACCAGTAGTAACATTTTGGAGGCGTGGTGGCGGAACAACCTCCAACACTACTGCACCTTGTCCTGCATCCTTCCCAGCTGCCAGCAGAGTCACCCATTGCACCGTGAAAGATAGGAAACATCCCTGTCCATGCCTGCTGGACCATGAGTCAGCGGTAATATGCACCTTACCGCTGACCGCCCTGTCCAGCGAGGCCAAGACATTGCCTTCCACATGCCGGTAGAGAGCCGGAATCGCCTTCCGTGAGAAAAAGTGGCGTTTGGGAACCTGCCACTGAGGAACCGCACATTCCACAAACTCACGGAAGGGGGCAGAGTCTACCAACTGAAAAGGCAGCAGTTGAAGTGCTAGCAATTTAGCCAGGCTAGCATTCAACCGCTGGGCATGTGGATGGCTGGGAGTGAACTTTTTTTTGCGGTGCAGCAGCTGGGGCAGGGAAATTTGCCTGGTACAATCGGACGCCGGTGTACCAATAGCAGATTGCCCGCAAGTATTGGCTGTGACACACCTAATTCTACACCTACATTCCTCTCAGTGCAGGTTTCAGAGAGGACTGAAGGTATAGTGGGGTTGGAGATCCCAGCTGATGAGGAGCAAGTAGGTGTCCGCTTTGTTCTTTGGTGTGGGTCTTTTAGGTACGCTTGCCAACGAACTGCATGGCAGGTCGACATATGTCTGGTCAAGCATGTGGTGCCCAAGCAGGTGATGTTTTGGCCATGCGAGATACGCTTTAGACATATGTTGCAAATGGCAACGGTGCGATCTGCTGCACACGTCTGAAAAAAGGCCCACACCAAAGATCTTTTGGAATAACACGCAGAGACAGCAGCGCCCTGCACATACGGAGCTCTGCGGTGTGATGCAGTCGGTGTGCTGCCCTTAAGCTGGCCCCTGGAGGGCATCCTGCCTCGTTGGAGATGCACCTCCTCCTCCTCCTCCTCTCTCCTATCAGGCACCCACGTGGAGTCAGTGACCTCATCATCCCCTCCCTCCTCATCACTGGAGCAAATTTGGCAGTATGCTGCAGCTGGGGGAACATGACTTCCAGATAGCCGTCCTTGTTGGGCACCCCCTCTCTCTGGGCTTACGTTACTATCCCCTCTCTCTGGGCTCACGTTACTGCCTTCCTCCAGCTGGGTTCCATCATCGGAGCCTTAAAAACGCTGGGCATCCTCCTGGAGTATGTACCCAATACTGTGGTCAAACAGTTCGGGGGACTCCTCAGGAGGACATGGTGGGGCTAGGGAAGGAGTGACTGATGCCATTGAGACGAGGGAAGAGGCCACTTTGGCAGCTGCTTTGCCAGACAAAGTACCCTGAGCCTGGGTGAGAGAGGATGAGGAGGATGAGGACGGCTTGGTCATCCACTCTACCAAGTCTTGGGCATGTTGCGGCTCAACATGGCCATCTGACGAAAAGAAGGACAAGCGTTTACCACTGCCACGTGCTGATGGGGATGCACCGTGTCCATGTCCAGCACTGTTGCCTCCAGAGTCCAGACACAGAGCCTGCTTGCCCTCTTTTATTGCCTCGTAACTGTCTGCCTCTCCGCTGTGGTATTAGTATGGGAAAAGCAGCAATTGTCTTCAGTTAGTTTTAGGTGAAAACTGTGCAGAGGACACAATACACTAACTGAAAATACTTGCAGCACTCTGCCTGTGGTTTTATTATGATAACACCACTATTAGTCACTAACTGTATTCAGGTAAGCTTTAGGTGAACGCTATGCAAAGCACACAGTACACTAAGTGAAACACTGACTGCAGCTAGCACAATCACCTGCCTGCCTGTCACAATATAGAGAATAACAGGAATGGATCTAGCTAAACTTAATACAGTGTATAAATATATGTACAACACCTAGGATGCATATATATCCTCTACACACTGTAACTGCAGCTAACTGACTCGCATGCCTGCTCTATCTAACTCAATATAAATGACACTGTCTCTCTCTGTAATCTCTCTCTTTAAACAACTCCAACACACTACACAAGGCAGCCAAGCCACGGCCTTATATAGTGTGGGGCGTTTACTAAACCCCCTGAGCCATAATTGGCCAAAGCCACCCTGGCTTTGGCCAATTACAGCTCTCTGTTCAGACGGCGCTGTGAATGGCCAAGCATGCGGGTCATAGTGCATGCTTGGCCAATCATCAGCCAGCAATGCACTGCGATGCCGCAGTGAATTATGGCCCGTGACACGCCACTTGAATTTGGCGCGAACGGCCCATTAAGTTTGCAATTTGGCGAACAGCCGAACAGCTGATGTTCGAGTCGAACACAAAGCTCATCCCTACTCAGGACCCACTAACAGGCCAGGTTTGCAAGATAACTGAAATACACCACAGGTGATATCATTTGCTGCTCAGTGATTGCAGTATTCTAGTCTGCATCTCACCAAGGTAATACTTAAAAATCTGGCCTGTTAGTGGGTCATGAGGACAGGAGTTGAGAACCACTGATCTATGGGCAGGCTGGTTGTAATGTAATCGATCCACTGATGGACTTCAGTGAAACCAGCCTTTTAGTTTTTTTTTTCCCAGTCACTGCTATAGATGCCAGCAGTGATCATTGTATCCCTGCGCTCACCATCAGAGAACACAACACCCTGCAGGAGGGATTCCTCCTGCACACAGTCAGTGTTGATGGAGAAATAGAGCAATTTTCTTTTCTTTCACTCGTGGTTAAAGGGAAAAGAATGCATAGGGTATAGCCTGCCTTAGTTATTTCAGTGTTCATGCAACCTATTTTTACACTGATCAGTCTTTTATGCGCTCTTGGTTTTGAAAAAGCAGAACAAAAGTGTGTGAAAAATGTATCCCTTTATAATATGGAATCCTTCATACAAATGTGCTGTGGGTGCAGTGCATTTTTAAAAGTACTGTGTGCTGCATTTTTGGTGTGTGTTTAAAAAGTACACCAACATGTCCCTAACCATGAAATCGCATAAAAATGCATCAAAATGCACTGCGGTTGGTATTTTGATGTGCTTTTTGCATCACATGTTCATGTTTCACAGGTGCATTCTGGGAGACAAGCAATCAGAAAATTAATCAAAACCAAAGGTGCATTTGCGTTTCTATTACATTTTTTTTTTATGGAGCAGTGTTCACTGCTCCATTAAAGTGATCACAGTGATCACTTTAATTATCTAATCATGCACGATAGAAAAAAAATCAGCTTTTTTCATACTACTGATTGAAGCAGACTAAAGCAGATCGCATGCAATATTTAGGTGGCCGGACAAATTTTCCCTAAATATCGCATGCAGTCCTGAAATTGTCAGTTCACTATGCCGTTGTTAAATACAGCATAAAAGGAGTTAAAGTCAATTCCCAAAAGAAAATAAATAATTAAATGCATTTGGTTATTAAATAGTGGTCCAGGCATGCAGTATTTAAGGAATGTAAAAATATAATTGCCAATTTTGACTCTGCCCTTTTGGATCAGTTCTTTGATTGGAACAGTAATGCATAGAAACCTAAATATGGAAATATGGATATCATTGGGGTTGATTTATCTAATGTACAACTAAAGGAAAAACTTTTTTTACGTTTTGGATAGAGTGGACGTGGATTAGAACACCTCTCAGGTGGTTATTGCTGTCTGTGCCCTCCGGGAGATTCACCGTCTCTAATTGTCCTGTTTACCATTATCATTATAAGTGAAAGTAAAAGAAAATCCGAAATTTTGGGTTGTCCCCAGAAAAGTAATAGAGGGGACATTTCCAATGGAGACACTGGTTCTGGTAATCTGGGATGCCCCCAGGGATTCCTTTAATTTGTAGGGATTTCCTCTCAATTCCTGTTTTGGCTATGAGACAGGAAGTGAAGGTAAAACTTTCCAATGGGAAACAATGGAAAAAAAACCTTACAATGGTTATAGCCCTCCCCTACTCTATCCAAAATGAAAAAAAGTTTTACCTATAGTTCTAGTTTAGAGCAAATAGACTGTGCACTTTGCAAGTTGCTCCAGAGCTTAGTAAATGAGGTAAAGCTTCACATTATAAAGAATACCCAATCACATGAAAAAGAAAAAACTTGTTTTTGCTCGCACATGATGTTGGAAGTCAGCAGAGCTCCCCCTCATTTAACAAGCTCTGGAGCAACTTCACTTGCACATTTCTCAGTCTACGTGCCCATTACATTTAGTAAATCCACCCCATTACATGTAGTAAAATCTTTCTATTTTTTTCTTGTAACTTCACCAGATTTTCAGAGACTTTTTTCTGCATAAGCATATACATAATTTGCTCCAAAACACCTTCCAAATCACGCCAAACATAATACAATGTACATGCATGTACAATGGTCTAATCCTTTGTTAGAACATATGCCATACAAAGTGGAGATACTGTAATTTTTCACAATTATTTTTAGAGATGTCTTCCCACTGACAAGTTCCCACGGACATCATTGATCTTTTTAGCTATCTATAAAGTGGTAATTATTCCCAGTGATCACAAGTGTAAGCAGTATTCTTCACACTGACCATCTCATTAATGTATCATGAGTTGTAGATATAGTAATTGTTGGTAGGGGTTTCCTGAGACTGGGATATTATTTCAAGAGTTCCTCTGTGTTGAAAAGGTTGAAAAAGATTGCTTGAAAGTTTAACTAAAGGCAAAGCTTTCTTTTTCATTTTGTATGGAGTAATAGAGGGGTAGAACCCTTGTAAGTTTTTTTTCCATCTGTGTCATATTGGGGAGATTTACCTTCACTTCCTGTCCCATTGCCAAAACAGGAAGTGAGAGTAAATTCCTGCAAATTAACCTCCCTGGCTTTTAATCCCGAGTGTGGCTCTGGGTTAATTTTCAGTACCAAAAGCGGTAACCCAGAGCCACACTCGGGGTTACACCGTAGTATCCCTCTAATTTACTTACCTTGCCCCTACGATGTCCTGCCATGGTGTCCTCTGGCCGTGTCCTCCGGCTGATGCATCTGTCTTCCAGGTACCGTACCAAGCGAGCGCCGCGGCGCATGGCGGTGGAGCCAGCGGGAAATTCCAAAAAATTTATAACATACAATACATTGTAATCTGTAGATTACATTACTGTGTCAAACCATTTCACCTCATTTTTGTCCCTAGTGCTTTGTCTAGTGCCCTGTCTGCACTTTTACCATTCTTTCTGCCTGGAAACTTAGAACGTCCATGGCATCCAAAAAGCATCCCTTTAGGGCAAAAGCAGTTTTAGACCAGCTAGAAAACAGCGATAGTGAATTAGAATCACTTGCAGAATTGAGCGATAGTGATTAGTGGGGAAATTTGTCATCAGACACTGAAAGTGACGACAGCGACGATTCTACATTTGAGCTCAGTGATGTGCGAACTTGGTGCTCTATTGACTGGTATCTGGTATGAAAGTAGACATTGAACACGACAACCCCTTGGCATACTTACAATTATTTCTGACCGATGAGGTTATTGAAAAAATAGTTACTGAGACAAACGGTACAAAGCGCAACAATTAGCTACTATGCATCAGAAGTTTCCAAGAAGCAGAAAGTGGGAACCAGTGACCAAAGATGACATTTGGACATTTCTGGGCCTAATAATACTTCAGGGAGTGGTGGGGAAGCCCCTGCAGAAATGGTATTGGACAACTTATAAATTACTTGCCACTCCATTCTTTGGCACGGTCATGTCAGAGTACAGATTTTCCCTGATCATTAAATATTTACACTTAGAAAACAATGAAGAATTTGATGAAACTACTCATCCTGCACCAAAACTAAAAAAAAATTGGGAAGTATCTCAAATGATTCTAAAGACTTTCCAAATGAGCTATGTGCCATAAAGAGATATCAGCATAGATTAAAGTCTAATGGCCTACAAGGGAAGGTTCAGCTGGGTACAATAAATTGCATTAAAGAGAGCACAATTTGGCGTAAAATCCTAAATGCTATGCGAATCGTCAACTGGCTACATTTGGAATTCAGTCATCTACACTGGAAAAGGAACAAAATTCAATCCAATATACAGCAACTGTGGCATCTTCAGTTCTTTCACTCATTGAGCCATTGCTAAATCAGGGCTATTGCGTAACAACCAAAAACTTTTATACGACTCCTAAACTTTATTTATTTCTTCTGCAAAACAAAACAGATGCCTATGGAACCGTTAGGGCTACCCGGCGCGACATGCCAACATCGTTTGGCAATAAGAAACTGAAGACTGGAGAAATGGTTGCCTAGTGGAAAGGCAAAATGATGGCACTGCAATGGCGTGACAAGAAAGATGTGTCCCTAATGAGTACAGTCCATAAAACCTCCACTGTTGGTACACACGAAAGGTGGGATAGAAATCATGAAGTAGTGATAGAATACAATAACACCATGGGAGGTGTTGACAGAGCCGACTAAGCAATGACATTCTACCCAGAAATGAAGAAACAGCAAAAGAAGAACTACAAGAAGATCTTCAGGCATCTTCTTGAGCAATGCTTGTGGAATGCCTATATTCTGCAAAAAAAGAGTGACAAGCCTGTGATTCATTCTGACTTAATTTGGAAAGTTGCCGGACGTATCTTTGTGAACCACCAAACACCATCAATGGCTGTGAATAGAGCTGGACGTCATGCTGTTAGCATCGTCAACTCAGAACGCCTGACTGGTCGTCACTTCATGGACTACATCCAACCAACCGAGAAAAAGTCAGCACCTACAAGGATGTGCGTGGTTTGTTGCTCGAAGCGAGAGGACAGTGGAAAGAAAATCAGAAAGGAAACCAGGTTTCATTGTCCTGATTGTGACGTCAGACTTTGTGCTGTCCCATGTTTCAAAATTTTTCATACCCGGGATATTTACTAAACCAATATGCAGTGTCTACTATTACAGTGACTAGTAATACTGCCCACTTGTTTGGACAAATTTCAGCGTTTTTGGTTTGATTACATTATTGAATAAGATGTAGTATTATTATTATATTATTATTTTTTATAATTATTTATAATTATTTTTTATATTATAATTTATGATTTCGGGTTTCAAACTTTATCATACCCGGGATGTCTACTAGACAGTTTTTTGGACAGATTTAAGTGAGTTATTCCTAAGAATTACAGGCCTACAATATAAAACAACAAATTTCCATGCAAAGCAATGTACCGCTTTGACATTTAAAAATACTGACATAATCAGACCGCCAGGGAGGTTAAGGGAAACCCAGGTCACCAGAACTAGTGTCCCCGTTGGAAAATTTCCTCTCTATTACTTTTCTGGGGACAACCCAAAAAGACTACCAATAAAAAAGACGATGTTGCATTTTGTATTGGTGGAAGAAGGGTATTTATATATGTGTGTGATTTTTAATACTATTTTCATTCAATATTTTACATTGATAATGACATTTTGTATTTACTTAATTGAACTTAGTTGTTTATGATACACCATGTGTGTCCTGTGAAGGCAGTTTCTCTTTGATTGGTATTCCAGTCACCTTCTTTCTTTTGTATGAATACATATGCTGCAATGAAGTGAAGCTTCACCACATTTGCTCTGAGCACAACTGCACTTGGAAAGTGCACAATTTATTTGCCTTTAGCAAATCAACCAAAAGTCAACCAAAAAAAGTTACTATATTGCAACTTATCAATCCTTAGATGTGGTGACTGTATTAGTTTTATTTTTTCAGTCATATTGTTCCTTTATTTTTACTGGGTGATCCTGTCAGTGATACACTTCCTGTACTAGAGTGACAATATAAACTCATTACAATATATATAGAGGGAGAGGAGCAGCATTGTCATCCTAGACTGTTTTTCGGATTTGGACTATATACACAACCTGCTAGGATCAACAGGTACATTTCAGAAAATATACATTTTTTAGCCTGAAAAAAATTATTGCAGTGACTACATCTATGGAATGGTAATATATTCATTTTTTGGAGGTTTAGTTATTCTTTAACTTGCATAAATAAGATTATTTTCATCAGGTTGATCTGTTTTAAATAGTTATACATGAAAGTCATAGATTTTTGTTCTCAACAACTTAAACCTCTTCTTAGTAAAAAAAAACATAAATCTTGTGTTCTTTACTATCCATACCATACACCGTGGAGTTAAATAATGATTTCCCATAACAGGAAGTCTTTGGTCTGTGGCATGCATAAAAATCTAATTGGTTGAACTTCAAAGTAAAATATTTTTGTATTTTATACACTATGCAAAGAGAGGTCACAAGAATGTTGAATGGTGCCATTAAATAAAAATGTAAAACAATGATGTGGATTACATGTCTTCCCTGCAGCTGAAGCAGACGTTATAATAATGAAATGCGCTAAGACAATATGCATAATAGCCTGGATTACTTTATTTGCTAATCAGTCTGGATATAAAAATAGATTATGTTCTGTAAATGTCAGCAAAAGTCAAATCCAATGAGAAGAAAATTTTACTGAAATGTGTGCTCATGAAAAAAATAGAAAAAAATAAGGCAGCATGAATTCAGCTTAGGGAAAATGGAGACTTGTGAAATGATTAATAGAGGGTTTTTATTGTATAATAATCAGAGACAAATTAGTTCTACATTCTCAAAACTTTTTAATCTGTGGGCAAATCCAGTCTGCTGATTTAGTTTTTTATCTGATGCGGTGGTAAGAATAAAGGCAGATTTCTGGACCACAGTTAATATTTTATGAAAAGACAGACGTAACTACATTACCCAGGTACCTGATACAAATTTTAAATTAGCGTTTTCTACTATTAACACTTATGTTTATAGCATTGTTATCAATATTTACATATACATTATATAGGATTACAGACTTGGAATCTTGTAGACTTTCTAGGCCAATAGAATCATTTGGCTATACGTCCTAAAGTACATACCGGTATTTCATTTAACAGCTGAAAAAGAGGTAATTTCATATGCAACTCTGGGCATAGTTAAGTAAACTAAGGTGGACCTATTTCATTTAGGTCATACATTACATATCTTAGGTATGATTGTAGGTTTGAGTTAGGTAAAGTAATCAAACACAACTGAAAATCTGAGGCGGGAAAACATATGATTTTCTCTATCCAATCAGATGACAGTTTTCATTCCAAAGTGACTTACAAATTGATAACAAATGTTTAATGTCTGCTATGGGATCTGCCTTTACTTTGCTTGCCTTTATTTTTTGTAATCACAAAAATATTGCTATCACTGTTTACCCACCTCCCCAGAAATATTTACCCCCTTCCTGACCAGGCCATTTTTTGCGATACGGCACTGCGTCATTTTAACAGACAATTTTGCGGTCATGCAATGCTGTACCCAAACAAAATTGACATCCCCCCCCCTGCCGCAAATAGAGATTTATTTTGGTGGTAACTGATCACCTCTGCAGTTTTTTTTTTTGCTATAAACAAAAAAAGAGCATAAATTTTGAAAAAAAACACAATATTTTTTACTTTTTGCTATAATAAATATCCCCAGATAAAAAAAAAAAAAATCTTCCTCAGTTTAGGCCAATATATATATTCTTCTACATATTTTTGGTAAAAAAATCACAATAAGCGTACATTGATTGGTTTGCGCAAAGGATATAGCATCTACAAAATAGGGGATAGATTTATGGCATTTTTATATATATATATATTTTTTTACTAGTAATGGCAGCGATCTGTGATTTTTAGCGGCACTGCGACATTGCGGCAGACAGTTCGGACACTTTTGACACTTTTTTGGGACCACTAGCATTTATACAGCAATCAGAGCTAAAAATAGCCACTGAATACTGTATAAATGTCACTGGCAGGGACGGTGTTAACAATAGGGGGCCATCAAGGGGTTAAATGTGTTCCCTCAGTGTGTTTTAACTGTAGGGGGATAGGACTGCCTGGAGGAGGAGACCGATCGGTGTTCCTATATACTAGGAACACACAATCTGTCTCCTCTCCCCTGCCAGAACGTGGATTTGTGTGTTTACACACACAGATCCTCGTTCTGGCTCTGTCAGGAGCGATCGTGGGTGCCCGGGGGACATCGTGGCCACCCGGCACATGCATCAGCTCCTCAATACCGCGTCGGGTGCGCCCCTATACCCACGCGCCCGTCGATATGCGTGCACGGCAGCGCCGATGTCCGCCGGGTACCCGCGATCACTCCTGAAAGAGCCATAATGAGGATCTGTGTGTGTAAACACACAAAAGCCTGAAGGCTTCACGGTTTGTTTCCCTTAGTGAAGATGCCAGCGCCTGCACCCAAATCTGACCGACGAATCGGTTCGGGCTGCCGACATCGTTGGATCCCTGGACAGGTAAGTGTCCTTATATTAAAAGTCAGCAGCTACAGTATTTGCAGCTGCTGACTTTAACAAAAAAAAATGTTTTGCTCAGATTGGATTTCCTCTTTAACTACTAGTGCTAAAAAAAAGCGCAATCAAGGATAATAGAATAAAATATTAGAGATAAGTGAAAAAGAAAAGTATTCAATTTATGTATAGAAAATCCAGAGTGAATTTTGTTAAACATTGACCTAGGAGATTTACTGCAAGATAGAAAACTGTTTAAAAATGTATATTTCTTTTTATGGTACACTATACTGAACACTTGCAGTCACTGTGTGAAATCTCACCTGTATTCATTATTAAACACTAGAACAAATACAGCTTGCAATGTTTTTTATGGCAACTAATTATATTGTGATTTACTTTAATTTCATTTTCCAAATTGTACTAGAAAATGACAACTATTATCGGAATGGTTGTATCATAACATACCCATTTAAAATATTTATATAATTCTGCCAAAAAACTGAAAGTTATAAAGTACAACCGTAGATGTAATACAATGTATTTTATTTAAACAAAAAGACAGCATAACACAGGAAAAAAAGAGTCAAAAACACAGAAAATGTGATTATATACTATTCATATATTTACTTGCACAGTGGTCACATCAAGTGGACAGTTACTTGATAAGCACTTTACACAAAACTTTTTCTTTCAATCAATTTCAGAAAGTGCTTCTGATATTCTTTTTCCCTGTGCATTTCTAAAATCAGTTTCCATGAAGAACAAAGTCAAATAATCTTGTGAATCAATATTAAAAATTCATACTCCACAGCTTTTAGTTTATTGAGTGCCACCTGCATGGAGATTAATGATCAAGTACTTTTTTTATGAAATTACTTTGAGAACCTGCAGGCAACAAAAGTTACAAAGCTTTACTGGGGCTTATCACAAGGCAAATACACTCATCCCAAAAAGACCACATATTCTGTTTTTAATCTTCTTGCTGAATTATCAAATGATGATGAGTCGGTTAAAGCCTGAAGTCCTAAATTGTTTTTTATGGGGTAGGGGGTTATCTAAAAAGGATTATGAAATTCATAATTTTTTTAACATAAGATAATAGTCAGTAATACATAGCCAGTAAATGATCTGGCACAGTATTTGACATTCTGTTACAGTTGTATGCAAACGTGTAGGAACCCCTGACAATTTTCATGATTGTCATTTATAAAAATTTGGGTGTTTTGGATCAGCAATCAAATTTTAATCTATCAAATAACTGAAGGACACAGTAATATGTCAGTAGGGAAATGAAGTTTATTGGATTAACAGAAAATGCGCAATATGCATCAAACGAAATTAGACAGGTGCATACATTTGGGCACCCCAACAGAAATATCACATCAATATTTAGTAGAGTCTCCTTTAGCAGTAATAACAGCCTCTAGACGCTTCCTATAGCCTGTAATGAGTGTCTGGATTCTGGATGATTGTATTTTGCAACATTCCTCCTAACAAAACATCTCCAGTTCAGTTAGGTTTGATGGTTGCCGAGCATGGACAGCCCGCTTCAAATCACCCCACAGATGTTCAATGATATTCAGGTCTGGGGACTGGGATGGCCATTCCAGAACATTGTACTTGTTCCTCTGCATAAATGCCCGAGTAGATTTTGAGCAGTGTTTTGGGTCGTTGTCTTGTTGAAATATCCAGCCCCGGTGTAACTTCAACTTTGTGACTGATTCCTCAACATTATTCTCAAGAATCTGCTGATATTGAGTGAAATCCATGCGACCCACAACTTTAACCAGATTCCCAGTACCGGCTCTGGCCACACAGCCCCACAACATGATGGAACCTCCACCAAATTTTACTGTGGGTAGGAAGTGTTTTTCTTGGAATGCTGTGTTCTTTTGCCGCCATGCATAACGCCCGTTGTTATGACCAAATAACTCAATCTTTGATTCATCAGTCCACAGCACCTTATTCCAAAATGAAGCTGGCTTGTCCAAATGTGCGTTTGCATACCTCAAGCGACTCCGTTTGTGGCGTGTGTGCAGAAAAGGCTTCTTTCGCATCACTCTCCTATACAGCTTCTCCCTGTGCAAAGTGCGCTGAATTGTTGAAGGATGCACAGTGACACCATCTGCAGCAAGTTGATGTTGTAGGTCTTTGTAGGTGGTCCGTGGGCTGTTTTTGACCGTTCTCTCCATCCTTATCTCCAATATTTTATGTGGCCTGCCACTTCTGGCCTTAACAAGAACTGTCCTGTGGTCTTCCATTTCCTCACTGTGTTCCTCACAGTGGACACTGACAGCTTATATCTCTGCGATAACTTTTTGTAGCCTTCCCCTAAACCATAATGTAGAACAATCTTTGTTTTCAGGTCATTTGAGAGTTGTTTTGAGGCCCCCATGTTGCCACTCTTCAGAGGAGAGTCAAAGAGAACAACAACTTGCAGTTGGCCACCTTAAATACCTTTTCTCATGATTGGATGCACCTGTCTATGAAGTTCAAGGCTTAATGAGCTCACCAAACTAATTGTGTGTTCCAATTAATCAGTGCTAAGTAGTTACAGGTATTCAAATCAACAAAATGACAAGGGTGCCCAAATTTATACACCTGTCTAATTTTGTTTTGATGCATATTGTGCATTTTCTGTGAATCCAATAAACCTCATTTCACTACTGAAATATTACTGTGTCCTTCAGTTATTTGATAGATCAAAATAAATTCCTGATCCGAACACCCAAATATTTCTAAATGACAATCATGGAAATTGTCAGGGGTTCCTAAACTTTTGCATACAACTGTATAGTAACCTGTAGTCTGATTCCCATTTCACATTAAAATGTATCTTCTGCTAAATTTTATCATTTTTTTGTTATAGATAAAGTAGGGAATAGTTAAAAAAAAAAACACCTGTGAGTTTTCTTTGCTGCGTGTATTCCTTTGGTGAGATTTTCCTTCACTTCTTGTCTAGAGACATGACAGGAATTTAGAGCCGGTTCACACCAGGGTGACTCGTCAGGTGACTCAGTCGCCTGTCAAGTCGCGTCCCACGATTTTCAATGGAACCATTCTAAGTAAGAGCGACTCAGGTCACTCCGACTTAGAAAAAGGTTCCTGTACTACTTTTGGGGGCGACCCAAGGCGACCTGCATTGACTTCTATACAGAAGTCTTATGCAAATTGCCTCAGCGGGCGTCTCAAGTCGTCTTGAGATCGCGCCGCCGAGGTCACCCCCACAAGTCGTGCCGCGTCGCGCCGCCCTGGTGTGAACCGGCTCTAAAGGAGATGCTCAAATGGAAAGGAAATTCTCTCTTAGTGAGCTGTCACTTGAACAAGTGTCCCCATTGGAAAATACCCCATTTCACTGATTTTCCTAATCTGCTTACTTGTGCTATAGCAATACTAAGCAACTAGCATTTTTGATGAAACTCAATTTTTTTTTTTTAATGATAGGTTAACACTGAAGTTTAATAATATATTCAAAGATTTTGATCAAAAGAGTGTAGATAAATCACTGATGTAATATAAATAAAATGAAAGTGCAGTGCTGTGAACGTGCAAAAGAAAAAAAGCTGCTGGAAGTGCTACTGTTTTTCCTGGGAGACACCTGGGGAAAAGGAGGTATAGGAAACAGAAACGGGCTAAGAGAACAGACTGGTGGAGCCTAACGATTTTTGGTATTGAGACAATGTTGCTGTTCATCCCCCGCGCTGGTTCCTGTGAAGTGACTACTTTGCCAGTTTCTATGCTTGATTGACTCCCTGCCACTGGCTGGGGGTCCACACAATTTGGTAAGAGTACCCAATTATCTAGTTTGGTGGTGGTTGGGCAGTCGATGGTGCACTCTTTCCATGGTGGTTTCTCCTCATGGATGCAGACCGTACACATTCATATCATCTCTGAACTGTCCTCAACCTAGAAGTCACATCTATTTACATGGACTTATTTTATTATGTACATTTACTTTTGAATAAGATTGGTGGACATTGAGATTTTTTCTCGTTGGCACATTTGCACTTTATTATGTATATATACACATATGTTTTATGTTTATACAGGTGTATTTCATCATCCCTGTACATTTGATATACCGATAGTGTTGCACTGACACTTTATGTGCTTTTTTCTTTTGCTCATTTACAGCGCTGCACTTTAATTTTATTTATCTATACACAACTTGTCTAATTGCAGTGTTAGCAGCTTTCGCATTTCATTAATTTGGTGGCACAGTAATTATTATAATTAATAAACACTGATGCAATATACATTTTACAAAAAAAAAGGTAAAAAAAGTAAAACAATTCAGCTAAAAGCTTAACTGTTATTTTATGTTTATATAAAATATCTTGTAGAGAATGGAAAGCCCACTTTGAATTCTTGTATAAATGTCTTCATGTGCACATTTTATTCACAAATCTTTAAAAACCTTAGTTAGCATGGACAATTCTGCTGTTAAGTATATGGGGGCATGTCCTTCCTTACAAGCAGGCCTTAATTTCAAGGGCAACTTGAAAAAATATATATATTGATTTAACAAGAGTGTGTTCATGGCAGGGTTTATAGTACTTTGAAAAATATTAAATATTAATGGTCAGTGTAAAAAGCATTTGACTAGCAAAAGAACCAAGGCTAAGGTCATCAAAACCTTGTAGAACTTTCAGCATATACTATTTTAATCTGTATTCATGACACTATATAATGGACCTAACTTTTGTTTATTGTAACGGTATTAAGTCACAGATAGTAGTAAACCTTCAGCAAGTGAAGCAACCATAATAACTTTTTCACAAACTGATGAAATCTTTTTTGTACATAAAAGTATGTATTTTTTCTGTGTCAGATTTATAAATAAATATGTTTTCATTGTCTGCCCTGAGTGACCTACTAAATAACTCTTCAAAGAAAAATTACAAAAGTGTAGCATTACATATATTTTATTTACCCAGAAAATATAAATAATAAAAAAAATAAAAAATCAGGGTGAACCATAATACTTAATTAAACAGTAAATCAATATTTTCAATTAATACAAGCAATTATATAGAAAATAGTATAGTAGTGTACTTACCCATGAGGCTTATTATCTGTAGAATCACTTTTATAAAAGTCTTCTAAGTCAGATTCATCATTTAGAAGAGCATAATTTTCCTGTTTTATTGTGTCCATCTTATGCATATGCTTATGTATATATTCTTTGTGTTCTTGCTTTAAATATCTGTATTCTGTCTATACAGAGATCCCTCTGTCCTATGCACCAGCACCAAGCTGCACTGATCCCGTTGAATGACTTCAGGAATGTTGCCGTATACAGTTCCACTGCTGGTCTGAGACAACAGGTTTAGTATCTGAAGCAGGTCATCTAATAATGAAAAAGCCAAACAATGGTTCTTTGGTTTTTAGAAAAAAAAAAAAGAAATTTGATAGGAGAACATACCAAAGTTTCTTTAAAGATACAGGAGTCAATTCACTAAGACTAAAATACAGCACGGATTTTTGCCTACAAATAATGAGCTAGTTATTCCAAAAGTAGTCAATTAACTAAAAAATGTATTAACCGAATGGTTAAATTTTTTTATTTTGTATTTCTATATTTAGCACTTAGTCTGGTATTATTTCTAGTTGTTTTATCTAAATTATTTCACAGGCATCAATACTGCACCAGAGTGAAATCAATGAAGACACACTAAGAATTGTGAAACTATGAAAACATTCTTAGTGCACTTTCATTCACAAAATTATCTCTCTTTGGTGCAATAATACAAATTATTTAGATTCCGGAGCAAATACTATTGCATTCTCACACTGGCACATTGGGGTTGATTTATTAAAACTGGAGAGTGTAAAATCTTTTGCAGGTCTGCATAAAAACCAAGCAGCTTCCAGGTTTTATTTCTCAAAGCTTAATTAGAAAAGGAAGTTAGAAGTTGATTGGCTACCATGCACAGCTGCACCAAATTTTGCACTCCCCAGATTTAATACATTAACCTCACAGTTTTCTTTTCCCCCTACTAGCCAGTGCAGAATTCCCCTGATTGCTTTTTTATACGTACATTCCTAAAATATTGAATTCCTGTACCATGGAAAATATATATATTTTTTGTGAATTTACTTTATTGAAACTTTGTCATTTTTACACACATTTTTACAGTTTTTACACATTTTCTCACATTTAATGTTGTTTTATTCATGAATTGGCATGCAAAAATGTATGCAAACAGGTAATTTAACACTAATATTGCGTGCTTTGTTAGTGAATGGACCCCACATAGTCATGCCAGCATACAAATCATTGACTGAAATATAAATTTTTAAACAACAAATATATTTGCACAGTTCATTTTGCTTATATTCATGTTAGGTATAATTCCAGAAACTTAAATTTCCAGGTAATGTACACAATATAAATGCTATTTGGACAGAACTGAGCATATTTGGATTCATTTACTAAAAGAGTAGAAAGTCAATTAGTCCAGGGAATATACATTTAATCCAAATATATGCAAGGGAAATTCCTATACTTATAAGTCAACTTGCTACTGCTTATTACATCAGCTCTACTGTGCTCTTGGCAAATTTAAATTTATTTTTACTTTAAAGATTTTTTTTGTATTTAAATGGCAATAAAGTACTGCAACAATATTAATGCTAAAATGTAAAATTTTGCAAGTAATCAGTCAAAGGAATAGATAAGGCAAAGTATTTGAAGTATAGCATACCCAGTAGGAATGCATTACCTAGACATTTGCTAGTCAAATTGCTTAAAAGAGTTGTAAAGGCAGAAGGTTTTTTATCTTAATGCATTCTATGCATTAAGATAAAAAGCCTTCTGTGTGCAGCAGCCTCCCCAACACACCCAGCACCTGAGCCCCATCTCTATCCTGCGATGTCCACGAGTCCCTTGGTCGTCCGAGACTCTCCCTCCTGATTGTCTGAGACACAGTCTGGCTCCCACGGCTGTCAATCAAAGTCAGTTAGCCAATCAGGAAAGAGAGGGGGCGACACAGAATGGCAGCTTCATATCTGAATAGACACACAGAGCTGCAGCTCGGCTCGGGTGCCCCCATAGAAAACTGCTTGCTGTAGGGGCACTCGGCGGGAGGGTGGGTACAGGAACAGTGAAGAGTAGTGATGAGCCGAACACCCCCGGGTTCGGTTCGCACCAGAACCCGCGAACGGACCGAAAGTTCGTACGAACATTAGAACCCTATTAAATACAATGGATGCGAACGTTCGAATTCTAAAGTGCTAATTATAACAACTATTATGCATGTTATTGTCCTAAAAAGGGTTTGGGAACCCGGGTTCTGCACCAGGGGACATGTATCAATGCAAAAAGAAGTTTTAAAAACGGTCGTTTTTCGGGAGCAGTCATTTTAATGATGCATAAAGTGAAAAAAAAAAAGTCAAATATTCCTTTAAATATCGTACCTGGGGGGTGTCTAAAGTATGCCTGTGAAGTGCCACGTGTTTCCCGTGTTTAGAACTGTCCCTGCACAAAATGACACTTCTAAAGGAAAAAAAAGCCATTTAAAACTGCTTGCGGCTTTAATGTAATGTCTGGTCCCGGTAATATGGATGAAAATCTTTAAGAAAAATGGCATAGCTACCCCATGACCCCCCCCCACCCCAGCCCATTACCAGCCCCTTTGGGTCTTGTATGGATATTAAGGGGAACCCCGCACATAAAATAAAAAAGGCCCTATATACTCTGAACAGCCGTATACAGGCGGTGCATACAAGACAGGGACTGTATGTTTGTTCTTATGTAGAATGTGTTTGTAATTTTGAACAGGTACATTGTTTAAGTGTAGCTCCAGCCCAAAAATCTATTTTTAAACTTTTGGGAAAACATAGGTAAGGGTTATCACCCCTGTAACATTTGTTTTGCTGTCTGTGCCCCTGTTCAGAACATTTCACCTCACTTTCCGTCCCAATGACAACTGTTTTTGAAATGTGGTGTTTTTCTTGAAACAAGGATTGCTGATAAAGCATCAGTACAGAGGAGACACCTTTCTCCCATATTAATTCTTACAGGAGAGAATTTTCCTTCCTAGGGGTAGATTTCCTCTCACTTCCTGTTGTCTTCTTGCGTTTGCAAGTAGGAGTCGTTTGTAAGTTGGATGTTTGAAAGTAGGGACCTGCCGTATATAATCTGCAGAAATAGGCCCCTTAGTTGGTGTTGGCACAACACTGTAAGCACTCACAGTTACTCTTGGTTGGTGCTGGAACGCCCTGCTGTCAACTATTATATCAGGAATTGTAATTACATATAATTGTTGAACAGTGGTAGTAAAAATTGGGCCTTTGATGGTGGTGCTGGTGCCACAACACTGTAAGCCCTGACAGTTACTCTTGGTGGGTGCAGCAATGGGCCCTGCTGTGAATTATTAGATCAAGAATTGTAATTGCATGCCCCTGTTGAACAGGGGCTGAAAAATTGGGCCTTTCGTGGTGGTGGTGGTGGTGGTGGTGTTGCCACAACACTGTAAGCCCTCAGAGTTACTCTTGCTTGGTGGGTGCAGGAATGGGCCCTGCTGTGAATTATTAGATCAATAATTGTAATTACATGCCCCTGTTGAACAGGGGCTGAAAAATTGGGCCTTAGGCACTGGTGGCACAACACTGCAACCCCTCACAGATACTGTACTTGGAGCACAGCAATGAGCCCTGTTGCAAAGTATTGCTTCAAAAATTGTAATGACACGCCCCTGTTAAACAGGGGCTGAAAAATTGGGCCTTAGGCACTGGTGGCACAACACTCCAACCCCTCACAGATACTGTACTTGGAGCACAGCAATGAGCCCTGTTGCAAAGTATTGCTTCAAAAATTGTAATTACACGCCCCTGTTAAACAGGGGCTGAAAAATTCGGCCTTAGCCACTGGTGGCGGCACCCATAAACAAAAATGATCTTCCAAGCTATCATCATCAATCGTATCATTGAGGACTCGGAGGAGGAGGATAGCCAGTCAACATAACAGCACAGGCACTCAGCATCAGCATCAGTCTTGAAGGGATGTGACATGTTAAAATCAATTAGTCTGTTATATCAGCATCAGGTGTGTGGTAGCTGGTGGTGATCCAAGACTGGTTCATCTTGATGAAAGTCAGTCGATCAACCGAGTCGGTGGACAGGCGCACCCTGTGATCCGTGACAAATCCTCCAGCAGCACTGAATGTGCGTTCCGAAAGAACGCTGGATGCAGGACAGGCCAGTAGCTCAATTGCATACTGTGCAAGCTCTGGCCAGTGATCCATCCTCAAGACCCAGTAAGCCAGAGGATTTTCGGTGGGGAAGGTGTCCAAGTCTGACCTTGCCCCTAGATATTCCTGCACCATGTTTATCAGACGCTGGCGATGGTTGCTGGAACCGATCATACTTTGGGGCTGCGGACTAAAGAATTGTCTGAACGCATCGGTCAGACGGCCACCTTCCCCACCGCTCCTTCTTTGACTGGCCGAAGCCTCAGCAACTCGTTGTCCAGGACCAGGAGTTTGTAACCTCCCAGTCTCTGGGAACGCGTTGCACAGACCTTTCTGCAAGGCCTCCCGGAGTTGTCTCATCCTCTGCTCCCTCTGCGACGGTAACATAAGGTCCGCAACCTTACCCTTGTACCGTGGATCAAGGAGAGTGGCCAGCCAGTAATGGTCCCTCTCCTTGATCCGAAGAATACGAGGATCCTTCCGCAGACTTTGCAGGATCAGGGAGGCCATGCAGCGTAGGTTTGCTGAGGCATTCGCTCCGGAGTCCTCTGGGTCACTAAGGACGACATGATCCGCAGTCACCTCCTCCCAGCCACGTACAAGTCCACTGGTTTCTTGGGACTGTAAATCATCCCTAAAAGACTGCTGCTGATGATGCTGAGTGCCAGCCTCCACCTCCATGCTGACACAATCCTCCTCCTCCTCCTCCTCCTCTTCCTGTGCGATGGGTGGGACAGAAGGAACACTGTCTGGGTAAAGGGGGCCTTGAGAGGCAAGGAAGTCCTCCTCTTCCTGCCTCTGTTCTGCCTCAAGTGCCCTGTCCATTATTCCACGCAGCGTGTGCTCCAACAGGTGGACAAGAGGTACAGTGTCACTGATGCATGCACTGTCACTGCTCACCATCCTCGTGGCCTCCTCAAATGGTGCCAGGACAGTGAATGCATCCCTGATCATGCCCCACTGGCGTGGAGAAAAAAAACCAAGCTCCCCTGACCCTGTCCTGGTGCCGTAGTCGCACAGGTACTCATTGATGGCCCTCTGCTGCGTGTGCAGCCGCTGCAGCATGGCCAACGTTGAGTTCCACCTGGTGGGCATGTCACATATAAGGCGGTTCTTGGGCAGGTTCAACTCCTTTTGCAGCTCAGCCAGGCGAGCACTGGCATTATAAGATCTGCGGAAATGCACACAGACTTTCCTGGCCTGCCTCAGGACATCCTGTAAGCCCGGGTACCTGCCCAAGAAACGCTGCACCACCAGGTTAAGGACGTGAGCCACACAGGGCACATGGGTCAGTTGTCCCTGTCGAAGGGCGGAGAGGAGGTTGGTGCCATTGTCGCAAACCACCATTCCTGGCTTAAGCTGGCGTGGCGTCAACCACCTCTCGGCCTGGCCCTGCAGAGCAGACAGGACCTCTGCCCCAGTGTGGCTTCTGTCCCCCAAACACACCAGCGCAAGCACGGCATGGCATCTTTTTGCCTGCGTACTTGCGTAGCCCCGTGAACGGCTACGGAGCACCGCTGGTTCATAGGACAAACCACAGGAAGAGGCCATGGAGGAAGAAGAAGAGGAGGGGGTGGAGGAGAGAGGTGTGTCACAACCAGTAGTAGCATTTTGGAGGCGTGGCGGTGGGACAACCTCCAACACTACTGCACCTTGTCCTGCATCCTTCCCAGCTGCCAAAAGAGTGACCCAATGGGCCGTGAAAGAAAGGTAACGTCCCTGTCCATGCCTGCTGGACCATGAGTCAGCGGTAATATGCACCTTACCGCTGACCGCCCTGTCCAGCGAGGCCAAGACATTGCCTTCCACATGCCGGTAGAGAGCCGGAATAGCCTTCCGTGAGAAAAAGTGGCGTTTGGGAACCTGCCACTGAGGAACCGCACATTGCACAAACTCACGGAAGGGGGCCGAGTCTACCAACTGAAAAGGCAGCAGTTGAAGCGCTAGCAATTTAGCCAAGCTAGCATTCAACCGCTGGGCATGTGGATGGCTGGGAGTGAACTTCTTTCGACGGTCCAGCAGCTGGGGCAGGGAAATTTGCCTGCTAGAATCGGACGTCGGTGTACTGCTAGCAGAGTGGCCGCAAGTACTTGGCTGTGACACACCTTATTCTACACCTTCATTCCTCTCAGTGCATGTTTCAGAGAGGACTGAAGTTATAGTGGGGTTGGAGATCCCAGCTGATGCGGTGCAAGGAGAGGTCCGCTTTGTTCTTTGGTGTGGGTCTTTGAGATAGGCTTGCCAACGAGCTGCATGGCAGGTCAACATATGTCTGGTCAGGCATGTGGTACCCAAGCGGCTGATGTTTTGGCCACGCGATATACGCTTGAGACATATGTTGCAAACAGCAGCTGTGCGATCTGATGCACTAGCCTCAAAAAAGGCCCACACCAAGGAACTTTTTGAATGACGGGCAGAGGCAGCGCCCTGCACAGGCGGAGCTCTGCGGTGTGATTCCGTCGGTGTACTGCCCTTACGCTGGCCACCAAAGGGCATCCTGCCTCGTTGGAGATGTGCCTCCTCCTCATCCTCCTCCTCCTCCTCTCTCCTATTAGGCACCCATGTGGAGTCAGTGACCTCATCATCCCCTCCCTCCTCATCACTGGAGCCAATCTGGCAGTATGCTGCAGCTGCTGGAACATGACTGCCAGATTGGTGTCCTTCTTGAGCATCCCCTCTGTCTGCTCTCACCCTACTGCCTTCCTGTAGCTGGGTTTCATCATCAGACCCTTCGAAACGCTGGGCATCCTCCTGGAGCATGTACCCAACACTGTGCTCAAACAGTTCGGGGGACTCCTCAGGAGGAGGACATGGTGGGTCTAGGGAAGGAGTGACTGATGATGAGTCTGACATTGATACCAGGGAAGAGGACGCTTTGGCAGCTGCTTTGCCAGTACCCTGAGCCTGGGTGAGAGAGGATGAGGAGGAGGAGGAGGGCTTGGTCATCCACTCTACCAAGTCTTCGGCATGATGTGGCTCAACATGTCCAGCTGCCGAAAAGAAGGACAAGCGTGTCCCATGGCCATGTGCTGATGACAATGCACCGCGTCCACGACCAGCACTGTTGCCCCCAGACACAGAGCCTGCTTGCCCTCTTTTATTGCCTCCTGACTGTCTGCCTCTCCTTGTTTGCCTTCCAGACATTCTAATAGATGGCCTGCAGGGAGATGGGAAAAAAGCAATAAGGGCTACCTTCAGGTGTCCTTCTCTGTCCCTTTACTTAAGGATTTCTAAATATGGTTCAGGATGATTGCTTTTGCACAGAATAGCACAACGACAATTTCCCTGACTGTCCAAAAAACAAGGATTTCAAAGATGGTTGATGAGGAATGCTTTAGCACACTATAGCACAAGGAGAATTCACTCACTGTCCTTCCCAGTCCCTAGAAACAAGGACTTGCACAGTGAAAGAAACTGACACTCTCCCTACGTACAGTTTTCTGTCCCTAGAAAAAATGTTTTTTTTAAGCACACTATAGCACAAGGAGAATTCACTCACTGTCCTTCCCAGTCCCTAGAAACAAGGACTTGCACAGTGAAAGAAACTGACACTCTCCCTACCTAGAGTTTTCTGTCCCTAGAAAAAATGTTTTTTTTAAGCACACTATAGCACAAGGAGAATTCACTCACTGTCCTTCCCAGTCCCTAGAAACAAGGACTTGCACAGTGAAAGAAACTGACACTCTCCCTACCTAGAGTTTTCTGTCCCTAGAAAAAATGTTTTTTTTAAGCACACTATAGCACAAGGAGAATTCACTCACTGTCCTTCCCAGTCCCTAGAAACAAGGACTTGCACAGTGAAAGAAACTCACACTCTCCCTACCTACAGTTTTCTGTCCCTAGAAATTTTTTTTTTTTTAAGCACACTATAGCACAAGGAGAATTCACTCACTGTCCTTCCCAGTCCCTAGAAACAAGGACTTGCACAGTGAAAGAAACTGACACTCTCCTTACCTAGAGTTTTCTGTCCCTAGAAAAAATGTTTTTTTTAAGCACACTATAGCACAAGGAGAATTCACTCACTGTCCTTCCCAGTCCCTAGAAACAAGGACTTGCACAGTGAAAGAAACTGACACTCTCCCTACCTACAGTTTTCTGTCCCTAGAAAAAATGTTTTTTTTAAGCACACTATAGCACAAGGAGAATTCACTCACTGTCCTTCCCAGTCCCTAGAAACAAGGACTTGCACAGTGAAAGAAACTGACACTCTCCCTACCTACAGTTTTCTGTCCCTAGAAAAAATGTTTTTTTTAAGCACACTATAGCACAAGGAGAATTCACTCACTGTCCTTCCCAGTCCCTAGAAACAAGGACTTGCACAGTGAAAGAAACTGACACTCTCCCTACCTACAGTTTTCTGTCCCTAGAAAAAATGTTTTTTTTAAGCACACTATAGCACAAGGAGAATTCACTCACTGTCCTTCCCAGTCCCTAGAAACAAGGACTTGCACAGTGAAAGAAACTGACACTCTCCCTACCTAGAGTTTTCTGTCCCTAGAAAAAATGTTTTTTTTAAGCACACTATAGCACAAGGAGAATTCACTCACTGTCCTTCCCAGTCCCTAGAAACAAGGACTTGCACAGTGAAAGAAACTGACACTCTCCCTACCTACAGTTTTCTGTCCCTAGAAAAAATGTTTTTTTTAAGCACACTATAGCACAAGGAGAATTCACTCACTGTCCTTCCCAGTCCCTAGAAACAAGGACTTGCACAGTGAAAGAAACTGACACTCTCCCTACCTAGAGTTTTCTGTCCCTAGAAAAAATGTTTTTTTTAAGCACACTATAGCACAAGGAGAATTCACTCACTGTCCTTCCCAGTCCCTAGAAACAAGGACTTGCACAGTGAAAGAAACTGACACTCTCCCTACCTACAGTTTTCTGTCCCTAGAAAAAATGTTTTTTTTAAGCACACTATAGCACAAGGAGAATTCACTCACTGTCCTTCCCAGTCCCTAGAGACAAGGACTTGCACAGTGAAAGAAACTGACACTCTCCCTATCTAGAGTTTTCTGTCCCTAGAAAAAATGTTTTTTTTAAGCACACTATAGCACAAGGAGAATTCACTCACTGTCCTTCCCAGTCCCTAGAAACAAGGACTTGCACAGTGAAAGAAACTGACACTCTCCCTACCTACAGTTTTCTGTCCCTAGAAAAAATGTTTTTTTAAGCACACTATAGCACAAGGAGAATTCACTCACTGTCCTTCCCAGTCCCTAGAAACAAGGACTTGCACAGTGAAAGAAACTGACACTCTCCCTACCTACAGTTTTCTGTCCCTAGAAAAAATGTTTTTTTTAAGCACACTATAGCACAAGGAGAATTCACTCACTGTCCTTCCCAGTCCCTAGAAACAAGGACTTGCACAGTGAAAGAAACTGACACTCTCCCTACCTACAGTTTTCTGTCCCTAGAAAAAATGTTTTTTTTAAGCACACTATAGCACAAGGAGAATTCACTCACTGTCCTTCCCAGTCCCTAGAAACAAGGACTTGCACAGTGAAAGAAACTGACACTCTCCCTACCTACAGTTTTCTGTCCCTAGAAAAAATGTTTTTTTTAAGCACACTATAGCACAAGGAGAATTCACTCACTGTCCTTCCCAGTCCCTAGAAACAAGGACTTGCACAGTGAAGGAAACTGACACTCTCCCTACCTACAGTTTTCTGTCCCTAGAAAAAATGTTTTTTTTAAGCACACTATAGCACAAGGAGAATTCACTCACTGTCCTTCCCAGTCCCTAGAAACAAGGACTTGCACAGTGAAAGAAACTGACACTCTCCCTACCTACAGTTTTCTGTCCCTAGAAAAAATGTTTTTTTTAAGCACACTATAGCACAAGGAGAATTCACTCACTGTCCTTCCCAGTCCCTAGAAACAAGGACTTGCACAGTGAAAGAAACTGACACTCTCCCTACCTAGAGTTTTCTGTCCCTAGAAAAAATGTTTTTTTTAAGCACACTATAGCACAAGGAGAATTCACTCACTGTCCTTCCCAGTCCCTAGAAACAAGGACTTGCACAGTGAAAGAAACTGACACTCTCCCTACCTAGAGTTTTCTGTCCCTAGAAAAAATGTTTTTTTTAAGCACACTATAGCACAAGGAGAATTCACTCACTGTCCTTCCCAGTCCCTAGAAACAAGGACTTGCACAGTGAAAGAAACTGACACTCTCCCTACCTACAGTTTTCTGTCCCTAGAAAAAATGTTTTTTTTAAGCACACTATAGCACAAGGAGAATTCACTCACTGTCCTTCCCAGTCCCTAGAAACAAGGACTTGCACAGTGAAAGAAACTGACACTCTCCCTACCTACAGTTTTCTGTCCCTAGAAAAAATGTTTTTTTTAAGCACACTATAGCACAAGGAGAATTCACTCACTGTCCTTCCCAGTCCCTAGAAACAAGGACTTGCACAGTGAAAGAAACTGACACTCTCCCTACCTACAGTTTTCTGTCCCTAGAAAAAATGTTTTTTTTTAAGCACACTATAGCACAAGGAGAATTCACTCACTGTCCTTCCCAGTCCCTAGAAACAAGGACTTGCACAGTGAAAGAAACTGACACTCTCCCTACCTACAGTTTTCTGTCCCTAGAAAAAATGTTTTTTTTAAGCACACTATAGCACAAGCACAAAACACACTGACACTCTCCCTACCTATCCTTCTCTTTCCCTAAACTAAAGGAATCCAGGTTAAGCAAGAAAGAAATAAAAGTCACTGTCCCTGCCTATGCTGCTCTTTCCCTGCTCCGGAACACACTACACTAGGCCGCCGTGCTGGCGGCCTTTTATAGTGTGGGGCGTGTACTAAACACCCTCAGCAATAATTGGCCACAGGCATCCTGCCTGTGGCCAATCATTGCTCTCCTCGCTGCCGGCGCTGTGATTGGCCAAGCATGCGGGGTCACAGTGCATGCTTGGCCAATCACAGCGCCTGGATGACACTGCGATGGCGTAGTGCATTGTGGGCCGTTCGCGTCACTCGAATTTGGCGCGAACGGCCCAAATCGTTCGATCTTCGTCGAACGATCGAACAGCCGATGTTCGAGTCGAACGTATGTTCGACTCGAACACGAAGCTCATCCCTAGTGAAGAGGACCCGAGAAGAGGAGGATCCAGGCTGCTCTGTGCAAATTGACTGCGATAGAGCAGGTAAGTATAACGTGTTCTATTTAAGAAAACAAAACAAAAAAAAATAAACTAGACTTTACAATCACTTTAAGATAAATGAAATGAGAGACCTAATCACAGACTGTGTACAGGAATAAGTGCAAAATAATTTATCAAATTCAAAATTGTAATATAATTGGTTGAGAATATCTGAAAAATTTAATCAAAAGCCTTGTATACCATCTCAAATATAGGGATATTTTGTTTTCAAAGGAATTTTATTATTATTATAAACCAAACAAAAGCATATTGCGTACATACAAGACATAACTGTGCAATAAGTATCAATCGTAGTACACATTAAAGAGATAAAGGTAGAAATCTAGAGAGAGGGGGAAAAGAAAGAAAGGAGAGGAGAAAAAAAAAAAGGGGGTGGGGAGAAGAAAGAGGTCAGATAATTATCATCTTAAAAATAAGAAATGAATGTGAGGGATCAGTGTTGCAGTCTAAAGATATACCAGGGGTTCCACTTGGCGTCATACAGAGGCATGGAATCCCCCAATGTATGGTGTATTTTGTCTGTCAGCATCATTTGATCTATTCTAGATACGACCAGTGAAAAGGGAACCGAGGCCGATTTCCAGGAAAGAGCTATGGCCCATTGTACTGCTAAACAGACCGAATGAATCAGTCTCATGAGAGGCCGGGGGGTGTCCTGAATATTTTGAAAGAGGAGGCACTGAGTGTGCGTCAGAGCAACTCGCCCACCTGCAAGGGAATCAATCAGCTCCCTAGCCGCAGACCATGTGGGACGCAGCCGCTCACACTCCCAAAACAAATGAAGGAGGGAGCCCGGGAGGTCGCAACCTCTAAAACAAGAGGGTGAAACCTGGGGGTAAATCTTGTGAAGGCGCAGAGGGGTGTAATACCAACGGGTCAGCAACTTAACCACAGTTTCCCTAATTGTAAGAGAAAGCGTGCATTTTCTCATGTTAGTCCAGCCCGCATCCCAGTCCAAATCTTCTACAGTAAGAGCTAGGTCCCCCTCCCACTGGGTCCTGTATTTGGGCAACGAACCCTCCAAAGTCGACTCAAAGGCCCTGTACAAGGTAGAAACAAGGCCCTTTTGTCTAGGAGCCGTAAAACATATCTTCTCGTAGAGAGTTCTAGAGTCTGAAAGGGGGCCTGTGTAGTGATTCAGAAAAAAGTGTCTAATTTGGAGATAATGATAAAATTCGCCAGCTAGGGTCGGGTATTTAAGCACTAAATTAGGGAAAGACTCAAATCTCCCTCCCTGTAAGAAGTCCCCCAGTCTCACCAGCCCCAAGCCCGTCCAGAGTCGAAACTTCTTCGGGTGAGCAAAGGCTGCGGGAAACCGCGAGTCTCCAAGATATGAGGCGCCCAGGGGAAACCCCGAGATAAGATTGAATTTTTGCTTGTGCCGATTCCAAAGTTTCAAGCTTGCCGTCACCAAATCATTATCGAGGGGGCTTAGGGAGCGTGAGGGAGCAGAGGACCACATAATCCCAGGGAGGTAAGCAGGGGAAATTGAGTCTTGCTCAAATTTGACCCAGTGGACAGTAGAATGAGGAATGTTCCATTGTGCTTGTTGTGAAAACCTGCTAGATAGGTAATAAAGCCAGACCTGTGGGACGCCCAGACCCCCCTGCCTTGCTGATCGGTAGAGGGTCGTTTTTGCAAATCTAGGGGGCCTACACTTCCATATAAATTTATTAAAGATTATTTGAATTTTGAGTAAATAGGATTTGGTAAGCGTAATCGGCAGGGAGCGGAACAGGTAAAGTAATTTGGGCAGGCAGGTCATTTTGATAGCAGTTACCCTGCCCAGGAAAGAGATGTGAAGTGGGGACCAGAGTTTAAGTAGTTGTTTGAGTTTGGAGATCATAGGGGGGTAATTAGCATCAAACAGTCTGGAGAAATCACTTGTTAAATGGACCCCGAGGTACGGGAGGGACGGGCAAGCCCATGAGAATCTAAAGGACTGTTTGAGATGCTCCAGCTCGGTTTGAGTGTAGCCTATGGGGAGGGCCAAGGATTTTGAGGCATTCACAGAGAGGCCCGAGATCCCAGCAAACCTGGACAGGGATTGGAACAGATTGGGCAGGGAGATCAATGGGTTAGTGATAAACATTAAAACGTCATCCGCATACATGCAGAATTTATAGTCTGTGTGGCCTTGGCAATAACCGGATATGTCTGGATTCTCTAGAAGCGCCAAAGCAAGGGGCTCTATGGCTAGGGCAAAGATCAGAGGGGAAAGTGGGCACCCCTGTCTCGTGCCTCTGCCAAGCTTGAAAAAATCAGAACTACAGCCTGGTATTTTAATCCTGGTCTGCGGATCACTATACAAGGCTCGGAAGGCATAGAGAAATTCCCCCCGGAATCCCATGCGTTGTAACAAGGTGGACAAGTAACCCCAAGACACACTATCGAATGCCTTCTGAATATCAAGGCTCAGTAGAAGTACTTTTTTAGTAAAGAGGTTAGCATCCTGAATAATATTAGTGGTTAAGCGGATATTGTCGGTAATCAACCTATGGGGAATGAAACCAGCCTGATAAGGGGAGATCAGAGAAGAGATGGAGCGGGCCAACCTGTCCGCCAGGATCCTGCTAAATATCTTTAAATCATTATTAATAACTGATATGGGTCTAAAATTCTGGGGGAGGGTGTGATTTTTGTTCGGCTTGGGAATGAGCGACATGTTTGCCATCAGCATCTCTGTTGGAAAAGAGCCCCCCTGCAGGACCCAATTAAACATCTGAACCAGCCTACCAGATAATGCTGGGGCAAATTTTTTGTAGTAAGCGGCAGAGAAACCGTCAGGGCCGGGGGCCGAGCTAGGCCTTAGGGACTTGATGATATTTAAGACTTCAGTCTGTGAGATAGGAGTGTTAAGTTTGTTAACTTGGGTGGGGGAGAGTGAGGGAAGAGGGAGCGAATCCAACCAGGCCATATCTTCAGCGGAGGGCTCAGATCTAGAGGGAGCCAGGAGGGTGGAGTAAAATTGACTAAAAATCTTAAGGACCTCTTGTGGGTGTGACGTGGTCTGACCTGATTCTGTCATTAGTTTATATACATGAGTAGGCCTACTCGACTGATTTAGTCGCCTGGCAAACATGGTTGATGCTGTATTGCCATGGAGCAAAAATCTGGCCTTAGACCATCTGAGTGCCTTCTCCACCTTAGAAGTTAACAAGGAATCCAGTTCTAGGCGCTTCCATTCAATCAATTTTCTGGTGGACTCCTGGTTTAGCGTAGAGGAATCTTTATATAACAGATCTAAGTCAGAAGTGAGCTGTAGGATCTTCCGTCTATTTTCCCTATTACGGGCCGAGGCTATTTCAATGAGTTTGCCTCTAATCACAGCCTTATGGGCCGTCCAGACCACAGGTACGGGCGTCTCGGGGATAGCATTTAGGTGAAAGTATTGATCTATGGCCTGAGACACTTCAGATTCGATCGCCAAGTCCGACAACAGAGACTCATTTAGGCGCCAGGTGAAAGGGGTAGGGGCCAACCCAATGCACTTAGTCTCAAAGGATGTAGCCTGATGGTCAGACCAAACACAGGGGTGTATAGAGGCGGCTGTGGAGTTGGCCAGCGTAATTGGAGTGACAAAAATATAGTCGAGCCTGGCGTAGCTATTGTGAGGGTGGGAGTAGAAGGTGTACTCCCTAGTTCCAATATTATGTGCCCTCCAGGAGTCCACCAATTGATAATCCCGCAAACACCTAGTCAGTGATCTGGGAAAACCCCTAGAGGAGGTGGCCACTGAGCATCTATCAAGAACCGGATTGGCCACCATATTAAAATCCCCCCCAATAATCATGTGTGGGGACTGGTACAGCTGGAGACACTCAAAAAATGAGACAAAAAATGAGGCAGGAGAGTCGTTAGGTGCGTAAACACTTGCTATAGTTAATTCCTTTATAGGGATATTTTGAACTTAGTACTACCCTTAGAAAAATTAGTACATGGCACTGCAGCCAGAGTACATCAGACCTAAACACCTAACAGCCACTGTTCAAAATCTATGTAGGACATGTGTCTGATGGACAGCAAGAAGATTCTACCTGCCACCCTTAGTTCATTTTCTGATTTTTTTTTCTGACAACCTTTGTGGTCATAGGTCAATTTCACATATGGAAGTGTTTTATTAATCTCTGCTTTCCATTGTTGTAAGGTAGGTAACTCAGCTGGGATCCACACCTTAACTATGAGCATCTTGGCAGTTAACAATATTTTGTGAAAAAAAGGTGTACAGATAAATATTTAATTCTAAAGACTCAAGTGGACCCAGCAGTCATAGCCAGGAAATCCATGATGCAATACAAAAAGGTTGTAGTTTGTTTTCAGTAAGCATTTATCGGTAGGCAGGATCAGAGTAGATGAAAAAAAGGCCAGGGTGCCTTGACAGTTAGGGCATAATGCAAAATTAAAGTAGAACTATAGGCAAAACTTTTTTTTTCCCATTTTGGATATAGCATGGAAGGGTTATAACCTCTGTCAGATTTTTTTTATTTTTACATCTGTGTCCCATTATGGAGATTTCCTTTCACTTCCTGTCCCATAGCCAAACAGGAAGTGAAAGGAAATCCCTGTAAATTAGGGAAATTCCTTGGGTATCCCCAGGTAACAGGGGCACAGGCAGTGATAACAATTGACACGTGTTCTAATCCCTCTTCACTCTATCCAAAACTATAAAAAAAGTTTTGCCTCTAGTTATACTTTAAGCTATTTATATCTTTTTTACTGAATTGGTGTCAAATAGGTATGATGAAGTTTAAATAGAAGGGTGAGTTTATCAGTAAGTTTCGGGAAGACTGTTGGTGGCTGGTTAGAACTTCTTCCCAGGTTGTGCTGTGGGAGGCTGCATAGAATTCCAAAATCATTTGCTTGGTGACGACGTGTACAAGCTGAAGTACTGTAAAAGTCCTCCTTTAGATCTGAAAATCCCTGTTTTTGTGCAAAGTTTGCTAGAAAGAGAAAATAGCAGTGTGCAGAGGGTTTTTTCAAAATTTTATGTGGTCACACTTTAGCACCAGATGAGTATACATTTCTATACTGTCAAAGAAAAAACATTGGCGGCAGCACGTACTATTCCAGCGCTATCTGAAAAGTTCAATGGGGTAGCACTGTAGGCTGACCTCTCTGCTGCCACGCTTTACAGCAGGCGACAATTTCTCACTTTAACGAAAGCCCCGCATAACCACAAGATCTCGTTCCAATGGGGCCATGCTACTAAATTAATCATAATGCACCAGGGCAAGAAGCATGTGGTGCACTCACTTGACAAGGAAATTCAACTTCTGGAAGAATGGAACATTCTCCCTCCAGATGCTCCAATTCCCAGCAAGACACCACCTTCTAAAATCCCCATGGAGTGGTCCTAAAAAAGGTGGAAGCCTTTTTGTACCATCTCACTACGATCTCTCCATTTTTTAATGTGAAGAGCCACCTATGTCTGGATCTGCCTCACTGACGAACCATGTTGACCCATATGGCAGACATTTTTGTGTTACCTTTTTGTGTTACCTTTTTGATCTTTCCCCGATTTTGCAATAAGAGTTCCTTATTGCGCATAGAGCTCAGTTTTTGCTTTGAGTTGTTTTTTTAATTTTCATTTCCCTATCTGGAAATTTTGGATATATTTTTTCTTTACCATAAAACGGCATACTCCTCATGTAACTGCGCTACTTGCCACGTTTAACCAAGATACTCACCATGAATTTGGAAATTTTTCACCTATCCTTCTGACAGCCGCTTTCTCAGTCTGGAGTCCAATAACATCTTCTACTGTCTTGTGTCCATCAAGCCAAAGCTACCATACACTATATCCATTGTGACTATGGGTCCTAAAATATTATTGCTCAATGTGAAAGGCCTTAATAGCCCACACAAACGGAGGACCTTACAGAAAGAGATTCTATCCCTCCAAGGAGATATCATATTTCTACAAGAGACCTATTTTCTCCAAAGTTCCCCTCCAAAACTCTTACTGAAACACTTCTCACTAACTTTTACAGCTAATGCTGAAAAGAAGAAGGCAGGCGTACTGATTGCCATTAAGGACTCTATAAATTTCCATCTTAAATCATCCCTAATTGATAACAAAGGCAGATTTATTGTTCTGATCTGTGATATTAATGATGTAACCTACACTCTAGTTAACGTATACACACCCAATGTAAAACAGACCATGTTTTTAAATAAACTCCTTAAACAAATTACTAAATGCCACCAAGGGCATTTAATAATAGGAGGAGATTGCAATGCTGTTGCGGATCCATCCATCAACACCACAGCTAAATCCAGGAGACTCTCAACCTGTTTAAATACATTTTTCTTTAAACATGGTCTGTTCGACGTCCGGAGATGTCACCATGCTGGAGAGAAGAACTATTCCTTTTACTCCACTTCTCACTGATCTTATTCAAGAATTGACATGGTTGCTGTTGAATGATGGACACTCCCAATTGTTGCCTCTTCATATATAGAAGCTATAACATGGTCAGACCATGCCCCTATCACTATGCACCACAACGGCCCGGGACCATCCAAGGCCCCCCTCTATGGAGGCTTAACACATATCTCCTTTCTAACCCTGACCATAGTTAAGTGATTGAAAAGACATTACAATCCTATTCTGACCTTAACGACAGTAATGATGTTACCAAATTCTCAATCTGGATAGCCCATAAGGCGTACCACAGAGGTATATTAATAGAGTTGGGCGCCTGGGTGAACCGATGTAAGGGGTGAGATGGCCGGGGGCCTATGATATATGTTACACATGTTATATATGTAAATATGTGCATGCAGAAGAAACTATTTTTTGCTGTGGGGGGGGGGGGGGATACATATGCTAGTATAATAAGTTATAGTACGGGGGGAGGATATAGGGGTGCACTTTAATTTAAAAAAAAAAAAGGATTCTGGCTGGTACAGTTAGAAAGACTGGGGGCGGAAGGAATTGGAGTGGGAATATCTTGACCTTCAGGACGGTCCCGATACAATGGGATTGGTTGAACTGGTATCAGTAAGGGGGTGGAAGGGTCCGGGTACAGGGGGGTGTGCGCGGACCCATCTACTAGTTAGTTGGGATGCTCCGAGAGGGAGAAATACTCGAAGTACCTCTGGGGAGGGAGGGAGGGGATGTAATTGAGTTCTTCTTGTATTTGTTTTTTGGTCTTTTTTTTTTCTCTCTTTCTCTCATTCTGGTCAAGGGCAAGGAGTACAAGATATGGCTGGTATTTTGAGAGATGACTATACCATTAAAAATTGTATCATATAACGTGAGGGGACTGTGTTCACAGCATAAAAGTGGGCATAGCGTTTTTACAAGAAACGCATTTCAGGGAGGGGTCTATACCTGTTATGCCTGGACACATGTTCAACCACTGGTACCATGCAACATCGCCTATTGCTAGAGCAAGGGGGGTTACAATTGCTTTCAAGAAAACTTGCCCATGGGCAGTGGAGTCTGTACAAGCTGACAGAGAAGGTCGCTTTTTGTTTGTTAAAGGTATAATAAATAGCCAGCGATATACATTTGCTGCGATTTATGCACCAAATATAGGGACAATTAATTTTCTTGCTAAAATATTGAAGATGCTAGAGACATTTAGGGAAGGTTGTTTGATTTTGGGCGGAGACTTCAATATTGTGCTGGATCCAAGCTTGGACACAACATCAGGGAAAACATCTCTATCCTTCAGAGCTTTAAAACATTTAAAACAACTTTTGCACACTCAACATTTGATTGATAGTTGGCGGGTAATGCACAATGGAGTAAAGGACTATAGTTACTACTCCAAAACACATAATATGTACTCGCGTATTGATGTATTTATGGTAAATCAATTCTACTTAGAAAATGTCAGAAATTGCACTATTGAGTCCATAACCCTTTCGGACCATGCACCAATAACGTTGACGCTCTCTCCGACCCAGGCAGGCTATATAGAACGGACTTGGAGACTGAACGAATCAATATTAGATAATAAAAAGAGAACCGAGGAACTGTCAGTTAAAATAAGGGACTATTTTGAGAGGAATATATCAGGTGAGGTGTCAGATAAGGCAGTGTGGGAGGCTCATAAAACGGTAATAAGAGGAGAACTAATAGCCTATGGGGCCCACATTAAGAAGGAAAGAAGGAAAGAAGTGATAGATTTGCTAGAGAAAATCAATGTACTGGAGATTAAACAAAAAAATCTTGACCCCTTAGAGATCCAACAACTAGGGAATCTTCGAGCAGAACTCGCACAATGTCTAGATCATAAAATTAATAATAAGTGTAGATACTTTGCTCATAGGTTCTATGAACAAGGGAACAAATGCGGTCGGCTACTGGCTAAACAACTTAAAAAGAAACAAGAATCTAGACATGTCCATAACCTACTAATTCAAAATAAAAAGATAGTGGAAACCCAGGCCATAGCAAAAGAATTTCATAGATTCTATGAAACACTATATAATATTCAGACATTCGAGACTTCACAGAAAGAAGATAGGGAGGACCAAAGAAGGGAGGATATACAAGAGTATATTAGGGAATCATCAATGCCCACCCTATCAGAGACAGTGACAGCAGAAATGGAATATCCAATTACAGTTGAAGAGTTGAGCAGAGCAATAGCAGCCTTGCTGATAGGGAAAAGCCCTGGCCCAGATGGCTTGACAAATATTTACTATAAAAAAAATCCTCTGAGTTGATAAGACCGTTATGCAATTACTTTAACACAATTAATGCGGCTAATCTGTTGCCTTCAGAAGCCCTGTTGGCGTACATTACTGTACTGCCAAAGGAAGGGAAAGATCTGCAGTTCTGTGCCAATTACAGGCCTATTTCTCTGCTCAACTCGGATACTAAACTGCTGGCCAAAATCCTAGCGCTGCGAATGCAAGAACATATCGGGGAGCTAGTGCATCCAGACCAGACAGGTTTTATGAAAGGACGCGAGGCAAGGGATAACACTATCAGGGCTCTTCACCTTCTTCCCTGGATGAAATATGGCCCAGAGAAAGCCCCAAAGATCGTACTATCAATGGATGCTGAAAAAGCTTTTGATAGGGTGAACTGGGGCTTTATGAGTGAAATCTTGAGAGGGGTGGGCCTGGGTGACCGCATGATGGGATGGATAATGGCCCTTTATGCAAACCCAAGTGCAAGGGTCAAAGTAAATAGTACAGTATCAGACTATCTTAACATACGAAACGGGACAAGACAGGGGTGCCCACTTTCACCATTAATATTTGCTATAATATTAGAACCATTTCTTTGTAAGATCAGAAGTAATGGGGAGATATTAGGGACGTGTATTGGGGATGTTGAACACAAAGTATCGGCTTATGCTGATGACCTATTATTCTATCTTTCAACACCACACACATCCTTAACAGCTCTTATGCAGGAAGTGGACAGATATGGGCACCTATCTAACTTTAAAATTAATTTTGAAAAATCAATACTTTTACCCAGCCATGTACCTCAAGAGATGGCAAAGACGCTGAGGAGGGCGTACCCCTTTGTATGGAAGAAAGACTCCTTGTTCTATTTGGGGGTACATATTACTGCAGATCAAAAAACATTATATGACCTTAATTATGCATCCCTAATGGCCAGGATAGTAGGGGACTTAACGAAATGGACAGGACAATACCTAACATGGTTTGGAAGAGTAAGTGCCATTAAAATGTGCATATTGCCTAGAATTATCTAAATACTACACACAGTCTCGATTAAAGTACCAGAAACCTTTTTTAAACAGATACGGAAGGCTTTTGTAGCATTCGTGTGGAATAATAAATGACCAAGGTTAGCATATGACATCCTGCGCAAGGCAGAGGGAGGAATGGGGCTGCCAGATATATCAGTGTATTATAAGGCAATGTCGCTGGTTCGAATTTTGAACTGGCGCCATGATTCCTCTAATAAAATGTGGGTCCCACTAGAAAAAACAATAGCAGGGAGAAATCTTGCAGGGGCCCCTTGGATCCCGAGTACGTCAAGAGGACTTTCGAAATGGACATCTCCCCTGACTTGGAACTCCTTGTTAATATGGGATAAGTTGAATAAAACAGGAGAGTATTCCCCCCAGGTATCCCCCCTAGCCCCATTGGAGTGATTCTCATGGTTCCCCCCGGGGGGGGGATTCCTGGGGGCATGGGGTCGGGATGGAGATACCACGTGTGTTAAATTCGCCCCGTGGGGAACCCTAGCAACCTATTCGGAGCTGGTTACAGCCCTAGGGAATATACCCACATCAGGCTGGAGGTACTATCAAATGACAGGTTTCTTTAACAAGATGAAACCTCTATTGGGATCATTAAACTCAATCACGGTGTTTGAGGGCCAGTGTGTGCGGTTGGGGGATGCGAGGCACCTGCTGTCTCAGATGTATAGACTGATATTAGGTGCCCAAAAGAGTACAGTCCCATATTTTATTAGAGAGTGGGAAAGAGAATTAAATAAAAAACTGTCAGAGGAACAAATTAAAAAAATGATTAAATCAACTTACTCTACATCTATAAGTTCATACGTTCAAGAGATGGCCTATAAATTTATGACAAGGTGGTACAGGACACCAGTAAGACTAACTCAGATGTACCCAGAGGCAGATGTCCAGTGTTGGAGAGGATGTGAGCAGAGGGGTACATTTCTCCACCTGTGGTGGGAATGCCCCATGATTAAAACATTTTGGGCATCAATCGCACCATGGATTGAGAGGTTGACCCCTAGACCTATGGAGTTTACTCCTCTATGCTTCCTATTCCATAGAACACCCTGCTCCATTAAAGCTTACAGGAAGAGTATCACACCACACCTATTGAACACAGCCAAATTATTGATCCCTAGATTTTGGAAACAGGCTGCTTGTCCAACACTAGAGGACTGGAAAAAGGAGGTTAACCGGATAATGGAAGCCGAAAGGTGGACTCAAGTAGTGAAGGACAAAAAAGGGGAATTTGAGAGGACTTGGGCAGGCTGGATACAGTGTGCACCTGAAATGGGCTGAAGATAGGAGATATGGAGGGGGAAAGCAGGGGGCATAGTGGATCCATAAGGACCCCCAGCATAGTTGCTTATGGATTAAGCTATAGAAGTATAAATAACCAAATCATGAACCTTGACCAGGACTGATATATGTTTTTTTTTTTTCTTTCTTTGGTTTTTCTCTTTTTCCCCTCCCTCTCTCTCTCTCATCGACCTCCCTAATAAATTCTGACTGCATTTATGGTGTGGAGTGAGATGTCTGCCCAGACTGGGAGACAGAGAGAGGGAGTTGAGTCGTGCTGGGGTGGAGAGGGGAGGGATGGGAGGGGGGTGGAGGATAAGGAGTAGGGCACACACAGGAGAAGAGGGACTGGAAGTAATATTAGGATAGAGATTGTACATGATCACTGCGAAGACATCACAATTTTTCATTTTATTCCCATGGGGAATACGGGTCTGTCACCTAAAATTGGGGGAAGAATAGGTCGGGAGGATCGCCTGAACGTAAACACGGGCAAAGATATCACAAGGTACAATCATTTACATTTAAACACCATGGTCACTAGTGGCCTCTTGAGAGGCCCGGGTAGAGGGGAATTAAAGAATAAACACGTGCTTTTTTTCCTTTTTTTTTCCTCTGAAGTTTGATTGTTATTTCTCAAGTTGGGGAATTAGGCCATGGGGGCAGCTATACACAACAATGGGTAATCAATACCTAACCACGAGGCATAAATAAATACACATATATATATATTTTTTTTTTCTAAAGTTTGATTGTCCTTTCTCAAGCTGGGGAATCAGGCCATGGGGGCCGCTATACACAACAATGGGTAATCAATACCGCAAGGCACAAATAAATACACATATATTTTTTTTTCTTTTTCTCCCCTGCATTTTTTTTTCTTTTTTTTTTCCCTCACATAAAAATAATAGACACCATGGCCATTAGTGGCCTCTTTGGAAGTAGGAGGGGGCACTGTTCACGGGAAAAATAAGGACAGAGTAGGATAACACACGACATAAGTAGAAAGAAAGGAGTGAGTGGGGACAGAGCAGACTTACTCCACAGCAGCCAGGGATGGCGCTGAGGGAGGGAGAGGGAATTATATACTTTTTTTTTGTCCTTATGTAAACATACAATGTTAAATGGAAATGTAAAATGTTGAAGCTTATAATAAAATAAAATAAAATTTTGATTATAAAAAAAAAATACAGTTGGCCGCTCGTGAAAAAAAGCGTGGATCCCAACAATTTGACCAACTGACCACCAATTCTGCTAGGCTACTCCATCTCCGTAATGCTTTAAGAGACATATTACTTTATAACCACGAAAAACATATTAAACACCTAAAAGCTATCAGATATGCCTTTAGCAATAAAACTGGCTCATACCTAGCTAGATGCATCAAATGGAGAGTAGCGGCTACCAGAATACCTTTCCTTAAAAACCTCAGTGACAACACAAAAGTGTATGACCCCTACTGTATAGTTGAGGTCTTTAACCACTTCAGCCCCGGAAGAATTGGCTGCTCAATGACCAGAGCATTTGTTTTGATTCATCACTGCGTCGCTTAAACTGACAATTGCGCGGCCGTGCGACGTTAAAACCAAACAAAATGGATGTCCTTTTTTTCCCACAAATAGAGCTTTCTTTTGGGGGTATTTGATCACCTCTGTGGTTTTTATTGTTTGTGCTATAAACAAAAAAAGAGTAAATTTTGAAAAAAACACAATATTTTGTACTTTTTGCTGTAATAAATAGCCCCTATTTATTTAAAAAAAAATGTTTTCCTCAGTTTAGGCCGATATGTATTCTTCTACATATTTTTGGTAATAAAAATCACAAAAAGCGTATATTGATTGGTTTGCGCAAAAGTTATAGTGTCTACAAAATAGGGAATAGATTTATGGTATTTTTATTATTATTATTTTTTTTTACTATTAATGGCGGCGATCTGCAATTTTTATGAGGACTGCGAAATTATGGCGGACATATCGGACACTTTGACACATTTTTGGGACCATTGGCATTTATACAGCGATTAGTGCTATAAAAATGCAGTGTAAATGTCACTGGGAGGGAAGGTGTTAACACTAGGGGGCGATCAAGGGGTTAACTGTGTTCCCTAATGTGTGATCTTACTGAAGGGGGATGGGACACACTATAGGAGATGACAGATAGTGGTTCCCAGCTTGTAGGAACTCACGATCTGCATCTCCTCTCCTCTCAGAACAGGGATGTGTGTTTTTACTCACACTCGTCCCTGTTCTTCCTCTCGTTCCTGCCGGTTACGTGAATCGGCACCCCCGCTGTGCAGTGGGCGCACGGGTGCCCGCTATCCTGCTTAAAGGGACCGAGGTACAGCTACGACGGTCTGCGGAAACGAGCCGACCTGCCGCAGTATAATGACGGCGGCAGGTCGGCAAGTGGTTAAAGAGTTTTACTCCAATTTATATAACCTCCAATACGACTCAAGCAAACTGAACACCCACCGAAGACCAAATTAACCAATTCTTCAACAACCTCTCCCTCCTCTTCCTTTCTGACAAACAGAGACTAAACATCTCTCGCTCCTTCACAACTGCAGAAGTACTTAAAGTAATCCAGGACCTCCCCCGATCTAAAGCCCCTGGTATAGATGGCTTCCCTAATGAGCACTATAAAAAATTTGGAAAATTTCTCTCCCCCACCCAGTAAACATCAATTCCCAAAAGAGATGCTACAAGCATTGATAACCACAATTCCCAAACCAGATAAAGACTACTCCTTACCCAGTAATTATAGACCAATCTCACTTTTAAATTCCGATCTAAAAATCTACGCAAAAGCACTAGCACTCTGACTACTGGACTTATTACTTTCTCTGATCCATCCAGATCAGGTTGGTTTTGTTAAAGGATGCCAAGCACCAGATGCTACTAGGTGTATGATCCATACACTTAAACACATTGAACTCCATTAAACACTGGTGCTTTATTTAGGATTAGACGCAGAAAAGGCATTTGACCGAGTGCACTGGGGTTACCTTAGTGCGGTACTGCAGAAATTCCAATTTTTGGTCCTATACCAGTGATGGCGAACCTTGGCACCCCAGATGTTTTGGAACTACATTTCCCATGATGCTCAACTACACTGCAGAGTGCATGAGCATCATGGGAAATGTAGTTCCAAAACATCTGGGGTGCCAAGGTTCGCCATCACTGTCCTATACTGTAGCTATCATGGCGCTTGACACGCACCCCTTGGCTACTCATCCGGAGCATTATCATCGGCATTCAATATAACCCTAGTCATGGAGCCCTAGCACACTCGGTTAGAACCTGTCCGAATATCACAGTGTTGCCTAGTTTATGTGATTATGTGCATACACCTCAATTATTGTAGTAATATGGACATATACATATCTAGATCTGAGAGATCTTACACAAAAGAGGTAGTTCCATCCCCAATACACATTAATTGATAAGGTTACATAATGTATACAAATTACACACTGGACACTATTTACAACACAATGAACAGTGTAGGTCCCCTGGCTTACAAGATATTTACAAATTACCCACAACAACCATATTTACAATACAATATAAGATGCAAGTATAGCATTAGATTACCTGTTAACTTCAGGTTGGCCCATGGTGACTGCTGTGTGTCCCCACACAAATGAGGGACTTAGCTTGGTCACAAAGCATTATATCCCCGCCCCTCCTTTTTGTACTGTGGCTAATATCATTTCCCCTAATTGGTCGCTGTACCTAGTAAATGTATATTGGGCACAGCCTGATTGGACGAGTCAAAGAAGGCTGTTGTTTACTACCCATGTGAGATGTGATCAGGGAAATCAAAAGGCCAACCTTAATACTTTAAATACTGAAATATATTTCTAATTGCAATATTATTTAAAGCTGTTAATGTAGATTTCACATAAATCCATTATGTAACAGTCAGCCCCTTGTGGCCAGTAAAAACTAAGGCCACACATCAAATAATATTTTATGTGTAATCTCCTTTAATATTTGGAACTTTTGGCTTTGCATTCTGAAAAAAAAAAACTCTCCATCTCTACAGTCTACATTTCTGTATCTCAGTAAATCAGCATTTCCAGTAAGACCACACTAACTAGGCATGTGCAGAAGTTTATAGGTCCAGTAATCTTGGGTAATGAGGAGAAATTAGGAGGCTAAATCATATAGGAGAGAACCCCTAGATGTTAACTTTTGGAAGTGATGAGTGCAGGATGACCAAATAATAACAACTAGAAAGATATCAGCGTGTGAGCAAGCATAAATGAGGTACAGAAGAAATGGAGAGAAGAGGCATTAACTCTGCAATGTCTTATCTTCCAGTAGTATAACCATAAATCACTTATAAACCCTCATATGGAGGTCCTGTTGTTTGAGTAAAGTAAATATATAAACAGGGCAGTTAAAGAAAAGTGTACGGTCACCATCGGTGTCCCACAGCTGAGCGAGGTACAAGCATGACATATTTGATGTTAATGGTGAGTACATGCAATCTTCATTTGGCCTTAATACATTTAGCTTGTTGCTTGGTCTCTCGTGTAGAAAGGTCTGGAAGAACAGTAACAGTTGTGTTTTCAAAAAGTACATTGCCCAAAATTTTGATATTGCAGCACCATTTTGCAGCCCCTAAAATAAAGTAGTTTAGCAATAAATGTTTAGTGAGGTGCTTGTAGAACTAGGGGTCTCACTGTTAGAATGTGGGCTTGTTCCACTGCAAAGGTGGAAGAGAATCAAGAGGGGTTGTCAGGAACTCCATGCCAGCTGTCAGGCTAATGCATGTGTGCATAAAAGTGCATGTTTATGGGCATAGAGACCAAACTACAAGTGTATGGCTTTGCACATGTAGACACACCACAAAGCATGTGAAGATAAAACAAATGCAGCGCTGACCTAAACAAAGTGAATATCAATAACAGAAATAACCCTTAAAGGGTAGATACGTGTAGGTACTCTACCCAGATATTCAAATGGTGAAAAGTACCAAGCTTATACAAAGCATGTGGATATGTGAAAAAATAATACACCAAAAACACATATGTGTTACAATAAAAATGTCCCATAAGAAACTCAAACAGAAGGTGAAGTCTGTATCCAATCCATAATGGACATACTGAATTCACTGTAAGATTTTGAAGGTGTTCGCGTTGTAAATCATGTGAAAAACAACAGGGATGAGTATAAAGATGTGTTCCAACGTCTCCCGTACACAGGTAGGTAATGAATACTCTTACCGTGACTCTGATGTTAATAAGCCTGGACGGGAACTCCAAGGTAGATGCTCCAATATGGATGTCACGAACCTCTCCTCCCGATATCAAAGCGGCGACGGTAGATGGTTATCCCAAAAGATGTAACTCTTTATGGACTATCCGTTGGAGATACCGCTTGGAAACACGATAAGGCAGAGGCATAAGTGGGCATGTAAACATAAGGGGATCCGGAGTCACTGTGCGGTCCGTGGGATGGATGGCTTTATCCTAGAGGATCAGGCAGTGATGGGGTGTCTGCAGAGTAATCCTGAAGCTGGCAGGCTCAGTTCCTCTTGAACTACAGAATATGTAGCCTTGGTGGTGCTCCATTTTACCAAAATGTGATGTTTTGTTGCCATTTTTCTCTTTGCTTTAAAAGCACAGTGAACATCACCTGGACTTTTGTATTGGAATTCAGGTTTTCAGAGTTGAAGTAGTAACAAAATTGTAACATAGTCTTAAATTTAGATTAGGGTAATCTAAAGTGCAATACAATGGTGTGGTAATGTGTAATGGATAGTTATTACATAATGTAAAATAAAATGTTACCCAAATTAGTTCAACCATTTTAAAACCACTTCAGGACCACCCACCACACATATACTGCGGCAGGGCGGCCCGGATGCGCAAAACGACGTACCTCTACGTCGGTCCATGCATGAGATACAGTGGGCGCATGCCGGGAGAGTGCGCGCGGGTCGGGCTGACTCGATGCCTGCCGGCCACCCGCCGTCGGGGTACAGAGAGGCAGAATGGGGATCTGCCTATGTAAACAAGGCGGATCCCCATTCTAAAAGGGGACAATACTGACATCTGCTGTTCCTAGTGATCAGGAACAGTGATCTCTGTGTTGTCCCAGAAAGCCTATCCCCCACACAGTTAGAACACACCCAGGGAACACGGTTAACCCCTTGATCGCCCCCTAGTGTTAACCCCTTCCCTGCCAGTGTCATTTATACATTGATCAGTTCCTTTTTTTACACTTATCACTGTAATAATGTCACTGGTCCCCAAACAGTGTCACTTGGGGTCAGATTTGTCCGCCGCAATTTTGCAGTCCTGCTAAAAATCGCTGATCGCCGCCATTACCAATAAAAACAACAAAAAACAGTCCATAAACCTATCCCATAGTTTGTAGACGCTATAACTTTTGCACAAACCGATCAATATACGCTTATTGTGATTTTTTTAATATATAAAATGTAGAAGAATACATATTGGCCTAAACTGATGAATACATTTTTTTTTTATATTCTTTGGGGATATGTATTATAGCAGAAAGTAAAAAATATTGTTTTTTTTTCAAAATTGTCAGTATTTTTTGTTTATAGCACAAAAAATTAAAACCGCAGAGGTAATCAAATACCACCAAAAGAAATCTCTATTTGTGGGGGAAAAAAAGAAAAAAAAAATGTTGTATTTCGCCCTCTCATCCTCGGCGTCGGATGAGAGGGCATCCGTGATAGGCGGAACACTGAACAGAGGCTCTGCTGGGAAACTGAGTGTTCCGCCTATCACGGAACAGCATGAGGAGGAGGCGTGGCATTTGAACAATGGACGCCCGCGGTTTGACTGACTCTGCATACAGGGATAAGGTATGGGATCGTCAAGGTGAGGCATCCAATGGCACAGTGAGGTATGCAATGTCACAGTGAGGCACGCAATGGAAAAGTGGGGCATGCAATGGCACAGTGAGGCATGCAATGGCACAGTGAGGTATGCAATGGCACAGTGAGGCATGCAATTGCACAGTGAGGCATGTAATGGCACAGTGAAGTGAGGCATGCAATGGCACAGTGAGGTGAGGCATGACTAGTTGGAAGGTGGTCTTCTCATACGGCGAGTATATCCCAAAACCAACATTTTAGCTGGAAAATTAGGGGGTCGCCTTTTACGCCCAGTCGCCTTATACGCCGGCAAATACGGTATGTATACCATCATTGTAAATACTCATGTACATTTTTCATGAGTTTATTCTGTTAGCGTCCCAAGTATAATGTAAAAGAAACATATTTTCTTTCAGGGTGAGATATTGAATTTTTTGATTTATCTGTAGAAATTACATAGCCCAAGAGAAGCAAATGAACAAAAAAATCATTATTCACTTTTTAACATCACGACACCAAGGACCTTAAAATAGTGTTTCATAGTCAATAAAATTGAAATAAAGACATTATCTTGGCATTTTATTAGTATAGCATTGATTTTTATTGGCAGCGTATAGAGATCCTTCCATAATAGGTACTTTGCTTGGATATTTGGAATCTCAATAAATATTTAGCTGAAACAGAATCATGGCAATGTCCAACTGACTACTTAACCTCATTGTCACTGGTCTGTTTTTATTTCCCTTGGGCCTAATAAGAAGAAATAAGCCTTAAGAATAAAGATCAGCTTAAAACAGGAGTTAAAAACTGTAAAGCAGAAAACTACTGAAAATAGTAGATCTTAAAAATACACATAACTGTATATTAATACTGCTAAATGTAACAGCATAGTGCTCAGGGCTCCCGATTGTCAGGGAGCCAGCACCTGCCAGCGTCCTAACAGCCAATGACCCAACCCCGTCCGGCACATTCAGCTGTCTGTGGGAGCTGTCCCTGTCGGGAGAACACAATGATTATTGCTAGCAGGTATAATAGCTGCTGGCTAATATTGCAAGTAAAAACCAACAGGCTGGTTGTACCCAAATTGATTGATCGTTCGACTTGGGTACATTCTGCCTGCCCATACCTGGTTCACGATTCAAACCATCTATGGCTGGCATAAGTTTTTACATTTGCTATTTGCCACAGCAACATTGAAAACAAAAAAACTCTCACGCACATAACACACCATGATTAATTTAGTGCTTGGTCATGCTCAGTAGTGGGTATAGACATGGTTAAATAGCACCTTACAGAGTATATCCTGCACACCTTTTCCATGTTCCTTTTACGCACAAAATCATCCCCCATTATTGTTTTAACCACTTCAACCCCAGAAGATTTGGCTGCTCAATGTCCATGTCATTTTTTGCGATACAGCAATGTGTTGCTTGAACTTACAATTGCACGGTCGTGCGACGTTGTACCCAAACAAAATCAACGTCCTTCTTTTCCCACAAATATAGCTTTCTTATGGGGGTATTTGATCATCTCTGCGGTTTTAATTTTTGGCGCTATAAACGAAAAAAGTGTAAATTTTGAAAAAAATATTTTGTACTTTTTGCTATAATAAATATCACCATTTTTTTTTAAAGCTATGTTTTTTGCACAGTTTAGGCCGATATGTGTTCTTCTACATATTTTTGGTAATAAAAATCCCAATAAGCGTATATTAATTGGTTTGCGCAAAAGTTATAGCATCTACAAAATAGGGGAAAGATTTATGGCATTGTTATTATTATAATTTTTTTTACTAGTAATGGTGGTGATCAGCGATTTTTATGGGGACTGCGACATTATGGCGGACAGATCGAACACTTTTGACACATTTTTGGGACCATTGGCATTTATACAGCGATCAGTGCTATAAAAATGCACTGATTACTATGTAAATGTCACTGGCAGGGAAGGGGTTAACAGTGGGGGGCGATCAAGGAGTTAACTGTCTTACCTAGGGAGTGATTCTAATTGTGGGGGGATGGGACTTTCTGAGTGAGGAGAGCGATCGTTGTTCATACTTAGTATGAACAACAGATCGCTCTCCTCACCCCTGACAGCATGGAGATCTGTCTGTTTACACTGACAGATCTCTGTTCTGTCTCTGTGTAGAGCGATTGCGGGTGCCAGCGGTTATCGCGACCGCCAGGCATGCGCATCGGCTCCGGCATTATGCCGTGGGCACGTGCACGCGCATCCTAGTGGTCAAAGGGCAAACCGACATATAGCTAAGACGGTTCGCCAGGGGAGCCAACCTGCTGCAGTATAACTGCGACAGCTGGCCGGGAAGGGGTTAATGTTGAAAATCTTACAAATGATAATTTAAAAAAAGGCAAACTCTTCCACTGCATATGCATTTCTGCACACAGATATATACATCGAACATGTTAGGAAAATGGTACATGTTACTATGACAGAGACTCAAAGCAGGTGTCATCTGCTTTCTTTATTTTACCAGATAAAATGCATTTCATTGATGAAAATTGCCATTTCTTCAGTTCAGGTAGATAACATTGATGTCTGCGGTTAGAAGATCCATAGGGTACAATAGGTGTTTGAACATGAACCAAAAGCATAATAAGAAAACTTGAAGCATAAAACAATCTGATACAATACAATCAAAGGTCCAATGAAAAGATGTGCAAACATTATAATAATGTGGAGATAGGAACGTCTTTAAATAATCTGACTTATTCAAGATAGCATGAATATACTGTATGTAAGAATAGGTATGTGGTCAATGTAACAAGGAAGATACAGTACTGTGTCGTGCAAAAGTTTTAAGCAGTTGTGAAGAAATTATGTAAAGTAATGCTGGCCATACACTATACGAAAAATCGGGCGAAAATCGGTCGTTCAGACAGTTCTTTCGTTTTTCGGACAGTTAATGGGCACAAAATCAATAATCTTTGAGACGTTTTTGAGCCGAAAAAACGAAGGACAAGTTTGGAAATGTTCTGCCGAATGAACGATAAATCGGAAGGTTAATGTGTTTCCCGTCCGAACTTTCTGCACTAGGTATATGTAAAAAAAAAAAAAAAAATTTTTATTTATGTCCACTGAACGATTTATCGGTCATTACATGATGGCACTTTCTTGTTCATACATCACGGGACACAGAGCAGCATAGTCATTACTATGTGGGTTATATAGAATTACCTTCAGGTGCTGGCACTGGCAACTTCCAAAACAGGAAGTACCCTCCCCTATATAAGCCCCTCCCATCCGGGAGTACCTCAGTTTTTTGCCAGTGTCTAAGGTGTTGGCCAAGGTTAACATGTATTCATCTGGGCTTGTGTACAGGTTCTCTGGGCCTTAGCAAGCTATTCCGGATCCGACCAAAAAAGCTTCATAGCTAAACGGTCGGTACCCGGGCCTTGCAGAGAAGAGCAGGGTTTTGCCTGTAATGCCTCTCTTAGGAGGGCTGGACCCTGGGATCCAGAGCTCTGGTCATACCCAAAACCAAGAGGCTATCTGTGCAGGGTGCTATACAGGTCCAGGGGAGTGGAATCCTTGGAAACCCGGTCCCTGAAGGTCTAGTACAATGCCTGCCGTGAGAGGTGAAGTTTGGGCTTCTGTGGACCAAACAAAGTCCTGCGGCGGGGAAAAGGTAAGTGGGGGCCCCTCAGGAACTTGGTTCTATTGAGGGGACCCCCAAGCCTAATATGTCTTTCTGCCTGTTACCTAAAGGGTATTCCCGCTAATAGCTGTATATGCCTAAGAAATCCTAGAAATGTTTTTTCATAAAGGAAGTTTTAAAAAAACTGTAAACCTGGAAATGTTTTTCATAAAGGAGGTTTTAAAAAAAAAAAAAAAAAAAGACAAAAGTGCGGTACCTGTGTTTGTCCACTAGAGGCCGCTGTGGAACGTCTTTTTTCTTGGGACTATTCCTTCCATGGTGAAAGTCCAGGCAGATGAGTGAGCTCTCTATCAGGGAAGCTGCATTCCTCTGTCATGCTGCCAAGTAGTTTCCTTCCATCCCCGAGTCCTGGTGAAACAGGGACCCTGGCTCCTCTCCCTACATGGCGCCAAGAGCGCACACGTGCACGCGCGCGCACACATGCTTTCTTTTTATAAGGTTTAGCTTCAAAAAAGGGGGCGGAGCCTGGCGGATGACGCGCTCTGTGCGCCCAGCGCTTCTGCGCATGTGCGGGCGTCCCAGCAAGATAAAAGGACTCAGTCCACGCTGCTTGCTATGGACACAGAGCATGAAAAGGAGCTGGTAGCATGGTATAGGGGCTTACAGCGGGCGGTTGATACAGGCATCCCCAGAAAGACGCATTAGTAGACACCCACTGATGTACATAGCAGCAAATGGCATTAGACTATTTCAGTAAGGGGTGTATTGCGGCTGGAATACCTCAGCTTTGAACTAAGGAATATGCCGCCTAAAAAGCTCCGAGATATACCTCTCAGGAAGTGTAGGGGGTCTCCATCGGGCTCTGAGGATCTGGAGCAGTCATCTGCACCCTCCTCCCCTGAGAAATCAGAGGTTAATACCCATAAGGAACCCCCGGGAGTGCCAGGTACTGCGGCTGTCCTCAGTCCACCTGCTCCTGCATATATAACAGAGGAGGTTTTTTCCTCAACTCTGGAGGGATTGGAGCAGAGATTGGCTGCATTGATCGCTTCTTCTCTACAGGAAAGAAAGCGCGCCAGATCTCCATCACCTCCATTAGAGTGCCTGTTGGCAGAGCAACAGTCCCAGGAAGGGACCGACCTACCTGAAGGGGATCAGGAGGAGGTTAGCTCTGTTTTTGAGGAATCGACAGTAGATGAACCATTTTCAGCATCACAGACTGAAAGATTGTGGGTCCAGACCCTAACTGACATGGTTCGATCTGCATTTAAAATGCCTCTTGTTGAACCATCAACTACTGCTGTCTCCTCATTGGGGTCGCTAAAAGCTCCCCAGGTTAATTGCTCCTTTCCAATACATCCATTATTGGAAGGACTTATATACCAGGACTGGGAACATCCTGATAAACTATTTGTTCCGCCTAAAAGGTTTCCGGTGATCTATCCCATGGAGGAAAAGTTCACCCAGAGATGGAATGTTCCTACGGTGGATGCAGCCATCTCTTCTGTGAACAAATCACTGACATGTCCAGTAGATAATGTTCAAATGTTCAAAGATCCAGTGGATAAAAAATTGGAATCTTTATTAAAATCTGCTTTTTCCACAGCAGGGGCTGTTACACAGCCAGCAGTGGCAGCTATTGGGGTCTGCCAAGCTTTAAAGGATCAAATGAAAATGGTCCTGAGGGATTTGCCAGACCAACAGGCCCAGGCTCTGGCTGATCTGCCTAGAGCATTATGCTTTGCGGTTGACGCCATCAAGGATTCTATCCATCAGGCCTCCCGCCTCACGCTGTCTTTGGTACATATGTGTAGGCTTCTGTGGCTCAAAAACTGGTCTGCTGAAGCTCCCTGTAAGAAGCTCTTAGTTAGCTTCCCATTTCATGGGGAACGCCTTTTTGGCGAAGACCTGGATAAGTATATCCAGAAGATTTCCAGTGGTAAAAGTACTCTCTTACCGAGTAAGAAGAGGTCTAGGGGTCCATCTTTTAAGAGGACTACCTCTCCTATCCCTGCGACGTCTGCTACTAAGCAGTTCCGACGGCCTCCTCGGTCAAACTCAGGAGGTAAAAATCAGGGACAGCCACAGGGTAATAAAAAGCCCTGGATCCGAAGAGGTACTAAACCAGCCTCCAAGTCAAGCCTATGAAGGGCTGCCCCCACTCAAACGGGTGGGGGGAAGACTTCAGTTGTTTGCAGAGACCTGGCGGGAGACGATCAAAGACAGATGGGTGCTCTCCGCAGTAACTCTGGGATACAAGTTGGAGTTAAAAGAGTCTCCTCCGTCCCATTTTATGTGGTCAGGCATGCCAAGAGACCCTCTGAAAAGACGGTCTCTCCTATTGGCGTTAGAACAACTATTGCTCCAAGGAGTAATTATGGAGGTTCCTATGGAAGAGTGGGGGTTGGGTTTCTACTCAAACCTTTTCACAGTCCCGAAGCCAAACGGGGACATAAGACCCATATTGGACCTAAAGAGTCTAAACAAATTTCTAAACGTCCGGTCTTTCCGGATGGAGTCGATCCGATCGGTCACCGCTGCCCTACAAGGGGAGGAATGGTTAGCCTCGATCGACATCAAAGATGCTTACTTGCATGTTCCCATCTTTCCAGGTCATCAAAAATTCCTACGCTTTGCAGTAGAAGGGCGCCATTTTCAGTTCAGAGCCTTACCATTCGGTCTGGCCACAGCACCACGAGTGTTCACAAAAATTCTGGCCCCACTGTTGGCCGATCTAAGAACACGGGGTGTAACGATAATGGCATACCTAGACGACCTGTTGTTGATGGACCACTCAGTTGCCAAGCTAGAAGTGGTAATTGTCGATACAATCAAGTATCTAGAATCTCACGGTTGGGTCATCAACCTGGACAAGTCAGCCCTACAGCCAGTGAAAAACCTGGTATATCTAGGGCTACGGCTGGATTCAGACCAGAGGAAGATTTTCTTACCTCTAGACAAGGTATCCTCTTTGAGGGGCTTGGTCCGTCTGCTTTGTGCAAAAAGACAGCCGTCCATACGCCTGTGCATGAGGCTGCTAGGAAAGATGGTAGCATCATTCGAAGCTGTGCCAAACGCCCAATTCCACTCAAGGAATTTACAAAGGGCCATATTGTCAGCCTGGAACGGAAAAGTTCAGGCTCTAGACTTCCCGATGGCTTTGTCCCCTTCCGTTCGGAAGAGTCTCTGCTGGTGGTTGATCCCCCAGAATCTCCAGAAGGGAAAACCCTTCAGCCCGATATCTTGGAAGGTGGTCACTACAGATGGCAGCCTTACAGGCTGGGGGGCAGTACTGGAGCAATGGTCTCTCCAGGGCAGATGGTCAAATGTAGTAAAAACCCTGCCCATCAATCTCTTAGAGATACGAGCAGCCCGGTACGCCCTAGTAGCCTGGACATCCAGACTCCAAGGGTCCCCTGTCAGAATTCAATCAGACAATGCCACAGCAGTGGCATATATCAATCATCAGGGAGGCACCAGGAGTTGTGCAGCCCAGAGGGAAGTAAGTCACATCCTGGAATGGGCAGAAAAGCATGTCCCATGTATATCAGCTGTCTTCATTCCAGGGGTGGAGAATTGGAAGGCAGACTTTCTGAGTCGCCAACAGTTATGCCCAGGGGAATGGTCCCTTCATCCCGAGGTCTTCCGAGCAATATGTCAGCGGTGGGGAACACCGGATGTAGATCTGCTAGCATCCAGATTCAACGCAAAGGTGGACAGGTTTGTCTCCCGGACAAGGGATCCCCTCGCTTGCGGCTCGGATGCTCTGGTGTTCCCTTGGGATCAGTTCAGACTGATATATGCATTCCCTCCGCTACAATTGTTGCCTCGACTCCTTCGCAGAGTCAGGTTGGAGAAGAAGCCGGTGATCCTGGTGGCTCCAGCGTGGCCCCGAAGGGCCTGGTACGCAGAGATCATCAAAATGTCTGTGGGGAGTCCGTGGACCCTTCCACGTCGTCCGGACCTGCTTTCGCAAGGACCGATATACCACCCTTCCTTACTAACTCTAAGTTTAACGGCCTGGCTATTGAGTCCCACATCCTAAAGAAGAGAGGTCTCTCTAACTCTGTGGTATCAACTATAATCAATGCCAGGAAGCCTGTATCCAGGCAGATCTACTATAGAGTTTGGAAGGCGTACATCACTTGGTGCGAGGCCAGAAAATGGCATCCACGTAAGTACGTTATAGGCAGAATTCTGGACTTCCTGCAGTGGGCTGTAGACAGGAAGTTTGCCTTAAGTACTATCAAGGGCCAGGTTTCGGCCTTGTCAATTCTATTTCAAAGGCCCCTGGCTATGCATTCACTTGTCAAATCCTTTATGCAAGGTGTGACTCGTATTATTCCACCGATTAAGGCTCCCATATGCCCATGGGATCTAAATTTGGTTCTGTCGGTTCTGCAGAAGCAGCCATTTGAACCTTTGCGGCACATTTCCTTGGTTCTACTCACCAGGAAATTGATATTTTTAGTAGCCATATGCTCGGCTAGAAGAGTGTCGGAATTAGCCGCCATGTCCTGTAAAGAACCATATCTGGTTATCCATAAGGACAGAGTAGTATTACGCCCTCACCCAGCCTTTCTTCCTAAGGTGGTATCGAGGTTTCACTTGAACCAGGATGTGGTTCTTCCTTCTTTTTTCCCCAAACCAAGCTCGGTAGAGGAAAAGTTATTGCATTCTTTGGATGTAGTAAGAGCAGTTAAAGCTTATCTAAAAGCCACTGCTCAGATTCGTAGAACGGATTCTCTGTTTGTTCTGCCGGAAGGGTCAGGCAGCATCAAAATCTACTTTAGCCAAGTGGATTCGACAGGTCATAATACAAGCCTATGGCTTGAAAAGTAGACCGCCTCCGTTCAAAGTTAGGGCGCACTCCACGAGAGCAGTTGGAACTTCATGGGCAGTGCATCACCAGGCCTCCCTGGCGCAAATTTGTAAGGCCGCAACATGGTCTTCAGTACACACGTTTACTAGGTTCTACCAGGTGGACGTGAGAAGTCAGGAGGATGTCGCCTTTGGGCGCCGTGTGTTGCAGGCTGCAAAAGATCCTCATGCCTGATGGCGCCCAGCTTATGTATGGTGTATCCCCCCCCTCATGTGGCATTGCTTTGGGACGTCCCACATAGTAATGACTATGCTGCTCTGTGTCCCGTGATGTATGAACAAGAAAGTAGGATTTTTAAAACAGCTTACCTGTAAAATCCTTTTCTTGGAGTACATCACGGGACACAGAGCTCCCACCCCTCTTTTGGGGACACGTATTGCTTTGCTACAAAACTGAGGTACTCCCGGATGGGAGGGGCTTATATAGGGGAGGGTACTTCCTGTTTTGGAAGTTGCCAGTGCCAGCACCTGAAGGTAATTCTATATAACCCACATAGTAATGACTATGCTGCTCTGTGTCCCGTGATGTACTCCAAGAAAAGGATTTTACAGGTAAGCTGTTTTAAAAATCCTACTATCGTTTGCGCTCACGAATGAACTTTCGTTTTTCGAAAGTTCGTTCGGACGATTTTTCGTATAGTGTATGGCCAGCATAAGAATACTTTCAAAAATATATATTTTATTTGTTTATTATTATCAATTTACAAAATGCAAATTGAGCAAACTGAAGAAAAATCTAAATAAAATCAATGTTTGGTGTGACTACCATTTGGCTTCCCTCCAGCATCGATTCTTACACTTGCACACTTTGTATACTTGCACAAAATCACAGATTTTGTAGGATTAGAGTCAGGTTTATGATTAATCAACTATATCAAGCAGGTGCTAATGTTTATCAATTTCATATGTAGGTTGAAACACAGTCATTAACAGAAACAGAAACCGCTGTGTAGGAGACTTGAAGCTGGGGAACAGCCAAACTCTGATGCAAAGTGTTGTTGTGGAAGACAGTTTCATGTCACAGGTCATATACCAAGATAAGACTGAGCACAGCAACACGGTAGTTATACTGCATCAGCAAGGCAAAGATTTCAAAGCAGACTGGGGTTTCAAGCTCTTTTGAAGAAACACAAAACAAAACAGGCAACATTGATGACTGTAGATGCAGTGGTCAGCCAAGGAAACTTAATGCAGCACATAAAACACAGATCATGCTTACTTCCTTTTAACATCAGAAGATGTCCAGGAGTGTCATCAGCAAAGAACTCATCAGCACATGTAGATAATAAACTGGACTGGAGTAAGAACACAGAAGTGCTCTATAGAAAGGGCCAGAGCCGACTCTATTTTGAGGCTGAGGTCTTTTTAACATCTGCTGGATGATGCTGAAGATGTTTTTTGAGTCTGTGGCCAGTGATCTCCTGTATGCAGTTGCATGCTGGGGAAGTAGGCTTAGGGTAGTCGACACCTACAGCCTCAATAAAATGAATCACAAGGCAAGTGATGTTGTTGAATTGGGGTTGGAGTCAGTGTCAAAGAGGAGAACAAGGTATGATCAATCTTGGACAACTCCTCCCAACGACTTCACAATACGCTGGTCAGTCTGAAAAGTACCCTCAGTGATAGATTGTTACAACCATGAGCACCAGAGAGCGACACAGGTAATAATTTTTGCCTGTGGCCATCAAATTATATAATTCTTCTCTGTGAGTGCTATATGTGAATATTGAATCTGGTTTATGATCCAGTTTTTTTATGTTGTTTTTATATTATGTTGCTATGTTACTATGTGTAATGATTTTTGGATAATTTTAGAGAAAGTGGTGTACTTTGCATGTTGGTAGTTTGATTTTCTGTTATTTTTTTGATGTTATTTATTCTATGTAGTATTTTAATAGGATGGTATGGTTGATTACAGTACAGTATTAACCCTTTTGCTGCCAGGCCCTGTGCAACACTTTTAAACTCAGCTGGCTGGACCATTTTGGGGATTTTTCCATTGCTTTTTTAAAATTTTCCTTACAGCTTTCAGAGTTTGTAAAAGACCACCACAAACCATATATTTTCTGAAAGCACATGATTTGTAGAATAAAAAGAAGGTGCAAATTTTACAAATTTCCTGCCAAATATAAAAGTGTAACCTGTATTTAGTTATTAAATAACAAATATTTGTAAATTTTAAATTGGTGCCTTTTTGCAAAATAGTGAAAATTGAACATACTCATAAATGTAAATATCCAACTTTCTCCAAAAATCTGGAGGTTTTCATTTTTCACTTATAGCTTTCAGAGCGTCTCAAAGACCCCCAAACCATACATTTTCTGAAATCACATCACCAGTAGAATTAAAAGAATGTGCTACTGATTTTTAAGGCCCCACATTATTTGCGCAAATGTTTATTAAACAAAATTTTCGCTAAAAAATACACTCGAATAATTATAAACATATAGAAACACAGCACATTTGCCAGAATTCCTGCTAAATTCCAACTAAATAAAAAGATTAACCTATTTTGAGTTAATAAATAACAAATATTTGTGAATAATAAATTGCGCCTTTTGCGAAATGGTAAAACTCAAAAGTACACAAAAAGTAAATATCCAAATTTCTCTAAAAATCGAAAGGTTTTAATCTTCCCTTTACAGCTTTCAGAGTGTGTAAAAGACCCCTAAACCATACATTTTCTTAAAGCACATGACCAGTAGAACAAAAAGACGGTGCTACTGATTTTTAAAGCCCCTATATATTTGCACAAATGTTTATCAAAACAATTTTTTCGCTGAAAATACACTAAAATCATTATTAGTAGATACAAACACAGAATGCACCAAAAACACGCATGCAGAAACTCACCCAGAAAGGATCTGGAGTGCATTTTTGTAGTGTGAACCAGACCTAAATCCACTTTAACAATCCTGATTAAAACAGCATAGAAACACCATACAGAACCACTGAGGGGGAAAAGGTTTACTCGTTTAACCAATAACCTCAGTGATTAATGATAACCTTATAATTAACATTATGGTTAAAGAGGAAATAAACCCTGATGGGTTTTACTTCCTCTTTATTTCCCTGCAAAGGTAAAGCATAATGAGCTCCTATGCATCGCATAGGAGCCCATTATTTGTCACTTACCTGAAACCAAAGCCTGTGATGTTACCGCTGTCCCCTCTGGCATGAAGCGTCCATCTTCAACCCTCTTCCTTCTGGTGCCGCGAACAACGGCTATGTGACTGGCTGGAGTCGCGGGAGCCGCGAGTCAAGGCTTGATTCCTTTATAAACAGCATGATCGTGCGCTTTCTAAAGTGCGCATGCACCGATTAGATTGACTCTCTCGTACATTGTAAATATCTCCTAAACCGGGCAGGTTTAGGAGAAATTTCCAGCACCTACAGGTTAGCCTTAATATAGGCATATATAAGGCTTAATATAAGTAAAATATATAGGCTTAATATAAGTATAGGCATATATAGGCTTAATATAAGTAAAATATATAGTATTATTATAGTATACAGTAATACAGTATACCAGATATCTCTTACCAGTTACTAGATATCTTCAGATTGCTTCAGACTCTTAGGTAGTAGGCATGTGTACAGTATATTTCTGAAATCCACGTTAATGGACATTTACTTCTTTAATTTAAAACTAACAATTTGAAAACTAAAACCCTTGTTTTCATAGTATAAAGTTATTTTGTGCCCTTAAATTACCAAAGTTATAGGGAACAATTGCTTCTTTACAGCGTTTAGTAGAGCAAATGATTTCTATAGATGTTCATTGTTCAATATGTTTTGACACATCACTGTAGGAAGAGGGGTCAATGCAGTTACAGTTGGAATCGTGCCCTTGATGCATGTAGAAGGGGTGAGATCAAGTTTTTAAACCCCTTATACTTCCCTAACATGCCAATGGAAAAGTTCTGTCTAAAAATGTACAGTACAGTTAGTAAGGACTAGTACAGAGAGCAGGGATGGTTCCTCTTTTTTCCCCTGTGGTGGCCACGTGACATCACAGATCAAAGGTGACATCATCTAGCATGTGTAACCGCTGCAGTCTGTAAATGTTCTTAAATTCCCTAAGCTCTAGTAAATACAGGGGGCAAATGGTAGCGGTATTCAATAGGGCAGCAGGGAGACATGGGAGGGTGACAATTTTGCGCTGAAGCCCCCACATCTGTAGCATCACCACTGATTTAACACAGATAACGCAATATCTCTCACCAAGGAAAGATTTCATATGTATAAAACCATGTGTTCTTTACTGTGATAGAAACATTTATTGTCTTACTAAAGTATGTCAAGACTTTCTTCCTCATTAAGTTGAACTTTTACTTTTTAATTTAATGAACTACTTTCTTTACTCCAGTTATCTGTTAATTTCACTTTACAGACTCTGAAAAGTAAGTAGAAATCCAGAGTGCATTATATATCAAGTGTCACTTTTGCCTTTTAAGATTTTTTTAAGGGCGTTTACTCTTGTGTGAAGAATTAAAATTCGTTTTATGTTATGCAGTCTAAGCAAAAAAGCCTGTACTGAGAAGCAGCTTATGGCAATATATATGTATATATATATATATATATATATATATATATATATATATATATATATATACTGTATATACAGTATACAGTTTATATATAAAGTTGTGCTCATAAGTTTACATACCCTGACAGAATTTATGATTTCTTGGCCATTTTTCAGAGAATATGAATAACACAAAAACTTTTCTTTCGCTCATGGTTAGTGTTTGGCTGAAGCCATTTATTATCAATCAATTGTGTTTACTCTTTTTAAATCATAATAAAAACAGAAACTACCCAAATGACCCTGATCAAAAGTTTACATACCCCAGTTCTTAATACCGTGTATTGCCCCCTTTAACATCAATGACAGCTTGAAGTCTTTTGTGGTATTTGTGGATGAGGCTCTTTATCTTCTCAGATGGTAAACCTGCCCATTCCTCTTGGCAAAAAGCCTCCAGTTGCTGTAAATTATTGGGCTGTCTTGCATGAACTGCACGTTTGAGATCTCCCCAGAGTGGCTCAATGATACTGAGGTCAGGAGACTGAGATGGCCACTCCAGAACCTTGACTTTATTCTGTTGTAGCCAATGAAAGGTCGACTTGGCCTTGTGTTTTGGATCATTGTCATGTTGGAATGTCCAAGTACGTTCCATGCGCAGCTTCCTGGCTGATGAATGGCAAATGTTCCTTCAGTATGTTTTGATAACATACTGCATTAATCTTGCCAACAATTTTGACCAAATTTCCTGTGCCTTTGTAGCTCACACATGCCCAAAACATCAGCGATTCACCTCCGTACCTTTCATCATAGGCCTTGTTGTCTCATCTCCAAAGTTTATGGTTGTGGTCAAAAAGCTCAATTTTGGTCTCATCATTCCAAATGACTTTGTGCCAGAAGGTTTGAGGCTTGTCTCTGTCCTGTTTGGTGTATTGTAAGCGGGATAATTTGTGGCATTTGCATAGTAATGACTTTCTTCTGGCGACTCGACCATGCAGCCCATCTTTCTTCAAGTGCCTCCTTATTGTGCATCTTGAAACAGCCACACCACATGTTTTCAAAGAGTTCTGTATTTCACCTGAAGTTATTTGTGGGTTTTTCTTTGCATCCCAAACAATTTTCCTGGCAGTTGTGGCTGAAATTGTAGTTGGTCTACCTGACCGTGGTTTGGTTTCAACAGAACCCCTAATTTTCCACTTTTTGATTAGAGTTTGAACACTGCTGATTGGCATTCTCAATTCCTTGGATATCTTTTTATATCCCTTTCCTGTTTTATACAATTCAACTACCCTTTCCTGCAGATCCTTTGACAATTCTTTTGCTTTCCCAATGACTCAGAATCCAGAAACACCAGTGTAGCACTGGATGAAAGATGCAAGGGTCTGTCAGGAGTCCAGAAACTCATTGACCTTTTATACACACACACACACACACACTAATTACAAGCAAACAGATCACAGGTGAGGATAGTTGCCTTTAATAGCAATTCAAACCCCTTTGTGTCAACTTGGCCGAAATTATCAGGGTTTGTAAACTTTTGATCAGGGTCATTTGGATAGTTTCTGTTGTCATCATGATTTAAAAAGAGTAAACACAGTTGATTGATAATACATGGCTTCAGCCAAACACTAATCATGAGTGAAAGAAATGTTTTTGTGTTATCATTTATATTCTCTGAAAAATGGTCAAGAAATTATAAATTCTGCCAGGGTATTTAAACTTATGAGCACAACTGTATAATATATATAGTGTAATATTCAGGGGATGTAGCTCCTCGAGGACCAGGTACAAAGCCGTTTGTCTTAAAGATAAATGAGTTTACTTCCAGCAGCAAACCTAAACTGCTGGAATGCAACACAAAGGTCTTCTTTTTTTCAGCACAAACATCATAAAGGAAACATAAAGAAACCTTAAGTTCATACACTGGATTTACCCCAAGGTTAGCACAGTCCAGCACAGGTTGTTTGCCAGCTCCCAGCACATGTGCAGCACTCCATCTGGTCTCTCTCTCTTCAACTCCTACACCCAACGCCTAATACTAATAGCTTCCTGTTTTATGTGCTGCTTCCTGAAGGCTGCTTAAGTTAACCCCGTAGGGTTCGGAGTGACCGTAGTCAGGAGTGGAGGTTCTTTTCCCACCCAAATTTCACTCCAAACACCCAAAATTCCAGGTCCCAAAAATGTCTCTACTAATGCTAAAAGACTGCGAGTCAGTCCTCTCCTTTACATGGCTAGCATAGAATTCCTTATCCATCTCAGGTGAGACCCCTAAGTAACCAAAATATTTCCATGAAAGGGACCACATCCCAAATTTTGGTGCCACATAGCATCCGTCCAGGACCCATCCTTGGCGTCCTGTACAATATACAGTATATACAGTATATTTCTATATATATAATCTTCAGCTTTCATCATAAAAAAGAGGTCCTTGAACTTCACTCAAGTAGCCATTCCTAGGCCTGAGAGGAGGATCTTTGAAGTATTAAGTAATGAGTCTGTTGCATGCACGTAGAAGCATTTCTTCTGCTTCTCTGTCAGGAAAGGGTTCACCCATTGGTGGTGCTGTGTGTTCTGTGGATCGTAGTACTGGTGTCCACCAGTGGGTGTCTTCTCACAGCCAGGACCTTCCGTGAAGGGTTTCACCTGCTGGTGGCACTGTTTGATCCGTGGGTTGTAGTACCGGTGGCCACCAGCGGGTGCTTTCCGGCAGTATGGAGCCAACATTATCTCCTGTGGTCAGGCGTCACCTGAGCCTGATTGCAGGAGATATGTATAAATACCCGGCAGCTCACACACACAAGTTGCCTTGGTATCGTTCCTTGTGCCCCGACCTGCTAGCCTGTTATCTGATCCCGAGACTGTATCCGATCCTAATCCTGAGCCTGTCCTGATCCTGTCCCTCCTGTGTTCCTGTGTTCCTGTTCCCTTTTATCCTTGCCTTGTGCCCTGATCCCATTTACCTTCCCCCATCTGCCTGATTCCCTGTGCATGACCCCGGCCTGGCTTACGTTTGTGTTTCTGGAACTGCCCTTGTTTACCTGCTGATACTCTGTGTATGACCCTGGCCTGGCTTACGTTTTCGATTACGGTATTCCCCATCTACTGTGTATTGTTATTTGTGGGTCACTGGTTGGTTTATTGTCACTGTTTGGTGTTGGAGCTGTTGTGTATTTATATATCACTAAACTTAATAAACATTTATATTCACTTACATGCATTTTTGGTTCTCTCTGTGCAGTCCACACAGTCTGGTCTTTTTTTTCCACAAAAAGGTTTTTATTAAGCACATAGTAAAAAAGAAAATAAGCAAACATGTCAAAATACAGAAGACATGACAGCAAAATAACAAAGTATTATAGAGGATACCAAGTATAAGATACAGTAACAATAGCACAATCGGGAGTACTCGACCCTAATCTGCAGACATACATGTAAAGTAGCTTAAGAGGGCAGGGGGGCATATTTTCTTATTCCCCCCCCCCCATACTCCCCCCCTCGATATAATCAAGGGAATGAAGGAGCGTACCAGGTCCGACTTAACTAGAGTCAAGGGCACGGCGTAGTCTGTGTAAAACAAAGTACTCACAAATGAAAGGTACCTCTATGATCATTGAGTACAGGGAAGAAAATAAAGAAGGGGTATAGGGCTAGAGAGAGGGGGAAGGAGCCAAAGAGGAAAAAAGAAAAAAAAAAAAGGGGTTACGAGAGAAAAAGAAAGAAGAAAGGAGAGAAGGCAAAAAGGAGGGAAAGCGGTAGGGGCAGGGTAAAAAATCCTAAGAGGGCATAAAAGAAGGGAGGTTAGATGGATCCGCACCCACCTCCCCCACCCCACCACCCGCCAATCCGATCAGATCCAGCCAAGACATATCAACGCTGGACCGCACACTGGAGAAACCTGTCAGTGGTCATGAAGTGGTTCCAACACGCCCAAGTAGCTGAGAATTTGTCTATAGTATCTGACGAAACATGAAATAATTCCTCCAACTCATTCATTTTTGAGATTCTCGCGAACCATTCTCGAATTGTTGGGATTTGGGTGGATCGCCAATGCACAGGGATACACAATCTAGCCGCATTGACCATATGCATGGCCAAGGATTTGTAGTAGTCTTTTTTGGACAGTGAAGTATGGTGCAAGAGAAACTGGGCTGGGGAAAAGTCTAACGTGTAAGTAGTGATATGTGTAATGAGACTGTGAACCTCCTTCCAAAAGGGTTGGAGTCTCTCACAGGTCCACCACACATGAAGCATGGTGCCTACGTCTGATCCGCATCTCCAGCACGTGTCAGGGATGTCCGGTGAGAATTTATGGAGACGGGACGGGGTCCTGTACCATCTGGTAACTACCTTGTAGCCATTCTCTTGAATGGCAACATTTAATGAGCCCTTGTGAGCATATTCATAGATAGTGTTCCAATCTGCAGTAGATAGAGGCATTTGTAGATCTCGATTCCATGAAGTTAGTCAGGCAGCCGGAGTGGAGGTCTCCAAGAGGAGGGTGTAAAGGAAAGAAATCAAGTGTCTTTGTGGAGCTTTGCGGTGACACAGGGATTCAAAGGGGGTGAGTTGTCTGGACCAAAGAGACTGGTGGGCATGAGTGGAGAGGAAATGTCTGATTTGTCTATAGGTCCAAAAGGAGAAGGAGGACGTCCGAGAGATAGATTGTAGCTCTTCAAAGGATATAGGAAGATCCTTAGAGTAAAACTGGAGGGCGAGCACGTCCTTGAATGGACGTCATCTTGCAAAAAGGCAGCAGAGTCTCCCGGAGGAAAATCAGGGTTCCCTCTTAGTGTGGTTAGAGGACTCGGAAGGGGGGCCAACGACCCCCCCAGTGAGGCCTTTCTGAACGCTCTAAGCGTCGGGTGTATGAGCGGGTGTGATGAGAGAGACCGCGGCCAATTCTTTGGTGGTAACCATGGGAGGAGGTGCAAGGGTCCAGACGAAAAAGTTTTTTCTAGGGATAGCCATGATTTTTTAAAGCCATGAATATTCCAGTCTGCGACCCTAGTTAGGTGGCATGCAACATAGTACTTCTGAAGGTCTGGTAGCCCAATACCTCCTCTAGATTTAGGTAGTGTGAGTCAGGAGAACTTAATGTGGGGGGGAGAGTTCCTCCATAGGAAGGCGGAGCACTCCTTCCGATAAGTTGAGAAGAAGCCTGACGGTAAAAGGATGGGGACTGATTGTAGTAAATAGAGTAAACGTGGCAAGATAATCATTTTAAGCAGGGCGGCACGTCCAAACCAGGAGACATTCAGGCCCATCCAATCCCCAAGGTTTTTTGGAATCTTAAGTAAGGCTACGTGGTAATTTTTCAAGTAGATGTCAGATAAGCGGGATGGGATTTGAATACCTAGGTATGTAATTGCGTCCTGTTCCCAACGGAAAGGGAAGGACTCCCTGCAGTGCATAACTTCCTGGGGAGGAAGGGTAATATTCAAGGCATGTGATTTTGTGTGGTTTATTTTAAGATTCGATAAGGCCCCAAATGTCTCCAAGTCCTTGAGGAGATTGGGTAGGGATATCCTGGGTGCCCTTAGAGAGAGTAGTATATCGTCCGCAAAGGCTGCCACCTTAAACTCCCTATCTTTAACTATGAATCCATGAATGTCCGAATTACCTCTCAACCTGTTCAGGAGGGGTTCCAAAGTGAGAATGTATATCAGGGGCGAAAGTGGGCAACCCTGTCGTGTACCATTGCTGATGGGGAAGGCGCTCGACAGGTGACCATTGACACTTACGACTGCGGAGGGGCCCGAGTACAGGGCCATTATGTATGATAGCATATGAGAACCCAAGCAAATGGCCAGGAGGACCTCTCGCATGTAATCCCAGGCCACCCTGTCGAATGCCTTCTCGGCATCGAGTGAGAGAAAGAAACCTTGTGACTTAGTAGACGTGAGCCAGTGATGTAAATTCAATGTCCGGATGGTGTTGTCCCTAGCCTCACGACCAGGAACAAAGCCCACCTGATCAAAGGATACGAGGCCAGGAACTAAGGGAATCAATCTGTTAGCCAAAATTTTTACGTACAACTTGATGTCGACATTCAAAAGGGATATCGGCCTGTAATTAGCAACTAGCGAGGGGTCTTTAGCCTCCTTAGGTATAACGGCAATATTGGCGGCTAACATTCTGTCTGGCTTGACCTGGGGAGTCGACAAGGCATTGAAAGGGGCTATGAGTTTGGAAGCAAGGATATCAATGAAAGATTTATAGTACTGGAGGGACAAACCGTCCGGCCCCGGGCTCTTGCCCGATTTCATTTGTTTCATAGCCATCTCCAACTCTGCCGAGTCTATGGGTTTCTCCGGGTCAAGTGCATGTTGGGTAGCAATTGGTGCAGGGCTACACTGGGAAAGAAAGTCTTTAATGAGTCTAAGACGTGATTCAGCCGTAGCCTGGGTCAGGCTTCCAGGTTGTAAATTGTATAATTTAGAGTAAAAGCTCTCAAATTCTTTGGCTATGTCTTCGTTCTTGACCAGAAGAGCTCCCCGAGGGCTGCGGATATGGTGGATAGTAAAGGATATTTTAGAGTTTTGGACTGAGCGCGCTAGCAGTCGCCCACATTTATTGCCCTGTTCATAGAAGATCTTCTGGCCAAGAACGTATCGTCGTCTAGTTCCCTTACCCAGTTCATCTAAAAGCAGGGCAAGAGTGTGGGTTAAGTCCTGTAAAGTGTTCTTCGCCCCATTCTGTTTATGGGATGTTTCCAGGGATTTAATCGTCCCAATGAGAGTGTTTATGTGTTCTTGCCTTTGTCTCTTAGCTTTAGTAGCCAGGGCAATCAACTCACCCCGGATAACGCATTTATGGGCTTCCCAAAGGGAAATTGGGGAGACTTCCGGAGTCGAGTTTTCAAGGAAGTATTGCCGAAGACGTGTACGGATGTGATCTATCGCTACAGTCTTAGATCTAGAGTATGTTTCAGGGAAGGACAATGTAACTGTGATCGGGTGATGGTTAGACAAAAACATTGGCTCTATCGTGGACTGATGTAGGAAAGGCAGATCTGATTGGGATAGAAGGAAGTAATCAATCCTGGAGTATTTGTGATGTGGGACTGAGAAGAAGGTGTAATCTTTATCCGAGGGGAATAAGGTGCGCCAGGTATCGTGTAAAGCCAGGGATTGAAACTGCAATTTTATCTGGCGTAACGCTTTGTACGTCAATGTAGAAGTGCCTGTGGAGGTGTCAAGTAAAGGGTTTAGGGGAACATTAAAGTCACCTCCCAAAAGTACAATGCCCGACTGGAAGGAAGCCAAGAGGTCGCAGACTTTTCTGAAAAAGCAACCTGATGGTCGTTAGGACAATACAAATTGGCCAGGGTGATCAGTTTTGAGGCGAAGGAGCCCTTAAGAAAAATATATCTGCCTTCTGGGTCTATAAGAGAATCGGTCAGTTGGAAATTGGCATGTTTGGAGATCAGTATAGAGACTCCCTTAGTCTTGGAGTCAGGGTTTGTGGCATGAATGGCTGTACGGTAGATATGATTAGAAAATCTGGGGATGGCGTCCGTGCGGGAATGGGTCTCTTGGGGTCTCTTGGAGGAAAATGAAATGTGGCTTATGCTTGGATAGGGAAGTCAAAACTTGGGATCGTTTTTCCGGCACATTCAGGCCTTTGACATTGAGGGATAGGCATTTCAGTGTCAGGGGAGACATATTAGTAGAATGTCTCGTCCTAACTCTGCAAAGGTGTATGTGTTAGGATTACTAATTTAGGTAGTGTAGCGTAAGGTTGTCAGCTAGGCGGTAGGGGATTCAGCTGGAGGGGTGGGCGCGGATCCAACAGAAAGAAAAATGTAAAAGAAAAAGGAGGGAAATGGGTAGGGGGGGTAGGAGGCGCAGCAGAGAAGACGGAAAAGGAGAGTGGAGAGGGGTATATGGTACACAACCTGAGGTGGAATCAGACTATCTGGACCACCTTAAAAGGAGAAGAGCCTAGGGGGGGTCAGCACATGTCCCAAAAGGACTGCTGTGTGGGGACAATAGAATAGACGAAAACCACAGGGTGGTTGCGAACCAGGGAACGAAAGAAAGTATATCAATATAAAATGTTGTTGGGATGGGGAGCCAACCGCTTGTGGGAAACTATGAACAGTATTTCCATTGTGTGAGAGCTCTAAGGTTTAAACAGTATGGGTGAGAGCTCGCCAAAACAGTAACACAGTAACAAATTGTAAACAGTCAGAGTAATACAATTCTAAAGTTCTACCATGGACCGGTTCTGTCCTATCTGCCCGTTGCAACAAAAAATTAGGACAGGGAGGTAGAACAAAAAAAGAAAAAAAAAACAAACAAGAAAAAAAAAGAAAAAAAAAGGAGAGGGTGGCACAAACCTGACCACGGCCTCGCTAGGGAAAAAGCATGAAGTCCACAAAAGCTGTTACCTCCGAGGGAAAGAGTTCTGTAAAGAGAGCCAGGGCTGGTAGCTCAGTGATCCGTGAGAATGTAGTGTCCAGCAAGCAGGGTTTAAGGTATAAGCAAAGACTGCAAGAGTGTGTGTAGAAAGCAGAATGCGCTACCTCCAGTGAGCGCAGGCTTCCTCCACTAGTCCAGGTGCCGGCCATGCTAGTACATCTATGGAGATAGCTGCTGGAGATGTCCTAAAGTGAGGAGAAGTGTGGACCTCCGAAGAAAAGTCCATCTTGATATCCCGGCTTCTACTTCATAGCTGGCTTTGGATGGGATCATTCAATGACTGCACAGGGCCTAGTGGAGGGTAAAGAGGACACAGAGGCGAAGAGGCAGAAAAAACAGAGAGACAAAAAAAAAAGGGGGGGAGGGGGAAGGGGGGCGAAGGGAGGCGAAAGAAGTAACTCACAAACGGCAGTCATGGCAGCGGTAGCGGCAAAGCTGAGAATTCAAGCATCCAGTTGGTCCCGTCTCCTAGCAGGAGTGGAGGGGGAGCCCGGACCGTGTTGATAGAGGTCTCGACGTGAAGCATGGGCGCTCGGAGAAGCCTGGTCAGCTTTATTTCTGCAGGATCTGTGGCGTTGGGCTTTCGGTGATGGGTTGAGAGACACCGGGAGCCATGGTTCCGCAGGGAAATAGAATGCATACCTTTCCGGAAGCTCGATGTGCGGGAGATCAAGTTGGTCACAGAAGCCTAGCAAGTCTTCCGGGGTGCGTAATAGAGCAGAGCGGCCCCTAGCGGAGGTCGACAGCCCAAAGGGGAACTTCCAGCGCTATTGTATATTTCTGCCACGCAGGGCCTCCAGAATCCGGCCCCGTTCCCTAGCTTTACGGAGGATCTCCTCCTTGAGCGGGTAGTTCACCACGCAGCAAAAAACATCCCTGGGTGGATCGCTGTCTCGGGGTTGAGGTCATAAGGCGCGATGTGCTCTCTCCATATCAATGGGAGAGTCTGCCGGGCGGGCAATTAAATAGTTAAATATGGCGCTAATAGTCTGTTGGAGGGAACCCGGGTCTATGCTCTCCGGGAGTCCCCGGACACGTATGTTGTGTCTCCGGCCCCGATTGTCGAGATCCTCGACATGTCTGTGGAGATCCAAGAGATGAGGGAGCTGGGTGTCGTAGGTGGTTTGGACCTGGCGAATGGCGGCCGCGTGTGTCTGAGTGGTTTGTTCCACGCTGTCAATGCGATGGGCTACAGCCTGGATCTCCGCTTTGAGATCCGCCATCGCCACTGTAACCGTGTTTTTAATGTCCGCTGCCACTGTTTCAAGGTCGAAGAGGCTAGGGGGATGAGCGTGTCCCGGGCTTGGGCCCTTCCCCCCCATCGAGGACATCATTGGTTCCAGGCTAGCCGAGCTCGGGGTCTGGGCCTGTGAGGCCGCAAGTGCAGCCATGCGTTGGGACCGAAATTTCTCTGGGATGTTGCCGCTTAGCTGTGTAACTGAGTCGGTGACCACTCGGGATGTAGAGGAGCTCCGGGTAGATCTGCTCATGGTGTTTCAGAGATGTAGGCTCCCCTAAAAGGCAATATTCGTTCCCGGCTCGCAGGAGCTCTCAGCTAATGCTGCCATCTCGGTATCCGTCCAGGCCACGCCCCCCCACACAGTCTGGTCTTACCAATTCTTGACAGTATACCAAGGCCATGGATTTTAATGAAATTGTTTATTATTCTCTGCTGGTGGCAGAGGATGGTAAATATTGCCGCCAGACTTTAAAAGATTGGACCAGTGACCAGCTGCTGGAAACGATCCGATCAGCTCATTCCCTAGTGAGTCAGGGCTATATGTTATTTTAAGATATTCAGCCTTTAATCCAGTTATGTGCAAAGCCAGGTTGAAATCCTAGTATGGCTGTTAGAGGATGATCCAGCTTTTTTCACTGAACATTACTCCTCTTGTTCCCAGCAGGTGTTGTCTGATTGTATCTGTTCAGTACAATCCCTGGTTAGACAGGCTGTATGTGAACCAACTTTTGTTCAACCTGTGCTACAGGCATGGTCAGATCTTTTACATTTAGCCAAGCCACAACAATTCAGCCCTGCCGTTAGACACCTGCTTTCCCAAAAATCTATCTCCCCGTCGCCCATGGCAACCTCAGCTACAGCCCAATATACTCTGCTTCCTACCAAATACCTATACTCAGTCTCTACTCACTGCATCTATCCTGCCTTCAATCCACCTGCATCTTCTCTTTCACCTGTAACAATCCCACAAAAACCTCCTCCAGCCACTGTTCCCTTGTCTCTACCGCATTCCAGCCCTTCCTTTTACCCAGTTACATCCGTTTCTTACAGCCCTGCAATTACGTACAAAGCTGCAGTGGCTAAGCCAAAAAAGAAACAAAAGTTCTTTCCAACTCACACAATCCTGCCAGTAACACAACCTGCCTCCATGCCAACCAACCTGTTCCAGTCTGCCTTCATGCCAGCTGAACCTGATGACCCACCTAACTCTACCAACCCTCTGCCTGATTTCCAGCCTGTAGTGCCTGCTACCCAGTCTGACGTCCCAGTGCCTGCTACCCAGTCTGACGTCCCAGTGCCTGCTACCCAGTCTGACGTCCCAGTGCCTGCTACCCAGTCTGACATCCCAGTGCCTGCTACCCAGTCTGATGTCCCAGTGCCTGCTGCCCAGTCTGATGTCCCAGTGCCTGCTGCCCAGTCTGACGTCCCAGTGCCTACTGCCCAGTCTGACGTTCCAGTGCCTGCTGCCCAGCCTGACGTCCCAGTGCCTGCTGCCTGGTCAGACGCCTCAGTGCCTTCTGCCCGGTCTGATGCCCCAGTGCCTGCTGCCCGGTCTGACGCCCCAGTGCCTGCTGCCCGGTCTGATGTCCCTGTGCCCAAATTCCAGCCTGAAGTTCCACTGTCAGTGTTCCAGTCTGATGTTGCTGTGTCCACGTTCCAGCCTTAAGTTCCAGTGCCAGTGTTCCAGCCTGAAGTTCTCGAGTCCCAGTCTGATGTGCCAGTGCCCATGTTTCAGTCTGATGTTCCAGGGTCCATGTTCCAGTCTGACATTCCAGTGACTATTATCCATTCTGATGTGCCTGCTGTTCAGCCTGTTGTGCAAACACCTGCTGTTCTGCCTGTTGTGCCAGCTGCCCAATCTGAAGTTCCAGTACCTGCTGCCCAGTCTGATGTCCCAGTGCCTGCTGTCCAGTCTGATGTGCCCGCTGTTCTGCCTGTTGTGCCAGCACCTGCTGTTCTGCCTGTTGTACCAGTGCCTGCTGTTTAGCCTGTTGTACCAACGCCTGTGCCTGCTGTCCATTCTGATGTCTCAGTGCCTGCTGTCCAGTCTGACATCCCAGTGCCTGCTGTCCAGTCTAATGTCCCAGTGCCTGGTGATCAGCCTGCCATCCCAGTACCTGTGTCCCCGCCTGAAGTTCCGGTGGGGCAACAAGTAGCTGGGTTATTTAAGACACAACCAACAAAGTAAGGCTACATATTTATGCCAATTTGAATGTTGGTCCTCTGTGCATAAGAAATAGTTATATTTTTGTTTTGACTAGAGGTACAACATAAGGTGGTACATAAACTACACAACAAACAACTGGATTAATAAAGGGGATACTGGTGCCAAAAGCACATTTGAATGCTGGGATGTAAATGGGAGACTGAATCTAAACTTGCAAGGCACGTGTATAATATTGATACATTTTGCCAGACAGTATTGATAAAGCAAACATTTAACATGGATAGCCACTGAGCTACACTTCAGGGAAACCAGCTAAAATCATTTTTTTAGCTGTGGTGTTTTACTAGAATGTCGCATAAAGAGAGTCAGATTGGCAAACATCTATTATGGGGCAGACCTTTACGAGATGACAAGGGAGCAAAAGTATGTTTGTATAGCATGGTGTAGTTGAAAATAGAAACACCTATAAACCTTGGGGATATCAAAGGTAGGTTCCAGATGAGAAAAACTTTTAAAGCAGCTCCTGGAAAATAACTGAGCTAAGAATCAGTGCCCATTCTGTAGCGGTGCATTGCGGACGGTTTCAACCCTTTCTCGACTGCTAGCGGGGGTTAAAAGCGCCCCGCTAGCGGCCAAAATGCGCTGCAAATCCGACTGTAAAGCAACCCTGAAAATAGCGGCGTTTTGCTGGCAACGCTTTGGGCAGCACAGTGTGAAAGGGGTCTTACAGCTGCAAGGCTTTTTGGGTATGTCTCTGTAGCAATACCCTCTTCAGGGCCACTGATTAGTTTTGGGTTTTGCACGTTACCTCTTCAGCTGCGTTGTCCAGGTAAGAAAGTCTGTAGTAATGCAATGTCCACACAGATGTAAAACCTCAAACAGTTAGGCTTTATTTTTCTTATGCAGTAAACTTTGAGAAGTAGAAGGTATAGAAGAGTAGGGGAAGGTTCAGGCACTCGCCACAAAAAAAGTTGACAAAGGTAGAAGTCCAAAGTCACTCACCACTCTCAATGTTAGAGTGGGTATTGGTCACCCGGATAGTCCCCTCTCACACGGCCTAGCATGACACACGAATTAGCAAGAGGGATGTCTCTGCCACAGACTGCCCAAGGTGAAGAAGGTCTCTGCCACAGACCTGTTTGAAGTTGAGAAATGGATAGTCCAGGAATCATCTGCCACAGGATTTCAAAGTCCCAAACTTCCAGCCTTAAGCCTCGTACACACGGCCGAGATGCTCGTTGAAAAAAACATGTCGTTTTTTTCGACGAGATTCTTGGACAAGAAACTTGTCCCGGCCGAGTGTACACACGCTCGATTCAAAGAACCCGCGGTTATTTGAATGGAGCGTACGCGGTGACGTCATCGACTACAACAAGCATGCGCTCGTCACATTCGATGCCGTCGCCGCCATCTTGGTATACCCTACCTATGCCTAGGAAGCTACCGCGCATGCGTCGAATTCATTTCGAACATGCGCGGGCTTCCCGGAGGACAGGTAAGTGTACACACACTCACTTTTCTCGTCGAGAAACAGGCTGACGAGAATCTCGATGAGAAAATAGAGAGCAGGTTCTCTATTTTCTCGTCGAGATTACTTGTCGGTTTTCTTGACGAGAAACCATACACACGAACAAATTTCTCGGCAAGACATCTCTGCCAGCAAGTTTCTTGCTGGTTCTTGCCGAGAAACTCGGTCGTGTGTACGAGGCCTGACAGTCAAAGAGCCTTTAAGCCAATCCGGCGAGCTGCAGGGCTTGTAGCCTAATGGATCCCTCCTTAATAAAGTTGCCAGGCCTCACCCGAGACAGCAGCATTTTGCCGGTCTCCTCTGGGGCAGGTCCTCCCCTGGTCCCCTTCATTAAGATGATTCCTCTCCATTTTGAATGGACAGCTTGGGATCCCTTCTCTGGATATAGGCCCCAGCCAGACTAGCAGGGCCTACTAAGCAGCGATGCAGCCTCGGGCCAACGTGGCCCCGAGACCAGGACCACACACACACACACCTCTTGCCTGGAGGTCTGCGGGGCGAGAACGAACACCAATCAATGGCGTCTGCCCCTTAAGTATCCCCTCCCAGCAGGCACAGCAGGTCGACCACTCCCACTATACCACCGCCGAGAGGGGCCACTCAATGTACCATGATCTGCCCATGTTCCAACAAGTGCCTGAGGTGGTAATGCCACCTACAGGCAAAAAGGGAAATCACTACCAGGCAAACCATAACTGAGACAGAGGCGAATTTGAGTGTCATTATCAGCCATCTGAGCCTAACTACTGGCTCAGACATCCCTCTAAATTTAAATAGCGTCCCAACCATTTGGGATGGGCGCTACATCTCTATCAGCTTTGCACATCTAGAAAGTGACATACACTCTACAATATTGAACAGTAGCTATAAGCCATAATCATTAACATTTTAAGAAACAAATGATTAAAATATATGACTCTGTGTGTAATGAATCTATAAAATATATGTGTTTCACTTTTTGAATTGATCTACTGAAATAAATTAACTATTTGATGATATTCAAATTTTATGAGATGCACCTGTATATTTAGGATTTTTGCTGTGGAACTAGTATCTTTGCCTTAGTGGCAAGCAGGGAATGAGCGAACAAGGTCTGGGTTTCTAACTTAGTGTTTCAGGTCAACAGTTTCCACACCAATGCAGGGGTCCCTGCATTGCCTTAGGTTGTGTTTCCCATGGCTATGAAGGAACACCTGCATAGTAGTAAAGTGACATGTCAGATTTCAGCTCTCCTAGGCTTCTCTTTAGCTTTAGTGTATCACAACACAGCCAAGGAAAAGACTCAGAAGACTTCCCCTAACTTTGCTCTGGATGCTGTTGCATCTGAGATCTGGTATGTGTCCTGCAGGGAACGAGGCAGAAGTTTTTTTTTTGCTAAGGATGGTGTGCAATGTGAGGGGAGTTGGTAAGGAGGAGAACATTTGTGCTGAGAAAGGGAGTTTGTTAAAAAGGAGGATATATGTGTGTATTTTACGCTAAGGTTGAGTAAAATAAAAGGAAAAGCAGACTTTCCCATCTGCTGGTTCTATTAACCAGTCCATAGGAATTGTATCACTACCTAATTAGCTAATTAGTTGTAAAACACAAGCTCCTGGCGAAACATATAATAAAACTACTCAACCCCCCACCCCCCCCCAAAAAAAAGTATCAGGTTTTGAAGCACAAATTCTCTATTTTGGAGACCGCGCATATGTTATGGGTAATTGTAATTCGCTAAGCATAAATTCATTTTCAGTGAATTCATGCAGGATGAAATATTGGTGTATACATTATTACATGTTTTATTTTAAAAGTCATGTTTTTTTGTTTTTTTTTAATTTCTACATTCCAGAAAATGGTCACCCAACCCAGCATGAATCTGTAAATGTTACACATACTTTACATTATAGGACACAAATACACTTTACATAAAAAAGAAAATATGCACTTTTGAAAGTAATATGTGGGAACTGTTTGACTTGCCAAATAATTTATTAGTGTTCATCCAGTCCATGCACCCTTGCTAGTTATATTCCTGACTTTCAAGGCAGCAGCACATCTTGATCATGACGCCATTACCAGACTGCTGAAAGGGCTTGTTACACCATGAGCTATGTTTTTCTAGATAAATTGTTCACTCACTCTGCGCTCTCTCTTTCTCTCTCTTTCACAGGACATTTGCACTCTAGCACAACATGACTGGTTCCTAATGCTAACTCTCTTGGTCCCAGTAGTGACATACAGGAGTTTCATAACAGGACTAACTCAGATAATTACACTAGATGGTGTTTGCACTGAGCCATCTTAACTACCATTACTTTTAAAAAAAAAATAATAATAATGTTTTGAGGCTGTAATATCAACATTTTTTTTTTTATTGGAGAATATATGACATACCAGTTTTAATAAAAAGCATAAATAAAAAGAATTTTCTCAGAGTTTTTTTTTGCATTAAATTTTGTTTATATATAGTAAATACACATTAATTACAATTGCAATAAAAAATAAATATATCTCAATAAGTGAAAAAATTTACACTTTTTCCATCCCTCATTTACATAACATAAATGGTTCTCAAGAAGACTTTTTATACAGCAAAGAGCTGGAGATCTTCAGTTTGTTTTTTCTTAGCGTAGCCCACATGTTGAAGTCTGGATTAAATTTATACACTGAAAAAAACAAAAGAAACAAATTAGACAAAAAAATATATATAGACAACAGGTTTTTAAGGTGTAAAACAGCCAATATTGTACACTAAATTTGAGGAAGATGGGCCATTGTGCAGCCCAATAGCATGTAGCTGTATATATTGTTAGGTAATCATTTGGCTAAAACGTATCTATCGCATAAGCTACTGTATACAAATACTCTTTATAAATTCCAACATCAACATTATTAGCAACAAAAACATGGGTCCCTCACATAGACCTAGTCACCACTAAGCATGTAAAAATATTTTAGTAGAAAAATATACTGTATTATCAGAACTACAAAATTAGATTGTTGTATTAGCATTACCAAACAGAAGTTTATTCTGTCTAATACCCCACTATTTAAGTGCTGTTTTCTCATTGCCTTGTATACATTTGGTTATAAATCATAAAAAACAATTTTCATGATTTTCTTTGCAGTCATGTGACCTCAAAGGTTGGTCTCCTCTCTTCCAACAACCAGGCTGAATCAAAGAGAGCACTAACATCACCCACCGGTGTCCTCTGCTTTGGGCATTGGGGCAGGGAAGTGAGATGATACCACCAGCTGCTCATTACAAAGGGGAGACTTTGCAGTCACCTGACCAAATATAAAAACATGAATAGAGGGTATTTACAATTTATGCTTAAATGTACCCAAGGCAATGGGAAGAGGTCATTTAAAAACGTAGGTAATGAATAGCTTTAACCTCTACTTTAAAACGTTTAACCTTTTATACTGTCCATAAAGTATTATCTATAGAGATGTGTAAATAATGGAAAATCAGCTCTTTTAGCACAGCAGACCCCATTATTCACTCTACCAGGTAAGTAAGTAAGTAAACTTCCAAAAGGAAGCCCCAGGAATGATTTATTAACTTACTCTTCTGAGTGAAGATGCAGTTGAACAGCATCTCCCCTCCACTGAGCTAGAAAGCACTTGAAACATGGACTCTTCTCCCATGTGCAGAGTAAATTCCTAATTATGTTGCTATTCAGTTATTTTTCCTTTTAAGTGAGTCTTACTAATAGAAAAAACTTGCTTCAGAAACAATATGCTGACATGGCAATTTCTGGCTCCAAACATAGCAACATCACTTACAGCAAAAGTGAGAAAACTTGATTTAAGAAATGTCTGCTTCTTTCTGAAGCTTAAAGTTTTTGGGACTGATTATATTTAAATTGCAGTACAAATAAGATAAAAATTGCAACCACAGAACCGTGTGTGCTTTATCTGTACTTCCCTTTGTATTTTTTATTGGACTCACAAACAGATTCCATTGAGATCAAAGAAGAGTACATTGCTCCAACCCTCCGAACGCTCCACTCATATGCTGGAATCAAGTGCTGGCTTGGGGTCCATCTGTCCTCCACACATAGCTTAATATAATCCAAACAAAAGGCCACACACTGATGATGTCTACAAAAGCAAAATTGTAATCAGCCGACAAGCTTCAGCAGATGTTTCACTTGATGGGCTTAAATGTAAAAGTTTCATTATCAGCCCGACAAGTGAATCATTTTGAAGGGTTGGTCCTGAGGGCAGGTCCACACGCTGAAGTTTTTTGGCTGACTAAAGTTTTGCCTTTGAAGACATCATTTGTGTGTGGTTTTTCCTTTGGAATATACAAAGATTCCAGTGAGAGCAATGTGTTTCACAAGTATAAAAAAATACATAATAAAAAGGATAGGACACGTTTATATCATATAAACTCTTAATATTATATGGCAAATTTCAAAATCATTTGTCCATTGACACTTTCCAGTTTTAAAAAGAAAATGGTGACCTTGAGTCTGATGCCGCGTACACACGATCATTATTCACGGCGGTTAAAAAAACGCCGTGAATAATGTCATTAAAAATGAGGGAACGGCTTGTTCCCCACACACGGTCGTTTTTCACGTCGTTTTTTCTCTTGTCGAGAAAAACGACCGTCTGTGGGCTCCACGGCAGTGTTTCCCTATGGGAAACACTGCAGCGGAAAACATGTCGAAAAAAACGACGAGAAAAATTAGAACATGTTCTAATTTTTCTCGTAGTTTTTAATGCCGTTTTTCTAGTTGAAAAAAATGACAGAAAGCCCACAGACTATCGTTTTTCTCGTCGAATGGGAAAAATGTCGTTTTTCCCGAGGAGAAAAACGACCGTGTGTACGCGGCATCAGACCTTTACCATTCTAAAAACATGCCATTATCTCAAATGCCCTGTACACACGATCGGATTTCCGATGGAATAAAATCCGATGGATTTTTCCATCGGAAATCCAATGAAGCTGACTTCCATCAGTCTTGCCTACACACCATCAGTCAAAAATCCGACCGTCCCAAACGCAGTGACGTAAAACACTCCGAAGAGCCGAGAAAATGAAGTTCAATGCTTCTGAGCATGCGTCGACTTGGTTCTGAGCATGCATGGGTTTTTTCCCCGATGGAGTTCCCCACAGATGATCAGAATTTTCTATAATTTTTTTTCCATTTGTAAAATTTAAAACATGTTCTATTTTTTTATACCGATGGAAAAAAGACCGATGGGGCCCACACACAATCAGTTTGTCCAATGAAAAAAGTCCATCTGTCTTTTTTCATCAGAAAAAAATTGTCCTTTTGACCACAATGGAAATACTATTTGGCATTTATCTATTTCAGGAGAAATACAACATACAGCATATCCAAAAAAGATGTACTTGCTGGCCCTGTAGTAGAACTCAAAGCATGCTAATAGGGTATTTAGTTAAAGAAAAAACTAAAATGCTAAATATAATTAGCCAGTTAAAGAGGATGTCCAGATCCAAACAAAACACATATACATTTGTAAGACCATAGTGCAGTGTTTCTCAACTCCAGTCCTCAAGGCGACCCAACAGGTCATGTTTTCAGGTTTTTCATCATTTTGCACAAGTGATTTGATCAGATTCACTGCCTTAGTAATTACCACAGCCATTTCACCTGTTTGGGCGCCTTGAGGACTGGAGTTGACAAACACTGCCACAGTATAAATACTCTACATTGAAGTACCTGCAAAGATCTGCTGAAATCGAACTTAGCTCAAAAGGCTAATGTGTTCCCCAAACAATAAAAATAATTAGCTAAAGACAACAAGTTCTGACAGTGCCAGAGTCTCTATTACTTTATATTTTCTTACTTACTGTAGATCATGTACCTGTTATGTTTAAAGCACTATGTATAGGTTGTCTGTAGGGAAATAAGGTTTTCATCTAATTTTGAATGACTCAAAGCTGCCTATGGTAATTATGCAGAAGAGGAGGAGAAGCCACAAGGACAACCAGATGTACATCTCAGTTCTCATAAAACAGTGTTCTCACACAGGTAGGGTTTTATTACTTTAAAACTGCAACACAAGGTCATAAATGGAACAATTTAGGTAAACAAATTGGTTCCGGAAGTGAAGCAGACTTTATTTATAAATCTAGAAACAAATCTAGCTTTTAAAGCTTAAAATAAAAATATTTTTTTGCACAGACTGCCATTTAGAAAGACCTCAGAATTGACAAAAATGTCATAGTCATAAATCCAGTTTTGGCTGATCAAATACAAACCCATAATGGAGATGAGTGGTATTTTTATACTTGCTAGAGAATTCCATTCATATGCTTTAAATTTGTATAGTGTATAATCTCCTAATACATGACCTACTTAAATATGGTGGCATAATAAGTACAGTACTAACAGCACAAGGAAAGCTAAACAAAAACAATGTTACATAAACTTTGCTTATACTCAATAGTGTCAATGCACAAATAAATACACAGTATTTGAATTGTTTCATTTAACTCACATTTTATAATCAATTTATATATCTGGAAAACTACAAAACTACATTCAAAAGAATTATATAACTGCTCAAACTCCTGTACATTAGTCAGCTCAGCACTAAAGACTTTGGAAGTAAAAACTGATAATTGGGTTCTTAACGTTTAGCCATTGTGACTCAGTAAGTATAATTGAACTGAAAGCTTTTGTACAGTGATGACCTTTCAAGGATTACTATAAAGCTCTGGTGACATTATGGCAAAGACTGCAGTCAGATTTTCCGTCAAAAATACAATCAAATAGACTTTTAGGCACTAGATGTGTACTATGAGAAAAAAAAAATCATCATTGACCAAAAAGGGAAAAAAATACATGATTTATACAGCGCTTCTAAGAGCTGCAGGAAGCTATTATTGAACTAAATTCTTTTGAACATCACAGCTGGAGGTGCTACACATAGTGAACCCTATTGCTTTTGCAAAAGCATTATAAATGTGTATAGAAAAATCACAATATCAAGAATGTGATTGGTGAAGGAAACATAATCTGGCAGGCATTGTAAATGCTTGAAGTAAATCTTAAAGTACTGCATGAATTGTAAAGAATTCAAAAATGGTATTTCCTTATGAAGATGTATACCAATTTATTCAACCTCATTGTAAAACTAACCTTCAAATCCACTGCATCTACTTCTGCTTTGGTTCTCTCAGACAGTAGTGCATGTTGTATTAAATGAAGGATTCCAATCATAAAACAGTTACTGGAAGTCTCTTGTTATCAAAGGAAATGGGTGCAGTGTGAGTCCAATGTTAAATGTAGGATATTACCTTCAATTACAGCAAATCTCAGCTCAGGTACTGAGATTGATCTGACAGTAATAGTGCTCATAAGTGGCACCCTGTGCATAAATAAGTGTTCTTGAGTTTTGTGAATCGTTCTGAGAACTGTGACTAATATTTGTAAGTGTGAGGAAAGAGAATTTTTTCTATTTTTATTTTCTTAGCGGAGAAACCACAAGGCTGAAATTGTGCATTAGTCGATGTCTTCAATGCTATCTCACTTTCTGGAGCTCCTGTCTCAGCCAGGATGGCAATGGTAGTCCCAGTCTATGTAGAAGTTTGGACAGTTCAATGTTGTGGTCCCGGTAATAGCTTGAGAGAAAAACTCTTGACTAAAAAATAAAAAATAAATTGTGGTTGTAACAAATCATTGGCAATACAGATTTTTTTACAGTAATTCTTGTAATCATTGAACAATTGAAAAATGCATCATTCATTAGAAATCTGCCCAGAAAAGAGTGTGCATGGTCAAAAAGCAACTCTTATCAAGGACAACATTAAAGTGCATGTCAAACCAATAACTTTTTTTTTCTAGTTTTGGATAGAGCTGTAAAGGATTAAAACTCATGTTGGGTTTTTAGTGCTATCCAGGGTTCTTTTAGAGGGATTTTAGAGGGATTTATCCTTACTTCCTCTGCTGCTGGAAGTGGTCTAGCTAGACAGGAAGCCTAGCTCTTTCTACTAAGAAAAAATATATATTTATGTCTCTGTTGCTGTTGGAAAGTTTATTTTACTTTCCATCCAGTAAAATATTGTCAGCAGACTAGGAAGTGTGGGTAAATCTTTGTAATGGAACCCCAGATAGCATAAAAAATAGGACAGGGGATTTTATTCTTTGACACTCTAAACAAAACTATTTGATTGGATATACATCATTGCATACATCATTCAGGAAATGCCTAAAGATCAAACACTAATGTTTGTGTGATGGTAGCATAGTTAGCAAACTGAAAATCAATATACACATGTCCACTGTAAGAGCTAACGTTAAATGGGAAAACAATCATTTCCTGGACAAATATTGCCCCAAGGAAAAGGGTGTTTGATAATAATACTACAGAGCAATAGGACCAGACTAAAGAAGCACAAATACCAGAAGAACATTAGCAGAGTTTTTAGTGCTATATTTTTTGAGATTTTACCTCCCTTTCTCTTTGGTGGGTATCAGATCTGGAATTTGTCTCTGTTGCTGTTGGAAAGTTTATTTTACTTTCCATCCAGTAAAATATTGTCAGCAGACTAGGAAGTGTGGGTAAATCTTTGTAATGGAACCCCAGATAGCATAAAAAATAGGACAGGGGATTTTATTCTTTGACACTCTAAACAAAACTATTTGATTGGATATACATCATTGCATACATCATTCAGGAAATGCCTAAACATCAAGCAATAATGTTTGTGTGATGGTAGCATAGTTAGCAAACTGAAAATCAATATACACATGTCCACTGTAAGAGCTAACGTTAAATGGGAAAACAATCATTTCCTGGACAAATGTTGCCCCAAGGAAAAGGGTGTTTGATAATAATACTACACAGCAATAGGACCAGACTAAAGAAGCACAAATACCAGAAGAATATTAACAGAGTTTTTAGTGTTATATTTTTTGAGATTTTACCTCCCTTTCTCTTTGGTGGGTATCAGATCTGGAATTTAAGGAAAAAATGTAGAGGAGGGAAGAGCAGTGTCTGTTGGGGCTGTGTAAATTTCAGTATTAACGAAAATGCAAATCCTTTTGCAGGTAAAACAACTTCCATGTATATATTGTTTTGCTGTGTTTACTTGTTTTCTTGGAGTCCAGCTTTACATATATAGTGTATATATGTATACAGGGCTTTTTTTCAGCTGGAACTTGGTGGAACTCGGTTCCACTACCTCTGGCTCAGGCCTTCTGCTCCCTGCTCATCACTATCATTAGTAAACACAGAAGTCCAGCTTCTGTGTTTACAAGTGACAGCTTGACTCTCAACGGCTCCTGTAGATCTGATCTCCTGAGTGGCTCCCACTGAGTACAGGATGGGTACAAGGGAGATGCAGGTGCCTGGGGTGCAAAGAGGATGCCGACATCCCCAATGGATAATCTCCCTGCAAGTGAGAGAGGTGGAGCCACAGTGTGTGGGAGGTACTAAAGCTGGCTGGGCACTTCAACTTAATACAGCAACAAAAGTAAGGTGGAAGATGGTGGAGCTTTTAAAGAAGGGGGAGAATATGGGGGAAGTAGAGGGGGTTGCCTGTACAGGTCAAACTCTGCACTCTGTGTTACCCCCCCAACTCTGCACATAATGCACTCCTGGTATTTAATGCCCCTTTAAGAACCTCCCACTGTAAATTAAATTTGACCACACCCACTATTTGATGTAGTTTGGAGGGTGTGTGTGTGTGGGGGGGGGAGTGGCTCGTGGTTGAGTTCCTGCACCTGCTTTCTGAGAAAAAAAGCCCTGTATGTATGTATATATATATATATATATATATATACACACACACAGTGCTCAAAAAAATGTAGGGGATACTTTTTAATCAGAGTATAGCATCAAGTTAATTAAACTCCTGGGATATTGATCTGGGTCAGTTAAGTAGCAGAAGGGATTGTTAATCAGTTTCAGCTGCTTTGGTGTTAATGAAATTAACAACAGATGCACTAGATGGGCAACAATGAGACAACCTCTAAAACAGGAATTGTTTTACAGGTGGAGGCCACTGACATTTGTTTTTCCCCACTCATCTTTTATGACTATTTTTCATTAGTTTTGCATTTGGCTAGGGTCAGTGTCACTACTGGTAGCATGTCTCAAGAGCATAGAGGAGATTCCAGGAGACAGGCAGTTACTCTAGGAGAGCTGGACAGGGCAGTAGAAGGTCCTTAAAGTGGTTGTATAGGAAATTTTTTTACTTTTACCTACAGGTAAGCCTATAATAAGGCTTACCTGTAGGTAAAAAAAATATGTCTTAAACCTTTACGGTTTAGGATATATTCCCCTCGCAATGAGCCGCTGACTGCAGCGGCGCATTCGCATAGGGGATTCTCGGCTGAAGGCCCGGCAGACCTTGCCGGAAATAAGTCTCTCGCACGCATGCGCGGGAGTGACGACATTGCGGCTCCAGCCACTCACAGCGCTGGAGCCGCGATACCCGGAAGACACACCGAGGGAAAATGTCATCTCCCTTGGTGTGGACCGGCAGAGATACCGACGCTTTGTTCTAAGGTAAGTATTTCATAATGAGCAAGTATGCGGTGCATACTAGCTAATTATGCCTTTTACCTTACAGGTGGTAAAAAAAATTAAAACATTTCAGGACTATACAACCGCTTTAACCCATCAGCAGGACCGGTATCTGCTCCTTTGTGCAAGGAGAAACAGGATAAGCACTGCCAGAGCCTTACAAAATGACCTCCAGCAGACCACTGGTGTGAATGTCTCTGACCAAACAATCAGAAACAGACTTTATGAGGGGGGCTTGAGGGTCCCAACGTCTTCTAGTGGGCCCTGTGCTCACTGCCCGGCACCGTGGAGCTCAATTGGCATTTGTCATTGTACACCAGAATTGGCAGGTCTGCCACTGGCGCCCTGTGATTTTTACAGATGAGAGAAGGTTCACCCTGAGCACATGTGACAGCCCTGTAACATCGTTCAGCATGACTGGCTTGGTGGTGGGTCATTGATGGTCTAGGGAGGCATATTCATGCACCCTGACTGCCATTAGGTATCGGGATGAAATCCTTGGACCCATTGTCAAAACCCTACACTGGTGCAGTGGGTCCTGAGTTCCTTCTGGTGCATGAAAATGCCTGGCCTCATGTGGCGAGAATATGTAGCTAGTTTCTGAAGGATGAAAGAATTGATATCATTGAATGGCCCTGATGCTTGCCTGACCTAAATCCAATAGAACACCCCATGGACATTTTATTTCGGTCTATCTGATGCTGCCAGGTTGCACCTCAGTCTGTTCAGGAGCTCAGTGATGTCCTGGTCCAGATCTGGCAGGAAATACCCCGTTGTCCAGCATGCATACAAGCATGTGAGTGCCATTTTGAATTGCTGCAATGATATTTTTGCAAAATGGACTAGCCTGCTGCATCATTTTTCCACTTTGATTTTCGGGGTGCCTTTGAATTCAGCCCTCTTGATAATTTTCATTTCCATCAAACGATGTGGCATCCTTTTGTTCCTAACACATTACCCTGTCCATATCAGTATAGGTATCCAGCATTATATATTCACCATTGAGATCTGATGTGTTTTCAAAGTGTTCCTTTAATTTTTTTGAGCAGTGTATATATATTTTTTTCTTTTTTTGTACTCAACACTCTGCAAACCTGGGTGCCAGGTTCCTCATTAGCCCTCTAAAGAGTAGTGTTTATAGCCTCTGACTCACTGAATGGGATCTGCTTATCTTAAGGAGAAGCAGCTCAGTAAGAAAATCAAGTAATATTTGAAGAGGAGGAATTCCACATCAGGGGGCCTGCATGAAGACTTGTCAATCTCTGTGTATTTAAATGTAGTAATGGGAAATGTGGGACAACAAAGCTCCACTAATACACTGATGATGCATGGATGGATTTTTTTCAGCAATTATAAACCAAACTCTACTATCAGCCCAAACAGTTCTCATTTTTAGACTCTTCAATTACTGCACGGCTAGTAAAACTTTATTTATTTTTTAAATTGCTTACAGGCAGTATTTCTAAAATAAAGCCTTTAGCAATCTTTTTCTAAAGGCTTATTATGTTGACAATTTTTTCATTTGCTTTCAAACTGTGAATTTTTAAAATTTTCATTTTGCTTATCATGAATGGGTAAGAGGTCTTATGGAGTCCTTTACTGGTTTGTTCAGTTAAGTTACAGATACCCCTCTCCCCAACATCCCCCCCACCACCACCAGGGCCACACCTTCTCTTTGATACTGCAGGTACAATACAACTCACTTGCCCTACAGTGTAAGACTGTTGATTTGAGATCAGGACCATGCTATATTTGGCCATCTTCATCTGGAAACACCATTGCATTTCTGGTGGTTATAATGGCTTGTATCGTTAAAGAGGAAGTAAACCCATGTTTTTTTTTTTAAAACCCTGCAAAAGAAAGGCATAATGAGCTAGTATGCATAGCATACTAGCTCATTATGAATGACTTACCTGAGATTGAAGCCCTCGAACTGCTCCTCGTTACCCTCCACCACGCCGCCATCTTGCCTCGATGTCCCGTCACTGCCGTCAGTGTATCGCCGCTCCAGCGCTGTGATTGGCCGGAGCAGCGATGACGGGCCGGCAAGATCCCATTCAGAAAACCGGCAATGATGCCGGCCCGCTAGTGCGCATGACGTCATCGGTGCTGTGTCTATAGCAAATATCTCCTTAACCGTGTAGGTTAAGGAGATATTTCTTGTACCTACAGGTAAGCCTTAATCTAGGCCTACCTGTAGGTGCAAGTTGTCTAAGTGGGTTTACAACCACTTTAAGAGCTCACTGAACCTCTTGGCAAACAGGATTACTTGAACATTAGAGGCAAATTGCTGAGTGGGTTTTGGATTATTTGTAATCTCAGTTGAAGAGAATAGTAGACAGCCAGTAGCTACATCAGTGGTCATCAACCCTGTCCTCAGGGCCCTTTCACACTGGGGCGGGCCGGTGCGGGTGGCGGTATAGCGGCGCGATTTTCAGCGCCGCTATACCGTCGTTATCACCGCGGTATGCGGCCGCTAGCGGGGTGAATTTAACCCCCGCTAGCGGCTGATAAAAGGATTAATACCGCCCGCAAACCACGGCTATTGCCGCGGTTTGCGGGCGGTATTACCGCGGTGTCCCATTGATTTCAATGGGCACCGCGGTAAAGGAGCGGTGAACACACCGCTCCTTCACCGCTGTAAAGATGCGGCTAGCAGGACTTTTGGAGCGGTCCTGCTAGCGCACCGCTTCAGTGTGAAAGCCTTCGGGCTTTCACATTGAAGAATACAGGGCACGATTTTTCAGGCGGTATAACAGCGCTAATATTAGCGCTAAACCGCCCGAAAAACGTGCCAGTGTGAAAGGGGCCTTACAGGCCAGGTTTGCAAGGTAACTGAAATACATCACAGGTGATATAATTTGCTGCTCAGTGATTGCAGTATTCTAGTCTGCATCTCTCCAAGGTAATAACATAAAACCTGGCCTGGCCTCAGTGGTCATCAACCCTGAGGACAGGGTTGATGACCACTGAGCTACATGATGCTTATGAAATTAGAAACTTGTATACAACGCAGCACATCATGATATTATAATGTTTTCTTTAATTTTGCCTGAAGATTCATCCATGCTTTATTGTACTGTATAGAATATGCATGAATCTCTAAAGATGTCAGTGCATATTGCCTAGCTTTTGTTAATCTACATACTGATCTCCATGTATTAAATCAAATCATGTCAAATCCTTTGGCAAGGTTTAAAATAGCTAGACAACTATTAACTGCAATAAGATGGGTAACCAGGAATATTGTATCACATCTACTACACTTGATAAATAAAGACTAGAATAAAGACACTTAATAAATAAATCTCTATGACTCTGTTAGAAGCAAATCATACTTTGCATCAGTTGTGAAAGGATATCATCACATTGCATTTGTATTGATGGGAGAATTAAACCATCAAATATCTTTCTCTATGCATTGCTAGCTCTAAAGCCAAAACAATGTGTTTTTAATTTTGGACAGCCAGCTCTATCTCTGCTGGGGAAAATTACTCTATATGTCTATTCTATTGGCCATTGTCACTGGCAAAGAAAGTGAGGGAAAATCCTAAATGTTGAACTGTCACTGGAATAGGAATAATGTTCTAATGGGGAAACTTGCTGTGATAACTGTCTAAAATGGGATTTTCCTTACTTTGGAAATAATACTTTTAACTGTCTGCAGGGCAGAAAGTGAAGTAAATTCCCTCCAAGGAGACACAGATATTAAAAAAAAACTGACAGATTTTAACCATTCCCTAATCGATTCAAAATGCAACAAATGATTTTGCTTTAGAGATTTAAAAAGCACATACAGGGAAACTATATCTTTAAAATCAGAAAACTGATTAAAAAAATTGATAATTTATATAAAGACAGATAAATTATATAAATACATAAATAAAATAAATATATATACACAGAACTGTTACCTCTATATCCATTGTTGGATATTTGCGACCCTTATTTTTTCCAAGACATTTTGTTTTACCACCTTCCAATAACTGGCACCAGAAGCCTTTTTCTGGACTAAACCTAGGGGAGAATATTATTAAAAATTTCAATGATTTTTAATGCCATTTTTAGGTTACTAACAGTTGACTGTTAAAGTCCTGGTTGGATTTGTCACAAGAAATCAAAATAATTTACACACAAAATTTGGGATAGTGGGCTAAGACATGAAAATCATTTAATTATATTTTCATAGCCAATTGAATAGAGGGCACAGCTAGGTAAATGCATGAATGCAGTTTAAAACAGAGCCATCAATTTGAATTGCCTACAGATGCTTAAAATTATGCTTTCACTATACTTTCCACACATCTGAATGACTACTGTTATAAAGAAAGCATTTTACGTGACCATTTTTTTTTTTTTTTTATAAAAGCTAGTTAGTGGTGCAGTATGGGTTGGCAAACACTAGTGGAAAGAGACCTAATATAAGACCCCTTTCACACTGGGGCGGTTTGCAGGTGCTATTGCGCTAAAAATAGTGCCTGCAAACCGACATGAAACAGCGGCTGGTGTTTCTTAAGTGTGAAAGCCCGAGGGCCTTCACACTGGAGCGGTGCGCTAGCAGGACCACTCCAAAAGTCCTGCTAGCCGCATCTTTGGAGTGGTGAGAGAAGCGGTGTGTTTACCGCTCCTCCACCGCTCCTTCCCATTGAAATCAATGGGACAGCGCGGCTATACCGCCGGCAATGCGCCTCTGCAGAGGCGCATTGCCGGCGGTATCAACCCTTTTTCGGCCGCTAGCGGGGGTTAAAACCGCACCGCTAGCGGCCAAATACCGCCGCAATTCCGACGGTATAGCGCCGCTATACCGCCAGCGCACCTCCTGCCCCAGTGTGAAAGGGGCCTTAGGGTTGCTAAATGTTTGGTTGTCTAAGAAGTCATGGGCAGATGTGGGACTATGCACATGCAGATACTAGGCACATTTTCCTGCAGAGTGAAACAATATATGCTGGCTTATGAGCAGGCATATGCAAATAATAACCTGATAGCATGCACTAGACTTTGTTTAATGTGTGTTCTTTTTCACTGATGGTAACTGTTGTTATAGAGAGTACATCTACCCACCTCACTGCTCAATAATTTTTCAGGGTGATAGAGGTGTCTTACAATATTTTTCATAGTGTGCTATGTTATGTTTTGCCAGCCCTTAAACTGACAATATTATTGACCGAAGCATGACTTTCTATATTTCACATACAGAAAAAACTCAGTTCACCATTTTAATGTATTTAAATGATCAATAATAGGTTTTCATCAAAACACATTGTGCAGTATGCAAAGTTCTATGTGCAGTATCCAATAATGCACAGTTGCGCTCACTGAGCATTAGTGGATACTGCACATAGCACCTTGCATACTGCACAATGTGTTTTGATGAAAACCTATTATTGATCATTGAAATACTGTACATTAAACTGGTGACTGGGGTTTTTCTGTGTGTGAAATATAGAAACTCATGCTTCTGTGCAATAATATAGTCTTAGACATGTGCACACTGAAATGTTTCGTTTCAGAATTTAGTTTTCGTCTGAAAAATAAATGTATTTAGTTACTTCCGAAATTCGTTTTTATTTATTTTGTTTTGATAAAAAATGCATTCGTCCGCAAATCCGAAATACAGTAATTAAGGTCGAATCTGTCAATTGAAGGCTTATGGTGTCTGTCGAATGTTCTAAGAAGATTCAATGAAGCAACTAAACTGTACGACGCCGCAATCGTACATTTTGGGTCGAATGCTCCGCCCACAAGCTATAATAGTAATAAAATATTTATTAATTATTATTACTAGTCAAGCAACATTAGAATTCTTCTATACTGTAGCCTATGGGCGGATCATTTGACCCTCAATGTCCGCACGTGGATATCGTATGTTTTTAGCTGCTTCGTCAAATCTTCATGTCTCTGTAATGTCAAATCTTTTCTCTCTATGTCGAATAATCTTGGACTAATAGAGTTAGGTTAGGCACATTCGACCTCAGGTTCGATAAACACAGATCGCTATTGTCACCATCATGTCGAATCTTCTATCTGTATCAAACTGTAAAAATAAAGCATTTTTTATCTCGGATCTTTCGGATTCTGCGCATTTGTTATCGTTTGTTAAAATGAACGCGAAAATCCCAGAAAATCCCAGAAATTCAGACGAAATGTCTATATTGTCTGACTGGATCACCCTTCAAAGTAGAAAACACACAATCTCTAAAAGATACACTGTGCATTCTGTTCTTACTGAACTAGTAAGAGGTATGTCGGACTTCTTTTTACCAGTTGAGTTTTACAAAGGCCAAATTAAATAATAGCCCCAGGGACCGAGCATTACCGAATCAATAGCGGAGCATATTTTCTATTACTCAATCATCTCTAGATGAGCAAATAATGAAAAAATGAATATAATTAGATTTTAAAATTTCAATGAAAGTAATAGGGATTATTTAAAATTCCTAATTCACTATACAGTATGTGAAAATATTAAATGTATATGATATAAAACATGGTATTTCATGAAACTAACAAAAAATAAATAAACTATCAAAAGACAGCTAGCTATTTCTTGTTTTAATATTAACAAGAAAATGTGCAGTCTGATGTTAGATTTTTAAACCTTACGTACAAACAAAAACAGAAATCTGTATTTCATGATGGAAAACACCCATAAAAATACAATTGTCTGTTTTGTAATATTCTTACCCTAAGCAGTTCTCATTAAGGGTCTGTCAAGAATATGCTTGCAGTTTTATTACAAGAGATCTATTTAGATAATTAAAACAAATTGAACAATAGATGGAAAAGTACTGACACATTATTTAGAAATATTCCACCAAGCAATGTTGAACCAACAGCTTTACAAAACTTTACAAAAACTGGATTTTAAATTATTAACACACAGCAACAAGTCTATTTACACAGAGCTGATCAATTAACATGCATATAATGACTGACAAGATTATATATTCCATTTTAAAGTCTGTATATACATCCAAACATTCTTGATGCGTTGAATAGAGAGGGGAATGGTTATAACAACTGCTGATTTATTTTTTTTGCCTGTGTCCTCTTGGGGAAATGTCACTTTTCAAATCTTCACGTTCTGCCCTAGAGACACACCAGGAAGAGAGAGGAAATCTCACCAAAGTGAGAGGAAATATTTTCTTAGACAGTTGCCACCGGGACAGGTGTGCTTATTAGAAGAGTTGCCCTCACCTCCTGCTCTGGGGACAAATGTAAATCTTAGAATTTCACATAATTTTCTGTCTCATTAAGAAAGATCACCAGGACAAATAGAGGGAGTGAATCTCCCCAGTGGGGGCAAAAAGAGCAATAAAATCCTGACATTGGATGGGACATGGACAGAAATAAACACGTATGTTCTAACCATTGTCTACTCTATCCATAAAGCAATATTAAAGTCTTTTTTTTTCTAAAATAACAAACATGTAATACTTACCAGCTCTGTGCAGCAGTTTTGTACAGAGCAGCCCGTATCCTCTAGACTAGGGATGAGCTTTGTGTTCGAGTCAAGCTCATTGATCAAATAATGTTGTCCGAACAAATAATGTTGTCCGAACAAATATTCAACAGGCTTCATGACACCATGCCCATCTATGACGCCAAATGGAACCCATGGTGGCTGTTGCGTCTTCAAGAATGACCTGAGATTATTTTTATTTATTTTTTGTTTAGATGTAACTCTATTTTAGTTTACTTTTTATTTTTCCCTTTTCTTTTCTGTTTGGTTTGCAGATAAAGATTTGTTAGCACACTTGTATTTATAGTCTATGACCTGGAATCTTATAGTGGTGACTTCTGTTAGTCATTTATATACTTGATACTTTTTGTGTCATTTATCATGGAATGGACTATCACCTTCTATTGTATTATCCATATACTGCACTGTAAGTGTTATGACATGCACTGTTATCTTGTACCGCAAACCTCTGTTCCCTTTACTTCAATAAAAATCTCTTAAGTATAAAAAAGTAATGTCATTTTGTCCAGGGAGAGTTCTAAACACGGGAAACACGTGCCACTTTACAGGCATGCTGTAGATACCCCCCAGGCACGATATTTAAAGGAATATTTCACTTTAATTTTTTCACTTTAAGCATCATTAAAATCACTGCTCCTGAAAAAACGTCTGTTTTTAAAACTTTTTTTTGCATTGATACATGTACCCTGCGGCAGGACCCGGGTCCCCAAACACTTTTTAGGACAAAAAATAGGATTTTTAAAACAGCTTACCTGTAAAATCCTTTTCTTGGAGTACATCACGGGACACAGAGCGGCATAGTCATTACTATGTGGGTTATATAGAATTACCTTCAGGTGCTGGCACTGGCAACTTCCAAAACAGGAAGTACCCTCCCCTATATAAGCCCCTCCCATCCGGGAGTACCTCAGTTTTGTAGCAAAGCAATACGTGTCCCCAAAAGAGGGGTGGGAGCTCTGTGTCCCGTGATGTACTCCAAGAAAAGGATTTTACAGGTAAGCTGTTTTAAAAATCCTATTTTCTTGTTCATACATCACGGGACACAGAGCGGCATAGTCATTACTATGTGGGACGTCCCAAAGTAATGCCAAATGAGGGGGGGATACACCATACATAAGCTGGGCACCATCAGGCATGAGGATCTTTTGCGGCCTGCAACACACTGCGCCCAAAGGCGACATCCTCCTGACTTCTAACGTCCACCTGGTAGAACCTAGTAAACGTGTGTACAGAAGACCATGTTGCGGCCTTACAAATTTGAGCCAGGGAGGCCTGGTGATGCACTGCCCATGAAGTTCCGACTGCTCTCGTGGAGTGCGCCCTAACTTTGAACGGAGGCGGTCTACTTCTCAAGCCATAGGCTTGTATTATGACCTGTCGAATCCACTTGGCTAAAGTAGATTTTGATGCTGCCTGACCCTTTCTGGGGCCTTCCGGCAGAACAAACAAAGAATCCATTCTACGAATCTGAGCAGTGGCTTTTAGATAAGTTTTAACTGCTCTTACTACATCCAAAGAATGCAATAACTTTTCCTCTACCTAGCTTGGTTTGGGGAAAAAAGAAGGAAGAACCACATCCTGGTTCAAGTGAAACCTCGATACCACCTTAGGAAGAAAGGCTGGGTGAGGGCGTAATACTATTCTGTCCTTATGAATAACCAGATATGGCTCCTTACAGGACATGGCGGCTAATTCCGACACTCTTCTAGCCGAGCATATGGCTACTAAAAATATCAATTTTCTGGTGAGTAGAACCAAGGAAATGTGCCGCAAAGGTTCAAACGGCTGCTTCTGCAGAACCGACAGAACCAAATTTAGATCCCATGGGCATATGGGAGCTTTAATCGGTGGAATAATACGAGTCACCCCTTGCATAAAGGAACAAGTGAATGCATAGCCAGGGGCCTTTGAAATAGTATTGATAAGGCCGAAACCTGGCCCTTGATAGTACTTAAGGCAAACTTCCTGTCTACAACCCACTGTAGGAAGTCCAGAATTCTGCCTATAACGTACTTACGTGGATGCCATTTTCTGGCCTCGCACCAAGTGATGTACGCCTTCCAAACTCTATAGTAGATCTGCCTGGATACAGGCTTCCTGGCACTGATTATAGTTGATACCACATAGTTAGAGAGATCTCTCTTCTTTAGGATGTGGGATTCAATAGCCAGGCCATTAAACTTAGAGTTAGTAAGGAAGGGTGGTATATCGGTCCTTGCGAAAGCAGGTCCGGACGACGTGGAAGGGTCCAAGGACTCCCCACAGACATTTTGATGATCTCCGCGTACCAGGCCCTTCGGGGCCACGCTGGAGCCACCAGGATCACCGGCTTATTTTCCAACCTGACTCTGCGAAGGAGTCGAGGCAACAATTGTAGCGGAGGGAATGCATATATCAGTCTGAACTGATCCCAAGGGAACACCAGAGCATCCGAGCCGCAAGCGAGGGGATCCCTTGTCCGGGAGACAAATCTGTCCACCTTTGCGTTGAATCTGGATGCTAGCAGATCTACATCTGGTGTTCCCCACCGCTGACATATTGCTCGGAAGACCTCGGGATGAAGGGACCATTCACCTGGGCATAACTGTTGGCGACTCAGAAAGTCCGCCTTCCAATTCTCCACCCCTGGAATGAAGACAGCTGATATACATGGGACATGCTTTTCTGCCCATTCCAGGATGTGACTTACTTCCCTCTGGGCTGCACGACTCCTGGTGCCTCCCTGATGATTGATATATGCCACTGCTGTGGCATTGTCTGATTGAATTCTGACAGGGGACCCTTGGAGTCTGGATGTCCAGGCTACTAGGGCATACCGGGCTGCTCGTATCTCTAAGAGATTGATGGGCAGGGTTTTTACTACATTTGACCATCTGCCCTGGAGAGACCATTGCTCCAGTACTGCCCCCCAGCCTATAAGGCTGGCATCTGTAGTGACCACCTTCCAGGATATCGGACTGAAGGGTTTTCCCTTCTGGAGATTCTGGGGGATCAACCACCAGCAGAGACTCTTCCGAACGGAAGGGGACAAAGCCATCGGGAAGTCTAGAGCCTGAATTTTTCCATTCCAGGCTGACAATATGGCCCTCTGTAAATTCCTTGAGTGGAATTGGGCGTATGGCACAGCTTCGAATGATGCTACCATCTTTCCTAGCAGCCTCATGCACAGGCGTATGGACGGCTGTCTTTTTGCACAAAGCAGACGGACCAAGCCCCTCAAAGAGGATACCTTGTCTAGAGGTAAGAAAATCTTCCTCTGGTCTGAATCCAGCCGTAGCCCTAGATATACCAGGTTTTTCACTGGCTGTAGGGCTGACTTGTCCAGGTTGATGACCCAACCGTGAGATTCTAGATACTTGATTGTATCGACAATTACCACTTCTAGCTTGGCAACTGAGTGGTCCATCAACAACAGGTCGTCTAGGTATGCCATTATCGTTACACCTCGTGTTCTTAGATCGGCCAACAGTGGGGCCAGAATTTTTGTGAACACTCATGGTGCTGTGGCCAGACCGAATGGTAAGGCTCTGAACTGAAAATGGCGCCCTTCTACTGCAAGGCGTAGAAATTTTTGATGACCTGGAAAGATGGGAACATGCAAGTAAGCATCTTTGATGTCGATCGAGGCTAACCATTCCTCCCCCTGTAGGGCAGCGGTGACCGATCGGATCGACTCCATCCGGAAAGACCGGACGTTTAGAAATTTGTTTAGACTCTTTAGGTCCAATATGGGTCTTATGTCCCCGTTTGGTTTCGGGACTGTGAAAAGGTTTGAGTAGAAACCCAACCCCCACTCTTCCATAGGAACCTCCATAATTACTCCTTGGAGCAATAGTTGTTCTAACGCCAATAGGAGAGACCCTCTTTTCAGAGGGTCTCTTGGCATGCCTGACCACATAAAATGGGAAGGAGGAGACTCTTTTAACTCCAACTTGTATCCCAGAGTTACTGCGGAGAGCACCCATCTGTCTTTGATCGTCTCCCGCCAGGTCTCTGCGAACAACTGAAGTCTTCCTCCCACCCGTTTGAGTGGGGGCAGCCCTTCATAGGCTTGACTTGGAGGCTGGTTTAGTACCCCTTCGGATCCAGGGTTTCTTATTACCCTGTGACTGTCCCTGATTTTTACCCCCTGAGTTTGACCGAGGAGGCCGTCGGAACTGCTTAGTAGCAGACATCGCAGGGATAGGAGAGGTAGTCCTCTTAAAAGATGGACCCCTAGACCTCTTCTTACTCGGTAAGAGAGTACTTTTACCACTGGAAATCTTCTGGATATACTTATCCAGGTCTTCGCCAAAAAGGCGTTCCCCATAAAATGGGAAGCTAACTAAGAGCTTCTTACAGGGAGCTTCAGCAGACCAGTTCTTGAGCCACAGAAGCCTACGCATATGTACCAAAGACAGCGTGAGGCGGGAGGCCTGATGGATAGAATCCTTGATGGCGTCAACCGCAAAGCATAATGCTCTAGGCAGATCAGCCAGAGCCTGGGCCTGCTGGTCTGGCAAATCCCTCAGGACCATTTTCATCTGATCTTTTAAAGCTTGGCAGACCCCAATAGCTGCCACTGCTGGCTGTGTAACAGCCCCTGCTGTGGAAAAAGCAGATTTTAATAAAGATTCCAATTTTTTATCTACTGGATCTTTGAACATTTGAACATTATCTACTGGGCATGTCAGTGATTTGTTCACAGAAGAGATGGCTGCATCCACCGTAGGAACATTCCATCTCTGGGTAAACTTTTCCTCCATGGGATAGATCACCGGAAATTTCTTAGGCGGAACAAATAGTTTATCAGGATGTTCCCAGTCCTGGTATATAAGTCCTTCCAATAATGGATGTATTGGAAAGGAGCAATTAACCTGGGGAGCTTTTAGCGACCCCAATGAGGAGACAGCAGTAGTTGATGGTTCAACAAGAGGCATTTTAAATGCAGATCGAACCATGTCAGTTAGGGTCTGGACCCACAATCTTTCAGTCTGTGATGCTGAAAATGGTTCATCTACTGTCGATTCCTCAAAAACAGAGTTAACCTCCTCCTGATCCCCTTCAGGTAGGTCGGTCCCTTCCTGGGACTGTTGCTCTGCCAACAGGCACTCTAATGGAGGTGATGGAGATCTGGTGCACTTTCTTTCCTGTAGAGAAGAAGCGATCAATGCTGCCAATCTCTGCTCCAATCCCTCCAGAGTTGAGGCAAAAACCTCCTCTGTTATATATGCAGGAGCAGGTGGACTGAGGACAGCCGCAGTACCTGGCACTCCCGGGGGTTCCTTATGGGTATTAACCTCTGATTTCTCAGGGGAGGAGGGTGCAGATGACTGCTCCAGATCCTCAGAGCCCGATGGAGACCCCCTACACTTCCTGAGAGGTATATCTCAGAGTTTTTTAGGCGGCATATTCCTTAGTTCAAAGCTGAGGTATTCCAGCCGCAATACACCCCTTTACTGAAATAGTCTAATGCAATTTGCTGCTATGTACATCAGTGGGTGTCTACTAATGCGTCTTTCTGGGGATGCCTGTATCAACCGCCCGCTGTAAGCCCCTATACCATGCTACCAGCTCCTTTTCATGCTCTGTGTCCATAGCAAGCAGCGTGGACTGAGTCCTTTTATCTTGCTGGGACGCCTGCACATGCGCAGAAGCGCTGGGCGCACAGAGCGCGTCATCCGCCAGGCTCCGCCCCCTTTTTTTAAGCTAAATCTATAAAAAGAAAGCGTGTGTGCGCGCGCGTGCGCGTGTGCGCTCTTGGCGCCCTGTAGGGAGAGGAGCCAGGGTCCCTGTTTCACCAGGACTCGGGGATGGAAGGAAACTACTTGGCAGCATGACAGAGGAATGCAGCTTCCCTGATAGAGAGCTCACTCATCTGCCTGGACTTTCACCATGGAAGGAATAGTCCCAAGAAAAAAAGACGTTCCACAGCGGCCTCTAGTGGACAAACACAGGTACCGCACTTTTGTCTTTTTTTTTTTTTTTTTAAACCTCCTTTATGAAAAACATTTCCAGGTTTACAGTTTTTAAAACTTCCTTTATGAAAAGACATTTCTAGGATTTCTTAGGCATATACAGCTATTAGCGGGAATACCTTTAGGTAACAGGCAGAAAGACATATTAGGCTTGGGGGTCCCCTCAATAGAACCAAGTTCCTGAGGGGCCCCCACTTACCTTTTCCCCGCCGCAGGACTTTGTTTGGTCCACAGAAGCCCAAACTTCACCTCTCACGGCAGGCATTGTACTAGACCTTCAGGGACCGGGTTCCCAAGGATTCCACTCCCCTGGACCTGTATAGCACCCTGCACAGATAGCCTCTTGGTTTTGGGTATGACCAGAGCTCTGGATCCCAGGGTCCAGCCCTCCTAAGAGAGGCATTACAGGCAAAACCCTGTTCTTCTCTGCAAGGCCCGGGTACCGACCATTTAGCTATGAAGCTTTTTTGGTCGGATCTGGAATAGCTTGCTAAGGCCCAGAGAACCTGTACACAAGCCCAGATGAATACATGTTAACCTTGGCCAACACCTTAGACACTGGCAAAAAACTGAGGTACTCCCGGATGGGAGGGGCTTATATAGGGGAGGGTACTTCCTGTTTTGGAATTTGCCAGTGCCAGCACCTGAAGGTAATTCTATATAACCCACATAGTAATGACTATGCCGCTCTGTGTCCCGTGATGTATGAACAAGAAACTTCCATACTAGCCTTCAAAATTCTCACTTTTGATTTCTGACGTTCGAGTCCCATAGACTTTAACGGGGTTCGAAAGTTTGAGCGAACTTTCGGTCCGTTCGAAGGTTCTGGTGCGAACCGAACCGGGGGGGTATTCAGCTCATCCCTACTCTAGACATGTGCGCTGTCAATAAATTTGTTTTGTTTTGTTCCGTTCCATTTCGTATTAGCCGTTAATTCGAATTTTCGTTAGATTCGCGAAATTTTTGTAAAATTACGAACATTGGTTATGATGAATTTAAAAAGCAAACCCAGGAAGTCAGCAGTGCTGACATTCCTGGGTTTGCTTTTTAAATTCATCATAACGAATGTTCATAATTGTTACGAAAAGTTAACAAAAATTCAGGGGCTCCCACCATCCCTGTGCTCAGTGTGCTGTGCTGACTTCCTCCTGGGGCTGTGCCCCTGCTGTGCTCATTATGAGGGGCTCTCACAATCCCTGTGCTGTGCTGACTTCCTCCCGAGGCTGTACCCCTGCTGTGCTCATTATGAGTGGCTCCCACCATCCCTGTGCTGTGCTGACTTCCTGGGTTTGCTTTTTAAATTCATAACAAATGTTTGTAATTGTTACGAAAAGTTAACAAACCTAACGGAAATTCAAGGGCTCCCACCATCCCTGTGCTCAGTGTGCTGTGCTGACTTCCTCCTGGGGCTGTGCCCCTGCTGTGCTCATTATGAGGGGCTCCCACCGTCCCTGTGCTGTGCTGACTTCCTCCTGGGGCTGTAACCCTGCTGTGCTAATTATGAGGGGCTCCCACCATCCCTGTGCTGTGCTTACTTCCTGGGTTTGCTTTTTAAATTCATAACGAATGTTTGTAACTGTTACGAAAAGTTAACAAACCTAACGAAAATTCAGGGGCTCCCACCATTCCTGTGCTCAGTGTGCTGTGCTGACTTCCTCTTGAGGCTGTGCCCCTGCTGTGCTCATTATGAGGGGCTCCCACCATCCCTGTGCTGTGCTGACTTCCTGGGTTTTTAACTTCATCATAACGAATAATCGTAAATATTATGACAATAATAAAACGATATTAACAAACATTCTTATTTTGTCTGAGAAATTCGGATGCTAAATTCGTCAACAAAATTTCGTAAAATTTTGTAAAATTCTGAAGCATAGCAATACGTATTTCAGATGCTTCCGAATGTACGAATTTTCGGAAATTCTGACAAATTTTTGATTCGTACGAAACTAATCACACATGTCTAGTATCCTCCTCATCTCGGGTCCCACGCCAGCGCTCCTGGCTCCTCCCTTCTGCTGAGTGCCCCCACAGCAAGCAGCTTGCTGTGAGGGCACCCAAGCAGGCACGCTTCCAAGCCGTAGCTCTGTGTGTTTATTCACACATGGAGCTGCGGCTCAGGCCCACACCCTCAGTCTCCTGATTGGCACACTTGCTGTTGCCAAAAGCCAATCAGGAGTGCAAGTCCCAGAAGAGCCAAGGCTCTTGTGGATATTGCTGGACTGAGAGGGGGATCAGGTAAGTATTAGGCGGCTGAGTGGGGGGGGGGGGCTGCTGCACACAGAATGTTTTTTACCCACATGCATAGAATGCATGAAGGTAAAAACCCTTGTGCCTTTACAACCACTTTATCTAAAAAATTCCCTGTGTTAGCTTGATCTTTTTTGTAGCATGCAACTTTGGTAGCATGCTGCTCTTGGTACCATAACATCAATGGAACTGAGCATGTTCTGATAGTATCATGGACCTCTTGGTAACATGGCAGCTGTGGAAGCTTATATGGGCCCGTAGACAACATGTAATATGACAAAACTAACGTTGCACCTGTAGTAGAATAGTAAGATGTATCTCAGGTAACCACATTTGGGAGCATGACCCCACCAGTAATGTCTCCTTGTGGAACGGAACTTCTGGTAGCATGGTATGGTAATGTGATCCCTCAATAACCACATCTAGTAGTAGTCAGATTTTGAACTAGACTTGCTTTGTAATGCTTAGGATGTTTTGCAGCTTTTGCAAGCAGTTTCTTTAGTTATAAAGAATGGCTAACTAACCACATCAGTAACTTTTGGTCTTGGGTCATATCTTGGTAACATGACATCTCTTATAAGTTTTTCAACCCAACAAAATTGGCCCCATGGTAACATCTCTCATTCTTTTTCTGAAAACAAGTGAACCAAGCTCATGCGTTCATCTTGACTCATGGGGCTGATCTGCTAAACTTGCTTTGTTTTTTCCGTTCATTTTCATATTACTGTTTTTATAATCATAAGTGTAAAAAAGTGTTGCTACCCCCCCCCCCCCCAAATAGTACTTGTCTACCCCAACAGGCATATGCAAACATGTGGGTCCACAGCTTATTTACAACAGAGGGATGCCCAATAAAAAAGGTTTCCTTTCATATAACACAAATTTATCACCACTGACTTAATCTGTAGCATACGTAAGATGGCCAAATTACAATCTATAAAATAGCATGCTGCAATATACAGTTACATTTTTGATGTTAGAGTTTGCTCATTTAAAATTATTTTGCTTTTGGTAGTGTAGTGGGTGCCGCGCAACACACACCACCTGCTGGCCGCCACCGAGACTGACACAAACACTGGGTGCCTTCGGCCAAGCATGGCTCAGGGGTTAGGTTTACACCCCACACTATATAAGGCTGCTTACACAGCGGCCGTATATAGTATTTATGAATAGAGATTAGGCGGGGTATTTAATGTAGTGTGTGGTCAGTCAACTTAATGAATATAACAGTGTAAGGCAGAGTATATATGTCAGTGTATTGTAGAGTATATAACAGTGTAGGGCAGAGTATATAACAGTGTAGGGCAGAGTATATAGTACAGTGTAGGGCAGAGTATATATCACAGTGTACTGCGTAGTATATAGAACAGTGAAGGGCAGAGTATATAACACAGCATACTGCGGAGTATATAGCACAGTGTAGGACAGAGTATATAGCATAGTGTACCGCAGAGTATATAGTACAGTCTAGGGCAGAGTATATAACACAGTGTATAGAGTGTGTAGAGTATATAACACAGTGTATAGAGTGTGTAGAGTATATATTCATTGTACCCCCACCTATTTATCAAAAAAGTGTCCCGCGATGTCCATCCATCTTCAATCACTCACGGATCCGAAAAATAGAAACAATTAAAAAGCTCTGCCTTGATGGGAGGCCTCCCACCGACTGCTATCTCTTGGCTGTGACCGCTGTTATATAGGCAAGAACGGGCCACCGGGTGATGTAACAGAGTGACCCCGCCCCCTTCTGACAATTTGTGACATCAGAGGGGGGCGGGGTCATCCGGTTGTGTCAGTGGGTGGCCCTACCCTTGTCTATATAACAACTGTCAAAGCCAAAAGACAGCAGTCCCATGGAGGCAGAGTTTTTTCATTCTTTTTTTTTCTATTTTTCGGCTCCATCGGGCGTGATTGAAGATGGATGTACATCGCGGGACAATTTTTTTTCTTTTTTAATAAAGGAATTGTTAAAAGCTGTCTGTTGTGGTTTTTACTTTTTGACACTTTTTTGGTGAATGGGTAGGGGAACAATGTACCCGATACCCATTCACATGTGGGAGGGGTCGGATCTGGGGACCCCCTTGTTAGAGGGGGCGTCCAGATTACGATAAGCCAGGGTTGTCGGGAAGAGGCTCTTGTCCCCATCAACACGGGGACAAGGTTCTTTGGGGGGACCCCAAAGCACCTCCCATGTTGAGGGCATGTAGCCTGGTATGGTTCAGGAAGGGGGCGCTCGCTCGCCCCCCTATCCTGACCTCCAGGTTGCATGCTCGAATAAGGGTCTGTTATGGATTTTGGGGGGACATCCACGCCAACTTTTTTTAAAATTTTGGCATGGTGTTCCCCTTGAAATCCATATCAGACTGAAGGGCCTGGTATGGACTGGAAGGGGGAATCGCACGCCATTTTTTTCCTTAATTTTTCATCTATACTGCTGGTAGGCGGCAATACATTACAGCCGCAAGCAAGTTTAAATGACATATTTTCCTTTAGAAATGTCATTTTGCTGCGGGACTGTTCTACACATCGCACAGATGCACTACTTTACAGGTAGACTAAGGGTACCCCCAGACATGATACTTAAAGGACTATTTAATTTTTATTGTTTCACTTTAAGCATTATTAAAATCACTGCTCCTGAAAAAACAACATTCCATTGATACATGTCCCCTAGGGCAGTACCCGGGTCCCCATATACTTTTTATGGCAATAACTTGCATATAAGCCTTTAAAATTAGCAATTTTGATTTTTCATGTTCGGACTTTAATAGGGTTTGCATGTTCACTAGAACTTTATGCCTGTTCGCAGTGTTCTGTTGCGAACCGAATCTGGGGGTGTTCGGAACCATCCGTAGTCATTATTTCACAGCTGATTTGCTTAAGTTATATTTGTCTATTATTCAGTTATGCTGCTACCATTTGTTCCTGAGACTGTTCTTAGGGTTGAGAGGCAGAGTACAGAACCAAATATACTCAAGCTGCTTCTTGTGGGATAGCTTTACACTTGGGGGCTCGTCTGGGATACCTTTACTCTGCAATCAACTCCTCAAGACAGCACCCCTACAAGCACCAAGATGGATCCTGCTGCTGTGACCCAGTGCTGTGGTGAAGAAGGTACCCGCCCATGGTCAAGTGTAATGATGGAGCTCCCTAGGGAGGCCTGCACTGAAGAGCAGGTCAGCCAGGTGGTGAAGATGTTGATGTCAGACAGGAAGGTGTGGGTGATTGATGTCAGACCAGATCCAAGGACCTCTCACACAGATGCACTACTAGAGTGGAAACAAGGAATCCCTGACAGTTTCCGAGGGACCAGTGTTGAGTTAACTGAAGACTCGTCTAATCCAGCCAAGCACACCAGACATGTGTCTAGCAAGTTCTAGCCAAGCTGAGGCGGCCACAAAATAATAAGTCCCTTCCACGACACTCTTGGACATGACTTGGCTGGAGTTTTTCGCTGCCCTGGGAGACTTTGTGTCAAAATGCCAGAGGGATATGCCAACGTACTCTGGAACTGGGTACCAAAAACTCAGGGCCTTTTCTGGAAGACAACCAGTGCCTACAGGAGAGGACAACTTTGAAGAGTGTCTGGAGCAGGCCACACAAGCCCTAAATGAATGGGATATACCTAAGGCCCACAAGAAGCAGATATTTACAGAGTTTAAGGATCCCTGCCTCAGAAGCTATCCACAATCTGAAGCTCAGCAAGAAAGAGTGTGTTGTTCAATACTACCTGAATATTCTGCAGAATGTATTTGGGTGCACTGAGAAGGTGTCTGACCTCATGTGCCAGTTAAAGCATACTTACCAGAATGAAGGGGAGAAGTTATCCAACTATGTGAGGCGTTTGGATAAGATACTGCATCAAATCTTACAGAAGAAAGGTTTAGATCCCCGGAAAGTGGATGAGGTCTGTGCACAGCAGGTGCAACCTTTAGCCCCCTTTTACCATCCAGTTGAGAGCCAGACGAGATGGTGGTATCCTGAAGTATCCTGATCTGATCTGGATTGTGCAGGAAGAGGAAACCATGCTGGAGAGCAAGAAGAAGGGCCGGAGGTCGGAGTCTGTTGTCAGGGTGGCCAGTACAGCCGATGGTGACCCAGATATCAAGCTTCTGAAGATTCAGGTGTCCCAGCTAATAGAGATGATGACCGGGCAATCGAGTCAAGTCAGTCAAGTTGTCAAAGTGGACACAGTCACCACCCCCAGGTTGTGCAAAGAAGCAGAGCAGTTAGACATCAAGTCTGAAATAGCCACATTAAAGATACAGATATCCCAGATGATGGAAATTATGAACCTGCTGGCAGTGAAACTCACTGAGTTGTCCGGCGAGGATGTTACAGGGCCTAATGTACCTCCAGCCTTGCCTGCTGCCTTGAGCAAGAGGCCAATGAACCAAGAGGTCTGCATAAAATGTGGCGGTGTAGGTCATTACCAGTGAAAATGCCCAAGTCTTCTGAAAAGGGTAGAAGGTTGGTGGAGACCACAGAAGAGAACTGAAGGGTACCGCATTAGATTGCCTGTCAGGTTTCAAGCCATCTCAGTTACTTCAGCTATCCCCCAGCCAATATTTGACACAAGGGTGGAGAGAAGGCCTGGGCCTTAAAGAAGAACCTTTCCTGATACTGCAAGTGAATGACTGGGGACAACTGCAGTCGTATTAACTTATGCTGTTTTAGTGAGAAATGTCTACCAACTTTCAAAATGTCACCAGAAACCGCATTTCGAGCACCATGAGAGAAAAAAGGTGCAGGTGCAGTCAGCCAAACCTGCTACTTTGAATGGTTCTACCAAACTTCCTGTCAAGTTGGTAGGCCCCTTGTCTGTGGTAACTGTCTTAGTTGAAGGAATCTACACAAAAGCCCGTCTTGACTCAGGTGCTCAGGTTACTTTGCTGACTAGAGACCTTTATGAAAAATATCTGTTGTACATACCCCTGCAGAAGTTGAAAGACATAGAGATCCAGGGTTTTTGGGCGGAGGATTACCCTTGTGACGGTTATCTGAAAATCAAGTTTTAATGTGATCTATTAAGGGCTGGACAGCCTCGGAACTTCAACACACTGGCCATTGTGTGTCCTCAGTTACCAGAGTCCATAGGAAGTTCTTTGATCGTAGGAACCAACACAGATCTGGTGAAATGGTTGTTAGCTCCTGTTGTCCCCAGATGTGATTCCTTATCTTCCCTGCCAGCAGCAGAACCCAAAGACTCTCACTCCCCTGTAGTGGAAGAGGAAGAAGCTGATCTGCAGAAACAGAAATAGTTGTGCAGGAAGAAGAGACTAGTGAGATTACAATGCCTGAACTTAGGGAAGACAGAGAGTGAGGTGTTATTCGCCCACCCAAGGGACTGAGTCATGATGTGTTGGATGAGAGCTCCAAAGAAGTTATCCTCAGCTCTCAGAGGATTAATGATATGCCTGACCTTTCCAGCGCAGATTTGGTGAAGGGCGATCCCAACTCACCCCCTGGCACAACTGGAAGGGCCATCCCAATAAAGGTGGTTTGTGGACAGGACAACCCCCCCCCATCGTATGACAATTGGTGGGAGATTTCTCTGTCAGCTTTGTGCCATGAAATAAGCTGTTTATGTCTGAGCTCTGGTTTATGTAAATGTTTGCATTGTTGTTTGCAGAAACCTGTTTTCTCCACGTGTATTCTGAAAACATGTAACAGACTCAAGACTTTGCCATCTTTGGAGGTCCAAAGGTTCTTTGGTGGGGGACAGTGTAGAAGGTGCCGCTCAACCCGCCTGCGGCCATGAACCTTCCGCCAGCTGCCGTCAGGACTGACACAAACATTGACAGGCTCCCTGCAGGGAAAGCGTGCCTGTTAGCAGTTGCGGGGGAATTTCCCCCTCCCTCGCCTCCTCTCACTGTGCAGTAAGTAAGAGACATTCACAGACTCAGCAGCCTGATCTATTCCTTTCACTGCTTCCTCATTAGCAGGGGGAGAGAACCAATGGGGCTTCATGGCAGAGGAGCAAAGAATTGTGGGACATATAGTCCCCAGCTTAGGCGGCCCCATATTAATCCCTGGGGGCAGAACTACACAGCACAGTATGCCCTGTAGAAAAATAAAAAAGGACACCAAGAGGCTGCCTGGGAGCTAGGAAGAGACCACGAGGCAAGGGAGAAGACCAGACCCAGGGGAGAGGTGATGCCTCCCGGGTCGGTGTGCCATTCCTCCCACAGATCCACTGCCGGTTAGGGACATCCTGCCTGAGAGGGAGATCCCTGGTGCATTCTCCAGGCGCACCAAGATGTCGTGAAGCGTTCTGGTTGTGAGGTAGCCAGCCGGGCTTCCTGAAGAGCCTGCCTGTCAGGACATCTCCTTTAGGCCTCGGTTGCAGGATTAGTGAGTGGGCACTTACCCATCTTACAGAGACACTGCATGTAAACAACATTGCCTGTTTTTTTTTTGCCTACACCAGTAGAACACTGTGCTGCACTCATCCTCTGCCAAGCAGTAAAATTGTTCTTTCTGCTCCAGGAGTTCCACTGTACACTTTGCATCACTCCTGCCAAACAGGATATCTAAGTGCACCAACTAAAGTAGCTAGCTAAAGATTCAAGGCCTTCTTCTTCCAAGGGACTGAAGTTACTGGTGCCATATTTCATTAAAAAACATCCCATCTGCGCTCTAATATACCAGTAAATGTCCCTGTGCCTGTGTTAGGTAAAAAATATGCTAATCTGAATGTAAAACAGCACGGCTCCCTGGCGCTCAGCTGACTCTGGTTTTACACTCTACTCTCTCCTCTCCTCCCCGGCTGATGTCAGCGGGAGCGCTTGGCCACGCCCACTGGAGCTGTAAGTCGGAAAGAGAAGAGACCCGAAGAGGAAGCTGAGCACTGGGAGCTGTGCTGTTATACAGTACATACAGATAAGCATATTTTTTTACCTAACACAGGCACAGGGACATTTACTGGTTTATTACAGTGCAGATGGGATGTTTTTATATAAGTGGGTTAACAACCAATTTAATTGAACAATCTGAAGTTAGAAGCTAATTGGCTATTTTGTTGATTCCTTGATGTAAATGATATGTAATCTTTCACCTACATGACTGTATAATGTATGTGGAATCTATATTTTTGTCCCTTTTTTTGTTGTATTTCTTTTAAACAAAAAACAGATTTAATAAAATCTTTATGCAAAAAAAAAAGAAGCTGATTGGCTACCATGCACAGCTGCACCAGATTTGTACTCTCCAGTTTTAGTTAATAAACCCCATTATATTTGAGCAAAAAGTATTAATTTTATAAGAATAATCGTGCATATTAAATGTTTTTTTTAAAACAGAAAAGCTTTTCCTAGGGATTTTATTAAAGCACCATTGTTCAATTTTGCGCAATACACCTTTTCATAAATTAATCATGGTTGCCCTACCAAAAAAGCATTACATACAGGGTATATCAGTAAGGTATTAATCTGATGTTTCTTGCTGATTGTAGTGGTGGAGCTTGGGTAGATTCAATGCAATTCTAAAGTCAGTTGATCTGTTTCATCAGAAATTGTGAAAAAGGCAAGTTGAACAGTCAGTAAATGCTTGGGACCATTATTTCCCAGGAGCAAGTAGGGTCCTACCTGCTCATCAGGACATAATACAAAATCAAAGAAAAAAATGATTTTATTAGCGGGATCCTGTTAATGTGTGGCACCTAGAACCTATGGATAAGCTTATTGTTCAAAGAATACACTGACTGTTTGGAAATTCATCCAAATGCCGAATGTTTAGAACATATTTGTCGTTGAATGTGAAAGCTTCTGGCTTTCAATGGTTGCTAAGGAAGCACAGCAACTGCTGGGAATCTCCAGTCACATAGGCAAATGGGCAGGGAATGGAGCTGGTTAGATCCTTGCCTAAATATGACCACATAGCCATATTTGAGCAACAATGTCATCACTATCTTAGCTGTCAATTGTTGTAAAGGAAGCAGCAGCGGCTTTCAACCTCTGTGTCCTTACCAACTACTCACCCAGCTTATTCGCTTACATAGTCTTAATTCCCCTGCCACATAAGCCAATAGACCAATAATCGTGTGACGGTGAGGAAGAAGGGGGAAATGCTTATGTAAACAAGCATTTCCCCAGTCTTCCTAGTGACAGGACAGTGAACACAGCTTCCTGTAATCAGAAGCGGTGATCACTGTCATGTCACACACAGCCCATCCTCCCTACAGTAAGAATCACTCCCTAGGGCACACTTAACCCCTACAGAGTCACCTAGTGGTTAACCCCTTCACTGCCAGTGTCATTTTCACAGTAATCAGTGCATTTTTATAGCACTGTGCGCTGTAAAAATTACAATGGTCCCAAAAATGTGTCAAAAGTGTCCGATGTGTCCGCCATAATGTCGTAGTCACGATAAAAATCGCTGATTGCTGCCATTACTAGTAAATAAAAACTATTAATAAAAATGCCATAAAACTATCCCCTATTTTGTAGACGCTATAACTTTTGCGCAAACCGATCAATAAACTCTTATTGTGATTTTTTTTTACCAAAAATATGTAGAAGAATAAGTATTGGCCTAAACTGAGGAAAAAAAATGTTTTATATATTTTTTGGGGATATTTATTATAGCAAAAAGTAAAAAAATATTGAATTTTTTCCAGAATTGTCGCTCTTTTTTTGTTTATATCGCAAAAAATAAAAACCGCAGAGGTGATCGAATACCACCAAGAGAAAGCTCTATTTGTGGGGAAAAAAGGACTTCAATTTTGTTTGAGAGCCACGTCACACGACCGCGCAATTGTCAGTTAAAGCGACGCAGTGCCGAATTGCAAAAAGTGGGCCTGGCGCTGTGTGACATCACTCGTGGCCGAAGAGGGGAATGATGTGAGTGAAGCGTCCCCTCTGACAGGCGGATGGTTACCAAGACTAAATGTTTCAGAGGCGCTGCCTCCTTCTTCAGGTCAGCTGTGATTTGGAGAGTAGTTTTACATGAGGTGAGTTGATGGTATAGTTGTGATTGTTATCCAAATAAGCAAATCTCTACATTTCATTAGCATTTTGGATAGAGAGATAGTGTTACTCTCTTATATTGGTGTACGTTTGTTAAACTGGTGTATGTTTGTTAAACTGAAAAGTTCTCTCAGTTCAGTTCTTGGCAGATTTCAAAAGGAAAATTATCATCTCAGAGGGAGAACAGAGAAGTAGGGATGAGCCGGATGTCCGAGTCTATGGGAGAAATCAAAAGTGCAAATTTTAAAGGTTAATATGCAAGTTATTGTCATAAAAAGTGTTTGGGGACCTGGGTCCTGCCCCAGGGGACATGTATCAATGCAAAAAAGTTTTAAAAACTGCGTTTTTTTCGGGAGCAGTGATTTTAATGCTTAAAGTGAAACAATAAAAGTGAAATATTCCTTTCAATTTCGTACCTGGGGGTGTCTATAGTATGTTTATAAAGTGGCACTTTTTTCCCGTGTTAGAACAGTCCCTACACAAAGTGACATTTCTAAAGGAAAAAAAGTAATTTAAAACTACTCGCGGCTATAATGAATTGTCATGTCCTGGCAATACAGATAAAAGTCAGTGAAAAAAATGGCATGCCCCCCCCCCCCCAGTCCATTACAAGGCCCTTCAGGTCTGGTATGGATATTAAGGGAAACAGAGGGGACCACCAGATCCCCCCCCCCATGTGAATTTCACAAACAAAGTGTCAAAAATTAAAAAAAAACACACACACAGCTTGGGACAAGTCCTTTATTAAAAAAGAAAAAAAATTCCAGCAATGTAATCCTTTCTAGGCCCGGGACACGGAAAAACACGCCGCCCGATCCGATTCCGCCTCCATGGGAGGCGCCCACCGAATGACGCTAGACCCGCCATGACAGCTGAGGCCGTTGCACCCTGTGACGTACGTGGGTGACTCCGCCCCCTCTGGCGCAATGGGGGCTTCCGGCGCTTTCTCCGTGGCGTCACGGTGACCCTGCCCCCCTCTGACACCACAGGAAACCCCTGTGGCGTCAGAGGGGGCGGGGTCACCCGTACATGTCACAAGTAACCCTGCAGTGTTTCCCCGTTGCGTCAGGGGGGCGGTGTCACCCGTACATGTCACGGGTAACCCCGCTGGAATTTGTTTTCTTTTTTAATAAAGGACTTGTCCCAAGCTGTGTCATGTGTGTTTTTACAATGTTTGACACTTTTTTTTGAAATGGTAGGGGTACAATGTACCCCATTACCAATTCACATAGGGGGGGCCGGGATCTGGGGGTCCCCTTTGTTAAAGGGGGCTTCCAGATTCCTATAAGTCCCCCGCCCGCAGACCCCCACAACCACCGGGCAAGGGTTGTGTGGATGAGGCCCTTGTCCCATCAACATGGGGACATCCTCCCCATGTTGAGGGCATGTGGCCTGGTACGGTTCAGGAGAGGGGGCGCTCTCACGCCCCCCTCTTTTCCTGTGGCCTGCCAGGTTGCGTGCTCGGATAAGGGTCTGGTATGAATTTTTGGGGGGGACCCCCACGCCATTTTTTTTTAAATTTTGGCGCGGGGGTTCCCCTTAAAATCCATACCAGACCTGAAAGGTCTGGTATGGATTTTGAGGGGGACCCCTACGCCATTTAATTTTTTTTGTTGTTTGGGGTTCCCCTTAATATTCATACCAGACCCAAAGGGCCTGGTAATGGACTGGGGGGGGGACCCATGCCGTTTTTTTCAATGATTTTATCTGTATTGCCGGGACCCAACAATTCATTATAGCCGCAAATAATTTTAAATGACTTTTTTCCTTTAGAAATTTCATTTTGTGCAGGAACTGTTCTAAACACGGAAATTTAAAGGAATATTTCACGTTTATTGTTTCACTTTAAGCATTATTCAAATCTCTTCCCCCGAAAAAATACAGTTTTTAAAACTTTTTTTTGCATTGAAACATGTCCCCTGGGGCAGGACCCAGACCCCCAAACACTTTTTATGACAATAACTTGCATATTAAGTTATTAACCTTTAAAATTAGCACTTTTGATTTTTCACGTTCGTGTCCCATAGACTTTAACGGTGTTCGCATGTTCGAACAAATTTTTTGCCTGTTCGCATGTTCTGCTGCGAACCGAACCGGGGGGGGGGGGGGGGGGTGTTCGGCTCATCTCTACAGAGGAGACATTTTTTCTATGAAAACAGCTGAGATCTGTTTGGATATTGTAAGATTACAGTGCAGACATTTTTAAAAAGTGAAACCAAAGTTAAAAATAACATGTAATTACATGTATAGACACATGATAACTAACAAAATATATATATAGAGAAAAACAAGGCATGTATTCGGTTTGAAGAAGGGCGCTATCTAATCAGCCCAAAACTGTTACCTTGAATACTTTGGATACCATGTAATTTTGTGCAGCAATTCCTTATTTTTTTTCTATATATGGCCTGTGGGAGGACCTGATTGCTTTGACTCTCTTTAATCACTGTAGTGCACCTCACCCTTTGAACTATATAAATATCCTATCTATATATATATATATATATATATATATATATATATATATATATATATATATATGATACATGGAGACACTTCCCTTTCCTACAGTGGGGAGAACAAGTATTTGATACACTGACGATTTTGCAGGTTTTCCTACTTACAAAGCATGTAGAGGTCTGTAGACGGAATCTAAAACAAAAATCCAGAAAATCACATTGTATGATTTTTAAGTAATTAATTTGCATTTTATTGCATAACATAAGTATTTGATACATCAGAAAAGCAGAACTTAATATTTGGTACAGAAACCTTTGTTTGCAATTACAGAAATCATACATTTCCTGTAGTTCTTGACCAGGTTTGTACACACTGCAGTAGGGATTTTGGCCCACTCCTCCATACAGAGCTTCTCCAGATACTTTAGGTTTCAGGGTTTTTGGCTGGGCAATACGGACTTTCAGCTCCCTCCAAAGATTTTCTATTGGGTTCAGGTCTGAAAACTGTCTAGGCCACTTCAGGATCTTGAGATGCTTCTTATGGCGCCACTCCTTAGTTGCCCTGGCTGTGTGTTTTTCGGGCCGTTGTCATGCTGGAAGACCCAGCCACGACCCATCTTCAATGCTCTTACTGAGGGAAGGAGGTGGTTGGCCAGGATCTTGCGATACATGGCTCCATCCATCCACCCCTCAATACGGTGCAGTCGTCCTGTCCCCTTTGCAGAAAAGCATCCCCAAAGAATGTTTCCACCTCCATGCTTAACGGTTGGGATGGTGTTTTTGGAGTTCTTTCTCCAAACACGGCGAGTGGAGTTTAGACCAAAAAGCTCTATTTTTGTCTCATCAGACCACATGACCTTCTCCATTCCTCCTCTGGATCATTCAGATGGTCATTGGCAAACTTCAGATGGGCTTGAACATGCGCTGGCTTGAGCAGGGGGACCTTGCGTGCACTGCAGGGTTTGAATCCATGACGGCGTATTGTGTTACTAATGGTTTTCTTTGAGACTGTGGTCCCAGCTCTCTTCAGGTTATTGACCAGGTGCTGCCGTGTAGTTCTGCGCTGATCCTTCACCTTCCTCGTGATCATTGATGCCCCACGAGGTGAGATCTTGCATTGAGCCCCAGACAGAGGAAGATTGACCATCATCTTGAACTTCTTCCATTTTCTAATAACTGCGGCAACAGTTGTTGCCTTCTCACCAAGCTGCTTGCCTACTGTCCTGTAGCCCATCCCAGCCTTGTGCAGGTCTACACTTTCATCACTGATGTCCTTACACAGCTCACTGCTCTTGACCATTGTGGAGAGGTTGGAGCCTGATTGATTGAGTGTGTGGACAGGTGTCTTTTATATAGGTAATGAGTTCAAACAGGTGCAGTTAATACAGGTAATGAGTGGAGAACAGGAGGGCTTCTTAAAGAAAACATAACAGGACTGTGAGAGCCAGAATTCTTACTGGTTGGTAGGTGATCAAATGCTTATGTCATGCAATAAAATGCAAATTAATTATTTAAAAATCATACAATGTGATTTTCTGGATTTTTGTTTTAGATTCCGTCTCTCACAGTTGAAGAGTACCTATGTGTAGCGGTACCCCCGTAGGACCTGCTGGTTTAGTTTTGGGTCTGCACGTTACCTTACTGTTCCAAATGTTCGGCTCAGGGGTTCTCCTTGAAGAGTTTATCCGGAAGAAATGTCTGCACCAACACAAAGTCTCTTTCAAGGGTTTTATTGAATAAACTTTCCAACAGAGGGGTAGAGCAATGGGGAGGACTCAGGTACAGTATCTTACTTGTTGATCACGGAAATGTCCTAGGTCTAGAGGAGCAACTGTCTCCACGCTGGACTCAGCAACCACCTGATAGGCCCACTCTCACCGGCCTAGCAACCGGCGCGAAGCTCGATCAAAGATAGTCTCTGCCACAGACTTGGTATTGGAATTTGTTCAATAGTCTCTGCCCCAGACTCGTATAACCCCTCACTGGGTTAGCTCCCTCAGAAAGAACACAGCTCTCAGTGCCAGGATCTTTCAGCCGCTCTGGCAGCACTGTGAAGTAGATTTTTGGGATCCGGGTACATCCTCCAATTAAGTCCTCAATTGTTCGGTCCCTTCCATCAGGCAAGGCGACCCAGGATCGTCCCTGGATCAGCAGTCCCCAGTAACTTCTGGGCCTACATCTCAGTTGCGAGGCCTTGGGCCAACGTGGCCCAGAGGCGGGAACTGCCAACACATCCCTGAGGCCAGGAGGGCCCTCAGGTGAGGTTTGAAGAACGAACCCCACCAAATGGCGTCCGTCCCTTAAGTACCCTCTCCCAGCATGCACAGCGGGTTCACCATGCCCCTTGGGCTGCTTCTGGGAAAGAGGTACCCAATACGTCCAGTCTGTTGCCTTTCCAACCCTGACCAGTGGTGACAGCGACACCCACCGCTTGGGGGGGGGGAATCATGCAACCAGCTGAACTGAAACAGCGCCGCAGTTTGAATACAATCTCTCTGGGCCAAACTAATGCCCAGACAACTATAATTTCAACATATAGCGCCCACTCATTGGGAGCAGGGCGCTACATATGATAAAAATTACAGACCTCTACATGCTTTGTAAGTAGGAAAACCTGCAAAATCGGCAGTGTATCAAATACTTGTTCTCCCCACTGTATATACAGTTGTATGTATGTATATACAGTTGTGCTCATAAGGTTACACACCCTGGCAGAATTTATGATTTCTTGGCCATTTTTCAGAGAATATGAATGATAACACAAAAACATTTCTTTCACTCATGGTTAGTGTTTGGCTGAAGCCATTTATTATCAATCAACTGTGTTTACTCTTTTTAAATCATAATGGCAATAGAAACTGCCAGGGTATGTAAACGTATGAGCACAACTGTATATATATATATACTGTATATATATATATATATATATATATATATATATTTAAATTAATTTTTAACCCACTGATACTGATACACAGGAAAAAAGAAGACTTCTTCCTCTAAACACACCAGCTTCTCTCCCAGATTCTCCACCTCTGAGCTGGAGAATCTGGGATGGAGATATTTCAGAGTAACGGCCAGTGAGATCTTCAGATCTCACCTTCATAAACTGGCCATTTGGAATATCATGTTCTCCGCTCCTCATCTCAGCTACATAAACTGGTACACAAAAGAGAGTATTTTCTCTCTTTTATAAACAGACACCATAGTGTTTTGATTTATGTCATACTGGGGCTGATTTACTAATAACAGTGCGCTGCGCTGCTTCTAACCTTAATTGGTGCGCCGGATAACTCCTTCACTGGGCGCAGGAAGCAGCGGCGCACTGTTATAGTAAATAGAAATGTCAGCGGCGCTCTATTGAAAATGAATGGTTCCCTATGGGAGCCCATTGATTTGAATAGAGGTCGCCCGGGAAGTCAGATCCGACTTGCGGGCGACTCGTGTGCCGGCTGACACAGGGACAGTGCGACTTTGCGAGGCGACCTGGACATGACCTGAGCGTGAAGCAGCCGCTCAAGTCGTGTCCTAGAGGCGACTAGCTGTCGGAGAATGTGTCCAGCGCGATATCATCGCGCTGGTCCTCGGCAGCCTCGCTGTCCCATGTTTGGTATGAATCATGAAGGGGAACTCCAGGCCAAATTTTAATGAAAAAACCGGCATGGGTTCCCCTTCAGGAGCATACCAGGCCCTTAGGTCTGGTCTGGATTCTAAGGTGAACCCCCAAGCCGAAAAACGGCGTGGGGGTCTCCCCCAAAATCCAAACCAGACCCTTAGGTCTGGTCTGGATTTTGAGGTGAACCCCCCTTAAGCCGAAAAACGGCGTGGGGGTCCCCCCAAAATCCAAACCAGACCCTTATCCGAGCACGCAACCTGGCAGGCCGCAGGGGAGGGGACGAGAGAACGGCCCCCCTCCCTCCTGAACCGTACCAGGCCGCATGCCCTCAACATGGGGGGTTTGGTGCTTCGGGGCAGGGGGGCGACCTGCGCCCCCCCCAAAGCACCCTGCCCCCATGTTGATGTGGACAAGGGCCTCTTCCCGACAACCCTGGCCGTTGGTTGTCGGGGTCTGCGGGCGGCAGGCTTTTCGGAATCCGGGTGCCCCCTTTAAAAAGGGGGCCCCCAGATGCCGGCCCCCCACCCTATGTGAATGAGTATGGGGTACATCGTACCCCTACCCATTCACCTGTTGGCAAAATAAGTCAATAAAAAAAGACAACACAGATTTGAAAAGTAATTTATTGGGCAGCTCCAGGGGTCTTCTTCCGACTTCGGGGATCTTTCTGCCGGGCCCCCGCTATCTTCTGCTAGCTCTTTTGCTAGCGGGGGTCCCGGGCTTCCTCGCCGTCTTCGGGGGTCTTTCTGCCGGGCCCCCGCTATCTTCTGCTAGCTCTTTTGCTAGCGGGAGTCCCGGGCTTCCTCGCCGTCTTCTTCCGACTTCGGGGGTCTTTCTACCGGGCCCCCGCTATCTTCTGCCAGCTCTTTTGCTAGCGGGGGTCCCGGGCTTCCTCGCCGTCTTCTTCCGACTTCGGGGGTCTCTTGTTCTGTTCTCCGGTTCTTCTCCGGTGTCTTCTCCACGATCTCCGGTTCTTTCTGCCTTCTGCCGGGCGCCCCGCTATCTTCTCGCAGCTCTTTTGCTAGCGGGGGTCCCGGTCTTCTTCGTCGCCTTCTTCCCTCTTCTCTTCGCCCGATGTTGCCTCATCGCTGTCCACCGCCGCAATGATCTGCAAAAGAGCTGCGAGAAGATAGCGGGGCGCCCGGCAGAAGGCACAAAGAACCGGAGATCATGGAGAAGACACCGGAGAAGAACCGGAGAACAGAACAAGAGACCCCCAAAGTCGGAAGAAGACGGCGAGGAAGCTCGAGACCCCCGCTAGCAAAAGAGCTGGCAGAAGATAGCGGGGGCCCGGCAGAAAGACCCCCGAAGACGGCGAGGAAGCCCGGGACCCCCGCTAGCAAAAGAGCTAGCAGAAGATAGCGGGGGCCCGGCAGAAAGACCCCCGAAGTCGGAAGAAGACCCCCGGAGCTGCCCAATAAATTACTTTTCAAACCTGTGTTGTCTTTTTTTATTGACTTATTTTGCCACCAGGTGAATGGGTAGGGGTACGATGTACCCCATACTCATTCACATAGGGTGGGGGGCAGGTATCTGGGGTCCCCCTTATTAAAGGGGGCTCCCGGATTCCGATAAGCCCCCCACCCGCAGACCCCGACAACCAACGGCCAGGGTTGTCGGGAAGAGGCCCTTGTCCCCATCAACATGGGGGCAGGGTGCTTTGGGGTGGGGGGGCCGCAGGTCGCCCCCCTGCCCCAAAGCACCAAACCCCCCATGTTGAGGGCACGCGGCCTGGTACGGTTCAGGAGGGAGGGGGCCGCTCTCTCGTCCCCCCCTTTTCCCCTGCGGCCTGCCAGGTTGAGTGCTCGGATTAAGGGTCTGGTGTGTATTTCTAGGGAACCCCACGCAAATTTATTTTGTTTTTGGCGCGGGGTTCCCCTTAAAATACATGCCAGACCTGAAGGGCCTGGTATGGATTCTGGGGGGACCCCCACGCCAGTTTTTTTTCATTTTTTGGGGGGGTCCCCTTTGAATCCATACTAGACCCAAGGGCCTGGACCCCCACGCTGTTTTTTTTTTTTTTTACCGTTTTTTTTACATTTCCTTTAACAACCAGCTATAAACGGGTAAAACAAAAAATCGGCGCAAAATTGCGGTACTTGCGTTTTGGATGCGGGTCCATTGAATTCTATTACATCCAAAACACTGTTTTTGGCCTGGCAAAAAAAATCTGCAGTTGCGTTTAAAATCGTTTTTCACAAACCCTCAAAATGCCTTCAGATGCCAAAGATTTCCACGTTTCAGACGCGTTACCAGCGTTTAGCCTCATTTTAGTTTAGAAGCGTTTTTAAAGGTGACCTATTTTTTTACATTGATAAACTCCAAATTTATGGCAAATGAGGAAAAACCAATATATATATATATATATATATATATATATAAATGAAATTGCTTCCATTGCATTGTGGACAATCCACAACTTGGGGCAGCTGACGTGGCAAGTGGACAATCCACATCTTGTGGCAAGTGATGTGGCAAGTGACACGCTAAATACAACTACACTGCTGCTCTCAGCTGCTGATATCACTCTGGTCTCACTAAATAGCTAAAATCGTAAATAATACTGTTTTTGGAGCTTAGGGCGGCTCCTTATCATATACACGCAAATGTGGTAAAACACGGCATACAAACGCCACAAAGCGCGCCTTTCTAAACGCCACTTCCAACCTTAGTTCAGAACACTTTGCACCAGCGTCCCGTCTACATGGGGCCTAAAAACGCCTATGCCATTTACAGCTCAAAAACACCATGGTGGCCATGAGGCCATAGGCTAACATGGAGAGATGTTTTTAAGCTGCAAAACACGCTCAAACAAGCGGCTTGAAAAACGTCCGTGTGCATATAGCCTTATATTAACCACTTGCGCACTCCCCAGACCAAGTTTCACATTTCAACGCTGATGCACTTTTAATGGCAATTGCGCGCTCATACAACACTGTAACCCAATGAAAATGTTTTATTTGTTGGCACACAAATAGAGCTTGCTTTTGGTGCTATTTGATCACCTTTGTGTTTGTTTTTTTTTTTTCTATAAATACAAAAGACCGAGTTTAAAAAAAAAATATATATGTATTTTACCCACTTCAGCACTGGGCCTATTCTGGCACTTCTCTACTTCATGTAAAAATCATAAATTTATGGCTATAAAATTACTTCAAAACACCAAACATTATATATTTTTTTGGAGCAGACACCCTAGGGCAGGGATATGCAATTAGCGGACCTCCAGCTGTTGCCAAACTGCAAGTCCCATGAGGCATAGCGAGACTCTGACAGCAGCAAGCATGACACCCAGAGGCAGAGGCATGATGGGACTTGTAGTTTTGCAACAGCTGGAGGTCCGCTAATTGCATATCCATGCCCTAGGGAATAAGATGGTGGTCATTGCAAATTTTTATCTCGCTCGGTATTTGCGCAATAAATTTCAAACGCCTTTTGTTTGCTAAAAATATTACAAAACAGTAAAGTTACGGCCAATTTTTTGGTATAATGTGAAAGATGTTGTTATGCTGAGCAAATAGATTCCTAACACATCACGCTTTAAAATTGCGCACACTCATGGCATGACACCAAACTTCAGTAATTAAAAATCTCCCTAGGCGATGCTTTAACATTGTTTACACGTTACCATTTTGGCATTACAGAGGAGGTCTAGTGCTAGAATTGTTGCACTCGTTCTAACGCACGCAGCAATAACTCACATGTGTGGTTTGAACGGCGTTTACATATGTGGGCGGGACTTACGTGTGTGTTCGCTTCTGAGCGCGAGCTACCGGGGACATGGGCGTTTTTTCGTATTTTTTCGTATTTTTTTTATTTTGTTTTTTTACTTTTTTGTATTTCTTACACTTTTTCAATTTTTTTTGGATTACTTTTATTCCTATTACAAGGAATGTAAACATCCCTTGTAATAGGAATGTGTGTGACAGGTCCTCTTTATGGAGAGATGCGGGGTCAATAAGACCCCACATCTCTCCTCCAGGCTAGAAAGCATGATATTGGTCCAAAAAAATCACCAATCTCATGCTGACAGCCAAGATCACGGCTTGGTTAACATACGGGAACACGGCGTGATGTCATAACGTCGTGCCCGCGCCTCCGACGGTCATAGAGATGACTGATGACCATCTGGTCACCAGTCATCTCCAAATCATTCTCCGAGCCCCAGATGGCACGGAGAAGCACCGGATGGCGGCAAGAGGGGGGGGACGTCCCCTCCCCCCGCCTATAAGAACAATCAAGCGGCGGAACTGCCACTATGATCATTTTTATTGTGCACAGAATCGTCGGCTGAAAAGAATGATATCTGAATGATGCCTGCAACTGCAGGCATCATTCAGATGTCACCGCCCAAAGCCAAGGATGTCATTTGACGGTGGGCGTTAGGAAACTGGTTAATATTTTAAAAAAAGGTAATTTTTCTTCTTCATTGATGTACACTGATGAGACTGCACTGATGGGCACCGATAAGGTGGCAAGGGTGGGCACTGAGAGGTGGCATTGCTATTTGGCACTGATGGGCAGTGAGAAGTGGCACTGCTAGGTGGCAATGATAGTTGGCAGTGATGGGCACTGATAGGCAGCACTGCTAGGTGCCACTGATTGGCACCAGTGGTGGGCATTGATAGGGGGCACTGTCAGGGGCTACTAATTGTCACAGATGATGCAGAATTGCCTCTTCCTCTTCGGGCCCGATGTCCCTTGCACATAAGCAGGTGATTGCCTTTTTTTTATGCTCACGCTGTCAGCACAAGGAGAAAACAAAAACCATTACCCAGCTTTTGTTTACATCACATGATCAGCTGTCATTTGCTGACAGCTGATCACATGGTAAAGGGCAGGGATCGGGCCCCTTACTCGGATCTGTCATCACCTGAGTCTCAGTGACTCTGTGACCACAGCGCGCGCAAAGGGGAGGACGTTTATTGACGGACTCCCGGCAATTGAGGACCATGCTGTGGCCGTCGATCAGTTATAGCGCTGATCTCAAGTGATTAAAGAGGGTCTAAATGGGCCATTGACATGCATCACAATTCATCTTAGGAATGAGTCTTTGAAAAGTTAAACTAAATAATTTGGCCACTTTATCCTTCCAAATAATTCACTTCCTGTCACATAGCCACACAGGAAGTGAGGGAAAATCCCTAACAATGTCTTTCCTTGGGGACACACAGGTCAGTCTAAATACTTTCCCCATTATGCACATTGCACTCCAGCATATTGCGGGGTACACCCCAAATTATTAGGTATTTTGGACTTTGTGGTTTATTTACTAAAGGCAAATCTACTTTGCACTACAAGTGCACTTGCTGTATATCTGAGGGGGACATGCAAGCCAAAAAAATACACCATCTTTGCTTTTACATGATTGGAACATCCAATCACCAGTACTTTCCCTCAGATTTTCAGCAGCTACTGTACACTTTTACTGCAGAGTGGATTTGTCTTTACTAAACCCCAAACTATACATTGATTTGGGGTGTACACAACAAAGTGCTAGAGTGCAATTTGCTCAATGGGGACACTAGTTAGATTGATCTGTGTGTCCCCAAGAAAAGACATTGGTAGGGTTTTACCTTCACTCCCTGTTTAGCTGTGTGACAGGAAGTGAAGCCAATTTTAAGAAAAGGAGATACAAAGGCCAAACTACAAAAAAATAAATAAAAAAAATAAAAAAAAAAACACGCAGGGGTTCTAACACTTACTTTGTTTCCCTCAAAATGCCCACAATTAGAATTGTATGGCCTTGAGCTATTTTTAAGTGCAGTGCTCTAAATCAGTGCTTCTCAAGTACCCCCAACAGGCCATGTTTGCAGGTTTTCCTTCATCTTGCACATCACAGTCAATGGTTTTGATTTTTGGACAGCAATTCTCGATAAGATAAATTCACAAAACATGTCCTGTTGGGGGGTACTGAGGACTGAGGCTGAGAACCACTGCAGTAAAAAAGGAAAATTGAATACTTACCGCTCTGTATTTTTCATTTCCTGGTGACTTTCCATGGCAGCACACAATACAATCCATGCATATGCTAGCATGAAGGCACCAGATTAGACAAATCACACCAGTTTTGTTTTGACATGCCAATCAGCTGTCACATTTGTTGCAAAGAAAACACAAAACAAACATCAAAACTTTGCATCAAATTTTATTGGTCAACAAAATAAAAGGGAAGGCAAAATAAAAAACATGAAGGTCAATTTGAAACAGTTACAGACTCACAACATCTTGAGAAATTTTTGGCCAAAAAAAAAAGGCAGCAGACAATTAAATCAAAGTGAACAAACGACACACATTAACCACTTAAGCCCCGGACCATTTGGTAGCTAAAGGACCAGAGGTGAATTCAGAATTTTGCACTGCGCTGCTTTAACTGTAAATTGTGCGGACATGCAATGTTGTACCCAAACAAAATTTGCGTCCTTTTCTTCCCACAAATAGAGCTTTCTTTTAATGGTATTTGATTGCCTCTGCGATTTTTTTTTTTGCGATATAAACGGAAAAAGACCGAAAATTTTGAAAAAAAATGATATTTTCTACTTTTTGTTATAAGAAAAATTGAATAAACTGAATTTTTGTCATACATTTAGGCCAAAATGTATTCAGCCACATGTTTTTAGTAAAAAAAATGTCAATAAGCGTATATTTATTGGTTTGCGCAAAAGTTATAGAGTTTACAAACTAGGGTACATTTTCTGAAATTTACACAGCTTTAAATTAATGACTGCCTATCTCATTTCTTGAGGTGCTAAAATGACAGGGCAGTACAAACCCCCCCCCCAAATGACCCCATTTTGGAAAGTAGACACCCCAAGGAAATTGCTGAGAGGCATGTTGAGCCCATTGAATTTTTTTTTTTTTGTCTTAAGTGATTGAATAATGACAAAAAAAAAATAAATTACAAAAAGTTGTCACTAAATGATATATTGCTCACACATGCCATGGTTATATGTGGAATTGCACCCCAAAATACATTTTGCTGCTTCTCCTGAGTACGGGGATACCACATGTGTGGGACTTTTTGGGAGCCTAGCCGCGTACGGGACCCCGGAAACCAAGCACCGCCTTCAGGATTTCTAAGGGCGCAAATTTTTTATTTCACTCCTCACTACTTATCACAGTTTCGAAGGCCATAAAATGCCAAAATAGCACAAAACCCCCCCAAATGACCCCATTTTAGAAAGTAGACACCCCAAGGAAATTGCTGAGAGGCCTGTTGAGCCCATTGAATATATTTTTTTTTTCCCAAGTGATTGAATAATGACAAAAAAAAAATTACAAAAAGTTGTCACTAAATGATATATTGCTCACACATGCCATGGTTATATGTGGAATTACACCCCAAAATAAAATTTTCTGCTTCTCCTGAGTACGGGGATATCACATGTGTGGGACTTTTTAGGAGCCTAGCCGCATACGGGACCCCGAAAACCAAGCACCGCCTTCAGGATTTCTAGGCACAAATTTTTGATTTCACTCCTCACTACCTATCACAGTTTCGAAGGCCATAAAATGCCAAAATAGCACAAACCCCCCCCAAATGACCCCATTTTGGAATATAGACACCCCAAGCTATTTGCTGAGAGGCATGGCGAGTATTTTACAGCTCTCATTTGTTTTTGAAAATGAAGAAAGAAAATATATATATATATATATTTTTTTCAATTTTCAAAACTTTGTGACAAAAAGCGAGATCTGCAAAATACTCACAATACCTCTCAGCAAATAGCTTGGGGTGTCTACTTTCCAAAATGGGGTCATTTGGGGGGGGTTTTGTGCCATCTGGGCATTCCATGGCCTCCGAAACTGTGATAGGCAGTGAGAAGTGAAATCAAAAATTTACACCCTTAGAAAGCCTGAAGGCGGTGCCTGGTTTTTGGTGTCCCGTACGCGGCTAGGCTCCCAAAAAGTCTCACACATGTGGTATCCCCGTACTCAGGAGAAGCAACAGAATGTATTTTGGGGTGTAATTCCACATATTCCCATGGCATGTTTGAGCAATATATCATTTAGTGACAACTTTGTGCAAAAAAAAAAAAAAAAAAATCGTTTTTTCCGCAACTTGTGTCAACATATAAAATATTCCATGGACTCGACATGACTCTCAGTATATAGCTTGGGGTGTCTACTTTCCAAAATGGGGTCATTTGGGGGGGTTTTGAACTGTTCTGGCATTTTATACACAACATTAGGAAGCTTACACCCACTCTTCTAACCACTTGAAGACAAAGCCCTTTCAGACACTTTTTGTTTACATGAAAACATTTTTTTTTGCAAGAAAATTATGTTGAACCCCCAAACATTATATATATTTTTAAAGCAAAGGCCCTACAGATTAAAATGGTGGGTGTTGCATTTTTTTTTCTACACAGTATTTGCGCAGCGATTTTTCAAACGCATTTTTTGGGTTAAAAAATACACTTTTTTAATTTTAATGCACTAAAACACACTATATTGCCCAAATGTTTGATGAAATAAAAAAGATGATCTTAGGCCGAGTACATAGATACCAAACACGACATGCTTTAAAATTTCGCACAAACGCGCATTGGCGACAAACTACATACATTTTTAAAAGCCTTTAAAAGCCTTTACAGGTTACCCCAGTAGATTTACAGAGGAGGTCTACTGCTAAAATGACTGCCCTCGATCTGACCTTCGCGGTGATACCTCACATGCATGGTGCAATTGCTGTTTACATATGACACCAGACCCACGCTTGCGTTCGCCATTGGGCAAGAGCAGGGCAGGACAGGGGTGCTTTTTTTTTTTTTTTTATTATTAATTTTGCTTTTTTTTTTTTTTTTTAATTGTTCCTTCCAAGTATTATTTTTTTTAATCATTTTTATTGTTATCTCAGGGAATGTAAATATCCCCTATAATAGCAATAGGTAGTGACAGGTACTCTTTTTTGAAAAAAATGGGGTCTTCTAGACCCTAGATTTTTCCTCTGCCCTCAAAGCATCTGACCACACCAAGATCGGTGTGATAAAATGCTTTCCCAATTTCCCAATGGCGCTTTTTATATCCAGGGGGGGCATTCCCTCCCACTGCTTGTAAAAGCAGTCCAGAGGCTAATTAGCCGCTAGGATTGCTTTTACATGAAAGCCGGCCGCTGGCTGAAAAGAATGATACCAAGATGATACCTAAACCCGCAGGCATCATTCTGGTATAAACATTCAAAGTCCAGCAACATACCAGTACGTTGCTGGTCCTTGTTGGACATGTATTGTAATCTTTTTTTTTCATGCAGTCAGTTGGCTGAACGAAAAAAGAGATTGATCGGTGGGTATGCCCACCATTAGAATACCGCCCTTCATCCACCCACTTCCAATGATGGGCATACACGCACCATTTATATATGCCGAAGCATGGGGGCATCCTCCCGCAAAAATGTTATGCCGCACACACATGGTCGGACTTTTCCACGGGCAAGCCTCCGTCGGAATTTCGACCGTATGTACACGGCATTAGGAGCAAAATTGCTCCTCTGCCCCTGCTGCCCCAATGCTTCGGCATATATGCTTTTTTTTTTTAAACTGTGGTGGTGAAATCACCTCCTACAGCACTGGAGTCGCAGGGATCAGGCCTGTCTCTGCGAACGCTGCAGTTATGTGTGTTTTTGTTTTGTAAGTGACAGTGATCGATCGATACTGCACTTGGGTGGCCTGGGCTGGACGGAGGAGCAAAACGCAGGTGCCAGCAGGTATCTGGGCTGATCCCGCTAACACTGCATTTTTGGGAACCCTAAACTGCTGGGGATGCTAGTATAGATCTGATCAGATCAGATATTGATCTGTTCAGATACTATACCACTAAGGGGGGTGTATGCTTCACGCGTGGGTGTTAGCGTTACTGGCACTAACCTGATGCTGCCTGGGGTGTGACGCAGACCCTCTCTGACGCTAAAACCTAATTGATATCACCCGCCGGGCAATCAGGGGGTTAAACCTTTATTGGGTTATATACGGCGGGTGCCCTGACACTATAAAAAGCAAACTAACTAACCAGCGTCACCCGTAACACTTATATGGTGATCACTGGTGAAAGGGTTAACTAGGGGCAATCAGGGGGTTAAAACCTTTATTAGATAATATATGGGGGTACCTGACGCTATAAAAACCTGCGGCGAACCTAAAAAAAAATACTGGCTACCGATCTGCATCACCGACACTAAGACAGCGTTTAGAAAAACGATCGCTTAGCGACAGTGGTGATAGGGGGGGAAAGGGTTACCTGGGGGGCGATCAAGGGGGTTAAACCTTTACTAGATAATATATTGGGGTACCTGACGCTATAAAAACCTGCGGCGAACCTAAAAAAAATTACTGGCTACCGATCTGCATCACCGACACTAAGACAGCGTTTAGAAAAACGATCGCTTAGCGACAGTGTTGATAGGGGGTGAAAGGGTTACCTGGGGGGCGATCAAGGGGGTTAAACCTTTATTAGATAATATATTGGGATACCTGACGCTATAAAAACCTGCGGCGAACCTAAAAAAAAATACCAGCTACCGATCTGCATCACCGACACTAAGACAGCGTTTAGAAAAACGATCGCTTAGCGACAGTGGTGATAGGGGGTGAAAGGGTTACCTGGGGGGCGATCAAGGGGGTTAAACCTTTATTAGATAATATATTGGGGTACCTGACGCTATAAAAACATGCGGCGAACCTAAAAAAAATTACTGGCTGCCGATCGGCATCACTGACGCTAAGACAGCGATCAGAAAAATGATCGCTTAGCGACAGTGGTGATAGGGGGTGAAAGGGTTATCTGGGGGGTGATCAGGGGGTTAAACCTTTATTAGGGGGGGTTAGGGGGCTACACTGGACCTAAAACTGAATGTACTGACACTTTTACAGTCACAAATGTCACTGATTGCAGTGATCAGTAAATAAATGGTCACTGCAATCAGTGACACTGTGACTGGGGGCTAGGGGGTGATCTGGGGGGTGATCTGGGGGGCCTGGGGGGGCGATTTATGTCCCTATGTGTCCTGGTGTCAGTGTAGTGTTGTGTGCACTGACCTGATGTCTTCTCTTGTACGGCGCTCGGTATATGTGAGCGCCGCACCAGAGATGACATCACTTCCTCCTGCTTCCTCTGCCTGACACAGACAGAGGGGGCATTTCCATTCGCCGGGAGCGATCGCGAGGGGGTGGCCAGAAACGAATGGCTGCCCCCTCATCCCGGAACACTCCCGGACACTTAGCCACCGCTCACTGTATAGGAGGGGGGTCCGATTGGACCCCCCAACTATACAAAGGCAATCACGTACACTGTACGTGATTGTGCCTGTCGGTGCCATTCTGCCGATGTATATATACAGTGAGCGGTCGTTAAGTGGTTAACAACATCAGAATTATTTCAGGGGAACATTTCCCCCACACAAAAAATATACAATCCACAAAATAAACCAAACACCTGTTTTGCAAAGACATAACAAATAAAATACATGTGTTACAAACTCGATAAGGACACCAACATGTACATTTTGCCCCCCACACACACACACTTGCCTCTTCTCAGGGCAAGCGAACGAATGCTCCTTGTGAGATTTATATAACATATGTTTGTGAGCTAATGAGGCAATTGAAAACACATGCACAGTCCATGAAACACCCAAAATGCAAGTTCACTCAATGTAGAGACTGAAATTCGAAGTGGGTACACCTGTTAAGGATGTCCTTCAATTACTAACCCATAAAACACTCTCTGAGCATGCCCAGAAATACCCAGGTGCTGTTCACACACAAAAAGCACCCAAAAAAAACTAACTGGCTGGGCATGTGCAGAACAACACCAATGCAGCTAGCAACAAATAACCCCCCCCTCCCCCGTCCAAAATTAAGCACATCATCCAGCATGCTACAAAATTAGAGATGGGACAATCACCCCTCCCCCCCACCAACAAATGCCATTGCAGTCTATGGGAACTGACTTGTTAATTTTGCTAGTCCCCACTTGGCTGGCTTATCTTCTAGTTATTGGCCTTAAAATGGGGGCCCAGGTCCCACCCTAAGGGACATATATCAATGTCACCAATTTGGAAAACACCAAAAACAAAACAAGGAAAAGTGCCTTTAAATATGCCAAATTGCTTAAGGGCCATTTCACACCACATGCAGTGCATTGCGTTTTTTATGCATCCAAAATGCATGGAAAGTTGGTTATATGGTTCTAAATGGCAATGTTTGTTCCAGTGTGTTCCAGTTCCACCAAAAAAGTAGAACATGCTGCATTTTACCTGCACTGGACTGTACTGGAACGCATCAAAACGCATCATAAACGCACTGGAACGCACAGGAACACACCTAAATGCACCAAAAACGCACTGGAACACACTTGTCCTTATCTATGGTTAATAAAAAAGAGGGGTGAAAAAAAAGCACTGGACTGCATCAAAAACGTACCAAAAATGCACTGGAACGCATGAAAAACGTGCATGCAGAAAAGCACCTGGAACGCATCCGGATTGTGTTTCTATGGTGTGAATTGGCCCTAGTTCACACCATAGAAACGCAGTCTGGGTGCGTTCCAGGTGCTTTTCTGCATGTGCGTTTTTGACACATTCCAGTGCATTTTTGATGCGTTTTTGATGCAGTCCAGTGTTTTTTTCCCCCTCTTTTCACTTAGGACAAGTGTGTTGCAGTGCGTCTTGGGTGCATTTAGGTGCGTTCCGGTGCATTCCAGTGCATTTTTGGTATGTTCCGTTGCGTTTTTGATGTGTTTTACTGCGGTCCAGTACAGTTCTGTACCTAAAAAATGCAGCATGACCAATTTTTTTTTTGCTTTCTGAAACGCACTGGAACGGACTGCAGTGGTGTGAACTATGCCATTGGCATTAATGTGATCAACTTTCTTTGCGTTTTTCAGGCATCAAAAAAACGCACTGCACTGCATCCGGTGTGAACTGGCCCTAAATATCATACCGGGGGTGTCTATAGTATGCCTGTAAAGTAGCGCATGTTTTCCATGTTTATAACAGTTGGAGAGCAAAATGACATTTCTAAAGTAAAATAATAGTAATTTAAAAGTCCTTGCGGCTGTAATGAATTGCTGGTTCCCGTCAATACAGATAAAAGTCATTGAAAGTCTTTGATTACACAAAAAAAAAAAGCGTAGGGGTTCCCCCAAATTCCATAACCAGGCCCTTCAGGTCTGGAATGGATATTAAGGGGAACCCCGCTGCAAATTAAAAAAAAAATGATGTGGGGTTCCCCCAAATATCCATACCAGGCCCTTCAGATCTGGCATGGATTTTAAGGGGAACTCCACCCCAAATTTTTTAAAAAAATGGCGTGGAGTCCCCCCAAAAATCCACACCAGACCCTTATCCGAGCACATAACCTGGCCGGCCGCAGGGGAAAAGGGGGGGACGAGAGCGGCCCCCCTCCCTCCTGAACCGTACCAGGCCACATGCCCTCAACATGGGGAGGATGTCCCCATGTTGATGGGGACAAGGGCCTCATCCCCACAACCCTTGCCCGGTGGTTGTGGGGGTCTGCAGGCGGGGGGCTTATCGGAATCTGGAAGACCCCTTTAACAAAGGGGACCCCCAGATCCCGCCCCCCCCTGTGTGAAATGGTAATGGGGTACAAATGTACCCCTACCATTTCACAAGGAAAGTGTCAAAAATGTAAAAAATGACAAGAGCCGGTTTTTGACAATTCCTTTATTAATGTCTTCTCCTTTCTTCCATCTTCTTCTTCCTTCTTCCATCTTCTTCCATCTTCTTCTTCTTCCATCTTCTTCCATCGTCTTCTTTTCTCCATTCGGGTTTCTTCCTCCATCTTCATCTTCCTCTTCATCTTTATCTTCATCCTCATCTTCATCTTCCTTCTTCCTTCGGTCTTCTCGTCCGCATCTTGCTCCGGCGTCTTCCCTTCTTCTTTCTTCTCCGGCCGCTCCGTTTGAATTGGAGGTTCCCGCTGTGCGACGCTTCAGTTCTTCAGTTCCCCATCGGGTCCGCTTACACCCGGTGACCCCGTCCCCCTCTGACGCACATGGATTTCACGGGGACTTTCCCTGTGGTGTCAGAGGGGGGCGGAGCCACCGGGGGGCAGCGGACCAAGTGGGGAACTGAGGCGTCGCACAGCGGGAACCTCCAATTCAAACGGAGCGGCCGAAGAAGAAAGAAGGGAAGACGCCGGAGCAAGATGCGGACGAGAAGACCGAAAGAAGAAGGAAGATGAAGATGAAGATAAAGATGAAGAGGAAGAAACCCGAATGGAGAAAACTAGAAGATGGAAGAAGAAGAAGGAAGAAGAAGAAGGAAGAAAAGAGAAGACATTAATAAAGGAATTGTCTAAAACCGGCTCTTGTAATTTTTTAAATTTTTTGACACTTTCTTCGTGAAATGGTAGGGGTACAATGTACCCCTTACCAATTCACACAGGGGGGGGCGGGATCTGGGGGGCCCCTTTGTTAAAGGGGTCTTCCAGATTCTGATAAGCCCCCGCCCGAAGACCCCCACAACCACCGGCAAGGGTTGTGGGGATGAGGCCCTTGTCCCCATCAACATGGGGACATCCTCCCCATGTTGAGGGCATGTGGCCTGGTACGGATCAGGAGGGAGGGGGGGCCGCTCTCGTCCCCCCTTTTCCCCTGCGGCCAGCCAGATTTCGTGCTCGGATAAGGGTCTGGTGTGGATTTTTGGGGGGACTCCACGCCATTTTTTTTTAAAATTTGGGGTGGAGTTCCCTTTAAAATCCATGCCAGTTCTGAAGGGCCTGGTATGGATATTTGCGGGAACCCCACGTAATTTTTTTAAAAAATTTGCAGCGGGGTTCCCCTTAATATCGATTCCAGACCTGAAGGGCCTGGTTATGGAATTTGGGGGGACCCCCACGCTTTTTTTTTTTGGTTAGCAAACACTTTCAATGACTTTTCTCTATATTGCCGGGAGCCGACAATTCATTATAGCCGCGGCTGCTTTTAAATGTTTTTTTTTTTCCTTTAGAAATGACATTTTGCAGGCGCACTGGAAAGTTCAGAGCTGCGCCTGTTCAACTAATGCAAATTGAGTTACGTGACTTGACATTTACTAAGATTTTGCCGGCGCAGTGTCTTGGCGCATTTGAACCATTGAAATTCCCACGCTGAGCTCAAAAAAAACTCCCGCAGCTCGAATCGTACTTGCCGGCGCAGCGGGCTGGTTTTGAAAAAGTTACTTTATCACTCTATTTTGGCCATGTTTGTTATTTGGGCCGGTGTCCCTACACTTCCTCACATCACCCCACATCACCCCCATTATATTCTCACTTCCAGCTTCTTTATATTTAGTGTTTAACATGCCGTGCGCCAGGTCCATAGTGGCGCACTGAGCACCTCCTCTCGTCCTCCGACAACACTATAGTAAATGGCAAACAGTCATTGCGCACGCAGATGCGCCAATACTCATGGCGCAAACGTTTTGTAAATCAGCCCCATAGAGTTTTAACTAGCTGCTTTTCATTCATATTTGCTTTATTGATACACATTTCACATTGATTGAGACCAGTGTAATCACAATTTAATTACATATGTATTTTAGGGGACCTTTGGGGTGTGCAGGCCATGTTTTTCTTTTGAAAAAAATAAGAAAAAGGGAGACATCATTTGCCAGCAATTAAAAACTATTTTTTTTTCCCTTTATAAATGTCAGTGCTAAAAAAAAATCTTTGCTCCTGGCTGTATGGAATGGATTAGAAAAAAAATGTATTGGTACATGTACCTCGGGATAGTGCCCAATCCCCATGCTACATTTTTGGCACCCCCTTGCCGATTAACCCAAAAAATTTGCATTTTTAGGTGTCCTTTTATGAAACTGAGATCAGAGGCGATCCCGAGTCTCACCGCTGATCTCAGGTCTTTAGCAGTGTATGAAACTGAGGTAATCAGCGGAGAACATGTTCTCCGCTGATTATCTCAGCACAGTGAGAATCTGTAACTGACTGTCACAGAAACGGCCAGTGTATGAAGGTGCGATCTCGGCACCTCACTGGTGATCTCTTACAGAATTCTCACTCTCTGATTCACCATCTCAGAGGTTGAGAATCAGAGAGAGAAGCGCGAAGCTGGCTGAGTATTCTGGAGGAAGAAGGAAGTCTTTTGACTTCCTTCTTTCATCCACTAGCAGCCATACATCTTCCCTACCATTACACACCCCAAAACGAGCAGGTTAGCAATCTATACTGTATATATATATGTATATATAGCATATATATATATGTGTGTGTGTGTTTATTTCAATGTGTATGTATATATATATAGATATATCTATACATAGATATATTATATATATATATATATATATTTTATTTACATGTTCACGTCTCTGGCTGGGTTCACACTTGTGCGATGCGGGAACCAGCATGATCCCTGTGCGGTTTTCACATTGCACCTGCATTGACATCTGCGCACCGCTGCGGCTGTCAATGTAAAGTTATGACACTCCCAGATCATTTCACAGATCGCAGTGTGAACTATGAAATGGTGCAGCAATCGGATTGTGAACACCCATGCGATTCGTTTCAGTGCAGGCCACATAAAGGGTCCTGTATCATTTTGGTGCAAATGCAATATGATTTAAATTAATATCGCACAAACATTGCATGTGATATGCACAGCAATGTGTCCCGCGGGAGTCAGAACCCAGAAGTGGTACAAATACCTGTATTAGACAGGTATCTGCACCCCCTCCCCCCTGAAAGGTGCCAAATGTGACACCGGAGGGGGGGTGGGTTCCAAAAAGCGGAGGTTCACTTTTTTTGTGAACCTCCGCTTTAATGTCAAAACCACTGGCAACAAAAGTGAGTACACCCCTAAGTAAAAATGTCCAAATTGGACACAATTAGCCATTTTCCCTCCCCGGTGTCATGTGACTTGTTAGTGTTACAAGGTCTCAGATTTGGTGTTATCGCTCTCAGTCTCTCATGCTAGGAGATATTTACTATAAACCGATGCGCCGATGACGTCACACGCATGCGCACTAGTGGGCCGGCTTCATTGACGGTTTTCTGAATGGGTTCTTGCAGCCCGGGCACGCATGAGTGTGACGTCATCGCTGCTACGGCCAATCACAGCGCCGGAGCGGCGATACACTGACGGCAGTGACGGGACATCGAGGAAAGATGGCGGCGGGGCGGAGGTGACATAGGACCACTGCGGGGGCTTCGATCTCAGGGAAGTCATTCATAATGAGCTAGTATACTATGCATACTAGCTCATTATGCCTTTCTTTTGCAGGGTTTTTTTTTTTTTTAAATGGCTTTACTTCCTCTTTACCTTTTCTTTATATATATATATATATATATATATATATATATATTATTCTACCTGCATTAAAATGCTATTATTAGAGTAATTTTTATATAATTTTTTATTTATTAGTAAATAACATTTTGTAAACCCTGAAATATGGTTTTACCCATGGACTGTTCTATTACAGTTATACGGGGGTTTATCAATTTTGATATATATATATTTTTTTAATTTATTAATAAATATTAATACTTGTATACTTTATTAAAAAAAAAAATAATGATTATAAATGTATTTTACATCTGCATTACATATGTGGATTACATTAATTTACTATACACCATTCACATTTAACTAGGCACATGTATAATCTTTAATTATTGATAAAAACAATGTTTTTTAATAATTAGGTTAATGTATATTGTTTGGTGGGAATGTAAATGTATTATTTTATTAATATGTGGTGTATAATTCGTGTTTACTTTTGTATTTTACACTTCCTCATACTGTAATCCCGCTACATAGCGCGAGATTACAGTGAGAGGAGTTGTTCTCAGGAGTTCCCGGCGTTTGTAGCTTGCCTCTCAACTCAACATGAGAAGCGAGCTACAGAGCTTCATACACAGGCACTCAGAGGAGAGCGATCTCCTCTGAGAATGCCTGAGAACACAATAGCGGTATTTTACCGCAGTTTCATAAAAGGACACCTTAATTTGACATATTTGGCTCTATTGATTTCATTTGAATATAGGTTCAGCAACTGAACTTCATTGAAGTTAGGTAAATCCTTGCTGAACCAAACCCAGGCCAGTTTGGATCATCACTACTAGAATATTGCCTCTCTTTCTGGGCGATATATTGGGGGGTGAGCTACCCCTTCATGCAAGAGGAGATCTTAAAGCAGAACAAATCCAATTGATTCAATGGTTTCCCAAAAAACTTACAATCAAGAAGGGCCATGAATGATAACTGTCAAAGTAAAGCCCCATACACACGATCAGACTTTTTGACAACAAACTTCTAAATTCCCAGGTTTTCAAAAAAATCCGACCGTGTGTACACTCCATCAGACAAACTTTTTCGGTTTTCATCGGACAAAAGTTCGCTCTGCAAGCGGACAAACTTTTCGACAACAAAAGTCCTACAGTGCAAAGTCCTGCCGTGTGTACAGAAATCCATCGGACTTTAGTCCGAAGTACATATACGCATGCTCAGAACCAATGGTAAAATCAACCAACAATAGCAGAAGTTGACCAAAGGGTGGTGGTAAAGAGCAGAAAAGAGCAGAAAAAACATGTAGTACGTCAATTATGTCACTACGTTCATGTTTGTTGGCTGAAAAAGTCCTGTCGTGTGTATACTATGGGCGTTTCCGGCCAACGCCCTTCAAACAAAAATCCACGGAAAAGTTTGTTTGAAGTCCAATCGTGTGTATGAGGCTTTACTTGTACTCTTAAATGAACTGTGAAGCCATCAAATGGATGGTGTCATATCAGATCACATATGCAGTACCATGGCAGCTGCATATCAAACAGAGAAAAAGTTGGCAGCTTCCACAGCTTTTTACTACCATTTTAACTTGGTCAGCTAAGAACAACATGAATACAGAGCCATCTATAGTCAGCTGTAATATCTTTTACAGCTTTTGTGGACTTATTTGAGCAGTGTGGAATAAACACATTAGCAGCAGTGGACACAGATACTTCCTGGTTTAAAAAAAAAAACTGCAGTTAGTGCCCTGAATTATAACATCCCAAAAAGAGCATGAACAGGATTATTTGTTTGTGAGTGGAACAAAGCATAACTGACAAGTAGTCACCTAGAAGCAAGTTTATAGATGCCACATGGTAGGATCTAGATTTCTAGAACCTTGTCATAGAATTCATTTATTTGCATTATGTTCTGATGGCAGTTAAGACTCCCCCTTAACCTTTTTATACCCCATATTGTACTTTCTCCTGGGATATATAGAGGATCTGGATGTCGCAAGCATTAACTAACTGTTCAACTCACCTTTTTCTTAGTTCCTGGTGAAACAGTCAACTGACTCAAAAAATACATTGGGGTTGATTTACTAAATACACTAATTCATTTTGTAAATGAAATTGCACTTTGTAAGGGAATTTTCCCCAGAGTTTAGTGAATGTTATGAAGCTTCACTTTGTAAAGAGCCCCCAACGATCAAGAAAAACAATATAAACAGCCTTTTGTACAGTGCAGTTTGTGTAGTCCTGAGAGAGCCGCCAGCTGATGATGATCAGAGGCACAGTCACTGCACACTTCAAGAACAGAGTTCTCGGGGGGGCGTGGTGACCGGACTCCAAGATGGACGCTTAGCCCAGGAGCTCCGCTTGTCAGCCTGAGATAACATCAGCCTCCACAGCCCACCGGCGATCCTGCGAGCCCTGCGATCGGTCATCCGATCACTGACCTGCCGAGGAACAACCCGGTGATGCCCAGGAATCGTAAATCACCGCTGCAGCCCCAGAAACTAGACAGCTTCTTCGGAGCAGCAGCGAGGGGAATGCAGAAAAATGGCGGCGGCGACGGAGCGCGAGTCCCACAGCACGCCTCGCAGCCAGGAGCACTTACCACAGGCAACGGCCCGCCGTCCGTCGCCATCCGCTCGGCTACAGCACACAGCGCTTCCTCCTCTGGGACATCCAGCCCCTCAACGCGGAGCCCAGCCAAATCGAGGCCGAGGAGGGACTCCCCAGCTAGGCCGCAGCCGGATCTCAACATGGAGGTAAGCGGGCCGCAATCCACCAGCACTAGCCAGCGGCAACAGAGGGGGGACCCCATATCAGAATTCCCCACGGCAGATAGACCAGTATCCGACACCGTGCTGAAGGACATGCTCCTTTCACTGAGAACATCCCTGCAGTCAGATATATACAGTGGGATCACTGCATGCCAAAAAGAAGTACAGGCCATAGGACAGAGGGTCCATGTTGTGGAAGACAAAGTGGAAGAGCACACTTCTGCATTTAACATGATGGTGGATGCCATCAAGGCACAGGGAGAGGAAATAGTTTGGCTCAAGGATAAGATGGCGGACCTCGAGGACAGATCAAGAAGGAATAACCTCAAACTGAGGGGATCCCTGAAAATGTTCCCCCCACACAGCTCCTTCAATACACCCAGACTCTGTTCTCCACGTTGCTGCCAGATGCAACAGCACAGGATCTTATCATTGATAGAATCCATAGGGTCCCTAAACCGTCGTTCCTCCCTGACGAGACTCCCAGGGATGTACTGATGAGGGTACACTTTTTTCACGTCAAAGATCGCATACTACAAGCGTCACGTACCCCAGGGAAAGTCCCGCCACAATACGCCAACATCAGGATGCTACCTGACCTGTCCAGACACACTCCTCAGCGCAGACGCAATCTGCTCACTGTAACTAAAGCATTGAGGAATCACAACATACCGCATAAGTGGAAATATCCAGCCACTCTTATTATCACCTACAATGGGACCAGTGTCTCAGTGTCCAAGATAGAGGAAGGGCTGGCTGCTCTACGCCAATGGGGGATTCTCCCGGAACAAGTTCCTCAATCCCAATCCTCTGCAAGCCCACGGCCAATACAGAATGACTGGCAGGTAGTGTCACACAAGAAGGCTAGTAAGAAAAAAGCCGGTGAAGCAACATAATTACTTACACTCACCAATCTCGTTTATCTCAGGTGCACAGGTACCGCAGTGAGGTACCAACTGTACACCCTCCGTTCTGCACTTGCAGCTACGTCTGCTCGAGGATCAATTTATGGATCCCTTTCTTATGCAAATCCAGTTATATCTATTTTTTTTTCTTATGTCTCCGTTGCTGTTTTCCTTTTTTCTCCCCAGTGTCCCTTTTGATATACACAGAAACGCTCAATGTATAATGACAGCGGTAAATGAAGAACATGTTAGACTACCCTCAGCATACCACAAGGATGGACAAAGCCAACCAACTTTCTCAGAGACGAGTAAGTGCCTAACCAGTTTCCTCACACACGATACCAATCCAATAACACTATGACGATTAAGATCCTATCTATTAATGCCCGGGGTCTGAACCACCCGGTAAAACGCTTCTCCATGTGGAAGGAAGCCGGCATTCAGAGAGCTGACATACTCTGTGTGCAGGAAACACATTTCCAAAAAGATGCTGCCCCGAAGTGTTCACATAAGGACTACCCTTTCATATATACGGCCTGTACGCCTGACAACAAGAAGGGAGGAGTCCTATTATCAAAAACTCCCTATCATTCCAACCGAAAACGACTGTTCTGGACGAGGGAGGCAGGTATATAATCCTTACGGGAGACATCAATTCCAAACCATACACGATTGTGTCAGTATATGCCCCTAACACTCACCAACTCCGATTCTTGAGGAAAATCCTTACCAAAGCCCAAAATTTGCAATATGGTAACCTCCTGATATGCGGTGATTTTAACATGACATCGGACCCGCTACTGGATACTACCTCTGGCAAACCCAGGACCCACCTGTCTCTGCAACCTTTGTTACACAAAGTGGAACTCTTTGATGTATGGAGATGTCTCCACGCCAACGAACGTGACTATACTTTTTTCTCGAACAGACACAGTTCATATTCTCGTATAGACATGTTCCTAACTGATAAATGGTTGCTGCAGAACGTTGAAAAAACTAGTATACACAATATTACATGGTCAGACCATGCTGCTATATCTTTATCTATTATAGAAAAGGGTGTCTCCCCTTCTATCCCCATCTGGCGTAGTAACAATAGGGTTCTTCAAGAACCAATCCTCCAAAAGTCTATAGCCCAACACCTAACGAATTACTTCGCAGAAAATGTTGATTCTGTAACTGATCCAAACATTCTGTGGAATGCACATAAAGCCTATATTCGAGGGGTATTAATCCAAATTGGCGCTAGGGAAAAAAGAAAACTAACGCACTCACTTAACTCTACTATTGCTGACATACAGATTCTAGAAACCATGCATAAGCAGTCACCGTCAGAACCCTTAACTAGTAAACTGTGCGCCAGCAGAGAAAAGCTTAGAGAACTTCTATCGCGCCAATTTGATAGGCACCTAAGACGCCTGAAACTCCTACACTATGCCAACGCGGACAGAGCAGGCAAATATTTAGCAAATAGACTCAAAGCCACTCGTTCCAAAACTAGAATACAATACCTGAAACACCCATCCACTTCACTAAAAATTATTCACCCCCAAGATATAGCCGATCAATTTGCTGACTACTATAGCTCGCTTTACAACCTCCAGAGAGACTCCAATACCCCTCAACCGACAACAGAAAAAATACAAACGTTCTTGCACACGCTGAAACTCCCATCCCTTTCCCAAACACAACTGGAGGACCTAAACAGCCCAATCACAGCACTAGAAATAGAACACATAATTGACTCTTTACCAATCGGGAAATCCCCCGGCCCAGATGGCTTTTCCAATGAATATTTCAAAACATTCAAACAGATCCTTTCGCCCCACATGTCTAAAGTCTTCATTAAAGCCACAGAAACAGCGACACTTCCACAAGAATTGCTAAAAGCACACATAGTCACACTCCCTAAACCAGGGAAAGAACCCCACACACCAGCTAACTTCAGACCCATTTCACTCTTAAACACTGACACAAAAATATTTGCAAAATTACTGGCTAAAAGACTTACGCATATAATACCACTAATCATCAAAAAAGACCAGATGGGCTTTATAAAGGGGAGGCAGACCTCTGACGCTACCAGAAGAATCATCAATGTAATACATCAGGCTGAAAGAACTCGAACGCCTTCTCTGCTGCTCTCTATCGATGCAGAGAAGGCGTTCGACAGGGTCCATTGGACCTACATGGAAATGGTTCTGGAAAAATTTGGGTTCAAAGGATCAATTTTAAAAGCTATTCTATCTCTATATTCATGTCCATCCGCCCAGGTGTACTCTGCAGGCCTACTGTCTAAATCATTTGACATATCAAATGGGACCAGACAGGGCTGTCCCCTGTCCCCAACTATTTTTAATCTTATGATAGAACCACTAGCTGAAGCAATCAGATCAACGCCCTCGATCACGGGCTTCCAGTTTGGTTCCAATATGCATACCATTAATCTATTTGCGGATGATGTAATTCTAATTCTGACTAATCCTTTACAGTCCCTAAAAGAGGCGCACAAAATACTAACAACATTTGGGGATATATCCTACTATAAGGTCAACTTTACAAAATCTCTCATCCTAGACCTAGGAGTACAGTCTCAAATGAAACAGTCCCTTCAAAAACAATTACCATATACTTGGAGCGCGGGTAGTATCACGTACCTGGGTATCTCACTCACTAGTAAAATAGCTGCCCTCGCTAAAACTAACATGACTCCGCTGGTAACCAAACTGGAAGCCCAACTCAAGGCCATTTCGAGAACTGAAATCTCATGGATGGGTAGAATCTCCGCATATAAAATGTTCATCTTACCACAAATTTTGTATGTATTTCGCACTCTGCCTATTCATATCCCTATTCATTTCATCAATAGTCTCGCTAGAATAGGTTGGAAGTACATATGGAAGGGAAAAAGAGCTAGGTGTTCCAGGAACAACTTGACTTCACATAAACAAGCAGGAGGGGCGGGTTTCACGGACATTTATGACTACCTATGGGCGGTGCGCCTAGACCAAATTAAATTCTGGTTTCAACAATCCGACGCACCTCTTTGGGTTGACATAGAAACTTATTTATCCCCAACGAAAGATCTTACCCAATTACTCTTAGGAGACCGTTGGACTCCATGGAACATATCTCTTCTCCCGCCTACCATGCAGACATCACTGAGAGCATGGAGACTCCTTTTAGATAAGCGTTACACGGACGCACAAACCATGGACTTCGACCTTCCCCTGAATATATTGGAATCCAAGATCCCAATGTTGGACGTCACTGACATGATAGACAAAGGCATATATCACATATCGGACCTATATGAAGGCCCACGACTCAAACCCATAGAACAAATCATGACACAATATAAGATCTCCCCACAGGGCACTTACAAATGCCTCAGAATTACACACTTCTTGAGATGTCAGGCACCCTCATTAGCGACAATGCCGATTAAAATTTGGCAGTTCTATTCCAATGCAGTACTAGACAAGAAGGGTATTTCCTTTTTCTATAACCTACTGCAAGACAGACTGACATTCAAGAAGACAACAGCAATGCAGAAATGGGAGGTAGACATAGGCGATACATTCTCGGACAAACAATGGCACAGGGCCTTCATGGAAGTACACAAGTCTTCCCACTGTGTGAAGCACTGGGAACTGATGATCAAGATAACAAATAGATGGCACTATACTCCTTTCCGACTTGCCACGTTCTTTCCGGGAACATCCTCGCACTGCTGGAGGGACTGTGGGCACGTTGGTAACTTATTACATATGTTCTGGCACTGCCCCAGCATAAGAAGTCTATGGAACCAGGTTTTCCAGCAGATTTCCTCCATGACTGGAATACTGACACGACCCGATCCAGCTTTAGCATTACTGCACCTAAACATTGACAAATTCCCACGGACTGTTAGGCCAGTCGTGACACACATGCTTCTGGAAACACGCCTGTTGATATTGCGCAATTGGAAATCTAATAAAACTACAAACATCTCTGAAGTCATAGCAGCAGTTCATAGAAATTATACGTTCGAACGCCTACTAGCGATCAATTCTCTAACATGTAAAAAATTTGATGATGACTGGGCTATCTGGCCCAAGTCCCTTGGTTAAATTGTACACTTACCACAACTGTGTATCACCTTTTGTGTATATCTCTTTATGTACCCTTGTTTATATTCTATCCTCTATCTCTGTCTATTATATGTAAAAGAAAATCTTCAATAAAAAACTATTGCTTTAAAAAAGAACAGAGTTCTCCCTCACTAGTGCAGAAGCTGCCAGCACACACAGAGCACAGTCCAGGCTCACTGACACAATGAGCAGTCTAGAGGATGTAATTTATTGTGTTAGTTTAAAGGTAACTTGGATGGGGTGTAGGGTAGCATGGAGATACTCCAGAACCACTAACAGAAACAAGAGAACACTCTTCTCTATGGTACAAACTCTAGGAACAGTTTTTCTGCTCAGCTCAGAGTACAATCTTCCCATAAGAGACAATAAGAGGCCAAAGGTAAAGGTAGGACACTATTGGATGCTACTGTATCATCTAAGAGTGTCTGGTGAGATGTAGCCCCCCCCCCCCCCACACTTTGCTTCACCCAAATTTTCTGTTCGTTCGGCAAGCTTTTCACCCGTCAAAAGCACAGTCAATATGTTCTTAAGGAGCGGGGCCGGGAAGCTGGTCACCGCGTCCTTAACAACCGATGAGTCGTCAGCTGTCAGCGACTTCCCCGCTGCCCCCTTGTGACTTCACCAATCGATCGGTGCATGCTGGGTCTGTGATATTGTGTTTTTTAAATAAAGGAATTGTCAAAAATTGTCTTTGTGTTTTTATTTAACACAGGATAATTAGTGAAAATGTGTATTGTGGAAAATTGAACATAGAGATCTAAATAGGCTTCCTAAAAAAAAAAAAATAGAAAAAGGGAAAGGGGGGTAGGGATTATAATGGTGCCTTATGAAAATAACAAATGTACTTAAAAAATGTTTTTGTATTTTATTACATGAATTAGGGTTAGGGTTGAGGGTTAGGGGTTAGACCTACGCTTTCCCCGACTTGTTCATTCCCCGACTTGTTCATTCCCCGACTTAGTTGGGGTAGGCGGTACACTTTGGTGGGGGTGGGTCAGCCACGCCCAATGACCTTTGACCTCTGGTGACCCGCCTTCTGACCTTTGACCTCTGGGGGAGGTCCCTGTTCAGAAACCTGGGTCCTAGCCTTATTCTTAAAGGGAAAACCCTAACCCCTAACCCTAACCCCTAACCCTAACCCCTAACCCTAACCCCTAACCCTAACCCATGAATATTATAAACATATAGTACAAAGGTCCATATAAACAATAAAGAAGAGCATATAGTGTTTAATACTGGCCAGAGTATTAAAGGCTTACTGGGGTTATAGGTCAAATGATCCCTACATGTTTCGCCAAAACGTTGGCTTCTTCAGGGGAAATGATAGTATAAATAGCTCTAGAGAAAATGAAAACTACAACATATTAAACAATATTAACAGTCATATTTTTGTAATAGTGACATTAACATAATATAGTGTATTAGACTGGGAAAGCGACATGGCATATAAGGTCTCCCATCCAGGGGCACCCCAAACCCCCAAGAAATTACCCACCACCTACCCTGGTACCTCCAGGTGTCCGATACTGCCCAGAGACCACAGCTCAACACTACCGCAGTGTGGCTGCAGGGGGGAAATTTTCCTTGCATTAGTATTGTCTCTTTCTTTTTTTGCTTAGCCTACCCAACTTGGTTTCAACCTAATCGTTATAAGCCGCCTATCTTGCTATTTTTTTGGTCACTACTAGCGCCCCAGAACCCGAGTCCAACTCTCAAATATTAATGGTATGTATGGAGGCTATGTTAGTCCTATTTACAGGGCACGGATTGTCCGTTTGTCTCAAAGTCGTTTTTTTTTTACTTTATTCCTCAGATTGAGCCTGGTCCTTTTTGCCCCGTGCAGCCACACTGTGGTAGTGTCGAAATGTGGTCTCTGGGCGGTCTCGATGCCGATCCAGACACCTGGAGGTACCAGGGTAGGTGGTGGGTAATTTCTTGGGGGTTTGGGGTTTCCCTGGATGGGAAACCTTATGTCACTATTACAAAAAAAAAAATTGTTAATATTGTTTAATATGTTGTATTTTTCATTTTCTCTTGAGCTATTTATACTGTACTAGTCACGATCATGTTCCCTAAAGAAGCCAATGTTTTGGCAAAACATGTAGGGATCATTTGACCTGTAACCCCAGTAGGCCGTTAATACTCTGACCAGTATTAAACACTATATGCTCTTCTTTATTGTTTTTATGGACCTTTGATTGACCTTTACTGTATGTTTATAATATTCATGTAATAAATTTCAAAACATTTATTTTTAAGTACATTTGTTATTTTCGTAAGGCACCATTATAATCCCCATCCCCCTTTCCCTTTTTCTATTACGTATTGGGATGAGGTGCCATATCTATTGAGGACACTCTTGCCACACTCTTTTATAAAAAAAAGTTATTTTTTTTTAAGAAAGTTTGTATTATGTGTGATTATTCCCCAAAAATTTAAGATTTAAAAAAAATATATAATGTGTAGTGAAATACATCTACGTAGCACCTGAAAAGTACCAGTATGTCTTCAATCTACTTTAAAATATATGCATTTTACAGCATTCGTTGTTTGCCTGGAGTTCAGCTACACAATGTTACCTATTTTTAACTATAGTTAAAATGGACTTGGATTTCTTGGATTTTATAGAGGAAATACATAATAAGTATTTTTCCCTTAGCATTTAATAGTTGCATTAATTGGAAAGCAAGTTTATATACTTATGATTAACCTTTAGTTGCCCTTATTTTAATTATAACATCGCAGACATATAATTATTCCACCATGTGTGCGTAAAATAATTAAACGGAGAATGAGAGGTAAAACCTTTAGAATTTCCCAGTCTACCAATCAATCAGCGCTAGCTAGATGTCACATGTCCTAGCTAAAGCTAAGTACACATTTCACCAAATTAATCATGTGGCAGCACAGTTGCTTTAATTTTTCTTAGATTTTATAACTGCAGAACTTACATTATAATGTTTTCCTTAATTCCTCTGGAGGGTACTTTATACAATGTGCTTTGAAAGTGAAGTAGATCTGAGTTTTTAAATTATTCCCAAAGCACAGTTTTGACTGCAATGAGCATATTTTTCAATGACTGAACAAGGCAGACATTGTCCATAAGTTATATATAGTAATACTGAATTATGCGACACTCCTCATTTGATATACATAATGATGCGAAGGCTACTTATGTCAATGTTTAATGGTGCCTCATCATACAAAGAGAATATACTTACGTTAGAGTCTCTGAGTAGTTATAATGAGGAGAGACTCCTAGAAATGTTTGAACATCATCCATGACAATAGCTGGATCACTCCTCAGATGTTGCCCATCAATAATTAACAGCTGAAATAACACAATGTTCTAATTAGTATCAATTTTCAAAGTGTTTTATTTTTTCATAACTTGAAATGCAACACCAAGATAACATACTGAATATGGATTATAAATTAGATGTTGAGTAAGTGTAGTGTGTTAACATATACTAAACTGTGCTAAATCCTATGCTTGTACTCCTTTTTTCAGCTATGTAATCAGATGCTTGTCTGGAGTTTCATTTGAAATATATTGACTTAAGAGCCAAACAACAATATACAATGAAATACCATGAATACATGAAAAAGCTCATAGGCAAAAAAACAGTAAATGTGTATTTTGCTGTTTTTGTTACTGTTTATGTAAGGATGACAACATTTACATTTTAAAACTGCTTCTTTTGGTGTATAAACTTGATATGTTTTTGTTACGGTACTGTTTCATGTCTTTTGTATACTGTGTGCAATTTTCAGTATGGCTTCTACCCAGTAGCACATTTCTTTTCATTTATGCTGGTTTATTTCTCTCTTTAGTATCTTCTGCTCTTCTGTGTGTTACGGACACGGCACCACCTCACTTGTTTTGTACACTGGGTGCAATTCTCAGTAGGTTATTACATCTCTTGCATTCTGTAAGTCATTCTTGCCATCTGTTCTCATTTGCACTGCACAACTTATTTTACTGTATGCATTACATAATACCCTTTTTTATGGTGCACTTTAATTAAGAAATGCTCCTTAACCAGTCCAGCCACACCCGGCTTGTGCCACTTTCTTATCACTCTATAGCAGTGATGGCGAACCTTGGCATCCCAGATGTTTTGGAACTACATTTCCCATAATGATCATGCACTCTGCAGTGTAGTGGAGCATCATGGGAAATGTAGTTTAAAAACATTTGGGGCGCCAGGGTTTGCCATCACTGGCAAGCTGTTCTCCCAGGTTGACATGTTTGGCCCCACTGCTGACAGAATACAATAGGGCTGTGGGAGTGAATTCCCCATCAAAACTGACTGTTTTGAAAGGTGAATTAATTTCTTTCCATCCCTGGTCCAAGAAAAAGAAAATTGTATAATCTATGTCTTGCTTTAGATGCTAATAAATTGCTTATCACTGTGTTTTCTGGAGAAGTACCACATTTTGAAAAGGAAGCATATACCTTGAGGAACAGATTTCCCAAACAAGTTTGGAATAGCAGATGGCACAATGCAGATGTGAACTTTATATGATCCTAGGTTACAAAATATATACAAAAAGGTGGAAAATTTGACCAACAGGTCCTCCAGAGAGACAAGATGAATTTGGATCATGGAAGTCACTAAACTCCTAGGCAGAATGACCCATTTTTTGTAAATATTATACTGTAAATTGATATATATATATATTTTTGTCATATTGATATCTTTATTATGCAATGCAGTCCTGTAGGAGGATATACTGTACAGAGATAGCAGTGTCAAATAAGTAGTTTATTAAATGCAGGTGCTGGACCTAACACTTTGTCATTTTGGACAAATGTATATGGCCCATGAGGGCAATAGATACTATAATATGGTTTAGGCAGACTTTATGTTATGTAGCATGCTCTGGCCTGTGGTTAGAGCATGTCTGAGTGAACACGTGTGTGTTTTATTTGTCTTTGTACTCTGACCTCCATGATTTAATTCCTTAGAGGCAAGCCTGGGGTAGGAGTGACTGTACATAGACCTGCACATAGTTGGGTCAGGATATTGTCACTCACTCCATTGGCATCTGCCGATTTGATTCTGAGCATGCATGGATTTTTTATCCGATGGATTTCCACACAGACGATCGGATTTTGCTATCGTTTTTTTTCCCATCGGATAAATTTAAAACATGTTCTATTTTTTCACACCGATGGAAAAAAGACCGATGGGGCCCATACACGATCGGTTTGTCCAATGAAAACAGTCCATCGGACTGTTTTCATCTGTAAAACCGATCGTGTGTACACGGCTTAAGAGTTTCCCAAATATCCCAAAATGGTAATACCACGAGAGCAAAGTAAAGCAAGCACATTGGCCAACAACCTTGTAAATACCTGAGGTGCAGTGGACAGTACAAAAGACAATGACCTGGTTATGTTGTGTGCCGACAGCAAAGCACAGGAAACAATGAAGTGCCGGAAGACAGAAACTTGAAGGTATGCATCATTGAGTCCACAGAGGCCATAAAGTGGAGGGAAGTAGATTCTCCACAGAATGTTTGAATCCAAAGAAGGGTGTTGGAAGCCTTTAGATCCAGTATGGGGTGAATGCCCCCTTGACCCTTCAGAAACAGTAAACAGGTTTGAATAAAAACCCTTTGCCCTTCCTAAATTATGGCTATGACCCCCTGACAGAGGAGCTAAGCCAAGACAGTGGGAAGGTCCACTAGTCTTTGCAGAATAGGTAGGTGATTGGACATGAAACGGGGCAGAGACAGAGATTAAAATTCTAAAAACGTATGAAACAAACAAAAAAAAAAATACGTGTAACCCCTGGATGCCATGCTTTGGGCCCAGGCATCCAAAATGTCCTGGAACCAGGTGGCCACAAAGGCCAACAAATCTCCCTCCACTTTGAGAAGTGGGGATATCCCTTCATTACAAGAGGACTTGTATGTGGGCTTGGAGAACTTGGGGTACAAGTCTTGTGGCAGAATAGAGTCACAGATTTGGATTGTGAGGCCTGAGAGGAGTGATAGGAACTTTGCATACCTATAAGGTAGACGTATTTCTGTTAAGATAGACCCAGGACATCTAGACATGTAGCACAATTGCACCAAAATTGTATTAGTTCATTATCACCATTTTTGTATAGTACTGTTTTGAATTGAACTAAGCAATGTTTTATAAGTTCTACAGTACATGTCTCATCTAATTTTATCACAGTGTAGCTTGGGGGGTTAATCTGTTTAAATTTGTTATGTTGTCAAAGCTTTCTAATGTTTGTAAATACCTTTGATCAAGGTACATATATGTATTACGTTTTAGACCAGATGTACAAAAATAACTTCACCATGTTATATTACCTGTGAGGGTGGGAAGTATGTTAACCATTGTTCTAAATGTATTGCGTACCAGCCAGGGACAAGGCATTTTTTCTGTAGGGCTTGTAACTCCTGGGAAGCTGTATGTTCTGCTGTTATCACTTCATAGAAGCTATATTTTAGGGCAGTGGAGTCTTCATGAGATCGTTGATGCTAAAAAAAATCAGAAAATCAAAAAATAAATAAAAACATGCTTGCTAATTTACCCTTCCAATTTATGTACCTCCCTTATCATGAAGTTAAAGCTTTTGCTTTGCTTTTCTAAACTTAGTAAATAGCTTTTGCAAATCTACAGTATTTCCTACAGATCAAACTTTTCTGAATAAAATATTTTTAAACTTATGCTATAAGTATTATTCAGATCCTCAACCCTACTACTAGAGCTGTTTACTTCACCTGTATTGCTTTGTAAAAGGGGTTGACTGATAGAAGTCACACACAACTTTTTCTTAATTAATATAAAAGCATTTCTGTAATAAGTTTAGTAAACTATGAATCTGTAGCTCTTGACTAGCCTATAGCAGACTAATAAGTAGGCATGCTCGTCTCAGCAGTCAGATGTAATAACCGTAGGAAATGTACATGATTGAAGTCTTTAAACAATCAGCATTTGTATCAGAATGAACTTAGTAAATCACCTAGAAGGTTGCTGGTGGACATAAGCATCTTTGTTATACTTAAAGAGAACCTGTCAGCACAGAATCGCTTTGTAGCCAAAACCATACTTGCTAAAAGAAGGGGATGCACCTACCTTTCTGGAGCTCTGTGTCTTGAAATGCTTCTGCTCTGCTTTTCCTCAGTCATTGCATGTATTCCACATTTTTGGGGTATGTAAAATACGTATTCTCCTGACGCATGCTGTGATTTGTCCTGCTAGCTCATACATCACTACTGGATATAGGAATCAGCATAAGAAACCACTGGATGTAGGGAAAACAATTCTTTGACCCCTCCAACCAGTTGAATACCTGCTGTGGCAAGGGAGCAATAAAGTCATTTTGTTTCAAGACACAGACCACTGATAAGTATATTCCTTTATCTTTTGGTAATGATGGTTTTGGCTACAAGTGACCCTGTACTGACAGGGTCATTTTATATGAGATTGCTTTTTTTTCATAGGAATTCTATTGCCTGGAGGTGTGTAAATTTGTCATCATATGACAGCAGGATCTATACTTTTATTTGAGAGGGAAGGAGGTCAATGAGATTTTGTGACAAATACTCTAGGTGTACAAACAATACCTGTTTAAGGACAACACCATGGAACATAATAAAAAAATGTTGTCATATTTAGGTTATTCTTATACAGTAAAATACATCACCTACTATTTTGAGCGTCTGGTGAATTCCTATTTTCCTTTCCTGCTGTGATTACAATTGATGGGCAAGAAGTATCTATTTTGTAGGCTAAGGAATTGTATGACCATTAGATTTAATTACAGTAATAAGTAACATGTGCAACGGCACCCCAAGTATAAAAGGGGTTAAAGCCGTTTAAGATATTCCATTCCCGAACACAAGGCAGCTACCAGACACTCCAACCAGCCGAATAAGACCCATAGGAATAATTCTCCCCCCACAAACGAGACAAAGCTCTGTCTTGAGGGTAAAACAGGAATGAGTTTATTACAAGCACATGTTCACAGATATCTCTCTTCAAAACACCCCCCCCACCCTTGGGAAACAGGGTGGGTTAAACTGTCCAATGACAATTATTATACAGGTCAGGTGTGTTCCAACTTCTCAGTAAACAGTCTTATCAGCAGGGGGGTTGGAGAAATCCCCCCTCCCTCTTTTCTCACAGCAACTCACTACACATCCCATAATAGTTGAGGCATCAGACACAATAGACAATAGAATACAGTCCCACCCCAAACCATCACAGCAAATAGTACACAACAGCCAACACACAATATATACAATGTATACAGCATTGAATCTGACTAGCACAGATCAAACTGGGGTTCTAATTCACCCTGTGCCCCTATTAGAGACACAGGGTGATCTACACATAAGAGGCGTTGGGGAAGCTGGACAAGGAACCTCCAGAACTCTTCAGGGCAAGCTGAGCCACACAAACCCCCGACCCAAAGTGACTCCTGCCACACATCTACCCTTTCGGCAGGAGACTAACGCAGAAGGAGACCCCAGACGGGTTGACTCCGAAGTTAGTCAGTAGTTCCAGTCCCCCAATGCCGGTATCCACACCGTACCCCAAATAAATTGTCCCAAAGAGAGCATTACTCACCCAGCCAACCTCTGCCTCTCTCAGAGAACATATCTGCTGCTGGGGAGAGGCCTGGACTGGCCCTTCTCCCTGGAGTCCTTTCAGCCGCTGGAGAGAAGACAAGGTGACTGGGCTCAGTTCGTCATGCTGTTGGGGATCTGGGCCAACTGCCCAGCATCCCTGGGGTATACAAGTGGAGACTGAAGTCCCATCCACTACCACAGGAACTCCCTCTTCTGTTAGTTGAGGGCAGAGGCCAGCAGCCCTCTGCTCTGTTGCCAGCTCTTCTGCTGGGTTGCTGTGAGTGGAGACCACAGTCCCATCCCCCGATATCAGCTCAAGCTGCAGTTGTGTGCAGAGGCCAATAGCATCATGCCCTGCTTCCAGTGATTCAGCTGGGAGTAAAAGCTTTACCACCTCAGCTTGTTGCTGGAGAGAGGGGCCTACTGCCCTGGCTCCCTCGAACTCTACAGTTGTTTCCGGTGCTGGGCAGAGGTTGGTAGCACTCTGCCCTGTTGCCAGCACTTCTGCTGGAAACCCCATACCATCTGCTCCGGCTAACTGTTGGGGAGGGAAAATGGCTGCTTCTCCTCCCTGCATCTCTGATCTCCACTGGGAGAGAGGAACCATCACCTTCGCACCTCGGGCCTTCGAAACTGCCATGGGTGTAGAGCAGGGGTCTGCAGTACTCTGTCCTGCTGCCAGTACTTGAGCGGGCGATGCATAATCCATGACATCCTCTGAACAGTCCATACATTCTGTAATCTGTGGCTGGTGAGATGAGCCGACTGCCCCAGCTCCCGGGAACTCCACAGTTGTTGCCATTGCTGGGTAGAGTTTGGTAGCACTCTGCCCTGTTGCCAGCACTTCTGCTGGGGACTCCACATCATCCGCTTCGACTTTGGAGATGGCAATCTCCATATTTTCCACTGCCGATTCTCTGGCATGCTGCTGGACAGGTACATTCCTCCATCCAAGATCATCCCAAGCAGAAACAGGATCATCAAGGTCAGTCAGCACTTCAGCTTTGGGGATGGCAATCTTCAGATTTTCCACTGCCGATTCTTCAGCCAGGATTTCAGAGTTGCCAACTGGTATTTCCTGATAGTCCCAGGCAAAGGGAGCCCCACCCTGCTGCTGAGCAGAGTCTAGCAGCTGTCTGTAGGCAATCTCCAGCTCCCATTCCTGAACAGCCAGAAACTCCAAATCTTCCTCTGCCCAGTGCCCTTCCGAGACATTCAGTCTTCGCTCTCTGTGCTCCATTATTTCCTCCAAACGCCACTCCCGATCACTCCCAAAGTCAGGGTCCCTGGACAGCCTCCAATACAACAATCCCAGGCCATCATAGTCAAAACCTTCTGTGGGGCTGTCATGCGCTGACCACGGGCACTCTTGGGCTACATACCACCGGAGGGCTCTGTAGCTCTCATCCAACCGCATCTCTGCCAGGATCAGCCTGCTTAACTCAGCTGTCCACTCCTGCTTCGGTTGTTCCCCCAATAACTGCATTCGTACATCATACTGCGACCAGTACCTTACATAGATGGAGGGGAGAACTTTTCCCTGGTGTTGCTGCTCGAGAGCTAGCGCTTTCTTCCAGAGTTCGCAGTGGATAGACTCAGACCATCCCAGCAGGACCTCCTCTAATACTGATCCTCTATGCTGTATCTGCATCTCTTGCAACCTCCTTCTGAATTCCTCTTCCATGGCGGCTGGTATCTGTACCTCTTTTCTCCTTTCAGATGGTGCTGCTGTGACTTCTGCTGCTGCAGCACCTCTTTGATGTAGCCAATTTGCGTCCACAGCCGCTATAACTAGGGCTATGATCTCCGCTGGAGGGTTAGGACCATAATGTGCCAGTCTTAGTTTAACAGTCCGATCAAAACTTACCTCTTCGGGTGTCCTGTCTGTTACGCTGGGCCTTTCGATTATGTTGGGTCTTTCGACTCTATCCATTTAGACTAGTTCTGCTATAATGTCCCTCTTCTTACGGTTGTTGGCCGGTCTGCCCCGGTTCTCCAGTAAGTCCCTGAGGGAGGAGAGCTTTAGCCCTTCATACTGTGCTTCCATTGTCATGTGTCCTCTTGTAGCTGTCCTTCTGGCTGTGGGAATCCACCCGCTGCTTGCCACCAATTGTGATGGCACCCCAAGTATGAAAGGGGTTAAAGCCGTTTAAGATATTCCATTCCCCCGAACACAAGGCAGCTACCAGACAACCAGCCGAATAAGACCCATAGGAATAATTCCCCCCCCCCCCACACAAATGAGACAAAGCTCTGTCTTGAGAGTAAAACAGGAATGAGTTTACTACAAACACATGTTCACAGATATCTCTCTTCAAAACACCCCCCACCCTTGGGAAACAGGGCGGGTTAAACTGTCCAATGACAATTGTTATACAGGTCAGGTGTGTTCCAACTTCTCAGTAAACAGTCTTATCAGCAGGGAGGTTGGAGAAATCCCCCCTCCCTCTTTCCTCACAGCAAGACACTACACATAACATAATAGTTGAGGCATCAGATACAATAGACAATAGAATACAGTCCCACCCCAAACCATCACAGCAAATAGTACACAACAGCCAACACACAATATATACAATGTATACAGCATTGAATCTGACTAGCACAGATCAGACTGGGGTTCTCATTCACCCTGTGCCCCTATTAGAGACACAGGGTGATCTACACATTAGATGCGTCGGGGAAGCTGGACAAGGAACCTCCAGAACTCTTCAGGGCAAGCTGAGCCGCACAAACCCCCGACCCAAAGTGACTCCTGTCACAACATGGCTTGGGCTTTTTGAATGTAGCGCACCCCCTATAGAGCCACAAGTAAACTGGGATCCCCCACCCTGCACAGCCAAGCACAGCAAATCTTCACAGGCACTCCAAAGACAGAGAACAGACTGTGACTTGTTTTTGTGGCTTATTGAGGGTTAATAACTCAGATGGGGATGGGAAATTATGGAATAACCACTTGACTTCAGCAACAACACTTTAGCAACATCTTTAGGGACATCTTCCTATACACAGTCTATATACAGCCTCCTTGACACTGCTCCTGCACTTTACTTGCTTGCAGACTCCAGCTGAATCACTGAAATGGATCTGACAGGCACAGTCAGACTTAGCAATATGCCTTTGCCTGAAGCTACTGGTCCCAGCACCAGCTCTTCAGGCACTGCCAACCCACCTGGCTCCAGCTGCTCCTTTCACTTGCCCTCCAGGCTAACTTCACACAGCAATCCTCCAGACTGACTCTCTGTCATGGATATGCATTAATGTCTGTCTGCCATCTTACCTTCCTCCTCATGTGTTCATCTAGAGACCAGACCTCCTTCACCTGGCTTCCTTTATAATCTCCTCCCAGCCTGACTCCACCCCAGGCCCTATCACAGAACACTATATTAACCTGTGCACTGCAACAAGCCTGCCTTGCTGATCAACGTGTTTGTTAGGCATTGTGTGTTTGGGTTCCTACCTGCCGTGTGCTATGTCTGTCTCTCTGTTACGTTATTGGCTTGTCCCCGACTATCCCTGTCTGCTCGTGACCCTTGATCTTCGGCTCGTTCTTCGTTATCCTTGTCTGCTTGTGGCCCCTGACCTTCGGCTTGTTATTCGGTTCTCCCTTATCTTGTGCTGCTGCTTCCCCTCTTTTCCCCTTATCCTACGGGGCTTGAGCTAGGAAACTCCAGGGGCCGCGACCTGGTCCCAGCCTGCAGCACAACATCCTCACCACTAGAGGCCCTGGAGAAGACCAGCTGGGTCTTAGACTCCGCGCCCTGGGGAATCTTGGCTCTAGCTTCCGTTAGGATCTCGGTTGTGCTCCTCTGGTCCCGCTTTCCACAACCACCCAGTTTCCTACCCGCAGAAGCCAGCCATAGGGTTCACTACCTCGCGGTGCACTCCTGTCCCCCTACGGTGTGCATCTGTCACCTGGCCACAGGTGACCCTGACAGTTTGATCAGCCATTAACCCGGCTGACATCCCGCTTCCCGCGGATGATCCATTGCAGGGCATAGTTCGCAGACTCGAAGCCCAGGAATCAAATCAGACTCAGGTGATGCGATTCCTCCAGGATCTGGCTTCTCGATTCGAGCAGCTTCAGGTCTCCTTGGGAACCCCGAATCCGCAACCCCAAGTACAACCAGCGGCTGTATCTATCGCACCAGTCGCAGCCTCACACTCACTAAGATTGCCAGCTCCGTTCCGTTTCTCTGGGGACTCCAAGGCCTGCAGGGGGTTTCTCAGCCAATGCACAATTCATTTTGAGCTTCAGCCTCAAAGCTTCCTGTCTGACTGGGCTAGGGTAGCCTATGTCATTTCCCTCCTCTCCAGTGAAGCTTTGGCCTGGGCTGCCCCCCTGTGGGAGAGGAACGATCCGGTGGTTTCCAGTCTGTCCGATTTTTTGAAGCTCTTTCGTAATATCTTCGAAGAGCCGGCTCGGGCTTCTTCAGCGGCTAGTGCTGTCTTACGTCTTCGCCAAGAATCTAGTTCAGTGGGGCAATATGCTCTTCAGTTCCGTATCCACACAGCTGAATTGAGCTGGAATAATGAGGCCCTGGTCGCTACCTTTTTACATGGCCTCTCTGACCGAGTGAAAGACGAATTAGCTGGAAGAGCCATTCCCGTCGGTCTGGACGATGTAATTTCATTATGCAACCAGATCGACATTCGTTTTCAAGAGAGGTCTTTAGAAAAAAGACGCCAGCACTCTCTGGGTCCTAGCCAGTCTGAGCTCCCCTCCCTTCATTCCGTGGAAGCATCATCTACCTGTTGAAGAACCTATGCAGCTGGGCCAGACCAGACTAACCCCCGAAGAACGTGCTAGGCGCAGAACTCTGGGCTTGTGCCTCTATTGTGGGGGCAAGGGTCATTTTCGTGACTCCTGCTCGCTTCGTCCGGGAAACGCTCGGGTCTAATACATTTGGAAGGTGGAGTATTGGACCCAGAAACATCACCTTCTCGCCTGCTCTTGCCGGTGTTCCTTCATGTAGGCACTTCTCCTCAGTCAACCCTTGCATACCTGGATTCCGGGGCTGCCGGCAATTTTATGGATTGGAGAACTGCTTCTTCTATGAAGCTTACCCTTTCACCTCTCACTACCCCATTGGTAGTCTCGGCAATTGATGGCACTGTTCTCCCAGGGGGCCCTATTCGCTTCCAGACGCTACCCATTAGGATGTCGGTAGGGATTCTCCACCAGGAGTGGATATCCTTTCCTATTCTACCCAAGGCCTCTACCCCAGTTGTATTGGGCCTCCCTTGGCTACAGCTCCACTCTCCACATGTGGACTGGGTCTCTGGGCAGATCCTGGCCTGGGGTTCCTCATGTTTCTCGTCGTGTCTTCTCAAGGTGACCCCCAAGGAGAGTCTTCCGGTTGCTGCCACTTCTGTTTCTTCTGATCTTCCTGCTGCATACAGCGATTACCGGGATGTGTTCTGTAAGAAATCAGCTGAGGTGCTTCCTCCCCACAGGTCTTTTGACTGTGCTATTGATCTTGTCCCTGGAGCAACTCTACCCAGGGGTCGTACCTACCCTCTGTCCATCCCAGAGACCCAGACCATGTCGGAGTATGTCGCAGAGAACCTGGAGAGAGGTTTCATCCGGAAATCCTCATCGCCTGCAGGGGCAGGGTTCTTTTTTGTTGCCAAAAAGGATGGTACCTTAAGACCCTGCATCGATTATCGGGGTTTAAATGCGGTTACTATTAAAAATCGATACCCCTTACCCTTAATATCTGAGCTATTCGATAGGTTGAAGGGTGCCTCCATTTTCACCAAGTTGGATCTCAGAGGCGCGTACAATCTCATTTGAATACGGGAGGGTGACGAATGGAAGACTGCATTCAACACTAGAGACGGGCATTACGAATATCTGGTGATGCCTTTTGGTCTGTGTAATGCTCCAGCCGTGTTTCAAAACTTTGTCAATGAAATTTTCAGAGATCTGCTGTACCAGTTTGTTGTCATCTATCTGGATGACATTCTGATCTTTTCTGAAAATCTGCTCGTCCACAGAAACCATGTCCACACTGTACTTCAACGTCTTAGAGAGAACAATCTCTATGCCAAGCTGGAGAAATGTTCCTTTGGATGTTCTGAGGTCCTGTTTTTGGGGTGCTTCGTCTCATGTTCGGGTCTTCGTATGGACCCTGGGAAGGTCTTGGCTATCACCAACTGGCCTCTTCCTGCTAGCCTCAAGGCCACACAGCGCTTTCTTGGCTTCACTAATTATTATAAGCAGTTCATAAGGAATTACTCTTCCATTGCCGCGCCTATTATCGCTTTGACCAAGAAGGGTGTGAATGCCAGAGACTGGCCTCCCGAAGCTGTCTCTGCATTTCACAACCTGAAACAGGCCTTTGTTTCTGGCCCCCTCTTGAGGAGACCAAATCCTGGGAATGCATTTTTTATTGAAGTGGACGCTTCCTCAATGGGGGTGGGAGCTGTGCTTCTTCAAATCTTTGAGAAGAGACGCCAACCATGTGCGTTCTTCTCCAAAAAAAATTCTCAGGCAGAGAGGAATTATGCTATCGGTGATCGGGAACTTCTCGCAATTAAATTGGCGTTAGAGGAGTGGCGTCATCTCTTAGAGGGTTCCCCTCACTCCATAACGATCTTTACCGATCACAAGAATTTACAGTATCTACAGAATGCTAACATCTGAATCCTAGACAGGCCAGGTGGAGTCTCTTCTTTGCCCATTTTTATTTCACGATTACCTACAAACCTGGTTCCTGCAACGGTCGGGCTGATGCGCTCTCTAGGTCATTTGACACTTTGGACGAGGAGTCCGCCCCTGAACCTGAGCCGATCATTCCAACCTCATGCATTGTTGCCTACTCTACCACCCTGAAGTCAAAAATTCCGCCTGGTAAGACCTTTGTCCCCACTGAGCTAAGAGCTAAGATCCTTCGTTGGGGACATGATTCCAAGGTGGCAGGGCATTCTGGATTCCTCCGATCCTTCCTACTCATCAGTCGTCACTACTGGTGGCCTAATCTCTGCTCAGACGTCAAAGACTACGTTAAAGCTTGTCATGTCTGTGCTCAGTCCAAATCCTCCACACAAGCTCCTGCTGGTCTCCTCATGCCCTTGCCCATTCCTAAGGAACCCTGGGCCCATATTGCCATGGATTTTATCACCGATCTCCCACTGTCTGAGAATAATACAGTCATTTGGGTGGTAATTGATCGATTCTCCAAGATGGCTCATTTTGTTCCTCTTCCTGGTCTTCCTTCTGCCCCTGCCTTGGTTCCCATTTTCATTCGAGAAATTCTCCGCCTACATGGGGTCCCTTCTCATATTGTTTCCGACAGGGGAGTCCAATTCACGTCTCGTTTTTGGAGAGCCTTTTGCAAATCCCTCAATATTGTCTTGGATTTTCCTTCTTCTTACCATCCCCAATCCAATGGACAGACTGAGAGGGTTAATCAGGAGTTAGAGGTCTTTCTTCGCACCTTTGTGTCTTCTCACCATGACGATTGGTCCTCTCTACTCCCGTGGGCAGAATTCTCCCATAACAATCATGTGAATACCAGTTCGCAGAAGACACCCTTTTTCACAGTTTATGGAAAACACCCTCAACTTCCTCTTCCCATGATCTGTTCTCCTGACATTCCAGCTTTGGCTTCGGTTCAGGAGTCTCTCAATTCCGTTTGGGGTCACGTTCATGATTCCCTCCGGGCAGCTGCTGAAAAATTCAAAGGCTTTGCCGACCGCCGCAGGCGTAAACCGCCTTCTCTTCAGCCAGGGGACAAAGTCTGGCTCTCTACCAGGAACATCAAGCTCCGAGTTCCTTCTCTGAAGTTTGCTCCACGATTCATCGGTCCATACACGGTAACTGCTAAACTGAATCCGGTTTGTTTCAAACTCCAGATTCCTAAGAGCCTTAAAATCACTAACTCCTTTCATGTTGCTCTTCTAAAGCCTTTAGTCCTCAATAAATTCTCTCGTCCTCTCCCTACCGTGGCGCCTGTCTCTGAGGATAATCAGGAGTACGAGATCAGTCAAATTCTGGACTCCCGACTCTGTAAAGGCGTTCTTCAGTACCTCGTTCATTGGAAAGGGTTTGGTCCTGAGGAGAGGTCTTGGATCACTGCATCTGAGGTCTTTGCACCTCGTCTGTTAAAGGAGTTTCATCTGAAGTTTCCCTCTAAACCTGGGCCCAGGCGGGGAAGGGGGAGGCCTCGTAAGAGGGAGGGTACTGTCATGGATATGCATTAATGTCTGTCTGCCATCTTACCTTCCTCCTCATGTGTTCATCTAGAGACCAGACCTCCTTCACCTGGCTTCCTTTATAATCTCCTCCCAGCCTGACTCCACCCCAGGCCCTATCACAGAACACTATATTAACCTGTGCACTGCAAGCCTGCCTTGCTGATCAACGTGTTTGTTAGGCATTGTGTGTTTGGGTTCCTGCCTGCCGTGTGCTATGTCTGTCTCTCTGTTACGTTATTGGCTTGTCCCCGACTATCCCTGTCTGCTCGTGACCCTTGACCTTCGGCTCGTTCTTCGTTATCCTTGTCTGCTTGTGGCCCCTGACCTTCGGCTTGTTATTCGGTTCTCCCTTATCTTGTGCTGCTGCTTCCCCTCTTTTCCCCTTATCCTACGGGGCGTGAGCTAGGAAACTCCAGGGGCCGCGACCTGGTCCCAGCCTGCAGCACAACATCCTCACCACTAGAGGCCCTGGAGAAGACCAGCTGGGTCTTAGACTCCGCGCCCTGGGGAATCTTGGCTCTAGCTTCCGTTAGGATCTCGGTTGTGCTCCTCTGGTCCCGCTTTCCACAACCACCCAGTTTCCTACCCGCAGAAGCCAGCCATAGGGTTCACTACCTCGCGGTGCACTCCTGTCCCCCTATGGTGTGCATCTGTCACCTGGCCACAGGTGACCCTGACACTCTCTCTCCAGCCCACCTGGCTGACTCTGCAGGGGTGAAGACTTGGCACAACAAGGTCTTCAGGGAGAACTGGTTATATGTGGCAGTCTCCCCACCCATAAGTCCCCAGTAGTGCTGTTCTACTTACACTGTCCTCACACTTGCTTCCATGCCTCCAGGAAGGGCTTCCTCCATGTGTTGTAGCAGGATACTTACAGCACCTGAGCCCTGGCCCAAGGTCACCCCCCAGACTAGGGGGCACCCTTGAGGGCCACCGACAGCCTCCACAGCACTATATTTGCGTATTTCACCCAACTGCTCTGCTGACATGGCTCATGCCTATTTATGAGGTGAACCTTTCCCCCTGCCAGCCCTTTACTGGGGATTGGCTAAGGTCCTAATAAATATTCCAAACAGTTCCACCTAACCTCCACCCACTTGCTCTAGAAGTTTCTACAACCTTCTAGACCAGGGGGAGGATCCAGCACTAACAAACCTACCTTAAATCTAGCACACCCTAGAGTGTGCTACATGACTAATGCTTTATTTGACTACCCTACCCCCCTTCTCATGAATTCCCTTCTAGGTGGCCATTTTTAGGAACTCAGTCTGGAAGAGAATCGTGTAGTAAAGAGATGGATACACAAAAATTACACTCTGCTATGGACTAAAAAAAATAAAATAAAAATTGCATAGCTTCCAGTGAGTTTGCATTGCAAATTGTTCTGTATGAATTAGGAAAAATAAATGTTGTTTAGACTATTTTCTCTGTACAAATGGTCTTTGGTTACATATATTCGCTAACTCCCTCTGGTGCTAAAAAAAGTAATATTGTTACATTGTATTTCTTGTTACATAGGTATGTATTCCAATGCTCGTCAGCTCCATCTAGTGGCCATAATGCAATATTTTACCACTGCCCATAGAAAAGAACATCCATTCAGAAGAGAATAAAGCGTAAACGACTTTTATTTTTGCAGCTATGCCTCTGGGGTTGTGGGGATGAGGCCCTTGTCCCCATCAACATGGGGACATGGTGCTTTGGGGTCCATCCTCCCCATGTTGAGGGCATGTGGCCTGGTACGGTTCAGGAGAAGGGGACGCTCTCTCGTCCCCCCTTCTTTTCCTGCGGCCTGCCAGGTTGCGTGCTCAGATAAGGGTCTGGTATGGATTTTTGGGGGGAACCCCATGCCATTTTTTGTTTAATTTGGCGCAGAGTTCCCCTTAAAATCTATACCAGACCTGAAGTACTGAACACGAGTTTGACTGGAACTCAAAGCTCATCCCTGCTCAAGATGCTGTTGTAAAATGATCCACTCTTTCAAAAGCTTTATTATGCAGGGAAGGGCAGCACAGAACGTAGGTGAAATGTCTGTAGTATCTGAAGCAGCTACAAGTAAAGCACATTGTAATATTTACAGCATCCCGATTCCTGATTAATCCATGCATCTGCTGAGCTACGTTGAATTGCATAAATCAACACAGGTTCAAGGCAACAGTTAATTTCTATGTTCCATGTTCATACCATAATGTATAGCTGAGATGCCATTAACTGCCATTAACTACTTAAAACATGCAGTATGGCTGCATTTTTATGCAGCGCAGTGCATGGAACTACATGCCATCTAGGGTCGCCACCCGTCCAGGATTCACCTGGACAGTTCGGGTTTTGAATCATGTGTCCAGGTTTCAGACCACCTAAAAACACTGACATAAAATTCAGAATGGACTGTACCAAGTACTACAACCGCCACCCCCATACACGGGCAGGAGAGAAGAGAGGGCTCAATCTGCTCCTTCTCCCGCCCCCACCTATCTGTCTACCCACCTACACTCCAATCCCCAGTGTTCTGTCCCTCAGGAAAGGGATGTGTGGGCTGGAAGTTTGAAGCTCAGCAACCGGCAAATACATCAGGGATGAAAGGTGTCAATGCCTGAGCCTCCATCCTCGGGTGAGTGAGCTCACCATCTACTGTCTGTGACTGAAGTCATCCCCCCTCCCTCCCTTTTCTCTCCTGTCTCCAAGCAAGTGAGTACAGTAAGGGAAGAGAAATTCAGAGGTAAGGGGTGCCCTGTGGACTCTGATGTACGGGGGGCTTTGGGAACCCTAATAAAAGAGGGAATGCTGGGAACTCTGATGTAAGTGGGAGGTTTGGTGAACAGAAAACCCCTTACATCAGAGTTCCCCTTTACACCAGAGTCCATAACGTTCCGCCTTAAAAAAACATTTTTTTCTATGCGCGGCTAAAGTTTTTGGCTTTGGCTTGAAGAAAAGGTGGCAATCCTAGTGCCACCACATGTCACTACAATACATTGCAACATGCTAAGTTGCATAAAATTTAACTAAGTGTAATTTTATGACAAAAAAGTAAAAGGTGTAATTATTAATTGTAACAACACATTGCACTTCCCCTCACCATCCCTACAACAGCATGCATCAATTTTAGTGTGTGGATGAGCCCTTAACGTTGTAGTGGCTGCACATAATTTAAACTCCTGTGTTTCAGTCTCCCACATTTCACATACTGCTCAAGTGGACTATTTTACAGTAGCTACTTGGGTGCAATGTCTTGAGCTTGCTCATCCTTGCTTTGTTTGCAGTAGCTGTAGAGGAATAAATGTTTTCTGCTGCACATTTTAATGTTATTGCTAGACTTCTTTATATTCCTTGCTCTTTCTGTTTCCTATCACCGCATGCAAGGTATAAAATAAAATGAAAGCCTTGTTCTCTTATGCTTCCATCCCCCATGTTGCTCCTCTTAACTTCAAGTTACTCAGTTATTACAACATAAAGTAATGCAAGTATCTAATAAAGCAGAGTGTGATGTCTGAAATTACACGTGGCCTCTGGCTATGTTCGAGTATAAGGCTGCAAAAAAGAGTTTTTAAAGGAAGGATGGGCATAACACCATCTTTCCTTAAAGTAATTGTAAACCACGGATGTTGTATATAAAAAAAAAAAAACACCTGCAAGGCAATGGCATAATGTGCCAGTATGCATTGCATACTAGCACATTATGAAATACTCACCTTAGAACAAAGCCCTACAACTCTGTACTGTCACCGCTGAAAGGGCTGACATCTTCCCCTGGTCTTTCTTTTGGGTTTGTGCTCTCCGGCTATGTGAATGGCTGTAGCCAAGATGACGCCACTGCCACGCATGCAAGTGGGAACCCTCAGTTTTGGCACAAAGCTCTGAAGTTCCGACAAGGTATGCCGGTCCTTCAGAGCGTATTCACCGGAGATGTAACTGGCTGCATCCAGGGTAAATATCTCTAAAACTGTGAACTCTATTATGTGCTTACCTGTAGGTAAAAATGACCAAACAGGGTTTGTTACTGCTTTAACCTGGAAGCCTTTCTATGGAACATTCTGAACATTATTAGTGCTATAATATGAGAAAAAGGGGGGGACAGCGGGTATACTCAGTACCCAGGGATTTTTTGAAAACACGGTGCTTGATAGAGATAAACACAATTGTCAAAATCAATAAAAGATTAAATTTTATTACATGAAGCATAAAAACAATACACAAAATTATTAACCATCCTTCAAGATATGTAGGTCAGTTTTCAAAAAGATACAATTCACTGCTTGATTTCCACTCAACTAGTTTCGCTCCCAGCGGAGCTTCTTCAGGAGTGTAATAGAGTAATAGCAGGTTTAAACTGTGAATACAGGATGTACAACAATTAGCAACATAGAATGGTTAAAAGTATGTAAGACTTTAATGTTGAACATTTCAGAAAAATTGATAAATTGACGTGCCCAAAGCACGCTAATGGTTAAGTAGTTCATAAGGGTAGATCATTAACACAATAGATCCGTTCACACTGAAATGGTGATAGCCCATGCTGAGCATCATACAAACACATATGTATACACTCACCGACTTAAATGTGTAGCTACAAACTGGAAGAACAAATGGCATTTCCACTGGTATTAGTTGACCGGTTTGCCCAATCCACTGAAACAACCCATAGGGTTAGCAACCACAAGGGTAAAGAAAATCTATTGAAGACTGGAAATAGAAAGCATACAAAAGGTATATAGTGAATAGATGTTAAATCTAGCAAATTCAACATAATTCATCCTGAAATGGATGGAAAGACAACCTCTTACCTAGAGAGGTTGTTAGTATGGGTCACTAGATCCAAAGTCAGCAGTATGCCAATAGGGAGTTGTAAAAATCCTTATAGAGCACAAAGTGTCTATTTGTGCTAAGAAAGACAAACCCTCAGGCTGAATGATTGGAAACACATAGTGAAAAAATAACTTCACTGGTTACATTGCACTCAAGATGGTTGGGTGGGATGGATGAGCTGGTCACCAGCTGTAAATAAAAAAATAAAAAAATATAGCAGACAAAGTGATGAGCAACCTCGGCCACTGCGAGGAGAAAGTTATCAACACAGCGGACAAGCGATTGTCCATAACAACAGCCTACCTGGGCAAGTTGAAAAGGGGTCAAAATCCGTCCGGCTGGAGCAGGTATATCTCCAAGCCCCAGGGCGGCGAAAGATCCTCGCAGACTGTCGGCGGACCGGAGCCGCATTTAAAATACCCCCATCGCGGCGCCGTATCCACAGATCACCTACAAGAGAGCGCGATCTCTACGAGACACTCTGGTCCATAGCCACTTTTCTTCATCGCCGTCTAATCCCATCCCGTTTAGGGGCACTAGGCCTTGTCATAAATGTAAATTCTGCAGATATTTACATTCCTCCTCCACGGTTACTCTTCCGGACGGACAAGTACACAGACCTATGTTTTCAGTCACGTGCCAATCCATTGGTATAGTATACTTAATGCAATGCCAATGTGATGCATTCTATGTCGGCAAGACCAAAAGGCCCTTCTTTCACCGTGTCAGAGACCATGTTTCTCTGATAAGGAAAAAGAAAATGGAAACCCCAATTAGCCGGCATGTAGGTCTGTTTCATCAATTTGATAGTGCAGTAATGCATTTTTCCGCCTTAGAACACATTCCCCCAGGGGAGAGAGGAGGGAATTTTGATAAAATTCTACTGCAGAAAGAGGCCAGATGGATCCATAGGTTATCAGCTCTTAGGCACCCTGGTTTAAATGATGCCTTTAGTTTTAAGCCTTTTTTATAGAGTTCTGCCGTGAATTACTATAGCATTGTTCGTTCAACATTTACTCCATTATTTAATATTCATCAATATATTTTTTTAATTTTTTGCTATATTGTTATAAATTCAAATTGAGTCCAGTTATTATTTTTTCATTTCATTTCATTTTATCTTCAATCTTTTTTCATTTCTTTATCTCACTTAGATTCATCCCTTGCAACACTTTGCATTCCTTATATATTAACACATGTTTCCTAAGTTGGAAAGTTTAACTTACAATGTATTTTTCATGATTCATGTAATCCGTCATACTGTATGTTCATGTTCCATCCTGAGCTTCACCAGTTCCGCCCATTTGCTTTACTTCAGACCCTTGCTACAAATTGGGTTTACTCTTTGTGAAAAATTGGCATTCTAGTTATTATTTAATTTCGATTATTTATCTACTTGGGTGACATAATGTGTCCCTGTAGAGTAATAAAAATTTTTTCAAACCAAATTTATTTTCTCTATATTGTATCTGGTATTTGCTGACTGGCTCAATTCATGATTCACCCCGGGCAACCATACGGACGCCCGGGGGCCCCCTGCTTTGATATACTCGTGATGCCAGTCGAGCTTTCAATGGGATGCCCCAAATTGATGATCAATGTTGACAGTCATTCTGTGAGTTCCACCTGCGCTGCTTCAATATAGATTTTGATTATTAAGGTCATTACACCATATATATTCTTGTTCCCACTCTCTCAATGACGCTGGGTTCATTTACTATTATCTATATATTCTGTTTTCCCTTATTCAAGATGGCGCGGCTGGCCTCAGCAGCGTCCAGCTGACTGACACACACCTCGCTTGGTGTGTGACACGCCACGTTGGCTGCTGTCTCAATGACGCTCACGCCAGTCCAACTCTTGGACGGCGGTGCGCGTCATCATTGATCCACCAATGTACGTCCGCATCGCGGCGATGACGTCAGACGCCGCCGCGATGGGGGTATTTTAAATGCGGCTCCGGTCCGCCGACAGTCTGCGAGGATCTTTCGCCGCCCTGGGGCTTGGAGATATACCTGCTCCAGCCGGACGGATTTTGACCCCTTTTCAACTTGCCCAGGTAGGCTGTTGTTATGGACAATCGCTTGTCCGCTGTGTTGATAACTTTCTCCTCGCAGTGGCCGAGGTTGCTCATCACTTTGTCTGCTATATTTTTTTATTTTTTTATTTACAGCTGGTGACCAGCTCATCCATCCCACCCAACCATCTTGAGTGCAATGTAACCAGTGAAGTTATTTTTTCACTATGTGTTTCCAATCATTCAGCCTGAGGGTTTGTCTTTCTTAGCACAAATAGACACTTTGTGCTCTATAAGAATTTTTACAACTCCCTATTGGCATACTGTTGACTTTGGATCTAGTGACCCATACTAACAACCTCTCTAGGTAAGAGGTTGTCTTTCCATCCATTTCAGGATGAATTATGTTGAATTTGCTAGATTTAACATCTATTCACTATATACCTTTTATATGCTTTCTATTTCCAGTCTTCAATAGATTTTCTTTACCCTTGTGGTTGCTAACCCTATGGGTTGTTTCAGTGGATTGGGCAAACCGGTCAACTAATACCAGTGGAAATGCCATTTGTTCTTCCAGTTTGTAGCTACACATTTAAGTCGGTGAGTGTATACATATGTGTTTGTATGATGCTCAGCATGGGCTATCACCATTTCAGTGTGAACGGATCTATTGTGTTAATGATCTACCCTTATGAACTACTTAACCATTAGCGTGCTTTGGGCACGTCAATTTATCAATTTTTCTGAAATGTTCAACATTAAAGTCTTACATACTTTTAACCATTCTATGTTGCTAATTGTTGTACATCCTGTATTCACAGTTTAAACCTGCTATTACTCTATTACACTCCTGAAGAAGCTCCGCTGGGAGCGAAACTAGTTGAGTGGAAATCAAGCAGTGAATTGTATCTTTTTGAAAACTGACCTACATATCTTGAAGGATGGTTAATAATTTTGTGTATTGTTTTTATGCTTCATGTAATAAAATTTAATCTTTTATTGATTTTGACAATTGTGTTTATCTCTATCAAGCACCGTGTTTTCAAAAAATCCCTGGGTACTGAGTATACCCGCTGTCCCCCCCTTTTTCTCATATTAAATTACAATGGGATGTGGTGCTTTTTGATTTGACCAAGAGTACCCCAATATATTAATTATTAGTGCTATAGTTGTTGCTAAATAGGATGCATCCAAGCAAATTGTTGGTGTGGGTTTTGAGCTTTAAAATCCCAACATATTTTATTCTGCAAAGACGACAGTATAGAGGCAACTTGCAAAAAATAAAAATACACTAAAGTGTTTTAGACCATAAAACTGTTTTATATCTTAATTATTTTATTTAATTATACTGCAAAGTATTAAAAAAAAAAAAGACTAAGTGTATTTATCATAATACCATACCTGGTACCAAGAGTATGCTCGGTCAGATGGATCAATAAGTATGGTGATAACCTTTGCCTTTGGGAGGAGTGATGCAGCTCTTTTGGGTACTTCCTCTAAATGAAAATAATTTGCACTCTTCTCAAACAGAAAATCTGAAGTGCTGTTAGATGTGTAAGGGAAAAAATCCATATACCTTAAAGACAGTAAGAGAAAAATATGCCGTGAGGACTTTAGCAAGTTATACGGTATATGCTTACTTTTTGGAAACACATGCAAGGTCAATAAAAGTAAATGATAAGGCAGTGGGGAAGATTGTGAACCTCTGTCAGATTATGATTACTGACTATGTCTTCATGTTCCCTGTTTCTTGTCTTGCTTTGAAATTTCCCCATGGGGGCATGGACAGCAATACAAAAATGACAGAAGTATTTACTTTTTTCAAGTCTCAATTTTGGCTAGATATAAGCTGTTGCCCTTTTGCTGCCTTGGCCATTTTTTGCACACATATAAAAACTGCCATTTTACGCTTGAGGATTACCTAAAACTCCAAAAACATTATTTATTTTTTGAAAGCAGAGACCTTGTAAAATGGCAGTTGCCATTTTTATGTTTTGATATTTGTGCTACCTTTCAAAGCAATGTTTTCTCGGTAAAAAATAAACGTAAATTAATTTTAGTACACATCAAACATATGAAATCTCGAAATCCTCTGTAAAATATGTAGCGGCCTCACCCCCTCTGATTTGTCTAGGGGTATTTTGTATGTGAGATGCGCTATGACCCATGTCCTCCCCATGGCAGTGGTGAGGTGAAGGCCAGTACCAGATATTTTCCTCGGGCCTGTGTGTTTTAGTTAAGGACCAAGTCTTGCTGTGCTGACACTTCCCTTTGCTCCCATTAACCAGAGTACCACACACCGATAAAGGTCCAACTCTTGCTTTATTGTCACACTAATAGGGATGAGCTTGGTGTTCGAGTCGAACATAGGTTCGACTCGAACATCGGCTGTTCGCAGCGTTCGGCGAACAACGAACGATTTGGGCCGTTCGCGCCAAATTCGAGTGACGCGAACGGCCCACAATACACTGCGCCATCGCAGTGTAATCCCGGCGCTGTGATTGGCCAAGCATGCACTGTGACCCTGCATGCTTGGCCAATCACAGCGCCGGCAGCGAGGAGAGCAATGATTGGCCACAGGCAGGATGCCTGTGGCCAATTATAGCTGAGGGGGTTTAGTACATGCCCCACACTATAAAAGGCCACTCGTGTAGTGTGTTCCGGAGCAGGGAAAGTGAAGGATAGGCAGGGACAGTGTCAAATCCATTCTTTGCTAAACCTTGTGTGTAGGGACAGAGAAGGTTAGGCAGGGAGAGTGTCAGTGTCATATTCTTTGCTAAACCTTGTGTGTAGGGAGAGAGAAGGATAGGCAGGGAGAGTGTCAGTGTCATATACTTTGATAAACCTTGTGTGCAGGGAGAGAGAAGGATAGGCAGGGGACAGTGCCAATGTCATATTCTTTGCTAAACCTTGTGTGCAGGGAGAGAGAAGGATAGGCAGGGAGAGTGTCAGTGTCATATACTTTGATAAACCTTGTGTGCAGGGAGAGAGAAGGATAGGCAGGGGACAGTGTCAGTGTTAGTGATGAGCCGAACACCCCCGGGTTCGGTTCGCACCAGAACCCGCGAACGGACCGAAAGTTCGTACGAACATTAGAACCCTATTAAATACAATGGATGCGAACGTTCGAATTCTAAAGTGGTAATTATAACAACTATTATGCATGTTATTGTCCTAAAAAGGGTTTGGGAACCCGGGTTGTGCACCAGGGGACATGTATCAATGCAAAAAGAAGTTTTAAAAACGGTCGTTTTTCGGGAGCAGTCATTTTAATGATGCATAAAGTGAAAAAAAAAAAGTCAAATATTCCTTTAAATATCGTACCTGGGGGGTGTCTAAAGTATGCCTGTGAAGTGCCACGTGTTTCCCGTGTTTAGAACTGTCCCTGCACAAAATGACATTTCTAAAGGAAAAAAAGCCATTTAAAACTGCTTGCGGCTTTAATGTAATGTCTGGTCCCGGTAATATGGATAAAAATCTTTAAGAAAAATGGCATAGCTACCCCATGACCCCCCCCCCCCCACCCCAGCCCATTACCAGCCCCTTTGGGTCTTGTATGGATATTAAGGGGAACCCCGCACATAAAATAAAAAAGGCCCTATATACTCTGAACAGCCGTATACAGGCGGTGCATACAAGACAGGGACTGTAGGTTTGTTCTTATGTAGAATCTGTTTGTAATTTTGAACAGGTACATTGTTGAAGTGTAGCTCCAGCCCAAAAATCTATTTTTAAACTTTTTGGAAAACATAGGTAAGGGTTATCACCCCTGTAACATTTGTTTTGCTGTCTGTGCCCCTGTTCAGAACATTTCACCTCACTTTCCGTCCCAATGACAACTGTTTTTGAAATGTGGTGTTTTTCTTGAAACAAGGATTGCTGATAAAGCATCAGTACAGAGGAGACACCTTTCTCCCATATTTATTCTTACAGGAGAGAATTTTCCTTCCTAGTGGTAGATTTCCTCTCACTTCCTGTTGTCTTCTTGCGTTTGCAAGTAGGAGTCGTTTGTAAGTTGGATGTTTGAAAGTAGGGACCTGCCGTATATACTCTGCAGAAATAGGCCCCTTAGTTGTTGGTGTTGGCACAACACTGTAAGCACTCACAGTTACTCTTGGTTGGTGCTGGAACGCCCTGCTGTCAACTATTATATCAGGAATTTTAATTACATATAATTGTTGAACAGTGGTAGTAAAAATTGGGCCTTTGATGGTGGTGCTGGTGCCACAACACTGTAAGCCCTGACAGTTACTCTTGGTGGGTGCAGCAATGGGCCCTGCTGTGAATTATTAGATCAAGAATTGTAATTGCATGCCCCTGTTGAACAGGGGCTGAAAAATTGGGCCTTTCGTGGTGGTGGTGGTGGTGGTGTTGCCACAACACTGTAAGCCCTCAGAGTTACTCTTGGTGGGTGCAGCAATGGGCCCTGCTGTGAATTATTAGATCAAGAATTGTAATTACATGCCCCTTTTGAACAGGGGCTGAAAAATTGGGCCTTTCGTGGTGGTGGTGGTGGTGGCGTTGCCACAACACTGTAAGCCCTCAGAGTTACTCTTGGTGGGTGCAGCAATGGGCCCTGCTGTGAATTATTAGATCAAGAATTGTAATTGCATGCCCCTGTTGAACAGGGGCTGAAAAATTGGGCCTTTCGTGGTGGTGGTGGTGGTGGTGGTGTTGCCACAACACTGTAAGCCCTCAGAGTTACTCTTGGTGGGTGCAGCAATGGGCCCTGCTGTGAATTATTAGATCAAGAATTGTAATTACATGCCCCTTTTGAACAGGGGCTGAAAAATTGGGCCTTTCGTGGTGGTGGTGGTGGTGGCGTTGCCACAACACTGTAAGCCCTCAGAGTTACTCTTGGTGGGTGCAGCAATGGGCCCTGCTGTGAATTATTAGATCAAGAATTGTAATTGCATGCCCCTGTTGAACAGGGGCTGAAAAATTGGGCCTTTCGTGGTGGTGGTGGTGTTGCCACAACACTGTAAGCCCTCAGAGTTACTCTTGGTGGGTGCAGCAATGGGCCCTGCTGTGAATTATTAGATCAAGAATTGTAATTACATGCCCCTTTTGAACAGGGGCTGAAAAATTGGGCCTTTCGTGGTGGTGGTGGTGGTGGCGTTGCCACAACACTGTAAGCCCTCAGAGTTACTCTTGGTGGGTGCAGCAATGGGCCCTGCTGTGAATTATTAGATCAAGAATTGTAATTGCATGCCCCTGTTGAACAGGGGCTGAAAAATTGGGCCTTAGGCACTGGTGGCACAACACTACAACCCCTCACAGATACTGTACTTGGAGCACAGCAATGAGCCCTGTTGCAAAGTATTGCTTCAAAAATTGTAATGACACGCCCCTGTTAAACAGGGGCTGAAAAATTGGGCCTTAGGCACTGGTGCCACAACACTCCAACCCCTCACAGATACTGTACTTGGAGCACAGCAATGAGCCCTATGGCAAATTATTGCTAAAAAAATTGTAATTACACGCCCCTGTAAAACAGGGGCTGAAAAATTGGGCCTTAGCCACTGGTGGCGGCACCCATAAACAAAAATGATCTTCCAAGCTATCATCATCAATCGTATCATTGAGGACTCGGAGGAGGAGGATAGCCAGTCAACATAACAGCACAGGCACTCAGCATCAGCATCAGTCTTGAAGGGATGTGACATGTTAAAATCAATTAGTCTGTTATATCAGCATCAGGTGTGTGGTAGCTGGTGGTGATCCAAGACTGGTTCATCTTGATGAAAGTCAGTCGATCAACCGAGTCGGTGGACAGGCGCACCCTGTGATCCGTGACAAATCCTCCAGCAGCACTGAATGTGCGTTCCGAAAGAACGCTGGATGCAGGACAGGCCAGTAGCTCAATTGCATACTGTGCAAGCTCTGGCCAGTGATCCATCCTCAAGACCCAGTAAGCCAGAGGATTTTCGGTGGGGAAGGTGTCCAAGTCTGACCTTGCCCCTAGATATTCCTGCACCATGTTTATCAGACGCTGGCGATGGTTGCTGGAACCGATCATACTTTGGGGCTGCGGACTAAAGAATTGTCTGAACGCATCGGTCAGACGGCCACCTTCCCCACCGCTCCTTCTTTGACTGGCCGAAGCCTCAGCAACTCGTTGTCCAGGACCAGGAGTTTGTAACCTCCCAGTCTCTGGGAACGCGTTGCACAGACCTTTCTGCAAGGCCTCCCGGAGTTGTCTCATCCTCTGCTCCCTCTGCGACGGTAACATAAGGTCCGCAACCTTACCCTTGTACCGTGGATCAAGGAGAGTGGCCAGCCAGTAATGGTCCCTCTCCTTGATCCGAAGAATACGAGGATCCTTCCGCAGACTTTGCAGGATCAGGGAGGCCATGCAGCGTAGGTTTGCTGAGGCATTCGCTCCGGAGTCCTCTGGGTCACTAAGGACGACATGATCCGCAGCCACCTCCTCCCAGCCACGTACAAGTCCACTGGTTTCTTGGGACTGTAAATCATCCCTAAAAGACTGCTGCTGATGATGCTGAGTGCCAGCCTCCACCTCCATGCTGACACAATCCTCCTCCTCCTCCTCCTCCTCGTCCTCTTCCTGTGCGATGGGTGGGACAGAAGGAACACTGTCTGGGTAAAGGGGGCCTTGAGAGGCAAGGAAGTCCTCCTCTTCCTGCCTCTGTTCTGCCTCAAGTGCCCTGTCCATTATTCCACGCAGCGTGTGCTCCAACAGGTGGACAAGAGGTACAGTGTCACTGATGCATGCACTGTCACTGCTCACCATCCTCGTGGCCTCCTCAAATGGTGCCAGGACAGTGCATGCATCCCTGATCATGCCCCACTGGCGTGGAGAAAAAAAACCAAGCTCCCCTGACCCTGTCCTGGTGCCGTAGTCGCACAGGTACTCATTGATGGCCCTCTGCTGCGTGTGCAGCCGCTGCAGCATGGCCAACGTTGAGTTCCACCTGGTGGGCATGTCACATATAAGGCGGTTCTTGGGCAGGTTCAACTCCTTTTGCAGCTCAGCCAGGCGAGCACTGGCATTATAAGATCTGCGGAAATGCACACAGACTTTCCTGGCCTGCCTCAGGACATCCTGTAAGCCCGGGTACCTGCCCAAGAACCGCTGCACCACCAGGTTAAGGACGTGAGCCACACAGGGCACATGGGTCAGTTGTCCCTGTCGGAGGGCGGAGAGGAGGTTGGTGCCATTGTCGCAAACCACCATTCCTGGCTTAAGCTGGCGTGGCGTCAACCACCTCTCGGCCTGGCCCTGCAGAGCAGACAGGACCTCTGCCCCAGTGTGGCTTCTGTCCCCCAAACACACCAGCGCAAGCACGGCATGGCATCTTTTTGCCTGCGTACTTGCGTAGCCCCTTGAACGCCTACGGAGCACCGCTGGTTCCGAGGACAAACCACAGGAAGAGGCCATGGAGGAAGAAGAAGAGGAGGGGGTGGAGGAGAGAGGTGTGTCACAACCAGTAGTAGCATTTTGGAGGCGTGGCGGTGGAACAACCTCCAACACTACTGCACCTTGTCCTGCATCCTTCCCAGCTGCCAAAAGAGTGACCCAATGGGCCGTGAAAGAAAGGTAACGTCCCTGTCCATGCCTGCTGGACCATGAGTCAGCGGTAATATGCACCTTACCGCTGACCGTCCTGTCCAGCGAGGCCAAGACATTGCCTTCCACATGCCGGTAGAGAGCCGGAATAGCCTTCCGTGAGAAAAAGTGGCGTTTGGGAACCTGCCACTGAGGAACCGCACATTGCACAAACTCACGGAAGGGGGCCGAGTCTACCAACTGAAAAGGCAGCAGTTGAAGCGCTAGCAATTTAGCCAAGCTAGCATTCAACCGCTGGGCATGTGGATGGCTGGGAGTGAACTTCTTTCGACGGTCCAGCAGCTGGGGCAGGGAAATTTGCCTGCTAGAATCGGACGTCGGTGTACTGCTAGCAGAGTGGCCGCAAGTACTTGGCTGTGACACACCTAATTCTACACCTTCATTCCTCTCAGTGCATGTTTCAGAGAGGACTGAAGTTATAGTGGGGTTGGAGATCCCAGCTGATGCGGTGCAAGGAGAGGTCCGCTTTGTTCTTTGGTGTGGGTCTTTGAGGTAGGCTTGCCAACGAGCTGCATGGCAGGTCAACATATGTCTGGTCAGGCATGTGGTACCCAAGCGGCTGATGTTTTGGCCACGCGATATACGCTTGAGACATATGTTGCAAACAGCAGCTGTGCGATCTGATGCACTAGCCTCAAAAAAGGCCCACACCAAAGAACTTTTTGAATGACGGGCAGAGGCAGCGACCTGCACAGGCGGAGCTCTGCGGTGTGATTCCGTCGGTGTACTGCCCTTACGCTGGCCACCAAAGGGCATCCTGCCTCGTTGGAGATGTGCCTCCTCCTCATCCTCTCTCCTATTAGGCACCCACGTGGAGTCAGTGACCTCATCATCACCTCCCTCCTCATCACTGGAGCCAATCTGGCAGTATGCTGCAGCTGCTGGAACATGACTGCCAGATTGGTGTCCTTCTTGAGCATCCCCTCTGCTCTCACGCTACTGCCTTCCTGTAGCTGGGTTTCATCATCAGACCCTTCGAAACGCTGGGCATCCTCCTGGAGCATGTACCCAACACTGTGCTCAAACAGTTCGGGGGACTCCTCAGGAGGAGGACATGGTGGGTCTAGGGAAGGAGTGACTGATGATGAGTCTGACATTGATACCAGGGAAGAGGACGCTTTGGCAGCTGCTTTTCCAGTACCCTGAGCCTGGGTGAGAGAGGATGAGGAGGAGGAGGAGGAGGGCTTGGTCATCCACTCTACCAAGTCTTCGGCATGATGTGGCTCAACATGTCCAGCTGCCGAAAAGAAGGACAAGCGTGTCCCATGGCCATGTGCTGATGACAATGCACCGCGTCCACGACCAGCACTGTTGCCCCCAGACACAGAGCCTGCTTGCCCTCTTTTATTGCCTCCTGACTGTCTGCCTCTCCTTGTTTGCCTTCCAGACATTCTAATAGATGGCCTGCAGGGAGATGGGAAAAAAGCAATAAGGGCTACCTTCAGGTGTCCTTCTCAGTCCCTTTACTTAAGGATTTCTAAATATGGTTGAGGATGATTGCTTTTGCACAGAATAGCACAACGACAATTTCCCTGACTGTCCAAAAAAACAAGGATTTCAAAGATGGTTGATGAGGAATGCTTTAGCACACTATAGCACAAGGAGAATTCCCTCACTGTCCTTCCCTGTCCCTAGAAACAAGGATTCGCACAGTAAAAGACACTGACACTCTCCCTACCTATAGTTTTCTGTCCCTAGAAAAAATGTTTTTTAAAGCACACTATAGCACAAGGAGAATTCCCTCACTGTCCTTCCCTGTCCCTAGAAACAAGGATTCGCACAGTAAAAGACACTGACACTCTCCCTACCTATAGTTTTCTGTCCCTAGAAAAAATGTTTTTTTAAAGCACACTATAGCACAAGGAGAATTTCACTCACTTTCCTTCTTTGTCCCTAGAAACAAGGTTTATCACAGTGAAAGAAACTGACACTCTTCCTTCCTATAGTTTTCTGTCCCTAGAAAAAAATGTTTTTTTAAAGCACACTATAGCACAAGGAGAATTCCCTCACTGTCCTTCCCTGTCCCTAGAAACAAGGATTCGCACAGTAAAAGACACTGACACTCTCCCTACCTATAGTTTTCTGTCCCTAGAAAAAATGTTTTTTTAAAGCACACTATAGCACAAGGAGAATTCCCTCACTGTCCTTCCCTGTCCCTAGAAACAAGGATTCGCACAGTAAAAGACACTGACACTCTCCCTACCTATAGTTTTCTGTCCCTAGAAAAAATGTTTTTTTAAAGCACACTATAGCACAAGGAGAATTCCCTCACTTTCCTTCTTTGTCCCTAGAAACAAGGTTTATCACAGTGAAAGAAACTGACACTCTTCCTTCCTATAGTTTTCTGTCCCTAGAAAAAAATGTTTTTTTAAAGCACACTATAGCACAAGGAGAATTCCCTCACTGTCCTTCCCTGTCCCTAGAAACAAGGATTCGCACAGTAAAAGACACTGACACTCTCCCTACCTATAGTTTTCTGTCCCTAGAAAAAATGTTTTTTTAAAGCACACTATAGCACAAGGAGAATTTCACTCACTTTCCTTCTTTGTCCCTAGAAACAAGGTTTATCACAGTGAAAGAAACTGACACTCTTCCTTCCTATAGTTTTCTGTCCCTAGAAAAAAATGTTTTTTTTAAAGCACACTATAGCACAAGGAGAATTCCCTCACTGTCCTTCCCTGTCCCTAGAAACAAGGATTCGCACAGTAAAAGACACTGACACTCTCCCTACCTATAGTTTTCTGTCCCTAGAAAAAATGTTTTTTTAAAGCACACTATAGCACAAGGAGAATTCCCTCACTGTCCTTCCCTGTCCCTAGAAACAAGGATTCGCACAGTAAAAGACACTGACACTCTCCCTACCTATAGTTTTCTGTCCCTAGAAAAAATGTTTTTTTAAAGCACACTATAGCACAAGGAGAATTTCACTCACTTTCCTTCTTTGTCCCTAGAAACAAGGTTTATCACAGTGAAAGAAACTGACACTCTTCCTTCCTATAGTTTTCTGTCCCTAGAAAAAATGTTTTTTTAAAGCACACTATAGCACAAGGAGAATTCCCTCACTGTCCTTCCCTGTCCCTAGAAACAAGGATTCGCACAGTAAAAGACACTGACACTCTCCCTACCTATAGTTTTCTGTCCCTAGAAAAAATGTTTTTTTAAAGCACACTATAGCACAAGGAGAATTCCCTCACTGTCCTTCCCTGTCCCTAGAAACAAGGATTCGCACAGTAAAAGACACTGACACTCTCCCTACCTATAGTTTTCTGTCCCTAGAAAAAATGTTTTTTTAAAGCACACTATAGCACAAGGAGAATTTCACTCACTTTCCTTCTTTGTCCCTAGAAACAAGGTTTATCACAGTGAAAGAAACTGACACTCTTCCTTCCTATAGTTTTCTGTCCCTAGAAAAAAATGTTTTTTTAAAGCACACTATAGCACAAGGAGAATTCCCTCACTGTCCTTCCCTGTCCCTAGAAACAAGGATTCGCACAGTAAAAGACACTGACACTCTCCCTACCTATAGTTTTCTGTCCCTAGAAAAAATGTTTTTTTAAAGCACACTATAGCACAAGGAAAATTCCCTCACTGTCCTTCCCTGTCCCTAGAAACAAGGATTCGCACAGTAAAAGACACTGACACTCTCCCTACCTATAGTTTTCTGTCCCTAGAAAAAATGTTTTTTTAAAGCACACTATAGCACAAGGAGAATTCCCTCACTTTCCTTCTTTGTCCCTAGAAACAAGGTTTATCACAGTGAAAGAAACTGACACTCTTCCTTCCTATAGTTTTCTGTCCCTAGAAAAAAATGTTTTTTTAAAGCACACTATAGCACAAGGAGAATTCCCTCACTGTCCTTCCCTGTCCCTAGAAACAAGGATTCGCACAGTAAAAGACACTGACACTCTCCCTACCTATAGTTTTCTGTCCCTAGAAATTTTTTTTTTTAAAGCACACTATAGCACAAGGAGAATTCCCTCACTGTCCTTCCCTGTCCCTAGAAACAAGGATTCGCACAGTAAAAGACACTGACACTCTCCCTACCTATAGTTTTCTGTCCCTAGAAAAAATGTTTTTTTAAAGCACACAATAGCACAAGGAGAATTCCCTCACTTTCCTTCTTTGTCCCTAGAAACAAGGTTTATCACAGTGAAAGAAACTGACACTCTTCCTTCCTATAGTTTTCTGTCCCTAGAAAAAAATGTTTTTTTAAAGCACACTATAGCACAAGGAGAATTCCCTCACTGTCCTTCCCTGTCCCTAGAAACAAGGATTCGCACAGTAAAAGACACTGACACTCTCCCTACCTATAGTTTTCTGTCCCTAGAAAAAATGTTTTTTTAAAGCACACTATAGCACAAGGAGAATTCCCTCACTGTCCTTCCCTGTCCCTAGAAACAAGGATTCGCACAGTAAAAGACACTGACACTCTCCCTACCTATAGTTTTCTGTCCCTAGAAAAAATGTTTTTTTAAAGCACACTATAGCACAAGGAGAATTCCCTCACTGTCCTTCCCTGTCCCTAGAAACAAGGATTCGCACAGTAAAAGACACTGACACTCTCCCTACCTATAGTTTTCTGTCCCTAGAAAAAATGTTTTTTTAAAGCACACTATAGCACAAGGAGAATTCCCTCACTTTCCTTCTTTGTCCCTAGAAACAAGGTTTATCACAGTGAAAGAAACTGACACTCTTCCTTCCTATAGTTTTCTGTCCCTAGAAAAAAATGTTTTTTTAAAGCACACTATAGCACAAGGAGAATTCCCTCACTGTCCTTCCCTGTCCCTAGAAACAAGGATTCGCACAGTAAAAGACACTGACACTCTCCCTACCTATAGTTTTCTGTCCCTAGAAAAAATGTTTTTTTAAAGCACACTATAGCACAAGGAGAATTCCCTCACTGTCCTTCCCTGTCCCTAGAAACAAGGATTCGCACAGTAAAAGACACTGACACTCTCCCTACCTATAGTTTTCTGTCCCTAGAAAAAATGTTTTTTTAAAGCACACAATAGCACAAGGAGAATTCCCTCACTTTCCTTCTTTGTCCCTAGAAACAAGGTTTATCACAGTGAAAGAAACTGACACTCTTCCTTCCTATAGTTTTCTGTCCCTAGAAAAAAATGTTTTTTTAAAGCACACTATAGCACAAGGAGAATTCCCTCACTGTCCTTCCCTGTCCCTAGAAACAAGGATTCGCACAGTAAAAGACACTGACACTCTCCCTACCTATAGTTTTCTGTCCCTAGAAAAAATGTTTTTTTAAAGCACACTATAGCACAGGGAGAATTCCCTCACTGTCCTTCCCTGTCCCTAGAAACAAGGATTCGCACAGTAAAAGACACTGACACTCTCCCTACCTATAGTTTTCTGTCCCTAGAAAAATTTTTTTTTTAAAGCACACTATAGCACAAGGAGAATTTCACTCACTTTCCTTCTTTGTCCCTAGAAACAAGGTTTATCACAGTGAAAGAAACTGACACTCTTCCTTCCTATAGTTTTCTGTCCCTAGAAAAAAATGTTTTTTTAAAGCACACTATAGCACAAGGAGAATTCCCTCACTGTCCTTCCCTGTCCCTAGAAACAAGGATTCGCACAGTAAAAGACACTGACACTCTCCCTACCTATAGTTTTCTGTCCCTAGAAAAAATGTTTTTTTAAAGCACACTATAGCACAAGGAGAATTCCCTCACTTTCCTTCTTTGTCCCTAGAAACAAGGTTTATCACAGTGAAAGAAACTGACACTCTTCCTTCCTATAGTTTTCTGTCCCTAGAAAAAAATGTTTTTTTAAAGCACACTATAGCACAAGGAGAATTCCCTCACTGTCCTTCCCTGTCCCTAGAAACAAGGATTCACACAGTAAAAGACACTGACACTCTCCCTACCTATTGTTTTCTGTCCCTAGAAAAAATGTTTTTTTAAAGCACACTATAGCACAAGGAGAATTCCCTCACTGTCCTTCCATGTCCCTAGAAACAAGGATTCGCACAGTAAAAGACACTGACACTCTCCCTACCTATAGTTTTCTGTCCCTAGAAAAAATGTTTTTTTAAAGCACACTATAGCACAAGGAGAATTCCCTCACTTTCCTTCTTTGTCCCTAGAAACAAGGTTTATCACAGTGAAAGAAACTGACACTCTTCCTTCCTATAGTTTTCTGTCCCTAGAATTTTTTTTTTTTTAAAGCACACTATAGCACAAGGAGAATTCCCTCACTGTCCTTCCCTGTCCCTAGAAACAAGGATTCGCACAGTAAAAGACACTGACACTCTCCCTACCTATAGTTTTCTGTCCCTAGAAAAAATGTTTTTTTAAAGTACACTATAGCACAAGGAGAATTCCCTCACTGTCCTTCCCTGTCCCTAGAAACAAGGATTCGCACAGTAAAAGACACTGACACTCTCCCTACCTATAGTTTTCTGTCCCTAGAAAAAATTTTTTTTAAAGCACACTATAGCACAAGGAGAATTTCACTCACTTTCCTTCTTTGTCCCTAGAAACAAGGTTTATCACAGTGAAAGAAACTGACACTCTTCCTTCCTATAGTTTTCTGTCCCTAGAAAAAAATGTTTTTTTAAAGCACACTATAGCACAAGGAGAATTCCCTCACTGTCCTTCCCTGTCCCTAGAAACAAGGATTCGCACAGTAAAAGACACTGACACTCTCCCTACCTATAGTTTTCTGTCCCTAGAAAAAATGTTTTTTTAAAGCACACTATAGCAAAAGGAGAATTCCCTCACTGTCCTTCCCTGTCCCTAGAAACAAGGATTCGCACAGTAAAAGACACTGACACTCTCCCTACCTATAGTTTTCTGTCCCTAGAAAAAATGTTTTTTTAAAGCACACTATAGCACAAGGAGAATTCCCTCACTGTCCTTCCCTGTCCCTAGAAACAAGGATTCGCACAGTAAAAGACACTGACACTCTTCCTTCCTATAGTTTTCTGTCCCTAGAAAAAAATGTTTTTTTAAAGCACACTATAGCACAAGGAGAATTCCCTCACTGTCCTTCCCTGTCCCTAGAAACAAGGATTCGCACAGTAAAAGACACTGACACTCTCCCTACCTATAGTTTTCTGTCCCTAGAAAAAATGTTTTTTTAAAGCACACTATAGCACAAGGAGAATTCCCTCACTGTCCTTCCCTGTCCCTAGAAACAAGGATTCGCACAGTAAAAGACACTGACACTCTCCCTACCTATAGTTTTCTGTCCCTAGAAAAAATGTTTTTTTAAAGCACACAATAGCACAAGGAGAATTCCCTCACTTTCCTTCTTTGTCCCTAGAAACAAGGTTTATCACAGTGAAAGAAACTGACACTCTTCCTTCCTATAGTTTTCTGTCCCTAGAAAAAAATGTTTTTTTAAAGCACACTATAGCACAAGGAGAATTCCCTCACTGTCCTTCCCTGTCCCTAGAAACAAGGATTCGCACAGTAAAAGACACTGACACTCTCCCTACCTATAGTTTTCTGTCCCTAGAAAAAATGTTTTTTTAAAGCACACTATAGCACAAGGAGAATTCCCTCACTGTCCTTCCCTGTCCCTAGAAACAAGGATTCGCACAGTAAAAGACACTGACACTCTCCCTACCTATAGTTTTCTGTCCCTAGAAAAATTTTTTTTTTAAAGCACACTATAGCACAAGGAGAATTTCACTCACTTTCCTTCTTTGTCCCTAGAAACAAGGTTTATCACAGTGAAAGAAACTGACACTCTTCCTTCCTATAGTTTTCTGTCCCTAGAAAAAAATGTTTTTTTAAAGCACACTATAGCACAAGGAGAATTCCCTCACTGTCCTTCCCTGTCCCTAGAAACAAGGATTCGCACAGTAAAAGACACTGACACTCTCCCTACCTATAGTTTTCTGTCCCTAGAAAAAATGTTTTTTTAAAGCACACTATAGCACAAGGAGAATTCCCTCACTGTCCTTCCCTGTCCCTAGAAACAAGGATTCGCACAGTAAAAGACACTGACACTCTCCCTACCTATAGTTTTCTGTCCCTAGAAAAAATGTTTTTTTAAAGCACACTATAGCACAAGGAGAATTCCCTCACTTTCCTTCTTTGTCCCTAGAAACAAGGTTTATTACAGTGAAAGAAACTGACACTCTTCCTTCCTATAGTTTTCTGTCCCTAGAAAAAAATGTTTTTTTAAAGCACACTATAGCACAAGGAGAATTCCCTCACTGTCCTTCCCTGTCCCTAGAAACAAGGATTCACACAGTAAAAGACACTGACACTCTCCCTACCTATTGTTTTCTGTCCCTAGAAAAAATGTTTTTTTAAAGCACACTATAGCACAAGGAGAATTCCCTCACTGTCCTTCCATGTCCCTAGAAACAAGGATTCGCACAGTAAAAGACACTGACACTCTCCCTACCTATAGTTTTCTGTCCCTAGAAAAAATGTTTTTTTAAAGCACACTATAGCACAAGGAGAATTCCCTCACTTTCCTTCTTTGTCCCTAGAAACAAGGTTTATCACAGTGAAAGAAACTGACACTCTTCCTTCCTATAGTTTTCTGTCCCTAGAATTTTTTTTTTTTTAAAGCACACTATAGCACAAGGAGAATTCCCTCACTGTCCTTCCCTGTCCCTAGAAACAAGGATTCGCACAGTAAAAGACACTGACACTCTCCCTACCTATAGTTTTCTGTCCCTAGAAAAAATGTTTTTTTAAAGTACACTATAGCACAAGGAGAATTCCCTCACTGTCCTTCCCTGTCCCTAGAAACAAGGATTCGCACAGTAAAAGACACTGACACTCTCCCTACCTATAGTTTTCTGTCCCTAGAAAAAATTTTTTTTAAAGCACACTATAGCACAAGGAGAATTTCACTCACTTTCCTTCTTTGTCCCTAGAAACAAGGTTTATCACAGTGAAAGAAACTGACACTCTTCCTTCCTATAGTTTTCTGTCCCTAGAAAAAAATGTTTTTTTAAAGCACACTATAGCACAAGGAGAATTCCCTCACTGTCCTTCCCTGTCCCTAGAAACAAGGATTCGCACAGTAAAAGACACTGACACTCTCCCTACCTATAGTTTTCTGTCCCTAGAAAAAATGTTTTTTTAAAGCACACTATAGCACAAGGAGAATTCCCTCACTGTCCTTCCCTGTCCCTAGAAACAAGGATTCGCACAGTAAAAGACACTGACACTCTCCCTACCTATAGTTTTCTGTCCCTAGAAAAAATGTTTTTTTAAAGCACACTATAGCACAAGGAGAATTTCACTCACTTTCCTTCTTTGTCCCTAGAAACAAGGATTATCACAGTGAAAGAAACTGACACTCTCCCTACCTATAGTTTTCTGTCCCTAGAAAAAGTAGGATTTTTAAAAACAGCTTACCTGTAAAATCCTTCTCTTGGAGTACATCACGGGACACAGAGCAGCATAGTCATTACTATGTGGGTTATATAGAATTACCTTCAGGTGCTGGCACTGGCAACTTCCAAAACAGGAAGTACCCTCCCCTATATAAGCCCCTCCCATCCGGGAGTACCTCAGTTTTGTAGCAAAGCAATACGTGTCCCCAAAAGAGGGGTGGGAGCTCTGTGTCCCGTGATGTACTCCAAGAAAAGGATTTTACAGGTAAGCTGTTTTTAAAAATCCTACTTTCTTGTTCATACATCACGGGACACAGAGCAGCATAGTCATTACTATGTGGGACGTCCCAAAGCAATGCCACATGAGGGGGGGGATACACCATACATAAGCTGGGCGCCATCAGGCATGAGGATCTTTTGCGGCCTGCAACACACTGCGCCCAAAGGCGACATCCTCCTGACTTCTAACGTCCACCTGGTAGAACCTAGTAAACGTGTGTACTGAAGACCATGTTGCGGCCTTACAAATTTGCGCCAGGGAGGCCTGGTGATGCACTGCCCATGAAGTTCCAACTGCTCTCGTGGAGTGCGCCCTAACTTTGAACGGAGGCGGTCTACTTCTCAAGCCATAGGCTTGTATTATGACCTGTCGAATCCACTTGGCTAAAGTAGATTTTGATGCTGCCTGACCCTTTCTGGGGCCTTCCGGCAGAACAAACAAAGAATCCGCTCTACGAATCTGAGCAGTGGCTTTTAGATAAGCTTTAACTGCTCTTACTACATCCAAAGAATGCAATAACTTTTCCTCTACCGAGCTTGGTTTGGGGAAAAAAGAAGGAAGAACCACATCCTGGTTCAAGTGAAACCTCGATACCACCTTAGGAAGAAAGGCTGGGTGAGGACGTAATACTACTCTGTCCTTATGGATAACCAGATATGGCTCTTTACAGGACATGGCGGCTAATTCCGACACTCTTCTAGCCGAGCATATGGCTACTAAAAATATAAATTTCCTGGTGAGTAGAACCAAGGAAATGTGCCGCAAAGGTTCAAATGGCTGCTTCTGCAGAACCGACAGAACCAAATTTAGATCCCATGGGCATATGGGAGCCTTAATCGGTGGAATAATACGAGTCACACCTTGCATAAAGGATTTGACAAGTGAATGCATAGCCAGGGGCCTTTGAAATAGTATTGACAAGGCCGAAACCTGGCCCTTGATAGTACTTAAGGCAAACTTCCTGTCTACAGCCCACTGCAGGAAGTCCAGAATTCTGCCTATAACGTACTTACGTGGATGCCATTTTCTGGCCTCGCACCAAGTGATGTACGCCTTCCAAACTCTATAGTAGATCTGCCTGGATACAGGCTTCCTGGCATTGATTATAGTTGATACCACAGAGTTAGAGAGACCTCTCTTCTTTAGGATGTGGGATTCAATAGCCAGGCCGTTAAACTTAGAGTTAGTAAGGAAGGGTGGTATATCGGTCCTTGCGAAAGCAGGTCCGGACGACGTGGAAGGGTCCAAGGACTCCCCACAGACATTTTGATGATCTCCGCGTACCAGGCCCTTCGGGGCCACGCTGGAGCCACCAGGATCACCGGCTTCTTCTCCAACCTGACTCTGCGAAGGAGTCGAGGCAACAATTGTAGCGGAGGGAATGCATATATCAGTCTGAACTGATCCCAAGGGAACACCAGAGCATCCGAGCCGCAAGCGAGGGGATCCCTTGTCCGGGAGACAAATCTGTCCACCTTTGCGTTGAATCTGGATGCTAGCAGATCTACATCCGGTGTTCCCCACCGCTGACATATTGCTCGGAAGACCTCGGGATGAAGGGACCATTCCCCTGGGCATAACTGTTGGCGACTCAGAAAGTCCGCCTTCCAATTCTCCACCCCTGGAATGAAGACAGCTGATATACATGGGACATGCTTTTCTGCCCATTCCAGGATGTGACTTACTTCCCTCTGGGCTGCACGACTCCTGGTGCCTCCCTGATGATTGATATATGCCACTGCTGTGGCATTGTCTGATTGAATTCTGACAGGGGACCCTTGGAGTCTGGATGTCCAGGCTACTAGGGCGTACCGGGCTGCTCGTATCTCTAAGAGATTGATGGGCAGGGTTTTTACTACATTTGACCATCTGCCCTGGAGAGACCATTGCTCCAGTACTGCCCCCCAGCCTATAAGGCTGGCATCTGTAGTGACCACCTTCCAAGATATCGGGCTGAAGGGTTTTCCCTTCTGGAGATTCTGGGGGATCAACCACCAGCAGAGACTCTTCCGAACGGAAGGGGACAAAGCCATCGGGAAGTCTGGAGCCTGAACTTTTCCATTCCAGGCTGACAATATGGCCCTTTGTAAATTCCTTGAGTGGAATTGGGCGTATGGCACAGCTTCGAATGATGCTACCATCTTTCCTAGCAGCCTCATGCACAGGCGTATGGACGGCTGTCTTTTTGCACAAAGCAGACGGACCAAGGCCCTCAAAGAGGATACCTTGTCTAGAGGTAAGAAAATCTTCCTCTGGTCTGAATCCAGCCGTAGCCCTAGATATACCAGGTTTTTCACTGGCTGTAGGGCTGACTTGTCCAGGTTGATGACCCAACCGTGAGACTCTAGATACTTGATTGTATCGACAATTACCACTTCTAGCTTGGCAACTGAGTGGTCCATCAACAACAGGTCGTCTAGGTATGCCATTATCGTTACACCCCGTGTTCTTAGATCGGCCAACAGTGGGGCCAGAATTTTTGTGAACACTCGTGGTGCTGTGGCCAGACCGAATGGTAAGGCTCTGAACTGAAAATGGCGCCCTTCTACTGCAAAGCGTAGGAATTTTTGATGACCTGGAAAGATGGGAACATGCAAGTAAGCATCTTTGATGTCGATCGAGGCTAACCATTCCTCCCCTTGTAGGGCAGCGGTGACCGATCGGATCGACTCCATCCGGAAAGACCGGACGTTTAGAAATTTGTTTAGACTCTTTAGGTAAAATATGGGTCTTATGTCCCCGTTTGGCTTCGGGACTGTGAAAAGGTTTGAGTAGAAACCCAACCCCCACTCTTCCATAGGAACCTCCATAATTACTCCTTGGAGCAATAGTTGTTCTAACGCCAATAGGAGAGACCCTCTTTTCAGAGGGTCTCTTGGCATGCCTGACCACATAAAATGGGACGGAGGAGACTCTTTTAACTCCAACTTGTATCCCAGAGTTACTGCGGAGAGCACCCATCTGTCTTTGATCGTCTCCCGCCAGGTCTCTGCGAACAACTGAAGTCTTCCCCCCACCCGTTTGAGTGGGGGCAGCCCTTCATAGGCTTGACTTGGAGGCTGGTTTAGTACCTCTTCGGATCCAGGGCTTTTTATTACCCTGTGGCTGTCCCTGATTTTTACCTCCTGAGTTTGACCGAGGAGGCCGTCGGAACTGCTTAGTAGCAGACGTCGCAGGGATAGGAGAGGTAGTCCTCTTAAAAGATGGACCCCTAGACCTCTTTTTACTCGGTAAGAGAGTACTTTTACCACTGGAAATCTTCTGGATATACTTATCCAGGTCTTCGCCAAAAAGGCGTTCCCCATGAAATGGGAAGCTAACTAAGAGCTTCTTACAGGGAGCTTCAGCAGACCAGTTTTTGAGCCACAGAAGCCTACGCATATGTACCAAAGACAGCGTGAGGCGGGAGGCCTGATGGATAGAATCCTTGATGGCGTCAACCGCAAAGCATAATGCTCTAGGCAGATCAGCCAGAGCCTGGGCCTGCTGGTCTGGCAAATCCCTCAGGACCATTTTCATTTGATCCTTTAAAGCTTGGCAGACCCCAATAGCTGCCACTGCTGGCTGTGTAACAGCCCCTGCTGTGGAAAAAGCAGATTTTAATAAAGATTCCAATTTTTTATCCACTGGATCTTTGAACATTTGAACATTATCTACTGGACATGTCAGTGATTTGTTCACAGAAGAGATGGCTGCATCCACCGTAGGAACATTCCATCTCTGGGTGAACTTTTCCTCCTTGGGATAGATCACCGGAAACCTTTTAGGCGGAACAAATAGTTTATCAGGATGTTCCCAGTCCTGGTATATAAGTCCTTCCAATAATGGATGTATTGGAAAGGAGCAATTAACCTGGGGAGCTTTTAGCGACCCCAATGAGGAGACAGCAGTAGTTGATGGTTCAACAAGAGGCATTTTAAATGCAGATCGAACCATGTCAGTTAGGGTCTGGACCCACAATCTTTCAGTCTGTGATGCTGAAAATGGTTCATCTACTGTCGATTCCTCAAAAACAGAGCTAACCTCCTCCTGATCCCCTTCAGGTAGGTCGGTCCCTTCCTGGGACTGTTGCTCTGCCAACAGGCACTCTAATGGAGGTGATGGAGATCTGGCGCGCTTTCTTTCCTGTAGAGAAGAAGCGATCAATGCTGCCAATCTCTGCTCCAATTCCTCCAGAGTTGAGGAAAAAACCTCCTCTGTTATATATGCAGGAGCAGGTGGACTGAGGACAGCCGCAGTACCTGGCACTCCCGGGGGTTCCTTATGGGTATTAACCTCTGATTTCTCAGGGGAGGAGGGTGCAGATGACTGCTCCAGATCCTCAGAGCCCGATGGAGACCCCCTACACTTCCTGAGAGGTATATCTCAGAGTTTTTTAGGCGGCATATTCCTTAGTTCAAAGCTGAGGTATTCCAGCCGCAATACACCCCTTACTGAAATAGTCTAATGCAATTTGCTGCTATGTACATCAGTGGGTGTCTACTAATGCGTCTTTCTGGGGATGCCTGTATCAACCGCCCGCTGTAAGCCCCTATACCATGCTACCAGCTCCTTTTCATGCTCTGTGTCCATAGCAAGCAGCGTGGACTGAGTCCTTTTATCTTGCTGGGACGCCCGCACATGCGCAGAAGCGCTGGGCGCACAGAGCGCGTCATCCGCCAGGCTCCGCCCCCTTTTTTGAAGCTAAACCTTATAAAAGGAAAGCATGTGTGCGCGCGCGCGCGTGCACGTGTGCGCTCTTGGCGCCATGTAGGGAGAGGAGCCAGGGTCCCTGTTTCACCAGGACTCGGGGATGGAAGGAAACTACTTGGCAGCATGACAGAGGAATGCAGCTTCCCTGATAGAGAGCTCACTCATCTGCCTGGACTTTCACCATGGAAGGAATAGTCCCAAGAAAAAAGACGCTCCACAGCGGCCTCTAGTGGACAAACACAGGTACCGCACCTTTGTCTTTTTTTTTTTTTTTTTTTTAAAACCTCCTTTATGAAAAAACATTTCCAGGTTTACAGTTTTTTTAAAACTTCCCTTATGAAAAAACATTTCTAGGATTTCTTAGGCATATACAGCTATTAGCGGGAATACCCTTTAGGTAACAGGCAGAAAGACATATTAGGCTTGGGGGTCCCCTCAATAGAACCAAGTTCCTGAGGGGCCCCCACTTACCTTTTCCCCGCCGCAGGACTTTGTTTGGTCCACAGAAGCCCAAACTTCACCTCTCACGGCAGGCATTGTACTAGACCTTCAGGGACCGGGTTCCCAAGGATTCCACTCCCCTGGACCTGTATAGCACCCTGCACAGATAGCCTCTTGGTTTTGGGTATGACCAGAGCTCTGGATCCCAGGGTCCAGCCCTCCTAAGAGAGGCATTACAGGCAAAACCCTGCTCTTCTCTGCAAGGCCCGGGTACCGACCGTTTAGCTATGAAGCTTTTTTGGTCGGATCCGGAATAGCTTGCTAAGGCCCAGAGAACCTGTACACAAGCCCAGATGAATACATGTTAACCTTGGCCAACACCTTAGACACTGGCAAAAAACTGAGGTACTCCCGGATGGGAGGGGCTTATATAGGGGAGGGTACTTCCTGTTTTGGAAGTTGCCAGTGCCAGCACCTGAAGGTAATTCTATATAACCCACATAGTAATGACTATGCTGCTCTGTGTCCCGTGATGTATGAACAAGAAAATGTTTTTTTAAAGCACACTATAGCACAAGGAGAATTCCCTCACTGTCCTTCCCTGTCCCTAGAAACAAGGATTCGCACAGTAAAACACACTGACACTCTCCCTACCTTTCCTTCTCTTTCCCTAAACTAAAGGAATCCAGGTTAAGCAAGAAAAAAATAAATGTCACTGTCCCTGCCTATGTTTCTCTTTCCCTGCTCCGGAACACACTACACTAGGCCGCCGTGCTGGCGGCCTTTTATAGTGTGGGGCGTGTACTAAACACCCTCAGCAATAATTGGCCACAGGCATCCTGCCTGTGGCCAATCATTGCTCTCCTCGCTGCCGGCGCTGTGATTGGCCAAGCATGCGGGGTCACAGTGCATGCTTGGCCAATCACAGCGCCTGGATGACACTGCGATGGCGTAGTGCATTGTGGGCCGTTCGCGTCACTCGAATTTGGCGCGAACGGCCCAAATCGTTCGATCTTCGTCGAACGATCGAACAGCCGATGTTCGAGTCGAACGTATGTTCGACTCGAACACGAAGCTCATCCCTAGTCAGTGTCATTGTTGCTAAGCCTCCTGCACATTATACACCTGAAGTTAGACGGTATTGCTGCTTTTTCCTGGTGTGTTACACCAACAGGATTTTGCGGCACTTACAGCGGGCGGAGTGTGCCTCCTGACCATATTACACCTGAACTTAGCCTGTATTTCTGCTTTTTCCTGGTGTGTTACACCAACAGGATTTTGCGGCACTTACAGCGGGCGGAGTGTGCCTCCTGACCATATTACACCTGAACTTAGCCTGTATTGCTGCTTTTTCCTGGTGTGTTACACCAACAGGATTTTGCGGCACTTACAGCGGGCGGAGTGTGCCTCCTGACCATATTACACCTGAACTTAGCCTGTATTGCTGCTTTTTCCTGGTGTTAATACACCAACAGGATTTTGCGGCACTTACAGCGGGCGGAGTGTGCCTCCTGACCATATTACACCTGAACTTAGCCTGTATTGCTGCTTTTTCCTGGTGTGTTACACCAACAGGATTTTGCGGCACTTACAGCGGGCGGAGTGTGCCTCCTGACCATATTACACCTGAACTTAGCCTGTATTGCTGGTTTTCCCATTTCCCTGCAGGCAATTAGAATGTCTGGAAGGCAAACAAGGAGAGGCAGACAGTCAGGAGCCAATAAAAGAGGGCAAGCAGGCTCTGTGTCTAGAGACAACAGTGCTGGTCGTGGACGCGGTGCATCACCATCAGCACGTGGACATGTGACACGCTTGTCCTTCTTTTCGGCAGCTGGACGTGTTGAGCCGCATCATGCCGAAGACTTGGTAGAGTGGATGACCAAGCCCTCCTCATCCTCCTCATCCTCTCTCACCCAGGCTCAGGGTACTGGCAAAGCAGCTGCCAAAGCGTTCTCTTCCCTGGTATCAATGTCATCATCAGTCACTCCTTCCCTAGACCAACCATGTCCTCCTGAGGAGTCCCCCGAACTGTTTGAGCACAGTGTTGGGTACATGCTCCAGGAGGATGCCCAGCGTTTCGAAGGGTCTGATGATGATACCAAGCTAGAGGAAGGCAGTAGCGTGAGAGCAGAGAGAGGGGATGCTCAAGAAGGACACCAATCTGGCAGTCATGTTCCAGCAGCTGCAGCATGCTGCCAGATTGGCTCCAGTGATGAGGAGGGAGGGGATGATGAGGTCACTGACTCCACATGGGTGCCTAATAGGAGAGAGGAGGAGGAGGAGGAGGAGGATGAGGAGGAGGCACATCTCCAACGAGGCAGGATGCCCTCGGGGGGCCAGCGTCAGGGCAGCACACCGACGGAATCACACCGCAGAGCTCCGCCTGTGCAGGGCGCTGCCTCTGCCCGTTATTCAAAAAGTTCTTTGGTGTGGGCCTTTTTTGAGTCGAGTGCATCAGATCGCACAGCTGCTGTTTGCAACATATGTCTCAAGCGTATATCGCGTGGCCAAAACATCACCCGCTTGGGCACCACATGTTTGACCAGACATATGTTAACCTGCCATGCAGCTCGTTGGCAAGCCTACCTTAAAGACCCACAACAAAGAACAAAGCTGACCTCTTCTTGCACCGCATCAGCTGGGATCTCCAACCCCACTATACCTTCAGTCCTCTCTGAAACCTGCTCTGAGAGGAATGAAGGTGTAGAATTAGGTGTGTCACAGCCAAGTACTTGCGGGCACTCTGCTAGCAGTACACCGACGTCCGATTCTAGCAGGCAAATTTCCCTGCCCCAGCTGCTGGACCGTCAAAAGAAGTTCACTCCCAGCCATCCACATGCCCAGCGGTTGAATGCTAGCTTGGCTAAATTGCTAGCGCTTCAACTGCTGCCTTTTCAGTTGGTAGACTCGGCCCCCTTCCGTGAGTTTGTGCAATGTGCGGTTCCTCAGTGGCAGGTTCCCAAACGACACTTTTTCTCACGGAAGGCGATTCCGGCTCTCTACCGGCATGTGGAAGGCAATGTCTTGGCCTCGCTGGACAGGGCGGTCAGCGGTAAGGTGCATATTACCGCTGACTCATGGTCCAGCAGGCATGGACACGGACGTTACCTTTCTTTCACGGCCCATTGGGTCACTCTTTTGGCAGCTGGGAAGGATGCAGGACAAGGTGCAGTAGTGTTGGAGGTTGTTCCACCGCCACGCCTCCAAAATGCTACTACTGGTTGTGACACACCTCTGTCCTCCACCCCCTCCTCTTCTTCCTCCGTGGCCTCTTCCTGTGCTTTGTCCTCAGAACCAGCGGTGCTCCGTAGGCGTTCAAGGGGCTACGCAAGTACGCAGGCAAAAAGATGCCATGCCGTGCTTGCGCTGGTGTGTTTGGGGGACAGGAGCCACACTGGGGCAGAGGTTCTGTCTGCTCTGCAGGGGCAGGCCGAGAGGTGGTTGACGCCACGCCAGCTTAAGCCAGGAATGGTAGTTTGCGACAATGGCACCAACCTCCTCTCCGCTCTCCGACAGGGACAACTGACCCATGTGCCCTGTGTGGCTCACGTCCTTAACCTGGTGGTGCAGCGGTTCTTGGGCAGGTACCCGGGCTTACAGGATGTCCTGAGGCAGGCCAGGAAAGTCTGTGTGCATTTCCGCAGATCTTATAATGCCAGTGCTCGCCTGGCTGAGCTGCAAAAGGAGTTGAACCTGCCCAAGAACCGCCTTATATGTGACATGCCCACCAGGTGGAACTCAACGTTGGCCATGCTGCAGCGGCTGCACACGCAGCAGAGGGACATCAATGAGTACCTGTGCGACTACGGCACCAGGACAGGGTCAGGGGAGCTCGGGTTTTTTTCACCACGCCAGTGGGGCATGATCAGGGATGCATGCACTGTCCTGGCACCATTTGAGGAGGCCACGAGGATGGTGAGCAGTGACAGTGCATGCATCAGTGACACTGTACCTCTTGTCCACCTGTTGGAGCACACGCTGCGTGGAATAATGGACAGGGCACTTGAGGCAGAACAGAGGCAGGAAGAGGAGGACTTCCTTGCCTCTCAAGGCCCCCTTTACCCAGACAGTGTTCCTTCTGTCCCACCCATCGCACAGGAAGAAGAGGAGGAGGAGGATTGTGTCAGCATGGAGGTGGAGCCTGGCACTCAGCATCATCAGCAGCAGTCTTTTAGGGATGATTTACAGTCCCAAGAAACCAGTGGACTTGTACGTGGCTGGGAGGAGGTGGCTGCGGATCATGTCGTCCTTAGTGACCCAGAGGACTCCGGACCGAATGCCTCAGCTAACCTACGCTGCATGGCCTCCCTGATCCTGCAAAGTCTGCGGAAGGATCCTCGTATTCTTCAGATCAAGGATAGGGACCATTACTGGCTGGCCACTCTCCTTGATCCACGGTACAAGGGTAAGGTTGCGGACCTTATCTTACCGTCGCAGAGGGAGCAGAGGATGAGACAACTCCGGGAGGCCTTGCAGAAAGGTTTGTGCAACGCGTTCCCAGAGACTGGGAGGTTACAAACTCCTGGTCCTGGACAACGAGTTGCTGAGGCTTCGGTCAGTCAAAGAAGGAGCGGTGGGGAAGGTGGCCGTCTGACCGATTCGTTCAGACAATTCTTTAGTCCGCAGCCCCAAGGTATGATCGGTTCCAGCAACCATCGCCAGCGTCTGATATACATGGTGCAGGAATACCTAGGGGCAAGGTCAGACTTAGACACCTTCCCCACCGAAAATCCTCTGGCTTACTGGGTCTTGAGGATGGATCACTGGCCAGAGCTTGCACAGTATGCAATTGAGCTACTGGCCTCTCCTGCATCCAGCGTTCTTTCAGAACGCACATTCAGTGCTGCTGGAGGATTTGTCACGGATCACAGGGTGCGCCTGTCCACCGACTCTGTTGATCGACTGACCTTCATAAAGATGAACCAGTCTTGGATCACCACCATCTGGGAGAGGTTGCAGTGTCTTGGCACCAGCAACAGTGGCTAAGGCCCAATTTTTCAGCCCCTGTTTGACAGGGGCGTGTTATTACAATTTTTTATGCAATGCTTTGCAGCAGGGCTCATTCCTGCACTCCAACTAGAGTATCTGGGAGAGGTTGCAGTGTCGTGGCACCAGCACCAGTGGCTAAGGCCCAATTTTTCAGCCCCTGTTTAACAGGGGCGTGTTATTACAATTTTTTATGCAATGCTTTGCAGCAGGGCTCATTCCTGCACTCCAACTAGAGTATCTGGGAGAGGTTGCAGTGTCATGGCACCAGCACCAGTGGCTAAGGCCCAATTTTTTAGCCCCTGTTTAACAGGGGCGTGTAATTACAATTTTTGATGCAATACTTTGCAACAGGGCTCATTGCTATGCTCCAAGTACAGTATCTGTGAGGGGTTGCAGTGTTGTGGCACCAGTGCCTAAGGCCCAATTTTTCTGCCCCTGTTTAACAGGGGCATGTAATTACAATTCTTGATCTAATAATTCACAGCAGGGCCCATTCCTGCGCCCACCAAGAGTAACTGTGAGGCCTTACAGTGTTGTGTCAACACCACCACCACCACCACCACCAAAGGCCCAATTTTTCAGCCCCTGTTCAACACGGGCATGCAATTACAATTCTTGATCTAATAATTCACAGCAGGGCCCATTCCTGCGCCCACCAAGAGTAACTGTGAGGCCTTACAGTGTTGGGTCAACACCACCACCACCACCACCAAAGGCCCAATTTTTCAGCCCCTGTTCAACAGGGGTATGCAATTACAATTCTTGATCTAATAATTCACAGCAGGGCCCATTCATGCGCCCACCAAGAGTAACTGTGAGGGCTCACAGTGTTATGGCAACACCAACATGTAAGGGGCAAATTTCAGCTGAGTATATACGGCAGGCCCCTACTTTCAAACATCCAACTTACAAACGACTCCTCCTTGCAAACGGAAGGATACAACAGGAAGTGAGAGGAAATCTACCCCTAGGAAGGCAAATTCTCTCTTGTAAGAGTTAATATGGGAAAAAAATGTCTCCTCTCCACTGATGCTTTATCACCAATTCTTGTTTCAATAAAAACCCCAAATTTTCAAAAAACATTTGTCATTAGGACGGAAAGTGAGGTGAACTGTTCTGAACAGGTGCACACTGCACAGACAGCAAAACAAATGTTACAGGGGTGATAACCCTTCCCTATGTTTTCCACAAAGCTTAAAAATAGAATTTTTGGCTGGAGCTACACTTAAACAATGTACCTGTTCAAAATTACAAACAGATTCTACATAAGAACAAACCTACCGTCCCTGTCTTGTATGCACCGCCTGTATACAGCTGTTCAGAGTATATAGGGCCTTTTTTATTTTGTGTGCGGGGTTCCCCTTAATATCCATACAAGACCCAAAGGGGCTGGTAATGGGCTGGGGTAGGGGGGCTGTGATGGGGTAGCTATGCCATTTTTCTTAAAGATTTTCATCCATATTACCGGGACCAGACATTACATTAAAGCCGCAAGCAGTTTTAAATGGCTTTTTTTCCTTTAGAAATGTAATTTTGTGCAGGGACAGTTCTAAACACGGGAAACACGTGGCACTTCACAGGCATACTTTAGACACCCCCCAGGTACGATATTTAAAGGAATATTTGACTTTTTTTTTCACTTTATGCATCATTAAAATGACTGCTCCCGAAAAACGGCCGTTTTTAAAACTTTTTTCTGGATTGATACATGTCCCCTGGTGCAGAACCCAGGTTCCCAAACCCTTTTTAGGACAATCACATGCATAATAGTCGTTATAATTAGCACTTTAGATTTCGAACGTTCGCATCCATTGTATTTAATAGGGTTCTAAAGTTCGTGCAAACTTTCGGTCCGTTCGCGGGTTCTGGTGCGAACCGAACCCGGGGGTGTTCGGCTCATCACTACACACTAACAATAAACAGTCCTTTAGCAGCCAACTGGTTGAGACCCAATAACAGTTCAATACGGTGGGGTGAGCAGGTCGAAGCACTATCCTGATTGTCAGCTAAACCACTGTGGTTTCACCAGCGGTTACTATAGCCATCAGCTAAGAGAGAACTTAGAACTTGTGAGTCTCTACCAGCAACTCAAGCGAATGTAGATAGGAGTACCTTCGCTGCGTTTTGGCCCCTGAGGGGAAGATGTCCCTCCAAGGGAGTTACCGGAGGCCCATCCGTCACCGGGTTGATGCTGCTCCGGACTCTCCGGACGGGTGACCTCTCCAGCCTCCTCCCCTCAGACATGGGCCCCATCCACCTCAGGAACCCTCGGACTTCTCCACCCTCGCGGGACCCAGTCGAAGTCACCGGGCCCCAGGCCTCTGATTTAGTACCTCACCCCAGGCTGAAGGTGCGTGGGATGGATGCCAACTCTGCTCCGGCCAGGCCTAGGGCGCCTGGGCCGAAACTCCGGACCGCCCGCACCCAGGTCTAAGGTGCCTGGGCGCGTGATGAAGAAGATCCCGAAGACCTTGTGGCAAGGGCGTCTCCCCCTTTTATCTCCTCCATTGACGTCACGGCAGGTTCCCCGCCCTCGCCGTACCATCTCCGGAAAGGGACAAAAAGGACAGCACTGTGGCAGCAAATCTACCTTGAGCCTGCGGGTACCCCGCCACCCACAGGCCAAGGAGAATAATACACCACCCAATCCTCCACGAATACAAATGGTCCAATTCCTCTCATAACTTACACACCTGGATCATACTACCACTCAGATGTATCCCACCTAAATTTAGAGACCCCGCTACATACTCCCCCCTGTGATTTGACGCTGGTCCCCAGCGTCTGGTGCAAACCCATGTCTCCCATGGAGTGGTGACATAAGCCTGACCCCAGAGGCCATCCCTCAAAATTTGAATCCTAATTGTGCCAAGACCTGCTCAAGGGAAGGGGAACATAAAACAATAAACTTTTTCATAAAACCCTCTAAGCATGTACACATATACAATCCCTCCCATCACTGTCTAAGAACCCCCCTATACTCAGCAGTCTTGACCAGGGATGAGCCGAACACCCCCCCTGTTCGGTTCGCACCAGAACCTGCGAACAGACAAAATGTTCGTGTGAACTTTAGAACCCTATTAAATACAATGGACTCGAACGTTCTAAATCTAAAGTGTTAATTATAAAGGCTAATATGCAAGTTATTGTCCTAAAAAGTGTTTGGGGACCTGGGTCCTGCCCCAGGGGACATGTATCAATGCAAAAAAAAGTTTTAAAAATGGCCGTTTTTTCGGGAGCAGTGATTTTAATAATGCTTAAAATGAAAAAATAAAAGTGAAATATTCCTTTAAATTTCGTACCTGGGGGGTGTGTATGATATGCATGTGAAGTGGCGCATGTTTCCCGTGCTTAGAACTGTCCCTGCAAAAAATGTCATTTTTGAAAGAAAAAAGTCATTTAAAACTCACTTGCGGCTATTAATGAATTGTCGGCTCCCGGCAATACATACAAAAGTCATTGATAAAAAAAAAAAGCGTGGGGGTTCCCCAGAATTCAATTACCAGGCCCTTCAGGTCTGGAATGGATTTTAAGGGGAACCCCGCCGCAATTTTAAAAAAAAAATTACGTGGGGTTCCCCCAAATATCCATTCCAGGCCCTTCAGATCTGGCATGGATTTTAAGGGGAACTCCACCCCAAATTTAAAAAAAAATGGCGTGGAGTCCCCCTAAAAATCCATACCAGACCCCTTATCCGAGCACGCAACCTGGCCGGCCGCAGGGGAAAAGGGGGGGACGAGAGAGCGGCCCCCCTCCCTCCTGAACCGTACCAGGCCACATGTTGATGGGGACAAGGGCCTCATCCCCACAACCCTTGCCCGGTGGTTGTGGGGGTCTGCGGGCGGGGGGCTTATCGGAATCTGGAAGACCCCTTTAACAAAGGGGACCCCCAGATCCCTGCCCCCCCTATGTGAATTGGTAAGGGGTACATTGTACCCGTACCATTTCACGAAGAAAGCGTAAAAAAATGTTTAAAAAAACACACAAACACCTTGAAAAAGTCCTTTATTTAAAAAAAAACAAAAAAACATTCCAGCGGTGAAATCCAGTGTCCCGCGGCGATCCCGATGTCCAGCGCTGTCCTTCATTGGTTGTGCCTGAGTGGACCTGATGGGGAACTCCCTCTCAGTGTTTTAAATGTATAGACCCGCCCCTTCTAAAGTTCCCCATCAGGTCCGCTCAGCGGACCAGATGCGGAACATGAGAAGGGGCGGGTCTATACATGTATTACCAAAGTGAGAGCAGTTCCCCATCAGGTCCGCCCCCTCGGTATGTCGGACCCGCCTACGTCATTGGCTTGAGCGGGGAACTTCCTTCACTGTGTAATTTAAATTTACATAGTGAAGGAAGTTTCCCCGCTCAAGCCAATGACGTAGGCGGGTCCGACATACCGAGGGGGCGGACCTGATGGGGAACTGCTCTCACTTTGGTAATACATGTATAGACCCGCCCCTTCTCATGTTCCGCATCTGGTCCGCTGAGCGGACCTGATGGGGAACTTTAGAAGGGGCGGGTCTATACATTTAAAACACTGAGAGGGAGTTCCCCATCAGGTCCGCTCAGGCACAACCAATGAAGGACAGCGCTGGACATCGGGATCGCCGCGGGACACTGGATTTCACCGCTGGAATGTTTTTATTTTTTTATTTTTTAAATAAAGGACAATTTCAAGGTGTTTGTGTGTTTTTTTATTTTTATTTACGCTTTCTTCGTGAAATGGTAGGGGTACAATGTACCCCTTACCAATTCACATGGGGGGGGCCGGGATCTGGGGGTCCCCTTTGTTAAAGGGGTCTTCCAGATTCCGATAAGCCCCCCGCCCGCAGACCCCCACAACCACCGGGCAAGGGTTGTGGGGATGAGGCCCTTGTCCCCATCAACATGGGGACATCCTCCCCATGTTGAGGGCATGTGGCCTGGTACGGTTCAGGAGGGAGGGGGGGCCGCTCTCTCGTCCCCCCCTTTTCCCCTGCGGCTGGCCAGGTTGCGTGCTCGGATAAGGGGTCTGGTATGGATTTTTAGGGGGACTCCACGCCATTTTTTTTTACATTTGGGGTGGAGTTCCCCTTAAAATCCATGCCAGATCTGAAGGGCCTGGAATGGATATTTGGGGGAACCCCACGTCAATTTTTTTTAAATTTGCGGCGGGGTTCCCCTTAATATCCATTCCAGACCTGAAGGGCCTGGTAATTGAATTCTGGGGAACCCCCACGCTTTTTTTTTTTTTTTTATCAATGACTTTTGTATGTATTGCCGGGAGTTGACAATTCATTAATAGCCGCGAGTGAGTTTTAAATGACTTTTTTTCTTTCAAAAATGACATTTTTTGCAGGGACAGTTCTAAGCACGGGAAACATGCGCCACTTCAAATGCATATCATACACACCCCCCAGGTACGAAATTTAAAGGAATATTTCACTTTTATGTTTTCATTTTAAGCATTATTAAAATCACTGCTCCCGAAAAAACGGCCGTTTTTAAAACTTTTTTTTGCATTGATACATGTCCCCTGGGGCAGGACCCGGGTCCCCAAACACTTTTTAGGACAATAACTTGCATATAAGCCTTTATAATTAGCACTTTAGATTTCTCCCATAGATTTTTCGAATTTGCCGCGAACACCCCAATTTGTTTGCTGTTCGGCGAACGGACGAACAGGCAATGTTCGAGTCGAACATGAGTTCGACTCGAACTCGAAGCTCATCCCTAGTCTTGACAGATGGATCTCCTGCAGAAGGGAAACAAAAAGAACACAACATCCTAACATATTTGTGTTAGTTTGGAATGAATGAGTCTATCAGCCGAGAGACCCACTCGCTCCAACGAGTAAAGTGATGCAAGTGTAAAAAAAAACAAACACAGCCGTTGCGCAACACTGCCACCTGGTGACAGTGCCACGGTAATGACACTTGATGAGATCTTCCTTCTTCCCGCGTCCCTACTCTGATTCTACCCCCAAAGTCTCTGTCTTTTGTATTCGTGAAAGAAGAGAGAACAAAACAAAACAGCTCTCATTCCTCCAAAGAGTAAAAAAAACCACACAGGAAAGTCTCCTCTTACAAATAAAACTTCGGGTCAGGCAAGAACAGGGGCTTCAGGTGCTTATCGAAAACCTCAATCGAATAGTCAATGTCCTCTCCATCTTTCAGGCAGATAAGCACCTTGTCCGCATGAATATGTCGCCCCAACATCCAGTCTGCTCTGCAGTCTCTGAACTTTTTCGACACGGGTGACGAACATGACAAGTATCGACGAGCATGAGGCACTTTAAGTTTCTCCCAAACAAACTCATCGTACCATCTCTGTCTCAGGACCTCAACCTCAAACAGCAAATCTCGGGGCAAGTAAGGATACTCCCATCCGTACTCACGGGCGACCCTCTGGCAGAAGAGTCATTGCAGTCGGGCCAAAGGAGGCATTGTGGCCCGCTGACCTTCTCCTGGTTGAACGATAGCCTCCGGATGCCAAGGTACTTTCACTACCTCTGATGGCTTTGCTCCCGGTGCCCGTAATGATGCGCGCTGTGTCCCCGCCAACAAAATGGGTGATGCTGTAGATTGTGGAAGAACAATTGGAGGACTAGGCTTCCTCGTAGACTCCGGAGCTTCCGCCCGGGGAGTGCTATCTCCTATAGACATAGGCGAATCTTGTGGTGCACGTAGCACAGGTAATGGGCGTATGTCCCAGCCCTTACGATGAAAAAGTTTGTCTATTTCACTGTCATCTCCACAGTCCGACAGCGATTCTAGGTCGGAAGTGTCATACATCTCTGCGGGAAGGTAGTCTCTAGTAGACGTGGAACTACCCTCCCTAGTGGGCTCCACCGACTGTGGACCCCCGACACCTCCAACCACCACCACAGTCCCAGCCCCTGGCTCACCTTGACCTTTTGTAGAACTGGGATGTCCAGGACTCTTTCAACCGGATCCATCCAGGCCCGGCAAGCGACGGGGTGAAGCTCGACCACGACCACGAGACGCCTGTACCAGGCCGACTCTCCTCTTCGGAGGTGGGAGCAGGGAATCTGTGGTGACCGAAGCAGCATCCTCGGATTTTTCTTTCTCAGTCTCTGGTTGGGCAGTCACATCGCCCTGGTCAGTGCGTACGGGAACCTCCGCAAAGGCCTGGATCTCAGCTTCCGGAGTAGCGGTGCCTGTGAGGCAGTTGAGGCGAAGGGCCCGGGGCCTTACTGTGGATGGCTCCACCTCGAATAGGAATTCTCTGCATGCTTCACAACGCCCGAATGGCTTCAGGTGGACCACCAGTCCTGAACATCCGGGACAGATCACGCCGAGGGCCTCCATGTCTCTGCAAGTGTACAGAGCCAACTGCCCTCGGGGTCTGAGTCTTATCCCCGTGTCTGTAAGGGGAGCAGCAAACGTAGTCATCTTCGTGGGGTAGGGAACCGGAATCCACGGGGAGCTTGAGGCCATCCCGACTATCTGCTGCTCCATCACGCACTGACCACGCGACAAAGTCTCCACGTGAGTTCCTCCACATGGCCAGACTCCTCCCACGACTTGCACGTTTTTGCGGGCTTCCATCAAACTCCGCCCACGAACTGTGTAGTCACGGGGTGCCTCATGGCGCAGTGCAGTAAAAGCCCCCACATGTAGTACGTCACACGGCTGGACTTCCCCCTCTTCTCGCTCCTCCGCATGGGCCTTTCCCGTCTTAGGTTCATTTCCACGACTTTGAGCAGGGATTCACTTTGGCCGATCACATGGCCGACCCGCTCGGAACTCCTCCGGGCAGCAAAGTTCAGACACAGCCATTCTTAATTCCAAGGTCAAAACACACATCATCCCGGACTCAAGAGCCCCCACGTGTAGCGGCCTCACCCCCTCTGATTTGTCTAGGGGTATTTCGTATGTGAGGGTGAGATGCGCTACGACCCATGTCCTCCCCATGGCAGTGGGTGAGGTGAAGGCTAGTACCAGATATTTTCCTCGGGCCTGTGTGTTTCAGTTAAGGACCAAGTCTTGCTGTTCTGACACTTCCCTTTGCTCCCATTAACCAGAGTACCACACACCGATAAAGGTCCAACTCTTGCTTTATTGTCACACTCACAATAAACAGTGCTTTAGCAGCCAACTGGTTGAGACCCAATAACAGTTCAATACGGTGGGGTGAGCAGGTCGAGGCACTATCCTGATTGTCAGCTAAACCACTGTGGTTTCACCAGCGGTTACTATAGCCATCGGCTAAGAGAGAACTTAGAACTTGTGAGTCTCTACCAGCAACTCAAGAGAATCTAGATAGGAGTACCTTTGCTGCGTTGTGGCCCCTGTCAGGGGAAGATGTCCCTCCAAGGGAGTTACCGGAGGCCCATCCGTCACCGGGTTGATGCTGCTCCGGACTCTCCGGACGGGTGACGTCTCCAGCCTCCTCACCTCAGACATGGGCCCCATCCACCTCAGGGACCCTCGGACTTCTCCACCCTCGCGGGACCCAGTCGAAGTCACCGGGCCCCAGGCCTCTGATTTAGTACCTCACCCCAGGCTGAAGGTGCCTGGGATGCACACAAACTCTGCTCCGGCCAGGCCTAGGGCGCCTGGGCCAAAACTCCGGACCGCCCGCACCCAGTGCTAAGGTGCCTGGGTGCGTGATGAAGAAGATCCCAAAGACCTCGTGGCAAGGGCGTCTCCCCCTTTTATCTCCTCCATTGACGTCACGGCAGGTTCCCCGCCCTCGCCGTACCATCTCCGGAAAGGGACAAAAAGGACAGCACTGTGGCAGCAAATCTACCTTGAGCCTGCGGGTACCCCGCCACCCACAGGACAAGGAGAATAATACACCACCCAATCCTCCACGAATACAAATGGTCCAATTCCTCTCATAACTTACACACCTGGATCATACTACCACCCAGGTGTATTCCACCTAAATTTAGAGACCCCGCTACAAATATAAAAGATAAGACAGAGTCACGTAAATAGGTTCCTATGTGAAGAGTCAAAAACGCATTCACCTGTGAAACTATGACAGACTTTAATGCTCAATAATTATCCATAGACAACTCTTTTAAAGCCTTCACAGGTCATCAGCCTAGATTTAATTATAAATGATCACCATAGAATACTCCACTCATTTGGGTATGTGTGGCGATACCCATCGTGTGTTGCACAATCATCAATTATGTACAGATGTGCGCCAAATGCATGCATTAAAGAACAAATGTACTTGTAAGAGGGGTGGGGGCTTTAATTTTTTTTTGTCTTTTTTTTTTCTAATCCTTCTCCACGCTATCCAAAACTAATAAAAAAAAGTTGTGCCTTTAGTTATACTTTAACTATGTACTTCACCTGGCTCTCCTATCCTGGGACTGATGACTACTCAGAGCTGAACACTTCTGGGTTCACATTCCCAAAAGAGATGGACGAACAGAAATTCTTCCACCTCTTCCCACTCAATATTCTGATGTGTCTTCTTCCATTCCTGGTTTATATTTAATACTGATTACTTTGTAACACTTAATATGAGGTTATGCATAACAAAGTCACTTCGAGAATGTCTCAGCATTCATGGATAAGTAACAAATAATAATTTTTGTAATATGTGTGAATTGTCAGTTCTTATTGCCTTCCTAAGAGAAAAAAGCCTTAAGAACATTCAACCAAAAGAGTTAGGCCTGGTTCACACCTATGCAGGTTGGAGTTTGCATATTCCAGGTGCATGTTGCGTTTTTCAATACACGTTTTTGATCCACTGATGTCTATGGAACCAAAAACCAGAAAAAGTCTCTGACCCTTTTTATGAAATGCACATATGTGAACGTGACCCATAGGAAACCATGTTAAATGGACTGTAGTGTGATTCTGCAAAACTGAAAATGCACTAAACAATGCATAGGTGTGAACCAGGCCTAAAAGAACATAGCCTAACGCTGTAGACTAAGAACATTCGACCAGAAGGGTAAATGATATGAGACCTCTGCACTTTATACAATGTTTTTGAGCTGCAGGTTCATCCACTGTTTGGGAGGTTTAATGAACAGCCAATTAAATGAGTGTTTGGCCAAACCTTCAGTTGCAGTGGGAGCTGAAACACTTAGCACCAGTTTTACTATCACTGCAAAATGTGAACCCTTCTTGCTCAGAAGGGCTTATCCCCAACTGGCTCATTAATCAGTGGCTTATGCCCACCTGGCTCATTAAGCTGTCAGTCGGGGATTTCTACATGTAAACAAGGGGCAAGCACTGTGTGAAAAAAAAATGGCATGAGGTCAACCTTAAACTTTATACCAGGTCTTTCAGTCTGCTATGGATTTTAAAGGGGAAGGAAAAAATGCTATGATTCCCCCCCCAAACTCCATACCATACATCATTGATCGAAGAGGGTCATGTCTATATTTGATCAATGACATTCCCTGGGGAATTCCACCCCTTTGTTTACTTTAGCAATGGAAACCCAGAGATGTCATTTGGCAGGAGGGAAATGATGGGATGAGATGTGTCGGTGGCCGTCAGGTTCTTGACCACATGACTGGAGGTGGATTTACACTGTGGGAGTTTTTACTTTTTTTATTAAGGGACTGGTCAAAAACTGTGAATTTGTTTTTACTGTTTAAATTGTTTTTGTAAATGTATAGGGTTACTATGTCATATCCATATGTCATATTCTGCATAAGGCTCCAATATTTACTTCAAGGGGCTTTTTCTTGTTTTTTGTTTGGTGTTTCCCCCTAAAATTCATACCAAATCCAAAGGGTTTTTAAGAGGTTTCCTTTAAATTCATACCCATACAATTGTGTACATTCACCTTTCTGCTGACAGCTGAATGTGCTGGGCAAGGATGAGCCACTAGTTGTTAGGACAGCTGCAGGTGCTGGTTCCCTAAAAACCAGGAACCCTAAGCAGGAAACATTTACTTTCAGCAGTGGTGGTAATAATGCTGCTAAATGTTTTACTGCCCACTGCAGCTAGAAGCTTGGTTGAACACCAATTTGTTGGTTTGTTAGCTGTTCACTGAATCTTCCAAACAGTGAATGAACCTGCCGCCTATTAACTTTGTACACAGTGCAGAGATCCTATACCATCTCCTCTTCTGGCCTATTATTATATACAAGATTTATATAGCGCTAAGAGTTTACGCATCAATTTACAATAAAAAGGGGGACAGTACAATATCAATACAGTTCAATACAGAAGGAATAGGAGGGCCCTGCTCGTGGAGCTTACAATGTAATGGGAGGGGGACTCAAGTACAGTTCTTAGGGGAAGTTGGGGTAGGCTTCCCTGAATAAGTGAGTTTTCAAGGATCACCTAAAGGCAGACAGGGTAGGAGCTGACCGGGGATACTGGGGCAGGGAGTTTCACAGGATGGCAGAATCTCCGGAGAAGTCCTGTAGGTGAGCATGGGAGGAGGTAACAAGGGAGCTAGAGAGCAGGAATTCATGGGAGGAACAGAGAGTACGATATGGGTGATATCTGCAGATGAGGTTCTTGATGTAGCTTGGGGCTATGTTGTGGATAGCCTTGTATGTTGTGGTTAGTATTTAGAATTGTATACAGTGGGGTAGGGGAAGCCAGTGGAGAGATTGACAGAGAGGGGCAACAGTCATGGATCAGTTAGTAAGGCATTAGTCTGGCAGCAGCTTTTATAATAGACTAATAGACTGAAGGGGGGGGGGGGTAGCCTGTTTAAGGGTAGGCCAGTGAGGAGGGAGTTGCATTAGTCAAGGTGGGAAATAACCAAGGAGTGAATAAGTTGTTTTGTGGTGTCGTTAGTTAGCAAAGGGCAAATTCTGGAGCTGTTGCGGAGGTTAAGGTGGCAAGATTTAGCCAGTGATTGGATGTGGGGGCTGAAGGAGAGGTCAGAGGCTAAGATTACACCCAGCACCCAGGCATTTGTTGAGGGACCAACGGTTCTACTGTTGATCTCAATGGTAAAGTCATGGGGAGGGGATCAGGGAGGAGGAAAATTTTACAAGCTGTTTTAGAAAGTTTGAGTTTGAGGAAAGGGTGTGACATTCATACTGATATGTTTCTCAGTAGGCATGATGCGTGAGGAGATTGAGGTGGTGAGTTGAGGAATCGAGAGATATATCTGGATGTCATCAGCATAGAGATGCTATTTGAAGCCATGGGAGGTTATCAACTGGCCCAGGGAAGAGGTATAGCGAGAGATTAGGCGGGGCAGAAGGACAGAGCTTGGGGTACCCCAACAGAAAGAGGAAGAGGAGCAGAGGAGATGTAGTGGGATGTGACACTGAAAATGCGCTGAGATAGGTAGGAGGAGAACCAGGAAAGAGCAAAGTCACGGAGGCCAAGGGAGTGAAGTTTATTGAGGAGGAGTGGGTGGTAAACTGTGTCAAAGGCAGAAGAAAGGTCTAAGAGTATGCTCATGGAGTACTGACCATTGGTTTTAGCAGTTAGTAGGTCATTGGTGAGTTTTAGTAGGGCAGTTTCATTCAAATGTTGTGGGCGGAAGCCAAACTGTAGGGAATCGAGAAGGTTGTTGTCAGTGAGGTAGCAACTCATACGGTTGTGGACAAGTCGTTCAAGAAGCTTGGAGGCAAACGGGAGCAGGGAAATGGGTCTTAAGCTATTCAAACAGGTGGGGTCCAGTGAGGGTTTTTTAAATATTGGGGTAGCCAGTGCATGTTTGAGCAGAAAGGGAAAGGTGCCAGAAGAGGGAGAGGTTGAAGATGTGGGTTAGAGAATTTAGGATAGTGCAGGAAGGTGGTAGCAGTAGTTGTGAGGGGACAGGGTCCAGGGGAGAGGTAGTGAGGTGGGCTGTGGAAATGGGTTTGGCAACTTCCTCAGTGGTAACAGGGTTGAAGGAGGAAAGTGTTGAGTGTGGTGTTGGACCTGGTGTGTTGGTTGGTGGAGGAAGCTGGACTCTGGATATTTCATCACGATTTTGTTTTTGAAGTGATTGGAAATCTCCTGGGCAGTAAGCAAGTTGGTGGGTGAAGGCAGTGGGTGGTGAAGTAAGGAATTAAGGGTATAAAAGAGTTGACAAGGTTTGGATGAGAGGGTTTTTTTTTTTAACAAAATTTTATTGGAGTAATAAAAGACACTTGTACAGGTGAAAAGATAAGTACAATGGTACAAAAGTTCAAAAAAAAAGAAAAAAAAACTAGTAAGTAGAAAGGGGGGGGAGGGGGAGGGAGCTCCATAGACTATAGCGTGCTGTTCATTCCAAAACATGTATGGTCCCGAGAAGAAACAGCCCCGGAGGGCCCTCCGGTATGTAAAGACTGAGCAAAGTCAGCAAGAATTACAGCCCCTTAGGGATAGGTTCAACGTATGAGAAGGAAAGTAGGTCCAGAGCCGCTTGATCGGCTGTCGAGAGGGTTGTGGTGATGAAGGATTCCCATCTGTGGTAGAAGTGGGCTCTAGATCTGGGTTCTTTGAAGTCCGTAAGAAGTCTTTCTTTATAAAAGAGGTGGAGGCAGTCCTTTTCGAGTTGGGTGAGAGAAGGGCCTTGGGGAGAGATCCAGTGCCTGAGAATGAGTCTCCTGGCAACAAGCAAACATAGCAGGATCCAGTCTTTAGAGGAGGGGCATTTGGTAGTCCCGGAAGGGTTTGAGGCAGCCGGAGACATAGACCAGGGCAGCAACAGAGGGTCCCAATATCCAAATATGAGAAGCAAAGGGTCTTTGGGGATTTTCAACAAAGTGGTTTTGAATATATAAGAAAGGACTTGATCCCAGAATGAGGAGATGAAGGAGCAGGACCAGAAGCGGTGGGAGAGAGAGGGTCTGGGTACCTTGCATAAAGGACAGGAGGCGCCATCTTTATTGGAGTTGGGAGAGAGAAATGGGATGTAAGCCCGGTGTGCTATCTTGAGTTGAGTTTCTCTCCAGATTTCGTTGGGTGTCAGTCGAAGGGTCTTTCGCAAACCAGATAGGATTTTTTCAGTTATGTCCGGATCTGGGAAATCCCTAGCCCAGTTAGCCATAGAGGAGGTGGATAAGGACGGGGAAGATTCTTGCAGGAGAGGTTTGTAGATGTCCGAGATTTTATAACGTCCACTGTGTAGTAGACGTTCAGCAAAGCTGTTTTCGAATCTCCGGAGAGTGTCTTTACAAGTGTTAGATAGGAAGCTAATACATTGGTTGTAATGAAATACGTGAGATGGGGGGAGAGAAAATGCCAAGGATATTGAGGAGAAGGGAAGTGGTTTTCCAGTGGTGCCATCGCACAATGAGGAGAAGTTTGACAGACCTTGATTCCGCCAGACCGAAAAGGCTTTATAATGGAGACCAGGGATGAAATTAGGATTGCCTTGGATTGGCAGATGTGGAGAGATAAAGGGAGATAGCTTGAGTGTTTTTCTGATTTCTCTCCACGCTATAGCTGTATCCCTGAGCAGGAGATTGTGTTGAAAAGTGGGGGGGACCGTTTTCCATCTGCAGTGTAGAAGGGCCACCAGAGAGTGCGGGTGGGCTATTTCGGATTCCAAGACGTAATTAGAGTATTGGGATGATTGAGCTATCCAATCGAAGCTAGTCCTGAACAGACATGCTAAATTATACAATCTAATATGAGGTAGACCGATGCCCCCGTCACTCCTAGGAAGGTGTAGTTTTTTAGAGGCTATCCGAGGTCTTTTGCCATGCCAGATGAACTGTGAAATTTTGGTGTTAAGGAGTTTGATATCTTTATGCTTCAAAAGTAGAGGAATGGTTTGCAAAGGGTAAAGCAGTCTGGCAAAGCTAACCATTTTGACAAGGTGACACCTGCCTAGGAGCGAGAGGGGAAGATCCATCCAGTTTGACAGTTCTTGATAGAGTTTTGTAAAGAGGGGAGGATAATTGAGATGATAGATGGAGGAGGGTAATTTCCCAAACTGTATACCTAGATAGGTGATGTGTGAAGGTGCAACCTTAAACAGAGAGTGTTGCGTCCAAGGGCGTGTGGAGTGTGTCCCGATGGGGAGAATTTCGCTCTTGGAATAATTTATCCGGAGGCCGGAGCACCGTCGAAATTCATCGAAGGTGGTTTTAATGGTTAAAATGTCGTCACTGGGGTTACCCGTGAATATGAGGACGTCGTCAGCGAAAAGTGAAGTGCGAAGTTCCGTTTTGCCTATTTTGATGCCTCGTAAAGGAGCTATCTCGGAAAGGTATCTAGATAAAGGTTCTAAGGCTAAATTGAACAGGAGGGGGGAGAGAGGGCAACCCTGTCTGGTCCCTTTATGGAGGCGGAAATCCTCTGAGAGGATTCCGGCGGCAACAAGTCTAGCGGAGGGCGCTGTATACATGGCATTGATAAGGTGGCAGAAGGGGCCTGAGAATCCCATTTTAGACAAAGTAAGGGAAAGCCAGTCAAAACTTACATTGTCAAAGGCTTTTTCAGCGTGTAACGTTATGATGGCATAATCTCCCTTTGGGTCTTGTTTGGCTCGTTCAAGGGCCAAGAGAACCTTTCGAATGTTCAGGGTGGCTGTCCGCCCTTTCACAAATCCTGACTGGGCCGGGTGAATGAGGTCCGGGAGGGTGACCGCTAGTCTGGAAGCCACAATCTTCGAGAGAATTTTGACATCCAGGTTGAGTAATGAAATAGGCCTATATGAGCCCGGTTCCAGAGGATCCTTGCCCTTTTTTGAAAGAAGTTTAATGATGGCCTGGTTGCCTGTCGGTAGATAGGGACCGCCCTCCCAGATGTTGGAATAGACCGAGTGGAGCATGGGTGCAGTGACATTTTGGAGGGTCTTGTAAAATTCACTTGTAAATCCGTCTGGGCCGGGGGCTTTAGAGGGGCGGAGAGCATGTATAGTGCCTTCTATTTCAGCGAGGGAGATAGGGGCATTCAGGGATTCTAGATGGGCACTGGATATACTTGGTAGATTCATTTTTTCAAGAAAGGCTTGGGCTATTTTATGGTCAATGGGATCGGGTGCATAAAGGGCTGTGTAATATTCGAGCATGGTTTTATTTATATGAAGTGGCGTAGAATGTGTAGTTCCCGTGCGGTCCCGCAGTGAGGTGATGTGCGTCGGGCGGTAGGCGCCCTTGCAGAGTCTGGATAGCAGTTTGCCTGCTTTATTCCCATATTTATGAAGGGAGGCATCCAGATGAGATTTTTTTGTAAGTTCCAGGGTGTCCTCCCAGGTGTCGAAAGCATTTTTAGCCGCAGACCACTCCGCCTTGTTAGCCGGAGAAGTCGAGGTGGCCAGAATGCGTTGTGCGAGGTGGAGTCTGTCGCTGGCCAATTTGAATTTCGAAAGCGCGTTTCTTTTAAAGGAAGAGGCATATGAGATGATCCGACCCCTCATGTAAGCTTTTCCAGCATCCCAGAGAAGGTTCGGGTCCCCTGCATGTGGGCCATTCGCGGAGGAGAACTCCGCCCATGCTCGTTCCATGTATGCGCGAAAATCAGCATTATTGTGGAGGAAGGATGGGAAGCGCCAGATATTAGGGTGGGGGGAAGATCTAGTTTGTCTAGGGTAAGGAGTATTGGGGCATGGTCCGATCTCTGCGTCTGAGACAAGGGGAATGATATTATCGGTCCCAAAAAAATAGTCGATCCTGGTAAGGATCCCGTGAGGATTGGAGTAGAAGGTGAATTCTCTATCCACCGGGTGTGTTAAGCGCCAGATGTCTGTGAGATGGAGGGAGTCCATGGTTGAGGCAAATAGGGTGGGAGTTGGTGTAGCAGGTGCTGGAGTGGATCGTTTTGGGGAGGACCTATCTTCTGGGGGATGCATGAGATCATTAAAATCTCCCCCAACTAGATGAGGTAAGTGAGAAGTGTTGAGGAGCCAAGTGGAGAGCTGAGAGTAAAATTACTTTGTGGGACTATTGGGGGCGTATACATTGGAAATTACTAGTTCTTTTGTGCCAATTTTAACCCTGGAGGAGATGAAGCGTCCCTGGTCGTCTGTGTGTGTGGATAGAATAGTGTAAGGGAGGTTTTTGCTGAAAAGAAGGAGGACACCGGCCTTCCGTCCAACCGATTCTGACCCCAAGACCGCTCCAACCCAAAGTCTCTGCATACGACTGAAGTCAGATGCGAAAGATGGGATTCCTGAATTAGTGCTATGTCTGCTTTTAGCCTTTTGAGATGGCGAAGGATCTTCATTCGCTTGTTAGGAGAACGGAGACCCCTCACATTCCAAGAGATTACCTTAAGATAGTGCGGATGATAGGGTGTAAAAGTGGCGATTTAGCAGCTAAAGGATTATAGGCTGGGATCAAGAGGTATAGTTTATGCACATTAGTGATGTGAGCGTTCGTGTAAGGAGCCCTCGGGTAAGGAATGTATGTCGGAGTGTGAAGTGAGGAGAGGAGTGATGAGGGGGGGTAAAAGATAAGAAAACAAGGTATAACAAAACAACAAATTAAAGTAAACATCTTAAAGAACTTCGCTTTTTTCCGCATGAGTTCGCTGCGCATGCTGGCTCACCAAACATGACCCTTCATGAAAAAGGAATGTCAGTTATGCTGCCTAAGCGCCCCAGGGACCTTGAAAAAGTGCGAGGGACCCCCGGATTGTAGTCATGGCTGGGAGCCTGAAAAGCCACACAGCGGAGTCAAGTGGGGGGAATTTCAATGCAAATGACCGTATGTAAAGTGCGACCTGTATGTAAGCACGCACGCATTACCATCCTGGTGGGGGGGGAACAAGAGGGAAAAAAAAAAAGAAAGGAGAATGGTTTCAGGCGTATCATACGAAACAATGTAATAAGTAAATAAAATAGACTGGAGCGACACACATATTCAAAGCCTTTGTGTGGAAGATCATACGACCTGTGATGGCGAGTAAGGAAGTCCATGGCGGTGTATGGAAGTTCGTCAACGGGAGTATTGGTAACGCTGATCCGGAGCAGAATGCTTGAAGCGTTTTGGAGAGTCCTTGCGAGGGCTTCTCTGTTCCAGGGCTCGGGGGCTGGAATTAGACTTGGAAGGCGTGTGAGGGTTTGCATCACCCCTCAGGGAGCGGAGAAAAGATTCTGCTTCCACAGGATCCTGGAAAGAAAGTTGTTCCCCTTTAGGTGATTTGAGGCGAAGAGTTGCAGGGAATGCCAGGGTAAATTTTATGTGTTGCTTGAAGAGCTCAGAGCATATTGGTTGAAAAGCTTTTCTTTTCTTGGTGACTTCAATCGAGTAGTCTGCAAAAATTAGGATTTTAACCCCGTCTATTTGGAGAGATGGGGACTGTCTGAATGTCTGTAGAATCAGAGATTTGTCAGCATAGTCGAGGTACTTGGCAATAATGGGACGGGGTGTTTTGCGTTCGGAGTTGAAGGACCCCATTCTGTGTGCGCGTTCCACAGTGAACAGGCCTGAGAGGCCCAAGGCCTCAGGGATGCGTTTTGAGCAGAATTCTGCCGTAGCTGCCGAGGGTAGCGACTCGGGGACGCCTACAAATCGCAGGTTACTCCTTCTGGACCTATTTTCCAAATCTTCCAATTTTTGAATGATGTATTGGTTTCTTTTATCTTGCGACTGTTCTGTGGCCTGCGCCTGATAGAGTTCATCTTCGACCTCAGAGATGCGGTGTTCCATCTCATTGAGTCTGGTGGTGTGCTCAGTTATTTGGGCTTTAATTTGTATCATGCCTGCATTGACTGCCTTTTCCACCGAGGCAGATATCATGGGGGAGAGAAGAGCTGCTACAGCAGCAGCAATTCGGTGCGTGCTATCCCCAGGGGGAGGGGAGCTGTAGATGTCCCCTGGTGTGGCTGGCTGGGTAGGCAACATAGAGGGACCCCCAGAAGTATTGGCAGGGGGTGTAGTGACCTGCTGGGAGGGTTGGGTGCTCACCTCCATGTCGGCCGCCTGAGATTCCGCCGCGGCGTGGGAGTAGGCCGAAGCCGGGGCCTCAATTTGCGGCCTGCCCGGCGGCGCCGATGCGGCCGCGTACGACCGAGCGCCGTTTTTTTCGAGGAAGCGGTCCATCCGAGTGAGGGGGGGAGCCCGGGTGTGGAGGATGGCTGTGAGGGGCCGCTCAGGCTGGCTTTATAAGCCGGTTTCTGGGTCTGTTGCGGGAGCCGCGAGGAGGCGCAGTTACCTAATGTGGCGCCGGAACCGGAAGTCGGATGAGAGGGTTTTGATGAGAGTGATGTAGTAGGTTTGTTTAGCGGAGGGCAGGCAGGAGTTGTATTTGAGAAGGGCAGATTTGTAGAGGGTGAAGTCTTGTATGGATTAAATTTTATACCACACTCACTCAAGAGCATGGCTGCGTTTCTTGAGACTTCTGGTGTCATCTTTTTGTCAGGGTTGTAGCAGGCGAGGTCTGGTTCTGCGTGTAGAGAGGGGGGCAAGTGTGTCCAGGGAGGATGACAGTATGTTGTTGTAGACAGAATTGGCCAGGTCTGGGCAGGACAGGGGTGTGATTTTATCATAAAGGCCATCAGTAGAAGAATGAAGAAGGGAAGGGTTGAGGTGGGGAAAGTTCCTGCGGGTAACTGTTTGCAGGTTGGCAGCATTGGAGGTAGGAGACAGGGATAGTGTGAAACTGATAAGGTTGTGATTGTAGAGAGGAAAGGGGGTGCAGGGAGTGCAGAGGTGAGAAAATATGAGGTCAAGAGTGTTGCCATTGGATTGAGTGGTGGTTTGTGTCCAGGAGGTTAAATTGAGTAGTTGAGAAGTGGCTGAGGTGTTAGCATTGATTGCAATGTTAAAGGCACCAAGGATGATGGCAGGTACAGTACTTCAGAGGAGACGAAGTAGAGAAGCCATGCGGAGAAGTCGTCCAGAAAACGACACAGAGCTGGGGGGCCGGTAAATTATTGCAACCCTCATAGAGGGAGAGACAGAAAAAAAAGACGAATGCGGTGCATTTCAAAAGAACAGAGTCTAATGTTTTTATGGCCTTTAGATTCACCATGTGAAAAGCAATAGCAACTGACATTTTACACAGTATGGGTATTAGTGACTTTTGCATGAATGCTGAGACATTTGCGAAATTAACAAATTGTTTATACATAGACTCTCAAGCTATTTTATAATGCTCTATAAATGTCTCTACTCACTACCATTGTCTTTATATTGTGAAAATGTATGTTATTATGCTGGATTTATATGACATTCATATAATAATTTTTCAATTTTTTAGAGTTTTACTGATGTATGATTTATAAAGCACTAAGTCCTCATGTACACTGCTGCTGGTAAACGGATGTTTAGGAGCAGTTGGGCATTTTTTTCAACTGCTCCTGAACCCTCCTCTATGTTATCTTATCAGTACATGTACACTGGTTTGTTTATAGTCGTTTCTAGGCAGTTGTGTTTAGAGGCTTTTTCTTGAACCCCAAAAAATGCGTTCAGAAGCTGTATTTAGAGGCAGGTGAAGCGTCAAACGCGGCTAAACGTGGCTAAATGCGGCAACCATAGGTGTGCGCACGGGGTGTGCCGGAGGTGCCTGGGCACACCCTAATGCCCAGGCACACCCAGGGCCGGCGCTCTCTACTGGGAGGAGAGGGCGCCTGGAGCTTGTCAATGCGCCTTGTCCTCTACCCGGCTGTCTAGCACCAGAAATGTGTGTGGCGGCGCGGCAGTAGGCAGCAATCAGCAGCACCCTTGGGGAGGTGTGGGCGGCCGGGCATCCATCGCTACATGGCAGTGAACAGCGAGGGGCCGGCCGAGCGCAGATAAGCCAAGAGCCTGGAGCTCGGGAGATGTGCTCCACCGTGGCATCGCCTCCTCCTTGACCTTGTCCTCTGACCCCGCCTCCCCCAGGAGGCAAGCGGGCGCAGCGTACCCCATGCTTCCGGAGCATGGACTGCTCCAAGTTCCTCTCCGCGCTCTGATGTGAGGCCCGGAGCTGGAGGACAGACAGGCTCGCCGCTCACTGGGGGAACAGAGCTGTCACAGAGGATGGGCAGGAGGCATAGGCTGCTGCGGGAGCCACTGGAATTGGACGGATCGAAGCAGGAGACTGGCATCATGGTATGGAAGGTACTGTCTGTCATCATACACACCTGCAGACAGAGACTGGGACAGACGTGGGACTGCAGGAACAGGGCTAGGGGTCTCTTATCTCCCCCAACTCCCCCCTCCCTCTCTCCAAGCCCCCCCTCCTCTCTCTCTCTCTCAGCCCTCCCTCCTACACCTCTCTCTCTCTCTCAGCCCTCCCTCCAACCAGCAAACTGAACAAAAAAACCTGTGCACATGTACCAATTTATTTCTCAAAGCGCGCATGTGTGTGTGTGTGTGTATATGCATATGTGTATATATATATATATATATATAATATATATACACACATACATGTGTGTTTGAGCTTTGGGGTGCACGCCCTAATGTGCCGTAATAGGCTGTGCACGCCTATGGCGGCAACTCGCGTTTAGCAGTGTTTCGTTTACAGCCGTTTTTAATTTTAACAAAAAAAAATTGAAAAATTTTTTTTTTTTCAAATGCTTCTAGACGAAAACGCGGCTAAACGCTGCTAAAGGCGGCATGTAAAACATGGCTAAACGGTCGTTTTTAGACACTGGTTTATAGCTGTCAAGTTAAATCGTTCAGGAGCACTTGAAGAATGTCCCGTGTACATGAAGACTTACATTGATGTGCTTCTTATTACTGCCTAATGTACCTATACTAGTTCTGGGATAGTGAAGTACCGTACTTCTGAGTGACATGATGATCCCGAAACAAGTATACCTTCAAGGGTTGGAGAAATCTGCTGCAATTTGATTTTTGTTTTTTAGTTGAATGACAGATTCCCTTTATGTTAGTCATTAATACTACAGAAAGTGCCTCAGTACTCTAGTTCTGTATACAGTAGCGGGTATTTAGAAAGGCATGTTGAAACATCTAAAAAAAAACAAGTGGTGTGCAATATCTTCATTTCTGTTTAATTCATCTTACCAGTCAATCCCCTTGTGATAGTTGTTTCCAATAAAAAATTGCACTTCCTCAAAGGTCTTTGGATTAGGAAAGTTACTAATGATGTAGGGATGCATTAGTAGAAATAGGTAAAGTGCAGTTGTGCCTACAGAAAAGAAAACATAGACAGTGAATTGACATAACTAGAAATTAGACCGCTATTAATATTCTCTTTGCCAGCAAATTGCTTAATTTTTACCCCTCCAGTGTGATGTTCTACAGGTAACAGAATTAAAAAAGTGTATCATTCACCCTCTAAAAGATATCAGCTCAGCAGTGGCGGCTGGTGCTCAAATTTTTTGGGGGGGCGCAAACAAACTGAAAAAAAAAAATCATCAATTGCCGCCACTGTGCCCATTAAACGCAGCCACTGTGCCCAAACGCCACTAGTTTGTCCCCAAATGCAGCCAGTTTCTCCCCCATAATGCAGCCAGTTTCTCCCCCATAATGCAGCCAGTTTCTCCCCCATAATGCAGCTAGTTTCTCCCCCATAATGCAGCCAGTTAATCCCCCATAATGCAGCCAGTTTCCCCCCATAATGCAGCCAGTTTCCCCCCATAATGCAGCCAGTTTCTCCCCCATAATGCAGCCAGTTTGTCCCCCATAATACAGCCAGTTTCTCCCCCAATATACAGCCAGTTTGTCCCCTATATGCAGCCAGTTTCTCCCCCATAATACAGCCAGTTTCTCCCCCATATTGCAGCCAGTTTCTCCCCCATAATGCAGCCAGTTTCTCCCCCATAATGCAGCTAGTTTCTCCCCCATAATGCAGCCAGTTAATCCCCCATAATGCAGCCAGTTTCCCCCCATAATGCAGCCAGTTTCCCCCCATAATGCAGCCAGTTTCTCCCCCATAATGCAGCCAGTTTGTCCCCCATAATACAGCCAGTTTCTCCCCCAATATACAGTCAGTTTCTCCCCTATATGCAGCCAGTTTCTCCCCCATAATACAGCCAGTTTCTCCCCCATAATGCAGCCAGTTTCTCCCCCATAATGCAGCCAGTTTCTCCCCCATAATGCAGCCAGTTTCTCCCCCAATATACAGCCAGTTTCTCCCCCATAATGCAGCCAGTTTCTTCCCCAATATACAGCCAGTTTCTCCCCCATAATACAGCCAGTTTCTCCCCAATATACAGCCAGTTTCTCCCCCATAATGCAGCCAGTTTCTCCCCCATAATGCAGCCAATTTCTCCCCCAATATACAGCCAGTTTCTCCCCCATAATGCAGCCAGTTTCTCCCCCATAATGCAGCTAGTTTCTCCCCCATAATGCAGCCAGTTAATCCCCCATAATGCAGCTAGTTTCCCCCCATAATGCAGCCAGTTTCCCCCCATAATGCAGCCAGTTTCTCCCCCATAATGCAGCCAGTTTCTCCCCCATAATACAGCCAGTTTCTCCCCCAATATACAGCCAGTTTGTCTCCTATATGCAGCCAGTTTCTCCCCCATAATACAGCCAGTTTCTCCCCCATAATACAGCCAGTTTCTCCCCCATAATGCAGCCAGTTTCTCCCCCATAATGCAGCCAGTTTCTCCCCCATAATGCAGCCAGTTTCTCCCCCAATATACAGCCAGTTTCTCCCCCATAATGCAGCCAGTTTCTCCCCCAATATACAGCCAGTTTCTCCCCCATAATGCAGCCAGTTTCTCCCCCAATATACAGCCAGTTTCTCCCCCATAATACAGCCAGTTTCTCCCCCAATATACAGCCAGTTTCTCCCCCATAATGCAGCCAGTTTCTTCCCCATAATGCAGCCAGTTTCTCCCCCAATATACAGCCAGTTTCTCCCCCATAATGCAGCCAGTTTCTCCCCCAATATACAGCCAGTTTCTCCCCCATAATACAGCCAGTTTCTCCCCCAATATACAGCCAGTTTCTCCCCCATAATGCAGCCAGTTTCTCCCCCAATATACAGCCAGTTTCTCCCCCATAATGCAGCCAGTTTCTCCCCTATATGCAGCCAGTTTCTCCCCTATATGCAGCCAGTTTCTCCCCCAATATACAGCCAGTTTCTCCCCCATAATGCAGCCAGTTTCTCCCCAATATACAGCCAGTTTCTCCCCCATAATGCAGCCAGTTTCTCCCCCAATATACAGCCAGTTTCTCCCCCATAATACAGCCAGTTTCTCCCCCAATATACAGCCAGTTTCTCCCCTATATGCAGCCAGTTTCTCCCCCAATATACAGCCAGTTTCTCCCCCATAATGCAGCCAGTTTCTCCCCCAATATACAGCCAGTTTCTCCCCCATAATGCAGCCAGTTTCTCCCCTATATGCAGCCAGTTTCTCCCCTATATGCAGCCAGTTTCTCCCCCAATATACAGCCAGTTATCCCCAATATACAGCCAGTTTCTCCCCCATAATGCAGCCAGTTTCTCCCCCAATATACAGCCAGTTTCTCCCCCATAATACAGCCAGTTTCTCCCCCAATATACAGCCAGTTTCTCCCCCATAATGCAGCCAGTTTCTTCCCCATAATGCAGCCAGTTTCTCCCCCAATATACAGCCAGTTTCTCCCCCATAATGCAGCCAGTTTCTCCCCCAATATACAGCCAGTTTCTCCCCCATAATACAGCCAGTTTCTCCCCCAATATACAGCCAGTTTCTCCCCCAATATACAGCCAGTTTCTCCCCCAATATACAGCCAGTTTCTCCCCCATAATGCAGCCAGTTTCTCCCCTATATGCAGCCAGTTTCTCCCCTATATGCAGCCAGTTTCTCCCCCAATATACAGCCAGTTTCTCCCCCATAATGCAGCCAGTTTCTCCCCAATATACAGCCAGTTTCTCCCCCATAATGCAGCCAGTTTCTCCCCCAATATACAGCCAGTTTCTCCCCCATAATACAGCCAGTTTCTCCCCCAATATACAGCCAGTTTCTCCCCTATATGCAGCCAGTTTCTCCCCCAATATACAGCCAGTTTCTCCCCCATAATGCAGCCAGTTTCTCCCCCAATATACAGCCAGTTTCTCCCCCATAATGCAGCCAGTTTCTCCCCTATATGCAGCCAGTTTCTCCCCTATATGCAGCCAGTTTCTCCCCCAATATACAGCCAGTTCTCCCCTATATGCAGCCAGTTTCTCCTCCATAATGCAGCCAGTTTCTACCCCAATATACAGCCAGTTTCTCCCCCATATGCAGACAGTTTCTCCCCCATAATTCAGCCAGTTTCTCCCCCATAATTCAGCCAGTTTGTCCTCATAATACAGTCAGTTTCTGCCCCCCAGCCCTGCACTTACCTTCCTCGAGTCAGCGCCGTCCTTCTTCCGTCCTTGATATCTTCTCCCGCCCTCGATGTCACTTCAGCCAATCAGGTTACCGGTAACCAGACCCGGTGAACCTGATTGGCCAGGGAACGCACCCCTGTGCGTCCTCTCATTAGGTATTTAGAAGCTGATTACAGCCCTCAGGCTGTAGTCGGGAAGCCTATCAGAGCCTGCTGGCTCTGATAGGCACTTCTAAAGGCCAATCAGACGCTGTGACTCAGATGGCCGGCGCTCAAGGGGCCGGCCAACTGAATAGTGGGCGGCAGCAATACATAGGTTCATGCAATGCATGAACCTATGTATTGTTGTGGTGAGTGACGGCCGGGCGCAGAAGCGAGCGGTAGCGGCGCTTCTGCGCCCACTATGGTCGCGCCGCCATGTGTAAAAAAAAGAGTTTAAAAAAAAATAAAAAATAAAAAAAACTCTTAAAGGGCCCGTTTTTTTTTTTCCTTTTTTTTTTGGTGACCACAGGAGGGGGGGGGGGGCGGCGCCCGAGCACCCCCTATGGACGGGCCGTCACTGCAGCTCAGCATAGCAGGCATATTGTAGGGGCTAATATCTGTACAACAGGATGGTTCAACAATGTATATGCTGTTGCCAGGCTTATCACCATGCCATATGCTCATTAGCATCAGGGGAGCATTGTTTTTTTAGAAAAAAAACGAAGTAATGTGGAAACTGGAGGGTAAAATCCACACTCATTCAATAATTCATTCTGGGCTGGGAGCTGCAAGGTGACGATATGATGGTGTTTTATTTCCATAGCTCTAACCTTATTGGGGACCTAGGACAAATCAGAAAATGGAGCCTTTATGGCCTATTTAACCTTTTTTGTTAAGAACGTTTTTTTTTTTTCTTTTAGCTTGTAGTTGGTGAATATCTCATATGTAAACCCCTCTGAAACCCTGCACTAGGCACCAGTCATGTTCATCCATGTTGGACTTTTAGGAGAAGGTTTCCTACTTTTCCTCTCTTGTATGATCTACACATTGCAGGTAGGTATAGGAAAATATTTAAACAAAGCAGTAGCCAGGCTTACTCCAATTTATCATGCTATAAAATAAAAACCCATATTCCTTGCTAGCAGGCTGACCTTTAGGAAATGGGACAATTTTATTGGTAAAGTAGCCTGGGTTAAGAAGATTAGTCATAGTATCTGAAATCTTCCCAGATTTTTTTTTGTTATAGTCAGTCCTAAACATCCATAAGCCTAATGCCGCGTACACACGACCGTTTTTCATTACGAGAAAAATGCCATTTTTAAAAATGGTCGTGAAAAACAGTGGTGTGAATGCTCCAGAGCATTTTTCTCGATGAGAAAAATGCCCGAATTTTTTTTAGAACCTGCTCTATTTTTTCTTGTCGTTTTTCTTGTCGTTCTTTTTAACGTTGTGAAAAACGGTTGTGTGTATGCTTTTACGAGGGGAAAAAAATGTGCATGCTCAGAATCAAGTATGAGACGGGGGCGCTCGTTCTGGTAAAACTAGCGCTCATAATGGTGATAGCACATTCATCACGCTGTAATGGACTGAAAAGCATGAATCGTCTCTCACAAAACTTTATTAACATGAGGATCAGCAAAAGCGTCCCAAAGGGTGGCGCCATTCGAAAGGAACTTCCCCTTTATAGTGCCGTCGTACGTGTTGTACGTCACCGCGCTTTGCTTGAGCATTTTTTTTCACGAACGTGTGTATGCTTGAGAGGAAACACGAAAAAACTTTGTTTTTTTCCATGACATGAATAACGGTCGTGTGTACGCGGCATAACACTTGACCAATGGATATACAGTACTTATGTCTATAAATAACAAGCTTTATGTAGAAAAAAATATATTTGATGTTGATTAATTTTCATTTTTTTGTAAGATTTAATTTGTATTTATTCAGAATGAATCTCTGCAGACTCCAATATAACTGAGCTGCAGTTAAGCTTTTGTATTGAATAAGTATAGCAGATACTACGAAAAAAAGTCAACTGAAGGTGGATTAGTCAACCTTTCCCTGCATCCAGAAAAGGTCAATGTCACAGCCCTGACATTTAAAATTGGCAGCCATTTTCAACCTTTATCCAGAACCACATCCTTACAGCATAACTCAGATGTCAAATATCCTTTAAAATATTTCATGCAGCCAAAATTGTTTAGATGAAGTATGGCAACTTAAAATTCCAGCTTTCTTTATTTTAGGAGTGTAAAGTTTGCTAATAAGAAGGTAAAGATTTACACAAATATTAACTTAATTGCATTATCCAGTTACAAATCTGAAGTGTCATTGGAATGATAAATGACTTATGATCCATGCTATTTATAGAACGCTGCTAATGATTTGTTCAGCAGGTCTGAAAAGACATAACATCTTCTTATTTCAGTTATTTACTGAACTGACTACGGTATTTTAATATTATTTCATTTTATTTGTAATTAATTTAAATTAAGAGATGATATCACACATTTTGTCTAGACCTTATGATAACCTAGTCCAGTGGTGTCAGGAAAGGTTCCATCCGCTGGTGATATTTATTATTTGGCTTGCAGTACTGTGGTCCACCAGCAGGTGTCTCCTGGCAGTGTGGAACTGTCAGGAGAATTTCTCCCTGCTGGTATTATATTATCCTTTGGACGCAGTACTGGTCTCCACCAGCGGATGGATCCTGGCAGTGTGGAGCGAACTCCTCTTCCTGCGCTCAGGTGTGACTTGAAGCCAATTACAAGCCTTCCTATTTATACCCGGCAAGTACAAACATACCTTGCCCTGGTATCTCTCTCCCTGACCTAGAACCTGCGATCCTTACATTGAGCCTGCATCCTACCTGACCCGATCCGACCCGATCCCTATCCTGAGTCCATCCTGCACCTCTCCCTCCTGTCTCCTGAGAACCACGGTCACCTGTCCTCCTGTTACCTGAGTACTTTGGATCCCTGCTCTGCAGCCTACCCATCCGTCCCCTCCCTGTTCCTGTTTGTCTCCCGTCCTTATCCATCTGCTGACATCCCCTTGTGTATGACCTCGGCCTGGCTTTACTATGATTCTGGTATCTTCCATTATTGTCTATAGTCACTGTTTATTGGTTGATTTATTGCACAGTGTTCTGTTGGAGGTGGTTGTGTGTTTGTTCATTGATCTTAATAAATTATCATATTTTCACCTACATCCGTTTGGTCTCCTCTGTGCAGTCACACAGTCTGGTCTACTAGCTTCTCTGACAAGTGGTCTCCAAACTGCTGCACGAGGGCCACATGTGGCCCTCTGCTAGCTTTTATCTGGCCCTTGGGGCACTATTCCTCCCACTGACATTAACAATGGGGTACTATTTTTTTACACCCATACCAATGATACTACTACTCCTCCTTCTATTGACCACCAACCCTGAGGCCATATTTATTATTACTGATGCTGGGCCCTAGACATTTTCTGCCCTCGCTGGCCACAATCCGGCCCTTCTAAAGTCTGAAGGACAATAAATTGGCCCTTTGATAGAAAAGTTTGGAGACCCCTGACCTAGTGGAAAGCTTGTGCTCCCCTGAGTCTAAAAAGTGCCTGGTCTTCTCCAGGGACAACTGCAAGGAGGATAGACTGTCACTACATGACTTTGGACAGACCAACCACCACTAGTGACAATGGATGAGCTGACTCAAATCCAAAGGACAAAATAATCAGGCAACAGTGTAGTTTGTAAACAGGCAGAGGTCAGTGCAGGCAATATTCTTGTATTATAATAAAAAAAATAGTCACAATAAATGCAAGACAAAGAGCAAAGAAAACTCCCCTTCATCCATGTCTGAAAACTTCCTGGACACCACAGTAGCCATAAAGGATGCCAGATTATGTACACATTATTAGCTTTCATTCCTACTCCTGAGAGCCATCATATACTTTAAAACCACTAGATACAAGCACTATACTAGACAGACACTAGATGCCAGTGCATATGCTCTTTCCCAGAAGAAAAATAAATCCTATAGCATTGACAATGGCAGAAGAAGAAGAAATGTTACAGCAGCAAAACCATCCGTGCTATCCAGGACCCTGAACTAAAGACCCAAAGGCAACGTTTTCTACTGTATATCACAAAGAGAAAAAACAGCCCTTTATTACTTTTGGTTTGGGTTGGGAATTTGACCTGAACTCTACCTGTTTTACCAGGTTTATCCTGTTCAATACGCAAACCTCTAGCTGCTTGATTTTTGTGGCCGTACCGTATTCTGAGTGATGTCATTGACCAAATTGGTCAATGACATTAGCCAGCATTACTTGCCAGCATGTTGAAGAAGCTGGATGGTTAGTTGCATTTCACAGCAAAAATCCATTGGGAGCAGGATCATTTTGTGCAGGCTGTTGTGTTTGGTTTGGTAGCATGTCGTTCATTGTGAATAATGATGGATCCAACCCCTGGTTACTCGTTAGCAAAAAAGTTACATAGTAAATAAGCAAACACACAGTAGATACAATCCTTTATTTTTAAGGAAAAAAAAAATGAACATCACATGATGTAAATAAGTCCCATAATGTAAAAAAACAATGCTCATGATGGAAATTTGTCTTGACAATACTCTCCCACTGATATTCCATAACAATGTAAACAAACAAGCTAGGGTGCTGGCTGATGTAAGTGATCATATTAGGTCAATGACATCGCCTGGGATCCCCAGCAGGTTATTCAGCTGTCGATCAGGAACCTGTCATTTGTAATTAGGTATCGGTGGGAGAGGATCAATGTTCATCATGATCGACAGTGGATCTACCGTAAATTGCTAGATGACATGATTGATGTTATTATTGATTTGACATCTTATTTCTTGGGAGAATCAGTAACCAGGGATACAATGTACCCCTTTTTCATATACATAGGAAAGAGAGCCAGATATTTGGGGGCCCCCTTATGTTAAAGGAGGTTTCCAGATCCTGATATGTCTCAGACTTCCACATCCACTGGTTCAGGGATATGGGGAGGAGGCCCTTGGTCCCAGGAACATAGGGACTAGATGCTTTGCGGCGGGGGGGGGGGGGGGCGTGGCCTTAAGGATAAAAATCTGCTTTGAATCTTGAGGGGGGCTCCATGGCTTTATTTTTCATTTTTTTGTGTGATGTCGCCCTTAAAAATAACCTGGATAAAGGTCTAGTATGGATGCGGGGATTCTCTGGCCACTTTGTTTATAAATAGAACAAAGCCAACCAGGAAATGTATTTAACCACAAGCTTTTTTTTCTAAATGTCACTTTTGCCATCGTACATTTTACAGATGCACCAACACCCACTCCCACTCCACTCCCACTCCTGAATGGTATTTCTAAAAAAATATTTTTGTATTGGTACTTCCATGTACCAGGTGCATCCTTGTATTTGTATTCCTTGTCCGTCAACCCATGCCTTTTTTTTTACCAAAAGCTTGCCTTAAAAAAGCCAGAAAAAAGTTTCAAAATGTGTCTTTCATAGTCTCCAGTGGGATTTTGGCGCTATGTTTTGGGTTTGCAGAAATTTTCATTTGATCAGAGAACATCCAGCGATTCAAACTGTGCTTGGTTCCCTCATCACTACATATCTACGTACAATCTTGAAAAAGAAATTGCAGGGAAGATAATCAAACTGTTACAGCCTATAATATAAGAGAATAAAAATAATTTTGGCAATCAGGCAACCATCTAGCCTCAAACATAAACTAATCAGCAGGAAACCTCATTCTTACTACAGGCACACTGACTTGAGAAGGTAAGCCTTGCAATAATAATCCACATGAATCCATCAAAAAGTGATATTGGTGGAAATTAAGAAAATTAAAGTATTGATTTTAAAGAGATTTTCAATACTATTCAGGAAAAATTATATTTTAAAACTAAGAATGGTAATTCTGATTATACAGCTCTTCGGTATAGTGGGAGTAAACTCCCATGCATAATTTGTACCTATAGATAAGCCTATAATAAGGCTTACTCATAGGTACTTTAAATATCTCCTAAACTTACTTACTGTACATGCTGCCAGTTACATTACTAGTCCTGTGCCATGAACGGCAGCTCCCGGAGCCATGCGCAGGAGTGACGTCATCACGGCTCTGACCGCGAACCCAGAAGGTATACGTGAGAAGATGGACGCTTCGTTCTAAGGTAAGTTTCACATAATGTGCTAGTATGTGATGCATACATCACATTATCACTTTACCTTGCAGGTTCCATAAAGAAAAAACAAACAAACAATGGTTTACTATCGCTTTAAACAAACTCTTTCTACCTTTGTGCAAAAAAAATTTTGTTTTTATTTTGTTTTCTTAGCTAAAACATATCTGACAAAAAAGAATGATAATTCTTTTTTACACAAAAGATAATAGACACTAAAGATAATAGTGTCATACAGTTATGCCCTGTACAAACAATCGGTTTTACAGATGAAAACAGTCCGATGGACTTTTTTCATCGGACAAATCGATCGTGTATGGGCCCCATCGGTCTTTTTTCCATCGGTGAGAAAAAATAGAACATGTTTAAATTTATCCAATGGATATAAAAGCGTTAGCAAATTCTGATCGTCTGTGTGGAACTCCATCGGAGAAAAAACCCACGCATGCTCAGAATCAAGTTGACGCATACTCAGAAGCATTGAATTAAATTGTTCTAGGCTCGTCGGAGTGTTTTACGTCACGGCGTTTGGTACGGTCGGATATTTGACTGATGGTGTGTAGGCAAGACTGATGGAAGTCAGCTTAATTGGAATTCAGATGGAAAAATCCATCGGATTTTAATCCATAGGAAATCTGATCGTGTGTACAAGGCTTAACAGTGCATATTTTTTTAGCACTGATCACTGTATTAGTGTCACTGGTCCTCAAAAAGTGTCAGTTAGGGGTCCAATTTGTGTGCCGCAATATCGTAGTCCCGCTATAAGTCACGGATCGCAACCATTACTAGTAAAAAAATATATACCATAGTTTGAAAACGCTGTAACTTTTGCACAAACCAATCAATATATACGTATTGGGATTTTTTTAAACCAAAAATATGTAGCAGAATACATATTGGCCTAAATTGATGAAGAAATTCGATTTTTTTTTCTTTTTTTATTGGGAATATTTTAAAGTAGAAAGTAAAATATATTGTTTTATATTTCAAAATTGTCTGGCTTTTTTTGTACATAGCGCAAAAAATAAAAACGTCTGCAGTGATCAAATACCACCAAAACAAATCTCTATTTGTGGGAAAAAATTACATACATTTTTTTGGGGTACAGCGCCGCACGCCCGCGCAATTGTCAGTTATGTAAAGTAACATAGTGCCGTATCGCAAAAAAATGGCCTGTTCAGGAAGGGGTGTAAACCTTCCAGAGCTGAAGTGGTTAAAGCCACAATTTATAACTAAAATTGCCCATGTCCTCAGCTGCTCCCCAACCAGATCGAAGACCTTTTTAACTCATACGTTCTTACGATTTCTCCCGGGGGACTGATCTCCTGCGAGATCTATAAATAACAAACAAAGTGGAAGCGCACAATACAAATATTCACTGAACCAACCTTCTAAAGACCCTCTGACCCACCAAGCTGTTGTGACAAAATGTATTTACTTTATATTTTTTCTTATCAATACAATGCCTCCCCACGACTGCAAACCTAGGGCTAGCGGGTGGGGGAATTTTCCCAGCATCCCTCACATGAACCGCCCTTGGGGCTCTACCCTTCTCATCTGACCTTCAGCCTCGAATTGGGTAAGACCTACACCTCTTCCACACTGAACTAACCCTTTTCTGACCTGTTCCTCCCCTTAGTTATGCTGCCCTTCCTAAATTATTTCCTTAATTGAAGAATTCATTTTTGCATTTTACTAAAACTGTGTGTATTGGTACTGCTTGTACCAGAACAAGGTAGTAACTATTCTTATAGCATGTCCTGAAAAATATGTTATAAGCATAAATAAAAAAAAAGCAGTGCCCAACTGTATACTATTGAGGTATTAATCACCAGACAGAACATATTAATCAGGCATTAATAATATGTAAGGACCTGATTTTGTATGTGCTGGCTTATGACCTTACAGTACATTAAAGTGGATGTAAACCCACTCTCATCCTTTCTAAACTACTGCCAATGTGGTTATCTATAGGGATATACATGTCTCCTGCATTTATCCTTATCTGTCAAATGTCTCCCCTCTGTCTGTTATGAGACCCGAAAAACTGCAGATTCTGTGGGTGGGTCTGTTTTCCGGAGCTTGATGGGTGGAGTCGTGATGTCAGTAGACTTCTCACCAGGGTTGCCAACTTTCAGTAAATTTACAAACAGTTTGTAAAATCCGTACTTTTTGCATCTGTCCTTGAATGTCTATTACAGACATGTAGGCTGCATGTCCGTAACTGACATTCATGGACAGATGCAACAATTACGGATTTTACAAACTGTTTGTAAATTTACTGAAAGTTGGCAACCCTGCTTCTCACCCACCTCTACACTCCCCTTGTCAATATCCTGTGTATTTCTTTCACTGAACTTCTGCTATGATCATTAACATCCAGTCAAAACCCAGAAATGTCACCACATGACTTCAGCATGCCCAATCATGCTGATGTGTGAAGCAGCCAATCCTGGGAGAGCTGGAGAAAAAAGGAGGAGGGGATCTGAAGTACACAGAATGTCTCTCAGGCTTGTGCACGAGATATGTAAATCACCTATCACTCACAGTAAGGGGGAGAAACTGACTCCTATTTCTCTGTGTCAGTTTTTGTCTCACTGAAAAAAAGATAATAGGACTGCTCAGAGCTGGATTAACTCTTTGTGGCAAGACTGGGCACAGATGACATGAAATCCTATACTTTGCAAGGTGCAAACCTTTATTAAAAAAATGGGAAACGTAGTATTCCTGCACTTAGGAGAGTTTATATATATGTGTGTGTAGAGCTGCAGCCTCCCTATTAAGATCCTACAAGAGCATCCTAGATAAATGAAAGAATTGCTGTGGGGTGTGGCGCTGCTCACTCTTCAGGTGTGACCCAGAAGATAAAGATAGGCTAATCTTATTCAAAAATAAAAAGGAGATGGAAATATCGGGACTAGTTGCTTGTCACCCCAAAAGGTTACTGGGTTCCAATCATTAAACCAAAGTCCCCTGCGGTGGGGAGATAACAGTATAAGTGGGTAAAAAAATATAATAAATGACAAAACCTTCCAATCACATACCCACACCTCCCAAAGCCAATGGAGGCCTGATAACACAATGAGAGGCTGGAATTGCCCCTATGTAAGGTACGATAATAGTGTATTAAACAAGAATAGTGCCAGTAAATATTCAATAATATAAATAATACTAGAAGTATCTGTGAGTTAGCTAAATTGCATAAGGGTCATATACCACAATAGATATGCATGTGACCAAAAAAGGGGGAATTGATTTCTCAAATATTGTGAACCAAATGGTTATAAAATGTCCAAATAGATCAATTTATAGTCCACACAGTGTATGGTTATTTCAAAGTGTCCACAGTGAAACAAATTAAATGACAAAAAATCTTCCAGTGATTTTGACAGATTCTCCCCCTCAAGGGTCCCTACTCACCAGCTCCTCGCACCCCTACAGGGGTAGACAGCATATACGGCTGGATCAAGGTGGGGTCCCAATTTCCCGATCTGTTACTTCCGGGATAGGGTATGTATCCACAGCGGGTCTCCAAAAAATCCTCGGTTTCTCACATCCAGAGATGATTTGGTTGACAAACAGCGATTGTCCAGTGCCCTTTTGGGGTGACAAGCAACTAGTCCCGATATTTCCATCTCCTTTTTGTTTTTGAATAAGATTAGCCTATCTTTATCTTCTGGGTCACACCTGAAGAGTGAGCAGCGCCACACCCCACAGCAATTTTTTAATTTTTCTCTTAATTAAAAAAAAGTTTTTTCGGGTTTACATCCACTTTAAGCCTAGTAATAGTAGTCTTCCCCGGAAGTGAAAGATGCCTGTGTAAGAGCCTACCACTAAAAAGACCAGTAGACATGTATTAGAGATGAGCAGATCCTTATAAGTTGATCCTTATGCCGCATACACACGACCGTTTTTAATGTCATTGAAAAAAACTGCATTTTTCTCGACGTGATTTTTCATGTTTCCTCTCAAGCCTGCCTTGCCTACACACTATCATGGAAAAAAATGTTCGAGTAAAGAGCGGTGACGTCCAACACATACGACGGCACTATAAAGGGGAAGTTCCATTCGGATGGCGCCACCCTTCATGTTAGTAAAGTTTGTTGAGCGACGATTCGCGCTTTTCAGCCTCGTGATTTTTAGTCCGTTACAGCGTGACGAATGTGCTATCTCCAATTTAGACATGGGCGCCGTCAAAAAATTTGTTTTTGTTCCGTTCTGTTCCGTTTCGTATTAAAAAAAAATCGTATTTTGTAATTTGTGTACGAAATTTAATTCAGATTCGTACGAAATACGAATTTCGTACGAATCGTAAATTTTAAACGTCGCACATGTTTCCCGTGCTTAGAACTGTCTCTGCACAAAATGTCATTTTTGACGGAAAAAAAGTAATTTAAAACTCACTCGCGGCTATTAATGAATTGTCGGCTTTTATCAATACATAGAAAAGTCATTGATAAAAATTTCTAAAAAAAGCGTGGGGGTTCCCCCAAATTCAATTACCAGGCCCTTCAGGTCTGGAATGGATATTAAGGGGAACTCCGCCGCAAATAAAATAAAAAAATGGCGTGCGGTTCCCCCTAAATATCCATACCAGGCCCTTCAGATCTGGCATGGATTTTAAGGGGAACTCCACCCCAAATGAAAAAAAAATGGCGTGGAGTCCCCCCAAAAATCCATACCAGACCCTTATCCGAGCACGCAACCTGTCCGGCCACAGGAAAAGAGGGGGGGACAAGAGAGCGCCCCCCCCCTCCTGAACCGTGCCAGGCCACATGCCCTCAACATGGGGAGGATGTCCCCATGTTGATGGGGACAAGGGCCTCATCCCCACAACCCTTGCCCGGTGGTGGTGGGGGTCTGCGGGCAGTGGGCTTATTGGAATCTGGAAGACCCCTTTAACAAAGGGGACACCCAGATCCCGGCCCCCCCTATGTGAATTGGTAAGGGGTACATTGTACCCCTACCATTTCACGAAGAAAGTGTAAAAAAATGTAAATAAAAACACACAAACACCTTGGAAAAGTCCTTTAATAAAAAATAAAAAAAAACATTCCAGCGATGAAATCCAGTGTCCCGCGGCGATCCCGATGTCCAGCGCTGTCCGTCATTGGTTAAGCCTGAGCGGACCTGATGGGGAACCTCTGCTGTGTTTTAAATGTATAGACCCGCCCCTTCTAAAGCTCCCCATCAGGTCCGCTAAGCGGACCAGATGCGGAACATGAGAAGGGGCGGGTCTATTCATGTATTACACAGTGAAGGAAGTTCCCCATCAGGTCCGCTCTACGAGGGGGCGGACCTGATGGGAACTTCCTTCACTGTGAATTACATGAATAGACCCGCCCCTTCTAAAGTTCCCCATCAGGTCCGCTAAGCGGACCAGATGCGTAACGTGAGAAGGGGTGGGTCTATTCATGTATTACACAGTGAAGGAAGTTCCCATCAGGTCCGTCCCCTTGGTATGTCAGACCCGCCTACGTCATTGGCCTGAGCGGACCTGATGGGGAACTTCCTTCACTGTGTAATACATGAATAGACCCGCCCCTTCTCACGTTCCGCATCTGGTCCGCTTAGCCTTACACCTAGTCATTGGCTGAGCGGACCTGATGGGGAACTTTAGAAGGGGCGGGTCTATACATTTAAAACACTGCGGAGGAAGTTCCCCATCAGGTCCGCTCAGGCTCAACCAATGACGGACAGTGCTGGACATCGGGATCGCCGCGGGACACTGGATTTCATCGCTGGAATGTTTTTGTTTTTTTTTAATAAAGGACTTTTCCAAGGTGTTTGTGTGTTTTTATCTAAATTTTTTTACACTTTCTTTGTGAAATGGTAGGGGTACAATGCACCCCTTACCAATTCACATAGGGGGGGGCCGGGATCTGGGGGTCCCCTTTGTTAAAGGGGTCTTCCAGATTCCGATAAGCCCCCTGCCCGCAGACCCCCACAACCACCGGGCAAGGGTTGTGGGGATGAGGCCCTTGTCCCCATCAACATGGGGACATCCTCCCCATGTTGAGGGCATGTGGCCTGGTACGGTTCAGGAGGGGGGGCGCTCTCTCATCCCCCCTATTCTCCTGTGGCCGGCCAGGTTGCGTGCTCAGATAAGGGTCTGGTATGGATTTTCGGGGGGACTCCACGCCATATTTTTTTAATTTGGGGTGGAGTTCCCCTTAAAATCCATGTCAGATCTGAAGGGCCTGGTATGAATATTTAGGGGGAACCCCACGCCATTTTTTTTTCATTTGCGGCGGGGTTCCCCTTAATATCCATTCCAGACCTGAAGGGCCTGGTAATTGAATTTGGGGGAACCCCCACTCTTTTTTTTTTTTTTATCAATGACTTTTCTATGTATTGATAAAAGCCGACAATTCATTAATAGTGAGTTTTAAATGACTTTTTTTCCGTCAAAAATGACATTTTGTGCAGGGACAGTTCTAAGCACGGGAAACATGCGCGACTTTACATGCATATCATACACACCCCCCAGGTCCGAAATTTAAAGACATTTTTCACTTTTGGATCCGAAATTCGTAAACAAAATTTTGTATTTCGTACAGAATTTGTATGCATAAAACTTTGTATTTCGGATTCGTACGAATGTACGAATTTCCGGAAATGCGTGCGAATTTTAGATTCGTACGAAACTAATCGCACATGTCTAATCTCCATTACGAACGCTAGTTTTACCAGAACGAGCGCTCCCGTCTCATACTTTATTCTGAGCATGCGCATTTTTTTTCACGTCGTTAAAGCCCACACACGCCCGTTTTTCATGACGAGAAAAATGAGGATGTAAAAAACAACGTGAAAAATTAGAGCATGTTCCAATTTTTCTCATCGTGATTCTCTGCGGTTTTCTCGTCGGGAAAATGCTGGAAAGCCCACACACGATCATTTTTAATGACCATTTTAAAAAATGTAATTTTTCTCGTCATAAAAAACGGTCGTGTATGCGGCATTATAGATAAATGATAGTGTATATGATTTGAGTGTAGGTCTAAAATTCCTTTTCTAAAATTGTACAGGTTTTTTTTTTTTTGTTGTTTCTTTCAATTTTTGCCCATGACAACACAAATCCAACAATAAGATATTACTGTGTAGATAATCAAGTAGTGGGTATTTATGTGGTGAGAAAAAATGCTTGAAAATTAACAGCTCTTAGGTTACAAATTAATGTCATGCACTACAGTCCATTATTTATTAGAATAGCTAAGATGTTACAGAGTAATAGAGATTGTTCCTGTTTAGGGTCAAAAATGTTTCATAATAGAAAATGTAATATATTTCTGCATAATGTATTTAGGTGCTATAGGCTAAACATCTTCAGTTGTAATTTAAATTCATACCGTATTTTCCGCACTATAAGGCGCACCGGATTATAAGGCGCAGTCTCAATTACGGGTCTATTTCTGTACTCAACCCATACATAAGGCGCACTGTACTATAAGGCGCATGCTAAAACATACGGTCTACAAAAAGACATTTAACGGAAGCAAAACAGTGAGTTTAGTTGAACTTTACTCTATTTAACAATACACTCACATTATTTTTCAGTCTCGTTGCCAGGTGGCTGTTAAGCAATGATGCCGGCTTTTGCAAAAGCAGATACCTTACTAACATACTGTACATATTACGTAATGTTCTCTGACTGGTTTATCGCTGCCAGCGTACGTAGTGTACGTATTACGTCCCTGTGTCAGTGGGAAATGGTCCGACAGTTAACCAAGCGGAGTGCTTACCAAAGTCGCACAACAAAATTTTTACAGATTTTGGAACTCAGTGCACACATAAGGCGCACCGGACTATAAGGCGCATGGCCGATTTTTGAGAAAATTTTAGGCTTTTAGGTGCGCCTTATAGTGCGGAAAATACGGTACTCATTTTTAGTTTCATTTTACCATAAGTCTTTCTTTTCTATCTTTTAAAGATCTATGCAAAGCATAATCAAAACAGGCTGCTCAGAATCAAACATGCTGTATATGGTAATAGTGTGACAGTACGGTGTTTGTCATCCAGGATTTTCAACCAGACAGGTTGAGGGGCTTCAGTATGATTATTTAATGTGGGGGAATCTGTTTTGTCAGTTTCCTCCGAGGTTTGTAAAATCCAGTTAATGACCTGGAGCCTGGAGATTTTGCAGCGATCTGGGTGGGAGGAAATCTCCAATCCTTTGACCAGGAATTAGGGATAGCCAGCACACTGTTTGTTCAGGTGTGTGTCAGTGGCGGCTGGTGGTATATTTTTTTGGGAGGGGGCAGCAAACAATCCAACTGTCACCACCCCCAGATAACCATCTCCCTCTCGGCCTTGTGGAGATCTCCCCTCAGCCTTACAAAATGGAGTCCTTAGCCAGCCCTCTCTCTTGCAGAGCCCGCTGGGATTTGAAGTCCCGCCCCCTTAAGCGTCACCGAGGCCGCTTGGTGATGGGACATCATTTCCCGTGGTTCTCTGCTGCTGTTAGATGATTGTCTCTCACTGCCAATAGATAGACAGGGGGAAAGAGCAGAGCGGAGGATGCCTGTGTGTGAGTGCCACTCACCACACAAGGAAGACAAGAGGGAAGGGGAGAAATTCCCTCGCTGGGACTGACAGGTGCGGTCTGCTTCAATGAGTGCCTGTGTCAGTGTCCTTTCCAGCAGCGGGGATGGCAGGATGTGTGGGGCCACGGGTGACAGAGCAGCTCCCGCTACAATTACAATAGATAAACAGTAACCAAAACAGATTATTAATGACTGTAGAAGGTAATAAAAAAATAAAATAAAATGAGGGATGCAGCTTTAGAAATGTTGAAAGGGCAAGTTGTTCCAGTTACACCCAAGATGTTCTTCTTGAGGTGGGCAACTCTGTTATATATTTTATGCAGCAAATTTTATTTACTTTACTTTCTTGATGATGCTATGTCAGTATCCTGATATATCATGACAATCGTGATACATCATTGAACTGATCGGTAGGAAACATTTTTGAGCAATCTACCAGAAAATTATGTATGTAATCAGGATTAATAAAGCTTAATGTCATACTGACCCATGCCTGGCCATCTATGGCCAAAATGAAAAATCAAAAAATATTTTGCACATTGAATTTATTTATTTTTGTAATCTACTCCTATTAATCTATTTGATCCTGAAGTTTGTAAACATACTTTGTGAAGATCCCTACACTTTCTTGAATCATGTGATGTGTATTCACTACACCCTGTCAATAGGCACTGCCATGTCACAGAATTCACAAGGCCTGCCTTCTGAACTACAGAGGTGCTGAGAGAAGTTTTAGGATGGCAAGCAATGTGCCATGGGATATGTAGTCCTATGAAATTGAAAGTAAATAGCAGAATATAAGCTGCAATGCATGTGGGGAATTCAGGAAGTTATGGAAAGAGATGGCCAGCAGACAGGAAGAACTCACAACATGAAAGGAAATTCCTATTACAAAAGTTATATAATTAATCTGTATGCTGTGACCATAGAATTATTTTAAGGTTCTAATGCATAGAACAAAATGGAACAAACTAACTCCTAGAAGGTATCCCATTCTGGAATCAAATATTTTAATGCATCAAGTTTGTCATACACAACCCCATAGCAATTCTCGGTAGTTAGTCATGCAGTAATAGTATGCTGTATTGATGAATCTTAACTCAATGTGGTCTAAATTTATTTCTCCGAATGTTAAAAAATATAGAAGCATTTACAGAAGGAGCATTCTAAAATGTAAAATCATTGATGTCCCAGTAGATTAATATATCATTTTTTCTAAAAGAGAAAAACAGAATATCTATCCTCTCTGAGGGTATGTGAACATTTTTAAAGTATGGGAGGGACAATCATCATTCAGCTATGGCTGTAGAAATGTCAGTTTTGGGTTTATCATCGTGCTGTAAAAGATACTCTAGAATATCAGTCACTGGACACAGTTACTGTGTTGAGGACTATCTTTAATGGTTGTCAAATGGAAAATGTTATTTTATTTAAGCAGATCAAATTAAGTTGAGATATGTAATGTTTTGTTTTTGTCTATTTATATTTTAAATTAAAGTGAACTATGAATATGATTTACAGATGCAATAAAGGGTTAACAGATATTAGTAAAGAGATGGTGAGTCCGAATGGTTTGTTAGTTAATAAATACCCTCATTATTAAAAGCAGCATGTAATTTGAAACAGGTAATGAAGTAAGGCCTTAAAGGGGTTGTAAAGGTTTGTTTTTTATTTTCTAAATAGGTTCCTTTAAGCTAGTGCATTGTTGGTTCACTTACCTTTTCCTTTGATTTACCTTCTAAATGTTTTTTTTCTTTGTCTGAATTTCTCACTTCCTGTTTCTCCTCACTAAACTTCACACCATCATCTGAGTGGTGTGGAGTCACCCAGAACAGCTTACTGAACAGCTTACTGAGGAGGAACAGGAAGTGAGAAATTCAGACAAAGAAAACAAAGAAAAAAAATATTTAGAAGGGAAATCTAAGGAAAAGGTATGTGAACCAACAATGCACTAGCTTAAAGGAACCTATTTAGAAAATAAAAAACGGACCTTTACAACCCCTTTAAATAACATTTTTATTTGTATGCATCTCCCTGGTACATAGCATTACAATAAAGAAAAAAATCAACATCTGCTAGTTGATTGTTCCTTTAAAGCCCCTAAAATATTTCAGATATACTTTTGTTTTCACAGTATCATGTATCTCATCACCAGGACATCTTAGCTTTGTCACTGCAAGTTCTAATAACTACAATTTGCATAATACACATGTAGTTTGAAGGATTGTTATATTTTTAGTGTTGCCAATTAGGCATTTTGCTAAAGGTTGAACTGTTTAAAAAACCTAAAGCTGTCTTTTCCTTATTGTTAAATTTTTCTAATTAATTGGGCTTCATTAATAGTCATTTGCACTTTATTACTTATTTAATTTCATAGTGACATAGTTGGTAAGCTTGAATAAAGACACCAGTCCATTAAGTTCAACCTGTGTGGGTGTGTGGGTATATTTATGTCTCTACCATTTTCCATATTCCTGTATACTGTGTTCCCTAAGATGCCCATCTATACAAAATTGAAATTATCGACACTTACTGCTGACACCACCGATTGTAAAGGGAATACTAGTCCAACTTCATTCAGTGGCCACCTGTCTTCCTGAGCAACCTGAGACTAAATAGTTTCCTCCCTATGCTAGAATCACCATTTAGATATTTGTCTATTGAAATCATATCTCCTCTTAAGCGTTTCTTCTCCAGGGAAAATAAGTTTAATGTGTGTAACTGTTCCTCATAACTGAGATGCTCCAACCCCCTTATTAGTTTTCTTGTCCTTCTCTGGACTCTCTCCAGTTCCAGCACATCCTTCCTGAGGACTTCCAACCTGAACTGGATGGTATACTCAAGATGTGGCTGAACCAGAGATTTGTAAAGTGGTAGAATTATAGTTTTATCTCTATATCCTTTTTAATGCATGCTATTAGTATGCTGGCCTTGCATGCTGCAGCTTAGCATTGCATACTATTGCTGAGTCTGTCCACAGATTATTTTCCATCCTTGATTGCCCCAGTGGTTCTGCCGCAAGCGTATAACTTGCATTCATATTTTTAGTCCCCAAGTACCTTACTTTACATTTTCCTACATTGAACTTCATTTGCAATGTACTTACCCGCTCCTCTTTTTTATTGCTGTCTTTTGCAAAGTTGCTTTATTCTGGTGTGTGGTTATTACCCTGCTTCACTTTAAATCATCAGCACACAATGAGATTGAACTATTTATACAAGCTTCGATAGCATTTATTAACAAGCTAAACTGAATTGTTCCCAGGGCAGAGATTTGGGGAACCCAGCTCACTCCAGACCATTCTGAATATACACTATTAATCACCACACTCTGGGAGCACTCCTGTAACCAATAAGGGTTTTTAAAATTAAGAGTGGTACTGTTTCAAGTGCTCTGGCAAAATTCAGGAACACTACATCCAGAGGCCTTAATCTATCCAGATTACAGCTCACTTTCTCATAACATTTTAAAAGGTTGTTGTGGCAAGAATAATTCCTTTTATAAATCCATGCTGGTTACTACTAATGATACTTTCATCAGCATATTGTTGGATATGGTCCCTTGTCATCCCCTCTAATAGTTTACATACTTTTGATGTTAGGCTGACTGACCTGTAGTTTTCAGGTATGCATCTTGGCTCTTTTTTGAATATTGGTACCACGTTAGCTTTTAACCAATTAGCTGGTACCATTCCAGTCAGTAAACAGGTCCTTAAAGATTAGGAATAACAGTCTAGCAGTGACCTGGTTAAGTTCTTTGAGAACTATCGGGTGTAAGCCATCTAGTCCTGGTGATTTGTTCATATTAAAGAAAAAGTTCACTTTTAGTAACATGTTACAACCATATTGAGGATGTAACATACAACATATTACTAACTGAGCAACCCTCAAACCACCCCCACCCCCAGTCTCTATTGTGACAGTGGGCTGGGGATATTCTCCTCGCACCCACTGTCATAAGTAGAAAAGAAAAAAAATGCCCACGGGGCCACATCATTCATTTACAGTTATGTGGATGGGAAAACTATAACTACCATCAGCCACTGGTTCTCAATGAACTACCAGGGCACTGATGAGCATTTTGCTGATCCCAGGTGCAATGCTATGCAGGCTCATAATAAAAAAAAAATAAAAAAAAATTATCTGCAAAAAGATGTGCATTTATTATTATTATTATTTATATTATTATTCTTATTATTTTTTTATTTTTTTTAAAGGTGAACGTATCATTTACGTTTTTCAAGTCTTTTTAAAACACTGGCTTCTGTTAGCCACAAGAGCACAATCCGTGCTGTGTTTCTAACAATACCATCTTGAGGTATAACAGGCAATACATGATTTTATTTCATAGCTCATAAATTATGTTATTTCAGGAATACTATGCAAGATAACTTTTGACCTTGTCACTGTCTGGCAATAATATATCATTGTCCTCAATTGGGAAACCACATACAATTGATATTAGAGCCCTGGGTATATTAGTTGAATTACACGCTGCCATTTTATACTTCATAGAGAAGATAGCAATAGGATTTCACTCTTGGCCACCTGCCACACTGGCTTTTGGATTTAAAGTTGCAGTGGCAAAAAAAGATTGTATAAAAAACATGTAAGCAATAAATATGAGAGAGTGTTGTTATAAACCACAATGAAAAGCAAAATTAATAAAAGGAGAGATAATGCAATAAATAAAGAATCTTAACACACCCCCTACCTGTCACTAATGTCTTAAATGTGTCTGATCATACATTGTCACTGGAAACACAGCTTTTGTTTGTTTTCCACATTAAAGGGGTTGTAAAGGTTTGTTTTTTTATTTTCTAACTCGTTTCCTTTAAGCTAGTGCATTGTTGGTTCACTTACCTTTTCCTTCCATTTCCCTTCTAAATGTTTTTTTTTCTTTGTCTGAATTTTTCACTTCCTGTTTCTCCTCCGTAAATTTCACACCATCATCCGAGTGGTGTGGAGTCAGCCAGAACAGCTTACTGAACAGCTTACTGAAGAGGAACATTGAAACATGAAATTCAGACAAAGAAAACAAAGAAAACATTTTTTTAGAAGGGAAATCGAAGGAAAAGGTAAGTGAACCAACAATGCACTATCTTAACCCCCTTAGCGGTATTCCCGAGTCCGGCTCGGGGTGAGTTTTTTATGCTAAAAGCGGTAACCCAGATCCTGACTCGGGCTGCATCGTAGTATCCAGGGGAAGTAACTTACCTTTTTCCCTGGATCCTGCAATGTCCTCCCGCAGTGTCTGCGAGCCGTGTCTCGCTCGATCCACACTGCCGAGTGCCGAGCTCCGTTCCCTGCGACGTTGCGGCGCACGGGGACGGAGTTCGGCGCCAAATTCAAAAAGTGAAACACATAGTATACATACAGTATACTGTAATCTTACTGATTACAGTACTGTATGTAATAATTACACATCCCCTTTGTCCCTAGTGGTCTGCCCAGTGTCCTGCTTGCACTTCTATATAATAAAAACTGTTCTTTCTGCCTGGAAACTGGAGATTGTCCATAGCAACCAAAAAGTGTCCCTTTATGTCAAAAGTGGTTTTAGACCAGCTAAAAAACAGCGATAATAAATTAGAATCACTTGCAGAGTTGAGCGATAGCGATTTGTGGGGAAATTCGTCATCAAACACTAAATCTAATGACAGCGACAATTCTGCAACTGAGCAAATTTCAGTGTTTTTGATTTGATTACATTATTGAATAATTTTTATTATAATTACATTACTAATTGTTATAATTATTTATAGGTATTTATTATATTATAATTTATGATTTTGTGTTTCAAACTTTTTCATACCCGGGATGTTTACTAGACTCTTGTTTGGTCAGGTTTAAGTAAGTAATTACTAAGAATCGCAGGCCTACAATACATAACACCGAATTTCCATGCAAAATAATTGTACCGCTTTTGGTACGTAATTCCATACAGAATCATACCGCCAGGGAGGTTAAAGGAACCTATTTAGAAAATAAAAAACAAACCTTAAGGCCCCTTTCACACTGAGGCGTTGAAAAAACGCTCAAAAATTATGGGATTTTGTACCTCTATTTTACCGCGTTTTTACCGCGATCGCGCTAAAAATAGCGCTAACGCGTATGCGTTTTTATCGCGTTTTTACCGCGTGTGCGCTAAAAATAGCGCGAACGCGGTAAATACGCGGTAAAAACGCGGTAAAAACGCATTCGCGTTAGCGCTATTTATTTAAATAACGCTTATGCCTATGCGTTTTTACCGCGTTTTTACCGTGGTTCCCATTCATTTCAATGGAGATAGGCGTTTTTACAGCGCTATTTTATGCGCCCTAAAGTTGCTCTAAAAAAGCGGTTTGCAGGATTTTTTCCAACGCCCAGCCAGCATAACGCCTCAGTGTGAAAGCCCTCAGGGCTTTCACATTGAGAATGCTGGGGCAGGATAATTTCAGGCGTTATTACAGCGCTATTTTTAGCGCGAAAACGCGGTAAAAACGCCTCAGTGTGAAAGGGGCCTTACAACCCCTTTAATAGACGTTACCAATTTTGCATTTCGTTTAACACTAAAAAAGCACTATTTGGACTCTGATTTATCTATTTCTGCCAATATAGCCTCTGACAATATGAGTTCAATTTGTATGGGAATTGGACTTTCTTGATTTTCGTGCCTGATTCGTGACATGAGTTCATTAGATTCTTATAAGTTTTCTGGCATATTGGTTTCAGATAAGACTAAGGTCTCGGACCATCTTCACATTTCTTCCACATGAAAATCAGATTTTTACCTCATCCAGCAAGGAAGTGTCAAGCTGGACCAGTTTCAGAAGCTTGTCGAACAGGACCTTATCACTTTAATGCGAGAAACAGATAAATCTTTACATATTCCCATTACAATTTGACAAAACGGAAATGGAGTGGTCTTATAACCACTTCAGCCCCGGAAGGATTTACCCCCTTAATGACCAGGCCATTTTTTGCGATTCAGCATTGTGTTCCTTTTACTGACAATTGCGTGGTCGTGTGATGTTGTACCCATATAGAGCTTTCTTTTAGTGGTATTTGATCACCTCTGCGTTTTTTTTTTGCGCTATAAACAAAAAGAGATTGACAATTCTGAAAAAATATATATATTTTTTACTTTTTGCTATAATAAATATCTAAAACAAAATGTAAAAAAAATAATTGCTTCATCAGTTTCAGACGATATGTTTTCTTCTACATATTGTTAGTAAAAAAAAATCGCAATAAGAGTAGATTGATTGATTTGCATAAAAGTTATAGCGTCTATAAATCAGGGGATAGATTTATGGCGTTTTTATTATTATTATTTTTAATAGTAATGGCTGTGACTGCGACATTGCGGCAGACAGATCAGACAATTTTGAATACTTTTTTGGGACCAGTGATATTTATATAGTGATCAGAGCTAAAAATAGCCACTAATTACTGTATACATGTCACTGGCAGGGAAAGGGTTAACACTAGGGGGCGATCAAGGAGTTAAGTGTCCCCTAGGGAGGTGTTTCTAACTGTGGGGGCAGTGTAGCGACTGGGGGAGGTGACGGATCGCTGTTCCTAATCACTAGGAACAGACGATCTGTCTATCCTCCCCTGACAAAATGGGGATCTGTCTGTTTACATTGACAGATCCCCGTTCTGTCTCTCTCAGGAGCAATCGCGGGTGGCCAGCAGACATCGTGGTTCCCGGCCACACGCATCGGCTCTGGCGACCTAGTGACCTAGTGGTCTTAAAGCGGTCGATGTACCATGACGGCGATTCGCCCAGGAGATCCAACCTGCTACAGTATAACTGCAGCGGCTGGTCTTTAACCACTTAATGACCGCCCACTGTAATTATACATCGGCAGAATGGCACCGACAGGCAGAATCACGTAGATCTACGTGATCGCCTTTGTATAGTTGGGGGTCCGATCGGACCCCCCTTCTTTATAGTGAGCGGCCGTTATTCATTTGGGAGCGATCAGGGATGAGGGGACGGCCGTTCGATTCTGGCCACCCCCTCGCGATCGCTCCCGGCGAATGAGAGAGCTTCCCCTGCCTGTGTAATGTAAACACAGGCAGAGGAAGTGATGTCATCTCTCCATGCAGCGGTCTTTTCGATCCGGCGCGAGGAGTGAAGACATCTCACAGTAAGTGCACCAACAGCCCACTGACACCAGTACACGTAGGCACACTTACACCCCCCAGTCACCCCCAGTACCCCCAGTCACAGTGCACCGTTTGCAGTGGTCATTTTTTTTACTGATCACTGCAATCAGTGTCATTTGTGACTGTAAAAAGTTGCAGGGCAGTTAGGTTTAGGCCCCTTTAGGTCCAGGGTAGCCCCCTAACCCCCCTAATAAAGGTTTAACCCCTTGATCGCCCCCAGGTAACCCTTTCACCCCCTAACGCCAGCGTCACTAAGCGATCGTATTTCCGATCGCTGTATTTAGTGCCGGTGGTGCCCTAGATAGCCAGTTATTTATTTTTTGTTTCGTCGCAGGTTTTTATAGCGTCAGGTACCCCCATATATTATTTTAACCCCCTGATTGCCCCTAGAGTTAACCCTTTCACCAGTGATCACCATATAAGTTTTACTGGTGACACTGGTTAGCCAGTTAGTTATTTAGTTATTTAGGTTACCCGTCAGGTTTTTATATAGCGTCAGGTACCCCCATATATAACCTAATAAAGGTTTTAACCCCCTGATTGCCCCTAGTTAACCCTTTCACCAGTGATCACCATATAATTTTTACGGGTGATGCTGGTTGGTTAGTTTGCTTTTTATAGCATCAGGGCACCCGCCGTATATAACCCAATAAAGGTTTAACCCCCTGATCGCCCGGCGGCTGATATCAATTAGGTTTTAGCACCAGAGAGGGTCTGCGTCGCCCCAGGCAGCGTCAGGTTAGTGCCAGTAACGCTAACACCCACGCGCAAAGCATACACCTCCCTTAGTGGTATAGTATCTGATCAGATCTATACTAGCGTCCCCAGCAGTTTAGGGTTCCCAAAACCGCAGTGTTAGTGGAATCAGCCCAGATACCTGCTAGCACCTGCGTTTAGCCCCTCCGCCCAGCCCAGCCCAGCCCACCCAAGTGCAGTATCGATCGATCACTGTCACTTACCAAACACAACACACATAACTGCAGCGTTCGCAGAGACAGTCCTGATCCCTGCGATCGCTAACAGTTTTTTTGGTAGCGTTTGATACATTTGCTGACAGTCAGGTGCTTTTTTTACCTGTGAATCTTACTAGTGTACCCCTAAATGTAGAGCCCAAAATGGCAAGACGAAGGTACACTAGTAAAGAGGCCTACGAGATTCTGAGCATGACAAATAGTGAAGAGGAGGTCACGCATCTGTCAGATTCAGGCTCAGAATATCTTCCCGTAGAAGACAGTGACGTCAGCGGCCCCACGTCAGATAGCTCTGACGACGAAGTTAAGGTCCTTGCTAAGGTCAGGCGTACCCAATCCCGATCTTCTGAGGTTGTTGAGGAGCAAGAACCGCAGGTCTCTCGTATCATGGAGCAGAGTAGTACTAGGGCTGCTATTCCTTCTGGTGAATTGGCAAGCACCAGCGGCCTAGTACAGCCTGGGCGTACATCCAGCACTGCAGTATCACGTGGTCACGTGGCGAGTCCCATAAGTGCAGTTCAAGCTGGCGAGGTGGCAAGCACAAGTAGTGTCCCGCTGCCACCAAGAAGACAAAGGCAGGCCCGTCATGCCCATAGTGCCCTTCCTGCAGAATTCGCCTATCCTGATTGGGTCCCCACCACTTCTGCAGAACCCGTACTTCCCCCATTCACTGCCCAACCCGGTATTCAGGTGGAAACAGCTGATTTTATGCCAATTGATTTTTATTCGCTGTTTTTCACGGAAGATCTCTATAGATCTATTGTGGACCAGAGTAATTTATATGCTGGTCAATTCATCGCCGCTAACCCCCAGTTGCCTAAAATTGCCAAAGATTGGAAACCAATTACGGTTTCCGAATTTAAGACCTTTCTGGGCCTTTCCCTCAACATGGGCACACATAAATTCCTGTCATTGCGTGCTTATTGGTCCACGCACCCAATTGACCACATGCCCGTGTTCTCTGCCTCCATGCCCAGGACACGATACAAGCAGATTTTGCGGTTCATGCACTTCAACGACAATGAACTTTGTCGTCCACGTGGAGACCCTGAATACGACTGGCTCTATAAAATTCGGCCCCTCATAAACCACTTCAACGAATGTTTTGCAGCCTTGTTTATTCCCGATCAAGTTGTCTGCGTTGATGAGTCCCTGATTAAATTTTCTGTCCACTTGGCTTTCAAGCAGTACCTTCCCAGCAAGCGTGCCAGATACGGGGTCAAGCTCTATAAGTTCTGTGACAGGGCAACAGGCTATGTATTGAGCTTTACGGTTTATGAGGGAAAAGACAGTCAGGTTGAGCCGGTCAACTGCCCGGATTACATAGGGAGCGCTGGCAAGATAGTGTGGAACTTGGTGTCACCCTTATTCGGAAAGGGGTACCACTTGTATGTGGACAATTATTACACGAGCGTGCCACTGTTTAGTCACTTGTTTGATCATCAGATTGGAGCATGTGGCACCGTGCGACCTAATCGCCGGGGCTTTCCCCAGCGGCTTGTAGATGCCCGTCTTAGGCTGGGGGAGAGAGCCTGCTTGAAGTGTAATAACTTGCTCGCTATGAAGTGGAGGGACAATAAGAATGTTTTCCTTCTTACCTCCCTTCATGCAGACACGACAGTCCAAATTCGTACGGCGACTGGTGTTGTGGAGAAACCCCTCTGTGTCCACGAATATAACCAAAATATGGGAGGGGTGGACCTCAACGACCAGTTGTTGGTGCCGTATCTAATTGACCGTAAGGCGAGACTCTGGTACAAAAAAGTGTCTCTATCCTTATTCCAATTGGCTTTGCTGAACGCTCATGTGCTATACAGAGCTTCAGGCGGGACGTTATCTCTTCTAAAATTCCAGAATGAGATAGTCACAGAACTCCTGTATCCAGGCGGTTCTGCACCTCACCATTCCCAACCAAATGCAGTAAGCCGGCTGCATGAGAGCCATTATCCGTATGCCCTCCCGAGTACCCCTACCCAACGAACCCCCCAAAAAAGATGTCGTGTCTGTAGCAAGCGCGGATTTAGGCGTGACACCCGTGTTTTTTGTCCACTCTGTCCTGACAAACCTGGTCTTTGCCTTGGTGAATGTTTTGAACGCTACCACTCAAAAGTGAAGTTTTAGCGTAGGGTACAGCATTTCACAGACTAGGACACACTTACACAGGGTCTCCCAAGATGCCATTACATTTTGAGAGACCCGAACCATTACAGTTGTTAAAGTTACAAAGAAAAGTGTAAAAAATAAAAAAATACGTAAAAAAAAAACACAAAAAAAATATAAAATAAAAAAACCAAAAATAGTTGTCGTTTTATTGTTCTCTCTCTCTCTCTCTATTTTCTCTCTATTGTTCTGCTCTTTTTTACTGTATTCTATTCTGCAATGTTTTATCATGCTTGCTTTTCAGGTATGTAATTTTTTGTTTTCAGGTGCGCCATTCAGCTGCAGCATGGAATTATTTATCTTGACAGCAACAGCTTTTGCTCCCACGATACATAAAGCCGTGACTCCAGTGCTGTAGGAGGTGATTTCACCACCACAGTTAAAAAAAAAAGAGCATATATGCCGAAGCATGGGGGCAGCAGGAGCGGAGGAGCGATTTTGCTCCTAATGCCGCGTATATACGGTCGAAATTCCGACGGAGGCTTGCCCGTGGAAAAGTCAGACCGTGTGTACGCGGCATAACCTTTTATGCCGCGTAAATACGGTCGAAATTCCGATGAAGGCTTGCCAGTGGAAAAGTCCGACCATGTGTACGCGGCATAACTTTTTTGCGGGAGGATGCCCCCATGCTTCGGCATATATATATTTTAGGCACAGGTTGCGTTAAAAAAATGTTTTATTTTTTACTAGGTTTTGTTTTGGTATTTGCTTTGCAGGTATGGTATGTTAAGGTCTTACTGTTGTACTGTAATGTTACTTTGTTTTAATGTTAACCACCATTTGCTTAGCAGGTACGCCATTCAGTTGCAGCGCGGTTCTATTTATCTTGACAGCAACAGCGTTTGCTCCCACGATACATAAAGCCATGACTCCAACTCTGTAGGAGGTGATTTCACCACCACAGTTAAAAAAAGAGCATATATGCCGAAGCATGGGGGCAGCAGGGGCGGAGGAGCGATTTTGCTCCTAATGCCGCGCATATACGGTCGAAATTCCAACGGAGGCTTGCCCGTGGAAAAGTCCGACCGTGTGTACGCGGCATAACCTTTTATGCCGTGTACATACGGTCGAAATTCCGACAAAGGCTTGCCCGTGGAAAAGTCCGACCATGTGTACGCGGCATAACTTTTTTGCGGGAGGATGCCCCCATGCTTCGGCATATATAAATGGTGCATGTATGCCCATCATTAGAAGTGGGTGGACGAAGGGAGGTATTCTAATGGTGGGCATACCCACCAATCAATCTCTTTTTTTCGTTCAGCCAACAGGCTGCATGAAAAAAAAGATTACAATACATGTTCAACAAGGACCAGCAACGTACTGGTATGTTGCTGGACTTTGAATGTTTATACCAGAATGATGCCTGCAGGTTTAGGTATCATCTTGGTATCATTCTTTTCAGCCAGCAGCCGGCTTTCATGTAAAAGCAATTCTAGCAGATAATTAGCCTCTAGACTGCTTTTACAAGCAGTGGGAGGGAATGTCCCCCCCCCGGATATATACAGCGCCATTGGGAAAGCATTTTATCACACCGATCTTTGTGTGGTCAGATGCTTTGAGGGCAGAGGAAAGATCTAGGGTCTAACCCCCCAATTTTTTTCAAAAAAAGATCACCTGTCACTACTTATTGCTATCATAGGGGATATTTACATTCCCTGAGAGAACAATAAAAATGGTAAAAAAAAAAATATGGAAGGAACAGTTTAAAAATAAAATAAAAAAGCAAAATAAATAATAAAAAAAAAAGCACCGCTGTCCCCCCCTGCTCTTGCGCAAAGGCGAACGCAAGCGTCAGTCTAGCGTCATATGCAAACAGCAATTGCATCATGCATGTGAGGTATCACCGCGAAGGTCAGATCGAGGTCAGTAATTTTAGCAGTGAACCTCCTCTGTAAATCTAACGTGGTAACCTGTACAGGCTTTTAAATGCTTTTAAAAATTAATGTAGTTTGTCGCTGCTGCACGTTTGTGCGCAATTTTAAAGCATGTCATGTTTGGTATCCATGATCATCTATGATCATCTTTTTTATTTCATCAAATATTTGGGCAATATAGTGTTTTTTAGTGCATTAAAAATAAAAAAAAGTGTGTTTTTCCCCCAAAAAATGCGTTTGAAAAATACTGTGTGGAAAAAAAATGCAACACCCACTATTTTAATCTGTAGGGCCTTTGCTTTAAAAAAATATATAATGTTTGGGGGTTCAACATAATTTTCTTGCAAAAATTTTTTTTTTTCATGTAAACAAAAAGTGTCAGAAAGGGCTTTGTCTTCAAGTGGTTAGAAGAGTGGATGATGTGTGACATAAGCTTCCTAATCTTGTGCATAAAATGCCAGGACAGTTCAAACCCCCACCAAATTACCCCATTTTGGAAAGTAGACACCTCAAGCTATTTGCTGAGAGGCATGTTGAGCCCATTGAATATTTTTTTTTTGTCCCAAGTGATTAAATAATGACAAAAAGAAAAAAAAAATGTACAAAAAGTTGTCACTAAATTGCCATGGTTATATGTGGAATTGCACCCCAAAATACATTCTGTTTCTTCTCCTGAGTACGGGGATACCACATGTGTGAGACATTTTGGGAGCCTAGCCGCGTACAGGACCCCGAAAACCAAGCACCGCCTTCAGGATTTCTATGGGTGTAAATTTTTGATTTCACTCCTCACTGCCTATCACAGTTTCGGAGGCCATGGGAAGCCCAGATGGCACATTTGCTGAGAGGTATGTTGAGTATTTTGCAGATCTCGCTTTTTGTCACAAAGTTTTGAAAATTTAAAAAAGAAAAAAAAATGTCTTTCTTCATTTTCAAAAACAAATGAGAGCTGTAAAATACTCACCATGCCTCTCAGCAAATAGCTTGGGGTGTCTACTTTCCAAAATGGGGTCATTTGTGGGGGTTTTGGGCTATCTTGGCATTTTATGGCCTTCAAAACTGTGATAGGTAGTGAGGAGTGAAATCAAAAATTTATGCCCTTAGAAACCTTGAAGGCGGTGCTTGGATTTTGGGGTCCCGTACGCGGCTAGGCTCCCAAAAAGTCCCACACATGTGGTATCCTTGTACTCAGGAGAAGCAGCAGAATGTATTTTGGGGTGTAATTTCACATATGCCCTTGGCATGTGTGAGCAATATATCATTTAGTGACAACTTTGTGCAAAAAAATAAAGTTTGTCATATTCCCGCAACTTGTGGCAAAGTATAAAATATTCCATGAACCCAACATGCCTCTCAGTAAATAGCTTGGGGTGTCTACTTTCCAAAATGGGGTCATTTGGGGGGTTTTGTGCTATTTTGGAATTTTATGGCCTTCAAAACTGTGATAGGTAGTGAGGAGTGAAATCAAAAATTTACGCCCTTAGAAATCCTGAAGGCGGTGCTTGGTTTTTGGGGCCCCGTACGCGGCTAGGCTCCCAAAAAGTCCCACACATGTGGTATCCCCGTACTCAGGAGAAGCAGCAGAATGTATTTTGGGGTGCAATTCCACATATAACCATGGCATGTGTGAGCAATATATCATTTAGTGACAACTTTGTGCAAAAAAAAAAAGTTTGTCATATTCCCGCAACTTGTGGCAAAATATTAAATATTCCATGAACCCAACATGCCTCTCAGTAAATAGCTTGGGGTGTCTACTTTCCAAAATGGGGTAATTTGGGGGGGGGTTGTGCTATTTTGGCATTTTATGGCCTTCAAAACTGTGATAGGTAGTGAGGAGTGAAATCAAAAATTTACGCCCTTAGAAATCCTGAAGGCGGTGCTTGGTTTTTGGGGCCCCGTACGCGGCTAGGCTCCAAAAAAGTCCCACACATGCGGTATCCCTGTACTCAGGAAAAGCAACAGAATGTATTTTGGGGTGCAATTCCACATATAACCATGGCATGTGTGAGCAATATATCATTTAGTGACAACTTTTTGTACATTGTTTTTTTCTTTTTGTCATTATTCAATCATTTGGGACAAAAAAAAATATTCAATGGGCTCAACATGCCTCTCAGCAAATAGCTTAGGGTGTCTACTTTCCAAAATGGGGTCATTTGGGGGGGTTTTGTGCCATCTTGGCATTTTATGGCCTTCAAAACTGTGATAGGTAGTGAGGAGTGAAATCAAAAATGTATGCCCTTAGAAACCTTGAAGGCGGTGCTTGGTTTTTGGGGTCCCGTACGCTGCTAGGCTCCCAAAAAGTCCCACACATGTGGTATTCCCGTACTCAGGAGAAGCAGCAGAATGTATTTTGGGGTGTAATTTCACATATGCCCATGGCATGTGTGAGCAATATATCATTTAGTGACAACTTTGTGCAAAAAAAAAAAAAAGTTTGTCATATTCCCGCAACTTGTGGCAAAATATAAAATATTCCATGGACCGAACATGCCTCTCAGTAAATAGCTTGGGGTGTCTACTTTCCAAAATGGGGTCATTTGGGGGGGTTTTGTGCTATTTTGGCATTTTATGGCCTTCTAAACTGTGATAGGTAGTGAGGAGTGAAATCAAAAATTTGCGCCCTTAGAAATCCTGAAGGCGGTGCTTGGTTTCCGGGGTCCCGTACGTGGCTAGGCTCCTAAAAAGTCCCACACATGTGGTATCCCCATACTCAGGAGAAGCAGCAGAATGTATTTTGGGGTGCAATTCCACATATAACCATGGCATGTGTGAGCAATATATCATTTAGTGACAACTTTTTGTAATTTATTTATTTTTTTTCATTATTCAATCACTTGGGACAAAAAAAAAATATTCAATGGGCTCAACATGCCTCTCAGCAATTTCCTTGGGGTGTCTACTTTTCAAAATGGGGTAATTTGGGGGGGTTTTGTACTGCCCTGCCATTTTAGCACCTCAAGAAATGAGATAGGCAGTCATAAATTTAAAGCTGTGTAAATTCCAGAAAATGTACCCTAGTTTGTAAACGCTATAACTTTTGCGCAAACCAATAAATATACGCTTATTGACATTTTTTTTACTAAAGACATGTGGCTGAATACATTTTGGCCTAAATGTATGACTAAAATTTAGTTTATTCGATTCTTCTTATAACAAAAAGTAGAAAATATCATTTTTTTTCAAAATGTTCGGTCTTTTTCCATTTATATCGCAAAAAATAAAAATCGCAGAGGCAATCAAATACCATTAAAAGAAAGCTCTATTTGTGGGAAGAAAAGGACACAAATTTTGTTTGGGTACAACATTGCATGTCTGCACAATTTACAGTTAAAGCAGCGCAGTGGAAAATTCTGAAATCACCTCTGGTCCTTTAGCTACCAAATGGTCCGGGGCTTAAGTGGTTAAGTGGGCAAGATTCTTTATTTCATTATCTTACTTTTCATTTACTTTGTTTTTTCATTGTGGTTTATAACAACACTCTCTCATATTTGTTGCTTACATGTTTTTATACACTCTTTTTCCCCACTGCAGCTTTAATTCTGATTGCTCTTAACTAGTTGGCACCTGTTTTTCACCTTTTATCAAACTTCTCTCCCTTTTGCTAATGTTGCATAAAAGTTTTCATCCTGCTATATGATCCCATCCTATAACTAAGCCCTAGTGGGCAGGGCAAAATGCATCAGGATGTAAAGTGTTGCTGTGTTCATTACCTAATACCAAATCATGTGTGAGGAGACTACCAAAACAATTGATTTTTGCTAGCATCTAATTGGATAGTTGAATATTGTGAACAGTTTTCTGAAAAACTTCATTGCCTTTCAGTTTTTTCAGGCTTACATGAACTTTATTTTTATTTTTTTTATTAAGTCTGGCCAATATTTTGTCTTTATTACAGAAGATCATATAAATGTTTATTCTCCAGAAAGTGGGGTCCTTGCTGCCACAGAACCTGAATTCCTGGAAATGTTCTGAGGCAGCAAAAAGCCTCTTTATCAAGAGATAAATAAAGTGGTTTTGTGTTATCATTGACGAGTGACCTTCATGGCATCTAAAATGAGTTATGCTGCTCAAACCTTCACCTTTGGCTTTATAACATGGTTTATACCAATTCCTATGCCACCAGGTTGTAGATACAATGCCTCAGTATGGAAAGTTTATCTGAAATCATGCTGTTTGGAACCTGTGTTCTTTTTTATAAAAAATAAATACATTTATAACATCATGGGCCATTTACATTTCCCTATTATTTGGTTGTTTTTTTGGCTTCTGTTATAAATGTCATACTTGACCTTTATCTTCATTTGTTTATTGCCTACATTTTGTCTGCTATGTATTATGCTCAAATGATCTAAATATATTCTTTAGCTTCTATATAGATAGGGAAGTGGTTGATAAGTGTTCTTATTATACCCCAATAAATGTGCTCTGAAAGTGCTGCCTTCTTGTTTGTGAGAGAGAGCAGTCACTAATGCTGTGCATGCATGGTGTCCATATGCTGGGTACTCTCTCACAGTTAGGGGCTAATGGAAACAAAGCTTTGCCAATGTGTGATCCCCATGCAAAGTGACAGCTGTTTTGCTTAACTGTTCAGTCACCCACTTGACATTCAAAGAAGAAAAAAGCTGGTATTGCTGCTGTGTTTAAATTGTCTGCCACCTGTAGGTAAAAAAAAATCTCCTAAACCTTTACAGTTTAGAAGATATTCCCCTTGCACTGCGCCGCTGACTGCAGCGGCGCATGCGCACAGGGGATTCTCAGGCTGAAGGCCCGGCGGACGCCGGACCTTGCCGGAAAGAAATCTCCTGCGACCATGGGTGGGAATGACGACATTGCGGCTCCAGCCACTCATAGCGCTGGAGCCTCGATACCCGGAAGACACGCTGAGGCGTAATGTCAGCTGCCTCGGCGTGGACCGGAAGGGACACCGACACCTCGTTCTAAGGTAAGTATTTCATAATAAGCTAGTATGCGGTGCATACTAGCTCAATATGCCTTTTCCTTTACAGGTTTAAAAAAAAAAAAGTCAGTGGGTATACAACCGCTTTAAGACATTTTAATGTAGTGATGGGATCTTTTTTAACTTTTTTTGCGTTGGTCTAATGTTAAACAACCCCTAACTAGTTTAAAGCATCAAGCACCCAACATGTTATTTTCATTTTTACAGGTATTTACTGTATATAGTGCAGACAATTTACACAACACTTTATATCCTGTATATTTACATCCGTTCCTGCCATCAAGGAGCTTACAATCTAAGTTCTCTATCTCACATGCATACATGCTAGAGCCATAGTATGCTGAGGAAATCCATGCAAGCACAGGGAGAAGATACTCTGCTACTTAGTTCTAATTGGAAGCTGGGTGGCTAATATGTCTAGGATATTCCAAAGCATCAGAGATCTGCCTAATATAAATTCCCAAGTCTTTTCCTGTCTATTGATGAGATTCAGGTGTTTACACTGACTTTTTATGTGTTCCACTCCCTTTGGTTCCTTTCTCTATTATGTTAAATAGATAAATAATTGAACAGGAAGAGGGGAGACACTCCCAGAATGACTATGATGATGGTACATAAACCCAGAGACCCAAGTGAAGATTTTATTAGAGTGCCCCAGACATATAGGACATTGTCAAAGTACAGCTTATATCAAATTCTGAAATTTCCGTTTTGGGTGGACTGATAATTTAACTAATTGATGTCAGAATACTGGAACTAATTTGATTTGAAGTTACCCACCAGTCTTCTGAGGTCCTACCACAAGAAATTTTGGTAGACGATCACAGGTTTTATCTCTAGACCAGATGTCTCTGTGCCTTCTATCATCACATGGATTCTGTTGAAAAAAAGTACAGTTTTGTGGTTGGAGTGCACATTCTATTGAATATGATATTGTTTTTCTGTAATGGAAAAAAAATGATATATAGGTATATTTTTAGTGAAATGCAAGTTTTAAAGAAAAACACTAGCCGGGTATGCTACAGAAGTTGCAAGAATGTTAGCAAACAAATATATATTGGCATACTTAGTATGGTACAGGAGGTGCAGTGCACATTCTGAAGTTGTTGCAGCCATGTGACATTTTATTTGTTGTGTGTGTGTTGCATGATGCTGCCTTGCCCAAGATATTTGCACTGCAGTGCATTTCTGCCTGCCTAGTGACGGTTTGAGCAGAAGTAATGCTCTTTCTTTGTTCTGTTCCACACCACAGTTCACTCTAAACTGTCACTGCTTCTGGGAACTGCGAACTGCTGCTGCATCTTGTGAGGTAAGATCTATACTGAACAGAGAGTTTTTACTGAGGCTTAAGAGATGCTCTGTACTGAGAAATTGGACTGGGAGGGGGGTCTTTATTGTGTGAGTCTGTATTGAGGGGCTTGGCTATTAAGAGTGGATTAAGGGGTATGGGGGAGATTGGGGCTGTTGGTGGAGAGCTGTACTGTTGGGGATATAAGATTGGAGAATATTTCCATGGGGTAGATGGATCATTTTTTGATTGCATTCTCTACAGAGGTCTGTGCATTACACACTCCTGATCCATGCACTTGTCATATAACACCTCCTGACCCCTGCATTCTGTGCGTCACACACACCATTGGTGTCCATACGGCACACCCCTGTGAAAAGGGCCCAAAGGTGCAATGTGCTGTAAACAGTTCATGGGGTTTTTTAACTTACAATATACTTGTGTTTTTCTTTTTTGGTGTACTTTTGTAAAATAACTTCAAATAATAAAATATAAAAAAATATTGGAAACAAAGTATCTATGTGTAATGTCTTTGTTACTGTTTTTTTTCTTACTGTGAAATTGAAATCAAAGACCAATAAAATGCACCCAAAATATTAGGAGGGTAACAACATAGACAGGAATATAGGAGTAGAGTTGGGACGACCTGGGAAAAAAAACATTTTATTCAGTTTTTTTTCAAACCCTTTTTTGTTTTTCTCTAGACAAATTGAAAAAAAAAGTGTGGAATATGTTCTTTTACAATGATATACAGGTATATATATATATATATATATATATATATATATATGTAATATATCTATGACATAGTATTCAAACTATATAACATGGAAACCTTAAAGCGGAGCTCCAGCCCACCCCCCCCAAAAATCAATTAGGACACTTACCTGTCCTTGGATCCTGTGATGTCGGCACCCCAGCCAATTTCTCATTCGGCTGTCGGGTGCTGCAGCCGCTAATCCTCGTATGGGAGACTGGCAATGAAGACTCGTGGCTTCACAGGCGGTTCTCTACTGCGCATGCGCAAAGTGGGATGTGCTTTTCTGACTGGCTGGTGGCGGTGGAAGGAGGAGGGGGGCCGGGAGACCTCACTGGTGTGGTTACCTGTTCCCATGTATAGTTAAAATGTTCTTAACATATATAGTCATTTTAAAAAGCAAGTTTACATTGTTTACTGAATAAGCTGTACTTTTATTTCAAGCATAATCGTTTTATATACACTGCATTTCACTTTCCAGCCTTGTGCACACAACCAGTTTTCTCTGCAACAAAACAGCTGTGAGAGCTTTTTGCAGAGAAAACCGTTCGTGTGTATGGTTTTTTGACAGGTAAACTGCCGGGAATCTCGACGAGAAAAATAGAGAACCTGCTCTCTATTTTTCTCGTCGGGATTGTCGGCAGAGTTTTCCTGCCGAGAAAAACGTTTGTGAGTATGCTTACCTGTCCCAGGTAAGCCCGCGCATGCTCGATGAGACTTTGACGCATGCGCGGTAGCATACAAGGGTAGTGTAGGGTGTAGCAAGATGGCGGCGACGGCATCGAATGTGACGAGCGCCGGCTCGTCATAGTCGATGACGTCACCGCATTCTTGCCATTCAAAAGAACGGCGGTTCTTTTGAATGGCCGTCTGTACACAGGGCTTGGCAAGGCAAGCTTGCCAGGAATCCCATCAAGAAAACCGACGGTTTTCAAATAGACGGGACTCCTGCCCGTGTGTACAGGGCTTCCCAGTGTAACAAAATGACTTTCAATTTGAAAAACTACTCCACACTCATTTTTTTTTTACATTCTTCAGAAAATTTCAATTTTTGCCATTTTTTTCTCATGGCTTCAAAATGAATACAATGAGCAGAATTTACCTAAAATTGAAAAATTAGAAGACAATTTCGCAGAGATTTTGGCAAAGTCAAAATGAGTAATTTTACTTTTAAAATAAATTTATCAAAATTGTGCTGCTCGTCCCTATTGTTAAAGTGATCAGCTTTAAATATGTCTGCTTCTATCACACACTTTGCTAGTGTCCCTTTATACAAACATTCTCGCTACAAATTATTTTTTTGTTTTTTTAATCACTTCATGCCCATAGAATGTATAAAAACTGAATTGAAATGATTAACATAAGCTAAATAGGTAGATAAAGAGGAGATCAAGGAACATCAGTTCCCTGCTTTCCTATTTGTCCAGTAAACCCAAAAGCAATGATGCTTTTGTTACTTTCAGTTCCAAAGCTGTCATTGTAGCAGCCAGAGAAACAGCTAATTAAGCAAGAAACTGCATTGGGAGGGCAGGAGAGAAACGGAAAGTCTCTATATTGAGGATCTTGTTAACCCAATTTTGATATCAACAAAGTTAAAGGAAAAACAATGTTTTTAAAGTAGAAATAAGTTAATAAAATAAATAACAATAATTAAAAAAACTTAGAAGCCCCCTATCCTACACCTCTAATGCATACAATCAATTGCAAAAATGCATAAGTAGATCCAGCATGGGATTGCACCACACATGTAAGGTATTGCTAAGAATGCTAGAGTGAAAGTAATAACTCCAGGGTTGTAAATGCTTTTAAAGCATCATCTGTGAAACATTTTAGGTACTGTAGTTTCTCGCCATTTCACTGGCAATTTTTAATCTACGTGTTTGGTGTTTGGTATCTTTACTTGATGCAACTCCATCTTTAATATCTTGGCACAGACTTGGGTGTTATATTATGTTTGTGTGTATTCAAATGTAGTTTAGCATTTTGTTTAAGTGCACTTTATAAGCAGCTGCACAAATATTGAGCAGCGTAAAAAATTGCAATGGCCACCATTTTATTCTCCAGGACCCCTGTTCTCAAAAAATATAAAATGTTTGGTTTTAAATAATTTTCTAGCAAAAAACGCTGGCAAATTTTAGCATGTGTGTGAAAAATGTAAATATTGCCCCTGGCTTCACAGGTTTTTTGCAGCACTTCAAATGTATCAGAACCTCTGTTATTGTAACAGGGATTGTCATATCGAAACTAACCACCTTGACATGAACTTTGCACAGCATACAGTATATCTGAAATAGTACAAGCATCCTGCATAATATTACATCTCAGTCGCAAAAGGGAAACAAAGCAATATATACTGCACTGTATATGAAAATACCTAAATGTTGGGAGAAACACAGACACTACAGATATGTCTTTGCATTAGAATAACCCAAATAACATATTTTTGTATTTCTTTGTATACATTTTTTAACAGTTCCATCAGTGTTTTAATGTTATTGGTGTTTTACCGTTACACTGTTTCTTCAGTTACTCATACCTTTCAGTCTTGGGATAACTGGAGTATCATTACAAATATGCCTTTGCATGATGAGGCACTAATGATGAGACTAGTTTCAATATATAGTTTTTAGTGTATATATGAATTATTGATTCAGGAGAACTGACAATACATTTTTCCTGAATATTAGCATGTAGGTTTATGTAATATGCAGGGGATCACACATGTAAGGAAAGTTGACAGTCAAGAGTCATACATTGTATGGTTCTAGGCAGATATTTAAACCTGCCTGCACAGTTGTAATTTGCATAATGAGAGAGAGAAAAAATATATATACAGTGTATATATATATATATATATACAGGTGTGTATATATATATATATATACACTGTATGTGTGTGTGTGAAGTATCTCTGCTTATAAAGAAACATCTCACAGACTGTTCAATATCTTGTATTTTCCACATTAATAATATGTATAGCATTGTATTCTATTTTTTCTGAGTACAGTTGCTTGGTAATTACTATAATGCACAGCTTACCAAAATCAATCGATTTGTATTATAGTTCCTTTAATCAATCACAATCTCATATCTTTATTGTAGGAGTCTGACATGATTTTCAGAGTAATAAAATATTTTGCAGCAGCAGATAAGAATCAGTCTAGCTAATGGTAATATATGTATGATGGTTGGAGAAGGAATGTGAATGTGCATAAAATACATATCTGTATAACATAAGGTTCATTTTACTCCTGTGTGCCCCTTTACAAATATTTTATGATAATGCCAAAAATTTTTTTAATATTTCATTATAACTTTTCAAAAATATACCTGCCAGAGAGGATCTTTTTGCTCAGGGAAGAGTTCAAAATATTTATGAGCTAGTTGTAGTGGTGGTAAAGTTTTCAGTTTTAAATTGGTCCAAGTTTGTACAAATTTAGCAAGATTAACAAATGTGTACAATCCAAGGCGGTCATTCCCATAATTAGACAAGTGGGTCATAAAGATGCTGATCTGTAAAAGAGAGAGAGAGATTTTTAGACGTGACAAGAACTGATTACTACCTGTGATCAATAGATGGCAGTAGCAGTCCTGTAAAAGAACAAAAAAAACACAACTTGGCTGTCATAAGCACATCTATCTGGTTTAATTAATTCTCTCTACAATTTACAGAATCTGAGACTTCCTGGGTGTGAAAATACACTTACATAAGTCAGCTGTAACACATATAACTCATATTCCCAAATTTATAGCTGTCTGTAAGTAACAGAATCTGAAAGTTTGCCAAATCAGTGAAATATGCAATTAAATAATTGACACATAATAAATGTAATTTACTTTTCCAATTCTTGGAAATGATATTTAAACAAAGTGTGACAATACAGGGTAACTATAGTAGTAAATTTTTTTAAATAGCCAAGTGGCCCTGTGTTCCCTAATTAGGTATATGCTGAACAAAGAAGTAGGCACCGTGTACACCGCTTTGCCAACAGCCGAGCGGTTGGCAAGTGGTTAATTTAAAAAATATAAATATAAACATTGTCCTAGTGTAAATCAAATGTGAATCACATTGTCCAGCGATGTAGATACAGTATCAATCATGTTAAGCAATACCCGCTGTCATGATGATGCTGCATTTCTGTTATTAAAGGACAGTTTTGTAAACAGAGCAGCCAGGGATTCTGAATGATGTCATTGAATAAACTATGGTCATTACAATATTTAGCTAATGATTAGTGTTGAGCGAACCCGAACTGTAAAGTTCGGGTCCGTACCGAACTTTAGCTTTTTCCAGAACCCGAACCCGAACCCGGACTTTGCGCAAAAGTCCGGGTTCGGGTTCGGCAATCTAATTACGCATTTAGAAATGCTTCAGGGGCCAGCCAATCACCTTTTGATTAGCTGGTGTGCCCTTAGAGGCCATCATAGCCATGCCTACTAATGGCATGGCTGTGATTGGTCAGTGCAACATGTGACCCAGCTTCTATATAAGCTAGAGGCACACAGCACACACGTCACTCTGCTTCAGAATAGATAGGGAGAGGATCTAGTCTGCTGCTGCTGCTTTTAGGGAGAGATAGAAAAATACATGAGTTAGTCCTGATTCTGGAATCTGAGGGAAAAGATAGAGACAGTGTAGTGTAGAGCCAGGTTCCTGTTTTTTGCTTTTAGGGAGAGAGATATATTATATAGGAATATGAGTCCATATTCAGAGATATAACTCAGCGATCTGCATAGGTTTACCTGTTTGTGTTGCAGTGCAGTCTTTTTACACTGCTATGAGCCCAGTGTCAGAGAAAATCTACCTTTTATCTGCAAGCTCAGTGCACCAGCTCTGCATATATTACGTTGAGAGATACACCGTTTCCATACTGTGGGTGTATTCTGCTCTTGGAAAAAGATCCATTTAGGACAAAAAAAAGGCACTTTATTGTGCTCTTTTCCAAAAGACCCATTGGGCAAAAAAAAATTAAAAAATTCCATTTTATTTTGCTCGTGCAAAAAAAGACCCGTTTAGGGCAAAAAAAAATAAAAAAATTGCACTTTAATGTACGCTTGCAAAAAGAGCCATTTAGGGCCACAAAAATATTTTGCAGTGTGTTATACATATGTGGAGGTGTATGAAATAAACAATTTATATATAGTTTTCTTCTACTGTGCTATACTAAAAAAAAACATTTTTTTTGAATAGCATTTTCTGCAGTTCTGTAGCTGTGCGATTCAGCGGTTACGTACTGTGGGTGTATTGTGGTCTTCCAAAAAACGCCATTTAGGGCCACAAAAAATATTTTGCAGTGTGTTATACATATGTGGAGGTGTGTGAAATAAACAATTTCTAAATAGTTTTCTTCTACTGTGCTATACTAAAAAAACAACATTTTTTTTGAATAGCATTTTCTGCAGTTCTGTAGCTGTGCGATTCAGCGGTTACGTACTGTGGGTGTATTGTGGTCTTCCAAAAAACGCCATTTAGGGCCACAAAAAATATTTTGCAGTGTGTTATACATATGTGGAGGTGTGTGAAATAAACAATTTCTAAATAGTTTTCTTCTACTGTGCTATACTAAAAAAAAAAAAAAACATTTTTTTTGAATAGCATTTTCTGCAGTTCTGTAGCTGTGCGATTCAGCGGTTACGTACTGTGGGTGTATTGTGGTCTTCCAAAAAACGCCATTTAGGGCCACAAAAAATATTTTGCAGTGTGTTATACATATGTGGAGGTGTGTGAAATAAACAATTTCTAAATAGTTTTCTTCTACTGTGCTATACTATAAAAACAAATTTTTTTTTGAATAGCATTTTCTGCAGTTCTGTAGCTGTGCGATTCAGCGGTTACGTACTGTGGGTGTATTGTGGTCTTCCAAAAAATGCCATTTAGGGCCACAAAAAATATTTTGCAGTGTGTTATACATATGTGGAGGTGTGTGAAATAAACAATTTCTAAATAGTTTTCTTCTACTGTGCTATACTAAAAAAAAAAACATTTTTTTTAATAGCATTTTCTGCAGTTCTGTAGCTGTGCGATTCAGCGGTTACGTACTGTGGGTGTGTTGTGGTCTTCCAAAAAACGCCATTTAGGGCCACAAAAAATATTTTGCAGTGTGAAATACATATATGGAGGCGTGTGAAATAAACCATTTCTATATATTTGTCTTCTACTGTGCTATGCTAAAAAAACAACATTCGACACATCACCGGCCTAACCCAGCCATTGTTGTATTTTTGAACCAGTGTTGGCTACCTCGTCCTCCTCCACCGCCGCTTCCACCTACACAGCCACATCCACCGCCACTTCAACCTCCTACTCCATATGGACCTCGTCCTCCTAGGTCAAGATTATTATTTTTATTTTATTTTTTTGTAGCCCACAGATCCTTTCCCCTTTACCTGCCTTTATGTTGTTGGCTCCTCGTAGGAGGGAGAAAGGCACACTGCACTACCAGCCCGTACCCTCCTATATAAAGAGGTTGAGCGGTGTACTTGACGGGCCGTGTCCACAGCCGGAGTCAAAACTCCTCCAGAGGATGATTCTCACCTCTACTGTAGGTAGAGGCAAGTCCTTTAATTCCCAGTAAAGTCAATGTCCACACCAGCTGAAACTACAACTCTTATTCTCTCATGGCAAAATAAACTCTACACGGATAGAAAAGGTTAGAGCAAAGAAACAGGACAGCTTAAGGTGTGGAGGAGGTCCAGGCACAAACGTAGCACATTCACTTCACTGCTTAGGTTTCTCAAACAGTTTTAGGTGCACGGTCTCTGCCACAGACCTTGAGGTTGGTCTCTGCCACAGACCGGGTGTACAAGGCCCCTGCCACGGACCTGGAGAACTTTGGTCCCTGCCACAGATCAGGGTGTATAAGGCCCCTGCCACGGGCCGGGTGAATAAGGCATCTGATACACTCAAGATGACCTTGAGCTTCTCCTTCTACGTACCTAGCCCATATCAAGGGGAAGACATCTCTCCAGGGAGTCAACAGACCCTTCCTTCACCGTGACTCCCGCATCGGTCCATCAGAATGATCCTCCCTTCCCTGGAACAGGGTCCCCTACACGAGGCGGCACCCTAAGACTCCTCGACCCTTAGCGGACTCCAGGCTTTACTCCCGCCCCTAGGCCTCCATACCCAGGGCAGCAGGAACTCCAGGATAGTACCTCACCCCGGGCTAAAGGTGCCCGAGATGGAACAGGAACACATGCACCCAGGCCGAAGGCACCTGGGCGCGGACCCCACTGGACATCAGCCCCCAGGTCAAAGGTCTGCCCCTTTATATGCTCTCCCGGCATGCACAGCAGGTTCACCGCCTCGCTGTACTACTGCCAAGAGGGGACACAAAAGGCACAGCACTGTATCGCGGTTCAACCCTAGCCTACCATGGCAGCGCCACCTGTAGACCGCAGGGAACTGCACACCAATACTGTCCCCCGAGGACAAAATGGTCCATGAATCCTACAGAATTAGGGTGTTTGAGCCTATTTACCACTCAAACACTTCCCTTAAATTTAGCACCCCACTACATTTTTATTTCAAAGTATTTTATTTTCCCACTAGCTTATCCATTAAATTGAATAATTTATTCCAGAAAGGGCGTATTCTGGGGCATTCCCACCATATGTGTGGCATCGTGCCGTTGAGTTTCTGAGGTTCTTAATGACTTCCCGTACCTCTTCTGCTGAAAAGGGGGCCTCCAGCATATTTTTTAATTTTTTTTATGTTATTTTAAGTTATTTCCCTATCCACATTTGTTTGCAGAGCACTTGCCATGCTCTTAACAACATTTTGCTGCCATTTGCAGCCCTCTAGCCCTTTCCATTACTTTTTTAGAGCCTTTTTAGTCCTCAGAAGTCCGGGTCCCCATTGACTTCAATGGGGTTCGGGTTCGGGTTCGGGTTAAAGTTTGGTCTCGAACCCGAACTTTTTTCCGAAGTTCGGCCGAACCCGTCGAACCCGAACATCCAGGTGTCCGCTCAACTCTACTAATGATGTCACCTGGAATTTGCTGATTTGCTTGTAAATACACCCCAATGTATCCGTTAGACTTCATTCTATTTTTTTTTTCACAGCTATTTAATGTATGACCTACATTTTAAATTACATCACACAGTAGTGCACACATTTCCGTGTTCTACTTTTCTAACTCAACAAAAAAGGAACATTTGTTGCATCCCTTGTAGCCAGCATTAGTTTACTAAAAATACATAGGAAATGATGGTAAATTGGCTCAAGTGACCTTTTTTGCCCATCAGTGTGAATGTTTGAATTTGTTAGAAACTGTTTCTCTTTCCCAGTGATTTATGTTGATGTGGGATTCCCTAGTGTTTATCCCAAAGAAGCACAGACTGTAAACAACATGCCAAAAACAGGCCTGTCCCTCATTTAGTTCAATTCTTTCCTATGCAGTACACCAACAGCCCAGAGCAGCTTTCCTGATTAGGATTTATGGTCAGAAACTATTTCTTTTATCGTATTGATGGTTAGAATTACTCACAGTAGTACACTGTATATCTATTAGAGATAGGTTGCAAAAAATTCTAGCTGTTTTTTTTTTGCTATCCATTAAAAACACAGGGGTTGATTTACTAAAACTGGAGAGTGTAAAATCTGGTGCAGCTGTGCATGGTAGCCAATCATCTTCTAACTTCAGCTTTTTCAATTAAGCTTTGACAAAAAAAAAAAACCTGAAAGCTGATTGGTTTCTATATAGAGCTGCACCAGATTTTGCAATCTCCAGTTTTAGTAAATCAATCCCACAGATTTTATTGAGGTAGCTCTGCTAGCTTTTTATCTGGTTCCCAAATTCAGATTACCGTATATACTCGAGTATAAGCCAAGTTTTTCAGCACATTTTTTTGTGCTGAAAATGCCCCCCTCGGCTTATACTCAAGTCTGTGTCCATCTTCAACTTTGTGCGCCTGATCCCAGCCAGCCATAGGTCCCCTGGACCCCAAACTTGGCACACATGTAGCCCCACTCTTAATCTACAAATGTGCAAAGTTTGTTGTCCAGGGGACCTACGGCTGGGGAGCACCAATTTTGTTAAAGCCGGGCACCCCTTCCATAGACTCCTATGTTAAACGTCAGTCTAGTCCAGTGTTTCTCAACTCCAGTCCTCAAGGAGCCACAACAGGTCATGTTTTCAGGCTTTCCATTATTTTGCACAGGTGATTAGATCAGTTTTACTGCTTTAGTAATTACCACAGCTGTTTCATCTGAGGGAAATCCTGAAAACATGACCTGTTGGGGCGCCTTGAGAACTGGAGTTGAGAAACACTGGTCTAGTCACACAGCGCAGGAGATCAGGTAGGGAGATTGGGCACAGTGAGGCATGGACACAGTGAGGGATGGGCACAGTGACAGTGAGGCATGGGCACAGTGAGGCACAGTGAGGCATGGACACAGTAAGGCATGGACACAGTGAGGCACAGTGAGGCATGCACATGGACACAGTGAGTCAAAGTGATGCACAGTGAGGCATGCAGATGGACACCCTAGGCTTATACTTGAGTCAATAAGTTTTCCCAGTTTTTTTGTGGTAAAATTAGGTGCCTCGGCTTATATTCAGGTCGGCTTATACTCGAGTATATACGTACACAACCATAACATATAGAATAAATGCAAAATCTGATTTCTGGTATTTTTCTTGGAGATTTGTTCAGCATAGTGCAGCAGACAATGTGAGCTGGGTTATTTGGATATCAATGAAGCCTATGTAGAGCATGCACAATCGTATTCTCTAGAAAGTTCAACATTCAAATTAAAAAATAAAATAAAAATGGTCCTTAAAAATCGTACCAACAATCCAGAAACGTCTGCTTTCTCAATAGAAGCAGGATTTTAATTTAGCAGGCCTTACAACCAGGTAATGATCTCTAGTCAGCTGGTCATACAACTAGATATGGATACACAAAAGTAAACAGGTGTCAGGTGAGGTTGATTTTAGTTTCTATTCCTGACCCGGGTCCAGAACTTAGAAGCAAAGCTTAACGTTTTAGAGACAGGAGTTTTAAGAGTTCGTTAGGCTTTTCCATGAAACCTGAGCACTTAAGAATCCATTATTCAAATATTTTTCTTCAGACTTCCTAAATGCATATATTTTATATGCTGCTTCTGCTGACTGTTGGCTGACAATTATTTTACTGTTGCATTCAGTTACCGAGCACAATGCATGTGTTATTATTTTTACCAGAAAACAAGCAAGATGGTCTATTCCACACATATGTATCACATCTTCTAGCATATGGTGACAAAATATTTCCTTTCAGTGTGAAATAATGTCCACTAATCTTAAGTGACAATAGAGGTGGCTCTGAGAAAGGACAATCCAGTGACTCAGTGACTCACAGTAAATGATTTTGAGGAATGTAAGAAAAGTAGCTCTAGCAGCTGGAAACACAGCAGCAGTGTGAAGAAAGCTCCCAAACTTGTTCAAAGTCACATCCTCATTCATCACAGCCAAGTTCCTGACATCATCAACTGGAGAGCTTATTTGTCTTGTACAGTTATAGCAGTTTGATAAATTTCATACTTTGACTTTGAACTGAGGTGCCAATTTATCTTACACTTTCCACACACAATTCTTCTAAGTACATGTTTATCTTCATCATAGTCTCCACTACATCTCAGCTTTGCTCCTAGCTGTATTTCTGATGAAAGTGAAAGCAACTATGGCAATGGTTACTAAAGGCAGGTTATAGAAGATTAAAAAGAGATGGCTGAAATTCAAAACATTTGAAGCTCTTGGACCATAAAGAACTACACAAAATTAAGGACGAAAGTGTTAAAGCTCAAACAACTGTCTTTGTTGATGTGGACAGTTAATGTTGTTTTGATGCCTATTGCAAAACTACTGTAGATAGCAGATGGACGATGGTGGGCAAAGAACACTTGATGCCTTTCTTTATATTTTCTCTAGTACAATAGGACATGTCTTATTTTGAGTTAGGTGATGATGTAAATTCAGGAGTTTGGTTTTGAACAAGATAAGCCATGACAACATATCACCAAAAGTTTATCAATTTAATCCAAAGCAGGGCAACTTCTGAGGTAAGTAGAACTGACAACTTACAGTATCAGACTGGTAACAATTGCTTGCTTTGAGATTTCAGAGAATGTTGATGACTATGCATGAGGATCACCATACCTTTTCCAGCAAAGGCTGAGCCCTTGCCATTTTTGAATGGATTTGCAGTCTTTAGAGCATAGGACATACTATAACACCATTCTGTGGAAGAAGCACTGGGACTGTTAAAAAGGGCATATTTCTCATTAGTCCACTAGAGGATCAAAACTACATCATCATCGTTTTCAGATGTATCCCCACAATCACCAGTGGCATGAACTTTAAGCATCTGCTGTAGATGATGTATAGGACACACAAGCTAAAATATAGCTATATGTACTGAATGCTATGCATTGTCAGCCTGACCCCAATCAGGCAAGCTACTTTTTTTTCCCCTTAGGATAGTACCGGTAATTTAGGGAAAATAGCATTTCAGGATAGGAAACATAAATATCTCTTTGTAATCAGCTTGCCTGCCAACTAAACCTTCATCTACGTGTGGTGTGATCTCTTCCCTGCTAACTATTTCAAGCTTTATTCAGAAATATATGCAACCTATTTACTCTAAAGGGGCAATACTGAGCACCCACAAATTTCCTAATCAAGCTAGCTATCTCTGAGTTGTATTCTAAAGTCACCAATACTTTGGTGCAACATATGTAGAGTTTAAAGTTCAGAAAAAATCCTTAAAAAGCAACAGGGACAATTGCTGTCTTCCTCTCTATCATACATATAATATAAGGAGCATCGTGAGGCTAAAATCAAAAGTTAAACAAGTGGCTGGCATATCCACATGCAAGTTATTCACTGGTTGCATGCCACCTTCTCGCAGTGAATAGTGTGGTCTGCAACAATAAACATGAATACATGTTGACATACCTTTAAATTGATATTAAAGGCTTGGTTTAAAAGAAAAAAATAATAATAACAACAAACATGTCATACTCCCCTGCTCTGTGCAGTGGCTTTGCACAGAGCAGCCCAGATCCTCCTCTTCTCGGGTCCCTCGCCAGTGCTCTAGGCCCCTCCTTCCTGCCTAATTCCCAGCTTGCGACAGGCTTGTTCCTGAGCCGCAGCTCTGCGTGTCCATTCACAGAGTGCCACAGTTTGGCGCCACCCCCTCTCCTCTCCCCATTGGTTCACCGGTTGTGATAAACAGCAGTGAAAGCCAGCAGTGAAAGCCAATAGCTCCCACTGCTGTTTCAGCCAAGGAGAAGGAAGAGTCCCCGGAGAGCTGAAGCTCTCAGGCACATCACTGGATGGGGCTCAGGTAAGTATTCAGGGGGCTGGTGGGGCTGCTGCACAGAGGAGGTTTTTTACCTTCATGCATAGAATGTATGAAGGTAAAAAACCTTGAGCATTTAGAACTACTTTAAATTGATTGTAAAGGCAAATTTTTTTTTATTAAAAACAAACATATTATACTTACTTGCTATGTTTTGCAGGTAGAAACCCTGGATTGCTTTGTGTGCCGCTCAAGCTCACTGGAACAGGGTATGGATCTCAAGCATCTGCCACTGGGAGTGCCAGCACAGGAGGGAGCTTGCCCCGGGTCCTACAATCACTGGCGGTAAAGAAAGGACTCCCTGAAGCCACACATCCGTGGTGTCCCTATACTGGGTGTATGAACGGCAACCTCAGCCTGGACTCCAACCAGGGCATACCCCAGTGGGTTCCCTTTAACATTTGTTTCTGACCTGAAGGGCCCGGTATGACTTGGGGGGAATTCCATATAATTTATTGTGTTCCCCCATTAACATCTATTCCAGATCCTCAATTAGGATAAGGGCCTTGTATACTGTAGAGGAAGGGATGCCCGATTGTTTGTTTACAAACAGAAAAAAATGTCTGGGAGCTGCCATTTTGCTGATTTGTACACAGTTTTTCTTTGTAAATGTCAGTTTTGTTGCAATATGTTTTATATATTGCACAGATATACCACTTCACAGGCACAGACAGAGCATTCCCTAAGCATGCTATTTAATGCAGTTTTAATGTTTAACTTTGGTACATGTTCCCTAGGGCAGTACTCAGTCCATCATGCCATTTGTTTGACAGACAAATGCTCATTAACCTAGAAAATGGCTATTACTCCAAACTTACCTACTATTGAACCAGGGGAAGAGGTTTAGCCTTAGCTTTTCATTATTGCTGAAGGCTGGTACGCTTCAGATCCAGACCTCCTAAAGTTTTCGTAGTTCAGGAATCTGAGGTCTGCTAGAGTCTGAGGTAAGAACTTTTTTTAAACCCATGAGGAAGTTCCCATCAAGTAGGAGGGACTTTTGGCTTTTGAACCACCCGTACTCAAAACTTTTCAAGGCTCTTTAGGTTGTCAGATCTACCATCATCTCTGCAAAGACAAAAAGACCTTCAGGCTGCTCTGGCATAGTTTGTCTCTCAAGGAGTTCTTGCCTTTATTCCGGAATGGGAAAGGTCACATAATTTATCACTCAGACCATTCTCATGGTTCCCAAAGCAGAAAAGGGTTTACACCCCAACCTAGGATATGTAAGCACTCTTTGTTTGCAATCACTTCCCTCATTCTGGAGAACTGCTGGGATCTGTGGCCATTAAGGATGCCTGCTCACATTTCTAAATCTTTTCTGTTTTCTGCTATGTTTCATTTGCTTCACAGCTTCACTTCAGTTTTTAAAGGTCCTAGCCCCTGTGCTAGCTTTGCTACATTCAAATGGCATCCCCATGGTAGAATTCCTTGACAGCCTCCTTCCTATGGGAACAATCAGAACAAACTTTATCAGTTATTGTCCAACAAATTGTTCAGACTCTGTTTGGAAACGAAAAACTTAAAATGTGGACGTTTGAACCTTTCTCACTACTTGGAGTATCTGGGTTTCCTTCTAGATATTGCCATTTACAGAGTTTTCTTCAGCAAGTTAAGTTCCTGACTCTACTCCTAAGTTTGGACTTTGCAGTCCAGGAGCCATGCTACCTTCTGCTTTTGCTTGAGAGGTTCAGTCCTGTATGTGCAACTCTACCACAGACTTTTTCTACTGCTGATGCATGGGAGAAAAAAAACACACTCTCTGAACCTATTTATATGCCTGACACCTGGGACCAGGTTCTATCTGGTCTAGTGACTCAGGAATACAATTCTGGAGCTGAGGGCAAATCTTTGCGTCCAGTCATCTGGTGGATTTTTATGACAGATGGCAGCCTAGCTGGCTGAGTCCTGGACACCCTTTTGTCCTAAAAAACTTGCCACCCAAGGAAGCTTGTTTCCTGATCAACATTCTTGAGCTTGGAGCAATGTAATAATCCCTTCAACGATGGAGATCTTAAATACTGAGTTTAAGTTGGACTTTGCCTCGGCAGTGACTTATGTCAGTTATCAGGGAGGAACCAAGAATCTGACTGCTCTAAGAGAACCTGGGCAGATTCTGCCTTGGGCATAACTTTACATTTCAACTCTGTCTGCCCTGCACATTGTAAGCACAGGAAATTGGCAGACAGACTTTTCAGCCGGAGGTTTTTCTTGACCTCTTCCACAGGTAGGGAAGACCAGACATGGACCTTCTGGTTCCAGGTTTAACAAACTGACTAGGTATAGGGATACTCAAGCTAATTTATTGAATGATCTGATGACTCTGCGGGATCAGTTTACTGTTATACAGTACACCTTTCCAAGATGAAGGTCTTAATAGCAGAGAACTGGTGAGGATGAGTGTCAGGGAAGAGCTGGCAATGTTGCCAATACTGGTAGTGGGCGCATCAGGCGCATTCCTGTGTGTGCAACACGTGCATTAACTAACAACGTGTCCCCCTGATGAAGTCACGTGACGTAATGCATAGGGTGTCACCAGAGTGAACAGCGGAACGGGAGTGACGTGAGAGGCAGTCAAACACCGTCGTATTAGCTCTTGTGCTGTTTTAACCTTGATTTGATGTAAGCATCCAATTGTCTTTTAATAAATGGCTATATTTTAAATGATTTCACACTATGGGAGGCATTCTATCTATTTCATTCCCTTATGTGGTTTGGAGTCATTTGTGGTACTTCAAGAGCCTGGACCTTGGAACCGTATAGATGAGATAGGGAAAGGAATACACCAAGGAAGAATCACAAGCCCTTTAATCTGACCCTAAGGCTTTTCATTCACAACTATAAGGTGAGAGTTCTGAGAGCAATGAGGTGATTGGAAGTTCAAATATGAAGGACTTTTTTTTTTGTGTGTGAATAAATGTTAGGATGAATGGATATGGAAGATTAGTTGAATGATGAAGGGTATATTGTTTTTAATGATAAGTAACTTGTATATATCAAGATTCAGTATAATAAATAACTGATGGGAATAATGTATATGTAAGTGAATCTTGTATAAATGTAAAAGTTTTTTGTATTTGAAAAAGATAAATAAAAAGAAATTGAAAACAAATACGAAGGACTATACACTTATTATATTGATCACTGGGACACTTTGTTAGTTCATTGAATTCTTCGGCTTGGCTTATTGATTTATGCATTATTCACTGCTTGTAAAGGATTTATTGTAATTAAGGTGCATGATTGATTGCACATCGTATCATTAGAGGAATTGCGCAAGACCACTTTTCCTATGGGACACGTTTACATTTATGCGTTTTTTTAGCAGCTGCGTTTTTGGAAAGGGTCAGGGACTTTTTTTTTACCACAGCAGAGCAAAGTTTCTCCTTAACAAACGGTGAATAGCTGGTTGTTAAGGAGTGGGCGGCTGCCGCGTTCTTAGCAACCAATGAGTCATCAGCCAGTGAGCACCTTGTCCCCATGAGCCCCACTCATCCGCCCCTTTCCTGGCTTGCCAGGCTGCATGCTCGAATAAGGGTCTGGTATTGATTTTGGGGGACCCCAAGCCATTTATTTTTTTATTTTTTAGTGTGGGGTGCCCCTCAAAATTCATACCAGACCCTAAGGGCCCCACACTGTTTTTTTCAAATTTTTTCTTGCAATTCTTTTTTTTTACATTTAGCTGTCAGCAGGGAACTCCACTGGCAGCTGATGACTCATCAGTTGTAAAAGACACGGCGGCCTGCCGCTCCTTAGCAACCGGCTATTCACAGTTTGTTAAGGAGAAAAAGAAACGCATGAAAACCGCATGCAAAATGCATCAATATCGTGTGTTCAAAAATGCACTGCTAAATGCGCCAGAAAACCGCATCAACCGAAACTGCATAGATGTGAAACTAGAGACAAACATTATTCTAAACTGTTTTCAAGAAATGTTAGCCTATATTTTGGCATACAGAACACTTAAATACACAAAAGTGGATCAAAAGAAAAACAAAATAGCCCTGAAAGACTTTGTATCAAGCACAATTAGATAAGACTAAAACTAAAGAACATTTGTGAAAGTGTAAATTTCTAAAACCTGGTAACTGTTCTGGTTATGATGGGTGGGGAGTATTAAACCTGCTGCACATAAAGTGACTAATCTAATTAGTAAATAAACGCTATGAGGTATAATTATAAAGTATTTGCTGGTAGTTCAGCAATTAAGTTATTTACAACAATTTACCCTTCTAAAATTGGGCTATATTCATCTGCTATTTCATGCCCACATTTACTCTTTTTATAATAGGGTGAATGTGCTCCAGACAAATGTGGACAACAAGTCACCTTTTCAGTAAGCTGTAAAAAAAAACTTTAGACTGGGATAGCATATTTGCTGGCTAGAGTTCACCTTACTGCTGAACTGTCTTACTAAAAGTTTCAGCTGAGGATATGTTCATGGTTAGGGGTTAGGGAGTGTGCAAAAAAGTAATTTTTACACTGTGTGGGAGATTTACTAAAACTAGGGCACACCAATCAACTTCTAACTTCAGCTTTTTCAATTAAACTTTGACAATAAAACATAAAAGCTGATTGGTTACTATGCACAATTGCACCAGATTCTGTGTGCTCCAGTTTTAGTAAATCTCTCCCACTGTTTTCTGGTTTAACACCTCTTACCCACATGCCCAGGGAACTGTTTCCAAAATCAATTTACCAGGGAGGGAGGAGACCACTTACTTGTTAAAAGCACAGGATTGGCACTCTCCATAAGTAATCATTGCATTTTTATAATAACATGCCATAAGTTGACCTGAAAGTTTTATTTTAAAGGTGCTCAGACAATGTCAGTTGGTTGTGCAGGGAAGGTAACATTTATCCTTTTCTAACACAAATAAATGTTATAGTAAGCACATAAAAATGTGCTTTATAAGTAGGGTAAGCATGTTGACCAGTGAATTTTGGCCATATGTTGTTGGGTGAATCTTATACAAAGAATTTATAAATATACCCCAAGTCTCTAATAACCATTATGTTTTAAATACTTGCTCCCACATCACCCCTGTTAATGATACTGAGGCTTATATTTCTGTTCATATGTTTCACGGATATATTCCCATTCAAAAGGTGTTGGTCCAGTCACTGCCTTTTGTTTCACTTTTGTTTTAGTATATTCCGTTTAAAGATACTACCCCAGGGCACCAGGAACAGAGTTTATTCCTGGCAACTGGTATGCAAAATGGGCCTCCTGCTATGCTGATACCTGCCCATCAACCCGGGTCGGTCCTTCAACAGGAATTATTTTTTTTTACTTTTCATTTTGCATCCAGTGAATAGGCATGGGTAGCAGGGGTAAAACTATTTTTGAATGACATCCTTCCTTCTGAAAATCCAGCCTGATACTGGCAGGCATATGTCTGGTATTAGCAGAAGCTGGCGGCCTACATAATCATGAAGCTAGTGTGCCTGATGCAAGCACACCGGGTCTGATGGACCAACTGTGATTTTCTTGTTGAATATGCAAACCACAATTGAAGGATACCTGTGGTTTACATTTTCAACTGAATCGCTATGAGTGATAAGTTGAAAAAAAACTTTGTGAACCAGATCTGAAAGATTACCTAATTATGACAGATACTGTATCTACATTCCACTATTTGCCTTGATATTGGTTGTTTTTAATATGCACAGGTTCTTTTTTTTAAAGTGGTTGTAAACCCACTTTTGCAACTTGCACCTACAGGTAAGCCTAGATTAAGGCTTACCTGTAGGTGCAAGAAATATCTCCTAAACCTACACGGTTTAGGAGATATTTGCTAAAAAGGACATTGCTCCGTGTCTACGGCGCGAACGGCGCATTCATGGGGTTAATCCCATTCACAAATTCGGCTAAGTCCCAGCAATGCTGGGGCTTAGCCGAATTTGACGGCTCCCGCGCACATGCGCAGAGTGACGTCTTCGCTGCTCCGGCCAATCACAGAGCCGGAGCGGTGCTGTGATTGGCTGGAGCGGCGATGGCTGCGGCTGAAGAGGGAGACGAGGACGGCTTTGGGGGCCCCGATCTAAGGTAAGTGATGCATAATGAGCTATTATGCTAGTCATATTAGCTCATTATGCCTTTCTCTTACAGGTGGTTTTAAAAAAAATAAAAAATTATAGGGGTTCACAACCACTTTAATCTGTGTTGACTACAGAGGGGACCAGAAGTCAATCATTGTATTCTTTTATTTAGAGAGTTTTGGAGAAAAATATATTTTTAACCTAGCTGCAACCCTTTATTTTGATACTTAAAGTATTCCAGCCCCAAACATCTATTGTCAGCTTGGACTAGAGAGATATAAATATTGGTTCAATTATGTTACAAATAGCTGTTAGAGGAAAAGGAGCAATTTGTATTTATCTTTCAAAAGTGCTCCTAAATGTTAGTATATTGTACAGTAATTATCAATTATCAATTTGCATTGTATTTCAGAATGGCAACAAAATAATTAAATACAGTTTACTTGTGTCTGTATATGTACTATGTTATATTGGTAAGTTCTCAGTTTCTGATATAATTTATTGCAAACTCTAATTTTGCTGCTTGACAACTCTCTTGTGCTGCCACATTAAATATAATTAAATGTTAGCTAAACATTGGTAATTAGTCGCCTTGCAACCAATGTTTTATGCAAAGATGTGTTTTATGATTGTGGATGGCAGATTTCACTGCTTCTAAAGTGTTTACTTTCAATACAAGTATAAGGATAAAAATAAAAAAACCTTAAAATGAGTTAAGGTACTTTCATTCTCTGCTATCCCCTGCATGAATGTATTTTTCTACTCCTTGCACATTGAACTTTAAAAAGCATTTGAAAAGACGAAATGAAGTCATCCTTTTATTAAAGTGATTCATCACACAATGGCACATCAGCATTATCCCTCTATACCACTCAGATTCGGCAGTCTAATTTTTATGGAGAGTCCTGTTAATAGTTGGAAAATACATAGTCTGAGAGATTTACTAACATTGAAGCAGAAAGAATCTGGAGCAGCTTTACACAGAAACCAAACAGCTTATAGCTTCAGTTTGTTCAGTTAAAGTGGTTGTAACCCTAAAGAAAAAAACAGAGCTCCTGTTTTCTTATAGCAGATTAAACAGCACAGTGCATGTGCTGTCTAATCTGCCTCGTTCTAAGCTGTAAAAAACATGGTTGATCCTACCTTTTCCTGTGTGTGCTGACCGCGGTAATCATGGCTGCCAATCCCTAATTACCGTGGTCAGTTTACGTGCCTTCGTCACCCTGCTGCTCTCCTTTCTCCCTCTCCCCCATCCCTCTCTGCCTGTCAGCTCCTGTGTGTGTGTTTGTTTCACCCCCTCTCAGCCCCCCTTCCGCTATTAGTAGCTGGCACTAAAAGTGAAGAATAATTACAGCCAGCTCTTCTAATATAGTAATCTCTCCTACACTGTGTAAATATTGTGTAAAACGAAGCCTGCAAATACCTTATCTTTGATCTCTTCTGGCCGGTCACAGCAGTCACATGACCTTCCCAACTGATGTCAGAGGGGGAATTTGGCCCCTCCCTCTGTAGCCCATAGATCAGAGGAATAGAGGAGCCGGAGGTCACGTGACCAGCCATAAAAAACAAAGATAAGGTATTTACAGGCATCGTTTTAAAAAAGCAATTACAAAGTGTAGGAGTAATTTAAAGCGGAAGTAAACCCATCGATTTAACAGTTTCAAAAAGCAGTTACATTCCCGGCATGCCGGGAATGCCAACTGTCACATTGGTTGTGCTCTCAACCAAACTGTCAAACCATCCAATGGCTGGTGTCATAACTGATCACATGTGCAGCCTCATGGCAGTTGAAGATTAAACAGAGGCCAAGATGGCAGCTTCCTTGCCTGAAAATGATAGGAGGGTTTACTTCCACTTTAAAGAACAGAGGAGCTGGCGGTACAACCACTTTAAGCTTTGAAAAGAAAAGCTGGATACTGATTGGTTACCATGCAGATTCTGGCTTCTTCAGTCTTACTATATTTCCCTCAATCAAGAGAATTAACTAAGTTTCCTGTGCCAGATAACTGATGCAGGAAACTGGAGTGTTTTTCACCAAAATAATTAAACATATAGACCTGTTTAAGGTTTTTCTGCTCCACCCAAGCCAGCTTAAATTTCATAGTGAAATAGAAAATAGTGTGGGTTCTGTGACCAACTAAAAGAAAAATTGCAGCAGTTCTCTGTATGGAAAACTGCCGCAGGTCCCCGCCAGGTCAGAGCTGGCATATGAGATGTGTACTATCAGAATCTGCTTCCTTTTCTAAGTTTAGAAGCATGGCGTAAGCATTATGCTAGTGCCAATCTTTGTTTATTCCCCCCAGTGTGTCTTAATAGCAGAACAGTTAGGTGAATATTACTAAAAACACACAGAAGAATAAAACAAAATGATGTCAGGCTTAGTCAGTAACCCAGAGCACAGAGGATAAACAAAGAACATTTACCCAAAGTAATCAATGAGAAAACATTTAGTAATTTTACTTCTGTGACCTAAATACTGTATAATTAACTGCTACAGCTTGCTGCACTTCTTTGAACATATAATACAGCTCTACTGACTGAGATATGCTGGAATATTGCAATATATTATGCTTTTACTTTTGGGTTTAGTTAACACCTTGAATAGATTGTTTTGGTATATCTATATATATCTAAATATTTATAGATACATCTAGATATAGATATATCTATATCTATATCTAGATATAGATATATCTATATTTATGGTTGAAGCCCTATATCCGATACGGATATGAATAAGATAGATAGACTTAACATAAGACTTACAACATGAAATGGACCTGAAGTGTGCCCTGATCTGATGGACGGTATGCCAAAATAAGGGGGCATACCCAAGATTAGAATGAATATTTTGTGGAGAGAAATGAATTTTGAGAAATGCCCTTAAAAAAGGGAATGGGAGGGTGGGTATCACTCACAGAAAACCAACGAAGACTGCAGGTGAGTGGGCTGGTTAAATAGCCCCCCGGGCTCCTCCCATAAATTCAGGCCAGCATACTGGCCTTCTAACTTATGGTTGAAGCCCTATATCCGATACGGATATGAATAAGATAGATAGACTTAACATAAGACTTACAACATGAAATGGACCTGAAGTGTGCCCTGATCTGATGGACGGTATGCCAAAATAAGGGGGCAAAAACATTCAGGTAGGGATGTAGTTTTATTGGTTTTAGCTTTGTTCATTGAGCAAGTTTGGTGAATGCTTGTGCCATTTCCACCTGAGGATTGGAGGATGTGCTGGACGAAGCAGGCAGACTTCCACCTGTCAAGTCTCCTAATAGTCGTGATCTGGGACCCCACACCGGGATGTGGCCGAGGCCGCTCCAATACGATAAGAGCGACTGGAGCACTGACTGGGGTTGAGGTGTGGTAGCGTGGAATAGTGAGTGAGTGAGTGTGAAGGTTACAGGACCCAAATTGACCTAACCGCCCCACCGTTGATCCAGAGGAAGGCGAAAACCCCAGCCGAGCCTAGGCCAATTGCTACAGCAGGGGAGAAAATTCCTTCCTGATCCCCCGAGAGGCGACCGGGTGAACCCTGGATCAACTTCCTATGGTTGGTTGTGCCTGATGAATTCTCATGTGTTTGATGAACTGGCAGGCACTCAAGGGTTTGATCGGGCAAGGTAGTAGGGGACAAGAGTTTGACTGTTCAGGTAGGAGTGACAGAAGGCGATCGAGTAAGGTTACTGCACACCAGAGATTGTTTGTTTTTTAGAGTTAAATGTCTAACCCGGTGCCTGATCGCTGGGTTTTGGATAGTGCCAGGTGGAGGATGAAACGATCTTGGTAGCAAGCCAAGTGAGGCCTGCGTAGAACTTGGCCGGCGGGGTAGCTGCGGGTGAACTCGCTAGGCCGCAAGAACCCGTGGTAGGCCGAGTCGAAGGCTGCTTGAATGACCAGGCTGGGGAGAAGGCCAAATGGGGAACTAGCTACGGTAGTGGACATTAACTGGTGCTGAGGGCATAGTTGTACGGGCCTGCGTAGGAAGGACATGACTTGGACTTGCCTTTACTAATAATATCGGCCGTGGCCTGGTTGTCGGTGGTGAAGGCCACGGTTTGTCCTGTCCAGATATGACCCCCAGAGCTGAGCGGCTGCCATGATCTGGTATTGTTCGAACAGGGAGGAAGTTCGGGTAAACCCTGGGATTAGGAGTGTCTCTGGAGGCCATGGTCCTGCAAACCAATAGTGGCCAAAAATTGCAGTGAAGCCTGTGGAGGCTGCGGCATCTGTCACTACCAGCGGTGATGGGGGCGATATTGATGGTATAACTTTGATACTGTTTCACGTAGTAAGGAACTCCTCCCATAATGACAGGTCCGCTACTGCCGCGGTGTCTAAGTTAAGGATCTGAAGTTAAGGATCTGATCAGGGTCCTGTGTCTGGGAGAGGAAGACCACGAGGCGTGATACAAAAAGATCAACCCTCGGGAATGATCCTTGCTGCAAATTGAGCATTCCCGGGAGAGACTGAAGCTGCTCCTTAATACACCCCTGTGTACGGGTGAAGTCTTGGAGAACTGACCTGATGCGGGTCGGCTTTAAGGAACGACAAATGTAGTGAAAGCTAGTTTGCGTGTTTAGCACGACAGAGAATAGGTGAGCAGCCAAGTTGCTACTGGAGATGAGTGACCGATTTCAGTCGGAATGCTTGCAGCGACTGCAATCAAGCCGCTTTATTGGAAAAATTAAAAAAAGTTAGCGGAAATTTTGAGTATGTAGGAACGACCGTGCGCAACATTGTATATGCAGATGGAGTGAGTTGTAAAGGTTTATGCTTGATAACGGACGTAAGGCCAGGGATCTGAATTGTAAGTACCACTTTATTGGTATCACTGATGCGAGATAGTCCGAATCGGGCTGAGGTGTGAGCACTGGTGGGGTTTGGTTTGTAAAGGATCTTAAACGTTGAGCCGGTGCTGCGACTGGACTCGGATCGGTCGGTGAAGTTTGTATTGCCGAGGATCCGAATCGTTGCGCCGATGATGCAACTAGATTTGGAACGGCTGTAGATGTAAGGTGATATGACTAGACTCAGATCGGCTGATGGTGTTAGTGGTTGAAGGGGTTTGTGATTGCTGAGAATCCAAATCATAGGGCCGACGTTGTGACTAGATTCAGATCGGCTGTTGGTAAGTGCTTGGTACACATACATATATATATATATTTTTTTTTTCTATAGGTTTTCTTTTTTTTTATACGTTTTTTTTTTGTTTTTTTAGGGAAAATGACATCCAACCTGGTGCAGGGTGGACCTACTTGACTGACCTGGAGGAGAAATGACAGGTGATGAGTGGTGAGGGGTTTGACTAGCTGATTTGAACACGACAGACTGCATCTGTTGTTTCATACACGCTGTTACACTCGCCACTGGTTTAATGCCTTTTACATGTAAGTGCATTTCTTTTTATTAAATATCCTTTTATATGCGGAGAACACTATGGTCTGCCTGTCTTTTATATATATATATATATATATATATATATATATATATATATATATATATATTTATATACACACCTCATTGGAGTCATTTGTGATCCGGTCCATCTGCTGTTGTCATCCAACCATCCCGGAGCTGCAATACATGCCTGAGACGTATATACCCATATGGGAAGGTATCTGTGACCCTCTATAACCAAAAGGTCCACTTTGGGAGGTGAGCGGCCATTCTTATTACTGGTGGAGGTCTCTCACTGTGTTCACATTATCTGCATGTTTCCGATTCTATAAATCACTCTAGAAGATCACTGGGATTGTCTTTTGATCTATGGACTTGTTCAGTGCTGCACTGCCTTTTTATATAAGTGAGCGGATCAGATGGTGGAGCGTGTCGAAAAAAATAAGTGACAAAAATGTCCCATGACAGAGGCATGAATCGGTGCACCGCAGGTGCGACTGACAGCGACCGGGCTCTGAAGCATGTACTGAATTGAGGCCAACTACAACTGGGGCACGCTTAAGACGAGCCTGCACACGAGAATGCAAGTGGGTTCGAATCAGATGCGTGACAGTGAAACGAGTGACAGAAATTTCCCATGACAGACACGAATCGGTGCTGCGCTGTGCGAGGAACAGCAAGCGAACTCTGGAGCATGTACTGAAATGGGGCCAACAGCGACTGGGGCACGCTTCAGACGAAGCTGCACCTAAGGATGGGCGTCGATTCGAATCAGATGTGTTACAGTGGAACGAGTGACAAAAATGTCCCATGACAGAGGTATGAATCGGTGCGCCGCAGGTGCGACTGACAACGACCGGGCTCTGGAGCATGTACTGAAATGAGGCCAACAACAACTGGGGCACGCTTAAGACAAGTCTGCACACGAAAATGCACGTGGATTCAAATCAGATGTGTGATAGTGAAATGAGTGACAGAAACTTCCCATGACAGAGACTTGAAACGGTGCGGTGCTGTGCGTTTAACAGCAAGCAAACTCTGGAGCATGTACTGAAATGGGGCCAACAACGACTGGGGCACGCTTGAGACGAAGCTGCACCTAAGAACGCGCGTGGATTCAAATCAGATGTGTTACAGTGCAATGAGTGACAAAAATGTCCCATGACAGAGGCATGAACCGGTGCGCCGCAGATACGACTGACAAGGACCAGGCTCTGGAGCATGTTCTGAGATGAGGCCAGCAATTGGGGCACGCTTGGCGAACCTGCACACGAAAATGCGCGTGGATTCAAATCAGATGCGTGGCAGAAATTTTCCATGACAGAGGCATGAATCGGTGCTGCGCTGTGCGACTATCAGCAAGCAAACTCTGGAGCATGTACTGAAATGAGGCCAGCAACTGGGACACGTATGGGACGAACCTGCACATAAGAATGCGCGTGGATTCAACTCAGATGCGTGATGGTGACGTGCATGACAGAATTCTCCCATGATCTAGGCATGAGATGGTGCGCCGCATGTGCGGCTGACAACGAGCGGACTCTGGAGCATGTACTAAAATGAGGCCAGCAACTAGGGCCCGCTGGGACGAATCGGTGCATTGTGGATGTGACTTGGATTCATATCAGAATGATGCAAGACAAATCAGTAGCTATGTGCAGGGTTTCATGAGGAGAGAGAAGGGTGTGCGAGATGAGACAAGTGAAATTACTATCAGTGGAATGAGATGACAAACTAGCGGGGACGAACCAGTGAGTCGCTGATGCGACTAGATTCGACCGGAGGGTAATGCAAAGTAAAATAACTGTAATGATAGACAGTGCATTCTAAGTGACATGGGCCTACTACTTGGCGTGAAACGACAAGAAAGAGAGAAAAAAGAAAAAAAAGCACAAAACGAAACTGATAAACAGCTCTGCGTTTGTGTTCACGAATTGCACGACAAGACTGTGGTCTTGCACGAGGCTGAAATAAGACTGCATATGGAGACTTGACTAATAACTCGCAAGTTCCACAGCGGGGTCTTGATGACATGGTTTACCTGGCAAACAGTGCGTGAAGCAAAGAAATTGCACGAATCCTACCTGTGACAGTTTGAAAACTTGATGTACGAAAAGCATGGTGGGTGTCCAAGACATCCAAAAAGTGTGGTGTTACGCCATGCATGATGCACAAAAATTACTTTGGTTTGGTAAACGAGTGAGAGGAAAAAACGTGTACAACCGATACGCAAGTTCCGCTGCGGGAACTAAAACACACGGCATGAAGGCAAACAACAAATGGCAACAATGGAAAGTATGCAACGTATGTGACCCGAATCAGTTCGTAAATATACGAAAGGAATCCGATACGAATCGGTAGTGAGGAGTATAGAATTAATGTAATACGAATTGGTTGTATAATGTATGCCGCCCTTTACTCTAAAACTGAACACCAATCAATCACCCCTCCCCCCAGGCTAACCAGTGCAGAGAGGCAGCAGGTGGGACTAATTAGAGTCTCCCTTTTTTTTTTCTTCCCCAAATGGAAGAGACGGCAACCTTATGGACAGTGAATCTTTACGTCCAGTGAAACCTACGGCGAGTGATATCGGACAATGACCGAAAGCGACTCGGAGGTTTGGATTTATAAATGAATCGTATGTATGGGACAGACAATAACTCAGAAGCAGACTTTTAAAGAAAGGAATGCAGGACAGGAAGCATTACTAATTGCAAGATTGTACCTGACGCAAAAGATTTGAAAAGTACCTGCGATAGTGAGCGGGAACCGCCGACGAAGACCACGAACGAAGACGCCGAAATGCCCTGCGATCGAAACGCCAGGACTCACAAACATGAGGTGAGCTGGTAAGAGTCGGCCCAGTGACATCTAGTATCACTCACAGAAAACCAACGAAGACTGCAGGTGAGTGGGCTGGTTAAATAGCCCCCCGGGCTCCTCCCATAAATTCAGGCCAGCATACTGGCCTTCTAACATATCTATATATAGATATATCGATATCCATCTATCTATCTATCTATCTATCTATCTATCTATCTATCTATCTATCTATCTATCTATCTATCTATCCATCTATCTATCTATAGATCTATTTATAGATCTATATATAGATCTATATATATATATAGATCTATATATATCTATATATATATTATTATAGTCATTTAAAATTCTAATCCTAATAACGATTATGCCCCCTTTAAATGTTTGAGCTGCTACAATGTTATATTTATTTGTTTAAAAAATAAGTAAATGCCTGCTTAGTGACATTCTATCTTGAATTTGAGTGAGCAGGGGCCTTTTAGGTCATGTGAAGTATTTTAAGGAAAGCTAACAGGGGCATAAAGAAAGGAGAAGGTTTCTTTAATCAATAGCCAACAGGAGAGAATCTCATTAATTTAGCTAAACCATGCGTAGGGACTGTGCTTTGTTCCAAAATATATCAACTTTTACCCTGCTGGTGTGAAAGGTGAAAATGCTCTATTTTTAATAAAGACTTGCAGTAGAGGTATTGGTATATGTAAGCATCATCAGTAAACTAAGGGTTATAAGAGCAACTGTTGCTATGGAAGCCTAACGAAAGTCACAAACTTGTATCACCTCTACACTCCCTGGATGGTAAGCCAACTGTATCAGTGTTTCAGGTTAGTAAATGTCATTTTGCATTTTATTATCATCTGTCATGATTGATCATTTCTGATAAGCCTGGTTTATGGCTACAAGAATGAATAAAGTATGTTTGTGCTTGGGCATGTGTCTATATACATACAATAGCAAGTTAAAGAATGTGCCCAGTGTGATTTACACAAAATATTATTGCAGCACGAATACTATGATGTTGTGTAGTTAGTTTGAGTTGGACACATGTAATTGTGGTTTTCCCAATATCCACAATATTAAAAAATATAAGTAAGCACACCAATTTCCAAAGTATTAATATTTGAATATCAGCCTGGTATAAACTCTCACATTGCCATGTAATTATTTAGTTTTCAGTGCTGTAATTTTGACAGAAACTTACCCAAATTGTACCCAAAAGAATTTGAAGACAATTTTGAGACAGAAATACATTTCTTTTGGTGGTATTAATTATAGTTTTTGTTACTATATAAAATAAAAAAATGCCTTTTATTAGAAAGGTTGTAGAAAGGTAGTAAATAAAAATGTCAGGACATTTGGTGGATAGACACCCCAAGATCTTTTTTTTTTCCATAAATGATTTTATTGAAAGAAAAATAAGGTTACATGTACATACAAGACATACAAGCTCATGAATATTTCAAGAATAACCAACATTTAAACAAAGCAATGACCGGTAACTGAAAGAGAGCAAGTAAACCCGCGTAAGAGTGCACGGACCAACCGTAGGCCAATATCAGCAGGCCTATCCGGGGTCATGGTAAAACTTCTTAAATCGGAAATTGCAATGGTCGTATAGGTGTTGGGAGCCTCTAGCAAGGCTCCAGGCTATCATTTGGTCGGTTACTTTGCAATCGGGAAAGACAAATAGAGAAAAATAATAATCATATAAAAAAAAAGGGGGGAAAAATAAATAAATAAAATAAAACAAAAAGGGGGGGAGGGGGGGTAGGAGTAAACAGAAAATAGGTTTACATTGACATTGGCGTGGGAAATGGGTAAAAGAAGAAGAAGAGTAGGTAGAGGGTAGCAGTCAAGAATAGAAAATAGAGAGTAGTGGGGAGAAGTGAGAACTGGGGGGTGTGTGGGGGCCGCTCTCAGTCCCGGCCCCCCCACCAGTTCAAAACGCAGGAAAGATTGCAGTGAAAACTGTATATACCATATTTATCGGCGTATAACACGCACAGGCATATAACACGCACCCTAACTTTAAGAGGGAAGTTTCAGGAAAAAAACTTTCCACAGCCCCCTGCGTATAACACGCAGGCACAGTTTACCCTCTATTTTCAGGGTAAAAAAGTGAGTATTATACGCCAATAAATACAGTACTTCAAATATCAAGATCTATTTTTTATCACAATTTTTTGTAAATGAAGAAACATGCTGGTATTGAGGTAGTTAAAACATGGTGCATGGTAATTGTGTACTAGACATTGAAGTATCATAGGTCAAACCCAGAGGAAGTAGAAAGAGCGCTATAGTACTCATAGTGGCACTGATTACATTTGTGATCACATGAGCGGAGCTGTTTCGACTCAGAATATTGATCGTAAACACCTGGATCAGTGATCATCTTTAGTCCATATGGTGATTACCATAAGCCTGTATGACTTAAGAGGTACATGCCCCCTTTAAGTCTATGATCTCTGGTAAGCCTCTATACAATCAGTGGTGGTTCTTCTAGCAACTCCTCTTTCTCTTCTTAACTTATTGACATTCCATTGGTGCATCAATGAAGTCAATCAATTGAAATTCATTTGATATTAGGACTTATATAGTCACATTTGACAGTTTTCACCATTTTCTAACTTATCATCTTTTCATATATATGTAGCGCTACCCCCAGTTAAGAGAGCCGCTGGTTTTATTTCGGGCCCTGTATACAGCACCGCCAACCCCCGGCAATCTTACTCGACCCACTCTGGCACAGCTAGTCTAGGGATTATACTTATCACAATCAACAGTATTGCAAGGAGTAATCTCTTTGCAGTAAGACAACACACTGAGGCGAGAGATCAAATATAATAGTTTTACTTTTATATCAAAAGGCATAGGCAGAACAGAACACATCCAATTTGCTTACAGAGCTCTGTAGCAATAGGTGTAGCACACAACAATGGCCCAGCGTGGTAACCCACCGCGCGCAGCTAATATGGTGTACGCGCCCTGTGGCGCACTAAACAATATTCTATCTCCCCTCCCTGGTCAGGCCTGACATAGAAGAAATCTCAGTCTTTTCACTTAGGATTTCTTCGCATGCAAACTTTCGGTGGTGCACTTGATGAAACAGTATTTGTAATACACAAGTAGGCAGTCCCAAGGAACACTATACTGGAGACCCTTTAACTCTGTCCTGCTACTGGTCTCCTAATGGAACAACAAACAAACGATAGGTGGGCCAAGGCCGTCTATAGGCCTAAACACGGTATAGTCTATTGGCTTGAGCAAGTGCTCGCTCACCACTCCAGACACGATCCCAGTCCGGGACTTCCACCTGCTGTGTCTCCGCACACAGCGTCTGCAACGATCGGGTCCCCAATCCAACTGATGTCCTCACTCAACAAGTCTGGTGCCACCCAGGCTCCGCAGTGGGGTGGAAGGCTCTTCGGAAGTTACACAAGGCCCCAGGCTTCAGGCCTTGTACTGCAGCAGATCCGCACAGGAAGAAACTGTTGCTTGCAGCGCGGTGTCCCAAAGAGGCCGAGCTCCGCCTCGCCTCCTTCTTAAATAGCCCCTCCCATGAGTCTCTGCGGTGGCCAATTGCACTCTGTGTGCCGAACGGGGTTCTGGGTAACATAGTCCCGGGGCCTTAAAGGAGACCCCGCTACATATATTTTGTATTTCCATAACTGGTTCACAATTGTTTATTTATATTTATCTGTGTTCACACATTCACATTGTGTCAATACCCACATTTAGTCACATTATTTTCAATATAATTGTGAGTATATATACGAGCGCTGCATTTTTTTCACTTACTATCTGCTGTTTGACTTTGGCCATGTTGGCTGCTATATATATATACAGTATATATATATATATATATATATATATATTTTTTTTTGAGCTACAGCGCGGTATATATATATTTTTTTAATCTTTTGAAGCACTGTGTCTATGATGACTACATTCACAGCTATTAATGGACACACTGGCCACCTAAGAGTGATATTTGAAGTGCCATAAAAACAGAACTCCAAAAACAGACATCCACCTCTCCCACATTTTTTTACAACATGGTGATAGAAAGGTGGTTAAAGCACTGAGTGAAATAATAAATTAGGATTGGACCAACATGTATTCAAAACCAAAAGCAGCACACCAATCCAAAAATTTGGTAGCTGCATTGTTTTTTTCTTAGGACTTTTTTTCTTTATGTTCATCTGGTGATATGGCCAGTAACACACTTGCTGTCTTAAGCCTCGTACACACGACCGAGTTTCTCGTCGTAAAAAACACGTCGTTTTTTTTTGACGAGATTCTTGTTAAGCTTGACGATTTTCTCGTCAAGCTTTCCATGCGTACACACTGACATTTCTCAATTTCCTCGTTGTTCTCCGCGGTCACGTCCAGCACGTACGACGGCACTATAAAGGGGAAGATCTTTTTTCTTGGCGCCACCCCTTGGGCTGCTTTTGCTGATCTCGTGTTACCGCGTGTGAAGTAAAAGGTTGGGAAGAGACGATTCGCGCTTTTCAGTCTTCGTACTTTTCAGATCGTTTTCTGTGGTTCAGTTTGTGCTTGTGGGTTCGTATCTTGCCTTGCAGGGCGTCTAGGCAGGTCGTATCTGTTTTACAGTGCGTTCTTGCCTGTTCGTTTCTGTTTTTCAGTTCGTTATTCATAGGCCTTGCTGTTCTAAAGTGCGTTCTGTTCTGTACGTTCTGATAAGACGGCCGTTTCCTAGCCATGTCGCCTGGACGTTCTCGTCGTCGAGTTCGTGCTGTGCGTGCGCTTGGTGTTGGTCTGCTTGTTTTGGACCAAGACCAGTCCATGAATGGTGTGAGGAGGAGTTCATGGACCAAGAATTGGTTGCTCCAGCGGGACCAATTCTGCCACATGCCTCTGCTGCGGGAGATCGTCGAGAATAATCCTGAGGACTACAGGAATTTTCTGCGGATGTCTGACCCCGTTTTTCAGGAACTGTTGGCTTTGGTGTCCCCCTATATTACCAGGAAGGACACCGTTATGCGGGAAGCCATCAGTGCTGAGCAGAGGCTCATCGCCACGTTACGTTATCTGGCGACAGGGAGAAGTCTTCAGGACTTGAAGTTCACGACAGGCATCTCCCCCAGGCTCTGGGCCTCATAATCCCAGACACCTGTTCTGCTATTATACAAGTCCTGCAGGAGGACTATATTAGGGTAAGTTTTCTCCATTAACATCACATTTTATGTATTACATGTATGCTAATGTATTGCATTTCTTTCATCCTTCCCTAATTACCATGATTGTAATATGCTGAGAATGTCCCCTTTGTCCTCATGCATGCTGGAAGCTTTAGATTGCCCCTTTTTTCTCCTCCATGCATATTTCCCTTCACTAACCTTTCCAGCAGGGGCGCCTGTTGCTCCAAATGTTTGGGGGTTCAAACCCCAATTTAGGAAATAAACTTCCTCCTTTTTTGCTCTGGTGCCTATTAAACGCCCCCATTTGTTCCCTCCAATGCAGCCATTTTGTCCCCTCCAATGCAGCCAGTTCCCCCCCAGCCCTGCACTTACCTTCTTGTGGTCAGCGCCATCCTTCTTCTGTCCTTGATGTCTTCTCCTTCCCTTGATGTTGCATCAGCCAATCATGTTACCATTAAACAGACTTGGTGAACATGATTGGCAGAGCAGCCTGTCAGTGTTTACCCAAGGAATGCCCCCCCCCCCCCTGCGTCCCCTATTTAACTTTTCTGCAGCCAATTACATCCCTCAGGCTGTAATGTGCAAGACAATTTTCCTTACTGTTTCTGATATGCAATTTTAAGCCCATAAATGCTGCAGTTCTTCATATGTCGGTCGCTTAACAGGGGGCCATCCACCTGAATAGTGGGCGGCATAGACAATACATAGGTTAATGCAAGGCATAAACCTATGTATTGTTCTGAGTGACGGGCACAGGAGAGAGGGGGCAGTGCTCCAGCGCCCACTCTGGACGCACCGCCACTGCAATGCTATCCTGTGGCCAAACACATCTACCCCCCCTCCCCATTATAATTTATTAATGGACCATCATAGGGGGTGATGAATATGATACATGAGCCTTCCATTATACTTATTTAAAACACCTTAATAAACGTAGACTTTGCTTGATGTTGGCCTCTAATGTATTTTCTTAGAATCTCCTTGTAATGTTTGATTTGTGTATTCTAATATTTTTTCATCTTGTTTGACTCCACAGCTTCCTTCCATGCCATAGGAATGGCAGACTGTGGCATCGGAGTTTGCCACGCGGTGGGACTTCCCCAACTGCGGTGGTGCTATAGACGGGAAGCACGTCCGCATCGTGCCGCCACCCCGTTCTGGGTCCTACTACTTCAATTACAAGGGGTTTCATAGCATTGTGCTGATGGCGGTGGTGTCAGCACGGTATGAATTCCTCTATGTTGATGTAGGGAAGAATGGCCGGATGTCCGATGGGGGATCCTTCATCCAGACGGAGTTTGCCCTCCATCTCCAGAGTGACGACCTTGCATTGCCACCGGATGCAGGGAATATTGAAGGACTCCCCTTTGTTTTTTTGGCTGATGAAGCCTTCGGGCTCGGACCACATCTTATGAGGCCATTTCCTCAGAGGACCCTGACCCCAGAGAAGAGGGTGTTCAATTACCGGCTGGCCAGGGGCCGAAGAGTCGTTGAAAATGCCTTCGGCATAATGGCCAGCCGGTTCCGCCTTTTTAGGACTCCCATCCACTTGGCGGACTACAAAATAAACTATGTAGTGTTATGCTGCTGTGTGCTACACAATTTTCTTTGCCGCAAATCTAATTCATATATGGCCTCAGTTTTGCCTGAGGCTGGACTTTCCCCTGATAATCCCCTGCCGGGCCTGGAATCTGCCCGTGCTGGCTTGCCCCCCCAAAATGCCCGTGATGTTCGGGACAAATACATGGACTATTTCACGGGTAGGGGGGCAATTCCTATGCCAGGCTATGTCTAAAGATTGCTGTCTAACGATCCAAATAAAAATCTTGTTTAAACTTCTAACTTTTCTTGGTTTCCTGTCTCCTAGTTTGTCTTAGTGCATTTGTAGTGCCAAGTGTATTTTCCTTTAGTAAATACCAACCATTTCACTATGTAACCTTAAAAAATGTACCAAATAAGGTTAGAGCATATTAGAAAAAGAAGCTACACGTTGTTTGTGTTCAAATCTTTTACTATGTCCAAATTCACACACTTTTTTTTTTTTTTTTACATTTTTTGTTTGCCTGGCCACAAACCGGCAATTGTTTTCTTAGGAAAATACAAAAACAACAGTTGCATTACAAAAATTACAAAATTGGATACCTCGGAGCAATCTGAGACATTCACTTACACAAACTATATGTCTCTATGTGCCCGTCCTAATATGGGGTCCTGCCACCCCTTGCCCAGCCAAAAATTGAATATGCACACAATTGGGATTATTTTTCTATAGGGATTTTAGACTCCTGATCCCTATTGTCAACATGTGCTATCTGCCATCAGGGGTGATCAATGGACGTGTTTTGGGGGTGCAACCCCTTCCTTAGTTCACCTACTTTAGATACGAGGAAGGGGTTGCACCCCCAAAAGACGTACATGGATATCCCCTGATGGCAGATAGCACATGTTGACACACTGTGTGCAGATTCAATTTTTGGCTGGTTTGATTGTCAAAAAGTTTTTTACAAGTAGAAGAATAAACATGAACAAAAGGGGTTTGGGATGCCTTATTGAATTCTCCCCAAAACATCGAGAATGTCTCTAAATGTTTGATCCATCACATGAATTCTTTCTTTAATTTTGTCCAGTTCCGTGCTACATTCCATCACTTGCTGGATGAGGCGGAGGGCACTGTCAGCAGAGAAACCTGTACTATCCTTCACCCCAACATTCACATCCCCTAAAAACAAAATAACAAGGTATTATAACTCTGCAGGCCTACCTCTCTTACCTGAAGCTGTGGTGACAGATACTGACCTGTTGTGGTGACCAGTTCCACAACTTCATCCAGCTCTCCTTCCTGCACTTCTCCTTCCTCCACCTCAACTTCCTCTACATCCTTCGTTTGTGGGTCTTTGGGAGTTTGGTGTTGTTGTGAAGCTGTGGGGTTCTTGTGCTCCCTGGAGTGTCCTCCTCCCAGTCTTCTCTCCCCTATGAGAATCAAACAAAAGGTAGAGTTATCACACAGAAATTCTCTATGTTAAACAAAAAAACAGGCTAAATTGCTTGGAAGTGGGGTACAAGTGTGTGTTTGGGCGGAAGTTAAAGATGAATGCATTATTTCTGACCAAGAATATGTTTAGTATTCACCTTTGTCTGTCATTTTTTAGACATGTAGGCAACACAAAAATTCTCTGATGCACCTGTGTGGGACACCCAAAAAAGGCGGGTCTGGTGGCCCACACTATAGTGCTCCAAAGTACAGATGTGGAAGCAGCTGCTGAGTGTCCTCTCCTTTACACTGACAAAAGTTTGCATTTCATTCTCTTTACAAACACATCATCTAGCCTAAAACTTTGTGCCCCAAATTTCCAAAAAAAAGGCAGATGTCTAATTACTTTTGTGGCTGTAAAATACGCCAAAACAGCGGATAGTGGCCGAACGAAATGTCTGTAACGTAACGAACGATTACTGTGCCCAACCAAGTTCAAAATATAACATTTTGGAAGGAAGTCCAATAAGAAAAAAAAAAAAACAGCAACATGTCAGTTTAGAAAAGGATTAATAGCAGAAAAGTGTACATTTTACTTACATTTTGCGAGCATTCTCTTAATGCTCCTTAACTGCTCTGGCTCCCTCAGTTTGAGGTCTGACCACCTCTTTCTGAGCTGCTCATTTGAGCGTTTCACCCCGAAATTCGTCTTCAGACTCTTCACGACTTTAGTGAGGATTTTGGCCTTCCTTCTATTTGGTTTCCTATACGGCCCATGCTTTGCGTCATAATCCGACTTGAGCAAGATGTCCACCATCTCCGCCATCTCGGCAAAAGACATATTCGATGCCTTGAATCTCCTCCTTGATCGTGACGTTTCCTCGGTCTCCGGGGTTGTCTCCTCCTCGTTAGTTGCGGAATTATCAGACACCTGCTGTAACTCCGCCATATCTGTCTGCGCGCCGAAAGAGAAGGGGCGGGGAAAATATGTTAGTTAGAACGTCATGAGCGGGCGACGTGTGCGGAGCGACGTGTTCGAATTTTGACGCATGCGTGGTGTGTATATAGCAAACACACATGTGACTATAGTACGTTCGGTGTGCGGAGAGAGGAGTTCAAGTGACGGACGTGCGAACGAAGGTATGTGATTTTGTGACTTGGACAAATTGTTGGCCTATACTGTTTTGAGAATGTTGTAGGATATATATGGTGACTACGATGTTAAGGAGGTTAGACTGTTTGCCTCACATTAGTTATATATTATTTCTTAAACTTGCAGATACAATATGAATGTCTTTATTAGCGACAAAGAGTTCCTGGCGGAATTTATTGACCGGGTAAGGGAGCTGCCCGCTCTGTGGGAGATGAAAAACCCCATCCATAAAAAAAGAGGGGTGAGAAAAGCAGCGCTGGAGAAGCTGCTCCCATTTGTGCAGACCAAGGTGCCCACAGCCACAGCAAAACAAGTGGACACTAAAATTGGGAGCTTGAGAGGCACCTACAGGACTGAACGCTCTAAGGTCCTGGCTTCTCAGAGGTCAGGAGCAGCAGCAGATGATGTGTATGTCCCGAATTTGTGGTACTACAGCAGGATGTCCTTCCTGGATGACCACATTGAGGCAAGGCCATCACTCTCCACTCTTCCCCCCAGACTTCCCTGCAGCCAACCTGAGCCTTCTCTGGAGCAAGAGGAGGCAGCCATCCTGGATGATCCTGATTTGGCCATCTGGAGCCAGGTATAGTATTAAATGAAATTGCATTGGGATAAAATTAATGTTTGACAAATATGTCAAGATGAGAAACATACAATATTTTGGGTTCCACAAGTGAAATCAAGATCTCGAGACATTCGTCTGCACTTAATTGGGTGCTAAATAGTCAATCTGATGTAGGTGTAAATTAGAAAAAATGAATTCTGGATTTACATTCTAATTGCTTCAATCATGTTTATAAAGTTTGATGCAAAGATTAAACCAACATATTAAACTATGTCCCTTTTTCATACACAGGATGAAATCAACCAGGAGGAGGGTCTGGAAACTGTCAGGCAGGAGGAGGAAGGGCCCAGTGGCAGCCAGGAGGTGGCAGGGCCCAGTGGCAGCCAGGAGGTGGCAGGGCCCAGTGGCAGCCAGGAGGTGGCAGGGCCCAGTGGCAGCCAGGAGGTGGCAGGGCAAAGGAGAAGCACCAGATCCCAGGTGCCTCCCATCAGGCTTCCCAAAAGAGGCAGGAGGGGCAGGACCACCAGTGAGGCAGCAATGGCCCTTATTAAAGAGGCCCATGCCACCCTCAAAGAGCCCACATCCCCTGAAGAGGCCATTGCCGGCCTAGTGGAGGCAAAGTTCAAGGTGATGAGCATGGAGCAACGCCTCCTATGCGAGCCCCTGCTCATCACCTTGCTCAACAAGGGGGTGATGGAAAAAATTACCCCCAATACCGCCATTTGTGAGGTGGCACAACTGTCCCAACCTCAACCTCCTCCTCCACCTCCACATTCTTCTTCTGCCCCACCCCCTTCTCCTCCACCTCCACCTTGTTCTTCCGCCCCACCCCCTTCTCCTCCACCTCCACCTTGTTCTTCCGCCCCACCCCCTTCTCCTCCACCTCCACCTTGTTCTTCTGCGCCACCCCCTTCTCCTCCACCTCCTCCTCCTCCTGACAGGAGTACCCCTCCAGTGGCCCAGCCTCCAGCCAAACGAAGAAGGAAGGCTGCAGGGAAGGCTTCAGGAAAGGTTGCAGGGAAGGTTGCCAGGAAGACGAGGAAGTGATGGCCTTGCTTCATTGTGGTCGGACAGAAGGCAGCCTGTTGTAGTACCACACACTTGAGACATATATATCACCTGCTGCTGTTCCTGACCTCTTGGAGGCCAGCATCAGATTGTGTTCAGAAATGTTGGCCTTCTCAAGCTCCCAATTTTAGTGTCCACACAGGGTTGCTGTGTGCTCTGGGGTCCCTGGGATGCACAAATGGCAGCAGCTTCTCCAGCGCTGCCTTCTCTTTATTTTAGTTCAAACATGAATAAATGTTATTTTTCTTTAAGTTCATACTTGACTATGTGTATTTGTAAAAATGTAAAATCTAGCTTTGGAGTAAGCAGATACATTTGACTGACCGAAAAAGGGACAGATAACAACCCCCCAAAAAAATAACGAAATCGTATTTCCCAAAAAAGTGTGTCAAATTTAAATAATATATATTAAAAGATTCAATGGGAGATCACTACCAAAACATTGCGAAATTACAATTAACATCAGTTAGAAAAATAATTTTTTTTTTAATATTCCTAAAAACTTGCACGATATAATACACATAAATCTTCTTAAGAGCAACAAGAAAAATGTTAAAAAAACATAGTCATAACTCTGTGTGAATATCAGCAGCAAAAGAAGTTCATTCGTTTGGATTAATGTCACATTCTAACGAAGATTTCAATGCACAACATTTAAATGATGCAAAAATTTGGAGCGTGACGAATGTGCTATCTCCATTACGAAGGCTTGTTTTACCAGAAGATGCGCTCCCGTCTCATAGTTGCTTGTGAGCATGCGCGCTTTTGGAAGAGTCGTAAAAGCATACACACGAACCATTTTCTCGTCACAAAACAGGCCGACGAGAATCACGACGAGGAAATCTGGAATCCTGACAAGAAAATAGAGAGCAGGTTCTCTATTTTCTCGTCGAGATTCACGGAAATTTTCTCGTCGTAAAACCATACACACAAACGGTTTTCTCGACAAAAAAGCTCACGCGGCACTTTTCTTGCCGGTTTTGGACGAGAAACTCGGTCGTGTGTAAGAGGCATCAGAGTGGCTTCATTCTATGGAGGAGTAATAGAACCACCCTTGGATGGCAAAATTGTTAATCTGGGGAGAGAGTAGTCTTAGATACAATAACAGATTTAGATGTACCTGACTAAAGCCAAACTCTAGCGAAGGCCTCGTACACACGACCGAGTTTCTCGGCAAGAACCAGCAAGAAACTTGCTGGCAGAGATGTCTTGCCGAGAAACTCGTTCGTGTGTATGGTTTCTCGTCAAGAAAAGCGACAAGTAATCTCGACGAGAAAATAGAGAACCTGCTCTCTATTTTCTCGTCGAGATTCTCGTCGGCATGTTTCTCGACGAGAAAAGTGAGTGTGTGTACACTTACCTGTCCTCCCGGAAGCCCGCGCATGTTCGAAATGAATTTGACGCATGCGCGGTAGCTTCCTAGGCATAGGTAGGGTATACCAAGATGGCGGCAACGGCATCGAATGTGACGAGTGCATGCTGGTCGTAGTCGATGACGTCACCGCATACGCTCCATTCAAAGAACCGCGGGTTCTTTGAATCGAGCGTGTGTACACTCGGCCGGGACAAGTTTCTTGTCCAAGAATCTCGTCGAAAAAAACAACATGTTTTTTTCGACGAGAATCTCGGCCGTGTGTACGAGGCTTAACAGTTTTTTTTAGCAGTTAGAGCAACAGTTTTTTTTTCCTTTTGGGATTTTTTTTTTACAATAATGAATGAAAGCTGACCATTTTAAGCACCCCTGTCAGGGAGTAGATGAGACTGCCATGTGTCTTCTGTAATAAAATAAACATATCTGTCTGTTCGCAGTCGTTTTTACAATGTACCCTAAGTGCTGCATGTGCTGCTGACCAACAAAAACAGCCAAAGACCCAGCACCAAGATGAAGATGAGGAGAAGATGCAGGCACCAGCGAGGAACCTTGCAGACATTGGACAGTTGGTGGAGAGGTGTGTATTTGAAGATTTAGTTCTGCGTTAAAGGCAAAGATCACCTTTGGGAACATGTTACAAGCTCCCCCTACCCTTGTGGCAACAGTACTGTGGCAGCAGCGGCATCATTCAGACACACAGCTCCATGTGTCTGAATGAACTACAATCACCTACATCCTTAGTGGCTGTCAGCTTCTAGTTCTCAATGAACTGTGGAGTACCGTGGTAATTAATTGAGGGTTTCTGTCAGAGAATATCAGCTTACCCATATGTGATGTACGGGTTACCCAATACACTGACAGGTCTGCAGAAGACCTGCATGGCATCAGCGATCTGCTGATCGCTGGTGCAATGCTTTTCAGGCTCCTGCAACAAAAAACTATAAATGTTCATTTTTTTACATGAAAACAAAATGTGCATTTTATATATATATATATATATATATATATATATATTCTTTTTTTAAAAGTGAACTTATCCTTTAAAGAAAGATGAAATAAACAGACTTACTGCCCAGATTGCTAGGTGAAAACAGGAAATAGCCCAAGAAAATTAATTGAATGCAGCCACCACATTTTAAATCAGGAAGCTGCCGTAAAAATAATTTTTACTTTTGAGTGTAGATATCCTTTAAATCCAAGATCAAAAAGGAAAGTAGCGGAAAGTATCACATGATTGACTCAAAATATCTAATGATAGACACACTCATAGATGGTAATATTGCAGTAAGAACATAATACAACATTTGCTTTTGCTACTTTTTGGTTTTTCAAGAACTGAACAAAAGACTTCTAGCATCCAAGAAAGTGACTTTGTACAGCAAAATTATAAGAGTACTGAAAACCTTTGAACAAATAATCAGAAGCCCTGATGACATACAAGATAAATGATAAAGGCATTCCTGGTTCTCTCTAGACAAGGACAAGTAAATGTAAATCTCAAAGGCCAGCCACAAGGGAAAACTAAAGAAGCAGAGCAGAAACCACTGATCCCTCTGTAACTATATACAAAGGTTTAGGTACAAAACATCAGCCAACATAATATAGGACTTTGAATGTATTGATTTCTAACTGGACTAACTATAGAAAATATCAGTATATAAAAACTTCCCAAATATCAAGATAAAGGAACTAAAAGACTTCGTAAAGAAATGTACAGCCTTCATGATAAGGAACAACTGTTTATGCTTTGGACTTTTACATGTTCTATTTTGTCAGCTATCAAGCACAGGCAGCTTTTTACAAACTGAAGCGGAATGTTCACAAAATCTATGAATACATAAACCAAGCCTTTGTTACCTTTCTGAGCTCTTGTGTAAAGTCAATACAATGAGTAAACAGGTATCCTCATGATGAAGCCTTAATTTGTTTATTCCTTGGTGCTATCAACTGTAAGGTTAAAATGCACCTTGTGTACCAATCAGTTCTGTTAAACGGTCCGTGTGACAAATTCATGCTGACATATCATTGTTTTTTGGAATTGTTTTTCCAGTTTGGGACACCACATGCTTCTGTGATTCAATTTTAGACCTGTTAACTCCAGAGACAGCTGTGAATCTATTTTCATCTAAATGCTATTGGCAATTCATCAGTGTGGTAAACAAACCTGCTATACCAAGAGTTTTAAGATATATGGGATTTGTTTAAAAATCCCAAAACATGTTTTTGTTAAGAAATATTATAAAAATATAGTTATTCAATTATAAGGTGGACCCTTCATGATTTAAACGTCAATGTTACTTATTTTAAAAAAGAATATCCATTACCATCATTTGCATATACATTGTCCACATAGCCTAACCCCGGTAATTGAGAAACACAACCATTTATAAAAAAAAAAAAACTTGTGTCTTGAAATTTGCATGGCTTTAACAGTCAAGCATATATGGGGAAAAAAATAAATAAATACATGACCTATCCACCTATCAGCAAGTCATATATATCATTAATATAGTAAGGACAAAAACAAACAGCACCTCTAAGCTTCTGAAACTGAGACAATATTGTTAACATGTACTTACGGTATATACTCGAGTATAAGCCAAAGTTTTTCAGCACATTTTTTTGTGCTGAATATGCCCCCCTCGGCTTATACTCCAGTCTGTGTCCATATTCAACTTTGTGCGCCTGATCCCGGCCAGCATTAAGTCTGGACCCCACCTTGGCACACATGTAGCCCCACTATGCCTCTACATGTGTGCAAAGTTTGTTGTCCGGGGGATCTACAGCCGGGGAGCACTGATTTTTCAAAGTCGGGCTCCCCTTCCATAGACTCCCATGTTAAACAGTAATTTCTCTGGTGATTTTGGGGAACCGGTACTGGCCGGCCCTATGTCCCCTGGACCCCAATCTTTGCACACATGTAGCCCCTCTCTTCATCTATAAGTGTGCAAAGTTTGTTGTCCAGGGAACCTATGGCTGGGGAGCACTGATTTTTCAAATCTGTCCATAGACTCCCATGTTAAACATCAGTCTAGTCACACAGCGTCGGAGATCAGGTAGGGAGATTGGGCACAGTGAGGCATGGACACAGTGAGGCATGGGCACAGTAAGGCACAGTGAGGCATGGACACAGTGAGGCACAGTGAGGCAGGCACATGAACACAGTGAGGCAAAGTGAGGCACAGTGAGGCATGCAGATGGACACCCTAGGCTTATACTCGAGTCAATACGTTTTTTGTGGTAAAATTAGGCGCCTCGGCTTATATTCGGGTCGGCTTATACTCAAGTATACACAGGTATTTATAAGTTAAGAGGTCCCAACCTGCTTTACATTGGAAACTATAGACAAAATATTATGCTTTTTCTTGTACATGAATTTAAACTCCAGGCAGAATAAAAAAGCAACCTATTAATGCAGGTTCTGTATACAATAATTAAAAAATCATTAACATACACTGTAACTAGTCAATACTTTTTTTTGGGTGGTGAGGGGTTAGAAAACCACTGTCAAATTGTTATTGCTGTCTTTGTTCCCTTTAGGGAGATTCACTCCTTCTAATTGTCCTGATCACTAGAATAATTTGGAATAAAAATTAGGCATATTCAAAATTTTGAGTTGTCTCCAGAACAGAAATAGAGGGGAAGTCTTCCAATGGGGACATTTGTTTTCATGACAACTGTCTAAGAGGGGGTTTCGTTCAGACTAAAAAGATATCCTCTCACTTCCTTTTTAGTCTACAGGGCAGAAGGGTGAAATTAAATCTCCCTAAGGAGATAAAAATGACAAAAAAAAAACAAAACACTGACAGCAGTTTTAAGCTTTCCCTAACCCCCCTAACCTTAATGAAAAAAAGTGTGTTTTTAAAAGCAGCCAGTGTAAGTACTGGTAAGTACCTGCATTTTACCTTGAATAAGCTTTTTGAAATGCCCATTGGTTTCATAGAAATGCTGTTTTCTGAGGGATTGACGAATGGGATTGTTGGTCCCATGGCCAACTACCATTTTCTTGGAGAATTTTCTGCCATGGGTTTTTCGTTAGCAAGCTTTTGCTTTCATCAGCATAGCCCTAATGCTGCGTACACACGGTCGGAATTTTCGACGGACTTAGATAGAGGGCAGATTCTCTATTTTTCCGTCGGAAATTCAGACTGAGTTTTGCCCAGTCAAAAGTCCTGCCGTGTGTACGCGGCATTAGAGTCATGTTAGGACATAAAAATTTCTCTATTATAGTAAGGTTTTCTTCCCTAGGGGGGTCAAAATTTGAAACCCCCCCATACACACACACACACATACATTTCATGTGTTATCTATTATACTACATTACATAGTGACTACCACCCATAGTTTACTTTAGCATAGAACTAAAAATCTGTTTAGTGTGGCCCTGCTCCCCTATCTCAAAACACTGCAAAAGAAAAAAAAGAAGAAAAGATGCCGTGGGGAAAAACAATAGTTAAAACACTAAGCTTACTTCTGTTTACACCCATGGTACCTAGGCAAATGTAACATAATCATTCTTTGGCCAAGTTACTGGGGAATAGGGATAAACCGAAATTGTGCACAAAGATTCCACTGCAAAGTACCGTAGCATCACTCAACTGCTTCCTTTAAATAAGTAAACTTTGCATGGAGTGCAAGGTTCAATTTAAATCCTTACCCACTGTGTAAAAAACTAAATAAATTATATTGAATTAAGATTTTAGCAAGCAGGAGGTAATCAGGGGATGCTGAGAACCTTGTCTTTGCCACCACCTAGGACACCTATCACAGTACAATAATAGTGGAAATATTGAACGTGTCCACAATAGGAAAAGTTTGCACTGATTTTTATATTTTTTTATTTGTAAACCACTACAGGTGTGACAGAGCAAGAAAAGTCTTGCAAGAAATTGTATATTCTTATTCCACCTTGCAAACTTGCTTGTGTTTATTCACCATCTAGAAAAAAAAAACTGTTGAATATAAATAAATAAATACCGTATTTATCGGCGTATAACACGCACCGGCGTATAACACGCACCCCAAGTTTAGGAGGGAATCTTAAGGAAAAAAACTTTTAGGAGGGAAATTCAAGGAAAAAAAACTTACATTTAAATGCAGCATGCAGCCTTGCCCAGTGTCCATCTGCAGCCTTGCCCAGTGTCCATCTGTCCATCTGCAGCCTTGCCCAGTGTCCATCTGTCCATCTGCAGCCTTGCCCAGTGTCCATCTGTCCATCTGCAGCCTTGCCCAGTGTCCATCTGTCCATCTGCAGCCTTGCCCAGTGTCCATCTGTCCATCTGCAGCCTTGCCCAGTGTCCATCTGCAGCCTTTTCCAGTGTCCATCTGTCCATCTGCAGCCTTGCCCAGTGTCCATCTGTCCATCTGCAGCCTTGCCCAGTGTCCATCTGTCCATCTGCAGCCTTGCCCAGTGTCCATCTGCAGCCTTGCCCAGTGTCCATCTGTCCATCTGCAGCCTTGCCCAGTGTCCATCTGTCCATCTGCAGCCTTGCCCAGTGTCCATCTGTCCATCTGCAGCCTTGCCCAGTGCCTTTGCGATCGTGTCAGTCCCGGTGTTTTTTTAAATTTGGCGCCGATTTCTGTGGAGAGGAGCGAGCGGGGCCGAGTGTACTTCGGCTAGACTCGGCTCCTCTCGCAGTCCCGCCCATCTCCACTGACTGCGCTGCTGACGGAGAAAGCCGAGTGTACTTCGGCTAGACTCGGCTCTGCTCACAGTCACACGCAGGACTGCGAGAGGAGCCGAGACTAGCCGAAGTACACTCGGCTTTCTCTATGTCAGCGGCGCAGTCAGAGATGGGCGGGACTGCGAGAGGAGCCGAGTAAAGCCGATTGTACTTCGGCTTCGGCTCCGCTCGCTCCTCTCGCTCGTTTTCAGCAGGGGAATTCGACGGAGTATCGGCGTATAACACGCACCCACGATTTTCCCCTGATTTTAAGGGGAAAAAAGTGAGTGTTATACGCTGATAAATACGGTAGTTCAAAAATAACAGTACTATAGTACCAATAAAAACACTTATTATTAGAGCAATTGAAATATAGCTTTTATGCCCAACAGAAAACCACAGCATGGAAAATTATAATGCGTCACTTCATAATAGCTGTTTTATAGTCTTGTACGTACTTGTACTTCAAGTAAAAGCATGCAACTAAAAGTGCACTTGTCATATAACTCTATTAAAATAGATAAAACCCAGATTATTGGCAATTATCTGTAAAATGAAGATGGACTACAGCATAAAGTAATCAGCATCATGTTACTTAGATGACAACTGTGCAGTGCTCTGTAATTAGATCATTGCATTATATTATGTTTTAAAGATAAATTTTTCTTTGTTATGCATGTAGTTATTAAACTGAAATACATACTGCTTTTTTTATTGCGTGCAAGACCGATGGAGCCGCTGGTCAAATCTGTTAGGTCCAACCCAAAAAATAATGGGATACTAATAAGCACATTAAATTGGCTTCTCTGCAGACTTTAATAGTTTTTATTCCCCATCCCCGGTCCAATTAACTCTTAAGCAGAAATTCAAAATGTTTTACATATATTTATAGAATCTCACTGGTAATTCACTGCATTACAATAAACACTTGAAATTGCAATATCAGAGTAGTAAACCTGGTATAAAATATTATGCAACATTCAGCAACCTCAGTCTTGAAAAAATATAGAACCAGTCACAGGTTTGATTTTATTACTTTTTTTTAGAGGTAAAGAGCAAAATTATGTATAATTTAACAATCCTTCCCTACTACTGTATTCTGTAACGTTTATTGAGAAGGGTCTTTTTATTGTAACACATTGTTGTGTAACCGTACTGTCTCCCTCTATTTTGTAAAGTGATGTGCAAACTGTTGGAACTATAAAAATTTGGAATAATAATAATAATAAAAAAAATAATAATAAGTGTAGCCCTCCAGCCCAGATATCTAAGCAGACATTCACAGACTCCTGCAGAAATCAGCTGTGTGCTGTGTACATCACTGGGCAGGTGCCTGAAGAAAATGGGAAATAAAATCAGGCTTATAGACTATATAGACTTTATACTATAAATAGGCTCAATCTCTTCTTAAAAATAGAAGTGTGGCCAAACATGTCTTGGCTATAGTTCTCTTTTAGGACACCAGAGTACGTTTACTAATGTTGTATATTCCTGTGATCAAGAGTCAGCTGATAGCGGACTATTTACCATCCGTGTTCAGGAAGCATCCAGCCATTATTGTTGTGATTCTCCTGGCTACCTGATTTACAGCTGGTTTTGCCCTTTAGCAAATGGCTGAGAGACACTTCAAATAAACCAAGAACTGACTTTTTTCTGTAACCACGTACATCTTTTTTTCTTGACCCAATTTTTGGTGCAATGTGGCTATGGTCCTTTTTGAATGTGGCACACAAGTTTCTTGCTTTTTCAAGTGCTGATGTTGGGAGGTATGCAGATTTGAGTTCAAAACACCCAAGTGACCATTTCGTTATTCTCACTTTTTCGCACAACCACTGTTATTGACTGAATTATTAACTATAGGGCGCATTCACACCAGCAGCCCATTTTACAACATAGTGGTTGGAGTGTGCTGCACTGATTACAATGCATTGCACTGTTTATTTTTATTTTTTATTCTTTTATTCAACTTTATTGAATTGACATTTTACTCATCTTTATTTAATGTGGTGCATTTGCCTTGCCAGCGTTGACTGTGTTAAGCAAGGCTTACTAGTGCAAATCAATGTATTATAGTGCAAATAGGTTCTAAAGCAAGGCAGTTGGTTCTGTTAAGATTTACATATTGTTTATGCAGTTAAAATATTGATTTATTTAGTTTTAAATAGGAGCATCTGTCATATTTCAGATTTTGCCTTGTGCTGTGTCAGTAATTTTGGTATGTTTTGTCAGTAAAAATGTATGGGGGAGGTTGGCAACCCTGACACTAAGAGGTTGATTTACTAAACGCAAATAGATTGTGCAGTTTGCAAAGTGCAGTTGCCCCACAGCTTTGTAAATTAGGTAAAGCTTTACTTTGCAAAGAATACCTAATCACATGCAAGGAAAATTAAAAAACAGCATTTTTGCTTGCATGTGATTGGATGATGGAAGTCAGCAGAGCTTCTACTCATTTACTAAACTCTGGAGCAACTGCTCTTGCAGAGTGCAACTGCACTTTGCAAAATGTAGTCTATTTTCCTTTAGTAAATCAACACCTAAGGATCATTGAATTCATAGAGTTAGGCCTTTTTGGTCCCAGATGCCTTTATTTCATTCACATTTGATCTCCCAAATATTCGTAATCACAAACGGTGCTTATTGGGCGTCTTTGAATATTTGGATCTTAGTGCCACACAAAAACACTTTATATGAATTCTATATTATGCCAGGAAAATAGTGGCATTCCAATGGATGCACCCAGAACCCCTACATATTACTATGTTGAAAAGTCAAATTAATCAAAATTTGCCTCTATTTAAACTAAGCTTGGTTAGAGTGCCTCGTTAGATAGTCAAGATACACGTGACTCACTTTTGTCCCTGATTACTGACCGAGCACTTTAGTAAACCCTGCCTTTTATGTTGTTCCAGTGTATAAACTGAGTAAAAATCAAAAGACACAGGTATAATAGTACAAAAATGGATAATAGACTGGTGCTATACCAATTGACCAAACATAACAGTTAAAATTCAGTAATATTTATTACAAATCCATTTGAAAAATGGTCGGAGGACCCAGTGTTCATGCACATGCACACACACAGAGAGTCTTAGCCCAAATGGGCTTTTTCTGTTTTGTGACACTTTGGCTCCCCCCACTGGATCGCTTAGTTTATGATCTTTTTTTTTTATTTTGGCTGGCATACCTCCTCTGCGGTGATCCACAATCTTTCCTATGCTCCTTGCTGGCTCATGATGAAGCCTCTTCCATCTCAGTGCTGCTTCCCTAGTGTGGATCTGGTTATGGAGTGAATGATCTGTGTTATCCTGTATACATTTTCCTGAAGAAGCCATGCGGCAAAACATGTAGAAGAAAATGCATAAAGGACCCTGCCAATACCCTCACAATAATTATAGAGGATTTTTTTTACCAGTTCAGCTCTTTCGACGTTGAAAGAGGGAACCTTTGATCACAGGTAGATGGCTGCAGTAGCAGCCATCAGCCTGTGTGGGTTTTGTAGAGCCAGTGACCGGCTTCAAAGTGAAAGTGATGTAGCAGCTCCATAGCTGCCGACCACTTTCAAAGAGCTGACCGTGCGGTGTCCCCCCCCTCTCGCTGGCGGCCTGCCCTCCTCCTGTGGTTCCTGGCTTACCGATACCCTGGAACACCTCCACCATCTGGGGGAGAGAGACTGCAGTGAGACTGAGACAAATCCATACCTCAATCTCATCTGCAAACAATGAAACCAGAAGGCATGTCACTTCTGGTTTCATATGCACACTGTCCTGGCTGGTACAGCCAGGGGACATCTCTAACCAAGCTGATCTGTGTTTGGTTAGATGGTGTGAAGGGCAGGGGAGACATTGGGGTCTATTAGACCCTTAATGTCTCCAAAAAGAGTACCTGTCACCTGCTCAATGCTATCACAAAGGGGTTTAGTAACCCCTTGTGATAGCAATCACATAAAAAAAAAATGATAATAAAATATATAAAAACAAAAAAAAAGAAAATTCCCAAAACCCCTGTTGCCCCGCACACCTACATAAATGCAAACGCAAGCCCAGGACGCGTATACGTATGTAAACCACAGTTGCACCACACATCTGACATATCGCCGCAAACGTCAGAGTGAGAACAATAATTCTAGCACAAGACTTCCTAGTTACCTCTAAATTCATGAGCTATAACGGCTTTTAAACATCGCTTATTGGGTTATTTGGGCACCATAGTTTTTGGCAATATCGCAGGTGCACGCTATTTTAAAACATGGAACACTAGGTATCTATTTACTCGATGTAACCTCATCTTTTATATTTAAACCAAAAATGGGTAATATATGGTGTGATTTTGCACTAAAATTAATTTTAAAATATTTTTCCTATAAAATTTGCGAAATTTTCAACTTTCACCTTTTTATTCTACAGGGCCTCTGCTTTCAGAAAATATATGATGATCTGGGGATTTATGTGATTTTATTGCGATGTATGTATGCAACTAAGAAAGAAAATTGCTCTGGAGCTGAATTGGTTATTAACAATAATTAACATTTTTGTGGAATTTTTCTATGGATGTTAAAATGGATTTATAATAAATATTACTAAATTTTAGGTTTGGTCAATTGGTGTAGCACCTTTAAAATCCCACTCCTACCTAATATCCATTTTTGCACTAGACAATTTAATAGATGTGGTGCTGCTAAAACTCAATCCTTTCACCCGCATACATACTTTGATTAAGACACGGGAAAAGTTTGCTCTATGATAAGTGTTTTTTTTGCTTTGTTTATATGTTTTATTTGATTTAGATGGCAGGGGAAAACAGTCATGATCTGGCAAGTTCTTTCATACTTTTACATGATGCTACCTTGGTTTTGTTTTCCTCCATAATTTGGGGATAGGATTGTTTTTTTTACAATTATCACTTGATTGTATATGTCACCTACAGTATTCTTTGCACAGCTGGTTTATCATTTCATATACAGTATATGCTGTACTTTTCTCATGAAGTTTGACTAGATACTACTTCATTTGATAATACTGTCAACTACTTGATGTACCACAACTTTGCATTGTGAATGTACAGTTTCTCACAAAAGTGAGTACACCCCTCACATTTTTGTAAATATTTTATTATATATTTTCATGTGACAACCCTGAAGAAATAACACTTTGCTACAATGTAAAGTAGTGAGTGTAAAGCTTGTATTACAGTGTAAATTTGCTGTGCCCTCAAAATAATAATAATAATAATAATAATAATAATAATAATAAAAAATTCAACACACAGCCATTAATGTCTAAACCGCTGACAACAAAAGAGATTATACCACCAAGTGAAAATGTCCAAATTGGGCCTAATTAGCCATTTTCCAGAACAGGCCTCGCCATGGTCGACCAAAGAAGTTGAGTGCACGTGCTCAGCATCATATCCAGAGGTTATCTTTGGGAAATAGTCGTATGAGTGCTGCCAGCATTGCTGCAGAGGTTGGAGGGGTGGGGGGTCAGCCTGTCAATGCTCAGACCAGACGCTGCACACTGTATCAAATTGGTCTGCATGGCTGTCGTCCCAGAGGGAAGCCTCTTCTAAAAATGATGCAGAAGAAAGCCCCCAAACAGTTTGCTGAAGACAAGCAGACTAAGGACATGGATTACTGGAACCATGTTCTGTGGTCTGATGAGACCCAGATAAACTTATTTGGTTCAGATGGGGTCAAGCGTGTGTGGCAGCAACCAGGTGAGGAGTACAAAGACAAGTGTGCCTTGCCTACAGTCAAGCAAGGTGGTGGGAGTGTCATGGTCTGAGGCTGCATGAGTGCTGCTGGCACTAGGGAGCTACAGTTCATTGAGGGAACCATGAATGCCAACATGTACTGTGACATACTGAAGCAGAACATGATCCTGTTCTTTTGGAGACTGGGCCGCAGGGCAGTATTCCAACATGATAACGACACCAAACACACCTCCAAGACGAACCACTGCCTTGCTAAAGAAGCTGAGAGTAAAGGTGATGGACTGGCTAAGCATGTCTCCAGACCTAAACCCTATTGAGCATCTGTGGGGCATCCTTAAATGGAAGGTGGAGGGGCGCAAGGTCTCTAACATCCACCAGCTCTGTGATATCGTCATGGAAGAGTAGAAGAGAACTCCAGTGGCAACCTGTGAAGCTCTGGTGAACTCCATGCCCAAGAGGGTTAAGGCAGTGCTGGAAATTAGCAGTGTTGTCACATGAAAAGATATAATAAAATATTTACAAAAATGTAAGGGGTGTACTCACTTTTGTGAGATACTATATATATATGTATTTTCGTGCATATACAATAAAACAAGTAAAAAATAAAGGTTTTATGGAATTTAAATTGTAAGACTGACAACTAGAGTTGAGCGGACACCTGGATGTTCGGGTTCGACGGGTTCGGCCGAACTTTGGAAAAAAGTTCGGGTTCGGGACCGAACTTTAACCCGAACCCGGACCCGAACCCGAACCCCATTGAAGTCAATGGGGACCCGGACTTCTAAGGACTAAAAAGGCTCTAAAAAAGTAATGGAAAGGGCTAGAGGGCTGCAAATGGCAGCAAAATGTTGTTAAGAGCATGGCAAGTGCTCTGCAAACAAATGTGGATAGGGAAATAACTTAAAATAACATTAAAAAAAATAAAAAAAAAAAAAATGCTGGAGGCCCCCTTTTCAGCAGAAGAGGTACAGGAAGTCATTAAGAACCTCAGAAACTCAACGGCACGATGCCACACATATGGTGGGAATGCCCCAGAATACGCCCTTTCTGGAATAAATTATTCAATTTAATGGATAAGCTAGTGGGAAAATAAAATACTTTGAAATAAAAATGTAGCGGGGTGCTAAATTTAAGGGAAGTGTTTGAGTGGTAAATAGGCTCAAACACCCTAATTCTGTAGGATTCATGGACCATTTTGTCCTCGGGGGACAGTATTGGTGTGCAGTTCCCTGCGGCCTACAGGTGGCGCTGCCATGGTAGGCTAGGGTTGAACCGCTGATACAGTGCTGTGCCTTTTGTGTCCCCTCTTGGCAGTAGTACAGCGGGGCGGGGAACCTGCTGTGCATGCCGGGAGAGCATATAAAAGGGGCAGACCTTTGGCCTGGGGGCTGATGTCCAGTGGGGTCCACGCCCAGGTGCCTTCGGCCTGGGTGCATGTGTTCCTGTTCCATCTCGGGTACCTTTATCCCGGGGTGAGGTACTATCCTGGAGTTCCTGCTGCCCTGGGTATGGAGGCCTAGGTGCGGGAGTAAAGCCTGGAGTCCAGAGCCTTCGTCTGGAGTCCGCTAAGGGTCGAGGAGTCTTAGGGTGCCGCCTCGTGTAGGGGACCATGTTCCAGGGAAGGGAGGATCATTCTGATGGACCGATGCGGGAGTCACGGTGAAGGAAGGGTCTGTTGACTCCCTGGAGAGATGTCTGCCCCTTGATATGGGCTAGGTTCGTAGAAGGAGAAGCTCAAGGTCATCTTGACTGTATCAGAGGCCTTATTCACCCGGCCCGTGGCAGGGGCCTTATACACCCTGGTCTGTGGCAGAGACCAAAGTTCTCCAGGTCCGTGGCAGGGGCCTTGTACACCCGGTCTGTGGCAGAGACCAACCTCAAGGTCTGTGGCAGAGACCGTGCACCTAAAACTGTTTGAGAAACCTAAGCAGTGAAGTGAATGTGCTACGTTTGTGCCTGGGCCTCCTCCACACCTTAAGCTGTCCTGTTTCTTTGCTCTAACCTTTTCTATCCGAGTAGAGTTTATTTTGCCATGAGAGAATAAGAGTTGTAATTTCAGCTGGTGTGGACATTGACTTTACTGGGAATTAAAGGACTTGCCTCTACCTACAGTAGAGGTGAGAATCATCCTCTGGAGGAGTTTTGACTCTGGCTGTGGACACGGCCCGTCAAGTACACCGCTCAACCTCTTTATATAGGAGGGTACGGGCTGGTAGTGCGGTGTGCTTTTCTCCCTCCTGCGAGGAGCCAACAACATAAAATAAAATAAAAATGATAATCTTGACCTAGGAGGACGAGGTCCATATGGAGTAGGAGGTTGAGGTGGCGGTGGATGTGGCTGTGTAGGTGGAAGCGGCGGTGGAGGAGGACGAGGTAGCCAACACTGGTTCAAAAATACAACAATGGCTGGGTAAGGCCGATGATGTGTCGAATTCTGTCCCCCGTCAAATAGTGTCCACCCTGTACTGTGCTCAGTATGTAGGACAAGGGGATTTAGAAAATCTCCCAAGACGAACGGCGCCTGCGTGGTGAGTTCAGGTGAAGGCCACACCATCCGTGGTTCAAGCCGAGCCAAGTGAGGCCGTGCCCGAAGCGTGGTGATCGAACCGAGCCCGTGAGGGGCCCTGTTACTATGTGCTACCGTATGTCCACTTGGATGGTGGGGCTTGAACCTGCACTCACAGCGCAAGCGCCGTTCATCTTCGGAGATTTTGTGAATCTCCTTGTCCTCTGTACTGCGCAAGCGCTGCGCCTTCGCAGTATGGGCCGGACACAATCCGATGGCCGGACAGTTTTTGTCACAACACCGGTATACATGTCTATTCTGCACAAGGTACGGACAAGTCCTCTGGGATTCACGCCATTTTAATGAACGTGAGCTTGTCCACATTGGCTCTGGACAGGCGGCTGCGCTTGTCTGTGATAACGCCCCCTGCCGTGCTAAATACACGTTCAGATAATACACTGGCTGCAGGGCAGGCCAGCACCTCCAAGGCATAAAGGGCAAGCTCAGGCCATGTGCCCAATTTGGAGACCCAGAAGTTAAAGGGGGCAGACCCGTCATCCAGTACGTGTAGGCCTGTGGACACATACTGCTCAACCATGTTGTTTTTTAGTATAGCACAGTAGAAGAAAACTATATAGAAATTGTTTATTTCACACACCTCCAAATATGTACAACACACTGCAAACTATTTTTTGTGCCCCTAAACGGCGTTTTTTGGAAGAGCAGAACACACCCACAGTACGTAACCGCTGAATCGCACAGCTACAGAACTGCAGAAAATGCTATTCAAAAAAAAATTTTGTTTTTTTAGTATAGCACAGTAGGAGAAAACTATATAGAAATTGTTTATTTCACACACCTCCAAATATGTATAACACACTGCAAACTATTTTTTGTGCCCCTAAACTGCGTTTTTTGGAAGAGCAGAACACACCCACAGTACGTAACCGCTGAATTGCACAGCTACAGAACTGCAGAAAATGCTATTCAAATTTTTTTTAGTTTTTTTAGTATAGCACAGTAGGAGAAAACTATATAGAAATTGTTTATTTCACACACCTCCACATATGTATAACACACTGCAAACTATTTTTTGTGGCCCTGAATGGCTCTTTTTGCAAGCATACATTAAAGTGAAAATTTTTTTATTTTATTTTTTTGCCCTAAACTGGTCTTTTTTTGCACGAGCAAAATAAAATGCAAATTTTTTTTTTTTTTTTGCCCTATGGGTCTTTTGGAAAAGAGCACAATAAAGTGCCTTTTTTTTTCCCCCCTAAATGGATCTTTTTCAAAGAGCAGAATACACCTACAGTATCGAAAGGGTGTATCTCTCAACGTAATATGCAGTGCTGGTGCACTGAGCTTGCAGATAAAAGTTAGATTTTCTCTGTCACTGGGCTCATGGCAGTGTAAAAATACTGTGCACTGCAACACAAACAGGTAAACCTATGCAGATCGCTGATTTTAATCTCTGAATCTGGACTCCTATATAATATATCTCTCTCTCCCTGAAAGCACCAACAGGAACCTGGCCCTACACTACACTATCTCTCTATCTTTTCCCTCAGATTGCAGAATCAGGACTACCTCATGTATTTTACAATCTCTCCCTATTAGCAACAGCAGCAGCCAAGATCCTCTCCCTATCTATTCTGAAGCAGAGTGACGTGTGTGCTGTGTGCCTCTAGCTTATATAGAAGCTGGGTCACATGTTGCACTGACCAATCACAGCCATGCCATTAGTAGGCATGGCTATTATGGCCTCTAAGGGCACACCAGCTAATCAAAAGGTGATTGGCTGGCCCCTGAAGCATTTCTAAATGCGTAATTAGATTGCCGAACCCGAACCCGGACTTTTGCGCAAAGTCCGGGTTCAGGTTCGGGAAAAAGCTAAAGTTCGGTACGGACCCGAACTTTACAGTTCGGGTTCGCTCAACACTACTGACAACACATGATAGAAATTCTTCATTATTCTTCAGTATATGTACTTTTTTTTTCTGACTAAGTGTGTCCTTATAAGGTGTGTCTGCTTGTAATAAAACTTGTGGTACAGAATTGAGAACTTAGCACCAACACATATACTGTACCTCTAGCACTAACACAGTATTTGCAAACATGTGACTGGGGTCACACCTGGGCATATTTTTCCCACTCCTGCCTCTGATAACAGCTATTCTCAAGAGATTTCAGTGTTTTCCAAATCACAGTGACAGTGATATTATTACTGTGATGCTGATTGTTCTTCTAAGGTCCTGCTGGAGAAGACACTCTAACTGAAGATTTACAATGCAAGCATCTCTTTTATCCTACATAGTTTCAGTGTATCTTTGCTTTCTTTACCTCTCCTGCTTTCTACTGGTATCAACACCCTGTTGTGCCCGGGCAGCCTGTGGATCTATGTTTTTCCTCCTCTACTACTGCCTATTGCTCACTCTAACATTAGGAAAACCTATGCCTCTTTCGAGATTGCCACCACCAAGTGACCGTATACAGTATAATTTGATTGCACAGTCTGCTTTAGTTCTACCCACATTTGTAGCACAAAAGTCCCTTTGGTTGCATGCAAATTGGATAGATTGCTTAGATGGACCCTATCTTACATAAAGATGTACAATTATTGCATAAATCACATTGTAACCCATGCGAACAGTGGCAGATAATCCTATTACTATGCTAAAGTAAAATGTTTTCATATTATTAACAAGCAAGTAAATCAGCTTTAAAACAAGCTTCGACTTTTGTTACTGTTGGCACGGGAGACATGAATTCTTAAAGTTCACAGGGGAAGCCCTGAAGCCGTTTAAATCAGCTTTCTGAGCAGTACTGAATAGTGAAGCCTTCACTCTTTTTTTAAAGAGCACTATCTAGGGTCAACATTTGGAAAGTAAAAGCTCTCTGATCACCACTCTGTGGCTTCCTGGCGCATACTTACTTTGTCAATAGAGACCTTTGAAGCAACTGAAGCTGAGAATTCTGGGAAATTCTCATGTTCCTATTCCCATTTGTCAGGCAGAACACTTAAAGACCAACTTCAAACAAATGAAACATAAACATATACATGGAGGAGCTGTTTTACCTCTCAGAGTATTTGTATTTCTGTCCATACAATTCTTAAATCAACATAGTTCTGACAGCACAGCCACGCAGATTACATTCTCTGTCACAATTATGGACTACAAAATGGATACAATGGTGTCCACCGCCACTTTCTGACTCAACAGTATAAGAGAAGCTGCAGACTAAAATTATCCCTCTGCTCTTCCTCTTCCCTTCTATCAGCAATTTCTCGTTTGCATTCAACACACCTAATTGGACCCCAGTTCTGCCCCTCCCTCTTCAATTGGTAGTTCTGCTAAATAGGGGATTGCAATAAGCTGATACCAAGTCAAATTTAGGTTCTTACATTACAAAAAATACATTTATTGATGTGCTGTATAAGAAGATTAAATATTTTTTATATAACCAGACAGCAAAAACATCATCATTTAATTGCCTAGAAAAGATTGACTAGCCTTTTAAGTTAATATTAGCCCCATCTATTGCTAATTGCTATTGAAAATGTGTTAGTGGGTTTGACCTTACTTGCTGCTTTTGCACTTTAATCTTTCCTACTGAACAAGCCCAGCAAATAGATATATTTTTATAAAATTCTCTGACAGGAATAACAATTGGAGAATTCCCGTTTGCTTTTTTTTTTCTTCCACGAGGCATTACCGAATGAATGTGTACACTGGGGCTTTAAACATTAATGCACTGCCAAACCAGTAACTCTCAGGGGAAAAGTAGAAGAGGGAAAATTGATCACAAATATTTGATTCATCCAGGGAAATAGATCAACAGCTATAAAGCATCTGTCTGCACCATCTGGGTAATTTCAACTAGGTTGCATTCTGGCAGGGTTGATTTCTTTTCACACTTTTATTGGAGATAACATCAGTACACTCTTCTATAATAATGACAACAATAATCATATTAAAACTAAGAATGGTCACAATAGCTTTTCTCTGTATGCATTAAGTTTTCCTTTATACATCATTTTGTCATTGATGGAGCATATATTAAAAGATGAAAGTGATCTATGGAACTTGAAAGGAATGTTTTAATACGCCGTGTTGGAATTTTAGAAAAATGTGCTCTTCCTCTAAATATATTAGAGATATCTAAACCCAAATTGACAGCTGAAATCACTAACAAAAGGAAATACTAAAAAGAAAAAGTAAAAATATTTGAAATATATTTATATATTTTTAAATATTTTACTGTACAACAAAAATCATATCAAGTTTTATTTTATTTATAACGTAAAGTGTATTTAAACTCAAGATACATTTTGTTTTAATATATTGCAGTTTACCAGTTCTTGGAGATGGTGGCTACATGTTTTATCTCTTTTTTTTTTTCCTTTATTTTCAACTGCCCATTCTGCCAGTAACATACTTCCTGTCCTAGGCTCTCACCCACCACACTGTTTCTAAAATCTTCTCCAAAACACAAAAGAAGTGTTTGTTAATAGCCAGCAGAGGCAGAGCACACAAGAAGTTATCAGCCCACAGGATTTTAGGCAGAATTGACGAGTATTTTTGGCACTTATCAAACAGATATAACACATCACTTTTAAATGTATATTTAACAGGCCAAAACGGAGCAAACCAAAGAAGTTTATTTTTACAGTTTACATACACTTCCACTTATTTTCCAATTTGAAAAAAAAATCTGCCAATTGTTTCTGTAATATGTTATGATCCAGCTGAGTTTAGTTAGTTATTCATGAATTTGTGCATTGCCACATGAATCTTTAGTTGGCCCAACAGGTCTTTAACCACTTCATGATAAAGGTAAAACAAATCTTAATGCCTGAATACAATTGTGATCTTTTGGCATGTGTAATTTAAACTGCACATATCATAACATTTATTTAGTGGGGGTGATTTACCAAAACTGATGCATTGAGAATCTGATGCAGCTGTGCATAGTAACCAATCAGCTTCTACATTTTTTGTCAAAGCTTTATTGAACAAGCTGAAGTTGGAAGCTGATTGGTTGCTATGCACACTTATAATCATACTGTGTTTTTATTTCAGGACAAATTTAATTTGGTGGTAGATAGCAATGGATATCTCCTGATTTTTTTTATTTTTTTATCATCATAGGAAAACTGGCCTAAATTAGTAAAAAAATATAAGATTTTTTTAGGAATAATAATATCTATAATAATAGACACAGAAGAAAAGCTCTTATTTATTTACAAATAAAGTAAAACCCTAACATAAAAATCGAAAAAGAAGATTGCAGAATATATATATATATATATATATATATATATATAAATAAAAGAGCAGAGATGATACGTTACGCAAGTCCATCCTCAAAGCTCTGTATCTTGGCTGGGACCTTGGAAGAAAGACGGCATTCATCGCTGGCCCTCGCATTTTTAAAGCCCTCACAAACACACCCACACATGCCCTGTATAGTCCTATGTCCAGTGACCGACACTCTATAAACTATGAGGGCTGTGTGTAAACTATGAGGGCTTGATAACCACAGGAAGTACGGGGTTGTCCTTGATAATCACCAGGAATTATTGTGCTGTCCCAAATATACTCCAGCAGATGGCAATGTGGCAAATTCAGGAAAATGCCTTGGTCCAGGTCAGCATTTCAGCAACAGTTAGCCCTTTTGATGTTGAAGGGAAAGCAATTAGGCACTTTAATCTTCACATCACCAGGAGGTCTGAGGCCATGCTCTCTTATTCCATACCCTACCACCAGGGGGTATGCGTGAATCCTTATTCAGATGAAGAATCCTAGTGCAGCACTCTCTAGTGCTAGACTAGTGTAGGTAAATTTGTTTATGTGACTTATGATAGTTGTGTGAGTCTATAATAGGGTCAGGTTACTGTATGTCAGTCTGGAGGGCTCTAAAAGTCAGGCCTCTGTTACCACCCTGGTTCTAGAAACTTGGAGAAGTTTCTGGAAGCTAGTGGGTGGAGGCCAGGAGATGCTAATCTGAGGAAATATGACCAATCCTCAGAGAGAACTCCCTGGCAGGGTGGCTGGATCAGCCTTTAAATATTGTGGAGCCTGGCCAGCAGAGGAATTGGGTGGAAGATGGAGTGAGGAATCTGTGTTGTGTAGCCTGAGAGGGGACCCTGGGTTGAGGGGGGCTCTGCCTCCAGGCTGGTAGCTGAAAAAAAATACAGAGCGATCTCTACTAGCCCATGGTCTTGGTTGGGACCATGGCTTGCGGAAAAGGACCTGTACAGCAGGAGGCCTGAGCAGTCATCTTTTCTGAGGCAGCAGGATTTCCGGGGACAGTGCGAGTACTTCTACATTTCCCAGGGCTATAAAGTGTTAAAGCTGCAGGATGTATACTATCAAACAAGATTTTCTGGGACAGTGCTAGTAAGCTGTGCCAATCCCTTGTTCTGAGACATTTCACTAGGCAGTCAGATGGGCTGGTATTTTCAAGAAAGGGGAAAGTTAAGATTCTGCTAAAATTCTACTCTGGGAAACAGAGCTACTGTAAAGAGGGATTTATTTGCCAAGCTCATAGAGATTGTTGCTGTTTCAAAGAGAATACAGTAAAGTGAGTGTTAATTTTTCTGGATGACATGTTCTTCAGAATCAAATTGGTCATCCCATAAATCCCATATCCTATCCAAGTTGTTTTTCCTAATGAAACAACACAAATAAGTTCTTAGACTGTTCCTTGACTCTGAATGAGAGTTAAAAAATGTGTGTTGCCTGGGTGTGCTAAAAATAGGGAACCCCAAAATCCAGCGCTAAACCAATATGCTAATATTTTGTTATACATACCATACTGGGTAATCCTGCTGTACTGGCATTCAAAGACTACCCCCAGGAGTGACCAGATGGCTTAGGTATAACCAGATCTCAACAGTCCAGAATTATCTGATATTAAAAAACATACTGTGCCTTCTAACAACCAACCTAAAACAAATTATTTTACTTCTGAAAATTGCAGCAATACCACATACGTGTATGTTTTTTGTTAATTGTACTTGTAGTTGGGCGCAGAAACAATAGTGCACAATTTTTTTTTATATCCTAGTGAAAACACACTATACTTTTTTGAATCCTACCATTCTCCATTCAAGAGGAGGAAAAAATACAGGGGCAGGCTGTACAGTGACTGATAACTGTGATAGCCAATCACAAGCTATCACGTGATCAGGAACCAGCATTCCCATTTCCCAATTTTTCATACGAGTCCTGGAGCTGTTAGTGACAGCTTGATCTGTGCTGGGAGTGGGTTGTGCAGTGCATTCTCAGCCCAAACACACTTACGCATGTTGCACAACAACTGAAGACCCACTTTTGTGAGGCATGATATATGCATATACTCAAAGGGAAGGGGTTAATAAAAAGATTGAAAAGAACAGGCTAGATATCTTGTAGAACACCTCTGTAAACGTTTACTTCTTTTGGAATATGTCCCATTGGCAAACACCCTTTTTGCCCTGTAATCAGTTCATTAACAAGCTACATACTGTACATTCTTTGCTTCCCCTATCCATAATTTTGTATGAAACTATGACAAGAAATTGTGTCAAATGCTTTTACAAAATAAAAATATTACATTAACAGCGTATCCCAAACTCTAATTAAAGGGGACCTGTGCTGAGAATATGCAGTGTCTACATATTTTGAACGAGCAGTATAATAATTTTAAAAAGTTCTGACAGGCATCGTGGAGAAATTCACACCTACTACATTTCAATGGCATGAGAATCTTGGCTGCCTGTAAGCTGTCTATTGTAAAGAAGCATATGTTTTAAAGCTGGTTGATCAGGACTCCCGATGGGACAAGAGGTGCTGGTAAAGCCATGGAAGGCTGTGGGAGGATGAAATCCCGCCGCTAGGATTGCTTTTACAAGAGAGCTGTCTCTAAGAAAATGGTGCCAGGATGATGCCTGCTGCTGCAGACTTGAAGTCCAGGGACATACGGGTATGTCGCTGGTCGGCAAGTGGTTATGCTGCAAAGACAATGGACAGGGGTGTACCTAAATCATGGCCACTACGCTTTGCATTGCAGCGTGGCAGAATTTATCCAATGCTGAATGCAACCCATTTAACCAAATTAGGCTGTGATGCTGGCTTTTAAGGGTTAAAATAGGCAGTGAAGTGGCAACATAATGTCTTCTTTCCTCCTTTAAAATGTCCTCACAAGAACGATTCACCGCTTATAGCTCTTCAAAGGGCAACACAAGTGTACAAAAATCTTTTGACAAGACAATTTAAAGAATAAGATACAGTAGGCTGTCAATAGCCAACTGCTATCTGAGCCAGTGGTTCCTTATTTATTCTTATTTATGTTTAGACATAACTGTAGTTTTTCTTGTGTTAGGTGAGCCCTGTTGAATGGGGGGAGGAGGGGCATTGAATAACCAGTGGAATAAAAATATATAAATGGTTAATACTGGCAGATATAATAATTGCATCCACAATATTGCCTACGGAGCATTGTGTTAATAAATAGGGTGAAAGCGACTATAAATTTTCTTTTTGACTTGTTAAACAGAATACATATAGGGTTTATAACTAGTTGGTGGTTAATGTGAGACCCTGTCATCATTGTAATTACTCTTTTATTTTGCCCTCTGGCTTCTCATTTCCTTTTATTCTTTTTATTTATCCTCCAGTGCCCTACTCGTTACTGTAGTATTGAGCTGAAAGAATATTCAAAATCTGACACTTAATCTGCCAGCCCCTATATCACTACTGTGTCCTGTAGTGTAGTAGGGGCCAGCGGGAGGAACCATAAAGTGTGTTAAAGCCCAACATCGGGCAAAAAAAAAAGTTTTCCAGTGCAGCAGGGCTGTGTCTGCACTGAGTTGAGTTGAGTTGAGAGGCATCTTAATATAGCATGGCCTTAGCCCGAATGGTCCTGACGCGCATGGGTTAACTGCTCATTGCTGTCTAGGTGAAAGAAGAACACAGATATACTTACATAATCTTCTGCTCCTCCTGTTACAGCTCCTGCACCCCCCCCCCCGCAGTCTAGTTGTGTTGTGGGTGGACTGTTCCTGATGTCATCATGCCCATAGACCTGCTCTTGATGTGAGAATGTCAGGAACAGTCCACCACTGGATTGTAGGGGGAGAGCTGTTTACCAGTGGAGTGGAGGATCAGATGAGTATACATATTTATCCTCTTTCCTGGACAAAAATAGCAGTTAACCAGTGCAGTGCAGACACAACACTAAAGCTAGAGTTAGGCTTTAAGTCAATAGGCATTCTTGGAAGAATCAGAATCAAAAGATTCAGAAGATTCATTAAGAAACACCTTCTCTGCAATATAGGAATGATTGGTGACATGGGCACTGGGAGAGGTTAGTATGTAATGCCTTCTTTGCATGGGCCAAGTTTTTTTTTACTTTTTGTTTAAGCAAGGTCAGGTTAATGTAATTTTTGCTTACACTAATAAATTTACTATTGTAACACTTATTGTATGTGCTAGTGTATATCTGAAATATAAATTGCAGCTGTTTTTACATGTAGGATTCACACCAGGATCTACATTATTATGTTCTAGCATGCACACTACTATGTTGCACATTTTACCAGATCTACAGTGCCTTGAAAAAGTATTCATACCCTTTGGAGTTTTCCACATTTTGTCATGTTACAACCAAAAACGTAAATATATTTTATTGGGATTTTATGTGATAGACCAACACAAAGTGGCACATAATTGTGAAGTGGAAGGAAAATGATAAATGGTTTTCAATTTTTTTTACAAATATATATCTGAAAAGTGTGGCGTACATTTGTATTCAGCCCCTTTTACTCTGATACCCCTAACTAAAATCTAGTGGAACCATTTGCCTTCAGAAGTTACCTAATTAGTAAATAGAGTCCACCTGTGTGTAATTTAATCTCAGTATAATTACAGGTGTTATGTGATTATAAGGTTTGTTAGAGAACCTTACTGAACAAACAGCATCATGAAGGCCAAGGAACACACCAGACAGGTCAGGGATAAAGTTGTGGAGAAGCTTAAAGCAGGGTTAGGTTATAAAAAAAAATATCACAAGTATTGAACATCTCATGAAGCACTGTTCTATCCATCATCCAAAAATGGAAAGAGTATGGCACAACTGCAAACCTACCAAGGCATGGCTATCCACATAAACTGACAGGCTGGGCAAGGAGAGCATTAATCAAAGAAGCAGCCGAGAGGCCCATGGTAACTCTGGAGGAGCTACATAGATTTACAGCTCAGGTGGAAAAATCTGTCCACAGGACAACTATTAGTCGTGCACTTCACAAACCTGGCCTTTATGGAAGAGTGGCAAGAAGAAAGCCATTGTTGAAAGGAAAGCTATTAGAACTCCCATTTGCAGTTTGCGAGGAGCCATGTGGGGGACACAGCAAACACGTGGAAGAAGGTGCTCTTGTCAGATGAGACCACAATTTAACTTTTTGGCCTAAAAGCAAAATGCTGTATATGGCAAACAACTAACACTGCACATCACCTTAAACACACCATCCCCACCGTGAAACATGGTGGTGACAACATCATGTTGTGGAGATGCTTTTCTTCAGCAGGGACAGGGAAGCTGGTCAGAGTTGATGGGAAGTGTAAGGTAAGAACCAATATGAACTAATATTCATGATTAGAGTTCTACTTAAATATATATGTTGAAATATAGAAATATATGTATTAGTACAGAATATGTTTTTCTGAAGTGTAAAGCAGGATGTGACTTTGTGGTTAAGCCTATCTTCTGTTTTAACTGACAGGCATGTATATTTAGGTTGAAATGTGACTTTGTGGTTAAGCTTTTTCCGGGAAAAATCTTAACTCTCTTCTGCTTTAAACTGCCAGGTTGAACCGCACTGACATATGGTGTTTCTTATCTTCCTGTTCCAAATGTCAGGACATGTTTCGTTTGACCGCAATTGACGTATGTTAACTGACCACTTCTGCAAAGGCCTTAAACCTGTTAGAATCTATTTTTGGTTAACTCATGATGTTTTTGCTTATTGCTGATTGGTTCACACGAGGGAGGCAACGCTTCTTGCTGTGCATAAAAAGGACATATTGCCAATATATGATATATTCTTGTATACCAATTCACTGTGTATTGGTGTCTTGAATATCCGACCGGTCAGAGAGAATATTCCACAGATCCTGAGTCCAGCTCGAGCCAAGAAGGTCCAACAGAACCAAACAGAACCAGAACCTTTCAGGAAGATGGATGGAGTCAAATACAGGGCAATCTTAGAGGAAAACCTATTAGAGTCTGCAAAAGACGTGAGACTGGGGCCGAGGTTCTCCTTCTAGCAGAACAATGACCCTAAACATACAGCCAGAGCTACAATGGAATGGTTTAGATCAAAGCATATTCATGTTTTAGAATGGCCCAGTCAAAGTCCAGACCTAAATCCAATTGAGAATCTGTGGCAGGACCTGAGAATTGCTGTTCACATATGCTCTCCATACAATCTGACAGCTTGAGCTATTTTGCAAAGAAGAATGGGCAAACATTTCACTCTCTAGATGTGCAAAGCTGGTAGAGACATCCCCAAAAAGACTTGCAGCTGTAATTGCAGTGAAAGGTGGTTCTACAAAGTATTGACTCAGGGGGGCTGAATACAATTGCATGCCACACTTTCACATTTCATTTATTTGTAAAAAATGTGGAAAACCATTTATCATTTTCTTTCCACTTCACAATTATGTGCCACTGTGTGTTGGTCTATCACATAAAATACCAATAAAATAATTTTCATTTTTGGTTGTAACATGACAAAATGTGGAAAATTTTAAGGGGTATAAGTACTTTTTCAAGGCGCTGTAAATGTCATAGTCTTTTTCTACAGCCACACGGCCTGATTTGCACTTAGGTACAATAGGCCTTTGTCAAAAGCTGTTAGATTATTTTTCCATGTTCTATTCTCATGTCTAATATTTTATTCTATGAGGAATTTAAAATAAATGTAAAATCAACTCATGTAAACTGTATCCGTTATAATATTCCACCTTAACACAACAAAGCTGGATAGAATATTCTTCTTTATAATATAACAGTGAAATGTCAAGACAAAATGAGGGGCTTACAGAGAAAAATGTGGTGTGCCTTCAGACTTTATTGAAAATATCCTACACAACTACAAAATATAAAGGTAGTTCTCTTTTTACAAACTGTACATTTATCGCCAATGTTTACATTATACAAAACTGGTAAAAATTATGCTGAATGTTAACAAGAAAAAACACTGGTGTACTAGAATCATTTGCCTCAAACCAACAGGCTCTGAATATTTTATCTTGCCAGTTATTTTAGAAATTCTTTCTAAATCATGCAGAAAACTTCAGTTATGCCACATCATACACATTAGCCTTTCTGGAATACCTATTCTTAATTAATTTCTGTCTCTAGCATTTTCTGAACATCCACATTTTTGCACATTAAATACTGACCTTTTCTCTAAGATTTTTATAGCGCTTGACAAATCGTGAATATGGTCTGTTATGTCATGTTAATGTGACTGGATACATTCTTTATCACTTTTAAAAATCACAGAATCCTTTTCATTTTGTATAATTTTTTTTCAATAATTTAGGATACTGGTGAAACTTATCAATGTGATTTGATTCTATTGATTATGCAAGGCTATACTGCAAATGTGGTGGGCCTAAATTACATCTCTTATACAGATAACAGTTATGTTTAAATTTTTAGACATTGATTCTACACATTACAACGTGCAAGTCAATTGGTCCTAAAATTAAGACTATAACAAATAAACTAGTCCTAAAATTGAGACACAATTCATGGCCAATTTCTGCAAAAACCTGAAAGTTAGATAAATCCATGATTTAACTAATAGAGAACATAAACAAGCAGCATAATTAGTATACTGTATACTACTTAGCACCTTCATTTGTACATGTTTAAAAATCATCAGGGGGAAAATATAAATATATATTTTAACCGCTTAACGACCAGCCGTCGTCGCTATATGTCGGTACTTTGACGTGGAATACCAATGTTATGGCAACAGCTGCCATAATGCTGGATACCGATAACAATGGTAAATGGCGGGCGGCTGACTTTCAGATAAAAGTAGTCTCTGTGGTGGATTCTCCGCAAGATCATTTTTATCGGTGACCCCCCTTCCGCCACGCTTCGGCCGTCTCCGCCACTTACCAGAGTCGTCGGTAGCGGCAGGGACGATCGGGTGCTCTCATCGGTGAGACTGGATGTGGAGTGAGGGAAAGATGGCCCCCACTCGGCTCTATAACATTGGATGACAAAAGCGATGTTAAACTGTATTTCCACCCAATGCTCTTAAAGGGGATTTTATTTTTATTTTAAAGACATTTATTTATTTTTTATAGCATTTAAGTCTAAATGTGAGATCTGATGTCTTTTTTACCCCAGATCTAACAGTAAAGAGGCCCTGTCATGCTTTTTTCTATAGGGATGTTTACATTCCTTGTAATAGGAATAAAAGTGACCCAAAGATTTTTCTTTTAAAGGACAGTGTTAAAATAAAAAATAAAAAGTAAAATAAATAATAATATTTTTTTTTAAAGTGCCCGCAGAAGCAAACGCATATGTAAGTGTTTAAACCACACATGTGAGGTATCGCCACCATCGTTAGAGCGATAATTCTAGCACTATACCTCCTCTGTAAATCAAAACTGGTAACCTGTAGACATTATTAAACGTCGCCAATGGAAATTTTTAAATTCCAAAGTTTGTCGCTATGCCGCAAGTGGGCGCAATTTTGAAGAATGACATGTTGGGTATCAATTTACTTGGCGTAACATTATCTTTCATATAATAGAAAAAAAATCGGGCTAACTTTACTATTGTCTTTTATTCAAAAAAGTGTATTTTTTCCCAAAAAGTTGCACTTGTAAGACCGCTGCGCAAATACGGTGTGACATAAAGTATTGCAATGACTACCATTTTATTCTCTAGGGTGTCTGAAAAAAATATATAATGTTTGGGGGTTCGAAGTAATTTTGTAGCAAAAAAAAAATATTTTAACTTGTAAACAACAAATCTAAAAAAATTTTTTTTCTTCCTCAATACGCCTGCTGCATAAAGTAAAAAAAAAAAAATGGTATGGCATTATGTAAACCCACTGGTTCAGCTGGCATGTATAGTCTGATAATTACTTTCCCAGACTAACTATGCTTTTTATAGTCCAATTTCAGCTTCCAGAATTAAACATGTTTCCAGTTGCCTTAGCAGAAACTCTTCTCTGCCCAGCAGCACTGCTTTATGTAGCTACATAAGATGGGGGTGTTGGCTTTGGTCTTCATGTGTAAAATGATTTTAGCCCTATCTAGTTAATGTTGGTGTGATAGGGGTGAACACATATTCACAGGAACTATGCAATCTATGTAGACATCCCCACATCATCCAATTTATGGAAAAACTTGATAAGCCAGGCTGGATTCTCCCTTTCTACATGCTTCATTACAAAAAAAATATGGTGATATTTGCATTCTATTTATGATCAAATAAATTCACAGAGAAACTGTTGATTGCTCAGCCATCAAATGACTATCTAATGTCTCTCCTCTTCTAATGATTGGTTGTGATAACTGTACAACCCTACAAAATGATATATATTAGGTATAAATGTAGGATCTGATGTGACTTATGACAGATCATCAATACAAAACCGGTTATTGGAATGTAAAAGGAAGGTGATGAATTGTCTTAGGCGACAGAAGAGGCAAGCAAGATAACAGTGGCCAACAAAAATATAGGTAGAAATGTTTCAGCTACACGGAGCCCAACAATTAGGCAATGCCCATGGGTATTCCATCACTCATCAAAAAATTGCTTGTCAAGTTTGTGGACTGGTAAAATGCATTGACAATAATGATACCACCAAATTATGTATGAAAGTTAGTGATTATTCATACAAAGCTAATGATATGCAACAGGTTTATAACGGTATATTTTTCTGCATGAAGACAGCATATACTTCAGTGTGACTAAAGCATTAAAAAAAATGTCAATGACAGACAGGTAACAAAACATTGTTTTGACTTCCTGCTTGATACATTAATTATTTCACTCTCACATGGTGCTATTCACATATTTACGTATTTTATTAAATGTACTGTTGTTCTTTTTTTCACAGTTTCTCTGAGAAATTACAAATAAATTACATTTATATCCTTGACATTGTAATCAACCATTTTCAGTCAACACCTTTATTTTCAGAACATTAAGTCACTGTGACTTTAGTCTTTAATTATTGCATTATATTCCATTCAAAACAGAAGATAAACTGGGACCTTTTACTATTTCCTAATAGCTTAAATTTTTCCAGCAAAATAAAGCAGCATACAAACAATTTGTAATTATCTTTGGAAAAAATAACTTTTATCTCAGATGAAACACAAGCAAACCCTGAATAGGAATCTAGAAGGAACTGTGCTACCTGCAAAAGACACAATGTGATATTTAGAGTATAACACAGAACATATTTCCTGCTTTCAATATGGCCGGACAGCCTGCCAAGCAAGTATTGGCTGCTACCTACAACTACACTGTGTATTTAAGGCTTAAGAAAATGCTTTAGCAGCTTGAATGTTCATATGCATTAAAGACAAATTGTACTCTTGGAAGCACACTTGTTTTATTTAAAATAAACTCATTATTTTGGATATATCACCAGAGGTCTATTCAAGCATGCAAGACCCCAGAGAACATTTATGTATACATAAATAAAAGAGACATTCAAAACAAATTTGCATAAAAGAGGATGTATACAAATGTGATGCACTGAGCACCTGGCAGGCATAGTAGCAAGTGGATTTCAGTAAATTCCAGAGAGAATGGCTCCCTGGATAAAGTAGTCTGTGAATAAAAATGTTTTTTTTTTTTTTTTTATATAAGATTGTATAAACCCAATACATGTATACATCATCACACTGCAGCAGTGATATGCACTAAAACATAAAACAGACCAGGAAGAAGATCTTGCACAGAATTATAAAATTTGATTCCTAAAATCATCATGTATTGGTTAGTTGCTGCAGTTCCTCTGCAGTAGCAGTCACTACAGGGATGTTCCTGACACGAGCAAGAATATATCTGGAATACCTTCCCTTAATATTAGATTTTGTCCTATTGCCCCCAGCTTTCAATGCCAGTATGCAGTGTGGAAACAGCTAAAGGAAAAGTAGTGCATTTCTGTACTTCCTCAATGTGAATTTTTAAAATAAAATGACAGTAAAAGGAATGTGTTCTAATTCTGTTTCTGGCTATTAAGGTTACCATCCATCCCATTTAAGCTGATGTATGGTAATATTACTCTATATTTCAAATGAAGACCCTATAGGTAGAACCCCTTATTCAAAAAATATATAAAAACAGGGCATTGCATATGATCTTCTTGCATATTCGGGGGCAAATAAATAAATGCTAAATATCGTTTCCCAAATAAAGCAAATTTATGATACTAGGAACATTTGTACTTACCTTAAAATCATTTTTTTGGAATTCATTGAGGGACACAGAAATTCTTAGAGTTCTTAGACTGTTGGGTTAAACTGCCACCTACAGGAGATATAGACACTGGTAACAAAAAAGTATTTGGCTGGCACAGTTTAGCCCCGCCCACGACCATCATGTTTTTGTGTATGCTCCATAGCAGTTTTCTCGACGAGAAAACTGGGCGCAAAAAAATTAGAACCTGCTCTATTTTTTCTCGTTGTTTTTCCCGTCATTCTTATTCTCCTCGCAAAAAACGGGCGTGTGTATGCTTTTCCAAGTGGAAATAAATGCGCATGCTCAGAATCAAGTATGAGATGGGAGCGCTCGTTCTGGTAAAACTAGCGTTTGTATTGGAGATAGCACATTCATCACGCTGTAATGGACTGAAAAGCACGAGGCTGAAAAGCGCGAATCGTCTCTCACCAAACTTTACAAACACGAGATCAGCAAAAGCAGCCCAAAGGGTGGCGCCATTCAAATGGAACTTCCCCTTTATAGTGCCGTCGTACGTGTTGGCGTACGTATGGTACGTCACCGCGCTTTGCTCGAGCGTTTTTTTTTAATGAACGTGTGTATGCAAGGCAGGCTTAAGAGGAATTACGAGGAATCACGTTGAGAAAAACATAGTTTTTTTGCATGACAGGAAAAACGATGGTGTGTACGCGGCATTAGTTAATTTACTGAAAGTTGGCAACCCTTGTATGGTGTTCCACGCCAAAGAATTCTACTAGTATGTCAGTGTGATGTTGAATGTCAGGGAAATCTAACAAAGTTACAGTAATAGACAGAAAATGCATTTATGTGTAGACCATCCTTTATTCTGAAATATTAAGGCCTACAGCCAGGAATGTTGGGAGTGGTCCTATGGCTAAAAGTGTGATACAATATTGTAGAGGGTTCCATCTACAGCAGGTGGGTAGCTGTCCTATCTAAGAAGAAGTGGAGCGGGGACCTGTCAAGTTTGGCACCAAACCCTGACCTATCACAGCCCCCTCCTAACCTTCTTGTTTTGAATTGTCTTGAAATGGTAATCTTATACTGTAAAGTACTGCACAAGCTGATGGTTCTATAAAAATCCTGAATAATAATAATAAAAATAATAATAATAATAATTCATTTTTAACTTGGATGGGTAATTGGTTTACATTTAGCATGTCTTAAATACAGCAGCAGCACCCAAATCGGAATAATTTAAAAATAAAGAAAAAAATCACTTTTTAGGTAGTTTTTTCAGCAACACCTATTTTTTATGCAAAGGCCTAGAGCACTGGAAGTAGCATCCACAACAGATTTAAAAAAAGCTATAGGAAAGTTTACTCTTAAAAAAAAACATGTTGGAAGAACTTTGGCGCACTGGTTTCACATGCTCTCAGGTGGGCTGTTTGTAGACAGTAATCTTACCCTATCAATCTATCAATTGCTTGTCTCTATCAAGTCAACTATCCTTCACCAATTTAAAGGCTTTAAGATGAAATGGATAGTATTTTTCACATTAGGAATCTACCATCCAGCGATCAGGTGAATCCCAATACCTCCCAACACAAATCATATAAACACATCTTACATAAGAAACAAATAAAAATTATATTGTAATATAAGTTAAAAAAAAAAAGTATTCTTATGCCATATGCATTGTGTACAGACATTTGGATTTCTCAAGTCAGGTGTTTTCACCTAAAAGTACCAGTTTGATTTTTGTTGGATTTTGTGTTTGTTTTTTTTTGAGTGGCCAAAACTACTGTTATCTCCAAATGAAGAAAGCTAAGTCCAGCACTTACAGTTTGTTTTGCTCTTGAATGCTTTGTGCCTATCTTCTACAATCTCTTATCCGCAAATCATACTCTCTCAAAGGAAAATATAAGCTTCAGTGTTGATGTACATTGCCCAGGCATATTCCACACGTGTTACTGTATAAAAAGCCTATAAAAACAGTTGCAACCAGCAAAAATTAAGAAATATGCCCTGTGAGAAAACACATTTAGTCTATTATCACTGTAGTGCATGTGGACAGGGACAGGCTGTAGAGACAACAGGACATTAGCAGAATTAAGATGTAACAATAAATAAAAAAGAAGGTAAAACCTATTCCTCCCCCACTGCTAAATTCTCTCATATAACCAGCTACCTACAGGGTATTCAGTAAAGGTTTACATCTACTTTAAAAGACCTGCCAGTGTCTACAATCCCTACACTAATATTTTCCTATGCACAGTATAAGCAACCCTCTAAGCCAGCTGCTAAAAGGTTAAAGGCCAGGAAGTGCATTGTGGGTACTATGGTGAAGTCCCATATTAGTTTACCGGATCCACAAACATGCAGGGCTTGCCTATTACTCATGGTAGCAGCAAACCCAACCTCATCCCTGATGTATATCTTGGTCATGTACAATATGCATAGGTTATGACTATGCAATTGACACTTTGGGGTTGATTTACTAAAACCGGAGTGCAAAATCTAGTGCAGCTGTGCATGGTAGCCAATCAGCTTCTAACTTCAGCTTGTTCAATTAAACTTCGACAAAATCCTGGAAGCCGATCGGTCTACATGCAGAGCTTCACCAGATTTTATACTCCCCAGTTTTAATAGATAAACCCTTATATATTTACAGTATATATATAGTGCAGAGTGTATTTTTGATATGTTCTCTGCTTCTTTTTTTTTAAATATATATTATCTTTTTATTTATAGATTTTTCAGTTTAACAAGTTATACAATAGGTGTCTCCACCTTTCATTTTCGTATCAAAGTAGTTTAAAACATACATTCCCTCCCCCCATCCCCTCCCCTAAGTAAAATAAATAAATATATAAATGTCCTACCCCCCTTCTCTCTCTCTCTCTCCCCCCTTCCCCCGTCCTACCGTCCTGGACATTAGTCATTCCTATCTCAGCTCCCTCCCTGGTTTTCCCCAGGACTCTGTCCTCCCGCCTTCTTCCCTTTTCTCTTTAGCACTCCATCATCAACACATATTTTCGTGATTTTTTAAACTCGGCCCACTTCCCCCATGTGTTGTTGTATGCTTCTAGGGAGTCTTCCATTCTATGTATTGTTTCTTCTATTGAGCCCAGCCAATCAATTTTTACTGCCCATTCCTTCATAGTGGGAGCTTCTGGGGTTTTCCATTGTCTTGGGATCAGACTTTTAGCAGCATTCAGAAGATGGGGGACCAAAGAATTCCTGTATTGACCTATCTTTCTATCTGTATCATGGAACAAACATTTCCACGGATCTTTCTGAATCTGTTCCCCTGTTATTTGATAGATTTTATCTGTTACTCTCTCCCAATACGCCTGAATCTTCTCGCACTCCCACCATGGGTGTGCAAAGGTCCCAAGAGCACCACAGCCCCTTCAGCATGTTGGGGGGTCTCTATGTTCACTTTATGTGCTCTCTGTGGAGTGAAGTACCATCTTGCTATTAATTTGTAACACATCTCTACTGTCCTAACATTGCTGGAGGTACAACAGGCTATCTTCAAGATCTTATTCCTATGTTTATCTCCATGTAAGGGGCCTATTTCCTCCTCCCATGTTTCACATCTTTGCTTCTTTTTAACTTGTTAATGATAATAAGTGGAAAAAAAAGTATTTTGATTTGTAGAAGGTACAGTTTCCCTAAATATTTTTCCATTTAAAACATTTTGAAGTATCTTTTGGGTCAGTGGTAGGAATTGTGTGTGGGTTTATAATTACATGGTAGTGTTCTGCATATTGCATTCATGCTTTTGTGCCTTTATTACATATATGCCAACCTTATATTATTTGTTTTTAACTTTGCCATTCAGTAAAGGGGTAGCATAACAGTAAATATTATTGTTTAAATAAAACTGTAATGACAGTATTTTGGTATTTTGGCATTATGCATCTACAGAACCTATTATTTCCTTTTAAATCTCTTGGCAAAGTAAAAACTTTCTCCACTGCAGCTAAGCATAATCCAGATATATAAAATATAAAGTTTTGATTCAGATTGATTTATGCTTCATCACAAGTTTCTCAGCTGAAAGAATATTTAATATGCTTATTCTCTGGGGACAGGGCTTTCTGTATTTTAATTTAACATATCCACAATTCTCAACCTGGTACAGATGGCAATGTTACTAAAGAGTTGGAATAGAAAATTCAATCAAATGATCTTCTGCATCAAAATCAAACATGCATTTAGATTAGCACACAGTTACAACTACCATTCTTATGTAGAAGGGAATAAAACTGAGAAAATTCAGCACTTGGCAGCAATGGCTTTATATTTGTCCAGTGCTGGAAAGGCATCCTGAATAAATGTAGTCTCAATTTAAAGTTGTTAATAATTGATGTATCTAATAAGGAAAGTATGAAAAAATGAAATTAGAAATGGATAAGCTCAAATAAAGCTTGAAAGAAAAGGATGAACTTAACAAACACCAACAGGAGGGGAGCCAGCCTATGAATGATTTAATATCTGGAGGAACAGATTCAATTACGAGCAAAAAGAAAATTCAGCAAAAAAAACAGACTATGAGTTCCAGCATGTATATATTTTTCCAATGTAAGAGAAAAACCGTTGGTGTTTTTCCTTTTCTTTAAAGAGCAATCAAATGTGGATCTGACTGACATAGACCTCAAAGTAAGGTTAAATCAATAAATGTGGAAAAAGTTCACTGCCAAATCCATTGTACCAAATCAAATGTTGTACATCCATTTTTTCCCAGTGAAGGCTTATTTAATGGAAATAAATGGGACATTAACATTGCTGACCTTCTTCTGAAAATTCTAACCACTGACTAATATGTTGACCATCTTGTTTCTGTACTTTCTGAACCCTGACCTACAAAAATTATTTATACGAGATATCTTTATCTGCATACTTGTTCTTGGTTTGTAATACAAGGCACTGAAACAAAAGGGTCAGCGTGACAGCCAGGTAACTAGCATTTGCAGAATAAGATGTCAGATAGGGCAGCCACCATGTTGCCCTCAAGAAAGAGTTCCTTTAGAATTGCTTCATGTTGCACTAATGTAATTCTGTTTTATACTATAAATAGCTAAAAGAAATTTGCAATAAGATATAAAACAAAAAAACAAATATAAGAACACACAACTTCATTTTAACTTAAGTACAGGCATACCCCACTTTTAAGTACACAATTGGGTTTATTTACTAAAGCTGGAAAGTGCAAAATCAGGCTCACTTCTGCATATAAACCAACAAGCTTCCAGGTTTTATTACCAGGCTTAACTGAACAAGCGGGGCTTAGAATCTCATTGGTTTATATGCAGAAGTGAGACTGATTTTGTGCTTTCCAGCTTTACTAAATAAACCCCATTGTGTACTTAAAAGTGGGGTATGCCTGTACCCACCAAAAGTATAATACATGCCAAACTGTGAAAGGGTTAAACCCTTTGTAAGATTTGTATTGCTATCAGTGTCCTTTTTGGAGAGAGTCACCTTCTCTATTAGTCTTGCTCACCACTATTAGCAGGACACAAAAAGGTGATAACACTAACATTTTACATTGGTCATTGCAACATGAGATGAGGTAAAATTTTCCAATTGGGACACTTGTTCTGGTAACAGCTATAAAAGAGGCAACCCCCACCCAAATTTGAGAGATTACTTCTCACTTCCTATTGTATCTCCTGGACAGAAATTAAAGGGGAAAAAAAACTTGAGATCCCAAAGAACTCTAAACAGTTAATTCTTTATATGACTTTGGCAGCCGGTATAACTATTATGAAACACTGGAAGCAGTCTGTGATACGACTTGAGTTTATCAAACACAAACTAAGCTGAATAATGGTTAATGACAAACTTACTGTACTTGTACCCTCCAAAATACCACCACGAAAGTTGACAAGACATTGGATTCATGGATAAGATATCTATCAGTGGACTAGCGGAACTTGGGGTGGCCCTCCTCACCTTCCTTGCCGATACCGGCAACATTTTTTCTTCTCTTTTCTCTATTTGTTTCCTAAGCTATGCTCTCACGTGACAGCCAACAAGAACCATTTTGTTTTTCAGACATTGATGTTAACTTTACCTTTTTGGGACCACATTAGGAAGCAAATAATCTGTTATTATTAGCAGTAAGGTTAATATTAATTCATGTGCTTAAAAAACAATTAACATTTCTATGACAAGGTGGAAGTATGCCTGGTGGAAAACTGGTTAAGTATTTCTGATGTTACACTGGTCTAAATTTCATATGATTATTTTAAATATATGCTCTTAACTATCCTTGCTGTGGATGACACTTCTTGTTCTTTGTACTTAAGAGATTCTGTTTGTACTTGACTTGCTTATTTCTGAAATCTTTTTAGAATTCATAAAAAAAAGATTGAACGTTAAAGGAAAAAAAAAATTAGTCCTAGTTCATTTTGTTAAAGAGGGGGTGAAATGGCGCTTACTCAAAATGATCTATTAATAACTAATATATAGCAAAGATTCCTGTTCAAATAAATACTATTCCTGTGCAAATAAATTCCTGTGCAAAAAATCAGATAAATACAATATATCTTGAATAAATAAATATAAAATTTCCTTGGTGCATAAAAGCAAAGGCAAATGAGTGCAAAATATTACAAGTACTAATAAGTATTTCTTCAGTGCCAATAAGCAAATGCACAATAAAGTGCAACATCAAGCACAAAAAGTGCAGCAATAAAGTCATAAAATAAAAAATAATTATTTCTGCGCAAAAAACGTTCAGTGTCAAAATTTCTGAAACAGTCCAAATGATGTGCACAAAGATTCAAGTGCAAAATTTCAACAAATCAACTTTGAAAGGAAATATTCTCAAACTGCCAAAAAAACATGCAAAGTGCTTCAATCCTGTGCAGGTGCCCTTGTTTCCCCCAGCCTCTCACCTCATCTGGCTTAAAATTAAGCCTTTTTGCTAGTCTCCAATAGCTGAGTGCTCTATTTTCTTGTTCAATCGCCCACGATCAGGTTTCCCATTTTAGGTACTCAGATAACAAAGGGAGGAAAGGGGGGACTCCATAGTGTAGTATTTCAGATATATGTTTATTAATAAAGGTTAAAAAAACGTACAATTCAGATGAATAAAAACAGCATGACACAGTGTGTATTTCAGCTTCCGGTCTCGGCTGCGACCGGAAGTGATGTCACCACAGCTCTGTACTCTGACGCGTTGCGTGACTGCTCAATGTCACTTTCTCAAAGGGGATAAAGCTGCAGTGTGTTCTGGTGACTTATAAACACTAAAGCCCTGTACACACGATCGGATATCCTATGGATTCTAATCCGATGTTTTTTTCCATCGGAAATCCGATGAAACTGTCTTCCATCAGTCTTGCCCAAACACCATCAGTCAAAAAACCGACAGTTTCAAATGCGGTGACGTAAAACATTCAGATGAGCTGAGAAAAATGAAGTTCAATGCTTCTGAGCATGCGTCGACTTGATTCTGAGCATGCGTGGGTTTTTTATCCGATGAGTTCCCCACAGACGATAGTAATTTGCTATCGGTTTTTTAACCATCGGATACATTTAAAACATGTTCTATTTTTAAACACCGATAGAAAAAAGACCGATGGGGCCCATACACGATCGGTTTGTCCGATGAAAACAGTCCATCGGACTGTTTTCATCGGTAAAACCTATCGTGTGTACACGGCTTAAGTGTTTGTAAAGGAATTCTCAGAGGATCCATCAGGTGGTCACTGAGTGTAATTAATCACTAAGAAGGAAACATCTCATGAGTGTGAGAGAAAAGAGCTCACTGAGGACATCTATTGGTTGTTTGGGAGAAAGGAATCCAATCCATATTAAATAGCTATGTATTAAAAGGAAAAAATACCAACAGATCCATCTAGTGGACACTGAGTGTATTTACTCACTATTAAGAAAAAAATCTCATGGAATTCTCAGAGGATCCATCAGGTGGTCACTGAGTGTAATTAATCACTTAGAAGGAGACATTTCATGAGTGTGAGAGAAAAGAGCTCACTGAGGACATCTAGTGGTTGTTTGAGAGAAAGGAATCCAATCCATATTAAATAGTTATGTATTAACCACTTAAGCCCCGGACCATTTTGTTGCTAAAGGACCAGGCCCCTTTTTGCGATTCGGCACTGCGTCGCTTCAACTGACAATTGCGTGGTCGTGCGACGTGGCTCCCAAACAAAATTGACGTCCCTTTTTCCCACAAATAGAGCTTTCTTTTGCTGGCATTTGATCACCTCTGCAGGTTTTTATTTTTTACGCTATAAACAAAAATACAGCGACAATTTTAAAAAAAAATTAATATTTTTTACTTTTTGCTATAATAAATATCCCCCAAAATATATAATTTTTTTTCCCTCAGTTTAGGCTGATACATATTCTTCTACATATTTTTGGTAAATAAAATCGCAATAAGCGTTTATTGATTGGTTTGCGCAAAAGTTATAGCGTCTACAAAATAGGGGATAGTTTTATGGCATTTTTATTAATATTTTTTTTTTTTGCTAGTAATGGTGGCGATCAGCGATTTTTATCGTGACTGCGACATTATGGCGGACACATAGGACACTTTTGACACCATTTTGGGACCATTGTCATTTTTACAGCGATCAGTGCTATAAAAATGCACTGATTACTGTGAAAATTACACTGGCAGTGAATGGGTTAACTTGTAGGGGCGCTGAAGGGGTTAAGTGTTTTCTAGGGAGTGATTACTACTGTGTGGGGGCGTGGCTTGGCATGTGACATCACTGATCGTTGTTCCCTATGACAGGGAACAGACGATCAGTGACACTCACACTAGGAAGCACGGGGAGAGGTTTGTTTACACTTACCTCTCCCCATTCTTCAGCTCTGTGACCCGATCGCAGGACACCGGCGGCGATCGGGTCCGCAGGTCCCGCGGGCGCGGTCATGGAGCTCGCGACCTACGGCTGGGCTTCTTAAAGAGGACGTACCTGTACGTGCTTGTGCCCAGCCGTGCCATTCTGCCGACGTATATCGGCGTGAGGTGGTCCTTAAGTGGTTAAAGGGAAATATCAACAGATCCATCTAGTGCATAATGAGTGTATTTACTCGCTATTAAGAAAATATCTCATGGATGCAATTGAACAGGAGCTTACTAGGGACATCTAGTGGTTAAATAAAAAGGTGCATTATAATCCATAATAAAGGCTAACCTCAGTGCAAGATGAAAGATATTATAATAGACTCTTCAAACAGATGACACAATCTAGACCTAAAATAATGGTCAACATATATAAAATCCCGTCTTCTGATAAATAGATAAGAATAGGAATAAACCATGCCAGTTAGATAAACTCGGCTAAGTTAATCCTATACTCCTCATCACATGCCCACTGGATGTGCATATTCATAAAAAAGAGAGAGAAGGGCAAGGGACATCCCATCATTCCAACAAGATATAACAATAATGGGTATAATGTTAATCTAAAAGGTTAAAAATATCCAAACTAAAAACAAAAGGCATTATCCCAATGGTAAAAAATATAAACAAATCAGTAGTTAGAAATAAAACAATTAAGATCGAATTCAACATTGTGTCCTGACGGTGTTAACCTCCCTGGCGGTATGATTCTGTCTGGAATTATGTACCAAAAGCGGTACAATTATTTTTCATGGAAATTTGATGTTATGTATTGTAGGCCTTGCAATTCTTAGTAATTACTTACTTAAACCTGACCAAACAAGAGTGTAGTAGACATCCCGGGTATGATAAAGTTTGATACACAAAATCATAAATTATAATATAATAAATAACTATAAATAATTATAACAAATAGTAATTTAATTATAATAAAAATTATTCAGTAATGTAATCAAATCAAAAACACTGAAATTTACTCAGTTGCAGAATTGTCGCTGTCATTAGATTTAGTGTTTGATGATGAATTTCCCCACAAATCGCTATCGCTCAATTCTGAAAGTGATTCTAATTTATTATCGCTGTTTTCTAGCTGGTCTAAAACCACTTTTGACATAAAGGGACACTTTTTGGTTGCTATGGACAATCTCCAGTTTCCAGGCAGAAAGAACTGTTTTTATAATATAAAACTACATGCAGGGCACTGGACAGACCACTAGGGACAAAGGGGATGTGAAATAAATTCATACAGTACTGTAATCTGTAAGATTACAGTGAACTGTATGTATATTGTGTTTTTCACTTTTTGAATTTGCCGCCGAACTCCGCCCCCGTGCGCTGCGCCGCTCGGGAACAGAGCTCGGCGGCACTGTGTGTGAATCGAGCGAGTAGACAGTTCGCACACACAGCGGGAGGACATCGCAGGATCCAGGGGAGAAGGTAAGTAACTTCCCCTGTATCCTGCAATGCAATCCCGAGTCTGGCTCGGGGTTACCACTAATGGTATGTAAAATCCACCCGAGCCAGACTCGGGATTACCGCCAGGGAGGTTAAAGTTAAGAGCTTGTGTATCCAACGGGACTCTGCCTGACTCAGTTTAATAACCTTATTGTCCCCCTCCAGTGGGGTTTATACTTCTCAATAGAGTTGAGCGGACACCTGGATGTTCGGGTTCGACGGGTTCTGCCGAACTTCGCAAAAAAAGTTTGAGTTTGGGACCCGAACTTGACCCCGAACCCGAACCCCATTGAAGTCAATGGGGACTCAAGCTTTTAAGGACTAAAATGGCTCTAAAAAAGTAATGGGAAGGGCTAGAGGGCTGCAAATGGCAGCAACATGTTGTTAAGAGCATGGCAAGTGCTCTGCAAACAAATGTGGATAGGGAAATAACTTAAAATAACATAAAATACATAAAAATAAAAAATAATAATCTTGACCTAGGAGGACGAGGTCCATATGAAGTAGGAGGTTGAGGTGGTGGTGGATGTGGCGGTGTAGGTGGAAGCGACGGTGGAGGAGGACGAGGTAGCCAACACTTGTTTTTATTTTATTTTTTTAATTAGGGTACACCCCAAAAGAGTGAGAAAGATCAAAAATACAACAATGGCTGGGTAAGGCCGGTATACATGTCTATTCTGCACAAGGTACGGACAGTTCTGTGGGATCCATGCCTGGTTCATTTTAATGAACGTGAGCTTGTCCACATTGGCTCTGGACCGGTGGCTGCGCTTGTCTGTGATAACGCCCCCTGCCGTGCTAAATACACGTCCAGATAATACACTGGCTGCAGGGAAGGCCAGCACCTCCAAGGCGTAAAGGGCAAGCTCAGGCCATGTGCCCAATTTGGAGACCCAGAAGTTGAAGGGGACAGACCCGTTATTCAGTGTAGGCGTGTGCACACATACTGCTCCACCATGTTGGTGAAATGCTGCCTCCTGCTAAGACGTTCCATATCAGCTGGTGGTGCTGGTTGTTGTGGCGTAATGACAAAGCTTTTCCACATTTCGGCCATGCTAACCCTGCCTTCTGAGGTGCTGGCGGTGCCCCGGCTGCGTTGGCGACCTCTTCTTCCTCCTCTGCCTTCGCCTTGTGCTTCCACTGTGCCCCCGCTGTCAGGTGGGAATGCCACCAGCAGCGCGTCTACCAGCGTGCGCTTGTACTTGCGCATTTAACGATCACGCTCCAGTGAGGGAATTAAGGACGGTTCATTGTCCTTGTAACGGGGATCCAGCAGCGTGGCCACCCAGTAATCAGCACCAGTTAGAATGTGGGCAACTCGGCGGTCGTTGCGGAGACACTGCAGCATGTAATCGCTCATGTGTGCCAGGCTGCCCAGAGGCAACGGAAAGCTGTCCTCTGTGGGATGTGTATCATCTGTGTCCTCTGTATCCCCCCAGCCATGCACCAGTGATGGCCATGAGCTGGTATGGGTGCCACCCTGCTGTGAACATGGTTCCTCCTCCTCCTCATCCTCCACCTCGTCATCCTCCAGAACTGTGCCCTTGCTGGACAATTGTGTACCTGGCGTTTGTTGGTGCAGGAACCCACCCTCGGAGCCACTTGTGAATGACTGCCCTGAAAGCCTTGGAAATGATCCCTCTTCCTCCTTCTCCTCCTCCTCCTCCTGTGCCACATCCTCCTCCATCATCGCCCGAAGCATTTTTTCAAGGAGGCATAGAACTGGGATAGTAATGCTGAGAACGGCGTCATCGGCACTGGCCATGTTGGTGGAGTACTCGAAACAGCGCAACAAGGCACACAGGTCTCGCATGGAGGCCCAGTTATTGGTGGTGAAGTGGTGTTGTTCCGCAGAGCGACTCACTCGTGCGTTCTGCAGCTGAAACTCCACTATCGCCTGCTGCTGCTCACACAGTCTGGCCAGCATGTGCAAGGTGGAGTTCCACCTTGTGGGCACATCACATATGAGGTGGAGAGCGGGAAGGCCGAAGTTACGCTGCAGCGCTGACAGGCGAGCAGCAGCATGGTGAGAACGCCGAAAGTGCGCACAGACGGCCCGCACTTTCTGCAGCAGCTCTGGCATATCGGGGTAATTTCTAAGGAACCTTTTGCACCACCAAATTCAGCACATGCGCCAGGCAAGGGATGTGCATCAAACCGGCTAGGCCCAGAGCTGCTACGAGATTTCACCCATTATCGCACACCACCAGGCCGGGCTTGAGGCTCACTGCCACCAACCACTCATCGGTCTGTTGTTCCATGTCCCTCCACAACTCCTGTGTGGTGTGGGGTTTTTCCCCCAAACAGGAAAGTTTTAAGACTGCCCGCTGTCGTTTACCCCTAGCTGTGCTGAAGTTGGTAGTGAAGGTGTTACGCTGACCGGGTGAGGAGGCGCTAGAGGATGAGGAAGCGGAGTAGGAGGAGTTAGCAACAGGAGGCAAACTGAAGCGCCCTGCAATCCTCGGTGGTGGAAGGACATGCGCCAAACTGCTATCTGCCTCAGGCCCAGCCGCGACTGCATTTACCCAGTGTGCTGTTAGGGAGATATAACGTCCCTGACCGTGCTTACTGGTCCACGCATCCGTAGTTAGGTGGACCTTGCCACAGATGGCGTTGCGCAGTGCACACCTGATTTTGTCCCCCACTTGGTTGTGCAGGGAAGGGATGTCTCGCCTGGAAAAGTAGTGGCGGCTGGGCACAACGTACTGTGGGACAGCCAATGCCATCAGGCTTTTAAAACTCTGCGTCTCCACCAGACGGAATGACAGCATTTCAAAGGCCAGGAATTTTGAAATGCTGGAATTCAGGGCCAGGGATCACGGGTGGGTAGGGGGGTACTTCCTCTTCCGCTCCAGTGTTTGGGAGATAGAGAGCTGAACGCTTCCATGGGACATTGTGGAGATGGTTGGTGACCCAGGTGGTAGTGTTGCTGGCAGATCCTCTGTTTGCTGGGTGGCAGGTGCCACTGTCACTACAGAGGTGGATGAAGAGGCCGAGACTGGAGCAGAAGAGGAAGCAGGAGGAGCCAGAGACCTTTCTTGGTTTTTGAGGTGTCTACTCCACTGCAGCTCATGCTTTGCACTTAGATGCCTGGTCATGCAGGTTGTGCTCAGGTTGAGAACGTTTATGCCTCGCTTCAGGCTCTGATTGCACAGCGTGCAAACCACTCGTGTCTTGTCATCAACACATTGTCTGAAGAACTGCCACGCTAGGGAACTCCTTGGACCTGGCTTTGGTGTGCTCGGTCCCTTGCTGCATTGGGCAGTAGCAGCCGTACTGACTAGGGGACGGATGCTCCGCTTTTGCACCCTACTCCCTCTTCTGCTGTGCTGGTGGCTCTGTGCGACCACTGCCTCTTCCTCCAAATTAAACAGGTCACCTGCATGATGTTGATTCCATGTGGGGTCATGGACCTCATCGTCCTCCACATCATCTTCCACCCAGTCTTAACCCCTGCCCTCCTTGTCGGTATGCACAATTGCGAAAGCTGCAGCAGTTGGCACCTGTGTTTCTTCATCATCCGAGACGTGCTCCGATGGTCCTTCCATGTACTCATCTTGAAACATAAGTGTTCGGGCATCGGTGCACTCAATCTCTTCCACTTATGGGGCACGGCTAGGTGGATGGCCATGGGAAACCCTGCTAACAGAGTCATCAAAAAGCAGAAGAGACTGCTGCATGACTTGGCTGATTTGCAAGGGGGTGAGGTGAAAGACTGATGGACATCGGCTGCAGGTGCCAACTCTGATCTTTCAGCAGGAGACTGGGTGGGAGACAATGTCAGCAACCCAATCTACTATCGCCTGTTCTTGTCCTGGCCTCAACATTTGTAGAGCTGCATTAGCCCCGACCAAATACCGCTGCAGGCTCTGTCACCTACTCGCACCTGAGGAAGGTGTTTCACTTGTGCGTGTAGCTGGCACAGATCGACCACGTCCTCTCCCTGCAACAGGAGCTACACCAACAGCACTACGACCGGGGCCATGTCCCTTATTTGCAAGGAGCTTGTTCCCCCCGTATATTCTTTGCGGATCTGTTCGCACTCAATGAATATTTTAACGTTTTTATGTTCTGGTTTTGGTTCATGTTTTCATTCGTTTTTTATCCTGTTTTAACTGTACCAAGGAAACATTGCAATAGAATCTACCTATCTCCACTTTGATTGCACTCTGCAAGAAGCTCCTACCACAATGAAGTATTGTGGCTGTGTATATCTGACTCAACAGCACCACCTTCAGGTAACAAACCAGTATTACTTTTACAATTTAATACCATATTATCCAACATAGAGCACTTCCTATTACTGAAGCAATGACATTGTCAGTCATTTCTATGAATGTTCATGGACTCAATAGTCCCTTTAAAAGGAACTCTATGTGGAAATAAATGGAAAGACTTAAAGGAGATGTGATTTGTATACAAGAGACACACTTTATGACTGCCCCGGTTAAAAAGAGGGGTATGATGGTAGCCATTAAACATTCTATTGTATTTAAGCTACATGAACTAATCTGTGACCCTAACGGGAGATATATAATTTGGACTTCTGACTTGAACCAAGCGACATACACGCTGGTCAACCTTTACGCTCCAAACAAGAGGCAGCCGAGATTCTTATCCTCTCTTTTGAAAAAATTAATAGAGTTAAGAAGGGTTCTCTTCTCTTGTGTGGGGACTTCAACTGTGTTCCCTAACAAATCTATGGACTGCTCCAATCCACAGTTGTCAAGGAGACCTGAGATACATTCCCTCCTCTCAGAACATAACTTGTATGATACATGGAGATGCTATCATTCCTCGGAAAAAGACTTTGCCCACTACTCGTACCCTCATCGGGCATATTCTAGAATTGACCTTGCTCTCACGGATCTAGCCCTGCTACAAAAGACACTCTCAGTCAAGATTCACTCTATCACTTGGTCGGACCACGCACCAGTGTCAATAGTCCTCCAGGATCGGAACTCTGACCCTCCAATCTATCTCTGGAGAAAAAATGTTGACTTACTTTCTAATAATGTACAGGCTAACAGGATAAACACGCAGCTCAGGGAATTTTTTCAAATAAACGACAACAAGGACACCAACAAAGCATCCTTGTGGTGCGCCCATAAGGCGTTTAGTAGGGGATTGCTCATACAGGCAGCAGCTAGAGAAAAAAAGAGGAAGGCAAGACTGTTGAACGACTTACTAGAGGAACTTAAACAACTGGAATCACAGCACAAAACAAATCCCTTTCCCTCATTAGACACTGATTTATTTCAATGTAGACATAAAATTCAGCTATCACTTATTTCTACACACCAGAATTTTCTTAGACGAACTAAAGCAATGTATTACGCCCACGGCAACAAAGCAGGGAAATTACTGGCCAAATATATTAACAAACGGCAACAACAGGCCAAATTGCCCAATATCAAAGACCCACACACAGGTAAACTAGAACATCACCCGACACAGATTGCCAATGCATTTATTAAATACTATAGAGATCTCTACAACCTCCATCTTGATAATGATACCCCACAACCTACAGAACAAGCTATAGACTCATTTCTCAGTACTCTCACCTTACCTTCACTGAGCGCGGACCAACTGACGTCACTCAATGCACCTATTCTCCACAAAGAGATTATTGACACTATACATGCCCTTCCAAAAATTAAATCACCAGGCACAGACGGTTTCTCCTCAGAATACTATAAAGTATTCTCCCAAACTTTGGTTCCATATCTGTGAACCCTGTTCAACAGTGTTGCCTCTTTATCTACCTTTCCGGAAGAAATGTTGCAGGCAACTATTGTAACGCTGCCTAAGCCAGGTAAGAAGTTGGACACTCCACAAAACTTTAGGCCCATCTCTTTATTAAACACCGATCTAAAAATCTATGCTAAGATTTTAGCGAATAGGTTGGCTGCTATTACCCCATACTTGGTTAAAGCAGACCAGGTTGGTTTTGTCAAGGGGAGAAAAGCCCCAGATGGCACTAGACAACTGTTCAACTTATTACACATATTGGAATCTAGAGGTACTCCTGCAGCCTTCTTGGCGTTGCACGCTGAAAAAGCCTTTGATAGGGTTCATTGGGGCTATCTCAAAGCGACTCTACATAAATTTGGCATACAAGGCTCTATTTTTTCAGCGATCTCCGCATTGTATACCCAGCCATCTGCCAGGGTTTTCACGTCCGGCGCCATTTCGGAAAAATTCTACATCACGAATGGTACCCGCCAGGGTTGTCCGCTATCTCCTATTATATTTACCCTTATGATGGAACCCCTGGCGGAGACCATTAGGAAAGACAGAGGAGTATCGGGGATTAATGTTGCAGGAGATATACATAAAATTGGCCTTTTCGCCGATGACGTAGTGCTGACAGTGACAAATCCGGCTTCTTCCCTGGCTAGAATACAGGAATTATTACAACAATATGGTGCAATATCCTATTACAAACTAAATGTCAACAAGTCATGTATCTTACCTGTTAATATTACCAAAAGACAGATAGCCCAACTTAAGGAACGTTTTCCATTCCAATGGATGACTAAAGCTCTTCCATATTTGGGCATTAAGATAGCCTTCCCCATCTCCAGCACGTAAGACGCCAATTTTAATACACTTCTCGACACCATTGAAACTGACCTGGCGCATGTTGCAACTTTTGAATTATCCTGGTTGGGTAGGATAGCTGCTTTAAAGATGATCCTTCTACCCAAAATTATCTACTATTTTAGAACTATCCCTATTACTTTACCAGAATCCTTCTTTGCCTTTACAGACAAGCTTTTTAGGAGGTTTGTCTGGCAGGGTAAAATGCCTAAAATCACTTATTCCTCCATTCAGAGACATAGAAACGTGGGAGGTGCGGGTTTCCCAGTACTCCGCAATTACTATAGAGCAGCTATTCTGGACCAGATGAAGGCCTGGTTCGAACCTGAACCGGCCAAACTCTGGGTTAGAATAGAAAAATCTATTCTTAAAAATAAGGATCTACCATCTTTACTCTTAGCTAAGCTTACTAACTTACCTCTAATAGGCTTGACCCTACATCAATAGCAGCAACCCTTTCAGTGTGGGGAAATATTCAACCAAGCATTGACCCGAAAACTAAATCCAGTCAAAATATTACTCATCTTCAAGTTCTTGAACAGCTCATCCCAGATCTACGAATAACCTCCTGGATACAGGAAAATTTAATGAAGATCCAAGAGGCACTTAATAGACAACCCATTATTCATGCCTATACCCTTACCCAATTACGCCATTTTCAACTCACACAACCGGCAACAACGTATGATTTGCCTATAGATGTATGGAATTACCTCTGTACTAGTTACCATAAACCTAAAGGCCTCTCTTGGTTCTATTCGCTCTTGCAGAATGATAACACATTTTCCAAGATACTGGAAAGAGACTGGGGTTCCTCCCACTCCCACACTGAATGGAGATCTGCAATACAGGCGTTGTATAAATATTCTCATTGTACCAATCTCTGGGATAATATGATGAAAATACTACATAGATCTTACCTTACACCAGTCAGAATTTCATTGATATTTCCATCAGAAACTCATTTATGTTGGAGAAATTGTGGCACTAAGGGTAATATTAGCCGTACACTTTGGGACTGCAAGAGCATACGCAGTTTTTGGAATGCTGTGTTTAAACTAATTTCTTCTGTTACAGGCTTTTTCATAAAACCAAGTCCCCAATTAGCCCTCCTCAATATTAATATTACCACCATACCGTCCCAATTTAGAAGTATAGTAATTCACATTTTGTTAGCAGCCCGCCTAACTATAACTGCAAAATGGAAAACCACTTTGGCTCCTAATATTAGTGAAGTCATTCAAAGAGTCTCTACACAACACTCCTATGAAAGATATTTCGCAAACCAATCAAACATAATTCACTCCTTTAAAGCTCAGTGGTTACCTTGGACTTCTAAATTTCCTGAATAGTTACAAGCCTCTGTAGTGGTCTTCTTCTTTACCCAATAGATGGCAGCACTTGTTTCATTTGGTACAGTTTCCTTCTCTTCTTTTATGTATGTTTTTTTTCTTTTACTATTATTTTATGGCCCTTTTATTCTGGTTTTTTGAGTGATCCCTTTGTCTCTTACTTTGAGTCAACTATTTGGCGTGTAGAAGTTTTATATAAGAAATGACTCATTGGCTGAGATACTAAAATCAGCGTATGACAAGTTTATTCTCGTCTGTATTTTCAAATTGTGATGTATTATATTACCTTTTTCTACTAGTACTTTAGCCACACAAGGAGCTGTGGCTCCACATTGTGTAGTAGGACGCGCGGTTCCTGATAGATTGTGAATACTACAAACTGGTGAAAATGTGTAGAACAACACGACTTATTCTTGTCCTGAACACTGTACTATGCAATTTATGTTGTATTCTTTGATTTTCTGTTCATACTGAAAATTCAATAAAAACTAATTGAAAAGAAATCAAATGTTTGATTTTATATTCTCTTCCAGTAACTGTTGATTTAAAGCATTCATTCTTCTCTTTGCTCTCTTTGGTGTGTCTACAAGTGTAACAGGTTTTACAGGGATAAAAACCTTTCCCGTCAAAAAGGGTAAAGGTTTTTTGTGCAGGTGGATCTGGGACATTTTTAGCAATCAAGTCCCTCAGAGTTGGAGCTCTCCGGTAAGTAAATCTAGGTTTTTCTGGTAACACCGTTCCCAGATGGCGATCTGCCTTCATAATGTTCCAATATTTCTTACAAATAGTTTCAATTTGTTTGTATTGGACATTATAATCCATCACTAATGGAACGACATTCATGATTTCTTTATTCCTAGTCGAGTCTTGAATTTGTTTTTCTCTTTCTTTTTTTTTTTTTAAATAGATTTTTATTGAAGGATGTAACATCAATAGTATCTGCAATATTTGTGAATAAAGGCAGTCATGTCAAAATGTAACAGAACACATATGCAATAAAAAGAAGCCTCCTAGCCTAGGGGTGGCGTAGTAATAAGCCCCGCATGGGGGGTTACAAAACGTGCATGTGATAGCAGTGCAGAATATTCAGCCTACTTAACCTAAGTTGTAACTGGACGGATCTAAGGACGAAGAGTGTCCCTAGGGATACCCAGTTGGTTCTGTTGGATGATTCCATATATGGGTATTGGGCAGGGAGGGTTGGGGAGAAGAGCACCAAGTTCATGCAGTTCATGTAGAATGGGGGTAGACAGCGGGAATGAGGCTGTATTATCAAAGATAGCGTAGTCCATCAGTTTGTTTGTTTGGAGGAGAAAAGGTGGGTGGGCGAGAGGTGGTCTCACACAATGATCCATGTTGTGGCAAAAGTGGGGTTCCTCCTGTTACTGTACTGTCCGTCAAGGGAGAGCAGCTCAACCTTGGTGTAGGGGGGAGGCCCGTGATATGAAAAAGAGAGGTTTTCAAAGTTCGCCATATCCATAGGGGTGAGTGTTAAGATCATAAAAGCATGCCATTTATGGTACAAGCGTGATTTGGTCTTTTCATGTGTTAAGTCCATGTTGAGCTTGTCCGTGTAGAGTAGTCGTAAGAAATATTTTTTGACTTGTGAGGTGTTTGGGCGAACATTAGAGATCCAGTTTTTCAGGATGGATCTTCTGGTGAGTAATAGACATATCAGGGTCCAGTCTTTGCAATAGGGGGTAGAGTTCAGTGACCAGGGTAGCAGCTGGGGGTCCCAATGACCAAAGACGAGAAGTAAGGGGTCTTTGGGCGGTTTCAGCAGGGTCACTTCAAAGATGTACGATAAGACTTGATCCCAGAAGGTGGAGATGTAGGTACACGACCAGAAACGATGTGTCAGTGAAGGCCTGGGGTGTTGACAAAGAGGACACAAGGGGGCGGGGTGAGCTTGATTGTTGAAGAGGAAAGGGATATGAGCTCTATGTACAATCTTTAGTTGGGTTTCCCTCCAAGTTTCGTTGGGCACCAGTTTGTGAACGGTATTGAGGCCTTGTAGGAGTTTGTCCACAAGCTCGGTGTCGGGGAAGTCCTTAGCCCAGTTGGCTGCTGATGAGGATGTCAGAGATGGAATGGTTTTTAGGAGCAGAGGTCGGTAGATGTCCGAGATTTTGTATGAACCTTTTAAGACAAGGGTATCCGTGAGAGAAGATTGGAACCTTTTGCGGCCTTCACTGCAAGTCCTTTTTAGAAAGCTGATATATTGATTATATTGGAAGACATGAGATTGCGGAAGTGAGAACTTGGCAGCTAAGGTTTGGAACGGAGTGGGGCGACCAGTCTCCAAGTCACATAGCAAAGAAAATTTTGTAAGGCCGTTTTTCTGCCAGGTGATGTAAGGTTGCTGGTCCAGACCTGGGGGGAAGCATGGGTTTCCCTGGATAGGGAGGTGGCTAGATATGAAGGGAGAGAGTTTGAGGCTTTTTCTGACTTCTCTCCACGCAATTGCCGTGTCTCTAAGCAGAAGGTTGTGTTGGAGTGGCGGTGATATGGATTTCCACTTGCAGTGGAGGAGGGCCACCAAGGAGTACGGGTGAACCATTGCGGATTCCAGGGGGAAATTTGAGTGGCGAGATGTCTGGGCTACCCAATCCAAACCTGTCCTTAATAGGCAGGCTAAATTGTAGGATCTAATGTTCGGGAGACTGATGCCCCCTTTGCGTCTAGGAAGATATAACTTTGTGAAGGCTATGCGTGGTCGTTTATTTCGCCAGAGGAATTTGGATATGGCCGTATTGAGAGATTTTGTGTCTTTATGGTGAAGAAGCAAAGGAATGGTTTGAAGTGGGTAGAGTATTCGGGCGAAACTGACCATTTTCACAAGATGGCATCTTCCCAGGAGCGAGAGGGGCAGATCCATCCAGTTATCTAGTTCCTGAGAAATTTTTGTGAGCAGGGGGGGATAGTTAAGGTGATAGAGAGAGGAGGGTAATTTCCCTATTTTTATGCCGATTTTGCAACTGAGAAGATTTTGAGTTCAGAGAGGATTTGACATGGCCTATGGGAAGAATTTCACTTTTGTTGTAATTTATGCGAAGGCCCAAGCATAGCCTAAATTGGTCAAAGATAGATTTAATTGTGAGCATGTCAGAAGAGGGGTTTGCTGAGAATATAAGGACGTCATCCGCAAAGAGTGAGGTACGTAGTTCATGTTTACCAATGTGGATGCCATGCAGTGGGGCTATGTAAGATAGATACCTAGACAGGGGTTCCAATGCAATGTTAAAAAGGAGGGGGATAAGGGGCAACCCTGTCTCGTGCCTTTATGAAGCCGGAATTCGTCCGATAGAAGGCCTGCCGCTACCAGCCTAGCTGCCGGAGCAGTGTACATAGAGTTAATAAGGTGAGCGAAAGGGCCGGAGAATCCCATTTTAGACATGACCATGCATAGCCATTCAAAACTCACGTTATCGAAGGCTTTTTCCGCATCTAGGGTGATAATATCGTGGTCTCCCCTTGGTTTGCATTTGGCGTGTTCCAAAGCCATCATCACCTTCCTGATGTTCATGGTGGCATTCCTGCCCTTCAGGAACCCTGATTGGGCAGGATGTATCAGAGAGAGTATGATGGCGGCTAGCCTGGTAGCAATAATTTTGGAAATAATTTTAACGTCAAGGTTTAAGAGTGAGATAGGTCTGTATGAACCGGGTTCTTGTGGGTCTTTACCTTTTTTGGCTAACAATTTAATGATGGCTTGGTTACCTGTGGGTAGGTATGTTCCACCTGACCTGACTGTAATGGTAGACCTTGTGGAGGGTGGGTTCTAAGAGTGGTTGTAGAGATTTGTAGAATTCACCCGTGAAGCCGTCCGGGCCAGGGGCTTTAGATGGGGCTAGGTTCCTAATAACGTTAGATATTTCAGTAAGGGAGATGGGTGTGGTCCAAGTATCCAGTTGAGAGGGAGTGATTTGGGTGAGGGTGGTTTTTGCAAGAAAGGCAAGTGCGGTCGGTACATCTATAGGGTCCGTCGCATATAGGGAGGAATAATAGTGTAGCATGGCTTCGTTTATACCCTTCTGGGTGGTGGTAATGGTACCTGAGGCGTCACGGAGGGAAGTGATGTGGGTCGGGCGGTTGGGGCCCTTGCAGAGTCTGGAAAGTAGCCTACCTGCCTTATTGCCGAACTTGTGGAGGGTGGCGTCCATGTGCGCCATTTTGGTTAGTTCCAAAGTTTCAGCCCAGGTGTCAAAGTAAAGCTTGGCTGACTGCCATGCCTTCCTATTGTCAGGGGAATCGGTGGTATAAAGGGATCGCTGAGCTTGGTGCAGTTGAGAACTGGCCAGTTTCTAATGTTTCATAGCATTCCGTTTGAAAGGGGCAGCATAAGAAATGATGTGTCCCCGAAAGAAGGCCTTGCCTGCTTCCCAGAACAGGTTTGGGTTATCAGAATGCAGAGCATTGGACGAGGCGTACTCAGACCATGCCTGCTCCATGTATTGTCAGAAATCAGAGTTGTTCTGGAGGTAGGATGGGAAGCGCCAAAGCTTGGGACTATCAGGGGTTGTCGAGAGTTACCGAAATAGGCGAGTGGTCCGATATAACAATGTCGTGGATGTCAGCGTCGGATATCAGTGGTACAAGGTCATCAGAGCAGAAGAGGTAGTCAATTCTGGTAAAAATATTATGGGGGTTGGAATAGAATGTGAATTCTCTATCAGCTGGGTGTCGGAGGTGCCAGATAGGAGGGAGTCAATCGTGGAAGCTAATAGAGACTGAGCATTGGGCTCCGAAGGAGAACGTGAATGTTTTGGAGAGGATCTGTCGTAGATTCGGTGAATTGTGGAGTTTAAGTCCCCGCCAATTATGTGAGGGAGATGTAGTTTACGAAGGAGCCAGGTCGAGAGGTCACTATGAAACTGTTTAGTGGGGTTATTAGGTGCATAAACATTAGATATTATCAAGTCTCTGGTCCCTAGTTGAACGTGGGCTGATAAGAGGCGTCCCTGCGTGTCTGAATCAACCGGCAGGACCGTGCAAGGGAGGTTTTTATGAACGAGTAACAGAACTCCTGCTTTGCTTCCGTTTGAGTCAGATCCTACGACTGTGCCCACCCACAGTTTTTTCATACGGTGGAAGTCAGGGGCGGAAAGGTGGGTTTCCTGTAATAGGGCAATGTCGGTCTTAAGTCTCTTAAGGTGACGGAGGATTTTAATTCGCTTGTTAGGGGAACAAAGCCCTTTCCCATTCCAGGAGACTATTTTCATATTGGGGGGGGCTATAAAGGGGGTATGGGCTGGTGTTGAATTAGTAGTATGTAAAGACTGTTGGTGATGGGCTACTTGTATAGTCGGGCATAGGGGAGAGCCTAGGCAGTCAGAGTATGGTGATGTAAAGTTATTTGGTGCCGATAAACCATGGGGTGATGGTGCACGAGGGGGGGGGATAGAGAGGGAGGGAGGTGAAGGGTAGAAACAATAAAACACATTTGAGAAACTTCATTTTTTTCCGCATGGAGTCACTGAGAGGGCCAGCCCCCATTACAAGACCCGTATGCTGCAGCAGTGTAAACCCACGAACCAGAGGGTGGTGCATGCTGGCAGTTTTTGGGCTGTGTATGGGTAGAGTGAACTCGAGCCCCGCAGGGATGCCATAGGAAAAGATCGTGGAACAAGATCAAACATCAAAACAGTTATAATATTCCAATAGCAAATAAAACATTAGACAAAACTGTATAGATAACTTGGCCTACCAGTAGGTATGTTACTCGATAGGGAGGAGGGAGCACGACTTGAGAAAAAAAAAGAAGAGGTAAAAAGGAGAGAATCCAAAACAAACATAAAAATAAAAGAGTATGCAAGAGTTCTCTCGGCTAGCGTTGAAACGGCATGGCTGATGGAGGAACAAGTGTTCTGAGCTCCAAGTGCCGCTGGAAGGACACTCTCAATGAGGTGCGGAGCGATGTTGTTCAGGGCCGGAGGTTTTGAATCGCTTCGGAGAGTCTTTGCGCGGGCTCCTTTGGTCTAGAGCACGGTTGGTAGGAGAAGCATTGGGAGAGGGGCTGACATGAGGACCTGTGCGTAGCGACCTGAGGAAGGCCTCCGCCTCGGAAGGATCGTGAAAGGAGAGCTGGTCGCCATTAGGGGCTTTGAGCCGGAGGTTGGCTAGGAAAGCCAGGGTAAATTTGATTTGTCGTTGGTGTAGCTCTGAGCAGATTTGTTGGAAAGCTTTCCTTTTCTTGGATACTTCTAATGAGTAGTCTGCGAAAATCAGGACCTTGATCCCATTGACCTGAAGAGATCTTGATTGCCTAAAGGCTTTATCAGAATAGTTGAGGTATTTGGCTATTATAGGTCAGGGTGACTTGCGATCAGAGGTAAAGGTTCCGATGTGGTGTGCGTGTTCTGGACCTGTTCTCTAAATCGTCCAGCTTCTCCAGAATATATTTATTTGTCCTGTCTTGGGCCTGTTCAGAGGATTGAGCCTGATACATTTCCTCCTCAATGTTTGCTATGCGGTTTTCTGCCTCATTTAGAATGGATGTATGCTCCCTGAGCTGGGCCTGGAGTTTGTGTATGCCTGCAATGACTGCCTGTTCTACTGAGGCAGTAATCATTGGGGAGAGAAGTGTTGCCACAGCCTGCGCTATAAGGTTGGTGTTATAGTCCCCTGCAGGCATCTGTGCAGTGTCAGCTTGTGAGGAGGGGGGGCCTGGGCACCGCTTACCTCCATTGGCGGCGTCGTTTCTGGGGAGAGGTCCGTGTAGGCCGAAGCCGGAGCCTCGATTTGCGGCTCCGCCGTTCGCGCCGCTGCGGCCGCATACGATCGTGTGCCGGTTTTCTCCACAAAACGGTCCATGTCGTGGCCGGGCAGTGGATGGAGATGCTGCCGGTGATTGAGGTGGGTTAGCAGGCTTTTTAAGCCGTTTTAGGAGTCTCGCTGCGGGAGCTGAAGAAGAGAGCAGCTACTCCATGCGGCGCCGTAACCGGAAGTGTTTTTCTCTTTCTAAGGCAGAGACATCCTTTATTTTTTCATCAATGAAGCTTTGTTGATATCCTTTTTGGACGAATCTTTGTCCAATGAACTCTGCTTGTTTTAGGAACACCTCTGTTTTCGTACAGTTTCTTCTCAGTCTCACTAGTTGCCCCTTGGGTATATTGTCCAGCCATGGGGCATAATGACAACTATCAGAGGTAAATAAATGTTCCTGTCGACTGATTTAAAATACGTTTGTGTTACCAGTTTTCCTGCTTCTTTTGAAATCTCCAGATCTAAAAAATTTATTTTTTCATCACTTATCTCCCATGTGAGTTTGATATTTTTGTTATTTGTATTTAAATTAAAACCAAAATCTAAAAGGCTTCCTCTGTCCCCTGCCCAGATAACTATAATGTCTTCAATAAAACGTTTAAAAAGTAAGAGTTGCTGCGGTTTCCTATTGTATAGGGCGTCCTCCTCCCATTCAGCCATATATAAATTGGCCACACTTGGCCCATAGCTACACCGCAGATTTGCTTATAGTACTTTTTTTCATACTAAAAATAACTATGGTCTAAGCTGTATTCTAGACAGTTGACAATAAATTTTCTTTGTGAGCGTTTTAATGTGCTTAACTCTTTTAGGGCCCATTTTGTTGCTAGTATAGCTTCTTTATGGTTTATGATTGTGTAAAGCAATGCAACATCAGCTGTGGCAAGATATATCCGTCTATCATCGATTTTTATATTATCCAGTGGCTGGATGAGATGTTTAGTGTCCCTGAGATATGAATTTGTTTTCCTCACTATTGGCTGTAAAAACCAGTCAATATATTCTCCAATTCTTGCTCCAACCGAATTAATTCCATTTACTATGGCCCTCCCTGGCGTTTTTTCTTTGTTTTTGTGGATCTTGGGAAGAGTATAAATAATGGGGATCCGACATCCAAGGGGCTGAAGGTATTTTCCTTCTTTCTTGTTCAACAATCCCTTTTTCCATACCTTTTTCTATTAGGTTTGCCAGTTCATCTTTATAGCTTATTATTGGATTTCCAGGTAGTTTTTGATAGGTATTTTCATTACTTAATTGGCGGTCCAATTCCTCTTTATATGCTGTCTTTGATTGTATTACTATCGCCCCTCTTTTGTCTGCTTGTCTTACGACAACGTCTTTTCTTTCTTTCAGTTTTTTAATACCACTTTTTATATCACTGGGATCATATATCTTTTTGATCTTAAGATCTTGTAGATCTTTTATGACCATCCTTTGGAAAACTTCAATATGACCTTCATTGCCAATTGGTGGTTTAAATAAAGACTTTCTCAAATTACTAAACTGGGTTCTACTTTCCACAGTATTATTTCTTACTGTATTTTCTCGCGGCTTATTTAACATGTATTTCTTAATATGTAGACTTCTTGACTTCTTCCAGACCAGAAGAAATGGAAATCGAGGCGAGGATGCAGGACAGGAGTCAAAAAACACAATAAGAAGAGATTAATTGGAGAAGGAATCATTAACATTAGCGGAATAGAGCTTACCAAAGAGGAAATAAAAGTATTAGACAAAGGCCCCAAATTCGCCCCTAAGAGAAATTTAAATAAATGTAATGCCTATGTAGACATCAACAAATTTACAAGAAGTCTACATATTAAGAAATACATGTTAAATAAAATACCAGAAAAACCTAGATTTACTTACCGGAGAGCCCCAACTCTGAGTGACTTGATTGTTAAAAATGTCCCAGATCCACCTGCACAAAAAACCTTTACCCTTTTTGATGGGAAAGGTTTTTATCCCTGTAAAACCTGTTACACTTGTAGACACACCAAAGAGAAAAAAGAAGAAGGAATGCTTTAAATCAACAGTTACCGGAAGAGAATATAAAATCAAAGATTTTATTTCATGCAAAACAGAAGGGGTTGTATATCTTCTGGAATGCCCATTTCGGATTCAATACGTGGGCAGAACGAAAAGGGAACTCTGGAAGAGACTCAGAGAACATACTCAAAACATAAAAAACAGGTTCCCAAAGCATAGTTTATCCCGACACTATGACCAATATCACAACAGAGACCCCTCCTCTATATTGGTATGGGGGATTGAGAAGTATAAACCCCACTGGAGGGGGGGACAATAAAATTATTAAACTGAGTCAGGCAGAGACCCGTTGGATACACAAGCTCTTAACTTTAACACCGTCAGGGCACAATGTTGAATTAGATCTCAATTGTTTTATTTCTAACTACTGATTTTTTTTATATTTTTACCATTGAGATAATGCCTTTTGTTCTTAGTTTGGATATTTTTAACCTTTTAGATTAACATTATACCCATTATTGTTATATCTTGTTGGAATGATGGGATGTCCCTTGCCCTTCTCTCTCTTTTTTCGGTATCTTATTATTTACTACTGTCCTCTAACGAGATTATGAATATGCACATTCAGTGGGCATGTGATGAGGAGTGTAGGATTACCTTAGCCAAGTTTATCCTACTGGCATGGTTTATTCCTATTCTTATCTTTTTATCAGAAGACGGGATTTTATATATGTTGACCATTATTTTAGATCTAGATTGTGTCATCTGTTTGAAGAGTCTATTATAATATCTTTCATCTTGCACTGAGGTTAGCCTTTATTATGGATTATCATGCACCTTTTTATTTAGCCACTAGATGTCCCTAGTAAGCTCCTGTTCAATTGCATCCATGAGATATTTTCTTAATAGCTAGTAAATACACTCAGTGTCCACTAGATGTATCTGTTGTTATTTTCCCTTTAATACATAACTATTTAATATGGATTGGATTCTCTTCTCTCAAACAACCCCTAGATGTCCTCAGTAAGTTCTTTTCTCTCACATTCATGAGATGTTTCCTTATAAGTGATTAATTACACTCAGTGACCACCTGATGGATCCTCTGAGAATTCCATGAGATGTTTTCTTAATAGTGAGTAAATACACTCAGTGTCCACTAGATGGATTTGTTGGTATTTTTTCCTTTTAATACATAGCTATTTAATATGGATTGAATTCCCTTCTCTCAAACAACCACTAATGTCCTCAGTGATCTCTTTTCTCTCACACTCATGAGATGTCTCCTTCTAAGTGATTAATTACACTCGGTGACCACCTGATGGATCCTCTGAGAATTCCATGAGATGTTTTCTTAATAGCGAGTAAATACACTCAGTGTCCACTAGATGGATTTGTTGGTATTTTTTCCTTTTAATACATAGCTATTTAATATGGATTGGATTCCCTTCTCTCAAACAACCACTAGATGTCCTCAGTGAGCTCTTTTCTCTCACACTCATGAGATGTTTCCTTCTTAGTGATTAATTACACTCAGTGACCACCTGATGGATCCTCTGAGAATTCCTTTACAAACACTTAGTGTTTATAAGTCACCAGCACACACTGCAGCTCTATCCCCCTTGAGAAAGTGACGTTGAGCAGTCACGCAACGTGTCAGGGTACAGAGCTGTGGTGACATCACTTCCGGTCGTGGCCGAGTCCGGAAGCTGGAATACACACTGTGTCATGCTGTTGTTAATCATCTGAATTGTAAGTTTTTTAACCTTTATTAATAAACGTATATCTGAAATACTACACTATGGAGTCCCCCCTTTCCTCTCTTTGTTATCTGAGAACCTAAAATGGAAAACCTGATCGTGGGCAATTGAACAAGAAAATAGAGCACTCAGCTATTGGAGACTAGCAGAAAGGCTTAATTTTAAGCCAGATACGGTGAGAGGCTGGGGGAAACGAGGGCAACTGTACAGGATTGAAGCACTTTGCATGTTTTTTTGGCAGTTGGAGAATATTTCCTTTCAAAGTTGATTTGTTGCAATTTTGCACTTGGATCTTTATGCACATCGTTTGGACTGTTTCAGAAATCTTCCAGCATGGAGGAGTTTTTTTGGCACGTTTTTTGCTTGTTTGCACTTAAAGGGGTTGTAAAGGTTTGTTTTTTTATTTTCTAAATAGGTTCCTTTAAGCTAGTGCATTGTTGGTTCACTAACCTTTTCCTTTGATTTACCTTCTAAATGTTTTTTTCTTTGTCTGAATTTCTCACTTCCTGTTTCTCCTCACTAAACTTCACACCATCATCCGAGTGGTGTGGAGTCAGCCAGAACAGCTTACTGAACAGCTTATTGAGGAGGAACAGGAAGTGAGAAATTCAGACAAAGAAAACAAAGAAAAAAAACATTTAGAAGGTAAATCAAAGGAAAAGGAAAGTGAACCAACAATGCACTAGCTTAAAGGAACCTATTTAGAAAATAAAAAACAAACCTTTACAACCCCTTTAAGACTGTTTTGACACTGAAGGTTTTTTGCATAGAAATAATAATTTTTTATTTTCTGTCTTTACATTTTTATTCACTTTTTACTTTGTACACTATTGCTGCACTTTTTGTGCTTGATTTTGCACTTTATTTTGCATTTTCTTATTGGCACTGGAGAAATACTTATTAGTACTTTTAATATTTTGCGCTCATTTGCATTTGCTTTTATGCACCAAGGAAATTTTATATTTATTTATTCAAGATATATTGTATTTATCAGATTTTTTTGCACAGGAATTTATTTGCACAGGAACAGTATTTATTTGCACAGGAATCTTTGCTATACATTATTTATTGATAGATCATTTTGAGTAAGCGCCATTTCCCCCCCTCTTTAACAAACAGTTTTTAGTGTGTGAACACTCCTTTTGCTATGGCTGCTGCTTGTGTATATTTATAATTTTAGTCGTTGTGTATTTATACCCGGTGTGGTTAGCGCATCAGTAACTGCCATTACAAAAGTCCTAGTTCATTCCCTCCTCTATCAAAAACAAACAAACAATAATAATAATAAAAATAATTTGGCTTTATATACTTTTTCAATGTTCTGGTCTTGTATACTTCAAAATAAATCTATAGGAGTCTGTGGCTGACCAGTTGTCTTTGGTTTCAATATAAGCTGAGTCACTGATCTGAAATAAAAATGCAATAAGTGATTTCAAAGTCAGAACTTTTGACCCATATGCCTGTTTCAGGTCAGCAGCTTAGAAAGTATTGAAATCATTGGTTACACATGGTAGCTAGGCAACTAGTATTTACAGAAAGAGCAGTTCACAATGGCAGCTTGCATTTCAGCAGTACACATCATAACATTAATGAACATATTGCCATACCAATCATATGTTCTCAACTTATATTTTGTAAACTAGTTATGTGTATGTATGGTGTTATTAACTACTTTCTCTCCATAGGCCATATATAAATGGCCCGGATTTCAAGTGGATAAAACAAGCCCACAGTAAACAACTTTTTGCAGTGTGACCAAATTTTCTGTAAAATAATCGCTTTTACAGGATTGCGAAGGACCGTTTACCCAAGCCATACCCCCCTGTGGTTTCTACTATGGAGGTTCCCAGGCTCTCTCATTTTTCCTGGGACTATGGTAAACTTTGTCAGGATGTCAAATTGTTCCCCAATCTCCTCTGCAAGCAATATTCTTAGGAGCAATGAGCCTTTTATCACTTTCTAGTTCAGAGCTGTCATTCCCTGAATACTTTATTCCAAGGAGAAAGTTTACTCTATAACCTCTTCAATCATAAAATAAACAAACTATTAAACCTTGGGAAGGAGGGGGGCATAAACATAATATTTTACTGATGAATGAAGTCCAGCTTTAAGAGTGCAGTATGCAAAAAATCAAGCCAAGTTAGTAGCTACCCTTTATCTCTATAGTATCAATTAACAATAAATGAAAGGAAAGAAGGAAAGAGAAAAGAAAAGGAATCCTCAACAACAACAATTAAGTTTATAAAATACACTGTTATCTCCTTGATGTCATGTTTCTCCTAACCATGCTAGAACATGTTAGGGATAAAGTTATAACTTCTATACCCCTGGCTGACAGAAAGCCTTTCATACACCTATGAAATAAAATGTTTCTCTTGCGATTTTATTCTCACAGCTATATTTTTAATGTTTATGACAGTGACTGTCAGTTTGAAGGATGCCCCTTACAGAATAAGCAGCCATTCCTTTGATGCAGTACGGGACAAATCCTTCCTTTAAATGTGAGCAGGAAATTGTAATATTTAAAATATTTCTACAAAGTACATTATTTGTATCGAGAAGAAGAAATGTACTTTCATAGCTTGGGAACTTTTGTAACATAAATCTGTCTCAGAAATCGTAAATATATATCAACTTTAGTACTATGAATATTTCTCTATCTATTTATGCAGCGCCTTGATGAAAACTATATTGCAGTTCGATGATATTGTATTTCTCTCAAGATACAATTCTTTGTGGAGTATTTATGCTGTTGTTTGGTATGTTGGAGATTTGATTGCAAAGATTTTTTTGTGGGCTATACATTTGATGAATTCCATCCTGCTTGGCATCTCTGCCAATTAAACTCAGTGGAACATGATATTTAAGGTTGTCAGTCAGCATGCCAATCATCTGCTTTGCAATATTCTTAAAGGTCATTTTTTTACCGATTAGAAAGAAATATTGATACTATAAAGGACAGTAATATCATATTTCAGAAACATCACTGTTCTCTGTATTGGATTTTGGATCCTTACTCCTTAGAGCCAGGTGGTTTAAATGATAGCATTGATTTTGTAACACTGAATATTGTTGCATGTTTTTTTTAAAGCATTTGTTGGCTCTATATTATATTATTATCCTAAAGAGACTCGTATTGCATATTTTTTCTCTCTGCGGTTTTATTCTCACTTGTTGACATTTTTAGCCTGTTGTCATGCTTACCCCTGACACAAGTGGCCAGATGCTATAGCTGGATTCTGTGTTCTTCACCGATAGCAGCCCCCATTCCCATAAGTCAAGCAGGCCTACCGGTACTTGGTTTCCCCAGGACTTATACACAATGCTATAGTGCCTGGCTACCACCCTGGGGCAGGTGCGAACTGAGCACAGCAAACAGGTACTTGCGATTGACAGACAGGCAGAGTATTTTAATGACAGTCCAGGTACAAGGCAGGCAAAGTTCAGAATAGGCAGGATCAAATCAATTGTGAAAAGGCATAGTTCAGAGAGTAGCCGATATCCGATCCAGTGTTCGACTTCAACTAGTGAATCCAATTTAGCAGAGCAGGGCAGACAAACAGGGAGCTTGGAGCATGTGTAACAAATGCAGTATCACAAGCATGAGATCGCAGGCTTGGCTCGCAAAAATCAGGCTTGGTCTCCACCCAGAGACTGGCCACATCAATCACCTTGCAGGTGGACCGACAGAGAGAATGTATCACAACCAAAACCAGGATGCTAGAATGAGGAGCAGGACCATTACATGCTCCTGAACCTGTTCACATACATATCCACATATACACATACATACACATGCGATATGTTGCATCATATTAATTTCTTGCCAACCGTCCCGTGTACATATACTGCGGGGCAGTGGCTCCTGTGCGCAGAATCACATACAGGTACGTGATTCTGCACTTCCATGTCTGCGGCACACACATGGACCCACTGATCATTTCTGGCAGAGGCAGAGCGGTGGTCTGCCTATGTAAACAAGGCAGGGATCCTGTGTTTTTGTTAAGCAGGGACACAGGTCTCTGTCTTCCCACAGTTAAAGTACCCCCTCACAGTTAGCAAGCACTCCCTAGGGACACATTTAACCCTTTGATCGCCCCTGATGTTAACCCCTTCCCTGCCAGTGTCATTAATACAGTGACAGTGCATATATTTTAGCACAGATCACTGTATCATGCCGTGTACACACGATCGGTTTTACCAATGAAAACAGTCCAATGGACTTTTCTCATTGGATAAACCGATCGTGTATGGGCCCCATCTGTCTTTTTTCCATCGGTGAGAAAAAATAGAACATGTTTTAAATTTATCCGATGGGAAAAAAAACGATAACAAATTCCAATCGTCTGTGTGGAACTCCATCGGACAAAAAACCCACGCATGCTCAGAATCAAGTCGACGCATGCTCAGAAGCATTGAACTTAAATTTTCTCGGCTTGTCGGAGTGTTTTACGACACGGAGTTTGGGACGGTCTGATTTTTGACTGATGGTGTGTAGGCAAGACTGATGGAAGTCAACTTCATCGGATTTCCAATGGAAAAATCCGTCGGATTAGAATCCATAGGAAATCCGATCGTGTGTACAGGGCTTTAGTGTCAATGGTCCCCCAAAAAAGTATCAAAAGTGTCACTTACAGTAGGTGCTGCCGATATTGTATATTCATCGCGATCCTATCGCAGAGATTCTCGGCGACAGGGGTGCCGACATCTCGGCGACAGGGTGGCGACACATCCCGCGCTCGCTGCAATAGCGAGGAGACGCGGCACTGTATTGAACGGGGATCCGACGTGGATTCCCGCCAATACCAGGCACTGTGTTTGGTATGAATCCTGAGCGGATTTAAAAGAATTTTTAAAGAAAAAAACGGCATGGGTTCCCCCTCCAGGAGCATACCAGGCCCTTGGGTCTGGTCTGGATTTGAAGGGTAAACCCTACGCCAAAAAAACGGCGTGGGGGTCCCCCTCAAAATCCAAACCAGACCCTTATCCGAGCACGCAACCTGGCAGGCCACAGGGGAAGAGGGGGGGACGAGAGAGCGCCCCCTCCCTCCTGAACCGTACCAGGCCGCATGCCCTCAACATGGGGGGTTTGGTGCTCTGGGGCAGGGGGGCGACCTGCGGCCCCCCCACCCCAGAGCACCCTGCCCCCATGTTGATGAGGACAGGGCCTCTTCCCGACAACCCTGGCCGTTGGTTGTCGGGGTCTGCGGGCGGGGGGCTTATCGGAATCCGGGAGCCCCCTTTAATAAGGGGGCCCCCAGATCCCAGCCCCCCCACCCTATGTGAATGAGTATGGGGTACATCGTACCCCTACCCATTCACCTGGTGGAAACAAAATGGCAATAAAAACACAACACAGCTTTTTAAATTAATTTATTGCACAGCTCCGGGGGTCTCCGCGCTCTCTGGTTCTTTCTTCTGCCGGGCCTCCACTATCTTCTTCCAGCTCTTTTGCTAGCTGGGCCCGGTCTTCTCCATCGCCTTCTTCCCTCTTCTTCTCTCCGGTTCTTTCTTTCTTCTGCCAGGCCTCCGCTATCTTCTTCCAGCTCTTTTGCTAGCGGAGGCCCGGTCTTCCCCGTCGTCTCGTCCGGCTCTCCGTTGTCCTTCTGCCGGCCCCTCGACTATCTTCTTCCAGCTTTTTTGCTAGTGGAGGGGCCGGTCTTTCCGTCGTCGCCGTCGGCGTCTTCTTCCCTCTTCTCCTCCTCGATGTTGACTCAACGCTTTCTCTCGCAGTAATGCTAAATCTTCGGTCCGCAGAGAATTATATAGGCTTCTCATGACGTCACAGTCACATGCTCCGGGTGGCCCCAGAGCATGTGGCTGTGACGTCATGGGAACATGTGACTGTGACGTCATCAGAAGCCTATATAAATCTCTGCGGACCGAAGATTTAGCATTACTGTGAGAGGAAGCGACGAGTCAACATCGAGGAGGAGAAGAGGGAAGAAGACGCCGACGGCGACAACGGGAAGACCGGCCCCTCCACTAGCAAAAGAGCTGGAAGAAGATAGTGGAGGGGCCGGCAGAAGGACAACGGAGAGCCGGATGAGACGATGGGAAAGACCGGGCAGGAAAAAAGACCCTTCTGGTTCGGGTTTCTGATTGGAGCTTACTGGCAGAAAAATTTTAAAACTCTCCTAAACTGGTCTAAACTTTGTACACAAAATGCTCTATATGAGCATGTTTTACTCCCAAGAGAACAGGTGTTTCTTTAAGCCCAGCGTGCATGGAGCCTAAAGGTTTTATGTTTCTTTTGACACATGATAACAGAAGCATAAATATTTGCTTTTCTGGATGAAAGTGGCTTTTACTTTACTAAAAAACAATAAAACATCTAGCCTAATATACATTTCTATTATTATTATTATTTTTATTAATATTAATAATTCAATTGCAAACCACCAAAATGCAAGTGTTCATGTTTATACACAGCAGAGTGAAGATTTCCATGAGTATGAACCAAACTACAATGCAAAGAAATCAAATAGTGCTCTAAAGTGATCCCCAAATTATTTCCTTCACCAGTAGTAAAATCCCTGCACTTACTGGACCTAAGGTTGTAAAGGTCAAAACATGCAGCCTGTAATGTCTCAGTTGTTCCAATGCTTGCATTAAAGACCAACATTTGAGGTTATGAAGCAACAAAAATATGTACTGCAACAAAAACCTCCCTCCTAGAATTTGATCCCAGAGAAAGACCTCCAATTCAAGCACTGCTATAGCAAGCCTATCCTAAAGTAAGTGGCTTATAACCTCAATAATAGCAAAGCAAACATTTTTAAAACTGCAGTTTAAAATGTCCACAAAGCAAGCATCAATAAAATCACTATATGCTCTATGCTGGAGGTCTTGCAATGCATTGACATATAGAACCATATAGACGTTTCAGCTGCCGGAGTGAAGGTTTAGTGTTAAAGCTGTGTAACTATAATTGTACATCTGTGCACAGTAATATGTTTTGGAACTGTACCACAAACACTATTTTGTAAATGGACCCTAATCAAGGCATTACACAACAAATGGCATATATCCAAATAGATTTAATTCTAAGCTTTTATTTGAATACTGTACAGACTAAGCAAGTATTAGTTGCTTTGTTAATTTAGGCAAACTTTTCCCATTGCTTACATAAATACAGAATCTTTACATTTATGTGGAATATTATTAGCCATTTGTGAGCATTGGGTGTGCTACATATACCCATAAAACTACAAAGGGCATGCATAGCTTGCCTTGTCACTCTCCCCTGCTGCCATTACCCCCACCACACTTTCCAGCAACTCCCAGCTGTCAAAATGACAGGCATGACTTGGTGTGCAGTGACTGAAGCTGCTGTTGTCAAAACTGATCCTTTGACAAGTGTTTGTAAACACTGTTCAGAGGCTCATTAAAAAATACAATCTAATCATTATGTCTACTAGAAATAGTGCAGTTTAGGTAAAAAAATCTATAAATTGTAAATTAAAATATTTTTGCAAGACAATATAACCAAATAAATGCCTTATTTGTCCTGAAAAATAAATGTATTACTTTTTTAATTTTTAAGGAATGACAAAGTTATCACAGGTCCATAAAATACATGTATAAAGTGCTCTGGTACATAAGGAGCAAACAGGTGCAAGAGTTGAAATGGTTAAGGAGTGTTTATGAAAAAGCAAATGCATGTCCCTTATCATTAAAGGATTAGATACAACAAAATCCTACCTGAATGCGTGTTTCCATCTGCTGTTTTTATAAATGGAAATGTTTTTGTGCGAACCCAGTGATTTCCTCACTAGTTATAGTATGAGGATGGTAGTACATAGCTATTCCCAGCAATCTCGGCAAAACAGTATCAGTTTGATGTCCATGGGTTTTGATCCCACCAGATGTCTACCATGGAGATGTGGCTAACACAGATGGTGCTTACGGCTCAACACATTCTCATAAGAGAAGCAGAACATTCACAGCAATTACAGCAAGCACGTTGGATGAATGTTTAGCACACTGGGGAACTATAAATATGGATATATCATATCTATTTATTTTTAAGAACAGAAAATTTGTTCTCTTGACTATCTCGGGAATAGAAGAGAAGTACATCTGTTTTTCTGTTATTGTCCAAAGTCTGTTCAGGTCTTTACATATGATTTCTTTAATATAGACATTTTGTTTTTAAATAATAATAATTATATTAATAATAATAGCAGTAATGTAAAATAGAACACATTTTAGAGGAATGTTAATAAACTCATCTTTTCTGATAATAGGCTTTGTTATTCTGTCTCATGCTGCATATTTTTAAACTTGGAATACCCGTTCAATGAATGTGAAGTACACACTCTTCAATGCAAATACCCTATCAGACGCATTAATATTTAAATTAGCATACATTTCAATTTAATCTGACAGGACATTTAAAGTGGATACAGGCTACAACAATTCTCTTAATAATAAGTAATTTTTTAACATCAAATATAAAAGTGTATGCTTGGTATACTGACACTTGAGCTTGATTAACTAAAGTTGAGCTAGTACTGTTAGTGAGGTTGACCACTCTCCCACAAAATGTTGCTTTTATGCCAATGCATCCCTGTGTACAAGTATGTGCATTTATATTGATAACATCAGATAATTATATGATGGGATATGGTTTACTATAGGGTGTATTTATAAAAATGAATATAACAGTTTGTCAAGGAAAAGTGCACGAACATTTGTTCTGTCCAAATAAAAAAAAAAATTTGTTAGGCTATTTCTTGTTTTTTCTATTGATTTAAAATGGAAAAATTGGAATTGGCAACTGGATGACCAAGAATTAATATAAATTCCAATGATACTTAGTGCCATCTAGTGGTCCAATAACATTTGTTTTTGAAAAATTTCCAGCACAGAGCATTAAAAAAAAAAAATGATTAAAGAGCAATACGTTGGAAGCATTTGCAGAATATCAAAGATTCGTTTTGTGAGCCATACATTACATATGTGTAGTGATTTTGAATGAGCAAAATAGTAGCGCTGTTTTCAATGAATAAATATATATGCAACTGAATCACCCCGTGAGAGGAAAAACACACATAATGCAAAAAATAAAAATATCAAAAAATTGGGGTAAATGTTCATAAAGTTCATCCGGTAACCAAAAAAGGCAAATGATTAAACGATCAAAAAACAAGTCCAAAAGTGATTGTGTTGATTCCAAGTGATTAAACTCAAGAGAACACGCAGTCTTCTTATAGCAACTTGAATAAGATCTTCCACCACACCATAAGTGCCCAGTGACTACACACCCTAAGGAATTGCACTCACCAATAGAATATGCCTTGCACTCTCATGCTCGGCAATACAGCTTAATAAAATCCTCAAGGATATCAAGCGATTCCAACGGTGTTCAGCAAACCAAATCACTCCACATGTAAGAATAAATATGCTTCCAATAGTGAAGCATGTAAAAAAAATTTTTTCTAAATTGTCGCTCTATTTTTGTTTATAGCACAAAAAATAAAAACCAGAGAGGTGATCAAATACCCCCAAAAGAAACCTCTATTTGTGGGAAAAAAATGAGATCCCATTGAAGAAGTCTTGAGTGACGAAACATGTCTGGGCGTGGCTGCACGGCAACTATTCGTGTTCTGTAACGTTCAGATACACTGGCCACTGAGTGAGCAGTGCTTTGCAGTGGAGGGGTGAGCGAGCGGAGTGAAGAGTGAGACTAACGGTTCTGTTCTGGGTCCGCCGAGACCGCAATACATTGCGGGTGCCACCGCAAGCTCTCTGGTTCTTTTGGATAAAGTTTACTGTTGAAGTGCCTCTGTTTGCTATGAAGGATGTGAGTGCAATATTTGAAGGTTTCGTGTGCTGTTATTAATAAATAGTTTTACATACTTCGCTATTGGAAGCACTTTTATTCTTACATGTGGAGTGATTTGGTTTGCTGAACACCGTTGGTATCGCTTGATATCCTTGAGGATTTTAATAAGCTGGCTTGCCGAGCATGAGAGTGCAAAAAATATAAATATAAATATAAAAATATAAATATAAAAAATTGGGGTAAATGTTCATAGCGTTCATCCGGTAACCAAAAAAGGCAAATGATTAAACGATCAAAAAACAAGTCTTCTTATAGCAACTTGAATAAGACCTTCCACCACACCATTCACTATTGGAAGCACTTTTATTCTTACATGTGGAGTGATTTGGTTTGCTGAACACCATTGGAATCGCTTGATATCCTTGAGGATTTTATTAAGCTGTATTGCCGAGCATGAGAGTGCAAGGCGTATCCTATTGGTGAGTGCAATTCCTTAGGGTGTGTAGTCACTGGGCACTTATGGTGTGGTGGAAGTCTTATTCAAGTTGCTATAAGAAGACTGCGTGTTCTCTTTAGTTTAATCACTTGGAATCAACACAATCACTTTTGGACTTATTTTTTGATCGTTTAATCACTTACCTTTTTTGGTTACCGGATGAACGTTATGAACATTTACCCCAATTTTTTATATTTATATTTTTTGCATTATGTGTGTTTTTCCTCTCACAGGGTGATTCAGTTGCATATATGTTTAGATTTGCTAATTCATTGAACACAGCGCTACTATTTTGCTCATTCAAAATCACTACACAGTTATCTATTTTAAAGTAGCAGCTTTAGGTGTATACACATAGAATTTGATTTTTCAAGTCTATTCCTGGGCGCAGTGGGGTGTGAGAAGGGAGAGGGGTGCGCATTATTCCTTTTTTTCACCATTTTATTATCATACATTACATATGTTTACATTTTTTACACATTTGTAAATGATCTAATATAATATAACTATGATTATAAACTTTAGTGTCTTCCCTACTGATGTCAATGAATCAAAGCTTTTTTTAAATATGCATATAATAACCATTTGCCACCATTTACCACATGACAACAGTTCTTTTTTTTTCTTGTAACACATGCTTCATTAGCTTTAAGATCTTACAAACTAAGGTCCCTATTTTACATGCATACATACTATGTCCAATCTACATACCAGCATGTCTGTGGAGTGAGGAGGAAACCAGAGCACCCAGAGAAAATCAACACACACACAAGGAGAACTTCATGCAGATAGTGTTCTGGTTGGAATTTGAACCAAGGACCCCAGTGCTGCATGGTGTGCGTTAGGCATCATTTCAAAATGGGGCAATGTGAATATGCCCTTACAAGCTGCCTAGCCAGCGCCAAGCCCCCCCCCCCCCCCCCCCCAGTACCCATTTCACCTCTGTCTCCCAGTCGGTTAGAAGGGGTTTGGTATTAGGCACAAGAAACTAAATAATAATTATTTTCAGTCTTTTGTAGCAGTTCTGGCCACAGCCTGTAAAAGTACTGCTGCTAACTGTTCCTTTACATCTTACTTAGACTTAATAATTTAATTATTTTTAAACCTTTTTTTTAACCCCTTCACGCCGGCAGAACATATATATGCAGCCTCACTGGACTGGGCTTTTTGCCCAGAAGCAGGAGAATTTATTTTATGTTGTTCTTTGGTGGTAGGTTATGGTAGTAACAAGAAATATACAGCTACAGGCTGTCCTCTACTTACAAACATCTGACTTACAAACGACTTCAACTTAGAAAAATGGAGGGAGACAACAGGAAGTGAGAGGAAATCGACCTCTAGGAAGGGAAATTCTCTACTGTAAGAGTTATTATGGGAAAAAGGTGCCTCCACTAATGCTTTATCACCAATCCTTGTTTCCCTAATAACCCCAATTTTTGAAAATACAATTGTCACTGGGACATAAAATGAGGTGAAATCTTTTGAACAGGGGCACAGACAGCAAAACAAATGTTACAGGGGTGATAACCGTTCCCTATGTTTTCCGAAAAGCTTAAAAATGTATTTTTTGTCTGGAGCTACACTTAAAAAATGCACCTGTTCCAACTTACAAACAGATTAAACTTAAGAACAAACCTACAGTCCCTATCTTGTTTGTAACCCGGGGACCACCTGTACATTTAAAACATATTTTTTTACTATTTTAGGCCAGTTTTCCTTTGACAATAATAAAAAAAATCAGGAGATATACATTACCATTTAACACCAAATGAAAGTCAATCTGTCCTGAAAAAAACAAGGTATAATCCACCTGGATGCAGAAAGTAGTTGTGATGATATGTACGGTTTTGCTAACACATGTCAAAGTTGCAAAATTGTGCTTAGACATTAATATTTGTTTTACTCTATAGTAAAACAAATAGTAGCAGTTGCATTTTTGGGGTGCAAGTACATATGGGATGTTATTGCACTTTAACCTCCCTGGCGGTACTCCCGAGTGTGGCTCGGGGTGAGATTTCTGTACCTAAAGCGGTAACCCCGAGCCACACTCGGGGTTGCCTCGCTGGATCCTGGAAGAGGTGACTTACCTTGTCTCTGGGATCCCGCGATGTATTCCCGCAGTGTACAGCGGCCGGATCTTCCGCCCGATGCACTGTGTGTTCCCCTGATTCCCTTCCCTGCGAGCGCCGCGACGCAGGGGGGCAGGACCGGCGGCAAATTCAAATGTAAAAGCACAAACACACTGATACAATGTAATCCTATTGGATTACAATAAAAAATAAAAGAAATTGACCTTTGATTGCCCCCCAGTGCTTTCTCCAGTGCCCTTGCCTGCAGTACTTAGTACCTGGAAACTGCACAGCGACCATGGCATCCAAAAAACGCGCCTCCACCTCAAAGTCGCTATATGACATGCTGGAAGTCAGCGACAGCGACTCAGAATGGGTTGCAGAGGAGTTGAGCGACAGCGACAGCGATTCGTGGGGAAGCTCTTCATCGGACGCAGAAAGTGATTTTAGCGATGATCCTGCGACTGTGCCCAGCGACGTGCGGACCTGGTGCTCAATTGACTGCGGTACGGAGCACGCAGCGCCCCCAAGATTTCCATTTACAGGAGCACCTGGGATTAAAGTGGAAGTTGAGGACAATAACCCCTTGGCATACCTCGAGCTCTTTCTCACGGATGAAGTTATTTCCAAAATTGTTTTGGAGACGAATCGCTATCAGGAGCAACAAGCTGCTACCCATTATCGCTTTTCAAGGAGAAGAAAATGGGAGCCAGTAACCCGAGAGGACATATGGAACTTTTTGGGCCTCATAATTCTACAGGGAGTGGTGGGGAAACCCCTGCAGAAGTCGTATTGGACCACCAACAAATTGCTGACCACGCCTTTTTTTGGCACAGTTATGTCCGAATATAAATTTTCTCTTATAATGAAGTATTTGCATTTTGCAAATAACGAAGACTTTGATGAGAGTTCTCATCCAGCTCCTAAGCTGAAAAAAATTTGGGAAATTTACCAACTTATTCTCACGAATTTCCAGCAGGCCTATGTACCGGAGAGAGATATAAGTATCGACGAAAGTCTGATGGCGTACAAAGGTAGACTTAGCTGGATACAGTTCATAGCATCAAAGCGAGCTCGTTTTGGCATGAAGTCATTCATGCTGTGTGAATCCAGCTCTGGCTACATCTGGAATTCGGTCCTGTACACCGGGAAAGGGACCAAATTCAGCGATCGATTCAGATTTTTTGGAATGGCAACCGCTTCGGTTCTCCCCTTGATTGAGCCATTGCTGAATCAGGGCTACTGTGTCACCACAGACAATTTTTACACGTCCCCAGAACTCTTTGAGTTCCTTATCTTGAACAAAACGGACGCCTATGGGACCGTTAGGCCTAACCGGCGTGACATGCCGCCAACCTTTGCCCAAAAAAAGCTTGGGGCAGGAGAAATAGTTGCCTGGCAGAAAGGCAAAATGATGGCACTGAAATGGCAGGACAAAAAAAACGTGTGCCTTCTGAGTACCATCCACAACACTTCTACTGCAATGGTACATACCAAAGGTGGAAAAGAGGTCATGAAGCCACAGGTCGTGTTGGACTACAACAACACCATGGGAGGCGTGGACAGGGCTGACCAGGCCATGACCTTTTATCCTGCGATGAGAAAGCAACAGAAGAAATATTATAAAAAAATATTCAGGCATCTTCTGGAACAGTGCCTGTGGAATGCTTTCATTCTTCTGAAAAAAAAATAGTGACAGGCCTATGATCCATGCGGACTTTGTGTGGAAGGTTGCCGAACGAATTTTTCTAAAGCACCAGACGCCAACGACTGTAAGCAGATCTGGACGTCGGGCTGCTGGCATTGTGAACCCGGAACGCCTGACTGGTCGTCACTTTATGGACCACATTCCACCTACTGAAAGGAAGTCAGCACCCACAAGGATGTGTGCTGTTTGCTGCTCCAAGCGTGACGACACCGGAAGGAAAATCCGTAAAGAAACGCGGTTCTATTGTCCCGATTGCGATGTAGGACTTTGTGCTGTACCTTGCTTTAAAAATTTTCATACCCGAGACGTATACTGAATCAATATGACTTCTAATATTGCACCCTTGTTTGAGCCCAAAAAAAATCTGTGTTTTTGATTATATTATTTACTAAAATTTATTGAATAAAAAGTATTATTATTATTATTAAATTATTATTTGTTATTATTTATTATATTATAATTTATGATTTTGTGTTTCAAACTTTATCATACCCGGGATGTCTACTAGACTCTGGTTTGGACAGATTTAGGTGAGTTATTACTAAGAATTACAGGCCTACAATGTAAAACGCCAAATTTCCATGCAAAATAATGGTACCGCTTTCAGCACCTAAAATCTTCCAGAATCATACCGCCAGGGAGGTTAAACAGGGACAGATGCAAGGTCTGTTAGTTTCTTAGGTCAGCCATACATGATTTAAGTTTTTCATCTGATTCCTGCTAATTGAGCTGTGTGTGGCCCTGTGTGGCCCTTACTAGGCTCGGCAAACTTTAATTGACAATTTGTAAGAGCAATGTAGAAAATTGTCAGAAAATCACTCTATTCTGCCATCCACACTGTTGTGGATGGAGGAATCTACACTGCCGGCTGTTGCATATAGACAGCACCAGCACTAGAAGTTGTCTGAATGCAACAGAAATGAGTGCTGATTTTTCCATCAATGTGGTTTAGTGTGAATAGAGGAATCTCGTCCAGCCCATGAGACCAAATAAAATATATATATATAATTGTATGGCTAGCATACAAGTCAAAGTATATTAATTTAATGTTTCTAGCTGACAAATAACATGCTATATTGTGCTATTCCCCTCACACACATTAGTCTCCAGCAATAATATTATACTTCCAGTTATTCTCACATAAAAATACAAAATGGACTTCTGCACTAGTAGCTTGAAAAATGAGAAAAAAAATAAAATGTAAATAAATAATAAGTGTTATCCTCTTGTTGCTAGACAATAAAAAAATGTGTTTTCTATATTTCTTATTTGGTGATAAAATTTGCAGTGCACATAAAAGCCTTAATGAACATTTGAAGACCATACAGAATAAATATTTTTTTTCATGCAGTGTTAGGGAAATGCAAATCAGAATACTCTACAGTAGTGTCAACAAAAGGAAATAAAATAATAATAACATAATGTTATTGTGTTGCTTAGTTTTAAAAGAAAAACATGTGTATGATGAATATTTAGAACACACACAAAAAACTTTTTTTCCAGTGCTGTTTCAAACAGATTCTAATGCAAACCACACTTATTCTATAGCATGCAATTTGATCCATAAACAACATCTGTAATGCTGCGTACACACAATCGGAATTTCCGACAACAAAACAGTTTTTTTTTCCGTCGGATTTTCGCTTAAACTTGTCTTGCATACACACGGTCACATAAATGTTGCTCGGAAATTCCGAACGTCAAGAACGCGGAGACGTACAACACTACGACGAGCCGAGAAAAGTACAATGATTCTGAGCATGCGTCGAATTGATTCCGAGAATGCATAGGATTTTTGTGCGTCGGAATTGGATACACATGATCGGAATTTCCGACAAGAACTTTTGTTGTCGGAAAAATTGAGAACCTGCGCTCAAACATTTGTTGTCGGAAATTCCGACAGCAAATGTCCGATGGAGCCTAAACACGGTCGGAATATCCGACCAAAAGCTCACATCGAACATTCGTTTGTACGCGGCATTAAACTTTTAAAAGTACTCTGCCAGGAAATGCTTCATCCATGGGAGTATGGGGGTACGTCAGGCTAATAATTTTAACACCATTCTGTAGGAGTAAAGTAAAGTGGCTAGCAGTGCCAAAACCTTATTTCTCCCTTCACCCAATCCTCAGTCCAAAACTCAGAGGACATTATCATATTTCTGTTACTTTGGCCAGTGGTAGACAGTCCTATTCTAGAGCTCTCACCTACCATAGAAACAGGAGGGACATGAGGTATGAAAGAACAGTTGACACATAGGTGTTGATTTACTAAAATTGGAGAGTACAAAATCTGGTGCAGCTGTGCATGATAGCCAATCAGCTTCTAACTTTAGCTTGTTCATTTAAGCTTTGCCAATAAACCTGGAAGCTGATTGGTTTCTATGCAGAGTTGCACCAGGTTTTGCACTCTCCAGTTTTAGTAAATCAACCCCAGTGTGGTCAGTTTTCTATGTGCTGTTAGCCTCACTCACATCATTTGCAAAAACACCATACCCTTTCTTCACCTTCTCATCATTATCTATCATTTACTGTAGTGTGTTTGTCAGGAAATAATATTCATACGACTAGTTAACCACTTGTTTCCCACCTAAATTATGAGAAGGCAATGCTGGCAGTGATTAGGTCACAAGTTAATTCATCAGTCTTTAGTGGTTGCCCCCCAACAGTCTATCTAGCTGCTATGTCCCTTAAACACGATCGGAAATTCCGACAAGAAAAGTTTGATGTGAGCTTTTGTTCGGAAATTCGTGTGTAGGCTCCATCAGACTTTTTCTGTCGGAATTTCCGACAGCAAAACTTGAGTGCTGGTTCTCAATTTTTACGACAAGAAACGTTTGTCGGAGATTCCGATCTTCTGTATGCAATTCCAACGTGCAAAAAAAGACACATGCTCTGAATCAATTTGATGCATGCTCGGAATCCTTGGACTTAATTTTTCTCGGCTCATTGTAGTGTTGTACGTCACCGCGTTCTTGACGGTCGGAATTTAGCGTGACCGTGTGTATGCAACACAAGTTTGAGCCAACATTCCGTTGGAAAAAAATCCATGGTTTTCTTGTCGGATTTTCCGATCGTGTGTACGTGGCATTAGGCTTTATACTCACATTGCACAGGAATTAGCTCTGTTCCTAGGTACACACATTTATTAACAGATAAAGCAGTAGCTACTGCCAGGAAAAATGCTTGTCGTTCACAGCACATTCAGTAAGCATCAGTGATGAACCAGTAAATCTGATCCATTATTACAAATGGCTTTTTAAATATTGTTTTGAGGCCTTTATGCAAACATTTATGAAGACAAGTAATATTTATTTCTAATAAATGAATGGAAAAATGCCAGGATTACTTGAACAACATTAATGGAAAAACTAAAAGCATATTTCATGTTAACTATAAACCTTCAAATATGAGAGCATAAGGAATTCTCCTGTTAGGAACCCTCATATGCAAAGAACTTGGAGCACCGCTCAAAGTACTACAAAGCCTCCCACTGCAGTCCAAAGCATAAAACGGGTGCGGGTGTTCAAACAAGCAAATCAGAAGACAGAAGATGGAAATATCTCACGCCAGAGCCCAGCCATTATACAGAAAGGTGAAGATATGGCTTCAGCCTAAACTCCTCCTGGCTACACTCCGCTGACATTTTTCGCCCCATACATGGGGCTTTCCTCTCTCCTCTCTTTCCACTTTTCCCCCCTTCCCCTCCCCTCTTTCTCTTTCCCTTCCTCCCCCCCTTTTGACCACCCTTGGATTATTATCTTCTGACAACTCCACGGAATAAACCGATCAGCCATAACATTATGACCACCCACCTACTATTGAGTATGGCCCCCTTTCGAGGCATGGACATGAAAGCAACATCCACATGAATGGCAGGATCCAATGTTTCCCAGCAGAACATTGCCAAAAGCATCACACTGCCTCTACCGACTTGCTTTCTTGGTTTCATCACTTCCCCAGGTAAGTGACGCACACGCACCCGGCCATCCACTTGATGTAGAAGAAAATGTAATTCAACAGACCAGGCCACCTTCTTCCATTGCTCTATAGTCTAGTTCTGATGTTCATGTGACCATTGTAGAAGCTTTTCGCTGTGGACATGGATCACCATAGGCTTCTCAGCACCATACACAACAAACTGCAATGCCCATTTTTTTCTGCTTTCATCACATAGACTTCATAGACAACATGTTCACTTGCTGCCCAATATATCCCACCAATTTTCAGATGCCATTGTAATGAGATATTCTTTTTACCTGTCAGGGGTCATAATGGTATGGCTGATCGGTGTATATAGATAACATGCAGATTTTGATATAAGTCTGTAAGACAGTATATAGAAAAAAGTCCTTAGGAAAAATCTGAAAAAGAGAGTATCCCAGCACCAGCCTCGGTGTGACAGATGGAGCCACACACCACCACAGTGATCAAGCAATTCCACTTACCAGAAGGAGTGTACCCTCATATAATAGAGAGGTTAAACTCACTGGATAAACATCGGATTGAACCCTCAATCCAGAGGAGCAGTACCAATTCACATGGGAGGCTCCAACAGGTAAGTAAAAGCCAGTGCCCTAAGGACCACCTTGTAGACTTCCAGTCACCAGTAGTCAAGCACACATCCACTTCCGATACTAATGTGATTTACCTGCTCTGGTATCCCGGGCCAGTCAGGTCTCTCTCTTCTGGCTTTTTGCCAAGGCCTTTTTTCTATATTCTTTCTTACAGACTTATATCAAGTGCTGCATGTTATCTATATGCACTATATTACCAAAAGTATTTGGATGCCTGCATTTACACGATCATAAAATGTAATGGCATCCCAGTCTTAGTCCGTAGGGTTTAATATTGAGTTGGCCCACCCTATGCAGCTATAAGAACTGATGTGGGCAAGAAGGCTTGGCTCACAGTCTCCACTCTAATTTATCCCAAATGTTCTATGGGGTTGAGGTCAGGACTCTGGTCTTTTTTGACTTTGCTTTGTGCACTGGTCCAAATCATTTGGTGGAGGAGGGATTATGGTGTGGGGTTGCTTTTCAGGGGTTGGGCGTGGCCCGATAGTTCCAGTGTAGGGAACTCTTAAGGCGTCAGCATACCAAGACAATTTCATGCTCCCAACTTTGTGTGAACAGTCTCGGGGTGGCCCCTTTCTGTTCCAACATCACTGCGCACCAGTGCAAAACAAGGTCCATAAAGACATGGATGAGCGAGTTTGGGGTGGAGGAACTTGATTGGCCTGCAGAGTCTTGACCTCAACCCCATAGAACACCTTTGGGATGAATTAGAGTGGAGACTGTGAGCCAGGCCTTCTCGTCCACATCAGTGTCTGACCTCACAAATGCGCTTCTGGAAGAATAGTCAAACATTCCCATAGGCACGCTCCTAAACCTTGTGGACAGCCTTCCCAGAAGAGTTGAAGCTGTTATAGCCGCAAAGGGTGGGCCAACTTAATATTGAACCCTACGGACTAAGACTGTGATGTCATTAAAGTTTATGTGCGTGTTCAGGCGTCCCAATACTTTTGGCATTATAGTGTCTATGGTTTTTTTTGTAATCAACAAATGTGATGCTAGCTGATGATTTATAAATTTTATGTAAGTATTGGAGTGGATAGTTCTTTATGTTTTTGATAATTCCATGGAATGTTATGCATATTCAGCCCCCAGAATATTGCTCATAATTAATGTATACATTGATACATTCATACATATTTTTTTCAATATTCTCTATCATTATTTTATCTATTTTTAGCATATTCATAAACATTTTTTTGTTTTTATGGGTCCAGACTTTTGGGGTTCAGATGATTCATTAGTTGCTTTTAAAAAATATATACTTTATTAGATTTTTATATCATATTTAGCTGGGCTGCTAAGGAACCAATTAGTAATAGGATTTATTCTGTCATTATATTATTGTTTCTGTTTGCATGTCTGTGTGTCTCTATCTGTTTATGTAGCTCATGGTGTATACAAGCCTGCTATCTCGATTACCCTCTCATCTCTATTATAAAGCCCCATAGATGGAGTGAAATATGTCAGAGAAGTATATTCAGGAGGAGCTTAGGCTGCAGGCGCATCTTCACATTTCTGTATAGTGGCTGGGCTCTGGTTTGTGACATTTCTACTCTCTGTCTTCATATCTAGCAAGTTAGAAAATATTCAACAGCTTTAAATAAAATAGCATGCTGTAGATGGTACAGTATAGAATGAAGGCTTTTCTTTATTTTTATTATATATATATATATATATATATATATATATATATATATATATATACATATATACTGTATACACACAGAGGCAAGCACATTATCATAGAGAGATTGAGATGTAAGTAATTGAACAACTTTATGCATAATTTAATTTGCAATTTGAGTACTTAATGCATATGGGTCAACTATATTGTACGGTGATCAGAGCTACGCTCTGCTTTGTGAGCACCTCACTGCTAAATCATTTCACAAAGTTCATTGAATAATTTATTTCCCATTATTCATTATTTGCATGTCATATATTGTTTCATGAAACTTCATTTATATTATTTATATTGTGTGTTACTAGGAAAATTCATAATTGCAAAGGCAAAAAAGGAAATTGATACCAATTCTATTTTATCCTTTTATTCCTGTGTTTTGCTATGTGAATTAACAATAAACAATTTCCTACCATGACTGGGTGTTCAGTGTATTGCTCTGAACTGTGCTTCACAGCATCTTGATTACATCTCATTAATGAATCAAATTTAATTAGGCAATTGGTAATTTATTTGCTGTGTACAAAACCACATCCTGGATTATTTATTAAACTAAGTGTGCTGCACTATTAGCATACTACCGTACTGTATCTGCCACAAAATCTCAGAACTTAACTGAAATAAAAGCTTTCAACTGAAAATGTTGAACCAAGGCACACCAATGACAGTGGAAATATTGGAGGAATTTTACTTTTTGACTATTTTTATGTTTTTTTATTTTTATTGCAGCTGTGTTTAGCAAATATTTTCTGATGCCTGCCTGAAAATCCCAGTTGACCCATTTGCTTCAATGTATGGGGGACATATATCAAACATAATAATGACACAACTGGAGTTACATCAGACTGCTTCTCTTTTAGTAAAGTCTATGCAAAAGGTTTCCTGTGCCTATAATCCTAGGTAGCGAACTAGGTCTGTAACACATTTCTCACTGTTCCTCAGACAGATTTTCACCCCATACAGACTCACAAAAGTGGTTAGGGACAGGTTTTATTATGTTGTAGTACTATAGTGGTCTGGCTGTGGGTAGACATCTAATGTAATGCACCTCATCCCAAATTATTGAGACAAAACATAAGAAAAAGGAAACGGGACTATAACGGTGCTAGTAAATTAGTACTGAACACAGTGGAAGACTCGACTACCAGTTGGTAAAAAAGTATACAATATTTTTTATTATTGCCAATTTATACAAAATTACTAAAAATATGAGCAATATCACAGATTTCACAGTAGGGTAATTTCAAAAATGGTGGCTGCATCAATGTTCAACTGAGAGGATCATACACAGTCCCAACATGTTTTGCCCATTGGGGCTTCGTCAGGGGAAGTATGTCTCAAACGTCTAAACGGATGAACAGCTAATAAATGAACAAAAAAAAGGAGATTACCACTTGAAAATCAGTAATGGACAATTAATTTAGAAGCATTGGAGATCAGTCTGTAGACAGGTCCACAAATGATATGATGCTGGCAACTTACCACCAAAGGCCCTAGATGGAAGGGGGAGTAGAGGAAACCCCATAGTGGGAGGGCGGAGAAGGCCTCTCCCTGGGCGGCAGGCGGAGTGAGACTCAGAGCAAAGCTACTTTAGAGCAGCTGAGGGATCAATTTATGACTCAATCTTTAACATTTTAGTAAATCTGGGATCCATTCAGATTGCATGTGGTATTTAGGTGATCTAACAATTTTTTCCCAAATATTGCATGCAGTGCTGAAAATGGCAATTCACTATCTCTTAATGCAATATTTACTTAAAAAAGCAAAAATGCTCAGTAAATACCACATAAAACAGCAATAAAGTAAATTCACTAAAGTGAATAAATAAATGCATGCAAAAAGTAGTGATCCTGGCATGTGATAGTTAAGGAATGTGTTTAATTTTAGCTGGTTGTTAATGAGCCGCCAGCCACCAGCACCCTTAACAACCAGTAAACTGCATCCTTAACAACTTGACTTATGACTTATCTGCTCTCAGCGGAATTCCAAACAAAAGAAGTACCAACATAGAAAAAAAAGTGTGGGGGTCCCTCCCCAATCCATATCAAGCCCTACGGGTCTGGTATGAATTTTGTGGGGGACCCCATGCCAAAAAAAAAATGGCCAATTGGTGTGAAGTTAAGAGCTTCTGCAATATTTCTTTTTTGAAGAGTAACATTTTCACTTAGGGGTGTACTCACTTTTGTTGCCAGCGGTTTAGACATTAATGGCTGTGTGTTGGGTTATTTTGAGGGGACAGCAAAATTAAACAGTTATACAAGCTCTACACTCACTACTTTACATTGTTGCAAAGTGTCATTTCTTCAGTATTGTCACGTGAAAAGATATAAAAAAATATTTACAAAAATATTTGTGAGATACAGTATATGTCAATATGCTGTGTCACTGATACTGTCCATGAGAATTTTATTGTTCTGTAACACAGCATATACAGTAGCTTAAAACAGAGGTAGGCAACCTTTGAGAGATGGGGATCCACTGGCACAACACTGATGAAGTCAAAGATTACCAGGTACAGTGTCCTGTTGTTAGGGTCCGTTCAGGCAGGTGTATTTCCTGCACCATGTTCAGAACATAAGGCCTTTATGTGATAATACATTGTTAACCCCAAACATAGATCGCAAACGCAGTGTGTTTGTGGACACAAGATCACATGAAATTGCAGTATCATGCAATTTGGCACATTGCATTTTTGTGCAGTCTAAATATGATTTGCAGGCAGGGCCGGATTTTCATCTCAGGATCGAGCCTATAGGCAGGAAATTCTGAAGTGCCCCCCCCCAAAAAAAAAGACAGAGAGACCAACCTTTTTGTTCTTGATAAAATATTTGCAGAGTTCACAAGTGCATTAAGCTCAGAATGTAGCGATCAGGAGTGTGTTGCACTCAGAACGCAGAGTTAAGGATTGCATCACACCCAAAGGGTTCAGGGGTGCTTTGTGTTCACAATGCAGGGTTCAGTAGTGAATTTGACTAAGAATGCAAGGTTAAGGAGTATGTTAGGCTCAGAATTCAGGGTTAAGGAGTGTGTTGCAGGGGGGTGGGGTAATGTGAAGGGTGGTAGGGGATACTGCTGTGGGGTGACCCTGCCCATACAGTGTCCTCTGCCCCTTCACATCACCTCCCCCCCACACACACACAGTGGTATTCTTTGCCTCCCTTTCCCCTATACCAGTAACCTCTGGCCCCCCTTCCCTCCCATAGCAGTGTCCTACCTGTGTACATTGCGGAGATCAAAAGGCTGCACAGTTCTGGTCAAAAAGCTGGAACGGGAGCTGGCAGAGTGACTTTTTATATTAGCAAGCTGGTGATTGGTTGCTTAGGATCGCCCTATGTCCTAGCAACCAATCACCTGCGGTTCAACTTAAAAAGTTAATTTGGCATCTCGCCATCCGTCCTGAGCTGTGCTGCCTTCCTGTCCTCACTGTCCTCACTGTTCACTGATGACTAGTGTTTGGTGAGCGGTTCAGACTGAGCATAAGTTTGATCTGATTGATTGATGATGATTGATGATGGATCTACATTGGGGGACATTGTTTTTTTTTTATTTTTAATAAATATATTATCAAAAACTGTGTGTATGTTTTTATTTCTTTTTGACGTTTGTTTTGTGAATGGGTAGGGGTACTATGTACCCCATACTCATTCATATTGGGGGGGGCGGGATCTGGGGGCCCTCGTTAAAGGGGGCTTCCAGATTCCGATTAGCCCCCTGCTCACAGACACCCACAACCACAGCCTAGGGTTGTCGGGAAGAGGCCCTTGTCTCCATCAACATGATGACAAGGTGCTTTGGGGTGGGGGGGCAGCTCCCCTGCCCTAAAACACCCCCCTATGTTGAGGGCATCTGGCCTGGTGTGGTTCAGAAGGGGTTCTCCCCCCCCTTTCCTGGTCTGCCAGGCTGCATGCTTAGATAAGGGTCTGGTATGGATTTTGGGGGGAATCCCACAGAATTTTAAAAAAAAATTGGCGTGGGGTTCCCCTTAAAGTCCATATTAGACCCAAAAGGGCCCGGTATGGATTAGACCCAAAGGGCCTGGTATGGATTGGGAGGGACCCTCATGCCTTTTTTTAACATTCTTGTATTGCCAGAAATGGCTTGTGAAAAATATTGAAGATATTTAATATTTTAGCATCTTTAGACGTTTCTGGATGATTCGTTTTGATAGCCAGACTGACATAAGAACAAAGTGTGATTTTATTATCACACAATTGGCATAAAAAATACAATGTAAAAAGTATAACACTTCCGTTCAGTGTAGGTTAAAATATATAGGAAAAAAAATAAGTAGTTATAAAGATGTGACAAGCTTATGGAAGCTTGTGTGCCTCATGGCTGTGCTTCTTGTCTCCATGCTTCCTAGTGTGAGCAAGCAGAAACAGGATATATGACGTTGTCTTAGGCTTCAGAGAGAAAGTACCTGTTAAGCTTGTCAGAGAGTATATGAATAGACTTCGCGTTAGTGTGTGTGTATGTGAGATAGCATTTAAGTCAGGTTCCCCCTGTGTGATCTCTCCTAGTATGTGTGTCCCTCTGAAAATGGATCTCTTGGCTTCTTGTTATGTCATATAACCAAAAGTATACTTATGTAACACACATTACCAACTTAATTAAGTAAATACCCACAAATACTATTAATTATGACTGATAATACACTAATCCTAACTAACAGTATTTCAACAAATATATATTGTTCCTTAAAATATAAAGTGTGGCGCTATAAGTGAAAAAGAGTAGGATACCCTTCTCTTTTTCACTTATAGCGCCACACTTTATATTTTTATTTCTTCTATAATCCTGTCTGGTTGTTGTGTTGGCATCTCACACTTATAATTTAGGGTTGGCGCAGTATTACTGCTATTATCGCGATATATTATTCCTTATTACATAGATCCTGTCTATTCTTGACTTCCCATGACATTCTATACCAAATACAAGATACCTTATATATGCGTCTTCCAGCTAGTTACATACACCAGAAATATCTGACATATTACTGCCTCAGCTGAAGAATGTTATCACAAAACACCTGATCTAGGTTATTCACGCATTAATATTATGATTAATCATAAAACCAAATATATTTTGCAAGATTGTCATAAAAATAATATAACTCCTATAATGCTGAATTATGAAATTGGAATAATAATCTAACAGCTTGCAGCCAGTTAATCAATTTAAATGTCATTTTTTTCTTTATATATGCCAGTTTTGCTGCAGCAGGTCCTATCCACGATACAGATGCGCCACTTTGCAGGTAGACTAAGGGGACCCTCGGGCACTTTATTTAAAGGAACTTTTTCATTTTTATTGTTTCACTTTAAGCATCATTAAAATCACTGCTCCTGTAAAAGCAACTTGGCATATAAGCCTTCAAAATGAGGACTTTTGATTTTTCAAATTCAGGTTCCATAGACTTTAATAGAGTTCATGGCTCGGGTCCGAACTTTTTCCATGTTCAGGAGCTCTGGTGTAAATGCATTAGCAAAGCAGATTGACGCAGCTTAGAAGGAAGTTAAATTTAGGTCAGAAGGAGGTAAATTGCAGGTCAAATGCACCTGTTAGTGAACTATATAAAATGCATTGTGTTTGTTTATTGACAAACGCTCATGCAAAGGTGTTGCATACCTGAATATAGATTCACCATGCAATCAATTACTGTACACTACTTTCTGAATGCGGCAGTATGTCATGGGTGGAGCAGTGGTACAAATAGTTTAGTATATATTAAACCAGTATTTACAGTGAGCATAAAACATGTTTTGGTTGGTCTCGGTATTTAAAAAAATCTTTAAGGTTTACAGTAACTTATTAAACTAAAACATTCTAGAAACAACTGAAAATCACTATGTATGTTGTAGGCACTAAAAGGTTTCAAGAAAATAAATAAGATGCCATGACACATCAAATGCTCATTACAAAGGGTTCTTAATGACAGCAGGAAAGTGCACAACATTAAAGACAATAGAAACAAAGTCAAATATTGAGCGGCAGTGTATAGAGACATAATAAAAAACTGGCAAAGACTGGTAAAATAATTAGTCTAAAGCCTTGTGTGACTATAGGGGCTCCTTAGAGATGAGACAGTTTTTAAGAAAATGATATTGTAACTAAATCTATCTAAGGAGTCTGATAGACATAATCTTATCCACAGAGTGTACAAACTGTCAAATACTAGAAATTGAAATGTAGTCATTTGGCATGAACAGTAAAGATATTCCTTCAAAAATAAATCTACATTCTGTTATTAGCAGTAGTAATTGTATTCCCCTTTTTCGGTAGTGCTAAATTTAATAATCTATGAACATGTTTATAAAGCAGTGACTGTAACATTCATCACATTTTTTACTGCAAGTGAATTATCCTGACACACGTGTTGTGCATTACATTGACTGACTGGTGGATGCTCCTTTTACTACTTTATAAATATGCCCCACAGTATATACTGTATATTATACGGGTATATATATAAAAAAAAACAGACTTGCCAGTTTATCAATAACAAACACCCGAGAATTCCGGCATTTTATGCCCTTCCCAAAATCCACAAATCTCCCACAGACCCACGAGGCAGGCCTATCATTTTGAGTAACTCTAGTATCTCTGAGAATGCCAATAAATGGGTTAATATTTTCCTTAGGCATTTTGTCACTAGTTTACCATCGTACATAAAAGACACCTTGCACTTCCTCCAATCAATTGAAAGTCTTACAATCCCTCCTTATGCTCTCCTCTTCACCGTTGATGTGGAAGCACTATACTGCTCCAGTCCCCATGAAAAGGTATTTTTTCACTTAAAGTAATTCACATTCAAAGGACTTGTTCGACTTTGTATTGGAACATTTGAGTTTTATTTTACATCATAACATGTTTAACGGTTCCCACTTCCTCCAGGTACAAGGTGTAGCGATAGAGACATGTTGTGCCACATCTAACACCAATCTGTACCTGGGGGAGTGGGGATGTAATTTTCTGCTTTTCGGAGGATTTTTCAATTTTTTGTGAACACATACTGATTTGGCTATATAGATGACATTTCTTTTCCTGTGGGATGGACCAGTTGATGTGCTTCAAAGTTTTCTTACATTCATGAACTTAAGCAGTTACAAACTTAACTTCACCATGTCATTCTGCGAATATAGGGTTACATATTTGAATGTGGATATAGAAACCACACCCGATGAAACCCTAGTCTGCAATCTCTACTGTAAACCGTTTGCAGGTAACACTATACTTAGGGTCAACAGATTTCACCCAAAACAATTAGACTCCATTCACACAGGGGCAACACGACTTCCAGCATGACTTTACAAGGCAACTTGGACACGACTTGAGTATGAATCACAGCGCGACCTGGAGCTACTTACAAGGCAACTTCAAGTTGCCTGCAGAACAGGAGACATTCCAGTGGCCAATAAAATAAGAATCAGCTCTGTGAGAGGGAGGGAGAGGTTTGCCTGAGAAATGTAAGTTCTCTTCCTGGAAAATTGCTTCTGTTAAGACAGGGAATCTGACTTCTGAGCGACTTCCATTGAAATCAATGGGTACAGGTCGCCTAGCATTCGCCTAGAAGTCGGAGTGAAGTAGTACAGGAACCTTTTTTGAAGTCGGAGTGAGTGCAGTCATGTACATTAAAACGGCTCCATTCACTTCAATTATTTTTAAAAATAGCGCGACTTGGGGCGACCAGAAGTTGTGTCCGGAGTTGCCCCTGTATGAACCGGGTCTTACTCCAATCTAATTCTTACTTGCAATACTTCCGACTTAATCGCAACTGTAGTGATAATACTAAATTTAGAACAGCTGCTAATGACTTAAAAAAATCACCTGCTTAATAGGGGGATACTCTAAAACATGCTTACAGAAAGCATACAAATGTTTTTTTCATCAATCTCACACTCACCTTCTATTTGGAAGCAGGACACAAATTATTAATAAGTCCAGGCAACCTCTCAGAATCATCACCACTTTCAATTCAATTACATTGTTGAACTGTGAATCAAATATGTTAATAAATACTGACATCTGTATATTGTGAACAGTGCAGCGCTATCAACTCACATATAATTACATTCGTAAACAAATATCAACACAGTGACCAAAAAAATATACCATTACTAGTAAAAAAATATATATATAAAATGCCATAAAACTACCCCTTATTTTGTAAACGCTTTAACTTTTGCGCAAACCAATCAATAAACGCTGATTGCGATTTTTTTTACCAAAAATATGTAGAAGAATACGTATCAGCCTAAACTGAGGAAAAAAGTATTTTTTTATATATTTTTTGGGGATATTTATTATAGCAAAAAGTAAAAAATATTGCATTTTTTTCCAAATTGTCGCTGTATTTTTGTTCATAGTGCAAAAAATAAAAACCACAGAGGTGATCAAATACCACCAAAAGAAAGCTCTGTTTGTGGGAAAAAAGGGACGTTAATTTTGTTTGGGAGCCACGTCGCACGTCCGCGCAATTGTCAGTTAAAGCGACGCAGTGCCGAATCGCAAAAAGGGGCCTGGTCTTTATGCTGCATATTGGTCCGGGGCTTAAGTGATTAAGCATATAGCGCTGATTCACCTTTGCACAATATAAATACTGACATCTGTTTTTGTCTGATCCGAGAATTGCTCAAATTATTCCCTCATTACCGTTATTCACCTACAGGAGAGCTCCATCCATTAGGGACATGTTATTCCAGTGCCTTTTCATCATCTCCTCCTGCCCACAACTCCCTTTTAGGAGCACAGTAAAACAGTAAAAGAACATATTCAGGCGACCACATCGGGCGACATTTTTTCAGCTATAGACAGGCACATCATCCATTCGCATAACTATCATGTTCCCTCACTTCTTTTCTGGGCTCTGGATGTTAAGATTCTGGACCCAAGAGTAGGTGACTGGAACAAACTGTTACTACATAAAGAGATCCTTTGGATATACAGGCTGAAGGCCACTGAACCACCTGGCCTCAATGAAATTATTATTATCGCCACAGGGCGATCTGAACATCTTATGTGAACTTACATGTCAAGTATAGAGATGTGAGAGATTTTTTTATTTTTTTTTCAGTGTTGAAAGTATTTTTTTCTCTTTTGTAATTGTTGGATGTCTCCTGGTCATATATATATATATATTATTTATTTCGTGCAATTTTTATATTATTTCTTTCACAATTCTTGCTTATTTCATTTTCATAATACCACCTGACATGCGTAGACCCCTTCAAGTCCTGAAGGGGGCCCTCGAGGGAGCTGAGCATCATATATTTCCTGAAATTGTGAATGGGTTATTTCGCCTCCCTCCTCCAAGGGCCAGAATTGGGGGTTCCCACTTCTCTCACCCTAGTTGTCATGCGTGTCAGCACCTTTTTCTCACTTCTGCTTCTGCCTTTTCTCTCATGGCAGCCGCAGCTTCATCCATGCCTGGAAATGACGTCACAGCGAATGTCCACAGTGCACCGGATATGACATCACACGTGGCACCATCCGGGTTCGGAGATATGGACTGGGAATACATTTTCTTTCCCCCTCCCCCCTCTGTTAGGTGCCATTGCCACTGCCCAGGTAATTAGGCATTTTCGTACATGTGACCCACCCACTTCTCCTTTTTATGTTGATTTGACCCCAGGTCTATTGTTACAGGTGGGGGAAGGTGTTTCCTGGCCGGTCACCAATATCTTTTTGCTATTTCCATCTGCACTCATGGGTAAGTCTTTCTACACATGGACTATTCGGTCCATGCTCTGTATATTTTATGGTTTACCCACTTATAGTGCTTATATGTGTTTCATTATCAGACTCTTTAGACATTTAAATTCTTTCTCAGAAGAAAGAGAGCCAGCCACCTTGGAGTCCCCCCTTTGACTTAAGGTCTGGGTAACAAGATACGTACCCAATGTATTACCATTTATATTCATATACATCCCCTTTTTAACTCATCAACGATTAAGTTATCTAACCTCTATCTATTCTGGCATCTTTCTCATTGTTTATATATTTTTCATTAGAATTTTGTAGGCCCCTGGGGATCTGCTTTGTTGTCCCTTATGCTCCTTGGACTTTTGGAAGAATCTGTGGTGTTGCTGCCCCCCCCCCCCCCTGCAGACATCCAACATATTTATAATTTGTGGCATTTTGTCTATTGTATTTTGAATCTAAGTTTATGTATATATTGTACTATTCATCCGGGTGATAACCGCACTATGATATTACAATGTAATTGTTGCTGTGTTACTGACATATATACGTATTCCAGAGATCCTTTGAAAAACTACTAATGGATGACATCCTCCTTAGGAAGACTAAAGTAGTTGAAACACGTCAGGGATCTGTTCATTGTGCATCTGAGAGTCTCATTCACATTTGTGCTCCAGCCACAAATTTGTACCACATATAATTCTAGTTTTTATATTTTGTATCCAATCATTTTATGCTGTACTATATTGTCCCCGCTGTTCTAGAGGTCATTTTTAATGCTGTTTCAATAAAATGTTGTGCTTTTAGATACATAGTGCATGCTTTTGCATACTGCTTAATATTTTTTCTTGGTATCGGAAAGTCAAAATTCACCCTTTTTCCTTCCCCTTTGTTGGCTTATGTTTAGTGTTTGAGGGATTAATACCGATTTATATTAGGGTTCAGGAACATGTCATTTATATAATTATATATAACACACACAACTCTGCAAAAGTATAAATACAATTAAAAAAACACATACATCTAATACACAAATACAACTGTGATGTATTGAACGATAGATAGATAGATAGAATAAAAAAAATATATAATTAGCTCTGGATATTCAGCTAATTAATCATTTTCACGTGTCATAAAAATCACTGTTAATAATTCTATCTAGATCACCAGGTAGTGACACTAACTATTTGTGCAGTTTTAATTTTGGTAATTCTACCAGTAACAGAGCATGTTGTCTTTATGCTAACTGTTTCCAGCTGTGGAATTTCAAGATCTTATTATCCATATATATTGTAGATATATTTATAAAGGTTCATGAACAGCAGATGTTTGTTTTTAATTAGCTTTAATTTAAGTGCTGTTTTTCCCTTACAATCAGTAATGTAGCCATTCCACATTCACTCATTTACATCTTCAATCAATGTCGAATTATCATTAAAGACTTTCCATTATACGTGATAGGAAGATCATCAGGAAGTCTTAAAAATACATATAGCTAATATAATACAATCCTAACATTTTCCAATAGTTAGTTTAGAAATCTTTCAAGCACACAAAGGCTTGGGACAGTAATACAACCAGTAAAGCTCTCTTTATTAAAGTGGTTCTAAAGGCAGAAGGTTTTTTTACCTTAATGCATTTTATGCATTAAGATAAAAAACCTACTGTGTGCAGCAGCCCTCCTCAGCCACTCCAATACTTACCTGAGCCCAATCTTCCTCTAGGGATGTTGCACAAGAGACTCAGCTCTTCAGGTACTCTCCCTCCTCATTGACAGAGACAGAAGCAGGTGCTATTGCCTCCCGCTGCTGTCAATTAAAGTCAATGAGCCAATGAGAAAAGGAAGGGGATGGGGCCAAGCTGCGACTCTGTGTCTGAATGGACACACAGAGCAGTGGCTCGGGAGAGAGCCTGCTCAGGTGCCGTCATAGCAAGTTGCTTGCTGTGGGGGCACTCAGCAGGAGGGAGGAGCCAGGAGCGCTGGTAGGGGACCAATGGAGGGTAGGATTTGGGTTGCTCTGTGCAAAACCACTGCACAGAGCAGGTGAGTATAACATGTTTGTTATTTTTAAGCAAAAAAAAAAGACTTTAAAGTGGTTGTTAAGCCACTTTCACATCTTCATACCATCTCCTCTGTGTTCCAATCCTGCGTGCCCCTGTGTGAGTGATTTATAAAAAAAAAAAAAGCCTGCTATACCTCATTTCACAGCTCTTCTCAGCGATCACATGATCAGCTGGCTTTCCCCTCTCCCATCTGTCAAATGCAGCTAGGGGGGGGACATGAAGAAGAAGTACCCCAGTCGATATAGTACAAAATTACAGATAAAAATTTCAGAAATGTTAGCAATGCATGCACATTTGTTGGCTACTTGTGTATTACTGACTAAATACTTTTCTCTCAGCTATAATACAGGAAGGATGTTTGTTTCCCCACTTACAGATCTGGTCTCTCCCCCAGCTTATGACTAGACAGTGAACAGACAAGCAGCAGTACTAAAGAAAAACGTGTTGGCTCATTTTGCTGTTTCTCCATCCCATTGTAATCTATGGCCTATACCAGTAAAATTCAGGTACTTATACTGCTTGCACCTGCAATTTTTGCCCTCCCGCCCTCTTCAGGCCAAGCCAGGAGTAGGGGAATTAGTTATCATCAGTGTTAGAACTTCATTCCTGAAAAGTCTGTTTTTAAGCAGTTTTAGGAAGAGCCAAGAGCTACCTGTAGCAAACTGGAAACCATTAGCTTGTAGACTCACTTCATCAACACATTCCATAGCTTATAAAATAGAAGAAAACAGATACATTTACCACACTGCCACATGTAAACCTTTTCTATTATATCAGCACTGTGGGTTATTCAGCAGTGTATTTGGATGTATAAAATGTATTTTATATAACAGCATGGTTTATGGCTACACAGAGATATAGTGTAATTGAAAATAAATTCTCCTGCACACTACTGTTTCTGCTTGATTTTAGTATGTTTTATTAAAGAAATATGTACTAAAGGTGTGATCATATGACTGGGAGATTATTGCAAAACAAAACTTTATGATAGAAATGCCCCTGCTGCTACTGAATAAATTCATGTAATATGGAAAAGTCAAAATGCTTGGTATTATCTTTTATTCAGAAACCACTGGGACTTGATCTCTTGATGACGTGACTTTTGAGTTCAATTCCCCAATCCTCTAAGCAAATAAGTCTGAAAATGAAAAGTTAATTTTACTCGTCCCTTACACTTAACATTACTGACAGTGCATATAGTACCAAGAGCAACAATGATCTGCTGGATGAAGGAAAGCTTTTCTTGTTACTTTCTTTTTACAGGCTTTTTATTATCGAAACATTTGGTGTATTCCGAGTAAAAAAATGTTAACTGATCATACACTGTATATCCAGAAAGAATACATGCAAGTATGCATTTTTATTTTACATATCCTTTACATCTATCTAGTAAATGGCCACTTTTCTGTGGAAGTGGCTAAAACTATATGAATGACTAAGATATTGAAATATTTTAAATAATTTGTATTTTTACACTACAAATCAAGTTGATTTGACACTTGATTGACACTCTTTGGAAAGCAAAAGACTTATTTTCAAATCAAGGTTGTAGCCTGCCGCTAGCTTACATAACACCAGGAATGATTTCTAAGGGTGATTAAAATCTCTGTGATAAGCCAGAAATCATCCATGTATCTGGATTACTAGCCATTGCTTATATAGCTTCTAGGACACTCCAAACTTTTCATGGGGATTTAGTTAATTATTGCAAAGTTAAAGCCTTATTTCATGTACATCATACCCTTGCTACTATTTCTAAAAAAATCACTTCATAATTTATTTATTTTTCTGCAACCTTCTGGCCGCTCTGGTGCTGACATGTGTCCTTCCTTTTTTACTCTGGCAACAGTAGTGCATATTCCTTATTCCTGGACAGAACAGTTCTCACATAATGATATGTGTGTGCTATGCTGTCCAAGAGGTCAAACTAGTGTGATGACAGGAAGTGGGTTCCAGTGTTAAATCGGAGAGCAATGAGTCTGTGGGGGATAGCACTGGAATGAAGGTGAGTTTTTTTTATTTTTTTACTGTAAAACCTGCTTGGTTACTTATTTAAAAAAAAATGTTCATTCAACTTTTTTTTTACACGCATAAACTGAAAATGTGCTAAAACTAAAAAGTGCTTCCCTCCACTCTCTGTACAAGAGAAAATACAAAAAATGTGAACATCAATTTTATATAAGTATAACAACTAGTATAAATATAAACCCCTGAACATGTTGTGTAACTGTGTAACTGTGTAAAATAACTAAGTGTGTCGGCTGTCGCTTGTAACATGAGTATAATAAAAGCATTTTTTTTCAAACTGTCAGTATTTTACTATCCTTCATCCTTGCCTTAAAGCCGGATTCGGAACACAAAAACTTTCATAATATTATACCCCTCATAGCTACAAAGGATATATAACCACTCTTTGTGCACCAAAAGCTTTTGAAAACCTACTTACTACCTTGAATAAATTACAGTGGCATTGTTATATAATGTATGCAAAGAGCAGAGCTCCGGAAAACACTACAATCACAGAGCATGCCGCCAGCGTCCAGCTGCGGGTGCGAACACGAGATGCCATCATATGACAGCATTCCAGAACTAGACAACCGCGCTGTAGCCGTCATTGTAGCGCGGTCCACAAGTGGTTAATACATGCAATACATGCACATTTCTATATGGTGTACTTCTTTAAAGACCCTGCAAGTACAGAAAATTAACTGTCGATCTGACAAAAATTCACTCAACTTCTACATCCTGTTGTAAGCAGAGATCACCCTGCCCAGTTTTTCATTGTCAAACTACTTAGACCCATCCACTTTCCCATCTCCATCACAGAAAGGCTAATGATTCTGTAGTCCCAAGATAGGGACAGGGGGGGTTAATTACTCTTCTTGACATAACATAAGCACTGGACACATGACAGCTCAAATTTCTGACATAATCAATATATATATATTTTTTTTTTTAACCTATTGAACAGATATAAAAAAAGGCTTTCATGGAACATTTAACCAAGCGTGCGCAAGTTCATGGTTCATGTTATAATTTACATACACTACTTACACTGGATCACCAGATGAAAAAATACGGAAGAAAGCCTAAGAAGAAAACTAATAGTCATCATCAAAGAATAAGTAAGCTGCAATATAATAAACTGTTGCTTTTGCGTTTAATACAATTTTAAAGCCTATCTCTATTTTTGTAAACCCCTATCCCTCCCCATCCATTTAAAAAAAAAAATATCATATTTATCAGTCATCACAGGTCCTTCCTTTTCTCCTTCTAGTGGACGGTTCATATTTCTGCCCTGAATAGGGATAAATGTTATAACTATTCAGTGTAGCAGCACTTTAATTCCAGCCTGATTTAGTGACACTCCTCCAGGGATGCTTCAATGGCAGCTAGGTTGAATTGTGCTGGCCATCAATCAAATTCCTCTGAAACTAGCTGAATTGTTTTAACGTAAGCTGTTTTCTAGCCATCTTCAAAGGATGGCTAATGTATGTAAACTAGGGATGGGCTATCTGTTCGAGGTGAACATGAGTTCGACTCGAACATTACCTGTTCACCCGTTCGCCGAACAGCAAACAATTTGGGGTGTTCAAGGCAAATTTGAAAAGCTGCGGAACGCCCTTTAAAAGTCTATGGGAGAAATCTAAAGTGCTAATTTTAAAGGTTAACATGCAAGTTATTGTCATAAAAAGTGTTTGGGGACCTGGGTCCTGCCCCAGGGGACATGTATCAATGCAAAAAAAAGTTTTAAAAACTGATGTTTTTTCGGGAGCAGTGATTTTAATAATGCTTAAAGTGAAACAATAAAAGTGAAATATTCCTTTAAATTACGTACCTGGGGGTGTCTATAGTATGTCTGTAAAGTAGCGCATGTTTCCCTTGTTTAGAAATGTCCCTGCACAAAATGTAATTTCTAAAAGAAAAAAGTCATTTAAAACTACTCGCGGCTATAATGAATTGTTGGGTCCCGGCAATACAGATCAAAGTCATTGAAAAAAACAGCAGAACCAAAAAAAATAAAAAAGCGTGGTGGTCCCCCCCAAATTCCATATCAGGCCCTTCAGGTCTGGTATGGATATGAAGGAGAACCCTGCGCCATTTAAAAAAAATATGGCGTGGGGTTCCTCTCAAAAATCCATACCAGAACCTTATACGAGAACGCAACCTGACAGGCCGCAGGAAAAGAGGGGGGGACGAGAGAGCGCCCCCCTCCTGAACCGTACCAGGCCACATGCCCTCAACATGGGGAGGACAAGGGCATCATCCCCACAACCCTTGCCCGGTGGTTGTGGGGGTCTGCGGGCAGGGGGCTTATTGGAATCTGGAAGCCCCCTTTAACAAAGGGGACCACCAGATGCCAGCCCCCCTATGTGAATTGGTAACGGGGTACATTGTACCCCTACCACTTCACCCAAAAAAAGTGACAAAAAAGGTAAAAAAAAACCACACACAGCTTGGGACAATTACCTTAATAAAAAAAAATCCAGCTCTGTAAATCCTTCTATGACCTGGACCCACCGTTACGAACGATACAGCCTCCTCTGAGGCTCCCAGAGGAATGATGTGCTACCCATGTGACAGTTCTTATATAACCGAGAGCGGGGCCACCCGTGATGTGGACGGGTGACCCCGCCCCCCCCTGTGACGCAACAGGGGTTTCCGGCGGTTTCCAGCGGTTTCCTGTGGTGTCACAGGTGACCCCTTTCCCTCTAATGCATCACGGAGGCATACTATAGACACCCCACCCCCCAGGTATGAAATTTAAAGGAATATTTTATTGTTTCACTTTAAGCATTATTAAAATCACTGCTCCCGAAAAAACTTTATTTGCATTGATACATGTCCCCTGGGCAGGACCCAGGTCCCCAGAAACACTTTTTATGACAATAACTTGCATATTAGCCTTTAAAATTATCACTTTTCTTTTTGATTTTTCATGTTTGTGTCCCATAGACTTTAATGGTGTTCGCGTGTTCGAACACATTTTTTGCCTGTTCGCATGTTCTGGTGTGAACCGAACCGGGGGGTGTTCAGCTCATCCCTAATGTAAACATTATTGCATTTATTGATTGAATAAACTGTTAAAAGGCTCTTCCTTCTCCTAACCGCTATATGGGGATGTTTCTCAGAAATGAAATTTGGGCAAGGACAAGGACATTGGAGTAAGGCCTAAAGCAGGTGTGCAGAGGATTGTCAACAGATACCGGTTAGGCAAGGATGGGTCACTCCACAGGCATTCGTACATGCAAGGGAGAGTTGGATAGTTCCCCTGGGGGCCCCTTTACTCTGGTATAAGGTCATTCCCTCTGAGTCCAGGCAGGAATGAGTTAAAGAGCAGATTTGCTTCCCTTTTACACAATGAAAGCTCACTTTCGGGAGTGGGAATTTTAAGCGCTAAGGAACAGCTTAATGGTAAGGTATTTGTAATTTTAAGCATAATGATTATAATAAATAAGATAATTGCCCATTTGTGTATGGTATAGTTCCATAAACATACTGAAATTGGTACAATACAAAATAATGAAACTGTATGAAACTGTGATAAGTCAAAGTCTTCTTTGTTATTGTGCTTTTAACAACTAATGACATTTTTTCTCCCTGAATGTGCATACTATATGTTGGCCTTATTGTTTTGAAAAACAAAGAACATATGCAGGAATATACTCTTTGATCTACATCAAAGACTGTCTGCTTAGAAAAGTAAGAAGGATCAGTTAACTTAAAAACTACAGAAATATGTTGAAAATGCAATGTAAGGAAAGTAACTATAGCAAGATCTGTCATATTTGTTGTAAAAGTGATTTACATTTCTGGCTATGTTTACATTTTTATGTTGTATAATATCTTTAGAAATATTAGAAAACTATTATAATGAGCACAGCTACCATGAGATGAGATAAGGACTAGTACAAGGTAGTAAGTAGATTTTTGTTTTACTACTGAATCTAATGTCATCAAGCAAAAGTGCTTTCAGAGATCTGAGCTACTATGGGTCAACATTTTTCTCTTGTGTAGGTTAAAGCAGAACTAAAGTATTTTTGATGCAAACACTTTGAAATTGCAAATGAAAATGTTTGCATATGTACTTGTAAGACCACATTAATTTTTGCCTAATCTAAATCAGGGGACTCCAAACTTTATAAGCAAAGGTCCATTTTACTGTCCTTCAGGTTTCAGGTGGGCCGAACTGTGGTCAGTGGAAGCAAGTAATGCCCCATCATTGGTTTTAATCAGGGGTCAAGTCCTGGGAAAAAAAGTGTGGGAGAACACCTAAGATCCCCCCCACCTTAAAAATAAAAAAGTGTGTGCGTGTGTGTGTATATATATATATATATATATATACACACACAATGTCCTCAGGCTGCTTGTATTGATTGTGCAAAGTGGGGCCTGGGCCTCAGGCTGCTCACTCCTCAGTGCCCATCAAATGCAGCCTGATCAGTGCCCATGAAATGCAGCCTTACCAGTGCCCATCAAATGCAGCTTTACTAGTGCCCATCAATGCGGTCTTTCCAGTGCCCAGCAATGCAGCCTTACCAGTGCCCATCAAATACAGCCTAATAATCAGTGCCCATCAAATACAGCCTAATAATCAGTGCCCATCAAATGCACCCTTGCCAGTGCCTATCAAATGTAGCCTTACCAGTGACCAGCGATGCAGCCTCACCAGTGCCCAGCAATGCAGCCTGATCAGTGCCCAGCAATGCAGCCTCACCAGTGTCCCCAGCACTGCAGCCTCACCAGTGTCCCCAGCAATGCAGCCTCACCAGTGTCCCCAGCAATTCGGCCTCACCAGTGTCCCCAGCAATTCGGCCTCACCAGTGTCCCCAGCAATGCGGATATACCAGTGTCCTCAGCAATGCGGCCTCACCAGTGTCACCAACAATGCGGCTTTACCAGTGTCTCCAGCAATACAGCTTTATCAATTTCCCCAGCAATGCAACTTTACCAGTGTCCCCCAGCAATGCAGCCTCACCAGTGCCCCAGCAATGCGGCCTCATCAGTGTCCCTAGCAATGCAGCTTTACCAGTGTCCCCAGCAATGCAGCCTCACCAGTGTCCCCAGCAATGCGGCTTTACCAGTGTCCCCAGAAATGCTGCTTCACCAGTGTACCCAACAATGTGGCCTCACCAGTATTCCCAGCAATGTGGCTTTACTAGTGTCCCCAGGAATGCGGCCTGAACAGTGTCCCCAGCACAGCGGGCCTCACCAGTGTCCCCAACAATGTGGCCTCACCAGTGTCCCCAGAAATGCGGCCTCACTAGTGTCCCCAACAATGCGGCTTTACTATTATCCCCAGAAATGCGGCTTTACCAGTGTCCCCAGCAATGCGGCTTTACCAGTGTCCTCAGTAATGCGGCCTGATCAGTGTCCCCAGCAATGTGGCTTTACCAGTGTCCCCAGCAATGCGGCTTTACCAGTGTACACAGCAATGAGGCCTCGCCAGTGCCAACGGGGGTCAGTCCACCCCGGGTGCCACAGATTCGGGCGGTGTCATGCCAGTGCACCCATCCTCCCTTCCCTCTGTCTTCCTCCTCCTCCAGAGGCCACTTTAAGAAGGCCCTGCCTCCTATAATTCTTGCCGTCATTGTTCCGCCTATCACTGGAGTCTAGGAGGCGGGACCTCCTTCTCTGAATCTGTGGCACTCAGGGTGGACTGACCCCCATTGGCATGGATGCCCTGCCCTTCCTGCACACCCACACTGCCTGTCACATCCAGCAGTCCTGCAGGACTGCTAGTGGGAACGGCGTGTCTGTTGTGAAAAAAGTACAGAAACGCCGTTCTCATGTGTTCCCGCAGAACTCGAGCCCTGGTCTTAATAGAAGGAATAGTGCCCCTTGTTGGTATCAGTGGGGGGAATAGTGGCAAATTGGTGCTGTCAGTGAGAGGAATGGTGTCGCATCATTGGTGTCAGTTGGAAAAATAGGGCCCTAAGGGCCAGATGAAGGGAAGCAAAGGACCGCATCTTGCTGCAGTTTAGAGACCATTGATCTTAATAAAGGTGTGGTACCATCTAAGAGAGGTGATGTAATCATTCCCTCACAGATTCTGTGCAGGAAACATTTTTCTCTATTTTTTGCCAGGAACCTGCAGGGTGCATAATAGAACTGTCCTATCCCTTCCTAATTCCCCATCTCTTCTATTTTCAAGCCATTTGTCAAATGACAGAATGCAACTGTCAGCAAATAAGAAGGACACAGGAGGACATAACTGGGTGGTATCATGGACTGAAAGAAAGGTGTGAAAAGTGTATACCCTCTTGGCTTGCAGAGTTAAAAACAAATAGATCACATAGAATCACAGGTCCTGCACTTTTCCTACACTGCAGCAGGAGAACTTTCTGGAAAAGCCAGAAGACACATAATTCTGCAGTGTGCATTCATGCAGTATTTTAAGTGGCAGTTTCAGAGTGCTCTCAGTCAGGTTTTCGAAACAAGAAAAAAAGCGAAACATTTATAAGTAATAAGTACTGCAATTATTCGGTATTGTATAAGAGGTAGGTGAGGAAACTATATCCGCAAATACTTTGTGTATTCTTCAGTTTCAAAAAGGATGAACAGATATCACATACAGCATAAATAAATGCACATATACAGTAAATACTTTCTCTAGTAAGTAACTCTACTGCACAATAAGAGCACTCTTACTTTACCTATGTTTTCCCAGAACATGGAAAATTAAATAATCTCTCTGCTAAATTAAATTATTTTGAAATGTAAAAGTTAAAGTCCTGCCTAACAGCAAACAAAACATAATGTATTCTTTTAATTGTAGCTAGGTTGGCTTCTTTGAATTCGCTTTTGATTTAACTTTACAGTTGGGGCCCTTTCACACTGGTGCACTTAAAATTGTGGTATGCTTTTTTTCAAAACACATATTTTTTAATGCATTTTTGGTGGACTTTCTTGTTTCCTGACTCCCAACATGCACCTGTGAAACATAGACATGTGTGCCAAAAGACACACCAAAATCGTAGATGCAGTGTGCTTTTGATGCACTGGAAAGGTTTATTTTAGAGCAGCAAAAGTGCACCAGTGTGAATGGGGCCTTTAAAAACTGGTTACAAAGGCTCTCTGTCCCTGACTCCCCTAAGCTCTTCCTGATGCCATTTCGCTGCCCAGTGATAGCACCCTTACTGGTCACTGAGTCTCATTTAACAATGACATGGACATTTTTAGAGTTTAACTCTGATAACAGGGAATGCCATGCTAAAAAAATAAACTAAAACTATGGGCATAGAATAAAAAGAAAGATCAGGGAGTGTGTATTGTTTGCTGTAAGGCAGAAATTTTAAAAGATAATGCTTTATGTATTTTCTATATTCCTTATTCATTATGGCTGTCATTAATGTCATTAATGTTATTTTTTCTTTTCTTAATTAAATGGGAAATATTGCATATTTTGTAATTTCATTTCCACCCATCAAGTTGAGTTCTAGACTCCTTTGCTTCCATGTTTTTCATATTATGCTTAGCTCATTGTTTACGGAGCTCAGTAAGCTTGGCTAAATTGTTCGCACATACACACACAATGATTTACTAAAGTAGCAGTTCATTTTTACTTTGCCACATATACTGCATGTTCATTCAGCTTCAAGTCTATTTAATATTTAATAACAAAGTTTATTTTAGTTTTTGAGTAGGAAAGGAATAAAACCACTTTTGTGTAATTTAATGCTGAATGTGTTCTACTGTGGTCACTTTATGTGCACAGCACATATACATAGGGACAGGTGGAGGATATACACTTATCTCTTCATCTGGTGACAACTATACAATTATATCCCACTTTTTGTGCCAGTGAAAATGGCCACCAAGACCAATAATACAGACAGTAATAAGACGTTCAAAGAGGGTCTAACTAGGGTTGCTGCCTCATCCCTTTAAAATCGAACACATATTAATTACACAGGTTGTGTGGCTGAGTAAGGTGGTAATTAAACTCACTTGGTGTCTTATCTGAATTAAATTAGCATCAGAACCTGTGTAATTCATATGTGTTCGGGTTTAAAGGGATGAGGTGGCAACCTGAGGTCTAACCCTTTACCGCTCTAAAATTAAATAAATATTTGTATGCCCTTAAATTTCCTTTATTAAAACAACATGCATTCAATCATCCAATCATGTACAAGCAAAATCCTATTTCTTAATTTCCCTTGCACTTGACAAGGCAAAGTAAACACAGCTTTACCATAGTCACAAGTGAATATTTACATTGCTAGGTGCACATTTTCTTCTATTTTATGCGTAAACCCTAATATATCTCTCTAGACCATGCATTTTGACCATGCACATTTAGAGTGTCCCCACTTCCAATAGGTATGCAATATCTTGCTCCATCTTCCAGGTTTTATTGTCAAAGCTTAATTGAACAAGCTGGAGTTAGAAGCTGCATGGCTACCATGCACAGGTGCACCAGATTCTGCACTCTACAGTTTTAGTAAATCAATCCACATGTGTCTTTGATAATACATACTTAGTCTAGGTATACTTCTAAACCTCTTCATTTCTTGACTATGGTTGTATTATGTTTAGTTCAGTGAATTAATTTTTTTTGTTACCCAGTGAAGTAAATACGATGCTGTAACTATGGTAAATTATCCAGGAGGGAATATAAATGTGTCACTTATTTGTAATGAATCAGTTTTCTCTTGTCTCGTTGCTTGAGATTGTGAGTCCAGGCACATTTCACCAGACACTGCTTTAGCTGAATGATGGTAGGTGATAAAGAATGCTATTTCATCTCATGCATGATTGAAATGATATTTCTTGCTCTTTGGAATTACACTAAAAACACACAAAGACCCAGGGCCACAGTGGGATATTTAAACGTGTGTTAAAATATGACCTGCAATTCTAGTACATGAAAAAGATGCTTTAATTCCCAACAATGGCTGATTATAATTTAAATAAAAGTTACCCTGATGATTATACAAGATGTTTAACTAACAATTTTTCATTTTAGGTACAGAGGTGAAATATTTTTAAATGTAAACATATAAATTCAATAGGAATTAAACAAAATCGCATTGCTTCATTTTCACTTCATTATCTTTTATCGCTAGGGTTATTATAACTTTTTTATTGAGATTGGAATTTCAGTCTAATTCTAACTATGTTTAAAAATGTTTCCTCCTCTCTCCTGCTACCTATGTTGCCTAACCTGTAAAAAAAAATAAAAGATCTGTATGCTTAGCCATATTTAGTCCACTTCATTCTGGTCACGTGATCCCCTGTATCAGTGAGCTGAAGTTGTAGGAGAGAGAAGGGAGCGTACGACAATGGCTGGGAATCCTGGGAATCCTGGGAACTGTGATGTCTCCCATGGACTCCTATGTCCCAGCAATTGTCGGAATGCCCCCCCCATCCCCTACAGATGCCGCTCATTGGCACAGGGGAGCCAGAGCTGCAAGATTATGTGACCGGACTGGGGTGGACTAAGAATAGGAAAGTATACACATCTTTTTTACACAGGTTAGGCAAGATAGGTAGCAGGAGGAGGAAGGGGACATATTCAACCTCTTTACACCCCAGTAATCCATATGTGTGGGGGCAAAAAGCTGGGTGGGCAATGTTTATGTGCAGGGAACATGTTTCCTGTGAACTCCCAGCACAAAGACCCAGCTGCCGAAAATGGCTGTAGGTCCCAAAAAAACATTGGTAGCCGGTGGGACTGCTGATTCTCCTTGCCCCCCAGGTTATTAAGAATTTTTAAAGGTAATGCCAGGTCGGGCAGGAAGGTGGTTAAGCACAGTTAGTGTTAGGCTGGAATTCCACTTTGAAGCTGAACTCCAGGAAGTTATAAAATGTATACCCAAAATGAATGCAGCGTTATATTCATTAATACACCCTAGGAATGTTTTATTATTACATGCAAACTGTGTAAGCATTCAGATTTGACCTGGCATCAGACACTTACAATTAAGTTGTGATGCGGTACAATGAGCAGTCTACTGACTTTCCTTATACTGCCATTCACAGGCTAGGGCAGATACAAGACATGTAGGCATTACTTAGCTTCAGCAAAGAAAAATCAAGTCTCCTGCTCTGCCAGACAGGGCTGTGGTATATGCCAGGACTCTGTAATTCTCAGGACCAGATGGACCAAAATAAAAATCTTTTTTGCAGGTAAAACAGCTCCCATATATTTATTTCAACTTTGTATTTAGCTGTTTGTAGACATTAGCTCTAGAGGACAGTTATACAAAAACTAACTATGTAGCAATGCTTGGCAATGTGTGTAAATGCTAATTGCATCGTTAGATGCATACTAGATGCATGATAGAAAATCTTTTGATGTATGCATCCTTAGTGGGAAACTTTCTGCAATGCAATAAACCATTTTGCAGACAAATTTTAATGTATTTTAAGAATGTTGGTCTTTAAATCGTCTCAGTAGATCTTATTTGTATAAATACTTGCTTCATCTAACTTACCCCATGCTTTGCACATGCAGGGCAAAGTAATGGGGTAACTTAAAGAGGCCCTGTTGTCAGATTATTCATTTCAACAACCATCTTTCCAAAATAATATTTGTGCATTTGCCATATTTTATACGTTATTTATCTGTAAAAGTATCCCTCGTGTTGATACCCAAAAGACCTGACATTACAACTGGGCACCACCATTTTGGTTGTGTTGCCAGCAGCTACAGCAGACTCAAAGCTGCCACTCAAGTGACACTCTAAAGTATTCTCCTGTGCTCCTCCCCAGCAGCTACACAAAAGGTTATGTAGGGACCCGAGGGGAGTGGCAGGGGAGCTGGGCCAGCACAAACAATAATTAGACAGTCCCAGAAGGAAGGGGGTTTAAATAAAAAAAAGTACTTCCTGTTAGTACAAAGGCAAACTACAAGTGAATAAAAATGCTTACTAAAAGGAAAACACTGTAAGTAAGCATTTAAAGTACTTTTTCTTTGCTTTTAGCAACATTTTTTTAAGTTGGCGACAGGATCTATTTAAGCTCCCTTCTAATCAGAGCATGTGCTTAGATGACTTGTCAGAGCTTCCACAGGCATAAGAATTCTTTCCCCATCTCCATATAATAGTGCCAGACCAAACATCAAAACACCATTAGTGGCTGAATGGAGCATCATGAGAGCAAAAGAAAGTATGGAAAAAGAGGGGCCACTGTAAGAAGATAATGTTATAGTGTAGGTTGAAAAATAAACACATATACACACATCTGTATACTAATTCACCAAGTCTTTACCAAAAATGTCTGTATGACCATCTATTTCACACTTAAAACAGAACAAATTGGCAATTGAAATCGATAAGAGAATATGAGAAGAAATGTAAAAAAATGCTTAATCACGTTTTACTTTTCCCAAAAACATTACATGGGTAATGAAGTTACAAAAACACCCATTACGTGTTGTATACTATTATATGTAACATTGATAATATGGGAGTAAATGTATTCCTCTTGTGCCTCCTAGGTCACTCTGATCAAGTACATTATTTTGGCTAATGTAATCTCTCCAGAGACTGGTCTTCACTGAATCATTTCTAAACATAGTCCAATTTGTAACTAAGTATGAACGAAACTGTGAGTTGTCATTTGTCCCAAAAATTGGTGACATTTTTCTATTTTGTCGAAATGTATTAAATTAAGTGTGGAAGACAACATGATAGTGGTTTTTGAGAATAAAATAGGCTTTAAATGGTTCCTGAGGTTCACAGAATATTCTTTCAGATAACTTTCAACTATTCTTGTGATAAAAAATGCCCCTTCACTAGCCACAAAAGTTTTTATTTCCACAGAAAACAATAAATATACAATTAAAACAGAACTATTATCATATGCACACATTAAAATGGAGGAAAGCTCAAATACCAAAACATACAAATAAACTAAATAACCCTTAATAAATCGTAAACCCCCACATTCTCTAATTAAAGCAAAAAAAGGAGTCTTTTCTGAGACATTTCTGGCAAAATCCTTATTTTAACAGTGAAATCCAAAATCACTCTGGTTGTCCCTATTATGATGAACATAAACACAATTTTTTTTGTTTGCGGACACATTCATCATGGTAAAAACAGTAATGGGAATCTATATATCACAGCACTTGCAGTTGGATATCACCGTAGTTTTGTAATTTTTGAACGCATGGAAAGGAACCACATAATAATAGTAAATATAGAAAACTACTAATATTAAAACACTTACAGGATTTAGCAGCACTGTCATAAAGAGCTCTCCTCCTCTAATACTTTTGTCCAGTTCAGTGGGTCCACCAGGATACTCTTTATAGAAGATGGTGTGCGTAAATAAACCACAGGTTTGTCGAGGCAAGACCTAGTTAATAAAGGAAGAAATTAGTTACACAAAACACAGACACCAAGGTTATCCATGAACATGAAATGTTGGCCAAAAGATTCAACATGTAAAAAATCTTTCTTACAAAGCATCCTTCTATTAACATTTGCACAATTTCTTAAGCCTAAAGTTCATGTTCGTGCATTTCTGCAGACATCCCAGGTGCCAGCCTTATATTGGAAAACAAAAAGCAATTCTCAAAGAAAAATCTATTTCTATTTATTAATTATAACCCTCAAGAATAATAATTCAGCAGTTTGTGCCTTTGAGTCCAAAGTCAGGATGCCTTATGCAACCATTGATGAGCTCAGTTAGATTAGTACAGAATGTATTATTTTATTGTTTTTATTTAGCATGGACCTGACTCATAAGCTTACACTAAGAGGAGTGGTAATGAACAGTCATTGTGTGGTAGCACAAGAAACAGAAAGGGAACCACTGAACATCCAAAAGGCTTTATGACTAAGCTCTGGATGGAAATTAAATCCATGTGTCAAAGATTAGTTAGTAAAGGAAATGCATAAGAGGAGTAGATGGATTTTCCTTTTGGACTTTTGGAAGTTCAGTAGCTCCCTTTCTGTTTATGTGCTACTATTGTTAGTGGAGAACAGACTGCTTTGGACCCTGCATACTTTAGTCATTAGAGCGGGGGGGGGGGGTGAGCTTTTTAGTTGAGTGGCTGGAATGATTTGCAGTCATTGTGTAGTACTGCTGGACAGGGACCAAAATCTGCACATGTAATGTAATGTGGCCTGGCCAGAAATGTATTGCCACTTTTTAACCACTTAAGCCCCGAACCATTTGGTAGCTAAAGGACCAGAGGTGAATTCAGAATTTTGCACTGCGCTGCTTTAAATTGTGCGGACATGCAATGTTGTACCCAAACGAAATTTGCGTCCTTTTCTTCCCACAAATAGAGCTTTCTTTTAATGGTATTTGATTGCCTCTGCGATTTTTATTTTTTGCGATATAAACGGAAAAAGACCGAAAATTTTGAAAAAAAATGATATTTTCAACTTTTTGTTATAAGAAAAATCGAATAAACTCAATTTTAGTCATACATTTAGGCCAAAATGTATTCAGCCACATGTCTTTAGTAAAAAAAATGTCAATAAGCGTATATTTATTGGTTTGCGCAAAAGTTATAGCGTTTACAAACTAGGGTACATTTTCTGGAATTTACACAGCTTTTAATTTATGACTGCCTATCTCATTTCTTGAGGTGCTAAAATGACAGGGCAGTACAAACCCCCCCCCCCAAATGACCCCATTTTAGAAAGTAGACACCCCAAGGAAATTGCTGAGAGGCATGTTGAGCCCATTGAATATTTTTTTTTTGTCCCAAGTGATTGAATAATGACAAAAAAAAAATAAAAAAAAAAATACAAAAAGTTGTCACTAAATGATATATTGCTCACACATGCCATGGTTATATGTGGAATTGCACCCCAAAATACATTCTGCTGCTTCTCCTGAGTACGGGGATACCACATGTGTGGGACTTTTTAGGAGCCTAGCCACGTACGGGACCCCGGAAACCAAGCACCGCCTTCAGGATTTCTAAGGGCGCAAATTTTTGATTTCACTCCTCACTACCTATCACAGTTTTGAAGGCCATAAAATGCCAAAATAGCACAAAACCCCCCCAAATGACCCCATTTTAGAAAGTAGACACCCCAAGGAAATTGCTGAGAGGCCTGTTGAGCCCATTGAATATTTTTTTTTTTTGTCCCAAGTGATTGAATAATGACAAAAAAAAAAAAATTACAAAAAGTTGTCACTAAATTATATATTGCTCACACATGCCATGGTTATATGTGGAATTGCACCCCAAAATACATTCTGCTGCTTCTCCTGAGTACGGGGATACCACATGTGTGGGACTTTTTAGGAGCCTAGCCACGTACGGGACCCCGGAAACCAAGCACCGCCTCCAGGATTTCTAAGGGCGCAAATTTTTGATTTGACTCCTCACTACCTATCACAGTTTTGAAGGCCATAAAATGCCAAAATAGCACAAAACCCCCCCAAATGACCCCATTTTGGAAAGTAGACACCCCAAGCTGTTTGCTGAGAGGCATGGTGAGTATTTTACAGCTCTCATTTGTTTTTGAAAATGAAGAAAGAACATTTTTTTTTTTTTCTTTTTTTTTTTCAATTTCAAAACTTTGTGACAAAAAGCGAGATCTGCAAAATACTCACAATACCTCTCAGCAAATAGCTTGGGGTGTCTACTTTCCAAAATGGGGTCATTTGGGGGGGTTTTGTGCCATCTGGGCATTCCATGGCCTCCGAAACTGTGATAGGCAGTGAGAAGTGAAATCAAAAATTGACACCCTTAGAAAGCCTGAAGGCGGTGCTTGGTTTTTGGGGTCCCGTACGCGGCTAGGCTCCCAAAAAGTCTCACACATGTGGTATCCCCGTACTCAGGAGAAGCAACAGAATGTATTTTGGGGTGTAATTCCACATATGCCCATGGCATGTTTGAGCAATATATCATTTAGTGACAACTTTGTGCAAAAAAAAAAAAAAAAATATTTTTCCGCAACTTGTGTCAACATATAAAATATTCCATGGACTCAACATGCCTCTCAGTATATAGCTTGGGGTGTCTACTTTCCAAAATGGGGTCATTTGGGGGGGTTTTGAACTGTTCTGGCATTTTATACACAACATTAGGAAGCTTACATCCACTCTTCTAACCACTTGAAGACAAAGGCCTTTTTGACACTTTTTGTTTACATGAAAACATATTTTTTTTTGCAAGAAAATTATGTTGAACCCCCAAACATTATATATATTTTTAAAGCAAAGGCCCTACAGAATAAAATGGTGGGTGTTGCATTTTTTTTTCTACACAGTATTTGCGCAGCGATTTTTCAAACGCATTTTTTTGGGAAAAAATACACTTTTTTTAATTTTAATGCACTAAAACACACTATATTGCCCAAATGTTTGATGAAATAAAAAAGATGATCTTAGGCCGAGTACATAGATACCAAACACGACATGCTTTAAAATTTCGCACAAACGCGCATTGGCGACAAACTACATACATTTTTAAAAGCCTTTAAAAGCATTTACAGGTTACCCCGTTAGATTTACAGAGGAGGTCTACTGCTAAAATTACTGCCCTCGATATGACCTTCGCGGTGATACCTCACATGCATGGTGCAATTGCTGTTTACATATGACGCCAGACCGACGCTTGCGTTCGCCATTGGGCAAGAGCAGGGCAGGACAGGGGTGCTTTTTTTTTTATTTTATTTTTTTTTATTATTAATTTTGCTTTTTTATTTTATTTTTAAACTGTTGCTTCCATATTTATTTATTTTTATCACTTTTATTGTTATCTCAGGGAATGTAAATATCCCCTATGATAGCAATAGGTAATGACAGGTACTCTTTTTTGAAAAAACTGGGGTCTATTGGACCCTAGATCTTTCCTCTGCCCTCAAAGCATCTGACCACACCAAGATCGGTGTGATAAAATGCTTTCCCAATTTCCCAATGGCGCTTTTTATATCCGGGGGGGGACATTCCCTCCCACTGCTTGTAAAAGCAGTCCAGAGGCTAATTAGCCACTAGGATTGCTTTTACATGAAAGGCGGCTTCTGGCTGAAAATAATGATACCAAGATGATACCTAAACCCGCAGGCATCATTCTGGTATAAACATTCAAAGTCCAGCAACATACCAGTACGTTGCTGGTCCTTGTTGGACATGTATTGTAATCTTTTTTTTCATGCAGCCTGTTGGCTGAACGAAAAAAAAAGATTGATCGGTGGGTATGCCCACCATTAGAATACCGCCCTTCATCCACCCACTTCTAATGATGGGCATACATGCACCATTTATATATGCCGAAGCATGGGGGCATCTTCTCGCAAAAGTTATGCCGCGTACACATGGTCAGACTTTTCCACGGGCAAGCCTCCGTCGGAATTTCGACCGTATGTACGCGGCATTAGGAGCAAAATCGCTCCTCCGCTCCTGCTGCCCCAATGCTTCGGCATATATGCTTTTTTTTTTTAACTGTGGTGGTGAAATTACCTCCTACAGCACTGGAGTCGCAGGGATCAGGCCTGTCTCTGCGAACGCTGCAGTTATGTGTGTTGTGTTTTGCAAGTGACAGCGATCGATCGATACTGCACTTGGGTGGCCTGGGCTGGACGGAGGGGCAAAACGCAGGTGCTAGCAGGTATCTGGGCTGATCCCGCTAACACTGCGTTTTTGGGAACCCTAAACTGCTGGGGACGCTAGTATAGATCTGATCAGATCAGATATTGAGCTGATCAGATACTATACCACTAAGGGGGGTGTATGCTTCACGTGTGGGTGTTAGCGCTACTGGCACTAACCTGACGCTGCCTGGGGTGTGACGCAGACCCTCTCTGAAAACCTAACTGATATCACCCGCCGGGCGATCAGGGGGTTAAACCTTTATTGGGTTATATACGGCGGGTGCCCTGACACTATTAAAAGCAAACTAACTAACCAGCGTCACCCGTAACACTTATATGATGATCACTGGTGAAAGGGTTAACTAGGGGCAATTAGGGGGTTAAAACCTTTATTAGGTAATATATGGGGGTACCTGACGCTATATAAAAACCTGGCGGTGAACCTAAAAAAAATTACTGGCTACCTATCGGCATCACAGACACTAAGACAATGATCATAAAAATGATCGCATAGTGACGGCGGTGCTAGGGGGTGAAAGGGTTACCTGGGGGTGATCAAGGGGGTTACACCTTTATTAGGTAATATATGGGGGTACCCGACGCTATAAAAACCTGCGGCGAACCTAAAAAAAATTACTGGCTACCGATCAGCATCGCCGACGCTAAGACATCGATCAGAAAAATTATCGCTTAGTGACAGTGGTGATAGGGGGTGAAAGGGTTACCTGGGGGGGCGATCAAGGGGGTTAAACCTTTATTAGGTAATATATGGGGGTACCCGACGCTATAAAAACCTGCGGCGAACCTAAAAAAAATTACTGGCTACCGATCAGCATCACCGACGCTAAGACATCGATCAGAAAAATGATCGCATAGCCACGGCGGTGCTAGGGGGTGAAAGGGTTACCTGGGGGGTGATCAAGGGGGTTAAACCTTTATTAGGTAATATATGGGGGTACCCGACGCTATAAAAACCTGCGGCGAACCTAAAAAAAATTACTGGCTACCGATCAGCATTGCCGACGCTAAGACATCGATCAGAAAAATTATAACTTAGTGACAGTGGTGATAGGGGGTGAAAGGGTTACCTGGGGGGCGATCAAGGGGGTTAAACCTTCATTAGGTAATATATGGGGGTACCCGACGCTATAAAAACCTGCGGTGAACCTAAAAAAAATTACTGGCTACCGATCAGCATCACCGACGCTAAGACATCGATCAGAAAAATGATTGCTTAGTGACAGTGGTGATAGGGGGTGAAAGGGTTATCTGGGGGGTGATCAGGGGGTTAAACCTTTATTAGGGGGGGTTAGGGGGCTACACTGGACCTAAAACTAAATGTAGTGACACTTTTACAGTCACAAATGTCACTGATTGCAGTGATCACTAAATAAATGGTCACTGCAATCAGTGACACTGTGACTGGGGGCTGGGGGGGGCTGGGGGGTGTCTGGGGGGGCCTGGGGGGGGCGATTTATGTGCCTATGTGTCCTGGTGTCAGTGTGCTGTTTTGTGTACTAACCTGGCATCTTCTCCTGTACGGCGCTCGGTATATGTGAGCGCCCCAGGAGAGATGACATCACTTCCTCCTTCCTGGCAGGCAGGGGAAGCTCTCTCATTCGCCGGGAGCGATCGAGAGGGGGTGGCCGGAATCGAACGGCCGTCCCCTCATGTCGGATCGCTCCCGAAGGTAAAACGACCGCTCACTGTAAAGAAGGGGGGTCCGATCAGACCCCCCAACTATACAAAGGCAATCACGTACATATACGTGATTCTGCCTGTCGGTGCCATTCTGCTGACGTATATTTACTAGACATGTGCACACTGAAATATTTCGTTTCGGAATTTCGTTTTCGTCCAAAAAATAAATTTATTTAGTTACTCCCGAAATTCGTTTTTATTTATTTCGTTTTTCGTTAAAAATTGCATTCGTCCGAAAATCTGAATGAATTAAGGTCGAATCTGTCATTGAAGGCTTATGGTGTCTGTCGAATGTTCAAAGAAGATTCGACGGAGCAGCGAAACTGTACGACTCTGCAATCATACATTTCCGGTCGAATGTTCCGCCCACAAGCAGTGATCTTTTCTCTCTATAATGTCGAATCTTTTCTCTCTATAATGTCGAATCTTTTCTCTCTATAATGTCGAATCTTTTCTCTCCTATGTCGAATCTTTTCTCTCCTATGTCGAATCTTTTCTCTCTATAATGTCAAATCTTTTCTCTCTATAATGTCAAATCTTTTCTCTCTATAATGTCAAATCTTTTCTCTCCTATGTCGAATCTTTTCTCTCTATAATGTCAAATCTTTTCTCTCTATAATGTCAAATCTTTTCTCTCCTATGTCGAATCTTTTCTCTCTATAATGTCGAATCTTTTCTCTCTATAATGTCAAATCTTTTCTCTCCTATGTCGAATCTTTTCTCTCCTATGTCGAATCTTTCCTCTCCTATGTCGAATCTTTCCTCTCCTATGTCGAATCTTTCCTCTCCTATGTCGAATCTTTCCTCTCCTATGTCGAATCTTTCCTCTCCTATGTCGAATCTTTTCTCTCCTATGTCGAATCTTTTCTCTCCTATGTCGAATCTTTCCTCTCCTATGTCGAATATTTCCTCTCCTATGTTGAATCTTTCCTCTCCTATGTCGAATCTTTCTCTCCTATGTCGAATCTTTTCTCTCTAATGTCGAATCTTTTCTCTCCTATGTAGAATAATCTTGGACTAATAGAGTTAAGGTTAGGCAGACAGGTTCGATAGACACAGATTGTTATTGTCAGCGTCACGTCGAATCTCCTATCTATATCGAACTGTTTTAGCAACGAAAACGAAAATAAAGCATTTGTTTATGTCGGATCTTTCGGTTTTCGGATTCTGTGCTTTCGTTTTCGTTTGTTAAAACGATAACGAAAATAGCTGAAATTCGGACGAAAATGCATTCGGACGAAAACGAATGCACATGTCTAATATTTACAGTGGGCGGTCGTTAAGTGGTTAAAACTCTGGTCAGGTCACATCTAGAGTATTCCGTCCAGTTCTGGCCACCAGTCCTCAGAAGAGATGTGCTAGAGCTGGAGAGAGTCCAAAGAAGGGCAACAAAATTAATAAGGGGACTTAAGGACCTTAATTACGAGGAAAGACTACAAGGGTTGAATTTATTCTCACTGGAGAAGAGACGCTTGATAGGGGACATGATAACGATTTAAAAATACCTCAATGGTGATCCCAGCATAGGAAAAAAATGATTCAGTCCCAGAGAGTGTAAGAGGACATGGGGCCACACAATGAGATTGAAGGTGAAGCGGTTTAACGCAGGGGGTTTTTCAATGTCAGGGTGATAAGGATGTGGAACGCTCTTCCACAATTGGTGGTGTCAGTAGGGAGTATTGATATTTTTAAAAGACTCTTGGGCATGCATCTTAAAGAACACAACATACAGGGATATGGGAAATGATAATCGACACTGACACACGTACACCTACACAGGTTGAACTGGGTGGACTATTGTCTTTATTCAGCCTTACCTACTATGTAACTATGTAATTAATGATCCTCACTGACAGAATAAGTTACACCAAGCTGCTCATGTTTATAGATATAGTGTGTGTGTTCATAGTTTATTTTAATCAATTACCAAAATGGAATGTAAATAAACAAGAGAAAAATCCAAATCAAATCAGTTTTTGTTGTGACCATCCTTTGCCTCCAAAATGGCATAAATTCTTCTAGGTACACTTGCACACACTTTTTGAAGGAACTCAACAGGAAGGTTGTTCCAAACATCTTGGAGAACTAACCACAGATCTTCTGTGGATGGGAGCTACCACAAATCCTTCTGTCTCTTCATATAAACAGACTCAATGATGTTGAGATCAGGCTCTGCTGGGGCCAAACCATCACTTCTAGGACTTCTTGTTCTTCTTTATGCTTAAGATAGTTCTTAATGACATTGGCTGTATGTTTGGGTGTATTTTTTCTCCTGCAGAATACATTTTGAGCCAATCACACACCTCCCTGGTAACATGGCATGGTGGATATATATCTGCCTGTATTTCTCAGTATTGAGGACACCATCCTGACCAAATCTCCAACTCCATTTGCAGAAATGTAAGGAATCTTCACCATACTTCAGTGTTGCCTATAGACACTCATTATGGTACTGTTCTCCAGCCCTTCAGTGAACAGACTGCCTCCTGATACAGCTAAATATGTCAAATTTTGACTTATCAGTTAAAGAGTACCTGCTGCCATTTTCTGTACCCCATTTCCTGTTGTGCGTAGTTGAGTCGTTTAGACTTGTTTCCACATTGGAGGTATGGCTTTTTGGCTGCAATTCTTCCAATGAAAAAAACTTCTGGCTAGACTTCTCCAGACAATAGATGGGAGTACCTGGATCCCACTGGTTTCTTCCAGTTCTGTGCTGATGATACAGCTGACATCTTCTGATGCCAAAGGGAAGTAAGCATTATGCATCATTTTCAGCTGCCTTAAGTTTCCTTAGTTGACCAATGCATATACGGTCCTCAATGTTTCCCATTCAATGGTGTTATTAGTGCTGAGAAATACAGGCAGATGCCTCTCCATCATGCCATACTATCAGGGAGACAGGTAATTGGCCCCAAATGTATTCTGCAGCAGGACAACAACCCCAAACATACAACCAATGTCACTAAGAACTATTTTCAGCATTAAGAAGGAGTCCTGTAAGTGATGGTTTGGCCCCCACAGAGCCTTAAACTCAACATCATCAACTGGGATTACATGAAGAGACAGAATGATTTCAGGCAGCCTAGATCCACAGAAGATCTTTGGTTTGTTCTCCAAGACATTTGGAACACCTTACCTGCCGAGTTCCTTCAAAAACTGTGTGCACAGGCACTGTGTGTGTACCTGGAAGAATTGATGCTGGTTTGAATGGGGTAGTCACACCAAATATTGATTTGATTTAGATTTTTCTTTGGTTCACTCACTTTGCATTTTTTAAATTAATAAAAAATAAACAATAAAAAAAAAAAATGAAAGCATAAATAGAATATATACTGTATCTACATTTCAAACTCATCTGAAGTACATTTGCTTCTAGACAAGGTTTCTGTCTTTACTTTCTCCATCACAAACCTTTACCAATCTTTGACATATGGATTGTGCCATTCTATATTTTACTCCTGTTTTTTTTCTAAATTTCTACAGTCATCTCAACCAACTAATATTATCAATAGTAGTCAAATATACCATATTCACTGTTGTTAATAAGACTATAAATGTGTGAAGGAATTATTAAATATCGTCTCTACCAGCAATTAGGCTGATCCACTCCCAAGTTCCAATGTGCTGGGCTTTCACATGCCGATCAGGAAATAATTATGTAGCACACAGACCCTTCTGCACCATCCATTTTTCTGCAGTAAGGCACACCTCCTACTTGCCCGTTGTCCAACTCCAGATATGGAGAGGCGAGCGGTGTTCGATTTTTGGGCCTTACGGCGAGTTACCTCTCCAGAGTGGACCCCTGGTCTCCGTTGTCTAGGCAAAAGTCCTGTTTTGCAATAAAGCCAATGTCCACACAGGTGTAAAACCTAAGCAGCAAGGTTTTATTCTTTTCTTGAGGTAAAACTTGGAAGAGAGAGAGAGTAGAAATGACAAGTAGGGGAAGGTTCAGGCACGCAACGCTTAGAGAACACTTTCGTCGCCACTCAAGCCTGAGTGGGTATTGCTCACCCGGATAGTCCCTATGAGAGCAGTCCTAGCAGCCGGAGTGAAGCACGGATGTCAGAGATGATAGATCCCCCTCTTTAGGTAGGCCTCCAGGCCTCTCCCCGAGATAGCAGTACCGTCGCTATCTCCGCCGGGACTGATCTTCCCCTGGAACTCCTTCCTCTAAAGATGGGCCCCCTTTAACCAGGCAGCCTGGGATCCCTCTCCGAAGTGTAGGCCCTCGATAGGAGAGCTGGGCCTACTATACAGCAGTAGAGCCTCGGGCTAAAGATGCCCGAGACCAAACACACGCATCCCGTGCCATAAAGCCACGAGACACGCTCACTGGACCAGAGGTCCCCCAGAACTCCTTGGGGTCCCCCTGGAATTGCCTCACGCCTAATGGCGTTTGCCCCTTTTGTACCCTTTCCCAGCATGCACAGCGGGTAGACCACGCCCACTGCATGGCTGCCAAGAGAGGACACCCACGCCACCTTCAGGAAACAGGGAACTATACTGCCAGGCAGCATCGCACCCAGAGCAGAAGCAATTTAATATATAAACAGGTCTGAGCCGAACTATTAGCTCAGAGCACCCCTAAATTTGTACATATAGTGTCCCATAAATTGGGATGGGCGCTACAATCAAAAGCACAGTCCTTTTCTCACACAGTCCAGTTTATTTATTTATTTTTTTATAGAAAATATGCAGCTTTAATTGAAAAAATGCTAGCCTGACACACAAGATAAATAAACTGGTAACCCCATGGTTAAAGTCGGCACTATAACTCTTTTTGCCTTTTTTCATATGCCTAAATCAGCTGGTAGCTATACAAGGCAGAAAAAGAGAAAAAAAAATGTAAAATGTTTGGAGTTTAAGCAATACCTTTACTCCAAACTTTCTACAATAACCAATAACACAGTACAATACTTATAAGATAATGAAATAATACAATTAAAGTACAATTTATTAAAATGACTAGCAAATTAACACTAAGGCAATATTTGCATTGAGATTCAAGATTAACCCCTAAAATTTGTGTATCAATTCGCTCACCCTTCAAAATAAACAATTAATTTTGCTTTTTGCAACTATTGATTAGCTTTTTTTACACTTTTATTTCACAATTAAAATTACGATACATACATTTGCTGTTATGAATGAATCCCCAATATAAAATTCTGAAAACCAAAGTGTCAAAATATGGACATTTACAACAAAAGAAAATATTTTACTAAGGAGATTGTTACCTATACTAAGGAGATCTATAAACTTTATCTACAAATTATGTTCACTAAATTATAGAAAGTTGGGCAGATTTAAGCATACCTGTATATCTATTTTCTAAACAATAAGGCATTAAACACTCTCCATGTAGGCAGCGCAGCTTGGCCCTGCGTTCCACCATGCGTTCCAGCATCTAGGCGGTGTCACATCTGCTGCCCGCACAAACTCGATTGGCTTGATACACAGGTTCTAGGCAGCTACGGCACATTAGGCATGGGCTGAGGCATTTACTGTGATCCAGCAAGGTCACTACAGCACGGGCTATGTGAATACCCAGATGGATGAATCCAAGGAAAGTGATGCTAACCCACAAAGGACACACGTGCGAGTGGTGAGAGCCTCCGGGCAGTACTCTATTTGGCAATTTAGCCTAGTGCATTGGACATAGAGGTGTGCATTATCATCCAGTGCTTTGAAATTGTCTATGACAGTACTGCTGGTCAAGCACTTTGAGTGGTTCCTTAGCTGATGGCACCGTGAATGGGACTGCATTTTAAACTATGGGATACCCTGCCCCATAGCCAGTCCAGCTTCTTCCAGGGTCAATGAATTATAGCAAGAAGGCTGGTTTACTATCAGTGGAGACACCCATGCCTCACTCTTGATGTGCACTGAGTGATTCACATCTCGGCACTAACAAGACTTTCCAAAGACATTCATGACACAGCGCAATCCTTTATTTAGTGCTGAGTTAACACCTAAGACTCTATTATTAACACTATTTCCAATACCGCCTCTATTGCAAAGCTGTCCGATCGGTTGTTACTCACTGACAGTTTGGACACATTTGGTGGCCACCTCTGTAGCTCTACACTTCGATTTCTGCAAGGTTCAGCTGACTGCAAATTTAATGCCCTCATGGTTATGCACCAATACCCATTGGGCATGCATACCTCTGAACTTTAGAGTAGCGATGTTCTGAGCTCAGATAGCAATAATTCAAGCCAGTGTTTTGCCCTAGGTCTGTGTGTGCATGAGTGGATGCGAGGGGCCCTGCTTGTTTGGGGCTTTGTGTGACAACATTTACAATTACTTGTTTTTAGGCTGTGGGTTATTTTTTATGGGGGGGGGGTACGTTCCACATTTTGGATATCTATTTTTCTAAATTGTGAGTAAAATGATTTTCCTGGTAAAGACCTTTTCCATTTTTGGCACACTGTAGTTGGTCCTCCTTACACAACCCTTTATTAGAGTTACCAGTCTGGTTCCTCGTTTGTATTGCTTTAGGTAGACTACAGTATGTTAGCTAGCCTCACCTTCTTAATCATGTATAAATGGTAAAAAAAAATACTAGCCTCACCTTCTTAATCATGTATAAATGGTACAAGAAGCACTCAAATCTCTACCTTTATGAAGAAACAGGTGTTCTGAGCTACACCAGGTGTTTGTCACATGACCAGTGCTCTGGGGCACGGTCATGTGAAAAAAAACTGGTGTAGCTCAGAGCACCTGTTTATTAATAAAGGTAGAGATTTGAGTGCTTCTTGTACCATTTATACATGATTAAGAAGGTGAGGCTAGTATTTTTTTTTACCATTTATACATGATTAAGAAGGTGAGGCTAGTAGTTTTCTGGGGCATTACCATGCACTTCCTTTAGGGTAGGTTCACATTTTTGCATTGCAGGAACGCACAGAAAAGCGCATGTGTTGTTGCAACACCCAGTAGCAAAGTACCATGTATTTCAATATGGCACAATTGAAAAAAAAAAGGACATGCACCAATTTTTGTGCTTGGATTGAATGGGCTGCTCCAAATGTGCAACACAAAATCATGAAAAAAATTTGCAAAAATGCATACACTCATAGGTGTGAATGGAGCCTTAATACTGTATCTAGGAAATTAAGATTTCAAGCAGTAGGCTATTCAACAATAGTAGAACTAAAGTTGTGTTTCTTTCACTGTCTCTCACTAGAAGATTACTTTTTAACCCTTTTATTGCCCGAGTCAGTTTTATTTTCTGCACACCCATTAAAATGCACAGTTTAGGTCTGAAGATTAGTTAACCCACCCACAAAAACAACAACAACAAAAAAAATATATAGTTATATAGTTTCTGAACACAGAGACACTAGAAAATAAAATGGTGGTTATTGCATGTCTAAGACTTAAAATTGCATGAACCCATTAAATGGTAACAAACTATGGTACCCAAAATTGTCCACAGAAGCCGCTTAAAGTGGAACTTTACAACTAACAATGGGATAAAAAATAATGCTCTTTAGCAAGGAACATACATCCCACATTATTAATTATGCTACCAAAATAAGTGTGTGCTGTAAATTCCCTCCAGCATTGTTACTGTTTCTATTTCCTGTAGGCTGCCATTTTGCTGAAGCCCAGAGACCCTAAGCAGCAGTAAATCTTTAGGCTTTCAGCAGATTGCCTCTAGTGGCTTTGATTTTCAGCACAATGCCAAGAATAGAGAACAAATAAGGCTGTGCAGAGCAAGAAGAGACCATGAATTACTGGATTTTAAACAGTTCAGGCAATACCTGCAAAAGAGGCCAGCATGAAGTAATCTATGACAACTTAATTTTCCGTCTAAAGTATCACTTTAAAAAGGTCTGGGTGCTATAACATAGACCCCTGGGCGTTATGATCCTAGCGATTTGAATCCCGAATGCTGTATTATGACTGTACAATGTTATGATGTAAATTTTATACCTTTTGTATGACAAAACTTTAATAAAAATATTGAAACATAAAAAGGTCTTACAGCTCATAATTTTTGGGTTAACCATGAACGATGGCCCTAAAATGATTGCTATCCTTCACGCATGTGCACCAATACTAATAATTTTTGTACGTAGGCACACCTGACACACATGGTTACATTTGTATGTGCATGCTTAAGGGAAGAGAGGCTTTAAAAAAATGTATTTTTTTTTGGTTTTTCAAATTTATTTATTTAAATTAACCAAAATTGGCCATAGTTACCCAAAATTGTTCATAGGTGCCTCTTACTAAGCCTTTACAGCCCATCATTTTAGAATTAACTATGAACGATGGCCCTAGAATTATTGCCCCATTCCAACATGAGCATCAACACCGAATATGTGTGGTGCAAGCATCATTTTTGTATGTAGGTGAACATTCATTTGTGCATGTATAGAGGGTGGGGGGATTTAAAAATTTTTGGTAACTTTATTGCTATAACATTGGGACTGAAAAGCGCCCTGTGTGTTAGCCTAATGCAGGTGAAAGATTCTCTTTAAGGAGACATCAGGGGTCTATTAGACACCTAATGTCCCCTCTGCACTCCACTGAAGCTGATAAAGCACAGATCGTACTTGGTCAGCTTCTCCCCCCCCCCCCACACTGAATCCAGAAGTGTGGAGAAGATGATTTCTTGTGGCTTCTTTGTACAGAGGGATGTTTCTTGATGTCTGCTGTTCTCACTGACATCCTGGGCACTCAGGAGGGATGAATGAGCATTGAATACATGGCAGGAGGAGGGAGTAAGTAGGGGGGTGGAGGGTAACACTTGTCAGTGTATGTGAAAGTGATTGGGAGTGTTTACAGCTGTTTAAATACTTTTATTGGAAAGCATTCAGCATAAGAAATGTAAAGACTCCCAGCTGCTGTAGTAGCCTTGAGTCTGTTTACAGGTCTGTGCAGCCACTGAAGTCAACCTTATGTCAGTGGCAGCAAAAGGGTTAAAGTTGCCTCATCTCATCTGAATAAACATTTTAGCATGAGATTGAATGGGTGTATTCCCTTTTCTCCCTAGATGGCCTTCAGGAAAATAAATGTGCAAAACTCCCCACCCCTTTCCATGTATAGAAAGGTACAGTAGATACTGCTCTCTTACTGAATAATGAAGCTGTCAGTTTTAGGTCATAACCAAAACTTTAATTCTTCTACTAGAAGGAATTTGCTATTCAGAGCCTCACTAGACTCAAGGGCTTTCAGACTGTTGGGACCCCAACAATTCTTCATAGATAGAGATAGTGCCTGTCAGTGTGGCCCATTGGGGTGGAGGGTATATCCCCGCTGTCAGCAGAATCCGTGCAGTATGTTCTTAAAAAAAAAAAAGAAGCTAACTTAAGAGGTAGTTGAATATACAGTACCTGGAATGGGGGCCATTAAGATTTAATCATGGGAATTTTTATTATTTAACTACACCCTGATGTTTAAAGAAAAGCAAAATTGCTTTTCTCTTCTATTTTAGATACAAGCAGTCAGCACAATCTTTAGTTTCCATGGTAATGCAAGAAACAAACTGAGTGTTTAATATCCATGTATGTATTGCTTAATTGTAACGCTCACAACTGACAAATGCCTAATTTCAGCTATTACCAAAAACTCATAAGACTGTATATTGTATATACTACTGTTTTGGGAAAGTTTTGTTACAAAGTAGATAGGAGTGATAATTAAATTGATTGTTCCAATCTGAGATTCAATAAGTATAGGTCAAATCTACCCAAGGAGGAAATTTCCTATACAGTATTTCCTCAATTTCCTTGAGTATGAGTATCACACTGTGATAAAATCTGAAAGGTTTCATAATGTTTCTGTAAAGCCTTCTTTAAGCTATCTTACCATGCTTACCACAGGCTAAACAGGAAGGGTAGTTTTATCAGACAAAACATATACAGTGGGGAAAATAATTAATGAAGGGTCTATCATTTTTATCATAGGTGTATTCTAAATGATAGGGACAGAATATCAACCAAAAATCCCAAATAACCACATAAAACAAATGCTATAAATTAAGTTGCAGTTCAGTGAGTAAAATAAGTATTTAATCCCCAAGCAAAACATGACTTAGTACTTGGTGGAGAAACCCTTGTTGGCAAGCAGGTAAAAGGTAAGACGTTTCTTGTAGTTGGTTACCGGGTTTGCACACATCTCAGGAGGGATTTTGGTCCACTCTCCTTTACAGATCTTCTCTAAATCCTTAAGGTTTCTTGGCTGTGTCTTGGAAACTTGACGTTTCAGGTCCCTCCATAAATTTTCTAAAGGATTAAGGTCTGGAGACTGGCCAGGCCACTCTGCTTCTTATTGAGCCACTTCTTTGTTGCCTTGGTGGTATGTTTTGGGTCATTGTCATGCTGGAAGACCCATCCATGACCCATCTTCAGGGAAGAAGGTTCTCATCCAAGATTTTACAATACATGGCCCCATTCATTGGCAATTCAATGCGGCAAAGTCGGTCTGTACCTTAAGCAGAGAAACATCCCCGAAAGAATAATGTTTCCACCTCCGTGATTGACTGTAGGGATGGTGTTCTTAGGGTCATAGTCAGGAATTTTCTTCTTCGGGGACTCGCACTCCTGATTAGCTTTTGGCAGAAGCGTGGGCAATTGGCTCTCGCTGCTGTCAATCACAGCCAGTGAGCCAATCAGGAGATGGAGGGGGTGGGGCTGAGCCGTGGCTTTGTGTGTGAATGGACACACAGAGCTGTGGCTCGGGAGTGTGCCTGCATGGGTGCCCCCAGAGAAAGCTGGCAGGAGGGAGGGACCAGGAGTTCCATAATTTTCAGTGTACATTATTGTAACTCTGGACTTTTGGACTCTGACACTCCGAAGCAGTGGTGGTCAACCTTCTTAATTTAGTGCTGCCCATGACATCAACAAAAGGCTTCAAATTATGTTTAGTGAATTAAACGCTATAGGAAGCTTTCAGAGACTACACACATGCTATAGGATATGCTCAGAGATAAAAGATATGTAACAGGAGATAGTCAGAGACAGTGAACATACTGTAGGAGTTGCTGGAGACATACTTCAGGAGACAGTCATAGAGTAGGGACAGGTTACAAAATATTGCAGGAGATCGCTGCTATTACAACCCCTTCACAATCAATCAGTGCTTCAATATTTGTGCTTCCTATAGCCCTTTTAAATTTTACTTGTGCCACGTTAGATAGTTATGTCAGCAAGATCAGAGGGGAAAAAAAAAAAAGCACATGAAATAAGAAGACTGTGAAAAATTGTAAACCAGACAATTTAACTGCTGGAACCTAGTCTAAAGAATATTTCTTTTACTGGCTTGAGTAAGCATCTAGATAAGGAAAAGACAGACTTTTGTATACAGGGGCCTCAAGTGCCACACAAAAAGTGCCAAAGAACTGTATGCATCACAAGAGCCGCAAGTTGGGTAATAGGAGTCCACAGTATAATGTTATGGTACTTGTATAATGTTATATGTTATCTACAATGTACATTTGAGTGCAAGTAAAAGCCAAAAAAGTTAAAAGAAAACAAAAATAAAATAACACAATGTTGTTGCACAAAAATTATTCTCTTTCTCTACAATTACTACATTGTGCTGGTAGTAACAGTGGCAGAATCTGTAAATGGAGAAAGCAAATAAATCAATCATCACTCTTCCCTCATTCAGATATCTGGTGCAATTCATAGAAGCTATACTGCAGCTTCTATGAATGGAGGATCTGGCAGGAAAGGGAAGGCATAGTCAAGCTCTACTGATTACAGCACCTGAGAGCCCTTTCATTGTATTAACCCCTGTCACACCGGAAGATTAAGGCAGCAGGAGTGTAGGACAGAGGATGTTTTCTACTGAAAGGAGAGGAATTAAAGCTAAGTTCCACCCAGAAATAGAACTTCCACAGACCGGATTCCCCCCCTCCCCCCGGTGGCACATTTGGCACCTTTCAGAGGGGATACCTGTCAAATCCAGGTATCTGCTCCCACTTCCGGGGAAAGATTTCCGCAATCTTGTGCGGTGAACTACGCAATGTCCGGCCCCTCCTCCTTCCCCCCGCTGCCTTCTGGGAAAAACACAGGTCTCAGAAGGTAGCAGGGACCATTCAGAATGTACAGCTCAACTCGTGCATGCGCAGTAGGAAACAGGCTGTGAAGCCCTAAGACTTTACTTCCTGTTTCCCTTAGGAAACAAAAAAAAAACACAAAAATCAGCGCTCTATGGGAACAGTCAGAAAGTACATGTCGGCTAATAACTGCAGGCTAATAACTGAATAAAAGATGGTTTATTGCACAAACAGTGGATAACCACTGCAAAAGTCTATAAAACACTGTAGAATATTAAGAAGGTTGCCACAATCAGTCAAGAAGGCATGAATGCATGTAGCGATTGGATTTGTTAAACGATAAAATATTAAAAGCAAAAACGGTACCACACTGACATCCAGGTGAGAAGGGGTTAACATCATCTGGGTGGCCTACTCATAGGGTGTGGAGAATGAACGACCTAAACCACATTTGGAGCGATGACCTGCCTGGTGGAAGATGGATGGGAAGAATCAGCTCCCACTCTTCAAGCTGGAAACCAGGCTCCGTTGGTGTCCGGAGTGGGAACCACGATAGAGGAGAAAACACTCTGATGGCTGCTATGAAGTGCTGGGGCTGGTCGTGGGGAACAACCGTGCCAAGCTGCAGGCAGTGGGATTGGGTATCCTGCTGTTGGAGAATATTGCTGCTGCCCGATGTGAAGAGAAGAGAAAAAAACTTGTGTGAGGTGGTGAACCGCAAGCTCTAGGTTGCCATGACTAACATGTTTCGAGCGCATGCGCTTTGTCAAAGTCATGGAGGAGATGGCAACGGTGAACTTCAAACCCATTGAAGGTGGCGGAGAGAGCCAGCCTGGAATGCGCTGTTAACCCCTCTCAACCCTGTAGCATAAGAGAATGATTATATAACATGCCTATTGCATATGAGTCTATGTCACTCACATATAATAATCAATGCTCTCTATATTAAAAGCCACATAACAATTCTATGAACTATATATATACAAACATATATAACAATTGATTGATAAACAAAAATAATTGAAAAGAATAATGAGAATAAAAAATAAATAAAAATAATGATAAGAAAAAATTAATAAAATAAATAAAAATAAATACTTATAAAAATATTTTATAAAAAGTTAGGTAATGAAATTGTGAATAATTCAGAGTGATATACACCAATATTACTATTGAAATAAATTAATATGACAAAGTTGGATTAATGTATATTACACTGAAAAATAAGAATTAATAAGAAAGAAAAGAAACCTAAGAATATGATATCTCAAATTAAGAGATATTGGACCACAAATTGAATGGTAAGTAAAGATTTGTGGCACATATAATAAAAAACCTGAACATTTCATATAGTGATCTACTTTTATTGGTGTCTTCTATATATTGGTCTACATTTATTGATGTCTTATGGATGGACGTGCATGTAGATAGTAAATTAGCAAGTTTTCTGGGCCATACTGAGGACGTGATATAACACATGTCGTACATGAAAATATCACATTATACTGTGAATTTCAAGTTCTTCATTAACCACTTCAGCCCCGGAGGATTTGGCTGCCAAATGACCGGGCCACTTTTTGCGATTCGGCACTGCGTCGCTTTAACTGACAATTGCGCAGTCATGGGACGTGGCTCCCAAACAAAATTGACATCCTTTTTTTCCCACAAAGATAGCTTTCTTTTGGTGGTATTTTATCACCTCTGCAGTTTTTAGTTTTTGCACTATAAACAAAAATAGAGCGACAATTTTGAAAAAAAAGCTATATTTTTTACTTTTTGCTATAATAAATATCCCCCAAAAATATATAAAAAAACATTTTTTTCCTCAGTTTAGGCAGATATGTATTCTTCTACATATTTTTGGTAAAAAAAAATTGCAATAAGCGTATAATGATTGGTTTGCGCAAAAGTTATAGCGTCTACAAAATAGGGGGTAGTTTTATGGCATTTTTATTAATAATTTTGTTTTACTAGTAATGGCAGCGATCTGCGATTTTTATCATGACTGCGACATTATGGTGGATACATCGGATACTTTTGATGCTATTTTGGAACCATTGTCAATTATACAGCGATCAGTGCTATAAAAATGCACTGATTACTGTGTAAATGACACTGGCAGTGAAGGAGGTTAACCAGTAGGGGGCGGGGAAGGGGTTAAGTGTGCCCTAGGGAGTGATTCTAACTGTGAGGGGGCTGGGCTACATGTGACACGACACGGATCACTGCTCCTGATTACAGGGAGCAGACGATCAGTGTCCTGTCACTAGGCAGAACAGGGAGATGCCTTGCTTACACAGGCCGTTCTGCAGTTCTGCCGTAAGACATCTATAAATGTAGACCAATATATAGAAGACACCAATAAATGTAGATCACTATATGAAATGTTCAGGTTTTTTATTATATGTGCCACGATTCTTTACTTACCATTCAATTTGTGGTCCAATATCTCTTAATTTGAGATATCATATTCTTAGGTTTCTTTTCTTTCTTATTAATTAATATTTTGCAGTGTAATATACATTAATCCAACTTGGTCATAATAATTTATTTCCATAGTAATATTGGTGTATATCACTCTCAATTATTCACAATTTCATTACCTAGCTTTTTATAAATATTTTTATAAGTATTTATTTTTATTTATTTTATAAAAAAAAATTCTTATCATTATTTTTTTATTATTTATTTTTTATTCTCATTATTCTTTTCAATTATTTTTGTTTATCAATCAATTGTTATATATGTATATATATATATATATATATATATATATATATATACAGTTGCAATAAAAAGTATGTGAACCTTTTTGGAATGATATGGATTTCTGCACAAATTGGTCATAAAATGTCATCTGATCTTCATCTAAGTCACAAAAATAGACAATCACAGTCTGCTTAAACTAATAACACACAAAGAATTAAATGTTACCATGTTTTTATTGAACACACCATGTAAACATTCACAGTGCAGGTGGAAAAAGTATGTGAACCCCTAGACTAATGAGATCTCCAAGAGCTAATTGGAGTGAGGTGTCAGCCAACTGGAGTCCAAGCAATGAGATGAGATTGGAGGTGTTGGTTACAGCTGCCCTGCCCTCTAAAAAACACACACCAGTTCAGGGTTTGCTTTTCACAAGAAGCATTGCCTGATGTGAATGATGCCACAAAAGAGCTCTCAGAAGACCTATGATTAAGAATTGTTGCTTGCATAAAGCCGGAAAGGGTTATAAAAGTATCTCCAAAAGCCTTGCTGTTCATCAGTCCACGGTAAGACAAATTGTCTATAAATGGAGAAAGTTCAGCACTGCTGCTACTCTCCCTAGGAGTGGGCGTCCTGTAAAGGTGACTGCAAGAGCACAGCGCAGACTGCTCAATGAGGTGAAGAAGAATCCTAGAGTGTCAGCTAAAGACTTACAAACGTCTCTGACATATGCTAACATCCCTGCGATTTGTAAAACACTAAACAAGAATGGATTTCATGAGAGGATACCACAGAGGAAGCCACTGCTGTCCAAAAAAAACATTGCTGCACGTTTACAGTTTGCACAAGAGCACCTGGATGTTCCACAGCAGTACTGGCAAAATATTCTGTGGACAGATGAAACCAAAGATGAGTTGTTTGGAAGAAACAAACAAAACTATGTGTACAGAAAAAGAGGCACAGCACACCAAAATCAAAACCTCATCCCAACTGTGAAGTATGGTGGTGGGGGCATCATGGTTTGGGCTGCTTTGCTGCGTCAGGTCCTGGATGGATTGCTTTTATCGAAGGAAAAATTAATTCCCAAGTTTATCAAGACATTTTTCAGGAGAACTTAAGGCCATCTGTCCACCAGCTGAAGCTCAACAGAAGATGGGTGTTGCAACAGGACAACGATCCAAAGCATAAAAGTAAATCAACAACAGAATGGCTTAAACAAAAGAAAATACACCTTATGGAGTGGCCCAGTCAGAGTCCTGACCTCAACCCGATTGAGATTCTGTGGCATGACCTCAAGAAAGCGATTCACACCAGACATCCCAAGAATATTTCTGAACTGAAACAGTTCTGTAAAGAGGAACGGTCAAGAATTACTCCTGACCGTTGTGCACGTCTGATCTGCAACTACAGAAAACGTTTGGTTGAAGTTATTGCTGCCAAAGGAGGTTCAACCAGTTATTAAATCCAAGGGTTCACATACTATTTCAACCTGCACTGTGAATGTTTACATGGTGTGTTTAATAAAAACATGGTAACATTTAATTATTTGTGTGTTATTAGTTTAAGCAGACTGTGATTGTCTATTGTTGTGACTTAGATGAAGATCAGATCACATTTTATAACCAATTTGTGCAGAAATCCATATCATTCCAAAAGGGTTCACATACTTTTTATTGAAACTGTATATAGTTCATAGAATTGCTATGTGGCTTTTAATATAGAGAGCATTGATTATTATATGTAAATGATATAGTCTCATATGCAATAGGCATGTTATATAATCATTGTCTTATGCTACAGGGTTAAGAGGGGTTAACAGCGCATTCCAGGCTGGCTCTCTCCGCCCCCTCCCCTTCCCATTCAATGGTTTTAAAGTTCACCGTTGCCGTATCCTCCATGACTTTGACAAAGTGCATGCGCGCGAAACATGTTAATTATGACAACCTAGAGCTTGCGGTTCACCACCTCACACAAGTTTTTTCTCTTCTCTGCACATCCGCAGCAGCCCTGATGTCATCCAGTGGGCCCGACTCCTGTGGCTCCGTTCGGCTCCCTCGGCTCTATTCTCCAACAGCAGGATACCCAATCCCACTGCCTGCAGCTCGGCATGGTTGTTCCCCACGACCAGCCCCAGCACTTCATAGCAGCCAGCATAGTGTCTCCTCCTCTATCGTGGTTCCCACTCCGGACACCAACAGAGCCGGGTTTCCAGCTTGAAGACCGGGAGCTGATTCTTCCCATCCTCTTCCATCAGGCATCCTAATGTGGTTTAGGTCATCCATTCTCCATGTCCTATGAGTAAGCCACCCGGATGATGTTAACCCCTTCTCATCTGGATGTCAGCGTGGTACCGTTTTTGCTTTTAATATTTTATCGTTTAACAAATCCAATAGCTACATGCATCCATGTCTTCTTGGCTGATTGCTGCAACCTTCTTAATATTCTACAGTGTTTTATAGACTTGTGCAGTGGTTATCCACCGTTTGTGCAATAAACCATCTTTTATTCAGTTATTAGCCTGCATGTACTTTCTGACTGTTCCCACAGAGCGCTGCTTTTTGTGTTTTTTTTTGTTTCCTATTATCCATTTTACAGTGGTTGGCAGCAGCACTGGGTTGCAGTCTTATTTACGCTCTTCTTGGTCCCATATCTACACACTTGTCTGACAGCTTTAGCGCTTAAGGAACTTGGTGCTTGTTTCCCTTACTAAGGTCCCCAGCGCCTGCACCCAGAGCCCAGGCACGGGTCGGCTTCCAGTGCCCACATAGTAGGCTCCCTGGACAAGTAATTGTCTATATATTAAAGGTCAGCAGCTACAGTATTTGTAGCTGCTGACTTTTAATTTTTTTTTACCCAGACGGAACTCCGCTTTAACACGAGGGACACATCATACTAACTGTAAGCTACGTCCTTTGTGCTGATTGTTATGTTTTTGTTTTTAGCTAAATTTAAGCTTTAATATTTTCTTTGAAAGTCTACACAAACCAAAGAAGTCAATGTCTCTACTATTAGGCCACAATGAAAACATATATTTACATTAAATACAGACACACAATGCTCAAATGCACACTTGTCTACTTATATTAAAAGAAACCAGGCTAAAAGAAATAAAGAAAATACACTGCACTGTTAAGCCCTGTACACACGATCAGATTTCCTATGGATTCTAATCTGATGGATTTTTCCATCGGAAATCCGATGAAGCTGACTTCCATCAGTCTTGCCTACACACCATCAGTCAAAAATCTGACCGTCCCAAACGCCGTGACGTAAAACACTCCGACAAGCCGAGAAAAATTAAGTTCAATGCTTCTGAGCATGCGTCGACTTGATTCTGAGCATGCGTGGGTTTTTTGTCCGATGGAGTTCCACACAGACGATCGGAATTTGCTATTGTTTTTTTCCCATCGGATAAATTTAAAACATGTTCTATTTTTTCTCACCAATGGAAAAAAGATTGATGGGGCCCATACACGATCGGTTTGTCCGATGAGAAAAGTCCATCAGTTTGTTTTCATCTGTAAAACCGGCCGTGTGTACACGGCATAAGGCAGGGAATAAAACTTGTGTCACATTTACTGTTATTTTTTTCTAAAACTTTAAACTAGTAAAATGAAAGCATTATTTTTCAAACAATATATACTTTGTTCAGTGTTTAACACAAACATCTGACTATTAAAATAAAAACGAAGAGTTGACTTACTACTGTTGTTGGAAAACAATTATCATGCAATTTATGTCTTCTCAAAAACGATCCTATTCTGCACAGTGATTTAGGAAAAGTTTACTTGTTATTTTGATCCATCGCTAAACTTCCAGTATTAGGCTAAAGGGCATGCAAGCTGGTATCAGCAAGGCTGACTAGCCCTTCTGTATGGCATTTCAGTTTGGCAGCATTAAGAAAGAGGGCTGCACTTTTTTTTTATTACCATTTTTTGAATATAATTAACAATTCAAATGCTGAAACTGGGTTAAAACATTATAGAGAGCTTTAACCAGCACATTCACCAATGTTGCCATATCTAAAAAAATAGCTATTATAGTTAGAAATTGTTGGGTATTCACCAGCTGTCATATCCCAGTTGATACAAATGTTTGTAAATATGCCCCATAGACCACATTAGACAAAGTGACCACTATAAAAACAACAGCCATCTATACGGAGGGCTAGTACTACATTACCAATTCTAAAGTGATTTACACAGCCAGAAATATAATGTAATCATAATGTGAATATATTAAATATGTGTGAAGAAATTTTAGAAATAACCAGTCTGCTGCAAGATTATGGAAAATAGGGACATATACGAGTTCAGATTTTCACATATGAGTCTAGTTATTTTCTAAGATCATTCCATTGCGGGTGTCTGTGTATTTTTTTCTACAAATAGGAGAGTCTTTAGTGCTCAACCTTTTACCTAACATCTACTCAAGTAAAACTAAAATATAATAAAGCTATATATTCAGGTATAAAAGATATGTAACCTTGCAAGGTCATGAATATAATTACCATTATCCCATTGTGCACAAAGCCATGTCTGTACCGGGCAGGTTTCAGATGAGGGTATTCTTCAGTGCTTGTAACTTTAATGCCCCATACCCTTTTCCAGGCTTCATAAAGCTGCACATGTACTGGATAGACACCTGAGTGATGGGGAGCCACTGCATAACCCATGTTTGTTGGAATGCCATGTTGCTAAAAAAAAAAAAAAAAATAGTAGTTTGTATTATCCCAGAGAAGCAAGGCTTTTAAAAGTCAGTTGGAATTCACAGAAAATATTTAAAGGCATAAAGGACTCTAATGGTTACAGTGTACATGTTGGTAAGCATTATAGCAAATTAGTTTTTTACAGAAACAAAATCAGTGTATATATATATATACTGGCTTAGAAGTTAATCAATCCAAATCCAGAGCTCTCAACGTGTCTCTCCCACACCAGGAATTCATTCATCTACAAAATTATTTTCCTTTCTTCTGGTCCACGACCCCTTTACCATACTTGGGTATAAAGCTAACCAGTGATCCAGCATCTCTTTACCAAGCCATTTATCTTCCTATGCTATCTCACCTATCCTCCATGTTAGACACTTGGAGACCATTATGCTTTTCTTGGCTCGGGCGGGTTGCGGCCGTTAAAATGTCTCTGCTTCCTAAACTTTTGTATCTTTACAGAGTCCTTCCGATTGCAATTCCCTCTTATTTTCATTGAATCATTCAGACTCGGGTATTTAAATTCATATGGGGCCCCATAAAACCTAGGGTGTCCAAATCTATCCTCCTTCGCAATAAACTTAGTGGGGTCTTGGGGCTCCCTAACTTTGCCCGTTATTATCACACTGCTCAGCTGGCTCAAATAACTTTGTTTCATGCATCAACTGAAATCCCATTGTGGGTCAGTCTGGAAGCGATAGATATTTCCCCCTTAATACTATCTAACTTATTGTGGTTGCCCACTTCAGCCCGAGGCCCTATATCTAATCCGGTCACACGACATTCACTTAAGATTTGGGATAGCCTACGTGGCCCCTTTAATCTGGTTTCCTCCCATGCCCCTTTACTTTCTTTTATAGGCCACCCACTTTTCTATCCTGCTTTTACCGAAAGTGGTTCCTTTCAGCTCTGGTCCCAAGCAGGATTGAACCGAATCTGTGACCTTGTTACTGATACTGCTCTTAAGACATTCCCAGTTCTTCAATCCCAAGCTAAGTTGCCTCCTAAGGAATGTTTCCGTTACCTCCAAATAGCCCATTTTGTCCGGACAGTGGTAGGCACTAACTCCTCTCTGGATAGTTTATCCTTTTATGAAGGTATTTGGAACTCTGACCCACATGCCCCAGGTAGCATATCACGCATCTATAATCACCTCACTTCCTCACCAGCTGACCTTCCCCTTTATGCTGCACAGTGGTCCAAAGACCTACAAATAGAACTGGATGTAGACGACTGGACAAGCATATGGGCCAACACAAAAGCTTCTACACAAAATGTAGAGGCCTTGGAGGCAAATTACAAGGTCCTCATGCGATGGTATCTTGTCCCCGCAAGAATTTCAAAATTTCTGCCATCCTACCCACCTGTATGTTTCCGAGGCTGTGGGGAGAGGGGTACTCATATTCATATCTGGTGGTCCTGCCCCATTGTGCAACAATTCTGGATGACAATATTTCAAATAGCTTCCACCTTACTCCATGACACCTTAGCTCCTGACCCTTACCTGGCTTTGTTAAACCATGTACAGGGTGACTACACTAGGGCCCAACGTCGCCTCCTCCTTCAATTAACCACGGCAGCTAAACAGACCATTGCCAGAGCATGGAAGACCCCGAATCTATATTGCAGAAGTGAAAAATAGAGTAACCCAAGCTATGATCCATAGCAAGATTGAAGCTACTATCTTAGACCGACTTCCCCAACATTGCAAGACCTGGACACCCTGGGTGGAGAATTTTCTCCCCTCGGATTTTGACGCTAACCTGCTCAAACTATGAAACCCCAAAAGACACCTCTGTTTGATTTTACAACCCTCTGGGGATCCATGTGATCCTGCCGACATCCCCCCTCCTCTTTTCTTTTACTCGCTCCCTTCTTCTCTCCCCTTCTTCTCTCTGTTCTTTCCCTCTTCTTAATACTTTCCTTCTTTCCTTGACTGAAATGTTTTATCCATGATCTCTATAGTAAAGATATGGCTTATTGCCTAGACCTGTTTATGGTTTTTATTTCTTAGACCTGCAGAGGAAAGTTTTGGTTTTGTACCGTTACTGGACTGGATTTATTTCCCTCCCTATTGTAATCACTCTCGAATTCTTTAAAATGTGTTTAAAGTTTTTACTTCCACTAAGCTCTGATTCGTAATGATGAACGATATCCTAGTTTAGAAGATTCAGTCGTTATGATTGTACAAAACGTTCACAAGACACACCGTACGATAGGTTCTCCATTTCAAAATGAGATTGTTTGTTGCTGTATACTGTGATTCTGTTAAATAAATATCTTTGAACAGAAAAAATACAGAAATGAGGCCCTAAACTGGTTAGCCCCCTCTTCCCAATCTAACTTCCATATGCATGCCCTGCTCCCATATTTCATTCAATAATATAAGAAAAATAAAATCATGGCTTGCAAATTTTCTAAATATCCCTACACCCTAAAATGATAATGCAATTAACACCTCAAAAACTTACCAGTTTAGACCTAATGAGCACCTGTGGTTAACATTTAAAATCATATTCTAATTTACACATTGTATTCCATTTATGTATATCCTACTCTTATTAATATGAATGCTCATTAAAAGTACTTTGTCAAGATCCTCACATATTTACTGCCTTGAATTCCATCTCACATATTCACTATGTTCTGTGTGTAGACATTGCTGTGTCCCAGGGTGCTGCTGATCACATCACCGGGTGAGATTAATCTGCTTTCCCCCTTTTCTGCCTCCCCTGGGGTGGGAATTGAAAGTGCAGTTTCCCCCTCCATGGATAAAAATATGGCAGAATTAGCTGAAATAGCCCTGAGTCAGATCAGCCAAACTACAGATCAGCCACCTATGCCCTTAGTTACCTATTCTGGAGACCCAGTACTAATTGCTAGGTTTTCTGCACTTCTACAACAGGAACTTTCAAAAGCACAAGGAAAGAGGCGCCTCTGGGTGTAGCTACAGAACTGGAACATGGTCTCTGTTTCCTTTTGACGGCAGCCCTGGGAGTGTAAATTTAACCCTAGAAATACTCTTCTCCTCCAGTCCTTGGACTTTTTATGTTAAGAACTAACATTTTACCTAGGTTTACTAGCTGTACTAATCACTATGTACACTTAGTTTTTACCATCACCACTACTGTATTGCTTGGATATTTGAGTCTCTGGTATTTTGCACATTTTTACTTGTATAGGAACTATCAAAAGCATGTGCTATCATTACTATGGATTTCAAGAGTGATTTGCAAAGTATTGGTGAACGATTGGATACCAGAGAGTCCAAGATGGAAGGTATGGTTAAAAGAGTAAGCCAGACCACAAATATGATTTCTTCTCTATAGCAGACATTGGATTAAGTTCATACAAAAATAGAGGACCTGGAAAATTGGTCTCAGAGGTATAATTTCAGGACCTGGCTCCTCCCGGAGACCGTTGTAAATTTGGAATCGACTGTTCAGTCACTGATGCAGGATTTAAAACCCATTTTACTTGAACATAGATATCTTGTGTTTTATTTGTCAAATTGTCTGGACAATTAGCGGGGTGTGGTGATCTGTATTGCAAGACAGTTCCCATTCACACTTAATTTAGTCATAAGGGATATAAAGGCAGGTACATTATTGTAGCAGGGAAATTTACATGCAGTAACTTTAATTTCTTACTATGCTCCCAATAGTCTAACTCACAGAAGGTGATCCTGAAGCGCACTCCGAGGCAAAGTGACATTTTGGCATGCTTATTGCATTCCTATTATATTATAGACATCTGAAGGGATAGTCATCCTACAGCCAGGCACTATACATTATATTCCCATGTACTAAGAACCTATTTAAGAATAGACCACCTATTTACTTTATCTCCATTTCCCCCATTCATCATGTCAGCCAAAATAATCGCTACCCTGTGATCACACCACTTCATCAGTTCAGATAACTTTATCTGACTTATGAACCAAACCACAGCCTCAGCATGGCACCTTAATGCTTCTTTGCTTAAAGTTGATGTAAACCCACTCTCATCCTTTCTAAACTACTGCCATAGTGCTGATCTATAAGGATATACATGCCTCCTGCATGTATCCTTATCTGTCAAATGTCTCCCCTCTGTCTGTTATAAGAACTGAAAAACTGCAGATTCTGTGGGTGGATCTGTTGTCTGGAGCTCGGTGGGTGGAGTCATGATGTCAGTAGACTCCCCATCCACCTCTATACTCCCCATGTCAACATGCATTTTCTCCTGTGCTATCATCACTAACATCCAGTCAAAATCCAGAAAAGTAACCACATGACTTCAGGAGTGGGGGTGGGAATTAAAATATAATGCCTGTCTAAAGCTAGTTCACGAGATATGTAAATAACCTGTCACTCAAAGCAAGGGGGCAGAACAGACAAAGGTAACTCTGTCCGTTTTATCTCACTGAACAATAAAAGAGGATTGCTCAGAGCTGGATTAACTCTTTGTGGCAAGACCTGGCACAAATGATAGGAAATCTTATACTCTACATTGTGACAGCAAAAAATTAATAAAAAATTGGGGTTTACATCCACTTTAATGACCCCTACTATTTTCAGAAAAGTGGACAATACACTACGCCAATACCTTAAGAAAAATTCTTCTACTGACACTTCCCTGATTATTAACTGGGTGGCTCTCAAGGCAACAATCTTTGGTAAATTGATCCAAATCACTTCCAGAGCCAAACGAGACTGTGAGCACACTATCAAACAATAGGAAGAGGGGTTAAAATGACTCCTGAGAGAGCAGAAGTCTAATTCTCAATTAGACCTTAGACTCAAAATTGATTCTGCACACACAACTCTCAGCCTAACCATGACAGCTGAAAAGTATATTTGCTGGTCTAGACACTGTTATTATACTATAAGAGATAAGCCCAATACTTTACTGGTGAGAAAACTCACCTCTTAACTCTATAACCCCGTCTTACTGAAATTGCACTTACGTCACGGTCAACCAACCCAAAATCCACAGCTTATCTTACGGGAATTCTTTGATTTCTACTCTAAGCTCTATGCTTCCCCCGAACTGTTGTCTAAGATTTAGGTCGACACCTTTTTTCAAGATCTCCCTCTTCCTCAAGTGGCACGTTATCATGTAGAGGTAATGGAAGACAAATTTACTGAAGCAGATATTGCAATGGCTATTAAAAGTCTTAATCCATACTCCTTAAATGGAAATCCCCGCAGGTCCCTACTTTAGACTTCTGGAAGTCTGTTGTTAATAAAATGGTCCTACTGTATAAATTCACATATAAATCTAGAGGATGCCCTAACAAATTCTCTAAGTCATGGGACATCTGGACGGAGTCCATGGGCACGGTCGCCTCAACGCCAATGCCCCCATGATTAGTGCTTATCTGCTTCCCAGTATTTGACATAGGTTATTGCATTGTAATGTGGTTACTTGTTCTCCTGAATACTACTTAGTGACTACCAGCAGAACTGAGTATGGCCACTTTGACTTTGGTTGCCAACCTTTTAAGTTTTGTGTGCTTTTTTTTTCTGTGTTATTAAGCCTTGGTATGCCCAATAGGCTTTGTTTTGTATACCCTAACTTTTAAATTCAATAAAAAGTCTTAATCCGTTAAAATCTCCAAGTCCTGATGGCTTCTCCAGCCATTACAATAGGAAGTACTCCGAAATATTGATCCTCCATTTATGCTCCTTCTTTAATGATCTAAGAAAAGTTATCAGTCTTTCTACATATGAAAATATTGCATTTATACATGTCATACCTAAAGCAGGTAGGGTCATGGCGACTGTGCAAACTATCCCTCTATCTCACTCATAAATGTAGATCTCAAAATAATGACTAAAGTGTTGGCTAGCCACTTGAACACTTTCCTATCTAAATACATACATCCTGGTCAAGTGGGCCGTGTCTCTAATAGGCAGGTGCAGATTAAACCAGCCATTTAGTTGATATTATTTCAGCTTTACAATCTGATTGGGATGGACAAGGTGAGGCATGCTATTGTTTTTTGACATTCACAAGGCCTTTGATTCTCTATCATGGGATTATCTCTTCTACATTTTGGAACGTTATGACTTTGGCCCAAACTCCCTAACCATACTACTAATTTTATACAGAGAACCCATGGCTCACCTATCTATCAAAGGGTATAGCTTGCACTCCATCCCAATATATAGGGGGACTCGGCAGGGCTGTCCCCTGTCCCCAATACAATTTATTTTGGCCTAGAAGTCCTTGGTCATCAAACTTAGAAGTCATCGTAATATCGAGTGCATATATTGCGGGATCGAGAAGAAAAATGCGCTTTGTTCGCAAATCGTTATTTAGTCCTCAGACACTTCACATCTATCTCAGGTCTCAAGGTTAATCATTCCAAATCCTTGGCGCATATTCTGTCCCTAGAAGACCACACTGTGCACATCTTGCAGCATTCCTTCCCCTTTAAATGGCAATATGAAGCCTTCCCCTATTTTTTTTATTAATTAATCTTTATTTTATTTTCTTTAATATAACATTTACAATAACAAACATCAGACATATAAACAATCATAACAAACATCAAACATATATAGTATATAGTTAGATTTTGAGAGGTGGTTCTCCCTGTCTCAAAAATATTTAAATTAAAATTATAATTCCCTATGTCTTTTCTATGTGTTTATTGAGTTCTGTGCTCATACCCTCCTTCCCTTTTCCTCCTCCCCTTTATTTCCCTCCCTTTCCCCTACCCCTTTCCTTTTGTGCCCTCCCCACCTCTTACTATTCTCCGAAAAGGGAGGGTGGTTATCGTGACAAGAAAAAAATAAAAATAAAAATGTGATATACACAGGGTTTGTGCCCCTTTCTTCTAATGTGCTCATAAACCATCCTTATTTCCTTGGTGTTTATTTATACTCTGTGTCAAAAAATAAATAAAAAAAGAAAAGGGGGGGGGAGAAGAAGAGACAGGGAGAAACCCCTCCCTCCATCATCACACTATCATCTATCTATACATTCTTTAAAAAAGTTGCAGTCCATAATTCATCTCTCCCTCTTATTTTCTCCTGATTCGTACAAGATCTTCTTTTTAGGTTTTAAGCAGTGTTACCTTTTCTCTATATTCCCTCTCCCCTCTCTTTCCTTCTGTAATTATTCTTTTCCCATTCTGCCCATATTTTTTTGAATTTATCCTGTTGGTTTAGATTTTCATGAATCCATCTTTCTGCTTCCATTATTCTATCTACTTCTCCTCTCCATTCTGCTAAGGTAGGGCATATAACTTGTTTCCAATATCTGGGTATCAACTTCTTGGCCGCATTTAGTAAGTGTGGTGTAATACTATTTTTATATGATTTTATCGCCCCCATGGACCCATGGAATAAGAAGTACAGTGGTGTTAATTCCACCGGTTTCCCAGTCACCTTTTCTATCGATGGAGCTATTTCTTCCCAAAATGCTCTAATCTTTGGGCAGCTCCACTATATGTGGAGAAAAGTGCCTTTCTCTTTACAACCCCTCCAACATTCGTCATTTACGGATGAATATATTTGTGCCATGCGTAAGGGTGTCCGATACCATCTAGTCAAGAATTTATATTGCATCTCCTGGGTTGATGAGCATATTGTCGATGAATGGGTTACCTCCCATAAGTTTAGTTTTTTGTGCTGTAGTAAATATATAATTTAATTATTTTTCCCATTCCTTAATAAAATATGGGTTTGGGACCTTTTCCCCGCTGAGTATCAACCTATACATTTAAGATAATAGATGGTTCGGTTTTGACATTTTCATACACATTTTTTCTTATTTGGGGTTCTAGTTTTTGGAAGAAATCTTGCATTTAGTAATATCTCCACCCTGACATTGACGTCTTCCCTTGAGTTGATGTCAATTCCGCTTGAGATTAATTTCCCTTGTGGTGCATATCTTAAACACATTGTGTTCCCCTCTGATTCCCACGGGCCTAACGCTTCCTTTTCTTCCCCAGGGGGGAACCATGGCTACCCTCCTAATGGGGACAGTGGCGATGTTCTTGGGGCATATTTGCCATTTTTATTAATTCTGTCCCATACTGCCAAGGTGTTCCTAGTTCATAAGGATGTCCATTTGGACAATCCTCTCATCTTGGGTGGTATCCATGGTGCTCCTTTTTTATCTCTGCCTGCCATACTTTTTTCCATCGAAACCCATGCGTACCAAAGACATTGCTCTGTAATACATTGGAATGTCTGGTAGTCCCAGTCATCCATCCTCCTTATTTCTTCGTAATACGCTATTCTCACGTTTCCATCCTTCCATATAAATGACAGGAACACTTTGCGTATTTTTTTGAAGAATGTCTGAGGGAAGGGTATAGGCACTGTGTATAATAGGTAAATTAGTCTGGGTATTACGTTCACCTTAAGAGTGTTTATTCTGCCTGACCATGTTAATATATGTCCTTTCCATCTGTTTAGGTCCTCTATTATCTCTGCAACTAAAGAACTATAATTTCTTTCAAATACTAACCCTATATCTGCTGAAATATGAACTCCCAAATAAAATATAGATTCTTTATTCCAAATAAATGCATGGCTATTTTTTAATGTTGTTACTAATGATTTTGGCACAAGGCTAGGTAGTATCACAGATTTTTCCGTATTTATTTAGAAATTTGATAAATTTCCGTAACTCGTCATTTCCTGCATCAGATTCTCTATAGATTTCTTTGGCTTTGACAGAAAGAACATTAAGTCATCAGCATATGCTGATACCTTATGCTGTCTAGGGCCAATTTCCACCCCCCTTATTCCGTCATTCTCCCTTATTCTACATAATAGTGGTTCCAGAACAAGGGCGAATAGAGTTGGCGATAGAGGGCAGCCTTGCCTTGTGCCATTTAGAATTTCAAAACTTCCTGATAGGGTCCCATTAACCTTAACCCTTGCTCTCGGTTCTGTATATAATGCTGACACCCATCCCATCATCCTTTCTCCTATTCCTATTTCTCTTAAGACTTCCTTCATAAACATCCAGTTGACTCTATCAAAAGCCTTTTCGACATCAATTGAGATCGCAACTATAGGCATTTTGTCGGATCATTTTGTCGGAAAGCCTTTCCCTATTTAGGCATTTTTTTTAACCCCTTCCTTAAGTGCCGTGTACAGGAAAAATTATCCTTCCCTTTACAAGAAATTAAACGATGAGCTGAACAGATGGATTGTTAATCTTCCACCATGGTTCTATTTATTGTACTCCATAAAATGAATAATTTGCCAAGAATTTTGTATTTGTTCAGCACCCTTCCTATCTCGATTATCATGCCTGACCTAAAAACCTTCCAAAAGAAGCTGTTGAAATTTATATGGGGGATAAGAAACACACGGTGAATAAATGTACACTGCACACTCCCAAGTTAAGAGGAAGCCTAGGGGAGCCAGACTTAGCTAAATACTTTTATGCCGCGCAGCTGGCCAAGTTGATTTGCTTTCATACCTGACAAAGCCATCCAATATGGATGAAGCTAGAGTTATCTCTCTATCCTACTAAATCAATTAGCCACCTTATGTGATGCAAGTAAAAGATAGACACATTATCAAATTGTACTATTCTCTACATTATCATTCTCCCTTAATTTATGGGACAGGTTGGCACCCACGTAGGCATTCAAATCTCTGCATACTCCACTGGCCCCACTTCATCGAAACCCAGCCTCCACCTTCAGGTCTCAATCCTCAACATTTTACTTGGGGGACCAATGAATATCGGTTGTGTATTGCAGATGTGTGTCTTGTTGAAAACAATTCTTACGAGAAATTGTTACGAGAACAATATCAGCTTCCTGACACAGAAACTTTTCAGTATTTACATATTTTGCATTATTTAAATGTTCTAAAACACACTTCAGATTTCACTTCCTCCACTTTAATGGAATATCTATGTTTGAACTTTGACAAACACAATGGCCACATAATCCTATAGCAAGACTAGCATCTTCTGTCCATTGAGCCTCCCCACTATGCTTTAGGGGATGCGGCCTGGAGGTTATAGTATTTCATACATGGTGGACCTGCTCAAAAGCAGACATGGGCCGAACACCCCCTGAACCCAAACCCCGAAGTTCTAATCCGAACGTCAAACCCCATTGAAGTCTATGGGAGCAGAACAGGAAAAAACAAAAGTGCCCATTTTGAAGGCTTATATGCAAGTAATTAGCAATAAAAGGGGTATGGGGGTCTGGGTACTGCCCTAGGGGACATGTATCAATGCAAAAATATTTTTAAAAACAATCGTTTTTTCAGGAGCAGTGATTTTAATTATGCATAAAGTGCAACTATAAAAATGAAAATTATTTTAAATATAGTGCCTGGGGGGTCCCATTAGTGTGCCTGTAAAGTGGCCCATCTGTAGCATATATATAACATGCTGTAGCAAAAACTACATCTCTAAAGAAAAAAAAAATGTAAATCCCATTTAAAATGACTCGCAGTTACAATTGCTGGCACTCGGCTATTGAAGAAATAAAGAAACTGCCAAAATAAAAAAAAAACGGCATGGGGGGCTCCCCAAAATCCATACCAGACCCTTATCCGGGCATGCAGCCTGACAGGTCAGGAAAGGGGGAAAAATTCGCTGGCCCTTTTGAACCATTCCAGGCCACGTGCCTTCAATTGGGGGGGGGTGGGTGCTTTGTCCCCTAAGCATGTTGTCCTCATGTTGACATGGACAAAGGCCTTATCCCCACAACTGTGGCTGTGGAGGCCTGTAGGCGGGGGACTTTTTGGAATCTGGAAACCCCTTTTAACATGCTGGGCCTGTGACGTTACAAGGGTGGCAGGGCCACCAGGTGACATTGCCAGGTGGCCCTGCCCCTTACCTATATAAGAACTGTCAAAGCGCAGAGGAGGCATTCAGTGGGCGGCTATCCCAGAAGACGTTGAATTTTTATTTATTTTTTTCGGGTTCGAAGGTGCGGCGGTGCAGCGGGTGGCATAATTGACATTGGATTTACATCAAAGGACACTATTTTTTTTTCATAAAGAATTTGTCAAAAACTTGTCTCTTGTTTTTATTGCTTTTCAACACTTTTTTGGTGAATGGGGTAGGGGTAGTATAAACCCCATACTCATTCACATAGGGGGGCAGGATCTGACTAGAGTTTCACCTGCCCCAAAGCACCCACCCCCCCATGTTGGGTTTGTTGGGTTCCTGCCTGGAAGGGCTGGGGACAGTATACGAAGAATCTCGGATCATTGTATTCAATTCAACAATTTCTGGTTATATGTTGAGCTTCCGAATCTCATTATTTGAGCGGTAAATATACTTACATTATATACATATAGATGCTAGTACTGGGTTAGAATGTCAGAATTTTAATATTTCTTTTGATATATCTCACCAGAGTGCAAAACCCCCTGAAGATGACCATGACAGCATTGGTCGAAACGCGTAGCGGTATTTATATGAACGCCAATTTTACAATCGTACACAATGTATTGTATTATCAAATATCTGTCAATATTGATTGTATATCTTTTAAACTGTCTGTAACCAGAATAATCTTTTATGAATTTAATACTAAAATGCATTTGCATCCGCTGCACAATAAAAGATCACATTTATATTACTTTTATTCTCATTGATCATTACACCATATCTCAAAAAAAAACCCTGGGGGAATTTTCCATTTTTTTGCATGTTGGGGGCATGTGGCCTGGTATGGTTCAAGAGAAAGGGCTTACTATTCCCCCTCTTTCCTGACCTGCCAGGCTGCATACCTTAGCAAGGGTCTGGTAATGGATTTTGGGGGGGACCCCCCACAACGTTTTTTTCTTTATTTTTTAACCTGCACTTTTTTTTTATTATTCAGCTGTCAGTGGGGAAACCCATTGACAGCAGATGATTCATTGGTTGTTATCGACGCCACAGCCAGCTTCTCTCCTTAACAACCATCTCACACTGCCACCTGATTGGGCCAAACAGGCAAATGAGTTTGGGCCGAACTGTTCATCCAACACTACTCAAAAATTAGGTTTTGGATTTGCACATAAACCTTCATTTACTCCTTTACCTAGGGGAACCTTATCAAATCTCCACAGCAGTCTCTATTGGGATGCCCATTAGAGGCGTCACCGAGACACACAAGGAGACAACATTTATCTTTATAGCAGCCAGAATCTCTATCGCTAGAACTTGGAAATATATAAATATGTTCTATTTATCCCATTGTTTCATACTACTGTTTCCTGCATTGTGTTACAAGGAAATCTGTATGTGTTGGAAGACATTTTTTTTTTACCATCTTGTACTTTGTATGCATTTAAAGCATACTTTTTCACATGTGTTACAATGTTGGCCTCTGAATCTTTTATAAAAATAAATAAAAACAATTGGAAAAGAAAGTAAACAGCAAAGGAGAAGCTGCAAAGCATGCAGGGAATTCAGGGAGTCACAGAAAAGCATGGCCAGCAGGCAGCACCTACTAGGAATGAACCAAAATGCCCTGGGTTTGGATCAAGCAGGGTTCTTGAACTTCAAATAAGTTTGGATTCCGAACCCAAACTCCTCTGAAATCAAAGGGAGCCAAATCTGTCAAATCAAAAATGCACATTTTCTGGGCTATTAGGCAAAGGGTTGTTTAAAATTGCATTGGAAGTGGGCACAGCCTCAGATAAACATGTACCAGTGCAAAAATATTTAAGAAAAAAAAAGTTTTTTTAAGCATTTACAAAGAAAAGTGGTTTTAAAATGCTGGCAATCGACCTTTCCTTTCTAGCTTCTATTTAAAAAAAATATATTTTTGGTTCTATATAATTGTCATTTTTGCTGTAACACATCCTACAGCAAGAATAAAAAACATTTTTGTAGCATCTCCTGCAAATTGCATACCAGACCTAGTGAATCTGGCATGGATTTTAAGAGGGTACAAAAAGAAAATGTCTAAGGTCCCCCTAAAAATCTTTACCAGACTCTTAATCAGGAAAGGGTATGGGTGAGTGTGCCTTCCCCCATACCAGTCCACATGCTCTCAACATGGGGGAGTACTTTGCCAAATGGACACCACATTTAAAAAACACCTGTTAAGGAGGACAAGGACCTCTTTCCCACAACTCTGGTCAGTGGTTGTGGTTGTGGGGTGGATACGGCTGGAGTAAAGCCCCTTTTAAAAATAAGAGGACAGACAGACGCCCTCCCCTCCCACATGAATGGGAAAGGGGAACATAGTACCCCTAATCATTTACAAAAGGCTAGTGACCATATTTGGACAATCATCTCACTGCTATGCCTGCCTCTTCGCTTAAGTGGCTGGGTATTGTTAGCAATTGTTTTCACCTATGGTGCTTGTATTGGTCCAGCAATGCACCAGCACCTTTGCAGCCATTGTGCTACATGCTGGGTGTTTGGTGTGCTCCTGTACCTTTAAGGAGGGGTGGCTCCCCTTCAGTCCACCTGCCCTCATCTAACCATCAGAATGCATGTGCCTCCATTGTGGGGACACTCATAGTTAGTGTAGGACCACAGACTCCAGGGGGCCTTGGCGTGGCTCTGTGGCTCACGCATGCGTTTGCAAATGCGTGCGGACAAACCCCTGTTTTTAACGCATACTGTTAGACAGGTTATTTGGTTGTCAGCGAGCTGGTCGGTAAGTAGGCTTGGTGTCTCCCTGGGCATTCCCCAGGCCATGTTGTTACCTGTTTTAGGCTTCCAATGCTACTTACCGTGATAGCCAGCTATAGATGGGGGCGGTGGACATGGTTTTTGTTTTCACCTATGGTGCTTGTATTGGTCCAGCAATGCACCAGCACCTTTGCAGCCATTGTGCTACATGCTGGGTGTTTGGTGTGCTCCTGTACCTTTAAGGAGGGGTGGCTCCCCTTCAGTCCACCTGCCCTCATCTAACCATCATAATGCATGTGCCTCCATTGTGGGGACACTCATAGTTAGTGTAGGACCACAGACTCCAGGGGGCCTTGGCGTGGCTCTGTGGCTCACGCATGCGTTTGCAAATGCGTGCGGGCAAACCGCTGTTTTTAACGCATACTGTTAGACAGGTTATTTGGTTGTCAGTGAGCTGGTCGGTAAGTAGGCTTGGTTTTTCCCTGGGCATTCCCCAGGCCATGTTGTTAATTGTAAGCAATATGCCAGTTGCTAGGGACACAGCAGTTGCCATTACCTGCTGCTTCCTTAGGAACAAATTACAACTTCTATATATGATGCTCAGCTCCTGCCAAACAGGGGACCAAGCAGGCACATGTTCTGGCATTCATCCAAATACCTGAACAGACAAAATTTGTTTTGAACTTACGGACTGAACCATCGGCTCATCTCTAGCACTCACAACATTGTTCAAGTACGTTTTTTTGGACTACTCAAAAACAACTATTGTTTGTATTGCTAATACAATGCTAATGTTAAAGAATAAAAGTGTATGGCATCTGTGGAGCTAATATCTTTGGCTTAGGGTTTGTTTAAGTAAGTGTTTATATATGTATGTAACTATGTATGTATGTATATGAAAAGATCTGACCTTGGCACTGTCATTACTTAAAAAAATCATCAGCTGAAAATGGATGATCTTTGATAATTTTTGTTTGTACCTCAAGCTCATGACTCTATCTTCTCTATCCAAAATAATTGTTAAATTAATCCGGTCATTGAAAGGCTCAATGAAACATATTACTACAGTATATACTATAAATACATTTTTGACTAAAGGTATCTTTAACCATACTACTGTATCTACATTGGACTATGGCAATTGTCAATTTATTTTATTTTTATGGTTCATAACTGTGATATTCAGACTGGAAAAGGTTAGCCTGCTCTTCTTAAATTAAATATGATTTATATAAAACATTATGGCTCCCAAAATTTGCATTTGCCTGTGAAAGGGAAGCCAAAAAAGTCTCTTTTTGAAGAGAGGTCAGATTTTAAAACAAATCTAGAAAGAAAAAAAAATGTTTAGTCCGATACACTTAAATGTTGTAATCTTTTTAAAGAAGTCTAAACATGTCCCTTTTTTTTCAGGATTCAGCTACAGTGCCATCCATTATTCAATTTGCCCTAACCTTAGTATTGACTTTCAATAGGTTATTAAGCTTTATTGACCTAGGTGAGCTCTCTAAATCAGATAATAATATGTAGCTTTGTGATTGTTATTATTTGAAAAGTTATAATACTTAATATACAGTATACTCATATTCATGGTAATTACTATATTTCTAGATCCTGTTTCATAAATGATAACACAGCTAAGAAAGTGAAATCAAGGACAAAACTAAAGCAAATCAGCAACAACTTTACAGATTTGACTTATTTTCTTAAAGGTCAGACAATAAGATTATCTACTGAAATGTGTCCCTAGAATGTTTGATGAAAAGAAAATTCTTCCTTCATAAAAAAATGAGGCTCTTCCCAAACCTACAGATCTGTTAGAAGTGGACAAGAAAAGATAAAGTGACCTTCAATTTAAGTCTATCATTTTCCAGGCTGTTTTGTACATTTAAATATTGTTTGAGAACAACAGTTGAGTGAATTTAACACCTATGAAAATTGAGGCTATAAAACCACAACATGATACTCTTTTTATCCTGATTTTATTACAGTGTGTAACTGAGCATAACATAATGCATGAGTACAAAAATTGGAAATTATAGGGGCTACAGGTTTTATGTTCAGAAGATAAAAGTATTGTTTCTGACTAAATAATATGCCTAAGAAGAGACAAAATGCAATAAAGTCTTGCAAATTAAACTAGATTATCTCGACAAGAAATAAGCAGCATTAAGTGTTTATTTTTTTAATTTTACATTCATAGCAAAACTTTTATTTGCATTTTGTCTCTCTTTTTCAGAATAAGCATGGTAAACAGTGACATAGGACTCACAAACTCTTCTTTTGTGTACCTCAGGTTATTGGATGCCTGATTATATTTTTTTCAAATCATTGCATAAGTGATTAAATGTACTACATACTAAAATACCATAATTGATTAGTAGGAATATACTTGCCAAAAATGCTAAAAAAAAAAACTGCTAAGACTCCTCCACCCATAGTTTTTTTCCTTTTCTTTTTCCTTGCAATTTAGGATCCCCTCTTGTGGGCAGGGGGGGTTGGAATATTGGGACCGTTCACTTTTAAATAATAACATATATCTGCAGTGTTTTCTTATCTCTCTTCAAAGCACTATGTCCCTTAGCTGTCTCCTGCTCCATTCTTCTGTTATGAGCCTGATAACTTCTGACAAGTTCTTTGTCAACTGTGATAAAAAGCAGCCTGAGTTTTGTGTTGGGGAGGATGCTATAAATCGATTAGCAGAAAGCTGAACTATTCAACGAACAGATAATCTCTATCTATGGGGAGGGGGGGTGTGCCTTTCCTACAATCAGCTGTCTTGACTGTATGCACAGGCTTCACTGCAGTGCTGAACAGGAAGAAAAAATCTCCTAACACGATCTGAACTTTTTTGATTCAATAAATATATTTTTACTGGTAGCTGTGATAGCACTTTTCTTTTTTCCTTTTTTTATATGCATGGCTTGGTGACACCCACCTACTAATTAACTGGAAGCACCACTAGTTTGTCCTACTCAGTAGGGTTCCCAGGTCATATACACTTTTGCCAGCATCCTAGAACAGACTGACAAAGGATCGGTGGTTGCTAAACACAGTCATAGAGATCTCATCAGAGAGAGATAGAGCAAACATTGAGATGATAAATCACAGATGAGGCCTGGAATGAAGAAAAAATTATGTTTTATTGTTCACTGTATTTGGCATCCCTCTATATACAAGACTTAAATCTGATATATACAGTGGATCCTGGTTTACAACATTAGTCCATATCAAATTTAATTCTTCAGATTCTTGATATATTTAGATTAACTTTTTTTTATTGCCATAGATTTTTGGCCTACAGCCCAACTTCAACTATTTTTAGCAGTCAAAAACGTTGCTGGGTTTTTATCACCAATGGTATCCCTGTTGGGGAGATTTTCTCCAAGTTCTTGTCAGGACAGAAAGGATGGCCAATCCCACAGAGCCAAAAACAGCATAACACAGAAAGATAGGTTAGGCTTTTAAGGTTTGTACAGCATCATGACCCCCTGTTTTAAATTATATCCTTTTTTAACCTTGACACCGACCTCACATAAATATAGGGCCCAGTAGACTGGGCTTTTTTCCATGGGTCCACATATTTGCGTATCTCTCTTTGTGCTGGGAGCGCACCACACAGTGTGCTCCCAGCACAGAGACCGGGGTCTCACCTAGAGCCCGTGGCCCCGTACTAACGATTGGACCCAGGAACTCCCGATTCCGAGTCACCGTATCTCTGTAATGGTCTCTGATTGGCTACCAAAGTGATCACTGTGAAGCCCGCTCCCATGTTTTTTCCCTTTGTGAATGGAGGAGAGAGATACATTGTATCTCTTTCTTTCCTTGCAGGGGGGAAAAAAGGATGTAAAATAATAATAATAATAAAAAGATGAAATACAAAAAATACCTAGTTTAAGGTTTGATCTAAGTCAGTGGCAGGGTTAGTGTTTGGGTCAAGGTTAGGGTCAGTATTTTTTTGGACAGGGTTTTTTTTTTTTTAATTAGTATCAGTGTCAGTTAGTGTCAGTGCCAGTGTGTTTTAGCTAGGATAAAAAAAAGAAAAATGTGCACCATTATTTCTGGGCTGTACTATGGGTACAAACATTAACTAACATACACATAGAGTTTCTCACAAAATTGAGTACACCCCTCACATTTTAGTAAAAATTGTATTATATCTTTTTATGTGGCAACACTGAAGAAATTACACTTTGCTACAATGTAAAGTAGTGAGTGTAATGCTTGTATAACAGTGTACATTTGCTGTCCCCTCAAAATAACTCAACACAGCCATTAATGTCTAAACAGCTGGCAACAAAAGTGAGTACACCCAAATTGGGCCCAAAGTGTCAATATTTTTGGGTGGCTACCATTATTTTCCAGCACTGCCTTAACTCTCTTGGGCATGGAGTTCACCAGGGCTTCACAGGTTGCCACTGGAGTCCTCTTCCACTCCTTCATGACAACATCATGGAGCTGATGGACCTTGCGCTCCTCCACCTTCCATTTGAGGATTCCCCACAGATGCTCATTGCTCAATAGGGTTTAGGTCCGGAGACCTGCTTGGCCAGTCCATCACCTTTACCCTCAGCTTCTTTAGCAAGGCAGTGGTCATCAGTCTACAGCCACATTTAGAAGAAGCTTATTAAGGCCTAAGTGCAGCCAAAATCTCAAAAGAAAACATTTGCACAAGGGACATAACTTTTAATAAATGAGATGTGTCCTTTGTGCTGATTCCTCTTCTGTTAGTGAAAACCTTGCACCATTTTGAACCCTTGCCACACCCCTGCTGCTGTAATCTTCTGGTGTAAAGAGGGCTAATACAACTAAAGGGCTGTTACAGGCTCTCATCAAGAGAGCCAAACTATGCCCACCCTTTTGTGCTCCCTCCCATGGCACACTTATAGTATTTACAGTATATAGTAACATCTGCATTATAGAGAATACATTTTGGATACCTACCAGCCCAGGGGCGTAACTAGAAATCACAGGGCCCCATAGCAAAATGTTGTATGCCCCCCCCTGCAAACAGCCCCCCCCCCCCACCAAAAAAATTAACTAGTGCCATTGAACAACAGATTACCACACTCACGTGGCACAGTACCCAGGCAACATCTTTTATTAATTTCGAACAACAAAGTATGCAGTATACTCTATGCAGCTGACCTCCATGGATTTTTTTGCGGGCAATTTATTTGGGAAATTACTTCAATCATCACGGCACCATGGTTGTTATGGTGTCAGGATGATTGTAGCACATTATTTATATTATTACATTGTTATATAAAATGAAATAGGTCAACTCACCATAATGCAGAATCAGTGGGAGCCCCGAGTTTGTCACTTGCCACCGTCGCCTGCCACCAGGTGCAGATTGTCACTTGTCACATGTTGCAGATTGTCACTTGCCACGTGACCTGCCACAAGTTGCGGATTGTCACTTGCCACAAGTTGCGGATTGCTGGGCTGAGTATGCTGACTGGGGAGGGGGTGCTGGGCTGAGTATGCTGACTAGGGAGGGGGTGCTGGGCTGAGTATGCTGACTGGGGAGGGGGGTGCTGGGCTGAGTATGCTGGCTGGCCGAGGGGGGGCTGGCTGAGTATGCTGGCCAGGGGGGGTGCTGGCGGGGCTGGCGGGGGGGTCATCATTCACACTTACTTTAGTGATGTTCACGTCTCTCCTCTGCAGCCAGTCCCAGCCCACGAGTGTGACGCTCTTGACGCCGCTAGTACCCCCTGACCCTCCCCTGATGTGCCACATGACCTGCCTGGCTGCCTCTGAGACTTCTGGGAGGTGGGAGTTGTAGTTTGCTGCGCTGATAGGTTCATTACCTATGTAGCGCGGCCAAACTACAACTCCTACAATGCAGTGCGTGTGCAGAAGGTAGCAGCCAGCCAATCGGCGGCCGCTGCGGCCGACTTTTGGGGGAAAAAAAAACCAGACAGCTAGTGCCGCGGATCGCGGCCTTTTTAAAAGATAATGGAAGCGGCCCGGGGGGAAATCTCTCCCTTGCCACCCGCTTCAGCCCGTGCCTGCATGTGACTGTGCGAACGCCATGCGGACAGGCAGCTCAGCGGCTCACCCGCCGCCCACACAGTCGACTCACAGGGCTCCCCTCGGCTGCGGGCCCCATAGCGCCCGCGTGGGTCGCTATGGCGGTAGTTCCGCCACTGTACCAGCCCCTCAGCTTAGTTAAATATACATATTTGAGCTTTATACAACAATATTTCAAGTTTATCTCTAGTAAAAACCCTTTTTTTAGCTTTTTGTATAGTGAGGAAGGATTAGACCTTAGACCTTGTATGATATTTTGTATGCTATCTATATGCACATAGGGGATATACAACCATCTCTTTGTGCTGACGACTATTGCCACTGAGAAAGAAAGTGAGGGGAATGCCAAACTTGTAGTTGTCCTTTGTATTGGGGATAACTGTCAAAGAGGGGAATTTCCGTTACTTTGGGAAATTTCTAGTAACTTCCTGTTGTATTTCTGGAACAGGAAATGAAGGAAAATGCCCCCAATAGTACACATTCAGCAAAAAGTATAGTGATAGGGGTTTTTATAATTTCCCTATTCTACCTAAAACTATTTAAGAGACACATTTTGGCTATACCAATACTTAAAATTCCTTGTTATGCATTTAGCATATTTGTTTTAGCAATGAAGGAGCTAGCTGGGTGTAGGTTTGAACCAATTACCACCTTTTTGTATTTTGTGAAAGGGTTAGTGTAGGAGTTATTGACAACCAGGCCTTGTTGATGTGGTGGTGAGTTTAAATAATTTTTTTAAGTACAAACCTACTTGTGATTTTGGTGTGTTTTGGATTTCTACAGTATGTTACAATTTTAATTATGTCTTGACAATGTATGATAGGCACTTGGAATAACACTTGCATACTGTAACAAGAGAAGTTCTATAAGAAAGTGATGTGTAAGAACAGATGCCCAGCAAAAAGCATCACTGTGGCTTTGGAAAAAGAAACACTGCTACTATTGTACAGTAATTAGAACTCCCTGGGACTAATGCTTTTTCTGAAAGCTGAATACAATTTAGTTCCTAATTGATTAGGTATTTTTATAGCACTCTTGGCTTAAGCAATGTGCTTCATAATGTAATTTCAAAGATTTATAACCTTCAAATTTAGACTACATATTTGAAATGCAGAACAACCAAGTGGGATTGTTCTGGATTCTAATCAGCTTTAGATATTTAATTGCAAAGCACTGTAATTACTTTTGAGCCCTGCCCAATACTTCAAACACGGTTATTTAAAAGGTAATGAATGCACCAAATGCTCAATAGGATTCCATTGTACGCTTTTAAATAGATATAATGATTTTGTGGATTATACAGAATTTACATTAATATAAATTTAAATAATTTGCATTTTATGTAGGGCATATTCTATTCATCAATTAAAGAAGGCCACATAAAAGCAGCTATAGGTGGCATCTATTCAGCATGATAACACCTTTCTTATCAATAAAGGAAAAACAGCAAGCACTGGCTTTTTCCACTGCCTTAATGTTATGAAAATAGCAATTGTGTTAGACATCTATAATTAGAGCAGAAATAATGAATATCTACTCTAAAGTCATAAAGAAAGTTGAATAATAACATTAAAGTACAAAAGGTTTTCTTACTATGAATAGCAGCAGAAATGGCAAAAGAAATGGTGATGCAAACTAGTCTTATCTGTTAACTCTCATTGTAACTTTTAATTCACTATGCACATTTAGCTGACTATTAGTTTTGGACAGCTGAAGTTTTATCTTTTCCTCTGCTAACAGACAGTAATAAAATTTAGATTACCGGTATATCGTATTTTATCTGTATATCATTTTCTATTTTGCAGAAAATATTTTAGTCAGGTCTAGAATTAGTTCAAAAAGACATTCTGTAATACTAGAACAATATTTTCACTGAGTCCCATTCATTAAATGCAGGCCACGGGGGTACAGCCTGTACTGTCCGATGGAATTCTTCCTGCATAATACTGCAGAATAAACTTCCTGATTGAAGCACAGGTCAGTAATATAACTTCTTCTACCACCTTTTTAATCATTTTATTAGCATTCCGCTTGTTCAGGATTCAGAAGCTAAATTAGCTCCTTTTTTTATAATGATGCAAAACACACAGTGTTAAAGCAATACCACTGCTTTATATATGGAGGCCTACTTCTCTTATTTTGATGAATAAGGTATAAGGGCTCATGCACACTGGGCTTAAAAAAAAGGACAGATTAGTTTTTTTTTCAGCCTGTAAAAGCACCTTCATGTAAACCTACATGTCCATGCACACATAGGCGTTTACTGGTGTATTATAAGAGAAGTGTTTAAACAGACTGAAAATAAACAGAGGAGCTGAAGTGCAGAAACATTTGTGAAATTAATTGTCTTTTGATATTTATTTTTATATGGAATATGATATCTGATGCTGGTTTTATCAAGTCATGCATAATTGATTGTTTTGTGGGTGATTTTATAGTTGATTTCCATTTTTATAATCATTTTATTTCTATACCATGAAGTATTTTTTATTGATTGTGTTTTGCAGCCCTTTTTATTGTGTTATGTAAAGTCAGTAATGCATATAGTGTATTACATAAATCAGCACATAAGGGGTTAAAATTGTTTGTTTTCATTTAGTGTTCTTTTGTAATACAATGTATTCATTTGCTGCAGACTTGTAGCTAGCAGTCCTTAGGATTACTTAGAGTTTGAGCCTGTGATGCTGGTTTCTGATAGCTTCTGGCTACAGGTAGGGATCGGTGCAGGATAAATCTGAGTGTGTTTTCCAGGATTGTCCCTCTCTCCACGGCTCTTGATTGGATAGATTGATAGCAGTGCAGCCACTGGCTCCCGCAGCTGTCAATCACATACAATGACGCGGGCGGGGGGGGGCGGGGCTGAGTCATACATTCGGCGGCTATGGACGCCAAATGCTGGACTCGGGAGCGTGCCCGCAAGGAAACCCCCCCCCGGAAAAGCGCTTCTCCTAGGGGGTTATCTGATGCGGGGAGGAGCCGCGAGAGTCACCGAAAGACCCCAGAAGTCAGTGTTCGGGGCTACTCTGTGCAAAACTAACTGCATAATGGAGGTAAGTATGACATGTTTGTTATTTTATTTATTTAATAATTGAACTTTTACAATCACTTTAAGATAACAATGAAATACATACTGTATTTTTTTTTTAAGTACAAACAAGGTTTTCTTTTTCGTGAATATTGACCAGCAACAATGATTTTTTTTTGCAATCCTTAGACAATAAAACGTAATAAAGCACTTTTTTTTTTGAGCAGTGTTAATTTAAGAATAAATAGTGTTACTGCACATAAAAAGTTTGCATTTTATTCTGTAATTTGTCCTTTTTAAAACAACACTAAAATAATGATTTTGGTACAAAACATTGCAAATTTATTTACAAATTAAGTAAAGTAGGTTTTTTTCAATTTTGCACTTTTTCAGTGTGATACGTGTAAATATATGTAAAAGGTATTCAAATATTAATGAACAAAACAAACAAAAACAGAAAAAACGTTTAAATATTAGTTAATAAAATAGAAAAAAACAAAACAATTCACCAGGAAAATTAAAATTGAATGGAGAAAGAGAAAAATTAGTTAATTAGGGCTGATTAGAGTAAGCTATGGGTTAATAAGGGGTTCAACAGAGAAATATTTACTTAAGAAAAAAACATTTTTTACTAGTTTTTTTTAAAGCTCCTGGGACCTTCTCTGTGTACTCGGGATAGCAGCTGTGATTTGCCAACAGGGCAGAAGGACTGGACACACTAGACATGCCCTGCATACAATGATGAAATTTTTTGGGGAGTGTCTAGCATGCCCAGTAGGGATGAGCTGAACACCCCCCCCCCCCCGTTCGGTTCGCACCAGAACCTGCGAACGGACCGAAAGTTCACGCAAACTTTAGAACCCTATTAAATACAATGGACTCGAACATTCAAAATCAAAAGTGCTAATTATAAAGGCTAATATGCAAGTTATTGTCCTAAAAATGGTTTGGGGACCCGGGTCCTGCCCCAGGGGACATGTATCAATGCAAAAAGAAGTTCTAAAAATGGCCGTTTTTTTCGGGAGCAGTGATTTTAATGATGCTTAAAGTGAAAAAAAAGTGAAATATTCCTTTAAATATCGTACCTGGGGGTGTCTAAAGTATGCCTGTGAAGTGGTGCGTGTTTCCCATGTTTAGAACTGTCCCTGCACAAAATGACATTTCTAAAGGAAGAATAGTCATTTAAAACTGCTTGCGGATTTAATGTAATGTTTGGCCCCGGCAATATGGATGAAAATCATTAAGAAAAATGGCATGGGTACCCGTCCACACCCCCCCCCCAGCCCACTACCAGCCCCTTTGGGTCTTGTATGGATATTAAGGGGAACCCTGCACCCAAATTAAAAAAAGGCCCTATATACTCTGAACAGCAGAATACAGGCGGTGCAAACAGGGACTGTAGGTTTGTTCTTAAGTAGAATCTTTTTGTAATTTGGAACAGATACATTGTTTAAGTGTTGCTCCAGCCAAAAAATCTATTTTTAAGCTTTTTGGAAAACATAGGGAAGGGTTATCACCCCTGTAACATTTGTTTTGCAGTCTGTGCACCTGTTCAGAACATTTCACCTCACTTTCCGTCCCAAAGACAGATGTTTTTTGAAAATTTGGGGTTTTTATTGAAACAAGGATTGGTGATAAAGCATCAGGGGAGAGGAGACACCTTTTCCCCATATTAACTCTTACAGGAGAGAATTTCCCTTCCTAGGGGTAGATTTCCTCTCACTTCCTGTTGTCTCCTTCCGTTTGCAAGTAGGAGTCGTTTGTAAGTTGGATGTTTGAAAGTAGGGGCCTGCCGTATATACTTTGCAGAAATTTGGCCCTTAGGTGTTGGTGTTGCCACAACACTGCAAGCCCTCACAGTTACTCTTGGTGGGCGCTGGAATGCCCTGCTGTGTGTCAAGAATTGTAATTACATGCCATTGTTGAACAGTGGTAGGAAAAATTGGGCCTTTGGGGGTGGTGCTGGTGCCACAACACTGTAAGTCCTCACAGTAACTCTTGGTGGGTGCAGGAATGGGCCCAACTGTGAAATATTAGATCAAGAATTGTAATTACATGCCCCTGTTGAACAGGGGCAGAAAATTGGGCCTTTGGTGGTGGTGGTGTGTCCACAACACTGTAAGCCCTCACAGTTATTCTTGGTGGGCGCAGGAATGGGCCCTGCTGTGAATTATTAGTTTAAGAATTGTAATTACATGCCCCTGTTGAACAGGGGCATACAAATTGGGCCTTAGGCACTGGTGCCACAACACTGCAACCCCTCACAGATACTGTACTTGGAGCACAGCAATGAGCCCTGCTGCAAAGTATTGCATCAAAAATTGTAATTACACGCCCCTGTTAAACAGGGGCAGAAAAATTGGGCCTTAGGCACTGGCGCCACAACACTGCAACCCCTCACAGATACTGTAGTTGGAGCGCAGGAATGAGCCCTGCTGCAAAGTATTGCATCAAAAATTGTAATTAAAAGCCCCTGTTAAACAGGGGCAGAAAAATTGGGCCTTAGACACTAGTGCTGGTGCCACAACACTGCAACCCCTCACAGATACTCTATTAGGAGCGCAGCAATGAGCCCTGCTGCAAAGTATTGCATCAAAAATTGTATTTACACGCCCCTGTTAAACAGGGGCTGAAAAATTGGGCCTTAGGCACTGGTGCTGGTGCCACAACACTGAAACCCCTCACATATACTCTATTAGGAGTGCAGCAATGAGGCCTGCTGCAAAGTATTGCATCAAAAATTGTATTTACATGCCCCTGTTAAACAGGGGCTGGAAAATTGGGCCTTAGCCACTTGTGGCGGTGCCCAGAACCAAAAATGTCCTTACAAGCTATCAGCATGATCATTGAGGAGGAAGAGGATAGTCACTCAGCATAACAGGATAGTCACTCAGCATCAGCATAGGCAGTCTTGAAGGGATCTGACATTTCCCCAAAAAATATTCGGTTACATCAGCATCAAGTGCTTGGTAGCTGGTGGTGATCCAAGACTGATTCATTTTTATGAAGGTCAGTCAATCAGCGAGTCGGTGGACAGACGCACCCTGTGATCGGTTACAAAGCCTCCAGCAGCACTGAATGTGTGTTCCGAAAGAACGCTGGATGCAGGACAGGCCAGTAGCTCAATTGCATACTGTGCAAGCTCTGGCCAGTGATCCAACCTCAAGACCCAGTAACCCAGAGGATTTTCGGTGGGAAAAGTGTCCAAGTCTGATCTTGCCCCTAGGTATTCCTGCACCATGTAAACCAGATGCTGGCGATGGTTGCTGGAAGTGATCATACCTTGGGGCTGCATACTAAAAAATTGTCTGAACGCATCGGTCAGACGGCCACCTTCTCCACCGCTCCTTCTTTGACTGACCGAAGCCTCAGCAACACGTTGTCCAGGACCAGGAATTTGTAACCTCCCAGTCTCTGGGAACGCGTTGCACAGACCTTTCTGCAAGGCCTCCCGAAGATGCTTCATCCTCTGCTCCCTCTGCTCCCTCTGCGACGGCAAGATAAGGTCCGCAACCTTACCCTTGTAACGTGGATCAAGGAGGGTTGCCAGCCAGTAATGATCCCTCTCCTTGATCGCACAAATACGAGGATCCTTCCGCAGGCTTTGCAGGATAAGGGAGGCCATGCAGCGTAGGTTTGCTGAGGTATTCGTGTGGAGTCCTCTGGGTCACTCAGGATGACAGGATCCGCAGCCACCTCCTCCCAGCCACGTACAAGTCCATGGGTGTCTTGGGACTGTAATTGATGCCTTGAAGACTGCTGCTGATGCTGAGTGCTAGGCTCCACCTCCATGCTGACAAAATAATCCTCCTCCTCCTCCTCCTCCTCCTCTTCCTGTGTGATAGCCGGGCCAGCAGGAACACTGTCTGGATAAAGGGGGCCTTGAGAGGTAAGGAAGTCCTCCTCTTCCTGCCTCTGTTCTGCCTCAAGTGCCCTGTCCATTATTGCACACAGCGTGTTCTCCAACAGGTGGACAAGAGGGACAGTGTCACTGATGCATGCACTGTCACTGCTCACCATTATTGTGGCCTCCTCAAATGGTGCCAGGACAGTGCATGCATCTCTGATCATGGCCCACTGGCCTGGGGAAAAAAATCCAAGCTCCCCTGACCCTGTCCTGGTGCCATATTGCAACAGATACTCATTGATGGCCCTCTGCTGCGTATGCAGCCGCTGCAGCATGGCCAACATAGAGTTCCACCTGGTGGGCATGTCACAGATTATGTGGTTCTTGGGCAGGTTGGATTCCTTTTGCAGGTCAGTCAGCCGAGCACTGGCATTATATGACCGGCGGAAATGCCCACAGAGTTTCCTGGCCTGCTTCAGGACCTCCTGTAAGCCCAGGTACCTGCCCAAGAACCGCTGCACCACCAAGTTAAGGACGTGAGCCAAACAGGGCACATGGGTCAGTTGTCCCTGTCGGAGGGCGGAGAGGAGGTTGGTGCCATTGTCGCAAACCACCTTTCCTGGCTTAAGCTGGCGTGGTGTCAACCACCTCTGAGCCTGCCCCTGCAGAACTGACAGAATCCCTGCCCCAGTGTTGCTCCTGTCCCCCAAGCACACCTTGCCTGCGTACTTGCATAGCCCCTTGAACGCCTTCGGAGCACCACTGGTTCCGAGGAAAAAGCACAGGTAAAGGCCATGGAGGAAGAAGAAGAGGAGGGGGTGGAGGAGAGAGGTGTGTCAGAATCACCAGTAGTAACATTTTGGAGGCGTGGTGGTGGAACAACCTCCAACACTACTGCTTCTTGTCCTGCATCCTTCCCAGCTGCCAGCAGAGTCACCCAATGCACCGTGAAAGATAGGTAACGTCTATGTCCATGCCTGCTGGACCATGAGTCAGCGGTAATATGCACCTTACCGCTGACCGCCCTGTCCAGCGAGGCCAAGACATTGCCTTCCACATGCTGGTAGAGAGCTAGAATCGCCTTCCATGAGAAAAAGTGGCGTTTGGGAACCTGCCACTGAGGAACCGCACATTTAACAAACTCACGGAAGGGAGCAGAGTCTACCAACTGAAAAGGCAGCAGTTTAAGTGCTAGCAATTTAGCCAAGCTAGCATTCAACCGCTGGGCATGTGGATGGCTGGGAGCGAACTTCTTTCGGCGGTGCAGCAGCTGGGGCAGGGAAACTTGCCTGGTACAATCGGACGTCGGCGTACCGATAGCAGATTGCCCGCAAGTACTTGGCTGTGACACACCTAATTCTACACCTTCATTCCTCTTAGTGCAGGTTTCAGAGAGGACTGAAGGTATAGTGGGGTTGGATATCCCAGCTGATGAGGAGCAAGGAGAGGTCCGCTTTGTTCTTTTGTGTGGGTCTTTTAGGTACGCTTGCCAACGAACTGCATGGCAAGTCGACATATGTCTTGTCCAAGCACGTGGTACCCAAGCGGCTGATGTTTTGGCCACGCGAGATACGCTTTAGACATATGTTGCAAATGGCAACGGTGCGATCTGCTGCATACGTCTGAAAAAAGGCCCACACTAAAAAACTTTTGGAATAACGTGCAGAGACAGCAGTGCCCTGCACATGCGGAGCTCTGTGGTGTGATGCAGTCGGTGTGCTGCCCTTAAGCTGGCCCCTGGAGGGCATCCTGCCTCATTGGAGATGTGCCTCCTCCTCCTCCTCTCTCCTATCAGGCACCCACGTGGAGTCAGTGACCTCCTCATCCCCTCCCTCCTCATCACTGGAGCAAATCTTTCAGTATGCTGCAGCTGGGGGAACATGACTGCCAGACAGCTGTCCTTGTTGGGCACCCCCTCTCTCTGGGCTCACGTTACTGCCTTCCTCCAGCTGGGTTCCATCCTCAGAGCCTTCAAAACGCTTTGCATCCTCCTGGAGCATGTACCCAACACTGTGGTTAAACAGTTCGGGGGACTCCTCAGGAGGACATGGTGGGGCTAGGGAAGGAGTGACTGATGCCATTGAGCCGAGGGAAGAGGCCGCTTTGGCAGCTGCTTTGCCAGACAAAGTACCCTGAGCCTGGGTGAGAGAGGATGAGGAGGATGAGGAGGATGGGGACGGCTTGGTCATCCACTCTACCAAGTCTTGGGCATGTTGCGGCTCAACATGGCCAGCTGACGAAAAGTAGGACAAGCGCGCTGATGAGGATGCACCGTATCCACGACCAGCACTGTTGCCTTTAGACACAGAGCCTGCTTGCCCTCTTTTATTGCCTCGTGACTGTCTGCCTCTCCTTGTTTTCCTTACAGACATACTAATGGCCTGCAGTGAGATGTAGCTGCACAAAGGTGGGATGTATATATATATATATATATATATATATATATATATATATATATATATACTGTATCTGTACTGATTATAATACAGCTATCAGAATCAACTGCCTGCTGTGGTATAAGTATGGGAAACGCAGCAATTGTCTTCAGTTAGTTTTAGGTGAAAACTGTGTAGAGGACACAGTACACTAGCTGAAAATACTTGCAGCTCTCTGCCTGTGGTTTTATTATGAGAACACCACTATTAGTCACTAACTGTATTCAGGTAAGCTTTAGGTGAACGCTATGCAAGTCACACAGTACACTAAGTGAAACACTGACTGCAGCCAGCACAATCACCTGCCTGCCTGTCACAGTATAGAGAATAACAGGAACGTATCTAGCTAAACTGAATACAGTGTATAAATATATATACAACACCTAGGATGCATATATATCCTCTACACACTGTAACTGACTCACCTGCCTGCTCTATCTAACTCAATATAAATGACACTGTCTCTCTCTGTAATCTCTCTCTTTAAACAACTCCAACACACTGCACAAGGCCGCCAAGCTGGTGGCCTTATATAGTGTGGGGCGTGTACTAAACCCCCTGAGCCATAATTGGCCAAAAACACCCTGGCTTTGGCCAATTACGGCTCTCTGTTCAGACGGCACTGTGATTGGCCAAGCATGCGGGTCATAGTGCATGCTTGGCCAATCATCAGCCAGCAATGCACTGCAATGCCGCAGTGAATTATGGGCCGTGACGCGCCACTCGAATTTGGCGTGATCGGCCCATAATGTTCGCATTTCGGCAAACAGCCGAACAGACGATGTTCGGGTCGAACATGGGTTTGACTCGAACATGAAGCTCATCCTTAATGCCCAGAGTCTGCAACTGGTAAAGCAGTGTTTGCCTATTGTTGTGTAATAATAGGCACACATGTCTGGTAAGTGGTCAGCACATTGCTGGGGGAGCACGTTGGTGGGCTTCTTTTCTTAAGGCTTCTTTCTCTAAGTGATTCTTTATACAAGTGATAGGCACTTCAAACTTTGAAGCTTGAAACCTCCCCCACTCACCACCCCATGTCCACAGGAATAATCATTGCTTCCCTCATTCAACCCTGCTAGTATTAATGAGGTTACTAAACTTTGCCCACCTAACAACCTGCCTTCTGTATTTTGCTCCCTCGTAAATGCTAGCCTCACCCTCTGACTTGATTCTACACTCTCTAACTCACATTTTCCATCTCTCCTTCTCCTATTGCATCTTCTCCAACTCTCTAAAACACGCACTACTCTCCCCTATCTATAAAAAGCCGTCACTGGACCCCCACCAATCTTAACAACCTACTCTCCATTTCCTTACTCGCCTTCTCCTCCAAACTCCTTGAAAGACTGGTCTACAACTGACTGAGCGACCATCTGACTATGAACAAACATCTTGATCCCCTTCAGTCTGGATTTCGCCCTCAACACTCCATGGAAACTGCTCTCCTTAAACTCATCAATGGCTAAAACCAACGGACACTATTCTGTATTACTTCTCCTGGACCTCTCTGCTGCCTTTGATACAGTAGATCACCCCCTCCTCCTCAAAAAACTCCACTCCTTTGGTCTCTGTGACTGTACTCTTCACTTGGTCTTATTCTACCTATTCTATTGCTCCTTCAGTGTAACTAGGGATGAGCTTCGAGTTCGAGTCGAACTCATGTTCGACTTGAACATTGCCTGTTCGCCGAACAGCGAACAATTTAGGGTGTTTGCGGCAAATTCGAAAAGTCTATGGGAGAAATCTAAAGTGCTAATTTTAAAGGCTTATATGCAAGTTATTGTCATAAAAAGTGTTTGGGGACCCGGGTCCTGCCCCAGGGGACATGATTCAATGCAAAAAAAGTTTTAAAAACTGCCTTTTTTTCGGGAGCAGTGATTTTAATAATGCTTAAAGTGAAACAATAAAAGTGAAATATTCCTTTAAATTTCGTACCTAGGGGGTGTGTATATTATGCCTGTAAAGTCGCACTTGTTTCCCGTGCTTATAACTGCCCCTGCACAAAGTGTCATTTCTGAAGGAAAAAAAGTAATTTAACACTAACCCTGCCGCAAATTTAAAAAAAAATGTGTGGGGTTCCCCCCAAATATCCATACCAGGCCCTTCAGGTCTGGCATGGATTTTAAGGGGAACTCCACCCCAAATTTAAAAAAAAATGGCGTGGAGCTCCCCCAAAAATCCATACCAGACCCTTTATCCAAGCATGCAACCTGGCAGGCCGCAGGAAAAGAGGGAGGGATGAGAGAGCTACCCGCTCCCCTCCTGAACCGTACCTGGCCACATGCCCTCAACATTGGGAGGATGCTTTTGGGGTCTGTGACCCCTCAAAGCACCATGTCCCCATGTTGATGGGGACAAGGGCCTCATCCCCACAACCCTTGCCCGGTGGTTGTGGGGGTCTGCGGGCGGGGGGCTTATCGGAATCTGGAAGACCCCATTAAACAAAGGGGACCCCAGATCCCGCCCCCCCTATGTGAATTGGTAATGGGGTACATTGTACCCCTACCATTTCACAAAGAAAGTGTAACAAATTGTAAAAAAAAAACACAGACATCGTTGGGAAAGTCATTTATTAAAAAAAAAAAAAAAATACAAAAAACATTCAAGCAAGGAAATCCAGTGTCCCGCGGTGATCCGATGTCCAGTGCTGTCCACGCGAAACGTCATTGGCTGAGCCTGAGCTCTTATTCTACCTATTCCATTGCTCCTTCAGTGTAACTAGTGTGAGGGGGTTAGTTCGGCAGCGGGTGTGTGTGACCCCCTGGATGGGCTCCCCACACAAAAACAGGCCCAGCAGACGGAGGTTGTGGTTTTCAAGATCAAAAGGGTGCGGTTTATTTCTCTATTTACAGTGACAAAAACACAGCAAAGCAAAAAGAAACATAAACAAAATAAACCCTGGTCAGCTTGACCTCTGACTAAACATGCAGGTTTCCTAAACTAACAACTGGGGTCAGCCTGGTGCTGTCCTAGTCCCTAAGTCCCTGGTTTAGTAAATGTCCAAACAAATAGCCACACAGGCTTTGTCTCACCGCACAGGGGTTCACTCTCCCTAGACAGTCCACACAGGTCTGGGTCCAGGCATGAGCAAACACCTAATGAAGCTGGGAGTTTTTATAGAGGCCTTAAACGAGCTGACAAGCTTCAGCTGGTCTCATCAACTCCCTGCCTGCACGACGCCCAGCACTCTCCCTAGAGGTATGAATCATCCATGAGCCCACTAGCCTCAGCTGGGCTTCATCAACTCTCTCCCTAGTTGTATAAGTCGGCATAAAGCCTGAATCTGGGAGAAATATACCTACCCCCCTGGATGCAACCAGGTAACTTTACCTTCCTGCTGTCACATACCCCCCCCTCTTGTTTTAACCTTGGGGTTGGAACACCAGCAATCAGGCATTCATGTACTCGAGACAAAGCATCCACATTCCCCATTTGAACGCCAGGGCGATGCTTTACTGTGAAGTTGAATTCCTGTAGGGCCAGGAACCACCTATTTACTCTTCTATTTGTCTCCTTGTTTTGAGCCATCCACTTTAACGGAGCGTGATCCGTAACCATGTCAAAGTGCCTACCTAGCAGATAGTACCGAAGGGAATCTAGAGCCCACTTCACCGCTAAACACTCCTTTTCCCTTTCGTCAGGTTGGTTAGGGGCACAGCCTTAGAAGCAAAGTGGGGAATGAAGCGCTGATAATAACCCGCGATTCCCAGAAAGGCTCGTACCTGCTTCTTGCTGTTGGGACGTGGCCAACTCTGGATGGCCTCGACTTTGTTGAGTTGGGGTTTTATTACTCCCCTGCCAATGGTGTACCCAAGATATTTGGCCTCCTCCTGCCCAATGGTACACTTCTTGGGGTTAGCCGTAAACCCCGCTTCCCGGATAGAGTCTAGGACTGCTTGCACTTTTGGCAGATGTGAGGCCCAATCTGTGCTATGGACAATTACGTCATCCAGGTAAGCCGCAGCATACTTCCGATGGGGCCTCAGTATCTGGTCCATTTTCCGCTGGAATGTGGCCGGCGCATTCTGTAACCCGAACGGCATTCTCTTATATTGGAACGCCCCGTCTGGGGTTACAAATGCGGTTTTCTCTTTGGCCGACTTGGCCAGGGGAATTTGCCAATACCCTTTTGTGAGGTCAAGAGTCGTCATGTATCGGGCTGTTCCCAGCCGGTCGATCAACTCATCTATACGTGGCATGGGTTAGGTGTCAAATTTTGTAACTTTGTTCAACTGACGAAAATCGTTACAAAATCGCCAGCTCCCATCCGGTTTAGGCACCAACACAATGGGACTAGACCAATCACTTTGGGACTCCTCTATCACCCCTAAGTTCAGCATTTTCTGTACTTCCTCCCGTATTGCCTCCCGTCGGGCCTCTGGGATCCGATAGGGTTTTAACTTCACCCTTTCACCGGGCGGGGTAATAATATCATGCTCTACCCCAGATGTTTGTCCCGGCAGCTCAGAGAACACCTCCTTGTTGCGAAGCACAAACTCCTTAACCTCCTGTTGTTGGGGTTGTGACAAGGTGGCTGCTATTCCAACCTCCGGAATCACGCAACCAGTTTGAGCTGGTGACCAAGTTTCTGCGACTAGGGACTCTCTATCCCTCCAGGCTTTCAACAGATTAACGTGATAGATCTGTTCGGGCTTTCGCCTTCCTGGTTGTCTGACCTTGTAATTCACTTTGCTCACTTTTTCCATTATCTCGTAGGGGCCTTGCCATTTGGCAAGGAATTTACTTTCAACCGTAGGGACAAGTACCAATATCCTATCCCCCGGGGAAAAGGTACGGGTCTTGGCTCCACGGTTGTACACTCTCTGCTGTGCCAACTGCGCTTGGGCCAAATGTTCCTTCACGATGGGCATTACCTGTGCAATTCGATCTTGCATCAGGGCGACATGCTCAATCACACTCCTGTGGGGAGAACTCTCACTTTCCCAAGTTTCCTTGGCAATATCCAACAGCCCTCTTGGGTGTCTCCCATACAGTAACTCAAAGGGGGAGAATCCCGTAGAGGATTGGGGCACCTCCCTAATAGCAAACATCAAATAAGGAAGTAGACAGTCCCAATCCTTTCCATCTCTATCCACCACTTTCTTCAACATTTGTTTTAGGGTTTTGTTGAATCTTTCAACCAGCCCATCGGTTTGGGGGTGATACACAGACGTACGCAATTGCGTCACTTTGAACAATTTACACAGCTCTTTCATAACCCGGGACATAAAGGGTGTACCTTGGTCCGTAAGCAGTTCTTTACAAATACCCACCCGGCTAAAAACAAGAGATAGCTCTTTGGCTATGGTTTTGGCCGAGGTATTTCGGAGAGGGATCGCTTCTGGATAACGGGTGGCATAGTCCATTATAACTAATATGTACTGGTGCCCCCTAGCGGACTTGATTATAGGACCTACCAAATCCATTGCGATCCTCTCAAACGGGACCTCAATGATGGGTAGAGGGACCAGCGGGCTACGGAAATGTGGCATCGGGGCCGACCTCTGACACACAGGGCAGGAGGAACAATAATTTTCTATGTCCTTCCTCACCCCAGGCCAATAGAATCTCTGTAATACCCTCTCTCGGGTTTTCTCTGTCCCCAGATGACCTCCAAGAATGTGCCCATGGGCCAACTCCAACACCAACTTCCTGTAAGGTTTGGGCACCACAAGCTGCTCAACGGTTTCTTCTGCCCTTTTTGCCACCCGATACAGTAGGTCCTTCTCTACGCTGAAGTATGGGTAAGTGCAGGTATTATCTGGGTTCACTAACTCGCCATCTATTTCCACTACGTTTTCCCGTGCCTTTATTAGGGCGGGGTCTTTTAACTGTTCTGTGGCAAAATTTTCCCTGTGAACCTCAAGATCAGAAAACTCCACAGACGGTAGGTTTTCGTCTGAGGAGGTGGGCTCCTCTCCAGTTTCTTGAGTCTCGCCTGCCAATACTGACAAGGGAAATTCTGGAGAGTCCTCACCACTCTCAGAGGAGTTCTGGCTATCACCTTCCTGGTACATAGGGGCACCAGTGGGGGGCTCAGGATCATCCCACAGTTCCCAGAACTTCGGAAAATCCCTTCCCACAATGGCATCATGCGGTAATTGAGATACTAACCCCACTGGATGAGAGAGGGTACCTTTGGGGGTCTTGAAACACACTGTAGTCACTGGATACTCTCGGGTGTCCCCATGCACACAAATAACAGCTACCTTGCTATTCCCAGAGACCTCTGTTTTAACTAATTCAGCCTTTATCAGGGTCACAAGGCTACCTGAATCCAGTAATACCACAACATTTCTACCATTAATACACATTTTGCATAAATGTTTCTCAGTTCCCCGAATGGCAGTGCATGCGACTGTCGCACACAGCGACTGACGTCTGTCCGTCAGAAAGTCACATTGCATGGGTTCCTCCACAACCGGGCAATTTGCTGCAATATGTCCCGCTTGCCGGCAGCGGTAGCAAACAATCCTTTTGGCTGCCTCTTGAGCCCCCGACTTCCCAGGCTGTTCTCGCCAAACCCTGGGCAGAGCTCCCACCCTCTCACTCTCTCCACCCTCACCCCTTGGAATCATCTTATCCGCCCCTGGGGATGGTCTGGTCTTAGGGTGGAAAGTCCGAGAGTCTCTGGAAGAGGCCGTCAGGTTCTCTGCAGCCAAGTATCTCTCTACACGATCCACAAGTTTATCGGCCGTTTCTGGGTCTCCATGGCTTACCCACTTTTGAATGGCGGTAGGAAGAGCTCTCAAGAAACGATCCATCACAACACGTTCCACAATCTCCGGTGCGGACAAAGTCTCTGGCTGTAGCCACTTCCTGCTCAGGTGAATGAGATCATACATTTGAGACCTGGGGGGTTTTCCAAGCTGGAAAGTCCAGTTATGCACACGCTGAGCCCGGACAGCCAGGGTGACACCCAGCCTTGCCAATATTTCAGCTTTTAGCATCACATAGTCTTTTGCTTGGTCAGGCTCTAGGTCATAGTAAGCTTTCTGCGATTCACCAGTTAACAGAGGAGCCAGCAGTCCAGCCCACTGATCCTAAGGCCACTTTTCCCTTTCAGCAGTCCTTTCAAATGTGGTCAAAAACACCTCTGGATCATCTTCTCCAGTCATTTTTGTCAATAAACGACTCACCCCAAATGACGCGGTATTAGTGGGACGGCTTTCCTCACTGGTCTGCGGACGTTGCTGCATTACTGCTTCCATCTGTTGTTGTAGTCTCTGCTCTTGCTTCTGCAACAGGTCTATGAAGCGGGCCTCAGATTGCTGCTGGGCTTGTTGCTGAGCCTCCAGACTCTGTTGCAAAGTTGCAAGGCTCTGTTGATGAGCTTGCTGCTGGGCTGCAAGGCTCTGTTGATGAGCTTGCTGCTGGGCTGCGAAGCTCTGTTGTTGAGCTGCAAGGCTCTTTTGCAAACCTGCATTTGTCTGCTGTTGATTGGCATTTGCTAGAGCCAGCTGTTTCAGTATCTCCTCCATGCTGGCTTAAAAAACTGCCACTGGTTCTCCACCAACTGTGAGGGGGTTAGTTCGGCAGCGGGTGTGTGTGACCCTCTGGATGGGCTCCCCACACAAAAACAGGCCCAGCAGATGGAGGTTGTGGTTTTCAAGATCAAAAGGGTGCGGTTTATTTCTCTATTTACAGTGACAAAAACACAGCAAAGCAAAAAGAAACATAAACAAAATAAACCCTGGTCAGCTTGACCTCTGACTAAACATGCAGGTTTCCTAAACTAACAACTGGGGTCAGCCTGGTGCTGTCCTAGTCCCTAAGTCCCTGGTTTAGTAAATGTCCAAACAAATAGCCACACAGGCTTTGTCTCACCGCACAGGGGTTCACTCTCCCTAGACAGTCCACACAGGTCTGGGTCCAGGCATGAGCAAACACCTAATGAAGCTGGGAGTTTTTATAGAGGCCTTAAACGAGCTGACAAGCTTCAGCTGGTCTCATCAACTCCCTGCCTGCACGACGCCCAGCACTCTCCCTAGAGGTATGAATCATCCATGAGCCCACTAGCCTCAGCTGGGCTTCATCAACTCTCTCCCTAGTTGTATAAGTCGGCATAAAGCCTGAATCTGGGAGAAATATACCTACCCCCCTGGATGCAACCAGGTGACTTTACCTTCCTGCTGTCACACTAGGGATGAGCTTCGAGTTCGAGTCGAACTCATGTTGGACTCGAACATTGCCTGTTCGCCCGTTCGCCGAACAGCGAACAATTTAGGGTGTTCGCGGAAAATTCTAAAAGTCTATGGGAGAAATCTAAAGTGCTAATTTTAAAGGCTTATATGCAAGTTATTGTCATAAAAAGTGTTTGGGGACCCGGGTCCTGCCCCAGGGGACATGTATCAATGCAAAAAAAGTTTTAAAAACTGCCTTTTTTTTAGGAGCAGTGATTTTAACCACTTTGCGGCCGTCATATGACTAATGACGGCCGCAAAGTGGTTCTACAATGCCGGGAGGCCGTCTTTATACGGCCTCCGCTCCTCTGGCCACTGGGGGGCGCACGAGCGCCGCCGGCGGTGCGAACGCGTGCTGGCGCATCACTGAGATGCCGATGCGCGTGCCTGGCGGCCACGATGTCCGCCAGGTACCCGCGATTGGCCGGTACAGAGACAAGGACATGGATCTGTGTGTGTAAACACACAGATCCATGTCCTGTCAGGGAAAGAGGAGACTGATGCTGTGTCCCTTGTACATAGGGACACAGATCGGTCTCCTCCCCCAGTCAGTCCCCTCCCCCCACAGTAGCAATCACACATTAGGGAACATATTAACCCCTTCCTCGCCCCCTAGTGTTAACTCCTTCCCTGCCAGTCACATTTATACAGTAATCAGTTTTATAGCACTAATCGCTGTATAAATGTGAATGGTCCCAAAAATGGGTCAAAATTGTCCGATGTGTCCGCCACAATATCGCAGTCTTGACAAAAATCGCAGATCACCGCCATTACTAGTAAAAAAAAAATCAGAATTCTTTCCCCTATTTTGTAGACGCTATAACTTTTGCGCAAACCAATCACTATACGCTTATTGGGATTTTTTTAACCAAAAATATGTAGAATAATACGTATCGGCCTCAACTGAGGAAAAAATATTTTTTAAAAAAAAAAATTGGGATATTTATTATAGCAAAAATCCAAAAATATATATATTTTTTAAATTGTCGCTCTTTTTTTGTTTATAGCACAAAAAATAAAAACCGCAGAGGTGATCAATTACCACCAAAATAAATCTCTATTTGTGGGGAAAAAAGGACGTCAATTTTGTTTGCGAGCCACGTCGCACGTCCGCGCAATTGTCATTCAAAGCGACGCAGTGCCAAAAGCTGAAATTTCGCCTGGGCAGGAAGGGGGTTTATGTGCTAATGCACATAATTTAATGCTTAAAGTGAAAACAATAAACAATAAGTGAAACAATAAACAAAAGTGAAACAATAAAAGTGAAATATTCCTTTAGATTTCGTACCTAGGGTGTGTGTATAGTATGCCTGTAAAGTCGCGCTTGTTTCCCGTGCTTATAACTGCCCCTGCACAAAGTGTCATTTCTGAAGGAAAAAAAGTAATTTAACACTCACTCGCAGCTATAATGAATTGTCGGCTCCCGGCAATACATAGAAAAGTCATTGATAAAAAAAAAAAAATGTGTGGGGGTCCCTCCAAATTCAGTTACCAGGCCCTTCAGGTCTGGAATGGATATTAAGGGGAACCCTGCCGCAAATTTTAAAAAAAATGTGTGGGGTTCCCCCCAAATATCCATACCAGGCCCTGAGCGGACCTAATGGGGAACTTCCTCCGCAGTGTATTAAATGAATAGACCCACCCCTTCTAAAGTTCCCCATCAGGTCCGCTCAGCCAATGACGTAGGTGTAAGGCTAAGCGGACCAGATGCGGAACGTGAGAAGGGGCTGGTCTATTCATTTATTACACTGCAGAGGCAGTTCCCCATCAGGTCCGCTCAGCCAATGACATAGGCGGGGTCTGACATAGGAGGGGGCGGACCTGATGGGGAACTTCCTCCGCAGTGTAATAAATGAATAGAACCGCCCCTTCTCACGTTCCGCATCTGGTCCGCTTAGCCTTACACCTACGTCATTGGCTGAGCGGACCTGATGGGGAACTTTAGAAGGGGCGGGTCTATTTATTTATTACATTGGGGAGGAAGTTCCCCATCAGGTATGCTCAGGCTCAGCCAATGACGTTTCGTGTGGACAGCGCTGGACATCGGATCACCGCGGGACACTGATTTCATTGCTGGAATGTTTTTTTTTTTTTTTTTTTTTAATAAAGGACTTTCCCAACGGTGTCTGTGTTTTTTTTTACAATTTGTTACACTTTCTTTGTGAAATGGTAGGGGTACAATGTACCCCATTACCAATTCACATAGGTTGGGGCGGGATCTGGGGGTCCCCTTTGTTAAAGGGATCTTCCAGATTCTGATAAGCCCCCTGCCCGCAGACCCCCACAACCACTGGGCAAGGGTTGTGAGGATGAGGCCCTTGTCCCCATCAACATGGGGACATCCTCCCCATGTTGAGGGCATGTGGCCTGGTACGGTTCAGGAGGGGGGGCGCTCTCTCGTCCCCCCTCTTTTCCTGCGGCCTGCCAGGTTGCGTGCTCGGATAAAGGGTCTGGTATAGATTTTTGGTGGAACTCCACGCCATATTTTTTTTCATTTGGGGTGTAGTTCCCCTTAAAATCCATACCAGACCTGAAGGGCCTGGTATGGATATTTGGGGGAACCCCACACATTTTTTTTTTTGCAGCAGGGTTCCCCTTAATATCCATACCAGACCTGAAGGGCCTGGTAATTGAATTTGGGGGGACCCCCACGCATTTTTTTTTTTTTTACCAATGACTTTTCTATGTATTGCCGGGAGCCGACAATTCATTATAGCCACGAGTGAGTTTTAAATGACTTTTTTTCCTTCATAAATGACACTTTTTGGAGGGACAGTTCTAAGCACGAGAAACAAGTGCGACTTTACAGGCATACTATACACACACCCTAGGTACGAAATTTAAAGGAATATTTCACTTTGATTGTTTCACTTTAAGCATTATTAAAATCACTGCTTTAAAACTTTTTTTTGCAATGATACCTGTCCCCTGGGGCAGGACCCGGGTCCCCAAACACTTTTTAGGACGATAACTTGCATATTAGCCTTTATGTGAAAAAGAGGAAAACTGCGCTAAAGGCTAAAATTGTTAAATGGCGTGAGTGGCGTCACGGTTGTAGAAAGGGAGCTGCAACTGGCATGTAAACAAAAATACAAGGAGAAAATATGAAAAGAAAAAACAGTCGCGCTGTCCCGTGACCATTCAGTAATGATTGAAGGTAAACACCTATGAGTCAACCCAAAATTTGATTGACTATGATAGTGATTAACACAAATTATAAAAATGTACGGACATAGCATTAATAAAAGAAATTATTAACAAAACAAAAAATTATTAGTGAAAAAAACTTATTGTAGAGTCCATAAATGAGCAAACACAACAGTGTCCAAAAACAATTAGGTGTCTGTAACGCAAATTAGTAATCAAAACACCAGTGCTCTGTGAAGAAAGATTGTCCATGTAGTTAATGACATATCCAAAATGAAAGCGTGTAGATCCACCACCATTCAGTAGAAGTTTCCTCTTACGAGCTGGTGTTGATCCCCCGTAACAGAGGATCAGAAATCGCATGTAACCAGACCACTCTCCCCACCAATCAGCGGATGCAGATACGTTTGTTAGGCAATAACTCCCGATCAACAGACCATCTATCTATTTACTAATGCTAGCAGCATAAGTTTTAAACGTGGTCAATGTTGATTGAGACAGTGAAGTTCCACTTTAAGACACTTGCTGATGGTTTACATTAAATGGTTGACCAACTGCAAAGTCTTTGCTGCAGAAGAATAGACCCCAAGAAGAGATCAATATTCACGGATGACTTATACCCCAGCCAGGGTCTCTGTATTACTCGGTCAGATATCCCCGCTCCTTCAATAGGTGTGTCCTCAGTCAGTCTCACGGTATCATGATATACTCATGGCAAGAATGTATGAAGATAAAAATCACGTGTGAATAATGTGTAGCCGGCCGGCTCTCACAGCCCGTTCCTTCCGGGACCTTGCGTTAACGTTGTGGTGACGTCAGCACGCCGCTCCTCCCAATTCACCTATGCCAACTTTTATCCTCTTCGGATGAATCTGCTTTCAATTTGCAGCTGGTTCGCGATAACGCAGATCTGCGCTGTGAGCTTCCAAACTGGAGAAACGTCTTCGTGCTACAGCTGAAAGGGTCAAAGCTTTGGAGGGTGCGTTGAAGGAAGCCAAAGAGAATGCAATGCGAGACCGCAAGAGATACCAGCAGGAGGTGGACCGCATTAAGGAAGCTGTATTAGCCTTTATAATTAGCACTTTTGATTTTGAACGTTCGAGTCCATTGTATTTAATAGGCTTCTAAAGTTCGCGCAAACTTTCTGTCTGTTCGCAGGTTCTGGTGCGAACTGAACAGGGGGGTGTTCGGCTCAACCCTGATGCCGCGTACACACGATCATTTTTCCCATCGGGAAAAATGAATTTTTTTCTTTTGGACGAGAAAAACGACAGTGTGTGGGCTTTTTGTCATTTTTCCCGACGGGAAAAACGGCATTAATCACGACGAGAAAAATTAGAACATGCTCTAATTTTTTTCGTCGTGATTCCCGTCATTTTTTTCCACGCCAGTTTTCCCATAGGGAAACACTGCCGGGGAGTAGGGATGAGCCGAACACCCCCGGGTTTGGTTCGCACCAGAACCCGCGAACGGACCGAAAGTTTGCACGAACTTTAGAACCCTATTAAATACAATGGATGCGAACGTTCGAAATCTAAAGTGCTAATTATAATGACTATTATGCATGTTATTGTCCTAAAAAGGGTTTGGGAACCCGGGTTCTTCACCAGGGGACATGTATCAATGCAAAAAGAAGTTTTAAAAACGGCCGTTTTTCGGGAGCAGTCATTTTAATGATGCATAAAGTGAAAAAAAAAGTCAAATATTCCTTTAAATATCGTACCTGGGGGGTGTCTAAAGTATGCCTGTGAAGTGCCACGTGTTTCCCGTGTTTAGAACAAAATGACATTTCTAAAGGAAAAAAAAGCCATTTAAAACTGCTTGCGGCTTTAATGTCATGTCTGGTGCCGGTAATATGGATGAAAATCTTTGAGAAAAATGGCATAGATACCCCATCACCCCCCCCCCCCCACCCCAGCCCATTACCAGCCCCTTTGGGTCTTGTATGGATATTAAGGGGAACCCCGCACACAAAATAAAAAAGGCCCTATATACTCTGAACAGCCATATACAGGCGGTGCATACAAGACAGGGACTGTAGGTTTGTTCTTATGTAGAATCTGTTTGTAATTTTGAACAGGTACATTGTTTAAGTGTAGCTCCAGCCAAAAAATCTATTTTTAAGCTTTTTGGAAAACATAGGGAAGGGTTATCACCCCTGTAACATTTGTTTTGCTGTCTGTGCCCCTGTTCAGAACATTTCACCTCACTTTCCATCCCAAAGACAAATGTTTTTAAAAAGTGGGGTTTTTATTGAAACAAGGATTGGTGATAAAGCATCAGTAGAGAGGAGACACCTTTTTCCCATATTAACTCTTACAGGAGAGAATATCCCTTCCTAGGGGTAGATTTCCTCTCACTTCCTGTTGTCTCCTTCCGTTTGCAAGTAGGAGTCGTTTGTAAGTTGGATGTTTGAAAGTAGGGGCCTGCCCTATATACTCTGCTGAAATTTGCCCCTTACATGTTGGTGTTGCCACAACACTGTAAGCCCTCACAGTTACTCTTGGTGGGCGCATGAATGGGCCCTGTGTGAATTATTAGATCAAGAATTGTAATTGCATGCCCCTGTTGAACAGGGGCTGAAAAATTGGGCCTTTGGTGGTGATGGTGGTGGTGTTGACACAACACTGTAAGCCCTCACAGTTACTCTTGGTGGGCGCAGGAATGGGCCCTGCTGTGAATTATTAGATCAAGAATTGTAATTACATGCCCCTGTTAAACAGGGGCAGAAAAATTGGGCCTTAGGCCCTGGTGCCACAACACTGCAACCCCTCACAGATACTGTACTTGGAGCACAATAATGAGCCCTGTTGCAAAGTATTGCATCAAAAATTGTAATTACACGCCCCTGTTAAACAGGGGCTGAAAAATTGGGCCTTAGGCACTGCTGCTGGTGCCACGACACTGCAACCTCTCCCAGATACTCTAGTTGGTGTGCAGGAATGAGCCCTGCTGCAAAGCATTGCATAAAAAATTGTAATTACATACCCCTGTTAAACAGGGGCTGAAAAATTGGGCCTTAGGCACTGGTGGCGGCACCCAGAAATAAAAATGTTCTTCCAAGCTATCATCATCAATCGGATCATTGAGGAGGAGGAGGATAGTCAGTCAACATAACAGGACAGTCACTCAGCATCAGCATCAGTCTTGAAGGGATGTGACATTTGAAAATAAATTAGTCTGTTATATCAGCTTCAGGTGTTTGGTAGCTGGTGGTGATCCAAGACTGGTTCATCTTTATGAAGGTCAGTCGATCAACCGAGTCGGTGGACAGGCGCACCCTGTGATCCGTGACAAATCCTCCAGCAGCACTGAATGTGCGTTCTGAAAGAACGCTGGATGCAGGACAGGCCAGTAGCTCAATTGCATACTGTGCAAGCTCTGGCCAGTGATCCATCCTCAAGACCCAGTAAGCCAGAGGATTTTCGGTGGGGAAGGTGTCCAAGTCTGACCTTGCCCCTAGGTATTCCTGCACCATGTATATCAGACGCTGGCGATGGTTGCTGGAACCGATCGTACCTTGGGGCTGCGGACTAAAGAATTGTCGGAATGCATCGGTCAGACGGCCACCTTCCCCACCGCTCCTTCTTTGACTGACCGAAGCCTCAGCAACTCGTTGTCCTGGACCAGGAGTTTGTAACCTCCCAGTCTCTGGGAACGCGTTGCACAGACCTTTCTGCAAGGCCTCCCGGAGTTGTCTCATCCTCTGCTCCCTCTGCGACGGTAAGATAAGGTCCGCAACCTTACTCTTGTACCGTGGATCAAGGAGAGTGGCCAGCCAGTAATGGTCCCTCTCCTTGATCATCCGAAGAATACGAGGATCCTTCCGCAGACTTTGCAGGATCAGGGAGGCCATGCAGCGTAGGTTAGCTGAGGCATTCGGTCCGGAGTCCTCTGGGTCACTAAGGACGACATGATCCGCAGCCACCTCCTCCCAGCCACATACAAGTCCACGGGTTTCTTGGGACTGTAAATCATCCCTAAAAGACTGCTGCTGATGATGCTGAGTGCCAGGCTCCACCTCCATGCTGACACAATCCTCCTCCTCCTCCTCCTCCTCTTCCTGTGCGATGGGTGGGACAAAAGGAACACTGTCTGGGTAAAGGGGGCCTTGAGAGGCAAGGAAGTCCTCCTCTTCCTGCCTCTGTTCTGCCGCAAGTGCCCTGTCCATTATTCCACGCAGCGTATGTTCCAACAGGTGGACAAGAGGTACAGTGTCACTGATGCATGCACTGTCACTGCTCAACATCCTCGTGGCCTCCTCAAATGGTGCCAGGACAGTGCATGCATCCCTGATCATGCCCCACTGGCGTGGTGAAAAAAAAACGATCTCCCCTGACCCTGTCCTGGTGCCGTAGTCGCACAGGTACTCATTGATGGCCCTCTGCTGCGTGTGCAGCCGCTGCAACATGGCCAATGTTGAGTTCCACCTGGTGGGCATGTCACATATAAGGCGGTTCTTGGGCAGGTTCAACTCCTTTTGCAGCTCAGCCAGGCGAGCACTGGCATTATAAGATCTGCGGAAATGCACACAGACTTTCCTGGCCTGCCTCAGGACATCCTGTAAGCCAGGGTACCTGCCCAAGAAGCGCTGCACCACCAGGTTAAGGACGTGAGCCACACAGGGCACATGGGTCAGTTGTCCCTGTCGGAGGGCGGAGAGGAGGTTGGTGCCATTGTCGCAAACCACCATTCCTGGCTTAAGCTGGCATGGCGTCAACCACCTCTCGGTCTGCCCCTGCAGAGCAGACAGAACCTCTGCCCCAGTGTGGCTCTTGTCCCCCAAACACACCAGCGCAAGCACGGCATGGCATCTTTTTGCCTGCGTACTTGCGTAGCCCCTTGAACGCCTACGGAGCACCGCTGGTTCCGAGGACAAAGCACAGGAAGAGGCCGTGGAGGAAGAAGAAGAGGAGGGGGTGGAGGAGAGAGGTGTGTCACAACCAGTAGTAGCATTTTGGAGGCGTGGCTGCGGAACAACCTCCAACACTACTGCACCTTGTCCTGCATCCTTCCCAGCTGCCAAAAGAGTGACCCAATGGGCCGTGAAAGAAAGGTAACGTCCCTGTCCATGCCTGCTGGACCATGAGTCAGCGGTAATATGCACCTTACCGCTGACCGCCCTGTCCAGCGAGGCCAAGACATTGCCTTCCACATGCCGGTAGAGAGCCGGAATCACCTTCCGTGAGAAAAAGTGGCGTTTGGGAACCTGCCACTGAGGAACTGCACATTGCACAAACTCCCGGAAGGGGGTCGAGTCTACAAACTGAAAAGGCAGCAGTTGAAGTGCTAGCAATTTAGCCAAGCTAGCATTCAACCGCTGGGCATGTGGATGGCTGGGAGTGAACTTCTTTTGACGGTCCAGCAGCTGGGGCAGGGAAATTTGCCTGCTAGAATCGGACGTCAGTGTACTGCTAGCAGAGTGCCCGCAAGTACTTGGCTGTGACACACCTAATTCTACACCTTCATTCCTCTCAGTGCAGGTTTCAGAGAGGACTGAAGGTATAGTGGGGTTGGAGATCCCAGCTGATGCGGTGCAAGGAGAGGTCCGCTTTGTTCTTTTGTGTGGGTCTTTAAGGTAGGCTTGCCAACGAGCTGCATGGCAGGTCAACATATGTCTGGTCAAGCATGTGGTGCCCAAGCGGCTGATGTTTTGGCCACGCGATATACGCTTGAGACATATGTTGCAAACAGCAGCTGTGCGATCTGATGCACTCGACTCAAAAAAGGCCCACACCAAAGAACTTTTTGAATAACGGGCAGAGGCAGCGCCCTGCACAGGCGGAGCTCTGCGGTGTGATTCCGTTGGTGTGCTGCCCTTACGCTGGCCCCCCAAGGGCATCCTGCCTCATTGGAGATGTGCCTCCTCCTCATCCTCCTCCTCCTCCTCTCTCCTATTAGGCACCCACGTGGAGTCAGTGACCTCATCATCCCCTCCCTCCTCATCACTGGAGCCAATCTGGCAGTATGCTGCAGCTGCTGGAACATGACTGCCAGATTGGTGTCCTTCTTGAGCATCCCCTCTCTCTGCTCTCACGCTACTGCCTTCCTCTAGCTGGGTATCATCTAGGGTTGTCCCGATACTGATACTAGTATCGGTATCGGGACCGATACCAAGCATTTGCACAAGTACTTGTACTCGCGCAAATGCTCCCGATGCCCAGTCCGATACTTTGAGAGAGTGGGAGTGGGTGGAGAGCGGGGCGGGGAGCGGGGCGGAGACCAGAGCGGGGAGGATAGCGAGGCGGAGACCAGAGCAGAGCAGAGAGCAGAGGAATCTACAGGCGGGCAAGTAAATTTTTAATTTAATTGGTGACAGTTGCAACTTGCACACAAATGCTCCCGAATGAGTCCGACTGATGAGAGAGGGGGTGGAGAGGGGGTGGAGAGCGGGCGGAGAGCGGGAGGCGGAGAGTGGGATGACATGCACACACGTCTTTTCCTTCCTCCCTCCCCTGTTACGATCCAAAGGTCTCCTTGCCTGTCTTTGTGCTGGTCAGTGGTCACCCTCCTATTTTGCTGGATGTGCCCTGACTCTGTGCTCTGTGTCCTGTGCCCTGACTCTCCTGCCTGTTTTTTCGATGTTGGAGGGGGGGAGTTTAGATAAGCCATTAATTAACCACTAAGAATGGCGGCGGGGGGGGGCTCTCTCATGAATAAGAACTAACTATTCAGGTGGGCAGGATGTGAGCTCATCTTGGGGGGAGGGGGCTTCTTCCCTGGAATCACCTGAACTGCAGTGCCACCCACTGACAGCTATTCTGTATTGCACCTATAGTGCTTAAAGGGGAGTTCCAGCCTTTTTTTATGTTTAATAAAAGTCAGCAGCTACAAAAAGTGTAGCTGCTGGCTTTTAATAAATATACACTTACCTGTTCCACTGTCCAGCGATGCGCCGCTCCTCTCCCCCCTTCTCCGCCGGCGCCTCCATTCATAGTGTGGGCACCCGGCCGTGACAGCTTTCGGCTTCACGTCCGGGCACTCACTGCGCATTGGCGAACGGCGCAGCGCTCTCTGAGCGGACAGGCGATCGCCTGGGACCTGTCACGTCCCAGGTGATCACCTACAGGGAGGGGCCGCCACAGGGCGATATGACGTATCGCCTAGGCGACCACAGGGCGGAAGGAGGAAGTGGGACAGGAAGTCCCACTCCGACTGAAGACACCACTCCCCCCCAAAAAAAACCACATGCCAAATGTGGCATGTAAGGGGGCGAGGAGTAGATAAAGCGGAAGTTCCAAATTTGGGTGGAACTCCGCTTTAATAGAACTGTAAAATCCAGTCATTTAATGTGAAAAATTAGAGGTTCCTCAAGGTTGCCGGGTGTTTCTTCAGCAGTGATTAAATTCCAACTCGCAGATAATAAAATAGGAGCATTCTTCCCACTGACCACCAATGTAATGAGCATTCTTCTCACTGACCACCAATGTAATTCTTCCCACTGATCATCAATGTAAGGACTCATTCTTCACACTGACCACCAATATAAGGGGCATTCTTCCTTCTGACCACCAATGTAAGGGACATTCTTCTCACTGACCACCAATGTAATTCTTCCCACTGATCATCAATGTAAGGACTCATTCTTCCCAATGATCACCAATGTAAGGGGCATTCTTCCCACTGACCACCAATGTAAGGAGCATTTTTCACACTGACCACCAATGTAAGGAGCATTCTTCCCACTGATCACCAATGTAAGGACTGGAGCATTCTTCCTTCTGACCACCAATGTAAGGGGCATTCTTCCTTCTGACCACCAATGTAAGGAGCATTTTTTACACTGACCACCAATGTAAGGAGCATTCTTCCCACTGATCATCAATGTAAGGACTGGAGCATTCTTCCTTCTGACCACCAATGTAAGGGGCATTCTTCCCACTGACCACCCATGTAAGGAGCATTTTTCACACTGACCACCAATGTAAGGAGCATTCTTCCCACTGATCATCAATGTAAGGACTGGAGCATTCTTCCTTCTGACCACCAATGTAAGGGGCATTCTACCCACTGACCACCAATGTAAGGGGCATTCTTCCTTCTGACCACCAATGTAAGGAACATTCTTCCCACTGATCACCAATGTAAGGAACATTCTTCCCACTGATCAATGTAAGGAGCATTTTTCACACTGACCACCAATGTAAGGAGCATTCTTCCCACTGATCACCAATGTAAGGACTGGAGCATTCTTCCTTCTGACCACCAATGTAAGGGGCATTCTTCCTTCTGACCACCAATGTAAGGAGCATTTTTCACACTGACCACCAATGTAAGGAGCATTCTTCCCACTGATCATCAATGTAAGGACTGGAGCATTCTTCCTTCTGACCACCAATGTAAGGGGCATTCTTCCCACTGACCACCAATGTAAGGAGCATTTTTCACACTGACCACCAATGTAAGGAGCATTCTTCCCACTGATCATCAATGTAAGGACTGGAGCATTCTTCCTTCTGACCACCAATGTAAGGGGCATTCTACCCACTGACCACCAATGTAAGGGGCATTCTTCCTTCTGACCACCAATGTAAGGAACATTCTTCCCACTGATCACCAATGTAAGGAACATTCTTCCCACTGATCAATGTAAGGAGCATTTTTCACACTGACCACCAATGTAAGGAACATTCTTCCCACTGATCTCCAATGTAAGGGACATGGAGTCACTGTGGTGCCATTTAAGGAGGACTGGTTCTTCATATGGACTATTTATTTGCTCAGCCTCAAACCTTCATCATATACTGTACTTAATCTTTCATTTACTTGGCGCAGCTTTCCCCTTTTCCTGGAACCTAAGAAAGGCTTTTTTTTTTTTTTTAACAAAAAAATAAATAAAACACAGCAGTGATTAAATAAAATGAATACCACCAAAGAAGCTCTATTTGTGTGAAAAAAAATTATACCAAAAAAAAGTACGGTGTAGCATGACTGCGCATTGCGCAATTGTCACTCAAAGTGTGACAACGCTGAAAGCTGAAAATTGGCCTGGGCAGGAAGAGGGGGTGAGAGTGCCCGATATAGAAGTAATTAAACAATGGATGCTTAATTTTTTATTTTGCTTTTTTCACCCAAGGTCGCGCAAATTATCAGAGTTTTTCAGTGCACACTGCACAGACACCAGCAGAATGTCAGCTGTGTGGACGTATTTTAAAATTAATGAGGACAACCCACGGATGGCAGACTGCAAACTTTGTTCTGCAAAATTATCCAGAGGAGGTACAAAAATCAGCTCTTACAATACCAGTAATCTGATAAAACATTTGAAGCTAAAACATAAAATTTAACATGGAGAATTTACCGCCAGCACGAGCAGTAATACTCAGTAGACATGTGCATTCGTTTTCGTCCGAATGCATTTTCGTCCGAATTTCAGCTATTTTCGTTATCGTTTTAACAAACGAAAACGAAAGCACAGAATCCGAAAACCGAAAGATCCGACATAAACAAATGCTTTATTTTCGTTTTCGTTGCTACAACAGTTCGATATAGATAGGAGATTCGACGTGACGCTGACAATAACAATCTGTGTCTATCGAACCTGTGGTCGAATGTGCCTAACCTTAACTCTATTAGTCCAAGATTATTTTACATAGGAGAGAAAAGATTCGACATTATAGAGAGAAAAGATTCGACATAGGAGAGGAAAGATTCGACATAGGAGAGGAAAGATTCGACATAGGAGAGGAAAGATTCGACATAGGAGAGGAAAGATTCGACATAGGAGAGGAAAGATTCGACATAGGAGAGGAAAGATTCGACATAGGAGAGGAAAGATTCGACATAGGAGAGGAAAGATTCGACATAGGAGAGGAAAGATTCGACATAGGAGAGGAAAGATTCGACATAGGAGAGGAAAGATTCGACATAGGAGAGAAAAGATTCGACATAAGAGAGAAAAGATTTGACATTATAGAGAGAAAAGATTCGACATAGGAGAGAAAAGATTCGACATAGGAGAGGAAAGATTCGACATAGGAGAGGAAAGATTCGACATAGGAGATGAAAGATTCGACATAGGAGAGGAAAGATTCGACATAGGAGAGGAAAGATTCGACATAGGAGAGGAAAGATTCAACATAGGAGAGAAAAGATTCGACATAGGAGAGAAAAGATTTGACATTATAGAGAGAAAAGATTCGACATAGGAGAGAAAAGATTCGACATTATAGAGAGAAAAGATTCGACATTATAGAGAGAAAAGATTCGACATTATAGAGAGAAAAGATTCGACATAGAGAGAAAAGATCACTGCTTGTGGGCGGAACATTCGACCGGAAATGTATGATTGCAGAGTCGTACAGTTTCGCTGCTCCGTCGAATCTTCTTTGAACATTCGACAGACACCATAAGCCTTCAATGACAGATTCGACCTTAATTAATTCAGATTTTCGGACGAATGCAATTTCTAACGAAAAACGAAATAAATAAAAACTAATTTCGGGAGTAACTAAATAAATTTATTTTTTGGACGAAAACGAAATTCCGAAACGAAATATTTCAGTGTGCACATGTCTAATACTCAGCAGTCAACTTTGCAGCAAACTTTTGCCAGAAGAGAAAAGCTGTCAAGAGACAACCCCAGAGCTGTAAAGATAACAGAGGCGCTCACCCAATTTATTATTCTGGATGATCAACCGCTTTCAATTGTTGAGAACATGGGTTTTAAGAGATTTCTTAATGTGTTGGAGCCGAAGTATGACATTCCCAGTCGCCATTACATTACAGATGTCATCTTACCAAAGATCCACAGCACGGTTAAAACGCACATTACTATCATGTTGCAGAAGGACATAAAGGCAATTAGCTTCACCACAGACATCTGGAGCAGTAGTGTGAGTCCTCTCTCTCTCATCAGTTTAACGGCGCAGTGGATAGATGGCGAATTCTCGTTGCATCAGGTCATGCTCCATGCTACGAAATTTGAAGGCTCCCACACCGGTCAAGCAATAGCGAACATTCTTGAGGAAATGCTTCAGACTTGGGCGATTCCCAAAAGTTCTGTTCATGTTGTGGTCCGGGACAATGCTAAAAACATGGTAAAAGGTATGGAAGATGCTGGACTTCCTAGTATCTCATGTGTTGCACATACACTGCAGCTTGCTGTCTCAGAGGGACTTTTATCACAGCGCAGCATTGCAGATGCTGTGGGAGTCGGGCGCAGAATAATTGGCCACTTCAAGCACTCTAACCTGGCATACTCTCGGCTGCAGGACATCCAAATACAGCTTGGTCAGCCAGTAAGAAGTCTCCAGCAAGACGTGCAGACTCGTTGGAACAGCACATTTTACATGCTGAAGTCTCTATTTGAGCAGAAACGGGCCCTTGAAGTGTATGTGTCTGAGCTCCCTGCCACCATTACTGCAAACCAGTGGAATCTGATAGAGAAGTTGATCAATATCTTGGCTCCCTTTGAAGAGATGACTCGCCAAGTGAGTTGTTCAGATGCGTTTGCCTCTGATGTCATTCCTGCAGTCACAGTGTTGCAGAAAGTGTTATCAAAAGTGGATGACGACCATGGTATCAAAACAATGAAGAGCACTTTGCTTGCTGCTTTGCGGAAGCGCTTCTCTGATACTGAGCGAAACCCACTTTACTGTATCGCAACTTTACTCGATCCAAGGTAATGTTAATTTTTCTGCTATAAAATGTACATTTTTTCTTCACATAACGAATATGCTGCATTGATTTGATTCATGGTTTATTTTTTTCTTAATTCTAGGTATAAAGATAGATTTTTTTGTAATTCAGACACTTCCAGGGAGGCAAAATAAATGTTAATACTGGAACTGCAGCAAAACATTTCTGAAGAGACAATTGTGTCTGAGGAACATGAAGAACCAGCTTCCAAAAGACCTCACCGTGACCAGCCAGGTACCAGTCTGGACAGTGTATTTGCTGAAATTGCTGGTGAAGGTTCATCTACGTCTGAGAGCAGTGCTCCAAAAGCTGCTACTATACAGCTGGAAGCTTACCTGGGAGAGATCACTGTACCTCATTCAGAGAAACCCCTGAAGTACTGGGCAGTTCATAAAGTCAGATTTCCAACTCTGGCTAAAATGGCCCAAAAATTTCTTTCTGCCCCATGCAGTAGTGTGGAAAGTGAAAGACTGTTCAGCTTAGCATCTAACGTCCTTACTGATAGCAGAAACAGGCTTATGGCTGAACATGCAGAGATGCTTTTATTCCTTAAAAAGAACTTGCCACTAACTTTTGAGAAATAATAATTATATTAGCTATATTGCCTGTTAATCCAACCCATACTGTTCCCCATGATTAACAATGCACTGTTATGGTTGTTTACTGTTTTGCACTTTTGGTTGGTTGGTTTTACATTTGTTATTTATTGTTGTTATTAATATATTTTGATGTTGTAAAATATATATTTTTTGTATTTATCAACATGTTCTGTGAAAATTCTTTGAGTTTTTTTTATTACTGCGTGACAAGCAAATAAAACAGTTTTATTCTTTTATAATGTCTTGAGTTAGAGTTCTTCATAATTATAAAGAAGATATCATTAGTCTGTATTGTGGTTTGAAAACTGTCACATGACATTAAAAAAAAAGTATCGGTAATCGGTATCGGCGAGTACATGAAAAAAAGTATCGGTACTTGTACTCGGTCCTAAAAAAGTGGTATCGGGACAACCCTAGTATCATCATCAGACCCTTCGAAACGCTGGGCATCCTCCTGGAGCATGTACCCAACACTGTGCTCAAACAGTTCGGGGGACTCCTCAGGAGGACATGGTGGGTCTAGGGAAGGAGTGACTGATGTTGACATTGATACCAGGGATGAGGACGCTTTGGCAGCTGCTTTGCCAGTACCCTGAGCCTGGGTGAGAGAGGATGAGGGGGATGAGGAGGGCTTGGTCATCCACTCTACCAAGTCTTCGGCATTATGCGGCTCAACACCTCCAGCTGCCGAAAAGAAGGAGAAGCGTGTCCCATGGCCACGTGCTGATGGCGATGCACTGCGTCCACGACCAGCACTGTTGTCTCTAGACACAGAGCCTGCTTGCCCTCTTTTATTGGTTCCTGACTGTCTGCCTCTCCTTGTTTGCCTTCCAGACATTCTAATGGCCTGCAGGGAGATGGGAAAACCAGCAATAAGGCCTAGCTTCAGGAGTATATTTTGCAGGAATCACACTACGCCTGCTGTAAGTGCTGCAAATGCCTGTTGGTGTAACACACTAGGAAAACACAGCAATACGGCCTAGCTTCAGGAGTATATTTTGCAGGAATGACACTACGCCTGCTGTAAGTGCTGCAAATGCCTGTTGGTGTAACACACTAGGAAAACACAGCAATACGGCCTAGCTTCAGGAGTATATTTTGCAGGAATCACACTACGCCTGCTGTAAGTGCTGCAAATGCCTGGTAGTGTAACACACCAGGAAAACACAGCAATACGGGCTAGCTTCAGGTGTATAATGTGCAGGAGGCACACTACGTCCGCTGTAAGTGCTGCAAATGCCTGGTAGTGTAACACACCAGGAAAACACAGCAATATGGGCTAGCTTCAGGTGTATAATGTGCAGGAGGCACAGTACGTCCGCTGTAAGTGCTGCAAATGCCTGGTAGTGTAACACACCAGGAAAACACAGCAATATGGGCTAGCTTCAGGTGTATAATGTGCAGGAGGCACACTACGTTCGCTGTAAGTGCTGCAAATGCCTGGTAGTGTAACACACCAGGAAAACAGTAATACGGGCTAGCTTCAGGTGTATAATGTGCAAGAGGCACACTACGTCTGCTGTAAGTGCTGCAAATGCCTGGTAGTGTAACACACCAGGAAAACACAGCAATACGGGCTAGCTTCAGGTGTTTAATGTGCAGGAGGCACACTACGTCCGCTGTAAGTGCTGCAAATGCCTGGTAGTGTAACACACCAGGAAAACACAGTAATACGGGCTAGCTTCAGGTGTATAATGTGCAGGAGGCTTAGCAACAATGACACTGACACTGTCCCCTGCCTATCCTTCTCTCTCCCTGCACACAAGGTTTAGCAAAGAATATGACACTGACACTCTCCCTGCCTATCCTTCTCTCTCCCTACACACAAGGTTTAGCAAAGAATATGACACTGACACTCTCCCTGCCTATCTTTCTCTCTCCCTACACACAAGGTTTAGCAAAGAATATGACACTGAGGCCTCGTACACACGACCGATTTTCTCGTCGTAAAAAACACGTCGTTTTTTTCGATGAGATTTTTGTTAAGCTTGTCGATTTTCTCGTCAAGCTTTCTATGCGTACACACTGACATTTCCCAATTTCCTCGTTGTTCTCCACGCTCACGTCCAGCACGTACGACGGCACTATAAAGGGGAAGATCTTTTTTCTTGGCGCCACCCCTTGGGCTGCTTTTGCTGATCTCGTATTAGATCAAGAATTGTAATTGCATGCCCCTGTTGAACAGGGGCTGAAAAATTGGGCCTTTGGTGGTGATGGTGGTGGTGTTGACACAACACTGTAAGCCCTCACAGTTACTCTTGGTGGGCGCAGGAATGGGCCCTGCTGTGAATTATTAGATCAAGAATTGTAATTACATGCCCCTGTTAAACAGGGGCAGAAAAATTGGGCCTTAGGCCCTGGTGCCACAACACTGCAACCCCTCACAGATACTGTACTTGGAGCACAATAATGAGCCCTGTTGCAAAGTATTGCATCAAAAATTGTAATTACACGCCCCTGTTAAACAGGGGCTGAAAAATTGGGCCTTAGGCACTGCTGCTGGTGCCACGACACTGCAACCTCTCCCAGATACTCTAGTTGGTGTGCAGGAATGAGCCCTGCTGCAAAGCATTGCATAAACAATTGTAATTACATACCCCTGTTAATCAGGGGCTGAAAAATTGGGCCTTAGGCACTGGTGGCGGCACCCAGAAATAAAAATGTTCTTCCAAGCTATCATCATCAATCGGATCATTGAGGAGGAGGAGGATAGTCAGTCAACATAACAGGACAGTCACTCAGCATCAGCATCAGTCTTGAAGGGATGTGACATTTGAAAATAAATTAGTCTGTTATATCAGCTTCAGGTGTTTGGTAGCTGGTGGTGATCCAAGACTGGTTCATCTTTATGAAGGTCAGTCGATCAACCGAGTCGGTGGACAGGCGCACCCTGTGATCCGTGACAAATCCTCCAGCAGCACTGAATGTGCGTTCTGAAAGAACGCTGGATGCAGGACAGGCCAGTAGCTCAATTGCATACTGTGCAAGCTCTGGCCAGTGATCCATCCTCAAGACCCAGTAAGCCAGAGGATTTTCGGTGGGGAAGGTGTCCAAGTCTGACCTTGCCCCTAGGTATTCCTGCACCATGTATATCAGACGCTGGCGATGGTTGCTGGAACCGATCGTACCTTGGGGCTGCGGACTAAAGAATTGTCGGAATGCATCGGTCAGACGGCCACCTTCCCCACCGCTCCTTCTTTGACTGACCGAAGCCTCAGCAACTCGTTGTCCAGGACCAGGAGTTTGTAACCTCCCAGTCTCTGGGAACGCGTTGCACAGACCTTTCTGCAAGGCCTCCCGGAGTTGTCTCATCCTCTGCTCCCTCTGCGACGGTAAGATAAGGTCCGCAACCTTACTCTTGTACTGTGGATCAAGGAGAGTGGCCAGCCAGTAATGGTCCCTCTCCTTGATCATCCGAAGAATACGAGGATCCTTCCGCAGACTTTGCAGGATCAGGGAGGCCATGCAGCGTAGGTTAGCTGAGGCATTCGGTCCGGAGTCCTCTGGGTCACTAAGGACGACATGATCCGCATCCACCTCCTCCCAGCCACATACAAGTCCACGGGTTTCTTGGGACTGTAAATCATCCCTAAAAGACTGCTGCTGATGATGCTGAGTGCCAGGCTCCACCTCCATGCTGACACAATCCTCCTCCTCCTCCTCCTCCTCTTCCTGTGCGATGGGTGGGACAAAAGGAACACTGTCTGGGTAAAGGGGGCCTTGAGAGGCAAGGAAGTCCTCCTCTTCCTGCCTCTGTTCTGCCTCAAGTGCCCTGTCCATTATTCCACGCAGCGTATGTTCCAACAGGTGGACAAGAGGTACAGTGTCACTGATGCATGCACTGTCACTGCTCAACATCCTCGTGGCCTCCTCAAATGGTGCCAGGACAGTGCATGCATCCCTGATCATGCCCCACTGGCGTGGTGAAAAAAAAACGATCTCCCCTGACCCTGTCCTGGTGCCGTAGTCGCACAGGTACTCATTGATGGCCCTCTGCTGCGTGTGCAGCCGCTGCAACATGGCCAATGTTGAGTTCCACCTGGTGGGCATGTCACATATAAGGCGGTTCTTGGGCAGGTTCAACTCCTTTTGCAGCTCAGCCAGGCGAGCACTGGCATTATAAGATCTGCGGAAATGCACACAGACTTTCCTGGCCTGCCTCAGGACATCCTGTAAGCCAGGGTACCTGCCCAAGAAGCGCTGCACCACCAGGTTAAGGACGTGAGCCACACAGGGCACATGGGTCAGTTGTCCCTGTCGGAGGGCGGAGAGGAGGTTGGTGCCATTGTCGCAAACCACCATTCCTGGCTTAAGCTGGCATGGCGTCAACCACCTCTCGGCCTGCCTCTGCAGAGCAGACAGAACCTCTGCCCCAGTGTGGCTCTTGTCCCCCAAACACACCAGCGCAAGCACGGCATGGCATCTTTTTGCCTGCGTACTTGCGTAGCCCCTTGAACGCCTACGGAGCACCGCTGGTTCCGAGGACAAAGCACAGGAAGAGGCCGTGGAGGAAGAAGAAGAGGAGGGGGTGGAGGAGAGAGGTGTGTCACAACCAGTAGTAGCATTTTGGAGGCGTGGCTGCGGAACAACCTCCAACACTACTGCACCTTGTCCTGCATCCTTCCCAGCTGCCAAAAGAGTGACCCAATGGGCCATGAAAGAAAGGTAACGTCCCTGTCCATGCCTGCTGGACCATGAGTCAGCGGTAATATGCACCTTACCGCTGACCGCCCTGTCCAGCGAGGCCAAGACATTGCCTTCCACATGCCGGTAGAGAGCCAGAATCACCTTCCGTGAGAAAAAGTGGCGTTTGGGAACCTGCCACTGAGGAACTGCACATTGCACAAACTCCCGGAAGGGGGTCGAGTCTACAAACTGAAAAGGCAGCAGTTGAAGTGCTAGCAATTTAGCCAAGCTAGCATTCAACCGCTGGGCATGTGGATGGCTGGGAGTGAACTTCTTTCGACGGTCCAGCAGCTGGGGCAGGGAAATTTGCCTGCTAGAATCAGACGTCGGTGTACTGCTAGCAGAGTGCCCGCAAGTACTTGGCTGTGACACACCTAATTCTACACCTTCATTCCTCTCAGTGCAGGTTTCAGAGAGGACTGAAGGTATAGTGGGGTTGGAGATCCCAGCTGATGCGGTGCAAGGAGAGGTCCGCTTTGTTCTTTTGTGTGGGTCTTTAAGGTAGGCTTGCCAACGAGCTGCATGGCAGGTCAACATATGTCTGGTCAAGCATGTGGTGCCCAAGCGGCTGATGTTTTGGCCACGCGATATACGCTTGAGACATATGTTGCAAACAGCAGCTGTGCGATCTGATGCACTCGACTCAAAAAAGGCCCACACCAAAGAACTTTTTGAATAACGGGCAGAGGCAGCGCTCTGCACAGGCGGAGCTCTGCGGTGTGATTCCGTCGGTGTGCTGCCCTTACGCTGGCCCCCCAAGGGCATCCTGCCTCATTGGAGATGTGCCTCCTCCTCATCCTCCTCCTCCTCCTCTCTCCTATTAGGCACCCACGTGGAGTCAGTGACCTCATCATCCCCTCCCTCCTCATCACTGGAGCCAATCTGGCAGTATGCTGCAGCTGCTGGAACATGACTGCCAGATTGGTGTCCTTCTTGAGCATCCCCTCTCTCTGCTCTCACGCTACTGCCTTCCTCTAGCTGGGTATCATCTAGGGTTGTCCCGATACCGATACTAGTATCGGTATCGGGACCGATACCAAGCATTTGCACAAGTACTTGTACTCGCGCAAATGCTCCCGATGCCCAGTCCGATACTTTGAGAGAGTGGGAGTGGGTGGAGAGCGGGGCGGGGAGCGGGGCGGAGACCAGAGCGGGGAGGATAGCGAGGCGGAGACCAGAGCAGAGCGGAGAGCAGAGGAATCTACAGGCGGGCAAGTAAATTTTTAATTTAATTGGTGACAGTTGCAACTTGCACACAAATGCTCCCGAATGAGTCCGACTGATGAGAGAGGGGGTGGAGAGGGGGTGGAGAGCGGGCGGAGAGCGGGGGGCGGAGAGTGGGATGACATGCACACACGTCTTTTCCTTCCTCCCTCCCCTGTTACGATCCAAAGGTCTCCTTGCCTGTCTTTGTGCTGGTCAGTGGTCACCCTCCTATTTTGCTGGATGTGCCCTGACTCTGTGCTCTGTGTCCTGTGCCCTGACTCTCCTGCCTGTTTTTTCGATGTTGGAGGGGGGGAGTTTAGATAAGCCATTAATTAACCACTAAGAATGGCGGCGGGGGGGGCTCTCTCATGAATAAGAACTAACTATTCAGGTGGGCAGGATGTGAGCTCATCTTGGGGGGAGGGGAGGGGGCTTCTTCCCTGGAATCACCTGAACTGCAGTGCCACCCACTGACAGCTATTCTGTATTGCACCTATAGTGCTTAAAGGGGAGTTCCAGCCTTTTTTTATGTTTAATAAAAGTCAGCAGCTACAAAAAGTGTAGCTGCTGGCTTTTAATAAATATACACTTACCTGTTCCACTGTCCAGCGATGCGCCGCTCCTCTCCCCCCTTCTCCGCCGGCGCCTCCATTCATAGTGTGGGCACCCGGCCGTGACAGCTTTCGGCTTCACGGCCGGGCACTCACTGCGCATTGGCGAACGGCGCAGCGCTCTCTGAGTGGACAGGCGATCGCCTGGGACCTGTCACGTCCCAGGTGATCACCTACAGGGAGGGGCCGCCACAGGGCGATATGACGTATCGCCTAGGCGACCACAGGGCGGAAGGAGGAAGTGGGACAGGAAGTCCCACTCCGACTGAAGACACCACTCCCCCCCAAAAAAAACCACATGCCAAATGTGGCATGTAAGGGGGCGAGGAGTGGATAAAGCGGAAGTTCCAAATTTGGGTGGAACTCCGCTTTAATAGAACTGTAAAATCCAGTCATTTAATGTGAAAAATTAGAGGTTCCTCAAGGTTGCCGGGTGTTTCTTCAGCAGTGATTAAATTCCAACTCGCAGATAATAAAATAGGAGCATTCTTCCCACTGACCACCAATGTAATGAGCATTCTTCTCACTGACCACCAATGTAATTCTTCCCACTGATCATCAATGTAAGGACTCATTCTTCACACTGACCACCAATATAAGGGGCATTCTTCCTTCTGACCACCAATGTAAGGGACATTCTTCTCACTGACCACCAATGTAATTCTTCCCACTGATCATCAATGTAAGGACTCATTCTTCCCAATGATCACCAATGTAAGGGGCATTCTTCCCACTGACCACCAATGTAAGGAGCATTTTTCACACTGACCACCAATGTAAGGAGCATTCTTCCCACTGATCACCAATGTAAGGACTGGAGCATTCTTCCTTCTGAGCACCAATGTAAGGGGCATTCTTCCTTCTGACCACCAATGTAAGGAGCATTTTTCACACTGACCACCAATGTAAGGAGCATTCTTCCCACTGATCATCAATGTAAGGACTGGAGCATTCTTCCTTCTGACCACCAATGTAAGGGGCATTCTTCCCACTGACCACCCATGTAAGGAGCATTTTTCACACTGACCACCAATGTAAGGAGCATTCTTCCTTCTGACCACCAATGTAAGGGACATTCTACCCACTGACCACCAATGTAAGGGGCATTCTTCCTTCTGACCACCAATGTAAGGAACATTCTTCCCACTGATCACCAATGTAAGGAACATTCTTCCCACTGATCAATGTAAGGAGCATTTTTCACACTGACCACCAATGTAAGGAGCATTCTTCCCACTGATCACCAATGTAAGGACTGGAGCATTCTTCCTTCTGACCACCAATGTAAGGGGCATTCTTCCTTCTGACCACCAATGTAAGGAGCATTTTTCACACTGACCACCAATGTAAGGAGCATTCTTCCCACTGATCATCAATGTAAGGACTGGAGCATTCTTCCTTCTGACCACCAATGTAAGGGGCATTCTTCCCACTGACCACCAATGTAAGGAGCATTTTTCACACTGACCACCAATGTAAGGAGCATTCTTCCCACTGATCATCAATGTAAGGACTGGAGCATTCTTCCTTCTGACCACCAATGTAAGGGGCATTCTACCCACTGACCACCAATGTAAGGGGCATTCTTCCTTCTGACCACCAATGTAAGGAACATTCTTCCCACTGATCACCAATGTAAGGAACATTCTTCCCACTGATCAATGTAAGGAGCATTTTTCACACTGACCACCAATGTAAGGAACATTCTTCCCACTGATCTCCAATGTAAGGGACATGGAGTCACTGTGGTGCCATTTAAGGAGGACTGGTTCTTCATATGGACTATTTATTTGCTCAGCCTCAAACCTTCATCATATACTGTACTTAATCTTTCATTTACTTGGCGCAGCTTTCCCCTTTTCCTGGAACCTAAGAAAGGCTTTTTTTTTTTTTTTTAACAAAAAAATAAATAAAACACAGCAGTGATTAAATAAAATGAATACCACCAAAGAAGCTCTATTTGTGTGAAAAAAAATTATACCAAAAAAAGTACGGTGTAGCATGACTGCGCATTGCGCAATTGTCACTCAAAGTGTGACAACGCTGAAAGCTGAAAATTGGCCTGGGCAGGAAGAGGGGGTGAGAGTGCCCGATATAGAAGTAATTAAACAATGGATGCTTAATTTTTTATTTTGCTTTTTTCACCCAAGGTCGCGCAAATTATCAGAGTTTTTCAGTGCACACTGCACAGACACCAGCAGAATGTCAGCTGTGTGGACGTATTTTAAAATTAATGAGGACAACCCACGGATGGCAGACTGCAAACTTTGTTCTGCAAAATTATCCAGAGGAGGTACAAAAATCAGCTCTTACAATACCAGTAATCTGATAAAACATTTGAAGCTAAAACATAAAATTTAACATGGAGAATTTACCGCCAGCACGAGCAGTAATACTCAGCAGTCAACTTTGCAGCAAACTTTTGCCAGAAGAGAAAAGCTGTCAAGAGACAACCCCAGAGCTGTAAAGATAACAGAGGCGCTCACCCAATTTATTATTCTGGATGATCAACCGCTTTCAATTGTTGAGAACATGGGTTTTAAGAGATTTCTTAATGTGTTGGAGCCGAAGTATGACATTCCCAGTCGCCATTACATTACAGATGTCATCTTACCAAAGATCCACAGCACAGTTAAAACGCACATTACTATCATGTTGCAGAAGGACATAAAGGCAATTAGCTTCACCACAGACATCTGGAGCAGTAGTGTGAGTCCTCTCTCTCTCATCAGTTTAACGGCGCAGTGGATAGATGGCGAATTCTCGTTGCATCAGGTCATGCTCCATGCTACGAAATTTGAAGGCTCCCACACCGGTCAAGCAATAGCGAACATTCTTGAGGAAATGCTTCAGACTTGGGCGATTCCCAAAAGTTCTGTTCATGTTGTGGTCCGGGACAATGCTAAAAACATGGTAAAAGGTATGGAAGATGCTGGACTTCCTAGTATCTCATGTGTTGCACATACACTGCAGCTTGCTGTCTCAGAGGGACTTTTTTCACAGCGCAGCATTGCAGATGCTGTGGGAGTCGGGCGCAGAATAATTGGCCACTTCAAGCACTCTAACCTGGCATACTCTCGGCTGCAGGACATCCAAATACAGCTTGGTCAGCCAGTAAGAAGTCTCCAGCAAGACGTGCAGACTCGTTGGAACAGCACATTTTACATGCTGAAGTCTCTATTTGAGCAGAAACGGGCCCTTGAAGTGTATGTGTCTGAGCTCCCTGCCACCATTACTGCAAACCAGTGGAATCTGATAGAGAAGTTGATCAATATCTTGGCTCCCTTTGAAGAGATGACTCGCCAAGTGAGTTGTTCAGATGCGTTTGCCTCTGATGTCATTCCTGCAGTCACAGTGTTGCAGAAAGTGTTATCAAAAGTGGATGACGACCATGGCATCAAAACAATGAAGAGCACTTTGCTTGCTGCTTTGCGGAAGCGCTTCTCTGATACTGAGCGAAACCCACTTTACTGTATCGCAACTTTACTCGATCCAAGGTAATGTTAATTTTTCTGCTATAAAATGTACATTTTTTCTTCACATAACGAATATGCTGCATTGATTTGATTCATGGTTTATTTTTTTCTTAATTCTAGGTATAAAGATAGATTTTTTTGTAATTCAGACACTTCCAGGGAGGCAAAATAAATGTTAATACTGGAACTGCAGCAAAACATTTCTGAAGAGACAATTGTGTCTGAGGAACATGAAGAACCAGCTTCCAAAAGACCTCACCGTGACCAGCCAGGTACCAGTCTGGACAGTGTATTTGCTGAAATTGCTGGTGAAGGTTCATCTACGTCTGAGAGCAGTGCTCCAAAAGCTGCTACTATACAGCTGGAAGCTTACCTGGGAGAGATCACTGTACCTCGTTCAGAGAAACCCCTGAAGTACTGGGCAGTTCATAAAGTCAGATTTCCAACTCTGGCTAAAATGGCCCAAAAATTTCTTTCTGCCCCATGCAGTAGTGTGGAAAGTGAAAGACTGTTCAGCTTAGCGTCTAACGTCCTTACTGATAGCAGAAACAGGCTTATGGCTGAACATGCAGAGATGCTTTTATTCCTTAAAAAGAACTTGCCACTAACTTTTGAGAAATAATAATTCTATTAGCTATATTGCCTGTTAATCCAACCCATACTGTTCCCCATGATTAACAATGCACTGTTATGGTTGTTTACTGTTTTGCACTTTTGGTTGGTTGGTTTTACATTTGTTATTTATTGTTGTTATTAATATATTTTGATGTTGTAAAATATATATTTTTTGTATTTATCAACATGTTCTGTGAAAATTCTTTGAGTTTTTTTTATTACTGCGTGACAAGCAAATAAAACAGTTTTATTCTTTTATAATGTCTTGAGTTAGAGTTCTTCATAATTATAAAGAAGATATCATTAGTCTGTATTGTGGATTGAAAACTGTCACATGACATTAAAAAAAAAGTATCGGTAATCGGTATCGGCGAGTACATGAAAAAAAGTATCGGTACTTGTACTCGGTCCTAAAAAAGTGGTATCGGGACAACCCTAGTATCATCATCAGACCCTTCGAAACGCTGGGCATCCTCCTGGAGCATGTACCCAACACTGTGCTCAAACAGTTCGGGGGACTCCTCAGGAGGACATGGTGGGTCTAGGGAAGGAGTGACTGATGATGACATTGATACCAGGGATGAGGACGCTTTGGCAGCTGCTTTGCCAGTACCCTGAGCCTGGGTGAGAGAGGATGAGGGGGATGAGGAGGGCTTGGTCATCCACTCTACCAAGTCTTCGGCATTATGCGGCTCAACACCTCCAGCTGCCAAAAAGAAGGAGAAGCGTGTCCCATGGCCACGTGCTGATGGCGATGCACTGCGTCCACGACCAGCACTGTTGTCTCTAGACACAGAGCCTGCTTGCCCTCTTTTATTGGTTCCTGACTGTCTGCCTCTCCTTGTTTGCCTTCCAGACATTCTAATGGCCTGCAGGGAGATGGGAAAACCAGCAATAAGGCCTAGCTTCAGGAGTATATTTTGCAGGAATCACACTACGCCTGCTGTAAGTGCTGCAAATGCCTGTTGGTGTAACACACTAGGAAAACACAGCAATACGGCCTAGCTTCAGGAGTATATTTTGCAGGAATGACACTACGCCTGCTGTAAGTGCTGCAAATGCCTGTTGGTGCAACACACTAGGAAAACACAGCAATACGGCCTAGCTTCAGGAGTATATTTTGCAGGAATCACACTACGCCTGCTGTAAGTGCTGCAAATGCCTGGTAGTGTAACACACCAGGAAAACACAGCAATACGGGCTAGCTTCAGGTGTATAATGTGCAGGAGGCACACTACGTCCGCTGTAAGTGCTGCAAATGCCTGGTAGTGTAACACACCAGGAAAACACAGCAATATGGGCTAGCTTCAGGTGTATAATGTGCAGGAGGCACACTACGTCCGCTGTAAGTGCTGCAAATGCCTGGTAGTGTAACACACCAGGAAAACACAGCAATATGGGCTAGCTTCAGGTGTATAATGTGCAGGAGGCACACTACGTTCGCTGTAAGTGCTGCAAATGCCTGGTAGTGTAACACACCAGGAAAACAGTAATACGGGCTAGCTTCAGGTGTATAATGTGCAAGAGGCACACTACGTCTGCTGTAAGTGCTGCAAATGCCTGGTAGTGTAACACACCAGGAAAACACAGCAATACGGGCTAGCTTCAGGTGTTTAATGTGCAGGAGGCACACTACGTCCGCTGTAAGTGCTGCAAATGCCTGGTAGTGTAACACACCAGGAAAACACAGCAATACGGGCTAGCTTCAGGTGTATAATGTGCAGGAGGCTTAGCAACAATGACACTGACACTGTCCCCTGCCTATCCTTCTCTCTCCCTGCACACAAGGTTTAGCAAAGAATATGACACTGACACTCTCCCTGCCTATCCTTCTCTCTCCCTACACACAAGGTTTATCAAAGAATATGACACTGACACTCTCCCTGCCTATCCTTCTCTCTCCCTACACACAAGGTTTAGCAAAGAATATGACACTGAGGCCTCGTACACACGACCGATTTTCTCGTCGTAAAAAACACGTCGTTTTTTTCGATGAGATTTTTGTTAAGCTTGTCGATTTTCTCGTCAAGCTTTCTATGCGTACACACTGACATTTCCCAATTTCCTCGTTGTTCTCCGCGCTCACGTCCAGCACGTACGACGGCACTATAAAGGGGAAGATCTTTTTTCTTGGTGCCACCCCTTGGGCTGCTTTTGCTGATCTCGTGTTACCGCGTGTGAAGTAAAAGTTTGGGAAGAGACGATTCACGCTTTTCAGTCTTCGTACTTTTCAGATCGTTTTCTGCGGTTCAGTTTGTGCTTGTGGGTTCGTATCTTGACTTTCAGGGCGTCTAGGCAGGTCGTATCTGTTTTACAGTGCGTTCTTGCCTGTTCGTTTCTGTTTTTCAGTTCGTTATTCATAGGCCTTGCTGTTCTAAAGTGCGTTCTGTTCTGTACGTTCTGATAAGACGACCGTTTCTTATTAGCCATGTCGCCTGGACGTTCTCGTCGTCGAGTTCGTGCTGTGCGTGCGCTTGGTGTTGGTCTGCTTGTTTTGGACCAAGACCAGTCCATGAATGGTGTGAGGAGGAGTTCATGGACCAAGAATGGGTTGCTCCAGCGGGACCAATTCTGCCATATGCCTCTGCTGCGGGAGATCGTCGAGAATAATCCTGAGGACTACAGGAATTTTCTGCGGATGTCTGACCCCGTATTTCAGGAACTGTTGGCTTTGGTGTCCCCCTATATTACCAGGCAGGACACCGTTATGCGGGAAGCCATCAGTGCTGAGCAGAGGCTCAACGCCACGTTACGTTACCTGGCGACAGGGAGAAGTCTTCAGGACTTGAAGTTCACCACAGGCATCTCCCCCCAGGCTCTGGGCCTCATAATCCCAGACACCTGTTCTGCTATTATACAAGTCCTGCAGGAGGACTATATTAGGGTAAGTTTTCTCCATTAACATCACATTTTATGTATTACATGTATGCTAATGTATTGTATTTCTTTCATCCTTCCCTAATTACCATGATTGTAATATGCTGAGAATGTCCCCTTTGTCCCCATGCATGCTGGAAGCTTTAGATTGCCCCTTTTTTCTCCTCCATAAATATTTCCCTTCACTAACTTTTCCAGCAGGGGCGCCTGTTGCTCCAAATGTTTGGGGGTCCCACCCCAATTTATGAACTAAACTTCCTCCTTTTTTGCTCAGGTGCCTATTAAACGCCCCCAGTTGTCCCCTCTAATGCAGCCATTTGGTTCCCTCCAATGCAGCCATTTTCCCCCCAGCCCTGCACTTACCTTCTTGTGGTCAGCGCCATCCTTCTTCTGTCCTTGATGCCTTCTCCTTCCCTTGATGTTGCATCAGCCAATCATGTTACCATTAAACAGACTTGGTGAACATGATTGGCAGAGCAGCCTGCCAGTGTTTCCCCAAGGAATGCCCCCCCCCCCTGCGTCCCCTATTTTACTTTTCGGAAGCCAATTACATCCCTCAGGTTGTAATGTGCAAGACTATTTTACTACCTGTTTCTGCTATGCAATTTGAACCCCCTAAATGCCGCAATTATTCATATGTCGGTCGCTAAACAAGAGGCCATCCACCTGAATAGTGGGCGGCATAGGCAATACATAGGTTAATGCAGAGAAGAGGGTGTTCAATTACCGGCTGGCCAGGGGCCGAAGAGTTGTCGAAAATGCCTTTGGCATAATGGCCAGCCGGTTCCGCCTTTTTATGACTTCAATACACTTGGCGGACTACAAAATAAACTATGTTGTATTATGCTGCTGTGTGCTACACAACTTTCTGAGCCAAAAATCAAATTCCTAATATGGCCTCAGTTTTGCCAGAGGCTGGACTTTCCCCTGCAAATCCCCTGCCGGGCCTGGAATCTGCCCGTCCTGGCTTGCCCTCCCAAAATGCCCGTGAGGTTCGGGACAAATACATGGAGTATTTCACGGGTAGGGGGGCAATTCCTATGCCAGCCTATGTCTAAGGATCCCAATAAAAAGCTTGTTTAAACCTTTAATTATTTGTTCTTTCCTGTCTCCTAGTTTGTCTTTGTGCATTTGTAGTGCCAAGTGTATTTTACTTTAAGACGTACATGGATATCCCCTGATGGCAGATAGCACATGTTGACACACTGTGTGCAGATTCAATTTTTGGCTGGTTTGATTGTCCAAAAAATTTGAAAAGTTGCAAAAACAAACATGTAAAAACAAATGTGTTTGGATGGCTTATTGAATTCTCCCCAAAACATCGAGAATGTCTTTAAATGTTTGTTCCATCACATGGATTCTTTGTTTAATAAGGTCCAGTTCCGTGCTACATTCCATCACTTGCTAGATGAGGCGGAGGGCACTGTCAGCAGAGAACCGTGTACTATCCTTCACAACATTTATATCCCCTAAAAACAAAAAACAAAAGGTATTATAACTCTGCAGGCCTACATCTCTTACCTGAAGCTGTGGTGACAGATACTGACCTGTTGTGGTGACCAGATCCACAACGTCATCCACCCCTCCTTCCTGCACTTCTCCTTCCTCCACCTCAACTTCCTGCACATCTTTCAGTTGTGGGTCTTTGGGAGTTTGGGGTTGCTTGGAAGTTGTGGGGTGCATGTGCTCCCTGGAGTGTCCTCCTCCCAGTCTTCTCTCCCCTATGAGAAGCAAACAAAAGGTCAATTTATCACACTGTAAATCTCAATGTTAAAATAAAAACAGGCTAAATTGATTGGAAGTGTGGTACAAGTGTGTGTTTGGGCGGAATTTAAAGAAGAATGCATTATTTATGACCAAGAATATGCTTAGTATTCACCTTTGGATGTAATTTATTTGACATGGAGGCACCACAAAAATTCTCGTATGCACCTGTGTGGGACACCCAAAAAAGGCGGGTCTGGTGGCCCACACTATAGTGCTCCAAAGTACAGATGTGGAAGCAGCTGCTGAGTGTCCTCTCCTTTACACTGATAAAAGTTTGCATTTCATTCTCTTTACAAACACATCATCTAGACGAAAAAATACGCCACAATTTTGGAGCAAAAATGGCAGATGTATAATTACTTTTGTGGCTCTAAAATAAGCCAAAACCGTGGATAGTGGCCGAACGAAGTGTCGGTAACGTAACGAACGATTACTGTGCCCAACCAAGTTCAAAATATTACATTTTGGAAGCGAGTCCAATATGAGAAACCAAAATAAAGAGCAACATGTCAGTTTAGAAAGAGATTAATATCAGAAAAGTCTACATTTTACTTACGTTTAGCGAGCATTCTCTTTATGCTCCTCAACTGCTCTGGCTCCCTCAGTTTGAGGTCTGACCACCTCTTTCTGAGCTGCTCATTTGAGCGTTTCACCCCGAAATTCGCCTTCAGACTCTTCACGACTTTAGTGAGGATTTTGGCCTTCCTTCTATTTGGTTTGCTATACGGCCCATGCTTGGCATCATAATCAGCCTTGAGCAAGATGTCCACCATCTCCGCCATCTCCGCCAAAGACATATTCGATGCCTTGAATCTCCTCCTTGATCGTGACGTTTCCTCGGTCTCCGGGCTTGTCTCCTCCTCGTTAGTTGCGGAATTATCAGACACCTGCTGTAACTCCGCCATATCTGTCTGCGCGCCGAAAGAGAAGGGGCGGGGAAAAGATGTTAGTTAGAACGTCATGGGCGGGCGACGTGTGTGGAGTGACGTGTTCGTATTTTGACGCATGCGTGGTGTGTATATAGCAAACACACATGTGACTATAGTACGTTCGGTGTGCGGAGAGAGGAGTTCAAGTGACGGACGTGCGAACGAAGGTATGTGATTTTGTGACTTGTACAAATTGTTGGCCTATACTGTCTTGAGAATGTTGGAGGATATATATGGTGACTAGCATGTTAAGACTGTTTGCCTCACATTAGTTATATATAATTTATTTAACTTGCAGATACAATATGAATGTCTTTATAAGCGACAAGGATTTCCTGGCGGAATTTATTGACCGGGTAAGGGAGCTGCCCGCTCTGTGGGAGACGAAAAACCCCATCCACAAAAAAAGAGGGGTGAGAAAAGCAGCGCTGGAGATGCTGCTCCCATTTGTGCATACCAAGGTGCCCACAGCCACAGCAAAACAAGTGGACACTAAAATTGGGAGCTTGAGAGGTACCTACAGGACTGAACGCTCTAAGGTGCTGGCTTCTCAGAGGTCAGGAGCAGCAGCAGATGATGTGTATGTCCCGTTTTTGTGGTACTACAACAGGATGTCCTTCCTGGATGACCACATTGACACAAGGCCATCACTCTCCACTCTTCCCCCCCAGACTTCCCTGCAGCCAACCTGAGCCTTCTCTGGAGCAAGAGGAGGCAGCCATCCTGGATGATCCTGATTTGGCCATCTGGAGCCAGGTATAGTATTTTTCGAAAATGTATTGGGATAAACTTAATGTTTGACAAATATGTCAAGATGACAAACATAAACTATTTTGGATTGCACAAGTGAAATCAAGATCTGTAGACATTATTCTGCACTTAATTGGGTGCTAAATAGTCAATCTGATGTAGTGGTAAATTTAAAGCAAGGATTTATGGATTTACATTCTAATTGCTTCAATCAGGATTACAAAGTTTGATGCAAAGATTAAACGAACATATTAAACTATGTCCCTTTTTCATACACAGGATGAAATCAGCCAGGGGGAGGGTCTGGAAACTGTCAGGCAGGAGGAGGAAGGGCCCAGTGGCAGCCAGGAGGTGGCAGGGCCCAGTGGCAGACAGGAGGTGGCAGGGCAAAGGAGAAGCACCAGATCCCAGGTGCCTCCCATCCGGCTTCACAAAAGAGGCAGGAGGGACAGGAGCACGAGTGAGGCAGCAATGGCCCTTATTCGTGAGGCCCATGCCACCCTCCAGGAGCCCACATCCCCTGAAGAGGCCATTGCCGGCCTAGTGGAGGCTAAGCTCAAGGTGATGAGCATGGAGCAACGCCTCCTATGCGAGCCCCTGCTCATCACCTTGCTCAACAAGGGGGTGATGGAGAAAATTACCCCCAATACCGCCATATGTGAGGTGGCACAACTGACCCAACCTCAACCTCCACCTCCCCCTTCTTCTTCTGCCCCACCCCCTTCTGCTACCCCTCCCCCTTCTTCTTCTGCCCCACCCCCTTCTGCTACACCTCCCCCTTCTTCTGCCCCACCCCCTTCTGCTACACCTCCACCTTCTTCTTCTGCCCCACCCCCTTCTGCTACACCTCCCCCTTCTTCTTCTGCCCCACCCCCTTCTGCTACACCTCCACCTTCTTCTTCTGCCCCACCCCCTTCTGCTACACCTCCACCTTCTTCTTCTGCCCCAGCCCCTTCTGCTACATCTCCTCCTCCTCCTCCTGACAGGAGTACCCCTCCAGTGGGCCAGCCTCCAGCCAAACGAAGAAGGAAGGCTGCAGGGAAGGCTTCAGGGAAGATTGCAGGGAAGGTTGACAGGAAGAAGAGGAAGTGATGGCCTTGCTTCATTGTGGTCGGACAGAAGGCAGCCTGTTGTAGTACCACAGACTTGGGACATATATCTCACCTGCTGCTGTTCCTGACCTCTGGGAGGCCAGCATCAGATTGTGTTCAGAAATGTTGGCCTTCTCAAGCTCCCAATTTTAGTGTCCACACAGGGTTGCTGTGTGCTCTGGGGTCCCTGGGATGCACAAATGGCAGCAGGTTCTCCAGCGCTGCCTTCTCTTTATTTTATTTTTAAACATTAATAAATGTGATTTTTGTTTACGTTCATACTTGACTATGTGTATTTGTAAAAATTAAAAATCTAGCTTTGGAGTAAGCAGATACATTTGACTGACAAAAAAAGGGACAGATAACAACCCCCCAAAAGAATAACTAAATCTGATTATCAAAAAAACATGGTGGGAAATTTAACTAATATAGAGTCCAAAATTAAATGGGAGATCACTACCAAAACATTGCGAAATTATAATTAACATCATTTTTAAAAATATTACCATTTAAATTATTCCTAAAACTTGCACGATATAATACACATAAATCTCCTTAAGAGCAGCATGAAAAAGGTTAAAAAATAAGTCATAACTCTGTGTGAATATCAGCAGCAAAAGAAGGTCACTCGTTTTGATTAATGTAACATTCTAACGAAGATTTCAAGGTAGAACATTTAAACGATGCAATATTTTTGAGCGTGACGAATGTGCTCTCTCCATTACGAAGGCTTGTTTTACCAGAAGATGCGCTCCCGTCTCATAGTTGCTTGTGAGCATGCGTGCTTTTGGAAGAGTCGTAAAAGCATACACACGAACCATTTTCTCGTCACAAAACAGCCCGACGAGAAACACGACGAGGAAATCTGGAATACAGAGCAGGTTCTCTATTTTCTCGTCGAGATTCTCGGCAAATTTCTCGTCGTAAAACCATACACACGAACATTTTTCTCGACAAAAAAGCTCTCGCGGCACATTTCTTGCCGGTTTTGGACGAGAAACTCGGTCGTGTGTACGAGGCTTGACACTCTCCCTGCCTATCCTTCTCCCTCCCTACACACAAGGTTTAGCAAAGAATATGACACTGACACTCTCCCTGCCTATCCTTCTCTTTCCCTGCTCCGGAACACACTACACGAGGCCGCCGCACTGGCGGCCTTTTATAGTGTGGGGCGTGTACTAAACCCCCTCAGCTATAATTGGCCACAGGCATCCTGCCTGTGGCCAATCATTGCTCTCCTCATTGCCGGCGCTGTGATTGGCCAAGCATGCAGGGTCACAGTGCATGCTTGGCCAATCACAGCGCCGGGATTGCACTGCGATGGCGCAGTGTATTGTGGTCCGTTCGCGTCACTCAAATTTGGCGCGAACGGCCCAAATCGTTCATTGTTCGCCGAACGATCGAACAGCCGATGTTCGAGTCGAACGTATGTTCGACTCGAACACCGAGCTCATCCCTACCGGGGTGCCTACACACAATCGTTTTTTTCGACCAAGAAAAAAAATGTCATTTTAAACGGCCGTGTGTAGGGGAACAAGCTGTTCCTCGTTTTTCACGTCGATTTTCTCGACGGTGTTTTCACAGTCGAAAAAATCGATCGTGTGTACACGGCATAAGTGTAACTTACAACTCTACTTCCTCCTTCCCTCTTCCTTTCTCTCTTGGGATCCCCCAAAATTCTGTTCTTGGACCTCTCCTTTTCTCAATCTAAACATCCTCCCTGGGTCAGTTGATTGCCTCCCATGGCTTTCAATATCATCTCTATGCGGACGACACCCAAATCTACCTCTCCACCCCCAACTCATGCCATCTGTCTCCTCACACATCACCAACTTACTAACAGATATATCAGCCTGGATGTCACATCACTTCCTCAAACTCAACCTATCCAAAACTGAGCTCATGATATTTCCTTCCCCACATGCCACTTCCCCTGATTTCTCTGTCAAAATCAACAGCTCAACTATCAACCCGTCCCCCCCATGCCAAGGTCCTAGGTGTAATCCTGAACTCTGAACTATCTTTTCGGCCCGAAATCCAATCGCTGTCCAAAGCTTGCCGCCTCAACCTCCGCAACATCACCAAGCTACACCCCTTCCTAACCAATGTCACCACAAAGCTTCTAATCCACTCCCTGGTCATCTCTCGCCTTGACTATTGCAACTCTCTCCTCATTGGCTTACCTTTAAATAGGCTATCCCCTTCAGTCCATGAAGAACGCTGCTACCAGGCTCATACCTTACAAACCGCTCTGCGTCTTCTACCCCTCTCTGCCAATACCTCCATTGGCTGCCACTCAACCAATGAATCAAATTAAAGATACTAACAGTAACTTACAAAGTCATCCACAACCTGGCCCCCAGCTACATCTCTAACTCGGTCTCAAAATACCAACTAAATCATCCTCTTCTCTCCTCCCAAGAATTCCTGCTTTCTAGCTCCCTTGTCACCACATCCCATGCTCACTTTCAGGACTTCTCCGAGCCTCTCCCATCCTCATGAATGCTCGACCCCAATCTGTCCGACTATCTCCTACTTTGTTTACTTTCAGACGATCCCTGAAAACTCATCTTTTCAGAGAAGCCTATCTGGCCCCCACCTAACAACTGTACATTTATTTTCCTTATCAGCACATCCCCCACAGTTATTACCTCTTGTATCTCTTGACCATGCCTCTAAGATTGTGAGATCTAATGAGCAGGGCCCTCTGATTACTACTGTATTAAAGTGTATTGTATTTGTACTGTCTACCCTCAAGTTGTAAAGTGCTGTGTAAACTGTCTGCACTATATAAATCCTGTATAATAATAATAATAATAATAATAATAAGTGAATGTTGGAAGGCACTTTGGAGTGAAAATTTATAATTTTTGAAGGAATCATGTGGTGGTGAAAATTTTGAGACTATTTACTTTTGGACTTCGTTTAAGAGGAGTTTGTCAGTGCATTTACCATTGTATTGTTATTGTACACCAAGCATATTTATATACATGTTTTTTTACTTAGATTATTGTTATACTTGTATTTTTGTATAAACATTGTGATTCATAAGGATATTCAGCACTGTAATTTCTACGTTTTTAGGGGATTTTGGTTCAGCGCATAAGGATATTTTTTACAGCTATTGATTTCCAGTTTGCACAAATTTTACTGCAGTGTAACCATACTGATACCATTGTAATTTGATGGATATCATGTTTATTAGCTACCAGTTATCCACTGACAGCAGAGCTCTGCTAGGAGTATAGATTAATCAGAATTTCTCGGACTGCATAATTCTGGAAAGCTAGCCCTTGGAGCCTGCTAAGAAAACAGCGGGCAGTGTGATAATTTCATCACTGTGGTCATGACACCACTATAAAATCAGCCAGCTTGGTAATATTTACTTAACTTGATGAAGAAAGGAAGATGCGCCAAACTAAGTGCAGTATAACAGGCTTTAATGGCAAATTGGATAAAAGACAGCCAAATGGCTACTCACAGGGTGCAGGACAAAATAAGGCATGTAAGGGGTTAATGGTGGTCCGGTGTCATCTGAGGCGGTCCTCGGGGGAGATGTAGGTCCCAGATGAGAGGATGGCTGAAGGCAGGATGAGAGGAAGGCTGGAGGCAGGTTGGCGGTGTCAGCAGAGGAAGTCAAAGCATCTGAGCCGGAAGTGATGTAATAATTCCTATACCGCAGAAACAGCCAGGAGACAACCAGGAAGCTGCGCATCAGCGTGCAGCTTCAGCGTGGAGCGCAACGTGCCGTCAGACCGGAAGTGACGTGGAGAAGAGAACGGACCAATGGGATGACGCGTTTCACAGCATCCGCTGTTTCATCAGATCCATGGAGATCATTGTCATAGGTGGGTGTAATATAGTAGAGAGACATGTCGTGATTGGTTAAAAGCATACTGGCAATAGTAAATAGGCATTGTGATTGGTTGAGAGGGGAATATGAGGAATATAATGACACAGAGTAATGTGAAAGATATATGGGGGAAGAAGTGACTGGCATAGAATATTTCTGTACGGAAATTTTATGGGGGAACAATATAGAGAAAATTAATAGAGGATGAATAATAACTATATGGAAATAAGGAAAATTAAAATGAAAATGAATATAAATGATTATAAATGATTTTCCTCCCCCTTTCCACATCTTTCCCCCTTTCCTTCTCCTACACTATTCCTTTTTATCTTAATCTTATTATATATATATATATATATATATATATATATATATATATATATTTTTTCATTTTTATTATCATCTCTATTTTTATTTTTATTTTTATTATTATTATTATTTTTATTTTTATATTTATTTATTTTTATTTTTATTTTTATTTAATTTTATTTAATTCTATTTTTATTTATCTTCATCTTTATTTTTATTTTTATTTTTATTATTTTTTATTTTTATTTTTATCTTTATTTTTATTTTTATCTTTATTTCCATTTTTCATTTTCATTATTTTTCATTATTTTTCTATATAGTTTTTTGCTTTTGCTTTTTCTTTTCCTCCCCCCCCCCTTCCTCCCCTTCCCTATTTATACTACTATATAATTTTATATATATATATATATATATACATATATATATATATATATATATATATATATATATATATATATATATATATTTATAATTTATTCCTCTCCTTTTTCTCCAATTTGTTTCCCCACAAAATCTCCATATAGATAATTACACCAGCATCATCCTAATCCATATATGCTTTTTCCCCATCACAGCGCCGCTCTCCCCCATACAATCATTTATAATAATTTATATTCATTTTCATAAAAATTTTCCTTATTTCGGTATAGTTATTATTCATCCTCTATTAATTTTCTCTATATTGTTCCCCCATAAAATTTCTGTACAGAAATATTCTATGCCAGTCACTTCTTCCGCCATATATCTTTCACATTACTCCGTGTCATTATATTCCTCATATTCCCCTCTCAACCAATCACAATGCCTATGTACTATTGTCAGTATGCTTTTAACCAATCACGACATGTCTCTCTACTATATTACACCCACCTATGACAATGATCTCCATGGATCTGATGAAACAGCGGATGCTGTGAAACGCGTCATCCCATTGGTCCGTTCTCTTCTCCATGTCACTTCCGGTCTGACGGCACGTTGCGCTCCACGCTGAAGCGCATGCTGATGTGCAGCTTCCTGGTTGTCTCCTGGCTGTTTCTGCGGTATAGGAATTATCACATCACTCCCGGCTCAGATGCTTTTACTTCCTCTGCTGACACCACCAACCTGCCTCCAGCCTTCCTTTCATCCTGCCTTCAGCCAACCTCTCTCCTGGGATCTACATCTCCCCCGAGGACCGCCTCAGATGACACCGGACCACCATTAACCCCTTACATTCCTTATATTGTCCTGCACCCTGTGAGTAGCCATTTGGCTGTCTTTTATCCAATTTGCCATTAAAGCCTGTTATACTGCACTTAGTTTGGCGCACCTTCCTTTCTTCATCATGTTTTACAGAGCCTGCTTCTGCTTATGGTAGCTGCCGCTGGTGCTTGCATCATTATTGACACTCACTGACAATTTGATTTTATGCTCTGCCAAGAACCTTATTTGCGCCATTTTTTCTTTTTTCTTTTTTACTTTTTTCTTTTTTCTTTTTTAATATTTACTTAACTGCAGTGGATAAAAAGGGAAGCCACAAATTTAGCTATGCAGTCTGGCAACAAGTTTTGTGCATTTGGCTATTTCTTATGCCCCATACACACAATCGTTTTTCTTGTCATTTTTTTTTCTTGCCGTTTTTCACGTCGTTTTTTTTCATGTTTCCTCTCAAGCCTGTCTTGCGTACACACGATCATTTAAAAAAACGATCAAGCAAAGCGCAGTGACGTATACCACGTACGACGGCACTATAAAGGGGAAGTTCCACTCGAATGGCGCCACCCTTCATGTTAGTAAAGTTTGTTGAGCAACGATTCGCGCTTTTCAGCCTCGTGCTTTTCAGTCCGTTGCTGCGTGACGAATGTGCTATCTCCATTACGAACGCTAGTTTTACCAGAACGAGCGCTCCCGTCTCATACTTGATTCTGAGCATGCGCATTTTTTTTCACCTCGTAAAAGCATACACACTATCGTTTTTCACGTCGTTAAAAAAAACGACATGAAAAACGACGTGAAAAAAGAGAGCATGTTCGAAATTTTTAATGGCCGTTTTTCACGTCGTTAAAATTGCTCTGGAGCCTACACACGATCATTTTTAATGGCCATTTTTAAAAATGGCATTTTTAACGGCATGAAAAACGATCGTGTGTATGGGGCATTACAGTTTAGTTTTAACTTGTGCAAATTGCCTGAATGCAGCATCATCTGCTTGTGTTTTAGTGTAAGCTCAGAAAGGTAGTATAAACTGCACCTGTAATCAAAAATCTGTTATTTTTAAGTAACTAACAGCGAGCTTGTCTAAACCAAAATCGATGAATTCTCTGCTAAGGTCCAAAACATATACAGTAAATGACCACACAACTTGATGTGCACAGTCTTGACCTTGTCTTCTAAATGTTTTGTTTTTACCTATCTATCCAATCAAAACTTCTGACTTTCCAATCACAACCTTCTTACTTGTAACATCTCTACCACACACCCTTTCATGCCTATTTTGTAACCTGATTGTTTTTGCAGAGATTTACACAATGCAGACCACAGTCTTTTAACAGAATCTTTTGTTTTCACCATGTCTCCCCTTTCTAACCCCCTTACTGACCTAGCTGTCTCCAACTATAATAACAAACTATCATCCAATGTGCAAGTGTTTTCTCCCACCACATTGAAATGTACTTGCCCTGTCACTCTTAATGTTTGGCACTCTTGTCAAAAACATTTGTGTAAAGATGTATATGCAGATTGTTTATTAAAAAAGACAACAGCAATTTAAATAAAAAGAAAATGAAACTAATTCCCAGGAATTAATGACTAGGTCAAATATGCACTGAATGCACCACGTGCACCTACTCTATATGTCAACTCATATAAATGGTGTCCAGTTGTAATATAGCGCGGGACATCACTGATAATTTAAACAGTTCATACAAACAGCTAGACAATCATTCCCAAAATACCCTGTAACCAATGTGCTCAGCTATCAGGGAAAATATCAGTGCATTCTCAACCTCTGTTGTAGCTTAGCTTCTAATGAACAAGCCCCTAGCATTCATGCGGGGCTCCATGGGGCGGTACAAAGTGCTGCTACAATTCCTGCCTCTTCCACCCCCCTGTTTCTGGGTAGTTAGTTTGCTCCGGGTGATGGCAGGATTCAGAGCGGCATAGCAACGGCCCCCGATTGGCTGATTCGGGCAGGATTGAGCCGGGCAGTGGTTTTAAAAGCCGGCGGCTTTCCCGCTCCATCTCACAGCCTGAGGGGATGCCACAGAAGCAGGAACTGTGCTGCTGCAGTCAGTGTACCTGTCAGTATGGAAGAGCTGCTGTGTCGCCTCATCACCAAAGCCGAGAGCCATGGGGGGGGTGGAGTGGCTGAGGAGGTGTTTAGAAGAGGAGGCTGTCCCTCCAGTGGCAGTGTCTGCGGAGATGGAGCATGCTCAGTCTCAGCCGGTAGAAGCTGCTCCCCCTGCTGTTCAGAAAAGAGCTCCAAGAGGTAACAGGGGAAAGAGGTTGAGAAGTGAAGATTCTCCCTCTTCTCCTGTAAAAGTGAATGTGAAGCAGGTAAGGTCACGCTCTTGTCACAGTGCAAGAAGTGGATCACTTCAGCCAGCAGCTGCGGGCTGTTCTAGTGAGGTGACAGTGTCTGGGCAGCCTGTCAGCGTGGACCGCAGTCATGGTGAGAGAAATGATTTAAACTTAATTGAATTAGGTAAAGTAGTTGGTTCTTTAGCCAATGTACTTGCTAAAATAAATGAATCTAATATTGGTACTGTTTGGAATGGCGGTGGCTCTAGTGGTATGTTTATGTCTGATAATACTGTTTTTTCACAGGGTAACCCCACTATTCCATTAAGTATTAACCCTTTGAATGCAAGGGTCTCTATGATGGATAAATTACCTGTTAATGATTTTAATACAGTTGTTTCCTTGTCTTCTTCTTCTTCCTCACTAAACTCTTTACCTGTAAAATTTCTGGTTTCTGAAACATGCCTTAAAGAGGTCCTTCCTTGTGAACTGTCCCCTCTGGGTTTCCATTTGACTATGGCGGTGAAAGGAAAAATTTGGCGAGGGGAATTTATAGACATACTCAGTGGCGGCTGGTGCTCAAATTTTTTGGGGGGGCGCAAACAAACTGAAAAAAAAATAATCATCAATTGCCGCCACTGTGCCCATTAAACGCAGCCACTGTGCCCAAACGCCACTAGTTTTTCCCCAAATGCAGCCAGTTTCCCCCCCATATGCAGCCAGTTTCTCCCCCATATGCAGCCAGTTTCTCCCCCATAATACAGCCAGTTTCTCCCCCATATGCAGCCAGTTTCTCCCCCATAATACAGCCAGTTTATCCCCCATAATACAGCCAGTTTCTCCCACATAATACAGCCAGTTTCTCCCCCATAATACAGCCAGTTTCTCTCCCATATGCAGCCAGTTTCTCCCCATAATACAGCCAGTTTGTACCCCATATGCAGCCAGTTTGTCCCCCATATGCAGCCAGTTTCTCCCCCATATGCAGCCAGTTTCTCCCCCATAATACAGCCAGTTTCTCCCCCATAATACAGCCAGTTTCTCCCCCATAATGCAGCCAGTTTCTCCCCCATAATACAGCCAGTTTCTCCCCCATAATACAGCCAGTTTCTCCCCCATAATACAGCCAGTTTGTCCCCCATATGCAGCCAGTTTGTCCCCCATAATACAGCCAGTTTCTCCCCCATAATACAGCCAGTTTCTCCCCATAATACAGCCAGTTTCTCCCCCATATGCAGCCAGTTTGTCCCCCATAATACAGCCAGTTTGTCCCCCATAATACAGCCAGTTTCTCCCCCATAATATAGCCAGTTTCTCCCCCAAATGCAGCCAGTTTCCCCCCCATAATACAGCCAGTTTCTCCCCCATAATACAGCTAGTTTCTCCCCCATATGCAGCCAGTTTCTCCCCCATAATACAGCCAGTTTCTCCCCCATATGCAGCCAGTTTCTCCCCCATATGCAGCCAGTTTCTCCCCCATATGCAGCCAGTTTCTCCCCCATAATACAGCCAGTTTCTCCCCCATAATACAGCCAGTTTCTCCCCCATATGCAGCCAGTTTCTCCCCCATAATACAGCCAGTTTCTCCCCTCAGCGCCGTCCTTCTTCCATCCTCGATGTCTTCTCTTCTCCCGCCCTCAATGTCACTTCAGCCAATCAGGTTACTGGTAACCAGACCCGGTGAACCTGATTGGCCAGGGAACGCACCCCTGTGCGTCCTCTCATTAGATATTTAGAAGCTGATTACAGCCCTCAGGCTGTAGTCGGGAAGCCTATCAGAGCCTGCTGGCTATGATAGGCACTTCTAAAGGCCAATCAGACGCTGTGATTCAGATGGCCGGCGCTCAAGGGGCCGGCCATCTGAATAGTGGGCGGCAGCAATACATAGGTTCATGCAATGCATGAACCTATGTATTGTTGTGAGTGACGGCCGGGCGCAGAAGCGAGCGGTAGCAGCGCTTCTGCGCCCACTATGGTCGCGCCGCCATGTGTGAAAAAAAGACATTAAAAAAAAAAAAAAACAACTCTTAAAGGGCCGTTTTTTTTTTTTTGGTGACCACAGGAGGGGGGGGGGGGGGGGGCGGCGCCCGGGCGCCCCCTATGGACGGGCCGCCACTGGACATACTATCCTTGCTTCCTTCCTCTAAAGAATTTTTGTTGAAATCTGAGAAAAGAATAGATGACAGGTCTGAGGAAGATAGGAGGAGGGCAATTCCTCTGTCTTTTCAGAATTGGCTTCAAGCCTTTGGCATCTCATGGTTCAGCTAAGATGAGAGCTTCAGGCAGAAGCTTTCAGTCCATCCTTCCCTCCGTTGGGGGGTCAAAGATGTAGGGTTGTGGCTGAATCAGATGCTGCCGCAAAGGCAACAATACACTCAGAGGCCACAAACTACAACTAGTTCTCAGTCTAATTTTCGTAAGGGAATATGCTTCGCTTTTAATGATTCCCAATGTAGATTCTTATCCAATTGCAGGTATAAGCACGAATGCTCATTCTGCGTGGGTGCGCACTCAGCATCCCGCTGTTTCAAAAAATCCGCCGCTGCAGTCCATTCAAGGGACACTAATGCGAAAGGCATGGATGCCAGTGGAACTGTCAGAAATGCAGTTTTGGCTAGATCAATACCCAGACCGCAAGTTGGCGGACCTTCTATATGAAGGCTTCAAATTTGTTTTTTTGGTCCCTTCTTTTTTAGGTCAAGGTTACGTCCCGGTTAAAAATTGACGTTCAGTTCTTTTAAACCCAGATATAGTGAGAGAATTTTTTTTGAAAGAACTACGAGAAGGTAGAATAGCCGGTCCTTTTTCCTCTCCCCCCTTTTTTAAAGGTTTATTCCCCTCTCCCCCTTTTTGAATTTTCGTTTATCTCCTCTAGGCCTGGTCCCCAAAAAAGAGACAGGCTCTTTTTGTTTAATCCGCCATTTATCATTTCCTCATGGTAATTCCTTGAATGATGAAATAGCAGATTTTGAGTCATCTGTGTCATATTCATCTTTTAATGAGGCTTTAGCTTTGTTGAAACAATTTGGCAAGTCATCTCTTATGGAAAAAGCAGACATAAAATCTGCATTTCGTCTCTTACCAGTTCATCCAATAGGTTTTAATTCCCTGGGTTTTTATTTTGAAGATCACTTTTATTTTGACAAGTGCTTGCCCATGGGTTTTTCCAAGTCATGTAGTTATTTTTAGGCTTTTTCAAAATTTATACAGTGGGTTTTATCACAAAATTCCAATCTGGGTGGCGTCACCCATTATTTAGATGATTTTTTGTTTATTGGCCCACCCGGAGTTCAAGTTTGTTCTGAGATGATGGATTGTTTTTTCAACATCTGCAGATCACTTGGTATCCCCATAGCCCATGAAAAAACAATGGGTCCGGTGACGGTGATCGAATTCCTGGGCATAACAATCGATTCAGTTGCCATGGAATTCCGTTTTCCGATGTCCAAAATCTTGAGAATGAGATTACTAATTTCTAACTTTCTGGCCAGAAGAAAGGTGCTTTTGCGCGAGGTTCAGTCCTTACTGGGACTCTTCGCTTTTGCATCTAGGGTAATCCCGGTGGCCAGAGTCTTTTCTTGTAGATTTGCTTTGGCCACTAAAGGGTTGAAAAATCCTCTTTCCCATGTTTCTATTACACGTCCCATTAAGGAGGATTTGAGGGTCTGGGATCAATTCCTGTTAAATTTTAATGGAAGTACGGTATGGCAGAGTGATTTCCTTGAAGACCTAGATATCCGCCTGTTTACAGACGCATTATGTTTGGTTGGTTTTGGCACTTTCCTGGACGGTCATTGGTGCGCTGACAGATGGAGGTCGCCAGATATTATCCGTAACCTGGTCTTGCTAGAGTTATTCCCGGTGGTGGTGGCTATTACCATTTGGCATAAACATTTTGAGAACAAACGGGTAATCCTTCACACGGATAATAAAGGAGTGTTTTTTGACATTAATTGTCTTTCATCAAAATCCAAAATAGTTGTACAATTACTTTGTTTTTTGGTGCTGCAATGCATGACTTTTATTATTTGGCTAAAGGCAAAACATATCCCTGGGTTTACTAATGAGATTGCCAATTCTTTATCTCGTTCGTAGTTCCAGAGGTTTCGGTTACTCGCTCAAGAGGCGGATCAAGAAGGATTGTCATGCCCAGATTCTCTCTGGGGCCTGATCTGCAATTAATGGAGGTGAACATAAGGAATTCTATTGCCCCTAAGACTTGGGAAGAATATTCTCAATCCTGGTCTAGGTGGTGTAACTTTTGTGCAGAAGCTAATCTTTCAGTTAGTTCGGTGGATGCATATACAGCTTTATGCTTTGTTTCCTCCTTAATTAAAGATAATCTCAGTCCCGCCTCAGTGCATAAGATTTTAGCCGCTGTTTCATTTTTTCAATAAATTTCTGGTTTTCCCATTCTCTCTTCCTTTTTTCCGGTTAAGCAAGCAATGAAGGGTTTCAGAAGGTCTGTCCCAGCGGTTGACAATAGACGGCCCATTTCTTCTGAATTATTGCTTAAACTGATGTCCATGTTGGAATTAGTTTGTTTTTCTCCATTTGAGACTTCTTTGTTCAGAGCGGTTTTTGTCATAGCATTCTTTGGTGCTTTTTAGAGTGGGGGAGCTTACGGCACCTAATAAGTTTCCAGCATCTTTTTTAGAGTTTTCAGATATCAAAGTTAACGAAGACTCGATTAAGATTTTTCTCCGTAGCTCTAAGATGGACCAATTAGGGAAGGGTCATTGGATAACCCTTTACAGAGCTCCTGTTCAGAGCATTTGCCCAGTTTTCAGAGTCTCGCAATATCTTTCCATTCGCCCCGTTTGTCCAAATTCGTTTTTTTATTCACAATAATTTGTCTCCTTTGACAAGATTCCAGTTTTCATCTGTCCTGTCTTCCTGCCTTAAAAAACGTAATCTTTCTGGTTTTCACTTTTCCTCGCATTCCTTCAGGATAGGTGCGGCTACTGAGGCCAGCCTTCTTGGTTTTTCTAATGAAGGTCTTAAAAAATTGGGGCGTCGGGATAGTAATAGATTTAAGTTGTATGTCCGTCCTGACCGCGTCATTATTTGATTTTCCTAGGTGTTTCCAAGCATGTCGTTTGGATAATAGGACATTCCTTTATTTTTTGGGCCAAAAGGAGAACTTCCATCAAGAGTTGTGAAACCAATCTCGGATTGGATAAAGGACGTTTCCAGGTTTTATGGTGGGGTGTAAGGGGTTTGAGATGGGGAAATTTAAAGGAGCAGTTGATTTTCTTGTCAGGACAATGGCCTTCGCCGGATGTTCTTATCATTCATGCCGGGGCTAATGACCTGGGCAGGGTTAAAACTTGGGATTTGATTTGTGAAATGAAGAGGGATTTATCTTCTTTCAAGTTATTATTTCCTTTTACGGTATTAGTATTCTCGGAAATGATACCTAGACTCCTTTGGTCAGCGACAAGTAATCTTCATTATTTAGATAAGATTAGAAAACGTATAAATAGAACCATATGTAATTTAGTGATTTCACAAGGTGGTTTTTATTACCGCCACTCAGATCTGGAGGGTTTTCTTCCTGGTTTTTATAGATTTGATTTTGTACACCTGTCGGATGTTGGATTAGACATTTTCATCCTAGGCTTACAAAATATGATTGAGCAGGCCACGGTATTTGGGGGGCTTCAGCCGCTCAGTTGCTGAGCGGCTTTCAGCTGGTGGGGTTTGTCATTTAGTTCAGTTCTGGATGGACTACGTGATATTAATAAATTAAATAATTTATGGTTATGAAATTTTAAGATTATATATTTATGTTATGGATGTAGATTGTTTATCTTTGGGTAACCCCTTAATAAACGTTGTGGCCATTATTAGCCAAAATAAAGTTTGGTATATTATTTGTTTATTTATTTAGTATTAAGTACTTTGTGCTGTCCCATGAATGAGCTCCATGGGACGGCACAAAGTGCTGCCGCAATTCCTGCCTCTTCCACCCCCTGTTTCTGGGTAGTTAGTTTGCTCCGGGTGATGGCAGGATTCAGAGCGGCATAGCAACAGCCCCCGATTATCTGATTCAGGCGGCATTGAGCTGGGCAGTGGTTTTAAAAGCCGGCGGCTTTCCCGCTCTGTCTCACAGCCTGAGGGGACGCCACAGAAGCAGGAACCGTGCTGCTCCCACCCTCCCTTCCTTATGAATAAAATGTTTTGTCCTGTCATGACGTTTGTTAATGGGGTTTGTCATCCAGTTCAGTTCTGGATGGACTACGTGATATTAATAAATTAAATAATTTATGGTTATGAAATTTTAAGATTATATATTTATGTTATGGATGTTGATTGTTTATCTTTGGGTAACCCCTTAATAAACATTGTGGCCATTATTAGCCAAAATAAAGTTTGGTGTGTTGTTTGTTTACTTATTTAGTATTAAGTACTTTGTGCTGTCCCATGGTATGTGGGAAATGCAGTCAACTATGGTTGAGCATATGGAGCAAACAGCTAGTAGTGAAGTAGTTACACAAATAGTCATGCCACAAGAGCAAGCAGCTACTAGTGGTCTTTTTATTATCTAGTTTTCAGACACATTACACATAGCTACTAGAGATTGATGAACAGTTAGAACCAAGCATAAGTTCGGCCCAAACTTTGTCTGTTCGCCTGTTCGGCAAACATCCAAATTGGTAGGGAGCTCAGCGCAATGTTTGCCCGACGAGCACCCCAAAATGCACTGCAAGCTTCACAGTGCATTCTAGGGCCCTAATTGGATGAAGCCTTACACCTGACCACTGGTCAAGTTAGCACTGTCAGAGCACTGATTGTACAAAGTGATTATTACTTTCTCCAATCATGGCTCAGTACTCATAGTACCACCCCATACTACAAAAACAAACTTCCCATAGCCAGCTTTTGTAGTGTATTGGAGTGAAAATAGATAGAGCAGGGCTCGTTTTGATACTAGCAGTTAGTGTGTTCCCTTATTGTGACGCTTGAGTGTGAGAATAATGTTTCAGTGAAGTGTGTTAGTGTAGTGCAACACAGCTTTAGTTTAACACAGCTTTACATAACATTTGACTGAATGTAGAATTTTAATTTAGTGTTAGTATAGTGTGTGAGAATAGTGTGTCAGTGTAGTGTGTTGGTGTAGTGCAGTGTTTAACACAGCATTACATTAGGTTAAGTGATGTATACAGTGCTGTATACCACTTTTTTTTCTTTGGATGCTGCATGTTTTTTGTTTTTTTTGTGTCTTTTTTTGTCCCCTGCCTGCCCCCCTTTTTTTTTTTTATTGTCAAATGCAGTTTTTCTGACTGCGACGTGGTGCCCCCCCCCCTTTTTAATAGTTTTTTTTTACATTTTTGTCTATTTTAACACAAGTATAACAAGCAGGCTTTACTGCATATACAGACTGATTTGACTTTTGTGGGTTTAGTAACACTTTAATTTGCATGTGATAGATTTCAGATTTTTGTGAAGAAACCAAATGTTGTAGGATGTCTGTATGAATACATAGGTAATCTGTGAGGTCTTTAACAGAATAGACACATAACAGCTAAGCATGAGAAATGACATTACCATGTACCTGTGCAAATTCTTTGTTTAGAATCATTTGTTCTGCCAAAGAAGACTCATTATGAAAAAGATGAGGCTGCATGTGACTCCACATATGAGGAAACCACCAAAACTCATTCACTGATGCCAATAAAAGATCATCTCCTTTATCTTCCTCAACAGTACCTTCAATAAAAAATAAATAAATCCCAGATTAATTTATTGTTATCACGTTTAAACTAAATACATTTTTCTGTTTAAAATAATATAGTTACATGGTCAGCATCTGAAAAACTGTGTGAAAGATATAATTTATGCTGCATATCAAAGCTTCTGCACAATGTTCCATTTTTCTTGTCACCATGTTTCCATGTTTTAGACATGTTAGAAGGGCCTGAGAAAGTGAACTAGTGCACTTTTTAAATAAAGAACCATAGAATTAGCACATACTAAATACATAAGTCCATTTGCTAAAGCATGATGCATATTTCCATTCAAAGGTGTAGTTTGAAGCTTGCGAGCCCTGGTGCAAAGGTTGACCTGCACCACTCCCCCCACTACTACCGCCACTTTTATTACACACACTGACACTCCCACTGTGCCATGATACTCCAAGTGGCTAAATAGTTATTGCAGACCTTTATTTACATATTGAGAGGATAATTCAGAATAATTGGAAAGGTATGTCATGTGAACAGTTTCTCCAAAATCTTTTGAATACCCTGGAGCAGGGGTAGGCAACCTTTGAGAGGTGGAGATCTACCTGAACAACATGAAAAAAATCAAAGATCACCGTTTTTTGTTGAAGAAATGAACTAGCAAGTTCTAACTAAATAGTAAGTAAAACGTATTTAAAATTAAATAAAAAAAAGTCACTGTACAAATATAAACTTATATTACCCTTAAGCCTCGTACACACGGCCAATTTTCTCGTCGTTAGAAACACGTCGTTTTTTTCGACGAGATTCTTGTTAACCTTGACGATTTTCTCGTCAAGCTTTCCATGCGTACACACTGACATTTCCCAATTTCCTCGTTGTTCTCCGCGGTCACGTCCAGCACGTACGACGGCACTATAAAGGGGAAGATCGATTTCCCTGGCGCCACCCCTTGGGCTGCTTTTGCTGATCTCGTGTTACCGCGTGTGAAGTAAAAGTTTGGGAAGAGACGATTCGCGCTTTTCAGCCTTCGTGCTTTTCAGTTCGTTTTCTGAGGTTCAGTTTGTGCTTGTGGGTTCGTATCTTGTCTTTCAGGGCGTCTAGGCAGGTCTTATCTGTTTTACAGTGCGTTCTTGCCCGTTTGTTTCTAATTTTCAGTTCGTTATTCATAGGCCTTGCTGTTCTAAAGTGCGTTCTGTTCTGTACGTTCTGATAAGACGACCGTTTCTTATTAGCCATGTCGCCTGGACGTTCTCGTCGTCGAGTTCGTGCTGTGCGTGCACTTGGTGTTGGTCTGCTTGTTTTGGATCAAGACCAGTCCATGAACGGTGTGAGGAGGAGTTCATGGACCAAGAATTGGTTGCTCCAGCGGGACCAATTCTGCCATATGCCTCTGCTGCGGGAGATCGTCGAGAATAATCCTGAGGACTACAGGAATTTTCTGCGGATGTCTGACCCCGTTTTTCAGGAACTGTTGGCTTTGGTGTCCCCCTATATTACCAGGCAGGACACCGTTATGCAGGAAGCCATCAGTGCTGAGCAGAGGCTCATCGCCACGTTACGTTACCTGGCGACAGGGAGAAGTCTTCAGGACTTGAAGTTCACGACAGGCATCTCCCCCCAGGCTCTGGGCCTCATAATCCCAGACACCTGTTCTGCCATTATACAAGCCCTGCAGGAGGACTATATTAGGGTAAGTTTTCTCCATTAACATCACATTTTATGTATTTCATGTATGATAATGTATTGTATTTCTTTCATCCTTCCCTAATTACCATGATTGTAATATGCTGAGAATGTCCCCTTTGTCCCCATGCATGTTGGAAGCTTTTAAATGCCCCTTTTTTCTCCTCCATGCATATTTCCCTTCACTAAGCTTTCCAGCAGGGGCGTCTGTTGCTCCAAATGTTTGGGGGTCCACCCCCAATTTTAGGAACTAAACTTCCTCCTTTTTAGCGACTGTGCCTATTAAACGCCACCAGTTGCCCCTTCCAATGCAGCCATTTTGCCCCCTCCAATGCAGCCATTTTGTCCCCTCCAATGCAGCCATTTTGTCCCCTTCAATGCAGCCAGTTTTCCCCCTCCAATGCAGCCAGTTTGCCCCCTCCAATGCAGCCAGTTTGCCCCCAGCCCTGCACTTACCTTCTTCTGGTCAGCGCCATCCTTCTTCTGTCCTTGATGTCTTTTCCTGCCCTCGATGTTGCATCAGCCAATCATGTAACCGTAAAACAGACTTGGTGAACATGATTGGCAGAGCAGCCTGTCAGTGTTTACCCAAGGAATGCCCCCCCCCCCTGCGTCCCCAATTTTACTTTTATCAAGCCAATTACATCCCTCAGGCTGGATTTTGCAAGCCTATTTGCCCCCCTGTTTCTGATATGCAATTTTCACCCCATAAATGCCGCAGTTCTTCATATGTCGGTCGCTTAACAGGGAGCCACCCACCTGAATATTGTGCGGCATTGACAATACATAGGTTACTGCAACGCATGAACCTATGTATTGTTCTGAGTGACGGGCGCAGGATAGAGGGGGCAGTGCTCCAGCACCCACTCTGGACGCACCGCCACTGCAATGCTATCCTGTGGCCAAACACATCTACCCCCCCCCAAAATATTTTAAGAATGGACCATCAGAGGGGGTGATGAATATGAAACATGAGCCTTCCATTATACTTCTTAAAAACACCTTAAACTGAGATTTTTATTGATGTTGGCCTCTAATGTATTTTCTTACAATCTGCTTGTAATGTTCTATTTTTAAATTCAAATTTTTTTTCATCTTGTTTGATTCCCCAGCTTCCTTCCACGCCACAGGAATGGCAGACTGTGGCATCGGAGTTTGCCACGCGGTGGGACTTCCCCAACTGCGGTGGTGCCATAGACGGGAAGCACGTCAGCATCGTGCTGCCACCCCGTTCTGGGTCCTACTACTTCAACTATTAGGGGTTTTATAGCATTGTGCTGATGGCGGTGGTGTCAGCACGGTATTAATTCCTCTATGTTGATGTAGGGAAGAATGGCCGGATGTCCGATGGGGGATCCTTCATCCAGACGGAGTTTGCCCTCCGTCTCCAGAGTGACGACCTTGCATTGCCACCGGATGCAGGGAATGTTGAAGGACTCCCCTTTGTTTTTTTGGCTGATGAAGCCTTCGGACTCGGACCGCACCTCATGAGGCCATTTCCGCAGAGGACCCTGACCCCAGAGAAGAGGGTGTTCAACTACCGGCTGGCCAGGGCACGAAGAGTCGTTGAAAATGCCTTCGGGATAATGGCCAGCCGGTTCCGCCTTTTTATGACTCCCATCCACTTGGCGGACTACAAAATAAACGACGCCGTTTTATTTTGCTGTGTGCTCCATAACTTTCTCAGCAGAAAATCAACTTCTTATATGGCCTCAGTATTGCCGGAGGCAGGACTTTCCTCTGGCAATCGGCTGCCGGGCCTCGAATCTGCCCGTCCTGGCTTGCCTCCCCAAAATGCCCGTGAGGTTTGTGAGAAGTATCTGGAATATTTCACGGGTAGGGGGGCAATTCCTATGCCAGGCCATGTGTAAAGATGCATGGAGAACGAACTCAATAAAAATCTGATATAATCTTTTAACTTTTGTTTTTTCATGTCTCCTAGTTTGTCTTAGTGCATTTGTAGTGCCAAGTGTATTTTCCTTTAGTAAATACCAACCATTTCACTATGTAACCCCACAAAAAAAAAAAATAAGGTTAGAGCGTATTTGAAAAAGAAGCTACACGTTGTTTGTGTTCAAACATTTTACTCTGTGCACATTCACACACATGGTAATATTTTTTTTTGGGGGATTTTGGCTGGCCACAAACCGGCAATTTTTTTTTTTTATGAAAATAGAAAACCATCAGTTGCATTGCAAAAAGTACAACATTGGATACCTCTGAGCAATATGAGGCATTCACGTACACAAACTATGTCTCTATGTGCCCGTCCTAATATGGGGTCTTGCCACCCCTTGCCCAGCCAAAAATTGAATATGCACACATTTTGAAGTCATTTCCAATAGGGATTTGAGACTCCTGATCCCTATTGTCAACATGTGCTATCTGCCATCAGGGGTAATCAATGGACGTGTTTTGTGGGTGCAACCCCTTCTTCAGTTCACCTACTTGAGATACGAGGAAGGGGTTGCACCCCCAAAAGCCGTACATGGATATCCCCTGATGGCAGATGGCACATGTTGACACACTGTGTGCATATTCAATTTTTGGCTGGATTGATTGTCAAAAAGAGATTAAAAGGGGGAAGAACAAACTGTAACAAAAAATGGGGGTTTTGATGCCTTATTCAATTCTCCCCAAAACATCTAGGATGTCTTTAAAGGTTTGATCCATCACATGAATTCTTTGTTTAATTCTGTCCAGTTCTGTGCTACATTCCATCACTTGCTGTATGATTCGGAGGGCACTGTCAGCAGAGAAACTTGTACTATCCTTCACCACAACATTTACATCCCCTAAAAACAAAATACAAAAGGTATTATAACTCTGCAGGCCTACATCTCTTACCTGAAGCTGTGGTGACAGATACTGACCTGTTGTGGTGACCAGGGATGAGCTGAACACCCCCCTGTTCGGTTCGCACCAGAACCTGCGAACAGACAAAATGTTTGTGTGAACAAGGTGTTTGTGTGTTTTTTTTAAACATTTTTTTACGCTTTCTTCGTGAAATGGTAGGGGTACAATGTACCCCTTACCAATTCACATAGGGGGGGGGCCGGGATCTGGGGGTCCCCTTTGTTAAAGGGGTCTTCCAGATTCCAATAAGCCCCCCGCCCTGCAGACCCCCACAACCACCGGGCAAGGGTTGTGGGGATGAGGCCCTTGTCCCCATCAACATGGGGACATCCTCCCCATGTTGAGGGCATGTGGCTTGGTACGGTTCAGGAGGGGGGGGGGCGCTCTCTCGTCCCCCCCTTTTCCCCTGCGGCCGGCCAGGTTGCGTGCTAGGATAAGGGGTCTGGTATGGATTTTTAGGGGGACTCCACGCCATTTTTTTTTTAAATTTGGGGTGGAGTTCCCCTTAAAATCCATGCCAGATCTGAAGGGCCTGGAATGGATATTTGGGGGAACCCCACGTCAATTTTTTTTTAATTTGCGGCGGGGTTCCCCTTAATATCCATTCCAGACCTGAAGTAATTGAATTCTGGGGAACCCCCACGCTTTTTTTTATTTTTTATCAATGACTTTTGTATGTATTGCCGGGAGCCGACAATTCATTAATAGCCGCGAGTCAGTTTTAAATGCATTTTTTTCTTTCAAAAATGAAATTTTTTGCAGGGACAGTTCTAAGCACGGGAAACAAGAGCCACTTCACATGCATATCATACACACCCCCCAGGTACGAAATTTAAAGGAATATTTCACTTTTATTTTTTCATTTTAAGCATTATTAAAATCACTGCTAACGAAAAAACGGCCGTTTTTAAAACTTCTTTTTGCATTGATACATGTCCCCTGGGGCAGGACCCCGGTCCCCAAACACTTTTTAGGACAATAACTTGCATATAAGCCTTTATAATTAGCACTTTAGATTTCTCCCATAGATTTTTCGAATTTGCCGCGAACACCCCAATTTGTTCGCTGTTCGGCGAACGGGCGAACAGGCAATGTTCGAGTCGAACATGAGTTTGACTCGAACTCGAAGCTCATCCCTAGTGGTGACCAGTTCCACCACATCATCCACCTCTCCTTTCTGCACTTCTCCTTCCTCCACCTCTTCAACTTCCTCAACACCCTCAGGTTGTGGGTCTTTGGGAGTTTGGGGTTGTTTCGAAGCTATGGGTTTCATGTGCTCCCTGGAGTGTTCTCCTCCCAGTCTTCTCTCCCCTATGAGAAGCAAACCAAAGGTCTAGTTATCACACTGAAATTCTCTATGAAAAATGAAAACAGGCTAAATTGCTTGAAAGTGGGGTACAAGTGTGTGTTTGTGCGGAATTTAAACATGAATGCATTATATATGTCCAAGAATCAGTTTAGTATTCACCTTTGGCTGTCAATTTTCAGACATGGAGGCAGCACAAAAATTCACTGATGCACCTGTGTGGGACACCCCAAAAAGGCGGTTTTAGTGGCCCACACTATAGTGCTCCAAAGTACAGATGTGGAAGCAGCTGCTGAGTGTCCTCTCCTTTACACTGATTAAAGTTTGCATTTCATTCTCTTTACAAACACATCATCTAGCCAACAATTTAAAGAAATCCGGCAGATGTCTAATTACATTTGAGGCTGAAAAATAACCCAAAAAAGAGGAGACAGGCCGAACGATGTGTCTGTAACGAACGATTACTGTGCCAAACCAAGTTCAAACTATGACATTTTGGAAGGGATTACAATAGGAAATAAAAAAAAAATGGAGCAACATGGAAGTTGAGAAATAAATTAATAGCATAAAAGTGAAAAATTTACTTACTTTTTGCTAGCATTCTCTTAATGCTCCTTAACTGCTCCTGCTCCCTCAGTTTGAGGTCTGACCACCTCTTTCTGAGCTGCTCATTTGAGCGTTTCACCCCAAAATTCTTCTTCAGACTCTTCACGACTTTCTTCATGATTTTGGCCTTCCTTCTATTTGGTTTGCTATACGGCCCATGCTTTGCGTCATAATCCGACTTTAGCAATATGTCCACCATCTCCGCCATCTCCGCATAAGACATATTAGATGCCTTAAATCTCCTCCTTGATCGTGACGTTTCCTCAGTCTCCGGGCTTGTCTCCTCCTCGTTATTTGAGGAATTATCAGACACCTGCTGTAAATCCGCCATATCTGTCTGCGCGCCGAAAGAGAAGGGGCGGGGAAAAGATGTTAGTTAGAACGTCATGGGCGGGCGACGTGTGCGGAGCGACATGTGCGTAGTTTCACGCATGCGTGGTGTATATATAGCAAACACACATGTGACTATACTACGTGCGGTGTGCGGAGAGTGGAGTTCAAGTGACGGACGTGTGAACGAAGGTATGTGATTTTGTGACTTTGAACAATTGTTGGCCTATACTGTCTTGAGAATGTTGGAGGATATATATGGTGAATAAGATTTTACATTAGTTAAATATTTTTTTTTTTACTTGCAGAGACAATATGAATGTCTTTATTAGCGACAAAGAATTCCTGGCGGAATTTATAGACCGGGTAAGGGAGCTGCCCGCTCTGTGGGAGACCAAAAACCCCATACACAAAAAAAAAGGGGTGAGAAAAGCAGCGCTGGAGACCCTGCTCCCATTTGTGCAGACCAAGGTGCCCACAGCCACAGCAAAACAGGTGGACACTAGGGATGAGCTTCGTGTTCGAGTCGAACATACGTTCGACTCGAACATCGGCTGTTCGATCGTTCGACGAAGATCGAACGATTTGGACCGTTCGCGCCAAATTCGAGTGACGCGAACGGCCCACAATGCACTACGCCATCGCAGTGTCATCCAGGCGCTGTGATTGGCCAAGCATGCACTGTGACCCCGCATGCTTGGCCAATCACAGCGCCGGCAGCGAGGAGAGCAATGATTGGCCACAGGCAGGATGCCTGTGGCCAATTATTGCTGAGGGTGTTTAGTACACGCCCCACACTATAAAAGGCCGCCAGCACGGCGGCCTAGTGTAGTGTGTTCCGGAGCAGGGATAGAGCAGCATAGGCAGGGACAGTGACTTTTATTTCTTTCTTGCTTAACCTGGATTCCTTTAGTTTAGGGAAAGAGAAGGATAGGTAGGGAGAGTGTCAGTGTGTTTTGTGCTTGTGCTATAGTGTGCTTAAAAAAAACATTTTTTCTAGGGACAGAAAACTGTAGGTAGGGAGAGTGTCAGTTTCTTTCACTGTGCAAGTCCTTGTTTCTAGGGACCTGGAAGGACAGTGAGTGAATTCTCCTTGTGCTATATTGTGCTTAAAAAAAACATTTTTTTCTAGGGACAGAAAACTGTAGGTAGGGAGAGTGTCAGTTTCTTTCACTGTGCAAGTCCTTGTTTCCAGGGACCTGGAAGGACAGTGAGTGAATTCTCCTTGTGCTATATTGTGCTTAAAAAAAACATTTTTTCTAGGGACAGAAAACTGTAGGTAGGGAGAGTGTCAGTTTCTTTCACTGTGCAAGTCCTTGTTTCTAGGGACCTGGAAGGACAGTGAGTGGATTCTCCTTGTGCTATATTGTGCTTAAAAAAAACATTTTTTCTAGGGACAGAAAACTGTAGGTAGGGAGAGTGTCAGTTTCTTTCACTGTGCAAGTCCTTGTTTCCAGGGACCTGGAAGGACAGTGAGTGAATTCTCCTTGTGCTATATTGTGCTTAAAAAAAACATTTTTTCTAGGGACAGAAAACTGTAGGTAGGGAGAGTGTCAGTTTCTTTCACTGTGCAAGTCCTTGTTTCTAGGGACCTGGAAGGACAGTGAGTGAATTCTCCTTGTGCTATATTGTGCTTAAAAAAAACATTTTTTCTAGGGACAGAAAACTGTAGGTAGGGAGAGTGTCAGTTTCTTTCACTGTGCAAGTCCTTGTTTCCAGGGACCTGGAAGGACAGTGAGTGAATTCTCCTTGTGCTATATTGTGCTTAAAAAAAAATTTTTTCTAGGGACAGAAAACTGTAGGTAGGGAGAGTGTCAGTTTCTTTCACTGTGCAAGTCCTTGTTTCTAGGGACCTGGAAGGACAGTGAGTGAATTCTCCTTGTGCTATATTGTGCTTAAAAAAAACATTTTTTCTAGGGACAGAAAACTGTAGGTAGGGAGAGTGTCAGTTTCTTTCACTGTGCAAGTCCTTGTTTCCAGGGACCTGGAAGGACAGTGAGTGAATTCTCCTTGTGCTATAGTGTGCTTAAAAAAAACATTTTTTCTAGGGACAGAAAACTGTAGGTAGGGAGAGTGTCAGTTTCTTTCACTGTGCAAGTCCTTGTTTCTAGGGACCTGGAAGGACAGTGAGTGAATTCTCCTTGTGCTATATTGTGCTTAAAAAAAACATTTTTTCTAGGGACAGAAAACTGTAGGTAGGGAGAGTGTCAGTTTCTTTCACTGTGCAAGTCCTTGTTTCCAGGGACCTGGAAGGACAGTGAGTGAATTCTCCTTGTGCTATATTGTGCTTAAAAAAAACATTTTTTCTAGGGACAGAAAACTGTAGGTAGGGAGAGTGTCAGTTTCTTTTACTGTGCAAGTCCTTGTTTCTAGGGACCTGGAAGGACAGTGAGTGAATTCTCCTTGTGCTATATTGTGCTTAAAAAAAAACATTTTTTCTAGGGACAGAAAACTGTAGGTAGGGAGAGTGTCAGTTTCTTTCACTGTGCAAGTCCTTGTTTCCAGGGACCTGGAAGGACAGTGAGTGAATTCTCCTTGTGCTATATTGTGCTTAAAAAAAACATTTTTTCTAGGGACAGAAAACTGTAGGTAGGGAGAGTGTCAGTTTCTTTCACTGTGCAAGTCCTTGTTTCTAAGGACCTGGAAGGACAGTGAGTGAATTCTCCTTGTGCTATATTGTGCTTTAAAAAAACATTTTTTCTAGGGACAGAAAACTGTAGGTAGGGAGAGTGTCAGTTTCTTTCACTGTGCAAGTCCTTGTTTCCAGGGACCTGGAAGGACAGTGAGTGAATTCTCCTTGTGCTATATTGTGCTTAAAAAAAACATTTTTTCTAGGGACAGAAAACTGTAGGTAGGGAGAGTGTCATTTTCTTTCACTGTGCAAGTCCTTGTTTCTAGGGACCTGGAAGGACAGTGAGTGAATTCTCCTTGTGCTATATTGTGCTTAAAAAAAACATTTTTTCTAGGGACAGAAAACTGTAGGTAGGGAGAGTGTCAGTTTCTTTCACTGTGCAAGTCCTTGTTTCCAGGGACCTGGAAGGACAGTGAGTGAATTCTCCTTGTGCTATAGTGTGCTTAAAAAAAACATTTTTTCTAGGGACAGAAAACTGTAGGTAGGGAGAGTGTCAGTTTCTTTCACTGTGCAAGTCCTTGTTTCTAGGGACCTGGAAGGACAGTGAGTGAATTCTCCTTGTGCTATATTGTGCTTAAAAAAAACATTTTTTCTAGTGACAGAAAACTGTAGGTAGGGAGAGTGTCAGTTTCTTTCACTGTGCAAGTCCTTGTTTCCAGGGACCTGGAAGGACAGTGAGTGAATTATCCTTGTGCTATATTGTGCTTAAAAAAAACATTTTTTCTAGGGACAGAAAACTGTAGGTAGGGAGAGTGTCAGTTTCTTTTACTGTGCAAGTCCTTGTTTCTAGGGACCTGGAAGGACAGTGAGTGAATTCTCCTTGTGCTATATTGTGCTTAAAAAAAAACATTTTTTCTAGGGACAGAAAACTGTAGGTAGGGAGAGTGTCAGTTTCTTTCACTGTGCAAGTCCTTGTTTCCAGGGACCTGGAAGGACAGTGAGTGAATTCTCCTTGTGCTATATTGTGCTTAAAAAAAACATTTTTTCTAGGGACAGAAAACTGTAGGTAGGGAGAGTGTCAGTTTCTTTCACTGTGCAAGTCCTTGTTTCTAAGGACCTGGAAGGACAGTGAGTGAATTCTCCTTGTGCTATATTGTGCTTTAAAAAAACATTTTTTCTAGGGACAGAAAACTGTAGGTAGGGAGAGTGTCAGTTTCTTTCACTGTGCAAGTCCTTGTTTCCAGGGACCTGGAAGGACAGTGAGTGAATTCTCCTTGTGCTATATTGTGCTTAAAAAAAACATTTTTTCTAGGGACAGAAAACTGTAGGTAGGGAGAGTGTCAGTTTCTTTCACTGTGCAAGTCCTGTTTCTAGGGACCTGGAAGGACAGTGAGTGAATTCTCCTTGTGCTATATTGTGCTTAAAAAAAACATTTTTTCTAGGGACAGAAAACTGTAGGTAGGGAGAGTGTCAGTTTCTTTCACTGTGCAAGTCCTTGTTTCCAGGGACCTGGAAGGACAGTGAGTGAATTCTCCTTGTGCTATAGTGTGCTTAAAAAAAACATTTTTTCTAGGGACAGAAAGCTGTAGGTAGGGAGAGTGTCAGTTTCTTTCACTGTGCAAGTCCTTGTTTCCAGGGACCTGGAAGGACAGTGAGTGAATTCTCCTTGTGCTATATTGTGCTTAAAAAAAACATTTTTTCTAGGGACAGAAAACTGTAGGTAGGGAGAGTGTCAGTTTCTTTCACTGTGCAAGTCCTTGTTTCTAGGGACCTGGAAGGACAGTGAGTGAATTCTCCTTGTGCTATATTGTGCTTAAAAAAAACATTTTTTCTAGGGACAGAAAACTGTAGGTAGGGAGAGTGTCAGTTTCTTTCACTGTGCAAGTCCTTGTTTCTAGGGACCTGGAAGGACAGTGAGTGAATTCTCCTTGTGCTATATTGTGCTTAAAAAAAACATTTTTTCTAGGGACAGAAAACTGTAGGTAGGGAGAGTGTCAGTTTCTTTCACTGTGCAAGTCCTTGTTTCCAGGGACCTGGAAGGACAGTGAGTGAATTCTCCTTGTGCTATATTGTGCTTAAAAAAAACATTTTTTCTAGGGACAGAAAACTGTAGGTAGGGAGAGTGTCAGTTTCTTTCACTGTGCAAGTCCTTGTTTCTAGGGACCTGGAAGGACAGTGAGTGAATTCTCCTTGTGCTATATTGTGCTTAAAAAAAACATTTTTTCTAGGGACAGAAAACTGTAGGTAGGGAGAGTGTCAGTTTATTTCACTGTGCAAGTCCTTGTTTCCAGGGACCTGGAAGGACAGTGAGTGAGTTCTCCTTGTGCTATATTGTGCTTAAAAAAAACATTTTTTCTAGGGACAGAAAACTGTAGGTAGGGAGAGTGTCAGTTTCTTTCACTGTGCAAGTCCTTGTTTCTAGGGACCTGGAAGGACAGTGAGTGAATTCTCCTTGTGCTATATTGTGCTTAAAAAAAAACATTTTTTCTAGGGACAGAAAACTGTAGGTAGGGAGAGTGTCAGTTTCTTTCACTGTGCAAGTCCTTGTTTCCAGGGACCTGGAAGGACAGTGAGTGAATTCTCCTTGTGCTATATTGTGCTTAAAAAAAACATTTTTTCTAGGGACAGAAAACTGTAGGTAGGGAGAGTGTCAGTTTCTTTCACTGTGCAAGTCCTTGTTTCTAGGGACCTGGAAGGACAGTGAGTGAATTCTCCTTGTGCTATATTGTGCTTAAAAAAAACATTTTTTCTAGGGACAGAAAACTGTAGGTAGGGAGAGTTTCAGTTTCTTTCACTGTGCAAGTCCTTGTTTCCAGGGACCTGGAAGGACAGTGAGTGAATTCTCCTTGTGCTATATTGTGCTTAAAAAAACATTTTTTCTAGGGACAGAAAACTGTAGGTAGGGAGAGTGTCAGTTTCTTTCACTGTGCAAGTCCTTGTTTCCAGGGACCTGGAAGGACAGTGAGTGAATTCTCCTTGTGCTATATTGTGCTTAAAAAAAACATTTTTTCTAGGGACAGAAAACTGTAGGTAGGGAGAGTGTCAGTTTCTTTCACTGTGCAAGTCCTTGTTTCTAGGGACCTGGAAGGACAGTGAGTGAATTCTCCTTGTGCTATATTGTGCTTAAAAAAAACATTTTTTCTAGGGACAGAAAACTGTAGGTAGGGAGAGTGTCAGTTTCTTTCACTGTGCAAGTCCTTGTTTCCAGGGACCTGGAAGGACAGTGAGTGAATTCTCCTTGTGCTATATTGTGCTTAAAAAAAACATTTTTTCTAGGGACAGAAAACTGTAGGTAGGGAGAGTGTCAGTTTCTTTCACTGTGCAAGTCCTTGTTTCAAGGGACAGAGAAGGACACCTGAAGGTAGCCCTTATTGCTTTTTTCCCATCTCCCTGCAGGCCATCTATTAGAATGTCTGGAAGGCAAACAAGGAGAGGCAGACAGTCAGGAGGCAATAAAAGAGGGCAAGCAGGCTCTGTGTCTGGGGGCAACAGTGCTGGTCGTGGACGCGGTGCATTGTCATCAGCACATGGCCATGGGACACGCTTGTCCTTCTTTTCGGCAGCTGGACATGTTGAGCCACATCATGCCGAAGACTTGGTAGAGTGGATGACCAAGCCCTCCTCCTCCTCCTCATCCTCTCTCACCCAGGCTCAGGGTACTGGCAAAGCAGCTGCCAAAGCGTCCTCTTCCCTGGTATCAATGTCAGACTCATCATCAGTCACTCCTTCCCTAGACCCACCATGTCCTCCTCCTGAGGAGTCCCCCGAACTGTTTGAGCACAGTGTTGGGTACATGCTCCAGGAGGATGCCCAGCGTTTCGAAGGGTCTGATGATGAAACCCAGCTACAGGAAGGCAGTAGGGTGAGAGCAGACAGAGGGGATGCTCAAGAAGGACACCAATCTGGCAGTCATGTTCCAGCAGCTGCAGCATACTGCCAGATTGGCTCCAGTGATGAGGAGGGAGGGGATGATGAGGTCACTGACTCCACGTGGGTGCCTAATAGGAGAGAGGAGGAGGAGGATGAGGAGGAGGCACATCTCCAACGAGACAGGATGCCCTTTGGTGGCCAGCGTAAGGGCAGTACACCGACGGAATCACACCGCAGAGCTCCGCCTGTGCAGGGGCTGCCTCTGCCCGTCATTCAAAAAGTTCCTTGGTGTGGGCCTTTTTTGAGGCTAGTGCATCAGATCGCACAGCTGCTGTTTGCAACATATGTCTCAAGCGTATATCGCGTGGCCAAAACATCAGCCGCTTGGGTACCACATGCCTGACCAGACATATGTTGACCTGCCATGCAGCTCGTTGGCAAGCCTACCTCAAAGACCCACACCAAAGAACAAAGCGGACCTCTCCTTGAACCGCATCAGCTGGGATCTCCAACCCCACTATAACTTCAGTCCTCTCAGAAACATGCACTGAGAGGAATGAAGGTGTAGAATTAGGTGTGTCACAGCCAAGTACTTGCGGCCACTCTGCTAGCAGTACACCGACGTCCGATTCTAGCAGGCAAATTTCCCTGCCCCAGCTGCTGGACCGTCGAAAGAAGTTCACTCCCAGCCATCCACATGCCCAGCGGTTGAATGCTAGCTTGGCTAAATTGCTAGCGCTTCAACTGCTGCCTTTTCAGTTGGTAGACTCGGCCCCCTTCGGTGAGTTTGTGCAATGTGCGGTTCCTCAGTGGCAGGTTCCCAAACGCCACTTTTTCTCACGGAAGGCTATTCCGGCTCTCTACCGGCATGTGGAAGGCAATGTCTTGGCCTCGCTGGACAGGGCGGTCAGCGGTAAGGTGCATATTACCGCTGACTCATGGTCCAGCAGGCATGGACAGGGACGTTACCTTTCTTTCACGGCCCATTGGGTCACTCTTTTGGCAGCTGGGAAGGATGCAGGACAAGGTGCAGTAGTGTTGGAGGTTGTCCCACCGCCACGCCTCCAAAATGCTACTACTGGTTGTGACACACCTCTCTCCTCCACCCCCTCCTCTTCTTCTTCCTCCATGGCCTCTTCCTGTGGTTTGTCCTATGAACCAGCGGTGCTCCGTAGCCGTTCACGGGGCTACGCAAGTACGCAGGCAAAAAGATGCCATGCCGTGCTTGCGCTGGTGTGTTTGGGGGACAGAAGCCACACTGGGGCAGAGGTCCTGTCTGCTCTGCAGGGCCAGGCCGAGAGGTGGTTGATGCCACGCCAGCTTAAGCCAGGAATGGTGGTTTGCGACAATGGCACCAACCTCCTCTCCGCCCTCCGACAGGGACAACTGACCCATGTGCCCTGTGTGGCTCACGTCCTTAACCTGGTGGTGCAGCGGTTCTTGGGCAGGTACCCGGGCTTACAGGATGTCCTGAGGCAGGCCAGGAAAGTCTGTGTGCATTTCCGCAGATCTTATAATGCCAGTGCTCGCCTGGCTGAGCTGCAAAAGGAGTTGAACCTGCCCAAGAACCGCCTTATATGTGACATGCCCACCAGGTGGAACTCAACGTTGGCCATGCTGCAGCGGCTGCACACGCAGCAGAGGGCCATCAATGAGTACCTGTGCGACTACGGCACCAGGACAGGGTCAGGGGAGCTTGGTTTTTTTTCTCCACGACAGTGGGGCATGATCAGGGATGCATGCACTGTCCTGGCACCATTTGAGGAGGCCACGAGGATGGTGAGCAGTGACAGTGCATGCATCAGTGACACTGTACCTCTTGTCCACCTGTTGGAGCACACGCTGCGTGGAATAATGGACAGGGCACTTGAGGCAGAACAGAGGCAGGAAGAGGAGGACTTCCTTGCCTCTCAAGGCCCCCTTTACCCAGACAGTGTTCCTTCTGTCCCACCCATCGCACAGGAAGAGGAAGAGGAGGAGGAGGAGGAGGAGGAGGAGGATTGTGTCAGCATGGAGGTGGAGGCTGGCACTCAGCATCATCAGCAGCAGTCTTTTAGGGATGATTTACAGTCCCAAGAAACCAGTGGACTTGTACGTGGCTGGGAGGAGGTGACTGCGGATCATGTCGTCCTTAGTGACCCAGAGGACTCCGGAGCGAATGCCTCAGCAAACCTACGCTGCATGGCCTCCCTGATCCTGCAAAGTCTGCGGAAGGATCCTCGTATTCTTCGGATCAAGGAGAGGGACCATTACTGGCTGGCCACTCTCCTTGATCCACGGTACAAGGGTAAGGTTGCGGACCTTATGTTACCGTCGCAGAGGGAGCAGAGGATGAGACAACTCCGGGAGGCCTTGCAGAAAGGTCTGTGCAACGCGTTCCCAGAGACTGGGAGGTTACAAACTCCTGGTCCAGGACAACGAGTTGCTGAGGCTTCGGCCAGTCAAAGAAGGAGCGGTGGGGAAGGTGGCCGTCTGACCGATGCGTTCAGACAATTCTTTAGTCCGCAGCCCCAAAGTATGATTGGTTCCAGTAACCATCGCCAGCGTCTGATAAACATGGTGCAGGAATATCTAGGGGCAAGGTCAGACTTGGACACCTTCCCCACCGAAAATCCTCTGGCTTACTGGGTCTTGAGGATGGATCACTGGCCAGAGCTTGCACAGTATGCAATTGAGCTACTGGCCTGTCCTGCATCCAGCGTTCTTTCGGAACGCACATTCAGTGTTGCTGGAGGATTTGTCACGGATCACAGGGTGCGCCTGTCCACCGACTCGGTTGATCGACTGACTTTCATCAAGATGAACCAGTCTTGGATCACCACCAGCTACCACACACCTGATGCTGATATAACAGACTAATTGATTTTAACATGTCACGTCCCTTCAAGACTGATGCTGATGCTGAGTGCCTGTGCTGTTATGTTGACTGGCTATCCTCCTCCTCCGAGTCCTCAATGATACGATTGATGATGATAGCTTGGAAGATCATTTTTGTTTATGGGTGCCGCCACCAGTGGCTAAGGCCCAATTTTTCAGCCCCTGTTTTACAGGGGCGTGTACTTACAATTTTTTTAGCAATAATTTGCCATAGGGCTCATTGCTGTGCTCCAAGTACAGTATCTGTGAGGGGTTGTAGTGTTGTGCCACCAGTGCCTAAGGCCCAATTTTTCAGCCCCTGTTCAACAGGGGCATGCAATTACAATTCTTGATGTAATAATTCACAGCAGGGCCCATTCCTGCACCCACCAAGAGTAAGTCTGAGGGCTTACAGTGTTGTGGCAACGCCACCACCACCACCACCACGAAAGGCCCAATTTTTCAGCCCCTGTTCAAAAGGGGCATGTAATTACAATTCTTGATCTAATAATTCACAGCAGGGCCCATTCCTGCACCCACCAAGAGTAACTCTGAGGGCTTACAGTGTTGTGGCAACACCACCACCACCACCACCACCACGAAAAGCCCAATTTTTCAGCCCCTGCTCAACAGGGGCATGCAATTACAATTCTTGATCTAATAATTCACAGCAGGGCCCATTGCTGCACCCACCAAGAGTAACTGTCAGGGCTTACAGTGTTGTGGCACCAGCACCACCATCAAAGCCCCAATTTTTACTACCACTGTTCAACAATTATATGTAATTAAAATTCCTGATATAATAGTTGACAGCAGGGCGTTCCAGCACCAACCAAGAGTAACTGTGAGTGCTTACAGTGTTGTGCCAACACCAACAACTAAGGGGCCTATTTCTGCAGAGTATATACGGCAGGTCCCTACTTTCAAACATCCAACTTACAAACGACTCCTACTTGCAAACGAAAGAAGACAACAGGAAGTGAGAGGAAATCTACCCCTAGGAAGGAAAATTCTCTCCTGTAAGAATTAATATGGGAGAAAGGTGTCTCCTCTGTACTGATGCTTTATCAGCAATCCTTGTTTCAAGAAAAACACCACATTTCAAAAACAGTTGTCATTGGGACGGAAAGTGAGGTGAAATGTTCTGAACAGGGGCACAGACAGCAAAACAAATGTTACAGGGGTGATAACCCTTACCTATGTTTCCCAAAAAGTTTAAAAATAGATTTTTGGGCTGGAGCTACACTTCAACAATGTACCTGTTCAAAATTACAAACACATTCTACATAAGAACAAACCTACAGTCCCTGTCTTGTATGCACCGCCTGTATATGGCTGTTCAGAGTATATAGGGCCTTTTTTATTTTATGTGCGGGGTTCCCCTTAATATCCATACAAGACCCAAAGGGGCTGGTAATGGGCTGGGGTAGGGGGGGGGGTCATGGGGTAGCTATGCCATTTTTCTTAAAGATTTTCATCCATATTACCGGGACCAGACATTACATTAAAGCCGCAAGAAGTTTTAAATGGCTTTTTTTTCCTTTAGAAGTGTCATTTTGTGCAGGGACAGTTCTAAACACGGGAAACACGTGGCACTTCACAGGCATACTTTAGACACCCCCCAGGTACGATATTTAAAGGAATATTTGACTTTTTTTTTCACTTTATGCATCATTAAAATGACTGCTCCCGAAAAACGACCGTTTTTAAAACTTCTTTTTGCATTGATACATGTCCCCTGGTGCAGAACCCGGGTTCCCAAACCCTTTTTAGGACAATAACATGCATAATAGTTGTTATAATTAGCACTTTAGAATTCGAACGTTCGCATCCATTGTATTTAATAGGGTTCTAATGTTCGTACGAACTTTCGGTCCGTTCGCGGGTTCTGGTGCGAACCGAACCCGGGGGTGTTCGGCTCATCACTAGTGGACACTAAAATTGGGAGCTTGAGAGGCACATACAGGACTGAACGCTCTAAGGTCCTGGCTTCTCAGAGGTCAGGAGCAGCAGCAGATGATGTTTATGTCCCGAATTTGTGGTACTACAGCAGGATGTCCTTTCTGGATGACCACATTGAGGCAAGGCCATCACTCTCCACTCTTCCCCCCAGACTTCCCTGCAGCCAACCTGAGCCTTCTCTGGAGCAAGAGGAGGCAGCCATCCTGGATGAACCTGATTTGGCCATCTGGAGCCAGGTATAGTATTTATAGAAAATGTATTGTGATAAACCTAATGTTTGACAAATATGTCAAGATGACAAACATAAACTATTTTGTGTTCCACACGTAAAATCAAGATCTCTAGACATTAGTCTGGCCTAAATTGGGTGCAAAATAGTCAATCTGATGTAGTTGTAAATTGTTAAAAAAAAATTCTGGATTTACATTCTAATTGCTTCAAACATGAGCTGAAAGTTGGATGAAAACAATAAAACAAAAAATTTAACTATGTCCCTTTTTCATACACAGGATGAAATCAGCCAGGAGGAGGGTCAGGAAACTGTCAGGCAGGAGGAGGCAGGGCCCAGTGGCAGCCAGGAGGTGGCAGGGCCCAGTGGCAGGCAGGAGGTGGCCGGCCAAAGGAGAAGCACAACATCACAGGTGCCTCCCATCCGACTTCCCAAAAGAAGCAGGAGGGACAGGACCACCAGTGAGGCAGCAATGGCCCTTATTCGAGAGGTCCATGCCACCCTCAAGGAGCCCACATCCCCTGAAGAGGCCATTGCTGGCCTAGTGGAGGCAAAGTTCAAGGTGATGAGCATGGAGCAACGCCTCCTATGCGAGCCCCTGCTCATCACCTTGCTGAACAAGGGGGTGATGGAGAAAATTACCCCCAATACCGCAATTTGTGAGGTGGCACAACTCTCACAACCTCAACCTCCTCCTCCACCTCCACCTTGTTCTTCTGCCCCACCCCCTTCTCCTCCACCTTGTTCTTCTGCCCCACCCCCTTCTCCTCCACCTCCACCTTGTTCTTCTGCGCCACCCCCTTCTCCTCCACCTCCTCCTCCACCTCCACCTTGTTCTTCTGCCCCACCCCTTTCTCCTCCACCTCCTCCTCCACCTTCTTCTTCTGCGCCACCCCCTTCTCCTCCACCTCCTCCTCCTCCTGACAGGAGTACCCCTCCAGTGGCCCAGCCTCCAGCCACACGAAGAAGGAAGGCTGCAGGGAAGGCTTCAGGGAAGGCTGCGGGGAAGGCTGCCAAGAAGACGAGGAAGTGATGGCCTTGCTTCATTGTGGTCGGACAGAAGGCAGCCTGTTGTAGTACCACACACTTGGGACATATATATCACCTGCTGCTGTTCCTGACCTCTGGGAGGCCAGGATCAGATTGTGCTCAGAACTGTTGGCCTTCTCAAGCTCCCAATTTTAGTGTCCACACAGGGTTGATGTAAAAAAAAGGAGAGATTCGCCCTTGGGACTTTGAGTGAGGTGAGCACTGTTAGGCCAATAAAAAAATTGCAAGAATAATTGCAGTGTATATTTATTCAAGTAAAGAGCAGTACATACATTGATGTCATGAACATGGGCCAATTCATACAAAATACAAGACCAATATAAATTAGGTAAAATGATATTACGAGTATCTGACAGTAATTATGTAAACACATAGGCATCAAAAGTAACCCGACGCGTTTCGCGAGGCTTGGCTCGCTCTTCAGGGGTAGATGCACGTAGTGTACCTAAAATGAGAGTGATATAGTATAAAGCATGATATGAAGGCACAGGGGGGGGGCCTTGAATATGGAAAACCCCATACTCACCACTGGACATTGCCAAAAGACAGCGGGGGTGAAGCTCAAACGGCGGCAGCGACTGTCTCACCAGGGAGCTGAGGAGGCGGAGCCAAACAAAGCTCCAAATCGGAGTCAAACGGAAGGAAGGCCCAGCATGGATGGAATAGGTGTAACCCCAAGAGTGTCAGTGAATCCAAGAGGAATGTTGGCTCTAAATATAAATATGTATATTGAATAATTAAAATATGGGAGTATACGAGTATATGGTAACATATATGTCTTTGCATGTATAAAAGACATGAGCCAAGAATGGTTAGAGTATGGAGACTGAGGGGGAGAGTGAAAAAATACCAGATTGACTAGTATGATTAAGGAAAGTTCAGAGAGGAAAGTAATGAGTGAAAGAGAGTGTAAATGGAATGAAATACAGGTGTGTGATGAGGACTGTGATGAGAAAACAAGTTGCATATAAATGCTTGCAGCGAGTAATATATAAACATATAAAAGTATACCTTGGTGAAGTAGGTCTAAGAGTAGTAAATTCCAAGGGAAGGACCTGCACTTGTGTGTCTGTCCTCAGTGAAAGAAAGCAAACAATGAGATCCATGCTGTGCAAACCTCCAATATATACCCCCGAAGGGGCCCGAGAGGCTCCGCCCCCAACACCATGTGCAAATGACCAGCAAACGAGTGCCTAAACCCACCAACCATCAAAAAGGCGGTGTGTGAGCCAAGACACTCCCAGGACCATCTTGATGGTAGTAATGCCTGCAGCCACAGCGATGCTGCAAAATCACAGACATCGCGCGGCCGACGCATTAACATGGTGCCGATGTGCAAGTGGCCCCGCCCGCTCAAAAAGGGCAGGCGGGGACAGCAGGGGACAAGGATCCCCCTTGTGATGCACATCGCAGCTCCCAGGGAGAAATAAAGTAGCACCGCCGCCAACAGAGAACACCACACCAGCTGGATTGGGATAAAAGTCCAATGCGAGATGTTATTGGATATGTTGGAATAACAAATGGCTAGTGCATGATAAAAATGTAAAATCCATACATATATGTATGTTTTTGTTTTTATTGGCGAGTGTGACCGCAGACCAGTTTTGGGCTATTGGGTGTCTTCCACCCGGGTATCTTTGAGAAAAAAGAAAAAAGAAGGGTCTGGTGTCACCAGTGACACACCTCCATCCCTGAATTTCATGAAAAAAAGGAGAGATTCGCCCTTGGGACTTTGAGTGAGGTGAGCACTGTTAGGCCAATAAAAAAATCGCAAGAATAATTGCAGTGTATATTTATTCAAGTAAAGAGCAGTACATACATTGATGTCATGAACATGGGCCAATTCATACAAAATACAAGACCAATATAAATTAGGTAAAATGATATTACGAGTATCTGACAGTAATTATGTAAACACAGGGTTGATGTGTGGCCTGGGGTCCCTGGGATGCACAAATGGCAGCAGGTTCTCCAGCGCTGCCTTCTCTTTATTTTGTTTCAAACATGAATAAATGTTATTTTTGTTTAAGTTCATACTTGACTATGTTTATTTTTACAATTTTTTAATTTAGCTTTGGAGTCAGCAGATACATTTGACAGCCAAAAAAAGGGACAGATAACAACCCCCAAAAAAACAATTAAAATATATTTTTGAAAATAGAGGGTGTAAAATTTACAAAAAATATATTAAAATATTCAATGGGAGATCACTATCAAAACATTGGCAAATTACTATTAACATCTGTTTGATAAATATAAAACAGTAAAATATTCAGACGATCTTGCACAATATAATACACATATATCTTCTGAAGAGCAGCATGAAAAAGGTTAAAAAAAGATAGTCATAACTCTGTGTGAATATCAGCAGCAAAAGAAGTTCATTCGTTTTGATTAATGTAACATTCTAAAGAAGATTTCAATGCACAAAATTTAAACGATGCAATAATTTAGAGCGTGACGAATGTGCTATCTCCATTACGAAGGCTTGATTTAGCAGAAGATGCGCTCCCGTCTCATACTTGCTTCTGAGCATGCGCGCTTTTGGAAGAGTCGTAAAAGCATACACACGAACAATTTCCTCTTCACAAAACAGGCCGATGAGAAACACGACGAGGAAATCTTGAATCCTGACGAGAAAATAGAGTGCAGGTTCTCTATTTTCTCGTCGAGATTCACGGCAGTTTTCTTGTCGTAAAACCATACACACGAACGGTTTTCTCGAGAAAAAAGCTCTCGCGGCGCTTTTCTTGCCGGTTTTGGACGAGAAACTCGGTCATGTGTACGAGGCTTTACAGTGAACAATGTCAGTCAATGGAGCATTATGTAATGGTAAAGTATTCATTGAGCAGTATGTAAGAGCAGGGCAGTCACTGAGCTGTATGTAGTGCCAGTGAGCAGTATGTAGTGTCAGTGAACAGTATATAATGATGGGGTGATCATTGAGCAGTGTGTAGGAGCAGGGCATTCAATGAGCAGTATGTAGTGTCAGTGAGCAATATGTAATGGTATGGTGGTCATTGAGCAGTATGTAGTGGCAGGGAAGTCAGTGAGCAGTATGTAGTATCAGTGAGCAGTATGTAATGATAGAGAGGTCAATGAGAAGTATGTAGTGACAGGGCAGTCAGTGAGCAGTATGCAGTGACAGGGCAACCAGTGAGCAGTATGTAGTGGCAGGGTAGGCCATAAATAATGTATAATACATTAAGGTAGACTATGAATGCTAAATGGTATATTTTGCATGTCCATCAATACTAAAAAAAAAAAAATAATAAAAATGTGTCACTGATAACCATAGCTGCCAGTTTTTCTCAGTGCCTCAGACAGCTTTTGCTAGACCACAAGAATATACTGAACGAGGTGTGAACACTGCCTAGGTAAATGTCCAATATGTAAGGTTCCAATCTACTTACAAAGAGTTAAAATTCCTTCCCAACCCAACACTGGCAATCTTGTAACTTAGAATTCTCTAGTACAAGTCTGATTGCAGGTCCCAATTACACCCATATACAGTTGAAAATAAGCCAACCTAACTTGTCTTGAACCACATTTGTTAATAATTTACTCATTTGTAGGGGCAAATGTTGATCATCCAAACATGGACACAACTTCAGTATGTAAGTATATAGTTGTGACTTACAGCGTGCACCACCATTCAAGTTGCATGCAAAGAATTATTCTCATAAGGGACTGAGTTTTAATCTGGGTCAGGCCTGACCAGGGTGGGGGTTAAAACTTTGTTGCTGCGCCATATTGCGCATAGAAAAAAAGATAGTTGCACGTGGCGGGTGATCACTCTGCACTATCACTGAGGTATATGTTTATTGCTGCAGGGCTCTGCATGTATATTATGTGATCTGTTTAACTTTGAATCTTTATACCAAAGTAAATCCAGTTATATTTTATCACATGGGTATTGGTGTCATCTTTGCAGATAGTGGTTATCTATCAATGCTGCCAGATTGTGTATAATCAGGTATAGACCGTTACGAGGTAACAATCCCTAGACTAACTGTGCCAGTGTGGGCTGAGTAGATTGCCGGGGGTTGGCGGTGCTGTATACAGGGCCCGAAACAAAACTCAGCGGCTCTCTTAACTGGGGGTAGCGCTACATATATATATACAGTCAGTCTAGTATATATATATATATATATATATATACTGGATTTATCGGCGTATAACACGCGCCGGCGTATAACACGCACCCCAATTTAAGAAGGAAGTTTCAGGAAAAAAAATAATAATTTTAAATAAAGAACTTTGAAGCAAAATAAGGGTAGCTCAGAATTTTTTTTATATTAACATTTATACCACTTACAAGGTAAATATTTAAATAACATAATTTGAAAGTAAAAGCAACTGTTTTAACAAAGAAAATGGGTAAATCCTTCTGGGGCTGAAGTGGTTAAGACCAGTGCACACACTGATGCCTGACAAGGGAGGGCAAAGAGACACAAACTCTGCAGGGAGGGGGGCCTGTCAGGTAGTGTGTGTTGTGTGTGTCTCTTAGCTCCCCCTCCCCCCCCCCCTGTCAGGCAGTGTAATTCATTGTCTCCCACAACCCCCCCCCCCCCCACTGGCATTATATTTCATTGCTCTCCCCCCTGGGCATACTCTCTTTTTTTTTTAATGAGCTTTTTCAAAGAATTTTTACCTGCCGAGTCCAAGATCTGTCATCCACACGCCAGATTCCTGTCAGCCTCAACTCTCGCGAGCAGTGCAGAGCGTTACCGTGGTTACGCTCTGACGGCCGCGAGAGTTAGACTGTGGCTTCTGTGTGCAGTGCAACAGGAGGATGTCTGCCGCGGAGGTCTGCAATGCCAGGTCTGAGTGTCCCGGGACTCCCAGGTCCCCTGGGCTGTCGGCTGTCTCTGATGGTGTCTGCTTGGCTGAGATCGCACCCCCCAGGACGCTATACAGTATGTACCATTGAGTTTTTTTATGATATTGGTGTATAACACGCACATGCTATTTTCACTCTGTTTTCAGGGTGAAAAAGTGTGTGTTATACGCCGATAAATACGGTATATACTCTGCATCCAGTGTATCCTATATCTACAGTGAATTCTGTGGTGTACTGTTTCTACTACACTTCTGGTGGCGTACACAGTACACAATACAGTGCAGCCGTAGTGCAGTTGCTACTACTTTTCTGGTGGTGTACACAGTACACAATACAGTGCAGCCGGAGTGCAGTTGCTACTACTTTTCTGGTGGTGTACACAGTACACAATACAATGCAGCCGTAGTGCAGTTGCTATTACTTTTCTGGTGGTGTACACAGTACACAATACAGTGCAGTCATAGTACGGTTGCTACTACACTTCTGGTGGTGTACACAATACAGTGCGGCCGTAGTACAGTTTCTACTACTTTTCTGGTGGTGTACACAGTACACAATACAGTGCAGCCATAGTACAGTTGCTACTACACTTCTGGTAGTGTACACAGTACACAATACTGTGCAGCCATAGTACAGATGCTACTACTTTTCTGGTGGTGTACACAGTATCTACTACAGTGTAGTGTGGTGTTGCAAAACAAAATATACATCATGTCCGGAAGGCCACGAAGGAGAGGCAGACGCTCACAGGCCACTAAAAGAGGGCAAGCAGGCTCTGGGTCTACAGTCAACAGTGCTGGTCGTGGACATGGTGCATCCTCTGCAGGTGGCCGTGGGGCACGCTTGTCCTTTTTTTCTGCTGCTGGCCGTGTTATTGAGCCAGAACATGCAGAAGTGTTGGTGGAGTGGATAACAAAGCTGTCCTCATCCTCCTCATCCTCTGTCACCCAGGCTCAGCATAGTTTGTCTTCCAATGCAGCTGCCAAAGCGGCCTATTTCACCGGCTCCTTGTCCACAGTCACTCCTTCCGTAGCCCCACCATCATTCATGGAAGAGTCCCCCGAACTATTCGACCACAGTGTCGGGTACATGCTGCTGGAGGATGTGCAGCGATTTGAAGGCTCCGATATTGGGGAATTACATTCCACTGTTAAACAGGGGCAGAAAAATTGGGCCTTTGGTGGTGGTGCCACAACACTGTAAGCCCTCACAGTTACTCTTGGTGGGTGCAGGAACGGGCCCTTCTGTGAAATTTTAGATCAAGAATTGTAATTACATGCCCCTGTTAAACAGGGGCAGAAAAACTGGGCCTTTGGTGGTGGTGGTGGTGGTGGGGGTGGTGCCACAATACTGTAAGCCCTCACAGTTACTCTTGGTGGGCACAGAAACGGGCCCTGCTGTGAAATATTAGATCAAGAATTGTAATAATATGCCCCTGTTAAACAGGGGCAGAAAAATTGGGCCTTTGGTGGTGGTGGTGCCACAACACTGTAAGCCCTCACAGTTACTCTTGATGGGCCCTGCTGTGAAATATTAGATCAAAAATTGTAATTACATGCCCCTGTTAAACAGGGGCAGAAAAATTGTGCCTTGGGTGGTGGTACCACAACACTTTACCCCTCACAGATACCATTGTTGAGCGCAGGAACGGGCCCTTCTGTGAAATATTAGATGTTGTGGCACCACCACCACCAAAGGCCCAAATTTTCTGCACCTGTTTAACAGGGGAATGTAATTACAATTCTTGATCTAATATTTCACTCCAGGGCCCGTTCCTGCGCTCACCATGAGTAACTGTGTGGGCTTACAGTGTTCTGGTACCACCAACACCTAAGGCCCAATTTCTGCAGAGTATATAGGGCAGGCCATTTTGCTTATTATTCTTGCTCTAGTGTTTCATATTGTTAACCCTACATAGATAACATAGATATTGAAATTCTGTAGTCCCCTAAAAATAAATGTCACCACATTTAATGATGCCCACAGCAAGGTACATTACAAAAGATAAAAAAGATATAAACAATAGGAGAAAGGGAATGGGTAGCTCAGAAAAAATAATAAAAAAAATATTTCTGTGGCCAACAATGTAATTTATATTCTACCTTTAGTGTCCTGGCCCTGTTTCTGGCAGTGCAGATATTATAGTACCATGCAGTAGTTTTCATAGTACACATGGTAATATAAAGAGCACCTTCTTTGAAGCAAACACACATACACACAATTTTCACAGATCTCGAAGCTACATAGGAGGAAGGCATTGATAGCTATACCATATGTCAGTGTTTCTCAAGTCCAGTCCTCAAGGCGCCCCAACAGGTCATGTTTTCAGGATTTCCCTCAGATGAAACGGCTGTGGTAATTACTAAGGCAGTGAAACTGATCAAATCACCGGTGCAAAATAATGGAGAGCCTGAAAACATGACCTGTTGGGGCGCCTTGAGGACTGGAGTTGAGAAACACTGTCCTATGTCATGAGTCTCATGATATAGTGATCCAGGGATACTTCTCCTTACACTGTTCCAGGTGCCGATCAGTTCTGGGCAAGTACCTGTGCAGGAAAAACACTTTTATCTGCTGGAGCTCAACAGCCACAAAAGTAGGTAACAAAGGACACATGCGGCTCTCAAGCTACAAGTTGGGCATATGGGTTGTAAACCAATATTTAGCCACATATAGCCACAGTTTCTCACTGCACTGCTAATTTATTATGCTATTTATTCCCCTTTCCCAACTTCCAGAATTGGTATGGTTAAAAAGATTAGAAAGTCATAATCATTTGGCTCGCAAAAGGGCTACCTCTACAGTATAAAGCTGATAGGCGCACTATGTTCTAAAGAAATTATCTCATTTTTTATGTAGTCTCTTTTCCAAGCCACTTTTTTATTACTGCTGTACACACAATGATTTTTGCTCAGTTCAGAGTTGAGTTATCACTTTCTGTTTCATGCTCTTTCAGTATGTTCCAAACAGCTGAAATAAAACACCTTAAAATATAGTACAACTGGGAAGAATTTCTTCTAAATAAAATAAATTGCTTCCATTTAGTATCTGTATTCAGAAGAATGCGAGTTCATTATCACAGCCATTATTTTATGAAGCAATAAATCTTGGGTATATAATTTCTCAGTACCTTTAAAACTTGATATTTTGCAGGATATAATTAAGTTTAGTTTAGAAAAATAATGGCAAAATGTAATTGCCTTGTGCATTAAAATACTATGATAAAACTATCACAATAGATCATTATCTGTGTTTTGTGATTTGTATCATGCTAATGCAAATGTCATAACTATGCTATTTTATTTTATATCTTCTTTGTTGTTACATTCTAGACTAGAACAGCAAGGTTTTTTTTTCAAATATGTGACCTGAAAATACTGTTTGTGACCCAATGCAAAAAGTCACAGCTTATGTTTATTAAAACATTATTATGAAAGAACTGCAAAAACAGTATTATGCAGCACTACAACCTAGCTATGCCTCCACACAAAACATTGCCAAGGGGTGGATATACAAGAGTGAAACTGAATGAGCTGAAATAAAGAGCTATAATCTTGTTGGAAGGTCACACATTCTAGCCCTTTCAAATTCTATAAGAAGGAGAGTTATAACCCAAGTCATTGATAGTGGTGCATCTATATTACTGCCCTACACTTTCCTGAGTTCAATAAAGCCTATCAGCAGCATGAGTGCAGCGACAGCACTATTAAGCATTAGTCAAAATGGCATTAAATCATATGGATACAGTTAATGTGAAACACCTAATTTTCTAATAGGGATGATTTAATCAGTAGAATCAACAATTTATACATTATTGATGCGTTGTTGTGTTATGTACATTTGTCAGTGGAGAATGACACAGTATAGGAATCCAGGTAATCATGACACATGAATTGCAGACTGGACACATCTGACTGCAATTATTCAGATGAATCAACAAGTTTGCAATTTATTGACTTGCTTGATTAATGAATCAATTAGCTCATTTTGCTAGCCATCACTTTTTTGGTTGTCGCCCCTACAGAGACTTTCCATGATTAACTCCAAAACAGATCATTACTCCTAATGCCACTGAATGCCACCATCTTTCAACAGAAAATTCCCCATTAACATGTTATTCTGAAAAGCATACTAAGCTTGTACTGTGGAGAATTCATGTTAGGAGCTGCTGATGTAGGACAGGATGAAAATATAGAAGACAAGTTAATTTAATATTAGAAATTAGTTTGGAGATTTGGTTAGATACATTTTAGAGTTTAGGTTCTGCACGGGGGAACTATCATCACTACCACAGCCCAGGGCCATCGTCTGATCCTGACAACCTGCTACCTGACATCCCTAAACTGTCCTGCAACCAGAGGTGCCGCCAAGACCTGCCACAGGTACAAAAACTCTCAGACTTTTTCCCGATCATGTCCCTCAGGCTTCCATAAAATGATTTCCAGACCTTTAGTGTCTGTTCCATCAGATTTCACACAGCTGGAGGGAGTGCGGGCACTGCTGCAGCTCAACTTGAGTCCATTTTCCCAGACTCCAGATCTACCCCTCCCTCAACTAGAAGCCCAGCAACATCCAGGCCACACAGGGACTCTGGAGACACTGGAAACACTTCACCAATTATGGAGGTGAGCAATCCCCTTAAGAGTTATTCACACTTGCCAATTTACTCTGATCCCATAGCCCAGTTCCCAACCACAGGTCAGCCTATTTCTGATGTGACTTTGCAGGCATCTCCATTGTCTAGAGGGCTGTTACCCATAACAGAGGCATACAAGCGAGTGTCAGTCTTAAGCCTTATCTGTGGCATACTTTCATTTTATTTTGGAGTTTTGACAAATTGGACTTTGTGACAGCAAACTAGGAATTGCTAGTGTCAGAACATTGGGTTATACACCAGTCCTTTTTCCCCCAACCTTGGGGTTTCAAGTACAAGTACCTGGTCCTGCATTGTGGCTTTTCACCCTGTCCCCTTTTAACTCAGCTCTCCAAACCAGTTTGAGGAACAATTTATGTTACTTCCGGCTTCTGATTGACCGCATCCTCTGTTTGTGTCTTAATCTTTATTGATCCAATATATTTCAAAAACTCCTGAAGAAGCGATTATAATCGCGCAACATGTCGGGTTAAGAAATTAGCAACTTATGACACACCGCCAAATCAATAACTGTCCTATCAATATTCATTATACTGTGTCATTCAGCTCAGTACAACAATTTTTCTATTGCCTACTGTTCATTGGGTGGTATGTTTATTTGTTATTCAGTGTTTTTTGTCATGAATGGTTGTGCTACACTATTCATTTAAACTTGTGTGCAATTTTTACTGCATTGTCAATTTTTAATAAAACCTAAGAATTTTTTTATCTGTTTGTTTTGTTTGTTTTTTGCTACATGGTTTTATATACATTTAGATACAATTATCACTGCTATATTGGTACACTAGAAAGTATTGGAGAGATACCATATGATTTGTGAAGTGTTTTGAGTTTTCTACTTGATTGATTAGTTTTGGATTAACTTACACCTGGGCACCCGGCACAACGCTGTCTTCTTTTACACAATCGGATGCTCTACGACATGTGCTATTGAGAGTACACTTTTTCAGGTGTAAACTCCTAGAAGCTTTCCGCCGAGCAGACAATGTTCCCGAACAAGCGGCTAACCATCAAGTGCTCCCAGACTTCTCAGAGAATACCCTGCAACAATTTAGAAACTTAACAACTATTACTAAGGCACTGAGGAACCACAAGGTTATTGTGTCTCTACTGTAGATGAATGTCTTTGTCTCCTGCGGACCTGGAACATAATATCTACTGCACCCGGGAACAACCTCATTTACAGCCCACAGCGTCCATTTGAAGACCATATCCACCAAAATTGGCAAATTATGACTCAGCGTAAAGCCTCCTCAAAAAAGTCCTGAGGCTCTGTACAAGCATCTTTGCTTTATTTCGGCCAGATACCCCAAGTTCCAGAGGTACCTCACATCGTACCTAAGATCCCCTATAGTGTTGGCAGTATACTTTGCCTACTGGACCCTTTTTTTAAAGTCTTTGACTTTGTTTTTACCAGCGACTTTAGTCCATGTTCTACATTCAGTCCTTATTTTTTACTACTCTATGTTGGCTCAGTAGGTGCATATGTGGCAACTTCATGGTCCTCCTGTTGAACTGCTCACTAACTCTTCCAACTTACCTTCGGTTTTTTTTTTTTTTTACACCCATACTAGTATATCCAAGCACTTATCGCAGACAAACCTTAATACCTTAATATGAATCAATCTCCTCACTCCAGCTCCATGGTTTTCCATATCGTTTGGTAATTTCATCATGGGACTTAAGTTTCTCTCTGTCAATGCAAGAGGACTTAACCACCTGGCTAAATGAAGATCCATTTGGCTAAAAGCATTGCTCCACAAAGCAGATGTCCTAGCAGTACAAGAAACACATTTTCACAAGAAGGTCTCTCTCAAGTGGTCCCGCAGGAACTGTCCTTATATCCTTACAGCATTTATTCCAGCAAAGAAGAGGGAAGTACTGATAGCCATATGCAATTCGGTCTCTTTTGAGCTTGAAAATTGGATCATAGATCTCGAGGGCAGTATATTATTTTATTTTGTATCATTAAAATAATACTAAAGTCACGTTTTAGTTTTTTTCTTTAAAAACAATAAACATGTTATACTTGCCTGTAATGGTTTTGCACAGAGCAACCCATATCCTCCTCTTCTCAGGTCCCTCTTCAGTGCTCCTGGCCCCTACCTCCTGTCAAATAACCCCACAGCAAGCAACTTGCTATGGGGGCACCCGAGCCGAGCCACAGCTCCCTGTGGCCATTCAGACATGGAGCCGCGGTTCGCCCTGCCCCCTTTCTCTCCTGATTGATTCACTGACTTTGATTGACAGCAGTGGGAGCCAATGGTGCTACTGCTGAGTCTCAGCCAATCAGTAGGGAGAGTCCCGGGTGGCTGAGGCAATCGTGCACATTGCTGGACTAAGAGGGGGCTCAAGTAAGTATTGGGGGGAGGCTGTGGGGGGCTGCTGCACACAGAAGCTTTTTTCCTTAATGCATAGAACACACACCAAATACAGTAGAATTTCTCTGGAAAAGTTCTCAAGAATATTTCTCAGGTGTGAGCTGGAAACGTACTGCTCTGCTGGGACTTCAGCACCATTGTTGATAGCAATTTAGATATTTCCTCCCTGATTAGGGGTCGCTACTCTTTTCTTGGTGACCTCCTTATTAGAGAGGAAATTGATGATGTTTGGAGGTGCCAGCATGCTAGTGAGAAAACATTATTATCAAAGGCATAATTCTTATTCCTGCCTAGATTTTTTCCTGGTTGACAAGCTGCTGTTGCAGAGAATATCCAAATCCTCTATCCAAGATATCACATGGTTGGTCCATGCACCTGTCAAACTATAGATAGAAGAGGGGAACGCCTTTGCAACATCACGCTTGTGGATATACAATGAATCAGTGATACAGGACCAAGAAAAACAAAAAGAGGTCACTCAGCATTTAAAAGAGTTCTGCCATTTCAACAACCAACCCTCAGGCTACTGAGCCCTCTTCCAACTGGAATGCTCACAAGGCTTTTGTGCCTGGTATCCTTATTAAATTAAGTTCTAGATTTAAAAAAAATTCACAGTGCCAAATTAGATACCCTTCTTTCTGAAATCCGTACCATAGATTTACAAAACCGATCGACTTCTTCTAGTATGTTGGCCATGAGGTTACCTAAACTCTGTCACAGCCTTAGGGAATTTCTATACCTCCAGCACAATCACTATCTGCGTAAACTCAAGCTCCATTACTACGCCAACAATATTAAAGCGGGCAAATTTCTAGCCAACAGGCATCTAGGGGCGTGACTACATGGCAACTGGATCTGACACAGAGACGGTAACCTGGGAGTGCGGGCGAGGTAATGGTAAGAGCGCAGCACTGAGGCACCCGGCATTTAAAAAAAATCTTTCAATGATAAAGGCGATTTTTAAACGTTTGTGATTTACCGTATATACTCGAGTATAAGCCGACCCGAATATAAGCAGAGGCACCTAATTTTACCACAAAAACTGGGAAAACCTATTGACTCGAGTATAAGCCTAGAGTGTGCCTCACTTTGCCTCACTGTGTCCATGCCTCACTGTGTCCATGCCTCACTGTGTCCATCACTAGACTGACGTTTAACATGGGAGTCTATGGAAGGGGTGCCCGGTTTTGAAAAATCGGTGCTCCCCGGCCGTAGGTCCCCCGGACAAGAAACTTTCCACACTTGTAGAGGAAGAGTGGAGCTATATGTGTGCCAAGTTTGGGGTCCAGGGGACCTACTGCCAGCCCCGGCTCCCCAAAGTCCGAGAGATCAGGAGCAAAAAGGTGACTCGAGTATAAGCCGAGGGGTGCATTTTCAGCACAAAAAATTATGCTTAAAAACTCAACTTATACTCGAGTATATACGGTAAGTTCATTTATTTTATTACAGCTGGTACCTTAAAGCGGAGTTCCACTCAAAAGTGGAACTTCCGCTTTAAACACTCCTCGCCCCCTTACATGCCACATTTGGCCTGTAATTTTTTTTGGGGGGGAGTGGGGGCTTCGTTCCTATCCCACTTCCTCCTTATGCCCAGGGGCCACCTAGGCAACTCTTCCTCTCCACCTAGGCGGCCCCTCCCTCTGGGCGATCTCCTGGGACACGTGACAGGTCCCAGAAGATCGCCTGTCCACTCCGGGAGTGCAGCGCAACTCGCGCATGCGCAGTGCATGCCCGGCCATGAAGCCAAGACCTGTCACGGCCAGGTGCCCAGAGTGGCAATGGAGGCACTGGCAGAGAGGAGGGGGAGAGGGGCGACTCTCCTCGCGGCCGCATTGCTGGACTGTGGAACAGGTAAGTGTCTGTTTATTAAAACACTTTCTGTAGCTGCTGACTTTTAATAAACATAAAAAGCCTGGAACTCCGCTTTAAGATGTTTTACACTATTAGAGGCTCTGTCTCTATTTTTATCCTTACATGCAGGGATGAGCCGAACACCCCCCTGTTCGGTTTGCACCAGAACCTGCGAACAGACAGAATGTTCGTGTGAACTTTAGAACCCTATTAAATACAAAGGACTCGAACGTTCGAAATCTAAAGTGCTAATTATAAAGGCTAATATGCAATTTATTGTCCTAAAAAGTGTTTGGAGACCCGGGTCCTGCCCCAGGGGACATGTATCAATGCAAAAAAAGGTTTAAAAAATAGAAGTTTTTACGGGAGCAGTGATTTTAATAATGCTTAAAATGAAAAAATAAAAGTGAAATATTCCTTTAAATTTCGTACCTAGGGGGTGTGTATGATATGCATGTAAAGTGGCGCATGTTTCCCGTGCTTAGAACTGTCCCTGCACAAAGTGTCATTTTTGAAGGAAAAAAAAGTCATTTAAAACTCACTCGCGGCTATTAATGAATTGTCGGCTTTTATCAATACATAGAAAAGTCATTGATAAAACCCAAAAAAAAAAAATTGCCTGGGGTTCCCCCTAAATATCCATACCAGGCCCTTGAGATCTGGCATGGATTTTAAGAGGAACTCCACCCCAAATTTAAAAAAAAATGTCGTGGAGTCCCCCCAAAAATCCACACCAGACCCTTATCCGAGCACGCAACCTGGCCGGCCGCAGGGGAAGAGGGGAGGACGAGAGAGCAGACCCCCCTCCCTCCTGAACCATACCAGGCCACATGCCCTCAACATGGGGGGGATGTCCCCATGTTGATGGGGACAAGGGCCTCATCCCCACAACCCTTGCCCGGTGGTTGTGGGGGTCTGCGGGCGGGGGGCTTATCGGAATCTGGAAGACCCCTCTAACAATGGGGACCCCAGATCCCGGCCCCCCCTATGTGAATTGGTAAGGGGTACATTGTACCCCTACCATTTCACGAAGAAAGTGTAAAAAAATGTAAATAAAAACACACACACCTTGGAAAAGACCTTTATTAAAAAAAAAATAATAATAAAAAAAAAAAAACATTCCAGCGATGAAATCCAGTGTCCCGCGGTGATCCCGATGTCCAGCGCTGTCCATCATTGGTTGTGCCTGTGCGGACCTGATGGGGAACTTCCTCCGCTGTGTTTTAAATGTATAGACCCGCCCCTTCTAAAGTTCCCCATCAGGTCCGCTCAGCGGACCAGATGCGGAACATGAGAAGCGGCAAGTCTATACATGTATTACACAGCGAATGAAGTTCCCCATCAGTTCCGCCCCCTCGGTATGTCCGACCCCGCCTACGTCATTGGCCTGAGCGGGGAACTTCCTTCACTGTGTAATTTAAATTTACACAGTGAAGGAAGTTTCCCGCTCAGGCCAATGAGGTAGGCGGGGTCCGACATACCGAGGGGGCGGACCTGATGGGGAACTTCGTTCGCTGTGTAATACATGAATAGACCCGCCCCTTCTCTCGTTCCCCATCAGGTCCGCTCAGCGGACCAGATGCGGATCATGAGAAGGGGCGGGTCTATACATGTATTACAAAGTGAGAGAAGTTCCCCATCAGGTCCGCCCCCTCGGTATGTCGGACCCCGCCTACGTCATTGGCCTGATGGGGAACTTTAGAAGGGGCGGGTCTATACATTTAAAACACAGCGGAGGAAGTTCCCCATCAGGTCCGCACAGGCACAACCAATGACGGACAGCGCTGGACATCGGGATCGCCGCTGGACACTGGATTTAATCGCTGGAATGTTTTTTTTTTATTATTATTATTTTTTTAAATAAAGGACTTTTCCAAGGTGTGTGTGTTTTTATTTACATATTTTTACGCTTTCTTCGTGAAATGGTAGGGGTAAAATTTGTTAAAGGGGTCTTCCAGATTCCGATAAGCCCCCCGCCCGCAGACCCCCACAACCACCGGGCAAGGGTTGTGGGGATGAGGCCCTTGTCCCCATCAACATGGGGACATCTCCCCCATGTTGAGGGCATGTGGCCTGGTACGGTTCAGGAGGGAGGGGGGCCGCTCTCTCTTCCCCTGCGGCCGGCCAGGTTGCGTGCTCGGATAAGGGTCTGGTATGGATTTTTGGGGGGACTCCACGCCATTTTTTTAAAAAAATTGGGGTGGAGTTCCCCTTAAAATCCATGCCAGATCTCAAGGGCCTGGTATGGATATTTAGGGGGAACCCCACGCCATTTTTTTATTTTTTTTATGTTGTTAAATGGCGTGGGGTTCCCCCTAAATATCCATACCAGGCCCTTGAGATCTGGCATGGATTTTAAGGGGAACTCCACCCCAAATATCTTAATATCCATTCCAGACCTAAAGGGCCTGGTAATTGAATTTGGGGGAACCCCCACGCTTTTTTTTTTTTTTTTTATCAATGACTTTTCTATGTATTGATAAAAGCCGACAATTCATTAATAGCCGCGAGTGAGTTTTAAATGACTTTTTTTCCTTCAAAAATGACACTTTGTGCAGGGACAGTTCTAAGCACGGGAAACATGCACCACTTTACATGCATATCATACACACCCCCCAGGTACGAAATTTAAAGGAATATTTCACTTTTATTTTTTCATTTTAAGCATTATTAAAATCACTGCTCCTATAAAAAACGGCAGTTTTTAAAACATTTTTTTGCATTGATACATGTCCCCTGGGGCAGGACCCGGGGGACCACACACTTTTTAGGACAATAACTTGCATATAAGCCTTTATAATTAGCACTTTAGATTTCTCCCATAGACTTTTCGAATTTGCCGCGAACACCCCAAATTGTTCGTTGTTCGGCGAACGGGCGAACAGGCAATGTTCGAGTCGAACATGAGTTCGACTCGAACTCGAAGCTCATCCCTACTTACATGTGGAGATTGATACAATCTGGTTGCAGTTTGGAGGTGCTTAACGGCTCTTAGATAAATTAACATCAAAAGCGAGATTGGCCAGACACAAGAGTGATTGGCAACATTATCTGGTGAGCTTTATTCCTAAGGGAGTGGAACCAGCACAGATCACTTTGGGGGAGGATTATGGTGGTTTTTTTTGGGCTAATTACACCTGTTCATTACATGGTCTTGGACTTGAGTTTGCACTATATATATATATATATATATATATATATATATATATATATATATGATTTTTTATTGTATATATACATTTTGTATGAACTATATAATTAGAAACATTTCTTTTATGTATTAAGAATATTTTTTGTTGCGTTGTTTCACATGATTTATACACACTAATGCGCTACTGTGAAATGTACATGTTTTTGAGCTGTATTCGATTTCTTTTTTGTTTGACTCCTAAACATTATCGACTATGTAGAAACACACAGAATGCCTTCTCTGCTTATTTCCATTGATGCAGAGAAGGTGTTCAACAGAGTCCATTGGGGCTACATGTCTTTTCTCCAAAAATTTGGCTTTCAGGGGCGAATTATATCAACTATACTCACCCTATACTTACACCATTCAGCCCAAGTCTTTACCTCAGGTCTTCCATCCAAAACTTTTAAAATTTCAAATTGTACCAGTCAGAGATGCCCACTCTCCCCCCTCCATCTTCAATCTGATGATAAAGCCTTTATCAGAAGCCATCCGGGTACACCCCATATATCAGATTTTTATCTTCATCGGAAGTCTCATGTCATAAATTTATTTGTAGATGATGTCATACTCCTTTTGTCCAAACCGACCATCTAGCTTCCTTTTGCATATGAAGTTCTTAATAATTTTAGCACCCTGTCATATTATATAGTCAACTTTAATAAATCCCTAATTTTGAATCTAGGAATCAGCTCACAGGCCCAAACCCATTCAAAATCTCAACTTGCATATTCTTGGGCAGACCACTCCATAACCTACCTAGGCATCACCCTGGCCACTAAAATGTCCTTACTTGCAGACCTCAATTTCAAACTACTTCTTATAGACATCCATCAAGACTTTTTCCACATGACAAAAACTGAACTATCTTAGATTGGGAAAATTGCCTCTTTTAAAATGATGGTACTGCCAAAAATATTGTACCTTTTCCGTACTCTCCCGCTTCCATTAAACCCGTCCCACTTAACAGCACTGAATAGACATAAAGGATTACTGCTTAACCACCATATTGGCAAAAATCTAACACTGGTTCACGACTCCCCCTGAAGCCTTGTGAGTTGGAATCAAAGCCATATGTGCACAGGTTTTCAACCTGAAACTATTGTTATAAGCAGACACGTGGAAGCTGCTTATATTGTTCCATCTCCCCTCAACAACTCAAGCCTCAATATTGGCTCGGAGGACTCTCCTCCTCCAATCAAAACATAACCCTCTTAACACTAGGATCACCTTACCTATAGTATCTATAGTATATAATATATATAATATAATACTGGAAATATTTCTTCTTTATCTTTCTGTCAAACAGTGGATATAGAAGGGTATACATTGGATAGATGAGATAATGGAGAACCAAGTGCCCAAACCTTTAGCTTCATTGCTCACTCAGTACAACCTTTCTAATACATGCAAGTTTATGTACACACGCATCACCTCCTTTATGTGCAAGTACCCACCACCCTTGATCTATATAAACTCTCAAGTGTGGAAATTCTACACAACCACCACTAACAATTGTACAGGCATCTCCCTACTGTACAATGTGCTTCAACACAAACAGCAATTTGTTAAATCTCCCCCTATGTTGTTGTGGGAAGCAGGTCTGAATAAGGTAGTCAACCCTCAACAATGGACTATAGTACTTTGTTACAACTTTGTAGCATACCCCTATATTAACTATTGGAAACTTATTCAGAAGATACTGGCTTGCTGGTACAGAAACTCACATCAACTAGCAAAATATCACCCTTCCCTTTCCTCCCTCTGTTGGAGAGAGTGTGGCCATTCTGGCACTTCATATCTTCTGGAATTGTAACAATTTGTCCAGCTACTGGAGAAAACTATTTAGTATTATGGCAGGCATTACTGGGGTGCTGTTGTAGCTGATTATTGCTGTACAATGGAGAAACAACTTTACTCCTAACCCTTCAGTCTTGGCACCTCAAGTTAACCTGCAAATAAAAGTTGTATCATCACTACTCAGAATTTAGTTTGGAATGTATGAATATTCAGGTGTAGGATAGCTAATTCTGGGTTAGGAGCTATGTGTTGGCCACATATATCTGATAATATGGAAAAGATCTCATTCCAGAATGACTTCATCAATATACAAGACCATAGTATATGGTATAGGGTACCAGATTCTCCACACTTTCTCCTCCATTGGGCTGTTTGGGATGGGTAGAACTTGGAAAGTTTTAACGGGGTAAGGTACCAAGAGTGTACTACTTTTTTCTTTTTTTTTTCAATTGTTTTTATTAAAGAATTTTTCAGAGTACAAACCGAAGTACAAAATAGTACAGAGAATACAAAGAGTACAAGGAATACACAATAAACAGTAGGCAACCAGAACATACATTATGTATGGTGATAGGCTGATCTAAAGGGGGTATAGTGGTACAAGGGTTGAGTAGGTATATATTTAACCTTTAGAAAAACAATGCAGTGTATTCCTGAGGAACAATAACATTGGATGGAGAAAGAATATTAACCATTGCCAGACAAGTAATATAGGCGTAAGACGAGTATTATGAAGATACTAATGCAATCATAAATGTACATTTCTGAAGACATGCTTTATTCTACTCTGAACCAATCTGTCCATATTTTCCACTGATTGTCGAACCTCGCCCTCTTGCCATCTCTGATTGATTGATTGAAGTACTTCTGAGATGTTGGGAACTTTATTGGATTTCCAGTTTTTAGTTATCAATGATCTAGCCGCTAGCAAGATATGCGTGACAACTGTGCGGAAGCAGGGAGGGAAGGTCTCAATACCTAGATTTAATAGTGCTACTCCAGGACTTGGTGATGTCAGGACACGTGAGATACATCTAAATACACTTCTCCAAAAACTGGTAAGATGTTTGCAGGACCAGAACACATGTAGGATGTTGCCCACATCACCACATTCTCTCCAACATAATAGGGAGTTGGAGGGAGAGAATTTTGCCATTCGGTACGGTGTAAGGTACCATCTCTGAGCTATTTTTTGGGATAGTTCCCAGTGGTTTACGCATCTAGAAGCCTTATATATAGTTCTGAATGTGCATTGCCATTGGGTCGGTGTAATGGTTTTACCTAAGTCTGATTCCCATTTTTGGTAAGGAAGGGAATTGGTGAAGTTCAGTTTATTTTGGAAGGGAGTGTAAAAGAGAGAAATCCCTTTGGGAGAGGTGAGTGTCTTTGTAAAGAATTGCCACATAGTGTCTTGGATAAATATGTGATGGGGCTTTAATGATTTTAAAAAGTGGGAGACCTGAATATATTTATAGTGATTAAGTGTATTGTTATTGTATAAGTCATCAATCCAAGAGATGCCCTTGGCAGCCAATCTGAGTACGTAGTGTGCGGAATTGCGTGTGCTAAAATCTCAATAGGTATAGGGATATCTATTGCATTGGAGGACCCGGATGATAAGTTATGCAGGTCTCTCCATGCTATTCAGGAGGCTTGAATTGCTAGTGTGAATTGGCGCAAGGGGAATGGTCTCCATATGTCTAGTAATAGAAAGTTATGCAGGTCTAGAGTTAGACTGAGGACCTGTTCGATCCTGCACCAAAGGATATCAGGTGATGGTGAGAACCAGTATCTGAGTTGGGTAAGTATGGCTGCCCGAAAGTAGTCCCGTATGTCAATTAGGCCCATTCCCCCCACTGACCTATGTTTGATTAGGAGGGATTTGGAGCATCTAGGTCATTTGGAACCCCAAATGTATTGTTTGAGGATGGAGTTAAGGTGGCTATTTTTCAGCGGAATGGGTAGCGTTTGAAAGACATACAAAATTTGGGGGAGTAAGAGCATTTTGAAGGAGGCCAAACCGTCAGACCAGGTTAGTTCCACTTTGGCTAGGCGGTTTGCTTCCTTGGCTATTTTATCAAGAGTGTACTACTTTTTGAAAGTGTTCCCAGTGGGTTACACATCTGGATGAGGTGTAAGTTGTGGAGAAAGCTTTCATCCAACAAGCATCTGGGAAAGTTTCCCCCAATATTTCTTCCCATTTGGTAATGGTAGTGGTCTTAGAGAAGGAGTCTTGGGCGTGGTAAATGTTATAAAATAAAGAGATGCCCCTTAGTAGGGGTGTAGATTTGTGGAAGAAGGTGTATATTGGTACTGGAATTTCCAAGCATAGGGGTAATGTTTTTTTATGAAGGAAAGAGCGGGTTCGTAAGTAGTGAAATTGTGCTGATGGTGGGAGGTTAAACTGAGTAGACAGAAATTCAAAGGTGTGAAGAGATGCACCTTGTATAGGTCTCTCATGTGAGTAAGTGTCAGGGAAATAAACAGCTTAGATCTGTTCAGTGTCACATGACATCCTGGCTGCCTGTCAGGGAAATAAACAGCTCAATCTGTTCAGCATGTCACATGACATCCTGGCTGACTATAAAAGCTGAGCAAATCCCCAAGCAAATTGCTGTTTTGTCTTCAGCTTCCTGTGACTCAAGTTCCTGTTTCCTGCCTGCCTGATCTTCTGTTGTGACCCGGATTGCCTTTGACTACCCTGATCTCTCCTAACCTGACCCTTGGCTTGGTTATTGGACTCCGCTGCTATCTCCTGTGTTTGACGCCCTGCTTGTGACCCGAACTTTGCTGCCAGCTTCCTGCACCTGACCTTCTTGCCTGTGACCCGGATTGTCTCCAGTCTCCAGTATTTGACCCTTGCTTGTCTTTGGACTTTTCCTCCTTTCGGGTGTTTGACCCCCTGTCCCATCTCCAGGGGGTGGAGTGCGCTTAGTCGCAAGAGTGAGCCGCTCTCAGAATCTTGGCCTTGGTAAGTACCCTTTTCTAACAGTAAGGCCTCTAGTCTGCCATATGTGTATGTCATTGCAGGGTATAAAGTGTTGGAGCACCGATCGCGGGGTAGTAATTTTTGAGAATGATCCTTTAGGTAAAGATATAAGGGGGAACTCTGACCACAACTTGAAGGAAATCTGCACCGTTGTGATGTCAGAGTTGAGGAGTGGAACTCTGTGATGTCAGAGTTGGGGAGTGTCGATTTAAAGTCTTTATGTGGATTCTATGAAGGCCCAAGTTTTATGTTTGGGGGGGGTTACACCAATATCACATTTGATCTAAGACACATGCTTTATAATAGGCCATAATATTAGGCACCCCATCCCACCGTTCCTTCTATGTCTCATCATAATGTTAAGAGAGCATCTGGGGGGTTTGCAGTTCCATATGTATTGATTGAAAAGTTTTGGACGGACGAAAAGGAAGTCTGTGGTAATGGTATTATTAGGGTACAGAACAGATAAAAGAGGGAAGAGAAACATTTTCAAGGTTGCTATCCTGCCTGCTGTTGATAGTTTGTGTGTCCTCAGGTGGGAAAGTTGTTGGGGTAGCAATTCCAGAAAGGGCATAAAGTTATGTCTATAGAGCTGTGAGGTATGTGGAGTCAGTTGAATTCCTAAAAATGTCAAGGGTGAGGGGACCAAACAAAGGAAAACTGTTTTGTTAAAAGAGCTTGCAAGGAAGTTGGGATGTTTACTCCTAAGATTTGGGACTTGGTGGCATTTAATTTATAGTAGTTTATAGTAGGACACGGCACTACATTCTACTAGTAGTTTTTGCGTCTCGGGTAGCGATGTCTCGGGGTCAGAAAGCATGAGCATGACATAATCCGCAAAGAGACTTATTTTGTGTTCAGTACCCACTATTGTGAGGCATGTAATGTTGAGATGGGCTCGGAAGCTCTCAGTGGTTCTATAAGCAGCGTGAAAATAATTGGTGATAGGGGGCACCCTTGCTTCATTCCGTTAGTTATTGAAAAAAAATGCATTTTTTTCGACGTGATTTTTCGTGTTTCCTCTCAAGCCTGCCTTGCCTACACACTATCATGGAAAAAAATGTTTGAGTAAAGCGTGGTGACGTATAACGTGTACGACGCCACTATAAAGGGGAAGTTCCATTTGGATGGCGCCACCCTTCATGTTAGTAAAGTTTGTTGAGAGACGATTCACGCTTTTCAGCCTCATGCTTTTCAGTCCATTACAGCGTGATGAATGTGCTATCTCCATTAGGAACGCTAGTTTTACCAGAACGAGCACTCCCGTCTCATACTAGATTCTGAGCATGCGCATTTTTTATCACGTCGTTAAAGCCCACACACGGACGTTTTTCATGACGAGAAAAACGACTATGTAAAAAACGACGTGAAAAATTAGAGCATGTTTCAATTTTTCTCGTCATGATTCTCTGCGTTTTTCTCGTCGGGAACAAAATGCTGGAAAGCCCACACACGATCATTTTTAATGACCATTTTAAAAAATTTAATTTTTCTCGTCATTAAAAAGGATCGTGTGTACGCAGCATATGGGTTTGGAAGTAATTCCTGAGGTGAGAACAGTGGCTGAGGGAGTGAAGTAGAGGGATAGTATGGCATTTTGTATCCATACCGTAATTTCAAATGTGTTAAACACGATCCTGAGGTATCCCCAATGGACCCTATGGAACGCCTTCTCCGCATCCAAGGAGAGGAGCAGAGAAGGCATCCGAGAGGTCCCAGACTGAGAGATTAAATTAATGAGATGCCTGGTTCCGTCTGGGGCTTGAAGGCCTGGAACAAATCCCACTAGATCCCACTAGATCAGGGTGGACAAGACATGGTAAGATTTTTTGTATTATATAATTATTGGATAAATAATAGAGGGCGCTACCATAATGGTCACCTAAGTGGATATATATGGTGTGGAATAAATTAAGTGTCAATTATGGTGTAATAACACAATAGTGAACCTTAACTGAATAACAAAACTTATTTGATACACATTACCAACATATGGTTTGTGACAAATTATAATCAAAAAAATATAATCCAGATATAATCTGTGTTCAGAAGAGATATGGACCTGTAGTTTGCAGGGCAGGTGGGGTCTTTGTTGGGTTTTGGTATAGTTACAATCACAGCTCTTAACATTTCTGGTGGGAATGAACAAGAGGAGGAGGCGAGATCAAAGACGAACTGCAGATATTGGGCAGTTTCAGTGGAGAGGTATTTATAGTATTCGTTTAAGAAGCCATCATCCCTCAGGGATTTGTGATTGGGTAGTTTTTTGATGACTGAGCAATTTTACCCAAGAAGGTGCTAATGAGCTCAGGGGAGGGTTGGGGCATAGAGTCATCATTACGGAGGTTATAAAGGGACTGGCAATAGTCTGCAATGGCATTGGCTATGTCCTTTGGGTTAAATAGGATATTCTTAGACCTAGGGAAAGTAAGAGAAGTCATTTTCTGATTAAGCTTTTTCGCTTTTACTCTTTTAGCCGGCCAGGCTCCTGCTTTATTGTGGAGGCCATAATAATTGGCTTTAAGGTATTTGAGATGGTTTTCCTATTTTTAAAGGAGCAGAGCCCTTAATTGTTGCCTATGTCGAAGGATATCATGTGTGAGGCGGGGGTTTGGATTGGATTTATTCTCTTGTTCTTTTAGAGTGATAGAGTGCAGCATGTCTTCAATCTGTCTCTGCCTCTGTTTTCTCATGAATGAAGCCATTTTGAGTAATACCCCCCTCATATATGCCTTATAGGAATTTCACAGGGTAAACCTGTTGGTTTCATGAGTGTCATATTACTCAAAAAAATTGTGATGTTCTTGCACGATCCTTTAGTCGAATTTCTTGTCCTCCAAAAGTGAGGTGTTTAGTCTCCACCAAGGAGGGGGGAGTAACGAAGTTTGTCGTCAAATTCTAGCGTGATTGGAGCATGATCTGACCAATGTCCGCACGCAGAAAATTTTGCAGAGACCCTTTCACCGTGAAAAAATAGTCTATGCGTGAGTAGGAAGAGTGTGCTGCAGACAAAAAAGTGAAGTCCTTCTCGGATCCGTGGAAGCAGCGCCATACATCATATAGTTCATATTTATGTAGTAAGGGAACAATGAGTGATCAGGTCTTCTGATGGTAGCAGTGGAGTCCATGTTGGGGTGCAGGATTGTATTGAAGTCTCCGCCAATAATAAGGGTGCCTTGGATCACTTCCATAACTTTGGCGTACAGTGGAGTAAGGAATTTACTCTGTTTAGTATTCGGAGCATAAAGGTTAATTAGTGTAAAGATTACTTGGTTTAGTTCACAGGTGAGGATAATGTATCGGCCTTGGGGATCTTGAATAGTGCGGATATGGCGTAATACCAATGAGTCTCTGATAGCAGTAAAAACTCCTGAAGCCTTTTTGGGGCCATTAGCCATATACAGGTGAGAAAAATGTTAAAAGTGCACTCAAGGGCATTTGTGGACAGCACAATGTGACTCTTGGGTGAAGATTATATCAGCCTTAAGGGATCATGCTTCTTTCAGCAGTGCTGCTTGTTTAAAAGGGCTGTTGAGGCCCTTAGAGTTCAGTGACATAAGCTTTAAAGGCATAGTGAAGGATGAGTATGAACTGAGGTATTGTGGCAGTTGAGTACATTGTTGTAAGGGAGACAATGAAAAAGGTACCTGTCATGAAGAGACATCGGTGATCTGTGATTGGGGATTTGTGCTAACTCAGAAGTGGGGTCCATTGGAGGTTCTCTAGGAGTGGTAAACAGCGGAGGGAGCATGTTCGGTATTCCATGTCCATGCCTGGTAAGCTTATCATAGGAGGTGACTGGGTGGGAAGTAGGAATAATAAAAGGAAAAGACAAACATAGAAAAATCTAAAACAACATAAGTAAGAAATGCCTGTCAAAATACAGGCTCAATGGCCAGCCGAAGCTGCTGTAGTGTAGTGGGGGATAATTCAGATTGTTAGTGCTAAGCACTGAACCAATCAACATTCGTAGGAAAAACAGAAGAGCAAACTGAACATTGGAGCTCCCAACCTCACCCTAGTACATAGAATATTGTAAAGGGGGGGGGGGTCTAGTTGCGACAAATAAATTCAATCAGGACCATTCCGTTTGCAGGCGTTCCGGGGAGGATGAAGCAGGAGGTTGCGGATCTGCAGAGAGCAATTGCCATTCAAAAAATTGGATGCCTTTCTCCATGCTGTATATGGGATATGTTTGGCCATTCCAGGTGATAAGCAGCATTGTGGGGAATCCCCATTGGTAAATAATGCTGTTGTTGCAAAGTACCTTTGTGAGCGGATTGAGCTTCTTTCTGTTCGTCGATATGTCAGTGTATAATGAGAGCCCTTAAATTCGTCTGGCACCACAGGGTTCTGCTTAGCTGCCGCCATGATGCATTCTTTGACATGGTAGTAGTAAATGCACACCAGGGTGTCCCTGGGTGCAGTGTCGGCTAGGGTAGGAATTTGGGTTTGGGTATGCAGTGGGCTCTATCCACGCACAGCTCAATATTACTTAGAGCCGTATAAGAGCCTTCATGAGGCATTGTACAAAGTTAGTTAATTTGTTTGGTGGTATAGATTCAGGGATGTTTCTAAATTTGATGTTATTGCGCCTCAAGCTATTTTATTTTGGACCCATTGCATCTCAGACTCTTGGTCAGCATAGGTATCAACAAGATCATTATGTGCAGAGTAAAGATCCACTATCTTAGTTTCTAGGTGGTGGATTTTGTCAGCATGTGTTTGGACAGTCTCATGTAAGGGTGCAAACATGTTCGAAAAATAATGAGGAAGAGAAGCACGTTTTTCATTGAATTTTTAGAGGTAGCCTGTTCTGTGGCAGGGAACATATAAATTTATAATCCTGACTGCTTGATCTGCAGAGATGCCTGCAGTGCAATATTCTGCAGTCTAAGGGATACCTCACCCTCCTCCCTCCGCTGCTTAGACTTCACTGGGCTGCATGTGGTGGGAGTGGAGGGGGTAGAGAGTTCATCTAGCTCCCCAGACTGAGTGATCAGGCTGGGATTGGTATGCTCCTATGGAGCTGGGGCCGGTGCCATTTTGCCTACCTCGCTGAGGAGCCACTGGGTAGAAGTCTGTGAGGCAGCTTGTTCCCCTTCCGCCGTTTGAACATAGTTCCCGCGGGTGTTATACTCTGTGCTGAGCCAGTTCTGAGCTTCAGGAGACCACTCCCCGTAGTCACTGGGTGACGCTGAAAGCGTGAGGTTACGGTCAGTTACGCAGTAGTGATGTGCAGTTCATGAACGAATCGTTCTTTTGAATCGATTCTTTTCAGTGAACTGGGTGAATTGATTCATCTGAGTGAACTGATCCGTTTGAAACAGTTCACTATGCACTCAATAGCATAGCAGAGCAGGTCTGGTAATATGATCCTAGAGTGAGAGAGCTCAGCCCCTCCCTGCAACCAATCAGACGGCTTACAGCACACTGACACTCAAGAACTGGATACAAACTTAAAACAGTTCTGAATCAGGAGTATCCAGTACACCGAGTTAAAGAATCATACGAGTTACTGAGTCCTAGAATAATATACGAGTTACTGAGTTAAAGATTCATATGAGTTGTTAGAACACAGTACACTGAAAGAATCATAAGTCACCACCAGTAGAACAATACACTAAATCAATGATCAGGTAGCAGCAGTGATAAGGTACAAACACCCTGAGGCCCCTTTCACACTTTGTGTGACTTTTCCTGCGACTCAGGACTGCAAAGTCACATGAAAAGTTTTCCCCCATGATTTCTAATGAGTTCCATTAATTTCTGTGTGACTTCAAGTTGCAGCGACTTCAAAGTAGTCCCTGCACTACTTTTGTCCAACTTTGATGCGACTTGAGGCAGAGACCTCAAGGTTACACAGACCTTGCTTCAAGATGTGGCAAAAATTGAGGCAAAATCACGTGATTTTTCAAGTTGCACAAGTGTGAAAGGAGCCTCAACGATTGGATTTTACTACCGTGGGTATTTTGCTTGTGGTAGAAAAATCAGATTATTATTCCTGCGCATGCACTGTAAAGACTATGGAAACATTTGATGGCTAGCAATGTTAACTGGCCCATCAGAATTCAGCTCACATGCACAAAAAAACGCTTTTCATTTTGACTCCATTTCCACTTGTGCAAATTGTCCTGCGACTTGGGACTGCAAAGTTGCATGACAAGTCATACCCCATGATTTCCAATGAGTACCATTCATATCTGTGCGACTTCAAGTCTCAGCGACTTCAAAGTAGTCCCTGCACTACTTTGGTCCCACTTTGATGCGACTTAAGGTCCATAGACCTCAAGAATACACAGGCATTGCTTCAAGTCGCATCAAAATAGAGCGGAATTCTGTGACTTTTTAGGCTGCGTTAGCCTGAAAAGCCTGAAAGTTGCACGATTCTGCCGCACATTTTGACACGACTTGAAGCAAGGCCTGTGTATTCTTGAGGTCTATGGACCTCAAGTTGCATCAACATGGGACCAAAGAAGTGCAGGGACTATGAAGTCGCTGTGACTTGAAGTCGCACAGATATGAATGGTACTCATTTGAAATCATGGGGTATGACTTGTCATGCAACTTTGCAGTCTCAAGTCGCAGGACAAGTTGCACAAGTGGAAACGGAGCCGAAATGAAAAGTGGGTTTTTGTGCATGTGAGCTGCATTCTGATGGGCCAGTTAACATTGCTAGCCATCAGATTTGTGGAAACCTAGGCTAACACAATAGGCTTGTGCTCTGAGCCATGGAACAAAATCAAAGTAATTGTTCCCAGGACCTGCCAACCTTCTGTGAATCAGTCTTCTGATTCTAATCATATAATAAGGTTAAATCAGAGCTTTGGTTCACTTGCTTGTCAGGAGACTCAGCAAGTGAACCGAAGAACTGAAGAATTGATTCATTGAATCGGTTAATTTTAGTGAGTAGTTCAAAATTAACCGATTCATTTTAAAGATCTGAACTTCCCATCACTATTACGCAGCCATCTTCTCCGCCGACCGGACACACCCCTTGTGCTTTACATATCTTGATGGATGATAGTGATGGGCCCTGCATGCAGCACCTTACTTGTACTTGTGTTTGTACGTGAATTACTTATAAATACCATCTCATAGATTTTTCTATTTAATATATTTTCATTAAACCACATTGGTGCAGATGGACTACGTGGACTGCGTTTGTGTGTACTGACACATCCAGTACATCAAAGCACTGAAAACCTCCTATTCATTACTGTACCACCCATAACACACTGCCCGGTAAAATAAATGGATGGTAATGGGAGTTTATGCACATTGGATGAAGCAAGCACAACAAGTCATAGGGATTGTATTATCTGTAGAGCACTGACCATCATACAGAAACACTGGTTGTACCACAAAGAGGAAAGAAGGGGGAAAGTGCTTTCATTGATAGCATGGTGAGGGTAGAATGATTATGCTTTAAAATAGGCAAATAAATATTGTTTGCAGATTTCTTGTCAAATATTTTTATTAGAATTTCATAAGGGAAACAGAAAGGAAAAAGAAAGGGAAATATACAGAAGTACATAGACCTATATTCATGGGGTATATTCAAAGTATGCTGTACTATGCACTTAATACAATTTTTATTCAATTAATAGCTCACAGTAGTTGGTATGTATATACTGTAGATAAAGGAAAAAGGAATAAGAACAAATAATAATAATAATAAGGAAAAAAATTAAAAATAATAATAAACACCCGGGGTGGTGGTCTGGCTCACGACAAACAAATATATACAACTTGATTAATGTTTTATGTATTCTAGTTTGGAGACAACAAAGACTGGTCAAAGTCAGTAGGGAGGTAGTGTTTTATCTAAGGCTGACAAATCTTATGGAATTTATTAATTTTATTATCTTCAATGGCCGACATCTTTGCGTGAATAAGTGCTCTATTCATTCTGTGTTTGGCTTCCGCCAAGATTAGGGTTTGGGTTTTCCAAGCTTTAGCAATGGTTTGTTTGACTGCAGTATTAACTAGACATGTGCATTCGTTTTCGTCCGAATGCATTTTCGTCCGAATTTCAGGTATTTTCGTTATCGTTTTAACAAACGAAAACGAAAATGCAGAATCCGAAAACCGAAAGATCCAACATAAAAAAATGCTTAATTTTCGTTTTCGTTGCAACAACAGTTCGATATAGATAGGAGATTCGATATGAGGCTGACAATAACAATCTGTGTCCATCGAACCTGTGGTCGAATGTGCCTAACCTTAACTCTATTAGTCCAAGATTATTCTACATAGAGAGAAAAGATTCGACATTATAGAGAGAAAAGATTCGACATAGAGAGAAAAGATTTGACATTATAGAGAGAAAAGATTCGACATTATAGAGAGAAAAGATTCGACATAGAGAGAAAAGATCACTGCTGGAATTGGGTGGGGGAAGTAAAATAAAAAAATGATGATGATGAATGTTATTGGCTGATTGTAACCAAAGAGGAGGAGCAGTAAAATAGCTAGAACTAACTCGGCAAATTCGAAAAATCTATGGGAGAAATCTAAAGTGCTAATTATAAAGGCTTATATGCAAGTTATTGTCCTAAAAAGTGTTTGGGGACCCGGGTCCTGTCCCAGGGGACATGTATCAATGCAAAAAGAAGTTTTAAAAACGGCCGTTTTTTCAGGAGCAGTGATTTTAATAATGCTTAAAATGAAAAAATAAAAGTGAAATATTCCTTTAAATTTCGTACCTGGGGGGTGTGTATGATATGCATGTGAAGTGGCGCATGTTTCCCGTGCTTAGAACTGTCCCTGCAAAAAATGTCATTTTTGAAAGAAAAAAAGTCATTTAAAACTCATTCGCGGCTATTAATGAATTGTCGGCTCCCGGCAATACATACAAAAGTCATTGATAAAAAAAAAAAAAAAAAGCGTGGGGGTTCCCCAGAATTCAATTACCAGGCCCTTCAGGTCTGGAATGGATATTAAGGGGAACCCCGCCGCAAATTAAAAAAAAAATTGACGTGGGGTTCCCCCAAATATCCATTCCAGGCCCTTCAGATCTGGCATGGATTTTAAGGGGAACTCCACCCCAAATAAAAAAAAAATGGCGTGGAGTCCCCCTAAAAATCCATACCAGACCCCTTATCTGAGCACGCAACCTGGCCGGCCGCAGGGGAAAAGGGGGGGACGAGAGAGCGGCCCCCCCTCCCTCCTGAACCGTACCAGGCCACATGCCTTCAACATGGGGAGGATGTCCCCATGTTGATGGGGACAAGGGCCTCATCCCCACAACCCTTGCCCGGTGGTTGTGGGGGTCTGCAGGCGGGGGGCTTATCGGAATCTGGAAGACCCCTTTAACAAAGGGGACACCCAGATCCCGGCCCCCCCCATGTGAATTGGTAAGGGGTACATTGTACCCCTACCATTTCATGAAGAAAGCGTAAAAAAATGTTTAAAAAAAAACACACAAACACCTTGAAAAAGTCCTTTATTTAAAAAAAAAAAAAAACATTCCAGCGGTGAAATCCAGTGTCCCGCAGCGATCCCGATGTCCAGCGCTGTCCTTCATTGGTTGTGCCTGAGCGGACCTGATGGGGAACTCCCTCTCAGTATTTTAAATGTATAGACCCGCCCCTTCTAAAGTTCCCCATCAGGTCCGCTCAGCGGACCAGATGCGGAACATGAGAAGGGGCGGGTCTATACATGTATTACCAAAGTGAGAGCAGTTCCCCATCAGGTCCGCCCCCTCGGTATGTCGGACCCGCCTACGTCATTGGCTTGAGCGGGGAACTTCCTTCACTGTGTAATTTAAATTTACACAGTGAAGGAAGTTCCCCGCTCAAGCCAATGACGTAGGCGGGTCCGACATACCGAGTAGGCAGACCTGATGGGGAACTGCTCTCACTTTGGTAATACATGTATAGACCCGCCCCTTCTCATGTTCCGCATCTGGTCCGCTGAGCGGACCTGATGGGGAACTTTAGAAGGGCCGGGTCTATACATTTAAAACACTGAGAGGGAGTTCCCCATCAGGTCCGCTCAGGCACAACCAATGAAGGACAGCGCTGGACATCGGGATCGCCGCGGGACACTGGATTTCACCGCTGGAATGTTTTTTGTTTTTTTTTTAAATAAAGGACTTTTTCAAGGTGTTTGTGTGTTTTTTTAAACATTTTTTTACGCTTTCTTCGTGAAATGGTAGGGGTACAATGTACCCCTTACCAATTCACATAGGGGGGCCGGGATCTGGGGGTCCCCTTTGTTAAAGGGGTCTTCCAGATTCCGATAAGCCCCCCGCCCGCAGACCCCCACAACCACCGGGCAAGGGTTGTGGGGATGAGGCCCTTGTCTTCATCAACATGGGGACATCCTCCCCATGTTGAGGGCATGTGGCCTGGTACGGTTCAGGAGGGAGGGGGGCCGCTCTCTCGTCCCCCCCTCTTCCCCTGCGGCCGGCCAGGTTGCGTGCTCGGATAAGGGGTCTAGTATGGATTTTTAGGGGGACTCCACGCCATTTTTTTTTAAATTTGGGGTGGAGTTCCCCTTAAAATCCATGCCAGATCTGAAGGGCCTGGAATGGATATTTGGGGGAACCCCACGTCAATTTTTTTTTAATTTGCGGCGGGGTTCCCCTTAATATCCATTCCAGACCTGAAGGGCCTGGTAATTGAATTCTGGGGAACCCCCACGCTTTTTTTTTATTTTTATCAATGACTTTTGTATGTATTGCCGGGAGCCGACAATTCATTAATAGCCGCGTGTCAGTTTTAACCACTTAACGACCGCCCACTGTAAATATACGTCAGCAGAATGGCACCGACAGGCACAATCACGTATATATACGTGATTGCCTTTGTATAGTTGGGGGGTCCGATCGGACCCCCCTTCTTTACAGTGAGCGGTCGTTTTACCTTCGGGAGCGATCCGGCATGAGGGGACGGCCACCCCCTCTCGATCACTCCCGGCGAATGAGAGAGCTTCCCCTGCCTGCCAGGAAGGAGGAAGTGATGTCATCTCTCCTGGGGCGCTCACATATACCGAGCGCCGTACAGGAGAAGATGCCAGGTTAGTACACACAACACTACACTGACACCAGGACACATAGGCACATAAATCGCCCCCCCCAGGCCCCCCTAGACACCCCCAGATCACCCCCCCAGCCCTCCCTAGCCCCCAGTCACAGTGTCACTGATTGCAGTGACCATTTATTTAGTGATCACTGCAATCAGTGACATTTGTGACTGTAAAAGTGTCACCAAAGTTTAGTCTTAGGTCCAGTGTAGCCCCCTAACCCCCCCCTAATAAAGGTTTAACCCCCTGATCACCCCCCAGATAACCCTTTCACCCCCTATCACCACTGTCACTAAGCAATCATTTTTCTGATCAATGTCTTAGCGTCAGTGATGCTGATCGGTAGCCAGTAATTTTTTTTAGGTTCGCCGCAGGTTTTTATAGCGTCGGGTACCCCCATATATTACCTAATAAAGGTTTAACCCCCTTGATCGCCCCCCAGGTAACCCTTTCACCCCCTATCACCACTGTCACTAAGTTATAATTTTTCTGATCGATGTCTTAGCGTCGGCGATGCTGATCGGTAGCCAGTAATTTTTTTTAGGTTCGCCGCAGGTTTTTATAGCGTCGGGTACCCCCATATATTACCTAATAAAGGTTTAACCCCCTTGATCACCCCCCAGGTAACCCTTTCACCCCTAGCACCGCCGTGGCTATGCGATCATTTTTCTGATCGATGTCTTAGCGTCGGTGATGCTGATCGGTAGCCAGTAATTTTTTTTAGGTTCGCCGCAGGTTTTTATAGCGTCGGGTACCCCCATATATTACCTAATAAAGGTTTAACCCCCTTGATCGCCCCCCCAGGTAACCCTTTCACCCCCTATCACCACTGTCACTAAGCGATAATCTTTCTGATCGATGTCTTAGCGTCGGCGATGCTGATCGGTAGCCAGTAATTTTTTTTAGGTTCGCCGCAGGTTTTTATAGCGTCGGGTACCCCAATATATTACCTAATAAAGGTGTAACCCCCTTGATCACCCCCCAGGTAACCCTTTCACCCCCTAGCACCGCCGTCACTATGCGATCATTTTTCTGATCGATGTCTTAGCGTCGGTGATGCTGATCGGTAGCCAGTAATTTTTTTTAGGTTCGCCGCAGGTTTTTATAGCGTCAGGTACCCCCATATATTATCTAATAAAGGTTTAACCCCCTGATCGCCCCCCAGGTAACCCTTTCACCCCCTATCACCACTGTCGCTAAGCAATCGTTTTTATGATCGTTGTCTTAGTGTCGGTGATGCCGATAGGTAGCCAGTAATTTTTTTTTAGGTTCGCCGTCAGGTTTTTATATAGCGTCAGGTACCCCCATATATTACCCTAATAAAGGTTTTAACCCCCTAATTGCCCCTAGTTAACCCTTTCACCAGTGATCATCATATAAGTGTTACGGGTGACGCTGGTTAGTTAGTTTGCTTTTTATAGTGTCAGGGCACCCGCCGTATATAACCCAATAAAGGTTTAACCCCCTGATCGCCCGGCGGGTGATATCAGTTAGGTTTTAGCGTCAGAGAGGGTCTGCGTCACACCCCAGGCAGCGTCAGGTTAGTGCCAGTAGCACTAACACCCACGCGTGAAGCATACACCCCCCTTAGTGGTATAGTATCTGATCAGCTCAATATCTGATCTGATCAGATCTATACTAGCGTCCCCAGCAGTTTAGGGTTCCCAAAAATGCAGTGTTAGCGGGATCAGCCCAGATACCTGCTAGCACCTGCGTTTTGCCCCTCCGTCCAGCCCAGGCCACCGAAGTGCAGTATCGATCGATCACTGTCACTTGCAAAACACAACACACATAACTGCAGCGTTCGCAGAGACAGGCCTGATCCCTGCGACTCCAGTGCTGTAGGAGCTAATTTCACCACCACAGTTAAAAAAAAAAAAGCATATATGCCGAAGCATTGGGGCAGCAGGAGCGGAGGAGCGATTTTGCTCCTAATGCCGCGTACATACGGTCGAAATTCCGACGGAGGCTTGCCCGTGGAAAAGTCTGACCATGTGTACGCGGCATAACTTTTGCGAGAAGATGCCCCCATGCTTCGGCATATATAAATGGTGCATGTATGCCCATCATTAGAAGTGGGTGGATGAAGGGCGGTATTCTAATGGTGGGCATACCCACCGATCAATCTTTTTTTTTCGTTCAGCCAACAGGCTGCATGAAAAAAAAGATTACAATACATGTCCAACAAGGACCAGCAACGTACTGGTATGTTGCTGGACTTTGAATGTTTATACCAGAATGATGCCTGCGGGTTTAGGTATCATCTTGGTATCATTCTTTTCAGCCAGCGGCCGGCTTTCATGTAAAAGCAATCCTAGTGGCTAATTAGCCTCTGGACTGCTTTTACAAGCAGTGGGAGGGAATGTCCCCCCCGGATATAAAAAGCGCCATTGGGAAATTGGGAAAGCATTTTATCACACCGATCTTGGTGTGGTCAGATGCTTTGAGGGCAGAGGAAAGATCTAGGGTCCAATAGACCCCAGTTTTTTCAAAAAAGAGTACCTGTCATTACCTATTGCTATCATAGGGGATATTTACATTCCCTGAGATAACAATAAAAGTGATACAAATAAATAAATATGGAAGCAACAGTTTAAAAATAAAATAAAAAAGCAAAATTAATAATAAAAAAAAAAGCACCCCTGTCCTGCCCTGCTCTTGCCCAATGGCGAACGCAAGCGTCGGTCTGGCGTCATATGTAAACAGCAATTGCACCATGCATGTGAGGTATCACCGCGAAGGTCAGATCGAGGGCAGTAATTTTAGCAGTAGACCTCCTCTGTAAATCTAACGGGGTAACCTGTAAATGCTTTTAAAGGCTTTTAAAAATGTATGTAGTTTGTCGCCAATGCGCGTTTGTGCGAAATTTTAAAGCATGTCGTGTTTGGTATCTATGTACTCGGCCTAAGATCATCTTTTTTATTTCATCAAACATTTGGGCATTGTGTTTTAGTGCATTAAAATTAAAAAAAGTGTATTTTTTCCCCAAAAAATGCGTTTGAAAAATCGCTGCGCAAATACTGTGTAGAAAAAAAAATGCAACACCCACCATTTTATTCTGTAGGGCCTTTGCTTTAAAAATATATATAATGTTTGGGGGTTCAACATAATTTTCTTGCAAAAAAAAATATGTTTTCATGTAAACAAAAAGTGTCAAAAAGGGCTTTGTCTTCAACAGGTTAGAAGAGTGGATGTAAGCTTCCTAATGTTGTGTATAAAATGCCAGAACAGTTCAAAACCCCCCCAAATGACCCCATTTTGGAAAGTAGACACCCCAAGCTATATACTGAGAGGCATGTCGAGTCCATGGAATATTTTATATGTTGACACAAGTTGCGGAAAAATTTTTTTTTTTTTTTTTTTTGCACAAAGTTGTCACTAAATGATATATTGCTCAAACATGCCATGGGCATATGTGGAATTACACCCCAAAATACATTCTGTTGCTTCTCCTGAGTACGGGGATACCACATGTGTGAGACTTTTTGGGAGCCTAGCCGCATACGGGACCCCAAAAACCAAGCACATGTGGTATCCCCGTACTCAGGAGAAGCAGCAGAATGTATTTTGGGGTGCAATTCCACATATAACCATGGCATGTGTGAGCAATATATCATTTAGTGACAACTTTTTGTAATTTTTTTTTTTTGTCATTATTCAATCACTTGGGACAAAAAAAAAATATTCAATGGGCTCAACAGGCCTCTCAGCAATTTCCTTGGGGTGTCTACTTTCTAAAATGGGGTCATTTGGGGGGGTTTTGTGCTATTTTGGCATTTTATGGCCTTCAAAACTGTGATAGGTAGTGAGGAGTGAAATCAAAAATTTGCGCCCTTAGAAATCCTGAAGGCGGTGCTTGGTTTCCGGGGTCCCGTACGTGGCTAGGCTCCTAAAAAGTCCCACACATGTGGTATCCCCGTACTCAGGAGAAGCAGCAGAATGTATTTTGGGGTGCAATTCCACATATAACCATGGCATGTGTGAGCAATATATCATTTAGTGACAACTTTTTGTAATTCTTTTTTTTTTTGTCATTATTCAATCACTTGGGACAAAAAAAAAATATTCAATGGGCTCAACATGCCTCTCAGCAATTTCCTTGGGGTGTCTACTTTCTAAAATGGGGTCATTTGGGGGGGTTTTGTACTGCCCTGTCATTTTAGCACCTCAAGAAATGAGATAGGCAGTCATAAATTAAAAGCTGTGTAAATTCCAGAAAATGTACCCTAGTTTGTAAACGCTATAACTTTTGCGCAAACCGATAAATATACGCTTATTGACATTTTTTTTACTAAAGACATGTGGCTGAATACATTTTGGCCTAAATGTATGACTAAAATTGAGTTTATTCGATTTTTCTTATAACAAAAAGTAGAAAATATCATTTTTTTTCAAAATTTTCGGTCTTTTTCCGTTTATATCGCAAAAAATAAAAATCGCAGAGGCAATCAAATACCATTAAAAGAAAGCTCTATTTGTGGGAAGAAAAAAGAAAGCTCTATTTGTGGGAAGAAAAGGACGCAAATTTCGTTTGGGTACAACATTGCATGTCCGCACAATTTACAGTTAAAGCAGCGCAGTGCAAAATTCTGAATTCACCTCTGGTCCTCTAGCTACCAAATGGTCCGGGGCTTAAGTGGTTAAATGACTTTTTTTCTTTCAAAAATGAAATTTTTTGCAGGGACAGTTCTAAGCACGGGAAACATGCGCCACTTTACATGCATATCATACACACCCCCCAGGTATGAAATTTAAAGGAATATTTCACTTTTATTTTTTCATTTTAAGCATTATTAAAATCACTGCTCCCGAAAAAACGGACGTTTTTAAAACTTTTTTTTGCATTGATACATGTCCCCTGGGGCAGGACCCAGGTCCCCAAACACTTTTTAGGACAATAACTTGCATATTAGCCTTTATAATTAACACTTTAGATTTCGAACGTTCGAGTCCATTGTATTTAATAGGGTTCTAAAGTTCACACTAACATTTTGTCTGTTCGCAGGTTCTGGTGCGAACCGAACAGGGGGGTGTTCGGCTCATCCCTGTTGACTAGTAATAGTAATTAAAAAATATAATTATTACTAGTCATACAATAGAATTCATCTATAGCTTGTAGGCGGAACATTCGACCGGAAATTTATGATTGCAGCGTCGTACAGTTTCGATGCTCCATCGAATCTTCTTTGAACATTCAACAGACACCATAAGCCTTCAATGACAGATTCGACCTTAATTAATTCAGATTTTCGGATGAATGCAATTTCTAACGAAAAACGAAATAAATAAAAACGAATTTCGGGAGTAACTAAATAAATTTATTTTTCTAACGAAAACGAAATTCCGAAACGAAATATTTCAGTGTGCACATGTCTAGTATTAACATGTATTAACAATTGAAATTGAGTGTGTGTAAGCATGGTAGATTTTAGGTTTAGAAGTGCAATAGCAGGGTCTGGAGGAATAGTAATATCAAGAGATTTAGGTGCCATTCAAAATATATTCATCCAGAATTCTTTGACAACCGGACATTGCCACCATATGTGGAAATGAGTGCCTGGTGTGTCGCAGCCTCTAAAACAATTTGGTAAATATGCGGGAGCGAATTTTGCTGTTCTAGCTGGTACTAGGTACCAACGTGTCAAAACCTTATAGTTTGTGTCTACAGCAAAACAGTTAGGAGAGGAATTTTTTGTGCCTAACCAGATGCTAGACCAATCTTTGGAGTCAAATACTAGATTCATGTCTTGTGCTCATCTAGTTGCGTATGATGTAATGTATCCTTGGGACTTGCATTTAGTTGTTGGTAAAGAATTGAAATTAGTCCTCTGACATGTGGATTGCTGATACAAATCTGTTTGCAGATTTAAAGACAGAGAGTTTGCTTTATTTATCATGTAATGCTGCATTTGGAAACTTGATATTGATATTGATACTTCAAGAACTAACACGCTGAATAATAATGCTATAATGATAAAACTTTAGCAGTAATAATCAAAATCATAGATATCTATTTTATTTTAATAAATACATTTGTCCAGCAATGTTAATTTGTAAATCCTGCTTAGCTGGATGTTAATACTAAAGTACAAAAGTGATAAATCATTTCTTATCACAGCCATTTTGTAACTGGTATTTGGCTGAACAGCATGGGAGCCATGCTAGTACTGGTTCATTTATTGTTCCCTCACAGCTCTAGACAATTCATTTATAAAAAGAAAGGCACAGTTAATTTGTCTTCCTGAGCTATCCTCCTTCTGTAGCATGCTTATGTTCACAGTAAACTAGTGTCACATCCTTGGCTGTCCTATCCAGTTCCCTGAACAGAAAAATTATGCCACAGTCCGTTTTATATGTCTTTTAAGAAGATTTACAAAAATTGATGCTGTTTTTATGGTTCAGAATAAAACAGAACACACCTAACCGATACCATATGCTGAAATCACTACATAAAAAATGATTAAAAAAGGGGCATAGCAAAAGGCAGTTGCAAATTTGTTGTATAAAGCAAAGACCACATTTTTGGTTCTTATATATTAAACTCTGTCATTAATAGTTTTACTATTTGGTAAAAAATATATACAATTCTAATCTGTTTAAAGAGATAATTTGTACTTCTGAGGTCGAGGTATATGATTTACTAGGGAGAAATAAAATAGAAAGTGGTTTATCTTAAATGGAAAAAAGGGAAAAAAATAATTTTGTGTAAATTTATAAAGGTTTGTTCTTATTGATGCTACAGCATTGCAACCTAAATTTCTTTTACTATTTTTGGGGAATTTATACATGTACACAAGCAATATTTATATTGTTATTAATCAATCAATCAATCAAATAACTGACAAAACATTGTAGGTTTATATGACATTTACAATATTTAGGGGCTGATTAAACATTCACTAAACTGATATCTAGCAGGCATCATAATGTGTTATATCACTCCCTTTTGGTTACATTCTTTCCCCTATATTTAATACACACAAAACTGCATAGGCGTAAGCAGAAGCAGTACATTATGGGACCATGTTTGCTTTTTTACCAGATGGGCTTATTGGCCTTATTTCCAACCCTCAACCTGGAAGGATGCCTACGTTTGTATTTTTCTAGGTCATTGCCACAGGCCTGTGCCCAAACTTTTTATGCTAAAATATTACATATAGCACTTTACAACAATTACTGTATTTTTTGGCGCATAACACTCACTTTTTTACCCTGTAAATAGAGGGTAAACTGTACCTGCGTGTTATACGCAGGGGGCTGTGTAAAGTTTTTTTTCTGAAACTTCCCTCTTAAAGTTAGGGTACGTGTTATACGCCTGTGCGTGTTATACGCCGATAAATACGGTACTTTCTAGTACAAGCAACTAGAGAGGTCAGGGGTGGCTTGGTATAGATTGGGCACAGGTGCACTTGAAGAAGCAACTTCCAACCTATATTCAACACCAAATACTAGAATTTTTTAATTTCTAGAACCCGAGTACTTGAAGAATATCAGAAAAAAAACAGTTTCTATAGTAAGACAGTACTTGATTCAGTAAATAAAAACAAGCATTATTTTGTGATTAAAACCCAAAGTAACATTGTATTATCTTTTAAGATTTTCCTACAACAGCCAGTCATATAAATTATTTGGTTAATGGTATGGTATGGTAAGTAGCTATTGAGGTAAGTATAGGTTCATTAGCATGGTTCAATATTGTAAAGCCTTCATTAAAGATGTGCACTACAGTACATGTGACTTGTGACCAAACTGAAAAACACCAAAAGAAAACTAAATATTTTTGTATTATATGTACTGTATATACAGTACATAAACATTGCTATATTATTATTACATATCAAAAGAGTACCAGAACACCATGAATTATTAATACCCAAAAAAGAGCAGAAGCTGAATGCCAAGGTCACTCAGAAGGGAGTGGGAGTGTCCCAACCCTGACTCATTCAGCTTCAGCTATTGAGCTTTTTAAACAACAAACTTGGAGGCCATAAGGAGAAATTAGAACCATGTGAAAAGGGCCCTATAGCTGTATTGGCTTACTGAAAAGAATACATAATATTAATATTTAATACTTCACATTTAACTGACTAAAAAAAATATCCTGTCTATTTTATTTTTTACTATTGCTGATCTATAACTTCACCAGAGCAACATAGTGACCACATAATGTTTGTTTCTGGGAAGTAGTTTAATATGTATTATTTGATATTGCAGATGCTACATTTTACATATAAATCATACAGAGTAAGCAGAAGATCACATTTTGGCTCCTTTCCTGCCCAAATCATAATTCAGTGGTTTACAGACAACTTTTTCTACAAACTGTGTTATTTGAAATGAATAAAATGAGTATAAACTGTTAAAGTGGTACCTTTTTATATCCTTACCTGTGTGATAGAACTTCCCTGAAAATCCAAGATTGAAGGTGAAATTTGCAACCTGAGTACGCAATAATTTTTGTGTGTTTAGTAATGCCTGAAAGAAAATAAGGTAAATGAGAATTACAGAAATGCTGTTAAAAAATATATAATCATATATTATTATGCAATGGACATGAGAGATGAATGGCCCATTTCCTAAAATCAGAATATGTCACGGATCACCACACACATACAGGAACCACTAACAAATCCTAGTTTTAAATGTTCACACTGTATCCATTTAAACAGTTAGAAGTCTCAAATCCATATTCTCTCTGGATTTAAGAGAATTACAGATCAAGCAAAGGACTGTTATAAATGCATTCATGTTCAACAAATATATGAGATTGATATTTGTTAAAATATATGAGTGGAGAACATTCTACCCTGTGCCCAATGTGTGGCGTGGAAACGGGCATGTTCTACCACCTCATCTGGTTATGTTCCAAAATTCAGGGTCTGTGGAAACAAATTGTGACCTTCCTGCACGACAATATGGGCTCCCCCCTGGCGTTAGATCCAAAACAATGCCTCCTAGGGATTTTTCCTGAGATCCTTGACAAATACACTAAAATATTTCTTCAAGAAACACTATTCTCTGCCAGGAAACTCATAGCCAGGAAGTGGATGAGATCAGCACCTCCCACTCTGACGGAGTGGAAGGTGGAAGTTAACATGACCATGCCCTACAAAAAATGCATATATATTAATAGAGGGTGTCCTGCCAAATATAATAAAATATGGGACCGGTGGCTGAAGGACTCGGACAATTGTACATGAATATGGGACGGGCACCTCTCACAAATGCCATAGACTGAACCAATGTCATATAATCTCTTTATCGGGTAGCACTTGTAACATGTAACCACTTATAATGATTGCTAACACTTGATAGATGAGTTGTGTATTGCAATGTATGACGTATAACGGTACTATTTGAATACCACCTTCAAATGTATGTTCTTTTGCCAAATATGTATGCACTGTGTTTAATAAAAACCTTTGTTCAACGAAAAAAAAATATATATATGGGTGGTCTATATAAAGAGAGGATAGGTTACAGTGAAATACTACCTTTATTTTAAATTGCATACATTTCATACTTCAGACATGTTAAAAACTGTATCTGTATTATAAATCTCCATAAAATAAACCAGTGGATACTTCACAGTAGCAAACCTTACTTTGGGGTCTCTGCTCTACCCCCTTCCATGCTTGCTTAGTGACTGATCATGCCCACTACAATGACGGGACAATAGTGAAACATGGCAAAAGGCAGACTATAGGCAAGGGCTGGGGGTCCCTTACAAATGTCCTAAACATTTGAAAAGGAGTACATGCACCTGAAGATGCTCTTCTGTCAGATTTAGCACTTTATAAACCTTCTCTCAAACACAATGCTGAAATAATCCTTTTGTTGATTAAATTTCATTCAAATACCGTAACTACTTTAATGTTTTAAAGGATATGTAAAAACAATAAAATTTAGGCTTAATTATGACAACATTTTGACTTTAGAATTAATGGTGTTATCTCTCATTCCCACAATAATAATGGAAATAATGCACTGTTCCCATTGCCCTTCATTGCGGTCAAGAGGCAACTTGCCTCTGTCTTTAGAAACCATCCATTAAGGAGAAAATGGAAACTATAATGATGTTTATACAATAAAGCCTTGGATTGCGAGCATAATTCATTCCAGAAACATGCTTGTAATCCAAAGCACTTGGACTGTATATCAAAGCGAATTTCCCCATAAGAAAAAATGAAAAATCAGATGATTTGTTCCACAGCCATTTAATCATAGGTCTTTCAGTTTATAGTTCATATAAAAAGATTATAGCAATGTGATAAAATGTCCATTCACAAATGGTAGCCTTTACAAGGGGATTAGAAGCTAATTCTAGCAGAAGCTACAGAGTATAAAAGAGAATAGAGGCGTCTCTAAGACCCCTTTTACACAAAAGGCATTTTCAGGCGCTAAAGAGGTAAAAATAGCGCCTGTAAAGTGCCTGAAAAATGTCTCCCCTGCAGCCAAAGTGTGAGAGCCTGAGTGCTTTCACACTAGAGCGGTGCGCTTGCAGGGCATTAGAAAAAGTCCTGCAAGTGACATTTTGCTATACAGGAGTTAAAGTGCACCATTGAAAGTGGCTAGCTGAAGACACCAAAGCAAATCTTTTCTTCATAAGGACGGAAGCTTCTAGGGCCAAACAGATCCGCACACACATTTTCAGGGCTCTGCATATGCATCGGGTGTGTTGAGAAGTTTATCTATAAAGTTAAGCCATTACTTGTTGACTTGAATAGGTATGTAAAGCTGGGCCTGTGGTGTCAGGGGACAGTAGAGAGAGGCCTGACACAAAGGGAGTCATTCCTCTGCTCTCCTCCTGCCTGGACTCATAGAGCCAATCTGAGTAAATCTGAGGAAAGGTAACCAATCTAATTCGAAGTGACATATTGTGCTTTATTTACCATCAAAATGTGCCTCTACTCTTGGGGACATTCTCAGGTTTGGAATTCCCTGAAAGAAGCTTGAATATAGGATTGAAAGCTATGTTGCTCTTAAATCTCAGTTATTAATCTCTAGCTGATCACTTGATTATATATTGTTACTGTCTGTTTTCCTTCCACAGAAATATTGCAGTAAAGACAATTTCTGTGTTTTATTATAATGTGTGTGTTTTTCATTGGTCATTCCACTTACACTATTGCCAGGTGTGCCAGAGGGGGCTGAGGCTGTTATTTGGGTTGAGAGGCAGAGTAACGGACTGAACATATTTAAGCAGCATCTTCGGGAGTACCCTGATTTTCAAAGGACTGTCCCCGATGTTCGAGGAACAGTTGCAGTTACCTGTCAGTTGAGAACGGACGTGTGTTGCAGGAGCTCCTGCCGTCTGCCTTCCAGGGCACATTCCGCGGTTCTTCCTCCCATACAGGGGCTGCCTAACAGGCCACGGCCCCTGGCACCTGGCCCTATCCTTCCACAGCTGCTCCCAGAGCGGAGCACTGCTCGTCCACTCACCATCGGAAGACGCCATCCGGGCCGCCATTCGCCATTGACCGGCAACTGCCGGCAAGATAGTCCGTGGCTGAGGCCTAGTTCCGGCCTCCTCCAGCCCAGCATCGTCCCCCCTCTCCCCCATCCTTAGCGGGCAAGCCGTGTCTCCCGCATCGGAGCTCCCCCAAGCGGCCCGAAGCCGCAACCACCACCGCCTGTCCTTTTTAGGACAGTCCGCGGCTCCGGCCTAACTTCCAGCCGCGGCGGCCACCTTGGTACACCCGCCCGGCCTCAGCACTTCCTGACTCAATCTAGGCACCAGTGGCCATCTTGGTACACCTGGGCCCATATCTATCAGGACCCTGACAGTACCAAGAAAAGTATAGCAGGAAATATACTCTGCAAATACCATCATCTTCATCCTTATCCTCATTCTCATGACAATACTCATTCTCAGCACCATCATCTTCACCCTCATCATCATCATCATCATCATCATCATCCTCATCGGTATCCTCATCAGCAGCATCTTCCTCATCATCATCCTCATCTTCCTCTCAGCATCACCACCAGTTGTCCTGGCAAACCTGACAACTAGGTAAGTATACCGGGCTCCCCCATTAGCTAGCTGATCCAGGGCAGACCCGATCGCCTCTAGAGGGATCAGGAAGGAATTTTTTCCCCCGCTCTAGCACTATTGGCCCGTGCTTGGCTGGGGTTTTTCGCCTTCCTCTGGATCAACGGGGGGATTAGATAGTTGGGGAGCAGCGCCGTCTACACCAGGATCATCATCATCATCATCATCAGTCGTCCATAAAACCTGATAACCAGGTAAGTATATCGGACTCCTTCCATTAGCGGGAAGGTTAGGGTAGCTCCAACCGCCTCCAGGGATTAGGAAGGAATCATCATCACTAGGATCATCATCAGCATTGGATCATCATCAGCATTGGATCATCATCAGCATTGGATCATCATCACTATCGGATCATCATCACTATCGGATCATCATCACTGTCGGATCATCATCACTATCGGATCATCATCACCATCGGATCATCATCACCATCGGATCATTCATCACTATCGGATCATCATCCTTGTCAACATGAAACACCAACTTCAAGCATTAGCACACCTCAGCAGCTCTCTCATCGTATCGCTCATCATCATCATCATCAACATCAGGATCATCATCGTTATCAACATCATCTCATCGCCTCATCATTATCAGCACTTTTTCAACATGGTTAACATTATATACTCAGCCGACACCATCCAAAGCCTAAAGAACTTTGCCACAACACTATCAACACCCATCCAAAAAAAATTACAAAAAGAACGAATCGTAAGAATCAGTCGACTATCAACAGGAAAAAACAGAGCACCATGGCATCTACAACATCTATCAAGTGCCCTAATCAACACCAGATCTGCAGTCAAACACAGACAGGAAATCCATGATTTCATAACCCAACACAACATAGACTGCCTCTTCATCACGGAAAGCTGGCTAACACCCGACTGCAATACCATCCTAGCAGAACTAGTGCCGGAGAACTACCGCATCCTAACGGAGCATAGAACAGGACAAAGAGGAGGGGGCCTAGCAGTAATTTACAAAGACCACCTTACATTCATCAAACCAACTCTACAGAACTCATTGCCTTTCATGGAAACACTCACTCTGCAACTACAAACTACACCCCAGGATACCATCCACATACTGCTCTGCTACAGACCACCGGGACCCAAGACACACCTCCTCACACATTTAAATGAATTTTTCTCGACATACACCATGAAAACCAAAAATCTGCTGCTACTTGGAGACTTCAACCTTTGGGCCAACTCCCCCGAAGACCCTATCGCCACTGCCTGCATCGACCAACTAGAAAAACTAGGCTTGCAACAATTGATAAATACTCCTACTCATGTATCAGGTCACACTCTTGACCTAATCTTCAAACAAGATATGGACATCAACACACTGGACAACCAGCCTCTACCATGGACAGACCACCATGCCATCAAGTTTACTATAACGACCAACACGGCCCTCCAAAAATCAATACAATCAGCAACAACACACGGGACAAGATCACAGAAGAAACTATACTCTGAGCTTTTCAAAACCACGCTATTGAACAATATGGAAATGCTAAACCAAAACCACTCAACAGAAGAAACACTCAACTTCCTGAACAATGCTTTGCTACAGACAGCAGATACGGTTGCTCCAAGACGCAGAGCACTCATCCGCAAAAACAATGCAGGCTGGTTCAATGACGCTCTTACTTTACTGAAACAAGAACGCAGAAGAGCAGAAGGAGCCTGGAGAAGAAATGCAACAAAGGAGAACTACACAATCTACAAAGCACTCACTAGGAAATATCATAAAGCAATCTTCAAAGCAAAAAGAGACCATTTCGCAAACACCATCGCAAAAGCCCTAAACCGCCCCCGCGAACTCTTCAAACTAGTAGCTCAGACCATGAATCCCACCTGTTTGGAGTCTTCAGCAAACGAAACTCAGGAATTCTGCAATGAACTATCCAATTTTTTTATCGACAAAATTGATAACATTAGGAAAATAATTCAGCAGGAAAAATCAAACAACCCCACACAGCCAAAGGAAGAAAAGAACCAGATAAATATTCTGCAATCAAAGAAATTTACTCTGGTCCCAATTACAATCGACACTACTAAAAACATCATCAGAAGCCTCCGAGATAGCACTTCACCGAACGACATCATTCCGGCAAAACTGCTGAAAGAATGTACCGACATCTTGGCACCCCACATAACACACTTCATCAACCAATCGTTCAAAGAAGGTATTGTGCCGACTTCCCTTAAACAAGGAATAATCAAACCCCTCCTAAAGAAACCTAACCTTGACCCGAATGACCCAAATTTTAGAAGACCGGTAACAAGCCTGAACACCATCTCCAAGATTATCGAGAAAGTTGTAACACAACAGCTACAACTTCATTTGGATACCCACAATCTCCTGGACCCACTTCAATCGGGGTTCCGCCCAGGCCATGGGACGGAAACGGCACTTCTCAAAATATGGGACGACGTACTAGAAGCAGCAGATGATGGAGAATCATGTCTCCTGGTGCTGCTGGACCTCAGTGCAGCCTTTGACACAGTAGATCACAAAATCCTACTTACGCGTCTCACCGAAGTAGCAGGAGTCGCAGACACGGACCTACCATGGTTCGCATCCTTCTTAGAAAACCGATCCCAGATAGTGAAACTGGGAGCCTTTACCTCGGCACCACGCACAAATACATGCGGAGTACCTCAAGGATCACCCCTGTCACCGGTACTCTTCAACATCTACCTTCGGCCACTCCTCAAAATCATCAGTGAACAGGACATGCGTTATCACTCCTATGCAGATGACACTCAACTATACTTACGCATCAACAACAAAAAAGATCAATATTACGGACTGGAAAAATGCCTTACATTGATCAACAATTGGATGACAGAGAGCTCCCTCAAGCTTAATGGATCCAAAACAGAACTGCTCATTTTCCACGCTAACCGAAAGAAAAACGCCAGGACCACATGGACGCCACCCACCATCCTGGGACAAAACATAACCCCAAGCACCAAAGTTAAAAGCCTGGGAGTTATCTTTGACTCAGACATGACTATGGACGCACAAATAGGATCAGTAGTCAGTGGATCCCACCACCTTCTCCGCCTGCTACGAAGACTCATCCCGTTCATCCCGGAAAAAGACAGAGCAGTAGTAGTCGGAACCATTATCAATTCACGGCTTGACTACGCTAACTCACTTTACCTAGGACTACCCAAATACCAAGTTGCACGTCTACAAGTCGTCCAAAACACAGCGGCCAGACTGGTAACAGGGAAAAAACCCTGGGAATCAATCGCACCGTCCCTGAAAAGCCTCCATTGGCTAGCCGTAAAGGATCGGATCACATTCAAGACCCTCTGCCTCACCCACAAATGCGCACAAGGAAACGCTCCTGAATACTTATGCGAGAAAATAAAACACTACACCACTACTCGTGACCTTCGATCAACTAACCAAAACCTCCTCCACATCCCCAAGACCCGCTACAAAGCCAAGGGAGAACGAAGGTTTGATGTCCAAGGACCAAGGCTATGGAATGCGCTACCCACGAATATCCGCATGGAAGAAAACCATCGGGCCTTCCGGAAAATACTAAAGACCCATCTCTTCTAACGATCTCAACGACACTGGATGCAAAGCGCCTTGAGGCGATTTAGTTCGCAATTGCAGCGCTATACAAGTTACTCACTCACTCACTCACTCACTACATATAAGTCCATTTCCCAGCAGGCTTAGAATGTAAATGGGGCTTGGGATGCTTGTATTAACAGGATTTTAAATGTCATGGAGAGTGCATGGTGTAGAGGGCCCTCATCCTGACAGTCTTTTTCAAAATGAGTCAAGGGACATTAAATTAGGGAAACATTCAGTAGAGTTCTCAAAAAATTTGACAGTTGGAGAATCTGCAGGGGTGGTAGCCCTCGGGCTTTCACACTGGAGACACAGCAGCCGCTGTTTAGGGTCGGTTTACAGGCACTATTTTTAGCGCAATAGCGCCTGTAAACCGCTCCAGTGTGAAAGAGGCCTTAGGGGTGTACTCATTTTTGTTGCCAACGGTTTAGACATTAATGACTGTGTTGAGTTTTTTTGAGGGGACAGCAAATTTACACTGTTATACAAGCTGTACACTCACTACTTTACATTGTAGCAAAGTGTCATTTCTTTAGTGTTGTCACATGAAAAGATATAATAAAATGTTTGCAAAAATGTGAGATACTGTGTATATATATATATATATATATATATATATAAATATTTTGAATATCGGTATCATCAGGTACCATTCCATCAGGTACCATTTACAGTTAATTTAGCCATGTTTAGTTCTTTGATAACCATTGAGTGCAATCCATGTGGTTCTGATGATTTATTAAAATTAGGTTTTTTGAGTCTATTTTGAACATTGGCTTCTGTTAGCCACAACGGCACATTTCATGGTTCTTTAACCACTTCAGCCCTAAAAGGTTTTACCCCCTTCCTGACCAGAGCACTTATTACAATTTTGCACTGTGTCGCTTTAACTTGTAATTGCGCGGTCATGCAATGCTGTACCGAAACTAAATTTGCATCCTTATTTACCCACAAATAGAGCTTCATTTTGGTGCCATTTGGTGACCTCTGCGGTTATTATTTTTTGTGCTATACACAAAAAAAGAGTGACAATTTTGAAAAAAAAAAAATAATAATTTTTACTTTTTGCTATAATAAATATCCGCAATTTTATAAAAAAAAAATCTTCATCAGTTTAGGCCAATATATATTCTTCTACATATTTTTGGTAAAAAATCGCAATAATATATTGATTGGTTTGCACAAAAGTTATAGCGTCTACAAACTATGGGAAAGATTTATGGCATTTTTATGGCATTTTTTTTTACTAGTAATCGTGGTGATCTGCATTTTTTTGCAGAATTGCGACATTGCGACGGACAGATCGGACACTTTTGAATTTTTTTTGGGACCATTGACATGTATACAGCGATCAGTGCTATAAAAATGCACTGATTACTGTGTAAATGACACTGGTAGGGAAGGGGTTAACAATAGGGGCGATCAAGGGGTTAAATGTATGTTCCCTCACTGTGTTCTAACTGGGGATAGGACTGAGTAGGAGAGGAGACATATCGCTGTAACTATTTACTAGGAACAAACGACATGTCTCCTCTCCTCTGACATCACAGAGATTTGTGTGTTTACACACACAAATCCCTGTGCTGGCGCTTGTGCACGCGATCGCACGTGGCCGGCGGCGATCACGACCACTGGCCGCATGCATCGGGTCCCCCGACATGCAGCCTGTGCGCGTGCGCCCTCTGGCGTCTCTTAAAGTAACCCTGTACCCATACGGTTTGCGCAGGGGAACCATTCTGCCCCCTGTAAATACACGTGAGCCGGTCGGGAACCGGTTAATAACATTACAGTCTTGCTTACTATACCTTTCCTTTTCCTTTGTAAAAACTGAGGAGAGGAATGTAATTTAAACTTTTTGCCTTCTTCTTGTCACTTGTAAACAAATTTCACTGCGTATCCTTTAAGAGGCCAATATGCTCTGACCTCAGGTAGTATACAGTTTAGAAGGTTCCAAGTATACATACACAATATAAAATATACATATACAAGCACCGGAAGTGTGAATACAATACAATGTGAATACAGGCAGTTAGGATGCATTATACAAACAGTAGCTCTAAACAAGGTATGGTCGTGGCCTACTGTACAAGCATTTTAATGTAGACTTCCGTTTAACAATAACAAATATTGAAGACTCACATGTGACTATACACCAGATTATTAGTTTTTGAAGATGGGGAGCAGTAGAAAAAGTGGGCGAGGCTTAACCTCAAACGTCATAAGAAAAGGAAGGTTGAAAATTATTTTCAACTGGGCCGAAGGAGTGGGGCTTTTAAAAAGTAAAAAAAAGAAAAGGGAAACAGAAAGTAGAGGAGAGAATGAAGGGGAAGATGAGGAAAGATCGCCAGGTGGGTATGGATGTTCACACAAAGACCTACCTCCTACATAATGGCAAACATTTGGTAGGTGGAGGTTTGACCTTGTGAGTAGCTGTTTAAATCCATCTGTAGAAGAGAACTCCAGCCAGTAATGCCAAATGTTCCTGAACTTGTCATATGTGCCTTTTACTAAGCTGGTCAGATCTTCTATCTGTCTAATGTCTGATGTCCTCAGACATCAGAGAAGCCACTGTGCTATAGTACAGGACTTCCAATATTCTGGTATACAAGACTGTGCAGCATTAATTAGATGGCTTACAACAGACAGTTTATACAGCTGTGTTATGATGCAGAAAGAAGTTTGTGGGGTCTTTAGGTACAGTGAATTTTTGAACACAGCCATGTACATTAGTTCAAGAATGCTGCAGTGCAAGGCATGATCAAAGTGAATGTGGATTACCGGCCCAAGAATTACATCACTAACAGATATTGGACACTGCATGGTATACAGTATCTCACAAAAGTAAGTACACCCTTCACATTTTTTGTAAATATTTTATTATATCTTTTCATGTGACAACACTGAAGAAATTACACTTTGCTACAATGTAAAGTAGTGAGTGTACAGCTTGTATACCAATGTAAATTTGCTGTCCCCTCAAAATAACTCAACACACAGCCATTAATGTCTTAACCGCTGGCAACAAACGTAAGTACACCCCTAAGTGAAAATGTCCAAATTGGGGTTTGGACATTTTCCCTCACAGTGTCATGTGATTCGTTAGTGTTACAAGGTCTCAGGTGTGAATGGGGAGCAGGTGTGTTAAATTTTCTGTTATCGCTCTCACTCTCTCATACTGGTCACTGGAATTTCAACATGCCACCTCATGGTAAAGGAACTCTCTGAAGATCTGAAAAAAAGAATTGTTGCTCTACATAAAGTGGCATAGGCTATAAGAACATTGCCAAGACTAGGGATGAGCTCGGTGTTCGAGTCGAACATAAGTTCGACTCGAACATCGGCTGTTAGACTGTTCGGCGAACATCGAACGATTTGGGCCGTTCGCGCCAAATTCGAGTGACGCGAACGGCCCACAATACACTGCGCCATCGCAGTGAAATTCCGGCGCTGTGATTGGCCAAGCATGCACTGTGACCCCGCATGCTTGGCCAATCACAGCGCCGGCAGCTAGGAGAGCCATAATTGGCCACAGGCAGGTTGCCTGTGGCCAATTATAGCTCAGGGGGTTTAGCACATGCCCCACACTATAAAAGCCCGCCAGCGCGGCGGCCTTGTGTAGTGTGTTCCGGCGCAGGGAGAGAGAAGGATAGGCAGGGAGAGTGTCAGTGTCATATTCTTTGCTAAACCTTGTGTGCAGGGAGAGAGAAGGATAGTCAGGGGACAGTGTCAGTGTCACATTCTTTGCTAAACCTTGTGTGCAGGGAGAGAGAAGGATAGGCAGGGAGAGTGTCAGTGTCATATTCTTTGATAAACCTTGTGTGCAGGGAGAGAGAAGGATAGGCAGGGAACAGTGTCAGTGTCATATTCTTTGCTAAACCTTGTGTGCAGGGAGAGAGAAGGATAGGCAGGGAGAGTGTCAGTGTCATATTCTTTGATAAACCTTGTGTGCAGGGAGAGAGAAAGATAGGCAGGGAACAGTGTCAGTGTCATTGTTGCTAAGCCTCCTGCACATTATACACCTGAAGTTAGCCCGTATTGCTGTGTTTTCATGGTGTGTTACACCAACAGGCATTTGCAGCACTTACAGCGGGCGGAGTGTGCCTCCTGCACATTATACACCTGAAGTTAGCCCATATTGCTGTGTTTTCCTGGTGTGTTACACCAACAGGCATTTGCAGCACTTACAGCGGGCGGAGTGTGCCTCCTGCACATTATACACCTGAAGTTAGCCCATATTGCTGTGTTTTCCTGGTGTGTTACACCAACAGGCATTTGCAGCACTTACAGCGGGCGGAGTGTGCCTCCTGCACATTATACACCTGAAGTTAGCCTGTATTGCTGCGTTTTCCTGGTGTGTTACACCAACAGGCATTTGCAGCACTTACAGCGGGCGGAGTGTGCCTCCTGATCATATTACACCTGAAGTTAGCCCGTATTGCTGTGTTTTCCTGGTGTGTTACACCAACAGGCATTTGCAGCACTTACAGCGGGCGGAGTGTGCCTCCTGCACATTATACACCTGAAGTTAGCCCATATTGCTGTGTTTTCCTGGTGTGTTACAACAACAGGCATTTGCAGCACTTACAGCGGGCGGAGTGTGCCTCCTGCACATTATACACCTGAAGTTAGCCTGTATTGCTGCGTTTTCCTGGTGTGTTACACCAACAGGCATTTGCAGCACTTACAGCGGGCGGAGTGTGCTTCCTGATCATATTACACCTGAAGTTAGCCCGTATTGCTGTGTTTTCCTGGTGTGTTACACCAACAGGCATTTGCAGCACTTACAGTGGGCGGAGTGTGCCTCCTGCACATTATACACCTGAAGTTAGCCTGTATTGCTGTGTTTTCCTGGTGTGTTACACCAACAGGCATTTGCAGCACTTACAGCAGGCGTAGTGTGATTCCTGCAAAATATACTCCTGAAGCTAGGCCTTATTGCTGGTTTTCCCATCTCCCTGCAGGCCATTAGAATGTCTGGAAGGCAAACAAGGAGAGGCAGACAGTCAGGAGCCAATAAAAGAGGGCAAGCAGGCTCTGTGTCTAGAGACAACAGTGCTGGTCGTGGACGCGGTGCATCGCCATCAGCACGTGGCCATGGGACACGCTTGTCCTTGTTTTCGGCAGCTGGACGTGTTGAGCCGCATCATGCCGAAGACTTGGTAGAGTGGATGACCAAGCCCTCCTCATCCTCCTCATCCTCTCTCACCCAGGCTCAGGGTACTGGCAAAGCAGCTGCTAAAGCGTCCTCTTCCCTGGTATCAATGTTATCATCAGTCACTCCTTCCCTAGACCAACCATGTCCTCCTGAGGAGTCCCCCGAACTGTTTGAGCACAGTGTTGGGTACATGCTCCAGGAGGATGCCCAGCGTTTCGAAGGGTCTGATGATGATACCCAGCTAGAGGAAGGCAGTAGCTTGAGAGCAGAGAGAGGGGATGCTCAAGAAGGACACCAATTTGGCAGTCATGTTCCAGCAGCTGCAGCATACTGCCAGATTGGCTCCAGTGATGAGGAGGGAGGGGATGATGAGGTCACTGACTCCACGTGGGTGCCTAATAGGAGAGAGGAGGAGGAGGAGGAGGATGAGGAGGAGGCACATCTCCAACGAGGCAGGATGCCCTCGGGGGCCAGCGTAAGGGCAGCTCACCAACGGAATCACACCGCAGAGCTCCGCCTGTGCAGGGCGCTGCCTCTGCCCATTATTCAAAAAGTTCTTTGGTGTGGGCCTTTTTTGAGTCGAGTGCATCAGATCGCACAGCTGCTGTTTGCAACATATGTCTCAAGCGTATATCGCGTGGCCAAAACATCACCCGCTTGGGCACCACATGCTTGACCAGACATATATTGACCTGCCATGCAGCTCGTTGGCAAGCCTACCTTAAAGACCCACACCAAAGAACAAAGCGAACCTCTCCTTGCACCGCATCAGCTGGGATCTCCAACCCCACTATACCTTCAGTCCTCTCTGAAACCTGCACTGAGAGGAATGAAGGTGTAGAATTAGGTGTGTCACAGCCAAGTACTTGCGGGCACTCTGCTAGCAGTACACCGACGTCCGATTCTATCAGGCAAATTTCACTGCCCCAGCTGCTGGACCGTCGAAAGAAGTTCACTCCCAGCCATCCACATGCCCAGTGGTTGAATGCTAGCTTGGCTAAATTGCTAGCGCTTCAACTGCTGCCTTTTCAGTTGGTAGACTCGGCCCCCTTCCATGAGTTTGTGCAATGTGCGGTTCCTCAGTGGCAGGTTCCCAATTGCCACTTTTTCTCACGGAAGGCGATTCCGGCTCTCTACCGGCATGTGGAAGGCAATGTCTTGGCCTCGCTGGACAGGGCGGTCAGCGGTAAGGTGCATATTACCGCTGACTCATGGTCCAGCAGGCATGGACAGGGACGTTACCTTTCTTTCACGGCCCATGGGGTCACTCTTTTGGCAGCTGGGATGGATGCAGGACAAGGTGCAGTAGTGTTGGAGGTTGTTCCGCCACCACGCCTCCAAAATGCTACTACTGGTTGTGACACACCTCTCTCCTCCACCCCCTCCTCTTCTTCTTCCTCCATGGCCTCTTCCTGTGCTTTGTCCTCGGAACCAGCGGTGCTCCGTAGGCGTTCAAGGGGCTACGCAAGTACGCAGGCAAAAATATGCCATTCCGTGCTTGCGCTGGTGTGTTTGGGGGACAGGAGCCACACTGGGGCAGAGGTTCTGTCTGCTCTGCAGGGGCAGGCCGAGAGGTGGTTGACGCCACGCCAGCTTAAGCCAGGAATGGTGGTTTGCGACAATGGCACCAACCTCCTCTCCGCCCTCCGACAGGGACAACTGACCCATGTGCCCTGTGTGGCTCACATCCTTAACCTGGTGGTGCAGCGGTTCTTGGGCAGGTACCCGGGCTTACAGGATGTCCTGAGGCAGGCCAGGAAAGTCTGTGTGCATTTCCGCAGATCTTATAATGCCAGTGCTCGCCTGGCTGAGCTGCAAAAGGAGTTGAACCTGCCCAAGAACCGCCTTATATGTGACATGCCCACCAGGTGGAACTCAACGTTGGCCATGCTGCAGCGGCTGCACACGCAGCAGAGGGCCATCAATGAGTACCTGTGCGACTACGGCACCAGGACAGGGTCAAGGGAGCTCTGGTTTTTTTCACCACGCCAGTGGGGCATGATCAGGGATGCATGCACTGTCCTGGCACCATTTGAGGAGGCGATGAGGATGGTGAGCAGTGACAGTGCATGCATCAGTGACACTGTACCTCTTGTCCACCTGTTGGAACATACGCTGCGTGGAATAATGGACAGGGCACTTGAGGCAGAACAGAGGCAGGAAGAGGAGGACTTCCTTGCCTCTCAAGGCCCCCTTTACCCAGACAGTGTTCCTTCTGTCCCACCCATCGCACAGGAAGAGGAGGAGGAGGAGGAGGATTGTGTCAGCATGGAGGTGGGGCCTGGCACTCAGCATCATCAGCAGAAGTCTTTTAGGGATGATTTACAGTCCCAAGAAACCAGTGGACTTGTACGTGGCTGGGAGGAGGTGGCTGCGGATCATGTCGTCCTTAGTGACCCAGAGGACTCCGGACCGAATGCCTCAGCTAACCTACGCTGCATGGCCTCCCTGATCCTGCAAAGTCTGCTGAAGGATCCTCATATTCTTCGGATCAAGGAGAGGGACCATTACTGGCTGGCCACTCTCCTTGATCCACGGTACAAGGGTAAGGTTGCGGACCTTATCTTACCGTTGCAGAGGATGAGACAACTCCGGGAGGCCTTGCAGAAAGGTCTGTGCAACGCGTTCCCAGAGACTGGGAGGCTACAAACTCCTGGTCCTGGACAACGAGTTGCTGAGGCTTCGGTCAGTCAAAGAAGGAGCGGTGGGGAAGGTGGCCGTCTGACCGATGCGTTCAGACAATTCTTTAGTCCGCAGCCCCAAGGTATGATTGGTTCCAGCAACCATCGCTGATATACATGGTGCAGGAATACCTAGGGGCAAGGTCAGACTTGGACATCTTCCCCACCGAAAATCCTCTGGCTTACTGGGTCTTGAGGATGGATCACTGGCCAGAGCTTGCACAGTATGCAATTGATTTACTGGCCTGTCCTGCATCCAGCGTTCTTTCAGAACGCACATTCAGTGCTGCTGGAGGATTTGTCACGGATCACAGGGTGCGCCTGTCCACCGACTCGGTTGATCGACTGACCTTCATAAAGATGAACCAGTCTTGGATCACCACCAGCTACCAAACACCTGAAGCTGATATAACAGACTAATTTATTTTCAAATGTCACATCCCTTCAAGACCGATGCTGATGCTGAGAGACTGTCCTGTTATGTTGACTGACTATCCTCCTCCTCCTCAATGATCCGATTGATGATGATAGCTTGGAAGAACATTTTTGTTTCTGGGTGCCGCCACCAGTGCCTAAGGCCCAATTTTTCAGCCCCTGTTTAACAGGGGCATGTAATTACAATTTTTTATGCAATGCTTTGCAGCAGGGCTCATTCCTGCACTCCAACTAGAGTATCTGGGAGAGGTTGCAGTGTCGTGGGACCAGCACCAGTGCCTAAGGCCCAATTTTTCAGCCCTTGTTTAACAGGGGCGTGTAATTACAATTTTTGATGCAATACTTTGCAACAGGGCTCATTGCTGTGCTCCAAGTACAGTATCTGTGAGGGGTTGCAGTGTTGTGGCACCAGTGCCTAAGGCCCAATTTTTCTGCCCCTGTTTAACAGGGGCATGTAATTACAATTCTTGACCTAATAATTCACAGCAGGGCCCATTCCTGCGCCCACCAAGAGTAACTGTGAGGCCTTACAGTGTTGTATCAACACCACCACTACCACCACCAAAGGCCCAATTTTTCAGCCCCTGTTCAACAGGGGCATGCAATTACAATTCTTGATCTAATAATTCACATCAGGGCCCATTCATGCGCCCACCAAGAGTAACTGTGAGGGCTCACAGTGTTGTGGCAACACCAACATGTAAGGGGCAAATTTCAGCTGAGTATATACAGCAGGCCCCTACTTTCAAACATCCAACTTACAAACGACTCCTCCTTGCAAACGGAAGGATACAACAGGAAGTGAGAGGAAATCTACCCCTAGGAAGGCAAATTCTCTCCTGTAAGAGTTAATATGGGAAAAAAAGTGTCTCCTCTCCACTGATGCTTTATCACCAATTCTTGTTTCAATAAAAACCCCAAATTTTCAAAAAACATTCGTCATTAGGACGGAAAGTGAGGTGACCTGTTCTGAACAGGTGCACACTGCACAGACAGCAAAACAAATGTTACAGGGGTGATAACCCTTCCCTATGTTTTCCAAAAAGCTTAAAAATAGATTTTTTGGCTGGAGCTACACTTAAACAATGTACCTGTTCAAAATTACAAACAGATTCTACATAAGAACAAACCAACAGTCCCTGTCTTGTATGCACCGCCTGTATACGGCTGTTCAGAGTATATAGGGCCTTTTTTATTTTGTGTGCGGGGTTCCCCTTAATATCCATACAAGACCCAAAGGGGCTGGTAATGGGCTGGGGTAGGGGGGGGGGGGCTGTGATGGGGTAGCTATGCCATTTTTCTTAAAGATTTTCATCCATATTACCGGGACCAGACATTACATTAAAGCCGCAAGCAGTTTTAAATGGCTTTTTTTCCTTTAGAAATGTAATTTTGTGCAGGGACAGTTCTAAACACGGGAAACACGTGGCACTTCACAGGCATACTTTAGACACCCCCCAGGTACGATATTTAAAGGAATATTTGACTTTTTTTTTTTCACTTTATGCATCATTAAAATGACTGCTCCCGAAAAACGGCCGTTTTTAAAACGTCTTTTTGCATTGATACATGTCCCCTGGTGCAGAACCCGGGTTCCCAAACCCTTTTTAGGACAATAACATGCATAATAGTCGTTATAATTAGCACTTTAGATTTCGAACGTTCGCATCCATTGTATTTAATAGGGTTCTAAAGTTCATGCAAACTTTCGGTCCGTTCGCGGGTTCTGGTGCGAACCGAACCCGGGGGTGTTCGGCTCATCACTAGCCAAGACCCTGAAACTGAGCTGCAGCATGGTGGCCAAGACCATACAATGGTTTAACAGGACAGGTTCCACTCAGAACAGGCCTCGCCATGGTCGACCAAAGACGTTAAGTGCACGTGGTCAGTGTCATATCCAAAGGTTGTCTTTGGAAAATAGACGTATGAGTGCTGCCAGCATGCTGCAGAGGTTGAAGGGGTGGGGGTTTAGCCTGTTAGTGCTCAGACCGTATGCCGCACACTGCATCAAATTGGTCTGCATGGCTGTCGTCCCAGAAGGAAGCCTCTTCTAAATGTGATGCACAAGAAAGCCCGCAAACAGTTTGCTGAAGACAAGCAGACTAAGGACATGGATTACTGGAACCATGTCCTATGGTCTGATGAGACCAAGATAAACTTATTTGGTTCAGATGGTGTCAAGCGTGCGTGGTGGCAACCAGGTGAGGAGTACAAAGACAAGTGTGTCTTGCCTACAGTCAAGCATGGTGGTGGAAGTGTCAAGGTCTGGGGCTGCATGAGTGCTGCCGGCACTGGGGAGCTACAGTTCATTGATGAAACCATGAATGCCAACATGTACTGTGACTTACTGAAGCAGAGCATGATCACCTCCCTTCGGAGACTGGGCCGCAGGGCAGTATTCCAACTTGATAACGACCCCAAACACACCTTCAAGAAGGCCACTGCCTTTCTAAAGAAGCTGAGGGAAAAGGTGATGGAATGGCTAAGCATGTCTCCAGACCTAAACCCTATTGAGCATCTGTTTGTCATCCTCAAACAGAAGGTGGAGGAGCGCAAGGTCTTTAACATTCACCAGCTCCGTGATGTCGTCATGGAGGAGTGGAAGAGGATTCCAGTGGCAACCTGTGAAGCTCTGGTGAACTCCATGCCCAAGAGGGTTAAGGCAGTGCTGGAAAATAATGGTGGCCACACAAAATATTGACACTTTGGGCCCAAGTTGAACATTTTCACTTAGGGGTGTACTTACTTTTGTTGCCAGCGGTTTAGACATTAATGACTGTGTTTTGAGCTATTTTGAGGGGGCAGAAAATGTACACTGTTATACAAGCTGTACACTCACTCCTTTACATTGTAGCAAAGTGTAATTTCTCCAGTGTTGTCAAATGAAAAGATATAATAAAATATTTTAAAAAAATGTGAGGTGTGTACTCACTTTTGTGTGATACTGTATGTAGAGTGTAGAGAGGAAGGAGTATGATATCAAAGTGTCACTGATTCTTGGTATTTGCTGCTGATTCATGACCTGTTTGAAAGCTTCAGGATTTTAGATCTAGCAGTAGGGGATAGATTAATATGTATGCAGGGTGTCTCGCTTTTCCTGCGATCCCGCCAAGCTGGCCGGAGCGATCTACACATTCTTTCCACACATGGAGAAGTTGCCTGCCAGCTCCTGCGGGTGATCACCCCCCTTCCTCTCCTCTTACACACACAGAACTGTTCACTCTGTAACCCTCCCCTGTGTCTTATTGGCAGGCAGAAGAAAGCCAATTAAAGGCACAGTTACAGCAGCTGCAATAGATTCTGAGACATGCAGTTCCCTCACAAAATGGCTCTATAGCCTGGTATACAGGAAGGAACTAAAAAGCCCATGATGCTCTGCTGACAGGGAAGTTAAAGACACAATTTTTGTGTCCTGAGGGGATGTTTTCAGTCAGCCATGAGGGAGTGTAAGAAACCAGACCTGGAGGAGAGATGCTGTCTCTCAGTTGATCTTCCTGCGTGGTTCAGGCCTCCGCCGCCAGTCGGGACATCCAGCCTGAGAGAGGGGGATCCCAGATGCATATCGAGGAGCACCTGCACCGTTGGTGAATCGTTCCAGTGTGAGGTGACCAGTCGGGTTGCAGAGAGAGCCTATCTGTTCCAGGACGTTCGTTTGGGCCTTGATCGCAGAATTTGGTGAGAGGGCATTTTTTGCATTGCCCATCTGCAAGGAACAGAGACACTGCACTACAGAAGGGGTTATTTGAATACTGTATACAGAAATTGTTGCTGGTAGTCATCTTTCTGACAGTTGTAGTACTACAGGGATAAAGGATAAGGCTACCCATTTCTGGGACAATGTATAAAGACATCATTGTCCTCTCACCTTGTTGAACAAAACCCTACCTGTTTCACTTGATAATCTGGGCCAGTTGTGTTGTTTGGCCCTGCTATACAGGAGTTAAAGTGCACCATTGAAAGTGGCTAGCTGAAGACACCAAAGCTTATCTTTTCTTCATAAGGACTGAAGCTGCTAGGGCCAAACAGATCCGCACACACATTTTCAGGGCTCTGCATATGCATTGGGTATGTTGAGCAGTTTATCTATAAAGTTAAGCCATTACTTGTTGACTTGAATAGGTGTGTAAAGCTGGGCCTGTGGTGTCAGGGGACAGTAGAGAGAGGCCTGACACAAAGGGAGTCATTCCTCTGCTCTCCTCCTGCCTGAACTCATAGAGCTAATCTGAGTAAAGGTAACCAATCTAATTCGAAGTGCCATATTGTGCTTTATTTACCATTAAAGCGAGCCTCTGCTCTTGGGGACATTCTCAGGTTTGGAATTCCCTGAAAGCAGCTTGAATATAGGATTGAGCGCTATGTTGCTCTTAAATCTCAGTTATTAAACTCTAGTTGATTTATTGATTATATAGTGTTACTGTCTGTTTTCCTTCCACAGAAATATTGCAGTAAAGACAATTTCTGTGTTTTATTATAATGTGTGTGTTTCTCATTGGTAATTCCACTTACAGTATTGCCAGGTGTGCCAGAGGGGGCTGAGGCTGTTATTAGGGTTGAGAGGCAGAGTAACGGACTGAACATACTTAACCACTTAAGCCCCGGACCAATACGGACCATAATGACCAGAGGTGTTTTCAGAATTTGGCACTGCGCTGCTTTAACTGGAAATTGTGCGGACATGCAATGTTGTACCCAAATGAAATTTGCGTCCTTTTCTTCCCACAAATAGAGCTTTCTTTTAATGGTATTTGATTGCCTCTGCGATTTTTTTTTTTTGCAATATAAATGGAAAAAGACTGAAAATTTTGAAAAAAAATTATATTTTCTAATTTTTGTTATAAGAATAATCGAATAAACTCAAATTTAGTCATACATTTAGGCCAAAATGTATTCAGCCACATGTCTTTAGTAAAAAAAATGTCAATAAGCGTATATTTATTGGTTTGCGCAAAAGTTATAGCGTCTACAAACTAGGGTACATTTTCTGGAATTTACACAGCTTTTAATTTATGACTGCCTATCTCATTTCTTGAGGTGCTAAAATGGCAGGGCAGTACAAAACCCCCCCAAATGACCCCATTTTGGAAAGTAGACACCCCAAGGAAATTGCTGAGAGGCATGTTGAGCCCATTGAATATTTTTTTTTGTCCCAAGTGATTGAATAATGACAAACAAAAAAAAAAAGTTGTCACTAAATGATATATTGCTCACACATGCCATGGTTATATGTGGAATTGCACCCCAAAATACATTTTGCTGCTTCTCCTGAGTACGGGGATACCACATGTGTGGGACTTTTTAGGAGCCTAGCCGCGTACGGGCCCCCGAAAACCAAGCACCGCCTTCAGGATTTCTAAGGGCGCAAATTTTTGATTTCACTCCTCACTACCTATCACAGTTTCGAAGGCCATAAAATGCCAAATAGCACAGAACCACCCCAAATGACCCCATTTTGGAAAGTAGACACCCCCAAGCTATTTGCTGAGAGGCATGGTGAGTATTTTACAGCTCTCATTTGTTTTTTAAAATAAAGAAAGAAAATATATATTTTTTCAATTTTCAAAACTTTGTGACAAAAAGCGGGATCTGCAAAATGCGCACCATACCTCTCAGCAAATAGCTTGGGGTGTCTACTTTCCAAAATGGGGTCATTTGGGGGGGTTTTGTGCCATCTGGGCATTTCATGGCCTACGAAACTGTGATAGGCAGTGAGGAGTGAAATCAAACATTTACACCCTTAGAAAGCCTGAAGGCGGTGCTTGGTTTTTAGGGTCCCGTTCGCGGCTAGGCTCCCAAAAAGTCTCACACATGTGGTATCCTCTTACTCAGGAGAAGCAACAGAATGTATTTTGGGGTGTAATTCCACATATGCCCATGGTATGTTTGAGCAATATATCATTTAGTGACAACTTTGTGCAAAAAAATATAAAAATAAAAAATAAATTGTCTTTTTTCCGCAACTTGTGTCAACATATAAAATATTCCATGTACTCGACATGCCTCTCAGTATATAGCTTGGGGTGTCTACTTTCCAAAATTGGGTCATTTGGGGGGGTTTTGACCTGTCCTGGCATTTTATACACAACATTAGGAAGCTTACATCCACTCTTCTAACCACTTGAAGACAAAGCCCTTTCTGACACTTTTTGTTTACATGAAAACATTTTTTTTTTGCAAGAAAATTATGTTGAACCCCCAAACATTATATATTTTTTTAAAGCAAAGGCCCTACATATTAAAATGGTGGGTTTTGCATTTTTTTTTTCCACACAGTATTTGCGCAGCGATTTTTCAAACGCATTTTTTGGGGATAAAATACACTTTTTTCAATTTTAATGCACTAAAACACTTTATATTGCCCAAATGTTTGATGAAATAAAAAAGATGATCTTAGGCCGAGTACATAGATACCAAACACGACATGCTTTAAAATTTCGCACAAATGCGCAGTGGCGACAAACTACATACATTTTTAAAAGCCTTTAAAAGCCTTTACAGGTTACCACGTTAGATTTACAGAGGAGGTCTACTGCTAAAATGACTGCCCTCGATCTGACCTTCGCGGTGATACCTCACATGCATGATGCAATTGCTGTTTACATATGACGCCAGACCGACGCTTGCGTACGCCATTGCGCAAGAGCAAAGCGGGACAGGGGTGCTTTTTTTTTTATTATTATTAATTTTGCTTTTTTATTTTATTTTTAAACTGTTCCTTACATATTTATTTTTTTATCATTTTTATTGTTATCTCAGGGAATGTAAATATCCCCTATGATAGCAATAGGTAGTGACAGGTACTTTAAAAAAAAAAAACTGGGGTCTATTAGACTCTAGATCTTTCCTCTGCCCTCAAAGCATCTGACCACACCAAGATCGGTGTGATAAAATGCTTTCCCAATTTCCCAATGGCGCTTTTTTATCCGGGGGGGACATTCCCTCCCACTGCTTGTAAAAGCAGTCCAGAGGCTAATTAGCCGCTAGGATTGCTTTTACATGAAAGCCGGCCGCTGGCTGAAAAGAATGATACCAAGATGATACCTAAACCCGCAGGCATCAATCTGGTATAACCATTCAAATTCCAGCAACATACCAGTACGTTGCTGGTCCTTGTTGGACATGTATTGTAATCTTTTTTTTCATGCAGCCTGTTGGCTGAACTTGATCGGTGGGTATGCCCACCATTAGAATACCTCCCTTCATCCATCCACTTCTAATGATGGGCATACATGCACCATTTATATATGCCGAAGCATGGGGGCATCCTCCCGCAAAACTTATGCCGCGTACACACGGTCAAACTTTTCCACAGGCAAGCCTTCGTCGGAATTTTGACCGTATGTACGCGGCATTAGGAGCAAAATCGCTCCTCCGCCCCTGCTGCCCCCATGCTTCGGCATATATGCTTTTTTTTTAACTGTGGTGGGGAAATCACCTCCTACAGCACTGGAGTCGCAGGGATCAGGCCTGTCTCTGCGAACGCTGCAGTTATGTGTGTTGTGTTTTGTAAGTGACAGTGATCGATCAATACTGCACTTGGGTGGCCTGGGCTGGAATGAGGGGCAAAACGCAGGTGCTAGCAGGTATCTGGGCTGATCCCGCTAACACTGCGTTTTTGGGAACCCTAAACTGCTGGGGAAGCTAGTATAGATCTGATCAGATCAGATATTGATCTGTTCAGATACTATACCACTAAGGGAGGTGTATGCTTCACGCGTGGGTGTTAGCGTTACTGGCACTAACCTGACGCTGCCTGGACCCTCTCTGATGCTAAAACCAAATTGATATCACCCGCCGGGCGATCAGGGGGTTAAACCTTTATTGGGTTCTATACGGCGGGTGCCCTGACACTATAAAAAGCAAACTAACTAACCAGCGTCACCCGTAACACTTATATGGTGATCACTGGGGAAAGGGTTAACTAGGGGCAATCAGGGGGTTAAACCTTTATTAGGTAATATATGGGGGTACCTGACGCTATATAAAAACCTGACGGGGAACCAAAATAACAAAATAACTAACTGGCTAACCAGTGTCACCAGTAACACTTATACGGTGATCACTGGTGAAAGAGTTAACTAGGGGAAATTAGGGGGTTAAAACCTTTATTAGATAATATATGGGGGTACCTGGCGCTATAAAAACTTGCGGCGAACCTAAAAAAAATAACTGACTACCTAGCGGCACCAGCAAAACTAATACAGCGATCAGAAAAACGATCGATTAGTGACACTGGCAAAAGGGGGTAAAAGGGTTACCTGGGGGGCGATCAAGGGGTTAAACCTTTATTAGGTAATATATATGGGTTCCTGACGCTATAAAAACCTGCGGTGAGCCTAAAAAAAATAACTGGCTACCTATCGGCACCACCGACACTAAGACAGCGATCAGAAAACGATCGCTTAGTGACACTGGCAAAAGGGGGTGAAAGGGTTACCTGGGGGGTGATCAAGGGGTTAAACCTTTTTAGGTAATATATGGGGGTACCTGACGCTATAAAAACCTGTGGCGAACCTAAAAAAAATAACTGGCTACCTATCGGCACCACCGACACTAAGACAGCGATCAGAAAAATGATCGCTTAGTGACACTGGCAAAAGGGGGTGAAAGGGTTACCTGGGGGGGCGATCAAGGGGTTAAACCTTTATTAGGTAATATATGGGGGTACCTGACGCTATAAAAACCTGCGGCGAACCTAAAAAAAATAACTGGCTACCTATCGGCACCACCGACACTAAGACAGCGATCAGAAAAACGATCGCTTAGTGACAGTGGTGCTAGGGGGTGAAAGGGTTACCTGGGGGGCGATCAAGGGGTTAAACATTTATTAGGGGGGGTTAGGGGGCTACACTGGACCTAAAACTAACTGCCCTGACACTTTTACAGTCACAAATGTCACTGATTGCAGTGATCAGTAAATAAATGGTGACTGCAATCAGTGACACTGTGACTGGGGGGTGATCTGTGGGGTGATCTGGGGGTGTCTGGGGGGGCCTGGGGGAGCGATCATGTGCCTATGTGTGCTGGTGTCAGTGTGCTGTTTAGTGCACTAACCTGTGTGTCTTCTCTCCACGGCGCTCGGTATATGTGAGCGCCGCAGGAGAGATGACATCACTTCCTCCTGCCTGTGTAAACATTACACAGGCAGAGGAAGCTTTTCATTCGCCGGGAGCGATCGCGAGGGGGTGGCCGGAAACGAATGGCCGTCCCCTCATCACGGATCGCTCCTGGAACGATGCCGACCGCTCACTGTATAGAAGGGGGTCCGATGGGACCCCCCAACTATACGAAGGCAGTCACGTACAGGTACGTGATTGTGCCTGTCCGTGCCATTCTGCCGACGTATTTATACAGTAAGCGGTCATTAGGTGGTTAAGCAGCATCTTCGGGGGTATCACTACAAAATTGGGTCATTTGGGGGGGTTTTGACCTGTCCTGGCATTTTATACACAACATTAGGAAGCTTACATCCACTCTTCTAACCACTTGAAGACAAAGCCCTTTCTGACACTTTTTGTTTACATGAAAACATTTTTTTTTTGCAAGAAAATTATGTTGAACCCCCAAACATTATATATTTTTTTAAAGCAAAGGCCCTACATATTAAAATGGTGGGTTTTGCATTTTTTTTTTCCACACAGTATTTGCGCAGCGATTTTTCAAACGCATTTTTTGGGGATAAAATACACTTTTTTCAATTTTAATGCACTAAAACACTTTATATTGCCCAAATGTTTGATGAAATAAAAAAGATGATCTTAGGCCGAGTACATAGATACCAAACACGACATGCTTTAAAATTTCGCACAAATGCGCAGTGGCGACAAACTACATACATTTTTAAAAGCCTTTAAAAGCCTTTACAGGTTACCACGTTAGATTTACAGAGGAGGTCTACTGCTAAAATGACTGCCCTCGATCTGACCTTCGCGGTGATACCTCACATGCATGATGCAATTGCTGTTTACATATGACGCCAGACCGACGCTTGCGTACGCCATTGCGCAAGAGCAAAGCGGGACAGGGGTGCTTTTTTTTTTATTATTATTAATTTTGCTTTTTTATTTTATTTTTAAACTGTTCCTTACATATTTATTTTTTTATCATTTTTATTGTTATCTCAGGGAATGTAAATATCCCCTATGATAGCAATAGGTAGTGACAGGTACTTTAAAAAAAAAAAACTGGGGTCTATTAGACTCTAGATCTTTCCTCTGCCCTCAAAGCATCTGACCACACCAAGATCGGTGTGATAAAATGCTTTCCCAATTTCCCAATGGCGCTTTTTTATCCGGGGGGGACATTCCCTCCCACTGCTTGTAAAAGCAGTCCAGAGGCTAATTAGCCGCTAGGATTGCTTTTACATGAAAGCCGGCCGCTGGCTGAAAAGAATGATACCAAGATGATACCTAAACCCGCAGGCATCAATCTGGTATAACCATTCAAATTCCAGCAACATACCAGTACGTTGCTGGTCCTTGTTGGACATGTATTGTAATCTTTTTTTTCATGCAGCCTGTTGGCTGAACTTGATCGGTGGGTATGCCCACCATTAGAATACCTCCCTTCATCCATCCACTTCTAATGATGGGCATACATGCACCATTTATATATGCCGAAGCATGGGGGCATCCTCCCGCAAAACTTATGCCGCGTACACACGGTCAAACTTTTCCACAGGCAAGCCTTCGTCGGAATTTTGACCGTATGTACGCGGCATTAGGAGCAAAATCGCTCCTCCGCCCCTGCTGCCCCCATGCTTCGGCATATATGCTTTTTTTTTAACTGTGGTGGGGAAATCACCTCCTACAGCACTGGAGTCGCAGGGATCAGGCCTGTCTCTGCGAACGCTGCAGTTATGTGTGTTGTGTTTTGTAAGTGACAGTGATCGATCAATACTGCACTTGGGTGGCCTGGGCTGGAATGAGGGGCAAAACGCAGGTGCTAGCAGGTATCTGGGCTGATCCCGCTAACACTGCGTTTTTGGGAACCCTAAACTGCTGGGGAAGCTAGTATAGATCTGATCAGATCAGATATTGATCTGTTCAGATACTATACCACTAAGGGAGGTGTATGCTTCACGCGTGGGTGTTAGCGTTACTGGCACTAACCTGACGCTGCCTGGACCCTCTCTGATGCTAAAACCAAATTGATATCACCCGCCGGGCGATCAGGGGGTTAAACCTTTATTGGGTTCTATACGGCGGGTGCCCTGACACTATAAAAAGCAAACTAACTAACCAGCGTCACCCGTAACACTTATATGGTGATCACTGGGGAAAGGGTTAACTAGGGGCAATCAGGGGGTTAAACCTTTATTAGGTAATATATGGGGGTACCTGACGCTATATAAAAACCTGACGGGGAACCAAAATAACAAAATAACTAACTGGCTAACCAGTGTCACCAGTAACACTTATACGGTGATCACTGGTGAAAGAGTTAACTAGGGGAAATTAGGGGGTTAAAACCTTTATTAGATAATATATGGGGGTACCTGGCGCTATAAAAACTTGCGGCGAACCTAAAAAAAATAACTGACTACCTAGCGGCACCAGCAAAACTAATACAGCGATCAGAAAAACGATCGATTAGTGACACTGGCAAAAGGGGGTAAAAGGGTTACCTGGGGGGCGATCAAGGGGTTAAACCTTTATTAGGTAATATATATGGGTTCCTGACGCTATAAAAACCTGCGGTGAGCCTAAAAAAAATAACTGGCTACCTATCGGCACCACCGACACTAAGACAGCGATCAGAAAACGATCGCTTAGTGACACTGGCAAAAGGGGGTGAAAGGGTTACCTGGGGGGTGATCAAGGGGTTAAACCTTTTTAGGTAATATATGGGGGTACCTGACGCTATAAAAACCTGTGGCGAACCTAAAAAAAATAACTGGCTACCTATCGGCACCACCGACACTAAGACAGCGATCAGAAAAATGATCGCTTAGTGACACTGGCAAAAGGGGGTGAAAGGGTTACCTGGGGGGGCGATCAAGGGGTTAAACCTTTATTAGGTAATATATGGGGGTACCTGACGCTATAAAAACCTGCGGCGAACCTAAAAAAAATAACTGGCTACCTATCGGCACCACCGACACTAAGACAGCGATCAGAAAAACGATCGCTTAGTGACAGTGGTGCTAGGGGGTGAAAGGGTTACCTGGGGGGCGATCAAGGGGTTAAACATTTATTAGGGGGGGTTAGGGGGCTACACTGGACCTAAAACTAACTGCCCTGACACTTTTACAGTCACAAATGTCACTGATTGCAGTGATCAGTAAATAAATGGTGACTGCAATCAGTGACACTGTGACTGGGGGGTGATCTGTGGGGTGATCTGGGGGTGTCTGGGGGGGCCTGGGGGAGCGATCATGTGCCTATGTGTGCTGGTGTCAGTGTGCTGTTTAGTGCACTAACCTGTGTGTCTTCTCTCCACGGCGCTCGGTATATGTGAGCGCCGCAGGAGAGATGACATCACTTCCTCCTGCCTGTGTAAACATTACACAGGCAGAGGAAGCTTTTCATTCGCCGGGAGCGATCGCGAGGGGGTGGCCGGAAACGAATGGCCGTCCCCTCATCACGGATCGCTCCTGGAACGATGCCGACCGCTCACTGTATAGAAGGGGGTCCGATGGGACCCCCCAACTATACGAAGGCAGTCACGTACAGGTACGTGATTGTGCCTGTCCGTGCCATTCTGCCGACGTATTTATACAGTAAGCGGTCATTAGGTGGTTAAGCAGCATCTTCGGGGGTATCACTACATGTAAGTCCATTTCCCAGCAGGCTAAGAATGTAAATGGGGCTTGGGATGCTTGTATTAACAGGATTTTAAATGTCACGGAGAGTGCATTGTGTAGAGGGCCCTCATCCTGACTGTCTTTTTCAAAATGAGTCAAGGGACATTAAATGAGGGAAACATTCACTAGAGTTCTCAAAAAATTTGACAGTTGTAGAGACTGCAGTTGTCCTAATGTCATACAGTCTGGGTGATGTAGCATAGAGTCAGTTGTTAGCCATGTGGCATTGATGATGTAAAAGGGTTCACAAGATTTGTTTGCAAGGCATAAAGGTTGGAATGCTTTTTTGTACAACCAGGTTCAAACTTTAAGTTCCCTAAAAGAGGGAATAAAAGTGTTGGGGTGGAGATAGATTGAACATCTCAAACAGTTGCAAGCATGCCACATCAGAGAGATGGTTAGGTGTCCTTGTAGTTCTGTTGTCACTAATGTAGAGCCCCATAGCAAGAGGTTTAAGGGATACGGCTTGTTCCATACGCACCCATTGTTTTATAGTGAGGTGTCTATGCCAATCCAGAGTTTTGGCCAGGGGTACTGCAAGTTGTTGTAAACTAACATCTCAAAGTGACATACCATATTTTTATCTGTGTAATATATTGTGTTTAATGTGCTCAGATAAAATTATTGAAGGTGAATTGAAAATTTTTGAAATAAGAAGTGGATTGGGATTATTTGGAGTAAGTATAGAATGTGGGGCATTCGATTTTGCTTGATCAAGTTGCTTCTCCAAGTACAAGCTCTGTCACAAAGAAGAGAAGCGAGTTTCAAGATCTCCATACTCAGAAGAATTTTGCTTTGCTTCAGCAGCAAATGAATTGGCGGGGTAGAAAATGAAAGACAAATATAACCTGCTTTGTGGCTAGCTTAACCACTTCCCGACCAGCCACCGCAGTTATACTGCGGCAGGTTGGCTCCCCTGGGCGAACCGACGTAGCTGTAGGTCTGTTCGCCTTTTGACCACAAGGGGGCGCATGTGTGCAGAGCTAAAATCCGAAGCCGATACGCGTGCCCGACGGTAGTGATGACCGCCGGGTACCAGCGTTCACTTCACACAGAGACAGAATGAAGATCTCAATGTAAATAGACAGATCTCCGTGCTGTCAGGAGTGAGGAGAGCAATCTGTTGTTCATACTAAGTATGAACAACAGATTGCTCTCCTCACCCAGGCAGTCCCATCCCCCCACAGTTAGAATCACTCCCTAGGACACACAGTTAACCCCTTGATCGCCCCCTACTGTTAACCCCTTCCCTGCCAGTGACATTTACACAGTAATCGGTGCATTTTTATAGCACTGATCGCTGAATAAATGCCAATGGTCCCAAAAGTGTGTCAAAAGTGTCCGATTTGTCTGCCATAATGTTGCAGTCCCAATAAAAATCGCAGATCTCCGCTATTAATAGTAAAAAAAAATATTAATAATAAAAATGCCATAAATATATCCCCTATTTTGAAGACGCTATAACTTTTGCGCAAACCAATCAATATATGCTTATTGCGATTTTTATTACCAAAAATATGTATAAGAATACATATCGGCATAAACTGAGGAAACAATTCGCTTTTTTTTTTTAAATTGTGGATATTTATTATACCAAAAAGTACAAAAAAAATTGTGTTTTTTTCAAAATTGTCAGTCTTTTTTTATTTATAGCGCAAAAAATAAAAACCGCAGAGATTATGAAATACCACCAAAAGAAAGCTCTATTTGTGTGGAAAAAAAGGACATCAATTTTGTTTGGGTACAAGGTCGCACGATCGTGCAATTGTCAGTTAAAGCGACGCAGTGCTGTATCGCAAAAAATAGCCTGATCATTGAGCAGCTAAATCTTCCGGGGCTGAAGTGGTTAAAGCGAACCTGGTATTTTGCAGGCAATGTGCTCATTTCAAGCATGGTTTCAGTTCAGCAAACACCAAGCGGATGACCAGTACTTCCTAAGAGGTGATAATCAGCACTCCCATACAGTACATTAGAACCACTTTTATTGTAATGAAATTAAATCTTTTTTAACTTCAGGGCCACCCTGCACTAAAGTTAAATAATGTATAATACTTTCCTTACTCCTCAATCCATTGGACTCTAGCTTTCTTCTTCACACCACCTTGTGGGCAGTCTCTTGCAGTCCTCATGTACAAGGCAGGGATAACGGTAATTTTTTTTAATGTTCTAGATGAAGTCATCATGCAACTGTGGCGAATGAGGTAAGTATTACACCTTATTCCCTAAAGTTAATAAGTGTTTAACTCTTGCAGTGCAGGGGGGCATGACTACAAAGGTAAAGTTGTTTGTAATTCCTGAGCATTATCTCGTCAGCTTAGTTTTGCAGAACCTTGCAGCAGGTTCTGGCAGCATGATCGGGCACTGGAGGATATACAGATCTTTCACTAGGTATCAACATTAGACATTAGACATTTTCTTATTTATGGCCAGTGTTGTAAGTAACTGCGTTTAAATAAACAGCGTTATGTAACGCAGTCACTTTTGAGGGTAACGAGTAGGGATGAGCTTCGAATTCGAGTCAAACTCATGTTCGACTCGAACATTGCCTGTTCGCCCGTTCTCCGAACAGCGAACAATTTGGGGTGTTCGCGGCAAATTCTAAAAGTCTATGGGAGAAATCTAAAGTGCTAATTTTAAAGGCTTATATGCAAGTTATTGTCATAAAAAGTGTTTGGGGACCCGGGTCCTGCCCCAGGGGACATGTATCAATGCAAAAAAAAGTGTTAAAAACGTCAGTTTTTTCGGGAGCAGTGATTTTAATAATGCTTAAAGTGAAACAATAAAAGTGAAATATTCCTTTAAATTTCGTACCTGGGGGGGGGGGGTGTATAGTATGCCTGTTAAGTCGCGCTTGTTTCCCGTGCTTAGAACTGTCCCTGCACAAAGTGTCATTTCTGAAGGAAAAAAAGTAATTTAAAACTCACTCGCGGCTATAATGAATTGTCGGCTCCCGGCAATATAGAGAAAAGTCATTGATAAAAAAAAAAAATGGCCCTTCAGGTCTGGTATGGATATTAAGGGGAACCTTGCCGTAAATTAAAAAAAAAAATGCGTGGGGTTCCCCCCTAAATATCCATACCAGGCCCTTCAGGTCTGGTATGGATTTTAAGGGGAACTCCACCCTAAATAAAAAAAAAATGGCGTGGAGTTCCCCCAAAAATCCATACCAGACCCTTTATCCGAGCACGCAACCTGGCAGGCTGCAGAAAAAGAGGGGGGGACGAGAGAGAGCACCCCCCTCCTGAACCATACAGGCCACATGCCCTCAACATGGGGAGGATGTCCCCATGTTGTTGGGGACAAGGGCCTCATCCCCACAACCCTTGCCCGGTGGTTGTGGGGGTCTGCGGGCAGGGGGCTTATCGGAATCTGGAAGACCCCGTTAACAAAGGGGACCACCAGATCCCGGCCCCCCCTATGTGAATTGGTAATGGGGTACATTGTACCCCTACCATTTCACAAAGAAAGTGTAACAAATTGTAAAAAAAAACACAGACACCGTTGGGAAAGTCCTTTATTAAAAAAAAAAAAAAAAAAACATTCCAGCGATGAAATCCAGTGTCCCACGGTGATTGGCTGAGCCTGAGCGGACATGATGGGGAACTTCCTCCGCAGTGTATTAAATAAATAGACCCGCCCCTTCTAAAGTTCCCCATTCAGGTCCGCTCAGCCAATGACGTAGGTGTAAGGCTAAGCGGACCAGATGCGGAACGTGAGAAGGGGTGGGTCTATTCATTTATTACACTACGGAGGAAGTTCCCCATCAGGTCCGCTCAGCCAATGACGTAGGCGGTGTCTGACATACGAGGGGACGGACCTGATGGGGAACTTCCTCCACTAGATGGCAGTAGTGTAATTCCGGCGCTGTCCGCAGTACTGAAGTGAAGACAGGCTGAGAGAGAGAGACTCTGGCTCTGGACCGCCGCGCCATCCCACACCGCCTATCGAGAGAGAGAGAATGTAGGGAGGCGGGCGGACATCGAAAAATGAAGTCAGCTGACCAGCTGCCACCAATGAGTGAAGGGGAGGGTCTCTCCCCATGAGAAAAGGCATCCGACCCTGGAGGCACAGGGACGGAAGTAAAGTAAGTGACGAATTGCAGTGCAATCTCGATCCATTCACAACCTCCACTTCTTACTGATCCCATCCCTACCCACCCAGCCATCGATTCACTTCTACAACAGAGGTGATGAGGGGGATAGGGATGAGATCTGTGGTGGTGTGGTGGGGGATGGGATCAGTAAGAGGCAGAGGTGGTGGTGGGAGAGGATGGCACCACCACTGCCACCCCCCCAAGTACCACCGCTGCCACCCCCCCAAATACCACCACTGCCACCCCCCCAAGTACCACCGCTGCCACCCCTCAAGTACCAACACTGCCACCCCTCAAGTACCACCACTGCCACCCCCTCAAGTACCACCGCTGCCACCCCCAAGTACCACCACTGCCACCCCCAAGTACCACCGCTGCCACCCCCAAGTACCCCCACTGCCACCCCTCAAGTACCACCGTTGCCACCCCCAAGTACCACCGCTGCCACCCCCCAAGTACCACCGCTGCCACCCCCCTCAACATCACCGCTGCCACCCCCCCATACTGTGCCCTCAGCCCTCCTGCCTCCGTACTGTACTTTCCTGTCCCTCCCCTACTAAGCCCCCCTGTACTGTATCCCTCCTAACTGCTGTACTGTGCCCTCCTGCCCCCCCCTGTACTGTACCCTCCTGCCCCCCCCCCCACGTACTGTGCCATCCTGCCCCCTCCTACAGTCCCCCACACTGTACCCTCCTGTTCCCCTGTAAGTTTATAAGTTTTGTTGTTTTTGTGTATGCTAATAATGATTTTTGTGGTGTATTGTTAGCAAAAATATTGTTTTGATATTTTTTTAGGGGGTCCCTGTCAGGTAGGCTGTCAGCCAGCCAGCCACTCCAGGCAGTAGCCGGTACCAAAAAAACAAGTTTTCCTTTGTTTCTTTTTAAACAATTATACAGATATTTGCACTAATTAAAGGCCAGATTTTCCTTTGTTTCTTTTTACCCAAGTTTACATTTGTGTGTCTTAATTTTGCACTTGAATTTTAGTTTCAATATTACATTTTTTATATGTTTATATGCATATTATTCATATCTATGGCAGGCTGCAATCTATTGAGTTGGGTTCAAATAAATACCAAATGTTCTAAAATACTGTATATAGTGTTTTTATTCTTCAATCAGTTAATATAAACATCTTTGATAATAAAGATGTTATAGAACGTAATTGCATTATAGAATATTAAAAAAAAAAGTCACAGTTACTTTGCTGAGTAACTAATTACTTTTTCAATGTAGTAACTGAGTTACTAACGTAATTACTTTTTGGGAGAAGTAATTTGTAACTGTAACTAATTACTTTTTTAGAGTAAGATGAACAACACTGTTTATGGCCAGCCTAAAGAAGCCACTTAGATGCAAACATGGTGGTTGGAAAATCCAGCTACTAATTGATTCTTTAATTAAAGAAATGATTACATAAACATACAGGCACATGTTTTTCAAGTGTGTTTGTTTATAATCATAATCACCCATAGTGATGTCCTTATCTAGGGAAAAAGTTGTATAAATCCAACCCAATTTTACAGATTTTTCCACTGAGGGTAGTTGGCCAGGGAGTGCCTGGTTAAGTTACAGAGGGAGTTATTTACAAAAGGCAAATCCACTACAAGTGCAAAGTGCACTTGAAATTGCACTGAAAGTGCACTTGGAAGTGCAGTCACTGTAAATCTGAGGGGTAGATCTGAAATGAGGGGAAGCTCTGCTGATTTCTTTTTCGTACATCACGGGACACAGAGCGACATAGTCATTACTAATGGGTTATATAGTTACCGTCAGGTGCTGGCACTGGCAACTTCCAAAACCGGAAGTACCCTCCCCTATATAAGCCCCTCCCATCCGGGAGCACCTCAGTTTTTTGCCAGTGTCTAAGGTGTTGGCCAAGAAGAAACATGTGTTTTTCACTGAGCTTGCGTACAGGTTCTTTTGGGCCTCAGTAAGCTATTCCGGATCCGACCAAAAAAGCTTCATAGCTAAACGGTCGGTACCCGGGCCTTGCAGAGAAGAGCAAGGTTCTGCCTGTAATGCTTCTCTTAGGAGAGCTGGACCCTGGGATCCAGAGCTCTGGTCATACCCACGACCAAGATGTTTTCTGTGCAGGGTGCTATACAGGTCCAGGGGAGTGGAATCCTTGGGAACCCGGTCCCTGAAGGTTTGATTACAATGCCTGCCGTGATAGGTGAAGTTTGGGCTTTTGTGGACCAAACAAAGTCCTGCGGCGGGGAACAGGTAAGTGGGGGCCCCCAGGAACTTGGTTCTATTGGGGGACCCCCAAGCCTAATTTGTCTTTCTGTCTGTTACCTAACGGTATTCCCGCTAATATCTGTGCATGCCTGTAACTACTAAAAAAATGTAATAATTTTTAATGGTGGTCAAGAAAAAAAAAAAAAAAAAGAATGTTTTTTTATATATGTTTAGTATATTAAACTGCGGTACCTGTGTTTGTCCACTAGAGGCCGCTGTAGAATGTTTTTCTTGTCATATGGACTAGTTTCTTCTCAGAGAGCAAAGTCCAGGCAGCTGGTGAGTTCTCCTACAGGAAACTGTTTCCTCTGCCATGTTGCAGTGTTCGTCTATCCCCCGGCCTGCGGCAAAGGGGGCCCTGGCTCCTGTCCCTGGTTTCCATGTTTGAAATTAGCGCCGAGGCGCACGTGGCCGCGCGCGTGCGCGTGCACGCGCCTCTATATATAGAGGTGGCCGGAAAAAGGGGCGGGGCCTGGGGGATGACGCTCTGTGCGCGCCGCAGCGCTTCTGCGCATGTGCGGGCGTCCCAGCAGGTTTTAAAAAGCCACATTATTGCAGTAAGCTGGCTATGAAGTACAGAGACAGAGCTGACAACATTTAAAGGCATACAGCAAGCGGTTGATACAGGCATCCCCTAGAAAGGCACATTAGTAGACACCAACTGTTTATTATAGCAGCATTTATGCTAGACTATTATCAGTAACTGGTGTATTTTCGGCTGGAATACCTCAGCTTTGTGGCTTAGGAATATGCCGTCTAAAAACTCCGGGACTAGAAATTCCAGGAGGAATAGGGGGTCTCCATCGGGCTCTGAGGATCTTGGGCATGCTTTGGCTGCACCAGTCTCCCCTGAAGAATCAGAGGTTAGTGACCGTAGGGCACCCCCAGGAGTACCTGGTACTGTGGCTGTCCCCAGTTCACCTGCTCCTGTGTATGTAACAGAGGAGGTTTTTTCCTCAGCTCTGGGAGGGCTGGAAGAGAGATTGTCAGCACTAATTGCTGCTTCCCTGTCACAGGAGAAAAGCGCTCGATCTCCGTCTCCTCCCTCAGAGTGCCTGTTAACAGAGCAACAGTCCCATACAGAGGTCGACCTACCTGAGGGGGATCAGGATGAGGTTGATTCGGTTGTAGAGGAATCAACAGTGGAGGAGCCGTTCTCAGCATCACATGCTGAGAGGTTATGGGTTCAGTCCCTGACTAATATGGTCCGATCAGCATTTAAAATGCCACTTGCGGAGCCATCCTCCTCTTCTGTCTCCTCGTTGGGGTCGCTAAAAGCTCCCCAGACTGTTTGTTCTTTCCCGATCCATCCTTTATTGGAGGGGCTCATTTACCAGGATTGGGAGCATCCTGACAAAATATTTACTCCCCCCAAGAGATTTCCGGTGGTCTATCCTATGGAGGATAAGTTCGTCAGAAAATGGAAGGTCCCTACAGTGGACGCAGCCATCTCTTGTGTGAATAAATCACTGACATGTCCGGTGGAAAATGTCCAAATGTTCAAGGACCCAATAGATAAAAAATTGGAGTCCTTATTGAAATCTGCTTTTTCTACAGCAGGATTGGTGACACAACCAGCAGTGGCAGCTATAGGGGTCTGCCAAGCAGTGAAGGATCAGTTGAAACAGGTCTTAAGGGACGTACCAGATCAGCAGGCTCTTGCTCTAGCTGATCTACCTAGAGCCTTATGCTTTGCGGTGGACGCTATAAAGGATTCAATCCATCAGGCCTCCCGCCTTACGCTGTCTATAGTACATATGCGCAGGCTTCTATGGCTCAAAAACTGGTCTGCTGAAGCTCCCTGTAAAAAATTGCTGGTCAGCTTCCCATTTCATGGGGAGCGTTTATTCGGGGAAGACCTGGACAAGTATATCCAGAGAATTTCCAGCGGTAAAAGTACACTCTTGCCGGTCAAAAATAGAGTTAGAGGTCCCTCTTTTAAGAGGCCGGCTTCTCCAGTCCCGAGGACATCGGCTGTGAAACAGTTCCGACGGCCTCCCCGGTCAAATCCCGGAGGTAAAAATCAGGGACAGTTGCAGGGTAACAAGAAGCCCTGGAGCAGGAGAGGTACAAAACCTCCCCCAAAGTCAAATGCATGAAGGGTTGCCCCCACCCAATCGGGTGGGGGGAAGACTTCAGTTGTTCACAGAGACCTGGCGGGACACGATCCGAGACAGATGGGTGCTCTCCGCAGTAAATCTGGGATACAAATTGGAGTTAAAAAACTCCCCTCCTTCCCGCTTTATAAGGTCGAACGTGCCAAGGGATCCCCAGAAGAGAGGATCCCTCCTGTTGGCACTGGAACAATTATTGCTTCAAGCAGTAATTATAGAGGTCCCCCTGGAAGAATGGGGGTTCGGGTTTTACTCAAACCTCTTTACAGTTCCGAAGCCAAACGGGGACATGAGGCCCATATTAAATCTAAAAGGGCTAAACAAATTCCTGCATATCAGGACTTTCCGGATGGAGTCGATCCGATCGGTAGCCACTGCCCTACAAGGGGAGGAATGGTTAGCCTCGATCGACATCAAAGATGCGTATTTACACATCCCCATCTTTCCAGCCCACCAGAAATTTCTACGCTTTGCGATAGAAGGGCGCCATTTTCAGTTCAGAGCCTTACCCTTCGGTCTGGCCACAGCACCAAGAGTGTTCACAAAAATTCTGGCCCCATTATTGGCCAATCTAAGAACACGAGGTGTAACGATAATGGCATATCTAGACGACTTGTTGCTGATAGACCACTCAGTGGAAAAACTAGAAGTGGTTGTTCACGAGACAATCAAGTATCTGGAATATCACGGTTGGATTATCAACCGAGACAAGTCAGCCCTAAAACCAGTCAAAAGTCTGGAATACTTGGGGCTAAGGCTGGATTCAGACCAGAGAAAAATTTTCTTGCCTCAAGAAAAGGGGTCGTCTTTGAGAGATTTGATCCACTTAGTGGGTTCAAAAAGACAGCCATCCATACGCCTATGCATGAGGCTGCTGGGAAAAATGGTGGCATCATTCGAAGCAGTACCCTACGGTCAATTCCATTCAAGGAAGTTGCAAAGGGCCATACTGTCAGCCTGGAACAAAAAAGTTCAGGCTCTGGACGTACCAATATCCTTGTCCCCTTCCGTTCGCAGAAGCCTCCGTTGGTGGTTGGTTCCCCGGAATCTGGAAAGAGGGAAATCCTTCAGTCCGATTTCTTGGAAGGTGGTCACTACAGATGCCAGCCTTTTAGGCTGGGGAGCAGTACTGGAGCAATGGTCTCTCCAGGGCAGATGGTCGGATGCGGAAAAGGCCCTGCCCATCAATCTCTTAGAGATACGAGCAGCCCGGTATGCCCTAGTAGCATGGACATCCAAACTCCAAGGGTCCCCTGTCAGAGTTCAGTCAGACAATGCCACAGCAGTGGCATATATCAATCGTCAGGGGGGCACCAGGAGTCGTGCAGCCCAAAGGGAAGTAAATTACATCCTGAGATGGGCAGAAAGATATGTCCCAGCCATATCTGCGGTATTCATTCCAGGGGTGGAGAATTGGAAGGCGGACTTTCTAAGTCGCCAACAATTATGCCCAGGGGAATGGTCCCTTCATCCCGAGGTTTTCCGGACAATATGTCAGCGGTGGGGAACACCGGATGTAGATCTGCTAGCATCCAGGTTCAACACGAAAGTGGACAGGTTTGTCTCTTGGACAAGGGATCCCCTAGCGTGCGGCTCGGATGCCCTAGTGTTCCCTTGGGATCAGTTCAAGCTGATATATGCATTCCCACCGCCACAATTGTTACCTCGATTACTCCGCAGAATCAGGGTAGAAAAGAAACCAGTGATTCTGGTGGCTCCAGCGTGGCCCCGAAGAGCATGGTACGCGGAGATTGTAAAAATGTCTGTGGGGAGTCCTTGGACCCTCCCACATCGTCCGGACCTGCTTTCGCAGGGACCGATATACCACCCTTCCTTACCAGCCCTAGGTTTGACGGCCTGGCTATTGAAGCCCACATTCTAAAAAGGAGAGGGCTCTCTAATGCTGTGGTGTCTACCATGATCAATGCCAGGAAACCGGTATCCAGGCAGATCTACTATAGAATCTGGAAGGCGTACATCGCCTGGTGTGAGGCCAGGAAATGGCATCCACGTAAATACGTAATAGGTAGAATTCTGGACTTCCTACAATGGGCTGTAGATAGGAAGCTTGCCTTGAGTACTATCAAAGGTCAGATTTCGGCCTTGTCAATATTTTTTCAAAGGCCCTTGGCTTCGCATTCACTAGTCAAAGCCTTTATACAAGGAGTGATGCATATTAGTCCTCCGGTTAATATTCCCATATGTCCATGGGATCTAAACTTGGTTCTGTCGGTTCTACAGAAACAACCATTTGAACCATTACAGCATATTTCCTTAGTGCTTCTCACCAGGAAATTGATTTTTCTAGTAGCCATTTGTTCGGCTAAAAGAGTATCGGAATTAGCAGCTATGTCCTGTAAGGAGCCATATCTGGTTATCCATAAGGACAGAGTAGTGTTACGTCCTCATCCAGCCTTTCTTCCTAAGGTGGTATCGAGTTTTCATTTGAACCAAGATGTGGTTCTTCCTTCTTTTTTCCCCAAGCCTACTTCGGTAGAGGAAAAGTTATTGCATTCTTTGGATGTAGTAAGAGCAGTTAAAGCTTATCTAAAAGCCACTGCTCAGATTCGCAGAACGGATACTTTGTTCATTCTGCCGGAAGGCCCCAAAAAGGGTCAGGCAGCGTCAAAATCTACTTTAGCCAAGTGGATTCGACAGGTCATAATACAAGCCTATAGCTTGAGAAGTAGACCGCCTCCGTTCAAAGTTAGGGCGCACTCCACGAGAGCAGTTGGAACTTCATGGGCAGTGCATCACCAGGCCTCCCTGGCTCAAATCTGTAAGGCCGCAACATGGTCTTCGGTACACACGTTTACTAGGTTCTACCAGGTGGACGTTAGAAGTCAGGAGGATGTCGCCTTTGGGCGCAGTGTGTTGCAGGCCGCAAAAGATCCTCATGTCTGATAGCGCTCAGCTTATATATGGTGTATCCCCCCCCCTCATTTGGCATTGCTTTAGGACATCCCATTAGTAATGACTATGTCGCTCTGTGTCCCGTGATGTACGAAAAAGAAAATAGGATTTTTATAACAGCTTACCTGTAAAATCCTTTTCTTGGAGTACATCACGGGACACAGAGCTCCCGCCCCTCTTTGGGGACACTTATTGCTTTGCTACAAAACTGAGGTGCTCCCGGATGGGAGGGGCTTATATAGGGGAGGGTACTTCCGGTTTTGGAAGTTGCCAGTGCCAGCACCTGACGGTAACTATATAACCCATTAGTAATGACTATGTCGCTCTGTGTCCCGTGATGTACTCCAAGAAAAGGATTTTACAGGTAAGCTGTTATAAAAATCCTATTTTTATCATCCAATCATGTGCAAGCTAAAATTCTGTTTTTTATTTTCCTTGCACATCCCCCTCGGATCTACAGCGACTGCACTATCAAGTGCACTTTCAGTGCAATTTCAAGTGCACTTTGCACTTGTAGTTTGCACTTGTAATGTAAAGTGGATTAACCTCCATAGTCTCCACAAACATATGATTGGAGGAAGAAGTTAAGCTCTTAAACCGAATTTGTGATTTTCCCACGTGTGGTAAAACCATGTTTGCCTAATTAGAGCTCAACTTTGCTTTGCTCACTTGAAGCTCCATCCAGCCAGCAGGAGCAAAAAAATACTTTAAGGCCTCGTACACACGACCGATTTTCTCGTCGTAAAAAACACGTCGTTTTTTTCGACGAGATTCTTGTTAAGCTTGTCGATTTTCTCGTCAAGCTTTCTATGCGTACACACTGTCATTTCCCAATTTCCTCGTGGTTCTCTGCGCTCACGTCCAGCACGTACGACGGCACTATAAAGGGGAAGATCTTTTTTCTTGGCGCCACCCCTTGGGCTGCTTTTGCTGATCTCGTGTTACCGTGTGTGAAGTAAAAGTTTGGGAAGAGACGATTCGCACTTTTCAGTCTTCGTGCTTTCAGTTCGTTTTAGCGTGACGAATGTGCTATCTCCTTTACGAAGGCTTGTTTTACCAGAAGATGCGCTCCCGTCTCATAGTTGCTTGTGAGCATGCGCGCTTTTGGAAGAGTCGTAAAAGCATACACACGAACCATTTTCTCGTCACAAAACAGGCCGACGAGAAACACGACGAGGAAATCTGGACTCCTGACGAGAAAATAGAGAGCAGGTTCTCTATTTTCTTGTCGAGATTCTCGTCAAGTTTCTCGTCGTAAAACCATACACACGAACGTTTTTCTAGACAAAAAAACTCTCGCGGCACTTTTCTTGACTGTTTACGACGAGAAAATCGGTCGTGTGTACGAGGCCTAAGATATGGAGAGCATTTGGCTCACTCTCCTTCCTCCAGTGTGGCAGAGCTTGTTTTCAGCAATTGGCTGCTCAGGCACCCAGCACATAAGGGGAAGAGATGGATGTTAATCTGTTATTTGCAACGTGATGGCAAAGCAACAATTTTCTTTAATACCCCGTCCCTAGCAGCACATTTTTTTCATACTCGCACTTCTCCATTTGGGTGTTGAGAGTGTGACATTTAAGCGCACCTGTTTCTTTGCACTTTTCAAACAAAGCACAGCTTTTACCACTACAAATGCATATGAGCTTAAGTTAATTTAACACTGAATATCTTCACACAGCTTTATTAGATCAAATGACTTGGTGTTTTTTGTGGTCTACTATGCAGTTTATAGCCATAATCAGTGAATGATTTACAAATCCTACTTAATAGTTTCAAGTTAATGAAAATGTATTTGAACTCTTTGCATCTCAGGCTCGATGTATGGAATCAGTAAGATGCAGAAGCAGTTAAGATAATTTAATTTAATAATCTGAGCATACAGGCATTTAACAAGTCAGAACCAGCTGCACATCTGTTTAAAGCATTGCCTTTATCTGCCACTAGTAACTATTTGGATACAGACTGAGTTAGCACATATAATTTATATAAATGGCACAATCAAGGTCTCCAAAGCTGTGGTAGCAACGTTCAATTCCTCAAATTTCACAGTTCTGACAGATAAACATCAATAGAACACACACTTAATTTCAGTTTAGCATGATTGGAGGTTGCTTGCATGATGATGACTTTAATGGAAGGACAAAAAGGAGACTGGTCTTATAAGCCCCATGATAAGAGGGTCTAGCAGAATAAACCATATCAATTTCAAATATGGCAAAATCTTTTTTTAATTTATGAGATCAGTAGGACTGTAAAACAATATATTTACAGAATACATACAGTATATATGGATATACATAATACAAAATGTTTAAAGCTAGATAGTTAGATAGTTACATACCCAGTCAAAATATATATATTTGTGCTGTTTTATATATGACAGGGTACCAGTCTTCTGGGGGAGTGGCTTGGCCACTGAGATGGCTGCTCACTGAGAGAGCTTCAAGGCTGCAGTGGCTCATAGCACAGTTCCCTTTCTCAGAAAAGCACGGAAATGGGCAAAGTGACATGGCACACGTCTCTGAGTCACCCACACCACCCATCTACCTCCACAGCTGCCCATAACATCTCAGATATCTTCCATACCCAGGCCTCATCTCAGAGCAGGAGTTCTGGGTCCAAGATGGCAGTGGCACAGAGAGAGGAAGATTATAGCGAGGGCTCCCTGTCTGCTACTGAAGACCTGGTAAGCAGTGTTAATTTTGACGTCAAATTTCATTTTAGATTTAGTTATAGTCTTTGGACTAAAATGCCATTTTAGTTTTAGTCCTATTTTAGTCTTTTGACTAAAATGTCATTTTAGTTTTAGTACTATTTTAGTCATCTAAATTGTTGTAGTTTTAGTCGTATTTTAGTCGACTAAAATCTTCAGAACATTTTAGTCATCTAAAATCTAATGGGTTTAGTTAAAGTTGAATGCATTATTTAAGCATTTCATTAGAATTATCAAACTCATATACTCCTGGAGTAAAAATCTAATAACATATTATTATTTATGGTATTAAGGTTTGAAGATGCACTACAGACACATATTTAGCCATTGTGACATAGTACGTCTTTATAAATAAAACCAAGTTTCATAAACAAACAAATATATTGCTTTTTGATAAGCAGAACTACAACTTGAAAATATTAAAAAAACAAAAAACAAACTGTAAACTCTATTGGCTGTAATTCTATTGCAAATATTATCTGAATATATTAGCAACATTAAATATTAAGAAAAAAATATAAGAAAATACTTTTTCTTTTTTTCTTTTCTTTTAGGAGCTTAGTAGATGCCCCTACATAGTCTTATGTGGTATTGCAGTGTTAATTTTGACATCACATTTCAATTTAGTTTTAGTCATAGTCTTTTGACTAAAATGCCATTTTAGACACACAGGTCCCAGAAGACAGCAGGGACCATTCAGAAAGCGCAGCGCCGCTAGTGCATGCGCAGTAGGAAACAGGCTGTGAAGCCGTAAGGCTTCACTTCCTGTTTCCCTTAGTAAGGATGCCGACACCTGCACCCGGAGCTGATGGACAGGTGGCTTCAGGTGCCGACATTGCGGGCTCCCTGGACAGGTAAGTGTCCTTATATTAAAAGTCAGCAGCTACAGTATTTGTAGCTGCTGACTTTTAACTGTTTTTCACCCAGGTGGAACTCTGCTTTAATAACCTGAGAGTGAGAGGAATACCAGGATCTATGGGGCGTGGCCTGACAACCGAGGAAGATGGCAGCTTGAATAGAGAGCTCCGCCACCTAGATCTCCTTTCGCCGATCATTAGTGGGACAATCCTCTCACAGGCAAGCAGAGATGGCCGGGAGGAGCTCGTCGGCCACCCGGTCACAGCAGGACCCGGCCACGCAACTTAGCCGCAACATACCTGCAATGTTCCGGACCCAGCATGGGGACTCCTAGGTCGCATCCCAGGCCTCGGAGCCGAGTTACGCTGTCACCATGGACCCCTCGGGTACCTCCGCCCCTGCTGCAAGTAAGTCCGCCCTCCACCCCTCTCCCCCGCTGTGCATGTCTGACCTCCAGCTGGACATTAAGAACTCCCTTTTTGCGGCAGTCTCCTACCTCAAGGGAGAGATCAGAGAAGTAGCCTCTACGCTGGAGCACATGGAGACGGCCACCATGACACAGGGCTAGGCCATTTAGCAAGTCCCGAAGGTGGTCAGTGTGCATGCTCAACACATGATCGACATGCACAGACAAATGGAGGATTTGAATAACAGGGGTCGCAGGCGCAACTTGCGGGTGAGAGGCATACCAGAGATAGTGGAGGGACCCCAGCTGCAACCTGTGGTTTGGGCAATCTTTAACACCCACTGGGATGGCCGCCTGACACTCCGGTGGAGATGGAGAGGTGCCACAGAGCGCTCAGGATGAGAGGTAGAGACACTGACCCCCCTAGAGATGTGGTGTGCTGCCTGGTCAGTTTCACACAAAAAGAAGAAGTATTGCGCTTGGCTTGCACCCACAAGCGCCTGGAACATGATGGTGCACGCATACAGTTATTCCAGGACTTGTCTGCAATCACTCTGCAACACAGGAGAGACTTGCGTCCCCTGCTGCATACTCTGTGTGACAGGCGCATCGCTTATAGATGGAAATTCCCCTTCTGCTTGCAGGCAACCACTGGAAATCACACGGCGCAGCTGAGAACTCCAGCTGATCTACACTCTTTCTGTGAAACCCTTGGCATCCCGCTGACAGAGGTTCCGGATTGGTACAGCGTGTTCATGCAACCAGACCCCTGGATCCCCACACAGCCTGATGATACTCCGAGATCGCAAAGGCACAGGCAGAGGCGTCGCAGAGCATCAGTCAATTCCCCACAGAGGATTCGTGGAGACATGGAGACGGAAGAGAGCCCTCGTGTTTCGCCATCATCCGTTCGGCGCAGAATGGACCATTAGCAGTGGAACTGATGGCTGGGTGAGATGGTTACAACACCTTTGTGTTTCTGCTTATATCTATAGGGCCTTATGACTGTTCGTTATTTTATGAAGGAATAGCTGGTGTGGTAGTGTGGTAATAAATACAGGATTCTCAACCAGGCAGTTTGAGGGCCTCCAGGGTGTTTGCTTGTTTTGGAGGAAACTGGCTTTTCAATTTCCTCATGTTTTACTAAAGTCCACTTAGGGACCTGGAGCTTGGGGATTTCTTAGAGATCCGGGTGGGATGAAATCCCCAGTCCTGGATCCGGGTTTTGAGACTCAACTGCACACTGATTGTTCAGGAGTGTGTGGGCCTGATAGTAGAGTCAGGACCAGCATTCTGGGCTCCACCCTCCCGACGAGTGCAGGTGTGCACTGGGAAAGCCACAGAGTGCAAGTGTGCACTGGAGAAGCCAGAGAGTGCTTGTCTGCACACTGGAATCCAGAGACCCAGGTCTGAGGGTCAGAGCAGTGGACCCAAGTCTGAGGATCAGAGCAGTGAGGGGCTGCTATCTAAATGGACGGTGTTGCCAAGGGAATAGTCTGTAGGAGACAGATGAAAGCCTGAAGTGGAAGGCCTGAGCAGCACTGCTGTATGTATAAGCCAGGAGGCTAAATTACATTTTGTTGATGAATAGGAGTGCTGAAACCCCTGCGAGGGAAACCTTTCATTTTGTTTTGAACTTCTTTTAATAAAAATGGGCAAACAAAGCCCTTAAAAAGAAGAATCAGCGAGTGGCGGTGTCCTTCAAGTTCTACATTTGATGCTAGTCCTTCACACTGGCCATTGACACACGTGCAGCCCTCGGCTCACGAGTACCGGTATGCTAAGCCCATCGATGTGCTGTACCATGTGTGGCCGTGTGACTCACATCCCCTTAAGATGAGAATCTCAAGTAAGCTCCTGGAACCGGGAAGCAGTTGTTGTCGTTCTTCCTTGGGTGACCCTGTTAGTTCCTGAAATTTAAGTGTGCAGACTGATAGCCTGGCTACAAGAAAGGGTGACAAATAGGAGTGGAGGTGCGTCCCTTCAAGCTATGCTTCCCACAGTTACTTTGTCACTAAGGCCCCAAAGGAAAGCATGTGGGTCACATATGCAGTCGCCCCTTTGGGAGTTGCGTGTGCTCCCACACATGACTTTTTGTGACACCTGCCGGCTGCTGTACATTTACTATGGGGCCCCATCTCCAGCATTGCTACTAGTGGTCTACCTTAATTTGACGGACGTTGTACAAGAGTCACTGGTCACTCCCCCTGTATTTTTTGTGTCCCCCCTTTTTTTTCTTCACTCCCTCCCTCCCCCTTTTACTCAGGTATCATTGGTACACATGGTACAAGATGGACATGATTGGTACTTGCTGCCTTACGGGACCTTATCAATGCTTAATATTGCTTAATATTGGCTCTTTCCCCCCGGTCATGCCTCAGATAAGGGGGCTTTAGGTATGTGATTGTCTCTCCTTCAGGGGTAAGAGGAGAGGGAGGGGGAGGGGGAGCGATGGCAAGGGAGAAAGTGCAAGTAACATGTAAGGCCCTGGCAGATTATCTGCAATAAGGTCTTTGTATTTTTGCATTTTGGTATTTACTTTACCGTTAAGAATGATTTTTTTGGGGGGTTTAAAAGTGTGGTCATTAAAAGAGGGTATTCTCTTCCCCTGCCATTAAGTTTGACACACTCTTTAGTCAAGGTGAGATCCTGAACTCCAGAGCTTCTGTCACCTTAGGTTCGCGACTTGGGCCGCGAACCTGGGTCCTGGAACCTTGGGGAGGAGGGGTCGGGGTTTTGATAATGTTATCAATGTCTTAAACAATTCCAGGTTTGCCTTATTTCAAAGTTTCAATGGTATAGAGATACACCCCTCCTTACGGTTAGAGAAATTTAAATGCGGTGGCCCACTTTTTCCATTGCTTGGACCTCGGACGGGCGGCGGAGGAAGGGGGGTCTCTGGATTTTGCTGGGGGTCTCCTAGTTTATGTGTGCCTGATGTGGAATCCGACGAGTCCTTAACTCAGGATTGTCCCATAGTCATAGAACTTCAACCCAGGAGTTTCTGGGTGGTCGAGGTGCGTGTTTAGTCCCTGGTGTTAGATCTCCTTCCCACCTCAAGGAGGCAGGTTCCTCTTTGGAAATTACCGGTTTATTCTCTTCCCTACCCACATACCCCTTGATCCCTATTGAATAGGTAGGTTAAACGGAATATACTCACCCCTGGTATATACCTAGGTATACATGCGTAGGGGGTTTACACCATACACAGGTAGAGCTCTTCATCCATTCTTGGAAACACCTGTAGCGCGTACATAGGCTTTAGGCTTACGTTATCTCTCTTTTCTCTCTGTTCTTTTCTGTCCCCTCCCCCTTCTTTTTTTTTGTTTGTTTGTCTCCTGCTCCCTTCACTGTGTGCTCCCTCCGTCTACAGCCACCGGATGCTTTCCTCGCACTCTAGCATTATTCCCTCGTGTCTTCTGCGGTGCACCTGTCAGCTCCTCTCTCGCTTAAAGTGCATTCTTTGAATGCTAAGGGCCTCAATGTACCGGAAAAGCGTAGCAGTGTATTAGCGGAAGCTCACCGATGCAGAGCACAAATTATCTTCCTCCAGGAGACCCATTTCAAAACAGGGTCCATCCTCCACCTTGCAAATAAACGCTTCCCTGAAGCATACCATGCGACATGTGCTGATTCCAAAACAAAGGGGGTCTCCATTTTGAAGCCAAGTCACTCATGTTTCACCTGACAGACCAATTGCTGGACTCTGAGGGAAGGTTTCTCTTTCTGAAAGGAACTTGGAGAGACAAGCCCGTGACCCTAGCAAATATATACTGTCCCAACTCCAAGAGGGTGTCCTTTTTGAAGGAGACCCTGCTGAACCTTGCCTCCTTTCACACTGGTCTTTTGATCCTAGGAGGGGACTTTAACATGGCACTAGACCCGCTGTTAGATACCTCTACTGGCACCTCCTCATTCTCCTTTTCGGCACTGAGACAGGTGAAGCTTCAATTAGCTTCTCTTACGCTACATGACACATGGCGTACCCTTAATCCCAGTGGGAGGGACTACACATTCATCTCGTCGCCAAACAATCGCTATTCGAGGCTGGATTATCTTTTCATCCACCAACAGACCTGACGTATCTTGCGGATGCGACCATCGAAAATATGGTCCTCTCTGACCACCATCCGATCACCTTAACCTTACAATTTCCACAGAGGGTGGAATTCACTAAAACGTGGAGATTGGATGCTTCCACTCTTGCTGATCCTGGGGACCTAGAGAACATCAGGCAGGTCCTCAATGACTATTTCCGTCACAATGACACGCCCGAGGTGTCTCCTATGACACAATGGGAAGCCCACAAGTGCGTTGTACGGGGGCATTTACTTGCCATTGCAGCCAGGAAAAAGAAAGAGCATCAAGCGCTAATACTATCCCTTTCTAAGAAAATAACTGAGTTGGAAGCTGAACATAAGTGTTCTCAGGCTATTGAGGTAGCTACGGAGTTAGCAGACACGAGAGCCCTGCTATTGGAGGAACTCTTTAGGAAGGCGCGAAGGGGCCACATATTGTCACACAAATTGTTTTACGAACAGGGCAACAAACCAGGTAAGCTACTAGCCATATTTACGCAAAAACGTACCCTAGCCCGTATGATACACCACGTGACTGACTCGTTGGGGACGATCCACTCCAAAAATAACGACATTGCGCAACAATTCCTTTGCTTCTACAGCAAACTTTACAATCTCAAGGGAGAGACCCCGAATCAGAATCCAGAAGCGTCTGAGACCCGTTCTCAGTTGATACAGGACTTTCTTACCACTTATAGTCCGGGGGCCCTGTCAGAGACCGATCGGATTGCGCTGGAAGCTCTGTTGTCCTCTGAGGAGTGGATGGAAGCCCTGAAAGCCATGAAACCTGGTAAATGCCCGATGGCTTTTCGGCACATTATTATAAATGCTTCACGGACCTTCTTGCCCCACGTTTTCTTAAAGCCTTTAATACGCTGGTCACTGTCTCCTGCCTCTCTGACACCCTACGAGAAACCTATATCACAGTAATACCAAAAGACAATAAAGATCTGACTAATGTGGCTAACTATCGGCCAATTTCACTTCTAAACGTAGATTTCAAACTTTTCTCCAAAATCTTGGCTAACCGACTTACTTTTCACGTACCCGCCTGGGTTGGTTTGGACCAGGTTGGTTTTGTCCCTGGCAGGGAAGCCAGGGACAACACCATAAAGGCTCTGAATCTCCATCACTGGCTCACCTCCTCCAAACGGGAGGGCTTCTTCTTGGCAATGGATGCGGAGAAGGCGTTCCATCGAGTGGCCTGAGACTATGTGGAAGCGGTGTTATCGGCTCTTGGTCTGGGGAGCTGTATGCGTGCCTTTATAGGCACACATTATGTAAACCTGCGAGATAGAGTTCGAGTCAACGGCCACTTCTCGGACGCCTTCTCCATCCATAATGGCACTAGGCAAGGGTGTCCGCTTTCACCTTTACTCTACATTCTCAACCTGGAGCCGCTATTAAGATGCATCCGTGCTAATCCGAGTATAAAAGGTATAGCGGTCCACCAAAGGGAATATAAGATTGCGGCCTTTGCGGATGATATCCTGCTCTTTCTTTCTTCGCCACTGACGTCCCTACCCAACCTTATGCCCGTCTTATGCCCCGTACACACGATCGTTTTTCATGCCGTTAAAAATGGCATTTTTAAAAATGGCCATTAAAAATGATCGTGTGTAGGCTCCAGAGCATTTTTAACGACGTGAAAAACGGCCATTAAAAATTCCGGACATGCTCTCTTTTTTCACGTCGTTTTTCATGTCGTTTTTTTTAACGACGTGAAAAACGATAGTGTGTATGCTTTCACGACGTGAAAAAAAACGCACATGCTCAGAAGCAACTATGAGACGGGAGCGCTCGTTTTGGTAAAGCCAATGTTGGAAATGGAGATGGCACATTCGTCACGGTGGAATTAATAGCATCGTTTTAATGCAGCGCATTCCGTTCTTCTTTTGACATTGAGAGTTTTATGCCAAACTTGTTTCTAAAGTAATTCCAAATTGCTCTAATGATTTTAAAATATTATTTATAAGCCGCACCTCCCTCCTAAATAATACTAATAATAATAAAATAAGTTAATTCTTCTTTTTTCTTTAAATTTTATATTATTTTTGGTTATTTTTTTTTGGCCTTTTTTTAAGTATTTTGGCTTAAATTATTCTTGTGTAAAGTTACCACAACAACCTTCCAAATGTGTCTCATTTGGCCTCAGGGAGGTTTGTGTCCCCTGATAATAACAATAATATAATTTGAGATGTCCCTGCCTGCTTCCTAGCAAGCTCTCTTTTGAAATACAAATCACATAGTCAAGTATTTAAAGGGCACTCAATTTTTTTTTAATTCAGAACATTAACAAATTAAAGTGGAAGGCAGCACTGGAGAGCCTGCTTGCATTTGTGCATCCCTTTCACCCCACAACAACCATACAAGATGTCCAAACCAAAATAGAGATTAGATCCCCCCAAAAAATGAGCCCAATCTTGTCTTGAGCTCCCAGAGGTCAGGAGCCACAGCAGATAAGTCCTATATGTCCCCAGTCTGTGGTACTACAGCAGGCATTATTTTCTTCTCTTCCTTGTAGCCTTCTCTCCAGCCTTCTCTGCAGCCTTGGTTGGTTTCTTCCTTGGAGGCTGGGGATCAGGAGGAGAGGTTGTGGCAGGAGGAGTAGTAGGAGGAGGAGGTGGAGGAGTAGGGACAACCTCCGTTATGTCCGTGTACCTAGTGAGTTCACCCAGCACGCCCTTATTGATGACTTTCAATAGCAGGGTCTCACTGTAAATTTTTTGCTGCAACTCCATTTGCCCTAGTTTGTGGGCGAGGACTGCGGCAAATCCCTCTTCAACAGAGGGTGCCTCTCTGAGGGCCGCTGTTGCCTCTCTGAGGAAGGCCCTGGTTTCCTCCTCCACCTGCCTACCTCTCCTTGGCCCTCATGGTTTAACTACCAGGGGAGGCATCTGGGCTCTTGTGCTGGGCCCAGCCTCCTCCTGGGTGCCACTGGGCCCAGCCTCCTCCTGGGTGCCCCTGGGCCCTGCCTCCTCCTGGGTGCCACTGGGCCCAGCCTCCTCCTGATCCCCAACATCACCCTCTTCCTGGCTCTGCTCTGGCTGTAAAAAAAGAAAGGGACATTATTTATTTTGCCACATCATCATTCACAGACATTGTTCACCTCTAGACATTGTTGAAATCAATGCCAAAAGTTATGTCCTTTTCATTGATTACGCATCCTGGTTTTGTTGTCTTGGACACATAAAATTAGCCCACTACTGTATCTTGCTCTTCACAAACTTTATTGGTAGAAGTGTACATACCTTTAACAATAATAACATCTATTTAAAATCTACAATTTTGTACGATAGAAATATAGATAGCAAAATTTTACCTGGCTCCATATCTCCAAATCTGCCTCCTCAAGGCCCTGATCTTGATCCTCAGAGGAAGCCAGAGCAGGGTTGACAGGAAGGCTGGAGGACTGGCTGCAGGGAAGGCTGGAGGGTTGGGTACAAGGAAGGCTGGATTGACCTCTGGGGGGAAGGGTGGAGAGAGATTCCTGCACTTCCAGCTGGTCATCCAGAAAAGCAAGCTTACTGTAGTACCACAGACTGGGTTTATAAACCTTATCTGCTGGTGCACCTGACCTCTGGGACCTCAGGACCATAGTCCTCTGGGTCCTGTATGTCCCTCTGATGGTCCCAATTTTGTTTTTGACATCTTGGAGAGTTGTTGTGGGTATCTTTGTTTGCACAAATGCAAGCAGGCTCTCCAGTGCTGCTTTCCTGGCGTCTTTATTTTTATTTCCGCCACTTTTGGTTTGCCATAATATAGGGAGCTCTTGCCATTTGTCGATGAACTCCCCCATGAAGTCTGGGTTTTTAAAAGTATTCATGATATCTGTAAAAGCGAGAAACCAAAATAAAAATATATTTCAGGCAACATTCCTCAACTGTGCATTGTCTACATATTTTGAGCACATAAATCTCCTCGTCTGATGAACCTCAAAAAGTAAAATTGTTAGGTACCTTGGTCACGACGTTCGTTGCTAACTCTCTCTCCCGAAAAATGAACGTATTTCCCAGACATGGATCTTCACTTTATATACACAGCGCATGCGTGAAACTCTGCACGCTTTCCTCGCCCCTGACGTTCGATATTGTACTTTCCCCGCCCCTTCTCGCTCGTAGTGCTGAACAAAACATGGCGGAGACACAGGTGGCTGAGATTACCTCTACAGAGGATGAAATTACAGAGGAGCCCAAATCAAGACCCAGGAGATATAAGGCATCCAACATGTCATTCGAGGAAATGGTGGAGATGGTCGCCATTTTAAAGAAGGAGGATTATGATGCCAAGCATGGTCCGTATAAAAGGCCTAATCTGGTCAAGTCCAGAATTATGGGCAAAGTGGTCAAAAGTCTCCACCAAAAATTCGGGGTGTGCAGAACGAAGGAACAGCTCAGAAAACGATGGTCAGATCTGAAGTTGCGGGAGGCCGACCAATATAAAAGAATCAAGAAAGTTATATTAAAAAGTAAGTTGTTTTTTTTGAGTTTCCATGGTACATATTATTTTCTTGTATTCTGTCGTGTATTTTTAACTTTCATATAGTACACTGAAAGATACCATCTTTTTTAGGTTCGTCCGCATAGTAAACGGACGTATTTTACCTCTTTCTCCGTACAGTTCCTCAAACGATGTTTTAGGATCATCCAGTGTGAACACCCATGTTTTTTTGTTTATTTGGGGGAGTACATTTGGGCCACACTTATTTTTGGTGTGCTAATCCAAAGGAGATTTGTTCATTTTGAAAAACGATATGCATGGTAATGTTAAAGGGAGTGAATGCTCAGCAGCTGATGAAACATCTGAACGCAGTAGTACAAGTGTGGGCCTAAAGCCAAAAAGCTTGATGGAGTCACACACAGGTGATCCAGTGTAGATACTTTGGGGTGTTACAATGTTTCAAATTTGTTCACAAAATGTATATGCTCTGTTTTGGGCTATGTATCCAATCATTTGTCCCGGTTGGCACAGGGGTTAAAAATTAAAATGGAGCATGCTTCAAAAGAATGATTAAAAAGTATTTTTCCATGTTTCTTATTTTAGCAAAATTGAGTCGCTACTAATGAAACTATTCCTTTTATTTCAATCTCCCTAGGGATTCGAAAAGCTACCTCAGATGAGACGAGAATTACAATACCTACAACAATACCCCCAGAACCCCAGGATGGAGAGGAATGTGATGTTGTGGAAGTTGAAAGTGGCACCACCACAGGTCAGAGAGAAACCAGACACATGCATGTTAAATAGATGTAGGCCTACATATTCTATCCTACATATTTCTTTTTACATTTAGGTGCAGTTCTGGCGGAAGACCCCAATAAGTTGTCACATCACAGTGCCCAGATCCTGATCCAATACCTGATGGTCTGCTGTCGTGACCTCGAAAAAATTAAGGGAGATTTGCGAGAGATCAGGGCAAATACAAAGCGGGTGGAGGAAAGGCTCCAAAATATCATGGCTGTGCTTGGGCGTGTCTAATGTTTTTACACCAAATAACGTTTTACTTGCAGAGTTTTCTTTTTTTTGTGGTTATTTTACCCTTTAATGACTAGCACATGTTTAGCTTTTTCAAAATTTGGAGAACTCTAGTTTGTTTATGCATGGCTGGTCATGCGTTTTAATACACCTGAAATTAAGGGAACATCCACATTTCTATGGAAGTTGACCACCTAAACCAAAAAAATAAAGGTATTTTTACATAACAAATCATTGTGGCTTCATTATGTAAATGTGGTGCTGAGTGAACTAATCAATGTTTGGTGTTTACACTGACAATGAAGGCTAATTAAAAGATTTTTTAATCCACATGGCAAAACAAATGCACTAGGTAAACCTAGCAGAAACATCAAACATTATACAATAAAAATGACAAACCAATCTTTACTTTTTTAAAAAGTTTTATTTTTTTGGTCTAAAATTATTAGAGATTGTCTGGCATTTCAATGGCCCCCCTACCCATAAAATAGTCCACATATTGGTTACGGACCTCACGTCCGGTTGGGGGGGCCAAGCCAGGACGGCCAGGTTCCAGGGCCACCAAAGTTTCTGCATTGATTAAAGAGGCCTCAGGCCCACTCAAAGATATATAACTCGTTGAATGCACCCTTAGGAAATTATGCAGCACACAGCACGTCATAACCACATGGTTCCATTTGTATGGGGCAAGGTGGATGGAGGTAAGGAAGAGGCGAAATCGGCTGGCCATGATCCCAAACGCATTTTCCACCACCCTTCTGGCTCTGGCCAGCCGATAATTGAAAACCCTCCTCTCAGGGGTGAGGGTGCGTTGCGGGAATGGCCTCATCAAATGGGGTCCCAGGCCAAACACCTCATCCGCCACAAACACAAAAGGTAGTCCCTCCACATTCTGCTCCTCTGGTGGCAAGGCCAGCAGATCCAAAAGGAGCCGTTCTCCAAACTCCGTCTGGGCAAAAACTCCTCCATCAGACATCCTGCCATTCTTGCCAACGTCCACATAGAGGAACTCGTAGGTGGCCGACACCACTGCCATCATCACGACGCTGTGGAACCCCTTATAATTATAATAAAAGGATCCCGAATGGGGTGGTGGTACGACCCGAACATGTTTGCCGTCGATGGCTCCTCCACAGTTCGGAAAGTTCCATCGCTGGGCAAACTCGGAAGCCACATTCTGCCATTCATGTGGCGAAGAAGGGAACTGTGGAATTAAAGAAATAACAAATTAATACTTGGAGCCAGAAACATTGCAAGCTGATTTCATACACACATTCATGGCCAACATTGGTAGAAACTGTTAAAAACATAAAAAATTGGAAGCAAGAAAAAAAAAAAAAAAAAAAAAAAAATTATGGGGGGGGGGAAGGGTTGAAGATGAGTTGGGAATATCACACATGAAGGCTGTAGCACTCTGTATTGAAGTTAACAAAAATGAAACATTCCTAGGCAAAATTTAGAGTGCGTTTTGGGTAAAGCACTACGATGGAACATATAATAAAAAACATGGAAATGACTAGGCAAGGTAGGTATGGCCCCAGGATAGCATGCTGGAGAGGTTAGGTAAGCCAAATTTCCAGGTAGGCCTCAAACACCAAACTTTAAATAATAAAACATGGGGAGAAAGGGGACATTCCCTGCAGCTAAGAATCATGTGAATTAGGGACTGCAAATAAAGCAAATTAAAAATATCCCAAAATAAAAACCATACAATGTGAATTTTTGAAGAAGAACACTTACCTTAATATAGTCCTCCTGCAAAACTTGAAGGATGGCAGAACAAGTCTCTGGTATAATGATCCCCAGAGCCTGGGGGGATATGCCTGTGGAGAACTTAAGGTCCTGCAGGCTTCTCCCAGTAGCCAGGTATCGCAACGTGGCGATGAGCCTCTGCTCAGCACTGATGGCTTCCCGCATAACGGTGTCCTGCCTGGTAATATAGGGGGACACCAAAGCCAACAGCTGCTGAAATACGGGGTCAGACATCCTGAGAAAATTCCTGAAATCATCAGGATTATTCTCCCTGATCTCCCGCAACAAAGGCATGTGACAGAATTGGTGCCGCTGGAGCAACCAATTCTTGGTCCATGAACTCCTCCTGACCCTGCTCATGGCATGGAGTCGGGATACAGCATGAACCCCTGCACCAACTACAGCACGAACTCTACGACGAGTACGTAGCCGCAACATGGCTAGATAACGGTCGGCTGAACAGAACGTACTAGAAGAACGCACGGAAGAACAGCAAGGCCTATGAAGAACAAGCTGAAAAACACGAACGTGCAGAGCAGGCCGCACTGAATAAACAGATACGAACTGACTACAAGCAGTGCTAAACAGATACGAACCCACAGGCGCAATCTGAACTCCCGAAAACGATCTTCAAAGCACGAAGACTGAAAAGCGCGAATCGTCTCTCACCAAACTTTTACTAACACGCGGAAACACGGAATTAGCAAAAGCGTCCCAAAGGGTGGCGTCATTCGAACGGAACTTCCCCTTTATAGTGCCGTCGTACGTGTTGAACGTCACTGCGCTTTGCTTGATCGTTTTTTTTAATGATGGTGTGTACGCAAGGCAGGCTTGAGAGGAAACATGAAAAAAAACGAGGAGAAAAACGTCGGTTTAAAAAATGACATTAAAAACGATCGTGTGTACGGGGCATTAGACCTCTTTCAGCGTATCTCAAATCTAAAAATCAACCTATCAAAATCGTTTGTGCTAAGCGTCACGTTACCGAATGACCTGGTACGGCAATGCCAAACTAACTACCCGTTTAAATGGGAAACAGAGGCTATCACCTACTTAGGCATCCAGCTCCAGGGTAGATTGGCAACACTGTATGACAAAAACTTCCTGTCCGAACTGAAAATCGTACAACAAGATCTTCTAAAATGGGATGTGCCCACCCTCTCATGGTTTGGGCGGGCCGCTATACTAAAGATGACGGTCTTACCCCGTCTACTATATAAGATGCAGACTATCCCAATCCACTTACCACCTTCCTTTTTTACAGCCTATAAGAAAATGTGTAGATTCTTCCTATGGGGGTCAAAATCAGCTCGTATAGGCTGGGCGAAATTAGTCTTGCCTAAAGAAAAAGGAGGAATAGGGCTTTCGGACTTGCAGCGTTATTACTGGGCAGTCCACATGACTAGGGTGGTGGATTGGAAAGTGCATGCTCGTTGTAAAAGCTGGGTGTACCTTGAGGGACTGACGGTGGGAACTGAGCTTGACTCGATTCCCTGGGTCTCTAAACAGTATGTGCTGCCTGAACTTCACGCCCATCCCCTTGTTGGGGCTACCCTCCAGGCCTTTGATAGGGTGTGTAAAGCCCATGCAGTTTCATACATGGATTGCCCGATCACCCCCATTAGATATAACCCAGACTTCCCCCCAGGTCTACAGAAATCCTATCTTTTCATGGAATGGCCACACGCACAGATGCAGGCTAAACACTTCTTTCACAGGGGCAAGTTTCTGAGGCTGCAAGAGCTTGCTGTGTTGTCTAATACTAAATCTTTCTCCACCTGGTCCTATATGCAAATAAATCACTATTTTGTCTATTCTTTCTTCTTTGCCCTCTAGGCTACTTATTTTTTCTATATTTTTGTTATTTTTAGAATAGTTGGAAAATGAAAAGTGATCGGGTTCCGGGAGCAACAGGGTACACATATTCTGCACTACGAATACAGAACCTCATTACAGATCGGCTGTACAAGGGAACGTTAAGTAGTGGGCGATTTTCAGAACAATCATAAGATATCACTTTGGTCATCACTACTGCCTAGACAACTGTTGGGATATCATTTCCTGTACCACTATGGATCGTAACACGATGGACACTCTGTATGACATTGTAATGTAACTCATTTTCTGTGATATGATGTTTCGTTTATTTGATATATTGATGTAATGTTGTCCCTATGGGACCTTTTCTCAGAATAAATTAAAAAAAATAAAATAAATAAAATAAATATTATCCAAGGCTGGGCAGAATAAGCAAACTACTTTTAATGTTGAAACCATCTTACTACTCCAGGAGGAACTTTTACCTAATACTTTGAACAATAGGAAGGCACTGCACCCTCTGCTGGATACCTTACAAGAAAAAGGTCTCTCTTACTCATGGTGATTCCTTTTTATTTGGAGTGTTATCATGAATGGCAGGAAGCACTTATTGCGCACTTCAGAAAACCTTCCGGAATTTTGTGAAGGCCTCCAGATTTGACTTGTGGATCTTCCGGAGTGGTATCAAGACTTTAGACTTCCCTCACTACAACGGAGTCCACCACAAACTCCCAACTTTTCTCAGGAAAAGCATTCTGCAAAGAAGAGTGGATCTAATTGACACAAGAACTCAGATGGCTGCATTCCTGCTAATCATTCAAGATCACTATGAACAAATAGAAATATCTGAGCAGTCACTCAGTCCCCATGGTGGTGAAATAAACCAGATACTGCTGAAGTGGTGCTGTGGAATGCCTGATGTGCACCAATCCTAGGTTGCAGGGGTGCCGGTGTCAGCAGCTAGGGGTGCTGGCACCGCAACCGATATGATGTCAGCTACACTGGGGAGTCGTGAGCCCACTTAACTCACCCGATCTGGCATTAGGGGCTGCGATAAGCTCTGGATCTACAGTTGTGTGTGTATAACTAAGCAATGGCAGCTGTTACGTTAGGCAGTCTCTCACAAGGCTGTCATTATGACGACGTGTTTTGGGCATGGCCCATCCTCAGGTCATGTGACATTGACAGCCAATAAGAATTTAAATATGAACATGCATGAGGAGCTGATTGTTTCTTAAAGGTTGAGTATGTTTTTTTTTAAATTAAAATATGCATTTTTTTAATAATAAATAATAAACTATAATAAAAAAATCACCTGAAACTATCATATACAGCAGCCCTCAAAAATTTCACTCGCCTGCTTGCATTTTGTGAGTGTATTTTGAGGGCTGGCAAGTGTGGGCTGCCTGGGAGCAGGGCGAGCACGTCCCGCAGCCTGGACGGTATGGGAGCCATTCTCCCAGCGATCGTAGGGGAAGAGAAAGGAGAGGAGAGCCGCTGCCTGGTTGATCAAAGCACGGGGAACATCTTTCATTTCAATAGCTGTGTGTTCCCCGCCACGCGCCATCATATACAGCCCCTCTCCCTTGTCCGGGAAACTTTGATAGACAGATCACCCATCCCAGGATTGGACAGGTGATCTATCTTTCAAAGTGCCCGGACAAGGGGGAGGGGTTGTATATGACAGCGTGCGGCGGGGAACACACAGCTATTGAAATTAAAGCTTTTATGTTCCCCAGCGCTCTAATAAACCAGGTGGCGGCTCTCCTCTCTCTTCCACTGCATAGGTAGGCTGCATGGGGGGCACAGGCTGCACTGGGGCGCGACACAGGCTTCTCAGGGGGGACACAGGCTGCACTGGGGGACGCAGGCTGCACTGGGGGGGCAGGCTGCACTGGGAGGGGACACAGGCTGCACTGGGGGATACAGGCTGCACTGGGGGGACACATGCTGCACTGGGGGGCACATGCTGCACTGGAGGTGGATGCAGGCTGCACTGGGGGGACACAGGCTGCACTGGGGGGGCACAGGCTGCACTGGAGGTGGACGCAGGCTGCACTGGGGGGGCAGGCTGCACTGGGGGGCACAGGCTGCACTGGGGGGACACAGACTGCATTGGGGGACACAGGCTGCATTGGTGGGGAAACAAACAAACTGGGGGGGGGGGCGCAGGCTGTACTGGGGGGAAAAAGGCTGCATTGGGGACACAGGCTGCACTGGTGGGCACAGGCTGCACGGGGGGACGCAGGCTGCACTGGGGGAACACAGGCTGCACTGGGGGGATGCAGGCTGCATTGGAGGACACAAGCTGCACTGGCGGACACAGGCTGCATTGGGGACACAGGCTGCACTGGCGGGCACAGGCTGTGTGGGGGGATGCAGGCTGCACTGGGGGGACACAGGCTGCACTGGCGGGACAGGGGCTGCACTGGCGGGACACAGGCTGCATTGGTGGAGACGGATAAAGTTGTTGTTAATATTTTTATAACTTAATTCTGCAAAAAATATTTAAGTGTAATTCCATGAGATAGTTTATGAGGGCGTGTTTAGGACGGAATTAGGGCAAGGCAGGGTAGGGGTTGGGCAGGAAAACTGGTGGAGAGTAACCTTTGAGGCCTGGCTAGTAGCTCAGGACTTGAACGCAACACGTTTGTGTTTGCCCCTATTTATCATGAGCTGGACTCAAAGATCTACGACTTTTTCTATGTACACAAAAGGCCTATTTCTCTCAGATATTGTTCACAAATCTAAATCTGTGTTAGTGAGCACTTCTCCTTTGCCGAGATAATTGATCCACCTCACAGGTGTGGTATATCAAGATTAGAGGTCGACCGATATATCGGCTGGCCGATAAATCGGCCGATATTTAGACATTTTTGATAAATCGGCTTTGGCCGATTAATATCAAAACTGGCCGATATTTTTCACTGGCTGCACTTCCTCCCCCCTCCTCCTCCCTCCTCCACACTTCTCCACACTCAGCAGCATCAAGCGCCGTGCTGTGTGTGTGTGTGTGAAACTGAAAGTAAGAGGAGAGAGAGAGAGGATGTGTCAGCTTGATGTCGGGGGTGGGCGGGACCCAGCAGATATATTACACCAGCCAATGGGATGGTATCTGGGCGGCCACTACGTCTAAAGCAGCCCAATCATTGGCTGGTGTAATTTAGCTGCTGGCCCGCCCACCCCCACATCGAGCTCAATTCTAACAGCTCTCTCTCTCTCTCTCCTCTCTGTCAGTTTCACACATTACACTCGGCTTAGTGTGAAACCTGCCAGTGCCTCAAGCCAGTGCCATCTGTCAGTGCCCAAGCCAGTGCCCCAGCCAGTGCCCCCAGCCAGTGCCATCTATCAGTGCCCCCAGCCAGTGCCATCTGTCAGTGCCCCCAGCCAGTGCCATCTGTCAGTGCCCCCAGCCAGTGCCATCGCCATCAGCCAGTGCCATCGCCATCAGCCAGTGCCATCGCCATCAGCCAGTGCCACAAGCCAGTGCCAATCAGTGCCACCGCCAATCAGTGCCATCTGTTAGTGCCACCAGCCAGTGCCAATCAGTGCCACCCAAATCAGTGCCACCAGCCAGTGCCATCTGTCAGTGCCCCCAGCCAGTGCCATCTGTCAGTGCCCCCAGCCAGTGCCATCTGTCAGTGCCCCAGCCAGTGCCAATCAGTGCCCCCAGCCAGTGTCAATCAGTGCCACCAGCCAGTGTCAATCAGTGCCACCAGCCAGTGTCAATCAGTGCCACTGCCAATCGGTGCCATCTGTCAGTGCCACCAGCCAGTGTCAATCAGGGCCATCTGTCAGTGCCACCCAAATCAGTGCCACCGCCAATCGGTGCCATCTATCAGTGCCACAGCCAGTGCCATCTGTCAGTGCCCCCAGCCAGTACCAATCAGTGCCACCAGCCAGTGCCATCTGTCAGTGCCACAAGCCAGTGCCAATCGGTGCCATCTGTCAGTGCCACTGCCAATCAGTGCCATCTGTCAGTGCCACCGCCAATCAGTGCCATCTGTCAGTGCCACCAGCCAGTGCCAACCAGTGTCACACGCCAGTGCCACCCAGTTCCAATTGCAAGTGCCACTGCCAATCAGTGCCATCTGTCCCAAACTAGTGCCATCTGTCCGTTCCAAACCAGTGCCCCCTGCTGCCAATCGGTGCCATCTGTCAGTTCCGAACCAGTACCACCTGCCAGTGCCATCTGTCAGTTCCAAACCAGTGCCATCTGTCAGTTCCAAACCAGTGCCACCTGCCAGTGCCAATAGAGCCATCTGTCAGTTCCAAACCAGTACCGCCAGCCAGTGCCACATGCCAGTGCCATCTGTCAGTTCCAAACCAGTGCCATCTGTCAGTTCCAATAGTGCCAGCTGCCAGTGCCAATAGTGCCACCTGCCAGTGCCATCTGTCAGTTCCAAACCAGTGCCACCTGCCAGTTCCAAACCAGTGCCATCTGTACTGAGGACATCAAGTGTGTGCTAGAGTGACAGGAGTAAGCAGGAAGGAATAGAGTGGGTGAGGGTTTTTTTTTTTTTAATCGGCCTAAAATATCGGCCACAAAAATCGGCATCATATATCGGCCATCGGCCGCCCCAATTTCAAAATATCGGCATCGGCATCGGCCAGAGAAAAACCCATATCGGTCGACCTCTAATCAAGATGCTAATTAGACAGCATGATTATTGCACAGGTGGCCGCAATAAAAGGACACTCTAAAATTTGCAGTGGAATGGTTTAGAAAGCATATTCATGTGTTAGAATGGCCCAGTCATAGTCCAGACCTAAATCCAATTTAATGTGAAACGCATTGACAACCAGCTTGGAGGAGTTAATGGACATTACTTTCTTGATACACGTATAATCTTTCCATAATGGACTGTTCTATAATAATTTTTTGAAACAGTCCATGCGTCCTTGTTTGGTATTGGGGTATCTGTTGACCCTGTCCAGTTGAGGGTGTTCTTGTCTGTCGTATTCTAGTGTTTATTTTTCCTTTTATGTGTTTTTGTAAATGAAGACACATATATCCTTCTGCCTCATGTTGTGCCCACAAAGTCCTTTATTTTTTGAGCAAGTTTGTACTTCAATTATTTTTATATTAGAGAATGAATAAACAAAATTAAACAAAACAAAATTAATTCCGAAAAAAATCAATGAAACTAAATTAGTTACATAACAAATCTATCCGAAACAAAACAAAACAATTTTTTCTGTTCTGCACATGTCTAAACAATCACTTACTGCACTGTATCTATGAAGCAACAATGTACACACGGGCGAGAATCTTGTCGAAAAAAAAAAGTTGGTTTTCTCGACGGGATTCCTGGTAAGATTTTCTTGCTAAGCCCTGTGTACACACGCATATTCAAAAGAACCGCCATTCTTTTGAATGGCAAGAACGTGGTGACGTCATCTACTACGATGAGCATGTGCTCGTCACATTCAATGCTGTCGCCGCCATCTTGCTTCACCCTACACTACCCTTGTATGCTACCGCGCATGCGTCAAAGTCTCATCGAGCATGCGCGGGTTTACCTGGAGACAGCATACACACACACGGTTTTCTCATCGGGAAACAGGCCAACGAGAATCCCGACCAGAAAATAGAGAGCAGGTTCTCTATTTTTCTCGTCAAGATTCCCGGCAGTTTTCTTGACGAGAAACTATACACACAAACGGCTTTCTCTGCAAAAAGCTCTCCCAGCAGTTTTCTTGCTGTTTCTTGCCGAGAAAACCGGTCGTGTGTACGAGGCTTAAGACTTCTTAACACCTGCTCCTTTTTTTCTTCTTCAAAAGGGGAGGAGGGAGGGGGATGTTATGTAGTTTGAACTAATTTACTGATAACATAGAGATTAGACTACAGAGTGTAGAAGACATAGGACAGCACTGACTATTTTGTGCACTTATCAAAAAGAAAATCATTCAAAGGTGTATTTAACAAACCAAGCATATAGTTTATTGCTCACCTTTACATATACTTTTTAGAAAAACAGTGTCACCTACCAACAAACCTACTAAATGAACAATGAAATGCACTGCCAACCTGAAAAAAAAACTCATTCTGCCCTCTTCTCCTGTTTTTGGTCTCTCACTGTAAATGCCACCATCCACAGAAAACAATAATCACTTTGCCAATCCACACTAAGGGCCTGTTTACACTTGTGTTGCCCTCTGAAGAGTGCTCTGAGGTAGATTCATCTTCAAAGACCATTGGATAAGCCCACTGAGTACGGCAGTGGGGATAAGTTTTACCACACTAAAATGCAAAGCATCATGGCTGAGGCACATGAACACCACTGTCTGCTGCCTTAATAGTGAGAGGTTGGAGAGGTTGGAGGGGGTGCTAAATACATGGCTCAGCTATGTGTTTTTACTGCTCTCCAACCACAAATGTAACCGAGGACTTACTGCATGTATGGCGGAATCTCCACTGCTGGCTGCCTGGATTCCCAAACATTGACTGCATCTGATAGGATGCAGCCACTGCTCGGCCGATAAATTTCCACCCAACTTACTTTTTTTGTCACATTGGGTGTTGCTTTTAACACCACCCATGACTTACATTTTGCCCAATTTATCAGGAACCGTCTGAAATCCCAATTGTCTATAGGGACATTAAGTCTTACAGCACTGTTCAATATAATATAGCCCAAATAGCTCATAGATAGTACTACGCTTCCTGTGGGCAGAGTATTACAGGACTTTTTGGAAATACATATTTAAGTACTCATATAGACTGTATTTTAACTTATATTCATTGAATTTTGTTGGATTTGTAACTTGTTTTTATCCATCTGGAGTTCAGCTTTGACCCTTCTGCATCCTGAGCAATTAACTAAGAAAACACTGACATGGGGGCGTGGCCTGACGGTGCATGGAGTAGGACGCTTGCTGAGGAGCTCCAGACATTGATCCTGTAATCCATTGCATCCTGAGATCCACAGGCTGAATTTTCGCATCGCACTCGCTTTCTTTGATACCCTACATCCTAGACAGCATGTCACCGACGAAATCTCAAAAGGCCGCGGCGGCGAGGCTGGCACAATACCGCCATATAGATTCAGGGGAGCCGGAGGAAGATGGCGGCGAGGCGCCGGAGTACAGTGGGAGGCCGGCGGGTGATACAGCCCAGCTCCTAGAGGCCATCACGTTATGCCGCACATCCCTGACAACCCAGATTGAGGAGGTGAGAGTGGATATATCTCACATCCGGCAGGACATGCAGAATCTGCGGGAGAGGGTGACTACTGCGGAGACCCGCCTGAGTGTTGTGGAGGACGCACTCCCGCCATTGCAGACGGGAGCGGATAATATGCAGCAACAGATCCAGCAACTGTTCTCCAAGCAAGATGAGATGGAGAACAGGTTGAGGAGGTGCAATATACGACTGATTGGCCTGCCGGAGGGGTCCGAGGGTAAGGATCCCACCTCGTTTCTGGAACAGCTCCTCATAACCACTTATGGGAGAGAGGCATTCTCCCCTCTCCTGGCAGTTGAGAGGGCCCACCGCATGCCGGCTAAAGCTCCGCCGCAGGGAGCTCCGCCGCGCACTTTTATAGCTAAGCTACTGAACTACAAAGATCGGGATGCTGCCCTCAGGATGGCCAGAATAAAAGGGAATATCACTCTGGGGAATGCTACAGTGGCGGTGTTCCCGGACTTCTCAGCGGAAGTTCAGCGCCGTCGCCATACTTTCATGGAAGCCAAACGCAGACTGAGAATTCACAACTACAAATATGCTATGCTGTTTCCTGCCCGACTCAGAGTGGAACATGATGGCAAGGCCCTCTTTTTTGATAACCCTGATGCCGCCATAACCTGGCTGGAGCGCGCCCTGGCACAGAGAAATAAGTGACTATGTGAGTATGATGCTCTTTATCCTGCACCTGCCCAATCCTGCTCATCTTTAAATACTACAGATCTGCATGACCTGACTGCTTCTTTGCACTTTGCCCCATTAATCCCAAGCCTACACCTGTTGTTCTTTTTGTGGAAGCCCCTGGGATTGCTATCCTACAGTCAGGAGCGTGCACTAGCTAGTGGCGGGATATTCATATTCATTATTCAGAATCTGTGACACACTGCTTAAAAGTTTTGTTGACTGTACTCCTTTGAGTCCTTTGTGGGCTCACATATACCCTCAGCTGCAGAAGCAGCTGGAGCATAGGACAGTAGAAGCGCTGCTATACAAGTGCACAGTGCAGCGAGACTTTTCCCCCTGCCAATCCAAGAAATATGGAAATGAAGCCCGGGGCCACGGCAGCCAATCATGCAAAGACTGTCTCACTTGCAGAAAACAATCCAAAGCATTTATCTCAGCCTCGTGTTGTGGTATGTCTGTTATGACTGGGTGCTGTGTGGGGCTACTTCTTGGGTTTTGCGGGCTCTTACTACTGATCTCTTTCACTAATGTGTTATTCTGGATGGCAGTTACGGTTCGGTTTTGGGATGATGCCCGCATCAGTTTGAAAAGATGCAGGGCGGGGAGGGGGAGGGGGGTAGGGGAGGGGAAGGTTTGGTTTAATTTTTTGTCAGTGTATATGATGAGTCAAACACAATACAGGCACCAATGTCCATCACTTACAGAATATTTTCATGGGTTTTTATGCTCCTTGCTGCTCCTTTTATATGTATATATACAAATTACCCTACCTGAGGTACATGGGATTATATTGGTTAATGGTAAACTGTGGGTAGGAATTACTGAGGATGGACTGATATGGCGTCCCTAAAGTTTTTGGTATGGAATGTGAGGGGAATGCGGGACAAAATTAAACGTACGGCGGCCCTCTCATTCTTGAAGGGTCAGAGGGCTGACGTAGTGGTATTGGTGGAGACACACATAGAGGGGCGGCTTCAAATGGCCCTCCGCCGCCCATGGGTGGGATGGGCATACCATTCGACTCACACATCACACTCCAGAGGGGTGTCTGTATTGGTGGCGAAATCTGTGAATTTTGAATTAGGTGAGGTAACCACTGACCCTGGAGGTCGCTATATATTTCTGTCAGCTAAATTTTATGGGGAACCCCTACTGATCCTGGCTTATTATATACCCCCCCCCATATAGTGAAAGTGTGCTACTAGAGGGCATATCGTTCATGGCTAGGTACCCTAATACACAGTCAATCTGGCTAGGAGATTTTAACATGGTGTTAAATACAGACATGGATAGGCTGCTGACCTCTCAGGGGTCGGCAAGGCCTGCTGGAGATACCAAATTCTCCAAACTGATCTCCTCATTTCACCTTATAGATACCTGGAGATATAAATACCCCCAAACCAAAGCATATTCTTGTTTCTCTGCATCCCATAACTCCATGTCCAGAATAGACCTCATCCTCATCTCTCGAGGATTGGCCCCACGTTTACAACTTGCAGCCTTTGGACCCAGACTACTGTCTGATCACACCCCCTACTCGATCACCCTCAGGGTTCCCCTTGACAAACCAGTAAGACCATGGCGCCTGAATCCGTTCTGGTTGTCACTTCTTCCAGAGGAGGACGAACTCACGGAGGAGTGGCGCAGATTCTTCTCTGATAATGTGCAGTCTGCCCCCCCTTCCGTGGTTTGGGAATCATTTAAAATACACGCCAGAGCTCACCTGATTTCTTACATAAATAAAATCAAGGCAGATTCCTCAGAGGCTTTCACCAAAGCACTGGAGGAACTCTCCAATTTGGAGGGTGCATATGCAAATGACCCGTCACCTTCTAACGCGAGTTTACTCAAGCTACAGAATAGGGTGGTCAATCAACTCCACTTTGAAAAAACTAAACGTAAATTATTCTTTACCAGGCAAAAAATGTTTGAACATGGGGAAAAGGCCGGCAAATTACTGGCATATTTGGCACACAGCGAGGAAAGGCCACCAGTGGTCATCACCTTGCACGGACCAGGGGGGATCCCGATTACAGATCCATGCGCAGTGACTTCAACATTCAAAGACTTTTTTTCAGATCTATACCGATCTACGGCCCCTCCTGATAGTGGCCTCATGACCTCCTTTTTTGCGAGCGTACCCTTTCCAAAACTGACGAAAGACCAAATCACCATACTCGAGGCACCTCTCACTGAAGAGGAGATAGCCAAAGCCGTAGCGAGCTTTGCGAGATCTAAATCCCCGAGATCGGACGGTCTCCCTATAGAATTCTACTCTAGGTTTGGGGAGGTTCTCACTCCCAAACTACTAACACTATATAATGATCTCTTCGAGTCCTTTACTCTACCACCTTCGATGCGTGAAGCCACGATAGTACTCATACCCAAACCTGGAAAAGACCCGGGACTCCCCGAATCTTACCGCCCCATCTCCCTATTACAAGTAGACATTAAAATCCTTGCCAAAATTCTTTCATTACGCCTCAACCAAGTTATTCTCTCCCTTATACACCCCGATCAAGCAGGCTTCATGCCAGGTCGTAATACCTCATTCAACCTGCGGAAGCTCTTTATCAACTTACAGGCCACTCACGAGACGGTAGGAACGAGAGTAGTGGTGACACTTGACACCGCGAAAGCATTTGATTCAGTGGAATGGGAATATCTCTGGAGCTGCTTGGAGGGATATGGCTTCGGGCCGAATTTTGTGAAATGGACTCAGCTGCTGTATCAAGACCCTTCGGCCAAGGTGGTAGCGAATGGGTGGCCCTCTACGCTGTTTAGCCTGGGACAAGGCACTAGGCAGGGCTGCCCGCTCTCACCCCTGCTGTATGCTCTAGCGGCTGAGCCTCTGGCCATGGTTATCCGAGCAGACCCAGAGATAGTGGGATTAAGCATGGGACCCCTCACAGAAAAGATAAGCATGTATGCGGATGACACGCTACTATACTTAGCAGACTCAGGGCCTTCTCTACACAGGGCCCTGCACATAATTGAGCAGTTTGGAATATTTTCCGGCCTCAAGATTAATTGGGACAAGCCGCAAATATTACCAATAGATAGCTTTCCTATCCCCGAGTCCCAAGCCACTTTACCACTTCAAAGGGTCGGGGTAATAAAGTACCTTGGGATAAATATATCCAGGTCCCCTTCGGATTATCTAGCCCTCAACGTCGAACCCCTTTTTGCCCTGGTTAGGAACAAGATCCGCACGTGGGCCCGGCTGCCCCTTGGAGTGTGGGGACGGATTAATCTTATCAAGATGATCATATTGCCCATGGTACTGTATGTTCTCTGGCACTCCCCCATATATATCCAACTAAAATTCTTCAAATCTCTGGAAGCCTTGCTTAAACCCTTCGTTTGGGGGACCGGCCGTCACAAACTCCCCTGGCGAGCTCTTAAAAACCCAACGGACATGGGCGGGACGGCCTTGCCAGACTTTAACCTATATTACATTGCGGCCCAACTGTCTCAGTTATACCATATTGATAAAACAGACAGCGAGAGATTCCAAATGTTACTATGCCCACGATGGGCGCAACAAATCCTAGACCCTCTATACCCCATTGTTATGGGGACATGTTGTGCTGATTCAGAGGGGAATACTAAATCCCTCCTGTATCACTATAGGCGTGTGTGGTCCTTCGCATCCGAGAAACTCCAGGTGTCACCTTACAATGATTATGCGCCTCTATGGCACAATACATCTCTACCAGAATATGGACGCATACAAGATCCGGGGGTATGGAGTTCCCGAGGCATATATTACCTGCATCATATTTTGTCCAACGGTAATCTCAAATCGTTTGATATGCTGAAGGAACAATATATGCTCCATAATCATATGTTCTTTCGTTACCTCCAGATTCGGCACGCGACTCAGGCCCAGTTCCCCCAACCTCCTCCCCAGCCCACGTCGAATCCGATCATAGCTATTGCTAGGAGTACGGATCCGAAGGGCCTAATTTCGTGCTTTTACAACATGCTCTCCACCCCGGTGTCCAGCAAACTGGCATTTGACCTGAAACCTAGATGGGAGAGGGAGGTGGGCCCAATGGAGAATGAGGAATGGGAGGAAGCTCTAGAAACCTGTAGAGAGGTATCACCCAGACTGTCAGACAGACTGTCCCAAATTTTTATTATACACAGAGCATATCTTACCCCGCTCCGAGTGGCCAGGTATAGGAGGGAGCAGTCTACCCTTTGCCCACTCTGTAGCTCCGAGACAGGCACATTCTTCCACATGTTGTGGACGTGTGTTAAAATACAGGCTCTATGGAAACAGGTAGTAGCTTTTCTGCACGATGACATGGGCTCACCCCTCACACTAGACCCAAGGCAGTGTCTCCTGGGGATATTTAAAGTGAGTTTAGATAAATATACCGAGATATTCCTCCAGGAGACCCTGTTTTCAGTCAGAAAAATTATTGCCAGAAAGTGGATGAGGCCAATACCCACCTTGACAGAGTGGAAGGCAGAGGTTAATGCCACTATGCCGTACAACAAATGTGTATATATAAACAGGGAGTGCCCGTCCAAATATGAGAAAGTCTGGGACCGCTTTTTACAGAACTCTGACACCTTTATCTGATCATTTGTTCAGCCCCCTCTATGGAAATTAAAATCTGCCCACCTGTCTGTGTGAAGCCTTACCATCGAAATTTGTGTACCATGTACCTATATTGTTGGGTCAATTGCTCAATATAATGTACTCTTACATGTACTATGGGTCCTGTGTCAATGACATACTGTTATATGTAATGATTACAACTGTGATTGTACTCCAGATGTACAGTATACACTGTGTTTAACTCAATAAAACCTTTTGTTGTTAAAAAGAAAACACTGACATAAGCCGTTATGTTTTTACAAAAAAATCTATATTAGATATGCACAAGGTTTAATGTATTTAAATGAACCATGTAAATCCTGATTAACAAACACATAGTCGGCTCACAAATGTACTTTTCCCTGAATGGCAGAGCGAGCATGACTTGTTTGCACATGAAACCAACAATGATGGGGACACTGACACGCTACAGTGAGGATAGAGAAGAAAAATTGACCCAGGGGACAACTCTTGTTGAAGTTCAAAACTAGCTCAGATACATTTTAGGAAGCTCTGAGGCAGGACCTTTACTGTTATAATTGCTCAGAAGTTCACTCTATCCAAGAGCTAAGGTCAGGATTAAAAATAAATATGTGGGAGATGACATCTCGCAGCTTTTTAGTCAGAGAGAAAAAATCAGGGAGTACAGTATCTCACAAAAGTGAGTACACCTCTCACATTTTTGTAAATATTTTATTATATCTTTTCATGTGACAACACTGAATAAATGACACTTTGCTACAATGTAAAGTAGTGAGTGTATAGCTTGTTTAACAGTGTAAATTAGCTGTCCCCTCAAAATAACTCAACACACAGCCATTAATGTCTAAACCGCTGGCAACAAAAGTGAGTATACCCCTAAGTGAAAATGTCCAAATTGGGCCCAATTAGAAGTGGAAGAGGACTCTAGTAGCAACCTGTGAAGCTCTGGTGAACTCCATGCCCAAGAGTGTTAAGGCAGTGCTGAAAAATAATGGTGGCCACACAAAATATTGACACTTTGGGCCCAATTTGGAAATTTTCACTTGGGGGTGTACTCACATTTGTTGCCAGCGGTTTAGACATTAAAGTGATACTAAAGCAGGGGTCTCAAACCGGTGGACCTCCAGCTGTATCAGAACTACAATTCCCATGAGGCATTGCAAGGCTGACAGTTATAAGCATGACTCCCACAGGCAGAGGCATGATGGGACTTGTGATTCCGCAACAGCTGAAGGGCCGCCAGTTGGAGACCCTTGTACTAAAGCTTCACATTTAAAAAAAAAAATAACAAACATGTCATACCTCCACTGTGCAGCTCGTTTTGCACAGAGTGGCCCTGATTCTCGTCTTCTGGGGTCCCTCGGCAGCTGTCTCGGCTCCTCCCCGCTTCTGGTAACCCCCTCTGGGAAGCGTTCTCCCAAGGGGGTTACCTTGCGGGCGCTCCCGAGTCCCGTATTCAGCGTCCATATCTGCCAACTACAGGACTTGGCCCCGCCCCAAGCCCTCGCATCATTGGATTTGATTGACAGCAGCGCGAGCCAATGGCTGCGCTGCTATCAATCTATCCAATGAAGAGCCGAGAAAAGCCAAGAAGCCCGGGCCGAGAATCCAGCGCGTTCATGACGCGGGGCTTTTGAGGGCTCAGGTAAGTAAACGGGGGGGCTGGGGGGCCTGTAAGCATTGGATGTTTTTTCACCTTAATGCATAGGATGCATTAAGGTGAAAAAATGGGAAGCTTTACAACCCCTTTAATGACTGTGTGTTAAGTTATTTTTAGGGGACAGCAAATTTACACTGTTATACAAGCTGTACACTCACTACTTTACATAGTAGCAAAGTGTAATTTCTTCAGTGTTGTCACCTGTAAAGATATAATAAGAAATGTATGAAAATGTAAGGGGTGTACTCACTTTTGTGAGATACTGTATATTAGGCAATCTACACTCCCTTTCATCAAGCCTGAGGTGATAGAGGAACTGGAGAAACCTAATACAACTGAAGAATGTGTTATGGTAATCAAATAGATGAAACCTGACAAGGCCCCATGGCCTGACAGCTTTACCCTTGTATATTACAAATGTTTTCTGAACATTCTGGCACCCAAAGTTGGATCAAATTTGTACCAAATTTGCACTCCAAAGTCGGCATAACTTTGGAGTCGTACAAGTGTGAATGGAGCTTTATGCCTCGTACACACGATCAGATAATCGGATGATAAAAATCACTTTCGGATTGATTGCATGATAGTCTGATCGTTAGTACACAGATTTCAACAGCCGATCATGACAGTCCGTCCAACAAAGTCCAAAGGGACAAACACGAAAACTTTGCTTGGACGATAGCCCAGCGAACGACAATCGTTTAATCAGTGCAGTATGAAATGCAGTAAAAAATCTCCCTTCATCCAATCAAACGACCTCCCAGAAGCAAATCCCTGCCATTAACCACCCCCTGTAAACTTCTCTACAAGAAACTCCCCCCTTCTCCAAAAGCAAACCTACCCCCCTTCCCTTAACCCCCCACCAAAAGAAACTCCCCCAGGCTGGAATTCTCACTTCCTCCTTCCCAAAACAGAAAATTGACGCCTCCCCACTTACCAGACCTCAAATTCAGCACGGCACAGAAGTAGGAAAACTTCTGCATCCCTAGTCTCCCTTCGGCTGTGTCATATGATAACTCAAGGAGTCTAGGAGTTCCCTCAACCATGCACTGTCAATTGCTGGCATCTGAGACCTCGCAAGACCTGCTTTTCAGGGGGATCCCTTATTAAATTGGGGGCTGGCTGCTGCACTCCGAAACTCTGATTGCTTCTACTGTCCTGATGCTGAGGTTAAACAGCAGGGATACTGTCTGGACATTTTACCAGGATGCTCTGGGGGGGTTGAACACCCCTGACCCTGACCCCCCCCCCCTTATCTATGCTCCTGGTTAACGCATGCATGCCCCTTGCTTATCATATATTGTACATACAATATACGGCCCCTTCAAATTATTGACCTTAGGTGTTTTCAGTTAGAGGTACTGGTAATAATAAACAAATACTGCTTACTGGTCCAGTAAGTGCAACAATATAGATTACAAAGACTTTTAAAACTATTTTGTACTTCCAACCTTCTCATAACAGCTTATATTTTAAATGCTTTATGTTTCATTAGCACAGTAGTGAACCACATTAAAATCACAAGTGAGAAGCGTACTATTTTCTTCAGTGGTACAGTTTAATGGGCAGTTACATATGCATTGGATACAGAAGCATCACTGTATTTTTATATGGGCAGTATAGTGGCCATGGCTGGTCTTTGCGGGACACCCAGATTTAGAGTTGTTGGAAAGCACCCAAAAAATGGTGGAAAAGGATGCAATGACAAATACCCTTTCTCCAATCCCCATATTTCAGTCTACCCACGTCCCTGTCAGCTGAATATAAGTTTCTTCATTTATTTTTTCTTGCCCAGTGTCCCACAGTTCCATAAAATGCTAAATCTCCTGAGTAAAGAAGGAGAACTGTATACAGGATGTTTGTGCACAAAAGCAATGCATGGTCAATGGTTTTAGAACAGAAGACCATGAAAATGATTGATTGTTGGCCTGGAGACAGTGAGCTTATCTCTGTTTTGTATCAGACTTCTATCAGGTAAGTCTGGCACGTTAAATTTTTTAAAATGTACTGTATGCCTATGTGCTCTTGCAGAGTAGAGCAGCCATAAGAGTGTAACACACAACACTGCATAGAGAACATGATGGTCAGGAGTAAAGTACATGGTACTCTTTGTATATTCTGCTGTATGTTGCATGCTCCTGACCACTGTGCTCCCCTGGCACAGAACCCAAAGTTCAAGAGTACTCCCCTAGCAACAATTTAGCCACATCAAAATAAATGTCTTCCTCTCTTCCCCAAGCAAAGTCTCCACTCCTCAGGCAAAAGAAAAAGCCAAAATATGAATCAACATTATACTGCAAATATTTAGTACAATATATTTAATGAAAAAAGTAATCCATAATAACCAGTAATGGCAGGCTTGTCAGATAAATGTTAACTCTTTCGGGTCTATTTGTAAAACATTTACTTAGCAGATGTCTTACCATTTGTTCAGACACCACAAATCCTTGCCATACTGTTTTTAATATAATTATCACCTATAAACTTCAATTCCATCTAGTGGTCATAATGAGGTGGATTCATAAGGTGAGGTGGATTTTTTTTTTTTTATCATAATGAGGTACATTTCCTGAAATATGTCAATAAATAAAATACCATGTTATGACCGTTAGATGGAGCTGGCGATAATGAGGGGAAATTGTATTACAAAAAATATGCTAAACATTTGGGGTGCCCACATAAATGATTAAGACATTCACACAGCAAATTACTTATACATAGATCCCTAAGGGTTGGTCACATTGCACTGCCTCACTTAATACCCCGATATGTTTTTAGACAGCATATGTACAGTATAATGCATTACTTTATTGTCGCTCGCTGAGGTAAGTTGCAAATGTTTCTCTTGTACTTGTCATTTGCTGCTGTCCCATTTTTTTTTTTAGCAGTCTGTAACAGGAATTCTGCCAAAATATTTTAAGTGCTGTCAGTTGTCAAGATATATCAAAACTCAGTTTCAGTGGAGTAAGAACACAAGCTTGCACATAAGTTTTGCATTTTAGAATATTAATGTAATTATAGTCTAACCAGATTGTGAATTATTAACAAACACATTATGCTTTAGTTGGTTCTCCTTTCCAATACTGGGTCTATACAATAGTGGGACATATTATTAGTTACACATATAACAAAATCTAAAACAGGTAAGCGGGTAATTCCAGAACACCGCTGATTCAAATAATACAGTTAGTTTTTCCCATATATACTGGGCAGGATATAAAACACACAGTGCAAAGAAAAGAAGAGATGTAGTCCTTTTAAAAAAATGATGTCCCAGCATGACCTGACATTTATGCTCAATAGGAAGAGATTTAGGGAGCTAAGGCTGGTAAAAACCCTACTATGACAGGGCAAATATCTTAGCATGCCGTTGGACAGTAGGGAAACAGGAAAATAACCCTAACCCCCTCAACCAGTGGCGGCCCGTCCATAGGGGGCGCCCGGGCTACGCCCCCCCCCCCCCCACAGCTAGTCACAAAAAAAAATGTCCCTTTAAAAAAAAAAAAAGATGTTCCTTTTAAAAAAAAAAGTCCTTTAAGTGCACTGTGTACTGTGTACTGTATACGGGCGCTGGAAACAGTGCTGTTTGAAACGTCATGCAGTGCAATCCCGTGATTGCAGGCAGGCAAGACGCTTCATTTTCAGGGTTTTGTGAGGCTTTGAGGCGCACTGCACAGCCCCTCTCTACACTCTAATTGGTCATTCTCCTTCATATCTTTCTGTGGATTGGCACCGCCGTAGGATATGGGCGGTGCTTTCCCCGGGCAGCGACATCACTTCTGGTTTAACTTTCTGTGCCAGCATGGAAATCGGCTCCCTGATCGTGAATGAAGGAAGCATTGAGCAAGGTACTGTGTTCTGAGCAGTGAGTCTGTTATCCTGTCAGTGTCTGTCCAGTGTCCTATACAGCATCACCTTGTACTGTGATCTGTGATCGAACTGCAGGTGGAGGGAGGGAGGGGGAGGGTGACCTGCTTCATGAATGAATAAAGGAAGCATTAAGCAAGGTACTGTGATCTGAGCAGTGAGTGTGTTACCGTCAGTGTCTGTCCAGTGTCCACTATACAGCAGCACCTTGTACTGTGATCTGTGATCAGACTGTGGAGGGTTTGTGACCTGCTTCTTCTGTGCCCCAAGAATCAACCTTCAGTCATTCACCCGACAATGTGCTCATTACTCATCATCTCCTGACTGTATACCAGACGAAGGGTCCCAGCACTGTGTCTTGCTACAGCCATGGTTTACAGACATTATATCCACACCTTAACCAGATCTATCTATCTATCTATCTATCTATCTATCTATCTATCTATCTATCTATCTATCTATCTATCTGTATCTATCTATCTATATCTATCTATATCTGTATATATATGTATATATCTATCTATCTGTATATATCTGTATATATCTATCTATCTGTATATATATATGTATGTGTAGCGGACCCCCAAAACTGTAGTCCCTATGCCTAAATTTAGGGGTTGGCCTGAGCAAATAGTTAGGCTCAGGCTGTTGAAATTCTTTAAATAGGCCCCTGCTCTGTTGTGATGTTGTCTGGCAGTACAGTTCCCTGTGACCTGTAGGTGGCGCTGTCGCTCAGGTCTCGGGTCGAACCACAGGTGGCATTACGGCGCTATTGGGTGTCCTCTCTCGGCAGCCATGCAGTGGGCGTGGTCTACCCACTGTGCATGCTGGGAGAGGGTACATAAGGGGCAGACGCCATTATTCGGGGAGCAGTTCGCGCCCTTTGGCCCTTCAGGCCAGGGGTGCGTGTGTGTGTTCTGTCCCAGAAACCTTTAGCCCGAGGCTGCATCGTTCCAGGTAGGCACTGCACCTTTAGCTGAGGCCTACACCAGAAAAACAGCGGAGTCCCAGGGTACCCGTGGGAGGGTGACTCACTCTTGAAGAGAGGAAACCAGGGGAGGACCTATCCGGAGATCGGTGAAGGAAGTCACTGTCTCGGGAGAGGCCTGGTTACCTGACAGAGGGAAGGATTCCATAATCTGCAAAAAGCCTTGTAACGTGCCCCATTGGCACCTAAGGTCTTAAGTGTTACAAGTGCTGGGAAGTGCGGGACTTAGAGGCCAATGTCCTGATCGTATCCTTAGGAAAATAACTTAAAAGTGAATGTTCGTGCTCCACACCGGGTGAGCAAAACCCACTCAGGCTTGAGTGGCGACGAGGGTAATTAAGTGCCGCGTGCCTGAACCTGCCTCCCTGTTCAACTCTCTCTATCTCCAATCTTTCCTGTCAAGTTGTGAGCAAGCAAAATAAACTCTTTTATTGGGTCCCCTCCAGCCTCCTTACCGTCACCCGACGTGGACTTCCCGGATTTCCCTTCGCTTTGAAGATCCGGTTCAAGCAGGCGCTGGGGCAGGCTTCTACCATGGCCATGGGAGGCCTTAACGTATCCCACTTTCCGCTTTGCAGATGGGATGGAAGTGTCCATAGTGAAGGAGGCAGCATCCGCTGTAGCGTCCGTTGCTGACTCCGTGGTGGCCAGAACTGTATCTTTTTCATCCGTTGTGGTCGCGGTGGTGCGCGTGGGTTCGGCCGTAGGGGCATAGCTGTCTTCTTCAGAAGTAACAGTCTCCGTAATACAATTGACCCGGTAGGCTTGGGGTGATTCGGTGGGCTGGTCCACCTCGAACAAAAACTCCCCGCAGGTCAAACACCTTCCGAATGGCCGTATTTGCACAGCCAAACCACCGCACCTGGGACAGAGCACGCATATAGAGTGCGAAGTGGCCCCTAGGCTTGAGCCGGATCCCCGTATACATGAGGGGGGCCATAATAGGAGCCGTAATAGTAGCAATGTCCATGGTAGAGGTAGTTGGGAACATCCGAGGTCCCGATGAAATAGAAGTCCATGGAGCGGCAGACATGTTGCTTCTCCTTACTAGTCCAGGCTATTACTGTCCCTTGGCGCCAAATGCACCACATGTAACTCACAATTTGGTGGGGACTCTCTTCCTACATGCAGCTTGCTGGCTTTTCTTCTATTGAGGCACGCCCACGAACTACGCAGTTACAAAAAAACTCAAAGCACAGTCCTGTACCTCCATTTCTCTCGATAAAGTAGTGACGCAGTCCAATTTTCCTTAATGGCCGACCTCCGTAAAAAGAACACAGATCGGAGAGCAATAGTCCAACTTCCAGGGGTAGCTGCAAAAATCCCGAACGAGCCCCCACGTGTAGCACACCAATCCCTCTCTCCTGCTTACCTCCACTTGCAGAGTGGGACACACCATGCCACATGCCCAGTATCCTCCATCTTGTAGAGGTCGAGCGGTGTTAATAGTTTTGGGTCCTGCAGTAAGTTACCTCTTTCCATTGGTTCTTGTCCCAAGAGTGTAGGGAAAAGTCTATTCTCTCTCTCTTTTAAGAAGGCCATTGTCCAAACAGTATTAAACCCAATAAAATAGTTTATTTTGCTTGCTCACAACTTGACAGGAAAGATTGGAGATAGAGAGAGTTGAACAGGGAGGCAGGTTCAGGCATGCGGCACTTAATTACCCTCGTCGCCACTCAAGCCTGAGTGGGTTTTGCTCACCCGGATAGTCCCCTCTCACGGTCCAAGCAGCCGGTGTGGAGCATGAACATTCACTTTTAAGTTATTTTCCTAAAGATACGATCAGGACGTTAGCCTCTAAGTCCCGAACTTACCAGCACTTGTAACACTTAAGACCTTAGGTGCCAATGGGGCACGTTACAAGGCTTTTTGTGGATAATGGAATCCTTCCCTCTGTCAGGTAACCAGGCCTCTCCCGAGACAGCGACTTCCTTCACCGATCTTCGGATAGGTCCTCCCCTGGTTTCCTCTCTTTAAGAGCGGGTCACCCTGGGACTCCGCTGTTTTTCTGGTGTAGGCCTTAGCTAAAAGGTGCTGGGCCTACCTGGAACGATGCTGCCTCGGGCAAAAGGTGCCCGGGACTGAACACACACACACACCCCTGGCCTGAAAGGCCAAAGGGTGCGAACTGCTCCCCGAATAATGGTGTCTGCCCCTTATGTACCCTCTCCCAGCATGCACAGTGGGTAGACCACGCCCACTGCATGGCTGCCGAGAGAGGACACCCAATAGCGCCGTAATGCCACCTGTGGTTCGACCTGAGACCTGGGCGACAGCGCCACCTACAGGTCACAGGGAACTGTACTGCCAGACAACATCACAACAGAGCAGAGGCCTATTGAAAGAATTTCAACAGCCTGAGCCTAACTATTTGCTCAGGCCAACCCCTAAATTTAGGCATAGCGACCCCAGTTTTGGGGGTCCGCTACACATATATCTATCTGTATATATCTGTATATATCTATCTATCTGTATATATATATGTATATATCTATCTGTATATATATATATATCTGTATATATATATCTGTATATATATATATCTGTATATATCTATCTACCTGTATATATCTATCTATCTGTATATATCTACCTGTATATATCTATCTATCTGTATCTATCTCTATCTATATATATCTATCTGTATCTATCTATCTATCTATCTATCTATCTATATATATATCTGTCTATCAATCTATCTGTATATATCTATCTATATATCTATATCTATCTATCTGTATATATATTTCTGTATATATCTATCTGTATCTATCTGTCTGTATATATCTTTCCGTCTGTATATATCTGTCTGTATCTATCTATCTATCTATCTATCTATCTATCTATCTATCTATCTATCTATCTGTCTGTAGGCCCTATCACGGGCGAGTGACAGGGGGGGGGGTTGGTTGGGGCTTTGGTTGCGCCCCCCCCCAAAAAAAAAATAGAGCACCAGCCGCCACTGCCCTCAACCAAAAATGAAAGTGCATCTCTTGCCAAAACTATTTTTTATTTTACTTTTGGATACAGTGGCAAATTTTTAAAACCTCAGTCAGGTCCCTTTATTCCTGTCCAAGTCCCACTTAGAAGATTTATTTTCACTTCTTGTGACACAGACTCAAGAGGAAGTAAGATGAAATCTCTTTAAGGTTAGCGTAAATTCACCCTTAGACAGCAGTCACTATTAAAAGATTCTCCTCATTTTCTGTTTCAATGACAACAATAACATTTGGTCTTTAGGACTAGGGATGAGCTCGGTGTTCGAGTCGAACATACGTTCGACTCGAACATCGGCTGTTCGATCGTTCGACGAAGATCGAACGATTTGGGCCGTTCGCGCCTAATTCGAGTGACGCGAACGGCCCACAATGCACTACGCCATCGCAGTGTCATCCAGGCGCTGTGATTGGCCAAGCATGCACTGTGACCCCGCATGCTTGGCCAATCACAGCGCCGGCAACGAGGAGAGCAATGATTGGCCACAGGCAGGATGCCTGTGGCCAATTATTGCTGAGGGTGTTTAGTACACGCCCCACACTATAAAAGGCCGCCAGCACGGCGGCCTAGTGTAGTGTGTTCCGGAGCAGGGAAAGAGAAGCATAGGCAGGGACAGTGACATTTATTTTTTCTTGCTTAACCTGGATTCCTTTAGTTTAGGGAAAGAGAAGGATAGGTAGGGAGAGTGTCAGTGTGTTTTACTGTGCGAATCCTTGTTTCTAGGGACAGGGAAGGACAGTGAGGGAAATTCTCCTTGTGCTATAGTGTGCTTTAAAAAAAAAAAATTCTAGGGACAGAAAACTATAGGTAGGAAGAGTGTCAGTTTCTTTCACTGTGATAATCCTTGTTTCTAGGGACAGGGAAGGACAGTGAGGGAAATTCTCCTTGTGCTATAGTGTGCTTTAAAAAAACATTTTTTCTAGGGACAGAAAACTATAGGTAGGAAGAGTGTCAGTTTCTTTCACTGTGATAATCCTTGTTTCTAGGGACAGGGAAGGACAGTGAGGGAAATTCTCCTTGTGCTATAGTGTGCTTTAAAAAAACATTTTTTCTAGGGACAGAAAACTATAGGTAGGAAGAGTGTCAGTTTCTTTCACTGTGATAATCCTTGTTTCTAGGGACAGGGAAGGACAGTGAGGGAAATTCTCCTTGTGCTATAGTGTGCTTTAAAAAAACATTTTTTCTAGGGACAGAAAACTATAGGTAGGAAGAGTGTCAGTTTCTTTCACTGTGATAATCCTTGTTTCTAGGGACAGGGAAGGACAGTGAGGGAAATTCTCCTTGTGCTATAGTGTGCTTTAAAAAAACATTTTTTCTAGGGACAGAAAACTATAGGTAGGAAGAGTGTCAGTTTCTTTCACTGTGATAATCCTTGTTTCTAGGGACAGGGAAGGACAGTGAGGGAAATTCTCCTTGTGCTATAGTGTGCTTTAAAAAAACATTTTTTCTAGGGACAGAAAACTATAGGTAGGAAGAGTGTCAGTTTCTTTCACTGTAATAATCCTTGTTTCTAGGGACAGGGAAGGACAGTGAGGGAAATTCTCCTTGTGCTATAGTGTGCTTTAAAAAAACATTTTTTCTAGGGACAGAAAACTATAGGTAGGAAGAGTGTCAGTTTCTTTCACTGTGATAATCCTTGTTTGTAGGGACAGGGAAGGACAGTGAGGGAAATTCTCCTTGTGCTATAGTGTGCTTTAAAAAACATTTTTTCTAGGGACAGAAAACTATAGGTAGGAAGAGTGTCAGTTTCTTTCACTGTGATAATCCTTGTTTCTAGGGACAGGGAAGGACAGTGAGGGAAATTCTCCTTGTGCTATAGTGTGCTTTAAAAAAACATTTTTTCTAGGGACAGAAAACTATAGGTAGGAAGAGTGTCAGTTTCTTTCACTGTGATAATCCTTGTTTCTAGGGACAGGGAAGGACAGTGAGGGAAATTCTCCTTGTGCTATAGTGTGCTTTAAAAAAACATTTTTTCTAGGGACAGAAAACTATAGGTAGGAAGAGTGTCAGTTTCTTTCACTGTGATAATCCTTGTTTCTAGGGACAGGGAAGGACAGTGAGGGAAATTCTCCTTGTGCTATAGTGTGCTAAAGCATTCCTCATCAACCATCTTTGAAATCCTTGTTTTTTGGACAGTCAGGGAAATTGTCGTTGTGCTATTCTGTGCAAAAGCAATCATCCTCAACCATATTTAGAAATCCTTAAGTAAAGGGACAGAGAAGGACACCTGAAGGTAGCCCTTATTGCTTTTTTCCCATCTCCCTGCAGGCCATCTATTAGAATGTCTGGAAGGCAAACAAGGAGAGGCAGACAGTCAGGAGGCAATAAAAGAGGGCAAGCAGGCTCTGTGTCTGGGGGCAACAGTGCTGGTCGTGGACGCGGTGCATTGTCATCAGCACATGGCCATGGGACACGCTTGTCCTTCTTTTCGGCAGCTGGACATGTTGAGCCACATCATGCCGAAGACTTGGTAGAGTGGATGACCAAGCCCTCCTCCTCCTCCTCATCCTCTCTCACCCAGGCTCAGGGTACTGGCAAAGCAGCTGCCAAAGCGTCCTCTTCCCTGGTATCAATGTCAGACTCATCATCAGTCACTCCTTCCCTAGACCCACCATGTCCTCCTCCTGAGGAGTCCCCCGAACTGTTTGAGCACAGTGTTGGGTACATGCTCCAGGAGGATGCCCAGCGTTTCAAAGGGTCTGATGATGAAACCCAGCTACAGGAAGGCAGTAGCGTGAGAGCAGACAGAGGGGATGCTCAAGAAGGACACCAAGCTGGCAGTCATGTTCCAGCAGCTGCAGCATACTGCCAGATTGGCTCCAGTGATGAGGAGGGAGGGGATGATGAGGTCACTGACTCCACGTGGGTGCCTAATAGGAGAGAGGAGGAGGATGAGGAGGAGGCACATCTCCAACGAGGCAGGATGCCCTTTGGTGGCCAGCGTAAGGGCAGTACACCGACGGAATCACACCGCAGAGCTCCGCCTGTGCAGGGCGCTGCCTCTGCCCGTCATTCAAAAAGTTCTTTGGTGTGGGCCTTTTTTGAGGCTAGTGCATCAGATCGCACAGCTGCTGTTTGCAACATATGTCTCAAGCGTATATCGCGTGGCCAAAACATCAGCCGCTTGGGTACCACATGCCTGACCAGACATATGTTGACCTGCCATGCAGCTCGTTGGCAAGCCTACCTCAAAGACCCACACCAAAGAACAAAGCGGACCTCTCCTTGCACCGCATCAGCTGGGATCTCCAACCCCACTATAACTTCAGTCCTCTCTGAAACATGCACTGAGAGGAATGAAGGTGTAGAATTAGGTGTGTCACAGCCAAGTACTTGCGGCCACTCTGCTAGCAGTACACCGACGTCCGATTCTAGCAGGCAAATTTCCCTGCCCCAGCTGCTGGACCGTCGAAAGATGTTCACTCCCAGCCATCCACATGCCCAGCGGTTGAATGCTAGCTTGGCTAAATTGCTAGCGCTTCAACTGCTGCCTTTTCAGTTGGTAGACTCGGCCCCCTTCCGTGAGTTTGTGCAATGTGCGGTTCCTCAGTGGCAGGTTCCCAAACGCCACTTTTTCTCACGGAAGGCTATTCCGGCTCTCTACCGGCATGTGGAAGGCAATGTCTTGGCCTCGCTGGACAGGGCGGTCAGCGGTAAGGTGCATATTACCGCTGACTCATGGTCCAGCAGGCATGGACAGGGACGTTACCTTTCTTTCACGGCCCATTGGGTCACTCTTTTGGCAGCTGGGAAGGATGCAGGACAAGGTGCAGTAGTGTTGGAGGTTGTTCCACCGCCACGCCTCCAAAATGCTACTACTGGTTGTGACACACCTCTCTCCTCCACCCCCTCCTCTTCTTCTTCCTCCATGGCCTCTTCCTGTGGTTTGTCCTCTGAACCAGCGGTGCTCCGTAGCCGTTCAAGGGGCTACGCAAGTACGCAGGCAAAAAGATCCCATGCCGTGCTTGCGCTGGTGTGTTTGGGGGACAGAAGCCACACTGGGGCAGAGGTCCTGTCTGCTCTGCAGGGCCAGGCCGAGAGGTGGTTGACGCCACGCCAGCTTAAGCCAGGAATGGTGGTTTGCGACAATGGCACCAACCTCCTCTCCGCCCTCCGACAGGGACAACTGACCCATGTGCCCTGTGTGGCTCACGTCCTTTACCTGGTGGTGCAGCGGTTCTTGGGCAGGTACCCGGGCTTACAGGATGTCCTGAGGCAGACCAGGAAAGTCTGTGTGCATTTCCGCAGATCTTATAATGCCAGTGCTCGCCTGGCTGAGCTGCAAAAGGAGTTGAACCTGCCCAAGAACCGCCTTATATGTGACATGCCCACCAGGTGGAACTCAACGTTGGCCATGCTGCAGCGGCTGCACACGCAGCAGAGGGCCATCAATGAGTACCTGTGCGACTACGGCACCAGGACAGGGTCAGGGGAGCTTGTTTTTTTTTTCTCCACACCAGTGGGGCATGATCAGGGATGCATGCACTGTCCTGGCACCATTTGAGGAGGCCACGAGGATGGTGAGCAGTGACAGTGCATGCATCAGTGACACTGTACCTCTTGTCCACCGGTTGGAGCACACGCTGCGTGGAATAATGGACAGGGCACTTGAGGCAGAACAGAGGCAGGAAGAGGAGGACTTCCTTGCCTCTCAAGGCCCCCTTTACCCAGACAGTGTTCCTTCTGTCCCACCCATCGCACAGGAAGAGGAGGAGGAGGAGGAGGAGGAGGATTGTGTCAGCATGGAGGTGGAGGCTGGCGATCAGCATCATCAGCAGCAGTCTTTTAGGGATGATTTACAGTCCCAAGAAACCAGTGGACTTGTACGTGGCTGGGAGGAGGTGGCTGCGGATCATGTCGTCCTTAGTGACCCAGAGGACTCCGGAGCGAATGCCTCAGCAAACCTATGCTGCATGGCCTCCCTGATCCTGCAAAGTCTGCGGAAGGATCCTCGTATTCTTCGGATCAAGGAGAGGGACCATTACTGGCTGGCCACTCTCCTTGATCCACGGTACAAGGGTAAGGTTGCGGACCTTATGTTACCGTCGCAGAGGGAGCAGAGGATGAGACAACTCCGGGAGGCCTTGCAGAAAGGTCTGTGCAACGCATTCCCAGAGACTGGGAGGTTACAAACTCCTGGTCCTGGACAACGAGTTGCTGAGGCTTCGGCCAGTCAAAGAAGGAGCGGTGGGGAAGGTGGCCGTCTGACCGATGCGTTCAGACAATTCTTTAGTCCGCAGCCCCAAAGTATGATCGGTTCCAGCAACCATCGCCAGCGTCTGATAAACATGGTGCAGGAATATCTAGGGGCAAGGTCAGACTTGGACACCTTCCCCACCGAAAATCCTCTGGCTTACTGGGTCTTGAGGATGGATCACTGGCCAGAGCTTGCACAGTATGCAATTGAGCTACTGGCCTGTCCTGCATCCAGCGTTCTTTTGGAACGCACATTCAGTGCTGCTGGAGGATTTGTCACGGATCACAGGGTGCGCCTGTCCACCGACTCGGTTGATCGACTGACTTTCATCAAGATGAACCAGTCTTGGATCACCACCAGCTACCACACACCTGATGCTGATATAACAGACTAATTGATTTTAACATGTCACATCCCTTCAAGACTGATGCTGATGCTGAGTGCCTGTGCTGTTATGTTGACTGGCTATCCTCCTCCTCCGAGTCCTCAATGATACGATTGATGATGATAGCTTGGAAGATCATTTTTGTTTATGGGTGCCGCCACCAGTGGCTAAGGCCCAATTTTTCAGCCCCTGTTTTACAGGGGCGTGTAATTACAATTTTTTTAGCAATAATTTGCCATAGGGCTCATTGCTGTGCTCCAAGTACAGTATCTGTGAGGGGTTGTAGTGTTGTGCCACCAGTGCCTAAGGCCCAATTTTTCAGCCCCTGTTCAAAAGGGGCATGTAATTACAATTCTTGATCTAATAATTCACAGCAGGGCCCATTCCTGCACCCACCAAGCGTAACTCTGAGGGCTTACAGTGTTGTGGCAACGCCACCACCACCACCACCACCACGAAAGCCCCAATTTTTCAGCCCCTGTTCAACAGGGGCATGCAATTACAATTCTTGATCTAATAATTCACAGCAGGGCCCATTGCTGCACCCACCAAGAGTAACTGTCAGGGCTTACAGTGTTGTGGCACCAGCACCACCATCAAAGGCCCAATTTTTACTACCACTGTTCAACAATTATATGTAATTAAAATTCCTGATATAATAGTTGACAGCAGGGCGTTCCAGCACCAACCAAGAGTAACTGTGAGTGCTTACAGTGTTGTGCCAACACCAACAACTAAGGGGCCTATTTCTGCAGAGTATATACGGCAGGTCCCTACTTTCAAACATCCAACTTACAAACGACTCCTACTTGCAAACGCAAGAAGACAACAGGAAGTGAGAGGAAATCTACCCCTTGGAAGGAAAATTCTCTCCTGTAAGAACTCTCCTCTCCTAACATCTATTCTAACCTGTGTATGAAATATCTGTACACTTACCTATTTTCAGGCTGCTCCAGTCCAGTCACATGATCCAGCTCCCCTGTGCGGACAGCAGGGTAGAGGAGGGAGCATCAACAATGTATGGGCCATAGTAACCCTATGGGTGATAGACATGTGCACTGCCAAAAAAATTGTTAGTTTTCGTTTTCGTATCATTTTTTTTTTTTTTTTTCGTTTTTTGGGTCATTCGTTATGATCGCAATTAGTAAATTTGTACATTCGTAAATTCATACATTCGTAAATTTATACATTCGTAAATTTGTACATTCGTAAATATATACATTCGTAAATTCGTACATTCGTAAATTTGTAAATTCGTACATTCGTACATTCGTAAATTTGTAAATTCGTACATTCGGAAATTTGGAAATTCGGAAATTCGAAAATCCGAAAATTCGAAAATCAGAAAAAATAACTATTACATTTTAGGTATTGTAATTTCCTTTCAAATTTGTCTGTTAGCGAACGTAACGAATACTAATTTATCCGAAGTTACGCATAACCTGAAATAGCACATGCCACATCTAAACAAATGGAACGGAACAAATTAATAATAAATAATAATAAAACGTTTTTATTATTATTATTGTTATTTTTTATTATTATTATTCATTACATTACATTCGTTCACTAACAGCCAAATTTGACAGGAAATTCCAATACCTATAATTTAATAGTTAGTAATAGTTAAGTTATTATTAGTTAATTATTATTTCAGATTTCCGAATTTACAAATTTACGAATTTACGAATGTGCGAATGTACAATTTTATGAATCTACGAATTTTCGAATATTCGAATTTACGAATATTTGTTAAAATTCGTTAAACGAGTTTTCGTTAATTCGGATATTTCCGAATTAACGAATTTGTCGAAATTCGTTAAAAAACGAATTCGGAACGAAACGAATTGCACATGTCTAATGGGTGATGTCACTGATCTCAGGCATTACCAGCCATTGTCTAGTGCTATATCCTCTCCCCTGTAGTTGGTGCTGGCTGACACAGGGGAGATCATGTGACTAGACTAGAGCGGCCTAAAAATAGGTAAGTATATACATGTTTCTTACACAGGTTAGTCAGAAAAGGTGTTAGGAGGGGGGAGCATTTTAAGAGTAGTTTTGTTTTGCCTAAAATACCACTTAGGAGTTACAGGCAAGCTTACCACAAACGATATAAAGAATATTTAAAGTGAAAACAAAAAAAATATTATACAGGAAATTTAAATTTACCATCACCTCCTGTAGTGGCAATTCCTTGTGTGTCTGGGTTTGTCACCATGTAACAAGGATGATTAAACAACATTTCTCCATGGTGAATACAGACAGACTGTCCCGGTGTCTCTCCAGTGGGGACACTGATAGCAAATAGTAAACTTATTAAACGCTTACTAATATTCTACCCTTTGCCACTCTACTAAAAAATAAAATAAAGGATTATAATACTTCTGGTGATAATGTTGTCACCTAGGACAGGTATGAATCAAAAATCAAGGAAAGAGTCAAAAAATGGGGCCACAGACTAAAAAACTGACAGAGCCAAAACATTTTTAGCTAGAGATTAATTTTTTTTTTCAAATATATTTTTGCAAAGTATTAGTTAAAAAATGTTATAAGTCACACATTCAGATATTTCATCAAAATGGTTCACTGAGCAAGTTTTTACATTACTAAATACATTCATTTACTCTGGGTACATAATCAACATACATGTTTCCAACTATACTAACAGTAATTGGGAAAATTACTATGTTTATGTGACATGCTTATTAGCTTTAATTTGTAACGTGTATATAGTAACAGGAGATTCATCAAATAACCGCTGTCACAATAAATTGTGGTAATTGCGCATCAAAGAAGTACATTGAAATATACAGCACAGCAGTTAATGCACTGGTAATTAGTTATAATTTAAGATGCTTTTATTCATCCATCATTCAAAAGCAAAGCATGTCATGATTTATAAAGTGGGCAGCTTGCTATACCAAATATAAAAAATGTGGGGGCAGACTAGATGACATCACAAGTACAACACATGCTGTAAAGGCTAGGTATTAAAGGGGAAAAGGGTTTTAAAACTTCAATCGGTTAACAACCCAATAAGTGGGCATGTCTGACATTGTTTGGGGTGTTAACATACTGTGTATTCTTCTCTGTCACTGTTTTTCAAAGTTATGTTTTTTTTTTATTTTACAAATGTATATGTTGGTTTATAAATCCACTAAAAGAAAAAATGGTGTTGATTGACTAAAAGAATAGAACATATTCACTTTGTAAATTCTTTGTTTACTATGCAATGTAAAAGTTTAATCATCCAATCATGTGGAATCAAAAGTTTTCTTTTGTACTTGATTGGGTACACAAAGTGAACACAGATTCACCTTATTTATTAGGCTAACTGAAAACATCCTGTAGCGGGTATGTGCTTTTCTATTTGAATCTGGTGGGGAAACTGTGATGTATGGTTCCCTGGGGCCCACCGGGTGGCGCTGTCACTTTGGGCCTGGGGTTGAGCCATCATTGCAGCATCGTACCTCTTTTTGCCCTATCTCAGCGCTTGTATGGTGGGACCGGGAACCCGCCGTGTTTGCTGGGAGAGGGTATAAAGGGGGGCGGACATTTTTGGTGGCGGGAGTCGAGTCCCGGGCACCTTCAGCCTGAGGGCGGTGGTTCATGTCGGTCCCCTAGGCCTGGAGGACGTTCGGAGGTCGTGTTCCAACCCAGGCACCTTTAGCCTGGGGTGAGGTACTTGGATGGCGGTCCGAAACTGAGGGATCCTGGATTAAGGCTCCGCGAGGGAGGAACTTCCTAGGGGACCCTGGGAGGGGGTACCCGAATCCAGTGGCATAAGGGACCGTAGGGGGTACTTACCTGAAGACCTGTTGCAGCAAATTGCCAGTGACGGGTGAGCCTCCGAAGACCGCCGGGAGGGATGTCTTCCTCGATGGGAGCAGAAACCTACTTCTGGGAAGGAAGTAGGAGAGTTCATTGTGCCTGGGCCTACTCATATCCACACCCCCTGTCTGTTCTGTTCGTTGAGGGAGTCCAACTGATTGTGTTCACTTTTCCATGAGAAGAATAAAGGAGTGTTGGACTTTAGTGGTGTGGGGCTCATTTACTGGCAGACACTGTTCGAGAAACCAGGAGGAGGTCTCCAGATGCAGAACACCGACCCGAAGGTAAAAGAGAATTGTCTCCCACTGCACACACATACATCTGCAGGGGGACTTGGCTTGGTGACCCCGCACTCTCCCCTCAGAGGTACCCCTAGACAAGAGCCAGAGCAAGAAGAATTAAGAGGAGAGAGAGGAGGCCGCTACAATCCTTTGCAAAGTTAACAGTCGCTACTCCGTAAATCAACCCCAGATTAAGTTTTAGGGATATGTAGTAAGCACCCTTTCATTTAATACTAATAACCTGAACACCTTGTAAAAGACCACAGCTAATCTAATCTAAAGCCAGTTATATTTCCAAATGAAAGATTAAAGAGCAACACAAGAATTGGATTATATTACAAAACAAAGTAAGCATGATCAAAGAAGAGGTTCCAGTAGATACCAACCACAATTTTTCACAATTTATTTATTTTATTACAGGTATTCACTGTCTACATGGCCGACAGTTTATGCAGCGCTTTATTGTATTGTATATTCACATCAGATCCTGCCCTCAAGGAGCTTACAATTTAAAGTCACTAACTCACATTCATACATATACATACTTGGACCAATTTTAGACAGGATTCATTTAACCTACAAGTCTTTGGAGTATGAGAGGAAACCAGAGTACCTGGGGCAAACCCACGCAGGCAAAGGGAGGGCATGCAAAATCCAGGCAGGTAGTGCCAAGGGTAGTCCTTACAAATAAAGAAACATATTTTGTAAGAAGGAGGTTGTGCCATGTAAGTACTTTGCTCATTACTGTCATCTAACATGCTTTCTGGTACTGGAGGCTGAAGAAGGGTATGTTTAGGCAGCATATTGGAGGAGAGGAACACAAAAAAAAGCCATATATTGAGGAGATGTTCATTGATTATCTGATGAATAAGTATGTGAGACAGGACTCTGTGCAATACTGTAGGGGTGTGGGAACTACTACAGGGGCTTAAATAATTACACATACTTTGGGAGGTAAACAGTTCTTGTAAATGCATTTCTTTATTTTGTAGCCTGTCTGTAGTTCCGCATTAATACCTGACTAGATGTATCTTTTGCAGCATGCCCTCTTCTAGGGTTGTATTAAACATGCTGTGAACTGGTGCATGATTGTGCCATTAGCTGACAGATATTATTTCACCGGCTTGCAGTGCCTGTGTAATTGTGATGTAGCACACCCCCATAGGAGCTGCTGGTTTAAATTTGGGCCTTGCACATTACCTCACTGTTCGTTGTCTAGGGGATGAGAGTCTATAGAAAGTTCAATGTCCACACAAGTTATGAATCTTTTTCGTCAGGCTTTATTTTCAAACAAACTTGCATAGGTAGAGGGATGGAGGGTTAGGGGAAGGTTCAGGCACACACAGCAGATCACTGGGGAAACTTCTTAAGCTTCAAAAGTAACACTCACTACTCTCCTTTAAGTGGGTATTGCTCACCCGGATAGGCCCCTCTCACTTGACCTAGCAGCCGGGATGATGCACAAACAAATAAAGAAATCACAGTTTCTGCCACAGACCTTTAGGACGATTAAGATGAACTGTTCAATGATCCTCTGCCACAGGATTTTAGTACCCCTTACAGTTTAAGAGCCTTTAAGCCGACCCGCCACAGTGTAAGGTAACATAAGCTACGGTGCATCCTCCAATAGGGTCACCAGGCCTTCCTCAAGATACCAGCATTCCGCTTGGTCCTCTCCAGGACAGGTCCTCCCCCTGGTTTCCTCCATTGAGTGGCTTCTTCCCGCAAGACAGACATCACAGGATCACCTACGAAGCGTAGGCCCCAGTCAGGACAAGTGGGCCTACCTGGCAGAGATGCATCCTCTGGCCAACATGGCTCCGCGGCTGAAATTCCAGTATCACATACCTCGAGCCAGGAGGGCCACGAGGTGAAGAGAGCCTTGGGAAATGGTGTCTGCCCCTTAAGTACCCTTCCCCAGCATGCTCAGTATGGAGACCACTCCCACTGAGCCATTCCCGGGGGAAAAATATCCAATACACTTTGGCCTGCTTGTTTTCCAACATTGGCCTGGGTGGTAACGCCACCTACAAGCAAACAGTGGGAAGTCTTTCCAAACACAGCCATAGCCGGAACAGAGGCTGATTTAGCCTTAATCATGCAAAGTCTGAGCTAACTACCAGCTCAGACACCCACTAAATTTAACATAGAGCCTGATCATCAGAAGCAGGACACTACAGTGACATTTGGTTAATGCCCAAACCAGAGATTTATGCACAATATTACTGTGCCCTGGAAAGCTCCATATCTCACACTCATAGAACAATTCTACAACAGTAGGATTGATGCCAGAACTACTTATTTGGCATTGTCCCACCAGCATTACAGTGAAGTCTGTCAATTTAGTAAACAAGGCAACAGTATGGAAAAAAGCAAAATCCAACTCTATGTTAGTGGTTTTTATCCCCCCTAATTGTTCCATGAAGACCACTCTTAATAATACTTCTTTGGACTGTTGATGGAGGTTTCTGCCAGCTTTGAGGTTATAGACATGCTGGGTATCTTCTAGTCTTGAAGGGGAGCTAGATAAGTGTAGAACCCTCTACCTTAGGTAGGTGCTAAGTGTAAGGGTTTTTGTTTAAGCTGCCACCTCAGATAAATTTAGGCAGGCCTAGGCTGTGAGCTAGGCCTGTTTGTTTTGATCTGGGGGCAGGGGAGTGGTTTAGTGTAGCAGTAGGTGACTGACATCTACTTTAGCTCTTGGGTTCCTTGAAAAGGGGCAGGGCAGAGCGCAGGAGTGACATGGGGTACATGTGAGGAGCTCTGACCAATCCCCAACTAGGATTGGCAGGGGGCAGGCCTCCTACATATACCCATGGTCAGCGTTCTGGAGGGGGAGTTGTCAACTGGGTGAACTAGATGATGGAGTGTTAGACTGTCGTGCCTGGGGGGTGTACCTCAGGCAGGGAGCTCGGGAGCTGGGAGGGAGCCTCTCCTTACATGGTCATGGAGAGGTGTCCTGGAACAGGAGCTGGAGGAGAAAGTTGGTCCGCACGTCAGGAGTAAAGTCATTCAGGAAGGATCCAGGGCAGATGTCGGTGAATGGAAACACTGGAAAGCACAGTGGAGAGACCTGGAAGAGACATGCCAGGGGAGCTGGATGTAGAGCCAGAGGGAGAGACTGAGTTTTGTGTCAAATCGATGCAGCCATGAGGGCGGGCAGGACTTGCAAGTCGGACTTGCTGGGATCAGTAGTCCATCACCATTTATTATTCTAAAGTAAATCGGTTGCTGCTACAAAGGGGTACTGCAGGCCCCGGCCTACAAAGGGTCATCAAGTAAATACACTGGGACTTATTCAGAGTGAGGCCTAGTCATGTTCTGATGGCGTGACAGGATTACTAAGAATTGGACAGTAAAGTAGTGTGCTGGAGGAAGAAGTGTTCTGAGGTATCAATCTGTCAAGGTATGTGCTGTTAAAGAAGTGTTTTGGAGGTAGAAGACTGTCAAGTTTAGGGTCAGTGATTTTGTTCTACTAAGAAGTGTGATGCAATTGCTTTATTCTACAAAGTACTAGTACAAAGTGCAGGGGGCATGTCAGCACAAATCTTGGCCATTGAAGGACAAGTAGTCCTAGTGCCTAGTGTGGTCAGTTTGAAATAGAAAGGTAGGGGGACTGGCAGGGTCTCTAGTTATTTAACACAAAGGAAGTAATACAGAAAGAACAGGATCCTTTTTTATCCACTTTAGCCCCAGATGAATTGGCTGCTCAATGACCAGGCCATTCTTTGTGATACGGCACTGCGTCGCTTAAACTGACAATTGCACGGTCGCACGACGATGTACCCAAACAAAATTGATGAGCTTTCTTTTGGTGGTATTTGATAATCTCTGCGGTTTTTATTTTTTGTGCTACAAACAAAAAAAGAGCATAATTTTTTTAAAAAACACAATATTTTGTACGTTTTGCTATAATAAAAAAAATCCACATTTTTTTTTCAAAAACGCTATTTTTTTCTCAGTTTAGGCCGATATGAATTTTTCTACATATTTTTGGTAATAAAAATTGCAATAGGCGTATATTTATTGGTTTGTGCAAAAGTTATAGCATCTACAAAATAGGGGAAAGATTTATGGCATTTTTATTATTATATATTTTTTTACTATTAATGGCGGTGATCAGCGATTTTTATCGGGACTGCGACATTATGGCGGACAGATCGGACACTTTTGACACATTTTTGGGACCATTGACAATTATACAGTGATCAGTGCTATAAAAATGCACTGATTACTGTATAAATGTCTTTGGCGGAGAAGGGGTTAACACTAGGGGGCGCTCAAGGGGTTAACATGTGTTCCCTCATTTGTGTTCTAACTGTAGGGGTATGGGGTATGGGAGTGACTAAAGGAGGTGACAGATCGTTGTTCCTAGCTAGTAGGAACACACAATCTGTCTCGTCTCTCCTCACAGAACAGGGATTTGTGTGTTTGTTTACATGCACATGTCCCTATTCTGGCTCTGGTGCCCACGATCGCACGTGGCCAGTGGTCATAGCGACTGCTGGCCACGCGCATCGGCACCCCCGCAGTGCAGCAGGCACACGCCTGCTATCCCCACTTAAAGGGCCAACGTACAGCTACGACGGTTTGTGGGAACGTGTCGGCCTGCAGCAGTATAATGACGGCGGCTGGTCGGCAAGCGGTTAAATGTAAGCACTGTGCATGGTACAACAGATACATATTAAGATATGAAATGTTGGGGTAACTTTAACCACTATATCTATCATGCCTAGTGTTGTTTTCCTTTTCCCAGTTTTGTTACATCTATGAGCTGTTATGTTTCAGTTAATTAGTTTGGAAATCTACACATGCTGTAATTAATCATTAGCACCTGAGTTTTATATGTTAATTTCACTTACTTTATTTACACGCTAATGCAAAGGATATGGAATGATGGACTAAGGCAAATATTTTAATGAACAAAAATTGCCTATGACTTTTCCACAGAACTGTATATTGACCCTCTCCCAAAGCAGCAGTTAATCCTACCTATGTCATATCTTCTCTCCAATAACATAATGAACCTTCAGGAGCAATCTCTCACAAATCTCCATCAATAATTAACCCCCACATTTCTCACAGCATCGGTTCCTCCTCCCAGCACAAATTCTTCTCCCAGTCAGAAATTCTTTCCCTAAATAAATCTTTCCTTCACATACATTCTGCAATCCTGCAGGGCATACATCAGAATGCATTCCTCTAGTGTCAAGAAATTTATTGCACAGTCCTGGCCTATGACCTGTTAATTTTACACTCAGAGGTAAGAACTGTATTGTGCATATTCTTGCAGTAGCGGTACCGTATGTATGCTACAAAACAAAAAAGCACTAGACTGTTTCAGGAAAAGAAAGAGTTATGTAACTCAAGAATAAAAGACCTAATTAGGCTCAACCATCTGTATTTATAAGGAAAAAGGTATGTTTAGAAATGACACATTAAAATCATCATACAAATGTGCATACTGATAAAACATCATTGCCACCTCTTTAATTGTGTAGCTCAAACCACATAATAGTCAGAGATTGTAAACAGAATAATACCCCACACCCACCCTAGTCATGTGGAAGGTGAGGGTATGGGTTGTATGTATGTGTATATGACACCAAAATTTGTAGTAATTGTTCCTGCAAAGGAAATCAAAAATGCTCCAAGGATCCTGTTTGCAATATAATTGGATAATAAATTGTGGGATTCCAGAAGGTACACGTAATCCGGACACAATAGAGGCCCAAAGGATATTGGTGTGCAGTTGATTCTGTTTAAAGTTGTAAGTGGTTTAGAGGAGGTACGGATGTCAGGAACAAGTTTGAAACAACATGAAATTATGGTTCCACGCAGTCACTTAAAACAGTCCGTGTCCTGAGCTGCCTCCCTCGCACTGTATTATGAGCTCACAAGCATTGTCACAACAAAACACTACCAATTGTAATCGCATAGGGTCTTTTGTAATCCAAGGTAAGGTAGTGTTTAAAAAACAAATCCATATCCAAGAAAGGGAAAGGGAGTTGGAAAAAGTATCGGATCCTGTAGTATGTCATTGTCCTTGACAGATTTCCTTGATGGGGTTTACCACTTGTTTGGTGTCTATCTGTGGCTGGCAGGAAGATCACGACACAAAAGGGCGCAAATCAGGAGCGGTCTTCTCGCCATGCATCGCCCCAGGGTTTTAAATGGTTGTTGATGCGTGCCTTCCTGCATGACGTGCATGCGTCACAGCATGTCACATGCTCATCAGCTATGCCGATGCATGCGTGGCATCGTCACCACATCATACATTGGGCGATGTCATCACGCACGTTAACGCAAGCGCTGTGGATTGTTTCACAATAAGTGAAAGGGGAAAAATGTAAGTGATAAATACAAAATATCCACCTGAGGGAGACAAATAGAAAACCCATCCACATAGACCAACATTCCCAGCGGCAATGTCAAAGCCCCAGGACCAATCCCTGTAAATGATAACACTAAACAATTCTTCTCAAATTGAAAACAAAACATCAGGTATATACAGTGGGATATGGAAGCTTATAAAAAAGGAAAGGAAAAAAAGACCCAATCATAGTAATTTGAGGAAAAGAACAACAAAACACAGACTGTCATTTAACCCAGGGGCCTTTGTGGCCTCCAGCTCCCAAATCCAACGGGCCTCATGCTGGAGAACCTGTTGGTCAAAGTTACCCCCCTTTTATGCTGAGGAATAACTTCAAGGACCCAACATTTCAAATGTTGAGGGTCCTTATCATGCTGTAAGCATACATGTCTGGCCAATGGGGCCTTAAGATGATAGGTCTCAATTTCATAGATGTGTTCCTGAAACCATTTACGCACAGGTCTAATCATCTTATCTTGCCTACATAAAACAAATTACAGGAGCAGAGGATACATAGACTACCCCCATAGTTTCATAGCTGGCCTTTTGCCTGCATTTTAAAAATCTCCCGGTGGGTAGTTGTAGAGAATCGCCCTCTGCCTAACACAGTGTTTCTCAACTCCAGTCCTCAAGGCGCACCAACAGGTCATGTTTTGGGGATTTCCTGCAGATGAAACAGCTGTGGTAATTACTAAGGCAGTGAAACTGCTCAAATCACCTTTGCAAATCAATGGAAATCCCCAAAAACATGACCTTTTGGTGCGCTTGAGGACTGGAGTTGAGAAACACTGGCCTAACATATAGAGGCAGAACTCGCAGCTCCCACACCGGGTCATGCCCATGCGTGTAGAATATTTGGGGGGTCTCTTCAATAGATGTCACTGTGCACCAGAAGGTTGCTAAGTAAATGTGCCCTCCTGTGCACTAATTGTGGGTCTCTGGAGATAAATTTGCTGACCGCAGTGTCTTCCCTTAGTAGATGCCAATGTTCTGAATGGATGTCCCTTATCTTATTTGTCTTTTGAGTATATTGTAAACGCAATATATTAGGGTCTAACTCCTTTTCTTGACCCTCTCTACGTTTGAAAATGAAAGAGACCCTATTACTATCTATGGTTCTATCACTTACTCGGCTTGAGTACGCTATTTCTCATTATAGCCCCTTGAATGGATTCTTTCCCTCAAAGTATTTGCTTCCTGCTTAAAGTCCTGTTTGTCCGTACAGTTGCAGCAAGCCCTAAGGTATTGTCCAACTGGTATGTTCTTAATTATTGTTTTAGGATGAAAGCTCTCTGCATGTAGTAAACTGTTCGCTGCAGCTAATTTCCTGAACAAAATACAGTCTGTCCTTGTCCAGGAAAATTGTCAGGTCCAAAAAAGTTACGCTCTCCCTATGAAAGTCACACGTAAAGCTCAAATTGTAGGGATTATCACCAAGGGTCCTAACAAAGGATTTTATTTCTTCCTCTGTGCCTGACCACAGCATGAGGACGTCATCATCGATATACCTGTGCCAGGATAAAATCCTGGACAGGAACACTGATGACGTCCCCCCTCCATCAAAGAGCCAATTCTCCCAGTCACCCAAGTAGATGTTAGCATAAGCTGGGGCACATTTGGTGCCCATGGCTGTGCCTTGGGCCTGGCAATAATACATGAAATTTATTGTTTTTAAGCAAAAACTCCAACAGTGCCACAATTAGTTTAGTTGTGATCTCTCTTGTCTAATGGTCTGCATCCAAGATTTTATTAATGGTTTATAAGTCCTTATCATGGTGTATGGAGGAATACAAGGCCTCTATATCAAATGTCAATAAAAGTACATCCTCTGGTAATGTCAAGTCATGCAATAAAGTGAATAGATGGGAGGTATATTTTACATAAGAGAACACTTAGAATTCTATCTATATAATCGCTCATTTGCTCAGTGAGTGATCCCACTCCTGAGATGATTGGATGGCTAGGGGGGTTGTCCATAGACTTGTGAACCTTGGGCAGTGCATAAATTACTGACACCTTTGAAGAGTCCACCTTAAGAAATTTGACAGTGTCTTTGTCAATCAAATTGATTGCTAAAGCATGGTCAAGTTGGAAAAATTGTCTTTTTGGTCTCTTTCCTGATTAATACTAGGAATGGGGTTATACCATTGTCTGTTATTTAATATTTATTGGCACATCTTCAAATATTTACCTCGATCCATCAGAACTATGTTCACCCCTTATCTGCAGCTTTAATTATCAGATCTGTGTTCAGGTGGAATGCCTGTAATCTAGATCTTTCATCTTTTGTTAAATTATCTTGTGGGGAATGCTCCCATCTGAGTCTCCTGACATAATTCGTGACTGCTCGCACAAAGCAGGCGACTCCCGAAACTGCAGACATGGGGGGAAAAAATAGGATTTTTTGTACTCACCGTAAAATCCTTTTCTCTGACATCCATGGACTGACACGGTGTCTCTTTACACTTTACACGTGGGTTATGTCCCTGCTTGCAGGAGAAGACCTAGGCAGAATGTGAAATGTTATACATACATTCTAAAAGCCAGAGCTGAACAGCCCCACCCAGGGGGCGGTCCCTCCAGACATAACCCTCCCACTACAGTCAGCAGACTTCAGTTCGTAACAAAGCAGTACAAACTTAAAAGGAAGGGTGGGTGCCGTGTCAGTCCATGGATGTCAGAGAAAAGGATTTTACGATGAGTACAAAAAATCCTATTTTCTCTTACCATCCATGGACTGACACGGTGTCTCTTTACACTTTACACGTGGGATGTCCCAAAGCAGTGTCAAGAGGGATGGGAGCAGTATAAATGGAAAAACCAAAACTTCACTCCAATAAGGCAGAGCTCCTCAACGGAGGAGTCGCAACTTTAAACAGCGGCCTGCAGCACCCTGCGGCCGAAGGAAGCATCCGAAGATGCAGCCACATTAACCTTATAAAAAACTTAAAAGGCATGAACAGACGACCAGGTCGCCGTCTTGCACACTTGTGCAACCGACGCTTGATGTCGGGAAACCCAGGAAGCACCAATTGCCCTGGTGGAATGCGCCGTTACCGGAAAGGGAGGCGCCCGCCCTTTGAGAGCATAGGCTTGAATGACGGTTTGTCTGATTCCCCTAAAAATGATGGCAGACGAAACCGCTTGGCCCTGTTATGGACCAGAGACAGTCACAAACAGTGAGTCGGACTTCCGAATAGAAGCAGTAGCAGACAGGTACACCCGTAAGGCTCGTACCACATCCAATATGTGCAGCGCAAACTCTCTGTGATGCGATGGGTGAGGACACAAGGACGGGAGGGCAATGTCCTCATGTAGGTGAAAGGTAGACACCACCTTTGGCAAAAAAGGAAGGTCGCGGATGCAACACCACCTTATCCTTATGGATGACCAAATATGGCGACTTGCAGGACAAAGCCGCCAACTCAGACACTCGTCAAACAGAAGTGATTGCCACTAAAAAGGCCACCTTCTGAGACAAGACAAGAGGGGAATATCCCGGATATTCCCAAAAGGAGGTTCCTGGAGGACCGAGAGCACCAAATTCAGATCCCACGGTGGGAGAGGAGGCTTGACAGGAGGGAGCACATGGCGAACCCCCAACACAACGTGCTAACCAAGAAAAATGACCCGCTAGAGGTCGCTGAAAGAAGACGGCCAAGGCCGAAATATGATCCTTTATGGTACTCAAAGCAAGCTTTTGGGTCACTCCACACAGCAGAGGACGCAGGATTCTGGGGACGGAATACGTCCGAGGACGCCAGTCCAGCGCTTCGCACATGGCGATATAAGCTTTCCAGGCACGGTGATAGATCTGCCTGGAGGAAGACTTCCGTGTCCTTAACATGGTCAAAATGACCGAGTCCGAGAGACCTCGGTCCCTCAACACCTGGCTTTTAACAGCCCTGCCGTTAAAGCCAAAGCCAGAGACTGTAAGCCGGATGAAACCTAGGACCTTGAGACTGAAGGTCCTCCCTCATCGGCAACCGCCAGGGAACGTCCGCGACGAGACGTGCCAGATCAGCGTACCAGTGATGCTGAGGCCAATCCGGAACAATTAGGATCGCCGGAGTTTATATCAGGCGATAAGGACCCTATGGGGCCACCAACGCATCCGAGGCATCGCCCAAGGATCCCTGGATCTGGCCACAACCTCGACCCTTGCGATTGAATCGAGAGGCCATCAGGTCCACATCCGGCGTGCCCCACCGTCGGTAAAGGAGTTGAAATATGCAAGGACCACTCTTCTGGCGATTGGCGACTCAGATCCACAACTGGTCCCTAGGGACCGCAGGTCCACTGACATTTAGGGGAAGCTGGTGACAGAGACTCCATATTGCCCCCCTCTGAGACTCCTCAGATAAAAAGTCCACCCACAGGCTGTGCTGACTGAGGAGGGGGCGCCCAGGGGACTCACCAAACCGGACCAGGGACCGCTCAGTTCCGCTGTCTGTACCGCGCTGTGTCAGCGCTGGTGAGCTGTGAGGAGATTGTGAGGAGATTCGCGCTGTTACAGCAGCGCTAGAGGCCAAAACTAGTGCTGAAGAGCGCGCGGGCTACAAGAAAATGGCCGCCGCACTTCACTGAGGCGATCCGCAGCAAGATGGCCGCCATGACTCAGCAAAAGTGAAAAAACAGCACACACACAGCGCCACTCGGCGCTCAGGCCCCAAAATACACAAAAAAAGCCCCAAGCATATCTGCAGACCAGCATTAGCCCCTCCAAGAACAGTGTGACCCCCAGGCACCCCACACAGCACAGCGCCAGCAATGGTGACAGAGAGTGACAATGAAATACAGGGGGAGACAGGGAAAATCCCCCACAGAGAAACACACAGCCTTTTGTACTCACCTGCAGGCAGGAGAGATTACTTACCCGTCCCCTGAGGGACCCACTGGTGTGTTTCTGACAGGACTATCACAGTGCAGTACTGAGTAGCTGTCGGCCCGGTCCACCGCGAAAGATACAGTCAGTCAGGAACTGTTCAGTCTTGAGAGGACCGTGGGAGCATGAAAGCAAACCCGGCCACCCCTGGAGTCATGGGGCCTGTCGTGAACTGAGTCTCACGCACACAAGGCGAGGATCAGCACGCTCGATGGTCGGACAGGGAAGACTACGAGGATATCTTGTACCCAACCTGTTGCCCAGCCGACAGTTGATAGAAAATTCTCAAAACTAAAATAAAAAAGAATTCCAGAAAAGGAATAAAAATAGGTCAGGAGACTGGCTCCTGAGAGAGCCACGTCTTCTCCTTCTGCTAGGCAGAAAAAAACTGAAGTCTGCTGACTGTAGTGGGAGGGTTATGTCCGGAGGGACCGCCCCCTGGGTGGGGCTGTTCAGCTCTGGCTTTTAGAATGTATGTATAACATTTCACATTCTGCCTAGGTCTTCTCCTGCAAGCAGGGACATAACCCACGTGTAAAGTGTAAAGAGACACCGTGTCAGTCCATGGATGGTAAGAGAAATTCAGGATCTTTTAGAGTCCCATGTACTTCAACTTGGTTACTTTTCCTGAACTAATTTTAGCTTCATCAATGTCACCACATATTTCTAAGGCTAAATCAAGCATGATATTTGGCGGGGTCTTCCTCCACATCATCTGTTTTATCTACATGTCCTTCCTCTCACAGATTAATCAGGTTCCTGAGAGTGTGGTATTCACGTCTAGTCAGGCTGGACCAATCTCCAAGAGGCTCCAAAGGGGTACCCGCCTTTTTTCTATCATGTAATACCCAGAAAATCTATTTCCTTGCAAAAAGGTAAACATCCCTTACTATATTAAATAGCTGACCCTTCATAGTTGGACAGAAGGTAATGCCCCTTGCTAGAAGGGTGTTCTGTGTATCTGTCAATTCATGTGTTGAGAGATTAAGGACTTTCAATAAGTTCTGTCCCCCCTGGAGTCACAAACCTGTCCATCCCAAACTTGTTTGTCACTGGAGTGTTGAATGAGCGTACATTGTGGGAAGCCATCGGTGTAGAGTATTGGGTCGGGGGATTGTGTACATCTACCATTATGGTTGATTGAGGGAGTCCCCCGTCTGCGCCTCCCTCTTTGGTGCCTACGGGTTCTCCCACCCCATTTTTGGGGTATGTGCATCCACCTCTATCAATACAATCTTCTGACTGGGAGGTATAGGTATTATCTAAATCTTCGAAAGCTTTGATATTCCTTTTCTGTGAGTTATTATCCCTAATGGATCTATTTTGTCCCCGTACTCTTCTTCTACCCCTGCGTGGAATACACCACTGCATACGGGTTCCGATTCTGACTGACTACTCTCATAATTGGTGTTATAATTCCTTCTAAAGTTACCCTGTTTGTTAGTGTTATAGGTTAGATTCCATTTGTATGCCCTGTTTGTGGTATATGCAAATATTTCTCTCTCCAACTTCTAACTCTTGCTGTTCACTATTTCCTTGTTGATTTTCTTGATAGACAAATTTCCTTCTCCTTCTGTGTACATGTTGGCCTCTGTCTGAAGGGAGTGAGTAAATCCATGGTGTTTTGAATGTCTTTGTTGATCCGAAGGAGTTGTTGCTCATAGAAATCGACCAATAAGACAATCATTGTCCTTGTACGTTGTTGTAAATTATTTTCCCATTTTGTTTTAAAATCATCATTGATATCTCTAATTTTGGGAAATATCTGGATACTCAGTCCCTTCGGGTAAATACTTTCCTGAATATACTTGCCAAAAAAATATATATTCCACTAAAATCCTGGATTTCCTTTCATAAAGATCTTTTAATTTAAAAAGTAATCTATTTTGCTCTCTCTCTCATGTGTATCGTCTCTGTAAACTCCCTTACCCTGTACTTTAAGTTGTACTGAACATCTCCTCCAGAAATTGGGGGTCCATAACTGTGATAGGGGAAAATAAATATATAAATTGTATTCCCCAATTAAATAAATAGGAGAACAAACTCCATATAAATAATGTATATACTGTAGTAGCAAAATGGACTGAGTCCTCAAAAGATCAAATGAAACACTAAAGATAAGGAACCCTCAAGGTACCGCCTACTGTAATTGTAAATTAATAACCATACATGTACTCACTTAAACAAAGGGAGAAAGGTGGTATGGAATGGGAGCCCTCGGTATGAACTATACATGTAACTCAAGAATAAAAGACCTGATTAGGCTCAACCATTCCTATTGGTGAACAAAAAAAATGGCATAGCCTGCCATATATACCCGCAAAGGAAATAATAAAGAGTAACTACTGGTAATTTATGCAGCTTTAGGTCTAAATAGTCATAAAATAATACCTGTCAGTCATATTAGCTGATGTTTATAATGCCTTTGTGTACATTAAGGGGTGCTCTTTTTAAAAGTTTGCACGCAGGAGTCATACATACTGCTCTGTGTAAACGCAGCGCACATGGTAAAACACAACTGTACAGAGTTTGCCTTTGTTTTTCTCACTAAACATCAGCACATAGATGTGAACTAGCCAGATAGAAAAGAATAGGATTTCTAACTGACATGCATTTTCATGTTGAAAAATTCAAGAGTTTTGCTACGTCAAAAATGGGAAAGTGTGAATAGACCTGCACACATGTTTCGAAAATGGACCGAACTGGAAAAATGTATGAGTCTTAAATGGAAGCTGTATGAATCTTGTGTGAAAACATGTATAAATAGACCCCTAAGCAAAGACTCAAGTTTTGTGCATCTGTGATGTAAAAGTAAAAAGCTGATAACTAGACAGCTTTAAACCTTTGAGAAATTATATACAATTTTATTTATTTTTTTATCTCAAAAATCATTAAATTTAGATAGAAGTTTGTAATGGACAGATCTCCCTCAGAAACAATACACATGCTGTGGGGAAAAAACACAGAGAGCCTAAAAAATGTACCCATTTTCTGCCTGCCCTAGTGGAAAAATGGCGTTGGTTGTAGAGAATTCCACTACGAGCAGCAGGTCATGCCATACACAACATCTGTACAGAAATGGCAATAGTGGCCCATGTGCATAGGATATTACATCAATAATGCATTATGACGATGTCATCTCTTTACTCTGGATAACATCATTGTTTTATCAGGGACTATTAAAGTAAACTTATCTTCTATCATTATTTGTAATTTAAAAATTACACACTAGGGATTAGCTTTGAGTTCAGGTATAGCTCGACCTGAACTCTAGCTATCCACTGAACAGGCATACTAAATGGCCAGATTTGGCCTGTTTTGCCAACAAAGTCATTCATTCAGTGGCAGTATTACTACCACCATTAACTTAATGACTTCCCATTTATCAAATTTTTCACATAGTTAACAGGCCAGTGGGTATCCCGGTACACATCATTGACCATATACTGTATATATATTAATAAAGGGATAAGGTACTTTGCTGGGGAGACCTCCCCATGTTGGCCTTGTATGCTTCAGGAAAGGGAGAACATGTCCCCTTTGTGGTCAGCAAGGCTGCATGCTTTAAATCGTTTGATGATCTTTCACTGTTTCTGTGGTTTTCTTTGGGGTATCCTATTAAATCCAGACCAGATCCTGATCAAGGATAAGGGTCTGCTATGTGATTGGGGACACTGCACGCAGTTTTTATTTTTAGTCAACACATGGAATGCTGTTGTTGAGAATCCCCTGGCTGCTTTGTTTATACACAAAACAAAATAGGAAGAAAATATAATTTAGCTAAAAGCATTTTTTTTTTCTAGAAGTCACTTTTGCTTTATTACATCGTACAAGTGCAGCTCTTCATATACAGCTTTAAAGGGTTACTAAAACCTTGTTTTTTGTTTTGTTTTGTTTTTAAATAACAAAATGTCATACTTACCTATTTTGTGCAGTTGGTTCTGCACAGAGTGGCCCCGATCCTCCTCTTCTGGGGTCCCTCATCTGTACTAGTAGCTCCTCCTCCTCTTCTTGAGTGCCCCATTGGAGTAGCGCTCTCCTTTGGGACACCCGTGTGGGTGCACTCCCGAGTCCTGCTTCTGCGTCTAATGACACAGAAAGCAGGACTCGTCCGCCCCCTGGCGCCCGCGTCATTGGATTTGTTTGACAGCAGTGGGAGCCAATGGTTGCTCTGCTATCAATGTATCCAATCAGCACCCGAGACACCAGCTAGAGTTGTCCCCAGGGAGAAAAAGAAAGGGTTCAGGTGAGTAAAACGGGGGCTCTGGAGGGCTGCAGCATGACAGAATGTTTTTCACCCTAATGCATAGAATGCATTAAGGTGAAAAACCACAAGGGTTTACACCCCCTTTAAGGTATACTCCAAGCATTGTGTATTTTTAAATAACGACTAATATGCATGTTATTGTCCTAAAAAGGGTTTGGGGATCCGGGTTCTGCCCCAGGGAACATGTATCAATGCAAAACTAAGTTTTAAAAATGCCCGTTTTTCGGGAGCAGTCATTTTAATGATGCATAAAGTGAAAAAAAAAGTCAAATATTCCTTTTAAATATCGTATCTGGGGGGTGTCTAAAGTATGCCTCTGAAGTGGCATGTGTTTCCCGTGTTTAGAACTTTTCCTGCACAAAATGACATTTCTAAAGGAAAAAAAGCCATTTAAAACTGCTTGCGGCTTTAATGTAATGTCTGGTCCCGGTAATATGGATGAAAATCTTTGAGAAAAATGGCATAGCTACCCCATCCATCGGACGGTTTTCATCAGTCAAACCGATCGTGTGTACGGGGCTTTACAGGAGAGAATTTCCCTTCCTAGGGGTAGATTTCCTCTCACTTCCTGTTGTCTCATTCCGTTTGCAAGTAGGAGTCGTTTGTAAGTTGGATGTCTGAAAGTAGGGGCCTGCCGTATATACTCTGCTGAAATTTGCCCCTTACATGTTGGTGTTGCCACAACACTGTGAGCCCTCACAGTTACTCTTGGTGGGCGCTGGAACGCCCTACTGTGAACTATTATATCAGGAATTGTATTTACATGCCATTGTTGAACAGTGGTAGGAAAAATTGGGCCTTTGGTGGTGGTGCTTGTAAGGTATCAACCAATATGAACTAATATTCATGATTAGAGTTCTCTTTAAATATATGTATTAGTACAGAATATGTTTTTCTGAACTGTAAAACAGAATGTGACTTTTGTGGTCAAACTAATCTTTCTTCTGTGTAACTGACAGCCAAGTATATTTAGACTTTGTGGTTAGGCCTTTTCCGGGAAAAAGTCTATCTTACTTCTGCTTTTTAACTGACAGATTGACCAACTGACATCTGGCGTTTCTTATCTTCCTGTTTCAAATGTCAGAACATGTCTAGTTTGAGCACAATTGACGTATGTTAACTTTTGCAGAAGTCAAAAAAACCTGTTAGAATTTATTTTTGTCTAAATCATGAGGTTTTTGCATATTGCTGATAGGTCCATAGGAGGGAGGCAACTTTTCTCGCTGTGTATAAAAAAGGACATGTAACCATTAAAACACATATTCTAGTATACCATTCACTGTTTATTGGTGTCTTGAATATCCGGCCGGTCAGAGAGACTTCCACAGATCCCGAGTCCAGCTCGAGCCAAGAAGGTCCAACAGAACCAGAACCTTTCAGTGGTGTCAGAAGTGGGATGATCCAATTGAACAGGTAAGACCCCCTTTAATTATTATTGGGAACAACAGTCTTGCCTTGTCAATTGGTTCACCATAAAGTAGACTCTCGAGAAAACTACAAGTTTTCTGGGACTCTGTTAAGATTGAAAGGTAGATTTAGAATAGATACAGAGGGTCTCGCTAGGTTGGCCAGACCAGGTTATTAGATTGAGGAAGAATCTTAAATTCTTCTCTACATAGGACGGATCTGTGGAAACTCTATATCTAAAGGTGTACACAAAAAGGGTTACCTTTTTAAATGTTGACTGTATATTGTTGTCCTGAATGTAAAACTGGTTTATTGTTTGCTTATAAAGGGAAGACCACGTCATTAGTGGCAATTGTTCCAGGGGGGTATCATGTCAAAATTGGCAAGGGTCCTATGTTCCAGGGATCAAAACAACATATGTTAAGATTTAATATACATAATTCTTTATCATATAGTTTGACACTCGAGGACCTAAGTGTGGCTGAAATCCAGTGTCTAATTATATACCAAAAAAAGGAGAACACTGGGTTCCTTGTCATAAGTTTAAGGACATTTTCCGCCCCTGGAACAAAATAGAGAAAGCAAGTCTGAAATTTTTTAATTTTAAAGTATAAGTATTATTGTTTGCTATAATGGGTAATCAAGCAGGAAAGGAAGCTGAAGGTAAGCAGCACCAACCCTCTCCGATTGATTACATTAAAGTCAATTATGGGAAAAATTATACTGATCCTTTTTGGTCACTAGTTTTAGAAAGAGCACATCAGTTAGAAGTGCCATGTTTGGGGGAATACAAATCATGTTCCGAGGAAGAGTGGGAGGAAGTGACCAGAATATGTGGCCAACATAAACAGTATAATTATCCCATAAAAGACCTTGACAAAGATTACATGACAAAATGTTGTAAGATTTGGGCAAAGGGTATGAAGGAATATAGAAAGAAATATACAAGTGTAAAAATGGAAAAGAAAGAGCAATTAGAAGACGCAATAGAAAGTCCATCAGCTTCCCCTAATTTTTATCAAGAAAAACCCCCTCCATATGCTATGGTAAAAGATGAATCCCTTGTCCCAAAGAAAATATACCCCTCGTTAGATCCAAATGTTATAGCAGGAGTATTAACCATAGCTAAACAAAAAGGAACTAATTGGTTACAGAGGGGGAAGATAGAAGACAGATAAAGGAACGTTTAAGTCAATTAGTAAAGGAGGAAGAACAGTGTATTAAAAAAGAGGAAGATGAAGAAAAAAGTGATAGAAGGAAAGCTGAGGAGGATAAGGATGATGAGGCAGTGGGTGGCTTGACCTCGGGGATAGAAGCCCTCAAATTCCCAGTTATTCACATGGGAGAAACCCAGGTTCATATCCCACTCCCCCTCGGGACGTTAAGGGGTATTAAAGATCTTTGCCCAAAGCCACACAAACACCCAAGAGAGGCAGCTCTGTTCTTACAGAGACATTGCGCGGGCACTGGCAAGAATGCCGATGACTGTGAAATAATAATACAGACAGTGGATCCAGATCCCATCTGCGATGTAGAAGTTAAGACATTTGCTGATAATGACCCCTTTAAAAAGGCAAAGGGATGGGAATCATTTTGGGCAGCTGTTTGGCAGTAAAGTTACAAAGGAGAGAGCGCTTTGCAGATAATGTGCACTGCAAAGCAGGGACCGGGAGAAAACTTTTATTCATTTTGTAAATGGGTACACCAGTTATACAAAGATACAGGAATGGAGAACCCTGAACTGTATGTGAGCACAGTCATGTCCGGGGGAGATCCCAAAACAACACAGTTACTTAAATGAATTACCCCCAATTAGTCAACATTAAAACCTGATGCCTTTCTCAAAGACATTAAAAAAAGCGTGCATCCTCGGGCTTATTCACTACAAAAGGAGGGGTATTTCCCTCATTTAACCCCGAACAGATAGAAAGCCCGCAGTTAGCTGCTGCACAAATGGTTGTCCCTTATACACAACCAGTTCCCCAACAATAACAAGCATATCCCCAGGATAACCAGCAGGGTTATTTCACATGCAGGGACATGGGACATTGGAAGTCAGAATGCCCCCTTAGGAGAGGAACAAGTAGGGCAGCTAACCGCAGGGGTAATATGGGATGAGGCAGATTGCCCGTTGGTACAGTTCATGACCAACATCTTTTTAAATGAGTTTTGCCATTCTGACTGACCACTTCCTCTGGGAAGAGACTTAATGTCAAGTTTAAACATTCACATCAAATTTACAAAAGATGGGGGCCTGCTAGCTACATCAGAATTCTGTGATTTGTCTAAAAAAAAAAAAAAGACAGGATTTTAGAGGGTACTTTATGTTACTACCAGCACACCTTAAAGCACACCCTATATGGGCACTGCATACATTGTACACCATACAAGCCCATCATTGGGGAAGGAGCAGTAGTACATTACCAAAAACAATATCCCCTGTCAGAAGGAATACTGAAACATACAATCAGTCCCTGGAACACCCCCATTTACCCAGTCAAAGCCAGTGGTGAATGACGCTTTGCACAGGACCAAAGGGCCCTGAACAAAGCTATTGTCCCCCTTCCACCTTTTGTTGCGGATATTGCTACAATATTTTGTGAGATACCGGCAACGTCCAAGATCTACATGGTCATTGATTTAAGTATCGCGTTCTCTTCCATACCTGTTGCAGAGGAAGCCCAAAATTACTTTAAACCTGGGCTAGGTTCCCGCAAGGCTTTGCGAACAGTCCTTCAGCGTGCTCCATGGTCTTGAATCGATCTTTGAGCGATTGGGTACCAAAAGAAGGCTCAGTGTTGCTTCAGTATGTGGATGTCCTATTGCTGTGTAATGAAAATGAGGTCAGCTTAGCGGAGGACTCAGAGCACCTACTAACTCACCTCGCCTCAAAAGATCACTTGGTGTCTCGCAAAGAGATCCAGTGGTGCAGGTCGCAGGTTGAGTACTTGGGGTGTATAATCCGAACCGAACGTTTGGTGTCACCAGCTCGAGTCAAGGCACTGTCCTCCTGGAGTCCACCAAGAGACAAGTCAGCACTTCTCTCTTTCCTAGGGTCCATAATATACTGCAGGCAGTGGATACCTGATTGCTCTTATTATGATTCTATCCTAAGGTCTGCTACCCTGCAGGATGCCCCAAAGTTTATTGATTGGACAACAGAGAGGGTTAAGGCTTTCACAGCATTAATCAGCTCTCTAAGGCAAGCCCCTGCATTTGGGACTTATAGAGTGCGCAAGGCCTTTTTCATTGTACTGTGTGGTATCTGGACCTACGGTTGCAGCGGTCCTAGCACAATCACATGGGAATTCTCTGAGACCCGTATCATACATCTCAAAGAAACTTCCAGATCAAGTTCAAGGTATGCCACATAGCTTACAGGCCGTAGCAGCCTGTGCAATGGCCGTACAAGAGGCTTCAAAGGTGGTTCTGGGACATGACCTCACACTGTATACTACACATCTCATGACAAACATGAACACACAACACGTGACAATGCAAAAGGTGCAGCGGCTATGAGATTATCTTGCTAAAAACACATAATCTAACCATAAAATCATGTTCAGAAACCTCAAAGCCCATTAGGTTATTACACTCAGGAACACGATTGCACTGAGGTACTTGCAGAAACTACCCTCCCTAGACCAGACCTCACAGATGTTCCGTATCCAAATGCGGAAAATGTTTATGTAGATGGCAGCTGCTCCCGACCTGATGACAAAACTTATCAAACTGGTTATGCCATTGTTCAATTGCCAGATGTAATGATTGAAGCCAAATCTCTGAATGCTAGTTCAGTCCAGATTGCAGAACTCATTGCTATAACTATGGTTTGTCAGATTTTTGAAGGAAAACATGTAAACATTTACACTAACAGCAGATATGGGTACACGGGTTGACAAAGGATCCTACTGGACTTTGGTCAACCAAGGAGGGAATAATAGGGAATAAAAGGGGTGCACCATATGATAGAATCCCTAGATTACACACAAGTCCCCACACAGAAGGGCAATTTAGAATATCTTTTGGTTATAGTTGACAGATTTACAGGATGGGTAGAAGCAATCCCTACCACAGGAGAGACAGCTAGAGTACTAATAAATCAGTGGATCTGTAGGTTTGGCCTTCCGGCCACTATATGGTCAGATCAAGGTCCAGCATTTACCTCGACCTTAGTGAAAGAGTTCAGGAGTAGAGGAAAGAATGAACAGAACCATAAAAGACAAATTGAAAAAAGCAACAGGTGGCACAATGAAAAACTGGTTAGATTACTTGCCAGCAGTCTTATATCAAATCAGGACTACCCCCCCACAGAACAGGAATATCTCCTTTTGAGATACTTATGGGTAGGCCAGCACAGAGGAAACCTGATGAGGGAGAGGAGGTTAATCTTTATTCTTTATAGGAAGAGTACGTGAAACATCTGGTAAGTAGCCTTAGTGAAACAGAGGACAAGGTTGCTGTCACTTTTCCTCCTCTCTCCACAGAGCCTACACATCCGTATATCCCAGGAGACAAAGTATTGATAAAACAACTTGCCGTCCGGAAACAACCAGGCCCTATCTTCCAAGGACCATTTGAAATTCTGAAGGTTGCCAGAACAGCTGTTCTTACAGATCAAGGACCACAATGGATCCATGCATCCAGACTAAAGGCATTTCCGAAGGGAAACTGGAAGAAGGTGAAGGAGAAGACAAAGACCTCTGTTCTGAAGAGTATTCCAGAAAAGGATCCGGAAAATACTCCCTAGTTGACCATAAAAAACAAGAAACTCAGAGTTCCATACCCATAGACACTAATGGTCAAAAAGGAGGGGACACTTCGGCAAAACTTTTTCTTTTTTCCTTAATGATTACATTGTTTATTTTAATGCTCATAATCATAGGACACTGTTGGTCAGATAATTCTAACAGACCAAAAAGAAGTATGGAAGACAATTTTAGTGGTAAAATGCTGCTGCTTAAATTTAAGTATGCTTATGCTCAAAAATCAGGATATGAAAAATGTTGGATATGTAGTAAACTCCATCCTAGCACTGCTAGAATCCCCCTAATGGCAGTACCTCTAAACTTCACCCCTCTCCTAAACGGCACACCACCTGTCGTCCTTAATAATCCAATGATCGATGGGCTTCAATTCTTGAAGCCATGATCATAAGGAGGGATTGTAAGGTATCAACCAATATGAACTAATATTCATGATTAGAGTTCTCTTTAAATATATGTATTAGTACAGAATATGTTTTTCTGAACTGTAAAACAGAATGTGACTTTTGTGGTCAAACTAATCTTTCTTCTGTGTAGCTGACAGCCAAGTATATTTAGACTTTGTGGTTAGGCATTTTCCGGGAAAAAGTCTATCTTACTTCTGCTTTTTAACTGACAGGTTGACCAACTGACATCTGGCGTTTCTTATCTTCCTGTTTCAAATGTCAGAACATGTCTAGTTTGAGCACAATTGACGTATGTTAACTGACCGCTTTTGCAGAAGTCAAAAAAACCTGTTAGAATTTATTTTTGTCTAAATCATGAGGTTTTTGCTTATTGCTGATAGGTCCATAGGAGGGAGGCAACTTTTCTCGCTGTGTATAAAAAAGGACATGTAACCATTAAAACACATATTCTAGTATACCATTCACTGTTTATTGGTGTCTTGAATATCCGGCCGGTCAGAGAGACTTCCACAGATCCCGAGTCCAGCTCGAGCCAAGAAGGTCCAAAAGAACCAGAACCTTTCAGTGCTGGTGCCACAACACTGTAAGCCCTCACAGTTACTCTTAGTGGGCGCATGAATGGGCCCTGCTGTGAATTATTAGATCAAGAATTGTAATCGCATGCCCCTGTTGAACAGGGGCTGAAAAATTGGGCCTTAGGCACTGGTGCTGGTGTGACGACACTGCAACCTCTCCCAGATACTCTAGTTGGAGTGCAGGAATGAGCCCTGCTGCAAAGCATTGCATCAAAAATTGTAATTACACGCCTCTGTTAAACAGGGGCTGAAAAATTGGGCCTTAGGCACTGGTGCCACAACACTGCAACCCCTCACAGATACTGTACTTGGAGCACAGTAATGAGCCCTGTTGCAAAGTATTGCATCAAAAATTGTAATTACACGCCCCTGTTAAACAGGGGCTGAAAAATTGGGCCTTAGGCACTGGTGCTGGTGCGACGACACTGCAACCTCTCCCAGATACTCTAGTTGGAGTGCAGGAATGAGCCCTGCTGCAAAGCATTGCATCAAAAATTTTAATTACACGCCCCTGTTAAACAGGGGCTGAAAAATTGGGCCTTAGCCACTGGTGGCGGCACCCAGAAACAAAAATGTTCTTCCAAGCTATCATCATGAATCGGATCATTGAGGAGGAGGAGGATAGTCAGTCAACATAACAGGACAGTCACTCAGCATCAGCATCAGCATCAGTCTTGAAGGGATGTGACATTTGAAAATAAATTATTCTGTTATATCAGCTTCAGGTGCTTGGTAGCTGGTGGTGATCCAAGACTGGTTCATCTTCATGAAGGTCAGTCGATCAACCGAGTCGGTGGACAGGCGCACCCTGTGATCCGTGACAAATTCTCCAGCAGCACTGAATGTGCGTTCTGAAAGAACGCTGGATGCAGGACAGGCCAGTAGCTCAATTGCATACTGTGTAAGCTCTGGCCAGTGATCCATCCTCAAGACCCAGTAAGCCAGAGGATTTTTGGTGGGAAAGGTGTCCAAGTCTGACCTTGCCCCTAGGTATTCCTGCACCATGTATATCAGACGCTGGCAATGGTTGCTGGAACCGATCATACCTTGGGGCTGCGGACTAAAGAATTGTCTGAACGCATCGGTCAGACGGCCACCTTCCCCACCGCACCTTCTTTGACTGACCGAAGCCTCAGCAACTCATTGTCCAGGACCAGGAGTTTGTAACCTCCCAGTCTCTGGGAACGCGTTGCACAGACCTTTCTGCAAGGCCTCCCGGAGTTGTCTCATTCTCTGCTCCCTCTGCGACGGTAAGATAAGGTCCGCAACCTTACTCTTGTACCGTGGATCAAGGAGAGTGGCCAGCCAGTAATGGTCCCTCTCCTTGATCCGAAGAATACGAGGATCCTTCCGCAGACTTTGCAGGATCAGGGAGGCCATGCAGCGTAGGTTAGCTGAGGCATTCGGTTCGCAGTCCTCTGGGTCACTAAGGACGACATGATCCACAGCCACCTCCTCCCAGCCACGTACAAGTCCACGGGTTTCTTGGGACTGTAAATCATCCCTAAAAGACTGCTGCTGATGATGCTGAGTGCTAGGCTCCACCTCCATGCTGACACAATCCTCCTCCTCCTCCTCCTCCTGTACGATAGGTGGGACAGAAGGAACACTGTCTGGGTAAAGGGGGCCTTGAGAGGCAAGGAAGTCCTCCTCTTCCTGCCTCTGTTCTGCCTCAAGTGCCCTGTCCATTATTCCACACAGCGTATGTTCCAACTGGTGGACAAGAGGTACAGTGTCACTGATGCATGCACTGTCACTGCTCACCATCCTCGTGGCCTCCTCAAATGGTGCCAGGACAGTGCATGCATCCCTGATCATGCCCCACTGGCGTGGTGAAAAAAACCCGAGCTCCCCTGACCCTGTCCTGGTGCCGTAGTCGCACAGGTACTCATTGATGGCCCTCTGCTGCGTGTGCAGCCGCTGCAGCATGGCCAACGTTGAGTTCCACCTGGTGGGCATGTCACATATAAGGCGGTTCTTGGGCAGGTTCAACTCCTTTTGCAGCTCAGCCAGCCGAGCACTGGCATTATATGGTCTGCGGAAATGCACACAGACTTTCCTGGCCTGCCTCAGGACATCCTGTAAGCCCGGGTACCTGCCCAAGAACCGCTGCACCACCAGGTTAAGGACGTGAGCCACACAGGGCACATGGGTCAGTTGTCCCTGTCGGAGGGCGGAGAGGAGGTTGGTGCCATTGTCGCAAACCACCATTCCTGGCTTAAGCTGGCGTCAACCACCTCTCGGCCTGCCCCTGCATAGCTGACAGAACCTCTGCCCCAGTGTGGCTCCTGTCCCCTAAACACACCAGCGCAAGAACGGCATGGCATCTTTTTGCCTGTATACCTGTGTAGCCCCTTGAACGCCTACGGAGCACCGCTGGTTCTGAGGACAAAGCACAGAAAGAGGCCATGGAGGAAGAAGAAGAGGAGGGGGTGGAGGAAAGAGGTGTGTCACAACCGGTAGTAGCATTTTGGAGGCGTGGCGGCGGAACAACCTCCAACACTACTGCACCTTGTCCTGCATCCTTCCCAGCTGCCAAAAGAGTGACCCAATGGGCCGTGAAAGAAAGGTAACGTCCCTGTCCATGCCTGCTGGACCATGAGCCAGCGGTAATATGCACCTTACCGCTGACTGCCCTGTCCAGCGAGGCATGGACATTGCCTTCCACATGCCGGTAGAGAGCTGGAATCGCCTTCCGTGAGAAAAAGTGGCGTTTGGGAACCTGCCACTAAGGACCGCACATTGCACAAACTCACGGAAGGGGGCCGAGTCTACCAACTGAAAAGGCAGCAGTTGAAGTGCTAGCAATTTAGCCAAGCTAGCATTCAACCGCTGGGCATGTAGATGGCTGGGAGTGAACTTCTTTTGACGGTCCAGCAGCTGGGGCAGGGAAATTTGCCTGCTAGAATCGGACATCGGTGTACTGCTAGCAGAGTACCCGCAAGTACTTGGCTGTTACACACCTAATTCTACACCTTCATTCCTCTCAGTGCAGGTATCAGAGAGGACTGAAGGTATAGTGCGGTTGGAGATCCCAGCTGATGCGGAGCAAGGAGAGGTCCGCTTTGGTCTTTGGTGTGGGTCTTTAGGGTAGGCTTGGCAACGAGCTGCATGGCAGGTCAACATATGTCTGGTCAAGCATGTGGTGCCCAAGCGGCTGATGTTTTGGCCACGCGAGATACGCTTGAGACATATGTTGCAAACAGCAGCGGTGCGATCTGATGCACTCGACTGAAAAAAGGCCCACACCAAAGAACTTTTGGAATAACGGGCAGAGGCAGCGCCCTGCACAGGCAGAGCTCTGCCGTGTGATTCAGTCCGTGTGCTGCCCTTATGCTGGCCCCCGGAGGGCATCCTGCCTCATTGGAGATGTGCCTTATCCTCCTCCTCCTCCTCCTCTCTCCTATCAGGCACCCACGTGGAGTCAGTGACCTCATCATACCCTCCCTCCTCATCACTGGAACCAATCTGGCAGTATGCTGCAGCTGCTGGAACATGACTGCCAGATTGGTGTCCTTCTTGAGCATCCCCTTTCTCTGCTCTCACGCTACTGCCTTCCTCTAGCTGGGTATCATCTTCAGACCCTCCGAAGCGCTGAGCATCCTCCTGGAGCATGTACCCAACAATGTGCTCAAACAGTTCGGGGGACTCCTCAGGAGGACACGGTGAGTCTAGGGAAGGAGTGACTGATGATGACATTGAGGACGCTTTGGCAGCTGCTTTGCCAGTACCCTGAGCCTGGGTGAGAGAGGATGAGGAGGATGAGGAGGGCTTGGTCATCCACTCTACCAAGTCTTCGGCATGATGCGGCTCAACACATCCAGCTGCCGAAAATAAGGACAAGCATGTCCCATGGCCACGTGCTGATGACGATGCACCGCGTCCACGACCAGCACTGTTGTCTCTAGACACAGAGCCTGCTTGCCCTCTTTTATTGGCTCCAGACTGTCTGCCTCTCCTTGTTTGCCTTCCAGACATTCTAAAAGCCTGCAGGGAGATGGGAAAACCAGCAATAAGGGGTAGCTTCAGGTGTATATTTTGCAGGAAGCACACTACGCCTTCTGTAAGTGCTGCAGATGCCTGTTAGTGTAACAGGCATCTGCAGCAAAAGAAAAAAAAACTACGAGCAATAGGGGTAGCTTCGGGTGTATAATGTGCAGGAGGCACACTACGTCCGCTGTAAGTGCTGCAGATGCCTGCCTGTGTTACACAACAGGAAAACACAGCAATAAGGGGTAGCTTCAGGTGTATAATGTGCAGGAGGCACACTACGTCCGCTGTAAGTGCTGCAGATGCCTGCCTGTGCAACACAACAGGAAAAAACAGCAATAAGGGCTAGCTTCAGGTGAATATTTTGCAGGAAGCACACTACGCCTGCTATAACTGCTGCAGATGCCTACCTTTGTTACACAACAGGAAAACACAGCAATAAGGGCTAGCTTCAGGTGTATATTTTGCAGGAAGCACACTACGCCTGCTGTAAGTGCTGCAGATGCCTGTTAGTGTAACACAAAAGAAAAAAAACTACGAGCAATAAGGGGTAGCTTCAGGTGTATAATGTGCAGGAGGCACACTACGTCCGCTGTAAGTGCTGCAGATGCCTGCCTGTGTTACACAACAGGAAAACACAGCAATAAGGGGTAGCTTCAGGTGTATAATGTGCAGGAGGCACACTACGTCCGCTGTAAGTGCTGCAGATGCCTGCCTGTGTTACACAACAGGAAAAAACAGCAATAAGGGCTAGCTTCAGGTGTATATTGTGCAGGAAGCACACTACGCCTGCTATAACTGCTGCAGATGCCTGCCTGTGTTACACAACAGGAAAACACAGCAATAAGGGCTAGCTTCAGGTGTATATTTTGCAGGAAGCTCACTACACCTGCTGTAAGTGCTGCAGATGCCTGTTAGTGTAACACAAAAGAAAAAAAACTACGAGCAATAAGGGGTAGCTTCAGGTGTATAATGTGCAGGAGGCACACTACGTCCGCTGTAAGTGCTGCAGATGCCTGCCTGTATTACACAACAGGAAAAACAGCAATAAGGGGTAGCTTCAGGTGTATAATGTGCAGGAGGCACACTATGTCCGATGTAAGTGCTGCAGATGCCTGCCTGTGTTATACAACAGGAAAAAACAGCAATAAGGGCTAGCTTCAGGTGTATATTTTGCAGGAAGCACACTACGCCTGCCATAACTGCTGCAGATGCCTGCCTGTGTTACACAACAGGAAAACACAGCAATAAGGGCTAGCTTCAGGTGTATACTGTGCAGAAGGCTTAGCAAAAATATCACTGACACTGTCCCCTGCCTATCCTTCTCTCTCCCTGCACACAAGGTTTAGCAGAATATCACTGACACTGTCCCTGCCTATCCTTCTCTCTCCCTGCACACAAGGTTTAGCAGAATATCACTGACACTGTCCCCTGCCTATCCTTCTCTCTCCCTGCACACAAGGTTTAGCAGAATATCACTGACACTGTCCCCTGCCTATCCTTCTCTCTCCCTGCACACAAGGTTTAGCAGAATATCACTGACACTGTCCCTGCCTATCTTTCTCTCTCCCTACACACAAGGTAAATGAACAAATATCACTAACACTGTCCCTGCCTATCCTCTCTCCCTGAACCGGAACACACTACACAAGGCCACCGCGCTGGCGGCCTTTTATAGTGTGGGGCGTGTACTAAACCCCCCTGAGCTTTAATTGGCCACAGGCATCCACAGTGCATGCTTGGCCAATCACAGCGCCGGGATTGCACTGCGCTGGCGCAGTGTATTGTGGGCCGTTCGCGTCACTCGAATTTGTCGCAAACGGCCCAAATCGAACAGCCGATGTTCGAGTCGAACGTATGTTCGACTCGAACACCGAGCTCATCCCTAATGACAATACTTGCTCCCTGCTAAACTTAATTTTTTTTTTTTATGCATTGATACAGTATATGTCCTCCATGACAGTATCCAGCTACTCATGCCCATTTTTCCAAAAGTTTGCAAGCTGGCCTTGAAAAAGCCCAGAAAAAAATAAGATTCAGCTCTCATAGATTTGAATCGGGTTTGCGGATTTTTTAAATTGTTGAATGAACCTCCAGCGAACTGAACTTTGCTAATTTTGCCCATCATACTGACCAATAATAGGACAGAGCAACTATGATACAGCCTAATAAATATTTCTTCAATTAGGTTAACCATAACAAATAATTCAATATTATTTTAATTTGAAAACATTTAAAGTATGTTTAAACAGTGAATGCATCATTAATACTTTAGTGAATGCACTTAGTGAATCATTCTGTAGCTTAGTATTTAGGATCTGTACTGAAACAGAAAAATCTAATTGCTTGTGATGGTTCAGTGAAACTTAGCTTTAATATTTTATTAATTTACCCTTTGATCTGTCACTTAAGGGTTTTAGCATGTCACACTGAAGATGTCATTTTTTTCTTCTGTATAAATGTTGCATATTAATCCATGTACTGACTTGTTTGTGGGTCAAGAAGGCTTGACTGCATTTCATTTAATTGGTGAATCTTTTTCATAAGATTGATCTTTTTGTAACAATGTTGTGGCTAATTACAACAAAACCCTTCATTTGCATTCTAAACTTTCTAGGGCCATGTCTCCACTATCATTTTATGTCTGATAGGAAATAATTTACTTTTCTTTACTATGTGCATTAAAACTTTATGCCTTAGCTATCACTGACAATACATATTCAATTCTTTTCAAATTGAATGTGCCAACTGCCAAGACATTTGACTGTGCCATATTAGTTTTATTTATGTGCCATGCTCTGAATTGTTAGTTGCTAATGAGACTTCAGCATTTACTGCTCTAGGGCCAAGCACTAACCTCATTTTAATGAGTTCATTATTTGCCGTATTTAAAAGGAAGGACAACAAATTTTTCTTTTAATTAAAGGTCAGATGAACTCTGGGTTAGGAAAGTGAGCAGGTTACCAACACTGGGGTGAAGAAGAGTATTGTCTCTTTAGTCAAAGTATTTTTGTATTTTAGCATTAAACTAGGCAATGTAATATCTGTGATTTTTCAGAGCCCCACAGGCAATACTTAGAAATTTCTCCAAAAGATTTAACTTCTTATATTATATCTTTACTCTAAATTTTAGTAAAACATTCCATTCTACTGCAAGGTCCACTTTAACCACTTGCTTACTGTGCATTTAAACCCCCCTCCTGCCCAGACCAATTTTTTAGCTTTCAGCGCTGATGCACTTTGAATGACAATAGCGCGGTCATACAACGCTGTACCCAAATGAAATTTTTATAATTTTTTCCCCACAAATAGAGATTTCTTTTGGTGGTATTTGATAACCTCTGCGTTTTTTTTTTTTGTTAAAACATATGAAAAAGACTGATTAAAAAAAAATATATATATATATATATATATATATATATATATATATATATATATTAAAAAGGAAAAAGTTGCGCTAAATAAGTGACAAATTAATAATATAGTGAATAAGGTGAATAAACATAAATCAAAAAGCACACCAGTTTAAAATGATGTAAGATATACGGTGATAGATGTGACTGAAAATAATCCTGATGATATATAATGTCCATAAACCACTAGTAATGTCCATCAACAAAACAAAGTTCATGTGAATGTGTGTAACCAATATAAATCCTCCACCGTGACGGGTATGATCCAGAGTAGGTTGTACACCAAGAACAAGTGCAGTATAGGACAGCCTCCACAAGTAAAAATGCTGCCTCTTACCGAAAAAGATGGATCCCTTGTCACAGGGGATCAAAGAACGCCTGTGGCTATTCCCCAGCCAGGGGTATGGGGCATACAGCGTCTGCGGGATGGCGTCTCTTAACAGATGATCAGCCACTCACATGGATAGAACCCAAGGTCCCCATTTTTCAAGGTGTCTTTCTTTGGTCAGGTCACGTGAATGGTTCTCGTCTAACTTTTTTTTCCTCTGGCGGTGAGCAGTCTCTAAGTTTTGCAGTTGTCAGGGTCACCTGTGGCCAGGTGACAGATGCACACCGTAGGGGGACAGGAGTGCACCGCGAGGTAGTGAACCCTATGGCTGGCTTCTGTGGGTAGGAAACTGGGTGGTTGTGGAAAGCGGGACCAGAGGAGCACAACCGGGATCCCAACGGAAGCGAGAGCCAAGATTCCCCAGGGCGCGGAGTCTAAGACCCAGCTGGTCTTCTCCAGGGCCTCTAGTGGTGAGGATGTTACGCTGCAGGCTGGGACCAGGTCGCGGCCCCTGGAGTTTCCTAGCTCACGCCCCGTAGGATAAGGGGAAGCAGCGGCACACGATAGAGAGAACCGAATAACAAGCCGAAGGTCAGGGGCCACAAGCAGACAAGGATAACGAAGAACGAGCCGAAGGTCAAGGGTCACGAGCAGACAGGGATGGTCGGGGACAAGCCAATAACGTAACAGAGAGACAGACGTAGCACACGGCAGGCAGGAACCCAAACACACAATGCCTAACAAACACGTTGATCAGCAAAGCAGGCTTGCAGTGCACAGGTTAATATAGTGTTCAGTGATAGGGCCTGGGGTGGAGTCAGGCTGGGAGGAGATTATAAAGGAAGCCAGGTGAAGGAGGTCTGGTCTCTAGATGAACACATGAGGAGGAAGGTAAGATGGCAGACAGACATTAATGCATATCCATGACAGTACCCTCCCTCTTACGAGGCCTCCCCCTTCCCCGCCTGGGCCCAGGTTTAGAGGGAAACTTCAGATGAAACTCCTTTAACAGACGAGGTGCAAAGACCTCAGATGCAGTGATCCAAGACCTCTCCTCAGGACCAAACCCTTTCCAATGAACGAGGTACTGAAGAACGCCTTTACAGAGTCGGGAGTCCAGAATTTGACTGATCTCGTACTCCTGATTATCCTCCGAGACAGGCGCCACGGTAGGAAGAGGACGAGAGAATTTATTGAGGACTAAAGGCTTTAGAAGAGCAACATGAAAGGAGTTAGTGATTTTAAGGCTCTTAGGAATCTGGAGTTTGAAACAAACCGGATTCAGTTTAGCAGTTACCGTGTATGGACCGATGAATCGTGGAGCAAACTTCAGAGAAGGAACTCGGAGCTTGATGTTCCTGGTAGAGAGCCAGACTTTGTCCCCTGGCTGAAGAGAAGGCGGTTTACGCCTGCGGCGGTCTGCAAAGCCTTTGAATTTTTCAGCAGCTGCCCGGAGGGAATCATGAACGTGACCCCAAACGGAATTGAGAGACTCCTGAACCGAAGCCAAAGCTGGAATGTCTGGAGAACAGATCATAGGAAGAGGAAGTTGAGGGTGTTTTCCATAAACTGTGAAAAAGGGTGTCTTCTGCGAACTGGTATTCACATGATTGTTATGGGAGAATTCTGCCCACGGGAGTAGAGAGGACCAATCGTCATGGTGAGAAGACACAAAGGTGCGAAGAAAGACCTCTAACTCCTGATTAACCCTCTCAGTCTGTCCATTGGATTGGGGATGGTAAGAAGAAGAAAAATCCAAGACAATATTGAGGGATTTGCAAAAGGCTCTCCAAAAACGAGACGTGAATTGGACTCCCCTGTCGGAAACAATATGAGAAGGGACCCCATGTAGGCGGAGAATTTCTCGAATGAAAATGGGAACCAAGGCAGGGGCAGAAGGAAGACCAGGAAGAGGAACAAAATGAGCCATCTTGGAGAATCGATCGATTACCACCCAAATGACTGTATTATTCTCAGACAGTGGGAGATCGGTGATAAAATCCATGGCAATATGGGCCCAGGGTTCCTTAGGAATAGGCAAGGGCGTGAGGAGACCAGCAGGAGCTTGTGTGGAGGATTTGGACTGAGCACAGACATGACAAGCTTTAACGTAGTCTTTGACGTCTGAGCGGAGATTAGGCCACCAGTAGTGACGACTGATGAGTAGGAAGGATCGGAGGAATCCAGAATGCCCTGCCACCTTGGAATCATGTCCCCAACGAAGGATCTTAGCTCTTAGCTCAGTGGGGACAAAGGTCTTACCAGGCGGAATTTTAGACTTCAGGGTGGTAGAGTGGGCAACAATGCATGAGGTGGGAATGATCGGCTCAGGTTCAGGGGCGGACTCCTCGTCCAAAGTGTCAAATGACCTAGAGAGCGCATCAGCCCGACCGTTGCAGGAACCAGGTTTGTAGGTAATCGTGAAATTAAAACGGGCAAAGAAGAGACTCCACCTGGCCTGTCTAGGATTCAGACGTTTAGCATTCTGTAGATACTGTAAATTCTTGTGATCGGTAAAGATCGTTATGGAGTGAGGGGAACCCTCCAAGAGATGACGCCACTCCTCTAACGCCAATTTAATAGCGAGAAGTTCCCGATCACCGATGGCATAATTCCTCTCTGCCTGAGAAATTTTTTTGGAGAAGAACGCACATGGTTGGCGTCTCTTCTCAAAGATTTGAAGAAGCACAGCTCCCACCCCCATTGAGGAAGCGTCCACTTCAATAAAAAATGCATTCCCAGGATTTGGTCTCCTCAAGAGGGGGCCAGAAACAAAGGCCTGTTTCAGGTTGTGAAATGCAGAGACAGCTTCGGGAGGCCAGTCTCTGGCATTCACACCCTTCTTGGTCAAAGCGATAATAGGCGCGGCAATGGAAGAGTAATTCCTTATGAACTGCCTATAATAATTAGTGAAGCCAAGAAAGCGCTGTGTGGCCTTGAGGCTAGCAGGAAGAGGCCAGTTGGTGATAGCCAAGACCTTCCCAGGGTCCATACGAAGCCCCGAACATGAGACAAAGCACCCCAAAAACAGGACCTCAGAACATTCAAAGGAACATTTCTCCAGCTTGGCATAGAGATTGTTCTCTCTAAGACGTTGAAGTACAGTGCGGACATGGTTTCTGTGGACGAGCAGATTTTCAGAAAAGATCAGAATGTCATCCAGATAGATGACAACAAACTGGTACAGCAGATCTCTGAAGATTTCATTGACAAAGTTTTGAAACACGGCTGGAGCATTACACAGACCAAAAGGCATCACCAGATATTCGTAATGCCCATCTCTAGTGTTAAATGCAGTCTTCCATTCGTCACCCTCCCGTATTCGAATGAGATTGTACGCGCCTCTGAGATCCAACTTGGTGAAAATGGAGGCACCCTTCAACCTATCGAATAGCTCAGATATTAAGGGTAAGGGGTATCGATTTTTAATAGTAACCGCATTTAAACCCCGATAATCGATGCAGGGTCTTAAGGTACCATCCTTTTTGGCAACAAAAAAGAACCCTGCCCCTGCAGGCGATGAGGATTTCCGGATGAACCCTCTCTCCAGATTCTCTGCTACATACTCCGACATGGCCTGGGTCTCTGGGATGGACAGAGGGTAGGTACGACCCCTGGGTAGAGTTGCTCCGGGGACAAGATCAATAGCACAGTCAAAAGACCTGTGGGGAGGAAGCACCTCAGCTGATTTTTTACAGAACACATCCCGGTAATCGCTGTATGCGGCGGGAAGATCAGAAGAAACAGAAGTGGCAGCAACCGGAAGACTCTCCTTGGGGGTCACCTTGAGAAGACACGACGAGAAACATGAGGAACCCCAGGCCAGGATCTGCCCAGAGACCCAGTCCACATGTGGAGAGTGGAGCTGTAGCCAAGGGAGGCCCAATACAACTGGGGTAGAGGCCTTGGGTAGAATAAGAAAGGATATCCACTCCTGGTGGAGAATCCCTACCGACATCCTAATGGGTAGCGTCTGGAAGCGAATAGGGCCCCCTGGGAGAACAGTGCCATCAATTGCCGAGACTACCAATGGGGTAGTGAGAGGTGAAAGGGTAAGCTTCATAGAAGAAGCAGTTCTCCAATCCATGAAATTGCCGGCAGCCCCGGAATCCAGGTATGCAAGGGTTGACTGAGGAGAAGTGCCTACATGAAGGGACACCGGCAAGAGCAGGCGAGAAGGTGATGTTTCTGGGTCCAATACTCCACCTTCCAAATGTATTAGACCCGAGCGTTTCCCGGACGAAGCGAGCAGGAGTCACGAAAATGACCCTTGCCCCCACAATAGAGGCACAAGCCCAGAGTTCTGCGCCTAGCACGTTCTTCGGGGGTTAGTCTGGTCCGGCCCAGCTGCATAGGTTCTTCAGCAGGTAGAGGATGCTCCACGGAATGAAGGGAGGGGAGCTCAGACTGGCTAGGACCCAGAGAGTGCTGGCGTCTTTTTTCTAAGGACCTCTCTTGAAAACGAATGTCGATCTGGTTGCATAATGAAATTACATCGTCCAGACCGACGGGAATGGCTCTTCCCGCTAATTCGTCTTTCACTCGGTCAGAGAGGCCATGTAAAAAGGTAGCGACCAGGGCCTCATTATTCCAGCTCAATTCAGCTGTGTGGATACGGAACTGAAGAGCATATTGCCCCACTGAACTAGATTCTTGGCGAAGACGTAAGACAGCACTAGCCGCTGAAGAAGCCCGAGCCGGCTCTTCGAAGATATTACGAAAGAGCTTCAAGAATTCGGACAGACTGGAAACCACCGGATCGTTCCTCTCCCACAGGGGGGCAGCCCAGGCCAAAGCTTCACCGGAGAGGAGGGAAATGATATAGGCTACCTTAGCCCGGTCAGATAGGAAGCTTTGAGGCTGAAGCTCAAAATGAATAGTGCATTGGCTGAGAAACCCCCTGCAGGCCTTGGAGTCCCCAGAGAAACGGAACGGAGCTGGCAATCTTAGTGAGTGTGAGGCTGCGACTGGTGCGATAGGTACAGCCGCTGGTTGTACTTGGGGTTGCGGATTCGGGGTTCCCAAGGAGACCTGAAGCTGCTCGAATCGAGAAGCCAGATCCTGGAGGAATCGCATCACCTGGGTCTGATTTGATTCCTGGGTCTCAAGTCTGCGAACTATGCCCTGCAATGGATCATCCGCGGGAAGCGGGATGTCAGCCGGGTTCATGGCTGATCAAACTGTCAGGGTCACCTGTGGCCAGGTGACAGATGCACACCGTAGGGGGACAGGAGTGCACCGCGAGGTAGTGAACCCTATGGCTGGCTTCTGTGGGTAGGAAACTGGGTGGTTGTGGAAAGCGGGACCAGAGGAGCACAACCGGGATCCCAACGGAAGCGAGAGCCAAGATTCCCCAGGGCGCGGAGTCTAAGACCCAGCTGGTCTTCTCCAGGGCCTCTAGTGGTGAGGATGTTACGCTGCAGGCTGGGACCAGGTCGCGGCCCCTGGAGTTTCCTAGCTCACGCCCCGTAGGATAAGGGGAAGCAGCGGCACACGATAGAGAGAACCGAATAACAAGCCGAAGGTCAGGGGCCACAAGCAGACAAGGATAACGAAGAACGAGCCGAAGGTCAAGGGTCACGAGCAGACAGGGATGGTCGGGGACAAGCCAATAACGTAACAGAGAGACAGACGTAGCACACGGCAGGCAGGAACCCAAACACACAATGCCTAACAAACACGTTGATCAGCAAAGCAGGCTTGCAGTGCACAGGTTAATATAGTGTTCAGTGATAGGGCCTGGGGTGGAGTCAGGCTGGGAGGAGATTATAAAGGAAGCCAGGTGAAGGAGGTCTGGTCTCTAGATGAACACATGAGGAGGAAGGTAAGATGGCAGACAGACATTAATGCATATCCATGACAGCAGTACAGCATGCTCCTGTGGGTTCAGGGCGATTCAGCTTGGAAGACAAGCAGCACCTTGAAAAATGGGGACCTTGGGTTCTATCCATGTGAGTGGCTGATCATCTGCTAAGAGACGCCATCCCGCAGACGCTGTATGCCCCATACCCCTGGCTGGGGAATAGCCACAGGCGTTCTTTGATCCCCTGTGACAAGGGATCCATCTTTTTCGGTAAGAGGCAGCATTTTTACTGGTGGAGGCTGTCCTATACTGCACTTGTTCTTGGTGTACAACCTACTCTGGATCATACCCGTCACGGTGGAGGATTTATATTGGTTACACACGTTCACATGAACTTTGTTTTGTTGATGGACATTACTAGTGGTTTATGGACATTATATATCATCAGGATTATTTTCAGTCACATCTATCACCGTATTTCTTTTTCGTACATCACGGGACACAGAGCGACTTAGTCATTACTAATGGGTTATATAGATTACCTTCAGGTGCTGGCACTGGCCACTTCCAAACCGGAAGTACCCTCCCCTATATAAGCCCCTCCCATCCGGGAGCACCTCAGTTTTTTGCCAGTGTCTAAGGTGTTGGCCAAAAGAGTAACATGTGTTTTCACTGGGCTTGCGTACAGGTTCTTTTGGGCCTTAGTAAGCTGTTCCGGATCCGACCAAAAAAGCTTCATAGCTAAACGGTCGGTACCCGGGCCTTGCAGCAGAAGAGCAAGGTTTTGCCTGTAATGCCTCTCTTAGGAGGGCTGGACCCTGAGATCCAGAGCTCTGGTCATACCCACGACCAAGATGTTGTCTGTGCAGGGTGCTATACAGGTCCAGGGGAGTGGAATCCTTGGGAACCCGGTCCCTGAAGGTTTAATTACAATGCCTGCCGTGATAGGTGAAGTTTGGGCTTCTGTGGACCAAACAAAGTCCTGCGGCGGGGATCAGGTAAGTGGGGGCCCCCAGGAACTTGGTTCTATTGGGGGACCCCCAGGCCTAATTTGTCTTTCTGTCTGTTACCTAACGGTATTCCCGCTAATATCTGTGTATGCCTGTAACTACTGAAAATGTAAAATTTTAATAGTAGTCAAGAAAAAATAAAAAAATAAAAGGGACCGCGGTACCTGTGTTAAACCACTAGAGGCCGCTGTAGTCCATTTTTCTTGTCATGTGGATCTTTGGTTTCCTCAAGTCAAAAGATCCAGGCAGTTGGTAAGTTTCTCTGTGGGAATCCACTTCCTCTGCCATGTTGCTGCGCTCATCCACCGCACAGGCCCTCCGGCAAAAAGGGCCCTGGCTCCTAGTCCCTGGTTGATTTTGAAAAGGGCGCCAATGGCGCACGGGCGCGTGAACGCGCCTCCTATGAAAAAAAAGGGGCGGGGCGGGTGGATGACGCTCGATGCGCGCCACGGCGCTTCTGCGCATGTGCAGGCGTCCCAGCTTGTATAAAGACACAGTACAAGTGTCAGCTGGATGCAAACAGAGCTAGCAACAAACAGTGGCACACAGAGGCGGTTGATGCAGGCATCCCCATAGAAAGGCACTTTAGTGGACACCAGCTGGTATATAGCAGCAACTGTGTTAGACTATTACCAGCAAAATTGGTGTATGACGACGGGAATACCTCAGCTTTGTGCTTAAAGGATATGTCGTCCAGACGCTCCGGAAATAGGTCTTCCAGGAAGCCAAAGGGGTCTCCATCGGGCTCTGAGGATATTGGGCATGCTTGTACTGCACCAATCTCCCCTGAGAATTCAGAGGTCAGTAGCCGTAGAAACCCCACAGGAGTGCCTGGTGCTGCGGCTGTTCCCAGTCCACCTGCTCCTGTATATATAACAGAGGAGGTTTTATCCTCAACTCTGGGAGGATTGGAAGAGAGATTAACAGCATTGATCGCTGCTTCCCTGTCACAGGGAAAGCGCGTCCGATCTCCGTCTCCTCCTTCAGAGTGCCTGTTAGTGGAGGAACAGCCCCACACAGGGATCGACCTACCTGAAGAGGATCAGGATGAGGTTGATTCAGTTATGGAGGAATCAACAGTGGAAGAACCTTTCTCAGCATCTCAGGCTGAAAGATTATGGGTTCAGTCTCTGACTAACATGGTCCGATCAGCATTTAAAATGCCTCTGGCGGAACCACCATCCACTACGGTTTCCTCGCTGGGGTCGCTAAAAGCTCCCCAGGCTGTCTGTTCCTTCCCAATCCACCCTTTATTAGAAGGGCTTATTTACCAGGATTGGGAGCATCCTGATAAAATATTTGCTCCCCCCAAGAGATTTCCGGTGATCTATCCCATGGAGGATAAGTTCATAAAAAAATGGAGGGTCCCTACAGTGGACGCAGCCATCTCTTCTGTGAACAAATCACTGACATGTCCAGTAGATAATGTTCCAATGTTCAAAGACCCAATAGATAAAAAATTGGAGTCTTTACTAAAATCTGCTTTCTCTACAGCAAGCATGGTGACACAACCTGCGGTAGCAGCGATTGGAGTCTGCCAAGCAGTGAAAGATCAGTTGAAACAAGTCTTAAGGGACTTACCAGATCAGCAGGCTCTTGCCCTAGCTGACCTGCCTAGAGCCTTGTGTTTTGCGGTGGACGCCATAAAGGATACAATCCAACAGGCCTCCCGCTTTACGCTGTCTATAGTACATATGCGTAGGCTTCTGTGGCTCAAAAACTGGTCTGCTGAAGCTCCCTGTAAAAAACTGCTGGTTAGCTTCCCATTTCATGGAGAACGCTTATTTGGAGAAGATCTGGACAAATATATCCAGAAAATTTCTGCCGGTAAAAGTTCACTCTTACCGGTTAAGAACAAGGGTAGAAGTCCTTCTTTTAAGAGGCCTACTTCTCCAGTCCCGGGCACATCGGCTGTGAAGCAGTTCCGACGGCCTCCGCGGTCAAATTCAGGGGGCAGAAATCAGGGACAATCACAGGGTAACAAGAAGCCCTGGATCAAGAGAGGTACAAAACCTCCCCCCAAGTCATGAAGCGTTGCCCCCACTCAATCGGGTGGGGGGAAGGCTTCAGTCGTTCACAGAGACCTGGCGGGACACCATCAGAGACAGATGGGTGCTCTCCGCAGTAAGTCTGGGATACAAGCTGGAGTTAAAAGGCACTCCTCCTGCCCAATTTATGAGTTCAAACGTGCCAAGAGATCCCCAGAAGAGAGGATCCCTCCTTCTGGCACTAGAACAACTATTGCTCCAAGGTGTAATCATGAAGGTTCCCCTGGAAGAAAGCGGATTCGGGTTTTTACTCGAACCTTTTCACAGTCCCCAAACCAAATGGGGACGTGAGGCCCATATTAAATCTAAAAGGGCTAAACAAGTTCCTAAATATCAGGACTTTTCGGATGGAGTCGATCCGATCGGTGGCCACCGCCCTACAAGGGCAGGAATGGTTAGCCTCGATCGACATAAGGGATGCTTATTAGAGGTCGACCGATATGGGTTTTTCTCTGGCCGATGCCGATGCCGATATTTTGAAATTGGGGCGGCCGATGGCCGATATATGATGCCGATTTTTGTGGCCGATATTTTAGGCCGATTAAAAAAAAAAAAAACCCTCACCCACTCTATTCCTTCCTGCTTACTCCTGTCACTCTAGCACACACTTGATGTCCTCAGTACAGATGGCACTGGTTTGGAACTGGCAGGTGGCACTGGTTTGGAACTGACAGATGGCACTGGCAGGTGGCACTATTGGAACTGACAGATGGCACTGGTTTGGAACTGACAGATGGCACTGGCATGTGGCACTGGCTGGCGGTACTGGTTTGGAACTGACAGATGGCTCTATTGGCACTGGCAGGTGGCACTGGTTTGGAACTGACAGATGGCACTGGTTTGGAACTGACAGATGGCACTGGCAGGTGGTACTGGTTCGGAACTGACAGATGGCACCGATTGGCAGCAGGGGGCACTGGTTTGGAACGGACAGATGGCACTAGTTTGGGACAGATGGCACTGATTGGCAGTGGCACTTGCAATTGGAACTGGGTGGCACTGGCGTGTGACACTGGTTGGCACTGGCTGGTGGCACTGACAGATGGCACTGATTGGCGGTGGCACTGACAGATGGCACCGATTGGCACTGGCTTGTGGCACTGGCTGGTGGCACTGGCTGGGGGCACTGACAGATGGCACTGGCTGTGGCACTGATAGATGGCACCGATTGGCGGTGGCACTGATTTGGGTGGCACTGACAGATGGCCCTGATTGACACTGGCTGGTGGCACTGACAGATGGCACCGATTGGCGGTGACACTGACACTGGCTGGTGGCACTGATTGACACTGGCTGGTGGCACTGATTGACACTGGCTGGGGGCACTGACAGATGGCACTGGCTGGGGGCACTGGCTGGGGCACTGGCTGGGGCACTGGCTTGGGCACTGACAGATGGCACTGGCTTGGGCACTGACAGATGGCACTGGCTGGGGGCACTGACAGATGGCACTGGCTGGGGGCACTGACAGATGGCACTGGCTGGGGGCACTGACAGATGGCACTGGCTGGGGGCACTGACAGATGGCACTGGCTGGGGGCACTGATTTGGGTGGCACTGGCTGGGGGCACTGACAGATGGCACTGGCTGGGGGCACTGACAGATGGCACTGGCTGGGGGCACTGACAGATGGCACTGGCTTGGGCACTGACAGATGGCACTGGCTTGGGGCACTGGCAGGTTTCACACTAAGCCGAGTGTAATGTGTGAAACTGACAGAGAGGAGAGAGAGAGAGAGAGAGAGCTGTTAGAATTGAGCTGGATGTGGGGGTGGGCGGGCCAGCAGCTAAATTACACCAGCCAATGATTGGGCTGCTTTAGACGTAGTGGCCCGCCCAGATACCATCCCATTGGCTGGTGTAATATCTGCTGGGTCCCGCCCACCCCCGACATCAAGCTGACACATCCTCTCTCTCTCCTCTTACTTTCAGTTTCACACACACACACAGCACGGCGCTTGATGCTGCTGAGTGTGGAGAAGTGTGGAGGAGGGAGGAGGAGGGGGGAGGAAGTGCAGCCAGTGAATAATATCGGCCAGTTTTGATATTAATCGGCCAAAGCCGATTTATCAAAAATGCCTAAATATCGGCCGATATATCGGCCAGCCGATATATCGGTCGACCTCTAATGCTTATCTGCATATTCCCATCTTTCCGGCCCACCAGAAATTTCTACGCTTTGCAGTAGAAGGGCGCCATTTTCAGTTCAGAGCCTTACCTTTCGGTCTGGCCACAGCACCTCGAGTGTTCACAAAAATTCTGTCCCCATTATTGGCCAATCTAAGAACACAAGGTGTAACGATAATGGCATATCTAGACGACCTGCTACTAATAGACCACTCAGTGGAAAAGCTGGAAGTAGCTATTCACAAGACAATCAAGTATCTGGAATATCACGGTTGGATTATCAACCGGGACAAGTCAGCTCTAAGACCAGTCAAAAGTCTGGAATACTTAGGGCTAAGGCTGGATTCAAATCAGAGAAAGATTTTCTTACCTCCAGAGAAGGTGTCGTCTTTAAAAGATTTGACCCACTTAGTGGGTACAAAAAGAAAACCATCCATACGCCTCTGCATGAGGCTGCTGGGAAAAATGGTGGCTTCATTCGAAGCGGTACCCTACGGTCAATTCCATTCAAGGAATATGCAAAGGGCCATACTGTCAGCCTGGAACAAAAAAGTTCAGGCTTTAGACTTACCAATGTCCCTGTCCCCTTCCGTTCGCAAGAGCCTCCATTGGTGGTTGGTGCCCCAGAATCTGGAAAAAGGGAAACCCTTCAGTCCGGTTTCTTGGAAGGTGGTCACTACAGATGCCAGCCTCATAGGCTGGGGGGCAGTACTGGAGCAATGGTCTCTCCAGGGCAAGTGGTCAGAAGCAGAAAAGGCCCTGCCCATCAATCTCTTAGAGATACGAGCAGCCCGGTATGCCCTAGTAGCATGGACATCCAAACTCCAAGGGTCCCCTGTCAGAATTCAATCAGACAATGCCACAGCAGTGGCATATATCAATCACCAGGGTGGCACCAGGAGTCGTGCAGCCCAGAGGGAAGCAAATTGCATCCTGGAGTGGGCAGAAAAATATGTCCCAGCCATATCCGCGGTTTTCATCCCAGGAGTGGAAAATTGGAGAGCGGACTTTCTAAGTCGCCAACAATTATGCCCGGGGGAATGGTCTCTTCACCCCGAGGTTTTCCAGGCAATATGCCAGCGATGGGGAACACCGGATGTAGATCTGCTAGCATCCAGATTCAACGCAAAGATGGACAGATTTGTGTCTCGCACAAGGGATCCCCTAGCTTGCGGCTCGGATGCCCTAGTGTTCCCTTGGGATCAGTTCAAGCTGATATATGCATTCCCACCGCCACAATTGTTACCGCGATTACTCCGCAGAATCAGGGTAGAAAAGAAACCAGTGATTCTGGTGGCTCCAGCGTGGCCCCGAAGGGCATGGTACGCGGAGATTGTAAAAATGTCAGTGAGGAGTCCTTGGACCCTCCCACATCGTCCGGACCTGCTGTCGCAGGGACCGATATACCACCCTTCCTTACCAGCCCTAGGTTTGACGGCCTGGCTATTGAAGCCCACATTCTGAAAAAGAGGGGGCTCTCTAATTCTGTGGTATCTACCATGATCAATGCCAGGAAGCCGGTATCCAGGCAGATCTATTATAGGATCTGGAAAGCGTACATTACGTGGTGTGAGGCCAAGAAATGGCATCCACGTAAGTACGTGATAGGGAGGATTTTGGACTTCCTACAGTGGGCTGTAGATAGGAAGCTGGCCTTGAGTACTATCAAGGGTCAGATTTCGGCCTTGTCAATATTTTTTCAAAGGCCCTTGGCTTCGCATTCACTAGTCAAAGCGTTCATACAAGGAGTGATGCGTATTAGCCCTCCGGTTAGTATTCCCATATGTCCTTGGGACTTAAACCTGGTTCTGTCGGTTCTACAGAAACAACCGTTTGAACCATTGCAACACATTTCCTTGATTCTTCTCACCAGGAAATTGATTTTCTTAGTAGCCGTTTGTTCGGCTAAAAGAGTATCGGAATTAGCCGCCTTGTCCTGTAAGGAGCCATATCTGGTTGTCCATAAGGACAGAGTAGTATTACGTCCTCATCCAGCCTTTCTTCCCAAGGTGGTATCGAGGTTTCATTTGAACCAAGATGTGGTTCTTCCTTCTTTTTTCCCCAAACCTAGCTCGGTAGGGGAAAAGTTATTACATTCTTTGGATGTAGTAAGAGCAGTTAAAGCTTATCTAAAAGCCACTGCTCAGATTCGCAGAACTGATACTTTGTTTATTCTGCCGGAAGGCCCTAGAAAGGGTCAGGCAGCATCAAAATCTACTTTAGCCAAGTGGATTTGACAGGTCATAATACAAGCCTATGGCTTGAGAAAGAGACCGCCTCCGTTCAAAGTTAGGGCGCACTCCACAAGAGCAGTTGGAACTTCATGGGCAGTGCATCACCAGGCCTCCCTGGCTCAAGTATGTAAGGCCGCAACATGGTCTTCGGTACACACGTTTACTAGATTCTATCAGGTAGACGTTAGAAGTCAGGAGGATGTCGCCTTTGGGCGCAGTGTGTTGCAGGCTGCAAAAGATCCTCATGCCTGATGGCGCCCAGCTTATGTATCCCTCCCCTCATTTGGCATTGCTTTGGGACGTCCCATTAGTAATGACTAAGTCGCTCTGTGTCCCGTGATGTACGAAAAAGAAAAAGGGATTTTTATAACAGCTTACCTGTAAAATCCTTTTCTTGGAGTACATCACGGGACACAGAGCTCCCACCCCTCTTTTTGGGACACTTATTGCTTTGCTACAAAACTGAGGTGCTCCCGGATGGGAGGGGCTTATATAGGGGAGGGTACTTCCGGTTTGGAAGTGGCCAGTGCCAGCACCTGAAGGTAATCTATATAACCCATTAGTAATGACTAAGTCGCTCTGTGTCCCGTGATGTACTCCAAGAAAAGGATTTTACAGGTAAGCTGTTATAAAAAATCTCTTTATCTTACATCATTTTAAACTGGTGTGCTTATTGATTTATGTTTATTCACCTTATTCACTATATTATTAATTTGTCACTTATTTAGCGCAACTTTTTTCTTTTTACTACTTGTTTTGGTGTTGTATAACACTTATTGTTGCAGCTTTTTTTATTTTATTCATCAGCGCAGTTTTTTTATTTACACACACATATATATATATATATATTTTATATTTTGTTATAAAATTTAGTAAACAGGTAATTTTTCTCCTTCATTGATGTACGCTGATAAGGCTGCGCTGATGGGCACTGATGGGCACTGATGGGCTGCACTGATGGCAGTGGCGGCTGGTGCTCAAAATTTTTGGGGGGGCGCAAACAAATTGAAAAAAAAAATCAATTGCCCCCACTGTGCCCATTAAATGCAGCCACTGTGCCCAAACGCCACCAGTTTGCCCCCTCAAATGCAGCCAGTTTGTTTCCATATACAGCCAGTTTGTCCCCATATACAGCCAGTGTGCCCCCATATACAGCCAGTGTGCCCCCATATACAGCCAGTGTGCCCCCAAATACAGCCAGTGTGCCCCCATATACAGCCAGTGTGTACCCATATACAGCCAGTGTGTACCCATATACAGCCAGTTTGTCCCCATATATATAGCCAGTTCCCCACAAATGCAGCCAGCCCCCCCCCAGCCCTGCACTTACCTTCCTCGGGTCCGCGCCATCCTCGATGTCTTCTCCCGCCCTCGATGTCACTTCAGCCAATCAGGTTACCGGTAACCAGATCCGGTGAACCTGATTGGCTGAACCGCCTGTGACTGTTCTCCAAGGAACGCACCCCCGTGCGTACCTTGGAGGAGTTTTTGGAAGCCAATTACAGCGTGAGAGCTGTATTCGGAAAGCCTATCAGAGCCGCTGGCTCTGATAGACACTTCCAAGTCACACCCACCACCGGCCACCGCTCTAATTCATATGGCCGGCGCTCACCAGGAGGCCGGCCATTTGAATAGTAGGCAGCGGCAGCGGCGACAATACACAGATTCATGCAATGCATGAATCTGTTTATTGTCATTCAGTGGCGGTGCAGGAGCGAGAGGGAGCGGCGCTCCGGCGCCCTCTATGGACGCACCGCCACTGACTGATGGGCACCGATGGGCTGCACTGATGGGCACCAATAAGGTGGCACTGGTGGGCACCGATAAGGCGGCACTGGTGGGCACCGATAAGGCGGCACTGGTGGGCACTGATAGGCGGCACTGAGAGGTGGTACTGATGGTTGGCACTGAAGGGCATTGATAGGTGGCACTGGTGGGCACTGAGAAGTGGCACTAATATGTGGCATTGATAGGTGGCACTGATAGGTGGCAGTTATGGGCACTGATAGGTGGCAGTGATGGGCACTGATGGGTGCCACTGATGAGGCATTGATAGGTGGCACTTGTGGCCATTGATAGGTGGCACTGTGGATATTGATATGTGGCACTGTGGGCATTGATAGGTGGCACTGTGGGCATTGATAGGTGGCACTGTGGGCACTGGCAGGTAGCAATTATTGGCATACTGGCAGGCACTGGCAGCTGGCACTGATGAGGCACATCTGCCTCCTTCCTCTTCGGGACCGATGTTCCTTGTGAACGAGCCGGTGATTGGCTTTTTTTCCTCCTCACGCTGTTTACATGACGTGATCAGCTGTCATTGGCTGACAGCTGATCACGTGGTATGGGGTCGAGATCGGCCCCTTACTCGGATCGGTGATCACCCGAGTCTCAGTGACTCGGGTGATCACAGCGCGTGCCGCGCACGCCATGCAGGGGCGCGCGAAGGGGAGGCCGTCTATTGACGGCCTCTCGGATTTTCAGGTCCATGCTGTACCCGTCATTTGGCTATAGCGCGGGCCTCAGGTATTTAAAACAAAATGTGTAACAGACAAGATTTACATTAGCAGTCACCAGATTAAACTGACTTTTTCATTTTCTTCTGTCTGTTCAAGTCAGGCAATGAGGGGATATAACCTATAGTATTTCTCAACCCGCCCTCCATATTTAGAGTTTATCCACATAAAAAGCTAAATTGTGTAACTGTGGCAGTAATCACTCATTGACTGCTGGGCTCTGAGGAAGAAGTTTTGCGATTTGAAACGCGTCAGCCGGCAGTGGCCCTCATCACATCCTCTATGACTATTGGAGTGCGGTTTGGGTTCTAAATGCTGTAGCCACCTATGGAAACAACCTTTTTACTGCAAATCTTTCTGCTACACTTGTGAGTAGTATTTTTACTTTCTTCTTAATAAAATTTATCCATATGATAACACACTAGGCTGGTGCGCCCTTCTTTCTTTTCTCTCGTTTGTTACTAGGATACCCCTATCCATGAAGGGCAGCAAGGCCAGTGTCACCGTCATGATATCTTGACTGCTTGATAATCCACTCGTGCGCAGGAGTATTTGTGTTCTGTTATCAGCAGTAATCACTTCACCTGTGTATATGGATTACCTGAAAAAATGCCCTGTTGGTGGGACTGGAGGACATATTTAGGAAACAGTCACCAAAACTAACTATTCTAAGTATCTAAGTATTCAGACATTTTTCTGATGCCTTTACCATAGACACTACAAGTATGATAACAAAAAAGGACATCATTAAAGTCAACAGGTGCCAAGCTATGAATATTGAAGTATTTACATATTTTTAACTTAAAGCGGAGGTTCACCCTAAATCCTGACATTATATTATACTAATCTATGTAGCAGATACATATACATATGCCTATTGTTTTTTTTTTTTTTGCGCTTGTACTTACCGTGAATCAGTCGTTCCGAATCAGGACTTCCGGGTATTCCTCCCGCGGGAGTGGGCGTATCTTTTTCTTTCCCCGGCGCCCTTTGAATGACGTCACCCGTTATCATGGCAACCTCGCTCGCTCGCCGACAATACTGATGATACAGCGGTGAATGCTGGGATGCATTCACCGCATCCCGGAAGTCTCTGCTTGTGGGCTTCACAGTGCCCACAAGCAAAATGGCAAAAAGAAGATCAATTTATAAAAGTCAGAATTTATAACTGAAATAGACGGGGGTTGTTTCCAATCGCAGGACAAGTGAGTGCTTACATGTTTTCTGTAACCCCATTACATGCACCTAGAAAAAAAAAAACGAGGGACCGCGGAACCTCCGCTTTAAAGTGTTTCTGAAGTCAAAACTTTTTTTTTTTTAAAGAGTAGGCAAGGGTTGGTAACCTTATCAGATTTGTATTGCTATTTGTGTCTCTGCTGGTAATAATCATTCTCTCTATTTTTAGTAATTGGTATCACTGCCACTAAAAATTATAAGGAATCCCAACAATGTCACCAAAACCGGGGTAAATCATCCAAAGGCATCACTTTTTGCAGTGATAATTGTCTATGGGTCCCTTCACATGGGCTTGTCCATTTGGCAGACTCTGCTTGCTCAGAGGAGGATGGATCCACTGATCCCAGCTGAGTAGGCGGATGACGGGTCCGTCTCTGCTCACTGTGTTGAGACGGATCGGTCAGAGCCCCACTTTCTTCTATAGGGAGATCGGATGAAAATGGACTGCCTGTCCATTTTCATCTAATCCCATCCAATCCGCCAGACGGATGGAAAATAGGGTCACCATCCGTCTGGATTTCACTGACAGGATCGGATCGGATAGCAGTGGGTGTAAGCGAACATGTCACCACTGACATCCGCCACCCTATAGGAGTGAATGGAGGCTCCGATCAGGTCTGCCTGAAAAACTGAACGGCGGTCCTGATCGGAAAGCCTGTGTGAAAGGGGCCTAGGAGATAATTTCCCTCATTTTGCAGAGATTTTCTCTCATTTTCTGTTCCTGTGTCACCTGAACAGACAGTGAAGGAAAAAATATTGCAAAAAAGCCTAACAGAGGTTTTAACCATTTCCTACTCTATCAATAAAATGTACACTTGAATTTACCCATTTGAGCTCTAAACCAAGACACACTGACTTGTAGCAGGCACTGTAGATCAATTTCTCCTCAAAGTTCAAAGCAGAAGCACTAAAGTTATTTAGATAATTCTCTCAGTAACTCAGCTTACCCTATTCTCCCCTAACAACAGTCACTCAGCAGCCTTCAAGCTTTCTAATCTCTGATTGCAATTTTTTGTTTTGCATATAACAAGACAGTTACATCTACATATTATTTACATGTTAAACATATGACAATTGTTTGTCATAGAGTAGGCAAGGGTTAGTAACCTCATTGGATTTTTAATGGTGAATCCAATGGAAAGATATTTGGATCCCTAAATAAAATATAGACTCAATAAAATAAAATAAAACCTTCTGCACTAAGGACTAAAATCCACTAAGTGCAACAAAACAAATAAATCAATCTCTCAGCTGCTATAAATATAAATAAAACCCTTATGAATAATTAAAACATGTTACAGCACTGAACACCCTTGTCAATCCCAAAGTGTACACTAAAATTCAAATAAAACAATAACCTTTGTGCAAATAATATTATAAATATTAACTGCAATAGTGAAATCCAATTAACAAAATCTAGTAACAAAGTCCAATAGTGGATGACCAACAAATTTCCACCACCACGTGGCTCCTTCAAAGCAATAAATCTTAACTCCAAAGTGCCCTCGACCACTCTTTAGGGAATGAACTTACCAGATGTGCATGCCTATCTTTATGCAAGAGTAGGCAAACACTGCTTTAGATGTTTCCAAAACAGGTGGTATATGTTCACGTCTTCTTACAGTACGTGCCCGCGAGATTATATTTCCAGCGTAATGGGATCGCGCTGCAAAATTGGCACTGTAAGGCTGTGCTTCTTGCGCTTGCCGCCCCCACGAGATGCAGCGTATCCATAAGAATCTCTTGGGGGTGGCGAGCGGGAGGAGCGACAGCTTTTAGCTACAATATCGCGGTCACCTACTGTATGTGCAGCACTTTCCTTTTTCTGCACCAATACCCCCAGCCCAAGTATGCAAATATCAAGACAAAAACTTCCACAATGTAGTACCATCTACCATAACTTTATTAAATAAAATATGCCAATATACTCACAAAAATAAGAGGATACAGGCTTCAACAAAAGCAAATGCAGAGCACAGTAATTTCAGCAAGGTGAAAGAAAAAAACACCAGCCATCGGCTCCTCTGACCCTCACCTCTCACAGCAAAAGCAGCAATGAAAAGGCACAATCTAGAGACACACCCATCATTATGCATTTCGTCCATATCAACTTCCTCAGGAGGATGTCCAAAGCTGGAAGCATTACTCAAAAATACAATGTCCTGATCATTGCAGGATGGATCCCTGGTTTCTGGAATAATGAAAAATTTTATTTGCAATGTTCTGGTCTAGTCTAGAAAACTTTTTTATAGTGCAGAGAGAGGAGTCAGTGGTGTTAAATAATAGCAAATTGTGTCATCTCTTCTATAAACGGTTCATTAATGACCTTCTCATGATCTGAAAAGGGATGGAGTTAGATTTGTGCCAGATTTTTGGACTAATTGAATGTAAAAGCTAAAAATATTTGGCTATCGTATCAGTATAGTAAGAAAGCATCAATTTTTATAATTTTTTAAATATGGAGATCTGGTTCAGGTCTGAAGTCTATGGTGTATTTTAAAGAGCCAAAAGGAGAAATTTCTTTAGGTCCAAATCAATATAAGAATACGTCCATAATAAGTATGGGGGGAGTCACCAAAGCAAAAAGACCAGATAGACTCCTACATAAAAGTAATCCTGGCTATGACTGCAACACCTGTCAACCAATAATCATAATTGACTGTATGTGACAAACCTAAATGGGTGAAAATGTAGCATAGTATGCAGATCGCATTATGCAATTTTATCTTGGCCAACATTTTAATATTTCGTTTTTTAAAATTTTGATTATTGGTTGACAGGGGTTGAAGTCATAGTCAGGATTTATTTTATGTAAATGTCTATCTGTATTTTAAAGAGACTGATCAAGAGTGGACATCATCCAAGTTGGATAAGAAATATTCTAAAAGGGCAGATGTTGAGAGTGAGGCAACATTTTACTGAACCAGAAGATTATTCCAGGCAGGGGTTTTTAAGCATAGATTCATTGAAAAGGGTTATAAGGAGATTGGATAGATTTATTTCTGAAGTATTTAATATAAAGGAAAAAAATATATCTAATGACAATACACATCAGTGGAGTATTATTACGGGGTTTAGTGCCCAGTACATTAAAGGGAAATTTAGGATATATTTAAGAAACACTGGCATGTTTTAATAAATGATCACATTTTAGGACCAGTGCTTCCTAAGAATCCTGGGTTTATTTAAAGGAGGGCCCCTATTTTTGGTGATAAAACAAAGAGTCAATGACCCACCTAGGAGGAATTTGTTTTAGATGCAAAAGGTTTTGTTGCATGTGTCTGGGGTAGGGGATGTAAAAATAACTAAAGAAATATAATAAAAGAGAACCACTTATTCTTCTACACAAACTGGTCATTGCTAAGCTATTCAGAATTTAATTTTGTGTGATTTTACACATGTTGTGTATCTGCTGGAGTGTTCATGTAAACTTCAGTATGTGAGTCACACTAAAAGAGTGGGTTATAAGAATGATACAGTAGTTTGTCCCTACATTCAGTGGCGTAGCGTGGGTTGTCAGTGCCCTGGGCAAGGCAAGTAATTTGCGCCCCCTAACGCGTGGACTTTTTGCACTCCCCGAGTCCTGTCCCTTCCCTTCCTACAATAGTATTGACCAGCCTGATTCCTACACTAACCACAACACTAACCTACCTGATTCCTATACTGACCACTATACTATACTGACCACTACACTACACTGACCTACCTGATTCATATACTGACCACTACACTACACTGACCACTATATTACACTGACCACTATACTGACCACTATACTACACTGACCACTACACTGACCACTACACTACACTTGCCTACCTGATTCATATACTGACCACTACACTACACTGACCACTATACTGATCATGATACTGACCACTACACTACACTGACCTACCTGATTCATATACTGACCACTACACTACACTGACCACTATACTGATCATGATACTGACCACTACACTACACTGACCACTATAATACACTGACCACTATACTGACCACCATACTACACTGACCACTACACTGACCACTACACTACACTGACCTACCTGATTCATATACTGACCACTACACTACACTGACCACTATACTGATCATGATACTGACCACTACACTACACTGACCACTATACTACACTGACCACTATACTGACCACTATACTACACTGACCTACCTGATTCCTATACTGACCACTACACTACACTGACCACTAGACTACACTGACCACTATACTAACCACTAGACTACACTGACTACTATACTGACCACTACACTACACTGACCACTATACTGACCACTATACTAATCACTAGTCTACACTGATCACTATACTGACCACTACAATAACCACTATACTACACTGACCACTATACTGACCACTATACTACACTGACCACTACACTACACTGACCTACCTGATTCCTATACTGACCACTACACTACACTGACAACTATACTGACCACTACACTACATTGACCACTATACTACACTGACCACTATACTGACCACTATACTACACTGACCTACCTGATTCCTATACTGACCACTACACTACACTGACCACTATACTGACCACTACACTACACTGACCACTATACTGACCACTAGACTACACTGACCAATATACTGACCTCTACACTACACTGACCACTATACTGACCAGTATACTAACCACTAGACTACACTGACCACTACACTACACTGACAACTATACTGACCACTATACTACACTGACCACTATACTGACCACTACACTATACTACACTGACCAGTATACTGACCACTAGACTATACTGACCACTACACTACACTGAACACTATACTGACCACTATACTGACCACTATACTACACTGACCAATATACTGACCACTATATTACACTGACCTACCTGATTCCTATACTGACCACTACACTACGCTGGCCACTATACTGACTACTACACTACACTGACCACTATACTAACCACTAGAATACACTGACCACTATACTGACCACTACACTGACCACTACACTACACTGACCACTATACTGACCACTATACTAACCACTAGACTACACTGACCACTATACTGACCACTACAATAACCACTATACTACACTGACCACTATACTGACCACTATACTACACTGACCACTACACTACACTGACCTACCTGATTCCTATACTGACCACTACACTAAACTGACAACTATACTGACCACTACACTACACTGACCTACCTGATTCCTATACTGACCTCTACACTACACTGACAACTATACTGACCACTACACTACATTGACCACTATACTACACTGACCACTATACTGACCACTATACTACACTGACCTACCGGATTCTTATACAGACCACTACACTACACTGACCACTATACTGACCACTAGACTACACTGACCACTATACTGACCACTAGACTACACTGACTACTTTACTGACCTCTACACTACACTGACCACTATACTGACCACTATACTAACCACTAGACTACACTGACCACTATACTGACCACTACACTATACTACACTGACCACTATACTGACCAATACACTACACTGACCACTATACCGACCACTATACTAACCACTAGACTACACTGACCACTAAACTGACCACTACAATAACCACTATACTACACTGACCACTATACTGACCACTATACTACACTGACCACTACACTACACTGACCTACCTGATTCCTATACTGACCACTACACTACACTGACAACTATACTGACCACTACACTACATTGACCACTATACTACACTGACCACTATACTGACCACTATACTACACTGACCTACCGGATTCTTATACTGACCACTACACTACACTGACCACTATACTGACCACTAGACTACACTGACCACTAGACTACACTGACTACTATACTGACCTCTACACTACACTGACCACTATACTAACCACTAGACTACACTGACCACTATACTGACCACTACACTATACTGACCACTACACTACACTGAACACTATACTGACCACTATACTACACTGACAACTATACTACACTGACCACTATACTGACCACTACATTATACTGATCAGTACACTATACTGACCACCACACCACACTGACCACTATACTGACCACTACACTACACTGACCACTATACTACACTCACCACTATACTGATCACTATACTACACTGACCATTACACTATACTGACCACTATACTACACTGACCATTATACTGACCACTACACTACACTGACCACTATACTGACCACTACACTATACTGACCACTACACTACACTGAACACTATACTGACCACTATACTACACTGACAACTATACTACACTGACCACTATACTGACCACTACACTATACTGATCAGTACACTATACTGACCACCACACCACACTGACCACTATACTGACCACTACACTACACTGACCACTATACTACACTGACCATTACACTATACTGACCACTATACTACACTGACCATTATACTGACCACTACACTACACTGACCACTATACTGACCACTACACTATACTGACCACTATACTGACCACTATACTACACTGACCACTACACTATACTGACCACTATACTACACTGACCATTATACTGACCACTACACTACACTGCATGACTCTAGCTGCTCTTCTACTCCCTCTCTCTCTCTCTGGCTGGCTACTCCATCTCCCCAGACCGTGTGCACCCCCCCGACCCCGGGCCAGCAACACGACTCTCATGATCATGAGGGAGTCTTACCTTCTCTTCTTTGGAGGAGAGGAGAGGAGGAGGAGGTGAAGACAGTGGCAGTTCAAAATCTCAATTTCTTGTGTCCCCCGCGCTTCGCCATGTTCAGACTCCGGCACCCTGTGATTGGGTGATATGGGGTCATGTGCGGCGGCGGGGCTGGCCTGTTAACTATCGCAGTTGCTCCTGAAGTCCCACTTATAACTGAAATGCAGCGCTAAAAACTGAATTACACCAAGTGATAGGTGTCACAAAGTGCTGATTGTGAAAAATAATTGAACAAGTCCACATAAAGTCCGTTCAAAGACCGTGGAATATGATGATCAAAACAGACGTGTGACAATATCGGTCATAAACCTTCTGACAAAGGAGTAAGGGAAAATACTCTTACCGGAACTGGTAGATCTACTTATTAGGCAGATCGTTAGAGCGTATGAAATCCCAATGGCAAGTCGCATCAGCTGGCATAAAGACTCTGGATGAACCACACGAACCGCAGATGGTCATTCGTTGCAAGGAAATCCCAACCTCAAAGAGACTCTGGATTCACTGGATATCCCCGTGGTCTTCAGGTGATGACAAAATGACCTCCAATCTAGGAATCCTTTTCAGGACTGAAGGATGACATGATGAAAAAAACCTCCAAGCAGCAACTTAATCCACCACAATCATGGAAGAAAGGGAAAATAAAGAGGTGCTCCAATGGTGCGGGTAAATGTGGGTTTATTGAAAAACCGACAAAAATTTAAAAGTGATCACAATACAAAAAGATAAAAAAGGGGCAATAAGTGGAGTGGTGTACCAAGGCTGACGCGTGTCGTACACAAGTACTTCAACTGGGGCATCAACCAGCTCCCACAAATTGCCTGACATTTATAATAAACACTCCAAACATGAATAAAATCTAACCAATCAGTGAAGTTCCCAATACTGACACCTAATTGGAGGAAGGCTGCCACATGATCAAATGGGCATGACCACCCCAACACTATAAACCAATCGGAATCACTGCTGAAAAAACTTCCTAGGTCAATGATGACCATAGAATGACTAAGCAGGAAGTGAACCCAGCAGCGGCCTATCGGAACTTCCAAAAAGCCTGCGAAAATCGGGAGGAGGAGAGGACTGCGGTGGTAAACACGCACATGTCCACTCGTACGTCCCCATTGATGGAACATGGGCCCTGAATGTACAATGGGATGTGTACTGTCTGCACAGAAAGTCATTTTCTGGAATCCATATTGCTCCACTATCTTCCCGTAAGACATGGGCCAAACATGAAAGCACCCTAGCTGCAGCGGAGAAACTACGTCTAAAATGAACATGAACTGGCAAACATTATCCATTTAGTTGCGGTCACTGAAGCTACGGCACGCATGAAAGCCTCTGGGCATGCGCAGACCAGATATCGTCCGCCGTTGTGTAACGGCATGACGCACATCTGACGCCATGACGATCGCGCGGCCCTAAATGACAGGGATAAACGCTCATGCAGAGACGCTGCAATATAACATGCAATGTGCCTGAATGACGCTTCAGGAAACATCTCCATAAGTGGGAATGGGCGACAGCGCTGGCGCCATCTTGTGGAAGGAAACGCAATCGCCCAGTCCACATAAAAAGAGCCAAAGCTGAATAGAAATAAAAAATGCAAATCAATAAGACGAGTGCCAGTAAATGAATACCGACAACTGTCCTACAAAACTATCAGGATGTAAATACATGAAATAAAATCGAATAAAAGGGGAAACAAAAAGATGCACATGAATCAGAATGGAAAATTGTCTAAAATCATGGATGACATAGACCCTAAGGGTGGAAAGAAACTGAGAGCTGGATGGATATAGTGAATGAGGAGTAAAAGTGAGGGGGACATTGATAAAAGAGTTGATGTCCCACTCCACATTCGTACCAAAAGGCTCATAAGTGCGTAATTCATATATCCAATATGTTTCAAGGCGGGATACTCCTCTTATACGGGACTCTCCCCTCCAATGAGAAACAAATTGGTCGATCGCCAAAAACTGTGTCCCCTTGGGGTCACGGTCATGGTGATCTAAATAGTGGTGAGGAACACTGTGATTGGTCTTACCACTCTTAATGTTGGATATGTGTTCGCCTACCCTAATGGTGAAGGTCCTACCTGAACGCCCAACATATTGCCTTTTGCACGGGCAGGTCAAAAGATAAACTATATATTGTGTTGCAAATGTAGAAAACACTTAATTTGGTAGACACGTAGTGTGGTTGTTGACTGGAAGGTCTCACTTTTGCATCTGCCACTAATATTGTGCAAACAGACCTTGCACCTGCGACAAGGATAATAGCTTTTACAGTCAGGAAAGAAATAAACCCGTTTAGGGTGTCTATGATGTTGGGTGCAATCTGTCCCTGAATGGACCTAGCACCCCTAAAAAAACAGCTTGTTCCGGCAATACCGATCCAAGGAACCTGTCACTACGGAGAACTCCCCAGTGTCTTTTAAGGATTTCTTTGACTTGTCTGGATTGGACGGAATAGGTGGTAAAAAAGTACCATCTAAATTTGTCATCCTTAGTCCCCTTTGAACCAACCTGTAAAAGTAAATTCCGATCAATCTCCTTGATCCGATCGATTTCAACGTCCAAATCTTTGGGAGCACAGCCCTTTTCGGATAGCTGCCTGTGAAGCAAATTCCCCCACTCTAGTACAGTTCCTCCGCAATCGGAGAAACTGACTGCGAGGAACAGATTTCAACCACTGTGAGTGGTGGCAGCTATCCATAGGGATGTAACCATTATGGTAAGTCGGTTTGAAATAGGTGGTGAACTCCAAATGATGGTCCACCACCTTAATTTCAAGGTCCAAGAAGTGGACCTGAAGTCCCGCCTTCGCCCAATAACAGGGTGCAGGAGACTGAAAATGGAGGCGGGACTCCAGGATCTACCACAATCGTGGACAGGCCATCCCCGCCAGCCGCACAGGACCCCATATGCCCAATCACAGGGCGCCTGATGCCGCGTACACACGATCATTATTCACGGCGGTTAAAAAACCGCCGTGAATAATGACAGGAAAAACGAGGGAACCGTTTGGTTCCCTACACACGGTCGTTTTTCCCATCATTTTTCCCATCATTTTTTCTCTTGACGAGAAAAACGACCATCTGTGGGCTCCGCGGCAGTGTTTCCCTATGGGAAAACTGCCGCGGAAAAAAATGCTGGAAAAAACGATGAGAAAATTTAGAACATGTTCTAATTTTTCTCGTCGTTTTTTATGCCGTTTTTCTCGACGAGAAAAACGACATAAAGCCCACAGACGATCGTTTTTCTCGGCGAAAAAAAAATATGCAGTTTTTCTCGTCGAGAAAAGCGGTCGTGTGTACGCGGCATGAGACTGAACATGGCGGCGGAGCACGGGGACACAGGAAAGTACATTTAGGAGGAGGCAGCCACATACTGGCGGGCGCTCCCTTAAATTTTGCGCCCGGTACCACAGCCATCCGCACCCCCCACACTACGCCACTGCCTACATTACAGGGAGTTGAATAACAGGGACCCTTATTTTCTACAATTTTGTGGCATTGAGATTGTTATGCCCCACTGGAGGGAAAGGGGGAATAATAGGGTCAGGTGCATCTCCCAGAAATGGAATGGATTTATTTATTACAGATTTTCAAAACCAAGGACCTTAATGTAGAACTTGACATTCATTGTTTTATTAGTGATGCTTAGATGTGATCTTGTATTTAAAAAATTTTTTTTTGTATATCTCCATACAGTAGGTTTTTATCCTCCCAGTGATTCTTTTTGATACTGATGGTATAAAAATGGTTTTGATCCATAATTATTTTTTATATACTGTATATCCTGTATGAAACAAATAGTTTTTAACATATCTGAGTTAAATTTTTCACGCTGGATATGTTTAAAATTAATTCATGTACAATCAAGTGTTTTTTTTTTGTTATTTAATTTTTATTATGGTGGTTTAATAGTTGATTTTTATTTTAGTTTTAGAACATTGTTATTCATTTTGTTTTTGTTAGCCCTTTTATGTACTTATTGCTAGTATGTGGTGTACTGGATGCAATAGTGTTTAGGCAGTTAAAGTGCTTGTTTTTATTTAGTATCTTAATGTATTACAATGTATTCATTTATTGCAGGTTTATAAGTAGAAGTCCTTATGTTTTTATGTGTTAGGTCCCTTTCTGTCTGTCAGTTTTTCAGGCAGACCTGATCAGATTGTCCATTCATCCCATGGACTGGCAGGTGTAAACGGCTTGTGTTCATTTACTTTTTTTTACTTTTACTTTTTAATTTACACACACCTACCTCCGATCTGATCTGGTCTGCTAAAAAATAAAACATAAAGGGATCTGTCCTCCTCCATCTAGGTGGATCGGATCGGAGGGCAGTCGGGTGAAAATGGACAGCAGAGTGCATTTACACCCACCCGCCATTGAGCGGGATCTGTCCATGTCCTCTCTCCAGAAACTGAGTGCACATGGATCTGTCATCCGCCCGCTCTGCTCTGATCAGCAGGGGTTTAGTAAATAATTCCCTGCTGATAAAAATGGAGTCTGCCCTGTGTCCTATGGGCCTTATAGTTTAAACCTGTTATGCAGGTATGTGACAGCTCCCGGCTTCAGGGATCTATCCTGCAGGTATTGAGACATTGTATATTTGAGTGATGTTTCCAGCATTGGGCATCCCCCTTGAGGAAGTTGATGCAGATGAAATGCATAGAAGGCAGAGCCTAAAGCTGGGAGCATCCCAGGATTTTGTTTTTTCATTGCCACATTTGCTGTAAACGATGAGGTGCTGATGTTACTGTGCCATGCATGAGTTTTTGTTGAACCCTGTATCCTCTTATTTTTGTGAATATATTGGCTTCTTTTATTTATTAAAGTTGTGTTAGATGATACTACACTATGGGAGTTTTTGTTTTGATATTTACTGGGCTGGGAGTGCTGCTACTGAAAGAGGAGAGTGCTGCACATAAGAAAAAGCTTAATGTGAACATATACAACCTGTATTGGAAACATCTAAAGCAGTGTTTGCCTATTCTTGCATAAAGATAGGCATTCACATCTTGTAAGTGCGTACCTCAAAGAGTGGCCGAGGGCACTTTGGAGTGAAGATTAATTGCTTTATAGGAGTCACATAGTGGTAGAAATCTACTATTGGACTTTGTTATTGGATTTTGTTAGGAGGATTTTTTTTTTATTATTCAGCATTAAAATTAAGATCTATAATATTTTTTGAACAAGGATTATTGTTTTATTAGAATTTTTGTGTAGACTTTGCAATTGACAAACTGCACTGTAATTATTCATAAGAGATAGACTTAGTAGCCCACTTGAATTCAAAAAGAGTTTTTCCTAAGTCTTTAAGATCATGACAACTTGAATACTATCAGCAACCTTGCCAACAACGATCCTGTTATGATAAATCTCTTAGATCTATTGTATGTGGGAAACCACCACAATTTTAATAGCTCTAAAACAAATCCCTTTTGGGAAACAAAGTCCAATGTATATTGCCCATCAAATCAAAACCTTTTTGAAATAAATACAAATGATGATACCACTTTCATTGCTAACTGGTCAATGCACAAAACAACTGATCACATATTTTATATTCAGCTTTCCCCAAGACTGTAAAAAGCACATACCGTATATACTCGAGTATAAGCCAAGTTTTTCAGCACATTTTTTTGTACTGAAAATGCCCCCCTCGGCTTATACTCGAGTCTGTGTCCATCTTCAACTTTGTGCGCCTGTTCCCAGCCATCCAAACTTGACACACATGTAGCCCCACGCCTCATCTACAAGTGTGCAAAGTTTGTTGTCCAGGGGACCTACGATTTTTTAAAGCCGGGCACCCCTTCCATAGACTCCCATGTTAAATGTCAGTCTAGTCACACAGCGCTGGAGATCAGGTAGGGAGATTGGGCACAGTGAGGCATGGGCACAGTGAGGCATGGGCACAGTGAGGCATGGACACAGTGAGGCATGGACACAGTGAGGCATGGGCACAGTGACAGTGAGGCATGGGCACAGTGAGGCATGGGCACAGTAAGGCACAGTGAGGCATGGACACAGTGAGGCATGCACATGGACACAGTGAGGCAAAGTGAGGCACAGTGAGGCATGCAGATGGACACCCTAGGCTTATACTCGAGTCAATACGGTTTCCCATTTTTTTGTTGTAAAATTAGGTGCCTCGGCTTATATTCGGGTCTGCTTATACTTGAGTATATATGGTAATCTACTTATTGAACAAATAACAAAGGATTACAATCATCACAATTTAGAACATACAGTAACCACAGTCCTCATTTACATCTGTCGCAAAACTAGAACAACTACATTCTGAAATTAACCTGTGCTTGATCAATATGGCCAAAAATTCCTTGAGATGCTCCCAATATTTTTGATATGGGGAAATAAACCAGGATTCCTTCAAGCCAACAAGCTCAACACTAGGGCATACTGTACCTTCATATTATGCCCACATTTAGACTAAATAATGGTACATTATCTCAGATTCTGAGACTTATCCCAAAATGGTTTAGACAGAAATCTCTCTACTAATAGAGTACACATGGGCATTTTTTTTAAAGATCTCCATATCCCCACATTGGACCAACAACATGGAAAAATAACTACAGTAGATGTTTATTACAAACAAATTCTAATGTTCTGGCTTAACATTTTGCTACTTAAAATATCTACGAGGCAGTAACTTCCTGTTGAGAACAACAGGGCCTTCATTTGGATTTTACCAAAACCTGGTAAAGATTCCATGGATGTGGATGCGGTCAATAATATGCCAATTTCTCCAATTTATTCAAGATTGTAACAAAAACTTTAGCATTGCAAAATGCTTTCATTTCTGTAGCACCGCAGCTACTGTGACCAGGCTGGTTTTATCTTTAACCAACAGGCACCAGATAAAATCCCACAGAGCACTGATATTTTGTTTTGTTGTGGGAAGATTTATTTTACAAACTTGAAGCCATGGGATTTGCTTCTCATTTTATTCAAATACTTCAGACATTCTATGGCTCTCCAATCGCACAAATTTCAATTAAATTCTGCAAATTTCTAGCTAAAGAAATTCAGAGAGGTACCCGACAGCATTGTCCCTTGTTACCATTATTGCTTGTGGTGGCAATTGGAGCCCATTGCTCTAATCCTGATAATATGGGTATAAAACATGGTCAGGAAGAACACAAATGTATGCTCTTTGCAGATGATGTTCCGATGTTCATATCTTACCCTCCTATGACAATTCCTAACTTGCTCAAATTGCTTCCTTTTGTAGCATCTACATCCAGCCTTGTGGTTAATAAAAATAAATTGCCAGCCCTCAACAATAGCTTACCACCTGCAACAGTTATGCATTGCCTCTTCACTGCTTTATTTAACCCTGTAAATGCTGCACCACCACACCACAATCATGTGCATTGCAAGAGGTTGCAGGGCTCCTTCATAGACTAGCAAATGTTGCTCTCATTAGCTGTATTGCCTGCCAAATGTGACATACTAACAAAGCACAGCATTGCGGAAGTGGCAGGTATACAGGCCTGAGCGGTTGAATGTTTTTATTCAGGTGGATGGCAAGACTACAGTTCAAACAAAACAAAAATCTCCTGCGCTCTCGGTGTATCTTCAAAACATAGGTGGCGTGGTTCTGTCTAGAGGCAAAGTCTATAGTCTTGCAGCCCTCCTCAGAACAATGGGTGTTCATATGGCTAGAAAAAGAAAGAAAACAGGAGGGCGCACCGACCTAGTGTATTACCACTTACAGGTTTATTAAAATGTAAATAAAAAGCAATAGTCCTACTCACAGACAAAGCTTAAATACAAGCTTATCGGACAAGATGGCTGGAAATCTTGGCATTCACCGACAGGACTTGACAACAGAAAGGGTCGGACGATACCCCAAAAACATCCAGATGGCTTACATTTCAGGGGTGCACCCCTTTCATCAGAGCCTAAATGGTCCGTAAAAAGCTATCAACATGTGCTCTGTTATATATGTGTGTGCCCATGTGAAGAAAGCCCCAGCTCAGGTGGAGAGCAATTAGCAAGCCCCACCCCCTAGTGCTGGCTCGCTCCACCCATATGGATGGGGCTTAGACCAGCCCACCCCATAGGCAGCTGCTGATTGGCAGGTCATGGTGCCTAAGGGAGGAGAGAGGGTGAGGTGGGAGGAAGAGAGAGGGGAGGGGATAGAAAGGAAAAGGGGAAGAAAAAGGGGAGGAGAAAGGAGAGAAAGAGGGAAGGGACTAGGGAAGGGACTGGGGAGGGGAAAGGAGTAGGGAAGGGGGGGAGAAAAAAGAAAAAAAAAAAAAGGAAAAGAGGAAGGGACCATCAAACTACCCTCTAGTGTTGCTGCCTATTGCTGGTGGACACTATGCGCATGCCGGCCACAGCTAACAATGGCAATCACCTCTAGTGGGCAGAAGTGATTACAGTTCAACCACCTGGTTTTACAGTCCCCTGGCCACACATTCGAATAAACCCTAAATGGCTTTGTTTATTAACAATGCCTTGTGCGCATCATTTCAGCAGGCCATTTCAGCAGGCCATGTATAAGCAAAGTCACATATCACCAGGGTATTGCAGATAAGCTAAACTCATTCCTATTTTTACTGGGAACATTTTTGTTTTTTTTTCCTTTTAAACCTAGCAGTAGGCATGAGCTCGGTGTTCGAGTCGAACATAGGTTCGACTCGAACATCGGCTGTTCGCGCGTTCGGCGAACAACGAACGATTTGGGCAGTTCGCGCCAAATTAGAGTGACGCGAACGGCCCACAATACACTGCGCCATTGCAGTGTAATCCCAGCGCTGTGATTGGCCAAGCATGCACTGTGACCCTGCATGCTTGGCCAATCACAGCGCCGGCAGCGAGGAGAGCAATGATTGGCCACAGGCAGGATGCCTGTGGCCAATTATAGCTGAGGGGGTTTAGTACAAACCCCACACTATAAAAGGCCGCCAGCGCGACGGCCTCGTGTAGTGTGTTTCGGAGCAGGGAAAGTGAAGGATAGGCAGGGACAGTGTCAAATCCATTCTTTTCTAAACCTTGTGTGTAGGGACAGAGAAGGATAGGCAGGGAGAGTGTCAGTGTCATATTCTTTGCTAAACCTTGTGTGCAGGGAGAGAGAAGGATAGGCAGGGAGAGTGTCAGTGTCATATACTTTGATAAACCTTGTGTGCAGGGAGAGAGAAGGATAGGCAGGGGACAGTGTCAGTGTCATTGTTGCTAAGCCTCCTGCACATTATACACCTGAACTTAGCCTGTATCGCTGCTTTTTCCTGGTGTGTTACACCAACAGGATTTTGCGGCACTTACAGCGGGCGGAGTGTGCCTCCTGACCATATTACACCTGAACTTAGCCTGTATTGCTGCTTTTTCCTGGTGAGTTACACCAACAGGATTTTGCGGCACTTACAGCGGGCGGAGTGTGCCTCCTGACCATATTACACCTGAACTTAGCCTGTATTGCTGCTTTTTCCTGGTGTGTTACACCAACAGGATTTTGCGGCACTTACAGCGGGCGGAGTGTGCCTCCTGACCATATTACACCTGAACTTAGCCTGTATTGCTGCTTTTTCCTGGTGTGTTACACCAACAGGATTTTGCGGCACTTACAGCGGGCGGAGTGTGCCTCCTGACCATATTACACCTGAACTTAGCCTGTATTGCTGCTTTCTTTCTCGTACATCACGGGACACAGAGCGACATAGTCATTACTAATGGGTTATATAGATACCGTCAGGTGCTGGCACTGGCAACTTCCAAAACCGGAAGTACCCTCCCCTATATAAGCCCCTCCCATCCGGGAGCACCTCAGTTTTTTGCCAGTGTCTAAGGTGTTGGCCAAGAAGAAACATGTGTTTTTCACTGAGCTTGCGTACAGGTTCTTTTGGGCCTCAGTAAGCTATTCCGGATCCGACCAAAAAAGCTTCATAGCTAAACGGTCGGTACCCGGGCCTTGCAGAGAAGAGCAAGGTTTTGCCTGTAATGCTTCTCTTAGGAGAGCTGGACCCTGGGATCCAGAGCTCTGGTCATACCCACGACCAAGATGTTTTCTGTGCAGGGTGCTATACAGGTCCAGGGGAGTGGAATCCTTGGGAACCCGGTCCCTGAAGGTTTGATTACAATGCCTGCCGTGATAGGTGAAGTTTGGGCTTTTGTGGACCAAACAAAGTCCTGCGGCGGGGAACAGGTAAGTGGGGGCCCCCAGGAACTTGGTTCTATTGGGGGACCCCCAAGCCTAATTTGTCTTTCTGTCTGTTACCTAATGGTATTCCCGCAAAATTCTGTGCATGCCTGTAACTACTAAAAAAATGTAATAATTTTTAATGGTGGTCAAGAAAAAAAAAAAAATTTTTTTATATATATTTAAGATATTAGGCTGCGGTACCTGTGTTTGTCCACTAGAGGCCGCTGTGGAATGTTTTCTTGTCATGTGGACTAGTTTCTTCTCAGCAGAGCAAGTCCAGGCAGATGGTGAGTTCTCTTATGGGAAACTGCTTCCTCTGCCATGTTGCAATGCTCGTCCATCCCCCGGCCTGCGGCAAAGAGGGGCCCTGGCTCTTGTCCCTAGTCTCCATTTTTCAAAATTAGCACCGAAGGCGCACGTGGCCGCGCGCGTGCGCGTGCACGCGCCTCTATATATAGAGGTGAGCCAGGAAAGGGGGCGGAGCCTGGGGGATGACGCTCTGTGTGCGCCGCAGCGCTTCTGCGCATGTGCGGGCGTCCCAGCATGTAAAAACCACAGTTTTGTGTGGTGAGCTGGCTATGAAGTACAGAGACAGAGCTGGCAACATTTAAAAAAAGGGCATACAGCAAGCGGTTGATACAGGCATCCCCTAGAAAGGCACATTAGTAGACACCAACTGTGATATAGCAGCAATTGTGCTAGACTATTCTCAGTAAAAGTGGTGTATTACGGCTGGAATACCTCAGCTTTAGGCTTAGGAATATGCCGTCCAGAAGCTCCGGAACTGAATCTTCCAGGAAGCGAAGGGGGTCTCATCGGGCTCGGAGGATCTTGGGCATACTTCTGCTGCACCAGTCTCCCCTGAAGTTCAGAGGTAAGTGACCGTAGAGACCCCGCAGGGGTACTTGGTACTGTGGCTGTCCTCAGTTCACCTGCTCCTGTGTATGTAACAGAGGAGGTTTTTTCCTCAGCTCTGGGAGGATTAGAGAGAGATTGTCAACATTTATCGCTGCCTCCCTGTCAGGGAAAGCACGCCCGATCTCCGTCTCCTCCTTCAGAGTGCCTGTTAGCAGAGCAACAGTCCCATACAGGGATCGACCTGCCTGAAGGGGATCAGGATGAGGTTGATTCTGTTATAGAGGAATCAACAGTGGGGGAACCTTTTCTCAGCATCTCAAGCTGAAAGATTATGGGTTCAGTCTCTGACTAACATGGTCCGATCAGCATTTAAAAATGCACCTTGCGGAACCATCAACCACTACTGTATCCTCGTTGGGGTCGCTAGAAGCCCCCAGACTGTTTGTTCTTTTCCACTTCACCCTTTACTGAAAGGGCTCATTTACCAGGATTGGGAACGTCCTGAGAAAATATTTATTCCCCCAAGAGATTTCCGGTGGTCTATCCCATGGAGGATAAGTTCATCAAAAAAAAAAATGGAAGGTCCCTACAGTGGACGCAGCCATCTCTTGTATGTATAAATCACTGACATGTCCAGTGGATAATGTCCAAATGTTCAAGAACCCAATAGATAAAAGATTGGAGTCCTTATGAAAATCTGCTTGGTGATACAACCAGCAGTAGCAGCTATTGGGGTCTGCTAAGCAGTGAAGGATCAGTTGAAACAGGTCTTGAGGGACTTGACAGATCAGCAGGCTTTGCCCTAGCTGATCTACCTAGAGCCTTAGGCTTTGCGGTTGACGCCATAGAGGATTCAGTCCATCAGGCCTCCCGCCTTACGCTGTCTATAGTACATATGCGTAGGCTCCTATGGCTCAAAAACTGGTCTGCTGAAGCTCCCTGTAAAGAATGGCTGGTTAGCGTCCCATTTCAGGGTGAACGCTTATTCAGGGAAAACCTGGACAAATATATCCAGAAAATTTCCAGCGGTAAAAATACGCTCTTGCCGGTTAAAAACAGAGTTAGAGGTCCCTCTTTAAGAGGCCTGCTTCTCCAGTCCCTGGGGCATCGGCTGTGTAACAGTTCCGACGGCCTCCTCGGTCAATTCCCGGGGGTAAAAAACAGGGACAGTAGCAGGGTAATGAGAAACCCTGGGTCAGGGGAGGTACAAAACCTCCCCCAAAGTTAAATTCATTGAAGCCCCCACTCAGTCGGGTGGGGGGAGGACTCCAGTTGTTCGCAAGAGACCTGGCGGGACACGATCAAGACAGATAGGTGCTCTCCGCAGTAGGTTTGGGATACAGTTTGGAGTTAAAAGACTCTCCTCCTTCCCATTTTTGAGGTCAAACGTGCCAAGGGATCCCCGGAAGAGAGAGTCCCTCCTGTTGGCACTAGAACAACTATTGCTCCAAGGAGTAATTATGGAGGTTCCCCTGGAAGAATGAGGGTTCGGGTTTTACTCAAACCTCTTTACAGTCCCGAAGCAAACGCGGACGGGAGGCCCATATTAATTCTAAAAGGGCTATACAAATTCCTGTATATCAGGACTTTCCGATGGAGTCGATCCGATCAGTGGCCACTGCCCTACAAGGGGGGGATTGGTTAGCCGCGATCGACATCAAAGATGCTTATTTGCACATTCCCATCTTTCCAGTCCACCAAAAATTTCTACGCTTTGCAGTAGAAGGGCGCCATTTTCAGTTCAGAGCCTTACCCTTCGGTTTGGCCACAGCACCACGAGTGTTTACAAAAATTCTGGCCCTTTATTGGCCAATCTAAGAACACAAGGTGTAATGATAATGGCATATCTGGATGACTTGTTGCTGATAGACCACTCAGTGAAAAAACTAGACGTGGTCGTTCACAAGACAATCAAGTATCTGGAATCTCACGGTTGGATTATCAACCGAGACAAGTCAGCCCTAAAAACCAGTCAAAAGTCTGGAATACTTGGGGCTAAGGTTGGATTCAGGCCAGAGAAAAATATTCTTGCCTCGAGGAAAGGTGTTGTCTTTGAAAGATTTGATCCACTTAGTGGGTACAAAAAAGACAGCCGTCCATACGCCTGTATATGAGGCTGCTGGGAAAAATGGTGGCATCATTCGAAGCAGTACCCTACGGTCAATTCCATTCAAGGAATTTGCAAGGGGCCATACTGTCAGCCTGGAACAAAAAAGTTCAGGCCCTAGACTTACAATGTCCTTGTCCCCTTCCGTTCGCAAGAGCCTCCGTTGGTGGTTGGTTCCCCAGAATCTGGAAAAAAGGAAATCCTTCAGTCCGATTTCTTGGAAGGTGGTCACTACAGATGCCAGCCTTATAGGCTGGGGAGCAGTACTGGAGCAATAGTCTCTCCAGGGCAGATGGTCGGATGCAGAAAAGGCCCTGCCCATCAATCTCTTAGAGATACGAGCAGCCCGGTATGCCCTAGTAGCATGGACATCCAAACTCCAAGGGTCCCCTGTCAGAATTCAATCAGACAATGCCACAGCAGTGGCATATATCAATCATCAGGGGGGCACCAGGAGTCGTGCAGCCCAGAGGGAAGTAAATTACATCCTGAAATGGGCAGAAAAATATGTCCCAGCCATATCTGCGGTATTCATTCCAGGAGTGGAGAATTGGAAGGCGGACTTTCTAAGTCGCCAGCAATTAGGCCCAGAGGAAGGGTCCCTTCACCCCGAGGTTTTCTGGACAATATGTCAGCGGTGGGGAACATCGGATGTAGATCTTCTAGCATCCAGATTCAACGCAAAGGGGGACAGGTTTGTCTCTCGGACAAGGGATCCCCTAGCTTGCGGCTCGGATGCCCTAGTGTTCCCTTGGGATCAGTTCAAGCTGATATATGCATTCACACCGCCACAATGGTTACCTCGATTACTCCGCAGAATCAGGGTAGAAAAGAAACCAGTGATTCCGGTGGCTCCAGCGTGGCCCCGAAGAGCGTGGTACGCGGAGATTGTAAAATTTCAGTGGGGAGTCCTTGGACTCTCCCACGTCGTCCGGACCTGCTTTCGCAAGGACCGATATACCACCCTTCCTTACCAGCCCTAGGTTTGACGGCCTGGCTATTGAAGCCCACATTCTAAAAAAGAGAGGGCTCTCTAATGCTGTGGTATCTACTAGAGGTCGACCGATATATCGGCTGGCCGATATATCGGCCGATATTTAGGCATTTTTGATAAATCGGCTTTGGCCGATTAATATCAAAACTGGCCGATATTATTCACTGGCTGCACTTCCTCCCCCCTCCTCCTCCCTCCTCCACACTTCTCCACACTCAGCAGCATCAAGCGCCGTGCTGTGTGTGTGTGTGTGAAACTGAAAGTAAGAGGAGAGAGAGAGGATGTGTCAGCTTGATGTCGGGGGTGGTCGGGACCCAGCAGATATTACACCAGCCAATGGGATGGTATCTGGGCGGGCCACTACGTCTAAAGCAGCCCAATCATTGGCTGGTGTAATTTAGCTGCTGGCCCGCCCACCCCCACATCGAGCTCAATTCTAACAGCTCTCTCTCTCTCTCTCTCTCCTCTCTGTCAGTTTCACACATTACACTCGGCTTAGTGTGAAACCTGCCAGTGCCCCAAGCCAGTGCCATCTGTCAGTGCCCAAGCCAGTGCCATCTGTCAGTGCCCCCAGCCAGTGCCCCAGCCAGTGCCATCTGTCAGTGCCATCTGTCAGTGCCCCCAGCCAGTGCCATCTGTCAGTGCCCCAGCCAGTGCCATCTGTCAGTGCCCCCAGCCAGTGCCATCTGTCAGTGCCCCCAGCCAGTGCCATCTGTCAGTGCCCCCAGCCAGTGCCATCTGTCAGTGCCCCCAGCCAGTGCCATCTGTCAGTGCCCCCAGCCAGTGCCCCAGCCAGTACCCCCAGCCAGTGCCATCTGTCAGTGCCCCCAGCCAGTGCCATCTGTCAGTGCCCCCAGCCAGTGCCCCAGCCAGTGCCCCCAGCCAGTGCCCCAGCCAGTGCCCCAGCCAGTGCCCCCAGCCAGTGCCATCTGTCAGTGCCCCCAGACAGTGCCATCTGTCAGTGCCCCCAGCCAGTGCCAATCAGTGCCACCGCCAATCGGTGCCATCTGTTAGTGCCACCAGCCAGTGCCAATCAGTGCCACCCAAATCAGTGCCCCCAGCCAGTGCCATCTGTCAGTGCCCCCAGCCAGTGCCATCTGTCAGTGCCCCCAGCCAGTGCCATCTGTCAGTGCCCCCAGCCAGTGCCATCTGTCAGTGCCCAAGCCAGTGCCCCAGCCAGTGCCCCAGCCAGTGCCCCCAGCCAGTGCCATCTGTCAGTGCCCCCAGCCAGTGCCATCTGTCAGTGCCCCCAGCCAGTGCCATCTGTCAGTGCCCCCAGCCAGTGCCAATCAGTGCCACCGCCAATCGGTGCCATCTGTTAGTGCCACCAGCCAGTGCCAATCAGTGTCACCCAAATCAGTGCCCCCAGCCAGTGCCATCTGTCAGTGCCCAAGCCAGTGCCCCCAGCCAGTGCCATCTGTCAGTGCCCCCAGCCAGTGCCATCTGTCAGTGCCCCCAGCCAGTGCCATCTGTCAGTGCCACCAGCCAGTGTCAATCAGTGCCACCAGCCAGTGTCAATCAGTGTCACCGCCAATCGGTGCCATCTGTCAGTGCCACCAGCCAGTGTCAATCAGGGCCATCTGTCAGTGCCACCCAAATCAGTGCCACCGCCAATCGGTGCCATCTATCAGTGCCACAGCCAGTGCCATCTGTCAGTGCCCCCAGCCAGTACCAATCAGTGCCACCAGCCAGTGCCATCTGTCAGTGCCACAAGCCAGTGCCAATCGGTGCCATCTGTCAGTGCCACCGCCAATCAGTGCCATCTGTCAGTGCCACCGCCAATCAGTGCCATCTGTCAGTGCCACCAGCCAGTGCCAACCAGTGTCACACGCCAGTGCCACCCAGTTCCAAGTGCCACTGCCAATCAGTGCCATCTGTCCGTTCCAAACCAGTGCCCCCTGCTGCCAATCGGTGCCATCTGTCAGTTCCGAACCAGTACCACCTGCCAGTGCCATCTGTCAGTTCCAAACCAGTGCCATCTGTCAGTTCCAAACCAGTGCCACCTGCCAGTGCCAATAGAGCCATCTGTCAGTTCCAAACCAGTACCGCCAGCCAGTGCCACATGCCAGTGCCATCTGTCAGTTCCAAACCAGTGCCATCTGTCAGTTCCAATAGTGCCACCTGCCAGTGCCCTCTGTCAGTTCCAAACCAGTGCCACCTGCCAGTTCCAAACCAGTGCCATCTGTACTGAGGACATCAAGTGTGTGCTAGAGTGACAGGAGTAAGCAGGAAGGAATAGAGTGGGTGAGGGTTTTTTTTTTTTTTTTTTTTTTAATTGGCCTAAAATATCGGCCACAAAAATCGGCATCATATATCGGCCATCGGCCGCCCCAATTTCAAAATATCGGCATCGGCATCGGCCAGAGAAAAACCCATATCGGTCGACCTCTAGTATCTACCATGATCAATGCCAGGAAGCCGGTATCCAGGCAGATCTACTATAGAATCTGGAAGGCGTACATCGCGTGGTGTAAGGCCAAGAAATGGCATCCACATAAGTACGTAATAGGTAGGATTCTGGACTTCCTACAGTGGGCTGTAGATAGGAAGCTTGCCTTGAGTACTATCAAGGGTCAGATTTCGGCCTTGTCAATATTTTTTCAAAGGCCCTTGGCTTCGCATTCACTAGTCAAAGCCTTTATACAAGGAGTGATGCGTATTAGTCCTCCGGTTAATATTCCCATATGTCCATGGGATCTAAACTTGGTTCTGTCGGTTCTACAGAAACAACCATTTGAACCATTACAGCATATTTCCTTGGTGCTTCTCACCAGGAAATTGATTTTTCTAGTAGCCATTTGTTCGGCTAAAAGAGTATCGGAATTAGCAGCTATGTCCTGTAAGGAGCCATATCTGGTTATCCATAAGGACAGAGTAGTGTTACGTCCTCATCCAGCCTTTCTTCCTAAGGTGGTATCGAGGTTTCATTTGAACCAAGATGTGGTTCTTCCTTCTTTTTTCCCCAAACCTACTTCGGTAGAGGAAAAGTTATTGCATTCTTTGGATGTAGTAAGAGCAGTTAAAGCTTATCTAAAAGCCACTGCTCAGATTCGCAGAACGGATACTTTGTTTATTCTGCCGGAAGGCCCCAGAAAGGGTCAGGCAGCGTCAAAATCTACTTTAGCCAAGTGGATTCGACAGGTCATTATACAAGCTTATGGCTTGAGAAGGAGACCGCCTCCGTTCAAAGTTAGAGCGCACTCCACGAGAGCAGTTGGAACTTCATGGGCAGTGCATCACCAGGCCTCCCTGGCTCAAATCTGTAAGGCCGCAACATGGTCTTCAGTTCACACGTTTACTAGGTTCTACCAGGTGGACGTTAGAAGTCAGGAGGATGTCGCCTTTGGGCGCAGTGTGTTGCAGGCCGCAAAAGATCCTCATGTCTGATAGCGCTCAGCTTATATATGGTGTATCCCCCCCCTCATTTGGCATTGCTTTAGGACATCCCATTAGTAATGACTATGTCGCTCTGTGTCCCGTGATGTATGAGAAAGAAAATAGGATTTTTATAACAGCTTACCTGTAAAATCCTTTTCTTGGAGTACATCACGGGACACAGAGCTCCCGCCCCTCTTTGGGGACACTTATTGCTTTGCTACAAAACTGAGGTGCTCCCGGATGGGAGGGGCTTATATAGGGGAGGGTACTTCCGGTTTTGGAAGTTGCCAGTGCCAGCACCTGACGGTATCTATATAACCCATTAGTAATGACTATGTCGCTCTGTGTCCCGTGATGTACTCCAAGAAAAGGATTTTACAGGTAAGCTGTTATAAAAATCCTATTTTTTCCTTGTGTGTTACACCAACAGGATTTTGCGGCACTTACAGCGGGCGGAGTGTGCCTCCAGACCATATTACACCTGAACTTAGCCTGTATTGCTGCTTTTTCCTGGTGTGTTACACCAACAGGATTTTGCGGCACTTACAGCGGGCGGAGTGTGCCTCCTGACCATATTACACCTGAACTTAGCCTGTATTGCTGATTTTTCCTGGTGTGTTACACCAACAGGATTTTGCTGCACTTACAGCGGGCGGAGTGTGCCTCCTGACCATATTACACCTGAAGTTAGCCTGTATTGCTGCTTTTTCCTGGTGTGTTACACCAACAGGCATTTGCAGCACCTACAGCAGGCGTAGTGTGATTCCTGCAAAATATACTCCTGAAGCTAGGCCTTATTGCTGGTTTTCCCATTTCCCTGCAGGCCATTAGAATGTCTGGAAGGCAAACAAGGAGAGGCAGACAGTCAGGAGCCAATAAAAGAGGGCAAGAAGGCTCTGTGTCTAGAGACAACAGTGCTGGTCGTGGACGCGGTGCATCACCATCAGCACGTGGCCATGGGACACGCTTGTCCTTCTTTTCGGCAGCTGGACGTGTTGAACCTCATCATGCCGAAGACTTGGTAGAGTGGATGACCAAGCCCTCCTCATCCTCCTCATCCTCTCTCACCCAGGCTCAGGGTACTGGCAAAGCAGCTGCCAAAGCGTCCTCTTCCCTGGTATCAATGTCATCATCAGTCACTCCTTCCCTAGACCAACCATGTCCTCCTGAGGAGTCCCCCGAACTGTTTGAGCACAGTGTTGGGTACATGCTCCAGGAGGATGCCCAGCGTTTCAAAGGGTCTGATGATGATACCCAGCTAGAGGAAGGCAGTAGCGTGAGTGCAGAGAGAGGGGATGCTCAAGAAGGACACCAATCTGGCAGTCATGTTCTAGCAGCTGCAGCATACTGCCAGATTGGCTCCAGTGATGAGGAGGGAGGGGATGATGAGGTCACTGACTCCACGTGGGTGCCTAATAGGAGAGAGGAGGAGGAGGATGAGGAGGAGGCACATCTCCAACGAGGCAGGATGCCCTCGGGGGGCCAGCGTAAGGGCAGCACACCGACGGAATCACACCGCAGAGCTCCGCCTGTGCAGGGCGCTGCCTCTGCCCGTTATTCAAAAAGTTCTTTGGTGTGGGCCTTTATTGAGTCGAAGGCATCAGATCGCAAAGCTGCTGTTTGCAACATATGTCTCAAGCGTATATCGCGTGGCCAAAACATCACCCGCTTGGGCACCACATGCTTGACCAGACATATGTTGACCTGCCATGCAGCTCGTTGGCAAGCCTACCTTAAAGACCCACACCAAAGAACAAAGCGGACCTCTCCTTGCACCGCATCAGCTGGGATCTCCAACCCCACTATACCTTCAGTCCTCTCTGAAACCTGCACTGAGAGGAATGAAGGTGTAGAATTAGGTGTGTCACAGCCAAGTACTTGCGGGCACTCTGCTAGCAGTACACTGACGTCCGATTCTAGCAGGCAAATTTCCCTGCCCCAGCTGCTGGACCGTCGAAAGAAGTTCACTCCCAGCCATCCACATGCCCAGCTGTTGAATGCTAGCTTGGCTAAATTGCTAGCGCTTCAACTGCTGCCTTTTCAGTTGGTAGACTCGGCCCCCTTCCGTGAGTTTGTGCAATGTGCAGTTCCTCAGTGGCAGGTTCCCAAACGCCACTTTTTCTCACGGAAGGCGATTCCGGCTCTCTACCGGCATGTGGAAGGCAATGTCTTGGCCTCGCTGGACAGGGCGGTCAGCGGTAAGGTGCATATTACCGCTGACTCATGGTCCAGCAGGCATGGACAGGGACGTTACCTTTCTTTCACGGCCCATTGGGTCACTCTTTTGGCAGCTGGGAAGGATGCAGGACAAGGTGCAGTAGTGTTGGAGGTTGTTCCACCACCACGTCTCCAAAATGCTACTACTGGTTGTGACACACCTCTGTCCTCCACCCCCTCCTCTTCTTCTTCCTCTGTGGCCTCTTCCTGTGCTTTGTCCTCGGAACCAGCGGTGCTCCGTAGGCGTTCAAGGGGCTACGCAAGTACGCAGGCAAAAAGATGCCATGCCGTGCTTGCGCTGGTGTGTTTGGGGGACAGGAGCCACACTGGGGCAGAGGTTCTGTCTGCTCTGCAGGGGCAGGCCGAGAGGTGGTTGACGCCACGCCAGCTTAAGCCAGGAATGGTAGTTTGCGACAATGGCACCAACCTCCTCTCCGCTCTCCGACAGGGACAACTGACCCATGTGCCCTGTGTGGCTTACATCCTTAACCTGGTGGTGCAGCGGTTCTTGGGCAGGTACCCGGGCTTACACGATGTCCTGAGGCAGGCCAAGAAAGTCTGTGTGCATTTCCGCAGATCTTATAATGCCAGTGCTCGCCTGGCTGAGCTGCAAAAGGGGTTGAACCTGCCCAAGAACCGCCTTATATGTGACATGCCCACCAGGTGGAACTCAACGTTGGCCATTCTGCAGCGGCTGCACACGCAGCAGAGGGCCATCAATGAGTACCTGTGCGACTACGGCACCAGGACAGGGTCAGGGGAGCTTGGGTTTTTTTCACCACGCCAGTGGGGCATGATCAGGGATGCATGCACTGTCCTGGCACCATTTGAGGAGGCCACGAGGATGGTGAGCAGTGACAGTGCATGCATCAGTGACACTGTACCTCTTGTCCACCTGTTGGAACATACGCTGCGTGGAATAATGGACAGGGCACTTGAGGCAGAACAGAGGTAGGAAGAGGAGGACTTCCTTGCCTCTCAAGGCCCCCTTTACCCAGACAGTGTTCCTTCTGTCCCACCCATCGCACAGGAAGAGGAGTAGGAGGAGGAGGAGGAGGATTGTGTCAGCATGGAGGTGGAGCCTGGCACTCAGCATCATCAGCAGCAGTCTTTTAGGGATGATTTACAGTCCCAAGAAACCAGTGGACTTGTACGTGGCTGGGTGGAGGTGGCTGCGGATCATGTCGCCCTTAGTGACCCAGAGGACTCCGGACCGAATGCCTCAGCTAACCTACGCTGCATGGCCTCCCTGATCCTGCAAAGTCTGCGGAAGGATCCTCGTAATCTTCGGATCAAGGAGAGGGACCATTACTGGCTGGCCACTCTCCTTGATCGGTACAAGGGTAAGGTTGCGGACCTTATCTTACCGTCGCAGAGGGAGCAGAGGATGACACAACTCCCGGAGGCCTTGCAGAAAGGTCTGTGCAACGCGTTCCCAGAGACTGGGAGGTTACAAACTCCTGGTCCTGGACAACGAGTTGCTGAGGCTTCGGTCAGTCAAAGAAGGAGCGGTGGTGAAGGTGGCCGTCTGACCGATGCGTTCAGACAATTCTTTAGTCCGCAACCCCAAGGTATGATCGGTTCCAGCAACCATCGTCAGCGTCTGATATACATGGTGCAGGAATACCTAGGGGCAAGGTCAGACTTGGACACCTTCCCCACCGAAAATCCTCTGGCTTACTGGGTCTTGAGGATGGATCACTGGCCAGAGCTTGCACAGTATGCAATTGAGCTACTGGCCTGTCCTGCATCCAGCGTTCTTTCAGAACGCACATTCAGTGCTGCTGGAGGATTTGTCCCGGATCACAGGGTGCGCCTGTCCACCGACTCTGTTGATCGACTGACCTTCATAAAGATGAACCAGTCTTGGATCACCACCAGCTACCAAACACCTGAAGCTGATATAACAGACTAATTTATTTTCAAATGTCACATCCCTTCAAGACTGATGTTGATGCTGAGAGACTGTCCTGTTATGTTGACTGACTATCCTCCTCCTCCTCAGTGATCCGATTGATGATAATCGCATGGAAGAACATTTTTGTTTCTGGGTGCCGCCACCAGTGGCTAAGGCCCAATTTTTCAGCCCCTGTTTAACAGGGGCGTGTTATTACAATTTTTTATGCAATGCTTTGCAGCAGGGCTCATTCCTGCACTCCAACTAGAGTATCTGGGAGAGGTTGCAGTGTCGTGGCACCAGCACCAGTTGCTAAGGCCCAATTTTTCAGCCCCTGTTTAACAGGGGCGTGTAATTACAATTTTTGATGCAATACTTTGCAACAGGGCTCATTGCTGTGCTCCAAGTACAGTATCTGTGAGGGGTTGCAGTGTTGTGGCACCAGTGCCTAAGGCCCAATTTTTATGCCCCTGTTTAACAGGGGCATGTAATTACAATTTTTTATGCAATGGTTTGCAGCAGGGCTCATTCCTGCACTCCAACTAGAGTATCTGGGAGAGGTTGCAGTGTCGTGGCACCAGCACCAGTGGCTAAGGCCCAATTTTTCAGCCCCTGTTTAACAGGGGCGTGTAATTACAATTTTTGATGCAATACTTTGCAACAGGGCTCATTGCTGTGCTCCAAGTACAGTATCTGTGAGGGGTTGCAGTGTTGTGGCACCTGTGCCTAAGGCCCAATTTTTATGCCCTTGTTTAACAGGGGCATGTAATTACAATTTTTTATGCAATGCTTTGCAGCAGGGCTCATTCCTGCACTCCAACTAGAGTATCTGGGAGAGGTTGCAGTGTCATGGCACCAGCACCAGTGGCTAAGGCCCAATTTTTCAGCCCCTGTTTAACAGGGGCGTGTAATTACAATTTTTGATGCAATACTTTGCAACAGGGCTCATTGCTGTGCTCCAAGTACAGTATCTGTGAGGGGTTGCAGTGTTGTGGCACCAGTGCCTAAGGCCCAATTTTTATGCCCCTGTTTAACAGGGGCATGTAATTACAATTCTTGATCTAATAATTCACAGCAGGGCCCATTCCTGCGCCCACCAAGACTAACTGTGAGGCCTTACAGTGTTGTGTCAACACCACCACCACCACCACCACCAAAGGCCCAATTTTTCAGCCCCTGTTCAACAGGGGCATGCAATTACAATTCTTGATCTAATAATTCACAGCAGGGCCCATTCATGCGCCCACCAAGAGTAACTGTGAGGGCTCACAGTGTTGTGGCAACACCAACATGTAAGGGGCAAATTTCAGCTGAGTATATACTGCAGGCCCCTACTTTCAAACATCCAACTTACAAACGACTCCTCCTTGCAAACGGAAGGATACAACAGGAAGTGAGAGGAAATCTACCCCTAGGAAGGGAAATTCTCTCCTGTAAGAGTTAATATGGGAAAAAAGTGTCTCCTCTCCACTGATGCTTTATCCCCAATTCTTGTTTCAATAAAACCCCCAAATTTTCAAAACACATTTGTCATTAGGACGGAAAGTGAGGTGAACTGTTCTGAACAGGTGCACACTGCACAGACAGCAAAACAAATGTTACAGGGGTGATAACCCTTCCCTATGTTTTCCAAAAAGCTTAAAAATAGATTTTTTGTCTGGAGCTACACTTAAACAATGTACCTGTTCAAAATTACAAACAGATTCTACATAAGAACAAACCTACAGTCCCTGTCTTGTATGCACCGCCTGTATACAGAGTATATAGGGCCTTTTTTATTTTGTGTGCGGGGTTCCCCTTAATATCCATACAAGACCCAAAGGGGCTGGTAATGGGCTGGGGTAGGGGGGGGCTGTGATGGGGTAGCTATGCCATTTTTCTTAAATATTTTCATCCATATTACCGGGACCAGGCATTACATTAAAGCCGCAAGCAGTTTTAAATGGCTTTTTTTCCTTTAGAAATGTAATTTTGTGCAGGGACAGTTCTAAACACGGGAAACACGTGGCACTTCACAGGAATACTTTAGACACCCCCCAGGTACGATATTTAAAGGAATATTTGACTTTTTTTTTTCACTTTATGCATCATTAAAATGACTGCTCCCGAAAAACGGCCATTTTTAAAACTTTTTTTTGGACTGATACATGTCTCCTGGTGCAGAACCCGGGTTCCCAAACCCTTTTTAGGACAATAACATGCATATTAGTCGTTATAAATAGCACTTTAGATTTCGAACGTTTGCATCCATTGTATTTAATAGGGTTCTAAAGTTCGTGCGAACTTTCGGTCTGTTCGCGGGTTCTGGTGCGAACCGAACCCGGGGGTGTTCGGCTCATCACTACCTAGCAGTGCCACATGGGGAGATAAGAGCCTTACTTCCATAAGTTAATTGGTAATATGGCCACTGATTCCTACATCCTAACAAGATTTAAACAGAACAATTTAATGTAATTCTGTATGTAATAATTTATCAAAAAATATATACTATTTATTTATATTTACAAGCAGTGTAAGTACTTAAATTTGCCCTGGTAGTGGCACAATAAGTCAATCGGTTCAAGTGCTGCCAGGAAACATGCTGGTAGGAAGATAAAGCAGAATGACAGTGAGGTGGGCACTTCACTGTGCTGCTACTCCTTTCACTGTCCAGTAACTGGCTAAGGTGTGTCAGGAGAAGTGGATTGAATGATGCTGGCCATCAGACTGAGGACATTTAGTGGCAGAAAAAAAAGCACTGCATTTTTATTTTGTAATATCATTTATAATTTTGTTGTATTTGGATAAAAGCCTAGCCTGTATCCCGCATAAATGAGATTTATAGACTTATAAAAAGTAATACCTGCTTTTGCTTTAAATATTTTTATACTTTTTGTGCACAATAAATTCAGGTTTTAGTAAACCCCTGCCAGTTTATTTATTTTTTAGTTAGACTGAGAAAGATGTTTCATGTTTTTTGTGGACTGCTTCAGCAGAGCGATTAGGGATTTTTCCCTCAGTTTTACTAAACAATAATTGACAATGTGCTGCTCCAGATATATTTGTTTTATAAAACCTAGAGCCATGTGCTACCGTTTTGGAAATTCACATTATAATGGAACAATTTCTAATGTCAGCATGACAGCATTTCTTTATGCAAGGTCAGAAATCTGAAAATGGTCATGCTTGCTTTTGCAATTTACTCCTATTATCATTATCAGGATTTCTCTACAAATGATTTCATACTAGTCTTCACTGCAGCTATTGGCAGGATAGGCTAGTTTTAATTGTTCAAATTGCCTTTACTATGCAATTCCTGAATCCAGTCATTTTCATTTTGCCCATACCACGGCTGCACAAACATCATTAAAATTGAACTCTAGCCCCGGATTTCACATCCTAAAGATAGCCCAAAATAATTTATAGAAAACATAAATGCCTTTGTGAATAACACATTAGTCTGAAACTTCTCTTATAAACATTCTGGGAGTTTGCAGTGCTCACCTATCTGTTTATAACAAAATTAAATGAAAATGAAATACAATAAAACACAAAGGGCTCTATGTATAAACATTTTGCTTAGTGAATCTTTCAGCATTTGTGTGAATATTACAAATAATACCCATAATGTTTGTACTATGTGTAAAGGTTGAGTATAATTGTTTTTTGCAAGACATGTGTAACATTCTCTAACATTCAGTCCTAATAGAAAAAAAAAAACATTATAACTATGCAGACACCATAACTATTTTTGCTTAATTTTAGAAATTATCTTTTTTTTTTTACCTTTTTACAAAGTTCTTTCATGTAAACCATGCATCTCTTCTTCCTGATGGGGGATGGGTATCTTAATGCATCTCACACATGCTGGCCATTTGGAGTTACAAGACACTGTGTGGATACAGAGTGTGCCTGCATTCAATAGTCTGTTCAGCCTGAGGCAAGCTGCCAGGGCCATGTGCAAGAAGCAGGCTGTTATTGGTGGCTGAACAGAGTATGGAATTAAGGCATGCTGTGTGTTTGCACAGGGTCCTGAACCTCTGAATGGCCAGCTACAGAATGTATACTAACCGCACAAGCACAGAACATATCAGTTTAGACAAGAAAAAAAGGTGAATAGTGGGATCAACCAAGGACCTCCCCTTAAAATCCATACCAGATCTGAAGTACTTTGTATTAAAATAGAGGTAGGACCCCCACACCATGTTTTGACTTTGTTGTAGGCCCCCCTTAAAATCCATACCTCATCTGAAGGGCCTGGTGTAAATTGTGGGGGGCACACATTTTGTTACACTATCAGGGCAGTCTTTAATATGGTTTGGGCCCTGGGCCCATGCAATTTTTCTCTTTACCCCAACATCTCAAAAAACAGACACTAGGGTTGCCACCTGTCCGGGATTCACCCGGACAGTCCGGATTTTGAATCATGTGTCCGGGTTTCAGTCCACCTGAAACCCGGACACATTATCCAGACAGGAATGTGGCTTGGAACAGGGCATGACAGGAGGGTGAGTGGGCACTATGTGCACCGCATTACTATTCCCTTTGAAGTGCCCAAAGGTGTCTCAGGTCTGTTACAATCCTACAGCGTATACTAAAACGAAAAAAAAATGTACTATGCGCCGCTAAAGTGTTCGGGTTTGGCTTGAAGAAAAATTGGCAACCCTAACAGACACACACATAGAATTAGCTAAAAAAAAAACTTTGCAGACCCCCTTCACAGCAGTCCCACGGTGTCCTCAGTTCCCTTTCATGTCACAGCACTCAATTACATTGCAGCCTCTTGACATCACAGCGCTCCATTACATTGCAGACATTTCCACATTATAGTGCCCCTTATCACATCACAGCGCCCCCATTACATTAGAGTCCCCTTCATGTCATAGTGCCCCTTTACACATTACAGCACCCCAATTACATTGCAGCCATTGTCACATCACACATTCAAATGTATGTATTTTGGCGGCCCACATTTGCGCAGGCACAGCAGCCCATTCATTTGAATGGGCTGCCATGCCTGCGATTCATGCAGAAAAAAAAATGTGCATGCATCATGTAATAGGCTGCACACTAGAGCTGCACGATTCTGGGAAAAATGAGAATCACGATTCTTTTGATTAGAACAAAGATCACGATTCTCGCACGATTCTTTAAAATGGTAAATGAAAAAAAAAAAAAAATTTGCTTGTGTGGTATGTGGGGGGGGGGGGGGGGAGAGGGGGGAGAAGGGAGGACGGACAGCAGCACACATTTTCTTATAGAAACTCACCGCCCGTATGTTGAAATTGTCTCTCCTCTGCTCGCACACAGCCCCGCCTCCTCCTAACCCTGCGCTGTGATAGACAGAACACATCCCAGCATTGGACCCGCATTCTGTCTATCACAGCGTGGGGTCCTAACCTAATGCAGCATTTTAAAATGGCAGTGGCCTTGAAATCCATTCTGCTTTTGCACCATGCGACTTACCTACAGTTCCTGAACACACAATCGCACTGTTTTTAAAAGCGTGGCCTAAACATCTAAAAACTCAGCAAGTTTGCCCATGCAGGAACTGGAGGTAAATCACATGGTGCAAAAGCAGAATGGACAGACAGTGCTGTATTTCACTGTTTGATGGGCATAGGTGTGTGCAGCCTATGACATGATGCATGCACATTTTTTTTTCTGCAGGAAACGCAGGCATGGCAGCCCATTCAAATGAATGGGCTGCTGTGCCTGCGCAAATGTGGGCCACCAAAATGCATACATGTGAACCAGCCAGGCCCAAAATAAGCCCATCAAGCAGTTAAATACAGTAATACAGTTCTTACAGTAATGCCATGTGCTTTAATGCTGTGTGCTCTGTAATAAAAAATACAGCCACAGCCTCACTCAGCCTGGACTGCAGGTCAACGTTTTTAAAATCTCTACACATGGGGAGCCAGGGGAGGAGGAAGAAGCCCTACCTTGTCCTCCTGGCCAGCTCAGCTCCAGTCAATTCTCCACAGTAGTTTCCCTTGACCATCCAGCACTCTGACAGCACTCCACTCCGTAGTCTGAATCCTCCTACCGAGGCCTCTGCTCCTCTGATCATGTTACAGGCAGCAGTGACTGTGCATGCATAGCAAGGGGCGGAGCCAGAACGTCAGTGCAGCTCAAGGCCCCGCCCACCCACAGCTCCCTCCTTGTTAGGGAAAATTCAGCACTGGCACTGCTACACTGTGCACGCTGATGCCGCAGCTGCTTGTGACAGACTGTATGGGGATTGTCAGAGCCGATTATGTGCCGATTTGCGGGCAGTGTGCAGGCTTAAGGGGCAGCTCTGCTTTGGGCCCCAAACAGTGACAGGGCCCTGGGCAGCTGCCCCGTTTTGCCCTGCGGTAAAGACGGCCCTGTACACTATCCTCGTGTTTGTTCACATTCACCTGTCATTTGGGAATCTCCTGCTGACAGTTGAATGTGCTGGGCAGGGATGTGTCACTGGTTGTTAGGAAGCTTCCAAGTGCCAGTTCCCTAACAACCAGTTGTCTTAAACAGGAAACTTTCACATTTAACAGTGGTAGTAATACCACTGCTAAATGTTTGAATTCTTGCTGCAGCTGGAGGCCCAGTTCAGATAGACACCTATTATATTCTATTGGCCATTTACTGAACCTCTCCAACAATGAATGCTCATAATTGTTCTACACAGTGCAGAGATCTCATACTATTCCTTCCTCTTCTATACATTTCTTGCATTAAGGTAAACAATGTTTAGCCATCAGCATCCCTCTTTACCGCGATTTGATTCCTCCGCAGTGTAATAAATGAATAGACCTGCCCCTTCTCATGTTCCCCATCAGGTCCACTCAGCCCTACACCCAGTGAAGGTGACCCCGGTCTATTCATTTATTACACTGCAGAGGAATATAAATCACGTTCCCCATCAGGTCCGCTCAACCAATGACATAGGCGGGGTCTGACGTACGAGGGGGCGGGGTCACCCGTCAGATCATAGGGGTAAGCCCTGGCTTTCCCTGCTTGCGGGGAATAGCCAATGACGTAGGCAGGATCCTGCCTACGTCATTGGCTATTCCCCGGCAAGCGGGGAAAGCTGGGGCTTACCCTATGATGTGACGGGTGACCCCGCCCCCTCGTTCGTCATGGGGGTTACGTGTGGAGTGGAGACTGGAGGAGACTGCAGCGCTGGACATCGGATCACCGCGGGACACTGGATTACATCGCTGGAATGGGTTTTTTATTTTTTGTTTTTTATTTTTAATAAAGGACTTTTCCAACTGTGTCTGTGTGTTTTTTTACAATTTTTTACACTTTCTTTGTGAAATGGTAGGGGTACAATGTACCCCTTTCCAATTCACATGGGGGGGGCTGGATCAGGGGTTCCCCTTTGTTAAAGGGGTCTTCCAGATTCCGATAAGTCCCCCGCCCGCAGACCCCCACAACCACGGGCAAGGGTTGTGGGGATGAGGCCCTTGTCCCCATCAACATGAGGACATAAGGGTCTGGTATGGATATTTGGGGGGAACCCCACGTCATTTTTTTTTTATTTGACGCAGGGTTCTCCTTAATATCCATACCAGACCTGAAGGGCCTGGTAATGGAATTTGGGGGGACCCCCACGCATTTTTTTTTTTTTTTTTTTTATCAATGACTTTTCTCTGTTTTGCTGGGAGCCGACAATTCATTATAGCCGCGAGTGCTTTTAAATGACTTTTTTTCCTTCAGAAATGACACATTGTGCAGGGACAGTTCTAAGCACGGGAAACAAGCGCTGCTTTACAGGCATACTATACACCCCCAACCCCAGGTACAAAATTTTAATAAATATTTCACTTTTATTGTTTCACTTTAAGCATTATTAAAATCACTGCTCCCAAAAAAACGTCAGTTTTTAAAACTTTTTTTTGCAATGATACATGTCCCCTGGGGCAGGACCCAGGTCCCCAAGCACTTTTTATGACAATAACTTGCATATAAGCCTTTAAAATTAGCACTTTAGATTTCTCCCATAGACTTTTACAGGGTGTTCCGCGGCTTTTCGAATTTGCCGCGAACACCCCAAATTGTTCGCTGTCCGGCGAACGGGCGAACAGGCAATGTTCGAGTCGAACATGAGTTTGACTCGAACTCGAAGTTCATCCCTATTTTTCACATACAGCCCATCCATCACTGCCAAGATCCTCTATCATCATCACCCTTAAGGTATGGCATCTGGACCACATTCTTCTCCACATCACAAACAATCTTTTTCCTGCAAAGTTCCTGCCCTGTATTGATCTCTAATAACATCAGAAGAGTGGAAGTACCTGGACACATTTTTTCATATATGCTCCCTGCCATGAAGTCAGTCAGTGAGTGCTGAGTCTAATATAAAAACAGATGATGATATTGATCCCTGCTGCAATTTCTTCCAGCCAATCTTAACATCACAACAGTTCAAAATGCTGATGTGGAGGTTGGAAGGAGGAATCACTCAGCAGACCGAATCTCTCAGAAGTGTCAGTTTTGATTTTTTAACAATGGAGGTATTATTATATTCTTGTTCTTCTTAGCCTGGGGTACTATTTAATAGCAGGCTTAGTTATGTGAAAATGTCACTTTAAAAAAAATATATATTTTAGTAAAGGTGGCTCCTTCTGTAATTAGTTGGTAAGGTTTCATGAGTAAAGCCTTCCTCCATATGGCGCCAATCCCCAAAAAAGTCTTCAAAGGCTTTAATAAATACAGTAACAAAGTAAAGTGAATATCACTCAGCTGCTTTATTACACTAAACCCATACAGTATACAAATATAACTCAATTCAGGCAATGCTGATATAAATCATAGTGTAGACATTCAAAGTGATCCAAATGGGACACAAACGTTATCCAACGTGCGACAAAGTCACAATCAAAGATCCATATACAAATTCTCTAAATAAGTCCAATGGTATGTCATCCTAAAATCTCCACCACCATATGAGCCCTTCAATTGTGTATTTCCCAAATAGTTCACTGCCCTGAGGAAATACACTTACCAGAAGTGCATGCCAATCTAGTTAATGATAAGGCGCCCACAGCGTGTACAGTTTTAACACAGTTGGGATTCATGCTTGCTCCATGTTTTGGGTAGTACTCTTCCTCTTTAGTATTCCCCAGATGAGCATATGCATGCCAAAGAAAAAGCTCACATAGTGTGAAATCATTCAAGCAACTTTATTCAGCAACATTAAAATAATACTAACAAAAGATCAGAAGACAAAGAGCAAAAAGCAAAGGAACAACTATATTGTTGTATTGCTGGAATGGTAGTTAGCAGGGACCGGGAAATCATCCAGCTGATGGCCGCTCAGCTCTTCATTGCTCCCAGCATCAGCACAAGCACGGACACACTACAATGTGATTCAACTGACAGTGTCAGGCTTTGTCCCTATGCTTTTCATCATAGGACACTTTGTCAAGGGTATCTATCATCCCCTTATTACCTGTAATAACATAAATATTTTCAAGGAACAAACATTTCTTCTTTCATTTCATGTGGATCTGATATATATATTTTCACCATAGTTTGGTAAATACAGTGAAACAAAGAATGGTTTTAGTATCAAGAATAAAAGCAATATTGTTGGATGAACGATGTTGAAAAGGTTGATGGGTTCGATGGGTGGGTCCCAAGGCAAAGAATGGGCATAGCTGATCTCAATCTAATTGTTGCTTTATGTGTCTCATGATAGATTATAGTTAGGGATAACAGAGGTGCCTTTGTTTGACAATATGATGGTATAGTATATATGCAGATGTATGCAACACAAATCTCCGCTATTAAGCCCCCATTCACATCAAAGCAATTTGACATGCGATTTGACATGTCAAATTACTGGCCAAATTGCAGCCTATTTCCGGCAACGGCACTGTCCCAATCGGTGCAATGCCGATTTTGTGGCGCCGCACCGATTTCAACTTTTGGCGACTTCAGGGGTGATTTCAATAGACATCTGTGCATGAACACGCACAGATGTCTTTCAAATCATCCCTGAACTCGCAATGAAATGTGGATTTGAAATTGTGCGAGTTCAGCTGAACTCGCACAATTTTAAATTCTCCTCCAATGTGAACGTACACTAACACAAATTCCTGAAATCGTGTAAAATGTGATATAATTTAAACAAAATGGCCTGCATTTTATTTCTTACTCTGTGGGGTTGATTTACTAAAACTGGAGAGTGCAAAATCTGGTGCAGATGTGCATGGTAGCCAATCAGCGTCTAACTTTAGCTTGTACAGTTAAGCTTTGACAATAAAACCTGGAGTTGACTGGTTTATATGCAAAGCTGCACCAGATTTAGAATTTTTAGAAAATCAACCCCTGTGTAACTGTGTTTTTTTTTCATTTTTTTTAATCCATAACACTGAAGAACTTATTATATGCAATTCCACAACAAGTATTTTTAATGAAGCTTTGCTTGAGGCTTTGCAGAAAAACAAACAACTTTTCTTCATCAGATTCTCTTATCACCTAGTATAAGATTTTCTAACAATAAAATGGTTCTTATATACAAGGTAGGAATGAAAAAGGTCAAATCAGTTACTACCAATCAATTATTGAACCAAATTCCTATCTACCAACCTGCACAAATAGCAGTTTTGATTTTGCTTTTTTTAACTTTCACAGCTGGCTAAAATAAAATCTATGTAGGAGGTGGAAGATATTGATTGAAGTGCTTTGCTAAATTGTCAGTATATTACGCAATGTGTGTGTGTATATATAAATCTAACTGTGTATATATATATATATATATATATATATATATATATATATCCAATTACATAGTACATTGATATGCATTTGGAAAAGAAAGGCTAATTAATTGTCAGCTTTTCATATTTAACTTTTAATGTATTTTTTTTTTTTACTGCAAATGCACATTAAAATTGCAAGAGTTAAAGTATATTACTAGAGAATATTCTCTATAAATATTATTGGAACAGATTTGGTGAAAGTACAAGCTCGATGGAAAGCCATATGTTCTTCAAAACACCCTAACTCTCATGCTCACTAAATAGGCAGCCAAATGTCTGTCAGTTTTACTAAAAATGTTCTTTTACAGAAAGGATACAGGTCTCCCTGTTGTTTTCTCTTTTTTCAATGCCAAAAATATCAGTGATCTCAGTAAACATGTGATAGATACACCGGTTAGAGGAGTAAGTTTCCCTAGTACCACATTCTCCCCCACTAATGATGTTGATTGTGATGTGCTGGTAACTACTCCTCTCAGCAAATGTCAGCACTATGCATCCTCTGCGTCAAGCAAATTCAAAACACTGACCTCCTTTATAATGAACGTTGAGATTTCCTCTGTTCCTCACCCTCACTGCCTTCACTGAATCTCTCAGAAGCTGGGCTGTGCATTGTGATCCACTCTGCCTTTTGATTTGCCATTGCAAAAAAGCAAGAATCCAGCTACAGTGGTTTGCTTAAGCCCAACCTTTGTTTCTATATAAAAAATTACCCCCGTCCCCAGGCAACCTTTTAAATTAAAAAAGAGGCTCTGCTTGAAATACCTACCTCCTCTCTGGTGCTATCCTATGCTGGGAGGTCAAAAGATGAAAAGGCCCTGTGAGTCATATGACCAGCCCAAATCTTTTAGAAAATCATAGAAATAATAAAAAATAAATACTGCAAGGACGGCTTCCAGGAGAAGGATGAAAGCATTCAGGGGTGGGAGGGCAAATATTTATAATGAAAATAAATGGAAATAAAGTCTGCAGCCCCTACCTTCCCTCAATTAATGCAGTATTTCACCTGCTCAGTATGAAGTAACTCCCATGCATGTGCACATGAATTACCCCAACATCAGAGCATGCTTGTTACTGCCCCTTCCAGTGGGTTGTTAAGCCAGATCCCACTTCAGGGCTAGCTTCTATATAAGGAAATTAAGGGCGGTCAGAAAGAAAGGCCACTATCCAGAAATACCACTACAAAACCAGGTCCTTGAGACAATAGAGCCAAAGGTAGGTGGTCTATTTCAGGAGCAGGGAAATCAAATTACTCCATATTGCAGCAGTATGTACCCCCCTTACAGGCAGTTCCACTTATGTAATCTAGTTTTTGTAGTCGGGTACTTGGCTGGAGACAGAGAGCAATTTAGGACACTGTTCTACAATGTTCTCTGTGCTCCCAATGGACTTCAGCTTAATGGGTTAGCACTGCCTCACTTCAATCCAGCAGAGGGAGCTGACAAGCAGAAGGAGCTCAAGAGACTGGATGGTTGACAGCATTTCCCTGAATTCAGGACTCTTATATTTCTGATCACTGCGAGGGGAACACAAACTTCAGGACCACACTGTGTACTTCCAACCAATCCATCGTGTGCTTTCCACATCCTGAACCAGGGACCAAATATCTTAAAATCTCAAGGCTTTTAACGTGGGCACAAACATTGTGACCCATGCTCTCACCCTACAAGGACATGACAAGCTTTCACTATGACAAAGTTAGACTATTTGCAGATTCTTTTATCGCACAAGTGCCACCACTGCTCCTCATGCAGAATCTTTCAAGTCCATATGCCAAATAACAAATGTCCAAACTGGAATGTAGCTGCAGTAGCAACAAAACTTTACTCAGGTATAAATCTTCAATGTAAACAGAAATGTTAAACAGGAAACAGTGCTCCAGTAGACATTAAACTTTGCTGCCATGAAGGACACTGGTGTTCACACAGTCTTTGCTTTCAAAAAATTACTCCCTACTGGAGGAAACTCTTTACTCGTAACCCCCTGTCTCAGTCTGGGCAACACCACTCTTATCTTCTCCCACAGTAAAAAATGGTTCCTCTTCACCAGTCATCTCCAGCTCAACAAACACACTCTGTGATGCAGGTTGAGAAATACAACACTCCTGATTGTGCCTGACACCCACAGCAGAGGGAAGATTGTTCCTATGCTGTGCTCCTCCCTAATGTTAGAACTAAATGGAGGAATTTCCCTAGACATCTAGTGGAATAAGTGAGAACTACACAGAAATTTCACTAAGAGAAAACAATAAGCGCCTAACACCCTGTTACATGCTGAGGTGTGCCTCATGAAAGATTTACCCTTACCTCTTCTAGTGCTAACTATGACATTATAGGCTTTCGATCCCTTTCTGTCTCCATGACAATGGATGCTAGAATAGAGAGGTGATTCTCACTAGTGGGGATACAGACAGCTTAAAAAAAACTGACAGAGGATCTAATTCTTCTCCACTCTATCCAAAACTAAAACAAAAAGTTATACATATAATTTACATCTAGCCCTGCTTATTTCATTGACATCTTGCTGCTTTATACATTTAAATATTGAACCTTCTGCAGGATTTCAGCAGCTGTAAAGGGTTAACAGAAAATATACACACATATAACACATATATTCAGTGACAGAGCTTAATACTTGCATAAATACATCAAGTAAAAAAATAGATATTTAATTGACAAGAATTGGCAAAATTAAGTTGTTTAAACCATGTGATCCCATTTCACATATTGTATTTCTGTGTATAAGTACTGTACTTTACAAAACTATGAAAATTATTACATAATTGTTTTTACATTGGTTCAGAGTAAATGAACTTAAAAATAAAGAAAAAAAAATTGCTTGAATAGGGAAATCTGTTGGGAAAAATGCAAACATATGCAACATATATAAACAAAGTGCAGCACTAAATATGTGTAATTACATACACATAAAGTGCAAAGTGCTGTACAATAAAGTGCATTTATCAATATATTTCAAATAAGGAATAATCAAACTGAAGTCCATATAATTAGTCCTATAAAATAAATCCATAAATCCATGCTGAGGATATAGAATCTATGTAGTAAGTATAAGCCAAAAGATATGCACTTTATTGTATAGCACTTTGCACTTTATTTGTATGTAATTACACATGTTCAGCGCTGCACTTTGTTTATATATCTTTTATGTGCCTGGTATCTAGGTATAGTGTAAAGCTGCTGGTTTTTGAGTTCTAAGCGTGGATATACACTTTTTTTCTTTTTTTCTTCTAAACTTATACAACAGTCTGAAAGAAAAATTTCCAGAAACATAATTTATTCATAAGCCATAAAGGCTGTCTATACACTGCACAGCATTGCTGAGAATTACTTTACAAAGTTCAAAATTGCCATTTAATGAGGCCACTACAGTATTTCAGACTGGTAGCTTAGTTCAAATCTGCCAGCTGACCCAACAATATTTTTTCCTTTGATTTATTTTTCTTGGTTCCCTCCAAATAACAACAGCCTAAAAGATGAGTCATACAGGTTGGTATCCCCATGGCTATATGACATTTAGTGTGCAGATACCATGCAATGCCAATAGAAGTCTTTATGCCCCTCGAACCCTTTTGTCAGTATCCCAGGTTGATGGTGATGAATAACACTTTTTCTGCATGAACCTGTGTACAAATGATAGTGTAGGCACTGGGGTATTATACACAAATGACATCTCTTTTAACCATACTAAATAATAACTTTTGCTTTTCTTCTATTCCTCCATGCAAATCCAAGTGATAGCATGACCAGACCCCAAATAATGTTAGAGATGGGGGAAAGCATGGTCTAATACAACAGAAGCAAAGGAAAGAACATATTGTATATGTTTAATTATATTTGATTTTTTAATGCAACATTTAAATGCAACAAGTGCTAAATTAATTCATCTTTAATGTCAAACTAAAAGATACTTTTCTTTTCTTTTTTTATGCTGTTGATTCTCACAAGTTAAAATTGTGCTAATGCTCCTTACTAAATATATACTAAATTACATTAAAGGGACACTAAAGGTTCCCATTTTTTTTTTTAAATAACAAACATGTCATGCTTACCTCCACTGTGCAGCTCGTTTTGCACAGAGTGGCCCCGATCCTGGTCTTCTGGGGTCCCTCGGCGGCTGTCTCGGCTCCTCCCCACAACAGCTAACCCCCTTCATGGGAAGCTCTCTCCCAAGGGGGTTAGCTTGCGGACACGCTCCTGTGATACAGCCGGCGGCTATAGCCGCCGACTGTATCACTCGGCCCCACCCCCCGGTGCGTCATTGATTTGATTGACAGCAGCGGGAGCCAATGGCTGCGCTGCTATCAATCAAACAATACATGAGCCAGAAGCCCGGCCGAGAAGCCAGCGCGTTCACGGTGCGGGACTTTCGAGGGGTCAGGTTAGTATACGGGGGGGCTGGGGGGCTGGGGGGGCGCAAATCCTGAGATGTTTTTTCACATCCAAGGATTAGAATGCATTAAGGTGAAAAAACATGTACCTTAACTTGAAATTTCCAAAGCATGATGAGTGCTATTTTGCAATACCCATAAATTAAAAAAATATTCTGTAATTTATGCTTAAATCTGTCCCGTTATATATGTTTTCTTGAGTTTGTAACTTCTGGACCAGGCATCCAAAGCCTTCATGGTCTGTTTATATTTCCTAGCTCACAAAATAGCAGCAGAGAAATGAAAAATTGATAGCTTTGCATACAGTAGTATAAAGTTACTGGAGGGTTGGGAGTTCATAGTTCTTCTAGATACAATATCCTGGAGAAGTGCACAATGTCTGTACAATAACTTCTAGAAGTAAAAATTGATAGAAAAATAGAGAGTTTCAATCCCATTGTGGAGAAGCTTTCAATGGAAAAAAAGGGTGAATTATTTTTTAACATTATTGTATTAACACAACATTATTCTTTGCTACACAACAGCTTTCTTAGTAGTTAATTTAAGGTGTTTTTATAATTAGCACTATATGAACATGCCTATAAAAAGTAAAGTTCACCCCATTCATTCCATTCATGCATACTTTAAATTTGACTCATTCAAACTCTATTTAGGGACATAAATATTACAATTTCATAGCGATTCTGACTACTGTCAACCAGCTTTTGATTGTAATAAATTATAGATTGAAGCAAGGAAACCTGGCAATAACAGTTGGCAATAAAACCCTTGCTTTAACCTGAGATGTTAAAATGGATATTTTTTTTTTTTTAACAAGCTGGAAATTGTGATGGACAATTTTTGTATTGTTTTATGTATCGACCTGCACATATGTACCTTTTCTTTTTCTAGTTGGAAGCTGAGTGACTGCCATTCTTCCCTTGTTACTGGGGTCTTCAGCTGCCTTAAGCAAGTCTGGGCCTTTGGTGTTGCCGTATCTTTAAGGGGGATAGGGCTACCTCAAGGTAAGAGTGCTTTCAATTTACACTTATACAATATATTTCCTAAGTTGTTAGCTAAGATAGTTAAGTTTTAGTTGCGGAATCACAAGAGGTGTCTGTGTGGCTTTACATGCATTTTCTAATACATGAAACAAAAAAACGTTTTTTTTTGACCCCCTTGCTTACCAAGGCAATTTTGACATATTTCATATTTCCATATAGATGTTAAAATTAGCATTTTTTTAAAGAAAATTACTTAACGTTTTATATTTTCTGAATGTGCCCTGGAGAATAAAATGGTGACAGCTGCAATTTTTTTATGCTGCACCATATTTGCACAGTCATTTTTTAAACACACATTTTTCAAACAAAATACAACATTTATCAAACACAACATAATACCCATTTTTTTTGTAAAATATAAAATATGTTTTTGTGTTGAGTAAATAGACGCCAAACATGTTCAGGTTTAAAATCGTGCACAAAGTAGGGTCTATTATACCCCTGATATCTCCCCTGCCCTTTAAATCATTTAATCAAACACGGATCTGTTTGGTCAGATGTATTCTGGGCTGTACCAGTCAGGGAAAGACAACTCTGAAAGAGAAAGTGACAAAATCCCCATAACTTCTAGCTTCACTAATCACAGATGAGATGGGGGGAACAGATGTTCCTCCATCTTTTCATTGAGAAGCTGGCAAACCACTTGCAGTGGTCCTGGGCTCCCTGATGGAATGGGACAGCCCAGAAACAGTGTCAGGCATCTACAGGAGGGGGGCCCCATCAAAGCACTGTAAAAGTGACCAGGTGGCTGTAAAACTGCTTAGATTTCTCTTACTGGAAAGCAATCACCAGCTCTAAAAAACAATACAGCTGCAGCCATGATTCTAGTAGAACCGCTTGCTGCCCAGGGCTGGGCAGCAAGTGGTTACATAAGAATTTTGAAACAGTTTTCGGATTCAGTTTCAGTTTCCTGGATAACACATGCATTTTTTCTACTGCCACTGTTTAATATATACACAAGTGAGTGCATCCTATTTCATTTGAATTCTTTAAAAAACGGTATTGTATGAAGGCTCTTTTTTCTTTTATCTGTGGCACCTCTCTTCATATGAGGACATCTATGAGGCAGGGACTGATGAGGTTTACTGGAAATACCCATAGGAGTAACAAGAGTGCATTTTGACCTTCTTATGTACTGTATGTAAGAGGCCAATAAAAACTGGTAAGTGCAGATAGAATTGGGGTCACAATGAAATCATATTTTTGGACACGGATGTGTGGAGTGGCACAATATTTACAAATTGAAAGAGTACTTCTTTCAGAGAAATTATGTATTTGCTTGGACTTTTTCATGTAGCACAATTCAGAGCACTGCTGGCAATTTGATTTACGGCACTATATATAATTGGTTTTGCACAATAACATGTTTATGTACATATATTTATGTTATTGTTCAATGTCTTGATTGACAATAGTTGTGAGCACCAATCAGAGCCATTTCAGATAATGGAATTTTTAAGATTTATACTGCTAGCACTGCAATTTCACTTTATTGTTATCAATAGATGCTTAGGGATTAAACATATCCCTGTAGCAGCTTCACTAGGGGTATAAGGTTAGGGAGCACAGGGTTTATCATATTTCTATATACTGTATACAGCCTGGAAGCCTGGAATTACTGAGACCTTAATCTGGTAGTCTATTATTGGGATGCATTTAAAAGAAAAGGCTAAACTTCTAAGAGTTGGCTGCACTTGCAAGATCCAGGAACATTTGGGGAAGGGATCACCGCTCCAGGTGGATGTGTGGAAATGGCACTCTCCTCAAAGTGGAAGCATCAGGTGCAGGCTAAGCATATAGCAATTAGAAGAGGGAAGGTCTGGACAGCCGCACTCCAATAAAAATGCCTTTAATGTGCAAAACAACAACTATGACTAAGCACTGTTGAGTGTGAAACGCGTCAGTTTTTTATCCTGTACCCTGCTGTGGTGTGTACTTTTGTTATTTTGCACAATAAAGGCAATTTTACTGGAGTGCGGCTGTCCAGACCTTCCCTCTTCTAATTGGCTGCACTTGCCATGGAGTATCTAAACAATAGAGTGATGATAGAATAGCGTGGGACCCCTCTATAATGTGTAACCAGATAAAAGTTGACAGCACGCATAGGTTATTGGGGCCTTCCCAATGAAGGCAACTAATTCTACTCCACAACATGGAGCCTTTAAGATTTAATTTATACTCTTAGGTTCTTCCTTAATTTTAATTGGGTAAATTATTTTCCTCAGGGAGCCTGTACCCACAGTTGTATTTTATACTGTTGCAACACCGTGTTCCACTTTTTTGTATTCTATCTATATGTGTGTTTTACTAAAATGCCCATATGCAAATTTTTAATTCCTGAATGGGAAATGGATTTACATTTTTCTTTATATACCCCTTCTTAGATGCCAATTATGTGTTTTAGCAATTCTTTTGATCTAATGTTTTTTGGTAACATAAAGAACAGTACCATCCACCCATATAGAAAACAGCATACAACTTTTTTTTTCCTTCATACTAGCCATATGTCATATACTGGACATAGATTTTCAAATGAAGAGTTCTAAATACTCGAAAGCCCTGTACACATGGCTGGGAATCCCGTCAGAAAAAAAACCGTTGGTTTTCCTGATGGGATTCCTGGCAAGCTTGCCTTGCAAGCCGTGTATACACACGTCCACACAAAAACCCGCCATTCTTTTGAATGGCAAGAACGCGGTGAGGTCATCGACTACGATGAGCCGGCATCTCGTCAAATTCTATTCCATCGCCGCCATCTTGCTACACCCCACACTAACGTTGTATGCTACCGCGCATGCATCAAAGTGTTATCGAGCATGCACGGTTTTCTCCCCTGCAGGTAAGCATACAGACGACCGGTTTTCTCGGCAGGAAACACTCTGGCGGGAATCCTGACGGGAAAATAGAGAGCAGGTTCTCTATTTTTCCCGGGCAGTTTTCCTGTCAGGAAAACTGCTAGGGAGCATACACACGGCCGGAATTCCCGGGCCAAAAGCTCTCCTGGCAGTTTTCCTGCCGGGAAAACCGGTCGTGTGTACGAAGGCTTAAGACTTCCAAACTGGCCACACAGCCCAGCACTCTACGCACTCACATGGTGGCTATTGATGTGCATTCTGTATGAATGTAGTTCCTCCTTAACGTACTTCCAGTGCAGAACCAACTGAATGATCCAACAAATGTCACTTACTGGTCCTCGCAATTTAGAGTGATGGGGAACACTGCCCAGCAATTATCTGGGCAGTTCCCATGTTCAAAGGCTCTACATTTCACTATACGCTACCTATCATTGACACAGATGACATGTTATCTAGTATGCTTAACATTTTAAAGAGTTAAAGGGGTTGTAAACCCTCAAGGTTTTTCACCTTAATGCATTCTATGCATTAAGGTAAAAAACATTCTGTAGTGCAGCAGCCCCCCAGAGCCCCCCTTTTACTTACCTGAAACCGATCTTTCCATCGACGAGAACGAGCCCAGCAGCTCCAGCTGTTGTCTCGGGTCCTCATTTGATAGATTAATAGCAGCACAGGCATTGGCTACCGCTGCTGTCAATCAAATCCAATGACACGGGAGTCCTGCTGTCTGTGTCAATGCATGCTGCAGCAGGACTCGGGAGCGTGTCCGCATGGGTGCCCCCTTGGAATGAGAGTCTCCAAGGGGGCACTCTATTCAGGGACGAGCAAAGAGCACCGCTGAGGGACCCCAGAAGAGGAGTATCGTGGCCACTCTGTGCAAAACCAACTGCACAGAGGAGGTAAGTATACCATGTTTGTTATTTAAAAACAAAAAAACTGAACCTTTGCAACTCCTTTAAGGACGTCAAGTTTGTGTGTGTGTATGGGGGGGGGGCGTGGCAAGTAGATGCATCTACGCAGCAGGCCCACCAGAATATTAAATGGCTCTCTGGCAGTCAAACAGCTACATGCATGACACTATGGAGGAGGCTGTGCAATTTCCACAGAAAATTTATGCACAACAAAAGGACAAAAGATTAATGGCCACTAATATTTATAATAAATAACATAAAAACATGTTGCTCTAAAGTGTTATCCAATTGTATCTAAATAATTTTTAGTGTTAAAACATGTTAGTAGAGTGCTTTAAGCATAAATAGATTATGGGTTTAGTGTTTAGTGACTGAGTTGTTTTTGTAATTTAAACATTGGGTTGATCTTTTTTAACCTAACTATGTAACATATTGCAGTCAAGAAGTAAAAATAACTGTGTTTGGAAGAAAGAAATCTGACCATATTTACTGAAATCTAATTAACACGTGTTCTTAACTACATTTCTCATTTTAGCATGGAATAGAGTGAGTCTGATTAGCAAGCATAAGGTCAGCTAAAATGTATCCTTGCAATGTGTGTTTTCACTCTAGATACATGGCGAATAACAGATCCAGTGGGAGTTGTATTAATTTTAGATGCAACAGGGCCACAGGGGCAGCAGCAGTTCAGAATAGATTAGGTGTTGATGATTTTTCATATGGTGCTTAACAGATGGAAAAATGATCTCTGAAAAACAAAAGGTCTTATTCTAGACTAATGCAGGGAGACCACAAAGATAACAAAGATGATTCTATAAACAGTTAAGGGTGTTGCACACTCTTACTATGTAATAAAAGGTGATTTAAAATATAGACAATGATAAAAGTTCTGATAAGATTTTGTCTAAGCTTAAAGAAATAAAGCTGAAAAAGTGTGCTAACAAGAACATTTCTTGATGCTTAAAGCAACCACAAAAATTTCAACTGTAATTATTAAAAAGTAAATAATAAAAACATCATTCACACCAGTGTCGGAGCCAGAAGATCATGTACTGTAAATACTTTCACATACTTTCAGGAGCATTTAGCCATGGTGTAAATACCAGTGGCAAAAATCTACTAATTCCTGCAGCTGGTATTGACAACTGTGCCCAAATAGCAGATTGTTGGCATTTTCAGCTATTCATGACTATTTGTACAGCCAGTGATTACCTGAAGCAATCGTAGCAGGACGCATGCAGCTATTCGTGACTGTTGTGTGATCTCAGCTGGACTTACTTTGTGTGCATGCAGCCATGATCTTCACAGGAAACCAAAGGCTGTGCAAACAGTCACAAATAACTGCAGTCGCCATCCCTGCAGTCACCAAGTGTACAGACTTGATGCCCGCAACTACCCGAACAGCTGTCAATCCCAGCTGCAATTCATTATAGTAGAGGCCACTAAAATGTATGTCCAAAATATTGTAAGTACCCACAGGTACCTATGTCGATTACTAATTGGATCAATGTGTCCCTATGGAACTCTGAATCTCAAACACAGGCAGTGCATGGGACCTCAATCTTTTCCTTAGTTGAGATTAAGCCTCATCCACTGTCAACACCGGGCCACACCCCTATAATGCATTTATTAGATTCCAGAGCTTCCCAGCAGCCATTTGTCAATGTGTGGAATTTGGGTTATGAAAAAGAGAGACCATTACAGGGTGGCCACACTATTAGATCCCCAATACATTGGTAAAATGGCGTTTAGATGCTGTAAAAAAAAGGCAGCTCTTGAACAGACCGATAACAAAAACTGCTTGATGCACTCTAATTTCCCTAAGCTAAAAGTTATAATCTAAAAAGCAATAAAGAAATTAATATTACAAAAGTAGCTAAAATCTAGACAATTGAAGAGCTTCTTTGTTTGTTAACCGCTTGCCGACCAGCCCCCGTCATCATACTGCGGCAGGTCGGCACGATCCCGCGAGCCGTCGTAGCTGTATGTCGGCTCCTTTAAGCGGGATAGCAGGCCGTGCCTGTTTATAGCGAAAAAAATAAAAACCGCAGAAATGATCAAATACCACTAAAAGAAAGCTCTATTTGTGTGGAAAAAAGGATGTCAACTTTGTTTGGGTACATCGTTGCACGACCGCAAAATTGTCAGTTAAACCGACGCAGTGCCGTATCGCAAAAAATGGCCTGGTCATTGAGCAGCCAAATCTTCTGGGGCTGAAGTGGTTAATGTAGATGTGCACCCAACCACTAAAATCTCATATAAGCCTATTTTTGTTTTATTCTCTTGCTTTCATGAAAATAACAAATGGTGATACGGATATAAATCTCTTTGTTTGGGCATTTTGTGTTGTGGGATGACAACGCGCAGCCCCTGTCTCCCACAACCTCATACCTGTAAATCACCCTGTCACATGCTCTCCCGAAAGATTTCTGGCATATTCCACTGTTGTTAGTATTTTAAAAAAGGCTTGTGAAAAGAAAAAAAAAAACAATTTCAGCCAGAAACTTTAGAAAATACTGTATGCTCAGGAAAACATATTTAGCCTGTTATCAATAAATAACTTATGTAAAAACATGTGTGCTCAAATGGTACCTTCCTTAACCTCCCTGGTGGTATTCCCGAGTCTGGCTCGGGGTGGAATTTCAGTACCATTAGCGTTAACTCCGAGTCTGACTCGGGCTCCATCGCAGTATCCCCGCAACGTTACTTACCTTGTCCCCTGGATCCTGCGATGTCTTCCTGCTGTCTCCTCGCTCGATTCACACAGTGCCCGAGTGCCGCCGAGCTCCGTTCCCTGCGACGTTGCGGCGCACGGGGATGGAGCACGGCGCCAAATTAAAAAAAGTAAAAACACAATACACATACAGTACACTGTAATCTTACAGATTACAGTACTGTATAAAAAAACTACACATCCCCTTTGTCCCTAGTGGTCTTTCCAGTGCCCTGCATGCACTTTTATATTATAAATACATTTTTTTTCTGCCTGGAAACTGGAGATTGTCCATGGCAACCAAAAGTGTCCCTTTATGTCAAAAGTGATTTTAGACCAGCTATAAAACAGCGATAATAAATTAGAATCACTTGCAGAATTGAACGATAGCGTTTTATGGGGAAATTCGTCATCAAACACTAAATCTAATGACAGCGAAAATTCTGCAACTGAGCAAATTTCAGTGTTTTTGATTTGATTACATTATTGAATAATTTTTATTATTATATTATTATTTGTTATAATTATTTATAGTTATTTATTATATTATAATTAGTGATGAGCCGAACACCCCCGGGTTCGGTTCGCACCAGAACCCGCGAACGGACCGAAAGTTCGTACGAACATTAGAACCCTATAAAATACAATGGATGCGAACGTTCGAATTCTAAAGTGCTAATTATAACAACTATTATGCATGTTATTGTCCTAAAAAGGGTTTGGGAACCCGGGTTCTGCACCAGGGGACATGTATCAATGCAAAAAGAAGTTTTAAAAACGGTCGTTTTTCGGGAGCAGTCATTTTAACGATGCATAAAGTGAAAAAAAAAAGTCAAATATTCCTTTAAATATCGTACCTGGGGGGTGTCTAAAGTATGCCTGTGAAGTGCCACGTGTTTCCCGTGTTTAGAACTGTCCCTGCACAAAATTACATTTCTAAAGGAAAAAAAGCCATTTAAAACTGCTTGCGGCTTTAATGTAATGTCTGGTCCCGGTAATATGGATGAAAATCTTTAAGAAAAATGGCATAGCTACCCCATGACCCCCCCCCTACCCCAGCCCATTACCAGCCCCTTTGGGTCTTGTATGGATATTAAGGGGAACCCCGCACATAAAATAAAAAAGGCCCTATATACTCTGAACAGCCGTATACAGGCGGTGCATACAAGACAGGGACTGTAGGTTTGTTCTTATGTAGAATCTGTTTGTAATTTTGAACAGGTACATTGTTTAAGTGTAGCTCCAGCCCAAAAATCTATTTTTAAACTTTTTGGAAAACATAGGTAAGGGTTATCACCCCTGTAACATTTGTTTTGCTGTCTGTGCCCCTGTTCAGAACATTTCACCTCACTTTCCGTCCCAATGACAACTGTTTTTGAAATGTGGTGTTTTTCTTGAAACAAGGATTGCTGATAAAGCATCAGTACAGAGGAGACACCTTTCTCCCATATTAATTCTTACAGGAGAGAATTTTCCTTCCAAGGGGTAGATTTCCTCTCACTTCCTGTTGTCTTCTTGCGTTTGCAAGTAGGAGTCGTTTGTAAGTTGGATGTTTGAAAGTAGGGACCTGCCGTATATACTCTGCAGAAATAGGCCCCTTAGTTGTTGGTGTTGGCACAACACTGTAAGCACTCACAGTTACTCTTGGTTGGTGCTGGAACGCCCTGCTGTCAACTATTATATCAGGAATTTTAATTACATATAATTGTTGAACAGTGGTAGTAAAAATTGGGCCTTTGATGGTGGTGCTGGTGCCACAACACTGTAAGCCCTGACAGTTACTCTTGGTGGGTGCAGCAATGGGCCCTGCTGTGAATTATTAGATCAAGAATTGTAATTGCATGCCCCTGTTGAACAGGGGCTGAAAAATTGGGCCTTTTGTGGTGGTGGTGGTGGTGGTGGTGTTGCCACAACACTGTTAGCCCTCAGAGTTACTCTTGGTGGGTGCAGGAATGGGCCCTGCTGTGAATTATTAGATCAAGAATTGTAATTGCATGCCCCTGTTGAACAGGGGCTGAAAAATTGGGCCTTTCGTGGTGGTGGTGGTGGTGGTGGTGTTGCCACAACACTGTAAGCCCTCAGAGTTACTCTTGGTGGGTGCAGGAATGGGCCCTGCTGTGAATTATTAGATCAAGAATTGTAATTACATGCCCCTTTTGAACAGGGGCTGAAAAATTGGGCCTTTCGTGGTGGTGGTGGTGGTGGCGTTGCCACAACACTGTAAGCCCTCAGAGTTACTCTTGGTGGGTGCAGCAATGGGCCCTGCTGTGAATTATTAGATCAAGAATTGTAATTACATGCCCCTGTTGAACAGGGGCTGAAAAATTGGGCCTTAGGCACTGGTGGCACAACACTACAACCCCTCACAGATACTGTACTTGGAGCACAGCAATGAGCCCTGTTGCAAAGTATTGCTTCAAAAATTGTAATGACACGCCCCTGTTAAACAGGGGCTGAAAAATTGGGCCTTAGGCACTGGTGCCACAACACTCCAACCCCTCACAGATACTGTACTTGGAGCACAGCAATGAGCCCTATGGCAAATTATTGCTAAAAAAATTGTAATTACACGCCCCTGTAAAACAGGGGCTGAAAAATTGGGCCTTAGCCACTGGTGGCGGCACCCATAAACAAAAATGATCTTCCAAGATATCATCATCAATCGTATCATTGAGGACTCGGAGGAGGAGGATAGCCAGTCAACATAACAGCACAGGCACTCAGCATCAGCATCAGTCTTGAAGGGATGTGACATTTTAAAATCAATTAGTCTGTTATATCAGCATCAGGTGTGTGGTAGCTGGTGGTGATCCAAGACTGGTTCATCTTGATGAAAGTCAGTCGATCAACCGAGTCGGTGGACAGGCGCACCCTGTGATCCGTGACAAATCCTCCAGCAGCACTGAATGTGCGTTCCGAAAGAACGCTGGATGCAGGACAGGCCAGTAGCTCAACTGCATACTGTGCAAGCTCTGGCCAGTGATCCATCCTCAAGACCCAGTAAGCCAGAGGATTTTCAGTGGGGAAGGTGTCCAAGTCTGACCTTGCCCCTAGATATTCCTGCACCATGTTTATCAGACGCTGGCGATGGTTGCTGGAACCGATCATACTTTGGGGCTGCGGACTAAAGAATTGTCTGAACGCATCGGTCAGACGGCCACCTTCCCCACCGCTCCTTCTTTGACTGGCCGAAGCCTCAGCAACTCGTTGTCCAGGACCAGGAGTTTGTAACCTCCCAGTCTCTGGGAACGCGTTGCACAGACCTTTCTGCAAGGCCTCCCGGAGTTGTCTCATCCTCTGCTCCCTCTGCGACGGTAACATAAGGTCCGCAATCTTACCCTTGTACCGTGGATCAAGGAGAGTGGCCAGCCAGTAATGGTCCCTCTCCTTGATCCGAAGAATACGAGGATCCTTCCGCAGACTTTGCAGGATCAGGGAGGCCATGCAGCGTAGGTTTGCTGAGGCATTCGCTCCGGAGTCCTCTGGGTCACTAAGGACGATATGATCCGCAGCCACCTCCTCCCAGCCACGTACAAGTCCACTGGTTTCTTGGGACTGTAAATCATCCCTAAAAGACTGCTGCTGATGATGCTGAGTGCCAGCCTCCACCTCCATGCTGACACAATCCTCCTCCTCCTCCTCCTCCTCCTCTTCCTGTGCGATGGGTGGGACAGAAGGAACACTGTCTGGGTAAAGGGGGCCTTGAGAGGCAAGGAAGTCCTCCTCTTCCTGCCTCTGTTCTGCCTCAAGTGCCCTGTCCATTATTCCACGCAGCGTGTGCTCCAACAGGTGGACAAGAGGTACAGTGTCACTGATGCATGCACTGTCACTGCTCACCATCCTCGTGGCCTCCTCAAATGGTGCCAGGACAGTGCATGCATCCCTGATCATGCCCCACTGGCGTGGAGAAAAAAAAACAAGCTCCCCTGACCCTGTCCTGGTGCCGTAGTCGCACAGGTACTCATTGATGGCCCTCTGCTGCGTGTGCACCCGCTGCAGCATGGCCAACGTTGAGTTCCACCTGGTGGGCATGTCACATATAAGGCGGTTCTTGGGCAGGTTCAACTCCTTTTGCAGCTCAGCCAGGCGAGCACTGGCATTATAAGATCTGCGGAAATGCACACAGACTTTCCTGGCCTGCCTCAGGACATCCTGTAAGCCCAGGTACCTGCCCAAGAACCGCTGCACCACCAGGTTAAGGACGTGAGCCACACAGGGCACATGGGTCAGTTGTCCCTGTCGGAGGGCGGAGAGGAGGTTGGTGCCATTGTCGCAAACCACCATTCCTGGCTTAAGCTGGCGTGGCGTCAACCACCTCTCGGCCTGGCCCTGCAGAGCAGACAGGACCTCTGCCCCAGTGTGGCTTCTGTCCCCCAAACACACCAGCGCAAGCACGGCATGGCATCTTTTTGCCTGCGTACTTGCGTAGCCCCTTGAACGGCTACGGAGCACCGCTGGTTCAGAGGATAAACCACAGGAAGAGGCCATGGAGGAAGAAGAAGAGGAGGGGTGGAGGAGAGAGGTGTGTCACAACCAGTAGTAGCATTTTGGAGGTGTGGCGGTGGAACAACCTCCAACACTACTGCACCTTGTCCTGCATCCTTCCCAGCTGCCAAAAGAGTGACCCAATGGGCCGTGAAAGAAAGGTAACGTCCCTGTCCATGCCTGCTGGACCATGAGTCAGCGGTAATATGCACCTTACCGCTGACCGCCCTGTCCAGCGAGGCCAAGACATTGCCTTCCACATGCTGGTAGAGAGCCGAAATAGCCTTCCGTGAGAAAAAGTGGCGTTTGGGAACCTGCCACTGAGGAACCGCACATTGCACAAACTCACGGAAGGGGGCCGAGTCTACCAACTGAAAAGGCAGCAGTTGAAGCGCTAGCAATTTAGCCAAGCTAGCATTCAACCGCTGGGCATGTGGATGGCTGGGAGTGAACTTCTTTCGACGGTCCAGCAGCTGGGGCAGGGAAATTTGCCTGCTAGAATCGGACGTCGGTGAACTGCTAGCAGAGTGGCCGCAACTACTTGGCTGTGACACACCTAATTCTACACCTTCATTCCTCTCAGTGCATGTTTCAGAGAGGACTGAAGTTATAGTGGGGTTGGAGATCCCAGCTGATGCGGTGCAAGGAGAGGTCCGCTTTGTTCTTTGGTGTGGGTCTTTGAGGTAGGCTTGCCAACGAGCTGCATGGCAGGTCAACATATGTCTGGTCAGGCATGTGGTACCCAAGCGGCTGATGTTTTGGCCACGCGATATACGCTTGAGACATATGTTGCAAACAGCAGCTGTGCGATCTGATGCACTAGCCTCAAAAAAGGCCCACACCAAAGAACTTTTTGAATGACGGGCAGAGGCAGCGCCCTGCACAGGCGGAGCTCTGCGGTGTGATTCCGTCGGTGTACTGCCCTTACGCTGGCCACCAAAGGGCATCCTGCCTCGTTGGAGATGTGCCTCCTCCTCATCCTCCTCCTCCTCCTCTCTCCTATTAGGCACCCACGTGGAGTCAGTGACCTCATCATCCCCTCCCTCCTCATCACTGGAGCCAATCTGGCAGTATGCTGCAGCTGCTGGAACATGACTGCCAGATTGGTGTCCTTCTTGAGCATCCCCTCTGTCTGCTCTCACGCTACTGCCTTCCTGTAGCTGGGTTTCATCATCAGACCCTTCGAAACGCTGGGCATCCTCCTGGAGCATGTACCCAACACTGTGCTCAAACAGTTCGGGGGACTCCTCAGGAGGAGGACATGGTGGGTCTAGGGAAGGAGTGACTGATGATGAGTCTGACATTGATACCAGGGAAGAGGACGCTTTGGCAGCTGCTTTGCCAGTACCCTGAGCCTGGGTGAGAGAGGATGAGGAGGAGGAGGAGGGCTTGGTCATCCACTCTACCAAGTCTTCGGCATGATGTGGCTCAACATGTCCAGCTGCCGAAAACAAGGACAAGCGTGTCCCATGGCCATGTGCTGATGACAATGCACCGCGTCCACGACCAGCACTGTTGCCCCCAGACACAGAGCCTGCTTGCCCTTTTTTATTGCCTCCTGACTGTCTGCCTCTCCTTGTTTGCCTTCCAGACATTCTAATAGATGGCCTGCAGGGAGATGGGAAAAAAGCAATAAGGGCTACCTTCAGGTGTCCTTCTCTGTCCCTTTACTTAAGGATTTCTAAATATGGTTGAGGATGATTGCTTTTGCACAGAATAGCACAACGACAATTTCCCTGACTGTCCAAAAAACAAGGATTTCAAAGATGGTTGATGAGGAATGCTTTAGCACACTATAGCACAAGGAGAATTTCCCTCACTGTCCTTCCCTGTCCCTAGAAACAAGGATTATCACAGTGAAAGAAACTGACACTCTTCCTACCTATAGTTTTCTGTCCCTAGAAAAAATGTTTTTTTAAAGCTGATTGATGATCAATGCTTTAGCACACTATAGCACAAGTAGAATTTCCCTCACTGTCCTTCCCTGTCCCTAGAAACAAGGATTATCACAGTGAAAGAAACTGACACTCTTCCTACCTATAGTTTTCTGTCCCTAGAAAAAATGTTTTTTTAAAGCTGATTGATGATCAATGCTTTAGCACACTATAGCACAAGTAGAATTTCCCTCACTGTCCTTCCCTGTCCCTACAAACAAGGATTATCACAGTGAAAGAAACTGACGCTCTTCCTACCTATAGTTTTCTGTCCCTAGAAAAAATGTTTTTTTAAAGCTGATTGATGATCAATGCTTTAGCACACTATAGCACAAGTAGAATTTCCCTCACTGTCCTTCCCTGTCCCTAGAAACAAGGATTATCACAGTGAAAGAAACTGACACTCTTCCTACCTATAGTTTTCTGTCCCTAGAAAAAAGGTTTTTTTAAAGCTGATTGATGATCAATGCTTTAGCACACTATAGCACAAGTAGAATTTCCCTCACTGTCCTTCCCTGTCCCTAGAAACAAGGATTATCACAGTGAAAGAAACTGACACTCTTCCTACCTATAGTTTTCTGTCCCTAGAAAAAATGTTTTTTTAAAGCTGATTGATGATCAATGCTTTAGCACACTATAGCACAAGTAGAATTTCCCTCACTGTCCTTCCCTGTCCCTAGAAACAAGGATTATCACAGTGAAAGAAACTGACACTCTTCCTACCTATAGTTTTCTGTCCCTAGAAAAAATGTTTTTTTAAAGCTGATTGATGATCAATGCTTTAGCACACTATAGCACAAGTAGAATTTCCCTCACTGTCCTTCCCTGTCCCTAGAAACAAGGATTATCACAGTGAAAGAAACTGACACTCTTCCTACCTATAGTTTTCTGTCCCTAGAAAAAATGTTTTTTTAAAGCTGATTGATGATCAATGCTTTAGCACACTATAGCACAAGTAGAATTTCCCTCACTGTCCTTCCCTGTCCCTACAAACAAGGATTATCACAGTGAAAGAAACTGACACTCTTCCTACCTATAGTTTTCTGTCCCTAGAAAAAATGTTTTTTTAAAGCTGATTGATGATCAATGCTTTAGCACACTATAGCACAAGTAGAATTTCCCTCACTGTCCTTCCCTGTCCCTAGAAACAAGGATTATCACAGTGAAAGAAACTGACACTCTTCCTACCTATAGTTTTCTGTCCCTAGAAAAAATGTTTTTTTAAAGCTGATTGATGATCAATGCTTTAGCACACTATAGCACAAGTAGAATTTCCCTCACTGTCCTTCCCTGTCCCTACAAACAAGGATTATCACAGTGAAAGAAACTGACACTCTTCCTACCTATAGTTTTCTGTCCCTAGAAAAAATGTTTTTTTAAAGCTGATTGATGATCAATGCTTTAGCACACTATAGCACAAGGAGAATTTCCCTCACTGTCCTTCCCTGTCCCTAGAAACAAGGATTCGCACAGTAAAACACACTGACACTCTCCCTACCTATCCTTCTCTTTCCCTAAACTAAAGGAATCCAGGTTAAGCAAGAAAAAATAAATGTCACTGTCCCTGCCTATGCTTCTCTTTCCCTGCTCCGGAACACACTACACTAGGCCGCCATGCTGGCGGCCTTTTATAGTGTGGGGCGTGTACTAAACACCCTCAGCAATAATTGGCCACAGGCATCCTGCCTGTGGCCAATCATTGCTCTCCTCGCTGCCGGCGCTGTGATTGGCCAAGCATGCGGGGTCACAGTGCATGCTTGGCCAATCACAGCGCCTGGATGACACTGCGATGGCGTAGTGCATTGTGGGCCGTTCGCGTCACTCGAATTAGGCGCGAACGGCCCAAATCGTTCGATCTTCGTCGAACGATCGAACAGCCGATGTTCGACTCGAACGTATGTTCGACTCGAACACCGAGCTCATCCCTAATTATAATTTATGATTTTGTGTTTCAAACTTTATCATACCCGGGATGTCTACTAGACTCTGGTTTGGACAGATTTAAGTGAGTTGTTCCTAAGAATTGCAGGCCTACAATATAAAACGCCAAATTTCCATGCAAAATAATTGTCCCGCTTTCAGCACCTAAAATCGGAAATAATCATACCGGCAGGGAGGTTAAACAGATATATACCTATATGGACCCAGCTGATGCTTGAGAATGTACCTTGTGTACATTTAATAGGCATGTTGGCAATGTTATAAGAAGTGCAGCAGTACCTATAATGCCTCATACACACGGCAGGACTTTCCGATAAAAAATGTCCAATGGGCTTTTTTTCTAGGAAAGTTCGGCCGCGTGTAGCCTCCATCGGACTTTTTTTGACGGAAGTCCGACGGACCTTAGATAGAGAACTTGTTCTCTTTCTTTCTGTCTGACTTCCGACGGACTCACGGCGGACTTTTGCACGGTCAAAAGTCCGACCGTGTGTACAAGGCAAAAGTGTATAAATGTTAGAAAGTGTGATTGATCTAATTAAAGCACTGATTACCTGATAAAAGGCCAGAAAACTAACCTATTATCTTACAAATCAGATCATACTAAAATTGCATGATCCATAATAAAAAACGTGTACAGTGCAATAAAACATATAAAGGTACAACATGAAACATACACAATTGAAAATTAGTACGTGAAACACCCATAAAAGGGTAACAAGTCCTCCAGGTGTATCAATATGCACTCCATGCCAACTTCTCTCCAACACAGAAATGTAATCACCTATGCTCTCATGTGCTCACTCACCAGATAGTTGCATGTAGAGGTTTGGTGATGCCCAGGGCCAACTCTTTGACTGTATGCCCCTAAGGAACAGTTCACACCAAAATGCATGTGCTCTCATGTGATTCCCGTGCATTTCCCAGAGCATTGAGTTTTTACAGGCCATTAATTCGAGTGGGGTAAAAAAAGCAGTGGACTGTGTAAAAAGTAGTGCAAGCACTGCTTTTTAAAAATGCACTGCAGCCAACCACATGATACTGTGGCAGCTGTACCATGTGATTCGGTGCCCACAAATGCACTGCATTTGCGATCTGCATTTGAGGTGCCATTAACAATAAATTGGCACGCATGTAATGCAGGCGCTTGCCTGCAGTGCAGGAAACGCACACAAAACACGCCTAATCCTACATGTTTTGTCATAGGTTAACATCATTATGAAGCTTTATAGTCGTGACTACCTTTGTTCTCTAAGTACCATATATTGTTAACTATTTGTGTACCACTTCCTAGTTGGGCAATATGGTTGCTTAGTAAATATATGTACCTCAAAATTAAAAAGGAAAATAAATAAATCAGAAAACATATGTAATAATAATACCCTAATAAACTGATGTTCTAAAATCTTATGGCATTCATTTTGTTGCTGGCTGATCTAGTTTGCATTAGATATATTGTCTATGCCTTTATATTAAATATATACTCTGATGCCATCTAGAGGCAGCATTATATAACCATTTCTTACTAGAATCCCTGCTTAGGAAAAAATATAAAAAATCGATATGTATAAAACATATATAAATGTATATATATATATATATATATATATATATATATATATATATATATATATATATATATATATATTTATACACACATATGATGTCATATGTGATTATCCTATTTTTTTTTTTTTTTTTCCTAAGCAGGGATTCTAGTAGGAAATGGTTATATAATGCTGCCTCTAGATGGCATCAGAGTATATATTTAATATAAAGGCATGGACAATATATCTAATGCAAACTAGATCAGCCAGCAACAAAATGATTGCCATAAGATTTTAGAACATCAGTTTATTAGGGTATTATTATTATTACATGTGTTTTCTGATTTATTTATTTATTTTCCTTTTTAATTCTATATACCATATTTATCGGCATATATCGTGCAGTTTTTTCCCCTTAAAATCAGGGGGAAATCGTGGGTGCGTGTTATACACCGATTCCCGCTGTCTCTGAGGGGAAGAGGAGCGAGGGCCGACGAAATAGACTACTGTGTCCTCGGCTCCGCTCGCAGTCCGGCACAGTCCCACCTCCTAGCCTTTACGTCCCGCCATTGGACCAGTGTTGTGTCCATCATAGGAGCCGGATGGGGCGGGACTGCGAGACAAGCTGAGAGGAGCCAAGAGGAGCCGAGAGGAGCTGAGAAGAGCCGAATACACAGGACATCCGGCTCCGTGTATCTCAGCGGCGCTAAAATTTAAAAACCCATCTTGCTGCAATTTTGGGGCAAGGCTGCAGATGGACACTGGGCAAGGCTGCAGATGGACACTTGGCAAGACTGCAGATGGACACTGGGCAAGGCTGCAGATGGACACTGGGCAGAGCTGCAGATGGACACTGGGCAAGGCTGCAGATGGAGACACTGATAAGGCTGCATTGATGGGCATTTAAAATGTAAGTTTTTTTCCTTAAATTTCCCTCCTAAACTTGGGGTGCGTGTTATACGCCGGCACATGTTATACGCCAATAAATACGGTATACAGTGCTCAGCATAAACGAGTACACCCATTTTGAAAAGTAAGATTTTAATCATTATCTCAATGAACACAAGAACAATTTCTAAAATTTTGACAAAACTGAGTTCTATAGAACATTTTTTTAGCTCCGTTACATGAAAGTAACATTAATAATATAGTTGATGCAAAAAAGAATACACCCAACAACAAAAACTGCTACATGTAGTATTTTGTATGACCTCCATGCAGAGGCGGCTCTCTAATTAGGCAAATTAGGCGATTGCCTAAGGCCTCGCCCTTTTTAAAGGCCTCGCCCCCTAGTTTGCCTAAAGAGACGCCTCTGCTATCCTCCAGCATCAATCCTATTATCCTAGTACAGTCAGCGCAGGGGAGCTTTGTGCCCGCCTCCTTCAGTTTACAATCAGTCCTCCTCCTCCTCTCTGCTCTGTAACACCACGCCCCATCAGATCACTGCCCAGTCTCCACTCCTGTCAATAAAACTCAATTGGAACAGTCGGCAGAGACACACACAGAGACCGACAACTGCCCGCCCCTCACCGCCCCGCCCCGCCAGCAAATGCTGTCCGTCCCTTGAGCCATATCTTGTGCACAGTGCAGGACACCGGGCACAGCTAGCACCTAGCAGGATCGCGAGTCCACCCTCCTTCCAGCAGGGCGGGACTTCTGTGGTGGAGGCGGAGCCAATTCCAGTTCACTCGCTGTAGCCTGTCTGTGTGCAGCCGACTGACTGCTGAGCTGACTGAGCTGTGAAGGGACAGAGCCTCTATGTGTGAGGTACATATGACTGGGGGGGGTGTGCATGTCACCAGGGGGTGTACATGTGATTAGGGGGGTGTGCATGTGACTGGGGTGTGTGTGCATGTCACCAGGGGGGTGTACATGAAATTGGAGGTGTGCATGTGACTGGGGGGTGTGTGCATGTGACTGGGGTTGTGTGTGCATGTCACCAGGGGGGTGTACATGAAATTGGGGGTGTGCATGTGACTGGGGGTGTGTGAATGTGACTGGGGGGGTGTGCATGTCACCAGGGGGGGTGTACATGTGATTGGGGGTGTGCATTTGACTGGGGGGTGTGTGCATGTCACCAGGGGGGGTGTACATGTCACTGGGGGGAGGGGTGTGCATGTCACCAGGGGGGTGTACATGTGATTGGGGGGTGTGCATGTCACCAGGGGGGGTGTACATGTGATTGGGGGGGTGCATTTGACAGGGGGGTGTGTGCATGTCACCTGGGGGGGTGTAAATGTGATTGGGGGGTGTGTGCATGTCACCAGGGGGGTGTACATGTAATTGGGGGTGTGCATGTGACTGGGAGGTGTGTGCATTTCACAGCATGTGACTGGGGGGGACTTCTGTGGTGGAGGCGGAGCCCATTCACATGTGATGGGGGGGGTGTGCATGTCACCAGGGGGGTGTACATGAAATTGTGGGTGTGCATGTGACTGGGGGTGTGTGTGCATGTCACCAGGGGGTGTACATGTGATTGGGAGTGTGTGCATGTGATTGGGGGTGTGGGTGCATGTGATTGGGGGTGTGTGTGCATGTGGCTGGGGGGTGTGTGCATGTCATCAGGGGGGTGTACATGAAATTGGGGGTGTGAATGTGACTGGGGTGTGTGTGCATGTCACCAGGGGGGTGTACATGTGATTGGGGGGGTGTGCATGTGACTGGGGGTGTGTGTGCATGTCACCAGGGGGGTGTACATGTGATTGGGAGTGTGTGCATGTGACTGGGGGTGTGTGTGCATGTCACCAGGGGGGTGTACATTAAATTGGGGGTGTGCATGTGACTAGGGAGGTGTGCATGCGACGGTGGGTGCGAATGTGACTGGGGGGGTACATGCAACTGGGGTTTACAGTCAGGTCTGCTCAGTCCTCTGCCAGTGTCCCAGTGTGCCCGCCTGTGATTGACAACCTGGGTCCCCCTGACCTGACTCCACCCCACCCTCATACCCAGACCCCAGCCACCCACTGCGGTGGTCGGGAGGTCCCAGCTCAGTCCAGTGCCGATCCTCAGCCATGGTGGGAAAGGCGCTCTTCATTCTGCGAGGAGTCAGAGGGGACCTACTGCTGCCCAACAGGGATGATGAGACCTCCGAGGTGGTGAAATTTCGCACAGCACCTTCTCTTCTATGAGGCCGAGTTCAAGAAGCTCTATGTGAGTACAGCACCGAGAGAGACAGAGCACTGACACCAGCACCGAGAGAGACAGAGCACTGACACCAGCACCGAGAGAGACAGAACACTGACACCAGCACCGAGAGAGACAGAGCACTGACACCAGCACCTAGAGAGACAGAGCACTGACACCAGCACCTAGAGAGACAGAACACTGACACCAGCACCTAGAGGGACAGAACACTGACACCAGCACCGAGAGAGACAGAGCACTGACACCAGCACCTAGAGAGACAGAGCACTGACACCAGCACCTAGAGAGACAGAGCACTGACACCAGCACCTAGAGAGACAGAGCACTGACACCAGCACCTAGAGAGACAGAGCACTGACACCATCATCTAGAGAGACAGAACACTGACACCAGCACCTAGAGAGACAGAACACTGACACCAGCACCTAGAGAGAGACAGAGCACTGACACCAGCACCTAGAGAGAGACAGAGCACTGACACCAGCACCTAGAGAGAGACAGAGCACTGACACCAGCACCTAGAGAGAGACAGAGCACTGACACCAGCACCTAGAGAGAGACAGAGCACTGACACCAGCACCTAGAGAGAGACAGAGCACCTACACCAGCACCTAGAGAGAGACAGAGCACCTACACCAGCACCTAGAGAGAGACAGAGCACTGACACCAGCACCTAGAGAGAGACAGAGCACTGACACCAGCACCGCGAGAGACAGAGCACTGACACCAGCACCGCGAGAGACAGAGCACTGACACCAGCACCGCGAGAGACAGAGCACTGACACCAGCACCGCGAGAGACAGAGCACTGACACCAGCACCGCGAGAGACAGAGCACTGACACCAGCACCGCGAGAGACAGAGCACTGACACCAGCACCGCGAGAGACAGAGCACTGACACCAGCACCTAGAGAGACAGAGCACTGACACCAGCACCTAGAGAGACATAGCACTGACACCAGCACCCGAGAGAGACAGAGCACTGACACCAGCACCTAGAGAGACAGAGCACTGACACCAGCACCTAGAGAGACAGAGCACTGACACCAGCACCTAGAGAGACAGAGCACTGACACCAGCACCTAGAGAGACAGAGCACTGACACCAGCACCTAGAGAGACAGAGCACTGACACCAGCACCTAGAGAGACAGAGCACTGAAACCAGCACCTAGAGAGACAGAGCACTGACACCAGCACCTAGAGAGACAGAGCACTGACACCAGCACCTAGAGAGACAGAGCACTGACACCAGCACCTAGAGAGACAGAGCACTGACACCAGCACCTAGAGAGAGACAGAGCACTGACACCAGCACCTAGAGAGAGACAGAGCACTGACACCAGCACCTAGAGAGAGACAGAGCACTGACACCAGCACCTAGAGAGAGACAGAGCACTGACACCAGCACCTAGAGAGACAGAGCACTGACACCAGCACCTAGAGAGACAGAGCACTGACACCAGCACCTAGAGAGACAGAGCACTGACACCAGCACCTAGAGAGACAGAGCACTGACACCAGCACCTAGAGAGACAGAGCACTGACACCAGCTCCTAGAGAGACAGAGCACTGACACCAGCACAGAGAGAGACATAGCACTGACACCAGCACAGAGAGAGACAGAGCACTGAAACCAGCACCTAGAGAGACAGAGCACTGAAACCAGCACCTAGAGAGACAGAGCACTGACACCAGCACCGAGAGAGACAGAGCACTGACACCAGCACTGAGAGAGACAGAGCACTGACACCAGCACCGAGAGAGACAGAGCACTGACACCAGCACCGAGAGAGACAGAGCACTGACACCAGCACCGAGAGAGACAGAGCACTGACACCAGCACCGAGAGAGACAGAGCACTGACACCAGCACAGAAAGAGACAGAGCACTGACACCAGCACCTATAGAGACAGAGCACTGACACCAGCACAGAGAGAGACAGAGCACTGAAACCAGCACCTACAGAGAGACAGAGCACTGAAACCAGCACCTACAGAGAGACAGAGCACTGACACCAGCACCGAGAGAGAGACAGAGCACTGACACCAGCACCGAGAGAGACAGAGCACTGATACCAGCACCGAGAGAGACAGAGCACTGACCCCAGCACCGCGAGAGACAGAGCACTGACACCAGTACAGAGAGAGACAGAGCACTGACACCAGCACTAGCAGATTGTACACTGACCTCAGCACTGAGAGAGAGAGAGAGGTTACTGACATCAGCTTTGAGATAGAGCACACTGCACAGAGATGGAGTGCCCCGACACCAGTACTGAGAGCACACTGACACCAGCACTGAGAGCATGCCAGCACTGACACCAGCTTTGAAATAGAGGACACTGACACCAGTACTCTTAATATATGCAATTCAATTTTATTGCTTGAATTATTTTTTCCCTTATGGACGTGAGTGGGGCCTCATGTCAAAGTTATGCCTAAGGCCTCACAAGGCCTAGAGCCGCCTCTGCCTCCATGATGTGTAAGGACGGCAACAAGTCTTCTAGGCATGGAATGAACAAGTTGGTGACATATTGCAACATCTATCTTTCAGATCACAAGACATACTTGGCCACTGAATCACGTTATCCCTTTTCTTCTTTACAAATGCAACAGTGGCCTTAGATATGTGTTTTGGATCATTGTCATGTTGGAAAAGTGCACGACGACCAAGGGCAGGGAGTGATGGTAGCATATTCTCTTTCAATATACAGTACATCTGTAAATTTATGATTCCATCAATGAAATGCAGCTCCCCGACACCAGCAGCACTCATGCAGCCCCAAAGAAAGACACTTCCACCACCATGTTTTACTGTAGGCACCATGCATTTTTCTCCGTACTCCTCACCTTTGGGACACCATACAGTTTTGAAGCTATCCATTCCAAAAAAAATCATCTTGGTCTTATCACTCCAGAGTGCAGAGTCCCAGTAGTCTTCTTTTTCAGCATGGGCCCTTCCAAATTCTAGCCAGGCTTTTTTGTGCATGGGCTTTAAGAGAGGCTTCCTTCGTGGACGACACACATACATGCTATTCCTCTGCAGTGTACACTGTATTGTGTCATGGGAAACAATCACCCCAGTTTGTTTTTCTACTTCTTTCGCTAACTGCAGTGAACTTACATGGCAATTTTCTTCAACCCTTCTCATCAGAAGACGCTCCTGTCGAGCAGTTAACTTCTGTGGACTGCCTGAACATTTCTGAGAGCTGGTTGCAGTTCCATCTTTGTTACATTTTTGTTACATTTTTGCTACAGTAGTCTGATTGATAAGAAAAGCTTTGCTAAACTAGGAAAAATACTTTTTTTGTGTGTGCAAATTAACAAATATTGGTTGCAATCAATGGCCCACATTTTTGGGAGTATTTTGTAGTATACTGTCCCATAGAAAATGTTGATTCTGAAAGGAAAGGAAAGGTTTTCTGACAAATCTGTTGGGGTGTACTCATTTATACTGAGCACTGTGTATATCAGGGACCTGCGGTGAGGTCAGTGGCTGGTGTGGCACTGGTTAGTATCAGAGCCAGATACACACAGGTTACATATGCTGCGATCGTTAGAGTGAGAGCAATAATTCTAGCACTAGACCTCCTCTGTAACTCTAAACATGTAACCTGTAAAAAAATGTAAAGTGTCTCCTATGGAGATTTATAAGTACTGAAGTTTGGTGTCATTCCACAAGTGTGCACAATTTTAAAGTGTGACATGTTAGGTATCTATTTACTCGGCGTAACATCATCTTTCACATTATACAAAAAAATCGGGTTAAGGTTAGTGTTGTTTTTTTTATTCATGTAACAGTTTTTTCCCCCCAAAAAACATTTATAAAAATACTGTGTGACATAAAAAGTTGCAACGACCACCATTTTATTCCGTAGGGTGTCTGCTAAAATAATATATATAATGTTTGGAGGTTCTGAGTAATTTTTTACATGTAGGAAAGAAGTGTCAGAATTGGCCTGGGTGGCAAGGGGTTAGTTACCATAAGTAAGTAAGATACAAATAATTATTACTGTATATACTCGAGTATAAGCCGAGTTTTTCCAGCACATTTTTTTGTGCTGAAAATGCCCCCTTCGGCTTATACTCAAGTCTGTGTCAAATCTGCTCTCTGTGTCGAATCTGCTCTCTGTGTCGAATCTGCTCTCTGTGTCATCAGTCTAGCCGACGGCCGTACAGTGTAACAAAGCCACGCCTCCTCCTCATCCTAGGCTGCAGATGGACACAGGGCCAGAGATCAGGTAGGGAGATGGACACAGTGAGGCATGGGCACAGTGACAGTGAGGCATGTGCACAGTGAGGCGTGGACACAGTGAGACATGGGCATAGTAAGTCATGGACACAGTGAGACATGGGCATAGTGAGGCATGGACACAGTGAGGCATGGACACAGTGAGGCATGGGCATAGTGAGGCATGGACACAGTGAGGCATGGACACAGTGAGGCACAGTGAGGCATGCACATGAACACAGTGAAGCACAGTGAGGCATGCAGATGGACACCCTAGGCTTATGCTCGAGTCAATATGTTTTCCCATTTTTTTGTGATAAAATTAGGGCCTCGGCTTATATTCGGGTCGGCTTATACTCGAGTATATACGGTATATATTGTTTTTAAGGTAATTTACTATATTTTAAAAATCTGTACAGTGTAACAAAGCCACGCCTCCTCCTCATCCTAGGCTGCAGATGGACACAGCGCCAGAGATCAAATAGGGAGATTGGACACCGTGAGGCATGGGCACAGTGACAGTGAGGCATGGGCACAGTGAGGCATGGGCACAGTGAGGCATGGGCACAGTGAGGCATGGACACAGTGAGGCATGGGCATAGTGAGGCATGGGCATAGTGAGGCATGGACACAGTGAGGCACAGTGAGGCATGCGCATGAACACAGTGAAGCACAGTGAGGCATGCAGATTGACACCCTAGGCTTATGCTCGAGTCAATATGTTTTCCCATTTTTTTGTGGTAAAATTAGGGCCTTGGCTTATATTCGGGTCGGCTTATACTCAAGTATATACGGTATATATTGTTTTTAAGGTAATTTACTATATTTTCAAAATCTGTACTCAAGCAGGTAACTTAACGGACACATTACTGAAGTTGGAAGTTATAACTTCCAACCAGTAATTTCACAGTAAATAGATAAAAAATTAATTATTATGTTATAACATATAGTATATAAATATATGATTTAGGTTGAATATAACAGTACCTTTTCAGCAGGCAGCAGATTCTCATTCTCCCTCTTAACTATGTGAGAAAAACATGTGATTCTGGGTAAATCTTATACAAAGATGTTATTTCTTTCTAGTTAAAGCGGAGGTTCACCCTAAATCTAAACATTTGCTCATCCCAATAAGTATAATATTTATATCAACATTTGGCAAATAATTATCTTCTTAGTTTTTTTATTTACCTTGAATATCGTATTAAATAGGGACACTTCCTGGTATCCCTCCCGCAGGAGTGGGCGTTCCTTTACTTTTCCCCAGCGCCCCAATGCCTCCTGGGAGTGCAGTGTCATGCTTTCCCAGGAGACAATTCACCACCTCGTCATCAGCTTGACAGCTTCAGAGTGCTCATTCTGAGCTGCAGCTGATGTTAGCATACAGGAAAGGAGCCAGAGTATAGGAGACAGGAAAACACACCTCGCGGCGGCATGCCCCCCCCCCCCCCGCTGATGAACTGTACAATGTGAAAGGAAAACACATCTCGCGGCGGCACCCCCCCCCACGCCCCCCCGCGATGAACTGTAGAATGTGAAAAGAAAACGCATCCTGCGGCGGCTCCCCCCACACCCCCCCCCCTCAACAACTTCACAGTATGTGTGCATTGTGATGGCAACAGTGCAGTGGGAGATTTTTTATAAGTTCTAATTTAGAACTGATTCTGACTGGGGAGACTGGGAAACATCTGATACGTGAGTAAATACATGAGAAAGTAATACTCAACCAATGCAATGTAAAAAAAAAAAGGATATACCGCGGAACATCCGCTTTAAGAGGGCTGGGCTGGGAGGGAGCATTTTGAGCACTTCATACTACCAGCAGTGACACTGACCCTAGCCAAATGCAAAACTATTAAAAAACTGTCAGAAAAGATGAGTAGGGATTTTTTTCATCTCATTGTTGCCCATCTGGTTCACCTGTTGTTAATTTCATTAACACCAAAGCAGCCGAAACTAATTAACAACCCCGTCAAAAAAATTGCGGATTTTGTGGGCACATAATGAGAGGGAGAATCGGTAAAAACAAGCTTTTGGAGGCATTACTGGATGTCAAATTCTTCTCTTACCTTGATACATTATTAAATGAATCTTTGTACCGTAGGTCCAGTCCTCTATAACTGCATTGTTGGGTAACTGGTAACTGTGTCCATACAGGGTGTTGTTTGTATGTTGTTTATATGTTTTATAACTATGTTACTTTTTTACTGATTCTCCATCTCATTGTGTGCCCACAAAGTCCGCAATTTTTTTGACTTGGTCAATCCTTAACCACTTCAGCCCCAGGTGATTTGGCTGCCCAATGACCGGCCAATTTTTGCGATTCGGCACTGCGCTGCTTTAACTGACAATTTTGCAGTCGTTTGACGTTGCACCCTTCAGGTCTGGTATGGATTTTAAGGGGAACTCCAAACCAAATTAAAAAAATAAATGACGTGGAACTCCTCCCAAAAATCCATACCAGACCCTTTACCTGAGCACGCAACCTGGCAGGCTGCAGGAAAAGAGGGGGGGACGAGAGAGCGCCCCCCCTGAACCGTACCAGGCCACATGCCCTCAACATGGGGAGGACGCTTTGGGGGTCTGTGACCCCTCAAAGCACCATGTCCCCATGTTGATGGGGACAAGGGCCTCATCCCCACAACCCTTGCCCGGTGGTTGTGGGGGTCTGCAGGTGGGGGGCTTATCGGAAGGGTCTGGTATGGTCTGGTATGGATATTTGGGGGGAACCCCACTTCATTTTTTTTTTACGCAGGGTTCCCCTTAATATCCATACCAGACCTGAAGGGCCTGGTAATTGAATTTGGGGGGACCCCCACGCATTTTTTTTTTTTATCAATGACTTTCAATGACTTTTCTCTGTATTGCCAGGAGCCGACAATTCATTATAGCCGCGAGTACTTTTAACTGACTTTTTTTCCTTCAGAAATGACACTTTGTGCACTTTAAGCATTATTAAAATCATTGCTCCTGAAAAAAAAAATGTAAAACTTTTTTTGCATTGATACATGTCCCCTGGGGCAGGACCTGGGTCCCCAAACATGTTTTATTACAATAAATTGCATATAAGCCTTTAAAATGAGCAATTTAGATTTCTCCCATAGACTTTTATAGGGTGTTCCGCAGCTTTTCGAATTTGCCGTGAACACCCCAAATTGTTCGCTTTTCGGCGAATGGGCGAACAGGCAATGTTCGAGTCGAACATGAGTTCGACTCAAACTCGAAGCTCATCCCTAATATGGATTAAGGGTATCCAGTTCATAAATCCAGTGGGTTTCATTTTTGGAGATGTCCTTTTTGAGATTTTATTCAGACCCTGTCTATACCATAGAACAGTGTTTCTCAACTCCAGTCCTCAAGGCGCCCCAACAGGTCATGTTTTCAGGATTTCCCTCAGATGAAACGGCTGTGATAATTACTAAGGCAGCAAAACTGATCAAATCACCTGTGCAAAATAATGGAAAACCTAAAAACATGACCTGTTGGGGCGCCTTGAGGACTGGAGTTGAGAAACACTGCCATAGAAGGTCAGGCCACTTGTTGTGGTGTATCCAAAAATGGTTGGAAACACTGTGTTTCCTAAATTCCCCCCCATCCAATAGTCTAAGATACATATAATTGTTATACCTACAAGACATACAGTAAGCATTTACATCTACTTTAACAGACTTGCCTGTGCCTACAACTGTATACCAATTCCCCCCTGTATGCTTTGCCAGCATCACTCCCTATGAGTTCCTGATCACAGCAAAAGCACAGACTGTGACTGCAGTGACCTCTTTTATTTATAATGAGGTAATTAGTAGGCTGGCCTATCTAAATGCCCACCCATTTGTTGATTTTAAACCAGTTGACCTAAGTTAAAAGGCCAGACAGGGCATTATGTTTTTTAATAGCAACCTGCATTATTTCACCAGGTCCAAGAACCTTGATCATGCAGGATTCACTGTGAATCCATGGTAGCAAAGCTTAAAGGGGTTGTGAAGGCAGATTTTTTTTTTTTCATCTTAATGCACTATGCATTAAGATAAAAAACCTTCTGTGTGCAGCAGCCCCCCCCAGCCCTCCTAATACTTACCTGAACCCAATCTCTTTCCAGTGATGTCCAGGAGTCCCTCTGCCGTCCGGGACTCTCCCTCTTGATTGGCTGAGACACAGCAGCGGTGCCATTGGCTCCCGCTGCTCTCAATCAAACTCAGTTAGCCATTCAGGAGAGAGAGGGGCGGGACGGGGCTGGACTTTAACTCTGTGTCTGAAAGGATTCATGGAGCTGCAGCTTGGCTAGCATTCCCCCATAGCAAGCCACTTTCTGTGGGGGCACTCAACAGGAGGGAGGGGCCAGGAGCTCCAGCCAGGAACCCGAGAAGAGGAGGATCAGGGCTGCTCTGTGTAAAGCCAACTGCACAGAGCAGGTAAGTATAATATTTGTTATTTTAATAGAAAAAAAATAACAAGACTTTGCAATCACTTTAAACCTCATCCTTACTCTGTATCCATCTATTCAATTGCAGGGCCCCTTCATACCAAGATATATACCAAGATATAAATGGGCTCCATGGCAGCTACATGGACAACTATGCATATCTTTTTGCTTTTTTCTTTATTAGATTATCAACAAAAAAACAAACAAGGCTGCATATTAACCAATAATAAATGATTCACAAATAAAATCATACATTTAAACCATGGCTCCTACTACTTTTTAAAGCCCCCGCTGACAATTGTTTGTTTTCTATGTAGAGCAGCTAATAATAATTACAGTATTTATCGGCGTATAACACGCACAGACGTAAAACACGCACCCTAACTTTAAGAGTGAAGTTTCAGGAAAAAAATATTACAGGGTAAAAAAGTGAGTGTTATACGCCAATAAATACAGTAATCATACATTCTTTCATTAAAATGAAATATCACAAAATTGGAACAGTATAAAAGCAGTCCTATGATAAAAACAGTGCTAGTGCTGTACAAAAAAGGGCATTAAAGGTTATTATTGCAGAACATGTGGCAAATATAAAAATTGGTTTTAAAGATCACAATGTTTCGCTGCATTTTAAACTTTTCCATAATCAGAACCCTATTGGACTTAAATTTTGGGGTGTGGATCACCTCAAACCATCATGGAGGGGATCCAACCTTGTCAGAGAATTATCAAAACGAGAGACCCAATGGATATATTCGGTTGATACTTTGTCACCTTAAGGGTTAAATGTCGATCTCGACATTAATTGTTTTATTAGCAACTATTGATAAATATCTTAAATTATAACTATTGTTATTAATCCTTCTTTTTTATCTTACCTTTTTTTAATCGTCTATTTTTATACATCCGTAGTGTTTTTTAACTTCTAATTTTGAGTGTTGACACCATTAGCCAATCAGATACATTTTGTAAGTTTTATTATGCTACATTAATGTGATTTTTAAGTGACTGCTATGCATTTTAATCCTTGACATGTGACGGCTCACTTTACTGTTTATATATTATCCTGTATTTGGGATATTCGTTATAAGTTCCGCTGCTACTGTTATACTATTATATGAAGCGTTTAATATGAATTCTTCTGTTTAAATGTGCGGGGCTGTAACTGAAGTTCTTGCCATTTACAATCTGTATGTATTTCAATGTGCAGCAATAGCATGGATTTCTCATGCGCTCGTGTCTCTGGACGTCAATCAGCCTGTATAGTTACCGTTCTGAAGTGCACCAATCAGAGCGAGTGTGCCACACTGATCCGTCCAAAAGACAGGGAGGCGTGTCACATTATAATCCCTGTAGTGACGCCGTATAGCCGTGCCCTCTGTTGAAGTCAGGAAGTGACGAAATGCATCAGAACTACGACGCCGTAACCGGAGGTGACGAGTGCGCTCCACCGTCAGCTGTTCCCAACCAGGAAGTAACATGTGAACGCTGTGTATGCAACACGAGCGAGTCTTTGGGACCAGGCGATTTTGGTGATTACACTCTCATTTCAAATGTTCATCTACAGTGTTTTAATGTACGTATATCGGATTTGGGGTGGTTTGCTTATTGGATATCTTTAACCACTTAACGACCGCTCACTGTATATATACGTCGGCAGAATGGCACCGACAGGCACAATCACGTAGAGTGTACGTGATTGCCTTTGTATAGTTGGGGGGTCCAATCGGACCCCCCTCCTATACAGTGAGCGGTGGCTAAGTGTCCGGGAGCGTTCCGGGATGAGGGGGCAGCCATTCGTTTCTGGCCACCCCCTCGCGATCGCTCCCGGCGAATGGAAATGCCCCCTCTGTCTGTGTCAGACAGAGGGAGCAGGAGGAAGTGATGTCATCTCTGGTGCGGCGCTCACATATCCCGAGCGCCGTACAAGAGAAGACATCAGGTCAGTGCACACAACACTACACTGACACCAGGACACATAGGGACATAAATCGCCCCCCCAGGCCCCCCCAGACACCCCAGATCACCCCCCAGATCACCCCCCCAGCCCCCAGTCACAGTGTCACTGATTGCAGTGACCATTTATTTAGTGATCACTGCAATCAGTGACATTTGTGACTGTAAAAGTGTCACCAAAGTTTAGTCTTAGGTCCAGTGTAGCCCCCTAACCCCCCCTAATAAAGTTTTAACCCCCTGATCACCCCCCAGATAACCCTTTCACCGCCTATCACCACTGTCGCTAAGCGATCATTTTTCTGATCGCTGTCTTAGCGTCAGTGATGCCGATCGACAGCCAGTGTTTTTTTTTAGGTTCGCCGCATGTTTTTATAGCGTCAGGTACCCCAATATATTATCTAATAAAGGTTTAACCCCCTTGATCGCCCCCCAGGTAACCCTTTCGCCCCCTATCACCACTGTCACTAAGCGATCGTTTTTCTAAACGCTGTCTTAGTGTCTGTGATGCAGATCGGTAGCCGGTAATTTTTTTTAGGTTCGCCGCAGGTTTTTATAGCGTCAGGTACCCCAATATATTATCTAATAAAGGTTTAACCCCCTTGATCGCCCCCCAGGTAACCCTTTCACCCCCTATCACCACTGTCGCTAAGCAATTGTTTTTCTAAACGCTGTCTTAGTGTCGGTGATGCAGATCGGTAGCCAGTAATTTTTTTTAGGTTCGCCGCATGTTTTTATAGCGTCAGGTACCCCAATATATTATCTAATAAAGGTTTAACCCCCTTGATTGCCCCCCAGGTAACCCTTTCACCCCCATCACCACTGTCGCTAAGCAATCGTTTTTCTAAACGCTGTCTTAGTGTCGGTGATGCAGATCGGTAGCTGGTAATTTTTTTTAGGTTCGCCGCAGGTTTTTATAGCGTCAGGTACCCCCATATATTATCTAATATAGGTTTTAACCCCCTGATTGCCCCTAGTTAACCCTTTCACCAGTGATCACCATATAAGTGTTACGGGTGACGCTGGTTAGTTAGTTTGCTTTTTATAGTGTCAGGGCACCCGCCGTGTATATAACCCAATAAAGGTTTAACCCCCTGATCGCCCGGCGGGTGATATCAATTAGGTTTTAGCGTCAGAGAGGGTCTGAGTCACACCCCAGGCAGCGTCAGGTTAGTGCCAGTAACGCTAACACCCACGCGTGAAGCATACACCCCCCTTAGTGGTATAGTATCTGAACAGATCAATATCTGATCTGATCAGATCTATACTAGCGTCCCCAGCAGTTTAGGGTTCCCAAAAACGCAGTGTTAGCGGAATCAGCCCAGATACCTGCTGGCACCTGCGTTTTGCCCCTCCGTCCAGCCCAGGCCACCCAAGTGCAGTATCGATCGATCACTGTCACTTACAAAACAAAAACACACATAACTGCAGCGTTCGCAGAGAAAGGCCTGATCCCTGCGACTCCAGTGCTGTAGGAGGTGATTTCACCACCACAGTTAAAAAAAAAAGCAAATATGCCGAAGCATTGGGGCAGCAGGGGCGGAGGAGCGATTTTGCTCCTAATGCCGTGTACATACGGTCGAAATTCCGACGGAGGCTTGCCCGTGGAAAAGTCCGACCATGTGTGTGCGGCATAACTTTTTTGCGGGAGGATGCCCCCATGCTTCAGCATATATAAATGGTGCGTGTATGCCCATCATTGGAAGTGGGTGGATGAAGGGCGGTATTCTAATGGTGGGCATACCCACCGATCAATCTCTTTTTTCGTTCAGCCAACTGGCTGCATGAAAAAAAAAAGATTACAATACATGTCCAACAAGGACCAGCAACGTACTGGTATGTTGCTGGACTTTGAATGTTTATACCAGAATGATGCCTGCGGGTTTAGGTATCATCTTGGTATCATTCTTTTCAGCCTGCAGCCGGCTTTCATGTAAAAGCAATCCTAGCGGCTAATTAGCCTCTGGACTGCTTTTACAAGCAGTGGGAGGGAATGCCCCCCCGGATATAAAAAGCGCCATTGGGAAATTGGGAAAGCATTTTATCACACCGATCTTGGTGTGGTCAGATGCTTTGAGGGCAGAAGAAAAATCTAGGGTCTAGAAGACCCCAGTTTTTTCAAAAAAAGAGTACCTGTCACTACCTATTGCTATCATAGGGGATATTTACATTCCCTGAGATAACAATAAAAATGATTAAAAAAAAAATACTTGGAAGGAACAATTTAAAAATAAAATAAAAAAGCAAAATTAATAATAAAAAAAAAAAGAAAAAAAAAAAAGCACCCCTGTCCTGCCCTGCTCTTGCCCAATGGCGAACGCAAGCGTCGGTCTGGCGTCATATGTAAACAGCAATTGCACCATGCATGTGAGGTATCACCGCAAAGGTCAGATCGAGGGCAATCATTTTAGCAGTAGACCTCCTCTGTAAATCTAACGGGGTAAACTGTAAAGGCTTTTAAAGACTTTTAAAAATGTATGTAGTTTGTCGCCAATGCGCGTTTGTGCGAAATTTTAAAGCATGTCGTGTTTGGTATCTATGTACTCGGCCTAAGATCATCTTTTTTATTTCATCAAACATTTGGGCAATATAGTGTGTTTTAGTGCATTAAAATTAAAAAAAGTGTATTTTTTAACCCAAAAAATGCGTTTGAAAAATCGCTGCGCAAATACTGTGTAGAAAAAAAAATGCAACACCCACCATTTTAATCTGTAGGGCCTTTGCTTTAAAAATATATATAATGTTTGGGGGTTCAACATAATTTTCTTGCAAAAAAAAAATGTTTTCATGTAAACAAAAAGTGTCAAAAAGGGCTTTGTCTTCAAGTGGTTAGAAGAGTGGATGTAAGCTTCCTAATGTTGTGTATAAAATGCCAGAACAGTTCAAAACCCCCCCAAATGACCCCATTTTGGAAAGTAGACACCCCAAGCTATATACTGAGAGGCATGTCGAGTCCATGGAATATTTTATATGTTGACACAAGTTGCGGAAAAACGAAAAACATTTTTTTCTTTTTTTTTGCACAAAGTTGTCACTAAATGATATATTGCTCAAACATGCCATGGGCATATGTGGAATTACACCCCAAAATACATTCTGTTGCTTCTCCTGAGTACGGGGATACCACATGTGTGAGACTTTTTGGGAGCCTAGCCACGTACGGGACCCCAAAAACCAAGCACCGCCTTCAGGCTTTCTAAGGGTGTAAATTTTTGATTTCACTTCTCACTGCCTATCACAGTTTCGGAGGCCATGGAATGCCCAGATAGCACAAAACCCCCCCAAATGACCCCATTTTGGAAAGTAGACACCCCAAGCTATTTGCTGAGAGGTATTGTGAGTATTTTGCAGATCTCGCTTTTTGTCACAAAGTTTTGAAAATTGAAAAAATATATATATATATATATATATATATATATATATATATATATATATTTCTTTCTTCATTTTCAAAAACAAATGAGAGCTGTAAAATACTCGCCATTCCTCTCAGCAAATAGCTTGGGGTGTCTATATTCCAAAATTGGGTCATTTGGGGGGGTTTTCGGGGTCCCGTACGCGGCTAGGCTCCTAAAAAGTCCCACACATGTGGTATCCCCGTACTCAGGAGAAGCAGAAAAATGTATTTTGGGGTGTAATTCCACATATAACCATGGCATGTGTGAGCAATATATCATTTAGTGACAACTTTTTGTAATTTTTTTTTTTTTTTGTCATTATTCAATCACTTGGGACAAAAAAATATATTCAATGGGCTCAACAGGCCTCTCAGCAATTTCCTTGGGGTGTCTACTTTCTAAAATGGGGTCATTTGGGGGGGTTTTGTGCTATTTTGGCATTTTATGGCCTTCGAAACTGTGATAAGTAGTGAGGAGTGAAATCAAAAATGTGCGCCCTTAGAAATCCTGAAGGCGGTGCTTGGTTTCCGGGGTCCCGTACGCGGCTAGGCTCCCAAAAAGTCCCACACATGTGGTATCCCCGTACTCAGGAGAAGCAGCAAAATGTATTTTGGGGTGAAATTCCACATATAACCATGGCATGTGTGAGCAATATATCATTTAGTGACAACTTTTTGTAATTTTTATTTTTTTTTAGTCATTATTCAATCACTTGGGACAAAAAAAAAAAAATTCAATGGGCTCAACATGCCTCTCAGCAATTTCCTTGGGGTGTCTACTTTCCAAAATGGGGTCATTTGGGGGGGTTTTGTACTGCCCTGTCATTTTTGCACCTCAAGAAATGAGATAGGCAGTCATAAATTTAAAGCTGTGTAAATTTCAGAAAATGTACCCTAGTTTGTAAACTCTATAACTTTTGCACAAACCAATAAATATACGCTTATTGACATTTTTTTTACTAAAAACATGTGGCTGAATACATTTTGGCCTAAATGTATGACTAAAATTGAGTTTATTCGATTTTTCTTTTTCCATTTATATCGCAAGAAATAAAAATCGCAGAGGCAATCAAATACCATTAAAAGAAAGCTCTATTTGTGGGAAGAAAAGGACGCAAATTTTGTTTGGGTACAACATTGCATGTCTGCACAATTTACAGTTAAAGCAGCGCAGTGCAAAATTCTGAATTCACCTCTGGTCCTTTAGCTACCAAATGGTCCGGGGCTTAAGTGGTTAATAAAGCAGAATCACACTATGTCAGTATTTCTGTGTCTTTTATGAACCCAATTGGAGTACAACTTTAACTGCTTTCTGAGGTGATGACGGGAGTCTGTTTGAAAGAGACCATTGTCTAAGGCTGATTTTATTCAACGTTTTGGTGAGTTTAAACCCCAGAGGGGGAAGAGTGCCTCACATGGTGAAGACTGGGAGTTGGTGTAGGATGCACTTTTAATCCAGTTCCTAGGATCACCTACTGTATCAATATAGGACTAGTTTTTTTGCTACGTCATCATTCATTAAATCACATGTGGAGTTGGACACTTATCCAGCACAAGCGCTGTTTTTATGGCCCCTTTCACACGGAGGTCCGTTCAGGTCCGCCTGTCAGTTTTTTAGGCGGACCTAAAACGGATCCTCCATGTAGCCCTATGGAGCCATGGATGTCAGCGGAGACATGTCCGCTGACATCCGCTCCGCTCCGCTCTGCCAAAGTGTGACGGAGGAAAACCCTATTTTTCCTTCCGTCGGCGGAGCGGATCGGATGACAACGGACTCTACGGTCCGTCGTCATCCGATTCCCCATAGGGGAGAGCGGCGCTCTGACAGGGCGGTCCCTGCACAGTGTGCGGGGACCGCCCAGTCATCCGTCGGCTCAGCGGGGATCAACGGAGCGATCCCCGCTGAGCAAGCGGAGCTTCACGGGGCGGATCTGCACGGATCCGCCCCATGTGAAAGAGCCCTATCATAGGACAGCTTTTATACTGTTTCGATTTTGTGATATTTCATTTAAATTTTCTGTATCATACGAGGTTCCTCATTTTTGTACTTTAAACAGCTGCTGCTCTCTCTGGTGCTCATTCTATTTTATTATAGTAATGGGATCTGAACATTGTTGTTAATCAGGGATTTCTTTATCAACCCCTTTGTTGTTCATATAGAATACTAAAGGAGACTCAGGATTAGTGAGACAATTTGACGCTGAGAAGTGCACCATAGGCCATATTTGTGCACCTTTCTGATACATTCTTTCATGTCATTCTACAAATAGAATTTACATCAATGTTTCTAGACAAACAACTTCAATCAAGCAAGTGTAGTTGATGCTCATAATGCAGATGATTCTGGGAAAGTTTTCCACAGTGTTTATGTATACCATTGTAAAGCTATTGCTGCATAAAACTAATATATACAATGAAAATATGAAATATTATTTATTGTTATTTTAAAATGTATGCCTAGCTTAAACCTTTCTAAATTTTGTAGATATATTTTATAGTTTGATAGAGTAAGGAATGGTTAAAACCATTTATTGTTTTACTTCTATCCTGAGCTCTATTAGGGAGATTTATCCTTGCTTCCTGTCCTAGTGACAACATATTTCCGGAGAGATTGTGAGAAAAACTTTCTGGCAGAAACACAGAAATAAAAATGCTTTTCTTTAGTAGAGTAGGGGAAGGCGAGACCCCTTGTTTGATTTTAATTTCTATCTGTGTCCCTGTTGCTATCTGTGTTCCTTCACTTCTTGTCTGATAAAATCATTGTCAAGTGAGGTGATTCTCTGGATAGCAGCAACAACCTGACAAAAGTTCTCATCCCTCCTCCTTTTTATTTTATTATTTAAAGTTTATTTTTCAATGTACAATAAAATTTAACAAACAATTTATCACAGATAATTAAATCCAATCCCCCGCACCCCCTTTCCCATCCCCATTGTGGTTTTACTTCCTCCGCCCTTTCCCCCATTCCTTCACCAGCTCTCCCCTCCTCTCCCTCATTTCTCTACCCACATTTCTGAATATTTCCTTGTGTTCTTAAAACTAGTCCAGCTTTCCCATATACTTTCGAATTTTCCTCCCTACTTTTATATGTAAATTCAATCTTATAAAACCATTCCCTTGTCGTGGGTCTTTCTTTATCCTGACATGTTTTTGGTAACACGCCTTTGGCAGCATTTATTAAATACAGTAATATCGTGTCCCTATATTGTTTTTTCTTTCCATATTTATATTGTGAAATAAGCAACACCATGGGTCATCTGGAATCTAAAATCCTGTGATCTCTTTTGTATATACTCTTGCCTCCTACCAAAAATCCCTCATCCCTCATCTTCATGCATTCCCATCATAGATGACATAGTTCCCCTCTGGCCACATCCTCTCCAACACAATGGAGTTTTTTTTTCTGGTTCATATTTTTGGGCCAGTACAGGCATTATGTACCATCTAGACGGCATTTGCAATTGATCTCTATTCCGCAAACATGTATACTGCTCTCAATAATTTACTTTTATGTTGCTTTTTTAATTGTGATCCCAACTCTTTATACCATTTTTCAAAAAAATGGGGGCATTCCCTGCCCTCCAGTGCCATGAGTATTTTATACATTTGGGATATACTGTGATTTCATTTTGTTTGTAAATTACATGTTCTTTCTATTGGGTTTTAATTCTCCCCCGACCGATTTGTTTGACACAAAAAGGTTTTAGCTGTAAATACCTCCATTCATTCAAATCCATCAAATCACACTTACATTTTAATTCCTTTTTAATATTCTTACTAGGTATTTTCCTGGTTTATTCCCCCATTTATATCTATCTTTGGCCACTCTATTAAATGCTTGTCTTGTCTCTTGTTCCGTAAGATCTTTCAGATTTTCTCTTTTTGTTACCAAGACATGATGGTTCTCCCTATCTAATTTCTTTTTATGCATCTGTTCTAACTCATATATCTCTTTCACTAACCTTTCAATGTTATTTTTTATTTGTTCTTTCCTTTTTTTTCCCTAGCTCCCATGGATATTAAGATTCCTCTAACATTTTCCCTGTGTGCCTCCCATTTTGTAGCCCCTGATTCATCTGGGGTTCAATTTAACTGAAAATATTGATTCATTTATTGATTAATCTACTTCTTTAGGCCCCTTTCACACTAGTGCGACTTCAAAGTCGCGCAATTTTACCACGATTTTTGAGGCCACGAATTTGCCGTGATTTCCTGCAGTTCGCGGCCACGATTTCAGGGAATGCCTGTGTAAGTGGCATCAAAATCGGACCAAAGTCATACTAATATGAATGGTTGTCATTGGAAATCATGGGAAACGACTTGTCATGCTACTTTGCCATCACAAATCGTGGGACAAGTCATATAAGTGTGAAAGGGGCCTTATCCAGATTTAGATCATCATTTAATCTCCCAGGGTTCCTCCCCTCATGGGCCCCCGCAAGCCTCAACATCACCATGACTGGAGCATTATCTCATATAGTCCTTATTCCTATTGATTAGGGATGAGCTTCGTGTTCGAGTCGAACATACGTTCGACTCGAACATCGGCTGTTCGATCGTTCGACGAAGATCGAACGATTTGGGCCGTTCGTGCCAAATTCGAGTGACGCGAACGGCCCACAATGCACTACGCCATCGCAGTGTCATCCAGGCGCTGTGATTGGCCAAGCATGCACTGTGACCCCGCATGCTTGGCCAATCACAGCGCCGGCAGCGAGGAGAGCAATGATTGGCCACAGGCAGGATGCCTGTGGCCAATTATTGCTGAGGGTGTTTAGTACACGCCCCACACTATAAAAGGCCGCCAGCACGGCGGCCTAGTGTAGTGTGTTCCGGAGCAAGGAAAGAGAAGCATAGGCAGGGACAGTGACATTTATTTTTTTCTTGCTTAACCTGGATTCCTTTAGTTTAGGGAAAGAGAAGGATAGGTAGGGAGAGTGTCAGTGTGTTTTACTGTGCGAATCCTTGTTTCTAGGGACAGGGAAGGACAGTGAGGGAATTCTCCTTGTGCTATAGTGTGCTTTAAAAAAACATTTTTTCTAGGGACAGAAAACTATAGGTAGGGAGAGTGTCAGTGTGTTTTACTGTGCGAATCCTTGTTTCTAGGGACAGGGAAGGACAGTGAGGGAATTCTCCTTGTGCTATAGTGTGCTTTAAAAAAACATTTTTTCTAGGGACAGAAAACTATAGGTAGGGAGAGTGTCAGTGTGTTTTACTGTGCGAATCCTTGTTTCTAGGGACAGGGAAGGACAGTGAGGGCATTCTCCTTGTGCTATAGTGTGCTTTAAAAAAACATTTTTCTAGGGACAGAAAACTTTTGGTAGGGAGAGTGTCAGTGTCTTTTACTGTGCGAATCCTTGTTTCTAGGGACAGGGAAGGACAGTGAGGGAATTCTCCGTGTGCTATAGTGTGCTTTAAAAAAACATTTTTTCTAGGGACAGAAAACTATAGGTAGGAAGAGTGTCAGTTTCTTTCACTGTGATAATCCTTGTTTCTAGGGACAAAGAAGGAAAGTGAGGGAAATTCTCCTTGTGCTATAGTGTGCTAAAGCATTCCTCATCAACCACCTTTGAAATCCTTGTTTTTTTGGACAGTCAGGGAAATTGTCGTTGTGCTATTCTGTGCAAAAGCAATCATCCTCAACCATATTTAGAAATCCTTAAGTAAAGGGACAGAGAAGGACACCTGAAGGTAGCCCTTATTGCTTTTTTCCCATCTCCCTGCAGGCCATCTATTAGAATGTCTGGAAGGCAAACAAGGAGAGGCAGACAGTCAGGAGGCAATAAAAGAGGGCAAGCAGGCTCTGTGTCTGGGGGCAACAGTGCTGGTCGTGGACGCGGTGCATTGTCATCAGCACATGGCCATGGGACACGCTTGTCCTTGTTTTCGGCAGCTGGACATGTTGAGCCACATCATGCCGAAGACTTGGTAGAGTGGATGACCAAGCCCTCCTCCTCCTCCTCATCCTCTCTCACCCAGGCTCAGGGTACTGGAAAAGCAGCTGCCAAAGCGTCCTCTTCCCTGGTATCAATGTCAGACTCATCATCAGTCACTCCTTCCCTAGACCCACCATGTCCTCCTCCTGAGGAGTCCCCCGAACTGTTTGAGCACAGTGTTGGGTACATGCTCCAGGAGGATGCCCAGCGTTTCGAAGGGTCTGATGATGAAACCCAGCTACAGGAAGGCAGTAGCGTGAGAGCAGACAGAGGGGATGCTCAAGAAGGACACCAATCTGGCAGTCATGTTCCAGCAGCTGCAGCATACTGCCAGATTGGCTCCAGTGATGAGGAGGGAGGGGATGATGAGGTCACTGACTCCACGTGGGTGCCTAATAGGAGAGAGGAGGAGGAGGATGAGGAGGAGGCACATCTCCAACGAGGCAGGATGCCCTTTGGTGGCCAGCGTAAGGGCAGTACACCGACAGAATCACACCGCAGAGCTCCGCCTGTGCAGGGCGCTGCCTCTGCCCGTCATTCAAAAAGTTCTTTGGTGTGGGCCTTTTTTGAGGCTAGTGCATCAGATCGCACAGCTGCTGTTTGCAACATATGTCTCAAGCGTATATCGCGTGGCCAAAACATCAGCCGCTTGGGTACCACATGCCTGACCAGACATATGTTGACCTCCCATGCAGCTCGTTGGCAAGCCTACCTCAAAGACCCACACCAAAGAACAAAGCGGACCTCTCCTTGCACCGCATCAGCTGGGATCTCCAACCCCACTATAACTTCAGTCCTCTCTGAAACATGCACTGAGAGGAATGAAGGTGTAGAATTAGGTGTGTCACAGCCAAGTACTTGCGGCCACTCTGCTAGCAGTACACCGACGTCCGATTCTAGCAGGCAAATTTCCCTGCCCCAGCTGCTGGACCGTCGAAAGAAGTTCACTCCCAGCCATCCACATGCCCAGCGGTTGAATGCTAGCTTGGCTAAATTGCTAGCGCTTCAACTGCTGCCTTTTCAGTTGGTAGACTCGGCCCCCTTCCGTGAGTTTGTGCAATGTGCGGTTCCTCAGTGGCAGGTTCCCAAACGCCACTTTTTCTCACGGAAGGCTATTCCGGCTCTCTACTGGCATGTGGAAGGCAATGTCTTGGCCTCGCTGGACAGGGCGGTCAGCGGTAAGGTGCATATTACCGCTGACTCATGGTCCAGCAGGCATGGACAGGGACGTTACCATTCTTTCACGGCCCATTGGGTCACTCTTTTGGCAGCTGGGAAGGATGCAGGACAAGGTGCAGTAGTGTTGGAGGTTGTTCCACCGCCACGCCTCCAAAATGCTACTACTGGTTGTGACACACCTCTCTCCTCCACCCCCTCCTCTTCTTCTTCCTCCATGGCCTCTTCCTGTGGTTTGTCCTCGGAACCAGCGGTGCTCCGTAGGCGTTCAAGGGGCTACGCAAGTACGCAGGCAAAAAGATGCCATGCCGTGCTTGCGCTGGTGTGTTTGGGGGACAGAAGCCACACTGGGGCAGAGGTCCTGTCTGCTCTGCAGGGCCAGGCCGAGAGGTGGTTGACGCCACGCCAGCTTAAGCCAGGAATGGTGGTTTGCGACAATGGCACCAACCTCCTCTCCGCCCTCCGACAGGGACAACTGACCCATGTGCCCTGTGTGGCTCACGTCCTTAACCTGGTGGTGCAGCGGTTCTTGGGCAGGTACCCGGGCTTACAGGATGTCCTGAGGCAGGCCAGGAAAGTCTGTGTGCATTTCCGCAGATCTTATAATGCCAGTGCTCGCCTGGCTGAGCTGCAAAAGGAGTTGAACCTGCCCAAGAACCGCCTTATATGTGACATGCCCACCAGGTGGAACTCAACGTTGGCCATGCTGCAGCGGCTGCACACGCAGCAGAGGGCCATCAATGAGTACCTGTGCGACTACGGCACCAGGACAGGGTCAGGGGAGCTTGTTTTTTTTTCTCCACGCCAGTGGGGCATGATCAGGGATGCATGCACTGTCCTGGCACCATTTGACGAGGCCACGAGGATGGTGAGCAGTGACAGTGCATGCATCAGTGACACTGTACCTCTTGTCCACCTGTTGGAGCACACGCTGCGTGGAATAATGGACAGGGCACTTGAGGCAGAACAGAGGCAGGAAGAGGAGGACTTCCTTGCCTCTCAAGGCCCCCTTTACCCAGACAGTGTTCCTTCTGTCCCACCCATCGCACAGGAAGAGGAGGAGGAGGAGGAGGAGGAGGAGGATTGTGTCAGCATGGAGGTGGAGGCTGGCACTCAGCATCATCAGCAGCAGTCTTTTAGGGATGATTTACAGTCCCAAGAAACCAGTGGACTTGTACGTGGCTGGGAGGAGGTGGCTGCGGATCATGTCGTCCTTAGTGACCCAGAGGACTCCGGAGCGAATGCCTCAGCAAACCTACGCTGCATGGCCTCCCTGATCCTGCAAAGTCTGCGGAAGGATCCTCGTATTCTTCGGATCAAGGAGAGGGACCATTACTGGCTGGCCACTCTCCTTGATCCACGGTACAAGGGTAAGGTTGCGGACCTTATGTTACCGTCGCAGAGGGAGCAGAGGATGAGACAACTCCGGGAGGCCTTGCAGAAAGGTCTGTGCAACGCGTTCCCAGAGACTGGGAGGTTACAAACTCCTGGTCCTGGACAACGAGTTGCTGAGGCTTCGGCCAGTCAAAGAAGGAGCGGTGGGGAAGGTGGCCGTCTGACCGATGCGTTCAGACAATTCTTTAGTCCGCAGCCCCAAAGTATGATCGGTTCCAGCAACCATCGCCAGCGTCTGATAAACATGGTGCAGGAATATCTAGGGGCAAGGTCAGACTTGGACACCTTCCCCACCGAAAATCCTCTGGCTTACTGGGTCTTGAGGATGGATCACTGGCCAGAGCTTGCACAGTATGCAATTGAGCTACTGGCCTGTCCTGCATCCAGCGTTCTTTCGGAACGCACATTCAGTGCTGCTGGAGGATTTGTCACGGATCACAGGGTGCGCCTGTCCACCGACTCGGTTGATCGACTGACTTTCATCAAGATGAACCAGTCTTGGATCACCAACCAGCTACCACACACCTGATGCTGATATAACAGACTAATTGATTTTAACATGTCACATCCCTTCAAGACTGATGCTGATGCTGAGTGCCTGTGCTGTTATGTTGACTGGCTATCCTCCTCCTCCGAGTCCTCAATGATACGATTGATGATGATAGCTTGGAAGATCATTTTTGTTTATGGGTGCCGCCACCAGTGGCTAAGGCCCAATTTTTCAGCCCCTGTTTTACAGGGGCGTGTAATTACAGTTTTTTTTAGCAATAATTTGCCATAGGGCTCATTGCTGTGCTCCAAGTACAGTATCTGTGAGGGGTTGGAGTGTTGTGGCACCAGTGCCTAAGGCCCAATTTTTCAGCCCCTGTTTAACAGGGGCGTGTCATTACAATTTTTGAAGCAATACTTTGCAACAGGGCTCATTGCTGTGCTCCAAGTACAGTATCTGTGAGGGGTTGTAGTGTTGTGCCACCAGTGCCTAAGGCCCAATTTTTCAGCCCCTGTTCAACAGGGGCATGCAATTACAATTCTTGATCTAATAATTCACAGCAGGGCCCATTGCTGCACCCACCAAGAGTAACTCTGAGGGCTTACAGTGTTGTGGCAACGCCACCACCACCACGAAAGGCCCAATTTTTCAGCCCCTGTTAAAAAGGGGCATGTAATTACAATTCTTGATCTAATAATTCACAGCAGGGCCCATTGCTGCACCCACCAAGAGTAACTCTGAGGGCTTACAGTGTTGTGGCAACACCACCACCACCACCACCACCACGAAAGGCCCCATTTTTCAGCCCCTGTTCAAAAGGGGCATGCAATTACAATTCTTGATCTAATAATTCACAGCAGGGCCCATTCCTGCACCCACCAAGAGTAACTCTGAGGGCTTACAGTGTTGTGGCAACACCATCACCACCACCACCACCACGAAAGGCCCAATTTTTCAGCCCCTGTTCAACAGGGGCATGCAATTTCAATTCTTGATCTAATAATTCACAGCAGGGCCCATTCCTGCACCCACCAAGAGTAACTCTGAGGGCTTACAGTGTTGTGGCAACACCACCACCACCACCACGAAAGGCCCAATTTTTCAGCCCCTGTTCAACAGGGGCATGCAATTACAATTCTTGATCTAATAATTCACAGCAGGGCCCATTGCTGCACCCACCAAGAGTAACTCTGAGGGCTTACAGTGTTGTGGCAACACCACCACCACCACCACCACCACGAAAGGCCCAATTTTTCAGCCCCTGTTCAACAGGGGCATGCAATTACAATTCTTGATCTAATAATTCACAGCAGGGCCCATTCCTGCACCCACCAAGAGTAACTCTGAGGGCTTACAGTGTTGTGGCAACACCACCACCACCACGAAAGGCCCAATTTTTCAGCCCCTGTTCAACAGGGGCATGCAATTACAATTCTTGATCTAATAATTCACAGCAGGGCCCATTGCTGCACCCACCAAGAGTAACTGTCAGGGCTTACAGTGTTGTGGCACCAGCACCACCATCAAAGGCCCAATTTTTACTACCACTGTTCAACAATTATATGTAATTACAATTCCTGATATAATAGTTGACAGCAGGGCGTTCCAGCACCAACCAAGAGTAACTGTGAGTGCTTACAGTGTTGTGCCAACACCAACAACTAAGGGGCCTATTTCTGCAGAGTATATACGGCAGGTCCCTACTTTCAAACATCCAACTTACAAACGACTCCTACTTGCAAACGCAAGAAGACAACAGGAAGTGAGAGGAAATCTACCACTAGGAAGGAAAATTCTCTCCTGTAAGAATAAATATGGGAGAAAGGTGTCTCCTCTGTACTGATGCTTTATCAGCAATCCTTGTTTCAAGAAAAACACCACATTTCAAAAACAGTTGTCATTGGGACGGAAAGTGAGGTGAAATGTTCTGAACAGGGGCACAGACAGCAAAACAAATGTTACAGGGGTGATAACCCTTACCTATGTTTTCCAAAAAGTTTAAAAATAGATTTTTGGGCTGGAGCTACACTTCAACAATGTACCTGTTCAAAATTACAAACAGATTCTACATAAGAACAAACCTACAGTCCCTGTCTTGCATGCACCGCCTGTATACGGCTGTTCAGAGTATATAGGGCCTTTTTTATTTTATGTGCGGGGTTCCCCTTAATATCCATACAAGACCCAAAGGGGCTGGTAATGGGCTGGGGTAGGGGGGGGGGGTCATGGGGTAGCTATGCCATTTTTCTTAAAGATTTTCATCCATATTACCGGGACCAGACATTACATTAAAGCCGCAAGCAGTTTTAAATGGCTTTTTTTTCCTTTAGAAGTGTCATTTTGTGCAGGGACAGTTCTAATTCAATAAAATTTTTATTGAGAAATTTTACAAGAGAATACATGTGGACATAATTCAAGAAGAATCTGCATTGAAACATGTCATACATCAGAATTTGTAGATCCTCAAGTACCGATGTTAGTTTATCACAAAGCAAGAAACTTTATATGTTATTTGATCAAAGAAAGAGCATACAAGGTAATAAATCTTCATCTGATCACCAAACGGTGGAATGCATCTCACCGATACGTAACAGATAGAGTTAAACCAGACAGGAGGGAGGAGCCGCCTCCCCCGGGCACCCCTTCTGGGAACATGCTGTGCCTCACAGGGAAGTAAGGACCCCCCCCCCCCAGGTCCCATCACTAAATTCAAAGTAGAGTGCAGTGCAGCTAGTAATATGAACCGTCCAATCCTGATATTCAGAACACCTTATACCTATGATAATATAACTTGAGTCAATGGTCAGAGGTCAAGGGTAATCATCCTATGACGTCATTCATATGACATATAAAGTAAGTTTTGACACCTCCAATACTGAAAGAGCAGAAATGAAAAAGACTTGGTTCCAAACAATCGAGAGGACAGGAATGAAAAGGGAAAAAAAGAAGAAAGGAAAGAGAAAGAAGACAGGAACAAAGAAAAAGTCTCATCTCGCCATCACCTGTATTTGGTGTAACTTCAGGTTTGACAGTCAGATCGCTGTCCCTAGTTTACTGCGACTTATACCAATCTAGCCATTTACACCATCTGGAGTATGTATTGTGGTAGTTGCCCTGAGAAGAGGCAAACATCAGTTCATATGATGCATGAGTATTAGTAGTTTGAATAATTTCAGAGAAGGATGGTGGATTCTTATCTCTCCAATGTCTCAAAATAGACAATCTAGCGCTCAGTAGTACATGAATAACTATAGTTCTTATTTCATTTGGTACAGATTCTATATTCAAGGACAGTAATGCCAGCCCTTCAGTTAGGAGAACGTGTACCCCTGCTAATGTGTGAATCAGGTCAGCTGTTTGAGTCCAGAGGGTTTTAAGCGCAGGGCATTTCCATAGGATATGCTGGAGCGTTCCTATTTCGCCACAGCCTCTCCAACAGAGTGGGGAGTGTTGTGGACCAAACTTAGAAATCCTATAGGGTGTCAGATACCAACGGAGCAATATTTTATGTGTAGTTTCCCATAGATTAACGCTCCTAGTTGCTTTATAAGTGGTACGTAGTGCCTTCTGCCATTGCTCCTTGGTATAAGACATGCCCATATCCCTTTCCCAAGCCTTGATATGAGTAGATTTTAGAAATTCATCTTTATCATGCAATGCATTATAAAATAAAGAGATACCTTTAATCCTAGTAGTGGTACTAGTGAGGTAAAGCGCCATCCTCCATGGTAAACGCACCATGGGCTGTGGAGTGTTGCGGATGAAATGCAACATTTGAAGATATTTATAATGCTCTCTCTTGTCTATGCCGTATTCTAGTTGAAGTGACCTAAAGGTCTTTGGTGTGGGTCCTATCATTAAGTCTTCTATCGATAATATTCCTTTGGCTGTCCATGGAGATATGTTAAGGTCCGGGATAATTATAGCTAGGCTATTCAGTGTGAGAAATAAGGATTTGGTCGTGGCTTCCGCATGGCGTTGAGAGATTAATACCCTCCACTCGCGTAGCGTCGCCACCACTGTAGGGGAAAGGTCAGATTCCGCTAGAATGTGATGTCCACTTGCCAGAAGTATGTCATATAAACTATGACCTTGTGTTTGCGAGGTTTCCAGCTCCAACCATCTGGGGGCAGGTGACCCCACATGTGGGAACCATGCCCTTGCTTGAGCTAGGATCGCTGCTGAATAGTAGTCTTTTAAAAGCACATGACCAACCCCACCTGCCCCTCTACTCGCCACTAGTTTCTTAAATGTGCACCTCGCTCTCTTTCCTTGCCACAAATATCTATTCAGCAAAGTCTGTGCCGAGGAGAAAAAAGAGGAGGGGACCGGTATGCAGAGTGTCCTGAATAGATATAGCAGCTGGGGCAGGATTACCATTTTAAAGGCTGCTAACCTCCCTGACCATGACAGTTCCACTTTAGCTAAATCCCCTAGTTTCTTCTCTAAACCCTGCAGAAAGGGTGTATAGTTCGATTTGACTAACTCTTGAGTGAGGGCCGTTAAAGTGATACCTAAATATTTGATTCCCTCTTCGCGCCAAGTGTAAGGAAATCGTGACTGAAGTTTGTCACGCGTAGTAGAGTCAATACCCAGGCCTAAAACATACGATTTGGTCTCATTAACTTTGTAATACGATAATCTACTGAACATTTCCAATGCTGAATGTACCGAAGCCAGGGAGGACTCCACCTCCGTGAGGACCATAATAATATCATCCGCGAAGAGACTAATAGTGTGAGAAGAATCTCGTACAGGGAAACCTTTAATACTAGGGTGGTTGCGGATATATGTGGCCAGTGGTTCCATTAATAAATTGAATATGAGGGGGGATAAGGGGCAGCCCTGACGGGTCCCATTTGTTATGTGAAATGGTTTAGAAAGTGTTCCGGAGGTAAACACCTGAGCCGAAGGATTTGAGTAGAGGGCCAAAATAGCTGATAGTATATTCCCCGTAAAACCGAACTCCAGAAGAACCTGGGTCATATACTGCCAATGAACCCTATCAAAGGCCTTCTCTGCGTCGAGGGCCAACAGCAGAGAAGGCCTCCTATGACGATTCGCCAGGTGGATTATATTTATTAGTCTGCGAGTCGCGTCAGCGGTTTGCCTACCTTTGGTGAAACCCGTTTGATCCGGGTGGATCAGGGTAGGGAGAATATTGATGAGGCGTGTGGCTAATAATTTGGCGTAGATTTTTACATCATTATTAAGAAGAGAAATGGGCCTGAAGTTTTGCGGAGAGGTGGAGTCCCTGCCTGACTTCGGTATTGTTACAATGATAGCTTTCAGCATTTCTGGGGGAAGAGACGAAGTGGCAGCAGCAGTATTGAATATGCATTCTAAATGTGGAGCCAGGATAATCTGGAACGTTTGGTAATAGTCCCCGGTGAATCCATCTGGGCCAGGGGATTTGTTAGGTGGGAGGGTGTCAATCGCCCTCTGAATCTCAGAGGTGTTGAAGGGTGCATTGAGGGATTCCAACTGTTCTAGTGATAGCTTGGGCAATTTAATTTTTTGCAAAAATTGATTAATTAAATCGGGTGTGGGTTGACAGGTATTAACATCATCCTTCAAGTTGTATAGGGAACTATAGTAGTGACTAAAAGCGTCAGCAATGTCTTGGGGGTGGTGGAGTTTATGGTTAGAGATTGGATGATGCAAGTATGGGATTTTAGTTTTATATCTGTGCCCCTTTAATTTGTGTGCCAGTAGTTTCCCTGCTCTGTTACCCATAGCATAGTAGGACATTTTCAGTCTCCTAGACGTTCTCTCAAAATCCTCCAACAGGAGAGTCCTGAGATCGCATCTCAATTGTGTCAGTTTTTTGGCGTTGTTTAAAGAGGGATTCTGTTTGTTAATGTTGTCCAGTGTGAAAATTTCAGTGGTCAGATCTGTGATCCGTTTCTGCCGCTGCCTCTTCGCCCTCGCCCCTAGCTGTATGAGAATCCCTCTGATAAATGCTTTGTGGGCATTCCACAATATGAATGGATCTGAGACCGTTGCCTCGTTCAACATAAAAAACTCATTTAAGTGCTTTTCAATGTGGAGCCTAGAGTCCTTTTGTTGCAGGAGATATGAATTTACTCTCCACATTGGAGTCGTGGGGATGTTGGCAGAACACTCAATCGTTAGTGTAATCGAGGCGTGGTCTGACCACGTAATGGAATTTATAGATGCTGAGGATACCCTAGATAGAGTCAGGTAGTCTACCAAAAATAGGTCAATCCGTGAGTAGGATCCATGGGGAGGTGAGAAAAAGGTGAAGTCCCTCTCACCAGCATGTAGACACCTCCATGCATCAAAAAGTTCCTGAGTGTGGATGGGCTGTGAGAGGGATTGGCCCCTCCTGCTCCGGCCCTGGGAAGAGTCAATAGCAGGGTCTGGAGTAGAGTTGAAATCCCCACAGACTATAAGAGAACCTTTCTGGTGTTTACGTATTTTATTCATGAGTTTGTGGAAGAAGCGGATTTGATGCTGGTTAGGGAGATATACATTAGCAATCGTGTATGTGACCGAGTTCAGGTCACACACAACAATCAAATAACGACCCTGGGTATCTGCCACAGCCTTGTGTAGTGTAAAGGCCACCGAGTCTCTGATAGCTGTTAATACACCTTTTGTTTTGTTGTGTGCATTAGCTGTGAAAATAAATGGAAATTGTTTGTGGGCACAAGCTGGTGGAGACGTGTCGGAAAAATGTGTTTCCTGCACGCAGAGTACATCACTTTTGTGAGAGAGTGCCTCTTTCCACATCGATTTCCTCTTAACTGGGTGGTTCAGGCCCCTAGAGTTAATTGAAAGGAAATTTATCCCCATTTAGTGTGGAGAAAGGTAAGTTGAGACGTGGAGCTGATCTTTTCCTTTAGTAGAGCAAGAGAGCCATCTTGTGGTAGAAATGAAAATGCCAGGTTTTCTGGATACCATGAGAATCGTATGGATGAGGAAAAATAAGGCATGTAAGAGAACACAATGGAAAAAATTGTACTCACAGACCAAGTGGAGGAGCAATGGCAGATTGAGGAGAGATTGCGACCTGAGTTTCGTTCTTCCAGATGTGGCAGGAGTGCCAATCAGTGCAACGAAGCGGTGGCGAGAAGACAAAAAAAAGAAACAGAACAGTAACAAAGAAAAACAACCGTAAAACGGGTAAAACAGTAACAAGCATGGGGGTTCTACCCCTATCAACCTTTCAAGTTGAAAGAAAAAACTGGTATGCAACCTTATGCTGCTCATTTAGATGGGGGGTAAGTTCAAGCCTAAAGGCTCTCCTGGAAAGCCTCTCAGGGAAAGGAAATGTGCGTCATCCGGATTCAAGAATGTGAGTTAGCGTTCCCATTAGTGACTTTCTTCCAGTCAGATTCCACCTGCTTAGGTTGTCTTGTGGAGTGGGGCATCTCTGCTTGTTCGGGGAGAATATTCCAGTCTTCTAGCAGTGAGATACCCTTATCAAGCGAGTCCACAATAAATGTGCGATCATCCTTCACTATGGTCAGCTTAGTGGGATAACCCCACCTGTATGTAATTTTGTGGTTCCTCAGTGTCTTAGTGATAGTATTTAAATTTTTCCTCTTTTGCAGAGTGTATTGAGATAGGTCGGCATAGAACTGCAAATTCTGATGCTGCTCTGGGACATGCTCTCGTTTGCGCATCACTGTCATAAGTTGATCCTTAATGTGATAGAAGTGAAGGCGTAGAATCACGTCTCTGGGGACTTGGTCAGACAAGCATGTAGGTTTGGGCAACCGGTGGATTCTATCTATCGTAACGTCCATGTCTGAGAGATCAGGGATGAGGGATTGGAACAGGGCTTTAGCATAAGAGCGTAGGTCATTCTGCTGGATTGATTCAGGAACCCCTCTGATTTTTAAATTGTTTCTCCTGGATCTGTCTTCGAGATCTGCTAATTTGGCTTTAACCCATTCATTATCCTCTGATCTGTCTTCAGTATAGTCCACCAAGTCGTTAATAGTATCAGCATATTCCTCCATCTTGTGTTCAATGTGATCTACTCTCGCTTCCACTTCCTGGATCTCTCTATGAAACTTATGCATGCAGTTAACCATGTCTCCCTGTAAAGAGCTCCTCAGAGAAAGAAGCATATCCTTAAGGACTGTGTCCATGACTGGGAGATGTTGAGTGGGGAAGGACTCAATTGAGTCCGGCAGTTCTCTAGTGTCATCACCTGAGTCATTGCTGGGGCTGGGGGCTAGGCCGCATCCAGTGTCATCCAGCCTAAATTTAGCTTTAGCCGGGCTCCCCGGTAATGGAGAGGCAGTATATGAGCCAGCGCTGTTAGGGGGGGTGTTATTGCGGGCAGATGTCCATTTTTTATGTGTTGTCTGTGGTCGGGCCTCCGGCGTGGAAGCCGACCCGCCGCCATCTTGCCTACCTTCCCTGTGTGTCAGCGCAAAGAAGTCCGTCAGACGCTGCGGTTTCCTCTGCATGTTGCGCTTCCGCGGCATGGTCACCCGGTCTCTGGGGGTCTGATCTACCGCTGGGGTGACTTTTGGGATGATCCGGTGGTTTGATACTGGCCGCTGGTTTCCCTGGGTTCCAGGAGCTCCGAGCTCACGCTGTCATCAGCTCGCGCGCAGGCCACGCCCTGTGCAGGGACAGTTCTAAACACGGGAAACACGTGGCACTTCACAGGCATACTTTAGACACCCCCCAGGTACGATATTTAAAGGAATATTTGACTTTTTTTTTTTTTTCACTTTATGCATCATTAAAATGACTGCTCCCGAAAAACGACCGTTTTTAAAACTTATTTTTGCATTGATACATGTCCCCTGGTGCACAACCCGGGTTCCCAAACCCTTTTTAGGACAATAACATGCATAATAGTTGTTATAATTAGCACTTTAGAATTCAAACGTTCGCATCCATTGTATTTAATAGAGTTCTAATGTTCGTACAAACTTTCGGTCCGTTCGCGGGTTCTGGTGCGAACCGAACCCGGGGGTGTTCGGCTCATCACTACTATTGATGAATTTATTACTATTTCTAACAGTCTATGCTCTACCGCAATGTAATCTATTCTAGAGTACATCCTGTGCATCAGAGAGTAGAAAGTGTGATCTTTCGTCTTAGAGTGCTGGGCTCTCCATACATCTACTAGTTGACATTTATAGAGTTTATTTTTTAGCTTCCCTAATTTGTGGCTTTCAATCCCCGGAGCACTTGACGTACTGTCTATCCGAGAGTCCATACTAAGACTCAGGTCTCCTGCCAAAATTACCTTACCTTTCCTAAATTCAATGAATTTTGCCCAAATCTCTGTCAAATAGCCATTTGGGTTTTTATTATGACAGTATATATTTGCCAGTGTACACTCCATGCCCTGCAAAATTCCTGTCAAGAATATATAGCATCCTTCCATATCCACCAGCCTTCAGTTGGAAGAAGGCTGGTGGATCTCTCCTCCACATAAAAAAAATAAAGTAGTTCACTAAAAGAATAGTATGCAGTAGTAATGAGTTAACTGGGTACAATTTGTTTTGCTGCACATTCAAGAAATCCATTGTGAAATGTGCAAATACCAAACATAGCTTTGAATCTCATTGAAGATTGAAGACTATGGGAGCCAGATCTTGTTTTCTTTCATTTTTTTTTTTTTTTAAGGCTAATATGCAATCTTTTAATAAAAAGAGAGCATGGGTGGTTGGGCACTGCCACGAGAAAGATGAATCAATTTTTGTTTAAATAACATTACACATATATATACACAGTATATATGTATATATATATATATATATATATATATATATATATATATATATATATATATATATATATATACATATATTTATACACAAATACACATATTATTTAAGTAGCATGCTTTGGGGATGCCTGAAACCTGCACCTAAAGTTGTGGATGCAGTACAATGTACTTCTTTAAAAGTGACAAGTTTGTTTAACAACAGTAGCTGGGGATATGTAATTTAGGTCATGAATATATTTGGTCATATTTGATCATTGGCATCACCTAGGATCCCCTGCCCTCCAGCTTGTTTAAATAGTGGGATGATGAGATTGGCACTGAATTTACATAATGGAATATGATATAGAATAGAATATGTAAAAAGGAAGTCAAGGATGCAAAAACAGATTGCAAAAGATAGTAGGACAAACCCCCAAAAATTCTTCAAATATACAGGTGAAACTCGAAAAATTAGAATATTGTGCAAAAGTTAATTTATTTCACTAATGCAACTTAAAAGGTGAAACTAATATATGAGACAGACTCATTACATGCAAAGAAAGATAGTTCAAGCCTTGATTTGTCATAATTGTGATGATTATGGCTTACAGCTCATGAAAACCCCAAATCCACAAACTCAGAAAATTTGAATATTGTGAAAAGGTGCAATATTCTAGGCTCAAAGTGTCCCACTCTAATTAGCTAATTAAGCCATAACACCTGCAAAGGGTTCCTGGGCCTTTAAATGGTCTTTCAGTCTGGGTCAGTAGGAATCACATTAATGGGAAAGACTGCTGACCTGACAGTTGTGCAGAAAACCATCATTGACACCCTCCATAAGACGGGAAAGCCTCAAAAGGTAATTGCAAAAGAAGTTGGATGTTCCCAAAGTGCTGTATCAAAGCACATTAATAGAAAGTTATGTGGAAGGGAAAAGTGTGGAAGAAAAAGGTGCACAAGCAGCAGGGATGACCGCAGCCTGGAGAGGATTGTCAGGAAAAGGCCATTTAAAAGTGTTGGGGACTTTCACAAGGAGTGGACTGAGGCTGGAGTCAGTGCATCAAGAGCCACCACACACAGACGGATCCTGGACATGGGCTTCAAATGTCGTATTCCTCTTGTCAAGCCACTATTTAACAACATACTACGTCAGAAGCGTCTTACCCGGGCTAAAGAAAAACAGACCTGGTCTGTTGCTCAGTCCTCTTTTCTGATGAGAGCAAATTTTGCATCTCATTTGGAACCAAGGACCCAGAGTATGGAGGAAGAATGGAGAGGCACACACTGCAAGATGTTTGAAGTCCAGTGTGAAGTTTCCACAGTCTGTGTTGATTTGGGGAGCCATGTCATCTGCTGGTGTTGGTCCACTGTGCTTCATTAAGTCCAGGGTCAACGCAGCCGTCTAACAAGAGATTTTGGAGCACTTCATGCTTCCTTCCGCAGACGGGCTCTATGGGGATGCTGACTTCATTTTCCAGCAGGACTTGGCACCTGCCCACACTGCCAAAAGCACCAAAACCTGGTTCAATGACCGTGGGATTACTGTGCTTGATTGGCCAGCAAACTCGCCTGACCTGAACCCCATAGAGAATCTAGGGGCATTGGCAAGAGAAAGATGAGAGACATGAGACCGAACAATGCAGAAGAGCTGAAGGCCACTATTGAAGCATCCTGGTCTTCCATAACACTTCAGCAGTGCCACAGGCTGATAGCTTCCATGCCACGCTGCATTGAGGCAGTAATTGCTGCAAAAGGGGCCCAAACCAAGTACTGAGTACATATGCATGCTTATACTTTTCAGAGGTCTGATATTGTTCTATGTACCAGACTTTGTTTTATTGATTGCATATAGTGATGAGCCGAACACCCCCGGGTTCGGTTCGCACCAGAACCCGCGAACGGACCGAACGTTCGTACGAACATTAGAACCCTATTAAATACAATGGATGCGAACGTTCGAATTCTAAAGTGCTAATTATAACGACTATTATGCATGTTATTGTCCTAAAAAGGGTTTGGGAACCCGGGTTCTGCACCAGGGGACATGTATCAATGCAAAAAGAAGTTTTAAAAACGGTCGTTTTTCGGGAGCAGTCATTTTAATGATGCATAAAGTGAAAAAAAAAAAGTCAAATATTCCTTTAAATATCGTACCTGGGGGGTGTCTAAAGTGTGCCACGTGTTTCCCGTGTTTAGAACTGTCCCTGCACAAAATGACACTTCTAAAGGAAAAAAAAAACATTTAAAACTGCTTGCGGCTTTAATGTAATGTCTGGTCCCGGTAATATGGATGAAAATCTTTAAGAAAAATGGCATAGCTACCCCATGACCCCCCCCCCCCACCCCAGCCCATTACCAGCCCCTTTGGGTCTTGTATGGATATTAAGGGGAACACCGCACACAAAATAAAAAAGGCCCTATATACTCTGAACAGCCGTATACAGGCGGTGCATACAAGACAGGGACTGTAGGTTTGTTCTTATGTAGAATGTGTTTGTAATTTTGAACAGGTACATTGTTTAAGTGTAGCTCCAGCCCAAAAATCTATTTTTAAACTTTTTGGAAAACATAGGTAAGGGTTATCACCCCTGTAACATTTGTTTTGCTGTCTGTGCCCCTGTTCAGAACATTTCACCTCACTTTCCGTCCCAATGACAACTGTTTTTGAAATGTGGTGTTTTTCTTGAAACAAGGATTGGTGATAAAGCATCATTACAGAGGAGACACCTTTCTCCCATATTAATTCTTACAGGAGAGAATTTTCCTTCCTAGGGGTAGATTTCCTCTCACTTCCTGTTGTCTTCTTGCGTTTGCAAGTAGGAGTCGTTTGTAAGTTGGATGTTTGAAAGTAGGGACCTGCCGTATATACTCTGCAGAAATAGGCCCCTTAGTTGTTGGTGTTGGCACAACACTGTAAGCACTCACAGTTACTCTTGGTTGGTGCTGGAACGCCCTGCTGTCAACTATTATATCAGGAATTGTAATTACATATAATTGTTGAACAGTGGTAGTAAAAATTGGGCCTTTGATGGTGGTGCTGGTGCCACAACACTGTAAGCCCTGACAGTTACTCTTGGTGGGTGCAGCAATGGGCCCTGCTGTGAATTATTAGATCAAGAATTGTAATTGCATGCCCCTGTTGAACAGGGGCTGAAAAATTGGGCCTTTTGTGGTGGTGGTGGTGTTGCCACAACACTGTAAGCCCTCAGAGTTACTCTTGGTGGGTGCAGGAATGGGCCCTGCTGTGAATTATTAGATCAAGAATTGTAATTACATGCCCCTTTTGAACAGGGGCTGAAAAATTGGGCCTTTCGTGGTGGTGGTGGTGGTGGCGTTGCCACAACACTGTAAGCCCTCAGAGTTACTCTTGGTGGGTGCAGCAATGGGCCCTGCTGTGAATTATTAGATCAAGAATTGTAATTACATGCCCCTGTTGAACAGGGGCTGAAAAATTGGGCCTTAGGCACTGGTGGCACAACACTGCAACCCCTCACAGATACTGTACTTGGAGCACAGCAATGAGCCCTGTTGCAAAGTATTGCTTCAAAAATTGTAATGACACGCCCCTGTTAAACAGGGGCTGAAAAATTGGGCCTTAGGCACTGGTGGCACAACACTCCAACCCCTCACAGATACTGTACTTGGAGCACAGCAATGAGCCCTGTTGCAAAGTATTGCTTCAAAAATTGTAATTACACGCCCCTGTTAAACAGGGGCTGAAAAATTCGGCCTTAGCCACTGGTGGCGGCACCCATAAACAAAAATGATCTTCCAAGCTATCATCATCAATCGTATCATTGAGGACTCGGAGGAGGAGGATAGCCAGTCAACATAACAGCACAGGCACTCAGCATCAGCATCAGTCTTGAAGGGATGTGACATGTTAAAATCAATTAGTCTGTTATATCAGCATCAGGTGTGTGGTAGCTGGTGGTGATCCAAGACTGGTTCATCTTGATGAAAGTCAGTCGATCAACCGAGTCGGTGGACAGGCGCACCCTGTGATCCGTGACAAATCCTCCAGCAGCACTGAATGTGCGTTCCGAAAGAACGCTGGATGCAGGACAGGCCAGTAGCTCAATTGCATACTGTGCAAGCTCTGGCCAGTGATCCATCCTCAAGACCCAGTAAGCCAGAGGATTTTCGGTGGGGAAGGTGTCCAAGTCTGACCTTGCCCCTAGATATTCCTGCACCATGTTTATCAGACGCTGGCGATGGTTGCTGGAACCGATCATACTTTGGGGCTGCGGACTAAAGAATTGTCTGAACGCATCGGTCAGACGGCCACCTTCCCCACCGCTCCTTCTTTGACTGGCCGAAGCCTCAGCAACTCGTTGTCCAGGACCAGGAGTTTGTAACCTCCCAGTCTCTGGGAACGCGTTGCACAGACCTTTCTGCAAGGCCTCCCGGAGTTGTCTCATCCTCTGCTCCCTCTGCGATGGTAACATAAGGTCCGCAACCTTACCCTTGTACCGTGGATCAAGGAGAGTGGCCAGCCAGTAATGGTCCCTCTCCTTGATCCGAAGAATACGAGGATCCTTCCGCAGACTTTGCAGGATCAGGGAGGCCATGCAGCGTAGGTTAGCTGAGGCATTCGGTCCGGAGTCCTCTGGGTCACTAAGGACGACATGATCCGCAGCCACCTCCTCCCAGCCACGTACAAGTCCACTGGTTTCTTGGGACTGTAAATCATCCCTAAAAGACTGCTGCTGATGATGCTGAGTGCCAGCCTCCACCTCCATGCTGACACAATCCTCCTCTTCCTGTGCGATGGGTGGGACAGAAGGAACACTGTCTGGGTAAAGGGGGCCTTGAGAGGCAAGGAAGTCCTCCTCTTCCTGCCTCTGTTCTGCCTCAAGTGCCCTGTCCATTATTCCACGCAGCGTGTGCTCCAACAGGTGGACAAGAGGTACAGTGTCACTGATGCATGCACTGTCACTGCTCACCATCCTCGTGGCCTCCTCAAATGGTGCCAGGACAGTGCATGCATCCCTGATCATGCCCCACTGGCGTGGAGAAAAAAAACCAAGCTCCCCTGACCCTGTCCTGGTGCCGTAGTCGCACAGGTACTCATTGATGGCCCTCTGCTGCGTGTGCAGCCACTGCAGCATGGCCAACGTTGAGTTCCACCTGGTGGGCATGTCACATATAAGGCGGTTCTTGGGCAGGTTCAACTCCTTTTGCAGCTCAGCCAGGCGAGCACTGGCATTATAAGATCTGCGGAAATGCACACAGACTTTCCTGGCCTGCCTCAGGACATCCTGTAAGCCCGGGTACCTGCCCAAGAACCGCTGCACCACCAGGTTAAGGACGTGAGCCACACAGGGCACATGGGTCAGTTGTCCCTGTCGGAGGGCGGAGAGGAGGTTGGTGCCATTGTCGCAAACCACCATTCCTGGCTTAAGCTGGCGTGGCGTCAACCACCTCTCGGCCTGGCCCTGCAGAGCAGACAGGACCTCTGCCCCAGTGTGGCTTCTGTCCCCCAAACACACCAGCGCAAGCACGGCATGGCATCTTTTTGCCTGCGTACTTGCGTAGCCCCTTGAACGGCTACGGAGCACCGCTGGTTCAGAGGACAAAGCACAGGAAGAGGCCATGGAGGAAGAAGAAGAGGAGGGGGTGGAGGAGAGAGGTGTGTCACAACCAGTAGTAGCATTTTGGAGGTGTGGCGGTAGAACAACCTCCAACACTACTGCACCTTGTCCTGCATCCTTCCCAGCTGCCAAAAGAGTGACCCAATGGGCCGTGAAAGAAAGGTAACGTCCCTGTCCATGCCTGCTGGACCATGAGTCAGCGGTAATATGCACCTTACCACTGACCGCCCTGTCCAGCGAGGCCAAGACATTGCCTTCCACATGCCGGTAGAGAGCCGGAATAGCCTTCCGTGAGAAAAAGTGGCGTTTGGGAACCTGCCACTGAGGAACCGCACATTGCACAAACTCACGGAAGGGGGCCGAGTCTACCAACTGAAAAGGCAGCAGTTGAAGCGCTAGCAATTTAGCCAAGCTAGCATTCAACCGCTGGGCATGTGGATGGCTGGGAGTGAACTTCTTTCGACGGTCCAGCAGCTGGGGCAGGGAAATTTTCCTGCTAGAATCGGACGTCGGTGTACTGCTAGCAGAGTGGCCGCAAGTACTTGGCTGTGACACACCTAATTCTACACCTTCATTCCTCTCAGTGCATGTTTCAGAGAGGACTGAAGTTATAGTGGGGTTGGAGATCCCAGCTGATGCGGTGCAAGGAGAGGTCCGCTTTGTTCTTTGGTGTGGGTCTTTGAGGTAGGCTTGCCAACGAGCTGCATGGCAGGTCAACATATGTCTGCTCAGGCATGTGGTACCCAAGCGGCTGATGTTTTGGCCACGCGATATACGCTTGAGACATATGTTGCAAACAGCAGCTGTGCGATCTGATGCACTAGCCTCAAAAAAGGCCCACACCAAAGAACTTTTTGAATGACGGGCAGAGGCAGCGCCCTGCACAGGCGGAGCTCTGCGGTGTGATTCCGTCGGTGTACTGCCCTTACGCTGGCCACCAAAGGGCATCCTGCCTCGTTGGAGATGTGCCTCCTCCTCATCCTCCTCCTCCTCCTCTCTCCTATTAGGCACCCACGTGGAGTCAGTGACCTCATCATCCCCTCCCTCCTCATCACTGGAGCCAATCTGGCAGTATGCTGCAGCTGCTGGAACATGACTGCCAGATTGGTGTCCTTCTTGAGCATCCCCTCTGTCTGCTCTCACGCTACTGCCTTCCTGTAGCTGGGTTTCATCATCAGACCCTTCGAAACGCTGGGCATCCTCCTGGAGCATGTACCCAACACTGTGCTCAAACAGTTCGGGGGACTCCTCAGGAGGAGGACATGGTGGGTCTAGGGAAGGAGTGACTGATGATGAGTCTGACATTGATACCAGGGAAGAGGACGCTTTGGCAGCTGCTTTGCCAGTACCCTGAGCCTGGGTGAGAGAGGATGAGGAGGAGGAGGAGGGCTTGGTCATCCACTCTACCAAGTCTTCGGCATGATGTGGCTCAACATGTCCAGCTGCCGAAAAGAAGGACAAGCGTGTCCCATGGCCATGTGCTGATGACAACGCACCGCGTCCACGACCAGCACTGTTGCCCCCAGACACAGAGCCTGCTTGCCCTCTTTTATTGCCTCCTGACTGTCTGCCTCTCCTTGTTTGCCTTCCAGACATTCTAATGGATGGCCTGCAGGGAGATGGGAAAAAAGCAATAAGGGCTACCTTCAGGTGTCCTTCTCTGTCCCTTTACTTAAGGATTTCTAAATATGGTTGAGGATGATTGCTTTCGCACAGAATAGCACAACGACAATTTCCCTGACTGTCCAAAAAACAAGGATTTCAAAGATGGTTGATGAGGAATGCTTTAGCACAGTATAGCACAAGGAGAATTTCCCTCACTGTCCTTCCCTGTCCCTACAAACAAGGATTAGCACAGTAAAACACACTGACACTCTCCCTACCTATAGTTTTCTGTCCCTATAAAAAATGTTTTTTTAAAGATGGTTGATGATCAATGCTTTAGCACACTATAGCACAAGGATAATTTCCCTCACTGTCCTTCCCTGTCCCTACAAACAAGGATTAGCACAGTAAAACACACTGACACTCTCCCTACCTATAGTTTTCTGTCCCTATAAAAAATGTTTTTTTAAAGATGGTTGATGATCAATGCTTTAGCACAGTATAGCACAAGGAGAATTTCCCTCACTGTCCTTCCCTGTCCCTACAAACAAGGATTAGCACAGTAAAACACACTGACACTCTCCCTACCTATAGTTTTCTGTCCCTATAAAAAATGTTTTTTTAAAGATGGTTGATGATCAATGCTTTAGCACACTATAGCACAAGGAGAATTTCCCTCACTGTCCTTCCCTGTCCCTACAAACAAGGATTAGCACAGTAAAACACACTGACACTCTCCCTACCTATAGTTTTCTGTCCCTATAAAAAATGTTTTTTTAAAGATGGTTGATGATCAATGCTTTAGCACAGTATAGCACAAGGAGAATTTCCCTCACTGTCCTTCCCTGTCCCTACAAACAAGGATTAGCACAGTAAAACACACTGACACTCTCCCTACCTATAGTTTTCTGTCCCTATAAAAAATGTTTTTTTAAAGATGGTTGATGATCAATGCTTTAGCACACTATAGCACAAGGAGAATTTCCCTCACTGTCCTTCCCTGTCCCTGCAAACAAGGATTAGCACAGTAAAACACACTGACACTCTCCCTACCTATAGTTTTCTGTCCCTATAAAAAATGTTTTTTTAAAGATGGTTGATGATCAATGCTTTAGCACACTATAGCACAAGGAGAATTTCCCTCACTGTCCTTCCCTGTCCCTACAAACAAGGATTAGCACAGTAAAACACACTGACACTCTCCCTACCTATAGTTTTCTGTCCCTATAAAAAATGTTTTTTTAAAGATGGTTGATGATCAATGCTTTAGCACAGTATAGCACAAGGAGAATTTCCCTCACTGTCCTTCCCTGTCCCTACAAACAAGGATTAGCACAGTAAAACACACTGACACTCTCCCTACCTATAGTTTTCTGTCCCTATAAAAAATGTTTTTTTAAAGATGGTTGATGATCAATGCTTTAGCACAGTATAGCACAAGGAGAATTTCCCTCACTGTCCTTCCCTGTCCCTACAAACAAGGATTAGCACAGTAAAACACACTGACACTCTCCCTACCTATAGTTTTCTGTCCCTATAAAAAATTTTTTTTTAAAGATGGTTGATGATCAATGCTTTAGCACACTATAGCACACGGAGAATTTCCCTCACTGTCCTTCCCTGTCCCTACAAACAAGGATTAGCACAGTAAAACACACTGACACTCTCCCTACCTATAGTTTTCTGTCCCTATAAAAAATGTTTTTTTAAAGATGGTTGATGATCAATGCTTTAGCACAGTATAGCACAAGGAGAATTTCCCTCACTGTCCTTCCCTGTCCCTACAAACAAGGATTAGCACAGTAAAACACACTGACACTCTCCCTACCTATAGTTTTCTGTCCCTATAAAAAATTTTTTTTTAAAGATGGTTGATGATCAATGCTTTAGCACACTATAGCACAAGGAGAATTTCCCTCACTGTCCTTCCCTGTCCCTACAAACAAGGATTAGCACAGTAAAACACACTGACACTCTCCCTACCTATAGTTTTCTGTCCCTATAAAAAATGTTTTTTTTAAAGATGGTTGATGATCAATGCTTTAGCACAGTATAGCACAAGGAGAATTTCCCTCACTGTCCTTCCCTGTCCCTACAAACAAGGATTAGCACAGTAAAACACACTGACACTCTCCCTACCTATCCTTCTCTTTCCCTAAACTAAAGGAATCCAGGTTAAGCAAGAAAAAAAAATGTCACTGTCCCTGCCTATGCTTCTCTTTCCCTGCTCCGGCAAAACACACTACACTAGGCCGCCGTGCTGGCGGCCTTTTATAGTGTGGGGCGTGTACTAAACACCCTCAGCAATAATTGGCCACAGGCATCCTGCCTGTGGCCAATCATTGCTCTCCTCGCTGCCGGCGCTGTGATTGGCCAAGCATGCGGGGTCACAGTGCATGCTTGGCCAATCACAGCGCCTGGATGACACTGCGATGGCGTAGTGCATTGTGGGCCGTTCGCGTCACTCGAGTTAGGCGCGAACGGCCCAAATCGTTTGATCTTCGTCGAACGATCGAACAGCCAATGTTCGAGTCGAACGTATGTTCGACTCGAACACCGAGCTCATCCCTAATTGCATATAATATTCAGATTTTATGAGATTGTGGATTTGGGGTTTTCATGAGCTGTAAGCCATAATCATCCCAATTATGACAAATCACAGCTTGAACTATCTTGCTTTGCATGTAATGAGTCTATCTCATATATTAGTTTCACCTTTTAAGTTGCATTAGTGAAATAAATGAACTTTTGCACGATATTCAAATTTTTCGAGTATCACCTGTATTAATAGTAAAAAGGTCAAGTCTAAGCATGAAGGCCCTTATAAATAAAATAAATAAATCTAGAGTGGGTGACTGGGGACAAAAGAGAAGGCTAATTTATTAAATACGTTCTTCAGCTCTGTGTATACAAAGGAGCTTGGGGGGGTTCATGTCCATAATGGGGGTAGTATTGACACAGCCCCAAATGATCCACAAAGACTCAAAAGTGATATGGTCCAGAAATATTTAGACAGAATAAATGTGGATAAAGCACCTGGACCTGATGGCATCCACCCACAGATCCTAAAATAATTGAGCTCTGTAATTTTAAAGCCATTGTATCTAATTTTTAATTAATGACGGGAATAGTACTACTGGATTGGCGCAGGGCAAACGTGGTGCCTATATTTAAAAAGGGAACAAAGTCTTTACCAAGTAACTATAGACCTGTTAGTTTAACTTCTATAGCTGGGAAGATACTGGAACGTTTAATGAAAGACCACATAGACGAGTTCTTGCTGGAAAAAATCAATTTAAGCAAAAGACAGCATGGATTCATGAAAGACAGAAGTTATCAGACAAACCTGATTTCTTTTTATGAAGAGGTACCTTATATACTCGAGTATAAGCCGAGTTTTTCAGCACATTTTTGTGTGCTGAAAATGCCTCCCTCAGCTTATACTCAAGTCTGTGTCCATCTTCAAATTTGTGCACCTGATTCTGGCCAGCCGTAGGTACCTTGGACCCCAAACTTGGAACACATGTAGCCCCACTCTTCCTCTACAAGTTTGCAAAGTTTGTTGTTTGGGGGACCCACGGCCGGGGGGCACCAATTTTTCAAAGCCGGGCTCCCCTTCCTTAGACTCCAATGTTAAACGGTAATTTATCCAGTGATTTTGGGGACCCAGTACCGGCCGTTACTTGGTCTCCTGGACCCCAACCTTAGCACACATGTAGCCCCACTCTTCATCTACCAGTGTGCAACGTTTGTTGTCCAGAGGGACCCACGGCTGGGGAGCAGCAATTTTTCAAAGCCGGGCACCCCTTCCATAGACTCCCATATTAAACGTCAGTCTAGTCACACAGTGCCGGAGATCAGGTAGGGAGATTGGGCACAGTGAGGCATAGGCACAGTGAGGCATGCACATGGACACAGTGAGGCATGCACATGGACACAGTGAGGCAAATTGAGGCACAGTGAGGCATGCAGATGGACACCCTAGGCTTATATTCAAGTCAATACGTTTTCCCATTTTTTTGTGGTAAAATTAGGTGCCTCAGCTTATATTCGGGTCGGCTTATACTCAAGTATATACGGTAAGTAAAACCTTGGACAGAGGGCTGACGGTGGACGTGGTATACTTGGATTTTGCAAAAGCGTTCGATACAGTTACGCACACACGGCTCATGTCTACAGGCTTGGAAAGATCAGTGTGTAAATGGATAGAAAACTGACTAAAAGACAGAATTCAGAGAGTAGTGGTTATTGATTCTTACTCTGAATGGTCTAAGGTTATCAGTGGTGTACCCCAAGGTTCAGTGCTGGGACCCTTACTTTTTAATATCTTTATAAATTATATTGGGTCTGGGATCAAAAGTAACATTTCTGTCTTTGCAGATGACACTAAGCTATGCAGTGGAATAACGTCCTTACAGGATGTCTCCAATTTACAAGCCAACCTCAATGTTCTGTCTAATTGGGCGACTATGTGGCAGAGGAGGTTTAATGTTGATAAATGTAAAGTTATGCACTTGGGGGCAAAGAATATGCATGCATCATACATACTAGGGGGAGTACAACTGGGGAAATCCGTAGTGGAGAAGGATCTGGGGGTTTTGGTAGATCATCAGCTCAATAATAGGCTTGTGCAATTCGTTTCGTAACTAATCGAAATTCGTCCGAATTTAGCAACTTTCGGACATTCGGAAGCATTTGAATTTCCGAACAAAGCAATTACAAATAAAACCGAATCCAAAATAAATTATATCGCAAATAGCGAATGCCCGAATGTCTTCGGCATAATTCGTTATCAGGGATGAGCCGAACACCCCCCTGTTCGGTTCGCACCAGAACCTGCGAACAGACAGAATGTTCCAGTGAACTTTAGAACCCTATTAAATACAATGGACTCGAACGTTCGAAATCTAAAGTGCTAATTATGAAGGCTTATATGCAAGTCATTGTCCTAAAAAGTGTTTGGGGACCCGGGTCCTGCCCCATGGGACATGTATCAATGCAAAAAAAAGTTTTAAAAACAGCCGTTTTTTCGGGAGCAGTGATTTTAATAATGCTTAAAATGAAAAAATAAAAGCGAAATATTCCTTTAAATTTCGTACCTAGGGGGTGTGTATGATATGCATGTAAAGTGGCGCTTGTTTCCCGTGCTTAGAACTGTCCCTGCATAAAATGTCATTTTTGAAGGAAAAAAAGTCATTTAAAACTCACTCGCGGCTATTAATGAATTGTCGGCTCCCGGCAATACATACATACAAAAGTCATTGATAAAAATAAAAAATAAAGGCGTGGGGGTCCCCCAGAATTCAATTACCAGGCCCTTCAGGTCTGGTATAGATATTAAGGGGAACCCCGCCGCAAATTTAAAAAAAAAATCCGTGCGGTTCCCCCAAATATCCATACCAGACCCTTCAGATCTGGCATGGATTTTAGGGGAACTCCACCCCAAATTTAAAAAAAAATGGCGTGGAGTCCCCCCAAAAACCCATACCAGACCCTTATCTGAGCACGCAACCTGGCAGGCCGCAGGAAAAGAGGGGGGACGAGAGAGCGCCCCCCCCTCCTGAACTGTACCAGGCCACATGCCCTCAACATGGGGAGGATGTCCCCATGTTGATGGGGACAAGGGCCTCATCCCCACAACTCTTGCCCGGTGGTTGTGGGGGTCTGCGGGCGGGGGACTTATCGGAATCTGGAAGACCCCTTTAACAAAGGGGACCCCCAGATCCCGGCCCCCCCTATGTGAATTGGTAAGGGGTACATTGTACCCCTACCATTTCACGAAGAAAGTGTAAAAAAATGAAAAAAAAAACACACACACCTTGGAAAAGTCCTTTATTAAAAAATAAATAAAAAAAAAACATTCCAGCGGTGAAATCCAGTGTCCCGCAGCGATCCGATGTCCAGCGCTGTCCGTCATTGGCTGAGCCTGAGCGGACCTGATGGGGAACTTTCTCCGCAGTCTATTACATGTATAGACCCACCCCTTCTAAAGTTCTCCATCAGGTCCGCTCAGCCAATGACTCGGTGTAAGGCTGAGGACCTGATGCGAAACATGAGAAGGGGCGGGTCTATACATGTATTACACAGTGAGGGAAGTTCCCCATCAGGTCCGCCCCCTCGGTATGTCAGACCCCGCCTACGTCATTGGCCTGAGCGGACCTGATGGGGAACTTCCTTCACTGTGTAAATTTAAATTACACAGTGAAGGAAGTTCCCCACTCAGGCCAAAGACGTAGGCGGGGTCTGACATACCGAGGGGGAGGACCTGATGGGGAACTTCCCTCACTGTGTAATACATGTATAGACCCGCCCCTTCTCATGTGACGCATCAGGTCCTCAGCCTTCCACCGAGTCATTGGCTGAGTGGACCTGATGGGGAACTTTAGAAGGGGCGGGTCTATACATGTAATAGACTGTGGAGGAAGTTCCCCACCAGGTCCTCTTAGGCTCAGCCAATGACGGACAGCGCTGGACATCGGATCGCCGCGGGACACTGGATTTCACCGCTGGAATGTTTTTTTTTTGTTTTTTTTAATAAAGGACTTTTCCAAGGTGTGTGTGTTTTTTTTTTACATTTTTTGACACTTTCTTCGCGAAATGGTAGGGGTACAATGTAACCCTTACCAATTCACATAGGGGGGGCTGGGATCTGGGGGTCCCCTTTGTTAAAGGGGTCTTCCAGATTCCGATAAGCCCCCCGCCCGCAGACCCCCACAACCACCGGGCAAGGGTTGTGGGGATGAGGCCCTTGTCCCCATCAACATGGGGACATCCTCCCCATGTTGAGGGCATGTGGCCTGGTACGGTTCAGGAGGGGGGGGCGCTCTCTCGTCCCCCCCCCCTCTTTTCCTGTGGCCTGCCAGGTTGCATGCTCGGATAAGGGTCTGGTATGGATTTTTGGGGGGACTCCACGCCATTTTTTTTTAAATTTGGGGTGGAGTTCCCCTTAAAATCCATGCCAGATCTGAAGGGCCTGGTATGGATATTTGGGGGAACCGCACGCATTTTTTTTTAATTTGCGGCGGGGTTCCCCTTAATATCTATACCAGACCTGAAGGGCCTGGTAATTGAATTCTGGGGGACCCCCACGCTTTATTTTTAATTTTTATCAATGACTTTTCTATGTATTGCCGGGAGCTGACAATTCATTAATAGCCGCGAGTGAGTTTTAAATGACTTTTTTTCCTTCAAAAATGACATTTTATGCAGGGACAGTTCTAAGCACGGGAAACATGTGCCACTTTACATGCATATCATACACACCCCCTAGGTACGAAATTTAAAGGAATATTTCACTTTTATTGTTTCACTTTAAGCATTATTAAAATCACTGCTCCCGAAAAAACTGTAGTTTTTAAAACTTTTTTTTGCATTGATACATGTCCCCTGGGGCAGGACCCGGGTCCCCAAACACTTTTTATGACAATAACTTGTATATAAGCCTTTATAATTAGCACTTTAGATTTCTCCCATAGACTTTTCGAATTTGCCGCGAACACCCCAATTTGTTCGCTGTTCGGCGAACGGGCGAACAGGCAATGTTCGAGTCGAACATGAGTTCGACTCGAACTCGAAGCTCATCCCTATTCGTTATGAAAAAAGTTACGAATGTACGAATCCATTCGAAGCACAATAACACTCTGCTCTGCTCTCTGCTTCTCCCTCACCGTGCTGAACTCCCTTTCAAAATGGTGTACAGGGGGCGGAGGCTATAGCCGCATGTATAAAACGAAAGTAAAATACGAGATTTCGAATCGTTACAAATAACCGCTATGTATTTAGAAAAGTACAAATCCATTTGAAGCACGTTAGGCATAATAGGCAGCTTCGTTGTGAGAGAGACACGGAAAATTACGAATCAACAAACCCAAAAAAAGTTACGAAAGTAGGAGTTGTGTCCAGAATCAACGAAAAACAATGTACTCTACCGAAAGTACGAATTATAAATCAACTAAAAATAAGGCTTACATTAATATGAATCATTCCGATTCAACTAAAAATGTCGCTTGCGAAAATACGAATTAGCCCGAACACGAAAAATCCCGTCTAGCAAAATTACGAACGATTACGAATCAACAGGACCGAAAAGAAATGAACCGAAACTAAACAAATTTTTCTGTTGTGCACAAGTCTACTCAATAATAGCATGCAATGCCAAGCTGCAGTTTCCAAAGTGAGCAAAGTCCAGAGAGGTATGGACTCCAGAGAGAGAGATATCATTTTGCCCCTGTTCAAATCATTAGTAAGACCTCATCTGGAATGTGTAGTTCAGTTTTGGGCACCAGTTCTCAAAAAGGATATCGGGGAACTGGAGAAAGTGCAGAGAAGGGCAACCAAACTGATAAGAGGCATGGTGGAACTCAGCTATGAGGAAAGATTAGAGGAACTGAATTTATTCACTCTTGAGAAAAGGAGAATAAGGGGGGATATGATCAACATGTACAAATATATAAGGGGTCCATATAGTGAACTTGGTGTTGAGTTATTCACTTTACGGTCAACACAGAGGACACAGGGGCACTCTTTACGTCTAGAGGAAAAGAGATTTCATCTCCAAATATGGAAAGGTTTCTTCACAGTAAGAGCTGTAAAAATGTGGAATAGATTCCCTCCAGAGGTGGTTCGGGCCAGCTCAGTAGATTGCTTTAAGAAAGGTCTGGATACTTTCCTAAATGTACATAATATTACTGGGTACTAACATTTATAGGTGAAGTTGATCCAGGGAAAATCCGATTGCCTCTCGGGGGATCAGGAAGGAATTTTTTCCCCTGCTGTAGCAAATTGGAGCATGCACTGCTGTTTTTTTTTCTTCCTCTGGATCAACTGTGGGTATAGAATTGGGTATATGGGATTGTACAACATATATATTTTTTTTTTATGGTTGAACTAGACTTGTGTCTTTTTTCAACCTGACTAACTATGTAACTATGGAGCATTTTTTTAATAAATTATTTTTCCATGATGCGGTTGTTTTTATTAAATTTTTCAGTTTCATATTTTGTATTGCATATTCGTTCATGTGGGGGTACAGATTTCTGGCACCCCTCTTTTATAAAGTGGGCTCTCGGATTCCTATAAGTCCCCCTTTCAGCCATGCTAGCCCCGCCCAATCCCTTTAGATGACAGGATGTGGGAATGGGGCCCTTGTCCTCTCAACATCAGAACAAGGACCCTATTTTTGCTTCAGTGGTCAATGTTTGCTTCAGAGGTCAATAACCAAAGTCTCATCTGATTTTGATATATTCTAGAAGTGGTTACCGGGCCTCTTGCTGTCCTCAATGGCAGTATAGGCAGAGTTGAGAACCATACAACCTGACTGCATTGACCAAATTCTCGAAACTGCTTTTTAGAGGGTGCACAAAGCAAAGTTTAGTTAATGTCATGGCATATTAGTCAGACTAACTATATAAATATTTAGTTGTGCACAGACAGGAGTAACAATCGTTTCAAGTAAGGTAAGTATATAAGTGTTGTGTGAACCTTTTCCACTGCTCTGTAATTTATATCTCACTTCTGCTTAATGTACTGTAAATAAATAGTGGCAGGTTTCTACTCAGTGTTCCATCATTTTACAGTACATACCATAGCAGTGTTCTTAGCTGTGGAAGAAATTATGTTTCAACTTCTTTTCTGTACATTTAACATATGTTAGCGATTAGTAAAATTTTCAAGGACCTAGCTGACCATGTATTAGTACATTCATATGAAAATGATTTGCTCTTGGAATGAATGGGGTTTCCCGACTGAAAACCATAACCTGCTTGGAATATCCTTATCACTGCAGTCGAATGTCAATTTGACTCCACTAAGGATTATTTTTAAAAAGAAAAATTATAAACAAAACTCTTACTATGGCCAGCTTTAACCAATAACAATGTTCTGATACCTTGTTCAAGAGATTTCTTGAATAGGCAAGTATATATTTTGTTACAAATAATATAATATTTTCAACCACATCTTCTCACTTGCTTTTACAATAAACGAAACCATCTTGTCTTTAATGTTGTTTGATTAGCATCAATGTACAACCCCAATTCCCAAAAAGTTGGGACACTGTGTAAAATCTACATAAAAACACAATGATTTGCAAATCTCTAAAACCCGTATTTTATTTCCAATAGAAAATAGAATTCATATCAAATGTTTAAGCTAAGAAAATTTCCTTTTTTTAAAGAAAAAAAAAAAAGGTAATTTTGAAATTGATGGCGGCAACTTGTCTCAAAAAAGTTGTGAATTTTGGAATTGGTTGTAAAGTGTTAAACAAACTTTGCTTCTGCCAGTTTATACAGCTGCTACAACATGGAGTAACCACATTGCCACCCTCATCTAGTACGTGTTAAGGTATACAGGAACAAAAAGCATAAATAGAGGATATTTACATTTCCTAGAGATGATACCAGATGGCAAAATAAATCATAATCTTTATTTACGTTGCTTAAAACACCCCTGTGGCAATGCTCGATAAATCATTCTAACTATTGTGTTCTACAAAGAAAACATGATACAGGGCTTTATTGTAACCATTTCTTTGAGGCATGTTGTTTTCTGTTCTAAATCTAAATTGTATTTTATCTAATTAGAATCACATTTTATTGCATGCAGTCCTGGGCACATTATGCAGTAAAATGCATGGGTGATAGTTTTGCCTGGTACCTCCAGATGTAAAGTTTCTGACAAGGGAAGATAAATGCCTGACTGAAAAAAAAAAAAGTAATATTAGTACTAAACAATAGAACAACTATATTGCTACCTCAATATTAGACACATGCTTAATTTACATGCTTTTAGACTCAACTTATTTAATAAATTACAATAAACACATTTATCCCAGGTGTAGATACTGTGAGTGTAATATATTTGCACTGATCCCTTTTCTTTTTCGTACATCACGGGACACAGAGCGACATAGTCATTACTAATGGGTTATATAGTTACCGTCAGGTGCTGGCACTGGCAACTTCCAAAACCGGAAGTACCCTCCCCTATATAAGCCCCTCCCATCCGGGAGCACCTCAGTTTTTTGCCAGTGTCTAAGGTGTTGGCCAAGAAGAAACATGTGTTTTTCACTGAGCTTGCGTACAGGTTCTTTTGGGCCTCAGTAAGCTATTCCGGATCCGACCAAAAAAGCTTCATAGCTAAACGGTCGGTACCCGGGCCTTGCAGAGAAGAGCAAGGTTCTGCCTGTAATGCTTCTCTTAGGAGAGCTGGACCCTGGGATCCAGAGCTCTGGTCATACCCACGACCAAGATGTTTTCTGTGCAGGGTGCTATACAGGTCCAGGGGAGTGGAATCCTTGGGAACCCGGTCCCTGAAGGTTTGATTACAATGCCTGCCGTGATAGGTGAAGTTTGGGCTTTTGTGGACCAAACAAAGTCCTGCGGCGGGGAACAGGTAAGTGGGGGCCCCCAGGAACTTGGTTCTATTGGGGGACCCCCAAGCCTAATTTGTCTTTCTGTCTGTTACCTAATGGTATTCCCGCTAATATCTGTGCATGCCTGTAACTACTAAAAAAAATGTAATAATTTTTAATAGTGGTCAAGAAAAAAAAAAAAAAAAAAAAAGAATGTTTTTTTATATATGTTTAGTATATTAAACTGCGGTGCCTGTGTTTGTCCACTAGAGGCCGCTGTGGAATGTTTTTCTTGTCATATGGACTAGTTTCTTCTCAGAGAGCAAAGTCCAGGCAGCTGGTGAGTTCTCCTACAGGAAACTGTTTCCTCTGCCATGTTGCAGTGTTCGTCTATCCCCCGGCCTGCGGCAAAAGGGGCCCTGGCTCCTGTCCCTGGTTTCCATGTTTGAAAATTAGCGCCGAGGCGCACGTGGCCGCGCGTGTGCGCGTGCACGCGCCTCTATATATAGAGGTGGCCGGAAAAAGGGGCGGGGCCTGGGGGATGACGCTCTGTGCGCGCCGCAGCGCTTCTGCGCATGTGCGGGCGTCCCAGCAGGTTTTAAAAAGCCACATTATTGCAGTAAGCTGGCTATGAAGTACAGAGACAGAGCTGACAACATTTAAAGGCATACAGCAAGCGGTTGATACAGGCATCCCCTAGAAAGGCACATTAGTAGACACCAACTGTTTATTATAGCAGCATTTATGCTAGACTATTATCAGTAACTGGTGTATTTTCGGCTGGAATACCTCAGCTTTGTGGCTTAGGAATATGCCGTCTAAAAACTCCGGGACTAGAAATTCCAGGAGGAATAGGGGGTCTCCATCGGGCTCTGAGGATCTTGGGCATGCTTTGGCTGCACCAGTCTCCCCTGAAGAATCAGAGGTTAGTGACCGTAGGGCACCCCCAGGAGTACCTGGTACTGTGGCTGTCCCCAGTTCACCTGCTCCTGTGTATGTAACAGAGGAGGTTTTTTCCTCAGCTCTGGGAGGGCTGGAAGAGAGATTGTCAGCACTAATTGCTGCTTCCCTGTCACAGGAGAAAAGTGCTCGATCTCCGTCTCCTCCCTCAGAGTGCCTGTTAACAGAGCAACAGTCCCATACAGAGGTCGACCTACCTGAGGGGGATCAGGATGAGGTTGATTCAGTTGTAGAGGAATCAACAGTGGAGGAGCCGTTCTCAGCATCACATGCTGAGAGGTTATGGGTTCAGTCCCTGACTAATATGGTCCGATCAGCATTTAAAATGCCACTTGCGGAGCCATCCTCCTCTTCTGTCTCCTCGTTGGGGTCGCTAAAAGCTCCCCAGACTGTTTGTTCTTTCCCGATCCATCCTTTATTGGAGGGGCTCATTTACCAGGATTGGGAGCATCCTGACAAAATATTTACTCCCCCCAAGAGATTTCCGGTGGTCTATCCTATGGAGGATAAGTTCGTCAGAAAATGGAAGGTCCCTACAGTGGACGCAGCCATCTCTTGTGTGAATAAATCACTGACATGTCCGGTGGAAAATTGTCCAAATGTTCAAGGACCCAATAGATAAAAAATTGGAGTCCTTATTGAAATCTGCTTTTTCTACAGCAGGATTGGTGACACAACCAGCAGTGGCAGCTATAGGGGTCTGCCAAGCAGTGAAGGATCAGTTGAAACAGGTCTTAAGGGACGTGCCAGATCAGCAGGCGCTTGCTCTAGCTGATCTACCTAGAGCCTTATGCTTTGCGGTGGACGCTATAAAGGATTCAATCCATCAGGCCTCCCGCCTTACGCTGTCTGTAGTACATATGCGCAGGCTTCTATGGCTCAAAAACTGGTCTGCTGAAGCCCCCTGTAAAAAATTGCTGGTCAGCTTCCCATTTCATGGGGAGCGTTTATTCGGGGAAGACCTGGACAAGTATATCCAGAGAATTTCCAGCGGTAAAAGTACACTCTTGCCGGTCAAAAATAGAGTTAGAGGTCCCTCTTTTAAGAGGCCGGCTTCTCCAGTCCCTAGGACATCGGCTGTGAAACAGTTCCGACGGCCTCCCCGGTCAAATCCCGGAGGTAAAAATCAGGGACAGTTGCAGGGTAACAAGAAGCCCTGGAGCAGGAGAGGTACAAAACCTCCCCCAAAGTCAAATGCATGAAGGGTTGCCCCCACCCAATCGGGTGGGGGGAAGACTTCAGTTGTTCACAGAAACCTGGCGGGACACGATCCGAGACAGATGGGTGCTCTCCGCAGTAAATCTGGGATACAAATTGGAGTTAAAAAACTCCCCTCCTTCCCGCTTTATAAGGTCGAACGTGCCAAGGGATCCCCAGAAGAGAGGATCCCTCCTGTTGGCACTGGAACAATTATTGCTTCAAGCAGTAATTATAGAGGTCCCCCTGGAAGAATGGGGGTTCGGGTTTTACTCAAACCTCTTTACAGTTCCGAAGCCAAACGGGGACGTGAGGCCCATATTAAATCTAAAAGGGCTAAACAAATTCCTGCATATCAGGACTTTCCGGATGGAGTCGATCCGATCGGTAGCCACTGCCCTACAAGGGGAGGAATGGTTAGCCTCGATCGACATCAAAGATGCGTATTTGCACATCCCCATCTTTCCAGCCCACCAAAAATTTCTACGCTTTGCGATAGAAGGGCGCCATTTTCAGTTCAGAGCCTTACCCTTCGGTCTGGCCACAGCACCAAGAGTGTTCACAAAAATTCTGGCCCCATTATTGGCCAATCTAAGAACACGAGGTGTAACGATAATGGCATATCTAGACGACTTGTTGCTGATAGACCACTCAGTGGAAAAACTAGAAGTGGTTGTTCACGAGACAATCAAGTATCTGGAATATCACGGTTGGATTATCAACCGAGACAAGTCAGCCCTAGAACCAGTCAAAAGTCTGGAATACTTGGGGCTAAGGCTGGATTCAGACCAGAGAAAAATTTTCTTGCCTCAAGAAAAGGGGTCGTCTTTGAGAGATTTGATCCACTTAGTGGGTTCAAAAAGACAGCCATCCATACGCCTGTGCATGAGGCTGCTGGGAAAAATGGTGGCATCATTCGAAGCAGTACCCTACGGTCAATTCCATTCAAGGAAGTTGCAAAGGGCCATACTGTCAGCCTGGAACAAAAAAGTTCAGGCTCTGGACGTACCAATGTCCTTGTCCCCTTCCGTTCGCAGAAGCCTCCGTTGGTGGTTGGTTCCCCGGAATCTGGAAAGAGGGAAATCCTTCAGTCCGATTTCCTGGAAGGTGGTCACTACAGATGCCAGCCTTTTAGGCTGGGGAGCAATACTGGAGCAATGGTCTCTCCAGGGCAGATGGTCGGATGTGGAAAAGGCCCTGCCCATCAATCTCTTAGAGATACGAGCAGCCCGGTATGCCCTAGTAGCATGGACATCCAAACTCCAAGGGTCCCCTGTCAGAGTTCAGTCAGACAATGCCACAGCAGTGGCATATATCAATCGTCAGGGGGGCACCAGGAGTCGTGCAGCCCAAAGGGAAGTAAATTACATCCTGAGATGGGCAGAAAGATATGTCCCAGCCATATCTGCGGTATTCATTCCAGGGGTGGAGAATTGGAAGGCGGACTTTCTAAGTCGCCAACAATTATGCCCAGGGGAATGGTCCCTTCATCCCGAGGTTTTCCGGACAATATGTCAGCGGTGGGGAACACCGGATGTAGATCTGCTAGCATCCAGGTTCAACACGAAAGTGGACAGGTTTGTCTCTTGGACAAGGGATCCCCTAGCGTGCGGCTCGGATGCCCTAGTGTTCCCTTGGGATCAGTTCAAGCTGATATATGCATTCCCACCGCCACAATTGTTACCTCGATTACTCCGCAGAATCAGGGTAGAAAAGAAACCAGTGATTCTGGTGGCTCCAGCGTGGCCCCGAAGAGCATGGTACGCGGAGATCGTAAAAATGTCTGTGGGGAGTCCTTGGACCCTCCCACATCGTCCGGACCTGCTTTCGCAGGGACCGATATACCACCCTTCCTTACCAGCCCTAGGTTTGACGGCCTGGCTATTGAAGCCCACATTCTAAAAAAGAGAGGGCTCTCTAATGCTGTGGTGTCTACCATGATCAATGCCAGGAAACCGGTATCCAGGCAGATCTACTATAGAATCTGGAAGGCGTACATCGCCTGGTGTGAAGCCAAGAAATGGCATCCACGTAAATACGTAATAGGTAGAATTCTGGACTTCCTACAATGGGCTGTAGATAGGAAGCTTGCCTTGAGTACTATCAAAGGTCAGATTTCGGCCTTGTCAATATTTTTTCAAAGGCCCTTGGCTTCGCATTCACTAGTCAAAGCCTTTATACAAGGAGTGATGCGTATTAGTCCTCCGGTTAGTATTCCCATATGTCCATGGGATCTAAACTTGGTTCTGTCAGTTCTACAGAAACAACCATTTGAACCATTACAGCATATTTCCTTGGTGCTTCTCACCAGGAAATTGATTTTTCTAGTAGCCATTTGTTCGGCTAAAAGAGTATCGGAATTAGCAGCTATGTCCTGTAAGGAGCCATATCTGGTTATCCATAAGGACAGAGTAGTGTTACGTCCTCATCCAGCCTTTCTTCCTAAGGTGGTATCGAGGTTTCATTTGAACCAAGATGTGGTTCTTCCTTCTTTTTTCCCCAAACCTACTTCGGTAGAGGAAAAGTTATTGCATTCTTTGGATGTAGTAAGAGCAGTTAAAGCTTATCTAAAAGCCACTGCTCAGATTCGCAGAACGGATACTTTGTTTATACTGCCGGAAGGCCCCAGAAAGGGTCAGGCAGCGTCAAAATCTACTTTAGCCAAGTGGATTCGACAGGTCATTATGCAAGCTTATGGCTTGAGAAGGAGACCGCCTCCGTTCGAAGTTAGAGCGCACTCCACGAGAGCAGTTGGAACTTCATGGGCAGTGCATCACCAGGCCTCCCTGGCTCAAATCTGTAAGGCCGCAACATGGTCTTCAGTACACACGTTTACTAGGTTCTACCAGGTGGACGTTAGAAGTCAGGAGGATGTCGCCTTTGGGCGCAGTGTGTTGCAGGCCGCAAAAGATCCTCATGTCTGATAGCGCTCAGCTTATATATGGTGTATCCCCCCCCTCATTTGGCATTGCTTTAGGACATCCCATTAGTAATGACTATGTCGCTCTGTGTCCCGTGATGTACGAAAAAGAAAATAGGATTTTTATAACAGCTTACCTGTAAAATCCTTTTCTTGGAGTACATCACGGGACACAGAGCTCCCGCCCCTCTTTGGGGACACTTATTGCTTTGCTACAAAACTGAGGTGCTCCCGGATGGGAGGGGCTTATATAGGGGAGGGTACTTCCGGTTTTGGAAGTTGCCAGTGCCAGCACCTGACGGTAACTATATAACCCATTAGTAATGACTATGTCGCTCTGTGTCCCGTGATGTACTCCAAGAAAAGGATTTTACAGGTAAGCTGTTATAAAAATCCTATTTTTTAGGGATCTGTTATATGAAGGTACTGTAGTTGAACTATGACTGTGTAATTCTTTTTATTGTTTTTGTATATACAATTGTATCAAAATAATATAAAAATAAATTATAATAAAAAAGATACTGTTGACATAACAGGTGAATATTAACTGAGCTTGGTAAATAAAATTAATGTGTTCACTTAAATCACAAAAACAAGTACAAGAAATTATGTTTTATTTATTTATTTTTCCCTTTCGCATGATTAAGTATTGAAAGTAAATACTTATTTATCGGCGTATAACACGCACAGGAGTATAACACACACCCTAACTTTAAGAGGGAAGTTTCAGAAAAAAAACTTTCCACAGCCCCCTGTGTATAACACGCAGGCACAGTTTACCCTCTATTTTCAGGGTAAAAAAGTGAGTGTTATACGCCAATAAATACAGTATATCTTCAGCTTATTTACTAAACACAGTGACTATACACTTTGATGAGTGAACATTTCCTACTCCTTTAGAAATCCAACCGCATAATGCGAAGAGCGGGAAGGGTATAATAAAATCAAGAGGCGTACCAGCCATGAGGCAACGCATGCTATTTACTTTACTCAGTGCCCATTTAATGAGAAAGTGGGAATGACATTTAATTTGTTCAGCATCAAATCTATATATTTGTATGTATATAATTTTTTTTAAACTGGAGTTGGTGCATGTATTTACCGGTACATGCTAAAACTGTGTATAGTGAAAGAAAGTTGGGTCTTTACTATATTTACCCAGCCTCCTTAGCAGTTCCCAGATTCTCTGTAAAGTATATACTTTTGGAAATGTCAGGTAGAAAGTAGCTGCAGCCTGGCAGCATCCCTTTTCTGCAGACAGCTCAGTGTGCACACAGAAGCTAAAGCTACTGTTCATGCCACCTGTGGCTCTACTATTATAACACACACCATCAGTTTAATTAAAACCATTATGCAATGAATGACAGGCAAATTAAATCTGCAGATTCCTTCTTTATTAAATGAGCACTTTGGAGATTAAATTTGCAAGAGTTACAAGAGTATCTCCAGAAAAACCCACAGTATCACCTATGCAGTAAATGACTTAGAAAGCATTTACTAAAATACAACAATATGATCACACAAAAACCACACCATGCACATGATTATACTGTATATGCTAATACAGAAACAAGGGTCGGGGAAGACAGCACAGACCTCTAGTGTAGTAAAGTAATCAAAAGCTTTATTAAGAACACAATACATATACTCACAAAAATAAATATAAGTACCCAAATAATAATAATGTACAGTAGTCAAAGGGAGCAATCACACAGCAGTCAAATGAAATATGAGCGGCAACAGCATGCTGACAGCTCTGTAGCTGGCTGACAGATAGAAAGTTTCACCAAGTGACCTCGGTTCGAGCTCGGCTTCCTTGTTCTCATGGACAGCGTTTAGTGGACGGTGATCTCCTGTGATTATTGGGGTCGCAGGATGTGTTTTAAGGACTCCTCCTTTTCTTCAGCCCTTTTTGAGTATATTTATTGTGTTCTTAGTAAAGTTTTTGATTACTTTACTACACTAGAGTCGCATGCCCAAGGGCTCTACTGTGCTTCCTCTGAAACACGTTGCGTCGCAACGCGTCACGTTGCGTGTCACATGTGTGCTATAACACCATCTTAGAAGGACCCGGCCGGCTTCCTCTCCTCTTCCACGGCCACACACAGACCCTGGCGGACCCTTAGCGGGTGAACCCACCCAAATCCCTACTATACTGATGACCCTTTTATTTTATTTGCTTGTTACTAGTGAGCTAGCAATTGGTATTTTTACTTTTATTAAATGTGTTCTACAGTATGCATTTAGAAGCCTTTCTGGCATTTGGTTTATATATGCTAATAATGCACTTTTCTCCTGAAAAACAAATGAATCTAACAAGTGGAAACATCATTACTAGAAAATATCAAATTATAGTATATCTATAGCCAAAGCTAGGTTTACCAGGCAGGAAGTGAGGTAAACTCTACAACAGAGAAACAGACAATAATAAAAATTTGATAGCGGTTCTAGCATCCCCCTACTTAACAAATTATTTAATTCTGCTTGTGTTGGGAAATCTCTTTAACAGTGCCTCAGACAGCCATAAAACCTAATAGGGGTTCTTACCATGCCCCACTCTATCCAACACTAAAACAAAAAGTTTTTTAATTATGAGTAAACTTAAAAGAATCAAAACAACCAGATAATATGCTACATTTGTATGAGAGAGATACTGGAGCTAGGGAAACTTTTCAAACAGCTATCAATGTAAACCATTAACAGGATCTAGCAGTTTTTCCAACAGTTTACTTCAACTCATCCCTTTTAATCCATGTAGTTAATTAAATGACAATGTTCAGACAAAAATCACACTTTTAAAAGGTATACTTTTCAAGTATTTATTTCAGCAGAAATTCACTCATCAAGGATATAGCATGGGTCATATTTGTGGTGCTCTCACATTATTTCATGACACAGGAGTATGTGCAGAAGCACAGTTACATTGAGTGATGGTAAGCCATCTCTCTCAGGTTGGTGGATCTTCCAAAATATCTTATTTATTTGCACTACTTATGGTTCAGTGTGTTTTAAAATCATCTAGTGAAATCCTCATTCAAACCTAGTAACTAGACAATGAGTTGGTGGGGTCAGCAAATCTGTACATTTTATGTGCATTGTTCACCCAGGCTCTGAGATCCCATATTCAGACGTGAAATTTTGCTGTAATGCAGGTAGAAGGAAATTCTCTTCTTTGGCTCTTCTGTGAGTATACATACGTATTGTGTTTTTAATAAAGCTTTTGATTACTACACTAGAGGTCTGCTTTGTCTTACCTGCACCCTGGTTTCTGTTTTGCCTTGTGGAGCTCCCTCTCCCTGATTAAAGCAGCACTACTCTTAATGAATGGCGTATCTCTGTCTAGGGATCTTATTTATTTGCAATATTTATGGTTCTAGCAACCAGACAACAAGTTGGTGGGGTCAGAAAATCTGTACATTTTGTGGGTATTGTTAACCCAGGCTTTGGTATTACACCTTCAGACCTCAAATGCTGCAGTAATGCAGGTAGATGAAAAGTCTTGGGGTTAATTTAAAAACGTAATAGCTAGACATGTGCACAACCAAAAAATTAGTTCCCTATCGTTTCGTTTCGTCTCGTTCCGTATGTTCGTAAAGATTTGTAATTTCGTAAGACGCGAGTTTTCCTATTCGGACTCGTTCGTATGTTCGTAACAGTTTAATTTTCGTTGATACTGAATGATTCGTAGTTCTGTCTAAGTTATTTTCGTTGATTTGAAATTCGTAATTTTGTTGATATTGAATGATTCGTATTTCTGTTTAAGTTATTTTCGTGCTTTCGTAACAGTTTGATTTTCGTTGATACTGAACGATTCGTAATTCGTAATTTTGTTAGATAATAATTTTCGTTTTTCTGTACACTACTCTGCCATTTCTGTTGATTCGTAACATTGTTTTGTTTTCCTTGATTCGTGTCTACTACCGTGCTTCGAATGGATTCGTAATTTTTTTATACTTTCGTAAATACATCTCGGCGCGGTCATTCGCAATCTCGCGTTACTAGTTATTTTTATTTTCAACACGCGACTATAGCCGCGTGTTGAAAATGAAACTAAAATACGTCCACGTGCTTCGAATGCATTCGTACTCCCGTAAATACATCGCGGCCATTCGCAATCTCGTATTTTAGTTTTGTTTTCAACAAGCGGCTATAGCCTCCGCCCCTGTACGCCATTTTGAGAGGGTGTAAGTGGTGTGGTGAGGGAGGAGCAGAGAGCAGTGCAGAGAGTGATATTGTGGTTTTTGTAGTTGTTTTTGTGTGGTTTGGTGGTTTTATTGCAATTAGAATGTCATAGTTGCCAACAGTCACGGATTGGCCGGGACGTTCCCGGGATTCAAACCCTTTTCCCGGATTTATTTTGTCCCGGCCAATGTCCCGGCCAATCCGATTTTTCCCGTTTTCCCCGAATTTGGACGCCGCAGGCCGCCGCCGCTAGAGGTCCACGGCTGGCGGAGACAATGTCTCGGCCGGCCGCCATGTTCAAGAAGACCAAAACATGGATGTAGTACAATAGAAAATAAAGCCGCTGCGGCGCCGCCCACACCCCGCACCTCCCCGGGGGTGGGCGGCGCCGCAGCAGCTTTATCTTCTATTGTACTACATCTGTGTTTTGGCTGGCCGGCCGGCCACCCCCCGCCCCGCCCTGCCCCGCTGCAGGTCTGTCTGTAATGGAAAGGGGCGGGGGTCGGCAGCGCCACAGCTTAATTTTTTATTTTTTTTGCAGCCACACTGTCGGCTCCGCCTCTATTTTGTTCCCCTTCGGGGAAGGGGAAACATTAATGGCGGCCGAGACAGGAGACGCCTGTGGTTAAGGGGGGACTCCGCTGGGGATGCCTGTGGTAACTGGGGACTCCGCTGGGAACGCCTGTGGTAAGGGAGGACTCCGCTGGGGACGGCTGAGGTAAGGGGGGACTCCGCTGGGGACGCCTGATGTAAGGGGGGACTCCGCTGGGGACGCCTGATGTAAGGGGGGACTCCGATGGGGACGCCTGATGTAAGGGGGGACTCCGCTGGGGACGCCTGATGTAAGGGGGGACTCCGATGGGGACGCCTGATGTAAGGGGGGACTCCGCTGGGGACGCCTGATGTAAGGGGGGACTCCACTGGGGATGCCTGATGTAAGGGGGGACTCCGCTGGGGACGCCTGATGTAAGGGGGACTCCTCTGGGTACACCTGATGTAAGGAAGGACTCTGCTGGGTACGCCTGATGTAAGGAGGGACTCCTCTGGGGACGCCTGATGTAAGGAGGGACTCCCCTGTGGACACCTGATGGCATCTGGTGGCAGGCGACGTGGCAGGTGACACACTCGGGGCTTCCACTGATTCAGCATTTTGGTGAGTTGAATGATTTCATTTTATATTAAAATGTAATAAGAGAAATAATGCACTTCAGTCATCCTGACACCCTAACAACCATGGTGCCGGGATGATTAAAGAGCTAACACCAGATGTTTGGATTATCTTTATCTGTTGATTGTTAAACTCTGGAATACACATATTTCTATTATGGTGTAGGATCTGGGCCTGCTGTCCTTCCATCCTTCCTTCTCTTTCCTTCCCTCCCTCTTTCTTTCTCCCTTCATCCCTCATTCATCTCAGACTTTAACCACACCCCCTTTGAGCCACGCTCATTTAAGCCACTCCCACTACCCGCGTAAACCACGCCCACGCTTCGTGCGCCACTTTTTTCTCCTAAAGTATAACACACCTTCAAATGAATGCCCCACCCCCTAATTATACCAAGGCTCCGCCTACATGCGAAAAAGTGTCACGGATTTTTTTTTGCAATGTTGGCAACTATGGAATGTCTGGGAGTGAGAATGGACGTGTGAGTCTTGTAAGTGAGAATGTTGGTGTTAGTGAGTGTGTTGGTATGAGAGTTGGTGTTGGTGTGACTGAGAGTGGAGGGATTGAGGACTGGAGTATTCTTATTTTACCGGTCCATGCAAAAAAAAATATATACTAATCTACTTCTCCTACCATGAATACGTAGTATATGCTGCCTGGGCTGGCCTAGTAGTGGCACTGGCTAACACAACAAAAAAAATAAGTAGGGGCAGACAGACAGAGTAATAGAAATAGTAAGAAATTTATAATTTCTATATCAATCTCTTTGAATGACTCACAAATCAAACACCACCCACACCCTGTCTAGAATGTAGTCTGACAAAGAAGAAAAATACAATATGTCAGAGATATTACATAAATAAAATTATAAATTAGAATGTAGACTCTAGAATCTCAATCTAATATCCTTAAGAAACAAAGAATTTCTCTCTCCCAAGTAAAAAATTTACTCACAAAATCCAACAGAACAGTGCAACCTACCCAACCACACCCTATCTGGACTCTGGATGGAATGCACTGCAGTCTAACACAGAAAAACACACATACACACACATTATAGCACATGTCTATAAGAAACAAGCTCATTGGGGGAAGAGACGACCTCTTCAGGGGAAGGGACAAGCTTATTGGCCATTGGCCAAAGTCCAGAACTAATTCAGAACTAACGAAATAGAATTTAAGTTTTTACGAATTGTCGTTGTTTTCATTTCCGTTTTCCGAAGATTCGTAATTTTTTTTCCGTTCATTTTGATATTCGTTAATATGGATCTTTGTTCGTTATTCGTTGTTTTGTTTTTCGAATATTCGTAATATCTCGTTTTCGTTCATTTTTATTTTCGTTATTTTTTATCTTTTTTCTGTGTTTTCGTTGTTTTTATATTTTCGTCTTTCACTTTTTCGTTTTTTGTTTGTTTCAAATTTACTAAATTCGTATTTTATTTGTTTTCCATATTCGTTCGTTTAGATTATTCGTTGTTTGTTTGTAATGTTATCGAACCGTTCGTTCATTCGTATGTTTACGAATCAACGAATATAACGAATTTTGACGGATAACGAATTCGTAACTAAACGAATTGCACATGTCTAGTAATAGCCCTTACCAAAGTGAAAGTATACTAAACCAATTAGATAACATTAAGCTGTGCTATCTTCACCCAGTCAATTAAGAACTAGCATTTTTTTTATATTTCCTTTGCACACGATTGGGTATTCAACGTGAACACAAGTTCATCTCATTTATTAGCATTAAAAGAGAACTTTAAGATAAAAAATTATACTTGCCTAGGTGGATGCAGCATAGAGCTGATGCTGCATCTGTTCTCCCCCACCACTCTGAGCAGAGAGCTGTGACTGTCACAGCGGCTCTCTGCTTTTCTATTCAGCACTTACTGGAGCATTGGGCCGTGGAGGGGGCGGGAGGGGCTGGCTCAGGCTCTCAGTGGATCGCTGAGAGGTTGAGCCAGGTGTCGTTCCAGGCTTCTGGGCGGATAGTGACCAAATTGTCCAGATCTTTCCTGAGCCTGGACCCACTAAGTGACATCAGCCGACAGCTGGCTCTAGTCCAAATGAACTGCACTCCTGTGATCCATAGGAAAGGTATGCCCAAAAAAGCTTTACTTTAATTCTGCAAAATGAACATACACTTTTCAAAGTGAACATTCCATTTGTGTTTTCCTCTCTTGGTGACTTTTCCAGCTCTTTTTTTACATCACTCACAGGATGTCCTGCACCCAAAATTCCTGCAATATTGTACTCCACTGTGTCATCACAAAAGCCACAGCCAAAAGCACCAGTTTTCTGCAGTAATAAATCACATTACAATCCTCTTCCCACTCCAATTTTAGTAAATCAACCCAAGGCTTTCCGCTTTTTAACACCAGCCTGTCTGTAATGCCACCTGGTCCTAAAATGTTGTCATTAAATGACTGAGAGCAGAAATATATTTACAGAGACACATTCAGAACTATACTGATTCAACCAAAAAAAAAAAAATGCAGCACAAAACTGATACCAGAAGAAATATATCCACAGATAAACAATTGGCACGATACTGACATAGGAGTTGATTTACTAAAACTATAGAATGCAAAATGGTGCAGCTGTGCATGGTAGCTAATCAGATTCTAACTTCAGGTTGTTCAACTAAGATTTGACAAACAAACCTGGAAGCTGATTTGTTTCTATGCAGAGCTGCACCAGATTTGCACTCTCCAGCTTTAGTAAATCAATTATATGGTCCGAAAACAAGTCCACAGAAACACACAGTGGGATTTATTAAGTAAAACTGGAGAGTGCAAAATCCGGTGCAGCTGTGCATGGTAGCCAATCAGCTTCTGAATTCAGCTTGTTCAAATAAAAAAACCTGGAAGCTGATCTTGCACTCTCTGGTTTTAGTAAATGAACCACACAGTGTCATACTGACAGCCAGAAATGTGTCTTCTAGGATGCAATCAATACTGTTGGGACACCACCAGAAATATAGCTACAGTTAAGCCCTGTACACACGATCGGTTTTACCGTTGAAAACAGTCCGATGGACTTTTTCCATCGGACAACCCGATCGTGTATGGGCCCCATTGGTCTTTTTTCCATCGTGATTAAATATAAAACATGTTTTAAATTTATCCGATGAAAAAAAAAACGATAGCAAATTCCCGATCGTCTGTGTTAGAGAAAAAACCCACGCATGCTCAGAATCAAGTCAACGCATGCTCAGAAGCATTGAACTTAATTTTTCTCGGCTCGTCGGAGTGTTTTACGTCACTGCGTTTGGGACGGTCGGATTTTCGACTGATGGTGTGTAGGCAAGAAGTCAGCTTCATCGGAAATCCGATGGAAAAATCCATCGGATTTTATTCCATCGGAAATCCGATCGTGTGTACAGGGCTTTAGAGAATTAGGGGTTGGTTGACTAAAGGCAAATAGACTATGCACTTTGCAAAGTGCAGGTGCACTCTGCAAGAACAGTTGCTCCAGAGCATAGAAAATTAGCAGAAGCTCTGTTCATAATCAATTCATGTGCAAAGAGATGTGCTTTAAAAAAAATAATTATAATTTGCACGTGATTGGGTATTCTTTGCAAAGTGAAACTTTACCTTATTTACTAAGCTTTGAAGCAACTAGCTTGCAAAGTGCACATTCTATTTGTCGTTAGTAATTAGGGATGAGCTTCGAGTTCGAGTCGAACTCATGTTCGACTCGAACATTGCCTGTTCGCCCGTTCGCCGAACAGCGAACAAATTGGGGTGTTCGCGGCAAATTCGAAAAATCTATGGGAGAAATCTAAAGTGCTAATTATAAAGGCTTATATGCAAGTTATTGTCCTAAAAAGTGTTTGGGGACCGGGGTCCTGCCCCAGGGGACATGTATCAATGCAAAAAGAAGTTTTAAAAACGGACGTTTTTTCGGGAGCAGTGATTTTAATAATGCTTAAAATGAAAAAATAAAAGTGAAATATTCCTTTAAATTTCGTACCTGGGGGGTGTGTATGATATGCATGTAAAGTGGCGCATGTTTCCCGTGCTTAGAACTGTCCCTGCAAAAAATGTCATTTTTGAAAGAAAAAAATGCATTTAAAACTGACTCGCGGCTATTAATGAATTGTCGGCTCCCGGCAATACATACAAAAGTCATTGATAAAAAAAAAAAAAAAGCGTGGGGGTTCCCCAGAATTCAATTACCAGGCCCTTCAGGTCTGGAATGGATATTAAGGGGAACCCCGTGCAAATTAAAAAAAAAATTGACGTGGGGTTCCCCCAAATATCCATTCCAGGCCCTTCAGATCTGGCATGGATTTTAAGGGGAACTCCACCCCAAATTTTTTAAAAAAATGGCGTGGAGTCCCCCTAAAAATCCATACCAGACCCCTTATCCGAGCACGCAACCTGGCCGGCCGCAGGGGAAAAGGGGGGGGGGGGGGACGAGAGAGCGGCCCCCCTCCCTCCTGAACCATACCAAGCCACATGCCCTCAACATGGGGAGGATGTCCCCATGTTGATGGGGACAAGGGCCTCATCCCCACAACCCTTGCCCGGTGGTTGTGGGGGTCTGCGGGCGGGGGGCTTATCGGAATCTGGAAGACCCCTTTAACAAAGGGGACCCCCAGATCCCGGCCCCCCCTATGTGAATTGGTAAGGGGTACATTGTACCCCTACCATTTCACGAAGAAAGCGTAAAAAAATGTTTAAAAAAACACACAAACACCTTGAAAAAGTCCTTTATTTAAAAAAAAAAAAAAAAAACATTCCAGCGGTGAAATCCAGTGTCCCGCGGCGATCCCGATGTCCAGCGCTGTCCTTCATTGGTTGTGCCTGAGCGGACCTGATGGGGAACTCCCTCTCAGTATTTTAAATGTATAGACCCGCCCCTTCTAAAGTTCCCCATCAGGTCCGCTCAGCGGACCAGATGCGGAACATGAGAAGGGGCGGGTCTATACATGTATTACCAAAGTGAGAGCAGTTCCCCATCAGGTCCGCCCCCTCGGTATGTCGGACCCGCCTACGTCATTGGCTTGAGCGGGGAACTTCCTTCACTATGTAAATTTAAATTTACATAGTGAAGGAAGTTCCCCGCTCAAGCCAATGACGTAGGTGGGTCCGACATACCGAGGGGGCGGACCTGATGGGGAACTGCTCTCACTTTGGTAATACATGTATAGACCCGCCCCTTCTCATGTTCCGCATCTGGTCCGCTGAGCGGACCTGATAGGGAACTTTAGAAGGGGCGGGTCTATACATTTAAAATACTGAGAGGGAGTTCCCCATCAGGTCCGCTCAGGCACAACCAATGAAGGACAGCGCTGGACATCGGGATCGCCGCGGGACACTGGATTTCACCGCTGGAATTTTTTTTTTTTTTTTTTAAATAAAGGACTTTTTCAAGGTGTTTGTGTGTTTTTTTAAACATTTTTTTACGCTTTCTTCGTGAAATGGTAGGGTACAATGTACCCCTTACCAATTCACATAGGGGGGGGGGCGGGATCTGGGGGTCCCCTTTGTTAAAGGGGTCTTCCAGATTCCCATAAGCCCCCCGCCCACAGACCCCCACAACCACCGGGCAAGGGTTGTGGGGATGAGGCCCTTGTCCCCATCAACATGGGGACATCCTCCCCATGTTGAGGGCATGTGGCTTGGTACGGTTCAGGAGGGAGGGGGGGCCGCTCTCTCATCCCCCCCTTTTCCCCTGCGGCCGGCCAGGTTGCGTGCTCGGATAAGGGGTCTGGTATGGATTTTTAGGGGGACTCCACGACATTTTTTTTTTAAATGTGGGGTGGAGTTCCCCTTAAAATCCATGCCAGATCTGAAGGGCCTGGAATGGATATTTGTGGGAACCCCACGTCAATTTTTTTTTAATTTGCGGCGGGGTTCCCCTTAATATCCATTCCAGACCTGAAGGGCCTGGTAATTGAATTCTGGGGAACCCCCACGCTTTTTTTTTTTTTATCAATGACTTTTGTATGTATTGCCGGGAGCCGACAATTCATTAATAGCCGCGAGTCAGTTTTAAATGCATTTTTTTCTTTAAAAAAATTACATTTTTTGCAGGGACAGTTCTAAGCATGGGAAACATGCGCCACTTTACATGCATATCATACACACCCCCCAGGTACAAAATATAAAGGAATATTTCACTTTTACTTTTTCATTTTAAGCATTATTAAAATCACTGCTCCCGAAAAAACGTCCGTTTTTAAAACTTCTTTTTGCATTGATACATGTCCCCTGGGGCAGGACTCAGGTCCCCAAACACTTTTTAGGACAATAACTTGCATATTAGCCTTTATAATTAACACTTTAGATTTCGAACGTTCGAGTCCATTGTATTTAATAGGGTTCTAAAGTTTACACGAACATTTTGTCTGTTCGCAGGTTCTGGTGCGAACCGAACAGGGGGGTGTTCGGCTCATCCCTGACAGACACTAATTCAAAAAAAAAAAAAAACATCCTGTCCAAAAAATATTGACCCTGACCTTGACCTTTGACCTTGACTTTGACCCTGACCTTGACCCAAACACTAACCCTGGCATTGACCTAGATCAAACCTTGATCTAAGTATTTTTTTTAAAGTTAAGTTTATTAATTGTAATATTATATTATATATAATATCAGAGGCTATCACAGCAATCAGCCCGGGGCTCTCGTTGAGACCCGCCATGCAGCACGCTCCCAGCACAAAGGAAGATATGCAAATATGTGGCCCCACTGTATTTGGCCCTGCTCAAAGATTCCTTTCTGATTGCCAATTTGGAAATGTTATCTTAATAAATATGACACTTGTGAGGCAGATGATTTGCTACACATGACTTGACATCTCATATTTAGTAATTAGCAAGCTTCACTATTACATAGTAACACTTAATAATCACAGAACACATATGCCAACATAAAAGTAGTTTGGAAATTGTTGAGAACCTGTTAAAACCTTTGTAACATTGTAACATTGCCATGTGATGACCCCAGTACTTTTTTCAGTGCACACCGCCTGCACACCACCACAGCACAGGCCATCATTTTTCCTTGTCTTGTGTTGGGGGTGCTGTGGGACTGTGTGAGAATAGCCACAAAACACAGTCCCACTGCACCTGGTGTGAAAGGACCCTTAAGCAGGCCATAGATTACACAATTTTCTTTCTTGCAACCATTAGTTGCAGAAAAGAAAATTGCTTAACTTCCCCATCAACACTGACTGTGGAGATGACATTTTCACTAGGCTGGGGGCTTGGGTCGACGTCTCTCCTGGGAGAAAACAGTGAATTACAGATGACATGGCCAGTCTTAAACAGGAAGGGATGTGGTCTTGACAGGAAGGGGTGGGTCATATTTAAATTAGGGGGCGCACAATTCTAGTCAGGCCTAGGGCAGCACAAAACCTAAATACACCACTGGTGCTTTCACTAAGCAATGTGCCATTTTTTACTCCCAGCTTTGCAAATTGCTGCTGTCTGTAGAACCCTGTGTTGTTTACCAACACAGGGCTTTCTTCTGTCATTCGCTCAGCCGATCACCAGGTCCTGGCCATAAATCATTGGCCAGGTCCTGCTGATCGGCATGTGCTGCAGCAAATTGACAGCACAGCTGGGGCGCTGGATGTGCAGGCACCCATACCTGGAAGAGCCAGATCATGCACATGTATGTGATCTGGGGCAGTGGGTCCACTCTGCCACAGGATATATGCGATAGGCAGTCGCTAAGTGGTTAAAGATGTGCAGTAAAAAAAAACAAGGAAGCACACAGCTGGGTGGCTAAATACTAAGGTAAAAGGGGAAAATATTGAAAAAAGCTGTCTTTAATATAAGTCAGAAGAGTCACCATCAGCATTCCAAGACTACAAAGAATGCAATAGGAAATGAAAAAGCATGATCAGGGCAGTTAAAATAGATTGTGGGAGACCTCTTGCAGGAGGAGAGTAAAAAAAAAAATCCCACACATTTTTTCAAATATATTAATAGTAAAAAATCTAGCTCAGAACATATTGGTTCTATAAAATATGATATGGGGAAGTTGATCACTGATCACATATTTAAGGATGAAGGCAACAGTACTGAGGGGTATAATAAAGAAGACATTATTGCTATTAACAGTATACTAAATGTGGCTGACGGAAACCAGTGCTCAAAAAAAAACTAGAACAGTGGTTCTCAACTCCTGTTCTCAGGACCCACTAACAGGCCAGATTTTAAGTATTACCTTGGGGAGATGCAGACTAGAATACTGCAATCACTAGTAGCTAATGATATCACCTGTGATGTATTTCAGTTATCTTGCAAACCTGGCCTGCTAGTGGGTCCTGAGGACAGGAGTTGAGAATCACTGGACTAAAATAACTTAAACCTAGTACACACTGCTATTTTTTTTGTTCAACCCAGACGGCTGGGGCCATTCACACACAGAGCATGGCTCAGCCCCACCCCCCACTTTCTCCTCATTGGCTCACTGGCTGTGATTGAAAAAAGCAGGAGCCAATGGCTCCCCCTGCTGTGTGAGCCAATGAGAAGGGAGAGACCCAGGAAAGCCGCTGCTCAGGTAAGATGGGGCCCAGGTAAGTATAAGGGGGGCTGGGGGAGAGCTGTATCCAGAAGGTTTTTAACTAAATGCATAGATTGCATTAAGGTCAAAAACCTTGAGCCTTTAGAACCACTTTAGCAAACACAGCTTTCCAGTATGCGCTTGTTGTTTAAAGGCAACATTAAAGGAAGTCACTGCTACCCAGATATTCTTTTATTTGAAAAGTAATAAGCTGCACACTGTTTGAGATTACCAGGTCCAGTAGAGCATCATTTCTACTTCAGGCCTCAATAAATTGTACCATAAATGTGTCTTGTAATAGGTTTATAACTTTCTGCCCTTTTACTGTTCCAGCTATACCATTACTCCAGTCAATTGCAGGGTACTTAAAATCCCACATTATTATCACTGTCTTAGCCCCTGCAGCTCCTTCTATCTGTGCAAGGAGCAGAATCTCCACCTTCTCATTAACACTGGGTGGCCTTTAACCACTTTGCGCCCGTCATACGACTTATGACGGCCACAAAATGGTTCTACAATGCCGGGAGGCCAGTCAATTGCAGGGTACTTAAAATCCCACATTATTATCACTGTCTTAGCCCCTGCAGCTCCTTCTATCTGTGCAAGGAGCAGAATCTCCACCTTCTCATTAACACTGGGTGGCCTTTAACCACTTTGCGCCCGTCATACGACTTATGACGGCCACAAAATGGTTCTACAATGCCGGGAGGCCGTGTTTATGAGATGCCGATGCGCGCGCCTGGCGGCCGCGATGTCCGCCAGGCACCCGCGATCGGCCTGTACACAGACATGGACATGTAAACACACAGATCCATGTCCTGTCAGGGAGAGAGGAGACTGATGCTGTGTCCCTTGTACATAGGGACACAGATCGGTCTCCTCCCCCAGTCAGTCCCCCTCCCCCCACAGTAAGAAACACTAATAGGGAACACATTAACACCTTCCTTGCCCCCTAGTGTTAACCCCTTCCCTGCCAGTCACATTTATACAGTAATCAGTGCAGTTTTATAGCACTAATCGCTGTATAAATGTGAATGGTCCCAAAAATGTGTCAAAAGTGTCCGATATGTCCGCCGCAATATCGCAGTCCTGACAAAAATCGCAGATCGCCGCCATTACTAGTAAAAAAAAAAAAAAAAGTCAGAATTCTTTCCCCTATTTTGTAGACGCTATAACTTTTGCGCAAACCAATCACTATACGCTTATTGCGATTTTATTAACCAAAAATATGTAGAATAATACGTATCGGCCTCAACTGAGGAAAAAATGTTTTTTTTTTTTTTTTAAATGGGGATATTTATTATAGCAAAAATCCAAAAATATTGTTTTTTTTTTAAATTGTCGCTCTTTTTTGGTTTATAGCGCAAAAAATAAAAACCGCAGAGGTGATCAAATACCACCAAAAGAAATCTCTATTTGTGGGGAAAAAGGACGTCAATTTTGTTTGCGAGCCACGTCGCACGACCACGCAATTGTCATTCAAAGCGTCGCAGTGCCAAAAGCTGAAATTTCGCCTGGGCAGGAAGGGGGTTTATGTGCCCAGTAAGGAAGGGGTTAACAAACTCCAATAATTAGCTTTATAGTATGCACACCCATATGCAGCTCCACCGATAATGCTTCAGTGCCATCACACTCTCCATCACCAAGGGTCTCTTTCACACTCGCTTCAGCCAATAAAATATTTTTGTTCCCTTAGCAGAACACATTTAATTACATTTAAAAACCTAAAATATGTACATCCCCATACAAAAAGCAAGAGTAACAGTTTATTTATGACCCAGATTATGGTTTAAAAAATATATTATCTTCCAAAAGTAGGATTATTTCACTTTATTTCACTCTGGATGTTGCTTTACATGAAAATGCAAATTCTTTAGTGCCAATTATTCATATTTACAAGTGTATGCGTATATATTATTATTCCGTTGACCTTTATGACTGTGTTGTTTTATTGCCTGTTTTATTTTATTCAGCTATATTTTTCAACAAATGGTAGCTCACATTTATATGAACTAAAAGGAAAATAAACAGATTAAAAACCATTACTTTTGTCTACATTGTATCACTCAGATATTATTATAATTATATTCATAATAGGTAGGGAAGTGTACAACATATCTAGGCTTCCCAAATGTCACAGTTATATACAATGGAACAAAGATGTATACATTTAGTTGTTTTTAATAAATCAAGTGGAAACATTTTACTGTAATATTCTGCCATTTATGATTAACCTTTGTCCAACATGTGGAAATAAAAAAAAAAAAAAGATTTTAGTGCAGGTTGAGGGCTACATAGGAAAACAGGGGTAAGAATTTGTCAGTTCCGATTAGTGTGTAGTCTGAAGTCAATAAACCTTGTGGTTTACAACTGTGGAATGATCATGCCATTGAAACAAAACTATTAGGCCCCCGTTATACTATGAGTGAAATTGCACTACATTAAAGTGCATTTAAACCTAAAAAACAAAAATGTTATATATTTCATCTTCCAAGTCCTTGGATGTTCCACACATCCTATTCTTTAAAGTGGTTGTTTGCATTCTCCTTCCTCTGCTACATGAGTCACTTGTGACAGTTCATCTTGACATCAGGCAATCCTGGGAGATTGCCCTACCTCCCCTTGAGCACTCAGCTTTGCAGGATTTCCTTTTAGGTGGTATAGAGGTTGTGTGTCTATTTCCTCCATTCAGGTTTCAAATTACACTCAGCTTTGTGCTGTGCAGTGTGTGATGTCAGGTTCCCACCCTTGCCTTCTGGAAGCTCAGAAATAGCCTTAGATGTGTGTGCTTTAGGAGTCTGTAGAGGATAGATGTCTGCAGAATTAATAAGTACAGCCAATTTAGGAGGATTTTCTTCATCTCTATGTATCACCTAAGGCTAGTCACTTTAGTGGGTATACAGTAGACATGTGCACACTGAAATATTTTGTTTCGGAATTTCGTTTTCATCCGAAAAATAAATTTATTTAGTTACTCCCGAAATTCGTTTTTATTTATTTTGTTTTTCGTTAGAAATTGCATTCGTCCGAAAATCTGAATTAATTAAGGTCGAATCTGTCATTGAAGACTTATGGTGTCTGTCGAATGTTCAAAGAAGATTCGACGGAGCAGTGAAACTGTACGACGCTGCAATCGTACATTTCCGGTCGAATGTTCCGCCCACAAGCTATAGTAGAATTCTAATGTTGTATGACTAGTAATAATTATATTTATTCATTACTATTACTAGTCAACCAACATTAGAATTCTTCTATAGCCTATGGGCGGATGCATTTGACCGGAAATGTACGATTGCAGCGTCGTACAGTTTTGCTGCACAGTCGAATCTTCTAACTTTCGATGCTTTGTCGAATCTTCGTCATTCTAGCTATTTTACTGCTCCTCCTCTTTGGTTACAATCAGCCAATAACATTCATCATCAACTTTATTTTTATTTTACTTCCCCCACCCAATTCCAGCAGTGATCTTTTCTCTCTATGTCGAATCTTTTCTCTCTATAATAACAAATCTTTTCTCTCCTATGTCGAATCTTTTCTCTCCTATGTCGAATCTTTTCTCTCCTATGTCGAATCTTTTCTCTCTATAATGTCGAATCTTTTCTCTCCTATGTCGAATCTTTTCTCTCCTATGTCAAATCTTTTCTCTCCTATGTCGAATCTTTTCTCTCCTATGTCGAATCTTTTCTCTCCTATGTCGAATCTTTCTCTCCTATGTCAAATCTTTTCTCTCTATAATGTCGAATCTTTTCTCTCCTATGTAGAATAATCTTGGACTAATAGAGTTAAGGTTAGGCACATTCGACCACAGGTTCGATAGACACAGATTGTTATTGTCAGCGTCACGTCGAATCTCCTATCTATATCGAACTGTTGTAGCAACGAAAACAAAAATAAAGCATTTGTTTATGTCGGATCTTTCGGTTTTCGGATTCTGTGCTTTCGTTTTCGTTTGTTAAAACGATAACGAAAATAGCTGAAATTCGGACGAAAATGCATTCGGACGAAAACGAATGCACATGTCTAGTATACAGTATGTAAGTGTTCACAACAACTTTAACGTTTGCAACCTTTTCTCCAGTGTTACCTTTACAGGCTGGACTTTAACATGTATGCATTTGTTCTTCTCCATTACATGGTGGATTGATGGGACGAGTAGCTTACACAATAAAGACAAGACTCTTTGTAATTTCTTTTTAACCACTTAACGACCGCCCACTGTAAATATACGTCGGCAGAATGGCACCGACAGGCAGAATCACGTACATATACGTGATTGCCTTTGTATAGTTGGGGGGTCCGATCGGACCCCCCTTCTTTACAGTGGGTGGTCGTTTTACCTTCGGGAGCGATCCGGCATGAGGGGACGGCCGTTCGATTCCGGCCACCCCCTCTCGATCGCTCCCGGCGAATGAGAGCTTCCCCTGCCTGTGTACTGTTTACACAGGCTGGAGGAAGTGATGTCATCTCTCCTGCGGTGCTCACATATACCGAGCGCCGTACAGGAGAAGATGCAGGTTAGTGCACACAACACTACACTGACACCAGGACACATAGGCACATAAATCGCCCCCCAGGCCCCCCCAGACACCCCCAGATCACCCCCCAGATCACCCCCCAGCCCCCAGTCACAGTGTCACTGATTGCAGTGACCATTTATTTAGTGATCACTGCAATCAGTGACATTTGTGACTGTAAAAGTGTCACTACATTTAGTTTTAGGTCCAGTGTAGCCCCCTAACCCCCCTAATAAAGGTTTAACCCCCTGATCACCCCCCAGATAACCCTTTCACCCCCTAGCACCGCCGTCGCTAAGCGATCATTTTTCTGATCGATGACTTAGCGTCGGTGATGCTGATCGGTAGCCAGTAATTTTTTTTAGGTTCGCCGCAGGTTTTTATAGCTTCGGGTACCCCCATATATTACCTAATAAAGGTTTAACCCCCTTGATCGCCCCCCAGGTAACCCTTTCACCCCCTATCACCACTGTCACTAAGCGATAATTTTTCTGATCGATGTCTTAGCGTCGGCGATGCTGATCGGTAGCCAGTAATTTTTTTTAGGTTCGCCGCAGGTTTTTATAGCGTCGGGTACCCCCATATATTACCTAATAAAGGTTTAACCCCCTTGATCGCCCCCCAGGTAACCCTTTCACCCCCTATCACCACTGTCGCTAAGCGATCATTTTTCTGATCGCTGTCTTAGCGTCGGTGATGCAGATCGATAGAGAGTCATTTTTTTTAGGTTCGCCGCAGGTTTTTATAGCGTCAGGTACCCCCATATATTATCTAATAAAGGTTTAACCCCCTGATCGCCCCCCAGGTAACCCTTTCACCCCCTATCACCACTGTCGCTAAGCGATCGTTTTTATGATCGTTGTCTTAGTGTTGGTGATGCAGATCGGTAGCCAGTATTTTTTTTTTAGGTTCGCCGTCAGGTTTTTATATAGCGTCAGGTACCCCCATATATTACCTAATAAAGGTTTTGACCCCCTAATTGCCCCTATTTAACCCTTTCACCAGTGATCATCATATAAGTGTTACGGGTGACGCTGGTTAGTTAGTTTGCTTTTTATAGTGTCAGGGCACCCGCCGTATATAACCCAATAAAGGTTTAACCCCCTGATCGCCCGGCGGGTGATATCAATTAGGTTTTAGCGTCAGAGAGGGTCTGCGTCACACCCCAGGCAGCGTCAGGTTAGTGCCAGTAATGCTAACACCCACGCGTGAAGCATACACCTCCCTTAGTGGTATAGTATCTGAACAGATCAATATCTGATCTGATCAGATCTATACTAGCGTCCCCAGCAGGTTAGGGTTCCCAAAAACGCAGTGTTAGCGGGATCAGCCCAGATACCTGCTAGCACCTGCGTTTTGCCCCTCCGTCCAGCCCAGGCCACCCAAGTGCAGGATCGATCGATCACTGTCACTTACAAAACACAACACACATAACTGCAGCGTTCGCAGAGACAGGCCTGATCCCTGCGACTCCAGTGCTGTAGGAGGTGATTTCACCACCACAGTTAAAAAAAAAAAAGCAAATATGCCGAAGCATTGGGGCAGCAGGGGCGGAGGAGCGATTTTGCTCCTAATGCCGTGTACATACGGTCGAAATTCCGATGGAGGCTTGCCCATGGAAAAGTCTGACCATGTGTACGCGGCATAACTTTTGCGGGAAGATGCCCCCATGCTTCGGCATATATAAATGGTGCATGTATGCCCATCATTAGAAGTGGGTGGATGAAGGGCGGTATTCTAATGGTGGGCATACCCTCCGATCAATCTTTTTTTTTCGTTCAGCCAACAGGCTGCATGAAAAAAAAGATTACAATACATGTCCAACAAGGACCAGCAACGTACTGGTATGTTGCTGGACTTTGAATGTTTATACCAGAATGATGCCTGCGGGTTTAGGTATCATCTTGGTATCATTCTTTTCAGCCAGCGGCCGGCTTTCATGTAAAAGCAATCCTAGTGGCTAATTAGCCTCTGGACTGCTTTTACAAGCAGTGGGAGGGAATGTCCCCCCCGGATATAAAAAGCGCCATTGGGAAATTGGGAAAGCATTTTATCACACCGATCTTGGTGTGGTCAGATGCTTTGAGGGCAGAGGAAAGATCTAGGGTCCAATAGACCCCAGTTTTTTCAAAAAAGAGTACCTGTCATTACCTATAGCTATCATAGGGGATATTTACATTCCCTGAGATAACAATAAAAATGATAAAAAATAAATAAATATGGAAGCAACAGTTTAAAAATAAAATAAAAAAGCAAAATTAATAATAAAAAAAAAAAAAAAAAAAAAAAAGCACCCCTGTCCTGCCCTGCTCTTGCCCAATGGCGAACGCAAGCGTCGGTCTGGCGTCATATGTAAACAGCAATTGCACCATGCATGTGAGGTATCACCACGAAGGTCAGATCGAGGGCAAGAATTTTGCAGTAGACCTCCTCTGTAAATCTAACGGGGTAACCTGTAAAGGCTTTTAAAGGCTTTTAAAAATGTATGTAGTTTGTCGCCAATGCGCGTTTGTGCGAAATTTTAAAGCATGTCGTGTTTGGTATCTATGTACTCGGCCTAAGATCATCTTTTTTATTTCATCAAACATTTGGGCAATATAGTGTGTTTTAGTGCATTAAAATTAAAAAAAGTGTATTTTTTCCCCAAAAAATGCGTTTGAAAAATCGCTGCGCAAATACTGTGTAGAAAAAAAAATGCAACACCCACCATTTTATTCTGTAGGGGCTTTGCTTTAAAAATATATATAATGTTTGGGGGTTCAACATAATTTTCTTGCAAAAAAAAAAAATGTTTTCATGTAAACAAAAAGTGTCAAAAAGGGCTTTGTCTTCAAGTGGTTAGAAGAGTGGATGTAAGCTTCCTAATGTTGTGTATAAAATGCCAGAACAGTTCAAAACCCCCCCAAATGACCCCATTTTGGAAAGTAGACACCCCAAGCTATATACTGAGAGGCATGTCGAGTCCATGGAATATTTTATATGTTGACAGAAGTTGCGGAAAAAAGACAATTTTTTTTTTTTTGCACAAAGTTGTCACTAAATGATATATTGCTCAAACATGCCATGGGCATATGTGGAATTACACCCCAAAATACATTCTGTTGCTTCTCCTGAGTACGGGGATACCACATGTGTGAGACTTTTTGGGAGCCTAGCCACGTACGGGACCCCAAAAACCAATCACCACCTTCAGGCTTTCTAAGGGTGTAAATTTTTGATTTCACTTCTCACTGCCTATCACAGTTTCAGAGGCCATGGAATGCCCAGATGGCACAAACCCCCCCCCAAATGACCCCATTTTGGAAAGTAGACACCCCAAGCTATTTGCTGAGAGGTATTGTGAGTATTTTGCAGATCTCGCTTTTTGTCACAAAGTTTTGAAAATTGAAAAAAAAAAGAAAAAAAAATGTTCTTTCTTCATTTTCAAAAACAAATGAGAGCTGTAAAATACTCACCATGCCTCTCAGCAAACAGCTTGGGGTGTCTACTTTTCAAAATGGGGTCATTTGGGGGGGGTTTTGTGCTATTTTGGCATTTTATGGCCTTCGAAACTGTGATAGGTAGTGAGGAGTCAAATCAAAAATTTGTGCCTAGAAATCCTGAAGGCGGTGATTGGTTTTCGGGGTCCCGTACGCGGCTAAGCTCCTAAAAAGTCCCACACATGTGGTATCCCCGTACTCAGGAGAAGCAGTAAAATTTATTTTGGGGTGCAATTCCACATATAACCATGGCATGTGTGAGCAATATATCATTTAGTGACAACTTTTTGTAATTTTTTTTTTTTGGCATTATTCAATCACTTGGGACAAAAAAAAAATATTCAATGGGCTCAACAGGCCTCTCAGCAATTTCCTTGGGGTGTCTACTTTCTAAAATGGGGTCATTTGGGGGGGGGTTGTGCTATTTTGGCATTTTATGGCCTTCAAAACTGTGATAGGTAGTGAGGAGTGAAATCAAAAATTTACACCCTTAGAAATCCTGAAGGCGGTGCTTGGTTTCCGGGGTCCCGTACGTGGCTAGGCTCCTAAAAAGTCCCACACATGTGGTATCTCCGTACTCAGGAGAAGCAGCAGAATGTATTTTGGGGTGCAATTCCACATATAACCATGGCATGTGTGAGCAATATATCATTTAGTGACAACTTTTTGTATTTTTTTTGTCATTATTCAATCACTTGGGACAAAAAAAAAAATATTCAATGGGCTCAACATGCCTCTTAGCAATTTCCTTGGGGTGTCTACTTTCTAAAATGGGGTCATTTGGGGGGGTTTTGTACTGCCCTGCCATTTTAGCACCTCAAGAAATGAGATAGGCAGTCATAAATTTAAAGCTGTGTAAATTCCAGAAAATGTACCCTAGTTTGTAAACGCTATAACTTTTGCGCAAACCAATAAATATACGCTTATTGACATTTTTTTTACTAAAGACATGTGGCTGAATACATTTTGGCCTAAATGTATGACTAAAATTGAGTTTATTTGATTTTTCTTATAACAAAAAGTAGAAAATATCATTTTTTTTCAAAATTTTCGGTCTTTTTCCGTTTATATCGCAAAAAATTAAAATCGCAGAGGAAATCAAATACCATTAAAAGAAAGCTCTATTTGTGGGGAGAAAAGGACGCAAATTTCGTTTGGGTACAACATTGCATGTCCGCACAATTTACAGTTAAAGCAGCGCAGTGCAAAATTCTGAATTCACCTCTGGTCCTTTAGCTACCAAATGGTCCGGGGCTTAAGTGGTTAAGCTTGTGGAAAGTGACAATAACACTATATTTCAGGCAAAATCAACATGTAAAATGTTCTTAGCCTGAAATGTGAAAATGAATGCAGACACATCCAAGGACTAGTAAGCTGAAATATATAAAAGTGTATGGATAACCAAAACTGTATTTTGTGCTTTTGGATAGGGTAGATAAGAGTTAAAACTCCTGTCAGCTTGCCCAGTTGAGATTTATTTTTACTTCCTATCATGGAGTTAGAACAGGACATAAGAATAAATCTCTAAAAAGTGAGATGAATTCCCCTCTCCGACAGTTGCTCTCAGAACAAGTGTCCCCACTGTAAGATTTGCCCTCTACTCCTGCTTTGGTGACAACTGCAAAATTTTGGATCTCATATAATTTTCTGTTTTTGGGACAATAGCCAACATGACAAGTAGAGAGGTTGAATTTACCCAACAGGGACAAAGACCACAATAAAAACGTATAGGGGTTCTAACGCTTCCCTGCTTTACCAAAAACTAAAAAAATGTTTTAGCTATATACAGTAAAACCTTGGATTGCGAGCATAATTTGTTCCGGAAGCATGCTTGTAATCCAAAGCACTTGTATATCAAAGCAAATTTTTCCATAAGAAATAATGGAAAGTCAGATGATTAATTCCACAACCATTTCTTCATAAGTCCTTCAGTTTTTAGTCCATATAAAAAGATTATAGCAATGTGATTGTGTAACCATAAAATGTCCATCCACAAATGGCAGCCTCCACAAGCAAAATCCAGCAGGAGCTACAGAATATACAAGAGAAGAGAGGCGCCTCTAAGTGTAGCAACATGTTGCTAAATGTTGTACCTTCATTAAATATAACCATATTGCTACACTTAGAGGCACCTCTCTTCTCTTTTATACTCAGTTGTGACATGACGCTACTTGTATATCAAGACATCACTTGTATATCAAGTCAAGATTTATTAAAAAATTTTGCTTGTCTTGCAAAACGCTCTCAAACCAAAGTTTTACTGCAGTTTATATATCCTTTAAGGCAACTCATTCCTTTTGAATGGACTGGCAGTGCACTAAATATTGGTCACACAGCTGTTTAAAGCAGTGCGCTACAACACACATCATGTGCTATTGTGAATTGCAGAGTGGGTGCATTTTCTATTACCATAACACCACTTTGGGATGCCATTCAACTTAAATGTCACCACAGTGCACCAAACCATGGCAAACTGCCATGCACTGCTGTAATGTGCAGTAAAACCTGCTCCTTTTTTTCCAGGTGACCCTATACCAACATATAACATCCATGGTGACTGTTCAATTTCAACAAAAAGGAGTCCCTTGCTGTTTAAGGAAGTGCCACAATCAAAATAAAACAAACAAAAAAAAAGTTTGGGCTAGAGTTGAGCTAGAGTGCATGTAAAGCTAAAATATGAAATATCCAATGTCACCCTCCACTGCCTCCATTGTTGTTGTTTTAACAGGAGAAACATTACCATCACCCTAGGAGCTGTCTCCCAATGCTCCCAGTGCAGCCAGCCTAGTGTATACTTGTTAAACTTCAGTACCACCTGCCCCGACTTATTCACAACAGCTCCCAGTGTGTATATCATGGTAAAAGGCACGTGTTGAGGGTGGGGGAGGCATTTCTGGGCTGTGTAGAGGTTATCAGGTGGCCCCGATCACTTCTAAAATAATGAACACAGTTGGTAGATATTTTTGTATATAGTATGCGTATAATAACATTATCGTAATAGAGGCATATCATTACTAAGTTACAGAATTTGATTTTTAAGAGTATAGGTTTGGTATCAGTGAGAGTGATGTGTCTCCTTTTCCCACAACAATGCAAGTAATAATTTATTCCTCATTGGTGACAGTGTTTAATTAAATTTAAAATAAATTGCACTTACCTTCACATCATTTACATTCATCCTAGTGCCTTCCTTTCCAACAAATATATCATCTATGTCTACAAGAATGAATCTGTCCAAAGATAAACTAAGTTTCTTCCCAGACAAAAAAGATATGGCATCTATAAAAATTATTTTATGCAACCAAAAGTTCAAGTTGTTTCCAAACAAAACTCGTTGAATCCCATCATGGAGTCCGAGGTCCTGGATTACAGTGGCTTGAAGGGAAGATACAGATAAATAAGGTTCATGTTGCTCAGATGATTGCAGTTCAGATAAAATCACAGGTTGGTAGGTTGAGTGGTTGTACTGGAAAACCGTCCAGTCTTCCCCAGGCAAAGGACCTTTTGCAACTGTTGCTTTTGTTATATGAAGCAGTGGAGAGGATGGATTTACAAAACAGTCTTTCAGAGCTACATTGTTGTAGAGAAGTAAAGGAAAACCTTTCAGTTTGGTATTTGTCAAGCTATTTTCATTAGCTTTGTGGAACGCAATAATGCTGACGCTGTAATCAATGCAGTATTTTTCGAGAAGTTCTCTATTCCATGAGTCCATTGCTACATACTTTAAGATGTTTTCATAGATAATGATTGCATATTTACCTTTGCCATCTTTTGTGAGTGGAGGGATGTCTCCTTTACCAGGTGCAATTACTATGTGGTACTGAAATCTGCTGGATTCCAAGATGGCTACAATGTCTTGTCCAAGCTGAGAGTATTGGCTCTCCACAAAGAGTAACACTGTGAGATCTGTCATGGCAGCAGTACCAGTACTAATTGGCTTAGCTGTCCTCATCTCGACTGTTCTGTATGGTAGCAGGTTTATGTCTTCACAGTCAGCTTGAGCTGTTGTCTCAATAAGTACTATTGCCTGCTTGTGACCAGAATATAAATAGTAGGCAGAAATGACTATACTTATAAGACAGAAAGTGGCTAAGAGAAGTACTAGTGTTCGGAAGCTCCTGCGCAACTTTACAATATGATTCATGTTTTATTTTTTATTTTTTCAAAAATGGCAGCGTCTTTCCACCTATTCCCTATTAAAGTGACTCGGTGAGTGGAACATAGAAGTGAACTTGCACTCCTCCGTAAGTGCTTATGTGACCATTGCACTACATTTACATTAATGTCTATTAAATAAGTTCAGTCAAGAGCACATATGTATAGAAGTCTGGACGATGAACTTGTCTTGCCACCAGGATTTCTTGATTTCTAATGGCGATCATTACCTATAAAATAAAAATATCAATATAATTAAGTAATCTGTGCATTATCACATTTAAAAAAACAATAACAAATGACAGTCTGCAACCTGTTAGAGTTTATCTGAATAAAAAAATATATTTGATAATTTTTCTCATTTTAAACTATGTAAGATTGGCAGCTAGGCCAAATAGCCAGCATCACTTGAAACGTTTCCCAGTAAGTGATAAAAACACCTTGAGAAGTAGATTGTAAAACAATGGAGTGAGTTTCAGTAACAGATCCTGAAAAACTGTCTATGACAGAAAATTTGTTAAACAGGTGACTTTTCAAGCAAGGACAATGGGACATGTTTATCTGTAAGCACCTTCACTAATTAAAACAGCTTAAAGTGATTGTAAAGTCTCGTTTTTGTATTTTTTTAGTTCAAAATAACAAACATGTTATACCTACCTGCTCTGTGTAATGGTTTTGCACAGAGCAGGGCCAGATCCTCCTCTTCTCGGGTCCCTCAACAACACTCCTGGCCCCTCTCTCCTGCTGAGTACCCCCACAGCAATCAGCTTGATATGGGGGCTTCTGAGCTGGGCCACAGCTCCCTGTCTCCATTCAGACAGCCCCGCCCCCTGTCTCTTCTCATTGGCTGACTAACTTTGATTGACAGCAGCGGGAGCCAATGATGCCATGCTGCTCTCTCAGCCAATGAGGAGGGGAGTCTCGGACAGCTGAGACACTGCTGCAACATCGCTGAATCTAGATGGGGCTCAGGTGAGTATTGGGGGGCTGTTGCACACAGAAGGTTTTTTATCTTAATGCATAGAATGCATAAAGATAAAAAACCCTTCTGCCTTTACAACCACTTTAAGTACAACACATTGACCCAAGGTTAAGAAGAGAACACAAAGAAGGTTTAATGAATAAACATTCTGAGAATGGTTACAAGACAGGTTATTAGAGAAGACTAGGAATTGAAAGCTAATTAAACTTCTAATATTGTATCAGACAAAATCATGATATTGTTAAGTACAAATTTGGAGAGGATTATCAAAGGGTGGCTCAATGTTTCAATGTATATATGTATGTATAAAACATGATACTATACAAGAAGACATAATCATGACAGAATATCATATTATCTGAAAAGTGTTTAGTCATAAATAATCGTATCATATGTTTTTTTTATTCATAATAATTATTGTTTGAAATGTGTGTGCTTCATTATTTAGACATACCCAAGTAGTAGCTTTAAGTGTACAATTATTTTTATGTGTATCATGAATTTTTAATTTTGGATCGCTAAGGTTTGCATGTAGATGGTAATATACCCAAAATATTAATAATAATAAAGGTTACATATTAGAAATGACCAGACCCTCAAAGAAGGATAGTTATATGCCCTCTAAATAAAATAACAAAGGTAAATCCTTATAGAAAAAAAAAAAATGTTTATTCTATAAAAATTTGATGGAGGCTTTCCCTGGAAGACCTGAATATAGAGATTTCCAGTCTCAGAGTGCCACCCGGTGGCCAAATATAGGTAATACTTGTACAAACACATAGTTGATCAATAATAGAATGCACCAATGAGAAATCAATAAATAATACAAAATACCACCCTTTGGGTGGGTTTTCAAGGGCTATTGTTTTCAATTAATAAATAGCAAACACAAGATCACACCCATGACTCACACCCATCATCTACAGAAGAGGACATCATCTCATCCATTATCAGACATCCCAGGAGACACATTTTCCATCTTAAATAGATGTGATTTTGGGAAGACAGACTCCACATTAGGCTTGGCCCATCTCCACCCATAGGTCAGCAGCCATCTTAAGGCAATCCAGCCACAACGTTCCACTCCATTGCTTCTGAGGGTAATTATAGTGTATTATAGTCCTGGTGATTTTTGATTGCTTAATTGATAGGCCAATTGCAATAGTCTTTGCTGTCATTTAATATTCCTTTTGTGATAACATAACCTCTAGAGTACAGCTAGATCATGTTTTGTAAAAAAAAAAATCTTGGGCCATATTGGCGCATCCTACGGCAGGTTTAACCCTTATTATTTCTGTACGAGGATAACAGTGGTAATCTGTCAAACACAGAGTATTGTCTGCCAGGTTTAGTTATAAATGGTTATGCTGTCTACAAGGGGAAAATAACTATTTTATTTAATCCAATATACTGTATATAGCCATGCATTAGCGTGATATCTTAAGTAATTCATTGTGAAGATAATTTCAACATCTGTGTCAACCTCTTAATCCGACTGTTAGTGGTGTTTGTAAAGTTAATTATTGTAAATAAATTTAAATTTATTTTCTAGTTTTGCAGTACATATTTTCACACAATGTTATTGTATTTAAAGAATATCTGCACTGGACAAACAATCTTGGGAATAATTCATTAGCTTAAATATTTTTAATAAAAAAGCAAAGCAGGGAATAAAATCCATCTATTCCCTTAGTAAACCCACAACATACAGTACAAAAAAAACACTGGCTAGGCACACATATAACCCTTTGATTGCCCAGTGACAGTGCATAGTTTTAGCACTGATCACTGTATTAGTGTCACTGGTTCCCACAAAGTGTCAAAAGTGTCAGTGTCCAATTGTCCACCACAATATCACAGTCCTGTTATATGTCGCTCATCGCCTCCATTACTAGTATAAAATAAATAAATAAAAAATTGCAGTATATATTCTATAGTTTGTAGACACTATAACTTTTGTGAAAACCAATCAATATACACTTATTGGGATTTTCTTTACCTCAAATATGTAGCACAATACATATTGGCTTAAATTTATTAAGAAATTTGATTTTTTAAATTTTTTTATTGGATATGTTTCATAGCAGAAAGTGAAAAATATTGTTCTTTCTTTCAGTATTGTTGGTCTTTTTTTTGTTTATAGCGCAAAAAAATAAAATAATACAGTGGTGATCAAATACCACCAAAAGAAAGCTCTATTTGTGGGAAAAAAAATACAATAATTTTATTTGGGTACAATGTTGTATGACTGCGCAATTGTCAGTTAAAATAACGCAGTGCCACATCGCAAAAAAAGGCCTGGACATGAAGGGGGGTAAATCTTCCAGAAGTCAAGTGGTTAATCATTGAAACATCCCTGACTAACCCTTGATTTAAACTATCAATTAAAACAAATAATGTTTATTAATTTAAGCAATACATACAAATACTGATCATTTATGAGACAATTTTAATTGTAAAAGATTACAGACAAAGGAAGAACATTGGGGAGGATTTACTAAAGCTGGATCAATTAGAATCGTGTGCGGCTGTGCATGGTAGCCAATTGGCTTCTAACTTCAGCTTGTTCAATTAGGCTTTGACAATAAAGTCTGGAAGCTGTGCAAAGTGCACTTATCCTTTTTCTCCATCCCCTGGCTTAACCTAACCCATTCTTTTCCTCCACAGATGCATCTCAATCCAACAGCTTGTGAATCTGCAATTGTCTATGCCCCTGGAATACGGTCATATATTCTTTGGGATACTACAATGCAGTGTGGGTTTGGTTAGGTCAGGGGAGAGGAGGGGGGGCAAAAACTTTTGTGCACTAGCCTAGAAAAAAATGTAAATGTGATGCAGTGCCTTAGCTGCATGCTTCACAACCCCTGGGCTTCACAGGGCTCACGCATTGTTTACAACATGTTTGAATGTGTCTCCTGTCAGAAAGGACAGATGCCCTTTGGGAGAGAAGACATTGGGGTAAAGTGTGTTGTCAGGCTAGACCATAATGAAAGCCAACCCAACATAGGTCATGCTCCCTTCCCTCACAGTAGATGCCCATCCCCCCAATTTTATTGGGATATGGAGCCAGGATCAATGTAAACATTGTACCCACCCTGTGCAGAACAGACAATGTTAAAAAAATAAAAAATAACAATTACTCTATTACAAATTTTTTCCCTTCAAACGATTTCAAATGTAACTTAAAACTGCACCTATCCTTTAAAGCTTTAAAGCGGAGGTCCACCCTGAAAAAATGTTAACATTAAAAATCCTAAAAAAAAAAAAAAAATGTATAGAAAAAAAAAATTATACTCACCCTAAATGCCTGTTGCTATGCGGAAGTCCCCTAATCTGCCTCTAATGTTCCTCTTCTCGTCCACGGTGGGTCTCCTTCCGCTTCCCCTTCTTGTGAATGGGGCGCGCTGCCTTCTGGGGTCTGTGTGTATCCCAGGAGGCAAGCCACCCATTCACAAAGCGCCGCGCGAGTGGCGCATGCGCAGTAGGAAACGGGCAGTGAAGCCATAAGGCTTCACTGCCTGTTTCCCTTAGTCAGGATGGAAGAGCCCGGGACCTGCCAGCAGCGATCGATCGCCGTTGCGGAACCAACATTGCGGGCGAGTAGGACAGGTAAGTGTCCTCATTAAAAGTCAGCAGCTACACTGTTTTTTTCGGCTGCACCTCCGCTTTAATTCCGTTTATGGAAAATTGTTGCAAATAATGGACACAAATAGTGTTTGAAATAGTGGGGTGCTAGACTGAGAGAGAGAGAAAGAGATGGTTATTAATTGTCAGTATGGATGAGCTCCTAGTTTGGTCCCTAAACAGTTTAGACCAAGCTTTGTTTTGGGGTAGGTCCAAATTCCAAACCTTTAGCCTGTTCAGCGAGATCTGAATGTCATAGATACTGTAGTAGCTGTTGTGGTACCAGCAACCAGTGACATTACCCAACATTATTTTTTGCCCTGATATAGTTTGTTTATTATTTGTAAAAAATAAATAAAAAAGGGTCAAGGAGAATGGCTGACATTGTTGCCCAAATAAGGCCACATTTCCATATTTGGACAATGACATTGACCCAATATGGCCATGGGCATATTTAATTAATAATGTCAGCCACTGTCCCTGTCCCTTTGTTTACATTCCAAATGACAGCTCAGGGAGCTGTCATTAGTGTGCAATAGTTAGCAGATGCTGATGGGTTGGCGAGCCCCAGGATTTTTGTTTATGAGGGTCGGCGAGCATTGTTCAACATGAATGATGTGTATCTACAAGGGCTTTTTTTAAGTAAAGGGCTAATAAAATCAATAATAATGTGTTTATATTTGCTCTTTACATGTTTTTGGTGAACGGGTAGCGTGTACAATGTACCCCTCTACTCATTCACGTTAGTAGGGGGTATCATTATTTAAAAAAAAAAATCCAGATTTCAATAAGCTCCTCACACACAGAGGGGCTTTTTGTGGGAAAGAGGCCCTTGTCTTCATCAACATGGGGACAGGGTGTTTTGCCAGGGGGATCCCCTTCCTCCTGGTCAGATAAAGTCAGGCCAGGATGAGGCGCCAGGGCAGGACGAAGTATGGAATATGGAGTGAGCCTACAGTTTTTTTTGCATGGGGTTCCTTTTTAAAATGCATACTAGATCCATAATAACAATAATTGTCTGGTATGTATTTCTAGGGGTAGCCCATACCATTTTAATTTTATGTGGAGTCCTCCATTAACATCTATACCAGGGTCTGGTATAAATGAGGGGACACTGCTTTGTTTACAAACAGAAAGAAGCAGCCAGGAGCTGTCATTTACTGACAAATTAAATGGCATTTAGTTTTTTTTTAAATGTTGGTTTTGCTGTAGTAGGTTGAATATATCAAACAGATGCATCACTTCACATCTATGTTAAGGGCCTTCCACAAGGCATGTAATTTAAAGGATTTCTGCATGTTTTATGTTTTACTTTAAGCATTATTAAAATCATTGTTACGGCGTGCCATCCTTCCCCTTTGAGATGAAAAACGGGACAAGACAGGGGTGCCCCCTCTCCCCCCTTCTATTTGTGTTGTCCTTGGAACCACTCCTCGCAACGATTTGAAACAATCCCAATATAAATGGCATTAGGGCAGGTGAGGAAGAACATAAGTTGGCAGCTTTTGCCGATGATGGGTTGTTCTACATTACAAATCCGAGGATTACAATGCCCAACCTACTAAAAATATTAAAACAATATGGCGATTTGGTGAATCTTAAAACAAACTCAACCAAGTCTGAGATTTTGAAAATAACATAAGTAAGCAGGAAGCAGCGGACTTGCAGAAGGAATTCCAATTCCAATGGAAAAAAGAGCTAAAGTACTTAGGAATAAAACTATCTAACTTTATGAAGACAATATATAAAAACAACTACATACCCTTACAGGAGGAAATTAAAAATGAAATAAAGAGAGTAATGTATAGACCCCTAACATGGATAGGGAGGATTAACACCTTGAAGATGGTATTTCTACCAAAAATTGTATACAAATGTTACCTATGGCACTGTCGCAATCCTCCTTTAATGTGCTAATAAGCATGATAAGGACATTTGTCTGGCAAAAAAAAAGCTAGAATCTCACGTGCGGTACTTAAACAAGGGAAAAAACAAGGGGGAGCTTGCGGTTCCTGATATTAAAAAAATATTACATTGCGGTGGTGCTATCAAGAGTAGCATAATGGACTAGGTGACAAAGTAAAAAAAGGTGGGCGAAGTTAGAGAACACAATGAGTAAGGCACATTTAAGAAGTATAATTTGGAACCCCCCTACAATTTAGAAAACTAGGCGACAACACACATGCACTGACAATAAATGCACTAAAAAATTGGGACGTGACGCACAAAATAAGTAAGGGGAAATGTAATTCACTTCTAATGTCACTGAAAGAAAATGATTATTTTCCACCCGGTAAAGAAGCAATAGGAGGAAATTGTATAATAAGTGAGAACGCACAATTAAGAGACATAGTTAGAAGGGGGAAAATAATACCATTTCAAGAGTTGAAGCACAAAACTGATCTTATGGTGATGAATGAGGGGCGGTATCTCCAGTTGAAGCACTTTGTTGAGCAATTACCCCAGCCAATAAGAACAGAGACGGAATTAACGCCGTTAGAGTGGCTATGCATCGCAGAAAACACAAGAGGTAGTATATCTCAAATTTATAAAATATTGTTGGCTGTGGAGCATCTGGAGATCCTGCCATTCATAAATAAATGGGAAAGGGAACTGGGGTCACACATAGTTAAAGTCACTATTAGTAAAATCCTGATACTAACGCATAGCTCGGCGGTAGACACCATAACGGCTGAAATGAATTATAAATGTTTAACAAGGTGGTACGCAACTCCTGATAAAATCAACAGGTACCAACCAGGAAAATTTGCGGAGTGTTGGCGAGGATGTAAGGTGGTAGGAACGATGGCCCATTTGTGGTGGGACTGTCCAAAAATCTAAAAATATTGGAAAGGGATCTTGCAGCTAATAAAAGTAATTACCAAAAAAGAAATACCTGAGGACCCGTGATAACTTTGCTACATGGGGTGGAAGGATCAGTAAAACAATATAAAGACTCAGTAATCCCACATATGTTGAACGCCGTGAAAAGACTTATTCCTAAAAAGTGTCAAGAAGTGGAAGGTCATTTAATCCGAGAGTGGATAAATACAGTGGAGGAAACATATAATATGGAATTTCTGAGGCAGAGCCTAGAGGAAGAAAGCGCGGAGTCAACAGAAAAATGGGAGAGTTGGAAAGTGTTTAAAAAGAAATGTAGCTATGTAGAGGTATTTAGTCCTAAGACTGAGGGAACCCTCCCGCAATGGGAGCAAATTGATAAAAAAATTATAAAGTATACATTTTAAAAATTAATTTTATAAGTTAAGAGGTAGAGGAGGGGAGGGTGGGGGGAGGGAGGGGTGGGGACATCCGGTTGGAAAATCCAGAAGATAACATGGTACAAGGGCTGCAATAGGGTGTATAGTGTTATTTTATTGTATACTTATATTTTGCATTCTTGTTGTATTTTTGATAAAACAAAATAAAGAATTTATAAAAATAAAAGAAAATCATTGTTACCCACTTAATTTATTTTAAAAAAAAATTGCGTTGGTACAACGCCGTGCCCAGCCCCCTACACTCCCTAGACCAGTGTTTCTCAACTCCAGTCCTCAAGGCGCCCCAACAGGTCATGTTTTCAGGATTTCCCTCAGATGAAATGGCTGTGGTAATTACTAAGGCAGTGAAATGGATCAAATCACCTGTGCAAAATAATGGAAAGCCTGAAAACATGTCCTGTTGGGGCGCCTTGAGCACTGGAGTTGAGAAACACTGCCCTAGACTATTGGCCAAGAAAATGGCTATTACTGATTTCTTTGATTCCGCTTCAATTGACTACAGTTGGGTTCAGATTCAGCACCAGAACTTTGGTAATGTTCATGAAACTGTCCTGATTTAAATCCCCATATAAAAAGTAATTTAAACATAACAGTATACAATCAATACTATTAGAAATATTGTGGTAAGAATCACTATGAAATAAGGAGGTTTAAGTACCATTAGAGACCTACACAATCTGGGTAATCGGAAACAAAAAAAAAATCCCAGAGAGGAAGGCAGAATTAGGATTTACGTACATATAGTACAGTAGGTGCCGCCGATATTGTGTTTCTATCGCGCTCCCATCGCCGAGATTCTCGGTGACAGGAGTGCCGAGATGTCGGCAGCAGGGTGGCGACACGTGTCGCGCTCGCTGCAATGGCGAGGAGACGCGACACTGTATTGAGCGGGGATCCGACGTGGATTCCCGCCAATACCAGGCACTGCGTTTGGTATGAATCCTGAGCGGGAACTCCACGCCAATTTTTAAAGAAAAAAACGGCGTGGGTTCCCCCTCCAGGAGCATAATAGGCCCTTGGGTCTGGTCTGGATTTGAAGGGGAACCCTACGCCGAAAAAACGGCGTGGGGGTACCCTTCAAGATCCAAACCAGACCCTTATCCGAGCACGCAACCTGGCAGGCCGCAGGGGAAGAGGGGGGGACGAGAGCGGCCCCCCCTCCCTCCTGAACCGTACCAGGCCACATGCCCTCAACATGGGGGGTTTGGTGCTCTGGGGCAGGGGGGCGACCTGCGGCCCCCGAACCCCAGAGCACCCTGCCCCCATGTTGATGAGGACAGGGCCTCTTCCCGACAACCCTGGCCGTTGGTTGTCGGGGTCTGCGAGCGGGGGGCTTATCGGAATCCGGGAGCCCCCAGATACCGGCCCCTACCCTATGTGAATGAGTATGGGGTACATCGTACCCCTACCCATTCACCTGGTGGAAAATAAATGGAAATAAAAAGACAACACAGTTTTTAAAAGTATTTTATTGCACCGCTCCGGAGGTCTTCTCCGGTTCTTTCTTCTGCCGGGCCTCCGCTAACTTCTTTTTAGCTATTTTGCTAGCAGAGGCCTGGTCTTCTCCGTCATCGCCTTCTTCTTCTCCCGCTCTCTGGTTCTTCTCCCGCTTCTCCGTTGTCTTCTTCTTCTTCTCCCGCCCTCCGGTGTCGTCGCCGCGTTCTCCGGTTCTTTCTTCCGCCGGGCCTCCGCTAACTTCTTTTTAGCTCTTTTGCTTGCAGAGGCCTGGTCTTCTCCGTCGTCGCTGTCGGCGTCTTCTTCCCTCTTCTCCTCCTCGATGTTGACTCGTCGCTTCCTCTCGCAGTAATGGTAAATCTTCGGTCCGCAGAGATTAATATAGGCTTCACATGACGTCACAGTCACATGCTCCGGGGCACACGTGCACATGACGTCACAGTCACATGCTCCAGGGCCCATGTGCACAAGATGTCACAGTCACATGCTCCGGGGCACATGTGCACATGACGTCACAGTCACATGCTCCAGGGCACATGTGCCCCGGAGCATGTGACTGTGATGTCATGAGAAGCCTATATTAATCTCTGCGGACCGAAGATTTACCATTACTGCGAGAGGAAGCGACGAGTCAACATCGAGGAGGAGAAGAGGGAAGAAGACGCCGACGGCGACGACGGAGAAGACCGGGCCTCTGCTAGCAAAAGAGCTAAAAAGAAGTTAGCGGAGGCCCGGCGGAAGAAAGAACCGGAGAACGCGGCGATGACACCTGAGAGCGGGAGAAGAAGAAGAAGACGGAGAAGACCGGGCCTCCGTTAGCAAAAGAGCTAAAAAGAAGTTAGCGGAGGCCTGGCAGAAGAAAGAACCGGAGAGCGCGGCGACGACACCGGAGACCCCCGAAGTCGGAAGAAGACCTCCGGGGCGGTGCAATAAAATACTTTTAAAAACTGTGTTGTGTTTTTATTTCCATTTATTTTCCACCAGGTGAATGGGTAGGGGTACGATGTACCCCATACTCATTCACATAGGGTGGGGGCCGGTATCTGGGGGCCCCCTTATTAAAGGGGGCTCCCGGATTCCGATAAGCCCCCCGCCCGCAGACCCCGACAACCAACGGCCAGGGTTGTCGGGAAGAGGCCCTGTCCTCATCAACATGGGGGCAGGGTGCTCTGGGGTGGGGGGGCCGCAGGTCGCCCCCCTGCCCCAGAGCACCAAACCCCCCATGTTGAGGGCAAACGGCCTGGTACGGTTCAGGAGGGAGGGGGGCCACTCTCGTCCCCCCCTCTTCCCCTGCGGCCTGCCAGGTTGCATGCTCGGTCTGGTTTGGATCTTGAGGGGGACCCCCACGCCATTTTTTCGGCGTAGGGTTCCCCTTCAAATCCAGACCAGACCCAAACCCACGCCGGTTTTTTCTTTAAACATTGGCGTGGAGTTCCCGCTCAGGATTCATACCAAACGCAGTGCCTGGTATTGCCAGGAATCCGCGTCGGATCCCCGCCTATCGGCAATGCGTGCCGCTCATCGTGAAAGGAAAATTTTTTCCTTTCCCGATGACGAGACAGCTCGGCGATGGCTCTCGCGACGGAGCTCATAGGGTGTCAATATCGCCGCTAGAAGAGGCGATATTGACACAATATCGGCGGCACCTACTGTATGTGCAGTGCTCAGGTATGAAGTTATAGGACTGCTCAATCTCTGTTGTTTGGAACATTGAACCACAATGAATACTGCATAATAGTGGCATTAGCTGGATAAGCAAGATAAAGCAGATTCATGATACAGTGGATACTGCACAACCATGCTACCAGCAGGAAAATCATAGTACCGTATTTATCGGCGTATAACATGCACCCTAACTTTAAGAGGGAAGTTTCAGGAAAAAAACTTTCCACAGCCCCCTGCGTATAACACGCAGGCACAGTTTACCCTCTATTTTCAGGGTAAAAAAGTGAGTGTTATACGCCAATAAATACAGTAATTCAGATTATTGGACAAAATTGAAGGATTTATAATGTGATTTGAAATAAAATTCAGAGGAGGGAAGCAGAAGATAGCTTTAGGACCTGACTGGCTGATCAATGTAGAGGCATATTGTATATACTAGCTTTGTAGGGCTTAAGATAGCTTAAGATTCGGGAGTTCCTAGGCTGTAGTTTCTAGCTTGAGTATTGGAATTAGGGGCATTCTGAGACCCCTGAAACACATTGAAAATTATAAAAAGATATATGTGTTGATATTTTACCCGCCCACCAACTTCTTCAGTTGAGGAACAGGAAAAATGGCCTTCAAAGTGCCATTACCATGTGTCTTGGCTACAAATTCAGAATTTCTCAGCAGATAGCTCTGTTGGGAAATTTTGAATTCACCACAGGTTTTCCAAATACATAAATATGTGAGTATATAGAAGGGTTTATATAAAAAGTGGGTATCCCCTTTACCTATAAATATTTTAAAAGTATGCACCTTTCATATCAATCCGTAGAAAAGTAGCAAAAAGACTAATAGGTGAATTGTGGAACAATGTATATCCGTGAAATTTATTTGCCGTAAATAAATTGTAGTTCATGTTAATATTAAATTCATAATTACCATGAGATAACACAAGGGACCTACAATACAAACACATTTCTACATGGGCTTCACTGGAATACATGCCTGCATTTGCATACAAAATTTTACTTTTAGATTGTGTGAATAGCCATCATTTGTCTTTTTGTTCCCCGTAAACAAACACAAATGATTAATTACAGTATCATAGAACAAACAAGCAATTCTCGTAATGATGAGGCTCTTCATTTAATTCCTCCCAATAAGAAGCCACTTATGCTGATGACTGTTTACAAGAACAAAGAAACCGCATTTGCAGTGTCAGAAAAAAATAGTAACAATACTGAAATACAGATGCCTACATTTACCTATTGTTAGCTTTTCTTTGATTCTGCAATTTGAATTTTTGAAATTTCATTTCTATTCTTTCTCATAGCAGTTGTGGATCGTTTATGCACTAGAAACATTGTTATATAACCAGTGTTCATACTTGCAGCTTCAAGTTTGTGTGTTAAGTTTCAGCATATCACAATTAATTAACATTAATGCTATTTTTTTTTTTTTTGTTTTGTAACAGAAAGCAGGAAAGCAAATAGACATGGTTGGCTTTGTCTTGCGTCTTTAATGGACATTCAAAGTGCAAACACTTTGGCTTTAAGCACATCAAAGTGGTTTTATTTTATTCAATCACAAGAGGGCAATGTTTTCTTGTTTTCATCGGCATGGGAAGCTATCCTTACCTAAACATGAACAAACAAATGAATCTACTAATAAGTCAGTGGTGGAAAAAGGTCAAAATAATCAAAAGCAAAAGGGAAAAACACATTTTTAGAAGGTTCTGTGACAAATCATTAGAATTTAGCTGCAAAAAAAAAACTGTTGCTAGAGCAGTTTTAATAAAATATTGTATAATGTGCAAAAGAAATTACCTAGGAACCAGTTTATAAAAACTGAAACATGAAAACTGAACTCTAGCCTTACCTTTAGGCCTGCACAGTTGAGCAGGCTCTTCTTCTTTATTAAAGAGGCTTACTCGGATTTCACTGCACACTGTGAGCTTTTCACAATGTGCATTAGAAGCTGCACAAAGTCAGATAAAGCACATCTCAGTTATTGAATGGAGGGCATCCAGAATCACCCAACCCTTTCTTCCAGCGTCCCTTGCCCACCCCTTTTATTTATTGAAATTCAGTTCAATCATGGAGGCTCAGCGTCACACATGGGTGTTACCTAGGGCAGCCTGGAGGCAAAAGCAGCCTGTCTTGGAATGCTCACTCCTCCAGACTGACATCCACCAATCAAGACATATTTGATATTTGTTTAACTTCTCCCAAAATCCAGCCCACTGCTTGTATCAGGGCTGAGGGCTCTTGAGTTATGTGCTAATGCTGGCCATACATTTATCAAAATTAATTTGAAAGGCTATAGATCGACTGGTACAACCAGACTGTTGGAAAATGTTCTCTTAATCAGTGTATTCTGATGACGGGGAAGTCTCCCTGCTGTTAGAACATAATAGCGCAGCAAGAGGGAGTCACAAATTTAATATGTAAATGGAGGGGATCAAATCTGGTTGAACGAAAAAAATTACTCATGTATGAACAGCTTAAGACAGGGAGTTTTTCACATTTTCAGAAAGCTATGTAAAGCACCCTGTCAGTCCACCTCACTAGCCATGATATATCTGCACTGCCTAAAGGAAACAGAAACCCATTGATGATATCATTGGGTTTAAAATAATACATTTTACTTAAAGCTAACTCCCATTTTTTTCCCCCATGGGACTATGCCTGCACTGCATGGGTCAAATGCTCATTTCTCCCAGGGGTGAGCACAAAGTTTTTGCTCACCTGATCCACCTATCCTCCATAAAAACACAAAATCCCCCCTGGCGGTCCAGTGGTGGACTGTTCCTGTCTATGGAGCGTGTATTAATTTGTTTTAACAGATTGCTTTATTTATGTTTTTTTGTGCCTAAGTATTACTTAAATGTTCCTTATATGTGGAATTTCTCCTGAAAAATAGCAGTGCACTTTCTGCTGTATGAGGGTGTCCAGACCTGAGTCTGCAGCCTCATAGCTATATACCTTCAGTGGAATTTAAGATACTGCTGCCTACAGCATGACTGCTCATCTCATGAGATATTGAGTGAGATTTGGTGATGCCACTACTCAGCTGCTCACTTTTTTCCTTGTTGGAGTCTCTAACATTAAGAAACTAAAGCCTTGCCTCTTCTAAGATGGCCACCTCCACACAGACAGAGTGCAAAATAAACAGAAAAATCCAGTGCAAAAGCTCATAGTGTAGTAATAAGAACTCCAGAAAAATGTTATAAAAATGTGTGAGATGCACCCATTAACATAAAAAGGAGGGAGGGAGCATAGAACACCATTTGCTGAACCGCTAAACTGCTCAGTCCACTTGTGTCATCCAGCTGATCAAAACTCTGCCTGACCATTCTGCAGCCTCAGCAGCACAGCCATCCCTGCAGCACATTATACAATCTATGTAATTGTTTTAAACAAGGCATATACTCTGTCATTACCCTACAGTATTGGGACAGGTATTTTGATTTATTAGACCATTAATGTATTTTAGGACTGACAAGGGCTAACCATTTTTTTGTATTTATGTGGCTTCGTACGGTGCAAAATAAAGCATGATAAGTCAGTTATGGGGAGAAAAATCAGCTGCAGAAAGACAATGGGCAATACTGGTGGTGACTTGTTTATACAGTAGCTCTCTGCCTTTTTGGGTACAGCTTACCAGTCTAGTTTAGGAATGCAAAAGCATAGAGAAAGCTTCCCTTTCTTCACCTATCAGCTGGAGAAAAAGAGTGTGCCCTGTAAATTCAAAATCATTGAATTTGACCGTCTTTCCCTTGGCTACATGTGTAATGAAATACAGCTTGACCACATATCCTGTGCTGCTCTTGGGTGGAGCCAGGCATGTGCAGTTTGATTGTCTTTTCCAAAAAAAACTCTCTCACATATTCTGTTTCGTAATCCACTTCCATCTGACCTTAATCTCTCAATATGGATTATTTCCAGTGGTCCTCTCTATGTTGCACATGACCTATTGTATGTTTTTCTGATCTTGAAATTTATACAGGGATCACAATCTACCTGATTATGGGGCTCTGTTCTTTCATGAAAACATTACTCTGGTACTCTGTCCACCCTGGTCACCTTCACTAATCCAGAGGCCTGAGAACCCAGGCTTTAGATAAAGTAAATTTGTTATCCAAAAGGCACCAATCAAATTTAAATCTGCCTTAAGAGGAAGCAGAAAAGTAGGAAGTTATACAGCACTTTCTTTATAAGATACACTTCCAGTCACACTGTCAGGTACACAAAATTCATGCTAAGGTCAATTGTTTGAGGATTTTCAATTAAGCACATTTTCAGTTTTTGCTGGGAGAAAACACAAGAGGCTTGAAGTCAATCTCTGGACAAATCTAAACTCCAAACCAATACTTGAGATACAAAAATAAAGCTATATGAGATTAGTTCATTTTGAGCACAAGACACCTGATTATATCTGGTTTTCCTTTAGAGCCCTAGAGCCCAAATGGCAGCTCAAGGTCCACATGCGGCCCTTTTTTATATGATGTTTGGCCCTCGGACCTCAGCAGTCCGTAGTGAGAACATTGATTAAGGTAATAATATTTATCTCTACTAACCTCATGTAACATGTTCTTAGTTTCATAGTTCCATCCCCAGCCAAAAATAGAGCATGTTCACATTCTCTGACCTTCATTTCCTTTATTATGTTTGCAATTTCTGCCAGTCCTCTTAAATATTACAAATATTTAACAATATGCGTGGCACTTTGGTGATGTCAGGGGCCGCATTTGAGGCCCCCTTTAGCTCTAAAGTTGACAACCACTGCTTTAGAGTACTATTACCATTTTTAGGTAATCGGTCCAAAGAATAAACTTTTCTGTTCTAACAGAAAATGATTAGCAGTTTACATTGCAGAAGCCAATTATTTTTGCTGCCATGCATATGTCCTACCAAGGGACATGCTGAAAGGAGGAGAAAGCAGAGACAGAGAAATCAGTTCATCAGTTTTCTGACTCTCCTTTCACTGTCCAATCATGTACTGGGGATTGGAACAATATTAGTTTGTATTACCTAACTGCAGTCAAGAATAGTTAGGTTTACTTTAGGCTCATATATATATATATATATATATATATATATATATATATATATATATATATATATTGTAGTATTGGGGTGGTAGGTGCATTTACCAATTAAATTAGCTTGTGCCAGTCCAAACTGTATTTTAGGGCATGGCAGTCCACTTTTGATAAACAGAATGAAAAAAGTTCACATAGACATCAGGTGCCCACACAGGGGTTCTTCAACATTAACACACAAACTTAAGAAAATGCTAGCCCACCTGGCAATGCCTCCACAGCACCGCTGCTATGAATTCTGGTCTCTCAGACCAATGACTCTTCAGGCTCACTTAGCCTTGTAGATTGCTGCACCTTACTGCTCAGGTCCACGCTCTTGACCTCTCAATTGGATCCCACCTGACCCCTGTCAGAGACCTCCTGTCTCCTGACTCATGACTAGAGCAGCTCTGACCCCTGAGGGAGGCCTTTTGTCTCCAATGTGGGAGCTCTGAGCTATTCTCAAGCCTTCATTATAAGGGCTGTGTCTGGAGTCTCTGGGCTCAAGACCTTGATCCGGGAGTTACAACACTCCGCCCAGAATTGACATTCTGGAGTCTCAGTGGCAGGGCCTTGCACTGTCATAATATACTGTAGTGGGGTGTTCCCCTTTAATCAGAGACAGGAAATTCCAGAGAGAGGGAAGTCGGGGGGAAGGAATATAAGGAGGGGGCGAGGCCTAGCTCTCTCTCTTTGGGGGACACGAGACTTCACAGACGGATCCTCCTGTGCGGATGTGTCGGAGGGGCAAGGCCTGAAGCCTGAGGCCTTGCTCTGCACCAAAGAGCCTTCCATCCTCCCCTCTGCGAGCATGGGTGGCATCTGACTTTGTGAGCTACAGCCTTGTCGGATCGGGGGCCCGATCGTTGGAGAGATCGAGTGTGTGTGACACGGCCGGTGGAGGTTTTCCCGGACTGGATCCGTAGTCCGGCGGGTGAGAGGGCATAAGCCCAGCTAAGATACTGTTGCTGCGTATAGGCCTATAGACTGCCGTGGCCTACAAGTTATTTTCATAACTTGTAGGCTCGTACATCCGGGATTACTGAGACAGCGGTGAAACCGCCAGAAGCTACCGGCATGGACCCGATAGAGGTGGGACAGTGGTACAAGAGATGGGGCGTAGACCCAGCCAGGACGGCAGTTATAGAACTCCCGGGGATATGGCAGACACAAGCAATGATACAACTCATAATGTCCCTATCACCGATTCACAAACCATGGGTGATAGACGTGAAAACTAGTGGTGGACTTTCACATGTCTTACTGGAATGGCAGGCAGAAATTCCTGAACAGTTTAGAGGCAACAGCATACAAGATGAGGACGATCAGGTCTATCATTTGCTGCATGCGCTGCCGCGCACAAGAGATAGCCCTCAGACAAAAATAACACTGTCACCGCAGCCATCTTCCCCGTCATCCCCACAGAAGGACACAAAGAGTCCCAGGACAAGCCCCGGCACTCTTAGTGCAGAATTATGCGCTGTTCTGGGGGAGATTGTAGCTCAGTGCAAGAAAGAGCCCACAGATTACCCGATGTCGGGGTACAGGAAACTCCGGATGTTTTCAGGAAGGAAACCAGTACCCTTGGAAGAAGAGGGATTTGAGGAGTGGCTAGACAGCGCAACTCAGGCTCTAGAGGAATGGGAAGTTCCGGACCGCAGAAAGAAACAGAGGGTTGTGGAAAGTTTGAAAGGGCCTGCTCTAGAGGCCGTACGCAACTTGAAGATGAGCAAGGCAGATTGTACTGCACAAGAGTGCCTCGATGTGTTACAGAATGTGTTTGGTGGGACAGAGAAAGTCACGGAGCTTGCTTATCAGCTGGAGCATTGCTACCAGAAGGAAGGTGAAAAACTATCAGACTATATGGGACGCCTGGACAAAATACTGCATAGGATGATCCTAAAGAAGGGGATCAGCCCAGGGAAAGTAGATGAGGCCCGTGCTCAACAGGTAGTGAGGGGAGCTCAACCCATGGATCCAATTGCATGGACACTGCGTGCCCAGCAGGATGGGAAGAATCTGGAGTACCCTGACCTCATCCGAATGATTAGAGAGGAAGAGGCTATATTGGAAGAAAAAAAAAAAGAACGCCTGATAGAGCCCGTCAAACAGCCGGTAGCAATAGTTACACCGGCCATGACTCCTGATAGGGGAGCGGAGGTGGACACTTTGAAGTTGCAGATGTCCCAGATGATGGAGATGATGACTGCTATAATGGCGAAAGGTCAAGGTGGAGCAGAGAAACCAAGCCCCAGAAAGGAGTTGTTCCCGAATACCTCAGAACCAGCCTCCATACAGGACCGAGAAGAGATGCTATGCTACAACTGCGGGGGCAGTGGGCACTTTGCCAGTAGGTGTTCCAGTCCCAAGAAGAAGAAAATGGATAATCGCCAGCCGGCGGGAAACTCCAGAGGGCCCCGGTGAGGGAGTCAACCGGGTGCCCATCTCTTTCAGTGAGCTCCAAACTGAATGGAAGGAAGCAAAAGAGAGAGAACAAAACTCCTCAGAAGGAATCTAGGGTCTCTCAACCAAGATACACACCAGAGAGAGGGGACAAGACCCCTCAGAAGAAATTTAGCACTCCCAAGAAGGAATGCCTACAACCAAGAGACAATAACATCCCTCAGCGGGTTTGTACTCCCATTAGGGTGGGGAAGGTCAATGCATACCGGGCTCAAGAGAGAATAAAGTCAAAAACAAACTGGATGAAGACAAGTCCTCAGAAGAAAGTGACCTCAACCCGGCCGTACCCAGAAGAATTGGTCGGCCCGTCCCCCACTGTATCTATCCAGGTGGAAGGAGTATATACGAAAGCCCTCCTGGACACTGGAGCTCAAGTGACTTTGTTGTACAGAGACTTTTACGATAGGCACTTAAGCCATTTGCCTATACAGAAGATAGAAGAGCTGGAGATATGGGGCCTGGGAACGCAGAGGTTCCCCTATGATGGTTATCTGCCCATAAAGCTGACATTCGACCCCTCTGTGGCTGGGAAGACAGAAGTGTTCGACACCCTGGCAGTTGTGTGTCCTAGACCACCCGGGGCCAGCAAGATGTCCCTCATCATAGGCACCAATACGGATCTAGTGAGAAGACTTCTGACCCCCCTGGTGAAGATGAGGAGCCATCAAGATCCAAACATCCATCCCATGCTGAAGACAGCCTACCAACGGTTAGTGTTGGAGCAGAAGACCCCAGGAGAGGGGATAGGGAAGGTGTGGAGACTGGGGAGAGAAGGAGTGGTGCTGCAGCCCGGACAGGTGGCTTGCCTCAGGGCCACTGTGAAGCTCACCTGGAAGCACCCTGGTCCCTTTGTCATGCTGGAATCTGACCCAAGGGAAGATCACTCAGGCCTGGAAGTGATACCGGAAGTGATTCCAATCAAGGCCCTGAAGAAAGCCAGGGGAAGAGTCCCGGTGAGTGTGAGGAACTCTACAGAAAGGGCCATAGAGATCCCTGCCCGGATGCTGTTGGGACAGGTGAGTCCTGCTGTCCCAGTCAGCTGGTCAGAAGTAAAGGGAACGGGTGAAGAAGGAGATGTTTGGGAAAAACTTTCCATGGAGAACCCGAATTTACCTGGAGCCTGGAAAGAGAGAGCTAAGGCCCAGCTGACTAGATGGGAGAAGATTTTCTCCAAAGATGAGTTCGATGTGGGGTGTGCGAGGAGTGCTACCCACCGCATCCGCCTGCAAGAAGACAAACCGTTCAGGGAGAGAGTCAGGCGGGTTCCGCTGGCAGATCTGGAGGATCTGAGGGAGCAGCTTGCAGAACTGAAAAAGACTGGGGTGATTCGAGAATCCAGAAGCCCCTATGCCTCTCCAATAGTGGTGGTCAGGAAGAAGAATGGGTCGTTGAGGCTCTGCATTGACTACAGAACTCTCAACAGGAGGACCACCCCTGATCAGTACACCACGCCAAGGATAGAGGACGCCTTACAGAGTTTGTCTGGAGCCAAGTGGTTCAGCGTGATGGACCTCAAGAGCGGGTACTATCAAATCCCCATGCACCCAGAGGATAGAGAAAAGACCGCTTTCATAACTCCTGTGGGATTCTTTGAGTTTAACAGAATGCCTCAGGGCCTATCTGGGGCCCCAGCTACTTTTCAACGTCTCATGGAGAAGACTGTCGGAGATATGAACCTCATAGAAGTCCTCGTGTACCTGCACGATGTCATTGTCTTCGGGAGAACTTTGGAGGAACATGAGGCCCGATTGGAGAAAGTGTTGAGAAGGCTTAGTGAAGAGGGACTAAAGCTTTCCCCCGAGAAGTGTCGGTTCTACCAGTCTTCGGTGAACTATCTGGGACACATAGTGTCTGAAAAGGGGGTGGCTACTGATCCTGAGAAGTTGAAGGCAGTTACCTCCTGGCCAAGACCCACAACAGTCACCGAACTTAGATCTTTCCTGGGCTTCTGCTCCTACTATAGGAGGTTTGTGGATGGGTTTGCCCGTATTGCCAAGCCCCTAAATGAACTGCTCAAGACTGAAGGGGAAGAGGATGGCTTGGGACCCAGGAGACCCGGGGAGTCGGTTCAAGATCAGTGGACCCCCAGGTGTGAAGAGGCCTTCAGAACCCTGAAGAGGAGCCTCACCACAGCCCCAGTATTGGCCTATGCCGATCCCACCAGACCATACGAGTTACATGTTGATGCTAGTCATGAAGGCCTAGGTGGAGTGCTCTACCAAGAGTATGAAGAGCAACTGCGACCAGTGGCCTATGTGAGTCGGAGTCTGACCCCCTCGGAGAAGAACTACCCCACTCATAAGTTGGAGTTCTTGGCCCTCAAATGGGCAGTGGTGGACAAACTAAGAGACTACCTCTATGGGGCAGAGTTTACAGTAAAAACAGATAACAACCCTCTGACTTATCTATTCACCACTGCCAAGTTGGATGCCACAGGACACAGGTGGCTGGCTGCATTATCTGGGTTCAACTTCAGTCTTAAATACAGACCAGGGACTGGAAATAGGGATGCAGATGCCCTGTCCCGAAGATCTCATACCATGGCTGATGACTGGGAGGACTGGACTCAGGTAGCACCGGAGGGAGTGCGAGCCCTTTGTCAGGGGGCTGAATTTCAAGCCAGAGGGGGCTCCAGAGCCGAGGAGATAGGAGTTACCACAGTGGGAGTCCCAAAACACTACTGCGGGGTGACTCAACTTGAAGAGGAATGCTTACCGAAGCTGTCTAAGAAGGAACTGAGGTGCGACCAATTGGAAGACCCCATGGGGAGATTGGTCTTTGAAGCATTGGAAAACGAGAGTCCAGAGAAACTTCGACATCACCCCTCCAAGGAGGCTCGTCTGCTAAGGAGAGAGCTAGACAAGCTACAGGTCCATCAGGGAGTGGTCTACCGAAGGGGCCCCTCTGATGACTCCGAGGATAAATGGCAGTTGTTTCTCCCAGAGAAGCACCGAGAGACTGTGCTGGTTGCCTTACATGACCAGCATGGTCACCTGGGAGCTGAAAGAACTTTCCAACTTGTCAGAAGCCGGTTCTATTGGCCCTGTATGAGGGCTGAAGTGGAGGAGTATTGCCACTCCTGTGCACGATGCATCCAGAGGAAGACTCTACCCCATCAAGCTGCCCCAATGGGCCACCTACAGAGTCAAGGCCCAATGGATCTGGTATGCATTGACTTTCTCTGCCTCGAACCCGATTTGAGTGGATTGGGAAATGTTCTGGTGGTAACCGATCATTTCACCCGTTATGCACAGGCGTTCCCCACCAGAGACCAGAAGGCTTCCACTGTAGCTAAGGTGCTTGTAGAAAAATACTTCGTCCACTATGGATTACCACAGAGAATCCACTCCGACCAAGGAAGGGACTTTGAGAGTCGCCTGATCCGGAACCTACTGGACTCCCTGGGAGTGGAAAAGACCAGGACTACCCCTTATCATCCACAAGGAGATGCCCAGCCTGAGAGATTTAACCGGACTTTGCTAAACATGCTTGGGACTCTGGAGACAGAGAAGAAGCAGCATTGGAGTCAACACATATCCACTTTGGTGCATGCCTACAATTGCACCACCAGTGATGTGACGGGTTACTCTCCCTACCGCCTCATGTTTGGGAGAGAAGCAAGATTGCCAGTGGATCTGGCCTTTGGCATTTCTCTAGACTATACCTCTGCTACCTCCCACAAAGGATATGTAGACAGACTTAGGTATAATTTGAAAGCGGCCTATGAACAAGCCCAAGCGGCCTCAGACCAGAGAGGGGCCCGAAATAAAAGGAACTATGATTTGAAGGTTTGAGTGCAAGACCTGCAGCCTGGAGACCGTGTTCTGCTACGCAACCTAGGGATCCGAGGGAAGCACAAACTTGCTGATAGGTGGAGGTCTGAGCCTTACGTTATTTGTAGGAAACTCCCTGGACTACCGGTGTACAAGTTAAAGCCAGAGGGGAGAGTGGGACCCTTGAAGACCTGGCACAGAAACCACTTACTCCCGCTTAAAGAAGCAGTCAGGATACCTCCAGTGAGGAACCTACCGGAATCTGTTTCCATCTTGGATACTCCCAGACCCAACACTCGGTCTCAGACCTCTCGATCTAGAGGTGGACAGGCTTCTCAACCAAGTGAAGATGGGAGAGGAGAACTGGAGTGGCTATGGCCCTCCCCAACCCCGGAAAATCCCACCATAGACCTTCCACCCACTGAGGATATGCAGGATGGGACCCTGAACCCAGAAGCTACAGAGTTCATTCCATCCAGTGGCGTGCCTGAATGCTGGGAAGATATTCCGGGCCTGTACTCAGATGAAGAAGAGACAGAGGCCCCAGAACCAGTGACGATGTCAGAGAGTGTTGCTGAAACAGAGCCTGTGGCACCAGAGCCTGAAGTCCCAAGGGAGCAGAGAGCTTGCAGAGTCGTGAGGCCTCCCATGAAGTTAACCTACCCTCAATTGGGAAAGAGCTCAGAGGACTCTGTTACCACCGCTAGAAGAAGTACCGAGTGCTCCAATCCTTCCACTGTTCATTTGGTGGAGGGCAACCCCAGCTCACTCTCTGGCACAGTTAGGCAGGCCACTCATGCCAGTGTGACCTGTAGGACAGGGAATCCCACCTCTGAGTTTTGGTGGCAATTCCCTGTACCAACATCATGCTCCGCACTCTCTAAAACGGTTCAGAAATTTTGTTGAAATGTTTATCTTTGGGGACCAAAGAGTTTTAGTGGGGGGAATGTGTAGCGGGGTGTTCCCCTTTAATCAGAGACAGGAAATTCCAGAGAGAGGGAAGTCGGGGGGAAGGAATATAAGGAGGGGGCGAGGCCTAGCTCTCTCTCTTTGGGGGACACGAGACTTCACAGACGGATCCTCATGTGCGGATGTGTCGGAGGGGCAAGGCCTGAAGCCTGAGGCCTTGCTCTGCACCAAAGAGCCTTCCATCCTCCCCTCTGCGAGCCTGGGTGGCATCTGACTTTGTGAGCTACAGCCTTGTCGGATCGGGGGCCCGATCGTTGGAGAGATCGAGTGTGTGTGACACGGCCGGTGGAGGTTTTCCCGGACTGGATCCGTAGTCCGGCGGGTGAGAGGGCATAAGCCCAGCTAAGATACTGTTGCTGCGTATAGGCCTATAGACTGCCGTGGCCTACAAGTTATTTTCATACCCCTTGGATTACAAAGTTATACTCTGTTTAAAGTGCACCACCATTACAGACCTGCCGGTGAAGAAAGAAGGACTAAGCTAAATATTAGAACCAGGCCTGGTGGGGATTCTAGCGTGTTTGATTACTGCGCCATAGGGCACTTAGTTAACGGTCGCCCGTATGGCGCACCTGTAGCGTGTGTTACTATATAGTGTGTTAGAGTGGCAGGACGCTGCCCTTAGGAGTGATTGTCTAGAACTGTGATTATTGTTACCCCCTTTATTCATATTGAGAATTAATGAGTAAAACACTCTATCTATTACAATTCATTACTGTGTCCTTGCTTAGTTATTCTATTGCATAGGACATATCATTGATTGTTAGTACTAGCTGTGCCAGAAGGGGGTAGAGCCTATTGCCGGGGGTTGGCGGAGCTGCACTCAGGGCCCAAATCAAATTCTGCGGCCTCCTTAGTTGAAGGTATCGCTACAATACTATATATATCTCTATATATATATATATATATATCTATATATATATATATATATATATAGATAATATATATATATATATATATATATATATATATATATACTGTATATATATATATATATATATATATATATATATATATATACCGGTACTTTACATAAATATTGGATGTACAAACTATTATTCTTTTTTTTTTTTTAATAGATAAGTAACAGCAACAGTTTCAAGCATACCATGTTTTTTTTTGTTTTTTTCAATCTGGTTACAAATGATTATAGCAGTTCCAGCACTACATTTTTCCTAGATTTGTACCCCGCTTTAGAGAGAGAATGATATGTCCAAAAGTGTTTCTGGCACTTTTATTTTCTGCAAATCAAATAAAAAATAGAATTGTTCTGTTAAGAGGAAAAAGTAAATGGACTTATGGACATTATTGGCAGTACCTAAAGACTAAACACTAAATAATAAAGAGGCAACAAGAAAACAATCCAAATTCTGCAAAGTCTTGGGTCTTTTAGAAATATGTATACTATATGCATGGCTTCAGGCAAACTTTCCCATTGCTGTCAGTGGGGATTTTTGCTGAATGTCACTGCACAGCAGAATTGAAAGCATAGAATATGTTCCTTTAGAGAAAATGCTATATTTAGCATGAATTTTAAATACATCAGTTCATTCAGTTAATTCACAACCCAGTACAACATAATAAAGTAAGCAATACATGGAAGTTAAGGTAACTTTTTCCAGCCTGTAAAACTGAATACAATTTGATGTGAAAGGGTTAACAAGGATACTGTCATCTGAACCAATTTAAGTAGGGTACATCTTATATTAAATAGAGCCTCTAATTTGAACTAGTTTAAATGTCAACTGCCAAAGATTATTCATACTCCCACAAGACTAAATTTTGATTTAAGTCTATGCATAATGGACAAGATCAGTTCAGAAAAATGTGCAAAGGCTAAAAATCTCAAATCACTGCAGTGTGTTTTAATGTAAGAAGTATGAAGTCTGGGAATTTGTGTTTCATTATTAAATATTAATGCACAGACTTATCAAGCAATAAAAATATTTTCTGAATCAAAAAAGTGTTCAGTATGCCTTGAAAGATTTAACAAAAATAATATGAGTATAAATCTTATAGAAACATTTAAGAGATTAGCATAAAGTCCATCTCATGAAACCTGATTATTTATTTCCCTCTTACAAATCAGTGATTATGGGTACATTTACAATATGCCTTTACTCCTCTATTAGATGAGGCAGCCTGTTACCTAGCCAGTGGAAGAAGCACTGAGCCTTGCTGTGTGTGAAGGGCTGATGAAAACCATGCACAGAAGAGATAAAAAGAGGTGTTCATAAGGCACCAGGATTTTACAGTTCTGCACTATTAAGATTCAAGCAAAATCCTTATACCTAAAATACAACCCACTGAGGTGATTTAAATCTTTGGAATAGAACAAATTTAAAGCTGAACTCCAGGCACCAAAAATTTGCATTTGAATATATTCATCTATAGCCATATTAGATATAAATGTATTTTCTGTGCACCAAATGCCTTCACAAACTCAGATATTTTCAGTAGTAGTAGCAGCAACATCTTGGCTGTGCTATGCAGAGAGCATCACTTTGTGGGGAAAACCCAGCAGCTCCACCTACAACCGGTTGCCTGAAAATAACTCCTATGGGGGCAGATACAAGACTAGTCAGTCTGCACATTGAAAGAGAGCAGCAGTGGTCTTAACTATAGGAAAGCCATGTAATGCACAAGCAATGTGTAGGAGTTGTTTTATGCTGGATTACTGCACAAATCTAAAGTAAGTAAGAATATATATGGCTCTTGTATTTAGACAACATCTGGGGAATCAACTAAGCTTACTGAGTGATTATAATGGTGTAGGAAATTGTCAGGAGTGGTGTGCGTCACATTAGTGTTTGTAAACCCCAATCATGAAATTTGAACTAAGCACATATACTGTATCTTTAGTGTTGTCTCTCTTGAAAGCTCTAAGTGTGTTTTCTCTCTGGTGCTTCTGAGAATTCACTTCTGAGAAGTTTTCTGACACATGAGATAACATGAGCTAAAATTTGTGTCAGGGAGGGAGATAAGCACACAGCTTGTCTATTCAGAATACAGCTCTGCATTTTCCTTCCTTCCTCTGCCTATGTGGAGGTGGGGGGCCCTTTCCTCCAATCAGCTCTCACACAGTGTATAGGAGCTGTAACTGCAGTTCTCCACTTCCTTCTCTGTACTACTCACAGATGCATTAGGATTTTAGCATTTTGAAGGGTTGTAGAGAAGAGAAGACTGCAGTTAAACAGGTGAAACTTATGTAGGAGGATTTGTTTCATCTCTGTGTATCACCTGAGGCTATTCACTTCACTGGGTATATGTGAGGGATTACGATCACTTTAACTAAGCAGAGAAACTCGTTTCAGGTCTACTTACGCCACCCACACCAGCTTCTATTTCAGGTGTAGGACCTTCATCTAATTAACAGAGGCAATACGTCAGATTTCCATATAGAAAACTGCCACAGATCCCTGCCAGGTCTGACCTGGGGTATGGGATATGAACCATCAGCAGACTGCTGACTTATTTCTCCCTGCTTGTGCAGTGATTACACTAAATGAGCAGAGCCTGCAGGATTAACATCTCTTCTCCCTCCTTCTTTGAGCTGATCATAGTGGTGAGGATAGGAAGAGAGATCACAGCATGCAGCTCCAGCTCTCTTATTCTCTGTTCTCTGTTTGTCATAGAATAGAGAAATGATTGCTTTCACCCCTTTTTTTTTAATTAGGGGCATCGTCTGTTCTGCTTTTTTTGTTTACAAGAGTAGTGAAGGCATTATGCTTGCATCTCTCTTTCTTTTTTAAATCAATAATTTTTATTGAGAATTTTAGATTTTAACAATATATGTATTATAAGAAAATATACACAGTTTCCAATATACACGTTCATATTTCGTAAATATTCAGTGCATTGAAGCATCTATTTAATATTTCATAAGTTCTTGGGCCAGATAGACCAACAATTGTCAAATTTTGAGCATTTCAAAGAATTGATAGCGATCAGTCTTTCAAATGTGTAGTTCCTGTGCACCGCTGTTGTAACATCAGATAAGTTTATGGCCTTGCTAGATTTCCAGTTACGTAGGATCAGTGAGCGTGTTTCTAATAGAATGTGTGTTATGACTGGTCTGAAGCTATGGTGGAAGTGATCAATGTTTAAGTGTAAGATTGCTAAAGCGGGGTCCGGTGCCGTGATTATGCCTGTTAGAGATGAGATTAATTGGAAAACTTGGTTCCATAGGCTTTTAATATTTGGGCAGTTCCAGAACATATGTAGTAGATTCCCCGTTTGACCACATTCTCTCCAACAGCTAGGTGATGTACCTGGAAAAAACTTTGCTATCCTGAACGGAGTATAGTGCCACCTGTTTGCCATTTTAATCGCTAATTCCCAGTGTTTTACGCAGTGGGAAGCTTTGTGTACTTCTTTGAATGTGTGTTTCCATTGATCTCCTGAGAAGGAGGTACCCAGGTCTACCTCCCACTTTGTCATTACTACAGTCTTGTGAAAGGTTAGTTTATCTTGTAGTATGTTGTAGAAGAATGATATGCCTTTCGTATCTAATTTGGCTGTGGAGAAGAATTGCCAGACTTTGCTTGGAAGTGCTACGGTTGGTGTTTCCGCGGAGTGTAGGAGATGTGTGATTTGCAGACATTTGAACAACTTGTCGTTTGTGAGGTGGTATTGTGTCATAATTTGGTTCACAGATTTGTGTCTTGTACCTTCATATAGGTCCAATATGTGTGTTATACCCTGGTCAGTCAGGTCTGCCACTTTCAACAATGGTATTTTGGCTTCTAACAGCTTCAGGGGTAGTTTGAAGTCAATGTCCTGGCTATCTTGATGATTTTGTTCTAGGAATAACCTCCATGTCTTAATGGAAGTCTGCATTGGGGGTGATAGAATAGTCGTGTCCCAACGAGCCCATCTGTCTCCAAGAAGTAATAGCTTTAAGTCTTTTGTCGGTGAGTAAGCTTTTTCTATCTCTACCCATAGTGGTGCATCGGCGTTCTGTAGCCAATATTTAAGTTGATCTATTCTTACCGCCCATAGGTAGTCATAAATGTCTACTAAGCCCGCCCCCCCTATTAGTTTGTGGGATAGCAAATTGTTTCGTGAACATCTAGCTTTCTTTCCATTCCAGATATATTTCCAACCTAGATCTGATAAGTTCTTAAGATAATGGAAGGGAATATGTAGTGGCAAGGTGCGGAATACATATAGTATTTGCGGCAGTATCAACATTTTATAAGCAGAGATTCTACCCATCCATGATATTTCCTTTTTCAATAAATCCCTGAGTTGAGCTTCCAGCTTGGCTATCAGCGGGGACACATTGGCTTTGGCGAGTGCGGAAATCTTATTTGTGATTATAATACCTAGGTAGGTGATGCCTCCCGTGCTCCATGTGTATGGGAGCAGCTTTTGAAGAGCACGTTTTGCGTGAGGTTGTACTCCTAAGTCCAGTATGAGGGATTTAGTGAAATTAACTTTATAGTAGGAGATCTCCCCGAAAGTAGTGAGGATTTTGTGTGCTTCTGGTAGGGACGTTAGCGGATTGGTCAAGAGTAGGATTACGTCATCCGCAAATAAATTGATGGTGTGATTGCCAGAGCCAAGCCGGAAGCCCGTAATCAGTGGATGTGAGCGGATAGCTTCAGCCAGAGGTTCGATCATTAGGTTAAAAATGGTCGGAGACAGGGGGCAACCCTGTCTGGTCCCGTTCGAAATTTTAAATGGTGTAGACAGGAGGCCTGCAGAGTATACCTGTGCAGACGGTGAGGAATAGAGCGCTAAGACAGCGTTTAGTATGTTCCCTTTGAAGCCAAACTTATTCAATACAATTTCCATATAAGTCCAATGGATTCTGTCGAACGCCTTCTCTGCGTCTATAGAAAGCAGCAGAGAAGGCGTTCGGGTTTTTTCAGCATAGTGCATCACATTGATAATTCTCCTTGTTGCATCAGAAGTCTGTCTCCCCTTCACAAATCCCATCTGGTCACGCTGAATGAGTAAAGGTAGGATATTCATCATTCTTTTGGCTAACAGTTTTGCATAGACCTTGGTATCAGTATTGAGAAGGGATATAGCCCTAAAGTTTGCCGGAGTGTTGGGGTCTTTACCCGGTTTTGGTATTGTCACTATATGTGCTCTTAGCATCTCTTGTGGCAAAGTTGCAGAGTCTGCAGCTTTGTTGAAGACCCTGGGGCGATAGGGTAGATTTAAATGTTTTGAAATATTCGTTAGAGAATCCATCGGGGCCAGGTGACTTTCCATTTGGTAGGGAGTGTATCGTTTTTTCCACCTCTTGGGGTATGATTGGTGCATTTAGATCGGAAAGCTGTTGTTCTGATAGGGAGGGGAGATGTAGCTTCTGTAGAAACGTTTGGATTTTGTCTATATTAGGTTGTGGGGAATTGGGATCCCTATGCAAGTTGTATAAGGAGCTGTAATATTCTGCGAAGTGGTTCGCTATATCTTGGGGGTTGACAATTTTGTATGGTGAGGTGGGGTGATTCAGATAAGCTATTCTAGTTTTAGTACGAGCTGCTTTTAGTCTGTTCGCTAGGTATTTGCCTGCTCTATTGGCATTAGAATAATAGTTACGTTTTAAGCGGCTAAGGTGTTTATCGTACTGTTGGGTCAGGAGCTCTCTGAGGGTTTCTCTGAGGGAGGAAAGTTTGTTAGCTAATGGTGCTGAAGGTGAGTTCTTGTTTTGGGATTCTATAACACGCAGGTCTGCAAGGACTTTATTAAATAGTTGTGCTTTCCTCTTTTTTTCTATGGCACCTAATTGAATTAGTATACCTCTCATGTACGCCTTGTGTGCGTTCCATATAACATATGGATCCTCGACCGAACCTGTGTTTTCTTGGAAGTAGGTCTTAAGGTGTAAGGAAATGAGTTTTTGGAATTGTTGTTCCTGGATAATTTTGGTGTTGCAGCGCCAGATGGGGGGTGAAGAGGAGACACCCTTTTCCGCAACAGACATAGAGATGGCAGCATGGTCTGACCATGTAATATCGTGAATTTTTGTTATTTCTACATTTTGCAATAGCCATTTGTCCATTAGGAACATGTCTATACGAGAGTAGGAGCCATGTCTGTCTGAGAAAAAGGTGTAGTCCCTTTCGTTTGCATGGAGGCATCTCCAGGCGTCAAATAGTTCCTCCTTGTGGAGCAATGATTGGAGAGACAGAGTACCCTTAGGTTTACCTGAGGAGGTGTCCATTCTAGGGTCAGAGGTGACGTTAAAGTCCCCGCAAATCAGAAGGTTGCCATATTTAATGGAGTTTGCTTTTTTAATGACCTTGTTTAGAAAGCGGAGTTGGTGAGAGTTAGGGGCGTACATCGTGACGATCGTGTAAGGTTTAGAGTTAATATCCCCTGTGACAATAATGTATCTGCCACTATCGTCAAGCACAACGTTTCTGGGTTGAAAGGAGATAGTGTTCTTGATGGCGAGCATGACACCACTAGTTTTACTGTTAGGTGTACAGGCCATGTACACATATGGAAAGTCTTTGTGCGAACAGTACGGGATTTTGTTTAGCTGAAAGTGTGTCTCCTGTACACATAGAATGTCCGCCCCGTGTTTCGTGGCTTCAGCCCACATGGCGAATCGCTTAGCAGGATGGTTCAATCCCCGGGCATTAATGGATATCAGTTTGATCGTCATTTTAACAGATGTAGGGGAGTTATTGTGGAGATGTCGTGCGGGTACTCACTGTTCCCATATGATTCGTTTCCAGATACTGTAAAGCTGTGCTGGCCAGATAGTTGAGTTGTGACTTCTTCAACATTTGCAGTCATTTCGATTCCTATGGATCTGTGTATAATAAATGAACAGTAGAAAGAACAATATAAAACAAAAAAAGTCAACTGGGTTACATTAAGAACCGGATCCATAAACGGATCCTCGTGCAGTCGTAGCTGCTATTGATAGAGGAGGGGTGTAAGGGAGATTCAAATGGAGATCTCAACCCCGGAGATATTTGTGCAAGTTTAGATATCAGAATTGTGCGTTTCCACCGGTCTTCTTCTTAGTTGAGCGTTTGTGGGCCACCACTTGCCAACCATTTTGCAGTGGTTGCAAGCCTGAGGGGGGTGATTGTTGGACGAGTTGTTCAGGAAGTATTCCCCATTGGCGTAGCACACCTATCCCTTCTTCCAGTTTGGAAATATCAATGGTATTACCGTTGAGGTTATGAGAAATGATGGCTTGGGAATTCTGTGAATCCTGTCTACAAGGAGATCTTGCGCTGATGCCCCTGGTAACAGAGTGGAGAACAGGGTCTGGACATATTGCAGGAGCTGGTTAGGGGGAACAGATTCAGGTATGCCTCTAAGTTTGAGATTATTTCTCCTGGATCTGTCCTCGAGGTCACTCAGCTTGTCCTTTATCCATTCTATGTCTTCTCCCTGTGCTGTATGGGACTCCACCATAGTGTTGTAGGATGAGGTAAATTCCTCCATTCTATTTTCTACCTGGTGAACTCTATGTCCCATTGCTTGGACTTCTTTCTGGCATTCATTTAACCCTTTGAGAATATCTGTTTGTAGGGAGGACCTTAAGGACAGCAGCATGTCTTTTAACATCGTGTCAGACACTGGCCTGTCAGCCGTGGGGAAGTCTGCTATGGGGTCCCCTCTCTGTGTGTGTTGGCCTGTGGTGTCTGTATGAGGCTCGCTTACCTCCATGCTCGAGTTAGCTTGTGGCCTGAGCGGGGAGTCTCTCCTCGGTCTGGACTTGGATGGGCTCCTTGTAGAAGGACTGGATGTCCCAGAGGAGGCCTCGCTGAGCGGTGTGGCGTCCGACGGTAAGCTACGGCCGTTGTGCTGTGCTCCGGACTTGTGCGACTGCTGCGAATCCCGAGCGCCGCCGCCGCCATTTTGTCGAGGGCCGCGCGAGGTTATAGCGAAGAATCCGTCCAGTTTCTGCGGCTGTTGTGGCTTCTTTCGGTTCCTCGCCATCCTCGTTCCGATCAGCGGGGAGTAGCCGACTGGGTAGTGGCGTGTGAGGCCTCGGATTGCGCCGGTGGACGCTGATGGCTGCGGATTATCTCCGGTGGATGAGCGGAGCTCCTAGGTTAAGCATCCATCTTGGAGTCCGGTCGCCACGCCCCCCGCATCTCTCTTTCTTAAAGTATATGTAGACTCTCACCTTGTAAAACAATTTTGTCAGTTTAAAATAGAAATGAAAAACATTTGTGTATGCTGTATATATAAAAACTTTAGAAATGCTTTTTTCCCTTTGTTGGAAATGATCACATACCCTCTGTTCTCAGCTGCATAAGGAGTTCAGGGAGCTAAAGGTGGATAATCAGCAGTTCATTTATCTTCCCAGTGCATGGCTGCTTGGCTGAGGCAGGAGGCATGTCAGCACAAGTCTAATCATTGTAGCATTCCAGCACAGACAGAAAACTGACCACGCTGTGCTCTTATGCCTAATGTGGTCAGATTGTGATAGGAAAGCAGAGAGACTGGAAGGAACACAAGGTGTTTCACACAAAGGAAGCAATACAAAAAAGAACATAATACTTTCTCATATAAGTACATAGTACATTAGGCACATATCAGGAATATAAAAATGTGGGGGTAACGTATTATTTAATTTTCTCATGTTGGCCACATATTTGCCATACATGTGATTTATACCAAACATTTATACCTTTTATATCACTTCCTGTTTTTAGATGGGCATGCTTTAGAGCAGGTTTATTCACGTTAAGAGTTTCTAATCTGCCCCCAGAAGCACATAATTCTCTTTTCTACAATGCAGCAAAACTGACCACTCCTAAATTCAGGTAAACACCCAACGTGAATGGCATCATTGAAAAATCACTATATGCATTTAGAAATGCCCTCATAAAAAGAAGCGCTCCAGATGTTGCTTAAAAAGCAATATTCATTGGTATTACCATAAATGAATACAAAGATTTTTTTTTATTTACATTCTGAGATCTGCCTCACAAACCCAACAACTTAACAACTAATTAAATGTTGGTATATGAGTCATAGCTTTTCTCTGGGGTGATGAAGGAAGGGAAATATGTGATTTATAATATCCCTGCATCATTTTTTGAACTGATGATACAGATAATGCACTTACAGTATTGTATGCACAGCTCCATCTAGTGGCAGAAAAAGAAGTACGTGTCTCTATGGGGAAAGGCACCAGGTTCCATACATTTTTTATGACTCGGAGCTACCTGCACAAAGCAAAAGCTTTTGCTTGTTTGAATCTTTTTGCATCTATTTAAAACGTGTGGTTCCTATTTATTTTTTAACCATTTTAGACCCCTTGTCTTTGCTGCACCATGCTTTCATAACAAAAAGCACAGGCTAATACAATCCTCATTGAATAGCTGAAATGTAAAAATAGAGGGGATACAGTTCTGTTGTTATTACTGCATGCTGTCGCTAGACCTTAATTCCTTGGTCATATACCTGCAACCACTAAATCTTTTCTAATCTTTAGATCAGTACAGTCAGTACAACATGATACCTCAGAAAACTGAAAGAGGACTAAAGGAAAAGTGCTGAAGACGAGGGTGGGTACAGTAGAATACTGAGGAAGTGGGGGAAAATGTGTGTAAAACAGCAGTTTTTCAACTGAGTGGTAAAAGGGGGGTGCAGTATCAAGTGGTGAGAATGTGGGTGGGTGTGCAGAAATGTTATAGACAGAGTGGAGTGGGGTCAGTGGAGGTGGTAGAATGGTGAGAGTGGTAGGAGTATCAAATTGTTAGGAATAGGGGTTTGCAGAGAGGAGAGGGGGCAGATAATATATGTGAGAGCAGTGGTAGATAGGTGGCCATGTGGTAGAGTGGTGATGAGAGGGGCAAAGTTTTAAAGGAGGAGTAAGTTTGGCAGAGGGGTGGGTGGGGGCAGCAGAGAGGTGTGCTCATGAGTTTATTATGGTGCAAGAGTGAGTTTTTTTCCTGTGCTCCCAAAAGGCCTCTAGTAATATGACAGCAAGATCCCATGCATGCATGGTAGAGCCTGGTCTGTAATGCCACTATTGCGCATGTGTAGGATATGGCTGATATATTTCTGAAGGCCCAAGGTGGCAGCAGGATCCTTCTAAAGTATAGTGCCGTCTGCCTTTCAGGAGCAATACTGCATCCGACTAGCCCAATATGTATATCATAATGGGCAGCGCCGGCCCAAGACATGGTGCTGCCTGGGACCAAGAATGAAATGCTGCCCCCCCCCCCAAAAAAAAAACATTGGCAGCAGCGCTACACGGGCACATTTAACCCTTTCTTCAGCCACTAGCGGGGCTTAAAAGCGTCCCGCTAGCGGCTGAATAGCGCCGCTAAAACGACGGTAAAGCGCTGCTAAAACTAGCAGTGTTTTACCGTCAACGCCCGCCCACCCCCGTGTGAAAGCAGCCTTAATGTTTTTTTAAATTGTGTTTCTGTGCTGTACATACAGGGCAGGCAATGGCATCCTGAGAAGAACATGTGCCATATGTCACCTCTACTGACAATGATCTATCCTGCACAGAGAGGGAGTTGAAACACAGCAGTAACCTCTTTTATGCCTGTTCCCAATAAAATTCATGACACCACCATTGCATCTTGATTAGAAGCCAAGAAAACAATACAAATCATTTTATAGTTTGCATTTTTTTAACCACTTGCTTTCTGGGTACATAACCCCCTTCCTGCCAAGGCGAAATTTCAGCTTTCAGCACTGTCACGCTTTGAATGACAATTGCGCGGTCGTGCGACGTGGCTCCCAAACAAAATTGAAGTCCTTTTTTTCCCACAAATAGAGCTTTCTTTTGGTAGTATTAGATCATTTCTACGGTTTTAATTTTTTGCGCTATAAACAAAAATAGTGTGACAATTTTGAAAAAAAACTAAATATTTTTTACTTTCTACTATAATAAATATCCCATTTTTTTTTTATCTTTTTTTTTCTCAGTTTAGACCGATATGTATTCTTCTACATATTTTAGGTAAAAAAAAATCGCAATAAGCGTATAGTGATTGGTTTGCGCAAAAGTTATAGCGCCTACAAAATAGGGGATAGAATTATGACTTTTTATTTTATTTGATTTTTTTACTAGTAATGGCGGCGATCTGCGATTTTAATTGTGACTGCGATATTATGGCGGACACATCGGACACTTTTGACACATTTTTGGGACCATTCACATTTATACAGCGAACAGTGCTATAAATATGCACTGATTACTGTATGAATGTGACTGGCAGGAAAGGGGTTAACACAAGGGGGCGGGGAAGGGGTTAAATATGTTCACTGCTAGGTGATTCTTACTGTGGGGGGGAAGGGAATGACTGGGGGAGGTGACCAATCGGTGTCCCTATGTACAAGGGACACACCATCAGTGTCCTCTCCCTGACAGGACGTGGATCTCTGTGTTTACACACAGAGATCCACGTCCCTGGCTCTGTGACTGCTGATCACAGGTACCTGGCGGACATCGGCACCCGCGTGACACCCGCGTGACACGGCGGCGCGCATCGCGGAAGTAAACAGGAGGACGTCCATGGACGCCCTCCCGGCAATTGAGCGCCGCGCTGTAGACGTCTTTTGTCTAAAGCGCGGGTGCAAAGTGGTTAAAAGAATAATGTTTTGCTTTAAATTACAGGGAAAACATGGGTACACTACAAAGATCATCATCAGCCACATTAAAAATCCCACCTAACTCACCCTTTTTTTCAGATAGGCAGAGAGGCTGCCCAGGCTCAGCTCACACTGTCACCGTCCAGGGCACAGCCACAGCTGCACAGGCAGATTTCCTCAGACCCACACTTAATCCAAACCCTCACGCAGGAGATGGAAGATGGATGAGGTGTGTGGGCGGAGCAATAACAATTGATTGGCGCGGAGGCTGAGCGCTGTGAATGTTGGGCCTTCTGACATCACTGGTTGCTAGGCGACGGTCGGGACTCGGCAGGCAATTTTAGCAACCAGTGCAGGAGACAGCGGCACCGCACAGGCACAGTGCACCGCCAACCAGCATCCACTCCGCTCTGCTCTCTGCCCCGACTCGAGACTAGAGTCTGCTGAAAATATCTTGCCGGCCGGACTGCCACCCCCCCTAAATGCCACCTGGTACCACGGTCCCATTGGGTCCCATGGTAGGGCTGGCCCTGATAATGGGTATGTGTGGACAGATATTGGTTTGATATTGACTTGTGCAGACATGGGCATATGTAATACGGAAGATAAGAGGCTTTGCAGGGTGGAAAACACATAGCAGTATGTGGTTTAAGGGTCAGCAGTCAGTAGATCCCACACTCCCAGAAGTGACATATTCCTATTAACTTTGCAAGGGTTGTAATTAAAAAAGATTAGCTAATTAAAGTGACTTTGCTACTTAAAGTGGAACTTCACTCTCTCAATCAGCATTGACTATTTTTAATCCTTATGCTGCTCGCATTAGTTAATAGATAAGCAGTTATAGTATATTTACTTGTTTTAAACTTAGTTTTTTTTTACATTTCTTCAGTTACTTCCTGGTTTCCAGGCCTAGGCAAATGATGTCATACATCCCAGGAGTGTTCAGGAGGAGGAGGAGTACACCCTACTGCCTGTATGCCAGAGGGCAGATGGACTCCAGGAAGTAAATGCCACATGAATCATCTGCCAATATGGCCACAGCCAGAAATGCTAGGAAGTGTTTTTTAAAATGATTTCTTAGCATAATAAAGCATGGTGACATGGAAGGATGGGGGACTGTGCATTGAACATTAAAAATGAATTAAATAGCGTTTTTGATTTGTGGTGCTCCGATGCAGTCTAGTTTAATTTTAATCAAAAATGCTAAAGCAAGAGTTACCCGTAATGAAGAAGGTAAATACCTCTCCCACTTCTGGCATTAACAAGCACCCCACCTCCCTCCACACACACAGCAAAAGTCTCCACTGAAATGGATACTTTCTGGAGTGTCCTTTTTTCTGTGTCCCCCACAGTGGTTCCTTTAGCTGACACCATGACATTGACAGGAAGAACCGTTGAGCGCTACAGGCAACTTGGTAGAGTATCACTCTCTGACTTTAAAGGACAATTTAATCTCATCAGAACTCTGTGCAATGGCATGGGCAATGGAAGTAATTAGCATTTACCCCTTTCTTTGTAGTTAATTGCTGTGTTGGAAAGTTAATTTAAGTGACTGAGGCATAAAACATCAACAAATGGATGCATTTTATTTCTTTGCTTTATTAAATAAGCATTTCGATTAAACAGTCTGAACTAGGTCTTTTCAACCCCAGTAGGTGGAAACCTTGTCTGACATGAAAAGGAAATCTTAATAAGAGGATACAGTATAGGGAAATCAAAGGTTAACCAAGCTGATGGGAGCAATTTTATAAATGTTGCAAAACTGAATACTTTTGTAGCTATTTATAATGGAAATATCCACTCTCGAGTGGACCCCAAAGTGTTAAAGCCACACTGTAATATGAATTTTAAAAATCATTTATAGAATGCAGAGCATGGTGTGGAGCCTGTGGTGTCCTGTGGAGTGTTATCTGAATAACACAGCAGAGAACACTTCAAGATAGAAGGATAGACTGGTCACATGACTTTAACAGCTCTTGTAACAGACCTCTTCTCCTCCCAGCATTTCTAATTTTCATTCATTAAAATGAATAGGGCTTTCCTTGCTTCAGAGTCACAAAGAAAGAGAAGCATGATGCACATTTGTAAGTCACACCACTGTGCTTCCAAAATTAGTTGGGGTATTGTTTAAAGCATCAGAATGGTCACAGTGAGGCCATTAATAATGCTGCTTTTTAAATGGACCCCATAGTTTGTATTGCTTCTAACCAAATTCACTCTCACAGAAAAAAGCTGCAGTTAGTGAGGCAGTCTATGTCTGTTTTTGGAGTTGGGTGATACATATATTTAAAGAGAATGCAAACACACAAGGAAAAGTAACAGAGTAGATATTATAAGTTCAAGAAAGGTTCCAAATAAAATGGCCATCTTTTTGACAGGAATGTCAGCTGGCCAAATCAAAGTTTTTCCCCAATGATCATGCAAAGACAATGTGAGTTTATGACTGGCTGTTATTTGTATATGACCATGGACCATTATCTTGAAATTGTTATTCTGATACCTACTGTCACTTGTTCACTTGCAGAGAATATGTTATCCCCCGTGATTGTAAGAGTTGGTTGTTTTTGTCCTCTGTCATTTTGACAGGTTTATGACCTGACATCTGGGCTCTGAACACATGTTTAATTTCCCAATTTAAACAAGAAGTATAACATCCATAATTTTTCTCCTAGTGGTTTGCAAATTTAATACATTTTATAGTACTAAAAAAGCTGAACATGTAATATCAGCATGCATCTGTTATACCTTAATTCTATATAAAAAGTCTGTTTAGTCACTGGCATTATAAATACAGGCATAGTTACACTTTTAGTAAGGATGTAAAAGACATCCATTCATCCGAAGATATTCTTTTACTTCTAAAAATAGCCTCTCCTGGATGCTATTGGACCAGAAACTGAAAAATAAATGTAGAAATGCAAAGCTAGTGGGCCTAGTCTAGAAGACAGGGAATATGTCTCCAATAATATTAGACACAGATAAAGTTTGAAATAGCTGTTGTCTTTTTGCCTAAAATACACAGCTCATAGAATTTTTTCCCATTAGACATTATTTGGGGCATCATATGTGCATTCAATTTAAGAGAAGGGTTAATGTAAAGAATTTTGATATAAAAAGGCAATACAAATATGTATAGGAAGAATAAAAAGTAACAGCTATAAATAAATTGGTTTCAAGTCATTACTGAATGACTCTCAACCAGAAGGTCATCGCACCATGGGGAACCATTTGGGTTCATCCAAGGTGCCCCAAATATTAGAAGCATTTTGGCCCATATTTTTGCTACTAATAATGGTGCAGGTGAGCCAGCCACACCACTAAAGCTAATGACGCGCTGAGGCCACGACTCATTGCGTCATTCATGGCTATGGTGTTGGTGGTCAGCCTACCTGCACCATGACAACACATGAAATTAATCCAGGGTGGACAGCATGCAGGACCATGCCCAGCATTTAGGAGAGGAAAGAAATCCTGCTCCAGTTCCCACCCTCTTTCATGCTGCCAAAGCCATAAGGCAGGAGTCTGTTGGAAAAAGGGTACTCTACGATGAGGAGACTCTAATGTGATGAGGGGATTCTGTAATGGGGGATTCTGTGATTAGGAAACTGTATGGGGGGGTCTCTTGTATAGGGGGGACTTCTGATGTGATTGAGGGGTGGACTCTGGTGTGAAAAAGGACTCTGAAATTAAATGGTTTATTAACACATTTATATAAAACTATGCCAGCCCCTCTATTAGAGGCTGACATAGCACATTATGTACTTAGTTTTAAAAAACAAGCAATCTAAATACCAAATTTTAGCTGTCTTCAGGCTGGTCACATGACTCGCGGCCGATTTACAGCTCCGATGGATGTCTTTTGCAGGAGGAGCCATGGTCTCCCTCTGACGTCAGCCGGAGAGATCACGTGGCTGCTTGTCTCCTTTGCAGAAGCTCTGTCTCATAGCTGTAAAGCGGCTGCAAATCACGTGACCGGCCTAAAGACAGCTGAGATTCGGTATTTAGACTGCTCGTTTTTTAAAACTAAGTACATAGTATGCTATGCCAGCCTCTATTAGGGGGCTGGCAGTGACCATTGTAGGCTTTTATTTTTAATAGTAGCAGCGCTGGGGGGGGGGGGGTGGAGACACAGACACAGATGACAGGCAGGAAGGAGGGGGTGAGGGGGGAGAGAGGAGAGTAAAGCAGGGTAGCGTATGATGGAGGGACATATTTTGACCACGGTAATCAGGGCTGAGCAGCCCTGATTTTCATGATCAGTATAGAGTGGGCATACAGGAAGTGTAGATTCAGTTTTTATTTTACAGTTTACAGGGGGGCAGATTGCACATCACACGCGCTGTGCTATGTAATCTGCTTTGGGTGGGAAGGTGTCCTTGTGCACATAGGTGTTTAGAGGAGTTTTTGAGGTAGGAGCATTTAGGGTCAGAAATAAAAACCCATTGCCAGTGCATCCAGGAACAGGTGCATTTTGGTAGAAAAAAGGCTTGATCCATGTAAACGTGTGTAAATGCATCTAAATGCGCGTTAACGCTGGATGAGTTTAGCGCTTGAGCGTTAACTCATTTCTCTGCCAATCTCTTCACTGGCTTCCCCTACCCCATGGTATAAAATTCTAAATACAAACCATAACATACAACGCCATCCACAACATCACCGCCAGCTATATCACCAACCTCATCTGCAGATATCACCCAAATCGTCCTCTCCGCTCCTTCCAGGACCTCCTGATTTCTAGCTCCCTTGTTACCTCCTCCCATGCTTGCCTCTGGGACTTTCCCAGAGCCATTCCCACCCACTGGAACTCCCTGCCCCGAATATGTCCGTTCAGCTCCTACCCTGTCTGCCTTTAGGCAATGGTTAAAAACTCACTTATTCAGGGAAGCCTGCCCCACCTCCACCTAAGAACTGTATTTGAGTCCCCTCCATCAGATCATCCCCTGCAGCCATTACCTTTTTTACCACCTCCCCCTCCCTTTAGATTGTAAGCTCCATGTGCAGGGCCCTCCTATTCATTCTGTATTGAACTGTATTGTAATTGTACTGTCTTTTTATTGTAAAGTGCTGTGTAGACTGTTGACGCTATATAAATCCTGTATAATAATAATAAAAATAGCCAATAGCCAGAATACATTATTATTTTGTCCAAAAAAATGTATCAATTCCCAAACGTTTGGCACGCCTAAACAAGCCTAAATGTGTATACAAGCGTCAAGCATTTTCTTTTACCAAACGCTGCTGCCAGGAGGAAATGCATCCAGAAGAGAAATGTCCAATGTGTATAAGGCCTTAGTGTGCTGTGACTGAAAAAATAGTTGAGAAACAATGCTGACAAGCAATGGAAAAGCATTTTGAAGGATTAGCAGACACACGTGAGCAAAACTGATAACAATTGATGACAAGCACAGTTATTTATGCTGCTATCTCTGTTTTTTTCTTCTTGAATACCTTATAGACCACTAATAGTCAACTTGTCACCAAAAGAGGAGGTTTCAAAAATTAAAGCATATGTACCACATAAAACGGCCTCTTTTTGCCTAGTGATATTACTTTAGCCCAGTTTAGTGACAGGTTGACTTTAAAGTAAACATTGGCCAGACTATGAACATTTAAGTATTTGCATATTCTAAACAAACTGCAAATGAGCAGCTCCTCCTGACGTCTGTAGCTGCATAGATATAGGCACTGTGCATCAACTTATCCTGAAAGATCAAAGGCGAATAACTTTGTAAAGTTGTAAAAACTGTTTTCTCAGCAGTTCAATAACAATGCCAATATTCTCTAATGTAAACATAGAGCAGGTGTATGTAAATACTTGAATTTTCACAATGTACAAATGTCAAAGACGGCTGCTGCCAGGAAGACAAGCTCTTCCATACACTATGACAGCTGTCAACAGCCTAGTCTCTAATTCTCCTTAAGGGTCTGGTATGGGAGGTTCAGAATCACAGTAAATATTATAAAAGCCATTATATGCGCAAAATGATTGGTGCAGTAATAATTTACATTATGAGCTGTACTGTGTGGAATAAAAAGGAATAGAAAAATCATACATTACAAACTGGTTTATAAAAATAAAAAAAACACTTTTGGGTAATGCTACCTCATATACTTACAGTATCTATTTCATTTACGATTTACATTTTTGCTGAGTGCCAGGAGCATAGCTAGGGCTATACTTTGACATCTTTGACACTGGACCCTCTGGTCTGAGCTCCTGCAGCCGAAGAGTCACATGCAGAAGCTCTGTCAGCCCCTCCCCTGCTCCTGACCAGTCACAGAGCACTTTGTATTATGTTAAGCCTTTTACAAAACACAAAGGCTTCTCTGAATGAACAGCTACTGCTGTTTGAGAGCGCTGGGAGTATAGTGATAGCTATGTTCCAGGGGCTAAGTAAAACTATCAATGGTAAATAAAAGAGAAAAGGCTACCAGCTGGCATGTATCACTTTAGACTTAACCCATAGTAAAACAGAACATTTTGCAAAGTGTCTGAGTTCCTCAAGGTTAGCTTTAAATACTTAAAGCATATCTAAACCCAAGAAATGAAAATCATATAATAAAAAAAAAAAAGAAAATTGGGACTTTAAATGAGGTGGTGACCTGGTAAGGTCAATTGCCTCCATCCCTATCTAAATGAGACCAAAAAGGGGACAGAGGATTGGGACTTTAGATGAGGTGCGCAGGTGTAAAAATTCAAATTTATTGGAAATCAATAATATGTTACATGAGGGTAATCATGAGTAGACATAGATAACCAATAATTCATTCAATTGATATACATACAGTAATGGCAAATTGCCACATAATATTACATATGGCATAATACATTTAATTTGATTTGGTCAGGTAAAACATAGAATGTGGCATAAAAACACGGCATATAGTAGCTCTATGCATTTCGTGGATTCATCCACTCTTCAGTAGCATGCACGTGGATAAATGAGTACTGTAGTATGATAAATGGAATATCTATATGGTCTGACCCTGTCAAGGAAGAGAAATTAAAATGGAATAAATGGAAGGTAAAGTTAACTAGGAAAGACCCACCAACCACTCTCAAACGTACTTACATTATATGTATCTATATAATGGGAGTGTGCCAAAATGAAATGAATCAGAGAACCCCTAGGGGTATCACTGGTGGGAGCTGAGGTGGTTTGGACAGCCCGGGACTCAACAAGGATGATTTCCAAGGAAAGAAATTCCAAAAGGTGGAAATAGTCATAAATGAACATAAATGCTAAAACCAAAAATACAAATATATATAAAAAATATACTAAGAGCTTGTATATTGTGATATATTGTGCCTTATACTTGGTAAAGGATAGAGTAATGAGATGCTAATGAGTGTATGGATAGAGTTCAGTTAGTGAGAGTGGAAAGTGAAACAATATAACCAGAAAGATTAGATGAGATTAAACCCAAATGTGCCAAATAAAATAATAGTAAAGAGTAAAATTCAGATTACCTAATGCAAGCTTAAATTCAAAGTGATCCAGAAAGTGTCCAAGTGAACAGATGGAGCCACCATGTGAGTTAGACGCCCCAGAATGAACCTATAATGGCAAGTCTGCCACACCCACCAGCGTCACGCTCACATGCATAGTGGAGAAGAGGCACCTGCAGCTGGGCGGACAAGCCACCCAGAGACGGTGCCAAAATCATCCCTCCACCTGGCCGCTCGATGTGAAAGCCCTTGGCACCTTCGCTCTCCACCACCTTTCACATCCTCTGTCCCCTTTTTTGTCTCATGAAAATAATATATTGCATCTTTCCAGTCTTTAGATATGGCGCCTGTATTTGTTTTGTTTTTTCACACTTTTTAAATGTATTTTAAAATTTAGTAAGCCTGCCATTAACCCACTTCCTGTCCTAGGGTGACAACCATACTGGGCAGCATTGTCAACCTAGGACAGGGAGTGGGTAAGGACTACATAACAGTTAGGATATTTACATAATACCTCCCTCTCTTCTCCATAATAAGAGGAGGTTTTTTGTAGTTCACTTCAATAGCAGGAAACAATGCTAGCTGATAAAAGTCCAGAGGCAAGGAGTACAGGAAGTTGTCAGCTCTCAAGATTTCTGATTGGATGAACAGCTATTTATTTGCACTTGTCAAAAAGATATAAGAAAACGCTTCAATTGTATATTTATCAGGCCAAAAGATAGAAAAAATAAAATGCATAGTTAGAGTTTACAAACAATTTACAGGTATTGGGAACTTCTGATCTGAGAGATGTAATATTATGGGACATTTCCTAACATGTGTAACTCTTATTTGTAAGCCTTTATTAGCTTAAAATGGCTGTACACAAAGAACAATAGTCACATTATCATTGTAGAATCTCTCAAAGTGTGGAAACTTTATTTTACTTGTTATGTATTTTGAACAAAAGTGACCTGTATTTTGGGCTCATTGTCCCTTAAAAGAGTAATGTTAACAACAAAGAATATATACTTTTCAGGCATAAAAAGCAAGTCATATCTTACAGACAGGCATACTATAATATTTCACTAGAGATCTTAACACTGAACAGAGATGATTAATAGAGAATCAGCTGCAGGGTTGTAAGACTCTGTGATGGCCTTATCATACATTAGCATGTATCAATGTCACTGTTAGAAACCTGTCATGTTACAGCTTATTTTGAACTGCTTACTTCAGAAATGAAAAAAAATCTAGACCCGCTCACTGGTTCATGTCATCTTCTGAACCCATGACCTGCAAAAATCAGTTATCTCATCTTGTACTTTGACAAAGATGTCAAGAATCTTAAATTGTCCCTGAAAGCTAATGCATATCACAGGCACCTTCACAAGAACAGTGTCTTTGCCATAAAATTATCTTAAAAGTAAATAGACAAATATTTGATATGGTAAGATATGGGCTGATATGAAAGGATGCTAGGTAGGGAAAATCTAATGCATGAATTTGGGTTCTGCTCTATAATCATTATTAATTCCTAATTGTTTAAAGGGTTACTCCACTTTCGTGGGGAAAAAATTGAAAATAAATAAAAAATAATATAGTGCATACAATTGCAACACTAATCATTTTGTAATTGAATGTTATTAAAAATTACCTTTCTTTTTCAATCTGCAGCCAATGTAATTTTCTGAGAATGCATTGCAATATGGCTACCGGGAGTTTTCTGTACACAGAATGTGTACTGACCACCCCCCAGAAACATAATTTCCTGCTTGTGTGATTGGCCCACCAATTTTACCTGAAGTCTGCCTAAGATACAAGTCAGATTTCAGGCATCCCTTCCAACAAAAATGTAATTTTTTCATTTTTTATGAGATACTTTCAATAGGAGCACGTCTAAAGGGACGCAGACCCAGCAGCTTTCCTCATTAGTGCCCAGTAGCTCCACACCTGACAGTTATTTATGAAACCACTCCCATTAGACCCACTCAGAACAGAGGCACAGGGAAACACACATGGATTTCTTCAGAATAACAAAAGGTAAGAATCTGCAACAAAGTTTGTTATAATCCTTGCAATGTACATAGATCACCCAGGGGGAGAATGTTTTTTCTCAACAAAAGTGGAGTTATGCTTTAGCATTCAGCTATACAGAGTGGATTGCCCTTTTATTCTGTGGACACAAATGTGAATAGGTTGGGTGCATTATTGTGAGGCAACCATTCTTTTGTAAAATGACCATTGGGCTATCTATAGCCCTAATTGTATAAGTTGTTTTATACTGTTTATGTATCAATACATTTTGTATTATTTGTATAATTGATTCTTTTATTTTTTGCACCCTAAAACTCTGCTTACTGCCCCCTTGGTGCCTATACATTTTCTTGCATTATTGTGATGTTGGATGGGAGCATGTCCTCTGATTCGGCTGTACCTATGATTGTGTTACATAGTTGTTAAGGTTGAATAAAGACACCAGTCCATCCACTTTAACCCATGTTAGTGTGTGTGTGTTTATGTCACTATCATTTCACTGTCCACCTAAGGGGACATTGAGGCATGGCAGGCGTGGTGTCCCTCAACATTGGAACATGGGTGTTTTACAAGTGGGGTAGGAGGCTTCACCGCACCCCTTGCAATGTTAAAAGGCATGTGGCTTGATATGGAACAGGAAGGGGGGTTGATTGTTTTCTAACTGCATAAATTGTGCTTTTTTTTGTGAAATGGTGAAAACCAAAGGAATGCAAAACTGGGGTGCATTGGCATCCCATTCAAAAATAATAAAATTGTGTGATGCGATGCACCTTAACACTTGTGTGGTAATGCACCACAACACATTGCAAATGTGTGAATCTAGCCCAAAGGTTTTTCTAAATTTTAATGTGTTTGAGGTTATGTAATGTGTGTAGTGTAATAGCTGGCAAGGGCCTCATTCACACCAGGCCTGTTGAGCTATATTGGGCTGCAAGGCAAAAAAAAAATTATTTGTACAAACATAAATCCAATTTAACACACTGCAAAGATGTGTGTTGCTAAACAAGCAAGCTGGCAATAATTAAAAGCTAAACAGTGGGTTACAATGCATTTCAACATGCAACCACACATATTGTAGAATTCCATGAAATGTAAATTAATTAAAGTTCAAAAAAGACTTATGCCTAGTACACACGATTGGTTTTCCAGGCCGTAAAAAGTCCGCCAGGAAAACTGGGGTGTGGGAACCGAGAACCTGGTCGGTAGCTTTCCCCCTGTACACACCAGAGGTTTTCCCGTCTGGAAAACTGCGGTGAGAGCTTTGGCCGGGCCGCATATCATCGCGACCGCTGGGCACGCGCATCGGCTTAAGCGCCCCCCCCCTAGTGGTCTGAAATCGAGCCAATGTATAGCTACGACAACAAGGGTATTGTAAAGGGACCAACTGGAGAAAACTGAAAAAAAAAATCTTCACCGAATTCATGCAAAGAGAAGAAAAAAATATTGGGCTCCAATGGTGTAGGTCAAAAAATGGATTTTTTCATAAAAAAAAACACCAACATACAGAAATAAAAAGTGATCACAGTTCATATATTAAAAGGCAACATTGGAAGCAATATGCATAGCCCGATGCGTTTCGTTCCTAACAGGACGTCTACAGGGGCATTAACCTGCTCCCCCAAATTGCTATATATATATAATAAAAATTAGGGAGGTCATAATCAGTGACCCACCAATAGAACAACATTTCATAAAAAAGGGCATTGTGATTGGACAGACAGCGATCACATGACCGAACCATGGTAGTATTTCCTCGTGGAGAACCAATCCTCACGCAAGGAACAAGCCCTTCCTGGTTCAAATCAATAAAACCAGGAAGTGGCCAGCGATATCACATGGCAAACATACCAAAAAAAGCCAGCCAAATTACGACCAGTCAACCATGTGACAGTATCGGTCCAATCAATGCCTCAACAGACACTCGTTGAGATCTCTAACAAATGAAAGCCAGCAATACAAAGAATGCTAAGGGGCATATGATTGGACTAGGGGATAGGATGAAAACATTACTCAATCCTCACACGTTATGTCTATAGGAGACTGGGAGCAACCAGTAATAAAAACAAATAGAACTCGGATCAGGAAGCTGTAACCTGCATCCGGGTCATGTGACTGGGAACACACTGAAAAGGCGCCCAATCACAATCTCCTCTGACCCATCACATGACCGGAGAGGTCATATGAATGGGCGGAGGGATTTCACTGGATGTACACAGGAGCGCGTCGTCAAGGCTACATGTAAACAGACGACGCACAGCCTGTAGTGTGTAAGATCGCTTAGGGAGAGTGACGCCATCAGCGCAGCGATCATGTGACCCAGTGTCACGCCCATCATGTCAGAATGACATGGAAGAAAGCCGCGCCAGCGTCACTCCCATCGCGATCAGACCAATGAGATGGGGGGGAAGGAGGGAAGAAAAGCCATACCAATAATACAGTGGGAGTGACGCTGTAAGCCCAGCAGTCATGTGACCGGGCGTCACGTCCATCATGTCAAATGATATGAAGGAAGGCCGTGCCAGCGTCACTCCCACAGCAACATGCCTAATAAAAGAAAAAAAGAAAAACACCTATGTTCAAACGGTGAGGGAGTCACCCCTAGTCATAAAAGGCTGCGAGGGGACATCCCAAAGACCGTAGGTGCAGGACCTCACTAATCCAATGGGTGAACTGGATGCATAAGGAAAACGTATATGGACAGAAACCTGAAGTACACATCGCCATCTAGCGATGGCAATGTAAACTGCGGTAATTCCATAAAAGCCACTTATATAATCCCCTCAAAGAGAGAATATAAAAACACATATACATATTAGATTGCAGAACCAAACAGCATGTATAATATATCTTGTGAAGTCCACAAAATAAAAACAAAAAATAAGAGCAGCAATGAAAGAAGGGAGGGATATTAAAAAAGGAATCAAACATTTAGGCTGAATTAATAAAAGAGTTAACGTCCCACTCTACGTTCATTCCGAACGGCGTGTAAGTACGCAACTCAAAAATCCAAAAGGTCTCCAAACGAGAGACGCCCCGTAGTCGGGATTCTCCTCTCCAGTGTGGAACAAACTGATCTATAACCAGGAATTGTGTCCCTGTGGGATCGCGGTTGTGATATTGCAAGTAATGTCTAGGGACACTATGATTAATCTTTCCTTTCTTAATCTTTGCAATATGTTCGTTCACACGGATGGAGAAAGTTCTGATCGTGCGTCCTACATATTGTTGTTTGCAAGGACATGTTAAAAGGTACACAATATATTGACTAGCGCAGGTGGTATAACGCTTTATCTGGTAGATACGCAAAGTGACAGATGATTGAAACATGACGCTCTTACGTTTCCCACTAGTAGTGTGTAGACACACCTTGCATTTACGGCAAGGAAAGAAGCCTTTACATTCCGGAAAGAACGAGGGCTTTTTAGGGGGATCCATCACATTAGGGGCTATCTGTCCCTGGATAGATCTCGCTCCTCTGAAAATCACACCCGCCCTCTCAGGGAGAACAGGTCCCAGAAGTCTGTCATTTAGAAGGACACCCCAATGCTTTTTCAAAATCTCTTTTACCTGTCTGGATTGCACAGAGTAGGTAGTAAAGAAAGACCATCTAAACTTAGTGTCCATGGTCTTTTTGGGTTTTACTAGTAGTAGTGAATCTCGATCAATCCACAGGATTCGATCGATCTCACCATCAAGTTCAGTGGGCAGGTATCCCTTTTCCAGAAATCTCCCCTTGAGAATCGAAGACTGTACAATGAAGTCCTCAACTTTAGTACAGTTTCTCCGTAAATGGAGAAACTGACTACATGGTACAGATTTTAACCATTGGATATGATGGCAACTATCGACCGGAATGTAGCCATTCCGGTCGGTAGGTTGGAAAAAAGTGAAGAACTCCAATCGTTGTTTGACCACTTTGATTTCCAAATCTAGAAAATGCACGGAGGTCAAACTTGCTTTGTGGGTCAAACGTATGCCTCTGGTGTTGGAATTGAGTAAGGACATAAAATCCTCCAGGGATCGCTGGTCGCCCTTCCATAGGAGGAGGATATTGTCTATGTAACGAGCCCAAAGGACCAATTCAGGTCTCTTGTAGGCATAGACGACATCCTCCTCCCAGGGGAGCCAACCTGCCACAGTGTAACTGCGGTGGCTGGTTGGGAAGTGGTTAAGCCGTATATTTTGTTTCCATTATTTTTTTGCATTGGCATTTCTCCCATGGCAGTGTCCCCCATGGCACTGCCTAGCTCCCCGTGCCTTTTTTCAATGATAGCTAGCCTATTAACCTTAAAAAAATGGCAGAACAGGATATAAAAATTAATCTCTTATGGACTTCAGCGGCGCTCAACCCAGTCAAGTTTGCATATTCTTACATACTGGGAGTTATTCTGCTGCACAAGTCCATCCATACCATCAATGGCTCTGTTGACATCCAAATGCACCCGGTTGTATGTATCCTAAAGAAAACCCATTAAACTTAATTTGACAACATAATACACTGCTGTTTGTCTACCCCGACCTTGTACCAGCATTTTTGTGCTCTGCACTGTGCTCATATTTCTGTTCCAGTTCTGCTCTGGATTTCTACTTTCCTTTTATGATCAGGTATTCTTGCCCCAGGAGTTTCAAAAACCTTAAAGCGGAGGTTCCGCGACCAATCGATTTTTGTTTTTTGTGTTAAATCAGTGATGTTATACATCTCAATTGAGTACTCACTTGTTAGGCAATTTAAAACAGCCCCCGTCCATTTTCTTAGAAAAGATAAACTTATATAATCCAATCTAGGCATTTCCCATTTTGCTTGTGGCCATGGTGAAGCCCACAAGCGATTATTTCCTGGAAGCGGTGAATGCCCTTCTCTAAAATGGCAATTTCAGCTACGACCGGCGTCAGGCATCGCTTCTTTGTTGAAAATCTTGCGGGATTACGATGGAGGCGTTCACGGTGTATCTTGAGAAGCAAGAATGTGCTCCCAGTACACACTGTGGCGAGCACCCATAACGCACTGCGGCGCCTGGGAGACGCCTACTCCCGCGGGAGGGGAAACCAGGAAGTCCTAAATAATAAGGTATTTATATGTCAGATTAAAAAATCATGGGTCATTTGTCTATGCTAGTTGTGCAAAGAAGCGGACAAAATAGACTTGTAATTTGGGTGAACCTCCGCTTTAACCCTTGCTTAGAGGAATATCTTTCTACTTGTGACAGTGGGGTTGATTTACTAAAACTGGAGAATGCAAAATCTAGTGCAGCTCTGCATAGAAACCAAGCAGCTTCCAGTTTTTTTTTGTCCAAACTTCACTCATTTTTGCTCAACCTGTGGCCCTCCAGCTGTTGTGGAACTACAAGACCCATAATGCCTCTGCCTTTGGGAGTCATGCTTATATCTGTCAGCCTTGCAAAGCCTCTTGGGACTTGTAGTTCTGCAACAGCTGGAAGGCCACAGTTTGAGCCACCATGGCTTAACAGAACAAGGTGAAGTAAATTCCCTCTGAGAAAGATACGTCACATTCCCAGCATCGACACGCGTTGGGGAGGGGACAGGACGGTGCAGGAGGAAGTGGATCGGTCTCAGCAAGGAAAAGAAAATAACTTCAGCGGACACAGCATTCCCTTTGATCTGTTAAATAGTGGTGAACTGTAGCACCCACGAAATGTGAGTACCCGGAAGAAGGGGTTAAGTTTTATCAATAAAAAGAGTTTAAACAATATCACACTATCTAGTCTTTTTATTATATGTGGAAAACGTGCCAGCAACCAGCCCAGGATCCCAATACAATCACTGAACCCAGGGGTGGTTCAAAAGCGTGTTCTGACCAAGCTTAATTGCAAGGTCACACGCTCTAAGGTGAGCGCATATACAGAAGGAGGGGAGCACCTGAATGGACATAAGGACACGTTTGCTATCACCAGTTGTTTTTGATTTTTGAGTGGACGTTATATATAATTTGATAACAGCACATGTCATCATGTGAACTATTCAACATAGCACTTTGCACATAGCACTTTGAGTGCATGGGAACACGTTTGTGCAGACAATTTGAGCACTTATATATTGGACTTCCTTTCTATGACAGATGATGATATTATAATAGTACAGTGGAACCTCGGTTTACGAGTAACGCGGTTAACGAGCACTTTGAAAGACAAGCAACTTTTAAAAAAAAATCTGACTCGGTTTGCGAGTGTTGTCTTGCAAAACGAGCAGAATTCAAGCTAATGGGGCTTGCAGTACCGCATTTGGCCTGAGATGTGGGGGCGTCGGAGCCGATTGGAGCCGATCGGAGCCGTTCAAAGCCGTTCGTAAATACTCAGAAACACTCCGTTCACGGGTGTTTCTGAGCCTTTCCGAGGGTTTCCAAGGTCAGCCAACCTGTCCCCAGGCCTTTCCGAGTGTTTCTGAGGCTCTCCAGCACCCCCCTCACCTCTGGTCACATGCGGTATTGCATGTCATTGAAGTCAATGCGGAACAAATTATTTTCGTTTCCATTGACTTCTATGGGGAAACTTGCTTCGATATGTGAGTGCTTTGGATTACGAGAATTCTCCTGGAACGGATTATGGTCGTAATCCAAGGTTCCACTGTATTTTATATGTTACACTATATTGATGCACAGAGTCACTTTAATGATAATTAGTTTTGTCACTAGAGCACTTTATAGATGTGGTTTGTTACAGATATATTCTAGAGTGTACATATATGGAAACACAGAGGATATAATTATTTAACATAAGTTAGTACAGCACTTTCTTTTTAATTTATATGCTGAGTGCACGGTCTTATGGGGCGTGATCAGTGCTAGCAGCTTTCTACACAAGAATCTAATATTTGTTTATGGTAGCTCACGAGATTTCCAGTGTTTTGAAGATAGAAGCTGATTGGCTATCATGCACAGCTTCATTCTTCCAGATTTTGTAATCCCCAGTTTTAGTAAATTTACCCCACTGTGGGACCTTTGCTTTCCATTGTTGGATATGTGGAAGGAACAAGCCAGTCCCCTGACTTGGATTACAATGCATTTAATTAGACACATATGTCCATATATACAGTATATCCATATGTCCACCTACTTTCATTTTTTTTAAGATAGCAACGTGTTCATTTTATAATAGTAAAACGTTTTTGCATATAACTATACCTTTAATTATAAAATCATTAAAGGTTTAGTTATGTTTTACAGCAAATACTGTGGCAATGTAATGGTATGTATTTATCACAGTACAAATTTTAGACAAAACCCTCCAGGCAAAACCCACATTAGCAACATAATACAACAATGCATTTGTGTGCTGTCTCAATAAAGAAAACTCAAATTTATTGACTACTGAATTGTATCCATTGTATTATGCAGTACAGCTCAGTTATATGGTATTTAGAAAAGTGTAGTCTATTCTGTAAGTTGTCTTCTTTAACAAAGCCTAGAAAGAAACACATTTTCTAGGTGCTTTGCAAGAAAATGTCATAAATAACTTTAATCTTGGGCTGTCATTGTGTGTTCTACATTTCAGGGTTAGCAAGAGCAAGGACTAAAGACAACAGATCACAGGCACATTAATATAGTGGTTGGGTGGACATAGATGGATGGATAGACAGATAGTTAGATATTTGTAGTTCATGACTTCTTTTTCTTTGGTGCCACGATACATTAAAATGCTACAGAGGACCTGCTGAACAAACAGAATATGACATTTTGATTCCTTGATTCCTTGGAAAGACAGCAGCATTTACATAATTATCTTAAACCCCCCTTCACTATTTTGTTGTGTTATTGGGCACACAAGAATGTGTGCTAGTGACTGTACGTTGCAATTAGACATTTCTACAGGTATCAGAATATCATTGTACTTCTAGGTATGTCAGCAATCTTGCATAAAATAGCCCCGCTACCAGCTAAAAATCAGGCTCTATGCCAAAGATAAATAATGCTAGTGCTCAATCCCTGTCCCAATACACAGTTATACTCACTATAGTGAGTATATGGGATAAAGAATGTGCAGTGTGAATGGGTGGACTGTAAGTGAAGTGTTAGACATCTTTTCCATGATAGATATTAATTAGGGAGGACTCCAAATGTGTAAACTAGGACAGTGACTGAGTGGCAGCATTATTTATGGATGGTATAGAAGTTGCAAAAAGACAGCATATTAATTTAGAATGGGCTACCAATTAATGGCCTCAGATAAAACAATGCATGTGCACAGATGAAGGTACACTGAAAAACGTATATAATATTAATTGCGTTTTGATATTTTGGTTGAATACTCGCTTGTCAGAAGCGTCCCTAGGGATTTACAGTACAACTGAACATAAAGCATAATTTTTGCAAACATATGAAGAACTTTTGTAAAAACTGGTTAAGAATACTAAATAAGTGCTGTTTGGATATTAGGACACTAAAGCCCTGTACACACGATCGGTTTGACTGATGAAAACCGTCCGATGGATGGTTTTCATCAGACCAACCGATCGTGTATGGTACCCATCGGTCTTTTTCCCATCGGTTTTAAAAAATAGAACTTGTTTTAAAATTTTCCGATGGATCAAAAACCGATGGTAATTTCCGATCGTCTATGGGCAAGTCCATAAGTTAAAAAACCCACGCATGCTCAGAATCAAGTCGACGCATGCTCAGAAGCATTAAACTTCATTTGTCTCGGCTCATCGGAGTGTTTTACGTCACTGTGTTTGGAACGGTCGTTTTTTCGACTGATGGTGTGTGGGCAAGACTGATGAAAAACAGTTTCATCGGATATCCGATGGACAAATCCATCGGACGAAAATCCATAGGTTATCCGGTCGTGTGTACATGGCTTTACAGTTTAACCATTTGAGCTCCGGAAGAGTTTACCCCCTTCATGACCAGACCATTTTTACTGTTCGGCACTGTGCCATTTTTACTGGCAACTGTGCGGCCATGCAACACTGTACCCAAACAAAATTTGTATCATTTTTTTTAACATATATAGAGCTTTCTTTTGGTGGTATCTGATCACCACCTCCTTTTTTTTATTTTTTTCATTTATATCACAAAAAAAAAAAAATCTCTTTCTGCTATAAAACATAGCCAATAAAAAATAAAAAAATAAATCTAATTTCTTCATCAATCATGGCCAAAATCAATCATGGCAAACAACATATATATATACTGGATTTTTTTTATACTACGGCGACCTGCAACTTATAGTGAGACTGCGATAGTGCAGAGAGAAATCTGACACTAGCTGACACTGGGAGGAACTGACTAACTGCCACTGACATCGCCAGTGACATTAAAGTGATTGTTAAGACTCGTTTTTAAAGAAAAAACAAACAAACAAGATATATTTATCTCCTCTGTGCAGTTGGTTTTACACAGGGCAGCCTGGAACCTTCTCTTCTCGGGTCCCTCATCGCTACTCCTGGCCCCTCCCTCCTGTTGAGTGACCACAGAGCAAGCAGCTTGCTATGGATGCACCCGAGCCGAGCTGCTGCTCCGTGTTTCCAGTCAGACACGGAGCTTCCATTTGGCCCTACCCCTCTCTCTCCTGATCAGCTAACTGACTTTGATTGACAGTCGCGGGAGCCAATGGCACCGCCACTCAGTATGAGAGTCCCAGATGGCCTAGGGACTCATGGACATCACTGGAGAGAGATGGGGCTCAGGGGGCTCAGGTAAGTATTAGGGGGAATAAGGGGCTTCTATACACAGAAGGTTTTTTATTTTAATGCATAGAATGCATTAAGATAAAAAAACCTTCTGCCTTTACAACTCCTTTAATACAGTGATAATACAATACACTGTCACTGTACTAATGACACTGGCTAGGAAGGGGTTAACATCTAGGGCAATTAAGGGGTTAAATGTGTGCCTAACTATATGTAATGTGTTAAAGTGTGCTACCCTTACTATTAGATCTCTCAGTTTCTCATCCCTGCTTTGCCCTAAATCCGGCTGCAGGCAGTAACTTACGGGTACTTCGCTTTGCCTACAACTGCCACTCGCTCGCAGTACATTGCGGAAGGGCAGCCACCAAGTGGTAAAAGTATACAGAATGAAATTAACAATTTTGAACAGATGGCTATCTTGTATAAAAAACATATTGGGGTTGATTTACTAAAGACAAATAAACTGTTCACATTGCAAGTGCAGTTGCACACTGAAAGAGAAGGTGCTCCAGAGCTTAGTAAATGAGGCGAAGCTTCACTTTTGACAGAATACCTAATCACATGCAGGGGAAAAAAAAAACGCTTGCGCATAATTGGATGAAGGGAGTCAGCAGAAGTCCCCTCATTTACTAAGCTCCAGAGCAAATTCCCTTGCAGAGTGAAACTGCCTTTAGTAAATCAACCCCACTGAGTTTTTATTATGTCCCAGTGACTTCACTGCATAGATTCAGACTTCTGAACAATCTTGCAATCATTTAGATATGCTAGTCTTTTACTATCTTATTCCAATATTTTGAAGCACAAGGATCACACCTCTCTTTGGATGCTTAGTGCCCATCCTACTTCTGGTTCCTATATGTATACATGTTTAGGTGTGCAAGGGAAAATATAAAAAAAAAAAATCCCTGTGCTGATAATAGAAGATAATAGAAGTCAGCAGAGCTTCACCTCGTTCACTAAACTCTTGGAAAATTCCCTTGCAAAGTGAACAGCCTCTTTGCTTTTAGTAAACCAATCCTAACGACTTGCTCCAAGTCATTTCATGACAATAGCTTGGGGTTCCATTAGCAACATACACCAACACTGCAAAGTAGATAAATCTCAGAAATCTTGTCATGCTTCTTCTATAGATCAGTTAATCAGTGGTAAGAGATATGCAGTGTCAAGTTTCCAAGAATATATCAGCCAGAGTGTAGTGGCATAGCAGTGTAATTTCTTCAGAAACTGAGCAAGACTATTGGAGGTGGGTACTTTGAAGATAAATTATTTATGTAAAAATAAGTGTCAACCACCCCAACCTATAACTAGTCTTTGCAGTAAGGTGCATATAGAAAGGCAACACACACATTACAAACAAACAAAATATTCCCCAGCACACTTACCAGCCAGCCTGTAATACAATCCAAAGGACCGTGTCTAACAATTTATGTTGAAAACAGAGGGTTTTGTAACTCTATTTTTTTCAGAGTCTTCTAAGTAGGAGCACATATAGCAATGGATAGATAAGGGCAGGCTTGCCTGGAGGGACCCGTGTGATGCCCAGCAAGATAAAATGGCAGCAAAGGCATACAGTACATTCCCACACCCTTAATCTATCCAATGCCATATGTGCTTCTACTAAGGAGACTCTGAAAATTATAGAGTTTGGACCACAGTATACAGAGGATCCTTGACATGGGCACTGTGGCTTAAGCATATATTTGCAAATGTGTGCAAACAAAATCTTCTGTTTTTAACATAAATTCTTAAATATGGTTAATTTGGTTGTTTTGCAGTCTTGCTGGTAAGTGTACTGGGAAATCTTTTGTTTGTTTGTGATATACCGTATATACTCGAGTATAAGCCGACTCGAGTATAAGCCGAGGTACCTAATGTTGCCACAAAAAACTGGAAAAACTTACTGACTCGAGTATAAGCCGAGGGTCAACAATGCCTCACTGTTCCCATCCTTACTGTTCCCATCCTTACTGTTCCTATCCTCACTGTTCCCTATCCTCGCTGTTCCCATCCTCACTGTTCCCTATCCTCACTGTTCCCATCCTTACTGTTCCTATCCTCACTGTTCCTATCCTCACTGTTTCCTATCCTCACTGTTCCCTATCCTCACTGTTCCCTATCCTCACTGTTCCCTAGCTCACTGTTAACTATCCTCACTGTTCCCTAGCTCACTGTTCCTATCCTCACTGTTTCCCATCCTCACTGTTCCCTAGCTCACTGTTCCTATCCTCACTGTTTCCTATCCTCACTGTTCCCTAGCTCACTGTTCCCTAGCTCACTGTTTCCTATCCTATAATTTTACATTGTAAATAGTACCTGTAAAGAAGTTGCGGCTGCGGCGTCCATCGTTCAAATTCCGCGGTCTCTTCCTGTTCCTTCCGTGATAGGCGATTCTCATCAGACACTCTCCGCCTATCACGAACATTCTCTCATCCTCAGTTTCCCAGCAGACACTGTGTTGGGTGTTCCGCCAATCACAGACGTCTGCTGGGAAACTGAGGATGAGAGAACGTTCGTGATAGGCGGAGAGTGTCAGATGAGAATCGCCTATCACGGAAGGAACAGGAAGAGAACGCGGAATTTGAACGATGGACGCCGCAGCCACAACTTCTTTACAGGTACTATTTCCAATGTAAAAATTTCGCTGACTCGAGTATAAGCCAAGGGGGGGACTTTCAGCCCCCAAAAAAGGGCTGAAAATTTCGGCTTATACTCGAGTATATACGGTATATATTTATGTTGCAGGAGGAATCTGTATCAGTATTGTCACTGCTGACTTAAAGCCTGTAGCTTGTCAGTCAGTACCTCGCCACACCTAGTCCTGATCATTACTTTTTGGATTAACAGCACTGTCTCGGGAAGGGGGACATGAGAGACACCAATGAAGAAGGATTTGGCTTACTAAGTGAAGGTAAAATATATTTAAAAAAATTGTTTACTTTATGAGACTTGCATGACACCTAAAAAACTGATTTGGTAATTGTTTTGAATGTCATATAGATGATTTAGTTATACTTTAGCTTTTGCACATTGCAAGCCTCATTTTTCCAGTTTTATGAATGCATGTAAGAGCTGCCTGCAAGGTCCATCAAAAAGGTGTGATGTGTAAAACTGGAAAACTAAATCACTTCTCAACATCTCTATAGTTAGGCCCCAAAGAGTACCGGCTTGTTAAGAATAGATAAAAATTTATGAGATAATTAGAGAGCCCTCATTTCAAATCATGCACACAGGTCAGTCCTATTCCAATTTATGAGGTCTAGAAAATTACATATATTGGCAGCATAAAGACTTTACTTTAGTAGAAGAGGTCATATCAGATTTTTCCTGTAATTCACCAAAGTTCATATTGACAAGGGATCTGGTATGCTAGCTTCATTTTTCTTGCTATTGAACATAGATGAAGAATTTAAAAAATGAATGTAGCTTGGTATTTCTTTAAAAAATATTACATTTATAATCCATACAACAGTGTAAATATCTGCATTTCAGCCTCTTTTAATCCTAAATACAGCAGCACTTTGAGAGAGGGAGGGGCAGTACTTGGAATCAATAATGTGTCCTGAATTCACATGTAGTAAAAAGAAACAAGTGGAAGGAGCAAAAAGATGGCCTCATCTGTCTGTTGCTACTCCTTTCCTGTTCATTCACAGATTTTGGATAGAATGGTGACCAAACTGTGATGGCGATCAACTACAGAAGAGATGGTGGGTCACCAAATCTGCTATTTGGCATGGCTGTTTATATCTATAAATCTCAGGTTTGGCTGTTTGGCTGAAGTTAAGCTTCATGACTATGTTATTGGATATGCAGGGAGCCAAATGTTAAAAAACAGTAAAGCCGTGTACACACGATAGGTTTTACAGATGAAAACAGTCTGATGGACTTTTTTCATCGGAGAAACCGATAGTGTATGGGCCCCATCGGTCTTTTTTCCATCGGTGTTTAAAAATAGAACATGTTTTTAATTTATCCGATGGTTAAAAAACCGATAGCAAATAACTATCGTCTGTGGGGAACTCCATCGGATAAAAAACCCACGCATGCTCAGAATCAAGTCGACGCATGCTCAGAAGCATTGAACATTTTTCTTGGCTCGTCACCGCGTTTGGAACGGTCGGTTTTTTGACTGATGGTGTGTAGGCAAGACTGATGGAAGTCAGCTTCATTGGTTTTCCGATGGAAAAATCCATTGGTTTAAAAACCATAGGAAATCCAATCATGTGTACAGGGCTTAAGGCTATTATCCAGACTAATAGTCTAGGGACTGTCAAACAAATGACATGGGTAGGAGGGGATTGGGCAGCCTAAATGACAAGTACCAAAGCAAAAAACATTTTTAAAAATTCAATTTGGCAGGAACAGTGATTGTAGTGCTTATAGTTAAACATTAAAAATGCAAAATAGTATCAAATAATATGCCTGGTGGATGCTCTGACCCTGCCTGTAAAGTGGAACATCTGTGTAATGAATACAACCTGCTACAGCAAAACTGACATTTAGTCTAAGTTCACATCTGAGCCGGTGTGGGAAGGTGTGAAATCACACGCCTTCTCGCACTCACAGAGAAAAAAATGCACTGCTGCTTAGGAGATACATGAGGGTGCTATTAATTCTAATAGCAACCTCACACACTGGAAACCGTAGCAAGATTTTCCATGCTGGGAACTGAATTTTACTATGCGGTTTCTCTTCCGCCGCATTTTTGGAAAAGATGCAGGGGCTTTTACGCTGTGTTTTCCAGGGGCGCAGCAGCCCATTCAACTGCCCGAGTGCCTGAGCCAACGTAGCCAGTGGAAACAGTATAGATGTGAACCAGGCCTTATAAAGAAAAAAGTGCTTTTTAAATTGCCAGCAAAATGATGGCTCCCAGTGGATTTGTTCTCTATGTAAACAAAGAGCAATTGATTTTATCTATATCTGACCCCTACCCTAGATGGACCCAGTGAAAAACAGCATGGGGTGCGCCTCCAGCTCAAACCATGGACTTCAGGTCTTAAATACATTTTAAGGGGGACCCCCCCCCCCAAAGATCCACACCAGACCCTTGTGCCCTGTACACACGATAGGATTTTCCATCAAAAAATGTTGGACGTGAACTTTTGGTCGGATATTCCGACCGTGTGTATGCTCCATCCAACATTTTCTGTCAGAATTTCCGCCAGCAAAATATTGAGAGCAGGTTCTCTATTTTTCCGACGGAAAAAGTTCTTGTCGAAAATTCTCGTCTGTATGCAATTCCTCCACGCAAAAAAACATGCATGCTCAGAATCAAACAGAAGAGCCAAACTGCCTATTGAACTTCATTGATCTTGATCTTAATTGCAAACATTTTTTTCAAATGCTTTAACATATCACAAGTTTATAGTTTTAAAACAGATTATTAATATTAAATAACTTTATATGTTAGTTTGTTGCAGTTTGCAAAATTTTAACGGAGAAGTACAGCCAAAGCTACTTCTCCTGTGGATCACATTTTATTCTGCACTCCTGTGACCCATTTTCAGCAGACAGCGATAGCTGAAGCCCCCTGTCTGCTGACATCACAGAGCCAATCCAGGCTTGGGCGAGATCACGACAATGGAGTCGGGATCCGTCCACATGTCTGGACCGGCACCCGGCTCATCCTCTCAGCGAGCTGCTGAGAGCCTGAGCTGGCCGCTCCTGCCCCCTTCACAGCCCAGTGCTCACAGAGCTGTAAGAACCGAGTGAGCTTGTTTTACTAAATATGCAATGTTAGTATGGTGATCTCCCCACTGAGCTATCGTCCAATCAGCTTCTGTCAGACAGGTTGATGTACACACGGGTTGCATGATGGCCGGTTTCTGTTGAACCAGCCAATACCGGATGATGGTCGGCCCGTGTGCACCAGGCTTAAATCACCTTCACAAAGCTGTGTACTTACACTTCAGCTTTAGCTACTGAGATTTTTACAACAGACTGTTTTCAATAAAGCAGCCAAGGATCTGCTAAAAATTCAAAATGAGCAACTTCTGACTTAATATGTACATGTCCATATGCTACTGTATATTATATTTAACTGACAAAAACATTTGACAGGTTTTTAGTTGTTTATAGTTAAAAGAGACAATATATACAAAGACTTAAAGTGGTACTAAAGCTTCGTTTTTATTTTTTTTAAATAACAATCATATCATAGTTACCTCCACTGTGCAGTTTGTTTTGCACAGAGTGGCCCTGATCGTCCTCTTCTGGGGTCCCATGGCTCTCGCTGCTCCTCCCCGCAAGACTTAACCCCCTCTGGGAAGTTCTCTCCCGAGTGGGTTAGCTTGTGGGCACGCTTCTGTGCCATACAGTCGGAGTCCATAGCCGCCGATTGTATGACTCGGTCCCGCCCCCCCCGGCGGTCATTGGATTTGATTGACAGCAGCGGGAGCCAATGGCTGCGCTGCTATCAATCTATCCAATGAAGAGCCGACATGACCTGGGGAAAGCAACGTGGGACCGCGCCCACTGAAATTCGGGGCTCAGGTAAATAAAACGGGGGCTCGGGGGGCCAGTGACTGCAAGGTGTTTTTTCACCTTAATGACTAGGATGCATTTAGGGGAAAAAATACAAAGGTTTACAACCACTTTAAGTAAAATGAAAAAAAAAACAACAAGATGCTGTTTTGAAGCCTATATTATCTAAAACCAATGAATATAACAGCTGGATGATGCATATTCTCATTGGAGATAACTTTGATGCCTCAGGTACTTCAATGTATAGTATATGCTGCAGTATCTTTGAAATGATAGTTCTAAGTAAAATTTACCATGGTTATATAAGGGTGGTAAAGCTAAAAATATCTGAGCTAAGGTGATGTGCAAAGTTATTCTGATTCTTTCATATCTACGTATGTTTGCCATCAACACTATTATTTTATTGTAGTCCTATACAAAACAAGTAATAGTGCACACGTTCATTTATCAGTACAGTCACTATGTAATATCTAGTCCTATAGCCATGAAATAAAATACTGTAGTGGTGATTAAAAAATAAATAAAAAATAACATGATGAGAAATATAATACAACAGAATATTTCTAAGAAACAGAATTACTGATATAGTTTATTATGGCTCCTTCACTAGTTAGGTCATTCCCTGTTTGCAGATATTTGAACTTGTTATACTTGCTATAATATAATGGTTAAATGTAATACATTTATAGATCTGGTGAAAAAAAATAGTAATAAAATCTGATTTTGAATGTTGGTTCAATTATTTATTTCAGGAACTGTATTTTTGTGAAGTAAAAATATTTTGAGTGTTACAACATTAAGATTTAACAATGGGGCTCACAATACAAAGAGACAGAATTATAATGTCACATGTTACTTATCTGAATACTGTTCAGAAATTTTAAAAAAGCTGTATCTGCTTATAATTCAAGGACAGATGCCTCAAGAAATGCCACTGCTGCATGCAGGCATGAGGCCACCAGTTGGACAACTTTGCACAGCAAGATCATTATGGTACTTTTGAGCAGTCAGATACAATTAAATGAAGGTGTGTGCAAACATTTTACACTACAGGGACACTTTTATTAATGTATTGGCAACATATTTTTTTGTATTACCACAGCCCCAAACAATGCTTCTTGTGAAATCATGTTAGCGTAGGGGTGCGGTAGCACTAAATCTTGTGATAAGTGGGTCTGTGTTGGTTTGATTTATAGAGAATATGAGAAATGTGGATCCTCTCAATCATGTGGAGATTTTGGAGGTGGGCAAGGAAAGCTGTGCATTAATAGAAAGTCCTCAAGACTCCAATCTGGTTTAAGAATGATGATCACTGTATAACTGTATGACATAAAATATAACCGACACATTATGGCTATATTTGTGGATTGCAGCTTCTCCTTCTACAGGGACAGGGGTCCCTTCCTAATGATAGCCCTGAAGAAGAGGAAGCCACAATCCAGTGCAATGTCATATACTGTTAAAACAATCATTATTCTTTAACCTCCTTAGCGGTAATCCCGAGTCTGGCTCAGGGTGAGTTTTTACTACCAAGAGCGGTAATCCCGAGCCAGACGCAGGCTGCATCGCAGGATACAGCGGAAGTTACTTACCTTGTTCCCTGGATCCTGCGATGTCTCCCCGCAGTGTGTGCGAGCCGTGTCTTGTTCGATTCACACTGCCGAGTGCCGAGCTCCGTTCCCTGCGACGTTGGGACGGAGTTCGGCGCCAAATTCAAAAAGTGAAAAACACACAATACATACAGTATACTGTAATCTTACTGATTACAGTACTGTATCAAATAATTACACACCCCCTTTGTTCCTAGTGGTCTGTCCAGTGCCCTGCATGTAGTTTTATATTATTAATACTGTTCTTTCTGCCTGGAAACTGGAGATTGTCCATAGCAACCAAAAAGTGTCCCTTTATGTCAAAAGTAGTTTTAGACCAGCTAGAAAACAGCGATAATAAATTAGAATCACTTGCAGAATTGAGCGATAGTGATTTGTGGGGAAATTCGTCATCAAACACTAAATCTAATGACAGCGACAATTCTGCAACTGAGCAAATTTCTGTGTTTTTGATTTGATTACATTATTGAATAATTTTTATTATTATTATATTATTATTTGTTATAATTATTAATAGTTATTTATTATATTATAATTTATGATTTGTATTTCAAACTTTATCATACCCGGGATGTCTACTAGACTCTTGTTTGGACAGATTTAAGTGAGTTATTCCTAAGAATTGCAGGCCTACAATATAAAACAACAAATTTCCATGCAAAATAATTGTACCGCTTTCAGCACCTAAAATCTGACAGAATCCTACCGCCAGGGAGGTTAACCAGAGTTTTCCCAACAGGAGACTTTATATGTATGCACAATACTCCTCATCTACCTCCACAATATTCAATAAATGTATATTGTTCCTGTACAAACTAAGACAGAAACAAGAGTTCTAACACACATCATTGTGAGGTCTCCTTTTATTCAGCTCTTTTAATAATAAGGTGGACGTTTGTGGGCAGTGGTGGGTTTTCACACGCATGAAGCCAGACACATGTATGAAAAGTTGCAACATAGTAAAGCAGGATAGAATTTCGGTCATGCATGAATTGTCATACAACATTGATACACACCATAACGTCTCCAAACCTTCCCTGTAAAAAGACCTAAACATTTTGCACTTAGTTGGTATCATGGATATAAGAACAACTTATATTATTGTAAATACAACTATTTTTAATCCTAATCCTAATCAGAAATCAGATATTTTATTGTCTTGCGCACAACTAATACATGGGAGCAGCATGGAGTGTAATCTGCTGGAAACAGAATGAGCAAGTCTGAAGTAAGATATGACAAGGTGGCTGCTGTTGACCTCCATGTCTCAGGCTTTTTCATTTTTGTATAATACTGAGTAAATAATATTAATAATATAGTCATATTCATTTATTTATGTTTGAAATATCAGGCAGGAGATTTCTTTATAGACAAAACTAAGTTAACACAAGCTATCGTCTAATATTTAGTTTTTAAAGCAAGATTACATTATTTCTTAAGATACACAGGTTTTAGCATGACGCAAACCAAAGTGTTTGTATAAGGTGATCATTGTATCTAAATACATTTTACCTTTAAACATGAACTGAAACCATCTTGGAAGTGTCATGTAATGGAGCTATGCTTCTGTTTTTTTTTCTTCTGAAAAATGAAATTCAAGTAATTCTTTACAGATTATTGACTTTAGTTTTTGCTCCTGTCAAGTTGTCTACAAGCACTGGACCAGGGAAAGAACTCTCCAAAACCCACCTAGTTACACCCACTACATTGTATATAAATATACCATTGCTGTTGATGGGAGATGGGTGCATGCTAGTAAATATACAATCTTAATTTACAGGGGCTTCTGTATACGGTTGGCACAGTCACTCACCTGCTGACCTGCATAGGATGTCAATAGGTGAAACTGTAAATGATTTCAAATACAAAAATCTTGAAATTCTCAGATAATAAACATCAGCTTTAACTAACTACACAATACATACATTCCTAAATAAAGCACCCTTTAAAGGTACTGGTAACTGATTACAGTTGACATTAACAGTCACCAGTCATGATGTATTAGAATAGACATAACATCAGAGATAAGTACCGTATTTATCGGCGTATAACACGCACCCTAACTTTAAGAGGGAAGTTTCAGGAAAAAAACTTTCCACGGCGCCCTACGTATACCACGCAGGCACAGGGTAAAAAAGTGAGTGTTATACGCCAATAAATACAGTAAATTTATACAGGTGCTTCCTATACTACCCAAATTCAGTTTTTCCCACATTAATTAGCCCGAGTTCTGGCATTTTCATTATAGTAACAACCAGCTTGTGCGTGTGGTATGACTGGCACATATTTAGTAAAGTCTTATGTATTATTTGGCCTTTCTAACAATGGGTGTAGAAAATGAGCAGTACGAAGTTCAGTAAATGTTAACTAGTACTAATAGGTCTTAATAAAGTTGTCCCTGTCCTGGGATCAAGTTGACACCCAAATTTGTAAACTGGATATTAACAAAGTTGCATACATCCATACAGCCACATATTATTGTGCAGAGAGATGGCTGTGGGCAGCACAGTGGCTTAGTGGTTAGCACTTCTACCTGGTAGCACCAGGGTTTTAATCCCAACCAGGAAACTAAGGGGGTTATTTACGAAAGGCAAATCCACTTTGCACTACAAGTGCAAACTACAAGTGCAAAGTGCACTGAGAGTGCACTTGGAAGTGCAGTCGCTGTAAATCTGAGGGGTAGATCTGAAATGATGGGAAGCTCTGCTGATTTTATTATCCAATCATGTGCAAGATAAAATGCTTTTTTTTATTTTTCATGCATGTCCCCCTCGGATCTACAGCGACTGCACTTCCAAGTGCACTTTAAAGTGCACTTTGCACTTGTAGTTTGCACTTGTAGTGCAAAGTGGATTTGCCTTTCGTAAATAACCCCCTAAGTGCATGGTGTTTGTTTGTTCTCTCTGTACTTGTGTATTTCCTCCACATTCTAAAGAAATGCTTTTAGACAAATTCTAGCATGTGTATGTATGAATGAGAGTTAGGGACCCTGGATTGTAAGCTCCTTGAGGGCAGGGGCAGGTGTGCATGTACAATATATGCATGAATTCAGTGCTGTATAAATACCTGTGTTTAATAAATACTGTCATGTTTCTATTGGAGTAACGTTAATTTCACAACACCACAACTGACAAGTAAACTGGGGGCTATGCTATGGTTCCTTTTCAATGGATATCCTCTAATCTTCTGTAGCTGAACTACAGAGAGGCAGCAAACTGCTAAAAATATCAGTTTCAAGAAGTGAATCTGAACAGGCTTTCTTTATAATGACATCTTTAGTTGCATTTTCCTATTTTAATGAAGTTCAGAATTTTTGCGCACTAATAGAACCTCACAATTAGTATGTCAAAGTACATAGTAACCACTATATAACAGAATATATAACCTGTGTGCTTTCTGTGTCATCTATGGAATGTCAGGTTTATTATAATATTTGCAGACAGACATAATCTTGAGTAACATAAGATATATTAAATTGTATATTGGCATGGTCACATTTACAGGCAAACTGAGATATACAGGTAGAGAGGTTTCCAACGTGCTGGGGATTTAAAAATGTAAATAGATTTATTTGTTTCCCCATATGCTGAAGAAGCTGTCTCTCTGTATGATTTGTCTTGCATTTCTGGAAAATTTGATCAATAATACACAAAGTGTTTTCCTGAACAAGGTCAACCTTACCTTAACCACCTCAGCTCCTGAGGGGCTTAAAAGCTTCTCCACCACTATTAAGGCAGATAAATTAAATTTTCCCTTATGCAATTACTGGTGAACTGTCTACTGGCAAGTTACAATGTCTGATTAGAATTGTATGACTAGAGCTGTGTATAAATCACTTTAAAAACTTTAAATTAAAATACTTTCCAGCCCAGCAACAGGGAGTACTGTGAGTCACTGGTGAAAGAAGCTTTAATAAGGATAGTAAGTAAAAACAATTACCTCTGATTTATACTAACTGAGTTTTCTCAGGCCTGAGAACTAAAGAAGTCTTTGATTTAATTACACATGATCCTAAGTACATTATTTTGAGACGTTTGCACACAGTACATTGCGACTCTAGGTCATTATGCCTATTTATTTACAAAGAATGACAACTACATAACGAAGCATAACGAGTAGCTTTTGTATACTTCTAGAATCCTACATATCTAAAAAAAAAACTTGCATTGATTTATAGCCGGAGTTGCAGTGGAGTCAGAATTTAATTTCTAGCAATTGGAGAAACAGGCTTATTTCTACATTTTATCTGGAAACATGGAATCTAATTTTCTGTGAAATATTTTAAACACAGGCATTTTACAGTCACTGTGTGGAGCACTGCTAAACAGATTAATAAAAACTGAGATGAAAAGATGGGGAGGTGGCAAGAAGGCAGCCAGTTTTAAAATGTAAGTTAATACATTATAAGGAGCATCGCTTCTAGCTACAGAAAGATTACTTATCTTAAAAGCTCTTGGTCTCAAACGTCTAGATAATAGATTATATAATGTAAGTGGTTCCTGAATAATAAATTATATTATAATTAATACATGAAAGACAAAATACTCTGTTCACTTAGACAATGTCAAAGGAAAACGTGGGACTGGTTTGATGGCACGGTTTATTGTAAATGGAGACGTTAATGTACTTTTCTTAAGACTATCCATTCTTATTATTTAAGCAATCATCCCTTTGTACGCATCAGGCATACAGTTTAGTGTCATGACCAGTGCTGAGCAATAGTGTGATTTACTTTTGATAAACTCTCATAAAGTTGAACTGGCTGGCACAGATGTGACAACAATGTTACACTGGCTGTCCAACTGATTTATTAGTTTGGCTGAGAACAAAGAAAATACACTTCTGTTTCAAACAACACATGAAGAGGCTTAGTAGCAAATAACAGCAGCAAGCAGAGCCGTATACACATATAAAGCTTGATCTTTAATTCGGAGAATGATTGGCAAGAGGGGCTATAAATTATAAATCGCAAGCTCTAGCTGTTATTATCACACTAGCATCTCTAATGAGAAAGAAAAAAATAAGGATAAATGCAAAAATAAAGTAAGCAATGCATGATTGTGCCAGAGAATGATTCTTGTAATTGCCAGAAATGGTTTGTAATTATTCTTCATTAAGTTCCATGAAAGTATCAGCATCAGGAAAAAAAAAAGGCTAGAAAGCACGCTGGAAATGAAAGCTCTTCTTTTTTTTTTTTTTTTTTGCATAGACTATGTTTAAGTAATCCTCATAATACAATGCTTGCAACAGCATATTCCAAAGAAATTCAAGGATTTATTGTTTGCCAACACACGTCAGCTTGTTTTAGAACAAGTCTGTGATCTATCACATAACAACACACTGTATAATATAAAAACATCAACAGCATGAAATGACAGTTGTGACACTTTTGGAACTAAGATGACTTACCTTGAAGAGCAATGTTGCACTTTTCAGTTGAGTTCAGGGATGCCTCCAATGAATAAGCCCTATTGTCTGTATATCCGGTAGAGTTGGGAGGGGGCTACCTGTCTGTCCTCAGCATCAGCTTATTCAATGACAAAGCCAGCAAAATACTGAACTCCTTACAGCAAAGCCCTTTCTGTTTTATACCAGCATGGATAGACACACGTAACAGTCATTGTCGTTTTCTAAGCATTCAGCCAGCTGGAATGATTCACACCTCTGTGCAACACACCGGTAAAATGCACCTTCCTGTATGGACATGAGGATTCCACCAGGGAGGATTCAGGGAATAGCACACACATACACTCATACACTCACACACACACACACACACACAAAAAAAATGATGTGAAAACTATTTAATCTCACGAACACCAGCTGCTGATTGCGTCTCCCTGGCTGCTTCTTGTTGGGCTACAGTCAGTTCTTTCCTTGCTGCTTACTCTCCTCTCTCCCTCTTATCACTAGAACTATAACTGCATCTTTGCAGCACCATGATTGGCAGAAGCAGCCTATTCCTTCGGCTGATCACCCTCAGGACTCTCAAGGACTAGAAGCAGTTGTGATGTCATCCAGATAGTGGGATGTAACACATGGATCCTTTCCAATGGAGATCAGCTGCATTCCTTTCACACCAGAGTGGCTTATTAGAAACTCCCGAAGGTTTTGCAAAAAAAAAAAAACTGTCACTATACAGTTGGGACCCTTCTTTACACACCAGCATGTGTCATAGGCTCCTGACACCTTCAATCAGCGGTGTCATAAAATTTTCAGATAAAGAAAAACCTGACAGGCAGGCTCGTGCTTTTTCTTTTTTTTTTCTTTTCCCTCAAGCAATCAATTAAAGCAAGTAAGACAATGCAAGATTTCTGAAGTAGGAAGGTTTAATAATTAGGTCACAGATTTTAAATTAATGCAAAATTATTTGATTGTAATCAAATGGGTATAAAAAACTTGGATGACAGGTTGAAAGCAGCTGTCAGTTGATTAATTATACTTTGCAGTCATGTACTTTGATGTGTATTCAAAGCAGATTAAAGCCTGTTTGTTTTTTTTTTTGGGGGGGGGGGGGATACAGCACCAAACACATTAGCTATTATTATATTATTATTGATATTATATAGGTTTTAAGTATCGCCAACAGTTTGCACAGAACTTTTCAGGGAGACAGTACATTTACAATACAATAAAATACAATAGTGCAGTTACAATACAGTACATTAATACCGAGGGATAAGAGGGACCTGCTTTTAAAAGCTTACAATCTAATAGTTATGTGTAATGAATATGATGTGTATCCTATGTAAATCTTCCCTTCATGCTGCCAATTTTATAGTTGCCAGATATCACCCTGAGCGGCTATCTTCTGGTGCTGCATGGGTTAACAACAGCCACTGCTAGTGAGTTGTGCCACTCACCTGCTTCCTTTTGCCCTCTCTGTCATTCACACACAATGTACTATTGCTCTCCCACAATGCATTGCTTTCTGCGAACAGATGGTGGAGATACTGTAATTCTTCTACTTCTCCATAATTTATCTGCTCTTACTTGTCATTCAGTAGCACCCCATGCCCTCTCCCCCATTCAGACACCTCATACCACTATTCTCCCACTGAAAAACAAGAAGCAAAACACAAAAAGCTTTGGGACGTTGAACGAAGCAGTGACCTTGTTGGATCAAATGCCTCCATCCCTAGCAATATGAAAACCTCCATCTGTAGCAATATGATACCTGTGTGACCTGTAACCTCCAATTTCTACGGTAATTGGTAACACTTGAATAACATGATTGAAAACTGTATATTCAACTCACGATGACCATAAAAGCCCTGTCCTCTCACAAATCCCCTGGCCCGGATGGTCTACCATACGAATACTACAAATCCTTCCTCCCCTTACTACTCCCGCATATGAGTAAATTATTTAATGCCCTTCTTCAGCAAACCCCAATCCCTGGTGATATGCAGAGATCCTTCCTCACCCTGATCCCTAAGCTGGACAAGGACCCCTCCTTGTGTGCCAGCTACAGGCCCATATCTTTATTGAACTCCAACCTAAAAAATTTCACTAAACTCCTCTCGCTTCGCCTAAACACAGTCCTTCCCTTCCTGGTCCATAAGGACCAGGTGGGCTTTGTCCCTCTCTGTCAAGCAGGGGATAATACGAGAAAAGTAATAGACCTGATTGTTGTGGCTAACAGGGAGGGCACGGAATCCCTGGTTTTGAGTTTGGACGCCGAAAAGGCCTTTGATCGCCTGGGTTGGCCTTTTCTGTTTGCCACTCTCTGCCACATGGGCTTTAAGGGACCTTTCCTACACGTGATGCAACATCTTTACACTAACCCCACGTCACAAGTGAAAACTCCATTTGCCATCTTGTCCCCATTTTCGGTTGCCAATGGCACCCGCCAGGGATGTCCGCTCTTCTCCTTACTATTTGCACTTTGAAATGAAGCATTACTAATTCACTCCTTGTGCCGCTCATCACTCCTTTAGTCTGAGCTCTACTGTACAGGAATTGCAAGATGCTAATACAAAGTCAAATTCAATTAAAGTTTTAGGTAATAAACATATGCAATTAAAGTGTGTGTTGATCCTTCTTTTTAAAAAAAAGAAAAACAATAGAAATAGTCAAAAGCAGAGTTTTATTAAAGGAAATTAAAGTGGATTTGCAGCTTAACCCTAATCCATTGTCCTTTCTCCTAAAGTCACGCTGGCCTGACACAGGGGAGCAGGATCAGGTGACTGGACCAAGCTGAAAATAGATAAGTATATACATATTTTCTTACTCAGATTTAGTGATGAGCCGAACACCCCCGGGTTCGGTTCGCACCAGAACCCGCGAACAGACCGAAAGTTCGCGCGAACATTAGAACCCTATTAAATACAATGGATGCGAACGTTCGGATTCTAAAGTGCTAATTATAACGACTATTATCCATGTTATTGTCCGAAACAGAGTTTGGAAACCCGGGTTCTGCACCAGGGGACATGTATCAATGCAAAAAGAAGTTTTAAAAACGGACGTTTTCCGGGAGCAGTCATTTTAATGATGCATAAAGTGAAAAAAAAAGTCAAATATTCCTTTAAATATTGTACCTGGGGGGTGTCTAAAGTATGCCTGTGAAGTGCCACGTGTTTCCCGTGTTTAGAACTGTCCCTGCACAAAATAACATTTCTAAAGGAAAAAAAGCCATTTAAAACTGCTTGCGGCTTTAATGCAATGTCTGGTCCCGGTAATATGGATGAAAATCTTTAGGAAAAATGGCATAGCTACCCCATCAACCCCCCCCCCCCTACCCCAGCCCATTACCAGCCCCTTTGGGTCTTGTATGGATATTAAGGGGAACCCCGCACACAAAATAAAAAAGCCCCTATATACTCTGAACAGCCGTATACAGGCGGTGCATACAAGACAGGGACTGTAGGTTTGTTCTTATGTAGAATCTGTTTGTAATTTTGAACAGCTGCATTGTTTAAGTGTAGCTCCATGCCAAATTCCTTTTTTTTAGCTTTTTGGAAAACATAGGGAACGGTTATCACCCCTGTCACATTTTTTTTGCTGTCTGTGCCCCTGTTCAGAACATTTCACCTCACTTTGCGTCCCAATGACAACTGTTTTTGAAATGTGGTGTTTGTATTGAAACAAGGATTGGTGATAAAGCATCAGTAGAGAGGAGACACCTTTCTCCCATATTAATTCTTACAGGAGAGAATTTTCCTTCCAAGGGGTAGATTTCCTCTCACTTCCTGTTGTCTTCTTCCGTTTGCAAGTAGTAGTAGTTTGTAAGTTGGATGTTTGAAAGTAGGGACCTTCCGTATATACTCTGCAGAAATTGGCCCCTTAGGTGTTGGTGTTGGCACAACACTGAAAGCACTCACAGTTATTCTTGGTGGGTGCTGGAACGCCCTGCTGTCAAGTATAATATCAGGAATTGTAATAACATATAATTGTTGATCAGTGGTAGTAAAAATTGGGCCTTTGATGGTGGTGCTGGTGCCACAACACTGTAAGGCCTGACAGTTACTCTTGGTGGGCGCAGCAATGGTCCCTGCTGTGAATTATTAGATCAATAATTATAATTGCATGCCCCTGTTGAACAGGGGCTGAAAAACTGGGCCTTTGGTGGTGGTGGTGGTGGTGATGGTGTTGCTGGTGCCACAACACTGTAAGGCCTGACAGTTACTCTTGGTGGGCGCAGCAATGGGCCCTGCTGTGAATTATTAGATCAATAATTATAATTGCATGGCCCTGTTGAACAGGGGCTGAAAAATTGGGCCTTAGGAACTGGTGGCACAACACTGCAACCCCTCACAGATACTGTACTTGGAGCACAGCAATGAGGCCTGTTGCAAAGTATTGCATCAAAAATTTTAATTACACGCCCCTGTTAAACAGGGGCTGAAAAATTGGGCCTTAGCCACTGGTGGCGTCACCCATAAACCAAAATGATCTTCCAAGCTATCATCGTTAATCGTATCATTGAGGAGGAGGAGGAGGATAGCCAGACAACATAACAGCACAGGCACTCAGCATCAGCATCAGTCTTGAAGGGATGTGACATTTTAAAATCAATTAGTCTGTTATATCAGCATCTGGTGTGTGGTAGCTGGTGGTGATCCAAGACTGGTTCATCTTGTTGAAAGTCAGTCGATCAACCGAGTCGGTGGACAGGCGCACCCTGTGATCCATGACAAATCCTCCAGCAGCACTGAATGTGCGTTCTGAAAGAACGCTGGATGCAGGACAGGCCAGTAGCTCAATTGCATACTGTGCAAGCTCTGGCCAGTGATCCATCCTCAAGACCCAGTAAGCCAGAGGATTTTCGGTGGGGAAGGTGTCCAAGTCTGACCTTGCCCCTAGGTATTCCTGCACCATGTATATCAGACGCTGGCGATGGTTGCTGGAACCAATCATACTTTGGGGCTGCGGACTAAAGAATTGTCTGAACGCATCGGTCAGACGGCCACCTTCCCCACCGCTCCTTGTTTGACTGCCCGAAGCCTCAGCAACTCGTTGTCCAGGACCAGGAGTTTGTAACCTCCCAGTCTCTGGGAACGCGTTGCACAGACCTTTCTGCAAGGCCTCCCGGAGTTGTCTCATCCTCTGCTCCCTCTGCGACGGTACGATAAGGTCCGCAACCTTACCCTTGTACCGTGGATCAAGGAGAGTGGCCAGCCAGTAATGGTCCCTCTCCTTGATCCGAAGAATACGAGGATCCTTCCGCAGACTTTGCAGGATCAGGGAGGCCATGCAGCGTAGGTTAGCTGAGGCATTCAGTCCGGAGTCCTCTGGGTCACTAAGGACGACATGATCCGCAGCCACCTCCTCCCAGCCACGTACAAGTCCACTGGTTTCTTGGGACTGTAAATCATCCCTAAAAGACTGCTGCTGATGATGCTGAGTGCCAGCCTCCACCTCCATGCTGACACAATCCTCCTCCTCCTCCTCTTCCTGTGCGATGGGTGGGACAGAAGGAACACTGTCTGGGTAAAGGGGGCCTTGAGAGGCAAGGAAGTCCTCCTCTTCCTGCCTCTGTTCTTCCTCAAGTGCCCTGTCCATTATTCCACGCAGCGTGTGCTCCAACAGGTGGACAAGAGGTACAGTGTCACTGATTCATGCACTGTCACTGCTCACCATCCTCGTGGCCTCCTCAAATGGTGCCAGGACAGTGCATGCATCCCTGATCATGCCCCACTGGCGTGGTGAAAAAAAACAGAGCTCCCCTGACCCTGTCCTGGTGCCGTAGTCGCACAGGTACTCATTGATGGCCCTCTGCTGTGTGTGCAGCCGCTGCAGCATGGCCAACGTTGAGTTCCACCTGGTGGGCATGTCACATATAAGGCGGTTCTTGGGCAGGTTCAACTCCTTTTGAAGCTCAGCCAGGCGAGCACTGGCATTATAAGATCTGCGGAAATGCACACAGACTTTCCTGGTCTGCCTCAGGACATCCTGTAAGCCCGGGTACCTGCCCAAGAACCGCTGCACCACCAGGTTAAGGACGTGAGCCATACAGGGCACATGGGTCAGTTGTCCCTGTCGGAGGGCGGAGAGGAGGTTGGTGCCATTGTCGCAAACCACCATTCCTGGCTTAAGCTGGCGTGGCGTCAACCACCTCTCGGCCTGCCCCTGCAGAGCAGACAGGACCTCTGCCCCAGTGTGGCTCCTGTCCCCCAAACACACCAGCGCAAGCACGGCATGGCATCTTTTTGCCTGCGTACTTGCGTAGCCCCTTGAACACCTACGGAGCACCGCTGGTTCCGAGGACAAACCACAGGAAGAGGCCATGGAGGAAGAAGAAGAGGAGGGGGTGGAGGAGAGAGGTGTGTCACAACCAGTAGTAGCATTTTGGAGGCGTGGGGGTGGAACAACCTCCAACACTACTGCACCTTGTCCTGCATCCTTCCCAGCTGCCAAAAGAGTGACCCAATGGGCCGTGAAAGAAAGGTAACGTCCCTGTCCATGCCTGCTGGACCATGAGTCAGCGGTAATATGCACCTTACCGCTGACCGCCCTGTCCAGCGAGGCCAAGACATTGCCTTCCACATGCCTGTAGAGAGCCGGAATAGCCTTCCGTGCGAAAAAGTGTCGTTTGGGAACCTGCCACTGAGGAACCGCACATTGCACAAACTCACGGAAGGGGGCCGAGTCTACCAACTGAAAAGGCAGCAGTTGAAGCGCTAGCAATTTAGCCAAGCTAGCATTCAACCGCTGGGCATGTGGATGGCTGGGAGTGAACTTCTTTCGATGGTCCAGCAGCTGGGGCAGGGAAATTTGCCTGCTAGAATCGGACGTTGGTGTACTGCTAGCAGAGTGCCCGCAAGTACTTGCCTGTGACACACCTAATTCTACACCTTCATTCCTCTCAGAGCAGGTTTCAGAGAGGAGTGAAGGTATAGTGGGGTTGGAGATCCCAGCTGATGCAGTGCAAGAAGAGGTCAGCTTTGTTCTTTGGTGTGGGTCTTTAAGGTAGGCTTGCCAACGAGCTGCATGGCAGGTCAACATATGTCTGATCAAGCATGTGGTGCCCAAGCGGCTGATGTTTTGGCCACGCGATATACGCTTGAGACATATGTTGCAAACAGCAGCTGTGCGATCTGATGCACTCGCCTCAAAAAAGGCCCACACCAAAGAACTTTTTGAATGACGGGCAGAGGCAGCGCCCTGCACAGGTGGAGCTCTGCAGTGTGATTCCGTCGGTGTGCTGCCCATACGCTGGCCACTCAAGGGCATCCTGCCTCGTTGGAGATGTGCCTCCTCCTCATCCTCCTCCTCCTCCTCTCTCCTATTAGGCACCCACGTGGAGTCAGTGACCTCATCATCCCCCCCTCCTCATCACTGGAGCCAATCTGGCAGTATGCTGCAGCTGCTGGAACATGACTGCCAGATTGCTGTCCTTCTTGAGCATCCCCTCTCTCTGCTCTCACGCTGCTGCCTTCCTCTAGCTGGGTATCATCATCAGATCCTTCCAAACGCTGGGCATCCTCCTGGAGCATGTACCCAACACTGTGCTCAAACAGTTCGGGGGACTCCTCAGGAGGAGGGCATGGTGGGTCTAGGGAAGGATTGACTAATGAAGATAATGATACCAAAGAAGAGGACGCTTTGGCAGCTGCTTTGCCACTACCCTGAGCCTGGGTGAGAGAGGATGAGGAGGATGAGGTGGGCTTGGTCATCCACTCTACCAAGTCTTCGGCATGATGTGGCTCAACATGTCCAGCTGCCGAAAACAAGGACAAGCGTGTCCCATGGCCATGTGCTGATGACAATGCACCGCGTACACGACCAGCACTGTTGCCCCCAGACACAGAGCCTGCTTGCCCTCTTTTTTTGCCTCCTGACTGTCTGCCTCTCCTTGGTTGCCTTCCAGACATTTTAATGGATGGCCTGCAGGGAGATGGGAAAAACAGCAATAAGGGCTACCTTCAGGTGTATATTGTGCAGGAGGCTTAGCAACAATGACACTGACACTGTCCCCTGCCTATCCTTCTCTGTCCCTCAACTCAAGGATTGAAAATATGGTTCAGCAAAATAGTTTTAGAACACAATAGCACACTGACACTTTCCCTCACTGTAGCTCTCTGTCCCTCAACTCAAGGATTGAAAATATGGTTCAGCAAAATAGTTTTAGAACAAAATAGCACACTGTCAGTTTCCCTCACTGTAGCTCTCTGTCCCTCAACTCAAGGATTGAAAATATGGAACAGCAAAATTGATTTAGAACAGAATAGCACACTGTCAGTTTCACTCACTGTACCTCTCTGTCCCTCAACTCAAGGATTGAAAATATGGTTCAGCAAAATAGTTTTAGAACACAATAGCACACTGACACTTTCCCTCACTGTAGCTCTCTGTCCCTCAACTCAAGGATTGAAAATATGGAACAGCAAAATTGATTTAGAACAGAATAGCACACTGTCAGTTTCACTCACTGTACCTCTCTGTCCCTCAACTCAAGGATTGAAAATATGGTTCAGCAAAATAGTTTTAGAACACAATAGCACACTGACACTTTCCCTCACTGTAGCTCTCTGTCCCTCAACTCAAGGATTGAAAATATGGTTCAGCAAAATAGTTTTAGAACAGAATAGCACACTGTCAGTTTCCCTCACTGTAGCTCTCTGTCCCTCAACTCAAGGATTGAAAATATGGAACAGCAAAATTGATTTAGAACAGAATAGCACACTGTCAGTTTCACTCACTGTACCTCTCTGTCCCTCAACTCAAGGATTGAAAATATGGTTCAGCAAAATAGTTTTATAACACAATAGCACACTGACACTTTCCCTCACTGTAGCTCTCTGTCCCTCAACTCAAGGATTGAAAATATGGTTCAGCAAAATAGTTTTAGAACAGAATAGCACACTGTCAGTTTCCCTCACTGTAGCTCTCTGTCCCTCAACTGAAGGATTGAAAATATGGTTCAGCAAAATAGTTTTAGAACACAATAGCACACTGACACTTTCCCTCACTGTAGCTCTCTGTCCCTCAACTCAAGGATTGAAAATATGGTTCAGCAAAATAGTTTTAGAACAGAATAGCACACTGTCAGTTTCCCTCACTGTAGCTCTCTGTCCCTCAACTCAAGGATTGAAAATATGGAACAGCAAAATTGATTTAGAACAGAATAGCACACTGTCAGTTTCACTCACTGTACCTCTCTGTCCCTCAACTCAAGGATTGAAAATATGGTTCAGCAAAATAGTTTTAGAACACAATAGCACACTGACACTTCCCCTCACTGTAGCTCTCTGTCCCTCAACTCAAGGATTGAACATATGGTTCAGCAAAATAGTTATAGAACAGAATAGCACACTGTCAGTTTCCCTCACTGTAGCTCTCTGTCCCTCAACTCAAGGATTGAAAATATGGAACAGCAAAATTGATTTAGAACAGAATAGCACACTGTCAGTTTCACTCACTGTACCTCTCTGTCCCTCAACTCAAGGATTGAAAATATGGTTCAGCAAAATAGTTTTAGAACACAATAGCACACTGACACTTTCCCTCACTGTAGCTCTCTGTCCCTCAACTCAAGGATTGAAAATATGGTTCAGCAAAATAGTTTTAGAACAGAATAGCACACTGTCAGTTTCCCTCACTGTAGCTCTCTGTCCCTCAACTCAAGGATTGAAAATATGGAACAGCAAAATTGATTTAGAACAGAATAGCACACTGTCAGTTTCACTCACTGTACCTCTCTGTCCCTCAACTCAAGGATTGAAAATATGGTTCAGCAAAATAGTTTTAGAACACAATAGCACACTGACAGTTTCCCTCACTGTAGCTCTCTGTCCCTCAACTCAAGGATTGAAAATATGGTTCAGCAAAATAGTTTTAGAACAGAATAGCACACTGTCAGTTTCCCTCACTGTAGCTCTCTGTCCCTCAACTCAAGGATTGAAAATATGGTTCAGCAAAATAGTTTTAGAACACAATAGCACACTGACACTTTCCCTCACTGTAGCTCTCTGTCCCTCAACTCAAGGATTGAAAATATGGTTCAGCAAAATAGTTTTAGAACAGAATAGCACACTGTCAGTTTCCCTCACTGTAGCTCTCTGTCCCTCAACTCAAGGATTGAAAATATGGAACAGCAAAATTGATTTAGAACAGAATAGCACACTGTCAGTTTCACTCACTGTACCTCTCTGTCCCTCAACTCAAGGATTGAAAATATGGTTCAGCAAAATAGTTTTAGAACACAATAGCACACTGACACTTTCCCTCACTGTAGCTCTCTGTCCCTCAACTCAAGGATTGAAAATATGGTTCAGCAAAATAGTTTTAGAACAAAATAGCACACTGTCAGTTTCCCTCACTGTAGCTCTCTGTCCCTCAACTCAAGGATTGAAAATATGGAACAGCAAAATTGATTTAGAACAGAATAGCACACTGTCAGTTTCACTCACTGTACCTCTCTGTCCCTCAACTCAAGGATTGAAAATATGGTTCAGCAAAATAGTTTTAGAACACAATAGCACACTGACACTTTCCCTCACTGTAGCTCTCTGTCCCTCAACTCAAGGATTGAAAATATGGTTCAGCAAAATAGTTTTAGAACAGAATAGCACACTGTCAGTTTCCCTCACTGTAGCTCTCTGTCCCTCAACTCAAGGATTGAAAATATGGAACAGCAAAATTGATTTAGAACAGAATAGCACACTGTCAGTTTCATTCACTGTACCTCTCTGTCCCTCAACTCAAGGATTGAAAATATGGTTCAGCAAAATAGTTTTATAACACAATAGCACACTGACACTTTCCCTCACTGTAGCTCTCTGTCCCTCAACTCAAGGATTGAAAATATGGTTCAGCAAAATAGTTTTAGAACAGAATAGCACACTGTCAGTTTCCCTCACTGTAGCTCTCTGTCCCTCAACTCAAGGATTGAAAATATGGTTCAGCAAAATAGTTTTAGAACACAATAGCACACTGACACTTTCCCTCACTGTAGCTCTCTGTCCCTCAACTCAAGGATTGAAAATATGATTCAGCAAAATAGTTTTAGAACAGAATAGCACACTGTCAGTTTCCCTCACTGTAGCTCTCTGTCCCTCAACTCAAGGATTGAAAATATGGAACAGCAAAATTGATTTAGAACAGAATAGCACACTGTCAGTTTCACTCACTGTACCTCTCTGTCCCTCAACTCAAGGATTGAAAATATGGTTCAGCAAAATAGTTTTAGAACACAATAGCACACTGACACTTCCCCTCACTGTAGCTCTCTGTCCCTCATGTCAAGGATTGAACATATGGTTCAGCAAAATAGTTTTAGAACAGAATAGCACACTGTCAGTTTCCCTCACTGTAGCTCTCTGTCCCTCAACTCAAGGATTGAAAATATGGAACAGCAAAATTGATTTAGAACAGAATAGCACACTGTCAGTTTCACTCACTGTACCTCTCTGTCCCTCAACTCAAGGATTGAAAATATGGTTCAGCAAAATAGTTTTAGAACACAATAGCACACTGACACTTTCCCTCACTGTAGCTCTCTGTCCCTCAACTCAAGGATTGAAAATATGTTTCAGCAAAATAGTTTTAGAACAGAATAGCACACTGTCAGTTTCCCTCACTGTAGCTCTCTGTCCCTCAACTCAAGGATTGAAAATATGGAACAGCAAAATTGATTTAGAACAGAATAGCACACTGTCAGTTTCACTCACTGTACCTCTCTGTCCCTCAACTCAAGGATTGAAAATATGGTTCAGCAAAATAGTTTTAGAACACAATAGCACACTGACAGTTTCCCTCACTGTAGCTCTCTGTCCCTCAACTCAAGGATTGAAAATATGGTTCAGCAAAATAGTTTTAGAACAGAATAGCACACTGTCAGTTTCCCTCACTGTAGCTCTCTGTCCCTCAACTCAAGGATTGAAAATATGGTTCAGCAAAATAGTTTTAGAACAGAATAGCACACTGTCAGTTTCCCTCACTGTAGCTCTCTGTCCCTCAACTCAAGGATTGAAAATATGGAACAGCAAAATTGATTTAGAACAGAATAGCACACTGTCAGTTTCACTCACTGTACCTCTCTGTCCCTCAACTCAAGGATTGAAAATATGGTTCAGCAAAATAGTTTTAGAACACAATAGCACACTGACACTTTCCCTCACTGTAGCTCTCTGTCCCTCAACTCAAGGATTGAAAATATGGTTCAGAAAAATAGTTTTAGAACAGAATAGCACACTGTCAGTTTCCCTCACTGTAGCTCTCTGTCCCTCAACTCAAGGATTGAAAATATGGAACAGCAAAATTGATTTAGAACAGAATAGCACACTGTCAGTTTCACTCACTGTACCTCTCTGTCCCTCAACTCAAGGATTGAAAATATGGTTCAGCAAAATAGTTTTAGAACACAATAGCACACTGACACTTTCCCTCACTGTAGCTCTCTGTCCCTCAACTCAAGGATTGAAAATATGGTTCAGCAAAATAGTTTTAGAACACAATAGCACACTGACACTTTCCCTCACTGTAGCTCTCTGTCCCTCAACTCAAGGATTGAAAATATGGTTCAGCAAAATAGTTTTAGAACAGAATAGCACACTGTCAGTTTCCCTCACTGTAGCTCTCTGTCCCTCAACTCAAGGATTGAAAATATGGAACAGCAAAATTGATTTAGAACAGAATAGCACACTGTCAGTTTCACTCACTGTACCTCTCTGTCCCTCAACTCAAGGATTGAAAATATGGTTCAGCAAAATAGTTTTAGAACACAATAGCACACTGACACTTTCCCTCACTGTAGCTCTCTGTCCCTCAACTCAAGGATTGAAAATATGGTTCAGCAAAATAGTTTTAGAACAGAATAGCACACTGTCAGTTTTCCTCACTGTAGCTCTCTGTCCCTCAACTCAAGGATTGAAAATATGGAACAGCAAAATTGATTTAGAACAGAATAGCACACTGTCAGTTTCACTCACTGTACCTCTCTGTCCCTCAACTCAAGGATTAAAAATATGGTTCAGCAAAATAGTTTTAGAACACAATAGCACACTGACACTTTCCCTCACTGTAGCTCTCTGTCCCTCAACTCAAGGATTGAAAATATGGTTCAGCAAAATAGTTTTAGAACAGAATAGCACACTGTCAGTTTCCCTCACTGTAGCTCTCTGTCCCTCAACTCAAGGATTGAAAATATGGTTCAGCAAAATAGTTTTAGAACAGAATAGCACACTGTCAGTTTCCCTCACTGTAGCTCTCTGTCCCTCAACTCAAGGATTGAAAATATGGAACAGCAAAATTGATTTAGAACAGAATAGCACACTGTCAGTTTCACTCACTGTACCTCTCTGTCCCTCAACTCAAGGATTGAAAATATGGTTCAGCAAAATAGTTTTAGAACACAATAGCACCCTGACACTTTCCCTCACTGTAGCTCTCTGTCCCTCAACTCAAGGATTGAAAATATGGTTCAGCAAAATAGTTTTAGAACAGAATAGCACACTGTCAGTTTCCCTCACTGTAGCTCTCTGTCCCTCAACTCAAGGATTGAAAATATGGTTCAGCAAAATAGTTTTAGAGCACAATAGCACACTGACACTTTCCCTCATTGTAGCTCTCTGTCCCTCAACTCAAGGATTGAAAATATGGTTCAGCAAAATAGTTTTAGAACAGAATAGCACACTGTCAGTTTCCCTCACTGTAGCTCTCTGTCCCTCAACTCAAGGATTGAAAATATGGAACAGCAAAATTGATTTAGAACAGAATAGCACACTGTCAGTTTCACTCACTGTACCTCTCTGTCCCTCAACTCAAGGATTGAAAATATGGTTCAGCAAAATAGTTTTAGAACACAATAGCACACTGACAATTTCCCTCACTGTAGCTCTCTGTCCCTCAACTCAAGGATTGAAAATATGGTTCAGCAAAATAGTTTTAGAACAGAATAGCACACTGTCAGTTTCCCTCACTGTAGCTCTCTGTCCCTCAACTCAAGGATTGAAAATATGGTTCAGCAAAATAGTTTTAGAACAGAATAGCACACTGTCAGTTTCCCTCACTGTAGCTCTCTGTCCCTCAACTCAAGGATTGAAAATATGGAACAGCAAAATTGATTTAGAACAGAATAGCACACTGTCAGTTTCACTCACCGTACCTCTCTGTCCCTCAACTCAAGGATTGAAAATATGGTTCAGCAAAATAGTTTTAGAACACAATAGCACACTGACACTTTCCCTCACTGTAGCTCTCTGTCCCTCAACTCAAGGATTGAAAATATGGTTCAGCAAAATAGTTTTAGAACAGAATAGTACACTGTCAGTTTCCCTCACTGTAGCTCTCTGTCCCTCAACTCAAGGATTGAAAATATGGAACAGCAAAATTGATTTAGAACAGAATAGCACACTGTCAGTTTCACTCACTGTACCTCTCTGTCCCTCAACTCAAGGATTGAAAATATGGTTCAGCAAAATAGTTTTAGAACACAATAGCACACTGACACTTTCCCTCACTGTAGCTCTCTGTCCCTCAACTCAAGGATTGCAAATATGGTTCAGCAAAATAGTTTTAGAACAGAATAGCACACTGTCAGTTTCCCTCACTGTAGCTCTCTGTCCCTCAACTCAAGGATTGAAAATATGGTTCAGCAAAATAGTTTTAGAACACAATAGCACACTGACACTTTCCCTCACTGTAGCTCTCTGTCCCTCAACTCAAGGATTGAAAATATGGTTCAGCAAAATAGTTTTAGAACAGAATAGCACACTGTCAGTTTCCCCCACTGTACCTCTCTGTCCCTACAAACAAGGATTAGCACAGAATAGCACACTGTCACTGACACTCTCCCTACCTATCCTTATTTGTCCCTAAACACAAGGAATCCAGGATTTGTAAAGGAAAAAAAATGACACTGTCCCTGCCTATGCTTCTCTTTCCCTGCTCCGGAACACACTACACAAGGCCGCCGCGCTGGCGGCCTTTTATAGTGTGGGGCGTGTACTAAACCCCATCAGCAATAATTGGCCACAGGCATCCTGCCTGTGGCCAATCATTGCTCTCCTCGCTGCCGGCGCTGTGATTGGCCAAGCATGCGGGGTCACAGTGCATGCTTGGCCAATCACAGCGCCTGGATGACACTGCGATGGCGTAGTGCATTGTGGGCCGTTCGCGTCACTCGAATTTGGCGCGAACGGCCCAAATCATTCGATCTTCGTCGAACGATCGAACAGCCGATGTTCGAGTCGAACGTATGTTCGACTCGAACACGAAGCTCATCCCTACTCAGATTACTGTATTAAACATAGGTGTTAGGAGGAGGCAGTTTTAAAACTAGTTAGTGTTAAAGTGTTACTAAACTTAGGACCCTGCATTCACCAACTCTGGTCTGCCACAGTACACTGAACACAGAATTGCAATTATTTTTGTAAATATAAACTGATAAATACCTTTTCTCATCAGCAGTATAAGCAGTCTTGTGAATCAGTGTCTGGTTAAAGCTTGTAGGAGTAGTTTTAATTCTACTCTGACTGTTCTATTAAGGTTGCAGGACCCCTGACCCTCTGCCTGGACAGTGCTGATTGGCCTTGTGCCCCTCCAAAGAAAAAAAAAACTTGCTAGCAATACACACACCAAACTGAGCATGTGCAGATTAACCCCAAAGGCTCTGTCTTATCAGAAGATGGATTAAGGACAGTGGAAGAAGGGGAGGAACCGAGAAGACATGATCAAACAGCCTTTTTACACAATGCAGATAAACCCCTTAGGTTCCACAGTGACTATAACAAGCAAGCTTTACAGCATATACAGACTGATTGTACTGTTGTGGGTTTAGTTAACGTTTCAGTTGGAATTCCACTATTGGTCACAGCATACCGTTTTATCCATATAACATCAGCATCATAATAGCAATACAAACAATAGTTATTTTGACAAACCAAAATAAGCTTATTTGAAAAATATTCTTTGCCTTCTGTGCTGTTTGTCTGCTGGTCACCTCCTTCCACAACTTACTGCATTCCCTACATGCTTTACAGCTTCTCCTTTGCTGTTTACTTTCAATTTGTAAGGAATACTTATCCCAGGGTACCTTGCTGCCTTCAATCATAGATTCTTGTAATGACTCCACCTCCTGAAACTCCTCCTCTCAGCACCTCTGTAGTTCAGAAGGCAGGCTCTGTGAAATGTGTGACACAGCAGTGCATAATTTACATCGCTCATTTTGTTTTGTTTTTTGTCTGGAGTTCATTGATGTATACATATACAAAGATCTGTGTATTTTATATACCCCTGAAGTCCAGCTTTAACATATAGAGGGGTTAATTTACTAAAGGCAAATAGATTGTGCACTTTGCAAAGTATAGTTGCACTCGACAAGTACAGTTGCTCCAGAGCTTAGTAAATAAGGCAAAGCTTCCATTTGCAAAGAATATCCAATCACATGCAATGAAAAAAAAAAGAGCTGTATTTTTGCTTGCACATGACTGGATGATGGAAGTCAGTAGAGCTTCTGCTCATTTACTAAGCTGTGGAGCAACTGCTCTTGCAGAGTGCAACTGCACTTTGCAAAGTCTATTTGTCTTTAGTAAATCAACCCCACAGCCTCTAGGAAATACGGAAAATTATGGTGGGGAGGTAGAGATGATTGAAACCTTTAAAGCATATCTAAAGCCAAAAACAAACATGCAATATATTGCAGTTCAGCAGTCCTTAGATGAGGTGGTTGCATACATTATCATGTTTCAGGCTTTTATTTTCTCAAATTTCACCTGGCATTCCTGCAATAACACACTTTCTTGTGAACATGTCTCCCTTTGTTCATTTCAATTAAATGGTGGATTGATGTAGTAGTCACACAGTAAAGATAAGGTTATTTGTGCTTTCACAGAAAGTGACAAGACTCCCACAGAAAAGTGAAAACGAATCCACTATATCTAATGGCTGGTAAGCAATATAGTACATTTTTGTTTTTGTCTTTAGATATGCTTTAATTAAAGTGGATGTAAACCCGAATTTTTTTATTTATTTTTTGCTGTCACAATGTAGAGTATAAGATTTCCTATCATTTGTGCCAGGTCTTGCCACAAAGAGTTAATCCAGCTCTGAGCAATCCTCTTTTATTGTTCAGTGAGATAAAACGGACTTACAGAGAAAAACCTTTGTCCGTTCCGCCCCCTTGCTTTGAGTGACAGGTTATTTACATATCTCGTGCACTAGCTTTAGACAGGCATTATTTTTTAATTCCCACCCCCACTCCTTTTCTGAAGTCATGTGGTTACTTTTCTGGATTTTGACTGGATGTTAGTGATCATAGCAGAAGGAATACACAGGAGAAAATGCATGTTGACAAGGGGAGTGTAGAGGTGGGCGGGGAGTCTACTGACATCACGACTCCACCCACCGAGCTCCAGACAACAGATCCACCCACAGAATCTGCAGTTTTTCAGTTCTTATAACAGACAGAGGGGAGACATTTGACAGATAAGGATACATGCAGGAGGCATGAATATCCTTATAGATCAGCACTATGGCAGTAGTTTAGAAAGGATGAGTGTGGGTTTACATGCACTTTAAATGCATTGAGTGTAAAAAGTTCGGAAGAGAAAATTTAAAAGACAGACCGTGGTTAAGAACACGGGGCACAGCCTCAGACTAGCAATTGGAAAATGTAAGAGTAATCTTACAAAGTATTATTTTTACTGAAAGAGTAGTGGATGCTTATGACAGACTTCCAACAGACTCCAACCTAGGTATCATAAATGAAATTTTAAATCCCCAAATATCCTTCTTGTGGGGAAGTTCCCTTTTCTCCCCTCGGTTTCTGGTACTGCCATCTTGAAAAGTGATGCAGAATATATGCAGACATTCCCCAGGTCTCTTCTAGGTTCCATCTGCACTTGTGAAGGGGGATCTAGTTCATGCACAGATATGCTGCCGGGCTCTGTCCGCTTTCTAGCAGAGAACCACAGTGGATCTGAGCATACACATAATCTGGTACACAGCCTTTGGGATGTGTAACATAGACATTCCAGGAGACAGTGGTGCCTTTATATGTCACCCTCACCTAGCCGATGATTAGGGAAGCAGTTAGCTAAACACAAAAAATTGTATTTAATGTTAATTATTTTCTGTAACTGTGTGAGAGGTTAGAGAGAGAAGACTAGTAAGAGCCTGTTGTACAAATGGTTGAAGATCTTGAGATCCATGCTGCCTTATGGCACTGTAAAGCCTGTTGCTACATGTTTATGCTTCTGTGTAAATCCAGCCTCTCTGAATGATCCATTCATACATATACATGTACCATTTACAAGAAATAATTTAATAATCGAATGCCTTTAAGATGAGAGGTATTTTGTGCCTTTGTGATTGATGAGACTGTGGCAAATAAGCTTCAAAATGCATGGGCACTATCTAGCAGTAAAATGACTAATGAGCCAAGGGAAGCAGATGTTTATGACAAAACAAAGTTTTTTCCAGTGACCCCTAGCTTATAGCTTTAGATTCCTATACCTTAAATTACCATTACCAGCTTAATAATTAGATTTGGTGCAAGGATAGATTGTAAACTTCTTCCCAAATGTGCAAGATTGTGTGTTTCCACAGATGTAAAGGAAAATTTGCATGCCCATGGAAATATATATATATATATATATATATATATATATATATAATAAAAAAAAGCCAGTAAATGCCCTGGTGTTGGAATGCACAACAAATTAGAGAAAACATGTATGTTGCTTGTTCATTTGTGAGTTAAATATCAGCTGAAAAGATCAAATACAGTCAGTGAAAAGCTATTGTTCTCTGGGAAACTTGTTAAGGTTGGGAATGGTCTGTTTAGGCTGTTATTTTGATTTTTATGTAGTCCACTGGCAGTGGCGTAACTAGAGACTTCAGGGCCACGGTGCAAGAAATCATGAAGGGCCCCCCCCCCCCACCGAAAAGCTTAATTCTGATACTTAATTTTTTTACACTGTACAACAAGGGGGGACTTTGTTGTACAAAGAGGGACTGGCCATATCACCAGGGATTTCACATAAATGAAGCAATGCATCAGTTGCTGATCCTATGAAGCAATCATAGGATCAATTAAATCTGACCTGGGGAATGGGATCAGTAACAGTGCTAGTGGGCATGAGGGATGGGATTAGGGTTGCCACCTTTTCTTCAAGCCAAACCCGAACACTTTTGCGCTGCACGGCAATTTTTTTGTACTATGCGCTATAGGATTGTAAAATACCTGGGACACCTTTTGGGTTACCCAAAGAGAGTAGTAATGAGGTGTGCTACAATGAACAGTGGCTGTGGCCAAATTGCATTAACAGTGGGGGGGACTTAAAGGGGCATGGTTAAATAAAATAAAAAGCATTAGTGTACCCATAAAATATGATTCAATTAATAAAAGAAATGTCAGTTAAAATATGAAACTAGCCTACCTAAAAAGTGGACACTGTCAGCCAGTAGGGCAGTGGACGGTGTCAGTAGAGCAGTGGAAGGTGTCAGTAGGGCAGTGAACGGTGTCAGTAGGGCAGTGGACGGTGTCAGTAGGGCAGAGGACGGTGTCAGTAGGGCAGTGGACGGTGTCAGTAGGGCAGAGGACGGTGTCAGTAGGGCAGTGGACGGTGTCAGTAGGGCAGAGGACGGTGTCAGTAGGGCAGAGGACGGTGTCAGTAGGGCAGAGGATGGTGTCAGTAGGGCAGTGGACGGTGTCAGTAGGGCAGAGGACGGTGTCAGTAGGGCAGAGGACGGTGTCAGTAGGGCAGAGGACAGTGTCAGTAGGGCAGATGATGGTGTCAGTAGGGCAGTGAACGGTGTCAGTAGGGCAGTGGACGGTGTCAGCAAAGCAGTGGACGGTGTCACCCGGTGAGAACTGTATATATGGATGGTGTATGGGGGGGGTGGTGAATGATATATATGGATGGTATATGGGGGGGGGGAGAACTGTATTTATGGATGCTGTATGGGGGGGAACTGTATATATGGGGGGGCTGTATACAGACATACCCCACTTTTAAGTACACAATGGAGTTTATTTACTATCGCTGGAAAGTGCAAAATCAGGCTCATTTCTGCATAGAAACCAATGAGCTTCCAGGTTTTATTACCAGGCTTAATTAAACAAGCTGGGGTTAGAAGCTCATTGGTTTCTATGCAGAAGTGAGCCTGATTTTGCACTCTCTAGCGATAATAAATAAACCCCATTGTGTACTTAAAAGTGGGGTATGCCTGTATATGGATGGTGTATGGGTGGGGGAGAGAATTGTATATATGGGGGACTGGATATATGTATGGTGTATGGGGGAAGAACTGTATATGTGTATGGTGTATGGGGGGAGAACTGTATATATGGATGGTGTATGGGGGGTGGAGAACTGTTTATGTGGATGGTGTATGGGGGGGGGGGAATTGTATATACGGGGGTGACTGTATCTATGGATGGTGTATGGGGCGGGGGAGAATTGTATATATGGGGGGGGACTGTATATATGGATGGTGTATAGGGGGGAACTGTATATATGGGGGGGACTGTATATATGGATGGTGTATGGGGGGGAGAGAGAACTGTATATATGGGGGGACTGTATATAAGGATGGTGTATGGGGGGGAGAGAACTGTATATATGGGGGGACTGTATATAAGGATGGTGTATGGAGGGGATGATAAATGTGTGTATGAGGAGTAGATGGAAAACTGGATGGATGGATGGTGTATGAGAGGGGGTGGCAGAACTGTATGGTAGTGTATGGGGGGGGCAAAACCAGAGGAGAGTCTTCGGCAACATGGAGGCTCCGTCTCTGCCTCTGTGTCCCGTCTGCAGCACAAAGAGCGGACAGTGGTGAACCAACAATGTGGGGGGGGGTAGATAGGAAGGCAGCAATTGCAGAATAAAGCGGACCGAACTCGAGACGCACGCGGCGGTGGCGGCACAGCTTCGGCACAGGGAGCCACTGGCGGGTCTGAATAATTTGCCAGAGTCTCAGGCGGGCAGAGACCCTGGCACATGTTTCAAGACCCGTACTGTCCGGGTAAATCCCGGACAGGTGGCAACCCTAAATGGGATCAGTGAAGGGCTGGTGTTGAGGGGGGGTGGCAGTGGTTGTACTTAAGGGGGGGTGGCTGCGGTGGCAGTGGTGGTGCCATCCTCTCCCACCACCACCTTTGCCTCTTACTGATCCCATCCTTATCCCCCATCACCTCTGTTGTAGAAGTAATGGGGGGGATAGGGATGAGATCAGTGGCGGGGGGATTGGATCAGTAAGGAGGCACAGGTGGTGGTGGTGGGAGAGGATGGCACCACCACTGCCACCTCCCTCAAGTACCACCACAGCCACCCCCCCTCAAGAACCACCACAGCCACCCCCCCTCAAGTACCACTACAGCCACCCCCCAAGTACCACCGCAGCCACCCCCCTCAAGTACCACCGCAGCCACCCCCCCAAGTACCACCGCAGCCACCCCCCCAAGTACCACCTCTACCACCCCCCCTCAAGTACCACCTCTACCACCCCCCCCTCAAGCACCAGCGGTGGTACTTGAGGGGGGGTGGTAGTGGTGGTACTTGAGGGGGGGTGGCTGCGATGGTACTTGAGGGGGGGTAGCTGCAGTGGTACTTGAGGGGGGAGGCTGCGGTGGTAATTGAGGGGGGGTGGCTGTGGTGGTACTTGGGGGGTGGCTGCGGTGGTACTTGGGGGGGTGGCTGCGGTGGTACTTGAGGGGAGTGGCAGTGGTGGTGCCATCCTCTCCCACCACCACCTGTGCCTCTTACTGATCCCATCCCCCCACCACTGATCTCATCCCTATCCCCTCCATCACCTCTGTTGTAGAAGTAATGGGGGGATAGGGAGGATGAGATCAGTGGTGGGGGGATGGGATCAGTAAGACGAGGCACAGGTGGTGGAGGTTGGCATAGATTGCTGAGCTGAGCTCTGTCACTTGATTGACTCACCGTCAATCAATCGATTCCCCGGGAATTCCGTTCTGTGGGTCACTCTGACTGAGTCACTGTGTCTGCCTTCTCCCGCCAGGATGAAAATTCTGCCACTCTGCCTTGCCTCATGCTGCCTGGGTAGACACCGGGAAGGTACTCCACGCTGCCATAGAGGGGAAAGCTTCTCTCCACCTTATCTCATTTTTCAGAGTCCGCCCCACATCCCTACATCTCTGTGTCTCTGGATAGGCGGAGGCGGGGGTGGAGGCGGTCCACAATCTCAGTCAGTGAGAGTGAGTGCTGCCTCAGCTGCCCTGCTCTCTGCATTATCTCAGTCTGTCTTCAGTCAGCGGCGGAAGCACGCCCCGCGGCCGAACGAATAGCACGCAGTGCGCGCCGCACACAGTGAGTGACAGTCAGGTGGGCGGCACGGCGGAGTACACGGACGGGTTGCGGGCCCCCCGGACTTGGCGGAATTGCAGGGCCCAGTCGCAACTGCGACTGTTGCGACCCTGAAAATTCCGCCACTGTCCACTGGTACTTGGTTCCATAAAATTCCTAATATTTATTCATTGATAAAGCGACTTTGTAACATTGTAGCACTCTCACATACCCTGAGAGCAGATAGGGATCCCCAGTGGTTGGGTGAGCTAGCATTTTACCTCAGAGTCATACCCTTGGTTATAGTGTAGTGATGTGTCAGATGGGTGTTTATAACTTTTTAGAGTGAATGTGAAGTTTCTTGGCTCTGTTCAAACTCCTGGGAAGGGAGTTAGGATACATGACACCCATCAGATGTGGCAAACTCCAAAAATGGGACATTACTTACAGCATTTACAGGCAGAGAACCTGCAAGCCAGCTCGGAATCATGTGACTCAAGCACCTGGCTACAAAGTATTTTGAGTTCCAGCTACTGCTCCCTAGGGAGAGGGCACCAGACAAGTCAAGAACCAAGCTTCTCCAGTACCCCACTTAATGTAAAGTTTCTCCATGGTGTTTCAGTCCCCTTAATTAGCATCTCAGGCTCAAACCCAGGTATTTTTCCAAACACATGGTACAGGATACTAGGATACAGGCCCCAGAGATTACATCTTAAAAACACAATTCCTTCCCCCAGGAATGGGGTCCAGGGGAAGTATGACTTTCAAAAGGTCATACCCAAATAATATACCCCCTGCCAGCCTTCACCATTGGCAATAAACCTCCTAGTGGTTGGATGAGGAGACATAAATATTCATAACACAGCATTATCTGTGTGCTCTAATGCTGACATGATGATCAATGACTTTGTTCATAAACCAAACCATTCTTCACCAGTGCTGGTGATGTTCCCAATTTCATCAGATGGTGAAAATTTGCCAAACGTCCAGATTTATTTTCAAAATGAAGTGACATCTCACTATATAACTCATCAATAGTGCTTAATTGTATTCTCTTCTAAAGTATACCGAAGCGATACTCTTGGGGGGGATTCAATTGTATATTGTTTTATTCAGCTAAAGATGTGCTTACTGTTTATTAGGGACAAGCCCGATGTTCAAATCGAACATCAGGTGTTCGCCTGTTTTCCGAATAGCGAACAATTTGCGGTGTTCGCGGCAAATTCGAAAGCCGCGGAACACCCTTTAAAAGTCTATGGGAGAAATCAAAAGTGCTAATTTTAAAGGCTTATATGCATGGTATTGTCCTAAAAAGTGCCCACCGCGTCACTGAGGTGCCGATGCGCGTGCCTGGCGGTGGCGATGTCCGACAGGTACCCGCGATTGGCCGTTACACAGCCAAGGACATGGATCTCTGTGTGTAAACACAGAGATCCACGTCCTGTCATGTAGAGGAGACCGATGCTGTGTCCCTTGTACATAGGGACACAGATCGGTCACCTCCCCCAGTCAATCCCCTCCCCCCACAGTAAGAATCACTCCTAGGGAACACATTTAACCCGTTCCTCGTCCCCTAGTGTTAACCCCTTCCCTGCCAGTCACATTTATACAGTAATCAGTGCATATTTATAGCACTGTTCGCTGTATAAATGTGAATGGTCCCAAAAATGTGTCAAAAGTGTCCGATCAAAAATCGAAGATAATGGCCATTACTAGTAAAAAATAATAATAATTAAAAAAAATCATTATTCTATCCCCTATTTTGTAGGCGCTATAAATTTTGCGCAAACCAATCACTATACGCTTATTGCGATTTTTTTTTTTTACCAAAAATATGTAATACCACCAAAAGAAAGCTCTATTTGTGGGAAAAAAAGGACGTCAATTTAGTTTGGGAGCCACGTCGCACGACCGCGCAATTTTCATTCAAAGCTTGACAGTGCCGAAAGCTGAAATTTCGCCAGGGCAGGAAGGGGGTATATGTGCCCAGTAAGCAAGTGGTTAAAATCACTGCTCCCAAAAAAACGGCTGTTTTTAAAACTTTTTTTGCATTGATACATGTCCTCTGGGGCAGGACCCAGGTCCCTAAACACTTTGTATGACAATACCATGCATATTAGCTTTTATAATTAGCACTTTTGATTTTTCATGTTCGTGTCCCATAGACTTTAACGGTGTTCGCGTGTTCGAACCGAACCGGGGGCCGGGGGGGGGGGTGTTCGGCTCATCCTTACTGTTTATACACATATATTTACATTACATTTATGTATAGCTTTTGATAAGTGTTTGTTTATTCATTCAGCAGCTATGACATCACACCTTTTCCCAAAGAAGCCTCTCAGCAAAACATGTTGAATAAAGAGCGTGGAAACAGCAATGTAACTCAAAAAGTTGTGTCCTTTAATTTTCAATGGACGCTGATGTACTGTATGAAGTTTTTTTTATCTTTTTCTAAGTGATTTAATAAATACTCTCTTTTAACTGATTGTACCATATGGAATTGTATTAAACACACCTCTAAAGTCCTGTATCGCCTACCTAGTGTTCTTTGTATCCGTATTTAGGGAATGTTGGTGCCATAAGTTGAATGTGGTTAATCCTGGACTTGATCACATACTTTACCATATACTCTAGTCTAGAGTGTATGTGAACTAAACACAGGAGTTGTATATCTAAGCTGTGACCATGCTTATATAAAATACACAACGACCAAGTTCTTGCTTTCATTTAGATGTGTACTTATTAAACTGAGATATAACCACTAAGATTTTATCAATGACATCGCCATGAAGAAAGCATTTTACTAAACAGCTAATTTAAGAGAAAAACTCAAAATTCAGTTACATATGCGGATACACATTTAACCACTTCAACCCCGAAAGATTTGGCTGCTCAATCACCAGGCCATTTTTTTGCTATACGGCACTGTGTCGCTTTAACTTACAATTGCACGGTCGTGCGACGCTGTACCCAAACAAAATTTACATCCTTTTTTCCCACAAATAGAGATTTCTTTTGGTGGTATTTAATCACCTCTGCGGTTTTTATTTTTTGCGCTATAGACAAAAAATTAGCGTAAATTTTGAAAAAAACACAATATTCTGTACTTTTTTCTATAATAAATATCCCCAATTTTTTTTAACAAAAGCTATTTTTTTTCTCAGTTTAGGCCGATATGTATTCTTCTACATATTTTTGGTAGTAAAAATCGCAATAAGCGTATATTGATTGATTTGCATAAAAGTTATCGCAAAATAGGGGAAAGATTTATAGCATTTTTATTATTATTATTTTTTTTACTAGTAATGGCGGTGATCTGCAATTTTTATTAGGACTACGACATTATGGTGGACAGATCGGACACTTTTGACACATTTTTGGGAAAATTATATAGCGATCAGTGCTATAAAAATGCACTGATTACTGTGTAAATGACACTGGCAGGGAAGGGGTTAACACTAGGGGGCAATCAAGGGGTTAACTGTGTTCCCTAGTGTGTGTTTCTAATTATGAGGGGATGGAAGTGACTGGAGGAAAGGACAGATCGTGGTTCCTAGCCATGCCTCTCCTCTTCTCACAGAACAGGGATTTGTGTGTTTACACACACGTCCCTGATCTGCCTCTTGTGCCTGTGATCGCGCATAGCCGGCGGTCATCGTGACTGCCGGCCAGGTGCATTGGCACCCCCGCAGTGCAGCGGGTGCGCGCCTACTATCCCGCTTAAAAGGACCGACGTACAGCTATGACGGTTTGGGGGATCATGCCGACCTGCCGCAGTATAATGACGGTGGCTGGTCGGCAAGTAGTGGTTAAATAAATTTATTAAAAAAAATGCACAAATGCTGCATTTAAAAAAAATTACATCTGTTCTAAATTGGGAAATTTTTAACAAAAACTTGAAATTGCTCAGAAATAAAATTATGATGATAAAGCACATTGTAAATGCATAGTTTTCCTTTTGTTGTACTCCCACCCTTCCTCCAAATACTTTGCAGCCATATGCAGCATATTTGATCAAGTATAGTTATATAGTTAGTCATGTTGAAAAAAGGCACAAGTACATCTACTGTAGATCAACCAATAGAAATAAAATGAAATAAGTAGAAAGCTGTTTATACACAATCCTATACCCAAAGTTAATCCAGAGGAAAGCAAAAACAAAAACCCCATGATGCATACTCCAATTTTCTTTGGCGGCAATCGGCAATCGAATATTCCCTTGATCAACTTTGTTCTCTTATGTTATAAATGTTAATATACATTTATTATTTGTGCATTTAAGAATTGATCCAGCTCTTTTTTTAAATAATGTACTGAGCTGGCAAAAAATTGTTCTGGAGGGAGTTTATTCAAATTTTTACAGAAGAAGCCTTTTCGTATGTGGTGGTTAACCTCCCTGGCGGTATGATTATTTCAGATTTTAGGTGCTGAAAGCGGTACCATTATTTTGCATGGAAATTTGGCGTTTTACATTGTAGGCCTGTAATTCTTAGGAATAACTCACCTAAATCTGTCCAAACCAGAGTCTAGTAGACATCTCGGGTATGGTAAAGTTTAAAACACAAAATCATAAATTATAATATAATACATAATAACAAATAATAATTTAATAATAATAATACTTTTTATTCAATACATTTTAGTAAATAATATAATCAAAAACACTGATTTTTTTTTTGCTCAAACAAGGGTGCAATATTAGAAGTCATATTGCATCAGTAAACATCTCGGGTATGGAAAATTTTAAAACAAGGTACAGCACAAAGTCCAACGTCACAATCGGGACAATAGAAACAGGTTTCTTTTCGGATTTTCCTTCCGGAGTCGTCATGCTTGGAGCAGCAAACCACACACATCCTTGTGGGTGCTGTCTTCTTTTCAGTTGGTGGAATGTGGTCCATAAAGTGACGACCAGTCAGGCGTTCCGGGTTCACAACGCCAGCTGCCCTACGTCGAGATCTGTTTACAGCCGTTGGCGTCTGGTGCTTCAGAAATATGAGTTTGGCAACCTTCCACACAAAGTCTGCATGAATCATAGGCCTGTCACTCTTTTTTTTCAGAAGAATGAATGCATTCCACAGGCACTGTTCCAGAAGATGTCTGAAGATTTTTTTATAATATTTTTTTTGTTGCTTCCTCATGGCTGGATAAAAGGTCATGGCCTGGTCAGCCCTGTCCACACCTCCCATGGTATGGTTGCAATCCAACACGACCTGTGGCTTCATTACATCTTTTTCACCTTTGGTATGTACCATTACAGTAGAGGTGTTGTGAATGGTACTCATAAGGCACATGTTTTTTTTGTCCTGCCATCTCATTGCCATAATTTTTCCTTTCTGCCAGGCAACTATTTCTCCGGCCCCAAGCTTTTTATTGGCAAAGGTTGGCAACATGTCACGCCGGTTAGGAATAACGGTCCCATAGGCATCCGTCTTGTTCAAAAGAAGGAATTCATAGAGTTCTGGGGACGTATAAAAATTGTCTGTGGTGACACAGTAGCCCTGGTTCAGCAATGGCTCAATCAAAGAAAGAACCAAAGTGGTTGCCATTCCAAAACTGCTGAATCGATCGCTGAATTTGGTCCCTTTCCCGGTGTACAGGACTGAATTCCAGATGTACCCAGAGCTGGATTCACACAGCATAAATGACTTCATGCCAAAACGAGCTTGCTTTGATGCGATAAACTGTATCCAGCTAAGTCTACCTTTGTAGGCCATAAGACTTTCATCAATACTTATATCTCTGTCCGGCACATAGGTCTGCTGGAAATTATTCAAAATTAGTTGGTAAATCTCCCAAATTTTATTCAGTTTTGGAGCTAGGTGAGAACTCTCATCAAAGTCTTCATTATTTACAAAGTGCAAATATTTAATTATGAGCGAAAATTTGTATTCTGACATAACGGTGCCAAAAAAGGAGTGGCCAGCAATTTGTTGGTTGTCCAGTACTATTTCTGCAGGGGTTTCCCCACCACTCCCTGAAGTATTATAAGGCCCAGAAACTTCCAGATGTCCTCTTTGGTTACTGGTTCCCATTTTCTGGTCCTTGAAAAGTGCTGATGGGTAGCAGCTTGTTGCTCCTGGTAGCGATTAGTCTCTATAACAATTTTGGCAATAACTTCATCAGTCAAAAAGAGCTCAAGGTATGCCAAGGGGTTATCGTCCTCAACATCCACTTTGATCCCAGGTGCTCCTGTAAACGGAAGTCTTGGGGGCACTACGTGCTCCGTACCGCAATCAATCGAGCACCAAGTCCGCACATCGCTGGGCACAGTCGCAGGATCGTCGCTAAAATTGCTTTCTGCGTCTGATGACGAACTTCCCCACGAGTCGCTGTCACTCAATTCCTCTGCAAGCGATTCTGTATCGCTGTCACTGTTTTCCAGCAGGTCATATAGCAATTTTGAGGTGGAGGCACACTTTTTTGATGCCATGGTCGCTGTGCAGTTTACAGACACAAAGTACAGTAAAACTGCAGACAAGGGCACTGGAGAAAGCACTGGGGGGAAATCTAAGGTCACTTTATTTTATTTTGTATTGTAATCCAATAGGATTACATTATATCAGTGTGTTTGTGCTTTATACTTTTTGAATTTACCGCCGGTTCTGCCCCCCTGCGCTCGCAGGGAAGGGAATCAGGGGAACACAGTGCATCGGGCGGAAGATCCGGCCGCCGTACACTGCGGAAATACATTGCGGGATCCCGGGGACAAGGTAAGTAACCTCTTCCAGGATCCAGCGAGGCAATCCAGAGTGTGGCTCGGGGTTACCGCTTTAGGTACTGAAATCTCACCCCGAGCCACACTCGGGAATACCGCCAGGGAAGTTAAATCTCATTTCCTCCAGACATAAAGAGTGGCCCCTTCTTCTCTGTAGTGGCATGAAAAGGAATAACTCAACACCAAGTTCACTATATGTACCACTTACATATTCATACATGTTGATCATATTCCCCCTTAATCTCCTTTTTTCAAGAGAGAATAAATTCAGTTCAGCTAATCTTTCCTCATAGCTGAGCTCCTCCATGCCTCTTATGAGTTTGGTTGCACTTCTCTGTTCTTTCTCCAGTTCTCTGATATACTTTTTGTGACCAGGAGCCCAAAACTGAAGTGTATAATCCGGATGCGATCTTACTAGTCCTTTGTAGAAGGGCAAAATGCTGTCTATCTCTCTGGAGTTTATATCTCTTTTAACACAAGAATGTGTTATTGCTAGCTTTAGAAACTTCAACTTGGCATTGCATGCTATTTTTACGTTTATGATCTATTGTTCTCCTCCTACAATGTATGATGCATGCATATTTTTAGCCCCCAAATGCATAACTTTACATTTACCAACATTAAATCCCATTTGCCACATAATTGCTCAATTAAATAGTGCATTTAGGTTGGCTTGTAGGCTGGAGACATTCTGTTGCTGAAAATATACCTATTCACCAAAAGTTTGTTTTTTGGCTCTCATTGCTAATATACAGGGGTTGACTTAATAAAGTGCAAAATCTGGTGCAGCTCTGCATTTTAGCCTAACGTCAGATTGTTCAACTAAGCTTTGACAATAAAACCTGGAAGCTGATTGGTTTCTATGCAGAGCTGCACCAGATTTTTCAAGCTCCAGTTTTAGTAAATCGACCCCACAGAGACAAAACTCTTGTGTTTTTTCCCTTTAGTAACCTCTTTCCTCTAGAAGGGAACTATGATATTTATAATATTTTTTATATGCATGTAACAAAAGTCAGCTTGATGTTAAAGGAGAAGTATACCCAAGGCTTGTTTGGCTGTACTTCTCCAATGGATCACAGGAGTGCAATTTGTTTTGAAGTCTGTTCTCTGCTGATGTCACCAATGTCAGTCCAGGCACTGCATCATTCCGACCATGGAATCTGGATCTGCCAGTTGCCTGGACTAACACCCTGCTCAGCCTCTCAGCGAACCACTGGGAGACTGAGACGGCCGCTCCACCCCCTCCACAGCTCAGCACTCCAGTGAGCAAGGAGGTAGAAGAGCAAAGAGCTGTGACTGACAGTCTACAGCTCTCTGCTCACGGAGCTGTGAAAACCGAGCAATCGGCTGTGTTTGATCACTTAGTTCTCAATGTAGAGGCAGCGGGGACAGATGCAGCATTGGACCCATGCTGCATCCACCTAGGTAAGTATTAATGAGAAAAAATTCCTTTACTTCAATTTTAATAATAGTTTCAATTTGTGGTACTCTTTACACTGAAGCATCGTTGCTGTAAATAAATTGTAAATATAAATGTATATGATATGGCGTATTTGCGTTTAACCTTCTACAAGTAGTGCTTCATAATTTTTTGCCTTGCTAAGTTTAGCTCGCTGCATGTCTGCCGAACATGGTGAAAATTCAAATAACCAACCATATTGTACTCTCTTGCTATCTTCTATCTCAGTACTACATGGGTATAAACATGAACCATTTGGCAAGGAGAACAGTTCCTATAAATGTATTTCATTTGTCTACTTAGCGGTTTGTTTTTGCAGTCAGTAGACTAGTCTAAATGCTAATGAAGTTGCCTTGCCAGCTAAGCTTATCAAACAGATAGTCTGGGGGTAGGGGCATTAAGAAGGGAGTTAGGTATATGGTAGACATGTGCACACTGAAATATTTCGTTTCGGAATTTCGTTTTCGTCCGAAAAATAAATGTATTTAGTTACTCCCGAAATTCGTTTTCATTTATCTTGTTTTGTTAAAAAATGCATTCATCCGAAAAACCGAATTAATTAAGGTTGAATCTGTCATTGTAGGCTTATGGTGTCTGTCGAATGTTCTAAGAAGATTCGACGGAGCAACTAAACTTGACATTTGTATGTTTTTCGCTGCTTCGTCGAATCTTCGTCGTTCATGTCGAATGGTCTACCCCAACACTGTCTATATAATGTCAAATCTTTTCTCTCTTTGTCGAATATTTCCTTTCTATGTAGAATAATCTTGGACTAATAGAGTTAAGGTTAGGCACATTCGACCACAGGTTCGATAGACACAGATCGCTATTGTCAACGTCATGTCGAATCTCCTATCTATCTATATCGAACTGTTGTAGCAACGAAAACGAAAATAAAGCATTTTTTTATGTCCGATCTTTTGGATTTCGGATTCTGCGTGTTCGTTTTCGTTTGTTAAAACGATAACGAAAATACCCAAAATTCGGACGAAAATGCATTCGAACTAAAACGAATGCACATGTTTAGTGCACACTGAAATATTCTGTTTCGGAATTTCGTTTTCGTTCGAAAAATACATTTATTTAGTTACTCCCGAAATTAGTTTTTATTTATTTTGCTTCGTTAAGAAAATGCATTCGTCCGAAAATCAGAATTAATTAAGGTCGAATCTATCATTGAAGGCTTATGGTGTCCGTCGAATGTTCCAAGAGGATTTGACGGAGCAGCTAAACTGTACGACGCCGCAATCGTACATTTCTGGTTGAATGATCCGCTTACAAGCTATAGAATAATTCTAATGTTGTATGACACTAGTAATAATTATATTTATAAATTATTATTACTAGTCAACCAACATTCAAATTCTTCTATAGCCTATGGGCCGAGCATTTGACAGGAAATGTACGATTGTGGCGTCGTACAGTTTAGCTGCTTGTCGAATCTTCTTAGAACTTTCGACAGACACCATAAGCCTTCAATGACAGATTCAACGTTTGTATGTTTTTCGCTGCTTGGTCGAACCTTCATCGTTCATGTCGAATGGTCTACCCCAACACTGTCTCTATAATGTCAAATCTTTTCTCTCTATGTCGAATCTTTCCTCTCTATGTAGAATAATCTTGGACTAATAGAGTTAAGGTTAGGCACATTTGACCACAGATTCGATAGACACAAATCGCTATTGTCAGCGTCATGTCGAATCTCCTATCTGTATCGAACTGTTGTAGCAACAAAAACGAAAATAAAGCATTTTTTTATGTCGGATAACAAAAATACCCGAAATTCGGACGAAAATGCATTTGGACGAAAGTGAATGCACATGTCTAGTATATGGCAGTAAGTGGAATTTCAGGGGGATTGTGGTCCAACAGGAAACAAAGGCATAGCCATTTGCTAGTGAGGAGAACAAGAAAGCTGCAGAAGATGTAAACAAATAAGCGGTATCCATGTGCTGTGACCAAGATGAAGACTCCATCTTGCCCATCTAAAAATCCATGAATCAACCATTGGAAATGATTAAAGCCTCTGATTTAGAGCTAAGTAATAATTATGTGTGTTGTGAATGAATTAATACTTTGTTGATGGGTAAACTTGGGGTTAATAGATAGCTTTGGATTTACTGCATTTGTGTGTTTGAGTAGCTAATTCACTGTTTTCTCTGTACATGTTAACTTATTTTACTATCTGTACTATCCGAAGCCACATCGGAGATATGTGAACCGGCTCCATAGAGAGCCGGTCACAATCTCTTGCTATTGCGAATTGGATGTGGAGATTCCACATCCAATTCGCAATAGTGTGAACCCAGCCTAAAGGGAATCTGTTCTGAGGAAGTATGGCAGCTGCCACTGCTGGCCTATTCTTCCTAATGTGCTAGTTTGCTGGCTGCCATGTTGATCTACCGGTAGTTGTTTTTAGTATTTTCTATGTCGCTTATTCAGACTAGTAATATGCAGATCAAGAGTTTTGACTCCATGTACAGACAACTAACATTTTAAAAGGAGACCAGCAATGGCAGCCTCAATGTTTCTCTCAGTACAGAATGCTTCAAGCTTATAAAATCATAGCAGATGTGCAAGTCTAAAAAGATATGGTGGATGCCCTTTCACAGTCTTTTAAAGACAAGGAAGCTGTAGCCTAGTTACTGCTCTAATTACAATATCTCGACATCCTTCGGAAACAAGAGGCATAATTTCCTGCTCTATACTTAGTTTCCAGCCCCCTCTCATTTCTTTCTGGCTTAAGGATGGACATGGCTCCATGCATACCTGAACAATTTGGAAAAAGCATATATGGCTCCTTATTAGTTGCCTGGCAAGGCTTTCAGCCTCATTAATTAAAAAATTTGTTGCTCACACTGCATTTGTAATCAGTTTAGGAATCAAGAGCTGGCACATTTAAAACAAAAGTCATTTTGTGACATGCTTCTGTTTAAAAATGGTCCTAAGCAATTGAATGGCTAAATTATTCTGTTACCTAGCAACTTTTTAATTTTTTTAAACTATTTTTATTAGCAAAAATAAAATGTGCTTAGAAAGTGGATTATGAACATGTGAGGCTTCAAACTGCTACTGCCTAAGGGGCATTACATGGGCATTTACCCGTTCTTATATCTCATCTTAAAGTGCAAGTTCAGCAATCTCATCTTAAAGTGTAAGTTCAGCAATCTCATCTTAAATTGTAAGTTCTCCTTTTCAGAAAAAATTTAAAAGGTTAACCAACAGTGAACACCCTCCCCTGATCTCTATGAGTGATGTGCTGGTAGTGCCCATGCAGCTGGTGAAGTGGTCTGGGGATTTAAAAATTAATGCTGCTCTCCCTCTTGCAGAACTACTAACTAATGTTTTGTGTTGGCACTGATCAATCAGAATTGCTTTGATCAGTTCTAGACGCACTACACAGAGAAGAGGGAGAAGAACAGGGATTTCACATTCCCAGACCACTGCACTATCTGTGTAGGCACTGACAACTCATCACCCATGAGGGTAGATACAGTGTGGACTGGGGAGAGGGGAAGGTGTACAGTGTTACTTCACCCTTTCAGCCAATTTAAAAGGCCTGCTCACATCATCTAATGGTAACTGCGCCAAAATATGTTTTCACAGCACCTAAAGCTGCAAGGAAAATAGTTTTCATTATAATCGATTAAGCTTTTCACATTGCATTGTATTTTAGTACAGGGCATTACATTTTTGAAAAATCGCATCTTGCATGCAGTTATAGGAAAAAATGCGCTGTAATATAGTGTAGCGCCCCCCCAATATTTGGGGGCGCTTTGTGTAAATGTAAGGGTAGTCTGAGCCAGTAATTGGGCTCAGACCAATTGATTGTTCTGGATTTGCTTCTGCTCTGGGTGTGATACTGCCTGGCAGTAGTGTTCCCTGTCTGCCTGTAGATAGCACTGTGATCACCGGCATAGGTTGAACTACAGGGGGTATCACAACACCGTGGGTGTCCTTTCTCGGCAGCCATACAGTGGGTGTGGTCTACCCGCTGTGCATTCTGGGAGAGGGTACATAAGGGGCAGACGCCATGAATTGGGGTCGGTGTGCGCCTCGTGGCCCTCATGGCACGGGATGCGTGTGTGTGTTCTGGCACCAGGCACCTTTAGCCCGAGGCTACATCGCTGCATGACAGGCCCAGCTCTGATGGCTGAGGCCTATACTTTTCAAAGGGATCCTTAGCTACCCACCTGAGGGAAGCCACGCTTAGGGAAGGAGACCAGGGGAGGATCTGCCCCGGAGGAGACTAGCGACGGTACTGCTGTCTCGGGAGGAGGCCTGGAGCTCACCTAAGGAGGGATCCATCATTACAAGCCCTGCAATACGCCAATCTGGCTTAAAGGTTCTTAACTATTGCTTGGCTGGGAGGTTCGGGACTTTTAACAATCCTGTGGCAGAGGATTCCTGATCGTATTCATAGAAAGATTGATTCGTGCTTTATCCCGGCTGCTAGGACCACTAAACGGGACTATCCGGGTGAGCAATACCCACTCAGGCTTGAGTGGCGACGATTGGGACTTTAGTGTTGCGTGCCTGAACCTTCCCCTGTGTATCTCTTGTTTCCTACTTTCCTCTAAAGTTTTCCACTTCAGCAACGTAAAATAAAGCCTGACTGTTTGGGTTTTACATTGTGTGGACATTGGCCTTTCTAAAGACTTTCTCACACCCTGACAATGTAAGCCTTGGAGGTAGTTTGCAGACCCAACAAAACCAGCAGGTCCCTTAAATGGGGGTGAGTTCTACAATAGTCAATGGTAATGCATCGAAAATTAACTAAAAACACAATGCATATTTTAGTCCTTAATTGCAAAGGAGGTAAAATGCATGTAACAAACTTGTAAAAGAATATTAAATTGTGTTAAATTTTAACACACAACATTAAAAACATTATATATGTTTTTTTAACAAAATCCTTATACTAACATGGCAGTGTACAGCCAGTGAGGTTGCTTGTGGCAAATGGTGGACCAGGCAGGACTGCATTAGGCTTGGATTGGGCAGTGCTGTGAGCTTAGTAAAAATAGCTCATGCAGTTCTACCTTAACAGATTGCTCCTGGTTTGGAAACTTAGAGGAGGTGCAGAGGACAGTGTAAATATGTTTTTGATGAAGAAGATGCGTCACATTTACGTGTTAGATTTACTAAAACTGGAGCAGACGGAATCTGGTACAGCTGTGCATAGCAACCAATCAGCTTCTAACTTCAGCTTGTTCAACTAAGCTTTGACAGTACAACCTAGAAGCTGATTGGTTGCTATAGACCAGATTCTGTGTGCACCAGTTTTAGTAAATCGCCCCTTATAATTTGTAATAGTAAGGGATGCAGTAGGGACAGACTGTAAGGAATCTTTCTTGGGCTTCATCTTGATATTTGGATTTATAGACGTAGATCTCTCCTTTACCTTATTACTTGTAGGGCAGAAAGCACAAGTTTTTATTACATTGTTGTGTAAGTAATAAAACAGTTTGGCACTGTTTATACAGGTGTGCCATTTCTGTGCACCACTGTCATTCCAATACATAACAAATATTTTCTCAAATGAGTAATGAGAGCCAACTAGTTGCAGCTGTACTGGTCAGTCAAAAATACAAATTAATGTTTTTCTACTGGCTGCTCTAATATCCTTGCATAGCACAGCCAATATAAAAATAAATAATTACAGCTCTGCTCATCTAACTTCTGAAGGTAAAGTCAATCTTTGCACAAATTTTCACAGCTGCTGCTTGCTGGGATTGTTGGAAAGCTGTGACGTGAGAGAGATTGCAATAAGGAACTTACAACAGCTACAGTACACAGGTACTGTTAAATGGGGTAGCAAGAAGATAAGCAAGGATTAAATTAATCTGTAAGGCTGAAGTGATTTATATTTTATTACATATAGATTTGATTATGAATTTGTATTTTATATATAGTATAGGATTATTCCCACATGTACCCACACCGTGGAGTTGGTCATGAAGTGGTATAGACAAAATGGCTTACTGAGGTTTGTCATAGCAGTCTGTCCTTGAATTGTCACAGGCAACCTAACAGAAGGGAAAATATGGGAGCGCTACTGCTGTCCTGTTTTCAAGATGAAGACTTTGGGGTTGTCATCCTAATCCTGTCATCACTCCCTAATTAATCACGGATGCTAAACAAGCATGCAGTCTATGATATTTAAAAGTTTGAAACCTAATCCTACATACTTGATTTTGATCAGTGACTCACAAGGTAGCAGACCCAGGATCAGGATGACAGCCCCAGAGCCTACACCTTTAAAGCCAAGTAACTTATGGCAGTTTACATATTAGTAACCTTAGTTTCTGCTTTTAAATATTATTTTAACAAGTAACCTTATTGTATTATTTGTATAGAATGAAAAAAGCAGTACGTTTTTAATAATGGGCAACCATTACGTAAAGTGAGTTTATCATCTAACCATGACTTCTGTAAGTAAGTAAAATAAGCAATATGTAGCTAAAGTAGTAAGTACAGAAGCAAATTCTTTGATAAAGGAGTAGTTATAGATTTATGGTATTTGAAATTTGTTAAAGCATTTGACACAGTTACCCAAGGATAGCTTACATATAAGTTATAGGAGGAACTAAGTGTGGGGCCTGTGTACATAATTGCACATTGCAGCAAACTTACCTCTATGTTTGCGATGTATCAGCAATGACAGCTCTGTCTTCTCTCTCTTCTCTGCTCCACGGTCCCACATGCCATCTTCTCTCCAGCTTTTTTTGAGGTTGGTGCTTTCATCACTCACCACTGGGTAGAAAATGATGAGCAACTACTATACAAGTGTGATAAAGTTGAACCATTCCAGCATTAGTCTCCTCTCTTTAATATCTTAATGATGCCGAAAGTGTACACTGCACTGTGCTCACGTGGCAGGCAATGTGCGTTTAAAGTAAAAAAAAATATATATATATATATATATATATATATATATATATATATATATATATATATATATATATATATATACATATACACACATCAGTAGGACAAAGGAAAATGAATTCATTGGTAGCAAAGATATACAACATCACTGCTACTAAAAATTTGACCATTAGCATTTTTTATGAATTCGATTCCACTTTACAGATTATAGGATTTCAGTCTATGTATGGATAGAAAACTGCCTTGTAAACTGTATTTAGAAAGTGATGATTAATGAGTCATACGCTGAATGATCTAACATTGTTAGTGGTGCTGCAATAAACTTCATATCTTTCATAATCAGATTAAAAAGTAAAGCATGGCCATACACTGTTAGATTTTTTTTCATTCAGCCTGTGCTATACAGTACAGGTGAAGAAATCTCCTGCTGTGCCTATTGTAATCTGACAACTGGCACCAATGGCTATCAGAATACCCAAGCAGAATTTGCATCTGATTGGCTGTTTAGCCCCAAATGTTCCATCTGACTACTTTCATTTTTCAATTGAAGCATGTCAGATAAGAAAGGGTCAACAAGGCCACCCACATAGCAAATTTCAGAAACTGGCCAAAATTTGCATATTTATTGTCCAACCTAATAGTCACAACATGTTCCATGTTAGCTCATACGTTTTGAAGCACAACCGATTGGCCAGAGAGGGAAGTATGTACTCTTTTTCTTTATTTCTTGCTTATCATTGTAATGTTTTTTTACTTGACAGGGTCTCTTTAATGGGCAATTCCAAGCAACAAGTTGGGTAAAGTATGGGCTATATAATTGCCTTATTGCTTTAGTCAGTCAGAAACCGAGGGAAAACTTTTAGTACTGACACTGATAACAGTTTGACTCTTTAAATGAAAGGCAGTATGTTGTCTACAGAGATGTTTGAGAATTACTCTCCAGCATTACACATAGCTCCACAAAAATGTTTTGCAGAGAATAGTCACTGTGTGAATGCCTAGAAAAAAAATATTGAAGCCCTCAACAGGTAGACTGGTAGACTGTATACATGTTGAGTCTTAGAGACACAGGGATTGATGTATTAAGGCAAATAGATGTTCACTTTACAAGGGAAGTTGCACTTTGCAAGAGATTTTTCCCCAGAGCTTAAAGTGGTTTTAAAGACAGAATTGTTTTTTGTATCTTAATGCATTCTATGCTCTAAGATAAAAAGCCTTCTGTGTGCAGCAGCCCCCCTCTGCCCCCCCTAACACTTACCTGAGCCCCATCTCGATCCAGCGATGAGACTCGGCTGTCCGGGACTCTTCCTCCTCATTGGCGGAGACAGCAGCGAAGCACCATTGGCTCCCACTGCTGTCAATCAAAGTCAGTGAGCCAATAAGGAAAGGGAGGGGGCAGGGCTGGTCCGAAGGTCAGTGTCTGAATGGACGGGTATGCTGTAGGGGCACTCAACAGGATGCAGAAACAATAGTGCACATTTTGCTTGTTTTTTGTCATACCTAAAACATACTGACACTGATACTAATTAGAAAAAAAAAATCCTGCTCAAAATATACTGACCCTGACCTTTGACCCTGACCTTTGACCTTTGACCCTTAAGCCCCGTACACACGGTCGGACTTTTGGCCAACAAACTTCATTTTGAGCAAGTTGGACAAACAATCTGACCGTGTGTACGCTCCATCGGACAAACTTTTTTTGCTTTTTTCTTCATCGGACAAAAGTTGGGTCTGCAAACAGACAAACTTTTGCCCAACAAAAGTCAGATGGAGCAAAGTCTGACCGTGTCTACAGAAAACCATCAGACTTTTGTCCGATGGACAAAACAACTAATGTTAAAATCAACCAACAATAGCAGAAGTTGACCAAAGGGTGGCGGTAAAGAGCAGAAAAGAGCAGAAAAACCAAACACTTACCCTGGTACTTACCTAGACCAAACCTTGATCTAAGTATTTTTTCTATATCTCTTATTTTATTTTTAAATATTTATTTATTTGTTGTTTTTTTCTTTATACACTTTTTTTTCCTCTCCATTCACAGAGAGAGAAACACGGGCCGGGCTTCACAGTGACTGATCACTGTGGTAGCCAATCAAAGGCTACCAAAATGATCAGGTAACCCAGAATTGCGAATTCCGGGTCCCGATCGTTAGTTTGGAGCCTGGAGCTCTCAGTGGGACCCGCTATCTGTGCTGGAAGCGTGCTGTGTGGTGCACTCCCAGCACAAAGGGAGATACGCAAATACGCAGCACCACGGCAAAAAGCCTAGTGCAGTAGGGCCGCATATTAGTGTTAAGTCGGCGTCAAGGGGTTAAAGAAGCAGCCTTTGCCATGCTAATGTGGTCCTTTTTGTGATTTGGAGGAGCCTGGGATCAACAGCCAGCCATGTAGGTAAAAGCACCACTCTTTATTTTCTGAAATGTTAAATGAAAACAGCTTGCTTCAGCATGGGAAAACTAAATAAAACAGTCCATACAAATAAGCTTTTGGCTCACTGCTGTCACATGCTGCTTAATTTCCCACCTACTCAAGGGTCCAGAAATGCAAAAGCTCAGCAACCGTGTCTCAGTCACAAGCCAGTCGACACTTCTCATACAGCTGTGTCATGCACCACTCCACCATACAGACACCTGCTGACTGCTTCCTGTTCATTTACAGGCCTTTCCTGCATGCGAGTTAACCCAATTAGGACCACAGTACCCGTATTCAGAGTTGGAGGTTTTTTCCCACCCAAAGTGAGCCTCCGAATTCCGGTACCCATTGAAGGACTTAACAATCTTGGGAAAACTGTAAGTCAGTTTTCCCCTTTCTAACCAGAACCTCTCACCCTGCATGGCCGAGAACTTCTGAGTGCTCAAAAACTGTATTCAAATTATCCTCCTTAAAGGGACCATAATCCAAACAACAAGGGCACATATGTCCCATCCACTCCCCATCCCTTGCATCCAGTACAAAATGTATGTGAACACTTCACAGGAGTGGATTGTTGACACATTCAGGAGTCTATGACAGTAGTTGTGTACAGACAGACTAGCTTTTCAGATATTGCAAGGCCTCCCTGGCAGCTAGTGTTGTCAGGGCTGTAAGGAGGAGCAGCTGTGGCTACCAGAAGCAAAAAGTCTCTGACACTCCAGAAATGTCAGTGGTGATAGAAAATAGAAGAACTATATTCATTAAAAACTAGAGAGCAAATTTGGTGGAAAAAGGCTACTTCAGTAACTGCCCGGCAGCTATGATAACTACATTCACTACCGAGTGGTGTGGGGTCACTTTATTTATCATTGATTACTTATTTAGCCTGCAGTGTACCTTTTCTGCTATGTCGCTTTACATGAATTACTGCCATTTAAAAAAAGAAAATAGCTGCTAGTCTCTTTAAATACTTACCTACTGTATCTGTTGGAGCTGGATTGCTAGAATTGTGTCTGGCTGCTGTTTTCTCCTCTACTTATGCATATTTGTTGCAGCTCTAGTAGGAAGATAAGTATTTGCTGGATCAGTTTTTTTGAAGCTGGGGACTTAAAGTCACTTTTTGACTTAAAGTCCACTTTAAAATGGAACTTTACCTAAAAAATTAAAAATATGAGAAACCGTATGTTTTTTTTTTATCACAGGGGAGAACGAAGGTTTGCTGTCCAAGGACCAAGGCTATGGAATGCGCTACCAACGAACATCTGCATGGAAGAAAACCATCGGGCCTTCCAGAAAAAACTAAAGACCCATCTCTTCTAAGAATCTCAACGACACTGGATGCCAAGCGCCTTGAGGCGATTTAGTTCGCAATTGCAGCGCTATACAAGTTCTCACTCACTCACTCACAGTCAAGGCATACTATTTCTCTTCAGCAATGAAGGATCCTTACTTGGCTATCCACAATCTTCTGCACAATATGCACTGGGCTGCACATGCCCAGTTCAGTTTATACTTTCCTCACCCCTCAGGGGCGAGGACTGTCAGAATAGAATAGCCCAGCAGGGTGATTCCTCTATCCATGCTGTATAGTGTGGACAGAAAAATCAGCTCGATTTTTTTTTCAGCCTGCCGTCCATCATTCTATGGCCAGCCTTACTGTCATTTTCTTTAAAAAGCAGCCACATCCTAAGTAAAAAATCCTGTCCCTTGCCAGCATGGAGGTTCAACACATTCCCACTTGAGAAAGTTTTATGATTCTGCAATCAGCAAATTGTTTGTGCTGCTAATTAGAGAGCTATTGTTCTGATTTAGCAGAGAGACCACTGCTTTCATACATAAATCAAGGGTCCTTCTCTGTAGCAAGCTGGCTTTAATTAGGGTTTAAGCATAAGAACTATTTACTGAATAATGGTAGATCTCATTGGATAACACTTTGTCATATTCTTTTATGAAAAGAAAGTAATCTGTATGACGTTTTGGAATATGGTAATTAAAAAGAAAACATTGTCTCATGTTTCCAGGAAATGTTCTGGTCGCTGATGACATTAAATATGTATAAGGGTATAATATCCATACATCTTTACCCATCCAAAAAAAGAAAATAATTCACATTCCTTTTTCACAACCTCTTGATTGTAGAGGACGTATTATTAATGAAATAATTACAGAGTAAGTAAAAATGCATGAATTGACTGTGTAAATGATCATGATTACTATAGCCTTGATGCCCTTGAGAAGACGACCACATACAAATATGTACACAACAGTATTTACCGCATCCAGAATAGACATTCAGGAAATTTATACAGTAGCTGCTTTTTCTTTCATCTTTCTTCAAAAAGCAAGATCAAAGTAATACCTATATGGCTATATTGCTTATGTTACACATATATACCCTACTGTGTTCTTTTGGGAATTACATACCATCTGCTGTAAAAAACAAGAATATAAGAGGTCGCAAAAGAGTATAAAAGCCCAATGCCACAAGCTAAATTCACTTACAGAACATCAAGGTGTTTTTTTGTGAAAATGTTTATTACGCAGTAAGAGAATATCCCTTACATCATACAAGTTTCTGTTTGAAAAATGTAGTGTTTTCATAAAGGAATATATTTTATATATAAAATAAAAGTAGTTGCTGAAAGAATTTACATACAGAAATGTAAATTACACTAAAATGCTATCTATCTACATGGTTTTCAGTTTTTTAAACAAATTGCCACACATGCACATCAAGCTTTGGGAAAAGTCTCATTTAATTTTTATTTAAGTTATCACCTATTCCTTGTGGATAATTTTATACTCACCTAAGCCTGACGTCTGCCACCAGCAATGTTTTCGGCTTGGGGACGACAGTAATCCAGCTCCACAGATATGCCCACACCAACTGGTTCCTTAAAGTCCTCTTGTTGACAAGGACACAGAGAGCAGTAAAATCCTCACAAGGATTTTAAACCTTCATCACTCTACCCAGATTTTTTTAATGTGTTCTTTGTATTTGTGATTCAGTTGAACCCTTAACAACTTAAGGACCAAGTCTCTTTTTGAGATCTGTTTGTAGCGGGTATTTAAATTTGGGGGGGGGAGCATCTGGGTCAATTAACCCAGATGTACTAATTGTTAGGGAATCTGAGAGTACCTTTTGTGGTTCTTGGAGGACTCTAGTGGCCTGCGGGTGGCGTTGTCGCCCTGGGTCGGAGTTGAACCTGAGAGGGGTGGGGAACCCGCTGTGATGCAAAGGGAGAGGAGATAAAAGGGGCGGATGCCCTGACCTTGGGGTTCAGAGTTGGAGGACGCGGCCGCACCCAGGCACCTTTGGCCTGGGTGCTGGCGTTCCAGAGTTCCGGGCCCAGGTGCGCTTGACCTGGCCGGAGCGAGGGATGGAGTCCATCCCAGGCACCTTAAGCCTGGGGTGAGGTACTATGGCCAAGGCTTGGGGCCCAGTAACTTCGACTGGGTTCCGCGAGGGTGGACGAGTCCGAGGGGCCATAAGGTGTTGGGACCCGTATCTGAGGCGAGGAGGCCGGGGAGTGTAACCCTTCCGAATAGCCCGGTACAGCATTAATCCAGTGACGGTGGGGCCACCGGTAACTCTCTTGGAGGGATGTCTTCCCCCTGACAGGGGCTGCAACATAGCAAAGGTAACTCCAGTTCTTGTTCACTAGAGTCGCTGGAAGAGACTCTGAAGCCAAAAAAAGTCTATTTAACAGCCACTGTGCTTAGCAACCGTTGGTGAAACCTCAACGGTTTCGTTTTCTTTGAGGATTGTGCCTTGACCTACTCCCCACCAATACTGAACTGTTCTATGGGTCTCAAACTGTCTGCTCGCAAAGGACTATTTGTTTGCCGTTATGGAATAAATAAGTGTTGGACCTTTTCAGTGTGTGGTACTCCAATTACTGGGAGCAAAGGGGGTTATCAGCAGAACAGACTTGGCTCTGAGCGTATACACAGCCCGGGTGTAATCTAATTTTGGCCTTCACCTCTACACGCAGTAATCTAGAGGACATGGGCCGTGGCGCACCTCGCTCTCCCCTTCAAAGTACCCCTAGACCGAAGCCAAAGTAACCGCTAAAGAAGAGAGAAAGGGTGAGGCCGCTACATTTTTGCTAGAAAATTACTTAGAACCCCCAAACATTATATATTTTTTTCAGACACACTAGAGAATAAAATGTCAGTTGTTGCAATACTTTATGTCACATCGTATTTGCACAGGAGTCTTACAAGCGCAATTTTTTGGGAAAAAATATACTTATTTGAATTACAAAATAGGACAACAGTAAAGTTAGCCCAATTTTTTTTATATTGTGAAAGATAATTTTACGCCGAGTAAATTGATACCCAACATGTCATGCTTGAAAATTGCGCCCACTCGTGGAATGGCAACAAACTTTGACCCTTAAAAATCTCCATAGGCGACATTTAAAAATTTCTACAGGTTAGCAGTTTTGAGTTACAGAGGAGGTATTTTGCTAGAATTATTGCTCTCGCTCTAACGATTGCAGCAATACCTTACATGTATGGTTTGAACACCGTTTTCATATGCGGGCACGACTTACGTATGTGTTCGCATCTGTGCGTGAGCTCGGCAAGATGGGGCGCCTTAAAAAAATAAATAAATCCTATTTATTTTACTTTTTTTTTTACACTGTTGGGTCACTTGTAAACATCCCTTGTAATAGAAAAAAAGCATGACAGGATAACCCCGGTATTTAGCGTCAAACAGACGCCGTATAATGACGGCGGGCGGTCCGAAAGTGGTTAAACACTTTTTAAAGTGATTAAAGTCTTGGTTTTTTTTCCGATATAACAAACATGTTATATACACCTGCTCTGTGCAGTGGTTCTGCACAGAGAAGCCTGGATCCTCCTCTTCTCAGGTCCCTCTTCTGGGCTCCTGGCCCCTCCCTCCTGTCGAGTGCCCCCACAGCAAGCAACTTGCGTCCATTCAGTCATGTGTCCATTCAGACATGGAGCCACAGTTCGTCCCAATCCCCCTCTCTCCTGATTGGTTATATGACTTTGATGGACAGCAGTGGGAGTCAATGGCGCCGCTGCTGTTTCTCAGTCAATCAGGAGGAGTCCCGGCCGAGGCACTTGTGCACATCGCGGGATAGAGATGGGGCTCAGGTAAGTATTAAGGGGGTTGAGGGGGGCTACTACACACAGAAGGTTTTTCATCAACATAAAAACCTTCTGCCTTTACAACCACTTTAACCTCTCAATCTTGCCACCAGCACTATTGGCAAGCTACCAACACATAATTTAACTATTTACCACTCAGGCAGCAACATTTTGTAATTTAAAGAGGAGCCCCCCCTCCTCAAAAACAAAACAAAATTAAAGATCAGCAGAAATACTGTTGCTGCTGACTTTTACTATTAGGGGACTTACCTGTCCAGGCATCTAGCGGTGTCCTCACCTGAGTCAATTCTTGAATCGGCTCTTAGGTGCTGGTGCCGCCATCTTGGCTAAGGAAAACTGTCAGTGAACCCTTCACAGCAGGTTTCCTACTGCGCATGCACAAATCGCACTGTGCTTTCTCAATGGGCCGGCTGCAGGGGGAAGGAGGAGGGGCAGAACTTCAGGCTCACTTTGCCATGGTGAACTGAGCAAATGTGGCAGTGGAAGGAGGGAGGCGGCAGAGAAGTGGAGCTTCCCCTTTTGGGTGGAGCTCTGCTTTAACTTAAAAATAACAATATTACTAATTCTCAATTCTAAATAAATGTATACATTTTTTGGAGGCATATATGGCTTTTATTTGTTACATTGTCTTAATAAAAACTCGGTTTTGTTTTTATTATAGGCAGACTAAACGTAAAAATATTTTTTTTTAACTGTTTTCTATATTTTAACCACTAGCCATCCTTATACGTTGGCAGATTGGCTCTCCTGCACAAATTGCCATAGCTGTTCATTGACGGGAGCGTGCCCGCGGGATGGGCGGACTCAATATTTGCTGGCGACCCGTGATTACGGTATACAAAGGCAGAATGGGGATCTGCCCTTGTAAACATTCTGACAGGAGACATGACAGAGATCTACTGTTCCCAGTGATTGGGAACACTGATCTCTGTCATGTCCCTGCCAGCCCAACCCCCCTACAGTTAGAACACACCCAGGGAACACAGTTACCCCTTGATTGCCCCCTGCCAGTGTAATTTTTACATTGAACACTGCATTTTTTTAGCACTGAACAATGTAATAATGTCACTGGTCCCAAAAAAGTGTAATTTGGGGTCAGATTTGTCTGCCGCAATGTCGCAGTCCCGCAAAAAATTGCAGTTTGCCGCCATTACTAGTAAAAACAATAAAAATAAAAGTCCCTAAATCTATCCCGTAGTTTGAAGACGGGATAAGTTTTGCGCAAACCAATCAATATACCCCTATCGTGATTTTTTTTACCAGAAATATGTAGAAGAATATATCGGCCTAAACTGATGATTAAATTATATATATATTTTTGGATATGTACTATAGCAAAAAGTAAAAAAAAAAAAGTGATCACTAAAAGAAAGCTCTATTTGTGGGACAAAGGGAAGTCAGTTTTGTTTGGGTACAGCGTCGCAAGACCGCACATTTGTCAGTTAAAGCGACGCAGTGCTGTATCGCAAAAAATGGCCTGGTCATTAGGCGGCAAATCCTTCCGGGGCTGAAATGGTTAATGTACTCGTATTATTATTATTATCATTCTTTTACAAACAACTGTATCTGACAGTTGAACTATTAAATAGAGAGCAGCCTAGAAGTGGCAGTGTGTTCATCTGCAGGCTAAAGGCTTTCATTTGTGACAATGAAGCCTCCAGCCTGTGTGATCATTACGTTAGAGCTGGTAAAGCAGACACATAATTGAAAAAAAAAAATCTGATTTAATTGCATTGCTGTGTTTTAAAATAACTCTGTTACTAAAATAAAACTATAAAATAATGTGAAACAAGAAACTAGATGGTGGGACTTTATATGAAGCACACTACTATTAAATGGACCAAATTATATTAAGCATAGTTTATTCTTACAAAAGGGGCATAGCATACACATAGAAAATGGCAAAATGGTATTAATGGATAACAATAATTGGAGTCTAGATATTACATGATTGTACATAGTCTTCCAACGTAACATACATGGTAATGCATGATAATCACAAGTTTCAGCAAATGAATTCTAGACACACCATAATAAGACATAAATCTCACAAGGTAACATAACAGTATGTAGCCTTGGGTATGTAAACCACAATTGTAGGGGTAAAATGTAAACAGTATAATAATAATAATAGGTTCATTAAAATAGGATAGTAAAATACAGATAATATGCATGTACACTGTGACGTATCATCATAGGAGAGCTCTACGCGTTTTGTGGTTAATATACCACTCATCAGGAGCAGATACGCAGTATAGGGGTGTCTATAATGAAACAGAAAATGCCAAAATATTACGATAGTAGAATATTTTAGAAAAACATATAAAATATAGAAGGAAGAGGGGGAACAAACAGGTCCCAATCACTCTTACCTATCTGTAGTATATGGGTAGGTTTTGGCATAATATCAATGGTAAAGTGTAGGCAGCTATGAGAAGCATCCTTCCCGGGAGTTGAGACGGTGACAATTGGAACACGGCAGTGGCAGCAGCAGCCAAGGGTAGTGTGGAAGTGAAGTAGCCAGTGAACAGCTGGGATAAATATAGTCATGTGTAATTCCTTATATAGTGAAATCCCAGAGGTATCTGTGGAAATCAATGGGTAAATAAAGTTATTTAACAGCTGATGAACTGGAAACGGGGTAACCGTGAAAAAAAGAGGAGTTAATTAAAACATGGTGGCTAGTGTTGTTACCTATCAAATCAAGACATTGATAGATACCAGGGTCAAAGTGTAAAAATGGTGATAAAGGGGTTAAACCATAAGTACCTGTGAGGGTATAAAGGAGGAATTGGTCCAGGAGGTGCCGACATGTAATGAGAATGAAAACAACCCAAGGTAATGGCGCGGTGCAAGCAGAGTATAAGTACCAGCCATGAACCAATGGTGACCATCAACGTCACGCAGCGTCATGGGAGGGGGGCGGCGTCACGCCCAAGCAGCATAGCGCGCTCGGCATTTGGCGCCCAAACCTCCCTCGTGGTAAACGCAGAATGACAACCAAGTCGGCGGTGCGGCGTCACCAATGACGTCACCCGCCGACCATGTGAGCGTGGCGTCAACACGCAGCAAGTGCCCGACCCGCCCCCCACAGAGGGAGGGGAGGGGGAGGTCTCGGTGCGTGTTGCAACTCCCGGGGACGATGAAAGCAAGCTAAACCCGAACTCCCAGAGCTGACCTCTCTAGGAGGAAAGGAAACGGTGTGGCAGTAGATAGATCACAGTAATAGTAAGAGTACATATAGAGTTATGGTAATGTGCTTCCATCCCCGGAATATTGAAAAACAGAAATAACCTAAGGTTAGGGTTGGGACTTTAAATGAGGTAATGACTACTGTGACAGAGCATCCCAGAGAGAGCCTGGGAAAGTCCTGTTCGGGGTTTATACATCTCCCAGGCTCCTCTCATATACATTCAGGGATCTCTGAGCCAGGATCCACTTCAGGTGTTGGTTCTCTCCACCAGCTTAATTAAAAGCTCACCTGAGCAGACAGCCTTTGCTCAGCCTGGGAAACACAGACAACATTGGTCTGTGAGAGCAAGAAGGTTGGTAAAACATTGTTACTCTGTGAATGTGGAAGCTGACAAGCGTTAGGCTTGTTCAGCCTAGTAGTGAGGGCCTGTAAATACTGTGTAGTTAGAGCCGAGACACGGCTAGGCTTTTGTTTAGATATTTTTTCTTCTGTTTGTTTTCAGCACACTGTACAGCACCTGTCATTGACATTGTATATAGCACCAATAAACCACACTGTGTTTTCACTGATCCAATGGACTTGGTATCTGTGCTTGCTCATCCCAGGGAGCTTTTGTACCTACTACCTGTCCCCCAGGTTACATATGGTGGAGGCTGCGACCAGCTGTAGTAAGTTACTACTTAAAAGGCCAGTACCTAAAGTGATAACATGGAGGACCTCCTCAAACAAATGGTGTTGGCAAACGCTGCACAACAGCAAACTAACGCTGAATTGCGGCAAGCAAACGCTGCATGGCAGCAAGCAAATGCTACACAACAGCAAACTAACGCTGCACAACAGCAAGCCAACGCTATCGCACAGGAGCAAACCAAGGTGCTGTTCCAACAGATTGGTGCTGTACAGGAGCAATCGCAGAGGCTGTTTGAACAGCTTGCCACTGCTGCAAAAGCGGATAGGAAAACCCTCACTGAGATTGTGGAGACGCTAGCACAGGGGTCACCTGCGATAATGAAGGATATTGGAGACAAGCCCTCAGCCATCCATGTGGGTCGCTTTCTTTCAAAGATGACAGCAGATGATGATCCAGAGGCCTTCCTACTAACATTTGAACGGACTGCTGAGAGGGAAGGTTGGCCCCAAACCCAGTGGGCAGGACTGATCGCCCCCTTACTTTCTGGAGAAGCGCAGAAGGCCTACTATGATCTGGAGTCAGCAGAAGCGGGAGATTATGAGAAGGTCAAGCGGGAAATCCTGGCACGACTTGGCGTTACCTTGGCTGTTCGAGCTCAGCGGGTCCACAGCTGGTTCTTCCAAGAAAAGAGGCCCCCAAGATCGCAGATGTTTGATCTGATCCACCTGGTGCGGAAATGGCTACAGCCGGAGTCCCTGTCTGCGCCACAAATAGTGGAGCGTGTGGTCATGGACCAATTCCTGAGGTCACTGCCAATTCCCCTGCAGAAGTGGGTGAGTCAAGGAGACCCCAAGTCAGCAGACAACCTGGTGGAGCTCGTTGAGAGGTACTTTGCTGCAGAGAACCTGGTCACCACCCCTACAGCCGCACCGACTTTCCACCCAAAGCCACGGTCTCCCCAGGAAACCGGTAAGACTGTTCCAGGGGAAGTGGGTGGTAAGCATGGCAAGGAAATAGGGGGGAGGATTTTTGGTGCCAGGACTGAAGTTTGGCGGCCCAAACAAGGGAAGCCACTGCCTGTCAGCAAACCAAACTGGGGAAACATCAGGTGTTTTCGTTGCCAAGAACTGGGACATGTTGCAGCAAACTGTCCATTGACAGATGAACAATGCAGTGTGATCTATCTTTTAGAAGGCAGTCTATGTTTGCTGCTGTTTCATGCGCTGCAATGCCAAATGTGGGAAAACACATGTGTCATGTGACTATTAATAATAAGCCTATTATGGCCTTGCTGGACTCTGGAAGTCTGGTTACTTTGGTTACAGCTGAGATGGTTGAAACTGTGAATTTTCATGCAAAAAAGGTTGCTGTGATCTGTGTACATGGGGATACCCGCGAGTATCCAATAGCCACTGTTCAGTTTAAAACTGGCTTAGGTACGGTGACCCATTCGGTCGGACTGGTGCCCCACTTGGTGCATGAGGCTATCATTGGTAGGGACTTCCCTAAGTTTTGGGAACTGTGGGATTGTCCCGACCCAGTCGCAGTACCTAACTCAGTCGCAGAGCCAGAACTCGTGGCCATTACTGACCTTGTGAGTTCAGGGGACTCCTCTCAGGGCTCTCCGGGTGATCCTTTCTCAGTTGTGGCAGGAGAGCTGGGGGAGCCGGAAGAAGTCCCCACAACCAGTAGAGCTGAACAGCCGTCTGCTGAATCTGAGCCTACGTTAGAGTTTGCCAATCTTAATGTACACAAGGAAAATTTTGGTACGGAGCAGAGAAAAGACCCTACCCTTGCCAGGGCCTGGGAAAATGTAATAGTGATTAATGAGGTACCTGTCGAACAAGGGGACAGGCTCTGTTTTCCATATTTCTGCAGCAATGAGGATTTACTGTATCGTGTATGTAAATCTAATGATGAAGTGGTTGAACAGTTGGTAGTCCCTAAGTTATACAGACGGGTGGTGTTGGAACTTGCCCATGGGCACTTGCTAGGAGGCCATTTAGGGGTTGAGAAAACCACTGAAAGGGTGTTGCGCAGGTTTTACTGGCCTGGGATACGGAAAAACATAGAAAATTATTGTCAATCCTGTCCTGTGTGTCAGATGTCAGCCCCCCAACCCCACTTCCGAAGTCCGTTAGTGCCCTTGCCCATTATTGAAGTGCCTTTTGAGAGGATTGCCATGGACCTTGTGGGTCCACTCCCCAAATCTGCCCGCGGTCATCAACATATCCTCGTGATCATGGATTACGCTACCCGTTACCCCGAGGCCGTTCCCTTACGCACTGCATCTGCTAAAAACATTGCCAAAGAGCTGTTTATGGTGTTCAGTCGGGTTGGCGTCCCGAAAGAAGTCCTTACAGACCAAGGTACCCCATTCATGTCACGAATAACTAGGGAGCTCTGCAAGTTATTTAAGGTGACACAGTTGCGTACCTCAGTGTACCATCCTCAAACGGATGGCTTGGTGGAACGCTTCAATAAGACATTAAAGAGTATGTTAAAAAAGGTTGTTGATAAGGATGGGAAAAACTGGGACTTCCTGATACCTTACTTGATGTTCGCCATCAGGGAAGTTCCCCAGTCCTCTACGGGGTACTCTCCATTTGAGTTGCTTTATGGGAGACACCCTCGGGGACTCTTAGACATAGCCAAGGAAACTTGGGAGGGGGAGCAGACACCTCACAAAAGTGTTATTGAGCATATCGCTCAAATGCAGGATAGGATTGCAGCAATCATGCCGGTAGTAAAAGAACATTTACTGCAGGCCCAAGCAGCCCAACAGAGGATATACAACAGGGGGGCCCAACTTCGTGTTTTCTCACCTGGTGACCGGGTCCTCGTGTTAGTTCCCACTGTTGAGAGCAAATTCCTGGCTAAGTGGCAGGGACCCTTTGAAGTAATTGAAAGAGTTGGGGAGGTCAATTACAAGGTGTATCAACCAGGTAAAAGGAAGCCCGAACAGATTTACCACATAAAACTGTTAAAACCCTGGAAGGATAGACTGGCATTAACTGCAAGGTCCCTCCCGGTAACCCTTAAAGGTACTGAATCCCCTCTGATCCCTGAGGTCACGATTCCAGACACCCTGTCATGTTCCCAGAAACAGGAAGCTAGAGAGTTCCTGATGAGGAATAAAGAGAAATTTTCAGAGTTGCCGGGCACGACTTCAGCAGTTCAGCATGATATTGTTACTGAACCTGGAGTCCGTGTCAAGCTCAAACCATACCGAATTCCCGAAGCTAGAAGAAAGGACATCGGTGAGGAAGTTAAAAGGATGTTGGAGCTAGATGTTATTGAGGAATCCAATAGTGACTGGTCTAGCCCCATTGTATTGGTCCCAAAACCGGATGGCACTTGGAGGTTTTGTAATGACTTCAGAAAGCTTAATGCGGTAACAAAGTTTGACACATACCCAATGCCCAGGGTAGACGAGCTTATAGACCGACTTGGCAAGGCCCGTTATCTGACCACTTTGGACTTGACCAAAGGATATTGGCAAATACCCCTGACTGGTAGTGCCAAAGAAAAGACTGCATTTGTGACCCCGGAGGGGTCATTTCAATATAAGAAAATGCCTTTTGGGTTGCAAAATGCCCCTGCAACATTTCAGAGGGCTATGGACAGGACCCTAAGACCTCACCGACAGTATGCTGCAGCCTATCTGGACGACATAGTGGTGCATAGCACTGACTGGGAGTCTCACTTGCCCCGTGTCCAGGCTGTCCTGGATTCCCTCTTCAAGGAGGGGTTTACGGCAAATCCAAAAAAATGTGCCATTGGGCTAGAGGAAGCCAGGTATTTGGGCTAAACTATTGGCCGGGGTGTCATAAAGCCCCAGGTGAATAAAATAGAAGCCATCCAGGAGTGGCCACGCCCTGCAAACAAGAAGCAGGTCAGGGCCTTTCTTGGCATTGCGAGGTACTATAGAAGATTTATCCCAAATTTCGCAACTATAGCTGCCCCACTGACAGACCTTACGAAAGGGAAAGCCTCCGTAATGGTGACATGGTCTCCAGTAGCAGAAGAGTCTTTTCAGGTCCTGAAGAAGGCTCTTTGTGCACAGCCAATCCTATACTCCCCCAATTTCTCCAAAAACTTTTTGGTCCAGACAGATGCGTCTGATGTTGGTATCGGGGCAGTACTTTCACAGGTACACAATGGGGAAGAACACCCTGTGGTGTACTTAAGCAGAAAGCTCAATGACCATGAAAAGAAGTACGCAGTCATTGAAAAGGAGTGTCTGGCCATAAAGTGGGCCGTGGACGCGCTCAGGTACTACTTGTTGGGGCGCCAGTTTGAGTTAATAACTGACCATGCTCCCCTGAAATGGATGGCCCAAAAGAAGGAGACTAATAGGCGGGTGAACCGGTGGTTTTTGGCCCTACAAGATTACGCCTTTACGGTAAAACACAGGCCAGGTGTTGAGATGGGGAATGTAGATGCCCTCTCCCGTGTTCACTCCTGTTGGGCTACAAGTGTTCCAACCCTGGGGTTGAAACAAGGGGGGAGGATCTGTGACAGAGCATCCCAGAGAGAGCCTGGGAAAGTCCTGTTCGGGGTTTATACATCTCCCAGGCTCCTCTCATACACATTCAGGGATCTCTGAGCCAGGATCCACTTCAGGTGTTGGTTCTCTCCACCAGCTTAATTAAAAGCTCACCTGAGCAGACAGCCTTTGCTCAGCCTGGGAAACACAGACAACATTGGTCTGTGAGAGCAAGAAGGTTGGTAAAACATTGCTACTCTGTGAATGTGGAAGCTGACAAGCGTTAGGCTTGTTCAGCCTAGTAGTGAGGGCCTGTAAATACTGTGTAGTTAGAGCCGAGACACGGCTAGGCTTTTGTTTAGATATTTTTTCTTCTGTTTGTTTTCAGCACACTGTACAGCACCTGTCATTGACATTGTATATAGCACCAATAAACCACACTGTGTTTTCACTGATCCAATGGACTTGGTATCTGTGCCTGCTCATCCCAGGGAGCTTTTGTACCTACTACCTGTCCCCCAGGTTACACTACATACACCTCCATCCCCGATAATGTGAAACAAGAAACTAGATGGTGGGACTTTATATGAAGCACACTACTATTAAATGGACCAAATTATATTAAGCATAGTTTATTCTTACAAAAGGGGCATAGCATACACATAGAAAATGGCAAAATGGTATTAATGGATAGCAATAATTGGAGTCTAGATATTACATGATTGTACATAGTGTTCCAACGTAACATACATGGTAATGCATGATAATCACAAGTTTCAGCAAATTAATTCTAGACACACCATAATAAGACATAAATCTCACAAGGTAACATAACAGTATGTAGCCTTGGGTATGTAAACCACAATTGTAGGGGTAACATGTAAACAGTATAATAATAATAATAGGTTCATTAAAATAGGATAGTAAAATACAGATAATATGCATGTACACTGTGACGTATCATCATAGGAGAGCTCTACGCGTTTCGTGGTTAATATACCACTCATCAGGAGCAGATACGCAGTATAGGGGTGTCTATAATGAAACAGAAAATGCCAAAATATTACGATAGTAGAATATTTTAGAAAAACATATAAAATATAGAAGGAAGAGGGGGAACAAACAGGTCCCAATCACTCTTACCTATCTGTAGTATATGGGTAGGTTTTGGCATAATATCAATGGTAAAGTGTAGGCAGCTATGAGAAGCATCCTTCCCGGGAGTTGAGACGGTGACAATTGGAACACGGCGGTGGCAGCAGCAGCCAAGGGTAGTGTGGAAGTGAAGTAGCCAGTGAACAGCTGGGATAAATATAGTCATGTGTAATTCCTTATATAGTGAAATCCCAGAGGTATCTGTGGAAATCAATGGGTAAATAAAGTTATTTAACAGCTGATGAACTGGAAACGGGGTAACCGTGAAAAAAAGAGGAGTAAATTAAAACATGGTGGCTAGTGTTGTTACCTATCAAATCAAGACATTGATAGATACCAGGGTCAAAGTGTAAAAATGGTGATAAAGGGGTTAAACCATAAGTACCTGTGAGGGTATAAAGGAGGAATTGGTCCAGGAGGTGCCGACGTGTAATGAGAATGAAAACAACCCAAGGTAATGGCGCGGTGCAAGCAGAGTATAAGTACCAGCCATGAACCAATGGTGACCATCAACGCCACGCAGCGTCATGGGAGGGGGGCGGCGTCACGCCCAAGCAGCATAGCGCGCTCGGCGTTTGGCGCCCAAACCTCCCTCGTGGTAAACGCAGAATGACAACCAAGTCGGCGGTGCGGCGTCACCAATGACGTCACCCGCCGACCATGTGAGCGTGGCGTCAACACGCAGCAAGTGCCCGACCCGCCCCCCACAGAGGGAGGGGAGGGGGAGGTCTCGGTGCGTGTTGCAACTCCCAGGGACGATGAAAGCAAGCTAAACCCGAACTCCCAGAGCTGACCTCTCTAGGAGGAAAGGAAACAGTGTGGCAGTAGATAGATCACAGTAATAGTAAGAGTACATATAGAGTTATGGTAATGTGCTTCCATCCCCGGAATATTGAAAAACAGAAATAACCTAAGGTTAGGGTTGGGACTTTAAATGAGGTAATGACTACATACACCTCCATCCCCGATAATGTGAAACAAGAAACTAGATGGTGGGACTTTATATGAAGCACACTACTATTAAATGGACTAAATTATATTAAGCATAGTTTATTCTTACAAAAGGGGCATAGCATACACATAGAAAATGGCAAAATGGTATTAATGGATAGCAATAATTGGAGTCTAGATATTACATGATTGTACATAGTGTTCCAACGTAACATACATGGTAATGCATGATAATCACAAGTTTCAGCAAATGAATTCTAGACACACCATAATAAGACATAAATCTCACAAGGTAACATAACAGTATGTAGCCTTGGGTATGTAAACCACAATTGTAGGGGTAACATGTAAACAGTATAATAATAATAATAGGTTCATTAAAATAGGATAGTAAAATACAGATAATATGCATGTACACTGTGACGTATCATCATAGGAGAGCTCTACGCGTTTCGTGGTTAATATACCACTCATCAGGAGCAGATACGCAGTATAGGGGTGTCTATAATGAAACAGAAAATGCCAAAATATTACGATAGTAGAATATTTTAGAAAAACATATAAAATATTGTGAGTGGTATTGGGTCCCTCTACTCCAGGGTGGGAGAATATTTGGACATTTATTTACAACCCTTGGTCATACAAGGGAAGTCCTATCTCAAAGACAGCAGAGAACTTATCAAATTACTGTCTTCTATAGTAGTCACCCAGGAGACCTTGATGGTTACCATAGATGTAGAGTCTCTCTACACCAATATCCAGCAGAGAGATGCTTCTGTGGCGGTCGAATTGGCCCTCATAGAGCATTCCAGTTTATCTGGGGATCAAATAGAATTTTTGGGTGAAGGATTACAATTAGCAATGGGTAACAACTATTTCTGGGGACGGGGTAGTTTTTATAACCAGATTAAAGGTGTGGCGATGGGGGCTCGTTATGCCCCCAGTGTGGCTAACCTTGTCCTAAATAAATGGGAAAATGAGTCCATCTACCTTGACATCTCCAAGTGTTGGATCTTTTATAAAAGATATATTGATGACATTATTCTGTTGTGGGAGGGATCATTACCCTCGTTTGAAACATTCTTGGGGGCCATGAATATAAATCATTATGGTCTCAAGTTTACAGCAGAAATCAGTCTTACCTCCATCAATTACTTAGATTTAACATTAGTTAAAAAAGATGGTCGAGTAGGCACGAAAACTAATTTCAAGACTACAGACAGGAATGGATTTGTGCCTACATCGAATTGTCATCATCCCCAGTGGTTGGGGGCAGTCCCTAAGGGGCAACTTATGCGCATTAGGCGTAATTGTGATCAAATCTCAGACTTTGAAACGCAAGCTGCCACTCTCATTGAGAGGTTTAGGGAAAAGGGTTACCCCCAACACACACTTGATAAAAACAAAAATGAAGTTCTTTTGATGGAGAGGGAATCCCTTCTGGTTTCAAAGAAAAAACCTCCCTTCTCGGGTGAACTAGCCTTCCTTTCAGGTTTTCATAGGCAATATAGGGATGTAGAAAAAACTTTAAAAAAATTTGGCCTATTCTTCTTAAGGATAATGATTTGGCTAAAATTTTACCTCCCAAACCGAAATTTATTTATAGGAAGGCACCAGTGTTGCGAAACATGATTGCGCCTAATATACCTGATCCCCCCAAGAAACCTCCTACTTTTTTAGATGGTTCTGGTTTCCACTACTGTACTCGATGTAAATCTTGTCGAAAAACCAAAATATATACTAGGAAAATTAGCAAATTCAGGTCCAATGTCACACATCAAGAATTTGATATTAAACCCCTTATAACCTGTGACTCCAGGCATGTCACATATGTCCTGGAGTGCCCTTGCTCCCTCCAATATGTAGGTAGGACTACAAGGGAGCTAAAAGTTAGGATAAATGAACATGTAACAAATATTCTTAAAGGATTTCCTAACCATAGTGTCTCACGTCACTTTGCCCAATACCATGATCAGGACCCTGGAAAAATGACCTTTTATGGGATTGACAAGGTCGTGGGACACTGGAGAGGAACAGATTTAAAGAAATCCATATCACAGAATGAGACTCAATGGCTATACCGACTTAGAACGATGCAGCCCTTTGGTTTAAATATTGATTTGGACTTGAACTGCTTCCTTACAAATGAATAATGGTCTCCATCTATTAGGGCCCTGTTTATCCCATTTAGTTATATAAATTTTATATATTTTTTTTTAAATATTTTTATAATTATTTTATTTTAATATCTGGGATTGGTTTATAACCATTTTTTATTTTTTTATATAAACTACTATTTTTGTATTGATTTATATTAATATATATGCTGTCACTGTGTACATGTGCATAATATGCTGTGCCGCTCTGCCGGGACAGAGGCTGCCTAGGTATATATCCCCTCCCATATTCAAATTAAGAGCAACATAAATATTGTATTCTGAGCGTGACCTGTAGCGCTTCCTGATGACGGAACCCGAAACGTACGTCGAGGCGCAATACAGGTCACGTAACTGACGTTACTTCCGGTCCCGCTGGCTGTTCGTTCCGAAGAGGTGGAACGCACGCCAATATCCACAGGTCTGGGACTGCCATTCGTATACCCACGCTTTTACAGCCTCAGTGCCGGGTCGGGGCACTTTTAAAGTAAGCGCGTTTTTGGCTTTTAAACTATTCTGTGCAATAAATGGTATTACACTATTTTTTGCTTCTCTTCTCCTAATTTGCATAATATCGGAGTTCTTATCCCATCATCCATCGCTGCCTGCTTTGTGGACATCATAGCTTTGATATCTGGCAAGTTGATACTTGCAGAAAGCCTGCTTGACCTCTTTTTTAGGTAAAAGGGTCATATTGTTGGGGTAAGCTCCCATCATTACTTCAGCACTATCGGGTGTCACTGCTTTTGGTGAAGGTGGATTTGAACAGTCACAAGAGTCTATTTATAAATATCATGTTTATTGAAGATTGAAGATTTATATTATATATGCAAGAAACCTATACGTTGTTCACTATCGTTGTGGGACGTTTTGTGGATTTCTTTGGACTTTGATACACTATATATCATTATTTGTTTCTTTTAGGAATCACTGGCACATTGATTTTTTATTAGTTTGTGATTACATATATCCATTTGTTTATTGCACTATATATTTTAGGGAGGTGTAAGTATATCAATTTAATTATTGATTAATATTAGGTTATTATCACTGAGCGCCCTTATCTCTCACTATTCACTTATGGTTTAACCCCTTTATCACCATTTTTACACTTTGACCCTGGTATCTATCAATGTCTTGATTTGATAGGTAACAACACTAGCCACCATGTTTTAATTAACTCCTCTTTTTTTCACGGTTACCCCGTTTCCAGTTCATCAGCTGTTAAATAACTTTATTTACCCATTGATTTCCACAGATACCTCTGGGATTTCACTATATAAGGAATTACACATGACTATATTTATCCCAGCTGTTCACTGGCTACTTCACTTCCACACTACCCTTGGCTGCTGCTGCCACCGCTGTGTTCCAATTGTCACCGTCTCAACTCCCGGGAAGGATGCTTCTCATAGCTGCCTACACTTTACCATTGGTATTATGCCAAAACCTACCCATATACTACAGATAGGTAAGAGTGATTGGGACCTGTTTGTTCCCCCTCTTCCTTCTATATTTTATATGTTTTTCTAAAATATTCTACTATCGTAATATTTTGGCATTTTCTGTTTCATTATAGACACCCCTATACTGCGTATCTGCTCCTGATGAGTGGTATATTAACCACGAAATGCGTAGAGCTCTCCTATGATGATACGTCACAGTGTACATGCATATTATCTGTATTTTACTATCCTATTTTAATGAACCTATTATTATTATTATACTGTTTACATGTTACCCCTACAATTGTGGTTTACATACCCAAGGCTACATACTGTTATGTTACCTTGTGAGATTTATGTCGTATTATGGTGTGTCTAGAATTAATTTGCTGAAACTTGTGATTATCATGCATTACCATGTATGTTACGTTGGAACACTATGTACAATCATGTAATATCTAGACTCCAATTATTGCTATCCATTAATACCATTTTGCCATTTTCTATGTGTATGCTATGCCCCTTTTGTAAGAATAAACTATGCTTAATATAATTTGGTCCATTTAATAGTAGTGTGCTTCATATAAAGTCCCACCATCTAGTTTCTTGTTTCACATTATCGGGGATGGAGGTGTATGTAGTCATTACCTCATTTAAAGTCCCAACCCTAACCTTAGGTTATTTCTGTTTTTCTATAAAATAATGTGCTTCCTGCAAATAAGATAATTAATTTTCACCTATCCCAATGGCCACTGTATTACTGAAAAATATTGAGGGATATTCAGAATAGAATGCTAGATTCCCTGTCTCCTGCAGAAAAGGATGCAGAGGCAATTGGCAGCATGGGCAGTGGTAGAGATAAGAATGATCTCTTGTAGTGGGTACATTTTTTAGCATTTTTTATTGTTAAAGTCACTTTATGAAATTGCAGGCATTATACTATACAAGATACATGTGAGATTGGAAAACAATGGATAATATCTGAAGGAGAAAAATACATTTTATTTACCTATCTTTTGATCTTGTCTCTTAGGCTGGATTCACACCTATGCATTTTTAGCGCTTTTTTGCATTTTGCAGATTTGTACTACAGTCCATTTAACATGGTTTCCCATGGAACACGTTCTGTAGTGCAAATCTGCAAAATGCAAAAAGCGCAAAAAATGCATAGATAGGTGTGAATCCAGCCTAACGCAGTTAATGTCTTCATGTTCTGTAAGGAATGCTGTTGCTAATTGGTGTAGTTACATGCCCTGATGTTAGTACAACTGTGGTGAGACAATAATAGTCCTCTCAGGATCACTACATCACTACACAGCATCTAACAGCATCCAGTCATCAAGCCTTTTTTCCTTTCCTATCCTGCACTTGGAAAATAAAAGTTAGAATTTGTTTTTAATCTACTCTTTATTACATATTTCCCCAAAAAATAGGTATCCATTAGAAATAATAATTTCCCTTTGGGATTAATAAAGTTTTCTGAAATGAATCCAAATAAAAAGTAGTCTCACACAACTGTGTGTACCACAGATATCGATGAATAAATCAATAGATTTTATTTATTATAGTGTGATGTGAAGAAAAGTATACCTGCATTTTAGTCAAACGTGTGTAGAGGAGTTTGGAAGAACCAAAGATTCTTCACATACAGTAATTGAATGTTTAAAGTGACTTATTCCATTAGAATTATCATCTTATGCAAAATAATGGATACTATTATAATATGTTAGGTGCACTCTGGAGTTTCCTTGAAAATAAAAAAACCCTAAGGATTTAAGTCAAAATCAAATCATTCACCATAAAGTAAAGTAGCAAAAGGCCTGTTCTGATCGTTTAATGAGGCAATTATACATTTTACTATGTTTCACATCTGCTTTTCCCATAACATATTGTGTGATTGTGGGAGTTCGGTGATAAGATTTCTTGGTCTTACATCCTTTCCAGGAAGGCTTGGGATTATCTATTCCTAATAAATAAAAACATAAAAAAATTCAAGATAACAATGGCATTTTAATGGCATAATAAAAATGAAAAGCAGTATAGATAATTAGTTATTGAGTCATAAAATTATAGACATTCATTTGTGTATTACATTATATTCAAGGGTAAGATATTCCGAATAATGCAAAAGTTCAATCATTTTTGTAGAAATATTGCACTTACACTCTGATGTGTTTTAATGGAAATTCTACCAAAGGCAGTTTGTTTCTGGTAGGTAAGGAAAGTGGGGTTTGCACTCACCATAGCTTGTAGCACTGGACTTTCTTGTGGCCATAATAGCTCAAAGGATTTGTAAACCCTCATAAAAAAAATTAAATTAAACACAGAGCAGCCCTGATCCTCTTTTTCTGGGGTGCCCCACTGGTGCTCCAAGCCCCTCCTCTTTATCGGGTGCCCCCACGGAAAACTGCAGGAGAAGGACATGAAGGTGGGGAACACCAGCAACACCCCCCACGTGGGAGACAGATGGATGGGAAGGCAGAAGGCCTCCTTACCTTATGGGATGACACTCCGATCTCCTGTGTCTGAGCCAGGGAGTGCTGAAAGCAGTTGCGGCTGGTGGGTCGGGCTTCCCCTCATTTCTTGACATGGGGCTTCTCATTTCTTGACATGGGGCTTGGCTTTGAGGGAGACGGAGCCCCGGACCAGCATGGGCACCAGGGACCAGTCATAGCCCTTCAGCCCCTGAGACATAACCTCCCAGATACAGACGGAGAACCTCTCATCCATGGTCCCACCGCCAGGGTCCATCTTGGAGATTCCGGGGCCCCTGAGCGATCCTCGCCCCTCTGAGCCAGCCAGGGACAGCGGAGAGTCAGAGACAGAGTCTGAAACATGGGACATGGAGCTGGCCAGTGTCGGCTGTTGGGTCTGGCTTCCCCTGCGTCTCCTTCAGCCATGTGTCTCCTCCCTCCTCCTCCCTCTAGGCCAATAGGATCGCTTCTCCTTTCGTCCAGTCGGGAAATGTGTCTCAGGACCCGCTTTCTGATTGGCCGAGAGGAGAATCAGTGTGAAAATAGTGAATATTCATTTGTAATTGTCACACAACTGGATGGTCTCAGAGCGCATTGCTCTGTGCCCTGAGCCACCCTTTTTTGAAGCCTATTAGAGCCTCTGGCTCTAATCACATGGTTAAAAAAAAAACACCCCCCTATTGGAATTCATGCGCCGGTGCCCTGCATGTAGATTAGGGGGCCTGACGCATGGATAGGGGGCAGCACCCGTGCGCCCCTAATGGATGTGCCGCTACTGTAGGACAGTACAATTACCAACCAAAAACGACCTTTTTTTTTTAAATAGACAGTTTGAGGCATTTAGTAAGATGCATGGAGAGGTTTTTAAAGTTGTAATTTTTTGTCACATTTTTGGGGGAAATTAAGTACATTTATTTCACTTCTTTTTTTTTTTTACCTACTGTCACCTGCGCAGTAAAGCATCATTATATGACTGGTGTGGGTTAGATCTGGGATACACTGTTATTGCTTGTACAGTGATGATCAATGTATAAGCAATAGCTTTAATGAAAAAAAAATATGAAAAAAAAGCTTCTCCAGGTATGGGAGTCTCTTGTTAATCCCCACACACACACTCTAGTCAGGTACTAGCCCACCTTGCATGCTATAGGTAATGACTGAGTGCAAACATTTGCACGAAACACATCTACCTATTTGTCCCCTGCTCCATCTGTCAACCACTGGTCATATGAAGCTTCAATAAAAGGATTTTTGGAAGTGCAGTCATCCGTGATCATTTCCTTATGAGGCAATAGATTTAGCTTTCATGAATGGGCTTCCCAGTCACGAACAGCTTGCTTTTGATTATGATTTGTGATTGGCTAAGCCAATCACATGGTAAAGGTAGCCAGGTACCATGTGATTGCTTTGGGCAAATCACAGATCACAACCGTAAGCAAGCTGTTCATTAATGGAAAGCCATGTGAATATACCAGTGATGTGAATCCCACTAATCTTGGGAGATACAAATAAATAAAATGTGTCAAACCACATAAATAAAATAAAAAATATAGAAGCAAGTGTAATGATATGTACAATCTGGATAAAGATATATTGAACATATAATTGCACTTGCTTCTATATACGCTTGTATTGACCTATAAAAGTGTTATTTTGAAGATTATTTGAGGGTTTTTACATTTGCAGCACTGGGACATTTGTCTAATTTTCCCAATTTCCCAGCTTTTTTTTTTTTCAGTTTTATTTTATTTATGTATTTTGACACAATTTATTTATTTGTATCTGTCAAGATTAGTGAGAGTCACATCACTTGTATATTCACATATAACACACATTTAAAAAAAATCACACGGACAATATTGTATTTTTTTCTTTTTTTTTACTCGGTGTACTTTACACCAAATTTGTATAATATGGACACTATTTTAACAGGATGAAAGTACTAAATGTTTGGCATGGTTTAGTATGCACATATTTACTGTATAACCATTGCATACAGCATTTACTACCTAGGATTAAACATGCAGCATACAGTAATGAATGAAACAGAAAGACAAAGAAAGGAAGAATAAATATATGTTACAGGCATCCTTTTCTTGAGACTGCACTATATTCTCCAGTGGAGGGCAAACTTGCATTAAATATATAACTGCACTTGTAGCAAATGCAGTTTTTGTGTCAATTTATTTTAATTTACATCTTAGAAATTGTCTTCTGCAACAAATGTGATGTTATCTGCTGCCAAAAAGAGCATTTGGGAAAAATGTAAGAGCAGACTCAATGCAACACAGGTACATAAAATTAATATGATTTTTTGGGAGGTTTTACATTTTAAAATACATAGATGTCTTGTTTTAGGAACACGCTGTGGATCAATTAGAATCAAAATGGACAAGAACAATAGGGTATATCTTTATCCTGGTACTTTTGACATTTTGATCTTTTTTATAACATGTCATAATTACATCATCAATCAATCAATCAGGTAACTTATCCAGTATTAATAAACATTAATACTGGATAAGTTACCACGGGTTACTACTTTTTTTACACTGACCAGTAAATTTTACATGATTGTCCACAAAAGAAAAGCTGCTAAAAAATGTATAGAGTGCAGGCACTACACCAGCATAATGCAGTCCCCAGTATCAGGTTATTCAGACCTATCACTTTAGTAGGCTGCCTTATTGGTCACTTTATAGGATCAGTTTTCTAAACACCTTGTGTTTTTTTTAAGTGTATTTCCACTTTTGCAGGCAAAATAGAATAACACCTACATTATATTTGTTACATGTTCCCATTCTCATATCATAACTTAAAAAAAAGCTTACCTTTTTCAGATGCTCTTTTCTGGAATTTACAGCAAGGAAAAAAATCTATGCTGTGTTTGCCATACTTAAGCCTGTGTGTACTATACAGGCAGATATAATCTCAGCAGTTGTACTATATCTGAACACTGTATGTCTCAAAGGAGATGGAGGTCAAAGCTCTTTGGCCTTACTCCTCTTGGGGATCACAGGAGTGTACTCTGTTCTGCACTCCTGTGACCCAGTTTCAACCGACAGCAAGCTAAAATCCACTGTCGGCTGACTTTACTGAGCCGGTCCAGGCTCTGGAGAGATCCAGACTTTATCCACCCAGATACCTTTTACCAGCAGCTGGCTCAGCCTCTCAGGAGTCTTTGATCCCTCAGTTCTTGGTCTTAGAAGTGGCAGGGGATAGATGCAGCATTGAACCAATGCTGCGTCCACTTAGGTTAGTATAAATGTTTGGTTTTTCTGCATTTCTAAACTTCTATTTTAACAGAAGGTTAAAGGTCTAGGAGTTAGGCTTCTTCATTGTATATTGATGAGAACTGGACCAGTCCCCACCACAGCTATTGGATACAGCACGCTGAGCTAGCTGAGAAATATTGCAGTTAACCATGACACCTTTCCCTCAGAAACATCTAAAAGGTAAGATTTTTTTTTTTGTATGCTGTCTGAATAAGTATACATAGCAAACTTATAGTTGAATTTGATTGCAAAAGTGGAGTGCAAATACACTTTAAGCTTTGAATAGAGTAGGGAATAAGTAAGAGCCCTGTGCACTTTTAGGGGGATTTACCTTCACGTCCTGTCCCAGAAACACAGTGGAAATTAAAAGTAGATATCTTCAAAGCAAGGGTAAATCTCCTCTTAAGCTGGCCATACATAGATAAAAAAATCAGCCAATTTTGATCCATGCATGGGCAAGGTTGTACAGAAGTCAATCTAGGGATTAACTTCTGTACAACCACGTCCAGTATAATAGAAAGTAGACAGCTGCTGGAGGTGAGCTAGCTGCTGTTGTCCTGCACACACATCAGATATGCCAGGTGCCAGCCAAGCTCCTCTAATCCAAAAGTCTGCATGACTGCACTCTGAAAACTTCCATCTTTATTCCAATGATGACCCATCATCATGAGTAAGCGCTGATATATCGCAACATGTGTTGACTTTCCTCTCTGTCCTCACAGTGGTTTAGTGCTGTGCTTGAGTGCTTTTACTATTGGAATAAAGTTTGAAATTTTTTCAGAGTGCAGCCGTCTGGACTTCAGATTTCGCATTCTGTACAACCATTCAGTTAGATTTTTTTTCTGCTTGTTATAGTTAGCAGTGCAGATTTAGTTATTACAGGTACTTATATAGAACTGTCAATTTACACAGCATTTTTACATACATATTGTAGACATGTGCACACTGAAATATTTTGTTTCAGAATTTCGTTTTCGTCCGAAAAATACATTTATTTAGTTAGTTTTTATTCACTTAGTTTTTCGTTAGAAATTGCATTCGTCCGAAAATCTGAATTAATTAAGGCCGAATCTGTCATTGAAGGCTTATGGTGTCTGTCGAATGTTCACAGAAGATTCGACGGAGCAGCAAAACTGTACGACGCCGCAATCGTACATTTCCGGTCGAATGTTCTGCCTACAAGCTAGCTATAGTAGAATTCTAATGTTGTATGACTAGTAATAATAATATTTTTTAATTATTATTACTAGTCAACCAACATTAGAATTTTTCTATAGCCTATGGGCAGATGCATTTGACCGGAAATGTACAATTGCAGCGTCGTACAGTTTAGCTGCTCCGTCAAATCTTTTTAGAACTTTCGACAGACACCATAAGCCTTCAATGACAGATTCAACGTTTGTATGTTTTTCAATGCTTTGTCGAATCTTCGTCGTTCATGTTGAATTGTCAAGTTAGTTCTCACAATTTTACTGCTCCTCCTCTTTGGTTACAATCAGCCAATAACATTCATCATCGTCATTATTTTTATTTTACTTCCCCCACCCAATTCCAGCAGCGATCTTTTCTCTCTATAATGTCGAATCTTTTCTCTCTATAATGTCGAATCTTTTCTCTCTATGTCGAATCTTTTCTCTCTATGTAGAATAATCTTGGACTAATAGAGTTAAGGGTAGGCACATTCGACCACAGGTTCGATAGACACATATTGTTATTGTCAGCGTCATGTCGAATCTCCTATCTATATCAAACAGTTGTTGCAATGAAAATGAAAATAAAGCATTTGTTTATGTCGGATCTTTCGATTTTCGGATTCTGCGCTTTTGTTTTCGTTTGTTAAAACGATAACAAAAATACCTGAAATTTGGACGAAAATGCATTCGGACGAAAACGAATGCACATGTCTAACATATTGTACATTCACATCAATCCCTACCCTCAAAGAGCTTACAATCTAAGGTCCCTAGGGCTGGCCATACACAAAGCGAATTTCTTTCCTGCAACCACAAGTTGCATAAAAAAATAGCTTGATTCCGCCATCAACACAGACAGCGTTGATGTGGGAATCCCTCCTGCTGGGCAATTGTCTTCTCCCTGGGGGGATCCTTCCCCCCTGGGTGAAGACAGTGATTATCACTAGTGGCTACTGCTGAACCAGCCAAGATTTGAACCATGTATGGCCAGTCTTAATCACATTCCAGAGCTAATTTACCTACCAGCTTGTCTTTGGAGTGTGGGGGAAAAAAAAACCACACAAGCACATGGAGAACATGCAAACTCCAGGCAGGTATTCCTTTGGCTGGGATTCAAACCAACAACCCTAGTGCTACTAGTTAGAAGTGCCAACCACTTAGCCACTGTGCTGATCAGCGCATCCCTGCTGTCAGAATAAAATAGCTCAGTTGGGACGATTCCCCCATTCAATTCAAATGTGTGAATGGGGGAAATGAGTCAGGGTTTTTGTTTAACCCGCTGGTTGAAAAAAAAAAAAAACGGACTCATGTATGGGCTGCCTTAAAATGATTGTAAAGGAAAAAATTGTATTTAAAAAAATAACAAACATGTCATACTTACCTGCTCTGTGCAGTGGTTTTGGACAGAGCAGCCCCAATCCTCCTGTTCTCGAGTCCCCCCGGCTGTGCTCTGGGCTTCTTCCCCTTGCCAAGTGCTCCCTCCCCTTGCCAAGTGCTCCCATAGCAAGCTGATTGCTGTCGGGGCACTTGTGCATGCTCACTCCTGAGCCGGCTTTCTGCATCCATAAGACACAGAGAGCACGGCTCAGCCCCACCCACTGCTCCTGCCTCACTGGCTGTGATTGACAGCAGCAGGAGCCAATCCCTCCTGCTGCTGCATCTCAGCCAATGAGGAGGAAGGGACCCAGGAGAGCCTTGGGTCTTGTGCACATTGTTGGATCGAGATCAGGCTAAGTAAAGTATTAGGGGGGGCACACTGAATGTTTTTTACCTTCATGCATAGAATGCAAGATGGTAAAAAAAAACTTTAGCCTGTACAACTACTTTAAACAGTTGGCACCAAAACAAGTTGCCCTTTTGTTCCTGTGACAACCCAAAATTTTGGATTTTTCATTATTTTCTGTACCTGAGACAATAGTCCTAGTGGGAGCACACACAGCAAAAGAAACCTGGCAAAGGTTCTAACCCTTCTAGGTCCTAACCCCCCCTAAAATTTGAAGAAAAAGGTTTTGGCTTTACATACACTTTATTTTATATAGGCATATCAAGGGTTACTGAAACCTTCCACATTTTTCTGTTCTAATTAAAGTGATAGTATTTTTTTTTCTATAAAAATAACAAACATGTTATACTTTTTTTTTTCCAAAACGATTTATTTGAATTTACAGGTGTACAGTAAATTAGGAGCAATTAGACAAGGTAATCACATTATATGCAATACATACATAAGCGAAAGACTATAGATCACAAGTAACTGAACTTCAATAGAAATCAGAGTAATATCCAGAGTAATATTGTCAAACAGTGGCACAAACAGTGTATACCTAGAGTTAGGTGAGGGCAGGGTAAGTCCATCCGCCCTCGATTGAGGTTACGTAGTCACCTTGGGGTGGGGTGGGGGATGAGGCGGGAAAGGCTTTTAAACTAGGATGGGGGGTAGGTAGGGGCCTAAAGAGTAAGCCCCAGATCCAAGTAAGATATACCAGCCAAGATCAGCCTTCTGTCCACTCACCCCTATACGGGGACTTGCTGTGAGGGACAGAGGACTATAATTGGGTTTTCAGAGGGATCAATGCGATGCTGGTATGGTTGAAGATACAGGCGAGGTCTAGTCGGGGAGTCGGTGTAACATGAGTATAGTGGAAGGAAGCAGGGGGGTCCAGTGGTCTTTCAGGTGCATCTCGGTATTCAAGCATGTATGTGGTCACCAAAGGTTGTTCTGTGTAAAGGGCATGTGTTGAGGCTTGTTTAAACATGTGGATAGATGGGGAGTATTAACAGTGAAGAGGGGGAGAGGGGGTTGGAGCGAGCTAAGGGGTGGGTCCCATTGGGGGAGGGGGAGCCATAGGGGTGGGTGGGAGCGCGGTGAGGTATGGCGAGGGTGATTGTGTGGTACTTTACAAACATGTTATACTTACCTCCTCTGTTGCAGTGGATTTGCAAAGAGCACCCCAGAACCTCCTCTTCTCGGGTCCCTCTTTTGTGCTCATGGCCCCTCCCTGCTGTTGAGTGCCCCCACAGCAAGCAGCTTGCTATGGGGGAACCCGAGCCGAGTCACAGCTCCCTGTATCCAATCTCTCCTGATTGGCTAACTTATTTTGATTGACAGCAGCGAGAGACAGTGGTGCCACTGCTGTGTCCCAGCCAATCAGAAGGGAGAGTCTCAGATGGCCGACACATGCATGGACATCCCTGGACAGAGAGGGGGCTCTGGTAAGTATTAGGTGGGCTCAGGGGGGATGCTGCACACAAAAGGCTATGCATTAGCATAAAAAACCTTCTGACTTTACAACCACTTTAACCTCCCTAGCGGTAATCCCGAGTGTGGTTCAGGGTTAAATCTCAGTACCATTAGCGGTAACCCCAAGCCACATTCGGGATTGCATTGCAGAATCCTGGTCCAGGTTACTTACCTTGTCACCAGGATCTGTGTCTGTGGGCTGTGTCCTCCGCCCGATGCTCTGTGTGCCACGCTACTTTCCCTGCGAGCGTTGCGACGCACGGGGGCTGAGCCGGGTGGCAAATTCAAAGAGTACATAAAACATAACACGCACAGTACACTGTAATCTTACAGATTACATTACTGTATCAAATCATTTCACATCCCTTTTGTACCTAATGCTTTGTCCAGTGCCCTGCCTGCACTTTTATATTATATATACTGTTCTTTCTGCCTGGAAACTTGAGATTGTCCATGGCAGCCAAAAGTGTCCCTTTACGTCAAAAGTGGTTTTAGACCAGCTAGAAAACAGTGATAGTGTAAGGTATAAGAAGATCATGAACCAATATTCATGGTTAGAGTTCTCCTCAAATATATATATATTTTACAATAATGTTTCTCTGACATGAGTGTGAACAAGATGTGACTTTTGTGGTCAAGCTAATCTTTCTTCTGTGTAACTGACAAGCATGTATATTTAGGTTGAAATGTGACTTTGTGGTTAAGCCTTTTCCGGGAAAAAGTTTATCTCACTTCTGCTTTTTAACTGACAGGTTGACCGCACTGACATCTGGAGTTTCTTATCTTCCTGTTTCAAATGTCAGAACATGTCTAGCTTGACCACAATTGACGTATGTTAACTGACCGCTTTTGCAGAAGTCAAAAAACCTGTTAGAATTTATTTTTGTCTAACTCATGAGGTTTTTGCTTATTGCTGATAGGTCCATAGGAGGGAGGCAACTTTTCTCGCTGTGTATAAAAAAGGACATGTAACCATTAAACGATATATTCTTGTATACCCATTCACTGTTTATTGGTGTCTTGAATATCCGACCGGTCAGAGAGACTTCCACAGATCCTGAGTCCAGCTCGAGCCAAGAAGGTCCAACAGAACCAGAACCTTTCAGTGGTACCAGAAGTGGGGTGATCCAATTGAACAGGTAAGACCCCCTTTAATTATTATTGGGAACAACAGTCTTGCCTTGTCAATTGGTTCACCATAAAGTAGACTCTCCAGAAAACTACAAGTTTTCTGGGACTCTGTTAAGATTGAAAGGTAGATTTAGAATAGATACAGAGGGTCTCGCTAGGTTGGCCAGACCAGGTTATTAGATTGAGAAATAATCTTAAATTCTTCTCTACATAGGACGGATCTGTGGAAACTCTATATCTAAAGGTGTACACAAAAAGGGTTACATTTTTAAATGTCAACTGTATATTGTTGTCCTGAATGTAAAACTGGTTTATTGTTTTCTTACAAAGGGAAGACCACGTCATTAGTGGCAATTGTTCCAGGGGGGTATCATGTCAAAATTGGCAAGGGTCCTATGTTCCAGGGATCAAAACAACATATGTTAAGGTTTAATATACACAACATACTACCCCCCAGTCCGGTGTTCGAGGGACTAAGTGTAGCAGAAATACAGTGTCTGGTTGTATTTAAAAAAGGAGAACACTGGGTTCCTTGTCATAAACCTATAAATTGTCATAAGTTCAAGGACATTTTCCGCCCCTGGAACGAAATAGAGAAAGCAAGACAGAATTTTTTGTAATTTTTTAAAGTATAAGTATTATTGTTTGCTATAATGGGTAATCAAGCAGGAAAGGAAGCTGAAGGTAAGCAGCACCAACCCTCTCCGATTGATTACATTAAAGTCAATTATGGGAAAAATTATACTGATCCTTTTTGGTCACTAGTTTTAAAAAGAGCACATCAGTTAGAAGTGCCATGTTTGGGGGAATACGGACCATGTTCCGAGGAAAAGTGGGAGGAAGTAACCAGAATATGTGGCCAACATACACAGTATAATTATCCCATAAAAGACCTTGACAAAGATTACATGACTAAATGTTGTAAGATTTGGGCAAAGGGTATGAAGGAATATAGAAAGAAATATACAAGTGTAAAAATGGAAAAGAAAGAGCAATTAGACGCAATAGGAAGTCCATCAGCTCCCCCTAATTTTTATCAAGAAAAACCCCCTCCATATGCTATGGTAAAAGATGAATCCCTTGTCCCAAAGAAAATATACCCCTTGTTAGATCCAAATGTTATAGCAGGAGTATTAACCATAGCTAAACAAAAGGGAACTAATTGGTTACGAGAGGGGGAAGATAGAAGACAGATACAGGAACGTTTAAGTCAATTAGTAAAGGAGGAAGAACAGTGTATTAAAAAAAGAGGAAGATGAAGAAAAAGTGATAGAAGAAAAGCTGAGGAGGATAAGGATGATGAGGCAGTGGGTGGCTTGACCTCGGGGATAGAAGCCCTCAAATTCCCAGTTATTCACATGGGAGAAACCCCGGTCCATATCCCACTCCCCCTCGGGACGTTAAGGGATATTAAAGATCTTTGCCCAAAGCCACGCAAACACCCCAGAGAGGCAGCTCTGTTCTTACAGAGACATTGCGCTGGCACTGCCATGAATGCCGATGACTGTGAAATAATAATACAGACAGTGGATCCAGATCCCATCTGCGATGTAGAAGTTAAGACATTATTTGCTGATAATGACCCCTTTAAAAAGGCAAAGGGATGGGAATCATTTTGGGCAGCTGTGGCAGCTGTTTGGCAGTAAAGTTACAAAGGAGAGAGCGCTTTGCAGATAATGTGCACTGCAAAGCAGGGACCGGGAGAAAACTTTTATTCATTTTGTAAACGGGTACACCAGTTATACAAAGATACAGGAATGGAGAACCCTGAACTGTATGTGAGCACAGTCATGTCCGGGGGAGATCCCAAAACAACACAGTTACTTAAATTAGATTCAAAGATTTTTATTAAGGGATTTTTGCGATGACAGCAATATCAAAAATTACAGTGAAATGTCATAAGATCATACAAAACATTCCAAAAATTGCATATACAAGTCGACATATCCAAATACTTTACTATAAGGTGTCCCAGGATACTACTACTAGTATTACAGCATCAAATATGCAATGGCATAAACGTAGTTCCATAGATCCCCCATCACCTCATGGGACAAAGCCCATTACGGCTCGGTGGCCTCCGACCCTCCGGATGCCCCAAAAGGGTTCACACTGCATCCCAGGGGCCAGGGTCGCCCATCCCTACCACCCAGTCTGTATGATTATTACATCAAATAGGAATGTGAGGGATACATATAACCATATTGATAACATAACACCTCAAAGTTCAGGATCTGCAATCAAAAATTCTCAGTAACCATATCTGAACACTGAGACGCCAAGAAGGGCGTCAGAAAGTAGGGGAAAAGAGAAACGTGTTAGAAGGAAGTAAGAGAAAGAAGAGTAAGTCAGCTATCGAGAAGATGTATGTGTGGACAGGCTGCCAGGCTGTACTCCAGGTATGAGAGACATATTGCAGAAGGTGGCCCAGGGTTCCCAAATGGATCTAAATTTTTCAGTATTGTCATTCATTTTAGCCACAATTTGTTCTTGCACCATGATCCAGGAAACCTTCCTCTTGAAACCCTGGAAGGGGATGGTGGGTTTCTTCCAGGCTCTGGCTATGGTCATCCTAGCGCCCAATAAGACGAAGAATGCCAAGACCTGTAAGCATGTGGATAACTTGGGAATATTATGATTGAGTAGTGCTGTACAGGGATGTGGGGTCACTGTTACCTCTGTCAGAGAGCTGATGGTACGGAACACTTTCCGCCAAAAGGATCTAATGCGGGGGCAGGTCCACCAGATGTGGAGCATCGTGCCTTCTAGTTCACAACCTCTATAACATACAGGTGAAGTTCCTGGGTACATCCGTGCCAACCTGGAAGGGACATAATACCACCTTAACAGCACCTTTAGGCTAGCCTCTGCAATTGAAACATTGAGAATACCTTTGAAAGCTCGCTGTGAAGCGCGGAACCAGACCTCTGCGTCCCACGTGCCGCCCGTATCTTCCTCCCAGGTCCGGGCATAGGCCGGTACATCCGTCTTAGACATTAGCGCTGTATAAATTAGCGAGATGCCTCCCCTCTGATCCAATGCAATGGCACACCATTGTTCGTAGGGAGTAATGGTGGGGGGAATCGTTTTGTCTGTCCAAATGGAGTGAAGGAAATTAGATATTTGGTTGAATCTAAAAAGTTCAGAATTAGGCATGTCCATTTGTGTCCTGTAGTGTGGTAAGGAAAATGGCCCTGCTGGGGAAAGAAAGTGTCCGATTCTATAAAGGCCTTTATCTGTCCACCATCGGAACGCCTTAATATTCATCCCCGGGGGAAAGTCAGAGTTGTGAAATAAGTGCATTAGAGGCCTCAGTGGAGATATCAAGGTGCGTAGATTAAAAAGCTTGGAGCAAAGTGCTACTGAGTGCGAGAGAGTAGGTGATAGGATCGCTGGTCTGCGTTTGGGTTCGCATCCTAATAGATAGTCAACGGTGTGCAATGGGACAGCCTGTCTTTCCATGTGTAACCAGTCTGGTTTCGAGCCCATAGAGAAGGCTGCCGAGATTTGTGTTAATTGAGCTGCCTGGTAGTAGCCCCAAAGGTGAGGGAGGCCTAGACCACCCTGAGATCTCAGACGGAATAGTATTCCCGCGGGACATCTGTAACCCTTCCTGCCCCATACAAAACTTATTATGTCCGACTGAGTTTTACTGAGGAATCGTTTCGGGACCGGGATTGGGAGAGATCTAAACAGGTATAAAAGGCGTGGGAGGAGGGTCATTTTAATAGCATGAATCCTGCACAACCATGATAAACCACTCTTGGACCACCTTTCCATGTCATTTTTACATTTGAGCACCATAGGGGGGTAGTTCATCTTAAACAAGGTACTTATATTAGATGTAAGTTTGATGCCTAAGTATGGGATAAGTGTGGGAGCCCAGGAAAAATCAAAATCACTGGAGAGTTTCTTTAAAATGTCCGGGGGGACGGATATGTTCAATGCCAGTGATTTGTTCATGTTGACCCTCAGACCGGAGATCTCACTGAATATCCGCAATGTCTTGAGGATCGAAGGAGTGGAGGTCAGGGGGGAAGTGACGAAAAGTAGGAGGTCATCAGCGTATAATGCACACTTATGTTCCTGGGGACCACATTTGACCCCCTTAATGTCAGGGTCCGACCGTAGTGCAATAGCTAGAGTCTCAATTGCCACCGCAAAGAGTAGAGGGAAGAGTGGGCATCCCTGTCTGGTCCCTCTGCCAATGGAGAATGAATCGGAATATCTGCCCATTAAACGAATCTGTGCTGAGGGGTCAGAGTAAAGCGAGTTAATAAGCTGAAGGAAGTTTGGTCCAAATCCCCATTTCCCCAGGATGTCAGTCAGGTATGCCCAGTCTATTGAATCAAAGGCCTTGTGTAGGTCTATTGAAAGTAGAAAGCCTTTTTGAGGAGGGCCCCCATCCCACTGCGATTGAAGCAGAGAGATAACGTCAATGGCACGTCTAATCTGGTCAGGTCCCTGTCTGCCAGGGATGAAGCCCACCTGATCCTTATAAACATAAGAAGAAATGAAACTCGAAAGTCTGTTTGCCATTATTTTGGTCATTATTTTTATGTCATTATTGATAAGTGAAATAGGGCGAAAGTTCGCCACATCACTGGTGTCCTTGCCCGGTTTCGGTATTACCGAGACGTAAGCCAGGTTCAAGTCTTTGTTCAAAGGGACTCCATCCCTGAGAGAATTGAAGAATCGTGTCAAATGGGGGGCCAGGCAGGGGCCAAATTTTTTATAGTAGCCCGTGGAAAGTCCATCCGGACCCGGGGAGGATCCCAGTTTAAGAGTTTTAATGGTGTCCAGCACTTCTTCTTGGGTAAAAGGGCTCTCCAAGAGCTCACAATGATCCTTTGTAAGAGTAGGTAGGGGAAGTGTATTTAAAAATTCCTCTCGTACTGATCTGGGGGGATTCAGGTTCGGTTTATATAATTCAGTAAAAAACCTCAGGAAGGTTTCCATTATTTTAGACGGGTTCTGCGACAGTTCCTCATTAGCTGTCCGAATTTTAGGGAATGCAAGTGTGCATTGTTTGGGACTCAATTTAGCGGCTAACTTCGAACCTATTCTATCAGCTTGGGAATAGAATTTGGCCCCTGTCCACCGAAGGTGCTGTTCGGCGGCTGTGGTCAGTGACAAGTTTAGTAGTGCCCGGGCATTATCTAGGTTTGCAAGAGATTCAGGGGTAGGATGGCTCTTGTGGGCTTTCGCTAACTTGCGAAAGTCCTCAGTAAGCCTCAGCGTGTCCGCCTTGTGTTCCGCTTTTAGTTTAGCTGACAATTGAATTAGTTTCCCTCGAATTACTGTCTTATCAGCTGCCCATACCGTAGGAGGGGATACATCACTCGTATCGTTAATAAGAAAGTATTCCGTAATAGCTTTTTCCAGCAGAGTGCATTGAATTAGATCGCTTAATAGGGATTCCCGTAGGCGCCAGCGAGGGGGGCTATCTGACCCAGAGGGTCTCTGTGTAGTCACAATCACCATGGCGTGATCTGAGAGGGAGGAATCAACAATCTTGGAGTTCCTGATTAAAGGGATTGTAGGGGCGCGGGTGAAAATGTGGTCAATTCTGGCAAAAGATTTATGCAGCGCTGAAAAATTAGTGAAGTCTTTTGTGCGGGGGTTGGACTCTCTCCAAACATCTATCAGTCCTGCAGTATGCAGAAGCTTTGCTATTTTAACACTTTGTTTGGAAGGGCGTTTAGGTTTAGAAGTACCGTTTGAACTTTTGTCTAGAGAGAAATCAAATGCTGTGTTTGAGTCGCCGCCGATGAATATCGTACCTTTAAAGTGTGTCTGTAGGTTGTGTAACAAAGATTCAAAAAAGGTTTTTTGGCCCCTGTTAGGATTGTAGTAGGAAACAAAAGTGTATAGTGCCCCATTGATGTGGCCCGAAACCAAAATGTAGCGACCCATAGGGTCCAATACAGTGTCAAGCGGAGAAAAGTTTAAATGCCTGGCAAAACAGACTGCCACACCTTTTGTTTTGTTTTCAGCCGAAGCTAAAAAGAACTGAGGGTACCGTTGATGAATGAACGTGGGCTTTAAGGAGGAAGGGAAGTGGGTTTCCTGCAGTAAAAGAACATCTGCATGCATAGAATTATATTGCTGAAGGAGTTTCCTGCGTTTAATTGGGGAGTTGAGGCCCTGAGTGTTGTGTGAGACAATTTTGAGGGAGGGTGGGGGTTGGTGTATGTCAGTCATGGATCAGAGGGGTGGAATCTATGAGCGAGAACCGCCACTTACCGGTGAAGTGAAAGCGACTTTCCCTGCGATGTCTGGAGGTGAATCTAAGCCGTGACCCGGAGCCTGGGACGGAAGATCGGAGGCAGCCATGGTGCCTGTGGATGCACCGAAGTGCGTCTACAAAAGAAGGGAAAAAAGAGATGAAAAAGGGGAGAGGAGGAGAGAAGAAGAGAACTGCCTTATACACGTGATGTAAAATTGTTATCAAGGAACATATACTTAACCGAACTGAGGGATCCCCAGACCCCTTCCCACCCTCAGGGCGGAGTGAACTTGCCATCTCCTACCCCAAAACCCCAAAGGACCGGTATACCCTGGTGACAGGGAAACCGGGTATGGATCCAGATGCACCAAATGTGCCTCTGAACCTAGGGAGGTGCATTGGGTCCACCACGGCCCCAACTTCCCATAACAGTATTGACTGAGGGTCCCGAAGAACCCATGATTTTCTAACTACAGAGCGCCCTCTAACTATGAGAGCAACATGAACCAACATAAGTAAACCGTGTAATATAACTAAATCAGTAATGCCGGTCAGACCCTGCCCACCCCCCTTCTGGGTTGAGAAGTAGGCAGGTAGGCGGAACCCGCCTAGGGACCAGCCCAAGAAAAACATCTGCGGTCCCCGAGGGGGATCACAGATATCGTGTAAGTGGATCCCCAAGTGACCGTTGTTTAACAACCAGGCCGTGTAAACTATTTACTAAAGGTGGTACTCCAGGAGGAAAAAGAACAGTGCGGTCCGTTGAACAGGGTAACGGTACGCAATACATGTTCCAGACCGTATAAAGATCTGTAACAAAGTTTCGTGTTGGCCTATGTGGGAAGAAACAGCAGGCTGCCAGCCAGGCAAAGGTCCCCCCCCTCCCTCGACCATGTACCTGATAGCCCCTCTCCATCACAAGTATCATAGAAACCCCAAATGTACTATATGAAAACCATAGCAGATCATTTTATAAAAATAAAAAAATGGTATGGGGCGGTATAGAGTTGCCAGAGATGGAGAGGAGATCCCCAAAACAGTTTTAGCAACAGGGAATGTTTCTCACATCAGGACCTCGTTCAGAGAGGGGATTTGTAAGGAGATGTGTCATACACAAAAAAAAAAAAAAGAAAAAGAAAAGTGGGGGGGGGGAAAGGTATCAGGGCGGGAGGTTTTCTTTGGTGCGCTTGGAACCGTGATTCAGCCATGTTTGGTGTGCAGCGGGCTCGCCGGCGGGGGCCGCTTCGTGGAGGCAGGAGTCCCTCTGTTAGCTGCTGCAGGACTAGGATCCAGATGAATCAATCCGAGATGTGTCAGGATACATTCCCCTTCCACAAATGAGGAGAAGCCGAAGCTTTTGTTCTTGTAGGAAAAGTTCAGACGTAAAGGGAAGGCCCACCGGTATGCGATTTCCTTGTCCATAAGCACTTGCAATAACGGTTTAAATGAGCGTCTCTTTTGTACCGTGTATGGAGAAATGTCAGCAAAAATTTGAATTTTGTGGCCATGCAAAGTGAGGTTGTCAGAGTACCTAGCCTTCCTCATCACCTCTTCTTTGACTGAGTAATAGTGCGGTTTCACAATGATGTCTCTGGGAAGGCCATCAGAGCGAGGAGATTGAAGGGCTCTGTGAGCTCTATCCAGCTCCAAACGTGGTTCAGTAATGTCAGGGATAAGGGTCTTTAGAAGTGATTTCACAGCAGATTGCACCTCTTTCTCTGATTCGGGGAGTCCCCGTATCCTAAAGTTATATCTTCTTGATCTATTCTCGAGATCATCGATCTTTGCAAAAGCGGTTTCCAATTGATCCTGCACGTCTTGCAGCCTGGAGGAATTCTGATTAATCCTCGCCACGGCCTGATCAGCTTTCTGTTCTATAGTGTCTATCCTGATCCCAATTTGCTGCAGGTCTGCATGAATGGAGGATGTAATCTGTGCAGCATTTAGAGCCAGGCTCCTAGACAGCATATGGGAAAAAGCAGTCATCATGGAGGTAAAGTCTGTGGGGGTTGGGGCCTCCTCCTGTGCTTCACTGACTGAAAGAAGCATGCCTGTGTGGGGATCCAGCATAGGTGTGGAGGGACATGCAGCACCCATCCTGCCCAGCAAAGATTCAGTGGAGGAGGGGGAGATTACTGGGGTCATCGGGGGGTACTCGGTACCTGGGGATTGAGGTGGGACCAGATCCTGGTCAGCTATGGAGTCCTCAGGTCGTTCTGTGAGGAGCGGGCCTCGTGGAGCCGCCGCCATCTTGGCATAGCTGAAGGGGCCTGGCGCTGCCGACATCTGGCTGGAGAGGTCCCTTCTGGCCAGCGAGGATGACATCTGCGGGTTCCGGTGGTGTCCCCTACGCGAATATCCCGGGAAGGGGTCCAGCGGAGCGCTCTGTAAGCTCCGGTGGTCAGAATAGGGCCGTGGTGGAGCGGAGCTTTAGATGACGGCGGCCATCTTGGAAGCTGCCACGCATGCGCCTGCAGTTACTTAAATTAATTACCCCCAATTGGTCAACATTAAAACCTGATGCCTTTCTCGAAGACATTAAAAAAAGCGTGCATCCTCTGGCTTATTCACTACAAAAGGAGGGGTATTTCCCTCATTTAACCCCGAACAGATAGAAAGCCCGCAGTTAGCTGCTGCACAAATGGTTGTCCCTTATACAAAACCAGGAGACAAAAGGGAACTGACATCTGCAAGATTGTATTGGTTTAACAGTCACCACATCCCAAAAATTAAGTAAAAAACAAAAAACCCCCTCAGAGGTGGGACTTTAAAAGTGACTGCAAAACACACAAAGAATATTGAAATTGTATAGATTTAATAAATAAGTACAAAAAGGACAAATGAATATAAATCACATGAATTGTGTACAAGTCCAGAAAATTGGTTGCGTGGGTAAGGAGAAAAATTGAAACATTGATAGTCAAACCCGACAGCTGTTTCGGTTACGCCCTTCTTCGGGGGAATTGTAGACATACAGTTCAATAAGACAGACAAACTCTGTTGAATACATAATATAGTACAGATAAATATCACGATGTATGCATATACATACATTACAAACAATCATATAAAAAAAAATATATTAAATAAATATATGCTTACAGTAATCTATCCAAAGATACATTAATATTTGGTGCACCGGGGGACCACATGCACGGCAGTAAATGTGGGGTGAAAAAAGAGAACACCCCACCAATGAGGGGGCTCCAAGATCGATGGGGTCCAATATCCCAACAACGGGGGTCCCCAGGCGACGACACGCAGACAGGCCAGAGAGAGACCAAGGAATCCGGTAAGGTAATTATCTAAAAGACAAATTTAGGAAGGGTGGGAGGCAAAAGGGGGAAATCACATTAGTGAGTCCCTAATATATAGTAAAGTCCCCCCAAAAAAAGCCCTATAGACCCTAACTTAAGTCCCATATATAGATAGTGTGAATTCATCCATTACATGTATAATGTGTGTCCAAGGAAACCTACCAGTATGGAAAAGTATTCCAGATCAGGGAGGTGTCTGGTGGAAACTTGAAACAGCTTCAAAAGTAGAGGGAGTCCTCAATACAAAAATGGCATCCAATATGCACTATTGTAGTGATGAAGCAAATATGAGCATCGTTTCAATCTGATTTAAATCCAGAGAATCTAAAGGGTAATATGGATGGAAAAACAGGGGACAATAGGTGGATATAGCATTAAATTTGTCCAAGGTAAATAAACAAAATACAGAGTTTCAAGGAACTGTCCTATAAGAGTTTACCTGTAAGGATCCCGGGTGTCCCAATGATCGCTGCGTGAGGTACCTCGTGTGGACTCCGACTGGTCCTTGAGAGCTTTAAATGGTGTCTCAAAGACATCTGTGCATGCGTCAGAAAGCGCCGGTAAACGACGCAGACGTAGTGATGTCAGTGCGCTATCCGTCGCGTACCTATGACGCTCCGGACGGGCACATAAAGAAATAGACGTTAATGAACAGGAATGTGAGATGTCTCTCTATACAGAGAGTGTGCCGCAGTATGTCTGAAAGGAACACATAGGCATAGCTGTATAATCCCTGCCATTCCGTGCCAAAGAGAGTACCCGTGTATATAATGAGACCCGACAGCAGGGAGGAGGAAGAAGAAGGATTAATATTATTATAAATATACTAGGAGTTATATATCTCTATATTATATTGAAACTCCATGTTATCCAAAATTTTGCTTTAAATAAACTCTTCAATCTAAATATGAATTATATATTGAAAGTTATTAAAAATAAAAAAGTAAAGATGTAAAAAAAAATGGAAAGAAGAGAGTTAAATAATAATTGTCAGTCATAATTCAAAGAGAATTGGAGCAATATCATTCATTGTTTACATGGAAAATGATCTTTACATTCTTATTCCATGGAGAAATTGTATATCGACTATAACATTATATCTATTAGAAATTACATAACAATAATAATCAAATAGATGAAAGCCTCCCTCTGATACAGTGGATGTTTGTTAATATAGTAAAAAGGCACATATAGGGCAGGCAGGTTCCCAGTGTCGAATCCAGAGGTTAGAGTCGCCAATAGGGGGCCCCCCGCGCGGCATCCGCCCAAAGACCGTCCCAAGTGGCGGTAATTGGCAGATGACAACGCGCCGACGCATAAATGCAAATAAATGCATAAAAAGGGGGGTAAAAGAGGCCAATCCCCCAGAAAGAAAAAAAGGGGGGGGAACCTGGCGGCCCAACTCACCCCCTGTGTGCGCCGTGTGAGGAACAATGAGCCCACTGGGAGCCCCAAACTGACGTATGCATGCGGGTCACCGGTACACCAAATGGAGATAAAAATAAATATAAATAAAAAGTGGGGGAAATCTGGGGGAGAGAAAGGGGAAAGGGGAGAAAAAAAAAAGGGGGAGTCCATTGATGGTAAGAGATACATTGTCTCACCTGTACTTCTATTCTTCCCACCCCCCTGAGGAGAAACCCTCAAGAAAAGGACGATAACTTATAAGATCGTTCAATCCTGGAGGCATGGTGGCATTTAGGGTAAAGATCCATCTAGTCTCTCTTTGTAGGAGAGTTCTGTTCCAATCTCCTCCTCTGTTGCTAGGGTGTACCCTGTCCAGAATTAGGAATTTTATTCTGGGAATTCTACTATTATGGATATCTTTTATATGGCGTCCAAGGGGAAGGTCTGGGTCACATTTCTTCATACAGGTGATGTGTCTAGCCGCTCTCTTGAAGAATGGATGTTTGGTTTTGCCAATGTAGAATGATCCACATTGGCATGTGAGTAGATAAACTACTCCTTCCGTTTTGCAGTTCGCAAAATGAATGGGTTTGAAGATTTTGCCATTAGGTAGTGATGCTTTTTCATCAATGTTCATATATTGGCATAGATTGCAACCTCCACATCGATATGTGCCAGGTCGCCTACATGGGTCAACCCGGAATTCACCCGTGTATTCACTCTGTATTAGGTTATCCTTTATTGAATCTGCCTTCCGATAGGTAATTGCCGGTTGAGCCGGCACAAAGGAGGCTAGAGAGGGATCGATCTGCAAAAGATGCCAGTATTTGGAAATAATTTTTCTAATCTGTTCACTTTGTCTATTAAATTTGGTAATAATCCATATAGTATTAGAATCAAAATTGTCGGGTTTGATGCTGGGTTGTTTTTTTGTTAGAAGTTGATCCCTAGATTTTAGGGTAGCCCTTCTAAAAGATTTTTTAAGGCTATTAAGAGAGTAGCCTCGTATCAAAAGGCGGTCTCTGAGGGCATTTGCTTCATTCTGAAACGTAGCATCATTCGTACAGTTTCGGCGTAGCCGTAAGTATTGTCCGTATGGAATTGATTTTACTAACGATGTAGGATGTGCACTCCCCGCATGTAGTATAGAATTGCATGCTGTATCTTTGCGATATAGTGCACTTGTTAGTTTACCATTTGTGTCCTTAAGTATAGTGATATCTAAAAAATTAACGGACGTCTCACTATACGTCATGGTGAATGTAAGGTTGTAGGAGTTATCATTCAAACTCCTACAACCTTACATTCTAACCTCTGGATTCGACACTGGGAACCTGCCTGCCCTATATGTGCCTTTTTACTATATTAACAAACATCCACTGTATCAGAGGGAGGCTTTCATCTATTTGATTATTATTGTTATGTAATTTCTAATAGATATAATGTTATAGTCGATATACAATTTCTCCATGGAATAAGAATGTAAAGATCATTTTCCATGTAAACAATGAATTGCTCCAATTCTCTTTGAATTATGACTGACAATTATTATTTAACTCTCTTCTTTCCATTTTTTTTTACATCTTTACTTTTTTATTTTTAATAACTTTCAATATATAATTCATATTTAGATTGAAGAGTTTATTTAAAGCAAAATTTTGGATAACATGGAGTTTCAATATAATATAGAGATATATAACTCCTAGTATATTTATAATAATATTAATCCTTCTTCTTCCTCCTCCCTGCTGTCGGGTCTCATTATATACACGGGTACTCTCTTTAGCACGGAATGGCAGGGATTATACAGCTATACCTATGTGTTCCTTTCAGACATACTGCGGCACACTCTCTGTATAGAGAGACATCTCACATTCCTGTTCATTAACGTCTATTTCTTTATGTGCCCGTCCGGAGCGTCATAGGTACGCGACGGATAGCGCACTGACGTCACTACGTCTGCGTCGTTTACCGGCGCTTTCTGACGCATGCACAGATGTCTTTGAGACACCATTTAAAGCTCTCAAGGACCAGTCGGAGTCCACACGAGGTACCTCACGCAGCGATCATTGGGACACCCGGGATCCTTACAGGTAAACTCTTATAGGACAGTTCCTTGAAACTCTGTATTTTGTTTATTTACCTTGGACAAATGTAATGCTATATCCACCTATTGTCCCCTGTTTTTCCATCCATATTACCCTTTAGATTCTCTGGATTTAAATCAGATTGAAACGATGCACATATTTGCTTCATCACTACAATAGTGCATATTGGATGCAATTTTTGTATTGAGGACTCCCTCTACTTTTGAAGCCGTTTCAAGTTTCCACCAGACACCTCCCTGATCTGGAATACTTTTCCATACTGGTAGGTTTCCTTGGACACACATTATACATGTAATGGATGAATTCACACTATCTATATATGGGACTTAAGTTAGGGTCTATAGGGCTTTTTTTGGGGGGACTTTACTACATATTAGGGACTCACTAATGTGATTTCCCCCTTTTGCCTCCCACCCTTCCTAAATTTGTCTTTTAGATAATTACCTTACCGGATTCCTTGGTCTCTCTCTGGCCTGTCTGCGTGTCGTCGCCTGGGGACCCCCGTTGTTGGGATATTGGACCCCATCGATCTTGGAGGGGTGTTCTCTTTTTTCACCCCACATTTATTGCCGTGCATGTGGTCCCCCGGTGCACCAAATATTAATGTATCTTTGGATAGATTACTGTAAGCATATATTTATTTAATATATATATTTTTTTATATGATTGTTTGTAATGTATGTATATGCATACATCGTGATATTTATCTGTACTATATTATGTATTCAACAGAGTTTGTCTGTCTTATTGAACTGTATGTCTACAATTCCCCCGAAGAAGGGCGTAACCGAAACAGCTGTCGGGTTTGACTATCAATGTTTCAATTTTTCTCCTTACCCACGCAACCAATTTTCTGGACTTGTACACAATTCATGTGATTTATATTCATTTGTCCTTTTTGTACTTATTTATTAAATCTATACAATTTCAATATACTTTGTGTGTTTTGCAGTCACTTTTAAAGTCCCACCTCTGAGGGGTTTTTTTGTTTTTTACTTATACAAAACCAGTTTCCCAACAATCCCAACAAGCACAATACCAAGCATAACCCCAGGATAACCAGCAGGGTTGTTTCACATTCAGGGACATGGGACATTGGAAGTCAGAATGCCCCCTTAGGAGAGGAACAAGTAGGGCAGCTAACCGCAGGGGTAATATGGGAAGAGGCAGATTGCCCGTTGGTACAGTTCATGACCAACATCTTTTTAAATGAGTTTTGCCATTCTGACTGACCACTTCCTCTGGGAAGAGACTTAATGTCAAGTTTAAACATTCACATCAAATTTACAAAAGATGGGGGCCTGCTAGCTACATCAGAATTCTGTGATTTGTCTAACCCAAAAAAGACAGGATTTTAGAGGGTACTTTATGTTACTATCGGCACACCTTGAAACACACCCTATATGGGCACTGCATACATTGTACACCATACAAGCCCATCATTGGGGAAGGAGCAGTAGTACATTACCAAAAACAATATCCCCTGTCAGAAGGAAAAATTGCAGGCATAGCACCACAAATAAAGCAATATTTAGCAGAAGGAATACTGAAACATACAATCAGTCCCTGGAACACCCCCATTCACTCAGTCAAAGCCAGTGGTGAATGGCGCTTTGCACAGGACCAAAGGGCCCTGAACAAAGCTATTGTCCCCCTTCCACCTTTTGTTGCGGATATTGCTACAATATTTTGTGAGATACCGGCAACGTCCAAGATCTACATGGTCATTGATTTAAGTATCGCTTTCTCTTCCATACCTGTTGCAGAGGAAGCCCAAAATTACTTTAAACCTGGGCTAGGCTCCCGCAAGGCTTTGCGAACAGTCCTGCAGCGTGCTCCATGGTCTTGAATCGATCTTTGAGCGATTGGGTACCAAAAGAAGGCTCAGTGTTGCTTCAGTATGTGGATGTCCTATTGCTGTGTAATGAAAATGAGGTCAGCTGTGCCGAGGACTCAGAGCACCTACTAACTCACCTCGCCTCAAAAGGTCACTTGGTGTCTCGCAAAGAGATCCAGTGGTACAGGTTGAGTACTTGGGGTGTATAATCCGAACCGAACGTTTGGTGTCACCAGCTCGAGTCAAGGCACTGTCCTCCTGGAGTCCACCAAGAGACAAATCAGCGCTTCTCTCATTCCTAGGGTCCATAATATACTGCAGGCAGTGGATACCTGATTGCTCTTATTATGATTCTATCCTAAGGTCTGCTACCCTGCAGGATGCCCCAAAGTTTATTGATTGGACAACAGAGAGGGTTAAGGCTTTCACAGCATTAATCAGCTCTCTAAGGCAAGCCCCTGCATTGGGACTTATAGAGTGCGCAGGGCCTTTTTCATTGTACTGTGTGGTATCTGGACCTACGGTTGCAGCGGTCCTAGCACAATCACATGGGAATTCTCTGAGACCCGTATCATACATCTCAAAGAAACTTCCAGATCAAGTTCAAGGTATGCCACATTGCTTACAGGCCATAGCAGCCTGTGCAATGGCAGTAAAATAGGCTTCAAAGGTGGTTCTGGGACATGACCTCACACTGTATACTACACACCTCATGACAAACATGAACACACAACACATGACAATGCAAAGGTGCAGCGGCTATGAGATTATCTTGCTAAAAACACATAATCTAACCATAAAATCATGTTCAGAAACCTCAAAGCCCATTAGGTTTTTACATTCAGGAACACGATTGCACTGAGGTACTTGCAGAAACTACCCTCCCTAGACCAGACCTCACAGATGTTCCGTATCCAAATGTGGAAAATGTTTATGTAGATGGCAGCTGCTCCCGACCTGATGACAAAACTTATTAAACTGGTTATGCCATTGTTCAATTGCCAGATGTAATGATTGAAGCCAAATCTCTGAATGCTAGTTCAGTCCAGATTGCAGAAATCATTGCTATAACTATGGTTTGTCAGATTTTTGAAGGAAAAGATGTAAACATTTACACTGACAGCAGATATGGGTACACGGGTTGACAAAAGATCCTACTGGACTTTGGTCAACCAAGGAGGGAATAATAGGGAATAAAAGGGGTGCACCACATGATAGAATCCCTAGATTACACACAAGTCCCCACACAGAAGGGCAATTTAGAATATCTTTTGGTTATAGTTGACAGATTTACAGGATGGGTAGAAGCAATCCCTACCACAGGAGAGACAGCTAGAGTACTAATAAATCAGTGGATCTGTAGGTTTGGCCTTCCGGCCACTATATGGTCAGATCAAGGTCCAGCATTTACCTCGGCCTTAGTGAAGGAGCTCAGGAGTAGAGGAAAGAATGAACAGAACCATAAAAGACAAATTGAAAAAAGCAACAGGTGGCACAATGAAAAACTGGTTAGATTACTTGCCAGCAGTCTTATATCAAATCAGGACTACCCCCCACAGAACAGGAATATCTCCTTTTGAGATACTTATGGGTAGGCCAGCACAGAGGAAACCTGATGAGGGAGAGGAGGTTAATCTTTTTTCTTTACAGGAAGAGTACGTGAAACATCTGGTAAGTAGCCTTAGTGAAACAGAGAACAAGGTGGCTGCCACTTTTCCTCCTCTCTCCACAGAGCCTACACATCCGTATATCCCAGGAGACAAAGTACTGATAAAACAACTTGCCGTCCGGAAACAACCAGGCCCTATCTTCCAAGGACCATTTGAAATTCTGAAGGTTGCCAGAACAGCTGTTCTTACAGATCAAGGACCACAATGGATCCATGCATCCAGACTAAAGACATTTCCGAAGGGAAACTGGAAGAAGGTGAAGGAGAAGACAAAGACCTCTGTTCTGGAGAGTATTCCAGAAAAGGATCCGGAAAATACTCCCTAGTGGACCATAAAAAACAAGAAACTCAGAGTTCCATACCCATAGACACTAATGGTCAAAAAGGAGGGGTCACTTCGGCAAAACTTTTTCTTTTTTCCTTAATGATTACATTGTTTATTTTAATGCTCATAATCGTAGGACAGTGTTGGTCAGATAATTCTAACAGACCAAAAAGAAGTATGGAAGACAATTTTAGTGGTAAAATGCTGCTGCTTAAATTTAAGTATGCTTATGCTCAAAAATCAGGATATGAAAAATTTTGGATATGTAGTAAACTCCATCCTAGCACTGCTAGGATCCCCCTAATGGCAGTACCTCTAAACTTCACCCCTCTCCTAAACGGCACACCACCTGTCGTCCTTAATAATCCAATAATCGATGGGCTTCAATTCTTGAAGCCATGATCATAAGGAGGGGTTGTAAGGTATAAGAAGATCATGAACCAATATTCATGGTTAGAGTTCTCCTCAAATATATATATATTTTACAATAATGTTTCTCTGACATGAGTGTGAACAAGATGTGACTTTTGTGGTCAAGCTAATCTTTCTTCTGTGTAACTGACAAGCATGTATATTTAGGTTGAAATGTGACTTTGTGGTTAGGCCTTATCCGGGAAAAAGTTTATCTCACTTCTGCTTTTTAACTGACAGGTTGACCGCACTGACATCTGGCATTTCTTATCTTCCTGTTTCAAATGTCAGAACATGTCTAGTTTGACCACAATTGACGTATGTTAACTGACCGCTTTTGCAGAAGTCAAAAAACCTGTTAGAATTTATTTTTGTCTAACTCATGAGGTTTTTGCTTATTGCTGATAGGTCCATAGGAGGGAGGCAACTTTTCTCGCTGTGTATAAAAAAGGACATGTAACCATTAAACGATATATTCTTGTATACCCATTCACTGTTTATTGGTGTCTGGAATATCCGACCGGTCAGAGAGACTTCCACAGATCCCGAGTCCAGCTCGAGCCAAGAAGGTCCAACAGAACCAGAACCTTTCAGATAGTAAATAAGAACACTTGCAGAATTGAGTGATAGTGAATCGTGGGGAAATTAATTTTATTATTATTATTATTATATTATTATTTTTTATAATTATTTATACTTATTTACTATATTATAATTCATGATTTTGTGTTTCAAACTTTATCATACCTGGGATGTCTACTAGACTCTTGTTTGGACAGATTTAAGTGTGTTATTGCTAAGAATTACAGGCCTACAATATAAAACGCCAAATTTCTATGCAAAACAATGTACTGCTTTGAGATTCAAAAATCTGACATAATCATACCGCCAGGATGGCTACAGTGTTTCACTGGAACTGCCCACTTTCTTGTGTCAGTACAAACTTCCATCAGTTTTCCTAAAAACTTTTTCCATCAGAAACATGAGGTTAGTTTAACCTCCCTGGCGGTTTTCCGGAGTGGGGCTCGGGGTGAGATTTCAGTACCATTAGCGGTAACCCCGAGCCACACTCGGGATTGCATTGCAGGATCCTGGTGCAGGTTACTTACCTTATCCCCAGGATCCTGCGATGTCCCCCCACTGTGTCCACAGGCTGTGTCCTCCGCCCGATGCCTCTGTGTGCCAGGCTCCTTTCCCTGCGAGTGTTGCGATGCACGGGGGCGGAGCCTGGCGGCAAATTCAAAAATGAAAAAATTCATAATACATACAGTACACTGTAATCATACAGATTACATTACTGTATGAAATTATTTCATATCCAATTTGTCCCTAGTGTTTTGTCCAGTGCCCTGCATGCACTTTTATTTTATATATACTGTTCTTTCTGCCTGGAAACTGGAGATTGTCCATAGCAACCAAAAAGTGTCCTTTTATGTCAAAAGTGGTTTGAGACCAACTATAAAACAGCGATAGTAAATAAGAACACTTGCAGAATTGAGCGATAGTGAATAGTGGGGAAATTCATTTTATTATAATTATTATATTATTATTTTTTTAAATTATTTATAGTTACTATATTATAATTTATGATTTTGTGTTTCAAACCTTATCATACCCGGGATGTCTACTAGACTCTTGTTTGGACAGGTTTAAGTGTGTTATTACTAAGAATTACAGGCCTAAAATATAAAATGCCAAATTTCCATGCAAAATAATGGTACCGCTTTCAGCATCAAAAATCGGACATAATCATATCGCCAGGGAGGCTACAGAAAGCATCCCACTGTGGTTTTAGATATTCATGCCTACTACGCTTCACAGGAGCTAAATGTGCTTCTGCTGTTATTTTCTTGTTTATCCATAAGCCAATATTTATGCATTTAATTTGAAGTGGATTTATAGATATGACAAACATCGTACGACGACAAGCACACTCAGTTGTATTATAAAAATGAAATTCCAGGAGGCGCATGCGCGGCTTGTAGGATGGTGGACGTGTGAGAGACGAGCTCCGGTCCCCGTCTCCCTGTTTGCAGCTCCTGTTCCGCTTCCACTATTACACTAGCACCAGGAGCAACACCACAACCTGCCTAAAGTTCCTGGGCAGCTTATGGGCAAAATCGGCAATCAAAGAGCTACTTACCGAGGATTCATCCCGCCGCCGCCCTCGAGGCCCAGTCAAGATATGGAGCGCTTCCTGTACAGGCCGCAATCCCCGGCCTCGAGTACGGCCGCCGGCCCGCCGGATGATGCAGACGTTCGCCAAGCGTCTGATACTGCGCCACAGACGGACGATGGATCCCAGCATTCCCTGCCCACAGATGCTGCAGCGACAGTAACAGTAGCTGTGCTGGATCTCAAACTGCAATCGCTGCTACAGGATCTGACTCACAACATAGCCAAGGAGGTGGGTAAACTGGCACATGAACTCAGGGGGGAGATAAACCAACTGGGGGAAAGAACTGATACCTTAGAGACCAAATTTGATGATCTCACACAATATATACATGTCCTGGAGGAGGACAATGCGGCCATGAAACATACTGTTTCTCAACTCCAGCTACAGCAGGAGGACCTGGAGAACAGGGAAAGACGCCGGAACCTCCGTATTCGCGGAGTCCCTGAATCGGTCCCTGATAAAGAAATACGCTCGTACCTGCTAGGCCTCTTTGTCACTCTGGCGCCCCATATTCCAGACGTTGACTGGCGTCTAGATCGAGCCCACAGATCTCTAGCCCCTAAGCCCCCGCCTGGCTCCAACCCCAGAGACATTATTGTCCGTTTTCATTTTTATGAGAGCAAGGAAGCTCTCACGATCGCTACTCGTAACAAATCTCGTATAGAATACAAAGCAACCAAAATCCAGATATTCAGCGATCTTTCTCCTATTACCCTGGCAAAAAGAAGAAGCTTCCGCCCTGTTACCACCCACTTTCAAAATCTCCAAGTGCCCTATCGTTGGGGTTTTCCTTTTCGCCTGATTGTCACTAAGGATGGAATCCAACATTCACTGAGAAATGTATTCGAAAGCGAGGCCTTCCTCCGCAATCTGGATCTCCCCCCCATCCCCGAGGAGGACCTCCAGATGCCCGTTTTGAATACCAAGCCTCTTACTACTCCTGCCAAGATTTGGACCCCCGTCCAACGTCGATCTCGAAAAACCTTCTCCACTCCTCAACGCGCTAACACCTCCAGATTTCAGACCTGAACAAGCTTCTGTATCCAGAGACTTTCTTTATCACTACAACGGCCGGTTGCTGTTCACTATTGCCATGCTGGTGATTCTGTGATTATAGATCACTATTGATGGCCCTTATTTTTTCTTTGTTGAGGACGCTATCCTGATTTATAAGATCTACAAGCTCCACTTTTAGCTACTTCTATAGTTTTCCAGGTGACTACCGCGATGACCACTGTCCTGAAACCATCTTTCACGCCCACCCCCTACATTAGTGTGGAATGTTTTCTTTGAAATGACGGGGACCCCCGCTGGTTCCTGCAGGTTGCTATGCCCCTCCTTTTCCCAGACTGTTGTCTGGGCTCCCTGATGTTTTTTTTTTCATCAGGGCTCTTGAAAATGTGTTTTCATTTATTCTTGGTTCACAACTTTTTGAATTTCCTTCTCTTTTTTTATTTTCTTTTTCTTTCTTTTTCAAAGAATGTGTGTTATATCAGAGGTCTTTTTTTTCTTGACCTTATTCAGGTTACTAAAGGTACTTTTAAGGCATTATTTCGACTGGTAAACGTATGGGCTCTCATATGCTCTGTATTATGGTTACTTGAATGCTTTCTCCTTTTAGATTCTATTACCTATATTACGATAGCTAAATACTACTTTGATAGATTATGGCCCTGAAAGTATACTCATGTAATGTTAAAGGCCTGAATTCCATAGGTAAAAGATGGCAAGCTTTGAAAGAATTTAGGTCCTCTAACGCAGATGTGATTATGGTCCAGGAGACCCACTTTAGACATGGGGGATCCTTTAAATTTGCTTCCAGATATTTCCCCACTGCTTTCATGGCTTCAGACCCCTCTGGAAAGGCAGGGGTGGCAATTCTCATCAAACGTTCTTGTCCGATCCGGACCCTTTCCTCTTGTTTAGACCCAAATGGTTGGTATGTACTCTTGAATTGTACCCTTTTGAATACCCAATTTACCTTGGCTAACGTTTATGCCCCGAATACCGGTCAAATTAGCTTCCTTACAACAGTTTTTGAAAAACTACACTTAGATTCTCAACCTTTAAAGATCATAGGCGGCGATTTCAATGTGTGCATGTCCCCGACTAAGGATAGGCATGCACTATTTCAGAATATACCGCGTATAGCTGTCCAAAAACTGTCAGCTTCTTTTCGTAAACTGACGAGATCGTATAACCTCTTTGACACCTGGCGAGTGAAACACCCCATTCAAAAAAGTTTCACTTTCTACTCCCCTCCCCATAAGCTCTATTCCAGACTAGACCATTTTTTCGTAACGGCCCCTCTACTTCCCTATGTTATATCTTCTGAGATTGACCCAATCACCTGGTCGGACCATGCACCCATTGAACTCAACCTTATGCTGACCTCCATTACCCCTAAGATGTGCCACTGGCGCCTTAACGAGTCATTACTTAAAGATCCGACCGTTGGGCCTCAGTTGCAGCAGAAGCTGTCTGAATTCTTTCAAATAAACAAAGGTTCGGTGTCGGACCCCTCCATCCTGTGGGAGGCTCATAAGGCCTTTTTCAGGGGTGAGTGCATCTCCGCGGCCTCTCGTTTTAAACGCGACTCAATGAAACAGAAAACAGATCTTCTTGCTCGGTTGGGGGCTGCGGAGGCGCGCTTACTTGGTTCCCCCACGGTGGAGGGGCTGAGGCTGGTGACCTCGATTCGTAATCGAATCAAATCTCTTAACCTCAGTAAGATTTCTAAGTCTATGTTATGGGCAAGACAAAAATTCTATGAGTATGCCAATAAGCCACATAGAATGCTTGTTAATAGACTAAAGCCTCGACCCTCTCTTTCCATTCCTGACCATCTGATGCAGCCAGATGGACTTCCCACATACTGTCCTACGATTATGTCCCAGGTTTTTGGGGACTTTTATCAGAAGCTGTATAATTGCCTAGCCTCTGACCCGTCATCTCAGTTCTCCCAGGATAAATTTGAACAATTTATGTCCCTTTTAGATCTGCCTACATTGTCGAATGACCAGAAAACCTTACTTAATGCCCCTGTTACTATTGAGGAAATTACAGCGGTAGTAAAAGCTCTACCGACTCACAAATCACCAGGACCAGATGGACTCCCCTACTCCTACTATAAGATATTCTCTGACATTCTCAACCCCCACATGCTATCTTTATTCTCCTCTTTATTCGATGGCTCCATCCCACACTCGCAATTCTTACACGCATTTATAACTGTCATCCCCAAACCGGGTAAGGACCACTCGTTACCAGATAATTATCGTCCCATTGCCCTACTAAACTCAGACTATAAGATCTTTACTAAAATACTTGCTAACAGACTATCCCCATTACTGACAAGACTGATTCACAAAGACCAGTTGGGATTTGTACCAACTAGACATGCAGGTGATAACACCAGACGGACTATAGATCTGATTGACCTTTTAAACAAAACCAAACACCCTGCCATAGTCCTGAGCCTTGATGCACAGAAAGCGTTTGACCGCCTTAGCTGGCCTTTCATGTTCGCTGTCCTTTCCAGGTATGGGTTCTCAGGTTCTTTTATTACAGCCCTACATGCCTTATACTCCACCCCTACGTCCCAGGTTCAGATGTCTTCCTATCTGTCGCAGCGATTCCCCCTCAGTAATGGTACTAGGCAGGGGTGTCCCCTGTCACCCCTGCTGTTTATCCTGTGTTTAGAACCCTTGGCGATAGCCATCAGGGCCCATCCAGATATACGGGGGTTTTGCTGCGACAGCGGGAATATAAACTGTCACTCTTCGCCGACGACATCCTATTGACCCTCACTCACCCTACCCTATCTTTGCCCACTTTACAGGACACCCTATCGGCATTTGGAGCTCTCTCAGGGTTTAAAATTAACCAATCCAAAACAGAGGCCTTACCCATAAACATGTCACCCGAACTGCTTAAACCCCTCCAAGATTCTTTCCGTTACCATTGGAATCTTTCTACGCTTAAATACCTGGGGGTTTACATTACCCCTTCATACCTGTCCCTGTACCAAGCAAATTTCCCCCTATGTTTGCAGAAATCTCACGTCTTTTGAATAACTGGACCTCTCTTCCATTTTCTCTCTTGGGTAGGGTAAATATCCTTAAGATGTCAATTCTTCCCAAGTTACTTTATCTGTTCGAAACACTCCCGATCCCGGTGCCAATGTCACAGCTGAGAAACCTCCAGAGATTATTCCTCAGGTTCATATGGAACAATGCCTCTCATAGGATAGCACAGTCAGTTGTCTATGCTCCTAGGAGCAGGGGGGGCCTGGCGGCACCAGATATCATCAGGTACTATTATGCGTCTCACTTGAGAGCAATAATTACATGGACCTCTAGAAAAGCTTCTAGTAGATGGGCGGAGATTGAGCTGGGAATTACTGTTCCGGTTCATCTTTGCTCTATGCTATGGCCTATCTCTTCCAGGTACACACCCCAATTGAGATCTCTTTGTTTAGCACCGATGCTTTTCACCCTTGCAATTTGGAAGAGATGCGCAGAACGTTACTCTTTGGCTTCCAAGTGCCCCCCCCCCTTCTAAATTTACTGTTCAACCCAGATATCCCTGATGGACTGTCGTTTGCGAGGATGGGCCCGTGGACCCGAGCAGGGATATTTCAGTTACGACATGTTGTGCATCCAATCACTCGTAGACTCCTATCTTTTTCAGAGCTACAGGAAAAGCATGACCTCCCAGCTTCACTCCACTATTCTTATATTCAATTCAAACACTTTTTCTCTACCATAGCCCCCACCCTTTCATTAGAAAAACCTACTGGCTTTGAAGGCATCTGTGCCAATGGTCCTTATGATTCGAAACAAATTTCATCTATATATAAGATACTCCATGAAAACCCGCCCCTGACGGATTCCACCCATAGCTATATTAAGAAATGGTCACATATTTTACAACGCCCAATATCGCTATTGGATTGGGGTAGGATATGGGACTCCACATCCAAGATCTCACGTTGTGTAGTGCAGAAAGAAACTGCATTTAAAGTCCTGATGTTTTGGTACAGGACCCCGGACCTGCTACATGCACAAGATATATCTTTCTCTAACCTTTGTTGGAGATGTGGCGGATCTGTGGGTTCCCTTTTTCACATTTTTTGGGAATGTCCACGTATTATCCCCTTTTGGACTGAAATCCAAGAACTTCTACAGAAGTTACTGCTTTCCCCTATCCCGCTAAACCCCATACATTTCCTTCTAGGCCTGCCTCTTCAGGGCCTATCAAAGGCTTTGAAGAAACTAATGAACTTTGTTCTTCTAGCAGCTAAAAGAGCTGTCCCTAGATGTTGGCTTTCTACCTCTCCTCCTACGCTCCACCAGGTTCTGGCTATATTACAGGATACACGTAGAATGGAGCATATGACCGCTAAGATAGAGGAAACCTTACCTGTTTTTGACAAGATCTGGGGACCTTGGGACGAATCTGAATATTCTTGTGAATCTGATAGGCCCCATGATGTTCATCCTCATTCATGAAGTATACCTACGGATATCCTAGTCTGCCTTCCCTCTTCTTTTCTATTGTTCAGATGTATCTAGAACTGTAACCATATAATTTCTACCCAATGCCTTATTGCCCTATGACACTGTATGTTATACAACCGTCAATGTCCCTGAGTTGGTTAACATTTCAATGCAATGTACATGTGTCTCTACTATGTTACTGTATCAACCCTCATGTTGCCGAATTTTCTTTTATATCAATGTCAGTCGAAATGCCTTTTCTCTCTTTATTTGCACTATTATGTAATATGTTTATAAAAAATTTTAAATTTTTATAAATAAACAATTTAAAAAAAAAAAAAAAATGAAATTCCATTTTTGTCTTGCCTTATGTTATCTTATATTTCATATCCTTTTATAGTGGGTATTTATCAATCTAGATACTAACAGAATCAGGATCCTTTACATATATAAACCATACTCTTGTGATTTTCTCAATATACAATAGTATAGCATAATATAGAATAGAATAGTAACTCAACATTTAAATAGATTTTGTTTTGTATGAGAAGCAGTAGTGTCCACATAAATGCTGAATATAGAACACTATCCTTTAACACGTGAAAAATTGTTCAAACATTGCTTCACCTCAGACAGTGCTAATCCTTATAAAGTATTCCTACACAGATCCCTTGTACAGCATTTTTATATCACAAGATACAGCGGTTTATGAATGTAAGCTAAATAAATGGCAGTATAGAGTAACATTATTAAAAATAAACCTTATTATTGGAAGCGTTCAGTCACTTAGCAAATTAAATATTGTAAAAGCCCAGGCACAAATTCGGTGATAATTTTCCATAACGGGAACTTGGTATCTGACGATTTTTAGCAGTGATACAGTTGAGCTGGCCATACATTAGTCTTTTTTTTTTTTTCATTCAACCAGTGGGAGAAAAAAAAGGACTCAATTATCCCATCCACACACTCGACATGTAAATGGGGGAATCCTCCCCTCTGAGCTATTGTATTCTGACAGCACTGATTGAGCAGAAATTTTCCAACAGGGAGGTTGTACAGAAGTTGATCAGTATCAGATTGACTTCTATACAACCACCCTGCCCAAAATGTATCCGGTTACTACTTTTTGATGTTTGACCGGCATTACACTGCCCTAGATTCAGAAGTCATGTTAGATAGCGATAAGGAAAAACTTTTTAAAAAGCTTTTTTACACCTATTTTTTTTTAATAAGCACATTTCCCGCCCAGCTGCTGCAATGGTGATGTTTGCACACAGCACTGCTGCTTAAAGTGCACGTGAAGCCCCCAAAAAAACAGTACATTTCTTCAACACATGCACATTTCCTGTGTTTAACCCTTTAACCACTTGTGGACCGCCCACCATAGATATACTGTGGCCGGTCGGGTGCCCTGCACAAGATCACGTAGTATACCTAGTACTTAATCTGATACTTCCAGGTCTGGGCCACACGCCGCCGGCGACACGCTCCCGCTATGATCACACACAACGGGAGCTCAGCGGTGGGTACCACGGACTCAGTGCCTGCTGACCCCCACCGATTTCACTGGACACAGGCAGAACGACAATCTGCCTATGTAAACAAGGTAGATTGTCGTTCTGCCAGAAGGGAAGGCATTGATCCTGTATTTCTGCTAAGCAGGAACACAGATCTTTGCCTTCACCGGTCAAACCATCTCTCCCACAGTGAGTAAGCACAAGACGTCCACTTCTGGTCCCTTTGGTCTGTGTGTCGAATAGGGTGGAATGCACGCCAGCTACGGGTGCAAGCCGAGGGGTTAGCATTCGACCACCTTACACGCATGCAACCTCTGTGCCGGGCTAAGGCACCACACATCTAAGCAAGCCATTTGGCTTTTTATTCTTTTTAATGTTTTAAATAAACGGGATTACACTATTTTCGATTCCTCTATCATTTTCTGCATATATCTCACCTATGATCTCTGGCGGGAGGAAGTCATTTTGTTTCTCCAGCATCCACTATTATGAGCAGACAGGGCTCTGCGGTTTAGACCTACTTTTTAATTAAAGTGGTCAACTCCATCTGGTATGCAGCATATATATTCGAGCACTTTGGGTGATCAATTGTTCAGTTTGGTGAAGGTGTACTTCTGAACTAATCTGAGAGGATTTTTTGCACAGAAACAAGTCACCTTCAACAAGACTTTCTACATATTTGTTCGCTGCACCAATTGGATTCATTTTTTATTTTTTGTATTCATGTAACATTTTGCACTATTTTGATTGAAATCAATTAATTGTGGTTGGTAATGATATATATATTTTCTTATCAGTGATAGCACATCACGTTATATGTTATAGCAGTTCTATATAGTTACTATTGAGAGCTCCCTTTACCCTATATTTCACTTAATCTAAAGCACTTATCACTTTAGTGGGGATAGTAGCCCTTTTTATTATTTGCACATAGTTTATGAGGCAAGAAGTTTGTTTATTATTTCAAGTGAGTAAGCACAACCTAAGCACACAGTTAACCCTTTGATTGCCCCTGATGTTAACCCCTTCCCAGCCAGTGGCATTAGTAAAGTGAAAGTACATATTTTTTTAGCACTGATCACTGTATTAGTGTCACTTGTCCCCAAAAAGTGCCAGTTAGGTGTCTGATTTGTCCACCGCAATTTCGCAGTCCAGCTGATCGGCATCAAAAACAATATATATATATATATATATATATATATATCCCATAGTTTGTAGACGCTATAACTTTTGCGCAAACCAATCAGTATGCGCTTATTGGGATTTTTTTTTACCAAAAATATGTAGCAGAATATATATTGGCCTACATTGATAAAGAAATTATATTTTTTTTAATTTTTTATTGAGTATGTTTTATAGCAGAAAGTAAAAAATATATATATGTTTTTTAATTGGCGGTCTTTTTTTTTGTTTATAGCAAAAAAAATAACTGCAGAGGTAATCAAATACCTCCAAAAGAAAGCTCTATTTGTCAGGAAAAAAGTACAACAATTTTGTTTGGGTACAGTATTGCACGACCGCGCAATTGTCAGTTAAAGTAAAGCAGTGCCGTAACACAAAAAATGGCCTGGTCATGAAGGGGGTAAAACCTTCCGGAGCTCAAGTGGTTAAGGAACCTGCAAGTACAGAAAAATGAATATGCCAGAAAAATGCACTCAGCTCTTTAGAGCTGTTGTTGACTGGAGAGGTGTCAGCCCTCTCAACTGCCTTTTGCTAAACGACTTAACCACTCACACATCTTTACAACATAAAGGCAAATAATTCTGTAGTTCAAGTTAAAACATAGGGGTTCTGTTTGAGAAGGACGCAAGATAACTCTCAATTTCTGACAAGATCAACAGGAACTTTGCACTTTAACACAGATTTTTTCAATAGTATATTTAACAGACCAAAAGCGAGCAAGTTCATTTCTGGGGTTTAGTGTACATACACTTTCTGCAGTCTTTTTACAAACTCTTGCATGCAGCAGGCTGGGTCTGCTTTAAATTAGGTGCACTTTCCTAGGATACCTTATCACTGCACTTTAAAAGCCGTGAGCCTGCTTGACTCATGTTTTTCTGTGCATAAAAACTCAGAGAGCTTGAGAATATTCCTTTCAAATTCCTATTAATTTTTAGCAGCCGTGCAGTGGGCGTGGTCAACCCGCTGTGCATGCTGGGAGAGGGTACATAAGGGGCAGACACCATTGGGGGGTGCGTTCCAGGGGACCTTTGGTCCTGTTAGTGTGCCTCTTGGCCCATATGACATGAGGTGCGCGAGCGTGTTTGAGCCTCGGGCACCTTCAGCCCGAGGCTGCGTTGCTGCATGGTAGGCCCAGCTCTGCTGGCAGGGGCCTACACCTCAAAGAAGGATCCCAGGCTGCCCATCTGTAGGGAGCCCACCTTTAGGAAAGGAGACCAGGGGAGGATCAGTCCCAGAGGAGATTAGCGACGGTACTGCTGTCTCGGGAACAGGCCTGGAAACTCGCCTAAAGAGGGATTCACTGTCTTTATTATCCGTGCTCCATCCCGGCTGCTATGACCGCTCTCATAGGGACTATCCGGGTGAGCATTACCTACTCAGGCTTGAATGGTGACGAAAGATTATCGCTGTGCTCTAGGTGTTGTGTGCCTGAACCTTTTTTCCCCTTACTTCTCTCATCTTCTTACTCCCTACTCAAGTTCACTGCAAAGATAGAAGAATAAAACCTTGCTGCTTGGGTTTTACTCCTGTGTGGACATTGGCCTTATTTTGAGGAACTTCTACCTAGACAACGGAGAGAGAGGATCCACTCGAGAGAGGTAATTGCTGCAAGACCCAACCAATAACACCGCTCGCTCCTCTCTATACAGTACACAGGGAGGGGATACCGGGCAAGTAGCAGATGTGCCCCACGGCAGGAGAAAAAGGGGTTTGTGTGCTACACATGTAACATGTTACAAAAGGTGAACTTATTGTTTAAAAATATAACTATACATATTTTTTAATTTCACTGTGTATATATCACATTAAAGGCTCTTGCACATGGGCCGGCTGAGCCTGTTGATCATAAATCTCAGTGTATCTCCTCCACCTGGACAGCCCAAGTTCAGTGTACACTCGTGTCTATTTTGTGTACCCATATGCAGTACAGTGCAGCCAGATGTTTTAAGGAGGCAAAAGGGTCAATTGCCTCAGTCCCCCCTGACAGAAGTCCACCTATACAAAAATTATATAAAACAATCTAAAATATATATATAAAATAATAAGAAATAAATAATAAAATAATGTAAAATATATAATAAAAACGTACTTTCTTTGACTAAAGGTATCTTGGGAAGTAAGATTTAGTTGCAAAACTCTAGACTGGTATATTGTATCATTTTTCAAAAATGTATTTCACAGGCTCAAGCAAACCACAAATAGAGCACTATGATTGTGTGTGTGTGTGGGCATGTGTGACCTCAGAATGACATTGTGTCATGCATTTTAAAAATGTATAACTGTCATTAACTTACTCTGTGTATAAGGGGCCCCCAGAACTAAAGTGCCCCGGACCCCACAATGTCTAAATCTCACTCTGCTTGTGTTTATGATAGCACTGCTGTATACAGTGGGGCATGACCATTCATGTCAATGACAGGCTGTATGCTACACCTGGACTGCCTGTGCGGAGGAAATATGCTGGGAATTACGCTGAACTGGCTTAGCTGGTCCGTGCATAAGAGCTTGCAATGTGAAGCATTTCAGTAGACTAAAAATATACAAACAAACAGGTAATAGGGACACAAACATGTAATATATTAGACTATCTATTAAAATGTGGCACATTTTTTATTGTACATTGCATATGTTCTTTGTACATATTGCTCATTAGAACACCAAATTTCAAGATGTGATCCTCCTAATATGGGATATATACAGTAAGTCTTGCTGGTCCAGCAACACATACAGATCTTATAAATGTACCAATATTTAGAAAAGTCCACAATTCTACAATAATCCAAAATCACCTCCAGAATCATGGTGGAATATGAAATGCTCATTGTAAGAATTAGTAAATATGACAAGTGTGAGTTTTCATATTTCCATGAAAAGCACAAACACAGACATTACTCAACTGCAAAGCTTTAGGAATTTTGCCAATTAATAGTGAAATTGACAAATCACTTGACACGTTGCAATAGCCGCAAGACAGCAAAACCCTTGTTTATTGAACTATTGGTATTTGTAAACCATAATTGCCCACTTAAAATCATATTAACTTTAACACTGGGAAAATATTTATTGAATTCAGGGAAATATGATAGGGTATTTTATACAGAATGTAAACATGTGCCTGTTACGAGTTTGATACCAAAGATACACATTTTTGTGAAGACTAAATTGAAGACTGAATCTTTCTAATACCTATAAACCTTTGTCCCATGTGGAATGTTGCTGCTAGATTTATAGCACTTTGGTGCATATAACAGCCTCACAGAGTTTATTGGCCTGTGTACCAATGGTTGGGGCTGCATGCATTTACCACCATGTCATGGTGTTACTAGTCCATATAACCTTAAGCATATGGCAGTTTCTTTAAAAAGGCTCGAGGGAATTCAGTGCTGGCTGGCTTGTTTTCTTACCCATTCTCAGAAACAACACCATAGTTTATGTGCAATTAATCTGCTCTGCGGCTACTCCTGAAAGAAGGTACCTTGAACTTCTGAGGCCCTATGTACAATACATTGGGTTTTTAGCCCTGGTGCATTAGATTCTGGCATTTTATTGCAGGTGGAAGGCATAGATGCACCATCCAGCCTGGCTACCATCACCCTGTAAAACTCTATGACAGACTGAAAACTACTGCAGCTAGACAGGACTGGATGGTGCACAGTGGAACGGGAAAATGCAGATGAGATGAATGCCCAGAACTTGGACAGTTTGTGTTCTGGGCATTTGTCCCTGTTCACATACTGCCCTAAGCGTTAGTACCATTATCCAGTACCTTCCATCATCTAGCAGCGGCAACTCTGAGACTCTCATAGAGTTTTACAGGCTGCTGGCAGCACAGCTGGACAATGCACCTGTGCCTTCCAACCTCAGAAAAACTCTGGGATCTCATGCACTTCCAGTATGCATTATACAAAAAATGCAGCGCTATGCGTATAACAATATATGACACCCAAGTGCTCAAAAATAAACTGAATCACAAAGGATTAAATATAGGTCCAAATGTATATAAACTCCAAATGGATGTGATGAAACATAAAATTTAATCAGTTCCAAATTATATAGGTCAATCTTCCGAAGTAAATAAGTGACTTGTGACGTAACCACCACCACGTGAAGGGGAGGCTTACCAGATGTAGTGGACCCAATGCACATATGTGTATGGGGTCAAACAGGCTGAATATGTATATGTCCATACATATGGAAACCAGGCCGGCACAGTGCACCCTTATGTCCAAGGTCCAAGCTCAGGAAAAAACACCAGAAGTTCAAGCCAATAGGAGTAATGAAATGGCTCACATAAAGTTCATGTGGAAAAAGAAGGGAGATGGCACATAGCGTAATAACGCAAAGGAATTGTAATGAATATAGGCAGATACACTTACATTCAATCCATGAATATAGCGCTTTGCAAAGACACTCAATGGCAGCAGTGGAGTCTCCCTGCTGCCATTGAGTGTCTTTGCAAAGCGTTGTGGTGGTTACGTCACAAGTCACTTATTTACTTCGGAAGATTCACCTATATAATTTGGAACTGATTCAATTTTATGTTTCATCACATCCATTTGGAGTTTATATACATTTGGACCTATATTTAATCCTTTGTGATTCAGTTTATTTTTGAGCACTTGGGTGTCATATATTGTTATACGCATAGCGCTGCATTTTTTGTATATTGTTTGTTGTTGCTTTTTTCCACAGGTATTGTAGCTGCTTATGTGTGTTAGCAGCGCGAATATTGTTTGTATTTTTTACTTCCAGTATGCATGAGGCCTTGCCTGCGCACCCAATGCAAATAAATAATGAAATAAACACACTGGATGGCAACATTTTATATTAGTAAAAACATTTTTGAAAAAGATACAGCTGAATTTTGTAATTTAATTACTATTATGATTCTGTATAAAAATTCAATCAATCAGGTGAATGCACATTGCTGCTACAAATTCACACTTATTATTTTTTTTCACTGAAGAGGAGACCCAGTGCTGGACAAATAAAGCAAGAAGACCCTCTTGAACCAATTAAGATTTTGTGTGTACAATCCTTTTTTAAAAGACATGAGGAGAAAAGTGACAGCTTGCTGTGAACACTGCCAATTAGCAAATGCCTTGGGACTTTTGTGATGAACAGTAATGATGATCATATAAGACACTGAATGAGAAGTTTGAAGAATTAGAGAGAGTTGCAGTGAACAAAGGCAGCTAGCAAATGCACAGTAGATGTTGTGATTGTTTATGTTATAGAGTGAAAAGGATAAAGAACTAGTAACTGTAATAAATACAGCAATTATCTACTGGATAGTTACTTCATTGTGGAAAGGGTGCACTCATTGCACATTGTGACTGTGAGAGACTGTGATAAGGAAAGGCTCTTAGCTAGGGATTCAATGATTTGATCTGAACCAAGGTTTGGACCAAATTTTGGGTGTTCGGGAGTAGGCATTTCTACCAATTCTATATATGACAGCTTCCCACTGTCAAAGGCTCCTAATGAAGCAGTTGGCACATCCTCTTCTTTTATTTAGCTAATAACAGGCCAGAGAGCTGGCATTCAATGAACGGCGTTGTCAGGATATATCGTGTATGCCAGATCTGTGGGGTTTTTATATTTGGTGTGTTGGCAGGCTGTGGGCATCATGATTTATAATTCATTTACATCAAGGGACTTTTTTTGCTACATTTCCCAAGTTCTTAAACCGGGATGATGTTGGCAGCTGCACCATCATCCCAGTATTCTTTTTTTCCAGCTAGCAAAGCACTTTCTTGTAAAAGAAATCCTAGCAGTTAAATAGGTTTCCAAACTTTCTGAGCAAAGGACCAGTTTACAGTCCTTCAGGTTTTAGGAGTCCAGACTGTGGCTAGTGGGAGCAGAAAATGCCTCAGCATCAGTGAAAGAAAACAATGTCCCATCATCGGTGTCATTTGGATGAGTAGTGCCTCAGGGCCGGGGCCAGATAAAGGCAAACAAAAGACTGCATCTGGCCCGAGCCACAGTTTGGAGACACCTAGGGGGGGGGATTTACTAAAACTGCTGCACAAATAATCTGATGCAGCTGTGCATGGTAGCCAATCAGCTTTTTAACTTTAGCTTGGTCAATTAGGCTTTGACAGTAAAACCTGGAAGCTGATTGGCTTCTATGTAGCACTGCACCAGATTTTGCACACTTCAGCTTTAGTAAATCCCCTCCCCAGTCTAAGAAACCGGAAGCGATATTGGTTGTACTAGATGGACTTGTGACTTTTTTCAACCAGACTAGCCAGACTAACTATGACAAGTATTTTGTCACTTCCGGTTTTGCCGGTTGTAAACAAACCATTAGTGGTTTGTAAAAAAGCATCTGATCATACTGATCTTAGCATGATCCAAAACGTTTAAGGGCAGAAGAGACACCTGGGGTCTAACAGAATAAAAACAAGGTGTGCCAGACTCAGTGCAAGATTTTAGGATTAGTTTAATAGAACAAACAGCCAAATGGCTACTCACAAGGGGAATATGATATCAGGCATATAAGTGTTATGGGGTCTGGAGTCACTGTGCAGTCCATGGTGTAGAGGAGCTGTGTCCCAATGTTGAAGATGACAGGCCGCTGGATGATGGAACAGCGGTGAAGCCTCTATGGTTCGAGTTACCAAACGCCAGCCTCAAAACATTAATGACTCGGAGAGGATCTGCAAAGAGGAGTGGGACAAAATCCCTCCTGAAATGTGTGCAAACCTGGTGGCCAACTACAAGAAATGTCTGACCTCTGTGATTACCAACAAGGGTTTTGCCACCAAGTACTAAGTCATGTTTTGAGGAGGAGTCAAATACTTATTTCACTCATTAAAATGCAAATCAATTTATAACTTTTTTGAAATGCGGTTTTCTGGATATTTTTTTTGTTATTCTATCCCTCACTGTGCCTTCCTAAAATCTATACCAAGCTCAAAGGGATTGCTATGTATTTTGGGGGGATGCTTTGCATTGTGCTGTAGAAAAAGTGCAATTTCCAAAATTACAAAATTACATTTCATTGCCAGCTTCATAAAAAAACAAACAAACAGCACAGATGCCCTTCCAAATGTTTTGGGAATCATTGGGGGTCTGTATGGCATTTCTTTAAAAATAGAAGATAGAGGTAAAATATAATTTGTCAACAAATCCATTTTTTCTTTATGCTTTAAAAAAGCACTATTTCCGTTCAAAAAAAAAAAAAGTTTTTCACACTAACATAAACAAAAAGCTTAATGTCAAGGTCCTATTAAGTTATTTGTAATGAGTGCTGGAGTTCTTGATATTAAATCATAAACACATAAAGAGTAAACTGATTTGGACTCAAACTAACCACCCTATCCAACAATTATCAATATTTCTAAAAAAGGGGAGAAACTGCTTATAAAACCAATCTCAATATAATTTATTGCACATACCAAAATTGTTTCATAAAATTTGGCAAATACATATTTAAATAAAAAAGAAAAAAAAACAGCCTTACTTGTACTGCTCTCTTCTTACTATTTCCCATATTGTTCAGTACATTTACGAAAACCACATCCTAATAGACTCACTTTCCTATTAGCCCAGAATATGGGCATTTTTAATATGACAGAGTTTGCTCCCATTAATTTCCACGGGGTTCAGGTTTGGCACCTGAACTTCTTTGAAGTTAACCAAACTGCTAAAAACAAACCCAAAGGTAGTTTGGCTCATTACACAAAACATAAGGGGGTGGGTATATGAAAAGCTCATCCAATAAATAATTAACAGTGGTGCCCAGATGGAGGTGCAGGTTGTAAATCAGTCTGTTGGCAGACATAATTATAACCTCCAGCTACAGGGGCATATTCCACCTATAGAGCCTCTGAATAAAACAAAGCATATGCAAAAAACAGGAAAAAGAAGAGGGCAAAACCGGATATGGAAAATCCAAAATTCCCCCACAGACAGTATTCTTCAAAAAGGCTCAGGTAATTATGAATACTAAATGTAAGTAAACCGCAATTATGGAAATAAAGAAAACAATTTATTGAATATACATGATGATTGCACACCACATCAAAAACGACTATAATAAAATGAGACTAGTCAAAAGGGAAGAACAGTGAAACAGGGGTGGCCACCCGTGCGACCATACACACCACACACATACAACCGCTGCTGATCATGTGCAGAATATCGATATAGGAATAGTCACAAGGACTCATAGGTTTGTATGTATCTCACTGATAAATGGACAGTATTCAATCCGTACATGGAATGGTTTGTGATAAGAAAGTTGGCAGGTGACTTTGCTGAATAGCCATAGATCAGCCGATATAGTTGAACACTGGGTAATGAGGTGAGGGTGTCACAGAACTGGAGGTAGGCTGAGTCACGCTTCACAGAAGTGGGGGGACTTAGGTCGGGTGAGTAGTCAACACCTGTCCCTCACCAATGGTATCTATGGGATGAATCCAACATCCAGCCAGAAAGTTCATGTATGGAAGACACTCACTCACCATTTCATGATGTGTTGGTCGGCTGCTGGTGGTCTATTCTTCTGCTGGTATCACCTGGAATGAATTGAGTTCCATTCATCAAGTCCGGGAGGGGTCATCCCAACAAGTGCACACGAAATAGAAAGTCTGTCCACATGGGTGGGATATCGATATCCCTGGTTGAAAATGAATATCTGCATGACTATTAATCCAGGCCCAGGTTATTGTGATTTTATCTTACTTCTGTATTAACAGAAACATTTATTACAAATACTAATGAGCAGAAGATAGGAAATACACGAATTACTGGAGGTTTGTAATAAATAATGCAACTTTACAGATTTACATTTTTTTAAGGCAAGCAATGTAAGCATGTGCATTTGACTTATTATCAGCCTACTGCAGTCTCCTGAACAGGAAAGCTCAGAGAGGGACATGGAGAAGCAGCACAATGTGTCAGTTGTGTCTGCTGTAGCTCATCCGCAGGAATGGGCTCGGGAGTAGTCGGGATCCTAGTCCCAACCCACCTGCCCAATCCCACCTAGGAAGCCAACACTGAACACCATTAATCACAGGCAGTGAGGCGTTTCCGGGTCTGTAGCTGCACAGACTGGGAAATGTCTCACTGCCTGCGATTAGAGGTGTGCAGTGTCAGCTTCCTGGCGGGATCGGGCAGGTAGGTTGGGACTAGGATCCTGAATACGCAGAGCCCATCTCTACCTATCAGCATATTGCTTCTCCATTCATTGTCCAGTTAAGAGTGGGAGTGGGGAGAAGACCTGCAAGTCAACGGGAAACTGTGACAAAGGAAAACCATGTCTTCTACCTTACCAGACAAATAGAGATGATTTGACAGGTAAAACAGCTTTCATAAATGTATTTCATTTGTGTATGTAGCTGTTTGCTTTGGGGTCAGCTTTTAACTTTTCATATGCTCAATTCTAATTCTGGTCTGGGCAATTAAGTAAAGCGCACAGGACAATGCATCTCCAATACCTATCTTTTGAGGTAAACCAGGCCAGCAATAGCTTTGAATGTGCAGGGAACTCAGAAGAGTTTCACTGTTCCGTGATTAAGTCACTGAGTGCAATGCTGTTTCAGTGAAATGTCAACAACTGAAATAATGAAGCCACTATATAGAGGTTGGTGGTATTTTATAATTCACTCATTTTTATTTTTGTTCTCTGTTTTTTTTTTTATGGCACATTAAGCTATCTATGGTACCATCATGAGTATAGCGCTGCTTACTGTTTACAAGTAGGAAAATTAACTTGTGTAATTACAGTATACACAGTGCAGAAATTGCTAAACAGTTATTGCATGTAACTGATTCCATTTTCGAGTTTCAACTCATCAGGCCTTAACGTGGTTGAAAACCCTCACACATACCCAGTGAAGTGACTAGCATCAGATGGTACACAGAAATGAAACAAGTCCTCATACATAAGTTGTACCTGTTATCTGCACTCATCTGTCCTCTACATCAGTTCAAAGTCCAGAATATACACAGGATCTCTAAGCTATGAAAAGCAGGGGGTGGGCATCTGAAGCCTCACACTGCAGATCTCAGTGAGGACAGCTCTGAGCCCTGATTGGAGGGAAGGAAGCCCCCCTCCCTCTCTCCTCACATGCAGAGCTAAGGATAATAAATCACAGACTGTATGCTCCTCCCCATCAACTTTTTACTTTTTGGTGTCAGGAAAACCTTCAAGACGTGACTCGTGCTGATAGCAGAGGAAGGAGGCAGCCGAGAGAAATCACAATCAGTGCTTGGAATAGAGACAAGTACACAGTATAGTGGGATGTGTTTTGTTCATATTTCATGTCTGAAATTTACAACCGCTTTAAGTCTAGGATAAGTTTTTAAATTAAATTGTTTAAGCTATGTTTATGATGCATAAAAAGGGATGTGCAACAGAACTCCTACAAACCTACCAAAGTTACTCTTTAGAAGACTTTTGAGACTAAACAAAGCATTAAGAAACCTCTTGCTTTCTCTGCAATTCAAAATATATCTATTTGACAGAAAGAACCAGATGGGAGAATGTGTTATCTAGATACAACACTACAGACAAGTTGTGATTAGTGCTAATAATATTGCCTTCAAATTAATAGATGCAATGAAGCTCAAAAGTATAATTTTCTTACAAAAGGAAAGTGTTATTCAGCACCAATTAAGTAACGTCAAATATGTTGAAAAGTTGCGAACATTCTTGTTCTTGTAAAATCAGATCATGCTTCACACTATTTCAAATCAAAATACCATACTTCTTTATCTTTATTCAAAGGATATATCAACTAATGACACAAAATTATTTCCATAAAATTTCTGAAAGAAAGCTCTGCTATTAATAATAATCTATGATTTCAAAGAAAGGGCCAGAAAACAAACATATACAATACCCAATGTAGCTTTTGCAGTTGGCTAAAAATAAGAGCTCTAATTTATTAAATAAATTGGGAGATTTCTGCAAAATTTCAATAAAAAAAAAAAAAAGAATTGGAGTCAATAGGGGAGGCAAAATTAGGGCGTTATTTGTTGGTTTTAAGGATGTTTTGGATTTAAATAGCACATGAGAGTTATGGAAGCTGCACCAAACACAGTCCCATATTAGCCACATTATGTGCCCTTTTCCACAGTTCGGCTGGTTTCACACTGGGGCGGTGGGGACGGTGGCGGTATAGCGCTGCTATTTTTAGCGGCGCTATACCGTCGGGATTGTTGAGCTATTCGGCCGCTAGCGGTGCGGTTTTAACCCCCGCTAGCGGCCAATAAAGGGTTAATACCACCCACCAACCGTGGCTACAGCCGCGGTTGGCGGGCGGTATTACCGCAGTATCCCATGCATTTCAATGGGAAGGAGCGGTGTAGGAGCGGTAAACACACCGCTCCTCTCACCGCTCCAAAGATGCGGCTAGCAGGACTTTTTTTACCGTCCTGCTAGCGCACCGCTCCAGTGTGAAAGCCCTCAGGGCTTTCACATTGGAGAGAAAGGAGCCGCTGTTTAGGCTCGGTTTGCAGGCGCTATTTTTAGCAAAATAGCGCCTGCAAACCACCCCAGTGTGAAAGGGGCCTTTGAAATTAGAAATAAAATAAAAACAAAAGAGCAAAATAAAACTTTCAAGCTAATTATTCACCCCTGTTTATACAGTATACCCTGTACTAAATTAATAACTAACTCACATATGCTGGAAAACGTTTAAAGGAGTGTGGTTTCTGTCCTAGAGTCACAAACTTTTGCTGTCAGCCAAGGGCAGTAGCTTGTACAAATCAATGACAGGCTGACTTATGCCATGACTGTATGCGACTGAGCATTTCCATCCATACAGGGATGGATGAACGGCTTTGGATACAGACAGTTTGAGTCCAAGGCCACTCCTCCACCCCTATATGGATGGAAATGCTGAAATATGCATACAGCAGCTAGGTTTGTCGGTCAGGTGTTTAAATCAAACAGTCTATTCATCTAGTAGAGCTGGAATTTACATACATCTAACACCTAGAGACAGAACTACTATACACTAGGAGGAGGAGTTCTGCTGTAATCAGGGAGGGGGATTTCCACCTGTGAAGACAAAAACAAGGAAAGGGAGAAAACAGCAAAGACCTCTGGTGTAGTAAAACGACCAAAACAACATACAGTATATTCACAAAATAAAATGTGAGACAGCACATAGATTCCAGGAAAAAAAGCACACACAACATACAACACAGTCACAAGGAAAGGATGGATTAGCAGCCACAGTGCCTGGACATAGCTGAAGAAAAGGAGTCCTCAAAACACATCCTGTGTCCACACTTTTACAGGAGACCACTGTCCACTGAGTGTTGTCCTTGGGTCTGAGTGAGCTGAGTGGGAGCTCTTCACCTGTCAGCTGACCACACAGTGGCTAGGACACTGTGGCTGTTAATCCATCCTTTCCTTGTGACTGTGTTGTGTGTTGAGTGGGCTCTTTCTTGTGGACTATATGCACTCTCTCACATTTTATTTTGTGACTATATACTATGCTGTTTTAATAAAGCTCTTTGATCTTTTTTGGAGCTGTTTTCTCCCTTCCCTTGCTTAATTATAGCAAATTGCTTATAGCAAATTAGTTTTACTTGAGAAAGCTTTTTGGTACACTGAAACAATGATTAGGCATTGGTGTTAGTTGTTTTTGAGTTTTCTTGCTCCTCTGACATCCTTATCACATTCTTAACCACTTCTACACCGACTTTGTGCGGTGATATCTGAATGATGCCTGCAGCTACAGACATCATTCAGATATCACTGTTTTCTGCCGGCGATTCTGTGCACAATAAGAAAAATCATAGCGGCAGTTCCACTGCTTGATTGTTCTTATAGGTGGCAGGAGGGTACGCCCCCCCTCCCGCTGCCATCCGGTGCTTCTCCGGGCTCTCCCGTGCCATTGGGGGCCCGGAGAACAAATCGGCCAGGGCCAGTTTGCGACGATAGAGATTTCCGGTGATCACATGGTCACCAGTCCTCTCTATGACTGTCGGAGGCCCGGGCGCGACGTTGTGACATCACGCCCGGGTACCCGGAAGTAAACAAAGCCGCAATCGCGGCTGTCAGCATGAGATCTGTGAATTTTTTTTCCCGATCTCATGCTTTCCAGCCTGGAGGAGAGATGTGGGGTCTTATTGACCCTGCATCTCTCCATAAAAAGGACCTGTCACAATATATTCCTATTACAAGGGTAATTTGTCTTATGAGGGTAGGCCTACCTCAAACTCAAATTTCTATTACAAGGGATGTTTACATTGCTTGTAATAGGAATAAAAGTGATAAAAAAAAAGTCAAAAAAAGTGTAAAAAAAAAAAAAGGAAAAAAAAAAACCCCTGTCCCCGGTAGCTCGCGCTCAGAAGCGAACACGCATGTAAGTCCTGCCCACATATGAAAACGCCATTCAAACCCCACATGTGAGATATTGCCATGTGCGTTAGAGCGTATGCAACAATTCTAGCACTAGACCTCCTCTGTAACTTGAACATAGTAACCTGTAAAAAAAAATTAAAGTGTCGCCTATTGAGATTTTTGAAAAAAATTATGATTTTTACATGAAGCAGAGAAGTACCAGAATAGGCCCGGTGCTGAAGTTGTTAAATAAGCTAATGAGAGAGCCAAACAACCGTTTCAAGAGCCCAACATATTATTTCCTGTTGTTATTTGTAACTGATGCATTTTGAAGCCCAAACAGTCCACTTTATTTATCCACAATTTTGAAAGGGTGCCAAGAATTTTGACCAGCCCATTTTTGGAGTTTTGTGTGACATTATGTCCAATTTGCTTTTTTCCTTCCTTTTTTATTTTGTTCCAATAAACACAAAGAGAATAAACATTGTGTATAGCAAAACATGTGTTACTGCAATACAATTCTGTGAGAAATTCTTGATTTCTGGAAAAATTTCTGGGGTGCCAACAATTTCGGCTATGACTGTAATAAATATGATGATTTGGGGGAATTCATAAACAGTTTATCCAAAACTCTTTAGAGTACTGTGATGTCTCCATGTGACCAATGTCCGTTTGGGCTACAGATTCAGGCACCTGTTGGAAACAGACACATGATTGTGTTGCAATCATCACCTGTGAAGTAACAATAAGGTAGTATGTCCATATGGACATTCCATTCTCAATGCAGATTAACTCCCTCCCACCACCGCACCTGTCACACAGACACCAAAGTGGTAGAGGAGTCATTACTGTGATGAAAAAGTATAGTCCTGGCCATTGGACTAAAGTTCAAATGATATTGTCATGGAGTGCCAACCCTAAATATAAGTATTGGGAAAGGAAGTTCAAATGGATTTGGGCGTTAAACGGTCTCTTCCAGACAAATAACAATTCCTATATATATTTGAATATTTATTCGAAAATTGAAAAATCACATATAAACACAGGACAGTAGGGGAATAACGTACAAATCCCTACATATAAAATCATGGTATATATACAATATATCAAACAGAGATGTTACATTGAAGTAGTCAACATGTTTTACGGTTTGTGTATCCACTTCTTCAGGGCTTGCTCACTTCATAGCTAACTCAAAATCTTAAAACCATCCAGGATATCAAGATTACCATCCAGGAGACCAAAAGACAACCCTACAACATGTAGAACCACAAACATCACAGATGTAATAAACTTCTCACTTATAACCAAGGGTAGGTGAAGATTCCATTATAGGTATGATTCAATCCCTCCTCATGCATAGTACATCCTCCATCATGAACTGAACAGCTTTAACCCAAAAGGGTAATACAAATGTGGATATCAGGCGAGATCCATCGTGTGAAGGTAGAAGGAGATGATTATGGTCTGCTTACGGAAAACGCAGACGATGGAACAACGTTGTTCCATCGTGGGCGTTCCATAAGCAGACCATATAGGACTGTAAATATTGGAATTTTTACTTATTTTTATTTGTTTATACTAGTAATGGCAGCAATAAGTGACTTATATTAAGACAGCAATATTGTGGCAGACGAACTGACACTTTTGACACTTTGTGGAATCCAGTGATACTAATACAGTGATCAGTGCTAACAATATACAGTGACGCTGTACTAATGACACTGACTGGGAAGGGGTTAAACATCTAGAACTATCAAAGGGTTAAATGTGTGCCTAACCAGTGTTTTTGTGTTTACTATGTGGTGCTTTCACTACGGGATATGCTGGATTTTATTCCCTGATTTCCAGGGAAACAAAATTCAGCACATCCCCGCTGACAGGACAGAGCTCTGCCTTGTTTACATAGGCAGAGCTTTGTTCTGTCGTTCTCACAGATCAGTGGGTACCGGCGGACATCCATTGGCTGACACCTGCTGAAATGCATCTGCTGTGATCAATAACGCATGCACTTACACCCTACCTGGAAGTTCGGGATCACATACTAGGTACGTGATCTGGCACAGGAGAGCCACCTTGCCTACATATAACGGCGTTATGCAGTCGGCAAATGGTTGCTGCTTTAATGTAAACATAATATTACAACACAGCAACGACTATGCAAGTAAAGTAATTTTATCTTGCCTTAAAGATTATATTTAATTATCATACTTTTTGAATGTTCTGCCTGCTGCCCTTGAGTACATTAAGCACACTTTAATAGTAATGACCTCTTGTAGTGAATATAATCTCCACAACATTATGATCAAATTCATTTGCAAATTGGACAAGGGACTATCGTCTAGAATATTGAGAGTCTAACAAAAGGAACATTTTACATGAAAGCTATTAAAAAATAATAATTATATGTTAGCAATATCTAAAGCCCTTTTTTCAATTTCTCTAAAGCTAAAGTATTTTTCAGCATGTGAGTTTTCTATTAGGTGAATACAAGTATATAACAATAGTGTAAAGCCACCAGAGTGCTACTAATATAGGTAATGATGTTAAGTATGTCTTTATGCTGCAAGGATAAGGACCATCCAAACTGCAGTAGCTTGTACCAGAAATAAAAAAAAAAGGCCAAATAAATGGGAAATAGTTCTAGAATTCCTCAGCTTCATTCTTGCACTTTGCATCCATTAAAATAATTATTAAAAGTAGCGTACAAGTTGGCTGCCCTCTATTCCTTAAAAAAAAAAAAAATTACAATGACTTTTAGTATACTTTAAAATGCTTGTGTTAGAAAGTAGTCAAAGGTTTTGCTAGGATAAAGCAATTTTCATTTTTTTTTACAGCCATTAAACCTATTTCTAAAATGGAGGCTGTGTAGGACAAGAGAAAGAAAAAAAGAGAGGTTGCAAGAAATAAACCGTTCATTCTAACCCTAAATAACTTTTCAAATACAGTTTTCGGTTTACAGCCTTGGTGTTGTTTGAGTTTACCTTTACATTGATTTAAGTCAAGAACTAAAAATAAAGGGCAGGGATTAGTGGGATCTCTGTCCTGTTAATGATAGCCTTTATACCCTCAAAGCTCCAGACTAGCGCTGCAGGGGGCCAGTTTTTTCTGCATCATTATTATTATACAGGACTTGTCCAGCACCAATAGTTTGGCAGCACTTTACAAAATAAAGAGAAAATGTACAGTTACAATGTAACTCATTACAAGATGATTAGGGTGGCCCTGCTCATGAAAGATAAAATCTAATAGGGAGGTGAAATTTGTACACAAAAGAAATAACTATGAAGACAGAGCTGATGGAGAAATTAAAAGTTCAGTCTTTGGGTGGATGCATGATATGCTTTCCTAAAGAGATGCATTTTCAGGGATTGCCTAAAGGTGGACAAAGTAGGTAATAGCTGGACAAATTTAGGTAGGGAGATCCAGAGGATGGGAAAGCTCTGTAGAAAACCACATGCTTGCATTGGAGGACGAGACAAGGAATCTAGAGAGCAGGAGGTCTTGAAAGGAGTGGAGAGGAGGATTTGGGTGATATATTGAGACAAGATTGGTGTTGTTTTTAGTATTTGAAATGTTTGCTCATTGCGCAATTGGAAGCAAGTGGAAGGATTGGCAGAGAGGAGCAGCAGACACTAAGTGCCTGGTAAGGTAAATGAGTCTACGGCAGTATTCATATTTGACTACATGGGGAAAGCCTGTGTAGAGGTGGTTCTATGGGAAGAAATCACAATAGCCAAGGCAAGAGATAACAATGGAGTTAACGAGTAGCTTGATGGTTTCATTAGTTAAGAAAGGGTATATTTTGGAAATGTTATGGAGGTTAAGTTTACGAGATTGGACAGTATTTGGATTTGGGGCTGAAAAGACAAGTCAGAATCCAGGATTACCCCTAACACCCTCGCATAAGGGGAGGGACTGATAGTTGTATTGTTGATCTTGTTGGAAAAGTCAAGAAGGGCACAGCCGGGGGAAATATTATGAGCTCGGCTGAAGAAAGACTTTGTTTTGTAATGCTTTAGGAAATGGTGTGACATCCATACTGATATGTCAGTTAGTAAGTTAGTAATGTGAGAGGAGACTGAAGGTGTGAGGTGAGGAGTAGTGAGATAGTTTTTGGGTGTCATCAGCATAGAGATCGTATTGCAAGCTGTGGGCAGGGATGAGCCGAACACCCCCCTGTTCGGTTCGCACCAGAACCTGCGAACAGACAAAATGTTCGTGTAAACTTTAGAACCCTATTAAATACAATGGACTCGAACGTTCGAAATCTAAAGTGTTAATTATAAAGGCTAATATGCAAGTTATTGTCCTAAAAAGTGTTTGGGGACCTGGGTCCTGCCCCAGGGGACATGTATCAATGCAAAAAGAAGTTTTAAAAACGGCCGTTTTTTCGGGAGCAGTGATTTTAATAATGCTTAAAATGAAAAAATAAAAGTGAAATATTCCTTTAAATTTCGTACCTGGGGGGTGTGTATGATATGCATGTGAAGTGGCGCATGTTTCCCGTGCTTAGAACTGTCCCTGCAAAAAATGTCATTTTTGAAAGAAAAAAAATGCATTTAAAACTGACTCGCGGCTATTAATGAATTGTCGGCTCCCGGCAATACATACAAAAGTCATTGAGAAAAAAAAAAAAAAAAGCGTGGGGGTTCCCCAGAATTCAATTACCAGGCCCTTCAGATCTGGCATGGATTTTAAGGGGAACTCCACCCCAAGTTTAAAAAAAAAATGGCGTGGAGTCCCCCTAAAAATCCATACCAGACCCCTTATCCGAGCACGCAACCTGGCCGGCCGCAGGGGAAAAGGGGGGGACGAGAGAGCGGCCCCCCCTCCCTCCTGAACCGTACCAAGCCACATGCCCTCAACATGGGGAGGATGTCCCCATGTTGATGGGGACAAGGGCCTCATCCCCACAACCCTTGCCCGGTGGTTGTGGGGGTCTGCGGGCGGGGGGCTTATCGGAATCTGGAAGACCCCTTTAACAAAGGGGACCCCCAGATCCCGCCCCCCCCTATGTGAATTGGTAACGGGTACATTGTACCCCTACCATTTCACGAAGAAAGCGTAAAAAAAATGTTTAAAAAAACACACAAACACCTTGAAAAAGTCCTTTATTTAAAAAAAAAAAAAAAAAACATTCCAGCGGTGAAATCCAGTGTCCCGCGGCGATCCCGATGTCCAGCGCTGTCCTTCATTGGTTGTGCCTGAGCGGACCTGATGGGGAACTCCCTCTCAGTATTTTAAATGTATAGACCCGCCCCTTCTAAAGTTCCCCATCAGGTCCGCTCAGCGGACGAGATGCGGAACATGAGAAGGGGCGGGTCTATACATGTATTACCAAAGTGAGAGCAGTTCCCCATCAGGTCCGCCCCCTCGGTATGTCAGACCCGCCTACGTCATTGGCTTGAGCGGGGAACTTCCTTCACTATGTAAATTTAAATTTACATAGTGAAGGAAGTTCCCCGCTCAAGCCAATGACGTAGGCGGGTCTGACATACCGAGGAGGCGGACCTGATGGGGAACTGCTCTCACTTTGGTAATACATGTATAGACCCGCCCCTTCTCATGTTCCGCATCTGGTCCGCTGAGCGGACCTGATGGGGAACTTTAGAAGGGGCGGGTCTATACATTTAAAATACTGAGAGGGAGTTCCCCATCAGGTCCGCTCAGGCACAACCAATGACGGACAGCGCTGGACATCGGGATCGCCGCGGGACACTGGATTTCACCGCTGGAATGTTTTTTTTTTTAAATAAAGGACTTTTTCAAGGTGTTTGTGTGTTTTTTTAAACATTTTTTTACGCTTTCTTCGTGAAATGGTAGGGGTACAATGTACCCCTTACCAATTCACATAGGGGGGGCCGGGATCTGGGGGTCCTCTTTGTTAAAGGGGTCTTCCAGATTCCGATAAGCCCCCCGCCCGCAGACCCCCACAACCACCGGGCAAGGGTTGTGGGGATGAGGCCCTTGTCCCCATCAACATGGGGACATCCTCCCCATGTTGAGGGCATGTGGCTTGGTACGGTTCAGGAGGGAGGGGGGGCCGCTCTCTCGTCCCCCCCTTTTCCCCTGCGGCCGGCCAGGTTGCATGCTCGGATAAGGGGTCTGGTATGGATTTTTAGGGGGACTCCACGCCATTTTTTTTTTAATTTGGGGTGGAGTTCCCCTTAAAATCCATGCCAGATCTGAAGGGCCTGGAATGGATATTTGGGGGAACCCCACGTCAATTTTTTTTTTATTTGCGGCGGGGTTCCCCTTAATATCCATTCCAGACCTGAAGGGCCTGGTAATTGAATTCTGGGGAACCCCCACGCTTTTTTTTTTTTTTTTATCAATGACTTTTGTATGTATTGCCGGGAGCCGACAATTCATTAATAGCCGCGAGTCAGTTTTAAATGCATTTTTTTCTTTCAAAAATGACACTTTTTGCAGGGACAGTTCTAAGCACGGGAAACATGCGCCACTTCACATGCATATCATACACACCCCCCAGGTACGAAATTTAAAGGAATATTTCACTTTTATTTTTTCATTTTAAGCATTATTAAAATCACTGCTCCCGAAAAAACGGACGTTTTTAAAACTTCTTTTTGCATTGATACATGTCCCCTGGGGCAGGACCCGGGTCCCCAAACACTTTTTAGGACAATAACTTGCATATAAGCCTTTATAATTAGCACTTTAGATTTCTCCCATAGATTTTTCGAATTTGCCGCGAACACCCCAATTTGTTCGCTGTTCGGCGAACGGGCGAACAGGCAATGTTCGAGTCGAACATGAGTTCGACTCGAACTCGAAGCTCATCCCTAGCTGTGGGAGATTATCAAGTGACCAAGGGAGGAGGTGTAGATAAAGAAGAGTAGAGGTCCAAGGAAAGAGCCTTGGGAGACCCCTACAGAAACAGAAAGTGGAGAGGAGTAGACAGGCAACACTGAAGGAACGTGTTAAATGTGTTGAAGGGAAATCAAATAATTATTTTTCATTCAACCCACTGTTTGAAAAAAAAAATATTGCATCATCTATGGCCTGCCCTAAAGGTAGAGAAGGGCTGATGAAGACTGAATGAGAGGGTGTTAATGAGAATGCCAAAATAGATTTGTATGGGAGTACAAAGGCAGGAATTGTATTTTAGGAGGGTATCGGGTGAAGTCTTGCAAGGATTTGGTTGCATGGCTATCTCTCTTGAGATTTCTGGTGTCATCAGTTGGCCAAGGTTGTAACGGTTTGGGAGAACACTGGTGTTGATTTACTAAAGACAAATAGACTGTGCACTTTACATAAACATAAAATATGCAGCTCTGTGATGATTATAAACTCGAGTTACATAAACATAAAAAACATAAAAAAGTCCTTCTGTGTTAAACAAAAAAGTTCAATGTTCCCTCTTTGTAAGTGCAAAAGAAGGTGTCAGACCACCATAAGGATCGAAGGTTTATCAGAATTTGCGGCTACACAATTAAGTGCAGCAAACACGCTTTGATAATGCCACTCATATGGAGTATAATGAATCCTCTCCTTTTATCCTGATCTCTGGACTTCCAGATAGGCCAGAAGGAAAAAAAAAAAAAAAAACGAATATGGTGTAATATTGCTACCACTCTAATAAATTACACCCAGGTGAGTAACACTCCATGCATAAATTATAAGTGCAACTGCCGATCACCAGCCTCCACCAGCTTTCATCCCAATGCAATGCGCACTCACAAAATAAAAGATCATAAGAAGCATCAAAGGTGAAAACAGGGATGTCCACAGGTTTTAGTATGAGGATTTTCTCTCCTATTATCTCACTTCACAGGGTAGAGCTCCATTTATATATCCCAAAATACCAAACGCCATAAACAAAAGATATGCCTCATAGTGTAGTATTTATTAAAAGGACATACAATGAATAGGTAAAATTGCATAAAAACAATATATCATGCCGCTAGACTCACATATAACACCACCACATGGACCTTCACTGTGGCGGTGCAGCGTTCTGGCTCTGAAATCCTACCCTTCGCGATTCACATGGTGTAACATGTATAACAGCAGCCATACTTATGTAGTCCAAACAGGAAATGTAAAATATCCAACTTCCTGTCCGCCACCATTTTCTAGAAGACCGGGACATGTCAATTCCTGTCCGACGCAATTTTGTTATAGAACCAGGAAGTGGTGTAAATGCAAAGACAAACAATGCTTGGTAAGGGCTAACACCATTTTCCTGGAGGCCAGAACATCAATTCCGATCCCACGCTAATAAATAACCAGGAAGTAAGTTCAATTAAATAACTCCCTGATGTGTAATTACAGCAATATAAAAATCCATGTATAAAATGAATGTAGCCCTTATAGGTTAACAAAAGCATAATTAAATGCCAGGATATTATAATACTATCCAATTCAAATTAAACATTTTATTAAAATAAAAAATACCTGAGATTGACTACATAATGTATATACAAGCATAAAAATAACATATATATAAAAATTACCTGTTCATTGTATGTCTTTTTAATAAATACTACATTATGAGGCATATCTTTTGTTTATTGCGTTTGGCATTTTGGGACATATGAATGGAGCTCTACCCTGTTAAGTGAGATAATATGAGAGGAAATACTTGCACTGAAACCTGTGGACATCCCTGTTTTCATCTTTGATGCTTCTTATGATCTTTTGTTTGAATAGTGGGAACTGCATTGGGGTGAAAGATGGTGATCGGCAGTTGCACTTATAATTTATGTATGGAGTGTTACTCACCTGGGTGTAATTTATCAGAATGGTAACAATATGACACCATATTCATTTTTTTTTCTTTTTTCGGCCTATCTGGAGTTCCAGAGATAAGGATAAAAGGAGAGGATTCATCATACTCCACGAGTGGCATTATCAAAGCGTGTTTGCTGCACTTAATTGTGTAGCCACAAATTCTGGTAAACCTTCCATCCTTATGGTGGTCGGACATCTTCTTTTGCACTTACTGGGTGGGAACATTGGACTTTTTTGTTTAACACAGAAGGACTTTTTTATGTTTTTTTATGTTTATGTAACTCGCATTTATAATCATCACAGTGCTGCATATTTTATGTTTATTGCTTTGGAGGATTGTATATATTGCCTTTTTTGCTAGCAGCTGTTATTTCATTTTATTTTTCTGTTTGGCGCGCACTGCAAATGCAGTTGGTCCAGAGATTAGTAAATGAGGTAAAGCAAGGGCCGGATTAAGAGCATTATAGGTCTGGTGCTGAAGATTTTGGTGGGCCTGAAGGGCTGTGAGTCGGCATGCGCCCTGAGGTGAAAGGGTGCAGTGGCACAGGCCCAATGCTATAGAAGTCCCAGGCTTCCATAAGAGCCCTGCATTGGCATGCATGGCGTGCCCTGAGGTAAGGTTGAAGGGCGCAGCTGTGCAGAGCTTAAAACACAACACTAAAGAAGCTGAATACCTGGCTTCCATTAGGACTGTCCATTATTAATCCCGCCACCCAGCTCAGGTGGTGCATGCGGAATGCAGGACCGGTCAGGCCAGGAGAGAGTTCTCCCTGTCGGCCCATTGCTTTCCATGCACAGCTTGTTCTTTTTGGGCGGCTGGTCCCAGGGATTTTCTTCTCAGCTTTCTGTGAGGGAGCTCGCCACATCATAGGGTGGGTGTGGCCAAATTGTACAGTGGGAGAGTCTTAAAGGGACATTGTTCAATAAAACCAGGAATGCATAACACAGGGTTAAGGAGAGTGTAATACACAGAGCGCTGGGTTCAGGAGAGCGTAATACACAGAGTGCTGGGTTCAGGAGAGTATAATACACCGAGTGCTGGGTTCAGGAGAGCGTAATACACAGACTGCTGGGTTCAGGACAGCATAATCCACCGAGTGCTGGGTTCAGGACAGCATAAAACACAGAGTGCTGGGGTCAGAAAACTGTAATACAGAGTGCTGGGTGCAGAAGACTGTATTATGCAGAGCGCTGGGGTCAGGAGACCCTAATACTCAGAGCATCAGGTTCAGGAGATTGTAATACTGTGGTCAGAAGAGTGTAATACACAGAGCGGTGGTGATGCCCATAATATATTCGTGCCCAGCCAGCTGTGTCTGTGTCCGAGTGCTGTGCAGGGAGGTTCTGAGGGAGCAGCACGCTATCACTTGTAGCACAGAAGTCAGGCTTCTGTGTTTACAAATTACAGAAAATAGCAGTGACAGCAAATCTGGCCAGCCAGGGCCTATATTATGGTAGGGGTCTGGTGCTGCAGCCCCAATAGCCCCTATGTTAGCCCCTATGTTAATCAGGCCCTGGATAAAGCTTCACTTTGCAAAAAATACCAAATCACGAGCAAGGTAAAAAAAAAAATGCACGTGATCGGATGATGGAAGTCAGCAGAGCTTCTTCTCATTTACTAAGCTCTGGAACAACTGCTCTTTCAGAGCGCAACTGCATTTTCCTTTAGTAAATCAACCCCTCTATATTAAGTGAGTGGAGCAAGTGCGTCCAGCAGGAAAGGGGTGAAATTGTGTTCATAACGGTGGTCTGTAGCAGAACAGAGAAGAAAAGACCTAAAGTGGCAAAGGTTTCTTTGGGTATTAATTTGCTGCTTGGAGGGATAGGCAGTGGAAAACAGGGACACTTTGAGATTGGGTTGGGAAAATTATTGGGTTGTAATCAGAGAGATGAAAGGGCATGTTGGAAAGGTTGCAAGGAGTTCAGAAGATATGGAGAATACAAGGTCAAGGGTATTTCAGAGTGGGTAGAAGTGTGTATCCATTGCTTTAACATTAACAGGAATGTTAAAGAAATCAGAGGAGAGAATGTAGAGTAGACAGGCAGAGAAGGAAACATGACACTGGTTCATGAAGCCAATAAATGATTGCAGTCCCCAGAGAAATTGGAAAAAACAGACAAATACAGTGAGCCAAAAAAGAGGAGAAGGATAGAGAAGAAGGTGTAAGAAGGACTTGAAAGGTGTTCAATGGGGATAGAAGGAAGCCAGCTCCACTTCCTTCCTGGTCCATTGATGCCCCCAGAAATATAAAGTGGGAAGTGACAGAAGTGTAGATGTACTTTACCTTTCCTAGAGTTATTTGGGTAAGTTGTGAGTCTATACTTGATAAATATGTTCTTTTCACCAAAGTAATATAGCTCCCATAGTGTAAGGTTCATTCATCGATCCATAGTCTTTTAAAAGATCCTGATTGGATATGTATAAAAGTTTTGCTCAAAACCTTTTAAGATAAAATCATTGTACAACTAAATCCAAGCTCCTTGTTTGACCCTGGTAAAGATCTGATGTTAATTAGATTCAAACCTAAACTAAATTAGAGATATACATACTGTATATGGATATAATATATTCGCACCTTCCATACATTTTATAACAATGCATGTTTATGACAGTCATCTTTGCTACTTTAAGAACAGGTTCAAATATAACAGTTTCCACAAAATACATCCACACAATGTATACATATTGTGACAGCAGGCAGGTAAAATCACCAGGTTGCATCCAGGATGGAAGGTATATATGTCCTAGATTCAGGCTTTATCCCAATTTATACCACTAGGGAGAGTGCTGGGAGTCTTGCAGGGGAATTAGGGCCTCTACAAGAACTCCCAGCATGCTAAGGGAGATGCTCCAACCTGGAACCAGATCTGTGTGGATAGTCTGGGGAGTGTGATCTCTGTGCGGTGAGCCAAAACCTGTGTGGTTATTGCTAAGAACTTCTAAAAGCAGGGAGCTAGGGACTGGGACAGCACAAGGCTGTACCCAGTTGTTAGTTAGGGACTCCAACGTGTGTAGTGAGCGGTCAAGTTGACCAGGATTTCTTTTCATGTTTCTTTTGTTTTTGCTGTATTTTTTTGTCTGTATATAGTTCAAATAAAACCACACCCTTTTGTTTTCTCCTACCACTGTCTGCTGTGCCTGTTTTTGTGTGGTGAACCCATCCAGGGGGTCACACACACCCGCTGCTGAGCAAACCCCCTCACAGTTGGTGGAGAACCAGTGGCAGTTTTTTTAAGGCCAGCATGGAGGAGATACTGAAACAGCTGGCTCTAGCAAATGCCAATCAGCAGCAGACAAATGCAGGTTTGCAAAAGAGCCTTGTAGCTCAACAACAGACAAATGCAAATTTGCAACAGAGCCTCGCAGCCCAGCAGCAAGCTCATCAACAGAGCCTTGCAGCCCAGCAGCAAGCTCATCAACAGAGCCTTACAGCCCAGCAGCAGACAAATGCAACTTTGCAACAGAGTCTGGAAGCTCAGCAACAAGCCCAGCAGCAATCTTAGGTCCGCTTCATAGACCTGTTACAGAAGCAAGAACAGAGACTACAGCAACAAATGGAAACGTTAATGCAGCAACGTCCGCAGACCAGTGAGGCAAGTAGTTCCACTAATACTGCGTCCTTTGGGGTGAGTCGTTTATTGACAAAAATGACTGGAGAGGATGATCCAGAGGTGTTTTTGACCACATTTGAAAGGACTGCTGAAAGAGAAAAGTGGCCTAAGGAGCAGTGGGCTGGACTGGTGGCTCCTCTGTTAACTGGTGAATCGCAGAAAGCTTACTATGACCTAGAGCCTGACCAAGCAAAAGACTATGTGATGCTAAAAACTGAAATATTGGCACAGCTGGGTGTCACCCTGGCTGTCCGGGCTCAGCGTGTGCGTAACTGGACTTTCCGGCTTGGAAAACCCCCCAGGTCTCAAATGTATGATCTCATTCACCTGAGCAGGAAGTGGCTACAGCCAGAGACTTTGTCCGCACCAAAGATTGTGGAACGTGTTGTGATGGATCGTTTCTTGAGAGCTCTTCCTACTGCCATCCAAAAGTGTGTAAGCCACGGAGACCCAGAAACGGCCAATAATCTTGTGGATCGTGTAGAGAAGTACTTGGCTACAGAGAACCTGACTGCCTCTTCCAGAGACTCACGGACTTTCCACCCTAAGACCAGACCATCCCCAGTGGCGGGTAAGATGATTCCAAGGGGTGAGGGTGGAGAGAGTGAGAGGGTGGGAGTTCTACCTAAGGTCTGGCGAGAACAGCCTGGGAAGTCAGGGGCTCAAGAGGCAGCAAAAAGGATTGTTTGCTACCGCTGCCGACAAGAGGGACATATTGCAGCAAATTGCCCGGTTGTGGATGAACCCATGCAATGTGACTTTCTAAGGGACAGACGTCAGTCGCTGTTTGCGACAGTCGCATGCACTGCCATTCGGGGAACTGAGAAACATTTATGCAAAATGTGTATTAATGGTAGAAATGTTGTTGTGTTGCTGGATTCAGGTAGCCTGGTGACACTGATAAAGGCTGAATTAGTTACTACAGAGGTCTCTGGGAATAACAAGGTAGCTGTTATTTGTGTGCATGGGGACACAGAGAGTATCCGGTGACTACAGTGTGTTTTGAGACCCCCAAAGGTACCCTCTCTCATCAGGTGAGGTTAGTGTCTCACTTGCCTCATGATGGCATTGTGGGAAGGAATTTTCCAAAGTTCTGGGAACTATGGGATTATCCTGAGCCCCCCACTGGTGCCCCTATATACCAGGAATGTGATAGCCAGAATTCTTCTGAGAGTGGTGAGGACTCACCAGAATTCCCCTTGTCGGTATTGGCCAGGGAGACTCGAGAAACTGGGGAGGAGCCAACATCCTCAGACGAAAACATGCCGTCTGTGGAGTTTTCTGATCTCGAGGTTCACAAGGAAAATTTTGCCACAGAACAGTTAAAAGACCCCACCCTAATAAAGGCACGGGAAAACGTAGTGGAAATAGATGGCGAGTTAGTGAACCCAGATGAGACCTACACTTACCCATACTTCATCGTGGAAAAGGACCTAATGTATCGGGTGGCTAAAAGGGCAGAAGAAACCATTGAGCAGCTTGTGGTGCCCAAACCTTACAGGAAGTTGGTGTTAGATTTGGCCCATGGGCACATTCTTGGAGGTCATCTGGGGACAGAGAAAACCCGAGAGAGAGTATTGCAGAGATTCTATTGGCCTGGGGTCATGAAGGAAACAGAAAATTATTGTTCCTCCTGCCCTGTGTGTCAGAGGTCGGCACCGATGCCACACTTTCGTAACCCGCTGGTACCTCTTCCCATCATTGAGGTTCCCTTTGAGAGGATCGCAATGGATTTGGTAGGTCCGATAATGAAGTCCGCTAGGGGACATCAGTACATTTTGGTTATATTAGACTATGCCACCCGTTATCCGGAAGCGATTCCTCTCCGAAATACCTCAGCCAAAACCATAGCCAAAGAGCTATCTCTTGTTTTTAGCCGTGTGGGTATTTGTAAGGAACTGCTTATGGACCAAGGTACACCCTTTATGTCCCGGGTTATGAAAGAGCTGTGCAAGTTGTTCAAAGTGACACAATTGCGTACATCTGTGTATCACCTCCAAACAGATGGGTTGGTTGAAAGATTCAACAAAACTCTAAACCAAATGTTAAAGAAGGTGGTGGATAAAGATGGAAAGGATTGGGACTGTCTAATTCCATATTTAATGTTTACTATTAGGGAGGTACCCCAATCCTCTACGGGTTTCTCACCCTTTGAGTTACTCTATGGGAGACACCCAAGAGGGCTGTTGGATATCGCCAAGGAAACTTGGGAAAGTGAGAGTTCTCCCCACAGGAGTGTGATTGAGCATGTCGCCCTGATGCAAGATAGAATTGCACAGGTAATGCCAATCGTAAAGGAACATTTGGCCCAAGTGCAGTTGGCACAGCAGAGAGTGTACAACCATGGAGCCAAGACCCGTACCTTTTCCCCGGGGGATAAGGTATTGGTACTTGTCCCTACGGTTGAAAGTAAGTTCCTCGTCAAATGGCAAGGCCCCTACGAGATAATGGAAAAAGTGAGCGAAGTGAATTACAAGGTCAGACAACCCGGAAGGCGAAAGCCCGAACAGATCTATCACATTAATCTGTTGAAAGCCTGGAGGGATAGGGAATCCCTAGTCGCAGAAAATTTGTCACCGGCTCAGTCTGATTGCGTGATTCCTGAGGTTGGAATAGCAGTCACCTAGTCAAACCCCCAACAACAGTAGGTTAAGGAGTTTGTGCTTCGCAACAAGGAGGTTTTCTCTGAGCTGCCGGGACATATGGGAACGTATGGGGTAGAGCATGATGTTATTACCGTGCCCGGTGAAAGGGTGAAGCTAAAACCCTATCGGATCCCAGAGGCCCGACGGGAGGCAATACGTGAGGAAGTACAGAAAATGCTTAAGTTAGGGGTGATAGAGGAATCCCAAAGTGATTGGTCAAGTCCCATAGTGTTAGTGCCTAAACCGGATGGGAGCTGGCGATTTTGTAACGATTTCCGACAACTAAACAAAGTTACAAAATTTGACACCTACCCCATGCCACGTATAGATGAGTTGGTCAACCGGTTGGGAACAGCCCGATACATGACAACTCTTGATCTCACCAAAGGGTATTGGCAAATTCCCCTGGCCAAGTCGGCCAAGGAGAAAACCGCATTTGGAACCCCAGACGGGGCGTTCCAATATAAAAGAATGCCGTTTGGTTTACAGAATGCGCCGGCACCATTCCAGCGGAAAATGGACCAGATACTGAGGCCCCATCAGAAGTATGCTGTGGCTTACCTAGATGATGTAATTATCTATAGCACAGATTGGGCCTCACATCTGCCAAAAGTGCAAGCAGTCCTAGACTCTATCCGGGAAGCTGGGTTTACGGCCAACCCCAAGAAGTGTACCATTGGACAGGAGGAGGCCAAGTATCTTGGGTACACCATTGGGAGGGGAGTAATAAAACCCCAAGTCAATAAAGTCGAGGCCATACAGAATTGGCCACGTCCCAACAGCAAGAAGCAGGTACAAGCCTTTCTGGGAATCTCTGGTTATTATCGGCGATTCATTCCCCACTTTGCTTCTCAGGCTGTGCCCCTAACCAACCTGACAAAAGGGAAAGAGTCTGTCATGGTTAAATGGAGCATTGTAATTCTTAAAAAAAGCCTTATGTAGCCAGCCAGTGTTGTACTCACCAGACTTCTCTAGGGACTTTGTCATACAAAGTGATGCATCCGACGTTGGGTTAGAAGCAGTATTGTCCCAGGTCTGGAATGGGAAAGAGCACCCAGTCATTTACCTCAGCAGGAAATTGAAGTCCCATGAGGTAAATTAAATTGAGAAGGAGTGTTTAGCGGTGAAGTGGGCTCTAGATTCCCTTCGGTACTATCTGCTAGGTAGGCACATTGACATGATTACTGATCATGCTCCTTTAAAGTGGATGGCTCAAAACAAAGAGACAAATAGAAGAGTAAATAGGTGGTTCCTGGCCCTACAGGAATTCAACTTTACGGTAAAGCATCGCCCTGGCATTCAAATGGGGAATGTGGATGCTTTGTCTTGAGTACATGCATGCCTGATTGCTTGTGTTCCAACCCCAAGGTTAAAACAAGAGGGGGGGTATGTGACAGCAGGCAGGTAAAATCACCAGGTTGCATCCAGGATGGAAGGTATATATGTCCTAGATTCAGGCTTTATGCCGATTTATACCACTAGGGAGAGTGCTGGGAGTCTTGCAGGGGAAGAGTTAATGAGCCCAGCTGAAGTAAGTGGGCTCATTAGGGCCTCTACAAGAACTCCCAGCATGCTAAGAGAGATGCTCCAACCTGGAACCAGATCTGTGTGGATAGTCTGGGGAGTGTGATCTCTGTGCGGTGAGCCAAAACCTGTGTGGTTATTGCTAAGAACTTCTAAAAGCAGGGAGCTAGGGACTGGGACAGCACAAGGCTGTACCCAGTTGTTAGTTAGGGACTCCAATGTGTGTAGTGAGCGGTCAAGTTGACCAGGATTTCTTTTCATGTTTCTTTTGTTGTATTTTTTTGTCTGTATATAGTTCAAATAAAACCACACCCTTTTGTTTTCTCCTACCACTGTCTGCTGTGCCTGTTTTTGTGTGGTGAACCCATCCAGGGGGTCACACACACCCGCTGCTGAGCTAACCCCCTCACAATATCCACACACAAAAAAGAGAGAATTTGCTTCTATAATAAGTTATGAGTGCAGACATACACCTCTTTGTTTTAATCTCTTAATTAGGATAATGGCATCTGATTGTTTGATTAATATAAATGAAATGTTAGCTGATTTGTATTAAATAAAATAGAGAATGGTCCTGCGAGCCTCCACTCACCAGATGCTAAATAAACTATAATAAAGGACAGCTGCTAGCGTTGAACACGTCTCACAAATCGTGCAAATACAAATTGTAACGGCACCCCTAATCCGAAAGGGGGTAACGCTGTTTAAATATTCCCCTCTCCTGGACACACATCCACTCGCTACCAATCTTCCACAGCCAGGCGATCACTTCCCATAAGATTAATCCTTCTGGAAGAACGAGACGCACGCTCTGTATCTTCCAGACAAGTAGACTGAGTTTATTGAGAAAAACATTGTAACTTTTATATACATCCAATACACATTAGTTTAACATGAACAGTGGCCCAGCTCCACCCACACATTACAAGACTCAACACATTATTTTGACGTCTGTTAGGAGACAACAGACTTTACACAATAGACATAACCTTTGTGTTCCCCCAGTCTGTCTTTACAATACACACAAGTACAGACTTAATTATCCCTTTTCACAATGAAAGGGTCTCCAGACGCCCTCCTAGATTAATTTACAACACAAGCAGGCAGGTGATTACCCTGTCTGCTGCTGGTTCCAAAACCTATAATTATAGGCTTAATTCCTGCCAGCCACAGTAGACAATAATAGGATTTTTATAACAGCTTACCTGTAAAATCCTTTTCTTGGAGTACATCACGGGATACAGAGCGACATAGTCATTACTAATGGGTTATATAGTTACCGTCAGGTGCTGGCACTGGCAACTTCCAAAACCGGAAGTACCCTCCCCTATATAAGCCCCTCCCATCCGGGAGCACCTCAGTTTTGTAGCAAAGCAATAAGTGTCCCCAAAGAGGGGCGGGAGCTCTGTGTCCCGTGATGTACTCCAAGAAAAGGATTTTACAGGTAAGCTGTTATAAAAATCCTATTTTCTTTCTCGTACATCACGGGACACAGAGCGACATAGTCATTACTAATGGGATGTCCTAAAGCAATGCCAAATGAGGGGGGGGGGATACACCATATATAAGCTGAGCGCTATCAGACATGAGGATCTTTTGCGGCCTGCAACACACTGCGCCCAAATGCGACATCCTCCTGACTTCTAACGTCCACCTGGTAGAACCTAGTAAACGTGTGTACCGAAGACCATGTTGCGGCCTTACAGATTTGAGCCAGGGAGGCCTGGTGATGCACTGCCCATGAAGTTCCAACTGCTCTCGTGGAGTGCGCCCTAACTTTGAACGGAGGCGGTCTACTTCTCAAGCTATAGGCTTGTATTATGACCTGTCGAATCCACTTGGCTAAAGTAGATTTTGACGCTGCCTGACCCTTTCTGGGGCCTTCCGGCAGAATAAACAAAGTATCCGTTCTGCGAATCTGAGCAGTGGCTTTTAGATAAGCTTTAACTGCTCTTACTACATCCAAAGAATGCAATAACTTTTCCTCTACCGAAGTAGGCTTGGGGAAAAAAGAAGGAAGAACCACATCTTGGTTCAAATGAAAACTCGATACCACCTTAGGAAGAAAGGCTGGATGAGTACGTAACACTACTCTGTCCTTATGGATAACCAGATATGGCTCCTTACAGGACATAGCTGCTAATTCCGATACTCTTTTAGCCGAACAAATGGCTACTAGAAAAATCAATTTCCTGGTGAGAAGCACCAAGGAAATATGCTGTAATGGTTCAAATGGTTGTTTCTGTAGAACCGACAGAACCAAGTTTAGATCCCATGGACATATGGGAATATTAACCGGAGGACTAATACGCATCACTCCTTGTATAAAGGCTTTGACTAGTGAATGCGAAGCCAAGGGCCTTTGAAAAAATATTGACAAGGCCGAAATCTGACCTTTGATAGTACTCAAGGCAAGCTTCCTATCTACAGCCCATTGTAGGAAGTCCAGAATCCTACCTATTACGTATTTACGTGGATGCCATTTCTTGGCCTCACACCAGGCGATGTACGCCTTCCAGATTCTATAGTAGATCTGCCTGGATACCGGCTTCCTGGCATTGATCATGGTAGATACCACAGCATTAGAGAGCCCTCTCTTTTTTAGAATGTGGGCTTCAATAGCCAGGCCGTCAAACCTAGGGCTGGTAAGGAAGGGTGGTATATCGGTCCCTGCGAAAGCAGGTCCGGACGATGTGGGAGGGTCCAAGGACTCCCCACAGACATTTTTACAATCTCCGCGTACCATGCTCTTCGGGGCCACGCTGGAGCCACCAGAATCACTGGTTTCTTTTCTACCCTGATTCTGCGGAGTAATCGAGGTAACAATTGTGGCGGTGGGAATGCATATATCAGCTTGAACTGATCCCAAGGGAACACTAGGGCATCCGAGCCGCACGCTAGGGGATCCCTTGCCCAAGAGACAAACCTGTCCACTTTTGTGTTGAATCTGGATGCTAGCAGATCTACATCCGGTGTTCCCCACCGCTGACATATTGTCCGGAAAACCTCGGGATGAAGGGACCATTCCCCTGGGCATAATTGTTGGCGACTTAGAAAGTCCGCCTTCCAATTCTCCACCCCTGGAATGAATACCGCAGATATGGCTGGGACATATCTTTCTGCCCATCTCAGGATGTAATTTACTTCCCTTTGGGCTGCACGACTCCTGGTGCCCCCCTGACGATTGATATATGCCACTGCTGTGGCATTGTCTGACTGAACTCTGACAGGGGACCCTTGGAGTTTGGATGTCCATGCTACTAGGGCATACCGGGCTGCTCGTATCTCTAAGAGATTGATGGGCAGGGCCTTTTCCGCATCCGACCATCTGCCCTGGAGAGACCATTGCTCCAGTACTGCTCCCCAGCCTATAAGGCTGGCATCTGTAGTGACCACCTTCCAGGAAATCGGACTGAAGGATTTCCCTCTTTCCAGATTCTGGGGAACCAACCACCAGCGGAGGCTCCTGCGAACGGAAGGGGACAAGGACATTGGTAAGTCCAGAGCCTGAACTTTTTTGTTCCAGGCTGACAGTATGGCCCTTTGCAACTTCCTTGAATGGAATTGACCGTAGGGTACTGCTTCGAATGATGACACAATTTTTCCCAGCAGCCTCATGCACAGGCGTATGGATGGCTGTCTTTTTGAACCCACTAAGTGGATCAAATCTCTCAAAGACGACCCCTTTTCTTGAGGCAAGAAAATCTTTTTCTGGTCTGAATCCAGCCTTAGCCCCAAGTATTCCAGACTTTTGACTGGTTTTAGGGCTGACTTGTCTCGGTTGATAATCCAACCGTGATATTCCAGATACTTGATTGTCTCGTGAACAACCACTTCTAGTTTTTCCACTGAGTGGTCTATCAGCAACAAGTCGTCTAGATATGCCATTATCGTTACACCTCGTGTTCTTAGATTGGCCAATAATGGGGCCAGAATTTTTGTGAACACTCTTGGTGCTGTGGCCAGACCGAAGGGTAAGGCTCTGAACTGAAAATGGCGCCCTTCTACCGCAAAGCGTAGAAATTTTTGGTGGGCTGGAAAGATGGGGATGTGCAAATAAGCATCTTTGATGTCGATCGAGGCTAACCATTCCTCCCCTTGTAGGGCAGTGGCTACCGATCGGATCGACTCCATCCGGAAAGTCCTGATATGTAGGAATTTGTTTAGCCCTTTTAGATTTAATATGGGCCTCACGTCCCCGTTTGGCTTCGGAACTGTAAAGAGGTTTGAGTAAAACCCGAACCCCCATTCTTCCAGGGGAACCTCTATAATTACTGCTTGAAGCAATAATTGTTCCAGTGCCAACAGGAGGGATCCTCTCTTCTGGGGATCCCTTGGCACGTTTGACCTTATAAAGCGGGAAGGAGGGGAGTTTTTTAACTCCAATTTGTATCCCAGATTTACTGCGGAGAGCACCCATCTGTCTCGGATCGTGTCCCGCCAGGTTTCTGTGAACAACTGAAGTCTTCCCCCCACCCGATTGGGTGGGGGCAACCCTTCATGCATTTGACTTTGGGGGAGGTTTTGTACCTCTCCTGCTCCAGGGCTTCTTGTTACCCTGTAACTGTCCCTGATTTTTACCTCCGGGATTTGACCGGGGAGGCCGTCGGAACTGTTTCACAGCCGATGTCCTAGGGACTGGAGAAGCCGGCCTCTTAAAAGAGGGACCTCTAACTCTATTTTTAACCGGCAAAAGTGTACTTTTACCGCTGGAAATTCTCTGGATATACTTGTCCAGGTCTTCCCCGAATAAGCGCTCCCCATGAAATGGGAAGCTGACCAGCAATTTTTTACAGGGAGCTTCAGCAGACCAGTTTTTGAGCCATAGAAGTCTGCGCATATGTACTACAGACAGCGTAAGGCGGGAGGCCTGATGGATTGAATCCTTTATAGCGTCCACCGCAAAGCATAAGGCTCTAGGTAGATCAGCTAGGGCAAGAGCCTGCTGATCCGGCAAGTCTCTTAAGACCTGTTTCAACTGATCCTTCACTGCTTGGCATACCCCTATAGCTGCCACTGCTGGTTGTGTCACCAATCCTGCTGTAGAAAAAGCAGATTTCAATAATGACTCCAATTTTTTATCTATTGGGTCCTTGAACATTTGGACATTTTCCACCGGACATGTCAGTGATTTATTCACACAAGAGATGGCTGCGTCCACTGTAGGGACCTTCCATTTTCTGATGAACTTATCCTCCATGGGATAGACCACCGGAAATCTCTTGGGGGGAGTAAATATTTTGTCAGGATGCTCCCAATCCTGGTAAATGAGCCCCTCCAGTAAAGGATGGATCGGAAAGGAACAAACAGTCTGGGGAGCTTTTAGCGACCCCAATGAGGAGACAGAAGTGGAGGATGGCTCCGCAAGTGGCATTTTAAATGCTGATCGGACCATATTAGTCAGGGACTGAACCCATAACCTCTCAGCATGTGATGCTGAGAACGGCTCTTCCACTGTTGATTCCTCTACAACCGAATCAACCTCATCCTGATCCCCCTCAGGTAGGTCGACCTCTGTATGGGACTGTTGCTCTGTTAACAGGCACTCTGAGGGAGGAGACGGAGATCGAGCGCTTTTCTCCTGTGACAGGGAAGCAGCGATTAATGCTGACAATCTCTCTTCCAGTCCTCCCAGAGCTGAGGAAAAAACCTCCTCTGTTACATACACAGGAGCAGGTGAACTGAGGACAGCCACAGTACCAGGTACTCCTGGGGGTGCCCTACGGTCACTAACCTCTGATTCTTCAGGGGAGACTGGTGCAGCCAAAGCATGCCCAAGATCCTCAGAGCCCGATGGAGACCCCCTATTCCTCCTGGAATTTCTAGTCCCGGAGTTTTTAGACGGCATATTCCTAAGCCACAAAGCTGAGGTATTCCAGCCGAAATACACCAGTTACTGATAATAGTCTAGCATAAATGCTGCTATAATAAACAGTTGGTGTCTACTAATGTGCCTTTCTAGGGGATGCCTGTATCAACCGCTTGCTGTATGCCTTTAAATGTTGCCAGCTCTGTCTCTGTACTTCATAGCCAGCTTACTACAATATTGTGGCTTTTTAAAACCTGCTGGGACGCCCGCACATGCGCAGAAGCGCTGCGGCGCGCACAGAGCGTCATCCCCCAGGCTCCGCCCCCTTTTCCGGCTCACCTCTATATATAGAGGCGCGTGCACGCGCACGCGCGCGGCCACGTGCGCCCTCGGCGCTAATTTCAAACATGGAAACCAGGGACAGGAGCCAGGGCCCCTCTTTGCCGCAGGCCGGGGGATGGACGAGCACTGCAACATGGCAGAGGAAGCAGTTTCCTATAGGAGAACTCACCAACTGCCTGGACTTTGCTCTCTGAGAAGAAACTAGTCCACATGACAAGAAAACATTCCACAGCGGCCTCTAGTGGACAAACACAGGTACCACAGTCTAATATACTAAATATATATAAAAAAACATTTTTTTTTTTTTTTTTTTTTTTTTTTCTTGACCACCATTAAAAATTATTACATTTTTTTAGTAGTTACAGGCATGCACAGAATCTTGCGGGAATACCATTAGGTAACAGACAGAAAGACAAATTAGGCTTGGGGGTCCCCCAATAGAACCAAGTTCCTGGGGGCCCCCACTTACCTGTTCCTCGCCGCAGGACTTTGTTTGGTCCACAAAAGCCCAAACTTCACCTATCACGGCAGGCATTGTAATCAAACCTTCAGGGACCGGGTTCCCAAGGATTCCACTCCCCTGGACCTGTATAGCACCCTGCACAGAAAACATCTTGGTCGTGGGTATGACCAGAGCTCTGGATCCCAGGGTCCAGCTCTCCTAAGAGAAGCATTACAGGCAAAACCTTGCTCTTCTCTTTGCAAGGCCCGGGTACCGACCGTTTAGCTATGAAGCTTTTTTGGTCGGATCCGGAATAGCTTACTGAGGCCCAAAAGAACCTGTACGCAAGCTCAGTGAAAAACACATGTTTCTTCTTGGCCAACACCTTAGACACTGGCAAAAAACTGAGGTGCTCCCGGATGGGAGGGGCTTATATAGGGGAGGGTACTTCCGGTTTTGGAAGTTGCCAGTGCCAGCACCTGACGGTAACTATATAACCCATTAGTAATGACTATGTCGCTCTGTGTCCCGTGATGTACGAGAAAGAAAGAATGCAAATTACCTTAATTCCTCACAGCAATGATTACACAACCCCCCCCCCCCTCACAGTACACATCCAATCTAGATACAATGTATGTTCAGCATTGAATATGGCTATCACAGACCATATTGGGGTTTTCATTCACCCTGTGCCCCTAATAGAGACACAGGGTGGTTGACACATAAGAGACATTGGGGAAGCTGAAGCAAGGGTATCTCATACTTTCTAAGCGATTCTGAGTTCCCCGGGCCTTCCCGTTACATCTCTCCCCTTTCGGCAGGAGACTAACAGAGGAGGGGACCCCAGACGGGTTGACTCCGAAGTTAGTCCATAGGTCCCTACTTCTAATGCCGGTATCCACACAGTACCCCAAATAAATTGCTCCAAACAGAGCATTACTTACCCAGCCAACCTCTGCCTCTCTCAGAGAATATACCCGCCGCTGGGGAGAGGCCTGGACTGGCCCTTCTCCCTGGAGTCCTTTCAGCCGCTGGAGAGAAGACAGGGTGACTGGGCTCAGTCCGTCATGCTGTTCGGGATCTGGGTTGACTGCCCGGCATCCCTGCGGTATACAAGTGAAGACTGAAGTCCCCTCCACTTGTGGTAGGTGAAAATCCCCCAGTGCTTGCAAAGCAAGGCTGACATCCTCCTGTCTCAGTGTCACACCATTTTCTGGGGTTGTGTCAGTGAAGACCGAAGTCCCATCCAACACCACAGGAACTCCCTCTTCTGTTAGTTGAGAGCAGAGGCCCGTGGCACTCTGCTCTGTTGCCAGCTCTTCTGCTGGATTGCTGTGAGTGGAGACCACAGTCCCATCCACCGATATCCGCTCAAGCTGCAGTTGTGTGCAGAGGCCAGTAGCATTCTGCCCTGCTGCCAGTGATTCAGCTGGGGGTAAAAGCTTTACCACCTCAGCTTGTTGCTGGAGAGAGGGGCCAACTGCCCCGGCTCCCTGAAACTCCACAGTGGTTTCTGGTGCTAGGCAGTGGTTGCTAGCGCTCTGCCCTGTTGCCAGCACTTCTGCTGGGGACTCCACACCATCTGCTCTGGCTACCTGTTGGGGAGGGAAAATGGCTGCTTCTCCTCCCTGCATCTCTGAAATCCACTCGGAAAGAGGAACCATCACCTTCTCAACTCGGGCCTCCAAAACTGCCACGAGTGTAGAGCAAGGGTCTGCAGTACTTTGTCCTGCTGCCAGTACTTGAGCGGGCAATGCATAATTCATAACATCCTCTGAACAGTCCATTAAGTCCATACCTTCTGTAATCTGTGGCTGGGGAGATGAGCCAACTGCCCTAGCTCCCTGGAACTCCATATCATCCACTTCGGCTTTAGGGATGGCAATCTTCAGATTTTCCACTGCCGATTCTTCAGCCAGGCTAGCTCCCTGGAACTCCATATCATCCACTTCGGCTTTAGGGGTGGCAATCTTCAGATTTTCCACTGCTGATTCTTCAGCCAGGATTTCATAGCTGTCAACTGGTATTTCCTGATAGTCCCAGGCAAAGGGAGCTCCACCCTGCTGCTGAGCAGAGTCTAGCAGCTGTTTGTAGGCAATCTCCAGCTCCCATTCCTGAACGGCCAGAAACTCCAAATTTTCCTGTGCCCAGTGCCCTTCCGAGACATTCAGTCTTTGCTCTCTTTCCTCCATTATTTCCTCCAAACTCCACTCCCGATCACTCCCAAAGTCAGGGTCACTGGACAGCCTCCAATACAACAATCCCAGGCCATCATAGTCAAAGCCTTCCGTGGGGCTGTCATCCATTGACCATGGGCACTCTTGGGCTACATACCGCCGGAGGGCTCTGTAGCTCTCGTCCAACCGCATCTCTGCCCGGATCAGCCTGCTTAACTCAGCTGTCCACTCCTGCTTTGGTTGTTCCCCCAATAACGGCATTCGTACTTCATACTGCGACCAGTACCTTACATAGATGGAGGGGAGACTCTTTCCCTGGTGTTGCTGCTCGAGAGCTAACACTTTCTTCCAAAGTTTGCAGCGGATCGAATCCGACCATCCCAGCAGGACCTCCTCTGATACTGGTCCTCTATGCTGTATCTGCATCTCTCGCAACCTCCTTCCGAATTCCTCTTCCATGGCGGCTGGTTCTTTAGGCGTTGTCTCCGATTGCCGTATTTCCGCCATTCTCCGCTCATGTTGCCGCTCTAGTTCTCTCTTTTGTCGCTCTCGTTCTCTCTCTTGTCGGGTATCCTGCAGCTGGATGCCTTTAATGGCTTCCTGTATGGCGGCCTCTGATAGGTTAGCACCATATAATGCCAACCGCTGTTGAACTCGTTGCTGAAACAAGTCTTCAACTGACCGGGGTCCTGCATCACCATCCTTCTGATCCATCTCTGCTAGCTACCTGATCAGGGTGACTTTGTTCTTTGTCCCACCGGTCCCTCCACGGCTCTCAAGTAAGTCATTCAGCGTGGCTCTCCTGCAGGCTTCATAGCTGGTCATTCACTGTGGTGGTTTGAAGTGTCCCAGGAACTGGAGGGAAAAATCCCAATGCTGCCAACCAATGTAACGGCACCCCTAATCCGAAGGGGGTTAACGCCATATAAGATGTTCCCTCTCCTGGACACCCACTCAAGAACCAATCTTCCACAGCCAGGCGATCACTTCCCATAAGATTAATCCTTCTGGAAGAACGAGACGCACGCTCTGTATCTTCCAGACAAGTAGACTGAGTTTATTGAGAAAAACATTGTAACTTTTATATACATCCAATACACATTAGTTTAACATGAACAGTGGCCCAGCTCCACCCACACATTACAAGACTCAACACATTATTTTGACGTCTGTTAGGAGATAACAGACTTTACACAATAGACATAACGATCTTCAATACACATCTTAAATGACTTGCATGACCTTTGTGTTCCCCCAGTCTGTCTTTACATACACACAAGTACAGACTTAATTATCCCTTTTCACAATGAAAGGGTCTCCAGACGCCCTCCTAGATTAATTTACAACACAAGCAGGCAGGTGATTAACCTGTCTGCTGCTGGTTCCAAAACCTATAATTATAGGCTTAATTCCTACCAGCCACAGTAGACAATAGAATGCAAATTACCTTAATTCCTCACAGCAATGATTACACAACCCCCCCCCCCTCACAGTACACATCCAATCTAGATACAATGTATGTGCAGCATTGAATATGGCTATCACAGACGATATTGGGGTTTTCATTCACCCTGTGCCCCTAATAGAGACACAGGGTGGTTGACACATAAGAGACATTGGGGAAGCTGAAGCAAGGGTATCTCATACTTTCTAAGCGATTCTGAGTTCCCCGGGCCTTCCCGTTACACAAATGAACTGAATATATACGCTGCCATTGCTGCGCTAGAAAATTTATATTTACTGTAATGCACACTCTAACAGTGTGAATACCAAAGTGCATACATCAATATTAATAAATATAAATAAATATGAAAAGATAAAATATATGAAGTGATCAGTAAATATAAATAAACATGAAAAGATAAATATATATATATATATATATATGAAGTGATCAAGTGGTGTGACAACTATAAATAGTGTGAACAATAATAATTAATATAAAAATATATTATTCTCATAAAAATACACAACTCAATCCAAAGTGCTCATGTGCATAGCTGTGTAAAAAAGTCCATATATCAAAAATGTGTGGAATGATCATAAATCAAAGTGCTCATGTGCATATATGTGGTATCCAGCTGTGTCACTGATGACCGTGCTACAAAAGTCCATACAATTCAAGCAATTAAGTAGGTGATCCAAAACATGCTAAGGTGTCCTCACTCTGGTGCTCCCCTTAGGTAGTGAACGCTCACCTTAGAGCGTGCGACTTTGCAATTCAGCTCAGTCAATGCACGCATGTGAACCACCTCTGGGTTCTGAAATGGTACTGGACCTGGACTACGGACTCCTCAGTGTATGTCTCCATAGTATGTGGAAATATGAAAAAATTTGATAGTGTAATAAAGTTTTTAAAGTGTTTATTAAACAAAGCAAATCCCCTTCAGGGGTACTCTCATATGACAGGTGCGCCTAGTGCACCACTCTATGATAAGCAATAATCGGGTATATACCAAACTGGTATCGGGATGATATGAGCTTCCTCCTCAGTAGGGATGAGCTTCGTGTTCGAGTCGAACATACGTTCGACTCGAACATCGGCTGTTCGATCGTTCGACGAAGATCGAACGATTTGGGCCGTTCGCGCCAAATTCGAGTGACGCGAACGGCCCACAATGCACTACGCCATCGCAGTGTCATCCAGGCGCTGTGATTGGCCAAGCATGCACTGTGACCCCGCATGCTTGGCCAATCACAGCGCCGGCAGCGAGGAGAGCAATGATTGGCCACAGGCAGGATGCCTGTGGCCAATTATTGCTGAGGGGGTTTAGTACACGCCCCACACTATAAAAGGCCGCCAGCACGGCGGCCTAGTGTAGTGTGTTCCGGAGCAGGGATAGAGCAGCATAGGCAGGGACAGTGACTTTTATTTCTTTCTTGCTTAACCTGGATTCCTTTAGTTTAGGGAAAGAGAAGGATAGGTAGGGAGAGTGTCAGTGTGTTTTGTGCTTGTGCTATATTGTGCTTAAAAAAAACATTTTTTCTAGGGACAGAAAACTGTAGGTAGGGAGAGTGTGTCAGTTTCTTTCACTGTCAAAGTCCTTGTTTCCAGGGACCTGGAAGGACAGTGAGTGAATTCTCCTTGTGCTATATTGTGCTTAAAAAAAAACATTTTTTCTAGGGACAGAAAACTGTAGGTAGGGAGAGTGTGTCAGTTTCTTTCACTGTCAAAGTCCTTGTTTCCAGGGACCTGGAAGGACAGTGAGGTAATTCTCCTTGTGCTAAATTGTGCTTAAAAAAAACATTTTTTCTAGGGACAGAAAACTGTAGGTAGGGAGAGTGTGTCAGTTTCTTTCACTGTCAAAGTCCTTGTTTCCAGGGACCTGGAAGGACAGTGAGGTAATTCTCCTTGTGCTAAATTGTGCTTAAAAAAAACATTTTTTCTAGGGACAGAAAACTGTAGGTAGGGAGAGTGTGTCAGTTTCTTTCACTGTCAAAGTCCTTGTTTCCAGGGACCTGGAAGGACAGTGAGGTAATTCTCCTTGTGCTAAATTGTGCTTAAAAAAAAACATTTTTTCTAGGGACAGAAAACTGTAGGTAGGGAGAGTGTGTCAGTTTCTTTCACTGTCAAAGTCCTTGTTTCCAGGGACCTGGAAGGACAGTGAGGTAATTCTCCTTGTGCTAAATTGTGCTTAAAAAAAACATTTTTTCTAGGGACAGAAAACTGTAGGTAGGGAGAGTGTGTCAGTTTCTTTCACTGTCAAAGTCCTTGTTTCCAGGGACCTGGAAGGACAGTGAGGTAATTCTCCTTGTGCTAAATTGTGCTTAAAAAAAACATTTTTTCTAGGGACAGAAAACTGTAGGTAGGGAGAGTGTGTCAGTTTCTTTCACTGTCAAAGTCCTTGTTTCCAGGGACCTGGAAGGACAGTGAGGTAATTCTCCTTGTGCTAAATTGTGCTTAAAAAAAAATTTTTTTCTAGGGACAGAAAACTGTAGGTAGGGAGAGTGTGTCAGTTTCTTTCACTGTCAAAGTCCTTGTTTCCAGGGACCTGGAAGGACAGTGAGGTAATTCTCCTTGTGCTAAATTGTGCTTAAAAAAAACATTTTTTCTAGGGACAGAAAACTGTAGGTAGGGAGAGTGTGTCAGTTTCTTTCACTGTCAAAGTCCTTGTTTCCAGGGACCTGGAAGGACAGTGAGGTAATTCTCCTTGTGCTAAATTGTGCTTAAAAAAAACATTTTTTCTAGGGACAGAAAACTGTAGGTAGGGAGAGTGTGTCAGTTTCTTTCACTGCCAAAGTCCTTGTTTCCAGGGACCTGGAAGGACAGTGAGGTAATTCTCCTTGTGCTAAATTGTGCTTAAAAAAAACATTTTTTCTAGGGACAGAAAACTGTAGGTAGGGAGAGTGTGTCAGTTTCTTTCACTGTCAAAGTCCTTGTTTCCAGGGACCTGGAAGGACAGTGAGGTAATTCTCCTTGTGCTAAATTGTGCTTAAAAAAAACATTTTTTCTAGGGACAGAAAACTGTAGGTAGGGAGAGTGTGTCAGTTTCTTTCACTGTCAAAGTCCTTGTTTCCAGGGACCTGGAAGGACAGTGAGGTAATTCTCCTTGTGCTAAATTGTGCTTAAAAAAAACATTTTTTCTAGGGACAGAAAACTGTAGGTAGGGAGAGTGTGTCAGTGTCTTTCACTGTCAAAGTCCTTGTTTCCAGGGACCTGGAAGGACAGTGAGTGAATTCTCCTTGTGCTATATTGTGCTTAAAAAAAACATTTTTTCTAGGGACAGAAAACTGTAGGTAGGGAGAGTGTGTCAGTTTCTTTCACTGTCAAAGTCCTTGTTTCCAGGGACCTGGAAGGACAGTGAGGTAATTCTCCTTGTGCTAAATTGTGCTTAAAAAAAACATTTTTTCTAGGGACAGAAAACTGTAGGTAGGGAGAGTGTGTCAGTTTCTTTCACTGTCAAAGTCCTTATTTCCAGGGACCTGGAAGGACAGTGAGGTAATTCTCCTTGTGCTAAATTGTGCTTAAAAAAAACATTTTTTCTAGGGACAGAAAACTGTAGGTAGGGAGAGTGTGTCAGTTTCTTTCACTGTCAAAGTCCTTGTTTCCAGGGACCTGGAAGGACAGTGAGGTAATTCTCCTTGTGCTAAATTGTGCTTAAAAAAAACATTTTTTCTAGGGACAGAAAACTGTAGGTAGGGAGAGTGTGTCAGTTTCTTTCACTGTCAAAGTCCTTGTTTCCAGGGACCTGGAAGGACAGTGAGGTAATTCTCCTTGTGCTAAATTGTGCTTAAAAAAAACATTTTTTCTAGGGACAGAAAACTGTAGGTAGGGAGAGTGTGTCAGTTTCTTTCACTGCCAAAGTCCTTGTTTCCAGGGACCTGGAAGGACAGTGAGGTAATTCTCCTTGTGCTAAATTGTGCTTAAAAAAAACATTTTTTCTAGGGACAGAAAACTGTAGGTAGGGAGAGTGTGTCAGTTTCTTTCACTGTCAAAGTCCTTGTTTCCAGGGACCTGGAAGGACAGTGAGTGAATTCTCCTTGTGCTATATTGTGCTTAAAAAAAACATTTTTTCTAGGGACAGAAAACTGTAGGTAGGGAGAGTGTGTCAGTTTCTTTCACTGTCAAAGTCCTTGTTTCCAGGGACCTGGAAGGACAGTGAGGTAATTCTCCTTGTGCTAAATTGTGCTTAAAAAAAACATTTTTTCTAGGGACAGAAAACTGTAGGTAGGGAGAGTGTGTCAGTTTCTTTCACTGTCAAAGTCCTTGTTTCCAGGGACCTGGAAGGACAGTGAGGTAATTCTCCTTGTGCTAAATTGTGCTTAAAAAAAACATTTTTTCTAGGGACAGAAAACTGTAGGTAGGGAGAGTGTGTCAGTTTCTTTCACTGTCAAAGTCCTTGTTTCCAGGGACCTGGAAGGACAGTGAGTGAATTCTCCTTGTGCTATATTGTGCTTAAAAAAAACATTTTTTCTAGGGACAGAAAACTGTAGGTAGGGAGAGTGTGTCAGTTTCTTTCACTGTCAAAGTCCTTGTTTCCAGGGACCTGGAAGGACAGTGAGGTAATTCTCCTTGTGCTAAATTGTGCTTAAAAAAAACATTTTTTCTAGGGACAGAAAACTGTAGGTAGGGAGAGTGTGTCAGTTTCTTTCACTGTCAAAGTCCTTGTTTCCAGGGACCTGGAAGGACAGTGAGGTAATTCTCCTTGTGCTAAATTGTGCTTAAAAAAAACATTTTTTCTAGGGACAGAAAACTGTAGGTAGGGAGAGTGTGTCAGTTTCTTTCACTGTCAAAGTCCTTGTTTCCAGGGACCTGGAAGGACAGTGAGGTAATTCTCCTTGTGCTAAATTGTGCTTAAAAAAAACATTTTTTCTAGGGACAGAAAACTGTAGGTAGGGAGAGTGTGTCAGTTTCTTTCACTGTCAAAGTCCTTGTTTCCAGGGACCTGGAAGGACAGTGAGTGAATTCTCCTTGTGCTAAATTGTGCTTTAAAAAAAAAAATTTTCTAGGGACAGAAAACTGTAGGTAGGGAGAGTGTGTCAGTTTCTTTCACTGTCAAAGTCCTTGTTTCAAGGGACAGAGAAGGACACCTGAAGGTAGCCCTTATTGCTTTTTTCCCATCTCCCTGCAGGCCATCTATTAGAATGTCTGGAAGGCAAACAAGGAGAGGCAGACAGTCAGGAGGCAATAAAAGAGGGCAAGCAGGCTCTGTGTCTGGGGGCAACAGTGCTGGTCGTGGACGCGGTGCATTGTCATCAGCACATGGCCATGGGACAAGCTTGTCCTTCTTTTCGGCAGCTGGACATGTTGAGCCACATCATGCCGAAGACTTGGTAGAGTGGATGACCAAGCCCTCCTCCTCATCCTCATCCTCTCTCACCCAGGCTCAGGGTACTGGAAAAGCAGCTGCCAAAGCGTCCTCTTCCCTGGTATCAATGTCAGACTCATCATCAGTCACTCCTTCCCTAGACCCACCATGTCCTCCTCCTGAGGAGTCCCCCGAACTGTTTCAGCACAGTGTTGGGTACATGCTCCAGGAGGATGCCCAGCGTTTCGAAGGGTCTGATGATGAAACCCAGCTAGAGGAAGGCAGTAGCGTGAGAGCAGACAGAGGGGATGCTCAAGAAGGACACCAATCTGGCAGTCATGTTCCAGCAGCTGCAGCATACTGCCAGATTGCCTCCAGTGATGAGGAGGGAGGTGATGATGAGGTCACTGACTCCACGTGGGTGCCTAATAGGAGAGAGGAGGAGGAGGAGGATGAGGAGGAGGCACATCTCCAACGAGGCAGGATGCCCTTTGGTGGCCAGCGTAAGGGCAGTACACCGACGGAATCACACCGCAGAGCTCCGCCTGTGCAGGGCGCTGCCTCTGCCCGTCATTCAAAAAGTTCTTTGGTGTGGGCCTTTTTTGAGGCTAGTGCATCAGATCGCACAGCTGCTGTTTGCAACATATGTCTCAAGCGTATATCGCGTGGCCAAAACATCAGCCGCTTGGGTACCACATGCCTGACCAGACATATGTTGACCTGCCATGCAGCTCGTTGGCAAGCCTACCTCAAAGACCCACACCAAAGAACAAAGCGGACCTCTCCTTGCACCGCATCAGCTGGGATCTCCAACCCCACTATAACTTCAGTCCTCTCTGAAACATGCACTGAGAGGAATGAAGGTGTAGAATTAGGTGTGTCACAGCCAAGTACTTGCGGCCACTCTGCTAGCAGTACACCGACGTCCGATTCTAGCAGGAAAATTTCCCTGCCCCAGCTGCTGGACCGTCGAAAGAAGTTCACTCCCAGCCATCCACATGCCCAGCGGTTGAATGCTAGCTTGGCTAAATTGCTAGCGCTTCAACTGCTGCCTTTTCAGTTGGTAGACTCGGCCCCCTTCCGTGAGTTTGTGCAATGTGCGGTTCCTCAGTGGCAGGTTCCCAAACGCCACTTTTTCTCACGGAAGGCTATTCCGGCTCTCTACCGGCATGTGGAAGGCAATGTCTTGGCCTCGCTGGACAGGGCGGTCAGCGGTAAGGTGCATATTACCGCTGACTCATGGTCCAGCAGGCATGGACAGGGACGTTACCTTTCTTTCACGGCCCATTGGGTCACTCTTTTGGCAGCTGGGAAGGATGCAGGACAAGGTGCAGTAGTGTTGGAGGTTGTCCCACCGCCACGCCTCCAAAATGCTACTACTGGTTGTGACACACCTCTCTCCTCCACCCCCTCCTCTTCTTCTTCCTCCATGGCCTCTTCCTGTGGTTTGTCCTATGAACCAGCGGTGCTCCGTAGCCGTTCACGGGGCTACGCAAGTACGCAGGCAAAAAGATGCCATGCCGTGCTTGCGCTGGTGTGTTTGGGGGACAGAAGCCACACTGGGGCAGAGGTCCTGTCTGCTCTGCAGGGCCAGGCCGAGAGGTGGTTGACGCCACGCCAGCTTAAGCCAGGAATGGTGGTTTGCGACAATGGCACCAACCTCCTCTCCGCCCTCCGACAGGGACAACTGACCCATGTGCCCTGTGTGGCTCACGTCCTTAACCTGGTGGTGCAGCGGTTCTTGGGCAGGTACCCGGGCTTACAGGATGTCCTGAGGCAGGCCAGGAAAGTCTGTGTGCATTTCCGCAGATCTTATAATGCCAGTGCTCGCCTGGCTGAGCTGCAAAAGGAGTTGAACCTGCCCAAGAACCGCCTTATATGTGACATGCCCACCAGGTGGAACTCAACGTTGGCCATGCTGCAGCGGCTGCACACGCAGAAGAGGGCCATCAATGAGTACCTGTGCGACTACGGCACCAGGACAGGGTCAGGGGAGCTTGGTTTTTTTTCTCCACGCCAGTGGGGCATGATCAGGGATGCATGCACTGTCCTGGCACCATTTGAGGAGGCCACGAGGATGGTGAGCAGTGACAGTGCATGCATCAGTGACACTGTACCTCTTGTCCACCTGTTGGAGCACACGCTGCGTGGAATAATGGACAGGGCACTTGAGGCAGAACAGAGGCAGGAAGAGGAGGACTTCCTTGCCTCTCAAGGCCCCCTTTACCCAGACAGTGTTCCTTCTGTCCCACCCATCGCACAGGAAGAGGAGGAGGAGGAGGAGGAGGAGGAGGAGGAGGATTGTGTCAGCATGGAGGTGGAGGCTGGCACTCAGCATCATCAGCAGCAGTCTTTTAGGGATGATTTACAGTCCCAAGAAACCAGTGGACTTGTACGTGGCTGGGAGGAGGTGGCTGCGGATCATGTCGTCCTTAGTGACCCAGAGGACTCCGGAGCGAATGCCTCAGCAAACCTACGCTGCATGGCCTCCCTGATCCTGCAAAGTCTGCGGAAGGATCCTCGTATTCTTCGGATCAAGGAGAGGGACCATTACTGGCTGGCCACTCTCCTTGATCCACGGTACAAGGGTAAGGTTGCGGACCTTATGTTACCGTCGCAGAGGGAGCAGAGGATGAGACAACTCCGGGAGGCCTTGCAGAAAGGTCTGTGCAACGCGTTCCCAGAGACTGGGAGGTTACAAACTCCTGGTCCTGGACAACGAGTTGCTGAGGCTTCGGCCAGTCAAAGAAGGAGCGGTGGGGAAGGTGGCCGTCTGACCGATGCGTTCAGACAATTCTTTAGTCCGCAGCCCCAAAGTATGATCGGTTCCAGCAACCATCGCCAGCGTCTGATAAACATGGTGCAGGAATATCTAGGGGCAAGGTCAGACTTGGACACCTTCCCCACCGAAAATCCTCTGGCTTACTGGGTCTTGAGGATGGATCACTGGCCAGAGCTTGCACAGTATGCAATTGAGCTACTGGCCTGTCCTGCATCCAGCGTTCTTTCGGAACGCACATTCAGTGCTGCTGGAGGATTTGTCACGGATCACAGGGTGCGCCTGTCCACCGACTCGGTTGATCGACTGACTTTCATCAAGATGAACCAGTCTTGGATCACCACCAGCTACCACACACCTGATGCTGATATAACAGACTAATTGATTTTAACATGTCACATCCCTTCAAGACTGATGCTGATGCTGAGTGCCTGTGCTGTTATGTTGACTGGCTATCCTCCTCCTCCGAGTCCTCAATGATACGATTGATGATGATAGCTTGGAAGATCATTTTTGTTTATGGGTGCCGCCACCAGTGGCTAAGGCCCAATTTTTCAGCCCCTGTTTTACAGGGGCGTGTAATTACAATTTTTTTAGCAATAATTTGCCATAGGGCTCATTGCTGTGCTCCAAGTACAGTATCTGTGAGGGGTTGGAGTGTTGTGGCACCAGTGCCTAAGGCCCAATTTTTCAGCCCCTGTTTAACAGGGGCGTGTCATTACAATTTTTGAAGCAATACTTTGCAACAGGGCTCATTGCTGTGCTCCAAGTACAGTATCTGTGAGGGGTTGTAGTGTTGTGCCACCAGTGCCTAAGGCCCAATTTTTCAGCCCCTGTTCAACAGGGGCATGCAATTACAATTCTTGATCTAATAATTCACAGCAGGGTCCATTGCTGCACCCACCAAGAGTAACTCTGAGGGCTTACAGTCTTGTGGCAACGCCACCACCACCACCACCACGAAAGGCCCAATTTTTCAGCCCCTGTTCAAAAGGGGCATGTAATTACAATTCTTGATCTAATAATTCACAGCAGGGCCCATTGCTGCACCCACCAAGAGTAACTGTCAGGGCTTACAGTGTTGTGGCACCAGCACCACCATCAAAGCCCCAATTTTTACTACCACTGTTCAACAATTATATGTAATTAAAATTCCTGATATAATAGTTGACAGCAGGGCGTTCCAGCACCAACCAAGAGTAACTGAGTGCTTACAGTGTTGTGCCAACACCAACAACTAAGGGGCCTATTTCTGCAGAGTATATACGGCAGGTCCCTACTTTCAAACATCCAACTTACAAACGACTCCTACTTGCAAACGAAAGAAGACAACAGGAAGTGAGAGGAAATCTACCCCTAGAAAGGAAAATTCTCTCCTGTAAGAATAAATATGGGAGAAAGGGGTCTCATCTGTACTGATGCTTTATCAGCAATCCTTGTTTCAAGAAAAACACCACATTTCAAAAACAGTTGTCATTGGGACGGAAAGTGAGGTGAAATGTTCTGAACAGGGGCACAGACAGCAAAACAAATGTTACAGGGGTGATAACCCTTACCTATGTTTCCCAAAAAGTTTAAAAATAGATTTTTGGGCTGGAGCTACACTTCAACAATGTACCTGTTCAAAATTACAAACAGATTCTACATAAGAACAAACCTACAGTCCCTGTCTTGTATGCACCGCCTGTATACGGCTGTTCAGAGTATATAGGGCCTTTTTTATTTTATGTGCGGGGTTCCCCTTAATATCCATACAAGACCCAAAGGGGCTGGTAATGGGCTGGGGTAGGGGGGGGTCATGGGGTAGCTATGCCATTTTTCTTAAAGAATTTCATCCATATTACCGGGACCAGACATTACATTAAAGCCGCAAGCAGTTTTAAATGGCTTTTTTTTCCTTTAGAAGTGTCATTTTGTGCAGGGACAGTTCTAAACACGGGAAACACGTGGCACTTCACAGGCATACTTTAGACACCCCCCAGGTACGATATTTAAAGGAATATTTGACTTTTTTTTTTTCACTTTATGCATCATTAAAATGACTGCTCCCGAAAAACGACAGTTTTTAAAACTTCTTTTTGCATTGATACATGTCCCCTGGTGCACAACCCGGGTTCCCAAACCCTATTTATGACAATAACATGCATAATAGTTGTTATAATTAGCACTTTAGAATTCGAACGTTCGCATCCATTGTATTTAATAGGGTTCTAATGTTCGTTCGAACTTTCGGTCCGTTCGCGGGTTCTGGTGCGAACCGAACCCGGGGGTGTTCGGCTCATCACTACTCCTCAGCAGACAAACTGCCCATCGTGCCGTCCTGTCCCCGGGACCATAGAGCTTGTCTCTGGAAGGAAGCATGAAGTGCTCCAAAATCTCCTGGTATACGCTGCGTTGACCCTGGACTTTATGAAGCACAGTGGACCAACACCAGCAGATGACATGGCTCCCCAAATCAACACAGACTGTGGAAACTTCACACTGGACTTCAAGCATCTTGCAGTGTGTGCCTCTCCATTCTTCCTCCATACTCTGGGTCCTTGGTTTCCAAATGAAATGCAAAATTTGCTCTCATCAGAAAAGAGGACTTTGGACCACTGAGCAACAGACCAGGTCTGTTTTTCTTTAGCCCAGGTAAGACGCTTCTGACATTTGAAGCCCATGTCCAGGATCCTTCTTCTTTGTGTGGTGGCTCTTGATGCACTGACTCCAGCCTCAGGCCACTCCTTGTGAAAGTCCCCAACACTTTTGAATGGCCTTTTCCTGACAATCCTCTCCAGGCTGCGGTCATCCCTGCTGCTTGTGTACCTTTTTCTTCCACACTTTTCCCTTCCACATAACTTTCTATTAATGTGTTTGATACAGAACTTTGGGAACATCCAACTTCTTTTGCAATTATTTTTTGAGGCTTTCCCTCCTTATGGTTGTGATTCCTACTGAACCAGACTGAGAGACCATTTAAAGGCTCAGGAACCCTTTGCAGGTGTTATGGCTTAATAAGCTGATTAGAGTGGGACACTTTTAGTCTAGAATATTGCACCTTTTCACAATATTCAAATTTTCTGAGATTGTGGATTAGGGGTTTTCGTGAGCTGTAAACCATAATCTTCACAATTATGACAAGTCACGGCTTGAACTATCTTGCTTTGCATGTAATGAGTCTATCTCATATATTAGTTTTACCTTTTAAGTTGCATTAGTAAAATAAATGAACTTTTTCACGATATTCAAATTTTTCGAGTTTCACCTGTATTGTCAATTTATAGTTGTCACACCACTTGATCACTTCATATATATATATATTTATCTTTTCATACTTATTTATATTTACTGATAACTTCATATATTTTATCTTTTCATATTTATTTATATTTATTAATATTGATGTATGCACTTTGGTATTCACACTCATAGAGTGTGCATTACAGTTAATATTAATTTTCTAGCGCAGCGTATATATCCAGTTCAGCTGATTTGTATTGCTCTACTTTGCATGAACAAAGTACTTGAATGCCTAAACTATGCTCTATTGTTCTTTGTTGATTTCAAGAACATTGTAATTACTTCTGTTGTGAGGCTGAGGTGCTGTCCTATTGCATTGTGGGGATATTTTTTTAGTAGAGAGATTTGAATATTTGATGCATAGCTTTTTGTACATAGGAGGCAGGTATAAATTACAACAAAGGACATGGAAGTGCATTTTTTGTGGATACTATTTTTGAAACCACTCTCATATTTAACTAAGTTATATTTAAAAAAAAAAAAAAGACAGCAACCAGATCTACTGCTTTGTTAAACTGTTCTTTCGATAAGTTGCTCTTATCCACTTCAGCTTCGGAAGATTTTACCCCCTTCATAACCAGACCATTTTTTGCTATCCAGCACTGTGCTACTTGTAATGCAACACTGTAGCCACACAAAATGTATATCATTTGTTTCACACAAATAGAGCTTTCTTTTGGTTGTATTTGATCACCACATTTTATTTTTTATTTTTTTGTGATATAAAAAAGAACAAAAATGATGAAAAAAACCCCCCAATACTTTCCGCTATTAAACATATTGATTAAAAAATATCAAATTGCTTTATAAATTTTGGCCAAAATGTATTTTGCTACATGTTTTTGATAAAAAAAATCCTAATAAGTGTATATTGATTGGTGTGCGTGAATGTTATAGCATCTACAAACTATGTTATATATACTGGAATTTGTATTTATTTTAATTCTTTTTCCAACTACTGGACTGCCATAGTGTGGTGAGCAAACTAACACTAACTGACGCTGGGAGGGAACTTACTAACTGCCACTGACATCACCAGTGACACTAATACAGTGACCAGTGCTAATACCATACACTATCACTGTACTTATATTGACACTGGCTGGGAAGGGGTTATCATCTAGGGCAGGGAACCTCAAACTATGGCACTCCAGCTGTTGCAGGACTACACATCCCATGAGGCACTGTAAAGCTCTGACATTAACAGACATGACTAGGCATGATGTGAATTGTAGTTCCTAAACAACTGGAGGGCCATAGTTTGTGGACCCCTGATCAAGCTTAAATATGTGCCTAACCATGTGTAAAGTGTCCTGCTTTTAATAAATGATCTCTCAGTTTCTCATCCCTGCATTGAAACTGACAGATTGGTCCCTCCGTAAAGATATCTGTATTGTTTACAAACACAGAGTTCTGGGCTGTGAATGGACACAGCCATTAGCAGATCCTGGCAATAGGTAATTGGTAGGAACTTGCAGACAGTCTCCCACTGTGAATAATTACAGTGGAAGCCAGGCGAGGGGCGTGCATGCGCAAGCCCTAAATCTGGAAGAAGGCAGCGGCGTACAGGTACATCGCTTTGCCTACAGCTGCCGCTCATCCACAGTACAGTCGTTAGGTGGTTATACAAGTTAGAGGAATAGGTAGTATACTGAGTAGGTTGAGATTAGGGATGAGCTTCGAGTTCGAGTCAAACTCATGTTCGACTCGAACATTGCCTGTTCGCCCAACAGCGAACAAATTGGGGTGTTTGCGGCAAATTCGAAAAGTCTATGGGAGAAATCTAAAGTGCTAATTATAAAGGCTTATATGCAAGTTATTGCCCTAAAAAGTGTTTGGGGACCTGGGTCCTGCCCCAGGGGACATGTATCAATGCAATTTTTTTTTTTCAAAACGGCCGTTTTTTCGGGAGCAGTGATTTTAATAATGCTTAAAGTGAAACAATAAAAGTGAAATATTCCTTTAAATTTCATACCTGGGGGGTGTGTATGATATGCATGTAAAGTGGCGCATGTTTCCCGTGTTTAGAACTGTCCCTGCAAAAAATGTAATTTTTGAAGGAAAAAAAGTCATTTAAAACTCACTCGCGGCTAATAATGAATTTGGAATGAAGATGTAGCGCTAAGTGAAGAAATGAAGCCCAATGATTTGGGCCTCCAATCAAACCAAAGTGATAAATAATATCAATATAATAAGTCCATACAGTGTCCATAGAAATTTTTTCGTGTTGTGAAGAAAGAACATGTAGCACTGAAGGGTCATCACATAACTCTTGTAGAAAAAGAGAGGTAGAATACTCTTACCGGAACATTAGACCTGTGGTTTAGGCAGGTCAAATAGGCATACGAAATCCCAGTGGCACTCCTCATCAGTTAGTCTGGAAACTGGATCAGATGGGTCCCCAATGTAGACTGTCCGGTAGGCTCCCCGACTTGACAGCAGACTCTGGGTTTCACACCAATCCAGGTGGTCCTCCGATGGAACTGGAACCGCCACTCAGCAAGGAGACTCTTTACCACGGTGAATATTAGTAACCAGTGGCCAAAGGAAGCTATTACTTGACCAACCACCCATGTGAGGAGAAAAGAAGGGAAGGAATGCTCCAATGGTGCAGGTCAATGAGGGTTTATTCAACCAACATAAAAGTGATCACAAACAATAAAAACGTTTAAAAAGGGGCAGTGAATGAGGTAGTGTACCAAGCCCTACGCGTTTCGAACAAATGTTCTTCAACAGGGGCATCAACCAACCTCTTCCACTGCAGAAATATATATAGTGAACAAATACAATCTAACAAGGTTCTCAACCAATCAGACAGATAATTGATTACAACATATGATTGGGTAAACAGCTCACCAGATCCAAGGTGGGTAGTCTCCACCTCCAGGTCAACCTACCACGTTCGCTATACGGTTCGCACCTCCCAGGAAGCAAACCATGATAGGCCGAGCTGGAGATGGACCCAAGCGACTGCCAATAACCTTTGTTCAAAAAGCCCGCCATGAGAAAGTGGGTTGGAGACGACGTGCGGCGTTCAATGCCCACACCACATCTCAACGCCCACCCAAACATGCCATGCAGCAGTATACAAAATAAATAATATGCAATATATAAAAACAAATATGTGTGGCTAAAACGCCACTTACATACACGGTACAACTCGCACTGTATCCAATCCGGGACAAATAGTATCATGCAAACGATGAGTAGAAACAGGAAGTGTCATGTAACCAAAGCGAGGCTTGGAAAGCCTCGCTTCCTGTATGTAAAACACTCATCTGTCACTAAAAAGTCTACCAAGCCTCTCTCTCACAAAGAGGCTTGGAGCGCATGGACACTCTACGATGAGTAGAAACAGGAAGTGTCATGTAACCAAAGCGAGGCTTGGAAAGCCTTGCTTCCTGTATGTAAAACACTCATCTGTCACTATAAAGTCTACCAAGCCTCTCTCTCACAAAGAGGCCTGGAGCGCATGGGCACTCTACGATGAGTAAAAACAGGAAGTGTCATGTAACCAAAGCGAGGCTTGGAAAGCCTCGCTTCCTGTATATAAACACTCATCTGTCACTAAAAAGTCTGCCAAGCCTCTCTCTCACAAAGAGGCCTGGAGCGCATGGACACCACCAAGTAATATCAAACAGGCTAAAAAGACCTTAAAGTAACAGCACCATCTTGTGGTAAATAAAGAAAAGTGCTGGAATAAAATTATCTAAAAGTCTACCAGGTCAATGGATCAGTAGACAGTACATAAAATAACCTAAACACCAAAATAAACTACAAATATGGGGAGCACTTAAGACACCCTAGAGAAAATAAATAAAAAATGGACCAGAACCTAAAAGAGGGCGCACACAAAGCCAAATACAAGAAGATTCGCATACGCACACATAGCAAAAAATCTTATTAATCCACGGAAAGAAGGGAAGGGCACTCAAGCCTTATTGATGAATGAATTGATATCCCATTCAACATTCATTCCGTGGGGGGCATAGGTGCGAAGCTCATAGATCCAGTACGTTTCAAGTCGGGATACTCCCCGAATCCTAGATTCTCCCCTCCAATGTGAAACGTACTGATCTATGGCTAAAAACTGAGTGCCTGTGGGGTCTCGATCATGGTGTTCAAGATAGTGTCGCGGGACACTATGATTGGTTTTCCCATTTTTTATGTTGGCAATATGCTCATTCACCCTTATAGTGAAGGTTCGGATCGTACGTCCCACATATTGTTTTTTGCATGGGCATGTCAGCAAGTAAACAATGTATTGCGTGGCGCAAGTAGTAAAACACTTCATATGGTAAGTCTTAAGTGTAGCCGTAGACTGGAAGGTCTCACTCTTGCGTCTCCCACTAATGTTATGTGCGCAAACATTGCACTTGCGCCACGGAAAATAGCCCTTGCAATTTTGAAAAAAAGAGATACGTTTAGGAGGGTCTATAACATTTGGTGCGATGTCACCCTGGACAGACCGGGCACCTCTAAAGATCACCCCTGCCTGTTCAGGTAGCACCGCACCTAAAAGTGCATCGCTTCTAAGGACATTCCAGTGTTTCTTCAGTATTTCTTTTACCTGGCGAGACTGCACAGAGTAAGTAGTGAAGAAAGACCACTTAAACTTCTCATTGGTAGCTTTGGGGGGACCAACCACAAGTAGGGAGTCCCGATCGATCCGCTGGATCCGATCGATCTCCTCATCGAGATCTCCGGGTGAATAGCCTTTATCGATAAAACGGCCCCTCAGGACAGCTGCTTGTAAAACAACATCACTGACTTTAGAGCAGTTCCTCCACAACCGGAGGAACTGGCTCTTTGGCACTGACTTAAGCCATTGTGAATGATGGCAGCTGTCTCGAGGGATGTAACCGTTACGATTGGTAGGCTTGAAAAACGTAGAGAATTCCAACCGGTTGTCAACCACTTTGATTTCCAAATCCAAAAAATGGACTGATGTAGAACTAGCTTCATGGCTCAGCCTAATACCACATTCGTTGGCGTTAAGCGAGACCATAAAATCATCTAGAGATGCTTGGCTGCCATTCCATAGGAGGAGGATGTCATCTATATAACGAACCCAGAGAACCAATTCTGGTCTCCTATGGGCATAGATGACATCCTCCTCCCACTTGGCCATGAATAAATTGGCCAGGCTGGGGGCAAATTTTGCCCCCATCGCAACACCCTTGGTTTGTAGGTAGAAACTGTTCTGAAACCAAAAGTAATTGTGGGTAGTAGCGAATCTCAGAAGTTGCATGATGAAATTACGCTGCACATTGGGTATGCTAACACTCTGAGACAGGTAATATTCAACAGCCTCGAATCCCAAATCATGGGGTATACATGTGTAGAGGGCAGCCACATCCGCAGTGGCCAGAATCATGCCATTCCGGAAGTCCACTGTTTGTAGCAACCTGATGGTATCACCTGTGTCCTTCAAAAAGGAAGGCATGACCCTGACCAAAGGCTGAAGATGAAAATCAATATATTTTCCTATTCTAGCAGTAATCGAGTCTATCCCGCTAACTATAGGACGACCAGGGGGATTCACTGGGTCCTTATGAATCTTAGGCAGGTAATAGATAGCGGGAATCCTCGGTGCTACCGGAATCAGAAAACTTTTTTCCTTCTTGTCCAAAATGGACAACGCAAAACCCTCATCCACTAGTTCCACAAGAGCTTTCTTATATTTCAAGGTTGGGTCTGATGGAATGACCTTATAGGTATCTGTATCACCAAGAATCATATTCATTTCCCTGATATACATACTCTTATCAAGCTCGACAATGGCACCCCCTTTGTCTGCTGGACGGATGATTAAATCCTTTTGTTCACATAATTGTTTCAAACCTAATTTAATCTTAGGATTTGTGTGCGTCCTCTTAGGTGGTAACTTCTCCAAGTCCTGGACCACCAGGTTGCGAAAAACGTTAATCGCAGGTGCTACAAAACCAGGAGGATTGAATAGGGAAGGATTCGACAACCCAGTGTGTACATTTGTGTCCATGAGGGTGGGAACAGCAATGGAGGCATTGGATGGGTTCAAGAAGTGTCTCTGTATATTGAGCTTACGAACAAACTTATGGACATCAATAAAGGTAGAGAACCTATTCATGTTCCGTGGAGGAACATATTTAAGTACCTTGTCTAAGACCAGGTTCTCTTCGTCCGTTAGGTTTGTTGAGCTCAAATTAAAGACACCTGAGCCTATCTTGTTCTGGGCCTTTTTGCTCTGGACCCTCCAACCTCCTCTGACACCTCTTTTCCTTCTGGGCTTCCAAGGTAGTCTGGAACCGCCCTGTGAAAACCCGAAGGATGGGATGGGCTGGAGGGGTATTGGTTATAGTTGTATGGGGACCTGGACAACAGATCAATGTCTCTGTCTCGGTCATTATAGGAATCATAGTACTCCTCCCTCGTATAATCATCATAGAAGGGAAGAGGCCTATTGTAGGGGCGAGAAGGGGTCCGGAATTGACCATCATGTCCACCACGCCTTGGGGCTTCGTGGTAATCACGCCAATTCGCCCCTGGTCTCCTTGGACTCTCATAATGATAAGAGTCCCTGGGACGCCCATAGTTAGATGGAAAAGAGTCTCTAGACTGACCCCTTTGAGGACCTTTCCCTCTACTCCTAGGGCCCCTCCCCCTGGGTTGGGAAGGATAAGCCACCTGAGTATTGGGAACTCGTGTTTTGGGTCTGGAGTCTAGAGTTTTGTTAGAGGGGCCTGTCCCAAGGGGTTTGGGATTAGGGGGTGGCCGTACTGAGGTGTTCTGAGCCACAGGTTTGAAGGTTAATGTTCGATCCAAATTCCGGCCATCAGATTGAATCACCTCCATCTCTAGATTCTCACTGGCCGAGACCAGAGATGCTTGAATCTTTTTTTGCCACCCAAAAACAAGATTAGACCTGTAATCTATAATGTCTCTATTATATTTCTTTTGCTTCTTGAGTCTCTGTTCCTTTTCCTCCTTTTCTAGGTGGCTTTTTAGAGTGGTTGAAAGAGAGATGTACTCTAAAGAGGTTTTATGTGGAGTAAATTTTTCTTTAAGCTCTCTTATCTCCCTGTCGATAGATATCAATCTTGACTTCTTTTTATCTATCAAAAAAATCAAAAGTTTGGTCCCGGCATCGTTAAAATACCGAAACCAAGAATCTATATCAGACTCTCCTTGTTGAGGAAACACATCCCAGCGGAGACCTCTAGGAACTATATTTTCTTTCACATACTGTTCCAGAAAGGCCGTATCCCACTGGAGGTGTAACTCTGTGGTCATCAGATTTTTAAGTCTGAGAAACAAACCACTGAGTTCGGTGTCAGATCCGGTGGTAGTGAAAACACCGTCAGTGTTAAAAGACCTGGATGTTCTATATTCAAACACATCCATGGTAAAGTGTCGTACAAAAATATACGTGAAAACAGCTGCAATATAAAATAGTCAAAAACGTGCATATAAAGAAAGAAAATACTGCGCTAATCTAAAATAGTGAATAAAAATAAAGCTGCTACATAAAATGTGACTAAAATTAATAAACATGGAATGAAGATGTAGCGCTAAGTGAAGAAATGAAGCCCAATGATTTGGGCCTCCAATCACACCAAAGTGATAAATAATATCAATATAATGAGTCCATACAGTGTCCATAGAAATTTTTTCGTGTTGTGAAGAAAGAACATGTAGCACTGAAGGGTCATCACATAACTCTTGTAGAAAAAGAGAGGTAGAATACTCTTACCGGAACATTAGACCTGTGGTTTAGGCAGGTCAAATAGGCATACGAAATCCCAGTGGCACTCCTCATCAGTTAGTCTGGAAACTGGATCAGATGGGTCCCCAATGTAGACTGTCCGGTAGGCTCCCCGACTTGACAGCAGACTCTGGGTTTCACACCAATCCAGGTGGTCCTCCGATGGAACTGGAACCGCCACTCAGCAAGGAGACTCTTTACCACGGTGAATATTAGTAACCAGTGGCCAAAGGAAGCTATTACTTGACCAACCACCCATGTGAGGAGAAAAGAAGGGAAGGAATGCTCCAATGGTGCAGGTCAATGAGGGTTTATTCAACCAACATAAAAGTGATCACAAACAATAAAAACGTTTAAAAAGGGGCAGTGAATGAGGTAGTGTACCAAGCCCTACGCGTTTCGAACAAATGTTCTTCAACAGGGGCATCAACCAACCTCTTCCACTGCAGAAATATATATAGTGAACAAATACAATCTAACAAGGTTCTCAACCAATCAGACAGATAATTGATTACAACATATGATTGGGTAAACAGCTCACCAGATCCAAGGTGGGTAGTCTCCACCTCCAGGTCAACCTACCACGTTCGCTATACGGTTCGCACCTCCCAGGAAGCAAACCATGATAGGCCGAGCTGGAGATGGACCCAAGCGACTGCCAATAACCTTTATTATTTATTTTGTATACTGCTGCATGGCATGTTTGGGTGGGCGTTGAGATGTGGTGTGGGCGTTGAACGCCGCACGTCGTCTCCAACCCACTTTCTCATGGCGGGCTTTTTGAACAAAGGTTATTGGCAGTCGCTTGGGTCCATCTCCAGCTCGGCCTATCATGGTTTGCTTCCTGGGAGGTGCGAACCGTATAGCGAACGTGGTAGGTTGACCTGGAGGTGGAGACTACCCACCTTGGATCTGGTGAGCTGTTTACCCAATCATATGTTGTAATCAATTATCTGTCTGATTGGTTGAGAACCTTGTTAGATTGTATTTTAACACTGACGGTGTTTTCACTACCACCGGATCTGACACCGAACTCAGTGGTTTGTTTCTCAGACTTAAAAATCTGATGACCACAGAGTTACACCTCCAGTGGGATACGGCCTTTCTGGTACAGTATGTGAAAGAAAATATAGTTCCTAGAGGTCTCCGCTGGGATGTGTTTTCTCAACAAGGAGAGTCTGATATAGATTCTTGGTTTCGGTATTTTAACGATGCCGGGACCAAACTTTTGATTTTTTTGATAGATAAAAAGAAGTCAAGATTGATATCTATCGACAGGGAGATAAGAGAGCTTAAAGAAAAATTTACTCCACATAAAACCTCTTTAGAGTACATCTCTCTTTCAACCACTCTAAAAAGCCACCTAGAAAAGGAGGAAAAGGAACAGAGACTCAAGAAGCAAAAGAAATATAATAGAGACATTATAGATTACAGGTCTAATCTTGTTTTTGGGTGGCAAAAAAAGATTCAAGCATCTCTGGTCTCGGCCAGTGAGAATCTAGAGATGGAGGTGATTCAATCTGATGGCCGGAATTTGGATCGAACATTAACCTTCGAACCTGTGGCTCAGAACACCTCAGTACGGCCACCCCCTAATCCCAAACCCCTTGGGACAGGCCCCTCTAACAAAACTCTAGACTCCAGACCCAAAACACGAGTTCCCAATACTCAGGTGGCTTATCCTTCCCAACCCAGGGGGAGGGGCCCTAGGAGTAGAGGGAAAGGTCCTCAAAGGGGTCAGTCTAGAGACTCTTTTCCATCTAACTATGGGCGTCCCAGGGACTCTTATCATTATGAGAGTCCAAGGAGACCAGGGGCGAATTGGCGTGATTACCACGAAGCCCCAAGGCGTGGTGGACATGATGGTCAATTCCGCACCCCTTCTCGCCCCTACAATAGGCCTCTATGATGATTATACGAGGGAGGAGTACTATGATTCCTATAATGACCGAGACAGAGACATTGATCTGTTGTCCAGGTCCCCATACAACTATAACCAATACCCCTCCAGCCCATCCCATCCTTCGGGTTTTCACAGGGCGGTTCCAGACTACCTTGGAAGCCCAGAAGGAAAAGAGGTGTCAGAGGAGGTTGGAGGGTCCAGAGCAAAAAGGCCCAGAACAAGATAGGCTCAGGTGTCTTTAATTTGAGCTCAACAAACCTAACGGACGAAGAGAACCTGGTCTTAGACAAGGTACTTAAATATGTTCCTCCACGGAACATGAATAGGTTCTCTACCTTTATTGATGTCCATAAGTTTGTTCGTAAGCTCAATATACAGAGACACTTCTTGAACCCATCCAATGCCTCCATTGCTGTTCCCACCCCCATGGACACAAATGTACACACTGGGTTGTCGAATCCTTCCCTATTCAATCCTCCTGGTTTTGTAGCACCTGCGATTAACGTTTTTCGCAACCTGGTGGTCCAGGACTTGGAGAAGTTACCACCTAAGAGGACGCACACAAATCCTAAGATTAAATTAGGTTTGAAACAATTATGTGAACAAAAGGATTTAATCATCTGTCCAGCAGACAAAGGGGGTGCCATTGTCGTGCTTGATAAGAGTATGTATATCAGGGAAATGAATATGATTCTTGGTGATACAGATACCTATAAGGTCATTCCATCAGACCCAACCTTGAAATATAAGAAAGCTCTTGTGGAACTAGTGGATGAGGGTTTTGCGTTGTCCATTTTGGACAAGAAGGAAAAAAGTTTTCTGATTCCGGTAGCACCGAGGATTCCCGCTATCTATTACCTGCCTAAGATTCATAAGGACCCAGTGAATCCCCCTGGTCGTCCTATAGTTAGCGGGATAGACTCGATTACTGCTAGAATAGGAAAATATATTGATTTTCATCTTCAGCCTTTGGTCAGGGTCATGCCTTCCTTTTTGAAGGACACAGGTGATACCATCAGGTTGCTACAAACAGTGGACTTCCGGAATGGCATGATTCTGGCCACTGCGGATGTGGCTGCCCTCTACACATGTATACCCCATGATTTGGGATTCGAGGCTGTTGAATATTACTTGTCTCAGAGTGTTAGCATACCCAATGTGCAGCGTAATTTCATCATGCAACTTCTGAGATTCGCTACGACCCACAATTACTTTTGGTTTCAGAACAGTTTCTACCTACAAACCAAGGGTGTTGCGATGGGGGCAAAATTTGCCCCCAGCCTGGCCAATTTATTCATGGCCAAGTGGGAGGAGGATGTCATCTATGCCCATAGGAGACCAGAATTGGTTCTCTGGGTTCGTTATATAGATGAAATCCTCCTCCTATGGAATGGCAGCCAAGCATCTCTAGATGATTTTATGGTCTCGCTTAACGCCAACGAATGTGGTATTAGGCTGAGCCATGAAGCTAGTTCTACATCAGTCCATTTTTTGGATTTGGAAATCAAAGTGGTTGACAACCGGTTGGAATTCTCTACGTTTTTCAAGCCTACCGATCGTAACGGTTACATCCCTCGAGACAGCTGCCATCATTCACAATGGCTTAAGTCAGTGCCAAAGAGCCAGTTCCTCCGGTTGCGGAGGAACTGCTCTAAAGTCAGTGATTTTGTTTTACAAGCAGCTGTCCTGAGGGGCCGTTTTATCGATAAAGGCTATTCACCCGGAGATCTCGATGAGGAGATCGATCGGATCCAGCGGATCGATCGGGACTCCCTACTTGTGGTTGGTCCCCCCAAAGCTACCAATGAGAAGTTTAAGTGGTCTTTCTTCACTACTTACTCTGTGCAGTCTCGCCAGGTAAAAGAAATACTGAAGAAACACTGGAATGTCCTTAGAAGCGATGCACTTTTAGGTGCGGTGCTACCTGAACGGGCAGGGGTGATCTTTAGAGGTGCCCGGTCTGTCCAGGGTGACATCGCACCAAATGTTATAGACCCTCCTAAACGTATCTCTTTTTTTCAAAATTGCAAGGGCTATTTTCCGTGTCGCAAGTGCAATGTTTGCGCACATAACATTAGTGGGAGACGCAAGAGTGAGACCTTCCAGTCTACGGCTACACTTAAGACTTACCATATGAAGTGTTTTACTACTTGCGCCACGCAATACATTGTTTACTTGCTGACATGCCCATGCAAAAAACAATATGTGGGACGTACGATCCGAACCTTCACTATAAGGGTGAATGAGCATATTGCCAACATAAAAAATGGGAAAACCAATCATAGTGTCCCGCGACACTATCTTGAACACCATGATCGAGACCCCACAGGCACTCAGTTTTTAGCCATAGATCAGTACGTTTCACATTGGAGGGGAGAATCTAGGATTCGGGGAGTATCCCGACTTGAAACGTACTGGATCTATGAGCTTCGCACCTATGCCCCCCACGGAATGAATGTTGAATGGGATATCAATTCATTCATCAATAAGGCTTGAGTGCCCTTCCCTTCTTTCCGTGGATTAATAAGATTTTTTGCTATGTGTGCGTATGCGAATCTTCTTGTATTTGGCTTTGTGTGCGCCCTCTTTTAGGTTCTGGTCCATTTTTTATTTATTTTCTCTAGGGTGTCTTAAGTGCTCCCCATATTTGTAGTTTATTTTGGTGTTTAGGTTATTTTATGTACTGTCTACTGATCCATTGACCTGGTAGACTTTTAGATAATTTTATTCCAGCACTTTTCTTTATTTACCACAAGATGGTGCTGTTACTTTAAGGTCTTTTTAGCCTGTTTGATATTACTTGGTGGTGTCCATGCGCTCCAGGCCTCTTTGTGAGAGAGAGGCTTGGCAGACTTTTTAGTGACAGATGAGTGTTTATATACAGGAAGCGAGGCTTTCCAAGCCTCGCTTTGGTTACATGACACTTCCTGTTTCTACTCATCGTAGAGTGCCCATGCGCTCCAGGCCTCTTTGTGAGAGAGAGGCTTGGTAGACTTTATAGTGACAGATGAGTGTTTTACATACAGGAAGCAAGGCTTTCCAAGCCTCGCTTTGGTTACATGACACTTCCTGTTTCTACTCATCGTAGAGTGTCCAAGCGCTCCAAGCCTCTTTGTGAGAGAGAGGCTTGGTAGACTTTTTAGTGACAGATGAGTGTTTTACATACAGGAAGCGAAGCTTTCCAAGCCTCGCTTTGGTTACATGACACTTCCTGTTTCTACTCATCGTTTGCATGATACTATTTGTCCCGGATTGGATACAGTGCGAGTTGTACCGTGTATGTAAGTGGCGTTTTAGCCACACATATTTGTTTTTATATATTGCATATTATTTATTTTGTATACTGCTGCATGGCATGTTTGGGTGGACGTTGAGATGTGGTGTGGGCGTTGAACGCCGCACGTCGTCTCCAACCCACTTTCTCATGGCGGGCTTTTTGAACAAAGGTTATTGGCAGTCGCTTGGGTCCATCTCCAGCTCGGCCTATCATGGTTTGCTTCCTGGGAGGTGCGAACCGTATAGCGAACGTGGTAGGTTGACCTGGAGGTGGAGACTACCCACCTTGGATCTGGTGAGCTGTTTACCCAATCATATGTTGTAATCAATTATCTGTCTGATTGGTTGAGAACCTTGTTAGATTGTATTTGTTCACTATATATATTTCTGCAGTGGAAGAGGTTGGTTGATGCCCCTGTTGAAGAACATTTGTTCGAAACGCGTAGGGCTTGGTACACTACCTCATTCACTGCCCCTTTTTAAACGTTTTTATTGTTTGTGATCACTTTTATGTTGGTTGAATAAACCCTCATTGACCTGCACCATTGGAGCATTCCTTCCCTTCTTTTCTCCTCACATGGGTGGTTGGTCAAGTAATAGCTTCCTTTGGCCACTGGTTACTAATATTCACCGTGGTAAAGAGTCTCCTTACTGAGTGGCGGTTCCAGTTCCATCGGAGGACCACCTGGATTGGTGTGAAACCCAGAGTCTGCTGTCAAGTCGGGGAGCCTACCGGACAGTCTACATTGGGGACCCATCTGATCCAGTTTCCAGACTAACTGATGAGGAGTGCCACTGGGATTTCGTATGCCTATTTGACCTGCCTAAACCACAGGTCTAATGTTCCGGTAAGAGTATTCTACCTCTCTTTTTCTACAAGAGTTATGTGATGACCCTTCAGTGCTACATGTTCTTTCTTCACAACACGAAAAAATTTCTATGGACACTGTATGGACTCATTATATTGATATTATTTATCACTTTGGTTTGATTGGAGGCCCAAATCATTGGGCTTCATTTCTTCACTTAGCGCTACATCTTCATTCCATGTTTATTAATTTTAGTCACATTTTATGTAGCAGCTTTATTTTTATTCACTATTTTAGATTAGCGCAGTATTTTCTTTCTTAATAATGAATTGTCGGCTTTTATCAATACATACAAAAGTCATTGATAAAAAAAAAAAAGCGTGGGGGTCCCCCAGAATTCAATTACCAGGCCCTTCAGGTCTGGAATGGATATTAAGGGGAACCCCGCCGCAAATTTAAAAAAAAATGGTGTGGGGTTCCGCCAAATATCCATACCAGGCCCTTCAGATCTGGCATGGATTTTAAGGGGAACTCCACCCCAAATTAAAAAAAAAATGGCGTGGAGTCCCCCCAAAAATCCATACCAGACCCTTATCCGAGCACACAACCTGGCCGGCCGCAGGGGAAGAGGGGGGATGAGAGAGCGGCCCCCCCTCCCTCCTGAACCGTACCAGGCCACATGCCCTCAACATGGGGAGGATGTCCTCATGTTGATGGGGACAAGGGCCTTATCCCCACAACCCTTGCCCGGTGGTTGTGGGGGTCTGCGGGCGGGGGGCTTATCGGAATCTGGAAGACCCCTTTAACAAAGGGGACCCCCAGATCCCGGCCCCCCCTATGTGAATTGGTAAGGGGTACATTGTACCCCTACCATTTCACGAAGAAAGCGTAAAAAATGTAAAAAAAAACACACAAACACCTTGAACAAGTCCTTTATTAAAAAAAAAAAAAAAACATTCCAGCTGTGAAATCCAGTGTCCCGCGGCGATCCGATGTCCAGCGCTGTCCGTCATTGGTTTTGCCTGAGCGGACCTGATGGGGAACTTCCTCCTCAGTGTTTTAAATGTATAGATCCGCCCCTTCTAAAGTTCCCCATCAGGTCCGCTCAGCGGACCAGATGCGGAACATGACAAGGGGCGGGTCTATACATGTATTACCACAGTGAGAGAAGTTCCCCATCAGGTCCGCCCCCTCGGTATGTCGGACCCGCCTACGTCATTGGCCTGAGCGGGGAACTTCCTTCACTGTGTAATTAAAATTTATACTCTATACATGTATTACGCAGTGAAGGAAGATCCCCATCAGGTCCGCCCCCTCGGTAGACTCTATACATGTATTACGCAGTGAAGGAAGATCCCCATCAGGTCCGCCCCCTCGGTATGTCGGACCCCGCCTACGTCATTGGCCCGAGCGGGAAACTTCCTTCACTGTGTAAATTTAAATTACACAGTGAAGGAAGTTCCCCGCTCAGGCCAATGACGTAGACGGGTCCGACATACCGAGGGGGCGGACCTGATGGGGAACTTCTCTCTCTGTGGTAATACATGTATAGACCCGCCCCTTGTCACGTTCCGCATCTGGTCCGCTGAGCGGACCTGATAGGGAACTTTAGAAGGGGCGGGTCTATACATTTAAAACACTGCGGAGGAAGTTTCCCATCAGGTCCGCTCAGGCAAAACCAATGACGGACAGCGCTGGACATCGGGATCGCCGCGGGACACTGGATTTCACCGCTGGAATGTTTTTTTTTATAATTTTTTTTTTTTAATAAAGGACTTTTTCAAGGTGTTTGTGTGTTTTTTTTACATTTTTTTACGCTTTCTTCGTGAAATGGTAGGGGTACAATGTACCCCTTACCAATTCACATAGGGGGGGCCGGGATCTGGGGGTCCCCTTTGTTAAAGGGGTCTTCCAGATTCCGATAAGCCCCCCGCCCGCAGACCCCCACAACCACCGGGCAAGGGTTGTGGGGATGAGGCCCTTGTCCCCATGTTGAGGGCATGTGACCTGGTACGGTTCAGGAGGGAGGGGGGCCGCTCTCGTCCCCCCCTTTTCCCCTGCGGCCGGCCAGGTTGCGTGCTCGGATAAGGGTCTGGTATGGATTTTTGGGGGGACTCCACGCCATTTTTTTTTAAATTTGGGGTGGAGTTTCCCTTAAAATCCATGCCAGATCTGAAGGGCCTGGTATGGATATTTAGGGGGAAACCCACGCCATTTTTTTAAAAATTTGCGGCGGGGTTCCCCTTAATATCCATTCCAGACCTGAAGGGCCTGGTAATTGAATTCTGGGGGACCCCCACGCTTTTTTTTTTATCAATGACTTTTGTATGTATTGATAAAAGCCGACAATTCATTATTAGCCGCGAGTGAGTTTTAAATGACTTTTTTTCCTTCAAAAATGACACTTGGTGCAGGGACAGTTCTAAGCACGGGAAACATGCGCCACTTTACATGCATATCATACACACCCCCCAGGTACGAAATTTAAAGGAATTTTTCACTTTTATTTTTTAATTTTAAGCATTATTAAAATCACTGCTCCCGAAAAAACGGCCGTTTTTAAAACGTATTTTTGCATTGATACATGTCTCCTGGGGCAGGACCCGGGTCCCCAAACACTTTTTAGGACAATAACTTGCATATAAGCCTTTATAATTAGCACTTTAGATTTCGAACGTTCGAGTCCATTGTATTTAATAGGGTTCTAAAGTTCACAGAAACATTTTGTCTGTTCGCAGGTTCTGGTGCGAACCGAACAGGGGGGTGTTCGGCTCATCCCTGGTTGAGATTAGTACTACCTATTTTCCTGTCAATCCACTGTGACTTTTTAAAATGTAATACAATTTTTGTGTTTTTCTTCTCCTTTAATAATATAAACTGTACCAGTCCTACGCAAGTTTTTTTGGCAGGTTGGGTATAGAAACACTTTTGGTAATATACCAGAACCTGTGTAGATGTTTAAGTCATATCTTAAAAAACATAAAAAACTGCAGCATCAGGGGAGCGTGGCTTGGCGCACGGAGGGGATGGCAGCTTAGTTGAGAAGCTCCGTCGGAGTCGTGGCCCTAACCCGTCTCTCTGCATGGTAGACACTCGATGATGAGTAAGCAGAGTCGCCACTCACATCACACCCGTTCTCGGCGCACCACGGCGGTTAGTTCTGGACGGAATATATCTGATATCTTTAAGAACCAGGCCGCAGTCTTGAAAGTCACGGCAGGAGGCAAGATGGCGCCGGTCCACACTGAGGAGGTGTTCAGAGAGGACTCACAGCCAGCCATGGAGGAATGCCCGCTCTGATCATCCCCTCACACACGATGACATGTCCGGCTTTGCAGCAGACATTAAGGCCTCCTTTTCAGCCGCAATCACAGACCTGAAAACCATCTTGCTGGTCTTGCAGGAGAAGATGGCCACTGCAGAGACTGAGGGAAAGCATAGAGACAGAGCTATACAGAGACTGGACAGAGTTACTTCCACTCAGGCTCTCCACTTCATAGAAGTAAATAGGCACTTAGAAGACCTCGACAATAGGGGGAGACGCAACAACATCAGAGTCCGTGGTATTCCAGAGTCGGTTGATACCGATCAGATTGTACCTGTCCTCCAAAGGGTCTTTAACAGCCTTCTTGAGCGGCCGGAGGACTCGGCCATAGACTTTGTTAGAGCACACAGGGCTCTCAGAACTAGAGTCCCAGACACTCTGCCGCCTCGTGACATTATCTGCTGCTTGCAGAACTTTGGCCTTAAGGAGGACATTATGCAGAAAGTGCGGAGGAATGAGCATATTGTGTTTAACGGGGAAAACATTAAACTGTTCCAGGACCTTTCCCAGATAACCCTGAAAAACCGTAGGGCTCTACGGCCTCTATTGGATAAGCTGAGGGAAAGAGATCTTCGCTACACCTGGCGCTTCCCTTTCGCGCTGTTGGTCACTCATGGTGGCAGGCAGCATACATTCCGCACGCCTAATGATCTCCCTGACTTTTGCAATGCCCTGCAGCTGGGTTGGGTTGAGCTCCCGGAGTGGTATCAGGAGTTCACTTTGCCACCTAAAGACCAGAGCCCTCCACACTCTCCCTTGACGATACCAGAGAAACAACTCGCCAAGAAGCAGAAGCCCAACCGACATGACGGCCAGATGCCAGGGACCCTGATCAGTCGTGCTCACTCCTCCAGGAACTTGCTGGAGGCCTGAGGTCTTGTCTTAATCCAGTTTACAGGTGACATAAAACATTTTCTTCTATTGGTGACAATTAGTTTGAAAGTTTCTGTACCCCTCATATGACAATCAGAATCGGATCCCAAACCACACTTGGTGTTTACATCTTCATGACTTAGTGAAGGACATGGCTTGTTTTACATCCCCGGAATACTGCTTAGTCCTATATAGTTATAGGATTGGACTGACAGCCTACTACCTCCTTTGTTTCACTTTTGCCACATGTTGCTTTTATTTTTCCTTTTTTTTTTTTCATCTGCCACGTTTTTTCATGATTTTTATTTTTGCCATTCCCTTTTTTCTTTTCAGGAGAACTGAGGGTATATTATCAGAGTCACTTGGTTACTTTTGTCTGAACATTTACTGTCATATATGTTGATGATACAGTCAGTCTTTACCTCGCTCCCTCTTATGATGTACGCCATTAAGTATGCTGAACTGTGGCTGATACTAATGTTTATGCTGCACTATGGCAAAAGTATTTACATAGGCCTTCTTATCTTTTGAGATCGATAGTGTCTTCTACAGATGGTGGTTGTGGAGGATATCGGTTTAGGGGCTACCAAAAGTCACCATTACTGTTCTGTTTTTGTTTTGTCACCCTGGTCACATCGAGACTTAATTTAGGGGATGTGGGTGAGGTGAGGAGAGCTCATGACTCTCATCCTCGATCACAGCCCCTGGCAACTGTTTTTGCTTTTGCATTAGTGTTTTCTGACCAGTTTACTTACTGATTATGCTATTTCTACTTGTGCAGAGTAGACCCTTAAACACATGTTATGCTATACTTTAGGGCTACTGCCCGACTGTTTTCAAGTTTTATCCTTTATACATTTTACACCTATCTCCGCGAGATATAGGTACAGCTGTTAGATCTTCGGTGTGTCTCCCTCGTTCCCACATAGGGTACCGGGGTGGACCCTCTGAAAAAATTGTATTATGAACATGGCGACAAACTGGGCAACCTGCTGGCTTGGGCACTGAGGGGTTCGGTCTTAAACCGCAACATCCCAGGCATACAAAACAGAAGTGGTAAAGTTGATAGAGAGACAGACAAGATAGCACAATACTTCCAGGAGTTCTACACCAACCTATAAATAACTGCAGCATCAACCTTGTAGCCTCCTATCTAGTCAGCACCCACTATCAGGCTGTTCCCAGCATGGAGGACTCTTTCACACAGGCAACTGGGGGGCAGGACTGTACACACGTCATGGCTGTGATGCTATACTTCATGGCTGCAACTTGTTTAACTGACTTCTAATGTTACACCCCGACAGGGCTGTACGATTGCTTTGGCTGTGATGCTTTGATTCATAGCCACATAATTTTTAACTTAGGCTGCAGAGTTTGACATGTGGTATTGTCTGGCAAACTTGCTCATTGATATCAAAGGGGCCACACCGCAACAGTGAGCCAAATGCTTGTCCCGCAATTGCAGTGTGGTCCCACAATGTAAAATTGTGATTTGGCACAAAAAGGGAATTTCCAACTAATAGTCCCTGTCTACCTAATGCAGCACAGCACTCATAAAAAAATTGGTTGATTTCATTTTTATCTCGGTTTTGGGATGGTGCCTTCATTTTTGTTAGCTAAGTATAAAAATTAGAACTTGTGAGTTTTAATTTCCTTGACATATAAAAATTAGGATATTTTGGTGACATTTTTATTTTGGCAACATGCACTGCCCATGACAAATTTAGGGTGAGTTTTAAGGCTGCAATCTTTAAAAAAAATCCTAAAAAATTTAAAGACATGATATGCAATATGTTTTTCTCTTGTGTTTATATGTATAATTATATGATTTTTTTGTTTGTTTACCATATAACAAAAAAATAAAGAAAACACAGAAGGAACACCCTTGCGACTCATTCAGTTTGAATTATTGAATAAGCTATATGTTTTGAGTCACCGAATTCTATAAATAACTGACTTCTTTCAGCAAACCTGTAAAAATTTTACTAAAATTCCTGATTGTGGTCTAAAAAGGAATACACAAAATGTTAATATTTCATATTAACTTTACTAAAAGAATACCAATATATGTTCTAAGTATTTGTCCATAAATAAAGAAAGAGGATGCTAGAGGTGCTAAAAGAAAAGTGTCTGGAAACACAATTTGCCTCGTAAATGCAGCCACACATACTGTGTTTCTCTAGGCTGTGTTTCAAACCATGTTCCTACTCACCTCCAATGCTGGCTGCCCCTTTTGCTGATGAAAAAATGCCAGTCTCCCCATACAGCCCTCCCCAGGCTACAAAATGGAGAAAAAAATTGCAGGAGTTTTATACATTATCTACTCTATCGAAAAGCAAGGAATTGGCTTTAATTATACTTTAAACAGTTAGAAAAAGTAAAAACATAAAAAAATTATAAAAACTTCTTATTGCAAATACATTTTCTGTGTGACTGCCTGGTTGACTGCCTACTAACACACTGCCTCTGAGCTGGAGCAAGGTAGAGGAATACCCAAAATAAAAGCCTGTCACAGCCCTTGATAAACATACACAATTTCAGCATCTATGGCTCTGTTGGGAGCCTTGAAGACCCAAAATATCAAGGTAAGAAAATCTTCCACTAGCTGCTCCTCTAGCCCCCTCCCTAAACACTTACCTGAGTCATGTACCAATCTAGTGCTGTCCTTGTCTGACGTTCTCCCCTCTGTTTATCTTTTCAAGAGGATCAAGCAGCAGTAGGAGCCCTTGACTCCCCTTTGAAGAGAGAGCAGCGACTTGCTATGGGGGCACATACATAAGACCCCTTTCACACTGGGGCCGTGGCCGCGCTAGCGCTAAAGCGCCGCTCATTTTAATGGGCGCTTTAGTGATGTATAAGCGTTGCTCTTCGGCCCCTAGCGGGGCGTTTTTGCCCAAAGAAGGGGGTTAAAAGTGCCCGTGTTGCTGCGTTTCCGAAGCGCTTTTCAGGTGCTTTGGAAGTGCTGCCTATTCATTTCAATGGGCAGGGCGTTTTGGGAGTGCTAAATACAGCGCTCCCAACCCACCCCAAAGATGCTGCTTTCAGAAATGTTCCTAACATCCTGCAAGCGCACCACCCCACTGTGAAAAGTCACACTGAAATAATTGGAAGGCAGTTTTCAGGTGCTTTACAGTCACTATTTCTAGCGCTAAACACCTGAAAACTGCCTCAGTGTGAAAGGGGTCTTAAGGAGGAGTGGACAGGGCCAGTGGGGGACCCAAAAACAGCAGGAAAGGGGCCGCACTGTGCAGTACCATTGCATAGAGCAGGTACAAATAAAGCTTTTATTTTAACACATAAATGAGCTTAGAGGTTGTTTATGTACAGACTCCCAAGCAAAGAATTGCAAACAAAAATAAACATCAAATGGTTGCGTGGGCGGCAGGGGCTTAATAGAGTACCAAATTAACCACACAGATATACTGTACAAAAGTGTACATAAACAATATATTCTTCATAAAGTGCTAAAAACATGTCCACCAGACCATCTGAATTGATCTATATTGCATCTCTAAAAAGAGATGTCCAAAAAATATTTCATATTAACTTTACCAAAAAATACCAATATACATTTTTATTTTTATGTATAAGTATTGGCCATAAATAAAGAAGGAACATTCTAAAAGGAAAGTGTGCCCCCCCTCCCTAAACACTTACCTGAGTCCTATATTGATCTGGTTATATTGATCTAGTGCTGTCCCAGTCTGCAGTTCTTCTTTCTTCTCTTTATCTTCTTCTAGGAGGATCAGGCAGCAGAAGGCATTGGCAATCAAATCCTGTAAGGAGAGAACAGTGGGTGGAGCCAAGCTGCACTGTGTGCGTCTATGGACAAGCATGCCCCGACTCAGGAGTTAGCCCACATGTGTGCCCACACTACTGGACACACACAGTAAAGGAGGAGCAGACAGGGCTGGTGGGAGACCCCAGAAGAGGAGGAAAGGGGCCACAGAGCAGGAAAGTATAAACTTTGTTTTTGATTTTAACACAAAAAAAAGGAACATAAAATGGTTGCACAGGTGACAGGAGCTTAATAGAAACATGTTCATCTGATTTGATCCATATTGCCTCTCTAAGAAGAGATTCCAAGAAATAATTCCGGAGGAAGAGCTAGAAATGCGTTGGGTTTGTTGCCTAGGTTATGTGTATATGTGAATACACCTTAATCATTGTAGTATTATGTACATGTAGCACACGGACCCTTTTCTCCTGCCTACCTTCACTTTGCAGAGATAAAGGCACACCGTGCCACATGCCCGTATCCTCCTGGTATAAGAGGTTGAGCGGTGTTCTTACAGTTTTGGGTCCTGCAGCGAGTTACCTCCTGTCCATTGGTTCTCATCCCCAGAATATAGGGAAAAGTCTGTTCTTTCCCCGAAAGAAGGCCAATGTCCAAACAATGTTTAAACTCCAAACAGACGAGTTTATTTTATCTTGCTTGGAACAGATTTGGGAATAGGTTGAAGATAGTAACAAAGCAGGTAGGGAGACAGGTTCAGGCACGCGGCACTCAGTTACCCTATTCTTCACTCAAGCCTGAGTGTGAATTGCTCACCCGGATAGATCCCTCTCACAGTTCTAGCAGCCGGAGTGAAGCACAAACAGATTCTTTAAGTTAGTCCCCTTCACGGACAAGTTTAAGAGATCCTCTGCCACAGAATCCTTCAGTTACTGAATTAGAACTTTGAAAACTCCCATAGATTAATAAAGACCATAGGTGCCAATGGGACACACTACAGGAGCTATACTGCAACTCACGAATCCTTCCCTCTGATAGGTATCCAGGCCTCTCCTTCACCGCAAATTTCTCCACCGATCCATCGGACAGGTCCTCCCCCGGTTTCCTCTCCTTCAGAGTGGGCCACCCTCACACGGGTTCCCTGGGACTCCAGTGTGTTGATTGTAGACCCAGTTGAAGGTACTGGGCCTACCTGGAACTCTGTAGCCTTGGACTAAAGGTGCCCGAGACTCCTCGGCCAGTTCATGCACCCCAGGCTAGCAGGGCCAATGGGGACGACTTCGCTGCCAGGGGTCCTCCTGGGAATCCCCCTGGCACACCACCCCAATGGGGCACACTCCTCCTCTCCTCTCTCTCCACTCTCCTCAACTCCTCCACAACCCCTAGAACATGGCGTCTGCCCCTTTTTTTACCCTCTCCCAGCATGCAGAGCAGGCTGAACTCCGCCCACCGCACGGTAGCCGAGAGAAGACACCCAATCACACCACATTGTCACCAGTGGTTCAACCCGAGACCTGGGCAACAGCACCACCACAGGCCCAAGGGAACTATACACCAGGCAACAACATGGCAGAGCAGAGTCCATGTTAAACAGAATTGTAGAATCTGAGCCATACTATTGCTCGGACTGCCCCTAAATTTACAACATAGCGACCCCAGAGTTCTTACACAAATACACATTTATTGTTAGGGTTACATATTATATATAAGTTACACACTAGGCAGTATTTGCAACACAATGTACAGTATTAAGACTCGTACACACGACCAAGAATCTCGTCAGGAAAAAACACATTAATCCCATCCCATCCCACACTCTCAACCCTAATCCCTCCACTCCTAGTCCCAAAATCCTTAATCCCATCCCATCCCACACTCTCAACCCTAATCCCTCCACTCCTAGTACCAAAATCCTTAATCCCATCCCATCCGACACTCCCAACCCTAATCCCTCCACTCCTAGTCCCAAAATCCAAACCATAATCCCACACCTGTATGATTAAAACTATAAAACATAACCTTTCCCCTACCCTTACCTTACTTTTATCGTCTCTTTAACTTAAAATCTATGTATTTCCATAGATTTGACTTTCTTCTTGACCTGCTGACACCTGCGTTGTTGAGACAAGATACTAATTGTAGGGAAGCAATACCGCCATGTGAACGCTTACTTGTAACGCTGAGGTGAGTAATTTTAGAAATGCCAATTTTTTTTAATCATTCTGAATTAAAAAACATCTTACAACATTTTTTGGGAAAAAATATATTTTATTGGTCAATTTACACAACATGTGTAAAAATAAAACATTTTTTTGAAAAAAATATTAAATATTGAACTAGAAATATATTTATTTTGAACAGTTACCGTAACCATTTTTTTTTTATAAAACACAAAAATATATATATAATATAAATCTTATCTAAACAATTTTTTTTTTTAACTAATTTACTCTGAAAAACATACAGTAGTTACAAATCATGATAAAATTGGGGGTGAGGGTGTAAATCATCTCTAGTGTTTCCCTGAGGAGTAGGAGTAGGAGCAGGAGGAGGAGTAGGCGGAGGAGGATGAGGAGTTTGACAGCGAGGGAAATAATTTTGGCCCATACCGTATTGGGATGGAAATCTGGGACTGATATGGGGATTTGGGCCATAGGGATTGTAAGATGGTGTTGGAGCATCTTCCCACTGGTGTCTATAACTTGTATTTGTTGTTTGGGTGCTCAGTTCAAAGGGTTGGCCACGGGAAAGGGGGGGATTATTTTTAACTTGGTACGATTTTATTACTTTTAAAAGATCTATACGCAAATCGTATTGATGCTCTTTAGGGATTTCTGCGATCTGGGGAACTAAACTCTTAGTAAAGGCTTCCATTTCGGGGTGGTCACTTTTTTGTGAATCCATTAATTTTTTCACCACATCTATAAATTGTTGGCTTTCCTTTGCCTTTGTTGTTGGTGTTCTTGCGATTCGTCTTGGAGGCTCTGGAGCACAAATGTCCCCCTCCTGCTGCTGTTCTATTTGTTCTTCATTTGCCGCTGGTCCTGCCGGTTGACTGTCCTCCTCCTCACTACTGCTGAAATTATTTTCAGTTCTGTATACAATAAAAATGAATAGAAAGTGCAAAATTAGTAATGCTCTTATTTCTATACATTTATAAAAAAAATAAACACATAGAACATTTTAATACGTACTGTCTCTCTTGCATCACCGGTCGCAGAAAGGCCAATTCTTGGAAATGGCAGTAGATTCTGCCTTTTCTTGATCCAGATCCACTTCGGACTTGATTTTGTTTTATTAGTTCCCGCTTGAAGTTGTCGCGAAGCGTCTTCCATCGCTTTTTTATTAGTTTTACTGAAATTGAATAAAATTATTTTATTTTGCAGATATCTTGCCACTGGAAATACATACACATCACTGCAATATGAATTTAGGATTGGTATATCGACCATAAGCAACATTGTGAAGGAAACATGCGATGCCATTTGGAATCTCAAAACTACATTTATGCCTGTCCCGAATAAGGATAAATGGGAAGATGTAGCCCAGCGGTTTTTGAATAAAACTAATTTTCCACACTGTCTAGGAGCTATTGACGGGAAACATATTCGACTTATAAAACCATGCCATATCGGTAGTCAGTACTACAATTACAAAAAATACTTTTCGGTAGTTTTAATGGCTGTGGTGGATGCAGACTATAAATTTATTTTTGTAGATATAGGATCATTTGGGAGCAGTGCAGACTCCGCTGTTTTCCAGCAAACCAAATTTAGAAAAAGACTTGCCTATAACCAGTTGGATTTACCCGAAAACAGACCTCTGCCTGGAACAGAAGGACCCAAAATGCCGTTTGTGTTTGTAGCGGACGATGCGTTTGCCATTCACGAACATTTGATGAAGCCGTATTCGTTAAGAAATCTGGATACCCGAAAGAGGATTTTCAACTACAGGCTGTGTCGGGCACGTAGACTTGTCGAATGCGCGTTTGGAATACTGGCTAACAAGTGGCAAATTTTACTGAAACCAATTAACCTCACTGTGGACAATGCATGCAAGTTAATCAAAGCCGCGTGTATACTACACAATTTGGTGAGAGAAAGGGATGGAGTTAATTTTGAGGATACACTGTCAAACAGCATTGAACCAGCAAATTTCCTTCATGTTCGTGGACCCATAGTAGGATTCACAATTCGTGATACTTTTGCAGACTATTTTATGAGTCCGGCTGGTGCACTAAACTGGCAAGAAAATATGATATAAAAATTCTGTATACAGCCTTCACTTTCTTTCTAATTAGATATTTCATGCAAAATGTTTCATGTATGTTAAGTAAAATCTTTTTTTCATTCTGTAATGTTAAATGCAAAAATAAATGCTTATTCTAACAATGTGTCTTTGTGTCAATTAGATTTAATTTCTATATTGCAAAATAATAGTTCAAAAGAACATGGGGTATATTTTTTTGGGGATGGGATTATGGTTACAGTGGGTTAATCTGGACTTTTAAGGGTGGGATTATGGTTACGGTGGGGGAGTTTGACATAAGGAGAGGTGGGATTATGGTTACAGTAGGTGTTTTGGGACTATTATATGCGGGATTATGGTTACAGTGGGTTAATCTGGACTTTGAAGGGTGGGATTATGGTTACGGTGGGGGAGTTTGACATTAGGAGAGGTGGGATTATGGTTACAGTAGGTGTTTTGGGACTATTATATGCGGGATTATGGTTACAGTGGGTTAATCTGGACTATGATGGGTGGGATTAAGGTTGTGGTGGGTGGTTTGTGACTATGATAGGTGGGATTATGGTTGTGGTGGGTGGTTTGTGACTATGATGGGTGGGATTAAGGTTGTGGTGGGTGGTTTGGGACTATGATGGGTGGGATTAAGGTTGTGGTGGGTGGTTTGGGACTATGATGGGTGGGTTTAAGGTTGTGGTGGGTGGTTTGGGACTATGATGGGTGGGATTAAGGTTGTGGTGGGTGGTTTGGGACTATGATGGGTGGGATTAAGGTTGTGGTGGGTGGTTTGCGACTATGATAGGTGGGATTATGGTTGTGGTGGGTGGTTTGCGACTATGATGGGTGGGATTAAGGTTGTGGTGGGTGGTTTGGGACTATGATGGGTGGGATTAAGGTTGTGGTGGGTGGTTTGCGACTATGATGGGTGGGATTAAGGTTGTGGTGGGTGGTTTGGGACTATGATGGGTGGGTTTAAGGTTGTGGTGGGTGGTTTGGGACTATGATGGGTGGGATTAAGGTTGTGGTGGGTGGTTTGGGACTATGATGGGTGGGATTAAGGTTGTCGTGGGTGGTTTGCAACTATGATAGGTGGGATTATGGTTGTGGTGGGTGGTTTGCGACTATGATGGGTGGGATTAAGGTTGTGGTGGGTGGTTTGGGACTATGATGGGTGGGATTAAGGTTGTGGTGGGTGGTTTGCGACTATGATGGGTGGGATTAAGGTTGTGGTGGGTGGTTTGGGACTATGATGGGTGGGATTAAGGTTGTGGTGGGTGGTTTGGGACTATGATGGGTGGGATTAAGGTTGTGGTGGGTGGTTTGGGACTATGATGGGTGGGATTAAGGTTGTGGTGGGTGGTTTGGGACTATGATGGGTGGGATTAAGGTTGTGGTGGGTGGTTTGGGACTATGATGGGTGGGATTAAGGTTGTGGTGGGTGGTTTGGGACTATGATGGGTGGGATTAAGGTTGTGGTGGGTGGTTTGGGACTATGATGGGTGGGATTAAGGTTGTGGTGGGTGGTTTGGGACTATGATGCGTGGGATTAAGGTTGTGGTGGGTGGTTTGGGACTATGATGGGTGGGATTAAGGTTATGGTGGGTGGTTTGCGACTATAATAGGTGGGTGGTTTAGGACTATGAGAGAGCTCTATTAGGTTAGGGTGGGGGGTATGGTTCTATGAGGGGTGGGATTAAGGTTTGCCGGTTTTGGTCATATGGGGATGGGGGTTTGGGACTAACAGCATACTGAATAGGGTAATGAAGGGCTAGAGTAGGGACTAGATTGGGATTGCAGCTACTTACTTTTCTCAGTTTTTGACATGCTTGATAAAGATGTCCACTTTTCAATTTGCTGGGCAGCAACATCATTCCATCCTGCTCGTTTTTTTAGGCGGTTTGCATAGTGAGGGCTTCTTTTGTCCCATAGTTCAGGGTGCCTCCTCATACTGTCAATGAACTCCTCCGGATCAGAGGTTCTTTCATTTGATTCTCCACATGCTTCTGCAGATGTGGCCTGCATTTCACTATACTCTGCCATCCTTCTCCTGTTCTCAACAGGATTTCCTGATATCCCACAATCCTCTACTGTACTGTGGTCATGTGACCTTCCCCACAGCTTCTGTTATTTTTTACCGCGTTTTACCGCGTTTTTACCGCGGTTCCCATTAATTTCAATGGGGATAGGCGTTTTTACAGCGCTATTTTATGCGCCCTAAAGTTGCTGTAAAAAAGCTGTTTGCAGGATTTTTTTCAACGCCCAGCCAGCAAAACGCCTCAATGTGAAAGCCCTCAGTGATTTCACATTGAGAATGCTGGGGCAGGATTATTTCAGGCATTATTACAGCGCTATTTTTAGCGCCAAAACGCTGTAAAAACGCCTCAGTGTAAAAGGGGCCTTATTCATTATAATAGAAACTTATAACATACATACAGAAATTATACTACAGGAGAATAATAAAAAAACAATAATGAGGGCCCTCTCATTGTATTACTAATGTTGAATTTAGCCCTTGTTATGTTATTTTTAACCACTTACCACCCTTAGGAGGTACTGATACGTCCTTGGGTTTCAGTGGTTATACCAGGGCCATGGCTACAGCTGCAGTCATGACCCCGGTATCTTTTTTTTTTAACTGGCAATGCTTAATAAAGTAAAAGCGATCTGAGCGGTTAAATAGTCCTTGTTATAGCAATAAAAGAGATTTTAAAAGAATTTAAATAGACAGTGTAAAAGTGAATGCATACGTAGGTCGCGCATGCATATGTAGACAGTGTTTGCACCACAGGTGTGTGGTATTGCCACGAATATTATAGGGAGAGCAATAATTCTAGCCCCAGCTATCCTGTGTAACTCTAAAGTGGTATCCTGTAAAGGTTTTTTTTAAGTGCTGACTATGGAGATTTTCAGGTACCGTAGTTTGTCCCTATTCCATGGGCGTACACAATTTTAAAGCATGAAATGTTAGGCATCTATTTACTCTGTGTAACATCATCTTTTATATTTTGCCAAACAATTGGGTATTATATTGTGTTTTTGTGCATTTAATTGCTTTTGTGAAAATTCATTAACATGTATTTTCTCCCCAAAAAATTTAGTTTGAGAAACCACTGTGCAAATACAGAGTGACGTAAAAATTGCAACACCCGCCATTTTATTCTCTATTGCCTCTGTTTAAAAAAATATATATTATAAATATAATGCAGCAACCATATATAAGAATTGATAAGCTGCTGCATAATAATGTTTTATTGTAAGAGTTTAATGCCACTTTAAAGTGTAAAAAATCTAAAATATCAAAAAAGTGCAGCATAACAGTGTGAATAACTATAAAAAAGAACTACCAAAATATCCAAGCGCTGCACAAACTGTTGGCGCTATATAAATCCTGTATAATAAAATTAATAATAATATCCAATAATCAATAAAAAGTCTATTAATATAAGCCGACCCGAATATAAGCCAAGGCACCTAATTTTACCACAAAAAAATGGGAAAACTTATTGACTCGAGTATAAGACTAGGGTGTCCATCTGCATGCCTCACTGTGCCTCACTGTGCCTCACTGTGTCCATGTGCATGCCTCACTGTGCCTCACTGTGTCCATGCCTCACTGTGCCTTACTGTGCCCATGCCTCACTGTGTCCATGCCTCACTGTGTCCATGCCGCACTGTGCCCATGCCTCACTGTGCCCATGCCTCACTGTCACTGTGCCCATGCCTCACTGTGTCCATGCCTCACTGTGCCCAATCTCCCTAGCTGATATCCTGTGCTGTGTGACTATACTGACGTTTAAAATGGGAGTCTATGGAAGGGGTGGCCGGTACCGGGTTCCCAAAATCACCGGAGAAATTACCGTTTAACATAGGAGTCTATGGAAGGGGTGCCCGGCTTTGAAAAATCGGTGCTCCCCAGCCGTAGGTCCCCCGGACAACAAACTCTGCACACTTGTAGAGGAAGGGCTACATGTGTGCTACAGCTGGCCAGGATCAGGCGCACAAAGATGAAGATGGACACAGACTCGAGTATAAGCCGAGGGGGGCATTTTCAGCACAAAATAATGTGCTGAAAAACTCGGCTTATTCTCGAGTATATACAGTAAATGAAGTCAATAAACAACTTAAATCAAATATGCATAATAATAATAATAATTTTTCAATAAAAATACGTTTTTGTGCAGCAATCCCATTGAATTTTCTCTATATCGAAGCCGGTGGGAAGGCTTGATTGCTATGCACTACCTGCTGTGACTGAAGTGCACCTCACCCTTTGGATTTTCTCTCTCTCTCTCTCTCTCTCTCTCTCTCTATATATATATATATATATATATATATATATATATATATATATATATACACACACATATCATTCATATGTGATCCACTTGGCATGAGAACGAAAGTGCTCCACTGCAGTTCTCACCACTTATCACTGCAGCCTCTTACCTCCCAAATAGACCTACAATAAGGTAAGGTTTGCCACGCTTTCCCAGATACTGGGTATTGATTGTGCAGTGTACTTCCAAGCAGCCTCTGGCAAATCATCAATCCATCCTGGGACTTAGGATACAGCCTATGTAGTAAGTGGGAGAAAGCATAAAAACTCTCATGGTGTAGTATGTAAATATCAAATATTTTATTAAGCTCATGTAGCGGGGTCCTCAATTTAGTGGGATACACTTGGGGGTAGTGTGACCCAAGTGTGTAATTGTGTTAGGGTTCAGACCCCTTTTTGTTATTCGTGGAGGATTGGGTGGTGCAATATTCTCCTTGACCAGTAGGTGTCAGTGTACCTACTGGCTCAGGGTAGAATCACTACCGGAGTGCTACCCTTCTTTGGTCTCTTCCTGGAGATGGTACAGCCGGGGCGGGGAACCCGCCGTGGTGTCGACGGGAGGAGATAAAAGGGGGAGACGCCCTCGCCACGAGGTCTTCTGTCTGTGGGGAGATCTTCTCTTCACGTACCCAGGCGCCCTCGGCCTGGGTGCGGGCGGTTCAAGGTTCCGGCCTGGGCACCCTAGGCCTGGCCGGAATGAAGCTGGAGTTGGAGTCCATCCCAGGCACCTTCAGCCTGGGGTGAGGTACTTTGTAGAAGGCCTGGGACCTGGTGACTTCGACCGGGTCCCGCGAGGGTGAAGGGATTCCAGGGTGCCCCTTGCGAGGGGACCCGCATCTGAGGTGAGGAGGCTGGGGAGGTCACCCGTCTGAAGACTCCGGAGCAGTATCGATCCGGTGACGGACGGGCCTCCGGTAACTCCCTTGGAGGGTCATCTTCCCCTGATAGGGGCCGCAGCGCAGCGAAGTTGTTCTAATCAAGACTCCTGCAACCCCTGGTCATAGCACAGGGGGTGTAGGGACTACAATCCGGATAGTGCCTCGGCCTGCTCATCCCACCGTATCCTGCCATATATTGTTTGTTGTGGAGCTACGGAATAAAACTAACAGTTGGACTGTGATCGGTGTATGGACTCTGTTGATGGGAACAAAGGGAGATTCCAGCATAGCAGGGATAAGTTCCGCAACCCAATGCACATTTGGCCCGAGGAAGATATTGATACTGGCCTTCACCTCACCCACAGCCATGGGGAGGACATGGGCCGTAGCGCACCTCACTCTCGAAACCCAGGTACCCGTAGACAAGAGCTTTCGGACAATCGAGAAACATGTGAAGGGGGTGAGGCCGCTACACGTGGGGGCTCGTCAGTCCGGGATGAAATGTGTGTTGACCCTGAGGTTTGGAACGGCTGTGTTTGAACTTTGCTGCCTGGAGGAGGTCCGAGCAGGTCGGCCATGTGATTGGCCAAAGTGCGTCCCTGTGCTCGAAGTCGTGGAAATGTCTCTGAAAAACCGGGAGAGGCCCATGCAGAAAGAGCGGGAAGAGGGAGGAGTCCAGCCGTGTGACGAACTACATGTGGGGACTTTTGCTGCACTGCGCCATGAGGCACCCCATGACTGTACAATTCGTGGGCGGAGACTGAAGGAAGCCCACGAAAACGTGCAAGTCGTGGGAGGAGTCTGGCCACGTGTGGAGATACACGTGGAGACTCCGGCGCGAGGTCAGCGCGTGATGGAGCAGCAAGTGGTCGGAGTGAACTCAGGCTCCCCGTGGATGCCGGTACCTTATCCTTTCAAGATGACTGCATTTGCTGCGCCCATTACAGACACGGGGATAAGGCTCAGGCCCCGAGGACAGTTGGCTCTGTATTCATGCAGAGACACGGAGGCCCTCGGTGTGATCTGTCCCGGATGCTCGGGACTGGTGGTCCAACTAAAGCCATTCGGGCGATGTGAATCGTGCAAAGAATTTCTTTTTGAGGTCGAATCATCCATAGTAAGGCCCCGGGCCCTTCGCCTCAACTGCATCACAGGAACCGCCACTCCGGAGTCTTCAGAGATCCAGGCCTTTGCGGAGGTTCCCGTGCGTGCTGACCAGGGCGAAGTGACTGCCCAACCAGAGACTGAGAGAGAAAAATCCGAGGACACTGCTTCGGTCACTACAGACTCCCTGCTCCCACCTCCGAAGAGGAAAGTCGGCCTGGTACAGGCATCCTATGGTCGTGGTCGAGTTTCACCCCGCCGCTTACCTGGTCTAGATGGCGCCGGTAGAGAAGAGAGTCCCGGACATCCCAGTTCTTCAGAAGGTCCAGGTGAGCCAGGGGCTGGGACTGTGGTGTTGGTTGGAGGTGTCGGGGGTCCACAGTCGGTGGAGCCCGCAAGGGAGGGTAGCCTTCCGTCTACTAGAGACTACCTTCCCGCCGAGATGTATGACACCTCCGACCTAGAGTCATTGTCAGACTGTGGGGATGACGGAGAGATAGACGAACTGTTTCACCGGAAGGGCTGGGACAGACGCCCACTACCTGTGCTGAGTAAACCGCAGGATTCCCCCATGTCCATAGAAGACAGTACGCTCCGGGTGAAGGCCCCGGAGTTCCCGAGGAAATCTAGTCCTCCGACCAACTTTCCTCATTCAACTACATCACCCGCTCTGAGGGTGGGGATGCAGCGTGCTTCGTTGCGGGCACCAAAGCAACCCGAGATGGTGAAGGTACCTCGGCACCTGGAGGCCATCGTACAGCCAGGAGAAGGTGAGCGAGATGTGATGCCGCCTCTAGCCAGGTTGCAGAGACTTTTCTCCCAGAGAGTTGCCCGTAAATATGGGTGGGAGTACCCCTACTTGCCTCGGGACTTATTGTATGAAGTCGAGGTCCTGCGACCAAGGTGGTATGACGAGTTTGTATGGGAAAAGCTTAAAGTACCCCATGCCCGGCGATACCTGTCATGTTCGCCGCCTGTGTCTAAAAAGTTCAAGGACTGCAGAGCTGATTGGAGACTTGGGCGCCATATTCATGCCGATAAGGTGCTCATCTGCAGGAAAGAAGGAGAGGATGTCGAGTATTCGGTGGAAGTGTTTGACGGGCACCTGAAGCCCCTGTTTCTGCTGGATCCAAGGTTCTACTTATAGGAGAAGTGAGCTCCTATCTTGTTGCTGTTGAAACTTTCTGGAAGAGACATTCCCAGATGCCTAGAACTGTGCCCTACTTTTGTTTTGATTTGGGCTTTTCTTTTACTCACTGGAGACTTGGGAGCTGTTGTTGTTTTTTCTCCCTTTTCTTCATGTGCCAAAGGCAGAGACTTTTGGGGTAGAGTCAGAGTAGGAAAGCAGGAAGAATGAAGATCTCACCAAGTGTCATTACCGCAGCGCTGTCACCAGGTGGCAGTGTTGTGTAACGGTTATTTGAAATGTTACACATGCATTACTTACTTATTGGAGTGAGCGGGTCTCTCGGCTGACGGACCCACTCATGCCAAGTTAACACAGAGTGTTAGGATGTGTTTTTTTTTTGTTTCCCTTCTGCAGGAGATTCGTCGGTCAAGACTACTGAGTATGGGGTGGTTCTTAGACAGTGACGGGAGGGATTGTATATGTGTACATGACAGATGTTTTATACAAAAGTTTTAATGTTTTATAGTCCCCTTTCCCTGGAGCAGGTCTTGGCACACACAGTATCCAAAATTTGAGGGATAGCCTCTGGGGCCCACTTCATGTCACCACTCCTTGGGAGACATGGGTGTGCACCTGACGCTGGGGACCAGCGTCAAATCACAAGGGGGAGTGTGTAGCGGGGTCCTCAATTTAGTGGGATACACTTGGGGGTAGTGTGACCCAAGTGTGTAATTGTGTTAGGGTTCAGACCCCTTTTTGTTATTCGTGGAGGATTGGGTGGTGCAATATTCTCCTTGACCAGTAGGTGTCAGTGTACCTACTGGCTCAGGGTAGAATCACTACCGGAGTGCTACCCTTCTTTGGTCCCTTCCTGGAGATGGTACGGCCGGGGCGGGGAACCCGCCGTGGTGTCGACGGGAGGAGATAAAAGGGGGAGACGCCCTCGCCACGAGGTCTTCTGTCTGTGGGGAGATCTTCTCTTCACGTACCCAGGCGCCCTCGGCCTGGGTGCGGGCGGTTCAAGGTTCCGGCCTGGGCACCCTAGGCCTGGCCGGAATGAAGCTGGAGTTGGAGTCCATCCCAGGCACCTTCAGCCTGGGGTGAGGTACTTTGTAGATAGCCTGGGACCTGGTGACTTCGACCGGGTCCCGCGAGGGTGAAGGGATTCCAGGGTGCCCCTTGCGAGGGGACCCGCATCTGAGGTGAGGAGGCTGGGGAGGTCACCCGTCTGAAGACTCCGGAGCAGTATCGATCCGGTGACGGACGGGCCTCCGGTAACTCCCTTGGAGGGTCATCTTCCCCTGATAGGGGCCGCAGCGCAGCGAAGTTGTTCTAATCAAGACTCCTGCAACCCCTGGTCATAGCACAGGGGGTGTAGGGACTACAATCCGGATAGTGCCTCGGCCTGCTCATCCCACCGTATCCTGCCATATATTGTTTGTTGTGGAGCTACGGAATAAAACTAACAGTTGGACTGTGATCGGAGTATGGACTCTGTTGATGGGAACAAAGGGAGATTCCAGCATAGCAGGGATAAGTTCCACAACCCAATGCACATTTGGCCCGAGGAAGATATTGATACTGGCCTTCACCTCACCCACAGCCATGGGGAGGACATGGGCCGTAGCGCACCTCACTCTCGAAACCCAGGTACCCCTAGACAAGAGCTTTCGGACAATCGAGAAACATGTGAAGGGGGTGAGGCCGCTACACTCAAAGAATAAAAACTATTTACAAAGCAGGTGCACTGAAAACTCCAATGCACAAGATAAAGCACCTGTTTAAATGTAAAAACAGATAGCCCCCTAAAGGATAAACTTCTATGGAAACAGCATGTAAACTGGGCGCTAACGGACTTCTAAGAATAATAACGTCATAAGCCCCGCCTCCTGATGCATTTCATCATGTGCCCTTGTGACCTCCTCATAGGAACAAGCAGAGAGAACGTCCCACATTCACTTATATACCCTTAATTGTGTACATGGAACCTAGTAACAGAGGCCAATTTGTGTTGGACCAAAGGTCGATCTATAGAGGTCAAACTTAACTCGCTAAAACAATAGATGAGGCCACCATTTTACTGCGGTCTTAAGCAATGACAAAACAAACCAGGGGGAAGGCAGCTAGGATTTCAAACAATACAACACTAACTTCTTAGTTTTTTAAAATGTGGTGACTAAAAAAATCACCTACTTTGCTACATACCGTATATGGAAAAAAAATAGACAAATATTAGCACCCTAAAAATAGGAGTTTATTGTTTTTCATTGAGCACCCACATACACAAAGAATAATCAAAACATTAAATAAAAATGATATTCAACAGAAAAAAAAAACATTTGGAACTAATACTAATAGCTATAAACCTATAATAAAAATATAATAATAAAACAATGCCCTCAAATCAATATAAAAAAATATGTAAAATATATGTAAAAAAACTGCAGATGCCACCTAGTGGTCATAAAATATATCTACTTAGAATCTAAAAAGAAACACCAAAATCTTCTTTTTCATTCCGTTTTTCAACTAAAGAATTACATTTTTTCCTTATATTTCAAGGTGGAGTTTTGACCCAAAACTTTATATGTATTCCTGTCCCCCTGACTTAAAATGTCATCATTGTAGTCTTAAAGTGGTAAACCTCAGACAGCATGTATTTCTGTAATGCTTACTTGCCTGATTCTAAAGCACTAAGGCTAGCCATACATTATACAATTTTCTTGATAAATTTTACTTTAGATTTACCAAAACCATAAAATATAAGGTCAAACCTAACCACTTGCAATTTGTATGCAATCAGGCATGCCCTTGCACTACATGTTTTAAGGTAAATCTAAAGGAAATTGAATAAAAAAAAATAGTATAATGTATAGCCTGCATAAGTGTAATTTCTTTCTGATGTCTGGTTCAGCCTGAGTCACTTCTGACAACGTTTCCTGACACAGAGCTAAAAAGGTGACATGGGAGGGACCTACAGAACACAGTTTTGATTGACAGCAACAGCTTTGTTCCTGTGTGCTGTGTAAAGAGGGGGGCTGCCCCTTCCATCTCAGAGCTCTTTTACAATGTGTAACTGTAACTCTCCACCCCCTGTCTTGTGGGTGTGTGGAAATTTTTATAATTTTTCTGAGATAAAATAACTGTCATTAGTACCAAACCAATGACTTTGATTTAAAACACCTCTGCAAGGTCAAAAAGTGTGCAATATATTGCCCATTACAGCGCGGTAATGTGTAGGAAATGGTGTATTCACTAATAATGTAGTCATAGGCAGAAGGTACCTTTATAAACTCTGCTGTTAATTTTATATCCATGAGGAGGAATTTAACCACTTGCTTACTGGGCACTTAAACCCCCTTCCTGCCCAGGCCAATTTTCAGCTTTCAGCGCTGTCATGCTTTGAATGACAATAGCGCGGTCGTGCGACGTGGCTCCCAAACAAAATTGGCGTCCTTTTTTTCCCACAAATAGAGCTTTCTTTTGGTGGTATTTGATCATCTCTGCGGTTTTTATTTTTTGTGCTATAAACAAAAATAGAGAGAGGATTTTGAAAAAAACACAATATTTTTTACTTTTTGCTATAATAAATATCCCAATTTTCAAAAAAAAAACCTTTTTTTTCTCAGTTTAGGCCGATACGTATTCTTCTACATATTTTTGGTCAAAAAATCACAATAAGCGTTTATTGATTGGTTTGTGCAAAAGTTATAGCGTCTACAAAATAGGGCATAGTTTTATAGCATTTTTATTAATACATTTTTTTTTACTAGTAATGGCGGCAATCAGCGATTTTTATTGTGACTGCGACATTATGGCAGACACATCGGACACTTTTGACACCATTTTGGGACCATTGTCATTTTTACAGCGATCAGTGCTATAAAAATGCACTGGTTACTGTAAAAATGACACTGGCAGTGAAGGGGTTTACACTAGGGGGGCAAGGAAGGGGTTAAATGTGTAACCTGGGAGTGATTACTACTGTGGGGGGAGGGGACTGAGTGGGGGAGGTGACCAATCTGTGTCCCTATGTACAAGGGACACAGCATCGGTCCCCTCTCCCTGACAGGACGTGGAACTCTGTGTTTACACACAGAGATCCACATCCTTGTGTGTATACACGCCGATCGCGGGTGCCCGGCGGACATGGCGGCCATCAGGCACGCGCATCGGCATGTCAGTGACGCGCCGGGCGCGCGCCGCCAGCGGCCGGAGGAGCCGAGGACAGCTATTGACGGCCTCCCGGATATCTAGAGCCACCTTGAGGCCGTCAATAGTCTATGGCCTGGTCTCCAGGTAGTTAAAGATGTAGGATTGTAACCTATGTTAATTTGAAAGTTTTTTAATAAGAAGAAGATTAAGAGATAGGAAGAGGTAAGAAGGTAGAGAGTAAAGGTAATTGGAAATTAAAGAAATGAGAATAAAAGGCAATGGAAGATCATGAAAGGGTTATATTGAAGTGTATTTGTTTGTATTTATATTACAGTGGTTGTAAAGCCACTTGTTATGTCTCTACAAACTCTGTTAGATAACATGTAACCCACTGCATGTCGTTTATTTAAAAAAAGAAGATTTCGACCTTAGATCAGAGCTGACGTCAGCCGGAAGGAAGGGAGGAGAGGAAGAGAGAGTTGAGGAGTCACGTGAGCATCGGGAGATGCTCTGATCTACGGTAGAAATTGGCTATTCTTTAATAAAGAACATACAGTGGGACACATGTTATTATCTAACAGAGTGGATTGTAGAGACATAACACTATTATTTTACCAGCAGGAAGGGAGGATCATGGAGTGAACAGAGCTGATAGGCAGGGAGGGGAGGGGGGAGAGAATGGGGGAGAGGACACAGGAGAGCATGGAGGAGAGAACGAATGACGGAGGCACGTAAACTGACCACGGTGTCAGGGCTCAGCAGCCATGATAAACCGTGGTCAGTTTACAGGGGGGAGGGCAGAAACTGGCAGGATTAGACAGGTTTTTTAGGTGATACAGGGGGTCAAATGACACAGCACAAATACTGTGCTGTATAATATGTGTTAAATGAACAGGATCCTTTTTAATTACAAACACTATAATTTCCTAAGTGATTTAAGCATTAAAAACTTCAGCTTTAAAAAAATAATGTTTTTCCTTTTTACTGCCATCCTAACCATCTCTAATCCCACTTTATACCCTATATATATATTGGTCTGTTGACATCAAAGGGTCTCCCTCATCTTTTTTGGCAAAAGAAAGAGGTGGACCTTCCTTTTGGATTGAGTGGTGATTACATAATAATGTGTGAGCAATGCTCAGTTCTGGAATGTGAGCCCAGCCTGCATGATAAGCTGGGAATTACACTGACTGCCTGAAGAGGACTGGAGGCACTGGACCAAGGATAAGGCTGGGGATAGTACTGAAGCATGGAGAGGGTAAGTACAACTTGTCATTTTTTTTAATACAGGATGAGGGGAACATATATATATATATATATATATATATATATATATATTGTGAAGGGGTTAGCTCGGCAGCGGGTGTGTGTGACCCCCGGGATGGGCTCCCCACACAAAAACAGGCCCAGCAAACGGAGGTTGTGGTTTTCAAAATCAAAAAAAAAAGGTGCGGTTTATTGTCTATTTACAGTGACAAAACACAGCAAAGCCAAAAGAAACATATAAACAAAATAAATCCTGGTCAACTTGACCTCTGACTAAACATACAGGTTTCCTAACTAACAACTGGGATCAGCCTAGTGCTGTCCTAGTCCCTAAGTCCCTGGTTTTAAATGTCCAAGCAAATAGCCACACAGGCTTGTCTCACCGCACAGGGGTTCACTCTCCCTAGACAGTCCACACAGGTCTGGTTCCAGGCATGAGCTAACATCTAATGAAGCTGGGAGTTCTTATAGAGGCCTAAACGAGCTGACAAGGTTCAGCTGGTCTCCTCATCTCTGTCTGCACGACGCCCCACACTCTCCCTAGAGGTATGAGTCATCCATGAGCCCACTAGCCTTATACAACTCTCCACCTAGTTGTATAAGTCGGCGTAAAGCCTGAATCTGGGCGAAATATATCTACCCCCCTGGATGCAACCAGGTGACTTTACCTTCCTGCTGTCACATACCCCCCCCCTCTTGTTTTAACCTCGGGGTTGGAACACCAGCAATCAGGCACTCATGTACTCGAGACAAAGCATCCACATTCCCCATTTGAACGCCAGGGCGATGCTTTACTGTGAAGTTGAATTCCTGGAGGGCCAGGAACCACCTATTCACTCTTCTATTTGTTTCCTTGTTTTGAGCCATCCACTTTAACGGAGCGTGATCCGTAACCATGTCAAAGTGCCTACCTAGCAGGTAGTACCGAAGGGAATCTAGAGCCCACTTCACCGCTAAACACTCCTTTTCAACGGTGGCGTAATTTACCTCATGGGACTTCAACTTCCTGCTGAGGTAAATGACTGGGTGCTCTTCCCCGTTCCAGACCTGGGACAATACTGCTCCTAACCCCACATCTGACGCATCACTTTGTACGACAAAGTCTTTAGAGAAGTCGGGTGAGTACAACACTGGCTGGCTACATAAGGCTTGTTTCAAGAATTGGAATGCTGCCTCAGCCTCGGGGGTCCATTTAATCATGACCGACCCTTTCCCCTTCGTTAGGTTGGTTAGGGGCACAGCCTTAGAAGCAAAGTGGGGAATGAATCGCCGATAATACCCAGCGATTCCCAGAAAGGCTCGTACCTGCTTCTTGCTGTTGGGACGTGGCCAACTCTGGATGGCCTCGACTTTGTTGAGTTGGGGTTTTATTACTCCCCTCCCAATGGTGTACCCAAGATATTTGGCCTCCTCCTGCCCAATGGTACACTTCTTGGGGTTAGCCGTAAACCCCGCTTCCCGAACAGAGTCCAGGACTGCTTGCACTTTTGGCAGATGTGAGGCCCAATCTGTGCTATGGACAATTACGTCATCCAGGTAAGCCGCAGCATACTTCTGATGGGGCCTCAGCATCTGGTCCATTTTCCGCTGGAATGTGGCCGGCGCATTCTGTAACCCGAACGGCATTCTTTTATATTGGAACGCCCCGTCTGGGGTTACAAATGCGGTTTTCTCTTTGGCCAATTTGGCCAGGGGGATTTGCCAATACCCTTTTGTGAGGTCAAGAGTCGTCATGTATCGGGCTGTTCCCAGCCGGTCGATCAACTCATCTATACGTGGCATGGGGTAGGTGTCAAATTTTGTAACTTTGTTCAACTGACGAAAATCGTTACAAAATCGCCAGCTCCCATCCGGTTTAGGCACCAACACAATGGGACTAGACCAATCACTTTGGGACTCCTCTATCACCCCTAAGTTCAGCATTTTCTGTACTTCCTCCCGTATTGCCTCCCGTCGGGCCTCTGGGATCCGATAGGGTTTTAACTTCACCCTTTCACCGGGCGGGGTAATGATATCATGCTCTACCCCAAATGTTTGTCCCGGCAGCTCAGAGAATACCTCCTTGTTGCGAAGCACAAACTCCTTAACCTCCTGTTGTTGGGGTTGTGACAAGGTGGCTGCTATTCCAACCTCAGGAATCACGCAACCAGTTTGAGCTGGTGACCAAGTGTCTGCGACTAGGGACTCTCTATCCCTCCAGGCTTTCAACAGATTAACGTGATAGATCTGTTCGGGCTTTCGCCTTCCTGGTTGTCTGACCTTGTAATTCACTTCGCTCACTTTTTCCATTATCTCGTAGGGGCCTTGCCATTTGGCAAGGAATTTACTTTCAACCGTAGGGACAAGTACCAGTATCCTATCCCCCGGGGAAAAGGTACGGGTCTTGGCTCCACGGTTGTACACTCTCTGCTGTGCTAACTGCGCTTGGGCCAAATGTTCCTTCACGATGGGCATTACCTGTGCAATTCGGTCTTGCATCAGGGCGACATGCTCAATCACACTCCTGTGGGGAGAACTCTCACTTTCCCAAGTTTCCTTGGCAATATCCAACAGCCCTCTTGGGTGTCTCCCATACAGTAACTCAAAGGGGGAGAATCCCGTAGAGGATTGGGGCACCTCCCTAATAGCAAACATCAAATAAGGAAGTAAACAGTCCCAATCCTTTCCATCTCTATCCACCACTTTCTTCAACATTTGTTTTAGGGTTTTGTTGAATCTTTCAACCAGCCCATCGGTTTGGGGGTGATACACAGATGTACGTAATTGCGTCACTTTGAACAATTTACACAGCTCCTTCATAACCCGGGACATAAAGGGTGTACCTTGGTCCGTAAGCAGTTCTTTACAAATACCCACCCGGCTAAACACAAGAGATAGCTCTTTGGCTATGGTTTTGGCCGAGGTATTTCGGAGAGGGATCGCTTCTGGATAACGGGTGGCATAGTCCATTATAACTAATATGTACTGGTGCCCCCTAGCGGACTTGATTATAGGACCTACCAAATCCATGGCGATCCTCTCAAACGGGACCTCAATGATGGGTAGAGGGACCAGCGGGCTACGGAAATGTGGCATCGGGGCCGACCTCTGACACACAGGGCAGGAGGAACAATAATTTTCTATGTCCTTCATCACCTCCGGCCAATAGAATCTCTGTAATACCCTCTCTCGGGTTTTCTCTGTCCCCAGATGACCTCCAAGAATGTGCCCATGGGCCAACTCCAACACCAACTTCCTGTAAGGTTTGGGCACCACAAGCTGCTCAACGGTTTCTTCTGCCCTTTTTGCCACCCGATACAGTAGGTCCTTCTCTACGCTGAAGTATGGGTAAGTGCAGGTATTATCTGGGTTCACTAACTCGCCATCTATTTTCACTACGTTTTCCCGTGCCTTTATTAGGGCGGGGTCTTTCAACTGTTCTGTGGCAAAGTTTTCCCTGTGAACCTCAAGATCAGAAAACTCCACAGACGGTAGGTTTTCGTCTGAGGAGGTGGGCTCCTCTCCAGTTTCTTGAGTCTCCCCTGCCAATACTGATAAGGGAAATTCCGGAGAGTCCTCACCACTCTCAGGGGAGTTCTGGCTATCACATTCCTGGTACATAGGGGCACCAGTGGGGGGCTCAGGATCATCCCACAGTTCCCAGAACTTCGGAAAATCCCTTCCCACAATGGCGTCATACGGTAACTGAGATACTAAGCCCACTGGATGAGAGAGGGTACCTTTGGGGGTCTCGAAACACACTGTAGTCACTGGATACTCTCGGGTGTCCCCATGCACACAAATAACAGCTACCTTGCTATTCCCAGAGACCTCTGTTTTAACTAACTCAGCCTTTATCAGGGTCACAAGGCTACCTGAATCCAGCAATACCACAACATTTCTACCATTAACACACATTTTGCATAAATGTTTCTCAATTCCTCGAATGGCAGTGCATGCGACTGTCGCACACAGCGACTGACGTCTGCCCGTCAGAAAGTCACACTGCATGGGTTCCTCCACAACCGGGCAATTGGCTGCAATATGTCCCGCTTGCCGGCAGCGGTAGCAAACGATCCTTCTTGCCGCCACTTGAGCCGCTGATTTCCCAGGCTGTTCTCGCCAAACTTGGGGTAGAGCTCCCACCCTCTCACTCTCTCCACCCTTACCCCTTGGAATCCTCTTATCCGCCCCTGGGGATGGTCTGGTCTTAGGGTGGAAAGTCCGAGTGTCTCTGGAAGAGGCCGTCAGGTTCTCTGTAGCCAAGTATTTCTCCACACGATCCACAAGACCATCGGCCGTCTCTGGGTCTCCATGGCTTACCCACTTTTGGATGGCAGTAGGAAGAGCTCTCAAAAACCGATCCATTACAACACGTTCCACAATCTTTGGTGCGGACAAAGTCTCTGGCTGTAGCCACTTTCTGCTCAGGTGAATGAGATCATACATTTGAGACCTGGGGGGTTTTCCAAGCTGGAAAGTCCAGTTATGCACACGCTGAGCCCGGACAGCCTGGGTGACACCCAGCCTTGCCAATATCTCAGCTTTTAGCATCACATAGTCTTTTGCTTGGTCAGGCTCTAGGTCATAGTAAGCCTTCTGCGATTCACCAGTTAACAGAGGAGCCACCAGTCCAGCCCACTGCTCCTCAGGCCACTTTTCTCTTTCAGCAGTCCTTTCAAATGTGGTCAAAAATACCTCTGGATCATCCTCTCCAGTCATTTTTGTCAATAAACGACTCACCCCAAAGGACGCGGTATTAGTGGGACGGCTTTCCTCACTGGTCTGCGGACGTTGCTGCATTACTGCTTCCATTTGTTGTAGTCTCTGCTCTTGCTTCTGTAACAGGTCTATGAAGCGGGCCTCAGATTGCTGCTGGGCTTGTTGCTGAGCTTCCAGACTCTGTTGGTGAGCTTGCTGCTGGGCTGCAAGGCTCTGTTGATGAGCTTGCTGCTGGGCTGCGAAGTTCTGTTGTTGAGCTGCAAGGCTCTTTTGCAAACCTGCATTTGTCTGCTGTTGATTGGCATTTGCTAGAGCCAGCTGCTTCAGTATCTCCTCCATGCTGGCTTAAAAAAAACTGCCACTGGTTCTCCACCAACTGTGAAGGGGTTAGCTCGGCAGCGGGTGTGTGTGACCCCCGGGATGGGCTCCCCACACAAAAACAGGCCCAGCAAACGGAGGTTGTGGTTTTCAAAATCAAAAAAAAAAGGTGCGGTTTATTGTCTATTTACAGTGACAAAACACAGCAAAGCCAAAAGAAACATATAAACAAAATAAATCGTGGTCAACTTGACCTCTGACTAAACATACAGGTTTCCTAACTAACAACTGGGATCAGCCTAGTGCTGTCCTAGTCCCTAAGTCCCTGGTTTTAAATGTCCAAGCAAATAGCCACACAGGCTTGTCTCACCGCACAGGGGTTCACTCTCCCTAGACAGTCCACACAGGTCTGGTTCCAGGCATGAGCTAACATCTAATGAAGATGGGAGTTCTTATAGAGGCCTAAACGAGCTGACAAGGTTCAGCTGGTCTCCTCATCTCTGTCTGCACGACGCCCCACACTCTCCCTAGAGGTATGAGTCATCCATGAGCCCACTAGCCTTATACAACTCTCCACCTAGTTGTATAAGTCGGCGTAAAGCCTGAATCTGGGCGAAATATATCTACCCCCCTGGATGCAACCAGGTGACTTTACCTTCCTGCTGTCACAATATATATATATATATATATATATATATATATATATATATATATATTAAACTAGTACTAGTCTGCAGCTATATACACTTTTAAATGTTCTGATGCTGACAATTAAACACCTTTCCTGCTGAATTGCCCTGCCTGGTACTCTGCAGTTTAACAGCCCCTCTAGTTTTGATAAGGCGTTAGGGTGTTGTAATTCTGTTTAAACTAAATTTGTTAAATAAAAACAAATAGTTACAATGTCAGCTAAAATGTTAAAACTGACTCACTGATAATAATGAATACAGCAATTAAGTCAAATTTACAACTTTGATATTTAAACAATACATAGCCAAGAAGCTTTTTCTTTCTGTTTTCATACTGGATTAATCCAGTCGAATCCTAACTCCCCTAGCAGAATTCTTTCGATTTTTATTTATTAAATAAAAAAGCCTACCACTTTGCATCCGGGCCAATTCTGACACTTCGCTCCTACATGTAAAAAGCCAATTTTTTTGCTAGATAATTACATATAACCCCCAAACACTATATATGTTTTTTTAGCAAAGACCCTAGAGAATACAATGGCGGTCATTGCAACTTTTTATCTCGCACGGTATTTGCGCAATAATTTTTCAAACACATTTTTTTTGGAAAAAAAACGGTTTCATGAATTAAAAAATATTAAAACATTAAAGTTAGCCCAATTTTTTTGCATAAAGTGAAAGATGAAGTTACACCGAGTAAATAGATACCTAACATGTCACCTTTCAAAATTGTACACACTCGTGGAATGGCGCCAAACTTTGGTACTTAAAAATCCTCATGGGCGACGCTTTAATTTTTTTTATTGGTTACATGTTTTGAGTTACAGAGGAGGTCTAGGGCTAGAATTATTGCTCTCGCTCTAACGTTCGCTACGATACCTCACATGTGTGTTCTGAACACCGTTTTAATATGTGGGCGGGACTTACGTATGCGTTCGCTTCTGCGTACGAGCTACCGGGGACAGGGGCGCTTTACATTTTTTTATTTTTATTTATTGTTCATTTTACACTTAACTTTTTACTTTGACAGTTAGAAAAAAAATGATCACTTTTATTCCTATTACAAGGAATGTAAACATCCCTTGTAATAGGAATAAGCATGACAGGTCCTCTTTACAGTGAGATATGGGGTCAATAAGACCCCACATCTCACCTCTAGGCTGAGAAGCCTGAAATAAAAAAATAAAAAAACGATCACCGCTTCCTAGCCGAAGCGGCGCCGTTTTTTTGAATGCAGAGGCCGGGCGTGACGTCATAACATCGCGCACGGCCTCCGAACGATCATAGAGACTCCGGCGACCATCTGGTCCGCCGGAAATCTCTATGGTTAGAAGCCGGGGCCGGTGGATCCTGTCACTGACTCACCGATCGCTCAGGTGAGTCGGTAGAAGCAACGTCCCCTCTCGCCGCCTGTAAGAACGATCAAGCGGTGGAACAGCCGCTATGATCATTCTTACGGTACGCAGGATCGCCGGCTCTAAAAAACGATACCTGAATGATGCCTGTAGCTGCAGGCATCATTCAGATATCCCGGCTGAAAGTCAAGGACGTCCATGGACGTCCTTAGGCGCGAAGTGGTTAAAGAATCCACCCTAAGGACCCTCTAGAAGATATGAGTTTATTGTTTGAATTTCTGTAATTTATTGAATATCTTGAGAGTAGGGCTTGCTGTGGAGTGTAAAGCAGTCATAAAACAAGCTTTATAGTATTTCTTGAGGGCCTTGATTGCCTCTTCTGGGTTGGTATTTTCCTTATAAGGAGTCATGCCAGCAATCTAAAAAAAAATGTTCTTGACATTGTGTATAATATTAAAAGCAAAGTTTTTTTTTTTTCATTTTCATTTTACCTTAACATCAAATCAAACGTCTGTCGTTATGTGCTTACTGTCACAGATTTTACAGCAGGTTTACTGTTATCCCCATCCATGTTTTGATCCTAATATGACCATAGAAGTCTGAGTGTAGCAGGAGCGTACATACAGTCAGAAACACCTATAAATGTACAATGTTTAATGACTTAAAGGGGTTGTAAAGGTTCGTTTTTTATTTTCTAAATAGGTTCCTTTAAGCTAGTGCATTGTTGGTTCACTTACCTTTTCCTTCGATTTCCCTTCTAAATATTTTTTTTCTTTGTTTTCTTTGTCTGAATTTCTCACTTCCTGTTCCTCCTCAGTAAGCTGTTCAGTAAGCTGTTCTGGCTGACGCCACACCACTCGGATGATGGTGTGAAGTTTAGTGAGGAGAAACAGGAAGTGAGAAATTCAGACAAAGAAAACAAAGAAAAAAAAACATTTAGAAGGAAAATCTAAGGAAAAGGTAAGTGAACCAACAATGCACTAGCTTAACCAATTGACAACTGGGCACATAACCCCCTTCCTGCCCAGGCGAAATTTCAGGTTTCAGCGCCGTCACGCTTTGAATGACACATGCGCAGTCGTGCAACGTGGTTCCCAAACAAAATTGACGTCCTTTTTTTCCCAAAAATAGAGCTTTCTTTTGGTGGTCTTTGATCATTTCTGCGGTTTTTATTTTTTGCGCTATATACAAAAATAGAGCGACAATTTTGAAAAAAACACAATATTTTTAAATTTTTGCTATAATTAATATCCCATTTTTTTTAAAAAAAAACTATTTTTTTCCTCAGTTTAGGCCGATACGTATTCTACATATTTTAGGTAAAAAAAAAATCGCAAAAAGCGTATAGTGATTGGTTTGCGCAAAAGTTATAGCGCCTACAAAATAGGGAATAGAATTATGATTTTTTTTAAATTATTTTTTTATTTTTATTTTTACTAGTAATGGCGTCGATCTGCGATTTTTTTTTTTGTGACTGTGACATTACGGCGGACACATCGGACACTTTTGACACATTTTTGGGACCATTCACATTTATACAGCGAACAGTGCTAAAAATATGCACTGATTACTGTATAAATGTGACTGGCAGGGAAGGGGTTAACCACTAGGGGGCGATCAAGGGGTTAATATGTTCCCTGCTAGATGTTTTTACTGTGGGGGGAGGGGACTGACTGGGGGAGGTGACTGATGGTTGTCCCTATGTACAAGGGACACACCATCCGTCTCCTCTCCCCGACAGGACGTGGATCTCTGTGTTTACACACAGAGATCCACGTCCCTGGCTCTGTGACAGCCGATCGCCCGTACCTGGCGGACATCGCGGCCGCCAGGCATGCGCATCGGCACTCGCCTGACACGGCGGGCACAGTTTTTCCCCGACGCCCGCCCGCGGTGGCGCGCATCACGGAAGTAAATAAGAGGACGTCCATAGACGTCCTATCAGCAATTGACGACCGCTTTGCGGACGTCTTTTGCTTATAGTTCGGGCGCGAAGTGGTTAAAGGAACCTATTTAGAAAATAAAAAACGAACCTTTACAACCCCTTTAACAAGTAAATATGTCATATGACAATATGGGAGGCAGCCATTGATATCCTCCTTTTGAAAATACCAGTTGCGCAGCTGTTATGCTGACCCTCTGGATTAAATTGACTGACCTGGAGTAAGAACAGTGGCATTGATTTACTAAAACTGGCGTTTGCAAAAGCTGGTGCAGCTGTGCATGGTAGCCAATCAGCTTCTAACTTCAGCTTGTTTAATTAAGCTTTGTCAAAAAAAATTGGAAGCCGATTGGTTTCTATGTAGATCTGCAACAGATTTTGCACTCTCCAGTTTTAGTAAATCACCCCCTGTTTATTGAATAGGAAAGAATGAAGTCCTTATCTATATACTACATACCATAATCCTGGTCTATTGCTAAAGCAAAAATGTGAGCATGACATCCAGAAAACTTGCATTCTTCGACAGCAGAGGACAGCAATGACAGTCTTGGCATATTTTTAAAGATGCACTTTTCTGGAAAATCCTTAAAGCGGACCTTCAGTTGTTTTTTCATCTTTCCATCTATTAAATCTTCTGCCCTTGTTGTTTTAACTTTGGATAGTAAAACTTTTTTTTTCTGCTAGTAAATACATTATACAACCCACTTCCTCCTTCTTGTCTGGTCATAAGCCTAGGCTTATGACAACATGTACAGCTCTCTCTCTAATTCTCGTGAGAGTTTGCCAAGAATGGCGGGGGGATGAGTCATAAGTGGGCCAATGAGAGCTGCAGGGCTGCAGAGCTGGAGGTGTGCCTCTGTGTGTCTATGTAAATCCATGAAGAAAACAGGCAGCAGCTTCAACTGTCACAGTTAAAATGGGTGCAGCCAGACTTAGTGGAGGGAGATTTCTGCAGCATATTTGGCAAGTACAGAATCACAGTATATATAAAACAATATGCACAGTGGTTGGAGGGAAGCTTTAGAATTGCAAAGATGTTTTTATTACAAATTATGTGAGCAGACTGCAGTTCCTTTTTAAGGTGGTTCTAAATCTAAAAGGTTTTTACCTTAATACATTCCTTCTTTAGTTTAAAAAATGTTTTACCACATGCTGTGCACCCCCTTCTCCTGGCAAAAACACCCCCCCCCCCCCGAGTGAGTTTAAAATATTTATTATTTTAATAGAAAAAAATTGCCTTTAGAAATGCCTTAAGTCCTAACACAGAAATGCCTGGCTAGCTAAGCTAACGGGTCATAGTAAAATACAATAATTGTATCTAAATTTTGAATCCATTTGGCATAACATATTAATTATTTTTTTAAGAAAAAAAAAAGTAAATCAGAGAAGCATTGATTAGTTTGTTGCCCTTTTGAAATATGGCCAAAATGTTTGGTTAATGCTTTTGAGATCTTTATGTAATTAAATTTGTTTTATTGATCAATCATACATCTCTGAATTATGTTTTATTTTTTTCTTAGTCTGCCAGAACTCCTTCCTAAGATAATTTATATTAAATCACAATGTAGATTTATAAATCAGTGAATGATAGTTAAAGTGGATGTAAACCCCCACATATACCAAGTGAAGTGAACAGCCTCAGATGATACACAGGGATGAAACAAATCCTCCTACATAAATTTTACATGTATATCTGCTGTCTTCAGCTTTATATACTGTTTAGGAAAGTGCACATTGTGTTAGGGGATATTCTTTTCATGTTCAACATTACAGTGAAGCCTGGGCATACAGCCAAGACATAGGTAGAGACTTTCAGCTCTGTTCGTTGAATAGTTCAGGGCTCTGCTAATCTATTTATAGCATCCTCCCCAACACAAAACTCAGGCTGCTTTTATATCAGTTGTCAGAGAACTTGTCAGGAGTTATCAGGCTGATAACAGAAGAACAGAGCAGGAGAAAGCCACGGGACAGCTTTGAAGAGAGATAAGAAAACACTGCAGATATACAGTATGTGCCCAGTTCAAATTTCATCAGGTTTACATCCACTTTAACTTTAATATGTTATAGTACTGTACATAATAAAGTGATGTTTATTGCAAGATACCAAAAACTAAAACAGCCTGCTTGTAAAGAGGTGCATTATTTGTATGACATTTCCACCTATACCACTTTGGGAGGAAGACTGTTTTCTGAAATGCATACACAGAATTGAACAGCAAACTGGCCCACAGGATATTTATTGTCATAGTGACACATTAAACATGCAACATTTTTTTTTAATAAAATCCATGCATGTGAGGGATGTGAGGGATTTGCACATTTGATCCAAAGGAAACTAGTAGGGAAGATTTATTGAGACATGAAACACACCTGGGAACCTATAAAAGTACAGAGTCAAATAACTATGTCAGGGTCACATGCTGAGATAGAAGTGAAGCATGTAGGGGATTGACTGGGGAACCAGAAAAAAACTCCATGAATGATTCATTAATAAGATGTATCCTATTGTTCTAAGCATTTTGCCCTCCTGGCCAGGTGCACATCCAGAACTGCTGGTGTATAGTGAAAACATAGCCTAATATTAAAGATCCATTTATTCCAAACTGTATACAACTGTTTCATTCTTTATAGAAAAGGAGAACTATGGGACTTTAAATGAGGCACCGCCATGTCAGATAAGGACAAGAACAACATAAAACTGCTTGACTCAATCACATGGAAGCACATATACAGTAGATCCAAGCGGATTTACACATACCACTCACAGGTTAATAATGGGGTTAATCTATTCCCCTACTCACATATTCTGCTGGGAGTTCAGCCACCATTTGGTATGTTTTCTCATCTTTTTTTTGGTATAATTATTTATGTACTCCCTTATATAGTTATTCTGTTAAACCACTCTACATTTTTACTAATTAATTACATTTTTGACACATTACATTTGACACACTATGCACTCTATGTGCACACATATCATATTGGATCATGCTGTGACCACGTGTTGTCCTTTGGGTGCTGTTCTCCGTCCTCGGAGGGTCCCCCGTCTCAACTCTGGGGGAGACACCATGCCCGACACCCCCACTTTCATCGGCAGACACCGGACTTGGCCTTGAGGCTGTGCAATAAGACCCTTATTTGTCCCCACTCTGTTGGGATCTGTTAGGATATGAATCTCTTTACCCTCCCTTATCCAGAGGGCATCATCATTAACCAATATTCATTTCACTTTCTAGTATATTACATCATTATACTCCTGATGAATGGCTGAAATGCCAAGAGTGCCACTAGATGTCAAGAGTTACCTGTTTCTATTATATGTTTTTTTAACCAATTTATTTAATCATGTACATTTATCATGTCTATTTCCTATTTGTATTGCATGCTATGAGCAGCATATTTAGTGTAAGTCATGTGACTACCTATCAAATTGATACAATATTTTCCTTAAATGTAACAATAAATCATGTACTCTAACTTCAATTTTATGCTGTTCTTGTCCTTATCTGACATGGCGGTGCCTCATTTAAAGTCCCATAGTTCTCCTTTTCTATAAACCAATTTAGGGATGGAGGTCACTATGTGTGTTATAGTGTGTTTGCCAGGTCACTTCCAATTCACTGTTTAACTGTTTCATGCTTTTTTGGCATCATTAGTGCAGTGTTTGGACACCATGACTTTTATGAGGTAGGTTTTGGGAGCCAACGGAACAATATAATTATGCAAGTTATAGAGAGAAGGAAATAAAAAAAATAACTCACTCTATTACGGATCCATTTATTGCAAACAAATTGCATACAGCTATTTCAGACTAGAGCAATAAAACAATTTGGCATCAAGTATTTTATTAACAAAAAATAAATGTTATTGTTATATTCCAATACATTTTAGCAGTTATTATTCCAGTCTACCTATGGTTTCCACATGTTTTTGAATGTAGCCAGTCCATACCAACAATGGTCCTTCATATTTGTAATTAATGCTAAGAAAAGCTGTAACTTTAGAAAGATCAGGGGCTAATAGTTTTCTCTAATGTCTTGTCATGACTGATTTGGTGGCTTATAATATATGTGCTATAAAAGCGATGTTATCAATGCCTAGATTTAGAATGGCTAGGGCTGGATCAGGTTTTGTTAGAATACCTGTTACATTAGAAATTAGTTAGAATATTTTCCTTTAGAAACGTGTCAATTTCTTACACATCCATAAAAAAATTTAAATGTTGCCTATCTGACCATAATTCTGCCAACATAGAGGAGACCTAAGATGTATAGAATGTATCTAATTGATATAGGGTCAGGTACCAGCAAGACACTATTTTTTTGCCAATTCCCAATGATTAACACAGTGAGATGTGGTATAGATATTTTTAAATGCAAGAGCCAATGCAATGTCGAATTGGATTAGTTAAGATCTTTCTCCCACTTTAAAATAGGGTTAGTTTTAACAGAACAGAAATACCCTTCACTCACAGAGAATTCTAACATTTCCAACCTTGAGGAGGAGTGTGAACAGCAGGTAGTGAATATTTGGTCAAGAAATGAGTGATGCGGATATACGTATATTGTAGAATTCCAATACAGGTATGCCAAATACTTTTATCAGGTCACAGTTAATGGTCTGGGTAAGTAAAATTTAATTTGGTGCGAGTTAGGGGCATACACAGAACCAAGCATATATGGCTTTGCATTAACGGTATAGACTAAGATAATGTGTCTGCCCTCTGTTTTAGATATAGTCTTTCAGAGAACAGGATATCGAGTCCCTTTGGCTATAAAAACTTCTCATTCGTAGATTCGCTGTCTATGAAGACGTGAGGGAAGTTTCTATGGCTACACTTTAGAGCATAGCCTTTCTGAAAATGGGTTTCCTGGATTGTGATAATGTCCGCCTTGTGTTTCTGGGCCTCTTGCCACATGGACAATCATTTGGCTGGGTGGTTAAGCCCATGAGCATTAAGGGACAGAATTGTGATTGCCATCAGTAAAGAATAAAACAGTATAGATATGATAGGTAGAACATGTAGCAAGTACGACCAAAACCAGTCAAGTTTGCAACCATGTAGGGGTCAGCTGGGCGATCATGAAAGTGAAAAGAGGCAGCCAAGTAAGCAATGGCGTGGGACCAATGATATTCGATAAATGAACAAGCAGAATGGTACTCTAGATAGCAGAGATTGTCTTTTAGAAATGAGAAGGCAACATTGAAAAAAATATAAGTTTCAACTGGGGACAAAAAAAAAACTCACACGAGTAAAAAAAAAGAAGAGTTCTGCAAAGAAGGGACCTAGAGCAGTATAAACTGCAAAAAAAAACAGTGGGGTAGAAGAGTACAGTGATAGGTACTCACATAGTGGACCAGGGATTGCCACTACATCGTTGAGGTAAACAATTATGATCATGAACCTTCAGGAAAATAATTTTAAGAGGAACGCCTATATGGAACTGTCTTCCAATCTGCAGAGATACTGGAATTGGATAAACGGCTGGCAGCAGTATGCAAAGAACTTGGAAGATAATCCCAGCTCTGAAGTATTTGAAGCCCCTCTTCCACAGTGGAGATGGTTGTTGTGATCCCTTGATGAGTAATTACCAACTTGGTGGGCTATTTCCACTTGTAGATGATTTTGTGATTTCTGAGAGCCTTAGTCATAGTTTGGAGTTTGTTGCATTGCTGTAACAAATGTTGTGAGAAATCTGGAAATAGCTGTAGACCTGAGATTTTTTCTGGGATTTAGCCCACTCATCTTAAGTTTTCTAGCAGCTTTTCCATAACATGATGGAAGTGCACTCGGAGAAGGACATCCCACTGAATATTAGGAGAGAAGTAAGGCAGTTTAGGAATATGATGTATCTGATCGATCATTCGATCTGCAGAAGTGAGCGAAGGAATAGCAGCGAGGTAAACATCATAGACATAATGAGGTATCTGCAAGGGTAAAACAGACCCTGCAATCCCTGTTTTTTTATGTTGTTGCTTCTGGATCTGTCCTCCAGGTCTGCAAGCTTAGACTTAATCCAAGACAGTCCTCAGAATGTACATCGTGAGTGGCAACCATCATAACGAAGGAAGAAGCAAAGGAAAGCTAATTTTGTTCTAAACCTGGCTCACTCCCTTTCCCAACTCCTGTACTTCTACTTTATATTGGTGGAAGCAAGAGAGCAGCTCAGACTGCAAGGATGCCCTAGGTGACAATAACATGTCCTTCAGAGTAGTGTCTGATATAGGTTGGCCAGTGGTAGGGAAGGTGGTGATAGGGACTGTGATGGATGTATATATTAGTTGTGAGCATTGTGTATTGATCACCTCAGATGTGCCTTCATCTCCATTGCCACTGGTGTAGTCCCTCCTCAGTTTAGATTTTACTGGGCTGCTAGTGGAAGGTCTGGATTGCCCTGAATTGACAGAGTGCGGTACATCAGAGGCCAATAGAGGTTCACTGGCAGCTGCTGCAGAGAGGGACCTGCCGCCATTTTTTTGTGTCCCTTTCTGCATCCTTGAGAAGAAACTCAACAATTTCATTGGCTTTGGCTGGCCTCTACACCTCCTGGGTTGAACGGAGGTAGAGCATTGGGACGAGCTGTGAAATGCGGTTTGAGGGCTCTGCTAGATATGGCAATCCCGAGTCTAAGGGTGGAGCTCTGCACTCATGCGACCATGGGGCTGAATGATCACCATACCCCCCCCCCACACATTTTATTCTTAAAAAAAAACTCCCCTCTTAATTGAGTATCGAATAATTGCTGCATTGGTCAAATGCTTTAACAATATTCACTCTCTGCTCTTTTACCAACAACACATCCAACTGCTCCAACCTATGTGATGCCTTCCTATAAAGAAACCACAATTCCGATGTTGTTAGTTGATTCCCCTTAAGTAACTGCTTAGTTTCACCCAGTCGACCCTGGCTCCTTCATGGATAATTCCATACATCACAATGCTAAGATAGACCATTGTTTACTACCCTTTAACTCCCAAGGCAGATACTTGAACTAATGCCCTAAACACACGATCGGATTTCCAATGGAATAAAATCCGATGGATTTTGCCATCGGAATTCCGATGAAGCTGACTTTCATCAGTCTTGCCTACACACCATCAGTCAAAATTCTGACCGTCCCAAACGCCGTGACATAAAACACTCCGACGAGCTGAGAAAAATTAAGTTCAATGATTCTGAGCATGCGTCGACTTCATTCTGAGCATGCGTGGGTTTTTTCTCCGATGGAGTTCCACACAGACGATCAACCTATTCCACACTACATTGCAGTATATGGAAACCATGGCTTCTATAAAGCTTGAGAGCCAACAAGACATTATAACCATACAGTTTATAATGAGAAGGATGAAAATTCTTTTTCCTTATTTCTACTCAGTGGATGAGGCATGCAAATCATTTATGTTTGCCCATCTGGGCAGATGCACATCTACAACCACTGGTGTATTGTCCAAAAATAGTCTAATAATATAGTAATTTTTTTTCCAAACTGCATACAGCTCATAAGGCTATTTGGTCATCATCGGTGCAGTGTAAGGAAATCATGGCCTACAGCCTGAAACACCGGAAGTTTTAACTTAAGCTTCCTTCCTATACTTTAACACATATTTGCACACAATGCAGGACAGATACAGGGAAGGCTGTTTGAAAAGATAGTACTGGATAGTACAGACTTATATATGTCACACCAAACTGAAAACAGAGAAGAACTTTCCTGGAAACCAGTACAGAAATTCAAAAGTTCCTAAATTCCCTCCATGAGTCCAATTTGAGTTGAAGGTTGGATCAATGTCCTCACCTCTATATGAAATCAGGAAACATTAATGCAAAATAATTTTGGCATAAATTGTATTCTATCAATATAATTTGAGAGTGTTCTATAAAATAGTTCATCTAAAAGTCCATTGTGTCATTCAGACAATGAAACACACTTGTGTTTATTATTCACTTAAAATCAAATGTGGCATTTTCAATTTTGCAAACTCAATTCCCCAAATTCAAGACATCAGCAATAAACCTATAAAAGGAATGTAGAGGTTCTGCATGGATAAATTTTAATGAGATTGAAACAGAGAAAGGCAGCAGCGGAATATTAGGTTATTTGGCAATATAGAAATTCTATCAACATCATAAATACAAGTAGTGAATCTTTAAATGTTTTATATGATTTGTAACAGGACAAATGAATTACCTGCTGGGGTATTGATCACCATTTTTTCCCAAAATTAAGTGTCTGAATGTCTTTCTTGTTTTTTTCTGAATTTGCATACGTTCTGTCTCGGATGTATGAATCCTTTTAAAGGACACCATTCACTATCATTTATATACAGTACAAGGCAAACCCACAAAAAAGGCAGGTGAAAATTAGAACAATTGTTAAAAATACAGACTAAGTTATAGAAGTGTGTATATCAGATTTCTGGCTTTCTATAGCTAAAAATGCTGTTAAGATGATTGATTATATTATAGATTTAAATTGCTAACAGATTATGGCTAATTGAGTTAGATAGATAATTTGGTTGTATTTCTATTTGTGCTTATTATGTGAAACAAAAATGGCCCAATCTTAAAATCTAGTAGATTGATTGATCTCTGTTTTATTTCCTTTTAGGTTGCGTCTGAACTATTCTATTGAGAAGAGTGAATAATTATAAAATATACACCTCTGACTGTTTGCCTGATGTGTTTTTTGCAGGGCTTTTTTCAGGGCTTTGTGGAAGAGCTGTAATTTTTGCTTTTTTTAACAAATCAATGAATTCACGAATCACAAAAGCATACCAGCATACCAAGATGCATGCATGCAGACTGACCACTTGTTATTTTAAGGTGAACTCAAAGACTGAAGATATCCTATCTTATTGGAAATATATTAAAAGTTTACTGTTGCCTAAGCAGTACCATGGAAAATCTACCTTTTTACTTGAATTCATTTTGAAAAATAACTTGTGGCTAAGATTGCTAATGTACTGCACATATTCAAAGAAGGGTTTGCTGGAGAGAAACTTGTACTTGTAGCCCTATAGTGATCTCCCCACTTCTGTGTTATTAATTCTCTGGTTAACAATGATCATTGCCCCCCCCCCCATTCCATGATCAGATCACTCTTTGGAATGGGGGAGGTTCACTTTTGAAATGAGAAATCAAAGGTCTGCTCCTCTATCAAGATAATCATCTCCACAGAGAGGCAGAGTGTGTAACAAAGCATGGTATGCTTAGAATGGGGAAAAACTGCACAAAGCTTTCATTCACTGGTGATTCATTCTTTGCCATGCCCTTGTCTTCTTTGGGCACACCTTTCACAGTATAGGTGGTCTTCAATACTAGCCCATATATGTTTTGTCGAACAGCCAGTGAATCAAGAAGGGGACCCACCCCCAAAAAACTGACATCCACTGCTCACAATACCTAAGGTGTCTAAGGCAAAATACTTTTTAAGAAACTTCTGTGGTTGATGCATGTAAGTTGTCACTAACTTCATTATTGCAATTACACAGAAATGCTTTAGACCTTTTATACTAATTTAATAAATCCATTAACCACTTCCATACCGGGTCATTGTAAAATGACGTCAGCAGGAACCCTCTCTCCCTCCGGGTGGACGTCATATAATGTCCTGTGCTTTGTGGGGGGATATCTGAATGATGCTGCAGCTAGAGGCATCATTCAGATATCCTTCTCTTTTGCCGGCGATTCTGCGCACCATAAGAACGATCATAGTGGCGGTTCCGCCGCTTGATCGTTCTTATAGGCGGCGGGAGGAGACATCCCCCCACTCCCGCCGCCATCTGGTGCTTCTCCGGGCTCTCCCGTGCCATCGGGGGCCCGGAGAAAGAATCGTCCGGCGCAGGTGGTCACATGACGAGCATAGAGATGACTGGTGATGATGTCACGCCCGGGTTCCCAAAGGTAAACAAAGCCACGATTGCGGCTGAAAGCATGAGATTGGTGATTTATTTTTCCCGATCCCATGCTTTCCTGCCTGGAGGAGAGATGTGGGGTCTTATTGACCCACATCTCTCCATAAAGAAGACCAGTCACACACCATTCCTTTTACAAGGGATGTTTACATTCCTTGTAATAGGAATAAAAGTGATCAAAAAAAAAAAAATGTAAAAAAAAGTGTAAAAATAAAAAAAAATTAAGTAAAGAAAAATAATAATAATAAAAAAATAAAATAAAACACCCCTGTCCCCAATAGCTCACGCTCAGAAGCGAACACACACTTAAGTCCCGCCCACATATGTAAATGCCGTTCAAACCACATATGTGAGGTATCGCCGCATGCGTTAGAGCGCGTGCAACAATTCTAGCACTAGACCTTCTCTGTAACTCTAACCTGGTAACCTGTAAAAAATTTCAAAGCGTCGCCTATGGAGATTTTTAGGTACCGAAGTTTGGCACCATTCCATGAGTGGTCGCAATTTTAAAGCGTGACATGTTAGTTATCTATTTACTCGGCGTAACATAACATAATCTTTCATATTCTCCCAAAAAATTGGGCTAACTTTACTGTTTTGTTATTTTTTAATTCATGAAACCATTTTTTTCCAAAAAAAAGGCGTTTGAAAAATGATTGCGCAAATACCATGCAAGATAAAAAGTTGCAATGACCGTCATTTTATTCCCTAGGGTGCCTGCTAAAAAAACATATATAATGTTTGGGGGTTCTGAGTAATTTTCTAGCAAAAGAATGATGATTTGTACATGTAGGAGAGAAGTGCCAGAATAGGCCCAGTATGGAAGTGGTATAAAAAGCCCTGTATTGAAGTGGTTAAGCATACGTAATTGATCAAAGTCTTCTATTTTCAATATGTAGTTATACATATTCTGTAAGGCTCCCCACCTCCTGCCCAGTCTTATACTTAGATAAATATATACGCTGCGCTTTCCAAAATTGCACACTATACCAATGTGAGAAGTGTATACACATATACGTGAAAATCCTCTAGTAGTGAAAACAAACCGTCTCCAGGACTGCTACTGTCTATAGACGTCAAAAAAGTGTTTGACAGAGTAGACTGGGGATTTATGCGGAATACATTGGAGGCATTTGGAGTAGGCCCTACGATGATTCAATTGATAAATGCTCTATATAATCATCCCACAGCAAGGGCTAAAATCAATGGGACAGTGTCTGGGTCCTTTGAAATGTTTAATGGGACACGACAGGGTTGTCCCCTGTCCCCGTTATTGTTTGTTCTAGCATTGGAACCCTTGCTGGCAGGGATTAGACAAAACCCCAACATCAGGGGAATATCGATCGATGAGGAGGAACATAAACTAGCGGCCTATGCTGATGACATTTTGTTTTATATCACAAGCCCCAGTACAACCCTCCCCAACCTTATGAAAGCCTTAGAAATCTATAGTGAGGTAGCAAATTTCTAAATAAATCCTTCGGAAATCCTCAATATAAGTGTGAAGTTACAGGAGGAGCGAATATTCAAATAGGACTTCCCATTTGTATGGAGGGACACCAAGTTAAAATACTTAGGAGTTAAAATAACATCCTCATTGGAGACCACTTACCAGCTGAACTTTATTCCTCTGTTGAATGACATCAAAACCGACTTAAACTAATAGCCTCTAGATAAAGTTTATGGATAGGTAGGATAAACTGTTTTAAAATGGTAATCCTTCCTAACATACTATATAAGATGCAGATGTTACCAATCCCAATCCCAGACACATATTTTAAAATACTAAATACGCTATTGCGTAGGTTCATTTGGAAGAACAAAAAGCCCTGTATAAGTCTGGAGGTTTTAATGAGCGATAAGGCACAAGGTGCGTTGGGGCTACCGGATATAAAAAATTATTACACCGCTATTCTTATGTCACTGGTGGTTGAATGGGTAAAAAAGAATAAAGAAAAAATGTGGGTTAGATTGGAAAGTCAGATTAGTAAGGTCACTTTAGGGAAAGTGAAATGGATCCCAACACATATAAGAGATTTAGATGAGCAAACCCACACGATCACACGTACAGCAATGGCAATGTGGGACACGGTGCACAAAAGGGAAAAATGGGGATTTAATTCCCCTTTGATACCATTATGTGACTCTTATTATTTTGCTCCTGGGAAAGAGAGCTTGTTTGGGAATTGGATCATGCAAAAAGACGCACAATTAAAAGATATCACAGTGGGTGATAAAATATGCACTAATTTTAGACTGTTTTTCATTTAGCATTTAGCATTTGTGGGGCCGGTAGTGGCAGCCTGGCCCCGCCTGAATTTGTTTTGTTCGAAAAAAAAGAAAACAAACCGTCTCAACTAACTGTAGAACAGTGGTTCTCAACTCCTGTCCTCAGGACCCACTAACAGGCCAGGTTTTAAGTATTACCTTGGGGAGATGCAGACTAGAATACTGCAATCCCTGAGCAGCAAATTATATCACCTGTGATGCATTTCAGTTATCTTGCAAGCCTGGCCTGTTAGTGGGTCCTGAGGACTGGAGTTGAGAACCACTGCTGTAGAAAGTGACAATAGTGCAACACAATAAAAACATATATAATAACATATAAAATATAAAGCATAAACACTGATAAAAAGTGCTACTGTGCAAAAAAAGTGGTTTATAATAATCCCACTTCTAAAAGTCCTGTATTAGTTATCAGTGACCCACTGATGTATAAATCAAAAAAGTGCTCCTGTGCATGTGCGTAGCATCCAGTCATGTATAGGTTATCAATATTGCATTGCTGTGTTGTGTTGATCAAAAAATTGCTCCTGTGCATGTGCATGACATCCAAATGATTCTATTCAGGTGTAATAAAGTTCATGCGATTATGAAACTGCTAAGTGATCCAGAAAAATGCTGTGGTGTTCCTCACTCTGGTGCTCCCCTTAGGTATTGAATGCTCACCTCAGAGCGTGTGACTTTGCAATTAAGTGCAGTCAATACACGCCTATGAACCACCTCTGGGCTCTTGTAGTTACACCAGAATCCTGGACTCGTCAGTATGGTACCTCGGTAAGTGTATGGAATAAAGAATTGATAGTGTAATAGAGTTTTAACAATTTATTAAACAAAAAGCAAAAAAAACAAACATCTGGGGTACTCACATATATCGGGTAAAACACGGGTAAAATACCGGACTGGTATCGGGACGGTATGTTGTTCCTCTGTGACAGATCACCTGCGCAAATGTGCCATCCTTTCCCCTCCCCTACGCGTGTCGATACAGGGGTTTCCATATCTTCTATCTTCCGTATTTCCCCCTGAAGAAGATATGGAAACCTCTGTATCGACACGCGTAGGGGAGGGGACAGTACGGCACGTTTGCGCAGATGATCTGTCACAGAGGAACTACATACCATCCTGATACCAGTTTTTTTCATATATTCTCTGGATCTGTTCTCATGCCTTCTGTGATCCTGCCATAACACTAACGCATTACTTAATTGAGACTGTAAATTGTACCCCACAGATATTTTCACTGAGTGCACAATGGCATACATGATTAATGCCGATATAGACCGAGGGATTTAAACAGCTTTCTCCAGAAATAGAGAAAATGTGGACACTGAAAGAGAACATCTTAAAAAGCTATTCAGGAATCATAAAAAACTAACAATCAAATTCCTAAATAGGAAATGGGACATTTCGTCCCTTAACTCACATATAACCAATTAAGTCATATCGAGAGGCCTAAGAGAGAGGGTAACCCCCGGCAGAACACCTCCATACACCCAGATTTTTGGAACTATGGAAGGATGAGTGTCTAAACAGGGGCATAAACCTAATGCGACTTATTGTCGCAGAGGAAGAAATACAGTTAAAAGAAAATCACGAAGAGCTAGAAAATAGTGCTAAACTACTAGAATCCTACAAAGATGAACCTGAATTTGAAAAAAAACAACGAGTTCCTAAAGAAAGAGATTGAGAGAATACCAAAAAACATAAAATATACAAAACAGGAGAAGTTTAAACAAATTTACTTGACTGGGAGAGTGGTAATGTGTTCCATCCAACTAAACAAAATACAAGTAGGAGCCAATCAAGGGGTTTAGATCTAGGCAACATAGCCATAAAAACAGGACAGGCTCATCCTCCGATAGTGATCGTGAGAAGAAAAATGCATGTAAATCAGTTACTTTTTTAGAGGAACTAGAGGGGAAAATGCAGCCTTATGCCCCATACACACGATCGTTGTTCATGCCGTTAAAAATGCCATTTTTAAAAATGGGCATTAAAACCGATCGTGTGTATGCTCCAGAGCATTTTTACGACGTGAAAAACGGCCATTCAAAATTTCGAACATGCTCTATTTTTTCACGTCGTTTTTCATGTTGTTTTTTTTAACGACGTGAAAAATGATGGTGTGTATGCTTTGACAAGGTGAAAAAAAACACGCATGCTCAGAATCAAGTATGAGACGGGAGCGCACGTTCTGGTAAAACTAGCATTTGTAATGGAGATAGCACATTTGTCACGCTGCAACGGACTGAAAAGCAGGAGGCTGAAAAGCGCGAATCGTCGCTCAACAAACTTTACTAACGTGAAGGGTGGCACCATCCAAACGGAACTTCCCCTTTATAGTGCCGTCATACGTGTTGTACTCACTGCGCTTTGCTTGAACGTTTTTTAAAATGATCGTGTGTACGCAAGACAGGCTTGAGAGGAAACATGAAAAAAAAACGACGAGAAAAACGTCGGTTTAAAAAATGGCATGAAAAACGATCGTGTGTACACCGCATTAGATCCCAAACATGTTACCCAAAAAGAAGAGGAAGGAGGGAGTAAAAGCGCCACAGAAGGAAAAGGAAAGGACAAGGAAGTAGAAAAGAACCCGAGAAGTGGGAGATTAAGGAGCCAAAAGAGATATTAGATAGTGAAACCAAGGACCAAACAGACGATTTAATGTAGTAAACCTGTCAGAATTCCAACTGAATTAACACCATATTAAAAAGGCCTATCCTTCTCCCCCACCTCCCCGATGAATGAATTTGAGGTATTTAAAGACATCAGTCTTTTCCTAAGAAAGGTTTTATTCAAATTATGGCATACAAAAAAAGCAAACAATCAAGAGACCCCAGAAGAGAACCTAGATAGGGAAGATAGGGAAGCCTTAGAAAATGTGTTATCCCTACTGGATGAAAATATCAATAATGACCAGGAGGAGGAATCAAGCCAATCAATTAGGAGGACTGCTAATTTGAGAATCATGTCTATTAAGATGCCAACACTGTCGAAACATAAATGGCTTAAAGTATTTATTTATTTATTTTTAATAATTTTTATTGTTTCACAGATAAAATAGAACATAACAATACTACAAAAAGTGTATAAGGGTCATATTGTTGAATTGTACAAAATAAAATGACATATAGGTCTTACAGTAAAAGGGTATCACGTCAATTGAGCTCCTACAATTTATACTACACCAGAACTTAATTACATGTTAAGAAACTTTGTTCTGGAGGTTTCGCCGGGGCTCTGTCTCCCACTGGACACCCCTAAGGGGAACATGCTGTGTCCAGTGAGGGACAAGGGCCCACCTCCACGTGACCTACACATTCTAAAGGTGGTCACCCATAGACCGAGAAATGGAACCTAAACCTCCTAGGATATCGTGTTCTGGAGTACTCTCAGTCAAAAACCCTGGGTTTACCATAGGAACACCATTGAATAATGAAAAAACATGGACTTTAAAGCAGAACAAAATAAACCAGAGTCGTATTTAGAGGACTCGTCTGCAAAACTATCATAAGGTCAATTAAGAGGAGAGAAAGAGAAAAAAGAAGAGGAAAGGAAAAAAGGAAGGAAGGGAAAAAGAGAGGAGTAGGAGAAAGTGCCTTTCTATCGGGTGTCCACTCCCGAAATCAGGAAGCATCTGCACTTGTAATACCAGGAATCAGGGAAATTCCGAGATACCGAGCCCAGGGTTCCCATATTGCTTCAAATCATTCAGGTGTGCCCAATAGGGAACTCACCAGTATTTCTTGTGCCATTATCCATGAAAGTTTTCATTTCATGGATAATAGAGAGACCCTGGGCAGCTTCCAAGCTTTGGCAATAGTCATTTTAGCCCATGTCAGAATAAACATAATCAGTCTATGGATAAGTTTAGGGATGCACAGAGTTAGGCCATTCAGCGAGGCTATTGCGGGCGTCTGGGGAATAGTGCAACCCGTAATTTTGCGGATAAGGTGGAAGACTTTATTCCAGAATGATTCTGGAGCATTCCCACCATATGTGGAGCATGGTACTGAGACCTTGACAGCCTCTGAAGCACAAGGGAGAAGAGGATGGAAACATACGTGCCAATCTACTCGGGACTAGGTACCATCTCCTTATAAGTTTTTTTGTTTGATTCTAATAGTGAGGCATTAAAAATTCCCTTGGTTGATCTAGAATAGGAATAATGCCAGTCTTCCACATCCCAGGTGGTCAGGAGATCCCTTTCCTAGGCCACCATACATGGTAATTTGTTAGGATTCGTAGCAAGTGACTCATAGATTATAGAGATCCCTCCCCTCAGCTCCATGGCCTGACCGCACCAACATTTGTATTGCGTGAACCCCGAGAGATTAGGTTTGTTTGACCATATGGAATGAATAAAGCGGGAAATCTGGTGGAACCTAAACCTTTCAGTAGGGGGGAGCTCCTTCTCCTTCTCAAAGTGTTTAACCACTTAACGACCGCTCACTGTATATGTACGTCGGCAGAATGGCACCGACAGGCACAATCACGTACAGTGTACGTGATTGCCTTTGTACAGTTGGGGGGTCCGATCGGACCCCCCTCCTATACAGTGAGCAGTTGGTATTCGTTGGGGAGCGATCCGAGATGAGGGGGCGGCCATTCGATTCCGCCACCCCCCCGCGATGGCTCCCGTCGAATGAAAATCCTCCCTCTGCTGTGTAATGTTTACACAGGCAGAGGAAGCAGGAGGAAGTGACGTCATCTCTCATGCGGCGCTCACATATACCGAGTGCCGTACAGGAGAAGACACACAGGTCAGTACACTAACACTACACTGACACCAGGACACATAGGCACACAAATCGCCCCCCCAGGCCCCCCCAGATCACCCCCCAGCCCCCAGTCACAGTGTCACTGATTGCAGTGACCATTTATTTACTGATCACTGCAATCAGTGACATTTGTGACTGTAAAAGTGTCACTAAAAATAGTTTTAGGTCCAGTGTAGCCCCCTAACCCCCCCTAATAAAGGTTTAACCCCCTGATCAACCCCCAGATAACCCTTTCACCCCCTAGCACCGCCGTCGCTAAGCGATCATTTTTCTGATCGCTGTCTTAGCGTCGGTGATGCAGATCGGTAGGCAGTAATTATTTTTAGGTTTGCCACAGGTTTTTATAGCGTCGGGTACCCCCATAAATTATCTAATAAAGGTTTAACCCCCTTGATCGCCCCCCAGGTAACCCTTTCATCCCCTATCACCACTGTCGCTAAGCGATCGTTTTTCTGATCGCTGTCTTAGTGTCGGTGATGCAGATCGGTAGCCAGTAATTTTTTTTAGGTTCGCCGCAGGTTTTTATAGCGTCAGGTACTACCATAAATTATCTAATAAAGGTTTAACCCCCTTGATCGCCCCCCCAGGTAACCCTTTCACCCCCTATCACCACTGTCGCTAAGCGATCATTTTTCTGATCGCTGTCTTAGCGTCGGTGATGCAGATCGGTAGCCAGTAATATTTTTAGGTTCGCCGCAGGTTTTTATAGCGTCGGGTACCAACATATATTATCTAATAAAGGTTTTAACCCCCTAATTGCCCCTAGTTAACCCTTTCACCAGTGATCACCATATAAGTGTTACGGGTGACGCTGGTTAGTTAGTTTGCTTTTTATAGTGTCAGGGCACCCGCCGTATATATAACCCAATAAAGGTTTAACCCCCTGATCGCCTGGCGGGTGATATCAATTAGGTTTTAGCATCAGAGAGGGTCTGTGTCACACCCCAGGCAGCGTCAGGTTAGTGCCAGTAACGCTAACACCCACGCGTGAAGCATACACCCCCCTTAGTGGTATAGTATCTGATCAGATCAATATCTGATCTGATCAGATCTATACTAGCGTCCCCAGCAGTTTAGGGTTCCCAAAAACGCAGTGTTAGCGGGATCGGCCCAGATACCTGCTAGCACCTGCGTTTTGCCCCTCGGTCCAGCCCAGGCCACCCAAGTGCAGTATCGATCGATCACTGTCACTTACAAAACACAACACACATAACTGCAGCGTTCGCAGAGACAGGCCTGATCCCTGCGACTCCAGTGCTGTAGGAGGTGATTTCACCACCACAGTTAAAAAAAGAGCATATATGCCGAAGCATTGGGGCAGCAGGGGCGGAGGAGCGATTTTGCTCCTAATGCCCCATACATACGGTCGAAATTCCGACGGAGGCTTGCCCGTGGAAAAGTCCGACCATGTGTGTACGGCATAACTTTTTTTGCGGGAGGATGCCCCCATGCTTCGGCATATATAAATGGTGCATGTATGCCCATCATTAGAAGTGGGTGGATGAAGGGCGGTATTCTAATGGTGGGCATACCCACCGATCAATCTCTTTTTTCGTTCAGCCAACTGGCTGCATGAAAAAAAAAGATTACAATACATGTCCAACAAGGACCAGCAACGTACTGGTATGTTGCTGGACTTTCAATGTTTATACCAGAATGATGCCTGCGGGTTTAGGTATCATCTTGGTATCATTCTTTTCAGCCAGCGGCCGGCTTTCATGTAAAAGCAATCCTAGTGGCTAATTAGCCTCTGGACTGCTTTTACAAGCAGTGGGATGGAATGTCCCCCCCCGGATATAAAAAGCGCCATTGGGAAATTGGGAAAGCATTTTATCACACCGATCTTGGTGTGGTCAGATGCTTTGAGGGCAGAGGAAAGATCTAGGGTCTAGAAGACCCCAGTTTTTTCAAAAAAAGAGTACCTGTCACTACCTATTGCTATCATAGGGGATATTTACATTCCCTGAGATAACAATAAAAATGATAAAAAAAAAAAAAAATATGGAAGGAACAATTTAAAAATAAAATAAAAAAGCAAAATTAATAATAAAAAAAAAAAAAAAACACCCCTGTCCTGCCCTGCTCTTGCCCAATGGTGAACGCAAGCGTCGGTCTGGCGTCATATGTAAACAGCAATTGCACAATGCATGTGAGGTATCACCGCGAAGGTCAGATCGAGGGCAGTAATTTTAGCAGTAGACCTCCTCTGTAAATCTAAGGGTGTAACCTGTAAAGGTTTTTAAAGGCTTTTAAAAATGTATGTAGTTTGTCGCCAATGCGCGTTTGTGAAAAATTTTAAAGCATGTCATGTTTGGTATCTATGTACTCGGCCTAAGATCATCTTTTTTATTTCATCAAACATTTGGGCAATATAGTGTGTTTTAGTGCATTAAAATTAAAAAAAGTGTATTTTTTCCCCAAAAAATGTGTTTGAAAAATCACTGCGCAAATACTGTGTAGAAAACAAAAATGCAACACCCACTATTTTAATCTGTAGGGCCTTTGCTTTAAAAATATATATAATGTTTGGGGGTTCAACATAATCTTCTTGCAAAAAAAAGAAATGTTTTCATGTAAACAAAAAGTGTCAAAAAGGGCTTTGTCTTCAAGTGGTTAGAAGAGTGGATGTTAGCTTCCTAATGTTGTGTATAAAATGCCAGAACAGTTCAAAACCCCCCCAAATGACCCCATTTTGGAAAGTAGACACCCCAAGCTATATACTGAGAGGCATGTCAAGTCCATGGAATATTTAATATGTTGACACAAGTTGCGGAAAAAATAAAATATTTTTTTTTTGCACAAAGTTGTCACTAAATGATATATTGCTCAAACATGCCATGGGCATATGTGGAATTACACCCCAAAATACATTTTGTTGCTTCTCCTGAGTACGGGGATACCACATGTGTGAGACTTTTTGGGAGCCTAGCCGCGTACGGGACCCCAAAAACCAAGCACCGCCTTCAGGCTTTCTAAGGGTGTAAATTTTGGATTTCACTTCTCACAGTTTCGGAGGCCATGGAATGCCCAGATGGCACAAACCCCCCCAAATGACCCCATTTTGGAAAGTAGACACCCCAAGCTATTTGCTGAGAGGTATTGTGAGTATTTTGCAGATCTCGCTTTTTGTCACAAAGTTTTGAAAATTAAAAAAAAAAAAAAAATTTTCTTTCTTCATTTTCAAAAACAAAATGAGAGCTGTAAAATACTCACCATGCCTCTCAGCAAATAGCTTGGGGTGTCTACTTTCCAAAATGGGGTCATTTGGGGGGGTTTGTGCTATTTTGGCATTTTATGGCCTTCGAAACTGTGATAGGTAGTGAGGAGTGAAATCAAAAATTTGTGCCTAGAAATCCTGAAGGGGGTGCTTGGTTTTCGGGGTCCCGTACGCGGCTAGGCTCCTAAAAAGTCCCACAAATGTGGTATTCCCATACTCAGGAGAAGCAGAAAAATGTATTTTGGGGTGTAATTCCACATATAACCATGGCATGTGTGAGCAATATATCATTTAGTGACAACTTTTTGTATTTTTTTTTTTGTCATTATTCAATCACTTGGGACAAAAAAAAAATATTTAATGGGCTCAACAAGCCTCTCAGCAATTTCCTTGGGGTGTCTACTTTCTAAAATGGGGTCATTTGGGGGGGGTTTTGTGCTATTTTGGCATTTTATGGCCTTCAAAACTGTGATAGGTAGTGAGGAGTGAAATCAAAAATTTGCGCCCTTAGAAATCCTGAAGGCGGTGCTTGGTTTCCGGGGGCCCGTACGCGGCTAGGCTCCCAAAAAGTCCCACACATGTGGTATCCCCGTACTCAGGAGAAGCAGAAAAATGTATTTTGGGGTGCAATTCCACATATAACCATGGCATGTGTGAGCAATATATCATTTAGTGACAACTTTTTGTAATTTTTTTTTGTCATTATTCAATCACTTGAGACAAAAAAAAAATATTCAATGGGCTCAACATGCCTCTCAGCAATTTCCTTGGGATGTCTACTTTCCAAAATGGGGTCATTTGGGGGGGTTTTGTACTGCCCTGGCATTTTAGCACCTCAAGAAATGAGATAGGCAGTCATAAACTAAAAGCTGTGTAAATTTCAGAAAATGTACCCTAGTTTGTAGACGCTATAACTTTTGCGCAAACCAATAAATATACGCTTATTGACATTTTTTTTACTAAAGACATGTGGCTGAGTACATTTTGGCCTAAATGTATGACTAAAATTGAGTTTATTCGATTTTTCTTATAACAAAAAGTAGAAAATATCATTTTTTTTCAAAATTTTCGGTCTATTTCCATTTATATCGCAAAAAATAAAAATCGTAGAGGCAATCAAATACCATTAAAAGAAAGCTCTATTTGTGGGAAGAAAAGGACTCAAATTTCGTTTGGTTACAACATTGCATGTCCGCACAATTTACAGTTAAAGCAGCGCAGTGCAAAATTCTGAAATCACCTCTGGTCCTTTAGCTACAAAATGGTCCCAGGCTTAAGTGGTTAAGAGGTAGGGGGCCCAGACAGGAGAAGAAATGTCTGATGCGATACACCCCCTTGTCCAGCCACCATTTGAAGGCTCTGATGTCCATTCCAGGTTGGAATAAAGGAATATGAAATAAATGAGCCAGTGGTTTGTACTCTGAAACCAGGGAGGGGAGCTTCCTCAGTGTGTCCCACAGGGAGAGTGAGTATGATAGGGTCGGAGCAAGAATGGGAGCAGTGTTGCCAACCGTACATAGATTTACGTACGGCACGTGAATTTAACCCCTTTTTCGGGGTGTACGTTAATGTCCGCTATGGGCACCGGCGCCCATAAAAAAGATGGCCACGAACCGGCCATACAACTGTAAGGGGGCATCCTGCAGACTCTGATGTAAGTGGGAACTCTGTGCTGGCTGGGTTATAGTAACCTAACCTTCATGTAAATTGAGAAATATGTTTTTTTACTTTTGTTTAACTTAAACACATTTATAGTAGCATTAGCTGTGTGTTTATAGTTGAAATATTGATATTTGCACTGTTTAGCACTAAAAACAGTAATTTTAGGTACTTTTTTTGCAGCGTCAGTAAAAAATGCGGCTCTGCTAGTAATCTTCATTATTTTTGCCAGTAAGAAATTGGTGCCGTTCAGAAATTTTGGCATCCTTGCCAGTAAATTTCACTTCAGGGGGTTGGCAACACTGAATGGGACGTCTGCTTTTGGGTGGGCACCATAACAAGAAATCTAGGGTGAATTTAGGCAATGCTTGTCGTTCTATGGCCATCCAATCAGGTTTTTCAACTTTCAGGTGAATGGTAGATAATTGGGCCAGCCGTGCAGCTTGGATGTACCATAGAAGATTCGGAAGGCCTAATCCCCCTTGAGAGGGAAAGTTAAAAAGATTGCGGTGGGAGAGACGGGGATCTTTCTTATTCCATACAAATTTAGTGACTTTACCCTGAAACGCTTTCAAGTGGTCCCTCCTAATATGGATAGGAAGGGAACGAAATAGGTACAACAATCTGGGTAGTAAAGTCATCTTGACTGAGTTAATCCTACCTGTCCAAGATATGTCATGTGATTCCCAGCTCCTGAGATCCGCCTCCAGTTTCTGATACATAGGGGGGTAATTTGCTTGATAAAGATTTTCTATTTTTGCCATTATATTAAGCCCCAAGTATTTAATGGAGGTGTCACTCCATTCAAATTGATAAGTATTCTGGAGAAGGGAAACCAATGAGCTAGGAAGAGACACGTTCAAAGCTTGGGACTTGGACATATTAACAGGCAGGCCCAAGATCGCAGCAAACTTATTTAATAATGCACAAATCGTATGGCGAGAGGAGACCGGGGAGGTCACAAATAGCAGCAAATCATCTGCAAATAGGGCGCATTTATGTGTTGTTTGACCGCATTGAACACCCTTGATATCCGGATGATCACGAATTGCTATTGCCAGAGACTCGATCGTCATGGCGAATATCAAGGGGGAGCGAGGACAACCCTGACGAGTGCCCCTGGCTATTGATATTGGGTCTGAGTACAAAGCCCCCAAAATCCCTACAAAGTTCGGACCAAATCCCCAGCGCCTCAGAACCAAGAAGAGATATGGCCACGACACAGAATCGAAGGCCTTCTTGAGGTCCAACGATAGTAACATGCCCTCTTGTCTGTGTCCCCCCGCCCAGTTTGATTGTAAAACTGAGATAAGGTCCACCGCCCTTCTCACCTGGTCGGGTCCCTGTCTGTTGGGTATAAAACCAACCTGATCCTTGTGGACATATATGCCTATAAAAGACGCTAAACGGCTTGCTAGAACTTTTTTTTTTTTAAATCAAAAGGTTTTTATTGCTCACAAAAAAATACAAGGTACAAAAACATGTAGCATGTTATATCCTTTACAATTAGCAAGATACGTTTTTGACACTCCTTGGTCAAATCAAAAATCACATACATTACTCAATCCGCTCAGAATTTCAAATAGCATACGGTGAACTGTACACAACCCATCAGTCTATCTCCCCTAACACCCGCCCACCTGTTGCCAGTGGGAGCATGCTACACACCTCCCACCAGCCTCATCCTCACCAATTCCAAGGGGCTTAAACCCGGTACAGCAAGCCATGCATCCCAGAGCCTATCAAACTTTCCTGCATAGCTCATGTGCTGGTATATGTATTTCTCCATCAAAAGCATTTTACCCATCTGTTGTATCCACAGTTTGACCGTGGGCGGCTCCTCAGACTTCCACAGTAGTAGAATAGTTTTTCTCGCCTGGAACAATGCCCTAGTAAATGCCATTCGAGTCACCTCCTCCGGGATCTCCCCCTCCAGTATTCCTAGCAAGCAACATAAGGGGTCTGAAGGAACGTTGGTCTGGAACACCAAATTAAGCGTAGCCAGGACCTCCGTCCAATATCTATGGAGTTTGGGGCAACGCCAGAGGAGGTGAATCAGATCCCCAGGCACCACCCTACACCTACCGCATAGCGGATTGGGCAATCTTCCCATCTTAAAGAGTTTTACCGGTGTAAAATGTTCTCTCAGTAGTATATATAGTTGGGATACCTTTTGTGCCACATTAAGCGAGCAGGCGTTGACCACCTGCATTGCCTCCTCCCAGAGCTCCCCCTCTATAGGACCAACATCAGCCTCCCACTGGCTCACCACTTTCATGGGGTCTCACAAGCGTCCTGCAGCATGTGAAAGACAGGGGTGGGGGACTGAACCCACTCCACTGCATCTCCCTGAGCCCCGACAGCATGTCGCAACTGCAGGTAGTAAAACAACATATTAGACGGGAGCGCATATCTCGATTGAAGTACATGAAACGGAAGTAAGGCCCCGTTATGAAACACTTGTCTCAGGTGTGTTATACCTAATGATCGCCACTTAGGGCCCTGCCGAAGTTTGGCCAGTTCAATGTAAGTGCCGTTCCCACATAGCGGGCTGTACTTAGTGAACCCCGTGACATTCTGAAGTTGTTTGGCTTTATTCCACACCTTCTGAAGGAGTGAATAAGTGGGCATCTTTTTAATAGATTTCTGAAACCGTTGAGCTTCCAGCCCCTCCGGTACCGTGTCGGCCCCCGAGCCAAGCAGCATTAGCCTAGCCGAGGAGCCCACAGGAGCCGGGGCCATGGCACCTATCAGGTGCTGTAGTTGCGCTGCCAGATTATATATCCAAGGGTTGGGGAGGGCAAGGCCCCCTCCCTCCTTTGGTCGCTGTAGTTGTTCCAATTTAATCCGGGGGGGTTTGGTGTGCCACAATAATTGTCTAAAGAGGGAGTTGACGACCCTGAAGATTTTAAGCGTGATAACAACAGGAGCATTGTGTAGCAGGTACAGCAGCTGGGGCATTAGTATCATTTTAATAAGGTTAGTCTTGCCGGCCAGGGACATCCGCAGTCTGTTCCATATCTGTATTTTATCCGCTTGCTAGAACTTTAGTTACAATTTTCATGTCATTGTTAATCAAAGAGATAGGCCTATAATTTTCTATAAGACTAGCGTCCTTGCCGGGCTTGGGAATCACCGATATATAGGCCATATTGAGCTGACTGCCAATAGGGGTGCCCTTCATCAGTGAGTTAAAGAATGTAGTGAGATATGGGGTCAATGTGTCAGCGAATGTTTTGTAATAAGGCGTTGAAAACCGATCAGGCCCCTGGGGCTGTTTTCCCCTTTAGATGTATGATGACTTCCACCACCTCCTCCAATGAAACGGGGGCCTCCATCTCTGCCCTATGGCTATCCAATATCTTTGGTATTTCCAGGGCTGACAGAAATTCGTCCACCCGCTTGGGGTTTATGTGTTTGTCTGCCTTATAGAGATCCTTGTAAAAATCCTGAAAGGCTTTCATAATGCGTTGTGGGTTTAGGGAAAGGGTGCCGTCTACCTGTCTGATTTTGGGCAATTAGTTTGAAAAAAATCTGGGGGATAATTTTGAAGAAAGCATGGGACTTATTTTGTCACGTTTTTGGTAAAATTTAGCCCCAGTCCATCTGATGGATTTCTCGGCCTGTACTGTGAAGGCCAGATTCAGGACCGTACAAGCAGCGTCTAGCATATGCCCAGGGACTTTGGTAGGGTGCTTTTTATGTCGCTTATGCAGGTCACAGAACTGCCTCTCCAGTCTTTCTATGTCTCCCAACCTTTCCCTTTTCCGTTGGGCCGCTATTTGTATCAGTTTACCCCTGATAGTCACTTTGTAAGCTACCCAGAGAGTCTCGGCAGAAAAACCCTCCACGTCATTGAGACGGAAGTATTCCTGCAGAGCTCCCTGTATTTCAGAAACCCAGATGGGGTCATTCAGAATGGGCTGATTGAGAGTCCAATGGGAGGTACGTTGTCTAGGAGCGTCTCTGCGCAGCGTTAAGAGGACCATGGAGTGATCTGACCAAGTCACATCTAAGATTTTAGATGAGAGGGCTGACGGGATGTGGCGAGTGGAGAGAAGGATGTGGTCAATGCAGGATTGGTGTGGATTTGAAAAATGGGTATAATCCCGGGTAGACGGGTTAAATTCCCTCCAAATATGTGTTAGATGGGACTGGAAGATCAGTCGGGCAATTTGGACACTAGCTTTACTGGGCTTAATTAGTCTTGCCTGGATGGGTTTGGACTTGACAATGCCTGAGTCAAAAGCTATGTTAGAGTCACCCCCCATAACTGTGATTCCTTCTATCAGTGGGTTTAAGGTGTTGAGCATTCTCTGGAAGAATTTCGTCTGACCTCTGTTGGGGGCATAATAAGATATAAATGTATAAAGCTGATTGTCAATTGTGCCTTTAACGAGGAGAAATCTCCCCTCCGGATCCCTATATTCCAACTGGGAAGAGACCTTGCAGTTTTTCGAAAAAAATCTTCGGCATTGGCCAAGAAAAACAGGGGAAAATGAGCAGGGAGGAATGAGGGTGTTTATAGCACCGGAAAATGAAACTCCAGCAAAAGGAGCACATCAATGTGACGAGAATGATAAGCCTGAAAGGCCTTCCTTCTCTTTATGGGCGAGTTAAGTCCCTGAGTGTTATGGGAGATTATATGCTCGGGGGACGAGGTGGTGTTGTCAGTAGCCATGGAGACTAAGGAAAAGAATGCAATCCAACCCACAGTCACTTACCCCATCCTGGGAAGGAGAGTGGGGATAACGGATCTCATGTTGAACTTGTAGAGTATCCAAGGACACCTGGCAGGGGATAAACACCGGTAGGAAGGCTGAAAAAGAAAATAGGTTAGCTAGAAAGAAAAGGAAAATGAAGAGACATGTCAACAACTTCTTGGAGAACGTCAAGCCTATGACAGGCCCAGATTGAGGGGAGAAGAGGGTCTTCCTTCCCACAATCAGAACAAAATCCTTTATATAGCCCGTAAACAGGGCTATAGATCTACCACCCAACAAAGGGAAATTCCTGTCTGGGAGGAAGAGTGAGGCGCAAGGCAACAGCCCCAGCCCTATACAGCATTAAAACAACTTTGCAACATACAATAATGCGGTAGCGGCTAACAGGCTCCCATCATGGTGATATAGAATAAAATGTCCAACTGTGGAGAACACTTCTAGGGGGGGTGATACGTAGTGGTTGGGACAAAAATTAGACACTCCAATGTCAACGAGGATGAGGGGTCATAGGCCCCAAAACAACTTATTAAAGTTAAAGCAGTAGGTGGAAAATCTTATCCTAATTCAGGTCAAATTCTCAGGCGATGCTCCTAGCCTCAACATAACAGAGGTGGGAGAAAAGCAAAACAGTCTAAAAGGAAAAAAGTCTTCACCAGGGGTGGCTAAGAGTTGCTGAATCAGGGGGTTAAATTATGCTTGACTCTCTTGGGCTTGGCCTTTCCCCACAGCGGAGAAGTTGGGCATTGGGGCATGGGGCGTTTGGCAGAGCCTTGTTGAATGTTGGATGTGTCCATCTACAGATCCTGTGAGATGAGTTCGAGATCCAGAAGTAAGCGTTCTCCTTCAGGGAAGCTGTGGATTGCATGCTGTTTGCCCTTGTAGGAGAATTTCAGAGCAAACGGGAATGCCCTGCGGTATTTAATTTCTTTCTTGGTGAGAACCGCAAGGAGGGGTTTCAAAGCTCTCCTCTTTTTATTGGTAAAAGGGGAGATATCAGCAAAAATCTGGACCTCTTGACCCTGAAACTGGATGCGGTCCTGCTGGCGGGAACGTTTCATCACTTCCTCCTTAATGGAGTAGTAGTGTGGCTTCACTACAATGTCTCTCGGGTGCCATTTTTCCTGGGAGGGCCCAAAGATCTATGGGCTCTGTCCAGCTCCAGCTTATGAGATGGGACAGAGGGAATCAGGCTTTTAATAACTTCCTGTATCACAGACAGGACATCAGTAATTGATTCAGGAATCCCTCTGATCCTAAAATTGTCCCTCCTTGAACGATTCTCAAGATCGTCAATATGGGCCTGGGCTGCTTGTAGCTGCTCCTGCAGAAAGTGTAAATGATCCGTATTCTGGTTGGCTCTGGAGATAGTAATGTCCAGCTTATGTTCTATATGCTCAATTCTGCCCCCCAGGTTCTGGAAATCTGATCTTATTTCCCCTGTGATCCTGTCAGCATTCTGAGTCAGTCCTCTATCAAGCATTTCAGAGATTTTGGAGAAAAGTTCTGAAACATTAAAAGTGACATTAAGAGCTTGCACAGACTGATTTGTAACAGAGTCTGGATGAATAGGGGAGGCTGCAGAGGACATCCCATAGGGCCCTATGGTGCGCTCTAACAGGGAAGCAGTAGAGGCTTGTGAGGGGGTTTCTCCTTATTGCCATCAAGGGGGTGTAAGGGAGGGTGGCCGGTTTCAGCACTCGCCTGGCTGTGATGGAGGAGTCCTCTGCAGTCTGGTCTCGTGGCTGTGCTGCGGCTGCCATCTTGGGGATGTCCCGGTCGTCTGCGGACTCAAACTGGGGTTCCAGCGCTCTCCTGGCTTGTCTGCCCAGCATGTACCGGACCGCTATGAGGACTTATCCCATTGTTAAAGGGGTCTTCCAGATTCCGATAAGCCCCCCGCCCGCAGACCCCCACAACTACCAGGCAAGGGTTGTCGGGATGAGGCCCTTGTTCCCATCAACATGGGGACATGGTGCTTTGAGGGGGTCACAGACGCCCAAAGCATCCTCCCCATGTTGAGGGCATGTGGCCTGGTACAGTTCAGGAGGGGGGGCGCTCTCTCATCCCCCCTCTTTTCCTGCGGCCCTTTTTTATTTGGCACGGAATTCCCCTTAAAATCTATACCAGACCTGAAGGGTCTGGTATGGATATTTGGGGGGAACCCCATGTCATTTTTTTTTAAATTTGACACAGGGTTCCCCTTAATATCCATACCAGACCTGAAGGGCCTGGTAATTGAATTTGGGGGGACCCCCACGCATTTATTTTTTATCAATGACTTTCAATGACTTTTCTCTGCATTGCCGGGAGCCGACAATTCATTATAGCCGCGAGTACTTTTAAATTACTTTTTTTCCTTCAGAAATTACATTTTGTGCAGGGACAGTTCTAAGCATGGGAAACAAGCGCTACTTTACAGGCATACTATACACACCCCCTAGGTACAAAATTTTAAGAAATATTTCACTTTTAATGTTTCACTTTAAGCATTATTAAAATCACTGCTCCCGAAAAAACATCAGTTTTTAAAACTTTTTTTTTGCATTGATACATGTCCCCTGGGGCATGTCCCCTGGGGCAGGACTACATATAAAAAACTCTTAAGGACTCCATTCCCAGCCGTTGTCAAAGCTCTGAATACTAAACTTAAATTGGGTCTAAAAGCAAGTTTACTCACTAAAAAAGTAAAAAAGAGCATGATTTCCTTAGGGTAGAGGAACTTACTATTCCTACCTTTTATATTATACCAAAATTACACAAATCCCTAACCCGGCCACCTGGAAAATGTAAGAGACACCAGGGATGTCCTGGTGAAACGTTTACATCTTACCCTACCAGAGGATGCTCTTCTGGTGGGGATTGATGTTGAGAGTTTGTATACTTCAATCCCCCACCACTGGGGTATTGCAGCTGTGGTGCATTTCTTGGAATGTGAGTATCCACTAATGGGGGCAAATAATGAATTTGTAGTAGAACTGCTAGAATTCATGCTCAACAATAACTATTTTCAGTTCCTAGGAAAATACTATCACCAGCTAAGGGGCTCCTGCATGGGGGCCCCGTGGGCCCCATCTTATGCGTGCCTCCACCAGGGCCTCTGGGAGGAGGAGGTGGTGTTTAAATCCTCAATGTACCTCAGCCACTGTCACCTGTGGCTGAGGTACATTGATGATGTCCTCATGATCTGGAGGGGTACAGTCGAACAACTTATGGACTTTTTGTCACAACTTAATATTAACAATATAAATATCCGACTGACCTATTCATATCATGGGGAAACACTTCCTTTCCTGGATCTGCAACTAACCAAGGCCAACAATGGGATAGTGACGCAAACTTACCGTAAAGAGACAGCAGCGAACACCCTGTTGCTGGCCCAGAGTCACCACCCAAAATCACTCATTGATGGAATACCAACCGGACAGTTCCTCAGAATCAGGAGGAACTGCTCTGAAACCAACACTTTTTAGAAGAAACATAATATATTTTTTAAATGCTTCAGGAAGAGGGGATACTCCCATCAACCCCTCAAAAAAGCTAAACTAAGAGCCCTGAGATGTGAACGTGAATGCCTTCTAAAAACAGGTAAAAAAGCACAGAGTAGCCAAGATGTTTTTCCAAGAATTACCACTAAATATGGGTCTCACTGGACCCAGGTTGGTGACATTCTGGAAAAACACTGGCACATTTTGAAGTCTACTCCCCTGATTGCCGACACGGTTGGCCCTAGACCCCCGTTGACGGCTAGAAGGGCACATAATCTAAATGATGCACTGGTCCACTCAGAATATAAGAGGACCCAAACTAAGAACTGGCTTGCAAACTCTAGACCCCTAGTAGGTATGCATGCCTGCAGGCATTGCAATATATGTAAATATGTGCATAAAACCAACATTTTAGCCAATTCTTGCTGAGGTAAAGAGTACAAAATAAAACGGTTTATAAACTGTTCGACAACGAGAGTCATCTACATGCTTACTTGTCCATGTAACAAAATTAATGTCGGTAAAACTAAACGAGAACTCCACATCAGAATTGGCGAACACAACGGTAGCATTAAAAAGGACAATGACTGCCCTATTTCTTTGCCCTTTGCTTAATTTCATGATGGTGACCCTAGGGGGTTAAAGGTAAAAGGGATCTATGTTAACTGCCTCCTAGGAGAGGTGATTTTGACACTATTCTCTTACAGAAAGAGAAAATGTGGATTTATTATTTAAATTCTATGACACCATTAGGCTTAAACATTGAGTGCAATTTACAACCTTTTCTAGAAAAATAATGTCTATGAATTGATCAGGGAATTGGGATATGTGATAATTGATTTTCTGTTTTTTGGTTTTCATGTCCTAATGTTACCTCCGATACACGTGTATGTGTTTACGTCGGCTGCAATACATAAGCCTGTGCACTCAGTGATCTTCATGCTGAATGTTAAGTGAGGAAGGATGTGTGGATGACACCCGGTGGCCAGTTACAGATGTTGCAATCTAAAAACATATGGCTATTTAAACCCACCTGGCCAACTCCTCCTAGCTCTGAGGAAACTAGCAGTGATTTGCTAGTGAAACGCATCAGCGTGACATCAGCACGTCGAACGGGGGGTCGTTCGATTGCTGCACAAGCGAAGCACGGTGTTGGTGACTGAACGGCGGCTTCTTGTACTCCGTTCGCAACCACCAGTCTGTGTGAACAGCAGCTCATACATAGCAGGAAGCCCTCTAGGTGTCTGGATTCCGGTATATACCGAGCACGGCTCAAACCCGGATCAATGGGTAGAGGTGCATGGAAGCGGTGGACACATAGGATCTGGTGAGAGTATCTCTATCCATTTATGCAACAGCATTGGTGTTTTATTTCCCATGTTGCCTCCCCTTTCTGCACCTGATTGGAGATGTATCTGTGCCACGAGTGTATTGAGTGACTTTGTGCTAAGTCCATTCTTCAAGCATCAGCAAAACCACCCCCTCTGCTTTTACAAGGTGGAACCTGTCCATAAAAAATTTCGAATAAGGGACTCATTATCATCCCGTTGTGGACAGTTATTCAACACCTTACACATGATCCCAGGACAGCTATGCACTAATTAATTTGCTCCACACCATTCACATTCAAATGAGCAACCTGACCCAATAACTCTAATAGTTACTAGAAGCTGTGTTTGCTATAATCCCGATCCAATCAAGGAAGGAGTTCTTTATATACCATTTGCTTTTCTATAGCTAACTATTGGTCAGAATGAGTGCATGAATGTGGTTATATGTGTGATGCATGCGCAGCTGCGAACTCCCCCTTTTAATCAATGACAACATTGTCTTTTTCAACTTGTCTGTGGGCTATTTAATCCGTCTCTTTTCTAATTAAATTGTTATGTGTATTTTTTTCTATTTAATAAATCAATTAAATCAATCATAGTGTCTTATGTTTGGCCCTCTTGGGAGAACTTTCTTTCCCCTTTTTTTGTTGTATGCGATTTTAGGGTCCCTAGGACTGCATCTTCTGGTTATCCACCTAGATGAAAGATTGATCAATTTTTGTAAATTAGAGCTTAACCACTTCAGCCCTGGACCATTTGGCTGCCAAATGACCGGGCGACTTTTTGTGATTCAGCACTGCGTTGCTTTAACTGACAATTGCGCGGTCGTGCGACGTGGCTCCCAAACAAAATTGAATAAATTTTTTTCCCACAAATAGAGATTTATTTTGGTGGTATTTGATCACCTCTGCGGTTTTTATTTTTTGCGCTAAAAACAAAAAAAAGAGCGACGATATTCAAAATTCTATATTTTTTACTTTTTGCTATAATAAATATCCCCAAAAAATATATAAAAAAACTAATTTTTTCCTCAGTTTAGGCCAATACGTACTCTTCTACATATTTTTGGTAAAAAAATCGCAATACGCGTTTATTGATTGGTTTGCGCAAAAGTTATAGCATCTACAAGATAGGGGATAGTTTTATGGCATTTTTATTAATAGTTTGTTTTTTAACTTGTAATGGCGGCGATCAGCGATTTTTATCGTGACTGCGACATTATGGGGACACATCGGACACTTTTGGTGCTATTTTGAGACCATTCACATTTATACAGCGATCAGTGCTATAAAAATGCATTGATTACTGTGTAAATGTGGCTGGCAGTGAAGGAGTTAACCACTAGGGGGCTAGGAAGGGATTAAGTGTGTCCTAGGGAGTGATTCTAACTGTTAGGAGGAGTGGCTATGAGTGACACGTTACTGATCGCTGCTCCAGATGAGAGGGAGCATATGAGCAGTGACAGTGTCACCAGGCAGAACAGGGAGATGCTTGTTTACACTTGCCTCTCCCCATTCTGCAGCTCTGTGACCCGATTGCGGGACACCGGCAGACATCGAGTCCGCGAGTCCGCGCACGGCGGCAAATTCAAAGTGACGTAAATATACATTGATTTGCCTGTCCGTGCCATTCTGTCAACGTATATAGTCGTGAGCCGGTCCTTAAGTGGTTAATTTATTGTATTTAACGGTTGATCCAGGCATCCAATTATTTTCTACCCACAACTACTGTAATTACTGAACTTCCGGGACTGTAAGTCACAGTTACATCTCTTGAACAGTCAAGAAGAGGGTTGATCGCTTGTTTTCTTCCCTTCCTTCCATTAATAGAAGGTTTTGTATTCTTTTCAAAAAATAAAAGACCTTCTGTGATTGGACAATGGGAGATCCTGATGTTCATCTGCTGCTCCTTTTCTCTTGGCTAATCACATGGTTTTTTTTTTGGAATGCAGAAATTTACACTTCAAGAAGCTCAGTAATAACAGTATTTGCAGGAATGAATGATGTATGAGCTTATGTTGCAGCATAAGCATAAGTTATGGTAAATGTCAAAAAAATTTTTTTCCCAGAGTTTCACATTAAGCCAGTGCCTGGGATCCTTTTTTGAGTTCCCTGTGCTGCAGTTAACAACCACCATCCCAGTATAAACACGTTACATGAACACAGCCTTTGCAGTTTTGCAACTATTTTAAATTTAAAGATTCAAATCACCCATCAATAAAATATCAGTTGTCCTGTGATTTGAGTTACCTTGCCTCCCATCTATCCTCTAGTTCTCATGCCAACCTAGGGGTTTTTCAATATTCTTCTTGTTCCACTCTACACAATATAAACAAAGAAGAAAATCCAACAGGGAATGTAAAATTCTCACACAGGCTTTGTAACCTGATGTTGAAATCAATTTATAGCATCTACAGAACTCCTGCAACTTGGTGCTTTAATAAAAGGAAGTTGGAGGGGTGGGGGGGGGTGGCCGGTGAGCAAAGGAGATGGCCGCTTAGAGAAATAGCTCTGCACAGCAGCGACCCATCGGAGCTTACAGCAACTTCCAGGAGCAAAGCACAGCGGCGAAAATACCCGCAGGAGTGTCGGGGGCCTGTTCCTGTTGTGTTCGCAAGAGAAAGGGACAAGGCAGACCAGGGAAGATGACAGTCTTCTTCCACCCACTGCGCCAACTCCATTGCCAAGATGGCGCCGGCGGCTCCCCGGGCTCACGATCCAGCCAATCCTCACAGGACGGGGTATTATGGGGGAGCTCCAAAAACAAACTGGGCACCTACAATCACCGCAGTAACCCCCCATAAATTCCTCTTCCACTTCAGCAAGCCCAGCTAAAGCCAAGCAGAAGATGACTTCGCCATGTGGCTCTCCTCTGGAGGTGAGTGAATATTGTAACTCTATGGATGACACTAGGGAGCTTCGGGACTCTATTGCCTTATTCCCTACATGTAATCAACCAGTATTAGACACAACGCTGAAAGACATGTTAGTATCCCTCAGAAGAAATATTCATGCTGATATTATGTTCATGATGCAGCAGTTTAAATCTAAAATCTCTGAAGTAGGAGACAGAGTCACACACATTGAATCCAAGATGGGGAAATTTTTGGACACATTTAATGATTCAGTAGATGCTCACATTCAACGGGAGGATGATATGGAATGGATGAAAAACAAAATAGCAGACTGGGAAGACCGCTCAAGACAGAATAACGTGAAAATAAGAGGGATTCCAGAATCGGTTAGGCCTCCTTATTTGCAAGCCTATTTTGTAAATGTGCTTAAAGAGGCAATCCCTAATCTGTCATTAGAGGAACTGATCATAGACCAGATACATAGGTTGCCTAAGCCCAAACATATCCCAGATGCCTTACCCAGAGATACCATTGCACGCAATAATTTTTTTCACGTAAAGAAAAAATTGCTCAGGCTTACCAGAAACCCTGAGAATCTTCCAGAATGTATGCACTGCCTTTCACTATATGCAGATTTATCTGCTCACACAATGCAGCAAAGGAAAAATTTGGGAACGGTAACAAAATCCCTGCAAAATCATCACATTCCGTATCGCTTGGGCTAGCCTGCAATTCTCACAATTACTAAAGATGGCAAAGATTTTCACAGTTACCAATGTTGCAGCTGGCATTCAGCTTTTAAGAGACTGGGACATACTGGAGCAAGAGCCAGGGAACAGCGCCTCCGCATTACGTTCTCAGTCTAACATCTCTGCCTGACAAAATTGAACCATATGGTTACTTGCTTCATACATAGCAGCTACTCTGCACAAAGAAGCTCCCCCACATGTTTGCTGTGCACCATGTTTCGGCTCTATTTTCCCCCACACTATTTGCGGAAATACGTACTGCACCGGTTTCCTTCGAGAATCGTTAATTTTTACGTTTTATTTCCTAGTTTTTACAGTTTAACTTTGATCAGCAAGTTTTTTTTTCCCATTGAAGCGGCATTGTGGTGTAACCCAGACTTTTAACTATTCTTTGTGAGTTCTGCGCTTTACCAGGGCAAAGACCTTAAGTGACTTACATTTAGAAGGACTAATTTGACTCGTGCCTGGAGACCACATATATAATATTTACTTTTCTTAGGAACTTGGATTTCCAAGCTGGCACTCCACTACAAGGTAATACCTCCTACACACTGGACCATTGCAGAGCCCCTAGAGGAGACTTTCACTGACCACATTTTGTGAAACAAGAGACACCATGTCTTTCATAATTTGTTCCCTAAATGCCAAGGGCCTAAACAGCCCTGCCAAGAGACATATGCTATGGAAAGAATCTATAAAACTTGGTTGCGATATCATGTGCATACAGGAAACTCATCTGATAAAACAAGATCCTCCCTTACTGTCAAATTGCATGTTTTCTCATATCTTTCAAATGCACCCTTCAAAAAACGAGGGGTGGCATTAGCACATCTCACCTTCTGCAGACTGGGCTGATATTTGGTTCACAAACTTCTATTACAAAAAGTGAGCAGGTCTGAAATCCATGACTAGGGATGAGCCGAACACCCCCCAGTTCGGTTCGCACCAGAACTTGCGAACAGGCAATACATTTGTTCGAACATCCGAACACTGTTAAAGTCTATGGGACTCGAACATGAAAAATCTAAAGTGCTAATTTTAAAGGCTAATATGCAAGTTATTGTCATAAAAAGTGTTTGGGGACCCGGGTCCTGCCCCAGGGGACATGTATCAATGCAAAAAAAAGTTTTAAAAACAGCAGTTTTTTCGGGAGCAGTGATTTTAATAATGCTTAAAGTGAATCAATAAAAGTGAAATATTCCTTTAAATTTTGTACCTAGGGGGTGTGTATAGTATGCCTGTAAAGTAGCGCTTGTTTCCCATGCTTAGAACTGTCCCTGCACAAAATGTCATTTCTGAAGAAAAAAAGTAATTTAAAAGTACTCGCGGCTATAATGAATTGTCGGCTCCCGGCAATGCAGAGAAAAGTCATTGAAAGTCATTGATAAAAAAAAAGAGGGGGGGTGAGAGAGCGTCCCCCTCCTGAACCGTACCAGGCCACATGCCTTCAACATAAGGAGGATGCTTTGGGGGTCTGTGACCCCTCAAAGCACCATGTCCCCATGTTGATGGGGACAAGGGCCTCAAAGGAAACCTGTGTTAGATCAGAGGGGGTCGGGGTCACTCGCACGCACTGGGGAAGCCCGGGTTTCCCCTTGCGTCAGAGAGGGACAGGGTCACATGACGGGTGGCCCCACCCTCAGCTATTTAAGAGCTGTCACTGGCTTCGGAGGCGTCATTCCCGGGGTGTCTCCGCTCCGGTGAAGAGTGCTGCGCTGGACATCATCGTTGGAGCCTGGACCCCGGAGAGGAGAGATCATCCATCGCTGGACTCCGGAGAGGAGACCACCCATCGCAGGATACCGAGAGTGGATTACCGCCGCTGGAATCTTTTTTTAAATTTTTATTTTATTTTTAATAAAGGACTTTTCCCAACGGTGTCTGTGTGTTTTTTTTTTACATTTTTTTCACACTTTCTTTGTGAAATGGTAGGGGTACAATGTACCCCTTACCAATTCACATAGGGGGGGCAGGATCTGGGGGTCCCCTTTGTTAAAGGGGTCTTCCAGATTCCGATAAGCCCCCCGCCCGTAGACCCCCACAACTACCGGGCAAGGGTTGTGGAGATGAGGCCCTTGTCCCCATCAACATGGGGACATGGTGCTTTGAGGGGTCACAGACCCCCAAAGCATCCACCTCATGTTGAGGGCATGTGGCCTGGTACGGTTCAGGAGGGGGGCACTCTCTCGTCCCCCCCTCTTTTCCTGCGGCCTGCCAGGTTGCATGCTCGGATAAAGGGTCTGGTATGAATTTTTGGGGGGAACTCCACTGCATTTTTTTTATTCGGGGTGGAATTCCCCTTAAAATACATACCAGACCTGAAGGGTCTAGTATGGATATTTGGGGGGAACCCCACGTCATTTTTTTTTTATTTGACGCAGGGTTCCCCTTAATATCCATACCAGACCTGAAGGGCCTGGTAATTGAATTTGGGGGGACCCCCACGCATTTTTTAAATTTTTTTATCAATGACTTTTCTCTGTATTGCCGGGAGCTGACAATTCATTATAGCCGCGAGTGCTTATAAATGACTTTTTTTCCTTCAGAAATGACACTTTGTGCAGGGACAGTTCTAAGCACGGGAAACAAGTGCTGCTTTACAGGCATACTCTAGACACCCCCCAGGTACGAAATTTAAAGGGATATTTCACTTTTATTGTTTCACTTTAAGCATTATTAAAATCACTGCTCCCGAAAAAACTGCCGTTTTTAAAATGGGCAATGTTCGAGTTGAACATGAGTTCGACTCAAACTCGAAGCTCATCCCTATCCATGACATATCGTGTTCAGATCATGCCCCAGTATCCATTACAATTGGGGAGATCCATACAGAAACTAGAGCTAGCAGATGGTGTAAAGATGTGTTACTGATGGCCATGCCTGAAAACATGAGCAGGGTTACCAAGGCACTTCACAAATTCTTTGATGTTAATGCTTATTCTGTGACGGATTCCTTTTTTCTTTGGAATGCTCACAAAGTTGTAATTAGGGGCACTCGTCTTAAGATGTCTGTTATAGCAAGGAGAAAAAGGACACAGCAGCTCAACGACCTCTTATCAGAAATACGACTCTTAGAAGAACTAAACAAAAAATCCCCATCACTACTTAACAGCAACACACTGATACATACTAGAAATAAGCTTCGGACGTTATTGATCTCCCAACATTCTAGGCAACTTAGATCACTAAAGTCTAACTTTTATTACCATGGTAATAAAACAGGCAAACTGTTAGCTTCTCAAATACAGGAACGGACAGCTAAACATATAATATCACATCTTACGCATCCAAAAAACAACCAGGGAACAAATAAGTCAACCCTAAAGAAATTGCTGACACATTTAGTGTCTTCTACAGCTCGTTGTATAATCTGAAAAATAACCCATCAGTTCCCCAACGCTCTACTGAACTTATCAATGAATTCTTGAGCTCCATTAATCTTCCACAGCTTTCAGAGGAGAACTTGGAGTTCTTAAATTCGCCCATTACAGAGAGAGAAATTCTAGAGGCGATTGCCAACCTGCCCCAAAATAAATCTCCAGAACCAGATGGTTACTCATCCCATTTATGAAAGAGGTCTTTGATGCTGCTGTGTGCTCCTTCCCTACTGAGATGCTTACTGAAACCATCATCACCATTCTAAAACCAGGGAAAGAGCAGGTAGCTGCACAAAATTTTAGACCAATTTCCATATTAAACGTAGACCTTAAAATGTATGTAAAAATACAAGCAACTAGAATTGCCAGATATCCACATCTTCTTATTAAACACCATACACACACTATTATCCAGCCGTATTTGGCCGTTTATTAGTGACAATAGAAAGAGGAAATCCACTCCCAAATGTACAGAAAGCAGGTAAAACTTTACTCTCTAGCCGTCATTGATATGCCCCTTATTAAACTTGCAAAGAAAAAAATCTGTGGAGCAAGGAGGGGTTAAAAGAAAGTCAGCACAAAGCCTGCAATCTGATCCCTCTGTGGGTACAGTACCTTGGATGATATGATCTGACCGAGCGGCATGTGGAGGACCCTCCAGCGAGGGATACAGGACAAGGTTCGTAGTGCAGCTGGGACAAGAGGAATCACTCACTGCGTTCCTCCGGATCTATGACATCACCCGGCTGCGACGCCAGCTGATGTGTCAGGGAGCAGACAGTGTGGTGAGACGAGAAGTGCTGTCCTGCGGGTTCCTCTCCTACGAGGATATCAGCGTCACTGCTCTCTGCTCTACTCTCAGCGTCACTGCTCTCTAGTGGAATAATAGAGGAATGACCACTTCAGGAAATAAAAAATGTTTAAATCAACACATGAGCACAATAGCCAGGGAGGATCCAATGCAGAGCCATTCCTGAATAATAGAAATATATGAAAGATGTAATATCTTGAAGAGGGAAGGGGATAGTGCCTCGACTAACGTTTCACGCTTCCCTGAGTGCTTTATCAAAGTCAAGGCATAGAGGCACCTCTGGTAATTAAATAGGGATAAGGGGAGGGGTTTGTGTGGCCTACAATGGCAGGGGGATGTGATAGTACTTTTATTTTTAACCCCTACCTTGCTCGCCAGATAAGAATATAACATAAACATTAAAATACAAAAAACAGACAACAAAACACAATGGATCATTACGAATTAACTTCTATAAAATAGTATCTTATTAAAAATAGTATTTTTTATAAAAACAATATTTTTGTAATTTGTAATCGAATACATCCCTAAGGGAACACTACTGGCTATTGTGCTCATGTGTTGATTTAAACATTTTTTATTTCCTGAAGTGGTCATGACACATCAGCTGGCGTCGCAGCCGGGTGATGTCATAGATCCGGAGGAACGCAGTGAGTGATTCCTCTTGTCCCAGCTGCACTACGAACTTGGTCCTGTATCCCTCGCTGGAGGGTCCTCCACACGCCGCTCGGTCAGATCATATCATCCAAGGTACTGTACCCACAGAGGGATCAGATTGCAGGCTTTGTGCTGACTTTCTTTTAACCCCTCCTTGCTCCACGGATTTTTTTCTTTGCAAGTTTAATAAGGGGCATATCAATGGCGGTTAGAGAGTAAAGTTTTACCTGCTTTCTGTACATTTGGGAGTGGATTCCCTCTTTCTATTGTCACTAATAAACGGCCAAAGTTTTTCATCATTACTCCCAAAGTCTTCACTAGTTATTGGGACTTTCCATGAGCGCTGGATAATAGTGTGTGTATGGTGTGCGTTTTTTACTTCCGGGTACAAATTTTTTCTTGCTGCTCTGGATTCTGGTCCTCCCCTTTTGTTTATATTTTTCTGCATATTTGGGATTTTTGTGATCAATTACTCATAAAAAAACTTCTTTTTTTTTTTTGCGCTTGTGATCTTTGTTGTTTTTTCTTATTAAACACGACCAAGTGGTATTTGTCCTGAGGCGTCAAGCTCCTGATGTCACAGGCCAAATCCTTAACTTACTACATTTTGCAGAATCCTCCAAAACACTGTCAATATTATTGTCGTTAGATGCTGAAAGGCTTTTGACAGCATTCATTGGGGATACTTAGATCAAGTGCTAGGAAAATATGGTTTCTGCAGAGACATTAGGAATGCAATCTCAGCCCTATACTCCACTCCTGCAGCACATGTATTTTGCAGAAGGTTTATTTTCCAAACAGTTTTCCATTACTAACGGAATGTCCCTTGTTCCCTCTGATTTTTGCTTTTTTAATGTAACTGCTGGCCGAAAAAATTGATGTCACCTGGATATCACAGGAATAGCACCTAGAAAGGAACAACACACCATCTCTTTATTCACTGACAATGTCATACTTCTCTCTAGCTAACTCGGCTTTTTCCCTGTCAGCGGTTCATGAGATTTTTCAGAATTTCATAATATAAGATTAATGAAACCAAGTCTAGTATCTTAGGAGTAGCAATGCCAAAGTCTGAACGAGATTTTCATATACCTGGACAAAAGGAACGCTAAAATATTTAGGAATTAATCTCACTTATTCTGTTGGTAACTTATTTAAAGAAAACTATATACCACTACCTAAATCTATCCAACAAGAGCTTGTTTACATGGAGAAGTATCATATTTCTTGGTCTGGTAGATTAGCAGGCTATAAAATGTTGATTTTACCAAAGCTGCTATACTATTTTAGGACGCTTCCCATTCCTCTTCCGTCCTTTTTCCTTCGCACTATGGCCTCTAAATTTATTTGGAAAAATCAAAGGGCGAGATAATCCCACAGCAATTTATTAAAGAGCAGAGGAAGGGGAGGTATGGGAATGCCGGACTTGAAAGATTATAATATTGCTGCACTGTTGGACCAACTACGCTTTTGGTTCATACCACAACATTTTAAATCATAGAGCAGGCTAGAACAATCAAATGTGTCCAATGGAAGGTTACATTCCCTGATACTATGTAACTTGGTCAAGGCTTCCTCTGGTAAACTCTATAACCCAATGATTACAGCATCTCTATTAGCCTGGCAGCATTTTAGGAAAAATGCAGGTAACAGCCCCAGGACGACAACAATACCTTTGCCACTGGAAACTCTGAAGTTTCACATTCCAAATCTGGGGTTACATAGGTGGGAGACCAGAGGTATTCTTTGGTTATCAGACATTCTTAAAAATGAGAAACTACTTTAATTTGAAAGGATCTCATCCACTTTCGCTTGATCAGAGAGAGAATTCATAACTCATGCCCAAATAGCTTCATTCCTCTGCAACAATCCACTCTCAATTGTCCAACTGCCTAGTGAGACATGGAACTTTTGGAATGCTTTGCATACCAAAGTGAAAGGGATAACGCTATTTTACGCTATATTACAATCTGTTGCAATCTAAACTTGTCTTTGCTAAAACCAAACCCTTATGCCCTGTACACACGATCGGTTTTACAGATGAAAACAGTCCGATGGACTTTTTTCATCGGACAAACCGATCGTGTATGGGCCCCGTCTGTCTTTTTTCCATCGGTGAGAAAAAATGTAACATATTTTAAATTTATCCAATGGAAAAAAAATTATAGCAAATTCCGATCGTCTGTGTGGAACTCCATCAGAGAAAAATCCCATGCATGCTCAGAATCAAGTCGACGCATGCTCAGAAGCATTGAACTTAATTTTTTTGGCTCATCGGAGTGTTTTACGTCACAGCGTTTGGGACAGAAAAGGAAAGAGCCCTGGACTGCCGCACTCTGATTTTGGATTTTAATTTTGAAAATAAATCGTTCATACAGAGTGCGGCAGTCCAGGGCTCTTTCCTTTTCTATGCATCAGTGCAGAGCCAGCACCTGTTTCAGTATCAGGGTGGGAGCTATCTTTGGAGCTTAACAGCGTGGAGCGGTACACACCTTTCACAGTGTTTGGGGCTGTCGGAGTTTAGACTGATGGTGTGTAGGCAAGACTGATGGAAGTCAGCTTCATCGGAATTCCGATGGAAAACAACATCGGATTTGAATCCATAGGAAATCTGATCGTGTGTACAGGGCTTTAGGCAAATTGGAAACTGAACTAAAGTTGAGCATTTCTCACCAACAATGGCTAAAGGCTATTCGCTATAACATGATATTTTCCAAATGCTCTACATATTGGGAAATGGCTCAGAAGATTCACCTAAGGTGGTATCTTACTCCTTACATGATGTCTAAATTTTCAGGGGGCCATCTAATCTCTGCTGGAGAGGCTGTGGCCATGTCAGCACTTTAAGCCACATGTTATGGTACTGCCTCCATGTACACAGCTTCTGGAATGAGGTGGCGAGATTACTGTTCAAAATGTCATGTATTATCTTCCAGCTTTAATGGCAGTATTGAGTGTAGATGCAGAAAAAATCCCCTTTGCAATGAGAGCTTTCTTTATGCAGGTAATGTTTGCAGCACGACTAACTCTGCTGCATAAGTGGAAGTCCCCATTGGCCCCCAATGTGGGGGAGGTGAATAATCAGTTGAAAGATTTACATAGCAACGAACAGGTTATGGCACACAAAGAGGGCAACATTATTAAGTTTCACAATAGGTGGGCTGTATGGGAGCAATTTTGGAACAAAAACACCTAACTAGCTAGTACATTGTCCCACCTTTTGACCCCCATTGACCTGGAAATATACTCCAGTTTAAGAGTAACCTTTACCCATATAACAATTATACAGTAGTTCTAATATTGATATGATATAAAGAAGCAACCGGAGTTGCACCTTGTTCACATTGCGTTATTGTTTCTACGGAACATGTTGCGTTTTACCCAAAAATATGAATACCTAATCATTCATCCTTTTTTTTGTTTAAATGACTTGAATGTACAATGCAATGTTGACTTGCTTGTTATAAATAGTTTTCAAACTAATACAAATGTATTACACTAATAGAGGGAAGTTAGATCTTTATATTTAGGGTTTTAAATATTTTTGTTTCAAGCACAAGTTGAAAAAAATATGTGCTTTTTGTACACAAAGATCTTTTTTTAATTATTATTATACAGGATTTATATAGCGCCAACAGTTTGGGCATCACTTTACAATGTTATAGCAAACAGTGCAGTTACAATACAACTCAATACAGGGGGAATCAGAGGGCCCTGCTCGTTAGACCTTACAAACCTTTGGACAACATAACAGCTAGATTAAAAAATAATCGTATCTAAAGCAGCAACTGTCAAACTTCAGGTGATCTATGACCTCCAGATGATAAAATTATAGTCTCAGAAAAAGTAATTAATGCTAAATAAGAAAAAAAAATCATGTGTCATAAATAAGTCTTTACAGTTATAATAATTAAAGGGTGAATATTCATATTCCTAGACAAACAGAATTATTATAGATGTTCAATAATGCACATATAAGATTTTTGATGTAAGCTAAAGAGGCAGGTCTGTGGGTTTTATTAAATCAATGAGGTTGTGACAGAGGTGGAGAAGATAATCAGCAGTTAGGAGAAATGTAATTAGTGTAAATATCAAGGGAGTTATAACGGGAAGACCCAGTGAGGAGCTGAGTGGCTGTGCATCTGTTTTTGGTACCATTTTGTTTTCAATCAAATCATACTTTCTTTGGAAATATACTGTACCTCTGATGACAATAGTAAATAAAATAAAATGTAATATCCCGTAGCAACCAGTTCTAAATTATTTTTTCTTGTTTGAACTGATAAAGCTGAAACTTGATTTTATTGGGTTACGGCATCAATTTTTGCACTGTCTTTTTAAGTACGCCTGCAGCATATCACAAGCAATAAACAACAGCCATTGTTTGCAGGGTTGTAAATGACCCTTTCTGTTTTTCCTTGTCCTCAGAAGGTAATGTTGTGATCTGTGTTGTTTTTCCTCTTTATGCTGACTGTCTGAGAGCTATTTATCACTTTTACCAGGAAAAAAATTGTATGTACACTTTGTTCAATTATTTAGTAGTTTTGAAATAAGCTCCCAAAATGAAAGTGCTGCGGGAATGTTCTTTATAGAATTTTATAGAGTCAAATGCTCTAACTGGACATGTCACATTTATCACAGAATTTGTAAAGATTCTATTTCTTCACCATCCCCCTCAGATAGCTCCTTCAAAGTTCTCAATGCGTTACAACCTACACCATTTGAAAGCATATTTCCGATTACATTTTGCTGGCACATAACACAATAGTTTGAAATAAAGAGTTTGTCACCATTTCTGATTTTAGCTATTTTGGCACCACAATATACAGACTTTTATTTATCACAATTATAATCTGATGTTTGTTATACAACATAGGAATAAAAGAAAAAAAGGAAAATGACTAAGAAAATTTGAAAAGCAAAATATTAAATGTATCCTTCCCTTTGAAATAAAGTGCTTTATTAAATAAAATGTGCTTATGTGTGTAACACAGCAACGGAATTGTTAAATTTACTTTTTTTTATATAATAGAAACCCTGTTAGTAATGTTATCGGGATCACATATAGATAGATTGGTGAAAATACTCTGATTATCACTTATCCAAGCACAATAAAAATATCATGGTTCGTACTTTGTTGTGAATAAAATGTAATTATTAATCACAAAACCGGAGTGCTGTAATAACAATTTGGATGTTTGACCATTTGACTATCTAATTTTGTGCTTAAGAACAACAAAACAAAACAAAGCGTCCCAATAAACTTTAAAAAATTTTTTAGGATAAATCTCTCACATATAGCCCCCCCAACAACTTCTTCCAGCCTCTATCTGCCCAGCCCCTGCAGCTACTGTCAGCAATTATCAAAATTCCAGTGTACTATAGTGTGCAACAATAAACCAATGTATAATTTCATTGCATTTACTATTTCATTGATCTGTAGATCAAAAGTGTGACCTTTAATCTACATGTGACAACACTTGAAGAAAAACAAAAATACCCTGAAGAAGTCATGTGACTCTGTGACAAATTGCCCAGGTGCAGGGCCTTTGGGTGATGTCATCACACATGAAGCCATTACGGAAAGTTCAGTATCTATGCAACCAACCGGGAGCTGATAACCTGTGGTGTTGTTTACCTATTGCTGTGATAAGTGTGTGCGCTTTAAGCATCGGGAGAATTTGAGTGCATTGTATTTTGATTGGTATGAACAAAATATTTTTATAAAAAGGTGAAGAACTACAGGTTGTTTTTGCTCTCTTGATGTTCGGAGAAGGAGCTGAGTTTAAAGGACCATATCTCACTGGAGGAAGGAAGACTTGCATTAAAGGAGACACAAGCCTTTTTGACCTTGCATGTATATGTGGGTCATATCCCAAAGGTTAGAGCACAACTGGTGGTAGTGGTGCACGTACAGTATCTCACAAAAGTGAGTACACCCCTCACATTTTTGTAAATATTTTATTATATCTTTTCATGTGGCAACACTGAAGAAATGACACTTTGCTACAATTTAAAGTAGTGAGTGTACAGCTTGTGTAACAGTGAAAATTTGCTTTCCCCTCAAAATAACTCAACACACAGCAATTAATGTCTAAACCGCTGGCAACATAAGTGAGTATACCTCTAAGTGAAAATGTCCAAATTTGGCCCAATTAGCCATTTTTCCAACCCAGTGTCATGTGACTCATTAGTGTTACAAGGTCTCAGGTGTGAATGAGGTACAGGTGTGTTAAATTTGGTGTTATGCTCTCACTCTCTCATACTGGTCACTGGAAGTTCAACATGGCACCTCATGGCATAGAACTCTCTGAGGATTTGAAAAAAAAAGAATTGTTGCTCTACATAAAGATGGCCTAGGGTATAAGAAGATTGCCAAGACCCTGAAACTGAGCTGCAGCATGATGGCCAAGACCATACATCGGTTTAACAGGACAGGTTCCATACAGTGGTTTAACAGGACAGGTTCCACTCAGAATAGGCCTTATCTGATTATTGCTGCACGTTGTGGTTAGGTTAGCCCAAAAAATCTAAAAAATTAAACTCTAAAGTTCTGCATTATTCAATGGCTAACACAGAACAATACTCTACTACCAGTCCTGGGATTAGATACACTACAAGCTAAGTAAGCATTCACATTTCATTATTACATTTGTGTTTGCTTCAAGTTATGTTCTGTTGTCTTCTCGGGGTGTACATCAGGATTATGTAAAAAACATCACAGGTATTAGTTACATGTGTCTCTATACATAGGATAAGTGCATGTATTTACTGGAACCTGGGATAATCTAACAAATTAATTCCCTGAGGTCCGATTACCCACCACCTTACGTGACTAGCTAACTTCCTCCATGAAAATTGTTCATACAAAATTGCGAGCAAGAACACTCATTACCACTACGATGTATGAACAGGGACTAAATATAAATAAACATCAATCAGACATTGAAAAGACTGAAGACACCAGCCAGACACTAGAAGAACTAACTTCAAATGACTTGATAACTCATTGGAAATTTCCAAATTGAATTTGCGTTTAACATTCAATTTTGGAACAAATGGATTTTATTAAATCAAAATCACATACACTGTCAGAAATGAATAAACTCAAGTAAAGCTTTCTCTCCTGCTCCTTCAAATTTTCCATTACTACAGTGGAAAGCGACTGTCAATTTTATCCCATTAACAATTGGAAAATCGAATGAATGTTCTTAAAATTAAAAATTTTGAACAAAATTCTACTTGCTTTGATTAAGGCTTCTTAGCCGAAATGCGTCAGTTTATAGCCTGTACACGTGTACCCATGTAACTAATAAAGTACTTTTATTCAAGAGCATCCAAGTTGCCAGCCTTCCTGATTTAAGTATCATATCTGTGGGGCCTGAACGTCCTGGCTAGAGCACCGGATCACAGTTCGTGGACCTTTTTATTGGCAGTGGAGCTGGGGTAACAATTTGTTTCTCAAAATGCTACTTGTGTATGGCAAGCATAAGAAAAGATAAGATAAGACTTATTCTCATTGTGAATAAAAAATCCACAATAAAATTACAAAAAAGGGGAAAACTCCCTTACATTAAAAAATCAATGCTACACATATATGGTATATTCATACAACACCTAAAAAGATAGCATACCTTCCATTCAAGAATAGCAATACCCAAAATTATCCCTAGCCATATATTAATGCCTTAATTTAGTGTAAGTAAAATTCCCATTTAATGGCTCTATTGCCTGTGGAAAAAAAAAACTTTCCCTACATCTCTTTGTACTTACTTTAATATTCCTATAACGTCTGCCAGAAGGCAGCCGCTCAAAGAAATGATAACCGAGATGCAATGAATCACTCTTAATCCTCTCCGCTCTGCCCAAGCAGTGGGATACATACATTTCTGCTAAGGATGTAAGTCTACAACCCACTATTTTCTGTGCAGTAGAAATGATTTTCTGAAGAGCATTCCTATTCACTACACAGCAATTTGGGTACCGTACTAAAATACAGTATAGCAATACACTCTCAATTAAAGAGTGATAATAGGTCTCAAATACCCTTTGCCCCAGGTAATTTTTCCTGAGAAATCTAAGAAAATATCATCTTTGCTGGAATTTTTTTACAACAGCGTGTGTATTTGCTGACCAAGACAGATTCTCAGATACACGATATTGTCAAAAGTATTGGGACACCTTCCTATACACGCACATGAACTTTAGTGGCATCCCAGTCTTAGTCTGTAGGGTTCAATATTGAGTTTGCCTACAATTTGCAACTGTAATAGCTTCAACTCTTCTGGGAAGGCTGTCCACAAGGTTTAGGAGCATGTCTATGGGAATTTTTGACCATTCTCCCAGAAGCACATTTGTGAGGTCAGGCACTGATGTTGGACGAGAAAGCCTGGCTTGCAGTCTCCATTCTAATTCATCCCAAAGGTGTTCTATCGGCTTGAGGTCAGGACTCTGTGCAGGCCAGTCAAGTACCTCCACCCCAAATGCACTCATCCATGTCTTTATGGACCTTGCTTTCTCTTCCACATTCCCATAGACACACTCCTAAAACCTTGTGGACAGCCTTCCCTGAAGAGAAATTCTACATACACTCACCCTTAATAAAGAGTCTCAGTCTTGTTCTTTATAAAGTCCACAACTAATTCTTTTTTTTTGCCATATTCAATGTTAAATTATTAGCTGCACACCAGTCCACTATCCTTTTTACCACTGCTCTACAACATTCCTAGTTTCCACCACTGACACAAACAACTACCTTAGTATCATCATCAAATTTAATAATGCCATTAGTATGATAGCATGGTGTGCAGAAGACATGTGCGGCGTCAATAAATTAGTTTTGTTTTGTTCCGTTTTGTTTGGTATTAGCCGTTAATTCGAATTTTCGTTAGATTCATAAAATTTTCGTAAAATTACGAACATTCGTTATGATGAATTTAAAAAGCAAACCCAGGAAGTCAGCAGTGCTGCTGACTTCCTGGGTCTGCTTTTTAAATTCATGATAACGAATGTTCGTAATTGTTACGAAAAGTTAACGGACCTAACGAAGATTTAGGGGCTCCCACCATCCCTGTGCTCAATGTGCTGTGCTGACTTCCTCCTGGGGCAGTGCCCGTGCTGTGCTCATAATGGGGTGCTCCCACCATCCCTGTGCTGTGCTGACTTCCTCCTGAGGCTGTACCCCTGCTGTGATAATTATGAGGGGCTCCCACCATCCCTGTGCTGTGCTGACTTCCTGGGTTTGCTTTTTAAATTCATAACGAATGTTCATAATTGTTATGAAAAATTAACAAACCTAATGAAGATTCAGGGGCTCCCACCATCCCTGTGCTCAGTGTACTGTGCTGACTTCCTCCTGGGGCTGTGCCCCTGCTGTGCTCATTATGAGGGGCTCCCACCGTCCCTGTGCTGTGCTGACTTCCTCCTGGGGCTGTAACCCTGCTGTGCTAATTATGAGGGGCTCCCACCATCCCTGTGCTGTGCTGACTTCCTGGGTTTGCTTTTTAAATTCATAACAAATGTTCGTAATTGTTACAAAAAGTTAACGAACCTAACGAAAATTCAGGGGCTCCCACCATCCCTGTGCTGTGCTGGTTTTCTCCTGGGGCTGTACCCCTGCTGTGCTAATTATGAGGGGATCCCACCATCCCTGTGCTGTGCTGACTTCCTGGGTTTTTAACTTCATCATAACGAATAATAAGAGGGCTCAATACACAGCCCTGTGGAGTTCCTTCATTTAGTTGTCGTTTAGAAGAAGAGTATTGGCCCGTTTTAACTGACTGAGACCTATCTGCCAAAAAATTATTTATCCAGAGACAAATAGACACATGTAGACTCAGCTTCAGTGATTTCTCGAACAATAAGTCCGGAATAATAGTGTTAAAAGCCGAGCTGTAATTAAATGGGGGGCAGTGCTGACTGATGGTGGTAATGTGAGACGTGCCTCACCTGAGCTCCCTGTCCCTGACAAGATCAGAAAAACTTGTCTCTCTCCCCAGGGTTTCTAGCCTGGAGAATAAGAAGCAGCTTAAACTAGATCCCCCAGTGAAAGATCTAAGCCGAAAGTTAAGATTGACTTCTCAGGCCAAATTCACCTACCGGCTCCGGCAGCTGCTGCAGCAGCCAGCAGCTCCTTCTGTGCTGCATCCACTACATCCGCTACACCCACGTCTACTGCACACACTGAACTGTTGGAGACCCACATGGCTTGTCCGGATGCTGTAACCGAGGGTAGGTAGGCTGTGCCGGCTCTGTCGGCTCCATTTGAATAGCTGAGTGTTCAGCTGAGTGGCCAGAGTAACCAGGGCTGTGATAGAGACCCAGCTCACGGCCCTTCTCACATGGAGCGGCATATATCGGACAAATCAGGTATCCAATTCAGCTCTGTGCCTCCTCATCCCGATCCTTCAATGAACCCTGACCTGCTGCATACGCCTATACCTGAATCCCTGCCTGAGCTGATACTGGAGGAGGCAGATTTCCGTTCCTACATTCACTCCCTTCCCACAAGAACATATCTAGAGCATTATCTCTCCCATTTGGAAGCAGCGTGTAAAACTGAGATATCTGCCTTTAGAGCTGAAGTTTCTAATATTGGGTCCCACATTATTGATATGGAATCTGTTGTTGAGATCTCCTATGAGTGTTTTTGACACTTAACAGGAGGTCCTGAATGACCATACTTACCAGTTTCAGATCATCTTCCAGTTAGACGGTCAAGAAAACAGAGCACGTTGGAACAACATAAGGATTCTGGAGTTGACAGCAATGGTGGAGCATAAGGATCTACCAGCCACGCTCCAATCAATAAAATAGGAAAAATACTGCGCCAACCTTCAAATTTCTAGCAGCCTACACAACAACTGACAATAGTGTAAAGGAAAAATAATAAATAAAGTGTGGCGCTATGTGCAAACAGAAAAATATATATATATAAAATGTCTGGTTGGTAATTGGTCTATATAAAGACCCGTATATCGTGTTGAACCTGATAGTGGTTCTGTACACTTATGTAAAAAAGTGCATATACCCTGCAAAAATTCAATAAGTGCAATGGCGTGAAATATATAAATAAATTTAAATAGGTAAATTAACCTAACACTGAAAAAATATAAAATGACATGAATATCATCTGTGAAAGTGATCCACAATATATATTAGTGTCCAATTTTCTGTGAGAAAAAAAAAAAAAAAAAGGGAGAAAGTCTCTCGGTGAATGTGTGATCTGATACCAACATCAACACTGCATCAACACCACGTCAGGTGTGTAATGAATGGTAGGTACAGTCAAGACCAGTTCCTTGGATTTATGCGTTTTCTATGTTGCAACACTTAAAGGTGATATATGCCAATGGAAAGTGAGTAAAGGGTGTATACTCTTACCGGATGTTGTAGATCCAACTCGCCGTACGGCGGTGGATCAATCGAGCTTGTGTCCACGCCCGGGACTGATAGATGTATATCCTGGGGACAGTCTTTCCTCAGCGTCCTTACGACGTTCCAGAGAGTATATCCCGAGGCTTTCCGACGTAACTCTCACTTCCAATGCGATAAGTCAAATATGACACCAGAATTTCACCATATGCGTAGTGTCACCATGCAACAAATGAGAAAAGAATTCTCCACATAGTGTAAATCCAAGATGGGATTTTATTTATCAAAGAATAAAAACACCCAATAAAGGTCTCACTGAACAATTAAACAGTCCAAAGCAAACTCCTTTGAAAACTTTGAAACTTCTCAGGGAAAAAAAAACAAAACAAACAAACCAACAAATCCCAAAAATATATCAGCAGCTCTGTATTACAAAAATGCGTGGAGTGAGCACCAAGGCTAGCATGTAAACCTGACGCGTTTCGTCTAATGAGACATCAACTGGGGTACACGCCATCCTGGTGACCCCCACGCTATATATAGGAAGAGAAATTACCTTAATTTGGCGCCCCTGTGTGCGAATGTGCCTCTCACTTCCGGGATCAGAGCGTCTCCGTGTCACATGACCGGGTTTCTGCATCACATGGCCAGGTCATGTGTATCTTTTCACCGAATCAGCAGATCTAATGCGCCCTCGACGTGACTAACAGCGTCATCGCGTCATCGGCACGCATGTCCTCCGACGTGCATGTGCGCAAGGCATCCTGGGGGTTGTAGTTGCGACGCAACTAAGCAAAGCAACACAAACCAGCCGGCGTGTCTCCCATCTCCATCATTGATTGCAGACGTCACATGGATGTGATCACTCACAACCTCACGTGGGTGTCTCCATGTACGCCATGATTGCGCGCAAGGAGGATTGGGAATTGTAGTCGTAACGCAATAAAGCAGAACGACTCCACATCGCCAGCCTGTCTCCCAATATATGCCAGCAAACAACCACCGCACTCGGGAAAAACAGCACACACCATATCAGGGTGATGCATATGGAAATCCGACCATGAGGAGTCGCTTTCCTAATGTGATTATAAATCACACAAATTTAATAAAATAATACTACATTTAAATTTATAATGTGGATGTCAATGTATTATATCCCAGAAGGCGGGCACATTCTGAGCATAGACATATATATGAATGACATCCATACAGCTATATCACTTGTACGGACTATATCAAGTCCACAATATAATTTAAGATGACATATGAAACATATTAACCTGAATCAACAAAGGTCACTCGTATAGAGGCTATATACTGGCTATTTTATGTTATGTTAGAATTAAAAATAATTAAAAACATATAAGGGGTGGAGCAATAAATTAAAAAAGGGGAAAAAAGTATTGATAAAAATCCGAGACCAGGGGGGGGGGGCGGATTAACAAAGGATTAATTATACCCATTATGCTTGGTTAATAAACGCATTAATGTCCCAATCAATGTTGAGTCCATAAGGCCTATAACATTTTAATTGGTAAATCCAATAAGTCTCAAGTCTAGAGACCCCTCTAACCCCAGACTCCCCCCTCCAATGGGAAACAAATTTGTCTATGATCACAAACGTGGTCCCTCTAGGATCTTTATTATGTGATTCCAAATAGTGTCTTGGTACACTATGATTGGTTTTTCCTTTCCGGATACTGGTAAGGTGTTCACCCACCCTGATTGAAAACGTGCGAATCGTCCGCCCTACGTATTGCTTCCCGCAGGGGCAGGTAAGCAAATATACGATGAATCGGGTCGCACATGTGGTAAAGTGCTTCATCTTGTATTCTATTCCTGTTGAAGTGGAACAGAAGGAATCACTTTTCTGTCTGCCACACTGATTAACTAGGCACACTTTGCATTTCTTGCATGGGTAATATGCCTTCAAATGTGGAAAGAAAACAGGGATAGTGGGTGGATCTATCACATTGGGGGCGATCTGTCCTTTCAGAGAAAAAGCTCCCCTATATATCACACCTGCCCTATCTGGAAGTGAAGGGCCAAGGACATGATCATTTTTAAGGACATTCCAGTGTTTCCGGAAAATGTCCCTAATTTGTTTGTGTTGGGACGAAAACGTGGTATAAAAAGACCATTTATACTTTGAATCCTGAACTGATTTACCTCTCTCTATTAGTAGTGAATCCCTACTGATGGTAGCAATGCCCCGAACTTCAGCGTCTATCAAATGTGGACTATAACCCTTATCCACAAACCTGGATTTTAGAATATCAGCTTGGTGATAAAAGTCAGAGATATTAGAACAGTTGCGTCTAATTCGCATCAGTTGGCTACGAGGTACAGACTTTAGCCATGCTGAATGGTGACAGCTGTCGACCGGAATGTACCCATTCCGGTCAGTGGGTTTAAAGAATGTTTTTGTCTGTAATTGACCATCGCTGACGAAAATTTCCAAATCCAAAAAGTGCATACTTGTATGGCTCGTTTCATAGGTTAAATTAATGCCAATATTGTTGTCATTAAGAACGGACATAAATCCACAGAGGGAGTCCTGGTCTCCCCTCCATAGGAGGAGGATGTCGTCGATGTATCGAACCCAGAGAACCACCTCTGGGCGATTTAAAGCATAGACGACATCCTCCTCCCATTTGGCCATAAAGATATTGGCCAGGCTGGGAGCAAATTTGGCTCCCATCGCAACTCCCTTTTTTTTTTGTAAAAAGAAGTCTCCATTGTACCAAAAATAGTTATGCGTTGTCGCAAACTGTAAAAGATCCATGATGTATCTTTTTTGGGTTCCAGGCAAATTATTATCTCTAGACAAAAATAGTTTTACGGCTGCTAGGCCTAAATCATGTGAAATGCAGGTGTACAATGAGCACACATCAGCCGTTACCAATAGTATGCCCTCACCATAATCTACCTGTTGTAATAAGGAAATCGTGTGCCTAGTGTCCTTCAGGTACGATGGAATAGAGCGCACAATTGGTTGCAAATGAAAATCTATGTATTTCCCTATGCGGGAAGTCACAGAATCTATACCGCTGATGATTGGGCGGCCTGGAGGATGGTTGGCATCTTTATGTACCTTAGGAAGGTAATAAATGATGGGGATACGTGGGGCTACAGGTACTAGATAGCTTTTTTCTTTCTTATCTAGAATACCCAGCTGTGCCCCAGTGTCAACCAAATCTGCCAATACCTTCTTATAATTCTGTGTTGGATTCTTCAATAGACGTACATATGTATCTGTGTCGCTCAAAATCTTATTCATTTCTGCATGGTAAGCTATCTTGTCAAGAACAACTATACCTCCCCCCTTATCCGCGGGGCGTATAGTGAGATCTTTGCGTTCACACAGAGCCTTTAATCCCTCCTTAATCCTCGGGTCACTATGAGTTTTCTTCTTAGGTAGTGCCTCTAAATCCTTCAACACTAAGTCCTTGAATACCTGTATGGAAGGTGCTGTATATCCCGGAGGGTTAAACAATGAGGGATTAGAAAGTCCTGTGTGAACTGTGAGAGAAGTAATTTCAGGTACAGTTGATTTAGTTGGATTCAAAATAAAATGTCTTTGTATGTTCAGTTTCCGCACGTATTTCTGCACGTCAATGAACGTAGCAAATTTGTTTAGTTGTTTCGGGGGAACATATTTCAATCCCTTACTTAAAACTATTTTTTCTACATCGGTAAAAATGGCTGAACTTAAATTGAAAATTCCTTCTAAAGTTAGATGCATTTTCTTTTTCTTGGCGCGCCGTCCGCCTCTGCATCCACGTTTATGTCGGGGTTTCGGTTGTACCCCTTCTGCTCCTGATAAAAACCCCCTGAATATGAAGGTCCTGGATGATTCTGGTTATAGTTGTATGGGGACCTATTAAATTGATGACTGTCATCATAACCCCTATGTTGGGATTGAGACTGATATGTTCCATATTCTTCTCTGAGAGGAAAGAACCTATTGTAGGTGTCTACAGGTGTTCTTTGTGATGGATAGGGGTGATGGTCATGATCATAGTATCCTTGTCCATTTCTACCCCGTGGTGAATCCTGTCTCCAATGGTCACGAGAGTGGTCCCTTCTCCCCCTATTATTACCACGAGGTCCCTTACCCCTCCCGCCATGGGTTGGGTTTGGTCCTTTTGGCAGATTGGTGGGAGTACGCCCCCCAGATTGCCTAGGGTTGGATTCCTTGGGACCATATGGACGACTGGGAGGTTGGACAGGCTGGGATCTTAGATCCCCTATTGGGGGAACAGAAATTTCCATATTGTTGGAACTCCCTTCCATGGTTCTTACTATACTCTCTTTAGATTGCCAACTAAAAACACACCCGCTTTTATAGTCATTGACATCACGAGTGTATTTCTTTTGCTTTTTTAGCTTCTGTTCTTTCTCTTCCTTTTCTAAGTGTGTTTTTAAACTAGTAGAAAGCATGCTGTATTCTGAGGTAGATTTGTGTGGTGAAAGTTTCTCCCTGATATCTTTAATCTCTTTATCTATAATTCCTAGACGAGTGGTTTTTTTCTCTAGTAAAAAAGAAATGAATGAAATGCCCGCATCGTTAAAATAACGAAACCATAAGTCCAGTTCCAGGTCACCCTGTTGTGGACATACATCCCACCTTAAACCTCTGGGGACCATACGTTCTTTGAGGTACTGGCTTAAAAAGGCTTTATCCCATTCCAAGTGCACCTCTGTAGTCATGAGGTTTTTCAACCTCATGAACATACCTCCTATCTCTGAGTCTGTACTGGTAGCTACAAAAACACCTTCTGTGGTGAATGTGCGACTGGTGCGGTACTCAAATACATCCATCAAAGGAATATATCTAAATACTATATGTGATATAAAAAGGAATATATCTAAATACTATATGTGATATAAAACACAACGGAAGGCTGCAATATATAAAGTCAAAAAATAATACGTCATAAAATAGGAAAAATACTGCGCCAACCTTCAAATTTCTAGCAGCCTACACAACAACTGACAATAGTGTAAAGGAAAAATAATAAATAAAGTGTGGCGCTATGTGCAAACAGAAAAATATATATATATAAAATGTCTGGTTGGTAATTGGTCTATATAAAGACCCGTATATCGTGTTGAACCTGATAGTGGTTCTGTACACTTATGTAAAAAAGTGCATATACCCTGCAAAAATTCAATAAGTGCAATGGCGTGAAATATATAAATAAATTTAAATAGGTAAATTAACCTAACACTGAAAAAATATAAAATGACATGAATATCATCTGTGAAAGTGATCCACAATATATATTAGTGTCCAATTTTCTGTGAGAAAAAAAAAAAAAAAAAAAAAAAAAGGGAGAAAGTCTCTCGGTGAATGTGTGATCTGATACCAACATCAACACTGCATCAACACCACGTCAGGTGTGTAATGAATGGTAGGTACAGTCAAGACCAGTTCCTTGGATTTATGCGTTTTCTATGTTGCAACACTTAAAGGTGATATATGCCAATGGAAAGTGAGTAAAGGGTGTATACTCTTACCGGATGTTGTAGATCCAACTCGCCGTACGGCGGTGGATCAATCGAGCTTGTGTCCACGCCCGGGACTGATAGATGTATATCCTGGGGACAGTCTTTCCTCAGCGTCCTTACGACGTTCCAGAGAGTATATCCCGAGGCTTTCCGACGTAACTCTCACTTCCAATGTGATAAGTCAAATATGACACCAGAATTTCACCATATGCGTAGTGTCACCATGCAACAAATGAGAAAAGAATTCTCCACATAGTGTAAATCCAAGATGGGATTTTATTTATCAAAGAATAAAAACACCCAATAAAGGTCTCACTGAACAATTAAACAGTCCAAAGCAAACTCCTTTGAAAACTTTGAAACTTCTCAGGGAAAAAAAAACAAAACAAACAAACCAACAAATCCCAAAAATATATCAGCAGCTCTGTATTACAAAAATGCGTGGAGTGAGCACCAAGGCTAGCATGTAAACCCGACGCGTTTCGTCTAATGAGACATCAACTGGGGTACACGCCATCCTGGTGACCCCCACGCTATATATAGGAAGAGAAATTACCTTAATTTGGCGCCCCTGTGTGCGAATGTGCCTCTCACTTCCGGGATCAGAGCGTCTCCGTGTCACATGACCGGGTTTCTGCATCACATGGCCAGGTCATGTGTATCTTTTCACCGAATCAGCAGATCTAATGCGCCCTCGACGTGACTAACAGCGTCATCGCGTCATCGGCACGCATGTCCTCCGACGTGCATGTGCGCAAGGCATCCTGGGGGTTGTAGTTGCGACGCAACTAAGCAAAGCAACACAAACCAGCCGGCGTGTCTCCCATCTCCATCATTGATTGCAGACGTCACATGGATGTGATCACTCACAACCTCACGTGGGTGTCTCCATGTACGCCATGATTGCGCGCAAGGAGGATTGGGAATTGTAGTCGTAACGCAATAAAGCAGAACGACTCCACATCGCCAGCCTGTCTCCCAATATATGCCAGCAAACAACCACCGCACTCGGGAAAAACAGCACACACCATATCAGGGTGATGCATATGGAAATCCGACCATGAGGAGTCGCTTTCCTAATGTGATTATAAATCACACAAATTTAATAAAATAATACTACATTTAAATTTATAATGTGGATGTCAATGTATTATATCCCAGAAGGCGGGCACATTCTGAGCATAGACATATATATGAATGACATCCATACAGCTATATCACTTGTACGGACTATATCAAGTCCACAATATAATTTAAGATGACATATGAAACATATTAACCTGAATCAACAAAGGTCACTCGTATAGAGGCTATATACTGGCTATTTTATGTTATGTTAGAATTAAAAATAATTAAAAACATATAAGGGGTGGAGCAATAAATTAAAAAAGGGGAAAAAAGTATTGATAAAAATCCGAGACCAGGGGGGGGGGGCGGATTAACAAAGGATTAATTATACCCATTATGCTTGGTTAATAAACGCATTAATGTCCCAATCAATGTTGAGTCCATAAGGCCTATAACATTTTAATTGGTAAATCCAATAAGTCTCAAGTCTAGAGACCCCTCTAACCCCAGACTCCCCCCTCCAATGGGAAACAAATTTGTCTATGATCACAAACGTGGTCCCTCTAGGATCTTTATTATGTGATTCCAAATAGTGTCTTGGTACACTATGATTGGTTTTTCCTTTCCGGATACTGGTAAGGTGTTCACCCACCCTGATTGAAAACGTGCGAATCGTCCGCCCTACGTATTGCTTCCCGCAGGGGCAGGTAAGCAAATATACGATGAATCGGGTCGCACATGTGGTAAAGTGCTTCATCTTGTATTCTATTCCTGTTGAAGTGGAACAGAAGGAATCACTTTTCTGTCTGCCACACTGATTAACTAGGCACACTTTGCATTTCTTGCATGGGTAATATGCCTTCAAATGTGGAAAGAAAACAGGGATAGTGGGTGGATCTATCACATTGGGGGCGATCTGTCCTTTCAGAGAAAAAGCTCCCCTATATATCACACCTGCCCTATCTGGAAGTGAAGGGCCAAGGACATGATCATTTTTAAGGACATTCCAGTGTTTCCGGAAAATGTCCCTAATTTGTTTGTGTTGGGACGAAAACGTGGTATAAAAAGACCATTTATACTTTGAATCCTGAACTGATTTACCTCTCTCTATTAGTAGTGAATCCCTACTGATGGTAGCAATGCCCCGAACTTCAGCGTCTATCAAATGTGGACTATAACCCTTATCCACAAACCTGGATTTTAGAATATCAGCTTGGTGATAAAAGTCAGAGATATTAGAACAGTTGCGTCTAATTCGCATCAGTTGGCTACGAGGTACAGACTTTAGCCATGCTGAATGGTGACAGCTGTCGACCGGAATGTACCCATTCCGGTCAGTGGGTTTAAAGAATGTTTTTGTCTGTAATTGACCATCGCTGACGAAAATTTCCAAATCCAAAAAGTGCATACTTGTATGGCTCGTTTCATAGGTTAAATTAATGCCAATATTGTTGTCATTAAGAACGGACATAAATCCACAGAGGGAGTCCTGGTCTCCCCTCCATAGGAGGAGGATGTCGTCGATGTATCGAACCCAGAGAACCACCTCTGGGCGATTTAAAGCATAGACGACATCCTCCTCCCATTTGGCCATAAAGATATTGGCCAGGCTGGGAGCAAATTTGGCTCCCATCGCAACTCCCTTTTTTTTTGTAAAAAGAAGTCTCCATTGTACCGTGTAGCCAGGGGTGTGGCTACACGGCAGGCTATTGACAATCTGATCAAGCGTGTGTGGAGTGCCGTGTGTTACAGACTTTATTATCAGCCACCTTTGGAAACGGCGTTCGCAAGTGGAGAGGACAGGTAGAGTGTGGTTTATATACTATTTTGTGACCTGCGCTGATCCTGGGTCCGCCGTGACCATCATTCGTTGGTTGTGACAGTGTGAAGTTAATGCTGTGGATTCGGTTGCAGTGTGATTTTGGCTTACTTTTACTGGGTATCATGTGAGTGCAATATTTGAAGATTTTGTAGTACCAATAAAACTGACTTTGCAGTATTACACTATCCTTTGCATTTATTTTTGCATTTATGTGGAGCCTGTTTGAGGATCACTGCATCGGATGTGGAACCAATCCACCTAGTTGAGAGGTGCTGTCTGCTCATTTGCCAAAACACGAGAGTGTAAGGCATTGCATTGCGGTGAGTGTCCTATCTGAAGGGGGTTTGACTCACTTGAACACTGTGGTGTGGTGGAAAAGAAGAAGATTATCATCTAATTTTGAACACTATCACTATACACTTATATGGACTTTATTTGTGCTGTCACTCTATACACATTTTTTGGAATTTTTCTTTATGCCTTTTGTTCATTTTTAAGATTTAAGTATATTTCACTATTACTTTTTTCACAGTTTATACCAATATAATTGTTATATTCACTTAGCGCCACTTATAGTTTGTCATTCTATTTTAGTGTGTTGACTATATTTTTCACAGGGTTATCTATCTAAATTACTGCAGACCTTTATTCTCCCTCGGGTAGAATTACCGAACTGGCCCTTTAAACCACCTCTACCTAAATCTCCACCTAGAGAAATTTGGCAATATGCACACTCTAAGTAAGTAAGTAAACCAAGCAAAACACAACTCTGACCATATAAATTTCCACTGATCGACTGTCACTTAATGATATGTTTTTTTTTTACTTCTTTTACTTCTACTTCTTTTGAGACAACATAATTTCATTACATTCTCAGTGGCTGAATAATAGCCAAGACACTAGGATTTATATAATGACACTGCTTGTTGTTGTACATTCTTGTTGTGTATAGTCCTGTTTCTCTTTTCAGACTTTGGGAAAATACTCCCTTTTTTCTTATGATGGCCAGCGCTCTGTCAGCGAGAAAATATATGTATACATATATATGTTACAGTATACAGGGTATATCTGACACTTATCTGCATTATTTGGATCTTTGTGTCAAATTTCTGCTGAGAAGTGGTCTTCGTTTCCCACCCCCACTTTTTTTTTTGTAATACCTATATTTATATATTTGCCATAATATATATATATATATATATATATTGTGACAGCAGGCAGGTACAATCACCAGGTTGCATCCAGGATGGAAGGTATATATGTCCTAGATTCAGGCTTTATGCCGATTTATACCACTAGGGGGAGTGCTGGGAGTCTTGCAGGGGAAGAGTTAATGAGCCCAGCTGAAGTAAGTGGGCTCATTAGGGCCTCTACAAGAACTCCCAGCATGCTAAGGGAGATGCTCCAACCTGGAACCAGATCTGTGTGGATAGTCTGGGGAGTGTGATCTCTGTGCGGTTAGCCAAAGCCTGTGTGGTTATTGCTAAGAACTTCTAAAAGCAGGGAGCTAGGGACTGGGACAGCACAAGGCTGTACCCAGTTGTTAGTTAGGGACACCAACGTGTGTAGTGAGTGGTCAAGTTGACCAGGATTTCTTTTCCTGTTTCTTTTATTTTTGCTGTATTTTTTTTTGTCTGTATATAGTTCAAATAAAACCACTTTTCTCCTACCACTGTCTGCTGTGCCTGTTTTTGTGTGGTGAACCCATCCAGGGGGTCACACACACCCGCTGCTGAGTTAACCCCCTCACAGTTAGTGGAGAACCAGTGGCAGTTTTTTTAAGGCCAGCATGGAGGAGATACTGAAACAGCTGGCTCTAGCAAATGCCAATCAGCAGCAGACAAATGCAGGTTTGCAAAAGAGCCTTGTAGCTCAACAACAGACAAATGCAAATTTGCAACAGAGCCTCGCAGCCCAGCAGCAAGCTCATCAACAGAGCCTTGCAGCCCAGCAGCAAGCTCATCAACAGAGCCTTACAGCCCAGCAGCAGACAAATGCAACTTTGCAACAGAGTCTGGAAGCTCAGCAACAAGCCCAGCAGCAATCTGAGGTCCGCTTCATAGACCTGTTACAGAAGCAAGAACAGAGACTACAGCAACAAATGGAAACGTTAATGCAACAACGTCCGCAGACCAGTGAGGCAAGTAGTTCCACTAATACTGTGTCCTTTGGGGTGAGTGGTTTATTGACAAAAATGACTGGAGAGGATGATCCAGAGGTGTTTTTGACCACATTTGAAAGGACTGCTGAAAGAGAAAAGTGGCCTAAGGAGCAGTGGGCTGGACTGGTGGCTCCTCTGTTAACTGGTGAATCGCAGAAAGCTTACTATGACCTAAAGCCTGACCAAGCAAAAGACTATGTGATGCTAAAAACTGAAATATTGGCACGGCTGGGTGTCACCCTGGCTGTCCGGGCTCAGCGTGGGCATAACTGGACTTTCCGGCTTGGAAAAACCCCCAGGTCTCAAATGTATGATCTCATTCACCTGAGCAGGAAGTGGCTACAGCCAGAGACTTTGTCCGCACCAAAAATTGTGGAACGTGTTGTGATGGATCGTTTCTTGAGAGCTCTTCCTACTGCCATTCAAAAGTGGGTAAGCCATGGAGACTCAGAAACAGCCGATAATCTTGTGAATCGTGTAGAGAAGTACTTGGTTACAAAGAACCTGACTGCCTCTTCCAGAGACTCACGGACTTTCCACCATAAGACCAGACCATCCCCAGTGGCGGGTAAGATGATTCCAAGGGGTGAGGGTGGAGAGAGTGAGAGGGTTAGAGTTCTACCTAAGGTCTGGCGAGAACAGCCTGGGAAGTCAGGGGCTCAAGGGGCAGCAAAAAGGATTGTTTGCTACCGCTGCCGACAAGAGGGACATATTGCAGCAAATTGCCCGGTTGTGGATGAACCCATGCAATGTGACTTTCTAAGGGACAGACGTCAGTCGCTGTTTGCGACAGTCGCATGCACTGCCATTTGGGTAACTGAGAAACATTTATGCAAAATGTGTATTAATGGTAGAAATGTTGTTGTGTTGCTGGATTCAGGTAGCCTGGTGACACTGATAAAGGCTGAATTAGTTACTACTGGGAATAACAAGGTAGCTGTTATTTGTGTGCATGGAGACACCCGAGATTATCCGGTGACTACAGTGTGTTTTGAGACCCCCAAAGGTACCCTCTCTCATCAGGTGGGGTTAGTCTCTCACTTGCCTCATTATGCCATTGTGGGAAGGGATTTTCCAAAGTTCTGGGAACTATGGAATTATCCTGAGCCCCCCACTGGTGCCCCTATATACCAGGAATGTGATAGCCAGAATTCCTCTGAGAGTGGTGAGGACTCTCCAGAATTCCCCTTGTCGGTATTGGCCGGGGAGACTCGAGAAACTGGGGAGGAGCCAACATCCTCAGACGAAAACATGCTGTCTGTGGAGTTTTCTGATCTCGAGGTTCACAAGGAAAATTTTGCCACAGAACAGTTAAAAGACCCCACCCTAATAAAGGCACGGGAAAACGTAGTGGAAATAGATGGCGAGTTAGTGAACCCAGATGAGACCTACACTTACCCATACTTCATCGTGGAAAAGGATCTACTGTTTCGGGTGGCTAAAAGGGTAGAAGAAACCGTTGAGCAGCTTGTGGTGCCCAAACCTTACAGGAAGTTGGTGTTAGATTTGGCCCATGGGCACATTCTTGGAGATCATCTGGGGACAGAGAAAACCCGAGAGAGAGTATTGCAGAGATTCTATTGGCCTGGGGTCATGACGGAAACAGAAAATTATTGTTCCTCCTGCCCTGTGTGTCAGAGGTCGGCACCGATGCCACACTTTCGTAACCCGCTGGTACCTCTTCCCATCATTGAGGTTCCCTTTGAGAGGATCGCAATGGATTTGGTAGGTCCGATAATGAAGTCCGCTAGGGGACATCAGTACATTTTGGTTATATTGGACTATGCCACCCGTTATCCGGAAGCGATTCCTCTCCGAAATACCTCGGCCAAAACCATAGCCAAAGAGCTATCTCTTGTTTTTAGCCGTGTGGGGTAGAGCATGATATTATTACCCCGCCCGGTGAAAGGGTGAAGCTAAAACCCTATCGTATCCCAGAGGCCCGACGGGAGGCAATACGTGAGGAAGAACAGAAAATGCTTAAGTTAGGGGTGATAGAGGAATCCCAAAGTGATTGGTCAAGTCCCATAGTGTTAGTGCCTAAACCGGATGGGAGCTGGCGATTTTGTAACGATTTCCGACAACTGAACAAAGTTACAAAATTTGACACTTAACCCATGCCACGTATAGATGAGTTGGTCGACCGGTTGGGAACAGCCCGATACATGACAACTCTTGATCTCATCAAAGGGTATTGGCAAATTCCCCTGGCCAAGTCGGCCAAGGAGAAAACCGCATTTGTAACCCCAGACGGGGCATTCCAATATAAAAGAATGCCGCTTGGTTTACAGAATGCGCCGGCAACATTCCAGGGGAAAATGGACCAGATACTGAGGCCCCATCAGAAGTATGCTGCGGCTTACCAAGATGATGTAATTATTTATAGCACAGATTGGGCCTCACATCTGCCAAAAGTGCAAGCAGTCCTAGACTCTATCCGGGAAGCTGGGTTTATGGCCAACCCCAAGAAGTGTACCATTGGACAGGAGGAGGCCAAGTATCTTGGATACACCATTGGGAGGGGAGTAATAAAACCCCAAGTCAATAAAGTCGAGGCCATACAGAATTGGCCATGTCCCAACAGCAAGAAGCAGGTACGAGCCTTTCTGGGAATCACTGGTTATTATCGGCGATTCATTCCCCACTTTGCTTCTTAGGCTGTGCCCCTAACCAACCTGACAAAAGGGAAAGAGTCTGTCATGGTGAAATGGACGCCAGAGGCTGAGGCAGCATTTCAATTCTTAAAAAAAGCCTTATGTAGCCATCCAGTGTTGTACTCACCAGACTTCTCTTGGGACTTTGTCGTACAAAGTGATACATCCGACGTTGGGTTAGGAGCAGTATTGTCCCAGGTCTGGAATGGGGAAGAGCACCCAGTCATTTACCTCAGCAGGAAATTGAAGTCCCATGAGGTAAATTACGCCACGATTGAGAAGGAGTGTTTAGCGGTAAAATGGTCTCTAGATTCCCTTCGGTACTATCTGCTAGGTAGGCACTTTTGACATGATTACTGATCACGCTCCTTTAAAGTGGATGGCTCAAAACAAAGAGACAAATAGAAGAGTAAATAGGTGGTTCCTGGCCCTACAGGAATTCAACTTTACGGTAAAGCATCGCCCTGGCGTTCCAATGGGGAATGTGGATGCTTTGTCTCGAGTACATGCATGCCTGATTGCTTGTGTTCCAACCCCAAGGTTAAAACAAGAGGGGGGGTATGTGACAGCAGGCAGGTAAAATCACCAGGTTGCATCCAGGATGGAAGGTATATATGTCCTAGATTCAGGCTTTATGCCGATTTATACCACTAGGGGGAGTGCTGGGAGTCTTGCAGGGGAAGAGTTAATGAGCCCAGCTGAAGTAAGTGGGCTCATTAGGGCCTCTACAAAAACTCCCAGCATGCTAAGGGAGATGCTCCAACCTGGAACCAGATCTGTGTGGATAGTCTGGGGAGTGTGATCTCTGTGCGGTGAGCCAAAGCCTGTGTGGTTATTGCTAAGAACTTCTAAAAGCAGGGAGCTAGGCACTGGGACAGCACAAGGCTGTACCCAGTTGTTAGTTAGGGACACCAACGTGTGTAGTGAGCGGTCAAGTTGACCAGGATTTCTTTTACTGTTTCTTTTGTTTTTGCTGTATTTTTTTGTCTGTATATAGTTCAAATAAAACCACACCCTTTTGTTTTCTCCTACCACTGTCTGCTGGGCCTGTTTTTGTGTGGTGAACCCATCCAGGGGGTCACACACACCCGCTGCTGAGCTAATCCCCTCACAATATATATATACAAGTAATATTTTTTTCTACCCTTTGCATCAAATTCACTTGCACATTATTTTATGTTGCACTAATATTTGTTTATTGTGTCTATATTCATATATATTTTCATATAAATTACTGAGCTTAATGATTAGCACCTAGAATTACTAAGAATTTAAATGGATTTTATTTTTTAAAGGATATGTTTGAGAGGAGGAACGAGGAAGGAATGGGAAAAAGGGAACAGTAGAGAAACTCAATATATTCCCTTTTTTTTTTCTCTCTCTCCTTTTTCCATCATTATCCGATGCTGGTTGAAATGTCTTGATGACATAGCTCTATTTTCCGCCTAAGTTTTCTCCACCTATACTAGGGCTCACAATTTTTGATGGGAATTGGCAATATTGTCTTTTGTTAGTTGTTTGTCTTCCTGAAGATATTCAGGGACAATTAAGATACATGTCCTTGGACTGCTATGTATTATTTTTTTTTCTTTCTTTTTTCTCCTCCCTTCCTTCTCCTTCGTTGTTCACAGGGCTCTGTTTTCTACAATATTTTTACCATGATAGAAATATAAATCTATGTCAGTGTGAGTTTGTTCTTTTAATGTGAAATGTCTCAACCACCCTAATGCCCCTTTCACACTGAGGCGTTGCAATAACACGCTAAAAACGATTAGCGTTATTACCGCGTTTTTACCACGTTAGCGCTAAAAATAGTGCTAACACCTATGCGTTTTTACCGCGTTTTACTGCATTAGTGTCAGCTAATAACCCTACCCCCTTACATCACATCCTGTGCACTTCCTGTTTTTTTGGAGCTTCTGGGCATTTTTAAAGCGGTATTACCGCGGTTTTACAGCGGTACTCATTCATTTCAATGGCGATAGGCATTTTTACAGCGCTATTTTATGTGCCCCAAAGATGCTCCAAAAAATCTGTTTGCAGGATTTTTTCCAACGCACAGCCAGCACAACGCCTCAGTGTGAAAGCCCTCAGGGCTTTCACATTGAGATTGCTGGGGTAGGATTATTTCAGGCGTTTTTACAGCGCTATTTTTAGCGCTCAAACGCCTGAAAAACGCCTCAGTGTGAAAGGGGCCTTATAAACATTCACAGATTTTATATCACCTTCATTAGGAGAAACTTGATATAGCACTTTTTCAAGAAACACATTTTCACTCCAATACTTTTCCTACCTGTAAAAACAAATATTTTACTACTTGGTTTCATAGTACAAATCCATACGCAAAATCCAAAGGAGTATCAATTGCTATCCATAAGAATGTAAAATGTCAAGTCCTAGACTCAAAACTCGATCCTCAAGTCAGATATATATTCCTTAAAATTAACCTTGGACTAACAGTATATACTATTGCTAATGTATATGTAAGAGAACTGTTAATTCATGTCTGGCGCACACACGTGCGCAAGCGCGCGTTCCCGGACAACAAGACTTCCAGAACGCCAGTGCGCATGCACGTGCACAACAAAAGGTGTGTCTGCGCAGGAGCGCGTCCCTAACGCCAGTTTGTGCCAGATGGCCTATTTAAGGGGCTCTCAGACTCTCTTCAGTGCTCACTGGTCTTCAGCTGTGCCCTGATTCTCTGAACTCTGTTATACCTGCTTGATACCCGTTACTGATCCCGGCTTCCTTGACTCTGCTTTTGAACTCTGACATATCCTGATTCCTGGTACCTGACTCCAGCTTCCACCTGACCTTGCTCCTGCTTATGACTTTGCAGTCCGCCTGTTACCGAACCCGGCTATCCTCACGACCCTGCTTTCATCGGCTGTCCGGCTCTGATACTGCCTCTGGAAACTTGTGCTGGCTTCCTATCATCTCAGCTCTTCTGGGTCCAGTAAACTCCTGTCTCCTGACCACCGGAATTACTGACAAGCCACCAGGCCTGAACCTGTGAGTGGGTTGGAGTTCCTCTTTAACACCAGTGGATCTTCTGAGCTTCAACCTAGCTACTTACCTGCTGTCCTGCTTGTACCACCAAGTCTACAACTCTCATCGCAAGCTCTGCAAGCAACATTCCCTGGCACTCGTGTTCCTCCTATCCCTAGCCACTATCTGTTCCACCTTCAGTGGGGCTTGGGTAGGAGATACAAGGGAGGCCGACCTCGTCATATCAGACTCCGACCAGGTACGTGACAGTATATTTTAAAAATACTTCTCAAGTCTCCAAGGGCTTAAATATTTGCATGCTCTTGAAACCTTTGCAGAGGGTGACATCATCCTAGGGGGTGATTTTAATTTGGTCTTTGACCCTCGACTGGACTCATCTTCTGGAAAGGTCCACATTTCCTACTCTGGTCTCCGTAGACTAAAACAGAAATTATCTTCAATTAAGTTATTTCATTTATGTTGGACTTTACATCCCTCCAATAATAAAACCCACAGTAGGAAATCCGATCGTATGTACAGGGCTTAAGGCTGCTTTCACACTAAAAGCGCTGGCTGTTAGCGGTAAAGCGTTTTATCTGCGATTTACTGCTGTCTAAGCTGCGCTTTTGTGCCACTTTTCGTCCGCTTTTAACCCCAAAGAAGGGGTTAAAAATTCCCGTGTTGCGGTGCTTCGGAATCACTTTTCAGGTGCTTTGGAAATGCTGCCCATTCATTGCAATGGTCAGGGGTATATTGGGTGCGCTGTATACAGCGCTCCCAAACTGCCCCAAAGATGCTGCTTGCAGGTCTTTTTCTAATGTCCCGCAACCCAGATGTGAAAGCACCCATTGCAGAGAATGGGAGGCAGTTTTCAGGCGCATTACAGGTGCTATTTCTAGTGCTAAAATGCCTGAAAACTGCCTCAGTGTGAAAGGGGTCTAAGTGTTTCAGAGGGCTTACTCTCAGCACCTATATGAACCTAACCCAACAGCGTGAACTCATTTGGCTTTTACAGGATTCAATTGTAACCATTCAATTATAAAATTATAACACATACATGCATAAATCAAAATGCAATTTTTAAAACAGGCTCATCGGCAAGATTTGCAAAATGATCTGTCTTTTGTATAGGGTATAGCAAGACTGGCCCAGAATTTCAACAACTACAAAGTGATAAGATTGTGTCCTCTTTAATGTTGAAATGATTTTGAAGAGGTAAGCTTAGTAGAATTATTGCCTCCACCCAAATATATCTTACATGCATGTAAACATGAGGAAGATGTGTTGGTAGAATGATGGTCTAAACTGTGATAGTTTATACATGCCCATAAATTCTGCTTCCTGCTAAATTCCTGACCTGGTTTACTATAGCTACCACTTTCATATAGCAAAGTTATTTCAAAACTGAACTAGTAATATTTTACAGAAAGCAGACTATAAATGAAATACAAAAATTGCATAAGTTATTGTTGCCTTTGTTTAGGGTCTGTCATTGCCATTTGAATAATTCATAAATATATAATTATCACTTTGTATAAATAGATTCCACTAATGAGCAAATCAATTTTGCTTTCAGATGTTTGCCTGATGAGATCATAATGGTAATTAACCCAGATTTTTACCACAGCATTTGCCATGCTATGTAGAGTAGGACACACAATGTCAATGAAGCAACACATACATAACAAGTGTTTGGAATGTATATTGTGTAGCTCTTCAAAAGACAATGGAGAAGACAGCTCAGAAATAAGTTCTGCAAATGCTCTAGTTTTAAAACTATTATGTATGGTATAATATGTGGTATTTTCGAAAAGCACAGTTAAAACACAGGCTGATATACTATCTAGAAAATAAAAACAATTTACCGGCAGGGAGATTATAGGACTATAATATTTGCATTATTCTGCCTCTCAAAATGTCATTCTTCTTGTTTAACATAAACTAGAGAAATATGCCATACTTTAAAATGGAATGTATTCTTGACTGTAGTCTGTGAATATGAATATACCACTGCTATATTTTGTATATCCTCAATCAAAACGCATGTCTAACTTCCGGGACCGGCGCCGCATGAGCTAGCTGCTCCGCTCCTCAGCTCCCGCTTCTGGCCCAAAAATTTGGCTTATAAAACCAGCCTGAGCCGCCTCTGACACCCCCGCACACCTCCGGGCATCACCCCTCGTCCCATGGACAAATTTGTTGAAAAAACTGGCGCCCGCACACAAACGGCCCTGACGCGCCGCCGGATCAGCCGCAAATGGAGGCCCCGGCTTCGGCCTACCCGGAACGGATGTCCAACTCAATGATGACGGCTATGGAGGTACGCGGCTCCACGGCCCCTTCCTCCTCCACATATGCCTCTCCACATGCCTCCCCACAACCCCCCTCAGCTTCTCCACTTCTGCAGCACACAAGGGATAACAGTATTGAGCGCATAGCGCAGGCTGTGGCAGCTCTCCTTAACCCCATGATTGCAACTTCTGTGGAAAAAGCAGTAAATGTGGGGATGGCGCAGATCAAATCCCAGCTGGGGGAACATAATACCAGAATCAATGAACTGGAACACCGCTTGTCTAATGTAGAAGAAGAGCTCTATCAGGCCCAAGCCACGGAACAAGCACAGGACAAGACAAACCAATATATCATTCAAAAGCTTGATGATTTGGAAAATAGATCCAGGAGAAGCAACCTGCGTTTCGTAGGTATCCCGGAATCGCTGCAAACATCTGCCCTCTCTGAATTCTGCGCCAGATGCATTCCAGAAGCACTAGGCTCTTCAGGCCCCTGTGCAGTGGAACGAGCACACCGTATGGGCTCCTTCAACGCGGAACGCATGGTGCCTCAACCAATAATCGCCAAATATCGAAATTATGCCGACAAGGCCCTTATTTGCAAAAATTCAGGCAATCCCGCTCCCTTCAAATTGACGGAGTAAAGGTCTTGATCTTTGCAGATTACTCGATCGAGGTCTCAAAAAAAAGAAAAGCCTTCCAGCAGGTCTGCACAGAACTTTTTAAAAGGCAATTTAAATTCACCTTGGCCTTCCCGGCCACCCTTCGTCTCAAGACCCCAAATGGCGAGCAACTGGTCTTCCAAGACCCAGCGGAAGCCGAAACTTTTCTGCGCTCTTTGCACTCGGGCCCTCATTCCCACAACTCGCCCACAGCTACCCCAACCAATCACCCTCTGGACCAAAGGAGCCCACGGAAAGACTCTCCTAAACTCTTCAAACCCTCTGCCTCGGAACATCAACGCTCTGCCCCTCGCTGACATGGCAGCCGCAAATTCAGGTCCCATTTTCTTCAGTTCTTCACGGTCGCATATGATGCAACACCTCAGGTTGGTCACATTGTAAATGCTTAACCTACCCTCTCTCCTTCCCGTCGGACTTCGAGCCACTGACTCCACCATCGCAGTGTCCAAATAATGTATTATTTTGCTCTATGTTCCCATTCACTTGACTATTACGGTTCTTTTATATTATTGTTGTTAATCTGCTACTCTCCCCACCTGGCCTCACTGTGTAAATACGCGCCGCCCTCCCCCCCCATCATTACTCTCATCAGCCGACAAACGGCCACTATTTGAGGTTAGGCTCTCGTACATCACTTGGTCCGCGAGGAGCTTTACTGGGAGCTGGCTTACACAGTGACTTCATGCGGAAAAGGGAAGTTATTGCGATTACACCTTTTATGTTTTTTTCACCTTTTCCCTTCCTTAATCCCCCCCTCCTCTCTATACGAACCACCCCGGGGTACCCACACACCATCAAATCCCCTCACCTCTCTCTCCCACCGCACAAACAATCTCTTACCCCCGAATAGGGGAATGACCCTACTACACTATCGACACAATGACAAATTTGAAACTTCGGCCCAACTCCCTTATATACTCCCAACATGAAAATAGTTTCCTGGAATGTGAAAGGCCTTAGATCCCCTAACAAGAGAATGAAGATTCTCCGACATATCAAAAGACTTAGGACTGACATTGCCCTGCTCCAAGAAACCCATTTATCAACCCTGGACTTTCACCGCATGAAAAAGCTCTGGGTTGGCACAGTCTTAGGCTCTGGCGCCATGGGACGCAAGGCAGGCGTTCTCCTGCTGATACACAAAAACCTCCCCTGCACAGTCCTATGCTTCCAATCGGATAGCTAGGGGTGTTTCCTTTCATCACACGTCCGAATAGGGTCCAAAGAAATTGTGATATCCAATATTTACGCCCCTAATAACCCCAGCAAGCCCTTCTTCAGCGACCTGACATCTTGGCTTCTCCAAAACACCCATCTCCCTCACATAATTGGAGGAGACTTTAACGATGTACTACACCACACCGACGACAGGTCATCCCCTAAACGCCCTAAGACGGGTGTTGACCCCACAACCACCCGACGCACTTTGCATCCACCATGGACTCCCTTCACCTCCGAGACCTCTGGCGCCTGACGCACCCAGCTGACAGGGATTTCACCTTCTACTCCAACCCCCATAACATATTTACCAGAATTTACTATTTTTTTGGCTCCGATAACCTAGTCCCTATGCTATCTGGTGCTGACATACATGACATTGTCCTCTCTGATCACGCCCCTATCTCAGTACATTTTGACAATCTTGACCTACCCCCACATCCCAAGATATGGCGCTTCCCTTCATACCTCCACAATAACTCTGACTTCCAACAATTTATGGACGTAGCCTGGGCCGAATACTCAACGGCCAATGCTTCCCATTCAGACAATCCAAACCTCTTCTGGGATGCCGGCAAGGCTTTCCTCAGGGGACGCATAATTTCTTATGCTACCTCCTTTAAAAGAAATGCTATGACAGAATTTAAATCAGCCAGCACACGACTTCATCTGGCACAGAGATCCCTATATACTTTAGACACCCCTGACAGTAGGAGCGAATGGCAGATAGCCAAAAAGGCTTTTGACACATGGGCTGGCACATTCGAACTGACCAAAAGGGCCCACTTGGATGCCACTCTTCACAAGTTTGGAAATAAGGCTGGCAAACTATTGGCTAGGCTCTGTAAGGAACCCTTCCACCCGACCCACATTACATCACTGCGGGACCCTGATGGCAAGGTACATACCACGCCTCAAACGATAAACAGAGCGATGCTTCAATACTACTCAGCGTTATATTCCCCAGACACGATAGAAAAACGGTCAGCACAGGCATTCCTGGAAAAAATAGACATTCCTAAAATATCTCCCACACACTTAGAGACCCTTAATGCCCCTATCTCGCTGTCCAAAATCTCTAACACCATCCGCAACTTAACCCCTTCTAAGGCCCCTGGCCCCAACGGCTTTACCAGCAAATTCTACAAAACCCTACAACATATCACAGAACCCACTCTCCACAAGGTTTACAACAGTATATGGTCCGGCGGCCCATACTTACAAACAGGAAATCAGGCCATCATTAAATTGCTCTCCAAGAAAGGAAAAGACCCCCAAGAGCCAGGCTCCTACAGACCCATCTCCCTTCTAAACTTAGATGTCAAAATCCTATCCAAAATCATTGCCACTAGACTTGCGGTTATTATCCCCTCTTTGATCCATCCCGCCCAATCAGGCTTTGTGAAAGGCAGAACTGCCATCATGAACATCCGCAAAGTCATGATGGCCCTGGAGCAAACCAAGCTCAACCCAAGTGGAGACTACGCTATCATCACATTAGATGCGGAGAAAGCCTTCGATAACGTTAGCTTTGAATGGCTATCCCTAACTATGGCAAAAATGGGCTTCTCTGGCCCCTTTACCCACCTGGTTTCCAACAAGTACACAGCCCCGGCAGCCAGACTAGTAGCTGCAGGCCTACTTTTAGATGAATTCCACCTCCACAAGGGCACTCGACAAGGCTGCCCCTTATCTCCTCTCCTTTTCAATATCGCACTAGAACCCCTCTCCAGATACCTAGCCCATGCAGCCCCCCTACATGGCATCAAAATTGGCCAGCACGATCTCCGCACATCCCTCTTCGCAGATGATGTCCTTATATTTTCGGCCAACCCCCCCCTCTGACATGTCCACCATTAAAAAGGTTTTTGACGAATTTAGATCTTACTCAGGCCTCCGCATCAATTACGGCAAGAGCGAAATTCTCACCTTAGGAAATACTTCCGATCTTCCCTGGGTCAAGAATTCCATATTCTCAGTCGCCAAAACTCACATCACCTATATAGGAATCAAAATAGGGAAACTGCCCTCCTCTCTATATCACCTCAGTTATACTCCCTTGCTTACTAGAATTTCTCAGGAACTAAATAACTGGATGGATCTCCCCCTCTCGCTCCTGGGAAGATGTCACCTGCTGAAGATGGTCAGTTTTGCTAGATTATTATATCCTCTGCAGACTATCCCGTTACTACTTCATCATAAAGATGTCAAATTTCTCAACTCCGTCATATCTAAATTCCTTTGGCAGGGCAAAAGACCACGCATAGCTTTAAAGAAACTATATCTTCCCAGACGCGAAGGGGGTATTAGTCTTCCGAATGTGCGAACTTATAATTTAGCATGTCTTCTGAGAATTAGCCTTGACTGGATCTCGCAAGCCTCTCGCTATTCCAACTACTCCATGTTGTCTGCAATGGCCCACCCATACTCACTGGTAGCCCTTCTCCACTGCAAGTGGAAATCAGTCCCACCCTTGTACCAACATAACCTCCTGCTGAGAGACACTGCTATTGCTTGAATGGAAGTCCGGAAGAGCCTCAAGCTCTCTCCTTTTATGTCGAGTCACCTGCCAATTCAGGGAAACCCCAGTTTTCCCCCTGGTCTGGACCACAAACCGTTCGTTATCTGGGCAGGAAAAAGTCTCACAAAATTTGCCTCCTTGTGCGACACGGCAACAGGGCGACCTCTACCCTTTTCAACCATAGCCAAAACGTTTTCGCTTCCACGATCACATGTTTTTCATTTCGGGCAATGCATCAGCTTCTTAAGAGATGCATGTAGAGAGGAATCCAAAAGGTTTTAACCAAACTTCACAGACCTGCTGCTCCAGGAAGGATCCTTTAAAATCTCTAACATCTACAAACCTCTACTACAAAGGACCACTCCTCCTCTAACATCCTCCTCTGTTACTAATTGGGGTAAAGACTTCCCGGATGCGGACCTAGTGGACAAACTTCTCCAGAGTCTCAATAAAGTGAACCAACTGACTTCCAATGAAACATGGAGGGAAACTCAGCTAAGGATCCTAGATCGAGCTTACATACCCTTCCTTTATACCAAAACGGATCCGAGTGCTGCCGTCTGCCCCCTCTGTCATCATCCAAGACCGTACTTGACTCATCGTTTCTGGGCATGCTCTTACATATCCACCTTCTGGGATCGAGTACTATCCTACATTTTTTAAATAACTTTGTTGAAACTCCAGAAGGACTCACTGCTTCTCATCTTTGGGCACTGGGACCCCCAGCTTCTCCCCTGGTCCCAAAAGGTCACTACATCCACAACTGTCATTGACTGCTCTCACAAATGTCCCTCCCACAAGGACTGGTCCTTGCTTTGTCTTGTGATCGCACGGAGAGCCATTCTGAAAAATTGGACCTCATCGCTTTGTCCTACTGTCGCTCAAGTCAAACGGGAACTCCTACTTCTATTATTCAAAGATCGCATCAACACTGACTTCAGACTTGACAGATCTAAATCAAACTTCCTCTCTAGATGGCAACCCTTTATGCTCTCAGTTCTCTCTCCAGAGGATGTCTCCAACTTCGACCAGTTCTCGTTCTCATATTTTGGGTCTTCCCCTCCCCCACGCCCAGGAGAGGCAGTCTCTCCCTCTTCATCATTGACACTGGGAAGAAGATAACAGTCCACCAGGCTTCTCCATCACCGGTACCCCCCTCTCCTCTCCTTCCGCTATATATGACAAGAACTCGTTCTCCACCCCACCCCCACCCAATACTCCTGGTTACCTCCCTCTTTTAGATATTGTTATGTCGTATTATTTTCAGCCTGTAGTCCTAGGATAATTGTTGCAACCAAGATCCATCCAGTTGCTTCCCTAGTGATGATAGTTGTTGTACTGCTGTATTACGTAGCTAGATATTCGAGTCCCTTAGATTACACGCTGTTATCCATCCACTTACTTTGTAAAATGCTTCTACAGACACAGTTTTATTGCCCTGTACTGTTTATATCTCTCAATAAAATCTTTTACAAAAAAACCTGCAAAAAAAACGCATGCCTATAAATCAGCTAATACATTAAAAGCAATGAACTCTCTATGAGGCTCATATCTTATCTCAGCAGTTGAAGGAGTAAGGCAGAGGTGTTGTAGTATCCAAATAATACTGCATTTAGTAGCTAATCTACCCCTTTTAACGGTACATAATCAAGTACACAGGAAGCAAACATGTTTTGGAATAAACTGCTAGCATAAGGGCTCATGCACACTGGACGCTTTTTCAGTTGCCATTAGGGGCATTTGACAGTTTTGTTTTGTTTTTTTATTCTTTATTGATAGAGGAAATTAAGCAATGTACAATAACATGAAAGGCAATGATTATTATCGTTTGACATCAATGTTTAAGGAGGGGTATACAGTACCTGGTACAAAACCAACCTAAGTAGTACTGTAGCCTGTTATACATATAAGTAAAATAAGGAAAGCAGGGAAGGGTGGGGGGTAAGGGGGAAGCAGTGATGGGGGGGGGGGAGGCAAGGAGTAGAGTAGCAAGTTAGTACTTAGAAGTGTTAAGTTATATCATATAGCAAGCATTTTACAATAGTCAAAAATCCATACTCTAACCCAGAAGGCTCTGTTTAGTCCAGGAGGGAGGGGACAGGTGTGTAGAGCCTCTTTGGATCAGGGCAGCTAGTAAGAGGTGGTATTTAGGTGGTGAGTCAAGAGCTAAATAAGGGTCTGGGGTCTGATAGCCAAAATTGCCAGTGTTTGGAAAATTTGTCCAGTGTCAGCTGTGCTTTAGCAAATAGGAATTCCATTGATAGGTGACAATTAAATAAATCAATGGTGTTGCAAATTTTAGGTGCATCAACCTGCATCAACAATAGATAGTCGGGCAGCAAATAAAATGTGAGTAATGATAGGATGATATTTTAGGGGCCAGAGTGAGAGGCCAAGACCAAAGAGAGCCAGCTGAGGGGTCAAGGAATATTGGGAATTAATAAAGTCCTGAATAAGGGCAGTAATGCTTTCCCAAAATATAGTGATAGGTGGGCATTCCCACCAGATATGCAGCATATGTCCATCTTGGCCGCAGTTTCTCCAACATTTTCTGGATTGAGATAGGAACACCCGAGATAGTTTTACTGGGGTATAGTACAAATTATGTAGTATTTTCATTAGTGTTTCTCAGTGGGAAATGTTCCTGGAATAAATTGTAGAGGTACAGATTGCTTGGTAACAAGTGTAAATTTGTAGTATGCATTCCCAGTGAGCTAAAGTTGGCGAGTGCTGCACACATTATATCCTCTTTGATGTGAAAGAAGTGTATTCTTGCTAGAATGTCCCTGGGGATAGAAGCTGGCAAGTGTTGCGGTTTATGGATCCTATGCGCGCGGTCAATAAGCATGTCATTCATTGTTAGCCCTGGAATAAGTTTCCGAAAAAGCTGGTGTAGATACGGTACTATTTCAGGGGTGGCAAGGGATTCGGGGACCCCTCGAATTGTAATATTGTTCTGTTGCAAGCGATCTTAAAGGTATGTGATTTTAAAAGGGAGCATGTTTATAGTATTGGCTTGGTCATCCTGTATGTCCACAACAGCATTATGAGCTTTAGTAACTTCAGATAAATGCTGCTCTTGTAATTGATTAACCACTTAACGACCGCTCACTGTATATATACGTCGGCAGAATGGCACCGACAGGCACAATCACGTAGAGCATACGTGATTGCCTTTGTATAGTTGGGGGGTCCAATCGGACCCCCCTTCTGTACAGTGAGCGGTGGCTAAGTGTCCGGGAGCGTTCCGGGATGAGGGGGCAGCCATTTGTTTCTGGCCACCCCCTCGCGATCGCTCCCGGCGAATGGAAATGCCCCCTCTGTCTGTGTCAGACAGAGGGAGCAGGAGGAAGTGATGTCATCTCTGGTGCGGCGCTCACATATACCGAGCGCCGTACAAGAGAAGACATCAGTTCAGTGCACACAACACTACACTGACACCAGGACACATAGGAACATAAATCGCCCCCCCAGGCCCCCCCAGACACCCCAGATCACCCCCCAGATCACCCCCCAGCCCCCATTCACAGTGTCACTGATTGCAGTGACCATTTATTTAGTGATCACTGCAATCAGTGACATTTGTGACTGTAAAAGTGTCACCAAAGTTTAGTCTTAGGTCCAGTGTAGCCCCCTAACCCCCCCTAATAAAGGTTTAACCCCCTGATCACCCCCCAGATAACCCTTTCACCGCCTATCACCACTGTCGCTTAGCGATCATTTTTCTGATCGCTGTCTTAGCGTCAGTGATGCCGATCGGCAGCCAGTAATTTTTTTTAGGTTCGCCACAGGTTTTTATAGTGTCAGGTACCCCAATATATTATCTAATAAAGGTTTAACCCCCTTGATCGCCCCCCAGGTAACCCTTTCACCCCCTATCACCACTGTCACTAAGCGATCGTTTTTCTAAACGCTGTCTTAGTGTCTGTGATGCAGATCGGTAGCCGGTAATTTTTTTTAGGTTCGCCGCATGTTTTTATAGCGTCAGGTACCCCAATATATTATCTAATAAAGGTTTAACCCCCTTGATCGCCCCCTGGTAACCCTTTCACCCCCTATCACCACTGTCGCTAAGCAATTGTTTTTCTAAACGCTGTCTTAGTGTCGGTGATGCAGATCGTAGCCAGTAATTTTATTTAGGTTCACTGCATGTTTTTATAGCGTCAGGTACCCCAATATATTATCTAATAAAGGTTTAACCCCCTTGATCACCCCCCAGGTAACCCTTTCACCCCCTATCACCACTGTCACTAAGCGATCGTTTTTCTAAACGCTGTCTTAGTGTCTGTGATGCAGATCGGTAGCCGGTAATTTTTTTTAGGTTCGCCGCAGGTTTTTATAGCGTCAGGTACCCCAATATATTATCTAATAAAGGTTTAACCCCCTTGATCGCCCCCCAGGTAACCCTTTCACCCCCTATCACCACTGTCGCTAAGCAATTGTTTTTCTAAACGCTGTCTTAGTGTCGGTGATGCAGATCGTAGCCAGTAATTTTTTTTAGGTTCGCTGCATGTTTTTATAGCGTCAGGTACCCCAATATATTATCTAATAAAGGTTTAACCCCCTTGATCGCCCCCCAGGTAACCCTTTCACCCCCATCACCACTGTCGCTAAGCGATCATTTTTCTAAACGCTGTCTTAGTGTCGGTGATGCAGATCGGTAGCTGGTAATTTTTTTTAGGTTCGCCGCAGGTTTTTATAGCGTCAGGTACCCCCATATATTATCTAATAAAGGTTTTAACCCCCTGATTGCCCCTAGTTAACCCTTTCACCAGTGATCACCATATAAGTGTTACGGGTGACTAGGGATGAGCTTCGTGTTCGAGTCGAACATACGTTCAACTCGAACATCGGCTGTTCGATTGTTCGACGAAGATCGAACGATTTGGGCCGTTCGCGCCAAATTCGAGTGACGCGAACGGCCCACAATGCACTACGCCATCGCAGTGTCATCCAGGCGCTGTGATTGGCCAAGCATGCACTGTGACCCCGCATGCTTGGCCAATCACTGCGCCGGCAGCGAGGAGAGCAATGATTGGCCACAGGCAGGATGCCTGTGGCCAATTATTGCTGATGGGGTTTAGTACACGCACCACACTATTAAAGGCCGCCAGCGCGGCGGCCTTGTGTACTGTGTTCCGGAGCAGGGAAAGAGAAGCATAGGCAGGGACAGTGTCATTATTTTTCCTTTACTATTCCTGGATTCCTTGTGTTTAGGGACAAATAAGGATAGGTAGGGAGAGTGTCAGTGACAGTGTGCTATTCTGTGCAAATCCTTGTTTGTAGGGACAGAGAGGTACAGTGAGGGAAAGTGTCAGTGTGCTATTCTGTTCTAAAACTATTTTGCTGAACCATATTTTCAATCCTTGAGTTGAGGGACAGAGAGGTACAGTGAGTGAAACTGACAGTGTGCTATTCTGTTCTAAACCAATTTTGCTGTTCCATATTTTCAATCCTTGAGTTTAGGGACAGAGAAGGACACTCGTAGAAATTATCAGTGTGCTATTCTGTGCTAAATCTTGTTTGTAGGGAGGGACAGAGTAGGACAGTGAGGGAAAGTGTCAGTGTGCTATTCTGTTCTAAAACTATTTTGCTGAACCATATTTTCAATCCTTGAGTTGAGGGACAGAGAGGTACAGTGAGTGAAACTGACAGTGTGCTATTCTGTTCTAAACCAATTTTGCTGTTCCATATTTTCAATCCTTGAGTTTAGGGACAGAGAAGGACACTCGTAGAAATTATCAGTGTGCTATTCTGTGCTAAATCTTGTTTGTAGGGAGGGACAGAGTAGGACAGTGAGGGAAAGTGTCAGTGTGCTATTCTGTTCTAAAACTATTTTGCTGAACCATATTTTCAATCCTTGAGTTGAGGGACAGAGAGGTACAGTGAGTGAAACTGACAGTGTGCTATTCTGTTCTAAACCAATTTTGCTGTTCCATATTTTCAATCCTTGAGTTGAGGGACAGAGAGGTACAGTGAGTGAAACTGACAGTGTGCTATTCTGTTCTAAACCAATTTTGCTGTTCCATATTTTCAATCCTTGAGTTGAGGGACAGAGAGGTACAGTGAGTGAAACTGACAGTGTGCTATTCTGTTCTAAACCAATTTTGCTGTTCCATATTTTCAATCCTTGAGTTGAGGGACAGAGAGGTACAGTGAGTGAAACTGACAGTGTGTTATTCTGTTCTAAAAAAAATTTTGCTGTTCCATATTTTCAATCCTTGAGTTGAGGGACAGAGAGGTACAGTGAGTGAAACTGACAGTGTGCTATTCTGTTCTAAACCAATTTTGCTGTTCCATATTTTCCATCCTTGAGTTGAGGGACAGAGAGGTACAGTGAGTGAAACTGACAGTGTGCTATTCTGTTCTAAACCAATTTTGCTGTTCCATATTTCCATTCTTGAGTTGAGGGACAGAGAGGTACAGTGAGTGAAACTGACAGTGTGCTATTCTGTTCTAAACCAATTTTGCTGTTCCATATTTTCAATCCTTGAGTTGAGGGACAGAGAGGTACAGTGAGTGAAACTGACAGTGTGCTATTCTGTTCTAAACCAATTTTGCTGTTCCATATTTTCAATCCTTGAGTTGAGGGACAGAGAGGTACAGTGAGTGAAACTGACAGTGTGCTATTCTGTTCTAACCCAATTTTGTTGTTCCATATTTTCAATCCTTGAGTTGAGGGACAGAGAGGTACAGTGAGTGAAACTGACAGTGTGCTATTCTGTTCTAAACCAATTTTGCTGTTCCATATTTCCATTCTTGAGTTGAGGGACAGAGAGGTACAGTGAGTGAAACTGACAGTGTGCTATTCTGTTCTAAACCAATTTTGCTGTTCCATATTTTCAATCCTTGAGTTGAGGGACAGAGAGGTACAGTGAGTGAAACTGACAGTGTGCTATTCTGTTCTAAACCAATTTTGCTGTTCCATATTTTCAATCCTTGAGTTAAGGGACAGAGAGGTACAGTGAGTGAAACTGACAGTGTGCTATTCTATTCTAAACCAATTTTGCTGTTCCATATTTTCAATCCTTGAGTTGAGGGACAGAGAGGTACAGTGAGTGAAACTGACAGTGTGCTATTCTGTTATAAACCAATTTTGCTGTTCCATATTTTCAATCCTTGAGTTGAGGGACAGAGAGGCACAGTGAGTGAAACTGACAGTGTGCTATTCTGTTCTAAACCAATTTTGCTGTTCCATATTTTCAATCCTTGAGTTGAGGGACAGAGAGGTACAGTGAGTGAAACTGACAGTGTGCTATTCTGTTCTAAACCAATTTTGCTGTTCCATATTTTCAATCCTTGAGTTGAGGGACAGAGAGGTACAGTGAGTGAAACTGACAGTGTGCTATTCTGTTCTAAACCAATTTTGCTGTTCCATATTTTCAATCCTTGAGTTGAGGGACAGAGAGGTACAGTGAGTGAAACTGACAGTGTGCTATTCTGTTCTAAACCAATTTTGCTGTTCCGTTTTTTCAATCCTTGAGTTGAGGGACAGAGAGGTACAGTGAGTGAATCTGACAGTGTGCTATTCTGTTCTAAACCAATTTTGCTGTTCCATATTTTCAATCCTTGAGTTGAGGGACAGAGAGGTACAGTGAGTGAAACTGACAGTGTGCTATTCTGTTCTAAACCAATTTTGCTGTTCCATATTTTCAATCCTTGAGTTGAGGGACAGAGAGATACAGTGAGTGAAACTGACAGTGTGCTATTCTGTTCTAAACCAATTTTGCTGTTCCATATTTTCAATCCTTGAGTTGAGGGACAGAGAGGTACAGTGAGTGAAACTGACAGTGTGCTATTCTGTTCTAAACCAATTTTGCTGTTCCATATTTTCAATCCTTGAGTTGAGGGACAGAGAGGTACAGTGAGTGAAACTGACAGTGTGCTATTCTGTTCTAAACCAATTTTGCTGTTCCATATTTTCAATCCTTGAGTTGAGGGACAGAGAGGTACAGTGAGGGAAACTGACAGTGTGCTATTCTGTTCTAAACCAATTTTGCTGTTCCATATTTTCAGTCCTTGAGTTGAGGGACAGAGAAGGACACTCGTAGAAATTATCAGTGTGCTATTCTGTGCTAAATCTTGTTTGTAGGGAGGGACAGAGTAGGACAGTGAGGGAAAGTGTCAGTGTGCTATTCTGTTCTAAAACTATTTTGCTGAACCATATTTTCAATCCTTGAGTTGAGGGACAGAGAGGTACAGTGAGTGAAACTGACAGTGTGCTATTCTGTTCTAAACCAATTTTGCTGTTCCATATTTTCAATCCTTGAGTTGAGGGACAGAGAGGTACAGTGAGTGAAACTGACAGTGTGCTATTCTGTTCTAAACCAATTTTGCTGTTCCATATTTTCAATCCTTGAGTTGAGGGACAGAGAGGTACAGTGAATGAAACTGACAGTGTGCTATTCTGTTCTAAACCAATTTTGCTGTTCCATATTTTCAATCCTTGAGTTGAGGGACAGAGAGGTACAGTGAGTGAAACTGACAGTGTGCAATTCTGTTCTAAACCAATTTTGCTGTTCCATATTTTCAATCCTTGAGTTGAGGGACAGAGAGGTACAGTGAGTGAAACTGACAGTGTGCTATTCTGTTCTAAACCAGTTTTGCTGTTCCATATTTTCAATCCTTGAGTTGAGGGACAGAGAGGTACAGTGAGGGAAAGTGTCAGTGTGCTATTCTGTTCTAAAACTATTTTGCTGAACCATATTTTCAATCCTTGAGTTGAGGGACAGAGAGGTACAGTGAGTGAAACTGACAGTGTGCTATTCTGTTCTAAACCAATTTTGCTGTTCCATATTTTCAATCCTTGAGTTGAGGGACAGAGAGGTACAGTGAGTGAAACTGACAGTGTGCTATTCTGTTCTAAAACAATTTTTCTGTTCCATATTTTCAATCCTTGAGTTGAGGGACAGAAAGGTACAGTGAGTGAAACTGACAGTGTGCTATTCTGTTCTAAACCAATTTTGCTGTTCCATATTTTCAATCCTTGAGTTGAGGGACAGAGAGGTACAGTGAGTGAAACTGACAGTGTGCTATTCTGTTCTAAACCAATTTTGCTGTTCCATATTTTTAATCCTTGAGTTGAGGGACAGAGAGGTACAGTGAGTGAAACTGACAGTGTGCTATTCTGTTCTAAACCAATTTTGCTGTTCCATATTTTCAATCCTTGAGTTGAGGGACAGAGAGGTACAGTGAGTGAAACTGACAGTGTGCTATTCTGTTCTAAACCAATTTTGCTGTTCCATATTTTCAATCCTTGAGTTGAGGGACAGAGAGGTACAGTGAGTGAAACTGACAGTGTGCTATTCTGTTCTAAACCAATTTTGCTGTTCGATATTTTCAATCCTTGAGTTGAGGGACAGAGAGGTACAGTGAGTGAAACTGACAGTGTGCTATTCTGTTCTAAACCAATTTTGCTGTTCCATATTTTCAATCCTTGAGTTGAGGGACAGAGAGGTACAGTGAGTGAAACTGACAGTGTGCTATTCTGTTCTAAACCAATTTTGCTGTTCCATATTTTCAATCCTTGAGTTGAGGGACAGAGAGGTAACGTGAGTGAAACTGACAGTGTGCTATTCTGTTCTAAACCAATTTTGCTGTTCCATATTTTCAATCCTTGAGTTGAGGGACAGAGAAGGACACTCGTAGAAATTATCAGTGTGCTATTCTGTGCTAAATCTTGTTTGTAGGGAGGGACAGAGTAGGACAGTGAGGGAAAGTGTCAGTGTGCTATTCTGTTCTAAAACTTTTTTGCTGAACCATATTTTCAATCCTTGTGTTTAGGGACAGAGAAGGATAGGCAGGGGACAGTGTCAGTGTCATTGTTGCTAAGCCTCCTGCACAATATACACCTGAAGGTAGCCCTTATTGCTGTTTTTCCCATCTCCCTGTAGGCCATCCATTAAAATGTCTGGAAGGCAACCAAGGAGAGGCAGACAGTCAGGAGGCAAAAAAAGAGGGCAAGCAGGCTCTGTGTCTGGGGGCAACAGTGCTGGTCGTGTACGCGGTGCATTGTCATCAGCACATGGCCATGGGACACGCTTGTCCTTGTTTTCGGCAGCTGGACATGTTGAGCCACATCATGCCGAAGACTTGGTAGAGTGGATGACCAAGCCCACCTCATCCTCCTCATCCTCTCTCACCCAGGCTCAGGGTACTGGCAAAGCAGCTGCCAAAGCGTCCCCTTCTCTGGTATCATTATCTTCATTAGTCAATCCTTCCCTAGACCCACCATGCCCTCCTCCTGAGGAGTCCCCCGAACTGTTTGAGCACAGTGTTGGGTACATGCTCCAGGAGGATGCCCAGCGTTTGGAAGGATCTGATGATGATACCCAGCTAGAGGAAGGCAGCAGCGTGAGAGCAGAGAGAGGGGATGCTCAAGAAGGACACCAATCTGGCAGTCATGCTCCAGCAGCTGCAGCATACTGCCAGATTGGCTCCAGTGATGAGGAGGGAGGGGATGATGAGGTCACTGACTCCACGTGGGTGCCTAATAGGAGAGAGGAGGAGGAGGAGGAGGATGAGGAGGAGGCACATCTCCAACGAGGCAGGATGCCCTTGAGTGGCCAGCGTATGGGCAGCACACCGACAGAATCACACCGCAGAGCTCGGCCTGTGCAGGGCGCTGCCTCTGCCCGTCATTCAAAAAGTTCTTTGGTGTGGGCCTTTTTTGAGGCGAGTGCATCAGATCGCACAGCTGCTGTTTGCAACATATGTCTCAAGAGTATATCGCGTGGCCAAAACATCAGCCGCTTGGGCACCACATGCTTGATCAGACATATGTTGACCTGCCATGCAGCTCGTTGGCAAGCCTACCTTAAAGACCCACACCAAAGAACAAAGCTGACCTCTTCTTGCACCGCATCAGCTGGGATCTCCAACCCCAGTATACCTTCAGTCCTCTCTGAAACCTGCTCTGAGAGGAATGAAGGTGTAGAATTAGGTGGGTCACAGCCAAGTACTTGCGGGCACTCTGCTAGCAGTACACCGACGTCCGATTCTAGCAGGCGAATTTCCCTGCCCCAGCTGCTGGACCGTCGAAAGAAGTTCACTCCCAGCCATCCACATGCCCAGCGGTTGAATGCTAGCTTGGCTAAATTGCTAGCGCTTCAACTGCTGCCTTTTCAGTTGGTAGACTCGGCCCCCTTCCGTGAGTTTGTGCAATGTGCGGTTCCTCAGTGGCAGGTTCCCAAACGCCACTTTTTCGCACGGAAGGCTATTCCGGCTCTCTACAGGCATGTGGAAGGCAATGTCTTGGCCTCGCTGGACAGGGCGGTCAGCGGTAAGGTGCATATTACCGCTGACTCATGGTCCAGCAGGCATGGACAGGGACGTTACCTTTCTTTCACGGCCCATTGGGTCACTCTTTTGGCAGCTGGGAAAGATGCAGGACAAGGTGCAGTAGTGTTGGAGGTTGTTCCACCGCCACGCCTCCAAAATGCTACTACTGGTTGTGACACACCTCTCTCCTCCACCCTCTCCTTTTCTTCTTCCTCCATGGCCTCTTCCTGTGGTTTGTCCTCGGAACCAGCGGTGCTCCGTAGGCGTTCAAGGGGCTACGCAAGTACGCAGGCAAAAAGATGCCATGCCGTGCTTGCGCTGGTGTGTTTGGGGGACAGGAGCCACACTGGGGCAGAGGTCCTGTCTGCTCTGCAGGGGCAGGCCGAGAGGTGGTTGACGCCACGCCAGCTTAAGCCAGGAATGGTGGTTTGCGACAATGGCACCAACCTCCTCTCCGCCCTCCGACAGGGACAACTGACCCATGTGCCATGTATGGCTCACGTCCTTAACCTGGTGGTGCAGCGGTTCTTGGGCAGGTACCCGGGCTTACAGGATGTCCTGAGGCAGGCCAGGAAAGTCTGTGTGCATTTCCGCAGATCTTATAATGCCAGTGCTCGCCTGGCTGAGCTTCAAAAGGAGTTGAACCTGCCCAAGAACCGCCTTATATGTGACATGCCCACCAGGTGGAACTCAACGTTGGCCATGCTGCAGCGGCTGCACACGCAGCGAGGGCCATCAATGAGTACCTGTGCGACTACGGCACCAGGACAGGGTCAGGGGAGCTCGGGTTTTTTTCACCACGCCAGTGGGGCATGATCAGGGATGCATGCACTGTCCTGGCACCATTTGAGGAGGCCACGAGGATGGTGAGCAGTGACAGTGCATGCATCAGTGACACTGTACCTCTTGTCCACCTGTTGGAGCACACGCTGCGTGGAATAATGGACAGGGCACTTGAGGCAGAACAGAGGCAGGAAGAGGAGGACTTCCTTGCCTCTCAAGGCCCCCTTTACCCAGACAGTGTTCCTTCTGTCCCACCCATCGCACAGGAAGAGGAGGAGGAGGAGGAGGATTGTGTCAGCATGGAGGTGGAGGCTGGCACTCAGCATCATCAGCAGCAGTCTTTTAGGGATGATTTACAGTCCCAAGAAACCAGTGGACTTGTACGTGGCTGGGAGGAGGTGGCTGCGGATCATGTCGTCCTTAGTGACCCAGAGGACTCCGGACTGAATGCCTCAGCTAACCTACGCTGCATGGCCTCCCTGATCCTGCAAAGTCTGCGGAAGGATCCTCGTATTCTTCGGATCAAGGAGAGGGACCATTACTGGCTGGCCACTCTCCTTGATCCACGGTACAAGGGTAAGGTTGCGGACCTTATCGTACCGTCGCAGAGGGAGCAGAGGATGAGACAACTCCGGGAGGCCTTGCAGAAAGGTCTGTGCAACGCGTTCCCAGAGACTGTGAGGTTACAAACTCCTGGTCCTGGACAACGAGTTGCTGAGGCTTCGGGCAGTCAAAGAAGGAGCGGTGGGGAAGGTGGCCGTCTGACCGATGCGTTCAGACAATTCTTTAGTCCGCAGCCCCAAAGTATGATCGGTTCCAGCAACCATCGCCAGCGTCTGATATACATGGTCCAGGAATACCTAGGGGCAAGGTCAGACTTGGACACCTTCCCCACCGAAAATCCTCTGGCTTACTGGGTCTTGAGGATGGATCACTGGCCAGAGCTTGCACAGTATGCAATTGAGCTACTGGCCTGTCCTGCATCCAGCGTTCTTTCAGAACGCACATTCAGTGCTGCTGGAGGATTTGTCACGGATCACAGGGTGCGCCTGTCCACCGACTCGGTTGATCGACTGACTTTCATCAAGATGAACCAGTCTTGGATCACCACCAGCTACCACACACCAGATGCTGATATAACAGACTAATTGATTTTAAAATGTCACATCCCTTCAAGTCTGATGCTGATGCTGAGTGCCTGTGCTGTTATGTTGACTGGCTATCCTCCTCCTCCTCCTCAATGATACAATTAACGATGATAGCTTGGAAGATCATTTTGGTTTATGGGTGACGCCACCAGTGGCTAAGGCCCAATTTTTCAGCCCCTGTTTAACAGGGGCGTGTAATTAAAATTTTTGATGCAATACTTTGCAACAGTCCTCATTGCTGTGCTCCAAGTACAGTATCTGTGAGGGGTTGCAGTGTTGTGCCACCAGTGCCTAAGGCCCAATTTTTCAGCCCCTGTTCAACAGGGGCATGCAATTATAATTATTGATCTAATAATTCACAGCAGGGCCCATTGCTGCGCCCACCAAGAGTAACTGTCAGGCCTTACAGTGTTGTGGCACCAGCACCACCATCACCACCACCACCACCACCAAAGGCCCAATTTTTCAGCCCCTGTTCAACAGGGGCATGCAATTATAATTATTGATCTAATAATTCACAGCAGGGACCATTGCTGCGCCCACCAAGAGTAACTGTCAGGCCTTACAGTGTTGTGGCACCAGCACCACCATCACCACCACCACCACCACCAAAGGCCCAATTTTTCAGCCCCTGTTCAACAGGGGCATGCAATTATAATTATTGATCTAATAATTCACAGCAGGGACCATTGCTGCGCCCACCAAGAGTAACTGTCAGGCCTTACAGTGTTGTGGCACCAGCACCACCATCAAAGGCCCAATTTTTACTACCACTGATCAACAATTATATGTTATTACAATTCCTGATATTATACTTGACAGCAGGGCGTTCCAGCACCCACCAAGAATAACTGTGAGTGCTTTCAGTGTTGTGCCAACACCAACATCTAAGGGGCCAATTTCTGCAGAGTATATACGGAAGGTCCCTACTTTCAAACATCCAACTTACAAACTACTACTACTTGCAAACGGAAGAAGACAACAGGAAGTGAGAGGAAATCTACCCCTTGGAAGGAAAATTCTCTCCTTTAAGAATTAATATGGGAGAAAGGTGTCTCCTCTCTACTGATGCTTTATCACCAATCCTTGTTTCAATAAAAACACCACATTTCAAAAACAGTTGTCATTGGGACGCAAAGTGAGGTGAAATGTTCTGAACAGGGGCACAGACAGCAAAAAAATGTGACAGGGGTGATAACCGTTCCCTATGTTTTACAGAAAGCTAAAAAAAAGGAATTTGCCATGGAGCTCCACTTAAACAATGCAGCTGTTCAAAATTATAAACAGATTCTACATAAGAACAAACCTACAGTCCCTGTCTTGTATGCACCGCCTGTATACGGCTGTTCAGAGTATATAGGTCCTTTTTTATTTTGTGTGCGGGGTTCCCCTTAATATCCATACAAGCCTCAAAGGGGCTGGTAATGGGCTGGGGTAGGGGGGGGGGGGGTTGATGGGGTAGCTATGCCATTTTTCCTAAAGATTTTCATCCATATTACCGGGACCAGACATTGCATTAAAGCCGCAAGCAGTTTTAAATTACTTTTTTCCCTTTAGAAATGTTATTTTGTGCAGGGACAGTTCTAAACACGGGAAACACGTGGCACTTCACAGGCATACTTTAGACACCCCCCAGGTACAATATTTAAAGGAATATTTGACTTTTTTTTTTCACTTTATGCATCATTAAAATGACTGCTCCCGGAAAACGTCCATTTTTAAAACTTATTTTTGCATTGATACATGTCCCCTGGTGCAGAAGCCGGGTTCCCAAACTCTGTTTCGGACAATAACATGGATAATAGTCGTTATAATTAGCACTTTAGAATCCGAACGTTCGCATCCATTGTATTTAATAGGGTTCTAATGTTCGTGCGAACTTTCGGTCCGTTCGCGGGTTCTGGTGCGAACCGAACCCGGGGGTGTTCGGCTCATCACTACGGGTGACGCTGGTTAGTTAGTTTGCTTTTTATAGTGTCAGGGCACCCGCCGTGTATATAACCCAATAAAGGTTTAACCCCCTGATCGCCCGGCGGGTGATATCAATTAGGTTTTAGCGTCAGAGAGGGTCTGAGTCACACCCCAGGCAGCGTCAGGTTAGTGCCAGTAACGCTAACACCCACGCGTGAAGCATACACCCCCCTTAGTGGTATAGTATCTGAACAGATCAATATCTGATCTGATCAGATCTATACTAGCGTCCCCAGCAGTTTAGGGTTCCCAAAAACGCAGTGTTAGCGGGATCAGCCCAGATACCTGCTGGCACCTGCGTTTTGCCCCTCCGTCCAGCCCAGGCCACCCAAGTGCAGTATCGATCGATCACTGTCACTTACAAAACAAAAACACACATAACTGCAGCGTTCGCAGAGACAGGCCTGATCCCTGCGACTCCAGTGCTGTAGGAGGTGATTTCACCACCACCGTTAAAAAAAAAAAAGCAAATATGCCGAAGCATTGGGGCAGCAGGGGCGGAGGAGCGATTTTGCTCCTAATGCCGCGTACATACGGTCGAAATTCCGACGGAGGCTTGCCCGTGGAAAAGTCCGACCATGTGTGTGCGGCATAACTTTTTTGCGGGAGGATGCCCCCATGCTTCGGCATATATAAATGGTGCGTGTATGCCCATCATTGGAAGTGGGTGGATGAAGGGCGGTATTCTAATGGTGGGCATACCCACCGATCAATCTCTTTTTTCGTTCAGCCAACTGGCTGCATGAAATAAAAAGATTACAATACATGTCCAACAAGGACCAGCAACGTACTGGTATGTTGCTGGACTTTGAATGTTTATACCAGAATGATGCCTGCGGGTTTAGGTATCATCTTGGTATCATTCTTTTCAGCCTGCGGCCGGCTTTCATGTAAAAGCAATCCTAGCAGCTAATTAGCCTCTGGACTGCTTTTACAAGCAGTGGGAGGGAATGCCCCCCCGGATATAAAAAGCGCCATTGGGAAATTGGGAAAGCATTTTATCACACCGATCTTGGTGTGGTCAGATGCTTTGAGGGCAGAGGAAAAATCTAGGGTCTAGAAGACCCCAGTTTTTTCAAAAAAAGAGTACCTGTCACTACCTATTGCTTTCATAGGGGATATTTACATTCCCTGAGATAACAATAAAAATGATAAAAAAAAAAAATACTTGGAAGGAACAATTTAAAAAGAAAATAAAAAAGCAAAATTAATAAGAAAAAAAAAAGAAAAAAAAAAGCACCCCTGTCCTGCCCTGCTCTTGCCCAATGGCGAACGCAAGCGTCGGTCTGGCGTCATATGTAAACAGCAATTGCACCATGCATGTGAGGTATCACCGCGAAGGTCAGATCGAGGGCAATCATTTTAGCAGTAGACCTCCTCTGTAAATCTACTGGGGTAACCTGTAAAGGCTTTTAAAGGCTTTTAAAAATGTATGTAGTTTGTCGCCAATGCGCGTTTGTGCGAAATTTTAAAGCATGTCGTGTTTGGTATCTATGTACTCGGCCTAAGATCATCTTTTTTATTTCATCAAACATTTTGGCAATATAGTGTGTTTTAGTGCATTAAAATTAAAAAAGTGTATTTTTTAACCCAAAAAATGCGTTTGAAAAATCGCTGCACAAATACTGTGTAGAAAAAAAAATGCAACACCCACCATTTTAATCTGTAGGGCCTTTGCTTTAAAAATATATCTAATGTTTGGGGGTTCAACATAATTTTCTTGCAAAAAAAAAAATGTTTTCATGTAAACAAAAAGTGTCAAAAAGGGCTTTGTCTTCAAGTGGTTAGAAGAGTGGATGTAAGCTTCCTAATGTTGTGTATAAAATGCCAGAACAGTTCAAAACCCCCCCAAATGACCCCATTTTGGAAAGTAGACACCCCAAGCTATATACTGAGAGGCATGTCGAGCCCATGGAATATTTTATATGTTGACACAAGTTGCGGAAAAACAATTTTTTTTTATTATTTTTTTGCACAAAGTTGTCACTAAATGATATATTGCTCAAACATGCCATGGGCATATGTGGAATTACACCCCAAAATACATTCTGTTGCTTCTCCTGAGTACGGGGATACCACATGTGTGAGACTTTTTGGGAGCCTAGCCACGTACGGGACCCCAAAAACCAAGCACCGCCTTCAGGCTTTCTAAGGGTGTAAATTTTTGATTTCACTTCTCACTGCCTATCACAGTTTCGGAGGCCATGGAATGCCCAGATAGCACAAAACCCCCCCAAATGACCCCATTTTGGAAAGTAGACACCCCAAGCTATTTGCTGAGAGGTATTGTGAGTATTTTGCAGATGTCTCTTTTTGTCACAAAGTTTTGAAAATTGAAAAAAAAAAAATATATATATATTTTCTTTCTTCATTTTCAAAAACAAATGAGAGCTGTAAAATACTCGCCATTCCTCTCAGCAAATAGCTTGGGGTGTCTATATTCCAAAATGGGGTCATTTGGGGGGGTTTTGTGCGATTTTGGCATTTTATGGCCTTCTAAACTGTGATAGGTAGTGAGGAGTGAAATCAAAAATTTGTGCCTAGAAATCCTGAAGGCGGTGCTTGGTTTTCGGGGTCCCGTACGCGGCTAGGCTCCTAAAAAGTCCCACACATGTGGTATCCCCGTACTCAGGAGAAGCAGAAAAATTTATTTTGGGTTGTAATTCCACATATAACCATGGCATGTGTGAGCAATATATCATTTAGTGACAACTTTTTGTAATTTGTTTTTTTTTTTGTCATTATTCAATCACTTGAGACAGAAAAAAATATATTCAATGGGCTCAACAGGCCTCTCAGCAATTTCCTTGGGGTGTCTACTTTCTAAAATGGGGTCATTTGGGGGGGTTTTGTGCTATTTTGGCATTTTATGGCCTTCGAAACTGTGATAGGTAGTGAGGAGTGAAATCAAAAATTTGCGCCCTTAGAAATCCTGAAGGCGGTGCTTGGTTTCCGGGGTCCCGTACGCGGCTAGGCTCCCAAAAAGTCCCACACATGTGGTATCCCCGTACTCAGGAGAAGCAGCAAAATGTATTTTGGGGTGAAATTCCACATATAACCATGGCATGTGTGAGCAATATATCATTTAGTGACAACTTTTTGTAATTTTTTTTTTTTTTTAGTCATTATTCAATCACTTGGGACAAAAAAATAAAAAATTCAATGGGCTCAACATGCCTCTCAGCAATTTCCTTGGGGTGTCTACTTTCCAAAATGGGGTCATTTGGGGGGGTTTTGTACTGCCCTGTCATTTTAGCACCTCAAGAAATGAGATAGGCAGTCATAAATTTAAAGCTGTGTAAATTTCAGAAAATGTACCCTAGTTTGTAAACTCTATAACTTTTGCGCAAACCAATAAATATACGCTCATTGACATTTTTTTTACTAAAAACATGTGGCTGAATGAATACATTTTGGCCTAAATGTATGACTACAATTGAGTTTATTCGATTTTTCTTATAACAAAAAGTAGAAAATATCATTTTTTTTCAAAATTTTCGGTCTTTTTCCGTTTATATCGCAAAAAATAAAAATCGCAGAGGCAATCAAATACCATTAAAAGAAAGCTCTATTTGTGGGAAGAAAAGGACGCAAATTTCGTTTGGGTACAACATTGCATGTCCGCACAATTTACAGTTAAAGCAGCGCAGTGCAAAATTCTGAATTCACCTCTGGTCCTTTAGCTACCAAATGGTCCGGGGCTTAAGTGGTTAATGGATATTTTTAATCCGCTGTGAAGATCAGACTGTAGAGACAATAGCATGGCTTTAATGGAGTGTTCCGATGCAGGCTTATCAGTAGTAGGGTATGCTGCAAGAGTGTATAGGTGGTATGTCTGTTGTGGGACTACAGGTCCCAGCGCCATATTGTCTCTTCACAAGAGAGGCTGTTTGTCAGCAGAGTGACCGGGAGAGTCAGCCAGTCTCTTACCTCTATACCCTGGAGAGGTGGTGTGCTCATGGAGGCAATCTGCCACAATCTCCATGTCAGGGGCAGCAGCAGCATCTGCATTCTTCTGTTCCGGTGGCTGCTCCAGGTTTCCTTGCTCCCGGCTGGCACCATATTGGTTTCCCTGCTGTGCGGGCTGCGTATAAAAATCCAAGAGCCTGCGGAATCCCTTGTTTTACAGTTTCTTTCAGGACATAGTCCATCCAGGGGGTGCCCAGAGTATAGCCCTCCATTCTGGAGGGTCAATAATGGGTAGGAGGAGGCTAGTAATGCTTATCTGTTCCATGGAGGAGCGGAGCTGAGGATTCAAGCAGCCATCTTCAGCAGCGGCCAGGCCACGCCCTGACGTTTTTTTTAACTGCCTCTAAAAGCCCCTCCATGTCAGCCTATGTTTCCATGTACAAATAAACTGTCAGAGGCGTTTGGAGGCATAAGTGTTTAGTAAAAAAAAAACATATATAAAATACAACCAGCACAAATAAACCCAAATGCAATAAATTATGCAGCTGAATACTAAAAGATCATCACATAATCCAAAAACCGTATATAATAAAAGAGTGCAGTGCAAATCAAGGGTCAATAAAACATATGTAATGTAAAATTAAGTCCAATAATGTTCCAGTAAGAAAGAGGTGGACTAACAGTCCAAGTAAGAAAGAGATGGACTAACAGTCCCAGAGAGCCCTGAAGAGAATCCCCATTAAAAGGACACATCTCCAATGCAAAGGTGACTTTCACTCCAACTCCAGAGCAATAGTGCAAGATTCCAGGATGGCAGCGGGTGACGTCAGAACGTACACGTTACGTTCACAAGAACTTTGTTCTGACGTCACCCGCTGCCATCCTGGAATCTTGCACTCTTGACTGTTCTGGCTTTATTTTAAGCCTGTTTGTGAGTAGCGTAATTTTTTTTATCAATAAAGCCTTTGAAATCAGCTGTCAATGAGCACTTAGAGCTGCCTTTTCTCTCACCATACACACGCCTGGAGGTCTTGGACCCTTCCCAGATGATCTTACCCATATGGGACATTTGTTGTTGACCATCTGTTAGTTCAGTGGTCCACATCCAGAGGTGAGTGAAGCGAGTGCTCTGGAGGTGAAGGGAAATTGCATTGGAATTGTGTCCTTTTCCCGGGGATTCTCTTCAGTGCTGTCTGGGACTGTTAGTCCACCTCTTTCTTACTGGAACATTATTGGACTTAATTTTGCATTATATATGTTTTATTGAGCCTTGATTTGTGCTGCACTCTTTTATTATATACAGTAAAAAAAAAAAAAAACAGCCAGCCTGTGCTTCCAGGAGCAGTTAAAACAAGGTGTGAAAATGAAAAACGCCAAAAAACCCATGTAAACGCGGCTAAACGCGTCAAGCTGTGTTTAGCCTCATTTAGCCACGTTTGATGTTTTAAGGTGTTTTACATTATAGTGTTTTCAATAAAAAATGCCCAAAAACGCTAATGCGGGAAAACCCTGTTGTAGCACTGGTGTTTTTAAAATGTTCCGACAGAAACGTAAGATCAAGTTGGGTGTGCTCAGGCACAAAATAACATTGTGGCAAGATTCTCATAGGTTTGTGACTAATGCCCCGTACACACGACGATCAGATTATCGGATGATAAAAATCGCTTTCGGATAGATCGTTCGATAATCTGATCGTTAGTACACAGCTTTCGACAGCCGATCACGACAGTCCATCCAACCAAATCCGAAGAGGCAAACACGAAAACTTTGCTCAGACGACAGCCCATCGTACGATAATCATGTAATCAGTACAGTATGCGTCCGCTAAAGGTCGATCAACAAACACCACGCATGATCGGAAACACGAAAATAACCCGGAAGGAGATTGGAGAACGTAATGAATGTTCGTACCGCGAAAATGCTCCTATATACGAACAGAAACTAGCCGATTATAATTTTCCCCTCGAATCAATCAACAGATGATAATATTATAGTTAATAATTTATCATGATATTACAAAAGAGTATATAATTATATTTGTTATGTAATTTATTGATTGCACAGTAATAATTGTTACCCAAATAATATAAAAAATCTTTAATAATATTTTTAAATCAGATCATCTTTATTAAAGTGTTTCAGAACCAAGCAAAATAACAGTACTTCGACATGTGCCTAATATGTAATAAATTGAATCTAATAAAACCTAATATAATTGAACAAGTGTAAATGCCTAGATAGTCAAAAGCCTGCGCAATAGTAGGTCATGTGTTATGCAGCAATGCTACTACTGGGGCAAACACATTGGTTAATATAAGAGGTACAGACAAGGGGTCAAAGGGCAGGGCCACAAACTGATAGCGGTTTTACAGCAAAGCATAGTACACACTGATGCACTTGAACATAGATTGCTATCCAGCCAAGCTAGAAAGAAAGCTTGACAGACCTGGTGTTCTGGGCTTGAATGAATGTACAGTATCTAGTGATTTTAGATACAAAATGTGGCAAGATGCCCTCTTTGGGTTTGCAACAGTGAATAATTTGAGTTGTGTTCTCCCACAAGTGGGGCATTGACATTTTGATCTTGAAAACCTGTGAAGGTCTACCAATTTGTGAATCAACAAAACTACATTGGGATGTGAGAAACTTTATACAATATAAACTAACGTAATAAACATTACATTTAAATTTTGTTTTTTTCAAACAATAAAGAATTTATAGTACTAAAAATTGTTTCAATAATAATGCTTTCTGCACCCCCATTTAGAAAATTTACCCCCTCTATTAAAAGAAAAGCAGAGGTGAAATCATCTTATAAGTAACAAACAATATAAAAATATTCTAATATACCTGGTGTTCAACATAAAAAATAAAAAGATTTATTATTCTCACGACGACTATGCAACATATTAAACTACAAAACAAAATAACTCTTTTTTAAACATAACACTCTTTAATATGAAACTAAAGTTGTGTATAGTGTGACAGCAGGAAGGTAAAGTCACCTGGTTGCATCCAGGGGGGTAGATATATTTCGCCCAGATTCAGGCTTTACGCCGACTTATACAACTAGGTGGAGAGTTGTATAAGGCTAGTGGGCTCATGGATGACTCATACCTCTAGGGAGAGGGCTGGGCGTCGTGCAGACAGGGAGTTGATGAGACCAGCTGAAGCTTGTCAGCTCATTTAGGCCTCTATAAGAACTCCCAGCTTCATTAGATGTTAGCTCATGCCTGGAACCAGACCTGTGTGGACTGTCTAGGGAGAGTGAACCCCTGTGCGGTGAGACAAAGCCTGTGTGGCTATTTGCTTGGACATTTAAAACCAGGGACTTAGGGACTAGGACAGCACTAGGCTGATCCCAGTCGTTAGTTAGGAAACCTGTATGTTTAGTCAGAGGTCAACTTGACCAGGATTTATTTTGGTTATGTTTCTTTTGCTTTGCTGTGTTTTGTCACTGTAAATAGAAAATAAACCGCACCTTTTTGATTTTGAAAACCACAACCTCCGTTTGCTGGGCCTGTTTTGTGTGGGGAGCCCATCCCGGGGGTCACACACACCCGCCGCCGAGCTAACCCCCTCACAGTTGGTGGAGAACCAGTGGCAGTTTTTTTTTAAGCCAGCATGGAGGAGATACTGAAGCAGCTGGCTCTAGCAAATGCCAATCAACAGCAGACAAATGCAGGTTTGCAAAAGAGCCTTGCAGCTCATCAACAGAGCCTTGCAGCTCAACAACAGAACTTCGCAGCCCAGCAGCAAGCTCATCAACAGAGCCTTGCAGCCCAGCAGCAGACAAACGCAACTTTGCAACAGAGTATGGAGGCTCAGCAACGAGCCCAGCAGCAATCTGAGGCCCGCTTCATAGACCTGTTGCAGAAGCAAGAGCAGAGACTACAACAACAGATGGAAGCAGTAATGCAGCAACGTCCGCAGACCAGTGAGGAAAGCCGTCCCACTAATACCGCGTCCTTTGGGGTGAGTCGTTTATTGACAAAAATGACTGGAGAGGATGATCCAGAGGTATTTTTGACCACATTTGAAAGGACCGCTGAAAGAGAAAAGTGGCCTGAGGAGCAGTGGGCTGGACTGGTGGCTCCTCTGTTAACTGGTGAATCGCAGAAAGCTTACTATGACCTAGAGCCTAACCAAGCAAAAGACTATGTGATGCTAAAAGCTGAAATATTGGCAAGGCTGGGTGTCACCCAGGCTGTCCGGGCTCAGCGTGTGCATAACTGGACTTTCCAGCTTGGAAAACCCCCCAGGTCTCAAATGTATGATCTCATTCACCTGAGCAGAAAGTGGCTACAGCCAGAGACTTTGTCCGCACCAAAGATTGTGGAACGTGTTGTAATGGATCGGTTTTTGAGAGCTCTTCCTACTGCCATCCAAAAGTGGGTAAGCCATGGAGACCCAGAGACGGCCGATGGTCTTGTGGATCGTGTGGAGAAATACTTGGCTACAGAGAACCTGACGGCCTCTTCCAGAGACACTCGGACTTTCCACCCTAAGACCAGACCATCCCCAGGGGCGGATAAGAGGATTCCAAGGGGTGAGGGTGGAGAGAGTGAGAGGGTGGGAGCTCTACCCCAAGTTTGGCGAGAACAGCCTGGGAAATCAGCGGCTCAAGAGGCGGCAAGAAGGATCGTTTGCTACCGCTGCCGGCAAGCGGGACATATTGCAGCCAATTGCCCGGTTGTGGAGGAACCCATGCAGTGTGACTTTCTGACGGGCAGACGTCAGTCGCTGTGTGCGACAGTCGCATGCACTGCCATTCGAGGAACTGAGAAACATTTATGCAAAATGTGTGTTAATGGTAGAAATGTTGTGGTATTGCTGGATTCAGGTAGCCTTGTGACCCTGATAAAGGCTGAGTTAGTTAAAACAGAGGTCTCTGGGAATAGCAAGGTAGCTGTTATTTGTGTGCATGGGGACACCCGAGAGTATCCAGTGACTACAGTGTGTTTCGAGACCCCCAAAGGTACCCTCTCTCATCCAGTGGGCTTAGTATCTCAGTTACCGCATGACGCCATTGTGGGAAGGGATTTTCCGAAGTTCTGGGAACTGTGGGATGATCCTGAGCCCCTCACTGGTGCCCCTATGTACCAGGAATGTGATAGCCAGAACTCCCCTGAGAGTGGTGAGGACTCTCCGGAATTTCCCTTATCAGTATTGGCAGGGGAGACTCAAGAAACTGGAGAGGAGCCCACCTCCTCAGACGAAAACCTACCGTCTGTGGAGTTTTCTGATCTTGAGGTTCACAGGGAAAACTTTGCCACAGAACAGTTGAAAGACCCCGCCCTAATAAAGGCACGGGAAAACGTAGTGAAAATAGATGGCGAGTTAGTGAACCCAGATAATACCTGCACTTACCCATACTTCAGCGTAGAGAAGGACCTACTGTATCGGGTGGCAAAAAGGGCAGAAGAAACCGTTGAGCAGCTTGTGGTGCCCAAACCTTACAGGAAGTTGGTGTTGGAGTTGGCCCATGGGCACATTCTTGGAGGTCATCTGGGGACAGAGAAAACCCGAGAGAGGGTATTACAGAGATTCTATTGGCCGGGGGTGATGAAGGACGTAGAAAATTATTGTTCCTCCTGCCCTGTGTGTCAGAGGTTGGCCCCGATGCCAGATTTCCGTAGCCCGCTGGTCCCTCTACCCATCATTGAGGTCCCGTTTGAGAGGATCGCCATGGATTTGGTAGGTCCTATAATCAAGTCCGCTAGGGGGCACCAGTACATATTAGTTATAATGGACTATGCCACCCGTTATCCAGAAGCGATCCCTCTCCGAAATACCTCGGCCAAAACCATAGCCAAAGAGCTATCTCTTGTTTTTAGCCGGGTGGGTATTTGTAAAGAACTGCTTACGGACCAAGGTACACCCTTTATGTCCCGGGTTATGAAAGAGCTGTGTAAATTGTTCAAAGTGACGCAATTGCGTACGTCTGTGTATCACCCCCAAACCGATGGGCTGGTTGAAAGATTCAACAAAACCCTAAAACAAATGTTGAAGAAAGTGGTGGATAGAGATGGAAAGGATTGGGACTGTTTACTTCCTTATTTGATGTTTGCTATTAGGGAGGTGCCCCAATCCTCTACGGGATTCTCCCCCTTTGAGTTACTGTATGGGAGACACCCAAGAGGGCTGTTGGATATTGCCAAGGAAACTTGGGAAAGTGAGAGTTCTCCCCACAGGAGTGTGATTGAGCATGTCGCCCTGATGCAAGATCGAATTGCACAGGTAATGCCCATCGTGAAGGAACATTTGGCCCAAGCGCAGTTGGCACAGCAGAGAGTGTACAACCATGGAGCCAAGACCCGTACCTTTTCCCCGGGGGATAGGATATTGGTACTTGTCCCTACGGTTGAAAGTAAATTCCTTGCCAAATGGCAAGGCCCCTACGAGATAATGGAAAAAGTGAGCGAAGTGAATTACAAGGTCAGACAACCAGGAAGGCGAAAGCCCGAACAGATCTATCACGTTAATCTGTTGAAAGCCTGGAGGGATAGAGAGTCCCTAGTCGCAGACACTTGGTCACCAGCTCAAACTGGTTGCGTGATTCCTGAGGTTGGAATAGCAGCCACCTTGTCACAACCCCAACAACAGGAGGTTAAGGAGTTTGTGCTTCGCAACAAGGAGGTATTCTCTGAGCTGCCGGGACAAACATCTGGGGTAGAGCATGACATCATTACCCCGCCCGGTGAAAGGGTGAAGTTAAAACCCTATCGGATCCCAGAGGCTCGACGGGAGGCAATACGGGAGGAAGTACAGAAAATGCTGAACTTAGGGGTGATAGAGGAGTCCCAAAGTGATTGGTCTAGTCCCATCGTGTTGGTGCCTAAACCGGATGGGAGCTGGCGATTTTGTAACGATTTTCGTCAGTTGAACAAAGTTACAAAATTTGACACCTACCCCATGCCACGTATAGATGAGTTGATCGACCGGCTGGGAACAGCCCGATACATGACGACTCTTGACCTCACAAAAGGGTATTGGCAAATCCCCCTGGCCAAGTCGGCCAAAGAGAAAACCGCATTTGTAACCCCAGACGGGGCGTTCCAATATAAAAGAATGCCGTTCGGGTTACAGAATGCGCCGGCCACATTCCAGCGGAAAATAGACCAGATGCTGAGGCCCCATCGGAAGTATGCTGCGGCTTACCTGGATGACGTAATTGTCCATAGCACAGATTGGGCCTCACATCTGCCAAAAGTGCAAGCAGTCCTGGACTCTGTTCGGGAAGCGGGGTTTACGGCTAACCCCAAGAAGTGTACCATTGGGCAGGAGGAGGCCAAATATCTTGGGTACACCATTGGGAGGGGAGTAATAAAACCCCAACTCAACAAAGTCGAGGCCATCCAGAGTTGGCCACGTCCCAACAGCAAGAAGCAGGTACGAGCCTTTCTGGGAATCGCTGGGTATTATCGGCGATTCATTCCCCACTTTGCTTCAAAGGCTGTGCCCCTAACCAACCTGACGAAGGGGAAAGGGTCGGTCATGATTAAATGGACCCCCGAGGCTGAGGCAGCATTCCAATTCTTGAAACAAGCCTTATGTAGCCAGCCAGTGTTGTACTCACCCGACTTCTCTAAAGACTTTGTCGTACAAAGTGATGCGTCAGATGTGGGGTTAGGAGCAGTATTGTCCCAGGTCTGGAACGGGGAAGAGCACCCAGTCATTTACCTCAGCAGGAAGTTGAAGTCCCATGAGGTAAATTACGCCACCGTTGAAAAGGAGTGTTTAGCGGTGAAGTGGGCTCTAGATTCCCTTCGGTACTACCTGCTAGGTAGGCACTTTGACATGGTTACGGATCACGCTCCGTTAAAGTGGATGGCTCAAAACAAGGAAACAAATAGAAGAGTGAATAGGTGGTTCCTGGCCCTCCAGGAATTCAACTTCACAGTAAAGCATCGCCCTGGCGTTCAAATGGGGAATGTGGATGCTTTGTCTCGAGTACATGAATGCCTGATTGCTGGTGTTCCAACCCCGAGGTTAAAACAAGAGGGGGGGTATGTGACAGCAGGAAGGTAAAGTCACCTGGTTGCATCCAGGGGGGTAGATATATTTCGCCCAGATTCAGGCTTTACGCCGACTTATACAACTAGGTGGAGAGTTGTATAAGGCTAGTGGGCTCATGGATGATTCATACCTCTAGGGAGAGGGCTGGGCGTCGTGCAGACAGGGAGTTGATGAGACCAGCTGAAGCTTGTCAGCTCATTTAGGCCTCTATAAGAACTCCCAGCTTCATTAGATGTTAGCTCATGCCTGGAACCAGACCTGTGTGGACTGTCTAGGGAGAGTGAACCCCTGTGCGGTGAGACAAAGCCTGTGTGGCTATTTGCTTGGACATTTAAAACCAGGGACTTAGGGACTAGGACAGCACTAGGCTGATCCCAGTCGTTAGTTAGGAAACCTGTATGTTTAGTCAGAGGTCAACTTGACCAGGATTTATTTTGGTTATGTTTCTTTTGCTTTGCTGTGTTTTGTCACTGTAAATAGAAAATAAACCGCACCTTTTTGATTTTGAAAACCACAACCTCCGTTTGCTGGGCCTGTTTTGTGTGGGGAGCCCATCCCGGGGGTCACACACACCCGCTGCCGAGCTAACCCCCTCACAATAGTTAAAGTCTTGTGACCAGGGTGTAATTTGACAATCATGCTGCATGTATTGCCACTGGGCAGCAGGAAGATGTGATCCATGAGCAATGGGTTGTGATTGATGTGTTAATGATGGAGATGATTCTGACTCCGTAATAATAGTTTTTTTGGTTAATTCACCTCTATCTCCTTTGTTTAGCATCTCCATCATTAATATTTCAGCAATTTGCCGTTGTTCCTCCCACATGCTGCACATCTTGTCTGCTGTGATGATGCCCAAAGCATCAAAAACATGATTTTTTTTCTAAAAAGCAGCGCTTGCCTTCGTCAGAAATGCTGTAGTGGCCTCCTCAAGTCTCTTCCTCTTTTGAGGCCTAGTCACAGGTGTGTTCACAGTGGTCATACTGGTGATTGAATTTGTCAACGGTATGTCTGGAGTAGACACATTCAAATCTTCTTGTGTTTCATTTGCCTGTGTTGTTGTCTATTAAAAAAAAAAAAGGAAAAATTATACTATTGCCAAAAATAGATTTCATATTCACATTAAATCCCAATCCATGATGTATGAAAACAGAAAAGCCAAAAATTTAATAATAATACCTGTGTCTGTGGTATGTCCTCTGTGTCCTCAAACTGTAGTTCAGGAGACATTTGTTCAACATCTGCAGAGGTGGATGGTTGACTACTGGAGGTTGAAGGAAGGGTTGATATTGATGTTCTGGCATCTACTTGATCAGTTAAAAATCTCAGGCTTTGAAAATACCATAGTCTGGGAACATAAATATCATCGGCTCCTGCTCCAGATCTTTGAGATTCTACAATTTTATTGAGTTCTCTTTTAAAAACTTTTCTTAAGTTAGCTATTTTATTGCGTACATAGTTCAAGTCCGCAGAACTACAAATAGGTTTGCAAAGTTCAACCAGTTTAGTGACGGCATCATGCCTTTTGTTACGTTTGGAGTAGTCCTTGGTTTTAGTTTTCCACAAGCATGGCATCTGTTGTACATATCAATAAATTGTGCCAAAAAATCAGGGTTTGTAAACTTGTCTGCCATTTTGCCTGCAAAATAAAATTCAAATCTTCTAAAATAATTAATATCTTTTTATCAGATACATACATTATGCTATCACCTCATAATATGTACTAATTTCAAGGCCTTCAACAATGAACTTGAATAAAAAACAATTATTGCTATTTAATAAATAAACAAGGATTACATTTTTTTTAAATACCTATGTTCGTGAATAAACAGCTTTTGTGCTCCGTAAAAACTCGTTCTCTGAGAAAACTTGTGTTCGCAGAAAACTCGTGCTCTCTGAAAAACCGTGCTCTTGGCCTTGCCTCTTGTCAACGAACGTCCCAACGTAAAATCGGTACGTAGCACACTGGTCATGTGTATGTTGCCCCGTCCCTTTCTGATGTGTGCACATGTAATCTTCCCGGTTACTGCGACACAGCCACGAGTCCTCACCAACAGCACGGAGACAATGGCGGACGTGAAGTGCAGAAAGGCACATAGCACCAGACCTGGACACAGAATAAAAGCAACTCCAATGTCCAGAAATGAGAGGGTGGACATGGTCTATGTTCTGGAGAAGAATGACTATGATGGCAAACTTGAAAACGATGAAAACCAAACAAAAGAAAGGACATCATCATAGATAAAGTAATTTCATTGCTAAAAAAGAAACATGATGTAGAAAGATCCAAGGATCAGTTAAGGAAGCGGTGGTCTGACCTAAAGCATCTTGAAAAGGAACAACTTGAAATAATGAATCAAACTATTAAAAAAACTAAGTAAACATAAAAAAAAAATGTTAGCCTATTTCTGATGTATTTGTTATGTATGTTAAAATTATAAAATACACCTAAACTGAATACATTATATGTTTACTTTATAAGGCAAAAAAAAAAAGAAAAAAGATTGAATAAATTGCAGCGTCAATAGAGCATTTACAAACGACTGTAAGAAATCTCCGCTGGTGACATATCAGGAGCTCTTGAGCAAAGAACAATTGGTGAAGGTATGTTATATAAAGCTTATATTTTGAGTAATGCAAACAGCTTTCAAAAGATAATTTTGAATAATTATTTTTTAAATTAATGAAATTCTTAAAATTTAATACATGAAAAAACCATGTAATGATGTGCTAGTATACATCTCATTGTACTGCAAGAAAATTATTAAAGCGGTTCTAAAAAAAAAATATTTCACTTTAATGCATCCTATTCAGGTAGGTGTAAAAACACATTGTAGTTCTTCCCCCCACCGAGCCCATGTTTGGGCGATATCCCGTTTTCATTTCCACCAGCTCTTCTCTTCATTAGTAGATTGATAGGAGTGATGTGATCTACCAACGCTTCCAACACTAGAGAACGGCCCCTGATACTGGAATCTCGTGAGACTTTACGAGATTACAGTACCAGAAATTCTGGACTGGGATCACAGCTGATCACTGCTTCATAAACAAAAATCAGAGGACGATTGAGGACACTTTGTGTAAAATGTACTGCATAGTAGAGATAAATATGACATTTTCAAACTAAAAAATTTATAATTTGCGTACCTTAGCAACCCCATTATTTGTTCAGTTATGCTGCTTAGCATAAACTTCTTAAAATTAAACATAAATATGGTGTTATACACCCACTTTTTTTCTTAATTTTTTTGGAATTTAATGTATGTCAATTTTATTTCAGCAATATTTATAAAATCAATATCACAGCATATGCCAAGCCATATTTATGTGTATAATTGTGTTTTAAAACATCTGCATTCCCTACTCTGTTATAGAAAGCGTTCCAGATATCCGAAGAGGGCGGAGGGAGGGGAGGAGTATATGTCCACAATCAATGCTTGGCAAAGCAATCCAGCAGCTAGATTCTAGAATAGATTTTACAATGAATAAAAATGCAGGATCTATTATGTGTTACCAGTGTATATAAACATATTTGAAATTCAATTAGCATCGAGTATTTGAAAAATATTAACTTTAACCAAACAAAATGTTTTATTTTTATTTTATTTTTTTCAATAGACCAAGAAAGAAATCTAATTGAAAAATAGCAAGATGATAGTGAGGAAGGCATTTTGCAGAATGCATAAAATATAACCAATGAGCAAGCATGTGTCCTAGACGAAGACAGTGGTGTGGCAACATTTGAGGATTTGTCTGATCCTACGGACTCTGTAAAAGGTTTGTATTTTGATATTCTTTTATTGTGTGTTTTTCTGTTTTCTCGTCATCGGTTTGGTCAAATATCCCATTCACAAAGATGGGGGTTTTGTAAGCGATATAGCGTTCAAAATAGTGCCTGTAATCCGCCCTTAGCTGCTCTATTCACTCCAATTTGAAAGGTAAAGGGCTTTCATACTTGAGCGGTGCGCTGGAAGGGCGTCAAAAAAAGTCCTACCAGCACCTTCTTTGTAGCGCAAGCACATTAGAAGCGGTGAACTCACTGCTCCTAATGCGCTCCAGTTTATTGAAATAAATGGGCAGGTCCGATGTACCGCCGGAAAACTCAGCTGTAGTGGCGCATTGCGGGCGGTTTTAACTGTTTTTCGGCAGCTAGCGGGGGTTAAAAGTTCCCACTAGCGGCCGAAATGCGTCGCAAATCCAAAGGTAAATAAAGCGGCGTTTTAATGATACTTTACCGCACAATGTGAAAGCACTCTAGGATCAATGACGACGACTTGATCTGAGGCAGGTAGCTATGCTAGATATTCAACAAAATTTAAAATGTATATTCCATAATATATGTTCTGATGGGTTTTATGTATGTTAAAATTAGAGAATCTTTATGTGATTAATGTTCCACAATGGTATAATTGGATTTTATTTCAGGTAATACATTATTATTTTACTTTTAATTATGATTTTATATCTTTATTTTTTTCAAAGGTAATTTAAGAGACTTCCAGGATTCTAGAAAGGACAGCAATAATGATCATTGTGACCCTGAATAACCTGAACTTGTAGAAGAAAATTTGAATATCCATTTTGATATAGAAGTAGAACATTAAAGTCTAGTGGATTTTGAATCTGCCGCACGTGAGTAACATGCATGGATATGTACACATATGTTACTGCATTACTTGATAATGAATAATAAATTGTATTTCCATGAATGCAACACCCATTGTATTGCCATAAATGCAGCACCCATTGTATTGCCATGAATGGAGCACCCATTGTATTGCCATAAATGCAGCACCCATTGTATTGCCATGAATGCAGCACCCATTGTATTGCCATGAATGCAGCACCCATTGTATTGCCATGAATGCAGCACCCTCTACATTGCCATAATTACAGTACCCTCTACATTGCCATGAATGCAACACCCATTGTATTGCCATGAATGCAGCACCCATTGTATTGCCATGAATGCAGAACCCATTGTATTGCCATGAATGCAGACTCGCCATTATCGTCAGTGCAGCCGAGATAGGGAGGGGGCGGGACGAGCTCAAACAGACAAACAGGAGAAACTCCTGTTTTCTCAACGGCCTCTTTAATTGAAAGTCCCACCTCCTGTGATGGACAGAACAGTTGTCCAATGGCAGCGCAGGAGATGGGACTTCCTTTTACACAGGACGCCGTGTAAACAGGAAATACTCTCCTGTATGCACAACACTCGTCCCGTCCCCTCCAAGGCAGCCAGCATACTATCTTTTGTGGCCCCCGGTGCTCAGAGAGTCATTGGGGGCCACAAAAGATATATATGTCAAGATCACCAGGCGGGCCGTTCGAAACCTGGACGCGGGCCACGATTGGCCCGCGGGCCGGACTTTGGACATGCCTGACCTAAAGGTTTGTTTTTTATTTTCTAAATAGGTTCCTTTAAGCTCGTGCATTGTTGGTTCACTTACCTTTTCCTTCCATTTCCCTTCTAATTTTTTTTCTTCTTTGTTTTCTTTGTCTGAATTTCTCACTTCCTGTTCCTCCTCAGTAAGCTGTTCAGTAAGCTGTTCTGGCTGACTAAACACCACTCGCATAATGGTGTGAAGTTTACTGAGGAGAAACAGGAAGTGAGAAATTCAGACAAAGAAAAAAAACATTTAGAAGGGAAATCAAAGGAAAAGGTAAGTGAACCAACAATGCACTAGCTTAAAGGAACCTTTAAGGTCTCATGCCCACAGAACTTTTTTATAGCTGCTGTTTTTGGCTTCAGATGTTTTTTTCTGCAGCCAATAAACTCCCTCAGCATGATATCCTATGTATCCATGTGCACATAGGCTGTTATCAGCAGTTTTTGGCTGGGTCATTTTCTGGCTGGAAAAAACCCCCCGAAGAAGCGGGTTTTGATCGATTTTCAGTTATAAAAACACTGAAAAAAACAGCTATTCTGCATTTTTGAGCCATAAGCTTTTAGGCCTCATGTACCCTGGATGTTTTTACAGCTGCTGTTTTTGGCTTGAGGCGTTTTTTCTGCAGCCAGTATACCCCCCAGCATGTTATCCTATGTGCTCAGACAGTAAGCACAAATGTCATCCAAAGCATCTGATCCATTTATTGAGGCCTCGGCATTATTGGTATAGGGAATATTTTTTAACTGATTCATGTATTTATTATGATTTCAGAAATGTATATATTTTTATGGGAGGTCTACTGTTCAGCGAAGCTTAGAGAGCGAGAGGGAGAAGCAGTACAAGTAGCTATTCAGTTGTGCTGCCATACAAAGGACATGCAGATATCAGGAAAGAGAAGAGCAAGATGACCTCATCAGTGTGCTGCAGTGGCATACTAAGAGAGCTGCAGTTCAAACCTTGTGCCATCACTCTGTGAGTGCTGTGACCACTGACATTTTTGTGTGTGTGTTGAACAGCAGTGTTCCACTTACAGCAGCAAGTCAGAGCCAAGTGGAAGGTCTCCTCACATGACAGAACCAATAAACGTGGACTTCCCCTCGCTCTCAACTGTTGCTATGTGGGGGGTGCAGATGGATGTCTGTATTCGGAAGTGAGGGGGACTGGGGTCTATTCTAAGGGGGAGAGGTGTCTGTACTGAAAGGTATATATCAAGGGGGATGGGTGTCTATACTGATAGGTCTGTACTAAGGGGGGTATCTGCCCTAAAGGGTGCCTGTACAAAGGCATCGGTACTGAGGGGGAGGGGTGTCTGTACTTGGAAGGTGGTGGGTGGTGTATGTACTGAGAGGACTCTACTAGGGGGTGTTTGTAGTAAGAGATCTGTACTGGGGGTAGGAGTCTCTGCATTGAGGGGTCTTACTAGGGGGGAAGGTGTCTTTACTGAAGGGTCTATACATAAGGGGAGGTGTGTCTGTACTGAGGGGTCTCTACTGGGGGGTGTCAGTATACTGAGAGGGGTGTCATTATTGGGGATTTCTGTAGTAGAGGATCTGGGCTGGTGTCCTGTGTTGGAGGTAGTCTGTACTGGGGGTCTGTGCTGAGGGGGTTTCTGAACTCAGGGGTCTGTGCTCTGGGGATTCCATCTGTACTTAGGAGTCTGTGCTGGAGGTACGTCTGCACTCTGCAGTCTGTACTGGGGTAGGGGTTTTCGGTACTGAGTAGTCTGTTCTGGGGGGTCAGTCTATACTGAGAGTCTGTGCTGTGGAAGACCATCTGTACTAAGGGGTCTGTGTTGGCGAAGATCAGTCTGTACTAAGAGATCTTTGCTGGGGGAGAGTCTGTACTTAGTGGTTTGAGCTGAGGGGGGTTTGTACTGAGGGCAGTCTATACTGAAGAGTTGGGCCGAGAGTGCCAATTTAGGGATGTTAGGGGAGATCTGTACTGTGGGGGATATGGGCTTGGGGGGACCTTTGTACTGGGAAAATAGGGTAATTTTTGTTTATACCTTATGGTGTTGATTTAGTAAAACTGGAGAGTGCAAAATCGAGTGTAGCTCGGCATAGAAATGCATCAGCTTCCAGTTTTTTTTATTGTCAAAGCTTATTTGAACAATCTGAAGTTAGAAGCTGATTGGCTAGCATGCACAGCTGCATCAGAGTTTGCACTTTCCAATTTTAGTAAATTAACCACTATAAGTACTCTATAAAGTGACCTGTGCATTTTGTACTCTGTGTAACACATTTCTGACCCCTGTACATTGTGTGATATGTACTACTGAGTAGGGATGAGCCGAACACCCCCTGGTTCGGTTAGCAGAAATGAGTTTGAACACGCAAACACCGTTAAAGTCTATGGGACACGAACATGAAAAACCAAAAGTGCTAATTTTAAAGGTTAATATGCAAGTTATTGTCATAAAAAGTGTTTGGGGACCTGGGTCCTGCCCCAGGAGACATGTATCAATGTAAAAAATGTTTTAAAAATGTTCGTTTTTTTTGGGAGCAGTGATTTTAATAATGCTTAAAGTGAAACAATAAAACTCCTTTAAATTTTGTACCTGGGGGGGGTCTATAGTATACCTGTAAAGTAGCACATGTCTCCCCTGTTTATAACAGTCCCTGCAAAAAATAAAATTTCTAAAGGAAGAAAAGTCATTTAAAACGACTCGCGGCTATAATGAATTGTATGAGGGGGACCCCTATGCCATTTAAAAAAAAAAATTGGCGCAGGGTTCCCCTTAATATCCATACCAGACCTGAAGGGCCTGGTATGGAATTTGGGGGACCCCCCACACATTTTTTTTTATTCATTATAGCCGCGAATAGTTTTAAATGTATTTTTTTTCTTTAGAAATGTCATTTCGTGCAGGGACTGTTATAAACACAGGAAACACGCGCTAATTTACAGGCATACTATAGACACCCCCCAGGTACGAAATTTAAAGGAATATTTCACTTTTATTGTTTCACTTTAAGCATTATTAAAATCACTGCTCCCTAAAAAACTGCCATTTTTAAAACGTTTTTTTTTTGCATTGATACATGTCCCCTGGGTCCCCAAACACTTTTTATGACAATAACTTGCATATTAACCTTTAAAATTAGCACTCTTGATTTCTCCCATAGACTTTTAAAGGGTGTTCTGCGGCTTTCGAATTTGCCGCAAACACCCCAAATTGTTCGCTATTCGGCGAACGGGCGAACAGCCAATGTTCGAGTCGAACATAAAACTCATCCCTACTACTGAGTCCTGCTGCACTTTAGGCAATGCTTTGTACATTTCATACTCCTGCACTCTGTATACTGAGCTGTATATAATCTATTCCTGACCACTGCACCCCTGAAGTTCTATTAGGTAGGATGTGCTCTTGCTAAAGAATATGTTTTGGGTAAAATGACTGTGGCATATGTGTAGTGTGTTAAGGGATTGTAAAGTGAGTAGATGTTTTATCTTTATGCATTAAGATAAAAAGCCTTCTGTGTGCAGCAGCCCCCTCGGCCCCCCTAATACTTACCTGAGGTCCCTCTCTGTCCAGCGATGTCCATGAGTATCTTAGCCATCCAAGATTCTCCCTGATGACTGGCTGAGACACAGCAGTGGTGCCATTGGCTCCCGCTGCTGTCAATTAAAGTCAGCTAGCCAATCAGGAGATACGGGGAAGGTGCTCTAAGCTCTGTGTATGAATGGACACAGGGAGCTTGACTCGGCTTGGGTGCCCACATAGCAAACTGCTTGCTGTGGGGGCACTCAACAGGAAGGAGGGGCCAGGAGCACAGAAGAGGGACCCGAGAAGAGGAGGATCGGGACTGCTCTGTGCAAATCCACTTTACAGAGTAGGTAAGTATAACATGTTTGTTATTTTTATAGGGGAAAAGACAAGACTTTACAATCACTGCACATCAACCAGTGCATAAATATACAGATAAATGAACAAAGCATATAAGAATGGCATCAAATTAACCTATCCGATAAGTTGGAGTGTCAGCATATCAGTGTCTATAAGCCAGATAGAGCTGACCGATAAAAACATCCTCCTTATATAACACCCCCTCCACCACCTTAACAAAAACCTTTGTTCCTCAGGACTAATTCTAATTTTTGTATATGCTAGACATAGATTACATTTTATTGACAAGAAAATACAAATGCAGTGCCTGTCTTCTGATAAATTCACTCCAATCTAAGCAATGATGTTGAGGTCAACACATAGATGCATTTAAAGAACATCTCAATTTCTACCACTTGTATTTAGATGATTGATTATCTGGCTTAACAGCACATGACACATTCTTCCTGTTATTAGGCAGTTTTATTGAGGCATGAAGTTAAACTTTATTAGGACTGCAATGGCAAATCAATAAGGATGCATTCCATGAATATGGAGTCTAATGAGAATCTGTACAATGTCCTCTAGTTATTACAGCTGTAGCCTGACCTATAATACTACATCTGAGTATTTATTGTTGGTTGCTCCTTTTATACAGCAAGAGAACTGATCTAAGAAACAAAGAACAAAAGGTGCTATTGTGTGTATTTTAAAATTACAGTGATTTACTGTATATGCTGGTCGTGTGTTTTTACTGATGTTATTGCTTCACCTCATGTGCCTTCCATTAATCTTATAAAGTTATATAACATATGTAAATGTAAATGAATGCTATTTACCCACAATTGGCCTTGTTTATATCTATTTGCCCTCCAATGCTGCTTACTGTATTGGCCAGTGGGGGTAGTGGACCACTTTTTTGAAACAATGTTATATTGGTCGGGCAACGCACTGACACCTTTGCAGCCATTGTGCAATTTGCTGGGTGCTCAGTGTGAACCTGTACCTTTAAGAAGGGTTGGGCTCACTTCAGTCCATCTGCCCTCCATCTAACCATCAGAATGCATGTGCTTCCATTGTGCAGTCACTCATCAGTCAGTGATAGGAACTACAGATACCAGGGTGCCTTGATGTGGCCTGTAGCTTACACACGTATTTGCAAATGTGTGCAGACTAAACCCCTGTTTTTAACGCATACTGTTAAACAGGTTTATTCGGTTGTCCGCGGGCTGGTCGGTGAGTAGGCTTGTAATTTTTCCTTGGATTTATCCTTGGCCTTATTTATATCTATTAGCCCTCCAATGCTGCTTACTGTAATAGCCAGTCATAGGTGGGGGTAGTGGACCCCTTTTTTGAAACAATATTTACCCACAATGTCATGTGTACTGCATGTGAACCTCAAGGACATTTCATATTGTGGGTTGCTTGTTTGGAATAATAGGGACTAGGGTTGAGCGAACCCGAACTGTAAAGTTTGGGTCCGTACCGAACATTAGAGTTTTTGGGCACCTGACCCGAACCCGAACAATTGCGTGTATGTTCGGGTTTGGGTCCGGTGTTCGGCGATGTAATGGTGCATTTAGAAAAGCTTCAGGGGGCAGCCAATCACCTTTTGTTTAGCTGGTGTGCCCTTAGAAGCCATCATAGCCATGCCTACTAATGGCATGGCTGTGATTGGCCAGTGCAGCATGTGACCCAGCTCAGTGCAGCATGTGACCCAGCTTCTATATAAGCTAGAGGCACACAGCACAGCACGTCACTCTGCTTTAGACAGAATAGGGAGAGGATCCTGGCTGCTGTTGCTTATTAGGGAGATAGTGAAATACATGAGTTAGTCCTGATTCTGCAATCTGAGAGAAAAGATAGAGAGACAGTGTAGGGGAAGGTTCCAGATGGTGCTTTCAGGGAGAGAGATTTATATAGGAGTCCAGATTCAGAGATCTAATAACTCAGCGATCTGCATAGGTTTACCTGTTTGTGTTGCAGTGCACAGTCTTTTTACACTGCCATGAGCCCAGTGTCAGAGAAAATTGAAGTTTTATCTGCAAGCTCAGTGCACCAGCACTGCATATGTTACGTTGAGAGATACACCGTTTCCATACTGTGGGTGTATTGTGCTCTTGCAAAAAGACCCATTTAGGGCAAAAAAATAAAAAATTGCAGTGTTTTCTGCATATATTCCAGTGTGAGATTTACAAATTTATATATTTTTCTTGTATTGTGCTATTCCCCAAAAAAAATTTTAGGGCAAAAACTTTTTTTTTTAATAGCATTTTCTGTATTGCTGTAGGTGTGAGATACACCGTTTCCATACTGTGGGTGTATTGTGCTCTTGCAAAAAGACCCATTTAGGGCAAAAAATATATATTGCAGTGTTTTCTGCATATCTGGAGGTGTGTGAAATAAACAATTTATATATTTTTCTTCTACTGTGCTATCCTAAAAAAATAATTGTAGGACAAAAACATTTTTTTTAATAGCATTTTCTGCAGTTCTGTAGCTGTTAGATACAGCGTTTACGTACTGTGGGTGTGTTGTGCTCTTCCAAAAACACCCATTTAGGGCCACAAAAAATATTTTGCAGTATTTTCTGCATATCTGGAGTGGTGTGAAATAAACAATTTATATATTTGTCTTCTACTGTGCTATCCTAAAAAAATAATTGTAGGACAATTTTTTTTTTTTAATAGCATTTTCTGCAGTTCTGTAGCTGTTAGATACAGCGTTTATGTACTGTGGGTGTGTTGTACTCTTCCAAAAACTCCCATTTAGGGCCACAAAAATATTTTTCAGTGTTTTCTGCATATCTGGAACTGTGTGAAATAAAAAAATTATATATTTTTCTTCTACTGTGCTTTCCTAAAAAAATAATTGTAGGACAAAAACATTTTTTTTTGAATAGCATTTTCTGCAGTTCTGTAGCTGTGAGATACAGTGTTTACGTACTGTGGGTGTGTTGTGCTCTTCCAAAAACACCCATTTAGGGCCACAAAAAATATTTTGCAATGTTTCCTGCATAACTGGAGCTGTGCGAACTAAACAATTTCTATATATTTTTCTTCTACTGTGCTATCCTAAAAAAAAAAAAAAAAATTAATAGCATTTTCTGCAGTTCTGTAGCTGTGAGATACAGTGTTTATGTACTGTGGGTGTGCTGTGCTCTTCCAAAAACACCCATTTAGGGCCACAAAAATATTTTGCAGTGTTTTCTGCATATCTGGAGGTGTGTGAAATAAACAATTTATATATTTTTCTTCTACTGTGCTATCCTAAAAAAATAATTGTAGGACAAAAACATTTTTTTTGAATAGCATTTTCTGCAGTTCTGTAGCTGTTAGATACAGTGTTTACTTACTGTGGATGTGTGGTGCTCTTCCAAAAACACCCATTTAGGGCCACAAAAATATTTTGCAGTGTTTTCTGCATATCTGGAGCTGTGTGAACTAAACAATTTCTATATATTTTTCTTCTACTGTGCTATCCTAAAAAAATAACATATTTTTTAATAGCATTTTCTGCAGTTCTGTAGCTGTGAGATACAGCGTTTACGTACTGTGGGTGTGTTGTGCTCTTCCAAAAACACCCATTTAGGGCCACAAAAAATATTTTTCAGTGTTTTCTGCATATCTGGAGCTGTGTGAAATAAAAAATGTATATATTTTTCTTCTACTGTACTATCCTAAATAAATAATTGTAGGACAAAAATATTTTTTTTGAATAGCATTTTCTGCAGTTCTGTAGCTGTGAGATACAACGCTTACGTACTGTGGGTGTGTTGTGCTTTTCCAAAAACATCCATTTAGGGCCACAAAAAATATTTTGCAGTGTTTTCTGCATATCTGGAGCTGTGTGAACTAAACAATTTCTATATATTTTTCTTCTACTGTGCTATCCTAAAAAAATAACCAAAAAAAACAAAAAAAACAGGGTGTATAAGGCCCCTGCCACGGGCCGGGTGAATATGGCCTCCGATACAGTCAGGATGACCTTGAGCTTCTCCTTCTAAGAACAAGCCCATATCAAGGGGAAGACATCTCTCCAGGGAGTCAACAGACCCTTTCTTCACCGTGCCTCCAGATTCCCTTCCCTGGAACAGGGTCCCCTACACGAGGCGGCACCCAAAGACTCCTCGACCCTTAGCGGACTCCAGACGAAGGCTCTGGACCCCAGGCTTTACTCCCGCCCCTAGGCCTCCATACCCAGGGCAGCAGAAACTCCAGGATAGTACCTCACCCCGGGCTAAAGGTGACTGAGATGGAACAGGAACACGTGCACCCAGGCCGAAGGCACCTGGGCGCGGACCCCACTGGACATCAGCCCCCAGGCCAAAGGTGCCTGGGGCTCGGACCCCGATCAGGAGGTGTCTGCCCCTTTTATATCCTCTTCCGGCATGCACAGCAGGTTCCCCACCCCGCTGTACTACTGCCAAGAGGGGACACAAAAGGCACAGCACTGTATCGGCGGTTCAACCCTAGCCTACCATGGCAGCGCCACCTGTAGGCCACAGGGAACTGCACACCAATACTGTCCCCCGAGGACAAAATGGTCCATGAATTCTACAGAATTAGGGTGTTTGAGCCTATTTACCACTCAAACACTTCCCTTAAATTTAGCACCCCGCTACATTTTTATTTCAAAGTATATTATTTTCCCACTAGCTTATCCATTAAATTTTATAATTTTTTCCAGAAATGGCGTATTCTGAGGCATTCCCACCATATGTGTGGCATTGTGACGTTGAGTTTCTAAGGTTCTTAATGACTTCCTGTACCTCTTCTGCTGAAAAGGGGGCATCCAGCATTTTTTTTTTTAATGTTATTTTAAGTTATTTCCCTATCCACATTTGTTTGCAGAGCACTTCCCATGCTCTTAACAACATTTTGCTGCCATTTGCAGCCCTCTAGCCCTTTCCATTACTTTTTTTAGAGCCTTTTTAGTCCTCAGAAGTTCGAGTCCCCATTGACTTCAATGGGGTTCGGGTTCGGGGTAAAGTTCGGGTCAAGTTCGGTCCCGAACTCAAACTTTTTTCCGAAGTTCGGCCGAACCCGTCGAACCCGAACATCCAGGTGTCCGCCCAACTCTAATAGGGACCCATACACAACCTTATTGTAGTAGTATAGTCAGTTTGCTTGGGAAACCTAGTTAAACATAGACAAAAACTGCTTTGTTACTGGACCCCCTTAACATTTGATTTTGCCCATTTTTGATCTCACTGAAGCCTGTAGACACATACCCTTTGACTCCTAAAAAAAAAAACCTTTTAGGATCCTCTTCTGTTCACACACTTACTTTTTCTAAGAGAGCAGAGTCTATGTAACGTGAAAAACCTCATGCAGATATAGAATTACAAACTATACATACCTTGTAGAAACAGTGTTTTTAACATAAGCAATGCACGTTACCAGATAAAGCTCATCAAGCTGACATTTATATGTATATCATTTAAAAGACAATACATTCTGTTAATTGGGCAGGAGGAAGAATGAATTTACACCAACACATTGTTTTACAACATTATCCCCTTCCCGCCGACCATACGCACATATTCAGCCTCGGCTTTAGGGGGTCATACTGGGCATACATGCAGCTACATGCAACATCCCAGTACTGTTTTTTAGAGCGGGCGGTCAGCTCTTCAAGCATAACAACCGATGTGGTTAAAAGCCGCTCGGCTGTTATCCCGAAGGAGCAATATGTGACGTCCCGCCCTCCCGCCGCCTTCTGACGCTCTCTTCAGGCCTCCCGTCCCACCGGGAGACCCAATCCACGATCCGGCACATCCGCCGGCTAGAGTAAGATTTGTTCCAGTCTTCTTTCCGTAAACATGGAAGCAACGTCACAACGTGAATTCCAGTTAACACAGCTGCCAATGGCGCAGTTTTTAAAAAAAATTACAGTATTCAGAATCGCCGTTTTTGACCATCTGAATACTTTGAAGTACAAAGGAGAGATTTGGGGTCTTTTAGATCCCCGATCCCTCCATAAAGAGTACCTATCACCACGTATTACTGTCTGTTTACATTCCCTGTGACAGCAATAAAAAGGATATTTTTTTTTTTAAAGTGACAATGTAGAAAAAAAGAAATAAAATAAGAAAAAAAAAACTATTTTGTAAGCGCAGTGAGAGCAATAATTCTAGTACCTCCTCTGTAACTCTAACCTGGTAACCGTTACATTTGTTTAAAGCACCGCCTATGAAGATTTTTAGGTACCATAGTTTGTTGCCATTCCACGAGTGTTCGCAATTTCAAAGCACGACATGTTAGGTATCTATTTACTCAGCGTAACATCATCTTTCACATTATACAAAAAATTGGGCTAACTTAACTGTTTAGTTTTTTTTTAATTCATGAAAGTGTCCTTTTTTCAAAAAAATTGCATTTGAAAGATTGCTGCGCAAATACAGTGTGACATAAAATATTGCATCAATCACCATTTTATTCTCTAGGTTCTCTGCTAAAAAAAATATGTATAATGTTTAGGGGTTCTAAGTAATTTTCTAGCAAAAAATACAGATTTTAACTTGTAAGCAACAAATGTCAGAAATAGGCTTAGGCATGAAAGGGTTAATCTCCAAGTTTCCTGAATAGCTCTTCTGTGTTCATAGTCCTATCTTTCCTTCAGAAACAATGTCATTAATTAAAGGATTATGCAGCATGACACCCCTACCAATAAGTGTAATTTGAACAAATAATTAAACAATGAGTAAGAAGAGCACAATGTCTCAGCTGAAGCGCAAGCTGTATTAAATCTCTACAATACTCAAGGTTGGGACGTGCTCTAGGGATATATAAAAATAACAGTCTGTTGTCATACTGCAGGAAATGGATGTAAAATCCTTCTTTTTTGTTATAAAATTATCTGATAGGATTTCAGAATTTGCTTATAACATGCCACCTAATTATTTTTAAGGCTGTAAGGCAACTGGCTGATTTATATGTGTGGTGGATTAGCCTGGCTATTTAAAAAAACAAAACAATTACAGTGAATGTAGCAATATCCAAAGATAAATTATATATCTATATAAATATAGATGTGGGGCTGAGGCCTAGGCCATCTATATGTAGAGCAACAATTCTTTTTTTCAGATCCTCAGAAAGTTCTTTGCCAGGAGGTGCCATGTTGAACCTCCAGTGACCAGTATGAGAGAGTGAAAGCGATAACACCAAATTTAACACACCTGCTCACCATTCACACCTGAGACCTTTTAACACTAACAAGTCACATGACACCGGGGAGGGAAAATGGCTAATTGGACCCAATTTGGACATTTTCACTTAGGGGTGTACTTATTTTTGTTTGCAGCAGTTTAGACATTATTGGCTGTGTGTTGAGTTATTTTGAGGTGACAGCAAATTTACACTGTTATACAAGCTGTACACTCACTCCTTTACATAGTAGCAAAGTGTAATTTCTTCAATGTTGTCACATGAAAAGATATAATAAAATATTTACAAAAATGTGAGGTGTACCCACTTTTGTGAGATACTATATATATATATTTTATACTTTAAAAAAAATTCTATCTGTCTGAATAACTTTTTATAATGTTCCAATATTGATGAGGCAAAGGGCCTCAGCCCCACATACCCAGCCCATTGATTTGGGGGTCTTCCCCCTCCATGTGAATCACAAAAACATAAAACAGTATAAAAAAAAAACACACACACATAGTCTTTTATTAAAGTAATAACAATGTCCCACAAAGTCCAAAATTAATGGCCAGTGATATCCAAAAAAATAATGTCCCAAAATGTCCAAAAATTATGTCCGACAATGTCTAAACATAATGTTCCATGATGTTCAAAAAAGAATATCACATTATGTCCAAAACAATAATGTCTCACAATGTCCAAAAATAATTGATGTAAAAAAAATGAATGTCCCGAGAAGTATAAGTCCCACAATGACCCTCTCCACAGCTTTATTGCTGTCATTCACAGTGGGATAGTGTTTGTTTGCTAGCACAAACAGACCCCCTTATCTAGTTTATAGCCTGGTTGTGTCACACATTAACATTTTCCCACCCACCATCACAATTTTTTATATTTTTTTTGTTAAACATTATTTACAGGTTAACATTTTTTTTCTTCTTTTTATCATCTCCTCAAAAGGCTGTCCCTACCCTCATTAAGCAAACACAAAATTGATAGTTATATTACTTCTGCATGATGACTGCTGGTGAAGATGGGCTAGGCAGCCTAATTGGTTGAGATATGTTCCCCGGGATCTGGGAATACATCCAATCCTCTGTTGTACTTCATGTACTGTGTTTTAAATGTTTCTGTGTTTTCTTCTTTTTTGTTTTCTTTTTTTGCTCCGCACTGCCACTCAACATATGGGACTTTTTTATGTATAGCTGACTTTTGACAGACTCAAAGAAACTCATATGCTGTATGTCGTCTCCTATCTTTATGTCATTGCTTTGTATAACCTGTATGTGGCACTGTGGAAAACCAAATAAAACTCTTTTTCTGATTTAAAAAAAAAAAAGCAAACACAAGCAGTGGCGGGAAGACTGTAGCTAAAATACTTACAATCATTCATACCAATGGGCCACTGGGTTTTAAGTATTTACCACCTTCAAGAGGTGGCCCAATATGCCCATCTGAACATTTCATGTCAAAGAGAACGTTCTCTACAGTGAATTTCACTACAGTTATTTATATTCACTTACTGTACCTAAGAAAAGACCAAACACTTTTTGGGCATATGGGGCAATGGAAGGGGTTGCATTGCACATGGGGTGAGAATGTGGGGTGATTTGAAAAAAAGGGAGAAGACCCCAATTAATAGAAAAATAGCTAACGGATTAACAATTAAAGAGATAGTTATCAATTACTTGTTGCAGGCAGATAAGGAGTTTTGAGTGTACATACTCTATGTGTGCACATAGGCAAGGCGCATAAGAAAATATAAACTGGGATCACAATTCAAAGAAATCAAGCTTTTGTTTGTTCTTGTATGTATTTACCCAACCACTAAAACCTCATATACATTTTTTCTTGATAATAGCACATAGAAAGCCTATTGTTATTTTAAAAGATAGCTTTCAAGAATATAACACCTGGAAATACTAATATAAATGTCTTTAACCACTTCTCCACCGGGCCTATTCTGGCACTTCTCTCCTTCATGTAAAAATCATCATTATTTTTGCTAGAAAATTAATCAGAACCCCCAAACATTATATATATTTTTTTATCAGACACCCTAGGGAATAAAATGGCGGTCATTGCAACTTTTTATCATGCACGGTATTTGCGCAATAATTTTTCAAACAATTTTTTTGGGGGAAAAAAACGGTTTCACAAATTAAAAAATAACAAAACAGTAAAGTTAGCCCCAATTTATTTGTATAATGTGAAAGATGCTGTTACGCCGAGTAAATAGATACCTAACATGTCACGATTTGAAATTGCGCACACTCATGGAATGGCGCCAAACTTCGGTACTTAAAAATCTCCATAGGCGACGCTTTAATTTTTTTTTCAGGTTACTATTTTCGAGTTACAGAGGAGGTCTAGTGCTAGAATTGTTGCTTGCACTCTACCGCATGCGGCAATACCTCACATGTGGGGTTTGAATGGCGTTTACATATGTGGGCGGGACTTACATGTGTGTTCGCTTCTGAGTGTGAGCTACCGGGGACAGGGGCGTTTTAAATTTTTATTTTTTAATTTTTTATTTTACTATTTTATTTTTATTTTGACACTTTTTTTTACATATTTTTTTTAATCACTTTTATTCCTATTACAAGGAATGTAAACATCCCTTGTAATAGGAATCATTGTGACAGGTCCTCTTTATGGAGAGATGCAGGGTCAATAAGACCCCACATCTCTCCTCCAGGCTTAAAAGCATGAGATCGGTGAAAAAAAATTCACCGATCTCATGCTGACAGCCGCAATTGCGGCTTTGTTTACTTCCGGGTATCGGGCGTGACGTCACAACGTCGCGCCCGGGACTCCGACAGTCATAGAGATGGAAATCTCTATGCTCGTCATCCGGCGCCGGACGATTCGTTCTCCGGGCCCCCGATGGCACGGGAGAGCCCGGAGAAGCACCGGATGGCGGCAGGAGGGGGGATGTCCCCTCCCGCCGCCTATAAGAACGATCAAGCGGTGGAACCGCCGCTATGATCATTCTTATGGGGCATAGAATGATATCTGAATGATGCCTCTAGCTGCAGGCATCATTCAGATATCCCACCTCAAAGTCAAGGACGTCATATGACGTCCTTGGTGGAGAAGTGGTTAAAGGGTTCACCTTTACAAAAAAAAGGTGAACTTACACAGGACCCCCCCCCCCCTGTGATACAACTGACCTGGACTGTGGAAATCTCCCATTCTGAGCCCTGGTATATCCTCCGTGTCAGGAGTCGGGGGCTTAGAAATCTCCTCAGCATCCACGCGTCTTCTTCCCAGCTGACAGGACGGGTTATGTGGCTTCTAAATGGTCGGCGCTACCCATGTGATGACGCTGACCAATTAGAATGCTTCGAAACATCCCTCCTGACGAGGTACATTTTTTACATTCAGCTGAGGGTATTTCTAACCCCCGACACACATATTCCGGAGCTCAGAACGGGAGATTTCCATGGTTCAGTTCAGGGGAGAGGAGGGGGTCCTGTGTAAGTTCACCTCAGATTTTTCTGTAAAGGTGAACTTACACTTTAATTAAGAACTGTGTGTTATGAGGTGGCAATGCTCTGTACCATCTCCCATGATTTCCTGCCATTACATACCCACAGCTCTGGAAAGGTTTTACCCCCCTTCATGACCAGGTAATTTTTTTGCTACGCAGCACTGTGCTACTTTAACTGATAATTGCATGGTCATGCAAGGCTGTACTCAAAAAACAAAATTTGTATCATTTTTTTTTTCACACAAATAGAACTTTCTTTTATTGGCATTTGATCACCTCTGGGTTTTACATTTTTTATTATATAAACAAAAAAATACTGACAATTTTGGGGGAAATGTTTTTTTTAAACATTCTGCTATAAGACATATCCCATAAAAAAAATCAAATCTCTTAATAAATTTTGCCCAACATGTATTCTGCTACATGTCTTTGTTTAAAAAAAAATTTGGATCTTTGTCTGAGCACCTAACATTTAGTGTGACTAACGTGACAGCTTGCAGCTGCCAGTGGTTGTTAAGGAAGCAGCATGTGCTTGCATTCACTGGGTCCTTACCTACCATATACAGCAGGGGTATGCAATCTCGGCCCTCCAGCACTGGTGAAACAAGTCCCATGAGACATTGCAAGACCCTGACAATCACAGGCATGACTCCTAGAGGCAGAGGCATGATGGGATTTGTAGTTTCACCACAGCTGGAGTGCCAAGGTTGCCTCCCCCTGATATACAGTAGGTCGCCTGGCCCATCCAATTACATAGCTGGGAATCCCTGACTAAATACGATAATGGGCGAGGATCTTGGGACTTGTCGATATTTGGGGAATAAAATATTTTTAGGGCATTTGTTGTAAATAAACATGACAGCTTGAGGTGTCAGTGGTTCTAAGGAAACAACAGGTGCTTCTACCTATCAGGTCCTTACCAATGCCTTATTTCACTGGGTCCATTCACTTACATGGGTGAGAAAATCCAGACACATAAGCAAATGAGCAGTAAACAGGGGGATTACATTATTGCCCAAAGAAGACCACTTGGCCATATTTGGGCAAAAACATTTCATTTAGGGAGTTTGGTGAGGTCAAATGTGAAAGCTTACGGCTGGTAATCATCTTCAAAAATGCAGCGGGTGCTTGCACCCACCGCCCTTCATGTACCGAAATTTCTGGTATGTAAGCAAATGGGCAGGGCTCAGAGTGGTTACATTATTACCCAAATGTGGTCACTCCCCCAACTCCCTTCATAGCTGATGAAAGCTTAGGGAGCTGTGATTCAGCTGTGGGTAGTGTCAGTATCAGAAAATTGGCAGGCATAGTGATTAAAGTGTTTGTTGCCCTAAAAAAAAAAAAAAAAAAAAAAAAAAAAAGATCCTGTCCCCTTAAAGAATGTTATACAACAGTGCTGTGTCATATGCCAAAAAAAAGGGAAAAAAGAGCTGCGCAAACCTGTATACAGTGAATATACAATCTAACAATAATCTGGAAATATTGTGCAATAACTATAACTTAATATAGTGACAAAAAAAATACATAGTGACAAAAAATATTTAGTGACCAAAAATATTTTTATATATAATGTATGGTATGATATGATATACCGACACATTAATCAAGTTTGACCCCAAAGAAATAACGGTTAATCATATAAATGTCCATATAAGAGTCCATATAAATTCTGAACATAAACGAATTGCAATGCAAATTGGAAGAAGGGTGAACTCCTAAATTGCACCAAAAAAATGCACACGTGCACCACCACCAAAATAATGTGCTTACCAGAGGCAAGCTATTGGAATGCCAAACTATAAATCACTTGCTTCCTTGCAGTAGATGGATATCCAAGGATGGAGAGGAACTCTTGCGATATTGGAACTCAGTATTCACCAGTCATAAAAATGAGAAGGGGAAACCACATAGTGTATATCGTCCAAACAGCATTTATTCAAATAAAAAGGTGATAACTTACATCAAGTAGGTAAAATTCAGGCATAAAAACATAGGAAGAGCCGGCCTGCATGCAGTCTCCCATTCAGCGATGACATCAGCGCATCAACCTCCCGACAAACGTTTCGCTATAGGTAGCGTCGTCTGGGGAATGCTACCTATAGCGAAACATACGTCGGGAGGTTGATGCGCTGATGTCATCGCTGAATGGGAGACTGCATATGATTAACCGTTATTTCTTTGGGTTCAAACTCGATTAATGTGTCGGTATATCATATCATACCATACATTATATATAAAAATATTTTTTGTCACTAAATATTTTTTGTCACTATGTATTTTTTTTTGCCACTATATTAAGTTATAGTTATTGCACAATATTTCCAGATTATTGTTAGATTGTATGTTCACTGTATACAGGTTTGCGCAGCTCTTTTTTCCCTTGCCAGGGGATTATCCATTGCCAGGAATACATCTCGTGATTCCTTGTTGTCCAAAAAAGTAGATCACACACATGGAGAGGATGGAAATAAAGACAGAGATAGGATCAGAGAGACCAACAAAAAGAAAAGGAAAAGCAAGCATAGATCCAGAAATAAAAAGAAAAACAATATCGACAAGGGTATCTCCACGTTTTCCACCCCATATAGTGCTGAATTCCAGAATGTCAAACGTATAGTCATGAAATATTTACCTATATTAACACATGATCCTATATATGATAAAATATTACAGAAGGGCATTCGTACGGTTTCCAGAAGAGCACCATTTCTTGGAAACCTACTATCTCCTAGCCTTTTTTCTAGTAAGAACACCACGAAACACTGGTTATCATTTAAAGGGACATTTAAATGTGGGGGAACACACTGTGTTTATTGTCCATTCATACAGAAAGGTGACACTATTACATCCATGTCGACTGGCAAAATACATAAGATAGATTCCTTCATCAATTGTAACACCAGCTACATCATATATGCCATCACATGTACACAGTGTTCCATACAATACATTGGGAGAACTGCCAGACGCCTCAAAGATCGGTTATACGATCATCTTTACGATATTGACAAGGACCACATGACCAATGTAGCACGACATTGGAAAGAGGTTCATCACAAAAACACCTCCAGCCTCACTATACAGGGAGTGGAAAGGATCACCAGACCCGTTAGGGGTGGGGACAAATTTAATACACTATGCAGACAAGAAGTTCGGTGGATCTTCCTACTAGACACTAGACGCCCCACAGGGTTAAATTATGAATGGGATGTATCACATTTTTAATAAATTACCTGTGAAGATGCATCCCATATGGATAGCATATAAGTTATCATGATAACTTGCTTCATTGTTACAATGATCCACTCATTTAGTGTCGGCTTTTCCTTACACTGTTTGTCTTCACAATCTGAACAAAAAAACTTTTTTGTCATTTATTTCCATCATTTAAACTGCAGTTGCGAAACTATGCATCATTGCATTCGCATTCCGCACTTTTTATGGCCCACATATGCACATTTTGGGCATATAGTTTTGAATTTTTTTTTTTTCTGCCCATAACTTGTTTTCAAGACTTCCGCACAGAGGACCTTCTTTTGAGATTTATAGCATAACTTGCAAGGTTGTGCTTTATTGCATTGGAATTTTGCAAACTTAGTACAAATCCTGTCCTTTGGTGCATTAGACTTGAAACATGAGCCTGTCTGCACAGTGTCCTGTCCCTTTTTCTTAATGAGTATCAGTGGTGTTTTCTTGTCCTCCAGAGGATTTTTGGAGATCAATCATTGTGAGGCCAAGCATCATTGTATCTGTTCTACCTCTGTTTACATCTACCTTCTCTTTGTGTACACATATTTGTAAACACATATTTGTAAACATTATTTTCAAACCAATGATGGCCAATTACTCCATTCATTTGTTGCCGTGTTTGTATGGGCATAACTCTAATGTAATATATCAATATCTATATAAGATAAAAATATCCTTTTGATTTTTTCAATTTTTGATATTATATTTTTTTAGATTTTTGTTTCTTTATAAATGCCCATACACCACGACGACAATCCTCAAGCTATTATTAACTACTAGCCCTCGAACTAACAGTAATTCCGTTTTCAATACATATTTGAAATTCCGTGATTATGAGCATCGGCTTTCAGTACTTAGGTACCATAGTGTCTATGCACATGCCCGGCCACCATGCACACTTTTATATGTTAGCCACCCTTCCCTGCATGCACACTATCTGCATTTGTTGTTTTGGATTTATGGATTTATTTTGAATTTGGATTTTTTACTTGAAATTTTGGAATAAATAACTGTCTATACAGAGTGCGGCAGTCCAGGGTTTCTTTTTCTCCCATGCATCAGTGCAGAGCCAACACCTGTGTGAGTGACTGGGCGGAAGAAGCCATTTGGTGAATTCTCAAGCTTTTAAGCGGTACGTTTTTCCTTTCCCATACTGTGTGTTAGAAATATCTTAACAACTTTGTGTAAAAAAAAAAGGTAATTTTCTTTCTGAACTTTACAAAAAGGTTTGGCAAAAAATGACATTTCAAAAGACTCATTATACCTTTCAAAAAAAAACATTGGGGTGTTTTCTTTTCGAAATGTGGTCAATTGTGTGGGTGTTTCTACTATCCTGGCACTTCAGAGACTCAGAAAACATGATTTAGATTCATAATTTATGCTCCTTAAAAGCCCAAAGGTGCTCCTGGGATTTTGGGTTCCTCAGGAGTAGTAGCAGAATGTGTTTTGGGGTATTATTGTAAGCATGCCTGTGCTGTGTGTGAGATATTTGGTAAAATTACAACTTTGTGAAAAAAATATGTAATTTCTATGGTTGCACCGATACCACTTTTTTAAGACCGAGTACAAGCACTCATACTTTTTTTCAAATACTCACCGATACCGATTACCGATCCTTTTTTTTGTATGTCGCGATAGTGGCAGTAATATGCAGCACTGATGAGCACTGATAGGTGGCACTGATGGGCACTGATAAGGCGTGGACTGTGTATTTTTTTACATTTTTTTTTACAATTTATATATTTTTTTGTTATTATTTTTCTTACAATGCTTTCATTTTTTATTTTGGGAGGGGAGGGAGTGGACGGTGTCAGTATTTTTATTTATTTATTTAGTTATTTTTAAGATTTTACCTTTAAATATTTATTTATTGCAATTATTTCCCCCTTGAGACAAAGAAAGGGACTGAGGACAAAACAGATTTCCCACTCCCTTTCTCTGCAGCCGCAGCTGCACTGAAACTATATGGAGAGGAGGCAGCTGCTGGTTACGATGTTTCAGTTATGAATGGTCAGAGTCAGTGATCTGTGCATCTCTGTGCATTCAGAATAGTAAGGAGCCGGTAGATGACTGATTTACCAACTCCTTCCTCTGCTCTCCATCCTGACAGATCCAGGACGGGGGGGGGGGGGGTGGAGGAGGGCACGGAGGACCTGGGGAGCAGAGAGGAAGGAGGACACCACTGAGAGCGAAGAGGACACGGGGAGCCGGAGAGAGGGAGGAGGACCCGGGGAGCTGGGACCCAGAGAGAGGGAGGAGGACACAGGGGGTCAGTCGGGGTGATCGGTGCAGCGGTGGGGGCAGTTAAAAGCACTGATCTCCCTGTATGACTTTTAATAAAGCAACTGACAGCCATGGGAGGGAGAGGAGGAGAAGAGGCTGTCAGAGAAGCTTTACAGGGAGATCAGGGCTTTTAACTGCCCCCACCGCTGCACTGATCACCTGTGAGGTTGCCTGCCCCCCTGCTGAGCTTGAGGACGCCTGGTCCAATACATTAGTTATTGGATTAAGCATCAGAGCATTTGCACGAGTACTGATAATCATGCAAATACTTGTTATTGCCACCGATACTAGTATTGGTATCGGTGCACCCCTAGTAATTTCTTAATTTTCAAAGAAAAGTGAAAAAAACTTACAGTGCCTCTTACGAAATACCTTGGACTGTCTACTTTTCATGGGTCATTTTGGGGGCTACTTGTAATGTTCTGCCATTTTAAGGCCCCAAGAAATGAGATAGGTAGTCAGTACATCAGGATTGATCAATTTTCATATATGCAGTGTGTATATATATATATATATATATATATATATATATATTTTTTCACAGACTAAATAATATACAGTTAATTTTTTCAGCAAGGAAATGTAGTAGAAAAAAGAACGATTATTTATTTGCACAGAAGCTAAGAAAAACTTTTTTTTTTTTTTTTTAATTTTCCTTTATATAGCAAAAAAAATAAAAATAAAGATATTGGTTAATAAATATCACCAAAGAAGAATTTGTGTGACAGTGCTGAACATTTTAAAATGGCATGGGCAAGAAGGGGGTCAAACAGTTCGGTCTTCAAGTGGGTAAATGTAATTTGCCAGCAATATTAAACACCTTTTAACATTGTAACCTAGGCACATATACAGTTGTGCTTATAAGTTTACATACCCTGGCAGAATTTATGATTCCTTGGCCATTTTTCAGAGAAAATGAATGATAACACAAAAACATTTCTTTGACTCATGGTTAGTGTTTGGCTGAAGCCATTTATTATCAATCAACTGTGTTTACTCTTTTTAAATCATAATGACAACAGAAACTACCCAAATAACCCTGATCAAAAGTTTACATACCCTGGTGATTTTGGCCTGATAACATGCACACAAGTTGACACAAACAGGTTTTGACTGATTGCTCTACACATTGCTCATTAACCATATATGCAGTTATATTTAGGAAATATCACAGATTTGTTTTACAAGTCCATCACAATCGGAATGCAAAAAAAAAATATTATCTTTTTTTTACTGTATTTTAGCACTTAGCTGTTAAACCTACTAAGAAATAGTACGATATAATACTGTAAATGGCAATGCACACAAAGCTGTGATATACAAGACACAATGAAAGCATTCAAGATGTATTTTTTTTTTCATCTAGTCATACAACAGAAGGTTCTTTAAAGGAAAGATTCAATCACAACTGAGAAATATTTTCAAGTTGTATAGCATACTTGTAATAGCTTAACAGTATAAATGAAAGCTTCATTCAAGTTGCTGTAAAAGCAGTGTGTCATTCATTTAAATATTTAACTTTAAAATGTAATTGCCTGTGACAATATACTTGATAAGTTAGTAGTCATCCATCAAGACCAATGTTCCAATGCTATGTCTGAATCTTGAATTGATGTGTACCATTCTTTTTACCTTGGTAAATGTAATAATTAATCTCTTGTGGTTTGCTGTCACTTGGTCAGACTCACAAGTAGTTCTACAACAAAATGCAGACACCACTGCGTACTGCTGGCATAATTTTATACAATGGGGAAACAGTATAAATGGCTCAACAAACTGCTTTTTGATTTTTTTTAATAAAGTGGACCCCTGAAAGGCAAGTAGTTTTATCCTTTTCTCCTAATCAGTTTTTTAATGCAGTGTTTTTACTTGGAGAGTGACAGTCCTGGTGGGACTCTCTGGCAACAGGCAGTAGAGGAATGACATCCACTAGGTGACTATTCCATGGGTGTGTGAGAGAGTCCACTTCCTCCTCCAATTTGTGGGGGTAGTGAGAGAGGCAGCTTGTGAATGGATGGGGACACAAACAGATTCAGCTTTGTTAGGCCCTGCACTTAAGTTATATGGGCAAGTTCTTCCAAAGAATAACCCAATCCTTGGAGACATAAACACCTGGTGTGACAGTACCTCTCAATACCTTGGGTACCCAGAAGGTACATGCCTGTAGCTTCCAAAAATGTATTTCCATAAATGCCATGATCAGTTCCACCTATCAGGAACCTGCTACCAGTTCCCCTTTGTCTCAGAGTATATGAAACTCCTACTATGTTGTCCCCATGCAGATTAACCAGTCGAGTCAGAATGTGAGGACTGAGGAGACTTAGTGCTATCCCAGTAACATGCACAAATCGGGAATATTGCTGTACTCCTTGGTATCTTTTTTGAAGTGCTAATTTTTGTAGTGCCGCTCTAAGCAAAAAAGGAAGTATATATAGTCCCACTGATGCTCAGGAATGGGATGCTGGGAAAAAATATCACAAACCAGTAGTGTATAGCATACTTGAAAAACATTTTTACACAATGCTTCACAACAAACAAATATCATACACACTTTTCTTCTCATTTTCGCTATACAACATCTTTTATTATTTCACTCATTTGTTTTTATTTCACTCATCAGTTTTTTTATTTCATTTCATCACTACCTTTCTTTATGAGCATCATGTAATTTTTATTCTCTTTATTGCACTGAAAGATTTTTCACTTTTTTCATTTTTAATCCTCATTTCACATTTTCAATTTTGCATTACTTTTCAGCATAATTCCTTAATGGGTTCCACCCGCAATTTTTTTTTTTTTAAAAGCCAGCAGCTACAAACACTGTATTAGCTGGGGAGATCTCCCATTAACAAGACTCTTGTGGGGGATGAAAAGACCAAAAAGGATCATAGCTGTGCATCCTTCAAAAAAGTGCCTTTACACACACTTCCATCCGCTCTTTAAGTTTTGCATTCTGGTAAAAGGATCTTGAGCCCCTGAATGTGGATTTTACCAAACTAGTAGAGGGAAATCACCGATACCTCAGCCTTCTATGAGGAGGAAGGCCAGACTATCCACCTATTGCTCTAGGAATAGCTACATCCTCCTTTTGCTCAGAGGGAAAAGCTTGCCATTATATAGGCAGTTACAACCATCCTGCCTGAGGATGGGTCTGTTGACCAAGTACTAAGCCTTAGAGCCCTCTTCATTGTCAATAGCATAGGGTTACATTGATAACAACAAATGTTACTTCATCCACAAAGTCTGCTAAGCAGTTTAGCTCACCAAGAGCACTAATAACCTGCTATTTTAGCAACTAGTGAGCCATGGTGACCTCAAAATTCTGGGTACTCACTCTACTACACTGGCTTACAAGAGCTCTCTGCCTCTCAACATGAATCTCTCAGATCTTGCAGTGTCCTCGATCGAGGATGCCACAAATGGAAACTGGATCTTCCCTAGAAAGAATAACAATCTTGACAGGATGCATAACAGTAGCATCCACGCTTTGCAGTAGGGTGCATTGCTGTAATGTGAGTATAAATTTAATGCAAATTTTTATGAGAGACTTCATACCACTACTGCCACTCCTCCTGAACCAACCTCTTCACCCTTCTGTTCAGCAGGGAGATTGGGAGGCAATGTCTTGAAAATGGGGAGTATGTTTTTACTTTGAGGGCAGTCATCAGGGTCATCCCATCCGGGGGGCCTACTTAACCAATCTAATGAATGACTGGAACTGAGAGAAACTCAAACCCTGCTTAGACTCTCTGAGAGGACGATTGGGATCCAGGGAAGCCACTGGGGAGGAGAAAGGCAAAAAAATTACTAAACAAAGGAAAAAATAAACAAAGCCTAATCAAGAAAAAAAATGCCTGATTAACGCCCCAGGAATAATGGGAAGGGAGAGTGAAAGGATAGCATAGAAAGAAATGTTGATTCAAGGTAGTGAAACGCATGCAGCACAGACTCCAACGCTCAAGCACCAGCTCATGTGCACCACATGATAGACATGTGCTGTCCGTTTAGTTCTGAATTAAAATTCAGACAAATTTTCGTTATTAGAACAGTACCGAATTTAAACAAATCCGAAATAATGAAATTCGAATTCGAAAAGTTTTCAAACTCGAATAGTTTTCCAATTTCCAAAGAGAAATTTATTTTTTCTATTCTATTCCTTTATTTTCTATTCTATTTTATTATTTTTGGAAATTGGAAAACTATTCAAATTTGATTCGAAAACATTTTGAATTCGAAAACTATTCAAAATGTATTCAAAAACTTTTCATTCTGCACATGTCTACCAAATGAGGCTCTGATGTCTCTAGTTGGAGAACTCCTCAGGCCCAAAAGACCATTAGAAGGGGTTTCCCACCTTATTGGTGCATTTAGCAACCCAAATCCGGGACTGCACCTGGGAGAGGCTGCGAGTCTAGATCTTGAGAACAATAAACCTTTGAATTAACCATGTCTTTGCTTATGCAGTGTAAAAGGGTTTCTGAACTCCCTAACAGCATACCAACACCTTGTGTTGCTCCTGTCAACTCGGTTTAGCACACTTCTGCATATGGACAAGCATATGACTGATATATAATGTTCTGGAGGTTTTAAATAATTTTCTAGCAAAAATGCTGATTTTTAATATGGATGTGGAGAATTGCTCCAGAGGCAAAGTGGTTAAGGGTATAGTGTGCTCCTTGTACTTCTCATTGTGTAGCCAAGTAGTGTACACATATCTACAGCAGCAGTCATAGCCAGAGGTAGTACATGTTTTTCAGAGAATATTGGATGATGGATGATGTTTTGCTATCATTCTACAACATACCTTAAAATCTAATTAAAACATGTTAATAATATGCATTGCTTCACAACTAACTTACTTGTTTACAGGTCCAAGTTCATCATTACTGATGATGATTAGGGTTGAGCGAACCCGAACTATAAAGTTCGGGTTCGTACCAAACTTTAGCGTTTTCCGAACCCGATCCCGAACCCGAACAATTTTTTGTTCGGGTTCAGGATTGTGTAAGTTCGGGGATGTAATGGCACATTTAGAAAAGCTTCAGGGGCCAACCAATCACCTTTTGTTTAGCTGGTGTGCCCTTAGAAGCCATCATAGCCATGCCTACTAATGGCATGGCTGTGATTGGCCAGTGCAGCATGTGACCCAGCTCAATGCAGCATGTGACCCAGCTCAATGCAGCATGTGACCCAGCTTCTATATAAGCTAGAGGCACACAGCACAGCACGTCACTCTGCTAGACAGAATAGGGAGAGGTTCCTTGCTGCTGTTGCTTATTAGGGAGAGATTGAATTACATGAGTTAGTCCTGATTCTGCAATCTGAGAGAAAAGATAGAGAGACAGTGTAGGGGAAGGTTCCTGATGGTGCTTACAGGGAGAGAGATTTATATAGGAGTCCAGATTCAGAGATCTAATAACTCAGCGATCTGCATAGGTTTACCTGTTTGTTTTGCAGTGCACAGTCTTTTTACACTGCAATGAGCCCAGTGTCAGAGAAAATCTAACTTGTATCTGCAATCTCAGTGCACCAGCACTGCATATGTTACGTTGAGAGATACACCATTTTCATACTCTTGCAAAAAGACCCATTTAGGGCAAAAAAAGGCACTTTATTGTGCTCTTGCAAAAAGACCCATTCAGGGCAAAAAAAAGGCACTTTATTGTGCTCTTGCGAAAAGACCCATTTAGGGCACAAAAAAAAACAATTTGCATTTTTTTTTGCTCGTGCAAAAAGACCCATTTAGGGCAAAAAATAAATAAAAAATTTGCACTTTAATGTACTCTTGCAAAAGACCCATTTAGGGCAAAAAATATATATTTTGCAGTGTTTTATGCATATCTGGAGGCGTGTGAAATAACCACATTTTTTTTTAATAGCATTTTCTGCAGTTCTGTAGCTGTGCGATCCAGCGGTTGCGTACAGTGGGTGTGTTGTGGTCTTGCAAAAACCCCCATTTAGGGCCACAAAAAATATTTTGCAGTGTGTTATACATATCTGGAGGTGTGTGAAATAACCAATTTATATATATTTTTCTTCTACTGTGCTATCCTAAAAAAACAACATTTTTTTTAATAGCATTTTCTGCAGTTCTGTAGCTGTGCGATCCAGCGGTTACGTACTGTGGGTGTGTTGTGGTCTTGTAAAAAGCCCCATTTAGGGCCACAAAAAATATTTTGCAGTGTGTTATACATATCTGGAGGTGTGTGAAATAACCAATTTATATATATTTTTCTTCTACTGTGCTATCCTAAAAAAAACAACATTTTTTTTGAATAGCATTTTCTGCAGTTCTGTAGCTGTGCGATACAGCGGTTACGTACCGTGGGTGGGTTGTGGTCTTGCAAAAAGCCCCATTTAGGGCCCCAAAAAAAAATTTGCAGTGTGTTATGCATATCTGGAGGTGTGTGAAATAAACAATTTCTATATATTTTTCTTCTACTGTGCTATCTTAAAAAAAACTAATTTTTTTTTGAATAGCATTTTCTGCAGTTCTGTAGCTGTGCGATCCAGCGGTTACGTACTGCGGGTGTGTTGTGGGCTTGCAAAAAGCCCCATTTAGGGCCACAAAAAATATTTTGCACTGTGTTATACATATCTGGAGGTGTGTGAAATAACCAATTTCTATATATTTTTCTTCTACTGTGCTATCCTAAAAAAACAACATTTTTTTTAATAGCATTTTCTGCAGTTCTGTAGCTGTGCGATCCAGCGGTTACGTACTGTGGGTGTGTTGTGGTCTTGTAAAAAGCCCCATTTAGGGCCACAAAAAATATTTTGCAGTGTGTTATACATATCTGGAGGTGTGTGAAATAAACAATTTCTATATATTTTTCTTCTACTGTGCTATCCAAAAAAAACACATTTTTTTTTGAATAGCATTTTCTGCAGTTCTGTAGCTGTGCGATCCAGCGGTTACGTACTGTGGGTGTGTTGTGGTCTTGTAAAAAGCCCCATTTAGGGCCACAAAAATTATTTTGCAGTGTGTTATGCATATCTGAAGGTGTGTGAAATAAACAATTTCTATATATTTTTCTTCTACTGTGCTATTTTAAAAAAGCTATTTTTTTTAATAGCATTTTCTGCAGTTCTGTAGCTGTGCAATACAGCGGTTACGTTTTGTGGGTGGGTTGTGGTCTTGCAAAAAGCCCCATTTAGGGCCACAAAAAATATTTTGCAGTGTGTTATACATATCTGGAGGTGTGTGAAATAAACAATTTCTATATATTTTTCTTCTACTGTGCTATCCTAAAAAAAAAACATTTTTTTTTTAATAGCATTTTCTGCAGTTCTGTAGCTGTGCGATACAGCGGTTACATACTGTGGGTGGGTTGTGGTCTTGCAAAAAGCCCCATTTAGGGCCACAAAAAATATTTTGCAGTGTGTTATGCATATCTGGAGGTGTGTGAAATAAACAATTTCTATATATTTTTCTTCTACTGTGCTATTCTAAAAAAACAAAAAATTTTTGAATAGCATTTTCTGCAGTTCTGTAGCTGTGCGATACAGCGGTTACGTACTGTGGGTATGTTCTGCTCTTCCAAAAACACCCATTTAAGGCAAGATCCTAAATTTGGAAAATATGAGGAGAAGGTCAAAGGGACGTGGTGGCCCCGGTCGTGGTGCTGCTGGTGGAGCTCCTGTTGCAGGGAGAGGACGTGGTTGATCTGTGCCAGCTACACGCACAAGTGAAACACCTTCTTTAGGTGAGAGTAGGCGACCAAGCCTGCAGCGGTATTTTCTCGCGCCTAATGAGGCTGTACGAATGTTGAGGCCAGGACAAGTACAGGCGATAGTAGATTGGGTTGCTGACAGTGCCTCGGGTTCCTTCACATTGTCTCCCACCCACTCTTCTTTTTTTTTTCCACAATTAGTTTTATTAGCAAGAAAACAGAATATGGTTGTACAAACATTAAGTAAAATATTCCATCTGCAAATGGAACCATCGCACTTCAACATACAACGAACATTTTATGCGGTAATACAGCATTAGGTAGCAAAAAGTAAGACAACAGAGAATATTACAAGTTTATTCACGACTAAGCCTATGTATTATTGAAGACCGACCGCATCTCCTTCTAGCAGGGTCAGGTATCTGGATGCCCCACGGGCACCCTGTTCATGAAAGCATAGGCCCCGTAGACCCCTATCTTCCGGTCTAATCGCGGCCAATAAGGTTATAATATACCTGGTCGCTCGGAGGGTAGATGTGGTGCATGGGGTCCCAGCCGGGACCCCGGCAAGTAATAGGTGAGTTGCGGCCGTGTGGTGAAGAACCTATGAGATAGACGAGAAATGTAAGAGGGGAGGGCGGAAAGGCAGTCAGGGTAGAAGGAAGAAGGATGGGATAAGGGGTCTGGGTGTTAGAGGGGGGGAGGAGGGAACAGGGAGGGGGGGCCATTCCACCCCTCAGGGCCCCCGGTCTCCCACCGGGGCACCGGTTTTGGGTATTGGGTGGGTTTAGAATCTCAGTGTTGAGAAGAAAAATGGGATTTGAACTGGTCAGTAGTTTTAAAATGAATCCAACATGCCCAGGTTAGTGTAAATTTCTGAATGCGGTCTTGTGTGACCGAGATCAATTCCTCCATCTCCTCTATTCTAACTATCCTAAGTAACCATTCCCTAATGGAGGGAATATTCGTCGAGCGCCAGTGGGCAGGGATGCACAGTCTGGCAGCATTCACCATATGCATGGCTAGCGACCTATGGTAGGTGCGCTTCGCTAAGGTAGAATGATGCAGGAGAAATTGTCCCGGTCCCAAGTCCAAGGTAAGTGTGGTAACCTGCTCTATAGTGGAGTGAACCGTGCTCCAAAAGGAACGGAGCAAGGCACACTCCCACCAGATGTGGATCATGGATCCGTCGCCTATGTTACATCGCCAGCAAATGTTCGGAATCTGGGGTGCAAATCTGTGTAAGCGGGCTGGGGTTCTATACCATTTTGTAATGATTTTATATCCGTTTTCTTGGATCGCCACATTCAACGAGCCCGTGTGCGCCATAACGTAGACAGACTCCCACTCCTTGTCTGTGAAAGAGATTTGCAAGTCTCTCTCCCAAGACGATCGGACCGCCTGTGTCGCTGAAATACCGGGGCGCTCCAGTAACATAGCATATATAGCGGAGATAAGGTGTCTTTGCGGGGAGTTGCGTGAGCATAGGGCTTCAAAGGGAGTAAGTTGCCTACTCCAAATATCTGTGGGGCCATTAGAGATAAGAAAATGTGACAGCTGTCTATACGACCAAAAAGGGAAGGAATTGGTGCGAGAATCCTCCACCAACTCCTCATACAGTCGCCGTCGGCCTCCGCGGAAGAAGTGACGTGCCTGGATCTCCTCTCGTGGCCATTCCCTGCGTAAGAAGGTTTCGGATTCTGCCGGGGGAAACTCAGGGTTACCCCGCAATGAGGTCAGGGGGCCTGGTCGAGAGGAGATGTGAAAGAGGGCTACCGCCTTCCCGAAGGCCAACAGCGAGGGCATGATCAGAGGATGTAGTTTAATATCCTGGGGGTAAGATCGTGGAATTAGCCACGGAAGTGTGCAAGTCGGTGTTGTTGTAAGCGCGTTTTCCAATGTGACCCAGGCTTTCCCCGCTTTGTGAACATTCCAGTCCACCACTCTAGTCAAGTGACAGGCCAGGTGATACTTTTGGAGGTCCGGTAGACCAATACCTCCAGCCTTCTTGGAGCAGGTCAGGCTCGAATATTTAATACGTGGGGCTAAGCCTTTCCAGAGAAAGATTGTGCATGCTTTCTTATATGACGAGAAGAAGGAGGGAGGAAGGTGTGTAGGGATCGTTTGCATTAGATACAGTAGGCGCGGGAGGACAACCATCTTAATAAGTGCCGCTCGGCCAAACCAGGACACATTCAGGCTAGCCCACTCCTTCAAATCTGCTTGTATTCTGGAGAGTGCGCGAAGGAAATTAAGGCTATACAGATCTGAAAGTTTCGTAGGTATCTGAATCCCTAGATATGTGATAGCGTCTTTTTTCCATAGGAATGGAAAGGTGTCTTGGCAGTGGGAAGCTTCCTGCGGAGTTAGAGATATGTTCAAGGCGTGGGACTTGGAGAAGTTAATTTTAAGGTACGACAGCTCACCGAAACATTTAATGTCGTTCAAAAGGTTAGGTAAGGATACTCGAGGGGACTGTAGGGTCAACAAAATATCGTCCGCGAACGCCGCGACTTTTTTTACTCCCTATGTTGTATGGGAATCCCTTTAATGTTGGGATTGGCATGCAATCTATTTAATAACGGTTCAAGAGACAAGACGAAAATCAGTGGAGAGAGTGGGCAGCCCTGGCGCGTCCCATTGCTTATGGAGAAGGCGTCCGACAGGAGACCATTGGCTTTCACCCTTGCCTCTGGGTTGGCATAAAGGGCGTTTATGAGCGTTAACATCTGGGGTAATAGGCCTATGCCCTTCAGAACCCCCTGCATATAGTCCCAAGCCACCCTGTCGAACGCCTTCTCAGCGTCAAGGGAGAGGAGAAAGCCCTGGGTATTTGAAGAGGATAGCCAATGATGTATGTTCAGTGTGCGTATGGTATTATCCCTTGCCTCCCTCCCCGAGATAAAGCCCACTTGGTCGTATGATATAAGTTCGGGTATCAGAGGTACTAGTCTATTAGCTAACATTTTTGCATAGAGCTTGATGTCTACATTGAGGAGGGATATCGGCCTGTAACTGGATACCAATGAGGGGTCCTTATCTGTCTTAGGGATAACAGTTATATGTGCCTCTAAGAGCCTGCCAGGGGACGCGCGAGGGCTTGCAAGTGATTTAAAGGTTTGAAGCATCTGAGGTGTCAGTTCCTCCCGAAAGCATTTGTAATACACCAGCGGGAGGCCATCGGGTCCCAGGCTCTTACCCACAGGCATTTGTTTAATTGCTGCGCTGAGTTCGTCCATGGAGAGCGGGCTCTCCAAAGCTTCGGCCTGCTGAGTGGTAAGAGGTTTGGGGCAATATTCTGTTAAAAATTCTGCTAATTGGGAAGAACGGTTGACCGGGGTCAACGGTCTCACCGTTTCAGGCGATAGGTTATAGAGCCTCCTGTAGAAGTTTTCAAATTGTTTGGCTATGTCTTCATTTTTAGTGTGAAGTACACCCTGTCCGTCTCTAATATGGTGTATCACTGATGTGGTCTTAGCTGCTTGTATCGTCCGTGCCAGTAGTCTCCCACTCTTGTTCCCGTGTTCGTAGAACACTTTCTGACCAAGTACGTATCGTCTCCTAACATGTTTTCCCAGTTCCTCCCTTAGGGCAGAACGAGCTTGTAAAAGGTCCTGTAAGATGGCTTGCAACTTATTAATTGTTACAATAAGGGATTTGATGAGTTCTTGCTGTCTCTTCTTGGCCAACGTTGCCAAAGAAATCAGCTTCCCACGTAGCACACATTTGTGCGCTTCCCAAATTGTGACAGGTGTCACGTCTGGGGTGGAGTTTTCTTGAAAGTATAACTTAATTTGTTCTCTAATCTGCCTCAGGTTTTCTGGGTCCTTCAGTAGGGAGGGGTTCAGTCTCCATGATTTTGTCCTTTTGTTTGAATCGGGGAACGTGAGGGTAATTGTTATGGGGTGATGGTCAGAGAGAAACATTGGTTCGATGGTAGCATGAGTAAGGAGGGCTAGATCAGGTTGCGAAAGAAATAAGTCATCTAGTCTGGAGTATTTATTATGGGGGGGAGAGAAGAAGGTGTAATCCCTAACCGTAGGGAACATAGTCCGCCACGTGTCATGGAGTGTTAGATTTTGTAGTTCTTTTTTGATCTGACGCAGGGCACGATACGGGGGATTCGATGCACCTGTGGAGGAGTCAAGAGGCGGGTTCAACGGGACGTTAAAGTCTCCTCCCAGGATTACAATTCCTTCCTGAAAGGATGCCAATTCCATACAGGTAGATCTAAAAAAGGATACTTGGCGTTCATTGGGGCAGTACATATTTGCCAGTGTAATCGGCTTGGCCGCATATGTGCCGTTAATGAATACGTATCTGCCTTTGGGGTCGATCAGTGAATCTGTCATGGTAAAGTCTGCGTGCTTAGAGATAAGTATAGACACACCCTTAGTTTTGGATTCTGGGTTCGTGGAGTGTACTGCCTTTTTGTATACATGGTTCCCCATTCTCGGGATAGCGTCAGATCGAAAATGGGTCTCTTGCAGCAAAAGGAAGTGGGCCTTGTGTTTGGTTAGTGCCGAAAGCACCTGGGCTCTTTTCTCTGGCAGGTTCAGTCCCTTAACATTAAGAGAAAGGCATTTTAAAGAAACCTGTTGCCTGGTCGTTGATTCTTCCTGCATCTTACACGTAAGTGGGGGTCAAGAGGCGTGGGCAAGTGTAAGAGGTATTCGTGGGGGTTTCAGAAAATTGTTGGGAATCCGGCGGAGTACCGAAAGGCCCCCCTTAGGGGAGGGAGCGAGGAGTGACCCCCACCAATATAGGGGTAGAAGAAGGGGGGGTGTGATGAGGGATAGGGAAAGAGAAGGGGGGGTAGGGGGTAGGGAAAGGAGTCTAAGAGAAAAGAGGGGGGAGAAGAGATCAAGGGTACAGTATTCCGCTCCCAGAGGGGCAGAGGGGGTATAGATGAGGTATATAGGTCTTGTACGTACGTGGGGTTCTTTGGCCACTAGTACAAGGGTTATACCGGAGGTAGCTGAGAGCACTCCCAGCCACCTGAGGGGGGGTTCCGGAAGATCAGCAATTACCCAATAGGGCAGCTGATAGGGGGCAATAAACTAGGACTACAACTCGAGAATACGCAACAAGGAGGACGAAAAAAGTTATAAACAGAAAAACACCTTTTGCGGGTAACTGTGAACAATGAACTTAGCGGGTCACAACCAGGAATTAGCAGACGTATGTAAGATATATCTAATAAAGGCCAAGAGAACCATATCGGGTGCGAATATAGATCCCAAATGTGTTCAGGCGGGTACTCGTATTCAGTCTGGATTCGCGAATCACAAGCTAGGTAGTTGTGAAATCCTTGCATCCAAGACTAGATGAAATTCAGGGCTGTCTTAAACTAACACCTTCTCAATGCCGTCTGCCCGTTGAATGGCAAGAATCAACAGGTAGAATAGTCATCCGTCTGCTAGCCTAAGGTTGCCAGCATCTGGGGAGGCTAGCACCTACACGAGACTTTAGACATCCGCTCCCCCCCCGCCCATGAATAGTATGGCGGGGGGGGAGAAGAGAAGAGCCTCTGGACCACTACTCCGGTCCCCTGCTACATTGGCACAAACCCACCCAGATGAGGAACAACATAAGCAAATGTCACAGAGGGATATTTTAAACTCTAAGTACCCAAACTCTAGTCAATCACTTCATATAAGCTTGTTGGCAGCATACACAAGTTAGAAGACAAAAGACAATATCACCTGAATGTTGTGTATAGCGTGGGCTTAGGGAGGAAAGAATGGGATCCATGGGGAAAGAAGAAAGCTAAGTGATCCGCGTGACTTGGAATATCCATGAGGGGTTGCCTGCAAAGGAAGTTCAACATGAATCTATTGGTACCTGGGGTGAGTCGATCAGAGCGTCCTACAAGTCACCAAGGATGAACGTCGGTCAGGACCCTCAAAACAAAGAATACGCAGGTCCAATATCGATTGAGAAGCAGAGCAGATGCTGATATGCTTGTGAGGTAGAGAGGAGCCTCCTGGGGAGAGAAAGAAGAAAAAAAAAAAAAGGGTTGGGGGGAGACGAAAGCGTCTCTCTACCACACTTGTATGATAGCATGGGGAGAGTGAGATTCAATCCTCCTGGCCACTCCTTCGGGGGGTGTCTGCCCTCTCCCGGTCGTGTGAGGGGTGATCCCGTCTTACGTTACGATCGTTCGGTGAAGTGGGATCCAGCCTGCGGCGTCTGGATCGTTGCCGTTGAGCCTTTGGAGAGGAGCTGTGGGAAACCGGTTTCCACGGTTCCGCGGGGAAGTAGAAGGAATACCAGTCGGGCAGCTCGATCGGTGGGATGTCTACCTGCTCACAAAACGTCGGTAGGTCTTCAGGCGTTCTGAGAAGGGCTCTGCGTCCTCTGTAGGTAGCAGATAGACAAAATGGAAACTTCCACCTATATTGTATGTTGCGTGACCGCAAGACGTCCAGCAGGGGGCGAAGTGAGCGTCTATTCTGCAGGGTGATCTGCGATAGATCCTGAAAAAGTTTAATGTCAGCTCCATTGAGCACAATACGTCCCCTGTCTCTGGCTTTCCTGAGGATCTCCTCTTTAAGGGGGTAGTTCACAATGCAGCACACAATGTCTCTGGGGGGCTCGGAGTCCCGGGGTAGGGGTCTTAAGGCACGGTGAAGCCTCTCCATTTCAATTGGAGTATCTGCCGGCCGGCCGAGTAGGTCATTAAAAATGGCGCATATAGTCTGCATCAGGGTTGTCTGGTCTACGCTTTCGGGGACCCCCCTCACCCTGATATTGTGTCTACGCCCCCTATTGTCCAAATCTTCCACATGTCTGTGGAGTTCGAACATGTGTGGCAATTGTATGTCATAAGCCTTCTGGACTTGCCTGATTGCAGCTGCTTGCATATGCGACGTGTCCTCCACTTCAGCCACGCGGCGATTGATCCCCAGGAGCTCCGATTTGAGCTCTGATATGGAGGACATCATGGTGGATTTGATGTCCAGTGCCACCTTTTGTAGGTCCCTCTGGAGGTCCAACAGGGTCGGGTTGGGAGCTACGGCACCGTCGTCGTCTGTCAGCGGTTCCTCCGCATTACTAATTGAGGCCGGGGATGCGGCCTGCGCGTCCGCGTGTTGTCCCTGCGGCCTGTTCCGGAACATCTCCGGGATGTTATTGTTTGGCTGGGGCCCGGTATCTTTCAGCGTGCGGGGTGTTGACGAGCTCCTGGTCGATTTCCCCATGTTTGTGGGCTGATGTACCCGTATCTGAGCTTCGTTTTCGTCCTCCTTGTGCGGGAGCTCTTGCCTTAAGCTGCCATCTCGAGTCCCGTCCAGGCCACGCCCCCTCCCACCCACTCTTCTGATGAAAGATCAGAGTTGGCACCTGAAGCCCATGTCCATCAGTCTTTCACCTCATCCCCTTGCAAATCAGCCAAGCAGTCTGAGCCCCAAATCATGCAGCAGTCTCTTCTGCTTTTCGATGACTCTGTTAGCAGGGTTTCCCAGGGCCATCCACCTAGCCCTGCCCCAGAAGTGGAAGAGATTGAGTGTACCAATGCCCAACCACTTATGTTTAATGATGAGTACATGGGAGGACCATCGCAGCACGTCTCGGATGATGACGAAACACAGGTGCCAACTACTGCTGCTTTCGCAATTGTGCAGACAGACAAGGAGGGCAGGGGTGAAGACTGGGTGGAAGATGATGTGGAGGATGATGAGGTCCTCGACCCCACATGGAATCAACGTTATGCAGGTGACCAGTGTAGTTCGGAGGAAGAGGCGGTGGTCGCACAGAGCCACCAGCACAGCAGAAGAGGGAGCAGGGTGCAAAAGCGGAGCGTCCGTCCCCTAGACAGTACGTCTGCTACTGCCCAACGCAGCAAGGGACCGAGCACACCAAAGCCAGGTCCAAGGAGTTCCCTAGCGTGGCAATTCTTCACGCAATGTGCTGTTAACAAAACACGAGTGGTTTGCACGCTGTGCAATCAGAGCCTGAAGCGAGGCATAAACGTTCTCAACCTGAGCACAACCTGCATGACCAGGCATCTAAGTGCAAAGCACGAGCTGCAGTGGAGTAGACACCTCAAAAACCAAGAAAGGTCTCTGGCTCCTCCTGCTTCCTCTTCTGCTGCAGTCTCGGCCTCTTCATCCACCTCTGTAGTGACAGTGGCACCTGCCACCCCGCAAACAGAGAATCTGCCAGCAACACTACCACCTGGGTCACCAACCATCTCCACAATGTCCCATGGAAGCGTTCAGCTCTCTATCTCCCAAACACTGGAGCAGAAGAGGAAGTACCCCCCTAGCCACCCGCGATCCCTGACCCTGAATGCCAGCATTTCAAAATTCCTCGCCTTTGAAATGCTGTCATTCCGTCTGGTGGAGATGCAGAGTTTTAAAAGCCTGATGGCATTGGCTGTCCCACAGTACATCGTGCCCAACCGCCACTACTTTTCCAGGCGAGCCATCTCTTCCCTGCACAACCAAGTGGGAGACAAAATGAGGTGTGCACTGTGCAACGCCATCTGTGGCAAGGTCCACCTAACTACGGATGCGTGGACCAGTAAGCACAGTCAGGGACGTTATATCTCCCTAACAGCACACTGGGTAAATGCAGTGGCGGCTGGGCCTGAGGCAGATAGCAGTTTGGAGCATGTCCTTCTACCACCGAGGATTGCAGGGAGCTTCAGTTTGCCTCCTGTTGCTAACTCCTCCTACTTCGCTTCCTCATCCTCTACCGCCTCCTCATCCGGTCAGCGTAACACCTTCACCACCAACTTCAGCACAGCCAGGGGTAAACGACAGCAGGCAGTTTTAAAACTTTCCTGTTTGGGGGAAAAAACCCACACCGCGCAGGAGTTGTGGAGGGACATGGAACAACAGACTGATGAGTGGTTGCTGTCAGTGAGCCTCAAGCCCGGCCTGGTGGTTTGCGATAATGGGTGAAATCTCTTAGCAGCTCTGGGCCTAGCCGGTTTGACGCACATCCCTTGCCTGGCGCATGTGCTGAACTTGGTGGTCCAGAGGTTCCTTAAAAATTACCCCAATATGCCAGAGCTGCTGCAGAAAGTGCGGGCCGTCTGTGCTCACTTTCGGCGTTCTCACCCTGCTGCTGCTTGCCTGTCAGCACTGCAGCGTAACTTCGGCCTTCCCGCTCACCGCCTCATATGTGACGTGTCCACAAGGTGGAACTCCACCTTGCACATGCTGGCCAGACTGTGCGAGCAGCAGCGGGCGATAGTGGAGTTTCAGCTGCAGCAATCACACGTGAGTCGCTCTGCGGAACAGCACCACTTCACCACCAATAACTGGGCCTCCATGCGAGACCTGTGTGCCTTGTTGCGCTGTTTCAAATACTCCGCCAACATGGCCAGTGCCAATGACGCCGTTCTCAGCGTTACTATCCCAGTTCTATGCCGCCTTGAAAAAACGCTTTTGGCGATGATGGAAGAGGATGTGGCACAGGAGGATGAGGAGGAGGAAGCGGGATCATTTCAAAGGCTTTCAGGGCAGTCTTTCACAAGTGGTTACGAGGGTGGGTTCCTGCACCAACAAATGCCAGGTACACAATTGTCCGGCAGCAAGGGCACAGTTCTGGAGGATGACGAGGTGGAGGAGGAGATGGAGGAGGAGGAGGAGGAGGAGGAACCATGATCACAGCAGGGTGGCACTCAGACCAGCTCATGGCCATCACTGGTGCGTGGCTGGGGGGATACAGAGGACACAGACGATACACCTCCCACAGAGGACAGCTTTTCTTTGCCTCTGGGCAGCCTGGCACACATGAACGATTACATGCTGCAGTGTTTCCGCAACGACCGCCTAGTTGCCCACATTTTAACTGGTGCTGATTACTGGGTGGCCACCCTGCTGGATCCCCGTTACAAGGACAATGTACTGTCCTTAATTCCCTCACTGGAGCGGGATCATAAGATGCGCGAGTACAAGTGCACGCTGGTAGATGCGCTGCTGGTGGCATTCGGGCGTACGGTGGAAGCACAAGACGAGGGCAGAGGAGGAGGAAGAGGTCGCCAATGCAGCCGGGGCACCGCCAGCACCTCAGAAGGCAGGGTTAGCATGGCCGAAATGTGGAAAAGCTTTGTCAGCACACCACAACAACAAGCACCACCAGCTGAGATGGAACGTCTTAGCAGGAGGCAGCATTTCACCAAGATGGTTGAGCAGTATGTGTCCACAGGCCTACACGTACTGGATGACGGGTCTGCCCCCTTCAACTTCTGGGTCTCCAAATTGGGCACATGGCCTGAGCTTGCCCTTTACGCCTTGGAGGTGCTGGCCTGCCCTGCAGCCAGTGTATTATCTGAACGTGTATTTAGCACGGCAGGGGGCGTTATCACAGACAAGCGCAGCCGCCTGTCCAGAGCCAATGTGGACAAGCTCACGTTCATTAAAATGAACCAGGAATGGATCCCACAGGACTTGTCCATACCTTGTGCAGAATAGACATGTATACCGGTGTTGTGACAAAAACTGTCCGGCCATCGGATTGTGTCCGGCCCGTACTGCGCAGGCGCAGCGCTTGCGCAGTACAGAGGACAAGGGGATTCACAAAATCTCCGAAGATGAACGGCGCCTGAGCCGTGAGTGCAGGTTCAAGCCCCACAATTCAAGTGGACATACGGTAGCACATAGTAACAGGGCCCCTCACGGGCTTGCTTCGATCGCCACGCTTCAGGCACGGCCTCGCTTGGCTCGGCTTGAACCTCGGATGGTGTGGCTTTCACCTGGACTCACCGCGCAGGCGCCGTTCATCTTGGGAGATTTTCAAAATCCCCTTGTCCTACATACTGAGCAAGCGCAGTACAGGGCGGACACTATTCAACGGGGGACATAATTTGACACATCACCGGCCTTACCCAGCCATTGATGTATTTTTGAACCAGTGTTGGCTACCTCGTCCTCCTCCACCGCCGCTTCCACCTACAGTAGGTGCCGCCGATATTGTGTCAATATCGCCGCTTCTAGCGGCGATATTGACACCCTATGAGCTCCGTCGTGAGAGCCAGCGCCGAGCTGTCTCGTCATCGGGAAAGGAAAAAATGTTCCTTTCACAATGAGCGACACGCATTGCCGATAGGCGGGGATCCGACGCGGATTCCCGCCAATACCAGGCACTGCGTTTGGTATGAATCCTGAGCGGGAACTCCACGCCAATTTTTAAAGAAAAAAACGGCGTGGGTTCCCCCTCCAGGGGCATACCAGGCCCTTGGGTCTGGTCTGGATTTGAAGGGGAACCCTACGCCGAAAAAACGGCGTGGGGGTCCCCCTCAAGATCCAAACCAGACCCTTATCCGAGCACGCAACCTGGCAGGCCGCAGGGGAAGAGGGGGGGCCGAGAGCCACATGCCCTCAACATGGGGGGTTTCATGCTCTGGGGCAGGGGGGCGACCTGCGGCCCCCCCACCCCAGAGCACCCTGCCCCCATGTTGATGAGGACAGGGCCTCTTCCCGACAACCCTGGCCGTTGGTTGTCGGGGTCTGCGGGCGGGGGGGCTTATCGGAATCCGGGAGCCCCCTTTAATAAGGGGGCCCCCAGATACCGGCCCCCACCCTATGTGAATGAGTATGGGGTACATCGTACCCCTACCCATTCACCTGGTGGAAAATAAATGGAAATAAAAACACAACACAGTTTTTAAAAGTATTTTATTGCACCGCTCCGGAGGTCTTCTTCCGACTTCGGGGGTCTCCGTTGTCGTCGCCGCGTTCTCCGGTTCTTTCTTCTGCCGGGCCTCCGCTAACTTCTTTTTAGCTCTTTTGCTAACGGAGGCCCGGTCTTCTCCGTCGTCTTCTTCTTCTTCTCCCGCTCTCCGGTTTTTCTCCCGCTCTCCGGTGCCGTCGCCGCGTTATCCGGTTCTTTCTTCCGCCGGGCCTCCGCTAACTTCTTTTTAGCTCTTTTGCTAACGGAGGCCCGGTCTTCTCCGTCGTCTTCTTCTTCTTCTCCCGCTCTCCGGTTTTTCTCCCGCTCTCCGGTGCCGTCGCCGCGTTATCCGGTTCTTTCTTCCGCCGGGCCTCCGCTAACTTCTTTTTAGCTCTTTTGCTAGCAGAGGCCCGGTCTTCTCCGTCGTCGCCGTCGGCGTCTTCTTCTCTCTTCTCCTCCTCGATGTTGACTCGTCGCTTCCTCTCGCAGTAATGATAAATCTTCGGTCCGCAGAGATTAATATAGGCTTCTCATGACGTCACAGTCACATGCTCCGGGGCACATGTGCCCTGGAGCATGTGACTGTGACGTCATGTGCACATGTGCCCTGAAGCATGTGACTGTGACGTCATGTGCACATGTGCCCTGGAGCATGTGACTGTGACGTCATGTGCACATGTGCCCCGGAGCATGTGACTGTGACGTCATGTGAAGTCTATATTAATCTCTGCGGACCGAAGATTTATCATTACTGCGAGAGGAAGCGACGAGTCAACATCAAGGAGGAGAAGAGGGAAGAAGACGCCGACGACGGAGAAGACCGGGCCTCTGCTAGCAAAAGAGCTAAAAAGAAGTTAGCGGAGGCCCGGCGGAAGAAAGAACCGGAGAACGCGGCGACGACACCGGAGAGCGGGAGAAGAACTGGAGAGCGGGAGAAGAAGAAGAAGACGACGGAGAAGACCGGGCCTCCGTTAGCAAAAGAGCTAAAAAGAAGTTAGCGGAGGCCCGGCGGAAGAAAGAACCGGAGAACGCGGCGACGACACCGGAGAGCGGGAGAAGAACCGGAGAGCGGGAGAAGAAGAAGAAGACGACGGAGAAGACCGGGCCTCCGTTAGCAAAAGAGCTAAAAAGAAGTTAGCGGAGGCCCGGCAGAAGAAAGAACCGGAGAACGCGGCGACGACACCGGAGACCCCCAAAGTCGGAAGAAGACCTCCGGAGCGGTGCAATAAAATACTTTTAAAAACTGTGTTGTGTTTTTATTTCCATTTATTTTCCACCAGGTGAATGGGTAGGGGTACGATGTACCCCATACTCATTCACATAGGGTGGGGGCCGGTATCTGGGGGCCCCCTTATTAAAGGGGGCTCCCGGATTCCGATAAGCCCCCCGCCCGCAGACCCCGACAACCAACGGCCAGGGTTGTCGGGAAGAGGCCCTGTCCTCATCAACATGGGGGCAGGGTGCTCTGGGGTGGGGGGGGCTGCAGGTCGCCCCCTGCCCCAGAGCACCAAACCCCCCATGTTGAGGGCATGTGGCCTGGTGCGGCTTTAATGTCATGTCTTGTCCTGGCCGCCATATGGCTGAAAATCCTTGAGAAAAATGGCATGGCTACCCCATCACCCCCCCCCCACCCCAGCCCCTTTGGGTCTTGTATGGATACTAAGGGGGACCCCGCACCCAAAATAAAACCCTATACCTACAACCCTATATACTCTGAACAGCAGTATATAGGTGGTGCAAACAAGACATGGACTGTAGGTTTGTTCTTAAGTAGAATCTGAACAGGTACATTATGAAGTGTAGCTACATCCCAAAAAAATCAATTTTTAAGCTTTTTGGAGAACATAGGGAGGGGTTATCTCCCCTGTAACATTTGCTGTCTTTGCACATCTGTTCAGAACATGTCACCTCACTTTCCGTCCCAATGACAAATGTTTTTGGAAAAGTGGGGTTTTAATTGAAACAAGGATTGGTGATAAAGCATCAGTAGAGAGGAGATACCTTTTTCCCAAATTAAATCTAACAGGATAGAATTTTCCTTCCTAGGGGTAGATTTCCTCTCACTTCCTGTTTTCTCTTGCCGTTTGCAAGTAGGAGTCGTTTGTAAGTTGGATGTTTGAAAGTAGGGGCCTGCCGTATATACTCTGCAGAAATTTGCCCTATTAGATGTTGGTGTAGCCACAAGACTGGTGGGCACAGGAATGGGCCCTGCTGTGAGTTAATAGATCAAGATTTGTACTTGCATGCACCTGTTGAACCGGGCAGAAAAATTGGGCCTTTGGTGGTGGTGGTGGTGGTGGTGGACGGTGTTGCCACAAGACTGTAAGCCCTCACAGTTACTCTTGGTGGGTGCAGGAATGGGCCCTGCTGTGAGTTATTAGATCAAGATTTGTAATTGCATGCACCTGTTGAACAGGGCAGAAAAATTGGGCCTTTGGTGGTGGTGGTGGTGGTGGACGGTGTTGCCACAAGACTGTAGGCCCTCATAGTTACTCTTGGTGGGCGCAGGAATGGGCCCTGCTGTGAACTATTAGATCAAGATTTGTAATTACACGCCCCTGTTAAACAGGGGCTGAAAAATTGTGCCTTAGGCATTGGTGCTGGTGCCACAACACTGCAACCCCTCACAGATACTGTACTTGGAGCACAGCAGTCACACCTGTTGCGAAGCATCTTTTTAAAAAATTGTAATTACACGCCCCTGTTATACAGGGGCTGAAAAAATGTGCCTTAGGCACTGGTGCTGGTGCCACAACACTGCAACCCCTCACAGATACTGTACTCTGAGCACAGCAATGAGACCTGTTGCAAAGCATTGCCTAAAAATTGTAATTACACGCCCCAACAGGGGCTGAAAAATTGTGCCTTAGGCACTGGTGCTGGTGCCACAACACTGCAACCCCTCACAGATACTGTACTCTGAGCACAGCAGTCACACCTGTTGCGAAGCATCTTTTTAAAAAATTGTAATTACACGCCCCTGTTATACAGGGGCTGAAAAATTGTGCCTTAGGCACTGGTGTGGTGGCATGGATCATTGAGGAGGAGGAAGAGGATAGTCAGTGAACATAACAGGACAGTCACTCAGCATCAGCATAGGCAGTCTTGAAGGGATGTGACATTATAAATTATTCCGTTATATCCGCTTCAGGTGTCTGGTAGCTGGTGGTGATCCAAGACTGATTCATTTTTATGAAGGTCAGTCGATCAACCGAGTCGGTGGACAGGCGCACCCTATGATCGGTGACAAATCCTCCAGCAGCACTGAATGTGCGTTCTGAAAGAACGCTGGATGCAGGACAGGCCAGTAGCTCAATTGCATACTGTGCAAGCTCTGGCCAGTGATCCATCCTCAGGACCCAGTAAGCCAGAGGATTTTCGGTGGGAAAGGTGTCCAAGTCTGACCTTGCCCCTAGGTATTCCTGCACCATGTATATCAGACGCTGGCGATGGTTGCTGGAACCGATCATACCTTGGGGCTGCGGACTAAAAAATTGTCTGAACGCATCGGTCAGATGTCCACCTTCCCCACCGCTCCTTCTGCTACTGACCGAAGCCTCAGCAACTCGTCGTCCAGGACCAGGAGTTTGTAACCTCCCAGTTTCTGGGAACGCGTTGCACAGACCTTTCTGCAAGGCCTCCCTGAGATGTCTCATCCTCTGCTCCCTCTGCGACGGCAAGATAAGGTCCGCAACCTTACCCTTGTACCGTGGATCAAGGAGAGTGGCCAGCCAGTAATGGTCACTCTCCTTGATCCGAAGAACACGAGGATCCTTCCACAGGCTTTGCAGGATCAGGGAGGCCATGCAGCGTAGGTTAGCTGAGGCATTCGGTCCGGAGTCTTCTGGGTCACTGAGGATGACATGATCTCCAGCCACCTCCTCCCAGCCACGTACAAGTCCACTGGTTTGTTGGGACTGTACATCATCCCTAAAAGACTGCTGCTGCTGATGCTGAGTGCCAGGCTCCACCTCCATGCTCACACAATCCTCCTCCTCCTCCTCCTCCTCCTCCTCTTCCTGTGTGATGGGTGGGACAGAAGGAACATTGTCTGGATAAAGGGGGCCTTGAGAGACAAGGAAGTCCTCCTCTTCCTGCCTCTGTTCTGCCTCAAGTGCCCTGTCCATTATCCCACGCAGCGTATGCTCCAACAGGTGGACAAGAGGTACAGTGTCACTGATGCATGCACTGTCACTGCTCACCATCCTCGTGGCCTCCTCAAATGGTGAGAGGACAGTGCATGCATCCCTGATCATGCTCCACTGGCGTGGGGAAAAAAAGCCAAGCTCCCCTGACCCTGTCCTGGTGCCGTAGTCGCAAAGGTACTCATTGATGGCCCTCTGCTGCGTGTGCAGTCGCTGCAGCATGGCCAACGTTGAGTTCCACCTGGTGGGCATGTCACATATTAGGCGGTTCTTGGGCAGGTTCAGCTCCTTTTGCAGCTCAGTCAGCCGAGCACTGGCATTATAAGATCGGCGGAAATGCACACAGACTTTCCTGGCCTGCCTCAGGACATCCTGTAAGCCTGGCAACCTGCCCAAGAACCGCTGCACCACCAGGTTGAGGACGTGAGCCATACAGGGCACATGGGTGAGCTGCCCCTGTCGCAGGGCGGAGAGGAGGTTGGTGCCATTATCAGAAACGACCATTCCTGGCTTAAGCTGGCGTGGCGTCAACCACCTCTCGGCCTGCCCCTGCAGAGCTGCCAGAACCTCTGGCCCAGTGTGGCTCCTGTCCCCCAAACACACCAGCGCAAGCACGGCATGGCATCTTTTTGCCTGCGTACTCGCGTAGCCCCTTGTACGCCTACGGAGCACCGCTGGTTCCGAGGACAGAGCACTCGAAGAGGACATGGAGGAAGAAGAAGAGGAGGGGGTGGAGGAGAGAGGTGTGTCACAACCAGTAGTAGCATTTTGGAGGCGTGGTGGCGGAACAACCTCCAACACTACTGCACCTTGTCCTGCATCCCTCCCAGCTGCCAATAGAGTGACCCAATGGGCCGTGAAAGAAAGATAACGTCCCTGTCCATGCCTGCTGGACCATGAGTCAGCGGTAATATGCACCTTACCGCTGACCGCCCTGTCCAGCGAGGCATGGACATTGCCTTCCACATGCCAGTAGAGAGACGGAATCGCCTTCCGTGAGAAAAAGTGGCGTTTGGGAACCTGCCACTGAGGAACCGCACATTGAACAAACTCACGGAAGGGGGCCGAGTCTATCAACTGAAAAGGCAGCAGTTGAAGTGCTAGCAATTTAGCCAAGCTAGCATTCAACCGCTGGGCATGTGGATGGCTGGGAGTATACTTCTTTCGACGGTCCAGCAGCTGGGGCAGGGAAATTTGCCTGCTACAATCGGACGTCGGTGTACTGCAAGTACTTGGTTGTGACACACCTAATTCTACACCTTCAGTCCTCTCAGAGCAGCTTTCAGAGAGGACTGAAGATATAGTGGGGATGGAGATCCCAGCTGATGAGGAGCAAGGAGAGGTCCGCTTTGTTCTTTGGTGTGGGTCTTTTATGTGTGCTTGCCAACGAGCTGCATGGCAGGTCGACATATGTCTGCTCATGCTTGTGGTGCCCAAGCGGCTGATGTTTTGGCCACGCGAGATACGCTTGAGACAAATATTGCAAATAGCAGTGGTGCGATCTGATGCACTCGTCTCAAAAAAGGCCCACACCAAAGAACTTTTGTGATAACGTGCAGAGGCAGCGCCCTGCACAGGCGGAGCTCTGCGGTGTGGTACAGTTGCTGTGCTGGCCTCTAGCTGGCCTCCAGGGGGCATCCTGCCTCGTTGGACATGTGATGCTGCATCCTCCTCCTCCTCTCTCCCTTCAGGCACCCACGTGGAGTCAGTGACCTCATCATCCCCTCCCTCTTCACCACTAGAGCAAACCTGGCAGTAAGCTGCAGCTGGTGGAACACTACTGCCAGATCGCTGTCCTTCAGCATCCCCTCTCTCTGCGCGCACACTACTGACTTCCTCAAGCTGGGTATCATCATCCGAGCCTTCGAATCGTTGGGCATCCTCCTGGAGCATGTACCCAACACTGTGCTCAAACAGTTCGGGGGACTCCTCAGGAGGACATGGTGGGTCTAGGGAAGGGGTGGCTGATGATGCCATTGAGTACGCGTTGGCAGCTGCTCTGCCAGTACCCTGAGCCTGGGTGAGAGAGGATGAGGAGGATGAGGAGGGCTTGGTCATCCATTCTACCAAGCCTTCGGCATGATGCGGCTCCACATGTCCAGCTGCCGAAAACAAAGACAAGCGTGTCCCATGGCCACGTGCTGATGACGATGCACGACCACGTCCACGGCCAGCACTGTTGTCTCTAGAAACAGAGCCTGCCTGCCCTGTGTTCTTGCCTCGGCACGCTCTGCCTCTCCTTGGCGGTCTTCCAGCCATTGTAGTCGGTAGTGTATATAGTATAAAAAATAGAACTCCTATGTGTGCTCACAACACACTGTAGGTCCTATGGGTGCTGACACTAACACACTATAGGTACTATGTGTGCTGCTGACAAGAAAATATAGGAGCTCTGTTTGCTGCCACTAACACACTAGAAGTCCTATGGGTGCTGCTGAGAAGAAAATATAGGAGCTCTGTTTGCTGCCACTAACACACTAGAAGTCCTATGGGTGCTGCTGAGAAGAAAATATAGGAGCTCTGTGTGATGCCACTAACACACTAGAAGTCCTATGGGTGCTGCTGAGAAGAAAATATAGGAGCTCTGTGTGATGCCACTAACACACTAGAAGTCCTATGGGTGCTTCTGAGATGAAAATATAGGAACTCTGTGTGATGCCACTAACACACTAGAAGTCCTATGGGTGCTTCTGAGATGAAAATATAGGAACTCTGTGTGATGCCACTAACACATTAGAAGTCCTATGGGTGCTGCTAAGAAGAAAATATAGGAGCTCTGTTTGCTGCCACTAACACACTAGAAGTCCTATGGGTGCTTCTGAGAAGAAAATATAGGAGCTCTGTGTGATGCCACTAACACACTAGAAGTCCTATGGGTGCTTCTGAGATGAAAATATAGGAACTCTGTGTGATGCCACTAACACATTAGAAGTCCTATGGGTGCTGCTAAGAACAAAATATAGGAGCTCTGTGTGATGCCACTAACACACTAGAAGTCCTATGGGTGCTGCTGAGAAGAAAATATAGGAGCTCTGTTTGCTGCCACTAACACACTAGAAGTCCTATGGGTGCTGCTGAGAAGAAAATATAGGAGCTCTGTTTGCTGCCACTAACACACTAGAAGTCCTATGGGTGCTGCTGAGAAGAAAATATAGGAGCTCTGTTTGCTGCCACTAACACACTAGAAGTCCTATGGGTGCTGCTGAGAAGAAAATATAGGAGCTCTGTTTGCTGCCACTAACACACTAGAAGTCCTATGGGTGCTGCTGAGAAGAAAATATAGGAGCTCTGTTTGCTGCCACTAACACACTAGAAGTCCTATGGGTGCTGCTGAGAAGAAAATATAGGAGCTCTGTGTGATGCCACTAACACACTAGAAGTCCTATGGGTGCTGCTGAGAAGAAAATATAGGAGCTCTGTTTGCTGCCACTAACACACTAGAAGTCCTATGGGTGCTGCTGAGAAGAAAATATAGGAGCTCTGTTTGCTGCCACTAGGGATGAGCTTCGTGTTCGAGTCGAACATACGTTCGACTCGAACATCGGCTGTTCGATCGTTCGACGAAGATCGAACGATTTGGGCCGTTCGCGCCAAATTCGAGTGACGCGAACGGCCCACAATGCACTACGCCATCGCAGTGTCATCCAGGCGCTGTGATTGGCCAAGCATGCACTGTGACCCCGCATGCTTGGCCAATCACAGCGCCGGCAGCGAGGAGAGCAATGATTGGCCACAGGCAGGATGCCTGTGGCCAATTATTGCTGAGGGGGTTTAGTACACGCCCCACACTATAAAAGGCCGCCAGCACGGCGGCCTAGTGTAGTGTGTTCCGGAGCAGGGATAGAGCAGCATAGGCAGGGACAGTGACTTTTATTTCTTTCTTGCTTAACCTGGATTCCTTTAGTTTAGGGAAAGAGAAGGATAGGTAGGGAGAGTGTCAGTGTGTTTTGTGCTTGTGCTATATTGTGCTTAAAAAAAACATTTTTTCTAGGGACAGAAAACTGTAGGTAGGGAGAGTGTGTCAGTTTCTTTCACTGTCAAAGTCCTTGTTTCCAGGGACCTGGAAGGACAGTGAGTGAATTCTCCTTGTGCTATATTGTGCTTAAAAAAAACATTTTTTCTAGGGACAGAAAACTGTAGGTAGGGAGAGTGTGTCAGTTTCTTTCACTGTCAAAGTCCTTGTTTCCAGGGACCTGGAAGGACAGTGAGGTAATTCTCCTTGTGCTAAATTGTGCTTAAAAAAAACATTTTTTCTAGGGACAGAAAACTGTAGGTAGGGAGAGTGTGTCAGTTTCTTTCACTGTCAAAGTCCTTGTTTCCAGGGACCTGGAAGGACAGTGAGGTAATTCTCCTTGTGCTAAATTGTGCTTAAAAAAAACATTTTTTCTAGGGACAGAAAACTGTAGGTAGGGAGAGTGTGTCAGTTTCTTTCACTGTCAAAGTCCTTGTTTCCAGGGACCTGGAAGGACAGTGAGGTAATTCTCCTTGTGCTAAATTGTGCTTAAAAAAAACATTTTTTCTAGGGACAGAAAACTGTAGGTAGGGAGAGTGTGTCAGTTTCTTTCACTGTCAAAGTCCTTGTTTCCAGGGACCTGGAAGGACAGTGAGGTAATTCTCCTTGTGCTAAATTGTGCTTAAAAAAAACATTTTTTCTAGGGACAGAAAACTGTAGGTAGGGAGAGTGTGTCAGTTTCTTTCACTGTCAAAGTCCTTGGTTCCAGGGACCTGGAAGGACAGTGAGGTAATTCTCCTTGTGCTAAATTGTGCTTAAAAAAAACATTTTTTCTAGGGACAGAAAACTGTAGGTAGGGAGAGTGTGTCAGTTTCTTTCACTGTCAAAGTCCTTGTTTCCAGGGACCTGGAAGGACAGTGAGGTAATTCTCCTTGTGCTAAATTGTGCTTAAAAAAAAATTTTTTCTAGGGACAGAAAACTGTAGGTAGGGAGAGTGTGTCAGTTTCTTTCACTGTCAAAGTCCTTGTTTCCAGGGACCTGGAAGGACAGTGAGGTAATTCTCCTTGTGCTAAATTGTGCTTAAAAAAAACATTTTTTCTAGGGACAGAAAACTGTAGGTAGCGAGAGTGTGTCAGTTTCTTTCACTGTCAAAGTCCTTGTTTCCAGGGACCTGGAAGGACAGTGAGGTAATTCTCCTTGTGCTAAATTGTGCTTAAAAAAACATTTTTTCTAGGGACAGAAAACTGTAGGTAGGGAGAGTGTGTCAGTTTCTTTCACTGTCAAAGCCCTTGTTTCCAGGGACCTGGAAGGACAGTGAGGTAATTCTCCTTGTGCTAAATTGTGCTTAAAAAAAACATTTTTTCTAGGGACAGAAAACTGTAGGTAGGGAGAGTGTGTCAGTTTATTTCACTGTCAAAGTCCTTGTTTCCAGGGACCTGGAAGGACAGTGAGGTAATTCTCCTTGTGCTAAATTGTGCTTAAAAAAAAAAAAATTTTTTCTAGGGACAGAAAACTGTAGGTAGGGAGAGTGTGTCAGTTTCTTTCACTGTCAAAGTCCTTGTTTCCAGGGACCTGGAAGGACAGTGAGGTAATTCTCCTTGTGCTAAATTGTGCTTAAAAAAAACATTTTTTCTAGGGACAGAAAACTGTAGGTAGGGAGAGTGTGTCAGTTTCTTTCACTGTCAAAGTCCTTGTTTCCAGGGACCTGGAAGGACAGTGAGGTAATTCTCCTTGTGCTAAATTGTGCTTAAAAAAAACATTTTTTCTAGGGACAGAAAACTGTAGGTAGGGAGAGTGTGTCAGTTTCTTTCACTGCCAAAGTCCTTGTTTCCAGGGACCTGGAAGGACAGTGAGGTAATTCTCCTTGTGCTAAATTGTGCTTAAAAAAAACATTTTTTCTAGGGACAGAAAACTGTAGGTAGGGAGAGTGTGTCAGTTTCTTTCACTGTCAAAGTCCTTGTTTCCAGGGACCTGGAAGGACAGTGAGTGAATTCTCCTTGTGCTATATTGTGCTTAAAAAAAACATTTTTTCTAGGGACAGAAAACTGTAGGTAGGGAGAGTGTGTCAGTTTCTTTCACTGTCAAAGTCCTTGTTTCCAGGGACCTGGAAGGACAGTGAGGTAATTCTCCTTGTGCTAAATTGTGCTTAAAAAAAACATTTTTTCTAGGGACAGAAAACTGTAGGTAGGGAGAGTGTGTCAGTTTCTTTCACTGTCAAAGTCCTTGTTTCCAGGGACCTGGAAGGACAGTGAGGTAATTCTCCTTGTGCTAAATTGTGCTTAAAAAAAACATTTTTTCTAGGGACAGAAAACTGTAGGTAGGGAGAGTGTGTCAGTTTCTTTCACTGTCGAAGTCCTTGTTTCCAGGGACCTGGAAGGACAGTGAGGTAATTCTCCTTGTGCTAAATTGTGCTTAAAAAAACATTTTTTCTAGGGACAGAAAACTGTAGGTAGGGAGAGTGTGTCAGTTTCTTTCACTGTCAAAGCCCTTGTTTCCAGGGACCTGGAAGGACAGTGAGGTAATTCTCCTTGTGCTAAATTGTGCTTAAAAAAAACATTTTTTCTAGGGACAGAAAACTGTAGGTAGGGAGAGTGTGTCAGTTTATTTCACTGTCAAAGTCCTTGTTTCCAGGGACCTGGAAGGACAGTGAGGTAATTCTCCTTGTGCTAAATTGTGCTTAAAAAAAAACATTTTTTCTAGGGACAGAAAACTGTAGGTAGGGAGAGTGTGTCAGTTTCTTTCACTGTCAAAGTCCTTGTTTCCAGGGACCTGGAAGGACAGTGAGGTAATTCTCCTTGTGCTAAATTGTGCTTAAAAAAAACATTTTTTCTAGGGACAGAAAACTGTAGGTAGGGAGAGTGTGTCAGTTTCTTTCACTGCCAAAGTCCTTGTTTCCAGGGACCTGGAAGGACAGTGAGGTAATTCTCCTTGTGCTAAATTGTGCTTAAAAAAAAACATTTTTTCTAGGGACAGAAAACTGTAGGTAGGGAGAGTGTGTCAGTTTCTTTCACTGTCAAAGTCCTTGTTTCCAGGGACCTGGAAGGACAGTGAGTGAATTCTCCTTGTGCTATATTGTGCTTAAAAAAAACATTTTTTCTAGGGACAGAAAACTGTAGGTAGGGAGAGTGTGTCAGTTTCTTTCACTGTCAAAGTCCTTGTTTCCAGGGACCTGGAAGGACAGTGAGGTAATTCTCCTTGTGCTAAATTGTGCTTAAAAAAAACATTTTTTCTAGGGACAGAAAACTGTAGGTAGGGAGAGTGTGTCAGTTTATTTCACTGTCAAAGTCCTTGTTTCCAGGGACCTGGAAGGACAGTGAGGTAATTCTCCTTGTGCTAAATTGTGCTTAAAAAAAACATTTTTTCTAGGGACAGAAAACTGTAGGTAGGGAGAGTGTGTCAGTTTCTTTCACTGTCAAAGTCCTTGTTTCCAGGGACCTGGAAGGACAGTGAGGTAATTCTCCTTGTGCTAAATTGTGCTTAAAAAAAACATTTTTTCTAGGGACAGAAAACTGTAGGTAGGGAGAGTGTGTCAGTTTCTTTCACTGTCAAAGTCCTTGTTTCCAGGGACCTGGAAGGACAGTGAGGTAATTCTCCTTGTGCTAAATTGTGCTTAAAAAAAACATTTTTTCTAGGGACAGAAAACTGTAGGTAGGGAGAGTGTGTCAGTTTCTTTCACTGCCAAAGTCCTTGTTTCCAGGGACCTGGAAGGACAGTGAGGTAATTCTCCTTGTGCTAAATTGTGCTTAAAAAAAACATTTTTTCTAGGGACAGAAAACTGTAGGTAGGGAGAGTGTGTCAGTTTCTTTCACTGTCAAAGTCCTTGTTTCCAGGGACCTGGAAGGACAGTGAGTGAATTCTCCTTGTGCTATATTGTGCTTAAAAAAAACATTTTTTCTAGGGACAGAAAACTGTAGGTAGGGAGAGTGTGTCAGTTTCTTTCACTGTCAAAGTCCTTGTTTCCAGGGACCTGGAAGGACAGTGAGGTAATTCTCCTTGTGCTAAATTGTGCTTAAAAAAAAACATTTTTTCTAGGGACAGAAAACTGTAGGTAGGGAGAGTGTGTCAGTTTCTTTCACTGTCAAAGTCCTTGTTTCCAGGGACCTGGAAGGACAGTGAGGTAATTCTCCTTGTGCTAAATTGTGCTTAAAAAAAACATTTTTTCTAGGGACAGAAAACTGTAGGTAGGGAGAGTGTGTCAGTTTCTTTCACTGTCAAAGTCCTTGTTTCCAGGGACCTGGAAGGACAGTGAGGTAATTCTCCTTGTGCTAAATTGTGCTTAAAAAAACATTTTTTCTAGGGACAGAAAACTGTAGGTAGGGAGAGTGTGTCAGTTTCTTTCACTGTCAAAGCCCTTGTTTCCAGGGACCTGGAAGGACAGTGAGGTAATTCTCCTTGTGCTAAATTGTGCTTAAAAAAAACATTTTTTCTAGGGACAGAAAACTGTAGGTAGGGAGAGTGTGTCAGTTTATTTCACTGTCAAAGTCCTTGTTTCCAGGGACCTGGAAGGACAGTGAGGTAATTCTCCTTGTGCTAAATTGTGCTTAAAAAAAAACATTTTTTCTAGGGACAGAAAACTGTAGGTAGGGAGAGTGTGTCAGTTTCTTTCACTGTCAAAGTCCTTGTTTCCAGGGACCTGGAAGGACAGTGAGGTAATTCTCCTTGTGCTAAATTGTGCTTAAAAAAAACATTTTTTCTAGGGACAGAAAACTGTAGGTAGGGAGAGTGTGTCAGTTTCTTTCACTGCCAAAGTCCTTGTTTCCAGGGACCTGGAAGGACAGTGAGGTAATTCTCCTTGTGCTAAATTGTGCTTAAAAAAAACATTTTTTCTAGGGACAGAAAACTGTAGGTAGGGAGAGTGTGTCAGTTTCTTTCACTGTCAAAGTCCTTGTTTCCAGGGACCTGGAAGGACAGTGAGTGAATTCTCCTTGTGCTATATTGTGCTTAAAAAAAACATTTTTTCTAGGGACAGAAAACTGTAGGTAGGGAGAGTGTGTCAGTTTCTTTCACTGTCAAAGCCCTTGTTTCCAGGGACCTGGAAGGACAGTGAGGTAATTCTCCTTGTGCTAAATTGTGCTTAAAAAAAACATTTTTTCTAGGGACAGAAAACTGTAGGTAGGGAGAGTGTGTCAGTTTATTTCACTGTCAAAGTCCTTGTTTCCAGGGACCTGGAAGGACAGTGAGGTAATTCTCCTTGTGCTAAATTGTGCTTAAAAAAAAAACATTTTTTCTAGGGACAGAAAACTGTAGGTAGGGAGAGTGTGTCAGTTTCTTTCACTGTCAAAGTCCTTGTTTCCAGGGACCTGGAAGGACAGTGAGGTAATTCTCCTTGTGCTAAATTGTGCTTAAAAAAAACATTTTTTCTAGGGACAGAAAACTGTAGGTAGGGAGAGTGTGTCAGTTTCTTTCACTGCCAAAGTCCTTGTTTCCAGGGACCTGGAAGGACAGTGAGGTAATTCTCCTTGTGCTAAATTGTGCTTAAAAAAAACATTTTTTCTAGGGACAGAAAACTGTAGGTAGGGAGAGTGTGTCAGTTTCTTTCACTGTCAAAGTCCTTGTTTCCAGGGACCTGGAAGGACAGTGAGGTAATTCTCCTTGTGCTATATTGTGCTTAAAAAAAACATTTTTTCTAGGGACAGAAAACTGTAGGTAGGGAGAGTGTGTCAGTTTCTTTCACTGTCAAAGTCCTTGTTTCCAGGGACCTGGAAGGACAGTGAGGTAATTCTCCTTGTGCTAAATTGTGCTTAAAAAAAAACATTTTTTCTAGGGACAGAAAACTGTAGGTAGGGAGAGTGTGTCAGTTTCTTTCACTGTCAAAGTCCTTGTTTCCAGGGACCTGGAAGGACAGTGAGGTAATTCTCCTTGTGCTAAATTGTGCTTAAAAAAAAACATTTTTTCTAGGGACAGAAAACTGTAGGTAGGGAGAGTGTGTCAGTTTCTTTCACTGCCAAAGTCCTTGTTTCCAGGGACCTGGAAGGACAGTGAGGTAATTCTCCTTGTGCTAAATTGTGCTTAAAAAAAACATTTTTTCTAGGGACAGAAAACTGTAGGTAGGGAGAGTGTGTCAGTTTCTTTCACTGTCAAAGTCCTTGTTTCCAGGGACCTGGAAGGACAGTGAGGTAATTCTCCTTGTGCTAAATTGTGCTTAAAAAAAACATTTTTTCTAGGGACAGAAAACTGTAGGTAGGGAGAGTGTGTCAGTTTCTTTCACTGCCAAAGTCCTTGTTTCCAGGGACCTGGAAGGACAGTGAGGTAATTCTCCTTGTGCTAAATTGTGCTTAAAAAAAACATTTTTTCTAGGGACAGAAAACTGTAGGTAGGGAGAGTGTGTCAGTTTCTTTCACTGTCAAAGTCCTTGTTTCCAGGGACCTGGAAGGACAGTGAGGTAATTCTCCTTGTGCTAAATTGTGCTTAAAAAAAACATTTTTTCTAGGGACAGAAAACTGTAGGTAGGGAGAGTGTGTCAGTTTCTTTCACTGTCAAAGTCCTTGTTTCCAGGGACCTGGAAGGACAGTGAGGTAATTCTCCTTGTGCTAAATTGTGCTTAAAAAAAACATTTTTTCTAGGGACAGAAAACTGTAGGTAGGGAGAGTGTGTCAGTTTCTTTCACTGTCAAAGTCCTTGTTTCCAGGGACCTGGAAGGACAGTGAGGTAATTCTCCTTGTGCTAAATTGTGCTTAAAAAAAACATTTTTTCTAGGGACAGAAAACTGTAGGTAGGGAGAGTGTGTCAGTTTCTTTCACTGTCAAAGTCCTTGTTTCCAGGGACCTGGAAGGACAGTGAGGTAATTCTCCTTGTGCTAAATTGTGCTTAAAAAAAACATTTTTTCTAGGGACAGAAAACTGTAGGTAGGGAGAGTGTGTCAGTTTCTTTCACTGCCAAAGTCCTTGTTTCCAGGGACCTGGAAGGACAGTGAGGTAATTCTCCTTGTGCTAAATTGTGCTTAAAAAAAACATTTTTTCTAGGGACAGAAAACTGTAGGTAGGGAGAGTGTGTCAGTTTCTTTCACTGTCAAAGTCCTTGTTTCCAGGGACCTGGAAGGACAGTGAGGTAATTCTCCTTGTGCTAAATTGTGCTTAAAAAAAACATTTTTTCTAGGGACAGAAAACTGTAGGTAGGGAGAGTGTGTCAGTTTCTTTCACTGTCAAAGTCCTTGTTTCCAGGGACCTGGAAGGACAGTGAGGTAATTCTCCTTGTGCTAAATTGTGCTTAAAAAAAACATTTTTTCTAGGGACAGAAAACTGTAGGTAGGGAGAGTGTGTCAGTTTCTTTCACTGTCAAAGTCCTTGTTTCCAGGGACCTGGAAGGACAGTGAGGTAATTCTCCTTGTGCTAAATTGTGCTTAAAAAAAACATTTTTTCTAGGGACAGAAAACTGTAGGTAGGGAGAGTGTGTCAGTTTCTTTCACTGTCAAAGTCCTTGTTTCAAGGGACAGAGAAGGACACCTGAAGGTAGCCCTTATTGCTTTTTTCCCATCTCCCTGCAGGCCATCTATTAGAATGTCTGGAAGGCAAACAAGGAGAGGCAGACAGTCAGGAGGCAATAAAAGAGGGCAAGCAGGCTCTGTGTCTGGGGGCAACAGTGCTGGTCGTGGACGCGGTGCATTGTCATCAGCACATGGCCATGGGACACGCTTGTCCTTCTTTTCGGCAGCTGGACATGTTGAGCCACATCATGCCGAAGACTTGGTAGAGTGGATGACCAAGCCCTCCTCCTCCTCCTCATCCTCTCTCACCCAGGCTCAGGGTACTGGAAAAGCAGCTGCCAAAGCGTCCTCTTCCCTGGTATCAATGTCAGACTCATCATCAGTCACTCCTTCCCTAGACCCACCATGTCCTCCTCCTGAGGAGTCCCCCGAACTGTTTCAGCACAGTGTTGGGTACATGCTCCAGGAGGATGCCCAGCGTTTCGAAGGGTCTGATGATGAAACCCAGCTAGAGGAAGGCAGTAGCGTGAGAGCAGACAGAGGGGATGCTCAAGAAGGACACCAATCTGGCAGTCATGTTCCAGCAGCTGCAGCATACTGCCAGATTGCCTCCAGTGATGAGGAGGGAGGTGATGATGAGGTCACTGACTCCACGTGGGTGCCTAATAGGAGAGAGGAGGAGGAGGAGGATGAGGAGGAGGCACATCTCCAACGAGGCAGGATGCCCTTTGGTGGCCAGCGTAAGGGCAGTACACCGACGGAATCACACCGCAGAGCTCCGCCTGTGCAGGGCGCTGCCTCTGCCCGTCATTCAAAAAGTTCTTTGGTGTGGGCCTTTTTTGAGGCTAGTGCATCAGATCGCACAGCTGCTGTTTGCAACATATGTCTCAAGCGTATATCGCGTGGCCAAAACATCAGCCGCTTGGGTACCACATGCCTGACCAGACATATGTTGACCTGCCATGCAGCTCGTTGGCAAGCCTACCTCAAAGACCCACACCAAAGAACAAAGCGGACCTCTCCTTGCACCGCATCAGCTGGGATCTCCAACCCCACTATAACTTCAGTCCTCTCTGAAACATGCACTGAGAGGAATGAAGGTGTAGAATTAGGTGTGTCACAGCCAAGTACTTGCGGCCACTCTGCTAGCAGTACACCAACGTCCGATTCTAGCAGGCAAATTTCCCTGCCCCAGCTGCTGGACCGTCGAAAGAAGTTCACTCCCAGCCATCCACATGCCCAGCGGTTGAATGCTAGCTTGGCTAAATTGCTAGCGCTTCAACTGCTGCCTTTTCAGTTGGTAGACTCGGCCCCCTTCCGTGAGTTTGTGCAATGTGCGGTTCCTCAGTGGCAGGTTCCCAAACGCCACTTTTTCTCACGGAAGGCTATTCCGGCTCTCTACCGGCATGTGGAAGGCAATGTCTTGGCCTCGCTGGACAGGGCGGTCAGCGGTAAGGTGCATATTACCGCTGACTCATGGTCCAGCAGGCATGGACAGGGACGTTACCTTTCTTTCACGGCCCATTGGGTCACTCTTTTGGCAGCTGGGAAGGATGCAGGACAAGGTGCAGTAGTGTTGGAGGTTGTTCCACCGCCACGCCTCCAAAATGCTACTACTGGTTGTGACACACCTCTCTCCTCCACCCCCTCCTCTTCTTCTTCCTCCATGGCCTCTTCCTGTGGTTTGTCCTATGAACCAGCGGTGCTCCGTAGCCGTTCACGGGGCTACGCAAGTACGCAGGCAAAAAGATGCCATGCCGTGCTTGCGCTGGTGTGTTTGGGGGACAGAAGCCACACTGGGGCAGAGGTCCTGTCTGCTCTGCAGGGCCAGGCCGAGAGGTGGTTGACGCCACGCCAGCTTAAGCCAGGAATGGTGGTTTGCGACAATGGCACCAACCTCCTCTCCGCCCTCCGACAGGGACAACTGACCCATGTGCCCTGTGTGCCTCACGTCCTTAACCTGGTGGTGCAGCGGTTCTTGGGCAGGTACCCGGGCTTACAGGATGTCCTGAGGCAGGCCAGGAAAGTCTGTGTGCATTTCCGCAGATCTTATAATGCCAGTGCTCGCCTGGCTGAGCTGCAAAAGGAGTTGAACCTGCCCAAGAACCGCCTTATATGTGACATGCCCACCAGGTGGAACTCAACGTTGGCCATGCTGCAGCGGCTGCACACGCAGCAGAGGGCCATCAATGAGTACCTGTGCGACTACGGCACCAGGACAGGGTCAGGGGAGCTTGGTTTTTTTTCTCCACGCCAGTGGGGCATGATCAGGGATGCATGCACTGTCCTGGCACCATTTGAGGAGGCCACGAGGATGGTGAGCAGTGACAGTGCATGCATCAGTGACACTGTACCTCTTGTCCACCTGTTGGAGCACACGCTGCGTGGAATAATGGACAGGGCACTTGAGGCAGAACAGAGGCAGGAAGAGGAGGACTTCCTTGCCTCTCAAGGCCCCCTTTACCCAGACAGTGTTCCTTCTGTCCCACCCATCGCACAGGAAGAGGAGGAGGAGGAGGAGGAGGAGGAGGAGGAGGAGGAGGAGGATTGTGTCAGCATGGAGGTGGAGGCTGGCACTCAGCATCATCAGCAGCAGTCTTTTAGGGATGATTTACAGTCCCAAGAAACCAGTGGACTTGTACGTGGCTGGGAGGAGGTGGCTGCGGATCATGTCGTCCTTAGTGACCCAGAGGACTCCGGAGCGAATGCCTCAGCAAACCTACGCTGCATGGCCTCCCTGATCCTGCAAAGTCTGCGGAAGGATCCTCGTATTCTTCGGATCAAGGAGAGGGACCATTACTGGCTGGCCACTCTCCTTGATCCACGGTACAAGGGTAAGGTTGCGGACCTTATGTTACCGTCGCAGAGGGAGCAGAGGATGAGACAACTCCGGGAGGCCTTGCAGAAAGGTCTGTGCAACGCGTTCCCAGAGACTGGGAGGTTACAAACTCCTGGTCCTGGACAACGAGTTGCTGAGGCTTCGGCCAGTCAAAGAAGGAGCGGTGGGGAAGGTGGCCGTCTGACCGATGCGTTCAGACAATTCTTTAGTCCGCAGCCCCAAAGTATGATCGGTTCCAGCAACCATCGCCAGCGTCTGATAAACATGGTGCAGGAATATCTAGGGGCAAGGTCAGACTTGGACACCTTCCCCACCGAAAATCCTCTGGCTTACTGGGTCTTGAGGATGGATCACTGGCCAGAGCTTGCACAGTATGCAATTGAGCTACTGGCCTGTCCTGCATCCAGCGTTCTTTCGGAACGCACATTCAGTGCTGCTGGAGGATTTGTCACGGATCACAGGGTGCGCCTGTCCACCGACTCGGTTGATCGACTGACTTTCATCAAGATGAACCAGTCTTGGATCACCACCAGCTACCACACACCTGATGCTGATATAACAGACTAATTGATTTTAACATGTCACATCCCTTCAAGACTGATGCTGATGCTGAGTGCCTGTGCTGTTATGTTGACTGGCTATCCTCCTCCTCCGAGTCCTCAATGATACGATTGATGATGATAGCTTGGAAGATCATTTTTGTTTATGGGTGCCGCCACCAGTGGCTAAGGCCCAATTTTTCAGCCCCTGTTTTACAGGGGCGTGTAATTACAATTTTTTTAGCAATAATTTGCCATAGGGCTCATTGCTGTGCTCCAAGTACAGTATCTGTGAGGGGTTGGAGTGTTGTGGCACCAGTGCCTAAGGCCCAATTTTTCAGCCCCTGTTTAACAGGGGCGTGTCATTACAATTTTTGAAGCAATACTTTGCAACAGGGCTCATTGCTGTGCTCCAAGTACAGTATCTGTGAGGGGTTGTAGTGTTGTGCCACCAGTGCCTAAGGCCCAATTTTTCAGCCCCTGTTCAACAGGGGCATGCAATTACAATTCTTGATCTAATAATTCACAGCAGGGTCCATTGCTGCACCCACCAAGAGTAACTCTGAGGGCTTACAGTCTTGTGGCAACGCCACCACCACCACCACCACGAAAGGCCCAATTTTTCAGCCCCTGTTCAAAAGGGGCATGTAATTACAATTCTTGATCTAATAATTCACAGCAGGGCCCATTGCTGCACCCACCAAGAGTAACTGTGAGGGCTTACAGTGTTGTGTCACCAGCACCACCATCAAAGCCCCAATTTTTACTACCACTGTTCAACAATTATATGTAATTAAAATTCCTGATATAATAGTTGACAGCAGGGCGTTCCAGCACCAACCAAGAGTAACTGAGTGCTTACAGTGTTGTGCCAACACCAACAACTAAGGGGCCTATTTCTGCAGAGTATATACGGCAGGTCCCTACTTTCAAACATCCAACTTACAAACGACTCCTACTTGCAAACGAAAGAAGACAACAGGAAGTGAGAGGAAATCTACCCCTAGAAAGGAAAATTCTCTCCTGTAAGAATAAATATGGGAGAAAGGGGTCTCATCTGTACTGATGCTTTATCAGCAATCCTTGTTTCAAGAAAAACACCACATTTCAAAAACAGTTGTCATTGGGACGGAAAGTGAGGTGAAATGTTCGGAACAGGGGCACAGACAGCAAAACAAATGTTACAGGGGTGATAACCCTTACCTATGTTTCCCAAAAAGTTTAAAAATAGATTTTTGGGCTGGAGCTACACTTCAACAATGTACCTGTTCAAAATTACAAACAGATTCTACATAAGAACAAACCTACAGTCCCTGTCTTGTATGCACCGCCTGTATACGGCTGTTCAGAGTATATAGGGCCTTTTTTATTTTATGTGCGGGGTTCCCCTTAATATCCATACAAGACCCAAAGGGGCTGGTAATGGGCTGGGGTAGGGGGGGGGTCATGGGGTAGCTATGCCATTTTTCTTAAAGAATTTCATCCATATTACCGGGACCAGACATTACATTAAAGCCGCAAGCAGTTTTAAATGGCTTTTTTTTCCTTTAGAAGTGTCATTTTGTGCAGGGACAGTTCTAAACACGGGAAACACGTGGCACTTCACAGGCATACTTTAGACACCCCCCAGGTACGATATTTAAAGGAATATTTTACTTTTTTTTTTTCACTTTATGCATCATTAAAATGACTGCTCCCGAAAAACGACCGTTTTTAAAACTTCTTTTTGCATTGATACATGTCCCCTGGTGCACAACCCGGGTTCCCAAACCCTATTTATGACAATAACATGCATAATAGTTGTTATAATTAGCACTTTAGAATTCGAACGTTCGCATCCATTGTATTTAATAGGGTTCTAATGTTCGTTCGAACTTTCGGTCCGTTCGCGGGTTCTGGTGCGAACCGAACCCGGGGGTGTTCGGCTCATCACTAGCTGCCACTAACACACTAGAAGTTCTATGGGTGCTGCTGAGAAGAAAATATAGGAGCTCTGTGTGATGCCACTAACACACTAGAAGTCCTATGGGTGCTGCTGAGAAGAAAATATAGGAGCTCTGTTTGCTGCCACTAACACACTAGAAGTCCTATGGGTGCTGCTGAGAAGAAAATATAGGAGCTCTGTGTGATGCCACTAACACACTAGAAGTCCTATGGGTGCTGCTGAGAAGAAAATATAGGAGCTCTGTTTGCTGCCACTAACACACTAGAAGTCCTATGGGTGCTGCTGAGAAGAAAATATAGGAGCTCTGTTTGCTGCCACTAACACACTAGAAGTCCTATGGGTGCTGCTGAGAAGAAAATATAGGAGCTCTGTGTGATGCCACTAACACACTAGAAGTCCTATGGGTGCTGCTGAGATGAAAATATAGGAACTCTGTGTGATGCCACTAACACATTAGAAGTCCTATGGGTGCTGCTGAGAAGAAAATATAGGAGCTCTGTTTGCTGCCACTAACACACTAGAAGTCCTATGGGTGCTGCTGAGAAGAAAATATAGGAGCTCTGTGTGATGCCACTAACACACTAGAAGTCCTATGGGTGCTGCTGAGAAGAAAATATAGGAGCTCTGTTTGCTGCCACTAACACACTAGAAGTCCTATGGGTGCTGCTGAGAAGAAAATATAGGAGCTCTGTGTGATGCCACTAACACACTAGAAGTCCTATGGGTGCTGCTGAGAAGAAAATATAGGAGCTCTGTTTGCTGCCACTAACACACTAGAAGTCCTATGGGTGCTGCTGAGAAGAAAATATAGGAGCTCTGTTTGCTGCCACTAACACACTAGAAGTCCTATGGGTGCTGCTGAGAAGAAAATATAGGAGCTCTGTTTGCTGCCACTAACACACTAGAAGTCCTATGGGTGCTGCTGAGAAGAAAATATAGGAGCTCTGTGTGATGCCACTAACACACTAGAAGTCCTATGGGTGCTGCTGAGATGAAAATATAGGAACTCTGTGTGATGCCACTAACACATTAGAAGTCCTATGGGTGCTGCTGAGAAGAAAATATAGGAGCTCTGTTTGCTGCCACTAACACACTAGAAGTCCTATGGGTGCTGCTGAGAAGAAAATATAGGAGCTCTGTGTGATGCCACTAACACACTAGAAGTCCTATGGGTGCTGCTGAGAAGAAAATATAGGAGCTCTGTTTGCTGCCACTAACACACTAGAAGTCCTATGGGTGCTGCTGAGAAGAAAATATAGGAGCTCTGTGTGATGCCACTAACACACTAGAAGTCCTATGGGTGCTGCTGAGAAGAAAATATAGGAGCTCTGTTTGCTGCCACTAACACACTAGAAGTCCTATGGGTGCTGCTGAGAAGAAAATATAGGAGCTCTGTGTGATGCCACTAACACACTAGAAGTCCTATGGGTGCTGCTGAGAAGAAAATATAGGAGCTCTGTTTGCTGCCACTAACACACTAGAAGTCCTATGGGTGCTGCTGAGAAGAAAATATAGGAGCTCTGTTTGCTGCCACTAACACACTAGAAGTCCTATGGGTGCTGCTGAGAAGAAAATATAGGAGCTCTGTTTGCTGCCACTAACACACTAGAAGTCCTATGGGTGCTGCTGAGAAGAAAATATAGGAGCTCTGTGTGATGCCACTAACACACTAGAAGTCCTATGGGTGCTGCTGAGAAGAAAATATAGGAGCTCTGTTTGCTGCCACTAACACACTAGAAGTCCTATGGGTGCTGCTGAGAAGAAAATATAGGAGCTCTGTTTGCTGCCACTAACACACTAGAAGTCCTATGGGTGCTGCTGAGAAGAAAATATAGGAGCTCTGTGTGATGCCACTAACACACTAGAAGTCCTATGGGTGCTGCTGAGAAGAAAATATAGGAGCTCTGTTTGCTGCCACTAACACACTAGAAGTCCTATGGGTGCTGCTGAGAAGAAAATATAGGAGCTCTGTTTGCTGCCACTAACACACTAGAAGTCCTATGGGTGCTGCTGAGAAGAAAATATAGGAGCTCTGTGTGATGCCACTAACACACTAGAAGTCCTATGGGTGCTGCTGAGAAGAAAATATAGGAGCTCTGTTTGCTGCCACTAACACACTAGAAGTCCTATGGGTGCTGCTGAGAAGAAAATATAGGAGCTCTGTTTGCTGCCACTAACACACTAGAAGTCCTATGGGTGCTGCTGAGAAGAAAATATAGGAGCTCTGTTTGCTGCCACTAACACACTAGAAGTCCTATGGGTGCTGCTGAGAAGAAAATATAGGAGCTCTGTGTGATGCCACTAACACACTAGAAGTCCTATGGGTGCTGCTGAGAAGAAAATATAGGAGCTCTGTTTGCTGCCACTAACACACTAGAAGTCCTATGGGTGCTGCTGAGAAGAAAATATAGGAGCTCTGTTTGCTGCCACTAACACACTAGAAGTCCTATGGGTGCTGTTGGGGTGCAATGCTGTGCTAACAGCACTGCGGTTGGTACTACTGCAATACTGTACTAACAGTAAGCACGCACCAGACTAATCCCCAGCAGCAGCTAATAACACACTAACTGTGCAATCAGCAGCAATGAACGATCAATGACTTAGGTAGCAATGGTTTAGCAAAGAAATAGCCAATGGTTTAGCAAAGAAGAGCAAATCTTTCAGTATCAAGCAAAGACAGAATCAGCAGAATAATCTCTCCTAAAGCCGGAACTCATGTGACCGGGGCCGATGGCGTGGCGGCCTTTTAAATGGTGGGGCGTGTACTAAAGCCCCTGAGCTGTAATTGGCTACAGGCGTCCTGCCTGTAGCCAATTATTGCTCTCCGAGTTTCGGGCGCTGTGATTGGCCAAGCATGCGGGGTCACAGTGCATGCTTGGCCAATCATCAGCCAGCAATGCACTGCGCCGGCCGCGCCGGCCGCAATGCATTGCGGGGCCGCTCACATCACACGAATGTGATGCGAACGGCCCAAATAGTTCTGGGCTCGACGAGCGAGCGAACGCCCGGTGCTCGATTCGAACATGGGTTCGAATCGAGCACCGGGCCCATCCCTACTACCCACTATGGATGGGCCGAACGCCCCCTTGTTCGGTTTGCACCAGAACTTTAACCACTTAAGCCCCGAGCCTCTTTCTGAGAATGGTCTGAGAATGGCGGTGTGAGGAGCTGCTCTCCCTGAACGCCCAGACCTCCCCGCTGTAGGTAGCGTTACGACTGCCCTATAGCTAGGTATGAGCACTGCTAAGCTAAGGAAAGCCCAGACCTCTGCTCTTAACCTGGAGAAGATAGAGAAGACAGGACGGACGGAGATTAGAGACTACTTTACTGGCGTCCAGACCCGCAGCGCCCGAATAGACCTCGTCAATTCAAGAGGCAGGGAGACCTCACGGCAAGCGGAGAGGATGAGCACGGGGGGACAGACTGAGCTCCAGGGGAGTGAGCTTGTGAATACCGCACCTCCCTTACCTTTGATGCCGAGCGGGGCAGTAGTGGAGACCCAGGCGGGACGTACTGCAGCTGGTCGGGAAGATACAGGTACAATAGAGCTCAGCGAGATTAGGGACCTGCTACGGGCGATGCCGACCAGGGCTGACATAGAAGCGTTACCTACTAGGGAGGACATAGAGGTAATGATCTCCCGGGTGTCTGAGATCCATCAGCGGGAAATACAGGAGGTGAGGTCTGACGTGCAACAGCTGAACGTGCGGGTTACAGAGAGGGAAGCTTCAGCTGACTGTGTAGAGAGGAGGCTGGTAAAGATGGAACAGGAGCTGGCTAGGCATAAGGAACATGCATTGAATTTGCAACTATACACTGAGGAGATGGAGGACCGAGGCAGACGAGGGAATGTGCGGCTACGAGGTGTCCCTGAATCCGTGGGCCAGGAAAATCTCAGAGAAACGGTGGTCGCTATATTTAAAAAGATATTGGAACCTAACCCGCCAGAAATATTGGAAATAGACCGGGTGCACAGAGCTCTGGGTCCCAAACGGAGGGAAGAGGACAGGCCCCGCGATATTATCTGTCGAATACATAGATATGTATATAAAGAGGAAATTGTACGGAAGGCATGGAGTGTCGGGGTCTTAGATGCTAACGGAGCTAATGTGAAGATATTACCAGATCTTTCTTATGCGACTCTACAGCGTCGAGCGATACTAAGACCTCTACTAGACCAGCTGCGAGAGAAAGGTTTAACATATAGGTGGAGATTCCCGTTCGCATTGACCATACGGAAAGAGGAGACTTCTTTTACTTTGAGTAGGATGACGGACTCCGCCGACCTTTTTGCATTCCTGGGGATCCCAACCTTTCCACTACCAAACTGGCTGAGATCATTACAATCTCCCGGACAAAGGGGGAACCAGTCCCAACAGACAGGAGAGCATCCCGGGACTAATAGATGGAGGCGAAGGGCACAGGAAAATATAGATCAGGAGGCTAAGCAGGGATAGAACTACACAGCTTACCGTACTACTTATTACTTACATTACCTCTTACAGTACTTTTCTTTTTTTCTTTTTTCTTTTGGTATTTTGCTGCTCCTCCTCTACATCCCTGAGGTACCTCTGAGGCACCCCTGTGGCACCTATGGAAAGAAGAAAGAACTTGAAAAGGGACATGGACTAACCCCAGGTACTCTCACCACCTTTTTTCCTTTTTTTTTTTTTTTCTCCTCCTCCCCCTCATTTTCGTTGAGGAAGAATCGGAGAACTCTGTATAAGGGTATGAGGGTATATATGGGATATATAAAGAAGAGATAAGAGGAAGAGAAGATCCCTCATGTCATTTTTTTTTCCTCCCCCCCCCCCCCTTGTGCGGGGAAGACTTTTTCTTTTTTTCTTTTTTTCTTTTTTTTTTTGGGGTTGTGTGCCATGGGTGCTATGTTTTAAAGGCATACATAAAACATATTATTATTTTTTTTCTCAATGTGAATGATACCCTGGAATAGACAAATATAATAGACTGAAATAAGGGGGAGGGAGGCTGACAATGAGATGGTTAATGCTTAATATAATATGGGGGCGATGGTGGTTAGATTTGGTGATGCTTTGGGGGGAGTGAGGGGGGACCTCTAGGGTAAAAGGGGGGAAAGGGGGGGCGAAAACAGAGGGAGGGGGGTGGTATATGAGATTTTGGGGGGGGGTACGGGGTATTGGGTAAGGAGGGGGGGTTGTAAAACACATGTAAAACACATTTTTGCGATAGTGTATATAAAAGAGGGGATAGTATCTTTAATAGAAGGTACAAGAGAGAGGTAAGCACTATAGAGACACCTAATTAAATGTACGGTAAATGGGTACAGTACTCGTAATCACGGAGGGGTTTTTTTTTTTTTTTTTGGGGGGTAGGATGAGGGGAGGATAGTAAGAGAAAGCAAGGGGGGTCACTTGGAATTCACTACTAAAGGGGAGGGGGGGTGGGGGGGAGGGAAGAGGGGGGATGGTGTTGTTTTAGGTTTCTTTATTCTGTCGTTTTTTCTTTGTGTGTGGGGAGGAGGAATCACATAAAGGGTCCCCCCGAACTTCCAGTATCCTAACTAGGTAGACATACAGAAGCGTAGCCCCCGTTCCCTCCCTGTTCCCCTTTAAGAATTCTCGAATTCAGGGTTTAAATTATCAATTAGATAAGCTATCTTAGTGTGAGGGTTTGGGTTTTTAACCATGGCAAGGGTCGTGGGAATTGAATGGAATGAAATGTTGTTTTTTTTTTGGTATAATATATTTTATGTTGAAGGAAGGGAGGGGGTGAGGATGGAGAGGAGGGGGGGGAGGGAGGGAGGAGGGGGGAAAGGAGGGAGGGAAACTTATGTTTATGTTTATGATTCAAAGTATATATTTCCCCTTATCTTAGGGGACATAATATGGTTATAATATGGTCAATATATGGTTAATATTGGATGCAGAGGGGAAATTGAAAAAAGTCTAATAGCACTGATGTATATATATACCGGAATATAAGCTGTTTGTAATAGGGCAGATAATAAGAATAATGTTGATGTGATCGGCGGGGAGGGAAGGGGAAGGGAGGGGGGAGGGACCTCACCCACATATTTTTGACTGAACCCCCACATAGGTAAGTACTCACTTAAGTGGCAAACCCAAAGTGAGTACAAAAAAAAGAAGTATATTTAATTGGGGTATGGCGCTGCTCCCTAACCCTAATGAAAGGGTCAGTAATCCTAAGTGATTGCTAAATACTCAAAAGTAAATTTTAAATAATATATACTACAAAAAATGAACAATTATAATCAGTCCACCTTTCAACAGTGGTGTTGACACTAGATGCATGAAACCAACATCACCATCAGATACACCACGGTGAACATAAAGACACCCAGAAACAAAGTGTAGTGTCAAACTAATTATATGTTAGTATACAAAAAATACAAGACTGTATCATTAAGACCACAGTTTAGTGCAATACATCTATACACATTGATAAGATCCAAATGTGATAAGTGCACGTTAGCTCCAGATAGAAGCTCCAATCTGCAGCTGCAGATACCTATCTCTGCCAGATAGCAACACAGTCCAAAATTAGTATGCACACAGACAGTAAAAAACAGTCTTCTTCATAAAATTCAAAAGTAAACGTTCTGCTCTTCATTTAGATGTCAGTGTCCCCCACATGTGTCCCCACTCACCAGATCCTTTAACCCCTACAGGGGTAAACAGCTCAAAGGGATATCCGGATCACACGTCCACAGGGGAGATATCAGCTGGGCTAGTTCTTCCTATAATTTGTGAAGTTCCGTGGAAGGGAGGATTCCCAATTACCTCATAGGTGCAGACAAAAAGAGAGAGAGGCTTCCATAGTGCAGATGAAAAAAACTTCCGGCTTTATTAAAAAAATATATTTAAAAACATACAATGCAGCAAAGTCTGCAATAGACAAGCTACACGCCAAAGGAACAAACAAAAACGAACCTTTGGCGTGTAGCTTGTCTATTGCAGACTTTGCTGCATTGTATGTTTTTAAATATATTTTTTTAATAAAGCCGGAAGTTTTTTTCATCTGCACTATGGAAGCCTCTCTCTCTTTTTGTCTGCACCTATGAGGTAATTGGGAATCCTCCCTTCCACGGAACTTTACAAATTATAGGAAGAACTAGCCCAGCTGATATCTCCCCTGTGGACGTGTGATCCGGATATCCCTTTGAGCTGTTTACCCCTGTAGGGGTTAAAGGATCTGGTGAGTGGGGACACATGTGGGGGACACTGACATCTAAATGAAGGGCAGAACGTTTACTTTTGAATTTTATGAAGAAGACTGTTTTTTACTGTCTGTGTGCATACTAATTTTGGACTGTGTTGCTATCTGGCAGAGATAGGTATCTGCAGCTGCAGATTGGAGCTTCTATCTGGAGCTAACGTGCACTTATCACATTTGGATCTTATCAATGTGTATAGATGTTGTGAGGGGGTTAGCTCGGCAGCGGGTGTGTGTGACCCCCGGGATGGGCTCCCCACACAAAAACAGGCCCAGCAAACGGAGGTTGTGGTTTTCAAAATCAAAAAAAAAGGTGCGGTTTATTTTCTATTTACAGTGACAAAACACAGCAAAGCCAAAAGAAACATATAAACAAAATAAATCCTGGTCAACTTGACCTCTGACTAAACATACAGGTTTCCTAACTAACAACTGGGATCAGCCTAGTGCTGTCCTAGTCCCTAAGTCCCTGGTTTTAAATGTCCAAGCAAATAGCCACACAGGCTTTTTCTCACCGCACAGGGGTTCACTCTCCCTAGACAGTCCACACAGGTCTGGTTCCAGGCATGAGCTAACACCTAATGAATCTGGGAGTTCTTATAGAGGCCTAAATGAGCTGACAAGCTTCAGCTGGCCTCATCAACTCCCTGTCTGTACGACGCCCCACACTCTCCCTAGAGGTATGAGTCATCCATGAGCCTTCTAGCCTCAGCTGGGCTTATACAACTCTCCACCCTAGTTGTATAAGTCAGCATAAAGCCTGAATCTGGGAGAAATATATCTACCCCCCTGGATGCAACCAGGTGACTTTACCTTCCTGCTGTCACATACCCCCCCCTCTTGTTTTAACCTCGGGGTTGGAACACCAGCAATCAGGCATTCATGTACTCGAGACAAAGCATCCACATTCCCCATTTGAACGCCAGGGCGATGCTTTACTGTGAAGTTGAATTCCTGGAGGGCCAGGAACCACCTATTCACTCTTCTATTTGTTTCCTTGTTTTGAGCCATCCACTTTAACGGAGCGTGATCCGTAACCATGTCAAAGTGCCTACCTAGCAGGTAGTACCGAAGGGAATCTAGAGCCCACTTCACCGCTAAACACTCCTTTTCAACGGTGGCGTAATTTACCTCATGGGACTTCAACTTCCTGCTGAGGTAAATGACTGGGTGCTCTTCCCCGTTCCAGACCTGGGACAATACTGCTCCTAACCCCACATCTGACGCATCACTTTGTACGACAAAGTCTTTAGAGAAGTCGGGTGAGTACAACACTGGCTGGCTACATAAGGCTTGTTTCAAGAATTGGAATGCTGCCTCAGCCTCGGGGGTCCATTTAATCATGACCGACCCTTTCCCCTTCGTTAGGTTGGTTAGGGGCACAGCCTTAGAAGCAAAGTGGGGAATGAATCGCCGATAATACCCAGCGATTCCCAGAAAGGCTCGTACCTGCTTCTTGCTGTTGGGACGTGGCCAACTCTGGATGGCCTCGACTTTGTTGAGTTGGGGTTTTATTACTCCCCTCCCAATGGTGTACCCAAGATATTTGGCCTCCTCCTGCCCAATGGTACACTTCTTGGGGTTAGCCGTAAACCCCGCTTCCCGAACAGAGTCCAGGACTGCTTGCACTTTTGGCAGATGTTATTCCCAATCTGTGCTATGGACAATTACGTCATCCAGGTAAGCCGCAGCATACTTCCGATGGGGCCTCAGCATCTGGTCCATTTTCCGCTGGAATGTGGCCGGCGCATTCTGTAACCCGAACGGCATTCTTTTATATTGGAACGCCCCGTCTGGGGTTACAAATGCGGTTTTCTCTTTGGCCAATTTGGCCAGGGGGATTTGCCAATACCCTTTTGTGAGGTCAAGAGTCGTCATGTATCGGGCTGTTCCCAGCCGGTCGATCAACTCATCTATACGTGGCATGGGGTAGGTGTCAAATTTTGTAACTTTGTTCAACTGACGAAAATCGTTACAAAATCGCCAGCTCCCATCCGGTTTAGGCACCAACACAATGGGACTAGACCAATCACTTTGGGACTCCTCTATCACCCCTAAGTTCAGCATTTTCTGTACTTCCTCCCGTATTGCCTCCCGTCGGGCCTCTGGGATCCGATAGGGTTTTAACTTCACCCTTTCACCGGGCGGGGTAATGATGTCATGCTCTACCCCAAATGTTTGTCCCGGCAGCTCAGAGAATACCTCCTTGTTGCGAAGCACAAACTCCTTAACCTCCTGTTGTTGGGGTTGTGACAAGGTGGCTGCTATTCCAACCTCAGGAATCACGCAACCAGTTTGAGCTGGTGACCAAGTGTCTGCGACTAGGGACTCTCTATCCCTCCAGGCTTTCAACAGATTAACGTGATAGATCTGTTCGGGCTTTCGCCTTCCTGGTTGTCTGACCTTGTAATTCACTTCACTCACTTTTTCCATTATCTCGTAGGGGCCTTGCCATTTGGCAAGGAATTTACTTTCAACCGTAGGGACAAGTACCAGTATCCTATCCCCCGGGGAAAAGGTACGGGTCTTGGCTCCACGGTTGTACACTCTCTGCTGTGCTAACTGCGCTTGGGCCAAATGTTCCTTCACGATGGGCATTACCTGTGCAATTCGGTCTTGCATCAGGGCGACATGCTCAATCACACTCCTGTGGGGAGAACTCTCACTTTCCCAAGTTTCCTTGGCAATATCCAACAGCCCTCTTGGGTGTCTCCCATACAGTAACTCAAAGGGGGAGAATCCCGTAGAGGATTGGGGCACCTCCCTAATAGCAAACATCAGATAAGGAAGTAGACAGTCCCAATCCTTTCCATCTCTATCCACCACTTTCTTCAACATTTGTTTTAGGGTTTTGTTGAATCTTTCAACCAGCCCATCGGTTTGGGGGTGATACACAGATGTACGTAATTGCGTCACTTTGAACAATTTACACAGCTCCTTCATAACCCGGGACATAAAGGGTGTACCTTGGTCCGTAAGCAGTTCTTTACAAATACCCACCCGGCTAAACACAAGAGATAGCTCTTTGGCTATGGTTTTGGCCGAGGTATTTCGGAGAGGGATCGCTTCTGGATAACGGGTGGCATAGTCCATTATAACTAATATGTACTGGTGCCCCCTAGCGGACTTGATTATAGGACCTACCAAATCCATGGCGATCCTCTCAAACGGGACCTCAATGATGGGTAGAGGGACCAGCGGGCTACGGAAATGTGGCATCGGGGCCGACCTCTGACACACAGGGCAGGAGGAACAATAATTTTCTATGTCCTTCATCACCCCCGGCCAATAGAATCTCTGTAATACCCTCTCTCGGGTTTTCTCTGTCCCCAGATGACCTCCAAGAATGTGCCCATGGGCCAACTCCAACACCAACTTCCTGTAAGGTTTGGGCACCACAAGCTGCTCAACGGTTTCTTCTGCCCTTTTTGCCACCCGATACAGTAGGTCCTTCTCTACGCTGAAGTATGGGTAAGTGCAGGTATTATCTGGGTTCACTAACTCGCCATCTATTTTCACTACGTTTTCGCGTGCCTTTATTAGGGCGGGGTCTTTCAACTGTTCTGTGGCAAAGTTTTCCCTGTGAACCTCAAGATCAGAAAACTCCACAGACGGTAGGTTTTCGTCTGAGGAGGTGGGCTCCTCTCCAGTTTCTTGAGTCTCCCCTGCCAATACTGATAAGGGAAATTCCGGAGAGTCCTCACCACTCTCAGGGGAGTTCTGGCTATCACATTCCTGGTACATAGGGGCACCAGTGGGGCTCAGGATCATCCCACAGTTCCCAGAACTTCGGAAAATCCCTTCCCACAATGGCGTCATACGGTAACTGAGATACTAAGCCCACTGGATGAGAGAGGGTACCTTTGGGGGTCTCGAAACACACTGTAGTCACTGGATACTCTCGGGTGTCCCCATGCACACAAATAACAGCTACCTTGCTATTCCCAGAGACCTCTGTTTTAACTAACTCAGCCTTTATCAGGGTCACAAGGCTACCTGAATCCAGCAATACCACAACATTTCTACCATTAACACACATTTTGCATAAATGTTTCTCAGTTCCTCGAATGGCAGTGCATGCGACTGTCGCACACAGCGACTGACGTCTGCCCGTCAGAAAGTCACATTGCATGGGTTCCTCCACAACCGGGCAATTGGCTGCAATATGTCCCGCTTGCCGGCAGCGGTAGCAAACGATCCTTCTTGCCGCCTCTTGAGCCGCTGATTTCCCCGGCTGTTCTCGCCAAACTTGGGGTAGAGCTCCCACCCTCTCACTCTCTCCACCCTCACCCCTTGGAATCCTCTTATCCGCCCCTGGGGATGGTCTGGTCTTAGGGTGGAAAGTCCGAGTGTCTCTGGAAGAGGCCGTCAGGTTCTCTGTAGCCAAGTATTTCTCCACACGATCCACAAGACCATCGGCCGTCTCTGGGTCTCCATGGCTTACCCACTTTTGGATGGCAGTAGGAAGAGCTCTCAAAAACCGATCCATTACAACACGTTCCACAATCTTTGGTGCGGACAAAGTCTCTGGCTGTAGCCACTTTCTGCTCAGGTGAATGAGATCATACATTTGAGACCTGGGGGGTTTTCCAAGCTGGAAAGTCCAGTTATGCACACGCTGAGCCCGGACAGCCTGGGTGACACCCAGCCTTGCCAATATCTCAGCTTTTAGCATCACATAGTCTTTTGCTTGGTCAGGCTCTAGGTCATAGTAAGCCTTCTGCGATTCACCAGTTAACAGAGGAGCCACCAGTCCAGCCCACTGCTCCTCAGGCCACTTTTCTCTTTCAGCAGTCCTTTCAAATGTGGTCAAAAATACCTCTGGATCATCCTCTCCAGTCATTTTTGTCAATAAACGACTCACCCCAAAGGACGCGGTATTAGTGGGACGGCTTTCCTCACTGGTCTGCGGACGTTGCTGCATTACTGCTTCCATTTGTTGTAGTCTCTGCTCTTGCTTCTGTAACAGGTCTATGAAGCGGGCCTCAGATTGCTGCTGGGCTTGTTGCTGAGCTTCCAGACTCTGTTGGTGAGCTTGCTGCTGGGCTGCAAGGCTCTGTTGATGAGCTGCAAGGCTCTTTTGCAAACCTGCATTTGTCTGCTGTTGATTGGCATTTGCTAGAGCCAGCTGCTTCAGTATCTCCTCCATGCTGGCTTAAAAAAAACTGCCACTGGTTCTCCACCAACTGTGAGGGGGTTAGCTCGGCAGCGGGTGTGTGTGACCCCCGGGATGGGCTCCCCACACAAAAACAGGCCCAGCAAACGGAGGTTGTGGTTTTCAAAATCAAAAAAAAAGGTGCGGTTTATTTTCTATTTACAGTGACAAAACACAGCAAAGCCAAAAGAAACATATAAACAAAATAAATCCTGGTCAACTTGACCTCTGACTAAACATACAGGTTTCCTAACTAACAACTGGGATCAGCCTAGTGCTGTCCTAGTCCCTAAGTCCCTGGTTTTAAATGTCCAAGCAAATAGCCACACAGGCTTTTTCTCACCGCACAGGGGTTCACTCTCCCTAGACAGTCCACACAGGTCTGGTTCCAGGCATGAGCTAACACCTAATGAATCTGGGAGTTCTTATAGAGGCCTAAATGAGCTGACAAGCTTCAGCTGGCCTCATCAACTCCCTGTCTGTACGACGCCCCACACTCTCCCTAGAGGTATGAGTCATCCATGAGCCTTCTAGCCTCAGCTGGGCTTATACAACTCTCCACCCTAGTTGTATAAGTCAGCATAAAGCCTGAATCTGGGAGAAATATATCTACCCCCCTGGATGCAACCAGGTGACTTTACCTTCCTGCTGTCACAATGTATTGCACTAAACTGTGGTCTTAATGATACAGTCTTGTATTTTTTGTATACTAACATATAATTAGTTTGACACTACACTTTGTTTCTGGGTGTCTTTATGTTCACCGTGGTGTATCTGATGGTGATGTTGGTTTCATGCATCTAGTGTCAACACCACTGTTGAAAGGTGGACTGATTATAATTGTTCATTTTTTGTAGTATATATTATTTACAATTTACTTTTGAGTATTTAGCAATCACTTAGGATTACTGACCCTTTCATTAGGGTTAGGGAGCAGCGCCATACCCCAATTAAATATACTTCTTTACTGTTAGGATCTTTTTTAAAGGTCCCATTAGGGGGGCTGCAGCTCTTCACATTTATTTATTTTGTTCACTGCGAGGTGTCACACCCTTGCACTACATCTTAAGCGCAGGTACACTAATTTTATTTTACTACAAAAAAAAGAAACTTTCAATTTAAATCCCCCTATTTCTTAAAGGGGGATACGGGGGTGCTCTTACCTATCGTAACACATTAGGGTTGTTAGAACCCTTTTGCTCCTTTTTTTTTTTTTCTTCTGGCTCGGTAGGGGAGATGGAGGAGCTGAGAGCTATCTCTCTAAACTCGAAGGGGCTTAATACCCCAGAAAAAAGGAGGATGCTCCTTCAAGACTTGAAACGATTTAAATCGGATGTGGCTTTTATTCAAGAAACACACTTTAGAGAGGGCAGAGCACCAACTTTGAAAAATAATCTTTTCCCATTGGTATACCACGCCTTTAATAGGGCAAGTAAATCTCGAGGGGTATCTATATTAATAGCAAGACAAGTACATTGGAAATTAATAGATCAAAGAATAGACACAGAGGGCAGATTCTTGTTACTGAAAGGCATGATTGAGGGTAATAAAGTGACCTTGGCTACAATATATGCACCGAATACTAACCAAGACCAATTCATTAGCGCCACCCTTAATAAACTTATGAAATTTACAGAAGGTAAACTACTTCTGGGAGGAGACTTTAATCTCCCCCTAGATCCTAAAATGGATACCTCAGCAGGAAGATCCTCGGTAGCCAAAGGCCTTCGTAAGAGGGTCTTACAGACCCTCCATAATTTTCAACTTACCGCTGCCTGGAGAGCGTACCATCCAGATGAAAAGGGTTATACCTTCTATTCAACCCCACATAAGGGTTACTCTCGGATTGATCTATTTATTGTCCCACACAATATGGTAATGGAGATCAAAGAAATAGAGATAGGGAGTATCACATGGTCTGACCATGCCCCGATTACCATGACACTGATTATGAATAAACAGCCGGGGGGAAAGATGAGACAGTGGCGACTGAATGAGAACCTGCTTGAGGATGAGGTAACGATTCAAGAGGTAATGAAAGAAATTGAATATTATTTTCAATATAATTCTACACCAGAGATAGATGCAGGGATAATATGGGAGGCGCATAAAACCGTAATAAGAGGGATTCTTATTAAGCATGGCTCCAGGATAAAGAAGGACAGGGAAAAGCAACTGAATAAATTACTTACAGATATACAAGTATTGGAGACCAAACATAAACAAGACCCGAGAGGAACAGGAGAGAGGGAACTTCTAGCTCTACGTAGACAAGTGACTGATTTATTGCATTATAGAGCTAAGGCAGCAGTACAGAGATGTCGGAGATATTATTAGGAATCAGGAGACAAATGTGGCCGAACATTGGCTAGAGCTATACAAGAACAGAAAACCCAATCATATATCCCTTACATGGTGGATGCGAAGGGGAAAAAGATATATCTCCCTACTCAGATAGCCATGACTTTTCGTAAGTTTTACCAGACTCTATATAATTTACCTACCACAATGCAACACCAAAATGATAAAAATAAGATAGAGGAATATATAGCATCGTCAGGTATCCCCCAATTATTAGAACAGACCAGAAAGGACATGGAAGTGCCTATCACACTAGAGGAACTACAAGAGGCCATTAAGTCAGCTAAACCAGGTAAAGCCCCGGGTCCAGATGGATTTACATACAAATACTATCAGAAATTTTTCCCCCTCCTAGGCAAGCAGATGGTACAAATATTCAATGCAATAGGACAAGGAACAAGGTTTACACCAGAAACGTTGAAATCACATATTACTCTTATACCGAAGGAGGATAAGGACCCATCAGTATGTGGTAGCTATCGCCCTATCTCTCTACTTAATGTAGACTTAAAAATTTTCACTAAGGTACTGGCCATGCGTATCCAACCACATCTAATAAATTTAATACATCCAGACCAGGTAGGTTTCATACCAAGCCGAGAGGCTCGAGATAATACTATTAAAACCCTGAACCTTATTCATGTAGCCAACCTCTCGAACATGCCCACTGTGTTCTTAGGAACAGATGCCGAAAAGGCATTTGATCGGGTTAGTTGGCCTTTTGTGTTCTCAGTGCTACGATATGTGGGGATGGGGGAGAGGATGGTTGGATGGATATCGAGTTTATATACAAGATTAGAGGCACAAATTAAAGTAAATGGATTCATATCTGATCCCTTTTCTTTTTCTAATGGCACTCGACATGGATGCCCCTTATCACCCCTCCTTTTCGCGCTATCGCTTGAACCCCTACTTTGTAGAGTAAGGCAAAATCCCGATATATCGGGGGTAAGAACTGGAGATACGGACTATAAGGTCTCCGCTTATGCGGATGACCTTTTGTTTTCTTTGACGAAACCAACAATATCAATGCCGAATTTGGTGGGAGAACTGGATCGATATGGTACCATATCTAATTTCAAAATTAATGTGATAAAATCAGAAGCAATGGGGGTATCTATGTCGGTATTACAAACCAGTACCTTGAAAACAAACTTTAAATATAGATGGTCCTCGACGGCCATTAAATACCTGGGCACCTATATGCCACCCAAACTAGATCAAACTTTTGAACTGAATTTTTTACCCCTATTAAGTAGAATCAAAACCCTACTGGCTAAATGGGACAAGGGTATCTTCTCGTGGTTTGGCAGATGTAACATAATTAAAATGTCAATCATGCCCAAACTAATATACTTATTTCAAACACTGCCAATCCATGTACCTGTAGAATTTTTTAAACGGACGAATGCTCTGATAGTAGACTTTGTCTGGGGGCATAAGAGGCCAAGATTACAACGTCGAATACTGACCATGCCTAAACAATTTGGGGGGGTAGCAGTTCCTGACACTCAGAAATACTATCAAGCGGCCCATATGGTGAGAGTAATAGACTGGTGCAGGCATACAAGTCTTAAAATATGGTCAAAGATTGAGCAATCACAGAGCAGAGTCCCATTGCGTCGAGCCGTTTGGTGCTTTGGAGACCTCAGTTCTGATCTCAAAAAGCACCCAACCTTGGGCCCTACCCTGCGGATTGGCTCTCAAATATGCACCACCACCGGACTATCATCAGTCAACTCCCCCCTGTACCCCATTGTGGGAAACCCACGTTTCCCTATGGGACTACAGGAGGGACCATGGAGAAGACTTTTAGACTTACAGATATTTCAGGCTTCGCATTTCGCGCAAGGAACGACGAGTAATTGGCCCTCATTAATAGAATTAACTTCATCCAATGACCGCTTTGGCCTCGATTATTGGAGCGGAGTCCAGCTGAGACATTTTTTTAATACCCTACCACCCTTGGAGGGTTTCTTAAGACCATTGACTCCCTTCGAAAAATTGTGTGAAGAAACAGGCCATTGTTACCATACACTTTCGAAAATATATGGATTATTGATCGCCCCCCCAGAAGACTATGTCCCCCCATATATAAGGAAGTGGGAAACAACATTGGACAGGACATTTACGCAGATACAACATAAGCAGATTATAAAGTGGGCGCTAAAATCATCCATATGTACGAGGGCCCAAGAAACTAACTTTAAAATTATGACGAGATGGTACCAAAACACCATCACTGCTTAATAAATATTTGCCGGAGATCCCAGATAAATGTTGGAGATGCCAAGAGGAAAGAGGGACATTGCTCCATGTGTTTTGGTCATGTTCGAGATTAGTATATTTCTGGAGGGAGGTACGTCAGATAGCACAAAAATTTACTGATTATAATATACCAGAAGACCCGGCCTTATTCTTGTTGCACGTCTCTGAAATACCAGGGGAAATATACAGTAAATCAATTGTACGTCATCTTATTAATGGAGCTAGAGCATGTATTGCCCGGCAGTGGAGAGATACGAATCCCCCAACAATCTTCCTATGGTTTAATAGAATTGAAGAAGTAAATAAGATGGAGGACTTAACACTCTCACGTCAAAACCGCCATGAGACTTATTCTAAAACCTGGGCACAATGGAACATATTTAAATATTCAGAAGAAGGGAAGACTCTTTTTTGTAACCCAAGAAGAAGGGGGGGAGCTGGGGCTCCTCTACCTCCCTGTCCGAACCGAGAGAATTTATATAGGGCTTTTTTTTTTTTTTTTGGTTAAGGTGAGGTAACCGAAGCTTCTTAGAAGGTGGAGGGTAATAGGAGGGGTTGGGGATCTTAGGAGGGGAAGAATCAAAGGAATATTCCAATAGAATTAGATTTATGTTCTATTTAAGGTCAGAAGAATGTGATATATGGTTTGGGCCCGTGGGGCATTTATTGGTTTAAACTGAAACAGTAAAATGTGTTATTTGATTATTTCCCCTGTATGTTGGATAAAACAGATAAATAAAAGATTTAAAAAAAAAAAACAAAACATTTTTTTTGCTAGAAAATTAATCAGAACCCCCAAACATTATATATATTTTTTTATAACACCCTAGAGAATAAAATGGCAGTCTTTTGAATACTTTTTGTCACACTGTATTTGCGCAGTGGTCTTAAAAGCGCACTTTTTTTGGAAAAAAAACACTTTTTTAAATGAAAAAACAAGACAACAGTAAAGTTAGCCCAATTTTTTTTTAAATTGTGAAAGATAATCTTATGCCGAGTAAATTGATACCCAACATGTCACACTTCAAAGTTGCGCCGGCTCGTGGAATGGCGAAAAACTTTTACCCTTAAAAATCTCCATAGGCGACGTTTGAAAAATACTACAGGTTGCATGTTTTGAGGAGGTCTAGGGCTAGAATTATTGCTCTTGCTCTAACGATCGTGGCGATACCTCACGTGTGGTTTGAACACTGTTTTCATATGCGGGCTCTGCTCACGTATGCGTTTGCTTCTTCGCGCAAGCTCGTCGGGGAGGGGCGCTTAAAAATGTATTTATTTTTTTCTTATTTATTTTGATTTATTTTATTTATTTTGACACTGTTTTAAAAAAAAAAAATGGGTCACTTTTATTTCTATTACAAGGAATGTACAGTAAACATCCCTTGTAATAGAAAAAAGCATGACAGGTCCTCTTAAATATGAGATCTGGGGTCAAAAAGACCTCAGATCTCATATTTGGACTAAAATTCAATAAAAAACTAAATACAATTATGTCATTCTAAAAAAAAATAAAAAATGTCCCTTTAAGACCTATGGGCGGAAGTGACGTTTTGACGTTGCTTCCGCCCTGCAGTGATATGGAGACAGGTGGGGGCCATCTTCCCTTCACTCATCTCCATACACAGCAACAGAGAGGACCGGATCACCTCCTCCGCTGCCGACAGCTCCGGTAAGCGGCGGAGGGCACCGGAGAGCGGCGGGAGGGGAGGTCCCCCTCTGCCGCTGCCGATAAAAGTGATTGCGTGGCGTACCTGCCGCAGAGACCACTTTTATCTTGTAGCGCAGGGTTTCTCAACTCCAGTCCTCAAGGCGCCCCAACAGGTCATGTTTTCAGGCTTTCCATTATTTTGCACAGGGGATGTAATCAGTTTCACTGCCTTAGTAATTACCACAGCTGTTTCATCTGAGGGAAATCCTGAAAACATGACCTGTTGGTGCGCCTTGAGGACTGGAGTTGAGAAACACTGTTGTAGCGGACTGCCCGCTGAAGAAGAGGATACTGGGGTTATGGTAGCTAGCTGCTACCATAACAACGGTTTTCCTCTTCAAACAGCCAACGTAAAACGACGGCCGGCGGTCCATAAGTGGTTAATAAATCACAAAAGTTGGGAACCAAATACCGAACCCCATTGAAATCCATGGGACCTGAACTGTAAAAATAAAAAGTGTTCATTTTGAAGGCTCATATGCAAGTAATTGGGCATAAAATGGTTATGGGGTCCCGGTACTGCCCTGGAGGACATGTACTGTATCAATGAATAAAAGTTTGTAAAAAACGTAATTTCTTAAATGAGCAGTGATTTACTGCTATTTTAATATAGTGCCTGGTGGGGGCCCTTAGTCTATCTCTAAAGTGGCACATCTGAACTGTGTAAAGAAGCTGTTGCAGCAATAATTGCATTTATAAAGCCAAAAAAATTACATACAGTCTGTATGATGAGGCCACAATGTAGTGCACAGGGAACAAGGTTAGAGATGTTTTAGATCAATTCCGGTGTCTCTTCTGCAGGCTTTGCATAGAAGTAACACGTACAGAAAAATTGGTCTTTGGGTGTCAGAGGTGTCTTCACACCGTAACCCTATAGAGGTACTCTTGATGAAAGCAAGAATTGGCCTTGCTGTCAAAAATGTAAATGATATGCACCTGTCAAATAAGTGTGGAAAAATTGGTCTTTGGGTGTCGGTGGTGCCTTCACACAGTAACCCTATAGAGGTACTTTTGATGAAAACAAGAATTGGCCTTTCTGTCAAAAATTTTAATGATATGTACCTGTCAAACAGGTGTGGAAAATATGGTCTTTTGGTGTTAATTGTGCCCATGAAACCTACACCAAAAAAATTATTCTAGATTAAATCAACACCCACAATGCTAGGCAGCCTAGAAGTCTTGCAGAGATTCCACATCCCAAAAACACTTAATCTGCTACATCGGCATCAGGGGCTTGATAGCTGCTGATAATCCAGGATTCATTTTGATAAATGTCAGACGATCCACAGAGTCTGTGGACAGAGGCATTCTATTATCAGTAACCAAACCTCCAGCAGCACTGAATGCCTATTCAGAAAGCACGCTCAATGCAGGGCAGCCCAGCAGCTCAGTTGCATACTGGGCAAGTTCTGGCCAGTGGTCTATTCTCATGACCCAGTAACCCAGTAAATTGTCACTGGAAAGCTCTCCATATATGTTCTCGCCCCTAGATAATTGTCCAGCATATGATGCAGACGCTGCCAATGGGATGTGAACGCCCTGGGTGGCGAGGACTAAAACAATTGTTAAATGCATCACTTAGGTGGCCCCCTTCTCCACCGCTCCTCTCTTGACCAACAAAAGCCTCAAAACTACATTTTCTATGACACTGTAACCTACCAGAGCCAGGAAAAGCGTTAGATAGATTCCTCTTTAACCACTTCAGCCCCGGAAGTATTTATTCCCTTAATGACCAGGCCATTTTTTGCGATACGGCACTGCATCACTTTAACTGACAATTGCACGGTCGTGCAACTTTGTACCCAAACAAAATTGATGTCCTTTTTTCCCCACAAATAGAGATTTCTTTTGGTGGTAATTTATCACCTCTGCGGTTTTTATTTTTTGCACTATAAACAAAAAAATAGAGAAAATCATATAAAAAAAACCTATATTTTTTACTTTCTGATATAATACATATCACCAAAAAATTTTAAAAAAAAATGTATTCATCAGCTTAGGCCTATATGTATTCTTCTACACATTTTTGGAAAAAAAATCCCAATAAGCGAATATTGATTTGCGCAAAAGTTATAGTGTCTACAAAATAGAGGATATATTTAGGGACTTTAATTTTTTTATTGTTTTTACTGGTAATGGCGGCAATCTGAGATTTTTAGCGGACAAATCTGACCCTAAGTGACACTTTTTAGGGACCAGTGACACCAATACATTGATCAGTGCTAAAAAAAAATGCACTGATTAATGTATAAATGACACTAGGGGTTAACACTAGGGGGCGATCACGAGGTTAACTGTGTTCCCTGGGTGTGTTCTAACTGTGTGGGGGATTGTCTTACTGGGACAACACAGAGATCACTGTTCCTGATCATTAGAAACAACAAATCTCCATGTTGTCCCCTGTCAGAACAGGGATCTCCGTTAATTACATAGGCAGCTATGCATACCTGAAATCGAAGCCCCCGAAGTGGCACTTACCTGAAATCGAAGCCCCCGAAGTCCTCCTCGTTCCCCTCTGCCACCATGTCCCCTCGGAGCTTCTTCCTGGTATCGCTGCTCCGGCGCTGTGATTGGCCGGAGCGGCGATGACGTCACGAGCATGCACGCGGGCAGACATTCGCCCATTGAGAAAACCGCCATGTCCCATTCATTATGCAGGGACGCTCAGTGCGCCTGCGCCGTTGTCTACGGCGCGCATGCGCCGTAGAAATCGGTGCAGTGTTATCTGTAAATATCTCCTTAACCATGTAGGTTAAGGAGATATTTCATGCACCTACAGGTAAGCCTTAAACTAGGCTTACCTGTAGGTGCAAGTTGTCAAAGTGGGTTTACAAGACTTTAAAACTTTTTAAAAGCACTCACATTTCACAAGTGTATGCCTCACACTAGGGAACAAAAGCATGATGATTGTATATAATAATTGGCTCCGGCTGCAGTCTCAAAAAAGCCGTTAGCACCAACACATAAACACCCAATGTTGTCAGAGTCCTAGCCCTGCCCTTCTAGTTTCATTATTCAACGTCCCCACAGAGCAGTAGGATGCATGACAGCACCACATTGACTTTATACTAGCCCATATTATAAAAATTATCAATTACATCTCAGATTATATATGGCATAATAACCAATATTTCAGCACCCAATGTCAATTATCTACATAGTAACTAATATGTCCATCTTATGTTTCTAAATAGTGTGCATTATTTGCCTCAGTTCTCTGTTGTAACATTCCCCTTTCATGTCTGTGCGAGAATCATTTTATCAAATTCAGCCCGAGTGAAGACATGGAGACAACTTAAAGGAGTTGTAAAGGCAGAAGGTTTTTTATCTTAATGCATTCTATGCAACAGTGCGATTGGCTGCACATGTGCTAAAAAAGACCCAGACAGCTGAGCTGTGGGAAGTGGGCCGGGAGATAACAGCTCCAAAATGTGATAGAAAAGGGTGGCTGCTCTCTACTCTTCCATGATGGGTGCCTCATTGGGGTTGTGCCTCGACCTCCCTTTCCTCCTCTGCTCTATCTGGCACCCAAATTGTGTCAGTGACCTCATCATCTTCATCATCTCCCCCATCCTCATTACCACTGAAGACAGCTTGGCAATATACTGTGGCTGGGGGAACACGGCTGCCAATGTGTGTACCAGTGTTCTCCCCTCTCTGTAGGCTCATGTTCCTACCTTCCTCAACCTCAGAACCAACATCTAAATCAAGTAATGGCTGTGAATCATCAAGGAGCTGTGGAATAGCTGTGGACAAGGAGGCAGATTTAACCACTCTGGTAGCTGCAGTGGACTGTGCACTAGTCTCTGTTTGGGAGGCGGAGGATGAGGATGGTTTAGTAAGCCAGTCCACCACCTCCTCTGCATGCTGTGGCTGAATAGCACAGGCAAAATCACTAAACAGAGGAAATTATGCCCTGCCTGAGGACTCTCCACATCCACCTTTGCCTGTGAACACTAGGGATGAGCTTCGAGTTCGAGTCGAACTCATGTTCGACTCGAACATTGCCTGTTCGCCCGTTCGCCGAACAGCGAACAAATTGGGGTGTTCGCGGCAAATTCGAAAAATCTATGGGAGAAATCTAAAGTGCTAATTATAAAGGCTAATATGCAAGTTATTGTCCTAAAAAGTGTTTGGGGACCCGGGTCCTGCCCCAGGGGACATGTATCAATGCAAAAAGAAGTTTTAAAAACGGCCGTTTTTTCGGGAGCAGTGATTTTAATAATGCTTAAAATGAAAAAATAAAAGTGAAATATTCCTTTAAATTTCGTACCTGGGGGGTGTGTATGATATGCATGTAAAGTGGCGCATGTTTCCCGTGCTTAGAACTGTCCCTGCAAAAAATGTCATTTTTGAAAGAAAAAAATGCATTTAAAACTGACTCGCGGCTATTAATGAATTGTCGGCTCCCGGCAATACATACAAAAGTCATTGATAAAAAAAAAAAAAAAGCGTGGGGGTTCCCCAGAATTCAATTACCAGGCCCTTCAGGTCTGGAATGGATATTAAGGGGAACCCCGCCGCAAATAAAAAAAAATTGACGTGGGGTTCCCCCAAATATCCATTCCAGGCCCTTCAGATCTGGCATGGATTTTAAGGGGAACTCCACCCCAAATTAAAAAAAAAATGGCGTGGAGTCCCCCTAAAAATCCATACCAGACCCCTTATCCGAGCACGTAACCTGGCCGGCCGCAGGGGAAAAGGGGGGGACGAGAGAGCGGCCCCCCCTCCCTCCTGAACCGTACCAGGCCACATGCCCTCAACATGGGGAGGATGTCCCCATGTTGATGGGGACAAGGGCCTCATCCCCACAACCCTTGCCCGGTGGTTGTGGGGGTCTGCGGGCGGGGGGCTTATCGGAATCTGGAAGACCCCTTTCACAAAGAGGACCCCCAGATCCCGCCCCCCCCCCTATGTGAATTGGTAAGGGGTACATTGTACCCCTACCATTTCACAAAGAAAGCGTAAAAAATTGTTTAAAAAAACACACAAACACGTTGAAAAAGTCCTTTATTAAAAAAAAAAAAAAAAAAAAACCCATTCCAGCGGTGAAATCCAGTGTCCCGCGGCGATCCCGATGTCCAGCGCTGTCCGTCATTGGTTGTGCCTGAGCGGACCTGATGGGGAACTCCCTCTCAGTATTTTAAATGTATAGACCCGCCCCTTCTAAAGTTCCCCATCAGGTCCGCTCAGCGGACCAGATGCGGAACATGAGAAGGGGCGGGTCTATACATGTATTACCAAAGTGAGAGCAGTTCCCCATCAGGTCCGCCTCCTCGGTATGTCGGACCCGCCTACGTCATTGGCTTGAGCGGGGAACTTCCTTCACTGTGTAATTTAAATTTACATAGTGAAGGAAGTTCCCCGCTCAAGCCAATGACGTAGGCGGGTCCGACATACCGAGGGGGCGGACCTGATGGGGAACTGCTCTCACTTTGGTAATACATGTATAGACCCGCCCCTTCTCATGTTCTGCATCTCGCCCGCTGAGCGGACCTGATGGGGAACATTAGAAGGGGCGGGTCTATACATTTAAAATACTGAGAGGGAGTTCCCCATCAGGTCCGCTCAGGCACAACCAATGAAGGACAGCGCTGGACATCGGGATCGCCGCGGGACACTGGATTTCACCGCTGGAATGTTTCTTTATTTATTTTTTTAAATAAAGGACTTTTTCAAGGTGTTTGTGTGTTTTTTTAAACATTTTTTTACGCTTTCTTCGTGAAATGGTAGGGGTACAATGTACCCCTTACCAATTCACATAGGGGGGGCCGGGATCTGGGGGTCCCCTTTGTTAAAGGGGTCTTCCAGATTCCGATAAGCCCCCCGCCCGCAGACCCCCACAACCACCGGGCAAGGGTTGTGGGGATGAGGCCCTTGTCCCCATCAACATGGGGACATCCTCCCCATGTTGAGGGCATGTGGCTTGGTACGGTTCAGGAGGGAGGGGGGGCCGCTCTCTCGTCCCCCCCTTTTCCCCTGCGGCCGGCCAGGTTGCGTGCTCGGATAAGGGGTCTGGTATGGATTTTTAGGGGGACTCCACGCCATTTTTTTTTTTAAACTTGGGGTGGAGTTCCCCTTAAAATCCATGCCAGATCTGAAGGGCCTGGTAATTGAATTCTGGGGAACCCCCACGCTTTTTTTTTTTTTTTTTATCAATGACTTTTGTATGTATTGCCGGGAGCCGACAATTCATTAATAGCCGCGAGTCAGTTTTAAATGCATTTTTTTCTTTCAAAAATGACATTTTTTGCAGGGACAGTTCTAAGCACGGGAAACATGCGCCACTTCACATGCACATCATACACACCCCCCAGGTACGAAATTTAAAGGAATATTTCACTTTTATTTTTTCATTTTAAGCATTATTAAAATCACTGCTCCCGAAAAAACGGCCGTTTTTAAAACTTCTTTTTGCATTGATACATGTCCCCTGGGGCAGGACCCAGGTCCCCAAACACTTTTTAGGACAATAACTTGCATATAAGCCTTTATAATTAACACTTTAGATTTCGAACGTTCGAGTCCATTGTATTTAATAGGGTTCTAAAGTTTACACGAACATTTTGTCTGTTCGCAGGTTCTGGTGCGAACCGAACAGGGGGGTGTTCGGCTCATCCCTGGTGAACACATACACTGCCTGCCCCCTCACAGTGCCATGGGAACTTCTGTCTCTCCTTGTTGGCCTTTCAGACATGATGGGGGTGATTATTAACAAAATGTAAGAAAGATATTCAAAATGTATACGTGGATGCACTTTAATTAAAGATAAGTGGTGTTTGGTGCACTTTAACCTACTCACTACACAGATACACTCCACTGACACACTCCATTGACACAGTGTAGTAAAACTGCACTGATGCACAGCAATATACTGTGTTAAACGTGCAGTAACGCACAGAAATATACTGCGTTAAACGTGCAGTAACACAGTGAAATATACTGTGTTAAATGTGCAGTAACACACAGAAATATACTGCATTAATCATGCAGTAACGCACAGAAATATGCTGTGTTAAACACGCAGTAACGCACAGAAATATACTGTGCTAAATGTGCAGTAACGCACATAAATATACTGCCTTAAATGGATTTTAACACACTAAAATATACTGCGTTAAACGTGCAGGAATACACTCAAATATACTGCGTTAAACATGCAGTAACGCACAGAAATATACTGTATCAAATATGCATTAACGCACTGAAATATACTGCGTTAAACGTGCAATAATGCACTGAAATATACTGTGTTAAACGTGCAGTAATGCACTGAAGTATACTGCGTTAAATGTGCAGTAACGTACCAAAATATACTGCATTAAACGTGCACTAATGCGCTGAATTATACTGCGTTAAACATACAGTAATGCACAGAAATATACTGCGTTAAATGTGCAGTAACACACTGAAATATACTGAGTTAAACGGCACGTAACACACTGAAATATACTGCGTTAAATGTGCAGTAACGCACTGAACTATACTGCAGTAAACCTGCCCTAACAAAATAAACTGACACTAATGTAAAAATTAATGGTCACTACACTCACACTGACTGAACTATCACTAGATTCACACTAAACTGATATTCTAAACTGACACTAGAATCATAATAGCACATTATAGCACACTAACTCTCTAGTATCACTGAACAGAGCCCTGTTCTATTTCTCTCCATGCCAATATCACACTACAAATGGCCACTATTGAAAGAATATGTTTATAGTGTGGGCAATGAGCCATGACTGGATAGAGTAAGCATTACTTTCTCCAATCATGTCTCTGACAGTGTTCTGTGCGAAGGTTGGGCAAAGCTTTCATTGCTTCAGCAAATCAGGGCTTCCAATGCACTGTGCAGTGGCGCAGTCCATTGTGGTCATTCGGCAGGCTGAAAAAACGGTCGAACGCCCTGATAATTCTGGTTTTCATCGAATAGGTGAACAGCCAATGTTCGTCCCAAACTCATGCTCTTTCACCCATCCCTACTACTCACATAGAAAAATGTTGTCCACGCTGCCTGTTCTGTAGTTGCTGCACTGATGATGTGCTTCTAATCATAGGCATGCACAGGGGACGTGTCAGGTGTGCCTGGGCACATCCTAATTACTATGTGCAGTGCTGCTGGCTTCCCTCCTCTCCTCTCCCCCTGGCTGCTGGGGGGGGGATGTTTCAGGATGAAGAGGGGGCAAATGGGCTAGTAAATAGGTATTTACTGGTCACTCTAAATGAACACACTCGCTCACTGTGTCCATTCATAACTGAAGCATAGTAACATTTTACTATGCTTCAGCTTGTGAATGATCAGAAAGCCACTTAGCACAGAGCACTTTGCATTCAATCACTGCCATGTGCAGCTAAGTCTGCATAGAATGGCATGTGTGTTTGAACTTTAGGTTGCACACCCTAATGCAGTAGGCTGCGCACACCTATGCTTAACAATCCCCCAAAAAAATATTTTATTTTGGTAATCCTGCCAACTTCAATGTTGAATGCATGCAACCTAAATCTTTATTCAGCAACCTCTCACATTTTTGCACTGCAAACCAGAACATGACTGTATTTTGTATTCTGAGCACATCATAAGAAGTTTACTCATATTAGGTATAAATATATGAACATTTTGGGTTCATGATGGCTAGAGTTGAGAAATGCATTCAAGCATTATTTATTCAGCAAATATCATGTAAAGATCTGTGTTTACAAAATAAGTATAACTACGTTTTTTAACAGACCATAAAATCGTAACACCACTCAATGGTTCTAAATGTCAAAAGAAAAAAAAAACATCATTCTAGTGTTTGTCATAACTGTGTAAAACTAGAAAGAAAAGCTGGAAATGATTTTAAAAAGTAGCTACATTTTAGCAATTGTATTTAATTTATTTTTTATATATACAAGGGAGTAGTTCCATTTAGGAATCAATGGATTTATGAACTGGATACATTGGTTCCATAGGATCTGAATATGAACGTTGATATTTCTTTGTTGCCAACAGCTGAAAATATCTGTGTTTCATTCAACTCACCAGGGATGTCCACTTGCCCCTTTTCTCTTCACATTAGTGATTGAGCCACTTGCAGTGGCGATCCAGCAAACCATTTCTGTCTCTGGATTCCAGAGAGGTTAGAGAAAAGACAAAATATCCCTATATGTTGATGACACACTGCTATTTTAGGGGACACTGACAATTCTTTATACTGCCTTATGTCCATTACAACATTTGGCAGTTTTTACAGGTTTATTATCAAGTGGGTGTTATAAATGCAACTGACCCCAATCAGGCCATTCTTCTAACACGTGCCGCTACATATCACCTGCTGGCTCAGCTGGAGTTTGGTGGGCTCCAAGACACCTTGCAAAGCCCTACAGTAGTGCTAATGTACAAACTGTAGAATGAGATGAACAAGGTGATGAAGTATGATGGAATTTCTAAATACACACCTACAGTATATGGGGGGGGGGGGGGCTAGGCTTATGGATCTGTTAGACTCAGCTACAGACAAGAAAGGACTAGTTTCCTCTCTTTATAAACTATTTCTGGATGGACTCCTAGGTAATCCTCCTTTACCTGGCAAAAAGGGATAGGGAAAGGATATTGGGCACTTTGCGGGGAAACTTGGCAGGCCGTCCTAGCACAGGTCCTAATGGTGTCTCTTTCACCTACGCAAAGATTGTCCGAGCTATTTGTCATACATAGGGTGTATTGAACCTAACAAAAGCTATTTCAGTGGAACCACAGGGAGAGTCCAGATTGTCCTAGATACAAAGAATGGCCAGCAAATCTCCACATGCTTTGGAGATGCCCCAGTCTAGTGCACTACTGGTATCTTGTTATAAATACCATTAACTGGGCATTCCAGATAAATATGCATAATGACCTCCTAACATGTGCATTAGGGTTTTTGTATGAGGAAGCCTTTACTCTGCAAGTTAGGACTTCCATTACTGATTCATTATTCTTGGCACGTAAATGTATCATATTAAAATGGCTTTTTCTCTCCCACTTTGTTTGAGTATTGGAGTGTGCAGGTTAACTCTGCTCTGGATCGACAAATTTTACAACAACGGGGGGGGGGGGTTACCCCACATAAATTGAAAGCAGAAATAAACTGCATCTGAACCTTACAAACCAAAAATGCCAGTTAATTTATTTTTAATATTGAAAGCAAACTCATCCATCCATCCATCCATATCTCCATGTTTTTTTTTGCTTAGAAACCACTTTGAAAAACATTTCTGGCCATGGCCATCTTGGGTAAGGGCAGATGATTCCTGAAGCATTTACTTCGAGGAATCCATCTGCCCTTAGCTCAGGCATTCAGGCAGGTGGGTATACTAAGCTAAGAAAACCCCTCCTCCCCTCCTGAAGACTCCTGGGATGTATGCCATTATCTACCTAGGCATGGAAACCAAGAATTAACCAAAGAAATGTAAAAAAAAAAGTTGAAAACAAGTATCTTGTGAAACAAAAAAAAAAAAGAAAATAAGTAAATAAGATATGCAGTACTTTCCTATCTATTTACTAATGCTAGCAGCATAAGGATTAAAAAATAATTGTGCTGATTGAGAATGAAGTGCCAATTGCAGGGAAGAAAAAAAAGTTCTAGCAAAAATGCGAACACCATTAGGCTCGGTTTACACTTGTGCGACTTGTCATGCGACTTGGGACTGCCAAGTCGCATGACAAGTCGTACCCCATGATTTCCAATAAGTACCGTTCATATCTGTGCGATTTCAAGTTGCAGCGACTTCAAAGTAGTCCCTGCACTACTTTAGTCCCACTTTGATGCGACTTGAGGTCCATAGACCTCAAGAATACACAGGCATTGCTTCAAGTCACATCAAAATTGTGGCAAAAAAATGCGGCAAAAAATTGCGCAAAAATCGCGTGACTTTGGGGTTGCAATAGTGGAAACAGAGCCTAAAAGTCTGTGGGACACGAACATGAAAAATCGAATTCCTAATTTTAAAGGCTTATATGCAAGTCGTTGCCATAAAAAGTGTATGGGGACCTGGGTACTGCCCTAGGGGACATGTATCAATGCAAAAAAAAAGGTTTTAAAGGAGCACTGATTTTAATGATGCTTAAAGTGAAACAATAACATTTTTATATTCCTTTAAATATCGTGCTTGGGGGTCCCCTTAGTCTGCCTGTAAAGTGCCGCATCTAAGCGATGTATAGAATATGCTGCAGCAATAATGACATTTCTAAAGTAAAAAAATGTATTTAAACTTTCTTGCGGCTGTAATGTATCACAGACTCCCCGCAATATAGATGAAAAATAAATGAAAAAACTGCGTAGGGTCCAATCCCAATCCATATCAGGCCCTTTGGGTCTGGTATGAATTTTAGGGGAACTCCACGCCAATTTTTTTTAAATTGATAGGTGGGAAGAGCGAGCGGCCCCTGCTCCTCCTGAACCTTACCAGGCCATATGCCCTTAACATGGGGGAGTGGGTGCTTTGGGGCAGGGGGCTCTTCAGCCCCAACCCCTAAGTACCTTGTCCCCATGTTGATGGGGACAAGGGCCTCTTCCCGACAACCCTTGGCTGTGGTTGTTGGGGTCTGCAGGCGGTGGGCTTATTGGAATCTGGAAGCCCCCTTTAATAAGGGGGGCCCCAGATCCCGCCCCCCCATGTGAATAGGTATCGGGCCCATCCTACCCCTACCCATTCACCAAAAAAGTGTAAAAATGTAAAAACCACAAGAGACAGTTTTTGACAAATCTTTTATAAAAAGAAAAAAAAAGTGTCCCGCAATGTACATCCACCGTCCTGCAGGATGGAAAAAGCAGAGCCCCCCTGCCCCAAACCACCCCCTTTAGGTGGTGGAATGACATCAGTCAGGAGTTATGTTTCTTGATTTGTTCTGTGATATTTGGTGGTTATTTTGTGTGAGTGTAGAATAGTGATGTTACCCTCTGAATTTTGGGAATGACATTTTGATTTCTGATGTTGGTACACATTTTTGGGGGTCAAATTATGATCATTTGGAAATACTAAACAACACACAAAATTGTGACTCATGAATGGTATTGTTTGTGGTTTGTAAAGACACCTGTGGGTGTTTTGGTTTAGATTTTTGTGAGATAGAGAGCAACAAGTGAGACAGACAGAGAAAAATATATTTGACCAAAACATGTAAACATTACACATTACTAGCATTCTTAAAAAAATATATGAAGAAGAATCAACATATAAACCCAGCAAGGACAATTTATTTTATAGAAATAAACCCTTCATCTTCGACATGTGCATTCATTTTCATCCGAATGCATTTTCGTCCGAATTTCAGGTATTTTTGTTATCGTTTTAACAAACTAAAACAAAAGCGCAGAATCCAAAAACCGAAAGATCCGACATAAACAAATGCTTTATTTTCGTTTTCGTTGCAACAGTTCGATAAAGATAGGAGATTCGACATGACGCTGACAATAACAATCTGTGTCTATCGAACTTGTGGTCGAATGTTCCTAACCTTAAGGCTCCATGTACACAGAAGCTCAAAAACGTTTTTAAAGCAGCAGAAAAAGCTAGCTTTTATCTGCGTTTTTTTACTAGCTTTTATTAGCGTTTTTCAGTGTAGCGTTTTTTTTTTCTTTAATGGACCAAAAAACGCTAAAAAACGCTCACGGCCTGCATTTTTGAGTGTTTTTCTGCGTTTTGCGTTTTTTTCTGCCGAAAAACGGCACTTTGAATGCGAATTTCTTGCGTTCAGAAAAAAGCCCATTAACTCCACTGCTCATTAATGCTAAAAAAACGTTATGTGTACATGAACACATAGGCTAACATAGAGTGCAGTTAATGGGCTTTTTAAAAAAACGCCAAAACGCCAATAAACTGCAGTTTATCAGCTTCTGTGTACATGGAGCCTAACTCTATCAGTCCAAGATTATTCTACATAGAGAGAAAAGACTCGACATAGAGATGAAAGATTCGACATTATAAGAGAGAAAAGATTTGACATAGAGAGAAAAGATCTCTGCTGGAATTGGGTGGGGAAAGTAAAATAAAAATAATGATGATGATGATGAATGTTATTGGCTGATTGTAACCAAAGAGGAGGATCAGTAAAATAGCTAGAACTAACTTGACAATTCATCATGAAAGACGAAAATTTGACAAAGCATCGAAAAACATTAGGGCTGTTACTGATTAAAAATTTTGTGTTTGATTAATCGTTTTGTTTTTTTATCGATTAATCGACTAATTTCACATACAGATCCAACATACAGATCCAACTACTTTTAGCTGATCTCCTTGCAGGCTGATTCCCAGTGCAGCTACCAATCACTGGAAAAATGGATAGCAGGATACAAAAAACACACAAAGAGAGAGCTCAATGGGAATAGCATTAAAACTTTTATAGTCTTCAAGTAGGTAACAAAATAAATATTGTACTGGAGATAAAATCTAAAAAAATCGAAAAAAGCGAGGAATACCTAACGGTAGCAAAAGCAGTCATAAAAACATGTAGCTAAGTATGATACTGGTATGAAAATGTGTACAATGATACCACTGCTGAATCCAGATGAGGAGGGGTTAACATCAGTCCGTCGGCATGTAAATGCATCCGCCCATAGGCTATAGAAAAATTCTAATGTTGGTTGATTAGTAATAATAATAATTTTAAAATATAATTATTACTAGTCATACAACATTAGAATTCCACTATAGCTAGCTTGTAGGCGGAACATTCGACCGAAAATGTAAGATTGCGGCGTCGTACAGTTTCACTGCTCCATCAAATTTTCTTTGAACATTCGACAGACATCATAAGCCTTCAATGACAGATTCGACCTTAACCCCCCTGGCGATTTTCCTGAGTCTGGCTCAGGGTAAAATTTCAGCACCAAAAGTGTTAACCCCGAGCCAGACTCGGGATTGCATTGCCCCCTGGATCCTGCGATGCTCCCCGCTGTGTGATCGAGCTGTCTCCTTGCTCGATTCACACACCGCCGAGTGCCGCCGAGCTCCGTTCCCTGCAACGTTACGACGCACGGGGACAGAGATCGGCGCCAAATTCAAAAAAGTTTAAACACAGTATACAGATTACAGTACTGTATAAAATAATTACACACCCCTTTTGTCCCTAGTGGTCTGCCCAGTGTCCTGCATGCACTTTTATATAATAAAAACTGTTCTTTCTGCCTGGAATTTGGAGATTGTCCATAGCAACCAAAAAGTGTTCCTTTATGTCAAAAGTGGTTTTAGACGAGCTAGAAAACAGCGATAATAAATTAGAATCACTCGCAGAATTGAGCGATAGCGATTTGTGGGGAAATTCATCATCAAACACTAAAAGTAATGACAGCGACAATTCTGCAACTGAGCAAATTTCAGTGTTTTTGATTTGATTACATTAGTGAATAATTTTTATTATTATTATATTATTATTTGTTATAATTATTTATAGTTATTTATTATATTATATGTAGCGGGTATATACTTTTAAAACTGGTGAAGACACCAGTAATGCATAGTTCCCTGTGGCCCAGCAGGTGGCGCTGTCACTTTGGGCCAAGGTTGAACCATCGCTGCAGTGCCGTACCCTTTGTGACCTCTCGCAGCAGTTGTACGACGGGGCGGGGAACCCGCCGTGCTTGCTGGGAGAGGGTATAAAGGGGGCGGACATCTTCGCCACGAGGTTCGAGTCCCAGGCACCTTCAGCCTGAGGGCTGCTGTTCGCGGTCGGTGTCCAGGCGGCCTAGGCTTGGACACCTGGAGTTCGTGTTCCATCCCAGACACCTTCAGTCTGGGGTGAGGTACTCAGCTGGAGGCCTGGGGCCCAGTACCTTCCGCTGGGTCCCGCGAGGGAGGGATTGTCCTAGGAGGCCCCGGGAGTGGGGCACCCGAATCCAGAGGCGTAAGGGACCGGAGGAGGGACTCATCCGAAGACCTGGTGCAGCAGATTGCCAGTGCTGGGTGAACCTCTGGAGACCGCCTGGAGGGATATCTTTCCCGAACAGGGGCCTAGTTCAGAGAGGAAGGTGGTTCATGTTCAATGACCGGTGGCAGCGGTCCAACTATTCAACTCAGGTCAGTGGCAGAGACCTGCTATTAGGCCTGTGGCAGGGGCCTCAACGGTTCATCCGGTCGGTGGCAGCGACCAAAACTCACGGTCGATGGCAGAGACCATGCGCCAGGCCTATTCGCTAGCAAAGGAATAGGTGAGCTCAGTTGTACCTGGGCCTCCTCGTACCCACACCCCTGTCTGTCTGTTACTGAAGGTTCAACTGATTGTGTTCACCCTGAAAGTAGAGAAATAAAGGAGTGTTGGACTTTCGATTGGTGTGGGGCTCTATGTTATTGGCAGACACATCTCCACGGAACAGCTGGAGGCTTTGTATGCAGTGAACAGACCCGGAGGTAATTCAAGTAACTCTGCTCAACCCTCATACACATATGAGGGGAGAGCTTGGCGTAGTGTTCCTGCACTCTCCTCTCCCAGGTACTCCTAGACACAAGCCAATCAAACGAGAAAACCCGAGAGGGAGAGTGAGGCTCCGCTACTTATAATTCATGATTTTGTGTTTAAAACGTTATCATACCCGGGATGTCTACTAGACTCTTGTTTGAACAGATTTAAGTGAGTTATTCCAAAGAATTACAGGCCTACAATATAAAACGCCAAATTTCCATGCAAAATAATGGTACCGCTTTCAGCACCTAAAATCTGAAAGAATCATACCGCCTGGCAGGTTAATTAATTCAGATTTTTGGACGAATGCAATTTCTAACGAAAAATAAAATAAATAAAAACGGGAGTAACTAAATAAATTTATTTTTCGGACAAAAACGAAATTCCGAAACAAAATATTTCAGTGTGCACTGTCTAGTTCATCTCAATATATATATATATATATATATATATATATATATATATATACTTTTTTGCCACGCGGGAATTACTATAAATTTACTATAGCGCTCTGTAAAAAAATTATAGGAGTTAAATTGTGACTATTCTGCATGTCTGAGAATGCGCACTTGTGCTGGTACATAGGTGTAGAAATCTCTTCTAGGACTTTAAATGATATTTCAGTTTATACATCCATTTTTTCAGCAGTTTAAAAGCAGATTATCTTTAAATAATATACCACATATTTAGGAACCATTTAGGCTATCATATCATGCTGTAAACATGCTGTAAACATTATTTCCATGTGCAATTCCCGTGTTTCGATCACGACTACTGATTTTTAGACATGTGCATTCGTTTTCGTCCGAATGCATTTTCGTCCGAATTTCAGCTATTTTCGTTATTGTTTTAACAAACGAAAACGAAAGCACAGAATCCGAAAACCGAAAGATCCGACATAAACAAATGCTTTATTTTCGTTTTCGTTGCTACAACAGTTCGATATAGATAGGAGATTCGACGTGACGCTGACAATAACAATCTGTGTCCATCGAACCTGTGGTTGAATGTGCCTAACCTTAACTCTATTAGTCCAAGATTATTCTACATAGGAGAGAAAAGATTCGACATTATAGAGAGAAAAGATTCGACATAGGAGAGAAAGATACGACATAGGAGAGAAAAGATTTGACATAGGAGAGAAAAGATTCGACATAGGAGAGAAAAGATTTGACACAGGAGAGAAAAGATTTGTTATTATAGAGAGAAAAGATTCGACATAGAGAGAAAAGATCACTGCTGGAATTGGGTGGGGGAAGCAAAATAAAAATAAAGTTGATGATGAATGTTATTGGCTGATTGTAACCAAAGAGGAGGAGCAGTAAAATAGCTAGAATGACAAAGATTCAACAAAGCATCGAAAGTTAGAAGATTCGACGGTGCAGCAAAACTGTACGACGCTGCAATCGTACATTTCCGGTCAAATGCATCCTCCCATAGGCTATAGAAGAATTCTAATGTTGGTTGACTAGTAATAGTAATGAATAAATATAATTATTACTAGTCATACAACATTAGAATTCTTCTATAGCTTGTGGGCGGAACATTCGACCGGAAATGTATGATTGCAGCGTCGTACAGTTTCACTGCTCCGTCGAATCTTCTTTGAACATTCGACAGAAACCATAAGCCTTCAATGACAGATTCGACCTTAATTAATTCAGATTTTCGGACGAATGCAATTTCTAACGAAAAACGAAATAAATAAAAATGAATTTCGGGAGTAACTAAATAAATTTATTTTTCGGACGAAAACGAAATTCCGAAACGAAATATTTCAGTGTGCACATGTCTACTGATTTTTAGACAGTCTCTGTTGTCTGTGACCTATAGCGAATTTGATTTTGTGACTATTTTTTCCCGAGTGCTATAGTGAATTCCTTTCCGCACTTTCTAAATGTTTTAGACATTTTGCGACCATTTGTTTGTGCATTTGCAAATTCGCGCTATAGTAAAAAAAAAACAATGTGTATACATGTGAGCTAACTGGAACACATAGCTGGCTGATATATAAAGCTGTCATACACTGTTACAGGGCACACTTTAGTTGAGCTCTACTTTTAAATCTGGGTAGGACAGTGGTAATATTCCTTGAATATTTTTAGTAAGTTTAATGTAGAACTATATTGTTCCCCTCTTCTCTCAACTGAGTAGTGAGGAAAGCATAGCACTGCATATACTTGGAATTTGGTTGCTGCTCATTGATACTATTTTATGGGAATGTAAAGCTACTGTAAAGCTACTGCATATTTAGTGTTTCATTTTCTTTTTCTTGTTTTTGTATATATACAAAACCTTTAACAAAACATTTAACCCAAAAGTGAACCTCCGCTTTTCGGAACCCTCCCCCCCTCCGTTGTCACATTTGGCACCTTTCAAGCCTCGTACACACGATCGGTTTTACTGATGAAAACCGTCCGATGGATTGTTTTCATCAGACAAACCGATCGTGTATGGGACCCATCGGTCTTTTTTCCATCGGTTTTAAAAAATAGAACTTGTTTTAAATTTTTCCGATGGATCAAAAACCGATGGAAAATTCCGATCGTCTGTGGGCAAGTCCATCGGTTAAAAAACCCACGCATGCTCAGACTGAATTAGGAGATGGGAGCGCTCGTTCTGGTAAAACTAGCGTTCCTAATGGAGAGAGCACATTCGTCATTCTGCAATTTATTGCCTCGTTTAATGCAGCACATTGTTTTTTTGCTTTAGAATGGTGTTTAAAATGTAGTTTTTGCAGCAGATCTTTATCACGAGTTCTGACAAACTTATGTCTTTCTTCTTTCTTGTGATCTTCTGAATAATTTGTTTTATTCTTAAAGGCCGACATCACAAATTACACAAAACCTTTTTTTTTGTGTTATTTATTTGTTGTGCATTTTTTGGTGTGTCAATTTCTCACAACAACATTTATTTTTTTACTTTTCCTCATGGAGGTTGGTGACCCTTGTTATTAATTACACATTGTATTTATGAAATGTTATTGCTACTCATAATAAAAACACATCAGGCAAGTATGTTGGCTGAAATCAAATCTCCATTTATTCTGGCAAAAAAGCAAACAAAAAACGAAGGGCAACAATTCAGAAATTAGCAGAAAATATGAAGTCATTGGACCCCAAAGGCAGACATGACTATGATGAACAATAAGATAAACAACAGCATGAAATCAGAAGCATCAGCCAAAGACATACATCATCCCAAGCTGTGGTACTCCATCAAACTGCAACTTCTGGAAGAGCAGCACGAGGCCAGAGAATCACCTCCTGCTCTTCCCTGTAGCCTTCCCTCCACGCTTCCCTGCAGTGTTCTCTCCACGGCCCCGTCCACGCACCCTTGCAGGCTGGGCCACTGTGGTGGTAATGTGGCAGGAGGAGGAGGAGAAGGAGGAGAAGGATTGGCCTGATGAGAGATATTGGTGGCCTCAGTCAGCTGCCCCCTCACCCCCATGTTTACGGCCATGTAGATAATGTGCTCACAGAAGGCAGGTTGTCCCGCCTCCATTTGGAGCACCTTATCTGCAAGATAATAAAATAAAAAATGCAGCGCCTATATAATGTATAGAACCCAGAGATATATATAAATCTGGGCGTGTGTGAATTCCAAATACCACAAATAAAGGGAGTAACCCTAAAAAGTTGTAATATACAGCAACAAATAAAAAGTGCAATTACATATATAACGTCCTGTGAGGTGATATAACTGACAATAAAGTCCAGTATGATGCACAATAAATGAACAAAAAAACAAAAACAAAAAAACAATCAATCAAAATTCGATGTATCCATGGCGACTTCAAGTTCATATAAATATATACATTTATATAGCAGCAACACCCAGGAACGTGATTCCAACACCAGGAGTGGGGAAAAAAATGGGTACTCTTACCCCTATGTGTGGACACACACACCAGCGGTGGTGGGTCAGACAAGCAAAAGGTGCGGATAAAAAATCCTCTGGAACCGTCCTCACAGTGCGATAAGTGCAGGAACACCGGATCTCCAGCTGGATATCTGTAAAATCCTTTTCTTGGAGTACATCACGGGACACGTGTCCCGTGATGTACTCCAAGAAAAGGATTTTACAGATATCCAGCTGGAGATCCGGTGTTCCTGCACTTATCGCACTGTGAGGACGGTTCCAGAGGATTTTTTATCCGCACCTTTTGCTTGTCTGACCCACCACCGCTGGTGTGTGTGTCCACACATAGGGGTAAGAGTACCCATTTTTTTCCCCACTCCTGGTGTTGGAATCACGTTCCTGGGTGTTGCTGCTATATAAATGTATATATTTATATGAACTTGAAGTCGCCATGGATACATCGAATTTTGATTGATTGTTTTTTTGTTTTTGTTTTTTTGTTCATTTATTGTGCATCATACTGGACTTTATTGTCAGTTATATCACCTCACAGGACGTTATATATGTAATTGCACTTTTTATTTGTTGCTGTATATTACAACTTTTTAGGGTTACTCCCTTTATTTGTGGTATTTGGAATTCACACACGCCCAGATTTATATATATCTCTGGGTTCTATACATTATATAGGCGCTGCATTTTTTATTTTATTATCTACTTTGCGATTTGTCTATTTGCTGATGCTAGCAGCCATTCATTTATTTGTTCACTCAGTAGCGCATACTTTGTTTATTTTTTACATTTATCTGCAAGATAGCTACTAAACCCCTCCGCAGGGTTGAGGGGGGCCCTCATGATGGCAGCAGCCTCACGGATCATCTTTAGTGACTCCTCCTCCACCTGTGTCATCCGCCGATGTTTTGGCGGTCTGACGTGGAGGGGAGCCACTTGTGAGACTGTGCTGCCACTAGGCCTGGGGACCTGCTGAGTCCCACTTGGCCCTGCCTCTTCCTGGCTGACACTCACCTCTGCCTCCTCCTGCCTGCCACATTCCTGAGCCTCTTCCTCCTGGCTGGCCTCATCCTGTGTTGGAAAAAAGCACATAGTTAGATTTTTTGTGGAATCTATCACACACATTTTGGATATCATGACTGATGCCTTTTTTTTTGGGGGGGGGGGGATGTTATCATTTTGGGAGAATAAATCAATTTCATCACAATATTACTTTGAGGGCAATAATTATGTTCCAAAATACTATACCTGGCTGAAGATGCGAAGATCAGGCTCTTCAAGCTCAGGTGGCTCCTCCTCCCCCTCTGCAGGGGTGGAGGGGAGGGTGGAAGGAACGCTGGAGGGAAGGGTGGAAGGAAGGGTTGAGGGAAGGCTGGAAATTGATTCCCTGGCCTCAATCTGGTCATCCAGAAATTGCAGATGTTTGTAGTACCACAGCTTGGGCTGTACTACATCCTCTGCTGCTGCTCCTGATCTCTTCGAAGCGCGCACTTCTTTGTATTTTTTTTTATATGAATTGCGCAGGTTGTTTATCTTATTATTCATCATAGTGTAGTCTGCATCTGGGATCCAGGGCTTTATATCCTCTGCTAATTTTTGAATTGTTGCCCGACGTACATCACTCTTGTGGTACGCTGGATGTTTCAGTTCCCACAGGTTGCGTAATTGTTTATATTTGTCAATAAAAACCAACATGATCTCTGGCTCCCTTAACTTATTCATTTTGGAGTGTCTGCAAGTAAAAAACACAGAAAAAAAACATGAGAGGTCAAATGACATTCTACTCAACTTCTCACAATATTGGCCTATACAATCATGAACAATTATAGGCCACTGCAGGCCCCAGTTCCCTTCTTACCTTAGTTGTGTTCTTTACCGCACTTCCGGTCGTCCTTACTCCGCGCATCCCTAATAACTTCTTTCCCCTTTTTATACCTTGCGCATGCGTGTAACTCCGCCCTCGTAGCCCGCCCATGACGGTCTTTTCCTGCATTTCCCCGCCCCTTAACGTTCAGCGCACAGTGTGAGACGGCGACATGTCGCAGACACAGGTGGATTCTTTATTTGAAATTACCGACGAGGAAAGCCCGTAGGCGGCAACGTCCCGATCCAGGACTAAAAGATACAAGGCGACTAATGTGTCATTTGCTGAGATGGCGGAGATGGTGGACATTCTGCGGAGGAAGGATTACGATGGGAAGCATGGGCCATACGACACCCCTAATCTCCGGAAGTCGCAAATAATGGACAAAGTGACAAGGACTCTCTATGAGAAATTTGGGGTCAGGAGATCCAAGGAGCAGCTCCGTAAAAGGTGGTCTGACCTGAAGCTGAGGGAGCCGGAGCAGTATAGGAAGCTTAAAAAAAGCATTGAAAAAAGTAAGCTTTTATTTTTACTGTCTTCTTTCACATTGTAATATGTATTCTTCCATGTTATGCTCCATGTGCTTGGCTTGACTGGTTTCACATTTTCAAATGACAACTTTTATGTTAAGTTGAGGGTCCACTTATTTGGTAAATGTGTCGTTAAAAAAACTTGATCGTCTTCCCCCAAACATGCTTGCCACATATCCACGTAAACTACATGTGGGCATGCCTCATTTTAATTAAACAATGTGTATCTACACATTGTTGGCTAGATGATGTGTTATAAGTAAAGTAGAATGTGAATGAAAGGCTAAACAGGATTCTGGGTAAAGGAGATGACACTCCAGCAGTTGTGTACTCAGCTTTTTGTTCTAGAGCAATATACTATAGTCTGGGCCACATGACAACATTTTTAACGGGGTCACACACAGGTGGTCCAGTGGATACCTTGGTGGTTATCCAAGTGTATTTTTGAGTGCCCTAAAAAAAAACATGCTGCTTTGTAGAGTTCGCAAGATCTCATATGTTCACCTTGTAACTCTGGCCCAAATATCAATTGTACCACACTTCAAAACAATGTCTAGATTTTCGGGCCTAAAATCTCTGTGTGCTAAAGGATACATTATTTTTGCCATTCCCATAGGGGAGAGGAGACTGGGAGGACACCAATCTGAGGAGACGAGGAAGCACAGACCACAGACACTCCCCGAAGATCACAAACCACACCAGGATCAGCATGTTCAGGAAGCGGAGGTGGAGGAAGGGGAGGTGGAGGAAGGAGAGGTGGAGTTTATCACCACAACAGGTCAGTGTCTGTCACCACAACTTCCAGGTAAATACAGATGTAGGCCTGCATATTTCTAAATTTCTCTTTTTTTGTAGGGGCTGAACGTGGTGGTGTGTCAGGAACTCCAAATCCTCCATTCTCGAGTGCTAGTGCCAAAATAATAATTCAAGAAATAATGGAATGTAGTAGCGAAATGGACATTATGAGAACTCGAATGAATGTGATTGAGCAAAAATATAAAAATATTATAGATATTTTGGGGCGAATAGTCTGACCCCCCCCCCCCCCCCCTGTTTTAGTGTGCTTTTTTGCATACAAAATTTGCAACGGTATTTCAACCAGCCCAAATGTGAAGATGCACACAGTGACTCCACATGTGCTATCTTCCGTCACAGGATATCTATGTCCCTGTTTGGGGGGTGCAACCTCTTCCTACCAACTAAAGTAGGTGAGAGGAAGTCTTTGCACCCCAAAGCACGTCCATTGATCCCCCATGATGGCAGATAACACATGTTTACCCTAGCCATGGGATCAGGTTGAAAATACCCATTTCAGCCCCAAAAAGAAAGTGGGGTTCTTCACATTTGGGATGGATCAGGGGTGACATCACCCCATCTCATGTTTGTATTTTTCACTTTGTTATTTTTGTAATATTTTTTAAATATAGTTTGTGATTTTGACCCATGCATGTTTCTGCAAAACAATCCTCCAAAAAAAAAAAAAAAAAAAAAGATAAGATGACCAAAAACTGTCTAAATTGTAATTCTATAAAACCTCAAAAATATGTGGTGCACAGAGTAAAAAGTTTCTGGAAGTCTTAAAAAGGTGTGGCTTGTTCTTTCTATGCTCAATAGCAGTTCTGAATATGCCAAATCAATGTTTTTTAGAGTGAGAATTGAGGCTATTTACTAAGGCCAAATACACTTGACACTACTAGAACCTGGGAGACACATAAACCCAAAATACAAGAATGACAAAACAAGTTTGTAGAAAATAGAATAAAAATTTATTTCACAAAGCAAAAGGTCAGATGTGGTCTGGCATTGCGATGGCCCCCCTACCCGTGAAGTACTCAACGTATTTCTCACGTACTTCACGGGCACTTTGGGGGGCCAAGCCAGTACGGGCAGTGTTGAGGCCAGTCAGAATGGTCATCTCGGATGGACCGGCCTCAGGCCCAACTGTTGACACATATGTAGGGGAATAATGTCTTAGAAAATTGTGCATTATGCAGCAGCAGTACACAATGGAGTTCAGCTTGTATTCCGCCATATGGATAGCTGTATGAAACAGGCGGAACCGGCTGGCCATTATCCCGAAGGCATTCTTCACAACTCTCCGGGCTCTGGCCAGCCGGTAATTAAAAACCCTCCTCTCCGGGGTGAGGGTGCGTTGGGGAAATGGCCGCATCAGGTGTGGTCCCAGTCCAAAGGCTTCATCCGCGATAAAAACAAACGGTAGTCCATCCACGTTGTCTGCATCTAGAGGCAGTGCAAGACCCCCAGACTGCAGACGGTGAGCGAACTCCGTCTGCGCGAATACTCCGCCATCGGACATCCGGCCGTTCTTCCCCACGTCCACATACAGGAACTCGTACCGTGCCGACACCACCGCCATTAACACAATACTATTGAAACCTTTATAGTTAAAATAGTATGACCCCGAACGGGGTGGCGGCACTATGTGGACGTGCTTGCCATCAATTGCCCCTCCACAGTTGGGGAAGTCCCACCACTGGGCAAATTGATCAGCCACAGTCAGCCATTCCTGTGGTGTGCAAGGAAACTGTGGAGTCAAACAAAAAGAAGACATTAGTACGTTTTCAGGTTACAGTGCAAACAGATTACACAAAAAGACATTGTTGACCAACATCAGGCTACCATGATTAGTGAAGGGAGTATTTCATAGCCAAAAATAAGGCCCACTTAGCAGATGCCTCACCCCCGCTGAGTGGACATTAGAAAATATTCTAAGGGGGGGTGTTTGAGGTGATTTTGGGGGCTCAAAATAAAAGCTCTACCACTCTGCTGATCTGGATTGAGAATTAAAAAAGTTTTTCACATTTTGGGGGGGGGGGGTTGTAAAACTACGAGGGCAATGACCCAAAAAAAAAATAGGAAAAAAGAAGGCTAGCTGGGTTTGGGCCCAGGATAGCATGCTGGAGAGGTTAGTGAAGGGAAATAGGCATGTAGGCCCCAAAAAAGGCCATTACAGGTAAAAACATGCATGGTGAAAATGGGGACATTACCAGGATATTACAAACAGGCAAATTTGGGAAGGAGGATAAAAAAAATAACATTAGCAAACAATCAAAACATATAATGAGATGTTACAGGAGCAAACTTACCTTCATATAGTCCTTCTGCAGGACCTGAATAATGGCCAAACACGTTTCAGGGATAATGATCCCGAGAGCCTGGGGGGAGATGCCTGTTGTGAACTTGAGGTCCTGCAAGCTTCTCCCAGTCGCCAGGTATCTCAACGTGGCAATAAGCCTCTGCTCGGCAGTGATGGCCTGGCGCATCACAGTGTCCTGCCTCATGATATAGGGGGACAGCAAATCCAACAGACGGTGAAAAACGGGGTCCGTCATCCTGAGATAATTCCTGAAATCATCAGGATTATTCTCATGGATTTCCCGCAGCAGAGACATATGAGAGAATTGGTCCCGCTGGAGCAACCAATTCTTGGTCCATGAACTCCTCCTCACCCTGTTCACGGACTGAACTCGGGTTACAGTGTTAACCGCAACACCAAGTCCATAGCCAGCACGAGCTCGAGAACGAGAACGCACTTCAAACATGGTCTTAAACCGGTCGCCTGGTCAGAACGAACTCAAACAGAACGCACCGTGGAACAGCAGGGCCTGAGAAGAACGACCTGAAAAACAGTAAAACGAACAGCCAAGAAGGCACTGCAAAGCAGTAACGACCTGACTGCACGCACTGAATAACAAATACGAACCCACAAGCACAAACTGAACACCAGGAAACGATCTGCAAAGCACGGAGACTGAAAAGCGCGAATTGGCTCTCACCAAACTTTTACTAACACGCGGTAACACAAAATCAGCAAAGGCAGCCCAAGGGGTGGCGCCATTAAATTTGTTCTTCCCTTTTATAGCGCCGTCGTACGTGTTGTACGTGCCCTCGTTTTGTTGCCGTCGGTTTTTGGACTGATGGTGTGTGGCCAAGACTGATGAAAAACAGTTTCATCGGATTTCCGATGGACAAATCCATCGGACGAAAATCCATAGGATATCCGATCGTGTGTACAGGGCTTCAGGGGGGAGGGGGTGCAGATACCTGTATAAAACTGGTATTTGCACCACTTCCGGGAATAGACTCCCGCGGGAGTCCCGCCCCTTCGCCTCACCCCCCCCGTTGTGTTCTGGGAAACACAGCTCACAGAACACAGCGGGGACCAGTGAGGACAGCGCAGCGCGACTCGCGCATGCGCCGTAGGGAACCGGGCAGTGAAGCCGCATCGCTTCACTTCCCGATTCCCTCACTGAGGATGGCGGCGGGGGAAGCCGAGCGGTATCTCGGCTTTGGCTGCCGACGTCGCGGGCGACCTGAACAGGTAAGTGTCCATTTGTTAAAAGTCAGCAGCTGCAGTATTTGTAGCTGCTGGCTTTTAAAAAAAAAACATTTCAGGTGAACCTCCGCTTTAAGCTTTAGCAAATAATAGTTCATATTTGGATTAGATGTTAAGATTCTATATGACTAATGGCAAGGAGAGAGAATCCCTATGTTTCCATATTCTTGCTATAGAGAGCATGGCTGTTATTAGTACATGTGTGGAAAATGACTAAAATTCATAGGGTCAAGACTAAATTCCCACTCCTAAAAGGGCCAGTGATGGTTCTGGTGTGCAAGAAATGTAACTGGCTGAGTGAAGGAGTAGAAATAATTCTTCCCAAAAGACGGATAGTTTATTATCACAGTCTCACCATATATGTCGCAGAGAGACAATATGACTACAGTCCCCCCATCAGAGTGGAGATTTTTGTGAAAGCATTGCAGCTAGCCATTGGGGGATATACTATGTTTCCCTGAAAATAAGACTGGGTCTTCTAATAATTTTGGCTACAAAAAACACACTAGGCCTTTTTTTCAGGGGGTGTCTTATTTATTTACAAAATAGTTCCTGTGTCCCTTGTCTTCTCTCCCCCTCCCCTCCCCTCCCCCTGTCAGTATTATGAAATTCTGTAATCCCAAAAATAAACCTTAGTTAAAGTCCTTGTAATCCATTCTGTAAATAGACTTTATAATGTGCAGTGTGTCTCCTTGTGTAACTTTAGTGTGGAAAATACCTTATTTACAACGCCGCTGGGCGTTCACATGACCCAGGTGAGAGGAGAGGAGAAGAGCTCCGGCGGGTCACGTGAGTGCCCAGCGGTGCTATAAATAAGGTATTTTCCACAAAAAAGTTACACAAGGAGACACACTGCACATTATATAATCTTTTTAGAGAACGGATTACATGAATTTACAAGGACTTTACCTAGGGCTTATTTTCAGGGTAGGGCGTATATTGCAGCCATTTCAGTAACTTACTCTAGGTCTTTTTTTGGGATAGGGTTTATTTTCAAGGGAAAAACTGTAGTACCCTCTGTGGAGGTTTGGTTGTGCTGAATCCCAGTGGAATATGCATCTACAGTACTGTATAATCTTGAAAGGGCCATTGTAAGGCATAGTTCTACTGTAGAATGGTGAGGGTAAACTCAAACTGTCTTCTATTGTTCTATAGTCAGTAGCTTAACTGATACATTTAAATTAGAGAGGAGTCAAAAAATAATTGTAAAACCCTTCAGTTTGGAGTAACTGACACTTTTTTGGACAATGTGTCGGCATGTAAATGTGAAGAAAGAGTAATAAAAGCATGTAAAAGATAATGAAATTCATATACTAAATGCTATCATTACAGGAATAAACTGCATATAGTTACCAGAATATACAATTTTTCACTACAGTGGTCCTTTAAAAACACATGTATTAATGAATACATATTTTAAATAATTGCTGAATTTAATTCCTGCTGGAGTTCAGCTTCAAGTAAAATAAATGGTAATTAAAAATATCATGGTATAATACCTTGTTTTATTTTCAATTAGTTATTATTTTGTTTGTTATTGGTGATTGAATTGAAATAGAGAAATGTTAGAATTTTCAACAGGAACAGCAAACTAGATTTGTGATATATACATGGTTGAATGTATTGATCTTAAAATAAACCAATGGAACATAAAGTAGAATCCATTTCAAGAAAAAGTGAACCCGTTAGACTCCTCAGGCATTCAATTAAACTATTATTTTATCTACCTTAATTGATGCACCTAACACTATCATGCATAATTGAACTGTAATTGCATGTTAATGAATGTTAGTTCATTTGCAGAATAAAACCTGAGAAATTAACGTAGACCTGTACATTAGTACACAATTATCCTGTTAGTGATAACTCTAAGTCAGTGTATAGTTTAATATTATTTGAGTCTAAAATAATCCATAATTATTTATTTTTAGGTGTATTTATAGCACCTCAATCAATATACAGTAGTATACTGATATATTTATTTAAATATATTTGTATCACATGCTTGCAATTGTCAAATTTATCAACAATTGAGTTTGTTATTTTGCTCAGGTTCATTTTCTGTCTGCTGCATTAGAATACCATACAATGGAACAATAAAAGAAGACAGATATACATTGCTGAATACCCCTCTGACACTAGACCTGAATTGCTCCATTGAGTTAAATGCTAATTATTATTTTATAGTTTTGGATATATAGGGAAGTTATAGAATCCTCATCCTTCTCTTACTACTGCCTGGGATTCATTTAGAGAAATTTAAGCTCCATTCACACTGGGCTTAAAAAAAAAACATCTGTTCACTTGGGAGTAAAAAACGCTCGTATAGAGCATTTTTTGTACAAAGTTTAGAAGAGTTTAGGAGAGTTTTACGTTTTTTCTGCCTCCAAACTCCAATCAGAAACGCGATCCAGAAGGTTTTTTTTTCTGCCTCTAAACATTAAACTCAAAATATGCCTCATAATGTGCATGGACACATAGAATAACATTGAGCTGCTTCTACAGGCAGAACACAAAACTCCTGAAGAATCACCATTTTTTTAAGCCAGTTTGCATGGAGCCTTACCTTCAAATCTGTAACAAGGACAAAGGCAGAAATAAAAATCTGACAGGGGTTCAAGTCTTCCCCTACTCTACTACAAAATATATTTCTCTATGTGGTTTTATTGAATATTTACCCTTAATTATTGTCTTATAAATTAATTATAAATTGTCTTATAGATTCATTGCCACCATAACAGAAAGTTAAGGAAAATCTCTCTAATGTCATCCTTGGTAGAAGTTAAAGAGGTCGTAAGCCTGCAAAAAAAAATTCCCCCCCAAAAAACCTGCAAGACAAAGGCATAATGAGCTAGTATGCATTGCATACTAGCTCATTATGAAATACCTTAGAACGATGCCCTGCAGTGCCGCCCGCACTCTGCTCCCATGGCCGTCATCTTTACCGGAGTTACTTCCGGGTTCACAGGCTTTCGGTGCTGTGATTGGCTAGAGTCGCGATGACGCCACTCACGTGCATGCGCACAGGTGCCGCCGTTCACGGTACGGGTCCTGAAGAAATGTCATGAGAGGGCTGTTCCGTCACTGTGGATGCACTGATGACGTCGGCGGCAGTGTATATAGTAAATATCTCCTAAATGGTGCAAGTTTAGGAGATATTTAATGTACCTACAGGTATAGGCTTATCTCTAGGTACAATTAAAGAGGAAGACTTTGCTTCCTCTTTAATCATGCCTGCATTGCCTGTGACACTGCAACGGGCTACCTGTTTGGAGAATTGACACATGGACCAATATTATTTCTTTTCAATCCAGCATGTGCGTACATGACCCCCATCTTTACCGGGCCATTTTTCAAATTTCAGTGCTGTGATAGTTTGTCTGACAAATTACTCAGTCATGCAACACTGTACAAAAACACATTTTATAGCCTTTTTTGAAACAGATCGTGCTTCCTTTTAGTGGTATTTAACCACTTCCTTACTGAGTCATTGTAAAATGACGTCAGCAGGAACCTTCTCTCCCTCCAAGTGGACGTCTAATGACGTCCTGGGTTTCCCGGCCATCCTGGGTTTCCCGGCAGGCCGCAATGTCCGCCGGGCACCCGCGATTGCCCGCGATCAGAGCAGGACCATGGATCTGTGTGTGTAAACACACAGATCCACGTCCTGTCAGAGGAGCGGAGACCAATGTGTGTTCCCAGTACAGAGGAACACAGATCGGTCTCCTCCCCTTGTGAGTATCCTCCCCCTACAGTTAGAATCACTCCCTAGGGAACATATTTAACCCCTTGATTGCCCCCTAGTGTTAACCACTTCCCTGCCAGTCACATTTACACAGTAATCAGTGCAGTTTTATAGCACTAATCGCTGTAGAAATGTGAATGGTCCCAAAAACGTGTCAAAAGTGTCCGATATGTCCGTCGCAATGTCACGGTCACAATAAAAAACCGCAGATCGCCGCCATTACTAGTAAAAAAATAAATAAAAAAAATGCCATAAAGCTATCCCCTATTTTGTAGATGCTATAACTTTTGCGCAAACCAATCAATATACGCTTATTGCGATTTTTTTTACCAAATATCAGCCTAAACTGAGGAAAAAATTGTTTTAAAAAAAAAAAATGATTGTGATATTTATTAAATCAAAAAGTAAAAAATATTGTGTTTTTTTCAAAATTGTCGCTCTTCTTTTGTTTATAGCGCAAAAAATAAAAACCACAGAGGTGATCAAATACCACCAAACAAAAGCTCTATTTGTGGGGGAAACAAAACATAAAGATTTAATTTGGGTACAGTGTTGCATGACCGCGCAATTGTCATTCAAATTGTGACAGCGCTGAAAACTAAAAATTGGTCTGGGCAGGAAGGGGGTGAAAATGCCCTGTATTGAAGTGGTTAATAACTGATTTATAAACAAAAAAAACCTTTGAAAAATAGTATGTTTCCCTTACTTTCTGAAAGGCAGCAGGACCAGAAGGGTTGCCATGCCATATACTGAGGGTATGTGCAGACCAGTTGGCAGCTGTTATTACTGATATGTAGGGATGAGCTTCGTGTTCGAGTCGAACATACGTTCGACTCGAACATCGGCTGTTCAATCGTTCGACGAAGATCGAACGATTTGGGCCATTCGCGCCAAATTCGAGTGACGCGAACGGCTCACAATGCACTACGCCATCGCAGTGTCATCCAGGCGCTGTGATTGGCCAAGCATGCACTGTGACCCCGCATGCTTGGCCAATCACAGCGCCGGCAGCGAGGAGAGCAATGATTGGCCACAGGCAGGATGCCTGTGGCCAATTATTGCTGAGGGGGTTTAGTACACGCCCCACACTATAAAAGGTGTAGTGTGTTCCGGAGTAGGGAAAGAGGAGCATAGGCAGGGACAGTGTCATTATTTTTCCTTTACATAATCCTGGATTCCTTGTGTTTAGGGACAGATAAGGATAGGTAGGGAGAGTGTCAGTGACAGTGTGCTATTCTGTGCTAATCCTTGTTTGTAGGGACAGAGAGGTACAGTGAGGGAAAGTGTCAGTGTGGTATTATGTTCTAAACCAATCTTGCTGAACCATATTTTCAATCCTTGAGTTTAGGGACAGAGAGGTACAGTGAGGGAAAGTGTCAGTGTGCTATTTTGTGCTAAATCTTGTTTGTAGGGACAGAGAGGTACAGTGAGGGAAAGTGTCAGTGTGCTATTTTGTGCTAAATCTTGTTTGTAGGGACAGAGAGGTACAGTGAGGGAAAGTGTCAGTGTGCTATTCTGTTCTAAACCAATTTTGCTGTTCCATATTTTCAATCCTTGAGTTGAGGGACAGAGAGGTACAGTGAGTGAAACTGACAGTGTGCTATTCTGTTCTAAACCAATTTTGCTGTTCCATATTTTCAATCCTTGAGTTGAGGGACAGAGAGGTACAGTGAGTGAAACTGACAGTGTGCTGTTCTGTTCTAAACCAAATTTGCTGTTCCATATTTTCAATCCTTGAGTTGAGGGACAGAGAGGTACAGTGAGGGAAAGTGTCAGTGTGCTATTCTGTTCTAAAACTATTTTGCTGAACCATATTTTCAATCCTTGAGTTGAGGGACAGAGAGGTACAGTGAGTGAAACTGACAGTGTGCTGTTCTGTTCTAAACCAAATTTGCTGTTCCATATTTTCAATCCTTGAGTTGAGGGACAGAGAGGTACAGTGAGGGAAAGTGTCAGTGTGCTATTCTGTTCTAAAACTATTTTGCTGAACCATATTTTCAATCCTTGAGTTGAGGCACAGAGAGGTACAGTGAGTGAAACTGACAGTGTGCTGTTCTGTTCTAAACCAAATTTGCTGTTCCATATTTTCAATCCTTGAGTTGAGGGACAGAGAGGTACAGTGAGGGAAAGTGTCAGTGTGCCATTCTGTTCTAAAACTATTTTGCTGAACCATATTTTCAATCCTTGAGTTGAGGGACAGAGAGGTACAGTGAGTGAAACTGACAGTGTGCTATTCTGTTCTAAACCAATTTTGCTGTTCCATATTTTCAATCCTTGAGTTGAGGGACAGAGAGGTACAGTGAGTGAAACTGACAGTGTGCTGTTCTGTTCTAAACCACATTTGCTGTTCCATATTTTCAATCCTTGAGTTGAGGGACAGAGAGGTACAGTGAGGGAAAGTGTCAGTGTGCTATTCTGTTCTAAAACTATTTTGCTGAACCATATTTTCAATCCTTGAGTTGAGGGACAGAGAGGTACAGTGAGTGAAACTGACAGTGTGCTGTTCTGTTCTAAACCAAATTTGCTGTTCCATATTTTCAATCCTTGAGTTGAGGGAGAGAGAGGTACAGTGAGGGAAAGTGTCAGTGTGCTATTCTGTTCTAAAACTATTTTGCTGAACCATATTTTCAATCCTTGAGTTGAGGGACAGAGAGGTACAGTGAGTGAAACTGACAGTGTGCTATTCTGTTCTAAACCAATTTTGCTGTTCCATATTTTCAATCCTTGAGTTGAGGGACAGAGAGGTACAGTGAGTGAAACTGACAGTGTGCTGTTCTGTTCTAAACCAAATTTGCTGTTCCATATTTTCAATCCTTGAGTTGAGGGACAGAGAGGTACAGTGAGGGAAAGGGTCAGTGTGTGCTATTCTGTTCTAAAACTATTTTGCTGAACCATATTTTCAATCCTTGAGTTGAGGGACAGAGAGGTACAGTGAGTGAAACTGACAGTGTGCTATTCTGTTCTAAACCAATTTTGCTGTTCCATATTTTCAATCCTTGAGTTGAGGGACAGAGAGGTACAGTGAGTGAAACTGACAGTGTGCTGTTCTGTTCTAAACCAAATTTGCTGTTCCATATTTTCAATCCTTGAGTTGAGGGACAGAGAGGTACAGTGAGGGAAAGTGTCAGTGTGCTATTCTGTTCTAAAACTATTTTGCTGAACCATATTTTCAATCCTTGAGTTGAGGGACAGAGAGGTACAGTGAGTGAAACTGACAGTGTGCTGTTCTGTTCTAAACCAAATTTGCTGTTCCATATTTTCAATCCTTGAGTTGAGGGACAGAGAGGTACAGTGAGGGAAAGTGTCAGTGTGCTATTCTGTTCTAAAACTATTTTGCTGAACCATATTTTCAATCCTTGAGTTGAGGGACAGAGAGGTACAGTGAGTGAAACTGACAGTGTGCTGTTCTGTTCTAAACCAAATTTGCTGTTCCATATTTTCAATCCTTGAGTTGAGGGACAGAGAGGTACAGTGAGGGAAAGTGTCAGTGTGCTATTCTGTTCTAAAACTATTTTGCTGAACCATATTTTCAATCCTTGAGTTGAGGGACAGAGAGGTACAGTGAGTGAAACTGACAGTGTGCTATTCTGTTCTAAACCAATTTTGCTGTTCCATATTTTCAATCCTTGAGTTGAGGGACAGAGAGGTACAGTGAGTGAAACTGACAGTGTGCTATTCTGTTCTAAACCAATTTTGCTGTTCCATATTTTCAATCCTTGAGTTGAGGGACAGAGAGGTACAGTGAGTGAAACTGACAGTGTGCTGTTCTGTTCTAAACCAAATTTGCTGTTCCATATTTTCAATCCTTGAGTTGAGGGACAGAGAGGTACAGTGAGGGAAAGTGTCAGTGTGCTATTCTGTTCTAAAACTATTTTGCTGAACCATATTTTCAATCCTTGTGTTTAGGGACAGAGAAGGATAGGCAGGGGACAGTGTCAGTGTCATTGTTGCTAAGCCTCCTGCACAGTATACACCTGAAGGTAGCCCTTATTGCTGTTTTTCCCATCTCCCTGCAGGCCATCCATTAAAATGTCTGGAAGGCAACCAAGGAGAGGCAGACAGTCAGGAGGCAAAAAAAGAGGGCAAGCAGGCTCTGTGTCTGGGGGCAACAGTGCTGGTCGTGTACGCGGTGCATTGTCATCAGCACACGGCCATGGGACACGCTTGTCCTTGTTTTCGGCAGCTGGACATGTTGAGCCACATCATGCCGAAGACTTGGTAGAGTGGATGACCAAGCCCACCTCATCCTCTCTCACCCAGGCTCAGGGTACTGGCAAAGCAGCTGCCAAAGCGTCCTCTTCTCTGGTATAATTGTCTTCATTAGTCAATCCTTCCCTAGACCCACCATGCCCTCCTCCTGAGGAGTCCCCCGAACTGTTTGAGCACAGTGTTGGGTACATGCTCCAGGAGAATGCCCAGCGTTTGGAAGGATCTGATGATGATACCCAGCTAGAGGAAGGCAGCAGCGTGAGAGCAGAGAGAGGGGATGCTCAAGAAGGACACCAATCTGGCAGTCATGCTCCAGCAGCTGCAGCATATTGCCAGATTGGCTCCAGTGATGAGGAGGGAGGGGATGATGAGGTCACTGACTCCACGTGGGTGCCTAATAGGAGAGAGGAGGAGGAGGAGGATGAGGAGGAGGCACATCTCCAACGAGGCAGGATGCCCTTGAGTGGCCAGCGTATGGGCAGTACACCGACGGAATCACACCGCAGAGCTCCACCTGTGCAGGGCGCTGCCTCTGCCCGTCATGCAAAAAGTTCTTTGGTGTGGGCCTTTTTTGAGGCGAGTGCATCAGATCGCACAGCTGCTGTTTGCAACATATGTCTCAAGCGTATATCGCGTGGCCAAAACATCAGCCGCTTGGGCACCACATGCTTGATCAGACATATGTTGACCTGCCATGCAGCTCGTTGGCAAGCCTACCTTAAAGACCCACACCAAAGAACAAAGCTGACCTCTTCTTGCACCGCATCAGCTGGGATCTCCAACCCCACTATACCTTCACTCCTCTCTGAAACCTGCTCTGAGAGGAATGAAGGTGTAGAATTAGGTGTGTCACAGGCAAGTACTTGCGGGCACTCTGCTAGCAGTACACCAACGTCCGATTCTAGCAGGCAAATTTCCCTGCCCCAGCTGCTGGACCGTCGAAAGAAGTTCACTCCCAGCCATCCACATGCCCAGCGGTTGAATGCTAGCTTGGCTAAATTGCTAGTGCTTCAACTGCTGCCTTTTCAGTCGGCCCCCTTCCGTGAGTTTGTGCAATGTGCGGTTCCTCAGTGGCAGGTTCCCAAACGACACTTTTTCGCACGGAAGGCTATTCCGGCTCTCTACAGGCATGTGGAAGGCAATGTCTTGGCCTCGCTGGACAGGGCGGTCAGCGGTAAGGTGCATATTACCGCTGACTCATGGTCCAGCAGGCATGGACAGGGACGTTACCTTTCTTTCACGGACCATTGGGTCACTCTTTTGGCAGCTGGGAAGGATGCAGGACAAGGTACAGTAGTGTTGGAGGTTGTTCCACCGCCACGCCTCCAAAATGCTACTACTGGTTGTGACACACCTCTCTCCTCCACCCCCTCCTCTTCTTCTTCCTCCATGGCCTCTTCCTGTGGTTTGTCCTCGGAACCAGCGGTGCTCCGTAGGCGTTCAAGGGGCTACGCAAGTACTCAGGCAAAAAGATGCCATGCCGTGCTTGCGCTGGTGTGTTTGGGGGACAGGAGCCACACTGGGGCAGAGGTCCTGTCTGCTCTGCAGGGGCAGGCCGAGAGGTGGTTGACGCCACGCCAGCTTAAGCCAGGAATGGTGGTTTGCGACAATGGCACCAACCTCCTCTCCGCCCTCCGACAGGGACAACTGACCCATGTGCCCTGTATGGCTCACGTCCTTAACCTGGTGGTGCAGCGGTTCTTGGGCAGGTACCCGGGCTTACAGGATGTCCTGAGGCAGGCCAGGAAAGTCTGTGTGCATTTCCGCAGATCTTATAATGCCAGTGCTCGCCTGGCTGAGCTTCAAAAGGAGTTGAACCTGCCCAAGAACCGCCTTATATGTGACATGCCCACCAGGTGGAACTCAATGTTGGCCATGCTTCAGCGGCTGCACACGCAGCAGAGGGCCATCAATGAGTACCTGTGCGACTACGGCACCAGGACAGGGTCAGGGGAGCTCGGGTTTTTTTCACCACGCCAGTGGGGCATGATCAGGGATGCATGCACTGTCCTGGCACCATTTGAGGAGGCCACGAGGATGGTGAGCAGTGACAGTGCATGCATCAGTGACACTGTACCTCTTGTCCACCTGTTGGAGCACACGCTGCGTGGAATAATGGACAGGGCACTTGTGGCAGAACAGAGGCAGGAAGAGGAGGACTTCCTTGCCTCTCAAGGCCCCCTTTACCCAGACAGTGTTCCTTCTGTCCCACCCATCGCACAGGAAGAGGAGGAGGAGGAGGAGGAGGAGGAGGAGGAGGAGGAGGATTGTGTCAGCATGGAGGTGGAGGCTGGCACTCAGCATCATCAGCAGCAGTCTTTTAGGGATGATTTACAGTCCCAAGAAAACAGTGGACTTGTACGTGGCTGGGAGGAGGTGGCTGCGGATCATGTCATCCTTAGTGACCCAGAGGACTCCGGACTGAATGCCTCAGCTAACCTACGCTGCATGGCCTCCCTGATCCTGCAAAGTCTGCGGAAGGATCCTCGTATTCTTCGGATCAAGGAGAGGGACCATTACTGGCTGGCCACTCTCCTTGATCCACGGTACAAGGGTAAGGTTGCGGACCTTATGTTACCATCGCAGAGGGAGCAGAGGATGAGACAACTCCGGGAGGCCTTGCAGAAAGATCTGTGCAACGCGTTCCCAGAGACTGGGAGGTTACAAACTCCTGGTCCTGGACAACGAGTTGCTGAGGCTTCGGGCAGTCAAAGAAGGAGCGGTGGGGAAGGTGGCCGTCTGACCGATGCGTTCAGACAATTCTTTAGTCCGCAGCTCCAAAGTATGATCGGTTCCAGCAACCATCGCCAGCGTCTGATATACATGGTGCAGGAATACCTAGGGGCAAGGTCAGACTTGGACACCTTCCCCACCGAAAATCCTCTGGCTTACTGGGTCTTGAGGATGGATCACTGGCCAGAGCTTGCACAGTATGCAATTGAGCTACTGGCCTGTCCTGCATCCAGCGTTCTTTCAGAACGCACATTCAGTGCTGCTGGAGGATTTGTCACGGATCACAGGGTGCGCCTGTCCACCGACTCGGTTGATCGACTGACTTTCATCAAGATGAACCAGTCTTGGATCACCACCAGCTACCACACACCTGATGCTGATATAACAGACTAATTGATTTTAAAATGTCACATCCCTTCAAGACTGATGCTGATGCTGAGTGCTTGTGCTGTTATGTTGACTGGCTATCCTCCTCCTCCTCCTCAATGATCCGATTAATGATGATAGCTTGGAAGATAATTTTGGTTTATGGGTGCCGCCACCAGTGGCTAAGGCCCAATTTTTCAGCCCCTGTTTAACAGGGGCGTGTAATTACAATTTTTGATGCAATACTTTGCAACAGGGCTCATTGCTGTGCTCCAAGTACAGTATCTGTGAGGGGTTGCAGTGTTGTGCCACCAGTGCCTAAGGCCCAATTTTTCAGCCCCTGTTCAACAGGGGCATGCAATTATAATTATTGATCTAATAATTCACAGCAAGGCCCATTGCTGCGCCCACCAAGAGTAACTGTCAGGCCTTACAGTGTTGTGTCAACACCACCACCAAAGGCCCAATTTTTCAGCCCCTGTTCAACAGGGGCATGCAATTATAATTATTGATCTAATAATTCACAGCAGGGCCCATTGCTGCACCCACCAAGAGTAACTGTCAGGCCTTACAGTGTTGTGGCACCAGCACCACCATCAAAGGCACAATTTTTACTACCACTGTTCAACAATTATATGTTCAAGAGTAACTGTGAGTGCTTACAGTGTTGTGCCAACACCAACACCTAAGGGGCCAATTTCTGCAGAGTATATACGGCAGGTCCCTACTTTCAAACATCCAACTTACAAACGACTACTACTTGCAAACGGAAGAAGACAACAGGAAGTGAGAGGAAATCTACCCCTTGGAAGGAAAAATCTCTCCAGTAAGAATTAATATGGGAGAAAGGTGTCTCCTCTCTACTGATGCTTTATCACCAATCCTTGTTTCAATAAAAACACCACATTTCAAAAACAGTTGTCATTGGGATGCAAAGTGAGGTGAAATGTTCTGAACAGGGGCACAGACAGCAAAACAAATGTGACAGGGGTGATAACCGTTCCCTATGTTTTACAAAAAACTAAAAAAAAGGAATTTGCCATGGAGCTCCACTTAAACAATGCAGCTGTTCAAAATTATAAACAGATTCTACATAAGAACAAACCTACAGTCCCTGTCTTGTATGCACCGCCTGTATACGGCTGTTCAGAGTATATAGGTCCTTTTTTATTTTGTGTGCGGGGTTCCCCTTAATATCCATACAAGACCCAAAGGGGCTGGTAATGGGCTGGGGTAGGGGGGGGGTTGATGGGGTAGCTATGCCTTTTTTCCTAAAGATTTTCATCCATATTACCGGGACCACACATTGCATTAAAGCCGCAAGCAGTTTTAAATGACTTTTTTCCCTTTAGAAATGTTATTTTGTGCAGGGACAGTTCTAAACACGGGAAACACGTGGCACTTCACAGGCATACTTTAGACACCCCCCAGGTACAATATTTAAAGGAATATTTGACTTTTTTTTTTTTCACTTTATGCATCATTAAAATGACTGCTCCCGGAAAACGTCCGTTTTTAAAACTTCTTTTTGCATTGATACATGTCCCCTGGTGCAGAAGCCGGGTTCCCAAACTCTGTTTCGGACAATAACATGGATAGTAGTCGTTATAATTAGCACTTTAGAATCCGAACGTTCGCATCCATTGTATTTAATAGGGTTCTAATGTTCGTGCAAACTTTCGGTCCGTTTGCGGGTTCTGGTGCGAACCGAACCCGGGGGTGTTCGGCTCATCACTACTGATATGTTTAATTTTTCACTGAAGCAGGCTGCAGTACTTTTTTTTTTTTTTGTCAATTACTATTGTCCCAATACCTAAAAGATCAGTAGTAACATGCTTTAATGATTATCGTCCAGTTGCCCTAACTCCTATCATCATGAAATGTTTTTAGAGGCTTGCATTATCATACTGCATTGACACATCTTGAACACATATGTTTATAATGTTTGTTATTCATTGATTTCAGCTCAGCATTTAACACAGTAGTTCCTGACAAATTAGTGAAAAAATGTAAAGCTTTGGACCTATAGTCATTGGAGATCAGGTGTCTAATACTATTCTTTTGAATACAGGGGTACCACAGGGATGTGTGTTAAGTCTGTGGCCCTGTGTACATTGTTAGCGCACAATTGTACTCCTATACGTGCGTCTAATGATATAGTGAAATTTGTTTATGACACCACTTCAGTGGAACTTATACAAGATAATGATTTATTTAATACTCAATACTGCAAAAACTAAAGGAATAATAGTGGATTATAGGAGATCAGAAAGATCAATGATTGTCCAGTATATATATAGGTGATGAGGAGGTGGAAAGGATGGAAACTATTAAATTTTTAGTAGTGCATATTACAAGGAAGTTGTCATTGTCTCAAAATACTTTTTTTCTAGTGAAAAAAGTGCAGGAGAGGCTGTTTTTCCTTCAGAGACTGAAGCCACTCTAACAAGTATGCACCATCTGTGCTGTCTCCTTATGCATTGTCCCCCTTTGTGTGGGATTTATTAAAAAAATGCTGTAAATACCTCATGTAAGAGCTGATATCCACGATCACATTACCAGTCAGGTCCCTCCTTGCCTCCTCTGTCAGATGCAGTAAGAGGGGACGAGAATCCCCCGTTGACGTCCCTAGGGAGGGGAGGAGAAGGGGAGGAGGAGAGGAGGAGAGACTTAGCCAGTCATGTGATCGTGGATCTCGGTTCTTATATGAGGTATTTACTATTTTTTTTTAATAAATCACACACAGAAGGGGACACTGCATAAGGAGACAGTATGGATGTGCATACAGGTTTTGCAGGATGATACTCGAGCGGAGCTCCCGGTCTGTGCACCCTACGCCATGCCGCACCAGGCCACACACCCTTATTCAGCCTTTTTAAGCCGGCTATACATCAACCCTCAGATGGCTCCCATGGCAACACTGGTCTCGGATCTAGTACCCTGGACACGATGTCATGACATTACTTCCGGTTTACAGAAAACCTAAAGGCGCCAAATTTAAAAAAAAAACAGCATTTAAAACTGCCCAACTTGGTCTTTTGAATGCTTTGAAGTGAAAAGGAAGGATTTTTGGGTCTTATAGAACCCATATCCCTCCATAAAGAGTATCTGTCACTGCCTATGACTGTCAGAATTTTTTTTCTAAAGGGGCAGTGTAAAAAAAAAATGAAAGAAAATAAAGAAAAAAAAAGTAAAGCGCCCCATCCCTCCTTGTCTGCGCGTAGAAGCGAATGCATACGTAGGTCACAACCACAAATGTAAACAGTGTTCAAACCACATATGTGAGGTATCACTGCGATCATTAGAGTGAGAGCAATAATTCTAGGACAAGACCTCCTCTGCAACTATTAACTGGTAACCTGTATACATTTTTAAAATTTCGCCCATGGAGATTTTAAAGTATCGTTGTTGGTTGCTATTCCACGAGTGTGCACAATTTTAAAGCATAACATGGGGGGCTTTGTAATATGCAGGGGGGCTGAGTAGGGGGCTGTGTAATGTAATGGGGTTCAGAGGTACGGGAGCTGTGTAATATAAAGAGGTCCAGAGGTGCGGGGCAGTGTAATGTAAAGGGGTCCAGAAGTGCGGGGGCTGTGTAATGTAAAGGGGTCCAGATTATTATATTCATTTATTAGCAGGTGAATGCGGCCATCCATGCTTTCCCATACATTGAACCTGGCCCTTAAGTGGAAAAGGGTTGCTGACCCCTGACCTATGCAGTTGTGATTGTAAATCTCACAACTTAATAGATAGAACAAAAATTGAAATCCTTTGACATTTAAAACACCCCCCTTTTTATTTATTTAATCTGTGTAAAAAGTTTGCCTGGAGTTCAGCTTTTACATATTTAGAGTCAGATACAAAAAATTGTAATTAACCTTTTTCTAACAGTAAAGTACTCATGTTTATCCATTACGCATATAACACAATGTATTAGAATAAAACAATATTGTATATATTCAGTATGTTCCCAGACACTAGTTAAATACTTCAAAACTTAAAAAAATTCTTCCCTGTCTGCACACCTGATTAGGTTCCACAAATTGACCACTGCATTATCTTCCAATCCCTTCCTGATCCTACAAGAATCATATGGTTTATCTAACATGGAAATTTTCTGTTACTTGCAAATCAAACACTTTTATTTTCCCTATATTAAGGCAGGAGCGCAGTTAGACCAAATGTCATAGTTTGAGTGGATTTGTAAATGCGACCCACACACCTTATTTCCTGCTTATATTTACGATTTGTAGAAAAACCTGATTCTGAATACATACAATTGCCTATGGGAATGTGATCTTGATATGACACCTGATAGTCCAGGCATACCATCTCATCCATGACTAAATCTCAGCTCAAAATATTGGAGCCTTGGAAACAAGCTATAAACTGGTAACCTTGCTTGTACATGGTTCCTGCTAGGTTTTCAAAATACAATCCATGCATTTCTCCAGTTTGCTTTAGAGGCTGTGGGGGCCTAGGTACCGTTGACATGCTTGGTGGACCTACTCTATTGTGAATTGCTTCCGGATAGCAGTCTCTCTTATTCTTTCCACTCTTTTCTCCCTTTTGATACCACCTGACTCATAGCATCACTAAATTCTCACCCACCTATTTTGACACAGGCTAAATTCCGCCTGTTCTTATATGTAGCCACAGCAGCTAAACAAACCACAGCAAGGACATGGAACTCTAACTCCCTTAACCACTTGTCTACAGGGCACTTACATCCCCTTCCTGGCCAGGCTATGTTTCAGCTTTCAGCGTTGTCGCACTTTGAATGACAATTGCGCGGTCATGCTACACTGTACCCAAATAAACTCACCAATGACCTACTAACTGCTAAAATGACCTACTGGGAACGAGTATTACAGTTTTTAGCTGACCTCAGTCAATGGCACACAGCTTCACTATTTCCTATTAAACACTCTAAATGCCTCTCCCACTGGGAATCTTCCCAAAAACTCCTTTACAATTGGTACCTTACATCAGAAAAGCTAGCCGCCATATACGCTGATTAATCTCCACATTGTTGGTAAAAGTGTGGACATACTAACTCTTCGTCACATTTATGGTGATTTTGCCCAAAACTCACAGAATTCTGGACTTCTATCTTTCCTCCATCACAAAACTCCCAATTACACCTGACCCAAAACTAGCCTTGTTTGGAATTGGCCTAGATTCCTGGCCCCCTAATTTTTGAACATTCTTAACACATATGATTATAGCAGCCAGACTTACATTACCCAGGAATTGGAAACAATTGACACCCCCTGATGTTCTTATAACTATTCAAATTCTAAACAAACACGCGCTACTTGAATTTATGTTCCCCAAAGCAAACTTTCTTCTGGACAAATTTAACTCTCAATGATCTCCATGGACCTTTCACCCTACTTGCAACCTACGGAAACTCCAACAACCTGTAACCTGATTAATTAATCCGGTTTCTAAACTGCTCAATATACCTTACTAAAGTGTAATACAAGTTAATGTGACCTTCCCGTCTATCTACTATCTACTTAACTACTTATATAACTTACGGTGTCATCCCCTCCTTCCCTACCCAATGCCTCCCCCTCTATCATACCACTAGTTCCTTCCCTCCTCCCTAGCCTTGCATCTTCACATTCCTCCCCCCTCCTCCGTCCTTCGTCTCCCACCCTTTTTTCTTCTCCGCCACACATTCCTCCTGACCTCTTCCGTGGGCATCTGCCCACCTGTTCTCTTTCTCTCTCTCTAATTATGAATACTTATATATATCTATATGCAACTCTAAATTCTACAAACTGACATATTCAAACCTGTTCATTCATCCTTGTTGAACTAATAAAAGACATATTGAAAAAAAAAATGAAATGCCTATAACTATTTATTTTCATGGGATTGGCAATCAAGAATAAGAGTCTCAAGTGAATCTCCTTTATTGCAACTCCAAAGTCAACAAAGTATTTTTAAAATTACTTCCTTTCAATAACCTTTGAATGATAAATAAAATAAAAATTCTCGTGACAAGGAAAGAACAATTATTATATCCCTTATATTTTTCATTTTTACCGAAACCTGTCCATCAAACAAGTTACTGTAAATTCTTATTACCACCTTCCTGGTCTATCCACTAATATCTATCCAAACTAGAGCAAATGGTATAATGAGACAAAACGTGTACAATGTTTTACAGTAATAAATTACAGTAATGGAAGGAAATGTTCTAAAAATTGCAGTTTGGTATAAATAAATAATGATGCAATTTTCCATTGTCAGATATATTTTTTTCCCTTGAGAAAGATATAGATATCTGGTAAGTGATTTTTTATTGCAAAACCTCAGATGCAGTTATTTTAGTCAGTTAAATGTCACTGAAGAATTGCAGGGGTAGCATTGCTCATCTGTTAAAATTTAGGAAACCCATTGACGCTACCCTGTTTGCCTACAGTATATAGCTTGTTGTTTTCTGTGACACAAAAGCAAATTGCAAGAAGAATGTGCATAAATAATATCAAATTAGACATTAAAAGGAGAACTGGATTTCAGTGCTAAACCCCCAATGACCACCATTGCTTTTCTACTCAGATAACTGCATTCATGTGCTTTTATGCTGTACCAAAGAAGTATCAGAAAGAATTAAACATACAGATAATAGCTTGATTACAGGATAAATTATTTCCGAAGTAACGGATGATCAGTCCTAAAGTTTACTTGCTGTTAGACAAGGATCTGGAATCTCAGTGAAAATATGTGTGCTTTGATTTTAGAATTACCAATTCTACATTTCTGGCAATTGCTCTTTTTTTGTATTGAGACAGGGTTGGCCATCTTATTTTTATTCTTAGAGAAAAAAGTCCACAAAAACCTAGGCAGGTCTTTTTTTCACAGACACATCTTTATCAATGGGAGGGAGCTGAGAGAGCTGCTGCTCTTGTGCACAGCTCTGGATCTAAATTAGGATCAGGTAAGTAAAAGGGGGGGCTGGTGGGGGCCTCCTGGACACAAAGAACACATTAAGGAAAAAAAACTTGAGGCTTTAGAACCACTTTAAATTTCAGGCTTCCCATCACTTTTGCTGTTACCTATGGCAACCTGAAAGTTACAATTCCGCAAGCAATGAACTTCCAACCAATGCCAACATTGTCAACACAGTAATTCATATTGTCAGTGCTGTCAGGACAGAGTCTGCAGCGGAACTATACACAGCAGTGTGGTCATCTTTCCCAGCAAGCTCACACACCAACTTCTCTGCAGGCAACTGCTATGGCTGCTGACGTTCAATATATGCAACCAAGAATTCCCTACCACTTGTGCTGTCTAGCACTTCCACCAATACCAGTTACTTTTCCCTTTTCCAACTCTTTGTTTTGAATGTAATCATTTTAACTTTGTGGGTGTCAGGCAAAATGTCTGCTGTTCTTATATTTTTACTTTGCCCTTCCATCTTGTAGGGTGAATCTTGTAGCATGAATAAGCTTCTGCAGCATCTGTGGTCCAATCACAGGTACTCCACAATACAAGTGCATCAATCCAAATAAATTGTCTTTTTGTGAACTAGTGCAAAAACAGAACTGGAAATTCCAGAAAAAGCCTGATGCCGCGTACACACGATCGTGATTCACGGCGGTGAAAACACCGCCGTGAATCACGACATGAAAAAAAATGAAAAATGAGGGAACGGCATGTTCCCCCACACACGACCGTTTTTCCCGTCATTTTTTTCTTTGTCGAGAAAAACGACCATGTGTGGGCTCCGTGGCAGTGATTCCCTATGGGAAAACTGCCGCGGAAAAAAATGCTGGAAAAAACGATGAGAAAAATTAGAACATGTTCTAATTTTTCTCATCGTGATTAATGCCGTTTTTCCCGTCGGGAAAAACGGCAAAAAGCCCACAGACGATCGTTTTTCTCATCCAAAGGAAAAAATGTCATTTTTCCCGACGGGAAAAATGATCGTGTGTACGCGGCATTACTAATGCTTTAAAGAGCAGAAAAAAATGCATCTCTCTCTCTCTCTCTTTTGAGTCTATACCTCTTTAAATGCAAGAATGTATTTTACTCGTTATAGAAACTGCAGCTTGGCATTGCATGCTATTATTAAGCCTATGACCTAACAGAACACCCAGATCCTTCTCAACCATTGACACTCCCAGTAGTACTTCACCTAGAATAAATGATGCAGGTGTTCTTTTAGCTTTTAGTTTTTATTACAATACAGGATAAAAAATCATTAAAGTGTTACTAAACCCAGGATTCACTATATCTGGTCTCCCACAGTACACAAAACATGGAAATGCAATTATTTTAGTAAATATAAACTGCTAAATACCTTTTCTCATCAGCAGTATATAGCAGTCTTGTGACTTTTATCAGTGTCTGGTAAAGCTTGTAGAAGGAGTTTTAATTCTACTCTGACTGTCCTATGAGGCTGCAGGACCCCTGACCCTCTTAACAGTGCTGATTGTCTCTGTGCTAATCACATGGACCCTCCCAAGAAAAAAAATAAAATAACTCTCTAGCAATACATACCAAACCGAGCATGTGCAGAGTAATCCAGAGGCTCAGTACTATCAGTAAATAGATTTGGGACAGTGGAAGAAGGGTGAATCAGAGAAGACTGATACAGACTGATTTTACTGTTGTGGCTTTAGTAACACTTTAGGTTGAGTTCACACTTGAGCATGGAGCGAATCACAGCAGGGGGTCCAGTGCGTCCCCATTTTCCATTTCAGATCCTATTTCAGTCCGAATTTTGGGCTGAAGTCGGACCCGAAATGGACCAGAAAACACACAGGACTTTGGTGCAATTCGTATCCGAGCCGCTGTGGAAATGTGTGAACTGGACTCATAGAGAGCTGGTCATAATCTCCTGACATGCTAATTGGATGCAGGGAAACCCACATCCAATTTGCACTGGAGTTAACCCAGCCTTCAATACTTAAATGTTTCAGCCTTATGCTGCCTTAATCATAGCTAGCCTTAGAACAAACTAACACATAGTGGTGGCCTGCAGGGGCGCCGCCTCCCCAAGTCAGTTTAAAAGTGTCCGGGCGCCGAACACACAGCAGTCTATGAGAAGCTTCCCAGCTTGCAATCAGCTGATTTACCCGTGTTTAAGGAGTGTTTGGGGAAGAAGCGATGCGCCCGCAAACACTCCCACTATACACTCATTTATCTGTGTCTCCTATAATTTATTTTTATTGGCCGGGACAGGAGGATGACTGGGTGGTGCTTTTTTGGCACCGCAGCATCATTTCCAGTTTCCCAGCTGGTTGCAGAGAGTGACTGACTGCGACCAGCACCTGGGACCAGGATGTGAGGCGGGGAGTGGATCACTGTTGCAACGGATGGGCATGGAGCTGGCAGTCATCTTCTCTCATGTAACCGCTCATCACTAGTGTTGTCAATATGAGCCTGTTGCCATGAAGACCTTAATAATGATTGTGAAAAAGGCACATAAAGGTATTTTTACATACCAAGACCAGGCATGCTCAGAAACGAAATATATTACAATACAATACAGTACATTACATCACTTTCGAAGTTGTATTCTGTCTTACGAGAATTTTCGTAATTATAGTAACTCATTGGTTTTCGATTATAAGACTAGCATTCAGGGTGAGTATCAGACCAGCGGGATTTAGTAATGTGCATTAACCAGTTCTGGACCAGCCGCCGCAGGTTGGTACAGCTGGGCAAAGAGTCGTAACTGTACGTCGGGCGCGCCACTGCCTAGGGGGCGTGAGCGCGCACTCCCTATGCGGCGGTGACGATCAGATTTGCTTCAGAACCGATCACTCACCAGGCCCAGGACAATGATTTCTGGCCTGGACCTGGTGATCAGTCCTAGCAAATGAAATGCTTCCCCTGCCTGTGCAAGTGTAAACACAGGTAGGGGAAGTGATGTCATCTCTCCTGTCATCTCTCCTCATGGAAGTCTTTTTTTCATTCCAGAGAGAGGAGAGAAGACATCTCAGAGTAAGTGCACCAACACTAAACTGATACCAGAACACCTGGGTACACTTCTACGGAGTCAAAGGCTTTCTCTGCGTCCACTGAAGCAATTAATACATTTAGGAATAAATAGTCAATAGATATTGATATTGGTGCCCTTCCCGGGCATGAACCCTGTCTGGTCAATGTGAACCAGGTCCTCCATCACCTTAGCAAGACGGAGTGCCAGTATCTTGGCCAACAGTTTGGCATCAGCATTAATTAAAGAGATTGGCCTATAGGAGGCAAATTCTTTGGGGTCTTTACCTGGTTTGGGCACCAACACTACTATCGCCTCAGACATTGAGTCCGGAAGGGAGTCCAGGGAGGAAAACTGGACTAAAAGGAAAGTAAGCCTGGGAGCCATCAACTCCGGATAAACAGAGTAGAATTCAATTGGAATGCCATCTGGGCCAGGAGCCTTCCCATATGACTCATTGCCTCCTGCACTTCCTCAAGGGAGATGTCTTTGTCTAAATCTCTACATTTCTCCAAGTCAAGTGTAGGGAAGGTAATCTGATCTAGATAATGAGTCAGCTCAGCAGTGTCATAAGTCACTCTAGAGGTGTACAACTCACGATAAAATTGGAAGAATCTGTCACTGATTTCCATGGAGGTAGTCAGGAAACGTCCATCTGAATCTTTCAGCCTACCAATATGCGTCATCGTGTATTGTCCCTTGGCCAGCTATGCTAGAAGTCTGCCATTTTTGTCCCCAAATTCAAACACCCTTTGAGCACCATCCAGCATAGATTTTTTAGTAAGATCAATGCGAAGTAAGGATAATTCCCTCAGGGTGTGCTGCTAGGAAATATAGTTAGTTTGATCCAGTGACAACACATACGTGGTCTCCCTCATTTTAGCCTGCTCCTCCAATTGCCTGAGAGACTACATGAGTGAGTGAGTGAGTGAGTGAAAAACTTGTATAGCGCTAACAAATGCGAACTAAATCGCCTCAAGGCGCTTTGCATCCAGTAGCTTCATGATCCATCAGAAGAGGTGGGTCTTAAGTTTTTTCCTAAAGGCCCGATGGTTTTCTTCCATACGGATATCCGTGGGTAGCGAGTTCCATAGCCGTGGTCCTTGGACTGCAAATCTTCGTTCTCCCTTTGATTTGTAGCGAAATTTGGGGATGTGAAGGAGATTTTGGTTTGTTGATCGGAGACTGCGTTTGGGGGTGTAATGCTTTATCTTCTCGCATAAATATTGCGGAGCGATTCCTTGTGTGCACTTGTGGGTGAGACAGAGGGTCTTGAATGTGACCCGATCCTTTACGGTTAACCAATGAAGGGTCCTCAGTGCAGGGGTGATGGATTCCCAGTTTTTTTTTTTTACATAGATTGTTTTTTCCTCATGGCTATCCTAGTTATGTATTCCCCTCTGAGCCAGGATTTAAAAGTGTCCCAAACCACCAAGGGTCCAGCTGAGTCTATGTTTCTTAACCAAAAATTGCACAATACTTCAGGGAGAGTTTCTTGAATATCAGGGTCTATTATCCAGTAGTGCTAAAAAGAAATAAATGCGCTACCCAAAAAACACATAAATAATAACAACTCTATAGAGGGAGGTGAAGCAGCTGTGCTGGAATGTGACAAATTAAAACAAAATGGAAGGTAATAGTACAGCGCTACATATAGGCCAGTAAAAACTGGACTGTAACTTAAATGTGACCATAAATGGAAACACACAAAAAAGTGAGAAGGGGCAGGCTGAACGCCCTACCCAATATATATAAAATGTCCACAATAATAAACAAAAACAAAATTTTTTTTTAAATTTAAAAAATTAAGAGTGTCCAAAACAGTGGGTAAATAACAAGGAATGGATGTAAAACTTCTGGCACAATTCTTCACGTGGATGGTGACATTCATGTGTGCTTACCAGAAACGTTGGACCCGAATGTCATACGACAGCGGATCAATCGAGCTTGAGAGTATCTCCAATGGCTGCTCCACAGGAACGTCCCCGGATCTCTGATGGATGTAGAGGTATACCGGCTAGACGATCGGATGTCTTCAATCCTGGGTGGAACTGATGGATGCAGTACTTCTCGGGTCTCCAATACCCTCAAGGCTGGAGATCCCACCAGAAGACTGGCACTCTGGATCCCGGTATTCAACCGGACGATGGGATACGATCAAACTTAAATGGAAAATACCCCGACAAGGGTATTGTAGAAGGACCAACTGGAGAAAACTGGAAAAACTTTTCCTCACCGATTTCATACAAAGAGAAGAAAAAAATAGGGGGCTCCAATGGTGTAGGTCAAAAAAAATTGGGTTTTTAATCAGAAAAACACCAACATACAGAGATAAAAAGTGATCACAGTTCATATATTAAAAGACAACATAGGAAGCAAAATGCATAGCCCGACGCGTTTCGTTCCTAACAGGACGTCTACAGGGGCATTAACCTGCTCCCCCAAATTGCCATATATATATATAGTAAAAGTTATGGGAGTCATAATCAATGACCCACCAATGGAACAACATTTCATAAAGGTGGGCATTCTGATTGGACAAACAACAATCACATGACCAAATCATGATAGTGCTTCCCCGTGGGGGACCAATCCTAGCACAGGGAACAAGCCCTTCCTGGTTCAAATCAATAAAACCAGGAAGTGGCAGGTAGTAGCACATGGCAAACATACCATCAAAAAGTCCGCCAAATTCCAACCAATCAGCCGTGCGATGGTGTCAGTCCAATCAATGCCTCAACAAACACACAATTAGATCTCTAGCCAATGGAAACTAACATTACATAAAAATGCAAAGGGACACACGATTGGACTGGGGAATAAATGAAGATATTACCCAATCATTATGTCCAGGAAGCTGGAAATAACCAGTAACAAAATCCAGATAGATCTTAGAGCAGGAGATTGTGACTAACATCCGGCTCATGTGACCGGGAGCACACCGAAAATGCGCCCAATCACATTCTCCTTCAGACCATCACATGACCCAGAAGGTCATTTGAATAAATAGAGGGATATCATAGGATATACACAGGAGCGCGTCGTCAAGGAAAGAGCCGACGCGCAGCCTGTAATATGTGCGATCACGTAATGGAGGCGGCGCCATCAGCGCGGCAATCATGTGACCCAGCGTCACGCCCATCATGTCTGAATGACATGGAAGAAGGCTGCGCTGGCATCGCCCTCACCGCGAGCAGGCCAATGAGAGGAGGGGGAGGGAACAGAAACCATACCAATATTGCAGTGGGAGTGGCGCAGTGAGCCCGGCGATCATGTGACCGGGCATCATGTCAATAAGACATGAAGGAAGGCCACGCCGGCGTCACTCCCACAGCAACAAATCTATCAGAGGGGAAACACCTATGTTCCCAAATGGTCTGGGAGTCACCCCCAGTCGTAAAGGGCTGCGAGGGGACATCCCAAAGGCCGCGGGTATAGGATCCCATTGATCTAATGATCAAACTGGGTCAGTATAAATAGGACTGGGAATCTGAAACACACATCGCCATCTAGCGATGGCAATGTGAATTGCAGTAAAAGCCACACAATATCCTCAAGGAGAGGAAATATGAAACACACAGACATGTTAAGTTGCAATACTGAACAGTATGTATAATACATCCTCTAAAAACCACAAAATGACGCCAAAAATAGAACAAATGCAGTAATAAAAGAGAGAGAATATTAGAAAAGCGAGTCAAGCATTTAAGCTGAATTAATGAACGAGTTGACGTCCCACTCTACGTTCATTCCGAAAGGGCGTGTAGGTACGCAACTCAAAAATCCAATAGGTCTCCAAACAGGAGACACCCCGTAATCAGGATTCTCCTCTCCAGTGCGGCACAAACTGATCTATAACCAGGAATTTTGACCCTGCAGGATCACGATTCTGATATTGCAAATAATGTCTGGGGACACTGTGATTAATTTTTCCTTTCTTAATCTTCGCAATATGTTCGTTCACACGAATGGAGAAAGTTCTAATCGTGCGTCCTACATATTGTTGTTTGCAAGGACATGTTAGAAGATACACAATATATTGACTGGCGCAAGTGGTGAAATGCTTCATCTGGTAGATACGCAAGGTGACAGATGATTGAAAGGTGACGCTCTTACGTTTCCCATTGGTATTGTGTAAACACACCTTACATTTACGGCAAGGGAAGAAGCCTTTACATTCCGGAAAGAATGAGGGCTTGCTGGGGGGATCCATCACATTAGGGGCTATCTGTCCCTGGATGGATCTCGCTCCCCTGAAAATCACACCCGCCCTTTCAGGAAGGACAGGTCCCAGGAGTCTATCATTTTGAAGGACACCCCAATGTTTTTTCAAAATCTCTTTTACCTGTCTGGATTGCACCGAGTAGGTAGTAAAGAAAGACCATCTAAACTTGGTGTCCATGATCTTTTTGGGTTTTACTTGTAATAGCGAATCTCGATCAATCTGCAGGATTCGATCGATCTCGCCATCAAGTTCGGTGGGCAGGTATCCCTTTTCCAAAAATCTGCCCTTAAGAATCGAAGACTGTGCAATGAAGTCCTCCACTCTGGTACAGTTTCTCCGTAAACGGAGAAACTGACTGCGTGGGACAGATTTTAACCATTGAGTATGGTGACAACTATCGACCGGAATGTAGCCATTCCGGTCGGTAGGTTTGAAAAAAGTGGAGAACTCCAATTGTTGCTCGACCACTTTAATTTCCAAATCCAGAAAGTGTACGGAGGACAAACTTGTTTTGTAAGTCAAACGGATACCTCTGGTGTTGGAGTTAAGTAAGGACATAAAATCCTCCAGGGATCGCTGGTCGCCCTTCCATAGGAGGAGGATGTCATCTATGTAGCGAGCCCAAAGGACCAATTCAGGTCTCTTATGGGCATAGACGCCATCCTCCTCCCAATTGGCCATAAAAAGATTGGCCAAGCTTGGGGCAAATTTAGCCCCCATGGCAACTCCCCTGGTCTGCACATAAAACTGGTTCTGAAACCAGAAATAGTTATGTTGTGCAGCAAACCTGAGGAGATCCATGATAAAGTTACGTTGGATTAAGGAAAGAGTGGTACTCTGAGATAAGTAATATTCCACTGCCCCAAAGCCCAAATCGTGTGGAATACATGTGTACAGGGCGGCAACATCTGCTGTCACTAGAATCATGCCGTCCTCATACACAATGGACTCCAAAAGTCTGATAGTGTCGCCGGTGTCCTTCAAATAGGAAGGCATCTGCCTCACTAGAGGTTGTAAATATGTACATATTTTCCGATGCGCGCTGTGACCGAGTCAATTCCGCTGACTATGGGCCAGCCGGGGGGATTGACTGGGTCTTTGTGCACCTTCGGAAGACAGTAGATAGCTGGAATGCGAGGTGCTATAGGGATAAGATAACTTTTCTCCTTTTTGTCCAATATGCCCAAAGAGAAGCCCTCATCAACCAATGCGGTCAAGGCTCTCTTATATTGCATAGTGGGGTCTGACTGGATCCGACTATATGTGCTAGAGTCTCCCAGTATCCTATCCATCTCCTTAATGTAAAAATCCTTGTCCAGCACGACAATGGCACCCCCCTTGTCGGCCGGACGGATGATAATATTTTTTCTTTCACAAAGAAGTTTCAAACCTGCTCTAAATTTTGGATTGGTATGGATTTTTTTGGGCGGTAGTTTGTCCAAATCCTGCAATACAAGGCTATGGAAAACACTAATCGAAGGTGCCACAGTCCCCGGAGGATTGAATAGTGAAGGATTGGACAGTCCAGTATGTACATGTCCATCGTTCACTGGGGAGGTGTTGTTGGAGGGGAAGTTTAGAAAATGCCTCTGGATATTCAGCTTTCTAATGAATTTCTGCACGTCTATAAATGTGGAGAACCTGTTTAAAGGTCTCGGAGGGACATATTTCAGACCCTTATCGAGTACCAACTTCTCCTCATCCGATAGAGTAGCAGAGCTCAGATTGAAAACCCCAGAGCCAACTAAACTCTTTTCCTTTTTGCCCTGGACCCTCCAACCCCCTCTGGTGCCTCTCTTCCTCCCTGGCTTTCTGGGTATCCCGGTGGGGCCCTGTGAAAACCTGGATGGTAAGGGGCGCCTGGATGTCCATAATTATAATTATATGGGGATTGGTTACATTGATCCTCATCTCTATCATGATAACCATAGGGGTCACGAAAGAACTTTTCCATACGGCCATCTGGTAGGGGGGGATATCTATTGGAAGTAAGAGTGGGTGTCCTGTATCCATTCTCATAGCTCTCGCGATAAAAATCGCGATGGTCACGCCAGCCACCGGCTGGTCCCCTCGGACTTCCATATCCATTTGAATGACCCTGATAGGGACCTTTTCCCCCATTTCTAAAGCCTCCACCTCTAGTAGTAGGAGGATAACACACGTGTGGCATCTGTACCTGAGGTTTACCTCGCGGCTCAGGAATCCTAGGTGGTGAACCCCTAGGTGGCTGTAAGGAGTTTTGAGGTCGTGTCAAGGTTTCTTTTGGTTCAAAAGTAAGCCTCCTATCAACAATCAAAGTTGCAGGTTGTGAGACTTCCATCCCCAATACATCGTCCTCACCTGGCACCGATATATTAATTTTCTTTTGCCAACCGAAAACAAGATTGTTTTTGTAGTCCGTAACATCCCTGTTATACTTCTTTTGTTTTTTAATTTTTTGGTCTATTTCTTCTTTCTCAAGATGGCTCTTGAGATTTGTAGAAAGAGCAATGTATTCGGTAGAGTTCTTATTAGGAATAAGTTTTTCTTTTAGATCGTTTATCTCTTTGTCAATAGTAGACAGTTTGAGCTGTTTCCTACTGATCAAAAAAGCCAAGAGTTTGATGCCAACTTCATTGAAATATCTGAACCATGACTCAGTATCAGGATCGCCCTGCTGTGGGAATACGTGGGAAAGGGGGGTTCCTCTTAGGGGACTTTTAAGGGAACTTTACTCGAATAATAAGTTCGTAGTACGTCAATGGAAAGTACAAAGTTATTTTATTCCCACCAGGGTGGTGATAATAGGTAAGATTGTTTTACAAGAAATAAAGAATTTAGAACATGGGAGGGATGCTAACACAACAAACCATATGATACATGAAATACTAATACAATCAGGGACACCATGTGGTTACAAAAAACATAATGGTGAGAGCCGACGCGTTTCGAAAATTTGCAGTTATTTTCTTCTTCAGGGAGATGATTGTGTCAAAGAGCAGGCATGTTAGTGTGTCTAGAAATTGAAAAAATACATTAATAAACAACAAACTATACATCAAGGGGGGTAGGTGTATATTGACATTGTTCATATATTGAAATGCTGCTGACCATGTATATAAAACTTGGGGATCATAAAGTTGCATCCATGGGGAGGGGATGGAAAGACATAAAATGAGACAAAAACACCAGGGGAGAGAAACCTCTTGTTCCAGAAAGGGCCAGGTCCCACCGGCGTCCAGTGCCCAGGGATTCACCCAAAATGGTGCGTTCACACATCAACCCCAGCAGAGAGGAGGCTCCCCAGCAAGGGGCACGTGGCGCTCAAAGGTCAGAGACCAGTGTGTGGAGTCTGCACTGTGGAGCGGAGAAAAAAAAAAAAGAGTAGATAAGTATGGACAAAATATCTACAGGCGTCTGCTGTAATGAAAGAGCACTATAGGGTAAACTCTGAACCTGTGTGTCCAAAAGAAGGGACACATTGAAGTCCATAGGGTGGTGATAGCTGTACCTGTGGGCTGATCCAAAAGTGGGAGGCTTGCCGTCATGCACTGATTCCTGATGCTGAGGGATTTTTGAAGGAGCTAGGTTGATGGGTCACCTCCGTTTCAAGTATTGATCGATGGACCATTGGGGTGGAGGGAGGGGGTTGATTTACAGGGTAGATATGTACCCCCTACCGACGGTGCTCATCAATGTGGTTGGAGGAGACGGAAAAACCTTGGCCTGTATGCAAATAATGGTAAGGGATGTAATGGGTTAACAAGGGTTTGTCAGGCCTGTGTAAAAGGCCTGTACTAAAATAATGGGTACTAGGGGTAAGAACAGATAGACTTTCACCTGAGTTGCACTACCCCACTCTAAGAGGGGTGGCCGGGGTGAGAAGACATGATGTGCTTACAAATGATCACATAGTAATATAGGGTAAAATAGGTGATGGGCAATGGATGCTGATACTGGGTTGAAAATACAAGGTGGGCCAAAATGAATGCAGGCAGGTGGAGTACAGAGCAGGCACTAGGCAGCGGGAGACAGTGAAAAAATGACAGAGCAAAAAAAAAAAGGGGGTTTACAGGGATTACCTTGGACAGGATCAGGGAGACAAGCAGGCAGCACAGCAGCGTCTGTTGGAAAGCGATCAGCTGGTGATGTGGGGCCAGCTGTGAGCAATGTCTTATTTAAAGTTAGAGTGCGGGGGGGGTGGGGGTCGCGCTAGCCAATCAGGCACAGGCCTAGCAGGTGATGCACAGCCGTGCCTGATGTGCGCGCCCCTCGGGCCTTCGACGCGCGCACCCGCCCCCTATTGCCGTGCCGGTCACCATGGAGATGGGACGCAGCCATGGGAGGCATTGACAAGCGCGCGCCCGACGTCATGCTGACGTCAGGCGCACGAGGCTGGGGGCGTGGACCCGCGCCGGTGACCCGCGGCGCAGAGAGTGGTGGAACGCAGCCGAGGAAAAAACTCCGGCCAGTCCCTCCCACCTAGGAGAAGGTGCCGCCCATGCAACTGACGCATGTGACGGCCCCCCTGCGCCGAGTGGGGAGAGACGCCGGAGGGGAAGGAGGTGGCGCACAGAATGAGATGCCCAGGCACTCGGGCGCATGTGGGAGACTGCCCGATGGCAGAAGGACAAGAGGTTTATGCAAAGTGAGGCAAGTGCCAGAGGATAAAGGGCACACAACAATGCTTTACTCAGAGCAAAGGGAGAACATACAATTTTAAAAACAGAACACATTGGTTAGAACAAAAGGAACAATAAAAGCCAAAAGGGTAAGATTATGGAGTATCGAATTAAGTATATGGCAAATCTTCAAAACTGCACATATATACAAATATAGGAGAGATATAAATCTAGAATAAATAGATAAATAAAAAATGAATGAGTAAAAGACCCAAAATGAAACTAAAAGCAATAATAAAACCCAAATAACGCATGAAAACCTTGGAGAGGCTGGATGTCGATGTTGGGAGTGGGGGAATGTAGAAGGATGAGATTATGTGTCTTATTTTCTGGGATGTGTGCATAATGGGGTTTGCCCGATGGTGGTGGGTGTTGATTCCCACGCAGATTCTTGGTGTGGCTGCGTGGTGAGGGGTGGGGGACGGGAGGTGGGGGAAAGGGGGGGGAGGGACACGGGGGAGGTGAAAGGGAAAGGGAAGGTAGGAAAGGGGGGGGAAGGGGATGGTTAAGGTGAGGGGGGAAGGGGAGGGAACAGGGAAGGGGGGGGGGGAGAGGTGAGTGGTTCAATGTATGTATTCAGGTTCCCATTCAGAACCACCTGATTCGAACCCCTCCAGGAACGGTCTGTATGATATGGACCCGTTGAGTCCCGGGGGTTGGGTGGCATTAAGTCTGAAAATCCACTTTTGTTCAAGCTGTAAGAGGGTTTTGTTAATGTCGCCCCCCTCATGCCGGTGTGTACCCTATCGATGAGCAGAAATGAAAATTTAGGGCAGATGCCCTCATGTATTTTAGTTACATGTCTGCCTAGAGGTAAGTTGGGGTTACATGTTTTCATTGCAGTGATGTGTTTGTACGCTCTGCGCCAAAATTCTTGGATTGTTTTACCAACATAGAAACACGAGCATTCACATGTCATTAGATAAATAACTCCGCTGGTTTTGCAGTTTGCAAAATGTCTTGGTGTATATGTTTTCCCATTGGGCAAGATGACGTTCTTTGAAGTGTTTATGAATTGGCAGTAATTGCACCCTCCACATGTGAAGGTGCCTTTGTTCTTGCAGGGGTCACGTTTGCCGTCTGCTTTAAATTCACTACAGACGAGTTGGTCTCGAAGAGACATGGCCCTTCTGTAGGTGAAAACCGGGGTGGTGAGCACAAAGGGGCCAACTAATGGGTCCATTTTGAGCATGTGCCAATATTTGGCAATAGTTCTTTTAATTGCCAAATGTTGGTTAGAGAACTTCGTAATGATGGAGATGGGGACAGCTTTCGTCCTTTTTGATGCTGGGTTGTACAAAATATCGTCCCTAGTTCTGGCACTCACTCGTTTAAATGCCTTCTTAAGGCATTTGTTGGAGTAACCCCGTGCCAGTAACCGAGTTCTGAGGATGTCAGCTTCCTGTTTGAAAATGCTATCATTGGTGCAATTTCTTCTAGTACGTAGGTATTGGCTGTAAGGAATAGAACATATCGTGGGTTGTGGGTGGAAACTGCTGGCATGAAGTATGGAGTTGCCAGCAGAGGGTTTCCTAAACAAGCTGGTGGAGAGGTTGCCCTCACTGTCCTTATGTATGGTGACATCAAGGAAAGTAATGCTCTCATGGCTCCAGGTCATAGTGAAAGTTAAATTGAAATTATTGTTGTTGAGATGTTGAAGAAAAATTGGTAGGGTATTGGTCGGGCCCTTCCATATGAGTAAGACATCATCTATGTACCGGAACCATGTGACCACACTTTCCATGTAGGGGGCGAACAGAGTAGATTGACTTAGCATCCGTTCCCATTCCCCCAGGTACAGGTTGGCGTATGAGGGGGCACATGAGGTACCCATAGCCACCCCCTGCACCTGGAGGAAGTGGGAACCATTGAAGGTGAAGAAGTTATGATGTAAGATAAATTCCAGAGCTGCGACGAGGAATAGGTTCGTTTTTTTCTCGTACTTGCTATTTTGCGCAATTATGTGTTGTATACATGCTAAGCCTTTGTCATGCGGTATGGAGCTGTAAAGTGCCTCAACATCTAGTGCTACCAGGACAGATGCTGGGGGCATGGAAAGCCCTTCCAAGCTTTGTAGCAGATGTGGGGTATCTCTTGTATAGCTTGGAAGGCTAAGAACGTGGGGGCGAAGGTAGCCATCTACGAACCTGCTTAGTTTTTCCGTCAGGGAGCCATTCCCGGAGATGATTGGTCTCCCAGATGGTTCGGTCAAGCTTTTGTGTAATTTGGGGAGAGAATAGAAAGTCGGTGTACGAGGATGTACAGTATGGACAAAGTCCCATTCTGCCTTATTTAGGATTTTAGCGGTGTATGCTCCATCCACCAGCTCATAGAATTCCCTATGGTATTTCTCAATTTTATTAGCTGGGATTTTTTGGTACCAATCTTTGTTATCAAGTATTGTAGAGCACATTTCTACATATCGATCGTTGTCCATGACAATGATGTTTCCCCCTTTGTCTGATGGTTTAATGGTGATGGTAGAATTTTCTTTCAGTTGTTTAAGGGCCTCGCGTTCGGTTTTGTTTAGATTATCATTGTTGTGGTGGGGTGACTTAATTCTCCGGATGTCTCTGCTTACAAGGTTCATAAAAGCCACAACATTAGGATTGACATTGAGATTCGGAAACATATCCGATTTCTTTTTGGTGCATGGAGGAGGTGTAGGAAGGTCTGATTGGTCAAATCGACCGAGCAATTGCTCAAGATCTATCTGGTCAATCAAATCGGGTGTCTCGTTTTCCTCAAGGAGTGCCACTAAGGTGTCTAGTGCTTCGAGTTCGTAGGGTTCAAATTCTGGTTGGCTAGGTGTCTGTTTAGAGTACATTTGCTTAAGAATGAGTTTCCTAGCAAAGAGCTGTAGATCTTTAATTACTTCAAACTGATCAAAATCTTGGTTTGGGCAGAAACTTAGGCCTTTGGCCAGTACCTGTCTCTGTAGATCAGATAGGGCATGAGAGGAGAGGTTTACCACATTAAGATTTTCTAGTACAGGATAGGTAGGAAGAATAGATTGAGTTCTTACCTGGTCCTTTGGTTTTGAGGATTCAGTATTTGGTGGGGGTCCAGTATTGCGATTACCCATGGGTACATTGAGTGGTAATGCTTTGGTGCCTGATAAAGAGATCCTAGGAAGTAGGGGGTTAGAATTTACCTGAAACATACTAGGGGGGGGGGAAGAACAGACGGAGCACAGCCAGACATATCCTTACTAGATAGAGATGGAGTGTGTGATTCAGTGATTCTAATTTTGTTCATTTTTTCTTGGGAGCCTGAGGGCTCAGGGCCCCTTTTTGGTTTTCTGGATCTGTTCGGGTTAGGACGCCTCTTAGAGGAGGTGGACGATGCTGATGAGGCATCTGAGAGGCCTGGGTCCTGGGTGTTAAGTTTGGCTTTAAATTGGGTCCTATTTCTAGGATTGGAATTGGGATTCTTCCAGTTGTAGGCTTTTTGGTCTTGGAAGGCCTTGGAGTCCCTCAAAAATTTATTTTCTTTCTTAATCAAAATATCTCGGTTGAACCGTTCTAGGTGTAGGTTCAAATCTTCATTATATTGGTCATATTGGGCATGGGTTTTAAAGTTCAGTAATTGTGTATATAGAATTTCCAGTTCCTTGTCTGTTTCCTTAATTGTTTTGGTGTACACCCCAATAAGAAGTGACATCATGTCATTGGAACATATAGAAAGGATATTCTCCCATTCCTTTTTGAAGGTGGGTTCAAGGTTGTCCATGGCCGGGAAAATTTGAATCCTAAGACCAAAAGGGTTTATATGATTGGTCATGTACTGTTCAAAAGAATGAATGTGCCAGTGATTTAATGATTTTTTCTCCAGCAATTTTCTAAGACTAAAGAAGATAGAGGATAGTTCAGTATCCTTTTGTTCCTTCTGAGTAAAGTTGATGTAGTGGCCAGACATTGCGCTGTCCCAGTTTTGATTTGTGTAATTGGTCATGTTGGGGATGGTGATCTTTCTATTAAGGATGATCAACAAAATGGGGAAAATAAAAATAAAATAATAGTACTTATAGCCCTGATTGAGGGAAAGTACTGGACGTGGGTGGTTTTTAGACCTGCTCTGCACCTGGCGAGGAAAAAGGTATCTACTACCTGGTAAATATGCAAATAGGGGGGTAGGTGCTGAGACTAGTCTATGGAGTAAAAATTCCCGCATCCCAATAGCTAATTGTGTGGGAAAGGGGGGTTCCTCTTAGGGGACTTTAAAGGGAACTTTACTCGAATAATAAGTTCGTAGTACGTCAATGGAAAGTACAAAGTTATTTTATTCCCACCAGGGTGGTGATAATAGGTAAGATTGTTTTACAAGAAATAAAGAAGTTAGAACATGGGAGGGATGCTAACACAACAAACCATATGATACATGAAATACTAATACAATCAGGGACACCATGTGGTTACAAAAAACATAATGGTGAGAGCCGACGCGTTTCGAAAATTTGCAGTTATTTTCTTCTTCAGGGAGATGATTGTGTCAAAGAGCAGGCATGTTAGTGTGTCTAGAAATTGAAAAAAGACATTAATAAACAACAAACTATACATCAAGGGGGGTAGGTGTATATTGACATTGTTCATATATTGAAATGCTGCTGACCATGTATATAAAACTTGGGGATCATAAAGTTGCATCCATGGGGAGGGGATGGAAAGACATAAAATGAGACAAAAACACCAGGGGAGAGAAACCTCTTGTTCCAGAAAGGGCCAGGTCCCACCGGCGTCCAGTGCCCAGGGATTCACCCAAAATGGTGCGTTCACACATCAACCCCAGCAGAGAGGAGGCTCCCCAGCAAGGGGCACGTGGCGCTCAAAGGTCAGAGACCAGTGTGTGGAGTCTGCACTGTGGAGCGGAGAAAAAAAAAAAGAGTAGATAAGTATGGACAAAATATCTACAGGCGTCTGCTGTAATGAAAGAGCACTATAGGGTAAACTCTGAACCTGTGTGTCCAAAAGAAGGGACACATTGAAGTCCATAGGGTGGTGATAGCTGTACCTGTGGGCTGATCCAAAAGTGGGAGGCTTGCCGTCATGCACTGATTCCTGATGCTGAGGGATTTTTGAAGGAGCTAGGTTGATGGGTCACCTCCGTTTCAAGTATTGATCGATGGACCATTGGGGTGGAGGGAGGGGGTTGATTTACAGGGTAGATATGTACCCCCTACCGACGGTGCTCATCAATCTGGTTGGAGGAGACGGAAAAACCTTGGCCTGTATGCAAATAATGGTAAGGGATGTAATGGGTTAACAAGGGTTTGTCAGGCCTGTGTAAAAGGCCTGTACTAAAATAATGGGTACTAGGGGTAAGAACAGATAGACTTTCACCTGAGTTGCACTACCCCACTCTAAGAGGGGTGGCCGGGGTGAGAAGACATGATGTGCTTACAAATGATCACATAGTAATATAGGGTAAAATAGGTGATGGGCAATGGATGCTGATACTGGGTTGAAAATACAAGGTGGGCCAAAATGAATGCAGGCAGGTGGAGTACAGAGCAGGCACTAGGCAGCGGGAGACAGTGAAAAAATGACAGAGCAAAAAAAAAAAAAAAGGGGGTTTACAGGGATTACCTTGGACAGGATCAGGGAGACAAGCAGGCAGCACAGCAGTGTCTGTTGGAAAGCGATCAGCTGGTGATGTGGGGCCAGCTGTGAGCAGTGTCTTATTTAAAGTTAGAGTGCGGGGGGGGTGGGGGTCGCGCTAGCCAATCAGGCACAGGCCTAGCAGGTGATGCACAGCCGTGCCTGATGTGCGCGCCCCTCGGGCCTTCGACGCGCGCACCCGCCCCCTATTGCCGTGCCGGTCACCATGGAGATGGGACGCAGCCATGGGAGGCATTGACAAGCGCGCGCCCGACGTCATGCTGACGTCAGGCGCACGAGGCTGGGGGCGTTGACCCGCGCCGGTGACCCGCGGCGCAGAGGGTGGTGGAACGCAGCCGAGGAAAAAACTCCGGCCAGTCCCTCCCACCTAGGAGAAGGTGCCGCCCATGCAACTGACGCATGTGACGGCCCCCCTGCGCCGAGTGGGGAGAGACGCCGGAGGGGAAGGAGGTGGCGCACAGAATGAGATGCCCAGGCACTCGGGCGCATGTGGGAGACTGCCCGATGGCAGAAGGACAAGAGGTTTATGCAAAGTGAGGCAAGTGCCAGAGGATAAAGGGCACACAACAATGCTTTACTCAGAGCAAAGGGAGAACATACAATTTTAAAAACAGAACACATTGGTTAGAACAAAAGGAACAATAAAAGCCAAAAGGGTAAGATTATGGAGTATCGAATTAAGTATATGGCAAATCTTCAAAACTGCACATATATACAAATATAGGAGAGATATAAATCTAGAATAAATAGATAAATAAAAAATGAATGAGTAAAAGACCCAAAATGAAACTAAAAGCAATAATAAAACCCAAATAACGCATGAAAACCTTGGAGAGGCTGGATGTCGATGTTGGGAGTGGGGGAATGTAGAAGGATGAGATTATGTGTCTTATTTTCTGGGATGTGTGCATAATGGGGTTTGCCCGATGGTGGTGGGTGTTGATTCCCACGCAGATTCTTGGTGTGGCTGCGTGGTGAGGGGTGGGGGACGGGAGGTGGGGGAAAGGGGGGGAGGGACACGGGGGAGGTGAAAGGGAAAGGGAAGGTAGGAAAGGGGGGGGAAGGGGATGGTTAAGGTGAGGGGGGAAGGGGAGGGAACAGGGAAGGGGGGGGGGAGAGAGGTGAGTGGTTCAATGTATGTATTCAGGTTCCCATTCAGAACCACCTGATTCGAACCCCTCCAGGAACGGTCTGTATGATATGGACCCGTTGAGTCCCGGGGGTTGGGTGGCATTAAGTCTGAAAATCCACTTTTGTTCAAGCTGTAAGAGGGTTTTGTTAAGAAAGAAAATAAAGAAAATAAATTTTTGAGGGACTCCAAGGCCTTCCAAGACCAAAAAGCCTACAACTGGAAGAATCCCAATTCCAATCCTAGAAATAGGACCCAATTTAAAGCCAAACTTAACACCCAGGACCCAGGCCTCTCAGATGCCTCATCAGCATCGTCCACCTCCTCTAAGAGGCGTCCTAACCCGAACAGATCCAGAAAACCAAAAAGGGGCCCTGAGCCCTCAGGCTCCCAAGAAAAAATGAACAAAATTAGAATCACTGAATCACACACTCCATCTCTATCTAGTAAGGATATGTCTGGCTGTGCTCCGCCTGTTCTTCCCCCCCCTAGTATGTTTCAGGTAAATTCTAACCCCCTACTTCCTAGGATCTCTTTATCAGGCACCAAAGCATTACCACTCAATGTACCCATGGGTAATCGCAATACTGGACCCCCACCAAATACTGAATCAGTAGATTTTGATCAGTTTGAAGTAATTAAAGATCTACAGCTCTTTGCTAGGAAACTCATTCTTAAGCAAATGTACTCTAAACAGACACCTAGCCAACCAGAATTTGAACCCTACGAACTCGAAGCACTAGACACCTTAGTGGCACTCCTTGAGGAAAACGAGACACCCGATTTGATTGACCAGATAGATCTTGAGCAATTGCTCGGTCGATTTGACCAATCAGACCTTCCTACACCTCCTCCATGCACCAAAAAGAAATCGGATATGTTTCCGAATCTCAATGTCAATCCTAATGTTGTGGCTTTTATGAACCTTGTAAGCAGAGACATCCGGAGAATTAAGTCACCCCACCACAACAATGATAATCTAAACAAAACCGAACGCGAGGCCCTTAAACAACTGAAAGAAAATTCTACCATCACCATTAAACCATCAGACAAAGGGGGAAACATCGTTGTCATGGACAACGATCGATATGTAGAAATGTGCTCTACAATACTTGATAACAAAGATTGGTACCAAAAAATCCCAGCTAATAAAATTGAGAAATACCATAGGGAATTCTATGAGCTGGTGGATGGAGCATACACGGCTAAAATCCTAAATAAGGCAGAATGGGACTTTGTCCATACTGTACATCCTCGTACACCGACTTTCTATTCTCTCCCCAAATTACACAAAAGCTTGACCGAACCATCTGGGAGACCAATCATCTCCGGGAATGGCTCCCTGACGGAAAAACTAAGCAGGTTCGTAGATGGCTACCTTCGCCCCCACGTTCTTAGCCTTCCAAGCTATACAAGAGATACCCCACATCTGCTACAAAGCTTGGAAGGGCTTTCCATGCCCCCAGCATCTGTCCTGGTAGCACTAGAAGTTGAGGCACTTTACAGCTCCATACCGCATGACAAAGGCTTAGCATGTATACAACACATAATTGCGCAAAATAGCAAGTACGAGAAAAAAACGAACCTATTCCTCGTCGCAGCTCTGGAATTTATCTTACATCATAACTTCTTCACCTTCAATGGTTCCCACTTCCTCCAGGTGCAGGGGGTGGCTATGGGTACCTCATGTGCCCCCTCATACGCCAACCTGTACCTGGGGGAATGGGAACGGATGCTAAGTCAATCTACTCTGTTCGCCCCCTACATGGAAAGTGTGGTCACATGGTTCCGGTACATAGATGATGTCTTACTCATATGGAAGGGCCCGACCAATACCCTACCAATTTTTCTTCAACATCTCAACAACAATAATTTCAATTTAACTTTCACTATGACCTGGAGCCATGAGAGCATTACTTTCCTTGATGTCACCATACATAAGGACAGTGAGGGCAACCTCTCCACCAGCTTGTTTAGGAAACCCTCTGCTGGCAACTCCATACTTCATGCCAGCAGTTTCCACCCACAACCCACGATATGTTCTATTCCATACAGCCAATACCTACGTACTAGAAGAAATTGCACCAATGATAGCATTTTCAAACAGGAAGCTGACATCCTCAGAACTCGGTTACTGGCACGGGGTTACTCCAACAAATGCCTTAAGAAGGCATTTAAACGAGTGAGTGCCAGAACTAGGGACGATATTTTGTACAACCCAGCATCAAAAAGGACGAAAGCTGTCCCCATCTCCATCATTACGAAGTTCTCTAACCAACATTTGGCAATTAAAAGAACTATTGCCAAATATTGGCACATGCTCAAAATGGACCCATTAGTTGGCCCCTTTGTGCCCACCACCCCGGTTTTCACCTACAGAAGGGCCATGTCTCTTCGAGACCAACTCGTCTGTAGTGAATTTAAAGCAGACGGCAAACGTGACCCCTGCAAGAACAAAGGCACCTTCACATGTGGAGGGTGCAATTACTGCCAATTCATAAACACTTCAAAGAACGTCATCTTGCCCAATGGGAAAACATATACACCAAGACATTTTGCAAACTGCAAAACCAGCGGAGTTATTTATCTAATGACATGTGAATGCTCGTGTTTCTATGTTGGTAAAACAATCCAAGAATTTTGGCGCAGAGCGTACAAACACATCACTGCAATGAAAACATGTAACCCCAACTTACCTCTAGGCAGGCATGTAACTAAAATACATGAGGGCATCTGCCCTAAATTTTCATTTCTGCTCATCGATAGGGTACACACCGGCATGAGGGGGGCGACATTAACAAAACCCTCTTACAGCTTGAACAAAAGTGGATTTTCAGACTTAATGCCACCCAACCCCCGGGACTCAACGGGTCCATATCATACAGACCGTTCCTGGAGGGGTTCGAATCAGGTGGTTCTGAATGGGAACCTGAATACATACATTGAACCACTCACCTCTCTCCCCCCCTTCCCTGTTCCCTCCCCTTCCCCCCTCACCTTAACCATCCCCTTCCCCCCCTTTCCTACCTTCCCTTTCCCTTTCACCTCTCCCGTGTCCCTCCCCCCCCTTTCCCCCACCTCCCGTCCCCCACCCCTCACCACGCAGCCACACCAAGAATCTGCGTGGGAATCAACACCCACCACCATCGGGCAAACCCCATTATGCACACATCCCAGAAAATAAGACACATAATCTCATCCTTCTACATTCCCCCACTCCCAACATCGACATCCAGCCTCTCCAAGGTTTTCATGCGTTATTTGGGTTTTATTATTGCTTTTAGTTTCATTTTGGGTCTTTTACTCATTCATTTTTTATTTATCTATTTATTCTAGATTTATATCTCTCCTATATTTGTATATATGTGCAGTTTTGAAGATTTGCCATATACTTAATTCGATACTCCATAATCTTACCCTTTTGGCTTTTATTGTTCCTTTTGTTCTAACCAATGTGTTCTGTTTTTAAAATTGTATGTTCTCCCTTTGCTCTGAGTAAAGCATTGTTGTGTGCCCTTTATCCTCTGGCACTTGCCTCACTTTGCATAAACCTCTTGTCCTTCTGCCATCGGGCAGTCTCCCACATGCGCCCGAGTGCCTGGGCATCTCATTCTGTGCGCCACCTCCTTCCCCTCCGGCGTCTCTCCCCACTCGGCGCAGGGGGGCCGTCACATGCGTCAGTTGCATGGGCGGCACCTTCTCCTAGGTGGGAGGGACTGGCCGGAGTTTTTTCCTCGGCTGCATTCCACCACCCTCTGCGCCGCGGGTCACCGGCGGGGGTCCACGCCCCCAGCCTCGTGCGCCTGACGTCAGCATGACGTCGGGCGCGCGCTTGTCAATGCCTCCCATGGCTGCGTCCCATCTCCATGGTGACCGGCACGGCAATAGGGGGCGGGTGCGCGCGTCGAAGGCCCGAGGGGCGCGCACATCAGGCACGGCTGTGCATCACCTGCTAGGCCTGTGCCTGATTGGCTAGCGCGACCCCCACCCCCCCCCGCACTCTAACTTTAAATAAGACACTGCTCACAGCTGGCCCCGCATCACCAGCTGATCGCTTTCCAACAGACGCTGCTGTGCTGCCTGCTTGTCTCCCTGATCCTGTCCAAGGTAATCCCTGTAAACCCCCTTTTTTTTTTTTTTTTGCTCTGTCATTTTTTCACTGTCTCCCGCTGCCTAGTGCCTGCTCTGTACTCCACCTGCCTGCATTCATTTTGGCCCACCTTGTATTTTCAACCCAGTATCAGCATCCATTGCCCATCACCTATTTTACCCTATATTACTATGTGATCATTTGTAAGCACATCATGTCTTCTCACCCCGGCCACCCCTCTTAGAGTGGGGTAGTGCAACTCAGGTGAAAGTCTATCTGTTCTTACCCCTAGTACCCATTATTTTAGTACAGGCCTTTTACACAGGCCTGACAAACCCTTGTTAACCCATTACATCCCTTACCATTATTTGCATACAGGCCAAGGTTTTTCCGTCTCCTCCAACCACATTGATGAGCACCGTCGGTAGGGGGTACATATCTACCCTGTAAATCAACCCCCTCCCTCCACCCCAATGGTCCATCGATCAATACTTGAAACGGAGGTGACCCATCAACCTAGCTCCTTCAAAAATCCCTCAGCATCAGGAATCAGTGCATGACGGCAAGCCTCCCACTTTTGGATCAGCCCACAGGTACAGCTATCACCACCCTATGGACTTCAATGTGTCCCTTCTTTTGGACACACAGGTTCAGAGTTTACCCTATAGTGCTCTTTCATTACAGCAGACGCCTGTAGATATTTTGTCCATACTTATCTACTCTTTTTTTTTCTCCGCTCCACAGTGCAGACTCCACACACTGGTCTCTGACCTTTGAGCGCCACGTGCCCCTTGCTGGGGAGCCTCCTCTCTGCTGGGGTTGATGTGTGAACGCACCATTTTGGGTGAATCCCTGGGCACTGGACGCCGGTGGGACCTGGCCCTTTCTGGAACAAGAGGTTTCTCTCCCCTGGTGTTTTTGTCTCATTTTATGTCTTTCCATCCCCTCCCCATGGATGCAACTTTATGATCCCCAAGTTTTATATACATGGTCAGCAGCATTTCAATATATGAACAATGTCAATATACACCTACCCCCCTTGATGTATAGTTTGTTGTTTATTAATGTCTTTTTTCAATTTCTAGACACACTAACATGCCTGCTCTTTGACACAATCATCTCCCTGAAGAACAAAATAACTGCAAATTTTCGAAACGCGTCGGCTCTCACCATTATGTATTATGTATTATGTTATGTTTATTATGTTTTTTGTAACCACATGGTGTCCCTGATTGTATTAGTATTTCATGTATCATATGGTTTGTTGTGTTAGCATCCCTCCCATGTTCTAACTTCTTTATTTCTTGTAAAACAATCTTACCTATTATCACCACCCTGGTGGGAATAAAATAACTTTGTACTTTCCATTGACGTACTACGAACTTATTATTCGAGTAAAGTTCCCTTTAAAGTCCCCTAAGAGGAACCCCCCTTTCCCACACAATTAGCTATTGGGATGCGGGAATTTTTACTCCATAGACTAGTCTCAGCACCTACCCCCCTATTTGCTGTGGGAATACGTCCCATCGGAGCCCCCTAGGAACCATTTGTTCCTTGATATATTGCTCCAGAAAGGCCGTATCCCACTGAAGATGTATCTCTGAAAAACAAAGGTTTAATTGTATCTTAGCACATAGTGGTAATGTGGATACAAAAATTGAGCATGTGCCACATCCTAAAATTATAGAAAGGGAAAATGTGGGGGACTTTGGACTTTATAGGCACAAATTACAAGATACATTTGTAGAAAAATATAACAATTTTATTAATTTACAAAACTTCACATTAAAAGAATTGTAATAGAAATCAACCAGCGCAGATAACCTAATAGACAGCAGCTGTACACTGGGGGTCAATTAATCAAATCCCACAATAGAAATATATAAACAGCAGTGCAGTGCAAACATAAAGAAAACACTTCTAAGAAATTATTTTAAGACATTGAGAGGAAGTCCATATATAAACAGAGTGGGACAGAATCTTCAGAGGTTAAAGATTGCGCCCTCCACACCACCAACAAGTGTCCAAAGTGATGAGAAGTACAATATTCAGGTTATTCTGTGAAACCCTCCACCAATGGCAGCAATGGCAGCTCACCTTCACATATAGACCCCTGAGTAAATCAGTCAGGTCAAACAGACATTTCCCACTCCAGGGAATATAACAGGAACTCGGTTTCCGGTCAATCAGATAACCCCGACAGGACTTCCAGGACGTAGTTCATATGAAAAAACAATAGAGTGGAATCTAGTGCTCTCTGTATGAAAATTTATTAAAATAAGCACATAAAAGATACACTTACAAATGCTGGCACTGTACCACAGTGCAAGGGATCCACAGCAGACGTATTTCCGTCACCGCTGATGAAGTCCCGCCCACTTATCGGGGACGTAACGCGTACGGAACGTGAACAGGGATCGTGACGTCACCCGCGTCTATGCTTGCTGTCTCGAGCTGTGTATCACCGCTATCATCATTACCGCCACTCATTGCTGTTTGCTATTGCTGAGCATTGTCTGCTGTGGATCCCTTGCACTGTGGTACAGTGCCAGCATTTGTAAGTGTATCTTTTATGTGCTTATTTTAATAAATTTTCATACAGAGAGCACTAGATTCCACTCTATTGTTTTTTCATATGAACTACGTCCTGGAAGTCCTGTCGGGGTTATCTGATTGACCGGAAACGGAGTTCCTGTTATATTCCCTGGAGTGGGAAATGTCTGTTTGACCTGACTGGTTTACTCAGGGGTCTATATGTGAAGGTGAGCTGCCATTGCTGCCATTGGTGGAGGGTTTCACAGAATTACCTGTATATTGTACTTCTCATCACTTTGGACACTTGTTGGTGGTGTGGAGGGCGCAATCTTTAACCTCTGAAGATCCTGTCCCACTCTGTTTATATATGGACTTCCTCTCAATGTCTTAAAATAATTTCTTAGAAGTGTTTTCTTTATGTTTGTGCTGCACTGCTGTTTATACATTAAAAGAATTGGCTAAAAATCATTAAGCAATTATATGTATGGACCCAACGGGTACATTCACTGAGGGATACAGAATATATAGTAACAAGAAGGTCTATGGGAGAATTGCTCTCCGAATGCCATAAGGTCCAAACAGTTGGCTAGATACCGACAGTGAAGGCTGGAATTATAGTACCCAGTGAGGTCCACAGCTTTAACAAGTTTCGCGTGAGAACACGCTTCTTCAGAAAGCAACAGCATACAAAGCTATTAAATGAAAATACAATGTGTTAGAGATATCATGGTTACCTAAAGAATGTTTACATAAATAAAAATAAAAAATATTCACAAAAGAGAACCAGTCAGCCGAACGGCAGCTCATAGGCCAGCAAGGGGACACGAATACCCATGCTCCAAGGGGACACAAAACAATCATGGGGGCATGGAAAACAGTAAAAAGATATGTAAATATCAACAACAGAAGAAATTGGTAGGTATACAATTTCATTTGGGTGCTCGATAGAGCATATAATGTATCCATAAAGATGGGAAAATATTAGAATATTTGAGCTAAAAGTAAAAACTAAACATCTATTTAATAAGTTATACTCACATTCGAGAGTCTTTAAACTTGAATGTCAATGGAGTAGAATTCCAATATCCTTAAAAAGCCCCTTACCAAGATGGGCTAAGGACTAGATTGGATGGGGGGGGGGAAATGGGGGGATAGGATGGAGGGGGAGGGGAAAGAGGGGGAGGGGAAAGGGGGGGGAGGGGAAAGGGGGGGAGGGGGAAAGACCTAGGAGAGGGGATAGGGAATGGGGAAAGGACAGGGGGAAGGGGAAGATAGGGGGAGGTTAAGGTATGGGAGGGGGTGAAAAAAAGGGGGGTAGAGTTGCCAGTCAAGACCGATGCCAGCCAAGCCGATGGTGAGGCACAAACCAGACAGATGCTAAACTAGAACAGAAATAGATTTAGTAAACTAGTTGGTATAGAAAATTGGCCTATGATAACAATGTGGATAATACGGTACTCACCCTAAAGCACTAGGGTGAAACTAAATTGGTAATCAACCAGGGTCTGATGGTCTCCAAAAGATTATCGATGGATTAATAAGATGGAGTGTATATATATAATTAGCGGAAAATAAGTAAGCCGCAATATTCAGTTATCAATGGATAAACCGCACTGGTTTGAAAAACATATAGATTCACTATTAAAAACAAGAAAAGGATAAAGACAGACCATCAGTATGCTGGTAACAGTTAAGTCCAAAAAGAAAATAATATTTGCAGCTACATCGCATATATTAGATAAAATGGGTCCAGGACCTGAATTGCTTTCTCACCAATGAATAATTATATAATTCCACAATTGATACAACAAATTGGGGGTCTAACAGGTGCATAGATTTATCAATCTATTTTAAGTATTCTAATATATTTCCTTTTTTTTATTTTAATCTCCATACCCTGTTTATGATATGTCTTTGCATTATTATTCATCTATTGCATTATGTAATATTGGGTATGGGTTAGTGCCGTATTCACCCACTAGGGGGTGCGAGCGAAACTCATCATTTAATAATGTACATTGACAGGGTTGAGTTATGGGTATTTTAGATAATGTTTTATTATAAGCCATGTTATAGGTGGGATGTAGGCAGTGGATTGATTTTCTGCTACTTACATTGTACAACTAGTTATAGATTTTCATTGTGCTGTATTTGTATTATGCGGCGAGACGGCACTGAGGCTGGATCTCAGTCCGGTAACCCCTCCCCCTATTGTGATTGACATCCGTATTTAACAGTCAGATCTACGTGGTCTAGTACGCTTCCTGACAACGTGCAACACACGAAACAGCTGTCGAGGCGCTAGACTACGATCTGACGACACTTCCGGTCCCGCTGGTCCATCGTTTGCCATAGGTGGAACGCACGCCGGCTCACCTTTCCATGAGACATCAGCCATATCAGCCCACGCTCTTCAGCCTCAGTGCCGGGCTCAAGGCACCAACCAAGTAAGGGGGCATTTGGCTATTTTAATTTGATATATTTTAAATAAACGGAATTACACTATTTTCCGTTTTATTTCTTTCTTGTGGTCCTCACTGCTCCATCCGAGCCTCCGTGAGGCAGGGATCCTTCATGCCTGCTCTTTTGATACCATTATCCATATCAGCAAGTGGTACTTGCACAAAGCGTATTTGACTTCTTTTTTAATTAAAAGAGTCAACATTATCTGGTAAGCAGCCAATTTTTCAACACGAGCACTATCGGGTGTTTTGCACTAAGGTGGTGAAGGCTATCACTTCAAGCAATTTCCTTCAATCTATTTCTCCTGTTGAATGCAGATATCATCCAGGATTATATCCATTGGTTTCACTACATGGACTATTTCTTGTTCTCTTTGATTATATTCATTTAAATCTTGGGACATTCCACTACCATTATCACTGCATGCTATTAGTATTGTTGTCATTCAATATTTTTACTTTCACGTGTATTATAATCTAGTTGGCAGCTAGGGGCTGTCAGCCATCTTATATACTAAGGGTACGGTTTCCAGGCTGTTTACTATTTTTGGATAGACTAAGACTATTGTTTTTGGTCCGTCCAGGCAGGCTGGTGTCTAACATATTTTTCACTTATTACCAATATAATTTAATATAAACTAATTAATATTAGTATTGTTTAGCGCCCCCACCATATTTGCTCTTTCAGCACATATAATCACTTTTACTTACGGTTTCAATGTTTTGAAATTTTGGGGTTTGCAGCTTAATTATTCATTAATTTAACAAATTTTACTAGGCGCGAGATCATCACTATACACACTCATCCCATGGATTGTGAACTCAACCATGTGGTGGTCAGACCAGGGGCAAACATGAAAATCTGCCCCGGAGGAGTTAGCTAGGACCGTTGGGGAGCTAAAGATATAGTCCAAACAGGCATAACTGTCATTAGGATTCGAGTAGAATGTGTAGGATCTACATCCGATGTTGTGTGCTCGCCACGTGTCAATAAGCTGCAGGGAGTTCAGGCTACCAGTCAGGGTTTTGGGAAATGCTTTAGTAGCGGGGGTGCTCCTGCTCCTATCTAGGCTCGGATTAGCTGTAAGATTAAAATCCCTGCCAATTATCAAATGTGGCGAGAGGTAACGTTCCAAGATCAAGAAAAATTATCTAAAGAAGGAGACGTGTGCCTCATTAGGGACATATATAGAAGCAATAGTATCTGCTCGGCCCTGGATCTTGCCTTGCAAGATTATGAACCTGCTACCCGGGTCTTTATATACGTGCCCGACTTCAAAGAAAACTGAGTTCCTAACAAAAATGGCCACTCCACGGGTTTTGTTGAGGTGGGAGGTACAATAAAATTGCTTGAAAGATCGATCAAAATATTGTGAGTGGTTTGAATTGGAGAAATGGGTCTCCCGTAGCAGGAGTATGTTCGCTCCCAGGCTTTTATAGTGCCTAAAGGCCTTTCTTTGCTTCTGGGGCAGGTTAAAGCCCTGGACATTATGAGAAATTACTTTAAGGGCCATCATAAACTAACAGGGATGGGGCATGGGGATGGTAGGAGAATAGGCGGGTAAGAATACCATGTGATAATTGTAATGTGGAAAATCCGCGCTATCTCCCAAGGCTGTAATGATACCCAAGTGCTAACACACTAAGCCAAAAAAATTGGGTGAATGTATGTATATACTAATCATGCAATGAAGTAATGTATAAATGAAAAAAAGATGATGGTGCTGCAAATAAAAACAATAGCTGGAATATACAGCTAGAAACATATGCAAATAAAAGATAATAAATGTGCAACCGTGTAAGTGGCAACCAACGTGCCAAAGGTGATATATATGAGCAAACACACAATTTATTTTTAAAATTATTATATAATGAATTAACTACTAAGTGAATGTGTAAAAACACACTAAGGAAGTCCATATACTTCAACTGCCTAACTCTCACGGCAGCAGAAGAAGCAGTAACCTCATAAACAAAAAGAAATGTCCATTGGTGATGCAAAACCAGCCAGCATATATCAAGGGATGGCAGATCTTCAAAGGTAAAACTTTACTTCAATCAAAATGTATAGACAGGAGGCTTACCAGAACAGGTGGGTCCCTATTACGGGGGCCAAAAGGGCTCAGCAAATACACCGGATAAGATGTCAGCGATGCGGTCCTCTGAGTCCTCACTCCGCTCACCAAAACTCCGACTCCTGGTACACCTTGAGGCCGCAGGAACGCTCATACGGCACAATGGATACCAATTAAAAGAAGAAATAAAAAGGCTTCATGGTGCAGTAGATTCGTAAAAAAACGGGATACCCTTTATTCACAAAATGGGTAGACTGACATCCATGTAGGAAAAAACAACACTTTTCAAAATCGCACTGAAACCCCTCTGTGGCGGCAGCCAGTCAGCTGGGGGCGTGATGACGTCAGGGTCCTGAGCTCCACCCTACGCGGCGTTTCCCCGTAAGAGGCGTCATCTGGGAAAGGAGACTTGGACCAAGATGTCACTCACCACACTTTTTATACGAAGGGCAGGAGAGTGACACCGGAAGTCCCGATGAGATTATTAGTTCATCGGTTCCACGGCGCACAAGATTTGCTACATGGTAGGCACACAGGGGACATCAAACACATACTGTGTCCCAACCATGTGAATCTTATCTACCATACATACACGCATGTGCAGAAGTAATTTTATGTTATCCTAAAAAATTTATAAACATAAAAAATATAAAATATATATATATAATAAAAAACACACATGCTAATGGGGCAACGGTTGCAGCTGAGCACCACTTTGCAAATGTGCCACTTAACATTACTTGCAACCCTGCTCAAAATGTCTATAAACATATCATTAGTTGATGCACTGGAAAGAAATATTAGTATCGGAGATAAACTTTCCCGCTCACCCACAAAGTGTCCGTAATACAAAACGGGCACTGGGAGGGTTAAACAAAAACATATACATATAAACCAGAAAAATACTTGACATATAAATCAATATCACAGATAAAAATGTATATATATACATCAATGATACCTAACTTTTACCTCAATAAAAATTTAAATTTAAATTTGTAATTAAAAAGAAAAATGAATATTGTAATATATATATTGAGAAAGACCCCCAACCAAATGTGTCCCCTGTCTCCTATGCATCTCCCTGTTAATGAAAAAACACCCCTGTCAAAAGCCAAGTGCATATCTGAGTGCACCAGAACACCAAAAAGGGGGAAAGGGAGGAAAAAAGGAAGGAAATAAAGGGGTGACAACATAGGTGGGGACTACGGGGAATTGATATAGGGAGGGAGGAACACATATACATATATATATATATATATATATATATATATATATATATGCACACAGATGTGTGTGTGGGCACATATATACACAGATAAGTGCACATAGAGAGTCACTAAAATGTAATGGTGAATGGGACACTATAAGTGGAACGGGTAATTATAATGAGACCCGTCAACTATTATTGATGTAACAATTGATGTCCCATTCGATGTTGAGGCCCCAGGGGCTATAGCACCGCATGTCAAAAATCCACCTGGTCTCTCTATGTGAGATTTGACGTTTCAGGTTGTCACCTCTCCAGTGTGGCACATACTTCTCTATGCCCACTACTTCCAATACTGAGGGATCTCTGTTATGGCACTGACGAAAGTGCCATGACACACTATGTTTTCTGAAACCCCTGCGTATGTTGGACAGGTGTTCCCCTATTCTCACTTTCAGGGCACGGGTGGTCCTTCCAATATATTGAAAACCACACGGACAACGTAAGAGGTAAATAACCCCTGTGGTGCCGCATGTTATGAAATCAGATATGTTATATTCTTGGGAGGTAGTATGCGAGGTGAAGGTAGACGGTTTCAGGGTTCTTACACGGAAAAAAACCCTTAAGATGACCAAACATAAGAACTCTGGGTGGAGGATCAACCACACTCGGTGCCACAAGGTCTTTTAAGTTTTGGTTTCTTTTGTACAAAATTTTTGGACATTCGGGGAGCGTAGGTCCCAAAATCCTGTCACTTTTCAAAACTGGCCAGTGCTTCTTAATTATTTTGTTAACCCACCAAAAATGGGAACAGAAGGTGGTCAAAAAGGACCATTGCAGATCATTGGATATGGTATTTTTTTCCTTCGTTTTTGGAATCAAAAGAGCTTGTCTATCCATAGACGTAACCTCTCGGAGATCTTTATCCAATACGGTCGGTTGGTACTCTTTTTCCAAAAAACGATCCTTGAGTATTGTAGCCTGCAATTCAAAGTCCTCTAGGCGTGAATAGTTTCGCCTAATTCGTTGAAACTGTCCCCAGAAAATAAGACACATAATCTCATCCTTCTACATTCCCCCACTCCCAACATCGACATCCAGCCTCTCCAAGGTTTTCATGCGTTATTTGGGTTTTATTATTGCTTTTAGTTTCATTTTGGGTCTTTTACTCATTAATTTTTTATTTATCTATTTATTCTAGATTTATATCTCTCCTATATTTGTATATATGTGCAGTTTTGAAGATTTGCCATATACTTAATTCGATACTCCATAATCTTACCCTTTTGGCTTGTATTGTTCCTTTTGTTCTAACCAATGTGTTCTGTTTTTAAAATTGTATGTTCTCCCTTTGCTCTGAGTAAAGCATTGTTGTGTGCCCTTTATCCTCTGGCACTTGCCTCACTTTGCATAAACCTCTTGTCCTTCTGCCATCGGGCAGTCTCCCACATGCGCCCGAGTGCCTGGGCATCTCATTTTGTGCGCCACCTCCTTCCCCTCCGGCGTCTCTCCCCACTCGGCGCAGGGGGGCCGTCACATGCGTCAGTTGCATGGGCGGCACCTTCTCCTAGGTGGGAGGGACTGGCCGGAGTTTTTTCCTCGGCTGCGTTCCACCACCCTCTGCGCCGCGGGTCACCGGCGCGGGTCAACGCCCCCAGCCTCGTGCGCCTGACGTCAGCATGACGTCGGGCGCGCGCTTGTCAATGCCTCCCATGGCTGCGTCCCATCTCCATGGTGACCGGCACGGCAATAGGGGGCGGGTACGCGCGTCGAAGGCCCGAGGGGCGCGCACATCAGGCACGGCTGTGCATCACCTGCTAGGCATGTGCCTGATTGGCTAGCGCGACCCCCACCCCCCCGCACTCTAACTTTAAATAAGACACTGCTCACAGCTGGCCCCACATCACCAGCTGATCGCTTTCCAACAGACGCTGCTGTGCTGCCTGCTTGTCTCCCTGATCCTGTCCAAGGTAATCCCTGTAAACCCCCTTTTTTTTTTTTTTTTGCTCTGTCATTTTTTCACTGTCTCCCGCTGCCTAGTGCCTGCTCTGTACTCCACCTGCCTGCATTCATTTTGGCCCACCTTGTATTTTCAACCCAGTATCAGCATCCATTGCCCATCGCCTATTTTACCCTATATTACTATGTGATCATTTGTAAGCACATCATGTCTTCTCACCCCGGCCACCCCTCTTAGAGTGGGGTAGTGCAACTCAGGTGAAAGTCTATCTGTTCTTACCCCTAGTACCCATTATTTTAGTACAGGCCTTTTACACAGGCCTGACAAACCCTTGTTAACCCATTACATCCCTTACCATTATTTGCATACAGGCCAAGGTTTTTCCGTCTCCTCCAACCAGATTGATGAGCACCGTCGGTAGGGGGTACATATCTACCCTGTAAATCAACCCCCTCCCTCCACCCCAATGGTCCATCGATCAATACTTGAAACGGAGGTGACCCATCAACCTAGCTCCTTCAAAAATCCCTCAGCATCAGGAATCAGTGCATGACGGCAAGCCTCCCACTTTTGGATCAGCCCACAGGTACAGCTATCACCACCCTATGGACTTCAATGTGTCCCTTCTTTTGGACACACAGGTTCAGAGTTTACCCTATAGTGCTCTTTCATTACAGCAGACGCCTGTAGATATTTTGTCCATACTTATCTACTCTTTTTTTTTCTCCGCTCCACAGTGCAGACTCCACACACTGGTCTCTGACCTTTGAGCGCCACATGCCCCTTGCTGGGGAGCCTCCTCTCTGCTGGGGTTGATGTGTGAACGCACCATTTTGGGTGAATCCCTGGGCACTGGACGCCGGTGGGACCTGGCCCTTTCTGGAACAAGAGGTTTCTCTCCCCTGGTGTTTTTGTCTCATTTTATGTCTTTCCATCCCCTCCCCATGGATGCAACTTTATGATCCCCAAGTTTTATATACATGGTCAGCAGCATTTCAATATATGAACAATGTCAATATACACCTACCCCCCTTGATGTATAGTTTGTTGTTTATTAATGTCTTTTTTCAATTTCTAGACACACTAACATGCCTGCTCTTTGACACAATCATCTCCCTGAAGAACAAAATAACTGCAAATTTTCGAAACGCGTCGGCTCTCACCATTATGTATTATGTATTATGTTATGTTTATTATGTTTTTTGTAACCACATGGTGTCCCTGATTGTATTAGTATTTCATGTATCATATGGTTTGTTGTGTTAGCATCCCTCCCATGTTCTAACTTCTTTATTTCTTGTAAAACAATCTTACCTATTATCACCACCCTGGTGGGAATAAAATAACTTTGTACTTTCCATTGACGTACTACGAACTTATTATTCGAGTAAAGTTCCCTTTAAAGTCCCCTAAGAGGAACCCCCCTTTCCCACACAATTAGCTATTGGGATGCGGGAATTTTTACTCCATAGACTAGTCTCAGCACCTACCCCCCTATTTGCTGTGGGAATACGTCCCATCGGAGCCCCCTAGGAACCATTTGTTCCTTGATATATTGCTCCAGAAAGGCCGTATCCCACTGAAGATGTATCTCTGAAAAACAAAGGTTTAATTGTATCTTAGCACATAGTGGTAATGTGGATACAAAAATTGAGCATGTGCCACATCCTAAAATTATAGAAAGGGAAAATGTGGGGGACTTTGGACTTTATAGGCACAAATTACAAGATACATTTGTAGAAAAATATAACAATTTTATTAATTTACAAAACTTCACATTAAAAGAATTGTAATAGAAATCAACCAGCGCAGATAACCTAATAGACAGCAGCTGTACACTGGGGGTCAATTAATCAAATCCCACAATAGAAATATATAAACAGCAGTGCAGTGCAAACATAAAGAAAACACTTCTAAGAAATTCTTTTAAGACATTGAGAGGAAGTCCATATATAAACAGAGTGGGACAGAATCTTCAGAGGTTAAAGATTGCGCCCTCCACACCACCAACAAGTGTCCAAAGTGATGAGAAGTACAATATTCAGGTTATTCTGTGAAACCCTCCACCAATGGCAGCAATGGCAGCTCACCTTCACATATAGACCCCTGAGTAAATCAGTCAGGTCAAACAGACATTTCCCACTCCAGGGAATATAACAGGAACTCGGTTTCCGGTCAATCAGATAACCCCGACAGGACTTCCAGGACGTAGTTCATATGAAAAAACAATAGAGTGGAATCTAGTGCTCTCTGTATGAAAATTTATTAAAATAAGCACATAAAAGATACACTTACAAATGCTGGCACTGTACCACAGTGCAAGGGATCCACAGCAGACGTATTTCCGTCACCGCTGATGAAGTCCCGCCCACTTATCGGGGACGTAACGCGTACGGAACGTGAACAGGGATCGTGACGTCACCCGCGTCTATGCTTGCTGTCTCGAGCTGTGTATCACCGCTATCATCATTACCGCCACTCATTGCTGTTTGCTATTGCTGAGCATTGTCTGCTGTGGATCCCTTGCACTGTGGTACAGTGCCAGCATTTGTAAGTGTATCTTTTATGTGCTTATTTTAATAAATTTTCATACAGAGAGCACTAGATTCCACTCTATTGTTTTTTCATATGAACTACGTCCTGGAAGTCCTGTCGGGGTTATCTGATTGACCGGAAACGGAGTTCCTGTTATATTCCCTGGAGTGGGAAATGTCTGTTTGACCTGACTGGTTTACTCAGGGGTCTATATGTGAAGGTGAGCTGCCATTGCTGCCATTGGTGGAGGGTTTCACAGAATTACCTGTATATTGTACTTCTCATCACTTTGGACACTTGTTGGTGGTGTGGAGGGCGCAATCTTTAACCTCTGAAGATCCTGTCCCACTCTGTTTATATATGGACTTCCTCTCAATGTCTTAAAATAATTTCTTAGAAGTGTTTTCTTTATGTTTGTGCTGCACTGCTGTTTATACATTAAAAGAATTGGCTAAAAATCATTAAGCAATTATATGTATGGACCCAACGGGTACATTCACTGAGGGATACAGAATATATAGTAACAAGAAGGTCTATGGGAGAATTGCTCTCCGAATGCCATAAGGTCCAAACAGTTGGCTAGATACCGACAGTGAAGGCTGGAATTATAGTACCCAGTGAGGTCCACAGCTTTAACAAGTTTCGCGTGAGAACACGCTTCTTCAGAAAGCAACAGCATACAAAGCTATTAAATGAAAATACAATGTGTTAGAGATATCATGGTTACCTAAAGAATGTTTACATAAATAAAAATAAAAAATATTCACAAAAGAGAACCAGTCAGCCGAACGGCAGCTCATAGGCCAGCAAGGGGACACGAATACCCATGCTCCAAGGGGACACAAAACAATCATGGGGGCATGGAAAACAGTAAAAAGATATGTAAATATCAACAACAGAAGAAATTGGTAGGTATACAATTTCATTTGGGTGCTCGATAGAGCATATAATGTATCCATAAAGATGGGAAAATATTAGAATATTTGAGGTAAAAGTAAAAACTAAACATCTATTTAATAAGTTATACTCACATTCGAGAGTCTTTAAACTTGAATGTCACTGGAGTAGAATTCCAATATCCTTAAAAAGCCCCTTACCAAGATGGGCTAAGGACTAGATTGGATGGGGGGGGGGAAATGGGGGGATAGGATGGAGGGGGAGGGGAAAGGGGGGAGGGGAAAGGGGGGGAGGGGGAAAGACCTAGGAGAGGGGATAGGGAATGGGGAAAGGACAGGGGGAAGGGGAAGATAGGGGGAGGTTAAGGTATGGGAGGGGGTGAAAAAAAGGGGGGTAGAGTTGCCAGTCAAGACCGATGCCAGCCAAGCCGACGGTGAGGCACAAACCAGACAGATGCTAAACTAGAACAGAAATAGATTTAGTAAACTAGTTGGTATAGAAAATTGGCCTATGATAACAATGTGGATAATACGGTACTCACCCTAAAGCACTAGGGTGAAACTAAATTGGTAATCAACCAGAGTCTGATGGTCTCCAAAAGATTATCGATGGATTAATAAGATGGAGTGTATATATATAATTAGCGGAAAATAAGTAAGCCACAATATTCAGTTATCAATGGATAAACCGCACTGGTTTGAAAAACATATAGATTCACTATTAAAAACAAGAAAAGGATAAAGACAGACCATCAGTATGCTGGTAACAGTTAAGTCCAAAAAGAAAATAATATTTGCAGCTACATCGCATATATTAGATAAAATGGGTCCAGGACCTGAATTGCTTTCTCACCAATGAATAATTATATAATTCCACAATTGATACAACAAATTGGGGGTCTAACAGGTGCATAGATTTATCAATCTATTTTAAGTATTCTAATATATTTCCTTTTTTTATTTTAATCTCCATACCCTGTTTATGATATGTCTTTGCATTATTATTCATCTATTGCATTATGTAATATTGGGTATGGGTTAGTGCCGTATTCACCCACTAGGGGGTGCGAGCGAAACTCATCATTTAATAATGTACATTGACAGGGTTGAGTTATGGGTATTTTAGATAATGTTTTATTATAAGCCATGTTATAGGTGGGATGTAGGCAGTGGATTGATTTTCTGCTACTTACATTGTACAACTAGTTATAGATTTTCATTGTGCTGTATTTGTATTATGCGGCGAGACGGCACTGAGGCTGGATCTCAGTCCGGTAACCCCTCCCCCTATTGTGATTGACATCCGTATTTAACAGTCAGATCTACGTGGTCTAGTATGCTTCCTGACAACGTGCAACACACGAAACAGCTGTCGAGGCGCTAGACTACGATCTGACGACACTTCCGGTCCCGCTGGTCCATCGTTTGCCATAGGTGGAACGCACGCCGGCTCACCTTTCCATGAGACATCAGCCATATCAGCCCACGCTCTTCAGCCTCAGTGCCGGGCTCAAGGCACCAACCAAGTAAGGGGGCATTTGGCTATTTTAATTTGATATATTTTAAATAAACGGGATTACACTATTTTCCGTTTTATTTCTTTCTTGTGGTCCGCACTGCTCCATCCGAGCCTCCGTGAGGCAGGGATCCTTCATGCCTGCTCTTTTGATACCATTATCCATATCAGCAAGTGGTACTTGCACAAAGCGTATTTGACTTCTTTTTTAATTAAAAGAGTCAACATTATCTGGTAAGCAGCCAATTTTTCAACACGAGCACTATCGGGTGTTTTGCACTAAGGTGGTGAAGGCTATCACTTCAAGCAATTTCCTTCAATCTATTTCTCCTGTTGAATGCAGATATCATCCAGGATTATATCCATTGGTTTCACTACATGGACTATTTCTTGTTCTCTTTGATTATATTCATTTAAATCTTGGGACATTCCACTACCATTATCACTGCATGCTATTAGTATTGTTGTCATTCAATATTTTTACTTTCACGTGTATTATAATCTAGTTGGCAGCTAGGGGCTGTCAGCCATCTTATATACTAAGGGTACGGTTTCCAGGCTGTTTACTATTTTTGGATAGACTAAGACTATTGTTTTTGGTCCGTCCAGGCAGGCTGGTGTCTAACATATTTTTCACTTATTACCAATATAATTTAATATAAACTAATTAATATTAGTATTGTTTAGCGCCCCCACCATATTTGCTCTTTCAGCACATATAATCACTTTTACTTACGGTTTCAATGTTTTGAAATTTTGGGGTTTGCAGCTTAATTATTCATTAATTTAACAAATTTAACTAGGCGCGAGATCATCACTATACACACTCATCCCATGGATTGTGAACTCAACCATGTGGTGGTCAGACCAGGGGCAAACATGAAAATCTGCCCCGGAGGAGTTAGCTAGGACCGTTGGGGAGCTAAAGATATAGTCCAAACAGGCATAACTGTCATTAGGATTTGAGTAGAATGTGTAGGATCTACATCCGATGTTGTGTGCTCGCCACGTGTCAATAAGCTGCAGGGAGTTCAGGCTACCAGTCAGGGTTTTGGGAAATGCTTTAGTAGCGGGGGTGCTCCTGCTCCTATCTAGGCTCGGATTAGCTGTAAGATTAAAATCCCTGCCAATTATCAAATGTGGCGAGAGGTAACGTTCCAAGATCAAGAAAAATTGTCTAAAGAAGGAGGCGTGTGCCTCATTAGGGGCATATATAGAAGCAATAGTATCTGCTCGGCCCTGGATCTTGCCTTGCAAGATTATGAACCTGCTACCCGGGTCTTTATATACGTGCCCGACTTCAAAGAAAACTGAGTTCCTAACAAAAATGGCCACTCCACGGGTTTTGTTGAGGTGGGAGGTACAATAAAATTGCTTGAAAGATCGATCAAAATATTGTGAGTGGTTTGAATTGGAGAAATGGGTCTCCCGTAGCAGGAGTATGTTCGCTCCCAGGCTTTTATAGTGCCTAAAGGCCTTTCTTTGCTTCTGGGGCAGGTTAAAGCCCTGGACATTATGAGAAATTACTTTAAGGGCCATCATAAACTAACAGGGATGGGGCATGGGGATGGTAGGAGAATAGGCGGGTAAGAATACCATGTGATAATTGTAATGTGGAAAATCTGCGCTATCTCCCAAGGCTGTAATGATACCCAAGTGCTAACACACTAAGCCAAAAAAATTGGGTGAATGTATGTATATACTAATCATGCAATGAAGTAATGTATAAATGAAAAAAAGATGATGGTGCTGCAAATAAAAACAATAGCTGGAATATACAGCTAGAAACATATGCAAATAAAAGATAATAAATGTGCAACCGTGTAAGTGGCAACCAACGTGCCAAAGGTGATATATATGAGCAAACACACAATTTATTTTTAAAATTATTATATAATGAATTAACTACTAAGTGAATGTGTAAAAACACACTAAGGAAGTCCATATACTTCAACTGCCTAACTCTCACGGCAGCAGAAGAAGCAGTAACCTCATAAACAAAAATAAATGTCCATTGGTGATGCAAAACCAGCCAGCATATATCAAGGGATGGCAGATCTTCAAAGGTAAAACTTTACTTCAATCAAAATGTATAGACAGGAGGCTTACCAGAACAGGTGGGTCCCTATTACGGGGACCAAAAGGGCTCAGCAAATACACCGGATAAGATGTCAGCGATGCGGTCCTCTGAGTCCTTACTCCGCTCACCAAAACTCTGACTCCTGGTACACCTTGAGGCCGCAGGTACGCTCATACGGCACAATGGATACCAATTAAAAGAAGAAATAAAAAGGCTTCATGGTGCAGTAGATTCGTAAAAAAACGGGATACCCTTTATTCACAAAATGGGTAGACTGACATCCATATAGGAAAAAACAACACTTTTCAAAATCGCACTGAAACCCCGCTGTGGCGGCAGCCAGTCAGCTGGGGGCGTGATGACGTCAGGGTCCTGAGCTCCACCCTACGCGGCGGTTCCCCGTAAGAGGCGTCGTCTGGGAAAGGAGACTTGGACCAAGATGTCACTCACCACACTTTTTATACGAAGGGCAGGAGAGTGACACCGGAAGTCCCGATGAGATTATTAGTTCATCGGTTCCACGGCGCACAAGATTTGCTACATGGTAGGCACACAGGGGACATCAAACACATACTGTGTCCCAACCATGTGAATCTTATCTACCATACATACACGCATGTGCAGAAGTAATTTTATGTTATCCTAAAAAATTTATAAACATAAAAAATATAAAATATATATATATAATAAAAAACACACATGCTAATGGGGCAACGGTTGCAGCTGAGCACCACTTTGCAAATGTGCCACTTAACATTACTTTCAACCCTGCTCAAAATGTCTATAAACATATCATTAGTTGATGCACTGGAAAGAAATATTAGTATCTGAGATAAACTTTCCCGCTCACCCACAAAGTGTCCGTAATACAAAACGGGCACTGGGAGGGTTAAACAAAAACATATACATATAAACCAGAAAAATACTTGACATATAAATCAATATCACAGATAAAAATTTATATATATACATCAATGATACCTAACTTTTACCTCAATAAAAATTTAAATTTAAATTTGTAATTAAAAAGAAAAATGAATATTGTAATATATATATTGAGAAAGACCCCCAACCAAATGTGTCCCCTGTCTCCTATGCATCTCCCTGTTAATGAAAAAACACCCCTGTCAAAAGCCAAGTGCATATCTGAGTGCACCAGAACACCAAAAAGGGGGAAAGGGAGGAAAAAAGGAAGGAAATAAAGGGGTGACAACATAGGAAGGGACTACGGGGAATTGATATAGGGAGGGAGGAACACATATACATATATATATATATATATATATATATATATATGCACACAGATGTGTGTGTGGGCACATATATACACAGATAAGTGCACATAGAGAGTCACTAAAATGTAATGGTGAATGGGACACTATAAGTGGAACGGGTAATTATAATGAGACCCGTCAACTATTATTGATGTAACAATTGATGTCCCATTCGATGTTGAGGCCCCAGGGGCTATAGCACCGCATGTCAAAAATCCACCTGGTCTCTCTATGTGAGATTTGACGTTTCAGGTTGTCACCTCTCCAGTGTGGCACATACTTCTCTATGCCCACTACTTCCAATACTGAGGGATCTCTGTTATGGCACTGACGAAAGTGCCATGACACACTATGTTTTCTGAAACCCCTGCGTATGTTGGACAGGTGTTCCCCTATTCTCACTTTCAGGGCACGGGTGGTCCTTCCAATATATTGAAAACCACACGGACAACGTAAGAGGTAAATAACCCCTGTGGTGCCGCATGTTATGAAATCAGATATGTTATATTCTTGGGAGGTAGTATGCGAGGTGAAGGTAGACGGTTTCAGGGTTCTTACACGGAAAAAAACCCTTAAGATGACCAAACATAAGAACTCTGGGTGGAGGATCAACCACACTCGGTGCCACAAGGTCTTTTAAGTTTTGGTTTCTTTTGTACAAAATCTTTGGACAATCGGGGAGCGTAGGTCCCAAAATCCTGTCACTTTTCAAAACTGGCCAGTGCTTCTTAATTATTTTGTTAACCCACCAAAAATGGGAAGAGAAGGTGGTCAAAAAGGACCATTGCAGATCATTGGATATGGTATTTTTTCCCTTCGTTTTTGGAATCAAAAGAGCTTGTCTATCCATAGACGTAACCTCTCGGAGATCTTTATCCAATACGGTCGGTTGGTACTCTTTTTCCAAAAAACGATCCTTGAGTATTGTAGCCTGCAATTCAAAGTCCTCTAGGCGTGAACAGTTTCGCCTAATTCGTTGAAACTGTCCCCTTGGTATGGCCTTGAGGCAAGTTAGGGTGATGTCCACTATCTGTTGGAATATAGCCATTGCGGTCTGTACCCTTAAAGAAAGTTTTGGTCAACAGAGCACCATTTTCTTTAAATATCACCAAGTCCAAAAAATTAACAGAAGTAAAACTATATTCATATGTAAATTTAATCCCCCAATTATTCAAATTTAGAGTGGTCATGAATTCACTCAGTGATCCTACATCTCCTTTCCACAGAAAGAAGGCGTCGTCAATGTAACGACGCCAAAAAAGGAGGCGGGGCTCCTCTAGTGAAAAAAGTTGGTCATTTTCCCACAAGGCCATAAATAGGCCAGCAAGACTGGGGGAAAATTTGGCCCCCATAGCAACTCCCGTACTCTGTAGGAAAAACTGACCACTATAATAGAAATAATTGTGTTCCATTGCGAAGCACAACAGTTTCATAACAAATTCCAAAGTAGATGTTTTCACTAAAAGTTCCTTTCTAAGAAAAAATTCCGCTGCCTTATACCCCAATTCGTGAGGTATTATCGTGTGAAGGGAGGCTACGTCTGCTGTGACCAGCAAGACGTCCTCATCCACTACACACTCGGATAGCTCTCTAATAACTTGCATAGAGTTCTTCAGAAAGGCCGGTGTTTTAGTTACCACAGGTTGTAAGAAAACATCCACAAATTTTCCCACTCTCGATGTAAGGGAATCAATTCCGCTTACTATGGGGCGGCCAGGGGGTTGTACTGGGTTTTTGTGGACTTTGGGGATATAATATATAATGGGGGTACGGGGGGCCAGGGGGACAAGAAATTTGAGTTCTTTCTCATTAATCACTCCCTTTCGATGGCCTGCCTGTACAATAGTATTGAGAGATTTTTTATATTTTTCAGTAGGATCTTTATCTAGGACTTTATAGGTATCTCGATCTGATAATAGAACCTCCATTTCTTTTATGTAGTCCTCTTTCTTCAGTACTACAATCCCCCCCCTTGTCCGCCGGTCTTATTACCAGATTTTTTCTTTTACATAGAGACGCAATTCCTTCTTCTGAGCTATTTTTGTTCTCCTTTTTGAATTTAACTTGGGACAGGTCCTGTAACACCAGGTCTTTAAATACTGTGATGCTGGGAGCTGGTTTCCCTGGGGGATTAAACAAGGATGCATTCCTTAATCCTGTTCCTTCTCTGTTTTGCCCGTCCCCAGAAATATCATTTCTGACAATGGGGTTAGACAGAAAATGACGTTTTATACTCAGTTTCCTAGCGTATTTTTGTACGTCTAGGAACATTTGAAATTTGTTTAAAGGCTTCCTTGGTGCGTATTTTAGTCCTTGGTTAAGAGTTATTTTTTCTTCCCTGGTGAGTTCTTCTCCACTTAGATTGAACACCCCCTGACATACTACCTCCTCCTTGATTTTTTGGGAGTGGCACCGCTGCCCTCCTCTGCATCCTCTCTTAGTCTTCCTTTCTTTCCTCGGCCTCTTCCTAAAAAATTATCTGTTTTGTTTCTATGGGGAGCTGCCACAGGGGGACCATCATATGCATGGATTTGTGAATTTCCTGCGTTCCGTGATCCCATGTTGGCAGAATCCTCTATCTCCTTCTGGTCTTCATATCCCTGGAGGGGTCCATATTCATTCCTTAAGGGGACATTCTGTCTCCAGGGTACCTGTGGAGAAGGGGGACCTCCCTCCCTGTAACCATCACTAGGATGAGTCCTATATGAGGGATCATCATAATGGTTGTATTGACCCCCATAATTAGGTCTATTTTGGGAATATGTATATGAATTCGATGGATGTTGGTTATATCCTTGGGGGTGTCTATTTCCCCTGTTACCTCCGGGGTTAGGGAACCTACCCTGATTCCTAGGGTGTTGGTAAGGAGGTGGATAATAATTATTGGCTCCACTCAGTGGAGGTCTTCCAGGGTTCTGGTTACCCTTTTTTCCATTTTGTTGGGGGGTCCGGTTCCCCCCTGTGGTCGTCGTTCCATATCCCCGATGTCCTGGGTTTGGAGGAGGAGGACCTGGTGAGGGTCTTGAATACTCTACACTAGGTAGTTGAGACGTAGATGCATCTGCTTCTCCCTCCTCCATGTTGACACTTTCACCCGGTTTTTCAAACATATCGCGATAGTTCTCCTGCCACTTAAAAACGTTGTGAGATTTATAATCTTCAACGTCTCTAAGATATTTTTTGCGCTTTTTAATCCGTTGTTCTTCCTCTTCTTCTATTAAGATCTCCCTTAGTTCCTTGGTATATACTTGGTATAAACCCTCCTTACTCATAGGGATCAATTTCTCTTTAATGTCATTGATCTCCTGTTGTAACTTAGCTACTTTGGTTTTCTTCCTAGAAACGAGGAATTCAAGGAATACCACGTGGAATAGCCATTTGAGCCACTGCCTTATCTCTAACACAGCACACATGTCTCTGGATAGTGGAAATAAGCTTCTGATCAATAGCATGAGATATAATCAATATGAATGACATTTCAAGGTAAAATGCAAAGATATGAAAAAACAAATAGAACTTAACACAAAAGTGCTTACAAACCACGTATGAGCATGGGGGTCAGAGGAAAACTTTCCTAATGACCAAAAAAAGTTACCGTTGGACTATACAGTCCTATACCAACCGGAGGACCCCGAAGGGGTCGCAGCGACGAACAGGGTGACCATGAAATGCACATCACCCTGAACCTCACAGTGGCCTGGGTCCCAGAGTCAGCAGGGGGGAACAGTGAACGCGAGGAGACACACCGCCTCAGAGCGTGTCAGAGCCAAAGAAAAAATAAATAAAAAAATAAAACAAAAAGGTACTGATGCATGCCCTCCTTCAGGAGGGGATCAGACACTCCAGATATCGGGGGTAATGCTTCCACCGAGAGGGCCTGTGCTCAAACTGCACATAACAGGGGATAATTGAACAGTATCCACAAAGTCTCCAGTCTGGCGCAGGCACTGAGCTGAAACAAGGGGAAGTCATTCCTGCCTGGAAACCGGTGCAGTGGAAACCGCTAAATAAACTCTGTGCATGGACAGTTAAGCAGGCTTCCAGATAATGGGGGTAATGCGTCTACCGAGCGGGCCTGGGCTCAAGCAGCACAAAACAGGGGTCAATGTAACCGTAACAACAAAGTCTCCAGCCTGGCTTGGGAACTGTCAGAGAACTCACCTTGCCGGACGTGTTGGTCGTCGCTTTGGTGCGCGCTCGCGCGCGCCAATGCACGCTGATGTTCTGCATGTTCCTGTGCGCGCTGGTTCACGTCCCGGACTACGGGCGCGCGTGCCTGTGCGCGATGGTGTGCCTGTGCGCGCGGGTGCATGTGCGCGCATGACGCGTGCGCGCACGCCGATGCGCACGCCGATGCGTGCCGAACAGCCCATTTAAACCCCTGGAACACTTCAGACCGGTGCTGTCTGATCTACAGTCCCCTGTGTATCCTGCTCCTGCTGATTGCCTGAAACCTGATCTCCTGACCACCCGGCTTGTTACTTGGACGTCTCCTGCCCTCCGCCAGCATCTGACCTCGGCCTGTCTTAACCCTGAACCTGCCTGCCCCTCTGTACCACGTTGTCTGACCGTTGCCAACCTTGCCTGTCATTTGACTATTCTTCTCGGCACCTACCCAGCTGCTCTCCTCAGTATACCTACCTGCTTGCCTGCCTGCCGCTCGTGTGGCTCATCCCTGCTTTTGTATCCGGATCCAGAGCCGTCTTCCAGCAACTACTTACCAGGCTCTCTTACCCTTCCGTACTCCCGTGCCTCCTGTTTGCACTACCAGGGGCCGCGAGTCGGATCCGTACGGGGGACCTTCCTCTGCTCCATCGGACTCGTTGATCAGGTACGTGCAAGTCTGACAGTATCAGACAGCCATGTCCGAGTCCGAGCAGGGAAGGGATCCCATGGAGGAACTGTGCAGACACCTGAACGGTTTGACGCAAGCTGTGAAAGACCTCCAAGCCGGTGTGAGGGGGTTAGCTCGGCAGCGGGTATGTGTGACCCCCGGGATGGGCTCCCCACCCAAAAACAGGCCCAGCAGACGGAGGTTGTGGTTTTCAAAATCAAAAAGGTGCGGTTTATTTTCTATTTACAGTGACAAAAACACAGCAAGGCAAAAAAAAACATAAACAAAATAAATCCTGGTCAACTTGACCTCTGACTAAACTTACAGGTTTCCTAACTAACGACTGGGATCAGCCTAGTGCTGTCCTAGTCCCTGGTTTTAAATGTCCAAGCAAAATGTAGCCACACAGGCTTTCTCTCACCGCACAGGGGTTCACTCTCCCTAGACAGTCCACACAGGTCTGCTTCCAGGCATGAGCTAACATCTAATGAAGCTGGGAGTTTTTATAGAGGCCTAAATGAGCTGACAAGCTTCAGCTGGCCTCATCAACTCCCTGTCTGTACGACGCCCCACACTCTCCCTAGAGGTATGAGTCATCCATGAGCCCACTAGCCTTATACAACTCTCCACCTAGTTGTATAAATCGGCGTAAAGCCTGAATCTGGGCGAAATATATCTACCCCCCTGGATGCAACCAGGTGACTTTACCTTCCTGCTGTCACATACCCCCCCCTCTTGTTTTAACCTCGGGGTTGGAACACCAGCAATCAGGCATTCATGTACTCGAGACAAAGCATCCACATTCCCCATTTGAACGCCAGGGCGATGCTTTACTGTGAAGTTGAATTCCTGGAGGGCCAGGAACCACCTATTCACTCTTCTATTTGTTTCCTTGTTTTGAGCCATCCACTTTAACGGAGCGTGATCCGTAACCATGTCAAAGTGCCTACCTAGCAGGTAGTACCGAAGGGAATCTAGAGCCCACTTCACCGCTAAACACTCCTTTTCAACGGTGGCGTAATTTACCTCATGGGACTTCAACTTCCTGCTGAGGTAAATGACTGGGTGCTCTTCCCCGTTCCAGACCTGGGACAATACTGCTCCTAACCCCACATCTGACGCATCACTTTGTACGACAAAGTCTCTAGAGAAGTCGGGTGAGTACAACACTGGCTGGCTACATAAGGCTTGTTTCAAGAATTGGAATGCTGCCTCAGCCTCGGGGGTCCATTTAATCATGACCGACCCTTTCCCCTTCGTCAGGTTGGTTAGGGGCACAGCCTTAGAAGCAAAGTGGGGAATGAATCGCCGATAATACCCAGCGATTCCCAGAAAGGCTCGTACCTGCTTCTTGCTGTTGGGACGTGGCCAACTCTGGATGGCCTCGACTTTGTTGAGTTGGGGTTTTATTACTCCCCTCCCAATGGTGTACCCAAGATATTTGGCCTCCTCCTGCCCAATGGTACACTTCTTGGGGTTAGCCGTAAACCCTGCTTCCCGAACAGAGTCCAGGACTGCTTGCACTTTTGGCAGATGTGAGGCCCAATCTGTGCTATGGACAATTATGTCATCCAGGTAAGCCGCAGCATACTTCCGATGGGGCCTCAGTATCTGGTCCATTTTCCGCTGGAATGTGGCCGGCGCATTCTGTAACCCGAACGGCATTCTCTTATATTGGAACGCCCCGTCTGGGGTTACAAATGCGGTTTTCTCTTTGGCCGACTTGGCCAGGGGAATTTGCCAATACCCTTTTGTGAGGTCAAGAGTCGTCATGTATCGGGCTGTTCCCAGCCGGTCGATCAACTCATCTATACGTGGCATGGGGTAGGTGTCAAATTTTGTAACTTTGTTCAACTGACGAAAATCGTTACAAAATCGCCAGCTCCCATCCGGTTTAGGCACCAACACAATGGGACTAGACCAATCACTTTGGGACTCCTCTATCACCCCTAAGTTCAGCATTTTCTGTACTTTCTCCCGTATTGCCTCCCGTCGGGCCTCTGGGATCCGATAGGGTTTTAACTTCACCCTTTCACCGGGCGGGGTAATAATGTCATGCTCTACCCCAGATGTTTGTCCCGGCAGCTCAGAGAATACCTCCTTGTTGCGAAGCACAAACTCCTTAACCTCCTGTTGTTGGGGTTGTGACAAGGTGGCTGCGATTCCAACCTCAGGAATCACGCAACCAGTTTGAGCTGGTGACCAAGTGTCTGCGACTAGGGACTCTCTATCCCTCCAGGCTTTCAACAGATTAACGTGATAGATCTGTTCGGGCTTTCGCCTTCCTGGTTGTCTGACCTTGTAATTCACTTCGCTCACTTTTTCCATTATCTCGTAGGGGCCTTGCCATTTGGCAAGGAATTTACTTTCAACCGTAGGGACAAGTACCAATATCCTATCCCCCGGGGAAAAGGTACGGGTCTTGGCTCCACGGTTGTACACTCTCTGCTGTGCCAACTGCGCTTGGGCCAAATGTTCCTTCACGATGGGCATTACCTGTGCAATTCGATCTTGCATCAGGGCGACATGCTCAATCACACTCCTGTGGGGAGAACTCTCACTTTCCCAAGTTTCCTTGGCAATATCCAACAGCCCTCTTGGGTGTCTCCCATACAGTAACTCAAAGGGGGAGAATCCCGTAGAGGATTGGGGCACCTCCCTAATAGCAAACATCAAATAAGGAAGTAGACAGTCCCAATCCCTTCCATCTCTATCCACCACTTTCTTCAACATTTGTTTTAGGGTTTTGTTGAATCTTTCAACCAGCCCATCGGTTTGGGGGTGATACACAGATGTACGCAATTGCGTCACTTTGAACAATTTACACAGCTCTTTCATAACCCGGGACATAAAGGGTGTACCTTGGTCCGTAAGCAGTTCTTTACAAATACCCACCCGGCTAAAAACAAGAGATAGCTCTTTGGCTATGGTTTTGGCCGAGGTATTTCTGAGAGGGATCGCTTCTGGATAACGGGTGGCATAGTCCATTATAACCAATATGTACTGGTGCCCCCTAGCGGACTTGATTATAGGACCTACCAAATCCATTGCGATTCTCTCAAACGGGACCTCAATGATGGGTAGAGGGACCAGCGGGCTACGGAAATGTGGCATCGGGGCCGACCTCTGACACACAGGGCAGGAGGAACAATAATTTTCTATGTCCTTCATCACCCCAGGCCAATAGAATCTCTGTAATACCCTCTCTCGGGTTTTCTCTGTCCCCAGATGACCTCCAAGAATGTGCCCATGGGCCAACTCCAACACCAACTTCCTGTAAGGTTTGGGCACCACAAGCTGCTCAACGGTTTCTTCTGCCCTTTTTGCCACCCGATACAGTAGGTCCTTCTCTACGCTGAAGTATGGGTAAGTGCCGGTATTATCTGGGTTCACTAACTCGCCATCTATTTTCACTACGTTTTCCCGTGCCTTTATTAGGGCGGGGTCTTTCAACTGTTCTGTGGCAAAGTTTTCCCTGTGAACCTCAAGATCAGAAAACTCCACAGACGGTAGGTTTTCGTCTGAGGAGGTGGGCTCCTCTCCAGTTTCTTGAGTCTCCCCTGCCAATACTGACAAGGGAAATTCCGGAGAGTCCTCACCACTCTCAGGGGAGTTCTGGCTATCACATTCCTGGTACATAGGGGCACCAGTGGGGGGCTCAGGATCATCCCACAGTTCCCAGAACTTCGGAAAATCCCTTCCCACAATGGCGTCATGCGGTAACTGAGATACTAAGCCCACTGGATGAGAGAGGGTACCTTTGGGGGTCTCGAAACACACTGTAGTCACTGGATACTCTCGGGTGTCCCCATGCACACAGATAACGGCTACCTTGCTATTCCCAGAGACCTCTGTTTTAACTAACTCAGCCTTTATCAGGGTCACAAGGCTACCTGAATCCAGCAATACCACAACATTTCTACCATTAATACACATTTTGCATAAATGTTTCTCAGTTCCTCGAATGGCAGTGCATGCGACTGTCGCACACAGCGACTGACGTCTGCCCGTCAGAAAGTCACACTGCATGGGTTCCTCCACAACCGGGCAATTTGCTGCAATATGTCCCGCTTGCCGGCAGCGGTAGCAAACGATCCTTCTTGCCGCCTCTTGAGCTGCTGATTTCCCAGGCTGTTCTCGCCAAACTTGGGGTAGAGCTCCCACCCTCTCACTCTCTCCACCCTTACCCCTTGGAATCATCTTATCCGCCCCTGGGGATGGTCTGGTCTTAGGGTGGAAAGTCCGAGTGTCTCTGGAAGAGGCCGTCAGGTTCTCTGTAGCCAAGTATTTCTCCACACGATCCACAAGACCATCGGCCGTCTCTGGGTCTCCATGGCTTACCCACTTTTGGATGGCAGTAGGAAGAGCTCTCAAAAACCGATCCATTACAACACGTTCCACAATCTTTGGTGCGGACAAAGTCTCTGGCTGTAGCCGCTTTCTGCTCAGGTGAATGAGATCATACATTTGAGACCTGGGGGGTTTTCCAAGCTGGAAAGTCCAGTTATGCACACGCTGAGCCCGGACAGCCAGGGTGACACCCAGCCTTGCCAATATTTCAGCTTTTAGCATCACATAGTCTTTTGCTTGGTTAGGCTCTAGGTCATAGTAAGCTTTCTGCGATTCACCAGTTAACAGAGGAGCCACTAGTCCAGCCCACTGCTCCTCAGGCCACTCTTCTCTTTCAGCGGTCCTTTCAAATGTGGTCAAAAATACCTCTGGATCATCCTCTCCAGTCATTTTTGTCAATAAACGACTCACCCCAAAGGACGCGGTATTAGTGGGACGGCTTTCCTCACTGGTCTGCGGACGTTGCTGCATTACTGCTTCCATCTGTTGTTGTAGTCTCTGCTCTTGCTTCTGCAACAGGTCTATGAAGCGGGCCTCAGATTGCTGTTGGGCTTGTTGCTGAGCCTCCAGACTCTGTTGTAAAGTTGCAAGGCTCTGTTGATGAGCTTGCTGCTGGGCTGCAAGGCTCCTTTGCAAACCTGCATTTGTCTGCTGTTGATTGGCATTTGCTAGAGCCAGCTGTTTCAGTATCTCCTCCATGCTGGCTTAAAAAAAACTGCCCGCATTCTCCACCAACTGTGAGGGGGTTAGCTCGGCAGCGGGTATGTGTGACCCCCGGGATGGGCTCCCCACCCAAAAACAGGCCCAGCAGACGGAGGTTGTGGTTTTCAAAATCAAAAAGGTGCGGTTTATTTTCTATTTACAGTGACAAAAACACAGCAAGGCAAAAAAAAACATAAACAAAATAAATCCTGGTCAACTTGACCTCTGACTAAACTTACAGGTTTCCTAACTAACGACTGGGATCAGCCTAGTGCTGTCCTAGTCCCTGGTTTTAAATGTCCAAGCAAAATGTAGCCACACAGGCTTTCTCTCACCGCACAGGGGTTCACTCTCCCTAGACAGTCCACACAGGTCTGCTTCCAGGCATGAGCTAACATCTAATGAAGCTGGGAGTTTTTATAGAGGCCTAAATGAGCTGACAAGCTTCAGCTGGCCTCATCAACTCCCTGTCTGTACGACGCCCCACACTCTCCCTAGAGGTATGAGTCATCCATGAGCCCACTAGCCTTATACAACTCTCCACCTAGTTGTATAAATCGGCGTAAAGCCTGAATCTGGGCGAAATATATCTACCCCCCTGGATGCAACCAGGTGACTTTACCTTCCTGCTGTCACACCGGTTATACAAGATTGGAAGAGAGAGTTCAAGTCCTGTCCTCACCTGCCAGCTCACAAGGCGCCACGTCCACTGGATACTCAGCTACACCTTCTGTCGTGATGCTTCCTCCGGAACCCAGGGTCCCCACACCTGAGAAGTTTGCGGGCGAGCGCAGCAAGTATCATTCGTTCCGCAACGCCTGCGACCTGTTATTTGCCCTGCAACCTCGCACCTTTTCCTTGGAGGTAACCAAGGTGGGCTTCGTCATCTCTCTACTGACTGGCGAACCACAGGCCTGGGCCCACCACCTCCTAGAGCAAAAGGATGCTTCCTTGGAAACCCTTGCTACCTTCTTTGCCGCTATGTCCCAACTTTACGAGGATCCGCAACAGGCTGCCACAGCAGAATCCGTTCTCCATTCCCTCCTGCAGGGCCACAGAGCGGCTGAGGATTATGCCGCTGAGTTTAAACGGTGAAGCTCCGACACCGAATGGAACGATGCTGCCTTGCGCTATCAATTTCAGATGGGCTTATCAGACCAGCTCAAGGATGAGCTAGCACGTGTCGGGGTTCCCCAAACCTTGGACAAACAAATTGACCTGTCAATCCAGATCGACCGGCGCCTGAGAGAGCGCTGCTCCGAAAGAGCCTCCAGCCAATTCCGACCCACCTGGTTGCTCCCTAAGGTCCCCAACCCAGTCAGTCTGGCACCACCGGCTCCTCCGTCTCTGGCTCTAGATGCTCCGGAAGCCATGCAACTGGGCCTACTTTGCCCCTCTCTCTCTCCAGAAGAACGCCAGCACAGGCGAAGCAACAACCTTTGTATGTACTGTGGTGAACCAGGACACTACGTAAGGACCTGCCCAGCCAAGATGCGTAAGTGCCTGCCTGTTTCTTCTACTTGTGCCTCTCTGTTACCTAACCCAACCGCTCACCTAGCTCTCTCCATCTCATTACAGCTCCCCGGAAGGACTACCGCAATCCCAGTGTCCGCCATAATTGACTCTGGAGCATGCAGCTGCTTTATTGACTTGACATTTGCTGCCAACCACCACATTCCTCTTAAGCCGAAATCCCGGGGACTTGCAGTGCACCTCGCTGATGGTTCCATTATCAAATCCGGTCCTGTTACCCAGGAAACAGTTCCCTTGTTGGCCTCCAAGGCTACCCACCACCAGGAGCTCCTAAGTCTGGATGCCATCTCCTCTCCGTTGTTCCCTATCATTTTAGGGATGCCTTGGTTGCAAGCCCATAACCCCAGTATTGACTGGACTACGGGGAGGGTCAAATTCCTCTCAAACTATTGCCAGCAACACTGCTTGCAACAAGCCTCAACTAACCCTCCTCATCTGCTCTGTCTGGATATTGACCCTAATCTTCAAAAAACCATCCCTGAACCCTATCACGACTTCCTGGATGTGTTCAGTAAGAAGGGGGCAGAAACCCTTCCTCCTCACAGACCGTATGACTGCCCTATAGAACTTTTACCTGGGACTGAAGTACCTTTCGGGAGAATCTTCCCGTTGACCGAACAGGAATTGGGCACTCTGAAGGTCTACATTGACGACAACCTGAAAAAGGGGTTCATCCGCCCTTCCACCTCGCCTGCCGGTGCGGGCATCTTTTTCGTTGAAAAAAAGGACCACTCCCTACGTCCCTGTATTGATTATCGGGAGTTGAACAAAATTACCATAAAGAACCGTTACCCGTTACCTCTCCTGCCGGAACTCTTCCAGAGGCTGGGAACTGCGGTCATCTTCACCAAACTTGACCTCCGAAGGGCTTACAATCTGATCCACATTTGAGAAGGTGATGAATGGAAAACGGCCTTCCGTACTAGATTCGGGCACTACGAGTACCTAGTTATGCCGTTTGGACTGTGTAATGCTCCGGCTACTTTCCAACATTTTGTCAATGACATTTTCCGCGATTACCTGGACTTATATGTCATAGTATACTTGGACGACATCTTAATCTTCTCCTCTTCAGTAGACAACCATCGCAGGCATGTCCGAAATGTTCTTGTTCGGCTCAGACAACATGGACTTTACGCCAAACCGGAGAAGTGTGAGTTCGAACGTCAAAGCATCCAGTTTCTCGGGTTAATCATTTCTGTTGAGGGCATCAAAATGGACCCTCAGAAGGTGTCTGCTATCCTGGATTGGCCTGCTCCCACAGATATGGGCATGTGTTGGATGGGGCGTTTGGACCAATATGCATGGACTTCGTTCTTTTTTGTAAGCCCCATATTGAACGTAAGGCCCAAAAACAATTTAAATTCTTCCAATGTTAGACACCGCCACTGGAACATGCGGGCGTAGGAAGAATTGGGGTTGGCAGCAATAAATTGGGATGCATACAGATTAGTTTGATCCACTATATTCTGTAGCAAATCTTGTGGGAAAAATAAACAAAAATAATCAAATTTAGAAAAATTTGTAGTGTCCGGCTGCACACCTGGCTGTGCGGTGAAAGGGGGATGATAGCGGATCCTGAGTTGGCAGGCAACCATAAGGGGTTTGCCAGGGCATCGGGAAGGTAGGACTGGGGCTGGTATCTTCTGGTTGGGCGTGTATTTCCATTACTTGTACTGGGCTCCTCTTCCTGGGGTATGGCGCTACTGGTGGTGGGCAGTTCTCCTGATCTTGGTCCTGATCTTGGTCCTGATCTTGGTCCTGATCGCATTCTTTTGGGAGGGACGGTTTCCTCCGGGGACTCGGACTCTGAGCCACTATCCTCCACTGGCTCGCATTCCGAACCAGAATCGGATAATGGGAGCTCCCCGCTGCTCTCCTCATCCGACATGGCAAGAATGGCATATGCATCCTCAGGTGTGTAAACCCTTTGGGACATTATGGCAGTGCTTATTGGTGGGCATGTGTAATGGTACTGCTGGTGGTAGTGGTGGCGGTCTGTGTGGTGGTACCGATGGAGGTATTAGTGGTGGGCCTGTGTGGTGGTACCGATGGCGGTATGGGTGGTGGTGGTACCAATGGCGGTACAGGTGGTGGTGGTACCGATGGCGGTACGGGTGGTGGTGGTGGCGGTACAGATGGCGGTACAGGTGGCAGTACGGGTGGTGGTGGTACCGATGGGGGTGCGGGTGGTGGTGGGGGCGGTACCGATGGTGTTATGGGTGGTGGTGGTACCGATGGCGGTACAGCTGGTGGTGGTACCGATAGCGGTATGGGTGGTGGTGGTACCGATGGCGGTACAGGTGGTGGTACAGGTGGTGGTGGCACTACCGACGGTGGTACGGGTGGTGGTACCGATGGCGGCACTAGTGGCGATACTGGTAGCGGGCCTGGAAGTATAGATGCTGGGCCTGATGGCAGTACTAGTGGCGGTACTGGTGGCAGTACTAGTGGCGGTACTAGTAGTGGTACAGATGGCGGTACTGGTAGCCTGTGTGGCGGTACCAATGGCGGTACCAATGGAGGTGGGCCTGTGACAGATGGGCTGATTGATTTATTGACAGATGGGCTGATTGATTTATTGACAGATGGGCTGATTGATTGACAGATGGGCTGATTGGCTGGGCTGATTGACAGATGGGCTGATTGATGTGCTGGGCTGTGTGACAGGTCCTCTTTATTGGGGGGGGGGCGTGTTGTGCACAGAAAACTAATGTAGACAAACTACACTGATCTCACTTACTGATCTCTGCTCTCTCCTCACAGATCGGTGTGTGAGGAGAGAGCAGGGATCAGGTAGTAACTCCTGCGGTTTGTTTACATTTGTGACCGGCTGTGATTGGACACAGCCGGTCACGTGGTAAACAGCCAATTTAATTGGCTGTTTACCCTGATCGGGGACGCGCTGTGTCCAAGGGACACTCGCCTTCCCCGATCCCCGCTCTGCAAGCCTCTGGCGGCGCGCACGGACATGTGCATGTTGTGACATGTGATCGGCTGTGACTTTGACACAGCCGATCACATGGTAAACAGCCAATGAAATTGGCTGTTTACCGTGATCGGGGAAGCGCTGTGTCCGAGGGACACACACCGTCCCCGATCACCGCGCTGCGCGCCCCCGCGTGCGCGCGCAAGGCATTATCCTGCAGGACGTCAATAGACGTCCAGTGTGGATAACGCAACCACTTCCCGGACGTCAATCTTCTATTGACTGGGCGGGAAGTGGTTAAAGTCGGAGCGACTGCAGTCGTGTACATTAAGACGGCTCCATTCACTTCCATTACTTTAAAAAACAGCGCGACTTGGGGCGACTTGATGTCGCCTCCCGAGTCGCCCCTGTGTGAACCGGCTCTCAACACTGCATTTATACAGCCACTGCTGTGTTAGAATCGACAGTTTAGAATTGCTGGTGAAAATGAAGGGTGGGGGAGAGGGTATCAGTAGTCGAGGAAAGGGGCAGGGTGTACTATGTATGCCCTGTGTATTTTAGTGACGTTTTTTTTTTTTTTTTTTGTGTACATGTCCACGTTATCAAAGAGTAAAAGTTTCAACATGTTTACAATTGAAATAATCACTCAAATGTACGTTTAATTAAAACTATATATTTTGGAAGGATTGGATTGACAGGTTTCTATTGCACACCTTGAAGTGATATTAAAGGTTCTGCTTTTTAAAAAAGAAAAAAAAAACATGTCATACTTAACCTGCTCTGTGCAGTGGTTTTGCGCAGAGCAATTATGAAAAAAGATAGTCCGATAATTGCTCTTTAAAATCTTCAGAATTTATTGGTTCTCCCTAAAAGACACAGTGGGGGTTATTTACTACAAGTGCAAAGTGCACTTGAAATTGCACTGAAAGTGCACTTGGAAGTGCAGTCGCTGTAGATCCGAGGGGGACATGCAAGGAAAATAAAAAACAGCATTTTAGCTTGCACATGATTGGATGATAAAATCAACAGAGCTTCTCCTCATTTCAGATCTACCCCTCAGATTTACAGCGACTGCACTTCCAAGTGCACTTTCAGTGCAATTTCAAGTGCACTTTGCACTTGTAGTGCAAAGTGGATTTTCCTTTCGTAAATAACCCCCAGTGTCAGATATCAAATGTAAATGCGTTTCAGCCTTGTGGGCCTTGTTCACTACCTGTTCTGCACAGAGCAGCCCGATTCTCCTCTTCTTGGGTCCCCTTCCAGCACTCCTGGCTCCTCCCCCTTTGACTAGTGCTTCCAATTACAAGCCGCTTGCTATGGGGGCACTGGTGCATTCTCACTCCTAAGCCCTGCTCTATGCATCCATAAGACACATAGAGTCGGGCAAAGCCGGTGGCCAGAGCGGATGGAGGTGTGAGAGGAGAGCTCTGCCACAATGGGTGACATACCACGGCTCACAGCAGGCTGACACAGGCGGAAAACACATCCTTATCAAGGGGAGACCGAGGGGCACACAGCGGTCACCATGAATAAGAGGAAGGAGAGAGAGGGTCAGAGGAAATTTACCAATTTCATCCCCCCCGTGGCGGACCAAGAAATCCAAGATGGCGCCAGTGCTGGGACCGTTCCTCACTATCCCCTGCAAGCACGCTCAGCCATTTATCACCATCCACATGTGAGTCACGGTATACAGACCATCCACTGCCATCCTCCCCCTTCAACAGCCCTGTTAAGCAGAAAAGGAGGATTGGGGAGGAGGGAGAGGCCCAGGATGATGCAGGGATAGCAGCAGGGGAAGAAATGGAGGAATTCTCCTCATATGGACAGCATCTAGATGCGTATCCCACCTCAGGGCAGCCCATCATTGATACCACTATAAAAGAGATGCTGCAAACTCTGCGGGGGGCCCTCCAGCAAGATATGGCAGCATTTATGCACTCCACAAAAACAAAAATAAAAGCGTTCAGCAACAGAGTAGAATATTTTGAACAGAAAATGGAGGAATTTACTTTGGCGCACAATGAATTAGTGGATGTCCACTTTGATGTTTAAGACAAGCTCAAAGCTATGCGTCTTAAAATGGCGGATATTGAAGACAGGGCCTGCAGGAATGACATCAAATTTAGAGGAGTCCCTGAATCAATTAAACAGCAGCTGTAATTGCATACCTTCAAAAGCTCATGACAACAGCTCTCCTATCCCTGGGGCCTGCAGACATAATAATAGACAGTGCCCACAGACTGCCAAAACCGTCATTCCTGCCTGACCAGATCCCTAGAGATGTCATAGCGAGGATCCACTTTTATCATGTAAAAGACCAACTGATGCGATACGCCAGACAGCATCCTGCACTCCCAGACCCTTTCGCTGGAATAGCACTCTATGCTGATTTGTCGCAAGCTACACTGACGGTGAGGCATAATTTAGCCCCTATTACCAAAATTCTGCGTAACCACAAAATTCTCTACAAGTGGGGCTTCACAGCCAAACTGCTGGTGGAAATGCATAATGAATCGCATTCAATCACTTCACTGGAAAAGGGTACTCCTTTGAAAGTGGCATCTCCTCCCTGTGAACAGAGAATCTGCAGACCCTGATCCCCTCCAGGACAGACGCAACAATAACTGCCAAAACAGGAGGGGTAGGTAGATGACCTACATATGTCTGAGCTTTGTGTAGTTCAAATACCTGCTTACCACTTTTTCCAGGCTCATTGAACCACTGGTGTCTTCCAACTTAACTACATGTTCCTGTGTTAGCTAACAAATCAACCGTTGTTCGGCTGATTCAAGTAACATTCTTTCCCCATACTTCATTTACGTGATGTTTCCCGTAACCGGTTTTTCTTAGCAAATACTGCTTGACTGTTTCCAGTTATTGAACATCTCAGTTTGGTTTATTTTTCTTGTTTTTTGATGATTATAACAAAAAATGTACCTCAGGACCAGGGATGAGCCGAACACCCCCCTGTTCGGTTCGCACCAGAACCTGCGAACAGACAAAATGTTCGTGTAAACTTTAGAACCCTATTAAATACAATGGACTCGAACGTTCGAAATCTAAAGTGTTAATTATAAAGGCTAATATGCAAGTTATTGTCCTAAAAAGTGTTTGGGGACCTGGGTCCTGCCCCAGGGGACATGTATCAATGCAAAAAGAAGTTTTAAAAACGGCCGTTTTTTCGGGAGCAGTGATTTTAATAATGCTTAAAATGAAAAAATAAAAGTGAAATATTCCTTTAAATTTCGTACCTGGGGGGTGTGTATGATATGCATGTGAAGTGGCGCATGTTTCCCGTGCTTAGAACTGTCCCTGCAAAAAATGTCATTTTTGAAAGAAAAAAAGTCTTTTAAAACTGACTCGCGGCTATTAATGAATTGTCGGCTCCCGGCAATACATACAAAAGTCATTGAGAAAAAAAAAAAAAAAAAGCGTGGGGGTTCCCCAGAATTCAATTACCAGGCCCTTCAGATCTGGCATGGATTTTAAGGGGAACTCCACCCCAAGTTTAAAAAAAAAATGCCGTGGAGTCCCCCTAAAAATCCATACCAGACCCCTTATCCGAGCACGCAACCTGGCCGGCCGCAGGGGAAAAGGGGGGGACGAGAGAGCGGCCCCCCCTCCCTCCTGAACCGTACCAAGCCACATGCCCTCAACATGGGGAGGATGTCCCCATGTTGATGGGGACAAGGGCCTCATCCCCACAACCCTTGCCCGGTGGTTGTGGGGGTCTGCGGGCGGGGGGCTTATCGGAATCTGGAAGACCCCTTTAACAAAGGGGACCCCCAGATCCCGCCCCCCCCCTATGTGAATTGGTAACGGGTACATTGTACCCCTACCATTTCACGAAGAAAGGGTAAAAAAAATGTTTAAAAAAACACACAAACACCTTGAAAAAGTACTTTATTTAAAAAAATAAATAAATAAACATTCCAGCGGTGAAATCCAGTGTCCCGCGGCGATCCCGATGTCCAGCGCTGTCCTTCATTGGTTGTGCCTGAGCGGACCTGATGGGGAACTCCCTCTCAGTATTTTAAATGTATAGACCCGCCCCTTCTAAAGTTCCCCATCAGGTCCGCTCAGCGGACGAGATGCGGAACATGAGAAGGGGCGGGTCTATACATGTATTACCAAAGTGAGAGCAGTTCCCCATCAGGTCCGCCCCCTCGGTATGGCAGACCCGCCTACGTCATTGGCTTGAGCGGGGAACTTCCTTCACTATGTAAATTTAAATTTACATAGTGAAGGAAGTTCCCCGCTCAAGCCAATGACGTAGGCGGGTCTGACATACCGAGGAGGCGGACCTGATGGGGAACTGCTCTCACTTTGGTAATACATGTATAGACCCGCCCCTTCTCATGTTCCGCATCTGGTCCGCTGAGCGGACCTGATGGGGAACTTTAGAAGGGGCGGGTCTATACATTTAAAATACTGAGAGGGAGTTCCCCATCAGGTCCGCTCAGGCACAACCAATGACGGACAGCGCTGGACATCGGGATCGCCGCGGGACACTGGATTTCACCGCTGGAATGTTTTTTTTTTTAAAATAAAGGACTTTTTCAAGGTGTTTGTGTGTTTTTTTAAACATTTTTTTACGCTTTCTTCGTGAAATGGTAGGGGTACAATGTACCCCTTACCAATTCACATAGGGGGGGGGCCGGGATCTGGGGGTCCTCTTTGTTAAAGGGGTCTTCCAGATTCCGATAAGCCCCCCGCCCGCAGACCCCCACAACCACCGGGCAAGGGTTGTGGGGATGAGGCCCTTGTCCCCATCAACATGGGGACATCCTCCCCATGTTGAGGGCATGTGGCTTGGTACGGTTCAGGAGGGAGGGGGGGCCGCTCTCTCGTCCCCCCCTTTTCCCCTGCGGCCGGCCAGGTTGCATGCTCGGATAAGGGGTCTGGTATGGATTTTTAGGGGGACTCCACGCCATTTTTTTTTTAATTTGGGGTGGAGTTCCCCTTAAAATCCATGCCAGATCTGAAGGGCCTGGAATGGATATTTGGGGGAACCCCACGTCAATTTTTTTTTATTTGCGGCGGGGTTCCCCTTAATATCCATTCCAGACCTGAAGGGCCTGGTAATTGAATTCTGGGGACCCCCATGCTTTTTTTTTTTTTTTTATCAATGACTTTTGTATGTATTGCCGGGAGCCGACAATTCATTAATAGCCGCGAGTCAGTTTTAAATGCATTTTTTTTCTTTCAAAAATGACACTTTTTGCAGGGACAGTTCTAAGCACGGGAAACATGCGCCACTTCACATGCATATCATACACACCCCCCAGGTACGAAATTTAAAGGAATATTTCACTTTTATTTATTCATTTTAAGCATTATTAAAATCACTGCTCCCGAAAAAACGGCCGTTTTTAAAACTTCTTTTTGCATTGATACATGTCCCATGGGGCAGGACCCGGGTCCCCAAACACTTTTTAGGACAATAACTTGCATATAAGCCTTTATAATTAGCACTTTAGATTTCTCCCATAGATTTTTCGAATTTGCCGCGAACACCCCAATTTGTTCGCTGTTCGGCGAACGGGCGAACAGGCAATGTTCGAGTCGAACATGAGTTCGACTCGAACTCGAAGCTCATCCCTACTCAGGACCTACACATGTCAAACAACAAGTTTGTAACACTTCTCCTTACGAGTTCTACCACTAGATAGCAGCAATGCACTTTCTACCATTGATATGAACCTTAAGATGATGTCATACAATTTGAGAGGCTTGAACAGTCCCTATGGAAAACAGCGATATCCTGGACTTAAAATGCGATATCCTGTGTGCACAAGAGACACATTTCTCCAGCATTAAACCCCCGAAATGCACACACGCCATATTCCCACAAGCATTTTCAGCTAATGACAATTCCAAGAAAAATGGTGTATTGATTGCTATCAGGGACACTGTAACCTTTTCTTTTTTGCAGGACCATATTGACCTCCAAGGACGTTTCAACATCTTGTTCACAGAAATGGACCATGTCATCTACAACACTGAAGAACTTATATGCACCTAACTTTAAATTAATGAAATTTATCCATAAGGTCATTAAGATTGCTAAAACATTAATTATATGTGGGGATTTCAATATGATTTTAATTGAAGAGCTTGACTCCTCATCGGTGGCCCTCAGGCATAGGCCCTCTTTATGTTAGGACCTGGGCTTGAACCTGGGACCTCTGGTGTGTCTGGTGTGTCTGGTGGTAACTCTACTTGCTAAGCCACCTGGAATGCTGGACAGCTCCTTGGATAGTTCATTAGACAATTCCTTGAATGATCTTTCTTGTCTTGAATCTTGTTTGCCTTGAACCTTGAACCCTTTGCTCCTCCCAGGAACTTCCTGATTTAAGCCATGTCCTGCACTTCCTGGTTGCCAGAATATTGTGTCTTCACCAGCCAATATCTTGCTCCTGTCTACTGCTGCCGACCGCATCTTTGCTACCACTCACTACCGACTTTTGGCTCGTCCCCGACTACGCTTCTGCTGAATCCCAACCTGCAACTATCTGTTACCGACTTTTGACTCGTCCCCGACTGCGCTTCTGCTTGATCCCTACCTGTATTATCTGTTTCTGGACCCCGGCTTGCTCACCCCCTGGTGGGGCTAATCTGAGGACCGCGACCTGGCACTGATACACAGCGAAGCCCATCTCCACCTTTAGGAGCCCTGGTGAATACCGGTCAGTGCTTAGACCCTGCATCTCGGGTGAACCGATGTCATCAGCCAGGGTGACCTGTGTGAATACCTGCTCTGCTGCTATAGCTACTGGCCTCTGAGCCTGACTCCAGACCGTGACACTTTAGGATCATTGTGCCATGAAGAGAGACTTTTTGATCCTTGGCGCTGCCTTAGAGCCACTGAGAGGGACTACACATACTATTCTATGGTGCACAATAGCTATTCTAGAATAGATTTTTTTCTTACTGATATGTATACTCTACAGAATGTATGCAATGCTGATATCCACAACATCACATGGTCGGACCATGTGCCTGTGACTATCGAGGTTGTGGATACAAGAAAAACTTCCCACAAACCATTGTGGCGCAAAAACACTTTCCTCCTATCGCACCCCAAAATCAGGGATGAGCTGGAAGGGAAACTCAGAGTGTATTTTCAATTTAATGATAACGGAGAATGTTTTCCAATGATGACATGGTGTGCACATAAAGCATTCGCTTTGGGAACCCTTATCCAAATCGCTTCTAGAGAAAGGAAAAAAAAATACAGCACATATCACAGCTTCATAAGTTCATTGCAGAATTAGAGGCCCAACACAAGAACCCCAACACCACTTACTGAAGCACCTTACCTCCTGCTGTGAGGAATTACGGCAGGAACTTAGGGCAGACTATGATACATACTTCAAAAGAATAAAACTATCCTTCTACTCCCAAAATAACAGGGCAGGCAAACTCTTAAGCCCTGTACACACTATCGGTTTTACCGATGAAACACGTCCGATGGATTTTTGTCATCGGACAAACCGATTAATATGCACATTTAGTATTGTTAGTATCGTTGGTGTTAGTGACACTACATGAGTTTGGCAGCTTTATTACATTATTTATAATTGTACCACACTTTACCAATTGCCTTCAATTTATTTGTGATCTATACACTGAGTAGCACATAGGTTCATTTCCTATATTGTTTTTTTTTACTTTGTTAACCACTTAAGCCCCGGACCATTTGGTAGCTAGAGGACCAGAGGTGAATTCAGAATTTTGCACTGCGCTGCTTTAACTGTAAATTGTGCGGACATGCAATGTTGTACCCAAACGAAATTTGCGTCCTTTTCTTCTCACAAATAGAGCTTTCTTTTAATGGTATTTGATTGCCTCTGCGATTTTAATTTTTTGCGATATAAATGGAAAAAGACCGAAAATTTTGAAAAAAAATGATATTTTCTACTTTTTGTTATAAGAAAAATCGAATAAACTCAATTGTAGTCATACATTTAGGCCAAAATGTATTCAGCCACATGTTTTTAGTAAAAAAAATGTCAATAAGCGTATATTTATTGGTTTGCGCAAAAGTTATAGAGTTTACAAACTAGGGAACATTTTCTGAAATTTACATAGCTTTAAATTTATGACTGCCTATCTCATTTCTTGAGGTGCTAAAATGACAGGGCAGTACAAAACCCCCCTAAATGACCCCATTTTGGAAAGTAGACACCCCAAGGAAATTGCTGAGAGGCATGTTGAGCCCATTGAATTTTTTATTTTTTTGTCCCAAGTGATTGAATAATGACTAAAAAAAAAAAAAAAAAAAAAAAATTACAAAAAGTTGTCACTAAATGATATATTGCTCACACATGCCATGGTTATATGTGGAATTTCACCCCAAAATACATTTTGCTGCTTCTCCTGAGTACGGGGATACCACATGTGTGGGACTTTTTGGGAGCCTAGCCGCGTACGGGACCCCGTAAACCAAGCACCGCCTTCAGGATTTCTAAGGGCGCAAATTTTTGATTTCACTCCTCACTACCTATCACAGTTTCGAAGGCCATAAAATGCCAAAATAGCACAAAACCCCCCCAAATGACCCCATTTTAGAAAGTAGACACCCCAAGGAAATTGCTGAGAGGCCTGTTGAGCCCATTGAATATATTTTTTTTTGTCCCAAGTGATTGAATAATGACAAAAAAAAAAAAAAAAATTACAAAAAGTTGTCACTAAATGATATATTGCTCACACATGCCATGGTTATATGTGGAATTACACCCCAAAATACATTTTTCTGCTTCTCCTGAGTACGGGGATACCACATGTGTGGGACTTTTTAGGAGCCTAGCCGCGTACGGGACCCCGAAAACCAAGCACCACCTTCAGGATTTCTAGGCACAAATTTTTGATTTCACTCCTCACTACCTATCACAGTTTCGAAGGCCATAAAATGCCAAAATCGCGCAAAACCCCCCCAAATGACCCCATTTTGGAATATAGACACCCCAAGCTATTTGCTGAGAGGAATGGCGAGTATTTTACAGCTCTCATTTGTTTTTGAAAATGAAGAAAGAAAATATATATATATATATATATTTTTTTTTCAATTTTCAAAACTTTGTGACAAAAAGCGAGATCTGCAAAATACTCACAATACCTCTCAGCAAATAGCTTGGGGTGTCTACTTTCCAAACTGGGGTCATTTGGGGGGGTTTTGTGCTATCTGGGCATTCCATGGCCTCCGAAACTGTGATAGGCAGTGAGAAGTGAAATCAAAAATTTACACCCTTAGAAAGCCTAAAGGCGGTGCTTGGTTTTTGGGGTCCCGTACATGGCTAGGCTCCCAAAAAGTCTCACACATGTGGTATCCCCGTACTCAGGAGAAGCAACAGAATGTATTTTGGGGTGTAATTCCACATATGCCCATGGCATGTTTGAGCAATATATCATTTAGTGACAACTTTGTGCAAAAAAAAAAAAAAAAAATTGTCGTTTTTCCGCAACTTGTGTCAACATAGAAAATATTCCATGGACTCGACATGCCTCTCAGTATATAGCTTGGGGTGTCTACTTTCCAAAATGGGGTCATTTGGGGGGGTTTTGAACTGTTCTGGCATTTTATACACAACATTAGGAAGCTTACATCCACTCTTCTAACCACTTGAAGACAAAGCCCTTTTTGACACTTTTTGTTTACATGAAAACATTTTTTTTTTGCAAGAAAATTATGTTGAACCCCCAAACATTATATATATATTTTTAAAGCAAAGGCCCTACAGATTAAAATGGTGGGTGTTGCATTTTTTTTTTCTAAACAGTATTTGCGCAGCGATTTTTCAAACGCATTTTTTGGGTTAAAAAATACACTTTTTTTAATTTTAATGCACTAAAACACACTATATTGCCCAAATGTTTGATGAAATAAAAAAGATGATCTTAGGCCGAGTACATAGATACCAAACACGACATGCTTTAAAATTTCGCACAAACGCGCATTGGCGACAAACTACATACATTTTTAAAAACCTTTAAAAGCCTTTACAGGTTACCCCAGTAGATTTACAGAGGAGGTCTACTGCTAAAATGATTGCCCTCGATCTGACCTTCGCGGTGATACCTCACATGCATGGTGCAATTGCTGTTTACATATGACGCCAGACCGACGCTTGCGTTCGCCATTGGGCAAGAGCAGGGCAGGACAGGGGTGCTTTTTTTTTTTTTTTTTTTTATTATTAATTTTGCTTTTTTATTTTATTTTTAAATTGTTCCTTCCAAGTATTTTTTTTTTGTTATCATTTTTATTGTTATCTCAGGGAATGTAAATATCCCCTATGATAGCAATAGGTAGTGACAGGTACTCTTTTTTTGAAAAAACTGGGGTCTTCTAGACCCTAGATTTTTCCTCTGCCCTCAAAGCATCTGACCACACCAAGATCGGTGTGATAAAATGCTTTCCCAATTTCCCAATGGCGCTTTTTATATCCGGGGGGGGGGGCATTCCCTCCCACTGCTTGTAAAAGCAGTCCAGAGGCTAATTAGCCGCTAGGATTGCTTTTACATGAAAGCCGGCCGCATGTTGAAAAGAATGATACCAAGATGATACCTAAACCCGCAGGCATTATTCTGGTATAAACATTCAAAGTCCAGCAACATACCAGTACGTTGCTGGTCCTTGTTGGACATGTATTGTAATCTTTTTATTTCATGCAGCCAGTTGGCTGAACGAAAAAAGAGATTGATCGGTGGGTATGCCCACCATTAGAATACCGCCCTTCATCCACCCACTTCCAATGATGGGCATACACGCACCATTTATATGTGCCGAAGCATGGGGGCATCCTCCCGCAAAAAAGTTATGCCGCACACACATGGTCGGACTTTTCCACGGGCAAGCCTCCGTCGGAATTTCGACCGTATGTACGCGGCATTAGGAGCAAAATCGCTCCTCCGCCCCTGCTGCCCCAATGCTTCGGCATATTTGCTTTTTTTTATTAACTGTGGTGGTGAAATCACCTCCTACAGCACTGGAGTCGCAGGGATCAGGCCTGTCTCTGCGAACGCTGCAGTTATGTGTGTTTTTGTTTTGTAAGTGACAGTGATCGATCGATACTGCACTTGGGTGGCCTGGGCTGGACGGAGGGGCAAAACGCAGGTGCCAGCAGGTATCTGGGCTGATCCCGCTAACACTGCGTTTTTGGGAACCCTAAACTGCTGGGGACGCTAGTATAGATCTGATCAGATATTGATCTGTTCAGATACTATACCACTAAGGGGGGTGTATGCTTCACGCGTGGGTGTTAGCGTTACTGGCACTAACCTGACGCTGCCTGGGGTGTGACTCAGACCCTCTCTGATGCTAAAACCTAATTGATATCACCCACCGGGCGATCAGGGGGTTAAACCTTTATTGGGTTATATACACGGCGGGTGCCCTGACACTATAAAAAGCAAACTAACTAACCAGCGTCACCCGTAACACTTATATGGTGATCACTGGTGAAAGGGTTAACTAGGGGCAATCAGGGGGTTAAAATCTTTATTAGATAATATATGGGGGTACCTGACGCTATAAAAACCTGCGGCGAACCTAAAAAAAATTACCAGCTACCGATCTGCATCACCGACACTAAGACAGCGTTTAGAAAAACGATTGCTTAGCGACAGTGGTGATGGGGGTGAAAGGGTTACCTGGGGGGGCGATCAAGGGGGTTAAACCTTTACTAGATAATATATTGGGGTACCTGACGCTATAAAAACATGCGGCGAACCTAAAAAAAAATACTGGCTACGATCTGCATCACCGACACTAAGACAGCGTTTAGAAAAACAATTGCTTAGCGACAGTGGTGATAGGGGGTGAAAGGGTTACCTGGGGGGCGATCAAGGGGGTTAAACCTTTATTAGATAATATATTGGGGTACCTGACGCTATAAAAACCTGCGGCGAACCTAAAAAAAATTACTGGCTACCGATCTGCATCACAGACACTAAGACAGCGTTTAGAAAAACGATCGCTTAGTGACAGTGGTGATAGGGGGTGAAAGGGTTACCTGGGGGGCGATCAAGGGGGTTAAACCTTTATTAGATAATATATTGGGGTACCTGACGCTATAAAAACATGCGGCGAACCTAAAAAAAATTACTGGCTACGATCTGCATCACCGACACTAAGACAGCGTTTAGAAAAACAATTGCTTAGCAACAGTGGTGATAGGGGGTGAAAGGGTTACCTGGGGGGCGATCAAGGGGGTTAAACCTTTATTAGATAATATATTGGGGTACCTGACGCTATAAAAACCTGCGGCTAACCTAAAAAAAATTACCGGCTACCGATCTGCATCACAGACACTAAGACAGCGTTTAGAAAAACGATCGCTTAGTGATAGTGGTGATAGGGGGTGAAAGGGTTACCTGGGGGGCGATCAAGGGGGTTAAACCTTTATTAGATAATATATTGGGGTACCTGACGCTATAAAAACCTGCGGCGAACCTAAAAAAAATTACTGGCTGCCGATCGGCATCACTGACGCTAAGACAGCGATCAGAAAAATGATCGCTAAGCGACAGTGGTGATAGGGGGTGAAAGGGTTATCTGGGGGGTGATCAGGGGGTTAAACCTTTATTAGGGGGGGTTAGGGGGCTACACTGGACCTAAGACTAAACTTTGGTGACACTTTTACAGTCACAAATGTCACTGATTGCAGTGATCACTAAATAAATGGTCACTGCAATCAGTGACACTGTGACTGGGGGCTGGGGGGTGTTCTGGGGGGGGGGCTGGGGGGCGATTTATGTCCCTATGTGTCCTGGTGTCAGTGTAGTGTTGTGTGCACTGACCTGATATCTTCTCTTGTACGGCGCTCGGTATATGTGAGCGCCGCACCAGAGATGACATCACTTCCTCCTGCTCCCTCTGTCTGACACAGACAGAGGGGGCATTTCTATTCGCCGGGAGCGATCGCGAGGGGGTGGCCAGAATCGAATGGCTGCCCCCTCATCCCGGAACGCTCCCGGACACTTAGCCACCGCTCACTGTATAGAAGGGGGGTCCGATTGGACCCCCCAACTGTACAAAGGCAATCACGTACACTCTACGTGATTGTGCCTGTCGGTGCCATTCTGCCGACGTATATATACAGTGAGCGGTCGTTAAGTGGTTAAATATTAGCTATTTGCTGCAAGAGGATGGGAAGCAATTAATTGCATCTGAGATTGATAGCAATGGGAGCATAGAGGGAGATAACAACAGGGAAAGAGAACCAATTGACACAGATGTTCCTAGAAAAACAGCCTACTGCTTAGTTTGCTCCACTGATGCAAAGTGCAGTGATAATGAGGTCTTCCACTTCACTTGGGTGCCGTATATAGTAGAGAAGGAAACTAAGGGAGAGGTAGAAAATCAGCGAGGCAAGATATCATCCAGGCCAGTGCTGAGTATGCTCTCTTTTGAAATATAGCCCTTCATCATAACACTCCTCTCTTTTCCCTAACTTGCGTAATCCATCATTTCTATCAGGTTCCTTTGACGGTCCTCTCCACACTTTACTTGAGGATATCTACCAAGCTTTCCACTTTCTTGTTAATGGACAATGTCCTATCCTGGTCTCTTGTACTTTGGCCAATGGACCCCTCAAACATTCTGGAAAGCCCTCCAATTAAAGCATTTTCTTGCGTCTTTGCCACCTCCAGAGCCTTTTCTGAGGCCTCTCACTCAATATGAAATCTTGTGCTTATACACAGTCACATCCTCTCCACCACCTGTGCATTGCTGTTCCAACCTCCAGAAAATTGCAAAGTTCTTTTCCTTTCTGTTGAAAGCAGGGCCTGCATTTAACTCTAACTCCTCCTCACAGACATGAAATTCTTCTTTTCTCTTTAAAATCTCTAGTAGTTCTAGACTCTAGGAAACCATGTACTAAATCCTATCAAGGTGGTACAGAACTCCCTCTTTCTTGCATAAATTCAAACGCAATATTCCCAATGTCTGTTGGTGATGTCAGTGGATACTGGCTCACTTTTTTTTTTTTACTTCTTTTTGGACCAAAGTGCAAGAGATATCTCAGAAATTCACCTATTATGCTCTCCCTGATGACCCAGCTCTCTTTTTACTCCACCATTTTTCGATTACCATTAAAAAATATGCAAAATCGTTCCTCCATCATCCTCTGAATGCTGCTAAGTCTTGCATTTGCCTGACTTGAAAGATCACTGATCCACAGTATCATCTTTTAAAAAAACCTGGTTCTTCTGACCCAACTTTACATATTCGGAGGAAGGTAAGGCTCTAAAGTTTGAGGACACTTGACTCTACTCCAACCATCCAACTGATACACCACCAGAGGTACCCCCTCCCCTTTCCCTTTTCCCCTTTCCCCTTTCCTGACCTCTAACATGCCCACAGCCTTCCCACCATTACTCTTTCCAATAGCTTTCTTTCCCCTCACCCTTCTTTACCCTACCTCTTAACCTCTGTTTTCCCCACCAGACATTCTTACGCCTCATTATCTTATAAGGTTCCTTCTTATTTTCTCTCAACACATTATGGTTACTGGTGTTGTTTATCTTATCTATGTGTAGCGGGGTTCTACTGTTATAGACTATTGTTATGTGTGTACACCCCAAACTTCCTCCTATGTTCCAGTTACAACTTTATAGACTATTGTTTACTTATGTTCAGTAATGCGTGTGGAACTTATCGTACAGGGAGAGAGAGACTCCGTTGCCATGGATACCTAATAGAATGCATTACAACCACCGCACAGCCTGCTGGGGGAGGTTACATAAAGAAAGGGAGGGGCCACACTCAGTCTCTCTGGACTTTGCCCTCAACCAAGCAGGAAGTCTGTGTGAGGTCTGCTGCCGGAGCGACTAGGCCCAAAGCCTGGGCCTGTAGTTTCACAGAGAATCATCAAGCCAGAGAGGGATCTCTTTCCGCGTGACCAGCTCGCACTTCTCATATACCAGGGCCATCCACCAACCGACATCTACGGCGGTTGTGAGAGGGACCGGAGACTGTGTGTTGCGGAGAGGTTGCGGATCGGGGTACTGACAACGGATCGTGTCAGGTGGACTAGGCCTGTTTGGGTGAGCGGGCAACTGCCCAGAATCTACAACTAGTTGTTAGGCCTATGACTTTTTAAGGCCCACCATCATCCGAATAGTGAGCCACACCTACACTAGGATATGGTAGCTGCGTAGTTAAAGTTGGCATTATACTGATTGAGAGTTTAACTCCCAAAAGCATTGGGGGAGTTTAGCTTACATCTTTAATCTCCTTTGAATTACAATTATAAAGTGCACCAACGTTTTGCTAGCGAAGACTCCCACCATTGAGGAACTTGTACAGAAATCTTAGTCAGGCCTGACTGGAACTAACATTGACGGGACACAGGATGATATTGCCCACTAGGGGGAGCTCGCGAGCTAGAGATTGTTCATCCATAGAAAGTAGACATTAGCCTATTGTATAACCTGTATATGATACACATTATTGACTCTTGTAGGGCCCTGCAGAGTCATTTAAAGCTATAAAAGAGATATATATATAATCTATAAACCTGTTTACTATCTTCAGTTAAAGTAAACTTTATCTTTGTTTAAGTATATACCTGTGTGAAGTACTTTTATCAGCCTGAAGGATCCCAACGGAGAAAGGTAATATATACATGTGTACTTAATGTGGTTTATATATATATATATATGTATATATGCAGAATTGTGTTCCCCTATAGCCAGTGGGTTTTACAATCTTTTCACTACCAGTTGTGCCAAGGGAGGGTTTGAGCCAGTTAAGGGGTTGAGAATCATAGGGCAGGCCCAAACAAAACCAGCAGCTCCTACGGGTGTAGTGCTATATATATATATATATATATATATATATATATATATATATATTCTTTTTCGTACATCACGGGACACAGAGCGACTTAGTCATTACTAATGGGTTATATAGATTACCTTCAGGTGCTGGCACTGGCCAATTCCAAACCGGAAGTACCCTCCCCTATATAAGCCCCTCCCACCCGGGAGCACCTCAGTTTTTTGCCAGTGTCTAAGGTGTTGGCCAAAGAGTAACATGTGTTTTCACTGGGCTTGCGTACAGGTTCTTTTGGGCCTTAGTAAGCTGTTCCAGATCCCACCAAAAAAGCTTCATAGCTAAACGGTCGGTACCCGGGCCTTGCAGCAGAAGAGCAAGGTTTTGCCTGTAATGCCTCTCTTAGGAGGGCTGGACCCTGGGATCCAGAGCTCTGGTCATACCCACGACCAAGATGTTGTCTGTGCAGGGTGCTATACAGGTCCAGGGGAGTGGAATCCTTGGGAACCCGGTTCCTGAAGGTTTAATTACAATGCCTGCCGTGATAGGTGAAGTTTGGGCTTCTGTGGACCAAACAAAGTCCTGCGGCGGGGATCAGGTAAGTGGGGGCCCCCAGGAACTTGGTTCTATTGGGGGACCCCCAAGCCTAATTTGTCTTTCTGTCTGTTACCTAACAGTATTCCCGCTAATATCTGTGTATGCCTGTAACTACTGAAAATGTAAAATTTTAATAGTAGTCAAGAAAAAAAAAAAAGAGGACCGCGGTACCTGTGTTAAACCACTAGAGGCCGCTGTGGTCCATTTTTCTTGTCATGTGGATCTTTGGTTTTCTCAAGTCAAAAGATCCAGGCAGTTGGTAAGTTTCTCTGTGGGAATCCACTTCCTCTGCCCTGTTGCTGCGCTCATCCACCGCACAGGCCCTCCGGCACTCCTCCTGCCCAATTTATGAGGTCAAACGTGCCAAGAGATCCCCAGAAGAGAGGATCCCTCCTTCTGGCACTAGAACAACTATTGCTCCAAGGTGTAATCATGAAGGTTCCCCTGGAAGAAAGCGGATTCGGGTTTTACTCGAACCTTTTCACAGTCCCCAAACCAAATGGGGACGTGAGGCCCATATTAAATCTAAAAGGGCTAAACAAGTTCCTAAATATCAGGACTTTTCGGATGGAGTCGATCCGATCGGTGGCCACCGCCCTACAAGGGCAGGAATGGTTAGCCTTGATCGACATAAGGGATGCTTATCTGCATATTCCCATTTTTCCGGCCCACCAGAAATTTCTACGCTTTGCAGTAGAAGGGCGCCATTTTCAGTTCAGAGCCTTACCTTTCGGTCTGGCCACAGCACCACGCGTGTTCACAAAAATTCTGGCCCCATTATTGGCCAATCTAAGAACACAAGGTGTAACGATAATGGCATATCTAGACGACCTGCTACTAATAGACCACTCAGTGGAAAAGCTGGAAGTAGCTATTCACAAGACAATCAAGTATCTGGAATATCACGGTTGGATTATCAACCGGGACAAGTCAGCTCTAAGACCAGTCAAAAGTCTGGAATACTTAGGGCTAAGGCTGGATTCAAATCAGAGAAAGATTTTCTTACCTCCAGAGAAGGTGTCGTCTTTAAAAGATTTGACCCACTTAGTGGGTACAAAAAGAAAACCATCCATACGCCTCTGCATGAGGCTGCTGGGAAAAATGGTGGCTTTATTCGAAACGGTACCCTACGGTCAATTCCATTCAAGGAATTTGCAAAGGGCCATACTGTCAGCCTGGAACAAAAAAGTTCAGGCTTTAGACTTACCAATGTCCCTGTCCCCTTCCGTTCGCAAGAGCCTCCATTGGTGGTTGGTGCCCCAGAATCTGGAAAAAGGGAAACCCTTCAGTCCGGTTTCTTGGAAGGTAGTCACTACAGATGCCAGCCTCATAGGCTGGGGGGCAGTACTGGAGCAATGGTCTCTCCAGGGCAAGTGGTCAGAAGCAGAAAAGGCCCTGCCCATCAATCTCTTAGAGATACGAGCAGCCCGGTATGCCCTAGTAGCATGGACATCCAAACTCCAAGGGTCCCCTGTCAGAATTCAATCAGACAATGCCACAGCAGTGGCATATATCAATCACCAGGGTGGCACCAGGAGTCGTGCAGCCCAGAGGGAAGCAAATTGCATCCTGGAGTGGGCAGAAAAATATGTCCCAGCCATATCTGCGGTTTTCATCCCAGGAGTGGAAAATTGGAGAGCGGACTTTTTAAGTCACCAACAATTATGCCCGGGGGAGTGGTCTCTTCACCCCGAGGTTTTCCAGGCAATATTCCAGCGGTGGGGAACACCGGATGTAGATCTACTAGCATCCAGATTCAACGCAAAGGTGGACAGATTTGTGTCTCGCACAAGGGATCCTCTAGCTTGCGGCTCGGATGCCCTAGTGTTCCCTTGGGATCAGTTCAAGCTGATATATGCATTCCCACCGCCACAATTGTTACCGCGATTACTCAGCAGAATCAGGGTAGAAAAGAAACCAGTGATTCTGGTGGCTCCAGCGTGGCCCCGAAGGGCATGGTACGCGGAGATTGTAAAAATGTCAGTGAGGAGTCCTTGGACCCTCCCACATCGTCCGGACCTTCTGTCGCAGGGACCGATATACCACCCTTCCTTACCAGCCCTAGGTTTGACGGCCTGGCTATTGAAGCCCACATTCTGAAAAAGAGAGGACTCTCTAATTCTGTGGTATCTACCATGATCAATGCCAGGAAGCCGGTATCCAGGCAGATCTATTATAGGATCTGGAAAGCGTACATTACGTGGTGTGAGGCCAAGAAATGGCATCCACGTAAGTACGTGATAGGGAGGATTTTGGACTTCCTACAGTGGGCTGTAGATAGGAAGCTGGCCTTGAGTACTATCAAGGGTCAGATTTCGGCCTTGTCAATATTTTTTCAAAGGCCCTTGGCTTCGCATTCACTAGTCAAAGCTTTCATACAAGGAGTGATGCGTATTAGCCCTCCGGTTAGTATTCCCATATGTCCTTGGGACTTAAACCTGGTTCTGTCAGTTCTACAGAAACAACCGTTTGAACCATTGCAACACATTTCCTTGGTTCTTCTCACCAGGAAATTGATTTTCTTAGTAGCCGTTTGTTCGGCTAAAAGAGTATCGGAATTAGCCGCCTTGTCCTGTAAGGAGCCATATCTGGTTGTCCATAAGGACAGAGTAGTATTACGTCCTCATCCAGCCTTTCTTCCCAAGGTGGTATCGAGGTTTCATTTGAACCAAGATGTGGTTCTTCCTTCTATTTTCCCCAAACCTAGCTCGGTAGAGGAAAAGTTATTACATTCTTTGGATGTAGTAAGAGCAGTTAAAGCTTATCTAAAAGCCACTGCTCAGATTCGCAGAACGGATACTTTGTTTATTCTGCCGGAAGGCCCTAAAAAGGATCAGGCAGCATCAAAATCCACTTTAGCCAAGTGGATTTGACAGGTCATAATACAAGCCTATGGCTTGAGAAAGAGACCGCCTCCGTTCAAAGTTAGGGCGCACTCCACAAGAGCAGTTGGAACTTCATGGGCAGTGCATCACCAGGCCTCCCTGGCTCAAGTATGTAAGGCCGCAACATGGTCTTCGGTACACACGTTTACTAGATTCTACCAGGTAGACGTTAGAAGTCAGGAGGATGTCGCCTTTGGGCGCAGTGTGTTGCAGGCCGCAAAAGATCCTCATGCCTGATGGCGCCCAGCTTATGTATCCCTCCCCTCATTTGGCATTGCTTTGGGACGTCCCATTAGTAATGACTAAGTCGCTCTGTGTCCCGTGATGTACGAAAAAGAAAAAGGGATTTTTATAACAGCTTACCTGTAAAATCCTTTTCTTGGAGTACATCACGGGACACAGAGCTCCCACCCCTCTTTTTGGGACACTTATTGCTTGGCTACAAAACTGAGGTGCTCCCGGGTGGGAGGGGCTTATATAGGGGAGGGTACTTCCGGTTTGGAATTGGCCAGTGCCAGCACCTGAAGGTAATCTATATAACCCATTAGTAATGACTAAGTCGCTCTGTGTCCCGTGATGTACTCCAAGAAAAGGATTTTACAGGTAAGCTGTTATAAAAATCCCTTTATATATATATATATATATATGTGTATATATATATATGTATATATATATATATATATATATCTATATATCTATCTCTCTCTCTCTCTCTCTATATATATATATATATATATATATATTGTGACAGCAGGAAGGTAAAGTCACCTGGTTGCATCCAGGGGGGTAGATATATTTCGCCCAGATTCAGGCTTTACGCCGACTTATACAACTAGGTGGAGAGTTGTATAAGCCCAGCTGAGGCTAATGGGCTCATGGATGACTCATACCTCTAGGGAGAGTGTGGGGCGTCGTGCAGACAGGGAGTTGATGAGACCAGCTGAAGCTTGTCAGCTCATTTAGGCCTCTATAAGAACTCCCAGCTTCATTAGATGTTAGCTCATGCCTGGAACCAGACCTGTGTGGACTGTCTAGGGAGAGTGAACCCCTGTGCGGTGAGACAAAGCCTGTGTGGCTATTTGCTTGGACATTTAAAACCAGGGACTTAGGGACTAGGACAGCACTAGGCTGATCCCAGTTGTTAGTTAGGAAACCTGTATGTTTAGTCAGAGGTCAAGTTGACCAGGATTTATTTTGTTTATGTTTCTTTTGCTTTGCTGTGTTTTGTCACTGTAAATAGAAAATAAACCGCACCTTTTTGATTTTGAAAACCACAACCTCCGTTTGCTGGGCCTGTTTTTGTGTGGGGAGCCCATCTCGGGGGTCACACACACCCGCTGCCGAGCTAACCCCCTCACAGTTGGTGGAGAACCAGTGGCAGTTTTTTTTTAAGCCAGCATGGAGGAGATACTGAAGCAGCTGGCTCTAGCAAATGCCAATCAACAGCAGACAAATGCAGGTTTGCAAAAGAGCCTTGCAGCTCATCAACAGAGCCTTGCAGCTCAACAACAGAACTTCGCAGCCCAGCAGCAAGCTCATCAACAGAGCCTTGCAGCCCAGCAGCAAGCTCACCAACAGAGTCTGGAAGCTCAGCAACAAGCCCAGCAGCAATCTGAGGCCCGCTTCATAGACCTGTTACAGAAGCAAGAGCAGAGACTACAACAAATGGAAGCAGTAATGCAGCAACGTCCGCAGACCAGTGAGGAAAGCCGTCCCACTAATACCGCGTCCTTTGGGGTGAGTCGTTTATTGACAAAAATGACTGGAGAGGATGATCCAGAGGTATTTTTGGCCACATTTGAAAGGACTGCTGAAAGAGAAAAGTGGCCTGAGGAGCAGTGGGCTGGACTGGTGGCTCTTCTGTTAACTGGTGAATCGCAGAAGGCTTACTATGACCTAGAGCCTGACCAAGCAAAAGACTATGTGATGCTAAAAGCTGAAATATTGGCAAGGCTGGGTGTCACCCAGGCTGTCCGGGCTCAGCGTGTGCATAACTGGACTTTCCAGCTTGGAAAACCCCCCAGGTCTCAAATGTATGATCTCATTCACCTGAGCAGAAAGTGGCTACAGCCAGAGACTTTGTCCGCACCAAAGATTGTGGAACGTGTTGTAATGGATCGGTTTTTGAGAGCTCTTCCTACTGCCATCCAAAAGTGGGTAAGCCATGGAGACCCAGAGACGGCCGATGGTCTTGTGGATCGTGTGGAGAAATACTTGGCTACAGAGAACCTGACGGCCTCTTCCAGAGACACTCAGACTTTCCACCCTAAGACCAGACCATCCCCAGGGGCGGATAAGAGGATTCCAAGGGGTGAGGGTGGAGAGAGTAAGAGGGTGGGAGCTCTACCCCAAGTTTGACAAGAACAGCCTGGGAATAGCAAGGTAGCTGTTATTTGTGTGCATGGGGACACCCGAGAGTATCCAGTGACTACAGTGTGTTTCGAGACCCCCAAAGGTACCCTCTCTCATCCAGTGGGCTTAGTATCTCAGTTACCGCATGACGCCATTGTGGGAAGGGATTTTCCGAAGTTCTGGGAACTGTGGGAAGATCCTGAGCCCCCCACTGGTGCCCCTATGTACCAGGAATGTGATAGCCAGAACTCCCCTGAGAGTGGTGAGGACTCTCCGGAATTTCCCTTATCAGTATTGGCAGGGGAGACTCAAGAAACTGGAGAGGAGCCCACCTCCTCAGACGAAAACCTACCGTCTGTGGAGTTTTCTGATCTTGAGGTTCACAGGGAAAACTTTGCCACAGAACAGTTGAAAGACCCCGCCCTAATAAAGGCACGGGAAAACGTAGTGAAAATAGATGGCGAGTTAGTGAACCCAGATAATACCTGCACTTACCCATACTTCAGCGTAGAGAAGGACCTACTGTATCGGGTGGCAAAAAGGGCAGAAGAAACCGTTGAGCAGCTTGTGGTGCCCAAACCTTACAGGAAGTTGGTGTTGGAGTTGGCCCATGGGCACATTCTTGGAGGTCATCTGGGGACAGAGAAAACCCGAGAGAGGGTATTACAGAGATTCTATTGGCCGGGGGTGATGAAGGACATAGAAAATTATTGTTCCTTCTGCCCTGTGTGTCAGAGGTCGGCCCCGATGCCACATTTCCGTAGCCCGCTGGTCCCTCTACCCATCATTGAGGTCCCGTTTGAGAGGATCGCCATGGATTTGGTAGGTCCTATAATCAAGTCCGCTAGGGGGCACCAGTACATATTAGTTATAATGGACTATGCCACCCGTTATCCAGAAGCGATCCCTCTCCGAAATACCTCGGCCAAAACCATAGCCAAAGAGCTATCTCTTGTGTTTAGCCGGGTGGGTATTTGTAAAGAACTGCTTACGGACCAAGGTACACCCTTTATGTCCCGGGTTATGAAGGAGCTGTGTAAATTGTTCAAAGTGACGCAATTACGTACATCTGTGTATCACCCCCAAACCGATGGGCTGGTTGAAAGATTCAACAAAACCCTAAAACAAATGTTGAAGAAAGTGGTGGATAGAGATGGAAAGGATTGGGACTGTCTACTTCCCTATCTGATGTTTGCTATTAGGGAGGTGCCCCAATCCTCTACGGGATTCTCCCCCTTTGAGTTACTGTATGGGAGACACCCAAGAGGGCTGTTGGATATTGCCAAGGAAACTTGGGAAAGTGAGAGTTCTCCCCACAGGAGTGTGATTGAGCATGTCGCCCTGATGCAAGACCGAATTGCACAGGTAATGCCCATCGTGAAGGAACATTTGGCCCAAGCGCAGTTAGCACAGCAGAGAGTGTACAACCGTGGAGCCAAGACCCGTACCTTTTCCCCGGGGGATAGGATACTGGTACTTGTCCCTACGGTTGAAAGTAAATTCCTTGCCAAATGGCAAGGCCCCTACGAGATAATAGAAAAAGTGAGCGAAGTGAATTACAAGGTCAGACAACCAGGAAGGCGAAAGCCCGAACAGATCTATCACGTTAATCTGTTGAAAGCCTGGAGGGATAGAGAGTCCCTAGTCGCAGACACTTGGTCACCAGCTCAAACTGGTTGCGTGATTCCTGAGGTTGGAATAGCAGCCACCTTGTCACAACCCCAACAACAGGAGGTTAAGGAGTTTGTGCTTCGCAACAAGGAGGTATTCTCTGAGCTGCCGGGACAAACATCTGGGGTAGAGCATGACATCATTACCCCGCCCGGTGAAAGGGTGAAGTTAAAACCCTATCGGATCCCAGAGGCCCGACGGGAGGCAATACGGGAGGAAGTACAGAAAATGCTGAACTTAGGGGTGATAGAGGAGTCCCAAAGTGATTGGTCTAGTCCCATTGTGTTGGTGCCTAAACCGGATGGGAGCTGGCGATTTTGTAACGATTTTCATCAGTTGAACAAAGTTACAAAATTTGACACCTACCCCATGCCACGTATAGATGAGTTGATCGACCGGCTGGGAACAGCCCGATACATGACGACTCTTGACCTCACAAAAGGGTATTGGCAAATCCCCCTGGCCAAATTGGCCAAAGAGAAAACCGCATTTGTAACCCCAGACGGGGCGTTCCAATATAAAAGAATGCCGTTCGGGTTACAGAATGCGCCGGCCATATTCCAGCGGAAAATGGACCAGATGCTGAGGCCCCATCGGAAGTATGCTGCGGCTTACCTGGATGACGTAATTGTCCATAGCACAGATTGGGCCTCACATCTGCCAAAAGTGCAAGCAGTCCTGGACTCTGTTCGGGAAGCGGGGTTTACGGCTAACCCCAAGAAGTGTACCATTGGGCAGGAGGAGGCCAAATATCTTGGGTACACCATTGGGAGGGGAGTAATAAAACCCCAACTCAACAAAGTCGAGGCCATCCAGAGTTGGCCACGTCCCAACAGCAAGAAGCAGGTACGAGCCTTTCTGGGAATCGCTGGGTATTATCGGCGATTCATTCCCCACTTTGCTTCTAAGGCTGTGCCCCTAACCAACCTAACGAAGGGGAAAGGGTCGGTCATGATTAAATGGACCCCCGAGGCTTAGGCAGCATTCCAATTCTTGAAACAAGCCTTATGTAGCCAGCCAGTGTTGTACTCACCCGACTTCTCTAAAGACTTTGTCGTACAAAGTGATGCGTCAGATGTGGGGTTAGGAGCAGTATTGTCCCAGGTCTGGAACGGGGAAGAGCACCCAGTCATTTACCTCAGCAGGAAGTTGAAGTCCCATGAGGTAAATTACGCCACCGTTGAAAAGGAGTGTTTAGCGGTGAAGTGGGCTCTAGATTCCCTTCGGTACTACCTGCTAGGTAGGCACTTTGACATGGTTACGGATCACGCTCCGTTAAAGTGGATGGCTCAAAACAAGGAAACAAATAGAAGAGTGAATAGGTGGTTCCTGGCCCTCCAGGAATTCAACTTCACAGTAAAGCATCGCCCTGGCGTTCAAATGGGGAATGTGGATGCTTTGTCTCGAGTACATGAATGCCTGATTGCTGGTGTTCCAAACCCGAGGTTAAAACAAGAGGGGGGGTATGTGACAGCAGGAAGGTAAAGTCACCTGGTTGCATCCAGGGGGGTAGATATATTTCGCCCAGATTCAGGCTTTACGCCGACTTATACAACTAGGTGGAGAGTTGTATAAGCCCAGCTGAGGCTAATGGGCTCATGGATGACTCATACCTCTAGGGAGAGTGTGGGGCGTCGTGCAGACAGGGAGTTGATGAGACCAGCTGAAGCTTGTCAGCTCATTTAGGCCTCTATAAGAACTCCCAGCTTCATTAGATGTTAGCTCATGCCTGGAACCAGACCTGTGTGGACTGTCTAGGGAGAGTGAACCCCTGTGCGGTGAGACAAAGCCTGTGTGGCTATTTGCTTGGACATTTAAAACCAGGGACTTAGGGACTAGGACAGCACTAGGCTGATCCCAGTTGTTAGTTAGGAAACCTGTATGTTTAGTCAGAGGTCAAGTTGACCAGGATTTATTTTGTTTATGTTTCTTTTGCTTTGCTGTGTTTTGTCACTGTAAATAGAAAATAAACCGCACCTTTTTGATTTTGAAAACCACAACCTCCGTTTGCTGGGCCTGTTTTTGTGTGGGGAGCCCATCTCGGGGGTCACACACACCCGCTGCCGAGCTAACCCCCTCACAATATAGATATAGATATAGATATAGATATATATCTATAGATATAGATATAGATATATATCTATATATATATTGTGATAGTGAGAGCTTCTGTCTTTGGGAAATTTGGTTTAAAATGGACACAGGACTCTCAAAGAGTCCGTTTGAGAAGCTCCAGCCGAAGTTTTGTGGGCAGAGAAAATTATGTTTTACGTCTATTCTGGATTTGGTAAGTCTGCAGGTTGTGTGTGTGTCCTGCTGCACACACTTGTTATAAGGCAGATCTGAGCATAGCTTAGGGGAGGTGGAGTAGGAGTTGGTGTTGGAACAGTTGCTGAAGCCAGGAGGGACGTGTGCTCCTGTTTAGGAACCAAGGTAATATCCTTAAGATGGTACTCCATGTGGGAGAGGTTCCAGGTCAGGTCCAGGTAAAGTTTGCTGGAGAAGAACCCCTGTGTGGGCAATCCATGCATGTATGAAATTACATTTTGTTACTCCTAATAAAAATGGGCTGCCCCCCCCCCCTAAAACTGAATTTCCTGTTTGCTGTGAACTCACTGAAAAATGCATCTACCACTGACATCCTCCATATTACTATATATATATATATATATATATATATATATACAGTTGTGCTCATAGGTTTACATACCGTGGCAGAATTTATGATTTATTGGTCATTTTTCATTGACTCATGGTTAGTGTTTGACTGAAGCCATTTGTTATCAATCAACTGTGTTTACTCTTTTAAAATCATAATGGCAACAGAAACTACCCAAATGACCCTGATCAAAAGTTTACATACCCCAGTTCTTAATACCATATATTGCCCCCTTTAACATCGATGACAGCTTGAAGTCTTTTGTGGTATTTGTGGAAGAGGCTCTTTATCTTCTCAAATGATAAACCTGCCCATTCCTCTTGGCAAAAAGCCTCAAGTTCCTGTAAATTCTTGGTCTCTCTTGCATGAACTGCACGTTTGAGATCTCCCCAGAGTGGCTCAATGATATTGAGGTCAGGAGACTGAGATGGCCACTCCAGAACCTTCACTTTATTCTGCTGTAGCCAATGACAGGTCGACTTGGCCTTGTGTTTTGGATCATTGTCATGTTGGAATATCCAAGTACATCCCATGCGCAGCTTCCTGGCTGATGAATGCAAATGTTCCTCCATTATTTTTTGATAACATACTGCACTCATCCTGCCATCAATTTTGACCACATTTCCTGTGACTTTGTTGCTCAAAAATCTCCAAAACATCAGCGATCCACCTCCGTGTTTCACATTAGGAATGGCGTACCTTTCATCATAGGCCTTGTTGACTCTCCAAATGTAGCGTTGTTGGTTGTGGCCAAAAATCTACATTTTGGACTCATCACTCCAAATGGTGCCAGAAGGTTTGAGGCTTGTCCCTGTGCTGCTTGGTGTATTGTAAACGGGATACTTTGTGGCATTCGCGTAGTAATGGCTTTCTTTTGGCGACTTGACCATGCAGACCATTTTTCTTCAAGTCCCTCATTATTGTGCATCTTGAAACAGCCACACCACATGTTTTCATAGAGTACTGTATTTCACCTGAAGTTATTTGTGGGTTTTTATTTGCATCCCGAACAAGGTTCCTGGCAGTTGTGGCTGAAATTTTAGTTGGTCCACCTGACCGTCATTTAGTTTCAACAGAGCCCCTCATTTTCCACTTCTTGATTAGAGTTTGAACACTGCTGATTGGCAGTCTCAATTCCTTGGATATCTTTTTATATCCCTTTCCTGTTTTATACAGTTCAACTACCTTTTCCCGCAGATCCTTTGACAATTCTTTTGCTTTTCCAGAATCCAGAAATGTCAGTGCACCACTGGATGAAAGATGCAAGGGTCTGTTAGGAGTCCAGAAACGTATTGACCTTTTATACACACAAACTAATTACAAGCAAAAAGATCACAGGTGAGGATGGTTGCCTTTAATAGCCATTCAAACCCCTTTTTGTCAACTTGAGTGCATGTTATCAGGTCAAAATCACCAGGGTATGTAAACTTTTGATCAGGGTCATTTGGGTAGTTTCTATTGTCATTATTTTTTTAAAAAGAGTAAAAACAGTTGATTGATAATGAGTGGTTTCAGTCAAACACTAACCATGAGTAAAATATATGTTTTTGTGTTATCAGTTATATTCTCAGAAAAATGGCCAAGAAATCATAAATTCTGCCAGGGTATGTAGAATTATGAGCACAACTGTATATATATGTATATATATATATGTCTCCAGCGCGATGCCATCGCGCTGGTTCTCGGTGACAGGGTACTGCAAGCCTCGCGCTCGCTGTCCCCTGTGTTTGGTATGAATCATGAAGGGGAACTCCGCGCCAAATTTTAAACAAAAAAAACGTCATGGGTTCCCCTCCAGGAGCATACCAGGCCCTTAGGTCTGGTATGGATTTTAAGGGAAACCCCCTATGCCGAAAAACGGCGTGGGGCCCCCCCAAAATCCATACCAGACCCTTATCTGAGCACGCAGCCCGGCAGGTCAGGAAAGGGGGGCGAGTGCCCCCCCTCCTTAACCGTACCAGGCCGCATGCCCTCAACATGGGGGGGTGGGTGCTTTGGGGCAGGGGGACAAGGGCCTCTTCCCGACAACCCTGGCCGTTGGTTGTCAGGGTCTGCGGGCGGGGGGCTTTTCGGAATCCGGGAGCCCCCCTTGATAAGGGGGGCCCCCAGATCCCGGCCCCCCACCCTATGTGAATGAGTATGGGGTACATCGTACCCCTACCCATTCACCAGGTGGCAAAAAAAGTCAATAAAAAACACAGGTTTTTAAAGTAATTTATTAGGCAGCTCCGGGGCCTTCTTCCAACTTCGGGGGTCTTCTTCCAACTTCGGGGGTCTTCTTCCAACTTCGGGGGTCTCTTGTTCTGCTCTCCGGTTCTTTCTGATGGGCGCCCCGCTATCTTCTTCCAGCTCTTTTGCTAGCAGGGTCCCGGTCTTCATCGTTGTCTTCTTCCAACTTCGGGGGTCTCTTGTTCTGCTCTCCGGTGTCGTCTCCGCGCTCTCCGGTTCTTCTCCCGCTCTCCGGTGCCTTCTCCACGATCTCCAGTTCTTTCTGCCTTCTGCCGGGCGCCCTGCTATCCTCTTCCAGCTCTTTTTGCTAGCGGGGTTCCGGTCTTCATCATCGTCTTCTTCCCTCTTCTCTCCGCCGATGTTGCCTTGTCGCTGTCTGCAGCTACAATGCTGTGTGCGTGGAGCACAACTACTTATATTGACATGGGGTGTGGTCACCGGGTGATGCCACCCGCTGACCCCGCCTCCGTATGACGTCACAGTCCCGGGGAATGATGGGGCTGTGATGTCATACGCTCACCCCCCTTTCCTGACCGGCCGGGCTGCGTGCTCGGATAAGGGTCTGGTATGGATCTTGGCGGGACCCCTACGCATTTTTTTTTTTATTTTGTTGGGGGGTCCCCTTTGAATCCATACTAGACCCAAGGGCCTGGTATGAACCTGGGGGGGACCCCACGCTGTTTTTTTTCTGGATTTTTTTTAGAGCCTGCAATGTTTATTTTTTTTACATTTCCTTTAACAACCAGCTATAAACAGGTTAAAAAAAACGTGAATCACCGCAAAATCACGGTACTTGCGTTTTGAATGTGGGTCCATTGAATTCTATTACATCCAAAATGCTGTTTTTTGCTTGAAAAAAAAAGTCTGCAATCCTTTCTAAAAACGCAGAGGCACAAAAATGCATTGATGTCAACATGTTCCATAGGAACCCATGTTAAAAAATGTACCTGTATTTATGCAAAATGCACCAAAAAACGCATTAGTGTGAATTGAGCCTTACAGACCGTTTTTTAAAACGTCCGTCCGTGGGCATGAGGCCTAAGAAAAAAGAGGGGGAAAAAAAGCACTGGACTGCATCAAAAACGTGCATGCACAAAAGCACCTGGAATGCATCCAGACTGCGTTTCCAACGTGTCAACTGGCTCTTAGGCAGTTGCGTTTAACCTCGTTTTTCACAAAGCCAAAAAATGCCTTCATACGCCAAAGATTTCCACGTTTCAGGCGCGGTAATGGCGTTTAGCCGCGTTTTCGTTTAGAAGCGTTTTTAAAGGTGATCTATTTTTTTACATTAAAAAACGCAAAAATTATGGCAAATGATGAAAAAACATTATATATATATATATATATATATATATATATAAAAAAAATGTAATTGCTTCCATTGCATTGTGGACAATCCACAACTTGGGGCAGGTGACGTGGCAAGTGGACAATCCACAACTTGTGGCAGGTGATGTGGCAAGTGACACGCTAAATACAACTACACTGCTGCTCTCTCAGCTGCTGATACTCACTCTGGTCTCACAAAATAGCTGAAATGGTTAATAATACTGTTTTTGGAGCTTAGGGCGGCTCCTTATGATGTTTCCTAACTAAACGCATATAGACGCATATGTGGTAAAACGTGGCATGCAAACGCCACAAAGCGTGCCTTTCTAAACGCCGCTTTTAACCTTAGTTCTGTAGACTTTGCACCAGCGTCCCGTGTACATGGGGCCTAAAAACGGCTATGCCATTTACAGCTCAAAAACGCCATGGTGGCCATGAGGCCATAGGCTAACATGGAGAGCCGTTTTTAAGCTGCAAAAAATGCTCAAACAAGCGGCTGGAAAAACATCCGTGTGCATGTAGCCTTATATTAACCACTTGCTTACTGGCCACTTAAACCCCCTTCCTGCCCAGACCAATTTTCAACTTTCAGTGCTGATGCACTTTGAATGACAATTGCGCGCTCATACAACACTGTAACCCAATGAAAATTTAGTATTTTTTTGCACACAAATAGAGCTTTCTTTTGGTGCTATTTGATAACCTCTGCGTTTTTTTTCTATAAATACAAAAGACTGACTAAAAAAAAGAAAATTAGGACGATCAAGCGGCGGAACTGCCGCTATGATCGTTTTTTATCATGCACAGAATCGCCTGCTGAAAAGAATGATATCTGAATGATACCTGCAACTGCAGGCATCATTCAGATGTCACCGCACAAAGCCAAGGACGTGGGCGGTAGGGAAGTGGTTAATATTTAGTTCGAACATTTAGAAAAAAGGTAATTTTTCTCCTTCATTGATGTACACTGATGAGACTGCACTGATGGACACTGATAAGGTGGCAAGGGTGGGCACTGAGAGGTGGCATTGCTAGTTGGCAATGGTGGGCATTGAGAAGTGGCACTGCTAGGTGGCAATGATAGTTGGCAGTGATGGGCACTGATAGGCAGCACTGCTAGGTGGCACTGATTGGCACCAGTGGTGGGCATTGATAGGTGGCACTGGCAGGGGCTACTGATTGTCACAGATGACGCAGAATTGCCTCTTCCTCTTCGGGCCCGATGTCCCTAGCACATAATCCGGTGATTGCTTTTTTTTATGCTCACGCTGTCAGCGCAAGGAGAAAACAAAAACAATTACTATGCTTTTGTTTACATCACATGATCAGCTGTCATTGGCTTTTTACCTGCAGGTCTGGTATGGATATTAAGGAGAACTTCACGCCAAATTTAAAAAAAAAATGTCGTGGGGGTTCCCCTCAAAATCCGTACCAGGCCCTTCAGGACTGGTATAGATTTTTAGGGGACCCCCGCGCCAAACTTAAAAAAAAATTGGCGTGGGGGTCCCCCTAAAAATCCACACCAGACCCTTATCCGAGCACGCAACCTGGCAGGCTGCAGGAAAAGAGGGGGGGTGAGAGAGCGCCCCCCCTCCTGAACCGTACCAGGCCACATGCCCTCAACATGGGGAGGATGCTTTGGGGGTCTGTGACCCCAAAGCACCATGTCCCCATGTTGATGGGGACAAGGGCCTCATCCCCACAACCCTTGCCGGTGGTTGTGGGGGTCTGTGGGCAGGAGGCTTATCGGAATCTGGAAGCCCCCTTTAACAAAGGGGACCCCCATATCCCGTCCCCCCCTGTGTGAAATAGTAATTGGGTACAAATGTACCCCTACCATTTCTCCCAAAAAAGTGTCAAAAATGTTAAAAAAGATTCAATTACACTGTCTGCTGTCTCTTCCATTTTAAAACTTTTTTGAAAAATTTCTAGCAATTTCTGCTTACCCATGTGACCTAAACTTTCATGATTGAATTTAGTGAATGCCACCTGACGGTGTTGAGGTATAACAGAACGCAGAAATCTTTTTAAGTCATGACATAAAATCCCGTTTTCACAAACTAAAATAAGATTTTAAGTCACCCAAAGAGAAAGAAAATAGACGCACCCATTCTCTATTATGGACAATAGACAATAGATTTGGCTTACCAGAATGTCGTGACTGTAAAACATTCTGGTAAGCAGATCTTTTATCACAAGGGTGATACACCTGAAGTTTCCTTGGGAAGATTGATTCATTTCTACTTTCACTGTGGACACTTTTTTTGGAATTTTTACCACTATTTTTTGCTTGGGACCTCATTTTCCTTTTTTACTTATATTTTTATGTCACTTGTCACTAATTGTATATTTATTCATTTGGAGACTCTGCATTAGTTTTCCTTTTCCTCTTTCAAAGTTTTTTAAAGTTTTGGTTTCAAACATCAATTCATTGCATATAATTCATATATACTTTTTGCATAATTAATCACCTATTTTTAATTTTTTAATTGGTGTTTTTTTAGCGCTGCACTTTCACTCCCTTTTTTCTTGTTTACCTTATAAGTTTTTTGTATTGAACTTATAGTGCTAGCAGCTATTATTGTAATGTTTATTTAAACAAACACATTTTTACATCTTATCATATAGCGCAGCGTTAGCCTTAGGGCTTTTTTTCTTCCTGCAAAATTTAGATTTTTGTATCTCAATATTAGCTTGTAAACATTATACACCATAATTCATCATCTTGTTTCTTAATCCAAAAAATAAAGATTGTATAAACATATCTTAATGTGAGTGTGTGTGTCTGGCTATATCAGCCTTTTTACAATTGTGTGAAACTCCCATCATCCCAGCATGTCAGCTGATCTCTCCAAAGCTAAAAGAGTCTTACCCCCACCTTTTTACTCTCCAATTCCTAGGGAGGGGGCTGTGAACTGTATGAGTAACTAAAATAAGAAAGAAATCTCTAAAACTCACATTAAACCTTATTCATAACCTTATTCATAGCCAAAAAACATTAACCAGTAAATTCTCACCATCCATACAGTTCACTAAGAACTGTTTTCAGTGTTTCCCCCCATTGCTGTATTTAAAAAAATATGCGGCTCACTTCACTTTGTATAGCTATGCCTTTCCTGTCTTAATTGCATATGGGTTTTAAAAGGGAAACACATCTGTGTATTCTGGCTTCTACGCCTAGAATTGTTACCCCATCTCACAGAGTAAACTTCAAAACGCCTCAGGGTTGTTTTAGGGTGATAAGATCTTCTTTGCATATCCTTATTCACTGTCCAACAAAATCTTGCTATGTGACCCCTCCTGTTACACAAAAAACATGTGAAAGCTGGACTGCTTGTATAATCCTTTCTCTGAGCATATGGCGATGGAGAATCACATTGCTGTATAACAGAATGAACAGATTTTACACTTTCATCATCTGAGGAATAATCACTAGCCTCTATTGATTCACACCCTGAATCACTTTCAAGCACAGTTACCGCACTTTTATTTAAATCTGCAGCAACAATAGTATCCAATTTCCCAACATGTATTTTCTCCTCTATCTTAGCTGAACACTGAGCAAATCTGGTTAATTCAATATCTGACTGCGTATTAACTTTCCCCTCTGTAATCACCGAAATATTTTTCTCCATTTCAATTTCATTCTCTAAATGCTCAACAAAACTACATAGAATGTCACAATTTGAACAACTAGCTGCAATAGATACATTCTCATGTGTTTGCATATTGTCTGCATTTCCCGATTTGTTCTCTGCACAAATCAAATGTGTTTTTGGTACATCAGAAACCATTGAATTAAAACCTGTAACTAACTTCATTACATTACGTAACTTTTTCTTTGTTTTAGCTAATGAGAATCTTGCCTTATCAATTTCCATATTTGACTTTAAACACTGTTCATACATTCATTTCCATAAAACAGAATAAGAGATCTGTTTCGTTAAACCTGTACATTCATTAACTAAACATTTAACACATTCCATGATTTCTACTCACCGAATATGAAGTCCTCCTTTACACTCTGAGCTGATTTCAGCACAAAATTTCTCGTCTTCACGATAAAACATTGATCGAATTCTTGACTTTGTCTTCTAGGTTCTTTTACACTCTTTCCGAAGTTTTTTCAGTACTGACTTGTCCACTCTTTTCAAAATAGAGACAGTTGTATAAAAACTGGCGAAAATATGAGTGACTGGCGGCTTCGGCAATGTTAAAAATATGGTTTTCCGTTCTAAGGCTTTTCTTAGCCTTCTTAATGTATTTGCGTGAGACAAAACTTGTGAATTAGCTTGAATAAAACAGTGTGTTTTATTATACACTCTATTAAAGGATAATAAGTACAATTACAGTACATTAATTCAATAGCTTCAAAAAGGCTTCAAGTCTAGTTCAAATATAAAAGAAAGTTCAATATATGTGATGGCATGTGCTCTTCTTAAATCTTTAAAGATGGCCGATTAACCCTGTGTAAGCTGGTATGGTCTGTGTGCTGAGAATAGGTGTTGCTAGGACCCGAGCAAGAAACAGAGAGGGCTTCTTCATCCAGCACACCGAATTAAATAACTCCTTTCTTTGTCAACTTTGCGCCGAAAGTAATCCACTCCCACATCACTCCCTCAGTCCACATCTGTTTAGACTTATCAAATTGCATAGGAAGTGGCCGAGCTACTAACAGCATATCTAATTAAATACAGACACAGGATATGAGGGGGAAGGTGAAGTTAACCTAAACAATTCTACACTTCGGAAGATCTCAGTTACATAGCAGTATATATGAAATAACTTTTAAAAACATAAAACTTAGAATATCAATAAATATGTCTTGACAGCTTCTAGAAATTGATAACTGGGTTCAAATAAGATCACATCCAAAGATTACTAGCTCAAAGACCACCATTCATCCAATTTATTAGAGGAATTATTATTCTCAATGCAATGGCCAAATGAAATTTTAGATATTAAGAATATAACACCCACTATGCCATTTTTTTAACACCTTGCCTTTTACCCTAGAAAATTAGTATTACTAGTTACTAGTTTCTAAGATTTGGCTCACATTGCTTTCAATAGGTTCCATTTACTGAACCTGCTGTGAACCAGACCCAGATGTGTTTAGCTGATCCCTAGTGACAAACCAGTTGCAGTCCAAAAAAAAAAAAAAAACACACAAACTCAGAGGTATTGTGATGAGGGATGAGTTTGATGTTTGGAGTGTTTGGTGTGGAGTAACATGACAGCTTTAAGCAGTAAACAGTTAATAAGGATGCATCCGGTGATCCCTACTCATTCACCAAAAAATGGGAAATGTTAATAAAAACAAAGGCACAGTTTTTGACAAGTCCGTTATTTAAAAAAAATACATCTACCGTGAATCACATCGCCCTGCAACATACAGTAGATCCACATCAGTCACAAAACCTGATGCCCACTGTCTAGATGAAAAGGTCCTTTAAGTCACTGGGATCCCATAACATCATTATCCAAGTATGGTCATTTTCTTATAGGTCAATGATTCCACCCTGTAGACCCTGCCCCCTTATATATAAAACAGCTGTCATCTGATCAGCCTGTAATTAGGCTGAAGGCAGGCAATTGGTCTAGATGTGTCTTGAAGGTGGCATTTTTTCTTCTGGCAAGTCGTCGGGTGTCGGGCATCATGACTGATATGGATCTATATAGCTTGTGACATAATTGATGGTGGATGCACACTTTTATTTTTGTTTTCTAGATAAAAATTTTTTTCAATAACTGCGTTTGTGTTTATTTTTTACTGTATACATTTTTTGTGAATGAATAAGGGGACTATGTATCCCTTATTCATTCACATGTGGGGACTGGTGCCTGGGTGCCCCCTTATTGTTAAAGGTGGCTTCCCAATTCTGATAAGCTTCCCGCTTGCAGACCCCCACAACATTCAGACCAAGGTTGTGGGGAAGAGGTGCTTGACCTCATCAACTTAGGGAAAAGGTGCTTTGTCAGGGAGCCCCCCCCCCCACAAGATGCACTTTTGCCAGGGGGAGGGGAGCTCCCTGACAATGCTCCTCCTTCCCAAAAAACAACACTTTTTTGTTGTTTTTTTCCCCTTAAAATCCACACTAGACTGGTAGGGTTCGGTATTCATTTTGGGGGGCTCTATGCAAGTTTTGTTTTTCATTCTTGCTGTAGCATGCACTACAGCAAAAGTGACACTTAAAAAGAAAACAGAAACAATTTAAATTGCCATTATTATTATTATACAGGATTTATGTACTGCCAACAGTTTGCACAGCGCTTTACAACACGAGGGCAGACAGTACAGTTACAATACAACTCAATACAGGAGGAATCATTAGATGACATTTCATTGCCAGCTTCTTAAAAAAATGTACTCTTAGGGGTCTGCTATGTATATTGGGGGACCTTTGGGCTCTGTGTGTCTTTAGTCGTTTAGAAAAAGAAACCAGGAGGGAAATGCCCCTTAAAACACCTTGTTTTCTTTTGTAAATGTCAGTTCTTTAAACAAAAAAAAAAACTCCAGACTAAATGGAAGTTTAGAATTTTTTGCTTTTATACATTGGCATTGTTCCAAAGTGCAGGGTCTACCCCTTTCCCTTATGCTATTTTGGGTAATCGTTTACCTAATAGCCCAGAAAGTTGGAATTTTTGATTTGAGAAGTTCAACTTTTATTGACTTCAATTGTATTTGGGTTTGGCATCCAAACTCCTTTGAAGTTTGTGAAACCTTCTTGAACCGAACCCAGGTTATTCGACTCATCCCTAATAGTGATTGATCAGATCCCAACTCTCTGTTTTGAAGGTGGCAGAGACTGTTTTAAGTTTCCAAATTAGGTATGCTGGCTCTTCATCTAAATTAGGTTACTGTTGCTGTCTGTGTTTCTGCTTGAGAGCATCACTCTTTCTATTTGTATGCCATTTTACACCAAGACCAAGTGAGGATAAATCTCCCAGCACCTTTCCCAGAGACAGAGTGTCTATCTAAGAGGGCAATTCCTCTTCCTTCGCAGTGATTTTCCTTCCATTTCCTGGTGCATTCTCACTTAAGAAAGATCTCACCAATAGGACACATAGCAAAAAATAAAGTGACATGGGTTTTATTTCTGTCCTACTATATGCAAAATTAGATTTTAATCTACACATGAGATGCATATAAAAGTTGTGAAAAATATAGAATTTTTGTTTGTTTTGTAATTTACTGTACCATTTTAATAGCACATTATTCCTCCAATGTTTCCGCAAAAAAAAACAGCTGATGGAATTTGACTACCGTATATACGCAAGTATAAGCCCAACAGAATATAAGCCGAGGCACCTAATTTTACCACAAAAAACAGGGAAAACTTATTGACTCGAGTATAAACCTAGGGTGTCCATCTGCATGCCTCACTGTGCCTCACTTTGCCTCACTGTGTCCATGTTCTTGCCTCACTGTGTCCATGCCTCACTTTGTCTATGCCTCACTGTGCCCATGCCTCACTGTGCCCATGCCTCACTGTGTCCATGCCTCACTGTGTCCATGACTAGACTGACGTTTAACATGGGAGTCTATGGAAGGGGTGCCCGGATTTGAAAAATCAGTGCTCCCCGGCCGTAGGTCCCCCAGACAAAAAACTTGTAGAGGAGAAATTGGGCTACACGTGTGCCAAGTTTCAGGTCCAGGGGACCTACGACCGGCCGGTACCGGGTCCCCAAAGACACCGGAGAAATGACCGTTTAACATGGGAGTCTTTGGAAGGGGTGCCCGGCTTTGAAAAATCGGTGCTCCGCAGCCGTACGTCCCCCGGACAAAAAACTTTGCACACTTGTAGAGGAGCTATATGTGTGCCAAGTTTGGTCCCCAAAGGCCCGGGCGCAAAAAGGTGACTCGAGTATAAGCCGAGGGGGACATTTTCAGCACAAAAAAAGTGCTGAAAAACTTGGCTTATACTCGAGTATATATGGTATATCTAGCAATTAGAACATTTGCAAAACAAAGATGTGAAGATATGACATACAACTAATAAACCTACTTTAACCTAGAAATGATAAACATATTGTTATATAAAAATGTGTGGTTAGACTCAATACTAGGGATGAGCTTCGAGTTCGAGTCAAACTCATGTTCGACTCGAACATTGCCTGTTCGCCCGTTCGCCGAACAACAAACAATTTGGGATGTTCGCGGCAAATTCAAAAAGTCTATGGGAGAAATCTAAAGTTCTAATTTTAAAGGCTTATATGCAAGTTATTGACATAAAAAGTGTTTGGGGACCCGGGTCCTGCCCCAGGGGACATGTATCAATGCAAAAAAAAGTTTTAAAAACTGCCGTTTTTTCCAGAGCAGTGATTTTAATAATGCTTTAAGTGAAACAATAAAAGTGAAATATTCCTTTAAATTTCGTACCTAGGGTGTGTGTATAGTATGCCTGTAAAGCAGCGCTTGTTTCCCGTGCTTAGAACTGTCCCTGCACAAAGTGTCATTTCTGAAGGAAAAAAAGTCATTTAAAACTCACTCGCGGCTATAATGAATTGTCGGCTCCCGGCAATACATAGATAAGTCATTGATAAAAAATAAATAAAAGAATACACCCGCCCCTTCTAAAGTTCCCCATCAGATCTGCTCAGCCAATGACGTAGGTGTAAGGCTGAGGACCTGATGCGGAACGTGAGAAAGGGTGGGTCTATTCATGTATTAAACTGTGGAAGAAGTTCCCCATCAGGTCCGCCTCCTCGTATGTCAGACCCCGCCTACGTCATTGGATGAGCGGACCTGATGGGGAACTTCCTCCGCAGTATAATAAATGAATAGACCCGCCCCTTGTCACGTTCCGCATCAGGTCCTCAGCTTTACACCTACGTCATTGGCTGAGCGGACCTGATAGGGAACTTTAGAAGGGGCGGGTCCATTCATTTATTACACTGCAGAGGAAGTTCCCCATCAGGTCCGCTCAGGCTCAGCCAATGACGTTTCGTGTGGACAGCGCTGGACATCGGATCGCCGTGGGACACTGGATTTCATCGCTGGAATGTTTTTTTTAATAAAGGACTTTCCCAACGGTGTCTGTGTATTTTTTTTTACAATTTTTTACACTTTCTTTGTGAAATGGTAGGGGTACAATGTACCCCATTACCAATTCACATAGGGGGGGCGGGATCTGGGGGTCCCCTTTGTTAAAGGGGTCTTCCAGTTTCCGATAAGCCCCCTGCCCGCAGACCCCCACAACCACCGGGCAAGGGTTGTGGGGATGAGGCCCTTGTCCCCATCACCTGGGGACATCCTCCCCATGTTGAGGGCATGTGGCCTGGTACGGTTCCGGAGGGGGGGCGCTCTCTCGGCCCCCCCTCTTTTCCTGCGGCCTGCCAGGTTGCATGCTTGGATAAAGGGTCTGGTCTGGATTTTTGGGGGGAACTCCACGCATTTTTTTTAAAATTTGGGGTGGAGTTCCCCTTAAAATCCATACCAGACCTGAAGGGCCTGGTATGGATATTTGGGGGGAACCCCATGTAATTTTTTTTTAAATTTGATGCAGGGTTCCCCTTAATATCCCTACCAGACCTGAAGGACCTGGTAATTGAATTTGGGGAAACCCCCACGCATTTTTTTTTTTTTTATCAATGACTTTTCTATGTATTGCCGGGAGCCGACAATTCATTATAGCTGCGAGTGAGTTTTAAATGACTTTTTTTCCTTCAGAAATGACATTTTGTGCAGGGACAGTTCTAAGCACGGGAAACAAGCGCCACTTCACAGGCATACTATACACACACCCTAGGTACGAAATTTAAAGGAATATTTCACTTTTATTGTTTCACTTTAAGCATTATTAAAATCACTGCTCCTGAAAAAACTGACGTTTTTAAAACTTTTTTTTGCATTGATACATGTCCCCTGGGGCAAGACCCTGGTCCCCAAGCACTTTTTTTGACAATAACTTGCATATTAGCCTTTATAATTAGCACTTTTGATATTGAACTTTCAAGTCCATTGTATTTAATAGGGTTCTAAAGTTCACGCAAACATTCTGTCTGTTCGCAGGTTCTGGTGCGAACCGAACAGGTCGGTGTTCGGATCATCCCTACTCAATACTTGTATCTTTTCAGACAATAATATGGTATCACATCTGTTAAATTAATAACTAATGCTTCTGGATGTACTGTATGTACTTTTCAACTGGATTAGGAATTTTCATGTCTAGACTTTGCAATTAAAGGCTAACTTTACCTTTTCGGGCAGAATTTCACTTTTTATAATAAATAGAAGCCTTTTCCAATGTCTTTTCTGCCCCAGCCATCCCAATGTGCTTATCTTTGACTTACCTAACCTACAGCAGCTTTGTATTTTCATCTTTATATTTGAGTCTTTAATTAAATAATTCAGATTCCATCACTTCTTGTAGGTCATATCTAATCATGCCCTGCCTCACTGCATCACAGAATAAGGAGTGATAGGGCATGCTTACCAGCCTGGACCACACACATCTCCCTTATTACTAGACAGGTGCATTCGTTTACGTCCGAATGCATTTTCGTCCGAATTTCGGGTATTTTCGTAATCGTTTTAACAAACGAAAACAAACGCGCAGAACCTGAAATCCAAAAGATCCAACATAAAAAAATGCTTTATTTTCGTTTTTGTTGCTACAACAGTTCAATATAAATAGGATATTCGACATGATGCTGAAAATAGCGATCTGTGTCTATCGAACCTGTGGTCGAATGTACCTAACCTTAACTCTATTAGTCCAAGATTATTCTACATAGAGAGGAAAGATTCGACATTATAGAGACAGTGTTGGGGTAGACCATTCGATATGAACAACAAAGATTTGACAAAGCAGCGAAAAACCAAACGTTGAATCTCTCATTGAAGGCTTATGGTGTCTGTCGAAAGTTCTAAGAAGATTAGACAAGCAGCTAAACTGTGCGACGCCGCAATCTTACATTTCCGGTCAAATGCTCGGCCCATAGGCTATAGAAGAATTTGAATGTTGGTTGACTAGTAATAATAATTTATAAATATAATTATTACTAGTGTCATACAACATTAGAATTCTTCTATAGCTTGTAGGCGGAACATTCGACCGGAAATGTACGATTGTGGCGTCGTACAGTTTAGTTGCTCCATCAAATCTTCTTAGAGCATTCGACAGACACCATAAGCCTTCAATCACAGATTCGACCTTAATTAATTGCATTTTTAAAGAAACAAAATAAATAAAAACGAATTTCTGGAGTAACTAAATACATTTATTTTTCGGACGAAAACGAAATTCCGAAACAAAATATTTCAGTGTGCACATGTCTACTTATTACTTTACCACCTCTTGTTTTATTTTCACCCGCTTTCTGTGCAATCTGAATTGGACAATCTCAATTAGATATACCATAAGCTATGTAGTGCAAGGGCCTGCCTGATTTGATACAAACACGTGGAAATGTAGTTAATGGGACTATCCCATCAGGCTCTTGCACTACATAGTTGATGGTAGATCTAAAGGAGATTATACAATCAGATTGTATAGTGTATGGTGAGGTTTACAGACTTCCAGAGACACACTTCTCCCATTTTCAATACTACCGCTGTGCTCTACATAGGCTGTGGTCGCTCAACTCTGCCAAATGAGTGATCAATGCAAGAAAATGGTAAGGTGCAAAATGAGGAAGACCCTGGATGTGTATTCAGTAAGAATGTTATTCAATGGCATTGATTGTATGTCCGTACAGATTGGGCGGACACAACCTTCTAGAGGAGGTCAGCTGTGAACTCCTTCTTGTATCTTAATGGTTTTCCCAACCTAAGGGCTGTCCAGGAAGAAATGGAGGAATTTTTCATACAACAAACTTAAAACTGAGGTAATGCCTGGTCTAGGACATATAGAAATATTTTTATTGTTTACAAAAGAGGTACATTAATGGTATATTGATACATTGTAAAGCTAGAATTTGGAAAGTAAAAAAAAGGTAAACTTAGCCTTTAACCAAAGATTTAATTTGAGGTAGTCTCTCAACATATAGTGCCTAAATTAAATGAAAATACTAGACTTGTGCACAACGGAAAAATTCGTTCCGTTTCGGTTCGTTTCTTTCCGGTCCTGTTGATTCGTAATCATTCGTAATTTTGCTAGACGGGATTTTTCGTGTTCGGACTCATTCGTATTTTTGCAAGCGACATTTTTCGTTGAATTTTTTGTTGCTTTATAATTCGTACTTTCGGTAGAGTACGTTGTTTTTCGTTGATTCTGGACACAACTCCTACTTTCGTAACTTTTTTTGGGTTCGTACTTTCGGTAGAGTACGTTGTTTTTCGTTGATTCTGGACACAACTCCTACTTTCGTAACTTTTTTTGGGTTCGTTGATTCGTAATTTTCCGTGTCTCTCTCACAACGACGCTGCCTATTATGCCTAATGTGCTTCGAATGGATTTGTACTTTTCTAAATACATTGCGGTTATTTGTAACGATTCGAAATCTCGTATTTTACTTTCGTTTTTAACATGCGGCTATAGGCTCCGCCCCTGTACACCATTTTGAGAGGGTTCAGCACGGTGAGGGAGAAGCAGAGAGCAGAGCAGAGTGTTATTGTGCTTCGAATGGATTCGAAATCTCGTATTTTACTTTCGTTTTTTACATGCGGCTATAACCTCCGCCCCTGTACACCATTTTGAGAGGGAGTTCAGCACGGTGTGGGAGAAGCAGAGAGCAGAGCAGAGTGAGTGTTATTGTGCTTCGTATGGATTCGTACATTCGTAACTTTTTCATAACGAATTATGCCGAAGACATTCGGGCATTCGCTATTTGCGGTATAATTTATTTCGGATTCGGTCTTATTCGTAATTGCTTTGTTCGGAAATTCGAATGCTTCCGAATGTCCGAAAGTTGCTAAATTCGGACGAATTTCAATTCGTTACGAAACGAATTGCACAAGCCTAGAAAATACTGCGGTCAGTTTTGTAGGCAATGGACTATACATAAGGGTTAAGTTTACACTGATGTTATGTTCCTCTAAAGAGGAAAACCAAATGGAAAACATATTTACACATAATTTCTGTGCACAGAAATTATGTGTAAATATGTTTTCCTTTTGGTTTTTCTCTTTAGAGGTACCATTGGATAAAAAAGTCCCCTTGAAAATTCCAATTAAATTTTGTGTCTGATTTACATTTTCAATTATTACATATACACAAGAACATAACATCAGTGTACACTTAACCCTTATCTATCATCTATTGCAAACTACAATGGCATCATCAGCTTTGAATTGTTCTCTTAGAATAATATCACATACGTGTCTTCTGAAATTGTATTTTTAAAACATTGAAATACATGTTTTAATTAATGCTATTTGTAACAAATTCCAGGTCTCAGGTGGTTTACAACACCCCATTTCTACCAAATCATTAAAACAAATATTGACTTAATGGCATCTTCATTTATTAACTCATAAATTTGACCTGACCATGATTACATCTATGTCATGAACATATTTGCATAAGAGACATTGATGAAGTACCAAGTAATGATTTTTTTTCAGATGCAAGTAAGGGGATAAAGGAATAGTAAGGAATAAATGAATTGCTGTAAGATCTAAAACAGGCAGATAAATGGTGTACTTAATCTGAAAATCTTTAATAAAAATATTCTATGGATATATTAGATATGCATGTATTTATTTTTCACACAACAATTATTTAGCACAATAGAGAGAGCCCGATTGATGTTGCTTTACATGACATTTTATATCCCAAAATTGGAATTTTAGTAAAGGGACAGCTGTACTTTCTTTTGAATTACTAATATTTGGTAATTTACGGGTTCAAGTAAGGTATGTAGCGTGTATTGGAATTTAAGGGAAGCATCTGGGTGGTAGTGTAACCCAGATGCACTGATTGCTAGGGAATCCGAGACCCTTTTATGGTTCTTGGAGGACTCTGGTGGTGTGGGGTTCCCTGCGGCCTGCAGGTGGCATTGTTGACCTGGCCGGAGTTGAACCCACACCGCAAGGCTGTGCCTTTTTGTCCTCCCCTGGCGCTGGCATGGCAGGGTGGGGAACCCGCTGTGAAGCAAAGGGAGGCTTTACCACGGGGTTTAGAGTTCGGAGTCGGAGGACACGGCAGCACTCAGGCACCCTCAGCCTGGGTGCTGGCGTTCCGGTGTTCCGGGCTAGATGCCCTTGACCTGGCCGGAGCTGGAGATGGAGTCCATCTCAGGCACCTTTAGCCTGGGGTGAGGTACTATAACGTATGCCTGGGGCTCAGTACCTTTGACTGAGTTCTGCGAGGGTGGAGGAATCCGAGGGGGCCCTAACTCCTTGGGTGCCCGTGTCTGAGGTCGAGGAGACTGGTGAGCAGAACTTCTCTGGAGAGTCCGGCGCAGCATTGCTGGTGACAGAGAGGCCTCCAGTGACTACCTTGGACGGATATCCTTCCCCTGACAGGGGCTGTGCTAGCGAAGGTAATTCATGTTCTACCTCATATAGTCAGTGGCAGTGACTATTCGCCACTGGTGACACCACAGTGGTTAGCGATACTTTAAAGGATTGTGCCTCGACCTACTCCCATTAATACTGAACTGTTGCAAAGGTCCCAACTTGACTGTGCTGTATGTTTATTCGCTGAGAAGAATAAAACTGTGTTGGACCTATTCAGTGTGTGGAACTCTGGTTACTAGGAACAAAGGGGGAGTCAAGGATGGAGGAAAGGATTTGACTCTAGGACACCTACACAAAGCCCGATCTTTCTGGCCTTCACCTCTTCACTATGGAGGACATGGGCCGTGGTGTATCTCATCTCTCCCCCCGGTACTAACACCCCTAGACAAAGACAGACAAGCTGAGAATGAGAAGGGGTGAGAGGGGTGAGGTCGCTACATATGATTAGGATTTTAAAAAAAGGCTAGACCCAGAGTCCTGGTTGGGTCAATTCTAAGTTTAGACAAAGATTGGGCTATGATTGCAATTGCAAAAGAAATACTTTTAACATTTAACATTATTATAATACTGAAAATATCTTATGTGAAGAGGATAAAGATGTGAAGTAAATATATATATATATATATATATATATATATATATATATATATCAGAGTTCTTTAAAAAATTTCCACACTTTCTTTTAAAAGTTTTAAAGCCATCTCCACCACAGCGTGACAACTCTTATACTAAATTGCAAGGTCAGTCGGCTTGCCAGACAGACTAGTCACATGACATTCCCAGACACGACCAATTACTACTCCTCCCTCCCTCAACATTTCCAACTAAAACATAAAAGAGCCATAACCAGAACATTCTAGGATACCAACTTATTCTACACAAAGTCACGGTGAACATGTAGCTGAGGATCAGGAAAAGGCGAGATATATAGTGGTGTGTCACAGTTTGAGAATTCTCACTTGATCTTGGTCTGACTTTTAATTTGTAATCTATATTGCCTCTATATCTAAATCAAGAACAAAAATGTAACATATTACAGATTTCTGGCCCTTAGATGTAGTAGTTGCTCACATTTTCTTTTCTCAGGCAAAGTATATTTTCTGCTAATACAGTAAATTACCTGTTCTTGACAGAAACCCAATGTTCTTGTAATTTCCTGTGCACTAAAATGAAATCTCAAACAATGTTATCAGCCTATCAGCTTTCTCTGTTATGTTCTATGCACTACAAAGCACCTGTCTTCTATGTTATGTAGAGGAGAAGAGGGAGGAGGTGTTTATAGACCAGACCAGAAGAGCAGCCTAGGGTGACAACAGTACAATGAGTGAATATTGGCACCCTGTAATAAGTAGTGTGTTGCTGTCAGAATCACCAGGTGAAAATCAAGAAAAAGAGCCTAAAAGATAAATCAATGCAGCCATCATATCGAAAGATCGGTGATGTGTAATATAACAGAACAGCATTTCCATTTTAGTGACAGAGTCACTTTAACCACTTGAGCGCCCGAAGGTTTTACTCCCTTTATGACTAGGGCATTTTTTGCTATTCAGCACTGTGCTACTTTAACAGGCAATTTACACGATCATGTAATACTGTACCCAAATACATTTTTTATCATTTTTTTCAAACAAATAGAGCTTTCTTTTAGTGGTATTTGATCACCACTGGGATTTTTATTTTTTGCGATATAAATGAAAAAAGATCATCAAACATCAAATATTGTCATAAATGTAGGCCAAAATCTATTCTGCTACATGTCTTTTCATGAAAATAAAATCCCAATAAGTATATATTAATTAGTTTCTTTGTGTGAAAGTCTACAAACTATGGTATATATATATATATATATATATATAAATGGTAGAAACCTTGCGCTACAGAAAATTTGTATGTGCAAATTTTATTTAATTGTATATATATGTATAAAAATTGATAAATTCTATCAATCGCATAGCAATCACATGATCACTGGGCCCAAGTACCGGGATCCAAAATGTGCAGCATGGTCCTAAAACCTTTGCAGGCACAATCGCGTACATCTACATGATTGTACCTGCACGTGCAAACCTGCTGCAGTATTTGTACTGTGGCGGGTCAGCAAGTGGTTAATCTTCACAGCACAAATAGATATATTCTTCCACAATCAATTTCTCCCCTTACTCATATGAGGACATAATGGATATTAAACTGAGAAATTCTTCAGTTGACTAGGGCTGATATGAATGAATCTATGTACCCTGTACAATGCTTAGTAATGTGTCAGCACTGTAAACATATATAAATTATCTAGACAGTAGGGATGAGCCGAACACCCCCCGGTTCGGTTCGCACCAGAACCTGCGAACGGACCGAAAGTTTGTGCAAACTTTAGAACTCTATTAAATACAATAGACTCGAACGTTCGAAATCAAAAGTGCTAATTATCAAGGCTAATATGCAAGTTATTGTCCTAAGAAGGGTTTGGGGACCCGGGTCCTGCCTCAGGGGACATGTATCAATGCAAAAAAGGTTTTAAAAACTGAAGTTTTTTCGGGAGCAGTGATTTTAATGATGCTTAAAGTGAAAAAAAGTGAAATATTCCTTTAAATATCATACCTGGGGGTGTCTAAAGTATGCTTGTGAAGTGGCTCGTGTTTCCTGTATTTAGAACTGTCCCTGCACAAAATTACATTTCTAAAGGAAAAAAGTAATTTAAAACTGCTTGCGGCTTTAATGTAATGTCTGGTCCCGGTAATATGGATGAAAATCATTGAGAAAAATTGCATGGGTACCCCCCACCCCCCCGCAGCCCACTACCAGCCCCTTTGGGTCTTGTATGGATATTAAGGGGAACCCCACACCCAAATTTTAAAAAGGCCCTATATACTCTGAACAGCAGTATACAGGCGTGCAAACAAGACAGGCACTGTAGGTTTGTTCTTAAGTAGAATCTGCTTGTAATTTGGAACAGGTACATTTTTTAAGTGTAGCTCCGGCTCAAAAATCTATTTTTAAGCTTTTTGGAAAACATAGGGAAGGGTTATCACCCCTGGTACATTTGTTTTGCTGTCTGTGCACCTGTTCAGAACATTTCACCTCACTTTCCGTCCCAATGACAAATATTTTTTGAAAATTTGAGGTTTTTATTGAAACAAGAATTGGTGATAAAGCATCAGTGGAGAGGAGACACATTTTTCCCATATTAACTCTTAAGCCTCGTACACACAAACGAGTTTCTCGGCAAAAACCAGCAAGAAACTTGCTGGCAGAGATTTCTTGCCGAGAAATTCGTTCATGTGTATGGTTTCTCGTCAAAAAAAGCGACAAGAATCTCAACGAGAAAATAGAGAACCTGCTCTCTATTTTCTCGTCGAGATTCTCGTCAGCCTGTTTCTCGACGAGAAAATTGTGTGTGTGTACACTTACCTTTTCGCCGGGAAGCCCGCGCATGCTCGAAATGACTTTGACGCATGCGCGGTAGCTTCCTAGGCATAGGTAGGGTGAACAAAGATGGCGGCGACGGCATCGAATGTGACGAGCGCATGCTCGTCGTATTCAATGACGTCACCGCGTTCGCTCCATTCAAAGAACCGCGGGTTCTTTGAAGAGGAGCGTGTGTATACTCGGCCGGGACAAGTTTCTTGTCCAAGAATCTCGTAGAAAAAAACAACATGTTTTTTTCAACGAGAATCTCGGCCGTGTGTACGAGGCATTACAGGTGAGAATTTGCCTTCCTAGGGGAAGATTTCCTCTCACTTCCTGTTGTCTCCTTCTGTTTGCAAGTAGGAGTCGTTTGTAAGTTGGTTGTTTGAAAGTAGGGGCCTGCCGTATATACTCTGCAGAAATTTGTCCCTTAGGTGTTGGGGTTGCCACAACACTGTAAGCCCTCACAGTTACTCTTGGTGGGCGCTGTAATGCCCTGCTGTGAACTATTATATCAAGAATTGTAATTACATGCCATTGTTGAACAGTGGTAGGAAAAATTGGGCCTTTGGTGGTGGTGCTGGTGCCACAACACTGTAAGTCCTCACAGTTACTCTTGGTCAGCGCAGGAATATAGTGGGCGCAGCTGTGAAATATTAGATCAAGAATTGTAATTACATGCCCCTGTTGAACAGAGGCAGAAAAATTGGGCATTTGGTGGTGGTGGTGGTGTTGCCACAACACTGTAAGCCCTCAGTTACTCTTGGTGGGCACAGGAATAAGCCCTGCTGTGAATTATTAGATCAAGAATTGTAATTACATGCCCCTGTTGAACAGGGGCAGAAAAATTGGGCCTTAGGCACTGGTGCCACAACACTGCAACCCCAAACAGATACTGTACTTGGAGCGCAGCAATGAGCCCTGCTGCAAAGTATTGCATCAAAAATTGTAATTACACACCCCTGTTAAACAGGGGCATAAAAATTGGGCCTTAGGCACTGGTGCCACAACACTGCAACCCCTCACAGATACTGTACTTGGAGTGCAGCAATGAGCCCGGCTGCAAAGTATTGCATCAAAAATTGTAATTACACGCCCCTGTTAAACAGGGGCTGAAAAATTGGACCTTAGGCACTGGAGTTGTTTGCCACAACACTGCAACCCCTCACAGATACTCTATTAGGAGCGCAGCAATGAGCCCTGCTGCAAAGCATTGCATCAAAAATTGTAAATACACGCCGGCTGAAAAATTGGGCCTTAGCCACTGGTGGCGGTGCCCAGAACCAAAAATGTTCTTACAAGCTATCAGCATGATCATTGAGGTGGGAGAGGATAGTCACTCAGCATAACAGGATAGTCACTCAGCATCAGCATAGGCAGTCTTGAAGGGATCTGAAATTTCAAAAAAAATATTCAGTTACATCAGCATCAGGTGCTTAGTAGCTGGTGGTGATCCAAGACTGATTCATTTTTATGAAGGTCAATCGATCGACCGAGTCGGTGGACAGGCGCACACTGTGATTGGTTACAAAGCCTCCAGCAGCACTGAATGTGCGTTCCGAAAGAACGCTTGATGCAGGACAGGCCAGTAGCTCAATTGCATACTGTGCAAGCTCTGGCCAGTGATCCATCCTCAAGACCCAGTAACCCAGAGGATTTTTGGTGGGAAAGGTGTCTAAGTCTGATCTTGCCCCTAGGTATTTCTGCACCATGTAAACCAGACGCTGGCGATGGTTGCTGGAACCGATCATACCTTGAGGCTGCGGACTAAAAAATTGTCTGAACGCATCAATCAGATGGTCACCTTCTCCACCGTTCCTTCTTTGACTGACCGAAGCCTAAGCAACATGTTGTCCAGGACCAGGAATTTGTAACCTCCCAGTCTCTGGGAACGCATTGCACAGACCTTTCTGCAAGGCCTCCCGAAGATGCTTCACCCTCTGCTCCCTCTGCGACGGCAAGATAAAGTCCGCAACCTTACCATTGTAATGTGGATCAAGGAGGGTTGCCAGCCAGTAATGATCCCTCTCCTTGATCTCACAGATACGAGGATCCTTCTGCAGGCTTTGCAGGATCAGGGAGGCCATGCAGCGTAGGTTTGCTGAGGCATTCGGTGTGGAGTCCTCTGGGTCACTGAGGACGACATGATCTGCATCCACCTCCTCCCAGCCACGTACAATTCCACGGGTGTCTTGAGACTGTAATTGATCCCTTGAAGACTGCTGCTGATGCTAAGTGCTAGTCTCCACCTCCATGCTGACACAATCCTCCTCCTCCTCCTCCTCTTCCTGTGTGATAGCCGGGCCAGCAGGAACACTGTCTGGATAAATGGGGCCTTGAGAGGTAAGAAAGTCCTCCTCTTACTGCCTCTGTTCTGCCTCAAGTGCCCTGTCCATTATTCCACGCAGCGTGTGCTCCAACAGGTGGACAAGAGGGACAGTGTCACTGATGCATGCACTGTCACTGCTCACCATCCTCGTGGCCTCCTCAAATGGTGCCAGGACAGTGCATGCATCCCTGATCATGGCCCACTGGCGTGGGGAAAAAAATCCAAGCTCCCCTGACCCTGTCCTGGTGCCATATTGGCACAGATGCTCATTGATGGCCCTCTGCTGCGTGTGCAGCCGCTGCAGCATGGTCAACGTAGAGTTCCACCTGGTGGGCATGTCACAGATTAGGTGTTTTTTGGGCAGGTTGTAATCCTTTTTGCAGCTCAGCCAGCCGAGCACTGGCATTATATGACCGGTGGAAATGCCCACAGAGTTTCCTGGCCTGCTTCAGGACCTCCTGTAAGCCCGGGTACCTGCCCAAGAACCGCTGAACCACCAAGTTAAGGACATGAGCCAAACAGGGCACATGAGTCAGTTATCCCTGTCGGAGGGCGGAGAGGAGGTTGGTGCCATTGTCGCAAACCACCTTTGCTGGCTTAAGCTGGCGTGGCATCAACCACCTCTGAGCCTGCCCCTGCAGAGCTGACAGAATCTCTACCCCAGTGTGGCTCCTGTCCCCCGAGCACACCAGCTCAAGCACCGCATGGCATCTTTTTGCCTGCATACTTGCGTAGCCCCTTGAACGCCTACGGAGCACCGCTGGTTCCAAGGACAAAGCACAGGTAGAGGCCATGGAGGAAGAAGAAGAGGAGGGGGTGGAGGAGAGAGGTGTGTCAGAATCACCAGTAGTAACATTTTGTAGGCGTGGTGGTGGAACAACCTCCAACACTACTGCACCTTGTCCTGCATCCTTCCCAGCTGCCAGCAGAGTCACCCAATGCACCGTGATAGATAGGTAACGACCCTGTCCATGCCTGCTGGACCATGAGTCAGTGGTAATATGCACCTTACCGCTGACCCCCCTGTCCAGTGAGGCCAAGACATTGCCTTCCACATGCCGGTAGAGAGCCGGAATCGCCTTCTGTGAGAAAAAGTGGCGTTTGGGAACCTGCCACTGAGGAACCGCACATTTCACAAACTCACGGAAGGGGGCAGAGTCTACCAACTGAAAAGGCAGCAGTTGAAGTGCTAGCAATTTAGCCAAGCTAGCATTCAACCGCTGGGCATGTGGATGGCTGGGAGCGAACTTCTTGCGGCGGTGCAGCAGCTGGGGCAGGGAAATTTCCCTTGTACTATCAGACGTTGGTGTACCAATAGCGGATTGCCCGCAAGTACTTGGCAGTGACACACCTAATTCTACACCTTCATTCCTCTCAGTGCAGGTTTCAGAGAGGACTGAAGGTATAGTGGGGTTGGGGATACCAGCTGATGAGGAGCAAGGAGAGGTCCGCTTTGTTCTTTGGTGTGGGTCTTTTAGGTAGGCTTGCCAACGGACTACATGGCAGGTCGACATATGTCTGGTCAAGCACTTGGTGCCTAAGCGGCTGATGTTTTGGCCACGCGAGATACGCTTTAGACATATGTTGCAAATGGCAATGGTGCGATCTGCTGCATATGTCTGAAAAAAGTCCTACACCAAAGAACTTTTGGAATAACGTGCAGAGACAGCAGCGCCCTGCACATGTGGAGCTCTGCGGTGTGATGCAGTCGGTCTGCTGCCCTTAAGCTGGCCCCTGGAGGGCATCCTGCCTCATTGGATATATGCTCCTCCTCTCTCCTATCAGGCACCCATGTGGAGTCAGTGACCTCATCATCCCCTCCCTCCTCATCACTGGAGCAAATCTGACAGTATGCTGCAGCTGGGGGAACATGACTGCCAGATAGCTGTCATTGTTGGGCACCCCCTCTCTCTGGGCTCACATTACTACCCCCTCTCTCTGGGCTCACAATACTGCCTTCCCCTAGCTGGGTTCCATCATCGGAGCCTTCAAAACGCTGGGCGCTGTGGTCAAACAGTTCGGGGAACTCCTCTGGAAGACATGGTGGGGCTAGGGAAGGAGTGACTGATGACATTGAGCCGAGGGAAGAGGCCGCTTTGGCAGCTGCTTTGGCAGACAAAGTACCCTGAGCCTGGGTGAGAGAGGATGAGAAGGATGAGGACGGCTTGGGCATGTTGCGGCTCAACATGGACAGCTGCCGAAAAGAAGGACAAGCGTGTCCCACAGCCACGTGCTGATGAGGATGCACCATGTCCATGACCAGCTTTGTTGCCTCTAGACACAGAGCCTGCTTGCCTTCTTTTATTGCCTCGTGACTGTCTGCCTCTTCTTATTTGCCTTCCAGACATACTAATGGCCTGCAGTGAGATGTAGCTGCACAAAGGTGGGATGTATATATTGTGAGGCGGTTAACTCAGCAGCGGGTGTGTGTGACCCCCTGGATGGGTTCACCACACAAAAACAGGCACAGCAGACAGTGGTAGGAGAAAACAAAAGGGTGTGGTTTTATTTGAACTATATACAGACACAAAAAAATACAGCAAAAACAAAAGAAACAGGAAAAGAAATCCTGGTCAACTTGACCGCTCACTACACACGTTAGTGTCCCTGGACCCTAACTAACAACTGGGTACAGCCTTGTGCTGTCCCAGTCCCTAGCTCCCTGCTTTTAGAAGTTCTTAGCACTAACCACACAGGCTTTGGCTCACCGCACAGAGATCACACTCCCCAGACTATCCACACAGATCTGGTTCCAGGTTGGAGCATCTCCCTTAGCATGCTGGGAGTTCTTGTAGAGGCCCTAATGAGCCCACTTAATTCAGCTGGGCTCATTAACTCTTCCCCTGCAAGACTCCCAGCACTCCCCCTAGTGGTATAAATCGGTATAAAGCCTGAATCTAGGACAAATATATCTTCCATCCTGGATGCAACCTGGTGATTTTACCTGCCTGCTGTCACAATATATATATATATATATATATATATATATATATATATATCTGTACTGATAATGCATCTATCAGAATCAACTGCCTGCTGTGGTATTAGTATGAGACAAGCAGCAATCGTCTTCAGTTAGTTTTAGGTAAACACTGTGCAGAGGACACAGTACACTAACTTAAAATACTTGCAGCTCTCTGCCTGTGGTTTTATTATGAGAACACCACAGATCATATTCAGGTTCCTATAACCACTTCCCACACGGCCTATAGCAGAATGACGGCTGGGTGGTGGTTCTGGTATCCTGACTGGGCGTCTATTGACGTCCTGCAGGATAACAGCCGCCGCGCGCCCGTGGGGACTCGCATCGTGGCAATCGGTGGTGCGGTGTGTCAGTCTGACACACCACTACACCGATCTCGGTAAAGAGTCAGACGGAGGCTCTTTACCACGTGATCAGCCGTGTCCAATCACAGCTGATCACGATGTAAACAGGAAGAGCCATTGATCGGCTCTTCCTCACTCGCGTCTGACAGACTCGAGTAGAGGAGAGCCGATCGGCGGTTCTCCTGACAGGGGAGGTTCATGCTGATTGTTCATCAGCGCTGCCCCCCTCGGATGCCTGATCAGGACCACCAGGGAAGCTGTCAGGACCACCAGGGAAGCTGCCAGGACCACCAGGGAAGCCCCCAACATGTGGATGGCCAGGTACATCCCCCATAGCCATCCACATGTTACAAAACATGCCCAACATATGCCAATCAGTGCCCACAAATGGGCACTGACTGGCACCATAGTAGCACATATAAAAACAGTGATGCCCAGCAATGCCCCCACCAGAGTAACCAGTGCCACTCATCAGTGTCCCTCAATGCCACCTATCAGTGCCCATCCTTGCCCATCAGTGCCCATCAGTGCCCATCTATCAGTGACCATCAATGCCCATCTGTGCCACCTATCAGTGCCACCCATATGTATCCATCAGTGCCACCCATAAGTGGCCATCAGTGCCGCCTATGAGTGGCCATCAGTGCTGCCTATGAGTGCCCATTAGTGCCACATACCAGTGCCACCTATCAGTGCCCATCAGTGCTGCCTATCAGTGCCCATCATCAGTGCTTATCAGTGCCACCTCATTGGTGCCACCTCATCAGTGCCCGTCAGTGCAGCCATATCAGTGCCCATCATTGAAGAAGAAAACATATTTATTTACAAAAAAAAATTAACAGAAACAAATAAAAACGTTTTATTTTTCAAAATTTTCTGACTTTTTTATTCATTGCGCAAAAAATAAAAATGGCAGAGGTGATAAAATAACACCAAAAGAAAGCTCTATTTGTGGAAACAAAATGATAAAAAATTTGTTTGGGTACAGTGTTGCATGACCGCACAATTGTCATTCAAAATGCAACTGTGCTGAAAGCTGAAAATTGGCTTGGGCAGGAAGGTGCGTAAGTGCCTGGTATTGAAGTGGTTAAGTGAACGCTGTGCAAAGGACAGAAGTACACTATATGAAATTAATGCAGCTCCCTGCCTGTGGTTTTATTATGAGAACACACTTATCTGTATTCAGGTAAGCTTTAGGTGAACGCTATGCAAAGCACACAGTACACTAAGTGAAACACTGACTGCAGCTAGCACAATCACCTGCCTGCCTGTCACAGTATAGCAAATAACAGGAACAGATCTAGCTAAACTGAATACAGTGTATAAATATATATACAACACCTAGGATGCATATATATCCTCTACACACTGTAACTGCAGCTAACTGACTCGCCTGCCTGCTCTATCTAACTCAATATAAATGACGCTGTCTCGCTCTCTCGGTCTCTTTACTTTAACCAACTCCAACACACTACACAAGGCCGCCAAGCCTGTGGCCTTATATAGTGTGGGGCATGTACCTACTCCTCTGAGCCATGATTGGCCAAAGCCAGCCTGGCTTTGGCCATTTATGGCTCTCCGTTTTTTGCGTGCTGTGATTGGCCAAAAGCATGTGGGTCATAGTGCATGCTTGGCCAATCGTCAGCCAGCAATGCACTGCGATGCTGCAGTGAATTATGGGCCGTGACGCGCCACTCAAATTTGGCGCAAACGGCCCATAATGTTCGCAATTCGGCGAACAGCCAAACATGGGTTCGACTCGAACACGAAGCTCATCCCTACTAGACAGATATGACAAAAGATTATAAAATATATATATTTTTTTAAAGTTACATCTATCTATACTTCCTTCCATGCATTGCTAGTTTATTTTTATGTTCTTATATGTTTTGACTTTTTGAAATATCAATAAAAATATTGAACCAAAAAAAAAAAAGTTGAGGATATGGGTAGATTGGTAACAATGAGACAAATGTATTGCATTTGTAGAATGTGAATTTTTGAAGCAGTTATGATCTAGTGTAACTAATTAAGTTCACAGAGCTATAACAACATCATAAATTACTACAGATGTGCCAGGAAACAATGTTTGGAAAATGGATTTGACAAAATCATAAATACTGCTCTAGTACTACTAAGGAAAAAAAATATATATATATATATTTATATATATATATATATATATATATATATATATATAGTTTTTTTTAATATATATATATATATATATATATATATATATATATATATATATACCGTATATCAGGGATATGCAACTAGCGGACCTCCAGCTGTTGCAAAACTACAAGTCCCATCATGCCTCTGCCTCTGGGTGTCATGCTTGCTGCTGTCAGAGTCTCGCTATGCCTCATGGGACTTGTAGTTTGGCAACAGCTGGAGGTCCGCTAATTGCATATCCCTGCCGTATATACTCGAGTATAAGCCAAGTTTTTTAGCACATTTTTTTGTGCTGAAAATGCCCCCCTCGGCTTATACTCCAGTCACCTTTTTGCGCCTGATCTCCCGGATTTGGGGGACCCAGTACAAACTTGCCACACATTTAGCACCACTCTTCCTCTACAAGTGTGCAAAGTCTGTTGTCCAGGGGACCTACAGCCAGGGAGCACCCATTTTTCAAAGACGGGCACCCCTTCCATAGACTCCCATGTTAAATGGTAATTTCTCCGGTGAATTTGGGGACCCGGTACCGGACGGTAGTAGGTCCCCTGGACCCGAAACTTGGCACACATATAGCCACATTGTTTCTCTATAAGTGTGCAAAGTTTTTTGTCTAGGGGACCTACGGCATGGGAGCACCAATTTTTCAAAGCTGGGCACCCCTTCCATAGACTCCCATGTTAAACGTCAGTCTAGTCATGGACACAGTGAGGCATGGGCACAGTGAGGCATGGACACAGTGAGGCATGGACACAGTGAGGCATGGACACAGTGAGGCATGCACATGGACACAGTGAGGCAAAGTGAGGCACAGTGAGGCATGCAGAGTGACACCCTAGGCTTATACTCAAGTCAATAGGTTTCCCCAGTTTTTTGTTGTAAAATTAGGTGCCTCGGCTTTATATTCGGGTCGACATATACTCGAGTATATATGGTATACAAACTGTCTATACTATATATTGTGACAGCAGGAAGGTAAAGTCACCTGGTTGCATCCAGGGGGGTAGATATATTTCGCCCAGATTCAGGCTTTACGCCGACTTATACAACTAGGTGGAGAGTTGTATAAGGCTAGTGGGCTCATGGATGACTCATACCTCTAGGGAGAGGGCTGGGCGTCGTGCAGACAGGGAGTTGATGAGACCAGCTGAAGCTTGTCAGCTCATTTAGGCCTCTATAAGAACTCCCAGCTTCATTAGATGTTAGCTCATGCCTGGACCCAGACCTGTGTGGACTGTCTAGGGAGAGTGAACCCCTGTGCGGTGAGGCAAAGCCTGTGTGGCTATTTGCTTGGACATTTAAAACCAGGGACTTAGGGACTAGGACAGCACTAGGCTGATCCCAGTTGTTAGTTAGGAAACCTGTATGTTTAGTCAGAGGTCAACTTGACCAGGATTTATTTTGGTTATGTTTCTTTTGCTTTGCTGTGTTTTGTCACTGTAAATAGAAAATAAACCGCACCTTTTTGATTTTGAAAACCACAACCTCCGTTTGCTGGGCCTGTTTTGTGTGGGGAGCCCATCCCGGGGGTCACACACACCCGCTGCCGAGCTAACCCCCTCACAGTTGGTGGAGAACCAGTGGCAGTTTTTTTCTAAGCCAGCATGGAGGAGATACTGAAGCAGCTGGCTCTAGCAAATGCCAATCAACAGCAGACAAATGCAGGTTTGCAAAAGAGCCTTGCAGCTCAACAACAGAACTTCGCAGCCCAGCAGCAAGCTCATCAACAGAGCCTTGCAGCCCAGCAGCAGACAAACGCAACTTTGCAACAGAGTCTGGAGGCTCAGCAACGAGCCCAGCAGCAATCTGAGGCCCGCTTCATAGACCTGTTGCAGAAGCAAGAGCAGAGACTACAACAACAGATGGAAGCAGTAATGCAGCAACGTCCGCAGACCAGTGAGGAAAGCCGTCCCACTAATACCGCGTCCTTTGGGGTGAGTCGTTTATTGACAAAAATGACTGGAGAGGATGATCCAGAGGTATTTTTGACCACATTTGAAAGGACCGCTGAAAGAGAAAAGTGGCCTGAGGAGCAGTGGGCTGGACTGGTGGCTCCTCTGTTAACTGGTGAATCGCAGAAAGCTTACTATGACCTAGAGCCTAACCAAGCAAAAGACTATGTGATGCTAAAAGCTGAAATATTGGCAAGGCTGGGTGTCACCCAGGCTGTCCGGGCTCAGCGTGTGCATAACTGGACTTTCCAGCTTGGAAAACCCCCCAGGTCCCAAATGTATGATCTCATTCACCTGAGCAGAAAGTGGCTACAGCCAGAGACTTTGTCCGCACCAAAGATTGTGGAACGTGTTGTAATGGATCGGTTTTTGAGAGCTCTTCCTACTGCCATCCAAAAGTGGGTAAGCCATGGAGACCCAGAGACGGCCGATGGTCTTGTGGATCGTGTGGAGAAATACTTGGCTACAGAGAACCTGACGGCCTCTTCCAGAGACACTCGGACTTTCCACCCTAAGACCAGACCATCCCCAGGGGCGGATAAGAGGATTCCAAGGGGTGAGGGTGGAGAGAGTGAGAGGGTGGGAGCTCTACCCCAAGTTTGGCGAGAACAGCCTGGGAAATCAGCGGCTCAAGAGGTGGCAAGAAGGATCGTTTGCTACCGCTGCCGGCAAGCGGGACATATTGCAGCCAATTGCCCGGTTGTGGAGGAACCCATGCAGTGTGACTTTCTGACGGGCAGACGTCAGTCGCTGTGTGCGACAGTCGCATGCACTGCCATTCGAGGAACTGAGAAACATTTATGCAAAATGTGTGTTAATGGTAGAAATGTTGTGGTATTGCTGGATTCAGGTAGCCTTGTGACCCTGATAAAGGCTGAGTTAGTTAAAACAGAGGTCTCTGGGAATAGCAAGGTAGCTGTTATTTGTGTGCATGGGGACACCCGAGAGTATCCAGTGACTACAGTGTGTTTCGAGACCCCCAAAGGTACCCTCTCTCATCCAGTGGGCTTAGTATCTCAGTTACCGCATGACGCCATTGTGGGAAGGGATTTTCCGAAGTTCTGGGAACTGTGGGATGATCCTGAGCCCCTCACTGGTGCCCCTATGTACCAGGAATGTGATAGCCAGAACTCCCCTGAGAGTGGTGAGGACTCTCCGGAATTTCCCTTATCAGTATTGGCAGGGGAGACTCAAGAAACTGGAGAGGAGCCCACCTCCTCAGACGAAAACCTACCGTCTGTGGAGTTTTCTGATCTTGAGGTTCACAGGGAAAACTTTGCCACAGAACAGTTGAAAGACCCCGCCCTAATAAAGGCACGGGAAAACGTAGTGAAAATAGATGGCGAGTTAGTGAACCCAGATAATACCTGCACTTACCCATACTTCAGCGTAGAGAAGGACCTACTGTATCGGGTGGCAAAAAGGGCAGAAGAAACCGTTGAGCAGCTTGTGGTGCCCAAACCTTACAGGAAGTTGGTGTTGGAGTTGGCCCATGGGCACATTCTTGGAGGTCATCTGGGGACAGAGAAAACCCGAGAGAGGGTATTACAGAGATTCTATTGGCCGGGGGTGATGAAGGACGTAGAAAATTATTGTTCCTCCTGCCCTGTGTGTCAGAGGTTGGCCCCGATGCCACATTTCCGTAGCCCGCTGGTCCCTCTACCCATCATTGAGGTCCCGTTTGAGAGGATCGCCATGGATTTGGTAGGTCCTATAATCAAGTCCGCTAGGGGGCACCAGTACATATTAGTTATAATGGACTATGCCACCCGTTATCCAGAAGCGATCCCTCTCCGAAATACCTCGGCCAAAACCATAGCCAAAGAGCTATCTCTTGTTTTTAGCCGGGTGGGTATTTGTAAAGAACTGCTTACGGACCAAGGTACACCCTTTATGTCCCGGGTTATGAAAGAGCTGTGTAAATTGTTCAAAGTGACGCAATTGCGTACGTCTGTGTATCACCCCCAAACCGATGGGCTGGTTGAAAGATTCAACAAAACCCTAAAACAAATGTTGAAGAAAGTGGTGGATAGAGATGGAAAGGATTGGGACTGTTTACTTCCTTATTTGATGTTTGCTATTAGGGAGGTGCCCCAATCCTCTACGGGATTCTCCCCCTTTGAGTTACTGTATGGGAGACACCCAAGAGGGCTGTTGGATATTGCCAAGGAAACTTGGGAAGGTGAGAGTTCTCCCCACAGGAGTGTGATTGAGCATGTCGCCCTGATGCAAGATCGAATTGCACAGGTAATGCCCATCGTGAAGGAACATTTGGCCCAAGCGCAGTTGGCACAGCAGAGAGTGTACAACCGTGGAGCCAAGACCCGTACCTTTTCCCCGGGGGATAGGATATTGGTACTTGTCCCTACGGTTGAAAGTAAATTCCTTGCCAAATGGCAAGGCCCCTACGAGATAATGGAAAAAGTGAGCGAAGTGAATTACAAGGTCAGACAACCAGGAAGGCGAAAGCCCGAACAGATCTATCACGTTAATCTGTTGAAAGCCTGGAGGGATAGAGAGTCCCTAGTCGCAGACACTTGGTCACCAGCTCAAACTGGTTGCGTGATTCCTGAGGTTGGAATAGCAGCCACCTTGTCACAACCCCAACAACAGGAGGTTAAGGAGTTTGTGCTTCGCAACAAGGAGGTATTCTCTGAGCTGCCGGGACAAACATCTGGGGTAGAGCATGACATCATTACCCCGCCCGGTGAAAGGGTGAAGTTAAAACCCTATCGGATCCCAGAGGCTCGACGGGAGGCAATACGGGAGGAAGTACAGAAAATGCTGAACTTAGGGGTGATAGAGGAGTCCCAAAGTGATTGGTCTAGTCCCATCGTGTTGGTGCCTAAACCGGATGGGAGCTGGCGATTTTGTAACGATTTTCGTCAGTTGAACAAAGTTACAAAATTTGACACCTACCCCATGCCACGTATAGATGAGTTGATCGACCGGCTGGGAACAGCCCGATACATGACGACTCTTGACCTCACAAAAGGGTATTGGCAAATCCCCCTGGCCAAGTCGGCCAAAGAGAAAACCGCATTTGTAACCCCAGACGGGGCGTTCCAATATAAAAGGATGCCGTTCGGGTTACAGAATGCGCCGGCCACATTCCAGCGGAAAATGGACCAGATGCTGAGGCCCCATCGGAAGTATGCTGCGGCTTACCTGGATGACGTAATTGTCCATAGCACAGATTGGGCCTCACATCTGCCAAAAGTGCAAGCAGTCCTGGACTCTGTTCGGGAAGCGGGGTTTACGGCTAACCCCAAGAAGTGTACCATTGGGCAGGAGGAGGCCAAATATCTTGGGTACACCATTGGGAGGGGAGTAATAAAACCCCAACTCAACAAAGTCGAGGCCATCCAGAGTTGGCCAACAGCAAGAAGCAGGTACGAGCCTTTCTGGGAATCGCTGGGTATTATCGGCGATTCATTCCCCACTTTGCTTCTAAGGCTGTGCCCCTAACCAACCTGACGAAGGGGAAAGGGTCGGTCATGATTAAATGGACCCCCGAGGCTGAGGCAGCATTCCAATTCTTGAAACAAGCCTTATGTAGCCAGCCAGTGTTGTACTCACCCGACTTCTCTAAAGACTTTGTCGTACAAAGTGATGCGTCAGATGTGGGGTTAGGAGCAGTATTGTCCCAGGTCTGGAACGGGGAAGAGCACCCAGTCATTTACCTCAGCAGGAAGTTGAAGTCCCATGAGGTAAATTACGCCACCGTTGAAAAGGAGTGTTTAGCGGTGAAGTGGGCTCTAGATTCCCTTCGGTACTACCTGCTAGGTAGGCACTTTGACATGGTTACGGATCACGCTCCGTTAAAGTGGATGGCTCAAAACAAGGAAACAAATAGAAGAGTGAATAGGTGGTTCCTGGCCCTCCAGGAATTCAACTTCACAGTAAAGCATCGCCCTGGCGTTCAAATGGGGAATGTGGATGCTTTGTCTCGAGTACATGAATGCCTGTAAGAACTCCCAGCTTCATTAGATGTTAGCTCATGCCTGGACCCAGACCTGTGTGGACTGTCTAGGGAGAGTGAACCCCTGTGCGGTGAGGCAAAGCCTGTGTGGCTATTTGCTTGGACATTTAAAACCAGGGACTTAGGGACTAGGACAGCACTAGGCTGATCCCAGTTGTTAGTTAGGAAACCTGTATGTTTAGTCAGAGGTCAACTTGACCAGGATTTATTTTGGTTATGTTTCTTTTGCTTTGCTGTGTTTTGTCACTGTAAATAGAAAATAAACCGCACCTTTTTGATTTTGAAAACCACAACCTCCGTTTGCTGGGCCTGTTTTGTGTGGGGAGCCCATCCCGGGGGTCACACACACCCGCTGCCGAGCTAACCCCCTCACAATATATATATATATATATATATATATATATAGCATAATATAAACAGTAAGTGGATTTGGGTCGACATATACTCGAGTATATACGGTATACATACTGTCTATACTATATATATATATATATATATATATATATTGTGAGGGGGTTAGCTCGGCAGCGGGTGTGTGTGACCCCCGGGATGGGCTCCCCACACAAAACAGGCCCAGCAAACGGAGGTTGTGGTTTTCAAAATCAAAAAAGGTGCGGTTTATTTTCTATTTACAGTGACAAAACACAGCAAAGCAACAGAAACATAACCAAAATAAATCCTGGTCAAGTTGACCTCTGACTAAACATACAGGTTTCCTAACTAACAACTAGGATCAGCCTAGTGCTGTCCTAGTCCCTAAGCCCCTGGTTTTAAATGTCCAAGCAAATAGCCACACAGGCTTTTTCTCACCGCACAGGGGTTCACTCTCTCCAGACAGTCCACACAGGTCTGGTTCCAGGCATGAGCAAACACCTAATGAATCTGGGAGTTTTTATAGAGGCCTTAAACGAACTGACAGGCTTCAGCTGGTCTCATCAACTCCCTGTCTGTACGACGCCCAGCCCTCTCCCTAGAGGTATGAGTCATCCATGAGCCCACTAGCCTTATACAACTCTCCACCTAGTTGTATAAGTCGGCGTAAAGCCTGAATCTGGGCGAAATATATCTACCCCCCTGGATGCAACCAGGTGACTTTACCTTCCTGCTGTCACATACCCCCCCTCTTGTTTTAACCTCGGGGTTGGAACACCAGCAATCAGGCATTCATGTACTCGAGACAAAGCATCCACATTCCCCATTTGAACGCCAGGGCGATGCTTTACTGTGAAGTTGAATTCCTGGAGGGCCAGGAACCACCTATTCACTCCTCTATTTGTTTCCTTGTTTTGAGCCATCCACTTTAACGGAGCGTGATCCGTAACCATGTCAAAGTGCCTACCTAGCAGGTAGTACCGAAGGGAATCTAGAGCCCACTTCACCGCTAAACACTCCTTTTCAACGGTGGCGTAATTTACCTCATGGGACTTCAACTTCCTGCTGAGGTAAATGACTGGGTGCTCTTCCCCGTTCCAGACCTGGGACAATACTGCTCCTAACCCCACATCTGACGCATCACTTTGTACGACAAAGTCTTTAGAGAAGTCGGGTGAGTACAACACTGGCTGGCTACATAAGGCTTGTTTCAAGAACTGGAATGCTGCCTCAGCCTCGGGGGTCCATTTAATCATGACCGACCCTTTCCCCTTCGTCAGGTTGGTTAGGGGCACAGCCTTAGAAGCAAAGTGGGGAATGAATCGCCGATAATACCCAGCGATTCCCAGAAAGGCTCGTACCTGCTTCTTGCTGTTGGGACGTGGCCAACTCTGGATGGCCTCGACTTTGTTGAGTTGGGGTTTTATTACTCCCCTCCCAATGGTGTACCCAAGATATTTGGCCTCCTCCTGCCCAATGGTACACTTCTTGGGGTTAGCCGTAAACCCCGCTTCCCGAACAGAGTCCAGGACTGCTTGCACTTTTGGCAGATGTGAGGCCCAATCTGTGCTATGGACAATTACGTCATCCAGGTAAGCCGCAGCATACTTCCGATGGGGCCTCAGCATCTGGTCCATTTTCCGCTGGAATGTGGCCGGCGCATTCTGTAACCCGAACGGCATTCTTTTATATTGGAACGCCCCGTCTGGGGTTACAAATGCGGTTTTCTCTTTGGCCGACTTGGCCAGGGGGATTTGCCAATACCCTTTTGTGAGGTCAAGAGTCGTCATGTATCGGGCTGTTCCCAGCCGGTCGATCAACTCATCTATACGTGGCATGGGGTAGGTGTCAAATTTTGTAACTTTGTTCAACTGACGAAAATCGTTACAAAATCGCCAGCTCCCATCCGGTTTAGGCACCAACACGATGGGACTAGACCAATCACTTTGGGACTCCTCTATCACCCCTAAGTTCAGCATTTTCTGTACTTCCTCCCGTATTGCCTCCCGTCGAGCCTCTGGGATCCGATAGGGTTTTAACTTCACCCTTTCACCGGGCGGGGTAATGATGTCATGCTCTACCCCAGATGTTTGTCCCGGCAGCTCAGAGAATACCTCCTTGTTGCGAAGCACAAACTCCTTAACCTCCTGTTGTTGGGGTTGTGACAAGGTGGCTGCTATTCCAACCTCAGGAATCACGCAACCAGTTTGAGCTGGTGACCAAGTGTCTGCGACTAGGGACTCTCTATCCCTCCAGGCTTTCAACAGATTAACGTGATAGATCTGTTCGGGCTTTCGCCTTCCTGGTTGTCTGACCTTGTAATTCACTTCGCTCACTTTTTCCATTATCTCGTAGGGGCCTTGCCATTTGGCAAGGAATTTACTTTCAACCGTAGGGACAAGTACCAATATCCTATCCCCCGGGGAAAAGGTACGGGTCTTGGCTCCACGGTTGTACACTCTCTGCTGTGCCAACTGCGCTTGGGCCAAATGTTCCTTCACGATGGGCATTACCTGTGCAATTCGATCTTGCATCAGGGCGACATGCTCAATCACACTCCTGTGGGGAGAACTCTCACTTTCCCAAGTTTCCTTGGCAATATCCAACAGCCCTCTTGGGTGTCTCCCATACAGTAACTCAAAGGGGGAGAATCCCGTAGAGGATTGGGGCACCTCCCTAATAGCAAACATCAAATAAGGAAGTAAACAGTCCCAATCCTTTCCATCTCTATCCACCACTTTCTTCAACATTTGTTTTAGGGTTTTGTTGAATCTTTCAACCAGCCCATCGGTTTGGGGGTGATACACAGACGTACGCAATTGCGTCACTTTGAACAATTTACACAGCTCTTTCATAACCCGGGACATAAAGGGTGTACCTTGGTCCGTAAGCAGTTCTTTACAAATACCCACCCGGCTAAAAACAAGAGATAGCTCTTTGGCTATGGTTTTGGCCGAGGTATTTCGGAGAGGGATCGCTTCTGGATAACGGGTGGCATAGTCCATTATAACTAATATGTACTGGTGCCCCCTAGCGGACTTGATTATAGGACCTACCAAATCCATGGCGATCCTCTCAAACGGGACCTCAATGATGGGTAGAGGGACCAGCGGGCTACGGAAATGTGGCATCGGGGCCAACCTCTGACACACAGGGCAGGAGGAACAATAATTTTCTACGTCCTTCATCACCCCCGGCCAATAGAATCTCTGTAATACCCTCTCTCGGGTTTTCTCTGTCCCCAGATGACCTCCAAGAATGTGCCCATGGGCCAACTCCAACACCAACTTCCTGTAAGGTTTGGGCACCACAAGCTGCTCAACGGTTTCTTCTGCCCTTTTTGCCACCCGATACAGTAGGTCCTTCTCTACGCTGAAGTATGGGTAAGTGCAGGTATTATCTGGGTTCACTAACTCGCCATCTATTTTCACTACGTTTTCCCGTGCCTTTATTAGGGCGGGGTCTTTCAACTGTTCTGTGGCAAAGTTTTCCCTGTGAACCTCAAGATCAGAAAACTCCACAGACGGTAGGTTTTCGTCTGAGGAGGTGGGCTCCTCTCCAGTTTCTTGAGTCTCCCCTGCCAATACTGATAAGGGAAATTCCGGAGAGTCCTCACCACTCTCAGGGGAGTTCTGGCTATCACATTCCTGGTACATAGGGGCACCAGTGAGGGGCTCAGGATCATCCCACAGTTCCCAGAACTTCGGAAAATCCCTTCCCACAATGGCGTCATGCGGTAACTGAGATACTAAGCCCACTGGATGAGAGAGGGTACCTTTGGGGGTCTCGAAACACACTGTAGTCACTGGATACTCTCGGGTGTCCCCATGCACACAAATAACAGCTACCTTGCTATTCCCAGAGACCTCTGTTTTAACTAACTCAGCCTTTATCAGGGTCACAAGGCTACCTGAATCCAGCAATACCACAACATTTCTACCATTAACACACATTTTGCATAAATGTTTCTCAGTTCCTCGAATGGCAGTGCATGCGACTGTCGCACACAGCGACTGACGTCTGCCCGTCAGAAAGTCACACTGCATGGGTTCCTCCACAACCGGGCAATTGGCTGCAATATGTCCCGCTTGCCGGCAGCGGTAGCAAACGATCCTTCTTGCCGCCTCTTGAGCCGCTGATTTCCCAGGCTGTTCTCGCCAAACTTGGGGTAGAGCTCCCACCCTCTCACTCTCTCCACCCTCACCCCTTGGAATCCTCTTATCCGCCCCTGGGGATGGTCTGGTCTTAGGGTGGAAAGTCCGAGTGTCTCTGGAAGAGGCCGTCAGGTTCTCTGTAGCCAAGTATTTCTCCACACGATCCACAAGACCATCGGCCGTCTCTGGGTCTCCATGGCTTACCCACTTTTGGATGGCAGTAGGAAGAGCTCTCAAAAACCGATCCATTACAACACGTTCCACAATCTTTGGTGCGGACAAAGTCTCTGGCTGTAGCCACTTTCTGCTCAGGTGAATGAGATCATACATTTGAGACCTGGGGGGTTTTCCAAGCTGGAAAGTCCAGTTATGCACACGCTGAGCCCGGACAGCCTGGGTGACACCCAGCCTTGCCAATATTTCAGCTTTTAGCATCACATAGTCTTTTGCTTGGTTAGGCTCTAGGTCATAGTAAGCTTTCTGCGATTCACCAGTTAACAGAGGAGCCACCAGTCCAGCCCACTGCTCCTCAGGCCACTTTTCTCTTTCAGCGGTCCTTTCAAATGTGGTCAAAAATACCTCTGGATCATCCTCTCCAGTCATTTTTGTCAATAAACGACTCACCCCAAAGGACGCGGTATTAGTGGGACGGCTTTCCTCACTGGTCTGCGGACGTTGCTGCATTACTGCTTCCATCTGTTGTTGTAGTCTCTGCTCTTGCTTCTGCAACAGGTCTATGAAGCGGGCCTCAGATTGCTGCTGGGCTCGTTGCTGAGCCTCCAGACTCTGTTGCAAAGTTGCGTTTGTCTGCTGCTGGGCTGCAAGGCTCCTTTGCAAACCTGCATTTGTCTGCTGTTGATTGGCATTTGCTAGAGCCAGCTGCTTCAGTATCTCCTCCATGCTGGCTTAAAAAAACTGCCACTGGTTCTCCACCAACTGTGAGGGGGTTAGCTCGGCAGCGGGTGTGTGTGACCCCCGGGATGGGCTCCCCACACAAAACAGGCCCAGCAAACGGAGGTTGTGGTTTTCAAAATCAAAAAAGGTGCGGTTTATTTTCTATTTACAGTGACAAAACACAGCAAAGCAACAGAAACATAACCAAAATAAATCCTGGTCAAGTTGACCTCTGACTAAACATACAGGTTTCCTAACAACTGGGATCAGCCTAGTGCTGTCCTAGTCCCTAAGCCCCTGGTTTTAAATGTCCAAGCAAATAGCCACACAGGCTTTTTCTCACCGCACAGGGGTTCACTCTCTCCAGACAGTCCACACAGGTCTGGTTCCAGGCATGAGCAAACACCTAATGAATCTGGGAGTTTTTATAGAGGCCTTAAACGAACTGACAGGCTTCAGCTGGTCTCATCAACTCCCTGTCTGTACGACGCCCAGCCCTCTCCCTAGAGGTATGAGTCATCCATGAGCCCACTAGCCTTATACAACTCTCCACCTAGTTGTATAAGTCGGCGTAAAGCCTGAATCTGGGCGAAATATATCTACCCCCCTGGATGCAACCAGGTGACTTTACCTTCCTGCTGTCACAATATATATATATATATATATATATATATATATATAGCATAATATAAACAGTAAGTGGACCAATAAATGTAGAAGCAGACCAAAAATGTAAGACGGGTGGAATGTAAAGTTAAATTTCCCTTTAGCAGAGGGTCGGATTTTAGAATCTAAAAACAGCCATCCTGAAAATATAACTAATGGATAGAAGCTGTACAGTAATTGGAAGAGTGATACTTGATAGAACATGTCTGATGATACCAGGAATTTTTAAACATGTGGACAACAGAATAACATTAATGCAAATAAAACTAGCATAAGGCAAACGCTATATATAAGAAAAAGTTGGAGAAGGGGAAATGGGGAATAAAAATACACAGAGGAATTTTACATCTCATAAAATAAATAGCCCAGAAATAAGCTTTGTTTTAGTACAACATCCCAGGACAATTTTTTGATGTGCATAGTTGACCTAGAGGAAACTGGTTTTCCCTGAGTATAAGAAATCTATTATATACCGTATTTATCGGTGTATAACACGCACAGGCATATAACACGCACCCTAACTTTAAGAGGGAAGTTTCAGGAAAAAAACTTTCCACAGCCCCCTGCGTATAACACGCAGGCACAGTTTACCGTCTATTTTCAGGGTAAAAAAGTGAGTGTTATTCGCCAATAAATACAGTATTTAAAATATTTTTAATATCTGTTGGTTATCATATGGTTAAAGTATATGTAAAAAAAAACAATTGCCATATACATTTAATATAATCTCATATTTTAACATTTTATGTTTGCATCTTTTATTAAAATAATACCTGGTGATCCTCCCATGAAGATTCTCATTCAGGTGTTTCCTGTGTGTGGATGATAAAGATGAAAATGTACCTGTCTCCCAACTGTGCTCCAGCATTGTCACCCTATCATCCAGGCTTGTAATGAACACTGTAAGTGGCCATTTCAAAACAAATGACACAGAAATGATCCACTGTTCTCACAGTCAGAAAATGTGCCCCAAGCAATAACATTCAACCTACCAAGTGCATGTACGGTGATGGGAAGCAAGAGATCAGTAGTACTGAGCTGCACCATAGGATTCAAAAAGTGAAAACTAGTGTTTTTGTACAAAAAAAAAGTTAGGGTTTACATCTACTTTGATGAATATGGCTTTATACCCATTAAATATCTGCTCAAAGCAAGGTAATATGTTGAATGAAAAGCTTTCTCACGGTAACTTTTACCAGTTGTTATGATAAATGAAAATTCTACAACCATGTGTGCTGAGAATGAATATCCTTGGTTTTACTTAATCACCATATTTTCCAACAATAACAGCAGTGTTTGCAACAAAATACATGCCACATTGATTTTACAAGTCTCATTAAAACACCTACTTTATGAATTTCCACATGATCAGGCATGCTACATAGAAATAATAATCAATGACACCTTGACTAGGGATGAGCTTCGTGTTCGAGTCGAACGCACGTTCGACTCGAACATCGGCTGTTCGATCGTTCGACGAAGATCGAACGATTTGGGCCGTTCGCGCCAAATTCGAGTGACGTGAACGGCCCACAATGCACTACGCCATCGCAGTGTCATCCAGGCGCTGTGATTGGCCAAGCATGCACTGTGACCCCGCATGCTTGGCCAATCACAGCGCCTGCAGCGAGGAGAGCAATGATTGGCCACAGGCAGGATGCCTGTGGCCAATTATTGCTGAGGGGGTTTAGTACACGCCCCACACTATAAAAGGCCGCCAGCGCGGCGGCCTTGTGTAGTGTGTTCCGGAGTAGGGAAAGAGAAGCATAGGCAGGGACAGTGTCATTATTTTTCCTTTACATAATCCTGGATTCCTTGTGTTTAGGGACAGATAAGGATAGGTAGGGAGAGTGTCAGTGACAGTGTGCTATTCTGTGCTAATCCTTGTTTGTAGCGACAGAGAGGTACAGTGAGGGAAAGTGTCAGTGTGCTATTCTGTTCTAAACCAATCTTGCTGAACCATATTTTCAATCCTTGAGTTTAGGGACAGAGAGGTACAGTGAGGGAAAGTGTCAGTGTGCTATTTTGTGCTAAATCTTGTTTGTAGGGACAGAGAGGTACAGTGAGGGAAAGTGTCAGTGTGCTATTTTGTGCTAAATCTTGTTTGTAGGGACAGAGAGGTACAGTGAGGGAAAGTGTCAGTGTGCTATTCTGTTCTAAACCAATTTTGCTGTTCCATATTTTCAATCCTTGAGTTTAGGGACAGAGAAGGACACTTGTAGAAATTATCAGTGTGCTATTCTGTGCTAAATCTTGTTTGTAGGGAGGGACAGAGTAGGACAGTGAGGGAAAGTGTCAGTGTGCTATTCTGTTCTAAAACTATTTTGCTGAACCGTATTTTCAATCCTTGAGTTGAGGGACAGAGAGGTACAGTGAGTGAAACTGACAGTGTGCTATTCTGTTCTAAACCAATTTTGCTGTTCCATATTTTCAATCCTTGAGTTGAGGGACAGAGAGGTACAGTGAGGGAAACTGACAGTGTGCTATTCTGTTCTAAACCAATTTTGCTGTTCCATATTTTCAATCCTTGAGTTGAGGGACAGAGAGGTACAGTGAGTGAAACTGACAGTGTGCTATTCTGTTCTAAACCAATTTTGCTGTTCCATATTTTCAATCCTTGAGTTGAGGGACAGAGAGGTACAGTGAGTGAAACTGACAGTGTGCTATTCTGTTCTAAACCAAATTTGCTGTTCCATATTTTCAATCCTTGAGTTGAGGGACAGAGAGGTACAGTGAGGGAAAGTGTCAGTGTGCTATTCTGTTCTAAAACTATTTTGCTGAACCATATTTTCAATCCTTGAGTTGAGGGACAGAGAGGTACAGTGAGTGAAACTGACAGTGTGCTATTCTTTTCTAAACCAAATTTGCTGTTCCATATTTTCAATCCTTGAGTTGAGGGACAGAGAGGTACAGTGAGGGAAAGTGTCAGTGTGCTATTCTGTTCTAAAACTATTTTGCTGAACCATATTTTCAATCCTTGAGTTGAGGGACAGAGAGGTACAGTGAGTGAAACTGACAGTGTGCTATTCTGTTCTAAACCAATTTTGCTGTTCCATATTTTCAATCCTTGAGTTGAGGGACAGAGAGGTACAGTGAGTGAAACTGACAGTGTGCTATTCTGTTCTAAACCAAATTTGCTGTTCCATATTTTCAATCCTTGAGTTGAGGGACAGAGAGGTACAGTGAGGGAAAGTGTCAGTGTGCTATTCTGTTCTAAAACTATTTTGCTGAAGCATATTTTCAATCCTTGAGTTGAGGGACAGAGAGGTACAGTGAGGGAAAGTGTCAGTGTGCTATTCTTTTCTAAACCAATTTTGCTGTTCCATATATTCAATCCTTGAGTTGAGGGACAGAGAGGTACAGTGAGTGAAACTGACAGTGTGCTATTCTGTTCTAAACCAATTTTGCTGTTCCATATTTTCAATCCTTGAGTTGAGGGACAGAGAGGTACAGTGAGTGAAACTGACAGTGTGCTATTCTGTTCTAAACCAAAATTTCTGTTCCATATTTTCAATCCTTGAGTTGAGGGACAGAGAGGTACAGTGAGGGAAAGTGTCAGTGTGCTATTCTGTTCTAAAACTATTTTGCTGAACCATATTTTCAATCCTTGAGTTGAGGGACAGAGAGGTACAGTGAGTGAAACTGACAGTGTGCTATTCTTTTCTAAACCAAATTTGCTGTTCCATATTTTCAATCCTTGAGTTGAGGGACAGAGAGGTACAGTGAGGGAAAGTGTCAGTGTGCTATTCTGTTCTAAAACTATTTTGCTGTTCCATATTTTCAATCCTTGAGTTGAGGGACAGAGAGGTACAGTGAGTGAAACTGACAGTGTGCTATTCTGTTCTAAACCAATTTTGCTGTTCCATATTTTCAATCCTTGAGTTGAGGGACAGAGAGGTACAGTGAGTGAAACTGACAGTGTGCTATTCTGTTCTAAACCAAATTTGCTGTTCCATATTTTCAATCCTTGAGTTGAGGGACAGAGAGGTACAGTGAGGGAAAGTGTCAGTGTGCTATTCTGTTCTAAAACTATTTTGCTGAACCATATTTTCAATCCTTGAGTTGAGGGACAGAGAGGTACAGTGAGTGAAACTGACAGTGTGCTATTCTTTTCTAAACCAATTTTGCTGTTCCATATTTTCAATCCTTGAGTTGAGGGACAGAGAGGTACAGTGAGTGAAACTGACAGTGTGCTATTCTGTTCTAAACCAATTTTGCTGTTCCATATTTTCAATCCTTGAGTTGAGGGACAGAGAGGTACAGTGAGTGAAACTGACAGTGTGCTATTCTGTTCTAAACCAAATTTTCTGTTCCATATTTTCAATCCTTGAGTTGAGGGACAGAGAGGTACAGTGAGGGAAAGTGTCAGTGTGCTATTCTGTTCTAAAACTATTTTGCTGAACCATATTTTCAATCCTTGAGTTGAGGGACAGAGAGGTACAGTGAGTGAAACTGACAGTGTGCTATTCTGTTCTAAACCAATTTTGCTGTTCCATATTTTCAATCCTTGAGTTGAGGGACAGAGAGGTACAGTGAGTGAAACTGACAGTGTGCTATTCTGCTCTAAACCAAATTTGCTGTTCCATATTTTCAATCCTTGAGTTGAGGGACAGAGAGGTACAGTGAGTGAAACTGACAGTGTGCTATTCTGTTCTAAACCAATTTTGCTGTTCCATATTTTCAATCCTTGAGTTGAGGGACAGAGAGGTACAGTGAGTGAAACTGACAGTGTGCTATTCTTTTCTAAACCAATTTTGCTGTTCCATATTTTCAATCCTTGAGTTGAGGGACAGAGAGGTACAGTGAGTGAAACTGACAGTGTGCTGTTCTGTTCTAAACCAAATTTGCTGTTCCATATTTTCAATCCTTGAGTTGAGGGACAGAGAGGTACAGTAAGGGAAAGTGTCAGTGTGCTATTCTGTTCTAAAACTATTTTGCTGAACCATATTTTCAATCCTTGAGTTGAGGGACAGAGAGGTACAGTGAGTGAAACTGACAGTGTGCTATTCTGTTCTAAACCAATTTTGCTGTTCCATATTTTCAATCCTTGAGTTGAGGGACAGAGAGGTACAGTGAGTGAAACTGACAGTGTGCTATTCTGTTCTAAACCAAATTTGCTGTTCCATATTTTCAATCCTTGAGTTGAGGGACAGAGAGGTAGTGAGGGAAAGTGTCAGTGTGCTATTCTGTTCTAAAACTATTTTGCTGAACCATATTTTCAATCCTTGAGTTGAGAGACAGAGAGGTACAGTGAGTGAAACTGACAGTGTGCTATTCTGTTCTAAACCAATTTTGCTGTTCCATATTTTCAATCCTTGAGTTGAGGGACAGAGAGGTACAGTGAGTGAAACTGACAGTGTGCTATTCTTTTCTAAACCAATTTTGCTGTTCCATATTTTCAATCCTTGAGTTGAGGGACAGAGAGGTACAGTGAGTGAAACTGACAGTGTGCTGTTCTGTTCTAAACCAAATTTGCTGTTCCATATTTTCAATCCTTGAGTTGAGGGACAGAGAGGTACAGTAAGGGAAAGTGTCAGTGTGCTATTCTGTTCTAAAACTATTTTGCTGAACCATATTTTCAATCCTTGAGTTGAGGGACAGAGAGGTACAGTGAGTGAAACTGACAGTGTGCTATTCTGTTCTAAACCAATTTTGCTGTTCCATATTTTCAATCCTTGAGTTGAGGGACAGAGAGGTACAGTGAGTGAAACTGACAGTGTGCTATTCTGTTCTAAACCAAATTTGCTGTTCCATATTTTCAATCCTTGAGTTGAGGGACAGAGAGGTACAGTGAGGGAAAGTGTCAGTGTGCTATTCTGTTCTAAAACTATTTTGCTGAACCATATTTTCAATCCTTGAGTTGAGGGACAGAGAGGTACAGTGAGTGAAACTGACAGTGTGCTATTCTTTTCTAAACCAATTTTGCTGTTCCATATTTTCAATCCTTGAGTTGAGGGACAGAGAGGTACAGTGAGTGAAACTGACAGTGTGCTGTTCTGTTCTAAACCAAATTTGCTGTTCCATATTTTCAATCCTTGAGTTGAGGGACAGAGAGGTACAGTGAGGGAAAGTGTCAGTGTGCTATTCTGTTCTAAAACTATTTTGCTGAACCATATTTTCAATCCTTGAGTTGAGAGACAGAGAGGTACAGTGAGTGAAACTGACAGTGTGCTATTCTGTTCTAAACCAATTTTGCTGTTCCATATTTTCAATCCTTTAATTGAGGGACAGAGAGGTACAGTGAGTGAAACTGACAGTGTGCTATTCTGTTCTAAACCAATTTTGCTGTTCCATATTTTCAATCCTTGAGTTGAGGGACAGAGAGGTACAGTGAGTGAAACCGACAGTGTGCTATTCTGTTCTAAACCAATTTTGCTGTTCCATATTTTCAATCCTTGAGTTGAGGGACAGAGAGGTACAGTGAGTGAAACTGACAGTGTGCTATTCTGTTCTAAACCAATTTTGCTGTTCCATATTTTCAATCCTTGAGTTTAGGGACAGAGAAGGACACTCGTAGAAATTATCAGTGTGCTATTCTGTGCTAAATCTTGTTTGTAGGGAGGGACAGAGTAGGACAGTGAGGGAAAGTGTCAGTGTGCTATTCTGTTCTAAAACTATTTTGCTGAACCATATTTTCAATCCTTGTGTTTAGGGACAGAGAAGGATAGGCAGGGGACAGTGTCAGTGTCATTGTTGCTAAGCCTCCTGCACAGTATACACCTGAAGGTAGCCCTTATTGCTGTTTTTCCCATCTCCCTGCAGGCCATCCATTAAAATGTCTGGAAGGCAACCAAGGAGAGGCAGACAGTCAGGAGGCAAAAAAAGAGGTCAAGCAGGCTCTGTGTCTGGGGGCAACAGTGCTGGTCGTGTACACGGTGCATTGTCATCAGCACATGGCCATGGGACACGCTTGTCCTTGTTTTCGGCAGCTGGACATGTTGAGCCACATCATGCCGAAGACTTGGTAGAGTGGATGACCAAGCCCACCTCATCCTCCTCATCCTCTCTCACCCAGGCTCAGGGTACTGGCAAAGCAGCTGCCAAAGCGTCCTCTTCTCTGGTATCATTATCTTCATTAGTCAATCCTTCCCTAGACCCACCATGCCCTCCTCCTGAGGAGTCCCCCGAACTGTTTGAGCACAGTGTTGGGTCCATGCTCCAGGAGGATGCCCAGCGTTTGGAAGGATCTGATGATGATACCCAGCTAGAGGAAGGCAGCAGCGTGAGAGCAGAGAGAGGGGATGCTCAAGAAGGACACCAATCTGGCAGTCATGCTCCAGCAGCTGCAGCATATTGCCAGATTGGCTCCAGTGATGAGGAGGGAGGGGATGATGAGGTCACTGACTCCACATGGGTGCCTAATAGGAGAGAGGAGGAGGAGGAGGATGAGGAGGAGGCACATCTCCAACGAGGCAGGATGCCCTTGAGTGGCCAGCGTATGGGCAGCACACCGACGGAATCACACCGCAGAGCTCCGCCTGTGCAGGGCGCTGCCTCTGCCCGTCACGCAAAAAGTTCTTTGGTGTGGGCCTTTTTTGAGGCGAGTGCATCAGATCGCACAGCTGCTGTTTGCAACATATGTCTCAAGCGTATATCGCGTGGCCAAAACATCAGCCGCTTGGGCACCACATGCTTGATCAGACATATGTTGACCTGCCATGCAGCTCATTGGCAAGCCTACCTTAAAGACCCACACCAAAGAACAAAGCTGACCTCTTCTTGCACCGCATCAGCTGGGATCTCCAACCCCACTATACCTTCACTCCTCTCTGAAACCTGCTCTGAGAGGAATGAAGGTGTAGAATTAGATGTGTCACAGGCAAGTACTTGCGGGCACTCTGCTAGCAGTACACCAACGTCCGATTCTAGCAGGCAAATTTCCCTGCCCCAGCTGCTGGACCGTCGAAAGAAGTTCACTCCCAGCCATCCACATGCCCAGCGGTTGAATGCTAGCTTGGCTAAATTGCTAGCGCTTCAACTGCTGCCTTTTCAGTTGGTAGACTCGGCCCCCTTCCGTGAGTTTGTGCAATGTGCGGTTCCTCAGTGGCAGGTTCCCAAACGACACTTTTTCGCACGGAAGGCTATTCCGGCTCTCTACAGGCATGTGGATAGCAATGTCTTGGCCTCGCTGGACAGGGCGGTCAGCGGTAAGGTGCATATTACCACTGACTCATGGTCCAGCAGGCATGGACAGGGACGTTACCTTTCTTTCACGGCCCATTGGGTCACTCTTTTGGCAGCTGGGAAGGATGCAGGACAAGGTGCAGTAGTGTTGGAGGTTGTTCCACCGCCACGCCTCCAAAATGCTACTACTGGTTGTGACACACCTCTCTCCTCCACCCCCTCCTCTTCTTCTTCCTCCATGGCCTCTTCCTGTGGTTTGTCCTCGGAACCAGCTGTGCTCCGTAGGCGTTCAAGGGGCTACGCAAGTACGCAGGCAAAAAGATGCCATGCCGTGCTTGCGCTGGTGTGTTTGGGGGACAGGAGCCACACTGGGGCAGAGGTCCTGTCTGCTCTGCAGGGGCAGGCCGAGAGGTGGTTGACGCCACGCCAGCTTAAGCCAGGAATGGTGGTTTGCGACAATGGCACCAACCTCCTCTCCGCCCTCCGACAGGGACAACTGACCCATGTGCCCTGTATGGCTCATGTCCTTAACCTGGTGGTGCAGAGGTTCTTGGGCAGGTACCCGGGCTTACAGGATGTCCTGAGGCAGGCCAGGAAAGTCTGTGTGCATTTCCGCAGATCTTATAATGCCAGTGCTCGCCTGGCTGAGCTTCAAAAGGAGTTGAACCTGCCCAAGAACCGCCTTATATGTGACATGCCCACCAGGTGGAACTCAATGTTGGCCATGCTGCAGCGGCTGCACACGCAGCAGAGGGCCATCAATGAGTACCTGTGCGACTACGGCACCAGGACAGGGTCAGGGGAGCTCGGGTTTTTTTCACCACGCCAGTGGGGCATGATCAGGGATGCATGCACTGTCCTGGCACCATTTGAGGAGGCCACGAGGATGGTGAGCAGTGACAGTGCATGCATCAGTGACACTGTACCTCTTGTCCACCTGTTGGAGCACACGCTGCGTGGAATAATGGACAGGGCACTTGAGGCAGAACAGAGGCAGGAAGAGGAGGACTTCCTTGCCTCTCAAGGCCCCCTTTACCCAGACAGTGTTCCTTCTGTCCCACCCATCGCACAGGAAGCGTAGGAGGAGGAGGAGGATTGTGTCAGCATGGAGGTGGAGGCTGGCACTCAGCATCATCAACAGCAGTCTTTTAGGGATGATTTACAGTCCCAAGAAACCAGTGGACTTGTACGTGGCTGGGAGGAGGTGGCTGCGGATCATGTCGTCCTTAGTGACCCAGAGGACTCCGGACTGAATGCCTCAGCTAACCTACGCTGCATGGCCTCCCTGATCCTGCAAAGTCTGCGGAAGGATCCTCGTATTCTTCGGATCAAGGAGAGGGACCATTACTGGCTGGCCACTCTCCTTGATCCACGGTACAAGGGTAAGGTTGCGGACCTTATGTTACCGTCGCAGAGGGAGCAGAGGATGAGACAACTCCGGGAGGCCTTGCAGAAAGGTCTGTGCAACGCGTTCCCAGAGACTGGGAGGTTACAAACTCCTGGTCCTGGACAACGAGTTGCTGAGGCTTCGGGCAGTCAAAGAAGGAGCGGTGGGGAAGGTGGCCGTCTGACCGATGCGTTCAGACAATTCTTTAGTCCGCAGCCCCAAAGTATGATCGGTTCCAGCAACCATCGCCAGCGTCTGATATACATGGTTCAGGAATACCTAGGGGCAAGGTCAGACTTGGACACCTTCCCCACCGAAAATCCTCTGGCTTACTGGGTCTTGAGGATGGATCACTGGCCAGAGCTTGCACAGTATGCAATTGAGCTACTGGCCTGTCCTGCATCCAGCGTTCTTTCAGAACGCACATTCAGTGCTGCTGGAGGATTTGTCACGGATCACAGGGTGCGCCTGTCCACCGACTCGGTTGATTGACTGACTTTCATCAAGATGAACCAGTCTTGGATCACCACCAGCTACCACACACCTGATGCTGATATAACAGACTAATTGATTTTAAAATGTCACATCCCTTCAAGACTGATGCTGATGCTGAGTGCCTGTGCTGTTATGTTGACTGGCTATCCTCCACTTCCTCCTCAATGATCCGATTAATGATGATAGCTTGGAAGATCATTTTGGTTTATGGGTGCCGCCACCAGTGGCTAAGGCCCAATTTTTCAGCCCCTGTTTAACAGGGGCGTGTAATTACAATTTTTGATGCAATACTTTGCAACAGGGCTCATTGCTGTGCTCCAAGTACAGTATCTGTGAGGGGTTGCAGTGTTGTGCCACTAGTGCCTAAGGCCCAATTTGTCAGCCCCTGTTCAACAGGGGCATGCAATTATAATTATTGATCTAATAATTCACAGCAGGGCCCATTGCTGCGCCCACCAAGAGTAACTGTCAGGCCTTACAGTGTTGTGTCAACACCACCACCACCACCACCACCACCACCACCAAAGGCCCAATTTTTCAGCCCCTGTTCAACAGGGGCATGCAATTATAATTATTGATCTAATAATTCACAGCAGGGCCCATTGCTGCGCCCACCAAGAGTAACTGTCAGGCCTTACATTGTTGTGGCACCAGCACCAACATCAAAGGCCCAATTTTTACTACCACTGTTCAACAATTATATGTTATTACAATTCCTGATATAATAGTTGACAGCAGGGCGTTCCAGCACCCACCAAGAGTAACTGTGAGTGCTTACAGTGTTGTGCCAACACCAACACCTAAGGGGCCAATTTCTGCAGAGTATATACGGCAGGTCCCTATTTTCAAACATCCAACTTACAAACGACTACTACTTGCAAACGGAAGAAGACAACAGGAAGTGAGAGGAAATCTACCCCTTGGAAGGAAAATTCTCTCCTGTAAGAATTAATATGGGAGAAAGGTGCCTCCTCTCTACTGATGCTTTATCACCAATCCTTGTTTCAATAAAAACACCACATTTCAAAAACAGTTGTCATTGGGACGCAAAGTGAGGTGAAATGTTCTGAACAGGGGCACAGACAGCAAAAAAAATGTGACAGGGGTGATAACCGTTCCCTATGTTTTACAAAAAACAAAAAAAAAGGAATTTGCCATGGAGCTCCACTTAAACAATGCAGCTGTTCAAAATTATAAACAGATTCTACATAAGAACAAACCTACAGTCCCTGTCTTGTATGCACCGCCTGTATACGGCTGTTCAGAGTATATAGAGATGTACAGAACTATTCGCCGGCGAACAGTTCCCGGCGAACATAGCTTGTTCGCGTTCGCCGCGGCCGGCGAACATATGCGATGTTCGGTCCGCCCCCTATTCATTATCATTGAGCAAACTTTGACCCTGTACCTCACAGTCAGCAGACACATTCCAGCCAATCAGCAGCATACCCTCCCTCCCAGACCCTCCCACCTCCTGGACAGCATCCATTTTAGATTCATTCTCAAGCTGCAGTCTTAGCGAGAGGAGGGACAGTTTAGCTGCTGCTTATTTTATAGGGAAAGCTAGGCTAGGCAAGTGTATTCAGTGTTCACTCCAATCCTGAAAGACTCATCTGATCTCTGCTGTAAGCACAGCGTCCTGACAGCACCCCAAAAAGCCCTTTTTAGGGCTGGTAAAACACCAGTCTGCTTCTTTTTTTTTTCCTGGACAGCATCTATTTTAGATTCAGTCTGTACTTAAGCTGCAGTGTTAGCCAGAGGAGGGACAGTTTAGCTGCTGCTGATTTTATAGGGAAAGCTATAGGCAAGTGTATTCAGTGTTCACTCCACTCCTGAAAGACTCATCTGATCTCTGCTGTAAGCACAGCATCCTGACAGCACCCCAAAAAGCCCTTTTTAGGGCTGGTAAAACACCAGTCTGCTTTTTTTTTTCCTGGACAGCATCTATTTTAGATTCAGTCTGTACTTAAGCTGCAGTGTTAGCCAGAGGAGGGACAGTTTAGCTGCTGCTGATTTTATAGGGAAAGCTATAGGCAAGTGTATTCAGTGTTCACTCCACTCCTGAAAGACTCATCTGATCTCTGCTGTAAGCACAGCGTCCTGACAGCACCCCAAAAAGCCCTTTTTAGGGCTGGTAAAACACCAGTCTGCTTTTTTTTTTTCCTGGACAGCATCTATTTTAGATTCAGTCTGTACTTAAGCTGCAGTGTTAGCCAGAGGAGGGACAGTTTAGCTGCTGCTGATTTTATAGGGAAAGCTAGGCTAGGCCAGTGTATTCAGTGTTCACTCCACTCCTGAAAGACTCATCTGATCTCTGCTGTAAGCACAGCGTCCTGACAGCACCCCAAAAAGCCCTTTTTAGGGCTGGTAAAACACCAGTCTGCTTTTTTGTTTTTTCCTGGACAGCATCTATTTTAGATTCAGTCTGTACTTAAGCTGCAGTGTTAGCCAGAGGAGGGACAGTTTAGCTGCTGCTGATTTTATAGGGAAAGCTAGGCTAGGCCAGTGTATTCAGTGTTCACTCCACTCCTGAAAGACTCATCTGATCTCTGCTGTAAGCACAGCGTCCTGACAGCACCCCAAAAAGCCCTTTTTAGGGCTGGTAAAACACAAGTCTGCTTTTTTGTTTTTTCCTGGACAGCATCTATTTTAGATTCAGTCTGTACTTAAGCTGCAGTGTTAGCCAGAGGAGGGACAGTTTAGCTGCTGCTGATTTTATAGGGAAAGCTATAGGCAAGTGTATTCAGTGTTCACTCCACTCCTGAAAGACTCATCTGATCTCTGCTGTAAGCACAGCGTCCTGACAGCACCCCAAAAAGCCCTTTTTAGGGCTGGTAAAACACCAGTCTGCTTTTTTGTTTTCCTGGACAGCATCTATTTTAGATTCAGTCTGTACTTAAGCTGCAGTGTTAGCCAGAGGAGGGACAGTTTAGCTGCTGCTGATTTTATAGGGAAAGCTAGGCTAGGCCAGTGTATTCAGTGTTCACTCCACTCCTGAAAGACTCATCTGATCTCTGCTGTAAGCACAGCGTCCTGACAGCACCCCAAAAAGCCCTTTTTAGGGCTGGTAAAACACCAGTCTGCTTTTTTGTTTTTTCCTGGACAGCATCTATTTTAGATTCAGTCTGTACTTAAGCTGCAGTGTTAGCCAGAGGAGGGACAGTTTAGCTGCTGCTGATTTTATAGGGAAAGCTAGGCTAGGCCAGTGTATTCAGTGTTCACTCCACTCCTGAAAGACTCATCTGATCTCTGCTGTAAGCACAGCGTCCTGACAGCACCCCAAAAAGCCCTTTTTAGGGCTGGTAAAACACCAGTCTGCTTGTTTTTTTTCCCCGGCACAGTAGCTTACATAAAAAAAACCACAACAGTTTTGACTGCAGTAGATGAGCAGTCAGTTGCCTGCCAGCGTGTGTGTCAGACCTACAGTGTCTACTGTGCCAACTTCTGCCAGTGCACAGTGCCACTCATATCTGGTGTCACAGTAGCTTGCACGCATAGTACAACTAAACTAATCTAAAAAAAATGACAGGCAGAGGCAGGCCACCCCGCAGGGGCTGTCGTGGTCGTGGTGCTGTGATTCCCTTTGGCCCTAGAATAATGCCCAGTGTTCAGGGGCCACGTACCCTGAACTCGAAAAGTTCTGAGGACATAGTTGACTGGCTAACACAGGACAGCCAATCTTCTACAGCTTCCGCTCGGAACCTTGACGCACCATCCTTCTCCAGCTCAGCTTTGGGCACCTCTCAAGTTACCACTCGCCCGCCTGCCGCCACCACAAACACTAGCACCACAGTTGCTTCACTTGATCTGTCAGAGGAGTTATTTACACATGAGTTGGAAGAAATGAGTGATGCGCAAACATTATTGCCAGAGGATGTAGATAAAAGGGATATGTCTCAGTCAGGCAGCATTACACACATGGATGTACGGTGTGATAATGATGATGTTGTACCCGCTGCTGCTTCCTTTGCTGAGTTGTCAGATACAAGTGAAGCGGTTGATGATGACGATGTGGATGTCACGTGGGTGCCCGCTCGAAGAGAAGAAGAACAGGGGGAAAGTTCAGATGGGGAGACAGAGAGGAGGAGGAGACGAGTTGGAAGGAGGGGTAGGTCGTCGCAAGGAGCTAGTGGCACAGTCAGACAGCATGTATCGGCACCCGGGGTCAGCCAGACAGCACGCCAATCAACGCATGCTGTTGCCACCACCAGAATGCCGCCATTGCAAAGCTCAGCAGTGTGGCATTTTTTTTGTGTGTCTGCCTCTGATAACAGCGATGCCATTTGCAACCTGTGCCAAAAGAAACTGAGTCGTGGGAAATCCAACACCCACCTAGGTACAACTGCTTTGCGAAGGCACATGATCTCACATCACAAACGCCTATGGGATCAACACATGATGACGAGTACAAGCAGCACACAAGCTCAAAGCCACCATCCTCCTCCTGGTCCAGCATCTTCAGCCACGTCAACCACTGCTGTCCTCCTTGCCCCCTCTCAACCATCTGACACTACGTCTCTCGCCTTGAGCAGTTCCTGCTCATCTGCCCACAGTCAGGTGTCTGTCAAGGACATGTTTGAGCGTAAGAAGCCAATGTCACAGAGTCACCCCCTTGCCCGGCGTCTGACAGCTGGCTTGTCGGAACTCTTAGCCCGCCAGCTTTTACCATACAAGCTGGTGGAGTCTGAGGCCTTCAAAAAATTTGTAGCTATTGGGACACCGCAGTGGAAGGTACCCGGCCGAAATTTCTTTTCACAAAAGGCAATCCCCAACCTGTACTCTATTGTGCAAAAGGAAGTCATGGCATGTCTGGCACACAGTGTTGGGGCAAGGGTCCATCTGACCACTGATACCTGGTCTGCAAAGCACAGTCAGGGCAGGTATATCACCTACACTGCTCATTGGGTAAACCTGCTGACGGCTGCCAAGCATGTAATGCATGGCTCTGCAGAGGAGTTGGTGGTGACACCACCACGACTTGCAGGCAGGCCTGCTGTCACCTCCTCTACTCCTCCTACTCCATCCTCTTCGATAACCTCCTCGGCTGAGTCCTCTTCTGCTGCTGCGTCTTGCTCCACATCAACAGCACCCCCCCAGCTCCCCAGGGGCTATTCCACATCCCGGATACGACAGTGTCACGCTGTCTTGGGGTTGACTTGCCTGAAAGCAGAGAGTCACACCGGACCAGCACTCCTGTCCGCCCTGAACGCACAGGTGGATCAGTGGCTGACTCCGCACCAACTGGAGATCGGCAAAGTGGTGTGTGACAACGGAAGCAATTTGTTGGCGGCATTGAATTTGGGCAAGTTGACACATGTGCCGTGCATGGCACATGTGTTAAATCTGAGTGTACAACGCTTTGTGCATAATTACCCAGACTTACAGGATGTCCTCAAGCAGGCCAGGAAGGTGTGTGGCCATTTCAGGCGTTCCTACACAGCCATGGCGCACTTTTCAGATATCCAGCGGCGAAACAACATGCCAGTGAGGCGCTTGATTTGCGACAGCCCGACACGTTGGAATTCAACACTCCTAATGTTCGACCGCCTGCTCCAACAAGAAAAAGCCGTCAACGAGTATTTGTATGACCGGGGTGCTAGGACAGCCTCTGCGCAGCTGGGAATTTTTTTGCCACGTTACTGGACGCTCATGCGCAATGCCTGTAGGCTCATGCGTCCTTTTGAGGAGGTGACAAACCTAGTCAGTCGCACTGAAGGCACCATCAGCGACATCATCCCATTTGTTTTCTTCCTGGAGCGTGCCCTGCGAAGAGTGCTGGATCAGGCCGTAGATGAGCGTGAAGAGGAAGAGGAAGAGTTGTGGTCACCATCACCACCACCAGAAACAGCCTTATCAGCATCGCTTGCTGGACCTGCGGCAACGCTGGAAGAGGAGTCTGAGGAAGAGGAGTCAGAGGAGGAATGTGGCTTTGAGGAGGAGGAGGAAGACCAACCACAGCAGGCATCCCAGGGTGCTCGTTGTCACCTATCTGGTACCCGTGGTGTTGTACGTGGCTGGGGGGAAGAACAGACCTTCAGTGAGATCAGAGAGGACGAGGAACAGGACATGAGTAGCTCGGCATCCAACCTTGTGCAAATGGGGTCTTTCATGCTGTCGTGCCTGTTGAGGGACCCTCGTATAAAAAGGCTGAAGGAGAACGACCTGTATTGGGTGGCCACGCTACTAGACCCCCGGTATAAGCAGAAAGTGCCAGAAATGTTACCGAATTACAGGAAGTCGGAAAGGATGCAGCAGTTCCAAAATAAATTAAAAAGTATGCTTTACACAGCGTATAAGGGTGATGTCACAGCACAACGGGAATCTAACAGGGGAAGAGGTGAAAGTAATCCTCCTCCTACCACGACCATGCCGGCAAGGACAGGACGCTTTACAGACGTATTGTTGATGGAGGACATGCAGAGCTTTTTAAGTCCTACGCATCGCCACAGCCCTTCGGGGTCCACCCTCAGAGAACGACTCGACCGACAGGTAGCAGACTACCTCGCCTTAACTGCAGATATCGACACTCTGAGGAGCGATGAACCCCTTGACTACTGGGTGTGCAGGCTTGACCTGTGGCCTGAGCTATCCCAATTTGCGATAGAACTTCTGGCCTGCCCCGCTTCAAGTGTCCTTTCAGAAAGGACCTTCAGTGCAGCAGGAGGTATTGTCACTGAGAAGAGAAGTCGCCTAGGTCAAAAAAGTCTAGATTACCTCACCTTTATTAAGATGAATGAGGCATGGATCCCGAAGGGACTGACAGTGGGCGATACATTTGACTAAAAAAGGCCTGATGAGATGAGCTGCCTTGGGCTAAAAATGGTCCACAAGCCGCAATGTTTTAGGGCACTTTCTGCCTGAAAAACATAATTTTTTCTGGCCGCTGCTACAGCAGCGGCTGCAACAATACCTAATTTTACAGGCATGTGTACATGCCTAATTTTTCTGGCCTCTGGTGCTGCACTGTGGCTGCAAAAAAAAACAAACAAAAAAACACATACCTGTGTCAATTCCCCTTCGTGATCGTTACCTTGTTGTGGTGAAGGGGCTTGCGTATCACAATGAAGCGACCACCTCTATGAGTGTGTTGGCAATGGCGTTGTTGGCACACCCCAGATGGTAAGGTCGTTGCTTCATTGTGAACAGACCAAAAGCGATCGGCTTGATAATTTTGCATAGAAAAAACATAAATTTTCTTTGTGATCATCTAAGGTGATCATTAAAGCCTTGCGGTTGTGCAAATGGACTGTTTGCAGTTGTTTGCGGTGCGTTAAACGGGGAGTTTGGTCTGTCCGAGTTTGGTCTGTCACTGTGACACCCTTACACTACCTGATCGATACAACATCATACCTGATGTTTTAAAGCACGTTATTCCAAACACATTAGGAATGTTAGGTGATTTATGCCCTTTATGGATTAAAACCCGACTCTGCGTCAACTACGTAATTTTCCATGGGAGTTTTGCCATGGATCCCCCTCCGGCATGCCACAGTCCAGGTGTTAGGCCTCGTACACACGACCGATTTTCTCGGCAAGAACCAGCAAGAAACTTGCTGGCAGAGAGGTCTTGCCGAGTAAATCGGTCGTGTGTACGCTGCTAGCGTGTTTCTCGTCGAGAAAACCGACAAGAAACCTCGACGAGAAAATAGAGAACCTGCTCTCTATTTTCTCGTCGAGATTCTCCTCGGCGTGTTTCTCGACGAGAAAAGTGAGTGTGTGTACACTTACCTGTCCGCCCGGAAGCCCGCGCATGTTCAAAATGAATTTGACGCATGCGCGGTAGCTTCCTAGGCATACGTAGGGTGTACCAAGATGGCGGCGACGGCATCGAATGTGACGAGCGCATGCTCGACGTAGTCGATGACGTCACCGCGTACACTCCTTTCAAAGAACCGCGGGTTCTTTGAAACGAGCGTGTGTACACTCGGCCGGGACAAGTTTCTTGTCCAAGAATCTCGTCGAAAAAAACGACATGTTTTTCTCAACGAGAATCTCGGCCGTGTGTACGAGGCCTGAGTCCCCTTGAAACAACTTTTCCATCACTATTGTGGCCAGAAAGAGTCCCTGTGGGTTTTAAAATTCGCCTGCCTATTGAAGTCTATGGCGGTTCGCCGGGTTCGCCCGTTCGCGAACATTTGCGGCAGTTCGCGTTCGCCGTCCGCGAACGGAAACTTTTATGTTCGCGACATCACTGAGAGTATATAGGTCCTTTTTTATTTTGTGTGCGGGGTTCCCCTTAATATCCATACAAGACCCAAAGGGGCTGGTAATGGGCTGGGGTAGGGGGGGGGGGGTTGATGGGGTAGCTATGCCATTTTTCCTAAAGATTTTCATCCATATTACCGGGACCACACATTGCATTAAAGCCGCAAGCAGTTTTAAATGACTTTTTTCCCTTTAGAAATGTTATTTTGTGCAGGGACAGTTCTAAACACGGGAAACACGTGGCACTTCACAGGCATACTTTAGACACCCCCCAGGTACAATATTTAAAGGAATATTTGACTTTTTTTTTCACTTTATGCATCATTAAAATGACTGCTCCCGGAAAATGTCTGTTTTTAAAACTTCTTTTTGCATTGATACATGTCCCCTGGTGCAGAAGCCGGGTTCCCAAACTCTGTTTCGGACAATAACATGGATAATAGTCGTTATAATTAGCACTTTAGAATCCGAACGTTCGCATCCATTGTATTTAATAGGGTTCTAATGTTCGTGCAAACTTTCGGTCCGTTCGCGGGTTCTGGTGCGAACCGAACCCGGGGGTGTTCGGCTCATCACTAACCTTGACATCAAGCATCCCAGATAAGTAATGTATGCTCCTGTATATATTTGTTTTTCTGATGCTTATCTCATTTAGTTTAAAGAACAACACCAAACAATAGATTCAAGCAATCATTCAATAGATTCAAGCAATAATTGAGCTACTATCACTATCATGCTAACCAGTTTGTGACTTTTATTAAAGATGTAAGCTTTATTTTACTTTACACAATAATTTTTTTAAATCAGATCCCCCCCATCCACATGAGCAAGGTGGATGCAGGAATCCTTCCCACTGTCCTATTGCATTCTGACTCCCCCACTGTCAGAATACACTGAGCAGCACTGCAGTCAATCAAACTAAAGTTTTCCAGCAGTACCAACTGGCTTCTGTCAGACAGGGAGGGCCATACACAGGTTGAAATTTTGCCGGTTCCTGCTGAACCAGTTGAATTTGAATCCATGTGTACCCAGCTTAACTTCACATTTTTATGTAAAATGTAAAAAAAAAAACAATGCAGTACTTTCCTATTTGTGGGATACATATGGCTGTAATTTTGCCTTTTTTTTAATTATTATTTCCCATGACCTTCCTGCTGAGCATGCGTATCATATAAGAAATGGAGCTACCATACATTGTCTGGCTGTTCTTCAAGGTGTAGTAAAAAATATTGGCATGTTGCAATTTTCCTTTTAAAACCATAAGTCTAAATCATGAATTAATTAGCAGTCCCATGCATGTTCAAGAGTTACAGATCAGTCTAATGCTTTAGTTTCATATCTCCGTGTACAGTAGGGCAATATTGTTATATTTCTTTATTTTTTTACCTTAAACATAGTTTTATTGAAGAAGAAAGCATAGTTACACGTTCAAACTGTACATGGCGGGTATACAATTTACAGTTAGTGACAATGAAAATATCTTGACATGACATTTCTATACAATGTGCTTGGGGTCATGAGGCACCCTAGTGGCTGACATGTACACTACATTATAGAAAGAAATACAGTCAGTACCATTGACACCAAGGAAGAATTATTATTGCTGTGTGTTCCCAAGTTACTCAGTGGTTTCTGATGCCTGGAGCCACCTATCCCAAATTTTGTCATATTTTGAGGGGCAGCCCCTATGAGAGTATACCAGCTTTTTATAAGGGAGAGTAGCATTGATCTCTGCTATCCAATGTGAGAGCCTCGGTGGTTCTGCCCTCATCCACACTCTAGCAATAACCTTCCTTGCGGAAAACAGTGTTTCATGGAGAAATATTTTTGTGAACTTATTCAGCTCCGGATCAGGAAAAATCCCTAGTAGGCATAGTTTGGACTGTAGTGTGACAGGAGAGCCCATGGTATCGTGTAGGAACCTGACAACCTGGGACCAATACGCCTGCATTTTGGGGCAGCGCCAGAGAAGATGGAAAAAGGTGCCTGGGGCCAGGCCACACAAGGGACACATATTTGATCGTTCCGGCTTATATTTGGAGACCACGAGTGGAGTGAGGTAGGCCCTATTGACTATAAAGATTTGTGTTAGGCGATCAGACAATTTAGGGGAGACTATCTTGCAGGTGTCCAAAGCATCACTCCACTCGTCATCCCCCACAGGTCCCAGGTCATCCTCCCACCTGGTCCTCACTGCATAAGCGGAGACAGTCGCCTGCGGGAGTGTAAGCATACAGTAAAACTGTGAGATCAATTTTTTGGGGTCAGGGCACTTTACTGCTGCCATCAGAGGGTTGCCAGACATGGGGACGTCATCCGACATAAATTGCGCACGGTAGGCATGGCGGAGCTGTAGGTATTTAAAGGACATGTGATTTGGGAGATCAAACTCAGTTTTAAGTCTATCGAAAGTTTTGAGTGAACCGTTGTGCGTTATATGCTTCAGGTAGAATATCCCCCTAGAGCTCCAGAGGTCACAGTCAGGGATGGAAAGGAATTCCGATAAGGCCACATTATGCCATAGGGGAGTATAATCGTTCATTGTAGGTATGTTAAGCCTAGTGGAGGCTATGTTCCATATCTTTCTATAATGGTAAATCAAGGATTAAGGTTCGGTTGAGCCATTGACATCCCCTCCCTTGCCTGCGATAAACGCAATGGGATCTCCTAGGATCTGGGCCCACTTTGGACACAGTAAGCAAAGGAACCTCTCCATGTCTGTCTTGTCTATATGAAAAAGTTGCGACAGTTGAGCTGCCAGGTAGTATAAATTAAAATCAGGTAGGGCTGTGCCAGCAAGGTCAGTGGGATTTTTAAGCTTCTGCCAGGGGAGCTTGTGTCTACTACTACCCCAAACAAATGGCTTCAGCAATGACTCTATCTGTTTAAAGTGTCTGAGTATCAGGTAGACCGGTGCATGCCATAGCACATAGAGGATTTTAGGCAGAAGTACCATCTTTACCAGGTTTATCCGGCCCCATCACTCCCAAGGGGAGTCTTTCCCAGATCTGAGTCTTGTGTTTAAGCATGTTGTACAGTGGGACTATATTAAGTGGGATATAGTCTGCTGGGTCTCGGGTGGTCCTTATTCCTAAGTATTTGATAGTATCTACTCTCTGAAGGGGGAGCAAAGCTCTATCTTCGGGCGGTGGGAAGCTGTCCAATGGTAGAATCTGGGATTTATCCCAGTTGATGCGGAGTCCAGAAAACACTCCAAACTGGTCTATCAGGCTCAAAACTGTCGGAAGGGAGTTGGTTGAGTCATCTAGATACAATAGGGTATCGTCAGCATAAGTACTGATGGTTTCCGTCACGTCCCCTTTACTGAGCCCCACTATCCCAGGATGTGCGCGTATGGCTATCGCCAGTGGCTCCGCCGCCAGTGCATAGAGCAGTGGCGACAGAGGGCACCCTTGCCGGGTACCCCTGAAGAGCTGAAAGCGCTCCGAGGGCCACCCATTAGCCACCACCCGCGCCACCGGAGCTTGGTACAGGAGTTGCACCCATTTTATAAAGTTTGGGCCTAGGCCAAATTTTCCCAGGCATGTCCACAGGTACCCCTATTCGACGGAGTCAAAGGCCTTGGCTGTATCCAAGGCTACTATTATTCTGGAACCCGGGATATCGTGTGAAGCCTGGAGATTCATAAAGAGGCGGCGCAAATTAAAGGACGTATTTCTACCCGGCATGAATCCCGTCTGGTCCCCATGTATTAGGGAGAGTATGACTTTGTTAAGGCGGATAGCAAGCACTTTCGCAAGGATCTTGACATCCACCTGTAACAGGGAGATGGGTCGGTATGATTCAGGAAGGTGTGGGTCCTTACCCGGTTTTGGGATCAGCACTATGGTGGCTTCACGCATAGTTGCTGGGAGCTCAGAGGTCTCAAAGATGGAGTTGTAAAGGGATAACAGTCTGGGGACCAGGAGGTCCGGATATGTGGAGTATAATTCCGCTGGTAGGCCATCTGAGCCCGGGGGTTTGGAGCCAGGGAGCTCCGCTATGGCCCCGGAGATCTCATCTGCCGTCAGCGGTGCTTCCATCTCCTCAACTTGTTCTTCAGTCAGTCTAGGGATAGGTAGATCGGAGAGGAACAGATCCATCACGGATGTGTCCTCCGGGGCCCGCGTGGCGTACAAGGAGGCGAAGAAGTCTCGGAATTGTGACATCACACATCTAGGGTCTGTTATCAGCACACTTCCAGGAGAGCAGAGTGAAATCACCACAGGTGGTCTCTCCTCACAGTGTATCATATATGCTAAAAGTTTGCCAGCTCGCTCCCCATGCTCAAATAAGTTTTGTCTATGGAAAAACATTTTGCGTTTAGATTTCTCATATTGTAGGAGGTCAACTGTCCTAGATCTGAGCTTAATGGCAGCAGCCCTTTCTACAGTAGGATCCCTTGTAAACTCCCTCTCCGCTGTAAGTAAGTCCTCCGACGCCCTGTCCATGACCGTGGCAAAAGTGCGTTTGATTTGATTGATACGGTTGGTAAGTGTCATACGTACGTGCAATTTAAATGTGTCCCAGACTATCTGTGGTGTGGATGTGCCTTCATTGCTATCTAAGTGCTGTTCCCAGTCGGTAGCAATATCATCGTCCTCTGGGATCAGGGTAAGCCAGAATGGGTTCAACCGCCACGCAGCTGGCGGTTTGTCATGTGGCAGGGATAACGTGATCCAGTATGGGCAGTGGTCTGATAGTGACCTAGGGGAGAAGCCCACCCCGACCAGCCGTGGTAGCAAGGGTCGGGAAAGGAGGATGAGATCTATGCGGGACATGGAGTGATGGGAAGGAGAGAAACAGGAGTAGGCCCTGGCGGTGGGGTGCATGGATCTCCATGTATCTATGAGGTTAAAGTCGGTCAGTAGTCTGGCAAACCTCGTAGGGTGCGTAGGTGGTGGGGCAGTCGTGGATTTATTCAGCCTGTCAAGGCTGGGGTTAAGGACATTGTTGAAGTCTCCCAGCCACACTGCCGGGACGGAGGGGTGTAGTGCCATGAAATCAAACCCAGCTGACAGTACAGCTGAGCTAAACGGAGGCGGTACATAATAAGCCAACAATAAAAACACCTCTCCTTGCAATTTAACCCGTAAAAACACATATCTACTGGCAGGGTCGGTCACCAAGTCCATGAGCTCAAAATGGGTGGATTTTGACACCAAAACAGACACCCCTCTAGAATGGGAGGTGTGTACTGAGTGGTATGCCCATCCAACCCACGGGCGTTTAAGCGCCCTCTGTACCCGTCCCTCAGCATGCGTCTCTACGAAGACAACTACATTGGCATGCTGTTTTTTACTATTGAGAACACTGCCGACCGTTTAAGTGGGTCTCTCATGCCCCGGACATTCCACAAAAGGAGCTTCAAGGTGGCCATGTGGGTGAGGAGAAAATTATGCGTGGAGCATCTGACCTCATGAACCCCCGAGCAGCCAGCGTGCCCTTGCACATAAAGGAAGAAAATAAAAACTGTAGCGGTACTGTAAATTGAACATAGCAACAGGTATAGGTAGCATCAACATGTAACGTGAACCTTTCTCTCAGAAATGCAAACCATCCCTCCCCCCACCCCGCCCTGCACTGACCCAAACTTGTGCGGGCATAATCCCTGAACTGCCAACATGGCATCGAAATTGTCCACCCTGTAGGGGAAAAGCAAAACCCAAACAATACAGTTCCAGAATTTCCTAACATAGAGATGAGGAGAACAACCATAAGCGAACATGCTCGAGATAACAGGCCGTTCCCCCGCAGGGTGCACGCGTAGTGAAAGGGGGCGAAACTACGCTGTGTAACGTTAGTCATTGAAGGACGGTGCTCACTGTGCACAGTGAGATCAATAGGGTAATGTTATCTTCCGCCGGGCAAAAAAAGAACTGGTGAAATAAGAAAAATTGGTTCATACAATATATTAAACACAGGAGCTTGTCTGACCCGTGGGTGGGACTGAGGGCTGGAGGACTGCTTGGCAGATGGTTATTCAGGGAAGGATGTGGAAGGAAGGCAGTTAACATAATCTTGAGTGTCCTCCGAATTTAGAAGGGGGGGGGAGAGGAGAAGGGGAGGAGGCCGGGGTGTTGTGGAGGGAGCAACTGTACTGATCAGCACTCAATGTACAGAGGAGATATACTTAGGGGATCTAGGGGAGTAGTTGGCAGGCCTCCGTTGTGGAAAAAGGCTGAGGACAGAGCCTTGTCAAAATAAAACAGGGGGCTGAAAATAGCAAAACTCACACTTCCTCAGCGGTGTGCCTCTCCTTGTTCCATTCATGTTATGGCTGCCTCAGGATCCTCAAAAAAGTAGACTTTGTCCTCTCCCTCTACACGCAGGCGAGCTGGGAACAGCATTGCATATTTTAAGTTCTTGATGCGGAGGCGTCGTTTGGCTTCAGTGAACGATTTCCTTCTGCGCTGAACTTCTGCGGAGAAATCCGGGAAGATGGCCACCATCTTGTTTCCCAGGGGGATGTTTCCTTTCTCTCTGCTGAGGCGGAGAATGGTATCTCTATCTCTGAAGTTCAGAAATTTAGCGATAAAGGTGCGGGGGGTGCCCCGACCGGCGGCAATCTCCCTGGCATGCGGTGTGCTCGCTCAACGACAAACGTGGGAGAGAACGCCTCCCTGCCATAAGTATCACATAGCAGGCCTTCAAGGAATGTAGGGGGGTCCTTCCCTTCCACCCCCTCCGGCAGGCCGATGAACCGCAAATTGCAGCGGCGGAGTCTGTTCTCGAGGTCATCTTGCTTTTGCAGGAGCTGGTTGACCTGCAACTGCATAGCTTCTGAGGAGTTCTGAAGGGGGGGAGGAAATCCTCCACGCTGCTGATGCGGTTCTCAGCCTCTGTCACTCTCAGCTTCTGGAAGTCCTGCCACACCAGGGAGATATCCACCTTCACCTCATCAATCTTGGCCGTGAGATTAGATTGGCACACTGTAACTGCCTCCTGGCAGGCTGTGATGGCCTCCAGCACCTTTGCTGTGTCTCCCCTCGTGGAGGACTCCCCCCTCGGCGAGGCGCCATCTTGGGCCTGAAGATCCGGATCCATTCGGTGGTATTTACCTAGCTTGGCTACCACGTCTGCAGCTTTCTTTGGTGGGGACATGTTCCCTGCAGGTTCCCCTGGCAGTATCTATCGTCCGGCGGTGTCTGTCTGTACAACGGGTCCCAGGATATGCGGATCAGGATAACCGGCCGGCGGAGCTCAGTACCCTAGCGTCCTATCTCATGCCGCTCCAGGCCACGCCCCCAATATTGTTGTATTTCAACAAGAAGCAACACATCTTTTATCATGTTTGCCAATTTGCCATTAATACTGCTACATGTGAACGACAAGATATTGTTTTTTGATTTGACACATTATTTTTGAAATTTTTGTTTACTTAATGTCAAATGTACAGTAAATATCACAATTGTCTTTGGCTATCTTCATTTTGATATTCAGAACCTTGTTTCAGGATCATTATCTTAGCATATTGTCTTTTGGCTTGTAAAAATTTGTGTGGTGGCTTTTTAATAGGAGTATAATGTTGGATATAAACTAGTAGAATTTTGTTTGACATTTTTCATTGTAAGAATGTTTATTAATTTTTCTAATCATTGGTGAGATCAAATTGACTTTATTTGCAGTGACAAGAGGATTCAAAGGAGCAGGATGGATTTTTTTTTAGCGTATGAATTTCTAATGATGTACAGTTGCAAAAAAAAGTATGTGAACCCTTTTGGAATGATATGGATTTCTGCACAAATTGGTCATAAAATGTGATCTGATCTTCATCTAAGTCACAACAATAGACAATCACAGTCTGCTTAAACTAATAACACACAAATAATTAAATGTTACCATGTTTTTATTGAACACACCATGTAAACATTCACAGTGCGGGTGGAAAAAGTATGTGAACCCTTGGATTTATTTAACTGGTTGAACCTCCTTTGGCAGCAATAACTTCAACCAAACGTTTCCTGTAGTTGCAGATCAGACGTGCACAACGGTCAGGAGTAATTCTTGACCATTCCCTTTTACAGAACTGTTTCAGTAATATTCTTGGGATGTCTGGTGTGAATCACTTTCTTGAGGTCATGCCACAGCATCTCAATCAGGTTGAGGTCAGGACTCTGACTGGGCCACTCCAGAAGGCGTATTTTCTTCTGTTTAAGCCATTCTGTTGTTGATTTACTTCTATGCTTTGGGTCGTTGTCCTGTTGCAACACCCATCTTCTGTTGAGCTTCAGCTGGTGGACAGATGGCCTTAAGTTCTCCTGCAAAATGTCTTGATAAACTTGGGAATTAATTTTTCCTTCGATGATAGCAATCCGTCCAGGCCCTGATGCAGTAAAGCAGCCCCAAACCATGATGCCCCCACCACCATATTTCACAGTTGGGGTGAGGTTTTGATGTTGGTGTGCTGTACCTCTTTTTCTCCACACATAGTGTTGTGTGTTTCTTCCAAACAACTCAACTTTGGTCTCATCTGTCCACAGAATATTTTGCCAGTACTGCTGTGGACATTTATCAAGACATTTACCCAATGACGTAGGCAGGTGACCCCACCCCATGACGTCACAGGGCGGGGTCACCCGCCCACGTCATTGGGTAAGCTCCGTCTTTCTCCGGCAAGCGGGGGTTACCCAATGATGTGGGCGGGTGACCCAGCCCCCTCTTACGCGTCATGGGGGTTTCATGCGGATTGGAGACTGGAGCATCGCTGGAGAATGGATCACTGCGGGACATGGAGAATGGATCACCGCGGGACATCGAGAATGGATTACATCGCTGGAATGTTTTTTTTTTTTTTTTAATAAAGGACTTATCCCAACTGTGTCTGTGTGTTTTTTAACATTTTTGACACTCTCTTTTGTGAAATGGTAGGGGTACAATGTACAACCCCGTTACCAATTCACATGGGGGTTTGGAATCTGGGGGTCCCCTTTGTTAATCCCCTCACCCGCAGACCCCCACAACCACCGGGCAAGGGTTGTGGGGATGAGGCCCTTGTCCCCATCAACATGGGGACACCCTCCCCACGTTGAGGGCATATGGCCTGGTACAGTTCAAGAGGGGGGCGCTCTCTCGTCCCCCCTCTTTTCCTGCAGCCTGCCAGGTTGCGTGCTCGGATAAGGGTCTGGTATGGATTTTTGGGGGGAACCCCAAGCCATTTTTTTTTTAAATGGCATGGGGTTCCCCTTAATATCCATACCAGACCTAAAGGGCCTGATATGAAATTTGGGGGGACCCCCACGCTTTTTTTTTATTGGTTTTGGTTTGGTTTTTGGGACCCCTGCCATTTTTTCAATGACTTTTTTCAATGACTTTGATCTGTATTGCCGGGACCCGACAATTCATGAATAGCCGCGAGTAGTTTTAAATTACTTTTTTCCTTTAGAAATGACATTTTGTGCAGGGACAGTTCTAAGCATGGGAAAAATGCGCTACTTTACAGGCATACTATACACACCCCCCAGGTATGAAATTTCAAGGAATATTTAACTTTTATTGTTTCACTTTAAGCATTATTAAAATCACTGCTCCCCAAAAAACTTTAGTTTTTCAAACTTTTTTTGCATTGATACATGTCCCCTGGGGCAGGACCCGGGTCCCCAAACACTTTTTATGACAATAACTTGCATATTAACCTTTAAAATTAGCACTTTTTATTTTTCATGTTTGTGTCCCAAAGACTTTAACGGTGTTTGCGTGTTAGAACAAATGTTTTGCTTGTTCGCATGTTCTGGTGCAAACCGAACTGGGGGGTGTTCGGCTCATCCCTAGTGGCCACTGCCCCTGTTGTTCTTTAATTAACAAGGATAAAAAATTCATCCTTTCAAACGGAGAAAAATTTACCCCAAAACACTTTTCTAACTGTCAGACAAGAGGAGTAGTTTATCTGATTGTTTGTGAGTGTGGCTCATTTTACGTAGGAAAGACCAAACAGACATTATGGGAAGAATTAAAAAACATGTATATAGCATGCAAATCTGTAATTTTTATGTTCCTGTAGGTAGACATATAGTAGATGATCATAACTATATAGTCCCAAAAATTAAAGTCACCACCCTGGACATGGTACATATTCCCCTCCGGGGTGGCGACTGGATTAAAATTCTGTTACAGTTGGAACAGAAATTGATATTTCGCCTATGGGCAACAATGCCACCAGGACTGAATGAGTCCATTTCCTACTGTCCTTTTCTCAAAGGTTTCTCCTCGGGAAAAACTAATTAGGTTTTCATAAAGTGATTACATCATTATGAAAGACCCAAAGCGCATAAATATGAAGAAAAAACAAAAGTTGAGTCTAAAACAGAACTTGTCAGTCAGCGGACAGTACACGCACACAAACACACACAAACGCTTGCTAAACAATATTTGAAATTCTGAGTATTTTTGTCTATAATAAATATTATTTCATTTAAATGCATAGTTATTGTTAATGACATCTCTCTACACAGAGCGAGACATATAATATATACAGTGATTGATAGGGATTGTTTACCAATGTTTAAATGTTGTCCTGTATTTTGTTCATCCCCTGTGTGTTGTTTTAATAATTAATTTTTAATTCATTTAATTTGCTTTATTATTTGCATTTTTCAACAATATAATTTAATTTTTGTTGTATTATTTGGCTTTGTTTAATGTTAGTTTTGTTTCTCCCTTTTGCACAGTTCTGGTTCTCATCCCATCATGGTGTGTTTTGTCCTCTCCGTGGAGATCTTGCCTGGTCGGGTGCAGAGGGGTTTTCACTGTTTGTCTCCTGGCACGGAGCGGGGGCGGGGAGCGACACGTCATTGTGTCCTCCCCTCCCCTAGTTTCCCGGGCAACGCCAGGATCCCTTCTCTCTGCGTAAGTGGCGTCCCGTGACCGCCTCCTGACGTCAACGTCGGTGCGCACGAGCACAGCGGCCCTTAGTGGCCGGCGTGAGTGCCACACGGTGCTGACGAGTCGGCCTCGTTACCATGGAGTTGGCGGCTAGGCCGGGCTTGCCTCCAGGACGCCTAGGATATCACATTACCGGCCTTCTGACTCAGTCATGGCTGGTGGGACGGACATGTAGGTGTGTATTGGAGTGGGAGGGCGGGGAATGATGGAGAGGGAGCAGCCTTGGATGAATACAAACACAGGTGAGAGGTGTTAGGCCAATTACCTACCACATATAACAGCATTCTGTCAAATACACTCAACATATCCACTTGGACAGGCAGACTGCAGTGCAGGCAGGATCCATATGGATGGACACAAATCCATCAGTAAGTAATACCTTGCTGCCCCGTATGCATTTTGATCTCTTTTAATATACCACCACCCTTTTGACTCTATGTAATGCCATCAGAATAATTGTGTATATATATATATATATATATATATATAATTATATATATATATATATATATATATTGTGAGGGGGTTAGCTCGGCAGCGGGTGTGTGTGACCCCCCCCGGGATGGGCTCCCCACACAAAACAGGCCCAGCAAACGGAGGTTGTGGTTTTCAAAATCAAAAAGGTGCGGTTTATTTTCTATTTACAGTGACAAAACACAGCAAAGCAAAAGAAACATAACCAAAATAAATCCTGGTCAAGTTGACCTCTGACTAAACATACAGGTTTCCTAACTAACAACTGGGATCAGCCTAGTGCTGTCCTAGTCCCTAAGTCCCTGGTTTAGTAAAAGTCCAAACAAATAGCCACACAGGCTTTGCCTCACCGCACAGGGGTTCACTCTCCCTAGACAGTCCACACAGGTCTGGTTCCAGGCATGAGCTAACACCTAATGAATCTGGGAGTTCTTATAGAGGCCTAAATGAGCTGACAAGCTTCAGCTGGCCTCATCAACTCCCTGTCTGTACGACGCCCCACACTCTCCCTAGAGGTATGAGTCATCCATGAGCCCACTAGCCTTAGCTGGGCCTATACAACTCTCCACCTAGTTGTATAAGTCAGCGTAAAGCCTGAATCTGGGCGAAATATATCTACCCCCCTGGATGCAACCAGGTGACTTTACCTTCCTGCTGTCACATACCCCCCCCTCTTGTTTTAACCTCGGGGTTGGAACACCAGCAATCAGGCATTCATGTACTCGAGACAAAGCATCCACATTCCCCATTTGAACGCCAGGGCGATGCTTTACTGTGAAGTTGAATTCCTGGAGGGCCAGGAACCACCTATTCACTCTTCTATTTGTTTCCTTGTTTTGAGCCATCCACTTTAACGGAGCGTGATCCGTAACCATGTCAAAGTGCCTACCTAGCAGGTAGTACCGAAGGGAATCTAGAGCCCACTTCACCGCTAAACACTCCTTTTCAACGGTGGCGTAATTTACCTCATGGGACTTCAATTTCCTGCTGAGGTAAATGACTGGGTGCTCTTCCCCGTTCCAGACCTGGGACAATACTGCTCCTAACCCCACATCTGACGCATCACTTTGTACGACAAAGTCTTTAGAGAAGTCGGGTGAGTACAACACTGGCTGGCTACATAAGGCTTGTTTCAAGAATTGGAATGCTGCCTCAGCCTCGGGGGTCCATTTAATCATGACCGACCCTTTCCCCTTCGTCAGGTTGGTTAGGGGCACAGCCTTAGAAGCAAAGTGGGGAATGAATCGCCGATAATACCCAGCGATTCCCAGAAAGGCTCGTACCTGCTTCTTGCTGTTGGGACGTGACCAACTCTGGATGGCCTCGACTTTGTTGAGTTGGGGTTTTATTACTCCCCTCCCAATCGTGTACCCAAGATATTTGGCCTCCTCCTGCCCAATGGTACACTTCTTGGGGTTAGCCGTAAACCCCGCTTCCCGAACAGAGTCCAGGACTGCTTGCACTTTTGGCAGATGTGAGGCCCAATCTGTGCTATGGACAATTACGTCATCCAGGTAAGCCGCAGCATACTTCCGATGGGGCCTCAGCATCTGGTCCATTTTCCGCTGGAATGTGGCCGGCGCATTCTGTAACCCGAACGGCATTCTTTTATATTGGAACGCCCCGTCTGGGGTTACAAATGCGGTTTTCTCTTTGGCCGACTTGGCCAGGGGGATTTGCCAATACCCTTTTGTGAGGTCAAGAGTCGTCATGTATCGGGCTGTTCCCAGCCGGTCGATCAACTCATCTATACGTGGCATGGGGTAGGTGTCAAATTTTGTAACTTTGTTCAACTGACGAAAATCGTTACAAAATCGCCAGCTCCCATCCGGTTTAGGCACCAACACGATGGGACTAGACCAATCACTTTGGGACTCCTCTATCACCCCTAAGTTCAGCATTTTCTGTACTTCCTCCCGTATTGCCTCCCGTCGAGCCTCTGGGATCCGATAGGGTTTTAACTTCACCCTTTCACCGGGCGGGGTAATGATGTCATGCTCTACCCCAGATGTTTGTCCCGGCAGCTCAGAGAATACCTCCTTGTTGCGAAGCACAAACTCCTTAACCTCCTGTTGTTGGGGTTGTGACAAGGTGGCTGCTATTCCAACCTCAGGAATCACGCAACCAGTTTGAGCTGGTGACCAAGTGTCTGCGACTAGGGACTCTCTATCCCTCCAGGCTTTCAACAGATTAACGTGATAGATCTGTTCGGGCTTTCGCCTTCCTGGTTGTCTGACCTTGTAATTCACTTCGCTCACTTTTTCCATTATCTCGTAGGGGCCTTGCCATTTGGCAAGGAATTTACTTTCAACCGTAGGGACAAGTACCAATATCCTATCCCCCGGGGAAAAGGTACGGGTCTTGGCTCCACGGTTGTACACTCTCTGCTGTGCCAACTGCGCTTGGGCCAAATGTTCCTTCACGATGGGCATTACCTGTGCAATTCGATCTTGCATCAGGGCGACATGCTCAATCACACTCCTGTGGGGAGAACTCTCACTTTCCCAAGTTTCCTTGGCAATATCCAACAGCCCTCTTGGGTGTCTCCCATACAGTAACTCAAAGGGGGAGAATCCCGTAGAGGATTGGGGCACCTCCCTAATAGCAAACATCAAATAAGGAAGTAAACAGTCCCAATCCTTTCCATCTCTATCCACCACTTTCTTCAACATTTGTTTTAGGGTTTTGTTGAATCTTTCAACCAGCCCATCGGTTTGGGGGTGATACACAGACGTACGCAATTGCGTCACTTTGAACAATTTACACAGCTCTTTCATAACCCGGGACATAAAGGGTGTACCTTGGTCCGTAAGCAGTTCTTTACAAATACCCACCCGGCTAAAAACAAGAGATAGCTCTTTGGCTATGGTTTTGGCCGAGGTATTTCGGAGAGGGATCGCTTCTGGATAACGGGTGGCATAGTCCATTATAACTAATATGTACTGGTGCACCCGAGCGGACTTGATTATAGGACCTACCAAATCCATGGCGATCCTCTCAAACGGGACCTCAATGATGGGTAGAGGGACCAGCGGGCTACGGAAATGTGGCATCGGGGCCAACCTCTGACACACAGGGCAGGAGGAACAATAATTTTTTACGTCCTTCATCACCCCCGGCCAATAGAATCTCTGTAATACCCTCTCTCGGGTTTTCTCTGTCCCCAGATGACCTCCAAGAATGTGCCCATGGGCCAACTCCAACACCAACTTCCTGTAAGGTTTGGGCACCACAAGCTGCTCAACGGTTTCTTCTGCCCTTTTTGCCACCCGATACAGTAGGTCCTTCTCTACGCTGAAGTATGGGTAAGTGCAGGTATTATCTGGGTTCACTAACTCGCCATCTATTTTCACTACGTTTTCCCGTGCCTTTATTAGGGCGGGGTCTTTCAACTGTTCTGTGGCAAAGTTTTCCCTGTGAACCTCAAGATCAGAAAACTCCACAGACGGTAGGTTTTCGTCTGAGGAGGTGGGCTCCTCTCCAGTTTCTTGAGTCTCCCCTGCCAATACTGATAAGGGAAATTCCGGAGAGTCCTCACCACTCTCAGGGGAGTTCTGGCTATCACATTCCTGGTACATAGGGGCACCAGTGAGGGGCTCAGGATCATCCCACAGTTCCCAGAACTTCGGAAAATCCCTTCCCACAATGGCGTCATGCGGTAACTGAGATACTAAGCCCACTGGATGAGAGAGGGTACCTTTGGGGGTCTCAAAACACACTGTAGTCACTGGATACTCTCGGGTGTCCCCATGCACACAAATAACAGCTACCTTGCTATTCCCAGAGACCTCTGTTTTAACTAACTCAGCCTTTATCAGGGTCACAAGGCTACCTGAATCCAGCAATACCACAACATTTCTACCATTAACACACATTTTGCATAAATGTTTCTCAGTTCCTCGAATGGCAGTGCATGCGACTGTCGCACACAGCGACTGACGTCTGCCCGTCAGAAAGTCACACTGCATGGGTTCCTCCACAACCGGGCAATTGGCTGCAATATGTCCCGCTTGCCGGCAGCGGTAGCAAACGATCCTTCTTGCCGCCTCCTGAGCCGCCGATCTCCCAGGCCGTTCCCGCCAAACTTGGGGTAGAGCTCCCACCCTCTCACTCTCTCCACCCTCACCCCTTGGAATCCTCTTATCCGCCCCTGGGGATGGTCTGGTCTTAGGGTGGAAAGTCCGAGTGTCTCTGGAAGAGGCCGTCAGGTTCTCTGTAGCCAAGTATTTCTCCACACGATCCACAAGACCATCGGCCGTCTCTGGGTCTCCATGGCTTACCCACTTTTGGATGGCAGTAGGAAGAGCTCTCAAAAACCGATCCATTACAACACGTTCCACAATCTTTGGTGCGGACAAAGTCTCTGGCTGTAGCCACTTTCTGCTCAGGTGAATGAGATCATACATTTGAGACCTGGGGGGTTTTCCAAGCTGGAAAGTCCAGTTATGCACACGCTGAGCCCGGACAGCCTGGGTGACACCCAGCCTTGCCAATATTTCAGCTTTTAGCATCACATAGTCTTTTGCTTGGTTAGGCTCTAGGTCATAGTAAGCTTTCTGCGATTCACCAGTTAACAGAGGAGCCACCAGTCCAGCCCACTGCTCCTCAGGCCACTTTTCTCTTTCAGCGGTCCTTTCAAATGTGGTCAAAAATACCTCTGGATCATCCTCTCCAGTCATTTTTGTCAATAAACGACTCACCCCAAAGGACGCGGTATTAGTGGGACGGCTTTCCTCACTGGTCTGCGGACGTTGCTGCATTACTGCTTCCATCTGTTGTTGTAGTCTCTGCTCTTGCTTCTGCAACAGGTCTATGAAGCGGGCCTCAGATTGCTGCTGGGCTCGTTGCTGAGCCTCCAGACTCTGTTGCAAAGTTGCGTTTGTCTGCTGCTGGGCTGCAAGGCTCTGTTGTTGAGCTGCAAGGCTCTTTTGCAAACCTGCATTTGTCTGCTGTTGATTGGCATTTGCTAGAGCCAGCTGCTTCAGTATCTCCTCCATGCTGGCTTAAAAAAAAACTGCCACTGGTTCTCCACCAACTGTGAGGGGGTTAGCTCGGCATCGGGTGTGTGTGACCCCCCCGGGATGGGCTCCCCACACAAAACAGGCCCAGCAAACGGAGGTTGTGGTTTTCAAAATCAAAAAGGTGCGGTTTATTTTCTATTTACAGTGACAAAACACAGCAAAGCAAAAGAAACATAACCAAAATAAATCCTGGTCAAGTTGACCTCTGACTAAACATACAGGTTTCCTAACTAACAACTGGGATCAGCCTAGTGCTGTCCTAGTCCCTAAGTCCCTGGTTTAGTAAAAGTCCAAACAAATAGCCACACAGGCTTTGCCTCACCGCACAGGGGTTCACTCTCCCTAGACAGTCCACACAGGTCTGGTTCCAGGCATGAGCTAACACCTAATGAATCTGGGAGTTCTTATAGAGGCCTAAATGAGCTGACAAGCTTCAGCTGGCCTCATCAACTCCCTGTCTGTACGACGCCCCACACTCTCCCTAGAGGTATGAGTCATCCATGAGCCCACTAGCCTTAGCTGGGCCTATACAACTCTCCACCTAGTTGTATAAGTCAGCGTAAAGCCTGAATCTGGGCGAAATATATCTACCCCCCTGGATGCAACCAGGTGACTTTACCTTCCTGCTGTCACAATATATATACATATGTAATTCGTAGGTGACCCTTAATAAAAGGAAAGACACTTGGATTTTGAAGCTTGATTTCAAACTTCATTACTGGTGGTATTCATTACGATAAGATAACACTGCAATCAAAGAGCAGGCAAGGGATCCACATCTGACATCCTTCGTCAAGCAGCCAAATAAAGGTAAATGTATTGTTACAAATAGTACATTTTCCTATCTGACCCTTTTTGCCGTCCATATTGGTAGAACACTTAGTTATAACATATGTAAAGTAAAATGATCCTGGCCTGCGCCTCTCTCCCTCTCCTCTCCCTTCCTCTCCCTCACGCCAGTGTGTGTCTAATATTCACGTGTGACCTCTTGCAGGCAAACTTGAATCCCCTGTTTTGGCTCCTGGCCGAGTGGTCTTCATGGAGAATTCAACCACTATGTTTTTAAATTACACTCTGGTCTAGAATATATGGTGTTCCACGCAAGGTATGATCTTAATTGTTTATTGTTTTCAACCTGCGTAGACAGGTGTTTATGAAATGCAAATGCAATGAAACAATATAAAATGTTAATGAACGTCTTAAATGCACCATAGATGTCTACATAATACTCCCTGAAGAAGATCGTTACAGTTATAAAGATTGAAACACGTTAACTATATATGGTTATTGTGACATGTATAAATGTGAATACCATACAAAATTTTGTACACCAGAGCTTTTAATGTTGTCCTTTATATGTAATTGGATCCATTCCTTCAATTCTCCCCCCTTTTTTATACCACTATATAAATTTGTAAATTTTAATTCATGTTTAATAAAATCAAATTGAAACTTTATTTAAGAGTAAACAATTTTTTGAAGCTGCGTATAAGCCCCTGGGAGCCATTTTCTCTTTTTTCTCCCCTCAATTTCTGTCCTTGCTACTAGAATAGTTGTGCCTATAGGTAAATGTACCATCACCTCTCCTGCTCTAGGGTCACCCATACACACACTTGAACCTCAAATGAACCCCTATCAGTAAACTGGGTTTATAAATATTTGCTAACAGCTAATCAGCTATATTTGAATTTCAATTTGTGCAGATAATTTCACTTATCTCTAACCAGTGAACCTTCATTAAATGTTCACACAATATTACACCTGAAATCATTTGAGTCAACAGAATATCACACTTTACACTTCAAAAGTAGGTGGAAGTCAAATGCATCCAAATTAGGGTGGCACAAGGTAGGAGTGGAAGAGGGGGGTTCTTAGAACTTAAACATAAGCTTGTTCCACTAAATGCTAAATTGGCCTGCATCTTGAAACTTCAAATAAGTAATAACTAGTAAGATGCAGTCAAATGTTAGGTTTCAGGACATGCATGCATGCAAATATAGTTTATAGCAGAAAAACATATGTTTTCCCTAGCGAACACTAAATCCGGCCATAGATGGTTCAAAATTTGGTCGGTTCAGCAGGGACAAGCTGAATTTCAATCCATTCATGGACAGGCTGGATGTACAGAAGTCAATCTCTCGGTCAACTTCTATACAACCAGCCTGTCCGTTTTTTTCACCCAGTGCCACTGGCCATAGCCAGCAACACTAATCATTGTGTTTTGATGGTGTCAAACTCGCCAAGTGTGTTAATGGGGCAACCAAATCTCTTCTTTTTTTTTCCAAAACGCTGTTTGAACGAAAAATAAAAAGTGACATATTTGGTCTTTAGTTTTAATTGTTTCATTGGCATTCTCCAGTTTATTTGCTTAATTTTTCTAACTCGTGTAGTGAACCACTGACTTGGTCCGCCGGTCTGATCCAAGGTTCTGATCCCTTTTTGGAGCAAGTTGTCAAGCACATACAATTTAACTCAGTCCCCAGACAGTAGTCGAATAGATAGTGTCTTTCTTTTTATTGTTTTGTAGAACTGGGATAGGGATTGGGAAGAGCTTTGGGATGCCTGGAGCTAAACAACTTGAATGAGGACACTATCTTGAAGCAGCTATACAAGAAGAACCAGAGAGCGTGGAGACGACACTTTTCTCTTTCAGCGGTCCTTTCAAATGTGGTCAAAAATACCTCTGGATCATCCTCTCCAGTCATTTTTGTCAATAAACGACTCACCCCAAAGGACGCGGTATTAGTGGGACGGCTTTCCTCACTGGTCTGCGGACGTTGCTGCATTACTGCTTCCATCTGTTGTTGTAGTCTCTGTCGTGGAGACGACACCGGAGAACAGAACAAGAGATTCCCGAAGTTGGAAGAAGACGACGATGAAGACCGGGACCCTGCTAGCGAAAGAGTTGGAAGAAGATAGCGGGGCACCCGGCAGAAAGACCCCCGAAGTTGGAAGAAGACGACGATGAAAACCGTGACCCCGCTAGCAAAAGAGCTGGAAGAAGATAGCGGGCGCCCGGCAGAAAGACCCCCGAAGTCGGAAGAAGACCCCCGGAGCTGCCTAATAAATTACTTTTAAAACCTGTGTTGTGTTTTTTATTGACTTTTTTTGCCACCAGGTGAATGGGTAGGGGTACGATGTACCCCATACTCATTCACATAGGGTGGGGGGCCGGGATCTGGGGGCCCCCCTTATTAAAGGAGGCTCCCGGATTCCGATAAGCCCCCCGCCCACAGACCCCGACAACCAACGGCCAGGGTTGTCGGGAAGAGGCCCTTGTCCCCATCAACATGGGGGCAGGTGCTTTGGGGTGGGGGAGCGCAGGGCGCCCCCTGCCCCAAAAGCACCCATCCCCCCATGTTGAGGGCATGCGGCCTGGTATGGTTCAGGAGGGGGGCGCGCTCGTTCACCCCCCTTTCCTGACCTGCCGGGCTGCGTGCTCGGATAAGGGTCTGGTATGGATTTTGGGGGGACCCCCACGCCATTTTAAAAAAAATTGTGGGGGGGCTCCCCTTTGAATCCATACTAGACCCAATGGCCTGGTATGGACCTGGGGGGGACCCAACGCTGTTTTTTTTCTAGATTTTTTTTTAGAGCCAGCAATGTTTATTTTTTTTACATTTCCTTTAACAACCAGCTATAAACAGGTTAAAAAAAACGCAAATCGCCTGCAAAATCGCGGTACTTGCGTTTTGGATGCGGGTCCATTGAATTCTATTACATCCAAAACACTGTTTTTGGCCTGGAAAAGAAATCTGCAGTTGCGTTTAACCTCGTTTTTCACAAAGCCAAAAAATGCCTTCAGACGCCAAAGATTTCCGCGGTACCAGCGTTTAGCCGCGTTTTCGTTTAGAAGCGTTTTTAAAGGGGGCGTGTCCGGACGTGAACCAGGGAGGACGTGTGGATACTGAGCTCTCCACAGGCAGTGTAAATCCACGGCCATCTCTGCCCTATCTCACCCCGGGGGGGCCCAATTTCAGTGCCATCAGCCCCTGGGCCTCGTCTCCTACGGCCCTGGCTGATTAGTGGAGGTTTTTGGCCGACTTTACCTGCTCTAGGCCTGAGAGTGTTCCCGCATTGCTGAGGCCCGCCGCCATCTTGGGGCCTACGGATCCGCGGGCACTCTTCCGCATCTACCCTGTGCAATCCGGGGGTAAAACGAGTGTCCCTCCGCCGGCCGACAGCTGCCTCACCCCTGGAAAACAACTAAGCATCGGAGGAGTCGCCCGGAGGACCCTGCTATCCACTTCCCTATACCGCGATCTGACGCCATCTTGCGGCCTGTCGACCTGCCTTCTTCCAACCCTGGACACAGTGAGTAGTGGGGTAGTATCTTGCCCCCTCCAATTGGGACACGCTAGGGTGAGACTGTATGCCCGGGGGGCCCTGTACGCTGGTCCTGGTGGGGAGATTTTGGCCTGAACGGAGCGGAACTCACCCGGGCGGCACACGCTATCAGGAAAGCCCCCGGCTCCGGCCTACTCACGGAGGTCGGAGGCCATATTGCTACTCCGGGTACACCTCATATTTACAGTGACACTACATCTGGGGCCCGGCACCTTCACTTCTGGGCCTGGGTTCTCCACTGGACATCTGTGGGTCTGTGGATCCCCCTTTCTACAGCCACTGCATTAGTCACTGCTGTACCTGACTGGTACACATGACAAATAGAATGATGGTCGTTCCAGCTGACACAGGGGATGCCATTTAAGTGAGTTCAGGATCCCGGCTGCTCTCCATGATCCCCGAGTTGTTACCTTAGCCATATTATAGCCCCGGGGATAAGCCTGTTTATTTTCTAAGCCCCTTGGGCATCACATGGGAAAAGTCGGCCAGCAGCAGCGATATTATAAGCCTTTATTTGGATCACGTGTAGAATCAGATATGGAACGCTATGTTACCAGGTCGCAATCTGCGACCTCGCACTCCCCCACAGTTCCGCACACTTCAATAGACCCAATACAGGGAACGGAGAATGCTGAGTACTCTCCATTAGCTCCCACCCAGGGTACAGATTCCACCTCATCCTCTCCTCAGGAGATACTTACCCCAGACATTCTGAATGCCAAGTTGGACGCTAAGCTACAGCTCCTGCTTCAACAAATCACGTGCAATGTCTCGGCAGAAGTGAGCAAGTTAGCTGCAGAACTGAGGGGGGAAATCAACCAAATTGGGGAACGTACGGACACTCTTGAAAATAAATTTGATGAGTTGATAAGCTATGTTCAGGCTGTTGAGGAGGACAATCATAACCTACATATTTCGGTTTCTCAACTGCAATTGCAGCAGGAGGACCTGGAGAACAGGGAAAGGAGGCAGAACCTGCGCTTCAGAGGTATCCCGGAAACGGTAGGAGACCCTGACTTACGCACCTATCTTCTTGGTCTTTTCAATACCCTGGCCCCCACAGTGGTGGATATAGACTGGCGCCTTGATAGGGCCCACCGATCCCTGGGCCCAAAACCTCCGGCTGGAGCTAGACCCAGGGATGTTATAGTCCGATTCCATTTTTTTGAAAGTAAGGAGGCTCTGACCCTGGCCACGCGCAATAAATCCCAACTTCAGTACAAAGGAGCAAAATTGCAGATCTTTAGCGACCTCTCTCCAATTACCCTTGCTAAACGTAGAAATCTACGCCCAATCACCTCCCATCTACAACATCATAAGATCCCCTACTACTGGGGTTTCCCTTTTCGCCTTATTGTATCCAGGGATGGTGTCCAGGTTACCCTGCGTGAACTGCAGGAAGGCGAAGCTTCCTGAAACATCTTGGCCTCCCCCCTTTGCCAGAAGATGATTTGATTCCTCCAGCTGCCCAGGTCCGTCAACATCCCGCCACTCCTAACCACATCTGGACCCCCGTGAGGGGCAAATCAAGGAAACAATTCTCAACACCCCAACGTCTGCGTGCCTCCAACCAAACTCCTTGATTCACCCATACGTTCCTCTCTGGATCCATAATTTCATGCTCTCTGCATCTCCGTTTCTCCTCGATTCTAAAACAGATATGAAGATTGTTGCTCTGGTTTACAAAAGTTTTCAGTCTACCCTGGTTCCTGTTCAGGGTAGAGTTCTTCTCCAACCCATGGGGTGAAAATCACTACAAATATTGTTGACAGTGTTTTCCTTCTTGGTCACCGTACCCTAATTGGCAGTTACTCCTGTTTATTTGCTGACTTTCTAACCCTCGTCAACAGGTCCTCTACTGTCAGACTTATTTTAAAGGTTACCGAGTTCATAAGGAGAGCAGCCGATCCTCCCCATCTCTCTTGCTAGAGTTTTCTGATGGAAGTTCGTGTATGTCCCTATTTGGCCTTGGCTTACTTCCAAGGTCCCCTGAGATGCAAGTGGCTCTCAGGCTTTCAAGAACTTAAGTTCTATTTTCTTTTTTTTTTTCTGTTGATTTTTATTTTTTTTATTTTTCTTATGTCCATGGTTATAAGTCAGCCTTGTAGGTTGAAAGTGCAATGTTTTTTTTTTCCTAACCGAATGTCATTTTCTTACAGGGTTTATCTGTTACTATTTGGGCCCCGAAGGGATGCCTTTGTCTGCAATGTTTATTCACATCATTGCTTTTACACGCATTTTTGCTTTTATGTCTCTGTTTCCTATATTTTGTTATTTTTTAGATTCAAAATTCTTACACAAGCCTGTTTGAATGTCTTACTATGGCTTTAAAGATCATGTCGTATAATGTGAAGGGTCTGGGTTCTATCCGCAAACGCTGGATGGCCCTGAAGGATTTCAGGGCCTCAGGCGCTGATGTGGTGATGATTCAGGAAACCCACTTCAGGGCTGGTGGTTCACTCAAATTTGCCTCGAAGTTCTTCCCCACCTCCTTCCTTGCCTCTGATTCCACGGGCAAGGCGGGAGTGGCGATTTTGATCAAGAAATCCTGTCCTATCAAGGTTAAAAGCTCACATGCTGATCCACATGGGAGATTCCTCATATTGGAATGTGAATATGTGAATACTTCTTTCTCTCTTGTGAATCTCTATGCCCCCAATACAGGTCAGATTGACTTTCTCAACAAACTTTTTGACTCCCCTCAATTTCGTTCTCAACCTTTTCAGATTATTGGTGGGGATTTTAACCAGGTCATGTCACCCACTAGAGATAGACAGTCTCTCCTTAGTTCTACACCTTCAAAACAGGTTATATTGCATGCCAATTCCTTCCGCAAATGTATTAGGTCCCGTCAATTTTTCGACACATGGAGGATCAGGCACCCTTCTGCTAAGCAGTTTACATTTTATTCCCCAGCTCATAGAATGTATTCACGCCTTGACCATTTTTTTATCACAGCCCCACTCATTCCTTATGTGATAGAGTCGGACATATTGCCTATCACATGGTCAGATCACGCTCCCATTGTGATAGACCTCATGCTTTCTCAGGCCTATACCAAATCCTGTCACTGGCGTCTGAATGACCATCTCCTACAGTCCGAAGTCTCACGTTCTACCCTAGCCAAAAGCTTGGAGGAATTTTTCCAGCTTAACATGGGCTCAGTTTCCGAGTTTTCCACACTGTGGGAGGCACATAAGGCAGTTTTCCGAGGTGTTTGCATAGCTGAAGGCGCTCGGTTAAAAAAGGATAGAAATGGCCTACTGCAGTCCCTTACATCTGCTCTGGTAACTGCGGAGCGGAGACTGCTGTGTGGTCCCACAGTGTTGAAACTCCAAAACGTAATTTCCCTTAGGGAACAAATAAAGTCTTTACAGCTCGACAGGGCGTCTAAATCCCTACTATGGACAAAACAAAAATTCTATGAATTTTCGAATAAGCCCCATAGGATGCTGGTTCATAAATTACGACCACGCCCATTCAATTCCTTTCCCGATTTTCTTACGAAGGCCGACGGCTCTAGAGCATACTGCCCCCGCGAAATGTCAAATATTTTTGGCAAATTCTACCACAGATTGTATAATTGCCTGACTCCACAGAACCACTTTAACTTTACTCAGGAAAAATTTGAGACTTTCTTCTCTAACATAAACCTTCCAAGACTATCCTCAGTGGATTTGGCCAGTTTGAATGTGGCTATATCGGCTGAGGAGTTGTTGGCTATAATCAAAGAGCTACCTCTTCACAAATCGCCTGGCCCTGATGGTTTGTCCTACTTTTACTATAAAACTTTTTTCAACATTTTGTCTCCTCATATGCTGACTTTATACGACTCACTGCTTAAGGGCACATCTCCACATCCACACTTCTCCCACTCTTACATCTCAGTCATCCCAAAGCCTGGTAAAGACCCCTCGATCCCAGATAATTATAGGCCCATAGCCCTTTTGAATTCAGACTTTAAAATTTTCACCAAAATTCTTGCATCCAGATTGTCTAAGCTCATTCCTAAACTGATCCATAGAGACCAGGTGGGCTTTGTCCCTGGCAGGCATGTGGGGGACAACACCCGCCGTACAATAGATCTGATAGATCTTTTGGATAGGTCATCCCGTTCGGCGCTAATTTTGAGTCTAGATGCCCAAAAGGCTTTTGATAGGCTGAGTTGGCCTTATATGTTCGCTGTCCTCAAAACGTTTGGATTCACTGGTCCCTTTTTAAAAGCCCTAGAGGCCCTGTACTCCACAGTCACAGCCCAGGTTCAGATGTCTTCTTTCCTGTCGCCTGCCTTCCCCATGACAAACGGAACTCGGCAGGGGTGTCCTATATCACCGTTACTTTTCATTTTATGTCTGGAGCCCCTGGCCGAGTCCATCCGCACCCATCCAGATATCAATGGGGTGGTGATGCGGCAGGGAGAATATAAACTGTCGCTCTTTGCGGATGACATTCTGCTCACTGTAACTAATCCGTTGATATCGCTTCCTTCGTTACATAAATTACTAGCCTCCTTTGGTGCCATCTCCGGTTACAAGGTTAACACTTCCAAAACTGAAGCACTCCCTATACACATTCCAGCATTATTGTTATCTCAGCTTAAAGGGTCATATCCTTATGAATGGTGCACCACCTCCATTAAATACTTGGGTGTCCTTCTTACCCCCTCTTACTCTTCTCTCTATCAAGCCAACTTCCCCCCTCTCGTCTTAGACATTAACAAATCCCTGATGGCTTGGACAAAATATCCCCTGTCTCTGTTGGGTAGGATTAACGTCCTAAAAATGTCTATATTACCCAGACTACTTTATCACTTTGAAACATTACCAGTTGCCCTGCCTTCCTCTCAACTAAAAGCGATTCAGAGGAATTTTCTAAAATTCATATGGGGCGATAGGGCACATCATATAGCTTATTCAGTGGTATTCGCCCCAAGGTCCAGGGGGGGATTGGGTGCCCCGGACATTTTTCAATACTACCACGCCTCACACTTGAGGGCTATTGTTTCGTGGTCCTCCCTACATGCACCAAATCAATGGTCTGCCATTGAAAAGGGGGTACTATACCCGGTCCACCCATGTTCCTTGGTCTGGGACAATGTCCCATCCTTGGATTCCATTTTCAAACGCCAATGTACTGCCCCGATGGCTTTCACCTTAACCATTTGGCATAAATGCCTTAAGACTCATCACCTTGCTTCAACATGCTCTCCCCTTGTAAATGTATTGTTTAATCCAAATTTACCAGACAGTCTGTCCCTGGGCAGGGTTTTCTCATGGCTTGATGCCCCCCTCTTTCAACTCCGGAATTTGGTACATCCTATCACGCGACATCTGCATACTTTTGAAACTCTGAGTAAGAAGTTTAATATACCCACCCAACTTTTCCATTTCTACCTGCAGGTTAGACATTTTTTCCACTCCAAGTCCCCAACTCTGATTCTTGACAAACCGACTACCTTTGAATACATATGCGCTCAGGGTCCATACCAACTACATTTAATATCTTCTATACACCGTCTCCTTCATGAGTCTACTCCACTGGCTGAGACAACCCACCAATACATGAAAAGATGGTCTCTTTTGTTGGATAGACCTATTACGGTCCAGATGTGGGATAGGATATGGTCCTCTACATTCAAATCTTCTCAATGTGTGTCCCAAAGGGAAACGTCTATTAAGATTCTTATGTTTTGGTATAGAACGCCTAATGTAATTCACAAATATGATCCCTCAGTCTCGCCGCCTTGTTGGCGATGCGGGACTGATACGGGTTCCCTATTCCATATCTTTTGGCAGTGTTCTATGATCCAACCCTTTTGGCATGATGTGCGGCTGCTGATACAGAGGGTGGTGGGTGTGTCCCTACCGCTCGATCCCTTAAATTACTTATTGGGTCTCCCCTTTTCGGGCATACCCAAGAAGGTAAATCGGCTTGTCTCCTACATTTTACTAGCTGCCAAAAGGCTTATCCCATTATGTTGGCTATCTAATATGCCTCCTCCATGGCCTAGGTTTCTCCATCTAGTGGCTGAAATTCGGAGGATGGAATACCTAACGGCCTCTGTGCATGATAAAATTCCCCAATTTGATAAAGTGTGGGAACCCTGGGATCGATCGGATTATGGGACCCTCGCACCACCTGCTACACCTTGACATATACTAGCTTGATATTTACTAGCTTCGCATTTCTTGCTACCTTCCATATACGTACTTCATAGATACCCTTGTCTTTGATGCCTAAGGTTACATTTTGGTTATTAATCCCTATTGTAAACCTATAAGTTGTTGTTTATATATTTTTGATCTGGTGTACCGAGCACGCCTGTGCTCTGTACTTATGGGCATTGCTTGACGAATTCCTCCTACTTTTAATTTTCTTTTTCTTTTTCTTTCTTTGATATCATTCTGTGTTTGATATCTGTATATTGTGCTTAATGTAACAATATCTTGTTTGTTCTTTAAAACCCAATAAAAATTACAATTAAAAAAAAAGAAGCGTTTTTAAAGGTGACCTCTTTTTTTACATTGATAAACTCAAAAATTATGGCAAATGAGGAAAAACCATAAAATATATATATATATATATATATATATATATATATATAAAAAATGTAATTGCTTCCATTGCATTGTGGACAATCCACAACTTGTGACAGGTGACGTGGCAAGTGGACAATCCACAACTTGTGGCAAGTGATGTGGCAAGTGACACGCTAAATACAAGTACACTGCTGATCTCTCAGCTGCTGCTACTCACTCTGGTCTCACAAAATAGCTGAAATGGTTAATAATACTGTTTTTGGAGCTTAGGGCGGCTCCTTATGATGTTTCCTAACTAAACGCATATAGACGCAAATGTGGTAAAACGCGGCATGCAAACGCGACAAAGCGCGCCTTTCTAAACGCCGTTTTCAACCTTAGTTCTGAAGAATTTGCACCAGCATCCCGTGTACATCGGGCCTAAAAATGCCTATGCCATTTACAGCTCAAAAACGCCATGGTGGCCATGAGGCCATAGGCTAACATGGAGAGCCGTTTTTAAGCTGCAAAAAACGCTCCAACAAGCGGCTGGAAAAAAATCTGTGTGCATGTAGCCTTATATTAACCACTTGCTTACTGGACACTTAAACCCCCTTCCTGCCCAGACCAATTTTCAAATTTCAGCGCTGATGCACTTTGAATGACAATTACACGCTCATACAACACTGTAACCCAATGAAAATGTATTATTTTTTGCACATTTTCAAACGCCTTTTTTTTGGGAAAAAAAAATGGTTTCATGAATTTAAAAAAATTACAAAACAGTAAAGTTAGCCCAATTTTTTTGTATAATGTGAAAGATGTTGTTATGCTGAGTAAATAGATACCTAACATGTCACGCTTAAAAATTGCGCACACTCATGGAATGACACCAAACTTCAGTACTTAAAAATCTCCCTAGGCGATGCTTTAAATTTTTTTACACATTACCATTTTTGCATTACAGAGGAGGTCTAGTGCTAGAATTCGTGCACTCGTTCTAACGCACACAGCAATACGTCACATGTGTGATTTGAACGGTGTTTACATATGTGGGCGGCACTTACGTGTGTGCTCGCTTCTGAGCGCGAGCTACCGGGACATGGGCATTTTTTTTTTATTATTATTATTATTATTATTATTTTTCCCTTTTTTTTTATTTTTTTTTACTCTTTTTTTTAACTTTTTTTTTTTTTTTGATCACTTTTATTCCTATTACAAGGAATGTAAACATCCCTTGTAATAGGAATCTATTGTGACAGGTCCTCTTTTTGGAGAGATGCGGGGTCAATAAGACCCCACATCTCTCCTCCAGGCTGGAAAGCATGAGATCGGTCAAAAAAATTCACCGATCTCATGCTGACAGCTGAGATCACGGCTTTGTTTACATACGGGAACCCGGCGTGATGTCATAATGTCGCGCCCGGGCCTCCGACGGTCAAAGAGATGACTGGTGACCATCTGGTCACCAGTCATCTCTATGCTTCCCATCCGGCGCCGGCCAATTCGTTCTCCGAGCCCCAGATGGCACGGGAGAGCCCGGAGAAGCACCGAATGGCGGCGGGAGGGGGGGGACGTCCCCTCCTGCCACCTATAAGAACGATCAAGCGGCGGAACTGCCGCTATGATCATTTTTATCGTGCACAGAATCGCCGGCTGAAAAGAATGATATCTGAATGATGCCTGCAACTGCACCCAACATTCAGATGTCACCGCACAAAGCCAAGGACGTCATTTGACGGTGGGCGGTAGGGAAGTGGTTAATATTTCGAAAATTTAGAAAAAAGGTAATTTTTCTCCTTCATTGATGTACACTGATGGGCTGCACTGATGGGCACCGATAAGGTGTCAAGGGTGGGCACTGAGAGGTGGCATTGCTAGTTGGCACTGGTGGGAATTGAGAAGTGGCACTGCTAGGTGGCAATGATAGTTGGCAGTGATGGGCACTGATAGGCAGCACTGCTAGGTGCCACTGATTGGCACCAGTGGTGGGCATTGATAGGTGGCACTGGCAGGGGCTACTGATTGTCACAGATGACGCAGAATTGCCTCTTCCTCTTCGGGCCCGATGTCCCTTGCACATAAGCCAGTGATTGCCGGGGGCGTGGCTTGCGCGTGCACGGAGATGGCCGCTTAAGCAGTGAGCTCCGCCATCCAGACCGGACAATCAGCGACTATCGAGCACTGACTACCGTCTACTCTGCCCCACAGCACAGCGATCGTACCTGCCAGGCTGCGCCGTCATGTTGTCCTGCAAACGCATCCAGGATAGAGGCTTAAAACGCCTGGAATCCTTCTCCTTCCAGCCCCGCCGCCGAAACAAAGATGGCGGCGCCGGACCCTCAGCGCACCACTCTCTGCAGTTCTCGGACCCCCCGGGGGTCCATCCACAGAACATACCAGCTGGAAATCATTCCTCCCTCCCTTTGGATACCTCTCCTGCAACCCCGGTGTCCCAGAGCCCGGCAAAATCGAGGATGCGGATGGATCTCTCGGACCAGGCCTCAATCACAGTGAGTACAGGCCTGCATAATAACTCTGCTGTTTCATCATTACAATCCTCCATAGCACAATTCCCAACATCAGGACAACCGGTGCTAGACACCACTATGAAAGACATGCTCCTATCGCTGCAGTCTTCTCTCATGTCCAACTTCTCATCCCTGATTAATACTCTCACTAGAAATGAAACACATGGACAATAGGGTGCAATGTGTGGAAAACAAAATGGAGGAATGTACTGACACTGTTAATGAATTAGTGGATGCATACAATGATCAGAAAGAGGAATCTCTCTGGATCAAAGCGAAATTAGCGGACCTCGAGGACCGTTCCAGACGCAATAACCGTAAAATACGCAGAATCCCTGAGTCCGTTCAACCTACAGAATTGCGCAATTATGCCACCGCTATGTTTTCCAGCATGCTCCCGGAACTCTCCCAGATTGAGCTTACGATTGATCGTATACACAGGCTGCCTAAACCACGCCACCTGGAAGCAGAGGTACCCCGAGATGTACTTCTGCGAGTACATTTTTTCCAAGCGAAAGAACAGATACTTATGAAAGCTAGAGAACTGTCACCACTCCCTGCACCATACTCTGATATACAACTGTTTGCAGACCTATCTCAACATACACTCCAAATGCATCGGCAACTTAAAACTATCACTAAGGCGATGAACAATCACAAAATTATATACAAATGGCACCACCCAGCGACCATCTTGGTCAATTACAACGGCATTCCTCACACCATCTCCACCCTGGAAGGGGGCTTGAAACTACTTAAAACATGGGGAATCCTACCAGATCCTCCCCTCAACCAAACTGACAATGACGGTACACCAAACCCGTTCACCTTTGGACGTAACAGGGAGAACCGCAGAAACAACCAACGTTGATCTACTAGCTCAAATTGCATCATTATGCGACTACCTAAGTCCGGTCTGGTCGCGTGCTTAACACCAGCTTACTGAACTTACCCCCATTAGTTGTCAGTTGCTCTGAGGAGCTGGTTCATGCTGACACACCTGTGAGCTTAGTTTGTTCACTTAGTCTTTACTAAAAAGCGGGGTCTATTTTTATTTTTATTTTTTTTCTTCTTGACCCTGTTTTTTTTGTTGTTGTTTTTCTTTCTTTTTGATTGCGCTTCTGCAAGTGCCTTCACCTGCTTCAGACATCTACAGTTCGTTCACACATAAAGTTTGTTGATCTTCAAATCTAACTTGTTTTATACCTCTATAGATCCAAGGACTGTATTTACTGCTTCCTTCTCAAATCTCCAACAGAAGTATTCTCGCCCACATCGACTGGTGGATTGAATATTCCTCCTTCATTCTTCCACAACTGTAAGTAGTTGCTTCACGGACTCACCACACCTCCATGGGGATCACTATCCTATCACTCAATGCGAATGGACTAAACCACCCAGCAAAAAGGTCCTCCCTATGGAAATCAGCCATTACCCAGAACTGTGACATTCTTTGCGTACAGGAGATGCACTTTGCTGTGACTTCCTCTCCTGCCTGCCAACACAAACAATTCCCCCATGTGTTTCGCTCCTCCTTTGGTAAAAAACAACGCAGAGTAATGATAGCAATCAGAAACACTGTTGTTTTCACCCTGCAGAACTGTGTCACTGGCCCGGAAGGGCGATATATTATCCTAATTTGCACAATCAACAATATCTCCTTTACCCTGGTCTCCATTTATGCCCCAAACCATGGCCAAATGACTTTTCTCAGGAAGACACTACGGGCTGTCCGTAAGATCCAACAAGGACATTTGCTCATTTGTGGGGACTTTAATATGGTCCCGAACAACTCAATAGACTCCACTGCGGGGTCTCACAGAAATACCTCTCCTTTAGATCCGTTTATTAGTTCCAATGATCTATTTGACGTGTGGAGGTGTTGTCATGCGAGCGAGAGGGATTTCACGTTCCTTTCGCCGTGTCACAATACCTACTCACGGATTGATTTATTCCTAACTGACAGTCGGTTACTGCATAAAATTTCAAACTCTACCATTCATACCACCACCTGGTCAGATCATGCCCCCATTAGCATTACCATATCTGACGACTCTTGTCAACCCAATAACTTTATTTGGAGAGTCAATAACTATCTCCTAACTACACCACACTATTCTACCCATATTGAGCGCCAATTGGAAGAGTACTTTTCAATCAATCAGGCATCGGTATCTGACCCGCTGGTGGTATGGAACGCACACAAGGCAGTCATGCGAGGAGTGTTCATCCAAATGGGAGCTAGAGCCAAAAAAAAAAAGGACCCAACGGTTAGATGAACTCACAGCTGAGATAGCCAAATCCGAATCACTGAATAAATCCAACCCATCACCACTTCTCCAATCTAAAATATTCACCCTTCGCCACGAGCTAAGGGCCCTTCTACTTGAAAAATGTGCTAAATCATACAGAATTCTCAAAACCACCTCATACACTACAGGGAACAAGGCAGGAAAGGCAATGTCCCTTTGAGTTAAGGGTCATAGAACCAAAACAAAAATCCCGTACATACATCACCCTCACACGAACGAAAAACTTCTTAAACCCCAAGACATAGCGAACTCCTTTAGTACCTACTATGAGGATCTATACAACCTCAAGGATGATACCTCCACTACCCAACCCTCCCAGGCAGGGATTAAATCCTTCCTGGGAGGTTTGAATCTCCCGACTGTGTCCCCCGAACAACTTGAGAACTTAAATACTCCCTTCACAGCTGAGGAAATACTTGCAATAATAAATAATCTGCCTAACTCCAAATCCCCTGGCCCTGACGGCTTCAATGGGGAATATTATAAGAAGTTCAAGCATGTATTAGCTCCCAATCTGTGCCAACTGTTCAACCTAACAGCAACTTCAGCCTCTTTCCCTACTGAAATGCTCAATGCCATGATTATAACCCTCCCTAAACCTGGCAAAGATCCCACATCTCCACAAAACTTCCGACCCATTTCACTGCTCAACCTTGATGTAAAAATTTACGCCAAATTGATAGCCAACAGACTAGAAGACATACTCCCTTCCCTTATATCAATAGACCAATCAGGATTCACTAAAGGACGCCAAGCGTCGGACGCCACTAGAAGGATAATCAATATCATAAATCATGTAGAAACGCAAAAAATCCCGGCCCTTCTATTATCACTAGATGCCGAAAAGGCCTTCGATAGGGTCCACTGGGGATATATATCAGAGGTTCTATACAAGTTCGGTATTACGGGTACGATACACAATGCCATAATGGCCCTATACTCCAATCCTTCAGGCCAAAGTATTTTCTGCAGACACCCTTTCCTCTCTATTCCAAATTACCAATGGCACAAGACAAGGCTGCCCACTCTCACCCATTATATTCAACCTAGTCATGGAACCCCTTGCCGAACAAATCAGAAATAACAGCGAAATCTCAGGTATACCCATTGCTGGTTTAGACCATAAGATAAGTTTGTTTGCAGACGACGTGATCCTCATGATCACAGACCCTGACAGATCCCTTCCTGAGGTCCAGAGGACGCTAGCCTGGTTTAGTGAAGTATCATACTACAAAGTCAATGAAACTAAATCATATGTGCTCAACTTAGGTCTGGACACGCCCACAGAAAACCAACTCAAAATGAAATTTCCATACACTTGGGCTAAAAATAGCATAACTTACTTGGGCATCCAGCTGACTACTACAACAAAAGCACTATTTGCTTCTAACTATTTACCAATCAGATCCACTCTTCAAGCGGATCTCACCAGGCTGGCGTCCTTTGAATTCTCGTGGATGGGTCGATTGGCAGCATTTAAAATGTTCCATCTTCCCCAAATCTTGTACCTCTTTAGAACTATACCAATTCCTATACCTCTTTACTACTTCAAATCATTGCAATCGATCCTGACTAAATTTCTTTGGAAAGGCAAAAAAGCTAGATGCAGCCATGCTCAACTAATCAAACATCGCTTAGCAGGAGGGACTGGTTCTGTTGACTTTCAGGATTACTACATGGCATCTATACTCACACAAGCTAAGGAATGGTTTCTAGAATCCCCCCCAACCACGTTGTGGGGGAGGATAGAGGCATCTATGATACCAGGGGGCAATTTAGCTTCTTGGCTATTCATCTCACCACTAAGGACAAGGACCCACATCCACGTCTCACCGACCATGAAGGCGACTAGCAAAGTTTGGTCCAGATTCACACAGCTCTCAGCACTCTACCCCAATCAAACGACCATCCCCGACACCATAGACTCCCTGACCCACATACTAGAAACAGCCTCCTACACACATTGGAAACACAAGGGCATTATATATATCTCAGATCTACTGGATAATAATCGCATCAAATCCTTTACCAAACTTCAGGAAGAATACCAACTCTCGCACTCTGATTGGTTCTTATACGCACGCACCCATCATTGCCTCACTTCACTTAAAACATGGGCATGGAAAATACCCCAAATAGCGTGGATTTTTTTTAGATCCCCTGCACATCATCGGAGGGGAATTTCTCGGTTCTATTCTTTACTACAACAAAAAAACACCTTCACTACTTCCACAGCACTATTACGCTGGGAAAACGATTTAGGACAACAATTCACAATTCTACAATGGGAAACAGCGTGCAAATCCACATACAAAGCTACTTGCTGCTCAACATTGTGGGAACTTGCGTTTAAACTGACGTACCGTTGGTACTTGACTCCTGACAGATTATCCAAATTTAACTCATCACTCCCTAGCACATGTTGGAGGAACTGCGGACAAAAAAGGTGATCTATTGCATACATTTTGGAAATGTTCCAAAATCAAACATTATTGGTACTCCGTTTTCCAATTAATCTTTGAGGTCACTCGTCTGTCAATCATAGCCTCACCATCCTTAGCCCTACTATCCCTGGAAATAGAAAAAATCCCCAATCCATCAAAACACATTATAATACACATACTACTAGCAGCTCGCCTTAGTATAACCCGTAAGTGGAAAGATCCAATTCCCCCTACGATTAAAGATGTAGTTCAAACCACTCATGAACACTTTACACACGAAACTTCCCTAGCACTAAAGCAGAATAGTAAAATGAAGATTGCCCAACTATGGGAACTGTGGAAAGAATGGATTAAATCTCCCGGTCTCACAACAGCGTTCACTCTTTAACTTTGTTTGATAACTTGTCTGTTAATATGTGGGTACAGAGGGCACTTGACGAGGGGGGGGAAGGGGGTGCTTAAGTGGGGTCTCCCCTCTCCCCTCTCCACCCTAACCTACATGAATAGCTTTACCTGTCCTCTGTACCAACCACCACCTTGGTTCTATACACATAATACTTATGTAACGACAGACAGCATATTATTGATTGTATTCTTTTTGTTCAATCCAAATCTTATGTGGACGGACATGTTACATATGTAGGCACTTTCTTATATTCTTATATTTTTTGTTTATGACTCTGTAACATTTGAAATACGCCAATAAAAATCTATTGAGGAAAAAAAAAAAGCCAGTGATTGCCTTTTTTTATCCTCACGCTGTCAGCACAAGGAGAAAGCAAAAACCATTACCCAGCTTTTGTTTACATCACGTGATCAGCTGTCATTGGCTGACAGCTGATCATATGGTAAGGGTCAGGGATCGGCCCCTTACTCGGATCTGTCATAACCCGAGTCTCAGTGACCATAGCGCGCATGCGCATGCGAAGGGGGGATGTCTATTGACGGACTCCCGGCAATTGAGGACCGTGCTGTGACCGTCGATCAGTTATAGCCCTGATCTCAAGTGATTAAAGAGGGTCTAAATGGGTCATTGACATGCATCACAATTTAACTTAGGAATGTGTCTTTGCAAAGTTAAACTAAATGAAATCCTTTCTTATTTTTGCTTGGGGATAGAGTGCAGAGGGATTAGAAGTCTAAACAGTTTTTGGGGATGTCTGCACCCCTGATAGGGTAAAGACAACTCCCAAATTTGGCCACTTTATCCTTCCAAATAATTCACTTCCTGTCACATAGCCACACAGGAAGTGAGGGTAAATCCCTACCAATGTCTTTCCTTGGGGACACACAGGTCAATCTAAATACTTTCCCCATTATGTGCATTGCACTCCAGCATTTTGTGGGGTACACCCCAAATTATTAGGTATTTTGGACTTTGGGGTTTATTTACTAAAGGCAAATCCACTTTGCACTACAAGTGCACTTGCTGGATATCCGAGGGGGACATACAAGCAAACAAAAAAAGACCATCTTTGCTTTTACATGATTGGATGTTACAATCATCAGTGCTTTCCCTCAGATTTTCAGCAGCTACACTTTTACTGCAGAGTGGATTTGTCTTTACTAAACCCCAAACTACCCAATGATTTGGGGTGTACACAACAAAGTGCTTGAGTGCAATTTGCTTAATGGGGACACTAGTTAGATTGATCTGTGTGTCCCCAAGAAAGACATTGGTAGGGTTTTACCTTCACTCCCTGTTTAGCTGTGTGACAGGAAGTGAAGCCAATTTTACTAAAAGGGACACAAAGCCCAACCTAAAAAAAAAAACAATCAGGGGTTCTAACACTTACTTGGTTTCCCTCAAAATGTCCACAATTAGAATCGTATTGCCTTGAGCTAGTTTTAAGTGCAGTGCTCTAAATCAGTGCTTCTCAAGTACCCCCAACAGGCCATGTTTGCAGGTTTTCCTTCATCTTGCACATGTGCTTTAAATCACAGTCAATGGTTTGGTATTTTGGACAGCAATTCTCGATAAGATAAATTCACAAAACATGTAAGCAGAAGAAGGAAAAAAATAATAATAAAAAAAACAAAATTAATAATGTGTGAAAAAGGAAAGAAGATAGAAACCCTAGTAAAAGAAACCAAATAATCGGGGGGAGGGGGAGGGAGGGGGAAAAAGGCTCAATAGAAAGGAAAATATGTTAATTATACAAATGCGTGCTATTACTATTATCTTGTCAAAAAAAAAAGAAAAAAAAACATGTCCTGTTGGGGGTACTTGAGGACTGAGGCTGAGAACCACTGCAGTAAAAAGGAAAATTGAATACTTACCGCTCTGTATTTTTCATTTCCTGGTGACTATCCATGGCAGCACACAATACATGCATATGCTAGCATGAAGGCACCAGGGTAGACAAATCACACCTGTTTTGTTTTGACATGCCAATCAGCTGTCACATTTGTTGCATAGAAAACAAAAAAGAAACATCAAAACTTTGCATCAAATTTTATTGGTCAACAAAACAAAGGGAAGCCAAAATAAAAAACATGGTCAATTTGAAACATTAGTCACAACATCTTGAGAAAGATTTAGCAAAATAATGCAGCACAGACAATTAAATCAAAGTGAACAAACAACACACATTAACAACATCAAAATTATTTCAGGGGAACATTTCCCCCCCACAAAAAAATACAATCAACAAAAGTAAAACAAACATCTGTTTTGCAAAGACATAACAAACTCGATAAGGACACGAAAATGTACTTTTTGCCGGGCACGCACACACACACTTGCCTCTTTGCAGGGCAAGGGAGAGGATGCTATCTGCGAGCTTTATATAACATAGGTTTGTAAGCTAATGAGGCAATTGAAAACACATGCACAGTCCATGAAACACCCAAAATGCAAGTTCACCCAATATAGAGACTGAACTTCAAAGTGGGTACACCTGTTAAGGATGTCCTTCAATTACTAACCCATAAAAACACTCTCTGAGCATGCCCAGAAATATTCAGGTGCTGTTCACACACAAGAAGCACCAAAAAAAAAAAGAAGTCCCTGGGCATGCTCAGACACAAATGCAGCTAGCAGAAAATAAGCCCCCCCCTGTCCAAAATTAAGCACATCATCCAGCATGCTACAAAATTAGAGATGGGACAAACACCCCCCCCCCCTACCAACAAATACCATTAGTCCCCACTTGGCTAGCTTTTCTTCTAGTTATTGGCCTTAAAATGGGGGCCCAGGTCCCACCCTAAGGGACATATATCAATGTCACCAATTTGGACAACACCAAAAACAAAACAAGGAGAAGTGCCTATAAATATGCCAAATTGCTTAAGGGCCATTTCACACCACATGCAGTCCATTGAGTTTTTTATGCATCAAAAATGCATGGAAAGTTGGTTATATGGTTCTAAATGGCAGTGTTTGTTCCAGTGCGTTCCAGTTCCACAAAAAAAGTAGGACATGCTGCATTTTACCTGCACTGGACTGTACTGGAACGCAGCAAAACGCATCAAAAACACACGGGAACGCACCAGAACACACCTAAATGCACCAAAAACGCACTGGAACACACTTGTCCTTATCTATGGTTAATAAAAAAGAGGGGTGAAAAAAAAGCACTGGATTGCATCAAAAACGTACCAAAAATGCACTGGAACGCATCAAAAATGCACATGCAAACAAGCACCTGGAACGCATCCGGATTGCGTTTCTATGGTGTGAACTGGCCCTAGTTCACACCATAGAAACACAGTCTGGATGCGTTCCAGGTGCTTTTCTGCATGTGCGTTTTTGACACGTTCCAGTGCATTTTTGATGCGTTTTTGATGCAGTCCCGTGGTTTTGCCCCCCTCTTTTCACTTAGGACAAGTGTGTTGCAGTGCGTCTTTGGTGCAATTAGGTGCATTCCGGTGCATTCCAGTGCGTTTTTGGTACGTTCCGTAGCGTTTTTGATGTGGTTTACTGTGGTCCAGTACAGTTCTGTACATAAAAAATGCAGCATGACCAATTTTTTTTTTCCTTTCTGAAACACACTGGAATGGACTGCAGTGGTGTGAACTATGCCATTGGCATTAATGTGATCAACTTTCTTTGCGTTTTTCATGCATCAAAAAAACGCACTGCACTGCATCCGGTGTGAACTGGCCCTAAATATCATATCTGGGGGGTGTCTATAGTATGCCTGTAAAGTAGCGCATGTTTATAACAGTTCGAGAGCAAAATGACATTTCTAAAGTAAAATAATAGTAATTTAAAAGTACTCGCTGCTGTAATGAATTGCTGGTTCCCATCAATACAGATAAAAGTCATTAAAAGTCTTTGAAAAAAAAATGCATGGGGGTTCCTCCAAATTCCATTACCAGGCCCTTCAGGTCTGGTATGGATATTAAGGGGAACTCCGCGCCAAATTAAAAAAAGAAATGGCGTGGGGGTTCCCCACAAAATACGTACCAGGCCCTTCAGGTCTGGTATGGATTTTAAGGGGACCCCCGTGCCAAACTTAAAAAGAAATGCCGTGGGGGTCCCCCTAAAAATCCACACTAGACCCTTATCCGACCACGCAACCTGGCAGGCCGCAGGAAAAGAGGGGGGACGAGAGCGCCCCACCACTCCCTCCAGAACCGTACCAGGCCACATGCCCTCAACATGGGGAGGATGCTTTGGGGGTCTGTGACCCCAAAGCACCATGTTCCCATGTTGATGGGGACAAGGGCCTTATCCCCACAACCCTTGCCGGCGGTTGCGGGGGTCTGTGGGCGGGGGGCTTATCAGAATCTGGAAGACCCCTCTAACAAAGGGGACCCCCAGATCCCACCCCCCCTGTGTGAAATGGTAATGGGGTACAAATGTACCCCTACCATTTCACAAAAAAAAGTGTCAAAAATGTTAAAAATGACAATAGCCGGTTTTTGACAATTCCTTTATTAATGTCTTCTCCTTTCTTCCATCTTCTTCCTTCTTCTTCTTCTACCTTCTTCTTCCAGCTTCTTCTTTTCTCCATTCAGGTTTCTTCCTCCATCCTGTTCTTCATCTTCCTCTTCATCTTCATCTTCCTTCTTCCTTCGGTGTTCTCGTCCGCATCTTGCTCCGCTGATGCTTTAGTTCTTCAGTTCTCCTCTGGGTCCGCTGTCTTCCGGTGACCCCGCCCCCCTCTGAAGCACGTGGATTTCACTGGGACTTTCCCCGTGGTGTCAGATGGGGGCGGACCCAGAGGAGAACTGATGAACTGAAGCGTCACACAACGGGAACCTCCGAATTCAAGCAGAGCGGCCGGAGAAAGAAGAAGGGAACGAGAAGCCGGAGCAAGATGCGGACAAGAACACCGAAAGAAGAAGGAAGATGAAGAGGAAGATGAAGAGGAAGATGAAGAGCAAGATGGAGGAAGAAACCCGAATGGAGAAAAGAAGAAGATGGAAGAAGATGGAAGAAAGGAGAAGACATTAATAAAGGAATTGTCAAAAACCGGCTATTGTCATTTTTAACATTTTTGACCCTTTCTTTGTGAAATGGTAGGGGTACATTTGTACCCCATTACCATTTCACACGGGGGGGGGCGGGATCTGGGGGTCCCCTTTGTTAAAGGGGTCTTCCAGATTCCGATAAGCCCCCCAACCACAGACCCCCACAACCACCGGGCAAGGGTTGTGGGGATGAGGCCCTTGTCCCCAATCAACCATTTTAAGTTTGGTGTGGGGGTTCCCCTTAAAATCCTTACTAGACCTGAAGGGCCTGGTACGGATTTTGAGGGGGACCCGCACGTAATTTTTTTTTTTTAAATTGGCGCGGAGTTACCCTTAATATCCATACCAGACCTGAAGGGCCTGGTAATGGAATTGGGGGGGACCCCACGCTTTTTTTTTTTTTTTTTTTTATCAATGACTTTTCTCTATATTGACGGGAGCCGACAATTCATTACAGCCGCGAGTGCTTTTAAATGCCTTTTTTTTCCGTTTAGAAATGTCATTTTGCTGGCACACTGTTATATAACGGCAAGTTCAGAGCTGCGCCTGTTCAACTTATGCAAATTGATTTACGTGACTTGACATTTATGAAGATTTTGCCGGCGCAGTGTCCCGGCGCGTTTGAACAAGTGAAATTCCTGCGCTGAGCACAAAAAAAAACCCTTGCAGTTCTAAACGTACTTGCCGGCTCAGCGGGCTGGTTCAGAAAAAGTTACTTTCTCACTCTATTTTGGGCATATTTTTTACTTGGGCAGGTGTCACTACACTTCCTCACATCACCCCATGTCACCCCTATTATATTGGCACTTCCAGCTTCTTTATATTTTTATTTTAAGATGCCGTGCGCCAGGTCCATAGTGGCGCACTGAGCGCCTCCTCCCGTGTGCTGAGAACACTATAGTAAATGGGGAATAGCGCTGCGCTACCGGCGCAAATGTTTTGTAAATACCAAAACAGCCATTGCGCACGCAGATGCGCCGATACTCATGGCGCAAACGTTTCGTAAATCAGCCCCAATGTGTTGTGCTGAGATATATCTGGTATATCTCCTTGGAAGTGATTCAAAAGAAAAATGTTTCTAGGTTAATGTCACCTTGGAATTTAAGGTTAAGTGTGTGGTAAGACTGGAGTCTAAAGTAAAAAGGAATGAGTGAAAGAAAGAAAAGGACAATTAGGGTTCAGCCCATTTGGAGTCCAAAATAAGAGCATACAAACCAAAGGAATGAACGAAACTAAAAAACTAAAACACACTACCAAAACAAAGTGCCTATATAAGACTGGTTTGTCCATTTTCCAATAGTAATGGAAAGTATGGTAAAAAAGTGCAAGGAGGCAAGCCAAGTGTAATGTCTTATAAAGTGCTATATATATACCCTAATCGAGGATAAGGGTGCCTCCCAGCATCACACAGGCAAGCACCTTCTTTAGGTAGGGCGGATTTTTAAGCATCTTTATCAGAATATTTTACGATTGTTTTCCCAGCCGCTATGGACGCATTAAGGTTTTTAGGCAATAGAAATATAGATGTCAATAGTCTATTCACTAATAGTGAACCAATTGCCACTCAAGTAAATTTTAATGGAGCAATGTCAGCATTAGGTAACGCCCTAGAAAAACAGGTGAGGACCTGGTGGGACATATGCACTTTAGAACACCATATTAAGGAAAAAATAATTATAGGAAGTCTAAGGTGGGAGGTTACACCACAAGATGGTTTAGATGACCCAGGCTCCATCCAAGAATGGCTTGATTTATTCAATGGGGTTGGTTTCAAGTTACAGGAACTAATACTTCAAAGAAAAAAAACGGAAAATGTTCAATCTTGAATCCAGAATCAATGATTTATAGCAACAATTAGACCCTGTGAAAGACACACAACAAATAACAGATTTTAACTAAATTAAACTAGATTAAACAAAAGATTGGAAAAGGTAGACAAGGACACAAAGAAAAAGAAGGTAAAGAAATACCATAGGGATATGGAAGATTTTAAAGCGAATGCCATCTATGCATGGCAACAGACATTACCTGACAACAAGAATCTTATAGAAAAGCCTGTGTTTACACAACCTGTGATAAATCATACACCGCACCTCTCTCTGGAAGAATACGTGAATACGCGAATGCATATGTGGAGGAAGAATTAGTATTAGACTCTCCTGTGCAATTCTCAACACCCATTAGAAGTGGGAGAGGTAAAACAAGGGGCACAAGATGCAGAGATAATCAAACGCACAATAATCATCAACCTGTTTATCAAGTCCCCACCCACAACAATTTTTAACCGTTGTGGAACCTGAGTGGACAGGCGATCGCCTGTGACCTGTCACGTGTCCCAGGTGATCGCCTACAGGGAGGGGCCGCCTTAGGCGATATGACGAGTCGCCTAAGCGGTCCCTGGGCGGAAGGAGGAAGTGGGACAGGAAGTCCCACTCCTACTGAAGCCCCCACCCCCCCAAAAAAATGACATGCCAAATGTGGCATGTAAGGGGGCGAGGCGTGGTTTAAGCGGAAGTTCCAATTTTGGGTGGAACTCCGCTTTAAGGCACATCCAAGAAGGAATCGATATGCTCTAAAAACGCAAAGATATCATCATAAGGCCAGCGGACAAAGGAGGAGGAGTGGTGATACTACCCAAGGAATTCTACCATGGTCAGATTATAGAAATGCTATCGGACGAATTGACGTATAAAGTGCTGGATCGAGACCCCACACAACTTTATAGAGAACAATTAGAAGCTCTGGTGGATATTGGTTCACGTTCGGGAGTTTTGTCCATAAAGGAGAGGAAATTTCTGGTACCTACAAGCAGCAGGATCCCAACAATTTACACTTTGCCAAAGGTACACTAGGATCCCATTAAACCACCTGCCTAACCGATCGTCAACAGCAAAGGTTCAAACTCGTCGAGAATGGGACAATATCTAGACAAGTTCTTGCAGAAAAGCGTGGTGAAGACCCGTTCATATTTGAAAGATACAAAAAATCTGTTGAACTGTCTACAGAGTATTGACCTGGTAGATAAACCACATGTCCTTCTGGTAACGGCTGATGTGGCCTCCTTGTATTCTATAATACAACATGACGATGCCCTCCTCGCCCTAAATTGGGCCCTCAGCCAAAGAGATGACCTTCCCCATAATCAAAAAATATTCATAAGACATGCCCTTGATTTTTGTTTATCACACAATTACTTTTGGTACGCCAATATATTTTATTCGCAACAAAGAGGGGTTGCTATGGGCACTAAGTTTGCGCCCAGCATTGCAAATCTTTTTATGGCGGAGTGAGAGGATAAGGTGATTTTTAAAGAAAGAAGGACGGAGTTGATTTTTTACAAACGTTTTATTGATGACCTCTTTTTTATCTGGGCAGGATCATCGGAGTCTCTGTAGCAATTTTTAAAGGAGTTAAACATGAATAACAACAAAAACAACAATATAAGATTAACTTCAGTGGCACAATGATGAAATACACTTTTAGATGTAAATATCTACCGTTGGCACGACAAACTGGAAACAAACGTTTTTTCAAATCAACTGACAGAAATAGCTATCTGCCCATTACCAGCTGTCATCATCCCCTCTGGTTAAAAAATTTCCCCAAAAGACAGATTATGAGGGTTAGGAGAAACTGTTCCGAGTCGGAAAATTTATTTTCTCAATCAAAAATCCTAACCGACAGATTTGAAGCCAGAGGTTACGACCCACGAGTATTGGAAAAGTTGGTGGAAGAATGTGGAGCACTCCCAAGGAACGTATGTTTACAGCAAAAAGAGCGATTACGCTCACAATTCAATTTTTACGCCCCCTCGTACCTCAGACCCCGCCTACGTCATTGGCCGAGCGGACCTGATGGGGAACTTCCTTCGCAGTGTAGGTACGCTCAGCCAATGACGTTTCCTGTGGAGTGGAGACTGCAGCGCTGGACATCGGATCACCACGGGACACTGAATTACATCGCTGGAATGTGTTTTTTATTTTTCATTTTTTTATTTTTAAGGACTTTTCCCAACGGTGTCTGTGTGTTTTTTTTACATTTTTTTTTACACTTTCTTTGTGAAACGGTAGGGGTACAATGTACCCCTTACAAATTCACATGGGGGGCCTGGGATCTGGGGGTCCCCTTTGTTAAAGGGGTCTTCCAGATTCCGATAAGCCCCCTGCCCGCAGACCCCCACAACCACCGGGCAAGGGTTGTGGGGATGAGGCCCTTGTCCCCATCAACATGGGGACATGGTGCTTTGAGGGGTCACAGACCCCCAAAGCATCCTCCCCATGTTGAGGGCATGTGGCCTGGTACGGTTCAGGAGGGGGGCGCTCTTTCGTCCCCCCTCTTTTCCTGCGGCCTGCCAGGTTGCGTGCTCGGATAAAGGGTCTAGTATGGATATTTGGGGGGAACCAAAAGTCATTTTTTTTATTTGATGCAGGGTTTCCCTTAATATCCATACCAGACCTGAAGGGCCTGGTAATTGAATTTGGGGGGACCCCCACGCATTTTTTTTATTTTTTTTTATTAATGACTTTTCTCTATATTGCCGGGAGACGACAATTCATTATAGCCGCGAGTGCTTTTAAATGACTTTTTTTCCTTCAGAAATGACATTTTGTGCAGGGACAGTTCTAAGCACGGGAAACAAGCGCTGCTTTACAGGCATACTATACACCCCCCCCAGGTATGAATTTTTAAGGAATATTTCACTTTTATTGTTTCACTTTAAGCATTAATAAAATCACTGCTCCCGAAACAACGGCCGTTTTCAAAACTTTTTTTTGCATTGATACATGTCCCCTGGGGCAGGACCCGGGTCCCCAAACACTTTTTAGGACAATAACTTGCATATACGTCTTTCAAATTAGCACTTTAGATTTTACCTATAGACTTTTACAGGGTGTTCCGCGGCTTTTCGAATTTGCCCCGAACACCCCAAATTGTTTGAACTCGAAGCTCATCCCTACCCCTAACTAAAATCTAGTGAAACTAATTGCCTTCAGAAGTCTCCAAATTAGTAAATACAGTCCACCTGTGTGTATTAATCTCAGTATAAATACAACTGTTCTGTAAAGCCCTCAGAGGATTGTTAGAGAACCTTAGTGAACAAACAGCATCATGAAGGCCAAGGAACCCACCAGACGGGTCAGGGTTAAAGTTATGCAGAAGCTTAAAGCAGGGTTAGGTTATAAAAAAATATCCCAAGCTTTGAAAGAGTATGGCACAACTGCAAACCTACCAAGACATGGCCGTCCACCTAAACTGACAGGTGGGGCAAGGAGAGCATTAATCAGAGAAGCAGCCAAGTGGCCCATGGTAACTCTGGAGGAGCTGCAGAGATCCACAGCTCAGGTGGGAGAATATGTCCACAGGACAACTTTTAGTCGTGCACTCCACAAATCTGTCCTTTATGGAAGAGTGGCAAGAAGAAAGCCATTGTTGAAAGAAAGCCATAAAAAGTCCCATTTGCAGTTTGCAAAAAAACATGTGGGGGACACAGCAAACATGTGGAAGAAGGTGCTCTGGTTAGATGAAACCAAAATTAAACTTTTTGGCCTAAAAGCAAAAATGCTACGTGTCGCGGAAAACTAACACTGCAAATCACCCTGAACACACCATCTCCACCATGCAACATGGTGGTGGCAGCATCATGTTGGGATGCTTTTCTTCAGCAGGGACAGGAGAAGCTGGTCAGAGTTGATGGGAAGATGGATGGAGACAAATACAGGGCAATCTTAGATGAACACCTGTTAGAGTCTGCAAAAGACTTGAGACTGGGACAGAGGTTCACTTTCCAGCAGGACAACGACCCTAAACATACAGCCAGAGCTACAATGGAATGGTTTAGATCAAAGCATAGTCATGTGTTAAAATGGCCCAGTCAAAGTCCAGATCTAAATCCACTTAAGAATCTGTGGCAAGACTTGAAAATTGCTGTACACAGACACACTCTATCCAATCTTACAGAGCTCGAGCTATTTTGCAAAGAAGAATGGACAAAAATATCACTCTCTAGATGTGCAAAGCTGGTAGAAACATAACCAAAAAGACTTGCATCTGTAATTGCAGGGAAAGGTGGTTCCACAAAGTATTGACTCAGGGGGGATGAATACAAAGGCACGCCACACTTTTCACATATTTATTTGTAAAAAAAATTGAAAACCATTTATCATTTTCCTTCCACTTCACAGTGCCTCTGTGTGTTGGTCCATCACATAAAGTCCCAATAAAATACATTTACGTTTTTGGTTGTAACATGACAAAATGAGGAAAATGTCAAGGGGTATAAATACTTTTTCAGGGCACTGTGTGTGTGTGTGTGTGTGTGTGTGTGTGTATGTATGTATGTATATATATATATATATATATATATATTGTGAGGGGGTTAGCTCGGCAGCGGGTGTGTGTGACCCCCGAGATGGGCTCCCCACACAAAAACAGGCCCAGCAAACGGAGGTTGTGGTTTTCAAAATCAAAAAGGTGCGGTTTATTTTCTATTTACAGTGACAAAACACAGCAAAGCAAAAGAAACATAAACAAAATAAATCCTGGTCAACTTGACCTCTGACTAAACATACAGGTTTCCTAACTAACAACTGGGATCAGCCTAGTGCTGTCCTAGTCCCTAAGTCCCTGGTTTTAAATGTCCAAGCAAATAGCCACACAGGCTTTGTCTCACCGCACAGGGGTTCACTCTCCCTAGACAGTCCACACAGGTCTGGTTCCAGGCATGAGCTAACATCTAATGAAGCTGGGAGTTCTTATAGAGGCCTAAATGAGCTGACAAGCTTCAGCTGGTCTCATCAACTCCCTGTCTGCACGACGCCCCACACTCTCCCTAGAGGTATGAGTCATCCATGAGCCCACTAGCCTTATACAACTCTCCACCTAGTTGTATAAGTCGGCGTAAAGCCTGAATCTGGGCGAAATATATCTACCCCCCTGGATGCAACCAGGTGACTTTACCTTCCTGCTGTCACATACCCCCCCTCTTGTTTTAACCTCGGGGTTGGAACACCAGCAATCAGGCATTCATGTACTCGAGACAAAGCATCCACATTCCCCATTTGAACGCCAGGGCGATGCTTTACTGTGAAGTTGAATTCCTGGAGGGCCAGGAACCACCTATTCACTCTTCTATTTGTTTCCTTGTTTTGAGCCATCCACTTTAACGGAGCGTGATCCGTAACCATGTCAAAGTGCCTACCTAGCAGGTAGTACCGAAGGGAATCTAGAGCCCACTTCACCGCTAAACACTCCTTTTCAACGGTGGCGTAATTTACCTCATGGGACTTCAACTTCCTGCTGAGGTAAATGACTGGGTGCTCTTCCCCGTTCCAGACCTGGGACAATACTGCTCCTAACCCCACATCTGACGCATCACTTTGTACGACAAAGTCTTTAGAGAAGTCGGGTGAGTACAACACTGGCTGGCTACATAAGGCTTGTTTCAAGAATTGGAATGCTGCCTCAGCCTCGGGGGTCCATTTAATCATGACCGACCCTTTCCCCTTCGTCAGGTTGGTTAGGGGCACAGCCTTAGAAGCAAAGTGGGGAATGAATCGCCGATAATACCCAGCGATTCCCAGAAAGGCTCGTACCTGCTTCTTGCTGTTGGGACGTGGCCAACTCTGGATGGCCTCGACTTTGTTGAGTTGGGGTTTTATTACTCCCCTCCCAATGGTGTACCCAAGATATTTGGCCTCCTCCTGCCCAATGGTACACTTCTTGGGGTTAGCCGTAAACCCCGCTTCCCGAACAGAGTCCAGGACTGCTTGCACTTTTGGCAGATGTGAGGCCCAATCTGTGCTATGGACAATTATGTCATCCAGGTAAGCCGCAGCATACTTCCGATGGGGCCTCAGCATCTGGTCCATTTTCCGCTGGAATGTGGCCGGCGCATTCTGTAACCCGAACGGCATTCTTTTATATTGGAACGCCCCGTCTGGGGTTACAAATGCGGTTTTCTCTTTGGCCGACTTGGCCAGGGGGATTTGCCAATACCCTTTTGTGAGGTCAAGAGTCGTCATGTATCGGGCTGTTCCCAGCCGGTCGATCAACTCATCTATACGTGGCATGGGGTAGGTGTCAAATTTTGTAACTTTGTTCAACTGACGAAAATCGTTACAAAATCGCCAGCTCCCATCCGGTTTAGGCACCAACACAATGGGACTAGACCAATCACTTTGGGACTCCTCTATCACCCCTAAGTTCAGCATTTTCTGTACTTCCTCCCGTATTGCCTCCCGTCGGGCCTCTGGGATCCGATAGGGTTTTAACTTCACCCTTTCACCGGGCGGGGTAATGATGTCATGCTCTACCCCAGATGTTTGTCCCGGCAGCTCAGAGAATACCTCCTTGTTGCGAAGCACAAACTCCTTAACCTCCTGTTGTTGGGGTTGTGACAAGGTGGCTGCTATTCCAACCTCAGGAATCACGCAACCAGTTTGAGCTGGTGACCAAGTGTCTGCGACTAGGGACTCTCTATCCCTCCAGGCTTTCAACAGATTAACGTGATAGATCTGTTCGGGCTTTCGCCTTCCTGGTTGTCTGACCTTGTAATTCACTTCGCTCACTTTTTCCATTATCTCGTAGGGGCCTTGCCATTTGGCAAGGAATTTACTTTCAACCGTAGGGACAAGTACCAGTATCCTATCCCCCGGGGAAAAGGTACGGGTCTTGGCTCCACGGTTGTACACTCTCTGCTGTGCTAACTGCGCTTGGGCCAAATGTTCCTTCACGATGGGCATTACCTGTGCAATTCGGTCTTGCATCAGGGCGACATGCTCAATCACACTCCTGTGGGGAGAACTCTCACTTTCCCAAGTTTCCTTGGCAATATCCAACAGCCCTCTTGGGTGTCTCCCATACAGTAACTCAAAGGGGGAGAATCCCGTAGAGGATTGGGGCACCTCCCTAATAGCAAACATCAGATAAGGAAGTAGACAGTCCCAATCCTTTCCATCTCTATCCACCACTTTCTTCAACATTTGTTTTAGGGTTTTGTTGAACCTTTCAACCAGCCCATCGGTTTGGGGGTGATACACAGATGTACGTAATTGCGTCACTTTGAACAATTTACACAGCTCCTTCATAACCCGGGACATAAAGGGTGTACCTTGGTCCGTAAGCAGTTCTTTACAAATACCCACCCGGCTAAACACAAGAGATAGCTCTTTGGCTATGGTTTTGGCCGAGGTATTTCGGAGAGGGATCGCTTCTGGATAACGGGTGGCATAGTCCATTATAACTAATATGTACTGGTGCCCCCTAGCGGACTTGATTATAGGACCTACCAAATCCATGGCGATCCTCTCAAACGGGACCTCAATGATGGGTAGAGGGACCAGCGGGCTACGGAAATGTGGCATCGGGGCCGACCTCTGACACACAGGGCAGGAGGAACAATAATTTTCTATGTCCTTCATCACCCCCGGCCAATAGAATCTCTGTAATACCCTCTCTCGGGTTTTCTCTGTCCCCAGATGACCTCCAAGAATGTGCCCATGGGCCAACTCCAACACCAACTTCCTGTAAGGTTTGGGCACCACAAGCTGCTCAACGGTTTCTTCTGCCCTTTTTGCCACCCGATACAGTAGGTCCTTCTCTACGCTGAAGTATGGGTAAGTGCAGGTATTATCTGGGTTCACTAACTCGCCATCTATTTTCACTACGTTTTCCCGTGCCTTTATTAGGGCGGGGTCTTTCAACTGTTCTGTGGCAAAGTTTTCCCTGTGAACCTCAAGATCAGAAAACTCCACAGACGGTAGGTTTTCGTCTGAGGAGGTGGGCTCCTCTCCAGTTTCTTGAGTCTCCCCTGCCAATACTGATAAGGGAAATTCCGGAGAGTCCTCACCACTCTCAGGGGAGTTCTGGCTATCACATTCCTGGTACATAGGGGCACCAGTGGGGGGCTCAGGATCATCCCACAGTTCCCAGAACTTCGGAAAATCCCTTCCCACAATGGCGTCATGCGGTAACTGAGATACTAAGCCCACTGGATGAGAGAGGGTACCTTTGGGGGTCTCGAAACACACTGTAGTCACTGGATACTCTCGGGTGTCCCCATGCACACAAATAACAGCTACCTTGCTATTCCCAGAGACCTCTGTTTTAACTAACTCAGCCTTTATCAGGGTCACAAGGCTACCTGAATCCAACAATACCACAACATTTCTACCATTAACACACATTTTGCATAAATGTTTCTCAGTTCCTCGAATGGCAGTGCATGCGACTGTCGCACACAGCGACTGACGTCTGCCCGTCAGAAAGTCACACTGCATGGGTTCCTCCACAACCGGGCAATTGGCTGCAATATGTCCCGCTTGCCGGCAGCGGTAGCAAACGATCCTTCTTGCGGCCTCTTGAGCCGCTGATTTCCCAGGCTGTTCTCGCCAAACTTGGGGTAGAGCTCCCACCCTCTCACTCTCTCCACCCTCACCCCTTGGAATCCTCTTATCCGCCCCTGGGGATGGTCTGGTCTTAGGGTGGAAAGTCCGAGTGTCTCTGGAAGAGGCCGTCAGGTTCTCTGTAGCCAAGTATTTCTCCACACGATCCACAAGACCATCGGCCGTCTCTGGGTCTCCATGGCTTACCCACTTTTGGATGGCAGTAGGAAGAGCTCTCAAAAACCGATCCATTACAACACGTTCCACAATCTTTGGTGCGGACAAAGTCTCTGGCTGTAGCCACTTTCTGCTCAGGTGAATGAGATCATACATTTGAGACCTGGGGGGTTTTCCAAGCTGGAAAGTCCAGTTATGCACACGCTGAGCCCGGACAGCCTGGGTGACACCCAGCCTTGCCAATATTTCAGCTTTTAGCATCACATAGTCTTTTGCTTGGTTAGGCTCTAGGTCATAGTAAGCTTTCTGCGATTCACCAGTTAACAGAGGAGCCACCAGTCCAGCCCACTGCTCCTCAGGCCACTTTTCTCTTTCAGCGGTCCTTTCAAATGTGGTCAAAAATACCTCTGGATCATCCTCTCCAGTCATTTTTGTCAATAAACGACTCACCCCAAAGGACGCGGTATTAGTGGGACGGCTTTCCTCACTGGTCTGCGGACGTTGCTGCATTACTGCTTCCATCTGTTGTTGTAGTCTCTGCTCTTGCTTCTGCAACAGGTCTATGAAGCGGGCCTCAGATTGCTGCTGGGCTTGTTGCTGAGCCTCCAGACTCTGTTGCAAAGTTGCGTTTGTCTGCTGCTGGGCTGCAAGGCTCTGTTGATGAGCTTGCTGCTGGGCTGCGAAGTTCTTTTGCAAACCTGCATTTGTCTGCTGTTGATTGGCATTTGCTAGAGCCAGCTGCTTCAGTATCTCCTCCATGCTGCCTTAAAAAAAAACTGCCACTGGTTCTCCACCAACTGTGAGGGGGTTAGCTCGGCAGCGGGTGTGTGTGACCCCCGAGATGGGCTCCCCACACAAAAACAGGCCCAGCAAACGGAGGTTGTGGTTTTCAAAATCAAAAAGGTGCGGTTTATTTTCTATTTACAGTGACAAATCACAGCAAAGCAAAAGAAACATAAACAAAATAAATCCTGGTCAACTTGACCTCTGACTAAACATACAGGTTTCCTAACTAACAACTGGGATCAGCCTTGTGCTGTCCTAGTCCCTAAGTCCCTGGTTTTAAATGTCCAAGCAAATAGCCACACAGGCTTTGTCTCACCGCACAGGGGTTCACTCTCCCTAGACAGTCCACACAGGTCTGGTTCCAGGCATGAGCTAACATCTAATGAAGCTGGGAGTTCTTATAGAGGCCTAAATGAGCTGACAAGCTTCAGCTGGTCTCATCAACTCCCTGTCTGCACGACGCCCCACACTCTCCCTAGAGGTATGAGTCATCCATGAGCCCACTAGCCTTATACAACTCTCCACCTAGTTGTATAAGTCGGCGTAAAGCCTGAATCTGGGCGAAATATATCTACCCCCCTGGATGCAACCAGGTGACTTTACCTTCCTGCTGTCACAATATATATAAAATCCAGATTGATAAAAATTATTAATAATAAAGTTGATAGACATACTGTATAAAGGTTGTAAAGATTTATCATCAAGGGTAGAGCTTTCAAGGACTCAATTTACTTGCCAACTTTAAGCGCTTTTATACCAACATTTATTTAAAAGAATGTTGTTGTTTTTTTAGCAGGTTTCTCACATAGGGTGCCTCAGCAATACCATAGAAATTGTTCAGCTTTCTAGCTAACACTGGTCCATTTAGGATTTTGTCTCTCTCCCACAGACAAATGCCTTTCAGCCCCTTAGCTGCATTGCTTTTATGTCTATTCCCTGTAGGAGGGAGGAACCCTGGTTGTCCATACTGACTGCATTTTTGTGGGAAACATCCACCTGACAATCAGTCTTGCACTTAGTCATGGGCTTCTTGCACGTTAAATTGTGCTTCAACCATGTCATTCCGAATCTGCCTTGCTGGTCCAGTGTTCATGCAGACTGTTTGTTTTTTGTTCTTGTATGCTCTGTTTTTATAAAAAAATTTGAATCCATGCTGACATATTGTACAATCCATTCCATTCCTCTTCCAATATTAATGCCCCCGTGTCTGATCCCCTTCTCAGCAGTGGCTTGGCACCCCCGGACTGGCCCCTCCGGTCCTCGGGTGCCTGGCACGCATGTACATTCTACTATGACGTTCACTATGCTATTTTCAGTGTTTTGTGCTATATGATGTCCCCTGGGAGTCCGACTTCACTTATTAGCCCCCCCCCCCCGATCACCATGGCTTCCCTAAAATTGTGACCTGGAATGTCCGGGGTCTTGGCGAGAGGGCCAAGCGAGCGGCGGCCTTCTCTCACCTTAAATCTCTCAGGGCAGATGTCTCCATTCTGGTCGAGACCCACCTTGCAGGCGAGAAGCAGATGTGCCTAAAAAAACCCTGGGTATGCTGGCTTTACCAGGCCCCACACACCTCCAGCTCCCGTGGGGTCGCGATCCTTATAGCTAAAATGGTGCAATTCCAGTTGCACACTCTGCAGTCGGACCCCCAGGGCAGATCTTTATTTTTGCATGCTAGCATTAGGGGCCTTGAAGTTCTCCTCCTGGCCTTTTTACATCCCCCCATTCCAATTTGCATTGCTGCAGCTGGGGGAGGCCTTTATGGCCCAACACCCCTCGGTGCCGGCCATATGGGCCGGTGACTTTAATATGGTCATTACCCCTAGCCTCGACAGACTGAGTCCTACCGCCCCTCTGCCCCTAACACCTGCCACCACCAGATTCGGGAAGTTCCTCACGGAATTTGCCTGGAGACATAAGCACCCGACACAATCACGCTTTTCATGCTTCACCCCCTCACACTCAGCAATGTCTCGCATAGACCTTATCCTCCTGGCCCCCCCCCTCCTCCCTCACCTCCTTGATGCAGAATTTGGCACCAGAGTGCTCTCCGATCACTCCCCATACTGGATCAAACTGCGGCTGCCAACTCCCCCCACTGTTCGAATTTGGCGGTTGAACCCGTTCTAGCTCACCACCCTTTCCGATCTGGACACCATCCAGCTCGAGTGGAATCACTATTTACGTGCAAACGATGGCTCTGCCTCAGTTGGATCCATATGGGAAGCCTTTAAAATGCATGCTCGTATGATCCTCTCCACGCGAATAAATAGGCATAAGGCCGCCTCCAAAGTGCTGCACTGCCAGGCAGAGGAACGCTTAACACCCTTGAGCAAACCTTTCAAAATGATCCCACAGCTGCCAACGCTTCCCTTGTACGTATGCAGACCAGACTCACAGACCAACTACACTTTGAGAAGGCCAAGCAGGGCATCTTCTTGAGTAAGCAGCGCACATTTGAACTCGGCGAACAAGCTGGCAAGCTCCTCGCCTACATGGTCTCTCTTCAATCGGCTTCTGGGGCCAGGATATTAGATCCTGACCTAGCCGAGGAGTTTAGGTCCTTCTACTCTGAACTCTACATCTCTACAGGCCAGCATTCCCAAGCTTTCTGCAGAACATAGATTTCCCTACACTCACGCCCCTCCAGGCCTCCAAACTGGAGGCGCCCATCACCACAGACTGTATTGCGGAGGCCCTGGCACAGCTCCCTACTTCAAAGGCACCTGGCTCGGATGGACTCCCCCTCGAGTTCTATAAATAATTTAGAGAGACCCATACCCCAAAACTTAATGAACTATATGCACATATCTTCGATACTAACACACTCCCGGCATCCATGGGAGAAGCTCTCATTGTACTTATACCTAAACCAGGCAAGGACCCACTGTTCCCTGAATCATATAGGCCCATATCCCTTCTCCAGCTCGATGTCAAAATTCTGGCTAAAATCTTAGCTCTGCGCCTCAACAAAGTCATCCTCAGCCTAATACACCCCGACCAGACTAGATTCATGCCAGACAAAAACACGGCCTTCAATCTCAGGCGACTCCACATGAATCTCCAATCCCAACATGCAGACATGGGCTCCAGAGTGGTGGTCAGTTTGGATGCCGCTAAGACATTTGACTCTGTTGAGTGGAGCTACTTGTGGGAATGCCTTCACAGATTTGGCTTTGGCCCAAAATTCATTAAGTGGCTCCAACTCCTCTACCAGGCCCCATCGGCGTGCATTCAGGTCAATGGCAGGGTCTCCACCTCCTTCCCGCTTTCCCGTGGCACGCGTCAGAGCTGCCCCATTTCACCCCTACTCTACGCCCTGACAGTGGAGCCCCTGGCCATAGCCCTCAGATGCCATCCAGACATCAGAGGCCTTCGCTGTGGCCAGTTGACTGAGGTCCTCAGCCTCTACGCTGACGATATGCTTCTCTACCTTGCTGATGCTGGCCCCTGACTCCAGACTGCCCTCCAGGGCCTTCGGGGCATTCTCGGGGCTTCAGATAAATTGGACCAAGTCCTAAATCCTCCCTCTGGACATGGGTGCCCACACTGCTGATCAGGCTGTGCTCCCTCTGGTCAGAGCAAGCACTATTAAATACCTGGGTGTCTACATCACCAGATCTCTTCTTGACTACATCACCCTCAACATTGAACCCCTATTTGCCTTTTTGAAAAACAAGACGCAGATCTGGTCCCGTCTCCCTCTAGGGGTTATGGGCCGAATCAATCTGGTGAAAATGATTCTCCTTCCCCAATTGCTCTATGACTTCTGGCAGGCCCGGTTATACCTCCCCCCATGCATATTTAAAACCATGTCATTCCAAGAAACATTACACTGTAACAGAGTGTAAGCCTGTCATAAGTCTGTCTGTAGCTCCCATTGAATGTAAGTGTCATATAATAAAAAAAAAAATAATATACAAAGAAAAAGGTACTAGTTTCATTGATGTTTCAACTATAATCCTTGCCCTGCTCCAGCATTTAAATCATATTACAACTGGAGTCTGACCTGTTTTTTTTTTTTTCAATAAATGGCTAGGTCTGAGAACATCAAAACAAACATTTATTTCATGTTTCATCTGATGTAGAGCTGACCTATATGATATTTATGGCTTTGTGTCTGCCATTTTCCAACAAATGAGAACAAAATAATGCATTATATTATGAATTTATATCCAAAGGGTTGCGATGTTTTAGCTAACACTCATTCTGTGTATGAAATACTGCTATAGTGCATTTGCTAAATTATTCCTTTACATGCAATCATTTATTTCATTTATTTCATTTATTTCTGAAACGTTAACTCTTTGTTATGTTGCTGTTTTACATTATATTATCAAAAAGAGCTAAATGGCTAGTAATAAGCAAATCAATTTTCCTGAATGAGGATTTGATGACATTTGCAAAGTCCTCACAACAATTAATGCTATTTTACCTCAATTTGTGCACTTATTTGTGTTTGATTGGCCAACTCACTATGCTGGTGATGCATTCCATGCTTTTGGTGGATCCTCCTGCTCGTAGATGCAGCCAATCAACACAACAATGCTATATGATTTTGTTACTTCAGTCAGAGTCAGCATGTTGCAGGGACATACAAAGACACAATTATGGCTGTAATTATTATGTGTTTTTCTATTATTGCAGTAAATGGTGTACTACACACCTGTTTTTGATGCTTCTACGACTGCTGCTACTGTGGACAGGTTCAACTGAATCTTGTCCACAGTCCCCACATATAACGTATCACCAAATTTTTGCAGCACTTTTCTTTTTATTAAAATGTATTTTATGTACAAATGCTTGGTGCATATGAAGTACAGTATATACAGTATGTATTATACATAATACAGATATAACACCAAGCTGTTGTAGAACCCTTTTTAAATGTCCATCAGAAGTAACACATTTTCATTGTTTTTAAAATTACAAACAATACAACATACTGCCAACAGTCTCGGGTCTAGCTCGTCCCTTCTCAAGCCTACTATCTGATCCTCAAGCATTTTGTATTCATTACCCTAAATCTGTGTTCACTGGAACTGACACTGCTTCACTGGCTTTAACCTTTTTCGGTACCAGAGCCGTTTTTGCATTTTTTTGCACATCTGCTTTTGTACATGTGCACCCTAAAAATGCGTTTACATTCAAGATGGTGTTGCTATAAGATCGCAAACAGAACAAAATAGATTACAGCGCACAATGTCATTTGTGTATGTGTGCGCTGTAATCTACTTTGCTCTTTTTGTACGTGTGAGCTACATAAAACCCCCAAACGTTATACATATTTTCTGAAACCTAATACCCTAAAGAATAAAAAATCAAATGATATTAGCTCACCAGTTTATGAAATGCAAAATTTCAGTAAGAAATTAAAAAAGTGTATTTTAGGGCATATAACTGCAACATATTACCAAATTTTTTGTAAAATATAAAAGACGAGGTTGCACCGAGTAAATAGATATCCAACATGTCAAGCCTTAAAATTAATATTTCAGTACCCTATATTTTCCATAGCCGACATTTTAATAGGCTCTACAGGTCATACGTTTAGAGTTAAATGTGAATAATTTGTCTAGAATCATTCATCTCACTCTGGTGTGCATGGTAGCATGTGTAGTGCAGTAGATGTTTGCATGCGTAGGCACCCCCGATGTGTGTGTTTACATTCATACATGCATGTATGTGGGCGTGGGGGGCCTTAAACATTTTAGTGGGCAGACAGCCTGACAGGGAAGTATAAATATCTGTGCTTTTTCGTACTGTTCTAACCCCGTATTGTGGAGGGGGGTGCTCATGGGGGTTTAAAGACCGACTAATACGAGGATGGTTCACTGCAGGTTATTTGTTTTGTCAACGAAAGTTTAATATCTACTCAGAAACATTTCAATCTCGCTAGGGCAAGATTTTTGTTATTTGGAAGATGAGGTCATTCACTAAAAGGTAAGGGCATTTCAAGATAACCTTGTTGATTCTGTTGAATACTTTCTTCTAGAATGTGTACGAACTTTATGTCTTCTTGGGATACACTCTTTTCTTTAGAACTTATGTCTGCAAAGTCAGATTCAAGGATCTTGATTACTGCCGCTGAACTTACAGATGGTAACTCTTGGACAGATATTCGATGACACAATCCTGTCACCTGTCTTGAGTTTGCAATCTGCTGTTTTCCTCCAACAACGCCCCATCCTAGATCAGTTTGAACAGCGTAGGGTTCACCCTTTGCTCCTGTGATTACCCTTCATGGTACCAAAGCTTCGGGACAATCATAACCTATCAACAGTCCAACACCAAACTCCTTCAGCGGGGACATTTCATGAGATATGACAGATAGGTGCTCCCATTTATTGGCTGTTTCACAGGTAGGTATGCGATCTCGATCTAGAGGTATATCGTCTTTCGTATAAGCTGGAGGTAGATCCAATGTGAGGTTTGAATGAAGTCCTCTAACTCTCAATCCTTTGACCCTTTGACTCTTCACTAATGTGTCTCTCCCCATCATTGTGGTGAGTTTGAGCTTCACTGGTTCTGTAGCCACTTGTAATTTCTTGCAGATTTCTTGTTCAATGAAGGTGACATTGCTTTGGGCATCCAGTAGTGCATAGGCATATACCTTCTTATTCTTCCTTTTAGGATTTGAAATGCACACTGGTACAACCATTGATGTGCCGTTGCTTTCCCTCACTCTGCAAGAGAATACCGATGCTTTCTTTTCTTCCTCAGCATCTTTAGCTATTGAGGATTTATCCTTTTTTGGACGTTCTTCATGTAGTGGTGTAGGATGGCGTCCTTTGCAAACGCTGCATGTGGCCCTTTTCTTACACTCCTTAGTAACATGGCCTTTCCTTAGGCACCCAAAACACAGTTGGTTAACAAGTACAAACTTTTTCTTTTCATTTGGAGATTTCTCCTTCAATTGTTGGCACTTGTGTATAGAGTGGTTCTCTCCACAGAACATACACTTAAAAGTAGTCTGAGGATTTGTCGGTTCTGTCTCTCTACTGATCCCAGTAGTAACTTTGAACTTGCTCTCGTAGGTATCTATACCTTTCTCTGTTGTGTCGGTTGCAAAGCTAGTTGCTCTTGCACGTCTTATATCCCTCGCAGGCCTTTCTTCTAAGGACTTTAAGGCGTAAGATCCTGTTACTGGATTACATACTATTCGTGCTTCCTTATTAACGAACTCAGAGAACTTTTCAAAACTTGGGAAGTCCTTACTTAGATCTAACTGTTCAGTCACATAGCGATTCCATCTAGAAGCCACTTCTTCAGGTAGCTTAGCTAGCATCCTGTGGTTTTCTAGATAGTCGTTCAGTACTTCTAGTCCTCGTACATGTGGGATGGCATTGCTGCATGCTTGCAGGAAGTCACCATACTCTTGGAGTTTGAAATGTTCTTTAGGACCTATTTTAGGCCAGTTATTCAATTTCTCCCTAAAGGCTCTTTGTACTAAGAAAGGATGACCATATCTTGCATTTAACTTTTCCCAAGCTTGCTTGTAGGCTTCTTCATCTGTTCTGTAGAAGTTACCTTCAAGAGCTTTCTCCGCTTCTCCACCAACATATTTCTGAAGGTAGAATAACTTGTCAACTGGCCTGGAGCAATGATGCTCAATGATCATTTCAAAACTTGCCTTCCACTCTATGAACTTCAGTATGTCTCCTGAAAATACAGTAGGTTCTGGAACAGGAAGTCTTGCTGGGACTGTTCTCTGTCGTCTTCCTGGGACAATAGTCGCAACATTCTCCTGATTATTGCAGTGACATCTAGGAACAGAATTATCCTGTTTTATTTTCTCACTTAGTTCTGAATTGGGTGAGTCTCTCTCTTCGTCTTTCTGAGCAGGGATGGAAGGGCAATTACTTTTTTCTCCATTACATACTGGAGATTTCCTTCCATTCTCCTGGGCGTATGAAAGGAAGTAGGAGTCTGCATCTTCACTTAGTACAGATTTGGACTTATGATTACTATTCATGTCCTCTTCGTGTACTCTTAGTCTGGCTTCTATAATCTTGACTTCCTTCAGCCTTTCCATTTCTGCTACTCGTAGACGCTGCGCCTCGATTGCAGATTCCATCTCAATTTCTGCTCTCTTGACAGCAAGTTGTTCGACAAGTTCCTTTCTTTTGGCTATTAAAGTACTTGAGGACTCTGATATGTTACTGGCACTTCTGCTAGTGGAAGAAGTCCTACTTGTGATTGTGGTTCCTCCTAAGGACCTAGCATAGTCTCTCATAAAAAGCTCATTCATTCTCTTTCTTGCCTTAACTTCATCATAGTTAGCTTCAGATGATAGTTCTCTCATGAGCTTTACTAAACCTTTAGTGACTGCAGTACATGTGTCCATGTTCCTTACTAGGGATGAGCTTCGTGTTCGAGTCGAACATACGTTCGACTCGAACATCGGCTGTTCGATCGTTCGACGAAGATCGAACGATTTGGGCCGTTCGCGCCAAATTCGAGTGACGCGAACGGCCCACAATGCACTACGCCATCGCAGTGTCATCCAGGCGCTGTGATTGGCCAAGCATGCACTGTGACCCCGCATGCTTGGCCAATCACAGCGCCGGCAGCGAGGAGAGCAATGATTGGCCACAGGCAGGATGCCTGTGGCCAATTATTGCTGAGGGTGTTTAGTACACGCCCCACACTATAAAAGGCCGCCAGCACGGCGGCCTAGTGTAGTGTGTTCCGGAGCAGGGATAGAGCAGCATAGGCAGGGACAGTGACTTTTATTTCTTTCTTGCTTAACCTGGATTCCTTTAGTTTAGGGAAAGAGAAGGATAGGTAGGGAGAGTGTCAGTGTGTTTTGTGCTTGTGCTATATTGTGCTTAAAAAAAACATTCTTTCTAGGGACAGAAAACTGTAGGTAGGGAGAGTGTGTCAGTTTCTTTCACTGTCAAAGTCCTTGTTTCCAGGGACCTGGAAGGACAGTGAGTGAATTCTCCTTGTGCTAAATTGTGCTTAAAAAAAACATTTTTTCTAGGGACAGAAAACTGTAGGTAGGGAGAGTGTGTCAGTTTCTTTCACTGACAAAGTCCTTGTTTCCAGGGACCTGGAAGGACAGTGAGTGAATTCTCCTTGTGCTAAATTGTGCTTAAAAAAAACATTTTTTCTAGGGACAGAAAACTGTAGGTAGGGAGAGTGTGTCAGTTTCTTTCACTGTCAAAGTCCTTGTTTCCAGGGACCTGGAAGGACAGTGAGTGAATTCTCCTTGTGCTAAATTGTGCTTAAAAAAAACATTTTTTCTAGGGACAGAAAACTGTAGGTAGGGAGAGTGTGTCAGTTTCTTTCACTGTCAAAGTCCTTGTTTCCAGGGACCTGGAAGGACAGTGAGTGAATTCTCCTTGTGCTAAATTGTGCTTAAAAAAAACATTTTTTCTAGGGACAGAAAACTGTAGGTAGGGAGAGTGTGTCAGTTTCTTTCACTGTCAAAGTCCTTGTTTCCAGGGACCTGGAAGGACAGTGAGTGAATTCTCCTTGTGCTAAATTGTGCTTAAAAAAAACATTTTTTCTAGGGACAGAAAACTGTAGGTAGGGAGAGTGTGTCAGTTTCTTTCACTGTCAAAGTCCTTGTTTCCAGGGACCTGGAAGGACAGTGAGTGAATTCTCCTTGTGCTAAATTGTGCTTAAAAAAAACATTTTTTCTAGGGACAGAAAACTGTAGGTAGGGAGAGTGTGTCAGTTTCTTTCACTGTCAAAGTCCTTGTTTCCAGGGACCTGGAAGGACAGTGAGTGAATTCTCCTTGTGCTAAATTGTGCTTAAAAAAAACATTTTTTCTAGGGACAGAAAACTGTAGGTAGGGAGAGTGTGTCAGTTTCTTTCACTGTCAAAGTCCTTGTTTCCAGGGACCTGGAAGGACAGTGAGTGAATTCTCCTTGTGCTAAATTGTGCTTAAAAAAAACATTTTTTCTAGGGACAGAAAACTGTAGGTAGGGAGAGTGTGTCAGTTTCTTTCACTGTCAAAGTCCTTGTTTCCAGGGACCTGGAAGGACAGTGAGTGAATTCTCCTTGTGCTAAATTGTGCTTAAAAAAAACATTTTTTCTAGGGACAGAAAACTGTAGGTAGGGAGAGTGTGTCAGTTTCTTTCACTGTCAAAGTCCTTGTTTCCAGGGACCTGGAAGGACAGTGAGTGAATTCTCCTTGTGCTAAATTGTGCTTAAAAAAAACATTTTTTCTAGGGACAGAAAACTGTAGGTAGGGAGAGTGTGTCAGTTTCTTTCACTGTCAAAGTCCTTGTTTCCAGGGACCTGGAAGGACAGTGAGTGAATTCTCCTTGTGCTAAATTGTGCTTAAAAAAAACATTTTTTCTAGGGACAGAAAACTGTAGGTAGGGAGAGTGTGTCAGTTTCTTTCACTGTCAAAGTCCTTGTTTCCAGGGACCTGGAAGGACAGTGAGTGAATTCTCCTTGTGCTAAATTGTGCTTAAAAAAAACATTTTTTCTAGGGACAGAAAACTGTAGGTAGGGAGAGTGTGTCAGTTTCTTTCACTGTCAAAGTCCTTGTTTCCAGGGACCTGGAAGGACAGTGAGTGAATTCTCCTTGTGCTAAATTGTGCTTAAAAAAAACATTTTTTCTAGGGACAGAAAACTGTAGGTAGGGAGAGTGTGTCAGTTTCTTTCACTGTCAAAGTCCTTGTTTCCAGGGACCTGGAAGGACAGTGAGTGAATTCTCCTTGTGCTAAATTGTGCTTAAAAAAAACATTTTTTCTAGGGACAGAAAACTGTAGGTAGGGAGAGTGTGTCAGTTTCTTTCACTGTCAAAGTCCTTGTTTCCAGGGACCTGGAAGGACAGTGAGTGAATTCTCCTTGTGCTAAATTATGCTTAAAAAAAACATTTTTTCTAGGGACAGAAAACTGTAGGTAGGGAGAGTGTGTCAGTTTCTTTCACTGTCAAAGTCCTTGTTTCCAGGGACCTGGAAGGACAGTGAGTAAATTCTCCTTGTGCTAAATTGTGCTTAAAAAAAACATTTTTTCTAGGGACAGAAAACTGTAGGTAGGGAGAGTGTGTCAGTTTCTTTCACTGTCAAAGTCCTTGTTTCCAGGGACCTGGAAGGACAGTGAGTGAATTCTCCTTGTGCTAAATTGTGCTTAAAAAAAACATTTTTTCTAGGGACAGAAAACTGTAGGTAGGGAGAGTGTGTCAGTTTCTTTCACTGTCAAAGTCCTTGTTTCCAGGGACCTGGAAGGACAGTGAGTGATTTCTCCTTGTGCTAAATTGTGCTTAAAAAAAAACATTTTTTCTAGGGACAGAAAACTGTAGGTAGGGAGAGTGTGTCAGTTTCTTTCACTGTCAAAGTCCTTGTTTCCAGGGACCTGGAAGGACAGTGAGTGAATTCTCCTTGTGCTAAATTGTGCTTAAAAAAAACATTTTTTCTAGGGACAGAAAACTGTAGGTAGGGAGAGTGTGTCAGTTTCTTTCACTGTCAAAGTCCTTGTTTCCAGGGACCTGGAAGGACAGTGAGTGAATTCTCCTTGTGCTAAATTGTGCTTAAAAAAAACATTTTTTCTAGGGACAGAAAACTGTAGGTAGGGAGAGTGTGTCAGTTTCTTTCACTGTCAAAGTCCTTGTTTCCAGGGACCTGGAAGGACAGTGAGTGAATTCTCCTTGTGCTAAATTGTGCTTAAAAAAAACATTTTTTCTAGGGACAGAAAACTGTAGGTAGGGAGAGTGTGTCAGTTTCTTTCACTGTCAAAGTCCTTGTTTCCAGGGACCTGGAAGGACAGTGAGTGAATTCTCCTTGTGCTAAATTGTGCTTAAAAAAAACATTTTTTCTAGGGACAGAAAACTGTAGGTAGGGAGAGTGTGTCAGTTTCTTTCACTGTCAAAGTCCTTGTTTCCAGGGACCTGGAAGGACAGTGAGTGAATTCTCCTTGTGCTAAATTGTGCTTAAAAAAAACATTTTTTCTAGGGACAGAAAACTGTAGGTAGGGAGAGTGTGTCAGTTTCTTTCACTGTCAAAGTCCTTGTTTCCAGGGACCTGGAAGGACAGTGAGTGAATTCTCCTTGTGCTAAATTGTGCTTAAAAAAAACATTTTTTCTAGGGACAGAAAACTGTAGGTAGGGAGAGTGTGTCAGTTTCTTTCACTGTCAAAGTCCTTGTTTCCAGGGACCTGGAAGGACAGTGAGTGAATTCTCCTTGTGCTAAATTATGCTTAAAAAAAACATTTTTTCTAGGGACAGAAAACTGTAGGTAGGGAGAGTGTGTCAGTTTCTTTCACTGTCAAAGTCCTTGTTTCCAGGGACCTGGAAGGACAGTGAGTAAATTCTCCTTGTGCTAAATTGTGCTTAAAAAAAACATTTTTTCTAGGGACAGAAAACTGTAGGTAGGGAGAGTGTGTCAGTTTCTTTCACTGTCAAAGTCCTTGTTTCCAGGGACCTGGAAGGACAGTGAGTGAATTCTCCTTGTGCTAAATTGTGCTTAAAAAAAACATTTTTTCTAGGGACAGAAAACTGTAGGTAGGGAGAGTGTGTCAGTTTCTTTCACTGTCAAAGTCCTTGTTTCCAGGGACCTGGAAGGACAGTGAGTGAATTCTCCTTGTGCTAAATTGTGCTTAAAAAAAACATTTTTTCTAGGGACAGAAAACTGTAGGTAGGGAGAGTGTGTCAGTTTCTTTCACTGTCAAAGTCCTTGTTTCCAGGGACCTGGAAGGACAGTGAGTGAATTCTCCTTGTGCTAAATTGTGCTTAAAAAAAACATTTTTTCTAGGGACAGAAAACTGTAGGTAGGGAGAGTGTGTCAGTTTCTTTCACTGTCAAAGTCCTTGTTTCCAGGGACCTGGAAGGACAGTGAGTGAATTCTCCTTGTGCTAAATTGTGCTTAAAAAAAACATTTTTTCTAGGGACAGAAAACTGTAGGTAGGGAGAGTGTGTCAGTTTCTTTCACTGTCAAAGTCCTTGTTTCCAGGGACCTGGAAGGACAGTGAGTGAATTCTCCTTGTGCTAAATTGTGCTTAAAAAAAACATTTTTTCTAGGGACAGAAAACTGTAGGTAGGGAGAGTGTGTCAGTTTCTTTCACTGTCAAAGTCCTTGTTTCCAGGGACCTGGAAGGACAGTGAGTGAATTCTCCTTGTGCTAAATTGTGCTTAAAAAAAACATTTTTTCTAGGGACAGAAAACTGTAGGTAGGGAGAGTGTGTCAGTTTCTTTCACTGTCAAAGTCCTTGTTTCCAGGGACCTGGAAGGACAGTGAGTGAATTCTCCTTGTGCTAAATTGTGCTTAAAAAAAACATTTTTTCTAGGGACAGAAAACTGTAGGTAGGGAGAGTGTGTCAGTTTCTTTCACTGTCAAAGTCCTTGTTTCCAGGGACCTGGAAGGACAGTGAGTGAATTCTCCTTGTGCTAAATTGTGCTTAAAAAAAACATTTTTTCTAGGGACAGAAAACTGTAGGTAGGGAGAGTGTGTCAGTTTCTTTCACTGTCAAAGTCCTTGTTTCAAGGGACAGAGAAGGACACCTGAAGATAGCCCTTATTGCTTTTTTCCCATCTCCCTGCAGGCCATCTATTAGAATGTCTGGAAGGCAAACAAGGAGAGGCAGACAGTCAGGAGGCAATAAAAGAGGGCAAGCAGGCTCTGTGTCTGGGGGCAACAGTGCTGGTCGTGGACGCGTTGCATTGTCATCAGCACATGGCCATGGGACACGCTTGTCCTTCTTTTCGGCAGCTGGACATGTTGAGCCACATCATGCCGAAGACTTGGTAGAGTGGATGACCAAGCCCTCCTCCTCCTCCTCATCCTCTCTCACCCAGGCTCAGGGTACTGGAAAAGCAGCTGCCAAAGCGTCCTCTTCCCTGGTATCAATGTCAGACTCATCATCAGTCACTCCTTCCCTAGACCCACCATGTCCTCCTCCTGAGGAGTCCCCCGAACTGTTTCAGCACAGTGTTGGGTACATGCTCCAGGAGGATGCCCAGCGTTTCGAAGGGTCTGATGATGAAACCCAGCTAGAGGAAGGCAGTAGCGTGAGAGCAGACAGAGGGGATGCTCAAGAAGGACACCAATCTGGCAGTCATGTTCCAGCAGCTGCAGCATACTGCCAGATTGGCTCCAGTGATGAGGAGGGAGGTGATGATGAGGTCACTGACTCCACGTGGGTGCCTAATAGGAGAGAGGAGGAGGAGGAGGATGAGGAGGAGGCACATCTCCAACGAGGCAGGATGCCCTTTGGTGGCCAGCGTAAGGGCAGTACACCGACGGAATCACACCGCAGAGCTCCGCCTGTGCAGGGCGCTGCCTCTGCCCGTCATTCAAAAAGTTCTTTGGTGTGGGCCTTTTTTGAGGCTAGTGCATCAGATCGCACAGCTGCTGTTTGCAACATATGTCTCAAGCGTATATCGCGTGGCCAAAACATCAGCCGCTTGGGTACCACATGCCTGACCAGACATATGTTGACCTGCCATGCAGCTCGTTGGCAAGCCTACCTGAAAGACCCACACCAAAGAACAAAGCGGACCTCTCCTTGCACCGCATCAGCTGGGATCTCCAACCCCACTATAACTTCAGTCCTCTCTGAAACATGCACTGAGAGGAATGAAGGTGTAGAATTAGGTGTGTCACAGCCAAGTACTTGCGGCCACTCTGCTAGCAGTACACCGACGTCCGATTCTAGCAGGCAAATTTCCCTGCCCCAGCTGCTGGACCGTCGAAAGAAGTTCACTCCCAGCCATCCACATGCCCAGCGGTTGAATGCTAGCTTGGCTAAATTGCTAGCGCTTCAACTGCTGCCTTTTCAGTTGGTAGACTCGGCCCCCTTCCGTGAGTTTGTGCAATGTGCGGTTCCTCAGTGGCAGGTTCCCAAACGCCACTTTTTCTCACGGAAGGCTATTCCGGCTCTCTACCGGCATGTGGAAGGCAATGTCTTGGCCTCGCTGGACAGGGCGGTCAGCGGTAAGGTGCATATTACCGCTGACTCATGGTCCAGCAGGCATGGACAGGGACGTTACCTTTCTTTCACGGCCCATTGGGTCACTCTTTTGGCAGCTGGGAAGGATGCAGGACAAGGTGCAGTAGTGTTGGAGGTTGTCCCACCGCCACGCCTCCAAAATGCTACTACTGGTTGTGACACACCTCTCTCCTCCACCCCCTCCTCTTCTTCTTCCTCCATGGCCTCTTCCTGTGGTTTGTCCTATGAACCAGCGGTGCTCCGTAGCCGTTCACGGGGCTACGCAAGTACGCAGGCAAAAAGATGCCATGCCGTGCTTGCGCTGGTGTGTTTGGGGGACAGGAGCCACACTGGGGCAGAGGTCCTGTCTGCTCTGCAGGGGCAGGCCGGGAGGTGGTTGACGCCACGCCAGCTTAAGCCAGGAATGGTGGTTTGCGACAATGGCACCAACCTCCTCTCCGCCCTCCGACAGGGACAACTGACCCATGTGCCCTGTGTGGCTCACGTCCTTAACCTGGTGGTGCAGCGGTTCTTGGGCAGGTACCCGGGCTTACAGGATGTCCTGAGGCAGGCCAGGAAAGTCTGTGTGCATTTCCGCAGATCTTATAATGCCAGTGCTCGCCTGGCTGAGCTGCAAAAGGAGTTGAACCTGCCCAAGAACCGCCTTATATGTGACATGCCCACCAGGTGGAACTCAACGTTGGCCATGCTGCAGCGGCTGCACACGCAGCAGAGGGCCATCAATGAGTACCTGTGCGACTACGGCACCAGGACAGGGTCAGGGGAGCTTGGTTTTTTTTCTCCACGCCAGTGGGGCATGATCAGGGATGCATGCACTGTCCTGGCACCATTTGAGGAGGCCACGAGGATGGTGAGCAGTGACAGTGCATGCATCAGTGACACTGTACCTCTTGTCCACCTGTTGGAGCACACGCTGCGTGGAATAATGGACAGGGCACTTGAGGCAGAACAGAGGCAGGAAGAGGAGGACTTCCTTGCCTCTCAAGGCCCCCTTTACCCAGACAGTGTTCCTTCTGTCCCACCCATCGCACAGGAAGAGGAGGAGGAGGAGGAGGAGGAGGAGGATTGTGTCAGCATGGAGGTGGAGGCTGGCACTCAGCATCATCAGCAGCAGTCTTTTAGGGATGATTTACAGTCCCAAGAAACCAGTGGACTTGTACGTGGCTGGGAGGAGGTGGCTGCGGATCATGTCGTCCTTAGTGACCCAGAGGACTCCGGAGCGAATGCCTCAGCAAACCTACGCTGCATGGCCTCCCTGATCCTGCAAAGTCTGCGGAAGGATCCTCGTATTCTTCGGATCAAGGAGAGGGACCATTACTGGCTGGCCACTCTCCTTGATCCACGGTACAAGGGTAAGGTTGCGGACCTTATGTTACCGTCGCAGAGGGAGCAGAGGATGAGACAACTCCGGGAGGCCTTGCAGAAAGGTCTGTGCAACGCGTTCCCAGAGACTGGGAGGTTACAAACTCCTGGTCCTGGACAACGAGTTGCTGAGGCTTCGGCCAGTCAAAGAAGGAGCGGTGGGGAAGGTGGCCGTCTGACCGATGCGTTCAGACAATTCTTTAGTCCGCAGCCCCAAAGTATGATCGGTTCCAGCAACCATCGCCAGCGTCTGATAAACATGGTGCAGGAATATCTAGGGGCAAGGTCAGACTTGGACACCTTCCCCACCGAAAATCCTCTGGCTTACTGGGTCTTGAGGATGGATCACTGGCCAGAGCTTGCACAGTATGCAATTGAGCTACTGGCCTGTCCTGCATCCAGCGTTCTTTCGGAACGCACATTCAGTGCTGCTGGAGGATTTGTCACGGATCACAGGGTGCGCCTGTCCACTGACTCGGTTGATCGACTGACTTTCATCAAGATGAACCAGTCTTGGATCACCACCAGCTACCACACACCTGATGCTGATATAACAGACTAATTGATTTTAACATGTCACATCCCTTCAAGACTGATGCTGATGCTGAGTGCCTGTGCTGTTATGTTGACTGGCTATCCTCCTCCTCCGAGTCCTCAATGATACGATTGATGATGATAGCTTGGAAGATCATTTTTGTTTATGGGTGCCGCCACCAGTGGCTAAGGCCCAATTTTTCAGCCCCTGTTTTACAGGGGCGTGTAATTACAATTTTTTTAGCAATAATTTGCCATAGGGCTCATTGCTGTGCTCCAAGTACAGTATCTGTGAGGGGTTGGAGTGTTGTGGCACCAGTGCCTAAGGCCCAATTTTTCAGCCCCTGTTTAACAGGGGCGTGTCATTACAATTTTTGAAGCAATACTTTGCAACAGGGCTCATTGCTGTGCTCCAAGTACAGTATCTGTGAGGGGTTGTAGTGTTGTGCCACCAGTGCCTAAGGCCCAATTTTTCAGCCCCTGTTCAACAGGGGCATGCAATTACAATTCTTGATCTAATAATTCACAGCAGGGTCCATTGCTGCACCCACCAAGAGTAACTCTGAGGGCTTACAGTCTTGTGGCAACGCCACCACCACCACCACCACGAAAGGCCCAATTTTTCAGCCCCTGTTCAAAAGGGGCATGTAATTACAATTCTTGATCTAATAATTCACAGCAGGGCCCATTGCTGCACCCACCAAGAGTAACTGTCAGGGCTTACAGTGTTGTGGCACCAGCACCACCATCAAAGCCCCAATTTTTACTACCACTGTTCAACAATTATATGTAATTAAAATTCCTGATATAATAGTTGACAGCAGGGCGTTCCAGCACCAACCAAGAGTAACTGAGTGCTTACAGTGTTGTGCCAACACCAACAACTAAGGGGCCTATTTCTGCAGAGTATATACGGCAGGTCCCTACTTTCAAACATCCAACTTACAAACGACTCCTACTTGCAAACGAAAGAAGACAACAGGAAGTGAGAGGAAATCTACCCCTAGAAAGGAAAATTCTCTCCTGTAAGAATAAATATGGGAGAAAGGGGTCTCATCTGTACTGATGCTTTATCAGCAATCCTTGTTTCAAGAAAAACACCACATTTCAAAAACAGTTGTCATTGGGACGGAAAGTGAGGTGAAATGTTCTGAACAGGGGCACAGACAGCAAAACAAATGTTACAGGGGTGATAACCCTTACCTATGTTTCCCAAAAAGTTTAAAAATAGATTTTTGGGCTGGAGCTACACTTCAACAATGTACCTGTTCAAAATTACAAACAGATTCTACATAAGAACAAACCTACAGTCCCTGTCTTGTATGCACCGCCTGTATACGGCTGTTCAGAGTATATAGGGCCTTTTTTATTTTATGTGCGGGGTTCCCCTTAATATCCATACAAGACCCAAAGGGGCTGGTAATGGGCTGGGGTAGGGGGGGGGGGGGGTCATGGGGTAGCTATGCCATTTTTCTTAAAGAATTTCATCCATTTTACCGGGACCAGACATTACATTAAAGCCGCAAGCAGTTTTAAATGGCTTTTTTTTCCTTTAGAAGTGTCATTTTGTGCAGGGACAGTTCTAAACACGGGAAACACGTGGCACTTCACAGGCATACTTTAGACACCCCCCAGGTACGATATTTAAAGGAATATTTGACTTTTTTTTTTTCACTTTATGCATCATTAAAATGACTGCTCCCGAAAAACGACCGTTTTTAAAACTTCTTTTTGCATTGATACATGTCCCCTGGTGCAGAACCCGGGTTCCCAAACCCTATTTATGACAATAACATGCATAATAGTTGTTATAATTAGCACTTTAGAATTCGAACGTTCGCATCCATTGTATTTAATAGGGTTCTAATGTTCGTTCGAACTTTCGGTCCGTTCGCGGGTTCTGGTGCGAACCGAACCCGGGGGTGTTCGGCTCATCACTATTCCTTACAATATCCTGGGGAGGTGTTGTAGAAGACCGCAGGTTGACATATGCTGCCATAAGCTCTGATTCAGATTCTTCTACCGCCTCTATCATATCACTCAAGTTTCCTTTTATACTTTCTTGCTTTAGCTTTCTACGAACATCTTTAATGTAAGATTTCCACTTATCATACATTCTGGTGAACTTTTTTCCTTTCAATACTGCTTCTTGCTCCAAATTTTCCAGCATCTTTAGGGTCGGTTTTCTGATACGTTCTGAGCGTCTTAGTTCATCTGTTTGGGATATATTTGTTTGGGGCAAGACTAATGATGCATCAGACTCTTCTACCTCAGACAGGTTCACTTTTTCTTCACTTTCTATCTTATCTATCTTTGTATCCTCAAACAGTGGCATAGAAATACTAGGCTTAGACATTTTACTTTAAGTGCTATAACAATGAATACGAATATTAAGAAGACTTTCACTTTAAATGCAATAGCAATAGGTGCAGGCAGTAAAAATGACTTTCTCTTTAAAATACTTTAGAGTTCGTGTACTACAACTGACCCTTGTTCTTTACTTGCAGTCCTTTTACTCCTGAACATGAAAATTTCTCTTTCTTGTCAAGCCTATGTGCAATGATAGTAATAAAGGAAAGTTCTGACCTTATTCTGAAGAGCAGGATACTGTGATCTGTAGGTTGCTGGAACAAATAGTCTTAAAGGAGACTTGTCTTTTTTTTATCTGATGCTCTACTCTGACTTGCGATGCTTTGCGATACTCTGTGCTGTCTTGCGATGCTTTGCGCTGACTTGCGATGCTTTTCGCTGACGTGCGATGCTTTGCGCTGACGTGCGATGCTTTGTGCTGACGTGCGAAACTCTGCGCTGACTTGCGATGCTTTTCGCTGACGTGCGATGCTTTGTGCTGCAGGCTTTGGGCCTAGTGGCAAGGAAATAGCTGGCTGCAGTACGTGGCCTCTTTGTGGGTAGCGGTGCAGGCACTCTAACTCTGGACTTTGGCCTCCCACCATGCATCTTTTTCTCTCTCTAGGGATCGCAGGAGGGTTGGCGCTCTCTCTGTGACTATCTTGCCTTTGCCGTTCTGCCACTTTAAGAGTCGGCTGCAGTTTGACTAAAACACACGTTCTATGGCCTCTATGGTAGCTCCGCTGCTCAAATGCGCTCTTTACTGTCCAAGTTGAGGAGCACTATCGCTTCACCCTTAATGGGCTAATAGTTCCACTTTGGGCTAATACTTCCACTTTCGGCTAATAGTTCCACTTTGGGCTTAATAGTTCCACTGTGGCAGGCGCAGCACTATGAAGTGCCTTTATGCGCTGTGGCATTAGAAGAATTTGATTTCTCTGATCTTTTAGTCCACACAAGACTATCTGTTACTCTAATTCCTCTAGCGCCGTTCTATGGAAGCAGTAGGTTTAAAGAGCACACCAAACCTTTAAGATAACTTCTTTATTCACTTCAGCTTTTCTTCTTATATAACACTGACAATTTAGCAGCAGGAAGTCCATGTACAAACACGTGTTGAATAAAGTATAACAAATGTCGGTTCAACTGTTCAATCTTGTAATTCTACATAAAATGGTAGATATATTTCTCTCTTCAGTATCTGTACTTTCACTTTAAAATACTTTAGACACTTTATGCTCTATCTGGGACTTGCTCTATAATGCTGTTTGCTCTGATGTTTGCTCTGAAACTTGGTTTGAATCTGGTTTGATTCCTGGTTTGATTGCTGGTTTGATTGTTTGCAAACCTGGTTTGGTGGAACTACAAGTGAACACATAACTAGTTTCTGTATACAGTTCGAATCACATTATTAACAATAGGAACTTATATAACTGTATTAAATATCTATTTTGGCCACTTGCTTCCATAAAGCTGGACTCTGGATGGATCTGAACTGTTCAGCTCCACACTCTGATGTAAAATGCAATTCTAGACATGTGCTATGAGATTTCCTAGACAGAACATGAGTGAAATGCTGGCTATGATTGGCCAGAGACATTTGCTCAGTGAGATTGGTTGTGATTGGCTAAAACTTCTGATGAGTCACAAAAGCTTAACTCTATGCTTTCTGGTTGCAATTCTGCTGTCATTAAGCTTACTTTTTTTTATATAATAATGACTCTTAAAGGTATATTTTTTCTTTTTTTTTCTGTGAACACAATATACAACTGTTATATGACATCCATATATAAAGTCACAGTAAATAACTCTGCTTTTATCTCTCACAAATGAGCATATGCACTGTTTTAACATTATTAGCAGGTCTAGCTGTATATATGCATGTAAGCCGCATTAGCAACCTAGGACAGGTTTTAGCTGGCCAGCTACACTCCCACCAAATTACCTATAGTTCTATGTTCTCTATAGTAGGATTTGAACATGAATTTGAGGAATTTTCCATCAGGTTCTCAACTTCCAAGTGTCTTTTATCACTCTCAAGTATGTCATCTTTGCACTTGGCAGCAGTGCTCAATATTTGTACAACTTTTACTTCTGGATCACCCATAGACAATTCTGTGTAACCTTCACTGGGTATGATTTCCTTTTCCCAAAGGAACTCTGGACCGGTGAACCAGTTTGAATTTTTCAGTTCTGCTACATTCAGGCCTCTTGAAGCATGATCTGCTGGGTTATGCTTTGTATCAATGTGATGCCAATGTTCCAGATTTGTTATTTCCCGAATTTTCTGAACTCTGTTGGCGACAAAGACATGGAATCTTCGAGCTTCGTTGTTTATGTATCCTAGGACAACTCGCGAGTCTGTCCAAAAGTATTCTTCATCTATTTTTAACTCTAATTCTTCTCTCAGAAACTTGCTTACTGATGCTGAAACAACAGCTGCTGTCAGTTCAAGTCTTGGTATTGTCTGAATACTGGTAGGTGCAACTCTGGTCTTTCCCATAACCAGGGCACAGTGTATTTTTCCTTCTCCTATCACTCTGATGTAGGAGCACTGTCCATAACCATAACTACTGGCATCTGAAAAGTGATGAAGTTCTATTTTCTTGTACTCTCCGAAATCATGAGGTACAAAACATCTAGGTATCCAAACTTCTCTCAAATTTTGCAAGTCTTTTATCCAAGCCTCCCACCTTGGCCTCAAATCTTCAGGTATGGGTTCATCCCATCCCAACTTTCGTCTACATATTTCTTGTAGTATTTCTTTGCTTTGAGGATTACTGGTGCCAAGAATCCCAATGGATCATATATAGAAGCCACTGCGGAAAGTATGGAACATCTAGTTGCAACTTTTTCTTTCAAGGATGTTTCAAAGAAGAACTCGTCATTCTCTACATTCCATCCCAATCCAAGTACATTCTGAACTGGAAGATGATCATAATTGAGATCTACATTCTTCATTGTTAATGCACATTCAGAGTCACTGATGGATTCCAGTACCTCTCTGTTGTTTGAGATGAATTTGTGAAGGCGCAGGTTTCCTCTTGCGCATAACTCTTGGCTTTCTTTCACTAGTTTGATTGCAGATTCTGAGGACTGTAAACTTTTAAGACCATAATCTACGTAAAAGTTTTTCTTAAGAAAATTCGCTGCTGATGGACAATCCTTTTCATTTTTATTGGCCAGGTACTTCATACCATAATTGGCGCAACCTGGAGACGACTCTGCTCCAAACAAGTGTACTTTCATTCTGTATTCTGCTGGCTCTGTATCTGTATCTCCGTCCTCCCACCATAGGAATCTCAGGAAGTCTCTATCTTCATTCTTCACATGAAACTGGTGGAACATCTTTTTAACGTCACACATGACCGCTACGGGATACTTTCTGAAACTACAGAGTACTCCAGGCAGAGTGTTTGTAAGATCTGGTCCTTTTAGTAGATGATCATTCAATGCAACACCATCATACTTTGCTGAGCAATCAAATACTACTCTAATCTTATCTGGTTTCTTTGGGTGGTAAACACCTTGATGTGGGATGTACCACACTTCTCCTTCTTTAGGTTGGTTATTTACTTTTTCTGCATGTCCTTCTTCAAGGATGCCTTCCATGAATTTCAAATAATCCTGCTTGAATTTGAGATCTCTTCCCATCCTTTTCTTCAAACATTTCAATCTCGCTAGGGCAAGATTTTTGTTATTTGGAAGATGAGGTCGTTCTCTAAAAGGTAAGGGCATTTCAAGATAACCTCGTTGATTCTGTTGAATACTTTCTTCTAGAATGTGTACGAACTTTATGTCTTCTTGGGATACACTCTTTTCTTTAGAACTTATGTCTGCAAAGTCAGATTCAAGGATCTTGATTACTGCCGCTGAACTTACAGATGGTAACTCTTGGACAGATATTCGATGACACAATCCTGTCACCTGTCTTGAGTTTGCAATCTGCTGTTTTCCTCCAACAACGCCCCATCCTAGATCAGTTTGAACAGCGTAGGGTTCACCCTTTGCTCCTGTGATTACCCTTCATGGTACCAAAGCTTTGGGACAATCATAACCTATCAACAGTCCAACACCAAACTCCTTCAGCGGGGACATTTCATGAGATATGACAGATAGGTGCTCCCATTTATTGGCTGTTTCACAGGTAGGTATGCGATCTCGATCTAGAGGTATATCGTCTTTCGTATAAGCTGGAGGTAGATCCAATGTGAGGTTTGAATGAAGTCCTCTAACTCTCAATCCTTTGACCCTTTGACTGTTCACTAATGTGTCTCTCCCCATCATTGTGGTGAGTTTGAGCTTCACTGGTTCTGTAGCCACTTGTAATTTCTTGCAGATTTCTTGCTCAATGAAGGTGACATCGCTTTGGGCATCCAGTAGTGCATAGGCATATACCTTCTTATTCTTCCTTTTAGGATTTGAAATGCACACTGGTACAACCATTGATGTGCCGTTGCTTTCCCTCACTCTACAAGAGAATACCAATGCTTTCTTTTCTTCCTCAGCATCTTTAGCTATTGAGGATTTATCCTTTTTTGGACGTTCTTCATGTAGTGGTGTAAGATGGCGTCCTTTGCAAACGCTGCATGTGGCCCTTTTCTTACACTCCTTAGTAATATGGCCTTTCCTTAGGCACCCAAAACACAGTTGGTTAACAAGTACAAACTTTTTCTTTTCATTTGGAGATTTCTCCTTCAATTGTTGGCACTTGTGTATAGAGTGGTTCTCTCCACAGAACATACACTTAAAAGTAGTCTGAGGATTTGTCGGTTCTGTCTCTCTACTGATCCCAGTAGTAACTTTGAACTTGCTCTCGTAGGTATCTATACCTTTCTCTGTTGTGTCGGTTGCAAAGCTAGTTGCTCTTGCACGTCTTATATCCCTCGCAGGCCTTTCTTCTAAGGACTTTAAGGCGTAAGATCCTGTTACTGGATTACATACTATTCGTGCTTCCTTATTAACGAACTCAGAGAACTTTTCAAAACTTGGGAAGTCCTTACTTAGATCTAACTGTTCAGTCACATAGCGATTCCATCTAGAAGCCACTTCTTCAGGTAGCTTAGCTAGCATCCTGTGGTTTTCTAGATAGTCGTTCAGTACTTCTAGTCCTCGTACATGTGGGATGGCATTGCTGCATGCTTGCAGGAAGTCACCATACTCTTGGAGTTTGAAATGTTCTTTAGGACCTATTTTAGGCCAGTTATTCAATTTCTCCCTAAAGGCTCTTTGTACTAAGAAAGGATGACCATATCTTGCATTTAACTTTTCCCAAGCTTGCTTGTAGGCTTCTTCATCTGTTCTGTAGAAGTTACCTTCAAGAGCTTTCTTCGCTTCTCCACCAACATATTTCTGAAGGTAGAATAACTTGTCAACTGGCCTGGAGCAATGATGCTCAATGATCATTTCAAAACTTGCCTTCCACTCTATGAACTTCAGTATGTCTCCTGAAAATACAGTAGGTTCTGGAACAGGAAGTCTTGCTGGGACTGTTCTCTGTCGTCTTGCTGGGACAATAGTCGCAACATTCTCCTGATTATTGCAGTGACATCTAGGAACAGAATTATCCTGTTTTATTTTCTCACTTAGTTCTGAATTGGGTGAGTCTCTCTCTTCGTCTTTCTGAGCAGGGATGGAAGGGCAATTACTTTTTTCTCCATTACATACTGGAGATTTCCTTCCATTCTCCTGGGCGTATGAAAGGAAGTAGGAGTCTGCATCTTCACTTAGTACAGATTTGGACTTATGATTACTATTCATGTCCTCTTCGTGTACTCTTAGTCTGGCTTCTATAATCTTGACTTCCTTCAGCCTTTCCATTTCTGCTACTCGTAGACGCTGCGCCTCGATTGCAGATTCCATCTCAATTTCTGCTCTCTTGACAGCAAGTTGTTCGACAAGTTCCTTTCTTTTGGCTATTAAAGTACTTGAGGACTCTGATATGTTACTGGCACTTCTGCTAGTGGAAGAAGTCCTACTTGTGATTGTGGTTCCTCCTAAGGACCTAGCATAGTCTCTCATAAAAAGCTCATTCATTCTCTTTCTTGCCTTAACTTCATCATAGTTAGCTTCAGATGATAGTTCTCTCATGAGCTTTACTAAACCTTTAGTGACTGCAGTACATGTGTCCATGCTCCTTACAATATCCTGGGGAGGTGTTGTAGAAGACCGCAGGTTGACATATGCTGCCATAAGCTCTGATTCAGATTCTTCTACCGTCTCTATCATATCACTCAAGTTTCCTTTTATACTTTCTTGCTTTAGCTTTCTACGAACAACTTTAATGTAAGATTTCCACTTATCATACATTCTGGTGAACTTTTTTCCTTTCAATACTGCTTCTTGCTCCAAATTTTCCAGCATCTTTAGGGTCGGTTTTCTGATACGTTCTGAGCTTCTTAGTTCATCTGTTTGGGATATATTTGTTTGGGGCAAGACTAATGCTGCATCAGACTCTTCTACCTCAGACAGGTTCACTTTTTCTTCACTTTCTATCTTATCTATCTTTGTATCCTCAAACAGTGGCATAGAAATACTAGGCTTAGACATTTTACTTTAAGTGCTATAACAATGAATACGAATATTAAGAAGACTTTCACTTTAAATGCAATAGCAATAGGTGCAGGCAGTAAAAATGACTTTCTCTTTAAAATACTTTAGGGTTCGTGTACTACAACTGACCCTTGTTCTTTACTTGCAGTCCTTTTACTCCTGAACACGAAAATTTCTCTTTCTTGTCAAGCCTATGTGCAATGATAGTAATAAAGGAAAGTTCTGACCTTATTCTGAAGAGCAGGATACTGTGATCTGTAGGTTGCTGGAACAAATAGTCTTAAAGGAGACTTGTCTTTTTTTTTATCTGATGCTCTACTCTGACTTGCGATGCTTTGCGATACTCTGTGCTGTCTTGCGATGCTTTGCGCTGACTTGCGATGCTTTTCGCTGACGTGCGATGCTTTGCGCTGACGTGCGATGCTTTGTGCTGACGTGCGATGCTCTGCGCTGACTTGCGATGCTTTTCGCTGACGTGCGATGCTTTGTGCTGCAGGCTTTGGGCCTAGTGGCGAGGAAATAGCTGGCTGCAGTACGTGGCCTCTTTGTGGGTAGCGGTGCAGGCACTCTAACTCTGGACTTTGGCCTCCCACCATGCGTCTTTTTCTCTCTCTAGGGATCGCAGGAGGGTTGGCGCTCTCTCTGTGACTATCTTGCCTTTGCCGTTCTGCCACTTTAAGAGTCGGCTGCAGTTTGACTAAAACACACGTTCTATGGCCTCTATGGTAGCTCCGCTGCTCAAATGCGCTCTTTACTGTGCAAGTTGAGGAGCACTATCGCTTCACCCTTAATGGGCTAATAGTTCCACTTTGGGCTAATACTTCCACTTTCGGCTAATAGTTCCACTTTGGGCTTAATAGTTCCACTGTGGCAGGCGCAGCACTATGAAGTGCCTTTATGCGCTGTGGCATTAGAAGAATTTGATTTCTCTGATCTTTTAGTCCACACAAGACTATCTGTTACTCTAATTCCTCTAGCGCCGTTCTATGGAAGCAGTAGGTTTAAAGAGCACACCAAACCTTTAAGATAACTTCTTTATTCACTTCAGCTTTTCTTCTTATATAACACTGACAATTTAGCAGCAGGAAGTCCATGTACAAACACGTGTTGAATAAAGTATAACAAATGTCGGTTCAACTGTTCAATCTTGTAATTCTACATAAAATGGTAGATATATTTCTCTCTTCAGTATCTGTACTTTCACTTTAAAATACTTTAGACACTTTATGCTCTATCTGGGACTTGCTCTATAATGCTGTTTGCTCTGATGTTTGCTCTGAAACTTGGTTTGAATCTGGTTTGATTCCTGGTTTGATTGCTGGTTTGATTGTTTGCAAACCTGGTTTGGTGGAACTACAAGTGAACACATAACTAGTTTCAGTATACAGTTCTAATCACATTATTAACAATAGGAACTTATATAACTGTATTAAATACCTATTTTGGCCACTTGCTTCCATAAAGCTGGACTCTGGATGGATCTGAAATGTTCAGCTCCACACTCTGATGTAAAATGCAATTCTAGACATGTGCTATGAGATTTCCTAGACAGAACATGAGTGAAATGCTGGCTATGATTGGCCAGAGACATTTGCTCAGTGAGATTGGTTGTGATTGGCTAAAACTTCTGATGAGTCACAAAAGCTTAACTCTATGCTTTCTGGTTGCAATTCTGCTGTCATTAAGCTTACTTTTTTTTATATAATAATGACTCTTAAAGGTATATTTTTTCTTTTTTTTTTCTGTGAACACAATATACAACTGTTATATGACATCCATATATAAAGTCACAGTAAATAACTCTGCTTTTATCTCTCACAAATGAGCATATGCACTGTTTTAACATTATTAGCAGGTCTAGCTGTATATATGCATGTAAGCCGCATTAGCAACCTAGGACAGGTCTTAGCTGGCCAGCTACACTAAGTGAGAGAGGGGAATCTCATTAGCCATCCTATGATTTTTCCCCCACCTTCTAGAATGGTATAAAAAAAAGAGGGATCAGTTTTTCTTCTGTTTGCATATGTAGAACTTGTTCACCAGTGCTGTGGGGTCCTGAATTCACGCGGGAAGCTGGTATTGGCCTGGATGGGTCAAGGACAGTGAATCAGAAGGGAGTCAGCCAGGGAGCCACCGTAGATGGTCTGGACATCTATGGAAGTGTGAAGTGGTACGGACTGCAGGGGGAGGGAATTTCTGGTATCAGGGAGCAAGGGTGGAATACCGGGGAGATCCCACAAATCCATAGCCATAGAACAAACTCATAGGGCATAATGTGCAAATACACCCATGTATGGAAAATTTCTTCAAATGCCATTGGCACAGGGTGACAGTGGGCAGCGTTTTCAGGCTGCGTGTTTGCATGGGTGAACAGGTAAACAAAGAAAACTGTACTTACCTGAACTCAGAAGCCTCCGGGGAACCCGTTTAGCATTCACGGCGACCTTTTCGGGATTGTTGCACCTTTGTAGGACTGGAGGCATGCTGCAGACCTGGAGAGGGGCGTTGAGCTCGGGCTTCAGATGGAGATCGTTGTCGGCAATACCTTTGTTCTTGGGTTTCTATGGGTTCAGCGCTGGAGCATGTCGGTTTCGGTTTCACAGTGGACGAGCGAAATTCAGCATACCACTCTGGCACGTCCACCAGTGGTATTTCTAGTGTGTCGCAGAAATGTTGCATATCTTCTGGGACCCTGAGGAGGGCGTTGCGGCCTTGATGAGAGGCAGAAGGGGAATTTCCATCTGTATTGGATTCCTTTCATGCAGAGAACAACTAGGAGGGGGCGGAGTTTACGGCAGTGCTGGAGCGTGATGTTTGACAGGTCCTGGAGCAATATAATCTCTGTGCCACCGAACGATAGTCGAATTCGATTGCGTTTGTAATCTATTATACAGCAGAGCAAACTACATCTCTGGGTGGATCAGATTCCCTGCCTCGTGGACGTAGGGCTCAATGTATACGTTCCATCCCAATTGGGGTAGATAGGGGTCTGTCCAGGAGATCATTAAACAGGCTGATCACTGCTGTTTGCAGTTGATCTGCATCGATCAATTCTGGAAGGCCGCGCAGTCTCACATTGTGGCGTTGGCCACGATTGTCGAGATTTACATGTGGCAGTTAAGTCTCTAAGCTGCAACGTGTGTGTGTCTGCCACTTGATGTAAATGGCGGATTTCTGTGGTCTGGTGTGCTGCCACTCTCTCCACCTCCTGTACTCTGCCAGAGAAAGGGATATCACCGCTCCAGGAAGTTCAAGCAAAGGTAAAAGCCTCTCCTCCAGATTAGAAGCCCCAGGTGCTGGCAATGCGTGTAACAATGCAAAATAGGAAGAAATTCTGGACAGCCACACTCCAAAAAAGTTTTTGCCTTTTATTCAAAAATGGACATCAAAAATACATGCCACAGCAGAACAGAACGGACAGAAGATCTGACACGTTTCACACTAACAAACAGTGCTTAGTCCTGTACTCTGCCAGCAATTGACTGGATGTCAATCCTGAGGTCTGTAATTGTCCTTTATGTCTGTGGCCACAGAGCTGAGATCGTTTAGGCTGGGCTGCTGGTGTGGTGTCAGTATCACATCCCCATTGTCAGGAGTGGAGTGGGTGGATGGCGCTCCGACTGATGACAGCTCTGCGGGGGGGGGGGCTGGGGCCCTGAGAGGACACCACCATGCTGCCCCTCTGTGACATGAATATAGCCAGAATACTCTGTCTTAAGGTGCCGGTAGTGTCACGAGGGGAGCAGGAACGTGAGGCAGAGGAACTGCAGGAGGATGTCCCCATGATGTGTGGCTGTAAAGCGGGCAGTTTACCTCCTGAGGAGATGGATGAAAACCTATGCTGGTGGGAGCTTGCAAGTTAAGCGGCCATCTTCCTCTGAGGTCAAACCACGCCCCCCATATACTGCACTTTATGCTGCACCAAGCATGTATACATAACACATATTCAAAATTAAACATACCCACATTACATGCCCATGGCCCTTTTTTCTATTTTTTAACAGAACATTATACCAAAGTATATACTATAATACATCTTTGTAGAACATTTCTGCAGGGTGTCAAATTATTTTTGTCCCAACACAAATATGAAACCATGATTTCATACAGACAGCGGTGTCGCAGAGTGTGTTTTAGGAAACAGCAGGAAGGGATGGGCAAATCTATGTAATTACACTAAAAAGACTGAGATAAAACTGTGTATGCTTTAAAAGAAGTATGGGTGTATAAAAAAAAAATATTATACTCACCTTGATGGATGCAGCATTGATCTGATGCTGCATCTGTCCCCAACCAGCTCTAAGGCCTCGTACACACGACCGATTTTCTCGGCAAGAACCAGCAAGAAACTTGCTGGCAGAGAGGTCTTGCCGAGTAAATCGGTCGTGTGTACGCTGCTAGCGTGTTTCTCGTCGAGAAAACCGACAAGAAACCTCGACGAGAAAATAGAGAACCTGCTCTCTATTTTCTCGTCGAGATTCTCCTCGGCGTGTTTCTCGACGAGAAAAGTGAGTGTGTGTACACTTACCTGTCCGCCCGGAAGCCTGCGCATGTTCGAAATGAATTTGACGCATGCGCGGTAGCTTCCTAGGCATACGTAGGGTATACCAAGATGGCGGCGACGGCATCGAATGTGACGAGTGCATGCTCGACGTAGTCGATGACGTCACCGCGTACACTCCTTTTAAAGAACCGCGGGTTCTTTGAAACGAGCGTGTGTACACTCGGCCGGGACAAGTTTCTTGTCCAAGAATCTCGTCGAAAAAAACGACATGTTTTTCTCAACGAGAATCTCGGCCGTGTGTACGAGGCCTGAGACTAAGAACCGAGTGACCAAGCACCACTGATAGCTCAGTTCCCCAGCCTTCAGTGCTCATGCACGCTGCAGAGCATCATGGGAAATGTAGTTCCAAAACATCTGGAGTCAAGGTTCGCCATCACTCTCCTAGGGCAAGGGATCCTCTGCAGCCTCCTCTCCCAGATGATATTGACACCAACTCTGATCACAGTCAGTGTAAACAATACACACCATGAAAGAAATGAAGAGACACATAGTGAAGCCCATAATGAAAAATTCCACAGTTTATTAAGAAAGTGGGGGACTCACAAAACATCTGATAAAAACGAGCAGGTAGTTAAATTCAAACAGAACCATGGATTTATAGCGTGCTAGCGTCCTCACAGCATCACCTGATGCATTTCAGCCTATTGGACATCGTTAGAGGTGTGACAGGGAGGACGCATACACGCTAATATATACACATAACTAGGGTCTTCATCCCCGGATGGCTTCAGTGGCAGTGACACAGCCGGAACTACATCCAAATGCATTCCAAAGGCTAGTAGCAAGTAAGAATGCAAATGAACACATCCGGAATGAAGAGAGTTTCCTCAAAAGTAAAAACCACCAAAACGAATACAGCCCCAAATTAATACAGGCTGAAAAATAATACAATATTTTAAATGATAAAACTTATGAATTCTAAATTCACCGAGACATGGTCTTGCTGGCTACATTTTACTACTACAGATGACTACAAACGGGTCATATCATGATGTACCCTTGAGAGATGTGACAGAACAATTGAGACACTGGTCACCCTACCCTTTCCCACCCACCCCCCCCTCCCTCACGGTTTCCTTTATTACTCCCCCCTCTTTTTTTTTATATAGGAGACTATAATACATTAACCACTCAACGACCGCTCACTGTATATATATGTCGGCACGGACAGGCACAATCACGTACCTGTACATGCCTGCCTTCGTATAGTTGGGGGGTCCCATCGGACCCCCCTTCTATACAGTGAGCGGTCGGCATCGGTCCGGGAGCAATCCGTGATGAGGGGACGGCCATTCGTTTCCGGCCACCCCCTCGCGATTGCTCCCGGCGAATGAAAAGCTTCCTCTGCCTGTGTAATGTTTACACAGGAAGGAGGAATTGATGTCATCTCTCCTGCGGCGCTCACATATACCGATCGCCGCATGAGAGAAGACACAAAGGTTAGTGCACTAAACAGCACACTGACACCACACACAAAGGCACACGCCCCCCCAGGCCCTCCCAGACACCCCCAGATCACCCCCCAGATCACCCCCAGCCCCCAGTCACAGTGTCACTGATTGCAGTAACCATTTATTTACTGATCACTGCAATCAGTGACATTTGTGACTGTAAAAGTGTCAGGGCAGTTAGTTTTAGGTCCAGTGTAGCCCCCTAACCCCCCCTAATAAAGGTTTAACCCCTTGATCGCCCCCCAGGTAACCCTTTCACCCCTAGCACCGCTGTCACTAAGCAATCATTTTTCTGATCGCTGTATTAGTGTCGGTGATGCCGATAGGTAGCCAGTTATTTTTTTTAGGTTCGCGGCAGGTTTTTATAGCGTCAGGTACCCCCATATATTACCTAATAAAGGTTTAACCCCTTGATCACCCCCCAGGTAGCCCTTTCACCCCCTTTTGCCAGTGTCACTAAGCGATCGTTTTTCTGATCGCTGTCTTAGTGTCGGTGATGCCGATAGGTAGCCAGTTATTTTTTTAGGTTCGCCGCAGGTTTTTATAGCGTCAGGTACCCCCATATATTACCTAATAAAGGTTTAACCCCTTTATCGCCCCCCAGGTAACCCTTTCACCCCCTTTTGCCAGTGTCACTAAGCGATCGTTTTTCTGATCGCTGTATTAGTTATGCTGGTGCCGATAGGTAGCCAGTTATTTTTTTTAGGTTCGCCGCAGGTTTTTATAGCGTCAGGTACCCCCATATATTATCTAATAATGGTTTTGACCCCCTAATTGCCCCTAGTTAACCCTTTCACCAGTTATCACCGTATAAGTGTTACTGGTGACACTGGTTAGCCAGTTATTTTGTTATTTAGGTTCCCCGTCAGGTTTTTATATAGCGTCAGGTACCCCCATATATTACCTAATAAAGGTTTAACCCCCTGATTGCCCCTAGTTAACCCTTTCACCAGTGATCACCATATAAGTGTTACGGGTGATGCTGGTTAGTTAGTTTGCTTTTTATAGGGCACCCGCCGTATATAACCCAATCAAGGTTTAACCCCCTGATCGCCCGGTGGGTGATATCAATTAGGTTTTAGCATCAGAGAGGGTCTGCATCACACCCCAGGCAGCGTCAGGTTAGTGCCAGTAACGCTAACACCCACGCGTGAAGCATACACCTCCCTTAGTGGTAGATCTATACTAGCGTCCCCAGCAGTTTAGGGTTCTCAAAAACGCAGTGTTAGCGGGATCAGCCCAGATACCTGCTAGCACCTGCGTTTTGCCCCTCCGTCCAGCCCAGGCCACCCAAGTGCAGTATCGATCGATCGCTGTCACTTACAAAACACAACACAAATAACTGCAGCGTTCACAGAGACAGGCCTGATCCCTGCGACTCCAGTGCTGTAGGAGGTGATTTCACCACCACAGTTAAAAAAAGAGCATATATGCCGAAGCATGGGGGCAGCAGGGGGAGGAGCGATTTTGCTCCTAATGCCGCGTACATACGGTCAAAATTCCGACGGAGACATGCCCGTGGAAAAGTCCGACCATGTGTGTGCGGCATAACTTTTGCAGGAGGATGCCCCCATGCTTTGGCATATATAAATGGTGCATGTATGCCCATCATTAGGGATGAGCTCGGTGTTCGAGTCGAACATAGGTTCGACTCGAACATCGGCTGTTCGCGCGTTCGGCGAACAACGAACGATTTGGGCTGTTCGCGCCAAATTCGAGTGACGCGAACGGCCCACAATACACTGTGCCATCACAGTGTAATCCCGGCGCTGTGATTGGCCAAGCATGCACTGTGACCCTGAATGCTTGGCCAATCACAGCGCCGGCAGCGAGGAGAGCAATGATTGGCCACAGACAGGATGCCTGTGGCCAATTATAGCTGAGGGGGTTTAGTACACGCCCCACACTATAAAAGGCCGCCAGCGCGGCGGCCTTGTGTAGTGTGTTCCGGAGCAGGGAAAGTGAAGGATAGGCAGGGACAGTGTCAAATCTTGTCAAATCTATTCTTTGCTAAACCTTGTGTGTAGGGACAGAGAAGGATAGGCAGGGAGAGTGTCAGTGTCATATTTTTTGCTAAACCTTGTGTGTAGGGAGAGAGAAGGATAGGCAGGGAGCGTGTCAGTGTCATATACTTTGATAAACCTTGTGTGCAGGGAGAGAGAAGGATAGGCAGGGGACAGTGTCAGTGTCATATTCTTTGCTAAACCTTGTGTGCAGGGAGAGAGAAGGATAGGCAGGGGACAGTGTCAGTGTCACATTCTTTGCTAAACCTTGTGTGCAGGGAGAGAGAAGGATAGGCAGGGGACAGTGTCAGTGTCATTGTTGCTAAGCCTCCTGCACATTATACACCTTAACTTAGCCTGTATTGCTGCTTTTTCCTGGTGTGTTACACCAACAGGATTTTGCGGCACTTACAGCGGGCGGAGTGTACCTCCTGACCATATTACACCTTAACTTAGCCTGTATTGCTGCTTTTTCCTGGTGTGTTACACCAACAGGATTTTGCGGCACTTACAGCGGGCGGAGTGTGCCTCCTGACCATATTACACCTTAACTTAGCCTGTATTGCTGCTTTTTCCTGGTGTGTTACACCAACAGGATTTTGCGGCACTTACAGCGGGCGGAGTGTGCCTCCTGTCCATATTACACCTTAACTTAGCCTGTATTGCTGCTTTTTCCTGGTGTGTTACACCAACATGATTTTGCGGCACTTACAGCGGGCGGAGTGTACCTCCTGACCATATTACACCTTAACTTAGCCTGTATTGCTGCTTTTTCCTGGTGTGTTACACCAACAGGATTTTGCGGCACTTACATTGGGCGGAGTGTGCCTCCTGACCATATTACACCTTAACTTAGCCTGTATTGCTGCTTTTTCTTGGTGTGTTACACCAACAGGATTTTGCGGCACTTACAGCGGGCGGAGTGTACCTCCTGACCATATTACACCTTAACTTAGCCTGTATTGCTGCTTTTTCCTGGTGTGTTACACCAACAGGATTTTGCGGCACTTACAGCGGGCGGAGTGTGCCTCCTGACCATATTACACCTTAACTTAGCCTGTATTGCTGCTTTTCCCATTTCCCTGCAGGCCATTAGAATGTCTGGAAGGCAAACAAGGAGAGGCAGACAGTCAAGAGCCAATAAAAGAGGGCAAGCAGGCTCTGTGTCTAGAGACAACAGTGCTGGTCGTGGACGTGGTGCATCGCCATCAGCACGTGGCCATGGGACACGCTTGTCCTTCTTTTCGGCAGCTGGACGTGTTGAGCCGCATCATGCCGAAGACTTGGTAGAGTGGATGACCAAGCCCTCCTCATCCTCCTCATCCTCTCTCACCCAGGCTCAGGGTACTGGCAAAGCAGCTGCCAAAGCGTCCTCTTCCCTGGTTATAATTTCATCATCAGTCACTCCTTCCCTAGACCAACCATGTCCTCCTGAGGAGTCCCCCGAACTGTTTGAGCACAGTGTTGGGTACAAGCTCCAGGAGGATGCCCAGCGTTTCGAAGGGTCTGATGATGATACCCAGCTAGAGGAAGGCAGTAGCGTGAGAGCAGAGAGAGGGGATGCTCAAGAAGGACACCAATCTGGCAGTCATGTTCCAGCAGCTGCAGCATACTGCCAGATTGGCTCCAGTGATGAGGAGGGAGGGGATGATGAGGTCACTGACTCCACGTGGGTGCCTAATAGGAGAGAGGAGGAGGAGGATGAGGATGAGGAGGAGGCACATCTCCAACGAGGCAGGATGCCCTCGGGGGGCCAGCGTAAGGGCAGCACACCAACGGAATCACACCGCAGAGCTCCGCCTGTGCAGGGCACTGCCTCTGCCCGTTATTCAAAAAGTTATTTGGTGTGGGCCTTTTTTGAGTCGAGTGCATCAGATCGCACAGCTGCTGTTTGCAACATATGTCTCAAGCGTATATCGCGTGGCCAAAACATCACCCGCTTGGGCACCACATGCTTGACCAGACATATGTTGACCTGCCATGCAGCTCGTTGGCAAGCCTACCTTAAAGACCCACACCAAAGAACAAAGCTGACCTCTTCTTGCACCGCATCAGCTGGGATCTCCAACCCCACTATACCTTCAGTCCTCTCTGAAACCTGCTCTGAGAGGAATGAAGGTGTAGAATTAGGTGTGTCACAGCCAAGTACTTGCGGGCACTCTGCTAGCAGTACACCGACGTCCGATTCTAGCAGGCAAATTTCCCTGCCCCAGCTGCTGGACCGTCGAAAGAAGTTCACTCCCAGCCATCCACATGCCCAGCGGTTGAATGCTAGCTTGGCTAAATTGCTAGCGCTTCAACTGCTGCCTTTTCAGTTGGTAGACTCGGCCCCCTTCCGTGAGTTTGTGCAATGTGCGGTTCCTCAGTGGCAGGTTCCCAAACGCCACTTTTTCTCACGGAAGGCGATTCCGGCTCTCTACCGGCATGTGGAAGGCAATGTCTTGGCCTCGCTGGACAGGGCGGTCAGCGGTAAGGTGCATATTACTGCTGACTCATGGTCCAGCAGGCATGGACAGGGACGTTACCTTTCTTTCACGGCCCATTGGGTCACTCTTTTGGCAGCTGGGAAGGATGCAGGACAAGGTGCAGTAGTGTTGGAGGTTGTTCCACCGCCACGCCTCCAAAATGCTACTACTGGTTGTGACACACCTCTGTCCTCCACCCCCTCCTCTTCTTCCTCCTCCGTGGCCTCTTCCTGTGCTTTGTCCTCGGAACCAGCGGTGCTCCGTAGGCGTTCAAGGGGCTACGCAAGTACGCAGGCAAAAAGATGCCACGCCGTGCTTGCGCTGGTGTGTTTGGGGGATAGGAGCCACACTGGGGCAGAGGTTCTGTCTGCTCTGCAGGGGCTGGCCGAGAGGTGGTTGACGCCACGCCAGCTTAAGCCAGGAATGGTAGTTTGCGACAATGGCACCAACCTCCTCTCCGCTCTCCGACAGGGACAACTGACCCATGTGCCCTGTGTGGCTCACGTCCTTGACCTGGTGGTGCAGCGGTTCTTGGGCAGGTACCCGGGCTTACAAGATGTCCTGAGGCAGGCCAGGAAAGTCTGTGTGCATTTCCGCAGATCTTATAATGCCAGTGCTCGCCTGGCTGAGCTGCAAAAGGAGTTGAACCTGCCCAAGAACCGCCTTATATGTGACATGCCCACCAGGTGGAACTCAACGTTGGCCATGCTGCAGTGGCTGCACACGCAGAAGAGGGCCATCAATGAGTACCTGTGCGACTACGGCACCAGGACAGGGTCAGGGGAGCTTGGGTTTTTTTCACCACGCCAGTGGGGCATGATCAGGGATGCATGCACTGTCCTGGCACCATTTGAGGAGGCCACGAGGATGGTGAGCAGTGACAGTGCATGCATCAGTGACACTGTACCTCTTGTCCACCTGTTGGAACATACGCTGCGTGGAATAATGGACAGGGCACTTGAGGCAGAACAGAGGCAGGAAGAGGAGGACTTCCTTGCCTCTCAAGGCCCCCTTTACCCAGACAGTGTTCCTTCTGTCCCACCCATCGCACAGGAAGAAGAGGAGGAGGAAGAGGAGGAGGAGGAGGAGGATTGTGTCAGCATGGAGGTGGAGCCTGGCACTCAGCATCATCAGCAGCAGTCTGATGATTTACAGTCCCAAGAAACCAGTGGACTTGTACGTGGCTGGGAGGAGGTGGCTGCGGATCATGTCATCCTTAGTGACCCAGAGGACTCCGGACCGAATGCCTCAGCTAACCTACGCTGCATGGCCTCCCTGATCCTGCAAAGTCTGTGGAAGGATCCTCGTATTCTTCGGATCAAAGAGAGGGACCATTACTGGCTGGCCACTCTCCTTGATCCACGGTACAAGGGTAAGGTTGCGGACCTTATCTTACCATTGCAGAGGGAGCAGAGGATGAGACAACTCCGGGAGGCCTTGCAGAAAGGTCTGTGCAACGTGTTCCCAGAGACTGGGAGGTTACAAACTCCTGGTCCTGGACAACGAGTTGCTGAGGCTTCGGTCAGTCAAAGAAGGAGCGATGGGGAAGGTGGCCGTCTGACCGAAGCGTTCAGACAATTCTTTAGTCCGCAGCCCCAAGGTATAATCGGTTCCAGCAACCATCGCCAGCGTCTGATATACATGGTGCAGGAATACCTAGGGGCAAGGTCAGACTTGGACACCTTCCCCACCGAAAATCCTCTGGCTTACTGGGTCTTGAGGATGGATCACTGGCCAGAGCTTGCACAGTATGCAATTGAGCTACTGGCCTGTCCTGCATCCAGCCTTCTTTCAGAACGCACATTCAGTGCTGCTGGAGGATTTGTCACGGATCACAGGGTGCGCCTGTCCACCGACTCTGTTGATCGACTGACCTTCATAAAGATGAACCAGTCTTGGATCACCACCAGCTACCAAACACCTGAAGCTGATATAACAGACTAATTTATTTTCAAATGTCACATCCCTTCAAGACTGATGCTGATGCTGAGAGACTGTCCTGTTATGTTGACTGACTATCCTCCTCCTCCTCAATGATCCGATTGACGATGATAGCTTGGAAGAACATTTTTGTTTCTGGGTGCCGCCACCAGTGGCTAAGGCCCAATTTTTCAGCCCCTGTTTAACAGGGGTGGGTTATTACAATTTTTTATGCAATGCTTTGCAGCAGGGCTCATTCCTGCACTCCAACTAGAGTATCTGGGAGTGGTTGCAGTGTCGTGGCACCAGCACCAGTGGCTAAGGCCCAATTTTTCAGCCCCTGTTTAACAGGGGCGTGTAATTACAATTGTTGATGCAATACTTTGCAACAGGGCTCATTGCTGTGCTCCAAGTACAGTATATGTGAGGGGTTGCAGTGTTGTGGCACCAGTGGCTAAGGCCCAATTTTTCAGCCCCTGTTTAACAGGGGCATGTAATTACAATTTTTTATGCAATGCTTTGCAGCAGGGCTCATTCCTGCACTCCAACTAGAGTATCTGGGAGAGGTTGCAGTGTCGTGGCACCAGCACCAGTGGCTAAGGCCCAATTTTTCAGCCCCTGTTTAACAGGGGCGGGTAATTACAATTTTTGATGCAATACTTTGCAACAGGGCTCATTGTTGTACTCCAAGTACAGTATCTGTGAGGGGTTGCAGTGTTGTGGCACCAGTGCCTAAGACCCAATTTTTATGCCCCTGTTTAACAGGGGCATGTAATTACAATTCTTGATCTAATAATTCACAGCAGGGCCCATTCCTGCGCCCACCAAGACTAACTGTGAGGCCTTACAGTGTTGTGTCAACACCACCACCACCACCAAAGGCCCAATTTTTCAGCCCCTGTTCAACAGGGGCATGCAATTACAATTCTTGATCTAATAATTCACAGCAGGGCCCATTCATGCGCCCACCAAGAGTAACTGTGAGGGCTCACAGTGTTGTGGCAACACCAACATGTAAGGGGCAAATTTCAGCTGAGTATATACGGCAGGCCCCTACTTTCAAACATCCAACTTACAAACGACTCCTCCTTGCAAACGGAAGGATACAACAGGAAGTGAGAGGAAATCTACCCCTAGGAAGGCAAATTCTCTCCTGTAAGAGTTAATATGGGAAAAAAATTGTCTCCTCTCCACTGATGCTTTATCACCAATTCTTGTTTCAATAAAAACCCCAAATTTTCTAAAAACATTTGTCATTAGGACGGAAAGTGAGGTGAACTGTTCTGAACAGGTGCACATTGCACAGACAGCAAAACAAATGTTACAGGGGTGATAACCCTTCCCTATGTTTTCCAAAAAGCTTAAAAATAGATTTTTTGCCTGGAGCTACACTTAAACAATGTACCTGTTCAAAATTACAAACAGATTCTACATAAGAACAAACCTACAGTCCCTGTCTTGTATGCACCGCCTGTATACGGCTGTTCAGAGTATATAGGGCCTTTTTTATTTTGTGTGCGGGGTTCCCCTTAATATCCATACAAGACCCAAAGGGGCTGGTAATGGGCTGGGGTAGGGGGGGGGGGGGGTGTGTGATGGGGTAGCTATGCCATTTTTCTTAAAGATTTTCATCCATATTACCGGGACCAGACATTACATTAAAGCCGCAAGCAGTTTTAAATGGCTTTTTTTCCTTTAGAAATGTAATTTTGTGCAGGGACAGTTCTAAACACGGGAAACACGTGGCACTTCACAGGCATACTTTAGACACCCCCCAGGTACGATATTTAAAGGAATATTTGACTTTTTTTTTCACTTTATGCATCATTAAAATGACTGCTCCCGAAAAACAGCTGTTTTTAAAACTTATTTTTGCATTGATACATGTCCCCTGGTGCAGAACCCGGGTTCCCAAACCCTTTTTAGGACAATAACATGCATAATAGTCGTTATAATTAGCACTTTAGATTTCGAACGTTCGCATCCATTGTATTTAATAGGGTTCTAAAGTTCGTGCGAACTTTCGGTCCGTTCGCGGGTTCTGCTGCAAACCGAACCCGGGGGTGTTCGGCTCATCACTACCCATCATTAGAAGTGGGTGGATGAAGGGAGGTATTCTAATGGTGGGCATACCCACCAATCAATCTCTTTTTTTTAGTTCAGCCAACAGGCTGCATGAAAAAAAAGATTACAATACATGTCCAACAAGGACCAGCAACGTACTGGTATGTTGCTGGACTTTGAATGGTTATACCAGATTGATGCCTGCGGGTTTAGGTATCATCTTGGTATCATTCTTTTCAGCCAGCGGCCGACTTTCATGTAAAAGCAATCCTAGCGGCTAATTAGTCTCTGGACTGCTTTTACAAGCAGTGGGAGGGAATGTCCCCCCCCGGATAAAAAAAGCGCCATTGGGAAATTGGGAAAGCATTTTATCACACCGATCTTGGTGTGGTCAGATGCTTTGAGGGCAGAGGAAAGATCTAGGGTCCAATAGACCCCATTTTTTTTTCAAAAAAAGAGTACCTGTCACTACCTATTGCTATCATAGGGGATATTTACATTCCCTGAGATAACAATAAAAATGATAAAAAAAAAAATATGGAAGGAACAGTTTAAAAATAAAATAAAAAAAGAAAAATTAATAATTAAAAATAAAAAAAAAGCACCCCTGTCCCGCCCTGCTCTTGCGCAATGGCGAATGCAAGCGTCGGTCTGGCATCATATGTAAACAGCAATTGCATCATGCATGTGAGGTATCACCGCAAAGGTCAGATCGAGGGCAGTCATATTAGCAGTAGACCTCCTCTGTAAATCTAACGTGGTAACCTGTAAAGGCTTTTAAAGGCTTTTAAAAATGTATGTAGTTTGTCGCCACTGCGCATTTGTGCGAATTTTTAAAGCATGTCGTGTTTGGTATCTATGTATTCGGCCTAAGATTATCTTTTTTATTTCATCAAACATTTGGGCAATATAGTGTGTTTTAGTGCATTAAAATTAAAAAAAGTGTATTTTTTCCCCAAAAAATGCGTTTGAAAAATCGCTGCACGAATACTGTGTGGAAAAAAAAAAGCAACACCCACCATTTTAATTTGTAGGGCCTTTGCTTTAAAAAAATATATAATGTTTGGGGGTTCAACATAATTTTCTTGCAAAAAAAAAATGTTTTCATGTAAACAAAAAGTGTCAGAAAGGGCTTTGTCTTCAAGTGGTTAGAAGAGTGGATGTAAGCTTCCTAATGTTGTGTATAAAATGCCAGGACAGTTAAAAACCCCCCAAATGACCCCATTTTGGAAAGTAGACACCCCAAGCTATATACTGAGAGGCATGTCGAGTCCATGGGATATTTTATATGTTGACACAAGTTGCGGAAAAAAGACAATTTATTTATTTATTTTATTTTCTTTGCACAAAGTTGTCACTAAATGATATATTGCTCAAACATGCCATGGGCATATGTGGAATTACACCCCAAAATACATTCAGTTGCTTCTCCTGAGTACGGGGATACGACATGTGTGAGACTTTTTGGGAGCCTAGCCGCGTACGGGACCCCAAAAACCAAGCACCGCCTTCAGGCTTTCTAAGGGTATACATTTTTGATTTCACTCCTCACTGCCTATCACAGTTTCGGAGGCCATGGAATGCCCAGATGGCACAAAACCCCCCCAAATGACCCCATTTTGGAAAGTAGACACCCCAAGCTATTTGCTGAGAGGTATGGTGAGTATTTTAAAGATCTCACTTTTTGTCACAAAGTTTTGAAAATTGAAAAAAAAAAAAATATATATATATATTTTCTTTCTTCATTTTCAAAAACAAATGAGAGCTGTATGTCCACACAATTTCCAGTTAAAGCAGTGCAGTGCCAAATTCTGAAAACACCTCTGGTCCTTAACCTGCATAATGGTCCGGGGCTTAAGTGGTTAAAAACCTAATACTCCCCGATAGTGTCCCTAGTAGATTACGCTTCCATTATCCCCCCTTACCACATCGAGGGCTAATCACTCTTTACGACGCCACCTTTTACCCCTGATGACCCAATTCAGTCATTATTACCGTATTTGCCGGCGTATAAGGCGACTGGGCGTATAAGACGACCCCCTAATTTTCCAGCTAAAACGTTGGTTTTGGGATATACTCGCCGTATAAGACGACCCCCCTTCTGACTAGCCATGCCTCACCATACCTCACTGTTCCATTGCATACCTCACTGTACCATTGCATACCTCACTGTGCCCCTGCATGCCTCACTGTTCCATTGCATACCTCACTGTGCCCCTACATGCCTCACTGTTCCATTGCATACCTCACTGTGCCCCTACATGCCTCACTGTTCCATTGCATACCTCACTGTGCCCCTCGACGATCACATACCTTATCCCTGACATGTAGAATCTCAGTCAGACCGCGGCCGTCCATTTTTCAAAAGCCGCGCCTCCTCCTCATGCTGTTCTGTGATAGGGGGAACACTCAGCTTCCCTGCAGACACTGTGTTCAGTGTTCCACCTATCACAGATGCCCTCTCATCCGAGGCCGAGGACGAGAGGGCATCCGTGATAGGCGGAACACTGAACATAGGCTCTGCTGGGAAGCTGAGTGTTCCGCCTATCACGGAACAGCATGAGGAGGAGGCGCTGCTTTTGAAAAATGGACGCGGTCTGACTGAGATTCTACATGTCAGGTACGTACCGGCGTATAAGACGAACCCCGACTTTTAAGAAGATTTTAATGTGTTAAAAAGTCGTCTTATACGCCGGAAAATACGGTAACTTAAGAATTTAAGGATTAGAAGAGATTTACCAATTTAGGTACCTTTACCACATGTGTCTTATCTACAACTGCATTTATATGCCTTCTTATACCGATTTTAACTCTCATTAGTTGCGCTATTTTGATCTGTTAGCTAATGTTTGATATCGGAACTTAACTTTATGATTGTACAACTATACATATGTGTTCATTGTAGCCGCTGCGTCCGCATTTATTGTTTTCCTGTAATCCTGTTTATGATATCAATAGAAACTTTCCAATAAAAAAATAAAACTTATGAATAAAAAACGGATAATAAAATACATAAATCTTATGATTTCTCTTCTGGCGTGTACAATGACTGTGAATCAGAGTTGATGTCAATATCATCTAGGAGAGGAGGCTGCAGAGGATCCCTTGCCCTAGGACAGTGATGGCGAACCTTGGCACTCCAGATGTTTTGGAACTACATTTCCCATGATGCTCCACTACACTGCAGAGTGCATTAGCATCATAGGAAATGTAGTTCCAAAACATCTGGGGTGCCAAGGTTTGCCATCACTGCCCTAGGATCTGTTGTACTGATCTCTGTGTGACAGTGGGTGACGCTGCCTATACCTTCGATGTACCATACACTCATATGCTGGTTATTTCTTGCTTTCTGTGAGGGAGATTAGATAGTGTGTGATGAAGATGCACTGAAGCTGGTGCGACGGTCTTGGCTCTTTCGTTCAGCTCTATTCACCGCTTGTCCTTCATCTACTTCCTACTTTTTAGCACTGCATACGGACATTTAAATTGTACAAAAAATTTGACAATACACCTTAGTCATAATGAAATGTGGCACTATGGTGACACTGAACTACTCTGATGAAAGTATGTAAAAAAAAAATTCAAAAGAGAAAGAAGTGTTAAAAAAAGAAAAAAAATGTTAAAAAAATGTAGCAATTTTTATTTTATTTTTATACATACTGTCACTATCCCTGATTACCACAACACCAGTCATATGATGATGCTGTACTGCACTAGTGACAATAGTGTGAAAAAAAAAAAAAATCTTAATTTTCCCAAAAATATCCTAGTTTGCAGACTCTATAACTTTCACACAAACCAACTAATTTACTCTGATTTAGGTTATTTTCACCAAAGAAATGTAGCAGACTACATTTTTGCCTAAATTTATGAAGAAAGATTATTTATTCGCAAAGTTGTATACCGGTAAGATAAAAACAATATATATATTTTTTACATTTCTGTATTTTCTCATTTGTATCACAAAAAAAAAAAAAAACAGTGGTAATCAAATATGACCAAAAGAAATCTCTATTTGTGTGAAAAAAAAAAGATAACATTTTTATTTCTGTAGAATTGCTCAATTGCCAGTAAAAGTAGCACAGTTCTGAATAGCAAAAAAATGCCCTGTCATGAAGGGATTAAAGCCTTTGAGGTCAAGTGGGTAAAGTAAACAGGATATATACTTTATACATATAATTATGCTTTATTGTATCTATTTTTTGCATAGGTTTGTGGTAGGTGCTATTTACAGTAATTGTTGATCTCCAGAAGCAGTTAATCTATCTGTTATACCTGGCATGAAGAGAAGCAAAAAATAATAGGGAACACAGGAAAGAGTGGCTATATACTGAGAGTTACTTGATTCGGGAAATGTAAATAATAGCAATATGTATAACAATGCATTTACATGTTTTCTATCCTGGTGTTAAAATAATGAATATGTAATGTTTACATCTCAAATAGACAAGAACAAAATCAGTATTGTTTATCTTTCACTTTATTTGATAAGTTCTTTCCCAATGTGCATTTGGTTTTAAGATCATTTACAATGCCTGCCATAGATCAACAGACATCTTTCATCTGTCTTAGCACAGCAGATTTATAAAGCCCAGTTTATGGTCTTTCCTCAATCTCAGTGATTGTGCTTTGGAAAAATTATGAGCTTGTTGTTGACTTATCCCATAATTCTTATATAGTGCTTTCAAAAACTGTAACATGTTTGGGATTTGAAATTCTAAGCTTCTTGTGCTGAAAATGTAATGAAAAAGTTTACTCTTTACTTTGCTCTTGGCAATGTTAAAAAAAAAAAAAAAGAAAACCCAATATCGAATCTACAGCATAAAAACATGAAAATAAACATCACTTAACAAACACTGCATAAACCTTAGTTAAAGCAGTTATCTGCCTTGGCACAATAAAGCAAAACGAGGTCAAATTATATTATGCATCATACTGAAACAATTAACAAAACAGAGAATAAAGAATCAAAATGTTCTCTGTATTTTTTAAAACAAAAAAAGGCTTTTAAAATTAACAGATTTTAAACATATCCTTGGATGGATTGAAATATTTATTATTTTGATGTAAAAAGCAGTTATCCTCCATGTTTGTAAAAAATGATTAGGTAATGCACATACTGTACAAATGCATGTTTTTGAAACATATGCAACAACATATTTTACAAACCTATATTGCTGCATACATATAAAAGAGCCTAAGGGTGCATTCACACCTGTGAATGTACCCACACTGTGATTATATGCGATAACCCTGGAAGTGGAGGGTGGGGCATAAAATGTTCATGCCCACCACATATGGGATAGTGGCAGAGATGAAATTTTTTTTTTAAAGCTTTAAATGTCAATTATACTTACCTATGATTAGAGGTCGACCGATATATCGGCCGATATTTGGCCATTTCGGAGAAATCGTCATCGGCCGATTATTATCCAAAATAGGCCGATATTGAACACTGGCCGCACCTTTGCCAGCAGAGTGTGGAGAAGGGAGGAGGAACGTGGAGTTCCTCCTCCCTTCTCCACACTCTGTTGGCAGAGCAGCGCCACGGTGTGTGAAACTGTATGGAGAGAGAGAAGAGCTGTCAAAATTAAGGTTGGATGTCGGGGGTGGGCAGGACCCAACTATCCACCAGCCAATGGGATGGGATCTGGGCAGGCCGCTACGTGTATGTGGCCCTGACCTTTCTTAAACAGCCCAATCATTGGCTGGATAGCTGCTGGGTCCCTCCCATCCCGGGTCCTGTCCACCCTGGATCCCGCCCACCTCCGACATCAAGCCGAATTTGTCAGCTCCTCTCTTTCTCTCTCCATACAGTTTCACACAATGCGGCACTGCAGAGAGCATTCAGTTTCACACAGTTACACTATTGGCTGTGAAACCTGCCATTGCCATTCAGTGCCATCTGCCAATGACAACCAGTGCCTGCCAGTGCCACCTGCCAGTGCCAACCAGTGCCACCTGCCAATGCCAACCAGTGCCACCTGTCAGTGCCAATTAGTGTCATCTGCCAGTGCCACCTGCCAATCAGTGCCACCTGCCAGTGCCAGTGCCACCTGCCAGTGCCAACTAGTGCCATCCAGTGCCACCTGCCAGTGCCATCCAGTGCAACCTACCAGTGCCACCTGCCAGTGCCAAACAGTGCCTGCCAGTGCACCTGCCAGTGCCAATCAGTGCCATCCAGTACCATCTGCCAGTGCCATCCAGTGCCATCTGCCAGTGCCATTCAGTGCCATCTGCCAGTGACATCTACCAGTGCCACCTGCCAGTGCCAATTAGTGCCATCCAGTGTCACCTGCCAGTGCCAATTAGTGCCACATATCAGTGGCAATTAGTGCCACCTGCCAATCAGTGCCAACCAGTGCCACTTGTCAGTGCCACCTGTCAGTGCCACCTGCCAGTTCCAACCAGTGCCACCTGCCAGTGCCATTTAGTGCCACCTGCCAGTGCCAACAAGTGCCACCTACCAGTGCCAATCAGTGCCAGTCAGTGCCACCTGCCAGTGCCAACCGCCAGTGCCATCCAGTGCCACCTGACAGTGCCAATTAGTGCCACCTGCCAGTTCCAATTAGTGCCACCTACCAGTGCCAACCAGTGAAACCTGCCAATCAGTGCCAACCAGTGCCACTTGCTAGTGTCACCTGTCAGTGTCACCTGCCATTGCCAACCAGTGAAATCTTCCAGTGCCAACCAGTGCCACCTGTCAGTGCCTGCCAGTGCCACCTGCCAAAAAAAATCGGCCTAAAATATTGGCCGCAAAAATTGGCAAAATATATCGCCATCGGCCGCCCTGATTTCTAAATATCGTCATCGGCCAGAGAAAAACCCACATCGGTCGACCCCTACCTATGATTGGTCACATGCTGTCTTCAATGGTCCTGGCAAGAGCAGTTACCTATATAAAGAAAGTGTGTCATTAGTGGTGCGGTCGGCGGGATTGAAGAAGGAAGCACATCCCTCCCTCCCAAGTCTTGTCCCTTTCTTAAGAAAAGAAACTATAAGTTGTATTGTTTTATTAGCTTGAATTGTAATAACTGAATTACACATATGTTATTGGTATACTTCTAAGATCAGTATTAAGTTATTTTTTATTAATATCATTTTATTCATACCTATAATAAAGGGCTGCTGCCTTTTGAATCCACAGATATGTGTCCAGTGTTATATTTTATCATTTATAATTTATAGTTTAAGATATTGAGTGTGTTCTAAATGTGAATAAGTGGAAATCAAAAATGCGCCCCATTGATATCCCCACTGCGCTTCAGAATAAAAAATAATAAATATCCAATGATGAATATATTAGGTAACTATGTACACTTAGGCACACTGGTACCAATATATACACCCAAACATAAAGTGTATCTATAATGCTGCCACCTTAAATGGTGAAACTGTGTACAATATAATAATAATGATGATCTAAAGTGAAAACATATTATTATAGGTGGCGCATAAACATGTAACCAAATACATAAACTACTCCAGTGAATGTGAATCACATTATAACTGAGATAAATGAATTAATCCAGTACTATAAATCAACAAGAACCCGTGCATAAAGTGACAATAGTGTTTAAAGTTCATAAATTAATAGTCAGTGTCTTCAATCTTCATTTCTTCCACCACACCCAAGTGTTCAGTGAGACCTCTCCCTTCAGATAAAACACTCACCACAAAAATATGCCTCACACTCGCGTGTTCGGCGTGCAAGCAAAGCAACACTCTTTTCAATGGACAACCAGATGATGCACTTCATAGAGTGTCCTCCAGGTGGCTCCGTATATGTGTAACAAAAAATAAGGTGCACAATAGTGTGATATCGTAAAACCAGTTTAATAAATAAAAACAAAAAAAACAAAAACAAAAAAAACCTTCAAAAGTTACACTCACAAGAAAATCATGAAAGCAAGCCGTAATGCACACCAAAAACATCCAGAATACCACAGCCAGTGAAGGATGGTCACGGCGGACCCAAGATCAGCAGTGATCAATTCTAATATGAACGCTCTCACCGCTCGCTTCTCATGTGCGATCCCTCGCTTCCTACTGTGGTTGGATGCGTAACACGTCACACGTCACTCCTTAACGATAATTCAAGTACTCAAACGATCGCAGTGTAGCCATGCCCCGACATGTTTCGTCACGTTGGACTTAATCATGGGATTGGCTACACTCCGTAATGGACTCCCCTTTATACCCACATCTGTTATTGGTTGGAGTTGGTTTAAAGTTATTGCGCATGCGCGCCACGTCATAGACGGGCGGAAGTGCTGAACAGGGGATCCTGCACTCATGGGCGGAAGTGTCGTAGTATGATTCTTACGCTGATCGAGTGTCCCGGGAGCCCTCATTCACATGCATATACATTAGGAAGCTAAATTCCTACTGCCTGCCCTATACTTAATAAGCGCATTGCAGCATATCTGAAGAAACTAATTTCACAACTAAATACATATGTTATACACACTATAATGTCAACTTATAACCAAAGTTATTTAAACGTACATTATTTAATAAAATCATCTAATAATTGCTGCTTCTAGTACATTACCACATTATACCAATGTTAGTCGCATTAATTTTACATAAAACTATTAACTAATTATTGGTACACATGTCAGAATAATATCCATCCTTACTATCATAACTGGTTGATAGCTATGTAAATACATTATATGGAATATATAGGACAATATAATATGGAGTTATATTAATTAAAAATAATTAAAAAAGAGAATAAAGATAAAAATAAAAAAAATATTAATGAATAAAATTAAACAGCACTACACTATTCATTGTTTAAAATATAATTAAAATATTTTAAAATTAATATTTTATGAAGAAGAACTGAACCTAAATGCCTAACTCTTCCCATTCACCCTGGTTCTCATGTATTTGAACATACCCCCAAACACTCTTAAAAATCATTTATGAAGCAGTTCAAATCCACCTCCACATTTAATCCCCGGGGAGAGAGGCACTTTAAAAAAAAATCCACTTGGTTTCACGTTGTGAGAGATCCCTGACCCTATTGGATCCCCTCCAAGTCGGATAAACACAGTCAATGCCACAAAACTGGGCTAAAGAAGGGTCCTGATTATGCTTCTCTTTAAAGTGTACTGACACGCTATGGTATTTAAATCCATTTTTGATATTGGTTAAATGCTCAGAGATACGAACTCTTAATAATCTCTTTGTTCTTCCCACATATAATAACCCACATAGACACCATAACAGGTACACAACATGTGAGGAGTTACATGTGATGAATTCCTCAATATCAAATACTTTTTGATCAGTGCTCATAATTTGTTTCTTCCCCCTATTGTGTACTTTTACAGTTCTACAACAGATACATCTCCTACACGGGAAGAAACCTTTAAGGTCAATCTTTAAAGTTTGCTGACCTGGGGGGTCCAAAACCTTCTTAACGACCCGATCCCCAAAATTCGGGGCCCTTCTATAAATAAACTTTGGTTGTGAGGGGAGGACTTGTCCCAAATGCCTATCTCTACTCAGGATATACCAATGTTTCCTAAAAATGGATTCAATTTCTTTATATTGCACATGAAACCCTGTTAGGAAAGCCCATTGGTAATGATTAATCTCGTTCTGATTTTCCTTCTTTTTGAAGCATAAATTTCTAGGAAGTGTCACCACTTGTTGTATAGCATCTTCCAACGCCTCATCCGAATAACCTTTCTGTGTAAATTTCTCCTTCAGTATGTTTGCTTGTATCCTGAAGTCATTTTCTTCCGTGCAGTTGCGACGTACTCTTAAGAATTGTCCTTTTGGAATATTTTTAATCCAAGCAGGGTGGTGCCCACTACAGATCGATAAATAACTGTTCCGATCAGTGGGTTTAAAGAAGACTTTAGTCTTCAAACTATCACCCATATTCTCAATAGTTACGTCTAAGAAATTTACAGATTTCTTGCTCATTGTATATTCCAATTTGATGTTATTATTGTTATTATTCAGAGCATCCAGGTATTCCTTAAGAGGTTCCTCCGGTCCTTCCCAAACCATCAACAGGTCATCTATGTACCGTCGGTAAAAGATCACCTGTGGATTCTGATTCCTAAAAATAAATTTATCCTCCCATTCTGACATAAACAGGTTGTCTAGGCTGGGAGCAAACTTAGCTCCCATAGCCACGCCAACCTGTTGGGAAAAGAAAAAACCATTAAACCAAATATAATTGTGTGTCATACAAAAATCCAAGACATGTCCCAAAAATCTTTTTTGTGTATGTGGGATTATTAAGAGTTCGTATCTCTGAGCATTTAACCAATATCAAAAATGGATTTAAATACCATAGCGTGTCAGTACACTTTAAAGAGAAGCATAATCAGGACCCTTCTTTAGCCCAGTGTTGTGGCATTGACTGTGTTTATCCGACTTGGAGGGGATCCAATAGGGTCAGGGATCTCTCACAACGTGAAACCAAGTGGATTTTTCTTTTAAAGTGCCTCTCTCCCCGGGGATTAAATGTGGAGGTGGATTTGAACTGCTTCATAAATGATTTTTAAGAGTGTTTGGGGGTATGTTCAAATACATGAGAACCAGGGTGAATGGGAAGAGTTAGGCATTTAGGTTCAGTTCTTCTTCATAAAATATTAATTTTAAAATATTTTAATTATATTTTAAACAATGAATAGTGTAGTGCTGTTTAATTTTATTCATTAATATTTTTTTTATTTTTATCTTTATTCTCTTTTTTAATTATTTTTAATTAATATAACTCCATATTATATTGTCCTATATATTCCATATAATGTATTCACATAGCTATCAACCAGTTATGATAGTAAGGATGGATATTATTCTGACATGTGTACCAATATTTAGTTAATAGTTTTATGTAAAATTAATGCGACTAACATTGGTATAATGTGGTAATGTACTAGAGGCAGCAATTATTAGATGATTTTATTAAATAATGTACGTTTAAATAACTTTGGTTATAAGTTGACATTATAGTGTGTATAACATATGTATTTAGTTGTGAAATTAGTTTCTTCAGATATGCTGCAATGCGCTTATTAAGTATAGGGCAGGCAGTAGGAATTTAGCTTCCTAATGTATATGCATGTGAATGAGGGCTACGGGGACACTCGATCAGCGTAAGAATCATACTATGACACTTCCGCCCATGAGTGCAGGATCCCCTGTTCAGCACTTCCGCCCGTCTATGACGTGGCGCGCATGCGCAATAACTTTAAACCAACTCCAACCAATAACAGATGTGGGTATAAAGGGGAGTCCATTACGGAGTGTAGCCAATCCCATGATTAAGTCCAACGTGACGAAACATGTCGGGGCATAGCTACACTGCGATCGTTTGAGTACTTGAATTATCGTTAAGGAGTGACGTGTGACGTGTTACGCATCCAACCACAGTAGGAAGCGAGGGATCGCACATGAGAAGCGAGCGGTGAGAGCGTTCATATTAGAATTGATCACTGCTGATCTTGACCATCCTTCACTGGCTGTGGTATTCTGGATGTTTTTGGTGTGCATTACGGCTTGCTTTCATGATTTTCTTGTGAGTGTAACTTTTGAAGTTTTTTTTTTATTTATTAAACTGGTTTTACGATATCACACTATTGTGCACCTTATTTTTTGTTACACATATATACGGAGCCACCTGGAGGACACTCTATGAAGTGCATCATCTGGTTGTCCATTGAAAAGAGTGTTGCTTTGCTTGCACGCCGAACACGCGAGTGTGAGGCATATTTTTGTGGTGAGTGTTTTATCTGAAGGGAGAGGTCTCACTGAACACTTGGGTGTGGTGGAAGAAATGAAGATTGAAGACACTGACTATTAATTTATGAACTTTAAACACTATTGTCACTTTATGCACGGGTTCTTGTTGATTTATAGTACTGGATTAATTCATTTATCTCAGTTATAATGTGATTCACATTCACTGGAGTAGTTTATGTATTTGGTTACATGTTTATGCGCCACCTATAATAATATGTTTTCACTTTAGATCATCATTATTATTATATTGTACACATTGAGTGTGTTCTGCCTACTATCCCATAACGGGGTTCCTGTGTTTACTGTAGCTGCAGGAGGCAGCCCCATTGTAATTAATGGGAGGCTTCTGGCTTCTGTAGTTATTTGCAGCCACTTGCATGTAACTGCCCAGGCAGCGATCGCATGTGATTGGCCCTGCTTGCTGACAGACTGTGTCCAGGGTCAATCACTCGCATGTGATCGCTGCATGAGAAATTGCATATGTGTGGCATTGATTACCTTCAGGAGCTTGCAGCCTCTCATTACTTTCAAAGGGGATATCTTCTGCAGCTAATATCAGGAACCCCCGCTGATTTTATCGCATCTAATTGGAGTGCACGTGCATTTACAGGTGTGAATGCACACTTAAGTGAAAATATATAATTCTTCAGCAGCCACATCCTACATTTTCAGAAAGAAATTCCAATCCACACACACAAACAAGCTGGTCATACATTCAAAGATTTCTCTGCTGAATAAGCTGAACCAGTGAAATCTAATATATTCTTCCTAAACAGTGAGGAGGAAGGCTTGACTCCTGCAGACTACAGAAACAGTGAGGATGAAGGCTTGGCTCCAGCAGACTACATTATTCGGTAGTCGGTAGAACCCATGGCTGCTGAATACAAATGCAGTGGGTTGAGATGATGGAGGCAAGGCAAAAGACAATAATTACAGTAGAAATGTAGACTCAAAGTAGCTGAAGGTGTCTCTATTGGTGAAACTTTCACTGTCACCATGCTACAACATTCACTTCACGCTAGACAACTGAAAAACTGGAACTAGCTACTCTAAACAGTTATTACTGCTGCCAGAAAAGACAAAAAAACATAGCTGTAATGCTTAAATTTTGTCACTGGGGGAAGATTAAGATAGGGAAACCTGCTAAAAGTATTATGTCCACACAGGCAAAGCTCTGACACTTACAGGTAGATTAATGCCGCGTACACACGATCGGAATTTCCAACAACAAATGTTTGATGTGAGCTTTTGGTCGGATATTCCGACCGTGTGTAGGCTCCATAGGACATTTGCTGTCGGAATTTCCGAAAAACAAATGATTGAGAGCTGGTTCTCAATTTTTCTGGCAACAAAAGTTCTTGTCGGAAATTCCGACCGTGTGTATCCATTTCCGACGCACAAGAATCCTACGCATGCTCAGAATCAATTTGACGCATGATGCATTTGATCGTGTGTACACGGCATGAGAGCCTAAACCCCAATCCCACACATTTCAATTGGCCCAACACTATGAATGGCATCCTTACTGACCAATTAGATAGTGCAAGAGGTAGGAAGGGGTTAGCAAGTTGTGGCACATCAGGAAATGCCAAAGCTTTGCCTTTCTAAATGACCTGAGATTCTGCCATGGCAAGAAAGTTCGGGAGGTTGCCGAAGCTATGTGTTTCTAGTTGCCTCCACTGTATATGTTCAGAAGTTTATCTGAATTTTCCCTGCTGGACCTCTGCATCTGTTCCAGAATCATCACCCAATCCAGTGTATACTTTCCTAGGATTGATTGGAGAGTAAAACATGCATGTATAGCTTTGGTGGAAAAAAGTCTTACAAGTGGCTTGGAGGAGGGTGCACACAAATTATATGTTGCTGGATTGGAAATAGGTGGGTATACGGCTGGTAGAAGGGCTTTCAAAATAGTACTAGAAGTGCAGTTACACATTATCACGTTATTGGAGTCACATGATGTCTTGCTTACATTTATGGACCATTGGCGTGAAAAGCTTCCTGTGGATGCAGAGAGGTGTTCGCTCCGCAAAGATATGTCCCCCAGCGAGGGCCCCTGCGTTATGCGCAGACATTCATTTGGAGGGGATATGTTGACTCTTCAAAAGACATTATCGGTTTGATACCTATCTGCCTTTGTGGAGGGATGCGCACTCATGTCTTTCTGTGTGTCTGATCAGCACATGGAGTGGTCATGAGCGTGTCCCTGCAGCTAGTCTCCCATACACAGGAATGGTGGTATAATCCGGCTATGCATTGTTCTCTGAACAATGAAGAATAAGGATTCACACCAATGGTAGAAGCGGGAATGTGCGCACGTTTGGTCGGGACAGCGTTCATGATTTCTGATGCTCAAATCTCACTACTTGTGGGTCCCTTTTTGTTAAACTGTAGAGCACAGTTTAACAGGTACACAGGGTGGGAAATTGTACACACTGCCCTGCACAGACATGCCCAAACACTCCCGTAGTCATTGTTCCATTGATTGAGATTTGCATAACACCTACTGTTTGAAGGAATGCCTGGACTTGATTGGCTGAATTGAATAGCCACCAAGCCTCTATTGTTACCCCTGTTCTTAGTCCTATAAATATGCTTCTCTCCGATTGTCAACCAGAACTGTCTGAGGAGCTTGCAATGTGATAACAGCTGTAGGGATGAGCCAAACACCCCCAGTTCGGTTCGCACCAGAACAGGCAATAAATTTGTTCGAACATCCGAACACCGTTAAACTCTATGGGACTCGAACATGAAAAATCTAAAGTGCTAATTTTAAAGGCTTATATGCAAGTTATTGTCATAAAAAGTGTTTGGGGACCCGGGTCCTGCCCCAGGGGACATGTATCAATGCAAAAAAAAGTTTTAAAAACTGCAGTTTTTTCAGGAGCAGTGATTTTAATAATGCTTAAAGTGAAACAATAAAAGTGAAATATTCCTTTAAATTTGGTACCTAGGGGGTGTGTATAGTATGCCTGTAAAGCAGCGCTTGTTTCCCGTGCTTAGAACTGTCCCTGCACAACGTTTTGATTTGATGCAGGCTTCCCCTTAATATCCATACCAGACCTGAAGGGCTTGGTAATTGAATTTGGGGGGGACCCTCATGCTTTTTTTTATTTTTTATCAATGACTTTTCTCTGTATTGCCGGGAGCCGACAATTCATTATAGCCGCGAGTGCTTTTAAATTACTTTTTTTCCTTCTGAAATTACAATTTGTGCAGGGACAGTTCCAAGCACAGGAAACAAGTGCTGCTTTACAGGCATACTATACACACCCCCTAGGTACGAAATTTAAAGGAATATTTCACTTTTATTGTTTCACTTTAAGCATTATTAAAATCACTGCTCCCGAAAAAACTGCATTTTTTTTAAACTTTTTTTTGCATTGATACATGTCCCCTGGGGCAGGACCCGGGTCCCTAAACACTTTTTATGACAATAACTTGCATATAAGCCTTTAAAATTAGCACTTTAGATTTCTCCCATAGACTTTTACAGGGTGTTCCGCGGCTTTTCGAATTTGCCGCGAACACCCCAAATTGTTCGCTGTTTGGCGAACAGGCAATGTTCGAGTCGAACATGAGTTTGACTCGAACTCGAAGCTCATCCCTAGTCCTGTCACTAGGAAGAATGGGGAAATGCTTGTTTAAATCAGCATTTCCCCATTCTGCCTCTCCGTGAGACGATCATGGGTATCCCCGCGGACATTGAGTCCGCAGGACCCATGGTCGGACTCACGGAGCTAGCGGCGCGTGCGCGCGTGCGCGCCACCTGCGGCGCTCACTCGCCCACAATGCTGCATCTTAAAGGGGACGTACCTGTATGTCCATATGCCCAGCCGTGCCATTGTGTCAACGTATATCGTCGTGCGCTGGTCGACATGTGGTTAAAGGGTAATTTCCCACATTTGTGGCTTTTTAAATTACAATTAGTGTCTGGGTATAAATAGTCAATGCGTTTTTGTTAGCTCTCACATGGATGCACTAAGCAGGTTAGGTACTAAGCCATTGGGAGCAGAAAAGAACAGTCAAAAGACCTGCGAAACAAGGTAATGAAACCTTACAAAGACAAAAAGATATCCAAAGACTTGAATATGCCAGTCAGTACTGTTCAATCATTTAATAAGAAGTGTAAAATTTGGGATCTCTTGATACCAAGCCAAGGTCAGGTAGATCAAGAAAGATTTCAGCCACAACTGCCACAGAAAATGTTCGGGATACAAAGAAAAACCCACAGGTAACTTCAGGAGAAATACAGGCTGCTCTGGAAAAAGATGGTGTGGTTGTTTTTAAGGAGCACAATACGATGATACTTGAACAAAAAAGAGCTGCATGGTCATGTTGCCAGAAAGAAGCCTTTACTGCACCAGTTCCACAGAAAAGCCTGATTACAATATCCCTAACAACACCTTGACATGCCTCATTGGTTTTTTTTGTGGCATTGGCGCAGTAAAGGCTTCCTTCTGGCAGCTCTTTTTTGTTCAAGTATCATTGAAATGTGCTCCTTAAAAACAACCACGCCGTCTTTTTGGAGAGCAGCCTGTATTTCTGCTGAGGTTACCTGTGGGTTTTTCTTTGTATACTGGGAAATTCTTCCGCCAGTTGTGGCTGCAATCTTTCTTGGTCTACCTGACCATGGCTTGGTATCAAAAGAGCTCAGAATTTTCCACTTCTTAATAAGGGATTGAACAGTACTGACTGGCATATTTAAGGCTTTGGGTATCTTTTTATATCCTTTTCCATCTTTATAAAGTTCCATTACCTTGTTACGCAGGTCTTTTGACTGTTATTCTCTACCTCCTCATGGCTCACTATCTAGTAGACATGTGCACACTGAAATATTTTGTTTCGGAATTTTGTTTTCGTCCGAAAAATTTATTTATTTAGTTACTCCTAAAATTTGTTTTTATTTAGTTAGTTTTTCGTTAGAAATTGCATTCATCCGAAAATCTGAATTAATTAAGGTCAAATCTGTCATTGAAGGATTCAGGTGTCTGTCGAATGTTCAAAGAAGATTCGACGGAGCAGCGAAACTGTACGACGCCACAATCGTACATTTCCGGTCGAATGTTCCGCCTACAAGCTAGCTATAGTAGAAATCGAATGTTTTATGACTAGTAAAATAATTATATTTATTAATTATTATTACTAGTCAACCAACATTAGAATTTTTCTATAGCCTATGGGAGGAGCATTTGACCGCAAAAGTACGATTGCAGCGTCGTACAGTTTAGCTACTCCGTCGAATCTTCTTAGAACTTTCGACAGACATCATAAGCCTTCAATGACAGATTAAACATTTGTATGTTTTTCGATGCTTTGTCGAATCTTCGTCGTTCATGTTGAATTGTCAAGTTAGTTGTAGCTATTTTACTGCTCTTCCTCTTTGGTTACAATCAGCCAATAACATTCATCATTATCATTATTTTTATTTTACTTCCCCCAACCAATTCCAGCAGCGATCTTTTCTCTCTATGTCGAATCTTTTCTCTCTATGTAGAATAATCTTGGACTAATAGAGTTATGCCGCGTACATACGATCATTTTTCCCGTCGGGAAAAATGAAATTTTTTCCTTTGGACGAGAAAAACGATCGTCTGTGGGCTTTTTGTCATTTTTCCAGACAGGAAAAACTGCATTAATCACGACGAGAAAAATTAGAACATGCTCTAATTTTTCTCGTCGTGATTCCTGTCATTTTTTTCCGCTGCAGTTTTCCCATAGGGAAACACTGCTGCGGAGCCAACACACAGTCGTTTTTCTCACCAAGAGAAAAAATGACGGGAAAAATGGCCGTGTGTGGGGGAACAAGCCGTTCCCTCGTTTTTCCTGCTGTGATTCACGGCGGTGTTTTCACCGCCGTGAATCACGATCGTGTGTACGCGGCATTAAGGTTAGGCACATTCGACCACAGGTTCGATGGACACAGATTGTTATTGTCAGCGTCATGTCAAATCTTCTATCTATATCAAACTGTTGTTGCAACGAAAACTAAAATAAAGCATTTGTTTATGTCGGATCTTTCGGTTTTCGGATTCTGCGTTTTCGTTTGTTAAAACGATAACGAAAATACCTGAAATTCGGACGAAAATGCATTCGGACGAAAACGAATGCACATGTTTAGTATCTAGCCCGCTTAGGGCATCCAAGTGAGAGCTAACAAATTAATTGCCATTTTAACCTGTGTGTGCCACCTTCTGTGTCTGCACCAAGGCCAAACATTCCAGGGGATGTAAACTTTTGATCAGGGCCATTTGGGTGATTTCTGTTATTATGATTTTAAAAGGAGCCAAAAAACGATGTGATAATAAATGGCTTCATGTGATCACTATCCTTAAATAAAAGACAGTTTTTTAGCATGATTAGTCATATTTTCAATATCAATGCCAAAATTTCTCACTTTCTGCCAGGGTATGCAAACTTTTGAGCACAATTGTATAATACAGTGCAGTCGGTGTACAGTATATAATACAGTGTAGGTGGTGTGCAGTATATAATACAGTGCAGGCGGTGTGCACAGTATATAATACAGTGTGTACAGTATATAATACATTGCAGGCAGTGTACAGTATAGAATACAGTGCAGTCGGTGTTCAGTATACAATACAGGTGGTGTACACAGTATATAATATGTGTACAGTTACAGTATATAATATTTTGTTGTCAGTGTACTGTATATAATACAGTGCAGTCGGTGTACAGTATATAATACATTGCAGTCAGTATACAGTATATAATACAGTGCAGGTGGTGTACACAATATATAATACAGTGTGTACAGTATATAATTGCAGTCAGTGTACAGTATATAATACAGTTCAGTTGGTGTATAGTATATAATGCAGTGCAGGCGGTGTACAGTATATACTACAGTGCAATGCGGAGTATATAATACAGTGTAGTGTGATGTGGAAAAATGAGTCCACATCATGTCCGGAAGGCCACCAAGGAGAGGCAGACGCTCACAGGCCACTAAAAGAGGGCAAGAAGCCTCTGTGTCTACAGTGAAAAGTGGTGGTCGCAGTGGTGGTTGTGGGGCACACTTATCCTTTTTTTCTGATGCTGGCCGTGTTATTTAGCCACAACATACAGAAGAGTTGGTGGAGTGGATAACTAAGCTGTTCTCATCCTCCTCATCCTGTGTCACCCAGGCTCATACTAGTTTGCCTTCCAATGCAACTGCCAAAGCAGCTTATTCCACCGGTTCCTTGTCCACAGTTACTCGTTCCATAGCCCCACCATCATGCACAGAGGACTCACCAAAATTATTTGACCATAGTGACGGTTACATGCTGCTGGAGGATGCGCAACGATTTTAATGCTCCGATGTTGGTTCCCAGGTTGAGGAAGGGAGTAACATGAGCCTAGAGAGAGGGGGTGCCACAGAAGGACAAGAAACTAGCCGTTCCCCCAGCTGCAGCGTACTGCCAAGTTTGCTCCAGTGATGAGGAAGGAGGGGATGATGAGGTCACTGACTGTACTTGGGGGCCTGAGAGAACAGGAAAGTGTGGAGAAGGCACAACTTCAACGAGGCAGGATGTCCTCCAGGGGCTGGTTTGAGGGCAGCCACTCTATTGCATCACACCTCAGAGCTCCACAGGTGCAGGGCGCCGCTGACTCCCCATTGACTTACAAAAGTTCATTGGTGTTGGCTTTTTTTAACACATGTGCAGTAGATCGCACTGTTGCTGTTTGCAATCTCTGTCTGAAGCAGCTCAAGCATGGCCAGAACACCAGCTGCTTGGGCACCACATGCTTGACAAGACATATGATGACCTGCTATGCAGTCCATTGACAACAACAACTGAAAGACCCACATCATAAAAAAATACAGACTTCTCCTTACTCCTCATCTGGGATCTCAACCCCTACTATACCTCAAGTCCTCTCAAAATCCTGCACTGAGAGGAAGTTACTGTATAGCTATAGGTGCCACAAATACTTGCACCCAGTCTGCTAGCAGTACACCACCTGTTGATTTCACCAGGCAAGTTTTGCTAGCCCAGTTGCTGAACAGTAAAAAAAATACTGTCCCAGCAATCCACATGCTCAGCTTCTAAATGGTATCTTGGACAAATTGCAAGCACTACAACTGCTGCCTTTTCTTTTTCAAAATGTTTTTTATTAATTTTCCCAAAAAATGATAAGATACAGACATTGGAGAACTACAGACTCCAGAATAATGTTGTTGTACATATTATATCACATTTTCAACTGTAAATCTACTTACAATGTATATTAAATTGCATAACCGACCATATCACTATAATTTAAACTTATATTCCTTAATACTGTGATTGAGATGAATCAAATTTTCATTAAAAATGCATAACTACTACGTAATGAATACCTAATGAAGATTTAACAGAAGAAATTGTAAGGATTCGGCCGCTTTAGATACTGTGACAAATTTTGTGGTTACATATTTAATGAATTAATTAATTGCAAGCTCTATAAGGTATTCAAGTGTGTACAATTATCTGGGTATGCCTTATATACAGTAAAGGTTCACTCGTCCTAAAGGCTAGGATCTCTCTTATTTTGTTTTTTTCATAGAATTGTTCTCAAATTGACCGGTGCTTTATGAATCTGTTATGACTGCCTTCTTTAAGAGCTATGGTTTTCTCGTATGCATAGGAATCATCAATCAGTTTCAATACTTCTCCTACTGATGGGGAAGCCGTGGTTTTCCAATTACGTGCAATTACCAACCTTGCTGCATATAAAATGTGCATCACTAAAATGCAGCAGGGAGGTGGGTATATATTCAAGTTAATGCTTAATAAGGCCTGTTCCGCTCTAAGTTTATTAAGAATTCCTGTAACCTCTGCTATCAGTCTTGCTATTGCTGCCCAAAAACTACAGAGAGATGCGCAAAACCAGAGCATGTAAGCCAGGTTGCCCACCAGTTCACATTCTCTCCAACATAGGTTGGAAGTATTCTTCATAAATTTTGCTACAGTATATGGTGTTTTGTACCATCTTAAATGTATTTTTGGGCTATTTCCTTAAAGTTTGAACATTTGGTGTGAAGGTAAATTAGATTTTATTGTTTAAAGCCATTGGTCTTGGGATATGTTTCCCATTTGCGTAGTTGTTTTGGGGTTTCGAAGTGCGTTATTTTTTGGAGTAGATTGTAAATTTCCGTTACACCTTTTTTAGGTGTGGAGGTGGGGTTCCACATGTTCCAAATAGACCCTGGGATAGAAATGTATTGTTTTTTAGTAGTAGCTAAAAAGCTAGAGACTCTGGTGTATGTCATAAATTCTGTAGTAGGTAAGGAATTTTTAGAGCTTAGCTCCACAAAAGGTTTAATGTTCTTGATGTACTAAATCAGAGATATTTTTAAGGCTGTATTTCCCCCAATGTAGTAGTTTTAAGACCCGGGTTAAAAACGAGAGTGCTGTTAATGGGATGGGCACCTTTGCATGTCTAACATGGGTATCTTTTTTGTGGACATAATATTCCCACACCTGTAGGGTAGCTGCGATAGTGGGGTGCTGCTTGTATTGCGTTTGTTTAGCGAGGGTTGTGGAAAATAATAGGGCTGTGATGTCACCTTGATCTACAAGGGCTGGTTCTGCTGCAAACTAGTGTTCGGTTGAGTTAAACCAGAATTTAAGTCGGTCCAAAATTGTTGCTATGTTGAGAGCAGTAAGGCACGAAGATCATTTCAAGCTTTTGTCAGTTTGTTACTTATATTCACTGAAGGTGATTTTTTTTTTGCGATTCTAGGCTGGAAATGTCATTTAAAATAGTGTCCTTATGCTACCTCCTTTTCCTCTTCATTAAAGCACTTTTTTTAACCACTTAACGACCGCCCCATGTACATATACGTCGGCAAAATGGCACGGACAGGCACAAACACGTACCTGTACGTGACTGCCTTCGTATGGGTGGGGGGTCCGATCGGACCCCCCTCCGGTACATGGGGTGGCCGGTATCGGTTCGGGAGCGATCCGTGATGAGGGGGCGGCCATTGGTTTCTGGCCACCCCCTCGCGATCGCTCCCAGCGAATGAGAAGTTTCCTCTGCCTGTGTAATGTATACACAGGCAGGAGGAAGTGATGTCATCTCTCCATGCTGCGCTCACATAGACCAAAGCGCCGTGGAGAGAAGACATCAGGTTAGTGCACAAACAGTACACTGACACCAAGACACATAGGCACACGATCGCCCCCCCAGTCACCCCCAGATCACCCCCCAGATCACCCCCAGTCACAGTGTCACTGATTTATTTACTGATCACTGCAAACAGTGTCATCTGTGATAGTAAAAGTGTCAGGGCAGTTAGTGTTAGGTCCAGGGTAGCCCCCCAACCCCCCCTAATAAAGGTGTAACCCCTTGATCCCCCCCAGGTAACCCTTTAACCCCCTATCACCACTGTCACTAAGCGATCGTTTTTCTGATCACTGTATTAGTGTCGGTTGTGCCGCTAGGTAGTCAGTTATTTTGTTAGGTTCGCTGCCAGGTTTTTATAGCATCAGGTACCCCCATATATTACCTAATAAAGGTTTAACCCCTTGATCGCCCCCCCAGGTAACCCTTTCACCCCCTTTTGCCAGTGTCATTGAGCAATCGTTTTTCTGATCGCTGTATTAGTTATGCTGGTGCCGCTAGGTAGTCAGTTATTTTTTTTAGGTTCGCCGCCAGGTTTTTATAGCGTCAGGTACCCCCATATATTACCTAAAAAGGTTTAACCCCTTGATCACCCCCCAGGTACCCCTTTCACCCCCTTTTACCAGTGTCACTAAGCGATCGTTTTTCTGACCAGTGATCACCGTATAAGTGTAACTGGTGACACTGGTTAGCCAGCTAGTTATTTCGTTATTTAGGTTCCCCGTCAGGTTTTTATATAGCGTCAGGTACCCCCATATATTACCTAATAAAGGTTTTAATCCCCTGATTGCCTCTAGTTAACCCTTTCACCAGTGATCACCATATAAGTGTTACAGGTGACGTTGGTTAGTTAGTTTGTTTTTATAGTGTCAGGGCACCCTCTGTATATAACCCAATAAAGGTTTAACCCCCTGATTGCCCGGCGGGTGATATCAATTAGGTTTTAGGGTCAGAGAGGGTCTGCGTCACACCCCAGGCAGTGCCAGGTTAGTGCCAGTAGCGCTAACACCCACACGTGAAGCATATACCTCCCTTAGTGGTATAGTATCTGAACAGATCAATATCTGATCTGATCAGATCTATACTAGCGTCCCCAGCAGTTTAGGGTTCCCAAAAACGCAGTGTTAGCGGGATTAGCCCAGATACCTGCTAGCACCTGCGTTTTGCCCCTCCGTCCAGCCCAGCCCAACCAAGTGCAGTATCGATCGATCACTGTCACTTACAAAACACAACACACATAACTGCAGCGTTCGCAGAGACAGACCTGATCCCTGCGACTCCAGTGCTGTAGGAGGTGATTTCACCACCACAGTTAAAAAAAAGAGCATATATGCCGAAGCATGGGGGCAGCAGGGGCGGAGGAGTGATTTTGCTCCTAATGGCGCGTACATACGGTTGAAATTCCGACGGAGGCTTGCCCGTGGAAAAGTCCGACCATGTGTACGCGGCATAACTTTTGTGGGAGGATGCCCCCATGCTTCGGCATATATAAATGGTGCATGTATGCCCATCATTAGAAGTGGGTGAATGAAGGGAGGTATTCTAATGGTGGGCATACCCACTGATCAATCTTATTTTTTCGTTCAGCCAACAGGCTGCATGAAAAAAAAAGATTACAATACATGTCCAACAAGGACCAGCAACGTATAAAAAGCGCCATTGGGAAATTGGGAAAGCATTTTATCACACCAATCTTGGTGTGGTCACATGCTTTGAGGGCAGAGGAAAGATCTAGGGTCTAATAGACCCCAGTTTTTTCAAAAAAAGAGTACCTGTCACTACCTATTGCTATCATAGGGGATATTTACATTCCCTGAGATAACAATAAGAATGCTAAAAAAATAAATATGTAAGGAACAGTTTAAAAAAAAAAAGGAAAATTAATAATTAAAAAAAAAAAAGCACCCCTGTCCCGCCCTGCTCTTGCACAAAGGCGAACGCAAGCGTCGGTCTGGCGTCATATGTAAACAGCAATTGCACCATGCATGTGAGGTGTCACTGCGAAGGTCAGATCGAGGGCAGTAATTTTAGCAGTAGACCTCTGTAAATCTAATGTGGTAACCTGTAAAGGCTTTTAAAGGCTTTTAAAAATGTATGTAGTTTGTCGCCACTGCGCGTTTGTCCGAAATTTTAAAGCATGTCGTGTTTGATATCCATGTACTCGGCCTAAGATCATCTTTTTTATTTCATCAAACATTTGGGCAATATAGTGTGTTTTAGTGCATTAAAATTATAAAAAAATATATTTTTTCCCCAAAAAATGCGTTTGAAAAATCATTGCGCAAATACTGTGTGGAAAAAAAAATGCAACACCCACCATTTTAATCTGTAGGGCCTTTGCTTTAAAAAAATATATAATGTTTGGGGGTTCAACGTAATTTTCTTGCAAAAAAAAAAATGTTTTCATGTAAACAAAAAGTGTCAGAAAGGGCTTTGTCTTCAAGTGGTTAGAAGAGTGGATGATGTGTGACATAAGCTTTCTAATGTTGTGCATAAAATGCCAGGACAGTTCAAACCCCCCCCCCCAAATGACCCCATTTTGGAAAGTAGACACCCCAAGCTATTTGCTGAGAGGCATGTCGAGTCCATGGAATATTTTATATTGTGACAGCAGGCAGGTAAAATCACCAGGTTGCATCCAGGATGGTAGGTATGTATGCCCTAGATTCAGGCTTTATGCAAATTCATACCACTAGGAGGAGTGCTGGGAGTCATGCGGGGGAAGAGTTAATGAGCCCAGCTGAATCAAGTGGCTCATTGAGGCCTCTACAAGAACTCCCAGCATGCTAAGGGAGATGCTCCATCCTGGAACCAGTTCTGTGTTGTGCAAGACTGGGGAGTGTGTTTCTGTCCTGTGCGGTGAGACAAAGCCTGTGTGGCTAAAACCTTCAAAAACAGGGAGATAGGGGCTGGGGCAGCACAAGGCTGCACCTAGCTGTCAGACAGGGAACCTACGTGTGTAGTAAGCGGTCAAGCTGACCAGGATTTATTTTTTAAGGTTTCTTTTGTTTTGTTGTTTTTCCACTGTAAATAGTTTAAATAAACCGCACCTTTTGTTTTTGCAACTACAAACTCTGTCTGCTGTGCCTGTTTTTGTGTGGTGAACCCATCCAGGGGGTCACACACACCCGCTGCCGAGCTAACCTCCTCACAATATGTTGACACAAGTTGCGGAAAAAAGACAATTTATTTTTATTTATTATTTTTTTTGCACAAAGTTTTCACTAAATTATATATTGCTCAAACATGCCATAGGAATATGTGGAATTACACCCCAAAATACATTCTGTTGCTTCTCCTGAGTACAGGGATACCACATGTGTGGGACTTTTTGGGAGCCTAGCCGCGTACGGGACCCCGAAAACCAAGAACCGCCTTCAGGATTTCTAAGAGCGCAAATTTTTGATTTCACGCCTCACTGCCTATCACAGTTTCGAAGGCTATGAAATGCCGAAATAGCACAACCCCCCCCCCCAAATGACCCCATTTTGGAAAGTAGACACCCCAAGCTATTTGCTGAGAGGTATGATGAGTATTTTGCAGATCTCGCTTTTTGTCACAAAGTTTAGAAAAATATATATATATATATATTTTCTTTCTTCATTTTCAAAAACAAATGAGAGCTGTAAAATACTCACCATGCCTCTCAAATATCTTGGGGTGTCTACTTTCCAAAATGGGGTAATTTGGGGGGGTTTTGTGCTATTTTGGCATTTTATGGCCTTTGAAACTGTGATAGGTAGTGAGGAGTGAAATCAAAAATTTGCGCCCTTAGAAATCCTGAAGGCAGTTCTTTGTTTTCGGGGTCCCGTACGCGGCTAGGCTCCCAAAAAGTCCCACACATGTGGTATCCCCGTACTCAGGAGAAGCAGCAAAATGTATTTTGGGGTGCAATTCCACATATAACCATGGCATGTGTGCTCAATATATCATTTAGTGACAACTTTTCGTAATTTTTTTTGTCATTATTCAATCACTTGGGACAAAAAAAAAATATTCAATGGGCTCAACATGCCTCTCAGCAATTTCCTTGGGGTGTCTACTTTCCAAAATGGGGTCATTTGTTTTTTTTTTGTACTGCCCTGCCATTTGAGCACCTCAAGAAATGAGATAGGCAGTCATAAATTAAAAGTTGTGTAGATTCCAGAAAATGTACCCTAGATTGTAGACGCTATAACTTTTGCGCAAACCAATGAATATACGCTTATTGACATTTTTTTTACTAAAGACGTGGCTGAATACATTTTCGCCTAAATGTATAACTAAAATTGAGTTTGTTCGATTTTTCTTATAACAAAAAGTAGAAAATATCATTTATTTTCAAAATGTTCGGTCTTTTTCCGATTCTATCGCAAAAAAATAAAATTGCAGAGGCAATCAAATACCATTAAAAGAAAGCTCTATTTGTGGGAAGAAAAGGACGCAAATTTCGTTTGGGTACAACATTGCATGTCCGCACAATTTCCAGTTAAAGCAGCGCAGTGCCAAATTGTAAAATCACCTCTGGTCTTTATCCTGCGTATTGGTCCGGGGCTTAAGTGGTTAATCAGTAGACCCCTGGGCGTTCCACAAGACGAACGGGTTTGTTTCCTCAGTATCATTCATGCTGAAGTATTCTATCAGGGAGTTTTTAATGTCTGTTTTAATCACTGGATCTGTGAAAATAGTAGAAAAACCATGGTTCCCCATGGTTATAGATACAGGAGCATGATAGGTCCATGTATTGCATCCTATTTCTGATTTTGAAATCTGCTGTAATAGAAATTTGTCATGTAAGAACAAACATGTCTATTCTTGAGTAGGTTAGACTGACCTGAGCAAAGAATGTAAAGTCCTTCTCCGTGGACTGATGGCATCTCCAAACGTCATATAGGTTAGCTGATTGTGCAAAGTTGGTTAAGGTTTTTCTAAACACAAATTTATTGGTAGTGTTAGAAATGTCCATTTGATGGTTGGATATAGAGTTTAAGTCGCCGCACAGGATGTTGTGACCTGAACATTGATGTTTTGCCTTTTTCCATAGCTTATTCAGGAAGATTATCTGTCTGGTATTTGGTGCATATGCGTTAATTATGGTGTAGGCTACATTATTAATCTCACATGTTATAATGATGAATAGGGATGAGCGAACAGGCAAAATATTTGTTCGAACATGCAAACACCGTTAAAGTCTATGGGACACAAACATGAAAAATCAAAAGTGCTAATTTTAATGGTTAATATGCGAGTTATTGTCATAAAAAGTGTTTGGGGACCCGGGTCCTGCCCCAGGGGACATGTATCAATGCAAAAAAGTTTTAAAAATTGCAGTTTTTTCGGGAGCAGTGATTTTAATAATGCTTAAAGTGAAACAATAAAAGTGAAATATTCCTTTACATTTTGTACCTGGTGGGTGTCTATAGTATGCCTGTAAAGTAGCGTATGTTTCCCGTGTTTATAACAGTCCCTGCTCAAAATGACATTTCGAAAGGAAAAAAGTCATTTAAAACTACTCGCGGCTATAATGAATTGTCGGGTCCCGGCAATACAGATAAAAGTCATTGAAAAAAACGTCATGGGTTCGCCCCCAGTACATTACAGTACATTACCAGGCCCTTTGGGTCTGGTATGAATATTAAGGGGAACCCCAAACAAAACGTACAAAAAAATGCGTGGGGGTCCCCCCAAATTTCATACCAGGCCCCTCAGGTCTGGTATGGATATTAAGAGGAACCCTGCGCCAATTATTTTTTTTAAATGGTGTAGGGGCCCCCCTCAAATACCATATCAGACCCTTCAGGTCTGGTGTGGATTTTAAATAAAAAAAATAATTACGTGGGGTTCCCCCAAAAATCCAGACCTTTATCCGAGCACGCAACCTGGCAGGCCGCAGTAAAAGAGGGGGGGACAAGAGAGCGCCCCCCCTCCTGAACCGCACCAGGCCACATGCCCGGTGGTTGTGGGGGTCTGCGGGCTGGTGGCTTATCAGAATCAAAGGGGACCCCCAGATCCCGGCCCCCCTATGTGCATTGGTAACGGGATACACTGTACTCCTACCATTTCACCCAAAAAAGCGTCAAAAATGGTAAAAAAACACACACACACACAGCTTGGGACTAGTCCTTTAATAAAAAAAAAAAAATTACAGCGATGTAATCTTTCCACGACCCTACGAGATGATACGCGCCGCCAACCCACTACGATCGATTCCGCCTCCATGGGACGCGAGACCCGCTTGACAGCTCTTAAATAGCCGAGGGCAGGGCCACCCGTGATGTACGCGAGTGACCCCGCCCCCCTCTGATGCAACGGGGTTTTCCAGCGGTTACCCCGTTGCATCAGAGGGGGGCGGGGTCACCCGCGTATGTCACAGTGGCCCTGCCCTTGGCTATTTAGGAGTTGTCAAGTGGGTCTCGCCTCATTCGATGGGCCGCCTCCCTTGGAGGCAGAATCGATCGTAACGGGCTGGTGGCGTGTATCGTCTCGTCGGGTCATGGAAGGATTGCATCACTGAATTTTTTTTTTATTAATCACTTCGGCCCCGGACCATTTGGCTGGCCAAAGACCAGGCCACTTTTTGCAATTCGGCACTACGTCGCTTTAACTGACAATTGCGCAGTCGTGCGACGTGGCTCCCAAACAAAATTGACGTCCTTTTTTCCCCCACAAATAGAGCTTTCTTTTGGTGGTATTTGATCACCTCTGCGGTTTTTATTTTTTGCTCATTAAACAAAAATAGAGCAACAATTTTGAAAAGAAATTAAATATTTTTTACTTTTGGCTATAATAAATATCCCCAAAAAATATATAATTTTTTTTCCCCTCAGTTTAGGCCGGTACGTATTCTTCTACATATTCTTGGTAAAAAAAACCGCAATAAGCGTTTATTGATTGGTTTGCGCAAAAGTTATCGTGACTGCGACATTATGGCGGACACATCGGACACTTTTGACACCATTTTGGGACCATTGTCATTTTTACAGCGATCAGTGCTATAAAAATGCACTGATTACTGTAAAAATTACACTGGCAGTAAAGAGGTTAACCTGTAGGGGGCGCTGAAGGGATTAAGTGTGACCTAGGGAGTGATTATAACTGTTAGGGGCCGTGGCTTGCTGTGACACATCACTGATCGCTGTTCCCAATGACAGGGAACAGACGATCAGTGACATGTCACTAGGAAGAACGGGGAGATGTTTTGTTTACACTAACATCTCCCCGTTCTTCAGCTCTGTGACCCAATCGCGGGACACCGGCCGACATCGAGTCCGCGGGTACCGCGGGCACGGTGGCAAATTAAAGGGGGCGTATATATACGCCCATTTGCGCAGCTGTGCCATTCTGTCTACGTAAATACTCGTGCTGCGGTCGGCAAGCGGTTAAAGGACTTGTCCCAAGCTGTGTGTGTGTGTTTTTTTTACAATTTTTGTCACTTTTTTGGGTGAAGGGGGCTTCCAGATTCCGATAAGCACCCCGCCCGCAGACCCCCACAACCACCGGGCAAGGGTTGTGGGGATGAGGCCCTTGTCCCCATCAACATGGGGACATCCTCCCCATGTTGAGGGCATGTGGCCTGGTACGGTTCAGGAGAGGGGGAGGACGCTCTCTCGTCCCCCCCTTTTCCTGCGGCCTGCCAGGTTTCGTGCTCAGATAAGGGTCTGGTATAAATTTTTGGGGGAACCCCACGCCATTTTTTTTTATTTTGCCGCGGGGTTCCCCTTAAAATCCATACCAGACCTGAAGGGTCTGAAGAGTCTGGTATGGATTTTGAGGGGGGCCCCTATGCCATTTTTTAAAAAAAATTGGCGCAGGGTTCCCCTTAAAATCCATACCAGACCTGAAGGGCCTGGTATGAAATTTGGGGGGACCCCCACACATTTTTTTTTTAAATTTGGGTTCGGGGTCCCCTTAATATTCAAACAGACCCAAAGGGCCTGGTAATGGACTGGGGGGGGGGGGTGGGGAACCCATGGCGTTTTTTTCAATGACTTTTATCTGTATAGCTGGGACCCGACAATTCATTATAAGCGCGAGTAGTTTTAAATTACTTTTTTTCCTTTAGAAATGTCATTTTGTGCAGGGACTGTTATAGACATGGGAAACATGCGTTAATTTACAGGCATACTATAGACACCCCCAGGTACGAAATTTAAAGGAATATTTCACTTTTATTGTTTCACTTTAAACATTATTAAAATCACTGCTCCCAAAAAACGTCTGTTTTTAAAACTTTTTTAACTTTAAAATTAGCATTTTTGATTTCTCCCATAGACTTTTAAAGGGTGTTCTGCGGCTTTCGAATTTGCTGCGAACACCCCAAATTGTTCGCTATTCTTCGAACAGCCAATGTTCGACCCGAACATAAAGCTCATTCCTAATGATTAACCTGTCCTCTTTGTCACACTGGCTTGAGATATGCTTAAATGCCACCGTTTGTTTAATTATGATAGCCACTCCTCGTTTTTTACACATAGCATTAGCGAAGTAGGTATGTGGGTTTTGGCTATGGGATAAGTTTGGGTGGTTCTGTGCTTTAAAGTGAGTCTCTTGGATACAAAATACATTGCATTTTGGGTACGTGCCTCACTCCACAACATATGTCTTTTCTGTGAGCTATTCAGTCCATTGACATTCAGGGATGTTATTTTAAATGACATTGCGAAGTAAGGGGTTGCACCTTTGTTTGGGATTAGTGTATTTGATGTTAATTAGTAAGTCTAAGTTATTTTTACCCCGTCGATGAATGGGCAGGCGTTGACAGTCTTTAGTTAGCTGGTTTGTGTGCTGGTCAAAGCAGTTATAATAGGGCATTATGTGCTTAAACTTGACTTGTAATCATGCTAGAGGTGTAGGAGGGTAGACATGTAAGGTTTGGTTCTCATCTTCCTCCAGAGTTAAGATTTTACACTTCTCCAGTAGCCATATTCCCTTCTCTAATGTAATTACCGGGAAGTTTAACACCTCTTTGGTTATTATCAGGTTGGCTGGGTAATTCAATCGATATGGTATGTTGTGGTTTCTGAGTGGTTTAGTTATGGTTATGAGGTTGTGTCTCTATTGCATGGTATGGGCGGATATATCAGCGAAGAAGGATAAACTCTGCATGAATTCTGGGAGGTGTTCAGCCCTTCTTGTGATGTTAATTTGTTTTTCTTTTACCCTGTAATAGTGAATTCTAGCAATGGTATCCCTCGGTAGCTTTGCAGAGATATGTTGTGGTTTAGGAAGTCTATGTATGCGGTCTTTGACCAGATCTTCCAAGGGAAAGTCAGGGAGAGATTCTTTCATTATGTTGGTTAAGAAAGCTGTTAGTTCTGACGGTTTGACCGTCTCTGGGATTCCTCGTATTTTAATATTGTTCCTTCTGGAACGGTCCTTGAGGTCGGAGACTTTAGCTTTTAGCCTCATGATGTCATCCTCGAGCTCATTATGCACATTGACCATGTTATTAAAAGTTTCAGGGAATTCCCACATTTTGCTTTTTATGTTGGTTACTCTATCACTAACTTCAGAGACTGCATTTTTTAATAAGCTGCAGCATATCTGTGTGCATATCTTTTAGCATAGTCAATGACAGGCTGGTTATTTGTTGAAAAGGAAGCTATGGTATCATGAAACTTTAATGTGTCATCTAGTGCATTGCACATGTCTTTCTCCTCATTAGCAGCTGAGGTTTGCTGTGTCATCCTCTTCTTAGCTTTGATAGGGCTGTTAGAGCTAGAGGATGTTTGTGAGCTTGCCTGTCCCTGGTTGCGCTGTGTGCGGAGATTGTGTTCTGTCCCCCAGCAATGCTTAGCTTTCTGGGTGTGATCGGAGAGAGATCCTGGCATACCACCGGCGGCATCTTGGTGGCTCGGGTGGCAACTGCTGCCCATTCATCTGGTAGACTCTGCTCCCTTTCGTGAATTTGTGGAATGTCCTGTACCACAGTGGCAGGTTCAAAAAATACATTTATTTTCGAGTAAGGCCATTTCAGCTCTGTACCGTCATGTGGAAGGCAATGTTTTGGCCTTGTTGGACAGGGCAGTCAGCAGCAATATTCACATTACCATTGACTCATGGTCCAGCAGGCATGGTCAGGGACATTACCTTTCCTTCACGGCACACTGGGTAACTCTGATGGCAGCTGGGAAGGATACAGGGCAGAGTTCAGAGTTGGAGCTTGTTCCACCATCACGCCTCCATAAAAGTTGGTGGTGATTCTGCCACATCTGTCTGCTCCACCCCCCTCTTCTTCTTCCTCTATGGCCTCTTCTGCTGAATTGTCCTCTGAACCAGCAGTGCTCCCTAAGTGTTCAAGGGGCTACACAAGTAGTCAGGCTAACACATGTCATGCAGTGCTTTAGTTGATCCGTGATCCAAATGGGTCACCCTGTTCGGATCGGCACACCACGCGATCCGCGGAGCGCTCCGGAGTCTCGGCCATAGGAAAGGCCGCGGCTTCGGCCTAGCTCCGGAGCGGCGGCCATCTTGGTACACCCGGCGAGGGCCGCTGTAGTGACGTTTCGTTGCCACCATCTTGCTCCACCCCACACTCCTGCACAGTAATGATAGTGAGAAGGAGCCAAGCGGACATCTTGTTACACCAAACAGAGTTTTAGATTTCAGTTATTTTCAACATAAAACGGAGCTTATATGCTTAAATACATTATTTGGAAATCCAACGGACTGTTTACATGTTAAATTTTAAAAGCAGCAGCAAACCTTACATGGTTGCTAATGTGACAGAACACCTCTGATTTTCACATTTAGTTAAAATGTGAAAATCAGAGGTGTTCTGTCACATTAGCAACCATGTAAGGTCAGCAGGTTTGCTGCTGCTTTTAAAATTGAACATGTCAAGAGTCCGTCAGATTTACAAATACTGTATTTAAGCATATAAGCTGTGTTTTGTGTTGAAAATAACTGAAATCTAAAACTCCAGTGGGTGTAACAAGATTTGTCCTTTTCTTTTTCTTTCTTTTTTGACGATCCGAAAAATGATCCGATCCGTGACTCTGATCGGAGGATCGATCCGATCCGTGAGTTTTTTGATCCATTGCACCCCTACTATCTATGGGACAGGAGCCACACTGGGGCAGAGATTCTGACAGCTCTGCAGGGGCAGGCTCAGAGGTGGTTGACACCATTGCAGTTTGAGCCAGGAATGGTTGTATGCGACAATGGCACCAACCTTCTCTCTGCCCTCCGACAGGGACACTTAACACATGTTCCATGCTTGGCACATGTCCTGCATTTGGTGGTGCAGCGTTTCTTGTCCAGGTACCCAAGCTTACAATAGCTTCTGAGACAGGCCAGAAAAGTCTGTGGGCATTTCTGGTGGTCATACAATGCCAGTGCTCGGCTGGCTGACATTCAATGGTAATTCAACCTGCCCAATTAGTGCCTCATTTGTGACATGCCCACCAGGTTGAACTCAACATTGGCAATGCTGCAGTGGCTGCACACACATCAGAGGGCCATCAATGAGTACCTGTGTGAGTATGACACCAGGACAGGCTCAGTGGAGCTTGGCTTCTTTTTGCCACGCCAGTGACTACTGATAAACTATGCATGCACTGTCCTGTCACCATTTCAGGAGGCCACAAGGATGGTGAGCTGCGACAATGCATGCATCAGTGGCACTGTCCCTCTAGTCTTCCTGCTGGAGCACACCCTTTGTGGAATCATGGACAGGGCACTTGAGGCAGAACAGCCAGAGGAAGAGCGGGACTTCCTTTCCTCTCAAGGCCCCCTTTATGCAGATTCCATTCCTGTGGGGCCGCTAAAAACACAGCTGGAAGAGAAAGTAGAGGGTTGTGTCAGCATGGATGTAGAGGACAACATGCAGCAGTTTTCAAGAGATGCTTTTCAGTCCCCACAATCCCAAGGAGTTGTACGTGGCTTTTAGGAGGTAGTTCCTGACAATGTCATCCTTAGTTACATAGTTACATAGTAGGTGAGTTTGAAAAAAGACACAAGTCCATCAAGTACAACCTATGTGTGTGATTTTATGTCAGTATTACATTGTATATCCCTGTATGTTGTTGTCGTTCAGGTGCTTTTCTAATAGTTTTTTGAAACAATCGATGCTCCCCGCTGAGACCACCGCCTGTGCAAGGAAATTCCACATCCTTGCTGCTCTTACAGTAAAGAACCCTCTACGTAGTTTAAGGTTAAACCTCCTTTCTTCTAATTTAAATGAGTGGCCACGTGTCTTGTTAAACTCCCTTCCACAAAAAAGTTTTATCCCTATTGTGGGGTCACCAGTAGGGATGAGCTTCGAGTTCGAGTCAAACTCATGTTCGACGCGAACATTGCTTGTTCGCATGTTCGCCGAACATCGAACAATTTGGGGTGTTCGCGGCAAATTCGAAAAGCCGCAGAACACCCTGTAAAAGTATATGGGAGAAATCCAAAGTGCTAATTTTAAAGGCTTAAAAAATAAAAATGCAGCGCCTAAAATATGTGAGAAGGCCCAAACGCATATAAGGATTTGGGCATATAATAAACAGTGAAAATGTACGGCCAAGAAAAGGCCTAGGTGAATCCAACTGTGTGCACATAAAATTAAACCATCACATGTGCATGAAAACTCATGTATAAATACAACCATATACAATAAAATAATATTAAAGTCCAATAAAGGTGCCCAGTACGTGTACTGGAAACAAGGATAGAAAATGTGTAACAAAACTTCAGTGCATTGTCCCCATTAAAGGAATCCAAAAAGCTTTGAGTTAATAGGAAACATTTGTTCACAAATCTGCAACACCCAGGGACGTGACTCCAACACCAGGGATGGGGGAAAGAAATGGATACTCTTACCCCTGAGCGTGGACACACACACCAGCGGTGGTGGGTCAAACAGGCAAAAGGTATGAATGTGGACTCCTCTGGACACGTCCTCACGGAACAGCAGCAGATAGGGTAAGCACAAGAAATCCAATCTCTCCAAAGTGGTGACACAGAGCTCCAAAACGTCAGTACATCAAGGATCGCGGTATCAACCATGTAAAAAGATGGAACAAAGGAGGCTCTTTACACTTTCCACGACAGCTTTAAAAAGCCTTACAATCAAAAGATATCAGATGTCTATGATCTGGAGGAGATCATGAGATGTCAGCTCCTGTTGAATCATCTACAAAATTCATCCCAAGCTGAAGGGTCTAGTATGGATATTTGGGGGGAACCCCACTTAATTTTTTTTGTTTTTTAATTTGATGCAGGTTTCCCCTTAATATCCATGCCTGGTAATTGAATTTGGGGGGACCCCCACGCATTTATTTTTTTATTTTTTATCAATGACTTTTCTCTGTATTGCCGGGAGCCAACAATTCATTATAGCCACGAGTGGTTTTAAATGGCTTTTTTTCCTTCAGAAATGACATTTTGTGCAGGGACAGTTCTAAGCAAGGGAAACAAGCGCTGCTTTACAGGCATACTATACACCCCCCCAGGTACAAAATTTAAAGGAATATTTCACTTTTTATTGTTTCACTTTATGCATTATTAAAATCACTGCTCCCGAAAAAACTGCCGTTTTTAAAAAAAAAATTTGCATTGATACATGTCCCCTGGGGCAGGACCCGGGTCCCTAAACCCTTTTTAGGACAAGAACTTGCATATTAGCCTTTATAATTAGCACTTTAGATTTCGAACGTTCGAGTCCATTGTATTTAATAGGGTTCTAAAGTTCACGCAAACTTTAGGTCTGTTCGCAGGTTCTGGTGCGAACCGAACAGGGGGGTGTTCGGCTCATCCCTAGTCACCAGCACGGTATTTGTAAATTGAAATCATATCCCCTCTCAAGCGTCTCTTCTCCAGTGAGAATAAGTTCAGTGCTAGCAACCTTTCCTCATAATTAATATACTCCAGACCTTTTATTAGCTTTGTTGCCCTTCTTTGTACTCGTTCCATTTCCAGTAATCCTTCCTGAGGACTGGTGCCCAGAACTGGACAGCATACTCTAGGTGCGGCCAGACCAGAGTCTTGTAGAGTGGGAGAATTATCGTTTTATCTCTGGAGTTGATCCCCTTTTTAACGCATGTCAATATTCTGTTTGCTTTGTTAGCAGCAATTCATTGTACATTTGAATTCATTCCTTGACAGAATTAAAGACTTTTAATTGAACAATATATTGTGAGGGTGCGACTTTGTGCGACCTTCAAGAGGGTTGGTTATGGGCACATTTGGTAAAGAAAGACACGCTGATGGAACAGCTGTGTCTTGGGCTATTTAGTTCAGAGGTGATTACGGATCAGGGCTCCACCCAACAGAGAGGAAGTCTGTGTGCATGAGAGCCAGGTGGGCTCTCTTCCTCTGAAGTGGAGTCAAAGGCGGTGCATGTCTGCAGGAGGCTGACATCATTAGTGTTATAGCAACAAAGGTGCGGACCAGGAGAAGCTAGGAGAAAGCTGAAACTCTTGGACACTGTGTGGGTCTGAGGAACAGACCGTCAGGCCTAGGCTAAAGGCCTGGATCGCTAGAAGGTAAAGCTATGAGGCTACTGTTAGTATGAAAGATACAGGAATGGTGGAACCCCCCTGTGAATACTACAGATGTGTTTGTGAACTTTCGTGCTTTTAAATAAAAATGGGCTACCATGCCCTTAAACAGAGTTGCTGACTGGCTTGCATCACTGAAAAACGCATCTACTACAAGAGCTAACAACCCCAATCTTACAATATTTTTTCATTCATATTTTGCTGCTAAAAAGCCCCCTGGGGAAACTTTCCATTGTTTTGTATGCTTTTGGGGTGTGCAGCACTGTCAACTCCCACATGTGTCTTTCCGTTTATAACTTGTATCTTTTGGGTGGTTAAACACTCGTTCCCCTCCAACACATGTGAGTTGAAATATAAGCTGATATATATCCCAATTTTCCGAGAGACCTAGTAGCCTCTTCCCTCCAGTCACCTGATGGTGAGAATGGAAGGATTCGGCATAAGGCTAAATCAGCCAATACTAAGGGGAACCGGCATTCGGTCCAATATAGACAGAGCTAATAGGCCAAGTCTAGGAGGCAACTCCTCGGGTGAAATAGACAAATATTTCCCTCCCCTCTCTCATTAAACTGGTTGAACACACTATAGTTTCAGCTCTTTAATCAAGTTTTAAATTTAAATATTACCAATGACCTATATGAGATGATAAAATAAGCTAATTGTACGTAATTATGTATGTTTTGTCAGGTGTATGTTTGTTATTTTTAGCGGTCACCCTGGATGTGTTGCTGTGTTCCCCTCCCCCCATTAGCACTGGGTGGGTGCTTCTCCATGTGGCTTCCCGGCATGGTGGGGTGATTCACACTGTTGCGCTTCTCCCCTTCTCATGTTCCCACAGTTGAGTTCCACCTAGGACCACTGGAGGGAGCATTTTCCCTGCCGGCGGCGTCCCTTGATCACCGCTGGATGTTTAGTGACGTTGCGCGCAAATGCGGCTTTGCCGCGCATGCGCGTGATTTCACGACATCACGCGATTGCGTCAGAGGTGACGACAGTTGCCGGGGTACACGCCTTCCAGAACGCCAAGGGGACCAGGCGGATGCCGCGACTTGGCGGCAGAGACTCTGAGGAGAGGCGTGGTGGGGGAGGAGATTAAGCACCTGCAATCAATGGGTACTCAACCCAAATACTACTTAAACATGCAACTTTCGAGGGAACCCATGGTGATCCCTGTTAAGCTGCTAAATACATACTGTACACAAAAAGGATGGAAACACTGGGTAAGTGTGGCTTTTGGATATACCAGACTGGTCGATGCTTTTTACCATATTGAACATTCAATTTACCGTATATACTCGAGTATAAGCCGACCCGAATATAAGCCGAGGCACCTAATTTTACCACAAAAAAATGGGAAAACTTATTGACTCAAGTATAAGCCTAGGGTGTCCATCTGCATGCCTCACTGTGCATCACTTTGCCTCACTGTGTCCATGTGCATGCCTCACGGTGCCCATGCCTCACTGTACCCATGCCTCACTGTGTTTATGACTAGACTGATGTTTAACATGGGAGTCTATGGAAGGAGTGCCCAGCTTTGAAAAATCAGTGCTCCCCGACCGTAAGTCCCCCAGACAACTTATAGAGGAGAAATGGAGCTAAATGTGTGCCAAGTTTCGGGTCCAGGGTACCTAAGAATGGCAAAAACCGGATCCCCAAAGTCACCAGAGAAATTACCGTTTAACATGGGAGTCTATGGAAGGGGTGCCCGGGTTTGAAAAATCAGTGCTCCCCGGCTGTAGGTTCCCCAGACAAAAAACTTTTCACACTTGTATATGAAGAGTAAGTCTACATGTGTGCCAAGTTTGGGGTCCAGGGAACCTACAGACGGCCGGTACCGCGTCCCCAAAGTCCGGGAGCTCAGGCGCAAAAAGGTGACTCGAGTATAAGCCGAGGGGGGGGGGGGGGGGCATTTTCAGCACACAAAAAAGTGCTGAAAAACTCGGCTTATACTCAAGTATATACGGTAATCATTTCTTCCATGTAAATTTTATTATAAAACCAACCAACATACTAATCTTTCATACAGCCTTGGCCTCATCCCCATATTTTGAACACTCACCATCTATGGCACATACTTCTGTTTATTAGACAATCTCCAACACCTCACACAAACAAACCCCCCCCCCTTTTTTACTCAATATGGGATTCTCCCCATTATCAAAGGCAGTAAGCATTCATTACCATATTTGCACACACGGTTTGGCACACTCATTATTATTATTGGTTTTATATTTTTACACACCATTTTTGACATTACTTAATCCATTGGATTTCTCTCTTACACACATATTGCCTCACTTTATGCATAATCACTTTCACAAATCGATCAATTAGGCAACAATATATAGTTTATATACATAGAGCATACTTATTATTTTTATAGAAACTTCTCTATTAATTGTAATATAAATTCATGAATAAATTAAACAAATGAATAAGCAATATAATAAAATAATTAAGTAGCATTTCATATAATTCCTCACGTTATGCATAGTAGTAGTATGCATATAGTAGTATTCCAATTTTTGGATTAAGCACAGACCAGTCTGGAACCGCAAGTTGGCACTGATACCTGCAGTAAACCCATTGATTGATTACTTACCTATGTTCCTGAATACCAAATTGCAGGTACCTCACCCCGCGCTTCCCTCTTGGGGTCCAAATGCCTGGCTCCTTGCAAGCTTTGTGGATCATGGGCTCACCATAGGGTGCAGAGGGGACATACGGACATTCTAGGGCCGTCGGATACAACTACACTTTGGCAATCCTGGTTCTGCGATACATTCACACCTTTCCATCTCCCTAATGGTAAATATATCACCAAACGTACGGAGATGTAATTTTGAATAATGTGCAATGTTTGATAACGTTTTGTATACTGTAAAAAATACTATGTGCAATATTTGATAATGCTTTGTACACTGTAAAATACTACTAAAGTTGTCTAAACTAGAATTTTTTTGATAAATATTTTCCTAGAATTAAAAAAACCCCTGAAGAGATCAGCAATGAAAAGGTCGAAATGCATCGGGGTATTCATATGGACTGTAATGTTGGAAAGCAAATGAAAATCCAGGTCTCCTTGGTTAACTGTTTGCTATGGGTGATGGTTTATGTTGCCCTTTGTGTCGTAGACCAGAGTTAATACTTGAAATTCATTGTACGATTGAATTCATTCCTTGACAGAATTAAAGACTTTTAATTGAACAATATATTTTTTCATTTATATTTTGCTGCTAAAAAGCCCCCTGGGGAAACTTTCCATTGTTTAAAATTTTTGGGGGAACCGCACGCCATTTTTTTTTTTTGGCGCGGGGTTCCCCTTAAAATCCATACCAGACCTCTCAGCCTATGATCTATTAGGACCCCCAGGTCCTTTTCCATCCTAGATTCCCCCAGAGGTTCTCCCCCCAGCGTATAAATTGCATTCATATTTTTGCCACCCAAATGCATTATTTTACATATGTAGTTGCCCACCACATTCATTTGTTCAGATCTTTTTGCAAGGTTTCCACATTCTGCGGAGAAGTTATTGCCCTGCTTAGCTTGGTATCGTCCGCAAATACAGAGATTGAACTGTTTATCCCATCCTCCAGGTTGTTTATGAGCAAATTAAATAGGATTGGTCCCAGCACAGAACCCTGGGGGACTCCACTACCCACCCCTGACCATTCCGAGTACTCCCCATTTATCACCACCCTCTGATCTCGCCCTTGTAGTCAGTTTTCAATCCATGTACTCACCCTATGGTCCATGCCAGAGGACCTTATTTTGTACAGTAAACGTTTATGGGGAACTGTGTCAAATGCTTTTTGCAAAATCCAGATACACCACGTCTACAGGCCTTCCTTTATCTAGATGGCAACTCACCTCCTCATAGAAGGTTTGACAAGAACGATTCTTCATGAATCCATGCTGATTACTGCTAATGATACTGTTCTCATTACTAAAATCTTGTGTGGGGGGGTTAGCTCGGCAGCGGGTGTGTGTGATCCCCTGGATGGGCTCCCCACACAAAAACAGTCCCAGCAGACGGAGGTTGTGGTTTTCAAGATCAAAAAGGTGCGGTTTATTTCTCTATTTACAGTGACAAAAAACACAGCAAAGCAAAAAGAAACATAAACAAAATAAACCCTGGTCAGCTTGACCTCTGACTAAACATGCAGGTTTCCTAACTAACAACTGGGATCAGCCTGGTGCTGTCCTAGTCCCTAAGTCCCTGGTTTAGTAAATGTCCAAACAAATAGCCACACAGGCTTTGTCTCACCGCACAGGGGTTCACTCTCCCTAGACAGTCCACACAGGTCTGGGTCCAGGCATGAGCAAACACCTAATGAACCTGGGAGTTTTTATAGAGGCCTTAAACGAGCTGACAAGCTTCAGCTGGTCTCATCAACTCCCTGCCTGCACGACGCCCAGCCCTCTCCCTAGAGGTATGAATCATCCATGAGCCCACTAGCCTCAGCTGGGCTTCATCAACTCTCTCCCTAGTTGTATAAGTCGGCATAAAGCCTGAATCTGGGAGAAATATACCTACCCCCCTGGATGCAACCAGGTGACTTTACCTTCCTGCTGTCACATACCCCCCCCCTCTTGTTTTAACCTTGGGGTTGGAACACCAGCAATCAGGCATTCATGTACTCGAGACAAAGCATCCACATTCCCCATTTGAACGCCAGGGCGATGCTTTACTGTGAAGTTGAATTCCTGTAGGGCCAGGAACCACCTATTCACTCTTCTATTTGTCTCCTTGTTTTGAGCCATCCACTTTAACGGAGCGTGATCCGTAACCATGTCAAAGTGCCTACCTAGCAGATAGTACCGAAGGGAATCTAGAGCCCACTTCACCGCTAAACACTCCTTTTCAACCGTGGCGTAATTTACCTCATGGGACTTCAACTTCCTGCTGAGGTAAATGACTGGGTGCTCTTCCCCGTTCCAGACCTGGGACAATACTGCTCCTAACCCCACATCTGACGCATCACTTTGTACGACAAAGTCTTTAGAGAAGTCGGGTGAGTACAACACTGGCTGGCTACATAAGGCTTGTTTCAAGAATTGGAATGCTGCCTCAGCCTCGGGGGTCCATTTAATCATGACCGACCCTTTCCCTTTCGTCAGGTTGGTTAGGGGCACAGCCTTAGAAGCAAAGTGGGGAATGAAGCGCCGATAATAACCCGCGATTCCCAGAAAGGCTCGTACCTGCTTCTTGCTGTTGGGACGTGGCCAACTCTGGATGGCCTCGACTTTGTTGAGTTGGGGTTTTATTACTCCCCTGCCAATGGTGTACCCAAGATATTTGGCCTCCTCCTGCCCAATGGTACACTTCTTGGGGTTAGCCGTAAACCCCGCTTCCCGGATAGAGTCTAGGACTGCTTGCACTTTTGGCAGATGTGAGGCCCAATCTGTGCTATGGACAATTACGTCATCCAGGTAAGCCGCAGCATACTTCCGATGGGGCCTCAGTATCTGGTCCATTTTCCGCTGGAATGTGGCCGGCGCATTCTGTAACCCGAACGGCATTCTCTTATATTGGAACGCCCCGTCTGGGGTTACAAATGCGGTTTTCTCTTTGGCCGACTTGGCCAGGGGAATTTGCCAATACCCTTTTGTGAGGTCAAGAGTCGTCATGTATCGGGCTGTTCCCAGCCGGTCGATCAACTCATCTATACGTGGCATGGGGTAGGTGTCAAATTTTGTAACTTTGTTCAACTGACGAAAATCGTTACAAAATCGCCAGCTCCCATCCAGTTTAGGCACCAACACAATGGGACTAGACCAATCACTTTGGGACTCCTCTATCACCCCTAAGTTCAGCATTTTCTGTACTTCCTCCCGTATTGCCTCCCGTCGGGCCTCTGGGATCCGATAGGGTTTTAACTTCACCCTTTCACCGGGCGGGGTAATAATATCATGCTCTACCCCAGATGTTTGTCCCGGCAGCTCAGAGAACACCTCCTTGTTGCGAAGCACAAACTCCTTCACCTCCTGTTGTTGGGGTTGTGACAAGGTGGCTGCTATTCCAACCTCCGGAATCACGCAACCAGTTTGAGCTGGTGACCAAGTTTCTGCGACTAGGGACTCTCTATCCCTCCAGGCTTTCAACAGATTAACGTGATAGATCTGTTCGGGCTTTCGCCTTCCTGGTTGTCTGACCTTGTAATTCACTTCGCTCACTTTTTCCATTATCTCGTAGGGGCCTTGCCATTTGGCAAGGAATTTACTTTCAACCGTAGGGACAAGTACCAATACCCTATCCCCCGGGGAAAAGGTACGGGTCTTGGCTCCACGGTTGTACACTCTCTGCTGTGCCAACTGCGCTTGGGCCAAATGTTCCTTCACGATGGGCATTACCTGTGCAATTCGATCTTGCATCAGGGCGACATGCTCAATCACACTCCTGTGGGGAGAACTCTCACTTTCCCAAGTTTCCTTGGCAATATCCAACAGCCCTCTTGGGTGTCTCCCATACAGTAACTCAAAGGGGGAGAATCCCGTAGAGGATTGGGGCACCTCCCTAATAGCAAACATCAAATAAGGAAGTAGACAGTCCCAATCATTTCCATCTCTATCAACCACTTTCTTCAACATTTGTTTTAGGGTTTTGTTGAATCTTTCAACCAGCCCATCGGTTTGGGGGTGATACACAGATGTACGCAATTGCGTCACTTTGAACAATTTACACAGCTCTTTCATAACCCGGGACATAAAGGGTGTACCTTGGTCCGTAAGCAGTTCTTTACAAATACCCACCCGGCTAAAAACAAGAGATAGCTCTTTGGCTATGGTTTTGGCCAAGGTATTTCTGAGAGGGATCGCTTCTGGATAACGGGTGGCATAGTCCATTATAACCAATATGTACTGGTCCCCCCTAGCGGACTTGATTATAGGACCTACCAAATCCATTGCGATTCTCTCAAACGGGACCTCAATGATGGGTAGAGGGACCAGCGGGCTACGGAAATGTGGCATCGGGGCCGACCTCTGACACACAGGGCAGGAGGAACAATAATTTTCTATGTCCTTCATCACCCCAGGCCAATAGAATCTCTGTAATACCCTCTCTCGGGTTTTCTCTGTCCCCAGATGACCTCCAAGAATGTGCCCATGGGCCAACTCCAACACCAACTTCCTGTAAGGTTTGGGCACCACAAGCTGCTCAACGGTTTCTTCTGCCCTTTTTTGCCACCCGATACAGTAGGTCCTTCTCTACGCTGAAGTATGGGTAAGTGCAGGTATTATCTGGGTTCACTAACTCGCCATCTATTTCCACTACGTTTTCCCGTGCCTTTATTAGGGCGGGGTCTTTTAACTGTTCTGTGGCAAAATTTTCCCTGTGAACCTCAAGATCAGAAAACTCCACAGACGGTAGGTTTTCGTCTGAGGAGGTGGGCTCCTCTCCAGTTTCTTGAGTCTCCCCTGCCAATACTGACAAGGGAAATTCTGGAGAGTCCTCACCACTCTCAGAGGAGTTATGGCTATCACATTCCTGGTACATAGGGGCACCAGTGGGGGGCTCAGGATCATCCCACAGTTCCCAGAACTTCGGAAAATCCCTTCCCACAATGGCATCATGCGGTAATTGAGATACTAACCCCACTGGATGAGAGAGGGTACCTTTGGGGGTCTCGAAACACACTGTAGTCACTGGATACTCTCGGGTGTCCCCATGCACACAAATAACAGCTACCTTGCTATTCCCAGAGACCTCTGTTTTAACTAATTCAGCCTTTATCAGGGTCACAAGGCTACCTGAATCCAGCAATACCACAACATTTCTACCATTAATACACATTTTGCATAAATGTTTCTCAGTTCCCCGAATGGCAGTGCATGCGACTGTCGCACACAGCGACTGACGTCGGTCCGTCAGAAAGTCACATTGCATGGGTTCCTCCACAACCGGGCAATTTGCTGCAATATGTCCCGCTTGCCGGCAGCGGTAGCAAACAATCCTTTTGGCTGCCTCTTGAGCCCCTGACTTCCCAGGCTGTTCTCGCCAAACTTTGGGTAGAGCTCCCACCCTCTCACTCTCTCCACCCTCACCCCTTGGAATCCTCTTATCCGCCCCTGGGGATGGTCTGGTCTTAGGGTGGAAAGTCCGAGAGTCTCTGGAAGAGGCCGTCAGGTTCTCTGTAGCCAAGTATTTCTCTACATGATCCACAAGACCACCGGCCGTCTCTGGGTCTCCATGGCTTACCCACTTTTGGATGGCAGTAGGAAGAGCTCTCAAAAACCGATCCATTACAACACGTTCCACAATCTCTGGTGCGGACAAAGTCTCTGGCTGTAGCCACTTCCTGCTCAGGAGAATGAGATCATACATTTGAGACCTGGGGGGTTTTCCAAGCTGGAAAGTCCAGTTATGCACACGCTGAGCCCGGACAGCCAGGGTGACACCCAGCCTTGCCAATATTTCAGCTTTTAGCATCACATAGTCTTTTGCTTGGTCAGGCTCTAGGTCATAGTAAGCCTTCTGCGATTCACCAGTTAACAGAGGAGCCACCAGTCCAGCCCACTGCTCCTCAGGCCACTTTTCTCTTTCAGCAGTCCTTTCAAATGTGGTCAAAAATACCTCTGGATCATCCTCTCCAGTCATTTTTGTCAATAAACGACTCACCCCAAAGGACGCGGTATTAGTGGGACGGCTTTCCTCACTGGTCTGCGGACGTTGCTGCATTACTGCTTCCATTTGTTGTAGTCTCTGCTCTTGCTTCTGTAACAGGTCTATGAAGCGGGCCTCAGATTGCTGCTGGGCTGCAAGGCTCTGTTGATGAGCTTGCTGCTGGGCTGTGAAGCTCTGTTGTTGAGCTGCAAGGCTCTTTTGCAAACCTGCATTTGTCTGCTGTTGATTGGCATTTGCTAGAGCCAGCTGTTTCAGTATCTCCTCCATGCTGGCTTAAAAAAAAACTGCCACTGGTTCTCCACCAACTGTGGGGGGTTAGCTCGGCAGCGGGTGTGTGTGATCCCCTGGATGGGCTCCCCACACACAAACAGGCCCAGCAGACGGAGGTTGTGGTTTTCAAGATCAAAAAGGTGCGGTTTATTTCTCTATTTACAGTGACAAAAAACACAGCAAAGCAAAAAGAAACATAAACAAAATAAACCCTGGTCAGCTTGACCTCTGACTAAACATGCAGGTTTCCTAACTAACAACTGGGATCAGCCTGGTGCTGTCCTAGTCCCTAAGTCCCTGGTTTAGTAAATGTCCAAACAAATAGCCACACAGGCTTTGTCTCACCGCACAGGGGTTCACTCTCCCTAGACAGTCCACACAGGTCTGGGTCCAGGCATGAGCAAACACCTAATGAACCTGGGAGTTTTTATAGAGGCCTTAAACGAGCTGACAAGCTTCAGCTGGTCTCATCAACTCCCTGCCTGCACGACGCCCAGCCCTCTCCCTAGAGGTATGAATCATCCATGAGCCCACTAGCCTCAGCTGGGCTTCATCAACTCTCTCCCTAGTTGTATAAGTCGGCATAAAGCCTGAATCTGGGAGAAATATACCTACCCCCCTGGATGCAACCAGGTGACTTTACCTTCCTGCTGTCACACTTGTATATAGTCCCTTATCATCCCCTCCAAGAGCTTGCATACTATTGATGTTAGGCTAACTGGTCTATAATTCCCAGGGATGTATTTTGTGCCCTTTTTTTATATAATCAGTATTTTTATTTTTTAAGAATGACATATAACAGGACATGTTCAACAGTCGGTAGTAAAAATAGAAAACACCGACCTCGCAGGGTCGTGTTAACAAAAGCGGCACGAAAACACAGGTTGAACAAGGAAATATACATACAATGACAAAAGCCATGGTGACAGGTATCTAATGGGATGCTCCATGTGTCTACTGGGTCGGGGAGCATTATGGGAGCCCAAAGGGGGCCTTGACAAAGAAAATAGCTGTGGGGGTGTGGACAAAGTATATAGCTTCTTGACCTGCCCATGTACAGCCCTGCCCCCAGCTACGAGCCAGGGGGGCTGTTTCCAGAAATGTACGACATGTATGGTACCGTGGCCCGCGGTCAGGACGGGGGGGCCCAGTGGCCTCCATCAAACCACCCCCTACCCTCCCAACATGCCAAGGGCACCAAGAGGCAACAAAATGCACTCACTCGGGACTACCAGTGCCCCTGTGAGGTTAGGGGCCGGTCCCATGAGCACAGGGGGCTCATGCATCGACTCCTTTCCACAGCTAAACAATAGGTCTTTGAAATCGACAACAGTACAATAATAAAAGCACCATAGAACTTGTAAGTTGAAATAGAAAAAAAAAGAGAGAAAAGTGAAGGGAGGGGCAAAAAAGGGGGAGAGAAAAAAAAGTGGGGGGAAGAGAGAGAGAGAAAAAGAAGAAGGGGGGGCCTACCTGCAATCTAGTAAGGAACTGCGTTCACATCCACACCGAGCACGTCACGCCAGGACCAGGCCATCTGTATAGCCGAATTCCAGTGTCTGCAGCCCACTGGGGGAATGTTGCTCTGTCCTCTAGGTGCGCAGTAACTTGCGTGCTTTAAGGGAGGGGTCTGCCAATTCCAGTAAGGCAATTTCCAAACTAGAGGGTACGTAGGCAGGGTCAGAAACATATTCAGTCCAGGGTGCCCAGACTTCGGTAAACCGTTCCCGGGAACCTCGACAAGTCGCTATCCAATCCTCAGCCTCTCGGACCGCATTCACCCCGCCGATCCACTCCTCCCGAGTGGAAATTTTGGGCCTTTTACAATATATTGGAAGCAGGCACCTTGCTGCATTAAGCAGATGGGGCAGCACACTTTTCTTGAATTGGCTGAGTGGAATCGGGGGGACATGCAGAAGGAAGTGCTTCGGAGAAAAAGGAACATCTATCCCTGTTACTAATTTTATTTGGCCTTGTAGGTCTTCCCAGAATGGTTTAATTAGGGGACAGTCCCACCATATGTGGAGAAGCGTACCCCGGAGTCCACAGCCACGCCAGCAAAGCTCGGATGCAGAGGGGTAAATACGGGCCATATCAGCTGGTACCCAGTACCAACGGGACAGTAATTTAAAGTTTGTCTCCTGAGTCTCGGAGTCAATGGAGGACGAGTGGGTGAGGTAGTATAAGTGAGTCAGTTGTGTGTCCGTAAGAACGTGTCCCAAGTCGGTTTCCCATCGCCAGATATAGGCGGGCCAGGTGAGGGGCAGGAGCCCCTGCAATGAAAAGGCGCTCAAATTGGGTGAGAGACGATGTGTCTTTAATCGTGCGACCATGTATCTTGAAGAAATGGTGTAATTGCCTGTATTTCCAAAAATTAATTTGTGGGCCCTGACGTCCGGCTTGGAGAGCTTCAGAACTCAGGAGTTTGCCGTCTTTCATGAGTTTGCCACAACCGGAGTTTCCGTCATCAACCCATGGCCCAAAGAAGGCCATTTGTTCGCCCGGGGGGAACCATCGGAAACCACCCAATGGGGTCAGCGGAGACATAGGGGGGGCTAAGTTCAGCAGTGGATTGATCTTGTCCCAAACCGACAACACCTGTCTCGTCAGTGAGGAGGTCGTCTCGGATAGCCCCCTTTGTTCCCGGGATAGCCATGGCGCATAGGACAAATTCCTTCCCGCCAGGCTTTTCTCTAGGGAAACCCAGAGTTTCGAGTGAGTATGGAAACGCCAGTTGAGGACCCTCTGCAGGGCTATAGCCCAGTAGTATCTCCTAATGTCTGGAACCCCCAAGCCGCCTCCCCGCTTCGGGCGCTGCAGCACCCTCAGGGCTATTCTGGGTTTATGTGCGTTCCATATAAACTCAGATAGCATGCTAGACAGACGGTCAAAAAAATCTGTATGTAAAAGAGTATGCGCGGCAACACGTTCATTTTTATTATGTTCACCCGGCCCGTCCATGTAAAGGCAGTACGCGTCCATTGCGAGAGATCCCTTTTGACTGAGGCCAGCAGTGGGGGGTAGTTGACGGCGTATAGGGTGTCGAATCGATCTGTAAGTTGTATCCCCAAGTAGCGTAGGGACGACGTGGCCCAGGTAAAGGGGACGGCAGCTTTAAGACTCGAGACTAAGTGGGGGGGCAGACAAATGGGAAGAATCTCCGACTTCATGAAATTGATCTTGAAGTTGGAGAGCGACCCAAAGAGTTTCAGTTCCTTCATCAGGTTGGGCAACGAGAGTAGGGGGTCTGAGAGGTGGAAGAGGACATCATCGGCGTATGCCAAAAGCTTATGTTCTGTGTTCCCCACCTGCAGGCCTTTAATATCTTTGCTGGAACGCACAGTGCAGAGTAATGGCTCCAGCACCAGAGCAAACAAAAGGGGGGACAGGGGACACCCCTGCCTCATGCCGTTCCTGATGGGGAATCGAGAAGACAGGGTCCCGTTTACTTTGACCTGTGCGCAAGGTGTGGAATACAGGGCCAGGATCGACGCCATCATTCGCGGGCCTAACCCTATTGACCTAAGTACTGCTGTTAAATAAGACCAGTTTACACGGTCAAAGGCCTTTTCTGCGTCCGTCGAGAGAATTATATATGGCTATGGGTTCAGATGGGTCTGGGCCCAATGGACGAGATGGACAGCTCTAAGGGAGTTGTCCCTGGCCTCTCTGCCTGTAATGAAGCCGGTTTGGTCTGGGTGGACAATCTCAGGTACAAGATGTTTAAGTCTGTTTGCTAGGATTTTTGCCAGGAGTTTTATGTCCAAATTGAGGAGGGAGATGGGGCGGTAGCTCTGGGGGATGGTGGGGTCCCTGCCCTCTTTTTGAATCACAGTGATGTGGGCCAAGAGGGCCTCAGGGGGATGTCTTTTCCCCCTGCTATAGAATTAAAGTATTTGCGCATGGGGGCCGCCAATTGAGAAAAAAAAGGTCTTGTAGTACACCTTAATAAACCCATTAGGGCCAGGACTCTTCCCATTGGGCAAGGACTCCACAGTTACCCCAAGCTCGGTCATTGTGATTGGGAGCTCCAGGGCCAAGGACTGGTCATCTGTGAGGGGGGGGAGACCGGCCGAGGAAAGGTATTCCCAGATCGCTTGTTGCCTAGCTTTATGTGTGGTAGGAGGGAGACCAGAGTCTAAGTGATAGAGTGTGGCGTAATAATCCCGGAACCCCGAAGGCGATCTTAGAAGATTGCACTGTCATTTCCCCTGAGGAGGAGCGCAGTTTTTTGTATGTACGTCAGGGCATGTCTTTTCCTAAGGGCCCGCGCTAGCATCCGCCCGCATTTGTTCCCATGTTCGTAGTATTTGTGGGCCATATAGCGAGACTGTTAATGGGTTTGGCGGTCAAGAAGGCGCAGGAACAGTTCCCGCAATTCGGTCAGTTCCTCCAATGCCTCAGGGGTCCCATTGGACTTGTGTTGAAGTTCAGCCTTCTGGAGGGCAGTGTGTACCCTCAAAAAGTCTGCCCTACGTGCCTTTTTAAGTCTGGATTCTTGAGAGATCAGCTCACCTCGGACCACAGCCTTATGGGCTTCCCAGATCACCCCCTCGTTTAGAGCATCAACCGAGTTTTCGCTAAAGTAATGAGTCAAAGCATTGGACACTTCCTTCACCACCACCACATCGTCTAATAAGTTGTCATTCAACCTCCACGTCAAGGCCCTTTGTGTGCCTGAAGGTAGGGTGAAGGCAATCGTTATCGGGGCGTGGTCTGAAATGGAAATGGTGCCGATGGACGCAGTGTGAAGGAGTTCTAGAGTTTTAAAATACACATAGATGTGGTCTATACGTGTGTAAACGTCATGTACTTTGGAATAGTAGCTGAAGTCACGATCTGAGGGGTGTAGTACTCGCCAGCAGTCAGCGAGGAGGTGGGATTGGAGCGTCTTGCGGAAATGTTTAAGGAGCGCATAGGAATGCGGGGATCTCGCATGGGACGTGTCGAGCAGGGGGTCAGGGCTTATGTTGAAGTCACCTCCAAGGATCAAGAAGCCTTCTCTAAAATCAGCCAGGCGTTCCAAAGTAGAGTCAATGAAAGTGAGTTGGTCTGCATTTGGGGCATATATCGTCGCAAACGTGTACGTTTGGCCAGCAATACTGCCTTTAAGGAACACATATTTACCCAGGGGGTCTATTTTATTGTCAGAGGGTTGGAAGGGGCAAGATTTGTGGATAGCGATGGCCGTCCCCCTAGACTTAGGTGCAGGGGAGTTGCTGAGGAACCATTGGTTAAAAAGATGAGTAGGTAGCTTAGGAAGGGACTGCGGCATGAAGTGGGTCTCCTGGAGGAAGACCACCTGTGTTTTCAAGCGCTTTAACTCCCACCGCAATTTACTACGCTTGTGGGGTGAGAGGGGGGAACGGAAAAAAGAAGAAAAGACACATGAGACAAATACAAAATACAATATAAACATAGCAGAGTGTCCGGAGCCATCTGAACATAGAAAACATCTAAGGGCCATGTTCGGGACCCCGTCCCCTATAAGGGGGAGGACCCGAATCCCGGCCCATGTTCCCTATGGGGATCAGAACCCAAAAAGGGTGACCTACGGGGGGTACGTGGACCAACATAGGGGGGAAGGTGAGGGGGCCTCCAGCTCCCCCCATCACATCTGGCATGTTGTGGTGGGGGAGGGGGAGAAGAGGGGTTATCTCCTGTGGGAGAAAATCAGAGGGTAGAGGGGCATCAAAGCCGGCTGTAGGTGATCAGAGCATGACCAGGGGGCATATGGCACTCCCCACCTTACCAGTTGGGCGAATGATAAAAAAAGAAAAAAAAGAAAGAGAAACTCCAATCAGAACGGCAGGGTGGGTGGGGAAGGATAAACGAAGCCTTGTTGCAATAAAAGCCTGGAAGTCTATAGCATAGTAATCAAAGGTAAGGCAAATTAAAGAGTGGGCCTTCATCAAAAAGAGTCATACTGTCAGTCCCTCGAGGAGACCGGTCCTATTAAGGATTCAGAAGGATGTCGTCTGCGATCTCGTCTGCGATTCTTGCGCTTGGTTGATTGCCACGGCTGAGGTGGCGGTAGCCTGGTAGCGGGAAAGTCTGGTGATCCTCTCCAGTCAGGGAAGTCTACCGGATCCAGGTCCAGGGAGGACAAAAAATGCGGGAGATCATCCTTAGTGCGGAGAGTCACCGTTCTGCCATCCTTGGTGACTTGAAGAAAGAAGGGGAAGCCCCATCGGTATTGCAGTCCTGCATCTTGGATAGCCGCCAGGAGGGGGCAAAGTGATCTGCGTTGCATGAGAGTGCGCCGAGAAATGTCCTGGTAGAAGGCTAAGTGCGCGCCATCAAAATCAAAGTAGGGCTTACCCCGCATTTTCTGCATTATGCGGTCTTTTAGTGTGTACTTATGTAGCTTACAAATGATGTCTCTGGGGTTGTTCACATCTTGGGAAGGGGGTTTCAAGGCCCTGTGCGCACGATCTATCTCAATGGTGGCTGTAGCAGGCAATCCCAATATTTCCTTAAAGACACCTTCCAGGGTGGGGACAATGTCCTTAGCAGCGGTGGCCTCGGGCAGTCCTCTGATCCTAATGTAGGCCCTGCGGCTGCAATTCTCCATGTCATCTAACTGACAGAGCAGGGCCTCAATCTGATGGTCCTGATTAGTGCACTTGTCCTGCCGCATGGCGATAGCAGGGAGGGCTTCCTCAAATCTCTGCTCTAAGGATTCCATCCTGCCCCCCAGATGAGATGTGTTAGCTTTGAGCTGAGCAATGTCTTCTTTTAGGGCCTTCTCCAGCCTGTCAGCAAAGCGCTCCAAGTCAGCCTTGGTGGGGAGAGACCAAATATGGCGCCTGATGTCTGCCTCATCCAGGGGATCTGGGGCAGTAGTGTCATCTACTTGGGGAGAAGGAGAGCCCGGGAGGTCGGGGGGACCGAGTCACTCACCGACCTCGGGGATGGTATAGGAGAGCCAGTCTGTTGCTGCGATCGGGTAGTGGCGTTCTGGGAGGCCTTGGTCGTTTTCTGGGCCTTCGCTGCCGGCGCCATCTTTGAAGCCTCGCGGCCTCGCCCGCTGTTCCTGGGGAAGAAATCCAGCTGCCTTGCCTGGTACGGTCGGTCCGCGGTGGCTGCGAGGATGCCCGGGACCTCTGAGACATGGTAGAAGGCGGATGGAGTGAGATTCTCCCCCTTAGCGGTGATGAAGTGCGGCGGTGAGACGGAGCTGTGGAGACACACGTCCTTTCTCCTCCATAGCCAGGACACGTCCCCTTTTGTGCCCATTTTAAATATTGGTGCTACATTGGCTTTTCTCCAATCAGCTGGTACCATTCCAGTCAGTGGAGGACTCAGAATCTCAGGCCTCTTCAAACTTACGCTGCATGGGCTCCCTGCTTCTGCAAAGCCTGCGAAAGGACCTGAGGATTTGTGGTATCAAGATGGCCTCTCTATGTGGCCAGGCCATGAAAAAGTCTCACACATGTGGTAACCCCATTCTCATGGGGAGTAGCAGAATGTATGTTGGGGTTTAATTGGAAGTATGCATATGCTGTGTGTGACAAATAACTTGTTATTCTGACAATTTTGTGAAAAAAAATGTATTTCTTAATTTTCCCTAGAATTGTGGGATAAAATTGCAACCTCAGAAAACTCACTATGCCTCTTACTAAATACCTTTGGACTGTCTATTTTCCAAAAAGGGGTAATTTGGGGGGTATTTGTACTGTCCTCCTGACATTTCAGGGTCTCAAAAAATGAGAAAGGCTGTCAGTATATCAGGTGTGATCAAATTTTTATGATTTGCATCATATCTTGTAGACTCTATAACTTTCACACAGACTAAATAATATCCACTAATTTGGGTTATTTTTACCAAAGATATGTAGCAGTATAAATTTTGGTCCAAATTTATGAACAAAAATTTATTATTTCCCAAATTTTATAATAGAAAATAAAAAAAGTTTGCTCTTTTTTACTTATATCGCAAAAAAGAAAAAACCTAGTGGTGATTAAATACCACCAAAAGAAAGCTCTATTTGTTTGAAAAAAAAGATAAAAAATGTGTTTGGGTACAGTGTTGCATGACTGAGTAATTGTCATTCAAAATGGGAGAGCACTGAAAGATGAAAAAATTGGTCTGGGCAGGAAGGGGTGAACGTGCCCTGTATTGAAGTGGTTAAGGGGAACCCTATGACAAAATTAAGAAAAAAAATGGTGTGGGGGTCCCCTAAAATCCATACCAGACCCTTATCTGAGCATGCAGCCCTGAGTTCAGGATAGTGAGGGGGTGAGCAAGCGCCCCCCCTCTCCTGAACAATACCAAGCCACATGCCCTCAACATAGGGGGGTGGGTGCCTTGGGGCCGTGGGGCTCTTCTCCCCCACCCCAAAGCACCTTGTCCCCATGTTGATTGGGACAAGGGCCTCTTCTTGAAAACCCTGGGCTTTGGTTGTCGGGACTGTGGGCAGGGGCTTATCAGAATCTGGAAGCCCCCTTTAACAAGGGGGCCCCCAGATCCGACCCCCCATGTGAATGGGTATCGGGTACACTGTACCCCTACCCATTCACCAAAAAAGTGTCAAAGTAAAAACCATAACAGACAGTTTTGACAATTCCTTTATTTAAAAAAAAGTATCTTGCCATGTACATCCATCTTCAATCACGCCGCCTGACTGACCTGAAAATGTTTTTTTTTTTAAAAAGCCCCGCCTCAATGGGAGGCCTTTTGGCGACTGCTGTCTCTTGGCTTTGACAGCTGTTATATAGGCAAGGGTGGGGCCACCCAGTGACGTACCTGAGTGGCCACCCGGTTACATCAGTGGGTGGCCCCGCCCATGCCTGTATAAGAGCTGTCAAAGCGAAAAGACAGAAGTCGCCAGGAGGCCTCCCATGGAGGCAGAGTTTTTTAATTTTTCAAATTTTTCTGGTCAGCTGTGATTGAACACAGCTGATCACGTGGTAAAGAACCTTTCTTTACCCAGATTGGAGATGCAGTGTGTCAGACTGACACGCCGCATCACTGATTGCTGTGCTGCGTGCCCCCCGAGGGAGCGCGCCGGCTTGTTATCCTGATCACATCATATGACATCCGGTCAGGATAACAGAACCACTTTGTCAATGTCATATTGCTATATGGCAGGCGGGAAGTTGTTAAATAAAATTTTTTCCTTTAGAAATTTCAATATTGATGCAGCATGTTCTACACATTGCACATATGCACCACTTTATAGGCAGACTAAGGGGACCCCCAGGCACGATATATAAATGAATATTTAATTTTTATTGTTTTACTTTAACCACTTCAGCCCCGGAATAATTTACCCTCTTCCTGACTAGGCCATTTTTTTTGCGATACTCACTGCGTCGCTTTAACTGGCAATTGTGCGGTTGTGTGATGCTGTACCCAAACAAATTTTACGTTATTTTTTTCCCACAAACAGAGATTTATTTTGGTGGTATTTGATCACCTCTGCGTTTTTTTTGTTTTTTTTTTACACTATAAACAAAAGAAGAGCGACAATTTTGAAAAAAAACACAATATCTTTTACTTTTTGCTATAATAAATAGCCCAATTTTTTTATTTTTTTTACCAAAAAACAAATGTTTTCCTCAGTTTAAGCCTATATGTATTCTTATACATATTTTTGGTTAATAAAAATCACAAGAAGCGTATGTTGATTGGTTTGCACAAAAGTTATAGCGTCTACAAAATACAGTAGGTGATAGATTTATGGCATTTTTATTATTATTATTTTTTACTATCGGCTATCAGCGATTTTTATCGGGACTGTGATATTGCGGTGGACAAATTGGACACTTTTAACACATTTTTGGGACCAGTGACATTTATACAGCGATCAGTGCTATAAAAATGTACTAATTACCATATAAATGCCACTGACAGGGAAGGGGTTAACACTTAGGGGCAATCAAGGGGTTAACTGTGTTTCCTAGGTGTGTTCTAACTGTGGGGGGGTGGCACTGACTAGGGGAGGAGACCGATCGGTGTTCATACTTAGTATGAACACACAATCTGTCTCCTCTCCCCTGAGACAACTGGGATTTGTGTGTTTACACACACAGATCCCGCTCTCGCTCTGTCATGAGTAATCACGGGTGCCTGGGTAGACGCTGCGGGCATCTTAAAGGGCCGACATACAGCTACGATGGCTCACCCAGGGTAGCCATTCTGCCCAGTATAACTGCTGAGGCCGGTCGGGAACCAGTTAAGCATTATTAAAATCACTATTCTTAGGGCAGTACCTGGGTCCTCATACACTTTTTATGGCAATAACTTGCATATAAGCCTTTAAAATTTGGATTTTTCATGTTCGTGTCCCATAGGCTTTAATAGGGTTTGCATGTTCGCTAGAACTTTTTGCCTGTTCGAGGTGTTCTGGTGCAAACCGAACTGTGGGGTGTTCGGTCCATCCCTAGTTGCCATATAACAGGGATATGCAATAAGCGGACCTCCAGATGTTGCAGAACTGCAAGTCCCATGAGGCATAGCAAGACTTTTACAGCCACACGCATGACACCCAGAGGTAGAGGCATGATGGGACTTGTAGTTTTGCAACAGCTGGAGGTCCGCTAATTGCATATCACTGCCATATAATATTAAATTAACTGTAGATATGGTAGGGTTGAAACATCCAATCACAGTTCATTGTTCAGGGCCCAAAGATGTGTGAAAAAAGCACTATTAGGAAATCACCATGATAATATTAAAAAGGTTTTGTGCCTCCTGGATGGAACTGTAATTTTTACTAACATGTGACAGAACAGCGTTAAGTTCCTCTGAAGATCCAAAACTCTGAAGCCTTGTTCAGCTATGTTCACTTCCTACAGGTAGGGCATGCCTTCCATAATGGAAAGCATGACTTTTGCCTCAGGGATGCCTTCTAAGTTGCAACAGCACAGTCCACACATCATTCACTGATCACCTTCACATTCAGCACTTTCAGGAAGAAAAATGTGTTTGGATGTCTCTCTCCTTTACACAATGTACTATAAAGGAACTGCTGTGCCTAGGAAGTTTCTGTGACTCTCTCTCACTGTGTACTGTAGATATTCAGATTGAAGAATTGTTATTTTACATTCATTTGCAGGATTACGGCAGAGGGGCTAACAACTGCAGCCCAGAGTGGCAATTATTGACACATTCTTAGTTAACTAGATTACTGGAAGAATAGCTACATGTTTTGTGCAATATGTTCTACACTCTACTTTTTTACAGTTTAGATTTTCCATTTCCATTTTCAATTTATTATAGTGCAGAAGAAAACAATTATCTGTTTACATCACATCATAAAACTATACCATTGTATCATCATATAAATAACATAAATACATACTCTAAATGCATGCATGAATAATCTTTAGGTTGTAATCAAATAGTTTGGACCAATGCTTGTTAATATGATACATTTTGTACCTTTTAAAGCTACAATTCCAAAAAGACTCAAATACTTTTTTTTTTAAGCTGATGATCCTTAAGTAAAGATGCTTTACTTAATTTATGCAGTTTCTAATGAAAGACAGCATGTTTCTAGTGTGCACAATTTCAAAGCTTCACATACACTTGAAAATGCCAACACATGCTGTAGATTGCCTGCTGTTCATTGTCTACCAAATTAAAATGTTTTCCTGTCTTGAGCTTTCTATGCAATTTGTCTGTCAATGAACAAATGGCTTCACACTGAAAAAAAAAAAAAGTCAAATCTTTTCCCTCAGCAAACGGAGAATAAAGGATTAAGTCTTTTGGTGCCACCTTCTGGAATAAGTTAATACAGTACAAATTATCAATATATGATAATGTTGAAGGGGGAAGCAATTATGCACTGAAACTATAATTTAAACAAAATGTATTGAAAAAATCTGTCTTCTGCATCTATCTATCTATCTATCTATCTATCTATCTATCTATTTGCATGGTGTGTTTATGCAAACAAATGCACTGTAATATATATATATATTGGTTGCAGGAAGAAGGTTTAAGCCAACTCATAAGTCCCAAAACATATGAGATAATGTAATAATTAGGGATGATCCCGATGTTCGCCTGTTCGCCGAATAGCGAACAATTTGGGGTGTTCGGGGCAAATTTGAAAGCCGCGGAACACCCTTTAAAATCTATGGGAGAAATCAAAAGTGCTAATTTTAAAGGCTTATATGCATAGTATTGTCATAAAAAGTGTTTGGGGACCTGGGTCCTGCCCCAGGGGACATGTATCAATGAAAAAAGAAGTTTTAAAAACGGACGTTTTTTTGGGAGCAGTGATTTTAATAATGCTTAAAGTGAAACAATAAAAGTGAAATATTCCTTTATATTTCATACCTGAGGGGTGTCTATAGTATGCCTGTAAAGTGGCACATTTTTCCCATGTTTAGAACAGTCCCTGCACAAAATGACAATTCTAAAGGAAAAAAAGTCATTTAAAACTACTGGCAGCTATAATAAATTGTCGGGTCTCGGCAATACAGATAAAAGTCATTGAAAAAACGGCATCAGTTCACCCCCCAGTCCATTACCAGACCCTTTGGGTCTGGTATGAATATTAAGGGGAACCCCGAACCAAAATTAAAAAAAAAAAAATTGTGTGGAGATCCCCCACCAAATTCCATACCAGGCCCTTCAGGTCTGGTATGGATATTAAGGGGAACCCAGTGCCATTTTTTTTTTAAATGGCATAGGGGTCCCCCTCAAAATCCATACCAGACCCTTCAGGTCTGGTATGGATTTTAAGGGGAACCCCGTGTCAAAATGAAAACAAAATGGCGTGGGGGTCCCCCCAAAAATCCATACCAGACCCTTATCCGAGCACGCAACCTGGCAGGCCGCAGAAAAAGAGGGGGACGAGAGACCGCCCCCCTCCTGAACCGTACCAGGCCACATGCCCTCAACATGGGGAGGATGTCCCCATGTTGATAGGGACAAGGGCCCCATTCCCATAACCCTTGCCCGGTGGCTGTGGGGGTATGCGGAAGGGGGGCTTATCGGAATCTGGAAGCCCCCTTTAAAAAAGGGGACCCCCAGATCCCAGCCCCCCTATGTGAATTGGTAACGGGGTACATTGTACCCCAACCATTTGACAAAAAAGTGTCAAAAATTGTAAAAAAAAAAAACACAGTAGACAGCTTGGAACAAGTCCTTTATTAAAAAAAAAAAAAAAAAAATTCCAGCGATGTACATCCATTCTCGAGCGGAGGATATGGAGAAAAACTCGCCGACACGATCTGCCTCCATGGGTGGTTCTTGTCGAATGACACTACACCAGCCGTGACAGCTCTTAAATAGCAGGGGGGCGCGGGCACCCATGACGTGCGCGGGTGACCCCGCCCTCTCGGACGCAATGGGGAAACACCACGAGATTACCCAGTGACATGTACGGGTGACCCCGCCCCCCTCTGTCACAAAAGGTCAGATATAAAAAACGAATAAACCCTTTGTAAAAATCGAGAGAGGGGAAAATTCCAAGAAAGTTCCCTTAAGAATATGAGTAGACTGATACTTTCAGATCAGCTTGAGAACTGTACCGTGTCACATGAGGACAAAGGGAATGGAAGAGGGTGCCCCCAAACTGTGCCCAGCCCAGGGCTGAGATAGGAAGACCCAAACCAAAGCAAGGGGTCAGCCAAATGGCAGTTTTAGGTCATCACAATACAATCCCTGAGAGGGTTGAAAATCTTGAACAATCCACATCAATCTGGAAGATGATTGTATAGTGAATGGTGTATGAAAATGATGAAATGTGGAAAAAATTTAATAAAATATGTATATACAGTTTATATATATATATATATATATATATATATATATATATATATATTTTTTTTTAATTGGTGAGAAAAAATGATATGTAAAAAATGTATATATAAAATGTGAAAGATTGATGGGAAGAAAAAAAAAAGGGAAAAAAGCTCAAGGGTGGGAATATGTTTGGGGCCAGAACAAGCAACAAATGAAGTCAGACTGAAGTCAAAACTGCTTAGTTGAAATGGTGTACTAACATTGAATCCAGAAATGTTATTATCCATATATTTGTAAGTACTGGTTTCCTGCAACATTACCTATTTATACTCAATATTAAACAGTCATATTTTGGTTGAGCACATACAGTGTACTGCATGTTCCAAACAAAGCTCAGTAATGCTAGTGGAAAACTGAACATAATTATAAGGCCTCATGCCCACGGATGTTTTTACAGCCACTTTTATGAGCGTTTTTTGGAGCTTAAAAACGTCTCTCCATGTTAGCCTATGGCCTCATGCCCACCATGACATTTTTGAGCTGTAAATGGCATAGCCATTTTTAAGCTGCAAAAAAACCCCAGGACCAGACCAGTGCATTCTGAAGCTCCAGCGTTAGAGCTGTAAAGACGTCAGACGCCGGCAAAGGGTGTTAAACGCGATTTAACGAGGCTTAACGCTGTGTTAAGCCTCGTCCGGCGTTCCTTTCTCTATTCCAAATCAATGGTTCCCTATGGGAGCCCATTGATTTGAATAGAGGTCGATCCATAAGTCGGATCAAGATGATCCGACTTGCGGGGCGACTCGTGTGCAGAGAATCTTGAAGGGGAACCCTGCGAAAATGTAAAAAAAAAATTAGCGTGAGGTTCCCCCTCAGGACGATACCAGACCCTTTGGTCTGGTATGGATCTTGAGGGGAACCCCCCACACCAAAAAAAATAAATGGCGTGTGGGTTCTCCCAGGATCCATATTAGACCCTTATCTGAGCATGCAGCCCGGCAGGTCAGGAAAGGGGGTCGAGCAAGCGCCCCCCTCCTAGACCATACCAAGCCACATGCCTTCAACATGGGGGGTTGGTGCTTTGGGGCAGGGGGGGGTACTGTGCCCCCCACCCCAAAGCACCTTGTCCCCATGTTGATGAGGACAAGGACCCTGGCTATTGGTTGTCGGGATCTGCGAGCGAGGGGCTTATCGGAATCTGGGAGCCCCCTTTAATAAGGGGGCATCAGATCCCGGCCCCCCACCCTATGTGAATGAGTATGGGATACATCGTACCCCTACCCATTCACCTGGGGGAAAAAAGTGTCAATAAAAAACACACACTAGACAGGTTGTTAAAGTAATTTATTAGGCAGCTCCAGGGGTCGTCTTCCAACTTCGGGGGTCTCTTCTGACTTCTCCGCTCTCTTCTCCCGCTCTCTGGTTCTTCTCCCACTCTTCGGTTCTTCTGCCGGGCTCCTCCGCTATCTTCTGCTCTTTTGCCTGCGTTGCCCCGGTCTTCTCTGCCGTCTTCTTCCCTCTTCTCTTCTTCGATGTTGACATGACGCTCACCCCCGCAGTAATGCCATGTGCGCGGTGCGCAACGACTTATATAGGCATGGGGCGTGGTCCCCGGGTGATGTCACCCGGCAACCCCGCCCCCTATGGCGTCACAGTCCCAGGGCATGATGGGACTCTGACGCCATAGGGGGCGGGGTCACCAGGTGACATCACACAGTGTTTAATATTGAGTATAAATAGGTACTTACAAATATATGGATAATAAAATTTCTGGATTCAATGTTAGTACACCATTTCAACTACGCAGCTTTGACTTCAGTCTGACTTCATTTGTAGCTTGTTCTGGCCCCAAACATACCGAAGGGTCTGGTATCGTCCTGAGAGGGAACCTCACGCAATTTTTTTTTTACATTTTCGCAGGGGTTCCCCTTCGAGATTCTCTGCACACGAGTCGATCTGCAAGTCGGATCATCTTGATCCGACTTCTGGTGCGACCTCTATTCAAATCAATGGGCTCCCATAGGGAACCATTGATTTGGAATAGAGAAAGAAAAACACGCATTGAATTCAATGCAAAATGCAGAAAAAATTGCGAAAAAACCGCCGCTTTTTTCCTGGCGTCTGTACTAGCTTTACAGACCATTTTTTTAAACGTCCGTGGGCATGAGGCCTAATACTCATTTTAATATTTCTAAGGCCTCATGCACACTGGACGTTTCTGGATGTTTTTACAGCAGCTGTTTTTGGCAGTAGACGTTTTTTTCTACAGTCATTAAACTCTCCATCATGTTATCCTATGTGTCCATGCACACATAGGCTGTTATCAGCAGTTTTGGGCAGTGGCGTTTTTGAGCAATAAAAAAAAAAAAAACTAGTGGGTTCTGAGAGACGTTTTTCAACTGTAAAACGCTCTAAAGCTGATAAACGCTGATAAATGTCAATAAACGCTCAAAAACTTCACTTACCAGCATTTTTTATGTTTTTGATCCATTGTCAAAAAAAAAAAATCTTCAGAAAAAAAAACACTAAAAAACGCTATTGCAAAAACTTTGAATAAAGCTGAAAAAAGTTGAAAAACTCACTGCAAAGCTACTGGCGGTAGACATGTGCAAAAGGAAAAAAAATGTTTCGTTTCGTTTTAATTCATTAATTAATTAATTTCGTTTAGTTAGATTCGTTAAATTTGTTAAATTTGTTTTCGGATTTCGTTTCATTTTCAACCGAATTCGAAAATATTTCAACCGAATTCGAAAATATTTCTACCGGATTCGAAATTATTTCAACATGATTCGAAATTATTTCAACCGCATTTGAAACTATTTCAACCGGATTCGAAAATATTTTGCGACCCGACTTTGGGACCATGTATCTCAGGGTCACTTAGTGATAGAAACCCCAAAGGTGGGGTTTCTAGCTACAAGTGGCCCCGAGATATGTGGCCCCAAATTCGGGTCGCAAAATGTCATTCTCTGCTGCAGAAAAGTGCTTGACATTTTGCGACCCGACTTTGGGTCCACGTATCTCGGGGTCACTTAGGGATAGAAGCCCCAAAATTGGTATGCAAACACAGGAGAACTAGCATTACAACATCATTAAATTTGGGGTTTCTATCACCAAGTAACCCCGAGATACGTGGACCCAAATTCGGGGCGCAAAATATTTTCGAATCCGGTTGAAATAGTTTCAAATGCAGTTGAAATTATTTCGAATCATGTTGATACTATTTCAACCGAATTCGAAAATATTTTGCGACTCGAATTGGGTCCATGTATCTCGGGGTTACTTGGTGATAGAAACCCCAAATTTGGAGATGTTGTAGTGCTAGTTCAACTGTGTTTCCATACCAAATTGGGGGTTTCTAGCTACAAGTGGCCCCGAGATATGTGGCCCCAAATTCGGGTCACAAAATGTCATTCTCTGCTGCATATATATATATTTATTTATTTATTTTTTATTGTTCTATTGTTTTTTTATGATATTTTTTTCTATTATTTTAGAATATTTTCTATTCAAATTCGATTTTATTCTATATGAAATTCGAATTTTGGAAAATGGTTATTTATATGTATGTATATATATGTATATATATAACCATCTTCCGAAATTCGAATTTAGTATAGAATAAATTCAAATTTGAATAGAAAAGATTAGAATAGAAAAACAATAGAATATAATAAAATATAATATATATATATATATATATATATATATATATATATATTATATTTTATTCTATTGTTTTTCTAGTCTTTTTTCTATTTCTATTCTAATCTTTTCTATTCAAATTCGAATTCATTCTATACGAAATATTCATACATACAGAATGAATTCAAATTCGAATAGAAAAGATTAGAATATAATAACTATAGAAAATAATAGAATAAACAAAAATATAGACGGTCATATTCTATTGTATTTTATTACATTCTATTCAATTCTATTCGATTCTCTACTATTCTTTTATTTCTATTCTATTGTTTTGTATTTTTATATTCTATTTTATTGTATTCTTTTTTTAAAAACGATTTATATTTTTTCTAATTTGATTCAAATTTATTTTCGAATTCGATTCGAAAATATTTCAAATTCGATTCGAAAATATTTAGAATTCGATTCGAATTTCGTCCGCGATTTTTCGATTCGAAAAAATTCAGATTCGGTTAAATTCGTTAGTATTGTAATTCGGTAATTCGGATGCATCCGAATGTCCGAATAATGAAAAATTTGTCCGAATTTCGATTCGGAACGAAACGAAATGCACATGTCTAACTGGCGTATTTATAACGTTATTTTAACATCCAGTGTGCATGAGGACTAATATTTTTACTAGAAGGAAAGGAGTCTTGAGCAGTTAGGGCATGGGAGCCAAACACCCCACGCACCTGCAGGCGTAGTCAGCTACTGAAAAGGGCAGAAGGCCAGGGTGAGATCAGCCTACACCCCAAAGAGCCAGCTGTAGTTGTCCTGTCTTACGCAACATGGTCTAAGTGGACTGAGAAGATGGTCTAACTGGGAGCAGGATGAAAAAGCATTTTAGTCCAAGCTAAGTGGGCTCTGATGTGAGTGCTGTATACATATTCTGGAGGTGCAGTTGCAGCAGTCCTGTTTTTGAAAAGACATGAAGGAGTCATGAGCCAGATACCTAAAGCCTATAGGACAAGGCAGAGCCCTCAGAGTGAGTATTAATGGCCCTGAGAGTGAGAGAAACATCAGGGAGTGTATCCGGCTGGGTATAGCAATGGAGTAGGACACAGGAAGGGAGACTAGTATACTATTAAAAGAACCTTGTTCCTTGTTAATGATGGCTGAGAGAGCAAAATGCTACAGATATAGTATACAGGGAGAGGGATCCCAACATTGTAGTGCTCCTATAGAGTGTAGAGATACTAAGGGAAGAGCGCTTATCAGTGATGTGCAATATGCAGCTTTCTTAATTGACTGCTATGGTCCATCGACTATATGTGATTGGCAAAGTATACCAAGAGACATCGGTTAGTCTGTCCACATCATGTGATGTGTCACATCACATCATGTGATGTGACACATCACATGATGTGATGTGTCACTGCCATTTTGGAGAACAACAATAAATTGCTGAAAAATATAGGCCTATGGCAAGGAGCTAGGCACAATATGGTGCGCTAAGAATTACCAACAGTGGGTTGTTTTCCTATCCAAGAAGAAGCAGGGTGGAAGCTTGAGTGGTTTTATCGGCCATTAAGAAGCCCTTACAAAACTTGCTAAAATCAATGAGTTGCAGGAATGAAAAGGACAGTAATTCTTAGTTATGTGCTTATGCCCATGAGGCACACAACTAGGATATTTTTGAACATTATACCTTTTAAATTACCTTTTTACAAGCACTAAAGTATAAACGTTGTTTCTCTTAGAACTCACATCTTTTGGAGCTGTGACTGGACTTGTTATGTATTTGTTTCAGGCACTACCTGAACTATGTTCCCAAGTGTTTTGCAAGATCTTGAGTAGGGATGAGCTTCGAGTTCGAGTCGAACTCATGTTCGACTCGAACATTGCCTGTTCGCCCGTTTGCCGAACAGCGAACAATTTGGGGTGTTCGCGGCAAATTTGAAAAGTCTATGGGAGAAATCTAAAGTGCTAATTATAAAGGCTTATATGCAAGTTATTGACATAAAAAGTGTTTGGGGACCCGGGTCCTGCCCCAGGGGACATGTATCAATGCAAAAAAAGTTTTAAAAAACTGCAGTTTTTTCGGGAGCAGTGATTTTAATAATGCTTAAAATTAAAAAATAAAAGTGAAATTTTCCTTTAAATTTCGTACCTGGGGGGGTGTGTATAATATGCATGTAAAGTTGTGCTTGTTTCCCGTGCTTAGAACTGTCCCTGCACAAAATGTCATTTCTGAAGGAAAAAAAGTAATTTAAAAGCCACTCCCGGCTATTAATGAATTGTCGGCTCCCTGGAATACATAGAAAAGTCATTGATTAAAAAAAAATAAAAAGCGTGGGGGTCCCCCCAAATTCAATTACCAGGCCCTTCAGGTCTGGTATAGATATTAAGGGGAACCCCGCCACAAATTAAAAAAAAAATGTGTGCGGTTCTCCCCAAATATGCATACTAGACCCTTCAGGTCTGGCATGGATTTTAAGGGGAACTCCACCCGAAATGTAAAAAAAAAATTGCGTGGAGTCCCCCCAAAAATCCATACCAGACCCTTATCCGAGCACGCAACCTGGCAGGCCGCAAGAAAAGAGGGAGGGACGAGAGAGTGGGCCCCCCACCCTCCTGAACCATACCAGGCCACATACCCTCAACATGGGTAGGATTGGAAAAAAAAAGAGAAATAAAGAAGGGAAGAGGGATATTAACTGTAAAACAAACATTAAGGGAATATGTCAGTTAATGAACCATTGTAGGATGATTTAAAGCATTGAAGTTATCACTTTAAGTACATGGTATTATTGCATATTGCTTACGTATCTATTCCTGACACCCCAAGGCCTATGTCTTGTGAATACCAAGCTTTCCATGGACTCCATATGTCCATGATCTTTTTGAGAGCGAATTGTATCTCGTAAGCACTATGCGTGTTTGTTATCTGTAAGGTTTCTACAATCGTAGGTGGATTGACATCTTTCCAGTGACGTACTATAGCCAGTCTGGCTGCAAGGAGTATATGGGATACCAGCATTCTCATCTGAAAAGGGAATGAGTCAGTTTCTAGATATAGGAGTGCCATACCCGGGGAGGGTGCAGTTCTTACACCTGAGATTTTCTCTATACTTTGGAATATGTGTGACCAGAAACTGTTAATGCGTGGGCATGACCATAGTATGTGTGGTAAAGTTACCGGTTGTCCACAATTCCTCCAGCACTCTGGAGATGCTTCCAGAGCGAATTTTGAAATACGATAGGGAGTTAGGTACCATCACATTAAGATTTTTTGGTATAATTCCCACAACTTGGTACTCCTAGTAGATGCATATGTTACGCTAAGGGCTTTTCTCCATTTGTCCTCTGTGTAGATTACCCCAAACTCCCTTTCCCAGGCTTTTATGTTGTCAGTTTTGCTAAAGGATTGTTTGTTCTGTAGGTGTTTGTATAGTAGTGACGTGCCCTTGAGTTTTGAGTTTTTGGCAGTGAAGTATACAGCAACTTGCCAGGGTAGGTGGGTGGTGAACTTATAACCTCTTTTGAGTAAATGGGATACTTGGATATATTTATAATAATCTGATGGTGGAATAGAGTATTCAAGTTGTAATGATCTAAATGTTTTCAGCTTATAAATAGATCTTCTAGGAGGAGATCTTTAGTGGTGCACCAATTGTGTAGTTTCGTATCGGGTATTAGAAGGGCCAGAGCAGTAACTGTAAATTTGAGAGGGGTATAGGTACTATCAGTGGCTAAGGACGTAAATAAATATTGCCAAGCTGCTATAGATGTTTGTATGGTAGGAGCAGTTACTGGCATAGTAGGCGGGTGGAAGGGACTAGTAATGAGGTAGTTGTACAGGTTTCCCCCAGTGACTTGCAATCTACCTGTCCAGGAGAGTTCAAACTTACGTAAGGAGTCTACTGTAGTTTCGTGCGCAGAGAACTTAGGAAGGGAGTGTAGTTTTCTTGTACCAGATCAGACACCTTGGGGGTGAGAGTGATACCCAGGTAAGCTATGCCTTTCTCTTTCCACCTGTAAGGGAAGCTAGTACTAATGTGTTGTGTCACTGTTCTAGTTAGACCTATCCCAAAGAGATACGACTTGGTATCGTTGACTTTGTAATATGATACAGCATTGAATAATTGTAAAGCCTGATGAACTGATGATAAGGAATTCGTGGCATCAGAAAGCATCAGAATGATATCATCAGCGAATAAGCTGATTGTATGCATCCTACCACCCGATGCGAACCCAGTAATTTTGGGGTTTTGGCGAATGTACGATGCCATAGGCTCCATTAAAAGATTGAAAATTGGAGGAGAAAGTGGGCATCCCTGGCGGGTATCGTTTGAAATATGGAATGGAGTCGATAGCATACCTGACACGTATACCTGGGCCGAAGGGGTCGTATATAATGCCATAATGGCTCGGAGTATCTGGTCCTGAAATTCCGAATTTGCGCAGGACAAATAATCCCAGTGGATCCTATCAAACACCTTCTCTCCATCCAGAGCCAGAAACAGAGAAGGCGTTCCAGTTTTGCTGGCCAAATGAATGATGTTAATCAGGCGTCTGGTAGCATCCGCCGTTTGGCTGCCTTTGGTAAAGCCGGATTGGTCCGGATGGCTTAGTGATGGGTGGAGTTCCACCAGTCTACTAGCTAATAGTTTAGCATACATTTTTTAATCATTGTTGAGTAACGATATGGGGCGGAAATTTTGTGGGCTATTGGGTTCTTTCCCTGGCTTTGGCAGTGCCACAATCATTGCTTTGAGCATTTCTGACGGAAAAGAGAAGGAGGAGGCAGCTTGGTTGTATATCTCTGCTAGTTGTGGAGCCAATATAGCTTTAAATGATTTGAAATATTCCCCTGTGAAACCATCTGGTCCTGGTGATTTATTACTGGGCAATGAATCAATTGTTTGGGAAATTTCCTGTGTTGTAAATGAAGAGTTTAATAAATTTTTCTGTAATTCCGTAAGTTGTGGGAGTTTGATTTTGTCTAGAAACTGAGAGATTGTATGGCATGATGGCTGGATTGTATTTGGGTCCTTTTTTAGATTATAAAGTGAACCATAGTTTAGAGTGAGTTTCTGGGTGAATGATATAGGAAAGTTTGGCCTTATGTCTGTGCCCTCTAAGGCAGTGGTCATCAACCCTGTCCTCAGGGCCCACTAACAGGCCAGGTTTTATATATTTCCTTGTGGAAATGCAGACTAGATTACTGCAATCGCTGAGCAGCAAATGATATCACCTGTGATGTATTTCAGTTCAGTGATTGCAGTATTCTTGTCTGCATCTCCCCAAGGTAATACATAAAACCTGGCCTGTTAGTGGGCCCTGAGGACAGGGTTGATGACCACTGCTCTAAGGCGTGCAGCTAACAATTTACCTGCTTTGTTACCATTCGCATAATAGGACATTTTTAATCTCCTAGAGTACTTTTCAAAGTCCTCCAAGAGTATCAAACGTAGGTCATATCTTAATTTAGTTAATTTGTCGGATAAAGCTTGGGATATTTTCACTTTGTTTTGTGCTTCTAACTTTTGGATTTGGCTGGAGATATCCATTATTTGCTGCCCCCGCATCCTCTTAGCCCTCACTCCTAATTTAATAAGCAGACCCTGCATATATGCCTTGTGTGCATTCCATGTTACAAAAGGATCAACGACTGAATTCAAATTGTGCTCCAAAAAGTCAAGTAAGTCTCTCTGTAATGCTGATTTGGAAGGACCATCATGGAATAGCTGCGGGTTGGATCCCCAGATGTAGGTGGAATTAACATTGGATGTTTCTTCCACCCGCAGCGACACCGAGGCATGGTCCGACCAAGTTATATCATGAATCACAGATGCCTTAATTTTGGTCAGTAACCATTTATCTGTCAAAAAAAGATCAAGTCTTGTGTATATTTTGTGGCTGGTTGAAAAGGAGGAATAGTCCCTTTCTGTAGCGTGTAGGCATCTCCACGCATCGTAAAGATCATAACGGCATAGGAGAGGTTGTAGGGCCTGAGTCTTCCTAGTAGATAATGAGATAGAGTCCATCTTGGGATCAGGGGGTAGATTGAAATCTCCACAAAGTATCAGGTGACCCTTCTGAATTTGGGAGACTTTCCTCATAAGCTTATGAAGAAAGAGAGTCTGGTGGTCATTTGGAGCATAAACATTGACCACTGTAAAAGTGGTGGAGTTAAGGTCACACACCAAGATATGGTATCTACCCTGTGGGTCTTGCACTTCCTCATGGAGATGAAAAGCTACTGTGTCTCTTATAGCGGTCAGGACCCCTTTACGCTTAGTATCAGAGCTCGCAAAAAAAAACATGCGGGAACTTGGGGTTAGAACATGTGGGTTGAGCCTGTGATTTAAAGTGCGTTTCTTGGACGCAAAGAATATCACTATGGTGTAGCACTGCTTCTTTCCACAGAGTCCTGCGCTTTGAGGGGTGATTAAGTCCTCTGGCATTAATTGTTAAGAAAGTTATGGTCATTCTTAGAGACTAGGCTGAGTAGTATTGTGTAGCATGTGCTGATGACACTTACATGAGGCAGTTGTCCCGGTGTGCAGATTCCAACGGCAGCAGGTGTTGGAGACCAAGTGTTCGTAGTCCTGGCAGGGTTTTGGCGTGATCATCCAAGTGGGCGGTTGGTTGCAGCTATGGCTTCGGACATAAACAGTAGATAACCGTGAAATAGAGAACATAAAAATCCATAAAAAAATTGAAACAAAAACATGACAAGGTCTGTGCGACCGGGTGTGACATTTGGTCACTCATATTTGCAATAGGGGTATAAACAAGGAACAGTTCAGCTTAGCAGTTTTCTCCTACTCAGGGAATAGTAGTATAATGTAGTAGTATAATGTCTTAACTGACTGCCACTGCATTAGTTATGCTTGTGGGCATTTTTGGAGGTAACCAGGTTCCATTCCTCCTCAGTGTGATTGGAGCTCCGAGCCTTTGGAGCCTTAGGTAGGTCCTCTGGTATAATGTTCCACTTTTGGAGCAACTGCATCCCTTTTGCGAGAGTATCTACCACATGATCTTTGCCTTCCTTGGTGATGATTAATTTTGTAGGGAACCCCCATTTGTAGGTGATTTTATGATTTCTCAATGATTTAGAAATAGTGTTTAAGTTCCTGCGTCTCTATAAAGTAAATTGAGACAGGTCAGCAAAAAATTGTAGATCCTTATATTGTGGAGGGAAGGTATCCCTGTTACGTGAAGCCGCCATCAAGTGTTCATTCACTTGGAAGAAATGGAGACGAAGTATGACATCTCTGGGTATATTGTCTGGTAGGTGTGACGGCTTAGGCAAGCGGTGTATTCTATCCACTGTTATGTCCACATCTGACAGGTCAGGCAGCATGGACTGGAAAAGTTGAGCTGCATATGCACGCAGTTCTGATTGCTGGACCTTTGGCAGATCCCTGCTGGGGCGTGCTAGACATACCTCGCGCTGCTAGGCCGCCGCCACCATCTTGCTTAGGCTCCAGCGTAAAGTATTCTGTTAGTCTCTGCGGCCTCCGGTATTCTTTGTTCCGCCGTGTCATGGTCAGTCGGGTCTCCGGGTGATGCCGCTTCTCCGGTGAGTAGAATGGTAGGATTGTTGAGCGATAGGCAGCCCGATTTGTGCCGATTTAGCCCTGAGTACAGAGGAGCTCCTCTATTGAGCGTCCACCGATGTCCGCGGCAAGCTCCGCCCCCTTCTTTCTTCACTATTTTTACGGTTTTAGAGTGGTTCATTTTATAAAGGGTCAGCTGCACTCATAGTACTTATTAACAATTATTGGCGCCATTACTTATCACTTTATATAATCACATATATATTATTATTATTTTGCACTTAAAATGCCAATGTAAAGCATTTATTCCAAATAACGGTTTTTGTTTCATTCTCTATATCATGTACAAGAAACACAGTTGCAAAAAAAGTGACAGATGTTACAATGGCTTTTGCTAATTACAAAAGCTGACACCTAGTACTGGTTGATTGCAGAGTTGTCCTTTTACATTTGATATGCAAAATTTAGATGCTGATGAGAAATGTTTAAACATGAAAGTGTTTGAAAATTAGTCCTCTGCATTTATCATTCGGTTTCATCCAAAAGTAATTGTCTAAAAAATATAAAATGTCTTTTAGTAGCCAAATAATTTTCACAAAACATCTAATTTTAAACAAATTTGGTCTTTACAGAGACAGTCAAAAACATGGTATGAAATGTTGAGAAAAAAACACTAGATAAAAACTAATAAAGCTTTCTGCTTATTATAGTTACTGTATCTTCTTTAGGTCTTATTTCTTCCTAGTTTAATGGCACATTTACATTTGTGTTGTGGGTTGAAGCAGAACTAACATCTGAAAATGCCCACCTCTGTTCTAGCAATGCTACATCCATGAGCTTCCCTGTCAGCACGAACATCTTTTCCCCAGTTTCTTTTAAGTGCTGTTTGTTTGGTCGTCTTGATTGGCCAGTAGGGATAATGCTGCGCACATACATGTTCAGCTCCATGTACATTCTAAAGAAGATTGCAAATAGGCAACTTAATTTGTTTAATTGCAGTAGAGACATATCATGTCTCTTTTTTAATAAAGTGCCTACCTGCTATCAAATTTGTATTTTTGCTCTGCATTCTGGATGAAGTAGCAATGCAGATACATTTGGACGGCAGCATTGTCAGTTTGGCAGTTTGGGGTATCATAGAAATACCAATAGATAAGATAGGATCGATCTTTGACTGAAGGTGCAGAAAGAATTCATGTCAGACGGGAGATCAGTCAACAGATTCTGATCTGCTTTATTGATTACTTTGTTGTCTCTTTTATACAGGTAAAAAGGGGTGTACACAAAAGAACTGTTTCAATCTCAACATTTGAAGAACTAACAAAAGCAAGAACATTATTATCAGAAGAATTGAACATGAAAACTAAAAGACAGTAAATCCTAAGACATAAGATATACTACGAACAGGGAAATAAAAGTGGGAGATTACCAGCAAAGGCAGTCCAGAATAAGAAAGCTGCCACAACAATACATCAAATAAGAGACAAACAAGGCATACCTCATTCTTCAGGGATGCCCACTCTCTCCTGGCCTGTTTGCGTTGGCCATGGAACCCATGGCGGCCCGCATTAGAGCAGCCCCCTCGGTTGAAGGCATTCAAGTGGGGGTGATCACAGATAAAATATCCTTATATGCTGACGACACCCTCCTATTCCTTGAAGACATTTCCTCCCTCCCACCAGCTCGCCATATTGTGGATGTGTTCGGCTCATTTTCTGGAATTAGGGTCAACTGGGGGAAATCACTCCTCTTCTCGCTCCACGCGTCGGGTCCTCGCCCCCCATTGGACATCAGAGTTTAAATACCTCGGGATACTGATTAGAGCGCCTCTGTCCTCATACATAGAATTTAATCTCATGCCACTCCTGAAGACCTTCTCACAGAAATGCATGGCCTGGAGATCTCTCCCTCTTTCACCAGTGGGTAGGGTGAACTTGGTTAAAATGGTCTACCTGCCCAAATTCCTATACGTTTTTCGCAACTCCCCGCTCATCCCTCCGGCCTCATTTTTTGCGACACTGAATGGTATCATATCCTCCTTTATGTGGAATGGCAGGCCCCCGCGTTTGGCCATTTCCACCTTACAGCTTCCCATTACACAAGGCGGCCTATCCCTACTGGACTTTCAGGTGTATTTTTGGGCGGCGGTTTTGGCGACGGTCAGGTGGTGGTTCTCTCAGCCCAAAGACAACCCTGCAGTAACCCTCGAAGCGGCGATTATGGGATCGTACTCCTCCCTCAGCAATCTGGTGTTCAGGGGACCGAAATCTCACCCTGGCCTTACAGAACCTATGCGTACAACAATTTCAGTATGGAGCAAGGTTAGTACACGTAACAGTTCCCCCGGGACATACTCCCCCCATCTCCCCCTCTGGGGTAATCCTAATCTCCCACACCTGAACAAAGTTCCAGACCCCCAGGTTTTGGCAAAGAAAGGGATAGTGAATCTTAAACATATTGTCACCGGCGGCAAATTGCACGCGTTCCCCAACCTCAGAGATGCCTATCAGCTGCCAGGCTGGATGCTGTTTCACTATTACCAACTGCACCATGCATACAGTAAGCAATTCCCACCTTCTATTACCCTCGAATAGGACTCCATGGAGGGACTACTTGCTGCCAAGGTCATGGATAAACCCCTATCCTCCCTGTACTTCCATCTGTCCTTAGCCCCCACAAAAAAACTTGAGAAGGCCCTAGATAAATGGAGGGGTGACATCCCTGACTTGACGGAGGAGGAGTGGGAGGCTTCCCTGTCCTCCTTTGTGACGAACATGATCTCAGCCAAAGACCATTTCCTGCAGGTCAAGTTCCTCCACAGGGCCTACTTTACTCCCAAAAGACTTACTCTTATGAACCCAGAGACCCCAGTGAGTTGTCCTCGATGTGACCTGCAGGCTGCCTCCTTCCTTCACATGGTCTGGTCCTTCCCATGTCTGGTAGATTACTGAGCGGGGGTTGTGGACAGCCTCAACAGCATCACGTCCCTGGATATGGGGCTTGATCCTCGGATGTTGCTGCTTAACATCTTTGGTGCCAGGGTTCGGGGCAAGTACACTAGGCTATGCCACTTTCTATGCATGCAAAGAGATATTCCTTCATTGGAAAGATGGCACGCAACCTGCTGTATCTTCGTGGCGTAAGGTTAGGAACTCAGTGCTACTGTTCTACAAACTTACATATCTTAATCAAAATTGCCCTGGCAAGTTCGATAAAATATGGTCGGGGTGGATAGATGCCTGGGGGGTAGACCTCCCAGATTATGCTCAGGATGCTGTAGCTGAAGAAGTCCCACAACCATAGATCATTAGGCTTGTTCTCCTGTATGTCGTTGATCTGTCATGCTATGTAATTTACCCACTTGCACAAGGTTCCTTCCTCTCTCCCTCCCCGCCCCTTTTCCCCCCCTCCCCACTCGGCCCTTCTGGTTTATTGTGCTGGAATGTATACCTCCTGCGCTAACGTTTAGTATGATATAAGGATTTTGATCCCATCCATCCTGTGGTTAACAATATTGCTGTCTTCTCTGTCACTATGTGTCATGCTATTTATGTGAAGAATTGTGTGTTTGCATCGCTTTTAATGTAAAGATCTGAATTAAAAAAATTCTATTGTTAAAAAAATAATATGAAAATAGGCAAAGCCCCAGTTCCTGATGGACTACCCCTACAATATTACAAGACATTCACCAATATACTGAAGCCAAGATTTTTGAAAACCTTTCAGTCATTACACTCTGAACAACAACCCCAAAACAACTATTAGAAGCACACATAACTGTAATACCCAAAGAAGGCAAAGATACTGCACGACTCAGGTTACTAATTATAGGCCAATTTCCCTAATCAATGTCGACGTAAAGATATATGCCAAAATATTAGCTATCAGACTTCTACCCTTACTATCCTCCCTTATCTCCCTGGATCAAGTGGGTTTTATCCCTGGTAGAGAGGGACTTGACAACACAATCAAAGCATTAAACATAAACCACTGGTTAACATCCAAAAAGAAACAAGGCTTTTTTCTATCCCTTGATGTTGAGAAGGCATTCGACAGAGTGGCCTGGGATTTCATGGATGCAGTATTAAAACATATAGTCATTCTACATCAAATGAGATCATACATCAAAGCACTATATTCAAATCCAACAGCACAAGTTCGTGTCAATGGCCACCTGTCGAACGCCTTCAACCTACGCAATGGTACAAGACAGGGATGCCCCTTATCTCCAATTTTGTTCGTCCTCACACTGGAACCATTAAACAAAATCAGATCCAATCCAGACATTAAGGGTATAGAAATCCAAAATCATATGTACAAAGTCGCAGCTTTTGCTGATGATATGCTTCTCTTCCTTTCAGAACCCCATATATCTCTTCCCAATATTATCCAAGACCTAGAGCATTTCAAATTATTATCAAATTTAAAAATCAACCTCTCAAAATCTAATGCCCCTAACATCACATTACCCCCAAGATCAGTAGAATTATGTAAAAAAAAAAAAAATCCCCTTCTCATGGGCCAGACAAATTATAACATATCTAGGAATTGAAATCCCTACAAACCTAAATGATCTCTTCAAGCTAAACTATTTACTCATCCTAAAAGAAACGCAGGACGATTTAAAAAGATGGCATTCTCTAAACGTCTCTTGGTTTGGTAGGGCTTCACTAATCAAGATGACAATCCTACCCTGATTTCTGTATGTTATGTAAACAATTCCCATTAGATTGCCACCATCATTCTTTACTTCCTTTTGCAAAGCATGTTCTACCTTCATTTGGAGAAGTAAACCTCCCAGAGTCAAATTGATTAGACTAACTTTACCCAAAAATAAAGAGGGGATAGCGCTACCCGATTTACAGAAATATCATCAAGCAGCCCTCCTGGCACGAATTGTAGACTGGAACATCCATCATACGGTTAAGGACTGGGTGTCCTTAGAGCAAACACAATAATAGAGCAAATACAATACTAAGTTTCTACCATGGATACATTCAAAATATCACTCAAAATCTATCAAATCTCACCCCCTCATGGGTCCTACACTAGAAATCTTTCACAACACCTTTTAAAAGGCTAATTCATCTCCTTGGCTCAGCCCACTCACATCATTGAGAAACAACCCAGATTTCCCCCCAGGACTAGAGCAAAATTTCCTCAATAACTCCTGGCCACACAAAGAAATCCTGGTCAAACATATTTTTAAGAAAGGGAAACTCTTATCTAGAGAGGAAATAAATAAAATACATTAACCCACTCCTGATCTCACAATGGAATTATATACAAATCAGACACTTCCTGACAAGAAACGAGACAGCCCAATCATGGACAAGACCCCTTACGATATTAGAAGACCTCTGCACAAAAACCCCCCACAAAGACATATCATATCTATTCTCTACAACTCGCTCTTCGAGGGCAAATCAGAGTTCTCCAGCGTGTTAAGTCAAGCATGGGAGCAAGATATAAACCTAACAGAAGAAAACTGGGAAACAATTTACATGTACTCACGTAAAGGCTCTCTAAATGTAGCCACCCAAGAGTGTGGCTTCAAAATTATCACTAGATGGTACAGAACTACCACACTATTACTTAAATTTTCCCCCCAGAATTCTGACAGATGCTGGAGATGCAAACATGAGGAAGGATCGATGCGACATATATGGTGGTCTTGCCCTCTAATCCAGAGTTTCTGGAAAACAGTTCACAATACCATTATATCAATAACCTCGGAAAACCTAATGCTGCGTACACACGATCATTTTTCCCGTCTGGAAAAATTACATTTTTTCCTTTGGACGAGAAAAACGATCGTCTGTGGGCTTTTTGCCATTTTTCCCCGACGGGAAAAACGGCATTAATCACAACGAGAAAAATTAGAACATGCTCTAATTTTTTTCGTCGTGATTCCTGTAATTTTTTTTCCGCTGCAGTTTTCCCATAGGGAAACACTGCCGCGGAGCCTACACACGGTCGTTTTTCTCGTCAAGATAAAAAATGACGGAAAAAACGTCCGTGTGTGGGGGAACAAGCCGTTCCCTCGTTTTTCCTGTCGTGATTCACGACAGTGTTTTCACCACCGTGAATCACGATCGTGTGTACGCGGCATTAGATTTGAACCAGCGCAATACTTGTTACACTTCAATAGGATCCCCAAAAGACAATACCTAAAATCATTATCTATGTTTATGATAAATGCAGCAAGACACTGTATCCCATGCCACTGGCCTACGAATACTATTCCATCGAAAAAAGAATGGTTCTGTAGATTAAACAACATAGAAAAATTAGAAGAACTCATAAGCATATCACAGGAGAAAATAACCAAATTTGCAGCAACATGGCACAACTGGATAGAATTCAAAAACTCCCTGGCATATAAAGCTATTATCAATTAATAACAGAACCCACTCAGGATAAACAAATCTCATAGAAAGGTCTAAGTAAATACTACAATAACCACATCTCACCTATTTACTTTCCCCATCCCCTTTTCCTTTTTTTTTTCATCTCTCTCCCCCCTCCCCATTGTGTTACATTTCATTTTAATAATCACCACTTCTATATAGGAATGCCTAGAAATTAGATAAATATATACTTAAACTCATAACTTCAATATTGCATGTAACCATATAGTTTCCATATTCTACTGTTAATTGTATTACAACCTAAATTTTATATGTAACATGATTTCGTGACTAAACTACCATAACGCTGTTTTATGTTTCTATGTTCACTCAATAAAAACTTTGCAAAACAAAAAAAAAAAAACGAGATGTACATGTTCATTAATAATTGTACAATTGGGAGTATACATATGGTAAGAGTTATATATTTGGCCATATACATCATGTGAATAATCATATATTTGGGCATACATCATTAGGAAATGGCTGATTCAACCTTATGTATTACCTCAAATCACATCATATCAAAGTACAATTTAAAGCAATAACATCTTGATTAATCAATTACTATTCCTTAAACAATGTAGGTTTAATCTAGCTAAAAAGTAAGTAGAATAAACTATCATGTTGATTTAGAAGGGTAAAGTGTGTACTACTTGTAACATCAGTTATGCTAGTTCTGCAATAAATCATGTTTCATTCAAATTACAAGTTTCCAGGCCTTATGCCGCGTACACACGGCCGTTTTTCTCATCAAGAAAAACAACATTTTTCCCAATCGACGAGAAAAACGTTAGTCTGTGGGCTTTCTGTCGTTTTTTTCGACGAGAAAAACGGCATTAAAAGCAACGAGAAAAATTAGAACATGTTCTAATTTTTCTCGTCGTTTTTTTCTACATGTTTTCCGCGGCAGTGTTTCCCATAGGGAAACACTGCCGCAGAGCCCACAGACGGTCGTTTTTCTCGACAAGAGAAAAAACGACGTGAAAAACGACCGTGTGTGGGGAACAAGCCGTTCCCTCGTTTTTAATGACATTATTCACGCCGTTTTTTTAACCGCCGTGAATAATGATCGTGTGTACGCGGCATTATAGCAGAGATAAAACCTCACTAAAGTAATGTCAAGCAGTTAGGTATGATGAATATAATTGCATACATATTATATATGTAGCACACAGACCTTTTTCCTGCCTTTGGCTCACTTGCAGGTCAAGGCACACCGCGCTATATGCCCGTACCCTCCTGTTTTAAGAGGTTGAGCGGTGTTAACAATTTTGGGTCCTGCAGCAAGTTATCCCCTTCAACTGGTTCTTGTCTCCTAGAGTGTAGGGACAAGTCTCTATTTCTCCCCAGGAAGGCCAATGTCCACACCACTTTAACTCCAACGCTGAGTTAATTTTATAACCAAAGTTCAAGTTCAGCAGACAGGAAAGGTGGATGAGAGAAAGGACAGTAAGGTTTGGGAGATAGGTCCAGGCACAAACTGGTACAATAGTCACCACTCGATCCCGAATAGGTTTAGCTCACCCGGATAGTCCCCTGTAAGAGCGAATCCTAGCAGCCGGAGTGATACTCAAAGTTCACTTTAGGTTTCCTAGAGATACGATCGGGAGATCCTCTGCCACAGAATCTTTCCGTCCCAAACTTCTCAGCATTTGCAACACAAGGACAGGTGCCAGCGATAGCACGTTGCAAGGCCTGTTACGGATCTTTGAATCCCTCCAGAAGGTAACCAGGCCTCTCTTTCACCGTGAACTCTCACCGGTCCATCAGAAAGGTCCTCCCCCGGTCTCCTCTTCTTAGAGCGGGTCTACCCTCTCCTGGGCACCCTGGGATTCCTCTTTTGGAGATAAGCCTAAGCTAAAGGTGCTGGGCCTACAAGTGAAGTTGCAGCCTCAGGCTAAAGGTGCCTGAGACTGATACTCGCGCGCACCCCTGCCCCTTATGTATCCTCTCCCAGCATGCACAGTCGGCTGACCACGCCCACCGCACCACTGCCGACAGATGACACCCTAAGGCATAGCAATGTCACCCACGTTTCAACCCTGACCTGATATGGCAGTGCCACCTACAGGCCACAGGGAACTGTACATCAGGTTACATCACATAGGCAGAAGCGAATACTAACAATCAAAGTGGTCTGAGCCTGGCTACTAGCTCAGACCAACCCCTAAATTTAAGTACATAGCACCCCTGATATATATATATATATATATATATATATATATATATATATATATTTTTTGCCTCGATACTCCCCCTTTGGTTTCTTCAAGAAACACAATTATTTAGATTTTTTTATTGTTCCTCCTTCTCGCAGTATGGCATTTGCCGAAGTATAAAGCAATCAGTTTGTGGGGTGACCAGCATAACATGATTCTTACTACATTATATACATTGAAATTCTATATAGGAGATAGATTAATGAGGTAGAGATTATTATTATTTTTATTTTTTTTGTTCAATACGTTTTTATTAGAAGGTGTATGACAAATTACAGAAGTAGAAATTTTTTAAAGAGGTACAGTATCCCCACACAAAACTTTTAACAGTATTACATCTTAACATGTGGCTAAGGCCCATCAAGGAAACTTCCAAAATTTTCGTAGATAGCTACCATAACTATGAGTCGGTCATTACCTCAAATCTGTTAAACGTCCACGGCCTGAGAATGGGGCCACTATATACTTTGAATGTATCATCCGGGTATTACCCACCTCAAAACAGAAACTTCCAGGTGTCACTCAAGAAAAAAAAAATTCAAACCTTAAGAAAAAAGGAGAACAGAAAAGACAAGAAAAAGAAAAGAAAGGAGGGAGGGGAAAAAAGGGAGGCAAAGGGAAGGGAGTTATCCAGCCCGTACAGGAAATTTTTCTTATATGCCTATACACTTTTCCCAACTAGCCCTGTTGGGCCATAATGCTTGCATATGCAGCTGTATACTTAAAGGCGAACCAACAGGACCATATCTTGTTCGCTAAGTCTGATTTATTTCTTAGCGTAAGCGTACTTTTTTCCATATGGTAGATACGATCCACCACCACCAACCATTGGCGTAACGTGGGAATTGTTTGTTGTTTCCAGAATTTTGAGATAAGTGAGTTAGCCGCGTTCAAGAGGTGGGGTGTAATAGATTTTTTATACGATCCTATTGGTTCACCCGTACAATGAAACAATATCGCCCAAGGGTCATTGGGCACAACCCTGCCTTGAATTTCTTTGATCCAGTGTAACACAGTATTCCAAAATGGCCTAATGAAAGGGCAAACCCACCGAATATGGGCATGAGTCCCCTGATCCCCACATCCCCTCCTGCAAAGATCCGAAATGGCCGGGAAAGTTTTGTGAAGCACTACCGGTGTGTAATGCCATCTTGTCAACAGTATGTAGTTAACTTCCGCTGCTTTCGAAGAGATAGCTGAAACATGTGATAATTGAAGTATAGTAGCACGTTGAATGTCTGATAATGAGCTTTGGAGCTCCTGTTCCGATTTAGCCAAGAACGTCTGCTGAGCAACAGGAGGCAAAGTCAATAGAGCCTGATAAAAAAACAAAATGGGTTTATCAGGGGGTTGGTCCCCAACAAGTAAGCTCTCTATGGGATTCAACTCTGACTCCGACCGCATCGGTTGTAGGAGAGACTTAACAAATTTCAAAAGTTGGTGATGTTTCCATTGATCCATAAATGAGATTGGCGTAGTTGGTATCAAGTCAGATATAGGTCGTGTGTTTTCTTTTTTATATTTTTTTCCTTTTTTTTTTCTCCCCTCCCTCTCTCTCTCTTTAACCTCCCTTCCAATTTCTTACTGCCTTGATAGTGTGGAGTAAGATGTCTGCCCCCAATTGGGAGAAAGAGAGAGAGTTAAGTCACATTGAAGTAGTGAGGGGAGGGATGGGAAGGGGGTGGAGGATAAGGAGTAGGATGCACACAGGAGAGGAGGGACTTAAAGTAGAATTAGGATAGAGACTGTACACAGTCACCACGAGGATACCACAAATTTATTTTTTCCGGGGGAATCATGGGCTTGTCACTTAAAGTGGGGGGAAGAGTAGGTTAGGAGGCTTGTTTCAATGTAAACATGGTTGCATTATTCTCATCACTAGGTATAATTATTTATCTTCAACACTATGGCCATTAGTGGCCTCTTATAGGAGATTTCGGTAAAGGGGATATCAATAAATAACACGTTGAAGTAGGAGAGGGGACCCCACCCTTTTATTTGAGTTGGGGAATTAGGCCATGGTGAATTAGGCCATGGGGGCCGCTACACATAATCACGGGTAATCAATATTTAACCATGAGGTTTGAAGGGGGAGGGAGGGGGGAAAGAGAGAAAGAGGAGAAAAGGAGAGAATTTTTTCTTTCTCTTTCCTTTGGGGGGAGGGTAGTTTAATTGATGAAGTGGTGATAAGATAATTTTGTACTCAGTTCTTTCTCGTAATGTTTATTTGTGTTTTTTATATAAAGTATGGAATACAAGAATGTACAATATTGAATGGATATGTTGAAGTTTATAATAAAATAAAAATTTGATTATAAAAAAAAAGTCAGATATAGGTCGGATGCCTGTGGTCGAGGTCACTTGATGTAGTAGGAGAGGTGTATCCGAGATCAAATTGCTGTATCTGGGATCCATGTTCCCAGGCGGAAAATAATCGTGGCCAGTTAGTTGCATGAGTGGAGAGTTATAGGGCAATTTCTGCCTTTTGCATAACAAGTCCCACATTGCAAAAGTTGATTTGGTAAGTGGCGAAACTGTTGGGGTCAACTTACGGAATTTGCCAGGTATCCAGATGAGAGGGAACAAGTCTACCCCGCTCATATCCATTTCCAGTTGTACCCAGAGTTTTGAGGCCTTGTGGAATTTCCAGTCAGAAATGCAGTTCAGTGCAATGGCTAGAAGGTAACATTTAAAGTCTGGAAGCGCTAGTCCTCCATTGTGTTTTGGGTTAATTAACCATTTAAAAGCAATTCTAGGACATTTACGGTTCCATACATATCTGCATATTATAGATTGCACTACCTTAAAGAATCCAGGAGGAATCTTGTAGGGAATCATTTGTAACAAAAAAGAGCAGTCTTGGCAAAATATAGATTTTTACAATGCTAATGCGTCCTAACCAAGAGTGAGCCATCTGAGTCCATTTTTGTAAGTCTACTCTGATGGAGTTCAGCAAAGGGATATAATTCCTACGAAACAAGGATGCTGTATTAGGAGTGAGGTAAATTCCAATGAGTGGGGTTGCCAGCTAAAGGGGAAAGAAGGTTTCAATAATGCCACCGTTCTGTGGGGGATCGATACGTTTACAATTTCTGATTTGGACATATTAATTAAAAAATTAGAGAGGGTTCCAAATTTAGTAAAGGCCGCCTGAGATTGGGAAGTGTAATAAGGGGCTGTTGAACATAAAAAAGAATGTCATCTGCGTACGCTGCATATTTGTGTTCCGTTGTACCTACTTTAATTCCGTGGATGTTGGGATCATTGCATACCATAGCTAGGAAGGGTTCTAATGAGAGTGCAAAAAGGATAGGGGAGAGGGGGGAGCCCTGCCGGGTTCCATTATACAGGGAGAAAGATTCGCTCAGTGTACCATTGACTCCAACTGTGCCGTAGGTGATTGGTAGAGTGCTGAGATTCTCAACAACATGTTTGGACCCAGTCCAAGGTACAGTATCGTAGACATCAAGTCATCCCAGTCCACTGTATCGAATGCTTTCTCAGCATCAGTGTACAGGAGAAGGGTGGGCTGGGAGCACTCGCGCACGTAGGAAATCAGGGAAAGTGTTCCAAGAGAATTATCCCTCGCTTCCCTACCTGGGATAAAACCAGTTTGGTCATTCGAAATCCATTGGGGAATCAGGGGCAGAAGTCTGAGCGTGATCACTTTGGCACATAATTTGGCATCTAGGTTCAGTAATAGGGATGAGCTTCGACGAAGATCGAACGATTTGGGCCGTTCGCGCCAAATTCGAGTGACGCGAACGGCCCACAATGCACTACGCCATCGCAGTGTCATCCAGGCGCTGTGATTGGCCAAGCATGCACTGTGACCCCGCATGCTTGGCCAATCACAGCGCCGGCAGCGAGGAGAGCAATGATTGGCCACAGGCAGGATGCCTGTGGCCAATTATTGCTGAGGGTGTTTAGTACACGCCCCACACTATAAAAGGCCGCCAGCACGGCGGCCTAGTGTAGTGTGTTCCGGAGCAGGGATAGAGCAGCATAGGCAGGGACAGTGACTTTTATTTCTTTCTTGCTTAACCTGGATTCCTTTAGTTTAGGGAAAGAGAAGGATAGGTAGGGAGAGTGTCAGTGTGTTTTGTGCTTGTGCTATAGTGTGCTTAAAAAAAAACATTTTTTCTAGGGACAGAAAACTGTAGGTAGGGAGAGTGTCAGTTTCTTTCACTGTGCAAGTCCTTGTTTCCAGGGACCTGGAAGGACAGTGAGTGAATTCTCCTTGTGCTATATTGTGCTTAAAAAAAACATTTTTTCTAGGGACAGAAAACTGTAGGTAGGGAGAGTGTCAGTTTCTTTCACTGTGCAAGTCCTTGTTTCCAGGGACCTGGAAGGACAGTGAGTGAATTCTCCTTGTGCTATATTGTGCTTAAAAAAAACATTTTTTCTAGGGACAGAAAACTGTAGGTAGGGAGAGTGTCAGTTTCTTTCACTGTGCAAGTCCTTGTTTCCAGGGACCTGGAAGGACAGTGAGTGAATTCTCCTTGGGCTATATTGTGCTTAAAAAAAACATTTTTTCTAGGGACAGAAAACTGTAGGTAGGGAGAGTGTCAGTTTCTTTCACTGTGCAAGTAAGTCCTTGTTTCCAGGGACCTGGAAGGACAGTGAGTGAATTCTCCTTGTGCTATATTGTGCTTAAAAAAAACATTTTTTCTAGGGACAGAAAACTGTAGGTAGGGAGAGTGTCAGTTTCTTTCACTGTGCAAGTCCTTGTTTCCAGGGACCTGGAAGGACAGTGAGTGAATTCTCCTTGTGCTATATTGTGCTTAAAAAAACATTTTTTCTAGGGACAGCAAACTGTAGGTAGGGAGAGTGTCAGTTTCTTTCACTGTGCAAGTAAGTCCTTGTTTCCAGGGACCTGGAAGGACAGTGAGTGAATTCTCCTTGTGCTATATTGTGCTTAAAAAAACATTTTTTCTAGGGACAGAAAACTGTAGGTAGGGAGAGTGTCAGTTTCTTTCACTGTGCAAGTAAGTCCTTGTTTCCAGGGACCTGGAAGGACAGTGAGTGAATTCTCCTTGTGCTATATTGTGCTTAAAAAAAACATTTTTTCTAGGGACAGAAAACTGTAGGTAGGGAGAGTGTCAGTTTCTTTCACTGTGCAAGTCCTTGTTTCCAGGGACCTGGAAGGACAGTGAGTGAATTCTCCTTGTGCTATATTGTGCTTAAAAAAAACATTTTTTCTAGGGACAGAAAACTGTAGGTAGGGAGAGTGTCAGTTTCTTTCACTGTGCAAGTCCTTGTTTCCAGGGACCTGGAAGGACAGTGAGTGAATTCTCCTTGTGCTATATTGTGCTTAAAAAAAACATTTTTTCTAGGGACAGAAAACTGTAGGTAGGGAGAGTGTCAGTTTCTTTCACTGTGCAAGTCCTTGTTTCCAGGGACCTGGAAGGACAGTGAGTGAATTCTCCTTGTGCTATATTGTGCTTAAAAAAAACATTTTTTCTAGGGACAGAAAACTGTAGGTAGGGAGAGTGTCAGTTTCTTTCACTGTGCAAGTCCTTGTTTCAAGGGACAGAGAAGGACACCTGAAGGTAGCCCTTATTGCTTTTTTCCCATCTCCCTGCAGGCCATCTATTAGAATGTCTGGAAGGCAAACAAGGAGAGGCAGACAGTCAGGAGGCAATAAAAGAGGGCAAGCAGGCTCTGTGTCTGGGGGCAACAGTGCTGGTCGTGGACGCGGTGCATTGTCATCAGCACATGGCCATGGGACACGCTTGTCCTTCTTTTCGGCAGCTGGACATGTTGAGCCACATCATGCCGAAGACTTGGTAGAGTGGATGACCAAGCCCTCCTCCTCCTCCTCATCCTCTCGCACCCAGGCTCAGGGTACTGGCAAAGCAGCTGCCAAAGCGTCCTCTTCCCTGGTATCAATGTCAGACTCATCATCAGTCACTCCTTCCCTAGACCCACCATGTCCTCCTCCTGAGGAGTCCCCCGAACTGTTTGAGCACAGTGTTGGGTACATGCTCCAGGAGGATGCCCAGCGTTTCGAAGGGTCTGATGATGAAACCCAGCTACAGGAAGGCAGTAGGGTGAGAGCAGACAGAGGGGATGCTCAAGAAGGACACCAATCTGGCAGTCATGTTCCAGCAGCTGCAGCATACTGCCAGATTGGCTCCAGTGATGAGGAGGGAGGGGATGATGAGGTCACTGACTCCACGTGGGTGCCTAATAGGAGAGAGGAGGAGGAGGATGAGGAGGAGGCACATCTCCAACGAGACAGGATGCCCTTTGGTGGCCAGCGTAAGGGCAGTACACCGACGGAATCACACCGCAGAGCTCCGCCTGTGCAGGGCGCTGCCTCTGCCCGTCATTCAAAAAGTTCCTTGGTGTGGGCCTTTTTTGAGGCTAGTGCATCAGATCGCACAGCTGCTGTTTGCAACATATGTCTCAAGCGTATATCGCGTGGCCAAAACATCAGCCGCTTGGGTACCACATGCCTGACCAGACATATGTTGACCTGCCATGCAGCTCGTTGGCAAGCCTACCTCAAAGACCCACACCAAAGAACAAAGCGGACCTCTCCTTGCACCGCATCAGCTGGGATCTCCAACCCCACTATAACTTCAGTCCTCTCTGAAACATGCACTGAGAGGAATGAAGGTGTAGAATTAGGCGTGTCACAGCCAAGTACTTGCGGCCACTCTGCTAGCAGTACACCGACGTCCGATTCTAGCAGGCAAATTTCCCTGCCCCAGCTGCTGGACCGTCGAAAGAAGTTCACTCCCAGCCATCCACATGCCCAGCGGTTGAATGCTAGCTTGGCTAAATTGCTAGCGCTTCAACTGCTGCCTTTTCAGTTGGTAGACTCGGCCCCCTTCCGTGAGTTTGTGCAATGTGCGGTTCCTCAGTGGCAGGTTCCCAAACGCCACTTTTTCTCACGGAAGGCTATTCCGGCTCTCTACCGGCATGTGGAAGGCAATGTCTTGGCCTCGCTGGACAGGGCGGTCAGCGGTAAGGTGCATATTACCGCTGACTCATGGTCCAGCAGGCATGGACAGGGACGTTACCTTTCTTTCACGGCCCATTGGGTCACTCTTTTGGCAGCTGGGAAGGATGCAGGACAAGGTGCAGTAGTGTTGGAGGTTGTTCCACCGCCACGCCTCCAAAATGCTACTACTGGTTGTGACACACCTCTCTCCTCCACCCCCTCCTCTTCTTCTTCCTCCATGGCCTCTTCCTGTGGTTTGTCCTATGAACCAGCGGTGCTCCGTAGCCGTTCACGGGGCTACGCAAGTACGCAGGCAAAAAGATGCCATGCCGTGCTTGCGCTGGTGTGTTTGGGGGACAGAAGCCACACTGGGGCAGAGGTCCTGTCTGCTCTGCAGGGCCAGGCCGAGAGGTGGTTGACGCCACGCCAGCTTAAGCCAGGAATGGTGGTTTGCGACAATGGCACCAACCTCCTCTCCGCCCTCCGACAGGGACAACTGACCCATGTGCCCTGTGTGGCTCACGTCCTTAACCTGGTGGTGCAGCGGTTCTTGGGCAGGTACCCGGGCTTACAGGATGTCCTGAGGCAGGCCAGGAAAGTCTGTGTGCATTTCCGCAGATCTTATAATGCCAGTGCTCGCCTGGCTGAGCTGCAAAAGGAGTTGAACCTGCCCAAGAACCGCCTTATATGTGACATGCCCACCAGGTGGAACTCAACGTTGGCCATGCTGCAGCGGCTGCACACGCAGCAGAGGGCCATCAATGAGTACCTGTGCGACTACGGCACCAGGACAGGGTCAGGGGAGCTTGTTTTTTTTTCTCCACGCCAGTGGGGCATGATCAGGGATGCATGCACTGTCCTGGCACCATTTGAGGAGGCCACGAGGATGGTGAGCAGTGACAGTGCATGCATCAGTGACACTGTACCTCTTGTCCACCTGTTGGAGCACACGCTGCGTGGAATAATGGACAGGGCACTTGAGGCAGAACAGAGGCAGGAAGAGGAGGACTTCCTTGCCTCTCAAGGCCCCCTTTACCCAGACAGTGTTCCTTCTGTCCCACCCATCGCACAGGAAGAGGAAGAGGAGGAGGAGGAGGAGGAGGAGGAGGATTGTGTCAGCATGGAGGTGGAGGCTGGCACTCAGCATCATCAGCAGCAGTCTTTTAGGGATGATTTACAGTCCCAAGAAACCAGTGGACTTGTACGTGGCTGGGAGGAGGTGACTGCGGATCATGTCGTCCTTAGTGACCCAGAGGACTCCGGAGCGAATGCCTCAGCAAACCTACGCTGCATGGCCTCCCTGATCCTGCAAAGTCTGCGGAAGGATCCTCGTATTCTTCGGATCAAGGAGAGGGACCATTACTGGCTGGCCACTCTCCTTGATCCACGGTACAAGGGTAAGGTTGCGGACCTTATGTTACCGTCGCAGAGGGAGCAGAGGATGAGACAACTCCGGGAGGCCTTGCAGAAAGGTCTGTGCAACGCGTTCCCAGAGACTAGGAGGTTACAAACTCCTGGTCCAGGACAACGAGTTGCTGAGGCTTCGGCCAGTCAAAGAAGGAGCGGTGGGGAAGGTGGCCGTCTGACCGATGCGTTCAGACAATTCTTTAGTCCGCAGCCCCAAAGTATGATTGGTTCCAGCAACCATCGCCAGCGTCTGATAAACATGGTGCAGGAATATCTAGGGGCAAGGTCAGACTTGGACACCTTCCCCACCGAAAATCCTCTGGCTTACTGGGTCTTGAGGATGGATCACTGGCCAGAGCTTGCACAGTATGCAATTGAGCTACTGGCCTGTCCTGCATCCAGCGTTCTTTCGGAACGCACATTCAGTGCTGCTGGAGGATTTGTCACGGATCACAGGGTGCGCCTGTCCACCGACTCGGTTGATCGACTGACTTTCATCAAGATGAACCAGTCTTGGATCACCACCAGCTACCACACACCTGATGCTGATATAACAGACTAATTGATTTTAACATGTCACGTCCCTTCAAAACTGATGCTGATGCTGAGTGCCTGTGCTGTTATGTTGACTGGCTATCCTCCTCCTCCGAGTCCTCAATGATACGATTGATGATGATAGCTTGGAAGATCATTTTTGTTTATGGGTGCCGCCACCAGTGGCTAAGGCCCAATTTTTCAGCCCCTGTTTTACAGGGGCGTGTACTTACAATTTTTTTTAGCAATAATTTGCCATAGGGCTCATTGCTGTGCTCCAAGTACAGTATCTGTGAGGGGTTGTAGTGTTGTGCCACCAGTGCCTAAGGCCCAATTTTTCAGCCCCTGTTTAACAGGGGCGTGTCGTTACAATTTTTGAAGCAATACTTTGCAACAGGGCTCATTGCTGTGCTCCAAGTACAGTATCTGTGAGGGGTTGTAGTGTTGTGCCACCAGTGCCTAAGGCCCAATTTTTCAGCCCCTGTTCAACAGGGGCATGCAATTACAATTCTTGATGTAATAATTCACAGCAGGGCCCATTCCTGCACCCACCAAGAGTAACTCTGAGGGCTTACAGTGTTGTGGCAACACCACCACCACCACCACCACCACGAAAAGCCCAATTTTTCAGCCCCTGTTCAACAGGGGCATGCAATTACAATTCTTGATCTAATAATTCACAGCAGGGCCCATTGCTGCACCCACCAAGAGTAACTGTCAGGGCTTACAGTGTTGTGGCACCAGCACCACCATCAAAGCCCCAATTTTTACTACCACTGTTCAAGAATTATATGTAATTAAAATTCATGATATAATAGTTGACAGCAGGGCGTTCCAGCACCAACCAAGAGTAACTGTGAGTGCTTACAGTGTTGTGCCAACACCAACAACTAAGGGGCCTATTTCTGCAGAGTATATACGGCAGGTCCCTACTTTCAAACATCCAACTTACAAACGACTCCTACTTGCAAACGAAAGAAGACAACAGGAAGTGAGAGGAAATCTACCCCTAGGAAGGAAAATTCTCTCCTGTAAGAATAAATATGGGAGAAAGGTGTCTCCTCTGTACTGATGCTTTATCAGCAATCCTTGTTTCAAGAAAAACACCACATTTCAAAAACAGTTGTCATTGGGACGGAAAGTGAGGTGAAATGTTCTGAACAGGGGCACAGACAGCAAAACAAATGTTACAGGGGTGATAACCCTTACCTATGTTTCCCAAAAAGTTTAAAAATAGATTTTTGGGCTGGAGCTACACTTCAACAATGTACCTGTTCAAAATTACAAACACATTCTACATAAGAACAAACCTACAGTCCCTGTCTTGTATGCACCGCCTGCATACGGCTGTTCAGAGTATATAGGGACTTTTTTATTTTATGTGCGGGGTTCCCCTTAATATCCATACAAGACCCAAAGGGGCTGGTAATGGGCTGGGGTAGGGGGGGGTCATGGGGTAGCTATGCCATTTTTCTTAAAGATTTTCATCCATATTACCGGGACCAGACATTACATTAAAGCCGCAAGAAGTTTTAAATGGCTTTTTTTTCCTTTAGAAGTGTCATTTTGTGCAGGGACAGTTCTAAACACGGGAAACACGTGGCACTTCACAGGCATACTTTAGACACCCCCCAGGTACGATATTTAAAGGAATATTTGACTTTTTTTTTTCACTTTATGCATCATTAAAATGACTGCTCCCGAAAAACGACCGTTTTTAAAACTTCTTTTTTGCATTGATACATGTCCCCTGGTGCAGAACCCAGGTTCCCAAACCCTTTTTAGGACAATAACATGCATAATAGTTGTTATAATTAGCACTTTAGAATTCGAACGTTCGCATCCATTGTATTTAATAGGGTTCTAATGTTCGTACAAACTTTCGGTCCGTTCGCGGGTTCTGGTGCGAACCGAACCCGGGGGTGTTCGGCTCATCACTATTCAGTAAGTATATTGGGCGGTAACTACCACACAGGCTCGGGACCTTACCGGGCTTAGGGCGTATTGTGATGTGGGCATGAAGAGTTTCTGGACGGAAGCCCCCACCCGCAGAGGCCGAGTTGGCATACGATGTTAAATGCGGGAGTAAAGTGTCAGCAAAAGCACGTTAGTACGTCAGGGCCTGGCTCTTTGACATTAGCCATGGATTTAAGTGCTACTCTGAACTCTGCGGTGGTGAACTCGCCTTCCAATGCCTCCAGCACTGAAGCAGGAAGCTTTGGCAGTTGAGCCTGTGTGAGGAGTGCTTCCCTAGTTGTCCCATCCGTGGTGGTGGTGGCATTAACATGATTAAGTTGTTGATAAAAGTCACGAAATTCCATTGCGATTTTGCTGGTTTTATACAACAAGGTGTCTGAGGGTAATTCAATTTTAGCTATGTGAGAGGCCAATTTTTTCTGTTGCAGCGAGTGAGCTAGTAGATGACTGGGCTTATTACCCCATTTGTAAAATTGTTGGGACACTAGACGGAGCCGGGAAGTACTCTCATCATGGAAAAGGGCCTTTAATTCTTCCCTTTTTTGCATGAGGGAATGAAAAATAGAAGATGAGTTGCGATTCTTCTCTAGGATACCAATGTCTTTCATGAGTTGTGATTGCAGAAACGTTCTCTCTGTATTTTTCCTCGAGCCCAACTCTATAAGTCTGCCACGGATATGAGCCTTATGGGCTTCCCAGAGTACCCCAGGGGATACCTCCGGGGAAGTGTTCTCCTGGAAATAGAGAGAGAGCCCAGTCCCAATCTCATTTATGTCAATATCTTCCGAGATAAGGGAATCATTTAGCTTTCAATTCGTGGATTTTACAGGTAAGGGTGGTACGTAAATCGTCAGGCTAATCGGGGCATGATCGGAAATTGTGGATATTTCAATGCGGGAATGTGACAGGAGCTCTAAGTGATGGTGGGTTATGAAAAAGTAATCTATCCTTGAGTGAGAGCGGTGAAGGTGTGAGTAATACGTAAAGTCTTTTTCTCTGGGATGCATTATCCTCCAAACGTCCATGAGCTGAGCTTCGTGTAGCAGTTTGCGTATAAACACAAGTTGTCTGTGGGGAATGCTAGATCTGCCCTGTGAGGTATCAAGAATGGGTTTAGGGGAGATATTAAAATCCCCCCCCAGAACAATGCATCCGCGAGCAAAGTCCCTCAATTTATTCAGGGTGGCGGACAAAAAGCTTGCTTGTCCCTGGTTAGGAGCATAAAGATTAGCAAAAGTAGATAGTAGGTTACGCAGCCTGCCCCTCAAAAATAAGAATCTACTATGGGTCCACAAGTGTGTCCTCCAAAGTAAAGGAGGATCCCTTCCGGAATCCAATGGCCACTCCCTTTGCCTTCGCAACATCTGAGAGGCTATAATACCAAGTAGGATATTGTTGAGCATAAAGTTTAACCGATGTGGTGTGTGTGAGATGGGTTTCCTGCAGGAAGACAACGTCCCCCTGCATCCGCTAAAGTTCTCTATAGAGCGTATGCCTCTTACCAGGAGCATGAAGCCCCCTCACATTGAGGGAAATCAAATTGATCATGGCCATTGGATCCGTTGGGAGTATCTGTCATAAGCAGGCATCCTGCAAGGCTGGAAGGAAAGGTGGGTGGGGAAAAGAAAAAAGGAAAGGGGGGAAAAGGAGGAACAAAGAGAGAAAACGAAAAAGTAAAAACAAAAAAAGTAAACAGCAATCATAACATAAATTGGTCTATGATGTGCGCGCAAAATCTTGCGGTGCAAAATCCGGAACGACGTAGGGCACGGCACCCCAGAGCAGGCCACCCCATCAGGGATGACCGCAATGGCGAGCCGCGCTCCCCGCCGTCCCGCAAAAAGTGGCGAGGCTGTCCCGGAACCCAGACCGCACATGTCCAAACCAGGCATACACCGACTGCGTGGTCCGGTGCAGGCACGTACCTAAAGTACAACAGATAGCCTTAAATAAGACCAGGTACCTGAGCATGAGCACCATACGGTGCTCCATGTGAAACATAACCACAGTAACAGAAAAAAAAAATCAGAGAGAAGCACACAAAATAATATAAAGCATAAGAACACAACTGCTATAACTGTTCAGTAATACAGAGCAAGAGCCCTACAACATTATGTCACATTTGCCTAGGCCATCCTCAGACTCAGGAAAGTCCTCCGGCTCCACGGCGAGGAATCGCTTGATGGTGTTAGCAGGGATGCCTTTTTTAGGCTTCTCCGATCTCCTTCCCATGCCGGCCATATGAGTTAAAACACGACAGGCTGTCAATAAAGAGAAAGAGATCACCGCTCCAGGTGAGTGCGATAGGCAATTAGTATCTTACCAGGAACCACGGGTGCTGGCAATGCTTTTGATGCAGAGAGAAAAATGGAACATATGGACAGCCGTGTAAGGCTAAGCGGACCAGATGCGGAACGTGAGAAGGGGCGGGTCTATTCATTTATTACACAGTGGAGGTAGTTCCCCATCAGGTCCGCCCCCTCGTATGTCAGACCACGCCTACGTCATTGGCCTGAGTGGACCTGATGGGGAACTTCCTCCACTGTGTAATAAATGAATAGACCCGCCCCTTCTCACGTTCTGCATCTGTCCGCTTAGCCTTACACCTAGTCTTTGGCTGAGCGGACCTGATGGGGAACTTTAGAAGGGGCGGGTCTATACATTTAATAGACTGCAGAGGAAGTTCCCCATCAGGTCCGCTCAGGCTCAGCCAATGACGGTCAGCGCTGGACATCGGATCGCCGCGGGACACTGGATTTCATCGCTGGAATGTTTTGTTTTTTTAATAAAGGACTTTTCCAAGGTGTTTGTGTGTTTTTTTTACACTTTCTTCGTGAAATGGTAGGGGTACAATGTACCCCTTACCAATTCACATAGGGGGGGGCCGGGATCTGGGGGTCCCCTTTGTTAAAGGGGTCTTCCAGATTCCAATAAGCCCCCTGCCCGCAGACCCTCACAACCACCGGGCAAGGGTTGTGGGGATAAGGCCCTTGTCCCCATCAACATGGGGACATCCTCCCCATATTGAGGGCATGTGGCCTGGTACGGTTCAGGAGGGGGGTGGGGCGCTGGATTTTTGGGGGGACTCCACGCCATTTTTTTTAAATTTGGGGTGGAGTTCCCCTTAAAATCCATGCCAGATCTGAAGGGCCTGGTATGGATATTTGGGGGGAACCGCACGCATTTATTTTTTAATTTGCGGCGGGGTTCCCCTTAATATCTATACCAGACCTGAAGGGCCTGGTAATTGAATTTGGGGGGACCCCCTCGCTTTTTTTTTATTTTTTATCAATGACTTTTCTATGTATTGCCGGGAGCCAACAATTCATTAATAGCCGCGAGTGAGTTTTAAATGACTTTTTTTCTTTCAGAAATGACATTTTGTGCAGGGACAGTTCTAAGCACGGGAAACATGCGCGAATTTACATGCATACTATACACACACCCCAGGTACGAAATTTAAAGGAAAATTTCACTTTTTTTTTTCATTTTAACCATTATTAAAATCACTGCTCCTGTAAAAACGTCAATTTTTAAAACTTTTTTTTGCATTGATACATGTCCCCTGGGGCAGAACCCGGGTCCCTAAACACTTTTTAGGACAATAACTTGCATATTAGCCTTTATAATTAGCACTTTAGATTTCCAACGTTTGAGTCCATTGTATTTAATAGGGTTCTAAAGGTCACGCGAACATTCTGTCTGTTCGCAGGTTCTGGTGCGAACCGAACAGGGGGGTGTTCGGCTCATCCCTGCTCACCACAAAGAAAATTGTATGGATGCGGAGGAGCTAAACATGGAACTCTCATGTGAAGTATGTTCTGTATTATTTGACCTATGATAAAGAATGAGGGGTTTTATTTTCCTCGAAAGGGGTGGATGGGTAAAAGGGTAAACTAGCATATTTAGCTGACCTTTACCAACAAATTGAAGCTAAACTCCACCTAACACATTATAAGCATTTACAGAATTGTTTTTTCTTTTTTGGATAAAGGTTTTTACATAAATGAATAAAAGCTGACCACTAGGGGTGAGCTTCGTGTTCGAGTCAAACTCATGTTCGACTCGAACATCGTCTGTTCGGCCGTTCGCCGAATTTCAAACAATATGGGCCGTTTGCGCCAAATTCGAGTGGCGCGTCACGGCCCATAATTCACTGCGTCATTGCAGTGCATTGCTGGCTGATGATTGGCCAAGCATGGACTATGACCCGCATGCTTGGCCAATCACAGCGCCGTCAGTACAGAGAGCCATAATTGGCCAAAGGAAGGGTGCCTTTGGCCAATCATGGCTCAGGGGAGTAGGTACACGCCCCACACTATATAAGGCCGCCTGCGTGTAGTGTGTTGCAGCAGCGGAGAGAGTCTGAGAGAGATAGAGAGAGTCAGAGTGTCATTTCATTTCAGTTAGATAGAGCAGGCAGGCGATTCAGGTAGCTGCAGTCAGTGTATTTAGTATATATATGCATCCTAGAAGTTGTGTATATATACAGTATATATATATATACACACACACATACACACACACACACACATACATACATATATACATACACTGTATTCAGTTTAGCTAGATCTCACTTCAGAGTGTTCCTGTTATTTTCGCTGCAGTATATTAAGTCAGTGTAGTGTATACTGGGCTCAGTGTGCACGTAATGCTCACTGCAGACTATTGCTTTTCTATCACTGATAATACAAGCAGTTGATTGAGCTAACCTGCAGTTTCTTAGTCAGTGTAGTGTATACTGGCCACAGTGTGCACGTAAAGCTCACTGCAGACTATTGCTTTTCTATTACTGATAATACAAGCAGTTGATTGAGCTAACCTGCAGTTTCTAAAGTCAGTGTAGTGTATACTGGCCACAGTGTGCACATAAAGCTCACTGCAGACTATTGCTTTTCTATTACTGATAATACAGGCAGTTGATTGAGCTAACCTGCAGTATATTAAGTCAATGTACTGTATACTGGCCACAGTGTGCAGCTAAAGCTGATTGCAGACAATTCCTTGTGTACCTACCTATTCCAATACATAAAATAAAGTATGTCTGGAAGGCCAACAAGGAGAGGCAGACACACACAGGCCAATAAAAGAGGGCAAGCAGGCTCTGTGTCTAGAGGCAACAGTGCTGGTCATGGACACGGTGCATCCTCATCAGCACGTGGCCGTGGGGCACGCTTGTCCTTTTTTTCGGCAGCTGGCCGTGTTGAGCCGAAACATGCTGAAGAGTTGGTATAGTGGATGACCAAGCGGTCCTCATCCTCCTCATCCTCTCTCACCCAGCCTCAGGGTACTTTGTCTGCTGAAGGGGCCTCGTCCACCCGGCTCAATGGCATCAGTCACTCCTTCCGTAGCCGAACTGTTTGACCACAGTGTTGGGTGCATGCTGCAGGAGGATGTGCAGCGTTTTGAAGGCTCCGATGATGGCACCCAGCTTGAGGGAGGCAGTAATGTGAGCCCAGAGAGGGGGTGCCCAAGAAGGACAGCAAACTGGCAGTCATGTTCCCCCAGCTGCAGCATACTGCCAGGTTTGCTCCAGTGATGAGGAGGGAGGGGATGATGAGGTCACTGACTCTACATGGGTGCCTGATAGGAGAGAGAGGAGGAGGAGGAGGAGGAGGAGGAGGCAGCACATCTCCAATGAGACAGGATGCCCTCCAGGGGCCAGCTTAAGTGCAACACATCGACTGTATCACACCACAGAGCTTCGCATTTGCAGGGCGCTGCTGTCTCTGCGCGTTATTCCAAAAGTTCTTTGGTGTGGGCTTTTTTTGAGATGTGTGCAGCAGATCACACCTTTGCTATTTGTAACATATGTCTGAAGCGTATCTCGCGTAGCCAAAACATCAGCCGCTTGGGCACCACATGCTTGACCAGACATATGTCGACCTGGCATGCAGTCCGTTGGCAAGCGTACATAAAAGACCCACACCAAAGAACAAAGCGGACCTCTCCTTGCTCCTCATCAGCTGGGATCTCCAACTCCACTATACCTTCAGTCCTCTCAGAAACCTGCACTGAGAGGAATGAAAGTGTAGAATTAGGTGTCTGACTGCCAAGTACTTGCGGGCAATCTGCTATCGGTACACCAATGTCAGATTGTACCAGGCAAATTTCCCTGCCCCAGCTGCTGCACCGCCGAAAGAAGTTTGCTCCCAGCCATCCACATGCCCAGCGGTTGAATGCTAGCTTGGCTAAATTTCTAGCACTTCAACTGCTGCCTTTTCAGTTGGTAGACTCTGCCCCCTTCCGTGAGTTTGTGGAATGTGCGGTTCCTCAGTGGCAGGTTTCCAAACGCCACTTTTTTTACTGGCTGGCAATCCTCCTTGATCCACTTTACAGGGGTAAGCTTGCGGACCTTATCTTGCCATCACAGAGGGAGCAGAGGATGAAACATCTTCGGGAGGCCTTGCAGAAAGGTTTGTGCAACGCGTTCCCAGAGCCTGGGAGGTTACAAATTCCTGGTCCTGGACAATGTGTTGCTGATGCTTCGGTCAGTCACAGAAGGAGCGGTGTAGAAGGTGGCCGTCTGACCGATGCGTTCAGACATTTTTTTGGTCCACAGCCCCAAGATATGATCGGTTCCAGCAACCATCGCCAGCGTCTGATTTACATGGTGCAGGAATACCTAGGGGCAAGATCAGACTTGGATACCTTTCCCACCGAAAATCCTCTGGGTTACTGGGTATTGAGGATGGATCACTGGCCAGAGCTTGCACAGTATTCAATTGAGCTAATGGCCTGTCCTGAATCCAGCGTTCTTTCTGAATGCACATTCAGTGCTGCTGGAGGCTTTGTAACCGATTACAGGGTGCGCCTGTCCACCGACTCTGTCGATCGGCTGACCTTCATAAAAATTAATCAGTGTTGGATCACCACCAGCTACCAAGCACCTGATGCTGATGTAATATTATTATTTTTTTTAATTTCAGATCCCTTCAAGACTGCTTATGCTGATGCTGAGTGACTATCATGTTATGCTGAGTGACTATCCTCTTCCTCCTCAATGATCATGCTGATAGCTTGTAAGAACATTTTTGGTTCTGGGCACCGCCACCAGTGGCTAAGGCCCAATTTTTCTGCCCCTGTTTAACAGGGGCGTGTAATTACAATTCTTGATCTAATATTTCACAGCAGGGCTCGTTCCTGCGCCCACCAAGAGTAACTGTGAGGCCTTACAGTGTTGTGGCAACACCACCACACCGTCCACCACCAAAGGCCCAATTTTTATGCCCCTGTTTAACAGGGGCGTGTAATTACAATTCTTGATCTAATATTGCAACACCAACATCTAAGGCCCAAATTTCTGCAGAGTATATAGGGCAGGCCCCTACTTTCAAACATCCAACTTACAAATTACTCCTACTTGCAAACGGAAGGAGACAACAGGGAGTGAGAGGAAATCTACCCCTAGGAAGAGTTCCTTGTTTCACAAAAAAAAACAAATTTTCAAAATCCAATTGTCATTGGGACAGAAAGTGAGATGAAATCTTCTGAACAGGTGCACAGACAGCAAAACAAATGTTACAGGGGTGATAACCCCTCCCCATGTTTTCCAAAAAGTTAAAAATAGATTTTTTGGCTGGAGCTACACTTTAAAAATGTACCAGTTCAAAATTACAAACAGATTCTACTTAAGAACAAACCTACAGTCCCTGTCTTGTTTGCACCGCCTGTATACTGCTGTTCAGAGTATATAGGACCTGGGGGCCCCACGCCTTTCCTTTTTTTAATTTGGATGCGGGGTTCCCCTTAATATCCATACAAGACCAAAAGGGGCTGGTAAGGGGCTGGGGGGGGAGGGGGTACCCATGCTGTTTTTCTCAATGATTTTCATCCATATTGCCAGGACCAGACATTCCTTTAAAGCCGCAAGCCGTTTTAAATGACTTTTATAAAACAGTGGTGGTGTTAAGCGTGTTAAAACAAACAAAGGAAAAAGGGAGAAGTGAGAATAGTGTGACTGATAACACACTTAATCAAAACATATCTGTGATGTGACCTTAATACAAATAAATTGGCTAGGTAAGCTTAAAAGCTCCAATCCTCTACTATCAACATCTATCCATCTTAGCCACTCATGAATATTCCAAAATAAAGAGAAAAAGACACATGTGCTAACAGACTGGCATACACATCCGTGTGACATTCCAAATAGAGAACTTTCTTCTGTGCTCCACCTCAGTGCCTGCAAGCAGCTTACCTTATTGCTAATAAAGCTTAGCATAGGCAGGTCACAGGGTGTTGGGGCGCTGTAGGCTGATGAGCAAAGATTAAAGCAGTGCTGATCTCCTTCCTATAGCTGTAATCCTCTCACGTCATACACGTCACACATAGATGCAGGAAAGAAAAAACCATATAGTGTAGTTCCGCTACTGTCTCGAGGTACAGAGACACACACCAGAGAAACACTCACTGGAAGAGAGACAATAAGGACCCGTCTCCACGAGCACGGAACTCGTCGTCCCTCAAAGTGTCAGTGGCTCTGTGTGACTTTCCAGGCAGCAGGGGATCTCGGTAGATTGCAGCAATTAATGCAACAAAAAAGATAAGGCAGACATCGCATAATCCAGTATACAAAATGTACTTTATTTAAAAAACATAATATCAAACACTCACATAATATGTGGAAACAGATGCAGAGTATCCTACGAGTGCCTCACTCGCCTGCCTGTTCTAATCGTGGTGTGTCAGCAAATCTCCTCTCCCTACGCGTATCGTCACGTGTCACGTGACTTTTATTCCTTTAGAATTGTCATTTTGTGCAGGGACTGTTCTAAACACGGGAAACACACGCCACTTCACAGGCATACTATAGACACCCCCAGGTATGATATTTAAAGGGATATTTCACTTTTATTTTTTCACTTTAAGCATCATTAAAATCACTGCTCCCGAAAAAACGGCCATTTTAAAAACTTTTTTTTGCATTGATACATGTACCCTGGGGCAGGGCCCGGGTCCCCAAACCCTTTTTAGGACAATAACTTGCATATTAGCTTTTAAAATTCGCACTTTTGATTTCTCACGTCGAGTCCCATAGACTTTAGCGGGGTTGGAAAGTTCGCGCAAACTTTCGGTCCGTTCACATGTTCTGATGCGAACCGAAGTGGAGGGATGTTCGGCTCATCCCTACTGATCACTATAAAGTGGGAAATGTATCACTGGAGTTCTTGCATGTAATCGTTGTTGGGTGCACTTGCAGGTGTGAATCCAGCCTGAATTTTTTTTATCTGGTTTGAACAGTGTTGTGCTATTGCTCATGTTGAGGGCATGTGGCCTGGTACAGTTCAGGAGGGGGGGCGCTCTCTCGTCCCCCCTCTTTCCGTGCGGCCAGCCAGGTTGGGTGCTCGGATAAGGGTCTGGTGTGGATTTTTGGGGGGACTCCACGCCATTTTTTTTTTATTTGGGGTGGAGTTCCCCTTAAAATCCATGCCAGATCTGAAGGGCCTGGTATGGATATTTGGGGGGAACCGCACGCATTTTTATTTTTTTTAATTTGCGGCGGGGTTCCCCTTAATATCTATACCAGACCTGAAGGGCCTGGTAATTGAATTTGGGGGGACCCCCACGCTTTTTTTTTTATCAATGTCTTTTCTATTGCCGGGAGCCGACAATTCATTAATAGCCGCGAGTGAATTTTAAATGACTTTTTTTCCTTCAGAAATTACATTTTGTGCAGGGACAGTTCTAAGCACGGGAAACAAGCGTGACTTTACATGCATATTATACACACCCCCCAGGTACGAATTTTAAAGGAAAATGTCACTTTTATTTTTTCATTTCAGCATTATTAAAATCACTGCTCCCGAAAAAACGGGCGTTTTTAAAACTTTTTTTTGCATTGATACAACCCGGGTACCCAAACACTTTTTAGGACAATAACTTGCATATAAGCCTTTATAATTAGCACTTTAGATTTCGAACGTTCAAGTCCATTGTATTTAATAGGGTTCTAAAGTTCACACGAACATTCTGTCTGTTCGCAGGTTCTGGTGCGAACCGAACAGGGGGGTGTTCGGCTAATCCCTGGATAGCAGAATCTCTGGGGGATGTGTGTTTCTTTACAGGCTCTTTTCGTAAGTCCCTTTCTAGGAGAACAAATGATTTACATTTTTATGGTTCAAGGGTCAACACTGACCCCATACTCATTATTTTTTTCATAGGATATATTCTTTATTCCTGGACTTTGCTACAACTTGGGGTTTCTTTCATGTGGCGCTGTGGTCTTGATCCACATATTTTCTCTAAAGTTTAAATATCAATTATCAAGGTAAGAAAGCGATCTCTCTCTATATATACACAGATAATTTACCATGGATGAATTTATATGCTGCACGATCAGTGTATGCATAAAAATAGGTGTGCATCTGTATAGATGCAGATATTAATAACCTGATTATATCATACTATAGTCTCTTATTATATGCTTTCTTTATAGTAGTATATTCAACCTACTGGTGTAGTTCCGTAGAGCCAGTCCTCACTCCTTGATATATACATATATGGATAGCCTCAGGTAAAATGCAATATGTCTTTCAGATAAGTTGCATGTCTGGCTTTCTATACATTTTCTGTTTATATGAGATATGCCATTTTCTAGATATACCCTTTTCATAAGCTATCTACTGTAGTATTCGTTGAGCCTGCAAGATCGTGTAAACACCCCCCCCCCCCCCCTTAGGTATGTAAACATTGGAAAATACTAAAGAACGTCCAAATATTGGGTCCCACCCTTCCTGACAAGGCGGGAGTGATATATAGAGGAGCATCATCTTTGAAAAACCAAATTGCTCCAAACGTTACTGACCCCCCCACCATTCCAGTGTTTTTCCCCCACATGAAGGCCTATTACCCATGCAGAAAATGTAAAGTATGCCAAATTAACATTTGTGGGAAACGCAGGACTGATACCTTCTGCTCAACATCCACTGGAATTAGTTATAAGATGAAGCAATTTTCAACTTGTGCCAGTAAGCACATTGTATACTTGCCCTTGTGGCAAGCAGTACATGGGGCGCACTATCTGCACGTTTTCAATTAGGGTAGGAGAACACCTTACCAGTATCAGGAAGGGTAAAACAAATCACAGCGTACCAAGACACTATTTGGAGTTCCACAATAAAAACCCAATGGGAACTAAGTTTCAGATCATAGACAAATTTGTCCCTAATTGGAGGGGAGAATCCAGTCTAAGGGGGGTTTCCAGATTGGAGACCTATTGGATCTATCAGCTCAGATGTTTTAGGCCATATGGCCTGAACATAGAATGGGACATTAATGCTTTCATCAATAAAGCATAGTTTCCCCATTTCTATCATAGGCCTTCTTCATCCTTAATTTTATTAATTTTTATTTACTTTTATTTTTATAGGCCTTTCATAATTCTTTTCTTATACGCAATTTCTATAGTATCAAGTAGTTTGGGCGCTTACAGATGATTATATTAGGTCTAGCTAAGTAATGTATTTGCCTATTATATTGCATTTAGGTCTGGGTATACATCATATATTTTGTATGTTTAGGGGATACATATGTATTGCATTATCTTTAAGGAGTACTGAGATGTATTTTCCATCTGTGATTGATGTGATTAGCCGTTCTTGCCCAGTCCGGACATCACCCATCATGTTAATCATCATTTCTATTACATATATACACACTATTTGGTTCCCACAGACATTGGTGCAGGAGATGTGTCTCCATTGTACTGGGTAAATGTTATTCCTGGTTTTAGCACTTGGCATACCATGGAACTACATATCCCAGACTGCTCCCTGTCCAGCCTCTGATCCACATGGAGGACCAGTGCGGAGCGTGTGATGTTATGTCAACAGGCTGGGTCATTGTTTACATTTGCGATCATGTTCTCCAGCTCGCACCGCTCCTGGTCCCGACCGGTGAGGCTGATGACAGTTGTCTGTGAGGCTAACACTTAGCGCATTAGGGAAGATACTACAATATCCGGAATACCTTGCGCTTCACTTCTGGTTTTGCCGGAAGTGTTATCACAATTGGCATTTCACGCATAGGTAGATACTACAATATCCAAGATACCTTGCGGTCCACTTCCCGGCCTTTGCCGGAAGTGGTATTGATATTTACATCCAGTGGATTTGGCATAATACCACAAGATCCAGGCTACCTTGTGTTTACTTCCTGTTTCGCCGGAGGTTCATATTAGGTAGTCACTCTGCCCAATACAGACCAAGGCTGTTTTCTGATTGGTCTATTCTCGAACTACATTACCCGGCATACTTTGCGCCTGAATTATCATGTGCTCAGATACCTGGGATGTGATTGGATTGGAATCCTGGAGGTTCATAACCCAGTCACTCATTGGCCCATAAGCGTGCAATGACGCTAATACGTCTGCACGGCGACCCACGTGATGTGGTGATCCCGGAAGTGGGTTTAGAGCGGCATTTTCAATTTTCCTCCTTCCATATAAAGCGTGGAGGTGACACACTAGCTTGTACCCCAGTTGATGTCTGCAGTAGACAAAACACGTCGGGACCACATGCTAGTTACAGCCACCTAGCCCACGCTTGCTTGTTGTATTGCTGTTTTTATTTTTTCAAGAATTTTGGGATTTTATTTTATTTATTTTTAAATACTTTGATTTGTAGTGGGTTTGTCATTTGAACCTTTTCTAGTTTTTTAAAATAAAATTTCCAGTTATCTGGATTTACACCATGCGGAGGATCTCTTTTTCTTTTCTTGGAACCAACTTTTTCCTTGGATATCTGGTCTTGGTCTGAGCTGAAGGGATCAATCCGGTTCAGGCTTCTAGCCGTGGAGGAACAAGGACAACAGCAGATTGCCACGACCTGAGTCCCAGAGTGGACATAAGCCTTTATGACCCAGCATCGAATGGTGACTTGGGTCCGAGTCCTGTGGTAAGAGTATTTAATTCTCTTTAATACTTGAGATGATGATGCTATCACCTTGTATCAGCTGAAAACCTTGAAGTATCTCCTCCCTTCCTACCATCGGTGTATTCACACCTGGAGGAACAGTAATGGAATAATTTACACCACATTCCAGGAATTTGATATCCAAGAGGACATTATACCCAAATTCAGGATTTCCAAGTGTCCCATATGACCGCCATTTATCACTTATCATTTGGGGGACATTGGATACACATCTGATGGTGTGGACACTTGTTATAGATTATACCACTATAGCTTTCTTGTTAGATATGCACTTTACTGATCATCCTTTGATTCATATCTCATGATAAGCAACGTTGTCATCTACAGTATATTGCTTGCAGCTTATTTCTCACTTATAGGGGTTAATACACCCTGTGGTTCATTAGAGTGTGATCACATTTTCAGTTTTGTTTTGTGTTTTTTGGTCACATGTTACTGATACATAGTGATCACGCATAAGATTTGGAGGACTCACATATAGTTTGTGGTCATACACTCACTAGTGGAGTTTTCCATCTTTCCACTTACCAGTGGATTCACCATTTTTTTCACAATTTTTTCACTCACCAGTGACACAACACTGTGGATACACTTGTGTATCACGTTTACATAGTCATTGTTCTCATTTATTTGGATTGTATTTAGCGCTCACATTGTATACACATATTTTTTCGGAACCAGTCAATTGTTATGTATGCAGCTTATTATCATTCATTATTATTATTTGATATTTATTCATTTATTTATATATTTTTTTACACTTGTTGATAGGCGCAGTATTATCCGTTTAACTATATTCTTTTCTTGACTATTTATATTGCTGCCAACACTTATTCTATACACAAATTTATTTTCACAATATGGACGTTTTTGAATATCGTTCCAATCGCACTTTCACGACAGAAGGAGTATTTATTGCTTCCAATATAGATTCAGAGATTGGAGGCCTATTCATGAGGTTGAAAAATTTCATGACCACAGAACTGGACCTTGAGTGGGATAAAGCATTTTTAGACCAATATATAAAAGAACGGATGGTCCCTAGAGGACTAAGGTGGGATGTATGTCCCCAACAAGGTGATGTTGAATTTGATTTATGGTTTCGCTACTTTAACGAAGCTGGAATCTCATTTATTTCTTTTTTATTGGAGAAAAAAACATCTCGTTTGCTACTTATTGATAAAGAAATCAAAGATATTAGAGATAAACTTCTGCCACACAAATCCACAACAGAATACAACAATCTATCTACAAATTTAAAGAACCATTTGGAGAAGGAGGAAAAGGAACAAAGAACGAAAAAGCAAAAGAAATACACAAGAGACGTTAACGATTACAAAAGTAATTGTGTATTTAATTGGCAATCAAAAGACAGTGTATTAAGGGCTAGTGAAGGCAATCACATTAACATGGAGACTTCAGTCCCTCTTAATAAGGAACTACGGCCACAACAATCTACAATAGCTCAGTCATCTGGCCGCCCACAAGTTGCCAGGGAACATAATCAAAGACAGCCCAATACACGCACCCCCACCACTCAAAACCAGGGTTCGTATTCCATACCTGGTGGTAGAGGGAGGGGCCATCGAGGAAACAATAGAGGAACAAGAGATAGTTCTCGTGAACATTGGCGATACGATTCACCACGGGGAAGAGATCACCATGGTCATAACAATTATGATTATTATTATTATTATCAACCCCAAAGAACACCTATACAGACATATAATAGATTCTCACCTCTGAGAGAGGAACGAGGAACATATCAGTCTCAACACAATCATAGAGATAGAGATGAGAACCACCAATATAACAGATCTCCATTTAATTACAACCAAAACCACCCCGGACCATCTTATTCAGGGGGTTTTTACAAAGAACAGGGCGGACACAACAGAAACCCTGATCCAAACGTGGAAGTAGAGGTGGATGGAGCGCCCAGAAAAAGAAAATGCGTATAGACACCAGTGGAATCTTTAACCTGAGTTCAGCTATCTTTACTGAAGCTGAGAACACAGTATTGAACAAAGGATTAAAATATGTCCCCCCTAAACATTTAAACAAATTTGCAACTTTCATAGACGTGCAAAAATATGTGCGTAAACTGAACATACAGAGATATTTTCTCTCCAATCCAACTAGACCATCTTTACCTGAAATCACCTCTTCCATCGTGCATTCAGGTTTTTCAAATCCTTCACTTTTTAACCCCCCATGCTCAACAGCCCCTTCTATCCAGGTATTCAAAGAACTTGTTTTGAAGGACTTGGAAACATTACCTAAGAAAAGAATATACAATAACCCGAACATTAAAGCAGGCTTAAAGTCACTATGTGAACGGAAAAATCTGACCATACGCCCCGCAGATAAGGGTGGCAGCATAGTTGTCTTGGATAAGGAAGCCTACCATTTGGAAATTGTTAACATTTTGAGTGACACTGAAACATATGTACGTCTTCCAAAAAATCCCACACAGAGTTTTAAAAGAGAGTTGGTTGATCTCATTGACACAGGGACACAATTGGGCATCCTGGATAAAAAAGAGGCCAACTATTTAGTTCCGGTTGCCCCACGCATCCCTATTATCTACTACCTGCCAAAGCTACACATAAGGATGCTGACCACCCTCCAGGCCGCCCAATTATCAGCGGCATAGACTCTGTGACCTCCCGAATAGGGAGGTATATAGATTTCTACCTACAACCCATAGTAAGACGTATCCCATCATATCTCAAAGATACGAGACATACTATCTCTCTATTACAGCAGATTAAGTACAGTGATGACATGCTACTGGTCACAGCAGATGTTACCTCACTGTACACGTGCATTCCGCACGAATTAGGTTTAACAGCAGTTGAATCATTCCTATTAAGGGATAACAATCTCCCAAGGACCCAGAAAAGATATGTCATGGACCTCCTGAGGTTCGCGACTACACACAACTATTTCTGGTATAACGGTGAATTTTTCTTGCAACAAAAAGGGGTTGCTATGGGGGCCAAATTTGCCCCCAGTCTGGCCAACATTTTTATGGCCAAATGGGAGGAGGATGTCATCTATGCTTTTAATCGTCCTGAGATAGTTCTCTGGGTTCGATACATTGACGACATCCTCCTCCTATGGAAGGGCAATCACGAAACCCTCCAGACTTTCATGTCCACCTTGAATGACAATCAGATAGGCATTCACTTGTCTTATGAGACTAGCCTCACCAATATTCATTTTTTGGACCTAGAAATATTCTCTAACGAAGGACAACTAGAGACTAGAACATTTTTCAAAACACTATATTCCTGTCGATAGTTGTCACCACTCCACCTGGCTGAAGTCAGTGGCACGCAGCCAACTATTGCGGATTAGGCGGAACTGTACCGATCTTACTGATTATTACCATCAAGCTACCACGCTTAAAACTAGATTCGTGGAAAAAGGTTACAGACCATCAGTAATTGAAGAAGAAATCCAACAGATTGCAGCTGGGAATCGTGAACTACTATTGATTGAACAACCAAAACTTCCACAGGATTCGAAATATAAATGGTCATTTTTCACCACATTTTCCACCCAGCACAAACAGATCAAAGATATTTTCCAAAAACATTGGAGAATACTAAAGAACAACCAAATATTGGGTCCCACCCTTCCTGACAAGGCGGGAGTGATATATAGAGGAGCAACATCTTTGAAAAACCAAATTGCTCCAAACGTTACTGACCCCCCCACCATTCCAGTGTTTTTCCCCTTACATGAAGGCCTATTACCCATGCAGAAAATGTAAAGTATGCCAGATTAACATTTGTGGGAAACGCAGGACTGATACCTTCTGCTCAACATCCACTGGAATTAGTTATAAGATGAAGCAATTTTCAACTTGTGCCAGTAAGCACATTGTATACTTGCTGACTTGCCCTTGTGGCAAGCAGTACGTGGGGCGCACTATCCGCACGTTTTCAATTAGGGTAGGAGAACACCTTACCAGTATCAGGAAGGATAAAACAAATCACAGCGTACCAAGACACTATTTGGAGTTCCACAATAAAAACCCAATGGGAACTAAGTTTCAGATCATAGACAAATTTGTCCCTAATTGGAGGGGAGAATCCAGTCTAAGGGGGGTTTCCAGATTGGAGACCTATTGGATCTATCAGCTCAGATGTTTTAGGCCATATGGCCTGAACATAGAATGGGACATTAATGCTTTCATCAATAAAGCATAGTTTCCCATTTCTATCATAGGCCTTCTTCATCCTTAATTTTATTAATTTTTATTTACTTTTATTTTTATAGGCCTTTCATAAGTCTTTTCTTATACGCAATTTCTATAGTATCAAGTAGTTTGGGCGCTTACAGATGATTATATTAGGTCTAGCTAAGTAATGTATTTGCCTATTATATTGCATTTAGGTCTGGGTATACATCATATATTTTGTATGTTTAGGGGATACATATGTATTGCATTATCTTTAAGGAGTACTGAGATGTATTTTCCATCTGTGATTGATGTGATTAGCCGTTCTTGACCAGTCCGGACATCACCCATCATGTTAACCATCATTTCTATTACATATATACACACTATTTGGTTCCCACAGACATTGGTGCAGGAGATGTGTCTCCATTGTACTGGGTAAATGTTATTCCTGGTTTTAGCACTTGGCATACCATGGAACTACATATGCCAGACTGCTCCCTGTCCAGCCTCTGATCCACATGGAGGACCAGTGCGGAGCGTGTGACGTTATGTCAACAGGCTGGGTCATTGTTTACATTTGCGATCATGTTCTCCAGCTCACACCGCTCCTGGTCCCGACTGGTGAGGCTGATGACAGTTGTCTGTGAGGCTAACACTTAGCGCATTAGGGAAGATACTACAATATCCGGAATACCTTGCGCTTCACTTCCGGTTTTGCCGGAAGTGTTATCACAATTGCCATTTCACGCATAGGTAGATACTACAATATCCAAGATACCTTGCGGTCCACCTCCGGTTTTGCCGGAAGTGTTATCAGAATCGGCACTTTACGCATAGGTAGATACTACAATACCCAAGATGCCTTGCGTCCCACTTCCGGCCTTTGCCGGAAGTGTTATTGATATTTACATCCAACGGATTTGGCATAATACCACAAGATCCAGGCTACCTTGTGTTTACTTCCTGTTTCGCCGGAGGTTCATATTAGGTAGTCACTCTGCCCAATACAGACCAAGGCTGTTTTCTGATTGGTCTATTCTCGAACTACATTACCCGGCATACTTTGCGCCTGAATTATCATGTGCTCAGATACCCGGGATGTGATTGGATTGGAATCCTGGAGGTTCATAACCCAGTCACTCATTGGCCCATAAGCACGCAATGACGCTAATACGTCTGCACGGCGACCCACGTGATGCGGTGATCCCGGAAGTGGATTTAGAGCGGCATTTTCAATTTTCCTCCTTCCATATAAAGCGTGGAGGTGACACACTAGCTTGTACCCCAGTTGATGTCTGCAGTAGACAAAACGCGTCGGGACCACATGCTAGTTACAGCCACCTAGCCCACGCTTGCTTGTTGTATTGCTGTTTTTATTTTTTCAAGAATTTTGGGATTTTATTTTATTTATTTTTAAATACTTTGATTTGTAGTGGGTTTGTCATTTGAACCTTTTCTAGTTTTTTAAAATAAAATTTCCAGTTATCTGGATTTACACCATGCGGAGGATCTCTTTTTCTTTTCTTGGAACCAACTTTTTCCTTGGATATCTGGTCTTGGTCTGAGCTGAAGGGATTCATCCGGTTCAGGCTTCTAGCCCTGGAGGAACAAGGACAACAGCAGATTGCCAAGACCTGAGTCCCAGAGTGGACATAAGCCTTTATGACCCAGCATCGTACGGTGACTTGGGTCCGAGTCCTGTGGTAAGAGTATTTAATTCTCTTTAATACTTGAGATGATGATGCTATCACCTTGTATCAGCTGAAAACCTTGAAGTATCTCCTCCCTTCCTACCATCGGTGTATCCACACCTGGAGGAACAGTAATGGAATAATTTACACCACATTCCAGGAATTTGATATCCAAGAGGACATTATACCCAAATTCAGGGTTTCCAAGTGTCCCATATGACCGCCATTTATCACTTATCATTTGGGGGACATTGGATACACATCTGATGGTGTGGACACTTGTTATAGATTATACCACTATAGCTTTCTTGTTAGATATGCACTTTACTGATCATCCTTTGATTCATATCTCATGATAAGCAACGTTGTCATCTATATTGCTTGCAGCTTATTTCTCACTTATAGGGGTTAATACACCCTGTGGTTCATTAGAGTGTGATCACATTTTCAGTTTTGTTTTGTGTTTTTTGGTCACATGTTACTGATACATAGTGATCACGCATAAGATTTGGAGGACTCACATATAGTTTGTGGTCATACACTCACTAGTGGAGTTTTCCATCTTTCCACTTACCAGTGGATTCACCATTTTTTTCACTCACCAGTGACACAACACTGTGGATACACTTGTGTATCACGTTTACATAGTCATTGTTTTCATTTATTTGGATTGTATTTAGCGCTCACATTGTATACACATATTTTTTCGCAACCAGTCAATTGTTATGTAAGCAGCTTATTATCATTCATTATTATTATTTGATATTTATTCATTTATTTATATATTTTTAACACTTGTTGATAGGCGCAGTATTATCCGTTTACCTATGTAAATTTTAGTAACATCTTTATATAGAAAAAATTGACCGCATTATATGTGTGTCATCCCTGCGAGACGACCCGTTGAATTTATCTGACCTTATCTTTTTTCCTTTTAAACTAGATCAATGATAGCTGGTATGTGTGTCTTGAGGGCTCCCATGCCCCCCGGGGTGGGTCACCTCCTTTCCAGGTCCCCTTTGATGCCCCCTTTGGTAAGACATGTGAATGAAGGATGGGTGTTTCATAACAGATGTCTTCTTGTCTATATGAACTATGACCATGTGTACTCACAAAATGTATCTTATGAATAATATGTATATTTTTTTTCTATTTTTATAGTTACAGTGGGGCAAAAAAGTATTTAGTCAGCCACCAATTGTGCAAGTTCTCCCACTTAAAAAGATGAGAGAGGCCTTTAATTGTCATCATAGGTATACCTCAACTATGAGAGACAAAATGTGGAAACAAATCCAGACAATCACATTGTCTGATTTTGAAAGAATTTATTTGCAAAGTATGGTGGAAAATAAGTATTTGGTCAATATCAAAAGTTCATCTCAATACTTTGTTATATATCTTTTGTTGGCAATGACAGAGGTCAAACATTTTCTGTAAGTCTTCACAAGGTTGTCACACACTGTTGCTGGTATGTTGGCCCATTCCTCCATGCAGATCTCCTCTAGAGCAGTGATGTTTTGGGGCTGTCGCTGGGCAACACAGACTTTCAACTCCCTCCAAAGGTTTTCTATGGGGTTGAGATCTGGAGACTCCCTGGGCCACTCCAGGACCTTGAAATTCTTCTCACAAAGCCACTCCTTTGTTGCCCCAGCGGTGTGTTTGGGATCATTGTCATGCTGAAAGACCCAGCCATGTTTCATCTTCAATGCCCTTGCTAATGGGAGGAGGTTTGCACTCAAAATCTCACGATACAAGGCCCCATTCATTCTTTCATGTACACGTATCAGTCGTCATGTTCCCTTGTAGAGAAACAACCCCAAAGCATGATGTTGCCACCCCCATGCTTCACAGTAGGTATGGTGTTCTTTGGTTGCAACTCAGCATTCTCTCTCCTCCAAACACGACAAGTTTTGTTTCTACCAAACAGTTCTACTTTGCTTTCATCTGACCATGACATCCTCTTCTGGATCATCCAAATTCTCTCTAGCAAACCTCATACGGGCCCGGACATGTACTGGCTTAAGCAGGGGGACACGTCTGGCACTGCAGGATCTGAGTCCCTGGCAGCGTAGTGTGTTACTGATGGTAGCCTTTGTTACGTTGGTCCCAGCTCTCTGCAGGTCATTCACTAGGTCCCCCCGTGTGGTTCTGGGATTTTTGCTTACCGTTCTTGTGATAATTTTGACCCCACGGGGTGAGATCTTGCGTGGAGCCCCAGATCGAGGGAGATTATCAGTAGTCTTGTATTTCTTCCATTTTCTAATTATTGTTCCCACAGTTGATTTCTTCACACCAAGCTGCTTGCCTATTGCAGATTCTGTCTTCCCAGCCTGGTGCAGGTCTACAATTTTGTTTGTGGTGTCCTTTGACAGCTCTTTGGTCTTCACCATAGTGGAGTTTGGAGTGTGACTGTTTGAGGTTGTGGACAGGTGTCTTTTATACTGATAACAAGTTCAAACAGGTGCCATTAATACAGGTAAAGAGTGGAGGACAGACGAGCCTCTTAACCACTTAACGACCGCTCACTGTATATGTACGTCGGCAGAATGGCACCGACAGGCACAATCATGTACAGTGTACGTGATTGCCTTTGTACAGTTGGGGGGTCCAATCGGACCCCCATTCTATACAGTGAGCGGTCGGTATTCGTTGGGGAGCGATCCGACATGAGGGGACGGCCGTTCGATTCCAGCCGCCCCCCTGCGATCGCTCCCGGCGAATGGAAATGCTTCCTCTGCTGTGTAATGTAAACACAGGCAGAGGAAGCAGGAGGAAGTGATGACATCTCTCATGCGGCGCTCACATATACCGAGCGCGGTACAAGAGAAGACACACAGGTCAGTGCACTAACACTACACTGACACCTGGACACATAGGCACACAAATCGCCCCCCCCCCCAGGCCCCCCCCAGATCACCCCCCAGTCACAGTGTCACTGATGGCAGTGACCATTTATTTACTGATCACTGCAATCAGTGACATTTGTGACTGTAAAAGTGTCACTACATTTAGTTTTAGGTCCAGTGTAGCCCCCTAACTCCCCTAATAAAGGTTTAACCCCCTGATAACCCCCCAGATAACCCTTTCACCCCCTAGCACCGCCGTCGCTAAGCGATCATTTTTCTGATCGCTGCCTTAGCGTCGGTGATGCAGATCGGTAGCCAGTAATTTTTTTAGGTTCGCCGCAGGTTTTTATAGCGTCAGGTACCCCCATAAATTATCTAATAAAAGGTTTAACCCTCTTGATCGCCCCCCAGGTAACCCTTTCACCCCCTATCACCACTGTCGCTAAGCGATCGTTTTTCTGATCGCTGTCTTAGTGTCGGTGATTCAGATCGGTAGCCAGTAATTTTTTTTAGGTTCGCCGCAGGTTTTTATAGCGTCAGGTACCCCCATATATTATCTAATAAAGGTTTAAACCTCTTGATCACCCCCCAGGTAACCCTTTCACCCCCTATCACCACTGTCACTAAGCGATCGTTTTTCTGATCGCTGTCTTAGTGTCGGTGATGCCGATCGGTAGCCAGTAATTTTTTTTAGGTTCGCCGCAGGTTTTTATAGCGTCAGGTACCCCCATATATTATCTAATAAAGGTTTAACCCCCTAATTGCCCCTAGTTAACCCTTTCACCAGAGATCACCATATAAGTGTTACGGGTGACGCTGTGTAGTTAGTTTGCTTTTTATAGTGTCAGGGCACCCGCCGTATATATAACCCAATAAAGGTTTAACCCCCTGATCGCCCGGCGGGTGATATCAATTAGGTTTTAGCGTCAGAGAGGGTCTGCGTCACACCCCAGGCAGCGTCAGGTTAGTGCCAGTAACGCCAACACCCACGCGTGAAGCATACACCCCCCTTAGTGGTATAGTATCTGAACAGATCAATATCTGATCAGATCTATACTAGCGTCCCCAGCAGTTTAGGGTTCCCAAAAATGCAGTGTTAGCGGGATCAGCCCAGATACCTGCTAGCACCTGCGTTTTGCCCCTCCGTCCAGCCCAGGCCACCCAAGTGCAGTATCGAACGATCACTGTCACTTACAAAACACAACACACATAACTACATTGTTCGCAGAGAAAGGCCTGATCCCTGCGACTCCAGTGCTGTAGGAGGTGATTTCACCACCACAGTTAAAAAAAAAAAAAAGCATATATGCCGAAGCATTGGGGCATCAGGGGCGGAGGAGCGATTTTGCTCCTAATGCCGCGTACATACGGTCGAAATTCCGACGGAGGCTTGCCCGTGGAAAAGTCCGACCATGTGTGTGCGGCATAACTTTTTTGCGGGAGGATGCCCCCATGCTTCGGCATATATAAATGGTGCATGTATGCCCATCATTAGAAGTGGGTGGATGAAGGGCGGTATTCTAATGGTGGGCATACCCACCGATCAATCTCTTTTTTCGTTCAGCCAACTGGCTGCATGAAAAAAAAGATTACAATACATGTCCAACAAGGACCAGCAACGTACTGGTATGTTGCTGGACTTTGAATGTTTATACCAGAATGATGCCTGCGGTTTAGGTATCATCTTGGTATCATTCTTTTCAGCCAGCAGCCGGCTTTCATGTAAAAGCAATCCTAGTGGCTAATTAGCCTCTGGACTGCTTTTACAAGCAGTGGGATGGAATGTCCCCCCCCCGGATATAAAAAACGCCATTGGGAAATTGGGAAAGCATTTTATCACACCGATCTTGGTGTGGTCAGATGCTTTGAGGGCAGAGGAAAGATCTAGGGTCTAGAAGACCCTAGTTTAAAAAAAAAAAAAAAAAAGAGTACCTGTCACTACCTATTGCTATCATAGGGGATATTTACATTCCCTGAGATAACAATAAAAAAAAAAAATATGGAAGGAACAATTTAAAAATAAAATAAAAAAGCAAAATAAATAATAAAAAAAGCACCCCTGTCCTGCCCTGCTCTTGCCCAATGGTTAACGCAAGCGTCGGTCTGGCGTCATATGTAAACAGCAATTGCACCATGCATGTGAGGTATCACCGCGAAGGTCATATCGAGGGCAGTAATTTTAGCAGTAGACCTCCTCTGTAAATCTAATGGGGTAACCTGTAAAAGGCTTTTAAAAATGTATGTAGTTTGTCGTCAATGCGCGTTTGTGCGAAATTTTAAAGCATGTCGTGTTTGGTATCTATGTACTCGGCCTTAGATCATCTTTTTTATTTCATCAAACATTTGGGCAATATAGTGTGTTTTAGTGCATTAAAATTAAAAAAAGTGTATTTTTTCCCCAAAAAAAATGCGTTTGAAAAATCGCTGCGCAAATACTGTGTAGAAAAAAAAATGCAACACCCACCATTTTAATCTGTAGGGCCTTTGCTTTAAAAATATATATAATGTTTGGGGGTTCAACATAATTTTCTTGCAAAAAAAAATATGTTTTCGTGTAAACAAAAAGTGTCAAAAAGGGCTTTGTCTTCAAGTGGTTAGAAGAGTGGATGTAAGCTTCCTAATGTTGTGTATAAAATGCCAGAACAGTTCAAAACCCCCCCAAATGACCCCATTTTGGAAAGTAGACACCCCAAGCTATATACTGAGAGGCATGTCGAGTCCATGGAATATTTTATATGTTGACACAAGTTGCGGAAAAAAGAATTTTTTTTTTTTTTGCACAAAGTTGTCACTAAATGATATATTGCTCAAACATGCCATGGGCATATGTGGAATTACACCCCAAAATACATTCTGTTGCTTCTCCTGAGTACAGAGATACCACATGTGTGAGACTTTTTGGGAGCCTAGCCGCGTACGGGACCCCAAAAACCAAGCACCGCCTTCAGGCTTTCTAAGGGTGTAAATTTTTGATTTCACTTCTCACTGCCTATCACAGTTTCGGAGGCCATGGAATGCCCAGATGGCACAAAACCCCCCCAAATGACCCCATTTTGGAAAGTAGACACCCCAAGCTATTTGCTGAGAGGTATTGTGAGTATTTTGCAGATCTCGCTTTTTGTCACAAAGTTTTGAAAATTAAAAAAAATAAAATAAAAAAAATATATAATTTTCTTTCTTCATTTTCAAAAACAAATGAGAGCTGTAAAATACTCACTATGCCTCTCATCAAATAGCTTGGGGTGTCTACTTTGCAAAATGGGGTCATTTGGGGGAGGGTTTGTGCTATTTTGGCATTTTATGGCCTTCGAAACTGTGTCCGGGGTCCCGTACGCGGCTAGGCTCCTAAAAAGTCCCACACATGTGGTATCCCCGTACTCAGGAGAAGCAGCAAAATTTATTTTGGGGTGTAATTCCACATATAACCATGGCATGTGTGAGCAATATATCATTTAGTGACAACTTTTTGTAATTTTTTAATTTTTTTTGTCATTATTCAATCACTTGGGACAAAAAAAAAAAATATTCAATGGGCTCAACAGGCCTCTCAGCAATTTCCTTGGGATGTCTACTTTCTAAAATGGGGTCATTTGGGGGGGTTTTGTGCTATTTTGGCATTTTATGGCCTTCAAAACTGTGATAGGTAGTGAGGAGTGAAATCAAAAATTTGCGCCCTTAGAAATCCTGAAGGCGGTGCTTGGTTTCCGGGGGCCCGTACGCGGCTAGGCTCCCAAAAAGTCCCACAGATGTGGTATCCCCGTACTCAGGACAAGCAGCAAAATGTATTTTGGGGTGCAATTCCACATATAACCATGGCATGTGTGAGCAATATATCATTTAGTGACAACTTTTTGTAATTTTTTTATTTATTTTTATTTTTTTTAGTCATTATTCAATCACTTGAGACAAAAAAAAAAAAACATTCAATGGGCTCAACATGCCTCTCAGCAATTTCCTTGGGATGTCTACTTTCCAAAATGGGGTCATTTGGGGGGGGGGGGTTGTACTGCCCTGCCATTTTAGCACCTCAAGAAATGAGATAGGCAGTCATAAATTAAAAGCTGTGTAAATTCCAGAAAATGTACCCTAGTTTGTAAACGCTATAACTTTTGCGCAAACCAATAAATATACGCTTATTGACATTTTTTTTACTAAAGACATGTGGCTGAATACATTTTGGCCTAAATGTATGACTAAAATTGAGTTTATTTGATTTTTCTTATAACAAAAAGTAGAAAATATCATTTTTTTTCAAAATTTTCGCTCTTTTCCCGTTTATATCGCAAAAAATAAAAATCGCAGAGGCAATCACATACCATTAAAAGAAAGCTCTATTTGTGGGAAGAAAAGGACGCAAATTTCGTTTGGGTACAACATTGCATGTCCGCACGATTTACAGTTAAAGCAGCGCAGTGCAAAATTCTGAAATCACCTCTGGTCCTTTAGCTACCAAATGGTCCGGGGCTTAAGTGGTTAAAGAAGAAGATATAGGTCTGTGAGAGCCAGAAATCTTGCTTGTTTGTAGGTGACCAAATACTTATTTTCCACCATAATTTGCAAATAAATTATTTCCAAATCAGACAATGTGATTGTCTGGATTTGTTTCCACATTTTGTCTCTCATAGTTGAGGTATACCTATGATGACAATTACAGGCCTCTCTCATCTTTTTAAGTGGGAGAACTTGCACAATTGGTGGCTGACTAAATACTTTTTTGCCCCACTGTACATGACAATCATTTCTTTATGCCATCTGATCATAGAAAGCTCCTGAAGAAGAGGCTAATATAAACCTGCGAAACATGTAGAGCAACCAATATATGGATGGTATCTATGTTCTATTTGTAATGATAGGATGTACAAGAACTCTCTTTCGATTGTCATGATTTACTCTTATGCCGCGTACACACGATTGTTTTTAATGTCATTTTCAAAAACAAAGTTTTTCTCGACGTGATTTTTCTTGTTTCCTCTCAAGCCTGTCTTGCATATACACGTTCATTAAAAAAACTGCTCGAGCAAAGCGCAGTGACGTACAACACGTACGACGGCACTATAAAGGGGAAGTTCCGTTCGAATGTTAGTAAAGTTTGTTGAGCGACGATTCGCGCTTTTCAGCCTCGTGCTTTTCAGTCCGTTACAGCGTGACGAATGTGCTATCTCCCTTACGAACGCTAGTTTTACCAGAACGAGCGCTCCCGTCTCATACTTGATTCTGAGCATGCGCGTTTTTTTTCCCCTCGTAAAAGCATACACACTACCGTTTTTCACGTCGTTAAAAAAACGACGTAAAAAAACGACGTGAAAAACTACGTGAAAAAATGGAGCAGGTTCTCATTTTTTTAGGCCATTTTCACGTCGTTAAAAATGCTCTGGAGCCTACACACGATCGTTTTTAATGCCCAATTTAAAAAATGGCATTTTTAACTACGTGAAAAACGATCGTGTGTACGCGGCATTATTCTGTGAATATGTTATTATTTACATTTTTGTAATAAAATTTTCTTTAAATTATCTTAATCTTGACTGTTTAATACCAGTTAATATATGGTACTATCAAAGTACAAATATATAGCCTCTCCCTTTCTCTATCTACATTCTCAACATAGGTTTTTTTTTTTACTTGTAACCTCTGTTTCTCTTTGCTCATTGAGTTATAACATACTACTATTATTTTTTGACTAGCCCCCTTGACACAATAAATAATTTTCTGTGCATTCTGACCAATGCATCTGCAGCTCAGGCACTGACTAATAAAGTTATTGTTTTTTAGGATTCCTGCTATTTGCTTGGAAAAGGTTGTGGCACAGATAAAAGTACTAGCTAACAAAACTTATTTTGTTGCTGCATATTATAAATTGGTAATCAATGTATTAAAATCTACATTTTCAATTGCAATTTGTGTTTAGTTTCTTTAAATGTAGACTATTTTTTCCTATTTTGTCCACCTCTGTAAATATGAAAAACATCCCTATATACTAATAACACATTGCATCATATTAAGGCATTGGTTTAGATCAGTGATGGCGAACCTTGGCACCCCAGATGTTTTGGAACTACATTTCCCATGATGCTCATGCACTCTGCCGTGTAGTTGAGCATCATGGGAAATGTAGTTCCAAAACATCTGGGGTGCCAAGGTTCGCCATCACTGGTTTAGATGTAATGGACTGCCTCTCATGTGAACAACCTCTCACTTGTTCTGTTCATTTTATATTTAAATCAATATATGTTTAAATAGAGTGTGTATTATAAATAATCAAAGATTGGTGAACACCTTAAAATATGTATGTAATTATTTACATAGAGCCAATATCATGATTTCTACTCTTTACGCGGTAAACGATATACTGTACACAGAAAATGACACAGGTTCACAAAACATTGTAAAGAGTGCTTACAGGCAGTTTCATAGCAAGACATACACAGTAAAAATCTAATAGAAGTAATAGTCTTGCACATAAAAGTTTACAGTTTAGATCAGTAAGACATCATTATATTATTATTATTTAAATAATAATAAAATAGTTATAATAATTGTTCCTAATTGCATGTTTTAAGGTTCTTCAAATGTGTTCTCCAATCATGCATGGCGACACCACATGTACAGTAAGATGCAAATGATTCTGAACATATAATATGAACAAATGTAACACAAGAAGAGAAAGTGTTCAATCATCCATAATAAGCAATTCCAATTTCCTAAATGTCAAGTACAAAGTATACATTTTACATGCAAATAACACTGGAGGGTAGCTACTAATATACTTCCGAAGTGACATTTTCTTGGTATGACCTTTCTTTTTAACAATAGCTTACAATTTAATTAAATCTATGACCATTTTCATTTTATGCCAAATATCTTAATGCCATAAATCCTAGGATTTCCTGTTTTGAGTTAGAGATAAAGGTCACAAACTATAATGATTATTGTCCATAATTGCATTACTTCTTTGGTTAAAATGCAGTCATCATGTCTTTGCTTCATTTACAACAGACAAATAATAGACAATGATAGGAAATAAATGTAATTAAAAATTAATTACTGTGTTCAGTCTAGCTTTGTCATCTAAAGATTTTGTTGCATCTTTTAAAACTCTGTAACTTAATTAAAACTTTTTGTGTATGGTATTTACAAGCAGAAAACATAGCAAAAGCAGGGCAGAGTTGTTTTTTCTGTCATACAACTGGCTGGTTTCTGTCAAGTTTATTTTATTTTCTTTAGTAGGATATAGCTGTCCTGTATGTAAATGCATGGCTTACATAGATATACTAGGAATATTGTGATGTTTCCAAAGTAGGATAAACAAAAATATACTTAGTAAGGGCCAAACATTTCTATTAACAATCAAACTGTTACATTATAAGCATACGAAAACTACTAATTAAGTAGATCATGTGGTCAACAATATAGCTAAACAGGTGTAGCGGGTATGTACTTTCCCGGGTGTAAATTTGAACTTGACGGAGACATTGGTGATGTGTAATTCCCTGCAGCCCAGCAGGTGGCGCTGTCACCCTGGGCTGGGGTTGAATCATTGCTGTGTGTCGTGCCTCCTTTTTGTCCTCCCTTGGCAGCGGTATGGTGGGGCGGGAAACCTGCCGTGCTTGCTGGGAGAGGGTATAAAGGCGCCGGCCATCTGTCACGGGGTCGGAGTCCAGGGCACCTTCAGCCTGTGGACGGTGGTTCGTGTCGGTTCTCTAGGCGGGCCTAGGCCTAGAGGACAGCCGGAGGTCGTGTTCCATTCCAGGTACCTTTAGCCTGCGGTAAGGTACTCAGATGGAGGTCCGGAGCTCAGTGCCCAACACTGAGTTCTGCGAGGGAAGGAAATCCTAGGGAACCCCGGGAGTGGGTACCCGAATCCGGAAGGCGTAATGGACCGGGGGGAGCTCCTCATTCGAAGACCTGGTGCAGCAGATTGCCAGTGACGGGTGAGTCTCTCACCGGAGACCGCTTGGAAGGAAATCCCCCCTCGTTCGGAGACTGAAACCCACTTTCAGGAAGGAAAGTGGAGAATACATTGTGTCTGGGCCTATTCGCATCCACACCTCCTTTTCTGTTCTGTTTCTACCAAGGGAGTTCAACTGATTGTGTTCATTCAAGAGGAATAAAGGAGTGTTGAACTTTAATGGTGTGGGGCTCATTTCCTGACAGACATTGTTCAAGGTAACTCTCGGTGGAGGCTCCAGGTGCACAGCACTGACCCGAAGGTAAAATAACTTTGCTTGTATCACACTGACACCTGTGACAAAGGCCTGGCGTAGTGTCCCCACTCCCTTCCCCTCTAAAAGATACCCCTAGACAAGAGAGAGACGAGCTGAAGAGAAAGAGGGGAGTGAGGAGGGTGCTACACAGGCAAACAAAAAAGAGCAGATAAAAAACATTTAAAGGTTCTCACAAGAAACACTAAATAAAGTAAGTATTCAACATAAAATACTACAAATATTACTGCCATTTATTTGCTTTTGGGTATATTTAGGATTTCTCTAAAATATTAAAGATATGTTTACAATTGTCCCAAAACAATAGAAGCAATGATAACATAGAAATTTGGGAATTATATTTAATTTATATTAAAATGTAATAAAACTAGACAATTGCTTAATGTGATCTGCACCCTTTTGCTATTTACTTAGCAAAGTGTATTTTTCCTGAATTTGGAACGTGGCGGAATGTGGGCTGGCCAGTCCTTACCCAAATGGGGAGGTCTCTAGGAAGGATGGCATATGCCTATCCTTTCCCTATTTGTTTGAAACCTCTCCCTTCCACTAATCACTGTTCCTGTCAGGTGGCTTACCTGTCCCTACACTATTCACAAGCGAAATACGTGCCAAGACTGGGAGCTAGGGCCTTAAATGGGCTCTGCCCGACCAAAGATGACTGCCAGAGTCATGTGGGTCAGCAGCATCCAATCAGATGGCTTCCACAGTGACCCTGGAATCCATAGAGCAGGGTTGCTCAACCTGTGGCCCTCCAGCTGTTGAGGAACTACAATTACCATGAGACATTGCAAGGCTGACACTTACAAACATGACTTCCAAAGTCAGAGGCATGATGGGACTTGTAGTTCTGCAACAGCTGGAGGGCCACAGGTTGACCACCAATGCCATAGAGGAATCAGATTCCCACTGACTTCCTCTCCAACTGCAATGCTTGTGCGGTAGAGCTCCACCTACAGTAGAGAAAATAGACCTGCCTACAAGTATACCTGTAGTTTTCAATCTAGCTCTCTTTTTTCCATTCAGCTTTCCATTCTCTTGACCCTCCACTATGCACTCTATAACTTCCATTCTCACTGTAATGCCCTCTCCACTCTGATTTCATTAAAATCACAGCTCCTTTTAAAAACATATTTAAAAAAAAAACAAAAAACTTTGCATTGATACATGTCCCCCAGGGCAGTACTCAGGCCCCCATACACTTTTTATGGCCTGTATTTATCATTTTTTTTATCATCTGTAATACATCTTCAAACCAAGCTAAGTAAATTCATTTTATTATAGTACTTTCGAGTAGTCTGAAATCACTGCATTATCAGACAGCATATCTGAAAGGTTAAACATAGAACTTTTAAGTAATAAGGCTAACCCTACATTACATATGGTGATGAGGATGGGATGTTTAACTCTTTCAGTGCTGCTGTGAAGTGCAATAATTAACCCTTGGAGTGCTTGTGGTAGTATAGTGGGTTAGTGACAGACATGATTTAAACTGGAAAAATATAGCAATGGAGGAAGATGGTCCCATGTTTCCACTCACTGTGCGCTTAGCGGACCACTGCAAGCCTTTGATTTTTTGAGATATAGAACAGAATAGCTGATGACTGTTAGGTGAGAGAGAGTGGCCCTTTCGCTGGTGCTCATATAGTTCTTTGAGGTTTGAAAATGATAAGCAGAAGACAGGTAGGAAACTGAGTGAAAATTTGACCTCTGCTAATGTTCAGTTTGTGATTACTGCAGTAACGTAAGATGTGTGTATGTTCTAAGTTAAACATTGTGCTCTCCTGTTTGTTGTTTAGCTAGCTATTGATGAGGAAATATTGTTTGTATGAAGATATGATGAATGCATGTTGTTTTGTCTGTGTTAAATGTGACAATGTTATCCGAATTGAGACAGAAAGGTGACGCAAAGTATTGATAATGTGAAAAATAAGTTTAGCTACTTATGCTTGTGGGGTTAAGTTCAATATTATCATCGTTATACCAAGATGTAAGATGAATGGTTCATAAGTACAGGGCTGCTCTGTCCCTTACGTTAAACATGACAAAGAAGCACCTCCCATGGGACATTCTTGCAGCCAGAAAAAAAGATTTTACAAAAATGTTTATAAAGGTAAACATTTTTTATACAAGCAATTAAACAAATCCTTACTAAAAGCCTCTGGTCTTTATACATGCACAGTATAGTATAACATACCTCCCAACTGGCACGGATTGTGCGGGTTTTACCCGCAGAGGCTCCTCCTTCCCACACTCCCATCAGACTATCATGTTTCCCGCACAGCAGGAAACATGAAGAGAAGAAGAGGAGCACAGCAGGAAACAGCAGCAGGTAAGAGCCCCCCCCGCGCGACCGGCGCACTAGTATGCCCCCCCCGATCGGCGGCCCCCCGCTGCACCCCAAACCCCAGCCACCAGCCCCCCCCCCCCCCCCCCCCCCCCCGCTTAAAAATTTTTTTTTTTTTTTGCAAGTCCTTTTTTTTTTAAATGTTCCGGCGGCAACCATCACCCCCAACCCCCCCCGTTCAACAACTTCTGTGGCAATTCCCGTTTTTTTTGCCAATGTCCCCCCCCCCCCGCTCAACAACTCTGGTTGGCAGGGGAGAGGGGACATCAGAATGTCCCGCGAAGGGACTTTACAAAGTTGGGAGGTATGGTACAATACCCTCCTTAAAAAAGGAGGAACGTATAACTTGACAATATGTGTATACACCTTCTTCAGGAAATGTTGGTGAATGTACCAGATTAAAGGGGTTGTAAAGGTTCATGTTTTTTCACCTTAATGCATTCTTTGCATTAAGGTGAAAAAACATCTGATGTTTGCCGGCCCCCCAGCCCCCCCGTTTACTTACCTGAGCCCTCGAAAGTCCCGCGTCATGAACAAGCAGGCTTCTCGACCAGGCTTTTCGGTTCTTCTCGGCTCATTCATTGGATGATTGAAAGCAGCGCAGCCATTGGCTCCCGCTGCTGTCAATCAAACCAATGATGCGGCACGCCGGGGGGCGGGGCCGAGTGATACAGATGGCGACTATTGCCGCTGTCCATATCACTGTATCACAGCAGCGCGCCCGCAAGCTAACCCCCTTGGGAGAGAGCTTCCCATGAAGGGGGTTAGCTAATGTGGGGAGGAGCCGAGACAGCCACAGAGGGACCCCAGAAGACCAGGATCGGGGCCACTCTGTGCAAAACGAGCTGCACAGTGGAGGTAAGTAAAACATGTTTGTTATTTAAAAAAAACAAAAATTGATCTTTTACAACCCCTTTAAGGAAACAGAGTATTACAATCCATCCATGATAAACGCCTCTCCATGGCCCACCTCACTACCTGTCCCCTGGACCCTGTCCCCTCTCAATTACTGCGACCACCTTCCAGGTCTATCCTTAACTCCCTAACCCACATCTTTATTCTCTCCCTCTCCTCCGGCACCTTTCCTTCCCCGCTCAAACATGCACTGGTTACCCCCATACTTAAAAAACCCTGACTAGACCCCACCTGCTTGAATAACTTAAGACCCATCTCCCTGCTCCCATTTTCCTCCAAGCTCATCGAACGCCTTGTCCATGACTGAATAAGTCGCTACATCACGGACAACAACCTTCTCGACCCTCTACAGTTCTACCTTCCGCCCACAATATTCTACTGAAACTGCCCTACTAAAACTCACCAATGACCTACTAACTGCTAAAACCAATGGCCATTACTCCATACTCATACTTTCAGACCTCTCTGCTGCCTTTGACACAGTTGACCACCTGATCCTCCTCAGCAAATTACACTCCCTTGGCCGCCGTGATTCTGCTTTATCCTGGTTCTCCTCCTACCTATCTCAGCGCACTTTCAGTGTCGCTTACAACTCCATCTCCTCCGCTCCTCTTTATGTTGGGGTACCCCAAGGCTCCGTCCTTGGGCCTCTCCTATTCTTACTCTATAACTCTTCCCTGGGCCAGTTGATAACCTCCCATGGCGTCCAATACCACCTCTATGCCGACGACACCCAGATCTATCTCTCCACTCCCCAACTCACCCCCTCGATCGCCTCATGGATATCAAACTTACTGAATGACATATCGGTATGGAAGTAACACCACTTCCTCAAACTAAATCTTTCTAAAACTGAGCTTGTTATATTTCCTCCTTCACGGTCCCCCCCCGCGTGACTTCACCATTAATATAAACACCACAACCATTGGTCCCTCCACACATGCCAAGGTCCTGGGTGTAATTCTTGACTCAGACCTCTCCTTCAGCCCCCATATTCAATCACTGGCTAAATTCTGCCGCCTTAACCTCTGCAACATCTCCAGAATTCGACCCTTCCTGACTAATGACACCACAAAGCAACTTATTCACTCCTTGATTATTTCCCGCCTTGACTACTGCAACTCTCTCCTTAATAGCCTTCCCTTAAGCAGGCTATCCCCCCTTCAGTCTATTATGAATTTTGCTGCTAGACTAATACACCTCACTAACCGATCCATTACTGCTGCTCCTCTCTGCCAATCCATTCACTGGCTTCCCCTACCCCACCGTGTAAAATTCAAAATGCTAACCATAACATACAAGGCCATTCACAACATTGCCCCCATTTACCTCACCAACCTCATCTGCAGATATCGCCCAAATCGTCCCCTCCGCTCCTCCCAGGACCTCCTGCTCTCTAGCTCCCTTGTTACCTTCTCCCATGCTAGCCTTCAGGACTAGAGTTGAGCGGGTAGCTGGATATTCGGGTCCGGCGGGTTCGGCCGAACTTCGGAAAAAAGTTCGGATTCGGGACCGAACTTTAACCCGAACCCGGACCCGGACCCCATTGAAGTCAATGGGGACCCGGACTTCTGACGACTAAAAAGGCTCTAAAAAAGTAATGGAAAGGGCTAGAGGGCTGCAAATGGCAGCAAAATGTTGTTAAGAACATGGCAAGTGCTCTGCAAACAAATGTGGATAGGAAATAACTTAAAAGAACATAAAAAAAATTAAAAAATAAAAAAATATGCTGGAGGCCCCCTTTTCAGCAGAAGAGGTACAGGAAGTCATTAAGAACCTCAGAAACTCAACGGCACGATGCCACACATATGGTGGGAATGCCCCAGAATACGCCCTTTCTGGAATAAATTATTTAATTTAATGGATAAGCTAGTGGGAAAATAAAATACTTTGAAATAAAAATGTAGCGGGGTGCTAAATTTAAGGAAAGTGTTTGAGTGGTAAATAGGCTCAAATACCCTAATTCTGTAGGATTCATGGACCATTTTGTCCTCGGGGGACAGTATTGGTGTGCAGTTCCCTGCGGCCTACAGGTGGCGCCTTTTGTGTCCCCTCTTGGCAGTAGTACAGCGGGGCGGGGAACCTGCTGTGCATGCCGGGAGAGCATATAAAAGGGGCAGACCTTTGGCCTGGGGGCTGATGTCCAGTGGGGTCCGCGCCCAGGTGCCTTCGGCCTGGGTGCATGTGTTCCTGTTCCATCTCGGGCACCTTTAGCCCGGGGTGAGGTACTATCCTGGAGTTCTTGCTGCCCTGGGTATGGAGGCCTAGGGGCGGGAGTAAAGCCTGGAGTCCAGAGCCGCCTCGTGTAGGGGACCCTGTTCCAGGGAAGGGAGGATCATTCTGATGGACCGATGCGGGAGTCACGGTGAAGGAATGGTCTGTTGACTCCCTGGAGAGATGTCTTCCCCTTGATATGGGCTAGGTTCGTAGAAGGAGAAGCTCAAGGTCACCTTGACTGTATCAGAGGCCTTATTCAACCGGCCCGTGGCAGGGGCCTTATACACCCTGGTCTGTGGCTGAGACCAAAGTTCTCCAGGCCCGTGGCAGGGGCCTTGTACACCCGGTCTGTGGCAGAGACCAACCTCAATGTCTGTGGCAGAGACCGTGCGCCAAAAACTGTTTGAGAAACCTAAGCAGTGAAGTGAATGTGCTACGTTTGTGCCTGGACCTCCTCCACACCTTAAGCTGTCCTGTTTCTTTGCTCTAACCTTTTCTATCTGAGTACAGTTTATTTTGCCATGAGAGAATAAGAGTTGGAGTTTCAGCTGGTGTGGACATTGACTTTACTGGCAATTAAAGGACTTGCCTCTACCTACAGTAGAGGTGAGAATCATCCTCTGGAGGAGTTTTGACTCCGGCTGTGGACACGGCCCGTCAAGTACACCGCTCAACCTCTTTATATAGGAGGATACGGGCTGGTAGTGTGGTGTGCCTTTCTCCCTCCTGCGAAGAGCCAACAACATAAAGGCAGGTAAGGGGGAAAGGATCTGTGCGCTACAAAAAAATAAAATAAAAATTTTAATCTTGGCCTAGCAGGACGAGGTCCATATGGAGTAGGAGGTTGAGGTGGCGGTGGATGTGGCTGTGTAGGTGGAAGCGGCGGTGGAGGAGGACGAGGTAGCCAACACTGGTTCAAAAATACAACAATGGCTGGGTAAGGCCGGTGATGTGTCGAATTCTGTCCCCTGTCGAATAGTGTCCGCCCTGTACTGCGCTTGCTGAGTATGTAGGACAAGGGGATTTCAAAAATCTCCCAAGACTAACGGCGCCTGCGTGTTGAGTTCAGGTGAAGGCCACACCATCCGTGGTTCAAGCCGAGCCAAGCAAGGCCGCGATCGAAGCGAGCCCGTGAGGGGCCCTGTTACTATGTGCTACCGTATGTCCTCTTGGATGGTGGGGCTTGAACCTGCACTCACAGCGCAGGCGCCGTTCATCTTCGGAGATTTTGTGAATCTCCTTGTCCTCTGTACTGCGCAAGCGCTGCGCCTGCGCAGTACGGGCCGGGCACAATCCGATGGCCGGACAGTTTGTCACAACACCGGTATACATGTCTATTCTGCACAAGGTACGGACAAGTCCTGTGGGATCCATGCCTGGTTCATTTTAATGAACGTGAGCTTGTCCACATTGGCTCTGGACAGGCGGCTGCGCTTGTCTGTGATAACGCCCCCTGCCGTGCTAAATACACGTTCAGATAATACACTGGCTGCAGGGCAGGCCAGCACCTCCAAGGCATAAACGGCAAGCTCAGGCCATGTGCCCAATTTGGAGACCCAGAAGTTAAAGGGGGCAGACCCGTCATCCAGTACGTGTAGGCCTGTGGACACATACTGCTCAACCATGTTGGTGAAATGCTGCCTCCTGCTAAGACGTTCCATCTCAGCTGGTGGTGCTGGTTGTTGTGGCGTGCTGACAAAGCTTTTCCACATTTCGGCCATGCTAACCCTGCCTTCTGAGGTGCTGCCGGTGCCCCGGCTGCGTTGGCGACCTCTTCCTCCTCCTCTGCCTTCGCCTTGTGCTTCCACCGTACGCCCGCTGTCAGGTGGGAATGCCACCAGCAGCGCGTCTACCAGCGTGCGCTTGTACTCGCGCATCTTACGATCCCGCTCTAGTGAGGGAATTAAGGACGGTACGTTGTCCTTGTAACGGGGATCCAGCAGGGTGGCCACCCAGTAATCAGCAGCAGTTAAAATGTGGGCAACTCGGCTGTCGTTGCGGAAACACTGCAGCATGTAATCGCTCATGTGTGCCAGGCTGCCCAGAGGCAAAGAAAAGCTGTCCTCTGTGGGAGGTGTATCGTCTGTGTCCTCTGTATCCCCCCAGCCACGCACCAGTAATGGCCACGAGCTGGTCTGAGTGCCACCCTGCTGTGAACATGGCTCCTCCTCCTCCTCCTCCTCCTCCATCTCCTCCTCCACCTCGTCATCCTCCAGAACTGTGCCCTTTCTGCCGGACAATTGTGTACCTGGCGTTTGTTGGTGCAGGAACCCACCCTCGTAGCCACTTGTGAAAGACTGCCCTGAAAGCCTTTGAAATGATCCCGCTTCCTCCTCCTCCTCCTCATCCTCCTGTGCCACATCCTCTTCCATCATCGCACTAAGCGTTTTTTCAAGGAGGCATAGAACTGGGATAGTAACGCTGAGAACGGCGTCATTGGCACTGGCCATGTTGGTGGAGTACTCGAAACAGCGCAACAAGGCACACAGGTCTCGCATGGAGGCCCAGTTATTGGTGGTGAAGTGGTGCTGTTCCGCAGAGCGACTCACGCGTGATTGCTGTAGCTGAAACTCCACTATTGCCTGCTGCTGCTCGCACAGTCTGGCCAGCATGTGCAAGGTGGAGTTCCACCTTGTGGGCACGTCACATATGAGGCGGTGAGCGGGAAGGCCGAAGTTACGCTGCAGCGCTGACAGGCGAGCAGCAGCAGGGTGAGAACGCCGAAAGTGCGCACAGACAGCCCGCACTTTCTGCAGCAGCTCTGGCATATTGGGGTAATTTTTAAGGAACCTCTGGACCACCAAGTTCAGCAAATGCGCCAGGCAAGGGATGTGCGTCAAACCGGCTAGACCCAGAGCTGCTACGAGATTTCGCCCATTATCGCACACCACCAGGCCGGGCTTGAGGCTCACTGACAGCAACCACTCATCGGTCTGTTGTTCCATGTCCCTCCACAACTCCTGCGCGGTGTGGGGATTTTCCCCCAAACAGGAAAGTTTTAAAACTGCCTGCTGTCGTTTACCCCTGGCTGTGCTGAAGTTGGTGGTGAAGGTGTTACGCTGAATGGATGAGGAGGCGGTAGAGGATGAGGAAGCGGAGAAGGAGGAGTTAGCAACAGGAGGCAAACTGAAGCGCCCTGCAATCCTCGGTGGTGGAAGGACATGCGCCAAACCGCTATCTGCCTCAGGCCCAGCCGCCACTGCATTTACCCAGTGTGCTGTTAGGGAGATATAACGTCCCTGACCGTGCTTACTGGTCCACGCATCCGTAGTTAGGTGGACCTTGCCACAGATGGCGTTGCGCAGTGCACACCTGATTTTGTCCCCCACCTGGTTGTGCAGGGAAGGGATGGCTCGCCTGGAAAAGTAGTGGCGGCTGGGCACGACGTACTGCGGGACAGCCAATGCCATCAGGCTTTTAAAACTCTGCGTCTCCACCAGACGGAATGACAGCATTTCAAAGGCCAGGAATTTTGAAATGCTGGCATTCAGGGCCAGGGATCGCGGGTGGCTAGGGGGGTACTTCCTCTTCCGCTCCAATGTTTGGGAGATAGAGAGCTGAACGCTTCCATGGGACATTGTGGAGATGGTTGTTGACCCAGGTGGTAGTGTTGCTGGCAGATCCTCTGTTTGCGGGGTGACAGGTGCCACTGTCACTACAGAGGTGGATGAAGAGGCCGAGACTGCAGCAGAAGAGGAAGGAGGAGCCAGAGACCTTTCTTGGTTTTTGAGGTGTCTACTCCACTGCAGCTCGTGCTTTGCACTTAGATGCCTGGTCATGCAGCTTGTGCTCAGGTTGAGAACGTTTATGCCTCGCTTCAGGCTCTGATTTCACAGCGTGCAAACCACTCGTGTCTTGTCATCAACACACTGTGTGAAGAACTGCCACGCTAGGGAAGTCCTTGGACCTGGCTTTGGTGTGCTCGGTCCCTTGCTGCGTTGGGCAGTAGCAGATGTACTGTCTAGGGGACGAATGCTCCGTTTTTGCACCCTGCTCCCTCTTCTGCTGTGCTGGTGGCTCTGTGCGACCACCGCCTCTTCCTCCGAACTACACTGGTCACCTGCATAACGTTGATTCCATGTGGGGTCGAGGACCTCATCGTCCTCCACATCATCTTCCACCCAGTCTTCACCCCTGCCCTCCATGTCTGTCTGCACAATTGCGAAAGCAGCAGCAGTTGGCACCTGTGTTTCGTCATCATCTGAGACGTGCTGCGATGGTCCTCCCATGTACCCATCATGAAACATAAGTGGTTGGGCATCGGTGCACTCAATCTCTTCCACTTCTGGGGCAGGGCTAGGTGGATGGCCCTGGGAAACCCTGCTAACAGAGTCATCGAAAAGCAGAAGAGACTGCTGCATGATTTGGGGCTCAGACTGCTTGGCTGATTTGCAAGGGGGTGAGGTGAAAGACTGATGGACATGGGCTTCAGGTGCCAACTCTGATCTTTCATCAGAAGAGTGGGTGGGAGACAATGTGAAGGAACCCGAGGCACTGTCAGCAACCCAATCTACTATCGCCTGTACTTGTCCTGGCCTAAACATTGGTACAGCCTCATTAGGCGCGACAAAATACCGCCGCAGGCTCGGTCGCCTACTCGCACCTGAGGAAGGTGTTTCACTTGTGCGTGTAGCTGGCACAGATCCACCACGTCCTCTCCCTGCAACAGGAGCTCCACCAGCAGCACCACGACCGGGGCCACCACGTCCCTTTGACCTTCCCCTCATATTTTCCAAATTTAGGATCTTGCCCTAAATGGCATTTTTTGGAAGACCACAACACACCCACAGTACGTAATGGCTGAAACGCACAGCTACAGAACTGCAGAAAATGCTATTAAAAAAAAAAGGTTGTTTTTTTTAGTATAGCACAGTACAATATATAGAAATTGTTTATTTTACACACCTCCAGATGTGTATTTCACACTGCAAAATATTTTCTGTGGCCCTAAATGGCGTTTTTTGCCAGACCACAACACACCCACAGCACGTAACCGCTGAATCGCACAGCTACAGAAAATGCTATTCAAAAAAAAAGGTTGTTTTTTTTAGTATAGCACTGTACAAGAAGAATATATAGAAATTGTTTATTTTACACACCTCCAGATGTGTATTTCACACTGCAAAATACTTTCTGTGGCCCTAAATGGCGTTTTTTGGAAGAGCACAACACAACCACAGTATTTAACCACTGAATCGCACAGCTATAGAAGTGCAGAGAATGCTATTCAAAAAAAATGTTGTTTTTTTTAGTATAGCACTGTACAATATATAGAAATTGTTTATTTTACACACCTCCACATGTGTATTTCACACTGCAATTTATTTTCTGTGGCCCTAAATGGCGTTTTTTGGAAGAGCACAACAACCCCAACAGTATATAACCGCTGAATCGCACAGCTGCAGAGGCCAGAGAATGCTATTCAAAAATAATGTTGTTTTTTCACACACCTCCAGATGTGTATTTCACACTGCAAAATATTTTCTGTGGCCCTAAATGGCGTTTTTTGCAAGAGCACAACAACCCCAACAGTATATAACCGCTGAATCGCACAGCTGCAGAGGCCAGAGAATGCTTTTTAAAAATAATGTTTTTTCACACACCTCCAGATGTGTATTTCACACTGCAAAATATTTTCTGTGGCCCTAAATGGCGTTTTTTGGAAGAGCACAACACACCCACAGTATATAACCACTGAATCGCACAGCTGCAGAGAATGCTATTCAAAAAAAAGGTTTTTTTTTTTTAGTATAGCATAGTACAAGAAAAATATATAGAAATTGGTTATTTCACACAACTAGAGATATACACTGCAAAATATTTTTTTTGCCCAAAAATAGGTATTTTTTGCGCACAACAAAGCGCCTTTTTTTTTTTTGCAACAGCACAATAAAGTGCCTTTTTTTTTTTTGGGGCCCAAAAATGGGTCTTTTTAGCAAAAGCACAATAAAGTGCCTTTTTTTTTTTTTTTTTTTCTGCCCGAAATGGGTCTTTTAGCAAGAGCACAATACAGCCACAGTATGGAATAGGTGTATCACTCAACGTAATGCAGTGCTGGTGCACTGAGCTTGCAACACAAACAGATAAACCTATGCAGATCGCTGAGCTATTATATCTCTCAATCTGGACTCCTATCTAAATCTCTCTCCCTGAAAGCACAAACAGGATCCTGCCCCTACACTACACTACACTGTCTCTCTATCTTTTCTATCAGTAGATTGCAGAATCAGGACTAACTCCTATCATATAATTCTCTCCCTCACAGCAACAGCAGCCAGGATCCTTTCCCTACACTGTCTAAAAGCAGAGTGACGATCTGTGCTGTGTGCCTCTTGCTTATATAGAAGCTGGTCACATGCTGGGTCACATGTTGCACTGACCAATCACAGCCATGCCATTAGTAGGCATGGCTATGATGGCTTCTAAGGGCACACCAGCTAATCAAATGGTGATTGGCTGTCCCCTGAAGCATTTCTAACTGCGCCATTAAATTCCCGAATCCGGACCCGAACCCGGACTTTAGCGCAAAATCCGGGTCCGGGGTCGGGAAAACGCCAAAATTCGGTACGGACCCGAACTTTACAGTTCGGGTCCGCTCAACACTATTCAGGACTTCTCCAGAGCCTCTCCCATCCTCTGGAACTCCCTGCCCCAGCATGTCCGATCAGCCCCTACCCTGTCCACCTTCAGGAGATCTCTGAAAACTCATTTATTCAGGGAAGCCTATCCCACACCCACCTAACAACTATCCCCGAGCCACCCCCATCAAATGCTCTGCAGCTATTACCCTTTGTACCACCACTTCTCCCTTTAGGATGTAAGCTCAACTGTACTGTCATTGTGTTGTCCCCCCTATACATTGTAAAGCGCTGTGTAAACTGTTGGTGTAATATAAATCGTGTATAATAATAATAATAATAATAATAATAATAATCCTGGAAGGACCTCATGTTTATGATGGCCTTAGCCCTCAATCCCACAAGGGGCCAAAATGGATGGTCATGGGAGGGTCCGAGGTTGCCAAAGCCCCAGACAAGTTATGTTGGTGACAGTTTATAAAAAAAAAAAAATGTATAAAGAAATGAGAGCCACTAAGGGAAATGTTTTACACAAGATGTCAGACCCACAGTGAGGGCCTGTCCATCACGGATCCTTGACCAGAACAAATGAGGTTGTGGGATCGAGGGCTAGGCCATCATAAGCATGAGGTCCTTCCAGGACAGATTGTAATTCCATGTCTCCTTAATCTGGTACATTCATGCACTCTCACCAACATCCCCTGAAGTAAATTGTTAAACAATTAAAACTCTTTGGGAGATTGGTGGCAGATCAACAAGTTGTTTATACACATATTGTTAAGTTATATGTTCCCCATTTTTTAAGGAGGGTAATATAGTATACTGTGCATGTACCTGAGGATTTTAATAATTAATTGTATTATTGCTTGTAAAATAAATATTTACCTTTTATAAACATTTTGTATTTTATTATTTAAAAAAGATCATCTTTTTACATTTTTTTCTTAATGCATTCATGTTGGAACTTGACAGAATAACAAGTTACTTTTATTTTGGTCATTCAAGTAGACCTGTATAGCATTAAACATGTAAATAAAGATAGATTGGCACAAATTAAAATGTGTTGTGGAAAGTACTAAATGTTACCTTCTGTTTCTCCTGGAGGGGGCGTAGCGTTGGTCACATATGCGAGTCTGAAGCTCACAGGTTTTCTATATTTTTTATATCTAGGGATAGAGGGGAGGAATTCATGAGGAAAAGGAAAGAAATATATTGAGGGTTCTCAGGGTTTAGGAAAGAATATATAAAAAAAAAAAAAAGAGAAAAGGGGTGGAGCCAGAGAGGGTGTATAAGAAAGTACCTTCAGGTACAGACAAATACAATAGTGCAGGGCTTCTTAGAATTGCAAATATTCAGAAGACAATTGTTTCCAGTGAAACAATCTAGCCATGTGTACCTCAAATTTATCCTTCAGGGCAACCATAAGTTGCTCCATACGCTGTATATCATACACCCTGGCAAACCGCTATACTACTGTAGGTGGAACCTGTTGCCCCATACTTGGGATACAGGCCTCTGTGGCATTTAGAACATGTATAATGATTTATGGTAACATTTTAGATCACCTTTACATTTGACATTTGAGTCCGCAGAGATGTACAAAATGTTCACCTCCCTGGCTCTGCAAGTCTCCAGCCTGGGCCAGACCATTTTGGAACTACAGCAAGAAGTTCAATTACTCTAAGGGACAGTACGCCCAGCCCCGGAACCAGCATGTCCTGAACCATTTGTTGTAATGCCAGAGAGGTTTGACGGTAGCCGTGCATCCTTCTCATGCTTTAAGATGGATTGCGAGCTGTTTGCTCTTAAACCTCGGACCTATGGCAACGATTATATTAAGGTTCGCGCTTCCATCAACCTGCTCACAGGACAAATCAAAACATGGGCTCATCAGCTTTTGCAGGAAAAGAGTCCAGTCTTGGACAGCTGGGAAGCATTCATGTTTGCTCTGGACTCTCACATGCCTGTTTCTAAGAAAACCAGTGCTCCCAAGTCTGCTCTCTGTTCACGTGGCCTACGGGTATCCAGGGACAGAAATACTCTGTACAGACACAACACCAAGCCATCCCAGTATGTGCCAAGCTATTAAGCTCTGTATGTGCCGAGCCATGAAGCTCTTACACCACAAAGCCTTGACGCTCCTGTGGATGTACACACACCTACCTTGGAAGATGTGGAACCCATGGAGATCGGGGCCATCCGGTCCAAGCTATCTAAAGTAGAAAGAGAGAGGAGGAGAGGCTATGGACTTTGTTTTTACTGTGGTGTAAGAGGGCACTTTATATCTCTCTGCCTAACACGCCCTCCTCGGCCAAAGGTTCTTCAGGTGGGTACTATTGGGATCCTTCCTGCTACCCCAGAATCTCTGCCTGCTATCCAGCTTGAAGTTCCTTTGCCCCAGTTTGACATTCCAGTGACTACTGTCCAGTCCAATGCACCTGTTCTTCAGCTTGCTGTGCCCGATTTCCAGTCTGATGTACCTACCTTCCAAGCTGAAGTTTTGGTTCCTGTGTCCCCAATTGAAGTTCTACCACCTGATTGTACGTATGCCTCGAATGGCACCATTGTCCATAAGCAGGATCTGGTAATGTTTGAAAACGCTTTGCAAGCGGCAAATGCACCCCCTACCAAAACTTCAAAGGCAACAAAGACCAAAAAGAAAAAAGTTTTCTAACGCTACTGTTGGTACATATGCTTATGAGGACCTACCTGTTCACGGCCAAACAGCGTTTCTGGGCGGGGGCACTGTCACGGTCCCTACCGTGCCAAGCAGATGGCCAGGCGTGGTCACGCCCCAAGTGGTCCTAGGTGGTATTGAACCCAGGACTGTATGTTACTGCTTCTGTTCATTTACCTCTGAGCCACTCCTTAGTTCAGTATTCTGCCTGCTTTCCAGCTGAGCCTAGTTTTGCATGGTGCTGAAAGCTTTTCTCTGGATCTCCTTGCAATCTGCACCTGTCTCTCCTGGTTCAGCTAAGGCAGGTTACCTAATCTACTAGGGTAAAAAAACTGCCTCATTCTGAGGGCTTTGTCAGTTCATTGTTCTATCTTTACCAGTTCCTGTTACAGCTACAAGACTGACTCTGGCTTCTGACCCTGGCTTTGTTGATCGTTTATTCTGACTTCTGGAATCCCTGACTATGGCTTGCCTCAACTATTCTTTGGAAAAATCCTATCAAGCCCCCGTGCACAGACTCACAACCCAGGTAGCTTCTTCCCTTGTTACCGTGGGCTGTGTGTATTTGCAAGGGTGAGCATACAACTCTGCATTATGGACTCCAACCAAGGTAAGCCCTTACACTAGACTGACGTTTAACATGGGAGTCTATGGAAGGGGTGCCCGGCTTTGAAAAATTGGTGCTCCCCGGCCGTAGGTCCCCTGGACAGAAAACTTTGCACACTTGTAGATGAAGAGTGGGGCTACATGTGTGCCAGGCTTGGGATCCAGGAGACCTAGGGCCAGCCAGTACCGGGTCTGCAAAATCACCAGAGAAATTACCGTTTAACATGGGAGTCTATGGATGGGGTACCCAGTTTGAAAAAAATCGGTGCTCCCCGGCCGTAGGTCCCCCGGACAACAAACTTTGCACACTTGTATAGAAAGAGTGGGGCTACATGTGTGTCAAGTTTCACAAAGGTGAATATGGACACAGACTCGGGTATAAGCCGAGGGGGGCATTTTCAGCACAAAAAAATGTGCTGAAAAACTCGGCTTATACTCAAGTATATACGGTAACTGGAAACTACAGGTTATGATATGTCGGAATGGTTTTTTAGTAATTATTGTGCTTATGCATGGGGAAAAAAACTGTGTAAATGCAATACTTTAAATTGTTCTTGCATTTCTTACAGCATTTTTCTTCCAATTTAATTTTAATGACTAATTTTCCAAAGCAACTTGAAAAATCTACAGGAATGTATCCCTAGGTATTTTCAGTCCTTCCATATTTTTTTTACATTTGACAACCAGCACAGTATGTTGCTGAGAACTTGACAGGAATAATAATATTAATATGCTGCAATGTGAATTAGTTGGGGATTTGCTAAAATACAATACAATACAATAGTATAGTTTTGTTTTAGTAAAGAAAACAGTGGATTTCCACACTTCCAACTATTAATACTACCAGTAACAGAAAGATGTTCAGTGAGCTTTCACCTTGCCAAGGGCTAGAATAGATCATTTTTAAGATATGTGAAAATAAAAATAGCTTGCTATAGGGAAAAGATATGCAGTTCAACAAGCATTTTGTGCTCTGATTTAATCTGTATTGTAAAGCTTGGAAATAAGGAATATAACAGTGAATGCTCTCCAAAGACATCATTGAAAGCCAGGAGACTTTTTGTATCGTGTGATCTGGCAGGGAAAAAAGGCTATGAAAATGAGTTAATATTAACTTAAAATAAATGGTGTGCATGCTAAAGTCAAGTAAAAAAAAAATGTATCTGAAACAAACAACAATCCCTACTCTGTGCTAAAGTTACCCAATGAAAACATGTTAAAATATTAAATGTGTTTTAAAATGTGTTCAAAATATTAGATAATAACCCAAAAAAATGTGTAACTCCACTGCTGCCACTATAAATCCCTTATACAAAAAGTAATCAATAAAGATAAGTTACTAGCAGCGCTGTGTTTTAACTCCAGAAATATATATACACACATCTAAATAAGTAAATAAATCATATAAACCAATGCATATACTATATATATATATATATATATGTGTATGTTTGTTTTAGTCAAATAATATTAACCGATTGCCTACTGGGCACTTTTACCCCCACCCCCTCCTGCCCAGGCCAATTTTCAGCTTTCAGCACTGTCGCACTGAATGACAATATGCACGGTCATGTTTTAGTTGTATGACATTTTTTCCACACAAATAGTACTTTCTTTTGGTGATATTTAATCACCACTGGGTTTTTTATTTATTTTTTCGAAAAAATAAAATGTTTTTCATAGTTTTGTTAACATTTTGTAATTTTTCTTCTTCAAAGATGGGCACTGCTAGGTGGCACTGATGAGGAGGCACTGATGGGGGACACTGATGGGCACTGCTAGGCGGCACTGAAGGGCGACACTGATGAGGAGGCACTGATTGACAGCACTGATTGATAGCACTGGTGGCCACTTATAGGCAACACTGGTGGGCACTGTTGGAACTGCACTAATAATTAGGACATTAACCACTTGCTTACTGGGCACTAAAACCCCCTTCCTGCCCAGACCAATTTTCAGCTTTCAGCGCTGACGCACTTTGAATGACAATTGCGCGGTCATACAACACTGCACTTTACCCAAATGGCATTTTTATCTTTTTTTTTTTTTTTCCCCCACAAATAGAGCTTTCTTTTTCTTGCGGTTTTTATTTTTTGCGCTATAAACAAAAAAAGAATGACAATTTTGAAAAAAAAAACACAATTTTTTTTATTTTTTGCTATAATAAATATCCCAATTTAAAAAAAAAAAAAAAATTCCTCAGTTTAGTCCGATACGTATTCTTCTACATATTTTTGGTTAAAAAAAAAAAAAAAAAAAAAATCGCAAGCGTTTATTGATTGGTTTGCGCAAAAATTATAGCGTCTATAAAATATGGGATAGATTTATGGCATTTTTATAATTTTTTTTTTTTTTTTTTTTTACGAGTAATGGTGGCGATTAGCATTTTTTTTTATCGGGACTGCGACGTTATGGCGGACATATTTTGGGACCATTCACATTTATACAGCGAACAGTGCTATAAAAATGCATTGATTACTGTATAAATGTGACTGGCAGGGAAGGGTTAACACTAGGGGGCGAGGAAGGGGTTAAATGTGTTTCCTAGATGTGTTCTAACTGTAGGGGGGAGGTGACCGATGGTTGTCCCTATGTACAAGAGACACACCATCAGTCTCCTCTCCCTAACAGGACGTGGATCTCTGTGTTTACACAGAGATCCACGTCCCTGGCTCTGTGACAGCCAAACGCGGGTACTTGGCGGACATCGCGGCCACCAGGCACACGCATCGGCACCCGCGTGGCACAGCTCTTCCGCGATGCACGCAGCCGAGGGCGCGCATTGCGGAAGTAAACAAGAGGACGACCTCTCGGCACTTCAGGTCCGCGCTGCAGCCGTCTTTTGGTTATAGCGCGGATCTGAAGTGGTTAATCAGTTCCCTGGTTAACCTTTCACACAAGCCTGTTACCAACTCTCTTGTGTTTACATTGTGATTAGCTGTAACTGGACGTTATCTAACAACACTAAACACAGTGATCACAGAGATGTGACTCGTTGTAACTAGTAAGATTGGCAGCAGTGATGGCACTAGAAGTATAGATGCACAGGTGGCCAAATACGGTGGGGAGAGACTGTCATCTATTTATATGAAGCACTGATCTTGTTAATGGAGATTGAGTTATGTGGAGTTTATTGATGTGTCTGTAACAAGAACATTTCTGGTGAGATTTACTCTACTCAAACAAAGATAAAGTTTTTTCATTGCATGTTATCCCTTGCTAATAACACCTGATTTGGAGTTGTAGAGTAGGGATGAGCTCGGTGTTCAAGTCGAAACCAGAACTTTGTGGGCCGTTTGCGCCAAATTCGTGTGACGCGAACGGCCCACAATACACTGCGCAATCGCAGTGCATTGCCGGCGCTGTGATTGGCCAAGCATGCACTGTGACCCAACATGCTTGGCCAATCACAGCGCCGGCAGCGAGGAGAGCCATAATTGGCCACAGGCAGGATGCCTGTGGCCAATCATGGCTCAGGGGGGTTTAGTACACGCCCCACACTATAAAAGTCCGCCAGCGCGGCGGCCTTGTGTAGTGTGTTGGCGTGCAGGGACAGAGAAGGATAGGCAGGGACAGTGTCAGTGACATCCTTTGAAACCTTGTGCATTTACAGTGTGTTGGCGTGCAGGGACAGAGAAGGATAGGCAGGGACAGTGTCATTGATATTCTTTGCTAAACCTCCTGCACAGTATACACCTGAAGCTACCCCTTATTGCTCGTGGTGTTGTGTAACACAGACAGGCATCTGCAAGCAGTTACAGTGGGTGTAGGTGCCTCATGCACAGTATACACCTGAAGCTACCCCATATTTCTGGTTTTACCAGCTCTTTGCAGGCCATTAGAATGTCTGGAAGGCCAACAAAGAGAGGCAGACAGTCACAAGCCAATAGAAGAGGGCAAGCAGGCTCTGTGTCTGGGGGCAACGGTGCTGGTGGTGGACGCGGTGCATTGTCATCAGCACGTGGCCATGGGACACGCTTGTCCTTATTTTCGGCAGCTGGACGTGTTGAGCCGCATCATGCCGAAGACTTGGTAGAGTGGATGACCAAGCCCTCCTCATCCTCTCTCACCCAGGCTCAGGGTACTGGCAAAGCAGCTGCCAATGCATCCTCTTCCCTCATATCAATGTCATCATCAGTCACTCCTTCCCTAGACCCACCATGTCCTCCTGAGGAGTCCCCCGAACTGTTTGAGCACAGTGTTGGGTACATGCTCCCAGGAGGATGCCCAGCGTTTTGAAGGGTCTGATGATGATACCCAGCTAGAGGAAGGCAGTAGCGTGAGCAGAGAGAGGGGATGCTCAAGAAGGACAGCAATCTGGCAGTCATGTTCCAGCAGCTGCAGCATACTGCCAGATTGGCTCCAGTGATGAGGAGGGAGGGGATGATGAGGTCACTGACTCCACGTGGGTGCCTGATAGGAGAGAGGATGAGGAGGAGGCACATCTCCAACGAGGCAGGATGCCCTCCGGGGGCCAGCGTAAGGGCAGCACACCGACTGAATCACACCGCAGAGCTCCGCCTGTGCAGGGCGCTGCCTCTGCCCGTTATTCCAAAAGTTCTTTGGTGTGGGCCTTTTTTGAGTCAAGTGCATCAGATCGCACCGCTGCTATTTGCAACATATGTCTCAAGCATATCTCACTTGGCCAAAACATCACCCGCTTGGGCACCACATGCTTGACCAGACATATGTTGACCTGCCATGCAGCTCATTGGCAAGCGTACCTTAAAGACCCACACAAAAGAACAATGCGGACCTCTCCTTGCTCCTCATCAGCTGGGATCTCCAACCCCACTATACCTTCAGTCCTCTCCGAAACCTGCACTGAGAGGAATGAAGGTGTAGAATTAGGTGTGTCACAGCCAAGTACTTGCGGGCACTCTGCTAGCAGTACACCAACGTCCGATTCTAGCAGGTAAATTTCCCTGCCCCAGCTGCTGGACCGTCGAAAGAAGTTCACTCCCAGCCATCCACATGCCCAGCGGTTGAATGCTAGCTTGGCTAAATTGCTAGCACTTCAACTGCTGCCTTTTCAGTTGGTAGACTCGGCCCCCTTCCGTGAGTTTGTGCAATGTGTGGTTCCTCAGTGGCAGGTTCCCAAATGCCACTTTTTCTGACGGAAGGCGATTCCGGCTCTCTACCAGCATGTGGAAGGCAATGTCCATGCCTCGCTAGACAGGGCGGTCAGGTGCATATTACCGCTGACTCATGGTCCAGCAGGCATGGACAGGGACGTTACCTTTCTTTCACGGCCCATTAGGTCACTCTTTTGGCAGTTGGGAAGGATGCAGGACAAGGTGCAGTAGTGTTGGCCTCCAAAATGCTGCTACTGGTTGTGACACACCTCTCTCCTCCACCCCCTCCTCTTCCTCCATGGCCTCTTCCTGTGCTTTGTCCTCGGAACCAGCGGTGCTCCGTAGGCGTTCAAGGGGCTATGCAAGTACGCAGGCAAAAAGATGCCATGCCGTGCTTGCGCTGGTGTGTTTGGGGGACAGGAGCCACACTGGGGCAGAGGTTCTGTCAGCTCTGCAGGGGCAGGCCGAGAGGTGGTTGACGCCACGCCAGCTTAAGTCAGGAATGGTGGTTTGCGACAATGGCACCAACCTCCCCTCCGCCCTCCGACAGGGACAACTGACCCATTTGCCCTATGTGGCTCACGTCCTTAACCTGGTGGTGCAGCGGTTTTTGGGCAGGTACCCGGGCTTACAGGATGTCCTGAGGCAGGCCAGGAAAGTCTGTGTGCATTTCCGCAGATCATATAATGCCAGTGCTCGGCTGGCTGAGCTGCAAAAGGAGTTGAACCTGCCCAAGAACCGCCTTATGTGACATGCCCACCAGGTGGAACTCAACGTTGGCCATGCTGCAGCGGCTGCACACGCAGCAGAGGGCCATCAATTAGTACCTGTGCGACTACGGCACCAGGACAGGGTCAGGGGAGCTCGGGTTTTTTTCACCACGCCAGTGGGGCATGATCAGGGATGCATGCACTGTCCTGGCACCATTTGAGGAGGCCACGAGGATGGTGAGCAGTGACTGTGCATGCATCAGTGACACTGTACCTCTTGTCCACCTGTTGGAGCATACGCTGCGTGGAATAATGGACAGGGCACTTGAGGCAGAAAGAGGAGGACTTCCTTGCCTCTCAAGGCCCCCTTTACCCAGACAGTGTTCCTTCTGTCCCACCCATATGTAAGGTACCTGTGATAGGTAGTGTCCGAAGTGGAACTTGTGTGCTGAGGATTTAGGCGAAAACGTAGTCAGGCAGATTAGGTTGGCAACAGATCAGGATAAACGGTACACGATCCAAATCCAGAGAGTTGTCAGGCAGGCAAAGGTCATACACAAGCTGGCAGTGAAGTACAAAATCAGCAGGCTAGAGAGTAGTCAGTAATTCAACACGAACATCAAGATCAAAAAGCTGTCACAACACCCAGGGAGTTATTCCACACAAACGGGCACTGAGAGATAGCATCACTTCCTTTTTATGGGCTGCTTTGATTGAAAATTGTCCACAGCTGGCAGCAGGTGGGGCTAGTGAGTCCAAGGTAATGCTTAATACTGAGAGGACATTTCCAAAAGTCTAGATCTGCTCTGTAGCACAACAGGTAAGGCTGCAGCTGTGGGACCAGGAAGATCCCGGTTCAAATACACCCAGGTGTCACCATTTGCAGTGGTAATTTTTTTACTGATCACTGCAATCAGTGTCATTTGTGACAGTAAAAAGTGTCAGGGATATTAGTGTTAGGTCCAGGGTAGCCCCCTAACCCCCACCAATAAAGGTTTAACCACTTGATCGCCCCCCAGGTAACCCTTTCACCCCCTATCGCCAGTGTCACTAAGCAATCGTTTTTCTGATCGCTGTGATGGTGTCGCTGGTGCCACTAGGTAGCCAGTTATTTTTTTTAGGTTTGTCGCCAGGTTTTTATGGCATCAGGTACCCCCATATACAACCTAATAAAGGTTTTAACCCCCTGATTGCCCCTAGAGTTAACCCTTTCACCAGTGATCACCGTATAAGTGTCACTGGTGATACTGGTTAGCCAGTTAGTTATTTAGATTACCCGTCAGGTTTTTATATAGCGTTGGGTACCCCCACATATTACCTAATAAAGGTTTTAACCCCCTGATTGTCCCTAGTTAACCCTTTCACCAGTGGTCACTGTATAAGTGTTACGGGTGACGCTGGTTTGTTAGTTTGCTTTTTTATAGCATCAGGGCACCCGCCGTATATAACCCAATAAAGGTTTAACCCCCTGATCGCCTGGCGGGTGATATCAATTAGGTTTTATTGTCATATAGGGTTTGCGTCGCCCCAGGTTAGTGCAGGAAAAGCTAACACCCACGCGCAAAGCATACAACTCCCTTAGTGGTATAGGATCTGAACAGATCAATATCTGATCTATACTAGCGTCCCCAGCAGTTTAGGGTTCCCAAAAATGCAGTATTAGCGGGATCAGCCCAGATAACTGCTAGCACCTGCGTTTAGCCCCTCCGCCCACCCCACCCAAGTGCAGTATCGATCGATCACTGTAACTTACAAAACACAACACACATAACTGCAGCGTTCACAGAGACAGGCCTGATCCCTGCGATCGCTAACAGTTTTTTTGGTAGCGTTTGATACAGTTGCTGACAGTCGGGTGCATTTTTTTTTACCTGTAAATCTTACTAGTGTACCACTAAATTTAGATCCCAATATGGCAAATCGAAGGTACACTAGTAAAGAGGCCTACGAGATTCTGAGCATGACAGATAGTGAAGAGGAGGTCACGCATCTGTCAATATTCAGGCTCAGAATACAATCCCGTAGAAGACAGTGGCTCCATGTCAGATAGCTCTGACGACGAAGGTGAGGTCCCTGCTAAGGTCAGGCGTACCCGATCCCGATCTTCTGATGTTGTTGAGGAGCAAGAACCGCAGGGCTCTCATATTATGGAGTAGAGAAGTACTAGCGCCGCTATTCCTTCTGGTGAACTGGCAAGCACCAGCGGCCTAGTACACCCTGGATGTACATCCAGCACTGCAGTAACACTTGGTGACGTGGCGAGTCCCATAAGTGCAGTTCAAGCTGGCAAGGTGGGAAGCACAAGTAGTGTCCTGCTGCCACCAAGAAGAAGACAAAGGCAGGCCCATAGTGCCCTTCCTGCAGAATTCGCCAATCCTGATTGGGTCCCCACCACTTCTGCAGCACCCGTACTTCCCCCATTCACTGGTCAATCCGGTATTTAGGTGGATTTTACGCCACTCGATTATTATTCACTGTTTTCTCTCTCTCTCTCGTATATTGCAGCTCTCACTTTTTGTCACAAAGTTTTGAAAATTGAAACAAAAATTTTTTTCTTTACTTTCTTCATTTTAAAAAACCAAATGAGAGCTGTAAAATACCCACCATGCCTCTCAGCAAATAGCTTGGGGTGTCTGCTTTCCAAAATGGGGTCATTTGGGGGGGGGGTTTGTGCCATCTTGGCATTTTATGGCCTTCAAAACTGTGATAGGTAGTCAGGAGTGAAATCAAAAATTTGCGCCCTTAGAAATCTTGAAGGTGGTGATTGGTTTTCGGGGCCCCGTACGCGGCTAGGCTCCCAAAAAGTCCCACACATGTGGTATCCCCGTACTCAGGAGGAGCAGCAAAATGTATTTTGGGGTGCAATTCCTCATATAACCATGGCATGTTTGAGCAATATATCATTTAGTAACAACTTTTTGTAAAAAAAAAAAAAAATGTTGTCATTATTCAATCACTTGGGACAAAAAATTTAATATTCAATGGGCTCAACATGCCTCTCAGCAAATAGCTTGAGGTGTCTACTTTCCAAAATGGGGTCATTTGGGGGGTTTTTGTTCCATCTTGGCATTTTATGGCCTTCAAAACTGTGATAGGTAGTGAAGAGTGAAATCAAAAATTTATGCCCTTAGAAATCCTGAAGGCGGTGATTGGATTTCGGGGCCCCGTATGCGGCTAGGCTCCAAAAAAGTCCCACACATGTGGTATCCCCATACTCGGGAGAAGCAGCAAAATTAGTGACAACTTTTTGTTAAAAATTGTTTGTTTATTTTTTTGTCATTATTCAATCACTTGGGACAAAAAAAAATATTCAATGGGCTCAACATGCCTCTCAGCAATTTCCTTGGGGTGTCTACTTTCTAAAATGGGGTCATTTGGGGGGTTTGTACTGCCCTGCCATTTTAGCACCTCAAGAAATGAGATAGGCAGTCTTAAATTAAAAGCTGTTTAAATTTCAGAAAATGTACCCTAGTTTGTAGACGCTATAACTTTCACGAAAACCAATAAATATACGCTAATTGACATTTTTTTTACTAAAGACATGTGGCTGAATACATTTTGGCCTAAATGTATGGCTAAAATTGAGGTTATTAGATTTTTCTTATAACAAAAAGTAGAAAATATATTTTTTTTTTTTTTTTCAAACTTTTCTGTCTTTTTTTTTTTCCGTTTTTATATTGCAAAAAAATAAAATCGCAGAGGCAATAAAATACCATCAAAAGAAAGCTCTCTTTGTGGGAAAAAAAAGGACGCAAATTTTGTTTGGGTACAACATTGCATGACCGCGCAATTACCAGTTAAAGCAACGCAGTGCTAAATTGTAAAAACACCTCTGGTCTTTAGGCTGCATAATGGTCCGGGGCTGAAGTGGTTAACTCCCTCACCTCATCAACCCTACCTTTCCACAGATTACTGGAGGCGCACATCACGGTCATGCCAAAAGAGGGGAAGGATGCCACATCAGTTGCCAACTACAGACCAATCTCTCTACTTAACGTAGATCTTAAATTATTTGCAAAAGTCTTATCCAACCGTCTCTTACCCCTCCTACCCTCAATAATAGGATTAGACCAAGTGGGATTTGTCCCAGGTAGGGACATTGGTTATCCACTCAGAAACACAAAGGTTTCTTTCTATCGCTGGATGCAGAGAAGGTGTTTGACAGGCTGGCCTGGGACTATCTAGGGGCTGTATTGTGCCACCTACAGTAGGTCTACAAAATCGAATGTTTAACTTTATCATGTCCTTATACACTACGCCAACGGCTAGAGTCAGAGTCAACGGCCACCTGTCGGACGCCTTCTCCATCCAGGATGGAATGAGACAAGGATGCCCACTGGCCCTAATTCTTTTTATTTTAACTTTATAACCCTTCCTCCGTTGCTTACGATCAAACGAAAACATAAAAGGCACACCTATAGCAGGACGCACCTACAAACTAGCGGCCTTTGTCAATGACATCTTGTTGTTCTTAAGTGACCCACTAACTTCGATCCCCAACCTCTTAAGAGATTTTGATCTATTCTAACGTATATCTAATTTTAAAGATACATTTTTCAAATCTCACGCCCTCAACATATTCCTTCCGAAAGACTTATGCCGCGTACACACGACCGTTTTTCATGACGAAAAAAATGCAATTTTTTAAATTGGTCATTAAAAACAATCGTGCGTAGGCTCCAGAGCATTTTTCTCGATGAGAAAAATGGGCATTAAAAATTTAGAACATGCTCTATTTTTTTTCTCTTCGTTTTTCACGTCGTTGTTTTTCTCGTCGTGAAAAATGGCCGTGTGTACGCTTTAATGACGGGAAAAAATGCGCATGCTCAGAAGCAAGTTATGAGATGGGAGCGCTCGTTCTGGTAAAACTAGCATTCGTAATGGAGATAGCACATTCGTCATGCTGTAACGGACTGAAAAGCGTGAATCGGCTAACGCCAAACTTTTACTAACACACGGTAACACAAAATTGGCAAAAGCAGCCCAAAGGGTGGCGCCATCCGAATGGAACTTCCCCTTTATAGTGCCATCGTACGTGTTGTCGTACATGTTGTACGTCACCTCGCTTTGCTCAAGCATTTTTTTTCACGATAGTGTGTATGCAAGGCATGCTTGAGAAGAATCACGTCGAGAAAAACTTCGTTTTTTTTTCAATGACATTAAAAACGGCCGTGTGTATGCGGCATCAGTCACACAATGCCAAAACAATTCTCCTTTGTGTGTAAGCAAGACGCAATCACATATTTGGGAATTCAATTGACCACACATCTGCCAGACCTTTACACAAAAAACTTCATACCACTAATCAGCACTATTTCACACGACCTGAGTAAATGGAATAAATCCCATTTCTCGTGGTTTGGTCGTGCGGCCATTCTGAAGATGAATATTCCTCACCGCATCCTGTACATTTTGCAAACGATCCCTATCAAGCTCCCCTTAACTTTTTTCCAGACATTTAAACGACTGTGTACAATTCCTGTGGAAACACAAACGCCCAAGAATACGTTTCGGCCAACTCTCAAAAACTAAAACTAAGGGGGGGAATCGGTCTCCCGGACCTTTGAAATTATTCCTGGGCATGCCATCTGGGGAGAATCATGGACTGGACAGTACACAAGAGCGTCAAAGATTGGGTGGGGCTAGAAGACTCTTGCAATTGCCAATCAAATCTATCCCCTGGATCCTCCCCTGCCACATCCTCAAGATCTTAAAAGAACATCCCCTTATCGATGCCACCCTAAGTCACTTTAGAGAGGTCTGTAAAACTCCAACTTTCCTCAAATCCAGGGCCCCTCACACCTATACAATTTAATCTGGCTTTTGCCCCTGGGATGTCCAACCAATTCCTTGCGGGTTTATGGCCACATAAGGAAATACTAGCTCATCACTTCTTCTGAGATGACTCCTTTCTAGACCGTAACTAACTCCCAACAGATTTGAGCAACAACCCCTTTCCCTACTCGACTTACTTCCAGATACGCCACTCCCTTAAAACATTGAACAGAGATTCATCCGTATCTCGAGCCCTAACCCCATTTGAAAATCTCTGCAGTCAATCTACACCGCAGCAACATATGATTTCTAACATCCATTCCATGCTCTTTGCTTCCGTCTCCCTCAAAGCCGGGAAAGCTTGCCAAACATGGGAAAGGGAGTTACAAATAGACCTATCTGAGAAGAACTGGGAATGCATTTTTACAATAGCACACAAAGGCTCACTCAATGTTACGACACGAGAACAATTGCAAAACCCTTATCCGGTGGTACCGAACACCTGAACTACTCAACAAATTCAACCCAGATACATCAGAGAAATGTTGGAGATGCTCAAATGAAACAGGCACACTCTTACACATTTGGTGGTCCTGCCCAGTTATTCTGACATTCTGGACGCAAGTACATGACATCACCTCACAAGTGACCACATATTCTCTGGACTACACTCCGGCTCAGCTCATCCTGCACCATTCCTCCACATCAGCTCACTCATACAGGAAATATTTGGTTGTACATATGATTAACGCAGCTAAACTATGTATCCCAGCACATTTGGGCTCTTCATGCGCCCCAACTATCTCTGAATGGCTTACCCATGTGAGGAAAAATAGCTGAAATGGAGAAATGAATTCATATAGCACGAGACTCCCCTTCGAAATTCTCCCAGACCTGGGGCTGCTGGACCCACTTCTGTACCACAGAGAGATATGCCTCCTTGATGGGTTTAAACCGTCCTGAACCCACCAATAGTCATTGAGATGCCCCAATTGGCAATCTTTTTAGGAGAACACTCTTTTAATTTGCCTCACAGAACCTCCTTCTTTTACTCAAAAGCCATTCCCGAGAGGAGACACTTCCTAACAGGGATCATCCCATGAGCCTCTACTTATACGCTGCGCCCTGTGGAGACCAAGGAGGTGACACCCTCGGAGCTCCATCTCTCCCCCCCCCCTTCCCCCTTCTCTTGCTTTCTATCTATGCCCCCTCTTTCCCATCTTCCCCCCCTTTTTTTAATTTTTTTTTCTCTTTTGCTCTGTTCCCACTGGCCCGGGCGAAACCACCCCACATACACATCCCCGTTTACACATTAGCCCAGGTGATTCACTGTTACCCCTACACTCTACACCAGACTGAATGACCAAGACTGTCCCCCCACGCAATCTCCCCCCCCCAATTTAAGGATCCTACCCTTCTTCCACGACTACTCAGGTATAGACAGATATTTATATACGTGTAAACTAAGTGCTACCTCTACAATGAGCCCCACACCTGATAGGCTGTGATTAGGGTGACTGCTCTGTCTTTGTATAATTACAGACCCATGATGAATGTGTTCTTTGGTTATTGATTTTTGGTTACATAATCTGTTTTGTTATTTTCTCATTCTATATATGTTCATGATGTTCACTCACCTCTTGTTTGTATAAAAAGTGTATTTATACTTTGTTCTTAATAAAAATTTCATATGGGAAAAAAAAAATACAATAAAATAAAGAGTATTGCTTGTTAAAGTGAAAATGACCAATTAATAGGAAAACTTTTTTAATATGAAACAAAACAGTATATTAACTTCTTGAATGTCCGGTGCTTATTTAAGATAATGCTGGCACAGCAGATTTTTATCCCAGCATCATTTTAAAATGCCACTAGGACTCAGGGTGGGCACTGGTGGTCTTCATCAATGGCAGTGACCTGAGTTTTTTTTTACTGGGCTTCCAAATATTTAAAATGATTGAAAATGCAGCTCTATTAAAAAAGTGCAGTAAATTGCAGACTATGTTCTTTGTTGGTAGTTTGAAAAGCAGATTGGTACTGTGGTGCAAGATGTGAAACATGGGTATTTTTGGCTAGCACTGTACAGTATCATATAAAGGTTTGACTGAATCTGTCAGTAAAATTTCCACTTTCCTAGCTGATGAGAATTGCTGTTTTGTGAAATAGGCAAACTTGCTAAAACAGTGGTCAGTACCTATCCAACTCATCTCTGCTGCTCTCTGACGCTTTTATAGGTGACAACCCATTCAATTTTTCCACTGCTAACTGGACTTTGCAGATTGTGGCAAAACTACTTTTCTGAGGTAATGTCTGGGATAAGAGGGAAACCCTACCACTGACACAAAAGACACACATGTCACATCAAGAGTGCATAAACTGTGGTAGCACAGATTGCTAATCACAATTATCTGCCTCTGTGTCATTGATTCTACTTCTTCAGAATCATAATCTGAATTCTTCCTGGGGGATATCACCATGGTGCCCTGCACTCACAGTACAATGGCGCAGAGGAAGAAGACCCTGCATGTCACATGGCTGGCCTGAAGACCTCATAAAAAAATATAAGCATAAATATATGTAGCGACCTCACCCCTTCTCATTCTCGGCTTGTCTTTCTTTGTCTAGGGGTGTTAGTGCTGGGGGACGGGATGAGATACACCACGGCCCATGTCCTCCATAGTAAAGATGTGAAGGCCAGAAAGATCGGGCTTTGTGTAGGTGTCCTAGAGTCAAGTCCTGTACTTCGTCCCTGACTCCTTTGCTCCTAGTAACCAGAGTTCCACACAGTGAATAGGTCCAACAGTTTTATTCTTCTCAGCGAATAAACACACAGCACGGTTAATTTGGATTCTTTTGCAACAACTTAGTCTTAATGGGAATAGGTCGAGGCACAATCCTTTCCCTTCTCTTGCCAACCACTGTGGTATCACCAGTGGTGAATAGTCACTGCCACTGACTATGTGAAATAGAATGTGAATTACCTTCGCTAGCACGGCCCCTGTCAGGGGAAGGATATCCGTCCAAGGGAGATACCGGAGGCCTCTCTGTCACCAGCGATGCTGCGCCGGACTCTCCAGTGAAGTTCTGCACACCAGACCTTGCGAACTCAGACGCGGGCACCCAAGGAGTTAGGGCCCCCTCGGATTCCTCCACCCTCGTGGAACTCAGTCAAAGGTACGGAGCCCCAGGCATCTGCCATAGTACCTCACCCCAGGCTAAAGGTGCCTGAGATGGACTCCATCTCCGCTCGGGCAAGGTCAAGGGCACCTGGGCCCGGAGCACCGGAACGCCAGCACCCAAGCTGAAGGTGCCTGGGTGCGGCCACGTCCTCCGACTCTGCACTCTGAACCCCGTGGTAAGGGCGTCTGCCCCTTTTATCTCCTCTCCCTTCGTACCACAGTGGGTTCTAGACTTGTGCACAACGGAAAAATTTGTTTAGTTTCGGTTCGTTTCTTTTCGGTCCTGTTGATTCGTAATTTTGCTAGACGGGATTTTTCGTGTTCGGACTAATTCGTATTTTTGCAAGCGTCATTTTTAGTTGAATTTTTAATTGATTTATAATTTGTACTTTCGGTAGGGTACATTGTTTTTCGTTGATTCTGGACACAACTCCCACTTTCGTAACTTTTTTGGGGTTCGTTGATTCGTAATTTTCTGTGTCTCTCACAACGACGCTGCCTATTTATGCCTAATGTGCTTCGAATGGATTTGTACTTTTCTAAATACATAGCGGTTATTTGTAACGATTCGAAATCTCGTATTTTACTTTCGTTTTTTTACATGCGGCTATAGCCTCCGCCCCTATACACCATTTTGAGAGGGTTCAGCACGGTGAGGGAGAAGCAGAGAGCAGAGCAGAATGTTATTGTGCTTCGAATGGATTCGTACATTCGTAACTTTTTTCATAACAAATTATGCCAAAGACATTCGGGCATTCGCTATTTTGCGGTATAATTTATTTCAGATTCGGTTTTATTCGTAATTGCTTTGTTCGGAAATTCGAATGCTTCCGAATGTCCGAAAGTTGCTAAATTCGGACGAATTTCGATTTGTTACGAAACGAATTGCACAAGCCTAGTGGGTTCCCCGCCCCGCTGTACCAGCTCCAGGGGAGGACAAAAAGGCACAGTCCTGTGGTGTGAGTTCACCTCCGACCCCCGGCAACAACGCCACCTACAGGCCCAGGGAACCTCACACCACCAGAGTCCTCCAAGAACCATAAAAGGGCCTCAGATCCCTAGCAATCAGTGCATCTGAGTTACACTACCACCCAGATGCTTCCCCTAAATTCAAATACCCGCTACATAAACATACATATAAAGAAAGAAAAGGTGCAAATAAACAGGCCCAAAATTTGCACTTCTCGGCGCCTATGTATTGGTATGCAATTCCTGTGGCTCAATAATTTGCCTAGTTAGATGGGTAAATAATGGGAAAATAGACGATATACTCAGCTCGGAAATAAATATATCAGAGTAATTAAACTATGGTATAAATTATATAAAAGGAGCAGCTGTTTAAATTTATATAAAATGAGAACCTCATAAATATAAAACAGAATAAATAAAATAAATATCATATATAAAAACTTAAATTCGTAAAGTCCATATGATAAACAGCGCTAAATAAGGATAAATGTCCAAAAACATGTAAGAAGCACTTGAGTGATGACTTTGCAACAGTCAAACTAGTAGTGGTATATCTTCTCTGGATACGATATGTAGTGCACCCTACACCAATCCCAAATCTTCACCACAAGTGAGGCACGCTCCCCCTCTGGGGTACAAACTCACCAAAAAGATGAAAAAGATAGGCCTTTTTTTTAGTCTGTAGGTAGTCTCACTCCAACATCCGTCATCACCACCAGGGTAGTATGGGTTAAAATCCTCAAGCGAACATATAAGGACATAAAGGCACTAATAGTGTAATATTGCTTTAATTAAGAAATCCCCAATATTAAAACCCTGTTTCAAATGCACGTACAATTCAATCACTTGTAAAACAGCACATAAAGTATAGAGTGTAATCACCGCTATCCTTTCCCAAGAGGACGCTCGTGTTGCATTCGTAACGCGGCAGTCTTTTGTTCCGGATTTGCGACAGTTGCCGTGATGTTCACTCTGTACTTCCTAGTTACAGAGACGCTGCGGTATCTGGGCCCTGACCGGTTTCGTCACAGATTGACTTCAACTGAGGGCGTAGATAGTCCAGCGTCAACGTGCGTGGTATAACTTCCCCGTTCGTTGCCTATTGGTTGGAGTGCCGTAATTCGTCCGCCCTGATTGGTGCTTACCAGGGCAGAACTCGAATACACACGTCCTCAGACAAGAGCTATTGGGGAATGTTCCGACAGCACGTACTACTGCACAATATGTTATTTAACGAACGACACAACATGAAGTTACACTTAAATAAACTTAAGAGTTATTAATATAGTACAACAACAAAAAAATATATAAATCGCATCGGAGCAATTTTAAATATATTTTGAACGGAATTTAAATGTCTCAATCGCTGTTTACATAGAGCAAGAGAACCTGCATTCTGATACTCGGTGAAAAAGGAAAGTATTTTTGTTACGATTCGTAAAAGGAGAACCGTAGTTATTCGGTGTTAGCTGCTCAATATAATTCGATAAGACCGATCTGGCAAAACAACGAATCCGTCTTTTATAGTTTGAAAATTACATCTACACGTTATTTTTAGCCTGTTGTGGTTTTGCAACCACTATGTATATGTGCAAATATAATGGCAGTCACATAAGTTCAAACAAGGGGGTTTAGAGAAATTGGGAATTTTAACCCATTAATCCAAACAATAAAATTAGAGAGTAGTAAATCAATATATAGTAATGCATATATTAAATGCATGTATATGGGTATTTACAGTCCACACATCTGTAAAACCATAAATAACTAAATAAGGTAATTTTAATTAAAATTAGAATTAAATCTAAATTTTTTAATTTAAAATAAAATTGGACTACTTAGCGGATATAATCTATTCATATATGTATACTTCATTAGTTCCATATAAGTGAAGTTAAATAAATCAATATATAAATAGATAAGAAATATATATATAGATATAAAAAAAAATATAATATAAAAAATATATATATAAAAAAAATGTATGTAATATATATATATATATATATATATATATATATATATATATATATATATATATATATATAAAAATATACAAATATAATAGAAGCATAGTAAATAAATAAATATAAATATATAGGAGCATCAGGATATAAGAATTTCTGAGGATTGGGCCGAGAAAGGTTGCCAGTAAGGGGTGGTATTCTAGTCAAATGTTAAAAATATAGATAAAATTGCTAAAACAGTTAATAAAAATTGGTTAATAAAAGTCAATCATAGAAACTAAATAAAAGCAATATATCAGTAATCACTAATAAAACAATTGATGTCTAGATCTATGTTTAACCCCTTCGGAGATAAAGTATCTACGGAATAAATCCATTGGGTCTCAAGCTTAGATAATTCTCTTACTAAGTTAGAGCCCCTCCAAGGTGGTTTTAGGTGATCTACTCCCCAAAACTTGAGACCTGCTGGGTTTTGGTCGTGGAATAATTTAAAGTGTAAGGAAACGTTATGATCTTTATACCCGATTTTGATGTTTGCCACATGTTCTGCCACACGTATTTCGAGAGCTCTCTTAGTGCGGCCTATGTATAATAACTTACAGGGGCATTCTAAAACATACACTACATAGGTAGTGTTACAGGTAATAAAATCTTTTAAGATCATAACGTTTCCTTACACTTTAAATTATTCCACGACCAAAACCCAGCAGGTCTCAAGTTTTGGGGAGTAGACCACCTAAAACCACCTTGGAGGGGCTCTAACTTAGTAAGAGAATATATATTTTTGTTGTTGTACTATATTAATAACTCTTAAGTTTATTTAAGTGTAACTTCATGTTGTGTCGTTCGTTAAATAACATATTGTGCAGTAGTACGTGCTGTCGGAACATTCCCCAATAGCTCTTGTCTGAGGACGTGTGTATTCGAGTTCCGCCCTGGTAAGCACCAATCAGGGCGGACGAATTACGGCACTCCAACCAATAGGCAACGAACGGGGAAGTTATACCACGCACGTTGACGCTGGACTATCTACGCCCTCAGTTGAAGTCAATCTGTGACGAAACCGGTCAGGGCCCAGATACCGCAGCGTCTCTGTAACTAGGAAGTACAGAGTGAACATCACGGCAACTGTCGCAAATCCGGAACAAAAGACTGCCGCGTTACGAATGCAACACGAGCGTCCTCTTGGGACAGGATAGCGGTGATTACACTCTATACTTTATGTGCTGTTTTACAAGTGATTGAATTGTACGTGCATTTGAAACAGGGTTTTAATATTGGGGATTTCTTAATTAAAGCAATATTACACTATTAGTGCCTTTATGTCCTTATATGTTCGCTTGAGGATTTTAACCCATACTACCCTGGTGGTGATGACGGATGTTGGAGTGAGACTACCTACAGACTAAAAAAAAGGCCTATCTTTTTCATCTTTTTGATGAGTTTGTACCCCAGAGGGGGAGCGTGCCTCACTTGTGGTGAAGATTTGGGATTGGTGTAGGGTGCACTACATATCGTATCCAGAGAAGATATACCACTACTAGTTTGACTGTTGCAAAGTCATCACTCAAGTGCTTTTTACATGTTTTTGGACATTTATCCTTATTTAGCGCTGTTTATCATATGGACTTTACGAATTTAAGTTTTTATATATGATATTTATTTTATTTATAAACATACATATGTATATATGGTGGTGGTGGTGGTGAAAGGGCAGGGCTTCCTTGAGGAGTTGGGGGAGGACTATAAAAGGTCTTTAAATCCCCAGGAAATTTTCTGATGTATCGTAAGAACATTTCTTATAATAGTAACATTTTCTATAACAGTAAACAGCAGAGTAGCTCTCAAACTTGTTTTAGGAACTGCATGCATTATACACATTTGTTTTCTTGCTAAATTATTACAATTTTTAGTACTATCTTAATGTTTTGTGTAGAAATATTTTGAACAAAAGTTTTGTTATTCATAGTTTTACAATACTTTTAAGTGCTTTATATTACCACATGTGTCGGACCGTCCATAACGAGTGCAGGGACGCTGGCCCCCTAATCCTTGCTCCTGGCCCCTAATCTACATGCAGGGCGCCGGACGTTTTTTTTTCTGTTTTCTTTTTAACCACTTCAGCCCCGGAAGAATTTGCTGCTCAATGACCGGGCCATTTTTTGCAATTATGCGGTCGTGCGACGCTGTACCCAATCCTTTTTTTTTTTTTTTCAAAAATAGATTTCTTTTGGTGCTATTTGATCATCTCTGCGATTTAGAATTTTTTGCGCTATAAACAAAAAAAGAGCGAAAATTTTGAAAAAAACATAATATCTTGTACTTTTTGCTATAATAAATATCCCCATTTATTTATTTTTTTAAAAAGCAATTTTTTTCTCAGTTTAGGCCGATATGTATTCTACTACATATTTTTGGTAATAAAAATTGCAATAAGAGTATATTGATTGGTTTGCACAAAAGTTATAGCGTCTACAAAATAGGGGATAGAATTATACAATTTTTAATATATATATATATATATATATATATATATATATATATATATATTTAGTAAGGCGGTGATCTGCGATTTTTATCGGGACTGCGACATTATGGCGGACACTTTTGACACATTTTTGGGACCATTGGCATTTATACAGCGATCACTGATATAAAAATGCACTGATTACTGTAAAAATGTCACTGGCAGGGAAGGGGTTAACACTAGAGGGCGATCAAGGGGTTAATTGTGTTTCTAACTGTAGGGGGATGGGACTGTCCTAGAGGAAATGACAGATCGTGGTTCCTAGCTATTAGGTTCTCACGATCTGTCTTTCCTCACAGAACAGGTGTGTGTGTGTGTGTGTGTGTGTGTTTGTTTATATATATATATATACACACACACACACACACACACACACACATCCCTGTTCTGCCTCTCGTGCCTGTGATCGCTCGTGGCCAGCGGGCATGAGCATAGGCACCCCCGTAATGCAGCAGGCACGCATGCGCGCTTCTGGTGGCGCATGCGCCTGCTATCCTGCTTGAAAGGACCGACGTACACCTACGGTGGTTTGCGTACAATGACGTGGCTGGTCGGCAAGTGATTAAGCACATGATTAATGCTCTAACTGGATTCAAAAAAGGGTGGGCTTGGGGTGCAAAAAAAAATATTTAGCACCAGCCACCACTGATTTAACATGGTGAATGTTACAATCATTGTTCATGACTGTAAGCCATTTTGGCCTACAATCTTAATTGTTCTTTACCTCTATGCACCAATTGCCAAAAAATATACAGCTTCTTAGAAATATGCTGCTGTATACAATAAATTCAGAAAATGTACAGTAAATGAGGTTGTAATTGTCCTTTTTTTATAAATATTTATTAAGGACATCTAAAATGTTTTCAACATAACTCTAATTGTTATAAAAAGGCAGTCAGCATGCCATATATTATTTTGATAGAGCCAGCCCAAATTTCTTAATGTGATGTATAGGTATTTTTTCAAGAGCAGATCTAGTATTATTAAGAGTTATTTCATTTTTTTGTTATGGAATTAACATGTTACAATCAGTATTTTTTTTGTTTTCACAATATTGTTTGCCTCTACTTTCATATAAATGTTATTGAATCCAGCTCGCGTTCCATCATTTCTGTAAATTTTAAAGGCTTTCACACTGTCACCAATAAAGATTACAGAATAGTAACATTTTATTATGGTATTGCTTTATTTTTAAACAGCATTGTAGATTTGATGCAGAAGTGTCTTTGAGCTAAATAATACATCACTTTAGTATTTTTAAATTAACATTCATGACAATATTATTAAGAATTATGTGAGAATCACGAAGGCTGCCATTGCCAAATTCTCTTTTTGAGAATGCTAGCTCCCTGGCTTTTATGTGGACACTTTGGCTTCAACATTTATCAAGTCTTTGGGTTGGGGCAAATATAGAGAAAATGATCTCTGACACTTTTCTGACACTCACTTACAACATGCTTACATGGGGACTGGGACTCAAAACTAACAAACAATTGGGACTGGTGCAATAGTTAACAGCTCACACTTATTTACCATCTACATGAGGTTAGAAAAGACAGAAGCAAGCAGGATCTCACATAGAAGATCACATACCAGCAGTTCATTAGGTAATATAAATTGCTGCAAAGTCTGTAAGTATATAAATGTCCATGTCTCAGGGCAAGCCTCAGAAAGGAAGTCGCAGCAGTCTCCGGATGGCATGTAAAAGAGAAGGGCATACAGAGGTGCCTGTCAAGCTTGACAAAGGAGCTCACACTGACCGTCCATCGCCAGTGCCCTTTCTCAGAAACACATTGTGGCTTGTCCAGTGACGTCACCGCACTTGGAGGAACGCTCCAAGATCGTTCCAGCCTTCTTTCCTGGATCCCTCATCTAAATAGCTGGCTTCCGGACCCAGCAGAGCAGCAACACAGGACGATGGATTACATAATATGCTTTTTCTTATCTACTAAAATGTGAGTTGCTCTCCTATAGTGAAGTGTGAAATAAAGTCATTGTATCAGTCTGCACTTAGAGGTGCCTCTGTATGCTCTTCTCTTTTACTTAGCAGAACTAAGCCCATCAATTTAACAGTTTCAAAAAACAATTACATTCCATGTACATGATACATCTGATCTTCTCAAACAGTTGGATGATCTAGTCATCCCCCCAGATGCCCTCTTTGTTACAATTGACGTGGAGGCATTGTATTCTAGTATACCCTGTGAGTTAGGTCTCCAAATTACCAGAATGTTCTTGATGGAACAAAATTATAGGCAGTGGAAGTTTCAGTCGTTCGTTCTTCAACTTCTATCATTCATCCTTAAACATAATTGTTTTTCATTTCTCAGCTCCCACTACCTCCCAGGTACACGGCGTCACCCTTGGGCATTCACATTGGTGTGACAGGAGAGCCGCTTTACAGGCGCTATTTTTAGGCACCTGTAAAGCACCTCAGTGTGAAAGGGGTCTAAGGCAACTAGCATTTTCCTAAGGCAAAGACAGCATTTATACTTCTCACATGACAGTGTCCCTTTTTAGACAGAGGCACTAGTGTATGAACATTAACATAAGATTACAGTTTCTTTTTGTGCTATAGCAAAATACAACACCACTGTTAGCTTCATTTTTCCCCATGTATTGGTATGACTATAATTGACTTAAAAGTAAATCCCTTAGTGGCTACAGCGATGAAGCAGCTTGGAACATTTTATAGTATTAGCCATTTTTCTATTTCTATTGTCCAGTTAGAGACAATAAAACATCATTGAAGGCAAATTTTATTTTTTGCCCTGCATTGCAGTGTGTTAACGAATTTGCGTTTGTATTACATGTTAACATCTGTTGTGTTAATGCACTGCAGCACAAGCAGAAGGGCAAGTCTCAGTTATAAAATTCCAACTATTCTATGTCACTATGTTATTATGTGACATATTTCCACTTTATTAAATCGTAGGACACTCATATTTTTGTTTGCTTACCTATTCATATAGTATTTTATTACCTTTTTAATACTTGTTTTGTGTAAGTATAATACAATATACTGTATGTGCAGAATATAAAACCTTTTTTTCTCTGCAGAATATATACCGTACATTTTTAAGTAAGTAAAATACCACACATGGTTCACTTCCAAACATCTAACTTGTTTGTTTTGTTGTGCATATTTATTTATATCCTATAGTTTAACATACTTTTTTTTTTTTTTTTTAATAATTACTTTAATCAAATAAATTAGTTTGCAGGTCCCTCTGCTGATGATCAAAACAATGTTTGCATTACAGAAAAAGATAAAGCATTCATTGCTAAATTTAATTTGTGCGCCAGAACAAGCATGGAAGTCATAAGAGAGATGAAGGTGGGCTGGAAGATAATGATAAATTGTTTAATTAACTTTAAACAAAGAAGTAATAGCAATTAGTTCTAGCTTAACAAGTCAGCAATTGTAAACTTAATTATACCAAGTAATAACAATATTTGTCATATTGCCATCAAGTGAGTTGAGAACATTTTTAAGAATTCCCTCCATATTACACTCCTAAAAAAATATTTATTGAAAAAAGCATAGGTGTTAAAACTCATACAGCAACTACAAGAGTTACAGGACCCAAAGCTGGTGTTACATAAATAAATACATAGGCATGCCATAAAATAATAACAATGGAGTCAGTTTTCCAAAATAGTAGAGAATATTCACTTTGCAAAGTGATTTTTTTTTTTCACCTTTAGTGATTGAGATGAAGCTAATGAAAATTGACTAATCATGTACAAGAACATTTAACATCGGATTGTTTGCTTGGACATGCTTGTATGGTTCCAGTCAGCACAGCTTAACTTTATTCAATCAGCAAATTAAAAAATCTTTGTGACCATAATTGCAATGGTGGGGAATGCTTTGAAAATTTATTTTCACTTAGCTTCACCTCATTTTCTAGGAAAAGTGAAAATTCACATTGTCTTTAGTAAATCAAACTCACTGTGTTAGTTCCCCTTAGCCCTAGAAAAGTAACCAAATAAGTGTGCTACCACATAAATATCAACTATAAGGCTGGGCGCAGACCTCCGTGCGGAGCAGCTCACAGCAGGGGTCCCTGTTCACCGTTTCAGGTCCGATTTCAGTCCAAATTTTGGGCTGAATTTGAACCTGAAAGCTGTCCCGGAGCTGTGTGAACTGTCTCCATTGAGAGCCGGTAACAGTCTCCTGTCATGCGAATTGGGCATTGGGAAATTGGGAAACCCGCATCCGTTTTGCAATAGTGTGAACCCAGCCTTTGGGTTGAATTTAGAAGAGTTTAGCCTAACATTAATTATGGCACCTTCATAAAACCCTTCTCAAGATCATGTTTGCATTGTATGCTTACGTCACCGGATAGGGAACTTCCTTCGCAGTGTATTAAATGAATAGACCCGCCCCTTCTAAAGTTCCCCATCAGGTCCGCTCAGCCAATGACGTAGGTGTAAGGCTAAGCGGACCAGATGCGGAACGTGAGAAAGGGCGGGTCTATTCATTTATTACACTGCGGAGTAAGTTCCCCATCAGGTCCGCTCAGCCAATGACGTAGGCGGGGTCTGACATACGAGGGGGCGGACCTGATGGGGAACTTCCTCCGCAGTGTAATGAATTGACCCGCCCCTTCTCACGTTCCGCATCTGGTCCTCTTAGCCTTACACCTACATCATTGGCTGAGCAAACCTGATGGGGAACTTTAGAAGGGGCGGGTCTATTCATTTATTACACTGCGGAGGAAGGTCCGCTCAGGCTCAGCCAAAGACGTTTCGTGTGGACAGCGCTGGACATCGGATCACCGCAGGACACTGGATTTCATCGCTGGAATGTTTTTTTTTTTTTAATAAAGGACTTTCCCAACGGTGTCTTTTTTTTTTTTTTTTTACAATTTTGTTACACTTTCTTTGTGAAATGGTTGGGGTACAATGTACCCCATTAAAAATTCACATAGGGGGCGGGATCTGGGGGTCCCCTTTGTTAAAGGGGTCTTCCAGATTCCGATAAGCCCCCTGCCCACAGACCCCACAACCACTGGGCAAGGGTTGTGGGGATGAGGCCCTTGTCCCCATCAACATATTTTTTTTTTTTTATTTGCAGCAGGGTTCCCCTTAACCACTTAAGGACCGGGCCAATACCGACCATAATGACCAGAGGTGATTTCACAATTTGGCACTGCGCTGCTTTAACTGGAATATGTGCGGACATGCAATGTTGTACCCAAATTAAATTTGCGTCCTTTTCTTCCCACAAATTGTCTTTTAATGGTATTTGATTGCCTCTGCGATTTTTTTTTTTTTTCTTTTTTGCGATCTAAACGGAAAAAGACCGAACATTTTGAAAAAAAAACATATTTTCTACTTTTTGTTATAGGGAAAAATCGAATAAACTAAATTTTAGTCATACATTTAGGACAAAATGTATTCAGCCACATGTCTTTAGTAAAAAAAAAAATGTCAATAAGCGTATATTTATTGGTTTGCGCAAAAGTTATAGCGTCTACAAACTAGGGTACATTTTCTGGAATTTACACAGCTTTTAATTTATGATTGCCTATCTCATTTCTTGAGGTGCTAAAATGGCAGGGCAGTACAAAACCCCCTAAATGACCCCATTTTGAAAAGTATACACCCCAAGGAAGTTGCTGAGAGGCATGTTGAGCCCATTGAATATTTTTTTTTTTTGTCCCAAGTGATTGAATAATGACAAAAAAAATAAAAAAATTACAAAAAGTTGTCACTAAATGATATATTGCTCACACATGCCATGGTTATATGTGGAATTGCACCCCAAATGACCCCATTTTGAAAAGTAGATACCCCAAACTATTTACTGAGAGGCATGTTGAGTCCATGGAATATTTTTATATTTTGCCACAAGTTGCGGGAATATAACAAACATTTTTTTTTTTTGCACAAAGTTGTCACTAAATGATATATTGCTCACACATGCCGTGGGCATATGTGAAATTACACCCCAAAATACATTCTGCTGCTTCTCCTGAGTACGGGGATACCACATGTGTGGGAATTTTTGGGAGCCTAGCCGCGTACGGGACCCCAAAAACCAAGCACCGTCTTCAAGATTTCTAAGGGCATAAATTTTTGATTTCACTCCTCACTACCTATCACAGTTTTGAAGGCCATAAAATGCCAAGATGGCACAAAACCCCCCCAAATGACCCCATTTTGGAAAGTAGACACCCCAAGCTATTTGCTGAGAGGCATGTTGAGCCCATTGAATATTTTATATTTTGCGACAAGTTGCGGGAATATAACAAACTTTTTTTTTTTTTTTTTTGCACAAAGTTGTCACTAAATTATATATTGCTCAAAAAAAAGTGTCAGAAAGGGCTTTGTCTTCAAGTGGTTAGAAGAGTGGATGATGTGTGACATAAGCTTCCTAATGTTGTGCATAAAATGCCAGGACAGTTCAAAACCCCCCCCCCCAAATGACCCCATTTTGGAAAGTAGACACCCCAAGATATTTGCTGAGAGGCATGTTGAGCCCATTGAATATTTTTTTTTTGTCCCAAGTGATTGAATAATGACAAAAAGAAAAAAAAATGTACAAAAAGTTGTCACTAAATGATATATTGCTCACACATGCCATGGTTATATGTGGAATTACACCCCAAAATACATTTTGCTGCTTCTCCTGAATATGGGGATACCACATGTGTGGGACTTTTTGGGAGCCTAGCCACGTACAGGACCCCGAAAACCAAGCACCGCCTTCAGGATTTCTAAGGGTGTACATTTTTGATTTCACTCCTCACTACCCATCACAGTTTTGAAGGCCATAAAATGCCAAGATAGCACAAAACCCCCCCAAATGGCCCTATTTTGGAAAGTAGACACCCAAATCTATTTGCTGAGCGGTATGGTGAGTATTTTACAGCTCTCATTTGTTTTTGAAAATGAAGAAAGAAAATAATTTTTTATTTATTTTTTCAATTTTCAAAACTTTGTGACAAAAAGCGAGATCTGCAAAATACTCACCATACCTCTCAGCAAATAGCTTGGGGTGTTTACTTTCCAAAATGGGGTCATTTGGGGGGTTTTGTGCCATCTGGGCATTCCATGGCCTCCAAAACTGTGATAGGCAGTGAGGAGTGAAATCAAAAATTTACACCCTTCGAAAACCAAGCACCGCCTTCAGGCTTTCTGGGTCCTGTACGCGGCTAGGCTCCCAAAAAGTCCCACACATGTGGTATCCCCATACTCAGGAGAAGCAACAGAATGTATTTTGGGGTGCATTGTAAAAACAGTCTAGAGGCTAATTAGCCGCTATAATTGCTTTTACATGAAAGCCGACCGCTGGCTGAAAATAATGATACCAAGATGATACCTAAAACCGCTGGCATCATTCTGGTATAACCATTCAAAGTCCAGCAACATACCAGTATGTTGCTGGTCCTTGTTGAACATGTATTGTAATCTTCTTTTTTTTTTCATGCAGCCTGTTGGCTGCATGAAAAAAAGAGATTGTTTGGTGGGTATGCCCACCATTAGAATACCTCCCTTCATCCACCCACTTCTAATAATGGGCATACATGCACCATTTATATATGCCGAAGCATGGGGGCATCCTCCCGCAAAAAAGTTATGCCGCGTACACACGGTCGGACTTTTCCACGGGCAAGCCTCCGTCGGAATTTCGACCGTATGTACGCGGCATTAAGAGCAAAATCGCTCCTCCGCCCCTGTTGCCCCCATGCTTCGGCATATATGCTCTTTTTTTTTATTTTACTGTGGTGGTGAAATCACCTCCTACAGCGTTGGAGTCACGGCTTTATGTATCGTGGGAGCAAACGCTGTTGCTGTCAAGATAAATAAATCCGCGCTGCAACTGAATGGCGTACCTGAAAACAAAAAGTTACATACCTGAAAAGCAAGCATGATAAAACATTGTAGAATAGAATACAGTAAAAAAGAGCAGAACAATAGCGAGAAAATAGAGAGAGAGAACGATAAAACAACAACTATTTTTTTTTATTTTATTTTATATATTTTTTGTGTTTTACACTTTTTTTTTTTTTTTTTACTCATCTGTAACGGTTCGGGTCTCTTAAAATGTGATGGCATCTTGGGAGACCCTGTGTAAGTGTGTCCTGTTCTGTGCAATGCTGTACCCTACGCTAAAACTTCACTTTTGTGTGGTAGCGTTCAAAACATTTACCAATGCACAGACCAGGATTGTCAGGACAGAGTGGACAAAAATAACGGGTGTCACGCCTAAATCCGCGCATGCTACAGACATGACATCTTTTTTGGGGGGCTCGTTGGGTAGGGGTACTCTCGAGGACATACGGATAATGCCTCTCATGCAGCCGGCTTACTGCATTTGGTAGGGGATGGTGAGGTGCAGAACCGCCTGGATACAGGAGTTCTGTGACTCTCATCCTGGAATTTTAGGAGAGATAAAGTCCCGCCTGAAGCTCTGTATAGCACATGAGCGTTCAGCAAAGCCAATTGAAATAAGGATAGAGACACTTTTTTGTACCAGCGTCTCGCCTTGCGGGCAATGTGATACGGCGCCAACTTCTGGTCATTGAGTTCCACCCCTCCCATATTTTGGTTATATTCGTGGACACAGAGGGGTTTCTCCACAAGACCAGTCGCCGTACGAATTTGGACTGTCGTGTCTGCGAGAAGGGAGGTAAGAAAGAAAACATTCTTCTTATCCCTCCACTTCACAGCGAGCAAATTATTACACTTCAAGCAGGCTCTCTCCCCCAGCCTAAGACGGGAATCTACAAGCCCCTGGGGAAAGCCCCGGCGATTAGGTCGCACGGTGCCACATGCTCCAATCTGATGATCAAAAAAGTGGCACGCTCGTGTAATAATTGTCTACATACAAGTGGTACCCCTTTCCGAATAAGGGTGACACCAAGTTCCACACTATCTTACCAGCGCTCCATATGTAATCCGGGCAGTTGACCGGCTCAACCTGACTATCTTTTCCCTCCATAAACCGTAAAGCTCCATACATAGCCTGTTGCCCTGTCACAGAACTTATAGAGCTTGACCCCGTATCTGGCACGCTTGCTGGGAAGGTACTGTTTGAAAGACAAGCAGCCAGAAAATTTAATCAGGGACTCCTCAACGCAGACAACTTGATCAGGAATAAACAACGCTGCAAAACGTTTGTTGAAGTGGTTTATGAGGGGCCGAACTTTGTAGAGTCGGTAATATTTAGGGTCTCCAAGTGGACGACAAAGTTCATTGTCGTTGAAGTGCATGAACCGCAAAATCTGCTCGTAACGTTTCCTGGGCATGGAGGCAGAGAACACGGGCATGTGGTCAATTGGGTGCGGTGACCAATAAGCACGTATTGACGAAGATTTATGTGTGCCCATGTTGAGGGAAAGGCCCAGAAAGGTCTTAAATTCGGAAACTGTAATTGGTCTCCAATCTCTGGCAATGGAAGGCAACTGGGGATTAGTGACGATGAATTGACCAGCATATAAATTACTCTGGTCCACAATAGATCTATAGAGATCTTCCGTGAAAAACAGCGAATAAAAATCAAGTGGCATAAAATCAGCTATTTCCACCTGAATACCGGGTTGGGCAGTGAATGAGGGAAGTATGGGTGCTGCAGAAGTGGTGGGGACCCAATCAAGATAGGCAAATTCTGCAGGAAGGGCACTATGGGCACGACGGGCCTGCCTTTGTCTATTTCTTCTTGGTGGCAGCGGGACACTACTTGTGCTTGCCACCTCGCCAGCTTGAACTGCACTTATGGGACTCGCCACGTCACCACATGATACTGCAGTGCTGGATGTACGCCCAGGCTGTACTAGGCCGCTGGTGCTTGCCAGTTCACCAGAAGGAATAGCGGTGCTAGTACTACTCTGCTCCATATTACGAGAGAACTGCGGTTCTTGCTCCTCAACAACCTCAGAAGATCGGCATCGGGTGCGCCTGACCTTAGCAGGGACCTCATCATCTTCGTCGCCTGGGCTATCTGACATGGAGCCGCTGTCTTCTACGGGAATATATTCTGAGCCTGAATCTGACAGATCCGTGACCTCTTCACTATCTGTCATGCTCAGAATCTCGTAGGCCTCTTTACTAGTGTACCTCGATTTGCCATTTTGAGCTCTAAATTTAGGGGTACACTAGTAAGATTCACAGGAAAAAAAGCACCTGACTGTCGTCGGCAAATATATCAAACGCTACAAAAAAAACTGTTAGCGATCGCAGGGATCAGGCCTGACTCTGCGAACGCTGCAGTTATGTGTGTTGTGTTTGGTAAGTTACAGTGATTAATCGATACTGCACTTGGGTGGGATGGGCGGAGGGGCTAAACGCAGGTGCTAGCAGGTATCTGGGCTGATCCCGCTAACACTGGGTTTTTGGGAACCCTAAACCACTGGGGACGGTAGTATAGATCTGATCAGATCAGATATTGATCTGTTCAGATACTATACCACTAAGGGAGGTGTATGCTTTGCGCGTGGGTGTTAGCGTTACTGGCACTAACCTAACACTGCCTGGGGCGACGCAGACCCTCTCTGGCGCTAAAACCTAATTGATATCACCCGCCGAGCGATCAGGGGGTTAAACCTTTATTGGGTTATATATGGCGGGTGCCCTGATGCTATTTAAAAACTAACCAACCAGCGTCACGCGTAACACTTATACAGGGTTAACTAGGGGCAATCCGGGGGTTAAAAACTTTATTAGGTAATATATGGGGGTACCTGGCGCTATATAAAAACCTGACGGGTAACTTAAATAACTAACTGGCTAACCAGTGTCACCAGTGACACTTATAAAGTGATAACTGGTGAAAGGGTTAACTCTAGGGGCGATAAAGGGGTTAAACCTTTATTATATAATATATGGGGGTACCTAATGCTATAAAAACCTGCGGCGAACCTAAAAAAAATAACTTGCTACCTAGGGGCACCACCGACACTAATACAGCGATCGGAAAAACGATCGCTTAGTGACGCTGGCGATAGGGGATGAAAGGTTTACCTGGGGGGCAATCGAGGGGTTAAACCTTTATTAGGGGGGGGTTAGGGGGCTACCCTGGACCTAAAGAGGCCTAAACCTAACTGCCCTGCAACTTTTTACTGTCACAGATGACACTAAATGCAGCGATCAGTAAATAAATGATCACAGCAATCAGTGACACTGTGACTGGGGGCTGGGGGGTGACCTGGGGGGTGACTGGGGGGTTAAATGTGTGCCTATGTGTACCTAGGTGTCAGTGGGCTGTTGGTGCACTAACCTGTGTCTTCTCTCCTCGGCGCTGCGGACGAAAAGACCGCCACGAGGAGAGATGACATCACTTCCTCTGCCTGTGTTTACATTTACACAGCAGAGGAAGCATATCATTCGCTGGGAGCGATCGCGAGGGGGTGGCCAGAAACGAATGTCCGCTCCCTCATCACGGATCGCTCCCGAACGGATAACCGCCGCTCTCTGTTCGCAGGTTCTGGTGCGAACCGAACAGGGGGGTGTTCGGCTCATCCCTACTGTAGTGTAGTGAGACCGTGTCAGTAATCTTGACATTAGTGTATAGCTAGAGTAGGGACAGTTCAGATAGCGTCAGTGTAGTGACGGTTGAACACCGTCTATTTGATTGCGTTACTGCCAGTTTAACGCCATATGGTTTTGCGTGCGTTACTGCCAGTTTAACATCATATCGTTTTGCGTGCGTTACTGACAGTTTAACGCCATATAGTTCTGTGTGTGTTACTGCCAGTTTGGCGCATTATATTGGAGTATATTATATTTGTATCCATGGAGTGTGTCTGTGTAGTGTGAGTACTCAAATTAAAGGACACCAAACACCTCTTTACTTGGATTAAAGTGCATCCATGTACAGATTTCAAGTTCTCCTTTACATTTGCTTATACGCACCACCCCCTCCCTCCAAATAATGTCTGGGAGGACCACAAAGAGAGGCAGACGTTCCCTTGGCACTGTAAGGGGGTCAGCAACAAATGTGTCCACAGGCAAAGGTGGACGTGGTGGTCAGTCCTCAGGCTGGGCATAATTTCCTCTGTTTAGTAAGTTTGCCCATGCTATCCAGCCACAGCATGCAGAGGAGGTGGTGGACTGGTTTACTAAACCTTCCTCATCCTCCTCATCCTCTGTCCCACAAGCAGAGACAAGTGTGCAGTCCCCTGCAGTTGCCAGAGTGGATAAACCTGCCTCCTTGTCCACATCTATTCCTGCCATAGCCCTAACATCAGCCATTGAGGAGTCAGCTGAGTTATTTGACCACAGCGTCAGACACTTGCTCCTTGATGACGCCCAGCCATTACTTGATTCAGATGCTGGTTCTGAGGTTGAGGATGACAGGAACATGAGCCTAGAGAGAGGGAGGAACACTGGTAGACAAATTGGCATTTATGTTCAAAAACTAAAGCAAAAAACTGCGCTAAACTTAACAATAAAATGACAGCAGCACCTGTGATATGTGATAACATACAGAACAGTCAAAATAGAAAAAAACAAGTGCGCTATAATGTGAATAGTGACTGGTAATAAAATCAGTAACAAAGGTCCACAGATATACTGATAAATAAAAGTCCAATTAGGATGACTGGTGATAAAGTTAATATATAATATGTGTCAGTCCCATCAAAACCAAAAATGAAGGGAAGCCGCGAAGAGGTGAACTGAAGTAAACGGAAGAATTAGTGCATGCAACACCCGTGTCCACCACCAACCGTACAAACTGCTTACCAGAGGTAAGAAACAAATGAGCCCATTCGCAATCCCAGGAAATGATCCAAAGAAATCCAATCGCCGGTTCGACCGCAGTGGATGTATCAGAAGTTTCCCAAAAAGACAGAGGAGGCTCGATAGTGCATTACCCAATATCACATTTATTATAAAAAACGGGTATAAAAATACTTACAGAATAATGAAGTAATTAAGACAAAACAACCGGCCGGTCCGCCGTACCTGTCCCGTGATGATGTCGTCAGCACGCACACCTCCCGACGTACGTTTCGTGTTCATACACGTCGTCATGGGGATCGGGTGACGTGCTGACGCATCACAAGATATAGCAAGAGAAAGAGCCAAGCCTCGCTATGAGCGGCCTATGAAGACATAGCAATTTAACCAAGCCTCCACTTCGCTGCATAGACCCGGCCCGGAACCATCATACAAGCCAAGCCTCACTATGAGTTACAGGCAACGGCATGTAGAATGGACAAATGAAACCCTAATTATATAAAAAGTGGCGTTTGGGAACCTGCCACTGAGGAACCGCACATTGCACAAACTCACGGAAGGGGGCCGAGGCTACCAACTGAAAAGGCAGCAGTTGAAGTGCTAGCAATTTAGCCAAGCTAGCATTCAACCGCTGGGCATGTGGATGGCTGGGAGCTAACTTCTTTCGGCGGTGCAGCAGCTGGGGCAAGGAAATTTGCCTGGTACAATCGGACGTCGGTGTAGCGATAGCAGATTGCCCGCAAGTACTTGGCTGTGACACACCTAATTCTACAGCTTCATTCCTCTTAGTGCAGGTTTCAGAGAGGACTGAAGGTATAGTGGGGTTGGAGATCCCAGCTAATGAGGAGCAAGGAGAGGTCCGCCTTGTTCTTTGGTGTGGGTCTTTTAGGTGTGCTTGCCAACGGACTGCATGGCAGGTCGACATATGTCTGGTCAAGCACGTGGTGCCCAAGCGGCTGATCTTTTGGCCACGCGAGATACGCTTTAGACATATGTTGCAAATGGCAACAGTGCGATCTGCTGCACAACTCTGAAAAAAGGCCCACACCAAAGAACTTTTGGAATAACGTGCAGAGACAGCAGCGCTGTAAGGAAAGGTTCCATCCGCTGGTAATATTTATCATCTGGCGTGCAGTAGTGAGGTCCACCAGCAAGTGTCTCCTGGCAGTTTTGAACTGTCAGGGGAACTTCTCTCTGCTGGTGTTATGTCATCCTTGGGCCGCAGTACCGGCGTCCACCAGCGGATGGATCCTGGCAGTGTGGTGCAGATGTTACTTCCTGCAATCAGGGGTCACCTGAGCCTGTTAGCAGGTATAATATAAATACCCGGCAAGTGCACACACACACTGCCCTGGTATCGTCCTTGTGCCCTGATCTGTACCTGCTGCCTGTTTACCTGAACCTGCTACCTGAGTTCCTGATCCTGTCTCCCTGTCCTGACCCATCCATCCATCCTCTCCCTGTCCTGTGTTCCTTGCCCCATCTGCTGATCTCCCTGTGTATGACCTTGGCCTGGCTAACATTTATGTTTCTGGAATATCCCTTTGTCCATCTGCCTACCTGCTGTGTATGACCCTGGCCTGGCTATTGTTTATGATTCTGGCATTTCCCATTTATTGCACATATCTGTCTGTTGTTATTTGTGGATCTCTGTCTGTTGATTGGTTTGTTGCACTGTATCGTATTGGAGGTGGTTATACTTATATTATTCACTCACCTAAATCTTTATATTTTTACTTATATGTGTTTTGGTGTTCCTCTGTTGCTAGCCACACAGTTCTGGTCACCTCTGGTACATGACAAGCGCCCTGTACATGCGGAGCTCTGCGATGTGATGCAGTCGGTGTGCTGCCCTTAAGCTGGTCCCTGGAGGGCATCCTGCCTCGTTGATTTGCCTCCTCCTCCTCTCTCCTATCAGGCACCCACGTGGAGTCAGTGACCTCATCCCCTCCCTCCTCATCACTGGAGCCAATCTGGCAGTATGCTTCAGCTGGGGGAACATGACTGTCAGCTGACCTTGTTGGGCACCCCCTCTCTCTGGGCTCATGTTACTACCCCCTCTCTCTGAGCTCACGTTACTGCCTTCCTCCAGCTGGGTTCCATCATCGGAGCCTTCAAAACGCTGGGCATCCTCCTGGAGCATGTACCCAATACTGTGGTCAAACAGTTCGGGGGACTCCTCAGGAGGACATGGTGGGGCTAGGGAAGGAGTGACTGATGCCATTGAGCCGAGGGAAGAGGCCGCTTTGGCAGCTGCTTTGCCAGACAAAGTACCCTGAGCCTGGGTGAGAGAGAATGAGGAGGAGGAGGACGGCCTGGTCATCCACTCTACCAAGTCTTCGGCATGTTGCGGCTCAACATGGCCAGCTGCCGAAAAGAAGGAGAAGCGTTTCCCACGGCCACGTGCTGATGAGGATGCACCATGTCCATGACCAGCAGCACTATTGCCTCTAGACACAGAGCCTGCTTGCCCTCTTTTATTGCCTCGTCACTGTCTGCCTCTCATTGTTTGCCTTTCAGATACTAATGGCCAGCTGTGGTGTTAGTATGGAAAAAGCAGCAATTGTTTTCAGTTAGTTTTAGCTGAAAACTGTGCAGAGGACACAGTACACTGAAAATACTTGCAGCTCTCTGCTTGTGGTTTTATTATGAGAACACCACTATAATAGTCACTAACTGTATTCAGGTGAGCTTTAGGTGAATGCTATGCAAAGCACACAGTAGTACACTAAGTGAAACACTGACTGTCTGCAGCTAGCACAATCACCGGCCTGCCTGTCACAGTATAGAGCCTAACGAGAACGGATCTAGCTAAACTCAATACAGTGTATAAATATATATACAACACCTAGGATGCATATATATCCTCTACAAACTGTAACAGCAGCTAACTGACTAGCCTGCCTGCTCTATCTAACTCAATATAAATGACAATGTCTCTCTCTGTAACTCTCTCTTTCACAAATGCCAACACACTACACAAGGCCGACTTCCAGGCGGCCTTATATAGTGTGGGGCGTGTACCTACTCCTCTGAGCCATGATTGGCCAAAGCCATCCTGGCTTTGGCCAATTACGGCTCTCTGTACAGACGGCGCTGTGATTGGCCAAGCATGCGGGTCATAGTGCATGCTTGACCAATCATCAGCCTGCAATGCACTGCGATGCCGCAGTGAATTATGGGCCGTGACGCGCCACTCAAATTTGGCGCGAACAAACCATAACGTTCCATCTTCATCGAACGATCGAACAGCCGATGTTCGAGTCGAACGTGTGTTCGACTCGAACACGAAGCTCATCCCTAGTCCTCAATTTGGTGGTGCAGTGTTTCCTAAGTACGTACCCAGGGTTGCAAGATGTAGTAAAGCAGACCAGAAGAGTCTGTAGCCATTTCAGGCGGTCATACACAGACAGTGCTCGGTTGGCTGAAATTCAGCGGGAATTCCACCTGCCCGTAAACCGCCTGATTTGTGACATGCCCACCAGTTGGAACTCAACTTTGGGAATGCTAAAGCGGCTATACATGCAGCAGAGGGCCGTCAACGAGTACTTGTGTCAGTATGGCACAACGACAGGCTCAGGCCTCCTCTGCTTTTTTTCCCCACGCCAATGGCTGATCATTAAGGATGCATGCACTGTATTGTCACCATTTGAGGAGGCCACAAGGATGGTGAGCAGTGACAGTGCATGCATCGGTGACAAAATCCCTGTTGTGTTCCTGCTGGAGCACACTCTGCGTGGCATTATGGACAGGGCACTGGAGGCAGAGCAGCAGGAGGAAGAGGAGGACTTCCTTTCCTCTCAAGGCCCACTTTATCCAGAGACCATCATTCCTATGTCACAGAACACACAGGAGGAGAGAGGGGAGGAGGATGAGGAGGAGGATTCTGGCACTTTCATAGGCTTTGAAGAAGAGGAAGACATGCATCAATCTGTAAGCGATGGCTTTCCAACCCCAGGACCCTTGGGAGTAGTACGTTGAAGTTCCAGATGCTGTCATCCTGAGTAGGCCCGTTGCAACAGGACAGGCAAACCAAACAATTGCTTCCTTCCTCCTGCAGTCCGGCCGGGTACCGCGCGCTACAGGAGATTCAGTTTCCTGTTCCCGGCCGGATTGACAGGAAGTTCACACACTGAGTGCTCACTTCCTTTCAGTCCGGCCGGCCAGGAACAGCAAACTGAATCTCCTGCCGCACGGTACGTGGTAGGGAGGGGGGGGGGGAAAGAACAGGGGGGGTAAGGGAGGGAGGCAGTCATCAAGACCTGTTGCTCACAGCTTGATTAGACACCGTTGGATTTCCTTTGCATATTGCACTTTTTGGACTTATTTAATGGATTGTATTAATATATGCTGGCACTAGATATATATACAGCATTTGCCACTGTGTTCACACGGATTACATTGCACTTTGCACCAGGATTTGCTGCTTTATTGTTGCCCATGCATTTTTTTTTAGTTCATGTGACACATAGCATTCTTTGAACTTTGCACTTATCGTTTGATTCTTTGCACAATTTATTCGTTATTCGCACCAGATGGGGTAAATCTGTGATGGTTATACACAGTGCACATTTATTTATATATATTTTCTATGCACGTTGCACTATATATTTTTTACAGTATTTTTAGCATGCCATGCACTGTTTTTTATTCTATTTTTTTATTCCATTTATTAGAAGTATACTTTAGCATGTTATGCACTGTTTTATACTTTTATACCAGGAGTGTACTGTGATATTAATTTATTTGAGCTTTTGACATTTTAACCATTAGGAGTAGTGTAACCTCTACGTTAGGAGTGCTATCTCCTTTTTCCTTTAATTAGCCTATTGACACTATACCCCTCATGGACAGGGTCAGCGCAGCACCACCCCCACTTTTAACCAATAATTTTTAGGGTATGGTTTGACCCTTTTTTCGGTGTCTGCAGCAGTTCCACCATCTAATTTGCATTTACACTTGGTAGCACAGGAATAATATTACACTAGTCATCAAGACACATTTAGTATGAAAAATATGGTAGCTTGGTGACCATAACCTACCCGGATGATATGTATCATAAACAAAACAATTACCATAGCTTTCTTTCCATTTTCTTTCTTTACCATCCCATTTCCATCTTATTGCTTCTTTTTTGAATAAGGTAATATTTATTAAAGCTTTTTGCAAAAATGTACAAAGCAGAGAAAAGACTCTACAGTAGAGTCTACTGTAGAGTCTTTTCTCTGCTTTTGTACATTTTTGTGATTGGCCGGAGCGGCGAAAACGTCACTTCGCGCATGCGCGTGGGAGCCGTCAAAGCCGGATTTGTGAATGGGGATTCTGACTGAATGCATCATTGTCTACGGTGCGCATGCGCCGTAGACATCGGTGTATGTCTTTTTTTTTTTTGCAAATACCTCCTAAACCGTGTAGGTTTAGGAGATATTTCTTGCTCCTACAGGTAAGTCTTAATCTAGGCTTACCTGTAGGTGCAAGTTGCATAAGTGGGTTTACAACCACTTTAATAATGGTACAATCCTGTAAAAATTAAAGCGGAGGTTCCGTGGTGCCTCGTTTTTTTTGTTGCATCTAATGGGGTTACAGATACCACGTTAGTACTCACTTGTGCGATTAGAACCATCCCCGTCTATTTCAATTGTAAATAATAACTTTTAAAAATCGATCCTGGTCTTTTCCATTTTGCTTGTGAGCATTGTGAAGCCCACAAGCAGGGATGCGGTGAATGCGGTGAAATACCGCGAGATTACGATGGTTGGCGTTCCGCATTGTTTCCTTGGGAATCATTACACTGTGCTCCCAGGAGACATTGCGGACACCTCCCAGAAAACAACGGGGCGTCGGGGAAAGAAACAGATATGCCCACTCCGGCGGGAGGAATACCTGGAAGTCCACATTAAAAACGTCTGATTCATGGTAAGTACAACCGCAAGAAAAAAATCACTAGCCATATGTATAAGTATCTGCTACCAAGATCAGGATAAGCTAAGCTAAATAAGCTATTTAGGGTGAACCTCCGCTTTAAGTTACTTTTAAACTATTAAGCATATGAGGGTATAAGATAGGAAGCAAGATGGAGGGTCAGAAAATAAAGAGATTTGCAAAATTTTCTTACACACAAAATATGGCGCGCAGAGCATCGTGGTGAACAGTGGACATGTCTTATATTGCTCTAAATATTGTCTTAAAGGGGGTGTTGGTAAAGAGAGTCTAAGATGACTTGTATAGTGCAGAATGTGGTAATGTTAAATAGGGAATGCAGAGTGTATGGTGGTGAGTGGTATGTACAGGAGAGGAGTGCAGAGTTTATGGTGGGGGGGGGGGAATATGTACAGGAGAGGAGTGCGGAGTGTATGGCGGGGGGTATTTAGTGGAGAGAGGAGGAAGAGGAGTTCAATACCACCTCCTGATAGTCTGTCAGCCACTGCTATATCACCTTGGTGGTGGGGCACTCCGAAGGATGTAAGGGGGCACTCTGGAGGAAGTAAAGGGGCACTCTGGAGGCACGAAGGGGGCACCTTGGAGGTTGTAAGGGAGTATGTAAGGGGGCACTCTGGCGGTACTAACTTAGTCAGAGCCCCCTTACATCCTCCGAGGTGCACCCTTAGTGCCCCCTTACATCCTCTGGAGTGCCCCCTTACATCCTCTGAAGTGCCCCCTTACATCCTCTGGAGTGCCCCCTTACATCCTCCTCCAGAGTGCCCCCCTTACATCCTCCTCCAGAGTGCCCCCCTTACATCCTCCTCCAGAGTGCCCCCCTTACATCCTCCTCCAGAGTGCCCCCCTTACATCCTCCTCCAGAGTGCCCCCTTACATCCTCCTCCAGAGTGCCCCCTTACATCCACCTCCAGAGTTCCCCCATGTTAGGAAAAGCAGAGCACACCATGGCTGCCCTATTCCACTACTGCTTGCTCTCTCCCTGCCACAGCCCTGACATAAGCCCGGTCCAGCCTGTGGTGTATGTCCCCATGTTATCTGTACCTGAATTAATGCAGTTCCTCTGGGGGATGCTGCACCCACTGCTGCTCAGTTCAGGGTGGCCGGCGGTGAGGTCTTCTCCCACTCCCTCCTGGGCTGTTTTTTCTAGCCAGCCTCGTGCTGCTCACCGGGGCCGCCGTTTTCTGTTTCAGGATGCTGCTGCTGCTGTCAGCGCCGGGTTTAGCTCCGCTTTCGCTGCCCTGCACCCTGCCGCCACTAGACAAGTGGGACTGTCCCTCTCTAGATTTATAGCATGACGGGGGTGGTGGCAGGGCTCAGCTCAAAGGGCAGCTGCTTTGGGCCCCAGCAGCACTAGCGCGGAGGAGGAAATCCTCCTCCGCATTCAACGCTGGGCAGGGAGGGAGTCACGGCTGTGATGGCACTGGTTGCCAGGCGGCTATAGCAACCAGTGATCAGGAGTACAGTCAGTTGGAGGCGGAACCAGAGCTATGGCGGCTCGGTCCGCCCCTGTCCCATGAATTCCTGAATGTTCCCAGTGTCAGGCCTCGTACACACGGCCGATTTTCTCGGCAAGAAACTTGCTGGCAGAGAGGTCTTGCCGAGTAAATCGGTCGTGTGTACGCGGCTATCGGGTTTCTCGTCGAGAAAACCGACAAGAAACCTTGACGAGAAAATAGAGAACCTGCTCTCTATTTTCTCGTCGAGATTCTCCTCGGCATGTTTCTCAACGAGAAAAGTGAGTGTGTGTACACTTACCTGTCCTCCCGGAAGGCCGCGCATGTTCGAAATGAATTCGACGCATGCGCGGTAGCTTCCTAGGCATACGTAGGGTATACCAAGATGGCGGCGACGGCATCGAATGTGACGAGCGCATGCTCGTCGTAGTCGATGACGTCACCGCGTACGCTCCATTCAAAGAACCGCGGGTTCTTTGAAACGAGCGTGTGTACACTCGGCCGGGACAAGTTTCTTGTCCAAGAATCTCGTCGAAAAAAACAACATTTTTTTTCAACGAGAATCTCGGCCGTGTGTACGAGGGCTCAGTTTCATTCCGGGACACTGTATTGTCCCGGAATGTAGGTGCCCAGGACCAAATATGTCAATTACGGGATAATCCCGGGCAATCCGGGACACGTGGGCACCCTAATCTGAAGTCACCCTGTAACATTCACAGTGGCAGTGTCCCAGAACAAACACAGGCTGGTGAGGTTAACAAGCAGCCCGACGCCCAGACCATCATCACCAGAGGCTGCTAGACAGCCTACAAACTTTTGCACCCAAAACTATCTTTTACATGCAAAGTGAGCTGAGGAGTCCGCTTACCTACTGGTGCCTGCCTGCCATTTAAGCCAGGGAAGGGAAGGGAGGGTGTGCACAGCCTGAGTGAATCTGTGCATCCCTTTTATGGGCCATCATTTCCCCAGGGGGGAAATTGGCACCCTGCCCCCCCCCCCCCAGGGTGACCACATTTCCAAACTGCCATTCAGGGACAATTTTGACATGGACAGGCTGTCATCCGCTGCCTGCAGACTGATACCAGGGATGATCGGGAGGATGAAGCGGCAGCAGCCGTCAGAGGACTTCTGTCACTGCCCACCACCTATCAGTCACCTATTACAGAGCCAAAGGAAGTGCTCCAAAACCCTGTTGGCTCTGTGCTACAGGTGGTGGGTGGGCTGGCAGAGAGAAAAAGCCTGCAGCTTCTGCAGCAGCAGAGAAGGCCGAAGTTCCCTGAACCTTCCTCCCTCCCCCTCAACATTGCGCCCATGCCTCTCCATGTCGCACACCCTACCCCAGGCCCAGTCTGCCCCTGATTTGCCACCTCTCGCAGAGTGCCGCATGGGTCCAATGGGCCCGCCGGGAGCCATGGTAGGGCCGGCCCTAAGTCCAGCATGCATGTGCGGTGGACTATTCCTAACTTCATTACACCAAAATACCAGCTCTGGATGTGAAAATATCAGTAACATTCTACTTCTGCCACAGCACCACTGCATGGCAAAAAAACATGCGAGTTGAGTTTTAATTAAACATAGATGCATTTAGAAGCTGATTGGCTACCATGCACAGCTGAATCACATTTTGCAATCTCCAGCTTCAGTAAATCAACACCAGGGTGTCTGGGGCTATGAACCTGCATGGCTGTAAAATTGAGCATTGGCTGTGAATGTTGCACATGGCTCTCGCAGTGGTGTACATGGTTGCATGATCACAGAACACACACACATATATATGAGATATATGTACTTTTTTTTGGGTGAAAGATATCTTTTTGTTTTAGAGAGAGATACATACATTATATATATATATATATATATATATATATATATATATATATATATATATAAAAAAGATATATGTGTGTGTGTGTACAGTATATATGGCGTTTTTCACACAGGCGTACTAACATATACACTTATGCAAATGCAGGGTTTAATGGACTCATCTGATGCTCTTAATTTTACAGCCATGCATGTACACATCACCTTGCGTTATCAGCAATGCATCATCTGCACAGCAGTCAAAATCACAGCATCGGTTGTACTTCTGTAGTCACAACACTGCCTTTGAACGGTTGTACATTGTAATACACAAATGTGAAGGACTCGAAGGATATATATATATATATATATCTGTGTGTGTAATTGTATAGTTAATGTAATTCTAACCTGCTGTTGATGTATTTTTCACTGCAGTAGAGAAAGTTTTTACTTTCACTTTTGAATACGCAGGCAGATGGATGAAGGAAGAAGCTATTCACTGGCAGAGATCTCCTCTTTCTTCCTGCTATCTCCACCTCTGGGCTGGAGAAGCAAGAAAGGAGAACTTGAAAGAGAAGCACAGTGATAAAGTGACATCACTGTATATTAAACGGGCCGTTTCTGTTGCAGTGAATTCAGCCGTTCTGTGTACTGAGATGAGAGGAGGAGAATAGTTCTCCAGTACTCATCTCAGTATATTAAACCGGCAATGCTCTGAGATAAGCGGTGATCATCATGATCTCCGCTTATCATGGTTTATTAAATGGACACCTTTGTCTGGGGGCTCTTTCTAACAGACTCTCTAACAGAGGCCCTCTCTGAGTACATTAGAGAAACCCCCTCCAAGTCCCATTAGAGTCCTCTTTGCTCTTTCTGTATTTTGTTTATTGTTAAGAGATCATGGGAGGATCCCAGGGTAACGAAGACTCCTTAGGGGAATATCTCTGTGTTTGAGTCATTGCCATAGAAACACGTGTAAAGGGGAGGAGTTAGTAAAGATAACCACGCCCATGTAGGGTGGCGCCAGAAATATTTCTGCACCCAGGCGTCTGTGACCCTAAGATCGGCCCTGCCCCCAGGCACTATATTGGAAGGACTTTTTCAGTTTTAGGCTTTCACTTTAAAAATCAAAAAATCGCTGCTCATTTAAAAATGAAGTTTTTCACCAAAAAAAAAAATATTGATAGTCATGTCCTCCAGGGCAGGACCTGGACCCCTATAACCATTGTATGCCCAATTACTTGCATTTAAGCCTTCAAAATGGGCACTTTTGATATTTGACGTTCGTGTTAGATTGACTTTAATGGGGTTCGTTATTCGGGTCCGAACTTTTGCGGTGTTCGAAAGTTCGTGTGTGAACCGAACAGGGGTCCGTTCGGCCCATCCCTACTCACAATATATCTCAGACCCCCTCCACCCACAACATGGTTCCAGCAGAAATTAATGTGTCTGCTTCTTCACAATTGACCTTTGCTGACAATCCAAAATCCAATCTCCCTCCCTCCTCAAGTATACCACCGTTAGCACAATTACAAATGTTTACCAGAGCACTTTGGATGTACATGTTCAACCCAACACTCCCCAACTAAATATTCAGTTACCCGTGATCACATCACTTCCAACTAGAGATGTCCCGAACTATTCGCCGGCGAATAGTTCCCGGCGAACATAGCTTGTTCGCCGCGGCGGGCGAACATATGCGATGTTCGGTCCGCCCCCTATTCGTCATCATTGAGCAAACTTTGACCCTGTACCTCAGTCAGCAGACACATTCCAGCCAATCGGCAGCATACCCTTCCTCCCAGACCCTCCCACCTCCTGGACAGCATCCATTTTAGATTCATTCGGAAGCTGCAGTCTTAGTGAGAGGAGGGACAGTGTAGCTGCTGCTGATGTAATAGGGAAATCTATAGCTAGGCCAGTGTATTCAGTGTCCACTCCAGTCCTGAAAGACTCATCTGATCTCTGCTGTCAGGAAAGAATCCTGACAGCACTCCAAAAAGCCCTTTTTAGGGCTAGTACATCAGTCTGCTTTTTTTTTTCTCTGTAATCTAATTGCAGTTGCCTGCCAGCGTGTGTGTCAGGCTCACAGCGTATATACTGGGCCCACTTGCCCATTGCCACCACTCATATATCTGGTGACACAGTAGATTACATTTTTTTTTTAAAAACAAAAATTTTGACTGCAATAGAATAGCAGTCAGTTGCCTGCCAGCGTGTGTGTGTCAGGCTCACAGCGTATACTGTGCCCACTTGCCCAGTGCCACCACTCATATATCTTGTGTCACAGTAGATTACATTTAAAAAATGCACAGTGCCACTCATATCTGGTGTCACAGTAGCTTGCACGCATAGTACAACTAAACTAATCTAAAAAAAATGACAGGCAGAGGCAGGCCACCCCGCAGGGGCCGTCGTGGTCATGGTGCTGTGATTCCCTTTTGGTCCTAGAATAATGCCCAGTGTTCAGAGGCCACGTACCCTGAACTCGAAAAGTTCTGAGGACATAGTTGACTGGCTAACACAGGACACCCAATCTTCTACAGCTTCCGCTCGGAACCTTGACGCACCATCCTCCTCCAGCTCAGCTTCGGGCACCTCTCAAGTTACCACTCGCCCGCCTGCCGCCACCACCAACACTAGCACCACAGCTGCTTCACTTGATCTGTCAGAGGAGTTATTTACACATAAGTTGGAAGAAATGAGTGATGCACAACCATTATTGCCAGAGGATGTAGATAAAAGGGATATGTCTCAGTCAGGCAGCATTACACACATGGACGTACGGTGTGATGATGATGATGTTGTACCCGCTGCTGCTTCCTTTGCTGAGTTGTCAGATACAAGTGAAACGGTTGATGATGACGATGTGTTCGTGGATGTCACGTGGGTGCCCGCTCGAAGAGAAGAACAGGGGGAAAGTTCAGATGGGGAGACAGAGAGGAGGAGGAGACGAGTTGGAAGCAGGGGGAGGTCGTGGCAAGGAGCTAGTGGCACCGTCAGACAGCATGTATCGGCACCTGGGGTCAGCCAGACAGCAGGCCAATCAACGCATGCTGTTGCCACCACCAGAATGCCGTCATTTTTAAACTCGGCAGTGTGGCATTTTTTTTGTGTCTGCCTCTGATAACAGCGATGCCATTTGCAACCTGTGCCAAAAGAAACTGAGTCGTGAGAAATCCAACACCCACCTAGGTACAACTGCTTTGTGAAGGCACATGATCGCACATCACAAACGCCTATGGGATCAACACATGATGACGAGTACAAGCAGCACACAAGCTCAAAGCCACCATCCTCCTCCTGGTCCAGCATCTTCAGCCACGTCAACCACTGCTGTCCTTCTTGCCCCCTCTCAACCATCCGTCACTCCGTCTCTCGCCTTGGGCAGTTCCTGCTCATATGCCCACAGTCAGGTGTCTGTCAAGGACATGTTTGAGTGTAAGAAGCCAATGTCACAGAGTCACCTCCTTGCCCGGCGTCTGACAGCTGGCTTGTCGGAACTCTTAGCCCACCAGCTTTTACCATACAAGCTGGTGGAGTCTTGGGACACCGCAGTGGAAAGTACTCGGACGAAATTTCTTTTCACAAAAGGCAATCCCCAACCTGTACTCTATTGTGCAAAAGGAAGTCATGGCATGTCTGGCACACAGTGTTGGGGCAAGGGTCCATCTGACCCCTGATACCTGGTCTGCAAAGCGCGGTCAGGGCAGGTATATTACCTACACTACGCATTGGATAAACCTGCTGACGGCTGCCAAGCACGTAATGTGTGGCTCTGCAGGGGAGTTGGTGGTGACACCGCCACGACTTGAAGGCAGGCCTGCTACCACCTCCTCTACTCCTCCTACTCCATCCTCTTCGATAACCTCCTCGGCTGAGTCCTCTTCTGCTGCTGCGTCTTGCTCCACATCAACTGCACCCCCCCAGCTCCCCAGGGGTTATTCCACATCCCGGATACGACAGTGTCACGCCATCTTGGGGTTGACTTGCCTGAAAGCAGAGAGTCACACCGGACCAGCACTCCTGTCCGCCCTGAATGCACAGGTGGATCAGTGGCTGTCTTCGTACCAACTGGAGTTCGGCAAAGTGGTGTGTGACAACGGAAGCAATTTGTTGGCGGCATTGAATTTGGGCAAGTTGACACATGTGCCGTGCATGGCACATGTGTTGAATCTGATTGTACAACGCTTTGTGCATAGGTACCCAGACTTACAGGACGTCCTCAAGCAGGCCAGGAAGGTGTGTGGCCATTTCAGGCATTCCTACACGGCCATGGCGCACTTTTCAGATATCCAGCGGCGAAACAACATGCCAGTGAGGCGCTTGATTTGCGACAGCCCGACACATTGGAATTCAACACTCCTAATGTTCGACCGCCTGCTCCAACAAGAAAAAGTCGTCAACGAGTATTTGTGTGACTGGGGTGCTAGGACAGCCTCTGCGCAGCTGGGAATTGTTTTGCCACATTACTGGACGCTCATGCGCAATGCCTGTAGGCTCATGCGTCCTTTTGAGGAGGTGACAAACCTAGTCAGTCACACTGAAGGCACCATCAGCGACATCATCCTATTTGTTTTCTTCCTGGAGCGTGCCCTGCGAAGAGTGCTGGATCAGGCCGTAGATGAGCGTGAAGAGGAAGAGTTGTGGTCACCATCACCACCAGAAACAGCCTTATCAGCATCGCTTGCTGGACCTGCGGCAACGCTGGAAGAGGAGTCTGAGGAAGAGGAGTCAGAGGAGGAATGTGGCTTTGAGGAGGAGGAAGACCAACCACAGCAGGCATCCCAGGGTGCTCGTTGTCACCTATCTGGTACCCGTGGTGTTGTACGTAGCTGGGGGGAAGAACAGACCTTCAGTGAGATCAGTGAGGATGAGGAACGGGACATGAGTAGCTCGGCATCCAACCTTGTGCAAATGGAGTCTTTCGTGCTGTTGTGCCTGTTGAGGGACCCTCATATGAAAAGGCTGAAGGAGAACGACCTGTACTGGGTGGCCACGCTACTAGACCCCCGGTATAAGCAGAAAGTGCCTGAAATGTTACCGAATTACCGGAAGTCCGAAAGGATGCAGCAGTTCCAAAATAAATTAAAAAGTATGCTTTACACAGCGTATAAGGGTGATGTCACAGCACAACGGGAATCTAACAGGGGAAGAGGTGAAAGTAATCCTCCTCCTACCACGACCACGCCGGCAAGGACAGGACGCTATACAGACGTGTTGTTGATAGAGGACATGCAGAGCTTTTCAAGTCCTACGCATCGCCACAGCCCTTCGGGGTCCACCCTCAGAGAACGACTCGACCGACAGGTAGCAGACTACCTCGCCTTAACTGCAGATATCGACACTCTGAGGAGCGATGAACCCCTTGACTACTGGGTGTGCAGGCTTGACCTGTGGCCTGAGCTATCCCAATTTGCGATAGAACTTCTGGCCTGGCCTGCCCCGCTTCAAGTGTCCTTTCAGAAAGGACCTTCAGTGCAGCAGGAGGTATTGTCACTGAGAAGAGAAGTCGCCTAGGTCAAAAAAGTCTAGATTACCTCACCTTTTATTAAGATGAATGAGGCATGGATCCCGAAGGGACTGACAGTGGGCGATACATTTGCCTAAAAAAGGCCTGATGAGATGAGCTGCCTTGGGCTAAAAATGGTCCACACGCTGCTGTATTTTATCTCTGCATGCCGGATGACTTATGTGACTTATCCGCCACTAACTAGGGTTCAAGCCGCAATGTTTTAGGGCACTTTCTGCCTGGAAAACATAAATTTTTCTGGCCGCTGCTACAGCAGCGGCTGCAACAATATCTAATTTTTCAGGCATGTGTACATGCCTAATTTTTCTGGCCTCTGGTGCTGCACTGTGGCTGCAAAAACAAAACAAAAAAAAGCATACATGTGTCAATTCCCCTTCGTGATCGTTACCTTGTTGGGCTGAAGGGGCTTGCATATCACAATGAAGGCACAATGTTGGCACACCCCAAATGATAAGGTCGTTGCTTCATTGTGAACAGACCAAAAGTGATCGGCTGGATAATTTTGCATAGAAAAAACATTAATTTTCTTTGTGATCATCTAAGGTGATCATTAAAGCCTTGCGGTTGTGCAAATGGACTGTTTGCGGTTGTTTGCGGTGCGTTAAACGGGGAGTTTGGTCTGTCACTGTGAAGCGGGCGTAACCCTTACACTACCTGATCGATACAACATCATACCTGATTATTATTCCAAACAATTTAGGAATGTTAGGTGATTTATGCCCTTTGTGGATTAAAACCCGACTCTGCGTCAACTACGTAATTTTCCATGGGAGTTTTGCCATGGATCCCCCTCCGGCATGCCACAGTCCAGGTGTTAGTCCCCTTGAAACAACTTTTCCATCGCTATTGTGGCCAGAAAGAGTCCCTGTGGGTTTTAAAATTCGCCTGCCTATTGAAGTCTATGGCGGTTCGCCCGTTTGCGAACATTTGCGGAAATTCACGTTCGCTGTTCGCGAACGGAAAATTTTATGTTCGCGACATCACTACTTCCAACATAACAACAGGCCTTGACATCATCAATTTAACCCCCTACTCCTTTGACGTTCAGAACTAGATGTCCTCCGTTTTGGACTCCGTTTCTGTCCTTCAATGAATATAGACAAATATGAAGCCATTAAGGATGTCTACCTTTTTTCACGAAACCTTACATACAAATTTATTTTTGATAAAGACCATCTCCAGTCCAAGCAAGACAAATTCATTTCTGAACAGGTCAAACATTTCACCATGTAGGATTTCCGAGCCCTTCGGTACTTGATGCTCCTACTTGATGAAAATGACCAGTCAGTTACCAGCGATGATGAACTGCCTACTGTGGGCACCTCTCTACCGCCCACTGTAGCCAAATTTAAACTCAAATCTCAGAGATTTCCGGATCTCATGACTAATCCTCATGTATGGGCCTTTCTGATGGGCAAAGTTAATGACATCAAACGCATGAACATCATCCCTAGATTCCACAACCTTACACAATCTCAGCAGCGGGCTATCAAACACATCCAAGGTCATCCTGACCTGGAGATAAAGGCAGCTGACAAAGGAGGGAACATTGTCCTTATGACAAAAACCAATTATGAAAAGGTGGTCATGAATATTCTGCGTAATAAAGAATGGTACTTGCGTATACCGGCAACTTCCACTGTAAAATAGAAAAATGTATATTTGTCCATTATTGTCTCTGCCCATCAGAAAGACCTCATTGACTTGGATCTCTACAACTAACTGAACATACGTCATCCTAGAGAGGCTACCTTCTATGCCCTACCGAAGGTACACAAACATCCCACCATGCCCCCGGGTAGAACAATTGTGTCTGGTATTGGGTCATTGACCGAATGGTTGACTCAATCCTCATGCCCCACGTATTGGGACTACCTTCGCTTGATCTCCTCAAGCACATCGAGGGCATGGTCGTCCCTCCCGATGCCCTGCTCGTGACTTTGGATGTTGAGGCATTATACTCGAGCATCCCTTACGAGCAGGGCATTGGGATGGTCCGCACCTTTCTACGTGAGCAAGCTCATCATCGCTGGGATTACTGTGAATTCACCCTAGAACTCCTTTGGTTTATCCTTACTCGTAATTGCTTCAGATTTAAGGAGTCCCACTTCCTCCAGGTACAAGGGGTGGCCATGGGCACATGCTGCGCGCCTGCCTACGCCAACTTGTACCTGGGGGTGGGAACGGTTCCTTTTCTCTGATGACTGTCTGTCTTCCCTCACCAACCACGAGCTCTGTCGGCTACGTTATATAGATGACGTGTTCGTTATCTGGACAGGGACTCTGGCCCAATTGGCAACATTTGTCGAAACCATTAATAACAACCAATTTTAATTAAAAATGTACAGTCTCCAGTAGTCCTGAACAAATAAATTTTTTGGATCTCACGATCTTTAAAGATCAAGACGACTACTTGGCTTGGATATTGTTCAGAAAGGAAACAGCAGGTTAAGCCTAGTACACACGGCCGAGAATCTCGTTGTAAAAAAAAACGTTGTTTTTCTCTACGAGATTCTTGTCAAGCTTGACAGGATTCTTGTCAAGCTTTCCTTGCATACACACTGTCAATTCAAAATCTCGTTGTTGTAAATCGCGGTGACGTACAACATGTACGACGGCAGTATAAAGGGGAAGTTCAATTCCAATGGCGCCACCCCTTGGGCTGCTTTTGCTGATAACGTGTTACCGCATTTGGGAAGAGACTATTCACGCTTTTCAGCCTCGTGCTTTTCAGTCCATTAAAGCATGACAAATGTGCTATCTCCGTTACGAACGCTAGTTTTACCAGAAGGAGCGCTCCCGTCTCATACTTAATTCTGAGCATGCACGTTTTTTTTGGGACTCAGAAAAGCATACACGACCGGTTTTCTCGACAAGAATCCTGACGAGAATCCTGACGAGAAAATAGAGAGCAGGCTCTCTATTTTTCTCGTCAAGATTCCCGGCAGTTTTCTCAACGAGAAACCATACACACGAACGGTTTTCTTGGCAAGAAAGCTCTCCCAACAGTTTTCTTGTTGTTTCTTGCCGAGAAAACCAGTCGTGTGTACGAGGCTTAACACCCTGCTGCACGCGGATAGCGCTCACCCTATAGCACTTATTAGGAGCATACCCTATGCCCAATATTTAAGGCTACACCGTAACTGTACTTACCTGGACAAATTCAAATCTCAGGCTAATGCCCTGCGTACTCGGCTAAGAGCAAGAGGCTATAGCAAATCCTTACTTTGCAGTGTTTTATAACAAAGCTTTGCGTCAATCACGCAATTCTTTGCTATATAAAGCCAAAAATATAAAAAATAACTAAACCATCAAATTCATTACAAGATACTCACAACAGCACAAGGCTCTGCGTAATATATTGGCAAACCATTGGCCTACTCTACAGGACGACCCTGTCCCTAACAAATACGTCAGTCCCTACCCAGAATATTTTTTTTAGAAGAGCACGATCATAACGAGACAAATTGACATCCAGTCACTATTGTGCTAATTCTAACATCAGACAACCTCAGAATGGCATGACACACTGCAGCAAATTTTCTTTCTGTCCTTGGGTCACTATAGGTACCAGTTTTACGCTTCCAAATAGAAAAAAGTTTGTCCCTAATTTCCACGCTGATTGCAAAACCCAAGAGGTAGTCTACCTGATGGCATGCCACTGTGGCGCCTTCTATGTGGGGAAGATGGCCAGGCATTTCACTCCAGAATTAAAGATAACGTCTACTACTCTGCTGGTGGCAAAATAGTTGTTGCCGTCAGCAGACAATTAGATCTGTACCACAGTTTTGATGTCTCTTTGATATCATTTATTGCACTGGCCGTCGTCCCCAAGGATCCTAGAGGCAGGGAATGGGATAAGCTGATTCTCCAAAGGGAAACCATTTGGATAGAACATCTCAATGCCATCCATGCCCCTGGTATCGATGAAGCCCAGACATACAAGCATTTCTGTGATATAATTGGGAGTGATGCTTATGGGATTGTCACAGTGACTTTTTGCCTGTTTAGACTGTCCAAATACTTAGACTGTGCTCCTTGTTAGTTCCGCCCCATTCCTTCTCCTTAGTAACTATTCATGGTTTTACCCTAATACTTATTTATGATTGATAGTTTATATAAGTTTATGGTCATTGCCCATATCATTTCAAATGTTGGATACCTACCTAATTTATTATATATTGCTACTTTATTATTGTCATGTAATGTATGTATTTTTTGTTTATTGTACATTCCTGTTTGTGACGTTCTGCTTCAATTGGATGCCCGTTCTTGCTATGTGTGTCCTGGAGACAGAAAGTTGGGAGCTGACTATTCAGTCCTATGCGGCCGCCCAGTGCCAGTCATTGCAAAACATGTTTTGCGATGTAGTTGCACTTGGGGCCGGCTAGAGGACGCTGTCCCTCTGCCGGTCCTTTTTCGCCTCTGCCCTTGTTGAGCGACGCTCTTACCACCTTGTATGCACGCGTGAGACGCTTGTGGGGCGCATGCGCAGTGGTGATTCTCGGCTGGTCTGGATGACATCACATCGGCTCCTCCAATTGGTGACTACAGGCGGGACGTGCATATTTAAGCGCTCTATTCAGTGCTTAGATTTTCTGTATATGCTTTGGCTATTATTTTAGCGGCGTCGGCTTCTATGTGTTGGACACTTGGACTCCTTTCTACAATTAGGTATGGGTTATTTCTCTCTTTGCTGTTGCGGCAATCACAACTTACCAATGTCTCTCCAGGGTCTCCTTTCTTTTTATTATTTCTACCAGGTTTCAGCACGAGCTTTATATAGCCTCGCTCCATCCAGACTCTTAGGCTCTCCAGAACTTCTGGGGATTTATAGCCCCATATCAACCCTAATTTCCTACTTTTGATATATCCCCTCTACCAAGGCATTTTTATCAGTGGTTGATTTATCTGTGAGTGCCCCTTTTGCTGGCCTACTGAGCATTGTGCATATTATTATATAAGGGTATTTTAGCCCTATGCCATTATCTAGCCCGGTGAGTTATTTTCACCCCCTTTTTTTTCACTTTTTTTCACTTTTTTTTCTCCTAATAATGAGTGTGCTAACTTCTTTTCATTGATATATGGTGTTACTCTGATCTAAATTTATCAGGGTTGATATATCTGTTTGTTCACTTTCAGATCTGTCAGTTTTCATTTCTGTCAAGATCAGTATAGCATTCACTCCTGCACAGCCAACTATGCCCTAACGCCTGCTAATAACTTGGTTCTATATCTATTTCTTTTATATGCTATATCCTATATGAAATAGTAAGTATCAATAGTAAGTATCATCGTTATCTATTATCACTACTATTGCTTTATACAAGTTATGCAGTGATAAGTCACTGCACTCCTTTATATACAATTAGGCACTAAATAGGCCCATGTATACCACCTTCACTTTTTTCTTCCCTTGCTCCTTTTTCCCCCCTCTTCTTCCCCCTTCCTCTTCCTTTCCATTTTTCACAATTTCCTCTCCCTCCCTTCCTTTTATTTTATAGCCTACATTACCATGATTTTTTTTTTTAAATCAAAGTCTTTTTATTAAACAAAAGAAGAAAAAAAAGATAGCACATACAAAAGAATATCGGTACCATGAATGGTTAAACATTTTAAAGTGGTAACACGTTATGCCGCCCGGGATCTCGCCTCATCCACCCCGCCCACCCCACCAAGAGCCCAGTTAGAAGCGAGGAGTGGGCTACATAAAACCTATCCAATCACACACAGGTTTCGGAGGCCTTGAGCCATCTGTCCCAGATTTTTTCATGTTTGGAGGGACAACCTCTATGGGAATATATAAGTTTCTTATAGGGCAATACAGCATTAACCTCCGTGATCCAGTGGGAGACAGTTGGGGGATCAGGTCTCATCCACACTCTAGCAATGACTTTCCGTGCAGAGAAGAGTGTTTCATGTAGGAATATTTTGGTAAAATTATTTAAATCTGGGTCTGGGAAAATTCCCAGAAGACACGGCTTTGGCTAGAGTGTTATGGGAGAGCCCATTGTGTCATGCAGGAATCTTACCACTTGTGACCAGAACATCTGCATTTTGGAGCATTTCCACAAAAGGTGAAAAAAGGTGCCCGTCTCCCGAGCACACATAGGACAAGTACTGGAATAATAATTTTTATACTTTGAGAATCTAAGTGGTGTGAGATACGCTCTGTGCGATATGAAAATTTGGGTAAGTCGTCAGAAAGTTTGGGAGAAACCAGTTTACACGTGTCCAGGGCATCACTCCACTCTTCGTCCTCAATGGGGCCCAACTCTCCCTCCCACCTAGTTTTTAGTGCGTATGCCGTCACGGTCGTCCGAGGAAGTGATAGCATAATATAAAAATGTGAGATACGTTTTTTAGGGTCTGGGTTTTTAACGGCTGCCATCAATGGGTTATTGCCCAGGGAGAGGTCATCTAAGGGGAATTGTGTGCGAAAGGCATGACGGAGCTGTATGTATCTAAAATACATTTCATTGGGTAGTGTAAACTCAGCCTGTAAGCTATCAAAGGACTTTAGCTTTCCATTAGAAGTGATGTGGCATAAATAGAAAATTCCCCTGTAGCTCCATAAGCCATTATCTGGTATCCGGTTAAATTCAGGGAGGGTTGTGTTGTGCCACAGGGGAGTGTAATCATGTAGGGGTGGCAAGTGTAGCTTTACAGCAGCTATGGTCCATATCTTTCTATATTGGTACAGAAGAGTCTTGCGATCTACCGACCTGCCCTCACCCTCTGCCCCCCCCCCAGATATCGCTACCATGGAATCCAGGGTTGGCCTGGACCATTTGGGACAAAGGAAGCATAAAAACCAGTCCCTGTCTGTTTTGTCTATATGGAAGATTTGTGATAGCTGGGCTGCAAGATAGTAGAGGTTGAAGTCAGGTAAAGTCAGGTAAAGCCATTCCTGCAAGGTCAGTAGGATTTTTAAATTTGTGCCACAGGAGTTTGTGTCTATTATTGCCCCAGACAAATGGTTTCAGAAGAGCTTCCATTGATTTAAAATGCTTAAGGACCAGATAAACAGGGGAGTGCCAGAGCATATACAAGATTTTAGGTAACAGTACCATCTTGATGAGATTTATGCGGGCCATGACACCCAGAGGAAGGCGAGCCCAAATCTGTGTCTTCTGCTTAAGCATGTCAAACAACGGTGTTATGTTTAGTGAGAAATAGTCCGTCGGGTCTCTGGTAGTCCGGATATCTAAGTATGTAATACTATCCACTCTCCGTAAGGGGAGCAGGGCTCTATCTCTGGGTGGAGGGAAACTGTCCACGGGAAGTATCTGGGACTTGTCCCAATTAATTTTAAGTCCAGAGAATGCGCCAAATCATTCTATTAGGGCTAGAGCCAGTGGTAGTGAGTTGTCAGAGTCGTCTAGGTACAGAAAAGTGTCATCCGCAAACGTGCTAATCTTTTCCATGACCCCTCCCCTGTGCAGGCCCACTATATGTGAGCACGAACTGCTATGGCGAGCGGCTCTGCCACCAGTGCATACAGCAGCGGCGACAGGGGACACCCCTGTCTAGTACCCCTGGAAAGAGAAAACTGATCCGAGGGCCAGCCGTTAGCCAAAACTTTGGCCACCGGGCTTTGATAAAGGAGTTGGACCCGTTTTATAAATCTTGCCAAAGCAGGTCCACAGATACCGCCACTCAACGGAATCAAAAGCCTTGGCGGTATCCAAGGCGACTATTTTCCTGGACCCCGGGTTGTCGTGAGCAGTCTGAAGATTAATAAATTACCTTTGAAGATTGAAAGATGTGTTTATGCCTGGCATGAAGTCCGCCTGGTCTCCATGGACCAGTGAGAGAATGACCTTATTCAGGCAGATGGCAAGCACATTTGCAAGTATCTTGACATCTACTTGAAGGAGGGATATGGGGCGATAGGACTCCGGAAGGTGTGGGTCCTTCCCGGATTTGGGGATCCGCACTATAGTCTCCCTCATAGAGGTCAGCAATTCCGAGTGTTCAAAGATGGAGTTATACAGTGCCAGCAGCCTAGGGACCAGTAGGTCCGAGTAAGAGGAGTAAAAATCCACAGGTAAGCCGTCTGAACCTGGGGCTTTGGACGAAGGGAATTCAGCTATGGCTTTAGAGATCTCCTCCTTCGTCAGGGGTTCCTTCAACTCCTGGGTCTGTTCTTCAGTCAGCTGTGGTATCTGTATCTCGGGTAGGAAAGACTCCATCAGAGAGAGGTCGTCCGAAACAGTAGTAGCATATAGAGAGGAGAAGAAAGTACGAAACATCGTCGCAACCTGAACAGGTTCAGTCACAAGGGTGTTGTCAGATCACCACCAGGGGCCTCTCCTCGCTGTGGACAAGGTATGCCAGCAACTTCCCTGCTCTTTCGCTGTGTTCAAATGACCTCTGTTTAAGGAAAAATTGTTTGCGTTTGGACTTTTTATATATCAATTGGTCTAGTGTCCTAGAGCGTAACTTGAGACTGCCTGCCTTTTCTGCCATGGGGTCTACAAGGAATTCCCTCTCTGCCGTCAATAAGTTAGACGTTGCTGTGTCTATGGTTATTGCAGAGGTTTGTTTTAGTTTGTTAATACGGGCCGTGAGAGTCATGCGGGTGTGGATCTTAAATGTTTCCCATACTATCTGCGGCCACGCTGAGCCCTCGTTAGTCGCAAAAAATTGTTCCCAGTCAGTCGCAAGGTCGTCATCTTCAGGAAATAGTTAACCAAAAGGGGTTTATACGCCATGACGCTGGGGTGGCGTGCGTGTGGCAGTGAAAGCTTAGCCCAATAGGGAAAGTGGTCAGAGAGTGATCTAGGTGTGAAACCTGTGTCTTCTAGCCTAGGGAGAAGTGATTTAGAGAGGAGTATGAGGTCTATACGGGACATAGAGTGATGAGATGCAGAGAAGCAGGAGTATGCCTGTATCATAGGATGGCTAAATCTCCACGTATCTACTAGATTGAAGTCATTGAGTAGGCGAGCAAACCTGGTAGGACGGGCGTGTGCCAGAGAGTGTGAGGGTCCAGTCATCCTGTCAAGGGTAGTATCTAACACATTGTTGAAATCTCCCAACCATATTGCTGGTACAGCAGGATGTAATGCCATATAATTGAATCCCTCAGACAACACACTAAATTAAAATGGTGGTGGTACATAAAATGCTAATAAGTGGACCATATCCCCATACAACTTTGCATTTATGAAGACGAATCTACCCAGAGGGTCTATCACCGAATCCTGGAGCTCAAAATGCGTAGATTTAGCAATCAGTAGGGAGACCCCCCTAGAGTGTGTAGTATGAACAGTGTGATAGGTCCAGCCTATCCAAGGCCGCTTGAGTGCCCTCAATACTGGACCCTCAGCGTGTGTTTCCACCAGGGCTTTAACATCTGCTCGCAGTTTTTTCTGTTGCCCGAACACTGCCGACCTCTTAATGGGGTCTCTCACCCCCCCTCACATTCCATGTAAGAAATTTTAATGTGGCCATGTGTAGAGACATAAATAAGGCGAGACTCCAGGATACAGATCACCCCAAGGGATCAGCAAATTGGGCGACCGTCCCCATCCGGGGGCGGTCCCCAACAGCACTATCACATTAATGTGGTACCAAGGAAAGCAAGCATGTGCTAAAGCAAAAAGACCATCTTCAAACATTACAAACCCTATAACCCCCCACCCCGCCCTGCACTGACCCCAACTGGTGCGGGCATTAACCCCTAACTGCCAACAGGGCATAAACAGTGTCCAACCTGTGAAGGAAAAGCAAAGGAGTATTAAACCACTTGTATAGGCCTTATGGATTGGTAACTTTGCAGTTGGCCATACTTTCCAACCCAGGTTGGACATTTAAGATCATGGGGCGAAACTTCGCTGTGTTACGTGACACATTGTAGGACCGTGCTCACTGACCAAAGTGAGCTCCCTAGCGAAGATGTTCCCTCCGCCGGCAAGGTAGAACCAACCATGAAAGTCTATTCCAGGAGTAGGTATTAACAGTGGTATGTCCCTATGACGTGTGCAGATGACAATCGAGGTACTACATGGAGCATACAGTACAAAGTAGGACGTGGCGGGTATGCCACTGGGCAGTACAGCCCGCTTAGCAATGTAGAGAACCCATCCAAGCCTGGATGAGTAATCAGAGGGATTTAGAGTTCATTCAAAAGTAGGAGGTTTAGGCCCTCCAGGCAAAGGGGGGACGTCAGGATCAAAGAGCAATGTCAGTATGCAGTCAAGTGCCCCCCCCCCGCCATGCAGGGGATAAACAGGGAGAATAATACTGAGTGCACACGGACCAGTGGGTGTTGCTGGAGAAATGGGGACACATGAACGCCATTTCCTGAACAAGTACACTATCCCAGGGATTTTGGGGCAAAGGGGCAGCGGATACAATGAGCAATGTCAGTATGCAGTTCCTGGTCCGCTCTCAAGCAATGGGTGACAAGGATCTTCTATAAAGAAAAGGGGGGAAGGGGGGGAGCACATGAGAGCAGGGGGTACAAGTAGACATAAAATCTCATGTATACTTATCTATGCGCCTCCCGCTGTTCAAGCCCCGCTATGGCTGCCTCAGGGTCCTCGAAAAAATGAGCTCTGTCATCCCCGTCCACGCGCAGACGGGCTGGAAACAGCATGGCGTATTTCAAATTTTTGATCCGCAAGCGACGTTTCACCTCTGTGAAGTTTTTGCGTTTCTTCTGCACCTCTGCTGAGAAGCCTGGGAAGACGGCGACCATCTTCTTTCCAAATGGGATATTGCCTTTTTCCCTGCTAAGGCGGAGGGTAGCATCTCGGTCTCTGAAATTCAGGAACTTTGCTATAAAAGTGCGGGGGGGGGGGGTGCTCCAGCAGGCGGTGGTCTACCCGACATGCGATGCGCCCGCTCCACTACGAACGTAGGGGAGAATGACTCCCTGCCATATGTATCAGAAAGAAGTGTCTCAAGAAACGTTGGGGGGGTCTCTCCCTTCCACCCCCTCTGGTAGACCAATGAAACAGAGGTTACACCTGCGAAGTCTGTTCTCGATTATCATCCTGTTTTTGCAGGAGTTGGTTCACCTGAAGCTGTATAGCCTCAGTGGAGACCTGCAGGGGGGGGGGAATCCTCCACTGTACTCAAGCGGGTCTCTGCCCCCTTACCCCCTCCGAGAGTTTCTGAAAGTCCTGCCTGACCAAAGAAATATCCATCTCTACCTCTTCAATCCACGCTGTAAGGTTGGTTTGGCAAGATGTAACAGCGTCTTGGCAGGCTGCTATGGCTTCCAGGAGTCTGGCCGTGTCTGTGCCTTGATCTACCACCTCCCCCTGTGAGGCGGCGCCATCTTGGACCACAGGATCTGGCTCCTCATGGCGAAACTGCACCAGCTTAGCAGCCACTCCCGCACCTCTTTTTCCCGGTGGAGACATGGTCCCGCAGGTTGCCCGGTCCGAGGGGTGTCCGAGACAGTCAAGAATCCGTGTTCAGGATCCCAGGATATTAGTACAGGATTTTCGGCCGGCGGAGCTCAGGTCACTCGCGTCCTATCTCATGCCGCTCCAGGCCATGCCCCCCACATTAACATGATTTTAATATTATGCACGCCCCCATAGTTGACTGATACGAGCTGGCATCCTCCCCCTCGCTGTTGTCACTGGGATTCGCCTCTAGCTGTTCTGGGTATTCTGTGGGGCGCAATGTCACAAACTGAATACTATGTTATATATAGGTGTATAGTTTTTGTATTGATTTTATTGTTTATCTATCCATTTAGTTAGTCTCCACTCTACTCCTGAAGAAGCGCAAGGTGCGTAATATGTAGAGCCCAGGACATCTAATCATCTACAGCTGTTACTTAGCCTCAAATCTGGACTTGAATAGTATAATGGAATGACTGCTGTTCACCTCTAAAATTCTTGCACTTGTTTCCAGTGGCTTTGTACAGTAATAATTTTGTAACAGTGTTTTTACTGACTTTTCAAATATGGATATTTTTAATGTGTTTTTCTGATGCTATTAAATAAACTTTTTTACATTTATTACTCATTGAGTGGTGCCTAAAAAGTCCAAGCCTTTTTGCAAATTCCTTGTTTTTTCCTTATAATAGGACGCGGCACTTATTATTTTGGAGGTATCCACAGTACCATTCTTTGTGGATACAATCATTTCTGTTCACCCATCCCCCCATGTTGAGGGCATGTGGCCTGGTACGGTTCAGGAGGGGGGGCGCGCTCTTGTCCCCCCTCTTTTCCTGGGGCCTGCCAGGTTGCGTGCTAGGATAAGGGTCTGGTATGGATTTTTGGGGGACCCCCACGCAATTTATTTTTTTCATTTCATTTTTTTTTTCATTTCACCCATGACATTTTTTTCAAAGAGTTTTATCTATATTGCCGGGTCCCGACAATTCATTACAGCCGCGAGAAGTTTTAAATGACTTTTTTCCTTTAGAAATGTCATTTTGCTGCGGGACTGTTCTAAACACGGGAACAATGCACCACTTTACAGGCATACTATAGACACCCCCAGGCACGATATTTATAGGAATATTTATTTTTTATTGTTTCACTTTAAGCATTATTAAAATCAATGCTCCCGAAAAAACTGCAGTTTTTAAAACTTTTTTTTTGCATTGATACACGTCCACTGGGGCAGGACCCATCTCCCCAAACATTTTTTATGACAATACAATGTACATAAGCCTTTAAAATTAGCACTTTTGATTTTTCATGTTCGTGTCCCATAGACTTTAATGGTGTTCGCGTGTTCAAACAAATGTTTTGCCTGTTCGCAAGTTCTGGTGCGAACCGAACCGGGGGGTGTTCGGCTCATCCTTATTTACAATATTGTTAATTTTTCCACAATGAACACACTTTAAAGGGAACATCTATTAAACCCTTAAATCTATAAAACCCCTTTACAATGAACAGGATCAGAAAACAATAAATGATTCGTGGGCATGAGCATTGTGTGCCTTTTTGAGACATAATACAGTAATCTCTGAAGTTAACAAAGTGGAGTTTATTTACTAAAGCCGAATAGGCTGTTCCCATTGCAAGGACATTTTCCTTTAGCTTTGTGAATGAAGTGAAGCTCTGCTTACTCCTTCTGCTCAATTATTTTCAAACATAAAATACTGTTTTTTTTGGGGGTTTGTATGTGATTGGATATTGTGATATGCGAAGATCCTCTTGGATAGTGAATTATCCCTTGCAGAGTATATAGCCTATTTGCCAATGAAGAAAAAAAACACTAAAATGTGTTTGTGGCGAAAAAAAAAGAGATGATGAATCTTCCTATTACAGTTAGGTTAAGGTTCAGCTCAAACACAAATTCAGACTGAGCCTTGTCTATCAGGGGCATTGCTAGGTCTACAAAAGATCTGGGGCTAGAGCCCATAGCAGCGAAGTAAAGAAAGTCATATGCTTGGGCTGGCATACACATGTATATAATATACATGTGTGTGTATGTATGTATATATATATAAAATATTGTTGCCACTGTGCTCGTCAAATGAAGCCACTGTGCCTGTCAAATGAAGCCACTGTGCCTGTCAAATTAAGCCACTGTGCCTGTCAAATGAAGCCACTGTGCCTGTCAAATGAAGCCACTGTGCCCGTCTAATTAAGCCACTGTTCCCATCAAATGCAGCCACTGTGTCCATCATATGCAGCCACTGTGTCCATCATATGCAGCCACTGTGTCCATCATATGCAGCCACTGTGTCCATCATATGCAGCCACTGTGCCCATCATATGCAGCCACTGTGCCCATCATATGCAGCCACTGTGCCCCCTCAAATGCAGCCACTGTGCCATCAATTGAAGCCACTGTGCCCCATCAAATACAGTCACTGGGCCATCAATTGCAGGCACTGTGCCCATCCAATGAAGCCACTGTGCCCATCATATGCAGCCACTGTGCCCCATCAAATGCAGCCAATGTGCCCAATAAAATGCAACCACTGTAACATCAATTGCAGCCACTGTGCCCCATCAAATACAGTCACTGTGCCATCAATTGCAGCCACTGTGCCTGTCAAAAGAAGCCACTGTGCCCATCATATGCAGCCACTGTGCCCATCAATTACAGACACTGTGCCCCATCACATGCAGACACTGTGCCCCATCACATGCAGACACTGTGCCCCATCATATGCAGCCACTGTGCCATCAATTTCAGCCACTGTGCCCAATCATATGCAGTAACTGTGCCCATCATATGCAGCCACTGTGCCCATCATATGCAGCCACTGTGCCCCATCAAATGCAGCCACTGTGCCATCAATTTCAGCCACTGTGCCCCATCAAATACAGTTATTGTGCCATCAATTGCAGCCACTGTGTCCGTCAAATGAAGCCACTGTGCCCATAATATGCAGCCACTGTAACCATCATATGCAGCCATTATGCCCCATCAAATTCAGCCACTGTGCCATCAATTGCAGCCACTGTGCCCCATCAAATACAGCCACTGTGCCCATTATATGCAGCCACTGTGCCCCATCAAATGCAGCCATTGTGCCATCAATTGCAGCCACTGTGCCCCATCAAATACAGACACTGTGCCATCAATTTCAGCCACTGTGCCCATGATATGAAGCCACTGTGCCCATCATATGCAGCCACTGTGCCCATCAAATATAGACACTGTGCCCATCAAGTGAAGCCACTGTGCCCATCAAGTGAAGCCACTGTGCCCACCATGTGCAGCCACTGTGCCCATCAAATGCAGCCACTGTGCCCATCATATGCAGCCACTGTGCCCATCATATGCAGCCACTGTGCCCATCATATGCAGCTATTGTGCCCCATTAATTGCAGCCACTGTGCCATTAATTGCAGCCACTTTGCCCCAATGAATACAGTCACTGTGCCATCAATTGCAACCACTGTACCCCATCAAATGGAGCCACTGTGCCCATCATATGCAGCCACTGTGCCCATCATATGCAGCCACTGTGCCCATCAAATGAAGCCACTGTGCCCATCAAATGAAGCCACTATGCCCATCAGGGAGGGAGGGGAGAGGGGGAGAGAGAGAGGAAGACACTAGAAGCACCTTAATACCTTTATTCTTCTCTCCGCCCCAGCCAACATGGCCGTTATTCTATTCTCCTGCTGGCTGCTGTCCTTAGGCATAAACACAGTGTGACTCTGGAGGGAGAAGGGGGCGTCGCCGCACCGTCTCCATACAAAGAGATACAAGGAGAATTGAGCACCGCTGCCGTTCTCCTGATCTCTTGTTGCTTTCCTCAGGTGGCATATCACTCCACCAGTAACAGTGCAGTGTGCAGCGCTGCAAAGGCCGGATCACACAGAAGGTAACACGAGACTGCCGCCGCTGCTGTCCGTCGTTTCTCTTTACACAAAAAGCTGGACCCCCTTAGACACTCGGGGCTATGGACCCCACATTCGGGGCTCCAGCCTCAATAGCCACCCCTTAACGATGACAATGCTGTTTAGGCAATAATATGAACATGCAAACATTTACCCATTAAGCTGGAGCCAAACATTATTATGTATAATTGTGGTATTACTATTGCTATTATACATGACAGTTTCCCACTGTCAATGGAATCATGCAAAAGAAGGTGGTGACATCACTGACCAAATAGGGCCATGGTTATAGACCTAATAAAGTCCTTGATTCTTTTGAAGATTTTTTTTTTTTTATAAACAAAGGACTTGTCAAAAACTTGTGTATGGTTATTTGCAACTGACTTTTTTGTGACTGAGTAGTCCCATCCGGAGCGCCCAAGCCTCGTTCTGGGTCGCCGTCAGTATAATGTCCCACCTCATAGGGATTGCGTATTCACGCGAGAGTTGATATACTGAGAGTCTAAAAACAAACCCAGGCCTCGCTTTGAGAGTACGCGCAGGTGCACTCCCAGCCGAAGCATCCAATCCTCGTTCCAAATTGCCGTCAACACAGTATCCCACAACATGGGGATCACGCGTTCACACGAGAGTTGGTAAAACAGTTGGTAATGGACTGGGAAAAATAGATGTATGCACAAGCTTGGTATGATTATAAGATCATCTCTCGTGTGTGGGTTGACAAAACGGAAAAACAATATATAGAACAAAAAAATGCAAATAATAAAGCATCTCTCAGAGGGCAAGATCGATTAGACCTGACCAAAGAGGGAGATGGAGATGCTTAAACATGAATTCTAAACAGGAAATGTTAATAATGCCAACCATGGTGTCACCTGCAGCCAAATTGCGCGGTGGACAAAGAGTATAAAACACCCCCAGTGTAGATCTCCAAGGATAACCCCCGCATAGAGGCCCAATGCGGGAAAAAAACAACATCTATGAGGTAGGCCAAATAGGGGTTGAGCATGGAACAATCTTAAAAATTTGTTCCAAAAAGCCCATCCCAATATGGGGACAAAAAAGCCCAATGGCACATCTAACTATTCCCATGCCATTCGGAAATCAAGTGTATTTGCCCGCCTCTAATGCCACAATTGGGCCTGTTGAGAGTGGCCTACGTGGTATTGCCTACAAATATGATATGACTTGACACAAGTGGGGTGATCTTCCCTTAAGAGACTAATATGTCTGTTGTTCTTATACAAACTATATGCTGAATGACTATACAATTCCCCAAATGTTTTATTTTTTTCATAAACGAGGCTTGGGCGCTCCGGATGGGAATGCGCCTGTGCGCATTCTCAGAGCGAGGCCTGGTTTTATTTGTTTATTTATTTAAGGGGGTGACGCAGTACGCCGCCTCTGCCCCTGGACGACGTGACCTATCACGAAACACATAGGGCGGAACGAGCGGCGTGCTGACGTCATCACCTACCACTGCTCGATCTCCAAATGGACGGGTCTGCCTGCTTGCGTCCGGCCGGCGCAGCAGGCTCAAGGCTGTTTTTGTCAACGATATTTGTGAGTGCAATATAAATTTTTTACGTTTTAAATTAAACACCAAAGGTTTTACACTATTGAAGCATCTGTTTTCCTTGCATGCCGCAACCATTGGCAATTGGTTTACTGTCATGGAGTATGCTGACTAGCGAGGCTGTGGATTCAAGGTGTTATTACTATCCAGCTGAGATTCATTACAAGCTTCTCCGGGTCCTCCGTTATAGGGGACCACGGGGCTCTGGTAAGCAGATTAACTTGTTATATGGTGGTGGAGTTTACTTTGGTTTCAGTCCACATCTGAAGAGTGTGGACGTTACTGGATCTGTGCACGGGTGGCTTTCTATCAACTTTGGTGTTACACTCAGATTATTCACTTATGAACTTTATGAACTTTTATGTTTTGTATTGAATTTTAGAATTTTTTACTTTTACACTGATTCATTCATTTTGGATGGTGTTTCTTGTATCTTCTATGTTTGTATGATATTAGTTTGATTTTAGGGTTTTTTGACCACCATATAACAGCCACACATAGGGTTTATATATCAAGTTTAGCACAACTATATTTTTTCTTTTTTACTTGTTCGCTGGTTTTGATGATTGCAGAATAGTTGCTGCTTCCAATTGAGCTCCAGGCATTTCTTGTGTTTGCACCAGATTGCCACCACTGATCTTATCGCAGTTTCTTTTTCTTTTTTCTAGTGATAGTATGTACCCCATACTCATTAACATGGGGGAGAGGTGGATGTCTGGGGTCCCATTTATCCCAAAAGGGGCTTTCAGATTCCAATAAGTCCCCCCAGAACCATCACAGCCACCAGGCCTGCCAGGCTGTATAGTCGGATTAAGGGTCTGGTATGGATTGGGGGGGCTATGCCATTAGTTTTTTTGTTTGTTTTTTAGCATGGGGCCCCCCAAAATCAATGCAAAAGCTCAGGGTTTTGGTATAGATTTTGGAGGTACCTCATGTAATTTTCTAATATGTATTGCAAAGGTAATTTAAAGGAAGAAGTGAGAAATTCACTTATACCAGCAAAGCTTTCTTTATTGTTCAAATAATGCAAGGAAAAATAATATTGCGGGGAGTGGAAATGTCACTTTTGCTATACTGCTTTGACTATATGGTAGAGATGTGCCACTTCACAAGCAGATTAAGGTGCCCTTCCCCCAGCAATTGTTTTTACGGAATGGTGTACTTTTAATGTTGCACTTTCAGCATTATTAAACTCACTGCTCCATAAAAATGTTTAAAAATAGATTTTTAGCATTGGTACATGTCCCCTGGGCTAATGCCAAGACTCTCAATATTTTTTTTTGGTGAATTCCTAATAACCTTAAAAATTTGGAAAATTTCTTCCTTTGACTTCAACGGGTTTCCGTTTCAGCATCTGGTGAACCTCTGTGTACTAAACCCAGGTGTGTTTAGTTCATCCCTGCTTACAGTGTTCTTTAATAAATAGCATTCCCATCTATCATATTTACATATGATTGGTCTTCCATCATTAAAGAGTGCATCATTTTGAAAAATTGATGCACAACAACCTTATCAAATGATTTAAAGTTAAAAAGAAAATCAAGCAGCATTTCATGTGAGATTTTCTAAACCAGTTTTGATCACATCAAAAAGCACCTACGCCTAAGCAGTTAACAATCTAGTTATTTATGAATAATGTCGGGTAAATGATAAGAACTGAAAAAGGAAAAATATATTTTGTTGGGATTTGTTTTGCTTTATAAATCATGTCCTGCTGGTCAATAATGAATCTGGATTTGAAAAATGGGATATTGACTAATCCTCACTGCTGAAAGGCAGTCATAATTCTCAAATGAGTCATGAGGTTTATTTTCTTGCTAGATCTACCAGGAAGTATAAATAAGAGTGATATCATATTATAAAGAATAAATTCAAATAGGTACTTAAACTGACACTTTTTTTGCTTGTTGTATTTCAGTTTTGAAAATCTTGTACAAGAATATTTGCTCTGACTATATATGTATATATTGTTAAAGTGTTTTAGTTGAGGAACCATTTTAATACTTTCTGAATATTGTATCATTTAAATATTAAAGAGGAAGTAAATACTGCCTCTTTTTTTTTTACATTTTGCTGACCTGCAAAGTAAAGGCATAACATGCTAGTAATTTCCAGGGATGTATCTTGGCCCTTTTTTAAATATTGGTGCTACATTGGCTTTTTTCCAATCAGCTGGTACCATTCCAGTCAGTAGACTGTTCGTAAAAAATTAGAACAATGGTCTGGCAAATACTTGACTGAGTCCCTAAGGACCCTCAGGTGCAAGCCATCTGGTCCCGGTGACATCAATGTTACGTTTTTCAAGTTTATTTCTAATTGTGTCCTCTGTTAGCCATGAGGGTGCTTCCTGTGACGTGTCATGAGGATAAACATTGCTGTTTTGGTTACTGATTCCCTTGTGAAGACTGAGAAGAATAAATTCAATACCATCACAATCTCTCCATCCTTAGTAACCAGATTCCCTTCATCATTATTTATGGGACCAATATGATCTGACCGCCCTTTCTTACTATGTATGTACTTTAGAATTTCTTGGGATTTTTCTTACTCTCCTCCGCTATGTGCCTTTCGTGTTCTATCTTAGCCGCCCTGATTGCACCCTTACATTTCTTGATGCATTCTTTGTAAACTTTAAATGCTGATGATGATCCCTCAGCCTGTATTATTTGAAGGCCTTCTCCTTTGCTTTCATACGCATTTCAAAAAAGTTATAAATTGATTTTAGTATATTAATGAGTGAAATAAGTATTTGACCCTTCGCAAAACATGACTTTGTACTTTTTTTTTTTTTTATTATACTTTTTATTGGAAAATTATTCAACATGTAGTTACATACACCCACATTTGTGTGGAAAAAGAAACAAATTTTCGTACAAAAATATCTTTGCATATTTCCTTAATTATCCTTTTCCCTATTTCCCTCCCTATGTTCTCCCCTCCCCCCACACACCCCCCCTATTCCCCTGATCTGTCCCCCTCCTGTCCTATTATTTTCCTATCATTCCCTGGACGTATTTATCTGATTGTTTAAATATTCTCAATTTTTCCCATGTTGTCCTGTAATTTTCCCCCTTTCCCTGCTCTCCCTGGCTCAGGTATTCCATTTCTGAGATATACTCTACCCGTTGAATCCATTCTTTAATAGTCGGTTTCTTTATAGATATCCAGTTTCTTGGAATTAGTCCTTTTGCTGCGTTAAGTAATGATGGGACTAATGTTTTCTGGTATTGCTTTTTTGTTTTATTTGTACCATGAAATAGGCATGTCCACGCGTTTTGTATTATTTTTTCCCCCGTGACTGCTTCAATATAATCCAAAATCTCTGTCCAGTACTCCTCTATTATTGGGCATTCCCACCACATATGCATCGTTGTTCCCACTTGCTTACAACCCCTCACACAGAGTGGGGAGTTGTTAGGATGTATTTTATTCATTCTTTCTGGCGTCCAATGCCAGCGTACCATACTTTTATAATTTGCTTCTATTGTGGTTACATCCGAAGCATAGCTGTGTACTGCCTCAATAATTTGCCTCTCGTCTAGTTTTCTGCCCAGATCTTGCTCCCATTTTTCTATAAAGGGTAATGGTCCTTCTGTTTCTAGTTCTGTTAATATTTTATACACCTGAGATATACCGTGCCTCAAAGGCTTTTTACTACATATCTTTTCCAGTGGGGTTAGTGTATTTTCATCTCTAATTGGTTGTGGAATAGTGCTTACTAAGTGCGTTAATTGGAGGTATTCCCAGTCGCTCAACTGGCTCCATTCCTGACTCGTAATTAAATCTTGTTTTGTTTTTATTTTACCTACTGTAATTATATATTTTAATTGTGCAGTTCCCATTAGCTTTCCTAATCGTGTCCTGTTACCTGGTGTAAAAAACGTTGTGCCTGCTAACGCTATTAATGGAGAATTATATTTCCATTTTTCGTGTCGATGTAGTGTGTCCCATGTTTTAAATACCTTCTTTGTTATACTATGTGAGTCTGTGCCTAATACTCTAAATTTTGGTGGTATCCATATATTATTTTGTAAATGTGTCATACTTAGCGCATTTTCTATTTGTGCCCATTTCTTTTTTGTTTGTGGATTTGCCCATTCTACTAATCTTGACAAGATTATTGCTTTATGATATCTTTCTATATCTGGTACAGCCATGCCCCCTTCTTTTTTTCCGCGAGTTAGTAATGTATATTTTATTCTAGCCTTTTTGCCCTGCCATATATATTTCAAGATCATAGATCTAATCGACTTAAAGAATGGTTGGGGTATATCTATTGGCAGCATCTGCAACCTATATGTTACTTTTGGGAGGATCATCATTTTTAAGATGTTGATCCTTCCTGTCCATCCAACGGGTCTCCTTGAAATATCCTTTAATTCTGCTGTAATTTTGTTTAGTAATGGGATAAAGTTGACCGGATATAGTTTTTCTTCAGTTGTAGTTATTTTAATACCTAGATATGTTAAGGTTTTTGTCTCCCAAGTGAACGGAAATTCTTTCTGTAACAGTTTTTCTTCTTTTTTATCTATTCCCAAGTTCAGAATTACTGTCTTTACTGGGTTGATCTTGAAGTTAGCGAGTTCCCCGTATTTTTTTATTTCCTTTACTACATTAGGGAGCGACAGCCTTGGTTTCGTCAGATATAAAAGTATGTCATCAGCGTATGCCGCCACTTTATGTTCCTCCCTGCCCATCCTCACCCCTCCTATGTCCTGATTGTTTCGTATATTCTGTAACAAAGGTTCCATTGCCAACACATACAGGAGGGGTGAAAGCGGGCATCCCTGTCTCGTTCCATTTCGCATCTCAAACACCGACGACACACTCCCATTTATTTTTACCCTGGCTGTCGGGTAAGTATATAGGTTTTTGACCCATTTCATATATTTGGGTCCAATCCCGACATACCGGAGTGTGTCCATCATAAACCCCCAGTCGACTCGGTCAAACGCTTTTTCTGCGTCTATCGACATGAGTACGACTGGGGGTTTCTTCTCCTTCCTTTTCTGGATTAATAAAAGTGTTCTTATGGTATTATCTCTTCCTTCTCTCCCCATTACAAAGCCAGTTTGGTCAGCGTTTATTAGTTCCGGCATTAAAGTTTTTAATCTCGTTGCCAATATTTTTGCATATAACTTAATGTCTGAATTCAGTAACGCTATGGGACGGTAGTTAGAACATATTGTTCCATCTTTTCCTGTTTTGGGTATAATGGTAATATTGGCAAGGAGAGATTCTTTTCTTATTTCTTCATCGCCCCCCAATCTATTGAAATACTTACATAGTTCTGGGACTAACTGTTCTTTGAACTTCTTATAGTACTTAATCTGAAACCCGTCCGGTCCCGGGCTTTTCCCCCCTGGTGTTTCTTGGAGAGCTTTGTTTATTTCATCCTGCGTAATTGGTTTTTCTAGGAGCTCTGCACTTTCCGATGTTATCCTTGGAAGGATCGTTTTTTCTAAATATTCCTGTATTTTGCCTTTCCTGTTTTCTTCTTCCTGTGCTGTCTCGTTCCCTCGAATATCATACAGTGCACTATAGTATGTCTTAAATGCTTCTGCGATTTCTGATGTTTTAAATTTCATCTCTCCTCTCTGATTCTTTATTTTTTCTATGTAATTTAAAGTTTTTTTCCTTTTTGCTATTCTTGCAAGGTGTTTCCCGGGTTTATTCCCCCATTTGTATCTTTCTTTTACTACATTCTTGAATATTTTTCTGGTTTCCTGTTCCATCAAGTCTCTGAGTTGACCCCTCTTAATTATTATTTGTTGGTATGTTTCTTTGTCTGTTGTCTTTTATCTTTTTGTTCTAGATCATATAATTCCTTTAACAGGTTTTCCCTCTTTTGGTCCCTCTCCTTCTTTTTTCGTGCCCCTATGGTGATCAATTTACCCCTTATACATGCCTTATGCGCTTCCCAGATTGTTGCTACACTCACTTCTGGTGTATTATTTATTCTAAAGTATTCTTCGATTTCTCTCAATATTATCTCTCCTACTTCTTTGTTATCTAGTAAGTCTTCATTTAAGCTCCACATACCCTTTCTTTGTTCTATATTATTGAATCTTATTTTTACTATAACTGGGGCATGGTCTGAGATTGATTTTACTCCTATCGAGGTGTCTACAACATATTCCAGGAGTCCGTGGTCCACCAGGATGTAATCCAATCTTGAATGCGTGTCGTGCACCGCAGAGTAGTACGTATAATCCTTTTTACTTGGATGCGCCGCTCTCCAAGCATCTGTTAATTGATGATCGAACATTTTTTTTTTGACCAATTTTAATTGTTTATTATCTCGTGTCGGTGCACCAGACGTATTGTCTAACTTTTGGTCCATTGGGAAATTGAAATCGCCGGCGAGAATTATATAGCCCTGTTTGAAACCCATCAGAATATTTAAGATTCTGTTCAAATATCTTTTGGGGTGGGTGTTTGGACAATAGACGTTAGCCAATGTGTATTTTTTCCCCTGAAGATTCCCTTTTAAGAACAAATACCTTCCCTCTGGGTCAACTCTTCTATCCTCTACTATAAAGTTTTTTTTTTCCAATCCCTATAGCTACTCCTTTAGCTCTCTTGTTTGGGGAGTCTCCATAGTACCAAGTGGGAATCGCACGCGAATAAATTTTGGTGTTAGAATCTAGTGCTAGATGTGTCTCCTGAAGAAATACGATTTCTGCGGCATACCTTTCAAGCTCCCTTAATGTCATATACCTTTTTTCTGGGGAATTCAGCCCTCTTATGTTATATGTGATGAGATTTATGTCAGTCATATGTTTTTTTTTTGTTTTTTTTCCCTCTTTCACTCTTCCTTGGGTGGACAGATCCTGGTTCCCCCTCCCTCCCGCCCCGCCTCCCCTCCTCCCCCTCCCTCTCCCCCCCTCCCTCCCCCTCCCCTCTCTCCCCCCAATAGAACTTTGACCTCATGGTCTTAGTGCAGGATTTCTCTTTCACCTCTGCACTCTTTGGCCCGAGGTGGAGTTCTGTTTGGCACCGTTGGTCCCCTTTCCCCTTCTATTTGGGAACTGGTGCCGGAGCGTCCAGACGAGTCCCGGGCTCCCCCCTACGCCCCCTCTCCTTCTATACCTATTTCGTTCACTCCCTTAACCCCCATCCCCGCCCCCCTCCCCCTCCGTGTGTCAGGCAAGAATACCACCGGTCATACAGAACAAGCAATTGACTGACATAGAAAGCGCCATACACCCAGGGAAAAGGGGGGGGAGGAGAAGGAGAAGGGGGAGGGGGAGAAGAGAGAGGGGAGAAAAAAAACCCCTCCTTCCTACCCCCTCCCCACTCCCCCATCTCCCCCACCTAATCCCCATCTGGCATTGGAATTTCCAGTTTTTTACAGAATTCCGGTATTTCCTCTATGAATCTCAGTCTAGCCGTGATACCATTTTTCCTTCCTATCAGGCAGGCTGGGAAACCCCAGTTGTACTGGATTTCGTGTTCCTGGAGTGTCTTAAGTAATGGTCTTAGGTTTCTTCTTCTTTGTAGCGTTTCTTGGGATAGATCTTGGAAAATCTGAATTTGGCTCTCTTCCCATTTTATTGGTGACTTCCCTCTCAAGTTTCTCCATAGTTGATTTTTTTCCTCCCAGCTTTCAAATCGGACAATGATGTCTCTCGGTTTATCCTGAGCTATTTCTCTTGGTCTTCTTATTCTATGTGCTCTCTCTATTTTTAGTGGGGTTGTTATTTCTCTATCCAGAAGTGGGTTACAGATTTTCCTTATTAGTTCTGATAGGTTCTCCGGTTGGGGTGTCTCCGGTACCCCCCGGATTCTTATGTTCTTTCTTCTGTCTCTATTTTCCTGATCCTCTCGCTTATATGCCAGTTCCTGTTGTTCTTTTCTTATTGACTTTATCTCTCCCTCTAGTCTTCCTATGGCTATTTCACTATGGTCTGATTTCCTTTCCACTTCCTCCACTCTTTCACGCAAATATCCCATATTTTCTTGTATCACCTCCATTTGTGTCTTTATCGATTTTTCTAGTGCGGCGAACATCCCCTCAATTTCTATTTTTGTAGGTAATAACGCTCTGTTTTGTGGATCCTCTTCTCGTCTCTGTTCCATTTCTACTTCGGTCTCTGTTCTATTCTGGACTCTGATACTGAGTCTGACTCTGCCTGGTTTTTATTTTGCCCTTTTTTCTTGTCCTTCTTTTTCTTTTCCTCCCTGCTTTCCATCTGACTGCTCCTAGCTCCCTGCTGCTTCTCCACCGCCTGTTTGTCGCTATTTCCACCGTGGGTTACATATTTATTCATTGGCCCCGGGCTCGGGGTCAAACTTAAACAGGGTGATTTTGGAATTGCTCCCCCTCTTGCTCCCCTTGCTCTTGAGCTCATATTATTTCTTTTGAGTACTATCCTTGGGGTTTTATCCCCTTTGCAATGTTCCGCCCCCCTGTTTATCGCCCAATGGTCAGGTATACCCGCCCTGCACACGGTATAGTACCTCTATAAGTTTATCGGGGTCAGGACTGTCTCCTTTAGTGCTGCGGGGAGCTGTGTCACAGGATGATAGATGCCTACAAAAGCAGACAATTTTCTGTATTTATTGCACTCTCCGCTCCCACACACTGTCACACTGTCACTTCTGCCTGACCCCGTAGTGTACAGGTTCAAAGTTCACAGGAGTAATGGTACCAATTTATCAATGCTTTCCTACCGCCCCCCACTCCTGTACACTTTTCATGCAACTCAAGAAAAGAGGAAGGTACTCACTACTAGTGCCGTATTGCATCAGAAGGTGTAAATAGGTAATGAATGGTCTGTTTTCGGTGTTTCTGCTTTTAGAAACCTTTTGCCCGTTTACGGTTTCTTTTAAGAGCATCACAGAGGGGATATTTTAATTGGGCAAGGCTGCACAGAGGAAACCAAAAAAAAAAAGGAAATGACAAATTTAAATGTTTCTCACTTCACATCTCGTTTCCACTTCCACTTCCACTTCCACTTCCTCAATTTAGGTGAGAACACAGCAAGCCATTATATGCATTAATAACAGTTTCCCGTATTGACTTAGTACTTGATGTCAAAACCCTTGTTGGCAATCACAGAGGTCAGACATTTTCCAAGTCATTAAGGTTTTAAGGCTGACGTTTGGTAACTCGAACATTCAGCTCCCTCCACATATTTTCTATAAGATTAAGGTCTGGAGACAGGCTAGGCCACTCCAGAACCTTAATGTGCTTCTTCTTGAGCCACTCCTTTTTTTCCTTGGCTGTGTGTTTTGGGTCATTGTCATGCTGGAATACCCATCCATGACTCATTTTTAATGCCCTGGCTGAGGGAAGGATGTTCTCACCCAAGATTTTACGGTACATGGCCTCGTCCATGTTTCGGCAACTATAGCCTTGATCACAGCTAAAGTTGCCGAAACATGTTAGCAGTTTGCTTTTACTGAGCCATATTTCAATAAATTCCAGAAGGTATTCCAGTGTGGCCAGCTCTCCATTTGTTTGTTTGTTTGAGCTATGTTAAAATAAACCTACCTTTAAAATGATAGACTATTATTACTTTGTCAGTGGGCAAAGGTACAAAATCAGCAGGGAATCAAATACTTTTTTCCCTCACTGTAGGTAAGCCTTATTATACGCTTACCTATATGTGCAAACAATCCTAGGAAGTTTACTTCCTCTTTAAATATTCTCAGAGATATCAGCACAGGTTGTAGACTATTGTTACAATTTCCTTCAGTGATTAGATGGTTACTCTATCAAGGACCAGATTATGTTATACAGTTTTTGGCACAGCCATTCCCTAGCTTGCTATGGGTGGCTGAAAGCAGGTTATTAGGAGCAGCATGTGGCCTTTTAAATTCACAAAGGAAGCCTCTAAGTGATTGGTGAATTGTGCACTGAAAAACAGGAACCTGATCAGTAAATGTGGCTAGGTTGTAGGAACACATATTGGTCATTGAATGGAACAATATTAAACATACGCTCTTTCCAAGCTGAAGTTACAGATATGGAGTTCATGTGGGAAACACAGTGAAAATGTAGTCAGGCCACACATTCAACGTTTACATCAATATTTCTACATATGACTAATACACTCTGGGAGTATACTGCCAATTCCTCTTAAAACATTGTACAAAGCCTGTGAAGCAGGATTATTTAATTGAACTCTAATCATCATAGCCTTGTGCACAGTAGGTCATACTGGGGCAGTTACGGCTGGTGTTTTTTTGGGGGGGCGGCAAACAACCACCCATCCTACCCCTCCCCCGAGTGGCACCCACCTCCCCCGCTGATTGCCGGTTGGTCTGGCACATACCCCATTGGTGGCGGAGGGTGGTTGGCAGCAGACAGTGTGATGCAGCGAGCTCTGGTCTTCTCCTCCATGTTGGCTTGCAGCTCCTCCCCTCCTCTTCCTAGGCGTCCAATAGGATCGCCTGGGAGGTTCAGCCAATCGGTTGACCGATGTCAAAACCCGCTTCCCGATTGGGCGGGAGGAGGATCAGTATTAAAACAGTGAATATTCATCCGCTGTTGTAATACACCTGGGTGGGATCGGAGCACACTCTCTGCGACCCATACCAACCCTATATTTGTTTTGTTACAAATTGAAATTTGCCAAAATTTTCATTATTTGGACATGTGGAGATATCCAAATTTCCCAATCACAATGGTAAGGAATTTCAATGAATCCATAATAAATTATAACAAAATTAATTATCCAAATTTGAAAATAATCACGAATTCCAAAATGAATTTGAATTCGAAATGGAAAAATGTTGCAATAACTACAGTAGGGTAAAAAAGTGAAATAAGATGATGATTCCTACTTAGGCTGCTTTATAGCATAAAACAAATAATAGAATAGAATAAAATAGAATATAATAGACTAGAATAGATACAAATAAAATACAATAGAATATAATAGAAAAATAATTGTATAAAACGGAATAAAATAGAACAGAAAGGAATATAAAATAAAGAAATAGAATAAAACAGAATAGAATAGAACAGAATAGAGAATACAACAATAGAATAGAATAGAAAAACATAAAATGAGATAGAATAAAACAGAAAAGAAAAGATTAGAATAAAACAGAATAGAATATAAAATAAAGGAATAGATTAGAACAGAAAAGAATAGCATAAAAAAGAAAAGAAACAAATTAAATTGAATTAAATAAGATACAATCTATTCTATTCTAATCCAATCTTTTCTATTCTATTCTATTATTTTCTATTCTAGTCTATTCTATTGTATTCTATTCTTTTCTTTTTTATTCTAAAAGGAACAGCCTAAGCAGGAGCCATCATCTTATTTCACTTTTATAACTAACTGTATTTATTGCAATGTGTTTCCAATTTGAATTCAAATACATTTTTGAATACAAATTAAAATTGATTTTCAAATTCGAGAATACTGTATATATAAAATAAATTCCAAAAGGGAATTGTTCTAACTATCGAATATAACGAAACAAAATTAATAACTTAATGAATGAATCTGAAATAAAACAAAATTTTTCGTTGTGCACTTCACTAGCTAAAACATCGGTATTACGAGCTAAGAATGCTTTTTTAACCACTTAACGACCGCCCACTATAAATATACGTCAGCAGAATGGCACCGACAGGCAGAATCACGTATATGTACGTGATTGCCTTTGTATAGTTGGGGGGTCCGATCGGACCCCCCTTCTTTACAGTGAGCGGTCGTTTTACCTTCGGGAGCGATCCGACATGAGGGGACGGCCGTTCGATTCCGGCCACCCCCTCTCGATCGCTCCCGGCGAATGAGAGAGCTTCCCCTGCCTGCCAGGAAGGAGGAAGTGATGTCATCTCTCCTGGGGCGCTCACATATACCGAGCGCCGTACAGGAGAAGATGCCAGGTTAGTACACAAAACAGCACACTGACACCAGGACACATAGGCACATAAATCGCCCCCCCAGGCCCCCCCAGACACCCCCAGATCACCCCCCAGCCCCCAGTCACAGTGTCACTGATTGCAGTGACCATTTATTTAGTGATCACTGCAATCAGTGACATTTGTGACTGTAAAAGTGTCACTACATTTAGTTTTAGGTCCAGTGTAGCCCCCTAACCCCCCCTAATAAAGGTTTAACCCCCTGATCACCCCCCAGATAACCCTTTCACCCCCTATCACCACTGTCACTAAGCAATCATTTTTCTGATCGATGTCTTAGCGTCGGTGATGCTGATCGGTAGCCAGTAATTTTTTTTAGGTTCGCCGCAGGTTTTTATAGCGTCGGGTACCCCCATATATTACCTAATGAAGGTTTAACCCCCTTGATCGCCCCCAGGTAACCCTTTCACCCCCTATCACCACTGTCACTAAGCGATAATTTTTCTGATCGATGTCTTAGCGTCGGCGATGCTGATCGGTAGCCAGTAATTTTTTTTAGGTTCGCCGCAGGTTTTTATAGCGTCGGGTACCCCCATATATTACCTAATAAAGGTGTAACCCCCTTGATCACCCCCCAGGTAACCCTTTCACCCCCTATCACCACTGTCGCTAAGCAATCGTTTTTATGATCGTTGTCTTAGTGTCGGTGATGCCGATAGGTAGCCAGTATTTTTTTTTTAGGTTCGCCGTCAGGTTTTTATATAGCGTCAGGTACCCCCATATATTACCTAATAAAGGTTTTAACCCCCTAATTGCCCCTAGTTAACCCTTTCACCAGTGATCATCATATAAGTGTTACGGGTGACGCTGGTTAGTTAGTTTGCTTTTTATAGTGTCAGGGCACCCGCCGTATATAACCCAATAAAGGTTTAACCCCCTGATCGCCCGGCGGGTGATATCAGTTAGGTTTTAGCGTCAGAGAGGGTCTGCGTCACACCCCAGGCAGCGTCAGGTTAGTGCCAGTAGCGCTAACACCCACACGTGAAGCATACACCCCCCTTAGTGGTATAGTATCTGATCAGATCAATATCTGATCTGATCAGATCTATACTAGCGTCCCCAGCAGTTTAGGGTTCCCAAAAACGCAGTGTTAGCGGGATCAGCCCAGATACCTGCTAGCACCTGCGTTTTGCCCCTCTGTCCAGCCCAGGCCACCGAAGTGCAGTATCGATCGATCACTGTCACTTGCAAAACACAACACACATAACTGCAGCGTTCGCAGAGACAGGCCTGATCCCTGCGACTCCAGTGCTGTAGGAGGTAATTTCACCACCACAGTTAAAAAAAAAAAGCATATATGCCGAAGCATTGGGGCAGCAGGAACGGAGGAGCGATTTTGCTCCTAATGCCGCATATATACGGTCGAAATTCCGACGGAGGCTTGCCCGTGGAAAAGTCTGACCATGTGTACGCGGCATAACTTTTGCGAGAAGATGCCCCCATGCTTCGGCATATATAAATGGTGCATGTATGCCCATCATTAGAAGTGGGTGGATGAAGGGCGGTATTCTAATGGTGGGCATACCCACCGATCAATCTTTTTTTTTCGTTCAGCCAACAGGCTGCATGAAAAAAAAGATTACAATACATGTCCAACAAGGACCAGCAACGTACTGGTATGTTGCTGGACTTTGAATGTTTATACCAGAATGATGCCTGCGGGTTTAGGTATCATCTTGGTATCATTCTTTTCAGCCAGCGGCCGGCTTTCATGTAAAAGCAATCCTAGTGGCTAATTAGCCTCTGGACTGCTTTTACAAGCAGTGGGAGGGAATGCCCCCCCCGGATATAAAAAGCGCCATTGGGAAATTGGGAAAGCATTTTATCACACCGATCTTGGTGTGGTCAGATGCTTTGAGGGCAGAGGAAAGATCTAGGGTCCAATAGACCCCAGTTTTTTCAAAAAAGAGTACCTGTCATTACCTATTGCTATCATAGGGGATATTTACATTCCCTGAGATAACAATAAAAGTGATAAAAATAAATAAATATGGAAGCAACAGTTTAAAAATAAAATAAAAAAGCAAAATTAATAATAAAAAAAAAAAAAAAAAGCACCCCTGTCCTGCCCTGCTCTTGCCCAATGGCGAACGCAAGCGTCGGTCTGGCGTCATATGTAAACAGCAATTGCACCATGCATGTGAGGTATCACCACGAAGGTCAGATCGAGGGCAGTAATTTTAGCAGTAGACCTCCTCTGTAAATCTAACGGGGTAACCTGTAAATGCTTTTAAAGGCTTTTAGAAATGTATGTAGTTTGTCGCCAATGCGCGTTTGTGCGAAATTTTAAAGCATGTCGTGTTTGGTATCTATGTACTCGGCCTAAGATCATCTTTTTTATTTCATCAAACATTTGGGCAATATAGTGTGTTTTAGTGCATTAAAATTAAAAAAAGTGTATTTTTTCCCAAAAAAATGCGTTTGAAAAATCGCTGCGCAAATACTGTGTAGAAAAAAAAAATGCAACACCCACCATTTTATTCTGTAGGGCCTTTGCTTTAAAAATATATATAATGTTTGGGGGTTCAACATAATTTTCTTGCAAAAAAAATATGTTTTCATGTAAACAAAAAGTGTCAAAAAGGGCTTTGTCTTCAAGTGGTTAGAAGAGTGGATGTAAGCTTCCTAATGTTGTGTATAAAATGCCAGAACAGTTCAAAACCCCCCCAAATGACCCCATTTTGGAAAGTAGACACCCCAAGCTATATACTGAGAGGCATGTCGAGTCCATGGAATATTTTATATGTTGACACAAGTTGCGGAAAAAATATTTTTTTTTTTTTTGCACAAAGTTGTCACTAAATGATATATTGCTCAAACATGCCATGGGCATATGTGGAATTACACCCCAAAATACATTCTGTTGCTTCTCCTGAGTACGGGGATACCACATGTGTGAGACTTTTTGGGAGCCTAGCCGCGTACGGGACCCCAAAAACCAAGCACCGCCTTCAGGCTTTCTAAGGGTGTCAATTTTTGATTTCACTTCTCACTGCCTATCACAGTTTCGGAGGCCATGGAATGCCCAGATGGCACAAAACCCCCCAAATGACCCCATTTTGGAAAGTAGACACCCCAAGCTATTTGCTGAGAGGTATTGTGAGTATTTTGCAGATCTCGCTTTTTGTCACAAAGTTTTGAAAATGTAAAAAAAAAAGAAAAAAAAAAAATGTTCTTTCTTCATTTTCAAAAACAATTGAGAGCTGTAAAATACTCACCATGCCTCTCAGCAAACAGCTTGGGGTGTCTACTTTCCAAAATGGGGTCATTTGGGGGGGTTTTGTGCTATTTTGGCATTTTATGGCCTTCAAAACTGTGATAGGTAGTGAGGAGTGAAATCAAAAATTTGCGCCCTTAGAAATCCTGAAGGCGGTGCTTGGTTTCCGGGGTCCCGTACGTGTGGTATCCCCGTACTCAGGAGAAGCAGCAGAATGTATTTTGGGGTGCAATTCCACATATAACCATGGCATGTGTGAGCAATATATCATTTAGTGACAACTTTTTGTAATTTTTTTTTTTTGTTATTATTCAATCACTTGGGACAAAAAAAAAATATTCAATGGGCTCAACAGGCCTCTCAGCAATTTCCTTGGGGTGTCTACTTTCTAAAATGGGGTCATTTGGGGGGGGGGTTGTGCTATTTTGGCATTTTATGGCCTTCAAAACTGTGATAGGTAGTGAGGAGTGAAATTTAAAAATTTGCGCCCTTAGAAATCCTGAAGGCGGTGCTTGGATTCCGGGGTCCCGTACGTGGCTAGGCTCCTAAAAAGTCCCACACATGTGGTATCCCCGTACTCAGGAGAAGCAGCAGAATGTATTTTGGGGTGCAATTCCACATATAACCATGGCATGTGTGAGCAATATATCATTTAGTGACAACTTTTTGTAATTTTTTTTTTTTTTTTTGTCATTATTCAATCACTTGGGACAAAAAAAAAATATTCAATGGGCTCAACATGCCTCTCAGCAATTTCCTTGGGGTGTCTACTTTCTAAAATGGGGTCATTTGGGGGGTTTTTGTACTGCCCTGTCATTTTAGCACCTCAAGAAATGAGATAGGCAGTCATAAATTAAAAGCTGTGTAAATTCCAGAAAATGTACCCTAGTTTGTAAACGCTATAACTTTTGCGCAAACCGATAAATATACGCTTATTGACATTTTTTTTACTAAAGACATGTGGCTGAATACATTTTGGCCTAAATGTATGACTAAAATTGAGTTTATTCGATTTTTCTTATAACAAAAAGTAGAAAATATCATTTTTTTTCAAAATTTTCGGACTTTTTCCATTTATATCGCAAAAAATAAAAATCGCAGAGGCAATCAAATACCATTAAAAGAAAGCTCTATTTGTGGGAAGAAAAGGACACAAATTTCGTTTGGGTACAACATTGCATGTCCGCACAATTTACAGTTAAAGCAGCGCAGTGCAAAATTCTGAATTCACCTCTGGTCCTTTAGCTACCAAATGGTCCGGGGCTTAAGTGGTTAAATAAAATAGGGTGTGAGAACTTTTTCTAATATGTTATCTATTATCAGTAGTAGTATAAAGATATTTATTTTTTCCAATAAGGGACACAAGCAACAGTCGGGTATAGTTTACCAGAGAATGACTTCCAGTTTATCTTTGACTGTTGACTTAGGCTCGGTTCACACAGGGGCGACCTCGGCGGCGCGATCTCAAGATGACTTGAGACGCCCGCCGAGGCGATTTGCATAATGACTTCTGTATAGAAGTCAATGCAGGTCGCCCTGCGTCGCCCCCAAAAGTAGTACAGGAACCTTTTTCTAAGTCAAAGCGACTCAGGTCGCTCCTATTAGAACGGTTCCATAGCACAGCCCGGGACACGACTCCTCAGGCGACCGAGTCGCCTGAGGAGTGGCCCCTGTGTGAACCGGGCCTTACAGTTTATCTGAACTACTTGTTATTATATAAAAAGTATAAAATAAGAAAATGTAACCATTCCTACGTTTTCTCTCTCACCCACAGGTTCCACTTTGGTAAATGGGTAATTCACAGTTCACTTATGCAAACTAGATGTGTTTTGAACCGTATCCGATTTGCATGACTTGTGAAATAACATTGATTTCCATTGAAGCTGTTCACATATATGCAGTGCATCCACAGTGCTAATTTAAAAAGCATCCTGTGTGTTTTTTGCGCACTGCGGTGCGGTTCAGGTGCGAACTCCAGGCTCATTGAGTTCTATGGAAACGCTGAATCGTACATGTGTTCAGGATTCAATTCAGGATTTTCGCTGAAATTGCTCTCCTACTACAGGAGTTGACATTCTTTACCTACGATGTATTGGCCAGCACTGAAATCGCAGCTATGACAAAAATATGGTTCTGAGCCTTGAAATTCACATCATAACCACATCAAAAATGCACCTGAACCACTTTTTTATTTGCAGTGAAAACTTACAATTTGTAAAGGACATGTGTGAACCCATCCTTAATTCAACCAAATATGTCTAAAAAATTGTGGGTTTAGATTTTCCTCATATTCCATGAATTCTTATTTTTTTCCTATTTATTTTAATAGCTTGAGTGAGCCTTGCCATCTGGAACCATTAAACTCTGTCAAACATCTGCAGTGGAAAACAGATACAGAACAAGTAACTGCACTTCAAATCAGATTCAGAGATTTTAAAGAAGGTAGGATTATTGTTATTTCTGATTTATGGAAACAAGTAAATATAGACAATTAACAGGCCTATTGTTGTCTGTTGCATACATAACCACTTTCATCTCTAAAAACATCTGTTGCCTGAAGCTAGAGAGAATGATACTTACTTTGATAACTAACCAAGCGCCTATCAAACCTGACTTTTAGGTATTGTTATCTTTTTATGTTATATTAGACCTGCAAAGGAAAGTGTTTATTTCAAAGTATATTAAATGGTGAAATAGAGTTGTTTAACCACTTCAATACATGGTATTTTTACCCCCTTCCTGCCCAGGCCAATTTTCAGCTTTCAGTGCTGTAACATTTTGAATGACAATTGCGCCGTCATGCAAAACTGTACCCATATTACATTGTAATAATTTTTTTCCCCACAAATAGAGCTTTCTCTCTAAAAAAAATCTCTTCCTAAGTTTAGGATAATTTTTCTTCCTAAGCTTAGTTAAATTTTAAGCAAAAAAAAAATCTCAATAAGCGTATATTGATTGGTTTGCGCAAAAGTTGTAGCACCTACAAAATAGCGGATACATTTATTTTGGGACCATTGACAATTATACAGCGATCAGTGCTATAAATATGCACTGATTACTGTATAAATGTCACGGACGGGGAAGGGGTTAACACTAGTGGGCGATCAAGGGGTCAAATGTGTTACCTAGGGAGTGATTCTAACTGTGGGGGAAGGGGACTGACTGGGGGAGATGACCGATCGGTGTTCCTATATACAAGGAACACACGATTGGTCTCCACTCCCCTGACAGGACGTGGATCTGTGTGTTTACACATACAGATCCACGTCCCTGCTCTGTGATTGGCAAACGAGGGTGCCGTGCGGACATCGCGGCCACCAGGCACGCGCATCAGCTCCCGAGAGACGGGGCGCGCATGCCCCCTAGTGACCGGGAAGCCGAGGACGTCATATGACGGCCGCCCGGGATGGCAGAGCCACGTTGCGGCCGTCATATTACTATGGCTGGGATGGGAAGTGGTCAAAAGAGATATATATTTACAGCCTACACTTTCATTTTGTAATACCAGCTTTGTAATACCAATACAAACAATAATTATTATTGGCAATCCAGTTAAAAAATCTCCTTTCATGTTGATATTGTTCATGAGTGCTGTCTGTCTGCTGGCCATCTCTTTCCACAAGCAAATGAGTGGGATGTTTCTTGGAGGTGGTGTTTTATTTTGCTGGGTCATTGGCCACTGGGCATCTTGATTGATGTGGATCTGCATTTGCTGGATGATATGATTGACAATGGATTTACAATGAGGAACACCATGTGCTATTACTATTAGTGCACACTCATTGAGCATATGCATATGCCACGCTAACCTGACATCCATATTTAGCTATGTACTTGCCCTGGCAGCCCTATTATTCATGCATTTTTGAATTCCTTACCCTGCACATCTATGTTGCGTTCATACAGTCAGGTTATTATGACAACTTATGACCCAAGTTTTGTATCATGTACCCCAGCCCTGGTGTGGGTGTTTATTATGATGGTGTAGCCTCTACATATTCCATCCTGCATATCTACATATATTTTGCTGATCATACCAGACCCGCATCCGTATTATAGGGCTCACTGGCTGGCTTGTGTGCTCACACCTTGAGCTCCGGAGAGTGTTTACTGCTTACCAGCCAGCCTGCAACAAACAGAATTGACCCAGTCTAACAGTTCACGTTAAAAACAAGGTTTTTTTTTGCACACATTTGCAGATATATACATAAGCTGCAGTGGCCATGTCACGGCCCTCCAGTGTGCTGCAGTCCTAACGCTATAATTTTGAGTCTCCCAAGTTTGAGCACATATATAATAATGTATAGATTAAGGGCAGGAGAGAGCCTATCCCTTCTTAAAGGTATAGGGATTGCACTGGAAACCCAGCAATAGTACAATGGGAGCAAAGGTATCCACTATCCAGTGTGTCCCCTCACCAATTCATCAACAGTCCAAACAAATGGCAACCACCCCAACCAATAATTAGCCTCTGCAGCAAGGAGCACATGGAAGGGTGATGCATGTCAAATAACAAACATAAAATTCCCAGCTCACTTACCAGCCAGCCTGCAAATGAATTGACTCTGTCTAACAGTTCACAAATAATCTATCAATGACTGCTGTAATTGTCATTTACCTGCATTTTTAAACCATTTTATTCTTTGGGAATTTCAGTGCTAAAAAAACTCTCCCGTTCCTGGCACTATGGAATTTTTCAAACATTTTTTGCATTGGTACCTGTTCCCCAGGGCAGTGAACACCTACATGCTAGTTTTTGACACCCATTTCCCTATTAACACAGACAAAGGGCATTTTTAATTTGGCAGATTTGGCTCTTATTGATTTCAGTGGGGTTCAGGTTCAGCATCCAAATTTCTTTGAAGTTTGCTTAACCCCCACCAAACCAAACTCAGGGCAGTTCAGCTTATCAGTATACCAAGGGTAGAACAGTGGCTTTGGGGTTAGAAATTCCACTTTGCTTGAATTGAATCATGACCAGGTCATGATCTACATGAAGTTTGCATGTTGATGGCTGCCCTAAGCACTTTGAATTCCCAGGAAAAAAGCATTATAGAAATACAAATTAAATTCCATTACCTGTAAGTCCTAAATCTGCAAACACTTTGTGATTAGTTTTCACCAATAATTAAGCTTCTCTCTCATTTTAAGCCATGGCGTAAGTGACCCTGATATTTACATGATATAACGCATAGGAAATGCTTTACAGTTTTACAGTTTTGCTACATGCATTTTACATCTGGTGCACAATTTAGCTGCACAACCTAGTGTGACTTTATAAATTTTTAATAAAGTGAATTCATGGTTTTACTGAAAGCACTATAAGGTCTATCTTTATCTGAACCATAAATATATCATGGTGTCCCAGGGAATCAGATCTCAAAACCATGCACGTCACAGCATGCTGTTGTGTTAAAAAGCATGTTTTTCTTGTTGATGTTGATATGAGTTTAAGATCAATCTCACAAGGTCAGATCCAGTCTGCTTGTTTTTTTTTTCTATCATCATAAGGTTTCTTAAATAAAGATCATCTTGTGTTTTCTTACATTTGAGACTTGGAGCACTATAGAAGCAGTATCCCATTCTTAACATGTTTTTTAAGACATTTCTTGCAACATATTTTTTTGTGGATTTAATGTATAAATATGTTCACTTTTGTCACATGTTTTATATGTATTTGTGTTTTAGCATGGTATATACTGTATTTTTTAAATCATTATACATGATAACTAGCTTTAAAAAGGGATGAGCTGAGTGTTGGATCCAAACCAAAGTTTAGACTGAACATTTGCTGTTTGGATGTTCAGTTGAATCTCGAAGTTTAAAGCGGAGCTCCACCGTAAAAAAAAATATTAAAAGCCAGCAGCTACAAATACAGCAGCTGCTGACTTTTAATATTAGGACACTTACCTGTCCTGGAGTCCAGCGACGTCGGCAGCAGAAGACGAGCGATTGCTTGTCTCTCGGCTGCCCCGCCGCCATCATGAGTGAGGGAATCAGGAAGTGAAGCGTTGCGGCTTTACTTCCCGGTTCCCTATTGCGCATGTGCGAGCAGCACTGCGTGTCTTTCATTGGTCACCGTTGTGTTCTGGGAGCCTTGTGTTTCCCAGAACACAACGGGGTGGATCGGGAAGTGACGCACTACCTGCAGTCTACCCGCAGACTGTATGCACGGAAGTGGGTGCAAGTACCTGTCTTAGACGGGTATCTGCACCCCCTGAAAGGTGCCAAATGTGACACCGGAGGGGGGGGGGAGGGTTCCAATGAGCTGAAGTTCCACTTTAGGGTGGAGCTCTGCTTTAAGGACATTTGTCAGGAATGCCTCTAGTGAACATCCAATACCACATTCCAAAAGCAATCATTGGCCTGACCTCTGGTCAGGTGCAAAACTTTGGTCAATTATGGTTTTGATCTAAGTTGTAGCCCACATACTATAAAAGGCTTCTCTCCCAGAAGCTTTGTCAGGGTGTGGGAGTTTAGTGAGATTTAGGAACAAATGACATTGCTTTTAGGGAGAGAGTGTTGAATAGTGTATTGCAATGGGCTATCAGTGTTTTGTGCTTACAGTATCAGTGCTATATACAGGCAGTCCCCGAGTTACGAACACCCGAGTTACGAACTACCCCTACTTACGAACGGCCTCAAATGCCAGCCACTTGTGCTCCACGCTGGTCCTAGATACCTCCGAGCACCTCCGAACACATCCCACACTGCAGTACTACATGGCCAGAAGAGCCCCAGATAACATAAAAGCGCCCAGAACATCCCACATCCATGCACAGGCGGAAGTTACACTTACAAATGCAGTGTTGTGACTTACGAACAACTTGGACTTATGAACAAACCTACACTCCTTATTGTGTTCGTAACTCGGGGACTGCCTGTACCATACAGTGGGCTCCATTTACAAAAGCAACTCGCTTGTGGTATGTAGGTGTCCAGACACATTTTGCCTAAATATTACAAGCGATCCTGAAACTGTCAAAACACTCAAAACGTTTAGTAAATGCAGCATGAAAAGTCATTAAACTCAATTCACAGAAGCAAATAAATTATTAAATGTGTGTGGTAATTAAGTAATGGTCCAGGCATGAGGTACTTAAGAAATGTAAAAATAATAATAGGCAATTTTGAGTAGTTTCTGCCTTTTTGTATCAGCTCTCCCAACAGTAATGCATAGAAACCCAAATATGGAAATTATTGCGGGATGATTTACTTGAAGAATAACCCGAAGATTATTATTTTTTTTACTTTTGGATAGAGTGGAGGTGGATTAAAAACACCTGTCAGGCTTTTATTGCTGTCTGTGTCCCCATTAGGGAGATCCACCCTCTCTATTTGTCCTGTTTACCATTATCATTAAAAGTAAAATTAAAATAAAATGCCAAATTTGGAGTTGTCCCCAGAAAAGTAATAGAGGGGACATGTTCCAATGGGGACACAGATAGCAAACAAATTCCAGAGCTTAGTACATGAGGTAAAGCTTAACTTTACAAAGAATACCCAATCACATGCAAGGAAAAAAAACAGCATCTTTGCTTGCACATGATTGGATGATGGAAGTCAGCAGAGCTCCCCCTCATTTACAAAGTTCTGGAGCAACTTCACTTGAAAAGTGCTCAGCCTATGTGCCTTTAGTAAATTAACCTTATTCATTTAGAAAATTTACCCCATTACATGTAGTAAAATATACGTATTTTTTCCTTCCATTTCACCATATTTTTAGACTTTTTTTGTAAGTATACAAACATGTACATTTGCTGAAAACCTCCCAATCACTCCAAACATAATACAATGTACATGTATATCACAATGGTCTAATGCCTTGTTGGAGCATATGTCATATGTTGTGTTGACACTTTAATTTTCACAAATATTTTTTGAGATATCTTCCCACTGACCTGTTCCCACTGACAACATTGATCTTTTTATAAGGGAGTTATTCTTCCCATTGACCATCAATCTATCATTAATATTTTTTAGCAGGGGTTTCCTGAGACTAGAAAAATATTTGAAGGGTTCCTCTATGTTTAAAAGGTTGAGAAATGATGCTTGAAAGTGTAACTATAGGCAACACTTTTTTATTTTTCATTTTGGCTAGGGAGGGTTAGAACCCCCCTTTTTTTTTTTGGAAGATTTTCCCTCTATTACTTTTCTGGGTACAACACCACATTTGGGATTTTCTTTTCATTTCACTTATATTATAAGTGATAAGGTAAACAGGACAAATAGAAAGGGTGAATCTCCCTAATGAGGGCGCAGACAGCAATAAAATAATAGATATTCTAATCCAACCCCACCCTATCCAAAACTAAAAAAAAAATGTTTTTCCTTTAGTTATTCTTTAGGAAAATACAAAATATCTTTCTAAATGTCAAATATTGAAAGAAGATAGTATCAAAAATCACACACATATATAAATACCGTTCTTCCACCAAAAAAAAATAAACAACGTTGAAGAAGAAGTGTATTTATGTATGTGTGTGATTTTTTAAAACTATTTTCTTTCATTATTTGACATTTAGAAATATATTTTCTATTTACCTAATTTAACTTAGTTGTTTTTGATACACCACGTGTGTCCTGTGAAAGCAGCTTCCCTTTGATTGGTATTCTAGTCACCTTTTTTTCTTTTGTATTAATACATATGCTGCATGGACCGCATTGACTTAGTGAGTTGGCATATTTCTACAGTTTACACCATTTTATCTCTTATAGCAATAAAAACTGACATGGGTTCTAATCCTTCTAGACTGTATTCATTCCATGAGATAAAATACTGCATGGTTTCATGAGATAAATACCACATATTTCTATGAAATACCACATGCCTTATTTTAGTATTGTTTTTTGGCCCAAAAAAAGGCTTTTTAAAGCAAATTTTAAAGAGGAGAATACAGCTTTGTGAATGGAGCCCTATATCCTATACTGTAAATGTGATACTAATGCTTTGCAGTGAATTGCAGTTTGTGTGACTGTGGAGAGTGGAGTGTAAGCCTACCTGCATTTCCTGTGACTTCCAAGGACCCAACAGTGCTTTTTAAAACGACTTCTTTGTGTGTGTGTCAGCAGCAGGTTCTTTTGTTGTGTTAAAGTGTAGATATGGAGGGGTAGGTGGCCCTGCCAAAAACTCAAATATGTGGTGACCAATGTTGGTCAATGCACATACCTCATAAATGTTTTTTTTTTTTTTATTCTTTATTTTCTTAAAACGGGGTATACAGGTATAACATTGCCATTTAGAAAAAAACAAAAAAACAAATGGTGCTTTGACCACATAGATCAATAACGACAACCTTATTTAAACCATATTATTACACTTTCATTATTTTACTATCTTCTTCTAACCTCTTCTTCCTATTACTCCCTTTCTTTTTCCCCTATATCTCCTTCTTCCTTTTCCCTGTTTCCCTTTCTTGTTTGCCTAGTCCTTCCCCCATCCCCTCCCTTCGACCCCAATTTCCTCCTTCCTATACCCCTGCTTTACGCAGGGGAATATTAAACAAACATCAATGCGAAAACCAAAAAAAAAAGGAAATTTAATTTGAATGTGGGACTTCTCGAAGATCTCCTACTTGTTCTTTCTACCTGTCAGCCTAGTTTTTATCTTTACTCTCCAAATAACCTCTTCCCTTCCTCTGATTTTGCAAATTGCTCCCATGGTACCCAAATTTATTGTATTTGTTTTTTTCCCTCCAATGTTATTGGTAGGAGTTTCTCCATTATTTCCACCCTTCTAACTTTGTTTAACCACATTGAGATCGCAGGGGCACTAGGGTCTTTACAATTCATCACAATACAACGTTTATTAGGTGGCACAGAACTGAGTTTATATATTTTTTCGGTGGGATTTGTGTATGGTGTAGCAGGAAGAGAGCTGGGTCTTCTTCAATCTGGTGTTCAGTAAACAATTGAGTAATTCTCTGTACAGTTTGCCAAAATTGTTCCAGTCACTGGGCATGCCCAGAAAATATGTATCATTGTTCCTTTTTCATCACATCCTCTCCAGCACCTGTCAGATGTTTCTGGAAAAAATGTATTCAAGGCCGATGGCGTATAATACCAACGTGTTAATATTTTGTAATTTGATTCCTGCATTTTCGTACACCTTGAAGATTTTAAAGACAGGTCTATAATATTCTGGCATTGTGTTGGAGAGAAAGTTTGGCCTAAATCTCTCTCCCATTTGGCAAAGCAATCCATTTTAAAGTCCTCTGATGGTGCAGTCAGGATTATATACAGTTTAGAGATTATGTGAGATAGGGGCTCCTCTCCCTCACAGTACTCCTCAAACTTAGTTTGTGATCGCCTGTATCTTCCTGCAGGTCCCAGGCTTTCTAAATAGTGTCTAACCTGTTGAGCTTGCCATATGGGGATTTCATATTGCCCTCCTGGTTGTGTTAACGTGCCAATTGATACCCATCCCTCGTCTCCGAAAAAATGTGAAGCTTGAAAGCTTTCCTTTTCCCTTAATTTCCTAAGTATTTATGAATCCATACCTGGTGGGAACTCTGGGTTTCCTAAAATCGGAAACAGGGGGGAGTTTTTGGTAGAGAGTTTAGGATTTGTGCTTACTTTGTTTCCTATTCTTAAAGTTTCACTAGGGTGACTTTTTACTAATGGTGGTAAAGTTGTATAACACCATAAAGCCCTATTTAGAGGAACTGGGCACATTTGCTGCTCCATAGCAATCCACAATTTATAATCCCCATGTCTACTCCAATCTACTATCCTACCAAGTTGGGCCGACTGATAGTATTTATACATATCTGGTGCCGATATTCCTCAAGCCCTTTTAGGTAAAGTCAACAATGTTCTACTTATCCTTGGCCGTTTACTGACCCAGATAAATTTAGTAAACACGCCACGGACTTGATTGAAGTAAGACATGGGTATTCTGACTGGTAGACATGTGCATTTCGTTTCGTTCCGAATCGAAATTCGGACGAATTTTTCATTATTCGGACATTCGGATGCATCCGAATTACCGAATTACAATACTAACAAATTTAACCGAATCCGAATTTTTTCGAATCTAAAAATATTTTTGACCCGAATTTGGGTCCATGTATCTCGGGGTTCCTTGGTGATAGAAACCCCAAATTTGGAGATGTTGTAGTGCTAGTTCTTCTGTGTTTGCATACCAAATTTGGGGTTTCTATCACTAAGTGACCCCGAGATACGTGGACCCAAAGTCGGGTCGCAAAATGTCAAGCACTTTACTGGAGCAGAGAATGACATTTTGCGACCCGATTTTGGGGCCACATATCTCGGGGCCACTTGTAGCTAGAAACCCCAAATTTGGTATGCAAACACAGTAGAACTAGCACTACAACATCTCCAAATTTTGGGTTTCTATCACCAAGTAACCCCAAAATACATGGACCCAAAGTCGGGTCGCAAAATATTTTCGAATCCGGTTGAAATAGTATCAACATGATTCGAAATTATTTCAACTGCATTTGAAACTATTTCAACCGGATTCGAAAATATTTTGTGACCCGAATTTGGGTCCATGTATCTCGGGGTTACTTGGTGATAGAAACCCCAAATTTGGGGTTACTGTTTTTCTAGTCTATTTTCTATTTTATTATAATCTTTTCTATCCAAAGTTAAAATTAATTAATTAATTAAAAAATTTGAATTCATACTATTCGAAATTCAAATTTATTCTATTCGAAATTCGAATTTCAGAAGATGGTTGTATATTCTTTCTATTTTATTCTTCTAAATTATATTTTATTTCTATTCTGTTCTAATCTTTTCTATTTGAATTATAAATTTTGGAAGATGGTTAGTTACTTACATCTGTCACATAAAAAAAAAGATGTGAAATGGCTGTCATGGATGTCGATCACAAGGCAAGTACATATGCTGTATGTCATTGTCCGAGTGCCACGCGACCGGCCACGAGTGCCACGTGACCAAGTTGTGGATTGTCCACTTGCCACGTCACCTGCCACAAGTTATGGGGTTCCTAGCACCAAGTGACCCCCAGATAGGGGCGATCTGTCAAGTGCTTTTCTGCAGCAGAGAATTAAATTTTGTGACCCGACTTTGAGGCCACGTATCTTGGGGCCACTTATAGCTAGAAATCCCAAAATATTTGGTATGTAAACACATTACAACTGGCACTACAATAACCCCAAATTTGGGGTTTCTATCACCAAGTAACCCCGTTGTAATGCTAGTTCTACTGTGTTTGCATACCAAATTTGGGGTTTCTAGCTATAAGTGGCCCCGAGATACGTGGCCCCAAAGTCGGGTCACAAAATGTCATTCTCTGCTGCAGAAAAGTACTTGAAATATCGCCCATATCTGGGGGTCACTTGGTGCCAGGAGCCCCATAACTTGTGGCAGGTGACGTGGCAAGTAGACAATCCACAACTAGGTCACGTGGCAGGTCACGTGGCACTCGTGGCCGTTCACGTGGCACTCGTGGCACCGTGGCCGGTGTCGTGGCACTCGTGGCCGGTGTCGTGGCACTCATGGCAGGTGTTGTGGTAAGTGGACAATGACATACAGCATATGTACTTGCCTTGCGATCGACATCCGTGACAGCCATTTCACATCTTTTTTTTATGTGACAGATGTATATAAGTAAGTAAATAACCTTCTTCCAAAATTTATAATTCAAATAGAAAAGATTAGAACAGAATAGAAAAAAAATATAATTTAGAAGAATAAAATAGAAAGAATATACAACCATCTTCTGAAATTCGAATTTCGAATAGAATAAATTTGAATTTCGAATAGTATGAATTTAATTTTTTTAATTAATTAATTAATTTTAACTTTGGATAGAAAAGATTATAATAAAATAGAAAATAGACTAGAAAAACAATAACCCCAAATTTGGGGTTTCTATCACCAAGTAACCCCGAGATACATGGACCCAAATTCGGGTCACAAAATATTTTCGAATCCGGTTGAAATAGTTTCAAATGCAGTTGAAATAATTTCGAATCATGTTGATACTATTTCAACCGGATTCGAAAATATTTTGCGACCCGACTTTGGGTCCATGTATTTTGGGGTTACTTGGTGATAGAAACCCAAAATTTGGAGATGTTGTAGTGCTAGTTCTTCCGTGTTTGCATACCAAATTTGGGGTTTCTATCACTAAGTGACCCCGAGATACGTGGACCCAAAGTCGGGTCGCAAAATGTCAAGCACTTTACTGGAGCAGAGAATGACATTTTGCGACCCGATTTTGGGGCCACATATCTCGGGGCCACTTGTAGCTAGAAACCCCAAATTTGGTATGCAAACACAGTAGAACTAGCACTACAAAATCTCCAAATTTTGGGTTTCTATCACCAAGTAACCCCAAAATACATGGACCCAAAGTCGGGTCGCAAAATATTTTCGAATCCGGTTGAAATAGTATCAACATGATTCGAAATTATTTCAACTGCATTTGAAACTATTTCAACCGGATTCGAAAATATTTTGTGACCCGAATTTGGGTCCATGTATCTCGGGGTTACTTGGTGATAGAAACCCCAAATTTGAGGTTATTGTTTTTCTAGTCTATTTTCTATTTTATTATAATCTTTTCTATCCAAAGTTAAAATTAATTAATTAAAAAATTTGAATTCATACTATTCGAAATTCAAATTTATTCTATTCGAAATTCGAATTTCAGAAGATGGTTGTATATTCTTTCTATTTTATTCTTCTAAATTATATTTTTTTTCTATTCTGTTCTAATCTTTTCTATTTGAATTATAAATTTCGGAAGAAGGTTATTTACTTACTTATATACATCTGTCACATTAAAAAAAGATGTGAAATGGCTGTCACGGATGTCGATCGCAAGGCAAGTACATATGCTGTATGTCATTGTCCACTTGCCACAACACCTGCCACGAGTGCCACGTAACCGGCCACGAGTGCCACGTGACCAGGCCCCACGAGTGCCACGTGAACGGCCACGAGTGTCACGTGACCTGCCACGTGACCAAGTTGTGGATTGTCCACTTGCCACGTCACCTGCCACAAGTTATGGGGTTCCTAGCACCAAGTGACCCCCAGATATGGGCGATATGTCAAGTACTTTTCTGCAGCAGAGAATGACATTTTGTGACCCGACTTTGGGGCCACGTATCTCGGGGCCACTTATAGCTAGAAACCCCAAATTTGGTATGCAAACACAGTAGAACTAGCATTACAACAGGGTTACTTGGTGATAGAAACCCCAAATTTGGGGTTATTGTAGTGCCAGTTGTAATGTGTTTGCATACCAAATATTTTGGGATTTCTAGCTATAAGTGGCCCCGAGATACGTGGCCTCAAAGTCGGGTCACAAAATTTAATTCTCTGCTGCAGAAAAGCACTTGTCAGATCGCCCATATCTGGGGGTCACTTGGTGCTAGGAACCCCATAACTTGTGGCAGGTGACAATCCACAACTTGGTCACGTGGCACTCGTGGCCGGTCACGTGGCACTCGGACAATGACATACAGCATATGTACTTGCCTTGCGATCGACATCCATGACAGCCATTTCACATCTTTTTTTTATGTGACAGATGTATATAAGTAAGTAACTAACCATCTTTCAAAATTTATAATTCAAATAGAAAAGATTAGAACAGAATAGAAAAAATATATAATTTAATAGAATAAAATAGAAAGAATATGCAACCATCTTATGAAATTCGAATTTCGAATAGAATACATTTTAATTTCGAACAGTAGGAATTAAAAAAAAATGTAATTAATTAATTTTAACTTTGGATAGAATAGATTAGAATAGAAATAGAGAATACACTAGAAAAACAATAGAATAGAATAGAATATAGATACTATCTATTTCATGTTTAATTTTTTTTTGCAGATTACTATTTTTTACATAAGATCTCCTGCAGACTATTAGCATTTATTTTATTTTTTTAGCAGATCTCCTGTAGACTATTAACAGCCATTTCACTTCTTTTTTTTTTTTGCAGATCTCCTGCAGACTGTTAGAATCAATTTCATTTTTTTTTCAAAGTCGGGTCGCAAAATATTTTCGAATCTGCTTTAAATAGTATCAACATGATTCGAAATTATTTCAACCGCATTTAAAACTATTTCAACCGCATTTGAAACTATTTCAACCGGATTCAAAAATATTTTGCGACCCGACTTTGGGTCCACGTATCTCGGGGTTAGTTGGCGATAGAAACCCCAAATTTGGGGATGTTGTAGTGCTAGTTCTCCTGTGTTTGCATACCAATTTTGGGGTTTCTATCACTAAGTGACCCCGAGAAACGTGGACCCAAAATCGGGTCGCAAAATGTCAAACACTTTTCTGCAGCAGAGAATGACATTTTGCAACCCGAATTTTGGGCCAAAGTCGGGTCGCAAAATATTTTCGAATCCGGCTGAAATAGTTTCAAATGCGGTTGAAATAATTTCGAATCATGTTGAAATAATTTCGAATCATGTTGAAATAATTTCGAATCCAGTAGAAATATTTTCGAATTCGGTTGAAATATTTTCGAATGCGACCGATTTTCGAATTCGGTCGAAAACAAAACGAAATCCGAAAACGAATTTAACAAATTTAATGAATCTAACTAAACGAAATTAATTAATTAACGAATTAAAACGAAACGAAACGAAACAAATTTTTTCCTTTTGCACATGTCTACTGACTGGCACTGCTTGAAAGAGATAAAGGAATTTTGGCACCACACATTTTTTAAATATTACATCTCCCAAACCATGAGTGTGTGCCTTTACTCCAGCCTCCAATAATGTTCTAACTGTGCTAAGTAATGGTACAAAGTTTAACGCAATCTATTACGTTTGGGGGCATTCGTGTTCCTAGATAATTCAATGCTTTAGTTGTCCATCTAAACATGAAAATATGTTCTAGTCCACTTTTGATATAATCTGGAAGTTCCACCCCATCGCCTCTGACTTACCGTAATTTATTTTTAGGTTTGACATAGTCCCATATAATTCTACTTCTTTCATTAAGTTGGGTAATAAGATTTGTGGTCTTGCTAGGCAGAAGAGCATATCATCCGCATATGCCGATACTTTATATTCCTTTCCCCCCACATCAATACCCACAATATCTGGATTCTGTCAAATCTTATTTAAAAGTGGTTCTAATGTCAAAGCAAATAAAAGAGGCGACTGCCAAGTTCCATTTGTGATAATAAAGGGCCTAGAATAGACCCCGTTTACTTTTATCAATGCGCGAGGACCCGTATACACTCCTGCTATCCATTGGCTCACCTAAACCCATCTGTTTAAAGACCTCAAACATACAATGCTTTTTCTGCATCTGTATTTAAAAAAACACTCGGTATCTTCTTATGATTCTTATGATTTACCCTATGGATCAGATTTAACACTTTTATGGTGCTATCTCTTGCCTCTCTTGTCGGGATAAATCCCACCTGATCCAGGTGTACTATTTCTGAAAGCTGAGGCTGTATACGGGATGCTAAAATCTTTGTAAAAAAATGTAAATCCACATTTAACAAGGATATTAGTCTATAGCTACTACAGCTCGCTGGATCCTTCCCCTTTTTTGGAATAACTGTAATGTGTGCTGTTACGGCCTCAGATGGTAGCACCACTGTTTGTCCAACTTTGTTAAACACCTTAGTCATATATGGTCCCAGATATGTAATAAAACTTTTGTAATATTGTATGGTTAGCCCATCCGGGCCTGGTGCTTTACCATGTTTTATTGTTTTCATTATTGTTTGCACTTCCTCTATAGTAATTGGTCTCTCTAATTCCCTGCAGACTGGCGATGGTAATCTGGACAGTCGTGAGGAGGACACGTATTTTTCAAGAGACAGAGGGGAAACTGATGTCTCTGGCAGATTATATAACGAAGAATAATATTCCCCAAATTCTTGCGCTATTTCTTTTGGAAATTAGAGTTTTTGGTCTGCTTTTGTTTTAATAATTGGTATATATGACCGTGTCTGTTGTTTTTTTTATTTTTTTGCTAGTAATTTACCACATTTGTCTCCTGAGTCATACTCTATCCTCCTCCCATACTGTAGAATCACTTCAGCCTTATATCGGAGGAGGTCTACTATTTGTCTTCTCAGATGTGCTAATTCTATCCCTACACTCATTTCTATTCTTTTTTTGTGTTGTGACTCGAGTCCCTGTATCTTTTCTAACAGATCTTTTGTTTGTTCTTCTTAAAACTTTTTCACTTGAGATCCATTTTTAATTAGGATACCTCGCATTACTGCTTTATGGGCCTCCCATACTATACCCAGGTAGCTCTCTTCATTGTCATTTATCTGGAAATACCACTTAATTTCATTGATCAAATCTTCTGTAATTTGGGGGATCTGTAATAAACTTTTATTTAGACGCCATCTCCAATCTGTCGATTGGATCCCCCCCTCCATCGTAACTGGTGCGTGATTTGTCCATGTTATATTTCCTATTGATATTTCCTGTACCGACTATAGTAACTGATGGGGTACCAAAAAAAGATCTATTCAAGAGTATTTTTGGTGGGGATTTGAAAAGTAAGTATAATCCCTCTCCTCTGGATGTATAATACGCCTCCCATCTACCAATTGAAGTTCATGTAACTTCCTCAAGATACGTCTTCTGGTTCCACTGGGTACCGATGAGGCCCCCCCCAGATGTGTCTACTTTTGGATCTAGGGGCATGTTTAAGTTTCCTCTGCAAATCAACTTTCCCTCTCTAAATTCCCTAAATTTTGAAAGTACTTTAGCCAGAAAATGATGTTAATGTATGTTTCGTACGTACACAGTGGCTAAAGTTACCTTCTCCCTGCCTATAGCACCTTTAAGAAAAAGGTATATTCCCCCAGGATCCAAACATTTATCCGTAAGTGTCCATGGTATTCTATTTGAAATTAGAATCGCCACTCCTTTAGTTTTAGCCTCTTGATTCGAGGCTTGATATACATTTGGTAAATATCTATTTTGGAGGTAGGGGAAGGCACCTTCCTTAAAGTGTGTCTCCTGTATAAATCCCACATCGGTATTTAAGTGTTTTAAATCATTCAATAACATCTTACATTTTTTCTGGGATATTAAGCCCCCTAGCATTTAATGACGTAATCCGTATTATATCCATCTTCCAAAAAAAAGGGGGGGGTCAGGGGACTATTGAGCTGCTCCTACTTAGGAATTCTATTTTCCCGTAGATGCCGAAATTGAGGTATTGGTCTACAATAGTGTAAGTGGCTGAGCTCCCCTGCCCCTCCAGTTAGTTTTTACCTTGTTAAACCCTCTAATGCAGCCCCTTCCTAATCCTCTATTTTATCTCATCGCCTATCTCCTATCCCTTTCCGAGGTATAAATCTCAACCAATGTCTTTGTTTGGGTATATCTACCCACCCTCTCAATCGCTGTAATATTTATTATCCCAATCTTTCCCCCCTCCACATCTCCATATTATTTATTTCAGAAAATTAAATTCTTACTCCTTCATAGGGGAATTATCTCTCCTCCTAGGTAATGGCATATTGCCCGATCGTCTAATTACCTCTAATTTCTACTAAACTTCCATATTTTACCTATCTTTATTTTAACTATGTACAATATATTTTCTTCATATATCATCTATAGACATTCTAACTACCCCATTTCGTGAAAACATTCATATTATATATCATATAACCAGTTGTCTAATAATATCTCTTCATACCTCCCCCCCCTCCATAGAACAGGGAATCTTACCCGTTCTCCCCCCTGCCCCCCTCCTCCCTGCTCTCCCCCTTCCTTACATCCCCGCCCCCCCTCCAGAGGCATTTCTATTACATCCTTCTATATTATTATTCAACTTAAATTTCTGAACCATGCCATCTTCGTATCCCCTACACCTCTAATGTGTCCCCCACCTCCCTTTGTGTCTATTATTATTATTATTATTTTTATTATTATTCTAATCCTAATCTTCTCTTTCCCCACTTCCTCCTTATCCCCCCCCCCTCTTCATTCTCCAAAAAATTATATTTACTAATTTACTATACTAATTTTAGTGTTATCATGTATGTGTCGGTGTATAAATATTATCATATTATAGTTCTATATCCCCCCCACCTCCCTCCCCTTTATGTCTTCCCTTCCCATTTACTCCTTCCCAGATCCCCCCCCCCCACCCTTCCCCCTCCCCATGAAGAAAAATGTATTAATATTGTTTTTGCAAAAACAAATAGTGACTTTCCCCCTTGTGTAAAAAAAACTAAATCATATTTCTTTGCATGTATTCAGTTCAAGATCAAGCTTCTGTTGTATGTATACTGTCTTTCATCCTTATAAGGATAGTTTCATACTTCATATCACTATTATTCTTCCTCCAGCCCGGGGCCTTCCCCCACCAACTTAGGAGCTAAAGTATAGGTAAAGTCCCAGGGGGGTGTGGGCAGAACAGAGACCTATCTAGACCACATCTCACCGTGTGTCACCCATATTTCTCCCCCCTTCTCCCCCCTCCCCCAAAAAATAAAAAAGAACAAAAACACGCAAGGGCGGGAGAGGTGAAGAAGTAACCTATAAGAGCATGCCTGGGATAGTTCCATGTGGGAAGAAGAGCAAAAAATCAAGGAGAGAAGGGGAAAAAGAAAAAAAAATCACTTATAGGCAAAATAGAGAATAACAACTACCAATGTCAATGTCTTTCTTCCCTCCATCTGGGGGTGGTAGAGATAAGATTAGCATGGAGAAAAAGTTTTCCATATGAACCAAGTACGGAAGAGAAAAATAGTAATGACAAAGAGCTAAAAGTTCCTAGTCCATGGTAGCATCCCTTATTCCTGTTGGGTAGCTTACTTGGGTGACCAGATCAAGAGATGGGGACCTATATCCCTTTAAAAAAAAAGTTAAAAGGAAGAGAAAAAAAAAGGGAGAGGTGAGACAATGATTTCTCTATTTAGTTCTGTTCATATGACTCACAATTCTCCCGTCCCCGTCTCAGTCTCTGTAGTTGGCTCCTGACGTCCTCCACTGGTCTGCGTTGGGACTCCCCTATTTCTCGTCTGTAGACCACCTTTACGTATTCCTCTCTCTATTGGTTGCAACCAATCTGGAACCTCAATTCCTTCTATCCCCAGAAAGCTAAATAAATGTGGTATTTCCGAAGGAAGGGAGAGTAAGAATGAAAGGGATCCTTTCTTCACAAACAAAGACATAGGGTACCCCCAACTGTACGAGCCTCCCACAAGTTTAAGGGCGCATTTGTGCCCTCCGCTGCAAGGTAGCCCGGGAGAGATCTGGTAGTATTTTAATTATCATGCCTTCAAAGGATATTGTACCCGCCTCCCAGGCCTCCCAGGCTTTACGACTCACCATTTCTTTATGTGTGTAGCGATGGAAGCGACCAATGACATCCCTAGGTCTAGCAGGATCTGAGGGCCGAGGTCCCAAGGCTCTGTGAAGCCTATCAAATTCTATTTCCTTCGGTGCCGTTACTACCCCAATTTGTTGACATTGATATTACCACTTTGTGTAGCGATACCTCCTCAACCTCTTCCGAGATACCTCTAAATCTGAGATTTAACCTCCGGCTACGGTCTTCAATCTCTTCAAATTTTAACTGTATAGAGGGGTTCTGTGTCTCCTTTAGGGGCTGTTTTCTCCCATTTTCCTCCAGCCGTGCAATCCGTTCTTCCATCCTAGCAGTGCGTGTCCCTTCTGCCATGATTTTATCTGACAGGGCCTGCACCTCAGTTCTAATAAGCTGTAATTCCTTCCTATGGCCCTCTTCCAGTCTTGACACCAGTGTTTCCATCTCATCCCGCGTCGGGAGCATCTGTAGAATAGCCAGCTCATCACGCGTTGGTAATGCTTGCAAAATCGCCATTAAATCTGTACCTCCCGGTATTATATCCATCTTTCCTCTCTGGGCCTCTGCGTGTGTCTCGATGTATGCCTCAGCGTGTGTCTCATCCTGCTCTTGGTCCTTCTTCATATCAAAAGACGAGGAGAGACTCATACGAGGGGCTGCTCTTGGAATCTCTACGTATGGAGTCCCCCTTGTTTCAACAACCGAAACCTGTGCTATTGCTGCCCACGTCCGCGGAAAATACTCTTTAATCTCGGGCTGTGTTGGCTGCTGCTGCTGCTTAATAGAGGTCCTCTTCACCTGCTTCTCTTCCCCCTTTTTCCACGCGCTTCTCATCCCTTGAGACACTCCAGGATGCGCGACATCCAGTATTCAGTATTAACATGCAGTAGCTGTCTGCTATTAATTACACACCCCACACTGTGTATTCAATCACTAAAGTCCAGCACTCGTGGAGCTTACGCAATAACCCATATAGACTCTTTATACTGATAAAGGGCTTTGTCCATTTATTAATCAAAGTTTCAGTAAACAGAGTCCAGTCTCAGATAGAGAAAAATAAGGGGAGAAAAATAAATGTAATATTCACAATATTCACAGCCTGCAATAGTATTGTGCACGATCCATAGAGCATGGAGGAGTTAAAACTTTAAAGCGCGGCTTAATGATCCTGTAGCATGACTATAATATGAACACAGTACCTTGAGATGACTTTAAGCCAGAGACAAACAGTCCGATATGAGGAGGACCCTCCAACACTAGGGACGAGAGACCTAGACTGTAGCATGGCTGGGACGGGAGAGCTAAGGGATGGATGACGTCACACCACCACGGCTCTGGCTGTAGTCCCGGGATTCGAGCGGCACCATGCAACAGGTGTACCGCCCAGAACGCTCCTCCAACGCAGGCAACGGTACGCCACTGCTGCCACTCTCCAGCGAAGATGCACAGAACCGTCCACTCAATCCAACAAATCCTCAATACACTGGCCGGCTCACAAACACAGCTCTGCTGCTGCAGGACTCCTAGACTTTATACATAAGCGCTGTCTTGCTTTGCTGTCTTTCTTTCCATACTAGCATACGGTCAAAGGGCTGCAGGGTCTCGCTCCTCTCATTCCTCTCACTGGACATTTGGAGGGTTTGCACGGAGCTCAGCACACAACCTCCCTACTCTACTCCGCCATTGGTAGGCTAGGCCATCTAAATTATTAAGTGCAGCAAAAGTGCTGATTAAAAAGATGAAAAGTGCTTGCGTATACCAAAAATTCAATTTTAATCAACATTTACTTCATAAAAAAAACATTACTTCATAAAAAAACACGTACTGTATATACAGTGCTAGTGCAAAAATTTTAATAATCCATGTAGCGGCAGCAAAAAATTACAAATATATATGAAAAATTTCTTTTCAAAGTGACTTGTGCAAATAATGTCCTTATAAGTGACTTTTCAAAGTGACTTATGCATATTTTCCAAGGTGACTTATGCAGAAGAATTAATCACAGCTTCTGTGCAGAGAAGTGAATAACACTCATGCTCCCCTCTCAGTTCCACACTCACCAGATAGCAGCACTCCTGCATGTGTAAATCGCATGTAGACAGATCTGCCTTTGGTCTCAGTGTCCAGTGGAAGAGTCTCCTCCACAACACATTATATCATAGGATGTCCACATGTGAATGGATAGGAAAGATTGACACTCATAGTGTAAATCCGGTAAAAACGTTTTATTATCATTCATTCAGTATAAAATCGGCACTCCGTTAGTGCCAAGGACAATTACATGAAAAGCCATAGGTTTGGGCTTTTGTTGTGTTGCTGCTGCTTTCCACTTTTTTTGTTCAATTGGGGGTATTTATTTTTTCTTTTATTAAGTAGTAGTTAGTTTTCTTCTTTTTTTTCCTTAAAAAAAAAATTAAATTAAAAATGGGTTTTATTTTGTTTGTAGTGTTTTTGGGTGGGTGTTTTTTTTTTCTTTGCTTTGAGCTTTAATTTTTGGGGTTTAACTTTGTTAAGGTCTTTGATTCATTTTTTTTTTCTGGGGTGCCACAGTTTACAGTACACCTAAGAACCACAGTGTACAATGCACTCAAGCTCCCCTTCCCCCATACAGCTCTTGTAGTAGCTGCAAATTAAATTAAGGAATAATCCCTACACTATCACCATGTCTGGCAGGTCTACAGGAAGGGGCAGAAGTAGCCGTGAAGCTAAAGGGGCGAGCTATCTGTGTCCATAGACTAATGCCGCGTACACACGTACGTTTTTAATGCCATTTTTTAAGCCAACGTTTTTCCCGTCGTTTTTTTCCTTGTTTCCTCTCAAGCCTGTCTTGCATCCACACAATCATTAAAAAAAATGCTCGAGCAAAGCGCAGTGACGTGCAACACGTACGACGGCACTATAAAGGGGAAGTTCTGTTCGAATGGCGCCACCCTTTATGTTAGTAAACTTTGTTGAGCGGCGATTCGCGCTTTTCAGCCTCGTGCTTTTCAGTCCGTTACAGCGTGACGAATGTGCTATCTCCATTACGAACGCTAGTTTTACCAGAACGAGCGCTCCCATCTCATACTTGATTCTGAGCATGCGCGTTTTTTTCCCCTCGTAAAAGCATACACACTATCGTTTTTCACGTCGTTAAAAAAAACGACATGAAAAACTACGTGAAAAAATAGAGCATGTTCGAAATTTTTAATGCCCGTTTTTCACGCCGTTAAAAATGCTCTGGAGCATACACACGATCGGTTTTAATGGCCATTTTTAAAAATGGCATTTTTAATGGCATGAAAAACGATCGTGTGTATGCGGCATAAGGAGGTGGTTGTGGATGTGGTACATCAACTGCAGGCATTACACAATTTTCATTTATTTCAGGTCCTGAGCAGGGATGAGCCGAACACCCCCCTGTTCGGTTCGCACCAGAACCTGCGAACAGACAAAATGTTCGTGTAAACTTTAGAACCCTATTAAATACAATGGACTCGAACGTTCGAAATCTAAAGTGTTAATTATAAAGGCTAATATGCAAGTTATTGTCCTAAAAAGTGTTTGGGGACCTGGGTCCTGCCCCAGGGGACATGTATCAATGCAAAAAGAAGTTTTAAAAACGGCCGTTTTTTCGGGAGCAGTGATTTTAATAATGCTTAAAATGAAAAAATAAAAGTGAAATATTCCTTTAAATTTCGTACCTGGGGGGTGTGTATGATATGCATGTGAAGTGGCGCATGTTTCCCGTGCTTAGAACTGTCCCTGCAAAAAATGACATTTTTGAAAGAAAAAAAATGCATTTAAAACTGACTCGCGGCTATTAATGAATTGTCGGCTCCCGGCAATACATACAAAAGTCATTGAGAAAAAAAAAAAAAAAAAGCGTGGGGGTTCCCCAGAATTCAATTACCAGGCCCTTCAGATCTGGCATGGATTTTAAGGGGAACTCCACCCCAAGTTTAAAAAAAAAATGGCGTGGAGTCCCCCTAAAAATCCATACCAGACCCCTTATCCGAGCACGCAACCTGGCCGGCCGCAGGGGAAAAGGGGGGGACGAGAGAGTGGCCCCCCCTCCCTCCTGAACCGTACCAAGCCACATGCCCTCAACATGGGGAGGATGTCCCCATGTTGATGGGGACAAGGGCCTCATCCCCACAACCCTTGCCCGGTGGTTGTGGGGGTCTGCGGGCGGGGGGCTTATCGGAATCTGGAAGACCCCTTTAACAAAGGGGACCCCCAGATCCCGCCCCCCCCCCTATGTGAATTGGTAACGGGTACATTGTACCCCTACCATTTCACGAAGAAAGCGTAAAAAAAATGTTTAAAAAAACACACAAACACCTTGAAAAAGTCCTTTATTTAAAAAAATAAATAAATAAACATTCCAGCGGTGAAATCCAGTGTCCCGCGGCGATCCCGATGTCCAGCGCTGTCCTTCATTGGTTGTGCCTGAGCGGACCTGATGGGGAACTCCCTCTCAGTATTTTAAATGTATAGACCCGCCCCTTCTAAAGTTCCCCATCAGGTCCGCTCAGCGGACGAGATGCGGAACATGAGAAGGGGCGGGTCTATACATGTATTACCAAAGTGAGAGCAGTTCCCCATCAGGTCCGCCCCCTCGGTATGTCGGACCCGCCTACGTCATTGGCTTGAGCGGGGAACTTCCTTCACTATGTAAATTTAAATTTACATAGTGAAGGAAGTTCCCCGCTCAAGCCAATGACGTAGGCGGGTCTGACATACCGAGGAGGCGGACCTGATGGGGAACTGCTCTCACTTTGGTAATACATGTATAGACCCGCCCCTTCTCATGTTCCGCATCTGGTCCGCTGAGCGGACCTGATGGGGAACTTTAGAAGGGGCGGGTCTATACATTTAAAATACTGAGAGGGAGTTCCCCATCAGGTCCGCTCAGGCACAACCAATGACGGACAGCGCTGGACATCGGGATCGCCGCGGGACACTGGATTTCACTGCTGGAATGTTTTTTTTTTTTTTTTTTTAAATAAAGGACTTTTTCAAGGTGTTTGTGTGTTTTTTTAAACATTTTTTTACGCTTTCTTCGTGAAATGGTAGGGGTACAATGTACCCCTTACCAATTCACATAGGGGGGGGGGCCGGGATCTGGGGGTCCTCTTTGTTAAAGGGGTCTTCCAGATTCCGATAAGCCCCCCCGCCCGCAGACCCCCACAACCACCGGGCAAGGGTTGTGGGGATGAGGCCCTTGTCCCCATCAACATGGGGACATCCTCCCCATGTTGAGGGCATGTGGCTTGGTACGGTTCAGGAGGGAGGGGGGGCCGCTCTCTCGTCCCCCCCTTTTCCCCTGCGGCCGGCCAGGTTGCATGCTCGGATAAGGGGTCTGGTATGGATTTTTAGGGGGACTCCACGCCATTTTTTTTTAAATTTGGGGTGGAGTTCCCCTTAAAATCCATGCCAGATCTGAAGGGCCTGGAATGGATATTTGGGGGAACCCCACGTCAATTTTTTTTTTATTTGCGGCGGGGTTCCCCTTAATATCCATTCCAGACCTGAAGGGCCTGGTAATTGAATTCTGGGGAACCCCCACGCTTTTTTTTTTTTTTTTATCAATGACTTTTGTATGTATTGCCGGGAGCCGACAATTCATTAATAGCCGCGAGTCAGTTTTAAATGCATTTTTTTCTTTCAAAAATGACACTTTTTGCAGGGACAGTTCTAAGCACGGGAAACATGCGCCACTTTACATGCATATCATACACACCCCCCAGGTACGAAATTTAAAGGAATATTTCACTTTTATTTTTTCATTTTAAGCATTATTAAAATCACTGCTCCCGAAAAAACGGCCGTTTTTAAAACTTCTTTTTGCATTGATACATGTCCCCTGGGGCAGGACCCGGGTCCCCAAACACTTTTTAGGACAATAACTTGCATATAAGCCTTTATAATTAGCACTTTAGATTTCTCCCATAGATTTTTCGAATTTGCCGCGAACACCCCAATTTGTTCGCTGTTCGGCGAACGGGCGAACAGGCAATGTTCGAGTCGAACATGAGTTCGACTCGAACTCGAAGCTCATCCCTAGTCCTGAGCATGCTATGCAGAGAGAGTATGTGGAGAAGGTGGTGGAGTGGCTAATCAAGGCTCAGACCAAGCTTGCTGTACACTACAGTTGCCAAAACAGTATATTCTGAGTATGATTTCTCATCCACAGCTACTCCTGCTGTTTTTCTTAATTATTTGAGCACAGCATGGGCCAATTTCCTATTCTATGGCTCTGGCAAAAGGGTGCCTTGCAGTGCTGCAGCTGCTATGCTTAGGGGATGTGAGCTACACTGGAGCAGAGATTCTTTAAGCTTTGCAGGGGCAAGTACAAAGGTGGTTAGTCCTGCAGCAACTTGATGTCGGCCTTCAAGCAGGGAGACTTAAAACATGCCTTACTTGCACATGGCCTCAAACTGGTGGTGCAGCAATTCCTAGATAGGTGTCCTTGGTTGCAAGATCTTCTGAGGCAGATCAGAAAAGTTGAGGTAGTCCCACAAAGCCAGTATTTGGCTGGGTGAAATTCAGCAGCAATTAAAGCCCACCAGATGGAAATCGATTGCACATGCAGCAGGGGTTCATCGCTGAGTACCTGTGAGATTATGACTCGAGCACAAGCTCGGGAAAGCTGGGCTTCTTTTTCCAATACCAGTGGCTCCATTTGAGGAGGCAACAAAAACAATGCATGCACACTTGTTGTCAACTCACCTTACGTTACAAATAGAAAGTAGCAGAGCTCATCCTACCCTCTCAGAAGGAGCAGAGGGTGAAACATTATGTGGTTGCACTAAGGAGGAACCAGTGTCACTCATTTTCAGGGACTGGAAGGATAACCTCCTACTGTTGTAGGCCTTCTATCATAACCATCTAAAAATGGGTCCATAGCTACTGTTATTTACTGCTGTTCTTTGCAACAGCAATTTAAATGTGGCACTTCAAAGTTTTAGCAGCTGTTGCATATGATGTACAATCACTGCCCAGGTGATAAAATCACTGCCCAGATTGAAGTTATAGAATTTATCATTTACAAATTACAATTAGCTTGTGTCTTGCCATTAGTAGCTCTGCATGCCTACAGGTTTTTGTGGAACTGGCAGATTATGTTTAAAATTGTGTTCTTCTTCACCCCCCCCCCCAATATAGAAGATGTGCCCCAATGTGTAAACACTGTATGAATGACTGAATATTTATTAAAAGTGCTTGTGAAATAAAAAATAAAAAAATAGCATCTATTATCAAAACAATTTTAGACACACTTACCTGACATTTTTGCTTCTAATCTTTAAAGCTCACACTTGTTTAAGTTAATATAAAGACACTGTCTTATTTTGGCTTACTGTGATTCAGAGTACACAAAAAATTGATGGATGGATGTTAAAATGAGAAACTCATTCTGCCGAGCAGTTAATGGTGAAGTGGTTTTCTGTGAACTGATTTCTATCACACATTAACCTTGAAGAATTGTTTTAAACACCATGAAGAACATTCTTTTGGCTTTATTTGACAGTAATTATATGTTTGCATGCTATATTCTATTACAAGCTGTACTCTTCCAGAGACTGTTAAGTCTGTAGTTATAGCTACTTCATGCATACATAGGCTTTGCTAGTATTTCAAAGCAGATGCTGCAGATAGTCTTAACACACTTTTTATTTATAAAGTCACATAAAACTGTGTGAATGATTTATTAAAGATAAGATAGTAAACTGAACATGTACTAAATAATAGAATATATTAATAGCAGAAGAATTTTTAATGTTATGTCTTATTTTCTAAGTATTGCCTAAATGTACAATATTTTTGCACTGGCACAGTAAAACAAATATGATTTGAAGTTGGTACAACTATGGTTTCATTTTTTATTGAAGTTCACAAAACACAATTCAAATTATAGATTTAATGATAGCTTGGAAATTATATAAAAGAAGCAGTATACTGGATCTTTTGCCTTTACCTCTCGCTCAGTATTGCTTTCCTTCTCTCCTTGCATGCTTTCTACCTATTTTACATGGGCCTCTTGAAAATGCATGTAAGGAAGGTGCTTGGCTGTAGTTTGTTTGCTGACCTGAAGGTGGCACTATGTAGCTTCTTCAGTCTGGCAGGAAGCTATTAGGGACTAATTTGCCCCGGCAGCCATCTTAGGGAGGCTGGCATTTCCTGTGAGATTTGGGTGGTCAGCTTGACACATAATTACACCTGCAGTTTAGAAGTAGGTCAGAGATAGAACCCCGCTTGTTAAAGAAGTACCCGACGAGGAGGGAAAAAGTACGTTTACTCTTACAGGTGTAGCACACAGACCCTTTTTTCCTGCCTACCTTCACTTGCAGGAGCAAAGGCACACCATGCCACATGCCCGTATCCTCCTGGTATAAGAGGTTGAGCGGTGTTCATGCAATTTTGGGTCCTGCAGCGAGTTACCTCCCCTCCATTGGTTCTCGTCCCTAGAATGTAGGGAAAAGTCTATTCTTCCCCGGAAAAAGGCCAATGTCCAGACAGTAATTAAACTCCAACAACTGAGTTTATTTTCTTTTGCTTGAAATAACTTTGGGAGAAAGGTTGAAGACAGCAATACACTACAGGAGCTATCTTGCAACTCACAAATCCTTCCCTCTGATAGGCAACCAGGCCTCACTGAGACCGTGACTTCCTTCACCGATCCATCGGACAGGTTTCCTCTGTTTCAGAGTGGGCCACCCTCCCATGGGTTCCCTGGGACTCCAGTGGTTGGTTTTGTAGACCCAGTTGAAGGTACTGGGCCTACCTGGAACTCTGTAGCCTCGGGCTAAAGGTGCCCGAGACTCCTTGACCAGTTCGCGCACCCCCGGCCAGCAGGGCAAAAGGGCATGACTTCGCCACCAGGGGTCCTTTATGGAATCCCCCCGGCACATCACCCCAGAACATGGCATCTACCATTTATGTACCCTCTCCCGGCATGCAAAGCAGGCAGAACCCGCCCACCGCACGGCAGCAGAGAGAACACACCCAATCACACCGCAACGCCACCTGTGGTTCTTCCCAAGACCTGGGCAACAGTGCCACCTGCAGGTCAAGGGGAACTATACTCCAGTCAACATTACAGCAGAGCAGAGTCCATACTAGGCAAAATTAAAGAACCTGAGCTAAACTATTGCTCAGGCTACCCTTAAATTTAAAGCATAGCGACCCCAATTTTGGGGGTCCGCTACACAGGGTATCTATTTTGCCAGCTTCTTGGAAATGTCCCTGACCTTCAACTGGACACATTAACATTATATTGCTGTTGATGATAATGTCTTGTTAACAGGCATTATCTTTTTGCTTGAGAAAGTGTGTAACCTGCAACATATGGGGCCATTTCTGTAAACGACCTTATTTTTGTTGTTATTCATTTTCTGCAATATAATGTGTGCTGACTTCTCCCACTTTTTTGGTACGGTGGTTAACCACTTTAGCCCTGGAAGAATTTACCCCCTTCCTGACCAGGCCATTTTTTGTGATACGGCATTGCGTCGCTTAAACTGACAATTGTGCGGTCGTACAATGTTGTACCCAAACAAAATGTATGTCCTTTGTTTCCCACAAATAGAGCTATCTTTTTGTGCTATTTGATCATCTCTGTGGTTTTTATTTTTTTGCGCTATAAACAAATGATGAGCGACAATTTAGAAAAAAACACAAAGTATATATTGGTTTGCACAAATGTTATAGCGTCTACAACATAGGTGATAGATTTATGGAATTCTTATTGCTTAATTTCTTTTTACTAGTAATGGCGGCGATCAGCGATTTTTATTGGGACTGCGACATTGCGGCGGACAGATAGGACACTTTTGATACTTTTTTTGGAACCAATTACATTTATACAGCGATCAGAGCTAAAAATAGCCACTGATTACTGTATAAATGTCACTGGCAGGGAAGGGGTTAACATTAGGGGTCGATTAAGAGGTTAAGTGTTTTCCCCCCTTCTGTGTTTCTAACTGTGAGGGGATGTGACTGACTAGAGTAGGAGCCAGATTGTTGTTCCTACTTAGTAGGAACAGACAATCTGCTTCTCCTCCCCTGTCAGAACAGGGATTTGTGTGTTTACACACACAAATCCTTGTAATGGCTCTCGTGCCCATGATCGTGGGTGGCCCACGGCAATCGCGCCCGCCGGCCACATGCATCAGGTCCCCCGCCGTGCAGCACACGTGGGCCTGCTAGGGCTCTTAACGACTTCAGCCCCGGACCATTATGCAGCTAAAAGACCAGGCCACTTTTTGCAATTCGGCACTGCGTTGCTTTAACTGACAATTGCGCGGCCGTGCAACGTGGCTCCCAAACAATTTTTTTTTCCCACAAATAGAACTTTATTTTGGTGGTATTTGATCACCTCTGCGGTTTTTATAAACAAAAATAGAGCGACAATTTTGAAAAAAATTCAATATTTTTTACTTTGTGCTATAATAAATATCCCCCAAAAATCTATGAAAAAATGTTTTCCATAGTTTAGTCCGATATGTATTCCTCTACATATTTTTGGTAAAAAAAATCGCAATAGGCGTTTATTGATTTATTTTCGCAAAAGTTATAGCTTCTACAAAATAGGGGACTGTTTTATGGCATTTTTAATAATATTTTTTTTACTAGTTATGGCGGCGATCAGCGATTTTTATCGTGACTGCGACATTATGGCGGACACATCGGACACTTTTGACACCATTTTGGGGCCATTGTCATTTTTACAGCGATCAGTGCTATAAAAATGCACTGATTACTGTGAAAATGACACTGGCAGTGAAGGGTTTAACCTCTAGGTGGCGCTGTAGGGGTTAAGTGTTCCCTAGGAAGTTATTCTTACTGTAGGGGAGCGTGGCTACATGTTACACATCACTGATCGTCTGATCCGATGACAGGGAACAGACGATCACTGACATGCCACAGAGAAGAACGGGGAAATGTTTGTTTACACTCACCTCTCCCCGTTCTTCAGCTCTGTGACCCAATTGCAGGACACCGGCGGCGATCGGGTCCACGGGTCCCGCTGGCGCGGTCACAGGGCTCAGGACCGGGGCACGCGACCCACGGCTGGGCTCTTACCTGTACGTTCATGTGCCCAGCCGTGCCATTCTGCCGACGTATATCGGCATGAGGCGGCCCTTAAGTGGTTAAAAAAAGCTGACATGTACTGTATATATACAGTGATTCGCGCAGGAGAGCCATCCTGCCGCCATATATGTACAGGAACCGGTTGGGAAGCGGTTAAGCCATGCCTATATATATATATATATACACTTAGCAGTTTATCAATTGCACTAAATTCCCAGGCCCCTTCCAGTTTAATGGGATTATGCATGAGGTCTGCATACAGACCTTCATTACTGTGTGTTAAGATTCTGCTTTTTTTATTCCAAACTTTTTTTTTTCAATAGATGTTATTGAAGGAAATTACAATACAGAATATGGCAAAAAAATGAAATACATTTTTGTATCACGTTTAACATAAACCATGTAGCCTAGGCGTTTTTTGCATAGGTGGATTTTATAACTAGGTTAGTAATGAACAACATCGTACAAGAAGAAACTCTCATGCAGAGATAACTGTATGGATCATCTGTGGAGGGTCCCTAAAACTTCAAGGGGGAAAGGAAAATAAGAGGGGGAGGTACAAGGCAGGAAAAGGGGGGTACACCACCATGCTGTAGAAAGACACTAGGACTGTGACTGATGTCATGAGCTGGGTGCTCTCGAATGGGGTGCCGATGTTTGGGGAATCGGTGAGGAGGAAGGGTGATCATGTTGTAGTGGCATGGAGGATTTCAAGTCCCTCTATTGATGAGTTGGTTGTCTGAGGTGTCCTCTGTCCCGAGAGTTGTAGAGAGAGCCCCATAGTATGAAATACATTTTCAAAGTTATCGAGTTCCTCTTGAGATAGTGTCGGTTGCATCAAGGCTTGCCATCTGGAGTAGAGACATTTGCTTCATGTTTAAGGTCAGTGTTGAGTTTGTCTTTGTATAATAGGTGCAGAATCTCCCGTTAACCTGCGAGATCTTTGGACAGCAGGAGGAGGTCCAATTTTTAAGATGGATCTTCGAGCGACTAGGAGACATATCAGGATCCAGTCTTTGTGTGATGTGTAGGCGTTGGGGGACCATGTTAGTAGTTGTTTGTCCCAGTATCCAAAAATAAGGAGCAGGGGATCTTTTGGTATTTTCAGCAGGGTTACACCATATATGAAAGATAGGACTTGATCCCAGAAGGTAGAGATGTAAGTGCATGCCCAGAAACTGCGATTTAGGGAAGGTTTGGCTTGTTGGCATAGGGGGTAGGTGGCAGTGCCCTGGTTGTGCTTTTCAGAGAGGAAAGGTATATAGGCACAATGGAGAATTTTCAGTTGGGTTTCTCTCCAAGATTCGTTGGGTATCAGTTGTAGGGTCTTGTTGTAGCCTAGTAGAAGTTTATCCACTATGTCTGTGTCAGGGAAGTCTCTGCCCCAATTTGCTGCTGATGAAGTTGCTAACGTAGGAGTTTTTTTTGCAGGAGAGGTTTATAGATGTCAGAGATAGTATAGGAGCCTTCTTGGAGCAGATGATCTGTGATAGACACTCTGAATCTTTTGCTCTCCTCTCTGGATGAGTTGTGAATGAAGCCGACACATTGCCCAAAGTGGAAAGCGTGAGATTTTTAAGGGAGAAAGTTTCAGTGATGACTGAGAAGGCGTGGGGTCGCCCTGTTTCCACGTTGCAAAGCATAGAGAATTTGGTGAGGCCTTTTTCTTTCCAAATGAGGAAAGGTTTGTGCTCCATCCCCGGTGGGAAGCTTGGGTTGCCCTGGATTGTAAGATGCCTGGATATGAAGGGAGAGAGCTTAATGCCGCGTACACACGACCGTTTTTAACGTCATTGAAAAAAACAAAGTTTTTCTCTACGTGATTCTTCTCAAGCCTGCCTTGCCTACACACTATCATGAAAAAAATGCTCGAGCAAAGCGCGGTGACGTCGGAAATGTACGATGGCACTATAAAGGGGAAGTTCCATTCGGATGGCGCCACCCTTTGGGCTGCTTTTGCTGATCCTTGTGTTAGTAAAGTTTGGTGAGAGACGATTCGCGCTTTTCAGCCTCGTGCTCTTCAGACCGTTACAGTGTGACGAATGTGCTCCATTACGAACGCTAGTTTTACCAGAACGAGCGCTCCCGTCTCATCACTTGCTTCTGAGCATGCGCGTTTTCTTCACGTCGTTAAAGCCTACACACAGCCATTTTTCATGACGAGAAAAACGACGACGTGAAAATCGACAAGAAAAATTAGAGCATGTTCCAAATTTTTAATGCCCATTTTTCACGTCGTGAAAAATGCTCTGGAGCCCACACACAATCGTTTTTAATGACCAAATTAAAAAATGGAATTTTTCTTGTCATGAAAAACGGTCGTGTGTACGCGGCATAAGGCTTTTTCTTGCTTCTCTCCAAGCTATGGCAGTGTCCTGTAAAAGGAGATTATGCTGCAAAATGAGGGGACGGATTTCCATTTACACTGAAGAAGGGCATCAAAGGAGTAAGGATGGGCCATTAGTGATTCAATCAGATAATTTGAATAGCGGGAGGATTGTGATATCCAGTCTAGGCCTATTCGGAGAAGACATGCTAAGTTGTAAGTTCTGACATTTGGAAGACTAATACCCCCTTCACGCCTGGGAAGATATAGTTTCACAAAAGCAATGTGTTGTCTTTTGTTTTGCCAGAGAAATTTAGAGATAGCTTTGTTTAATATTTTAATATCCTTGTGTTTCAGGAGTAGTGGGATTGTTTGAAGCGGGTACAGTAGGCATGTAAAACTGACCCTTTTTACTAAGTGACATCTTCCCAGGAGTGAGAGAGGCAGATCCATCCAGTTTCCCAATTCTTGGGATATCTTTGTGACCAGAGGGGGGTAATTGAGGTAATATATAGAGGATGGTAGCTTTTCTATTTTGATACCTAGGTAGGTTATGTGTGATTTGGCTACTGTGAAGGGTGAAGGGTGAATGGGAGGCCTAAGGAGGATTTAAGAGGGTGCCTATGGGAAGAATTTCACTTTTATTATAGTTGATGCGGAGACCCGAACAAAGTTTAAATTCGTTAAATTTTGTTTTAATAGTGGACATGTCAGAGGAGGGATTTGCCGAAAAGATGAGAACATCATCAGCAAATAGGGAGGTGCGTAGTTCATGTTTGCCAATGTTGATCCCATGTAGGGGGGCCTTTTGGGCTAGGTATCTAGAAAGGAGTTCTTAATGGAAGGTTGAATAGCAGCGGGAAGAGGGGGTAGCCTTGCCTCATGCCCTTGTGGAGGCAGAATTTGTCAGAGAGAAGGCCGGCCACCACCAGTCTGGCCATGGGAGATGTGTATATTGCAATCGCAAGGTGATTAAAGGGGTCAGTGAAGCCCATTTTGGACATGGCCATCGACAGCCATTCAAAGCTGACGTGGTCGAAGGCTTTCTCTGCGTCCAGAGTGATGATGGCAAAGTCTCCCCCCAGGTTACATTTGGCTAGGGTGTGTTTTTTGTATGAAGCGGCATATGAGATAATTCAGCCTCGAAGGAAGGCCTTGCCAGCTTCCCAAAAAAGGTTTAGATTGTCAGCGTGCGAGGAGTTAGCTGTAGAAATTTATTTTCAAGCTACCTCCATGTGTTGTTGGAAATCAGAGTTTTCGTGTAGATAGGATGGGAAGCACCATATTTTGGGGTTAGGGTGTAAGTCAGGGTTATCAAGAGTTGCTGATATTGAGGCAAGATCAGATATGGCAATGTCATGAATGTCGGCTCCAGAGATCATTTGGGCAAGATTGTCAGTACAGAAAAGGTAGTCGATTCTGGTGAAGACATTATGTGGGTTAGAGTAGAAAGTGAATTCCCTGTCTGCTGGGTCTAATAGTCGCCAGATGTCGTGGAAGTGGAGAGATCCATAGTGGATGCGAGGAGAGCTGATCTCCGTTGGGACCTTGAGGCGGAGGATTGCAGGCAAAGCCAAGGTGAATTTCACTTGTCGCTGGTGGAGTTCCGTGCAGATGTGTTGGAAAGCTTTTCTTTTTTGGAGACTTCGATGGAGTAGTCCGCAAAGATTAGAATCTTCATTTCATCTATTTGAAGGGATCTGGACTGCCTGAATGTTTGCAAGATGGAGGCTTTGTCCGAGTAGTTCAAGTATTTTTTTCAATGATCGGGCGGGGAGTTTTGCGTTCCACGGTGAAAGCTCCCATGAGGTGGGCTCATTCCACTGTGCAGGAGCCAGGAAGGCCTAAGGATTCCGGGATGCGTCTGGCGCAGAATTCCGTGAGGGCTGATGCTTGGAAGGACTCCAGGATGCCCACAAAGCGTAGATTGCTCCTTCTGGATCTGCTTTCCAAATCATCCAGTTTTTGAAGCACATATTGATTTGTTTTGTCCTATGCCTGCTCCGTAGCTTGTGCTTGATATAATTCTTCTTCCACGCTAGAGAGGCGGTGTTTAGCCTCATTTAGCCTGGTTGTGTGTTCTCCCAGCTATCATGGGGGTCAAAAGTGCTGCCACTGCCTCAGCTATAAGCTCAGTATTGTTGTCCCCATGATGTGAGGAGGGGGAGACATGATGTGAGGAGGGAAAAACTGGGCAGCCACTCGCTTCCATGTCTGGCACGTCCGTGCGCAGTCTAGTAAGGCCGAGACTGGGGCCTCGATTTGCGGGTGGGCCGTCTGAGCCGTCAGGGCTGTATGCGATTGCTGGCCGGTTTTCTCCACAAAACGGTCCATGGGTAGGTGGAGAGTCACCCGAGGGTAGCTGCAGGTAGCGGTGGAGGGTCGGGCTGGCTTTAGAGGCTGATTTGAGGGTTGTGCTGCGGGAGCTGAGGTGAGAGGCAGCTACTCCATGCGGCACCGGAACCGGAAGTATTCTAAACTTTATTTCAGTAACTGGTAGATATATTTTGATAATGTTAGAACTAGGAAGTATGTAAGAATGTTTAATAAAGAAATATTTTCACCATGCATTGGTGTCCGTATCTGAATAAATGCGTATTAATTCTTCCTTTGATGACATTGTGGCCATTAGCCTTGGGAAAATAGTGCTTCTCTTGATGCTTCTCTTGATGTTGCCTCTACTATTTGCATCCCCTTGCATTTACAGAAGCACTGCAATAGCATCTTTACCACTAGCAGGCTTTTCACAAAAGGGAAAGGATTAGTTTGCTTTTCTGTCAACAAATTATAATTCAGTAGAGTATTGCATTTCATCCCATTTAATAAATGCTTTGAAATGACTATCTTCTATTTGAAAATAGTCTGAAGCCTCGTACACACGACCGAGAATCTCGTTGTAAAAAAACCTGTTGTTTTTCTCGACGAGATTCATGTCCAGCTTGACGAGATTCTTGTCAAGCTTTCCTTGCATACACACTGTCAATTCCAAATCTCGTTGTTGTAAAGCGCGGTCACGTACAACACATACGACGGCAGTATAAAGGGGATGTTCTATTCCAATGGCGCCACCCCTTGGGCTGCTTTTGCTGATCTTGTGTTACCGCGTGTTAGTAAAGGTTTGGGGAGAGACGATTCGCTCTTTTCAGTCTTTGTGCTTTCAGTTTGTTTTCTGCGGTTCAGTTTGTGCTTGTGGATTCGTATCTTGTCTTTCAGGGCATGTAGTCAGGTCGTATTTGTTTTACATTGCGTTCTTGGATGTCTGACCCCGTTTTTCAGCATCTGTTGACTTTGGTGTCCCCCTATATCACCAGGCAGGACATCGTTATGCGGGAAGCCATCACTGCTGAGCAGAGGCTCATCGCCACATTGCAATATCTGGCGACTGGGAGAAGTCCGCAGGACCTCAAGTTCACGACAGGCATCTCCCCCCAGGCTCTGGGCCTCATAATCCCAGACACCTGCTCTGCCATCATCCAAGTCCTGCAGGAGGACTATATTAGGGTAAGTTTTCTCCTTTAACATCACATTCTATGTATTTAATGTATGCTAATGTATTATATTTCTTTCATCCTTCCCTAATTACCATGATTGTAATATGCTGTGAATGTCCCCTTTGTCCCCATGCATGCTGTAAGCTTTTAATGACCCTTTTTTGGCCTACATGCATATTTCCCTTCACTAACCTCTCCAGCATTCTATCCTGGGCCCAAACACACTTAGCCTAGTCACTTACCAATGTATTTTGTCAGCTCCATTGTAGTGCTTTACCCCCCCCCCCCCAAAAAAAAAAAACACCCCCTAAAATGATTCCAAATGTATATATTTTTTATATTTTTTGTGTTCATAAACTCATATAGCCCCCCACCAAAATATTTTTCAATGGGCCATCAGAGGGGGTAATGAATATGATACTTGAGCCTTCTATTTTAGTATTTAAAAACACATTAAACTGAAAGTTCTACTGATGTTGGCCAAGAATGTATTTTTGTATAATCTGCTTGCAATGTTATGTGTAAAAATAGTAATATTTCTTTATCTTGTTTGACTCCACAGCTTCCTTCCACGCCACAGGAATGGCAGACTGTGGCCTCCCATTTTGCCACGTGGTGGGACTTCTCCACCTGCGGAGGGGCAATAGATGGGAAGCACGTCCGCATCATGCCACCACCCCGGTCAGGGTAGTTTTTCTATAACTACAAGGGGTTTCATAGCACCATGCTGATGGCGGTGGTGTCAGCACAGTATGAGTTCCTCTATGTGGATGTGGGGAATAATGGCCGGATGTCCGATGGGGGAGCCTTCAGCCAGACGGAGTTTGCCCTCCATCTCCAGAGTGACGACCTTGCATTGCCACCGGATGCAGGGAATGTTGAAGGACTCCTCTTTGTGTTTTTGGCTGATGAAGCCTTTGGACTTGGACCGCATCTCATGAGGCCATTTCCCCAGAGGACCCTGACCCCGGAGAGGAGGGTGTTCAACTACCGGCTGGCCAGGGCCCGAAGAGTCGTGGAGAATGCCTTTGGGATAATGGCCAGCCGGTTCCGCCTTTTCATGACACCAATTAACTTGGCGGAGTACATACTGAACTATATAGTGTTCTGCTGCTGCGTGCTGCCTAATTTTTTCCGCATAAAATCACCAAATTGTATGGCCTCAATTGGGCCTGAAGCTGGACTTTCGGGGGACAATCTTTTGCCGGGCCTTGAAGCTGGCCGTCCTGGCTTGGCCTCCAAAATGCCCGTGAGATTCGGCAGAAATATGTCGAGTATTTCACAGGTAGGGGGGAAATTCCTATGCCAGGCAATGCATAAAAGCTTTTTTCCAAACAAAAAATAAAAATCTGGTTTAACCACTTCAATACAGGGATTTTTATACCACTTCCATACCGGGCCTATTCTAGCACTTCTCTCCTACATGTACAAATCATCATTCTTTTGCTAGAAAATTACTCAGAACCCCCAAACATTATATTTTTTTAGCAGACACCCTAGGGAATAAAATGACAGTCATTGCAACTTTTTTTTTCTTGCACGGTATTTGCGCAATAATTTTTCAAACGCCTTTTTTTGGGAAAAAAAATGGTTTCATGAATTCAAAAATAACAAAACAGGAAAATATGAAAGATGATGTTACGCCGAGTAAATAGATACCTAACATGTCACGCTTTAAAATTGCGCACACTTATGGAATGGCGCCAAACTTCGGTACTTAAAAATCTCCATAGGCGACGCTTTATTTTTTTTTACAGGTTACCAGGTTAGAGTTACAGAGGAGGTCTCATGCTAGAATTGTTGCACACGCTCTAACGCACGCGGCGATACCTCACATATGTGGTTTGAACGGCGTTTACATATGTGGGCGGGACTTACGTGTGCATTCGCTTCTGAACGCGAGCTACCGGGGACAGGGGCGTTTTAATTTTTTTTTTTATTATTTATTTATTTTTTTACACTTATTTTACTTTTTTTTTCATCACTTTTATTCCTATTACAAGGAATGTAAACATCCCTTGTAATAGGAATGTGTGTGACAGGTCCTCTTTATTGAGAGATGCGGGGTCAATAAGACCCCACATCTCTCCTCCAGGCTGGAAAACATGAGATCGTGAAAAATGTTTCACTGATCTCATGTTTACTAGCCGCAATGGCGGCTTTGTTTACATCTGAGGACCCGGGCGTGATGTCATCACATCGCACCCGGGCCTCCGATGGTCATAGAGATGACTGGTGACCATCTGGTCACCAGCCATCTCTATGCTCGTCACTTGACCCACGACCGGCGCCGGACGATTCTCTCCGGGTCCCCGATGGCATGGGAGAGCCCGGAGAAGCACCGGATGGCGGCGGAAGGGGGGGGGGGACAGAATCTATGGTGCACAGAATCGCTGGCAGAACAAAAGGATATCTGAATGATGCCTCTAGCTGCAGGCATCATTCAGATATTCCCCTTCAAACCCAGGACGTCATATGACGTCCACCCAGGATGGGAGATCCCATCTGTGGACGTCATATTACTATGGCTGGGTATTGAAGTGGTTAATCAGATTTTTGGATGTATTGCTTGTGTTTCTTTTAGCTGTCTCTTAGTTTTTCCTAGTGCACTTGTTGTGCCAAGTGTAATTTCCTTTAGTAAATAGCAACCATTTGACTAATGACACCAAAAATATACACAAAAAAGGTTATAGCGGATTTGACAAAGAAGCTACATTTTGTTGTTGTTCATAAATTTTACTCCGTGCACATTCACACAAGGTAAATATAACATTTTTGGTGTTAGAAAAGTTTCATTTTTTTTTTTGCCCATAAACAGGCCTTTTTTTTTGTAATAAAATACAAAACTCTCATTACCATAAAACAAAATACAACATTGTAAACCTCTCGCCAATATCAGACATTCTATTTTAGTAACAATGTCTCCATCTGCCCTTCATAAGATGGGGTGTTGTCACCCCTGAACAAGCCAAAATTTGAAGATGCACACAATTTATAGGGTTTTTAAAAAGGGGTATTTCCCTCCTGATCCCTATTGTCAACATGTGCTATCTGCCATCATGGGTGATCAATGGACGTGTTTTCGGGGTGCAACCTCTTCTTCCTTTCACCTACTTGAGTTGCGAGGAAGGGGTTGCACCCACAAAACCCGTACATGGATATCCCCTGATGGCAGATGGCACATGTTGACACACTGTGTGCATCTTCAAATTTTGGCTTGATTGTATAAAAGTGCAAAAATGACAATAAAAAAATAGAAAAATAGAAATAGCTGGATGATTCTTTGGGCACTATCACTAGGGAAACGAGGACTTTCTTCCTCAACATTTTCATCCCCTAAAAAATTAAATAAAAGGTATTATAAAACTCTGCAGGCCTACATCTCTTAACTGAAGCTGTGGTGACAGACACTGACCTGAACTGACCTGTTGTGGTGACAATTTCCACCACCTCATCCACTTCTCCTTCCTCCACTTCTACTTCCTCCACATCCTCAGATTGGGGTTCTTGGTGAGGTTGGGGTTCTCTCTGAGGCGTGGGGTTCCTCTGCTCCCTGGAGTGGTGTCCTCCCAGTCTTCTCTCCCCTATGAGAATGAAACAAAAGGTATACTTAGCACACAGATATTTTATGGAAAAAATAGGAACATGATACATTGCTTGGAAGTGGGGTACAAGTGTCTGTTTGGGCAGAGTTACAAGCTGAAGACATTATTTAAAATTAAACAAATCTTGAGTATTCACCTTTTTGGGACAAGTTTTACACATGGAGACACCCCAAGAATACACTGAAGCACCTGTGTGGGGCACCCTAAAAAGGTTGTTCTGGTGGCCCACACTATAGTGCTCCAGAGTGCAGATGTGTAAACAGCTGCTGAGTGTCCTCTCCTTTACACTAATTCAAGTTTGCATTTCATTCTAGTTCCAAACACATCATCTAGACAACAATGTAATAACATTTATGGAATAAAAACAGGCTTGTCTAAATTAGTTTAACCCTGTATCTTATCAAAACTTTGTATGTAGTGGGTGAAAGATGTGTCTGTAACGACCGATTACTGTGCCCACTAAATTCTGCAAAATGTCATTTTAAAAGGTCCAATAGTAAAAAGAAACAACATGGAGCAACATGCAAGTTCTGAAATACAATAAAATAGGAACACAGGAGAAGTACTTACTTTTTTCTAGCATTCTCTTAATGCTTTTTAACTGCTCCAGCTCCCTCTGTTTCAGGTCAGACCACCTCTTTCTAAGCTGCTCCTTTGATCGTCGTACCCCGAAATTCTTCTTCAGACTTTTCACTACTTTCTTCATGATTTTGGCCTACCTTAGATTAGGGTGGGTATACGGCCCATGCTTTGCATCATAATCCGACTTTATCAATATGTCCACCATCTCCGCGAAGGACATATTAGATGCCTTGAATCTCCTCCTTGATCGTGACGTTTCACGCTCCGGGCTTGTCTCGTCGTTATTAAATAAATTAGCAGACACCTGCTGTGACTCCGCCATGTCGTCTGCGCGCTGAAAGAGAAGGGGCGGGGAAAAGTTGATAATGTGAACATCATGGGCGGGCGACGCGTGCGGAGTTTCACGCATGCGTAGTGTATATAAAGCAAACACACATGTGACGTTACTACGTTCTGTGTGCGAAGAGAGGAGGAAAAGTGACGAACGTCAGACCGAAGGTATGTTTTTTATACTTTGTGAAATCGGTGGCATATACTGCATATAGATTGAGGATATATATGGGGAAAAAGATTTTCTTGAGTTTAGACTGACTGGCATTACTAATTTTGTCTGGTGTTTTGTCTTGCAGACAAAATTAATTCTTTCTTGGAAAAAGATTTTCTTGGGGAATTCATTGATCGGTTAAGGGAGCTGCCGCTCTGTGGGAGAGCAAAAACCCCATTCACCAGAAAAAAGGTGTAAGGAAAGCAGCGCTGGAGAGCCTGCTCCCATTTGTGCATACCAGGGTACCCACAGAAACCATCCAACAGGTGGATAGTAAAATTGGGAGCTTGAGAGGCACATACAGGACTGAGCACTTTAGAGTCCTGGCTTCTCAGAGGTCAGGAGCAGCAGCAGCGGATTTATATGTCCCAAATTTGTGGTACTACAACAGGATGTCCTTTCTGAATGACCACCTTGAAGCAAGGACATCACTGTCCAGTCTTCCACCCAGACTTACCTGCAGCCAACGTGAGCCTTCTCTGGAGCGAGAGGAGGCAGCCATCCTGGAAGAACCGGATTTGGACATCTGGAGCCAGGTATAGTATTTAATAAACATTTATTGTGATAAAATTAATGCAGCAAAAAAATGTTAATATGTAAATTAAAAAACAATGTTTGATCAAAAAGTGTTTTAAATATCAATAGACAGTAGTGGCCCAAAAAGTTGGGGGGAAGAATGAAAAATGCTGGGGTCATAATGATAGTCAATTCTATTGATTTACATTCAATTTGCAACAGTTATGAGCTGAAAATTGTGTGTGAATGATGAACCAAAAACTCAAACTATGTCCTTTTTTCATACACAGGGTGACATCAACCAGGATGAGGGTCTGGAAAGTGTCAGGCAGGAGGAGGCAGGGCCCACTGTGAGCCAGGAGGAGGCACTGCCCACTGTGAGCCAGGAGGAGGCAGGGCCCACTGTGAGCCAGGAGGTGGCCGGGCCCAGTGGCACACAGGAGGTGGCCGGGTCCAGTGGCAGACAGGAGGTGGCTGGGCCCAGTGGCAGACAGGAGGTGGCCGGGCCAAGTAGCAGGTGCCTCCTATCCGCCTTACAAGAAGGACCAGGAGGGAAAGGACCACCAGTCAGGCAGCAATGGCCCTGATTAGAGAGGCACATGCCACCCTCCAGGAGCCAACAACTACAGAAGAGGCCTATGCCGGCCTAGTTGGGGCCAAATTTCTATCTATGAGCATGGAACAACGCCTCCTATGTGAGCCCCTGCTGCTCAGCTTACTAAACAAGGGGTTGATGGGGAGAATTACCCCCAATAAGGCGAAATGTGAGGTCGTCCAGCTTTCAGAACCTCAACCTCCTCCACCTCCGTCTTCTTCTCCTCCACCCCCTTCTCCTCCACCTTCCTCTCCTCCTCCTGACATGAGTACACCTCCAGTGGCAAAGCCTCCAGCCACACACAGAAGGAAGGCTGTAGAGAAGGCTGCAGGGAAGGCTGCCAAGAAGAACAGGAAGTGATGGCCTTGCTTCAATGTGGTCTGTTAGAAGGCATCCTGTTGTAGTACCACAGATTTGGGACATGTATCTCACCTGCTGCTGTTCCTGACCTCTGGGAGTTCAGGACCAGATTGGGCTCACAACTGATGTGCTTCTCAAGCTCCCAATTTTATTGTCCACACGGGGTTGGTGTGTGCTCTGGGGTCCCATGGATGCACAAATGGCAGCAGGTTCTCCAGCTCTGCCTTATATTTATTTTGTTATATACCAGAATAAATGTTTTTTTTTTTTTTTACAGTTAATACTTGACTATGTGTTTTTCTAAAAATAAAACATTTAGCTTTGGAGTAGGCAGATACATTTATAAAAAATAAAAAAGGGACAGATAACACAAAACAATCTCCTTGAAGGGCCAAAAATACAAGATAATAAAATTATTTTGGTAAACTTGACACAACAAAATAAAAATTCTGATCATGGAGATCACTAGAAATTAAATATTCATTTAAAATGAAGATCTGTATTTAAAATTAAAAATATAAAAATATTAAGGAGATCTTGCTCTATATAATACAACAAAATATTCATGAGATCAGCATGAAAAATGTTTAAAAAAGTTAGTCAGAACTCTGTGTCAATATCAGCAGCAAAACAAGTTCTTTATTTTTTAGAATTGTACCATTCTAAAGAAGATTTAAATGCGCAACATTTAAACGATGCAATAATTTACAACGTGACAAATGTGCTATCTTCATTACCAACGCTCGTTTTACCAGAAGAAGCGCTCCCGTCTCATACTTGATTCTGAGCAGGCGCGATTTTTAAAGACTCGGAAAAGCATACACACGACCGGTTTTCTCGTCGCAAAACAGGCCGACGAGAATCCCAACAAGAAAAACAAGAATCCTGACGAGAAAATAAAGAGCATGTTCTCTATTTTTCTCGTTGAAATTCCCAGCAGGTTTCTCAACAAGAAACCATACACACGAACGGTTTTCTCGGCAAGAAAGCGCTCCCAACAGTTTTCTTGTAGTTTCTTGCCGAGAAAACCGGTCGTGTGCACGAGGCCTGAGTCAAAGCACACAACTGTATTTTATTTGCTAAACCTTTACCTATAGTGCAGTCATAGGTTATTCAAATTGCTTCTTAACCACCTCCCTACTGTGCACGAAAACCCCCTTCCTGCCCAAGCCATTTTTCAGCTTTCAGCGCTGTCACACTTTGAATGACAATTGCGCGGTCGTGCGACGTGGCTCCCAAACGAAATTTGCGTCCTTTTTTTCCCACAAATAGAGCTTTCTTTTGGTGGTATTTGATCACCTCTGCGGTTTTTATTTTTTGCGCTATAAACAAAAGAAGAGCGTCCAGTTTGGGAAAAAAACACTATTTTTAAATTTTTGCTATAATAAATACCCATTTTTTTTTTTAAATAAAATTTTCCTCAGTTTAGGCCGATACGTATTCTTCTACATATTTTTGGTAAAAAAAAAATCGCAATAAGCGCGTATTGATTGGTTTGCGCAAAAGTTATAGCGTGTACAAAATAGGGGATAGATTTATAGCATTTTTATTTTTTTATTTTTTTATTAGTAATGGCGGCGATCTGCGATTTTTTATTGTGACTGCGATATTGCGGCGGACACATCGGACACTTTTGACACATTTTTGGGACCATTCACGTTTATACAGCGATCCCTGCTATAAAAATGCATTGATTACTGTATAAATGTGATTGGCAGGGAAGGGATTAACCACTAGGGGGCGGGAAGGGGTTAAATATGTTCCCTCAATGTGTTCTTACTGTGGGGGGAGGGGACTGACTGGGGGAGGTGACCGATGGTTGTCCCTATGTACAAGGGACACACCATCGGTCCCCTCTCCCTCACAGGACGTGGATCTCTGTGTTTACACACAGAGACCCACTTTCCTGCTCGTTTCCCGGGCAATCGCGGGTGCCCGGCGGCAATCGCGGCCGCCGGGCACGCGCACCGGGGCCTCGTGAACGCGGCGGGCGTGCGCGCGCGCCGCTGGCTTCAAGCGCGCGCCTCCTAGCTCGTTTTAAAGGGAGGACGTCATATGACGTCCTCCCAGAACGAGAGTATCCTCCGCCCGCCGTCAATTGACAGTGGGCGGTGGACAAGTGGTTAAAGAGAATATTTAGCATTGATTTTGTTTGTAACATTGACAAGAGAGGGCAAAGTGAGGACAAAAGTACAAAATAATCCCATTAAAGGTGATGTATGCATTAATATGAATTGTTTCAATAAATTAATTATGTTATGATTGCATCTATTTTGAAATAACATACCTGCAGTATTTTTGCTGCGTTTCATAATGTGCAAGCACCTAAACCTACACACTATACAATTTTCTATAGATTTTTTTCCTTTAGATTTATAAAAACCATATAATAAGAGGTCAAACCTAAAAACTTTCAATTTGTATTAAATCAGGCAAGCCTAAATCTAAAGGAAATCGTACAAAAGTTGTATAGTGTTTATCCAGCTTAAGGCTGCCCATCATTATGATAGTCCAAAAGGATTGTGTGGGTGTCCCCTTTATCCTTGGTGACAAAATTAAATAAGATAGTCACTTACTCTTTTTCTTTGTTCAGGCCAGTCACGTGACCTCTCTGTTTAAGCCATTCACGTGACCCGGCTACAGTTTTAGTAAATAAAATCCATAGTGTATTGCAAAAGCTGTCATTGATCAAAGCCTTGCACCTGACCTCAGACATAATTAGCAAGGGTTTTATTTGGCTTGTAGTATTTTGTGTTGCTGTTTGGAGCTTTTTTGTAAACGTATTTAACTTTTTTTGGTTTTTGGAGGGGCATTATCCCCCCCCCCTCTACCTTGAGATATTTGATTGACGTTATTTATTTCCCTATTGCAGACACTGCACTTACATGTTCCTGATGAGTGGCTTAAGCCGTGAAATGCGTAGAGCTACTATGACATTGTGTATGTGATACACACCCATCTGAGATATGTGTCCATACCATTTCTACCCTACAGGGATGTTTTAGACTGTTGTATGTGCAGATGTTATTATTTTAACTATACTATCCAATATCAATGTTTTGTATGCAACATTAAATAAATATTTATGTCTCCACCATTCACATGCCTTTGTCATCATGAGCTTCATACAAAGTCCCACCCATCCTCCTATTTGCATCACTGTGGTCTACCGCCACATTGTAGCATTTTTTATTTAAATTACAGGGATGGAGGTGCATGACTCTACCCAGCCAGGACCTCACTCAAATCCCCAAATCCCCCCCTTGTTTTAACAGTGTGACATTATTGGTGACAACACAAAACCTGCCCTGTGTTTGCAGCAGAGCTTTGCACAGCTGAGCCATTTGAGCCACATGCCACATGTGTCAAGAAGGAAAAGAGGAATTGAAGCATAGAGGGAGGTGACAATTGGCAGAAAAAAATAATTGGCACACATGTAGCTGCAAGTTGGCTCCAGTGATGAGGAGGAGGTGGGGTGATGATGAGGTCTCAATATAGCGAAGGAGGAAAGTGAGGGAGAGGCACAACATCAGAGAGCACATTTTATCCAGGAGCAGCTTGCAGAGGAGTTGAGAGAGCAGCCATCCTAATCCTCTGGATGTCAAAGCTCCGTGAGCGAGGGCACAGTTATCACCCAGTTCACTCCCCAGAGCTTTGTTGAAAAAGGCCCACACAGTTTCACGCAATATTTCTAGCTGATCTAGGCCTGCTCTCTGCCCAGAAATTTTCCCATTAATAAAGATGAGATTGTCAGCAGCAACTCTGTACAATATCTAATTATGTCTATGCAAATAATCTATCTACATTTTTATTCATTGATTAAATCTTCTTGCTCTTTCCCTCAGAAATAGTAGGCTATCCAAAAGGTTTAAATCTTGAAATTAGTTACATTTTCTTCTTTAAAATCTTTTTTCCAGATTCAATCTGGCTTAGCACTATTGGCCTGTCCAAAAGGGTCTCAAAGCCATACTGCAATTCTTTATGTTGTTTCTCTATTCTGTCTGGGAGGAAATGCTCCATTTAGCAATTATGATTGGATCCATTAAGAAATGCTTAATCCTGACTCTGGGATTTAAAGGAACACACGCTTGAGATCTTTGTAGCGAAGATCCAACGCCAAAAGTGAGTGAGTGCACAAAAGTGATGGTGAAGGTTTTTACTGAAGGATTGCACATTATCACCTTATACATATGAATATACCTCAATTTGGCAGTGTGCTGCAGCTGCAGGAACATCACTGCCAATTGGTTCTCCCTGCCTGGTGTCCCATCCCTCCAGGCTCCTGGTGCTCAACTCCTTAACCTTGGAGCTCATTAATTGCTGAGCATCCTCTTTCATCAAGTAGCTCATTGTGTGCACAAATAATTCAGCTGACTTCTCCATGCCAATTGGTGGGGATACAAGAGGAGTAACTATGGATGAGGGGTCATATTCAGAATATGCTTTTTTGGCAATTGTGGTGTACGGTTAGCCTGGGTGACAGAGGAGAAGGATGATAAAGGCTTAGTTAGCCATTTCTCCTTCTCCTCCATGTCCTCTGACTTTTATAGCATGCCAAGCACCTGAAAAAAATTAGACAGGACAGAACAGGACATGGTTCTGTATATAGCACTGATACTGTAAGCACAAAAACGTAATAGCACTGTACACTACTACACTATCCAACTCTTTCTCCCTAAAAGCAATATCACCTGTCCCTCATTATCACTAAACTCACACGGACTAACAGCTGCTGGGAGAGCAACCTTTTATAGTATGAGGGCTGCAACTTAGCTCCACACCATCATTGGCTAAAGTTTTGCACCTAACCAGAGGTCAGGGGAAAGACTTTGGCCAGTGATGACTTTTGCAATGCATTATGGGACAGTTACCGCAGGAACACATGACTTTAACCACTTGCCGACCACCTCACGACGATATACGCCGGCAGAATGGCACAGGCAGGCAAATTAACGTACCCCCCGGTGCCTGAGGTGATCGGCTTAGTTTCAGGAGCGATCTGTCCTGAGGGGCAGGCCAATGATTCATGGCCTGCCCCTCCCGATCGCTCCTGTTGAATGAAATGCTTCCTCTGCCTGTGTAAGTGTAAACACAGGCAGAGGAAGTGATGTCATTTCTCCTCGTGCTCCCTTTTCGTTCGGGAGAGAGGAGAGAAGACAGTAAGTGCACAAACACTACACTGGGACCCAGCTAAGTTTAAGCTGCCAACCGCGGACTTTAGAGATTAGGAGAGGATTGGCCCTTACCCCCAAACAAATTATTCCACATGGACTAACTACAGGAAATTCCGCCGGGTATCGTTAAATCCATAAGCAGATACTGGGGACCGCCTCTCCCTCTCTCCACATGCAAGAGGAACTCACAGCACTATTACCAGCCGCAGCTCCAGCAACCAGCTGACATTGCAGAGCGTTACACAGTCCAACCCAGTGGTAACGTATTAGAGTATACAGCATTAAGTATCAATTGCTATTAGATTGAACAGTCCAAGCGATACAGTTTAACCCAGTGGTTGTGAGTGATCGCACATACTAACCAACATATATTGCTGACAGAGCTGCTTTATGATTGCCAACCTTGTGCTGCTGCCATATCCTTTCCAATCTTATATTGCATATATCATGATGACTCACTCCATGATCGGACCTTGGGAATTTATTGCACCAATGATGACATTACTATGATATCTCTTGAAGGTCTCTTTGAATAACCCAATTATCTTTCAAACTGACATTCCAGCAACTTTGCCGGCTTCAGTGGACAACTGACAGGTCACATCCTAGTCCCTTGTGGTGCAGCCTAGTACCAGGATTCATCACATGATCTTGCCATTCATGATTGCATGCATAGTCCCATCCAATAATTTCAAGTATTACTTTGACGCTCTCCCTGCCTCTTCCTCCCCACACCAGGCTCAGCCTCTTGTTAGTCACACCCATTTGATTATATCTAGTGAATTTTATTCATTCACTTAGTTAATAATCCAGAATTCTTCCCTTTTTAGGGATTACCACTGTTCCGAATTTGAATAGGTTGTGCAATTCTCGAGGCTAAACCACAGTGTCCGGACCAGTGTTGTGTTTTATGTATTGTCATTGTGTGTCCTGTCTTGAAATATATGTTTACAGTAAAGTAACTAATTTTCATATGATATCAGTTTTTCATTTAGTTCCACTTACTGCACTTTTAATCCTTTATATATTTAACTTTTGATATCGAAATAAACATGATGAAATTTTGAATTATTTCTGCCTTGATCATATTATTGTTGCTAATATTAACCCCTTGAGACTGTTTTACACCAGGCTATCTGTCTTCCTTTTGTCTCTGTCATCACTAGTAAACATAGGCACACTTTTCACCCCCCCATCACCCCCCTAGTTAACCCCCGCACCCCCTGTCACAGTGTCACCAATAGCATAGCAGTTTTCATTTGTTTTACTGATCACTGCATTGGTGTCATTTGTGACTATAAAAAGTGTTAGGGCAATTAGTGGTAGGCCCCGTTAGGTCTAGGGTACCCCCCTAACCCCCCTAATAAAGGTTTAACCCCTTGATCGTGCCCCCCAGTTAACCCTTTCACCCCCTGTCGCCAGTGTCACTAATAGATCTTTTTTCTGATCGCCGTATTGGTGTCACAGGTGATGCTAGTTAGCCAATTAGTTAATTAGTTTCGCCGTCAGGTTTTTATAGCATCAGGTATCCCCATATATTACCTAATAAAGGTTTTAACCCCCTGATTGCCCCCTAGTTAACCCTTTCACCCCCTGTCACCAGCGATCACCGTATTAGTGTTACGGGTGACGCTGGTTAGTTAGTTTGTTTTTTATACCGTCAGGGCACCCGCCGTTTATTACCCAATATAGGATTAACCCCCTGATCGCCCAGCGGGTGATATCAGTTAGGTTTTAGGGTCAGTTAGGGTCTGCGTCACCCCAGGCAGCGTCAGATTAGTGCCAGTAGTGCTAACACCCACACACACACCATACACATCCCTTAGTAGTATAGTATCTGAATGGATCAATATCTGATCTGATCAGATATATACTAGCGTCCCCAGCAGTTTAGGGTTCCCAAAAGCAAAGTGTTAACGGGATCAGCCCAGATACCTGCTAGCACCCCCTTCAGTTCTCCCACATAGAGGAGTTTGGCTCCCATGGTTGAGACGCAGGATCTTTCATTCTATTACTAGGGAGGACATGTGAGGAACCCTTGAGCTTTCACTACCTTTCTGTTGGCCGGTGGATGGAGTATACCCTGACGGGGACACCTATTTGTCTACTTTAAGGCAGCGGATGGATGGGATATTCTGCATCTAATGTACTACATGCTATCTACCCCTGCAGGGGTTTGATAATCTGGTGAGTGCAAATACAAGAGGGGGAGCACCTGAAGAGTCACTCTTTGATAGTTTTTTCTGCATAAGGTGTCACCACAGCATTAGCCATTTTTTTTTAAGAACTGCAGCTTTGAAGGATTTGGACTTATTTTGTTTTAATGTTTAGGAGATTTTCTTATGCACAATACTGGTTTCACTTAAGCATATTTTTACTCATATAAGATTTTTTCACAGATGTTTTGATTTTTTCACCGGACTATTGGGGAATATGTTTTTGGAGTATTTTTAAACTATATATATATTTTTTTTTGCACTGGATGTTACATGAGTTTTTTTCTTGCTTTTTTCTCATAGGATTGGTTTATCATATTGGAGAAATTGTCACAGGTTTATATTATTTTATTTATATTTTATATATATATATATATATATATATATATATATATATATGTGTGTGTGTGTATATATATATATATATATATATATATATATATATATATATATATTTTTTTTTTTATTAAGTGATCTGTAACACACTGTCAGTATTCACCTTTCCACCTCTACCCAACGAGCATCCCAAAGAAGATGTCATGTCTGTAGCAAGCGCGGATATAGGCGTGGCATTGGTGAATGTTTTGATGCTACCATACACTAGTGTAGTATTAGCATAGGGTACAGCACTGCACAGACTAGGACACATTTTCACAGGGTCTCCCAAGATGCCATTGCATTTTGAGAGACCCATACCGTTACAGTTACAGTTACAAATAAAAGTGTAAAAAAAAATATAATAAAAAAAGTAAAAAAAAAACACAAAATAAATTATAAAATGAAAAAAACAAACATAGTTGTTGTTTTATTGTTCTCTCTATCTCTATTCTACCCCTATTGTTCTGCTCTTTTTTACTGTATTCTATGCTTAACTGCAATGATTTATTGTTATTATGTTTTATCATGTTTGATTTTCAGGTATGTAATTATTTTATACTTTCCTGTTTACTGTGTTTTATTGTTTTCAGGTACGCCATTCAGCAACAGCGTTTGCTCCCACGATACATAAAGCCATGACTCCAGCACTGTAGGAGGTGATTTCACCACCACAGTTAAAAAAAAAAGAGCATATATGCCGAAGCATGGGGGCAGGGGTGGAGGAGCGATTTGCTTCTAACATTAGGGGCGGATTGCCCCCATGCCCCTATATATATTTTAGGCACAGAGTGCGTTAAATTTATTTTAATTTTTTACTATGTTTTTTTTTGTATTTGCTTTGCAGTTATGATATACTGTAATGTTACTTTGTTTTATTGTTACCATCATTTGCTTAGCAGGTATGCCATTCAGCTGCAGCACTGATTTATCTATCTTGACAGCAACAGCGTTTGCTCCCACGATACGTAAATCAGCGACTCCAGTGCTGTATGAGGTGATTTCACCACCACAGTTAAAAACAAAATGGTCCATGTATGCCCATCATTAGAAGTGGGTGGATGAAGGACGGTATTCTAATGGTGGGCATACCCACCGATCAATCTCTTTTTTTCATTTAGCCCACAGGCTGCATGAAAAAAAGATTACAATATATGCCCAACAAAGACCAGCAACGTACTTGTATGTTGCTGGACTTTAGGTCGTTATACCAGAATGATGCCTGTGGTTTTAGGTATCATCTTGGTATCATTCTTTTCAGCCAGCGGTCGTCTTTCATGTAAAATTAATCCTAGGGGCTAATAAGCCTCTAGACTGCTTTTACAAGCAGTGGGAGAGAACATCCCCCCCCTCCCACCGTCTTCCATGGTTTTCTTTGGCTCTCCTGTCCCAACAGGGAACCTGAGAATGCAGCCGGTGGTTCCACCAGCTCACCATAGAGCTGATCAGAGACCAGAATGGCTTCAATCATCTCTATGGCCTAAGAAACCAGGAGCTACGAGCATTTCATGACTTAGATTTCACCGGATACAAACAGCGCAATTGGGAAAGCATTTTATCATTGGTGTGGTCAGATGCTTTGAGGGCAGAGGAGAGATCTATGGTCTAATAGACCCCAATATTTTCAAAAAAGAGTACCTGTCACTACCTATTGCTATCATAGGGGATATTTACATTCCCTGAGATAACAATAAAAATTATAAAAAAAATAAAAATGAAAGGAACCGTTTAAAAATAAATAAATAAAAATAATAAAAAAAGCAAAGGCGAACGCAAGCGTCGATCTGGTGTCATATTTAAATAGCAATTGCACCATGCATGTGAGGTATCACTGCGAAGGTCAGATCGGGGGCAGTAATTTTAGAAGTAGACCTCCTCTGTAAATCTAAAGTGGTAATCTGTAAAGGCTTTTAAAAATGTATGTAGTTTGTCGCCGCTGCACGTTTGTGCGCAATTTTAAAGCATGTCGTGTCTGGTATCCATGTACTCGGCCTTAGATCATCTTTTTTATTTCATCAAACATTTGCTCAATATAGTGTGTTTTAGTGCATTCAAATTTAAAAGAGTGTGTTTTTTCCAAAACAAAATGCGTTTGAAATATCGCTTCACAAATACTGTGTGAAAAAGAAAAAATGCAACACCCACCATTTTAATCTGCAGGGCATTTGCTTTTAAAAAATATATCATGTTTGGGGGTTCAAAGTAATTTTCTTGCAAAAAAATAAATAATATTTCATGTAAACAAAAAGTGTCAGAAAGAGCTTTGTCTTCAAGTGGTTAGAAGAGTGGGTGATGTGTGACATAAGCTTCTAAATGTTGTGCATAAAATGCCAGGATAATTCAAACCCCCCCCCCCAAATTACCCCATTTTGGAAAGTAGACACCCCAAGCTATTTGCTGAGAGGCATGTCGAATCCATGGAATATTTAATATTTTGACACAAGTTGCGGGAAAAATTGTTTTTTTTTTCTTTGCACAAAGTTTTCACTAAATTATATATTGCTCAAACATACCATGGGCATATGTGCAATTACACCACAAATACATTCTGCTGCTTCTCACGAGTGCGGGGATACCACATGTGTGAGACTTTTTGAGAGCCTAGCCGCGTACAGGACCCCAAAAACCAATCACCGCCTTCAGGCTTTCTAAGGGTGTAAATTTTTGATTTCACTCCTCACTGTCTATCAGTTTTAGAGGCCATGGCATGCACAGATAGCACAAAACCCCCCAAATGACCCCATTTTGGAAATTAGACACCCCAAGCTATTTTCTGAGAGGCATGTTGAGTATTTTGCAGCTCTCGTTTTTTGTCACAAAGTTTTGAAAATTGAAAAAAGAAAAAAAAATGTTTTTCTTTTCTTTCTTCATTTTCAAAAACAAATGAGGGCTGCAAAATATTTACCATGCCTCTCAGCAAATACCTTGGGGTGTCTACTTTCCAAAATGGGGTCATTTGGGGGGGTTTGTGCTATCTGGACATTTTAGGGCCTCCGTAACTGTGATAGGTAGTGAGGAGTAAAATCAGCATTTTACGCCCTTAGAAAGCCTGAAGGCGGTGCTTGATTTTCCGGGTCCTGTACACGGATAAGCCCCATACACATGGTCGGACTTCCATCTGACTTTTCCCTGGATTTTTGTCCGAATGGAGTTGGCCGGGCACACCCATAGCATACACACCACAGGACTTTTCTGCAAACTTTCCCAAAACTTTTTGCAACATCACGTGGTTTTTCTGCTCTTTTCTGCTCTTTACCGTCACCCTTTGGTCAACTTCTGCTATTGTTGGTTGATTTTAACATTAGTTGTTTTGTCCATCGGACAAAAGTCCTATGGTTTTCTGTACACACGGTCGGACTTTGCTCCATCGGACTTTTGTTGGCCAAAAGTTTGTCCGTTTGCAGACCCAACTTTTGTCCGATGAAAACAAAAAAAAAGTTTGTCCGATGGAGCGTACACACGGTCGGACTGTTGGTCCAACTTGCTCAAAATGAAGTTTGTTGGCCAAAAGTCCGACCGTGTGTATGAGACTATAGGCTCCCAAAAAGACCCACACATGTGGTATCCCCGTACTCAGGAAAAGCAGCAGAATGTATTTTTTGGCATGTTTGAGCAATATATTATTTAGTGACAACTTTGTGCAAAAAAAAAAAGTTTGTAATTTTCCCGCAACTTGTGGCAAAATATAAAATATTCCATGGACTCAACATGCCTCTCAGCAAATAGCTTCTTTTTTTTTTTTTTTCAATCACTTGGGACAATTTTTTTTAATATTCAATAGGCTCAACATGCCTCTCAGCAATTTCCTTGGGGTGTCTACTTTCCAAAATGGGGTCATTGGGGGGGGGTTTGTACTGCCCTGCCATTTTAGCACCTCAAGAAGTTAGATTGGCAGTCAAAAACTAAAAGCTGCATAAATTCCAGAAAATGTACCCTAGTTTGTAGACACTATAACTTTTGCGCAAACCAATAAATATACGCTTATTGACATTTTTTTTTACCAAAGACATGTGGCTGAATACATTTTGGCCTAAATGTATGACTAAAATGTAGTTTATTGGATTTTTCTTATAACAAAAATTAGAAAATATCATTTTTTTTTCAAAATTTTCTGTCTTTTTCCATTTATATCGCCAAAAAAATTAAAATTGCAGAGGCAATCAAATATCATCAAAAGAAAGCTCTATTTGTGGGGAAAAAAAGGACTGAAATTTCATTTGGTTAAAACATTGCATGACCGCGCAATTACCATTTAAAGCAGCGGACTGCCAAATTGTAAAAAGTTGGGGGCGTGGCTAACCTCCGAGTAAGATGGATGTCTGACTCCACAGCTCCAGCACCGACCGGCAGCTATCCTGACCTCTCTCAGTGACCATCCGGATGACCAAAACGCGTCAACTCAACCCAATCTCAAAGAGAACACTCAAATCTACAATGCAAATCTCTAAGCTGGTATGCGCTAAACATGGTCAGGATAGTGGAATCATTATCTAGTTCACACGCCGCACAACCAATCGGTGCCTTGTTTGTTGCAATTTGTTTCACAAACTTTCACCCCGTTGATATACAGCAGTCCGACACAGCAGACTGCTGATATTTGCTGTTCTTGTTCCCTTCTTTTCCTTTTTCCTGCTCAATATCTGATCATTTAACATATCAAGTTTATAGTTCCATCTTTATCCTCACTTTCTTATCTAAGAGCATCGGAAGAATATAGTTCCGACAACGTTCAACATCTGAACCTATGGAGAAACCGCATACCTCCATTTAACCGTGAGTAAATACCACACTTGACACAGCATCTCCCACAAAACACCAAAGATGCCTAAATTCTTATCGCTCAACGCTAAAGGGCTGAATCACCCTGCTAAGAGAGCTTCCCTCTGGCGCTCAGCACAAGAATCTAACAGTGACATTCTCTGCATACAAGAGACTTACTTCCAAAATAGCGCAGAACCCCAATGCTCAAACAAGCACTTCCCCCACTTCCCCCACATCTTTTGGGCGTCGGGCCCCACCAAAAAAATGGGGTGATGATTGCAATCAAAAACACGGTGGCCTTCACGCTTGACAACAGCTTACTGGACGAGGAAGGCAGATATCTGGCCCTAGACTGCAAACTTGACAACATCAGATACACTATTGTCAATGTGAATGCGCCCCATACCAGGCAAATCAGTTTCCTTTTGAAATTGATGAAAAAAATCAACAAATTCCGTAACGGCTACCTTATTATGTGCAGGGACTTTAATATGGTACCAACACTAGACTCACGTCACCGATGGGTACCTTTATACGAAACCATGACCTGTACGATGTTTGGAGATGTCATTACACCACCAAATGTGACTATTCCTTTTTCTCTCATCGGCACAATTCCTATACCCAGATCGACTTATTTTTAGTGGACAAATGGACACTATCTACTGTCTACTATAGACACGATAACATGGTCGGATCACGCCCCAATCTTGATAACCACAGATAATACGACATCCCAAGGATATGGAGGGCCAACTGCTCCGTCCTCCACTCGACCGAACACTCTGTCTTTATTCATGAATGGCTTGAGGAATTTTTTAATCTGAACAAAGGATCACCATCTAACAATACCATACTGTGGTACGCTCATAAAGCGTTTGTTAGAGGAATTATTATTCAACTTAGTTCTAGGGAGAAGAGGAGGAGATCACAGCGTCTAGACTAGTGATGAGCCGAACACCCCCGGGTTCGGTTCGCACCAGAACCCGCGAACGGACCGAAAGTTCGCACAAACTTTAGAACCCTATTAAATACAATGGATGCGAACGTTCGAAATCTAAAGTGCTAATTATAACGACTATTATGCATGTTATTGTCCTAAAAAGTGTTTGGGAACCCGGGTTCTGCACCAGGGGACATGTATCAATGCAAAAAGAAGTTTTAAAAACGGCTGTTTTTCTGGAGCAGTCATTTTAATGATGCATAAAGTGAAAAAAAAAGTCAAATATTCCTTTAAATATCGTACCTGGGGGGTGTCTAAAGTATGCCTGTGAAGTGCCACGTGTTTCCCGTGTTTAGAACTGTCCCTGCACAAAATGACATTTCTAAAGGAAAAAAAGCCATTTAAAACTGCTTGCGGCTTTAATGTAATGTCTGGTCCCGGTAATATGGATGAAAATCTTTAAGAAAAATGGCATAGCTACCCCATCACACCCCCCCCCCACCCCAGCCCATTACCAGCCCCTTTGGGTTTTGTATGGATATTAAGGGGAACCCCGCACACAAAATAAAAAAGGCCCTATATACTCTGAACAGCCGTATACAGGCGGTGCATACAAGACAGGGACTGTAGGTTTGTTCTTATGTAGAATCTGTTTGTAATTTTGAACAGGTACATTGTTTAAGTGTAGCTCCAGGCAAAAAATCTATTTTTAAGCTTTTTGGAAAACATAGGGAAGGGTTATCACCCCTGTAACATTTGTTTTGCTGTCTGAGTAGTGTGCACCTGTTTAGAACAGTTCACCTCACTTTCCGTCCTAATGACAAATGTTTTTTGAAAATTTGGGGTTTTTATTGAAACAAGAATTGGTGATAAAGCATCAGTGGAGAGGAGACACTTTTTTCCCATATTAACTCTTACAGGAGAGAATTTGCCTTCCTAGGGGTAGATTTCCTCTCACTTCCTGTTGTATCCTTCCGTTTGCAAGGAGGAGTCGTTTGTAAGTTGGATGTTTGAAAGTAGGGGCCTGCCGTATATACTCAGCTGAAATTTGCCCCTTACATGTTGGTGTTGCCACAACACTGTGAGCCCTCACAGTTACTTTGGTGGACGCATTAATGGGCCCTGCTGTGAATTATTAGATCAAGAATTGTAATTACATGCCCCTGTTATACAGGGGCAGAAAAATTGGGCCTTAGGCACTGGTGCCACAACACTGCAACCCCTCACAGATACTGTACTTGGAGCACAGCAATGAGCCCTGTTGCAAAGTATTGCATCAAAAATTGTAATTACACGCCCCTGTTAAACAGGGGCTGAAAAATTGGGCCTTAGCCACTGGTGCTGGTGCCACGACACTGCAACCTCTCCCAGATACTCTAGTTGGAGTGCAGGAATGAGCCCTGCTGCAAAGCATTGCATAAAAAATTGTAATTACATGCCCCTGTTAAACAGGGGCTGAAAAATTGGGCCTTAGCCACTGGTGCTGGTGCCACGACACTGCAACCACTCCCAGATACTCTAGTTGGAGTGCAGGAATGAGCCCTGCTGCAAAGCATTGCATAAAAAATTGTAATAACACACCCCTGTTAAACAGGGGCTGAAAAATTGGGCCTTAGCCACTGGTGGCGGCACCCAGAAACAAAAATGTTCTTCCAAGCTATCATCGTCAATCGGATCATTGAGGAGGAGGAGGATAGTCAGTCAACATAACAGGACAGTCACTCAGCATCAGCATCAGTCTTGAAGGGATGTGACATTTGAAAATAAATTAGTCTGTTATATCAGCTTCAGGTGTTGGTAGCTGGTGGTGATCCAAGACTGGTTCATCTTTATGAAGGTCAGTCGATCAACAGCGTCGGTGGACAGGCGCACCCTGTGATCCGTGACAAATCCTCCAGCAGCACTGAATGTGCGTTCTGAAAGAACGCTGGATGCAGGACAGGCCAGTAGCTCAATTGCATACTGTGCAAGCTCTGGCCAGTGATCCATCCTCAAGACCCAGTAAGCCAGAGGATTTTCGGTGGGGAAGGTGTCCAAGTCTGACCTTGCCCCTAGGTATTCCTGCACCATGTATATCAGACGCTGGCGATGGTTGCTGGAACCGATCATACCTTGGGGCTGCGGACTAAAGAATTGTCTGAACGCTTCGGTCAGACGGCCACCTTCCCCACCGCTCCTTCTTTGACTGACCGAAGCCTCAGCAACTCGTTGTCCAGGACCAGGAGTTTGTAACCTCCCAGTCTCTGGGAACGCATTGCACAGACCTTTCTGCAAGGCCTCCCGGAGTTGTCTCATCCTCTGCTCCCTCTGCGACCGGTAAGATAAGGTCCGCAACCTTACCCTTGTACCGTGGATCAAGGAGAGTGGCCAGCCGGTAATGGTCCCTCTCCTTGATCCGAAGAATACGAGGATCCTTCCGCAGACTTTGCAGGATCAGGGAGGCCATGCAGCGTAGGTTAACTGAGGCATTCGGTCCGGAGTCCTCTGGGTCACTAAGGACGACATGATCCGCAGCCACCTCCTCCCAGCCACGTACAAGTCCACTGGTTTCTTGGGACTGTAAATCATCCCTAAAAGACTGCTGCTGATGATGCTGAGTGCCAGGCTCCACCTCCATGCTGACACAATCCTCCTCCTCCTCTTCTTCCTGTGCGATGGGTGGGACAGAAGGAACACTGTCTGGGTAAAGGGGGCCTTGAGAGGCAAGGAAGTCCTCCTCTTCCTGCCTCTGTTCTGCCGCAAGTGCCCTGTCCATTATTCCACGCAGCGTATGTTCTAACAGGTGGACAAGAGGTACAGTGTCACTGATGCATGCACTGTCACTGCTCACCATCCTCGTGGCCTCCTCAAATGGTGCCAGGACAGTGCATGCATCCCTGATCATGCCCCACTGGCGTGGTGAAAAAAACCCAAGCTCCCCTGACCCTGTCCTGGTGCCGTGGTCGCACAGGTACTCATTGATGGCCCTCTGCTGCATGTGCAGCCGCTGCAGCATGGCCAACGTTGAGTTCCACCTGGTGGGCATGTCACATATAAGGCGGTTCTTGGGCAGGTTCAACTCCTTTTGCAGCTCAGCCAGGCGGAGCACTGGCATTATAAGATCTGCGGAAATGCACACAGACTTTCCTGGCCTGCCTCAGGACATCCTTTAAGCCCGGGTACCTGCCCAAGAACCGCTGCACCACCAGGTTAAGAACGTGAGCCACACAGGGCACATGGGTCAGTTGTCCCTGTCGGAGAGCGGAGAGGAGGTTGGTGCCATTGTCGCAAACTACCATTCCTGGCTTAAGCTGGCGTGGCGTCAACCACCTCTCGGCCTGCCCCTGCAGAGCAGACAGAACCTCTGCCCCAGTGTGGCTCCTGTCCCCCAAACACACCAGCGCAAGCACGGCATGGCATCTATTTGCCTGCGTACTTGCGTAGCCCCTTGAATGCCTACGGAGCACCGCTGGTTCCAAGGACAAAGCACAGGAAGAGGCCACGGAGGAAGAAGAAGAGGAGAGGGTGGAGGACAGAGGTGTGTCACAACCAGTAGTAGCATTTTGGAGGCATGGCGGTGGAACAACCTCCAACACTACTGCACCTTGTCCTGCATCCTTCCCAGCTGCCAAAAGAGTGACCCAATGGGCCGTGAAAGAAAGGTAACGTCCCTGTCCATGCCTGCTGGACCATGAGTCAGCGGTAATATGCACCTTATCGCTGACCGCCCTGTCCAGTGTGGCCAAGACATTGCCTTCCACATGCCGGTAGAGAGCCGGAATCGCCTTCCGTGAGAAAAAGTGGCGTTTGGGAACCTGCCACTGAGGAACCGCACATTGCACAAACGGAAGGGGGCCGAGTCTACCAACTGGAAAAGGCAGCAGTTGAAGCGCTAGCAATTTAGCCAAGCTAGCATTCAACCGCTGGGCATGTGGATGGCTGGGAGTGAACTTCTTTCGACGGTCCAGCAGCTGGGGCAGGGAAATTTGCCTGCTAGAATCGGACGTCGTGTACTGCTAGCAGAGTGCCCGCAAGTACTTGGCTGTGACACACCTAATTCTACACCTTCATTCCTCTCAGAGCAGGTTTCAGAGAGGAGTGAAGGTATCGTGGGGTTGGAGATCCCAGCTGATGTGGTGCAAGAAGAGGTCAGCTTTGTTCTTTGGTGTGGGTCTTTAAGGTAGGCTTGCCAATGAGCTGCATGGCAGGTCAACATATGTCTGGTCAAGCATGTGGTGCCCAAGCGGGTGATGTTTTGGCCACGCGATATACGCTTGAGACATATGTTGCAAACAGCAGCTGTGCAATCTGATGCACTCGACTCAAAAAAGGCCCACACCAAAGAACTTTTTGAATAACGGGCAGAGGCAGCGCCCTGCACAGGCGGAGCTCTGCGGTGTGATTCCGTCGATGTGCTGCCCTTACGCTGGCCCCCCGAGGGCATCCTGCCTCGTTGGAGATGTGCCTCCTCCTCATCCTCCTCCTCCTCCTCTCTCCTATTAGGCACCCATGTGGAGTCAGTGACCTCATCATCCCCTCCCTCCTCATCACTGGAGCCAATCTGGCAGTATGCTGCAGCTGCTGGAACATGACTGCCAGATTGGTGTCCTTCTTGAGCATCCCCTCTCTCTGCTCTCCCGCTACTGCCTTCCTCCAGCTGGGTATCATCATCAGACCCTTCGAAACGCTGGGCATCCTCCTGGAGCATGTACCCAACACTGTGCTCAAACAGTTCGGGGGACTCCTCAGGATGACATGGTTGGTCTAGGGAAGGAGTGACTGATGATGACATTGATACCAGGGAAGAGGACGCTTTGGCAGCTGCTTTGCCAGTACCCTGAGCCTGGGTGAGAGAGGATGAGGAGGATGAGGAGGGCTTGGTCATCCACTCTACCAAGTCTTCGGCATGATGCGGCTCAACACTTCCAGCTGCCGAAAAGAAGGACAAGCGTGTCCCATGGCCACGTGCTGATGGCGATGCACCACGTCCACGACCAGCACTGTTGTCTCTAGACACAGAGCCTGCTTGCCCTCTTTTATTGGCTCCTGACTGTCTGCCTCTCCTAGTTTGCCTTCCAGACATTCTAATGGCCTGCAAGGAAATGGGAAAAGCAGCAATACAGGCTAAGTTAAGGTGTAATATGGTCAGGAGGCACACTCCGCCCACTGTAAGTGCCGCAAAATCCTGTTGGTGTAACACACCAAGAAAAAGCAGCAATACAGGCTAAGTTAAGGTGTAATATGGTCAGGAGGCACACTCTGCCCGCTGTAAGTGCCGCAAAATCCTGTTGGTGTAACACACCAGGAAAAAGCAGCAATACAGGCTAAGTTAAGGTGTAATATGGTCAGGAGGCACACTCCACCCGCTGTAAGTGCCGCAAAATCCTGTTGGTGTAACACACCAGGAAAAAGCAGCAATACAGGCTAAGTTAAGGTGTAATATGGTCAGGAGGCACACTCCGCCTGCTGTAAGTGCCGCAAAACCCTGTTTGTGTAACACACCAGGAAAAAGCAGCAATACAGGCTAAGTTAAGGTGTAATATGGTCAGGAGGCACACTCCGCCCGCTGTAAGTGCCGCAAAATTCTGTTGGTGTAACACACCAGGAAAAAGCAGCAATACGGGCTAACTTCAGGTGTATAATGTGCAGGAGGCGTAGCAACAATGACACTGACACTGTCCCCTGCCTATCCTTCTCTCTCCCTGCACACAGAGTTTAGCAAAGTATATGACACTGACACTCTCCCTGCCTATCCTTCTCTCTCCCTGCACACAAGGTTTAGCAAAGAATATGACACTGTCCCCTGCCTATCCTTCTCTCTCTCTGCACACAAAGTTTATCAAAGTATATGACACTGACACTCTCCCTGCCTATCCTTCTCTCTCCCTACACACAAGGTTTAGCAAAGAATAGATTTGACAAGATTTGACACTGTCCCTGCCTATCCTTCACTTTCCCTGCTCCGGAACACACTACACAAGGCCGCCGCGCTGGCGGCCTTTTATAGTGTGGGGCGTGTACTAAACCCCCTCAGCTATAATTGGCCACAGGCATCCTGCCTGTGGCCAATCATTGCTCTCCTCGCTGCTGGCGCTGTGATTGGCCAAGCATGCAGGGTCACAGTGCATGCTTGGCCAATCACAGCGCCGGGATTACACTGCGATGGCGCAGTGTGTTGTGGGCCGTTCGCGTCACTCGAATTTGGTGCGAACGGCCCAAATCGTTCGTTGTTCGCCGAACGCTGCGAACAGCCAATGTTCGAGTCTAACCTATGTTCGACTCGAACACCGAGCTCATCCCTAGTCTAGACACACTCACTTCCAGTATTAAAAACATAGAAGACCAAAACCAAAATAATTCTGACCCCAAACCTAATCTGCTACTAGAATCATATGAAAAAACTCAAAAACAATTCAAAGCTAAACACTACTCTACAGGTAACAAAGCAGGGAAAGCCATGGCCCTTAGAATTAAAAGCCACCACCTTAAAACCAAAATTACTCATCTGTACCACCCTACCTCCAAACAAAAACGAGTCGATCCACAAGCTATAGTGCATGCATTTAGCCATTACTACAATTCTCTTTACAATCTAAAAGAAGACTGTTCTATCGTACAGCCATCAATGGAAGATATAGAATCCTTCCTACATGAAATCAATCTCCCCAAAATATCACCTGACCAATTATCTAAACTAAATGCTCCATTCGCACTGATAGAAGTTTTAGAGGTTATCTCAAAATTGTCAACCAAATTGTAAAAAGTCCTCTGGTCATTCAGCATCCTAATCCTCTGGGGCTGAAGTGGTTAAAGTTCAGTATTCTCTGAATATTCGGTCTGAACTTAGGTTCACAGACAGAACACTCAGCTCATCCCTAGCATAAAGTAACAACATCAATGCTGACAAATTCATGCAACTAATTAGTTTTCTTTTCCAATGTTTTCCTTTCTTTAGTTTCACCTGCTGATCCTGCCAGTGACACACTTCATCTCCCAGGCTGACAATATTCACTCACTGTATTCAGTGGCGGCTGGTGCTCAAAAGTTTTGGGGGGGTGCAAAAAACTAAAAAATTCAAAAACAAAAAACCTCAATTGCAGCCTCGCTGTGCCATCAAACGCAGCCACTGTCCCATCAAATGCAGCCACTGTGCCCATCAAATGCAGCCACTGTGCCCATCAAAAGCAGCCACTGTGCCCATCAAACGCAGCCACTGTGCCATCAAATGCAGCCACTGTGCCCATCAAACACAGCCACTGTGTCATCAAACTCAGCCACTGTGCCATCAAAGGCAGCCACTCTGCCCATCAAACGCTACCACTGTGCCCATAAAATGCTGCCACTGTGCACATCAAATACTGCCACTGTGCCATCAAATGCCACCACTGTGACCTCCCCCGCACGCCGCTTGCCAGGCACTTAACCTGTCTCAGTGGGGAAGCAACGAGCGGGGTCCTCCATGCGTCTTCTGCCATCCTAATCTCCCATCCTCTCCTCCCGATAGGCGTCCAATAGCAGTGCCTGTCATTTCAACCAATCAGGTGACAGGTAACAGACCCAAGCACCTGATTGGTGGAGAGGCGGTTCAGTGTTCGGAAAGTGAATATTCATTTGCTTTTCTATCACACCTGGGTCAACTGCGAGTGCCAAGCATAGCGCTCACAGGTCACCTATTTTGAAACCGATTAGAGCCTATAGCTCTAATCAGGTGCTTCAAAAACACCACCCACCGCTGTAATTCAGGCAACCGGTGCCCCAAAAGCATGAATCTATCCATTGTTCAATGGCAGCATTTGGCAGCATTTGGAGAGAGGGGGCGGCGCCCGTGCGCCCTCCTGCAACTGAACTTAAAACTGAACATGGGGCATATGTGCATGAATGGGAAGCCACCAGAAAAATAGCTACAATAACTTCAATGAATGGAATGTTATAAAAATAGATTTTAAAAAGTTGCTGTTTCACCAGTATTGAACATTAGGCAATAGTTTTTAGCCTATGGTTTACTTATATATTTTTTTTTTCTAAAGTTAAACTTTTTTCATTTTGGATAAAGTAGGGAACAGTTAAAACCACTATAAGATTATTTTTTTCATTGGGGACATTTCCCTTTACCTCCTGTCCTATATACACAACAGTATATGCAGACAGTTATCACTGTAACAAGTGTCCCCATTGGAAGATTTTTTCCTCTATTCCTGGTCTGGTGAAAACACAATATTTTGCATATTTCCCCATCATCAGGATAAACAGAGAGAGAGAGAGAGAGAGAGAGTATATATTCCTTTACAGCAATACAATACAGAGAGGGAAATTACATTTTGGGAAAAAAAATAGTACTTACAATAGTACTTTTCCAAAATACAACAGTCCATGTTTATGACACAGTGCACTGGCCAGAAAAATAACACACCTAAAAATGTGAACTTTGCATTCAACTAATTGCACACTGGGATTAATTCTCTCTAAATAGTTATTTTGTATGCCTAATTACCCTGTATGCTATGAATGTGCAATTATCTTTACATGAACAGGTGCGGGCAAAACAGTCTTATACATAGTAAAATAGAAGGAAACAAAAAATGCTACTGTGTTTAATATATATATACTGTATATATATATATATATATATATATATGTGTGTGTATATATATATATAATGTATATATATATATGTGTATATATATACAGTATGTATACTGTATAGATAAATATGTAAATAAAATAATGATGCATGGGGTTTACATAGAACACAAACTTACAAAAAAATGCCTAAAAGTGATTAATGATCACACATTTTATCCAATTATTGCACTGCATTTTCTAATTTTCCAACAGCTGTGCCTCTTTTGACAAACAGTTACTCCAAATAGTGATATTTCATTAAATCGCACACTGCTTCACAAACAAAACATTTAAAAGATATTTTTTTCCATGAAGAGTGCAAATTAAAATTACACATTTTTTTTGATTCAATGTTTTTTATTGAAGTTTTACAAGAACAAAAACAAAATGATATTAGAATACAAGTAAACAGGACAGGTAATACAATGAGACACAATATCAGTAGACAATTGAATGGTGGCGTATGGTTTATCAGAATGCCAGATATAATTGAACCAGATAAGTAATATCACATAGCACATAGCAAATTAAGCACAGGATAAGAAGTGTTGTCTCCCCCCCCCCCGACACCCCATCTGGGATTAAACTGTGCCAAAAGAGGAAGGAGACACCCCCCACCCATATAGTTCCTTGATTGTGATTCCAGTAATTATATTATGGTTACCAGGCATGCATGCAATGTTGGTGCGAAACCTTTGCAAAGTAGATGTCGTACACTCATACACTCACGTTGAATTAGTATATAAGCATAACTTACGTTATCCTGCCATTTGAGGCTTGTATGAGGTTTAATTAGTTACTCCTTGTCGTAAACGTAGAACACAATGCAACAATAGAATAGTATCACATTGATGACAGATAAGAACTGCATAGACAAAAGAAAGAAAGAGAAAGGAAACAGAAGGAGAAGAGAAGAAAAGAAAAAAGAAAAAGAAAATGAGTCTACAATCTCTGGCGCTTGATTAAGATTCAGTCACAATATTGTTATTGTTATTGTTGGCCCCTATTTTTGTTGCTTCTTTTATACCATTCGACCCATTGGTTCCATCTGGAACACATAGTTTGGTAGGTACCTTGGGTTGATGCAAACATTAGCTCATAAGTGGCGTGGGTATTAGACGTGTCTACTATTTCTGTAAGTGGAGGTGGTCTTAAGCCTTTCCAGTGCTGATAGCAGTGTTAATTTAGTCGACTAAAATGACTAAAACATTTTAGTTGACTAAATGAATACTATTTAATCGACAAAAATACGACTAAAACTAAAACAATTGAGATGACTAAAATACGACTAAAACTAAAATGGCATTTTAGTCAAAAGCAGGGATGAGCCGAACACCCCCCTGTTCGGTTCGCACCAGAACCTGCGAACAGACAGAATGTTCGCGTGAACTTTAGAACCCTATTAAATACAATGGACTCGAACGTTCGAAATGTAAAGTGCTAATTATAAAGGCTAATATGCAATTTATTGTCCTAAAAAGTGTTTGGGGACCCGGGTCCTGCCCCAGGGGACATGTATCAATGCAAAAAAAAGTTAAAAAAATAGACGTTTTTACGGGAGCAGTGATTTTAATAATGCTTAAAATGAAAAAATAAAAGTGAATTTTTCCTTTAAATTTCGTACCTGGGGGGTGTGTATGATATGTATGTAAAGTGGCGCATGTTTCCCGTGCTTAGAACTGTCCCTGCACAAAGTGTCATTTTTGAAGGAAAAAAAGTCATTTAAAACTGATTCGCGGCTATTAATGAATTGTCGGCTTTTATCAATACATAGAAAAGTAATTGATAAAAAAAAAAAAAGCGTGGGGGTTCCCCCAAATTCAATTACCAGGCCCTTCAGGTCTGGAATGGATATTAAGGGGAACCCCACAGCAAATTAAAAAAAAATGGCGTGCGGTTCCCCCTAAATATCCATACCAGGCCCTTCAGATCTGGCATGGATTTTAAGGGGAACTCCACCCCAAATAAAAAAAAAATGGCATGGAGTCCCCCCAAAAATCCATACCAGACCCTTATCTGAGCACGCAACCTGGCCGGCCGCAGGGGAAGAGGGGGGACGAGAGAGAGCGCCCCCCCTCCCTCCTGAACCGTACCAGGCCACATGCCCTCAACATGGGGAGGATGTCCCCATGTTGATGGGGACAAGGGCCTCATCCCCACAACCCTTGCCCGGTGGCTGTGGGGGTCTGCGGGCAGGGGGCTTATCGGAATCTGGAAGACCCCTTTAACAAAGGGGACCCCCAGATCCCAGCCCCCCCCATGTGAATTGGTAAGGGGTACATTGTACCCCTACCATTTCCCGAAAAAGTGTAAAAAAATTAAATTAAAACACACAAACACCTTGAAAAAGTCCTTTATTAAAAAAAACTAACAAAAAAAAACATTCCAGCAATGAAATCCAGTGTCCCGCGGCAATCCTGATGTCCAGCGCTGTCCGTCATTGGTTGTGCCTGAGCGGACCTGATGGGGAACTTCCTCTGCAGTGTTTTAAATGTATAGACCCGCCCCTTCTAAAGTTCCCCATCAGGTCCGCTCAGCGGACCAGATGCGGAACGCGAGAACGGGCGGGTCTATTCATGTATTACACAGTGAAGGAAGTTCCCCATCAGGTCCGCTCTACGAGGGGGCGGACCTGATGGGAACTTCCATCACTGTGTAATACATGAATAGACCCGCCCCTTCTAAAGTTTCCCATCAGGTCCGCTAAGCGGACCAGATGCGGAACATGAGAAGGGGCGCGTCTATTCACGTATTAGACAGTGAAGGAAGTTCCCATCAGGTCCGCCCCCTCGTAGAGCAGACCTGATGGGGAACTTCCTTCACTGTGTAATACATGAATCAGACCCGCCCCTTCTCGTGTTCCGCATCTGGTCCGCTGAGCGGACCTGATGGGGAACTTTAGAAGGGGCGGGTCTATACATTTAAAATGCTGCGGAGGAAGTTCCCCATCAGGTCCGCTCAGGCACAACCAATGACGGACAGCGCTGGACATCGGGATCGCCGCGGGACACTGGATTTCAACGCTGGAATGTTGTTTTTTTTCTTTTTTTTTTTTAATAAAGGACTTTTCCAAGGTGTTTGTGTGTTTTTATTTACATTTTTTTACACTTTCTTCATGAAATGGTAGGGGTACAATGTACCCCTTACCAATTCACATAGGGGGGCCGGGATCTGGGGGTCCCCTTTGTTAAAGGGGTCTTCCAGATTCCGATAAGCCCCCTGCCCGCAGACCGCCACAACCACCGGGCAAGGGTTGTGGGGATGAGGCCCTTGTCCCCATCAACATGGGGACATCCTCCCCATGTTGAGGGCATGTGGCCTGGTACGGTTCAGGAGGGGGGGTGCTCTCTTGTCCCCCCCTCTTCCCCTGCGGCCGGCCAGGTTGCGTGCTCGGATAAGGGTCTGGTATGGATTTTTGGGGGGACTCCACGCCATTTTTTTAAAATTTGGGGTGGAGTTCCCCTTAAAATCCATGCCAGATCTGAAGGGCCTGGTATGGATATTTAGGGGGAACCACACGCCATTTTTTTTTTAATTTGCGGCGGGGTTCCCCTTAATATCCATTCCAGACCTGAAGGGCCTGGTAATTGAATTTGGGGGAACCCCTACGCTTTTTTTTTTTTTTTTTTTTTATCAATGACTTTTCTATGTATTGATAAAAGCCGACAATTCATTAATAGCCGCGAGTGAGTTTTAAATGACTTTTTTTTCTTCAAAAATGACACTTTGTGCAGGGACAGTTCTAAGCACGGGAAACATGCGCGACTTTACATGCATATCATACACACCCCCCAGGTACGAAATTTAAAGGAATATTTCACTTTTATTGTTTCACTTTAAGCATTATTAAAATCACTGCTCCTAAAAAAACATCAGTTTTTAAAACTTTTTTTTGCATTGATACATGTCCCCTGGGGCAGGACCCAGGTCCCCAAACACTTTTTAGGACAATAACTTGCATATAAGCCTTTATAATTAGCACTTTAGATTTCTCCCATAGACTTTGCCGCGAACACCCCAAATTGTTTGTTGTTCGGCGAACGGGCGAACAGGCAATGTTCGAGTCGAACATGAGTTCGACTCGAACTCGAAGCTCATCCCTAGTCAAAAGACTAAAATGGGACTAAAGCTAAAATGCCATTTTAGTCCTAAGACTAATGCCGCGTACACACGATCATTATTCACGCCGGTTTAAAAACCGCCGTGAATAGTGACATTTTAAACGAGGGAACAGCTTGTTCCCCACACACGGTCATTTTTCTCGTCATTTTTTAAAATGACGAGAAAAACGATCGTCTTTGGGCTCCGCGGCAGTGTTTCCCTATGGGAAACACTGCCGCGGAAGAAATGTCAGGAAAAACGACGAGAAAAATTAGAACATGTTCTAATTTTTCTCATCGTGATTAATGCCATTTTTCCCGTCTGGAAAAACGGCAAAAAGCCCACAGACGATCGTTTTTCTCGTCCAAAGGAAAAAATGTCATTTTTCCAGACGGGAAAAATGATCGTGTGTACGCGGCATAAGACTAAAACTAAATTGAAATTTGACTTCAAAATGAACACTGGTCTATAGTGCATGTTCATACCTCAATAAGATAAATAATAAGATATTCGATTTTCATTCCAGCAGTATATAATGAGTTTGGAAATTGTAGAGAAATGTTAACTAATGCATTACAATTTAATTACACTCATTAGATTTTAGACGACTAAAATGAGTTTTAGTCGACTAAAATGCACTGGAGATTTTAGTCGACTAAAACGTAGGACATTTTAGTCGACTAAAACGTAGGACATTTTAGTCGACTAAAATGTACTGGAGATTTAGTCGACTAAATACGACTAAAACTAAAACAATTGCAGAAGACTAAAATGGGACTGAAACTAAAATGCCATTTTAGTCCCAAGACTGAGGCCTCGTACACACGACCGATTTTCTCTGCAAGAACCAGCAAGAAACTTGCTGGCAGAGAGGTCTTGCCGAGTAAATCGGTCGTGTGTACGCTGCTATTGGGTTTCTCGTCGAGAAAACCGACAAGAAACCTCGACGAGAAAATAGAGAACCTGCTCTCTATTTTCTCGTCGAGATTCTCGTCGGCATGTTTCTCGACGAGAAAAGTGAGTGTGTGTACACTTACCTGTCCTCCCGGAAGCCCGCGCATGTTCGAAATGAATTCGACGCATGCGCGGTAGCTTCCTAGGCATACGTAGGGTATAGCAAGATGGCGGCGACGGCATCGAATGTGACGAGCGCATGCTCGATGTAGTCGATGACGTCACCGCGTACGCTCCTTTCAAAGAACCGCGGGTTCTTTGAAACGAGCGTGTGTACACTCGGCCGGGACAAGTTTCTTGTCCAAGAATCTCGTCGAAAAAAACAACATGTTTTTTTCGACGAGAATCTCGGCTGTGTGTACGAGGCCTAAGACTAAAACTAAATCAAAATTTGCTGCCAAAATTAACACTGGCTGATAGACAGTCTAGCACTGAGCAACAAATGTGTGACTATGACACTTGAATCCCCTGGGATGGACTCTATTCCCAAGGACAGAATCGCCATCCCAGCAGATAGTGGAATACGCAACCCTGTGATCTGTGCGATTAGGTCGGATATTTTGGGCCAAAAGGCGTTAATCACTGGACACGTCCACATTATATGGTACAATGTTCCTATACCTCTGCAGTTTCTTCAACAGAGTGGGGAAGCCTGAGGACTAAATTTGGAAATCCGATAAGGTGTCAGATACCAGTGCAGTAATATTTTATGGGTAAGCTCCCACAAATTGGCACTCTTATGCCCTGTACACACGATCGGAGTATCCGATGGTCTAAAATCCGATGGAATTTTTCATCGGAATTCCATTCAAGCTGTCTTGCATACACACTGTCAGACTAAATTCCGACCGTCCAAAACATGGTGACGTAAAACACTCTGACGAGCCGATAAAAATTAAGTTCAATGCCTCTGAGCATGCGTGAACTTGATTCTGAGCATGCATGGGTTTTTTCTCTGTCAGAGTTCCACACAGACGATAGGAATTTCCTAACGTTTTTTTTTCCATTGGAAAAATTTAAAACATGTTCTATTTCTAAACACCGATAGAAAAAATACTTTTTTCATCGGAAATTCCAATCGTGTGTACAAGGCATTAGTCGCTGCATACCAAATTACAATTTTTTTTTTTTTTTTGTTACCACTCAATCATAACGAGAGACTTGCTCATGGTTTTATTCCTTAGTATCGTCTCTGCTTAGATTCGCATCATCTGTGGTACTCCAAGTTTTTAAGATTATTTCTTTAATAATTTTCATATAAAACATAAAACATAATCCAGTCCCCTTCATATAATACCCTACCCCCCTCCCCCCTGACCTCTTTCTTCTAACGTGACTACTTCTTCCGTTTTTATTCTCTGTTTTATATTATCTTATTATATTATTCACCCATTATTTCTGCGTAGCCCATTGTATACTTATAGGCTATCCACGCCTTCCACTTTTCTTCGAATGCCTCTATTGAGTCCCTGTCACTAGATCTTAGATATTCCAAACTATGGATTTCATCTAGTTTATTACACCATCCCTTCAGATTAGGGCTGTCTGGATCTTGCCAATATATAGGGATTTGTCTCTTAGCTGCGTTTAGTAAATGTGGGATTAAACTTCTAAGATATAATTTATTAGGCATCCGAATCCCATGTAATAGACATCCCCACGGGTCGTCCGGTACTTCTATGTTGGTTATATCTCTGATGGTTCTCCTTATCTCATTCCAATATTTTTTAATTTTTGGGCGTGTTTACCATATGTGGGCCATCGTGCCAATTTCCTGGCACCCCTGCCAACATAACTGTGATTTTCCCATAGCATATCTGTGCATCTTATCCGGGGTTAGGTACCATCTAACGAGGCATTTATAGTTAGTTTTAACTATATTACAATTCACCGAAGTTGAGTGAACCCTATTAATTATTTGTTTAATCTCCCTCTCTTGAACTTGTGATCCCAATTCCTCTTCCCACTTCTTAATGAATGGCAATACCTCCGGCTTTTTTATATTATTTAGGATCTTATAAATCTTTGAAACAACTCCTTTCTTCCCCTTTTCCTCACATATTTTCTCCAACGGCCTTAAATTTTCTTTGGCTCTAATAGGCTTAGGTCGTTTTTCGAAGAAATGTTTTAGCTGGGTATACCGCCACTCATCAATCAGTCTCCATTACGTATTTTTTTTTAATTCCTAAAATGTGATTAATTTATTTTGGAACATAACATCTTTTAGTTGTGCATTTTCTTTTAAGATCCATTTTCCAGAAATTTTTTCCATTCCGGTATGAAATAACTTGTGTCCTTTAGTGGTATAAGAGGTGAATTATACTGTATTATACTGAATTATACTGTATTATACTGTATTTTATCCCAAATTTTTTGTGCGTTTCTAGTGATATCGTGTGTATTTGTGCCCAGTTCTCGGTATTGTGCCGGTATCCATATTACCTTCCCTAATGACGTTTTACTAATTATCCCTTCCATGTTCACCCAGCTCTTCTCTGTACTGTCATTGGACCATTCCGTTAACCGCGCTATTACTATCACTTTGTAATAATTTCTAATATCAGGTGCCCCCAGTCCCCCTCGGGCCTTCTCTTTTGTCAGTAATGTCCACCTGGTGCGTGTTTTTTTCCCACGCCAGGTGAAAACCGAAAATAATGATTGTAATTTTTCAAAGAAAGCCTGTGGTAATGGGATCGGGAGCATCTGCATTTTATAGACTATTTTGGGAAGAATAATCATCTTAAGGATTCCTATTCTCCCACTCCATGATAGTTGCCCTGGTGCGATTTTATTCAATTCTAGCCTAATTTAATTTAGTAGTGGGATAAAGTTCTCTTTATAAATTGTCTCGGTGTTGACAGTTAGTTTAATTCCAAGGTACGAAAGTGCTTTTTTCCCACAGTTAAATGCGAAAGCTTCTTGATAAATACTCCTATCTATTTTGTGGATACTGATGCTTAATGTTTCCGATTTAGTCCGATTTATTTTGAAGTTAAACAACTCACCAAACTCATTAAGAGCCTTTAAAATATTGGGTAGGGTTATTTTAGGGTTAGTGATGAAGAACAGAACATCGTCCGCATAAGCTTGTGCTCTTCATCACCCACCGTTATCCCACTTATTTCCATGTTCCGCCTAATCTGCCTTAGTAAGGGTTCTAACGCAATCACAAACAGTAGCAGTGACAAAGGGCACCCCTGTCGAGTGCCATTCCTCATCATAAACGGTGCAGATAATGTCCCGTTTACTTTAACTCTCGCTGAGGGCTTATCATATAAGGATTTAATCCAGTTACTCATTTTGGGTCCTAGACCTATTGCCTCTAATATTAACTGCATGAAGCCCCAGTCTACCCTGTCAAAGGCTTTCTCGGCGTCAATTGATGGGAGTAGACCTGGGGCCCCACTTTCTTTGATTTTCTGAATGGCCAATAGCGCTCTTATTCCATTATCTTTACCCTCCCTTCCTGAAATAAATCCGACTTGATCTAGATGTATAACATCATTCATAATAGTTTTCATCCTATTAGCTAGGATCTTTGAGAAGATTTTAGTGTCTATATTTAAGAGTGAGATCGGCCTAAAGCTGGAACATAACGTGATATCTTTACCCTCTTTTGGGATAATAGTTATTATGGCTTCTAATGCCTCCTTCCGCATCTCCCAATTTACACCTATCCCGTTCATATAAGAACACATTTTCGGGGTAAATAGATCTATATATTTTTTTTAATATAGTATCGTCAGACCGTCTGGACCTGGGCTTTTCCCGTTTGGCAGCTCTTGAATAATTTTTTTAATCTCCTCCTCTTTTATGGGGGCTTCTAAAAAATCTATTTTATTTTCGGGTATTTTATCTGGGTCAATCTCCTTAATATAAGCTTTAATTTTCTCCCCTTTTTGTTTAATCTATTCTTTTGTGTCCAGAGTGTTAATTGAATACAACTGACTATAATATTCTTGAAAGGATTTAGCTATTTCCGGTGTTTTGTATCTTAGTTCCCCGTTTTTTGTTTGTATTTTCTCTATATAATTGACGTTTTTCTTCTTTTTTAGTATTTTCGCCAAGTTTATTGCCCCATTGATATCTCTCTTTCTTAATTTGGTTATAAACCATCCGGGTTTCTTGTTCAAAAACCTCTCTTAGCTCCGCTCTTTTAATATTGAGGCTTAATAAGTGTTCTTTCCCTCTAGTTTTCTTATGTTGTTGTTCCAAATCGGAGATCTCTTTCATTAGTAATGTTTTTTTTCCCTGCGTCTTTCTCTTTTTTACCGCACCCTCCCTTATTAGTATCCCCCGGATGTAAACTTTATGAGTTTCCCAGACTATGGCCTCTGACATACCCTCTGTACTATTCTCCCTAAAGAAATTATCTAGTTCTTCCTTTATTCTCTGGCCTATATTTTTGTCCAGTAGTAATTCTTCGTTCAGCCTCCATTTGTTGTTATTATTTTTTGTACTTCACCAATATTTCATTGGAGTGTAATTGGTGCGTGGTCTGAGAATGTTGTAATGCCGATATTAGTTTCTACTGTTTCCAATAACCGATGCTCTACTAAAAAATAATCAATTCTTGAGTATGTCCCATGTACGGGGGAGTGGAATGTATAATCCCGTTGCTTTAGGTGTTGTGTTCTCCATGCATCCACTAATTGGTGTTGATGCATTTTTTATTTTTATTTATTCCTCTGGGCCATTCCAGTCCCCCTTGCATGTGACATACTATCAATATTTGGCTCCAAACATACATTAAAGTCTCCAGCTAATATGGCCCCCCCTTTCTTAAAATTCATAAATTCGGCTATAATCTTCATTAAATACTGAGTTGGTTTTTTATTTGGTCCGTACACGTTTGCCAGTGAGACCTCAGCTCCATTCAATTCTCCCTTTAAAAATAAATATCTCCCCTCGGGATCCTCCTTCTTCACGTCTAAGGTAAACCGGGTCCCCCTGGCAAACCCTATGGCCACTCCTTTCGCTCTACTTAGAGGTGGGTCTCCATAGTACCACAAGGGGTACTCTTTTGAGATAATTTAACGATTTGAGCCTATAAGAAAATGGGTCTCTTGTAAAAATACTACATCCGCTTTCATTGAAATTAGTCATTGTTATTGTAGGCATCTGGTATTCCTAGGGTGATCCTGCTAAACAGGAAGAGCTAGTTCTCTCAAAATTGTTACCTAAAGGTCCCCCCTCCCCACCTTCCCCCTCGATCCTATCCCCACCCTCTCCCATCATCCACCACCCCCCGTCCCTCGCCACCCCCCCTCCCCTCCTCCCCTCCCTATCCCCCTCCCCCCTTGTTGCGGTCTTGGAGCTACCCCGTAGCCCCTTGATCCGTGGTCCTCCTTCTCCATCTGGCCCTACGGATTCTCCCCCCTAGAGGTTGAGCCCTGACTGTTGGCCCGGGATCGAGTGCAGCTGCTTCCCATGCAGGCAGCCCCTGTGCCCATTCCGCTCCCCCTCAGCTATAATTCTTCTGTCTCTGTTCCTACCCCCCTTAGCCCCCCCTCGTCTCCCCACCTCTCATCTACCCAGTCTCAGCCACTCCCAACTATCATCCTAATTACCCATCTTCCCAGACTTTTTTTTTATTTTCTTTTTTTTTTTTTCCTTTCTTTCTCCTTTCCTTTTTTCTTCTCCCCCTTTTCCCTCTTTTTCCTTCCCTTTTTTTTCTTTAGTAATACTACATATTATTAATTTTTCCTGGATTTTGAGTTCCAGGTCTGATTATCCGTTGTCTTCTGCCTATGTTCTCTTTCCCATCATCCTGGAATATCAATTTCAGTAATGTCTAATCTTTTACAAAAGTTAGGGGTGTCCTCTGGGAATCTCAGGGTGGCTGAGCGTCCCTCCTTACGTCCTACTAGACATGCTGGGAAGCCCCAGAAGTATTGGATTTCCTGAGTCTTAAGGTGCTCTAATAGTGGTTTTAATATTCTTCTCCTATTCAGTGTCTCTCCAGCCAGGTCCGGATATATCTGTAACGTAGTATCCTCGTACTTGGCCGGAACATTCGATTTTAAACTTTGTCGAACCTGATCTTTATCTTGGTAATTATGAAATCGCGTGATTACGTCTCTTGGGGTGTCTCCGGCTTGACCAACGGGTTTCCTGATCCTATGAATTCTTTCAAATTTTATCTTTTCTGTTGTGTTATTATTATTTAGCATATGTCCAAACACTTTATCCATTTTTTCCTGTAGATCTTCCAATTGTTGGTCAGGTAAACCTCTTATCCTCAAATTTTTTCTCCTGTTGCGATTTTCCTGATCTTCCAGTCTGTATTTTATATACATTTGCTCCTTCTGTATATCTTCCAATTGCCCCTTTAGTTCCTTAACCTCCACTACTTGTGCCTCCAATTTTTCCTCCGTTTCTTCCACTCTCCTCAGTAAGTGATTCATATCTTCGTGTATTATCAGTATTTCCCCTTTAAGCGATTTCTCCATTTTATGGATAATTGTTTCCATTCTAGCGAACATCTCCACAATTTCCCTTTTGGTAGGTTGTTGATCTTTTTGTTGACTCTCTACAATATCTACCTCCTCTTCTTCTTCTGCTGTAATAGGGATATCTGCCTCCATGTATTCTGAGTGTCTTCTCATGTTTGATTTCTGTAGGCCCTCAGATGTCCTCCTATTTGACAATGTCGATTTCCCGGGACTGTCTTTAGAGACTTCTTGTGTCATGAATTTTTTAATAGAGCTTGGGCTTGTGCTTGTTTTTGGGAGCTTAGCCGTTGCGCCCCTTAACTGTCTACCCCTCATCATTCTTCATTTTTTCTTCCTCTCTCCTCCCTGTTTCTACGAATTATATAGATCTCTATATTAGATCCCACCTATTACCTCTGAAAAAAGAACCCTCCTTCTATCAATACTAAAAAGTAGCTTAATTTTCAGGGTTGGCAGTTACCAAACATTAGTCCGAGACCATGTAGGAGAAATGTACAAACGCGAGCTACAAAAACATCAGCTCAAAGGGTTAAAAAAAAAAGGAAAATTTGTTTTTTGAATGATATACTGAGGTGCAATGTTCCAGTAAGGACCTAGACACGATATCCTACTGATTCAGGGTAAATGGTCAACGTTAGATAATATTCGGTCATACCGTTTCTTGAACTCTTTTCCTTTCCTTTATAACAAAACGTTCAGTTCAGTTCAATAAATGTACATATAGAAATAGAGATAGAAGCGTGACTCACCCTTTGGTTGCTTCGGTTTGCCGTGTCTGATTTCTTATTTCATGCCGTCACTTATGATGGTTGTTGAGGTCAAGGAGTCAAGGAGTTGACCCATTTCATCTCTCTAAGAGTAGTGATAATTATAATATTCTCTGGTTCTTTAATGATGTTAATACTATGAGTGGAATTAGTACTATGGTACTATAAATGGTGGACAGTTATTGAGGTTAAAGGGGGTCGCGGGACAGGAAGAAACGGGTTCCCACTTAGTCCAAAATTAAATTTAAAGACTAGACGACACGAAGGTAAGAGTATTTAGTTGCTGAAAGTTCTTTTTGTTGTCTAAATTAGCTTCTACTGGATAGTAAGTTCCGAGTACCCTCTACTCAGTACTGCCAGCGTTCCCCCTAATCTTGACCAATTCCCCCTCCACCACCACACAATTCTCCTTTTCACTTCAGCTCCTGATTTTTATTTCTCTCTTTCGTTTACCGCCACTTCTCCCCTTTATATCCGCGGGGTCTCTGCTGTAACAGTATCAGCACATATAGCACGTAAACATATCAACACATAACTTTTGCCATATCTGTTGCTTTAATTGCTTGGTTGCCTTTTATTGCTTCTTATACTTTGTTTGCCTCCTGTACTTCTGTACTTCTGTACTTTACATGCCTCACTGTAGCCCCCAATAGTCCCTCACAACTTTCCCCTTTCCTCCACTGTTCCCCCTGTTCTCTCGCCCCCCTCTGCTCTAAGCAGCACCACCTGTCAGGGAGAGACGCCGGGAAGTGGAAGGGGGGATGGAAGGGGAGAGCGTCCGTCAGAGCTCGTGGAGACAAGCAAGCCGTCTCCGCCCGTAACCTGTCAAGATTCTCGAGTCTCCTTACGGGACCACAAACTCCGGACCACGGGCCGAGTAGACAGACAGGCTGGCAGGTTTGCAGGCGAACCGATTATAAGGCTACAAGGCGCCGCCGCGATGACCGCTCCTCTCTCACAGGTAAAGCTACCGTAGTGCGGCGGCGGTGTTGCGGTGGTGAGGCGGTAGTTAAAAAAAAGAAGCGACAGGCAACAGTAAAGCCACAGTAATACTACAACACACTGTTACTGTGTTACCATGGGTTACCATGAGTCCGGAGGTCAGGAGAGTCAGGGGAACAGAAGAGGTTCTTCCAGGTTGTGCAGGCTATGCAGCTCTTACGTTCTTGTGACGGGAGAGTTCGCTATGGAGAGTTCCAGGGGGAGATCCAGGACCGGGTCATGTCCTCACACTATCCATGTTGAGGGAGCTTTGCGGGCTTCACGGAGCTAGCAGCTGTTCCTGTCCTCCGCCCCCATCAGCAGCAGCCCCTCCCTCCTTTCTCGAAATTACACATTTTTTTAACCACTTCAGTCCCGAAGCCTTTTTTCCCCTAAATCCCCTTGAGTCCTAAGAATTTATTCAGTTTGGTTTTGAAGTCTGCCATATTGAATTTAGTCCTCCTCTCACCTGTGTCATGTGACTTGAGCTGAGGAGGAGCTCTAAACTTGGCTCTAATCTTGGCTCTAATCTGCCACTGTCAGATTGGCAGAAGTGGTGCTGCAATACAGCTTCCCTTCTGCCTGTCTAACAGCAACACAAAAAATAAACATGTCAGGTGTTCGGGTGGCACGCACAGAATTCCGGTACCCAGTGAGAACCGTGCCCCACCAGGTATGCCACTGCATAGGCCCCATAAGTTCAGCAGCAGGGGCTACAGATAGAGAGGAGACTATGGGGCTGATTTACTATAACTCCAGGAAGTACTGAGCACATCGAAAAAATAGCTCCAATTTTTGACAATTAAAAATTCCATGCGCGAATTTGCGAATGAAAAAGAGCGCTATTAGCAGCAAACAAGTGTTAGTAAATGTGAAATCAGCGCTAATTAGCGAATCAGCGTACGCGCAAATGCCAATTTCCACTAAGTTTTTATATAGCACTGCACTGTAACCATGATCCATGTATGTGAAAGAAACATTTTTATATGAGATGTGCTCTATCTATTGATGTATATTGCAATTAGTATTCCTATTTTTTTTCCTTCTTTTGCTAACGAATGCAGTTATGAAGGATTATTACATAGTAATGTCTGCTATTATGTAAAATTACATGTATTAAACATTTAGGTTACCTATTTGTTGTATGTTGTTTGTTTTTTTCATGTTTTTATTTTTTAATTTAGGTGGCTATAAAGCGGTAATTATTTATGTTCATTCTTTAATCATGCTACACTATTATGCAGGTCTTGTACTTAGCACAATGGCTTAGTGGTCTGCTCCCATGTCTATACAGCTCTCATGTTACAAGTTCAAATACCAGCCAACCTACCATCCAACAGCTATGTTTATTATTTGCACAAGCAAATTAAAAGAAACAAACAAAGAAATGTAAACTGCCCGTTAGCTAGTGTGTGATGTTTGGAAGTTCACACCATAATATTATTGAATAAAAGTGCATTGGCTAATTGGCATTCACCTATTTTCAGCATATGCTGCTTTGGCTAATTGGCATTTGCCTTTTTTCACCAATACAATCTTTTAGTATCTCTCTGTTGGATTTGAACCCATGAGTGCTTCAAAGCCTGAGTTTTTCAAGGAAGAAGTGCTGACCACTAGCCTATTGAGCGTAGCACAAACATCTACTAGTGTGTGTAGGTTATGGAGATATTTCTTGCACCTACAGGTAAGCCTTAATCTAGGCTTACCTGTAGATGCAAGTTGTCTAAGTGGGTTTACAACCACTTTAATATTATTGTAACAACCATGCTCATGCTGATGTGGCATTGGCTAATAGGCATTCGCCTCTTTTCAGCATATGCTGCTGAGTGTTTGATGGTGGGACTACTTTATATTCTAGGTATAATAGTACTCAGCACAGTGACTTAGGCCCCTTTCACACTTGTGCGACCTGAAAGTTGTGTGATTTTGATGCGACTTTAAACAATGCCTGTGTAATCTTGAGGTCTATGGACGCAGGAGTCGCAGGGAAAGGCACACAAACTTCCGTCTGCATTTTTTCTGCGTTCCCAGGGAATGCCTGTCAACTCGTATCAAAGTCGGACCAAAGTAGTACAGGGACTACTTTGAAGTCGGTGTGACTTGAAGTTTCAAAGATATAAATGGTACACATTGAAAATCATGGGGTATGACTTGTCATGCAACTCTGATGACCAAAGTCGCAGGAAAAGTTGCTCAAGTGTGAAAGGGGCCTCAGCCCGAATTTGTGAGCGATTTCAGAGACATCAGTGCACTTTCCTGCACAGATGTCTAGTGAAATCACATAGGTCTCAACTGTCCCTGATTTGGACCAAAGTCCCTATGTCCCTCTTTCCTCCTCATTTGTCCCTCATTTTGTTCGGATCTGTATAGTTTGATATAAAATGCAATTTTTATCTTTCAAAAAGTGTTTCCCAGCGCTAAACCTTTCATCTAATTTCTAAATTGCTTTGTTTGTAAATTCCCAAAGCCAATATAAAGGGATATTATTGTTAAAAAAAAAGCACTTGGGGGTTTAACTAATATATATATATATTTTTTTAATAATTCTCCTTTAAGAAGGTGTTTTAGGAGGTGTGTACTATGCCTACATACTTTTGCTAATAGTTGTCCCTTATACCCATCTCAAAAAGTTGGGAGGTAAGAAATCGCCTCCTGAAGTCGCCCAAAGTAGTGTAGGAACTACTTTTGGGAATCTGTGTGGCGCTGCACCAATTCGGACAGTTCTATTGCCGTCAATTTGGCCTGCAATTTGACATGTCAATTCAGAGCTATGTGAACATGGGTGATGTTGCATAGATATGAATGGAACTCATGGGGGGGGGATACTTTTAATGCGACTCTGAGGTCCAAAGCTGCATGAAAAGTCACATAAGTGTGAAAGTAACCTAATGAGATTAAATGATAACACATTTGAATAAAGCCCCATTTGCACTTGTGCGACCTTAAAATTGCACAGCTTTGCCATGACTTGAAGCAATGTCTGTGTTATCTTGTGGTGTATGGACCTCAAATCGCATCAAAGTCAAACCAAGGTAGTGCAGGGATGAATTTTCCCCACTTTCAGGATGCACAAGTGACAATAGGGCCAAATTCAAAGATATCCCTGAATCTCTTTCACACTGCTGCGACCTGAAAGTCACCCTAATTTGCTGCCACTTTGTCGCTGCAACTTGGCCCCAACTTCTGGGAATGTCTGTGTAATATTGTGCCCTATGTACCTCAAGTCACATGAGGCTCTGTTTCCACTATTGCAACCCTAAATTCGCATGATTTTGCCACAATTTTTGCCGCGATTTTGATGCGACTTGGAGCAATGCCTGTATATTCTTGAGGTCTATGGACCTCAAGTTGTATTAAAGTGGGGTCCAAAGTAGTGCAGGGACTACTTTGAAGTCGCTGTGACTTGATGTCGCACAGATATGAACCATACTCATTGGAAATCATAGGGTATGACATGTCATGCAACTTTGCAGTCCCAAGTTGCATGACAAGTCGCACTAGTGGAAACCGAGCCTGAAAGTCACACCAAAGTAGTACAAGGACTACTTTGAAGTTGGTCTGACTTAAAGTAGCACAGATATGAATGGTTATCATTGAGAATCATGAAAAGTCGCCCAACTGTGAATCAAGTCATATATATTTTAATAGAAAGGAGCTCTCATTTATACTTGCATAGTCCTTACTGATTTACATCAGCAGAACAAATGCAAGAAGCAGTGATGTGTGCACATGGGCCAGAAGCAAACGTGTGGTGATGCCAAACAAATCAATGAAGCCCACCCACACAAAATCCACCCCCACCTTGAGTAAGTACATATCCTACACTTACCCGGCAAATCAGCAGCACCTCCTCTATGCTAAAGCGGGAGCTCGCCATGTCCACCTAGATGGAGATCCTGACAAGCACAGGAACTTCCGGGTGATTACAGTGACTCATTTCCGGGTCAGGAGGTGAAACCACGCTCTGTTGATTGCAGCTGCGAATATTTGATCTCAATCACAATTAGAATTTATTATTTTTGATTATTTGCAGATATGCAAATCTGTATTTCTACATATGATATTTGAATGTAAACTTAAGGGAGTTTTAAAAGGAATGGTGTCTCTGGCATAGCAGCAGGTGAATTACAAAGGCAAAAGGCCCAGTTTGAGCTCTGCTTCACACTGACAGCGGGAGGAAATCGTTCAGCTGAATTCATACGATTTTCATTCCTGCATGTCAGTCCCGACTGCAGGAGGGGGGGGGACGACATCAGAGACATCTGTGCAGGTTTCTGCACTTATATTAATACAAATCACACCAATTAGAACAGCGCAATTGCCACCGATCTGACATGTCAAATCGACCAATGTGAACCAGAGCTGACACATACAACACTGCCTATCCTCCAGCTGAATTCATTACCTGCAATTCTCCACAGCTGTTATATATAAAAAGATTCCACCTTTATCATTTACTTGCAGGTGTGCTGAAGCCTAGGTTTACATTGGGGCAATTTGTCATGCAATTTCAGAAATCAAATCGCATGACTATTGGTGGCAATGGCACTGTTCCAATCGATGCAACCCCAATTTTGTGGCGCTGCACCGATTTGCAAAAGTAGTTCCTGCACTACTTTTGCCGATTTCAGGTGCGACTTCAGTAGACATTTGTGTATGAAGCCACACAGCTGTCTATCAAGTAGTACCTAAAATCGCGCTAGCTTAAGTGAAGTAGCGCAATTTCATAGTAGCATCAATGTGAACCAGGGCAAAGAGATTCATTTTTTGGTGCACAAATCCATATAGAAATAAAATATTAAGGATCTTGCACTTTGCCAAAAAAAACAAAACAAAAAACAAAACAAAAACAAAAACAAATAAAAAAAAACACACACCAAAGCTCAATAACGTACTTTTTATTTTGCCAGCAGAAACAAAATTATGTACATTCATTTACTAGCTTCAAAAAAATTTGGACAGGATACATGGTGCTACATTTAGCAATTGGATTTTAAGGGCCCTGCTCATAGGAGCTTACAATCTAAAATTTGTCAAAACCTTAGAGTGCACACAGCTTTACTTTTAGTGTATAACGGGCAACACATCACATTTTTTATCTGCAAGAATATAGAAACATACTCAAGTCATTATTCTTACAAAGCATTCCAACATAATAATAAAAAAGACACAAGTTCAAAACACCCACCCCCACCCCACAATTCACATATACATACATTGGTGACCATGTTCTGCTGGAAGCTGCATTTCTGTGTACATGATTAAGCAATGAGATCCAAGAGTAGAAGGTCAGCAGATGCTTCCAAACGATTTTGCACGGTCAGACAGGAACAATACACACACAATTTTTGATTGAAAACATGCACAAGAATTTCAGCAAATAACACTAGTTGGGGGGTTTGTCAATCTGCACAATATCATTCCTTCTCCCCCCCACAAATCACAGCAAAAAACCTGGCCTTCTCAAACCAAACGATCCCCCATACTGCAGGCCTTTATATAAGAGAGGTTGTATTGTTAGCAAACTGACACACACCCAATAGAAGTACACGCCCACTAGAAGTACACGCCCACCAGTATCTTTCAATCTGTCTCTTCATGTATGTCTAAAGTTATTTCATCTGATGGGCAGGAACAAATAATACTATTTGTAACTGTGTTAGCCCTTGGCTATGTGCATCAAATCTCCAACTACAGGCCAAAGATCCAAGTCCATTTGCATGCACATAAACAAAGCAACAGTTTTCTAAGCATATGTACCTGTGCATTGTAAACCCTACAATTTTAAATGTCCAAGTCTCTGGGCATGATTAGTGCTAACAAACATTAACATCGGGCCCTGGCTCCAATGAGCTTCCAATCTAAAGTCCAAAATAAACTTTTTTACATTAGAGACTATTTTGACAGGAGACAAATAAAATACCAGCATGTCTTTGGATTGTGGTGAGAAACCCACACATGGAAAACATATAAACTTCAACATAAGCATTAGCATGTTGGGGAATCTGAACCAGCAACCCCACTGCTACTAGACGGAATTGCTGCCCACTTAGCCACCAGGCAGCCTCACACATGTCCTCTGCATCTCTGTGGTGTGAACCAGCCCTAAGTCCATAGCCAAGTTCTGTGTCTCCAAGCAATATACAATATATTGGCCTAAGTATTGGGACGCCTGCCTTTAAACGCACATGAACTGTAATTGCATCCCAGTCTTAGTCCGTAGGGTTCAATATTGAGTTGGCCCACCCTTTGCAGCTATAACAGCTTCAACTCTTCTGGGAAGGCTGTCCACAAGGTTTAGGAGTGTGTCTATGGGAATGTTTGACCATTCTTCCAAGTGCATTTGTGAGGTCAGGCACTGATGTTGGACGAGAAGGCCTGGCCTGCAGTCTCCGCTCTAATTCACCCCCAAGGTGTTCTGTTGTGTTGAGGTCAGGACTCTGTCCAGGCCAGTCAAGTTCCTCCACCCCAAACTCACTCATCTATGTCTTTATGGACCTTGCTTTGTGCACTGGTCCAAATCATTTGGTGGAGGGGGATTATGGTGTGGGGTTGTTTTTCAGGGGTTGGGCTTGGCCCCTTAGTTCCAGTGAAGGGAACTCTTAAGGCATCAGCATACTGAGACATTTTGGACAATTTTATGCTCCCAACTTTGTGGGAACAGTTTGGGGGTGGCCCCTTCCTGTTTCAATATGACTGCACACCAGTGCACAAAGCAAGGTCCATAAAGACATGGATGAGTGAGTTTGGGGTGGAGAAACTTGACTGGCTTGCACAGAGTCCTGACCTCAACCCGATAGAACTCCCTTTGGCTGAATTAGAGCAGAGACTGTGAGCCAGGCCTTCTCATCCAACATCAGTGCCCGGCCTCACAAATGCACTTCTGGAAGAATGATCAAACATTCCCATAGACACACTAAACCTTGTGGACAGCCTTCCCAGCCTTCCCAGAAGCTGTTCTAGCTGCAAAGGGTGGGCCAAATCAAAATTTAACCCTACGCACTAAGACTGGGCTGCCATTAAAGTTCATGTGTGTGTAAAGGCAGGCGTCCCAATACTTTGGGCTAAATTGTGTATCGGGCAAGATTTACAATGGTGGTGGAACCCTCCTACACATAAATACAACATTTAGACGTAGTTTTAGGACCTGGGAGATGAGACAACTTCTCTACATGAAGCAGCATGTTTGGGATTTGAACCCAGACACTCAGGGATGATAAGCAGAAGTTCTAACCTCTAAGCCACAGAGCTGCCACATGTGGAATCCTCCTACACGTAAATACTGCATTTCTTTGGACATACAGGTGATGGAATTACATTACTCAAGAGTTATTCTTCTTGATTTATTCTGTGATATTTGGTGTTTTTTGGGGGGTGAGTTTAGAATAGTGATATTACCCTCAAATTTTGGGGAATGACATTTTTATTTCTGATGTTGGAACACATATCAAATTTTTGGGGCTCAAAATATGATTATTTATAAATAATAAAAAGCACAAAAAAAATGTGACTAATTTTAAATTTGCATCAGCAATGGTATTGTTTGTGGTTTGTAAAGACACCTGTGTGAGTTTTGGGTAAAGATTGTTGTGATATGGAGAGTAACTAGTGAAAGTGACAGAGAAAAATATATTTTATCAAAACATTCCACATTCTAGCTTTCTTTAAAAACAAAATATTTTAATTAGAAGCAACATTGTTGCAAAGGAAAATTTATTTCAGAGAAAGATACATTTCATCTCAACATTAAAAGGATTTATTTGTGAAAGTTACAATTGTATCATTAGAATCAATGGCTAAAACTTGCATTGGACTAAAATAGCTCAGATTTTCACTTCCAAAACATGGTCTTTAATTAGCTCTCATTTCGGTATTTACTATAACTCTTGTGGAAAAAGTCACTTGAGTTAAAATTTGAGTTATTTTAGCTCTGGGTATGCTCAGTTTAGCTTGCAAATAGTTGTCCAAAAACTGGCATTTTTTTACTTCTCAGACTTTTAAAGATATTTCAGTGTAGAAATCACTTTTTCGCACAGTTTAAAAGCAGATTATCTTTAAATAATATACCGCATATTTCAGTACCATTTAGGCAATTATATCATGCTCTAAACATTATTTCCATGAGCACAACTCCAGCTTTTTGTAGAGTAAGGATTTGGGCACTATTTGGATTCTGGGAGCTATAGTAAATTCGATTTTGGTAAGTATTTTTTCTCCAGCGCTATAGTGAATACCGTTTTAGCGCTAATTAGCGCAAATTGCCGTGAATCGCGCTAATTAGCGCGAATTTGCGGCAATTAGCGCTAATTAGCGCCGCGGCGCTATAGTAAATTACCCCCTATGTATTCATTTTCAAAATCAGTTTTCGCTTGCCCTGGCAGATTGAGATAGAATAAGTCACTGGAGCTTTCAATTGTTAGGAGCAACAGAATGGAAGATTACTGTGCCTGCTCTCATCACTGTGACCAACTCCTTACTTTTGCTAAAGTCGGATGAGCAGCTCACCTGGTGAAGGGGTGTGCATGGAGCCATGGGAGTTGTTGGGATCTTCAAAACGAGCATAAAAAGTGTTAGGAGCATCAGAAATAGAAGCAACCCCAGATATTTTGCATTTATTTGATGTTCTTAATGTTATATTAAAGCTTCCTTTTTTAAAATAAAAGTTTACACCTACTCTGTGCAATGGTTATGTACAAGTAGCCCCAATCCTCCTTTTCTCAGGTACTGCTTCTGGCTCCTCCCCTGCCAAGTGCCCCCATGGCACTCATGCGGTCTCACTGCCGAGTTGACACAGACACAGCGGTGTAGCAGGGCTCGGCCCCACTTCCTCATCATAGGGTTTGATTGACAGGAACAGGAGCCAATGGCTCCCGCTGCTATAAGTCTGACCAAAGCCGCTGCTCTTGTGCACAGCGCTGATTCAAGATAAGGGCTCAGGTAAGTATAAGGGGGGGGGGGGGCTGGGGGTATCCTCTGCAACAGAGGGTTTCTGTCTTTATGTATAGAACGAATTAGGGTAAAAAAAAAGCTCAATGCTTTAAAACCACTTTAATGCCCCTCCATCCTATGGGTCTTCGGAAAAGTAGCTTTGAATTTTGAGAGCACATTAAGCTCCTCTGAGTTTAAATGCATCAACAGACCCAAACATGAAAGTATGGACTTTCAGAAGAGAGCAAACATTGTACTTGTCCTATTTGTAGTAACATTCTACATACACTTACTGATATAGGCCATAATAGTTAATGAATATTCCTACTGGTTCACACCCCTGACACTAACTTCTGTCTATTTGAAGATCTGCCAGTTACTCCATAAAAAATTGTTCTGTAACACTGAGGCAGCATCACTAGGCCACACTGTGATAGGCTTTCTTGTCAGTTTACTGACTGTCAGCAAGGGATGCAAGGTAGGGACACACATGGTGGAAATGTGGTCATAAAGGCTAAGATGGGGATGAGTGATGATTTTAAAAAGCTCTATGATGGCTCTATAAAGCCATATATTTATATACTGTGTACTCAATCAAGTATGTTCACTCCTTGAGCGGTAATAGTAAGCTGCTGATGAAAGTTTAGTACAAATTCTGTCAAGCTGAAATTATTAAAATAACCAGCAATCATACAGAAAGGATATGTTTCCTTATTTTGAGGTAAGCAATGTTATCATAAAGCTCCTTCAGTGCATTATTAGCCATAGTACTTAGAGAAACATAGGCTGTAACAATGAGCACTACTGTACAGCAAAATTCTGTAGCAAATAAAGTCGTCTTTAGGTGTTCTACTGCCGAAAAGCAGTGACCACCAACCAGGGAACATTTTGTGCACCAATGTTTATTGATACTATACAAAGTCCACCTCCTTGATTTCTCCCCAACTGATGATCATCCCATCAAGCTGGAAGGTTGAGTCCATTTTTAAAAGGCACTGCGGACTCAATTGGTTATTCTAACAGGTAAAAAAAAGATAAAGGACAAAATACTATGAATCAGTCAGGAATGTTACAAACAATTATTTTATATAAAAACAAAAAATCTATGGTTTATGGGAGACAGTAGGTTCTGGCAGGTCTGAATTTACAACAGGGGCTTTGTTTTGGTCCTCAAATACCCTGGACAATCCTAGGTATCTGAATTTATGTATATGTTTTGGGGATAATAGCATAACATAACAAAAAGCAAAAAAAAACTATTTTCTGTCCTATATTATATGTTTCCTCTATCATTTCTCCTTTCTCTTTGCTGTCTTCCCTTAAAAATGTGAAATATTAACAAATAAATAAATAGACCCCTCTTCCGAGACATACACACTCATATGCATAAGTATGAGTATTTAGAAATTACTTGTGTATATTCCCTTTGCACACGTTCCTGGAAAAAAGGCTCCTTTGTAGTGGGTGCTGCAGCGATCGCCAGCTGGACACTGGATATTTTATAGGCAAATGCACATGTTTGCAAGCACACCTCAGTATGCTGCTGTCACATGCCGATCAGGTACATCACCGGGTTTCGCTGAATACTGAATAGGAGCCATGATCGGTATACATCCCAGTGATGTGCCCGATGGGCATGTGACAGCTGCACACTGAGGAGCTTCCTGGGGCCTCTCCAATTTACCAAATGAATTATATAAATATGGTTGCACATATACAGTAAAAATAAGGATTATGTGTGTCAGTGTACCTGTTAGTGCTGCCTATCAGTGTACCTGTCACAGCACCATCAGTGCAGCCTATCAGTGTACCCGTCACCGCAGCCATCCGTTCAAAAATATTTAGTTTCCTCATTGTCAAAAAACTGTGGGAAAAAAACTTACAAAGTCAAAAGGCTCTTGCTAAATACATTGGACTTTCTACTTTCCAAAAAGGGGTCTCCGGTGGGGGGGGGGGGGGGGGCTTCTGTTCGTAGCTTACTGCTATTTTGGGGCCTCAGGAAATTAGGTTGACAGTACATCAGGATTGACATATTTTCAAACTTCCAAAACTTTTGTCATTTACCTTTAACCACTTCAAGTCCAGGTGCTTTTCCCCCTTCCAGTACAGGCCAATTTTCAGCTTTCAGCGCTGTCAACTTTGAGTGACAATTACTCAAGCATGCAACACTACCCACATTCAATTCATATAATTTATATTTTTTATATAATTATTATATAATTATTTATATAATTTTTTAAGACAGATAAAGCTTTCTTTTGGTGGTATTAACCACTTCAACACCAGGATTTTTTTACTACCTCAATGCTGGGCCTATTCTGGCACTTCTCTCCTACATGTACAAATCATCATTCTTTTGCTAGAAAATTACTCAGAACCCCCAAACATTATATATGTTTTTTTAGCAGACATCCTAGGGAATAAAATGACGGTCATTTCAACTTTTTTTCTTGCACGGTATTTGCGCAATAATTTTTCAAACGCCTTTTTTGGGGAAAAAAATGGTTTCATGAATTAAAAAATAACAAAACAGTAAAGTTAGCCCAATTTTTTTGTAAAATATGAAAGATGATGTTACGCCGAGTAAATAGATACCTAACATGTCACGCTTTAAAATTGCGCACACTCATGGAATGGCGCCAAACTTCGGTACTTAAAAATCTCCATAGGCGGTGCTTTATTTTTTTTTCAGGCTACCAAGTTAGAGTTATAGAGGAGGTCTAGTGCTAGAATTGTTGCACGCGCTCTAACGCATGCAGAGAGGCCTCACATATGTGGTTTGAACAGCGTTAACATATGTGGGCGGGACTAACATGTGCGTTCACTTCTGATCGCGAGCTACCGGGGACAGGGGCATTTAAAAAATGTTTTTATTTATTTTACTTTATTTTTTTTATTTTTACACTTTTTTTACATTTTTTTTTATCACTTTTATTCCTATTACAAGGAATGTAAACATCCCTTGTAATAGGAATGGTGTGTGACAGGTCCTCTTTATGGAGAGATGCAGGGTCAATAAGACCCTATATCTCTCCTCCAGGCTGGAAAGCATGAGATTGTGAAAAAAAATTCACTGATCTCATGTTTACTAGCCACAATGGCGGCTTTTTTTACATCTGAGAACCCGGGCGTGATGTCATCACATCACGCCCGGGCCTCCGACGGTCATAGAGATGACTGGTGACCATCTGGTCACCTGTCATTTCTATGGTTCACCTCCGGCGCTGGACGATTCATTCTCCGGGCTCCCGATGGCACGGGAGAGCCCGGAGAAGCACAGGATGGCGGTGGGAGGGGGGATGTCCCCTCCCGCCACCTATAAGAACGATCAAGCGGTGGAACCGCCGCTATTATCATTCTTATGGCGCACAGAATCGCCAGCAGAACAAAAGGATATCTGAATGATGCCTCTAGCTGCAGGCATCATTCAGATATCCCCCCACAAACCCAGGACATCATATGACGTCCACCCAGGATGGGAGATCCCATCTGTGGACGTCATTTGACTGTGGCTGGGTAGGGAAGTGGTTAAAAGAAATTCCTGAAATAAAAAAAATAAAAAAACACCGTTTGCAAATAAATAATCTTTCTTTATAAAATAGGCCAAAATGTATCCTGCTACATTTTTATAGTACAAATAACCCAAACCAGTGTATATTGTTCAGTCTGTGTGAAAGTTGTAGATTCTACAAAGTACAAACTATGGTATGGCATAGGGCGATGATCAGGATGCTGGTATGGGTTATGGCGGTGATCAGGATGCTGGTATCGCATAAGGTGGTGATCAGAACGCTGGTACGGCATATGGCAATGATCAGGATGTCCGGTTTCCATTGAGTACTATGTGATTGCTGTGATTGGACAATACCATGTGATTACCGGACACAGCGGTAATGTGATCTGCTGTGTCTAGGACACACACCGATCACCGGGCTCCCGGGTGCACGCTCTGTGAGCTGCCGTGGGCTGACGTAAAGGTATGTTAACCTTCTTTGGCACTGCTTCCCATCCGCTGTTTATAGGCTGTGTGCGGACAGTAATCAGTTAAAATAAATTTTTGACATGATGAATGTTGAGTAAAATCTATATATAGATATTTTGTATCTATCTCTATGTATAATAATTGATAAGCACATTAGAATTGACTACAGTATGTACCCTTTTGACAAGGTTTTTGTTTTTCAGACAAATGCCTAAAAAACCTAGCTGACCTTCACAATTGTGCCAAAACAAATGGACCTGATACGGATTATAGTTTTTTTTTTCTTGTACATTCTGTGTAAAAAGGACAAAAATCGATAATTTTATTTTAGCAAATACACATTTGAAATGGAAGAATCAGACATGTGAAAAGCCTGTCAGGTTGATCATGTTTGTTTACAGTCACTGTGCAAAAGTTCAGCCAGCTCTGTTAAGGCAGTAGGATACGTTTTAAAGCATCTAAAAATGATTCAATTAAATAAAAAATGTATAGAGATAAATATTTGGATTGTACCATTTTGCCTTTTTCTTTTTTATGCAGAATACTGAACATGTACTTACATTTTCTTTGATTTAGACTTTATTAGACTTTTTTGAAAATAAAGTAGAGCCTGTAAAAACGAAAATGAAAGCAGTCGCTACATTTAAAGGGTAACTCCACTTTTGTGGGGGAAAAAATAGCAAATAAAAAAAAAATGTGTACAATCGTGATACATTCATATTATAATTGAATGTTATTAACAATTACTTTTACTTTTCAATCTGCAGCCACTGTAATTTTTGTTAAATGCAAAGCAATATGACTACATGGAGTTGTTCTGTTCACAGAATGTGTACTGACCACTCCCCAGAAACATAATTTCCTGCTTGTGTGATTGGCCCACCAATTTTCCCAGAAGTCTGCCTAAGATACAAGTCAGATTTCAGGCATCCCCTGCAACAAAAATGCAATTTTTGGTGAGATATTTCCAATAGGAACACGTTTAAAGGGATGCAAGCCCAGCAGCTTTCCTGATTGATGCCCTGCAGCTGCCACAGCTGACTAATAATTATTAAACCTCTCCCATTAGACTCAAGCGGCCCAGAGGCACAGACAAACACACATTGATTTCTTCAGAATAATAAGAGGTAGGAATCTACAACAAATGTTGTTATAATCCTTGCTACATAGATCATACAGAGGGGAATGTTTTTTTTCTCTACAAAAGTGGAGATACACATTAAAGATTGAAAAACTGCAATATATTACATGTGTCTTTGGATTCGGATTCACATTTGTTGAGATAAGCTACAAGATCATGGGAGTGTATTAATCAGAAGGGAATTTGACTATGTACTCCTTAGTTTTTATAAATCTGATTATGACTTTTCACTCAAAAACTACTGTATATTTTCTCTCCCTCCCTCTCTCTCTCTCTCTCTGTATCAAGTTTAATATGTCAATGTTTCAAATTAATTTTTCAAAAAATAATGCTACAAGATACTCTACTAAAAAGTATAAAAAAAATAAAGTACCATATAAAATACCACAGGGAAAACAAATGTGGAGGTAATACTTTGTGTATACTGTGTTTTTTTCATGCACTGTCATTGCCAATAAAACCAAACCTTGGAATATGTTGATGTCCAGCTAACCCAGGCAACTAGTATTTTCAGAAGCAGATCAAAAAATAAAGTCTACCTATTTTTCTAACTATAGGTTTTCCTTAGATAGCTGCTTTCCTTTTCATATCAAGTAGTGCACAGCTAGGTTGCACAGTGGTTTGCAATTTAGCTGTATTGTGATCCTGAGTTCAAATTCAACAAGGAATGTAGCCTTCATGAAGTCTGTATGTGCTCATTGTGATATTTGATTTTCTACCACAGCTCAAATCATCTTTGTAGGATTATTGTCATCTATATAGGACAATCATTATCCAGAATATCTGTGCAGAAAAAAACTTGGAAATCTGCATACATATTTGCACCTTTGATAAACCCCAGGTAATCACAGTAGAACAGCTAGCTAAGGGTTTTCATGAGTCGGCATTGGCTACAGTACATGTAGTAGAGAAAGAACATCTCCATCTGGTTGTGGTTTAAATCTTAAATTACTGGACAGTTGTAGTATTATAATTTATATTGGCAAAAAAATTAAAGTTTAATATATTTTCAGATTAATAGGAGACACTGTGATCAAATTGGATTTCATAGAGGAGAGTCATATGTTATGGAATTGTGATTACTAAGGTATTACGTATAGTAGATTCCATAGTAAAAATCACAATTTACTGCATTATATTGGCTTGCCTGAAATTTCTTCTGATTAGAGTGCTTTTTAATAATCTGTGATTTGACAGCTCCTAGGCGTCTATAATGCTTAGCAGCAGATCCAACTAAAATATTTAATATCTGAAGTAAGCCATTTTAATTAAAAAGAAAGCCAAAGGCTGATTTATTCATTTCTATTGGTTGTATTGGTCATTTCAAAGTAGTGTTGGACAATTAAAAAGTTCAATATTTGTTCACATGATTTCACTACTCAGTATCTATCTGTCTATCTATCTATCTATCTATCTATCTATCTATCTATCTATACAATATAATTTAAATAAGGTGAAATATATAATACAAAGCTTCTTTCATTAATAGAAACTACACATACTTTAGTTAAGATGATCATTGCAGTTAATTATTTAATTGATTTGTTTTGAATGCATCTTTCTCTCTCTCTCTCTGTCTCTGTCTCTGTCTCTCTCTTTCTCTCCCCCTCTCTCCCCCTCCCTCTCTCTCTACATAGATTCATATGTTGTTTGAGATTTAAGGAATTCTCATGTAGTTATAAATACTGATAACATTATCTTGGATCACAGTCATGGGAACATCAAGCTGATTTGATGTTTTGTTTAAAATCTGTTTAACTCTCTCTACCATGTTTGAGTAAGAACTTCACAACCAGAACAAAGTTTAGTAATTAATGCTTCTTTCTTGCTTTAGCCATCTTTATGGTCCACAGTGTTTTATATTAGACATGCATTGAAGGATTGCATCACGTTAAAAAGTAGATCCAAATTATTTACAAGTTAATCATAAAAATGTATTAAAACATTTGTATAGAAAAATGTATTTTTTACATTTGTATTTAAAAATAAGGTAGAGAGGTCCCAGAATACCCGATTGGAAAAATAAAATTAAAAACATAAATATAAATGTTTCATGCATGCTGTGATGTCACCACATTCTCAGAAATGTCCCCGGAAGTCTCTATTCATCATTCCAATTTGTTTCTTTGTATAGTGTTGTCCATTTTTTTTTAACTATGTAAGTGCATCTACTTTTAATAAAATAGTTATTCGGATTTCACACTATATGGAATGTTTGGCTTCCTTTGTTTTTTTAACATGTGCCTATACATTGGATGATAACCAATAGTGGGATCTTATTATTGGTGCATATTCCCATTAGGGATAAGCCCAACGTTCGAGTTGAACGTAAGTTCGACTCGAACATCGGGTGTTCACCCGTTCGCTGAATACTGACCATTATGGGGCATTCATGGTAAATATGAGCATCTGTGGAATGCCCCATAATGAACGGTGAGACCGTCAATGCACTGCAAGATCGCAGTGCATTGACGGCTGCCAATTGGCCAAAGCATGCACCTGACCAATCACAGTGAGCTCTGCTGTGAGAGCCATGAGTCCACACCCCACACTATGTTAGGCTGCTTACATAGCGGGCGTACATAGTTTTATGAATGAGAGCAGCAAAATTACATTTGTAAAGGAAAGAATGTCATTTAAAACTGCTCACGACTGTAATGTATTGCCGGATCCTAGCAATATACATAAAAATCAATGAAAAAATCATTGCAAAAAGCCTGCAGTCGCGGTATGCCTCCCATGGAAGCAGAGTTTTTCCTCTTTTTTTTTTTCCTCGGGTCATCTGCGCTGTCATTGAAGATGAAGTTACATTGCGGGACACTTTTTTTTTTTTTTTTTAATAAAGGACTCGTCCCAAACTGTCTACTGTAATTTTTACAATTTTGACCCTTTTTTTGGTGGATGAGTACCCGATACCCGTTCACATAGTGGGGGCGGGATCTGTTAAAGGGGGCTTCCAGATTCTGATAAGGTGGACCCCAAAACACCCTTTCCCATGTTGAGGGTATGTGGCCTGGTATGGTTCAGGAGGGGGGCGCTCTCTCATCCCCCCTCTTTTCCTGCTGCCTGCCAGATTGCATGCTAGGATAAGGGTGTGGTATGGGCTTTGGGGGGGACCCCCATGCCATTTAAAAAAAGAAAATTGGCGCAGGGTATCCCCTAATATCCATACGAGACCTGGAAAACCTGGCATGGATTTTGGGGGACCCCCACACAATTTATTTTTTCATTTTGGTGCAGGGGGGGGGGGCTGGTAATGGACTGGGGGGGATTTTTTTTTCAATGATTTTTATCTATATTGCTGAGATCCAACAAGTAATTACAGCAGCGAGCAGTTTTAAATTAAATTTTTTCCTTTAGAAATTAAATTTTGCTGTATGAAATATGCACTATGTTACAGGCATACTAAGGACACCCCCCAGGCACAATATTTAAAGGAATATTTAATTTTTATTGTTTCACTCTAAGCATTATTAAAATCCTTGCTCCTGAAAAAATTGCAGTTTTAAAACTTTTTTTGCATTGATACATGTCCCCTGGGGCAGTACCCGGGCCCCCAAACACTTTTTATGGCAATTACATGAATATAAGCCTTTAAAATTAGCACTTTTGATTTTTCATGTTCGTGTCCCATAGACTTTAACAGTGTTAGCGTGTTTGCGCAAATTTTTTGCCTGTTAGTAAGTTCTGGTTCGAACCAAACCGGCGGGTGTTCGGCTCATCCCTAATTCCCATCCTCGTGGCTTTCAGTCTGGAATATTGAAGTTGAATCCTGACAGTTAATGGCTGTGATTGTGCCATACGTTATATGAGCTCTCTATAATCTGAGGGTCATACAGTATATAAGCCTTCAGGTGTGACTGAGTGGTGATGGAGATTTACTTGACTTGGGATCTACACACTTCATTTGTTTTAGACCTTTTACACCACTTTATTCATTTATTTTTCATGATTTTGGGTCTTTGGAAAAAAAGGTATATACAGTACTATAGTGTCATTCAGTGCATTGATCACTTATTGTTATTGTTCCATTTGCTTATGGAATTTACATATATTTACAAGGAATTTGTTCACCTGACGAATAGTGCCACGCAATAGGAAGAACAATTTTGGGCTACAGTCATGGCCAAAAATATTGGCACCCCTGCATTTCTGTCAGATAATGCACCACTTCGCCCAGAAAATTGTTGCAATTACAAATGTTTAGGCATTCTCGTGTTTATTTCTTTTGTTTGTATTGGTATGACACAAAAAAGTGGAGAAACAAAAATCCAAATCTGACACATTCCACGCAAAACTCCAAAAATGGACTGGAAATAATTATTGGCACCTTCTGAAAAATGTAAGATATAATTGCATTCCAAGTCTGTGATGCCCTTGTAATTTGTAATTAAACTCACCGGCATCAATTAACAGGTGCTGACAATATAGAAATCACACCAACAACCAGTTAAAATGGTGACAAATTGACTCAACCTTTCTCTTGTGTGTCTCTGTGTGCCACACAGAGCATGGAGAAGAGAAAAAACAACAAAGAATTGTCTGAGGATTTGAGAACAAAAATTGTGGAAAAGCATGGAAAATCTCAAGGTTACAAGTCCATCTCCAGAAATCTTAATGTTCCTTGTCCACTGTGTGCAACATTGTCAAGAAATTTACAGCCCTAGGAACTGTAGCTAATCTCCCTGGACGTAGACGAAAGAGAAAAATGTATCAAATTATTAGTGAAAACTTACCTGAAGAAGCCAAAATCCTTTTGGGAGAATGAGCTGTTGACCAACGAAACAAAATAACAGCTTTTTGGTAAAGCCCATCATTCTACTGTTTTCAGAAAAAAGAATGAGGCCTTTAAAGAAAATAATACAGTCCCTACAGTCAAACATAGTGGAGGTTCACTGATGTTTTGGGATTGCTTTGCTGTCTCAGGTACAGGATGTCTTGACTGTGTGAATGGCATTATGAAATCTAAAGACCACCAAAGAATTCTGGTGTGCAATGTAGGGCCCAGTGTCAGAATATCGGGCTCGGCATGTGGGTGGCAACGACTGTATATTTTTTTGCTGCAGCAGCTGGGGCAGAGAACTTTGCCCGATATATTCTACAGCTGGTGATGTGCTGCTGGCAGACATGTTGCAAGGACCTGTGATACCCTTTGCAATACCATAATCCCTTGTGTGTGGCTTTCATGTACTCTTGCTAATGGGCTGAGTGGCGGGTCATTAAATGCCTTGTCAAGCATGTGGTATGCAAATTACTGATGTTTTTGCGATGCTTTATCTTCTTACGGCAGAGATTTCAAATTAAAACAGTGCTATCGGCTGCACATGTGCTACAAAAGGCCCACACAGCCAGTTGCGTAGCGTGGGGGTGCGGAGGGGGTTGTGGCCACGGGCGCAACATTTAGGGGGGCCAAATGCCACGCAAGACAGTGTGTGTCACTGCTGGCTCCGTCCCCCTAATGTTTACTTCCTGTGTCCCTGTGCTCAACTGCGGCTGGTGCTCTGTGATTAGGTGAATGGGGTCATGTGCGGTAGTGCTGGCCTATCCGGGATTGTGGCGGTGCTGGCCTATAGGGAACATGGCGGTGCTGGCCTATTCGGTTCACGGCGGTGCTGGCCTATCCGGGATCGCGGCGTGCTGGCCTATAGGGAACACGGCGGTGCTGGTCTATCCGGGAATGCAGCGGTGCTGGCCTATCCGGGAACACAGCGGGGCTGGCCTATCCTCAATCACGGATTCTCCTGAAGTCCCGCCTCCGACCCTACGTCGTTGTTGTGAACTCTGCTGCTGTCTTCACCTCCTCCAGGCTCCCCCGGACTGATGCAAGCTTCAAGCTGCAGGTGAGGGAGTGGATACAGTCTGGGGAGAGAGGGAGCAGCCAGCCAAGGAGATGAACAAGATAAGACAAGCAGTTAGAGTCAGTATAAATGAAATAAAGATCTGGTGTCAGTATAAGTGCAGTGTAGTGGTCAGTTCAGTAGTCAGTGTAGTGGTCAGTGGAGGGGACAGTGCAGTGTAGTAGTCAGTGTAGTGGTCAGTGTAATGGTAAGTGTAGTAGTCAGTGGAGTGAACAGTGCAGTGTAGTGGTCAGTGCAGTGGTCAGTGGAGAAGACAGTGGAGTGTAGTGGTCAGTGCAGTGGTCAGTGGAGTGGACAGTGCAGTGTAGTGGTCAGTGCAGTAGTCAGTGGAGTGGACAGTGGAGTGGACAGTGCAGTGTAGTGGACAGTGCAGTGGTCAGTGCACTGTAGTATTCAGTGTAGGAGTCAGTGTAGTGGACAGTGCAGTGTAGTGGTCAGTGTAGTAGTCAGTGTAGTGTAGTGGACAGTGCAGTGTAGTGGTCAGTGTAGTGGCCAGTGTAGCGGACAGTGCAGTGTAGTGGTCAGTGTAGTGGACAGTGCAGTGGAGTGGACAGTATAGTGTAGTGGTCAGTGCAGTGTAGTGGTCAGTGCAGTGGACTGTGCAGTGGAGTGGACAGTGCAGTGTAGTGGTCAGTGGAGTGGACAGTGCAGTCCAGTGGTCAGTGTAGTAGTCAGTGTAGGGTAGTGGTCAGTGTAGTGGACAGTGTAGTGGTCAGTGGAGTGGACAGTGTAGTGTAGTGGACAGTGCAGTGGACAGTGCAGTGTAGTGGTCAGTGCAGTGGTCAGTGGAGTGGTCAGTGCAGTAGTCAGTGGAGTGGACAGTGGAGTGGACAGTGCAGTGTAGTGGACAGTGCAGTGGTCAGTGCACTGTAGTATTCAGTGTAGGGGTCAGTGTAGTGGTCAGTGCAGTGTAGTGGTCAGTGCAGTGTAGTGGTCAGTGTAGTAGTCAGTGTAGTGTAGTGGTCATTGTAGTGGACAGTGCAGTGTAGTGGTCAGTGTAGTGGACAGTGTAGCGGACAGTGCAGTGTAGTGGTCAGTGTAGTGGACAGTGCAGTGGAGTGGACAGTATAGTGTAGTGGTCAGTGCAGTGTAGTGGTCAGTGCAGTGGACTGTGCAGTGGAGTGGACAGTGCAGTGTAGTGGTCAGTGGAGTGGACAGTGCAGTGCAGTGGTCAGTGTAGTAGTCAGTGTAGTGTAGTGGTCAGTGTAGTGGTCAGTGGAGTGGACAGTGTAGTGTAGTGGACAGTGCAGTGTAGTGTTCAGTGTAGTGGTCAGTGCAGTGTAGTGGACAGTGCAGTGCAGTGTAGTGGTCAGTGGAGTGGACAGTGCAGTGTAGTGTAGTGGACCGTATAGTGTAGTGTAGTGGACAGTGCAGTGGTCAGTGCAGTGAGTGTAGTGGACAGTGCAGTGTAGTGGTCAGTGGAGTGGACAGTGCAGTGTAGTGTAATGGACAGTATAGTGTAGTGGACAGTGCAGTGTAGTGGACAGTGCAGTGTAGTGGACAGTGCAGTGGAGTGGTCAGTGGAGTGGACAGTGCAGTGTAGTATAGTGGACAGTGTAGTGGACAGTAGACATGTGCACACTGAAATATTTCATTTCGGAATTTCGTTTTCGTCCGAAAAATAAATGTATTTAGTTACTCCCGAAATTCATTTTTATTTATTTAGTTTTTCATTAGAAATTGCATTCGTCCGAAAATCTGAATTAATTAAGGTCGAATCTGTCATTGAAGGATTATGGTGTCTGTCGAATGTTCAAAGAAGATTTGACGGAGCAGCGAGACTGTACGATGCCGCAATCATACATTTCCGGTCGAATGTTCCGCCTACAAGCTATAGTAGAATTCTAATGTTGTATGACTAGTAATAATTATATTTATTAATTACTATTACTAGTCAACCAATATTAGAATTCTTCTATAGCCTATGGGCGGATGCATTTGACCGGAAATGTACAATTGCAGCGTCGTACAGTTTAGCTGCTCCGTCAAATCTTCTTAGAACTTTCGACAGACATCATGAGCCTTCAATGACAGATTCAACGTTTGTATGTTTTTCGATGCTTTGTCGAATCTTCGTCGTTCATGTTGAATTGTCAAGTTAGTTCTAGCTATTTTACTGCTCCTCCTCTTTGGTTACAATCAGCCAATAACATTCATCATCATCATTATTTTTATTTTACTTCCCCCACCCAATTCCAGCAGCGTTCTTTTCTCTCTATAATGTTGAATCTTTTCTCTCTATAATGTCAAATCTTTTCTCTCTATGTAGAATAATCTTGGACTAATAGAGTTAAGGTTAGGCACATTCGACCACAGGTTCGATAGACACAGATTGTTATTGTCAGCGTCATGTCGAATCTCCTATCTATATCGAACTGTTGTCGCAAAGAAAACAAAAATAAAGCATTTGTTTATGTCGGATCTTTCGGTTTTCGGATTCTGTGCTTTCGTTTTCGTTTGTTAAAACGATAACGAAAATATCTGAAATTCGGACGAAAATGCATTCGGACGAAAACGAATGCACATGTCTAGTGGGCAGTGCAGTGTAGTGGTCAGTGCAGTGTAGTGTAGTAGTCAGTGCAGTGTGTAGTGGTCAGTGGAGTGTAGTGGACAGTGCTGTGGTCAGTGTAATGGACAGTGTGGTGGACAACGTAGTGTAGTGGCCAGGTAGGTCAGTGTAGTGTAGTGGACAGTATTGGAATCAGGTAGTGTAGTGGTCAGGATAGTGGATAGGTAGGTCAGTGTAGTGGCCAGTATAGGAAGCAGGTAGGTTAGTGTAGTGGTCAGGTAGGTCAGTGTAGGAATCGGGTAGGTCAGTGTAGTGGTCAGGTAGGTTAGTGTAGCGGTCAGTGTAGGAATCAGGCTGGTCAGTACTATTGTAGGAAGGGAATGGACTCGGGGAGTGCTAAAAGTCCACAGGTTAGGGGGCGCAAATTACTTGCCTTGCCCCGGGCGCTGACAACCCAGGCTACACCACTGCACACAGCTGAGCTTTTAGAACTGGGCCAGGAGATAACAGCTCCACAATCTGATTGAATAGGATGGCTGCTCTCCCCCCTTCCATAATGGCTGCCTCTGGAGGACATTCTGCCTCATTGAGGCTGTTTCTCCCCCTCACTTTCCTCTTCTGCTCTATCCAGCACCCAAGTTGCATCAGTGACCTCATCATCATCCCCTCCATCCTCATCATCACTTGAGCCAACTTGGCGATACACTGTGGCTGGGGGAACATGACTGCCAATTTGTTGTTTATCAGTGTTCTCCCCTCTTTGTAGGCTCATGTAAATCCCTTTCTCTACCTCAGAACCAACATCAGAATAAAGTAATGCCCATGCATCCTGAAGAAGCAAGAGGCTGGCGCTGTGTTCAAATAATTCAGCTGACTGCATAATGCTGGGGCTATGGCAGGAGTAGCTGTGGACAAGGAGGCAGAATAAGCCACTCTGGCAGCTGGGGTGGACTGCGCACTAGTCTCTGCTTTAGTGATGGGAAACGAGGAGGATGAGGATGGTTTAGTAAGCCAGTCCACCACCTCCTCTATGTGCTGTGGCTGGATAGCATGGGCAACATTGCTAAACAGGAAATGTTGCCCTGCCTGAGGACGGACCACATCCACTTTTGCCTGTGGACACAGACGCTGCTGGCCCCCTCATAGTGGCATGGGAACATCTGCCTCTCTTTGTTGGCCTCCCAGACATGATGGGGGGGCTTATTACCCAAATGTAAAAGAATCTGGGAAATGTGTGATTGGATGCACTTTTTTGAACTGATGCTGACAGAAATATAAAAAAATAAAAAATAAAAAGGGGGAACACCAGCATCGCAGTCAGAAAAACTGCAGCTGACAATTTAAAAAAAAAGGGGGCAAGCAGGGAACCAAAAAAAAAAACATGCAGCAACCAAAACTTGGGTACTCCCATGCAGCAATCCAAGCCGTATCGTTCACTTAAAAACCTATGTCCACTCACCTTCATGGCAACATACTTAGCTCTTGAACCTATCACCCTAGACAGTGAAGATGATCTCTATACTGACTTTGAAATCTATCTTGACAGAGTCACTAAAGCCCTTGATGCATTTGAACTAAAAATCCATCATACACTTGAAAAGCTTGCTCCTCTCAAAACATCACACTTTCGCAAAAAGATTACCAAGGCTAAACCTTGGTACACTAGCAGCCTAGCCCTAATTAAAACGAAACACAGACAGCTTGAAAGAAAATGGCTTAAGACTAATACACACCAAGACAAGCTCGCATACCGAATAATTTCTCGGGCATATTTCAAAGCTATTAGCCACAGGAAAAAAGCATATTACGTTGAACAGATCGATAACGCCGGAAACCAGGATAAGAAACTTTTCGAAATCGTAAACGAAATGCTTAATCCACGTAGGTTAACCAAGACGATAATACCATCACAAGAATTCACCAATAAATTAGGGATCGCTTTCCAAGATAAAATTCATAAAATCCGGTTGGGCATTGCCAAGAACATTCACCTGATTGACCAACCTGGTCCACTACAAGAGGCTATCCAACCTACTCTGTCCAGCTTAAAAAACTTCACACTTACCACGCCGGAGTTACTACACAAAGTAATTCTTAAATTGAAGCCCACACACTTTGCGGATGAATTTTGCCCTGCCTGGTTTTTCAAACTCCAGTCAAAGGCATTCCTTCCAGACCTATGTACAATCATCAACTTCAGTTTAAGGCTGGGAGTTATACCAGGGAAACTTAAACACTCATACGTTACGTCAATTCCAAAAAAAAAAAAAACAGAGCTTCAAGACCCGAATAATCTAAGACCCATTTCTAGTATTCATTTTGTGGCAAAGATTATGGAAACCATCGTTCTTGAGCAACTTCAGGAATACTCTGAAGGGGAGGGCCTATTCCACGATGTCCAGTCTGGGTTCCGTCCAGGCAGGGGAATAGAGCTCTCCATGATGGCCATGAGGGAACAGCTGCTGAGGGTCAGAGACGCTGGGGAATCGGCGGCCTTAGTGCTATTGGACCTCTCCGCGGCTTTTGACACCATTGATCACGACATTCTGATCTTGCGCCTTCATGACCAGTTTGGAATTCGAGGTGCTGTCCTGTTATGGATCCAGTCTTTTCTACAAGATCGTACCCAACAGGTTAGGCTGGGACCTTTCAGGTCAGCCATAAGCCCAGTGCCCTGGGGAGTACCACAGGGCTCTGCCCTCTCTCCATACCTTTTCAATTGTTATATGCGCCCCCTACCCGATATGTTGCAGTTACATGGCCTTCAAGGCCAATTATATGCCGATGACATCCAAATCCTAGTCAACACTTCCAAAAATGACAGACATCCCCAGATCCTAGCAGAATGCATGACTCATATCCACTCCTGGATGAATAGAAACTGGTTGAGCCTCAACTGCTCCAAAACAGAAATACTCCAAGTGGGTGAACCTCTAGCCTTTCCCATTCTATCTCGATGGCCATCTGACCTAGGTACCTGCCCAGAACCTAAAAGACAAGTCAAGAACCTTGGAATCATTTTTGATGCAAAGCTTACCTGGATTCCGCAAATTATGAACTGTATGAAAAATGCCTCATTCCATTTGCAAATTATTCAGAAGATCAGACATCTACTTTCATATCGACACCAAATCACACTTACTTTGGCTCTAGTACAATCCAGACTAGACTTTGCCAATGGTTTTTGCCTTGGCCTTCCCCTTAAGTGGGTCCAAAAAATCCAAATTATACAGAATCAAGCAGCACGCACTATTAGGGGTACACCATATAGACATCACATCACCCCCTTTGTGCTGGCACAGCTACATTGGTTACCTATAGTGCATAGAGTACAATTTAAAATCTTGGTTCTGATGTTTATAGCATATTGGGGCCTGGGCCCACTCTATCTCACAGAAATGGCCCCCCATTACACACCAATTAGAGCATTGCGGTCAGGGCTTCAAAATAGGATCATCCAAGCACCCGCCCGACTCCAGTCCTTGGGAGGTCGACGAATGCAGACTATGGGCGCGGCCCTTTGGAACCAACTCCCCGACCATCTCCGGTTCCCAATGCCCCAAGCTCTTTTTAAAAGGCAATTAAAAACCCACCTTTTTAAAAACGCTTTTTCCTAACTACAGATGTAGAAACATCTAATTCTGTAATAATTAACGTCAACTTTGTTTTTCGACTCCCCTCGTGAGCATTACTTTTTTTTTTTCTCCCCTCCCTTTTTCTCAAATAGTTTTTTTCTTTCCCAAGGCTGATTGGTGAATTTATGGTACAGCGTGCTTAGTTGCAGTCCTCCAAGACAGTATTTGGCACGATATAAATTTACATATCATCATCATCATCATCATCATCATCATCATCATCATCAAAAAAAAAAAAGGGTATACAATACAACATACAGCACTAAATTATAGACATGTGCAGAATGAAAAAATGTGTTTTGTTTTGTCTCGTTTTCGGCATCCGTATTGTTTCTTCATATTCAAATTGATTAAAATTTTCTGAATTCAAGTTCAAATGGTTTTCAATTCAATTTTGAATATTTTACGAATTCAAATAGTTTTCAAATTCGAATAGCTTTCAAATTCGAAAAGTTTTTGATTTGTTTTCCCATTTTCAAAGAGAATAAAACAGAATAGAAAATAAAGGAGTAGAATAGAAAAAAATATATACTAGAATAGAAAATAATATAACAGAAAAAAAGAGAATAGAATATAATAGAGTAAAACAGAACAAAATAGAAAATAGAATATAAAATAAAAGGACAGAATAAAATAGAAACAAATAGAAAATAATAGAATAGAATAATAAAAAATAATAGAATACAAAATCAAGAATATAACCATCTTCTGAAATTTGAAGAGAAAAGAATAGAATACAAAAGAAAATAATAAAAAAAACAATAGAATAGAATAGAAAAAATATAAAGAATGTATCCATTTCCCCAAATATTTATAGAATCAATTAGAATTTGAATAGAATGGAATAGAATAGATTAGCATATAATAGAAAACAACAGAATAGTATAGAAAAAAAAACAACCGAATAGAACGAATATGCCGTATATACTCGAGTATAAGCCGACCCGAGTATAAGCCGAGGCACCTAATTTTACCACAAAAAACTGGGAAAACGTATTGACTCGAGTATAAGCCTTGGGTGGGAAATGCAGCAGCTACTGGTACAGTAAATTTCTTTAGTGTTCTAAGCAACCAGCATCCAGTAGGATGGGGGTGGGTCCTGGTGTTTAGTGAGGGGAGATGGGGGTTCTGGTGTTTAGTGAGGGAAGATGGGGTCCTGGTGTTTAGTGAGGGGAGATGGGGGTCCTGGTGTTTAGTATGGGGAGATGGGGGTTCTGGTGCCTAATGGGGGCAGTATGGGGGCACTGCCAGTCAGTGGGGGAGGGGGGCACTGCTTCTTACCTGGCTGCTTGATTCATATGGAATCCTGTAGAAGAATCATCCCCTCTGACTTTGTCATTCATTTTAGTATGTCCCCTTTTCTTGTCTGATTTTTCTCATCTGAAGGGATGCCGGGGATGCCAGTGCAGTGATAGCTCAGACGATCTCACTAAAGAAAACTTCCCCTGCTCAGGCTCTGACTGATGACATCTTCTTATCTCCCTCACCTCCGTCGGCAAATGCAGTTAGCTCAGGAGCTTAATTAAAAGCCTCTTCATCCCCCGAGAACACCCGCACACACCGGAGCGGCCCCAGAGACACAAGAGAACAGTAAGTGGGGACACAGACTCGAGTATAAGCCGAGGGGGGCATTTTCAGCCTAAAAAAAGGGCTGAAAAACTTGGCTTATACTCGAGTATATACGGTAACCATCTTCCTATTCTAATCTATTATTTTCTATTCTATTCAAACTTGAATTGATTCTATTTGGATTTTGGGAAATGGTTACCGTATATTATTTATATTCTATTGTATTGTTTTTTTTAATTATTTTTCTATTTGTTTATTTTATTTTATTTTTTATTCTATTATTTTCTATACTATTCTGTTATTTTATATTCTATTCTAATTCAAATTGATTCTATTTGAATTTTGTGAAATAGTTATATTATTTATATTCTAGTCTCTTGTTTTTTTAATTATATTATTTTCTAGTCTATTATAGTCTATTCTATTCTTTTTTTCTATTATTTTCTTTTCTATTCTATTCTTTTCTTATGTATTCAAATTCAAATGTATTCTATTTGAAATTAGAATTTCAGAAGATGATTATATATTTTTTTATTTTACTATATTATTTTTTTATTCTATATTATTTGTTTCTATTCTATTCTATTGTTCTTTTATTTTCTATTCTATTTTTCTGTTTTACTCTATAGTATATTCTATTATTTTATTTTCTGTTATATTATTTTCTATTCAATTAATTTTTTTCTATTCTATTCCTTTATTTTCTATTCTATTTTATGCTCTTTGGAAATTGGAAAACAAATCGAAAACGATTTGAATTCGAAAACTTTTCGAATTTGAAAACTATTAGAATTTGATTAGAAAACTATTGAAATTGATTCTAATTTTAATTTTGTCCAATTTTTTTTCGATATTTCGGATTTGTTTAAGTTCGGTACTATTGTAATTAGAAAATTCGGATACATCCGAATTTCCAAAAATGTAAAATGCATCCGAATTTCAATTCGGAAAAAAACAAACTGCACATATCTACTAAATGTTATGTAATGCCGTGTTAAAACACTGCACTACACTAACACACTACACTGACACACTATACTCACACTCTATACTAACACTACACTAACACTACACTACACTAAGTCACAATAGGTGAACTCATTAACTTGCTAGTAGCAAACTGAGCCCTGCTCTATCTTCACTCCAACACAGCTGCAAACATCCCGCTGAGCGAACCGCAAATTCGGGTGTTCATCAAATGGGAACACTAATGGCAACACTAATGGCAATCTTAAAGGAGATTTTATATCAACATTATCAAAGAGCTGAGGAAGATATTTCATACGAATAGTAAATCACGTATCAAAACCTGATAATGTTTTTAACTTCCTGCAAATGTCTATTATGTCATATAGGCGTATATAGAGTATTATGCAATGCACAATCCACTTCATTGCAGCACAAATTCTTTTTAATAATCTTGGTGTTGGTAGCCCTGTAGTTTCACCCAAGTCTTCTACTTCTAATTGGGAGGTAAGAGGATAATTATCTGATTAAGTTAATAATAGTCCCTGAATAGGATTTGCAAAATTAACGGTTCCCCAACCCAATGCATGGTGGAATTGTGCTGCTATAAAATAAAGTTTTACATTAGGTAGCACCAGACAAAGTATTTTTTTGGCAACTGAATAGATGAGTGTTTAATAAGAGGAGGTTTACCAATCCAATTAGTTCCTTAAATAAGGTATCATTCTTCTTCAACTAAATCTGAGAGATCCACAGTGATGAGTTATGCAATACATACATTAGCTTCTGCTCTTATGTTTAGTCTTGGTTAGAAGGGGTACTTAATTCAACTGGGTATATTCCTCTAAAGAGGAGTTAAGATCCTGAAAATCTTTTTTCTTAATTTCTATAATTTTTATGAAGTTTAAAGAAGATGTACATATGGGAAAAATATACAAATGAGGCCAAACAGAAAATAAAAAAATGCTCAAGTCGTATAGTTGAAGCCACTGGGCTTTAAAGGAAGATACAATTTTAATTTGGGAGGTGTCTGGAGGAAAAATGGTAGTAAGGGGCTCAACAGGCATCAGAACCGATTCCTCCCAATTTCTAATAACACTGAAAAAATATTCAAAGTGAGTAACTAGGAATATCAGCGAGTGGCCCATGTTTTCCAGGAACAGCAGTGTGTCATCCTCATATAATTCCATGTTATCCTCCCTGTTATCTCTTTTGAAACCGGTAATATCCAAGAATCATATAATGGATGCTGCCAAGGTTTCAATCGTAAGTGCAAAGGGATGTAGAGAAAATGGGCACCTCCTTTCACTGTGTAACTAACATGAAAGAAACAATTAATTGAATTGTTTATTTGTATACAAGCTCTAAGAGCCAAGTATATGGATTTGGATCCATTTAATAAACTGGTCACCCAAACTGGCCATGCCTGATGACGTCACATCAATGAAACACGTAAGGCAAACCCTCATATGTCATTACGTCACTTATGGTTCCGGGCCGTGGAACACAGGGCGTCCTGGACACAGTGATTGTATATGCTCCATACTTCCTGCATGAGTGTGTTATTTTAATACTTTTTAAATAAATCATACACACTTACACTATGAGGGTTGCCTCTGTCCGTTTACTCTGCATGATCCTATGATTGATGAGGGAATAGAAGACCAAATAAAGGAGGGAGGAGGAATCTATGCTATTGCCAAGGACCCTAGGTGTATACACATAGTGACTTCTAACTCCTTGAGTAGTCATACATTCTGGTGAGTGCTGTCCTAGAGGTGGAGCACGACTGGATACACCTTCACATAGCAAGGATACAGCATGCTTTAATGCACTTGTTAAAGAGCACCAGAAGTATGGCTTTTAAAGACGTTTTATGTTGTTCTATGGATTTCTCACATGCTGTTTAACACTATGGGTCATGTATCTTCTATGAATGTAGTTATATTTTATCTATTTATTTATTCATAAATTAAGTTATATTTATTATTTGGAAAGAACAATCAATACAAGTAACATAATAGCATTGGCACTTTAACACTTTATTACTAGCATCAGGATTTTGGTATTCACTGAATGCATATATTTGTGAGTATTGTTGGTACCCCTATAAGGAGGGGAAGTGTATTACAGTATGTTTTTCATTTTTTATTTACTTACCCTGGGAGAATTCCTGAGGGGGGAGGTGGGTTGCAGTTTTGTCACATTATTTTTTATTCACTTTCTTTCACATAAAATAATATACCAGGGTTGTTTATATGGCACACCCAAGAGCGGGGGGAGGGAGTGCACTGTAGTTCATCATATGTTCTAAACCTAATTGGAGCATTATATCATTCCTGACAGCGCCACACCAACATCAATCCCATTTTTTACTCTATTCATTGGTAGAATTCTCTATGAAGGCAGCTGTTACTTTTTTACGTATTTCATAGCGCAGAATTGGTTTAGGGCTAGTTCAGACCATATGCAGCCCAGTGCGTTTTTTCATAAAGGCACTGTAATGTACATATCCCCATTTAGGGTGAAGAAAAAAAGAGGGAAAAAACGCATTGGAAAGCATGTTTTTTTCTGCATCAGAAACTCATGGATAGTAAGTTACATGCGAGAACAAGAAATAAATGAATACAGGACTTTGTATGAGGCCTGTCTCTGTTAGTGAAGATGGATATATAAGCTATTTAATTATAATTATACATTGATTTATTATACCAATCCCTGGAGGGCAGTCCATATAGTTATATTATATTTGATTAATAATTCTAAAAAGTATGATAGGTAAATATGATATAGAGTGCATAATATAAAAATATATAATGCATAGGTTATACAAAAAAAAAAAACATAATAAATAATAATAATAACATATTTAATATTTGATCGTAGATGGACATGATTGGTACAAAAAAAAATAAAACTGTGATAAATATAATGAACATATGAATCAATTATACATAATTGTCATAATAGATACAAACAATACACCATATAAAAATAGAAATAATTTCATGACGGTGTATAGGCTATAGCTTGGCACCCTTGAGTGTGGACTCAACGCGTTTCATGGTGTTTAAAGCCAATCATCAGGAGTAGGATGCTATAAAGTAAATTATTATATGGGTAAGTAAGTAAATGGACAAGCATCTAATATATTATGCTCTCCAACTGAGAGATAAGAGGCACAATCTAGCAATGAATACTTTACCTATGGGGTAACTCATAGGTATAATTCTAAAGCTCCTAGGGTGGAACAGAGATGGCTTGGAATAGGTTATCTTGTCTGGGGTTGATGCGGGAGACCCCCTCCCACTCTCTCCTCCAGCAATGTCCTACCAGATGGATCGGGTGGACTGGGTGGGAGGCCATGGGACCCAGCAATCGGGGAATGGACCGGAAAGCCACAGCACGGCCTCAGGATTGGAGGTGTACATACCCAGGACATAATTGTGTTGCTGTTAATGAATAAGGTGAAATAAATAAGTGACAACCAATGTGCTAAAAATCAAGATGAAAAACCAACAACTATAAACTAATGAGGTGGGGGTGTGTGAAAAGTATGTGAATGCACCTATGATGGCCATAGAATGCATACTGTGCAGTGACAAAGAAGCAAGTGTTAGCGAGAAGATAAAATATATATGTATATATAAAAAATAAAGATGTGATGAGTTAATATGAGCACATCCAGCAATGGAGTGTCAAGGTGCTGACTCTGCAAGCACAGAAATGTGAATGGAAACATGAGTTTGTGTGTGTGTATGTGAGTGTAAATATAGATAGATGTATGTATGTATGTGTGTACCATGATTTCCAATGGCATAGTTCACACCAGTGCAGTCAGTTCAGTGCGTTCCAGAAAAAAAATGTAGAACATGCTGAGATTTTTCTGCACTGAACTGTACTGGAACACAGTAAAATACATCAAGAACGCACATTAACACACCAAAAAGGCACCGGGATGGAAATGTCCCCATTTAGAGTGAAGAAAAAAAGGGGAAAAAATGCACTGTAAAGCATCAAAAACATGCATGCAGAAATGCATTCAGACTGCATTTCTATGGTGTGAACTGGTCCCTATACTTAAAGTGGAGTCCCTAATCTGCCTCTTCATCCTCCGCGGTGGATCTTCTTCCTCTTCTTACACTCGGTGTCTTCTTGTGAATGGTGCGCGCTGCCTTCTGGAAACTGTGTGTATCCCAGAGAGCAGCCGACCCATTCACAAAGCGCTGCACTGCTCGCGCATGCGCAGTAGGAAACGGGCAGTGAAGCCACATGGCTTCACTGCCTGTTTCCCTTACTGAGGATGGCGGCACCGGGAGGTGCTAGGATCGAGGGATCGGCCTTGGGGGGGCTGACATCGCAGGCGAGTAGGACAGGTAAGTGTACTTATTAAAAGTCAGCAGCTACAGTGTTTGTAGCTGCTGACTTTAAAAAAAAATAATAATAATCGCGGGTGGAACCCCCCTTTAACCACTTAACGACCGCTCACTGTACATATGCGTCGGCAAAATGGCACGGACAGGCACAATCACATACCTGTACGTGCCTGCCTTCGTATGGGTGGGGGGTCCAATCGGACCCCCCTCTGGTACAGTGAGCGGTCGGTATCGCTCCGAGAGCGATCTGTGATGAGGGGGCGGCCATTGGATTCTGGCCACCCCCTCGCGATCGCTCCCGGCGAATCAAATGCTTCCTCTGCCTGTGTAATGTATACACAGGCAGGAGGAAGTGATGTCATCTCTCCTGCGGCGCTCACACATACCGGAGCGCCGTGGAGAGAAGACATCAGGTTAGTGCGCAAACAGTACACTGACACCAGGACACATAGGCACACAATCAACCCCCCAGTCACACCCAGATCACCCCCCAGCCCCCAGTCACAGTGTCACTGTCACGTACCTGACGGTGACGAGCCCGGATCTGCAGAGGGAGGCCTCTCTTACGGCTTCCACCGGCGGCCCCTGGTACTGAAGACAGGAGGCACGGAGGTAGAAGGGGTACGAGTGCCTAGCAGGATGGATCAAGGTAGAGTAGAGTCTGAAGACTGGGACGGATCCAGGCATCCAGGAAGTATGGCAGGCTGAACCGGAACCAGGAACACAGCAACTGGACTGGAACTGATGAGGCTGACTGGACTGGAACCAGGATACAGCAACTGGACTGGAACTGAAGAGGCAGACTGGACTGGAACCAGGAACAAGCAACTGGACTGGAACTGATTAGGCTGACTGGACTGGAACCAGGACACAGCAACTGGAGAGATTGGTCAGGCAAGCCGGGTCGGTAGAATTGGCTGGCGGCAAGGTACTGGAGGATCAGGCAGAAGATTGGTCAAACAAAGCCGGAGGTCAGAGGCAGGCAGGAAACTGGAAGGGTCAAGGTAAGCCGGGTCGGATGCAGGTAAATTCACGAATCAGGTCTCTTTGGGTACTACACGCTGTAGAGCAGACAGCAGGGACTGTCTGTCACAGGCATGTTTAAATAGCCCTTCTGGCGCGCTTTGTGGAGCGTGCGCGCGCACGTGCTCGCCATCGCGCGCACGTGGACGTGCCCGAGATTGGGAATCAGGAAGTCCAGGAATCCTGTAGCTGACAGGATTTCTATGACATTGCCCCCCCCCAAGGGGCAGCCTCCGGATGCCCAGCTGGGTGAACCTTCCAGGGTGAGTCCTTTTGAAAGCCTGTACCAAACTCCTGGCATGGATATTCTCCTCGGGTTCCCATGAGTTTTCCTCGGGTCCGTAGCCCTTCCATTTAATTAGGAATTGGTTCTGGTTATTTCTTCTCCTGAAGTCCATGATAGCTTCTACTTCGAATTCCTGCTCACCGTCAATAATGATCGGATCAGGGTGATCCGGCTTCCGATCTGGAAACGGATTGGAGACTGTGGGTTTTAGGAGAGAGACATGAAAAACTGGATGGATTCTAAGAGAGTCAGGAAGTTCCAATTCATAAGCTACTTCATTAATTTTCCTCTTAACAGGGAATGGACCTAAAAATTTGGGGCCCAGTCTTTTAGAAGGGCATGCCATTCTTAGGTTTGTGGTAGATAGCCATACTTGGTCGCCGGGTACCAACACTAATTCACCCCGTCTCTTCTTGTCATAGATTGTCTTGTTGCGTTCTTGAGTCTTGGTCATGGTCTCTTGTAGAAGCTGGTTATTGACCGAGAAAAAATTTAACTTTTCCTGGACTGCAGGTACAGGACACTCAGGAAGGGAATTAGGCAGAAAAGTAGGATGAAAACCATAGTTTGCAAAGAAAGGAGTCTGGCAGGTAGCGGAGTGAATGGAATTGTTATACGCAAACTCGGCCAACGGAAGTAGGGAAACCCAGTTGTCCTGAGCAAAAGAGGAGAAGCATCGCAGGTATTGTTCGAGCGTCTGATTCGTTCTCTCCGTCTGTCCGTTGGTCTGTGGATGGTAAGCAGAGGAAAACGATAATTCGATTTTCAAGGTTTTGCAAGGGATCTCCAGAATCGAGAGGTAAATTGAACCCCGCGATCGGAAACAATATTGGCTGGTACCCCGTGGAGTCTGACTATTTCTCTGATGAATACCTATGCGGTTTCAGGAGCGGAGGGAGTCCCTTTCATAGGGATGAAGTGTGCCATCTTGGACAGACGGTCCACTATAACGAAGATGGTGGAATGGTTCTCAGCCGGGGGTAACTCGACAATGAAGTCGATGGACAACATTCTCCAGGGCCTATCTGGAACGGGTAAGGGTTTTAGTAGTCCCCAGGCCTTGGATCTGGAACCCTTGTTTCGGGTGCAAGTTGTACAAGAATCTACAAACCTCCTACAGTCTTCACGTACTCGAGGCCACCAGAAGGTGCGCTGTACCAGGTCAGTAGTCTTGGCAACGCCAAAATGCCCGGCCAGGGCGTGGTCGTGGCAGAGTTCTAATGCGGTTACTCTTAATTTCTCAGGTATGTAGATTCTGTCTTGGTACCACAATAGTTCATCCTTAACCTGCAATTCCGGCTCGGAGAACTGTCTCTGCCCGGTGGAAGCTTGTTTGATTTGAGTGAACAGGTTCTCCTGTAGAAGAAGGAAATTTCCGGGGGCAAGGATGGTATCAGGCGGAGAAGTCTCCTTGGACTTATGGAACATCCGAGACAGGGCGTCAGGCTTAATATTCTTGGCCCCAGGACGATAAGTAACATGAAAAGAGAACCGGGAGAAGAAGAGTGCCCACCTGGCTTGCCGTGGATTCAATCTTCTCGCGGCTTTCAGGTACTCCAGGTTCTTGTGGTCAGTGAATATCAGAATCGGATGAGCCGCGCCCTCCAGCAGGTACCGCCATTCCTCTAGTGCAGACTTGATCGCTAGTAGCTCCCGATCCCCCACGTCGTAGTTCTTCTCCGCTGCAGAAAGCTTGCGGGAGAAGAAGGCTACTGGATGGAGCAAGGCTTTGACTCCCTGTCTTTGGGACAGTATTGCTCCTACCGCTATTTCGGAGGCGTCTACCTCAAGTACGAATGGTAGTGAGGAGTCTGGGTGTTTCAAGATAGAGGCCGAGGTAAATAGGGCCTTCAGGCGTTCAAAAGCTTCTTGGGCTTCAGGAGACCAGTGAAAACGTGTTCCTTGCTTGGTGAGTTGAGTAATGGGTGCGATAATAGCTGAAAACCCCCTGATGAACTTGCGGTAGAAGTTGGCGAATCCAACGAAACGTTGGATTCCCTTCTTGTCCACCGGTTCTGGCCAGTCCAGGATTGCGGTAATCTTTTGAGGATCCATCTTGATGCCCTCGCTGGAAATGATTAACCCCAGAAATGATATACTCTCTTGCTCGAACTCACATTTTTCGGCCTTCGCATACAGGCCATGCTGGCGGAGCCGCCCCAACACATTTTTGACATGTCTGCGATGAGAATCAAGGGAGGAAGAAAAAATTAAGATATCATCAAGATAAACAATAACAAAGAGGTCTAGGAAGTCCCGTAGAACATCGTTGATAAAATACTGGAAAGTGGCAGGGGCGTTACACAACCCGAATGGCATTACCAAGTACTCAAAATGTCCATACCGGGTAGGGAAGGCGGTCTTCCATTCGTCCCCTTCTTTGATACAGATCAAGTTGTAGGCTCCGCGGAGGTCAAGTTTGGTAAAGATGGGGGCAGTTCCTAGTCTCTGAAATAGCTCTGGTACCAGGGGGAGAAGCCAGTGGTCCTCTCAGCCCTCCGTTCCATCAGACGTCGGTCAATCTGGATGGTTAGATCAATCAACAGGTTGAGTGTCTGTGGTACACCGACTCTAACTAGCTCGTCCTTCAAGGAATCGGAAAGTCCTAAGCGAAACTGATGGCGGAGGGCGGCATCATTCCAATTGGTATCCGCACTCCACCGCCTGAATTCTGCCACATAGTCCTCCGCTGGTCTGCGTCCTTGTTGAAGGGAACGCAAGGCGGCTTCTGCGGTTACTGAGAGTTGGGGATCTTCGTATAGCTGGGCCATGGCATCGAAAAAAGCAGCGAGGTTGTTTAGTGATACATCCTTCTGTTCAAAGAGACGGTGGGCCCAGCTCTGGGGGTCTCCAGCGAGCAAAGAGACCACAAAGCCCACCTTGGTGGCCTCTAGAGAAAAGGTACGGGGCTGTAGGGCAAAGTACAGTTCACACGAATTCCGGAAGGCCCTAAACTTGCTCCGATCCCCGGAAAATCTTTCGGGTGTAGGAACCTTAGGTTCAGGAGGAAGCATGACCACTGTGGGTGAGGAACTTGTTCCGGCTGTAGAAGCAGAGGCATGGGGCCCCTCTTGGATGGCAGAAGGATTGGAGAGGGCCCGCACTTGTTCTTCCAAGCGGGTGTAGCCTTGTTGAAGACTCTTGACTGCTTCAGACAAACCTGCCAGGTGCCGACAGAGTTCCTCCATAGGTGAGGCTCCCTGCCCGGGCTCAGACATGGCTGTCTGCTACTGTCACGTACCTGACGGTGACGAGCCCGGATCTGCAGAGGGAGGCCTCTCTTACGGCTTCCACCGGCGGCCCCTGGTACTGAAGACAGGAGGCACGGAGGTAGAAGGGGTACGAGTGCCTGGCAGGATGGATCAAGGTAGAGTAGAGTCTGAAGACTGGGACGGATCCAGGCACCCAGGAAGTATGGCAGGCTGAACCGGAACCAGGAACACAGCAACTGGACTGGAACTGATGAGGCTGACTGGACTGGAACCAGGATACAGCAACTGGACTGGAACTGAAGAGGCAGACTGGACTGGAACCAGGAACAAGCAACTGGACTGGAACTGATTAGGCTGACTGGACTGGAACCAGGACACAGCAACTGGAGAGATTGGTCAGGCAAGCCGGGTCGGTAGAATTGGCTGGCGGCAAGGTACTGGAGGATCAGGCAGAAGATTGGTCAAACAAAGCCGGAGGTCAGAGGCAGGCAGGAAACTGGAAGGGTCAAGGTAAGCCGGGTCGGATGCAGGTAAATTCACGAATCAGGTCTCTTTGGGTACTACACGCTGTAGAGCAGACAGCAGGGACTGTCTGTCACAGGCATGTTTAAATAGCCCTTCTGGCGCGCTTTGTGGAGCGTGCGCGCGCCCCCGCTAAGCGCGTGCGCGCGCACGTGCTCGCCATCGCGCGCCGCGCGTGCCCGGGCGCGTGGACGTGCCCGAGATTGGGAATCAGGAAGTCCAGGAATCCTGTAGCTGACAGGATTTCTATGACAGTCACTGATTGCAGTGATGATTAATTTACTGATCACTGCAAACAGTGACATTTGTAACTGTAAAAGTGTCAGGGCAGTTAATGTTAGGTCCCTTTAGGTCCAGGGTAGCCCCCTAACCCCCCCTAATAAATGTTTAACCCCTTGATTGCCCCCCAGGTAACCCTTTCACCCCCTAGCACCACTGTCACTAAGCGATCGTTTTTCTGATCGCTGTATTAGTGTCGGTGGTGCCGCTAGGTAGTCAGTTTTTTTTTAGGTACGCTACCAGGTTTTTATAGTGTCGGGTACCCCCATATATTACCTAAAAAGGTTTAACCCCTTGATCGCCCCCCCAGGTAACCCTTTCACCCCCTTTTGCCAGTGTCACTAAGCGATAATTTTTCTGATCGCTGTATAGTTATGCTGGTGCCGCTAGGTAGTCAGTAATTTTTTTAGGTTTGCCGCCAGGTTTTTATAGCGTCAGGTACCACCATATATTACCTAATAAAGGTTTAACCCTTTCACCCCCTAGCACCACTGTCACTAAGCGATCGTTTTTTCTGATCGCTGTTTTAGTGTGGGTGGTGCCGCTAGGTAGTCAGTTTTTTTTTAGGTTCGCCGCCAGGTTTTTATAGCGTCGGGTACCCCTATATATTACCTAAAAAGGTTTAACCCCTCGATCGCCCCCCCCAGGTAACCCTTTCACCCCCTTTTGCCAGTGTCACTAAGCGATCGTTTTTCTGTTCGCTGTATAGTTATGCTGGTGCCGCTAGGTAGTCAGTTATTTTTTTAGGTTCGCCGCCAGATTTTTATAGCGTCGGGTACCCCCATATATTACCTAAAAAGGTTTAACCCCTTGATCGCCACCCAGGTAACCCTTTCACCCCTTTTGCCAGTGTCACTAAGCGATCGTTTTTCTGACCAGTGATCACCGTATAAGTGTCACTGGTGACACTGGTTAGCCAGTTAGTTATTTCGTTATTTAGGTTCCCCGTCAGGTTTTTATATAGTGTCAGGTACCCCCATATATTACCTAATAAAAGTTTTAACCCCCTGATTGCCCCTAGTTAACCCTTTCACCAGTGATCACTGTATAAGTGTTACGGGTGACGCTGGTTAGTTAGTTTGCTTTTTATAGTGTCAGGGCACCCGCTGTATATAACCCAAAAAAGGTTTAACCCCCTGCGGGTGATATCAATTAGGTTTTAGGGTCAGAGAGGGTCTGCGTCACACCCCAGGCAGCATCAGGTTAGTGCCAGTAGCGCTAACACCCACACGTGAAGCATACACCTCCCTTAGTGGTATAGTATCTGAACAGATCAATATCTGATCTGATCAGATCTATACTAGCGTCCCCAGCAGTTTAGGGTTCCCAAAAACGCAGTGTTAGCGTGATCAGCCCAGATACCTGCTAGCACCTGCGTTTTGCCCCTCCGTCCAGCCCAGCCCACCCAAGTGCAGTATCGATTGATCACTGTCACTTACAAAACACAACACACAAAACTGCAGCGTTCGCAGAGACAGGCCTGATCCCTGCGACTCCAGTGCTATAGGAGGTGATTTCACCACCACAGTTAAAAAAAAAAGAGCATATATGCCGAAGCATGGGGGCAACAGGGGCGGAGGAGTGATTTTGCTCCTAATGGTGCGTACATACGGTCGATATTCCGACGGAGGCTTGCCCGTGGAAAAGTCAGACCGTGTGTACGTGGCATAACTTTTGCGGGAGGATGCCCCCATGCTTCGGCATATATAAATGGTGCATGTACAGCAGCCCATCATTAAAAGTGGGTGAATGAAGGGAGGTATTCTAATGGTGGGCATACCCACCGATCAATCTCTTTTTTTTCGTTCAGCCAACAGGCTGCATGAAAAAAAAGATTACAATGTCCAACAAGGACCAGCAACGTACTGGTATGTTGCTGGACTTTGAATGGTTATACCAGAATGATGCCTGTGGGTTTAGGTATCATCTTGGTATCATTCTTTTCAGCCAGCAGCTGGCTTTCATGTAAAAGCAATCCTAGTGGCTAATTAGCCTCTGGACTGCTTTTACAAGCAGTGGGAGGGAATGTCCCCCCGGATATAAAAAGCGCCATTGGGAAATTGGGAAAGCATTTTATCACACGATCTTGGTGTGGTCAGATGCTTTGAGGGCAGAGGAAAGATCTAGGGTCTAATAGACCCCAGTTTTTTCAAAAAAAGAGTACCTGTCTTTACCTATTGCCATCATAGGGGATATTTACATTCCCTGAGATAACAATGAAAATGATAAAAAAAAAAAATATGGAAGGAACAGGAAAAAAAAAGTACCCCTGTCCCGCCCTGCTCTTGCGCAAAGGCGAACACAAGCATCGGTCTGGCATCATATGTAAACAGCAATTGCATAATGCATGTGAGGTATCACCGAGAAGGTCAGATCGAGGGCAGTAATTTTAGCAGTAGACCTCCTCTGTAAATCTAATGTGGCAACCTGTAAAGGCTTTTAAAGGCTTTTAAAAATGTATGTAGTTTGTCGCCACTGCGCGTTTGTGCGAAATTTTAAAGCATGTCGTGTTTGGTATCCATGTACTCGGCCTAAGATCATCTTTTGTATTTCATCAAACATTTGGGCAATATAGTGTGTTTTAGTGCATTAAAATTAAGAAAAGTGTATTTTTTCCCCAAAAAATGCGTTTGAAAAATCGCTGCGCAAATACTGTGTGGAAAAAAAAAATGCAACACTCACCATCTTAATTTGTAGGGCCTTTGCTTTAAAAAAATATATAATGTTTGGGGGTTCAACTTAACTTTCTTGCAAAAAAAATGTTTTTCATGTAAACAAAAAGTGTCAGAAAGGGCTTTGTCTTCAAGTGGTTAGAAGAGTGGATGATGTGTGACATAAGCTTCCTAATGTTGTGTATAAAATGCCAGGACAGTTCAAAACCCCCCCAAATGACCCCATTTTGGAAAGTAGACACCCCAAGCTATTTGCTGAGAGGCATGTCGAGTCCATGGAATATTTTATGTGTTGACACAAGTTGCGGAAATTTTTTATTTATTTTTTATTTTTTTTGCACAAAGTTGTCACTAAATGATAGATTCCTCAAACATGCCATGGGCATATGTGAAATTACACCCCAAAATACATTCTGTTGCTTCTCCTGAGTACGGGGATACCACATGTGTGAGACTTTTTGGGAGCCTAGCCGCGTACAGGACCCCAAAAACCAAGCACGGCCTTCAGGCTTTCTAAGGGTGTACATTTTTGATTTCACTCCTCACTGCCATTTTGGAAAGTAGACACCCCAAGCTATTTGCTGAGAGGTATGGTGAGTATTTTGCAGATCTCTCTTTTTGTCACAAAGTTTTGAAAATTGAAAAAAAATAAAAAAAATATTTTCTTTCTTAATTTTCAAAAACAAATGAGAGCTGTAAAATACTCACCATGCCTCTCAGCAAATAGCTTGGGTGTCTACTTTCCAAAATGGGGTCATTTGGGGGAGGTTGTGCTATTTTGGCATTTTATGGCCTTCAAAACTGTGATAGGTAGTGAGGAGTGAAATAAAAAATTTGCGTCCCTTAGAAATCCTGAAGGCGGTGCTTGGTTTTCGGGGTCCCGTACGCGGCTAGGCTCCTAAAAAGTCCCACACATGTGGTATCCCCGTACTCAGGAGAAGCAGCAAAATTTATTTTGGGGTGCAATTCCACATATAACCATGGCATGTGTGAGCAATATATCATTTAGTGACAACTTTTTGTAATTTTATTTATTTTTTGTCATTATTCAATCACTTGGGACAAAAAAAAAAAAATATTCAATGGGCTCAACATGCCTCTCACCAATTTCCTTGGGGTGTCTACTTTCCAAAATTGGGTCATTTGGGGGGGGGGGGGTTGTGCTATTTTGGCATTTTATGGCCTTCGAAACTGTGATAGGTAGTGAGGAGTGAAATCAAAAATTTGCGTCCCTTAGAAATCCTGAAGGCGGTGCTTGGTTTTCGGGGTACCTTACGCGGATAGGCTCCTAAAAAGTCCCACACATGTGGTATCCCCATACTCAGGAGAAGCAGCAAAATGTATTTTGGGGTGCAATTCCACATATAACCATGGCATGTGTGAGCAATATATCATTTAGTGACAACTTTTTGTAATTTTTTATTTATTTTTTGTCATTATTCAATCACTTGGGAAGAAAAAATAAACATTTCAATGGGCTCAACATGCCTCTCATCAATTTCTTTGGGGTGTTTACTTTCCAAAATGGGGTCATTTGGGGGTTTTGTACTGCCCTGCCATTTTAGCACCTCAAGAAATGAGATAGGCATTCATAAATTAAAAGCTGTGTAAATTCCAGAAAATGTACCGTAGTTTGTAGACGCTATAACTTTTGCGCAAACCAATAAATATACGCTTATTGACATTTTTTTTTACTAAAGACATGTGGCTAAATACATTTTGGCCTAAATGTATGACTAAAATTGAGTTTATTTGATTTTTCTTATAACAAAAAGTAGAAAATATCTTTTTTTTTTTCAATTTTTTTGGTCTTTTTCCGTTTATATCGCAAAATAAATAAATCGCAGAGGCAATCAAATACCATTAAAATAAAGCTCTATTTGTGGGAAGAAAAGGATGCAAATTTAGTTTGGGTACAACATTGCATGTCCGCACAATTTCCAGTTAAAGCAGCGCAGTGCCAAATTGTAAAATCACCTGTGGTCTTTATGCTGCGTATTGGGCTTAAGTGGTTAACCACTTCCCACCCGGCCACTGTATATATACGGCCGGGTGGGTGCTCTCTCCTTCTGAGTGGACGTTCCTGAACGTCCTTCAGAAGGAGCGTGATCGCGCGTGCGCGCGCACCCGCGCGATCCCGATGCGCGCGTGTCCCGCGGACACGCCGCATCTCGGAACAGCAGGAGGGCACTGTGATTCGCCCTCCTGATCGGCACGATGGCTGTGTGTAATCACAGCCATCGTGATGTAAACACAGAGAGGGGGGGCTGGCACTTGTGAGGGGATCGCGCTGCCACGTGCACGCGCAGCGGCGCGATCCCGATCTGCCTGTACCCCCCAGAGATAGAAGGTGTGTGCAAACAGGAGGGCCATGTGATTGGCCCTCCTGATGACATGACGGCTGTCCAATGACAGCCGTCATGTAATGTAAACACAGAGCAGTTGTAACTGCTCTGATCTCTTCCTCTCCTCACACAGAGCCTGTCAGTGAGGAGAGGAAGAGACAATCTGTGCTGCAGCCGGGAGATCAGTGAGTTTTTAGCTGTTTGTCTGCTGTTTACCCACTGATCACCCAGCTAGTGTCCCCAAAAAACAGTGTCCCCAAAACAGTGTCCCCAAAACACAGTGTCCATAAAACACAGTGTCCATAAAACAGTGAAAACATCTGCCCGCCAACATCTTGCGAATCTGCCCGCCAACATCTTGCGCATCTGCCCGCCAACATTTGGCACAGCTGCCTGCCAACAGCTGCCCACCAACAGCTGCCCACCAACATCTGGCGCATCTGCCCGCCAACATCTTGCGCATCTGCCCGCCAACATCTTGCGCATCTGCCCGCCAACATCTTGCGCATCTGCCCGCCAACATCTGGCACAGCTGCCCGCCAACATCTGGCACAGCTGCCCGCCAACATCTGATCGCCAGCATCTGACCGCCAACAGCTGCCCGCCAACAGCTGGCACATCTGCCCGCCAACATCTGCCCTGCCAACATCTGGCACATCTGACTCCCAACATCTGGCAGTAAACATCTGCCCGCCAACAGCTGCCACATCTGCCCGCCAACAGCTGCCACATCTGCCCGCCAACAGCTGCCACATCTGCCCGCCATCTGCCCGCCAACAGCTGCCCGCCAACATCTGGCACAGCTGCCCGCCAACATCTGATCGCCAGCATCTGACCACCAACAGCTGCCCGCCAACAGCTGGCACATCTGCCCGCCAACATCTACCCTGCCAACATCTGGCACATCTGACTCCCAACATCTGGCAGTAAACATCTGCCCGCCAACAGCTGCCACATCTGCCCGCCAACATCTGGCCGCCAACATCTGACATCTGCCCGCCAACATCTGACCGCCAACAGCTGCCCTGCCAACATCTGGCACATCTGCCCGCCAACATCTGACACATCTGGCCGCCAACATCTGACCGCCAACAGCTGCCCGCCAACATCTGCCCTGCCAACATCTGGCACATCTGACCGCCAACATCTGGCACATCTGACCGCCAACATCTGGCACATCTGCCCACATGGCTAAACGATTCTACAGCAGCGAGGAGGCTCTCCAGATACTCCAGGGTATGTCGGACGAGAGTAGCGAGGAACTCTCTCTGTCAGAATCGGATAGTGAATATTATCCAGAGGAAAGTAGTGGCTCTGAAATAGAAACTGAGGATAGAATCGTAACAAGTGAGATCAGGAGTTATGAGCAGGCGCCGCAGACATCCACCAGCAGCGCAGCACTCCAGGACATCCACCAGCAGGCATCCACCAGCAGCGCAGGACTCCATGATGATATGCAGGCATCCACCAGCAGCGCATCACGCCAGGATAGGCAGGCATCCGCCAGCAGCGCATCACGCCTGGATAGGCAGGCATCCGCCAGCAGCGCATCACGCCAGGATAGGCAGGCATCCGCCAGCAGCGCATCACGCCAGGATAGGCAGGCATCCGCCAGCAGCGCATCACGCCAGGATAGGCAGGCATCCGCCAGCAGCGCATCATGCCAGGATAGGCAGGCATCCGCCAGCAGTTCTGCAACTTTTCTAGAGGATAGGCCAAATGCTAGCAATGGGGCGTCCCATCAACAACGAGGCAGGGCCCATACTAGCCTCCCCGATCTTCTACTGTATCCAACATGGCTGCCCGATACGTCAGTAGAACCTATCATTCCCCCTTTTACAGCCCAGCCAGGCCCTCAGATACAGTCGGAAAATGCTACCCCGATTTATTATTTTGAATTATTTTTTACTGATGATATCCTAACCTACATTGTGGAGCAGTGTAATCTATACGCCAGTCAATATATAGCCAACAATCCAAATTCTTCCTATGCCCGTCCTTTTGTTTAGAAACCCCTCACCGTGGAAGAATTTAAAATTTTCCTTGGCCTAACCCTCAACATGGGGCTGACAAAAAAAAAAATGAACTCCATTCCTACTGGTCTACCCGACCTATCTACCACATGCCAATCTATTCATCTTTTATGAAAAGAACCCGTTACGAGATGATAATGAGGTTTCTACACTTCAACGACAATGCCCAATGCCTCCCTCGAAATCATCCCAATTATGATAAATTATTTAAAATTCGGCCCCTAATCAATTTTTTTTGCGCCAGCTTCAAGCAGATGTTTACCCCTGATGTAAATATATGTGTAGATGAATCATTAGTACACTTCACAGGAAGACTTGGAATAAAGCAATACCTCCCCAGTAAAAGAGCCAGACGTGGGGTAAAATTTTATAAGGCATGTGACAGGGCCACGGGTTACACATATGATTTTATAATTTATGAGGGAAAAGACAGACAGCTAAACCCCCCTGGATGCCCTACCTACATGGGAACAAGTGGCAAAATTGTCTGGCAGCTGATTGAACCATTGCTTGGGAAAGGTTACCACCTATACGTAGACAATTTCTATACAAGTCTCCCACTTTTTCGCCATCTGTACCAAAAGAAAACTGTGGCCTGTGGGACAGCACAGACCAACCGTAAAGGCTTCCCACAGAGATTGGTTGCCAAGAAACTGAAACAGGGGGAAATGGCCAGTATGCGGACTGAAGAGGTCCTAGCATTGAAGTGGAGAGATAAAAAAAGAGATGTCTACATCCTTTCCACAATGCATGATGACACCTTGGTGGAACTGCAGAGAAGAAGAGGCCCCGTCCAGAAGCCAAAATGTGTGCATGACTATAATCTTTACATGGGGGGGGTGGATATGAATGACCAGATGATGCAGCCCTACTTGGCCACCAGGAAATCACTGTTTTGGTACAAAAAAGTTGCCATTTATTTGATGCAACTAGCCCTTTTCAATTCTTATATCATTTTTTCTAAGTGCACCCAAAGTTCCCTAACCTATCTAAAATTCCAAGAAGACTTGATCGAAGCCCTTCTCTATCCCCATGGCCAAGCCCCTCAACTAATTCGCTCCGATGCAGTAGCCAGACTCCACGAAAGGCACTTCTCCGAAATCCTCCCTCTTACCGAAACAGGTCGCAAACCCCCAAAAAAATGTCGTGTGTGTTCAAGTAGAGGAATTCGTCGTGACACCCGATACTACTGTCCCCAATGTCCCTCCCAGCCAGGCCTTTGTATTGGAAAGTGCTTTCAGAGCTATCATACTTTACTAAACTATTAGTAAAGTGAAGATGATTTTTTTTCCAGTTTCCACCATCTGCCATTTCTGTGAATGACCCGGACTGTTTTCGACTATGCCTCTGCCAACCATGTTTCTGCCTTCAACGTGAATTGACCTCGGCCTGTTACATGACCATGCTTTTTGCCTGCCTCCTAAACTGATCATTTGAGTACAGCACAGGGGTCTCACATATTTGAGCGGCTCCAGAAAAGAGTTTCCGAGTGGAGAAAATGTTTTTCTCCAGGTTTTGTTTTTCTCGGATTAGGGTCTGGAGACTCGGAGGCTTCGTAGAGATTTGGGTGGGAAGAAGCCTCTACCCCTGTTCTTAGGTCTTTCCTGACCAAGGCCTAAATGTTATAGTGCTGCCACCTGAACTGGCCGTGCCTCTGCCTGCCACCTGAACTGGCCGTGCCTCTGCCTGCCACCTGAACTGGCCATTCCTCTGCCTGCCACCTGAACTGGCCATTCCTCTGCCTGCCACCTGAACTGGCCATGCCTCTGCCTGCCACCTGAACTGGCCATGCCTCTGCCTGCCACCTGAACTGGCCATGCCTCTGCCTGCCACCTGAACTGCCTGCTAAACCATGGACCATGTTCATAGGTTTCCATATCTCTGTTTCCCTGCTGGACAATTCCTGGACATTTCCTATGGCTGTCTGGACCAATGCTTTGACTGCTCTGGAACGGTATTCCTGCCTGCTAAAACCATAGGTGAGCCTTTTTTTTATTACCTTTTGCTCAGCTGAATGTATTTTGGGGTGTAATTCTTGGTGTGTACATGCTATGTGTTAGAAGCCTGAAGGTGCTACTTGCATGTTGGGCCTCTGTATGTGGCCAGGCTGTGGAAAAGTCTCACACATGGGGTATCACTATACTCAGGACGAGTAGCAGAATGTATTTTGGGGTGTTATTTTTGCTGTGTACATACTATGTGTTAGAAAGATCTTCTGAATTGACAACTTTGTGAAAAAAAAATATGTTTTAATTTTTTTTCCACACTTTCCAAAAACTTTTGGAAAGAAATTACATGTTCAAAAGACTTATTATGCCTCATAGAAAATACATTGGGTTGTTTTCTTTCCAAAATGGGGTCATTTTGTGGGTAATTCCATTGTCCTTGTTCTCCAGGGCCTTCAAAAATGTGATAGGTACTCAGGAAATGAAATGTGTAATTTATGCCTTTAGAGCGCCTGATGGTGCTACTTGGATGTTTGGCCTCCGTATGTGGCCAGGATGTGGAAAAGTCTCACACATGTGGTATCGCCATACTCAGGACGAGTAGCAGAATGTATTTCGGGGTGTTATTTTTGCTATGTACATACTATGTGTTAGAAAGATCTTCTAAATTGACAACTTTGTGAAAAAAAAATATGTTTTAATTTTTTTCCCACATTTTCCCAAAACTTTTGGAAAGAAATGACATGTTCAAAAGACTTATTATGCCTCATATAAGATACATTGGGTTGTTTTCTTTCCAAAATGGGGTCATTTTGTGGGTAATTCCATTGTCCTTGTTCTCCAGGGCCTTCAAAAATGTGATAGGTACTCAGGAAATGAAATGTGTAATTTATGCCTTTAGAGCGCCTGATGGTGCTACTTGGATGTTTGGCCTCCGTATGTGGCCAGGATGTGGAAAAGTCTCACACACTGGGTATCGCCATACTCAGGATGAGTAGCAGAATGTATTTTGGGGTGTTATTTTTGCTATGTACATACTATGTGTTAGAAAGATCTTCTAAATTGACAACTTTGTGAAAAAAATATATGTTTTAATTTTTTTTCCACATATTCCCAAAACTTTTGGAAAGAAATGACATGTTCAAAAGACTTATTATGCCTCATAGAATATACATTGGGTTGTTTTCTTTCCAAAATGGGGTCATTTTGTGGGTAATTCCATTGTCCTTGTTCTCCAGGGCCTTCAAAAATGTGATAGGTACTCAGGAAATGAAATGTGTAATTTATGCCTTTAGAGCGCCTGATGGTGCTACTTGGATGTTTGGCCTCCGTATGTGGCCAGGATGTGGAAAAGTCTCACACACTGGGTATCGCCATACTCAGGATGAGTAGCAGAATGTATTTTGGGGTGTTATTTTTGCTATGTACATACTATGTGTTAGAAAGATCTTCTAAATTGACAACTTTGTGAAGAAAAAAAAAATATATATATATTTCTTAATTTTCCAAGGCATTGTGGGAAAAAAATTGCAACTTCAAAAAATTCACGATGCCTCTTACTAAATACCTCCGACTGTCTTCTTTCCAAAAAGTGGTCATTTGGGGGGTATTTGTACTGTCCTGACATTTTAGGGCCTCAAGAAATGAGATAGGCCATCAGTGCATTAGGATTGATCAATTTGCAATAATGCGTAGCTTAGTTTGTAGACTCTATAACTTTCACACAAACCAATTATCATACACTTATCAGGATTTTTTTTTACCAAAGACATGTAGCAGAATACATTTTGGCCTAAATTTTTGCCGAAATTTGATTTGTTTGGATTTCTTTTAAAACAGAATGTAGAAAATGTTGTTTTTTTTCAAAATATTCGCTCTTTTTTCGCTTTTATCGCAAAAAATTGAAAATGAAATTGTGAACAAATACCACCAAAAGAAAGCTCTATTTGTGTGAACAAAATGATAAAAATTTCATTTGGGTACAGTGTAGCATGACTGAATAATTGTCATTCAAAGTGCGAGAGCACTGAAAGCTGAAAATTGGTCTGGGAAGGAAGGGGGTTTAAGTGCCCAGTATTGATGTGGTTAAAGGGTAACTTCACTTTTGTGGGGGAAAAAAATAGCAAATAAAGAAAAATAATATAGCGTGCACAATTGCGATACAAATCATATTGTAATTGATTGTTATTAAAAATTACCTTTCCTTTTTAATCTGAAGCCTCTGTAAATGTCTATATATGCATTGCAATATGGCTACATGGAGTTGTTCTGTACACAAAATGTGTACTAACCACTCCCCAGAAACATAATTTCCTGCTTGCGTGATTGGTTACAACCACTTTAAATACCTCTACCTTACAGAAGATAGCAAGGATACATCTGGACACTACAGTGATATAATGGCATTGGATCCTACACCTGATCTGAAGACCTGTAAACTGCCTATGGGAAGTAAATGAGAGCTCTGTATCAGGGCCGGTACAAGGGGTGGGCGGAGGGGGCGGGTGCCCTGGGCGGAGTGTGGGAGGGTTGTTAGCAGGCAGAAGAGTATCCCTCTGCTCCATGTTGCCGCTCCAGCCTGCATCAAAAGAGAGCGGAGGACGCGCCCTTCCTGATTGCTGAACTCCTCTTTGAGGCAGCAGTCACGCCCCTTTTTGAGCTCCTGTTAGTGTGGCTGACTGAGTCACAGTAAGAGCTCCACTACAGGTGGGCGGAGCAGGAAGAGATCAGTACACTGCAGTCCCGATTACTGCTTCCTGCTCACCATATACAGCAGCTCTCATTGGGGCAGAAAGATGATCTCAGATAAGAAATGTCAGACTGCATCTTCTACAAATGTGAGTCTCGACCTTCTCTGCCTTCCACTTTGTACTGTACTGTACTGTACTATGCTGTGCTTTAAACTGTAACTGTAAGCTGTGCTGTAACTTTCCTGATTAGGTTAGGAATATACTGGGACTTCTGAGGTGATACATAGATGTATTCCTCATACACATTGTTTTTAATAAGATATATTTATATATATATATATATACAGGGCTTTTTTTCAGCTGGAACTTGGTGGAACTCAGTTCCACCACCTCCAGCTCAGGCCCTCTGCTCCCTGCTCACCACTATCGCTCTGTGGAAGCCAAGCTGTCACCTGTAAAAGCCGGACTTCTGTATTTACAAGTGACAACTTGGCTCCTTCAGGTCTAATCTCCAGAGTGGTTCCCACTGAGTGCAGGATGGGGAGAAGGGAGATGCAGGTGCCCGGGGTGCGTGCAGAGCATGGTTGAGTTCCTGCACCTATTATCTGAGAAAAAAAAGCCCTGTATATATATATATATGTAGCGGGGTCCTTAATTTAAGGGGAGTGTTTGAGAGGTAGTTTTCTCAAACACCCTAATTTGTTTGGGTTTTTACAACCATTTTATCCACAGGGAGAGTATCGGTGTACAGTTCCTTGTGGCCTACAGGTGGTGCTGCCATAGTAGGCTAGGGTTGAACCACTGATACAGTGCTGTGCCTTGTGTGTCCTCTCTCAGCAGCCATACGGTGGGTGTGGGCTACCTGCTGGGCATGCAGGGAGGGGATATAAAAGGGGCAGACACTGCCTGTTGGGGGGTCATGGTTCGGTCATCGGGAGTCCTACTCCCAGGGAGTGTGTTCATGTCTGCCCTGGGCACCTTAGGCCCAGGGCGGGTGTTCCTGTTCCATCCTGGACACCTTTAGCTCAGGGTGAGGTACTATCATGCTGTTCCTGTCCGCTCTGGGTATGTAAGCCCAGGGAACGCAGTGGAGGCCTGGGGCCCAGCACCTTCGGCTGGGGTCCGCCAGGGATTGAGGAATATCAGGGTGCCACCTTGCGAGGGGACCCGTATCTAGGATGAGGAGGCCGGGAAGGAACTCTCCGAAAACCCAGTGCAGTGTCATGGTGACGCTAGGGTCCCGGTAACTCTCCGGAGGGATGTCTTCTCCTAAAAAAGGGCCATAGCTAAAGAAGGGGATCGGTTTCACCAGGTCTGTGGCAGAGACTGTGCGCCTAGTTGAACTTGTTTGAGAAGCTGAGCAAATATCTGTAACGTTTGTGCCTGGACCTTCTCCACACCTTGTACTGTTCTGTTTCTTGCTCCAACCTTTTTCCGATCAGAGACTGTGTTATTGGCTAAGAGAAAATAAACTTTGAGTTGGAGTTTCATCTGGTGTGGACATTCACTTTACTGGGAAGTCAAGGACTTGTCTCTACTTTAACATAGAGGTGAGAATCAGGCTCTGGAGGTTTTCATGTTCTGACCGTGGAAGGCCCAACAACAACACCGCTCAACCTCCTCACACAGAAGGGTACGGGCTATTCGTGCGGTGTGCCTCTCTCTTCCTGCGAGGAGCCAAAGTTAATGCAGGTAAAGAAAGGGGTCTGTGTGCTACACGTGGGGGCTCGTCCGGGATTTCGGCAGAAAAAGTGTTGGAAACCCCCCAGAGTTTGAAATTTATTTCCCTGTGATGTTCCGTGGAGGTCGGCCATATTGAGAGAAAAGTGTCTGCGCCACGAGGAGAACCCATGCTGCGTAGTTCATGGGCGTGTCTACAGAGAAAAGGCCCACGAACATTGCAGAGAGATGGGAGGAGCCATGCCATGTGAGGAGTTGCACGTGGTGGCTTCGGCGCCAAAGGGACAGTGCGACATGGATCGGCAAGCGGGTAACATGGCGTCTGATGCCTCATGGGTTCCGGCTACTTCTACCATGAATGTGACCTCGTTTTCTGCTTCTGTGACTGACACTGGGATTCGGCTGAAGCCTCTGGGTCGCTTCGCTCTTTATGTTTGCAAAGAGACGGAGGCCCTTGGAGTGGTTTGTCCCGGATTCCAGGGACTGGTGGTACATCTTAGGCCGTTTGGAAGATGTGAACGGTGCAAGGAATTCCTATTCGAGGTAGAGCAGCCTACTGAAAAACCTTGGGCCTTTCGTTTGAACTGCCTTACGGGCGCCACCACTTTGGAAGAAGAAGAAACCAGAGCTTCTGCGGCCACCCCTACGAGCACTGTCGGGACTTCGGAGGAAGTCGTAACTGTGAATGTTCCGGTGAATGAGAAACCGGAGTTGGAGAGACCGGAGGATGTTGCTTCAGTGGCCACTGGATCCTCGCTCCCGCCACCCAAGAGGAAGATTGGCTTCGTAAAGGCTTCCTGCGGCCATGGTGGAGCTACACCCCAGCGTTTGCTCGGATCGGATGCTTCCATTAGAAAAAGTTCCGGACGTCCTGCTTCAGCTACAAGCCGAGGTAAGCCGGGGAAAGGGGCCTTGGACAAGGTCCAAAGTGTCGGGGATACCAGGGCTATTGAACTTGTTCGAGTCGGTAACTCATCGTCTACCCGGAGTTACCTGCCGGCGGAGGAATGTGATACCTCCGACCTGGAGTCAGTCTCCGATGCGGGAGATGATGCGGCCATCGATGAGGTATTTGAAAATAAGGGTTGGGATAAGGTACCCCTGTCCTCGTCCCGTAGGAAAAGAGACTTACCCATGCTTACTGGGGATACTACACCCCAAGTGGAGGCCCCGGAGCCTGAGAAGGGATCTATCTTGGCTTCTGCCCTTCCACCCCTTGAGACATCTGCACCTGCTAGAGTGGTATTGAGAGTGTCATTGCGGGCTCCTGTGTCTGGCCCAGAGGCAGTGAAAGTGCCTCGACACCCGGATGCCATCGTTCTGCCAGGTGTGGGAGATCGAGCAACCATGCCACCATTGTCCCGGCTGCAGCGGTTGTTCAACCAGAGAGTGGCCAGTGAATTCGGGTGGGAATATCCGTACCTGCCCAAGGAACTTTTGTTTGAGGTGGAAGTTTATAGATGTCGGTGGTATGCGGACTTTGTCTGGACTCATTTGAAGGTACCCGAGACCCGTAGGTATTACTCTTGTTCCATCGCTGCTACTAAGCGGTTCAAAGACTGCAAAGAATCCTGGATGCTAGGTAGACACATACACGCGGACAGAGTGGTCATTTGCCGAAAAGATAAAGACAATGTCGAATACCACATAGACACCTTTGACAAACATTGGAAACCACTTGTGTTGCCAGATCCGCAGTACTACCTCTAGAGACTGGACTCTTTTTGTTTGCCTTGTGTTCATTCCGGAGTGTACTCTCCTGGAGCTTAAAAACTTTGCCCTCACCAAAAGAGGTAGTCTACTTTGCTACAAGCGGGAGCAGTTTTTTTTTCCTTTGCTCAAAGCAACTGAAAGACATTGACTTTTGGGGTAAAATAGGTCAGAGCAGGGCCAAATAAGAAGAAGGAAGATTTACCCCTCAGGAAAAGGAAAGTTTTTTTTGGGAACGGTTGTCTTGACGGTAGCACTTCCACTAGGTGGTGGTGTTGTATGTTTTTTTTGCACTACACAGTCTTGTAATGTGTTTACTTTTTAGAAGGAAGGGATTTTTCCCTAGGGGAAAGTCTTTTCATTCTAAATGTTCATAAGTTAGAGTGTAAATATGGGTTTCTGTGTATTTCCCTCTCTACAGGTGGACGCCGAGCAAGTCATTGAGAAAGGGTGGCTTAGCTATTGTAGTCAGGAGGGAAATATAAAAAAACAAAAACAAATGTGGTTTATTGTGTCATTGAGAATGTGATGTACACATATGTTTCTCTGCTCTTCTTTCATCTCTGCATTTAACTCCCTCTTCCCCATGTTTAGGTTCCAGCACAAACTAACAGTTTTCCAAATCGTTTTTTTTGTTTTTTTAGATAGTTTCTGGAGTAAGTCTATGTTGACTCAGGATTGAGAGGCATAGGTATGATCCAGACACTGGGGACCAGTGTCCATTAGTGGGGGGAGTATGTAGCGGGGTCCTCAATTTAAGGGGAGTGTTTGAGAGGTAGTTTGCTCAAACACCCTAATTTGTTAGGGTTTTTACAACCATTTTATCCACAGGGAGAGTATTGGTGTACAGTTCCCTGTGGCCTACAGGTGGCACTGCCATAGTAGGCTAGGGTTGAACCGCTGATACAGTGCTGTGCCTTGTGTGTCCCCTCTCAGCAGCCATACGGTGACTGTGGGCTACCTGCTGGGTATGCTGGGAGAGGATATAAAAGGGGCAGACGCTGCCTGTTGGGGGGTCGTGGTTCGGTCGTCAGGAGTCCTACTCCCAGGGAGTGTGTTCCTGTCTGCCTTGGGCACCTTAGGCCCAGGGCGGGTGTTCCTGTTCCATCCTGGGCACCTTTAGCTCAGGGTGCGGTACTATCATGCTGTTCCTGTCTGCTCTGGGTATGTAAGCACAGGGACCGCAGTGGAAGCCTGGGGCCCAGCACCTTCGGCTGGGGTCCGCCAGGGATCGAGGAATCTCAGGGTGCCGCCTTGCAAGGGGACCCATATCTAGGATGAGGAGGTCGGGAAGGAATTCTCTGAAGACCCAGTGCAGTGTCATGGTGACCGTAGTGTCCCGGTAACTCTCCGGAGGGATGTCTTCTCCTAAAAAAGGGCCATAGCTAAAGAAGGGGATCAGTTTCACCAGGTCTGTGGCAGAGACCAACTTCACAGTCTGTGGCAGAGACTGTGCGCCTAGTTGAACTTGTTTGAGAATCTGAGCAAATATCTGTAACATTTGTGCCTGGACCTCCTCCACATCTTGTACTGTTCTGTTTCTTGCTCCAACCTTTTTCCTATCAGAGACTGTGTTATTGGCTAAGAGAAAATAAACTCTGAGTTGGAGTTTCATCTGGTATGGACATTCACTTTACTGGGAAGTCAAGGACTTGTCTCTACTTTAACATATAGATGAGAATCAGGCTCTGGAGGTTTTCATGTTCTGACCATGGAAGACCCAACAACAACACCGCTCAACCTCCTCACACAGGAGGGTACGGGCTGTTAGTGCGGTGTGCCTCTCTCTTCCTGCAAGGAGCCAAAGTTAATGCAGGTAAAGAAAGGGGTCTGTGCGCTATATATATATATATATATATATATATATATATATATATATATATTGTGTAGCAGAGCGTCCCTGAAGGGAAGCCAAGTATTTGGGCTACACTGTTGGTCGTGGTGTCATAAAACCTCAGGTGAATAAAATAGAAGCCATCCAGGAGTGGCCACGTCCTGCAAACAAGAAGCAGGTCAGGGCCTTTCTTGGGATTGCGGGATATTATAGAAGGTTTATCCCAAATTTTGCAACTATAGCTGCCCCACTGACAGACCTTACGAAAGGGAAAGACTCTGTAATGGTGAAATGGTCCCCAGTAGCGGAGGAATCTTTCCAAGTCCTGAAGAAGGCTGTTTGTGCACAGCCAGTATTGTACTCCCCCCGATTTCTCCAAAGACTTTTTGTTTCAAACGGATGCGTCTGATGTTGGTATCGGGGCAGTACTATCACAGGTATACAATGGGGAAGAACACCCTGTGGTGTACCTAAGTAGAAAGCTCAATGACCATGAGAAAAAGTATTCAGTCATTGAAAAGGAATGTTTAGCCATAAAGTGGGCTGTGGACGCGCTCAGTTTCTACTTGTTAGGGCGCCAGTTCGAATTAATAACTGACCATGCTCCCCTGAAATGGATGGCCCAAAAGAAGGAGACTAGGTATGAGCCGAACACCTCTGAGTTCGGTTCGCACCAGAACCCGCGAACGGACCGAAAGTTTGCACGAACGTTAGAACCCTATTAAATACAATGGATGCGAACGTTCGAAATCTAAAGTGCTAATTATAACGACTAATATGCATGTTATTGTCCTAAAAAGGGTTTGGGAACCCGGGTTCTGCACCAGGGGACATGTATCAATGCAAAAAGAAGTTTTAAAAACGGCTGTTTTTCAGGAGCAGTCATTTTAATGATGCATAAAGTGAAAAAAAAAGTCAAATATTCCTTTAAATATCGTACCTGGGTGGTGTCTAAAGTATGCCTGTAAAGTGCCATGTGTTTCCCGTGTTTAGAACTGTCCCTGCACAAAATGACATTTCTAAATGGAAAAAAAGCCATTTAAAACTGCTTGCGGCTTTAATGTAATGTCTGGTCCCGGTAATATGGATGAAAATCTTTAAGAAAAATGGCATAGCTACCCCATCACCCCCCCTACCCCAGCCCATTACCAGCCCCTTTGGGTCTTGTATGGATATTAAGGGGAACCCTGCACACAAAATAAAAAAGGCCCTATATACTCTGAACAGCCGTATACAGGCCGTGGATACAAGACAGGGACTGTAGGTTTGTTCTTATGTAGAATCTGTTTGTAATTTTGAACAGGTACATTGTTTAAGTGTAGTGTAGCTCCAGACAAAAAATCTATTTTTAAGCTTTTTGGAAAACATAGGGAAGGGTTATCACCCCTGTAACATTTGTTTTGCTGTCTGTGCCCCTGTTCAGAACATTTCACCTCACTTTCCGTCCCAATGACAAATGTTTTTGAAAAGTGGGGTTTTTATTGAAACAAGGATTGGTGATAAAGCATCAGTAGAGAGGAGACACCTTTTTCCCATAATAACTCTTACAGGAGAGAATTTCCCTTCCTAGGGGTAGATTTCCTCTCACTTCCTGTTGTCTCCTTTCGTTTGCAAGTAGGAGTCGTTTGTAAGTTGGATGTTTGAAAGTAGGGGCCTGCCGTATATACTCTGCTGAAATTTGCCCCTTACATGTTGGTGTTGCCACAACACTGTAAGCCCTCACAGTTACTCTTGGTGGGCGCATGAATGGGCCCTGCTGTGAATTATTAGATCAAGAATTGTAATTGCATGCCCCTGTTAAACAGGGGCTGAAAAATTGGGCCTTTGGTGGTGGTGGTGTTGACACAGCACTGTAAGGCCTCACAGTTACTCTTGGTGGGCGCAGGAATGGGCCCTGCTGTGAATTATTAGATCAAGAATTGTAATTACATGCCCCTGTTAAACAGGGGCAGAAAAATTGGGCCTTAGGCACTGGTGCCACAACACTGCAACCCCTCACAGATACTGTACTTGGAGCACAGCAATGAGCCCTGTTGCAAAGTATTGCATCAAAAATTTTAATTACACGCCCCTGTTAAACAGGGGCTGAAAAATTGGACCTTAGGCACTGGTGCTGGTCCCACGACACTGCAACCTCTCCCAGATACTCTAGTTGGAGTGCAGGAATGAGCCCTGCTGCAAAGCATTGCATAAAAAACTGTAATTACATGCCCCTGTTAAACAGGGGCTGAAAAATTGGGCCTTAGGCACTGGTGCTGGTGCCACGACACTGCAACCTCTCCCAGATACTCTAGTTGGAGTGCAGGAATGAGCCCTGCTGCAAAGCATTGCATAAAAAATTGTAATTGCATGCCCCTGTTAAACAGGGGCTGAAAAATTGGACCTTAGGCACTGGTGCTGGAGCCACGACACTGCAACCTCTCCCAGATACTCTAGTTGGAGTGCAGGAATGAGCCCTGCTGCAAAGCATTGCATAAAAAATTGTAAGTACATGCCCCTGTTAAACAGGGGCTGAAAAATTGGGCCTTAGCCACTGGTGGCGTCACCCAGAAACAAAAATGTTCTTCCAAGCTATCATCATCAATCGGATCATTGAGGAGGAGGAGGATAGTCAGTCAACATAACATGACAGTCACTCAGCATCAGCATCAGTCTTGAAGGGATGTGACATTTGAAAATAAATTAGTCTGTTATATCAGCTTCAGGTGTTTGGTAGCTGGTGGTGATCCAAGACTGGTTCATCTTTATGAAGGTCAGTCGATCAACCGAGTCGGTGGACAGGCGCACCCTGTGATCCGTGACAAATCCTCCAGCAGCACTGAATGTGCGTTCTGAAAGAACGCTGGATGCAGGACAGGCCAGTAGCTCAATTGCATACTGTGCAAGCTCTGGAAAGTGATCCATCCTCAAGACCCAGTAAGCCAGAGGATTTTCAGTGGGGAAGGTGTCCAAGTCTGACCTTGCCCTTAGGTATTCCTGCACCATGTATATCAGACGCTGGCGATGGTTGCTGGAACCGATCATACCTTGGGGCTGCGGTCTAAAGAATTGTCTGAACGCATCGGTCAGACGGCCACCTTTCCCACCGCTCCTTCTTTGACTGACCGAAGCCTCAGCAACTCGTTGTCCAGGACCAGGAGTTTGTAACCTCCCAGTCTCTGGGAACGCATTGCACAGACCTTTCTGCAAGGCCTCCCGGAGTTGTCTCATCCTCTGCTCCCTCTGCGACAGTAAGATAAGGTCCGCAACCTTACCCTTGTACTGTGGATCAAGGAGAGTGGCCAGCCAGTAATGGTCCCTTTCCTTGATCCGAAGAATACGAGGATCCTTTCCCGCAGACTTTGCAGGATCAGGGAGGCCATGCAGCGTAGGTTAGCTGAGGCATTCGGTCCGGAGTCCTCTGGGTCACTAAGGATGACATGATCCGCAGCCACCTCCTCCCAGCCACGTACAAGTCCACGGGTTTCTTGGGCCTGTAAATCATCCCTAAAAGACTGCTGCTGATGATGCTGAGTGCCAGGTTCCACCTCCATGCTGACACAATCCTCCTCCTCCTCCTCCTCCTCCTCTTCCTGTGCAATGGGTGGGACAGAAGGAACACTGTCTGGGTAAAGGGGGCCTTGAGAGGCAAGGAAGTCCTCCTCTTCCTGCCTCTGTTCTGCCTCAAGTGCCCTGTCCATTATTCCACGCAGCGTATGTTCCAACAGGTGGACAAGAGGTACAGTGTCACTGATGCATGCACTGTCACTGCTCACCATCCTCGTGGCCTCCTCAAATGGTGCCAGGACAGTGCATGCATCCCTGATCATGCCCCACTGGCGTGGTGAAAAAAACCAAGCTCCCCTGACCCTGTCTTGGTGCCGTAGTCGCACAGGTACTCATTGATGGCCCTCTGCTGCGTGTGCAGCCGCTGCAGCATGGCCAACGTTGAGTTCCACCTGGTGGGCATGTCACATATAAGGCGGTTCTTGGGCAGGTTCAACTCCTTTTGCAGCTCAGCCAGGCGAGCACTGGCATTATAAGATCTGCGGAAATGCACACAGACTTTCCTGGCCTGCCTCAGGACATCCTGTAAGCCTGGGTACCTGCCCAAGAACCGCTGTACCACCAGGTTAAGGACATGAGCCACACAGGGCACATGGGTCAGTTGTCCCTGTCGGAGGGCGGAGAGGAGGTTGGTGCCATTGTCACAAACCACCATTCCTGGCTTAAGCTGGTGTGGCGTCAACCACCTCTCGGCCTGCCCCTGCAGAACAGACAGAACCTCTGCCCCAGTGTGGCTCCTGTCCCCCAAACACACCAGCACAAGCACAGCATGGCATCTTTTTGCCTGCGTACTTGCGTAGCCCCTTGAACGCCTATGGAGCACCGCTGGTTCCGAGGACAAAGCACAGGAAGAGGCCATGGAGGAAGAAGAAGAGGAGGGGGTGGAGGAGAGAGGTGTGTCACAACCAGTAGTAGCATTTTGGAGGCGTGGCGGCGGAACAACCTCCAACACTACTGCACCTTGTCCTGCATCCTTTCCAGCTGCCAAAAGAGTAACCCAATGGGCCGTGAAAGAAAGGTAACGTCCCTGTCCATGCCTGCTGGACCATGAGTCAGCGGTAATATGCACCTTACTGCTGACCGTCCTGTCCAGCGAGGCCAAGACATTGCCTTCCACATGCCGGTAGAGAGCCTTCCGTGAGAAAAAGTGGCGTTTGGGAACCTGCCACTGAGGAACCGCACATTGCACAAACTCACGGAAGGGGGCAGAGTCTACCAACTGAAAAGGCAGCAGTTGAAGCGCTAGCAATTTAGCCAAGCTAGCATTCAACCACTGGGCATGTGGATGGCTTTGAGTGAACTTCTTTCGACGGTCCAGCAGCTGGGGCAGGGAAATTTGCCTGCTACAATCGGACGTCGGTGTACTGCTAGCAGAGTGCCCGCAAGTAGTTGGCTGTGACACACCTAATTCTACACCTTCATTCCTCTCAGTGCAGGTTTCAGAGAGGACTGAAGGTATAGTGGGGTTGGAGATCCCAGCTGATGCGGTGCAAAGAGAGGTCCACTTTGTTCTTTGGTGTGGGTCTTTAAGGTAGGCTTGCCAACGAGCTGCATGGCAGGTCAACATATGTCTGGTCAAGCATGTGGTGCCCAAGCGGCTGATGTTTTGGCCACGCGATATACGCTTGAGACATATGTTGCAAATAGCAGCTGTGCGATCTGATGCACTCGACTCAAAAAAGGCCCACACCAAAGAACTTTTTGAATAACGGGCAGAGGCAGCGCCCTGCACAGGCAAAGCTCTGTGGTGTGATTCAGTCGGTGTGCTGCCCTTATGCTGGCCCCCCGAGGGAATCCTGCCTCGTTGGAGATGTGCCTCCTCCTCGTCCTCCTCCTCCTCCTCCTCTCTCCTATTAGCCACCCACGTGGAGTCAGTGACCTCATCATCCCCTCCCTCCTCATCACTGGAGCCAATCTGGCAGTATGCTGCAGCTGCTGGAACATGACTGCCAGATTGGTGTCGTTCTTGAGCATCCCCTCTCTCTGCTCTCACGCTACTGCCTTCCTCTAGCTGGGTATCATCATCAGACCCTTCGAAACGCTGGGCATCCTCCTGGAGCATGTAACCAACACTGTGCTCAAACAGTTCGAAGGACTCCTCAGGAGGACATGGTGGGTCTAGGGAAGGAGTGACTGATGATGACATTGATACCAGGGAAGAGGACACTTTGGCAGCTGCTTTGCCAGTACCCTGAGCCTGGGTGAGAGAGGATGAGGAGGATGAGGAGGGCTTGGTCATCCACTCTACCAAGTCTTTGGCATGATGCGGCTCAACACGTCCAGCTGCCAAAAAGAAGGACAAGCGTGTCCCATGGCCATGTGCTGATGACAATGCACCGCGTCCATGACCAGCACTGTTGCCCCCAGACACAGAGCCTGCTTGCCCTCTTTTATTGGCTCGTGACTGTCTGCCTCTCATTGTTGGCCTTCCAGACATAGCAATGGCCTGCAGGGAGATGGGAAAACCAGCAATAAGGGCTAGCTTCAGGTGTTTATTTTGCAGGAAGCACACTCCGCCCGCTGTAAGTGCTTCAAATTCCTGTTAGTGCAACACAAAAGAAAAAAAGCTCCAGCAATAAGGGCTAGCTTCAGGTGTATAATGTGCAGGAGGCACACTCCGCCCGCTGTAAGTGCTGCAAATGCCTGTTAGTGTAACACACCAGGAAAACACAGCAATGCGGGCTAGCTTCAGGTGTATATTTAGCAGGAAGCACACTCCACCCGCTGTAAGTGCTGCAAATGCCTGTTAGTTTAACACACCAGGAAAACACAGCAATACGGGCTAGCTTCAGGTGTATAATGTGCAGGAGGCACACTCCGCCCGTTGTAAGTGCTGCAAATGCCTGTTAGTGTAACCCACCAGGAAAACACAGCAATACGGGCTAGCTTCAGGTGTATAATGTGCAGGAGGCACACTCCGCCTGCTGTAAGTGCTGCAAATGCCTGTTAGTGTAAAACACCAGGAAAACACAGCAATACGGGCTAGCTTCAGGTGTATATTTAGCAGGAAGCACACTCCGCCCGCTGTAAGTGCTGCAAATGCCTGTTAGTGTAACACACCAGGAAAACACAGCAATACGGGCTAGCTTCAGGTGTATAATGTCCAGGAGGCACACTCCGCCCGCTGTAAGTGCTGCAAATGCCTGTTAGTGTAACACACCAGGAAAACACAGCAATACGGGCTAGCTTCAGGTGTATAATGTGCAAGAAGCACACTCCGCCCGCTGTAAGTGCTGCAAATGCCTGTTAGTGTAACACACGAGGAAAACACAGCAATACGGGCTAGCTTCAGGTGTATATTTAGCAGGAAGCACACTCCGCCCGCTGTAAGTGCTGCAAATGCCTGTTAGTGTAACACACCAGGAAAACACAGCAATACGGGCTAACTTCAGGTGTATAATGTGCAGGAGGCACACTCCGCCCGCTGTAAGTGCTGCAAATGCCTGTTAGTGTAACACACCAGGAAAACACAGCAATACGGGCTAGCTTCAGGTGTATATTTAGCAGGAAGCACACTCCGCCGGCTGTAAGTGCTGCAAATGCCTGTTAGTGTAACACACCAGGAAAACACAGCAATACGGGCTAGCTTCAGGTGTATATTTAGCAGGAAGCACACTCCGCCGGCTGTAAGTGCTGCAAATGCCTGTTAGTGTAACACACCATAAAAACACAGCAATACGGGCTAGCTTCAGGTGTATATTTAGCAGGAAGCACACTCCACCCGCTGTAAGTGCTGCAAATGCCTGTTAGTGTAACACACCAGGAAAACACAGCAATACGGGCTAGCTTCAGGTGTATATTTAGCAGGAAGCACACTCCGCCCGCTATAGGTGCTGCAAATGCCTGTTAGTGTAACACACCAGGAAAACACAGCAATAAGGGCTAGCTTCAGGTGTATACCGTGCAGGAGGCTTAGCAACAATGACACTGACACTGTCCCCTGCCTATCCTTCTCTCTCCCTGCACACAAGGTTTAGCAAAGAATATGACACTGACACTGTCCCCTGCCTATCCTTCTCTCTCCCTGCACACAAGGTTTAGCAAAGAATATGACACTGACACTCTCCCTGCCTATCCTTCTCTCGCCCTACACACAAGAATAGCACAAAGAATAGCACAATGACACTGTCCCTGCCTATTCTTCTCTTTCCCTGCGCCGGAACACACTACACAAGGCCACCGCGCTGGCGGCCTTTTATAGTGTGGGGCGTGTGCTAAACCCCCTGAGCTATAATTGGCCACAGGCAACCTGCCTGTGGCCAATTATGGCTCTCCTAGCTGCCAGCGCTGTGATTGGCCAAGCATGCAGGGTCACAGTGCATGCTTGGCCAATCACAGCGCCGGGATTGCACTGCAATGGCGCAGTGTATTGTGGGCCGTTCGCGTCACTCGAATTTGGCGCAAACGACCCAAATAGTTTGATCGTCGTCGAACGATCGAACAGCCGATGTTCGAGTCGAACGTATGTTCGACTCGAACACCGAGCTCATCCCTAAAGGAGACTAATAGACAGGTTAACTTGTGGTTTTTGGCTCTACAGGATTATTCCTTTTCTGTAAAACACATGCCAGGTGTTGAGATGGGGAATGTAGATGCCCTGTCCCGTGTTCACTCCTGTTGGGCCACAGGTGTTCCAACCTTGGGGTTGAAACAAGGGGGGAGGATGTGTAGCAGAGCGTCCCTGAGAGAGACAGGAAAAGTCCTTTTTGGGGTTTATACATCTCCCAGGCTCCTCTCTTATACGTTTAGGGATCTCTGATCCAGTATCCAGTCCATGTGTTGGTCCTCTCTCCCAGGTCAATTAAAAGCTCACCTGAGCAGACAGCCTTTGCTCTGCCTGGGAAACACAGACAACGCTGGTCTGTGAGAGCAAGAAGGTTGGTGAAAACTGGTAATCAGTTGATGTGGAAGCTGTCAAGCGGTAGGCTTGTTCAGCATGGTAGTGAGGGCCTGTATATACCGTATAGTTAGAGCCAAGACACGGCTAGGGTTTTGTTTAGCTATTTTTTTGTTCTGTTTGCTTTTCTGCACACTGTACAGCACCTGTCAATAGACTTTGTATATAGCACCAATAAACAACACTGTTTTTTCACTTATCCCATGGACTTGGTAATCTGAACATGAGCATTAATGAATGTGATTGCATAATGGAGCCAACTCCAGGAAAGTAAACAAAAGTCTATCCTTTCAGTGTATGTGTTTGGGGGAGGGGGAGAAACAGAGGTATGGGCACAGAGCTTTAGGCTGGATTCACATCATTGCATGTTTTGAGCTTTTTGCATTTTTCAGATTTGCACTACAGAACATGTTCCATAGGAAACCATGTTAAATGGACTGTAGTGCAAATCTGCAAAATGCAAAAAGCACTAAAACTGCATAGGTGTGAATCCAGCCTTAGGCAGTCTGTCCAGGAGCCTTATACTGCACCCATGATCTACTTCTACTGATCACAAGTGCAACACTTTGCAGGTTCTCGTTTAAAAAAATAATAAATGCACATTTTTTACTGGCAAAAATATGTGTATTTTTTAAAATGTATTATTAAAGGTGAACCTAGCCTTCAAGTATTTATACCTTAATCCTCTGCCTCTGGACTAAATGAGCATTTAACCCATACAGTATGGGGGCCCTACTGCAAGGGTGGATTTATTTTTGTTTTCCTGGGACTTAAACCTTTATTATGTACCAGAATGTCACTTGGGTCAGGCAGGAACAAATGGGTGGCTATATATGTGAGTGTTTGTATGGTTGGGTTGTGGGGATGAGGCCCTTGTCCTCATCAACATGGGGACAGCCTCCCCATGTTGAGGGCATGTGGCCTGGTACGGTTCAGGAGGGGGGCGCTCTCTTGTCCCCCCTCTTTTCCTGCGGCCTGCCAGGTTGCGTGCTCGGATAAGGGTCTGGTATGGATTTTTGGGTGGACCCACTCCATTTTTTTTTTATTTGGTGCGGGGTTCCCCTTAATATACATACCAAACCTGAAGGGCCTGATATGGAATCTGGGGGGACCCCCCAGGTTTTTTTTTTTTTTTTGTGTGCCGTTTTTTTCAATGACTTTGATCTGTATTGCTGGGGACCCGACAATTCATTATAGCCGCGAGTGGCTTTAAATTACTTTTTTTCCTTCAGAAATTACATTTTGTGCAGGGACAATTCTAAACATGGGAAACATGCGCTACTTTACAGACATACTTTAGACACCCCCCAGCTCCGAAATTTAAAGGAATATTGCACTTTTATTGTTTCTCTTTAAGCATTATTAAAATCACTGCTCCCGAAAAAACGCCCGTTTTTAAAACTGTTTTTTGCATTGATACATGTCCCCTGGGGCAGGACCCAGGTCCCCAAACACTTTTTATGACAATAACTTGCATATTAACCTTTAAAATTAGTACTTTTGATTTCTTCCATAGACTTTTAATGGTGTTCCGCGGCTTTTCGAATTTGCCGCGAACACCCCAAATTGCCGAACGGGCGAACAGCCAATGTTCGAGTCGAACTCATGTTCGACACGAACATAAAGCTCAACCCTACTCAAAAGTAATAATAAAAATTGTTCACAAGGATAAACAAACATAAACATCGAAAAATTATGAAGTAATCATTTATTTACCAAACATAACCATAAACATCCTAGCCAATATTGTACAATTGTTGCAACTAACTATGTACCAAACATAACTGGGGACATCTTTAACCGATCTACTGAAAACCTAAAATTCTAAGCAATGTGCTTGCATTGCAAAGAAAAGAAAGGTGGAAAAATAACCTAATAAGGTCCCAGGGAGTTTCTGAGGCTTCTAAAGAAGTGGTTACATAACACAAACTAGGTAAAGCTATCCTGTGGAAGCCCAATGGATTCCCATAGGACCCTATTAGTTTATCTTTCTACTTTGTTTTGTAATACCAGTACTTATTGCTTTTATGTTAGTATTATAGGTTTGCAGTATATTGGTTAACCCCTTCATGAATGACGTGTAATATATTTCTCTCACACACCGTCCTAGAATAAAAGCATGTTTTAAAGTGCAAAGTGATTTATTCTTGTATAATCAAATAGAAAAGCAACATTTCAATACCAAGCAGGGACCCTTCCTTAGGAATGTTCATGGCGGAAGGTAAAACAAATCTGAATGACTGAAATCAGTTTTGAAACATAGGCATTTACCAGTAAAATTACATATAATCACATCCACTCATTGTATCCAGGTAAGTTACACCTTGCTTTTTTTCAGGATAAACTTGGTCTTCATTTTGTGGTAAATAGATAGCTCCTGATATTACTTTGAAACAAAAACTGGTACAATTTTTTATTTTATTTAGCTACATGTTTCTTGTCATTATCATGAGCCACCAAAGAACTACCCCAAACAAATTTGTCTACTCCTGACAGTTGCAATGATACCACATATGTGCATGTTATTTGTTGTTTGCACTTGTAGTAAGGCCCAGAAACTATAGTCCACATTTTGCATTTCTTTTCCTCCTACCTAAAACACACTGACATTAACTGATACTAAATAAAAGGTTTTTTTTTTTTCGATTACCTAAAATGGACTTATTGTGACCCTAATCCAGAATCTGAAACTGGTCAATCCTTGATCTAGCTGTTTGTCAAGACCTGGACTTGAACCTGGGACCTCAGCTGCCTCTGGCAATGAATCTTATCACTGAGCTATCTGAGATGCCGGACAGTGCCTTGTCAGATCCTTTAGACAACCATGCCTTGTACCTTGATTTCAGCTGAACCGTGAACTCTTTGCTCCTCCCACGAACTTCCTGATATAAGCCATGTCTCTGCACTTCCTCCTTGCCAGAATATTGTGCTATCTCCAGTCTGTATCTCACTCCTGTCTTCCCTGCTGCCGTCCATATTTGCTACTGCTCGTTATCGACCCTTGGCTTGTTCCTCGACTGCGCTTCTGCCTGATCCCAACCTGCAACTACTCAATACCGACCTTTTGGCTTGTTTACTGACCACACTTCTGTTTTATCCTTACCTGCTCATCTGCTACTGAACCCCAGCTTGCTCACCTCCTGGTGGGGCGATCCTGAGGACCGGGACCTGGTACTAACATGCAGCAAAATCCATCTCCAACATCAGAAGCTCTGGTGAACACCGGTTAGTACTTAGACCCCGCACCTCAGATGAGCCTGTGTCATCTGCTAGGGTGACTGCCTGAGTATCTATCTTGCTGGTCAGTGGTAGTCCTGCAAACGCTATATCAATTGGTCTTCGAGCCTGACCCCTGATCGCGACAGAATATTCTGGCCCAAAACATGGAGACCACTATAGCAAATGCTGTGGCTCCGTTCAGGCAGCACATTTCAGAATTGCAGGAGTTCGGTGTCACTTACCAAGAAAAATTTGCCGAACTGGAAGGTGTGGTGAAGGAGCAACACAAAGAAATCCGTGCTCTGACAAAACAATTGCTGGACCTACATTCCCGAGATGATACTAACGCACATATGCCTCACCCACCCAAGTTTAATGGAGACCGCCACCATTACAGAGGTTTTCTTAACCAGTGTTGCATCTATTTCCAAATGCGACCACTGCATTCATTTCAAGACAGAAGGTAATGTTTGTTATCAACCTCCTGACCGGGGAAGCTCTAGCCTGGGCCTCCCCTTATATTGAACAAGACAATGCCATGCTGAATAATTTCCAGACTTTCGAGGATGCAATGAATCAAGTTTTTGATGATCCCAACCGCTGCGCTACGGCTGAAGCAAAGTTGCATTGTTTAAGGCAGGGTTAACGCTCTGTTGCTGAGTACACAGCTGAATTCAGTTGTTGGATGGCAGATACCACTTGGAACCCAGCAGCGCAAAAAAGTAAGTTCTGCCAAGGGCTTTCTGAACAGGTAAAAGATGAGCTTGCCAGCGTAGAGACTTCTAATGATCTTGAAGCCTTCATCCAACTATGTATCCGAGTTGATCAGAGGCTTAGAGAAAGGAGGAAGGAGAGGCTGGGAATGTTTAGAAGTAATGGTGGCATGCGTTTCTCTGCTAGTCAATTTGTTCAGAAGGATCCAAGAGTTTCTCCAGATTCTGACACAGCTGAACCTATGCAGGTTGATGCAATTAAGAGATCCATTTCTTTTCAGGAGAAAGAAAGAAGACGAGAGAACCTCTGTCTATATTGCGGGGACTCTGGGCATTACGCAGGTAACTGTCCTAACAAAGTTAGAAGAACAATTGCGGCGACTGATGTGATCCTGCCTGAACAAATAAACTCTATTACCCAGTCTACCTCCCCATTGATTCTCAAAGAAAATAAAGTAAATTCTCCACTGTCTCATTTTGTCATCACTGTTAAGCTTATTTCTGAGGGCCGTGAAATCCCCTGCTCTGCTATGCTGGACTCTAGGGCTGGAGGAAACTTTATGGACATAGAGTTTGCCCACCGCAATAACATTCAAGCCAGAAATACATCTGCTCCTATTGAGATGGAGACGGTTGATGGTTCACCCTTATCCTCAGGACCTGTTACACATCGTGTGACCATCAGCTTTCAGTTGATCACATCACCCAAATTTCCCATCATTTTGGGCATTCCTTGGCTCTCCACTCACAAAATCTCTCTATCAACTGGGGAGCATGGACCATAGATTTCACAACCTCCCACTGCAAGGAACACTGTAGGGAATCTTACCAAACAAGTTCTCCGCTGGTCAAGGAATTGCAACTGGTGTGGTACCTACCCAGTCATATGACAACTTGCCTCCCCAATACCATGTGTTCCGGGAAGTCTGTAAAAAAAATGCAGATCAATTACCTCCTCACCGCCCATACGATTGCCCCATTGAGCTGCTCCCAGATGCTGAAATACCTTTCGGCCGCCTTTTTAATCTGTCAGACCCTGAATTAAAAGTGCTCAGGGAATGGCTTGATGAAAATTTAGAGAATGGTTTTATTAGACACTCAACATCTCCTGCAGGAGCAGCCCTATTCTTTGTTGAAAAGAAAGACTCCACCTTGCGTCCATGCATTGATTACAGGCGTATCCCGTATCCCGTGACCACGTCCCTCTAGTGATGAAACGTTGGGAGGCACAACGTTCTGACGTCACCGCGTTGCACGATAGACCCGGAAGATACGGGCTGCTTATCGAGGAGCCGGCCGGCTTGATTGTTTTTTCTTCACGCCTATTTTAAACATTTTAATTGTAAGTGTGTATTAATTTAAACAATAAATTCCTTTAAAGGGTTTAATGCTATGTTAGTTTATTTCCATTCCATGTGGTGATACCCCGGATGTCCTATGCTGGTTGACACTCACATTCCTGGGAGCTGAGGTTTACTGCAATATTCTAAGAACCCCAGGCTGGGTTATTAGCCTATGCGAATCTTGATATAGAGATCACATCCATCTGGTAAGCGGCAGTGTATACCTAGGTGGAGGTGCTTTTTCTATCATCACTTCTTTCTGAGAGTTGTGGATTTTCCTATATGAAAATTATATATTTTTCTCTTTGTTATTCAAGGCATTAGGATTGACTGTTTTGTGTGAACATGGACAATTTCACATTTTTTTTAAATTAAATTTTCTTTTTTGGTTTTTACTATCAATTTGTATGTCATTTATCACTTTTCATATATTCTCTTCTGACCATATGGTCTTGGAGTTATTTACTGTTACCTGTTTATTTATTCATTTTCACAGTCACATGTAATAGGTTACACTGACACATTTATGAGATACGTGGCACTGTCTATTTTGATCATTTTCACTATCACAGGTTGATGTATGGCAGTTCATGCCATATGAGTTTATGTATAGCGCAGCTTTTTCTTTGTACCATTGATTACAGGCACATGGTAAAAAAATAAGGTCACTATTAAAAACTAGGGATGAGCTTCGAGTTCGAGTCGAACTCATGTTCGAATCGAACATTGCCTGTTCGCCTGTTTGCCGAACAGCGAACAATTTGGGGTGTTCGCGGCAAATTCGAAAAGCCGCGGAACACCCTGTAAAAATCTATGGGAGAAATCTAAAGTGCTAATTTTTAAGGCTTATATGCAAGTTATTGTCATAAAAAGTGTTTGAGGACCCGGGTCCTGCCCCAGGGGACATGTATCAATGCAAAAAAAAGTTTTAAAAACGGCCATTTTTTCGGCAGCAGTGATTTTAATAATGCTTAAAGTGAAACAATAAAAGTGAAAAAAGTGAAAAAAGTAATTTAAAAGCACTCGCGGCTGTAATGAATTGTTGGCTCCCGGCAATACAGAGAAAAGTCATTGAAAGTCATTGATTTAAAAAAAAAATGCGTGGGGGTCCCCCAAATTCAATTACCAGGCCCTTCAGGTCTGGTATGGATTTTAAGGGGAACTCCACCCCAAATTAAAAAAAAAATGGTGTGGAGTTCCCCCAAAAATCCATACCAGACCCTTTATCCGAGCACGCAACCTGGCAGGCCGCAGGAAAAGAGGGGGGACGAGAGAGCACCCCCCCTCCTAAACCGTACCAGGCCACATGCCCTGAACATGGGGAGGATGCTTTGGGGGTCTGTGACCCCTCAAAGCACCATGTCCCCATGTTGATGGGGACAAGGGTCTCATCCCCACAACCCTTGCCCGGTGATTGTGGGGGTCTGCGGGGGGCTTATCGGAATCTGGAAGACCCCTTTAACAAAGGGGACCCCCAGATCCCGCCCCCCCTATGTGAATTGGTAAGAGGATCATTGTACCCCTACCATTTCACAAAGAAAGTGTAAAAAATAGTAAAAAAAACACACAGACACCGTTGGGATAAGACCTTTATTAAAAAAAATAAAATAAAAATAAAATAAAGATTCCAGTGGTGGTAATCCACTCTCCCGTCTCCACTCCAACGCTGTCGGTGTCCTGCGATGGATGCTCTCCTCTCCGGGGTCCATCGGTGGATAATCTCCTCTCCATCCAGTTCCAGGCTCCAGCGATGAGATGTCCAGCGCAGCGCATCCTGTCTCCACCGGAGACACGCCGGGAATATTGCCGCCGCAACCTGACAGGTCTTATGTAGCTGAGGACGGGGCCACCCGTCACGTGACCCCATCCCCCTCTGACGCAATGGGAAACCCGGGCTTTCCCAGTGACGTGCAGGTGACCCCGCCCCCTTCTGATGTAATGCAGGTTTTCGTTGCATCAGAGGAGGGCGGGGTCACCCGAACCGTTATCCACTCCCCTTGATCTCGAAAATGTTGGAAAGACTTCGTTCTGCCAAAGTGTTTACAGAACTTGACCTACAGGGGGGAATATAACCTGGTCCATTGTCATCCAGGAGACAAATGGAAAACCACCTTTAGAACCAGATATGGACATTTTGAGGCCTTGGTCATGCCTTTTGGTTTCTGCAATGTCCCTGCAACCTTTCAACACTTCATAAACTACGTTTTTCGAGATCTGTTGGACAAAGTTGTCATTGGTTATCTGGATGACATCCTTATCTTTTCCAATAACCTGGAAGAGCACCGCAAGCATGTTTGCACTGTCTTTGAAAGATTACGGCAGAATCGACTTTAAATCAAACTGGAGAAATGTGAGTTTGAACAAGCCCAGATTCAGTTCTTGGGGTATATTATTTCTCCAGATGGAGTGAGCATGGATCCCGAGAAGATTAAATCAGTGGTAGATTGGCCTGCCCCCGGAAACATTAAGGAAATCCAACGATTTGTCGGGTTTGCCATTTTTTACAGAAAATTCATAAGGAACTTCTCTAAGGTGATAGCTCCAATTACCCAGATAACAAAGAAAGGGGTGCCCTTTGTGTGGTCATCTGAGGCACAGGCTGCTTTTGGAAAGTTAAAAACTATTTTTACTTCTGCACCACTATTGGTACATTTCAATCCTGAATTACCTTTTATAGTGGAAGTGGATGCCGTGGGAGCTATTCTCTCTCAATGACGTGGTGAAAAGATGCAGCTTCATCCTTGTGCTTACTTCTCTCGTTTAATGTCTTCAGCTGAAAGAAATTATGATATTGGGAATAAGGAGTTACTGGCAATTAAGGAAGCATTTTCTGAATGGAAGCATTTGCTGGAAGGCTCTAAGCTCCTGTGACCCTTCTCACAGATCATAAGAATCTGGAATTAATTTGTTCTGCCAGGAGATTGTCTTCTAGACAAGCACGTTGGTCAATGTTCTTTTGCAGGTTCAATTTTATTATCTCATATCGTCCTGGGTCAAGGAATGGTAAGGCTGATGCCTTATCACGAATGTTGTCTGGGCCTCTTCAGGAAGACAACTCTGAATACACAGTCCTGCCTCAAAATAACTTTTTAGGTGCCACAAATTCTGAAGCATTCTTGAGTTTCCCCGAGGAAGGGTACGAGAATGACCCACTCCTCAAAAATCCTCCTATGTACATAATCCTTGAGATTAAAAATGGCTTCTGATCTCAAGCACATTGCCTCTAGGTACCTGAAGTTGCTCGGGTTGAAGTCCTCAAGTTGGTTCATGGCTCCAAACTTGCTGGACATTTTGGAGTTTCTAAAATGGAGGAACTTTTATCACGTTCCTTTTGGTGGCCTGGGTACAAAGGAGATGTCAAAGGTTATGTAGCTTTGTGCCTGGTCTGTGCTCGCAATAAGACACCCCAAGCTTCTCCTTTGGGATTGCTCCAGCCACTCCCTGTCCCATCAAGACCATGGGGATCAATTTCTATGGACTTTGTGGTCAATTTACCCACCTCTAAATAAATGACCACTATCTTGGTTGTTATTGACCGCTTCACTAAGATGGCTCACTGCAGAGTTGATGGTTCAAGAAGTATATAGACTACATGGAATTCCATAAGATGTAGTTTCTGACAGAGGAGTACAGTTCACTTCAAAATTTTGGAAAAGCTTTTGCTCAGCTCTAGGAGTAACAACTAATCTGTCTTCTGCTTTTCAGTCTAATGGTCAGACTGAGAGGACGAATCAAACCTTAGAGCAGTACCTTCAATGTTTTGTTAGTTATCTTCAGGATGATTGGGTGGACTATCTTCCTACAGCAGAGTTTGCTTATAACTAGGGTTGAGCGACCCCGAACTGTAAAGTTCGGGTTCGTACCGGACTTTTGTGTTTTTGGTACCCAGACCCGAACCCGAATTTACTGTATGTTCGGGTTCGAGTTCAGTGTTCGGCAATGTAATGGCGCATTTTAAAAAGCTGCAGGGCAGCCAATAAACATTCGTTTAACTTGTGTGCCCTTAGAAGCCATCACAGCCATGCATACTAATGGCATGGATGTGATTGGCCAGACCCAGCCTCTATATAAGCTAGAGGCACATAGCACAGCACGTCACTCTGCTTTAGATAGTGTAGGGAAAGGGTGCTGCTGCTGCTTTGAGGGAGATAATTAGATAGGAGTCCTGATTCAGAAATCAAATTACTCAGCGATCTACCTTGATTTTGTTGTGCGGGTGCAGTGCACAATCTTTTTACCCTGCCCTGAGCCTAGTGCCAGAGAAAAGATAACTTTTATCCATCTGTTAGTTAGGTTGGCGTCGGCGGGAATTTTATGCAAGCTCAGTGCACCAGCACTGCATATGTTACTGTGAGATACACCCTTTAGATACTGTTGGTCTATTCTGCTATTCTAAAAACACCCATTTAGGGCAAAAAATATATATTTTGCTGCATTTCCTGCATATCTGTATTTAGTGAGATACACACTTTAGATATGTTGTTTTATTCTGCTATTCCCCCCAAAAAAAATTTGGGACAAAAAAATAATTTTTGGCAACGTTTTCTGCATATCTGTACGTGTGAGATACACACTTTAGATACTGTTCTCCTATTCTGCTATTCAAAAAAATGATAATTTAGGGCAAAAAACATTTTTTTGGTGCGTTTTCTGCATATCTGTACGTATGAGATACACCCTGTTGCTCTATTCTGCTATTCTAAAAACACCCATTTAGGGCAAAAAAAAATATTTTGCAGTGTTTCCTGCATATTTGTACGTGTGAGATACACACTTTAGATACTGTTGTTTTGATCTGCTATTCAAAAAAAATGCAGTGGCGGCTGGGCCTGAGGCGGATAGCAGTTTGGCGCATGTCCTTCCACCACCGAGGATTGCAGGACGCTTCAGTTTGCCTCCTGTCGCTAACTCCTCCTCAGGGATGAGCCGAACACCCCCCTGTTTGGTTCGCACCAGAACCTGCGAACAGACAGAATGTTCGTGTGAACTTTAGAACCCTATTAAATACAATGGACTCGAACGTTCGAAATCTAAAGTGCTAATTATAAAGGCTAATATGCAATTTATTGTCCTAAAAAGTGTTTGGGGACCCGGGTCCTGCCCCAGGGGACATGTATCAATGCAAAAAAAGGTTTAAAAAATAGACGTTTTTACGGGAGCGGTGATTTTAATAATGCTTAAAATGAAAAAATAAAAGTGAAATATTCCTTTAAATTTCGTATTTGGGGGGTGTGTATGATATGCATGTAAAGTTGCGCATGTTTCCCGTGCTTAGAACTGTCCCTGCACAAAGTGTAATTTTTGAAGGAAAAAAAGTCATTTAAAACTCACTCGCGGCTATTAATGAATTGTCGGCTTTTATCAATACATAGAAAAGTCATTGATAAAAAAAAAAAAAAAGCGTGGGAGTTCCCCCAAATTCAATTACCAGGCCCTTTAGGTCTGGAATGGATATTAAGGGGAACCCCGCCGCAAATTTAAAAAAAAATGACGTAAGGTTCCCCCTAAATATCCATACCAGGCCCTTGAGATCTGGCATGGATTTTAAGGGGAACTCCACCCAAATAAATAAAAAAAATGGTGTGGAGTCCCCCCAAAAATCCATACCAGACCCTTATCCGAGCACGCAACTTGGCCGGCCGCAGGGGAAGAGGGGGGACGATAGAGCGCCCCCCCTCCCTCCTGAACTGTACCAGGCCACATGCCCTCAACATGGGGAGGATGTCCCCATGTTGATGGGGACAAGGACCTCATCCCCACAACCCTTGCCCGGTGGTTGTGGGGGTCTGCGGGTGGGGGGCTTATCGGAATCTGGAAGACCCCTTTAACAAAGGGGACCCCCAGATCCTGCCCCCCCTATGTGAATTGGTAAGGGGTACATTGTACCCCTACCATTTCACAAAGAAAGTGTCAAAAAATGTAAATAAAAACACACAAACACCTTGAAAAAGTCCTTTTATTAAAAAAAATAATAATAATAAAAAAAAACATTCCAGCGATGAAATCCAGTGTCCCGCAGCGATCCCGATGTCCAGCGCTGTCCGTCATTGGTTGTGCCTGTGCGGACCTGATGGGGAATTTCCTCCGCTGTGTTTTAAATGTATAGACCCGCCCCTTCTAAAGTTCCCCATCAGGTCCGCTCAGCGGACCAGATGCGGAACATGAGAAGGGGCGGGTCTATACATGTATTACACAGCGAACAAAGTTCCCCATCAGGTCCGCCCCCTCGGTATGTCCGACCCCGCCTACATCATTGGCCTGAGCGGGGAACTTCCTTCACTGTGTAATTTAAATTTACACAGTGAAGGAAATTTCCCGCTCAGGCCAATGACGTAGGCCGGGTCCGACATACCGAGGGGGCGGACCTGATGGGGAACTTTGTTCGCTGTGTAATACATGAATAGACCCGCCCCTTCTCTCGTTCCGCATCTGGTCCGCTGAGCGGACCTGATGGGGAACTTTAGAAGGGACGGGTCTATACATTTAAAACACAGCGGAGGAAGTTCCCCATCAGGTCCGCACAGGCACAACCAATGACGGACAGCGCTGGACATCAGGATCGCCACGGGACACTGGATTTCATCGCTGGAATGTTTTTTTTTTTTTTTTTTTTTAATAAAGGACTTTTCCAAGGTGTGTGTGTTTTTATTTACATTTTTTGACACTTTCTTCGTGAAATGGTAGGGGTACAATGTACCCCTTACCAATTCACATAGGGGGGCCGGGATCTGGGGGTCCCCTTTGTTAAAGGGGTCTTCCAGATTCCGATAAGCCCCCGCCCGCAGACCCCCACAACCACTGTGCAAGGGTTGTGGGGATGAGGCCCTTGTCCCCATCAACATGGGGACATCCTCCCCGTGTTGAGGGCATGTGGCCAGGTTGCGTGCTCGGATAAGGGTCTGGTATGGATTTTTGGGGGGACTCCACGCCATTTTTTTTAAAAATTTGGGGTGGAGTTCCCCTTAAAATCCATGCCAGATCTCAAGGGCCTGGTATGGATATTTAGGGGGAACCCCACGCCATTTTTTTTTTAATTTGTGGCGGGGTTCCCCTTAATATCCATTCCAGACCTAAAGGGCCTGGTAATTGAATTTGGGGGAACCCCCACGCTTTTTTTTTTTTTTATCAATGACTTTTCTATGTATTGATAAAAGCCGACAATTCATTAATAGCCGCGAGTGAGTTTTAAATGACTTTTTTTCCTTCAAAAATGACACTTTGTGCAGGGACAGTTCTAAGCACGGGAAACATGCGCCACTTTACATGCATATCATACACACCCCCCAGGTACGAAATTTAAAGGAATATTCTACTTTTATTGTTTCACTTTAAGCATTATTAAAATCACTGCTCCTAAAAAAAACGGCAGTTTTTAAAACTTTTTTTTGCATTGATACATGTCCCCTGGGGCAGGACCCAGGTCCCCAAACACTTTTTAGGACAATAACTTGCATATAAGCCTTTATAATTAGCACTTTAGATTTCTCCCATAGACTTTTCGAATTTGCCGCGAACACCCCAAATTGTTCGTTGTTCGGCGAACGGGCTCATCCCTACTCCTCCTACTCCGCTTCCTCATTCTCTACCGCCTCCTCATCCGGTCAGCGTAACACCTTCACCACCAACTTCAGCACAGCCAGGGGTAAACGACAGCAGGCAGTTTTAAAACTTTCCTGTCTGGGGAAAAAACCCCACACCGCGCAGGAGTTGTGGAGGGACATGGAACAACAGACCGATGAGTGGTTGGTGGCAGTGAGCCTCAAGCCCGGCCTGGTGGTGTGCGATAATGGACGAAATCTCGTAGCAGCTCTGGGCCTAGCCAGTTTGACGCACATCCCTTGCCTGGCGCATGTGCTGAATTTGGTGGTGCAGAGGCTCCTTAAAAATTACCCCGGTATGCCAGAGATGCTGCAGAAAATGTGGGCTGTCTGTGCGCACTTTCAGCGTTCTCACCCTGCTGCTGCTCGCCTGTCAGCGCTGCAGCATGACTTCGGCCTTCCCGCTCACCGCCTCATATGTGACGTGCCCACAAGGTGGAACTCCACCTTGGACATGCTGGCCAGACTGTGCGAGCAGCAGCAGGCGATAGTGAAGTTTCAGCTTCAGCACGCAAGCGTGAGTCACTCTGCGGAACAGCACCAGTTCACCGGAAAAAAACTGGGCCTCCATGTGAGACCTGTGTGCCTTGTTGCGCTGTTTCGAGTACTCCACCAACATGTCCAGTACCGATGACGCCGTTCTCAGCGTTACTATCCCAGTTCTATACCTCCTTGAAAAAACGCTTCGGGTGATGATGGAAGAGGATGTGGCACAGGAGGAGGAGGAGGAGGAAGAGGAAGAGGGATCATTTCAAAGGCTTTCAGGGCAGTCATTCACAAGTGGCTCTGAGGGTGGGTTCCTGCACCAACAAACGGCAGGTACACAATTGTCCAGCAAGGGCACAGTTCTGGAGGATGACGAGGTGGAGGATATGGAGGAGGAGGAACCATGTTCACAGCAGGGTGGCACCCAGACCAGCTCATGGCAATCACTGGTGCGTGGCTGGGGGGATACAGAGGACACAGACGATACACCTCCCACAGAGGACAGCTTTTCATTGCCTCTGGGCAGCCTGGCACACATGAGCGATTACATGCAGTGTCTCCGCAACGACCGCTGAGTTGCCCACATTCTAACTGGTGCTGTTTACTGGGTGGCCACGCTGCCGAATCCCTGTTACAAGGACAATGTACTATCCTTAATTCCCTCACTGGAGCGTGATCGTAAGATGCGTGATTACAAGCGCACACTGGTAGACGCGCTGCTGGTGGCATTCCCACCTGACAGCGGGGGCACAGTGGAAGCACAAGGCGAAGGCAGAGGAGGAGGAAGAGGTCGCCAACGCAGCCGGGGGACCGCCAGCACCTCAGAAGGCAGGGTTAGCATAGCCGAAATGTGGAAAAGCTTTGTCAGCATGCCACAACAACCAGCACCACCAACTGATATGGAACGTCTTAGCAGGAGGCAGCATTTCACCAACATGGTGGAGCAGTATGTGTGCACATGCCTACACGTACTGAATGACTGGTCTGCCCCCTTCAACTTCTGGGTCTCCAAATTCGGCACATGGCCTGAGCTTGCCCTTTACGCCTTGGAGGTGCTGGCCTGCCCTACAGCCAGTGTATTATCTGAATGTGTATTTAGTGTATTTAGCCTGGCAGGGGGCGTTATCACAGACCAGTGCAGCCGCCTGTCCAGAGCCAATGTGGACAAGCTCACGTTCATTAAAATGAACCAGGCATGGATCCCACAGGACTTGTCTTACCTTCTTCAGAATAGACATGTATACCGGCCTTACCCAGCCATTGTTGTATTTTTGATCTTTCTCACTCTTTTGGGGTGTACCCTAATTTAAAAAAAAATGAAAAACAAAAACCAGTGTTGGCTACCTCGTCCTTCTCCACCGCCGCTTCCACCTGAATTCTTCCACCCCCTCCACCTGTTACAGGGGTGAAGAAGAATATGTGGTGGAGAAAATTCTTGATTCCAGGATCTATAGGAACAAATTGCAATATCTGGTTTAATGGGAAGGATATGGGCCAGAAGAAAATTCTTGGGAGCCTGAGCAGAATGTTCATGCTCCTAGATTAACAAGAGAATTCCACCAGAGGTTCCCTCACAAAACCGGGCCCTACGATGTCCAGTGGACGTCCTGGGAGGATGGAAGTACTGTCAGGACCTGTAATTGAACCTGGGACCTGTCTGACAATGAATTGTGTCACTGAACTATCTGAGATGCTGGACAGCGCCTTGTCAGATCCTTTAGACAACCCTGATTTATACCTTGATTTCAGCTGAACCTTGAACTCTTTGCTCCTCCCACGAACTTCCTGATATAAGCCATGTCCCAGCACAAGATTCTGGCAAGGAGGAAGTGCAATCTCCAGCCTGTATCTTGCTCCTGTCTTCCCTGCTGCCGTCCATATTTGCTACTGCTTGTTATCGACCCTTGGCTTGTTCCTTGACTACGCTTCTGCCTGATTCCAACCTGCAACTACTCGTTACCGACCTTTTAGCTTGTTTACTGACCATGCTTCTGTTTGATCCTTACCTGCTCATCCACTACTGAATCCCAGCTTGCTCACCTGGTGGGGCGATCCTGAGGGCCGCGATCTGGTACCAACATGCAGCAAAATACATCTCCACCATCAGAAGCTCTGGTGAACACCGGTTAGTACTTAGACCCCGCACCTCAGATGAGCCTGTGTCATCTGCCAGGGTGACTGCCTGAGTACCTATCTTGCTGGTCAGTGGTAGTTCTGCAACTGCTATAGCAATTGGTCTTCGAGCCTGACACCTGATCGCGACACTGTTTTATATTTATTTATTTATTCATACAGGTATTTATACTTCAGAAAGCTCCTTTATGAGTTACATGGGATTCCTAATTGTTTGTAGGGGTTAGGGTGTCATATGTTTTCACATATTGCTGTATTTATTTAATTATATATATATATATATATATATATATATATATATATATATTACATGAGCAGTGTGGTTGGTTTCTTCTGTTGGGGGGGATTGTGATGGTTTCATATTTAGTCCTTCCCTGGCAAGCATAAAAGGTGGTGAGGTTATAGTTTGAATCAAGCTCTCCTCTGTCATACTAAGAACTTGCACAAGGGCGTGGTCTGGCTGGTGAAGGAGATGGTCACACACTGATCCAAATCCTGGATCACAAGTGGAACATAGATACCTATTTACCACAAATAGCAATATTTCCATTATGGGGAACACAGGAAAAGCACTCCAAATGCGGAAATCCTCTTGAAAGTTGTTATCACAGCTCCCCAGGAGAATCCTGGAGAACTTTTAATCCTGGCAGTCAGAGGACATGCATCCTTTTAGGACGATACCACATTCTACCCAGTATAGTAGGCCACACAATTTTTTTGTCCTACGAAGCCAACAGGAACCAGTTTCTGCCTAGCCACACCACATTTCCATCTTAGCGGAACATACATTACTAACAGCAGACAAAAAATCTAGTTTGTCAGCCATCATCATAGAGCTACTAATGGTTCTACAGGCTTGATGAAATGATCCAGGCTAGTTAGAAATAAGACACTGCCATCTTAAACCTGCAACAGACCTCATACAATAATGCCAAATGCATTACTTACAACAGAAAGATAGACGATCTTGAAAAATGTGGGAGGAGAAGCAACAAGAATCAGAGGGGTAGCCAAAATATATTACAAAACAAATCAAAACATGCAGTGCAGTCGATTTTTAACAATTTTCTCGAGCAGCCCCTGAATCTTCTATTAAATTTAATAGAGTCAATCACACTCTGCTGCTCTGCCACAGGACATCATTTGCTGTTTCTAAAACATCTCTCTAAAAGAAGAATAACTTTAAAGGACAAGAGAGAAAAAACATACCGTATATACTCGAGTATAAGCCGAGTTTTTCAGCACTTTTTTTGTGCTGAAAATGCCCCCCTCGGCTTATATTCGAGTCACCTTTTTGCGCCTGATCTCCCATACTTTGGGGACCCGGTACCGGCCGGCTGTAGGTCCCCTGGACCCCAAACTTGGCACACATGTAGCCCCACTCTTTATCTACAAGTGTGCAAAGTTTCTCGTCCAGGGAACCTATGATTTTTCAAACCCGGGCACCCCTTCCATAGACTCCCATGTTAAACGGTCATTTCTCCTGTTAATTTGGGGACCTGGTACAGGCCGGTCGTAGATCCCCTGGACCTGAAACTTGGAACACACATAGCCCCATTTCTCCTGTATAAGTGTGCAAAGATTTTTGTCTTGGGGACCTATGGCCGGGGAGCACTGATTTTTCAAATCCGGGCACCCCTTCCATAGACTCCCATGTTAAACGTCAGTCTAGTCATGGACACAGTGCGGCATGGACACAGTGCGGCATGGGCACAGTGAAGCATGGGCACAGTGAAGCATGGGCACAGTGAGGCATGGACACAGTGAGGCATGGACACAGTGAGGCATGGACACAATGAGGCATGGACACAGTGAGGCATGGACACAGTGAGGCATGGACACAGTGAGGCATGCACATGGACACAGTGAGGCACACAGATGGACACCCTAGGCTTATACTCGAGTCAATAAATTTTCCCATTTTTTTTTGTGGTAAAATTAGGTGCCTCTGCTTATATTCGGGTCGGCTTATACTTGAGTATATACGGTATTACTTTTAATGGCACAGAAGTTAACTTGTTCCAAGATCTTTCTCCTATCATCTTACACAATATGAGAGCTTTGAAACACATTACATGAGAGAGGTTTCACTTATATATGGTGCCTCCCATTTGGCCTTGTGTTTTTCTGTTCTGCCTAAAGCATTTCAGAATCAGCCCTGCCATAATAGTAAAGCAACTGTCATCCGTCTCCTCCTCCAGACTCTGGGAATGTAGACACCCATAGTAACTTAGTAAATTAAAAGATGTCGCGCACAGACATGTGAAAAGAATAAAACACTAATGAGAGTTACTCTAAAAATGTGAAAAAAATATAAATAAAGTGATTATATATATATATATTGTGACAGCAGGAAGGTAAAGTCACCTGGTTGCATCCAGGGGGGTAGATATATTTCTCCCAGATTCAGGCTTTATGCTGACTTATACAACTAGGGAGGGAGTTGATGAAGCCCAGCTGAGGCTAGTGGGCTCATGGATGACTCATACCTCTAGGAAGAGGGCTGGGCGTCGTGCAGGCAGGGAGTTGATGAGACCAGCTGAAGCCTGTCAGTTCGTTTAAGGCCTCTATAAAAACTCCCAGCTTCATTAGGTGTTAGCTCATGCCTGGAACAAGACCTGTGTGGACTGTCTAGGGAGAGTGAACCCCTGTGCGGTGAGGCAAAGCCTGTGTGGCTATTTGTTTGGACTTTTACTAAACCAGGGACTTAGGGACTAGGACAGCACCAGGCTGATCCCAGTTGTTAGTTTAGGAAACCTGCATGTTTAGTCAGAGGTCAAACTGACCAGGATTTATTTTGTTTATGTTTCTTTTTGGCTTTGCTGTGTTTTTGTCACTGTACATAGAGAAATAAACCGCACCTTTTGATTTTGAAAACCACAACCTCCGTCTGCTGGCCCTGTTTTTGTGTGGGGAGCCCAACCAGGGGGTCACACACACCCGCTACCGAGTTAACCCCCTCACAGTTGGTGGAGAACCAGTGGCAGTTTTTTTTAAGCCAGCATGGAGGAGATACTGAAACAGCTGGCTCTAGCAAATGCCAATCAACAGCAGACAAATGCAGGTTTGCAAAGGAGCCTTGCAGCCCAGCAGCAAGCTCATCAACAAGCCCAGCAGCAATCTGAGGCCCGCTTCATAGACCTGTTACAGAAGCAAGAGCAGAGACTACAACAAATGGAAGCAGTAATGCAGCAACGTCCGCAGACCAGTGAGGAAAGCCGTCCCACTAATACCGCGTCCTTTGGGGTGAGTCGTTTATTGACAAAAATGACTGGAGAGGATGATCCAGAGGTATTTTTGACCACATTTGAAAGGACTGCTGAAAGAGAAAAGTGGCCTGAGGAGCAGTGGGCTGGACTGGTGGCTCCTCTGTTAACTGGTGAATCGCAGAAGGCTTACTATGACCTAGAGCCTGACCAAGCAAAAGACTATGTGATGCTAAAAGCTGAAATATTGGCAAGGCTGGGTGTCACCCTGGCTGTCCGGGCTCAGCGTGTGCATAACTGGACTTTCCAGCTTGGAAAACCCCCCAGGTCTCAAATGTATGATCTCATTCACCTGAGCAGGAAGTGGCTACAGCCAGAGACTTTGTCCGCACCAGAGATTGTGGAACGTGTTGTAATGGATCGGTTTTTGAGAGCTCTTCCTACTGCCATCCAAAAGTGGGTAAGCCATGGAGACCCAGAGACGGCCGGTGGTCTTGTGGATCGTGTAGAGAAATACTTGGCTACAGAGAACCTGACGGCCTCTTCCAGAGACTCTCGGACTTTCCACCCTAAGACCAGACCATCCCCAGGGGCGGATAAGAGGATTCCAAGGGGTGAGGGTGGAGAGAGTGAGAGGGTGGGAGCTCTACCCAAAGTTTGGCGAGAACAGCCTGGGAAGTCAGGGGCTCAAGAGGCAGCCAAAAGGATTGTTTGCTACCGCTGCCGGCAAGCGGGACATATTGCAGCAAATTGCCCGGTTGTGGAGGAACCCATGCAATGTGACTTTCTGACGGACAGACGTCAGTCGCTGTGTGCGACAGTCGCATGCACTGCCATTCGGGGAACTGAGAAACATTTATGCAAAATGTGTATTAATGGTAGAAATGTTGTGGTATTACTGGATTCAGGTAGCCTTGTGACCCTGATAAAGGCTGAATTAGTTAAAACAGAGGTCTCTGGGAATAGCAAGGTAGCTGTTATTTGTGTGCATGGGGACACCCGAGAGTATCCAGTGACTACAGTGTGTTTCGAGACCCCCAAAGGTACCCTCTCTCATCCAGTGGGGTTAGTATCTCAATTACCGCATGATGCCATTGTGGGAAGAGATTTTCCGAAGTTCTGGGAACTGTGGGATGATCCTGAGCCCCCCACTGGTGCCCCTATGTACCAGGAATGTGATAGCCAGAACTCCTCTAAGAGTGGTGAGGACTCTCCAGAATTTCCCTTGTCAGTATTGGCAGGGGAGACTCAAGAAACTGGAGAGGAGCCCACCTCCTCAGACGAAAACCTACCGTCTGTGGAGTTTTCTGATCTGGAGGTTCACAGGGAAAATTTTGCCACAGAACAGTTAAAAGACCCCGCCCTAATAAAGGCACGGGAAAACGTAGTGGAAATAGATGGCGAGTTAGTGAACCCAGATAATACCTGCACTTACCCATACTTCAGCGTAGAGAAGGACCTACTGTATCGGGTGGCAAAAAGGGCAGAAGAAACCGTTGAGCAGCTTGTGGTGCCCAAACCTTACAGGAAGTTGGTGTTGGAGTTGGCCCATGGGCACATTCTTGGAGGTCATCTGGGGACAGAGAAAACCCGAGAGAGGGTATTACAGAGATTCTATTGGCCTGGGGTGATGAAGGACATAGAAAATTATTGTTCCTCCTGCCCTGTGTGTCAGAGGTCGGCCCCGATGCCACATTTCCGTAGCCCGCTGGTCCCTCTACCCATCATTGAGGTCCCGTTTGAGAGAATCGCAATGGATTTGGTAGGTCCTATAATCAAGTCCGCTAGGGGGCACCAGTACATATTGGTTATAATGGACTATGCCACCCGTTATCCAGAAGCGATCCCTCTCAGAAATACCTCGGCCAAAACCATAGCCAAAGAGCTATCTCTTGTTTTTAGCCGGGTGGGTATTTGTAAAGAACTGCTTACGGACCAAGGTACACCCTTTATGTCCCGGGTTATGAAAGAGCTGTGTAAAATGTTCAAAGTGACGCAATTGCGTACATCTGTGTATCACCCCCAAACCGATGGGCTGGTTGAAAGATTCAACAAAACCCTAAAACAAATGTTGAAGAAAGTGGTGGATAGAGATGGAAAGGATTGGGACTGTCTACTTCCTTATTTGATGTTTGCTATTAGGGAGGTGCCCCAATCCTCTACGGGATTCTCCCCCTTTGAGTTACTGTATGGGAGACACACAAGAGGGCTGTTGGATATTGCCAAGGAAACTTGGGAAAGTGAGAGTTCTCCCCACAGGAGTGTGATTGAGCATGTCGCCCTGATGCAAGATCGAATTGCACAGGTAATGCCCATCGTGAAGGAACATTTGGCCCAAGCGCAGTTGGCACAGCAGAGAGTGTACAACCGTGGAGCAAAGACCCGTACCTTTTCCCCGGGGGATAGGATATTGGTACTTGTCCCTACGGTTGAAAGTAAATTCCTTGCCAAATGGCAAGGCCCCTACGAGATAATGGAAAAAGTGAGCGAAGTGAATTACAAGGTCAGACAACCAGGAAGGCGAAAGCCCGAACAGATATATCACGTTAATCTGTTGAAAGCCTGGAGGGATAGAGAGTCCCTAGTCGCAGAAACTTGGTCACCAGCTCAAACTGGTTGCGTGATTCCGGAGGTTGGAATAGCAGCCACCTTGTCACAACCCCAACAACAGGAGGTTAAGGAGTTTGTGCTTCGCAACAAGGAGGTGTTCTCTGAGCTGCCGGGACAAACATCTGGGGTAGAGCATGATATTATTACCCCGCCCGGTGAAAGGGTGAAGTTAAAACCCTATCGGATCCCAGAGGCCCGACGGGAGGCAATACGGGAGGAAGTACAGAAAATGCTGAACTTAGGGGTGATAGAGGAGTCCCAAAGTGATTGGTCTAGTCCCATTGTGTTGGTGCCTAAACCGGATGGGAGCTGGCGATTTTGTAACGATTTTCGTCAGTTGAACAAAGTTACAAAATTTGACACCTACCCCATGCCACGTATAGATGAGTTGATCGACCGGCTGGGAACAGCCCGATACATGACGACTCTTGACCTCACAAAAGGGTATTGGCAAATTCCCCTGGCCAAGTCGGCCAAAGAGAAAACCGCATTTGTAACCCCAGACGGGGCGTTCCAATATAAGAGAATGCCGTTCGGGTTACAGAATGCGCCGGCCACATTCCAGCGGAAAATGGACCAGATACTGAGGCCCCATCGGAAGTATGCTGCGGCTTACCTGGATGACGTAATTGTCCATAGCACAGATTGGGCCTCACATCTGCCAAAAGTGCAAGCAGTCCTAGACTCTATCCGGGAAGCGGGGTTTACGGCTAACCCCAAGAAGTGTACCATTGGGCAGGAGGAGGCCAAATATCTTGGGTACACCATTGGCAGGGGAGTAATAAAACCCCAACTCAACAAAGTCGAGGCCATCCAGAGTTGGCCACGTCCCAACAGCAAGAAGCAGGTACGAGCCTTTCTGGGAATCGCGGGTTATTATCGGCGCTTCATTCCCCACTTTGCTTCTAAGGCTGTGCCCCTAACCAACCTGACGAAAGGGAAAGGGTCGGTCATGATTAAATGGACCCCCGAGGCGGAGGCAGCATTCCAATTCTTGAAACAAGCCTTATGTAGCCAGCCAGTGTTGTACTCACCCGACTTCTCTAAAGACTTTGACGTACAAAGTGATGCGTCAGATGTGGGGTTAGGAGCAGTATTGTCCCAGGTCTGGAACGGGGAAGAGCACCCAGTCATTTACCTCAGCAGGAAGTTGAAGTCCCATGAGGTAAATTACGCCACGGTTGAAAAGGAGTGTTTAGCGGTGAAGTGGGCTCTAGATTCCCTTCGGTACTATCTGCTAGGTAGGCACTTTGACATGGTTACGGATCACGCTCCGTTAAAGTGGATGGCTCAAAACAAGGAGACAAATAGAAGAGTGAATAGGTGGTTCCTGGCCCTACAGGAATTCAACTTCACAGTAAAGCATCGCCCTGGCGTTCAAATGGGGAATGTGGATGCTTTGTCTCGAGTACATGAATGCCTGATTGCTGGTGTTCCAACCCCAAGGTTAAAACAAGAGGGGGGGGTATGTGACAGCAGGAAGGTAAAGTCACCTGGTTGCATCCAGGGGGGTAGATATATTTCTCCCAGATTCAGGCTTTATGCTGACTTATACAACTAGGGAGGGAGTTGATGAAGCCCAGCTGAGGCTAGTGGGCTCATGGATGACTCATACCTCTAGGGAGAGGGCTGGGCGTCGTGCAGGCAGGGAGTTGATGAGACCAGCTGAAGCCTGTCAGTTCGTTTAAGGCCTCTATAAAAACTCCCAGCTTCATTAGGTGTTAGCTCATGCCTGGAACAAGACCTGTGTGGACTGTCTAGGGAGAGTGAACCCCTGTGCGGTGAGGCAAAGCCTGTGTGGCTATTTGTTTGGACTTTTACTAAACCAGGGACTTAGGGACTAGGACAGCACCAGGCTGATCCCAGTTGTTAGTTTAGGAAACCTGCATGTTTAGTCAGAGGTCAAACTGACCAGGATTTATTTTGTTTATGTTTCTTTTTGGCTTTGCTGTGTTTTTGTCACTGTACATAGAGAAATAAACCGCACCTTTTGATTTTGAAAACCACAACCTCCGTCTGCTGGCCCTGTTTTTGTGTGGGGAGCCCAACCAGGGGGTCACACACACCCGCTACCGAGTTAACCCCCTCACAGTATATATATATATATATATATATATATATATATATAAACACCAAAAAGTATAAGCAAAAACGGGGAATCAACCCCTCCTCAAATTGCTGAGATAGTGTTCAAACCAAAAAATGAAAAATTCATAAATATACCTAGACAGTATGCTAGACCAATCTGTGGTGTTTAAAGCACAAATTATTGGACAGCATGCTAAACTAGTAAGTGATATTTAAATGAAACATATGAGGCTCAATGCTGTTATCAGTTGTAACTGTAATAGTGCTCTAAATATTGAGAAGGCAGAAATGGAAAAAATCTATTCCTTAAAAGTTCAGAAGAAGTCCAATATGACAAACAGTTCCAATACGACAAAAAATTGCTTCAGATGAAAAAGCAAGGGGTTGTGAGGAAATGTTGGAAAAAGGTAGAGCCCAGGATAGATCCACAGAAATCACAGGAGAACTGCATCCACCACGGTGTATAGGGAATAAAGATGGGTACCTTACCACAAAAGTTGGACCTCCACTGTGGCAAGGTCAGAAGAGCCTGCAGATATCACCCTCTGCGGGGTATTAGTACTGATCCTGGGGGTATCACGACTCCGAAGTCCTTACGTTCCCTCTGCCTCTCGTTGCACTGTTTCCTCCACTGGTGGCTGATGTAGTCCAATTGTTTAAAAAAGAACCCACAGACCTCCGGTGTAGATACCAAAAAAGAAGAGGGGGGGGACTCGAATAGTATATTACCTCAAAACAGCTTTATTCCGATCATCAAGGTACAAAACAGGAATGCAAGGTTCCTAAAAATAGTTTAAAATTGCCGGCATAAAAGTCCTAGCGTTCGCCCGTGCTTCCGGGGTCACGTGATAATAGTGACGTCAGCGCGTAGCACCGCCCTGACTAGTTTCGTTTCCAAAAAACTTTATCAAAGGGCACGGGCGACGCACTGAATCGTCACTCTATACATGTGAGGCGCATCCACGCCTCGTTTTCGTTTCGGCGGCCATGACTGTGAGGTCGAATCCAGCCCTCGATTTCAATTCATTATTGCAGAGGGAGGGAACACAATCAGGTCTAAAACCTCCATCTCTACTACTGGCACCTCCCTAACGAAAAGGAGGACGTAGGACGCGCTTGATCTATCTCCTCCGTTATGTTAATGCTACATAAATCTACATGCAACTTATCCTTGACATAAATATACACCTTTATAGTTTTAAAATCTGGATAACATGTATCAAGCAAATACTCCAGTCATTAATGGAGCTAAAATGTAAAATTATATAAAAATAAAATTAAATTAAAAATTAAAAAAGGACTCAATTGGAAGATCTACCTTCCGGTAATGTCACCTACTGCACCCTACAGGACAGACAATCTAGTTGTATGATAGAAAAGATTGTCTGCGCTAAACAAAACATCCTAAAAAAGGATGTACTCCATAATGGAGAAATTAGCTCAACCACCAAACATATGTATATATATATATATAAAATTAAAGGCACTCCAATTAACAAATATAATTAAGTCCTTTTTGATGCATAAATTACATGAGTAAATGGAAAAATTATATATAAGATGGTATATATGATATATAATAAATATAATTCTAATAAAGAGGGGAGGGGGGAAAACATAAGGGGGGGAGGGGGAGGGGATGATCATGAGTTATCTATAAATGCGTTGATTTCAATGTCCACGTTCAATCCCAAAGGTCTAAGACATTTCACCCTATATATCCAACTCATTTCGAGTTTAGATATCGCTCTTCTTTTAGGCCCCCCTCTCCAATGAGAGTATAAGGAGCGATCCACTAATCTAAAGAAAACTCTAGAAAAAGAGGAAATAGAACAAAAAAAGAAAAATAAATTTATCAGGGATGTGGGGGATTACAGTTCAGGGAGGGTCTTTGAATGGCAAAGTAAGATTTTGACCGGTGAGGGTGAACCCATGGAAGCCACTATGGAGTCCACAGTGGGACAGGCGTCCGGCGGTCAATCTGGATCACACATTCAATCTCAGACATCTGGGACTACAGTCCGCACATCTAGATGAGTATCTTATAGATCACCTGATAGGGACCCTCGAGGCCTCCCCCTTTCAGTTAAACCTAAACCCCTAGGGGTGCGCCCTAAGGGAGGCCCTTTGAAATCCCCTGTATGGAGAAATAAGAATAAAACACATAAACCCCAATTCGACCGTCATGACGATAGGGGCTATGGTGGTCCTTTTGGGGCTTCCTATGATAGAGAGCCTTATAGAGAGTACCAAGTACCTGTATATAATAGGTTTCAATCTCTCCATGATGGCCATTATCCACATGGAGATTGGGATCAATATCAGGACAGTCGTGTCCCGACTAGGGGCACCTGGAATGATGGACCATCAAGACAGTATTTATCTCCCTTCCCCCTCTTACCCCCCTGAGATGATCGCCCTCTGGATTTTGTGTATCAACACGAACCATGGCGGAATAGACCTTACCCACAATATGGGGATTTTCCCAGGACAGATCAAAATCAGAGACCCAGAGAAAGACGAGAGGAACCAGAGGAGGGAGGAGATCGAGGCAGCAAAAGAAAAAGGGTGTAGTTGGTCAGGGTATTTAAAATCTTAGTTCAGCCACCCTCTCCTCTGAAGAAATATCCATTTTAGATAAAGGACTCATATTTGCCCCCCCACAACGGCTAAATAAGTTTCAGACTTATATGGATATACACAAGTATACCAGAAAACTTAGTGTGAAAAGATACATTATGTCTAACCCTATAAAATCCAGCACAATTGGTATGGATAGTATACAACACTCAAATTTAGCCAACGCGTCCCTTTTTAACCCTTCAGGGGGATTAACCCCATCGGTTAGGGTGTTCAGAGACGTTTTACTTAGAGATTTGGAAAAAATTAAGCTCAGTAATGCCAAATTAAGTAAATTTCTCCAGACTGGATTAGACCAGCTATGTGAAAACAAAAACATTGTCATCCGCCCCGCTGACAAGGGGGGCGGTATTGTAATTTTGAATAAAGGAGACTATATCAATGAGTTAAATTCCCTGGTGGGGGGATAGGGACACGTATGTCCCCCTACCAGGTGATCCACACCCTGCATATAGGAGAATCCTTGTCAATTTAGTCGAACAGGGTTTTAACACAGGGATTTTGAATAAAAAAGAAAAGGCTTTTCTTGTTCCGGCCTCATCTAGGATACCCGTCATATACTACTTGCCTAAAATACATAAAAACCCTACAAACCCACCAGGTCGTCCCATCATCAGTGGGATCGACTCTGTTACATCTAGAGCTGGCAAGTATATCGATGGGTATCTACAACCATTAGTTAAGGCACTACGTGCGTACATTAAGGATAGCAAACATGTTATAAACCTACTGGGTGATTTACCATATGAGGAAGGTGTATGGATGGTCACTGCAGACGTGACATCCTTATACACAATTATACCCCATGAGTGGGGAATATCCTCAGTAAAACACTACCTGGACAGAGATTCGGGGTTACCAAGGAAACATAGGAGGTTTATTATGGAACTTTTAAATTTTGCAACCACTCACAATTTTTTTGGGTTTAGCAACAAGTTTTTCTTACAGTGTAGGGGGGTGGCTATGGGGGCTAAATTTGCCCCCAGCCTGGCGAACCTCTTTATGGGGAAATGGGAGGAGGACGTCATCTATGCTGCCAGCAGGCCTGAGGTGGCCCTATGGGCTAGATATATAGATGACGTCCTCCTCCTATGGAGGGGATCTAGGGAATCTCTTGATTCCTTTATGGGATCCCTAAACATGAACGACAGGGGAATTAGATTCAAATGTGAAGCAGACCAAAAATCTATACATTTTTTGGACCTCCAGATCACAGTAGAGGAGGGACGGTTTATTACCTCAACGTACTTTAAGACCACAGATAGGAACACTTTCATCCCCCAAGACAGTTGTCATCATCACTCATGGCTTAATTCGGTTCCAAAAAGCCAATTTGTTCGCCTACGGCGCAATTGCACCAAATTAAGCGATTATAGAGAACAGGCTGAAATCCTGACTGAGAGATTCCTGGAGAAGGGATACTCCGCCAGAGATCTGGGACAAAGTTCCCTGGAAGTTGAACATCTGGATAGGAATCAACTGTTAGCTGAAAAAGTAGTTACTAAGGACGAAAGGAACACTTTCGTTTCGCCATTCATCACAGGTTTTTCCAACCAACACTACTTGGTGAAGAAACTGGTCCATAAACATTGGCATATCATCAAGGATGATACAGTGTTGGGACCTATACTTCCGGAGAAACCTCAGGTGGTGTTTAGGGGTGTCCCCTCTCTAAGGGATTCATTGGCACCAAGTGTATGTGACCCCCCTACCGATAAACCCATGTTTTTTCAAAACTTGGTGGGTTATCACAAGTGCAAAAGGTGCGCAGTCTGCAGTATTAACCGCATCACGGAACGTAAAACTCTTAATTTTGTTTCTAACAGCACGTCACAACAGTTTGATATCAAATCTTTTATTACATGTTCTACTACTCATGTAGTGTATCTCCTTATTTGCCCTTGTGGGTTACAGTATATAGGAAGGACTGTACAGGCCTTTCAGGTTAGACTCAACGAACATATTGGAAATATAAGGAGAGGTTTTAAGGGGCATTCGGTATCCCGACACTACAGGGATGTTCATAACAGAGACCCTAGGGGGACTTCCTTTCTGGCTATCGACAAACTGACGAGCCATTGGAGAGGGGGCCTAAAAGAAGAGCGATATCTAAACTCGAAATGAGTTGGATATATAGGGTGAAATGTCTTAGACCTTTGGGATTGAACATGGACATTGAAATCAACGCATTTATAGATAACTCATGATCATCCCCTCCCCCTCCCCCCCCTTCTGTTTTCCCCCCTCCCCTCTTTATTAGAATTATATTTATTATATATCATATATACCATCTTATATATAATTTTTACATTTACTCATGTAATTTATGCATCAAAAAGTACTTAATTATATTTGTTAATTGGAGTGCCTTTAATTTTATATATATATACATATGTTTGGTGGTTGAGCTAATTTCTCCATTATGGAGTACATCCTTTTTTAGGATGTTTTGTTTAGCGCAGACAATCTTTTCTATCATACAACTAGATTGTCTGTCCTGTAGGGTGCAGTAGGTGACATTACCGGAAGGTAGATCTTCCAATTGAGTCCTTTTTTAATTTTTAATTTTATTTTATTTTTATATAATTTTACATTTTAGCTCCATTAATGACTGGAATATTTGCTTGATACATGTTATCCAGATTTTAAAACTATAAGGTGTATATTTATGTCAAGGATAAGTTGCATGTAGATTTATGTAGCATTAACATAACGGAGGAGATAGATCAAGCGCGTCCTACGTCCTCCTTTTCGTTAGGGAGGTGCCAGTATTAGAGATGGAGGTGTTAGACCTGATTGTGTTCCCTCCCTCCGCAATAATGAATTGAAATCGAGGGCTGGATTCGACCTCACAGTCATGGCCGCCGAAACGAAAACGAGGCGTGGATGCGCCTCACATGTATAAATAGAGTGACGATTCAGTGCGTCGCCCGTGCCCTTTGATAACGTTTTTGGAAACGAAACTAGTCAGGGCGGTGCTACGTGCTGACGTCACTATTATCACGTGACCCCGGAAGCACGGGCGAACGCTAGGACTTTTATGCCGGCAATTTTAAACTATTTTTAGGAACCTTGCATTCCTGTTTTGTACCTTGATGATCGGAATAAAGCTGTTTTGAGGTAATATACTATCCGAGACCCCCCCTCTTCTTTTTTGGTATCTACACCGGAGGTCTGTGTGTTCTTTTTTAAACAATTGGACTACATCAGCCACCAGTGGAGGAAACAGTGCAACGAGAGGCAGAGGGAACGTAATGACTTCGGAGTCGTGATACCCCCAGGATCAGTACTAATACCCCGCAGAGGGTGATATCTGCAGGCTCTTCTGACCTTGCCACAGCGGAGGTCCAACTTTTGTGGTAAGGTACCCATCTTTATTCCCTATACACCGTGATGGATGCAGTTCTCCTGTGATTTCTGTGGATCTATCCTGTGCTCTACCTTTTTCCAACATTTCCTCACAACCCCTTGCTTTTTCATCTGAAGCAATTTTTTGTCGTATTGGAACTGTTTGTCATATTGGACTTCTTCTGAACTTTTAAGGAATAGACTTTTTCCATTTCTGCCTTCTCAATATTTAGAGCACTATTACAGTTACAACTGATAACAGCATTGAGCCTCATATGTTTCATTTAAATATCACTTACTAGTTTAGCATGCTGTCCAATAATTTGTGCTTTAAACACCACAGATTGGTCTAGCATACTGTCTAGGTATATTTATGAATTTTTCATTTTTTGGTTTGAACACTATCTCAGCAATTTGAGGAGGGGTTGATTCCCTGTTTTTGCTTATACTTTTTGGTGTTTATATATATATATATATATATATATATATATCACTTTATTTATATTTTTTTCACATTTTTAGAGTAACTCTCATTAGTGTTTTATTCTTTTCACATGTCTGTGCGCGACATCTTTTAATTTACTATTTTACTTGATATGGTTTCACATATTTTTTATGTCGCAGCCTAGCTGCTAATTAGCACAATATTTTCATTTGTTTACATTAGGGCAGTATTACTTTTATTATTGATTACCCATAGTAACTTGCAACACAAGTCAAGGCAGAAATTAGGTCACTTACCATGTACCCCCAGGAAGAAGAGACAACACCAACTGCATCTCCCATCACACATTTACAGTGTACATAGAAACCACAGCATCTGGAATCTTTCATTGTTATTATCATTAATGCATTAGCCAAGCTAATATTTAAAGTAGTTGGCTTGTGTTCAGCCATATTTGATTAATATGTGATGATAGACAAGGTAGACATTATGTTAATAAATATGCTTGATAGCATCCTCTTTATTGAAACTATTACTTTGATAAACTACCTTTCCACCTTCTCACCAGAGTGTTTCTCTCTTTCACACTTGAACTATGTTTGTTACAGTTATTACTGTAATGATCTATTGCTTGACTTTAAGAAATAATTAAACCCTTATACTGTATATTACTATATCTGTTATACCAAATGTCCAATATCTAATACTGCTACCCAATCACTGATAACAGTGTCTATGGAGGAAGTAAAACTATTTAAACCCATGACATTATAATAAGGTAAATACAGTATGTACAATAGAGACCTAGCTGAAAAATATATCTATCTTCCCTTGCCCTTCTCCACATGATCTGTAAACTTTAATACCATTGAAATTGTAATTCCCATCCCAGAGCAACTAGCATTGAAGCTTTTTCTCTACATGTCTGTTGATATTGGCTTATTAGTTTCCCTGGTGAACAGTGGACCCACTCTTCTCCCACTAATCCCCAACCAGGAACAGATTCCTTTTTTAAGGGGACTGTCTCCTCTGCCAAGCCATTTTTGAACAAAGCACCCATTTGGAATTTACAATTTTATATTTGCTATTTTTTATGAGCCCTTAGGTGCTCCTGCTATCTTTTTCTTAATCTCCTCTTACCTCACCAACTACCTATTTTGATTTTATTTCTTATTTTTTCCTGCCTGGATACCTTTCCCCCTACACTTTTTAAAGTATTTCTATCCCTAACCACACCACCCACATTTTCTGCTACCTTCCCCTACACAAGCATTCATCCCTGAAAAGTGAACTATCTGACTATCAGATGCCAAATTAGAAGTGGGGAAAATAGTTTTTATCCAGGAAACCCATCTCCAATAATAAACCAACTAAATAAATAACACTACCATATAGCCTTTCATGCCCTAACACCCTTCTCTAAAGCAAAAGGAGTTTAATTTTTTTTTTTTTTTTTCTGTTTCAATAAATTTTTATTTTTCAATTCAAGACATGTACAGAAAATCTTAAAAAATTGTTGTTTAAACATGACAAAGGGTTATTTCCAATTGTTTATGTCACAATGTTCTCATCAAGAGATTAAAAAAAAATAAAAAAAAATGAAAAATAGGCATTCAGGGAAGTCACACCCCACCTGGACGCCCCTAACGGGATCATCCTGCGCCCAGGTCAGGTCCCCCCCCCCCCCAGCCCGCCATCCTCATATGAAACCAATAAAAAGGAACTCGGAATCTTAATGAAGAACAGTACTACACTCATATACAATAACGCCCATCAAATTTAAGACTTGGAAATACCGCAATAAGAACACAGTAAATAATGATATCAAATCTTTGAATCATGTTTAAGCATCGAAACAAAAATAAAATAAAAATAAATAAAACAAAAGATAAAAGAACCAAGAAAAGATAGAATAGAAGAAGAAAGAAATAAGAAGAAATCACATGCCGAACATGAGGCCCTTTAGGAATTAGAGCGGTCAGGGTCATGCCTGACCTTCAAAGAAACGCCACAGAAAACTGCCCAAGGTTCCCATATTGCCTCAAATTTAGGGATTAAATTAGTTGATATGCTAACCATCTTCTCTTGAGCCATAATCCAAGAGATCTTATTGTGTATAGCCTTAATGGATACCCTGGGCTTCCTCCAAGATCTAGCAATAATAATGTTAGTCCCCAGAAGTATAAAGTGAATCAGTTTTCTAGTTGGTTTAGAAACGTTGGGAATATTGTCATTGAGAAGAGCAACAGAAGCTGACCTAGGTATTGAACACGAAGTGACCTTAAATATGAGATTAAAAATGTTCTTCCAGATCGGCCTGATCCTAGGACATTCCCACCAGATATGCACCATCGAGCCCAATAAATGGCAGCCTCTAAAGCAGTTGGGATCCGATTCTGGGTAGATGGATGCAAGCCTGATGGGAGTCATATACCATCTCATGACAACTTTTAAGTTAGCTTCCATGAGGGAGGTGTTCAAAATACTTTGGAATGAGCGAAAGTTGGCCTTTTGCCAGGATCCTAGATCCCAATTTAGCTGGAGGTCATCTTCCCATGCTTTCATGTATGAGGTTTTAGTAGCTGTACAAGTAAGTGAAGAGTAGATGACAGAAATGCCCCCCCTTTGTCCCACGGCCGATCCGCACCAGATCTCATAGTCCGTAAATTTGGGAGGAAGAGGTTTCTCCGTCCAAATATCATTCAAGAATTGTGAAATCTGTTCAAATCTAAATTTTTCAGAGTCAGGGAGGTCAAATTTATTTAGACAATGGGGCATGGTAATAGGACCCCGATTTGTAAAGTATTGTCCTATCCTATATAGACCTTTGTTTGTCCACCAACTGAAGGCCTCTGTATCCATACCAGGAAAGAATTTTGGATTATTAAAAATGTGTGCTAGTGGTTGTGTTACAGACACTAGAGTGGGAAGAGGACGGAGTCTGTCCCAAAGGGAAAATGATTGAGATAAGGAAGGGGATAAAATAGGTGGTCTCTGTCTTTGTGGGCACCAAAGCAGGTACTCTAAGGATAATTGTGGTACCGCTTGTTCTTCTATCAGCACCCAGTCCGGTTTTTCATTCTTGGAATAAAATATAGATAATTGTGCTAGTCTGGCAGCTAAAAAATAATTATATAAGTTAGGCAAACCCACCCCTCCCTTCTTCCTATTTAAATATAGGGTGTTTTGGGGAACTCTGTAACTAGATTTGCCCCATACGAATGTGAGAATTTTACTTTGTAAGGAATTTATCTGATCTTTCCTGATGGGAATGGGGAGGGAACGAAATAGATATAAAATTCTAGGAAGTAATGTCATTTTCACTGAATTAATCCTGCCCAACCAAGATAGTTCGAATTTGTCCCAATTTTTAAGATCTGTAATAATTTTATGGAATAGGGGAGGATAGTTACTTGTGTAAAGAGATTCTGTTCGAGCAGTCAGAAAGATTCCCAGATATTTAATATGAGAAGAATTCCATTCAAATTTGAAAGACTGTTTGATGAGGGAAACTATGGGTAACGGGAGGGAAATATTTAGTGCCTGTGACTTGGCAAAATTGACCCTGAGTCCTGAAATATTAGAAAAATCAGAAATTACTTTATAAAGATTCGGGAGGGAGGTAATGGGAGAGGTAAGAAAGAGAAGCAAATCATCTGCGAAAAGTCCGCATTTATGCATCTGATTCCCACAGGTTACGCCTTTAATGTCAGAATTTTGTCTAATGGCTATGGCCAAGCTTTCAATGGCCATAGCAAAGACAATAGGGGATAGTGGACAACCTTGTCTTGTACCCCTGGCTATATTTATCGGAGAGGAATAATATCCCTGTATACGAATTTGAGCTTTAGGTTGAGAATACAGAGCTCTAATAACTCCCATAAAACGTGGGCCAAAACCCCATCGTTCTAATAGGGGAAAAAAGTATTGCCAGGATACAGAGTCGAAGGCCTTCTCCAGATCAAGTGCTAACAGGAAACCCTGTTGTTTTTGACCTCCGTCCCAGTTGGACTGCAAAAGGGAGATAATATCAATCGCTCTTCTCACTTGATCTGGGCCTTGTCTTCCTGGCATAAATCCTACCTGATCCTTGTGAATATATTTAGTAATAAAAGAGGAGAGGCGATTCGCTAAAATTTTAGTGAGAATTTTCAAATCATTATTTATCAAAGAAATAGGGCGATAATTTGAAACTTCTTCTGGGTTTTTATCCGGTTTGGGTATAACAGTAATGTAGGCTGTATTAAGTTGTGTACCTAATTGGGAACCCCTTGTAGTAAAATTAAAAAATTTTGTTAAGTATGGGGTAAGGGTGTCCTTGAAGGCTTTGTAGTAGGGAGCTGATAATCCATCAGGTCCCGGGGCTGATCCCGCCCTGAGATCTTGAATTACTGCTGTAACCTCTTCAACAGAGAAGGGAGCTTCTAGGATATCTCTATGTTCCATATTCAAGGATGGAATAGGGAGGCCATCTAGGTATGAGGATACCGAGTTCATGGGTATATTTGAAGGGTCGCTATAGAGTTCGGAATAAAATGTCTGAAAAGCCTTTAGTATCTTTTCAGGGTTAGCCGTGGGGTCCTGTCCAGCAATGCGGATCTTAGGTATGGAATAAACTCTCGTTTTAGGAGACAATTTGGATGCCAACATTCTACCTATTTTACCTGTTTGAGTATAAAATGTATTACTTGTCCAACGGAGAGATTTCTCCGCTTTTGTAGTGAGTGCTAAATTGAGTTCTAGTCTACTCCTTTCAATCTTAGATAATAAGGATGGAGAAGGTTTCCTTTTATGCTGTGTTCTCAGGGTCCTGTATGATCTCTCCAATCTATCAATGCCCGCTTCCCTTTCCTTTTTGATTCTTGTCGAAATTTGGATAAGCTTGCCCCTAATAAAGGCCTTATGAGCAGCCCAAAGGACTTCCGCGGAAACATTTTCTATATCATTAAAGCTGAAGTATTCTTGAAGAGCTTTATCTATTTCCATTTGTATGGCTGGATCGGAAAGTAAAGACTCATTTAGTCTCCAATTACCCCCCTTTGATCTACCAGTTTTAATGCGTAGGAACATGACAACCATGGAGTGATCAGAAAGGACCGTGTCTTTGATAATTGACTTAATAACATCCGGGAGAATATAGGAAGGAACCAGGATATGGTCAATCCTAGAGTAGGTGTTGTGTGGGTGAGAGTAATGAGTATAATCTCTTATAGAAGGATTAGATTCTCGCCATACATCAGCTAGGCCTTTATCATGCAAAAGTCTAGCTATTTTCAGGCTTATCTTAGTGGGTCTGGTTAATTGGGTCGAGGGGGGTTTGGATTTGTCCAACGCCTGATCAAATGCTGCATTGGAATCTCCCCCCCAAATGATTGTGCCCTCTAATTGAGGAGATAGGGTGTCCAGGATGAATCGAAAAAATGTATCTTGCCCTGAATTGGGGGAATAATATGAAATCAGAGAATATATTCGTCCCTCTATTGTGCCCTTAACCAGTATAAACCTGCCCTCAGGATCTTTGAAATCAGATATGAAACTAAACTGGCATGATTTTGAAATACAAATAGCCACACCCTTGGTTTTCTTTTCGGCATTAGCTAAAAAAAATTGTGGGAATCGGGAGTGTATAAAGCTGGGATTGAATTGCCTAGGGAAATGGGTTTCCTGAATCATGAGTATGTCAATACCCAGGGATTTATAATAGTCAAAGAATTTGCGTCTCTTAACAGGGGAATTCATGCCCTGAACATTATGTGTAGCTATTTTGAGTGAACCTAGTACGGAATCAGCCATGGGACTCAGGGAGGGAGCTGCCATCGTCATCCACTATATCTACTTTACCGCAATACACCATCCTCAGGATCTGTAAGTGTTCTAGACGGGTAATCAAAAGCCAAAGGATCATGTTGCAGGTACCTTCAATTGAATCTGCAAAAACCAGAACTGCCAGGCATGTGATAATAGGATTAGAGATAGGAAAGGAGAAAAAAGGAATGAAAAAGTGGAAAAAATAAGAAGAGTAAAAAATTGTCATAGAAAAACAGTAATAAAAAAATTTAATTAAAATTTTTAAAAACCGAAAAAAGGATGAAAACGATCTCGAGGAGGATAAAGTCCTCCCCAAAACTTCTACCAAGGTAGAAAATGAAAAGCCCGTTCCCTAAGGAAAAGGCTATTCCTTCCACAAAGTCTCTAGGAGACTCAGGGGAAAGGTGGAAGCACATGGGACCCACCCCAGCCAGGGCGCCCCTTAAAAAAAAATTAAAGACTTACTAGATCTACCATATTCAGGTCTGTCCGGAGGGACCCCCACCTCTCCCCCCTGAAGTGGATAGAGGAGCGAGAGTCTCACCCCCCCAAATTGGACAAAGAACTCTACAAGTAGTAGATCGAACTCAGAAAAATTGAGACGGGGATAAAAACCCCTTGCAAAACATTTTGGAAAAATTTAAACAATCAGAACAAAAAAAAAAACATTCGTTCCAGACTCTTAGAATAAATCTTTCCTGGAACTCATGGGAATCGAGGAGTACAAAGTATAAATTGTGAGCTTGGGTCTCTTCAAGCGGGACCATTGTCTTTGGCTTTCTTGGTTCTTGCCCTGGTCCACAAGGGAGATTGAGGGCTGGTAGGGTTCGGTCTCTTTGAAGATTGTGGGCCACTTCGAGAAGTGTCCATGTCATTTTCTTGAGTGATGATCTTGAGATTCAATAACAGTTTTTCGCCGTCAGGAAAAGTAGAAAAGGAATGATTCTTCCCTTTGTAAGAGAATTTTACTGCAAATGGGAATGCCCACTTGTATTTAATGTCTTTTTGTATGAGGGCTAGAAGTAGAGGCTTCATTGCACGTCTGCGTTGCATTGTAGAGGGAGAGAGGTCTGCATATAATTGGATTTTATGACCCAGGCATAGAATCGTAGACATATTTCGCGCCTTGCTCATAATTTCCTCCTTTATCGCATAGAAATGGGGTTTAATTATTATGTCTCTCGGTAGACCATCTTTCCTCAGAGGACCTAAGGCCCTATGTGCTCTATCTAGCTCCAGGCGGTCTTGTGGAATTTCTGGGATTAGGGATTGAATCATATTTTGAATCGCTGCCGGGATGTCAGTTATGGTTTCTGGAAGTCCTCTAATACGGATATTATATCTCCTGGACCTATTTTCCAAATCGTCGATCCTAGACAAAGCTGTATCTAATTGTTCTTGAATAAAATGGACTTGTTCTGCATTTTGATTTGTGGCGGACACTGTTTGATCCAACTTACACTCTATGTTCTCAATTCTGGCTCCTAAATTCTGAAAATCAGCCTTTAATTCTCCCGTGATTTTAGCCGCAGTTTGAGAGAGGCCCCTATCAAGTAATTCAGCCAGGGTCTGGTACAAGTTGGCCATAGAAAATGTAGATGTATTGGTCAGAGAGCTGACAGGACAAGAGCTGTCCTGATCCATAATAGGATTAGCCAAAGGGGTTAATGCTGAGTTCTCCTGAAAATGTTCCCTCAGGGGTTCATGAGGGGGATGAGATGGAGAGATAGTCTGTATAATAAAGCCAGATGCATGTGAGGAACATTGTTGGGCTATCAGATCTGCCATATTAATTCCCTTTGAATTTACCTCAGCACTGACACAAACAATCTGTGACTCGGCGGCCATCTTGGATTTTCAGGCGGAATTTCGATCGGCCGTTGCGGCTTCCATTGAGCCGTAAAAATTATTATTTATAGATGGGGGGGTGCCCGGGAGTGTGGGGGTTCTGTGGATACCAGTGGTTCCAAATTTCGTTCAGTAGAACCGGAGTTATGGGCGCCGCTGTGCTGGGGTGGTGAGGAGCTACTGGCTCAAGCAGCCATCTTCAGAGCTCCGCCCACAATGTCTCCAGGAGTTTAATTTTAATAGTGAGGAACCTCCACTTTCATTTGGACAGTGAATAAAAAGATAAGGAAGGTAGATTAATTTTTATCAAGGGCACCATAGACTGAACACTGCTAAGGTTAGTAAATGTATGTTTCTTCAATGAAAAACAAGCAACATTCGTAGCCTCTGTATTGAACAAACTCCAGGCCTTTTCCTCCAGGCATATTGATACTTGGAAGGGACTTTAACACCCCTTTCAATCCTTCACTCAATAGGGGCGATTTACTAAAGGCAAATTCACTCTACATTACAAGTGCACTGCAAGTGCACTTGAAAGTGCACGTGTAAGTGCAGTCGCTGTAGATCACTGTAGATCTGAGGGGAAGCTCTGAAATGAGTGGAAGCTCTGAAATGAGGGGAAGTTCTGAAATGAGGGGAAGCTCTGCTGATTTTATTATCCAATCATGTCATCCATACCATCCATTCAAGCTAAAATGCTGTTTTCTATTTTTCTTACATGTCCACCTCAGATCTACAGCGACCGCACTTCTGAGTGCACTTGCAGCGCAATTGTAGTGCAAAGTGGATTTGTATTTAGTAAATAAACCCCAATGTATCTAACGATTCATCCTTTCTTACAAATCCCTAACAAAATAAAAAGTTCTGTTGTTGCCATGCACCTTGTTGATACCTGGCGTCTTTCGTACCCAGACAGCAAAGACTATACATTTTTCTCCCATCTTCACTAAAAATATTCAAGAGGATCCATGGGAAAACAAAATCTTCAAATGGATTCCAAGTCCTCTGCACACACCAGCTGCTCTCTGTCGGCACCTCCACCACTTATAATTGTATACTTTGGCCAAGGAGGATCGGAGGGTCCAGATGGAGCCAAGATGGCACTGGCTTCTCCTTCCACACGGCAACCTGAAAAAAACACCTCTTCTGCTGCACAGATAGCGGAAAACAGATCAAAGGGATTGGTGAGCTCACCCCATCCCTGCACACCTCCTGCCTCTCACAAATTCTTAGCCCCCTCCTCTCCACACAATCTAGACACAGTGCTCCAGTATTACAGGGAGCACTCACTCTCCGGCAGCTCCCAACCCAGGCAGAGGGAATCCATGTCACCTGCAGACAAGCATACCCTGAAGTTGGAAATCTTCCATGCTCAATGAAATGCCCAGCCTTCGCTTCTGCAGCATTCATTGGGATTCAAACACAGATTCTCCTCAGCTAACTCTGCTAAGAAACATACAAGACCACAGCAGTCCCCAAAAGCTAGTAAGGAACCCGCACAACCCCACTCACAACTGTCTAAACCACCTACTCCTACATTTCAGGGGAACTAGAAAGGCTCAGCACTTTTCTCTAAAAGCCTCATCTCATACCCACTTTTTGGGAAAACAATTCCAACAGTCTTTATCTGAGTACACCGACCATGAAGCCTATGCTGACTCCGATCCTGAGAATTGTGTAAATGCCTGCTATCTCTGCCTCTGACCTACTTCTGCTTAATTAAACCATTGATGGGGATGTAGCAATTGCTACAGTTAGGCTCCAAATGCTGCTTGTACAGGAGTTTTGCATTTTGTCTGTAGAAGCAGCTCAATGTTATCCTATGTGTCCATGTACCTTAGGATGATTAGAGGCATATTTTAAGCTCAGCGTTTAGAGAGAGAGGAAAAAAAACTTCTAGTTTGTGTTTTTGAGAGTTTACTGGCAGAAAAAAAAACTCGGAATGCTCCTAAGCTCTCCTAAAAGCTTCTAAACTCTCCTAAACTCTCTATATGAGCCTTTTTTCTGCCAAGGGAACCAGCATTTTTTTTAAGCCCAGTGTGCATGGGTCCCTTAAAACGTTCTCTACAAAGAAATCTCCAGGTCTGGATGGCCTTCCCTATTTGCATTACAAAATGTTTCTTTCCACACTCCTATCTCACATGGTTGATTTATTTAATGGTTTCCCAAGAGAAACCCCTGTTCCTCATGATATGCAATCCTTGTAGATCACTGTGATCCGTAAACCAGATAAGGACCACATTCTGTGTTACAACTACCAACCAATGGCCCTGCTGAACTCTGACCTGGAGATCTTTACCAAACTACTGGCACTTAGATTGAATAAGATTCTCCATAATTCACAAAGATCAAGTTGGGTTCATTCCTTTTCTGCAGGCAGGAGATAACACCAGAAGGGTTATTGATCTTATTAACCTGTCTAGAAAAAAATTATATGATGCCCTCCTCCTGGGCCTCAGTGCAGAAAAGGCCCTTGATAGGCCCAGCTGGCCATTCTTAGTCACCACCCTTAGTCACCTGGGAATTAGGGGCCCTTTCTCATGAGCTGTTATGCACCTTTACTCCGTCTCTGCTGCTTCCATAAGAACTGTGTACACAACCTCACCTCCCCTTTCTATAACTAACAGTACCAAACGGGGATTCTTTTTGGTTCATCCATAGAACCTATAGCAGCACGCATCAGATGGAACCATGACATTTATGGTATTCCAGTGCACAACAGAGATTTTAGAATTTCTTTATACATGTAAGATATCTTTTTGATGCTTACCCAACTACACGTGCTTCTCCCAAATCTTCATAAATAACTGAATTTATATGGTTCACTCTCAGGCTATAAATCAAACAATATGAAAATGGAGACTTTTCCCCTTAATGTACCTCAACAAACCTTACAGCACCTAATTCAAATGTGCCCCTACTGCTGGAAAACCTCAGTGATTAAATACCTTAGCGTAATACTGACACCCACTTATGACATACTCTATAAAGAAAGCTTTGTCCTTTTCTATATCAATATCACTAAACTCCTTTCCAAATAGAAATCGCTCTTCAACTCTTTCTTTAGCCACACTGAGACTATTAAAATGGCTATTGTACCAAAGTTATTATATCAATATGAAACACTACCAATCCTGATTCTGACCTCTCACTTTAGGACATTTCTAAATAGTCTCCTTAAATTTGCTTGGAACTGTAAACACCATAGAATTTCTAGAACTGTTCTATTCACTGCATGGGATATTATCTTGCAGCTCAACTGTGGCTTTTGGCTTCCTGGCTCACACTGCACTCCTTTAATCGGTGGGCAACATTTGAAAAGCTCTGGATGACTCCCATCCACCTAAAATTCTATGGTATGGAGCTCCATTGTATATTATCTAACCTCATACGACCCATAGCCCTTACCTGCACCCTATTGCACTGCACTAAAATCCCTTTAACTACTAATATGTCTTTTGAAGCTTACCTATTTACTCCCACTGTCCCAGTTAGCCTAACTTCACAGATGTCTAATGTTTGAAAAGAAAGAGGCTTAGTTAATTTTGGCCACCTGGTGGACGCCAGAACTAGAATATTAAGGTCCTTCCAAGACCATTCAAAATGCCTACAGTCTTCCTAAATAGGCCTTTTTGGATACTTACAAAGACTTATGCCATTATGACAAATCCTAGATTGGCTCACTAAAAATACCTAATCTAATGCTGTTTCGAGAAAACATCACCATCTGGTCTCACACAAAGAAGGAGGACTTCTATAAACGAATGCAGAGAAGGCCTTTGATAGAGTCTCCTATTATTACCTGCACCAAATTCCAATTAAAATTGTCCTACTTTGTTCAATTGGATTATCACTCATATCATAATACCATAGCCAGGGTGAAAACTAATGGCTTATTATCTGACACCTTCAAGATATCTAACATGACTCAACAGGGATGCCACCTATTGCCCTTCATATTTATATTAAACATAGAACCCTTTCTCCAATTAGTAAATTTCTCCCAGTTTCTTAAAAGAGGTGCAAGTTAAAAAGAGAGAGAGAATTGAATGTAGTAGCATTTTCAGACAATTTTCTTTTCTTTTATATACAAGAAGCCTTACCTACACTTCTCAACCTGTTATAATTGTTCACGCTATGTATTTACATTTCAAACTTCCAAATAAACGTCTCCAAATCTACAATTTTAACCACTTCCCCCTGGGTGGACGTCATATGATGTTCTGGGGTTTAAATAGTTGTACCAGGAAGATATCTGCAGCTACAGGCATCATTCTGGTATCAAAATTTTCAGCCGGGGATGCAGTTCCATGTAGAAGGGATATGAGTGGCATTACAGCCACTCAATCACGTCTACAGGTTGTGAAAGGGGGTGTCCCCCTTTCTTGGGCTCTTCTATCTCACTGGGAAGCCCTGGACCACTTTGACCAGTGGCATCTGATGCACTGCATAGAGAGAGAGGAAGTGACATTGTTCCTCCCTCCCGGTGAAACCAGACCCGATGAGGATTTTGTTAACTCTGGTTTTGGTTGTTTGTTTACTGGTCTGTTACAGGCCAGTGAAGCAGCGGTTCAGACTGATCTGTGTCTGATCAGCTGCATTGGAGGCCAGAGGAGGGATAGATATCTCCATAAGGAGTATCTGTCACAGCCTATGCTATCACAAGGAATGCTGTTCATCCCTTGTGAAAGCAATGAAGTTGATAAAAATCCCAGGTGATGTTATTGATCAAATATGGCCATGACCTTATTTGGTCATTGATATAGATTTTGGGTTTTTGGGGATCTATCTGGTGATGCTGAATGACGTCATTGACCAAATATGGTCATGATTTGTTCAATGATATTACCCCGGATACCCATGGGCTTGTTTTTTCGGAGTGAAAAAAGACAGTGAGCAGGCCAGAAAGGCATTAATTTAGTGTCAGTAGTGATTAGGGTAAGACAAATGTACATTGGTTTTGTTCATGGTGGTGAATGTTAAAATAAGCAATAACCATTTTCTAGGCAAGGGATGTCACACAAATCACATGGGGGGGGCACTGCCCTGGGGACATGTACCAAAGCATACAAAATGTAAATGTAGCGACCTCACCCCTCTAACCCCTTCTCTGCGCCCTGGGGAATCTCGGCTCTAGCTTCCTGTGGGATCCCGGTTGTGCTCCTCTGGTCCCGCTTTCCACAACCACCTAGTTTCCTATCCGCAGCAGTCAGCCATAGGGTTCACTACCTTGTGGTGCACTCCTGACCCCCTACGGTGTGCATCTGTCATCTGGCCACAGGTGACCTGACATTCAGTCTATCATGAATGCTACTGCCACACTTATCCACCTTACCAACCGTTCAGTGTCTGACACCCCTCTCTCCCAATCCCTCCACTGGCTTCCCATTGCCCAACAAAAAAAAATCTAAATACTAACGATAACATACAAAGCCATCCACAACTCTGCCCTGAGCTACATCACCAATCTTGTCTCCAAATACCACCCAAACCGTCCCCTTCGCTCCTCCCAAGATCTCCTGCTCTCTAGCTTCCTTGTCTCATCCTCTCATGCTCGTCTTCAGTACTTCCCCAGAGTCTCTCCTATCCTCTGGAACTCACTACCCCAATATTTCCGGCTATCTCCTACTCTGTCCACTTTTAGACCATCCCTGGCAAGGCACCCCTGTATGTTGATGGGATGTGACCTGGTATAGTTCAGAAGGGGGATATGCACTCTTTTTTTTGTTTCCTACATATATGTTTAAAGGCCTGGGATAGATTTTATTGGAGGCCCCCCTCCAATTTTTGTATGGAACGCCCCTTGACATCAATTCCAGAGTTTTGGTATGTATTTTTAGGGGAAACCCCATGCTGTATTTTTCCGTGTGGGGGTCCCTCATTTTCATCTATTCCAGACCCTCATTTGGGATAAGATGGAAATCCCTGGCTGCTTTGTTTACAAACAATTTATTTTCTAGATAACTGTCAGTTTGTCTATAGGTCGTATACATCTTACAGATGCACCACTTTATGGGCACATTAAGAGCATTCGCTAGCATTTTATTTAAAAAAAATAGAATTTTTAATGTTTCACTTACAGCATTATGAATATTGGTAATCCCAACCAAACAGAATTTGTTTATGTAGCGGGTATTTGAATTTAAGGGAAGCATCTGGGTGGTAGTGTAACCCAGATGCACTGATTGCTAGGGAATCCGAGACCCCTTTATGGTTCTTGGAGGACTCTGGTGGTGTGAGGTTCCCTGCGGCCTGCAGGTGGCATTGTCGCCCTGGCCGGAGTTGAACCCACACCGCAAGACTGTGCCTTTTTGTCCTTTCCTGGCGCAGGTACAGCGGGGCGGGGAAGACCTGATGTAGGCGGGGTCGGACATACCGAGGGGGCGGACCTGATGGGGAACTTCGTTCGCTGTGTAATACATGAATAGACCCGCCCCTTCTCGCGTTCCGCATCTGGTCCGCTGAGCGGACCTGATGGGGAACTTTAGAAGGGGTGGGTCTATACATTTAAAACACAGCGGAGGATGTTCCCCATCAGGTCCGCACAGGCACAACCAATGACGGACAGCGCTGGACATCGGGATCGCCGCGGGACACTGGATTTCATCGCTGGAATGTTTTTTTGTTTTTTTTATAAAGGACTTTTCCAAGGTGTTTGTGTGTTTTTATTTACATTTTTTATCACTTTCTTCGTGAAATGGTAGGGGTACAATGTACCCCTTACCAATTCACATGGGGAGGCGGGATCTGGGGGTCCCCTTTGTTAAAGGGGTCTTCCAGATTCCAATAAGCCCCCCACCCGCAGACCCCCACAACCACCGGGCAAGGGTTGTGGGGATGAGGCCCTTGTCCCCATCAACATGGGGACATCCTCCCCATGTTGAGGGCATGTGGCCTGGTACGGTTCAGGAGGGAGGGGGGCCGCTCTCCCGTCCCCCCCTCTTCCCCTGCGGCTGGCCAGGTTGCGTGCTCGGATAAGGGTCTGGTATGGATTTTTGGGGGGACTCCACGCCATTTTTTTTTTAATTTGGGGCTGAGTTCCCCTTAAAATCCATGCCAGATCTCAAGGGCCTGGTATGGATATTTAGGGGGAACCCCACGCCATTTTTTTTTTACATTTGCGGCGGGGTTCCCCTTAATATCCATTCCAGACCTAAAGGGCCTGGTAATTGAATTTGGGGGAACCCCCACGCTTTTTTTTTTTTTTTTATCAATGACTTTTCTATGTATTGATAAAATGCATTCATTATAGCCGCGAGTGAGTTTTAAATGACTTTTTTTCCTTCAAAAATGACACTTTATGCAGGGACAGTTCTAAGCACGGGAAACATGCGCCACTTTACATGCATATCATACACACCCCCCAGGTACGAAATTTAAAGGAATATTTCACTTTTATTTTTTTCATTTTAAGCATTATTAAAATCACTGCTCCTAAAAAAAGGCAGTTTTTAAAACTTTTTTTTGCATTGATACATGTCCCCTGGGGCAGGACCCAGGTCCCCTAACACTTTTTAGGACAATAACTTGCATATAAGCCTTTATAATTAGCACTTTAGATTTCTCCCATAGACTTTTCGAATTTGCCGCGAACACCCCAAATTGTTCGTTGTTCGGCGAACAGGCGAACAGGCAATGTTCGAGTCGAACATGAGTTTGACTCGAACTCGAAGCTCATCCCTAGTGGCAAGTGGTTAATGATTATTTATTGGACTTCAGTCTCTTCTAATACTCTGTACAACATTATAAGGACTAGACATGTGCACACTGAAATATTTTGTTTCAGAATTTTGTTTATGTTCGAAAAATAAATTTATTTAGTTGCTCCCGAAATTAGTTTTTATTTATTTTGTTTCGTTAAAAAATGCATTAGTCCGAAAATCCAAATTAATTAAGGTTGAATCTGTCATTGAAGGCTTATGGTGTCCCTCGAATGTTCTAAGAAGATTTGACGAAGCAACTAAACTGTACGACACCGCAATCGTACATTTCCGGTCGAATGCTCCGCCCACAAGCTATAGTAGAATTCTAATGTTGTATGACACTAGTAATAATTATATTTATTAATTATTATTACTAGTCAACCAACATTAGAATTCTTCTATAGCCTATGGGCGGAGCATTTGACCATAAATGTCCGTTTGTGGCGATCGTATGTCTTTAGCTGCTTCGTCGAATCTTCATGTCTCTATAATGGCAAATCTTTTCTCTCTATGCTTAATAATCTTGGACTAATAGAGTTAGGTTAGGCACATTCGACCGCAGGTTCGATAGACACAGATCGCTATTGTCACTGTCATGTCACATCTTCTATCTATATCGAACTGTTGTCGCAACAAAACAAGAAAAAAGCATTTTTTATGTCGGATTTCGGATTCTGCATGTTCGTTATCGTTTGTTAAAACGAACGCGGCAATCCCCGAAATTTGGACGTAAATACATTTGGATGAAAACGAATGCACATGTCTAATAAGGACTGGGAGATAGGGATACAACACTAAGGGCCAATCAAATGCTCAATTAGGTAAGTTGCTGACAATTGACAAAGAGAGTAGAGAGCAAACTGAGTAAAGGGGGGAGTTTAGACATAGGTTGGGGGTAGGGAGGTGACCAAGTTGTACTGCTTAACTACAGCAGAGAAACGTCAGGTCACCAGTCTGGATGTGCTATCAGGTCTGTGAAATCTGAGGACTCAATGGATGGAGATACAAATTTTTTGCAGGTAAATCTCATGTAAGAATTCAGGTAGATCCACAAAATCACCACTTCAAGCACATGTTAAAAAATTATATTTTATTTGTTATATTTTATTTGTTACTTTGATATTTTTTAACCACCTCCCTAATTATACTGCGGGCAGGTGGCAGGTACAGGCACAGTCACATAGGGTATCTCACAAAAATGAGTACACCCTCAAATTTTTGTAAATATTTTATTATATCTTTCCATGTGACACACTGAAGAAATTACGCTTTGCTACTTGTATAACCGTGTAAATTTGCTGTTCCTTCAAAATTACTCAGCACACAGGCATTATTGTCTAAACTGCTGGCAACAAAAGTGAGTACACCCCTAAGTGAAAATGTCAAAATTGGAACCAAAGTGTCAATATTTTGTGTGGCCACCATTATTTTCCGGTGCTGCCCTCACCCTCTTGGGCATGGAGTTCACCAGAGTTTCACAGGTTGCCACCGGAGTTCTCTTCCGCTCCTCCATGACGACATCACTGAGCTGATCAATGTTAGAGACCTTGCGCTCCTCCACCTTCCATTTGAGGGTACTCCACATATACTCAATAGGGTTTAGGTCTGGAGAAATGCTTGGCCAGTCCATCACCTTTACCCTCTTTAGCAAGGCAGTGGTCATCTTGGAGGTGTGTTTGGGGTCGTTATCATGTTGGAATACTGCCCTGTGGCCCGGTCTCCGAAGGGTGGGGATCATACTCTGCTTCAATATGTCACAGTACATGTTGGCATTCATGGTTCACTCAATGGACTGTAGCTCCCCAGTGCCAGCAGCACTCATGCAGCCCCAGACCATGACACTCCCACCACCATGCTTGACTGTAGGCAAGACACACTTTGTACTCCTCACCTGGTTGCCGCCACATATGCTTGACACCATCTGAACCAGATACGTTTATCTTGGTCTCATCAGACCACAGGACATTGTTCCAGCAATCCATGTCCTTAGTCTGCTTAGTCTGTCTTCAGCAAACTGTTTGTGGGCTTTCTTGTGCATCATCTGTAGAAGAGGCTTCCTTCTGGGACGACAGCCATGGAGCCCAATTTGATGCAGTGTGTGGAGTATGATCTGAGCACTGACAAGCTGAACCCCCACCCCTTCAACCTCTGCAGCAATACTGGACGCACTCATATGTCTATTTCCCAAAGACAACCTCTGGATATGACACTGAGCACATATACTCAACTTTTTTGATCGACCATGGTGAGGCCTGTTCTGAGTGGAACCTGTCCTGTAAAACCGCTGTATGTTCTTTGCCACCGTGCTAAAGCTCAGTTTCAGGGTCTTGGAAATCTTCTTATAGCCTAGGCCATCTCTATGTAGAGCAACAATTAATTTTTTTCTGATCCTCAGAGAGTTCTTTGCCATGAGGTGCCATGTTATACTTCCAGTGACCAGTATGAGATAACACCAAATTTAACCCACCTGCTCTCAATTCACACCTGAGACCTTGTAACACTAATGAGTCACATGGCACCGGGAAGGGAAAATGGCTAATTGGGCCCAATTTGGACATTTTCACCTAGGGGTGTACTCACTTTTGTTGCTAGCGGTTTAGACATTAATGGCTGTGTTGAGTTACTTTGAGGGGACAGCAAATTTACACTGTTATACAAACTGTACACTCACTACTTTACATTGTAGCAATGTGTCATTTATTTAGTGTTTTCACATGAAAAGATATAATAAAATATTTACAAAAAATAATGAGGGGTGTACTCACTTTTATGAGATAATGTACATGTACTGTATGTTGGCTGTTCATGGGTGCGATGCGCACCACCTGGGGCACGCAGCATGCCTTTCCTGTGACTGCTGTTTCCACTTGACACAGCAAATTAACATTCATAGGATCACATGATTACTATTTAAACTAAACAGTCATGTATGATTACCATTCCTGACTGCTTAGTGTTGTGAAGCTGTGATTGACTCACAGCTTTCAATCGGTACCTGGCTACCTGTATCATGTGATTAGCTGTAACAATCAAAGCACGTCAACATCAACTAAGCTGTCATGGATGTTAAACGATTCATGACAGCTAAAACTTTTGCTTATAACAGGGAACTTCACTGTTATAAGCAATAACAATCTAAAAAACTCACTGAACTACTCTGATGACCGGATGTAAAAATAATAGTAAAAAAAAAAAAATTGGAATAAAAATCAGTATCTATGATAACCACCACACCAGTCATATGATGATACTGTACTGGTGAAAGTATGTAAAAATAAACATTTGTGAAAAAAAATTATTATTTCATTTCTTAATTTTCCCCAAAAATTTGACAAAAAATACAACTTTAAAAAACTTGCCACGCCTCTTACTAAATATTTCAGACTATCTACTTTTCAAAAAAGGGGTAATTTGTGGGGTATATGTACTGTCCTGGCATTTTGGGACCTTTTTTTTTTTTATTAAAGAAATGTAGTAAAATATATTTGTTCCTAAATTTATGAAAATATATAGATTTTTCAATTTTTTTTTTATTTTTTTAAATTTATAACATAAAGTATAAAATATATATATTTTTTTTCAAAATGTTTGATGTTTTTTTTAAATTTATACATCAAAAAATAAAAAACCTAGTGGTGATCAAATACCACCAAAAGAAAGCTCTATTTGTATGAAAAAATATGATATAAATGTCATTTGCGTACTGTGTTGCATGTCCGCGCAATTGGCAGTTAAATTAGCACAGTGCTGAATAGCAAAAAAATGCCCTGGTCATAAAGGGAGTAAAACTTTGCAGAGGTCAAGTGGTTAACTACTTTCCACCCACCCACAGTACATTTACTGCGGATGGGTGGCAGCTGGAGGCTGAGCGATGTACATGCACACGGGTGTGCCCCCTGGGGCAAAAAGCGCTGCAATCCCATTAACCCGCCTAGCGGTATTCCCGAGTCTGGCTCGGGGTAAGATTTCAGTACCTAAAGCGGTAACCCCGAGCCAGACTCGGGATCGCATCGCAGGATACAGGGGAGGATACAGGGGAAGTAACTTACCTTGTCCCTGGATCCTGCGATGTGTCCCCGCTATGTGAGCGAGCCGTCATCTCGCTCGATCCACACTGCCGAGTGCCGCCGATCTCCGTTCCCTGCGATGTTGCGGTGCACGGGGCGGAGTTCGGCGCCAAATTCAAAAACTGAAACACACAATACACAAACAGTTATAGTTATATAGTTATTTATTATATTATAATTTATGATTTTTTTTATTGAACTTATCATACCCGGGATGTCTACTAGACTCTGGTTTGGACAGATTTAAGTGAGTTATTCCTAAGAATTACAGGCCTACAATATAAAACACCAAATTTCCATGCAGAATAATGGTATCGCTTTCAGTACCTAAAATCTGACAGAATCATACCGCCAGAGAGGTTAATGGTGGACACAGCAGATCACGGTGCCCTGATCACTCAGATCTACCGGCAGAGATCTCCTCTACATCTCTGTGCCTAAGAAGATCCGGCGTAGTGGTCGGTCCTTCTCCCACCAGGGTACCGTTCTATGGAATAGCCTCCCTGTCGAGCTCCAGGAGGCCCCCACTATTCCGGTCTTCCGCGTGTTACTGAAGACTTGGCTTTTCACGCAAGCCCTCCCTGCGTAGCCTCTCTCTTCCACCCTTTCTGCCGCTCTGTGCTGCTTCTGTTTCCTGGGTCCTCTTTTTTCAGGAACTCTGCTATGGGTGTCGGGACCCTTTGGGGTAAGACCGAGCTAAATTAACCTCTCTGTCGGTATGATTATTTCTGATTTTAGGTGCTGAAAGTGGTACCATTATTTTGCATGGAAATTTGGCGTTTTATATTGTAGGCCTGTAATTCTTAGGAATAACACACTTAAATCTGTCCAAACAAGAGTCTAGTAGACATCCCGGGTATGATAAAGTTTAAAACACAAAATCATAAATTATAATATAATAAATAACTATAAAAAAATTATAACAAATAATAATATAATAATAATAATAATAATAAAAATTATTCAAAAATGTAATCAAATCAAAAACACTGAAATTTGCTCAGTTGCAGAATTGTCGCTGTCATTAGATTTATTGTTTGATGACGAATTTCCCCACAAATCGCTATCGCTCAATTCTGCAAGTGATTCTAATTTATTATCGCTGTTTTCTAGCTGGTCTAAAACCACTTTTGACATAAAGGGACACTTTTTGGTTGCTATGGACAATCTCCAGTTTCCAGGCAGACAGATTTTATAATATAAAAGTGCATGCAGGGCACTGGGCAGACCACTAGGGACAAATGGGGATGTGTAATTATTTGATACAGTACTGTAATCAGTAATATTGCAGTATACTGTATCTATACTGTGTTTTTCACTTTTTGAATTTAGCGCCGAACTCCGTCCCCGTGCGTCGCAATGTCGCAGGGAACAGAGCTCGACACTCGGCAGTGTGAATTGAGCGAGGAGACAGCTGGCACACACTGCGAGGAGACATCGCAGGATCCAGGAGACAAGGTAAGTAACTCTCCCTGGATACTGCGATGCAGCCCGAGTCTGGCTCGGGGTTACCGCTTTTGGTAGTAAAAACTCACCCCAAGCCAGACTCAGGATTACCGCTAGGGAGGTTAAGATACCTCTCAACTCAACTCAACTCAACCTGACCTCTGTGATCAGCGGGGTTATCATGTAATCTCTATAACCAATCATTACATGTAAGCAAAATCGTCATGAATGGAAGCCATTCATGACAACTTGCTTACTATTTTGATGCTGTGATTGGCCCACAACTATCACATGGTACCTGGGCCAATAACAGCACCCTTTACCATGTGATTAGCCATAGCCAACTACAGGTACAGCATCGCAATAGTAAGCAAGCTGTCATGAATGAATGCCATTCATGCCAGTTACAACTATTGCTTAAAAGAGGGATTATAAGCAATAACAGTGTAAAAAAAAATTTGATTAGCCCTGAACGAGTAGTTTGCCTGAAAGAAGTTTGAAATATTGATAAAAAAATATATATATATTTTTTTTACATACTGCCACCAGTCAGTATCCCTGATCACTGACACACCAGCCATATGATGATTCTGCACTGCACTGGTGAATGTTTATTTTAAAATATTTGCGGCAAAAAAAATATGCCTCTTATTAAATACCTTGAACTGTCTACTTTCCAAAAAGGGGTCATTTGTGGGGGTATTTGCTCTGTCCTTGCATGTTAGGGCTTTAAGAAATGATAGGCCGTCAGTACATCGGGATTGATCAATTTTTAAATATATATACCATAGTTTGTAGACTCTATGGGGTTGATTAACTAAAGGCAAATAGACTGTGCACACTGCAAAGTGCAGCTGCTCCAGAGCTTAAAAAATGAGCAGAAGCAATCATGTGCAAGCAAAAATTATTATTTTTTTTTTTTTCCGTGCATGAGATTGGGTATTCTTTGCAAAGTGAAGCTTTACCTCATTTACTAAGCTCTATTTGCCTTTAGTAAATCCACCCTATAGCTTTCCTACAGCTTTCCTACAGACTATAGCTTTCATACAGACTAAGTAATATACACTGATTTGGGTTATTTTTACCAAAGAAATGTAAAATTTTGGCCTAAATTTATGAAGAAAATGATTTGTTTGCAACATTTTTCAACAGAAACTAAGAAAAACTTTTTTTGAAATTTTTGGTATTTTTTCATTTATGTAGAAAAAACAAACAAACAATGATGATTAAATACTAACAATAGAAAGCTCTATTTGTGTGAAAACAATTACAGTATATAAATTCCATTTGTGTACAGTGCTGCATGACTGTAATATTGTTAGTTAAAGTAGCACAGTGCTAAATAGCAAAAAATGCCTTGGTCATGAAGAGGGTAAAATCTTCCGGAGGTCAAGTGATTAAACTGTATCACAATATTTAAAGTTAAAACAGAAACCAAAAGTGTGGAATTTTATTAAAAAACGTATATATATCAAGATGAATAACATTAACTTAAGGTGCTAGTGCTTGGGAGGGGCTAGGGCGCTGTCGTCACCATGCACACCGACATCGCTCCCACAGCTCAGAGCTCTGGCCAGAAGCGATAGAACAATAAGAACAAGCTGTATATGAGTGTCCATAAGACACTGCCAAATGTGAGTGCCATACTTACAGATTTTAAATAAATAGTATTTTAATACAATTTTAAGCTATGGGAGCTTCCTTTTTTCTATTCCTCTCATCCGGTATCGATAGTTGGAGCTTATTAGATTGCCATGGTTCTGATGGATAGACCAGGAAGTGGGTTTCATAAAGCGCATGATCTGGTCTATAATTTGACCAGCAGATACTGTTGGTGAGTTCATTTGGAGCTAATGGTGACGGAGAACTTTGGAAGCAGCATATATTGAATTCACAAGTGGTGGAAAAACAGATGCACCTTCTTTAATCGCAATCATTAGTGGTTGTTGGGGCTGTTTGGCACATTTGATGGACTTTGTTTTCTGAGATATTTTTGGATATTTGGTTGGATAATATAAATTTTTAGCACAGTCAGCAGATGTATAATAATACATATTTTTCTGCACTAACACCTGATGTTGTTCAAATTGAAATATATAAGTTTTTACAATATTTCACACTTTTGGTTTCTGTGTGCCCTTTATATGAATTTGATGTTTATTATATATTTATGATTGCACTAGCACTTTATTGGCACATATACATGATTGTTTGAGGTACAAGTAGAGAATAGAAAGGTTTATTGAACATATTGGGATATAGGATAGAGCGCTGTCCATTCACTTTTGCGCTAGATTCTTTTGATGAGCTATCAAAACTAGAATGGCAGCCTTCCAACATCTTAGTTTTTTTATTTTATTTTCAGTTTTTCTGCGGTGCAGTTTTTCTTGTCTTTTTTTCTACAATATCTGAAAATAAAAGGCTTTTTTAGAAAAAAAAACAAAACAAAAAAAACAAAAACGTCATCCCTCTAAATTTGCTTTTCAATTAAATTACCGATTCGCTTTAAGGCAAAATTGAATTTTTAATCCTACATTTAGTATGACAGATTAAAAAAAACAAGTGCACTTTTAGTGATGTATATTTTTCAGCTAAAGTATGCATTTTTTTCAAAGATCCTCAATCCTCTGACTTGTAAACTGATGCATCAAATGACCTTCAAGTGGTACTTTAAACTTAATGGAATTTGATATGAAAAAAGATCTTTAATGAAGACAAACTAGGCATATTCAGTTTTATTTCTGAGTGCTTTTGTGAAGTGTCAGTTTAGAAGTATCCATTTACATGAGATGAAAAATGATAAAAATAATATGTTTTTAATTTTTATGGATTTGTTTACTCTAGTTCATTTTATGATAATTATACAAGATGTGTTACACAAGGGTAAAACCAGTAAATTAAAAATGATAAACTAAACATCCTTTTTATTATAATGCAGCTACTGTATACTGTAGGAAACCAATCATTGTAAAAACATTGAGACTGCCATTGCTAAGCTTACCTTCTGAAACTACTACTATCACATCTGTCGAACTGACCCTTTGACTTTATTACTTTGAATCCCTGACATTGAAAAGTATTCAGACAAAGAATTCTACAGTACATTCCTGATTTGTAAGTTATTCTGTGGGAATAATCCATATCCAGAAAGTCCCAAAATCATAACAACCAGGTAACTAGCATTTTCAGAGACAGGACAGCAATGATCACCTTTGTATTTCTCTCATGATAGGCATAGGTGCACTTTAAAAATGTCTCCTTTGCCACATTTTTAACTTTCAAAGTTGAACAAAGGTTTTCCCCTCTTTGAAAAATATTCTTTAGCCCACATTTCCCTATTAAGACTACAAGCATTTGGTAAATGGCACTTTGCCAGAAGTATATGTTATATTATTAACATAGGTACTGTATGTACAGTATATAGCACAATGTATACAATACTTTACATATATTGTACATACACATTAGTCTCTACCCTCAAAGAGCCTACAGTCTAAGGTCTCTCTACCTCACATGCATAGATACACATTCTTGGACCAAATTGGACAGGAGTCTATTAACATACCAGTATGTCTGGTAGGAAACCTGGAGTACCTGGAGGAAACCTATGCAAGCACATGTAGAAAATGCAAACTCCATGCACGTAGTGTTGAGGTTAGGATTAATTTTATCTTACAATAATGTGAATGGGGCTTTTCAAATTTAAACCTTACAACATAAAATATAGCAACACTGTAATTTTACACCCAGTAGAACGCACGGGGAGTAAAAATGTGCAAAACTCTTTAAATAATTTTGCTCATTTAGGTAGTTCTTACATATTTCCACAGTACTTCATTGATTGTGGATAGCAAGCAGAGCAACTGAAAGACCCCTACCTACACATTTTATGCAGATAATGTTGAAAAGGTGTTAACCAGGAGTAGGCTACAGCGTATTTCCACTTTTGTGGTAAAATTCAAGAAAACCCCACTATATGTTTGTTATGTGTTCCAATTCACATCACATATCTACATAATTTTTTTATAATTATTGACCTTTTAGATATTTCTAAGGAGGGAGTGTCATAACTCACTGCTAGGTTTTTTAACCACTTCCATACAGGGCATTTTCACCCCTTTCATGCCCAGACCAATTTTTAGTTTTCAGCGCTATCGCAATTTGAATGACAATTGCACGGTCATGCAACACTGTAGCCAAATAAAATCTTTGGTTTTTTTCCCACAAATAGAGCTTTCATTTGGTGGTATTTGATCGCTTCTGCGGTTTTTATTTTTTGTGCTATAAACAAAAGAAGAGCGACAATTTTGAAAAAACACAATATCTTTTATTTTTGATTTAATAAATATCACAATTTTTTTTAAAAAAAACAATTTTTTTCCTCACTTTAGACCGATACTTATTCTTCTACATATTTATGGTAAAAAAAAATCGCAATAAGCGTATTTGATCGGTTTGCCCAAAAGTTCTAGCATCTACAAAATAGGGGATAGTTTTATGGCATTTTTATTTATTTATATTTTTTTACTAGTAATGGCGGTGATCTGCGTGTTTTATTGTGACCGCAACATTGCGACGGACATATCGTACACTTTTGACACGTTTTTGGGACCATTCACCTTTATACAGCGATTGGTGCTATTAAACTGCACTGATTATTGTGTAAATGTCACTGGCAGGGAAGGGGTTAACACTAGGGGGCAATCAAGGTGTTAATATGTTCCCTAGTGAGTGATTCTAACTAGGGGACTCACAAGAGGAGGAGACTGATGTGTGTTCCTCTGTACTGGGAACACACCATCGGTCTCCTCACCGCTGACAGGACATGGATCTGTGTGTTTACACACACAGATCCACGGTCCTGCCGTGATTGCGGGAAATCGCAGGTGCCCGACGCACATCATGGCCGCCGTGCGCACGCACCGGGTCCCGAGAAATGCGGCGCGCGCGCCCGCTAGATGGCCAGGAATGCCCGGACGTCATATGACGTCCGCCTGGAGGGACGAGAGGTTCCTGCGGATGTCATATTACAATACGCCTGGGCAGGAAGTGGTTAAACGATGTCAGAGGGAGTTTTGCTATGAAGAAGAGGGCATGTCCCTAAAAACGCATTAGCTGATGGTTTGGCACATGTTAGGACCTCAGTGGATTTACCCTTTGCTTTGTAAGACATTCTGTTTCCTGGGTCCTTGCACTACGCTGGTTTTACATTTGGCGTGAGCATTTTTTTTTTCTTATTCACTAGGCCTTTGCGTCCTTCTGTTTTGTTTGCAATGTTAAAGCCTGTTCTGAAATTGCCAAAACATAAGAAAAAATGGGAACTGTATTATGTGCTACACAAGCATCAAACATTCCCTACTGCCACCTCACTGCAGGCAAAACTGACAGCTGTCCACACACTAAACCAGTCCAGTTTAGTGTGCTTGTGGTGTGAATGGGTACTAAAGCTAACTTATACATTTTCCAAGAAGGGCACATCAATGGGTTCACTTTAATGCTAGTGCTTCATAGTAAAAATTCAGCACTAGGTTCTAGGCTGTGCAATATTCTTTATTAAACAGGGTCAAATCCACAGATTCGACAGTACTAGTGCCAATGTGTTTCAGCCGGGAAATGCCTTAATCATAGCTAGCTAAATATTGAACTATTACCACCATTCATAACCTCCACCCTGAAGCGCAATCATACACAGGTGGGTATTGATTAGCAAAACAGTGCAAGACATTGGGGGTAATTTACTAAAACTAGTGCAATCAAAATCTGGTGCAGCTGTGCATGGTAGCCAAGCAGCTTCTAACTTCAGCTTGTTCAAGTAAGCTTTGACAATAAATCCTTAAAGCTGATTGGTTTCTATGCAGAGTTGCACCAGATTTTGCACTCTCCAGTTTTAGTAAATTTCCCACATTGTATAACAACAAACTATCTGACATACATAAAATAAAATACATAAACAAATACAAAAATGGACAATTCATGAGACTAAATTTGCAACAAAATGGGATAAAATTAGGTAAAACCAGAATCCCCATTGGAAAAAAATATATATTTTAAAAACAAATTAATATCCAATTTCATACCATTAAAGCGGTAGTAAACTAAAAAAAAAGAAAAAAGAAGATTCCCCCCTGCAAGATAAAGGCATAATGTGATAGTATACATTGCATACTAGTTTATTATGAAAGACTTACCTTCTTAAAACTAAGCCCTCCAGCAGCGCACTGTCACCTCTGCAGCTGCTTCCATCTTCACCTGGTCTTCCTTCTGGGTTGCAGCCACTTGATTGGTTGAGCCGCAATGACATCACTCCAACATGTGCGCGCGAGTCACAACAGCGGCACCGAGATCTGAAATAACGACACGGTATGGCATTCCTTCAGAGCACATGCGCCAGTCACATCACCTGTTCCACTCACTAGAATATCTCCTAAATGATGCACATTTAGGAGATATTAATTTAGCCTACAGGTAAGCTTAATTATAAGCTTACCTGTAGGTAAAAACAAAAAAAGTATAGTTTACTACCACTTTAAGCATACCATTAGGCATTCTAATATCCAATTTGTGGATCCACCAGACCTCTCGTTCCCAATGGCGTCCCTAGGGGGGACCAGAGGGGGCCCTGCCCCCCCCAACATTATGCTGGGGTAACATCGCTCGGGCTGCTGCTGGGGTAACATAGTCTCTCCTGAGAGGGAGAGCGTCCCCAGTTAGGTTCCTGTGGGGGATTCCTCCCCCCTCTCTCTACTCGCTGACACTGCATAATGCGAGCGCTCACACAACCACAGCCGCCCGATCTGCTCCTTCCCCTGCATCCTCATTGGCACGGAGAAGAGCGAGTTGCAGGAAGGACTCCACGAGCACTGTGGGAGGGGGGGAGGGGGGCCCAAGCCTTCATCTCAGTTACTGAAAAAACAGACTGATTTCTCCTGTCCTTAGGACAGGATAACCAGCCTGTAAATTCCGAGAATGGTGACTGCAAGCTGAGCCGAGTGTCAGTCTATGACACTCTTTCACAGCCCAGCGAGTCCAGCCACCCCCCCTCACTCTCCTCACATACGAGCAGGGAGGAATACAGCTCCTCCTCCTCCTTCCAGTCCCGCCCACACTATCCCGGCGTGCTGTATCTGAAGAGAGGGGATGTGTGGGCGGGAAATATGAAAATCAGCAGCATTCCTGGCTGTGTGTGAATGATGCCTGAGATTCTAGCCTGGACCATAGGTAAGTGTGTGCACTGCAGACTGCAGTACACTGTAATCACTGAACTGCATTATCTCCATCCCTTCTCTCCCCCATCTGTCTCCCTCCCCCTCTCCTGTTCTTTCAAGATATTCACAATTTACTTTCACTTTCAGTTTCGCAGGTAATATACGGTGCAATTTTTTTTTCCTGCATCAACAGATTGCAGGAAAGAAACTTGCATAATTCCCCCATCAACACAGACAGTGCTGACAGGGGAATATCCGTCCTGCCCAGAAATTGTATTCTTCCGACAAACAGTGATTATCACTAGTGGCTATAGCAATCATTAGTGATAATCGTAAGAGAATCTGCTCATTAATGGTTTGAATCTCAGCCAGTTCCTGCTGAACCAGCTGAGATTTAAACTGTCTATGGCTGGTCTTAGCTCTTATGCAGCCCATACATTGATCACTTTTTTTTAGTGTTGAATGAAAAAAAAAAGGAAATGATCCAATTCCCCCATCTACACATTATAGGTGGATGGGGGAATCCTCCCAGTGTGGACCAGTGCTGGAACAACCAGAGTTGCTGTCCTGTCCCGGCTATTCACAGCGCTGGTCTCTGTCTCCATGGCAGCGGCGGCAGCACATTGGAACCCAGTGCTGGTTACTTTATGGGACTGATGTACAGGAGAGCCAGCACAATTTGTTGTTAAAGATGGGCTGTTCAAAATTCCACATGCCAGAGCCTGCCAGGAAGCCCACACTGCACAGTGCTAATCACAGGCAGTGAGACATTTCCCGGTCCGCAGCTCCACAGATCAGAAAATGTCTCACTGGCTGTGATTAGCACTGTGGAGTGTCGGCTTCCTGGCGGGATCGGGCATGTGGGATTTCAAACACACCCGAGCCCATCTCTATTGGTTGTAGACAGTTGAGCTCCCTGCAGGTTGCTTAGCAGCAGTGGAGCCTTCTCTGACATGCTGATCGTGATGCAATCCAGGTAATGCTCCTAGTCAAATCCTAGTGTTAAATATCAGTGATTTTATTGATCAAAGCCCACACTTTACAGGTATAGAGCCCACATGGCTGCTGAACATACGGTTGATTATATATATGTGGTTGTACTATTGATGCTAATAAATACTGTGTTTATTAGATCTGACTGGGAGCATCACTAAGATCACATCCCGATCAGCATGTCAACAGAGAAGGTTATACAGCATTACTGATGCTAGGTGACCAGCTGGGGGCTCGGCTCTCTATAACCAATAGTGCCAGCCTTCCCCTACATGCACGCATAATGTCACCAGCACAAAGTCCTAATAGACTGCCGCCGGTGCCAAGGAGACAGATGCCAGACCAGCGCTGTCAATAACAGGGACAGGACAGCTGGGGAACCCCACAGTGGCAGAACACCAGGGCCCGGTGGCAAGACAACCTTTGCAACCCTGATAGTTCTCCCACTGCTTTGGACCCTTATATTTTCTTGGTGTGCTGGTGACATATATCTCTTGTTTTCTGCCACCCTGGGGGGCCCCAGTATAGTAGGAAGGGAGCTCACTACAGAATATGTGAAAGGGCCCATTGTGGGATCGTAGTAAAGGGCCCCAGGATATATATATATATATATATATATATATATATATATAATTGCATTTTATAGTTGGACCCCCTACTTTTGTCCCTGTCCCCCCATGTGTCCCCCCTAAATATGAACGCTGGAGACGCCACTGCTCGTTCCAAGAGAGGTCTGTGTGTATTCCATCTTCTGACATGTCTTTTAACCCTGTTTATTCCATGAAAGCCAAAGCCTGTCATATTACCCTTGTGCACCATTATAAAGTGCTTCAAAACAGCTAGTGCTTACCTTCTCTTTGCTCATATGTTGCTCTGTTGAACTGGGAAAGCAGAGTGACATACCTGTTAATTATGAAAATGTATTTGAATTCAAAGGTACATTTTTTATAAATACCTTTTTTTAAATGGGTTTTTTAATAGAGTTGAGTGGACACCTGGATGTTCGGGTTCGACGGGTTCGGCCGAACTTCGGAAAAAAGTTTGGGTTCGGGACCGAACTTTAACCCGAACCCGAACCCGAACCCCATTGAAGTCAATGGGGACCCGGACTTCTAAGGACTAAAAAGGCTCTAAAAAAGTAATGGAAAGGGCTAGAGGGCTGCAAATGGCAGCAAAATGTTGTTAAGAGCATGGCAAGTGCGCTGCAAACAAATGTGGATAGGGAAATAACTTAAAATAACATAAAAAAAAAAATGAAAAAAAAAAAATATGCTGGAGGCCCATGTTGCATTGCCAACATGTCTTTCAAGTGTTGGTGATTCCTATACAATCCAGCCTCAAATTTCTGAGAGTTTCCTATTGGAGCTCCATCCATGCTAATGAGATTCATTTGATGGACTCATCTGCTCCAGTAATAAATGACAATGCACAGACAGTCTTTCTCTTATTTTTAAAAGCAGGCTGCACATGCATTGGTAAGCAGAACAAACTGCATCCAATGTGGGTTAAAAGGTAAAGAAAAATTTATATTAATGTAAATTTCTTTGGACACATCACAAGTAGAGTTGAGCGGACACCTGGATGTTTGGGTTCGACGGGTTCGGCCGAACTTCGGAAAAAAGTTCGGGTTCGGGACCGAACTTTAACCCGAACCCGAACCCGAACCTGAACCCCATTAAAGTCAATGGGGACTCGGACTTCTAAGGACTAAAAAGGCTCTAAAAAAGTAATGGAAAGGGCTGCAAATGGCAGCAAAATGTTGTTAAGAGCATGGCAAGTGCTCTGCAAACAAATGTGGATAGGGAAATAACTTAAAATAACATAAAAAAAATAAAATGAAAAAATAAAAAATATGCTGGAGGCCCCCTTTTCAGCAGAAGAGGTACAGGAAGTCATTAAGAACCTCAGAAACTCAACGGCACGATGCCACACATATGGTGGGAATGCCCCAGAATACGCCCTTTCTGGAATAAATTATTCCATTTAATGGATAAGCTAGTGGGAAAATAAAATACTTTGAAATAAAAATGTAGCGGGGTGCTAAATTTAAGGGAAGTGTTTGAGTGGTAAATAGGCTCAAACACCCTAATTCTGTAGGATTCATGGACCATTTTGTCCTCGGGGGACAGTATTGGTGTGCAGTTCCCTGCGGCCTACAGGTGGCGCTGCCATGGTAGGCTAGGGTTGAACCGCCGATACAGTGCTGTGCCTTTTGTGTCCCCTCTTGGCAGTAGTACAGCGGGGCGGGGAAACTGCTGTGCATGCCGGGAGAGCATATAAAAGGGGCAGACCTTTGGCCTGGGGGCTGATGTCCAGTGGGGTCCACGCCCAGGTGCCTTCGGCCTGGGTGCATGTGTTCCTGTTCCATCTCGGGTACCTTTAGCCCAGGTTGAGGTACTATCCTGGAGTTCCTACTGCCCTGGGTATGGAGGCCTAGGTGCAGGAGTAAAGCCTGGAGTCCAGAGCCTTCGTCTGGAGTCCGCTAAGGGTTGAGGAGTCTTAGGGTGACGCCTCGTGTAGGGGACCATGTTCCAGCGAAGGGAGGATCATTCTGATGGACCGATGCGGGAGTCACGGTGAAGGAAGGGTCTGTTGACTCCCTGGAGAGATGTCTTCCCCTTGATATGGGCTAGGTTCGTAGAAGGAGAAGCTCAAGGTCATCTTGACTGTATCAGAGGCCTTATTCACCCGGCCCGTGGCAGGGGCCTTATACACCCTGGTCTGTGGCAGAGACCAAAGTTCTCCAGGTCCGTGGCAGGGGCCTTGTACACCCGGTCTGTGGCAGAGACCAACCTCAAGGTCTGTGGCAGAGACCGTGCACCTAAAACTGTTTGAGAAACCTAAGCAGTGAAGTGAATGTGCTACGTTTGTGCCTGGACCTCCTCCACACCGTTAGCTGTCCTGTTTCTTTGCTCTAACCTTTTCTATCCGAGTTGTAATTTCAGCTGGTGTGGACATTGACTTTACTGGGAATTAAAGGACTTGCCTCTACCTACAGTAGAGGTGAGAATCATCCTCTGGAGGAGTTTTGACTCCGGCTGTGGACACGGCGCGTCAAGTACACCGCTCAACCTCTTTTATATAGGAGGGTACGGGCTGGTAGTGCGGTGTGCCTTTCTCCCTCCTGCGAGGAGCCAACAACATAAAGGCAGGTAAGGGGGAAAGGATCTGTGCGCTACAAAAAAATAAAATAAAAATTATAATCTTGACCTAGGAGGACGTGGCCCTAAATGGCGTTTTTTGGAAGACCACAATACACCCACAGTACGTAACCGCTGAATCGCACAGCTGCAGAACTGCAGAAAATGCTATTAAAAAAAAAATTTTTTTTTAGTATAGCACAGTAGAAGACAAATATATAGAAATGGTTTATTTCACACGCCTCCACATATGTATAACACACTGCAAAATATTTTTTGTGGCCCTAAATGGGTGTTTTTGGAAGAGCAGAACACACCCACAGTACGTAACCGCTGAATCGCACAGCTACAGAACTGCAGAAAATGCTATTAAAAAAAATGTTTTTTTTAGTATAGCACAGTAGAAGAAAACTATATATAAATTGTTTATTTCACACACCTCCACATATGTATAACACACTGCAAAATATTTTTTGTGGCCCTAAATGGCGTTTTTTGGAAGACCACAACACACCCACAGTACGTAACCGCTGAATCGCACAGCTACAGAACTGCAGAAAATGCTATTCAAAAAAAATGTTTTTTTTTTAGTATAGCACAGTAGAAGAAAACTATATATAAATTGTTTATTTCACACACCTTCACATATGTATAACACACTGCAAAATATTTTTTGTGGCCCTAAATGGCGTTTTTTGGAAGACCACAACACACCCACAGTACGTAACCGCTGAATCGCACAGCTACAGAACTGCAGAAAATGCTATTAAAAAAATGTTTTTTTTTTAGTATAGCACAGTAGAAGAAAACTATATATAAATTGTTTATTTCACACACCTCCACATATGTATAACACACTGCAAAATATTTTTTGTGGCCCTAAATGGCGTTTTTTGGAAGACCACAACACACCCACAGCACGTAACCGCTGAATCGCACAGCTACAGAACTGCAGAAAATGCTATTAAAAAAATGTTTTTTTTTTTAGTATAGCACAGTAGAAGAAAACTATATATAAATTGTTTATTTCACACACCTCCACATATGTATAACACACTGCAAAATATTTTTTTGTGGCCCTAAATGGCGTTTTTTGGAAGACCACAACACACCCACAGTATGTAACCGCTGAATCGCACAGCTACAGAACTGCAGAAAATGCTATTCAAATTTTTTTTTTTAGTATAGCACAGTAGAAGAAAACTATATATAAATTGTTTATTTCACACACCTCCACATATGTATAACACAGTGCAAAATATTTTTTGTGGCCCTAAATGGCGTTTTTTGGAAGACCACAACACACCCACAGTACGTAACCGCTGAATCGCACAGCTACAGAACTGCAGAAAATGCTATTAAAAAAAAAAGTTTTTTTTTAGTATAGCACAGTAGAAGAAAACTATATATAAATTGTTTATTTCACACACCTCCACATATGTATAGCACACTGCAAAATATTTTTTTGTGGCCCTAAATGGCGTTTTTTGGAAGACCACAACACACCCACAGTACGTAACTGCTGAATCGTACAGCTACAGAACTGCAGAAAATGCTATTCAAAAAAAATGTTTTTTTTTTAGTATAGCACAGTAGAAGAAAACTATATATAAATTGTTTATTTCACACACCTCCACTTATGTATAACACACTGCAAAATATTTTTTGTGGCCCTAAATAGTGTTTTTTGGAAGACCACAACACACCCACAGTACGTAACCACTGAATCGCACAGCTACAGAACTGCAGAAAATGCTATTAAAAAAAATGTTTTTTTTTTTAGTATAGCACAGTAGAAGAAAACTATATATAAATTGTTTATTTCACACACCTCCACATATGTATAACACACTGCAAAATATTTTTTTGTGGCCCTAAATAGCGTTTTTTGGAAGACCACAACACACCCACAGTACGTAACTGCTGAATCGCACAGCTACAGAACTGCAGAAAATGCTATTCAAAAAAAATGTTGTTTTTTTAGTATAGCACAGTAGAAGACAAATATATAGAAATGGTTTATTTCACACGTCTCCACATATGTATAACACACTGCAAAATATTTTTTGTGGCCCTAAATGGGTGTTTTTGGAAGAGCAGAACACACCCACAGTACGTAACCGCTGAATCGCACAGCTACAGAACTGCAGAAAATGCTATTCAAAAAAAATGTTTTTTTTTTAGTATAGCACAGTAGAAGAAAACTATATATAAATTGTTTATTTCACACACCTCCACATATGTATAACACACTGCAAAATATTTTTTGTGGCCCTAAATAGCGTTTTTTGGAAGACCACAACACACCCACAGTACGTAACCGCTGAATCGCACAGCTACAGAACTGCAGAAAATGCTATTCAAAAAAAAAGTTGTTTTTTTTAGTATAGCACAGTAGAAGACAAATATATAGAAATGGTTTATTTCACACGCCTGCACATATGTATAACACACTGCAAAATATTTTTTTGTGGCCCTAAATGGGTCTTTTTGCAAGCGTACATTAAAGTGCAATTTATTTTTTATTTTTTTTTGCCCTAAACGGGTCTTTTTTTGCACGAGCAAAATAAAATGGAATTTTTTTATTTTTTTTGCCCTTAATGGGTCTTTTGGAAAAGAGCACAATAAAGTGCCTTTTTTTTTGTCCTAAATGGATCTTTTTCCAAGAGCAGAATACACCCACAGTATGGAAACGGTGTATCTCTCAACGTAATATATGCAGTGCTGGTGCACTGAGCTTGCAGATAAAAGGTAGATTTTCTCTGACACTGGGCTCATAGCAGTGTAAAAAGACTGCACTGCAACACAAACAGGTAAACCTATGCAGATCGCTGAGTTATATCTCTGAATCTGGACTCCTATTCCTATATAATATATCTCTCTCCCTAAAAGCAAAAAACAGGAACCTGGCCCTACACTACACTGTCTCTCTATCTTTTCCCTCAGATTCCAGAATCAGGACTAACTCATGTATCTTTCTATCTCTCCCTAAAAGCAGCAGCAGCAGACAAGATCCTCTCCCTATCTATTCTGAAGCAGAGTGACGTGTGTGCTGTGTGCCTCTAGCTTATATAGAAGCTGGGTCACATGTTGCACTGACCAATCACAGCCATGCCATTAGTAGGCATGGCTATGATGGCTTCTAAGGGCACACCAGCTAATCAAAAGGTGATTGGCTGGCCCCTGAAGCATTTCTAACTGCGTAATTAGATTGCCGAACCCGAACCCGGACTTTTGCGCAAAGTCCGGGTTCGGGTTCGGGAAAAAGCTAAAGTTCGGTACGGACCCGAACTTTACAGTTCGGGTTCGCTCAACACTATTTTTTAATAATCATGTAACTGCTTACTAAGTCCTTGTAGCTGAGCTGGCTGGGACCGTGAGTTGTAAGACTCTTTTTGAGTGTGTCACTTCCAGTAATGTTATTACCTGGTCCTGGAACCAAATGTCTTCCTCCTCCTCAATTGAGCAGCCTTACAGGCGCACCCTGCTTCTACGGCAGGAGCCCACGCAGAGGGGTGATTGTGTCACTGTTGAATTAACCGGTTTCTGACCGGCTCAAGTACATTTACTGCTGCAGAATGGCTCTCCTGGGCAAAATCCTATATATATATGGCTTCGCCCAGGAAAGCCACCAGAGGGTACCCGATGCGCGTGGCCGCAATCGCGTGCACGAGCAGGAGCACGGGGGTTTGTGTGTGTAAACACAAATCCCGTGCTGTCTGAGGAGACCAGACAGATTCTGTCATTCTACAAAGTAGAAAACATGATCTGTCAAATCTCCTAGTTAGTCCCATCCCCCTTACAGTTAGAACACAAAATAGGGTACACATTTAACCCCTTGATCGCCCCCTAGTGTTAACCCCTTCCCTGCCAGTGACATTTACATAGTAACCAGTGCATATTTATAGCACTGATCGCTATTTTGTCAATGGTCCCAAAAATGTGTCAAAAGTGTCCGACCTGTCCGCCACAACGTCGTAATGCTGCAAATAATCGCAAATCACCGCCATTACTAGTAAAAAAAAATAATAAATAAAAACGCCATATAAATGCCATAAATATGTCCCATAGTTTGTAGATGCTATAACTTTTGCGCAAACCAATCAATACATGCTTATTGCGTTTTTTTTGTAGAAGAATACATATCAGCCTAAACTGAGGAAATGTTTTTATTTATTTAAAAAAAAATGGGATATTTACTATAGCAAAAAGTAAAAGATATTGGGGGTTATTTATGAAAGGCAAAACCACTTTGCACTACAAGTGCAAACTATAAGTGCAAAGTGCACTTGAAATTGCACTGAAAGTGCACTTGGAAGTGCAGTCGCTGTAAATCTGAGAGGTAGATCTGAAATGAGGGGAAGCTCTGCTGATTTTATTATCCAATCATGTTCAAGCTCAAAAGCTATTTTTTATTTTCCTTGCATGTCCCCCTCGGATCTACAGCGACTACACTTGAAAGTGCACTTTCAGTGCACTTTCAAGTGCACTTTGCACTTGTAGTGCAAAGTGGATTTGCCTTTCGTAAATAACCCCCATTGTGTTTTTTTTCAAAATTTACGCTCTTTTTTTGTTCATAGCGCAAAAATAAAAAACGCAGAGGTGATCAAATACCACCAAAAGAAAGCTCTATTTATTGCAAAAAAGGACGTCAATTTTGTTTGGGTACAACTTCCGAAGGACCGCGCAATTGTCAGTTAAAGCGACGCAGTGCGGTATCGCAAAAACTGGCCCGGTCATTGGGCAGCCAAATCTTCCGGGGCTGAAGTGGTTAAAGTCTAGTAGATTAGTGCTGTCACCCTGAAAATGAAAGGGACACATTTGAAAGCCTGTACAATAATTGCTTAAAACATACAGTTAAAATATACAGTTCTTTGGGTTAAAGGTTACCTGTGCAGTAAAATATTAAAATGTACCTCTTGGCATACAATTTAGGCAACAGCAAGTGGTATGTGAAGCTGAGAAAAATGCAATGCAGGTACTAGCTCTTTTATGATGGATATCTTAAACTAATAATAAACTCTTAGCAATTTTTACATATATTATATATTACATATTACGATCAAGCACAACAACATTTCTGAAGTTCTTTCTGATTTTTAACTTTTAAACCCTGTGACTCCAGCTCTATCTGCAGCCTTCAGGTGCACTTCTTAATAATACCGGTCAGGGAACATGTACACTGAGTACGTTATTTGAAACGGTTATTAAGGGACAGCTCAATTTCCTGTAGATATTTTAGCGTGGAGGCAGAAGAAGCAGAGGAGTGGCTTTCCATCCTAGGCTATGTGTTTGTGTTGACTCCATAGGACCCAGTTGTAGGATATTTTGTTGTAATCCTGACCAGGGTGCAAGAATGACTTCATAGGACCCAGCATGGGATAGGAGGCAGCATATATTGTAGGTCTATATGGCTGCAGTTAAATATGCCAGGAAATGTTAATTATTATGTTGTATAACTTTATTATAACTTTAAGGTTAGCCATCAATGATGTTTATCCGGCATGAAAGCCAACCTTAAAGTGGTTGTAAACCTCAGACATGAAATATGAACAAAACATATCCCTCTATACTATGTACTGGTAGGATCACTAAGTGAAATTTCTGTCTGCTGCTTCATTCCTCTGGTATCAGCATGAATCACTTCTGACATGTTTTCCTGACACCAAGAGAAAATTGTGACAGGGAAAGGACCTCTAGCTGATTGACAGCCTTAGCTCTGTTCCTGTGTACTCTCAGACAAGCTTTAAATATTCAGCACGTTGAACAAATATAGGGAAGAGAATACTGAAGATCAGGGCCGGTACTCTCTTCTCTCTGCAGCAAGCAACTAAGTCTCAGCATCAGCAGGCGGCGGCGGACTGTGTCTGTGTGCCAACTCCTGAATGAATGGAAGCAAGCACACATTCATTGATGGGCGCTGGTAGGCTGCATTTGATGGGCGCTGGTGAGGCTGAATTTGATGGGCGCTGGTGAGGCTGAATTTGATGGGCGCTGGTGAGGCTGAATTCGATGGGCGCTGGTGAGACTGCATTGATGGGCGCTGGTGAGGCTGAATTTGATGGGCGCTGGTGAGACTGCATTGATGGGCGCTGGTGAGGCTGAATTTGAAGGGCACTGGTGAGGCTGAATTTGATGGGCGCTGGCAGGCTGCATTTGATGGACGCTGGTGAGGCTGCATTTGATGGGTGCTGGTGAGGCTGAATTTGATGGGCGCTGGTAGGCTCAATTTGATGGGTGCTGGTGGGGTGCATTTGATGGGTGCTTCATTAAAAAAGTGGGGTGTACATGGGCAGGGAAAATGGGGTGGAGCCAAGGGGGTGGCAAAATGAGGTTTCACCTAGGGTGTCAAAAATCCTTGCACCAGCCCTGCTGAAGACAGACAGGTGCAACTTATGTAGGAGGATTTGCTTCATCTCTGTGTATCACCTGAGGCCTGTCACTTCATTGGGTATGTGTAAGGATTTACAACCCCTTAAAGGTGTCCCCTTTCCTCAAATGAAATGCAGTGAGCAATATTATTTTCCTTTTGAGGTGAATTTCAGAAAGCACAGGTACAATTTCTTAAGGTAAAATGCAGAAAGAATAGTCCCATATCCCTTAAGGTGAAATGCAATAAATACAGTTCCCCATCTTCAGGTGGAATGCAGCAAACACAGTCCCCATCTCTTCAGATGAAATGCAGCAAGCACAGTCCCTCATCACTCAAGGATAAATGCAGCAGTTGTAGTACCCCATCTCTTAAAGTGAAATGCAGCAAACACAGACCTCCATCTTTCAAAGTAAAATACAACCAGGAGGGTTCCCTTAGTCGATGGAGGTGCTTGTTGTCCTAAGTAGGTTTGTGGTCTAATATTTCTTGAATGAATAAAAGAGACTCAGATGTGCAGGAACTGCATACCCAGTCACATAAAGAAAGATGCACATATTAGCTGGAGACAGAGAAACAGTAGTTGAAAAGCATAGGAAACAGCATCTTGCACACTGCAAAAATGTATGTGAAAAAATTTAAAAATCAAGATGTTCAATGCTGGATTGAATAATTGTACAAATTAAAGAAAACAACTCTTTAAGAATGAGAAACATACTGTATTAAGATCATAATTTCAGCTTCCAGTCAGCTCTACCAGGTTACTGTTTTCTTTATACAGCAATTATTGTAACAAAAATAACACTATACACTATCATATTATTTACAGTCCTGTTATCCCCTCTAGTTATGCTTGTGTTATAGAATTTTACCCTGCAATGATGTAAACATATATATTACACTGCTAAACATTTCCTAGAGGTTTCAATTAAAGGTAAAATAAATAATTCATTACACAATGAGAAATGTTATATCATCCATTAATGCAAAAACAAAAAAATAAAGATCTGTGGGAAATGAAGGTTTGTAGAGACATTCCCTCAGGGATTATCTTTCTGAGATACACATTACATGTGCAGTATTTAATTGCACTTTTTATAACTCTCTCTCTCTCTCTCTCTCTCTCTATCTATCTATCTATCTATCTATCTATCTATCTATCTATCTATCTATCTATCTATCTATCTATCTATCTATCTATCTATCATCTCACAAAAGTGAGTACACCCCTCACATTTTTGTAAATATTTTATTATATCTTTTAATGAGCTTGTATAACAATGTCAAATTGCTGTCCCCTTAAAATAACTCAACACACAGCCAATAATGTCTAAACCGCTGACAACAAAAGTGAGTACTCACTTAAGTGAAAATGTCCAAATTGGGCCCAATTAGCCATTTTCCCTCCCGGTGTCATGTGACTCGTTAGTGTTACAAGGTCTCAGGTGTGAATGGGGAGCAGGTGGGTTAAATTTGGTGTTATCACTCTCAATCTCTTATACTGGTCACTGGAAGTTTAACATGGCACCTCATGACAAAGAACTCTATGAGGATCTGAAAAAATAATTGTTGCTCTACATAAAGATGGCCTAGGCTATAAGAATATTACCAAGGCCCTAAAACTGAGCTGCAGCATGGTGACCAAGATCATACAGAAGTTTAACAGGACAGGTTCCACTCAGAACAGACCTTGCCATGATCGACCAAAGAAATGTGAGTGCACGTGCTCAGTGTCATATCCAGAGGTTGTCTTTGGGAAATAGACGTACGAGTCCTGCCAGTATTGCTGCAGAGGTTGAAGGGGTGGGCGGTTAGCCTGTCAGTGCTCAGAGCATATACCGCACACTGCATCAAATTGGTCTGCATGGCTGTCGTCCCAGAAGGAAGACTTTTCTAAAGATAATGCATAAGAAAGCCTGCAAACAGTTTGCTGTAGACAAGCAGACTAATGGCATGGATTTACTGTGGTCTGATGAGACAAAGATACGTTTATTTGGTTCAGATGGTGTCAAGCGTGTGTGGCGGCAACCAAGTGAGGAGTACAAAGACAAGTGTGTCTTGCCTACAGTCAAGCATGGTGGTGGGAGTGTCATGTTCTGGGGCTGCATGAGTGCTGCCGACACTGGGGAGCTACAGTTCATTGAGGGAACCATAAATGCCAACATGTACTGTGACATACTGAAGCAGAGCATGATCGCCTCCCTTCAGAGACTGGGCCACAGGGCAGTATTTCAACATAACGACCCCAAACACACCTCCAAGACAACCTTTGCCTTGCTAAAGAAGATGAGGGTAAAGGTGATGGACTGGCCAAGCACGTCTCCAGACCTAAACCCTATTGAGCATCTGTGGGGCATCCTCAAATGAAAGGTGGAGGAGCACAAGGTCTCTAACATCCTCCAGCTCCATGATGACGTCATGGAGGAGTGGAAGAGGACTCCAGTGGCAACCTGTGAAGCTCTGGTGAACTCCAAACCCAAGAGGGTTAAGGCAGTGCTGGAAAATAATGGTGGCTACACAAAATATTGACACTTTGGGCCCAATTTGGACATTTTCAGTTAGGAGTGTATTCACTTTAGTTGCCAGCGGTTTAGACATTATTGGCTGTGTAATTAAAGAAGAACGACTAAGGGTTGGGACTTTGAATGAAGCAGGCAGGTGTAAGTAATTAAAATTTATTGGAAATCGATGATAAGTTGCATGAGGGTAGTCATGAGAACAAAGAAAACCAATAATTCATTCAGTAGATATACATACAGCAATAAAAAATTGCCACACAATAGTACAATTCACAAATCACATGATACAGGTGATCATAAAGGTAAAACATATAGTTGGCATAAAAACATGGCATATAATAGCTCTATGCATTTCGTGGATTCATCCACTCTTCAGGAGCATGCACATGGAAAACTGAATGCTGTTGTATAATGGTAATAAAAATATCTGTAAGGTCTGACCCTGTTACGGAAGAAAATTTTAAATAGGTAATTAGGGATAATATTGCCTAGGATAGACCCCCCAAAACCACTCTCAACAGTACTTACATTGTCTGTGTCTAAGCAGTAGCATTGTGCCAATATGAATAGGAAAACCCCTAGGGGTGTCGCTGGTGGGAGCTGAGGTGGTTATGGCAGACAGGACTCAAACAAGGATGGTTTCCAGGGAAAGGTTTCAAAGGGTAGGGTGAAGAATGACCACAAGTGCTAGAAACAAAGGTGCAATGAGAAAATAGACAAAAAAACTCATACTATGTGATATAATGGGTCATCTGCCCTAAACCTGGTAAGGGATAGGGTAATAAGATGCTAATGAGTGTATAGGTATGGTTAAGTTAGTGAGAGTAGAAGGTAAAATTGATGAGAAGGTGAAAAGCATGGAAGATTGAGAAACCATGTTGCTCAAGGGAGTAAGATAGATTAAATGAAAGTGCAAAATGAATAAGTGATAAAAAAGTAAGATGAAGTTACCTAATGGTTAGATTAAAATACAAAAGGAGGAAAAAATGTAGCTTCAATAAGAGAAAAATCCCCAATGTTGCGACTACCCTTTTCGATGCAATTTCATAGCTACAGTGAGCATGTATTTAGGATCATTAGCAATCACTGGCCCCTTCTTAAACGCGCTTATCCACATATTGAGGTCTTTTAACAAACACCAATAAAATCTTTTAGAAGGAATAAAACACTATGTGACTCATTGGTACGATCAGAATATAGACCCAAAGAATATGAAGCCAAAATGAAATTTTTGGGGAAGAAAAAGAAGGGATGTTTTCCCTGCCTGAATTGCATCCAGTGCAACCTTATGATAAAAGGTGACCACTATATCCATTCCAGCAATGGGGATAAGGTCACGTTAAAAGGTTTTTTTTACATGTCAATCCTCCTATGTTATTTATATTCTTACATGCCCATGTAATTTTATATATTTTGGGGAAACTACCCAAAAAATAAAAGACAGGATTGCTCAGCACTGCAGCACCATAAGACACAAGCAGCCAGGTTTGCCAGTTTCCAGGCATTTCCTGGAAAAGGGACTCAGACTTGTGATTCATGGTGCTGGAGGAAATTCCACGAGATAGAAGAGGGGGTGACAGGATACTAAAGCTGAAACAGAGAGAGGTTTGGTGATAAGTAGGTTACAGTCCCTTCATCCAGAAGGAATGAATAGGGAATATGATCTATACCTATTTTTATAAATGACCAATTAGGCATCTCTTTTTGCATGTTTCTTTGTAGATGATGAACAAGCTCATTGGATGGGAGACACAACATGTATTACCGGATGTTCACGGATATTCATGATTCATCTATTTGACATATCCAATTCGTATAGATAAGAATCGTGATCAATAAGGAGAATTTTTGTTATGATTCAATGTATTATTATTTTTCATGCAATTATGGTTGTACTCGATTTTCAACAGTATTTTTTTATTTTTTGATATACTTTGTGTGATGTTTTTGCATCCTATACATGGGATGGTAACATCTTTTTGAACCTGTATGGGGTTAATTTGAGTCCGAACTGCCCAGTCGGATTGTTCCTGATCTGGATAGATGTGACTCACCTGTGGGGTTACACCCCCAGGTGTTGGGATAAGGTTTCTTTTGCTGGAACTTCACACAAAGCCTGTCAGCCTGACGAAGAGCAGGGATGCTCGCAACTGTACAGTAGCTGCTTGCTGTCTTTTCATGACATGATTTAAAGAAGTCAGTAAAAATCGTTTCTCAACTGGAGCGCATGTCCCCTTGTGGTTTCTATTGAATTTGGTGGAAGATTGGGAGCCCACCTTGATAGCTCTCCATTACACTGAAGAGAAGAGAGGGAAGTAACCCACCCAAAGTTGTTATATATATATATATATATATATATATATATATTACTCTTTTTGACATTGTATTTACTCTAGTGTTCATCTCACGGGGGCTGGTGTTATACATCATCTGTATTTGCATAACATTACTTGTACGGCATATTCAAAACTGTATATTTTTGCTACTTACTGTGAAGAACAATGCTGCAACAAGTAAAACTTATAGTAATGATTACTTGCATGCTCCACGTTATCCTTTTTAAAATGAACATTATAATAATAATAATTATAATAATGGTGACAGCGGACAAATGGTGTAGAGTAGACCACCAGTAGTCAAATGATGCTGGAGCTCATTTCCAAGCTATACAAGGCAAACAATCTATCTTTAGGCCCAAGATTGCTAAAGGATTTAACATTCTAAATGTTGCCTAACGATTCTATACTCGTGTCTATAAGATAGACATAGAGGTGACAAAGGTGTTAAGGAGGAGCATTTTAAATATTTTTTCCAAAAAAGAAAAAAAAATGCAAATTAAAACTAGAAATTGTATTGTATCCAAAATTCTAACCAATAATTTTATCAACCGATCCACCATTTTTCCGTGAAATGGTTAAAAATAATCCCACGCAAGGCTACCGGTCCGGTACAGTTGGCATATTTCTTATAATCCCAATATATGAAATTATGCAAGTTCCTTTGCTAGCTTTGTGATGAATTGCACTCCCAGTCTCAACCTATTCATTGATTTTTCAGTTCAGGAGAAAACAATTTAAGAAGACACCACCACGTGTTTGGAAACCTGCACCTTCACAGCATCCGCTGTAGCAGTTCTAACCTTAAGAAAATGTCTATGATACACTTACTGCCATGCCTAGACAGCAATGTAACAGAGTTTTAAAATTCCATAACCCTTATACAGTAGGGACAAGGATTCCTTAATTTCTGACTTTCAGAGAGCATTCAGAGATTCAGCTTAATGGTGTAAATATCAATTAACCACCTCAGGTCCGGACACTTTCACTCTCTTCCAGTTTGGGCCATTTTTCAGTTTTCAGCACTGTCATAATTTTAATGACAGTTACTCAGCCATGTAACACTGTACCCAAATTAAATTTGTATATTTTTTGAGACAGATTACACATGTGCAGAACTGAAAAAAAATGTGTTTCGTTACAGATAGATTTTTTTATGTTTCTATTTTTTTTTTTCATTCATTCATTTCTGAATCCATTTAATTTAGTTTTTTTTATTAATTTTCTAACAAATTAAATTTTTGGGGAATTATTCAAGTTTGGATCGGTCGAAAAATTACTGACCGATTCAATATCTGTGTGAAAAATAGCTGGTAGTTAAGAAGTGGGCTGGAAAGTTATCCGCCGCATACTTAACAACTGATGATTTTAAGGGGAACACCATGCCACATTTTTAAAAAACAGCATGGGTTCCCCCCCAATATCCCTATCAGACCCTTATCTGATCATGCAGCTTGACAGGGGGGGCGAGCAAACACCCTCCTCCTGAACCATACAAGGCCAGATGCCCTTAACATGGGGTGGTGCTTTGGGGCAGGAGGGCTCTGCCCCAAAGCACTTTGTCATCCAGGGTTATGGGGTTCTGTGGGAAGAGGGCTTATCGGAATCTGGATAGTATCTACACTCATTCACCAAAATAGTGTAAAAACTAAATAAAGCACAACACAAGTTTTTTGACAATTTCTTTATTAACCTCCCTGGTGGTATGATTCTGTCAGATTTTAGGTGCTGAAAGCGGTACCATTATTTTGCATGGAAATTTGGCGTTTTATATTGTAGGCCTGCAATTCTTAGGAATAACTCACTTAAATCTGTCCAAACCAGAGTCTAGTAGACATCCCGGGTATGATAAAGTTTGAAACACAAAATCATAAATTATAATATAATAAATAACTATTAATAATTATAACAAATAATATAATAATAATAAAAATTATTTAAAAATGTAATCAAATCAAAAACACTGAAATTTGCTCAGTTGCAGAATTGTCGCTGTCATTAGATTTAGTGTTTGATGACGAATTTCCCCACAAATCGCTATCGCTCAATTCTGCAAGTGATTCTAATTTATTATCGCTGTTTTCTAGCTGGTCTAAAACCACTTTTGACATAAAGGGACACTTTTTGGTTGCTATGGACAATCTCCAAATTCCAGGAAGAAAAAAATGTATTTATAATATAAAAGTGCATGCAGGGCACTGGACAGACCACTAGGGACAAAGGGGATGTCTAATTTTTTTATACAGAACTGTAATCTGTAAGATTACAGTGTACTGTATGTGTATTGTGTTTTTACTTTTTTGAATTTGGCGCCCATCTCCGCCCCGTGCGCCGCAACGTCGCAGGGAACAGAGCTCGGCATCACTCAGGCACTGTGTGAATAGAGCGAGGAGACAGCTCGCACACACAGCGGGGAGACATCGCAGGATCCAGGGGACAAGGTAAGTAACTTTCCCTGTATCCTGCGATGCAGCCCCGTGTCTGGCTCGGGGTTACTGCTTTTGGTACTGAAATCTTACCCCGAGCCAGACTCGGGAATACCTCCAGGGAGGTTAACAAGATGAGGATGCGCCAAGTGACGAACATCACGCATTAAGGAATATATATAGAATATGGCATAGGCACTATATACTGTATATTCCTCAAAGCGTGATGTTCGTCACTCGGCCCATCCTCTGAAGACATATTGTTAATGACTAAATGCATCAGAGAATAGCCTACCTGCGACGACATCACACATGCCTGATCGCTTACAAGCAGTAGTGTTTGAAGCCAACAGCCTACTGCTCTTCTGTTATACAAAACAAATGCCTTTTATGTTTTGTATGAAGGCAATTGTATTTTGCACATGGACACATTTATGTACATTTATGTACAACTGAATGTTACATATTGTTGCACTATTTGGAGCGCTGTTTTTTTTTTCTCTTTATAATTTACTAACTGGTATCACGGTTTGCTAAGTGGCTGCTATTTTTGCTTATTTACACCAAGCACAGATTTTACATTCTTTTACTATTACAGTACATTGGTTTTGATACAATTGGTTGATTTGAATGATATACAATATCCAGTACATAATCAGTCCACACAGTGAAAAAGTTTCAAGCATGTGAGACATCATGGCATACTAAGGAGTAGTATTGTAGTAGGGTTAGTAGGGTGTAGTAGGGTTGTAGTTCTAAGTATGCCCATGCTGTGTGTGATAAATATCTTATTAATTGACAACTTTGTATAAAAAAATAATAATTTTCATTTTCTTTCCACATTTTCCAAAAACTTGGTTTGCTTTACAAAATGTGGTCATTTTGTGGGTATTTCCACTGTCCTGGTGCTCGAGGGCCTCCAAAAATGCGATAGATAGTTGGGAAATTAGATAATTTATGCCCCTTGAATTCCTGAAGGTGCTTCTTGGATTTTGGGCCCCTCTATGTGGCTAGACTGTGAAAAAGTCTCAGGCTTGTGGTATCACCATACTCGGGAAGAGTAGCATAATGTGTTTTGGGGTTTAATTCTAAGTATGCCTATGATGTGTGTAAAATATAGACATGTGAAATTTGTTTTGTAAGAAATCGAAATTTGGCCAAACTTTTGCATCTTTTGGACATTCGGATGCATCCGAATTTCCGAAGAAAAAAATAATGAATTTCAACTAATACGACATACGCGCTTGTTGAAGTCTACTTAGAGTACACGCATCAGGCTTGGCTTATTGCTCCCCATTTTATTTTTGTGATCCCTTTTATTTTTGTGATCACAAATTTTTATTACTACAGATGCCAATCGGTTTTTATTCAATAAAACCTATCCTTTTTGAACTCTACCATGTGGAACCCTTCTTTTTTTTCTTTATATCTTCCTCGATGAGAGTTTATTTTTTATTTTTTGGCCCTTCCATCCAGCTGTTTCAACTTGGTTTCTCAATCTTACGGTCACCTATAAGACCCCTGGAAGCTGCTTCTGGAAACGCCTGGGTTCCCATGATTCGTTGTGGAAGACTGCCCATCTTGGTTCTCTCTGCTAGATTGACTAATGTCATCGAAATTCGAGTCCACCATCTCTGGTAGAGTACATACCCCATTATTTTGATTGAAGATACAACACCTCAATGTTTTCATGTGTTCACAATATCACTGTGCTTCATTTCTGAGCAACAACTATTTTATACTGGACTTTATGTGTTCACTACATGGATTGGTTCATTCATTTGGACATTTCCCATAATCTTCCATACATGAGTTATATTTATATATGTTATGTTTTCACACTTTGTGACCTACCTTCAACATTTGATTATTTGAATATTGCTTACTCAACTTTTTAGCGCTACATTTTCCATTTACCTAATACGAAAGTAATGATGATGAAAATAACTAAATAATTTAGCATGATTTGTTAATTCATTAAAAATCTCATGAAAAAGCAGGTTAACTCTGAGTAAATCTTACAGTCCAATCAGCTCATTCATTTTGTGCTGGAGGTTGGATTATTAATACTGGCAAAGCACATTCCTGAGAACTGAGTGAGAATGGTGTTGAATCGAGCAGATGAGACGAGTTTTGAGAAGCAGCATAAGAGATAGTGTGTGTGTGTACTATTGGATTCAAGCTCTAAACATCAGGTTGCTCCTGGTACCAGCAGCAGTGACACAGCACAACCACTGGCAAAGTGCATTCCTGAGAAGGGTGTTGCATTGCATTTGAGTAGAGGAGACACGTTTTTAGAAGCAGCAGAAGAGACATTGGGGGTTATTTACGAAAGACAAATCCACTTTGCACTACAAGTGCATTTGAAAGTGCACTTTCAAGTGCAGTCGCTCTAGATCTGAGGGGAACATGCCAGGAAAATAAAAAACAGCATTTTAGCTTGCACATGATTGGATGATAAAATCAGCAGAGCTTCCCCTCATTTTAGATCTTCCCATCTGATCTACAGTGACTGCACTTACAAGTGCACTTGTAGTGTAAAGTGGATTTGCCTTTCGTAAATAACCCCCTCTGTCATTGTGTGTGTGTTCAATAAACAAATGACTTTCAGAATTATGATTTGTTATCACAAATATACATAAATAATGAATTAGCAAAAGAACAAACAATTAAACAATAAAACAAATTGATTTGTTTTAACAAATATATATACTCTACAGAAATAACGAATTATCGGAAACAAAAAAAATGTATTTTACGAATGAAAACAACATGAAATAAAACAAAATTTTCCTCCGTGCACAAGTCTATTAAAATATATTATTATATGACAGCTTTGTGTAAAGAAAATAATTTTATTTTTTTTCCTGCAATTCATTCATTCATTCATTTTCAGGTCATAAGGTTGCGTTGATTAAGTCCCTGCCCTTTGTACACTCCAGCCGTCGTGGGGGGGGGGCAACCTGGGCACGAAAGGTTTTGAAACCTCAAGCCTGGCCCATGGGAATGCAGCCCAAAGTGGGTGGTAAACACCATCTAAGGCTAAATACGGTGTGCAAGACCGATAGCGAACAAGTACTGTAAGGGAAAGTTGAAAATAACTTTGAAGAGAGAGTTCAAGAGGGTGTAAAACCGTTAAAAGGTAAAATAGGTGTGGTCCTTGTGGTCCTCCCAGAGGATTCAACCCAGCCAGGTGGCCCTGCCCCTTAGCTATTTAAAGCGGAGGTCCACCCAGAATGTTTTTTTTGCACTAAAAATCATAAAAAAAATAGAAAAAAATTTATAGAAAAAAAAAAATTATACTCACCCGAAATACCCGTTGTTATGTGAAAGTCCCTAATCTGCCTCTTCCTTTGCCTCGGTGAGTCTCCTTGCGCTTCCTCTTCTTGTGAATGGGGCGCGCTGCCTTCTGGGAACTGTGTGTAATCCCAGAAAGCAGCCGCCCATTCACAAAGTGCCATGCGTGTCGCACATGCGCAGTAGGAAACGGGCAGTGAAGTCGTAAGGCTTCACTGCCTGTTTCCCTTAGACAGGATAGAGGCGCCGGGACCTGCCAGGACCGAGCGATCGCCGGCGGGGGCCCAAAATCGCGGGCGCCTAGGACAGGTAGGTGTCCTTATTAAAAGTCAGCAGCTACATTGTTAGTAGCTGCTGACTTTAAAAAAAAAAAATTGCGGGTGGAGCTCAGCTTTAAGAACTGTCAGCAAGCAGAACTGTCAGATGGCGGGAGCCTTTGTCAGCACCAGTTGACGATTGATCTACACTGGGAGGGACATTTTTTTCATTTTTATTAACCCCCTTAGCGGTAATCCCGAGTTTTTCATGCTAAGAGCTGTAACCCCAAGCCAGACTCGGGATTGTTACTTACCTTGTTCCCTGGATCCTGCGATGTCCTCCCGCAGTGTGTGCGAGCTGTCTCCTTGCTCGATCTACACTGCCGAGTGCCAAGCTCCGTTCCCTGCGACGTTGCGGCGCAATGACGGCTTTGTTTACATTTGAAGCCCGGGCGCGATGTGATGATGTGATCACCAGTCATCTCTATGCTCATCACGTGACCCCACCAACAACGCCGGAAGATTCGCTCCGGGTCCGCGATCGCAGAGGAGAAGGAGCCCGGAGAAGCACCGGATGGCGGCGGGAGGGGGGATGTCCCCTCCCGCCACCTGTAAGAACGATCAAGCGGTGGAAACACCGCTATGATCGTTCTTATGGTGCGCAGAATCGCTGGCACTTCAAAAGGATATCTGAATGATGCCTCTAGATGCACCCATCATTCAGATATCCCCCTACAAAGCCGAGGACGTCATATGACGTCCACCCAGGATGGGAGATCCCATCTGTGGACGTCATTTGACTATGGCTGGGTAGGGAAGTGGTTAAGTAAGTAATTACTAAGAATTGCAGGCCTACAATACATAACACCAAATTTCCATGCAAAATAATTGTACCGTTTTTGGTACATAATTCCAGACAGAATCATACCGCCAGGGAGGTTAAGATTGATTTCTATTTTGCACATGGACACCTTTTTCACTTTTTATGTAAAACTGAATGTTACATATTGTTGCACTATTTGGAGAACTGCTTTTATTTCCTTTATAATGTACTGTAATAGTTGACTCTATATGAGTGATCAGGGAATATAGCTTAACCACCTCAATACTGGGCACTTTCACCCCCCTCCTTCCCAGATAATTTTTCAGCTTTCAGCGCTCTCACACTTTCAATTACTCAGTCATGCTACACTGTACCAGAATGCATTTTTTTTATCATTTTGTTTCTTTTGGTGATATTTATTCACCACTGGGTTTTTTTTATTTTTTGCGATATAAGTGAAAAAATAGCAAAAATTTTAAAAATATATATATTTTCTACTTTCTTTTTTAAAGAAATCCAATAAAATTTTATTTTATCATAAATTTAGGCCAGAATGTATTCTGCTACATGTCTTTGGTAAAAAAAAAATTGATAAGTGTATGATAATTGGTTTGTGTGAAAGTTATAGAGTCTACAAGCTAGACTACATATCACTGAAAATTGATAAATTCTGATGTTCTGACTGCCTCGCTCATTTCTTGAGGCCCTAAAATGTCAGGACAGTACAAACACCCCCAAATTACCCCTTTTTGTAAATATGACCGTCCACGGTATTCAGGAAGAGGCATGGTGAGTTTTTTGAAGTTACAATTTTTTGCCCACAATAGTTTGGAAAATGAATAATTTTTCTTATTTTTAATTTTTCCACAAAATTGTCACATTAACAAGTAATTTCTCACACATGGCAGAGATAAACTTGCAATTATACCCCAAAACACATTCTGCTACTCCTCCTGAGTATGGCAATACCACATGTGTGAGACTTTTTCACAGCCTGACCACATACAGGGAGCACCATCAGATTCTTGGAAAATAAATTACACATTTAGTTTCCTGACTACCTATCACATTTTTGAAGGCCGTGGAGTATCAGGACAATATACACAAAAAGGAGCCAAATGGGAATCCTGCCTATTGAGACAGTAGTACTCACCAAAAGGTATCGGGGGTGTGTTCAAAAAATACATATATCAAGATACAAAAAAATAACGAATAAATAGACCTCCACACACCTAAATGAGTTACACTACAAAGTTTAATAGCCTATAAAAGGCAAAATACATAAATAAAACACATTCTATAATACCCCAAGTTCCTATAAATATGACCAAAAAACACAAAGTTAGAGCTATGTAATCACTGCGAGATCACCCCTACGGAGAAGACACAGCGATCACGCAGCTAGCAGACCTACTCCCTCCCCTAGTATAAAGAACACCCCCTATTTAAACCTGGTAAGCCCCAAGAGCCACCCATAGGACCAAATGTTCCCCACAAATAATTCCTAATGCGGGACAGTGTGTACCTAAAACAGTTAAATCACTATCCTGTAATGGAAATACCAGCCTAAACTGGATAATAGACTCCAAAAAGGATCCTAGTTATCAGTCAATCTGTCAAGGAGCGTGGTTAGTTTTAGCACCTCTGGTAGGATAAATGGAAGTCCAAAAAATCAGAATCTTAAGAATATATGGTGTTCCTGACTCTGTATTGTCAGCAATATATATACAAAGAACTCCAGATACTGCAAAGATGGAAAAATAGCTGTATGGACCGTGGTAGTTAGTATTATAGTATCAAAGATCAGATACAATGTTACAACTTCATGGGGTATGTGTATATATAACAGATCCCCAATCCATGGGTAAATCTCTATGGTCATTCATGAATAGTACACATAGCCAATTCTCTTGCTTTTGAGCTGGTTGATGGTATATGGATCTGTGTGTATCATGTAAATACAGGTTGCCGCACAAGGGATAAATCCTCAATACTCCAGATATGTCAGTTTGTGTGAGACACTTATCCAAGACTTTTCACATTATCAGGTCATAACAGCTATATAATAGCTATATAATAGGTTTCAGCGGTATATAGAGCAATAATCACAGTTCATCCAGTGTAACCACAATTAAGGTTCCTGCAATCTGCAGGTAAATCCTATAGTAGGTGTTTGAATATTGCAAATAGTGGTGTAGGGATACTCACGGGTCCGCAGAGATCACCAGGAAATTCAGGTCGGGATCAATCTGTTCATCTGTGATCTAGGTAACTCAATAATCTGCTGTTTTGTACAGAGATCACTAACAAATTTATAGTTGGGATTGATCTGTGCATGTATGTTCTCAGCTGATTGTTCATTTGCCGCTAAAAGAGACCAGTGTTCATAGTATCTGTTTTAGGAGTCCTCTTTCCAGAGTCCTTTTAGATGGATTATGGGAGTCTTAAATCCAAAGAAGTTTTTCCAGGTGGTACATTGCGGGTATAATTTGAAAGTTCTTATTCAAGTTGAGGTTTGTTCGGGTAGGTATCAAGGGGGGGTGCTCATCCCAGCGTTAAAAATGTACATATTTCATTCCGATGAACCAGAACTTCGTCAGAACTAAGGGAATAGTCAGCTGTCACCCGTTTAAATACAAAACCACAACCACGGGAAACAAGCACTGCTTTACAGGCATACTATACACCCCCCCCCCCCAGGTACGAAATTTAAAGAAATATTTCACTTTTATTGTTTCACTTTAAGCATTATTAAAATCACTGCTCCCGAAAAAACTGCAATTTTTAAAACTTTTTTTGCATTGATACATGTGCCCTTTTTAGGACAATAACTTGCATATTAGCCTTTAGATTTTGAACGTTTGAGTCCATTGTATTTAATAGGGTTCTAAAATTCACGCAAACTTTAGGTCTGTTCGCAGGTTCTGGTGCGAACCGAACAGGGGGGTGTTCGGCTCATCCCTATTGTGTGGGTTCCAAGGAGTTAAAGCAAGTGGTGAGGAGGTGACACTACACCTCCTGGCTGCCTATCAAATGCTTTCTTAAGAGTGATCCAAATATGGTTTGTTCTCCATAGAGCATCGTACATATGAATAAGTCCTTATGGTGACACTATGACGGCACTGGGACTGGTGTGGCAGTGATCAGGGACTGTAGGACTGATGGGGCAGTGATTAGGAATAATATGACGGATGTGGCGGTAATCAGGGACACTGTGAATGGGCTGCGGTGTTTAGGGATACTGACTGGTGTTGCAGTGATTAGGGAAAGTGGTCTGGCGATACTGCTGTGGCAGTGAACAGAGACACTAACTGGTGGCACTGACATTCAGTGATATCAGAGCAGCCAGCTATTGTACAAAATATGATCATTGTATATGACAATTGCCACAGCAGTACAATGCCACCATAGTGACTCTGCATCTGCTCTCATGACAGTATTTAAAATAAATAAATAAATGTATATATAATTCTTGTACAAGGTACACAAGTGGGAGATTGTATAAGTATATATAAACTATATAAACTATACATAAACAGTCATAGGGGGAGCAGTTAAACAGGTTTTAATTTTCCTTTGTAATGTCCTTTATATTATACTACTTTTTTAACATATTGTCACACAAAGGATGACTTCATGCAGGTAACCCACCAAGCAGGTTTAAATTTTGCACTTTCAACATTATTAACCACTTCATACCCGGAAGATTTCTCTGCTCAATGACCAGGCCATTTTGTGCGATACGGCACTGCATCACTTTAACTGACAATAGCGCAGTCATGCAATGTTGTACCCAAACAAAATTTACGTCCTTTTTCCCCCACAAATAGAGCTTTTTTTGGTGGTATTTGATCACCTCTGAGGTTTTTATTTTTTGCGCTATAAACAAAAAAAGAGTGACTAGTTTGAAAAAACACAGAATTTTGTACTTTTTGCTATAATAAATCTTCTTCCTCAGTTTAGGCCGCTATGTATTCTTATACATATTTATAAAAATCACAATAAGCGTATATTGATTGCTTTGTGCAAAAGTTATAACACACAATCTGCATATCCTCTCAGAACAGATCAGGGACGTGTGTGTTTACACATACACGTCCCTGTTCTGCCTCTCGTGCCCGCGATCGCTCATGGCTGGCGGTCATTACGACCACTGGTCACGAGCATCGGCATCCCCGCAGTGCAGCGGGTGCATGCGCTATATTCTGCCGTTGCGAGCGTGCCCGATATCCTGCTTAAATGGACCGGCATACAGCTACAACGGTTTGCGGGATCGTGCCGACTTGCCGCAGTATAATGACGGCAAGTGGTTAAATTCCCTGCTCCCTGAAAAACTGTAATTTTTTTATTTTTTTTGTCCAGGCCCCCGTGCACTATTTTGCCAATTCCCTGGCTATTAGCCTTAAAAAATAGAGAAAATTAATTTGGTGATATATTTGGTCAAACCTCCACAAACCAAAATGAGGTGTGTTTTGCTTATCCATACATTTATGCATTTCTTCTTCACTGCCTTTGGTGGGTAGATCCTCCCAATACAACTTTTTACTTTCCCAGTAAACCTTTTTCTTGTGTTGCTTGCCCCACAAGAGTGCTATTTCAGAGGGTCAGTGGGTGTACATTTTGATTATTCAGGATCTACATTGTAGGATAACATAAATGATGGTTGATTTACATCTTGAGTCTTTTTTTTTTGGAACAGTGTTACCACGTACTAGCTAAAAATAAATGCTAAAGAAGCAATGTTAAAGGGGTTGTAAACCCTTGCGATTTTTCACCTCAATGCATTCTATGTGAAAAACCTCTTGTAGTGCACCAGCCCCTCAGAGCCCCCCTTTTACTTACCTGAGCCTAATTGTTCCTGCGCCGGGGACATGCACACCTGCTCCAGCCGGTGTCTCGGGTCCTGATTGAATAGATTGATAGCAGTGCAGCCATTGGCTCCTGCTGCTGTCAATCAAATCCAACAATGTGGGAACCGGAGGGTGGAGCCGAGTCCTGCTGTCTGTGTCAATAGATGCAACAGCAGGACACAGGAGCATGCCCGCACGGCTGCTCCGAGGGAGAGTGCTTCTCTGATGGGGCACTCGAGAAGAGGAGGAGCCAGGAGTGTCGGTGAGGGACCCCAGAAGAGGAGAATCGGGGCCACTCTGTGCAAAACCGACTGCACAGAGGAGGTAAGCGTGACTTGTTTTTATTTTTTTAAACAAGACTTTAGATATCCTTTAAGTTACAGTAAAGCATAAAGTAAGTCAAAGATTAAGGGGGTCATTAGGGCAATGATAGTGCATATTTTTAGCACTGATCACTGTATAAAGCCTCGTACACACGACCGTTTTCCTCCTCAAGAAACGACAAGAAAACTGTTGGGAGAGCTTTCTTGCCGAGAAAACTGTTCATGTGTATGGTTTCTCGTCGAGAAAACTGCCAGGAATCTCGACAAGAAAAATAGAGAACCTGCTCTCTATTTTCTCGTCAGGATTCTCGTTTTTCTCGCCGGGATTCTCGTCAGCCTGTTTCCCGATGAGAAAACCGGCCATGTGTATGCTTTTCCAAGTCTTAAAAAATCGCGCATGCTCAGAATCAAGTATAAGACGGGAGCGCCTCTTTCTGGCAAAACTAGTATTCATAATGGAGATAGCACATTCGTCACGCTAAAATGAACTGAAAGCACGAAGACTAAAAAGCGTGAATCGTCTCTCCCCAAACTTTTACTAACACGCGTTAACACAAGATCAACAAAAGCAGGCCAAGGGGTGGCGCCATTGGAATCGAACTTCCCCTTTATACTGCCGTCGTAGGTGTTGTACGTGACCGCGCTTTACAACGACGAGATTTGTAATTGACAGTGTGTATGCAAGGAAAGCTTGACAAGAATCTCGTCGAGAAAAACAACAAATAAATAAAAATTCTATAAATATATCCCATAGTTTGTAGATGATATAACTTTTGCGTAAACCAATCAATATGCATTTATTGGGATTTTTTACCAAAAATATGTAGCAGAATGCATATTGGCCTAAATTTATGAAGAAATTTTTATTTTATTTTTTATTATTGGATGTATTTAACCACTTCCCTACCGCCCATAGTCATATGACGTCCACAGATAGGATCTCCCATCCTGGGTGGACGTCATATGACGTCCTCAGCTTTGAGGGGGGATATCTGAATGATGCCTGCAGCTAGAGGTATCATTCAGATATCCTTTTCTTGTGCCAGTGATTCTGCGCACTATAAGAACGATCATAGCGGCGGTTCGGCCGCTTGATCGTTCTTATAGGCGGCAGGAGGGGACATCCCCCCCTCCCGCCATCCGGTGCTTCTCCGGGCTCTCCCGTGCCATCAGGGACCCGGAGAGAATCGTCCGGCACCGGTGGTGGGTCACGTGATGAACATAGAAATGACTGGTGACCAGATGGTCACCAGTCATCTCTATGATCGTCGGAGGCGATGTGATGACGTCACGCCCGGGTCCTCAGATGTAAACAAAGCCACCATTGCGGCTAGTAAGTATGAGATCGGTGAAACATTTTTCACTGATCTCATGCTTTCCAGCCTGGAGGAGAGATATGGGGTCTTATTGACCCCGCATCTCTCAATAAAGAGGACCTGTCACACACATTCCTATTACAAGGGATGTTTACATTCCTTGTAATAGGAATAAAAGTGATAAAAAAAAAGAAAGTAAAATAAGTGTTAAAAAAATAAAAAAGTAAAAAAAAATAAAAAATTATAAAAAAAAAAAAATTTAAACGCCCCTGTCCCCGGTAGCTCGCGATCAGAAGCGAACGCACACGTAAGTCCCACCCACATATGTAAACGCCGTTCAAACCACATATGTGAGGTATCGCCGCATGCACTAAAGCGCGTGCAACAATTCTGGCACTAGACCTACTCTATAACTCTAACCTGGTAACCTGTAAAAAAAATAAAGCGTCGCCTATGGAGATTTTTAAGTACCGAAGTTTGGCGCCATTCCATGAGTGTGCACAATTTTAAAGCGTGAGATGTTAGGTATCTATTTACTCGGCATAACATAATCTTTCATATTTTCCCCAAAAATTGGGCTAACTTTACTGTTTTGTCATTTTTTAATTCATGAAACCATTTTTTCCCCAAAAAAGGCGTTTGAAAAATTATTGCGCAAATACCGTGCAAGCAAAAAAGTTGCAATGACCGTCATTTTATTCCCTAGGGAGTCTGCTAAAAAAACATATATAATTTTTGGGGGTTCTGAGTAATTTTCTAGCAAAAGAATGATGATTTGTACATGTAGGAGAGAAGTGCCAGAATAGGCCCGGTATTGATGTGGTAAAAAAAGCCTGGTGTTGAAGTGGTTAATAGCAAAAAGTAAAAATCATTGTTTTGTTTTTAAAATTGTTGGTCTTTTTTTATATTGTTTATAGCGCAAAAAATAAAAAACACAGAGGTGATCAAATAACATAAAAAGAAAGCTCTAAAAATGGCCTGGTCATGAAAGAGGTAAAGCTTCCGGAGCTGAATTGGTTAAGGTAAACTACGGTGGACATGTACCAAAGTGACACATTTTTGGATAAAAAAAAATAAAAAATTCTCCTTGGTAGTGGGGTATGATGTTCCTTAAAGTCAACAGAACTGACCCTATTGGGATTGGGCTTGGAGCAGTTTCATAAAACAAAAAGGTTGTTCTTCATACCTTAAAACAGGGGTCTTCAAACTTTTTAAACAGGGGGCCAGTTCATGGTCCCTCAGACTGTTGGGGGGCCGGACTATAGTTTAAAAAAATATGAACAAATTCCTAGGCACACATCTTATTTGTAGTGCAAAAAGACAGGAAAGAAATATTTTAATATTTAAAATAAAAAACTATTTTAATCAACATAAACGTATTAGTATTTCACAGACTCCCCTCATCACAGATCCCCTCCCCATCACATATCCCCCTCCCCCATCACAGAACCCCCTCATCACAGAACCTCTCCATCACAGATCCTCCATCACAGATTCCCCCAATCAAAAAGCCCCCATATAAGGTCATCCATCACAAAGCCCCCATAAAAGATCCCCCATCACAGACCCCCCATCACAAATCTCCCCATCACAAAGCCCCCAACACAAACTCCTCTCCATTACAAAGCCCCCCCCGTAACAGACACCCCCCCATCACAGAGCCCCCCATAACAGACCCCCCATAACAGACTCCCCCATCACAGACTCCCCCCAACCACAATAGAAATATGTGTATTTCAGAAAGTTTAACAATCAGCAGATAAAGATACTCCAAACATCTAGTGTTCAATCATCCCGGCACCAAGGTTGTTATGGTGTCAGAGTGATTGAAGTGCATTATTTCTATTACATTGTAATATAAAATTTAATAGTTCAACTCACCATAATGCCGAATCAGAATCAGTGGAAGCTCTGATGTCAATGTCCCCAGCCAGCGGAGTGCTTCCTTACATCTCAGGTGTCACTGTCCCCAACCAGCGGAGTGCTTCCTTACATCTCAAGTGTCCCCAGTGGAGTGCTTCCTTACATCTCAGGTGTCCCCAGCGGAGTGTTTCCTTACATCTCAGGTGTCACTGTCCCCAGCCAGCAGAGTGCTTCCTTACATCTCAGGTGTCACTGTCCCCAGCCAACGGAGTGCTTCCTTACATCTCAGGTGTCACTGTCCCAAGCCAGCGGAGTGCTTCCTTACATCTCAGGTGTCCCCAGCGGAGTGCTTCCTTACATATCAGGTGTCACTGTCCCCAGCCAGCGGAGTGCTTCCTTATATCTCAGGTGTCACTGTCCCCAGCCAGCAGAGTGCTTCCTTACATCTCAGGTGTCACTGTCCCCAGCCAGCGGAGTGCTTCCTTACATCTCAGGTGTCCCCAGTGGAGTGCTTCCTTAAATCTCAGGTGTCACTGTCCCCAGCGGAGTGTTTCCTTACATCTCAGGTGTCACTGTTCCCAGCCAGCGGAGTGCTTCCATACATCTCAGGTATCACTATCCCCAGCGGAGTGCTTCCTTACATCTCAGGTGTCACTGTCCCCAGTGGAGTGCTTCCTTACATCTCAGGTGTCCCCCCATTGAAGCCCTTCTATATTCCAGCAGCGGTGTCTCTGCCGCCATTACTGAAGGCTGAGGGGGAACAAACAAATTAGAGGTGCCCATTTTCCAGAAGCCCACAGACGAGTTATAAACAAGAAGGGAGCCTGCCAAGTGGCTACAATAGAAATTGAGCTGCGGCACCACCCATCCGCCACCCCTTTCCACAACAGGTCACAGGGTCACAGATGACAGACAGACCGGGGGCGGGGGTGGGCGGTGCCACAACTCCATATCTATTGTAGCCACTCGGCAGGCTCCCTTCTCGTTTATAACTCGCCTGTGGTCTTCTGGAAAATGGCCGCGGCGGAGACATTATCTCCGCCGGCCACGGACCTCAAGCGGCTGCGGGCGGCAAAAAATAGTAAATCACACTGCCGGGCTGGGTAAATCACACTGGCGGGCCGGATGCGGCCCGCAGGCCGTAGTTTGAGTACCCCTGCCTTAAAAGTACCCAGACATTGTATCACTAGACTGGAAAAGCGTTCAGATATTCTTAACAACAGTATCTACTTTGAATTCATAGTCACATCAAAAAAAAAAATCAGACCCAAACAAAATTCTATTCTTTATGGGCACTATTTTTCAATTGCCATTCAATGTTATCTGTTCACTAACCTTCATTAACCACTTAAGGACCGGAAGATTTCCCCCCTTAATGACCAGGCCATTTTTTGCGATACGGCACTGCGTTGATTTAACTGACAATTGCGCTGTTGTGCGACGCTGTACCCAAACAAAATTTACGTTCTTTTTTCCCACAAATAGAGCTTTTGTTTGGTATTTGATCACCTCTGCAGTTTTAATTTTTTGCACTATAATAAATATCCCCCCCAAAAAATATCTATATTTATCAGTTTAGGCCAATATGTATTCTTCTACATATTTTTGGTAAAAAATCCCAATTAGTGTATATTGATTGGTTTGCACAAAAGTTATCATGTCCACAAAATAGAGGATAGATTGATGGAATTTTTACAACTTTTTTTTTTACTAGTAATTTAGCAGGACTGCGACATTGCGGCGGACAGATCGGACACTTTTTTGGAACCATTGACATTTATACAGCGATCAGAGCTAAAAATAGCCACTGATTACTGTATAAATGTCACTGACAGGGAAAGGGTTAACACTAGGGGGCGATCAAGGGGTTAAGTGTGTTCCTTTGGAGGTGTTGCTAGTTTTATGGGGGCTGGGCTGACTGGAGGAGGATAGAGATCATTGTTCCCAATCACTAGGAACAGACAATCTCTCTCTCCTCCCCTGACAGAACAGACATCTGTTTGTTTACACTGACAGATCTCCGTTCTGCCTGTTTCTGGAGTGAACACGGGTGGCCAGCGGACATCGAGTCCGCCGCACCTGCTGGTTGGCTCCCCCGATCGCGAATGGGCATGCGCCCAACATAAAATGATGACGAATCGTGCAGGGGAGCCAACCTGCCGCATGTGGTCCGTAACTAGTTAAACTATACATGTCTGTACCCAAGACAAGGCCCATTATGCAGATACACTATATTGTCAAAGTATTGGGACGCCTGCCTTTACACACACATGAACTTTAATGGCATCCCAGTCTTAGTCCGTAGGGTTCAATATTGAGTTGTCCCACCCTTTGCAGCTATAACAGCTTTGACTCTTCTGTCAAGGATGTCCACAAGGGAGGAGAGCCTCTGGGGGAATCTAGGATAAAAAATGATCTGGGGGTCCTAGTAGATGACAGGCTCATGAATGGCATGCAATGCCAAGCAAACAGAATATTGGCATGCATTAAAAAGGAGATTTTCTCAAGAGATAAAGCAGTAATTCTCCCAATCTACAAGACTCTGGCCTGGCCTCACCTGGAGTATGCTGTCCTGTTCTGGGCACCAGTCCTCAGGAAGGATGTACTGGAAATGGAGCAAGTACAGAGAAGGGCAACAAAGCCAATAAAGGGACTGGAGGGTATTAGTTATGATTCGAAGAAAGCTCTGTCAGATTGGATGGAGAGCATCTGTGAACAGCAAATTTCAAGTCTTACCACCGATTCTCAATTGGATTTAGGTCTGGACTTTCACTAGGCCATTCCAACACATGAATATGCTTTGGTCGAAACCATTCCATTGTAGCTCTGGCTGTATGTTTAGGGTCATTGTCCTTCTGGAAGGTGAACCTCCACCCCAGCCTCAAGTCTTTTGCAGACTCTAACAGGTTTTCTTCTAAGATTGCCCTGTATTTCTCTCCCTCCATCTTCCTATCAACTCTAACCAGCTTCCATGTCCCTGCTGAAGGAAAGCATCCCCACAACATGAAGCTACCACCACCAAGTTTCATGGTGGGGATGATGTGTTCAGGGTGATGCACAGTGTTTGTTTTCCTCCACACATTGCGTTTAGCTTATAGGCCAAAAAGTTAAATGTTGGTCTCATCTGACTAGAGCACCTTCTTCCACATGTTTGCTGTGTCCCCCACATGGCTTCTCACAAACTGCAAATGGGACTTTTAATGGCTTTCTCTCAACAATGGCTTTCTTCTTGCCACTCTTTCATACAGGCCAGATCTGTGAAGTGCACGACTAATAGTTGTCCTGTGGATGGATTCTCCCACCTGAGTTGTGGCTCTCTCCTCCAGAGTTACCATGGGCCTCTTGGTTGCTTCTCTGATTAATGCTCTCCTTGTCCAACCTGTCAGTTTATGTGGACAGCCATGTCTTGGTAGGTTTGTAGTTGTGCCATATTCTTTCCATTTTTAGATGATGGATTGAACAGTGCTCCGTGAGATGTTCAAAGCTTGGGATATTTTTTTATAACCTAACCCTGCTTTATACTTCTCCACAACTTTATCCCAGACCTGTCTGGTGTGTTCCTTGGCCTTCCTGATGCTGTTTGTTCACTAAGGTTCTCTAAAAAAACTCTGAGGGCTTCACAGAACAGCTGTATTTATACTGAGATTAAATTACACACAGATGGACTCTATTTACTAATTAGGCGACTTCTGAATACAATTGGTTCCACTAGATTTTAGTTAGGGGTATCAGAGTAAAGGGGACTGAATACAAATGCATGCCACACTTTTCAGATATCTATTTGTAAAAAAGAAAATTAAAACATTTATCATTTTTTCTTCCACTTCACAATCATGTGCCACTTTGTGTTGGTTTATGACATAAAATCCCAATAAAATTTAAGTTTTTGGTTGTAACATGACAAAATGTGGAGAATTTCAAGGAGTATAAATACTCTTTCAAGGCACTGTATATAAGATTGTATAGGATGTGAACAGTCTCACCATGCCAAGCTGTTCAACACAGACTTACTGTAAGGTTTGAGTCTGACCTTTTTTGTCATAACAGTGCCCTTTTTGGGGAAAAAAAGGGTGGCACTGATAGCTATACGACTTACCCATTCCTCCCACTCAGTCTGGTGTCATTATCTCTAATCTCTCAGTTCCCCATCAGCCTTCATCCACCCAGTGACAAGTAATTTCCCAGATATGGGCATTACCTTATTTAGGTAATGAAATTACCTGTATCCCTTTGTGTACGTGTACTGTAGCTGTCAACTGGTGAATCTCTGACAGCTGAATAGGGTCAGGGATAGAGCCATTCATGAAAATCATACATGACAGCTTACAGCACAGCCCAACTGTGAGTACTGGCATACTGCTATACACTAGTTTAGAGTTGGTTCCTATTTCCCACCAGTTTCCTAATCAGCAAACTGGTGGTAATTCTTCAAGAATTGTTTGCTGTTGTAATGACAGGTTGGAAGTAATAGGAGCTACCTGAATTTGCTGCATGTGATGGTAATGTTACCGACACTAGTGCAAACACTTGCCTAAATTAGGCACAAGTAGTTCTTATGGGGACAACCATCAGAAAATTGTCTTCTACTTACTTTCTGCCTCCACCGTAGCTTTAGTATCCTTATGCAGCAACCTTTTGGTTTTGTATTAGTCCTTCCTCAGAATTTCTGCTCCAAAGAAAGAAAAAACTTGCCCACTATTGTAAGTATAATGCCAAAAACAAAGAAGGACATTGACAATTAAAGAAATAGCAAAGCCCCAGCAGATCATATTTTTCCCTATTATTTTGGATGTGTATTCAGGTAAGAAAAAAAAAAAAGGAAGGCATGTCTATAAAAGCCCATTTGTGGGAGAGGTGGGATGTACAGTCAGGTCCATAAATATTGGGACCAATATTGGGACCACAATGGATTTGAAATCGAATGAACAAGATGTGCTTTAACTGCAGACTTTCATTAATTTGCTTTAATTTGAGGGTATTTACATCCAAATCAGGTGAATGGTGTATTACAACAGTTTGTATATGTACCTCCCACTTTTTAAGGGACCAAATGTAATGGGACAATTGGCTGCTAAGCTGTTCCATGGCCAGGTGTGTGTAATTCCCTCATTATGCCATTTACAAGGTCCAGAGTTAATTTCAAGTGTGCTATTTGCATTTGGAATCTGTTGCTGTCAACTCTCAATATGAGATCCAAAGAGCTGTCACTATCAGTGAAGCAAGCCATCATTAGGCTGAAAAAACAAAACAAACCCATCAGAGACATAGCAAAAACTCTAGGTGTGGCCAAATCAACTGTTTGGAACATCCTTAAAAAGAAAAAAGAAAGAGCGCACCAGTGAGCTCAGCAACACCAAAAGACCCGGAAGACCACGGAAAACAACTGTGGTGGATGACCGAAGAATTCTTTCCCTGGTGAAGAAAACACCCTTCACAACAGTTGGCCAGATCAAGAACACTCACCAGGAGGTAGGTGTATGTGTGTCAAAGTCAACAATCAAGAGAAGACGTCATCAGAGTGAATACAGAGGGTTCACCACTAGATGTAAACCATTAGTGAGCCTCAAAAACAGGAAGGCCAGATTAGAGTTTGCCAAACAACATCTAAAAAAGCCTTCACAGTTCTGGAACAACATCCTATGGACAGACGAGACCAAGATCAACTTGTACCAGAGTAATGGGAAGAGAAGGAAAGGAACTGCTCATGATCCAAAGCATACCACCTCATCAGTGAAGCATGGTGGTGGTAGTGTCATGGCGTGGGCATGTATGTCTGCCAATGGAACTGGTTCTCTTGTATTTATTGATGATGTGACTGCTGACAAAAGCAGCAGGATGAATTCTGAAGTGTTTCGGGCAATATTATCTGCTCATATTCAGCCAAATGCTTCAGAACTTATTGGATGGCGCTTCACAGTGCAGATGGACGATGACCCGAAGCATACTGTGAAAGCAACCAAAGAGTTTTTTAAGGGAAAGAAGTGGAATGTTATGCAATGGCCAAGTCAATCACCTGACCTGAATCCGATTGAGCATGCATTTCACTTGCTGAATACAAAACTAAAGGGAAAATGCCCCAAGAACAAGCAGGAACTGAAGACAGTTGCAGTAGAGGCCTGGCAGAGCATCACCTGGGATGAAACCCAGCATCTGGTGATGTCTATGCGTTCCACACTTCAGGCTGTAATTGACTGCAAAGGATTTGCAACCAAGTATTAAAAAGTGAAAGTTTGATTTATGATTGTTAATCTGTCCCATTACTTTTGGTCCCTTAAAAAGTGGGAGGCACATATCCAACCTTTTGTAATTCCTACACTGTTCACCTGATTTGGATGTAAATACCCTCAAATTAAATCTGAAAGTCTGCAGTTAAAGCACATCTTGTTTGTTTCATTTCAAATCCATTGTGGTGGTGTATAGAGCCCAAAAAATTAGAATTGTGTCGATGTCCCAATATTTATGGACCTGACTGTAGATGATATCGCAGAACAAACTCGATCTCTGGAGGAATTTTGTAAAAAGTTGGCAGAACAAATTTTAAGATAATCTCTAATTAGAATATTAGAACTACCACCAGTGCCAAAATCTTTACATGAAATCTAAAAATAATGATTATCCTAAAATGAAGAAGTAAACCACCCATGTACAACCCCCCATCTCCACATGCTGTCTATGAGCAATACAAATATCATCCTTTGACCAAAGTTATAGCATGTAGATTTTTTTTTTTTTAAGAATAAATTTTTTTTAGTAATTTGTATCTTCATATTTGATTTGTTTTGATCAAGCCTACCATGACCTTAAAATCTGTAAGGAAAGAAAGGATTATTGAAAAGGATAGCTTATTAGGACACTTTTCTGAAAGTGTATGGTTTAATGTTACATTTTTACTGTGATAGGTACTAATGGATTATGCATTCTAATATTAATAAAGGATTCATGTAAATGTAAAGTCTACAATCAGCAAAATGTGACCAGTAAACTAAATCATAAGAACATATTCAGTTACTGAAGCAACTTAAAAGTAAATTGATGTCCTTTTATTTTATTGTTGGTCAGTGGAGCTATTTCACTGTATCAAATAGCATATCTGTTATCCTGTTTGCAAGAATCAACTATACCCAATACCTTAAAGTTGAGTGATCTCTGTTCATTATTCATAAATGCATTGTGCTTACCTGTCAGTCATTTAAACTGAATATATTTAGCAACAAAATATTAATGCAATCAGCTATTAACCACTTGATCTGCAGAAGATTTATCCCCCTTCATGACCAGGACATTTTTTGCGATACGGCACTACGTTACTATAACTGACAATTGCACAGACATGCGACACTGTACTCAAATAAAATGTATGTCCTTTTTTTGGTGATCACCTCTGCATTTTTGATTTTTTTTTGCGGTATAAACAAATGACAACATTTATAAAAAAACTTTCTGCTATTAACCACCTCCCTACTGTGCACGAAAACCCCCTTCCTGCCCAAGCCATTTTTCAGCTTTCAGCGCTGTCACACTTTGAATGACAATTGCGCGGTCGTGCGACGTGGCTCCCAAACGAAATTTGCGTCCTTTTTTTCCCACAAATAGAGCTTTCTTTTGGTGGTATTTGATCACCTCTGCGGTTTTTATTTTTTGCGCTATAAACAAAAGAAGAGCGTCCAGTTTGGAAAAAAAACACTATTTTTTATTTTTTGCTATAATAAATACCCATTTTTTTTTTTAAATAAAATTTTCCTCAGTTTAGGCCGATACGTATTCTTCTACATATTTTTGGTAAAAACAAAAATCGCAATAAGCGCGTATTGATTGGTTTGCGCAAAAGTTATAGCGTGTACAAAATAGGGGATAGATTTATAGCATTTTAATTTTTTTTATTTTTTTATTAGTAATGGCGGCGATCTGCGATTTTTTATTGTGACTGCAATATTGCGGCGGACACATCGGACACTTTTGACACATTTTTGGGACCATTCACGTTTATACAGCGATCCCTGCTATAAAAATGCATTGATTACTGTATAAATGTGATTGGCAGGGAAGGGGTTAACCACTAGGGGGCGGGAAGGGGTTAAATATGTTCCCTCAATGTGTTCTTACTGTGGGGGGAGGGGACTGACTGGGGGAGGTGACCGATGGTTGTCCCTATGTACAAGGGACACACCATCAGTCCCCTCTCCCTCACAGGACGTGGATCTCTGTGTTTACACACAGAGACCCACTTTCCTGCTCGTTTCCCGGGCAATCGCGGGCATGCGCACCGGGGCCTCGTGAACGCGGCGGGCGCGCGCACGCGCGCCGCTGGCTTCAAGCGCGTGCCTCCTAGCTCGTTTTAAAGGGAGGACGTCATATGACGTCCTCCCAGAATGAGAGTATCCTCCGCCCGCCGTCAATTGACAGTGGGCGGGGGACAAGTGGTTAAACATATCCAATAAAAAAAATCTAATTTCTTCATAAATTTAGGCCAATGTGTATTCTGCTACATATTTTTGGTTTAAAAAATCCCAACAAGCATATATTGATTGGTTTGTGCAAAAGTTATAGCGTCTACAAACTATTGGATATTCTTTTTTTTTTTACTAGTAATGGCGACTTATAGCGGGACCTCGCTATTGCGATGGACAAATAGGACACTAACTGACACTTTTGACACTTTTCAGTGACAGTAATATAGTGATCAGTGCTAAAAAATATTCAGTGTCACTGTACCAATGACACTGGCTGAGAAGGGGTTAACATCGGGGACGATCAAAGGGTTTACTGTGTGCCTAGCTGGCGTTTTCTTACTGTGGAGAAGAGTCTTGTACTAGGAGAAGGCATGGATCCATGCCCCTGCTTTGCAGGAACACAGGATCCATGCCATCTGTACTAACAGAATAGCGATCTGCCTTGTTCTCCCTCTGTACCGAAGGATCAGCGGGTGCTGGAGAATACAGAGTCCGCGGTACCCGTCGATCAGCTCCTGCTGTTTACCCTGCTGTGTACAATCATGCCCGCCCCAGACCCGGAAGTGTCGGATAACATACTAGGTACATGACCGGCGCAGCCGTGCCACTTTGCCGCTGTATATCTAAGTTATACGGTTGGCAAGTGGTTAAGAAAACATATGCTAAGTTGAACTTGCTATGCTGGCCAGTCCTGGACAAATTAGCAGTTGTGTGAAATTTATGCCACTTATAGATTAATTTTCTTACAGTGGAATTATTTATTTCAAATTATTTGATAATCTTTTAAGAATTCAATATAGATTTAGCTGTTTATATGGCGTTTCTCTTTACCTACGACGCTACACATTTGTAGCTGAATATATTGATTCATGTGTATAATTATTCTATAATAAGATAATGCATTACCATTAAACTTCTTTACTATTCAATTAAACTAATGATCATTCATTCCTTATTGTTGCATGTAGAGGAACATGAAGTAATTATGCAAGAGTATTTGAAAAAATGCTATATTGTTAATGAGCTTAGTGTAAAGTGCTTACAAACAATTGTATCCTTCAATTCTTCCACTTAACCAAAGCTGTTGCATATTATTTATTTATTCATCAATTCCAAACGCATACATCTGGAACAAGAAACAAGTAGAAGTTGAATCTAATTATTCATTGAATGTTTCCTGATAGCGGTGAAATATAATGTAAATCCGTATTTGTATTATGTCCTATGCAAGACGTAAAATGCTAGTGGGAATAGTGAATAACCCAAAAAATCTACTCCACAGCAAGAGACATGCTCCACTCCATCAGTTTTATCTGCCATCATTGCATCTACTAATCTGTGAATGATTAAGTATGATTTTTCTTAATCATTTAAAAACAAAAAATAGCCTGGTACTGGTTATGGATGTCACAGATTCTGGATAGTACTGATACTGGATAGCACTGGTTCTGGCCGGTGCTGGATGGCACTTGATTTGACTGGCACTGGATCTTACTGGCACTGAATGACACTGGTATGGGGTGGCACTTGTGCTGGCTGGGATGGCCCTGGTACTGGATGGTACTGCTACTGGTTGTGTTGCCACTGGAATGTGATTGGTATTGGTTGGGCAGGCACTGGTACTGGATACCACTGGTACTGGCCGTACAATAACTGAGTCTGGCTGGCACTGGTACTGTATTTTGAGGGCAATGGTTCTGGCTGGAACAGGTAATAACTGGTACTGGTACTGGATGGAATTGGTTCTAACTGGCACTGGTACTCAATGAAGCCGGTACTAGGTAGCACTGCTTTTTGTTGACACTGGATGACACTGGTTTAGGTTGGCATTGGTAATGCTGACACTGGTACTGGATGGTACTGGTTCTGGCTGACACTGCTACTGGATGTCACTTGTATTGGTGCTGACTGTGATCAGGTGTGAACCTTTCCTCTCACAATTGATTGCTGTGTGGAAGGATAGTGAGAGATAGCTGCTGACCACTATTGTTTGCATTTTGTGATTGCTATGTTTGGTTACAGTGATCACATGGTACCGAGGTATTCTCATTAGCTACATATATATTTGTGTGATATACAATGTCCAATGGGCATTGCAATTACAGTACTCTGCTCATGTGCACTCTAGGGGGTGCACAAGAGCAATAGCAAAATTTATATTTATAAAAGACAGACCGCCCTGTAACAGTGTAACACTGATGAGGCGCATGTACACTTGAAACTGCGATATGATAGACATTGATCCTGTAGTGCTCAGGTAGCATTGATCAATGTACTTGATCCTGTAGTTCTGAGGTAGCATGAGTAAGCTAATTAAAATGTTATATATTTTTTGTCCCTTTAAAGTGGTTGTAAACCCGAAAAAAAACCTGTAGGACAAAGGCATAATGAGCTAGTATGCATCGCATACTAGCTCATTACAAATAACCTTAGATCAAAGCTGTTGCAGCAGTCCCCGCACACTGCTGTGACTGGCAACATATCTCCCAGAGTTATTTCCAGGTTTTCGCTGTGGCTCTGGCGCTGTGATTGGCCGGAGCCACAATGACGTCACTCCTGCTCATGCGTGCCATGGCACGGCTGCTGAAGAAACGGCATGAGCGGGCGTTTTCTTCAGTGATCATGCACCAATGACATTGGCGCAAGCATATATGGTATATATGGTAAATATCTCCTAAACCGTCAAGGTTTAGGAGATATTTACAGTACTTACAGGTAAGCCTTATTATAGGCTTACCTGTAGGTACACGTGGTGCAACTAGGTTTACAATCACTTTAATAAAGTTAAGTCTACACTATTAAGAACTCTCTCATTAATATTTGTTGTTGCTTAGAGAAATCCTGGGGGGGTGTTACAAGGAGCATTTACCTAACATGTATTGCATCACCTAAAGTTAAAGTGGTTCTAAGGCCTTAAAGTGGTTCTAAAGTCAGAAGGTTTTTCATCTTAATGCATTCTATGCATTAAGATGAAAAGACCTTCTGTGTGCAGCATCCCCTCAAATACTTATCCGAGCCCCATCTTGATCCAGCGATGTTGCACGAGAGTCTCAGCTGTCCGAGACTCTCCCTGCTCATTGCTGCTGTCAATTAAAGTTAGTGAGCCAATGAGGATAGAGGGACCGTGTCTGAATGGACACACAGAGCAGCTCCTCAGCTCAGGTGCCCCCAGAGCAAGTTGCTTGCTCTGGGGGCAGGAGGGAGGAGCCAGGAGCACCAGTGAGGGACCCGAGAAGAGGAGGAACTAGTCTGCTCTGTGCAAAGCCACTGCACAGAGCAGGTAAGTAGTTTTGTTATTTTTAAAAGAAAAAAAAAACGAGACTTTACCATCACTTTAAGGTTTTCTTTACCTAATGCATTCTGTGCTGCAGGATCCTCACAGCCCCCCTTTTTCTTACCTAAGCCCGATCCAATTCAATGATATGCACAAGAGAAGTGTCTCTTGCCATTGTCTCCTTCCTCAGTGGGCAGATTGATAGCAATCAAATGCTGTGACGAGGGAGCAGGGAACAGGGCCTGAGCAGCCTGCTCTGTGTCATTAGGGTTCACGTGGGCACTCGTCAAATATTTACCCATCAAATTCAGAGCACTACAGCTACTAAACTTTTCTGTACAGGCAACAATTTTTTTAAGGAATATGCAGGCACATAAAATAGTGCCTACCGTATTTATCGGCGTATAACACGCACCGGCGTATAACACGCACCCCAAGTTTAGGAGGGAATTTTAGGGAAAAAAACTTTTAGGAGGGAAGTTTAAGGAAAAAAAAACCTTACATTTAAATGCAGCCTTACCAGTGTCCGTTGCAGCCTTGTCAGTGCAGCCTTGCCAGCAGTGTCCAGTGCAGCCTTTGCCCAGTGTCCAGTGCAGCCTTTGACCAGTGTCCAGTGCAGCCTTTGCCCAGTGCAGCTTTACCAAGTGTCCAGTGCAGCCTTTGCCCAGTGTAGCTTTGCCCAGTGTCCAGTGCAGCTTTACCCAGTGTCCAGTGCAGCCTTTGCCCAGTGCAGCCTTTGCCCAGTGTAGCTTTGCCCAGTGCCCAGTGCAGCTTTACCCAGTGTCCAGTGCAGCCTTTGCCCAGTGCAGCCTTTGCCCAGTGTCCAGTGCAGCTTTACCCAGTGTCCAGTGCAGCCTTTGCCCAGTGCAGCCTTTGCCCAGTGTAGCTTTGCCCAGTGCCCAGTGCAGCTTTACCCAGTGTCCAGTGCAGCCTTTGCCCAGTGCAGCCTTTGCCCAGTGTCCAGTGCAGCTTTGTCCAGTGCAGCCTTTGCCCAGTGTCCAGTGCAGCTTTGCCCAGTGTCCAGTGCAGCCTTTGCTAAGTGCAGCCTTTGCCCAGTGTCCAGTGCAGCCTTGCCCCAGTTTTCAAAATTGGCGCCGCCGAGATCGCCGCAGAGACTGGGCGGAGCGGGGCGAACGCCGCCGAGAACGCAGCGACTGGGCGGAGCCGAGATACACATAGCCGAGTGTACTCGGCTATACTCGGCTTTTCTCGGCTTCGCTCACAGTCACGCCGAGTCCCGCCCTATGATGGACATATCACAGGTCCAATGGCGGGACTGGGCGTGACTGTGAGCAGAGCCGAGAAAAGCCGAGTATAGCCGAGTACACTCGGCTATGTGTATCTCGGCGGCGATCGCTGCGCTCCGCTCAGTCAGCGGAGATCGCCGGGATCAGTGGGTATCGGCGTATAACACGCACCCACGATTTTCCCCTGATTTTAAGGGGAAAAAAGTGCGTGTTATACGCCGATAAATACGGTATTTGTTTCAAAACTAAAACAAAGTAAAAGATGCAAGGATTTGTAGGACACCTTTTAAGCCTTTTTTAGTTATGATAAGATTTCTGAGGGAGAGAGCGAGCAAACAGTGGGGAAAATAATTATTTGAAGCCCTACAGATTTTGTAAGTTTGCCCACTTATGATGAAGGGTCTATCATTGTTATCATTGGTGTATTTTAAATGATAGAGACAGAATATAAACCAAAAATTTTGCATTTCAGTGAGTAAAATAAGTATTTGATCCCATACTAACAAGTCAGTCCTGACAATTTAAGAAGATTCTCATAACGACAACTTGTTATGTGTATAAAAGACACCTGTCCACAGAATCTTGTTCTTCAAACCTCACCACAACAAAGAGCTGTGAAAGGATGTCAGGAACAAGATTGTAGGCCTGCAAAAGGTTGGAATGGGATACAAGAAGCTTGGTGAGAAGGAGACAACTGTTGGAGCGATTATTCGCAAATGGAAGAAATACAAAATAACCATCAATCGCCCTCGGTCTGGAGCTCCATGCAAGATTTTGCTTCATGGGGTATAGATGATCATGAGAAAGGTGAGGGATCAGCCCAGAACTACACAGGAGGAGCTTGTGAATGATCTCAAGGAAATTGGTGTATTGCATTTGGAAATGAAAGCTTAAAGTGGATGTAAACCAACTCTCATCCTTTCTAAACTACTGCCATAGTACTGATCTATAAGGATATAGATGCCTCCTGCATGTATCCTTATCTGTCAAATGTCTCCCCTCTGTCTGTTATAAGAACTGAAAAACTGCAGATTCTGTGGTTGGATCTGTTGTCCGGAGCTCGTGGGTGGAGTCGTGATGTCAGTAGACTCCCGCCCACCTCTACACTCCCCTTGTAAACATGCATTTTCTCCTGTGTATTCCTTCTGCTATGATCACTAACATCCAGTCAAAATCCAGAAAAGTAACCACATGACTTCATAAAAGGAGTGGGGGTGGGAATTAAAAAATAATACCTGTCTAAAGCTAGTGCACGAGATATATAAATAACCTGTCACACAAAGCAAGGGGGCAGAACGAACAAAGGTTTTTCTCTGTTTGTCCGTTTTATCTCACTGAACAATAAAAGAGGATTGCTCAGACCTGGATTAACTCTTTGTGGCAAGACCTGGCACAAATGATAGGAAATCTTATACTCTACATTGTGACAGCAAAAAAAAAAATTGGGGTTTACATCCACTTTCATGATTCTTTTGGGAGGCTGAAGATGGAAAAATGTCACAGACTTGCACCAGAGATCTTATGCCTGTATGGACAGGCTTCAATTTCAAATTGCACAAATTGTCAGCGCACCTAATGAACTAATTTGCATCACACCTTTAAAATCTTAAATTGATTGGCCACAAATAGTGTTGGGTGAACAGTTTGAGCCGAGCAAATGTTTGGCCCGGACATCGCCTGTTCGCCCACGTGGCGAACACCAGAATTTGTAGGTAACTTGGCGGGATGCATTCTAGGGCCCTAATTGGATGAAACCTTGCTGGTCAGGTGCAAGGCTTAGCCAATTAGCACTGTGAGAGCTCTGATTGGAAAAGTGATGATGATATTCTCCAATCACGGCTCAGTGCCCATATTCCCACCCTACACTATAAAAGGTAACTTCTCATAGAAATCCTTTGTAGTGTGTTGGAGTGGAGATGGAGCAAGGCTCAGTTTGCTACTAGCAGTCAGTGTGTTCACTTATTGAGACTCTGAATGTAGAGTTTTAGTTTAGTGTTAGTATAGTGTGTGAGTATAGTGTGTCAGTGTAGTGCGTTAGTGTAGTGCAGTGTTTAACACCTTTTTACATAACATTTAGTGCTGTATACCCCCTTTTTTTTCTTTTTTTTGTCCCCTGCCTGTCCCCTTTTTTTTTACATTGCCAGCTGCAGTTTTTCTGACTGCGACACCGGTGTTCCCCCCTTTTATTTTATTTTTTAAAAGTTTTAACTTTTCTGTCAGCTTCAGTCCTCAATTTAAAGTGCACCAAACACCATGTTTTATTGAATAAAGGCCATCCAATTACACCTTTCCCAGTTTCTATTAAATTTAGGTAATAAGCCCCCCTTTATGTCTGGGAGGCAAACAAGGAGAGGCAGATGTTCCCATGCCACTATGAGGGGTACAGCAGCATCTGTGTCCACAGGTAAAGGTGGACATGGTCTGTCCTCAGGCAGGGCACCTTTGTCTCTGTTTAGTGATGTTGCCCGTGCTATCCAGCCAGAGCATGTAGAGGAGGTGGTGGACTGGCTTACTAAACCATGCTCATCCTCCTCATCCTCTATGACTCAAGCTGACACTAGTGCACAGTCCACCGTAGCTGCCAGAGTGGATTATTCTGCCTCCTTGTCCACAGCTACTCTTGCCATAGCCCCAGCATCATGCATGAGGAGTCAGATGAATTATTTGAACACAGAAGTCAGCCACCTGCTTCTTGAGTATGCACAGATATTACTTGATTATGATATTGGTTCTGAGGTAAAGGAAGGGAGTAGGGAGCCTACAGAGAGAGGAGAACACTGATAAACAACAAATTGGCAGTCAAATTCCCCTAACCGCAGCACATTGCCAAGTTTGCTCCACAGATTATGAGGATGAAGGGGATAATGATGATGAGGTCACTGATGCAACTTGGGTGCTGGATAGAGCAGAAGAGGAAAGTGAGGGGGAGAAACAACCCCAATGAGTCAGGATGTCCTCCAGAGGCAGGCATCATGGAAAAGTAGAGAGCATCCATCAGATTGTGGTGCTGTTATCTCTCAGCCCACTTTCCACAGCTCAGCTGTGTGGGCCTTTTTAAGCACATGCACTGTTGAAATTTGCAATTTCTGCCGCAAGGAGATCAAGCGTGGCAAAACACCATCCATTTGGGTACCACATGCTTGACAAGGCATTTAACCTCCCACCACTCAGCCCATTGGCAAAAGCACCTAAAAGCCACACACAAGGAACACAATTCTTCTCCTCCTTACCTTTCATGTCTACCCCGGCTATATCTCATGACCTCTCAGCAGCCTCCACTGACAGGTATGATGGTATAGCAAAGGGTGTCATTGACTCAGACATGACTATGGACGCACAAATAGGATCAGTAGTCAGGGGATCCCACCACCTTCTCCGCCTGCTACCAAGACTTATCCCCTTCATCCCGGAAAAAGACAGAGCAGTAGTAGTCGGAACCATCATCAATTCCCGACTTGACTGCGCTAACTCCCTTTTTCTAGGACTGCCTAATTATTAGATTGCACGTCTACAAGTCATCCAAAACACAGCGGGTAGACTGGTAACGGGAAAAAAAATCTGGGAATCAATTGCACCGTCCCTGAGAAGCCTCCATTGGCTAGCCGTAAAGGATCGGGTAACATTCAAGACCCTCTGCCTCAGTCAAAAATGCGCACAAGGAAACGCACCTCAATACTTATGCAAGAAAATAAAACACTACACCACTACTCACGACCTCCGATCAACCAACCAAAACCTCCTTCACATCCCCAAGACTCGCTTCAAAGCTAAGGGAGAACAAAGGTTTGCTGTCCAAAGACCAAGGCTATGGAATGCACTACCCACGAACATCCGCATGGAAGAAAACCATCAGGCCTTCAGAAAAAAACTAAAGACCCACCACTTCTGAAGGATCTCAATGACACTGGATGCCAAGCACCTTGAGGCGATTTAGTTCACATTTGCAGCGCTATACAAGTTACTCACTAGTGATGAGCCGAACACCCCCGGGTTCGGTTCGCACCAGAACCCGCGAACGGACCGAAAGTTTGCACGAACATTAGAACCCTATTAAATACAATGGATGCGAACGTTCGGATTCTAAAGTGCTAATTATAACGACTATTATCCATGTTATTGTCCGAAACAGAGTTTGGGAACCCGGGTTCTGCACCAGGGGACATGTATCAATGCAAAAAGAAGTTTTAAAAACGGACGTTTTCCGAGAGCAGTCATTTTAATGATGCATAAAGTGAAAAAAAAAAGTCAAATATTCCTTTAAATATTGTACCTGGGGGGTGTCTAAAGTATGCCTGTGAAGTGCCACGTGTTTCCCGTGTTTAGAACTGTCCCTGCACAAAATAACATTTCTAAAGGAAAAAAAGCCATTTAAAACTGCTTGCGGCTTTAATGCAATGTCTGGTCCCGGTAATATGGATGAAAATCTTTAGGAAAAATGGCATAGCTACCCCATCAACCCCCCTCCCCCACCCCAGCCCATTACCAGCCCCTTTGGGTCTTGTATGGATATTAAGGGGAACCCTGCACACAAAATAAAAAAGGCCCTATATACTCTGAACAGCCGTATACAGGCGGTGCATACAAGACAGGGACTGTAGGTTTGTTCTTATGTAGAATCTGTTTGTAATTTTGAACAGCTGCATTGTTTAAGTGGAGCTCCATGCCAAATTCCTTTTTTTTAGCTTTTTGTAAAACATAGGGAACGGTTATCACCCCTGTCACATTTTTTTTGCTGTCTGTGCCCCTGTTCAGAACATTTCACCTCACTTTGCGTCCCCATGACAACTGTTTTTGAAATGTGGTGTTTTTATTGAAACAAGGATTGGTGATAAAGCATCAGTAGAGAGGAGACACCTTTCTCCCATATTAATTCTTACAGGAGAGAATTTTCCTTCCAAGGGGTAGATTTCCTCTCACTTCCTGTTGTCTTCTTCCGTTTGCAAGTAGTAGTAGTTTGTAAGTTGGATGTTTGAAAGTAGGGACCTGCCGTATATACTCTGCAGAAATTGGCCCCTTAGGTGTTGGTGTTGGCACAACACTGAAAGCACTCACAGTTATTCTTGGTGGGTGCTGGAACGCCCTGCTGTCAACTATTATATCAGGAATTGTAATAACATATAATTGTTGATCAGTGGTAGTAAAAATTGGGCCTTTGATGGTGGTGCTGGTGCCACAACACTGTAAGGCCTGACAGTTACTCTTGGTGGGCGCAGCAATGGGCCCTGCTGTGAATTATTAGATCAATAATTATAATTGCATGCCCCTGTTGAATAGGGGCTGAAAAATTGGGCCTTTGGTGGTGGTGGTGGTGGTGGTGGTGATGGTGGTGCTGGTGCCACAACACTGTAAGGCCTGACAGTTACTCTTGCTGGGCGCAGCAATGGGCCCTGCTGTGAATTATTAGATCAATAATTATAATTGCATGCCCCTGTTGAACAGGGGCTGAAAAATTGGGCCTTTGGTGGTGGTGGTGGTGGTGATGGTGGTGCTGGTGCCACAACACTGTAAGGCCTGACAGTTACTCTTGGTGGGCGCAGCAATGGGCCCTGCTGTGAATTATTAGATCAATAATTATAATTGCATGCCCCTGTTGAACAGGGGCTGAAAAATTGGGCCTTTGGTGGTGGTGGTGGTGGTGATGGTGGTGCTGGTGCCACAACACTGTAAGGCCTGACAGTTACTCTTGGTGGGCGCAGCAATGGGCCCTGCTGTGAATTATTAGATCAATAATTATAATTGCATGCCCCTGTTGAACAGGGGCTGAAAAATTGGGTCTTAGGCACTGGTGGCACAACACTGCAACCCCTCACAGATACTGTGCTTGGAGCACAGCAATGAGGCCTGTTGCAAAGTATTGCATCAAAAAATTTAATTACACGCCCCTGTTAAACAGGGGCTGAAAAATTGGGCCTTAGCCACTGGTGGCGTCACCCATAAACCAAAATGATCTTCCAAGCTATCATCATTAATCGTATCATTGAGGAGGAGGAGGAGGATAGCCAGTCAACATAACAGCACAGGCACTCAGCATCAGCATCAGTCTTGAAGGGATGTGACATTTTAAAATCAATTAGTCTGTTATATCAGCATCTGGTGTGTGGTAGCTGGTGGTGATCCAAGACTGGTTCATCTTGACGAAAGTCAGTCGATCAACCGAGTCGGTGGACAGGCGCACCCTGTGATCCGTGACAAATCCTCCAGCAGCACTGAATGTGCGTTCTGAAAGAACGCTGGATGCAGGACAGGCCAGTAGCTCAATTGCATACTGTGCAAGCTCTGGCCAGTGATCCATCCCCAAGACCCAGTAAGCCAGAGGATTTTCGGTGGGGAAGGTGTCCAAGTCTGACCTTGCCCCTAGGTATTCCTGCACCATGTATATCAGACGCTGGCGATGGTTGCTGGAACCGATCATACTTTGGGGCTGCGGACTAAAGAATTGTCTGAACGCATCGGTCAGACGGCCACCTTCCCCACCGCTCCTTCTTTGACTGCCCGAAGCCTCAGCAACTCGTTGTCCAGGACCAGGAGTTTGTAACCTCCCATTCTCTAGGAACGCATTGCACAGACCTTTCTGCAAGGCCTCCCGGAGTTGTCTCATCCTCTGCTCCCTCTGCGACGGTACGATAAGGTCCGCAACCTTACCCTTGTACCGTGGATCAAGGAGAGTGGCCAGCCAGTAATGGTCCCTCTCCTTGATCCGAAGAATACGAGGATCCTTCCACAGACTTTGCAGGATCAGGGAGGCCATGCAGCGTAGGTTAGCTGAGGCATTCAGTCCGGAGTCCTCTGGGTCACTAAGGACGACATGATCCGCAGCCACCTCCTCCCAGCCACGTACAAGTCCACTGGTTTCTTGGGACTGTAAATTATCACTAAAAGACTGCTGCGGATGATGCTGAGTGCCAGCCTCCACCTCCATGCTGACACAATCCTCCTCCTCCTCCTCCTCTTCCTGTGCGATGGGTGGGACAGAAGGAACACTGTCTGCGTAAAGGGGGCCTTGAGAGGCAAGGAAGTCCTCCTCTTCCTGCCTCTGTTCTGCCTCAAGTGCCCTGTCCATTATTCCACGCAGCGTGTGCTCCAACAGGTGGACAAGAGGTACAGTGTCACTGATGCATGCACTGTCACTGCTCACCATCCTCGTGGCCTCCTCAAATGGTGCCAGGACAGTGCATGCATCCCTGATCATGCCCCACTGGCGTGGTGAAAAAAAAACGAGCTCCCCTGACCCTGTCCTGGTGCCGTAGTCGCACAGGTACTCATTGATGGCCCTGTGCTGCGTGTGCAGCCGCTGCAGCATGGCCAACGTTGAGTTCCACCTGGTGGGCATGTCACATATAAGGCGGTTCTTGGGCAGGTTCAACTCCTTTTGCAGCTCAGCCAGGCGAGCACTGGCATTATAAGATCTGCGGAAATGCACACAGACTTTCCTGGCCTGCCTCAGGACATCCTGTAAGCCCGGGTACCTGCCCAAGAACCGCTGCACCACCAGGTTAAGGACGTGAGCCATACAGGGCACATGGGTCAGTTGTCCCTGTCAGAGGGCGGAGAGGAGGTTGGTGCCATTGTCGCAAACCACCATTCCTGGCTTAAGCTGGCGTGGCGTCAACCACCTCTCGGCCTGCCCCTGCAGAGCAGACAGGACCTCTGCCCCAGTGTGGCTCCTGTCCCCCAAACACACCAGCGCAAGCACGGCATGGCATCTTTTTGCCTGCGTACTTGCGTAGCCCCTTGAACGCCTACGGAGCACCGCTGGTTCCGAGGACAAACCACAGGAAGAGGCCATGGAGGAAGAAGAAGAGGAGGGGGTGGAGGAGAGAGGTGTGTCACAACCAGTAGTAGCATTTTGGAGGCGTGGCGGTGGAACAACCTCCAACACTACTGCACCTTGTCCTGCATCCTTCCCAGCTGCCAAAAGAGTGACCCAATGGGCCGTGAAAGAAAGGTAACGTCCCTGTCCATGCCTGCTGGACCATGAGTCAGCGGTAATATGCACCTTACCGCTGACCGCCCTGTCCAGCGAGGCCAAGACATTGCCTTCCAAATGCCGGTAGAGAGCCGGAATCGCCTTGCGTGCGAAAAAGTGGCGTTTGGGAACCTGCCACTGAGGAACCGCACATTGCACAAACTCACGGAAGGGGGCCGAGTCTACCAACTGAAAAGGCAGCAGTTGAAGCGCTAGCAATTTAGCCAAGCTAGCATTCAACCGCTGGGCATGTGGATGGCTGGGAGTGAACTTCTTTTGACGGTCCAGCAGCCGGGGCAGGGAAATTTGCCTGCTAGAATCGGACGTTGGTGTACTGCTAGCAGAGTGCCCGCAAGTACTTGCCTGTGACACACCTAATTCTACACCTTCATTCCTCTCAGAGCAGGTTTCAGAGAGGAGTGAAGGTATAGTGGGGTTGGAGATCCCAGCTGATGCGGTGCAAGAAGAGGTCAGCTTTGTTCTTTGGTGTGGGTCTTTAAGGTAGGCTTGCCAACGAGCTGCATGGCAGGTCAACATATGTCTGATCAAGCATGTGGTGCCCAAGCGGCTGATGCTTTGGCCACGCGATATACGCTTGAGACATATGTTGCAAACAGCAGCTGTGCGATCTGATGCACTCGCCTCAAAAAAGGCCCACACCAAAGAACTTTTTGAATGACGGGCAGAGGCAGCGCCCTGCACAGGCGGAGCTCTGCGGTGTGATTCCGTCGGTGTGCTGCCCATACGCTGGCCACTCAAGGGCATCCTGCCTCATTGGAGATGTGCCTCCTCCTCATCCTCCTCCTCCTCCTACTCTCTCCTATTAGGCACCCACGTGGAGTCAGTGACCTCATCATCCCCTCCCTCCTCATCACTGGAGCCAATCTGGCAGTATGCTGCAGCTGCTGGAGCATGACTGCCAGATTGGTGTCCTTCTTGAGCATCCCCTCTCTCTGCTCTCACGCTGCTGCCTTCCTCTAGCTGGGTATCATCATCAGATCCTTCCAAACGCTGGGCATCCTCCTGGAGCATGTACCCAACACTGTGCTCAAACAGTTCGGGGGACTCCTCAGGAGGAGGACATGGTGGGTCTAGGGAAGGATTGACTAATGAAGATAATGATACCAGAGAAGAGGACGCTTTGGCAGCTGCTTTGCCAGTACCCTGAGCCTGGGTGAGAGAGGATGAGGAGGATGAGGTGGGCTTGGTCATCCACTCTACCAAGTCTTCGGCATGATGTGGCTCAACATGTCCAGCTGCCGAAAAGAAGGACAAGTGTGTCCCATGGCCATGTGCTGATGACAATGCACCGCGTCCACGACCAGCACTGTTGCCCCCAGACACAGAGCCTGCTTGCCCTCTTTTTTTGCCTCCTGACTGTCTGCCTCTCCTTGGTTGCCTTCCAGACATTTTAATGGATGGCCTGCAGGGAGATGGGAAAAAGAGCAATAAGGGCTACCTTCAGGTGTATACTGTGCAGGAGGCTTAGCAACAATGACACTGACACTGTCCCCTGCCTATCCTTCTCTGTCCCTAAACTCAAGGATTTGAAATATGGAACAGCAAAATTGGTTTAGAACAGAATAGCACACTGACACTTTCCCTCACTGTCCTACTCTGTCCCTCCCTACAAACAAGATTTAGCACAGAATAGCACACTGATAATTTCCACGAGTGTCCTTCTCTGTCCCTAAACTCAAGGATTTGAAATATGGAACAGCAAAATTGGTTTAGAACAGAATAGCACACTGACACTTTCCCTCACTGTCCTACTCTGTCCCTCCCTACAAACAAGATTTAGCACAGAATAGCACACTGATAATTTCCACGAGTGTCCTTCTCTGTCCCTAAACTCAAGGATTTGAAATATGGAACAGCAAAATTGGTTTAGAACAGAATAGCACACTGACACTTTCCCTCACTGTCCTACTCTGTCCCTCCCTACAAACAAGATTTAGCACAGAATAGCACACTGATAATTTCCACGAGTGTCCTTCTCTGTCCCTAAACTCAAGGATTGAAAATATGGAACAGCAAAATTGGTTTAGAACAGAATAGCACACTGAAACTTTCCCTCACTGTCCTACTCTATCCCTCCCTACAAACAAGATTTAGCACAGAATAGCACACTGATAATTTCCACGAGTGTCCTTCTCTGTCCCTAAACTCAAGGATTTGAAATATGGAACAGCAAAATTGGTTTAGAACAGAATAGCACACTGACACTTTCCCTCACTGTCCTACTCTGTCCCTCCCTAAAAACAAGATTTAGCACAGAATAGCACACTGATAATTTCCACGAGTGTCCTTCTCTGTCCCTAAACTCAAGGATTGAAAATATGGTTCAGCAAAATTGGTTTAGAACAGAATAGCACACTGACACTTTCCCTCACTGTCCTACTCTGTCCCTCCCTACACACAAGATTTAGCACAGAATAGCACACTGATAATTTCCACGAGTGTCCTTCTCTGTCCCTAAACTCAAGGATTTGAAATATGGAACAGCAAAATTGGTTTAGAACAGAATAGCACACTGACACTTTCCCTCACTGTCCTACTCTGTCCCTCCCTACAAACAAGATTTAGCACAGAATAGCGCACTGATAATTTCCACAAGTGTCCTTCTCTGTCCCTAAACTCAAGGATTTGAAATATGGAACAGCAAAATTGGTTTAGAACAGAATAGCACACTGACACTTTCCCTCACTGTCCTACTCTGTCCCTCCCTACAAACAAGATTTAGCACAGAATAGCACACTGATAATTTCCACGAGTGTCCTTCTCTGTCCCTAAACTCAAGGATTTGAAATATGGAACAGCAAAATTGGTTTAGAACAGAATAGCACACTGACACTTTCCCTCACTGTCCTACTCTGTCCCTCCCTACAAACAAGATTTAGCACAGAATAGCACACTGATAATTTCCACGAGTGTCCTTCTCTGTCCCTAAACTCAAGGATTGAAAATATGGAACAGCAAAATTGGTTTAGAACAGAATAGCACACTGTCAGTTTCACTCACTGTACCTCTCTGTCCCTAAACTCAAGGATTGAAAATATGGTTCAGCAAAATTGGTTTAGAACAGAATAGCACACTGACACTTTCCCTCACTGTCCTACTCTGTCCCTCCCTACAAACAAGATTTAGCACAGAATAGCACACTAATAATTTCCATGAGTGTCCTTCTCTGTCCCTAAACTCAAGGATTGAAAATATGGAACAGCAAAATTGGTTTAGAACAGAATAGCACACTGTCAGTTTCACTCACTGTACCTCTCTGTCCCTAAACTCAAGGATTGAAAATATGGAACAGCAAAATTGGTTTAGAACAGAATAGCACACTGACACTTTCCCTCACTGTCCTACTCTGTCCCTCCCTACAAACAAGATTTAGCACAGAATAGCACACTGATAATTTCCACGAGTGTCCTTCTCTGTCCCTAAACTCAAGGATTGAAAATATGGAACAGCAAAATTGGTTTAGAACAGAATAGCACACTGAAACTTTCCCTCACTGTCCTACTCTGTCCCTCCCTACAAACAAGATTTAGCACAGAATAGCACACTGATAATTTCCACGAGTGTCCTTCTCTGTCCCTAAACTCAAGGATTTGAAATATGGAACAGCAAAATTGGTTTAGAACAGAATAGCACACTGACACTTTCCCTCACTGTCCTACTCTGTCCCTCCCTACAAACAAGATTTAGCACAGAATAGCACACTGATAATTTCCACGAGTGTCCTTCTCTGTCCCTAAACTCAAGGATTGAAAATATGGAACAGCAAAATTGGTTTAGAACAGAATAGCACACTGTCAGTTTCACTCACTGTACCTCTCTGTCCCTAAACTCAAGGATTGAAAATATGGTTCAGCAAAATTGGTTTAGAACAGAATAGCACACTGACACTTTCCCTCACTGTCCTACTCTGTCCCTCCCTACAAACAAGATTTAGCACAGAATAGCACACTGATAATTTCCACGAGTGTCCTTCTCTGTCCCTAAACTCAAGGATTTGAAATATGGAACAGCAAAATTGGTTTAGAACAGAATAGCACACTGACACTTTCCCTCACTGTCCTACTCTGTCCCTCCCTACAAACAAGATTTAGCACAGAATAGCACACTGATAATTTCCACGAGTGTCCTTCTATGTCCCTAAACTCAAGGATTTGAAATATGGAACAGCAAAATTGGTTTAGAACAGAATAGCACACTGACACTTTCCCTCACTGTCCTACTCTGTCCCTCCCTACAAACAAGATTTAGCACAGAATAGCACACTGATAATTTCCACGAGTGTCCTTCTCTGTCCCTAAACTCAAGGATTGAAAATATGGAACAGCAAAATTGGTTTAGAACAGAATAGCACACTGTCAGTTTCACTCACTGTACCTCTCTGTCCCTAAACTCAAGGATTGAAAATATGGTTCAGCAAAATTGGTTTAGAACAGAATAGCACACTGACACTTTCCCTCACTGTCATACTCTGTCCCTCCCTACAAACAAGATTTAGCACAGAATAGCACACTGATAATTTCCACGAGTGTCCTTCTCTGTCCCTAAACTCAAGAATTGAAAATATGGAACAGCAAAATTGGTTTAGAACAGAATAGCACACTGTCAGTTTCACTCACTGTACCTCTCTGTCCCTAAACTCAAGGATTGAAAATATGGTTCAGCAAAATTGGTTTAGAACAGAATAGCACACTGACACTTTCCCTCACTGTCCTACTCTGTCCCTCCCTACAAACAAGATTTAGCACATAATAGCACACTGATAATTTCCACGAGTGTCCTTCTCTGTCCCTAAACTCAAGGATTGAAAATATGGAACAGCAAAATTGGTTTAGAACAGAATAGCACACTGACACTTTCCCTCACTGTCCTACTCTGTCCCTCCCTACAAACAAGATTTAGCACAGAATAGCACACTGATAATTTCCATGAGTGTCCTTCTCTGTCCCTAAACTCAAGGATTTGAAATATGGAACAGCAAAATTGGTTTAGAACAGAATAGCACACTGACACTTTCCCTCACTGTCCTACTCTGTCCCTCCCTACAAACAAGATTTAGCACAGAATAGCACACTGATAATTTCCACGAGTGTCCTTCTCTGTCCCTAAACTCAAGGATTTGAAATATGGAACAGCAAAATTGGTTTAGAACAGAATAGCACACTGACACTTTCCCTCACTGTACCTCTCTGTCCCTACAAACAAGGATTAGCACAGAATAGCACACTGACACTTTCCCTCACTGTACCTCTCTGTCCCTACAAACAAGGTTTAGCACAGAATAACACACTGTCACTGACACTCTCCCTACCTATCCTTATTTGTCCCTAAACACAAGGAATCCAGGATTAGTAAAGGAAAAAAAATGACACTGTCCCTGCCTATGCTTCTCTTTCCCTGCTCCGGAACACACTACACAAGGCCGCCGCGCTAGCGGCCTTTTATAGTGTGGGGCGTGTACTAAACCCCCTCAGCAATAATTGGCCACAGGCATCCTGCCTGTGGCCAATCATTGCTCTCCTCGCTGCCGGCGCTGTGATTGGCCAAGCATGCGGGGTCACAGTGCATGCTTGGCCAATCACAGCGCCTGGATGACACCGCGATGGCGTTGTGCATTGTGGGCCGTTCGCGTCACTCGAATTTGGCGCGAACGGCCCAAATCGTTCGATCTTCGTCGAACGATCGAACAGCCGATGTTCGAGTCGAACGTATGTTCGACTCGAACACGAAGCTCATCCCTATTACTCACTCACTCACTCACTCACATGTGCCATGCCTGCCACATGTCCTCAATTTGGTAGTGCAGTGTTTCTTAAACAGGTACCCAGGTTTGCAAGATCTTCTTAGGCAACCCGAGAAGAGTCTGTGGCCATTTTAGGCAGTCACACACAGCCAGTGTTCGGTTGGCTGAAATTCATTGTGTATTCCAAAAAAAAAAAAAAAAAACATATTCCTAACTAATTGGAAAATACATATTGCAAATATGGTAATTTAAATTATAAATATAAAAAAATATCAAAAGACAGCAGTGAACTTTGCAAAGAAAAAAAAGGTTATGACAGCAATACTGTAGAAAGCTTTTCAAAAATTACATATATTATACTTGGAAAGGTCAGCTTAAAATGAAATGCTTACAAATCCAAAAAAAGGAAGATTAATGCAAAGCATTATGTAAACCATATTTGTAATGTAACCTGTGACATGATGTACATACACTTTGTACTGTGCAAGAAAAAAAAGGAGCCAGTGTAAAAATTAGATATATACTGCATAAACATCAATTTTCATTGTCTTTGTATTTTAGTCCTGACAGGCATACAAAAAAAACAATAAGCCCTTAAGAGTTTGTAAAACATTACTTAGTCATTTTACATCAAATGGTACATAAACCTGTAAATTAATTTATGTGGACTAGAGATTAAACTAACCAGAGGACTTTTATGAAAAATAAGCATTTTGTTATATAACACTTTTTGTTGCAAGTACAGTTTGAGAGATTTAGACTCTTTTAACATATCTTTTTATGCATTTTAATGAAACCGTAGATTTTTGAGCAGTTATCTGACCTCTTTAAAATACAATAGGTGACTTTGTGTCACATTTAGTAGAAAGAAAAGCATTACTAATGTGTAGTGATGAGTTAATGTGCTTGGGTTTGCTTGGGTTTGATTTACACTGTTTGTCAATCCAGAAAATGCAAACCTCATTGAAGTCGATGAGGGAGAACACATTTTGAAAATCAATTCTCATTTTCAAGGTCAATAGAAAAGGTAGTTCCAAACAAAGGGTATCTCATTGTATCTAGCATTAATAGGCCAGAACTAAGGGTTGGAAATAGCAGACGCAATAGATCTAAAAGATATGGGAATCTTTAAACTTCCTCAAGAAAAAACATAAAGCCCCCACCTTTCCTACAGTTGCTAAACTGTGGGAAAATATGTTTCATAGCTTGCCTTTTTCAATGCAGAATCGTGCTATATTGTCTACAAACTTTAGATACTGTACATATGAACAGAAAGTGCACAGAAACACTTCAAAACTGCATTCCTATTTCTAGAGATTAGGCAGTTGTTATGCTGAAATAAAAATTACAATGCCCTATTTCAGAGACAATAGGCAAACATATAGCACAGTTGCTGGGGAGTATGTTAACAGCTTAATTGGGCAGCAATGCAAGAGGGAGAGATGAGTATTTGTTTTCCAGAAATACAATTAGAATGTATTATTTCAGAGACAGCAGTTAGAAATATTGTAAAGACTTGCTGCACATTCTGTAAGAATTTACTATCTGACCGCAATGCCAGGAGAGTCAACATTTTTTTGTGGAAAAATATAGTGCTGCACTCCTTATGCCGCGTACACACGATCATTTTTCCCGTCGGGAAAAATAAAAAAAAATCTTTTGGACGAGAAAAACGACCGTGTGTGGGCTTTTTGTCATTTTTCCCGACGGGAAAAACGGCATTAATCACGATGAGAAAAATTAGAACATGCTCTAATTTTTCTCGTCGTGATTCCCATCATTTTTTTCCACGGCAGTTTTCCCATAGGGAAACACTGCCGGGGAGCCTACACACAGTCGTTTTTTTTGACCAAGAAAATTTTTTTTCATTTAAAACGGCCGTGTGTAGGGGAACAAGCTGTTTTCACGTCGATTTTCTCGACGGTGTTTTCACCATCGAAAAAATCGATCGTGTGTACACGGCATTAGACTAATAATGAATAAAACAAAAAGTGATAAGTACAAAAACAGTGTAGTGCACCATTACAGGTGCAGAGGTAATATAAAGCTGTTTTGTAACCACAATTAAGTGAGGGTCCTCAAAGAGTAAGAAATGACACCATAGTGATCCTCCATCATACATTCAATGAAAGAGAAGTCAATGTAGGCTCATGAACAAATAATCCATTGTGGCACTCCACTGTGGAGCATATGATCACTGTGACAGCTATGACAGTGATCACATAAGGTTATTTATTTAAAACAATGTACTAAATAAAATACGTATTTGTCCTTAAAACAAAGCAAACGTAGAAAACTTAGATATAGATGTATTGTTAAGTTAAATTACACATACTGATTTAAGTAGAAGACTTACATATGTCTAGCAAACCTTTACATGCCAGCTGGGATTCTTGTTTGCAATACATGTACAAGGTGGCCAACCTCATCAAAGCAATTCCTCTCTAGTCAGTGTAAACACAACATCTCCCCGTTTTTCCTAGTGACATGTGACTGATCGAATGCTCACTCTCATCGGGAGCAGCGATCACTGACATGTCACTCGTAGCCACGCCCCCTAACAGTTAGAATCACTTCCTAGGACACACCCCTTCACTGCCAGTGTCATTTTTACAGTAATCAGTGCATATTTATAGCACTGATCCCAAAATGGTGTCAAAAGTGTCCGATGTGTCCGCCATAATGTCGCTGTCAAGATAAATATCGCGGATCGCCGCCATTACTAGTAAAAAAAAATATTAATAAAAATGCCATAAAACGATCCCCTATTTTGTAGACGCTATAACTTTTGCGCAAACCAATCCATAAGCGCTTATTGCGATTTTTTTTTTACCAAAAATATGTAGAAGAATACGTATCGGTCTAAACTGAGGAAAAAAACGTTTTTATACATTTTTTGGGGATATTTATTATAGCAAAAGTAAAAAATATAGTTTTTTTTTCAAAATTGTCGCTCTATTTTTGTTTATAGCGCAAAAAATAAAAAACGCAGAGGTGATCAAATACCACCAAAAGAAAGCTCTATTTGTGGGGAGAGAAGGACATCAATTTTGTTTGGGAGCCACGTCGCATGACCGCGCAATTGTCAGTTAAAGCGATGCAGTGCCAAATCGCAAAAAGTGGCCTGGTCTTTGGCCAGCCAAATTGTCTGGGGCTTAAGTGGCTAGCCAGTCCATACTGGACAGTGCAAATTGCCAAATAGACTAAAAGGACCTCTAGGGGTTGATTTACTAAAACTGGGGAGTTCAAATACAGTGCAGCTCTAAATGGTAGCCAATCAGCTTATAACTTCAGTTTTTTCAATTAAGCTTTGGCAAAAAAAAAAACCTGGAAGCTGATTTATATGCAGAGCTGCACCAGAATTTGCACTCTCCAGTAGTGTTGAGCGGACCCGAACTGTAAAGTTCGGGTCCGTACTGAATTTTGGCGTTTTCCCGACCCCGGACCCGGACCCGGATTTTGCGCTAAGGTCCGGGTTCGGGTCCGGATTCGGGAATTTAATGGCGCAGTTAGAAATGCTTCAGGGGCCAGCCAATCACCATTTGATTAGCTGGTGTGCCCTTAGAAGCCATCATAGCCATGCCTACTAATGGCATGGCTGTGATTGGTCAGTGCAACATGTGACCCAGCATGTGACCAGCTTCTATATAAGCAAGAGGCACACAGCACAGATCGTCACTCTGCTTTTAGACAGTGTAGGGAAAGGATCCTGGCTGCTGTTGCTGTGAGGGAGAGAATTATATGATAGGAGTTAGTCCTGATTCTGCAATCTACTGATAGAAAAGATAGAGAGACAGTGTAGTGTAGTGTAGGGGCAGGATCCTGTTTGTGCTTTCAGGGAGAGAGATTTAGATAGGAGTCCAGATTGAGAGATATAATAGCTCAGCGATCTGCATAGGTTTATCTGTTTGTGTTGCAAGCTCAGTGCACCAGCACTGCATTACGTTTAGTGAAACACCTATTCCATACTGTGGCTGTATTGTGCTCTTGCTAAAAGACCCATTTCGGGCAGAAAAAAAAAAAGGCACTTTATTGTGCTTTTGCTAAAAAGACCCATTTTTGGGCCCCCCCAAAAAAAGGCACTTTATTGTGCTGTTGCAAAAAAAAAAAGGCACTTTGTTGTGCGCAAAAAATACCTATTTTTGGGCAAAAAAAATATTTTGCAGTGTATATCTCTAGTTGTGTGAAATAACCAATTTCTATATATTTTTCTTGTACTATGCTATACTAAAAAAAAAAAACAACCTTTTTTTTGAATAGCATTCTCTGCAGCTGTGCGATTCAGCGGTTATATACTGTGGGTGTGTTGTGCTCTTCCAAAAAACGCCATTTAGGGCCACAGAAAACATTTTGCAGTGTGAAATACACATCTGGAGGTGTGTGAAAAAACAACATTATTTTTGAATAGCATTCTCTGGCCTCTGCAGCTGTGCGATTCAGCGGTTATATACTGTTGGGGTTGTTGTGCTCTTCCAAAAAACGCCATTTAGGGCCACAGAAAATAAATTGCAGTGTGAAATACACATGTGGAGGTGTGTAAAATAAACAATTTCTATATATTGTACAGTGCTATACTAAAAAAAACAACATTTTTTTTGAATAGCATTCTCTGCACTTCTATAGCTGTGCGATTCAGTGGTTAAATACTGTGGTTGTGTTGTGCTCTTCCAAAAAACGCCATTTAGGGCCACAGAAAATATTTTGCAGTGTGAAATACACATCTGGAGGTGTGTGAAAAAACAACATTATTTTTAAAAAGCATTCTCTGGCCTCTGCAGCTGTGCGATTCAGCGGTTATATACTGTTGGGGTTGTTGTGCTCTTGCAAAAAACGCCATTTAGGGCCACAGAAAATATTTTGCAGTGTGAAATACACATCTGGAGGTGTGTGAAAAAACAACATTATTTTTGAATAGCATTCTCTGGCCTCTGCAGCTGTGCGATTCAGCGGTTATATACTGTTGGGGTTGTTGTGCTCTTCCAAAAAACGCCATTTAGGGCCACAGAAAATAAATTGCAGTGTGAAATACACATGTGGAGGTGTGTAAAATAAACAATTTCTATATATTGTACAGTGCTATACTAAAAAAACAACATTTTTTTTGAATAGCATTCTCTGCACTTCTATAGCTGTGCGATTCAGTGGTTAAATACTGTGGTTGTGTTGTGCTCTTCCAAAAAACGCCATTTAGGGCCACAGAAAATATTTTGCAGTGTGAAATACACATCTGGAGGTGTGTGAAAAAACAACATTATTTTTAAAAAGCATTCTCTGGCCTCTGCAGCTGTGCGATTCAGCGGTTATATACTGTTGGGGTTGTTGTGCTCTTGCAAAAAACGCCATTTAGGGCCACAGAAAATATTTTGCAGTGTGAAATACACATCTGGAGGTGTGTGAAAAAACAACATTATTTTTGAATAGCATTCTCTGGCCTCTGCAGCTGTGCGATTCAGCGGTTATATACTGTTGGGGTTGTTGTGCTCTTCCAAAAAACGCCATTTAGGGCCACAGAAAATAAATTGCTGTGTGAAATACACATGTGGAGGTGTGTAAAATAAACAATTTCTATATATTGTACAGTGCTATACTAAAAAAAACAACATTTTTTTTTAATAGCATTCTCTGCACTTCTATAGCTGTGCGATTCAGTGGTTAAATACTGTGGTTGTGTTGTGCTCTTCCAAAAAACGCCATTTAGGGCCACAGAAAATATTTTGCAGTGTGAAATACACATCTGGAGGTGTGTGAAAAAACAACATTATTTTTAAAAAGCATTCTCTGGCCTCTGCAGCTGTGCGATTCAGCGGTTATATACTGTTGGGGTTGTTGTGCTCTTGCAAAAAACGCCATTTAGGGCCACAGAAAATATTTTGCAGTGTGAAATACACATCTGGAGGTGTGTGAAAAAACAACATTATTTTTGAATAGCATTCTCTGGCCTCTGCAGCTGTGCGATTCAGCGGTTATATACTGTTGGGGTTGTTGTGCTCTTCCAAAAAACGCCATTTAGGGCCACAGAAAATAAATTGCAGTGCGAAATACACATGTGGAGGTGTGTAAAATAAACAATTTCTATATATTGTACAGTGCTATACTAAAAAAACAACATTTTTTTTGAATAGCATTCTCTGCACTTCTATAGCTGTGCGATTCAGTGGTTAAATACTGTGGTTGTGTTGTGCTCTTCCAAAAAACGCCATTTAGGGCCACAGAAAATATTTTGCAGTGTGAAATACACATCTGGAGGTGTGTGAAAAAACAACATTATTTTTAAAAAGCATTCTCTGGCCTCTGCAGCTGTGCGATTCAGCGGTTAGATACTGTTGGGGTTGTTGTGCTCTTGCAAAAAACGCCATTTAGGGCCACAGAAAATATTTTGCAGTGTGAAATACACATCTGGAGGTGTGTGAAAAAACAACATTATTTTTGAATAGCATTCTCTGGCCTCTGCAGCTGTGCGATTCAGCGGTTATATACTGTTGGGGTTGTTGTGCTCTTCCAAAAAACGCCATTTAGGGCCACAGAAAATAAATTGCAGTGTGAAATACACATGTGGAGGTGTGTAAAATAAACAATTTCTATATATTGTACAGTGCTATACTAAAAAAAACAACATTTTTTTTGAATAGCATTCTCTGCACTTCTATAGCTGTGCGATTCAGTGGTTAAATACTGTGGTTGTGTTGTGCTCTTCCAAAAAATGCCATTTGGGGCCACAGAAAATATTTTGCAGTGTGAAATACACATCTGGAGGTGTGTGAAAAAACAACATTATTTTTGAATAGCATTCTCTGGCCTCTGCAGATGTGCGATTCAGCGGTTATATACTGTTGGGGTTGTTGTGCTCTTCAAAAAAACGCCATTTAGGGCCACAGAAAATAAATTGCAGTGTGAAATACACATGTGGAGCTGTGTAAAATAAACAATTTCTATATATTGTACAGTGCTATACTAAAAAAAACAACATTTTTTTTGAATAGCATTCTCTGCACTTCTATAGCTGTGCGATTCAGTGGTTAAATACTGTGGTTGTGTTGTGCTCTTCCAAAAAACGCCATTTAGGGCCACAGAAAATATTTTGCAGTGTGAAATACACATCTGGAGGTGTGTGAAAAAACAACATTATTTTTAAAAAGCATTCTCTGGCCTCTGCAGCTGTGCGATTCAGCGGTTATATACTGTTGGGGTTGTTGTGCTCTTGCAAAAAACGCCATTTAGGGCCACAGAAAATATTTTGCAGTGTGAAATACACATCTGGAGGTGTGTGAAAAAACAACATTATTTTTGAATAGCATTCTCTGGCCTCTGCAGCTGTGCGATTCAGCGGTTATATACTGTTGGGGTTGTTGTGCTCTTCCAAAAAACGCCATTTAGGGCCACAGAAAATAAATTGCAGTGTGAAATACACATGTGGAGGTGTGTAAAATAAACAATTTCTATATATTGTACAGTGCTATACTAAAAAAAACAAAATTTTTTTTGAATAGCATTCTCTGCACTTCTATAGCTGTGCGATTCAGTGGTTAAATACTGTGGTTGTGTTGTGCTCTTCCAAAAAACGCCATTTAGGGCCACAGAAAATATTTTGCAGTGTGAAATACACATCTGGAGGTGTGTGAAAAAACAACATTATTTTTAAAAAGCATTCTCTGGCCTCTGCAGCTGTGCGATTCAGCGGTTATATACTGTTGGGGTTGTTGTGCTCTTGCAAAAAACGCCATTTAGGGCCACAGAAAATATTTTGCAGTGTGAAATACACATCTGGAGGTGTGTGAAAAAACAACATTATTTTTGAATAGCATTCTCTGGCCTCTGCAGCTGTGCGATTCAGCGGTTATATACTGTTGGGGTTGTTGTGCTCTTCCAAAAAACGCCATTTAGGGCCACAGAAAATAAATTGCAGTGTGAAATACACATGTGGAGGTGTGTAAAATAAACAATTTCTATATATTGTACAGTGCTATACTAAAAAAACAAAATTTTTTTTGAATAGCATTCTCTGCACTTCTATAGCTGTGCGATTCAGTGGTTAAATACTGTGGTTGTGTTGTGCTCTTCCAAAAAACGCCATTTAGGGCCACAGAAAATATTTTGCAGTGTGAAATACACATCTGGAGGTGTGTGAAAAAACAACATTATTTTTGAATAGCATTCTCTGGCCTCTGCAGCTGTGCGATTCAGCGGTTATATACTGTTGGGGTTGTTGTGCTCTTCCAAAAAACGCCATTTAGGGCCACAGAAAATAAATTGCAGTGTGAAATACACATGTGGAGGTGTGTAAAATAAACAATTTCTATATATTGTACAGTGCTATACTAAAAAAAACAAAATTTTTTTTGAATAGCATTCTCTGCACTTTTATAGCTGTGCGATTCAGTGGTTAAATACTGTGGTTGTGTTGTGCTCTTCCAAAAAATGCCATTTGGGGCCACAGAAAATATTTTGCAGTGTGAAATACACATCTGGAGGTGTGTGAAAAAACAACATTATTTTTAAAAAGCATTCTCTGGCCTCTGCAGCTGTGCGATTCAGCGGTTATATACTGTTGGGGTTGTTGTGCTCTTGCAAAAAACGCCATTTAGGGCCACAGAAAATATTTTGCAGTGTGAAATACACATCTGGAGGTGTGTGAAAAAACAACATTATTTTTGAATAGCATTCTCTGGCCTCTGCAGCTGTGCGATTCAGCGGTTATATACTGTTGGGGTTGTTGTGCTCTTGCAAAAAACGCCATTTAGGGCCACAGAAAATATTTTGCAGTGTGAAATACACATCTGGAGGTGTGTGAAATAAACAATTTCTATATATTTTCCTTGTACTGTGCTATACTAAAAAAAACAACCTTTTTTTTTTTGAATAGCATTTTCTGCAGTTCTGTAGCTGTGCGTTTCAGCCATTACGTACTGTGGGTGTGTTCTGGTCTTCCAAAAAACGCCATTTAGGGCAAGATCCTAAATTTGGAAAATATGAGGGGAAGGTCAAAGGGACGTGGTGGCCCCGGTCGTGGTGCTGCTGGTGGAGCTCCTGTTGCAGGGAGAGGACGTGGTGGATCTGTGCCAGCTACACGCACAAGTGAAACACCTTCCTCAGGTGCGAGTAGGCGACCGAGCCTGCGGCGGTATTTTGTCGCGCCTAATGAGGCTGTACCAATGTTTAGGCCAGGACAAGTACAGGCGATAGTAGATTGGGTTGCTGACAGTGCCTCAGGTTCCTTCACATTGTCTCCCACCCACTCTTCTGATGAAAGATCAGAGTTGGCACCTGAAGCCCATGTCCATCAGTCTTTCACCTCACCCCCTTGCAAATCAGCCAAGCAGTCTGAGCCCCAAATCATGCAGCAGTCTCTTCTGCTTTTCGATGACTCTGTTAGCAGGGTTTCCCAGGGCCATCCACCTAGCCCTGCCCCAGAAGTGGAAGAGATTGAGTGCACCGATGCCCAACCACTTATGTTTCATGATGGGTACATGGGAGGACCATCGCAGCACGTCTCGGATGATGACGAAACACAGGTGCCAACTGCTGCTGCTTTCGCAATTGTGCAGACAGACATGGAGGGCAGGGGTGAAGACTGGGTGGAAGATGATGTGGAGGACGATGAGGTCCTCGACCCCACATGGAATCAACGTTATGCAGGTGACCAGTGTAGTTCGGAGGAAGAGGCGGTGGTCGCACAGAGCCACCAGCACAGCAGAAGAGGGAGCAGGGTGCAAAAACGGAGCATTCGTCCCCTAGACAGTACATCTGCTACTGCCCAACGCAGCAAGGGACCGAGCACACCAAAGCCAGGTCCAAGGACTTCCCTAGCGTGGCAGTTCTTCACACAGTGTGTTGATGACAAGACACGAGTGGTTTGCACGCTGTGAAATCAGAGCCTGAAGCGAGGCATAAACGTTCTCAACCTGAGCACAAGCTGCATGACCAGGCATCTAAGTGCAAAGCACGAGCTGCAGTGGAGTAGACACCTCAAAAACCAAGAAAGGTCTCTGGCTCCTCCTGCTTCCTCTTCTGCTGCAGTCTCGGCCTCTTCATCCACCTCTGTAGTGACAGTGGCACCTGTCACCCCGCAAACAGAGGATCTGCCAGCAACACTACCACCTGGGTCACCAACCATCTCCACAATGTCCCATGGAAGCGTTCAGCTCTCTATCTCCCAAACATTGGAGCGGAAGAGGAAGTACCCCCCTAGCCACCCGCGATCCCTGGCCCTGAATGCCAGCATTTCAAAATTCCTGGCCTTTGAAATGCTGTCATTCCGTCTGGTGGAGACGCAGAGTTTTAAAAGCCTGATGGCATTGGCTGTCCCGCAGTACGTCGTGCCCAGCCGCCACTACTTTTCCAGGCGAGCCATCCCTTCCCTGCACAACCAGGTGGGGGACAAAATCAGGTGTGCACTGCGCAACACCATCTGTGGCAAGGTCCACCTAACTACGGATGCGTGGACCAGTAAGCACGGTCAGGGACGTTATATCTCCCTAACAGCACACTGGGTAAATGCAGTGGCGGCTGGGCCTGAGGCAGATAGCGGTTTGGCGCATGTCCTTCCACCACCGAGGATTGCAGGGCGCTTCAGTTTGCCTCCTGTTGCTAACTCCTCCTCCTCCGCTTCCTCATCCTCTACCGCCTCCTCATCCATTCAGCGTAACACCTTCACCACCAACTTCAGCACAGCCAGGGGTAAACGACAGCAGGCAGTTTTAAAACTTTCCTGTTTGGGGGAAAATCCCCACACCGCGCAGGAGTTGTGGAGGGACATGGAACAACAGACCGATGAGTGGTTGCTGTCAGTGAGCCTCAAGCCCGGCCTGGTGGTGTGCGATAATGGGCGAAATATCGTAGCAGCTCTGGGTCTAGCCGGTTTGACGCACATCCCTTGCCTGGCACATGTGCTGAACTTGGTGGTCCAGAGGTTCCTTAAAAATTACCCCAATATGCCAGAGCTGCTGCAGAAAGTGCGGGCTGTCTGTGCGCACTTTCGGCGTTCTCACCCTGCTGCTGCTCGCCTGTCAGCGCTGCAGCGTAACTTCGGCCTTCCCGCTCACCGCCTCATATGTGACATGCCCACAAGGTGGAACTCCACCTTGCACATGCTGGCCAGACTGTGCGAGCAGCAGCAGGCAATAGTGGAGTTTCAGCTGCAGCAATCACGCGTGAGTCGCTCTGCGGAACAGCACCACTTCACCACCAATAACTGGGCCTCCATGCGAGACCTGTGTGCCTTGTTGCGCTGTTTCGAGTACTCCACCAACATGGCCAGTGCCAATGACGCCGTTCTCAGCGTTACTATCCCAGTTCTATGCCTCCTTGAAAAAACGCTTCGTGCGATGATGGAAGAGGATGTGGCACAGGAGGATGAGGAGGAGGAGGAGGAAGCGGGATCATTTCAAAGGCTTTCAGGGCAGTCTTTCACAAGTGGCTACGAGGGTGGGTTCCTGCACCAACAAACGCCAGGTACACAATTGTCCGGCAGAAAGGGCACAGTTCTGGAGGATGACGAGGTGGAGGAGGAGATGGAGGAGGAGGAGGAGGAGGAGGAGCCATGTTCACAGCAGGGTGGCACTCAGACCAGCTCGTGGCCATTACTGGTGCGTGGCTGGGGGGATACAGAGGACACAGACGATACACCTCCCACAGAGGACAGCTTTTCTTTGCCTCTGGGCAGCCTGGCACACATGAGCGATTACATGCTGCAGTGTTTCCGCAACGACAGCCGAGTTGCCCACATTTTAACTGGTGCTGATTACTGGGTGGCCACCCTGCTGGATCCCCGTTACAAGGACAACGTACCGTCCTTAATTCCCTCACTGGAGCGGGATCGTAAGATGCGCGAGTACAAGCGCACACTGGTAGACGCGCTGCTGGTGGCATTCCCACCTGACAGCGGGCGTACGGTGGAAGCACAAGGCAAAGGCAGAGGAGGAGGAAGAGGTCGCCAACGCAGCCGGGGCACCGGCAGCACCTCAGAAGGCAGGGTTAGCATGGCCGAAATGTGGAAAAGCTTTGTCAGCACGCCACAACAACCAGCACCACCAGCTGAGATGGAACGTCTTAGCAGGAGGCAGCATTTCACCAACATGGTTGAGCAGTATGTGTCCACAGGCCTACACGTACTGGATGACGGGTCTGCCCCCTTTAACTTCTGGGTCTCCAAATTGGGCACATGGCCTGAGCTTGCCGTTTATGCCTTGGAGGTGCTGGCCTGCCCTGCAGCCAGTGTATTATCTGAACGTGTATTTAGCACGGCAGGGGGCGTTATCACAGACAAGCGCAGCCGCCTGTCCAGAGCCAATGTGGACAAGCTCACGTTCATTAAAATGAACCAGGCATGGATCCCACAGGACTTGTCCGTACCTTGTGCAGAATAGACATGTATACCGGTGTTGTGACAAAAACTGTCCGGCCATCGGATTGTGCCCGGCCCGTACTGCGCAGGCGCAGCGCTTGCGCAGTACAGAGGACAAGGAGATTCACAAAATCTCCGAAGATGAACGGCGCCTGCGCTGTGAGTGCAGGTTCAAGCCCCACCATCCAAGAGGACATACGGTAGCACATAGTAACAGGGCCCCTCACGGGCTCGCTTCGATCGCGGCCTTGCTTGGCTTGGCTTGAACCACGGATGGTGTGGCCTTCACCTGAACTCAACACGCAGGCGCCGTTAGTCTTGGGAGATTTTTGAAATCCCCTTGTCCTACATACTCAGCAAGCGCAGTACAGGGCGGACACTATTCGACAGGGGACAGAATTCGACACATCACCGGCCTTACCCAGCCATTGTTGTATTTTTGAACCAGTGTTGGCTACCTCGTCCTCCTCCACCGCCGCTTCCACCTACACAGCCACATCCACCGCCACCTCAACCTCCTACTCCATATGGACCTCGTCCTGCTAGGCCAAGATTAAAATTTTTATTTTATTTTTTTGTAGCGCACAGATCCTTTCCCCCTTACCTGCCTTTATGTTGTTGGCTCTTCGCAGGAGGGAGAAAGGCACACCGCACTACCAGCCCGTATCCTCCTATATAAAGAGGTTGAGCGGTGTACTTGATGGGCCGTGTCCACAGCCGGAGTCAAAACTCCTCCAGAGGATGATTCTCACCTCTACTGTAGGTAGAGGCAAGTCCTTTAATTGCCAGTAAAGTCAATGTCCACACCAGCTGAAACTCCAACTCTTATTCTCTCATGGCAAAATAAACTGTATTCAGATAGAAAAGGTTAGAGCAAAGAAACAGGGCAGCTTAAGGTGTGGAGGAGGTCCAGGCACAAACGTAGCACATTCACTTCACTGCTTAGGTTTCTCAAACAGTTTTTGGCGCACAGTCTCTGCCACAGACATTGAGGTTGGTCTCTGCCACAGACCGGGTGTACAAGGCCCCTGCCACGGGCCTGGAGAACTTTGGTCTCAGCCACAGACCAGGGTGTATAAGGCCCCTGCCACGGGCCGGTTGAATAAGGCCTCTGATACAGTCAAGGTGACCTTGAGCTTCTCCTTCTACGAACCTAGCCCATATCAAGGGGAAGACATCTCTCCAGGGAGTCAACAGACCATTCCTTCACCGTGACTCCCGCATCGGTCCATCAGAATGATCCTCCCTTCCCTGGAACAGGGTCCCCTACACGAGGCGGCTCTGGACTCCAGGCTTTACTCCCGCCCCTAGGCCTCCATACCCAGGGCAGCAAGAACTCCAGGATAGTACCTCACCCCGGGCTAAAGGTGCCCGAGATGGAACAGGAACACATGCACCCAGGCCGAAGGCACCTGGGCGCGGACCCCACTGGACATCAGCCCCCAGGCCAAAGGTCTGCCCCTTTTATATGCTCTCCCGGCATGCACAGCAGGTTCCCCGCCCCGCTGTACTACTGCCAAGAGGGGACACAAAAGGCGCCACCTGTAGGCCGCAGGGAACTGCACACCAATACTGTCCCCCGAGGACAAAATGGTCCATGAATCCTACAGAATTAGGGTATTTGAGCCTATTTACCACTCAAACACTTTCCTTAAATTTAGCACCCCGCTACATTTTTATTTCAAAGTATTTTATTTTCCCACTAGCTTATCCATTAAATTAAATAATTTATTCCAGAAAGGGCGTATTCTGGGGCATTCCCACCATATGTGTGGCATCGTGCCGTTGAGTTTCTGAGGTTCTTAATGACTTCCTGTACCTCTTCTGCTGAAAAGGGGGCCTCCAGCATATTTTTTTATTTTTTATTTTTTTTTATGTTCTTTTAAGTTATTTCCTATCCACATTTGTTTGCAGAGCACTTGCCATGTTCTTAACAACATTTTGCTGCCATTTGCAGCCCTCTAGCCCTTTCCATTACTTTTTTAGAGCCTTTTTAGTCGTCAGAAGTCCGGGTCCCCATTGACTTCAATGGGGTCCGGGTTCGGGTTAAAGTTCGGTCCCGAATCCGAACTTTTTTCCGAAGTTCGGCCGAACCCGCCGGACCCGAATATCCAGCTACCCGCTCAACTCTACTCTCCAGTTTTAGTAAATCTACCCCATAGTGCCAGTATAGGGCAAACAGACACATACTTGGGGCATAACTATAGGTTTAAATTGGGTCACTGATCTTCATTGTAATAGAAATGTGGAAATGTCTGTTCTCCAGTCAAAAATCCTTACATATATAAAACCCATGAGGTGTTAAAGGGGTGTGACCACATGTTAGTATTTAATGTCTAAAACAATCACACTGCTATATGTCCTTAAATTATTCTAGCAAACTTTTGCATGAAGACATGGATTCTTTGTGCACATACAATATAATGCAATACATGTTCAAGCTGACCTACTGCATCAAAGTGATCACTCTCTGGTAATTCCTACTCTTCCTTACAAAATGCCAAATACCTGCTTACAGCATATTTTAGTGGACATACTGTACATTATATTGACAATAGAGGCAGAAAGACGCAGTTGGTGGAGAGCTACAGACCTACATCTGGTCATAAGTAGGGATGAGCTTCGAGTTCGAGTCAAACTCATGTTCGACTCGAACATTGCTTGTTCGCACGTTCGCCGAACAGCGAACAATTTGGGGTGTTCGCGGCAAATTCGAAAAGCCGCGGAACACCCTGTTAAAGTCTATGGGAGAAATCTAAAGTGCTAATTTAAAGGCTTATATGCAAGTTATTGTCATAAAAAGTGTTTGGGGACCCGGGTCCTGCCCCAGGGGACATGTATCAATGCAAAAAAAAGTTTTAAAAACGGTCGTTTTTTCGGGAGCAGTGATTTTATTAATGCTTAAAGTGAAACAATAAAAGTACCTGTAAAGCAGCGCTTGTTTCCCGTGCTTAGAACTGTCCCTGCATAGAGTGTAATTTCTGAAGGAAAAAAAGTAATTTAAAAGCACTATAATGAATTGTCGGCTCCCGGCAATACAGAGAAAAGTAATTGATTAAAAAAAAAACGTGGGGTCCCCCCAAATTCCATTACCAGGCCCTACCAGGCCCTCCCGAAAAAACTGCCATTTTTAAAACTTTTTTTTGCATTGATACATGTCCCCTGGGGCAGGACCCGGGTCCCCAAACCCTTTTTAGGACAATAACTTGCATATTAGCCTTGATAATTAGCACTTTTGATTTCAAACGTTTAAGTCCATTGTATTTAATAGGGTTCTAAAGTTTGCGCAAACTTTAGGTCTATTCGCAGGTTCTGGTGTGAACCGGACAGGGGGAGGAGGTATTCGGCTCATCCCTAGTCATCAGTCTAAGCTATGCAAAAGAAATGGAGAGAAGGTTGCCCCCATGGGTGTGCGCCGCCTATTGCATTAGGATGTGCACCCTAAAGCTAAAACACACATGCCTTTTTCTCCACCCTCAGCTGCACGGGACAGTGAATGAATTGGAAGTGCTTTGTGCTCAGCGGCTTCCTGTTCATTTACAGATGGAAGCATAGTAAACACTGTTTACTATGCTTCAGTTATTAATGAACGCAGTGAGTGAGTGTGTTTACTGTGTTCATTTAGAAAAGGAAGGCCCTGGTAAATTACATATTTACTAGCCCCTTCCCCTCTCTCCATCCTGAAACATCCCCCGCAGCACCTGAAAGGAGAGGAGAGGCGGGAAGCCAGCAGCACTGCAGGGCAGGGGGGCTAACACTGGGGAAGCCCAGGCAGTAGGGATAGTGGGCACCACACATAATGATTAGGGTGTGTCCAGGCACACCTGGCACACCTCCTGTGCACATCTATGGTTGCACCCCTTTAGCATCTCATGTGGTACATATGTCATCTATTTGGATTTGAGCATCGACATCTCTCTATTTATTTTACTGATTAAAAAACTGAGTAAATGTAGGCATCTGCACATAAGTAACCTTTGTTAATGAAGGGGTTAACCATGTACTAGAAAAAGCCCTTAACATTTAACCCTTTTTCAAAACATAGCCAACAATGTCAGCCCTTAACACTTAACCACCCTTCTTAATTCCTAATACCTAACTTTGCCCTTTAAATTAGTCTAACAAATTTTTTAACACCTAAGCTAAGCCTTAACACCAACCCCGTTTTAACTGCGAAAAAACTCATGTCAGGCTCCTCTGCAGATACAGCAAGTAGTTTTGTGCTGAAAGTATGCAGTGTTCTCCCCATAATAAACCAATGTGATCTACCCTATCCTTGAAGTCCTGTTCCAGCTAGAAAATGAAAGATTGTTCTACAGACTATCAGCCTTTTGTTAAGGAAGTTGAAATATACATTTTAATCCCAATCTATTTATGAATGCTAAACTTTACCACATTATAACCCATATATTGTGGTAACCCCACAAAAAGCTGTCTTATACCTAATTTTGTTTTACAAAGGCTAAGTTTAGCTTTAACCACTTCAGGCTCGGAGGGATTTACCCACTTCATGACCAGGCCGTTTTTTTTTTTTTGCCATACGGCACTGCGTCACTTTAACTGACAATTGCACGGTCGTGCAATGTTGTACCCAAACAAAATTGATGTCCTTTTTTTCCTGTAAATAGAGATTTCTTTTGGTGGTATTTTATTTTTTGTGCTATGAACAAAAAAAGACAGACAATTAAAAAATATATATATTTTACTTTTTGCTATAATAAATATCCAAAAAAAGAAAAGCAAAAAAATGAATGTCTTCCTCAGTTTAGGCCAATACAGTGGGGATCGAAAGTTTGGGCACCCCAGGTAAAAATGTGTATTAATGTGCATAACGAAGCCAAGGAAAGATGGAAAAATCTCCAAATGGCATCAAATTACAGATTAGACATTCTTATAATATGTCAAAAAAAGTTAGATTTTATTTCCATCATTTACACTTTCAAAATTACAGAAAACAAAAAAAATTGTGTCTGCAAAAGTTTGGGCACCCTGCAGAATTTATAGCATGCACTGCCCCCTTTGCAAAGCTGAAACCTGCCAGTGTCATGGATTGTTCTCAATCATCGTCTGGGAAGACCAGGTGATGTCAATCTCAAAGGTTTTAAATGGCCAGACTCATCTGACCTTGCCCCAACAATCAGCACCATGGGTTCTTCTAAGCAGTTGTCTAGAAAACTGAAACTGAAAATAGTTGACGCTCACAAAGCTGGAGAAGGCTATAAGAAGATAGCAAAGCGTTTGCAGATGTCAATATCCTCTGTTCGGAATGTAATTAAGAAATGGCAGTCATCAGGAACAGTGGAAGCTAAAGCAAGATCTGGAAGACCAAGAAAAATATCAGACAGAACAGCTCGCAGGATTGTGAGAAAAGCAATTCAAAACCCACGTTTGACTGCACAATCCCTCCAGAAAGATCTGGCAGACACTGGAGTTGTGGTACACTATACCACTATAAAGAGATACTTCTACAAATATGGTCTTCATGGATGAGTCATCAGAAGAAAACCTCTTCTACGTCCTCACCACAAAAATCAGCGTTTGAACTTTGCAAATGAACATATAGACAAGCCTGAGGCATTTTGGAAACAAGTTCTGTGGACCGATGAGGTTAAAATATAACTTTTTGGCCGGAATGAGCAAAGGTACGTTTGGAGAAGAAAGGGCACAGAATTTAATGAAAAGAACCTCTGTCCAACTGTTAAGCATGGGGGTGGATCAATCATGCGTTGGGGTTGTATTGCAGCCAGTGGCACAGGGAACATTTCACGAGTAGAAGGAAAAATGGATTCAATAAAATTTCAGCAAATTTTGGATGGTAACTTGATGCCATCTGTGAAAAAGCTGAAGTTAAAGAGAGGATGGCTTCTACAAATGGATAATGATCCTAAACACACCTCAAAATCCATGGGGGATTACATCAAGAGGCGTAAACTGAAGGTTTTGCCATGGCCTTCACAATCTCCTGACCTCAACATTATTGAAAACCTATGGATAGACCTTAAAAGAGCAGTGCGTGACAGACAGCCCAGAAATCTCAGAGAACTGGAAGACTTTTGTAAGGAAGAATGGGCAAAGATACCTCAAACAAGAATTGAAAGACTCTTGGCTGGCTACAAAAAGTGTTTACAAGCTGTGATACTTGCCAAAGGGGGCAGTACAAGATATTAACTCTGCAGGGTGCCCAAACTTTTGCAGACGCCATTTTTTTGTTTTCTGTAATTTTGAAAGTGTAAATGATGGAAATAAAATCTAACTTTTTTTAACATATTATAAGAATGTCTAATCTGTAATTTGATGCCATTTGGAGATTTTTCCATCTTTCCTTGGCTTCGTTATGCACATTAATACACATTTTTACCTGGGGTGCCCAAACTTTCGATCCCCACTGTATGTATTCTGCTACATATTTTTGGTAAATAAAAATCTAAATTAGCGTATGTTGATTGTTTTGCGCAAAAGTTATACAAACTATGGAATAGATTTATGAAATTTTTATTATTATTATTATTTTTAATAGCAATGGCGATTTTTAGCAGGACTGATACACATTTGACACTTTTTTGGGACCAGTGACATTTATACAGCAATCAGTGCTATAAAAATGCACTGATTACTGTATAAATGACACTGGCAGGGAAGGGATTAACACTAGTGGTAAACCCTTGGAGGTGTTTCTAACTGTATGGGGGCTGGGCTGACCGGAGGAGAAGAGAGATCGCTGTTCCTAATCACTAGGAACAGACAATATCACGCTACTCCCCTGACAGAACAGGGATCTGTTTGTTTACACTGGCAGATCCCCATTCTGCCTCTCTCTGGAGCGATCGCGGGTGCTAGTGGGGGAGCCAACCCACTGGACCCTCTGGTTGCCCCCCCGCTAGTGAATGGGCATGTGTGCGTGCCCACAGCTCGCTGTGTACACGCCCGACATACAATGACGGCGTTTCGCGCAGCCGAGACAACCTGCCGCAGTATAACTGTGGCAGCTGGTCGGCAAGCGATTGAAAAAAAATAAAATAAGAAATAAGCAAAAAAAATGCACATATTTTTGCAGGTAAAAAAAAAGTGCTTTTAGTATTATTTTTTTACTGTAGCCTGCAGAGCATTGCACCCACGACCAGCAGAACTAGATCCTCTAGTTTTGTGCTCATATCCCAATACTTTCAGTTACAGAGTTAGAGGAAGACTGAATGAACTAGGAGAATGCTGATCAGCACGCTCACAGCTCATTCAAACTATAAGTACATCTGCTGAGGTGGCAGACGGTACTTGACTTTTTTTTCATTCACAGGAATATGTGGATGATGAGGCTGTGTAGGTGGAGCCCCACCCAGCCGTGCTATTTCAAAAAGTGACAGCAAGTGCGGAGAAAGGATACCCCACCCGCTGTCACAGAGAGGGGAGTGCTGGTGAAGGGAGGTGAAATAGTGATAGTAGGTAAACATATCCTTTATTGTTACATGGGTCTTTCTATCAATTTAATCTAACTAAAATTGAGACTGCAATAATATTTATTTATTTTATTTTAAACGATGGGAGAGTTTTTCAACACAGGGCTGCTAAAGTGAACATTGGAGTTTTAGAGCAAGAGAATGGAGCATGTACAATGCACAACAGTACTCAATACATGCTAAGAAATATCTTTAAAACTTTATTTTATTATTCAAACTGACTTGCAGTTTCTCTGCTCTATTTACCATGTTCTATTTTATCATTACAAAAGAGTTTGTTAGTTCAGAACCTTCAAAGTTCTGGACATTCCTTGTAAATATAGATGTACTAAAGCTGGTTTACAAACTTAAAGCATGCCTTCAGGATGTAATCCGTCCTCTGCAAGGTTCTGGTTAAGGTTAATGTAACATAAGCTTTAGAGCTACCCTTTCAAAGGAACCAGCTGTGTAGACCAGAGTATTAAAAAGATTTTATTTGATCCTAGCCGTTGGTCTTTGGAGAGAACAAATAACTGGGGATTAAAGAACTGTAAGAATTTGTCGCATCTATAATGAAGGCTTATGCAACTGTCTACATTACAGAGGGCAAAGTATCAGACATATGTCTTATTTCAAAGACAGATATGTAGAAGCCTTTTATTGTGTATACTAAAAGCATTATCATCGAATTGTGAGAGCAGGAAAAATTGAATTATTTAACTTTTTTATTGATCTGTATTATAAATTAGTTCTGTATCTTGTATACTTTAACTACTTCAGCCCCGGAAGATTTGGCTGCTCAATGACCAGGCCATTTTTTTGCGATACGGCACTGCATCGCTTTAACTGACAATTGCGCAATCATGCGACGCTGTACCCAAACAAAATTGACATTCTTTTTTTCCCACAAATAGAGCTTTCTTTTGGTGGTATTTGATCACCTCTGTGGTTTTTATTTTTTGCCCTATAAACAAAAGAATAGCGACAATATCTTTTACTTTTTGTTATAATAAATATCCCACATTTTTTTTCAAAAAAACACATTTTTTCCTCAGTTTAGGACGATATGTATTCTTCTACATATTTTTGGTAAATAAAAAAATCACAATAAGCGTATATTGATTGGTTTGCTCAAAAGTTATAGCGTCTACAAAATAGGGGATAGATTTATGGTATTTTTATTATTTTATTTCTTTTCCTAGTAATGGCAGCGATCTGTGATTTTTATCAGGACTGCGATATTGCGGCTGACTAATTGGACACTTTTGACACATTTTTGGGACCATTGACATTCATAGAGCGATCGATGCTATAAAAATGCACTGATTACTGTATAAATGTCACTGGCATAGAAGGGGTTAACACTAGGGGGCGATCAAGAGGTTAAATGTGTTACCTATGTGTGTTCTGACTGTAGGGGGATGGGATTGTCTAGGAGGAGAGATAGATCGGTGTTCATACTTAGTATGAACACATGATCTGTCTCTACTCCCCTGAAAGAACCAGGATCTGTGTGTTTACACACACAGATCCTGGTTCTCGCTCTGTCACGTGCGATTGCAGGTGCCCGGCGGTCATCGTGCCAGCCGGGAACTTGCATCGGCTTGGGGCACACGCTGCGGGCGCGTGCGCCCTTAGTGGCCAAAAGAAAAAATCTCCCGCAGTAAAACTGGTTAACCACTCAGCTCCAGAAGGTTTAACCCCTTCATGACCAGACCATTTTTTGCTATTTAGCACTGCACTATTTTAACTGGTAATTGCACGGTCATGCAACACTGTACCCAAACAAAATTTATATTATTGTTTTTACACAAATAGTGCTTTCTTTTGGTGGTATTTGTTTACCACTGTGTTTTTATTTTTTTTTGCGATATAAACAAAAAAAGACTGACAATTTAGAAAAAAAAATGTATTAAATATTTTTTAACTTCTGCTATAAAACATATCCAATAAGAAAAAGTCAAATTTCTTCATAAGTTTTGGCCAAAATGTATTCTGCTACATGTCTTTTGTAAAATATACAATATATACAATGATTAATGACTTATAATGGGACTTTGATATAGCGGCGGACAATCTGACACTAACTGACACTGGGGGGGAACTGACACTAACTGGCATTGCCAGTGACATTACACAGTGATCAGTGCTACTAATATGCACTATCACTGCACTAATGACACTGGGTGGGAAGGGGTTAACATCTAGGGTGGTCAAAGGGTTAAATGTGTGCCTAACTATGTGTAATGTGTGTCATATTTGCTGCTTTTACTAAGGATCTTAGCAGAGAATAATAAAAAAAGCAAGATTCCCTGTCAGTCAACAGATCTCTGTATTGTTCACAATCACAGAGCTCTCTTCCATGAATCACTGAGCTGATCAGGAGTAGGGATGAGCCGAACACCCCCCGGTTCGGTTCACAGCAGAACATGCGAACAGGCAAAAAATTTGTTCGAACACGTGAACACCGTTAAAGTCTATGGGACACGAACATGAAAAATCAATTTTCTCCCCCGTTTGGTGCAAGTCCAGAATGCCGGTGATTGACCTTAGTGAGTCACACCAATTATGGCTGCCATTTAGGTCTCCGGATGTTTGTTTCCCGGAGACAGGAAGTGATGTAGCGAGGATGAATGTGGTGGTGATGCGTGCACATCGGGTTGACGCGTATCGCATCACTTCCTTCCACCTTTGCAGCACCAATAGCGCAAAAGCAGAAGAGGCGATGACGCGATCACGCGTGATGACACGTTTTACGTCACTTCCTCCCGAACATGCGCAGTATAATAGGGACGCCACAAGCATCTCTCAGCGCCATTCCTTCTGCCTCTATCGATCTGAAGCCACGCGACTTCCTCTCTTATTATCACCAGTTCTTAAGAATTTGTCCTATGCCCCAATTGGTAGTCAGAAATGGGATTTCCGGGATTAATGCATGCTTGGCTCAAGGGGGATCTTAAAGTAAGTAATTTTTATTTAGCCACTGGGCCAGCCTTTCAGGGAACAACATCCAGGCTAACCTAGTATACCCTGGAATTGATACTAATTATCTTCCTGGGGATTTACCATTCTTTCTTTTTGTCTTGCTTCCCCCTTATCCTAGTGCAGTTTTCCATTGTTCTTTGGGGCAATCCATCTTCAGGCAATTAAGGGACGCATGAATACAATAGGATAAAATAGGTGGTACACATGAATACAATAGGATAAAATAGGTGGTACACACACTTGGACATAACCGGATATAACTGAGGAGGCCAGTGGCTAGAAAGAGGTGGGAGCCCCAAGCAGGAAATAGGAGTAAGTTAGTACCCAGAAGATCCACCATTAGGGAAGAAGGAGGAGGGGGGGTAGAGGGATTAGGGTTTAAGAAGCAAAGGGAAATAGTACAGAGGGAATGGGAAGAAAGGTGAGAAAGGAGGGAAAATGGCCCTGGTATACGCTCCTTAAATTCAGTTATACTAAAATCTCCAAAGTAAGAAGGTATTATATGTACTATATGTAAACCATTACAAACAAACACAAATGCAAAAGTTACATAAAGGATGAATATTATTTGTTTATTTATTAGGATGATAAGGGGAAAAAAATTAGGATAATTTAGGGTAAAATTAAAGGATGGAGGCCCCCTCGGATTTAAGGCTCTATAAAGTAGGAGAAGGTGAGGGGAAGAGAAGAGAGGAGAAAAGAGAGAGGAAAAGGGAGAAAGGATGGAGAGAAGAGCTGGAGAGAGATAGATGAAAGGGGTGTCCGGGGTGGAGAGAGGGGGGTGTACCTCTGCCGTACCAACCCAACACCCCAATTAGGCGTGCACCCACCTGAACCGTAAGGTTAAAGGTCCAGAAGTGGGTGCCTCCCTTGGGGGCGGGGGTAAGGGGGAGGGGTTAGTTGAATATTTAAGGGAGGGAAGTTGAATAGGGAGGGCTTGGTTTTAAGGGTTTTTCCCTTTTTTTTTCCCTTTCTCTCTCCCCTCTCCCCCACACTCCATCCTCTGAATCTTTAGGGATGGAGGAATTAAAGATAACCACCATTAATGCTAAAGGACTTAATGTCCCACAAAAAAGGAGAATGCTCCTGAGCGAGTTAAAACGAACCCGCTCAGACGTAGTATTTGTGCAGGAAACACACTTTAAGATGGGCGGACTCCCATACCTACAAAATAGGTTCTACCCATGTACATACCATGCATGTAGTCAGATATCAAATTCAAAAGGGGTGTCAATTTTAATCTCCAATAGGATACCTTGGTCCCTGTTGGATAAATGAGTAGATGTAGAGGGCCGTTTTATTTTTTTAAAAGGACAGATTGGAAGTACAAAGGTGACATTGGCGACCGTTTACGCACCAAATACACATCAAGACGCCTTTTTGAGTAAAACCTTGGATAAGTTGGTAGGGTTTGCAGAAGGGAAGCTGATAGTAGGGGGAGACCTTAATACAACATTGGAACCTAAGGTAGATACATCAACGGGGGTATCCTCCATACCAGGGGGGACTAGGAGGAATATCTTGCAGAAGTTGCGGGAATTGCAGATGGTAGATGTATGGAGATTATTACATATCGGGGAAAGAGATTATACATTCTTTTCCAACCCACACCAACTGTATTCTCGTATAGACCTCTTCCTGGTACCACATTATCTGCTGACGGCGGTGAAGGAAGTAAAAATTGGGAATATAACATGGTCGGACCACGCACCAGTGACGCTACACATTGCGTTGTCCGACTCATCTACGGCTCCGGTGTGGCGTTGGCGTCTGAATGAGAGTTTGCTGCAGATCCCCGAAGTTCGGGAAGATGTAGCAAAAGAAATGGAGGCATACTTCCGGATGAACGACACCCCGGGGAGCGACCCGGGAATGATATGGGAAGCGCATAAGGTAGTAATGAGAGGGGTTTTGATAAAACATGGTTCCCGATTAAAAAGAGCACGAGAAAGACAGATAGTCAACTTGCTAAAAGAAATTCAAGCATTAGAGGTACAACATAAGAAAGTACAGATACCGCTAGTGAGGACAGAACTGGCACACCTGAGGAGACAACTGACAGACTTACTTAGATATAAAGCAGAAGTGGCAATACAAGTAGGGAGAAAAGGAACCTATGAACTTGGGGAAAAATGTAGTAAAATATTAGCGGGGAAACTTAGAGAGAAAGGGAAGACAGTATATGTACCCCATATAAAGGGAAAAAACGGGCAGTTGATTTCACTACCTAAAAAGATCGCGCAGAGATTCAGAGAATACTACTCATCCCTCTATAATTTAACCCCAACTCAGGTGCCTCAGGCCAAGATGGAAGAATACCTCCTCTCAGCAAACCTGAATAGGTTGGCCTTAGAAGACCGTAATAAACTGGAGATACCTATTTCAGTGGGGGAACTGGAAACAGTGATAAAGACAGTTAAACGAGGGAAGGCGCCGGGTCCGGATGGCTTCACTATCCAATACTACAAATATTTTCTCCCAATATTAGGGGTCCATATGACAAAGGCATTCAATGAGATTGGCCGGGCTCCCGCACTACCGCCGGATGCCCTTATGGCACATATTTTGGTTATCCCGAAAGAAGGGAAGGACCCGGCGGAGTGCGGGAGCTATCGCCCGATCTCACTGTTAAATACAGATTTAAAACTTTTCACTAAACTACTTGCCTCCCGTCTCCAGCCGTTTTTGAATCAGTTGGTACATCAAGACCAGATTGGGTTTATCCCAACCCGCGAGGCCAGGGATAATACCGTAAAGGTCCTCAACCTGGTACATTATGCTAATATTTCAAAAACGCCTAGTATTTTTTTGAGTACCGACGCTGAGAAAGCGTTTGATAGGGTCAGCTGGCGATTTATGTTTGAAGTACTGAGGCAAATGGGACTGGGAGAACATATACGGAGTTGGATAGCGGGGGTCTATGCTACGCCCCAAGCCTCAGTAAAAGTGAACGGAGTTTACTCTGAGACATTTAAAATCTCAAATGGTACGCGTCAAGGGTGCCCACTCTCTCCGATGCTGTTTTCTCTCTCTCTAGAACCCCTACTAAATAGGATTCGGCAAAACCCAGATATTCAGGGACTGCAAATAGGTGATCAAGAATATAAAATCTCTGCTTATGCAGATGATTTGGTGTTCTCTCTATCACGACCCCATGTTTCACTGCCAAATTTGATGAAGGAAATAGAAGGATATGGGACATTAGCAAATTTAACAATTAACTACACAAAATCGGAAGCGATGGGGGTAGCCCTTCCCATAGAAGTTCAGCAAAATATACAACCAAATTTTAACTTTAAATGGGTAGGGTCCTCACTAAAATACTTAGGGATAAATATACCATCAAGACTAGAGAAAGTTTTCGCTGTAAATTTCCCCCCACTATATAAAGTAGTTAGATCCCTACTGGATAAATGGCAACAGGGATTCCACTCATGGTTTGGCCGATGTAACGCTATTAAAATGAATATTCTGCCCAAATTCTTGTATTTATTTCAAGCTGTACCAATTAGAATTGATAAGGCCTACTTTCAGCAAATAAATGCACTCTTTACTAAGTTCATATGGGCCAACAGGCGACCATGGATTAGCAGAAGTCAAATGACCCTCCCCAAATGCTATGGGGGCTTAGCAGTCCCAGATGTATCTAAATATCACCAAGCAGTTCATTTGGGAAGGGTCATAGACTGGTGCAGACATAAAGAACTTAAATTATGGATAAAATTGGAGCAAGAGATTGGTCAGATACCATTGGGTAGAGCACCTTGGTGCTATACAAAACTATCAGACGCACTCAAAAAACATCCTTTGATAGGGCCAACACTGTCTATAGGGGCCAAAATATGCCTAAACCCTAAATATTCGTCAAGATACTCTCCACTTTACCCAATACTGGGAAACCCAAGTTTCGAGCCGGGGATGGAGATAAAGGCATTTCGGAGACTTCGAGAGAAGGGATATACGCAGGTATCGCACTTTATGCAATCAGAAATATGGCCCACAATAGTGGAATTGACAAAATCAGGAGGCCAATTCGAAGTAGAGTATTGGCAAGCAATACAACTTCGACATTATTTGGAGACACTAGGTCCAATGAGTAACTTTAAACGGGAGCTAACTAGGTTTGAAGTATACTGTGAGGAGAAGGAACCCATCAACCAAATAATATCAAAGATATATATGATGCTAATGACTCCACCAGATAACTATGAAATGCCAGCAATTAGAAAGTGGGAAAGGGACCTTGGTAGGACTTTTACACCAGCTCAATATCAGAAGACAATATATCTTGCGCTACACTCATCAGTAAGTACTAAAACGTAAGAATCAAATTACAAATTACTGACGAGGTGGTACTATACGCCCTCAAAACTGGGTAGGTTCTACCCTGATGCCTCAGATCAGTGTTGGCGATGTAATGGGGAGCGGGGAACTTTGTTCCATATATATTGGACATGTTCTCGAATTAGACAATATTGGATAGAGGTACGGAGGATTGCCCAAAAAATTGAGTCTTACCCTGTGCCGGACGATCCAGGCTTCTTCCTATTGCACGAAACGCAAATACCCACACAGACTTATAAAAACTCAGTATTATGCCACCTGGTCAATGAGGCCAAGGCATGTATTGCGAGAGGCTGTAAAAGCTCCAGCCCTCCAACAATTGCAGATTGGCTCAATAGGGTCGGGAAAGTGGGGGCCATAGAGGAGTTGGTGTTTTCGGCCCAAGACAGGAAAGAGCAACATATTAAGATCTGGTCATCATGGAATAAATTTATGCAGACAGAAGAAGGGAAAAGATTAATGGGGAAGTGAGTCCGCCCGGTCAGAGAAGTATTTAAGAGGTTGTGGTTTACTTAATGGGGAAGGGGGATGGAGGGGGGGGAGGGAGACATTTTTTTGTTGGTCCCTCTTTTTTTTTTTTTTTTTTTCTCGATTAGGTTTGCTTTGGGAGGGAGGCAGGGTGGGAATAGATAAAAACGCAAGGGAGAATAAGTAAGGTCGTGAAAATCAAAGATAACTAAATAGAGTAAGGGACTTGGTGTGTTTCTCCCTTTAAGGAGAGACATATAAAGGACATAAGGGCAGGGAACCCATTGACACTGAGGTTTTGAGGCGAGACTGATGTTTAGATAAATAAGATTTAAGTAACGGATTGGGATGAGAAATATATTATGAATAGAAATGCAATGGAAAATGTATAAATAATGTATTAGATGTATCTCCCTTTTTGAAATATAAATAAAGAATATTTAAGGGACGCTGATATTTTGGTGACTTTCCAAGGGTCGATGCATGGTGTCTTTGTTATTTGGAGGAGTGCTTCTGCTAAACACATTATTTCATTGTAAGTGCACGTGGATGATGTTTTACATGTATTTTTTATTTTTTATTTTCACTTAAGTTTTTTCTTTTCATCAGCAAAAAGTCATTACAGAATCATAAATATTAAAGATGATTACAATTGACTTCACATAAATATCAGGTATTATTACCATAGAAACTTGGACAAATTATCACCTTAAAAACCATTACTGACAGTATTTAAACAAAAAGTATTAATGTCTAGCCTCATTTTGGTCGTGTATATAATCAAGTAATCCTATAAACTAATAATAACTTACATTAAGAAAATCTAGTTCCCACAAGAATAAACCGAAAATATGAGGGACTCCTACTCCCCTCCCCAGCCACCCCTAACGGGAACACACTGTGACTAGGAAGGAGAGGGCGCCCCCCGCCCGGCCTTTGTATCTCAACCAACAATCGTCGGTGGAGACGAGTAGAGAGATATAATAGAAATTTGTCATTTGTACATGCAAAAACCAATACTCGACCTTAGTATGAAAACTAAGAATTGTTCTTAGACTGTTAGAGCTAAGTTTAACAGTTTAAGCCTCTAACAAAAAGAAAGAATCTGAACCTGAAACTGTTATATTTTATCCGATGAAATAAAACAATAAACATATTATAAATAATAAAAGTCCATACCAAAAGAGAAAAGTATAGGATAAAAAAAAAAGAAGAGAAAGAAAAGGAGGAGAGAGATAAGAAGAGAGAGAGAAAAAAAAACAAGATATGAAATGAAAAGATTATAGAATGCCTACAATCCAAATATACATTTCAAAGATCAGTGATTGGTGTTGACAACCGAGTTATGTGACAAAGAGATTCCCATAAATCGCGCCCAAGGTTCCCATATAGCTTCAAAATTAGAGGTCTCGTCTAACAAGAAGCTAACCAGTTTTTCTTGTTCCATAACCCAAGAAACTTTTTGTTTCATGGATAATATAGATACCGAAGGTTTCTTCCATGCCTTTGCAATAGTTAGTTTTGCTCCCGTTAAAATAAACAAAATTAGTTTACGAGTGACTTTAGGAATATGAGGTAAATGCCCATTAAGCAAAGCAATTGTGGGCGATTGATGTATCGGGCAACCTGTGACATTGCGTAAAATGTGAAATACCTTATTCCAAAATTCACAAATTCTTGGGCATTCCCACCATATGTGGATTATAGAACCCAGTCCCTGACACCCCCTAAAACAAAGAGGTGAAACAGAGGGGTACATAACTGCCAATCTCGTGGGAACTAGATACCATCTTGTAAAACGTTTTATATTAGCCTCTATGAGCGAGGTGTTGTAGAAGCCTGAAGTTGAGCAAGAGTAGCTAGCATGCCAATCCACAATATTTCTATCAATTAGGAGTTCCTTCTCCCAAGCTAACATGTATGGTAGTTTCACCAAATTGGATGCCAGTGACTTGTAGATCACGGAGATCCCCCCCCTTCGCTCCACGGCCCGCCCACACCAAGTTTCATAATCAGTAAAGTCTCGGGATGAATATCCAGATTTACACTTAGAATGAATTAAATTAGCGATTTGAAGAAATCTCGGTTTTTCGGATAAAGGGAGATCTAATTTGTTCATAAAATATTCAATAGGTAAAGGGCCTGTAGAGGAAAAAAATTGACCAATGCGGTACAACCCCTTGTCATACCACCATTTAAAGTTTTGAAGGTCCAAACCTTGATTAAAGAAGGGGTTTTGGAACAACGGGGTCAAAGGTTGATCTTTAGAGACCAGCGAGGGAAGTTTCCGAAGTGAATCCCATAAAGAGAAGGATTGTGAGAGAGATGGTGATAAGATGGGAGGTCTATTTTTGGGAGGGCACCATAACAAGTGTATTAGTGATGAGGATGGAACAGCTTGATTTTCAATTGATATCCAATCAGGAAGTTCTGTGTTAAAATATAAGACAGAAAGTTGTGCCAGTCGTGCTGCTTGGAAGTACCATCAGAGATTCGGTAGGCCTAACCCACCCTGTTTGGGAAAGTTAAATAGGCATCGGTTTGAGAGTCGTGGACCTTTATTGTTCCAAATGAATTTAGTGAGCTTACTTTGAAAAGATTTCAAATGATCTCTTTTGATTGGAATAGGACGTGAACGAAATAAATATAAAAAGCCTGGGCAAAAGGGTCATCTTGACTGAGTTAATCCTGCCAACCCAAGAAATACTGTTCGACTCCCAGTCTCTAAGATTGGGAAAAAGCAAAGGAAATTGGGACTTTAATTGAGATTAATTGAGATTAAGATTAAGATTGAGTTCAAGTTTCTTGTATATAGGAGGGTAATTAGCTTGATATAGATTTTCAAATTTAGAGGTAAGATTGATTCCTAAGTATTTAATGGAAGAGCTGCTCCACTTGAATTGGTATGCTATCTGTAAATCAGACACTATAGAATCTGGGAGAGACACGTTAAGAGCTTGAGATTTAGACATATTAACTCTGAGACCTGAAAGAGTCGAAAACGTATTAAGCAATGAGCAAATCTCCGGTAAAGAGGACCGTGGAGAAGTGACAAACAGTAAAAGGTCGTCTGCGAATAAAGCACATTTATGGGTATCTTGACCACATTGTACCCCCCGATATTCGGATTACTACGAATGGCAATGGCTAAAGATTAGATCATAATAGCGAATATCAAGGGGGAAGTGTACCTCTTCCAATCTGAATTGGGTCGGAAAAAATTCCTTGCATTCTGATTCTTGCCTTAGGATTGGAATAAAGGGCTTCTAAAATTCCTAACATATTCTGTCCAAATCCCCAGCGTTTAAGTACAGCGAATAGATATGTCCATGACACCGAATCGAATGCCTTCTGGAGGTCCAGTGACAGTAACATACCTTCCTGTTTATGACCTCCCTCCCAATTAGATTGTAGGATTGATACTAGGTCAACCGCTCTTCGCACCTGATCAGGACCTTGCCTACCGGGTATAAAACCGGCCTGATCTTTGTGAATATAAGATCCTATAAAAGAAACCAGTCTGTTTGCTAATATCTTGGTCAATATTTTGAGATCATTATTGATTAAGGAGATTGGTCTGTAGTTTTCAATTTGACTAGTATCTTTATCCGGTTTTGGGATCACAGAAATATAAGCCATATTTAGTTGATTATCTATCGGGGAACCTTTAGTCATAAAATTAAAAAGTCTAGTTAGGTAAGGAGTTAGGATATCTGAAAATGTTTTGTAATATGGTGTGGAGAAACCATCAGGTCCAGGAGCTGTTCCCCTCTTTAAAGCTTTTATGACATCTGAAACCTCTTCATTTGAAATAGGAGCATCCAATTCTTCTCTATGAGTATCTGTTAATTTCGGAATATGTAATTTATCTAAGAATTCCTCTAACTCAGTAGAGACAGAGAGATTTTCAGCCATATATAACTTAGAATAAAAATCCTGGAATGCCTTAATAATATGTTGTGAATTCAAAGTAAAAGAGCCATCTGCCTGTTTAATCTTTGGGAGAGCTTGTGAACGGAATCTAGGTGAAAGTTTTCGTGCCAACATAGGACCCAACTTGTCTCTCATCTGGTAAAATTTCGCCCCAGACCATTTAATATTACATGTATTTTTTCACACAATTATGTACCAATGGTTTATTAATTTAGCTGTCTTTTCAGAAGTGGTATCAATCCCTGAAAAAGACTCATTTAGAATAGTATAATTGAAACGCGTTTGATACAATCAATGACGGAGGGAACAGCAAGCAGATGCACAGTGGATTTGCTTTTAGTAAATAACCCTCATAGTCCTGTGTATGGAAAACTTTGCCTTTGCAGCTGTTGGCTTGTAGTTTTAAATGAACAACCACAGAGCTGTGAGCTGCTTCTTACTTCTTTGATTCATTATCACTGGGAAAAAATAATAAACTATTACAGCTAAACCGAGTGTAAACATTTTTTTGAAATTATGATGAATCACATTGTGGTACTTCCCTACCGCAGTACTTCCTTGACTTTCAGGGGGGATATATGAATGATGACTGCAGCTACAGGCATCATTCAGATATCATTCTTTTCTGCGGGCTATTCTGTGCACCATAAGAATGATCATAGCGGCAGTTCCACCGCTTGATCGTTCTTACAGGCAACGGGAGGGGACGTCTCCCTCCGCCATCCGGTGCTTCTCCGGGCTCTCCTGTGCCATTGGGGACCCGCAGAAATAACTGGCCGCCGCCGGATGACGACCATAGAGATTTATGGTGACCAGATGGTCACCAATCATCTCTATGACCGTCAGAGGCCCGGGCGCGACGTTATGACGTCATGTCCGGGCCACAGATGTAAACAAAGCCGTGGCTGTCAGCATGAGATCAGTGAATTTTTTTTTCCGATCTCATGATTTCCAGCCTGGAGGAGAGATGTGATGTCTTGTTGACCCTGCATCTCTCCATAAAGAAGACCTGTCATGATAGATTCTGTAACGGGAGGGCCCGTGGAACCCAGAATCTCTTGGAAAGTATGAGATACCCTGGCTTCAGCTCCCCATGCACCTCTTATGTCTTAATCACCCTATGTCCATTAGGGGCATAGATTAGAAACTAGATTACTAATGCCCTCGGGTGGTAATCTGTCACCCTAGATAACTAAAGTGCCACATCCTGATTAATTAGTAAGGAAATATGTGGAAAGAATGGACTTTGTAGGCACTGCTATAGAAAAATATATATATCTTTTAATAATATCATATAGAATACATAAAAAACACAGATAATTGAAAAAATAAATGAAAAAAACATATAAAATAAAAAGCAAGAAAGGAAAAAAGTGGTAACCCGTGTGTCACAACCACAGGAAAACACTTGAGAATTGTTGTCACTAGATGCGGGGATGAACGTGCTGGATAGCCCTCGCTGGACTCTTTGAAAAGTGTTTCCCAGGTAGGTATCCACTGGGTTCCTGAAGAATTTAAAAGTTGCTCCACATGTTTCGCGATTTAGATAGAATCGCTTCTTCAGGAGCTTCTAAATTCCAATAAAAAACATAATTTTAATATTTAAACAAATATATGTAATATAGGATATGTATACCAATAAATTACAGATTTATACAGTACATGTGAATGTCAATCGCTGCAACCCATGACTCTCACCAATTAAAGTATTGTTTGCAAAAAGTCGAATACAATTGCTTCACCGCTCAGCAACTCCTCTAGGAGAACCGAGCACCAGGGGGTCGCGGACTGTACCCCTGCAAATCCTGACTGTTTTTACCAATCGCGAGAGGTGGGTATGCTGGAAGATATGGGGATGCACCGGGAAACTAAAAAAATACCAAGCATATAAGGAAAATAAGGCTAATAAAGAATAAATGTGGTTACCTTTGAGTACTGGTAATACATGGTCAGTCTGAAACTTACATGTATAGAGGGTTTGGTAATGTACGAACCCAAGGAAGGTTTGGAGTTTGCTGGATGCACAAATGATAGAAAAAAGTGGGTCTCTAGAAAATACATAAAAGAAAGCATCTTTCAAAAAATGCTGGCCTAGTTGTTGTTAGCCAACTTTATAGTATTGTGCAGTTTGACATAAAACCAATATGTATTGTAAAGACTTTTCTCAGATAGTACACTGATGTCTCAGTAATGGACTTCACCCACTGTAATCAAGAGCATAATATATAATCAATTATGGAACTCATAAAAGAGGCTACCAGAGAAAGAATGACAAACAAATACTGGCACCTTACAGCCATCAACCATATAAAGTAAAAATATATACCTAAGGAGCGCTGCTTCCCAGATGGCCCAGGCTGTGAGCAGACACAATGCTGCTAGCCTGCTAATGGCGTCAGATGAAAGAACGAGTCTGCAATAAAGTTTACAAAGGCTAATGAGTCCTGAGTACTGTGCCAGTATCTGTATCACAGCCAGGGACTGTCAAGTGTGCTGCTGCCCACCCTACCTTGAAGCTAGGAAAACCCGCATCCACCTGGATTCCTCCTATTGGGTTGTAGTGTATTGCGAGCAACCGCACTCCACAAACGACACTGTGGGGTGAACGGTTGGTCTCGCTATTTGTGCATCCCTAGCATTTTATTACAGGTACTTAGTGCCATCAATTTTCTCAGTGCTATACATACATATTGTACATTCACATCAGTTCCCGCCCTCCAAGAGCTTACAATCTAAGGTTCCTGGCTCTAATTCATATATATACTAAGGCCAATTTAAAATGCTAAGGAAATTAATATTTAATACTGTACAGTGGGCAGAGGGTCCTTTTAAAGTGGCTGTAAACCATTACAGACCACTTTAACCTACAGGTAAGCTTAGATTAAGGCTTACCTGTAGGTGCAACAGATATCTCCTAAACCTACATGGTTTAGGAGATCAGGGCTCAAAATTTCAAGTCTTGAACCACTAGCCAGGCCTCAAGGGTTACTCGCCACTAGTTGCCCCACCCAACCCCTACCCTGTTCCGCCCCTAATTCTGCCGCTAATCACGCCCTCATAAATTATCACGTAAAAATGTTTATTGCAGAATTAATTTACAAAAATAAATATTAACAACAACTTTATCAGTTCCCCGCATTAGGGGCATAGGGTGACTAAGAATTTGTCTTGGATTGCTTTAAAATGGGACAGTAATATTTATCCCCAATATTCCCCAGGATATCTGTAAGAGACTGTTTACTGTTTGTTTTATTCTGAACTCAACAGGTTAATTGAAAGATGCTAATGTCATCACCCCCAGCCACCTGTCTGCCACCTGTCTGCCTGTTGTAATGTTAATGAATCTAGACTAACTTCTAAGGATCTTTTCATGGGAGCTTGGGCTAATTTACCCTGTATTGTATGAAAGAGTCCTGTGATAATGTGTATTGAAGTTCAGGAGACAGCCAGGCTTTTAAAAGGAATTAGTTAATTAGCTCATGTCAATGAGGTCTGGTCACAGGTTTATTTTCAGAGTAAAATGAGCAGAATATGGAAGCACCTCCTCTTTTGACTGTGTATAAAACTTGTGGTTTTTCCAATAAAGATTGTCAGTCCTGCTTGAACCTCAAGACAGAGCTTTGTCTTGTTATTGAGGGAGAATTATTCTTATGGGTCTTGTTCACCTGACTGCAGTGTCGGAGGCTGCCTTGGTGTTCAGAAAGGGACTATCCTAAATGGCATTAACCCCTCTCATACTTGGGGTGTCGTTACAGATTCCTATTACAAGGGATGTTTACATTCCTTGTAATAGGAATAAAAGTGATAAAAAAAATGTAAGATAAAGTGTAAAAAAAAGACAAAGACAAGTGTGTCTTGCCTACAGTCAAACATGGTGGAGACTGTGCCAAAGGGCAGCATTCCAACATGATAATGACCCCAAACACACCTCCAAGATGACCACTGCCTTGCTAAAGAAGCTGAGGGTAAAGGTGATGGACTGACCAAGCATGTCTCCAGACCTAAACCCTATTGAGCATCTGTGGGGCATCCTCAAATGGAAGGTCGAGGAGCACAAGGTCTCTAACATCCACCAGCTCAGTGATGTCATCATGGAGGAGTGGAAGAGGACTCCAGTGGCAACCTATTAAGCTCTGGTGAACTCTATGCTCAAGAGGATTAAGGCAGTGCTGGAAAATAATGGTGGCCACACAAAATATTGCCACTTTGGGCCCAATTTGGACATTTTCACCTAGCGGTGCACTCACTTTTGTTGCCAGCGGTTTAGACATTAATGGCTGTGTGTTGAGTTATTTTGAGGGGACAGTAAATGTGCACTGTTATACAAGCTGTACACTAACTAATTTACATTGTAGCAAAGTGTTATTTCTCCAGAGTTGTCACATGAAAAGTTATAATAAAATATTTAAAAAATTTGAGGGGTGTACTCACTTTTGTGAGATACTATATATATATATATATATATATATATATATATATAAAGAAACAAAGGAGGATGCAAAAGCCTAGTGCATTACCTACCAATACAATAGCAATTTATTAAATAGCCAAAACCATGTGAGTATGGTTTTTGGCTTTTTAATAAAATGTTATTGTATTGGCTGTAATACACTAGGAGTTTGCGTCCTCCTTTTTTTATTTTTATATCTATATATATATATAGATATAAAAACTGATTTCATCAGATCTGCATAGAAGAATCTGTTTAGACAGACATCAGGTTAGATGCTTCCATTATTTTTACAGGAATTCTGATTATACGATGCATTCAAATAACCAATGGTCAACAATAGCTTGACCTTTTCACCTATGATCTTTTGACCTAGCTTGACCATATGACCTATGGCATGTATGATACAACCGTGCTATCTAAAGGTTGAATTGGGAAATGTTTCTCTCATTGAAAGGCAGGTTTCTAATCTTCTTTGCTTATACCGAAAAGAACCTTAAAAGCCGCAAAGCAAAACAACATATAAAATAAGTGATATCAGAATGTGGTGTTTCTGACACTGCCTGTGAAAGCATACAGTCTAAAGGCAACTTGCAAGCATGTAATTTAAAACATTGATGTTTTTCGATGTTGCCGTCAGACTCACATTAAAGAGGAAGTAAACCCTCTTGAAAAAAAACAAAAAAAAAAACACCCTGCAAGACAAAAGCATAATGAGCAAGTATGCATAGCATACTTGCTCATTATGAAGTGCTTACCTGAGATTGAAGCCCCTGCAGCGGTGCTCGTTGCCCTCCTCCATCGGCACCATCTTTCCAGGAGTGACTTCCGCATATCGCGGCTCAAGCGCTGTGACTGGCTGGAGCCGCGATGACGTCACTCCCACCACTAACGGCATGATCGCCGTTAGAAACGGCATACTCAGTGCGCCTGCGCACCTTTGTCTACGTGCTCCGTAGACATCGGTGCCTTTCTTTTGAAAATATCTCCTACAGACCTCAAATTTTCCACTCGCCTACTCGCATTTTGAGAGTGGAAAATGAGGTCTGGCGAGGAGCTGGGCTGCCTGGGAGTGGGGGGGCGAGCACCTCCGGCGGGCGGGGTTGATCGGGAGCCTTTCTCCCAGTGATCGCCCCGATGGCAGAAAGCATGGAGAAGGAGTAGAGAGCCGCGGGATCGCAGAGCGGTAAAGCAGGATGTTACAACTTACATTTAAATTTCCTCCTCTCAGCTCGCTCCCACAGCCCCGCCTCCTCCTGACCCCACGCCTGTAATAGACAGAATGCGGGTCCAATGCTGAGATGTGTTGTATATCACAGGCGCGGGGTCAGGAGGAGGCAGGGCTGTGGGAGCGAGCAGAGAGGAGGAAATTTAAATGTAAGTTGTAACAGCATGCTATACCACTCTGCGATCCCGCGGCTCTCTCCTCTTCCTCCTGTCATGATCTGGCCACCAATGGGAGCACGGTAAGTCTGCAATAGGGGGCACAGTGAATCTGCAATAGGGGGCACAGTGAATCTACAATAGGGGACACAGTGAATCTGCAATAGGGGGCACAGTGAATCTGCAATAAGGGGCACAGTGAATCTGCAATAGGGGGCACAGTGAATCTACAATAGGGGGCACAGTGAATCTACAATAGGGGGCACGGTGAATCTGCAATAGGGGGCATGGTGAATCTGCAATAGGGGGCACAGTGAATCTGCAATAGGGGGCACAGTGAATCTGCAATAGGGGACACAGTGAATCTGCAATGGGGGCACAGTGAATCTGCAATAGGGGGCATGGTGAGTCTGCAATAGGGGGCATGGTGAATCTATAATAGGGGGCACAGTGAATCTGCAATAGGGGGCACAGTGAATCTACAATAGGGGGCACAGTGAATCTACAATAGGGGGCACGGTGAATCTACAATAGGGGGCACGGTGAATCTGCAATAGGGGGCACGGTGAATCTACAATAGGAGGCATGGTGAATCTGCAATAGGGGGCACGGTGAATCTGCAATAGGGAGCACAGTGAATCTGCAATAGGGGGCACGGTGTATCTGCAATAGGGGGCACTGTGAATCTACAATAGGGGAACAGTAAATCTGCAATAGGGGGCACAGTGAATCTGCAATAGGGGGCACGTGAGTCTGCAATAGGGGCACAGTGAATCTACAATAGGGGGCACAGTGAATCTGCAATAGGGGGCATGGTGAATCTACAATAGGGGGCATGGTGAATCTACAATAGGGGGCACGGTGAATCTACACTAGGGGGCACAGTGAATCTGCAATAGGGGGAACGGTGAATCTGCAATAGGAGGCACGGTGAATCTGCAATAGAAGGCACAGGTGAGTCCGCATTGATGGGCACAGGTGAGGCTGCATTGATGGGCACAGGTGAGGCTGTGCTGAGGGGAACTGATAAAGTTGTTGTTAATATTTATTTTTGTAACTTAATTCTGCAATAAACATTTTTACGTGATAATTTATGAGGGCGTGATTAGCGGAAGAATTAGGGGCGGAACAGGGTAGGGGTTGGGTGGGGCAACTAGTGGCGAGTAACCCTTGAGGCCTGGCTAGTGGTTCAAGACTTGAAATTTTGAGCCCTGATCTCCTAAACCATGTAGGTTTAGGAGATATCTGTTGCACCTACAGGTAAGCCTTAATCTAAGCTTACCTGTAGGTTAAAGTGGTCTGTAATGGTTTACAGCCACTTTAAAAGGACCCTCTGCCCACTGTACAGTATTAAATATTAATTTCCTTAGCATTTTATTACAGGTAGTTAGTGCCATCAATTTTCTCAGTGCTATACATACATATTGTACATTCACATCAGTTCCCGCCCTCCAAGAGCTTACAATCTAAGGTTCCTGACTCTCATTCATATATATACTAAGGCCAATTTAGACAGGAACAATTTGACCTACCAGAATGTCTTTGGAGTGGGGGAAACCAGAGTACCTGGAGGTAACTCACACAGGCTCAGGGAGAACATACAAACTCAAGGCAAGTAGAGCCATGATTGGGACTCAAACCAATGGCCCTAGTGCTGCCAGGTGGAAGTGCTAAGCACTTAGCCACTGTGGTACCTTGAAATTAAATTTGACCACCAGTCCATCAAAGATAAATTATACAGCAGGATTAAAGCGATCCAGTTGATGGGAACCTTAATGGCCAAACTGAACAATGCTCTGAATAAACATATCAAAATATGGACTCCATGGAAGCTACATATTGCTCAGGGATGACAACCTCTTACTGCATTGCAGCCAGATCCCCAAACCTTTCTTGTTTCTTTCTATGTACTCTTATTTCATCTCTTCCTTGTTTGCTCATTGTTTTGACCTATATAAACACTTGTTTTTTTTCCTCAGGCCGCGTACACACGACCGGTTTTCTCGACAAGAAAACTGCCGGGAGAGCTTTCTTGCCGAGAAAACCGGCTGTGTGTATGTGGGTTTCAGTTTTCTCGTCAAGAAAACTGCCCAGATTCCCCGACGAGAAAAAAGACGACCTGCGGTCTTTTTTCTCATCGAGAATCTCGTCGGCCTGTTTCTCGACGAGAAACCCGAGCGTGTGTACACTTACCTGTCACCGTGGAAACCCGTGCATGCTCAAAATGACTTTAACGCATGTGCGGTAGCTTCCTAGGCATAGGGTGTAGCAAGATGGCGGCGACGGCATTGAATGTGACGAGCGCACGCTCGTCGTAGTCGATGACGTCACCGCGTTCGTGGCATTCAAAAGAACGGCAGTTCTTTTGAATCGTACGTGTGTACACTTGGCCGGAACAAGTTTCTTGTCAAGATTCTCGTCAGGAAAAACAACGTTTTTTTTCCTGACGAGAATCTCGGCCGTGTGTACTATGGGCACTTATTACTGGGGCTTGTAGGGGGGCTATGTAGCAGGAGCAGGCTTCCTTCCTGTTTTTGAACATACTTGTGAAACTTCCCTAATCCATGATTCATGAGCCTTTGGATTCACTTGTCCTTTTATATCCCTGGTTCCCAGGAATGCTGTCCTGTATTGTAATACAAGCCAATATACCGTATAATGTGCACTGTACATTTGGAACCTGTTGAGTCTTGGCGTTTTTATTTTGTATGGTGGAAACATTTCAATAAAACCTACCTTAAAAAATTGAGCATTGCTATACCACAGTAAGCCTAAACAAATAAGCATTGCGAGCATATTTTGCCACCACTGTATAAATACTCATACATTTTTCCAATGATTTGTCTAGCAATGTACCTTCGCATGACTCCCACAGAGATAAGTGATCAGTGAATGGCTATTCTACTATGTGACCTACATGATGATCTCATGTTGGTCTCCATTATGTATGTCAATGACAGCTAACTGTAACATCAGAGTGACACTCCTGTATTTATCCTTCATCAATTCTCACAGCAGGTAGTCATAAGTGTGAACAAAGCACTTTAAACTCTACACATTGTTTTATTCTAAAGGTCATTTTCGATCTGCATTTAAATTACCTTGCTAAGAAAGACACTTACTATATGCAGTAAAACCAGTTAAAACCTGTATTATTTTAGGCATGACTCATATTTTAAAATATTTAGGATTTTATGATTAGTATGTTGGTTGTTGATCCCCAGAGCATGTTACCAAAAGTTCCCTGTGCAACATTTTGGTGGTTTACCTGACTACTAACATTTAAGCCTTTGACTGCCAGAGTCAATTTTGCCTTTTTTGCACATTTGTTAAAATGCACATTTTATCCCTAAATCTTTGTTAAACACCTCAAACATTATATATTTTCTGAAAGCAGAGACCATGGAGAAAACATTTTGGTATTTGCATTTTTTTTATGTCAGAAGACATTAGCACAACTGTCTATCAAACACATATTTTAAGTAAACAATACACTAAAGGTAATTTCAATGCACACAAGCACAATATAATACTCAGTTTTTGGTAAAATATAAAAGATAATTTGCTCCAAGTACATACTGTTGATACTCAACATATCAACCCTTGAAATTGTGTGTACCAGTGAAATGGTAACAAACCTTGGTGCTCAAAAGTCTTCAAAGAGTGAGTGAGTGAGTGAATAACTTATATAGCGCTACAAATGCGAACTGAATTGCCTCAAGGCGCTTTGCATCCAGTGACGTCCTGATCCATCAGAAGAGGTGGGTCTTAAGTTTTTTCCTGAAGGCCCGATGGTTTTCTTCTATGCGAATGTCCGTGGGAAGAGCGTTCCATAGCCGTGGTCCTTGGACTGCAAATCTTCATTCTCCCTTCCATTTGTAGCGGGATTTGGGGATGTGAAGGAGGTTTTGATTGGTTGATCGGAGAATGCGTTTGGGGGAGTAATGTTTTATTTTCTTGCATAAATATTGAGGTGCGTTTCCTTGTGTGCACTTGTGGGTGAGGCAGAGGGTCTTAAATGTGACTCGATCCTTTACGGTTAGCCAATGCAGGGTCCTTAGTGAGGGGGTGATCGATTCCCAAGGTTTTTTCCCTGTTACCAGTCTGGCTGCCGTGTTCTGGATGACTTGTAGACGCGAGATCTGATATTTAGGTAGTCCTATGTAGAGGGAGTTTGCATAGTCGAGTCGGGAGTTGATGATTGTTCCAACTACTACTGCTGTGTCCTCTTCCGGGATGAAGGGGATGAGTCTACGTAACAGACGAAGAAGATGGTGCGATCCGCTTACTACTGATCCTATTTGTGCATCCATCGACATCTCCGAGTCAAGTATGACTCCGAGACTTTTGACTTTGGTGCTCGGGGTAACGGTCTTTTCAAGAATGGTCGGTGGTGTCCAAGACGTCTTTGTTTTTGTCTTTTGGTTTGCGTGGAGTAGAAGAAGTTCTGTTTTGGATCCATTGAGTTTGAGGGAACTCTCCGTCATCCAATCATCGATCAATGCGAGGCACTCTTCCAGTCCGCGATATTGGTCTTTTTTTCCGGTGATACGAAAGTAGATTTGGGTGTCCTCAGCATATGAGTGGTAGCATAGATCCTGTTTCCTGATGATTTTAAGTAGTGGGCGGAGGTAGATGTTGAAGAGCACGGGTGAAAGGGGTGATACTTGAGGGACTCCGCAAGAAATTGCACGAGTTTCAGAGGTGAAAACTCCTAGTTTCACTGTCTGGGAGCGATTTTCTAAGAAGGATGCGAACCAGTGTAGGTCAGGGTCTGCTACTCCTGCTACTTCTTTAAGGCGGATAAGTAAAGTTTTGTGATCTACTGTGTCGAACGCTGCACTGAGATGCAGCGGAACCAGAAGACATGATTCTCTGTCATCTGCTGCTTCGAGGGCGTCATCCCATATTTTGAGAAGTGCCGTTTCTGTGTCATGGCCTGGGCGGAAGCCTGATTGTAGTGGGTCCAAGTGTTTGTGGGTGTCCAAATGGAGTTGTAGTTGTTGTACTACTGCTTTCTCCATGATCTTTGAGATGGTGTTGAGACTTGTTATCGGCCTGCGGTAGCTTGGGTCTTTAGGGTCGAGGTTGGGCTTCTTTAGGAGGGGTTTGACTATGCCTTGCTTGAGGGAGATTGGCACAATGCCTTCTTTGAACGATTGATTTATGAGGTGCGTTATGGAAGGTGCCAGAATGTCGGTACATTCTTTCAGGAGTTTTGTAGAAATTATGTCATTTGGTGATGTGCTGTCTCTGAGACTTCTGATGATGTTTTTGGTGATGTCGATGGTGATCGGGACCAGCGAAAATTTAATCGGTTGTATATTGATTTCCTCTTCTTGTTTAGCCTGAGTGAGGTTGGATCTTTTTTTCTTTTGAATAACTTCTCGAATGTTTTCGATTTTGACGATAAAAAAATCCGATAGTTCACTGCAGAATTCTTGAGTTTCGTTCCCTGGGGGGTCCAAACAGGCGGGGTTCATAGTTTGCGCGACAAGTTTGAAAAGTTCGCGAGGTCAGTTTAGGGCATTTGAGATGGTGTTTTAGAAATGTTATTTTTTTGCTTTGAAGATCGCTTTATGGTATTTATTGGTGAGTGCTTTATAGTTAGAGTGGTTTTCCTTTGTTGGGTTTCTTCTCCAGGCTCCTTCAGCTCTTCTGCGTTCTTGCTTCAGTAGAGTCAGAGTGTCATTAAACCATCCCGAATTGTTTCTGCGGATGAGTGCTCTACGTCTCGGCGCGACTGTGTCTGCTGTTTGTAGTAATGCTGTGTTTAAGGAGCTGAGTGTTTGTTCCGTTGAGTGGTTTTGATTTAGTGTTCCTATTTTTTGATAGTGTCGTTTTAAAGAGTTCAGAGTGTAGTTTCTTCTGAGATCTTGTCCAGTATATTGTTATTGAGTGCTTCGGTTTTTGGGAGATGGTGTTGGTGGGGATTTTAAATTTGATAGCGTGGTGCTCCGTCCATGATAGCGGCATGTTGTCCAGTGTGTTGACGTCCATATTTTGTTTGAAGATGAGGTCAAGAATGTGACCCGATCCATGCGTGGGGGCACTTATCAGTTGCTGCAGACCTAGTTCTTCCAGATGGTTGATGCAGGAGGTGGCAATGGGGTCCTGGGCGGAGTTAGCCCAGAGGTTGAAGTCCCAGAGTAATAAAAAGTTTTTGGTTTTCAAGGTGTATGTCAAGATGAATTCGGTGAAAGGTGTGAGGAGATTTGTCTTTGGTCCTGGTGGTCTGTAGCATAGCAGTATGTGAATGGTGTCTTGAGGTGTTGTTTGAAGATGCAGAGTGAGTGTCTCCATGAAAGGCAATGAGGTCTGTAGCTTCGGTTTGATGAGCAAGAGGTGAGATTTGAAGATCACTGCTAGGCCTCCTCCTCTTTGTCCTATTCTGTGCTCGGTTAGGATGCAGTAGTTTTCAGGCACCAGTTCTGTTAGGATGGTGTTACAGTCGGGTGTTAGCCAGCTTTCCGTGATAAAGAGGCAATCTATGTTGTTTTGGGGGATGAAGTCGTGGATTTCCTTTCTGTGCTTGACTGCAGATCTCGTGTTGATCAGGGCGCATGTTATGTGTTGTGGTGGAAGTGGTCCCTTCGTGTTTTTGATGGTTGATTGCCGATTGATCCTTAGCAGTTGTTCTTTCCGTAGTATTTTTTGGGTGGAGGTTGGTAGTGTTGAGGCGGTATTCCTTAGCCAGGTAGGAGCACGCGGGCCCGCTGGAAAAATAATTGGGGAGAGGATGATGGGTTGGCTGGAGCTATGCCACAGCCGCGGTCTGTCCTGCAGGTCTAGCAATCTAGAGGCTGGTGCCCAGATGGCGGCAGGCGGCAGCTGTGGGCAGTGTGATGGTGAGCTGGGGGACTTGACTAGGGGGGGAGTGGGGTCCAAAGAAGCCACTGGTCGTCAGGTTCCCATTTGCTGTGGGAGAGAAAGCGCGGGGCTTCCAAGAATGAGTCCTAGATGGCCTGATGGCCAGAGCTCCTGCCACACACGTCTGTTTCCCTAGACCATGTGTGTGGATTGCTCTGTGAAGTGGTGCGACCGGAGTTCCTGCCTCCCGCTCTATGCAGTGGAGTAGCGGTGGTCGATGCTGTCGGTCTGGGTAGCCTGGGTGCGTCGGGGGGGGGGGGGGTGAGCTATCCGTAATCAGTAGAAAAAAAAAGTTTGAAGAGTTTTTAAATAGGGTGGTGCTTGGTGTTGCAGGTTGGGGAAACCCGGTTGTGCTAGGGGTGAGGGGGGGGACTGTCAGTAGAAGTGGGGAAAAATAGAAGAGAAGAAAGTGTTTTTTTTTTTTATTAGTGTTGAAGTTCCTGGATGTACTAAGATGGCCGCTGCTTACCAGGCCAATCTCAGTGTCGTCCTACCGACTGCCGCTTCAAAGTGACCCCGTGGGGGGCAACAAGTGGTCAACCCTGATGGAGATGCAATCAGGTAGTTATACCGGGTGGGATGTTCTAAGGGGGGGTTTCAAAGGAGAAACTTTAAAAGCTCCCTCAGTTCATCACATTATAGTTAACCTTGAATGATGGCCATTAGGGATGAGCTTCGAGTTCGAGTCGAACTCATGTTCGACTCGAACATTGCCTGTTCGCCCATTAGCCGAACAGCGAACAAATTGGGGTGTTCGCGGCAAATTCGAAAAATCTATGGGAGAAATCTAAAGTGCTAATTATAAAGGCTTATATGCAAGTTATTGTCCTAAAAAGTGTTTGGGGACCGGGGTCCTGCCCCAGGGGACATGTATCAATGCAAAAAGAAGTTTTAAAAACTGCCGTTTTTTCGGGAGCAGTGATTTTAATAATGCTTAAAATGAAAAAATAAAAGTGAAATATTCCTTTAAATTTCGTACCTGGGGGGTGTGTATGATATGCATGTGAAGTGGCGCATGTTTCCCGTGCTTAGAACTGTCCCTGCACAAAGTGTCATTTTTGAAAGAAAAAAAGTCTTTTAAAACTGACTCGCGGCTATTAATGAATTGTCGGCTCCCGGCAATACATACAAAAGTCATTGATAAAAAAAAAAAAAAAAAAGCGTGGGGGTTCCTCAGAATTCAATTACCAGGCCCTTCAGGTCTGGAATGGATATTAAGGGGAACCCCACCGCAAATTAAAAAAAAAATTGACGTGGGGTTCCCCCAAATATCCATTCCAGGCCCTTCAGATCTGGCATGGATTTTAAGGGGAACTCCACCCCAAATTTTAAAAAAATGGCGTGGAGTCCCCCTAAAAATCCATACCAGACCCCTTATCCGAGCATGCAACCTGGCCGGCCGCAGGGGAAAAGGGGGGGACGAGAGAGCGGCCCCCCCTCCCTCCTGAACCGTACCAAGCCACATGCCCTCAACATGGGGAGGATGTCCCCATGTTGATGGGGACAAGGGCCTCATCCCCACAACCCTTGCCCGGTGGTTGTGGGGGTCTGCGGGCGGGGGGCTTATCGGAATCTGGAAGACCCCTTTAACAAAGGGGACCCCCAGATCCCGGCCCCCCCCTATGTGAATTGGTAAGGGGTACATTGTACCCCTACCATTTCACGAAGAAAGCGTAAAAAAATGTTTAAAAAAAACACACAAACACCTTGAAAAAGTCCTTTATTTAAAAAAAAAAAAAAAAAAAAAACATTCCAGCGCTGAAATCCAGTGTCCCGCGGCGATCCCGATGTCCAGCGCTGTCCTTCATTGGTTGTGCCTGAGCGGACCTGATGGGGAACTCCCTCTCAATATTTTAAATGTATAGACCCCGCCCCTTCTAAAGTTCCCCATCAGGTCCGCTCCCTCGGTATGTCGGACCCGCCTACGTCATTGGCTTGAGCGGGGAACTTCCTTCACTGTGTAATTTAAATTTACATAGTGAAGGAAGTTCCCCGCTCAAGCCAATGACGTAGGCGGGTCCGACATACCGAGGGGGCGGACCTGATGGGGAACTGCTCTCACTTTGGCAATACATGTATAGACCCGCCCCTTCTCATGTTCCGCATCTGGTCCGCTGAGCGGACCTGATGGGGAACTTTAGAAGGGGCGGGTCTATACATTTAAAATACTGAGAGGGAGTTCCCCATCAGGTCCGCTCAGGCACAACCAATGAAGGACAGCGCTGGACATCGGGATCGCCGCAGGACACTGGATTTCACCGCTGGAATGTTTTTGTTTGTTTTTTTAAATAAAGGACTTTTTCAAGGTGTTTGTGTGTTTTTTTTTAAACATTTTTTTACGCTTTCTTCGTGAAATGGTAGGGGTACAATGTACCCCTTACCAATTCACATAGGGGGGGGCGGGATCTGGGGGTCCCCTTTGTTAAAGGGGTCTTCCAGATTCCGATAAGCCCCCCGCCCGCAGACCCCCACAACCACCGGGCAAGGGTTGTGGGGATGAGGCCCTTGTCCCCATCAACATGGGGACATCCTCCCCATGTTGAGGGCATGTGGCCTGGTACGGTTCAGGAGGGAGGGGGGGCGCTCTCTCGTCCCCCCCTTTTCCCCTGCGGCCGGCCAGGTTGCATGCTCGGATAAGGGGTCTGGTATGGATTTTTAGGGGGACTTCACGCCATTTTTTTTCAAATTTGGGGTGGAGTTCCCGTTAAAATCCATGCCAGATCTGAAGGGCCTGGAATGGATATGTGGGGGAACCCCACGTCAATTTTTTTTTAAATTTGTGGCAGGGTTCCCCTTAATATCCATTCCAGACCTGAAGGGCCTGGTAATTGAATTCTGGGGAACCCCCACGCTTTTTTTTTTTTTTTTTTATCAATGACTTTTGAATGTATTGCCGGGAGCCGACAATTCATTAATAGCCGCAAGTCAGTTTTAAATGACTTTTTTTCTTTCAAAAATGACATTTTTTGCAGGGACAGTTCTAAGCACGGGAAACATGCGCCACTTCACATGCATATTATACACACCCCCCAGGTACGAAATTTAAAGGAATATTTCACTTTTATTTTTTCATTTTAAGCATTATTAAAATCACTGCTCCCGAAAAAACGGCCGTTTTTATAACTTTTTTTTGCATTGATACATGTCCCCTGGGGCAGGACCCCGGTCCCCAAACACTTTTTAGGACAATAACTTGCATATAAGCCTTTATAATTAACACTTTAGATTTTGAACGTTCGAGTCCATTGTATTTAATAGGGTTCTAAAGTTTACACAAACATTTTGTCTGTTCGCAGGTTCTGGTGCGAACCGAACAGGGGGGTGTTCGGCTCATCCCTGATGGCCATATAATTATTTCTCTCACTATGACATGCCCAACAATATGTAACATATGTAGAACAGTCCTAATTTTTTTTTACGTAGCTGCACCCAATGCATGCATTTATTTAAGATAATATAATTTTTTGTGACTTAAATTTTTTTACATTTTTTTCTACAGGAAGAGGAAAGGAGGAGACAGAGTTATGGGAAACACGGAAGAAGCATTGTGATAGATAAAGAGGAAAATCAGGAAAGAGCAGAATCTTAGAGGCCAGGGCGGTTGAATTTATTGAGGAGAAGTGGGTGGTCAACATTATCAAAGTCAGCAACAAGGTCTTGTAGTAAGAATATGAAGTAATGGCCATTGGTTTTAGCAGTTAGTAAAACATTAGTGAATTTTAGTAGGGCAGTTTCTGTGGAGTTCTGCGAGAGAAAGCCAGACTGTATGTCAGGGAAACATATTATACATTGAACACTAGATGGCAGCAAACAAGCTGTCAGAGAAACACTCAGCTGCTTAGTGCATGCATCACATGACTTCCTGGCTGTCTATAAAAGCTGAGCAAGTGCTCAGAGGAATTGCTGGTTTGTCTTCAGCTTCCTGTTGTGCTCTGCTTCCTGTTTCCTGCATCTGATTATCTGTTGTGACCCGGATTGACCTTGACCATTCTGCTCTTCTCCTGCACCGACCTCTGGCTTGCCTACGACTCCGCCTTGTCTCCAGTGCTTGACCTCCTGCCTGTTACCCGGACCAGCCTCTTGTCTCCAGTCTTTGACCCTCGGCCTGTACCGGGATCTGCCTTCGGTCTCCTGTGTTTGATCCTCTGTCTGTTCTGGACTTTCTGTGGAACTCTTGCCCTGCTGGTTCTGCGACCCCCAGTCATCGCACAGCTGCCCTTCTCTACAGAGGGCCTCTACGCAAGTCTTCCTTCCGTGGTAGCATGTGCCTCTTCGTGCCATCCTCTCCCTGTCTCACCTCCACGGGGCAGAGTGTGCCTAGTCGCAAGGGTGAACCGCTCTTGGCATCTCGGCCTCGGTAAGTACTCTCCTGATAGTACAAACCAGCCAGATGTCAGAGGCCGACAGAGTGCGTTCCCCTTTGGATATCCTGTGCCAGCAAGTCACAGCTCTTACCGATGCGGTTCAGAAACTGCAGGAAGGCTACACGCAGATTGATAGTCGCCTCCAGCAACTTTCCGGATCACCTTCACCAACAGTCACAGCTCCTGCACCCGCCAGTGGGGCCTCTTCTTCGCAAGCCTCTTCAAGTCCAACTGTGGTAATGGCCCTCCCAGAGCCTAGAGTTCCTACACCGGAGCGATTTGCAGGCGATCGCAAGAAATACCGGCCCTTTAAGAATGCCTGTTCTCTTTACCTAGCCCTACAGCCCAGGACTTTCTCCTCCTGAAGTGGTAAAAGTAGGGTTCATTATCTCCCTCTTGGCCGATGAACCACAAGCTTTGGCCCACCGCCTGATGGAACAGAGAAGTCCTGTATTAAATTCCATTGATACCTTTTTTGAAAGCATGGCACAGCTTTATGACTATCCCCAACGCACAGCCACGGCTGAGGCCACCCTGCATAACTTGTCCCAAGGGCGGAGGCCTGTTGAGGACTATACCGCTGCGTTCCAGAAATGGTCAGCTGACACTGGCTTGAATGAACCTGCCTTCAAGTACCAATACCGTCAAGGGTTGTCAGAAGTTTTTAAGGATGAGCTGGCCAGGGTGGAAACCCCCGCTACTTAGGAGGACTTGATCCAGTCAGCCACTTCCTAAACCAACTCCCATTCATTTGCCTTTCGCGGCTCCTCCGGCCACTCCTACTCCTGAAGGCGAACCAATGCAACTTGGTTTGGTCCGTGCTCCCCTTACCCTGGAGGAAAAGCAACACAGGCGCCAAGCCAACCTGTGCCTGTATTGCTGGAGTGCAGGCCACTTCCTTCGTAACTGCCCTGTGAGGCTCAGTAAGTCTTTTCCACGTTCTATTATGAACTATCAAGTCACTGGTGTGCCTCAGACTTACATTACTCTCTTTATCTCTTTACAGTTAGCGGAAAGAGTAATCTGCCTGCCAGCTATAATTGATTCTGGAGCCTGTAGCTGCTTCCTGGATACCTCGCTAGCCCAGGAACTGCACATCCCTCTTCAGACCAAGAAGCAAAGCTTACAGGTACATCTATCTAATCTAATGGGTCTCTTCCCCATTCTGGACTTATCACTAGGGATGAGCCGAACACCCCCCGGTTCGGTTCGCACCAGAACCTGTGAGCGGACCGAAAGTTTGCACGAACTTTAGAACCCTATTAAATACAATGGACGCGAACGATTCGAAATCTAAAGTGCTACCGTATATACTCGAGTATAAGCCGAGTTTATAAGCACAATTTTTTGTGCTGAAAATGCCCCCCTCGGCTTATACTCGAGTCACCTTTTTGCGCCTGATCTCCCGGAATTTGGGGAGCCGGTACCGGCCGTCTGTAGGTCCCCTGGACCCCAAACTTGGCACACATGTAGGTCCACTCTTCCTCTATAAGTGTGCAAAGTTTCTAGTCCGGGGAACCTACAGCCGGGGAGCACCGAATTTTCAAAACCAGGCACCCCTTCCATAGACTCCCATGTTAAACGGTAATTTCTCTGGTAAATTTGGGGACCCGGTACCGGCCGGTCGTAGGTTCTCTGGACACCAACCTTGGCACAAATGTAGCCCCACTCTTCCTCTACAGGTTTGCAAAGTTTCTTGTCCGGGGGACCTACGGCCGGGGAGCACAGATTTTTCAAAACCGGGCACCCCTTCCATAGACTCCCATGTTAAACGTCAGTCTAGTCATGGACACAGTGAGGCATGGACACAGTGAGGCAAAGTGAGGCACACCCTAGGCTTATACTCGAGTCAATACGTTTTCCCAGTTTTTGTGGTAAAATTAGGTGCCTCGGCTTATATTCGGGTCGGCTTATACTCGAGTATATACGGTAATTATAACGGCTAATATGCATGTTATTGTCTTAAAAAAAAGGTTTGGGGACCCGGGTCCTGCCCCAGGGGACATGTATCAATGCAAAAATAATTTTTAAAAACTGCAGTTTTTCGGGAGCAGTGGTTTTAATGATGCATAAAGTGAAAAAAAGTGAAATATTCCTTTAAATATCGTACCTGGGGGGTGTCTAAAGTATGCCTGTGAAGTGGTACGTGTTTCCTGTGTTTAGAACTGTCCCTGCACAAAATGACATTTCTAAAGGAAAAAAAGGAATTTAAAACTGCTTGCGGCTTTAATGTAATGTCTGGTCCCGGCAATATGGATGAAACTCATTGAGAAAAATGGCATGGCTACCCCATCACCTCCCCCCCCCCACCCCAGCCCATTACCAGCCCCTTTGGGTCTTGTATGGATATTAAGGGGAACCCCGCACCCAAAATAAAAAAAGGCCCTATATACCCTGAACAGCAGTATATAGGAGGTGCAAACAAGACAGGGACTGTAGGTTTATTCTTAAGTAGAATCTGTTTGTAATTTGAAACAGGTACGTTTTTTAAGTGTAGCTCTAGACATAAAATCTATTTTTAAGCTTTTTAGAGAACATAATAAAACAAAAAAAAACCCTAGGAGGTGGGACTTTAAAAGTGACTGAAAAACACACATCAGAATATGTAGAAAATATATAAATTTTTAATAAATAGTTACAAAAAGACAAATTGATGTAGATCACATGGATTATGCAAATCCAAACTGGAAATTAACATAATACAAAAAGAAGAAATTTAAACATATATTATTAAGAAAAACATAAGAAAATGTATATGGGTACCGTATATACAAGTATAAGTTAACCCATCATATATATGTGTATATATCCAAGGACAACCTACCAGCATGGAGAGATATTCCAAATCAAAAAAGTATCAGGTAGACAAAAGGAACTGCTTCAAAAATAGAGGGTGTCCTCAACACACCATATTGCATTGAATATACATTAATTATGGCCGTGAAGCAAATCTATGTGTGGTTCCAATCTTCTAGTATAAATTCTAAGAAGTAAAACATAGATGGAAAAAAGGATGGTCATACATTAGTCCAGGGCAAATAGTTTGAATATAAGATTGCCAAAGATTGTGTCCTATAAGGAGATTACCTGTATGGACACTGAGAGCTGCTGAGATCCCTGCATATGATGCCTCATGTGGACTGTACTAAGACCATGGAGGCTTTAAATGGCGTTCAAAGGGCATCTGCACATGCATCAAAAGACTCACTACGTCCTCCGCTACACATCCATGCTGTCTCTAAACAGATCCATAGCTAGAGGGCCTATATAGACCATCTGCGCATGCGTCAAAAAAGCGTCAAGACGGGCGTCAAAGCAATGACATCATCACGTCGTCCGTCGCATCTCCATGACGCTCTAAACAAGCATCTGAAACAGAGGATGTGTATAAAAAATAGGCGCACTTTCCAAAAACAAAACAGTAAAACAAAAACAAACAAAAAAAAAAAAAAACCCCAAAGAACAATCCTCCCTCAAGTGTAGTGAGTGTTATAAGTATTAGACTTGTGCACAACGGAAAAATTCGTTCCGTTTCGGTTCGTTTCTTTCCGGTCCTGTTGATTCGTAATCATTCGTAATTTTGCTAGACGGGATTTTTCGTGTTCGGACTCATTCGTATTTTTGCAAGCGACATTTTTCGTTGAATTTTTTGTTGCTTTATAATTCGTACTTTCGGTAGAGTACGTTGTTTTTCGTTGATTCTGGACACAACTCCTACTTTCGTAACTTTTTTTGGGTTCGTTGATTCGTAATTTTCCGTGTCTCTCTCACAACGACGCTGCCTATTATGCCTAATGTGCTTCGAATGGATTTGTACTTTTCTAAATACATTGCGGTTATTTGTAACGATTCGAAATCTCGTATTTTACTTTCGTTTTTTACATGCGGCTATAGGCTCCGCCCCTGTACACCATTTTGAGAGGGTTCAGCACGGTGAGGGAGAAGCAGAGAGCAGAGCAGAGTGAGTGTTATTGTGCTTCGAATGGATTCGAAATCTCGTATTTTACTTTCGCTTTTTCATGCGGCTATAGCCTCCGCCCCCTGTACACCATTTTGAGAGGGAGTTCAGCATGGTGAGGGAGAAGCAGAGAGCAGAGTGAGTGTTATTGTGCTTCGAATGGATTCGTACATTCGTAACTTTTTTCATAACGAATTATGCCGAAGACCTTCGGGCATTCGCTATTTTGCGGTATAATTTATTTCGGATTCGGTTTTATTCGTAATTGCTCTGTTCGGAAATTCGAATGCTTCCGAATGTCCGAAAGTTGCTAAATTCGGACGAATTTCGATTCGTTACGAAACGAATTGCACAAGCCTAATAAGTATAAAAAAGAAGAAAGGGGGAAGTTTTTTTTTGTTATTTGTATTATTTATTGTGGCAGATGGACAAGAAGGATTTGAATCCAAAACTTAATCACCACTAGGGGACCCCCCGTGCGACATCTGCCGGTCGCCGCCCCAAGTGACAACAGCCGGCACATGACGCACACCGACGCACAAATGCAAATGAATGCATATAAAAGGGAGAAAAATAACCAGACCGCCCCGGCACAGAGCCGGGCGATATGGTTCACTCCCTATGTGCGCCGTGTGAGGCAAAAAGGACCCAAAGGGGAGCTCCAAAATGCACGTGTATGCATGTCGTCTGTGCATCAAAATGGGGGAAGAAAAAAAAAAAAGGGGGGGGAGAAGGGGAGGGAAGAAAGGGGGAGGGAAAAAGAAAAACATTCTATAAAATTCCATATACAAATTTCTGATTACATACTATACATAAATAGACAATATCTATACATGATAGAGGGTATATCGTGTCCCTTGTGTGTTCACTCTTCCCACCCACCTGAAGAGAAACCCTCCAGGAATGGACGATAACTAATAAGGTTGTTCAGTCCTGGAGGCATGGTGGCATTTAGGGAAAAAATCCATCGAGTCTCTCTTTGTAAGAGTGTTCTATTCCAATCTCCTCCCCTGTTATTGGGGTGTATCCTATCCAAGATCAGAAATTTTATTCTAGGAATTCTACCATTGTGGACATCTTTTGTATGTCGTCCAAGGGGAAGATCAGGATCACATTTTTTCATGCAGTTGATATGTCTAGCCGCTCGTTTAATTGCTATTTAGCAATTTGGTTTCATTGCTATTTAGCTATGATATTGTGCTCGATGACCCAATATTCATCTCTGCCAGGGGTTCAGTCACGTCTAGTACATTAGGGTGAGGGAATAAAATTCCCAATGTTGGGTGTTCCAGTAATCCCTCCTCAAAATGGGATACAAAATATAAAGACAACTGGACCACGAATTGGCCCACTGGAACACCCAACATTGGGAATTTTATTCCCTCACCCTAATGTACTAGACGTGACTGAACCCCTGGCAGAGATGAATATTGGGTCATCGAGCACGATATCATAGCTAAATAGCAATGAAACCAGTAGTGATAGGTTGAACATTATTAATCTATCGGACTACATACTATCGGATGATGAAAGATCTGTCTTATCTAGGGGGTTAAACTTTTGGCCAAACTCAGATTTGGATAAATTTGAGGTTATTAAGGACCTACAGTTATTTTCGAGAAAATTGTTATTAAAAAGCATGTATACAAAAACTGAAATTTCCAGTAAAGATACAAAAGAAACAGAGAAAGTTAACACTATGAGTCAACATGAAAAGGATGTACAGACTCTCGTGGATCTTTCTATGGATAAGCCCAATGGGGATCTTATTGATAGGATAGACTTGGATAGTTTGTTGATGGGGATTCATTCCCATCGACTAGTACTTCAAAAATCATCCTACCAAAGATACAATCTTCCCTAAAAAAGAAATCCGACAAATTCCCTGCCATAGGTACCAATATCAACTTAGGAGCCTTTCTGACCATGACAACTAAAGATATTAAAAAGATCAATATCAATCGTAAGCGTCAGAATCCATCTAATTTAACGGAAGGTGAGAATAAGGCCCTTAAAAAATTGACCAAAAATGTCAAGTTGACAATAAAACCGGCAGATAAAGGGGGCAATATTGTGATCATGGGGAATCTCCAATACAAGGAGATGTGTTTAAAAATACTCAATAACAGTGATTGTTACAGTAAAATCTCTAGAAATAAGATAGGAAAACTCAATGAGGCTTTCTATCTGCTGATTGATGGTGCCTACACTAATAGGACAATCAGTCTGCAGATTTGGAACTTCATTAGAACCCCTTACCCTAAAATCCCGACCTTTTATAGTCTTCCTAAGGTACATAAAAATCATATTATACCACCGGGTCGTCCCATTGTATCGGGATGTGGCAGTATCACGGAAAACTTGAGCAAATTCATAGACGAACAGATTCGTCCATATGTGAACAATCTACCTTCATTTGTGAAGGACACAATGCACTTACTCAATCAACTGGATGAAATGTCTGTGCCCCCCAATGCCCTGCTGGTGGCTGTTGATGTAGAAGCACTATATAGCTCCATCCCCCACCAGCGGGGCATTGGGGTAATCAGACATATGCTATCCCAATCCCACCGAGATAATCGTCCCTTTGATCTGTTCCTGCTTTCCGCTCTTGAACATATTCTTACTTGTAATGCTTTTTCATTCGATGGGTCCCACTACCTCCAGATACAAGGCGTAGCAATGGGGACGTGTTGCGCCCCATCGTACGCAAACTTGTATCTGGGGGAGTGGGAACAGAATTTTCTATCAGAAGAGAGCTTAATGCCCCTGACTGAATGCATTACTAATTGGAGTCGTTATATCGACGACATTTTTATCGTATGGACAGGCACTCCAGAACTACTATTGTCCTGTATAGATGCTATGAATGCGAATTCATATAACCTTAGATTTACCATGACGTAGAGTGCAACATCCATTAATTTTTTAGATATTACCATACTGAAGGATACAAATGGCAGACTAACAAGTGCACTATATCGCAAAGACACTGCATATAATTCTATATTACATGCGGGAAGTGCACACCCTATATCATTAGTTAAATCAATCCCATATGGACAGTATTTACGACTACGTCGAAACTGCACGAATGATGTTACGTTTCAGAACGAAGCCAATGCCCTAAGAGATCGCCTCTTAATACGAGGCTACTCTCTTAGTAGCCTCAAGAAATCTTTTAAAGGGGGCGTGGTCTGCCAGCGCTGATGATGGCTGCCTAGACTCTGAGCTCTCAAGCCAGGGAGACAAACGGAGCGCCTCAGGCCCACTACGGAGGACAATCCAAGGCCATCCTGCCCTACCACAGCCCGGACAACATCCCCAGCTATGTCCAGAAAGAGGATGACGGAGCTACAACCTAAAAAGCTGACTGCCTTCTTCTCCAGTAAGGTTAGTCAGACCCAAAATGGCGCCGGCGCGGCCGCGATCTCGGAGGCCTACACGGATCTTCCTGATGAGATCCCAGGAGATCGGGGTCACTCCTGTACCCCCCTATCACCTACCCTAAGAGAGGGAGACAACCCGCTAACGGGAAGCCCGGCGAAATCCCGCATGCGGATGGATCCGTCACCGTTGCTGCCGCAGCCGCAAATCGAGGCCCAGGCTTTCAGCCACCTTTAGGCCAACCAGGCCCTACAGTCCACCATGGCCACATTCCCCACATCGGGGCAACCAGTGATAGACACTACCCTAAAGGACATGTTACTATCCCTGCAGACCTCACTGATGTCATCCCTGGCACCCCTATTCACCAGACTAACTGCTGACATGCACGCTATGGATGACAGAGTAGCTCACTTAGAATGCAGCATGGGGGAATGCACAGCCACTGTAAATGATCTAGTAGACGCTTATGCTGACATGAAAGATGAACAGGCCTGGGTAAGAGCAAAGCTAGCAGATTTAGAGGACAGGTCCAGGAGGAACAATGTAAAAATTAGAGGAGTTCCTGAAGCCATCCCACCGACAGACCTCCCTAAGTATGCTAAAGAGCTCATGCACCTAATTCTGCCAGATGCAGCGCCCAGAGACCTCATCGTGGATAGAATCCACAGAATTACTAAACCCTCTCACCTGGCAGCGTCAGTCCCCAGAGATGTCTTAATGAGGGTGCACTTCTTTCACATCAAAGAAAGACTCCTCATAACACTGAGAAACAAACCGACACTCCCGGCACCATACACTGGAATTCTCCTATTCCCAGACCTCTCCAAGTACACTATGCAGATGAGAAGACAACTTAACCCGATAACCAAAGGCCTCCACAACCACAAGATTCAGTTTAAATGGAGATACCCTGCATCACTACTCATCACAAGGGAGGGAGAGACACACATGATACACAACCTTCACAAAGGAATCCAGCTACTACACTCCTGGGGAATCATTTCCGAACCCCCACAAGACACCACACCACCTTTGGAGCAGCGCAGCAACCGCACACCCCGCCAAAACCCGAATGGCCGAAACACCTGAACAAAACTCTCTCCTTCCATTATAATGGGCCTATAAATCAACATGAGCATTGCTCTCCCTGGCTTCCAGCTAGGGATGAGCTTCGTGTTCGAGTCGAACATACGTTCGACTCGAACATCGGCTGTTCGATCGTTCGACGAAGATCGAACGATTTGGGCCGTTCGCGCCAAATTCGAGTGACGCGAACGGCCCACAATGCACTACGCCATCGCAGTGTCATCCAGGCGCTGTGATTGGCCAAGCATGCACTGTGACCCCGCATGCTTGGCCAATCACAGCGCCGGCAGCGAGGAGAGCAATGATTGGCCACAGGCAGGATGCCTGTGGCCAATTATTGCTGAGGGTGTTTAGTACACGCCCCACACTATAAAAGGCCGCCAGCACGGCGGCCTAGTGTAGTGTGTTCCGGAGCAGGGATAGAGCAGCATAGGCAGGGACAGTGACTGTTATTTCTTTCTTGCTTAACCTGGATTCCTTTAGTTTAGGGAAAGAGAAGGATAGGTAGGGAGAGTGTCAGTGTGTTTTGTGCTTGTGCTATAGTGTGCTTAAAAAAAACATTTATTCTAGGGACAGAAAACTGTAGGTAGGGAGAGTGTCAGTTTATTTCACTCTGCAAGTCCTTGTTTCCAGGGACCTGGAAGGACAGTGAGTGAATTGTCCTTGTGCTATATTGTGCTTAAAAAAAACATTTATTCTAGGGACAGAAAACTGTAGGTAGGGAGAGTGTCAGTTTATTTCACTCTGCAAGTCCTTGTTTCCAGGGACCTGTAAGGACAGTGAGTGAATTGTCCTTGTGCTATATTGTGATTAAAAAAAACATTTTTTCTAGGGACAGAAAACTGTAGGTAGGGAGAGTGTTTTTTTTCTTTCACTCTGCAAGTCCTTGTTTCCAGGGACCTGTAAGGACAGTGAGTGAATTGTCCTTGTGCTATATTGTGCTTAAAAAAAACATTTATTCTAGGGACAGAAAACTGTAGGTAGGGAGAGTGTCAGTTTATTTCACTCTGCAAGTCCTTGTTTCCAGGGACCTGTAAGGACAGTGAGTGAATTGTCCTTGTGCTATATTGTGATTAAAAAAAACATTTTTTCTAGGGACAGAAAACTGTAGGTAGGGAGAGTGTTTTTTTTCTTTCACTCTGCAAGTCCTTGTTTCCAGGGACCTGTAAGGACAGTGAGTGAATTGTCCTTGTGCTATATTGTGCTTAAAAAAAACATTTATTCTAGGGACAGAAAACTGTAGGTAGGGAGAGTGTCAGTTTATTTCACTCTGCAAGTCCTTGTTTCCAGGGACCTGTAAGGACAGTGAGTGAATTGTCCTTGTGCTATATTGTGATTAAAAAAAACATTTTTTCTAGGGACAGAAAACTGTAGGTAGGGAGAGTGTTTTTTTTCTTTCACTCTGCAAGTCCTTGTTTCCAGGGACCTGTAAGGACAGTGAGTGAATTGTCCTTGTGCTATATTGTGCTTAAAAAAACATTTATTCTAGGGACAGAAAACTGTAGGTAGGGAGAGTGTCAGTTTATTTCACTCTGCAAGTCCTTGTTTCCAGGGACCTGTAAGGACAGTGAGTGAATTGTCCTTGTGCTATATTGTGATTAAAAAAAACATTTTTTCTAGGGACAGAAAACTGTAGGTAGGGAGAGTGTTTTTTTTCTTTCACTCTGCAAGTCCTTGTTTCCAGGGACCTGTAAGGACAGTGAGTGAATTGTCCTTGTGCTATATTGTGCTTAAAAAAAACATTTATTCTAGGGACAGAAAACTGTAGGTAGGGAGAGTGTCAGTTTATTTCACTCTGCAAGTCCTTGTTTCCAGGGACCTGTAAGGACAGTGAGTGAATTGTCCTTGTGCTATATTGTGATTAAAAAAAACATTTTTTCTAGGGACAGAAAACTGTAGGTAGGGAGAGTGTTTTTTTTCTTTCACTCTGCAAGTCCTTGTTTCCAGGGACCTGGAAGGACAGTGAGTGAATTGTCCTTGTGCTATATTGTGCTTAAAAAAAACATTTATTCTAGGGACAGAAAACTGTAGGTAGGGAGAGTGTCAGTTTATTTCACTCTGCAAGTCCTTGTTTCCAGGGACCTGTAAGGACAGTGAGTGAATTGTCCTTGTGCTATATTGTGATTAAAAAAAACATTTATTCTAGGGACAGAAAACTGTAGGTAGGGAGAGTGTTTTTTTTCTTTCACTCTGCAAGTCCTTGTTTCCAGGGACCTGTAAGGACAGTGAGTGAATTGTCCTTGTGCTATATTGTGATTAAAAAAAACATTTTTTCTAGGGACAGAAAACTGTAGGTAGGGAGAGTGTTTTTTTTCTTTCACTCTGCAAGTCCTTGTTTCCAGGGACCTGTAAGGACAGTGAGTGAATTGTCCCTGTGCTATATTGTGCTTAAAAAAAAACATTTATTCTAGGGACAGAAAACTGTAGGTAGGGAGAGTGTCAGTTTATTTCACTCTGCAAGTCCTTGTTTCCAGGGACCTGTAAGGACAGTGAGTGAATTGTCCTTGTGCTATATTGTGATTAAAAAAAAACATTTTTTCTAGGGACAGAAAACTGTAGGTAGGGAGAGTGTTTTTTTTCTTTCACTCTGCAAGTCCTTGTTTCCAGGGACCTGTAAGGACAGTGAGTGAATTGTCCTTGTGCTATATTGTGCTTAAAAAAAACATTTATTCTAGGGACAGAAAACTGTAGGTAGGGAGAGTGTCAGTTTATTTCACTCTGCAAGTCCTTGTTTCCAGGGACCTGTAAGGACAGTGAGTGAATTGTCCTTGTGCTATATTGTGATTAAAAAAAACATTTATTCTAGGGACAGAAAACTGTAGGTAGGGAGAGTGTTTTTTTTCTTTCACTCTGCAAGTCCTTGTTTCCAGGGACCTGTAAGGACAGTGAGTGAATTGTCCTTGTGCTATATTGTGATTAAAAAAAACATTTTTTCTAGGGACAGAAAACTGTAGGTAGGGAGAGTGTTTTTTTTCTTTCACTCTGCAAGTCCTTGTTTCCAGGGACCTGTAAGGACAGTGAGTGAATTGTTCTTGTGCTATATTGTGATTAAAAAAAACATTTTTTCTAGGGACAGAAAACTGTAGGTAGGGAGAGTGTTTTTTTTCTTTCACTCTGCAAGTCCTTGTTTCCAGGGACCTGTAAGGACAGTGAGTGAATTGTCCTTGTGCTATATTGTGCTTAAAAAAAACATTTATTCTAGGGACAGAAAACTGTAGGTAGGGAGAGTGTCAGTTTATTTCACTCTGCAAGTCCTTGTTTCCAGGGACCTGTAAGGACAGTGAGTGAATTGTCCTTGTGCTATATTGTGATTAAAAAAAAACATTTTTTCTAGGGACAGAAAACTGTAGGTAGGGAGAGTGTTTTTTTTCTTTCACTCTGCAAGTCCTTGTTTCCAGGGACCTGTAAGGACAGTGAGTGAATTGTCCTTGTGCTATATTGTGCTTAAAAAAAACATTTATTCTAGGGACAGAAAACTGTAGGTAGGGAGAGTGTTTTTTTTCTTTCACTCTGCAAGTCCTTGTTTCCAGGGACCTGTAAGGACAGTGAGTGAATTGTCCTTGTGCTATATTGTGCTTAAAAAAAACATTTATTCTAGGGACAGAAAACTGTAGGTAGGGAGAGTGTCAGTTTATTTCACTCTGCAAGTCCTTGTTTCCAGGGACCTGTAAGGACAGTGAGTGAATTGTCCTTGTGCTATATTGTGATTAAAAAAAAACATTTTTTCTAGGGACAGAAAACTGTAGGTAGGGAGAGTGTTTTTTTTCTTTCACTCTGCAAGTCCTTGTTTCCAGGGACCTGTAAGGACAGTGAGTGAATTGTCCTTGTGCTATATTGTGCTTAAAAAAAACATTTATTCTAGGGACAGAAAACTGTAGGTAGGGAGAGTGTCAGTTTATTTCACTCTGCAAGTCCTTGTTTCCAGGGACCTGTAAGGACAGTGAGTGAATTGTCCTTGTGCTATATTGTGATTAAAAAAAACATTTATTCTAGGGACAGAAAACTGTAGGTAGGGAGAGTGTTTTTTTTCTTTCACTCTGCAAGTCCTTGTTTCCAGGGACCTGTAAGGACAGTGAGTGAATTGTCCTTGTGCTATATTGTGATTAAAAAAAACATTTTTTCTAGGGACAGAAAACTGTAGGTAGGGAGAGTGTTTTTTTTCTTTCACTCTGCAAGTCCTTGTTTCCAGGGACCTGTAAGGACAGTGAGTGAATTGTTCTTGTGCTATATTGTGATTAAAAAAAACATTTTTTCTAGGGACAGAAAACTGTAGGTAGGGAGAGTGTTTTTTTTCTTTCACTCTGCAAGTCCTTGTTTCCAGGGACCTGTAAGGACAGTGAGTGAATTGTCCTTGTGCTATATTGTGCTTAAAAAAAACATTTATTCTAGGGACAGAAAACTGTAGGTAGGGAGAGTGTCAGTTTATTTCACTCTGCAAGTCCTTGTTTCCAGGGACCTGTAAGGACAGTGAGTGAATTGTCCTTGTGCTATATTGTGATTAAAAAAAAACATTTTTTCTAGGGACAGAAAACTGTAGGTAGGGAGAGTGTTTTTTTTCTTTCACTCTGCAAGTCCTTGTTTCCAGGGACCTGTAAGGACAGTGAGTGAATTGTCCTTGTGCTATATTGTGCTTAAAAAAAACATTTATTCTAGGGACAGAAAACTGTAGGTAGGGAGAGTGTTTTTTTTCTTTCACTCTGCAAGTCCTTGTTTCCAGGGACCTGTAAGGACAGTGAGTGAATTGTCCTTGTGCTATATTGTGCTTAAAAAAAATATTTTTTCTAGGGACAGAAAACTGTAGGTAGGGAGAGTGTCAGTTTCTTTCACTGTGAAAGTCCTTGTTTCAAGGGACAGAGAAGGACACCTGAAGGTAGCCCTTATTGCTTTTTTCCCATCTCCCTGCAGGCCATCTATTAGAATGTCTGGAAGGCAAACAAGGAGAGGCAGACAGTCAGGAGGCAATAAAAGAGGGCAAGCAGGCTCTGTGTCTGGGGGCAACAGTGCTGGTCGTGGACGCGGTGCATTGTCATCAGCACATGGCCATGGGACACGCTTGTCCTTCTTTTCGGCAGCTGGACATGTTGAGCCACATCATGCCGAAGACTTGGTAGAGTGGATGACCAAGCCCTCCTCCTCCTCCTCATCCTCTCTCACCCAGGCTCAGGGTACTGGAAAAGCAGCTGCCAAAGCGTCGTCTTCCCTGGTATCAATGTCAGACAAATCATCAGTCACTCCTTCCCTAGACCCACCATGTCCTCCTCCTGAGGAGTCCCCCGAACTGTTTCAGCACAGTGTTGGGTACATGCTCCAGGAGGATGCCCAGCGTTTCGAAGGGTCTGATGATGAAACCCAGCTAGAGGAAGGCAGTAGCGTGAGAGCAGACAGAGGGGATGCTCAAGAAGGACACCAATCTGGCAGTCATGTTCCAGCAGCTCCAGCATACTGCCAGATTGGCTCCAGTGATGAGGAGGGAGGGGATGATGAGGTCACTGACTCCACGTGGGTGCCTAATAGGAGAGAGGAGGAGGAGGAGGATGAGGAGGAGGCACATCTCCAACGAGGCAGGATGCCCTTTGGTGGCCAGCGTAAGGGCAGTACACCGACGGAATCACACCGCAGAGCTCCGCCTGTGCAGGGCGCTGCCTCTGCCCGTCATTCAAAAAGTTCTTTGGTGTGGGCCTTTTTTGAGGCTAGTGCATCAGATCGCACAGCTGCTGTTTGCAACATATGTCTCAAGCGTATATCGCGTGGCCAAAACATCAGCCGCTTGGGTACCACATGCCTGACCAGACATATGTTGACCTGCCATGCAGCTCGTTGGCAAGCCTACCTCAAAGACCCACACCAAAGAACAAAGCGGACCTCTCCTTGCACCGCATCAGCTGGGATCTCCAACCCCACTATAACTTCAGTCCTCTCTGAAACATGCACTGAGAGGAATGAAGGTGTAGAATTAGGTGTGTCACAGCCAAGTACTTGCGCCCACTCTGCTAGCAGTACACCGACGTCCGATTCTAGCAGGCAAATTTCCCTGCCCCAGCGTCGAAAGAAGTTCACTCCCAGCCATCCACATGCCCAGCGGTTGAATGCTAGCTTGGCTAAATTGCTAGCGCTTCAACTGCTGCCTTTTCAGTTGGTAGACTCGGCCCCCTTCCGTGAGTTTGTGCAATGTGCGGTTCCTCAGTGGCAGGTTCCCAAACGCCACTTTTTCTCACGGAAGGCTATTCCGGCTCTCTACCGGCATGTGGAAGGCAATGTCTTGGCCTCGCTGGACAGGGCGGTCAGCGGTAAGGTGCATATTACCGCTGACTCATGGTCCAGCAGGCATGGACAGGGACGTTACCTTTCTTTCACGGCCCATTGGGTCACTCTTTTGGCAGCTGGGAAGGATTCAGGACAAGGTGCAGTAGTGTTGGAGGTTGTCCCACCGCCACGCCTCCAAAATGCTACTACTGGTTGTGACACACCTCTCTCCTCCACCCCCTCCTCTTCTTCTTCCTCCATGGCCTCTTCCTGTGGTTTGTCCTATGAACCAGCGGTGCTCCGTAGCCGTTCACGGGGCTACGCAAGTACGCAGGCAAAAAGATGCCATGCCGTGCTTGCGCTGGTGTGTTTGGGGGACAGAAGCCACACTGGGGCAGAGGTCCTGTCTGCTCTGCAGGGCCAGGCCGAGAGGTGGTTGACGCCACGCCAGCTTAAGCCAGGAATGGTGGTTTGCGACAATGGCACCAACCTCCTCTCCGCCCTCCGACAGGGACAACTGACCCATGTGCCCTGTGTGGCTCACGTCCTTAACCTGGTGGTGCAGCGCTTCTTGGGCAGGTACCCGGGCTTACAGGATGTCCTGAGGCAGGCCAGGAAAGTCTGTGTGCATTTCCGCAGATCTTATAATGCCAGTGCTCGCCTGGCTGAGCTGCAAAAGGAGTTGAACCTGCCCAAGAACCGCCTTATATGTGACATGCCCACCAGGTGGAACTCAACGTTGGCCATGCTGCAGCGGCTGCACACGCAGCAGAGGGCCATCAATGAGTACCTGTGCGACTACGGCACCAGGACAGGGTCAGGGGAGCTTGGTTTTTTTTCTCCACGCCAGTGGGGCATGATCAGGGATGCATGCACTGTCCTGGCACCATTTGAGGAGGCCACGAGGATGGTGAGCAGTGACAGTGCATGCATCAGTGACACTGTACCTCTTGTCCACCTGTTGGAGCACACGCTGCGTGGAATAATGGACAGGGCACTTGAGGCAGAACAGAGGCAGGAAGAGAAGGACTTCCTTGCCTCTCAAGGCCCCCTTTACCCAGACAGTGTTCCTTCTGTCCCACCCATCGCACAGGAAGAGGAGGAGGAGGAGGAGGAGGAGGAGGAGGATTGTGTCAGCATGGAGGTGGAGGCTGGCACTCAGCATCATCAGCAGCAGTCTTTTAGGTATGATTTACAGTCCCAAGAAACCAGTGGACTTGTACGTGGCTGGGAGGAGGTGGCTGCGGATCATGTCGTCCTTAGTGACCCAGAGGACTCCGGAGCGAATGCCTCAGCAAACCTACGCTGCATGGCCTCCCTGATCCTGCAAAGTCTGCGGAAGGATCCTCGTATTCTTCGGATCAAGGAGAGGGACCATTACTGGCTGGCCACTCTCCTTGATCCACGGTACAAGGGTAAGGTTGCGGACCTTATGTTACCGTCGCAGAGGGAGCAGAGGATGAGACAACTCCGGGAGGCCTTGCAGAAAGGTCTGTGCAACGCGTTCCCAGAGACTGGGAGGTTGCAAACTCCTGGTCCTGGACAACGAGTTGCTGAGGCTTCGGCCAGTCAAAGAAGGAGCGGTGGGGAAGGTGGCCGTCTGACCGATGCGTTCAGACAATTCTTTAGTCCGCAGCCCCAAAGTATGATCGGTTCCAGCAACCATCGCCAGCGTCTGATAAACATGGTGCAGGAATATCTAGGGGCAAGGTCAGACTTGGACACCTTCCCCACCGAAAATCCTCTGGCTTACTGGGTCTTGAGGATGGATCACTGGCCAGAGCTTGCACAGTATGCAATTGAGCTACTGGCCTGTCCTGCATCCAGCGTTCTTTCGGAACGCACATTCAGTGCTGCTGGAGGATTTGTCACGGATCACAGGGTGCGCCTGTCCACCGACTCGGTTGATCGACTGACTTTCATCAAGATGAACCAGTCTTGGATCACCACCAGCTACCACACACCTGATGCTGATATAACAGACTAATTGATTTTAACATGTCACATCCCTTCAAGACTGATGCTGATGCTGAGTGCCTGTGCTGTTATGTTGACTGGCTATCCTCCTCCTCCGAGTCCTCAATGATACGATTGATGATGATAGCTTGTAAGATCATTTTTGTTTATGGGTGCCGCCACCAGTGCCTAACGCCCAATTTTTCAGCCCCTGTTTAACAGGGGCGTGTAATTACAATTTTTGAAGCAATACTTTGCAACAGGGCTCATTGCTGTGCTCCAAGTACAGTATCTGTGAGGAGTTGCAGTGTTGTGCCACCAGTGCCTAAGGCCCAATTTTTCAGCCCCTGTTTAACAGGGGCGTGTCATTACAATTTTTGAAGCAATACTTTGCAACAGGGCTCATTGCTGTGCTCCAAGTACAGTATCTGTGAGGGGTTGCAGTGTTGTGCCACCAGTGCCTAAGGCCCAATTTTTCAGCCCCTGTTCAACAGGGGCATGTAATTACAATTCTTGATCTAATAATTCACAGCAGGGCCCATTGCTGCACCCACCAAGAGTAACTGTCAGGGCTTACAGTGTTGTGGCACCAGCACCACCATCAAAGGCCCAATTTTTACTACCACTGTTCAACAATTATATGTAATTAAAATTCCTGATATAATAGTTGACAGCAGGGCGTTCCAGCACCAACCAAGAGTAACTGTGAGTGCTTACAGTGTTGTGCCAACACCAACAACTAAGGGGCCTATTTCTGCAGAGTATATACGGCAGGTCCCTACTTTCAAACATACAACTTACAAACGACTCCTACTTGCAAACGCAAGAAGACAACAGGAAGTGAGAGGAAATCTACCACTAGGAAGGAAAATTCTCTCCTGTAAGAATAAATATGGGAGAAAGGTGTCTCCTCTGTACTGATGCTTTATCAGCAATCCTTGTTTCAAGAAAAACACCACATTTCAAAAACAGTTGTCATTGGGACGGAAAGTGAGGTGAAATGTTCTGAACAGGGGCACAGACAGCAAAACAAATGTTACAGGGGTGATAACCCTTACCTATGTTTTCCAAAAAGTTTAAAAATAGATTTTTGGTCTGGAGCTACACTTCAACAATGTACCTGTTCAAAATTACAAACAGATTCTACATAAGAACAAACCTACAGTCCCTGTCTTGTATGCACCGCCTGTATAGGGCTGTTCAGAGTATATAGGGCCTTTTTTATTTTATGTGCGGGGTTCCCCTTAATATCCATACAAGACCCAAAGGGGCTGGTAATGGGCTGGGGTAGGGGGGGGGGTCATGGGGTAGCTATGCCATTTTTCTTAAAGAATTTCATCCATATTACCGGGACCAGACATTACATTAAAGCCGCAAGCAGTTTTAAATGGCTTTTTTTTCCTTTAGAAGTGTCATTTTGTGCAGGGACAGTTATAAACACGGGAAACACGTGGCACTTCACAGGCATACTTTAGACACCCCCCAGGTACGATATTTAAAGGAATATTTGACTTTTTTTTTTCACTTTATGCATCATTAAAATGACTGCTCCCGAAAAACGACCGTTTTTAAAACTTCTTTTTGCATTGATACATGTCCCCTGGTGCAGAACCCGGGTTCCCAAACCCTTTTTAGGACAATAACATGCATAATAGTTGTTATAATTAGCACTTTAGAATTCGAACGTTCGCATCCATTGTATTTAATAGGGTTCTAATGTTCGTTCGAACTTTCGGTCCGTTCGCGGGTTCTGGTGCGAACCGAACCCGGGGGTGTTCGGCTCATCACTACTTCCAGCCTCCTGATTTGATTTGTTCTCACCAAGTTATAGACACTGTTACCCCTCTAGTGGTTTAGTTGAATTCCACATTCTCTACTCCACCTAACGTTCTAACGAGTGGGCATTTCGCCGCTCGTGCTTACTCCACAAGTTCCAATTTTATCTTGTTTAGTTCTATCAGTTAACTTTATTGTTTTTACAGCTTCTTCACTGCATACAACGTATGAACAGGCAACCATCGGGCACTATCTGAAGCCTATTCACAACCACTTGACCCGGTAGTCCCAGGAAACCCGCAAGCCCTCACCGAACTGTAAGTGCCTGCAATCTATCAGTTATTCCCTTACAGCAACAACAATGCCGATCAAGATTCTATCCATAAACGCAAATGGACTCAATCACCCTGCAAAGAGACACTCGTTATGGAAGACAGCCCTGGACTTAAAGTGCGATATCCTGTGCGTCCAGGAGACACACTTTCTTTCCACAGCTGCACCTATATGTACCAATAGACAATTCTCCCAGGTGTTCTCCGCACCATTCACCTCAAAGAAAAGAGGGGTGATGATAGCAGTGAACAACTCGGTTACGTTTAAAACGAAAAGTGTCACCCTCGATCCAGAGGGCCGATATATTATTCTTGTTTGTGACATAAACAATACTACCTATACTTTAATGAATGTGTACGCTCCAAATGCCAGGCAGACTCACTTCCTCCGCAAACTCATATGTACAGTAAACCCCCTGAAACAGGGACATCTAATTATATGCGGAGATTTCAACCTGGTACCCGATATTACTTTAGATTCAACCTCCGCACTTAAACGCAGAGAGTCCCCTCTAAAAAACCTTCTTGTTTCAAGTGACCTGTATGACATTTGGAGATGCTTACATGGAGAGGAGAGGGATTTTACATATTTCTCCCCTCTTCACAAAACATACTCTCGCATTGATAACTTTTTCACGGATAAGTGGCTACTGCAAAACATTAGCGCAGCTGAAATCCACAGTACGTCTTGGTCAGATCATGCCCCAATCACCATTACCATATCAGACTCAACAAAATGTTCAAAGACCTTCCTATGGAGAGCAAACAATTATATCCTACAGAATCCAATCTACACTCCAGAAATAGTGGAACAACTAAATGTCTATTTCCAAATTAACTCGGGCTCAGTATCTGACCCAGGTGTGCTGTGGAACGCGCACAAAGCCTTTATTAGAGGCATATTACTTAAAATTAGCTCCCGCCACAAAAAAAAACAGATCGAAAAGAGTAGAAACCCTATTAACCCAATTAGCCACTCTAGAACAACAGAACAAACACAAAACCAACCCAACACGCTCTGCACAGATTCTGACACTTAGAAGAGAACTCAGACTACATCTCCTGCAATCTTACGAGCACATCCAAAGTAAATTAAAAGCCACCTCCTACACTACATCCAACAAAGCAGGAAAAGCTCTGGCACAACGTATTAAAGGCAGGAGAATAAAAAACAAAATAGAGAGACTCCACCACCCACACACCAACGAATCACTCAGAAACCCACAGGACATAGCAGATGCATTCAGCACCTACTACAGTGACTTATATAACCTAAAAAGAGACCCAGACACATACCAACCCTCCTCAGACGACATCCATGACTTTCTCTCACACATTAGACTCCCTTCGCTGACGACTGAACAACTTACTAGTCTAAATGACCCGTTCACAACACAAGAAGTAATGGCAACCATTAATAAAATTCCCTTAGGAAAGTCTCTGGGTCCAGACGGCCTCACGGGAGAGTACTCCAAGACATTCGGACACCACCTAGCTCCCCATCTTACAAACTTTTTCAACAGTGCGGCCACATCCGCCAAATTTCCACATGAATCCCTACAAGCGCTAATCATCACACTTCCAAAACCAGGCAAGGAACCGGTCACACCCCAAAACTTTCACCCGATTTCGCTTCTAAACCTAGATGTGAAAATATATGCAAAAATAATAGCTACCAGACTACTACAAATTATGCCCAATCTGGTCCATAGGGATCAATCAGGATTCACGTCCGGTAGACAAGCATCTGACGCCACGAGAAGACTGATTGACGCCATCCACTTCGCCGAGTCTAGTGGAACGCCTTCTCTGCTCCTGGCACTGGACGCGGAGAAGGCGTTCGACAGAGTCCACTGGAACTACCTACATCAGGTCCTTCACAAATTTGGCTTCAAAGGCCAAATACTTACTGCCATATTAGCACTATATACAACCCCCTCGGCCCGAGTGTTTTCAGCGGACATGCTATCCCAACCGTTTGACATCACCAACGGCACCAGACAAGGATGCCCGCTGTCACCACTGATCTTTAATTTACTCATGGAGACCCTAGCAGAACACATTAGGCAGAACCCTACAATAACAGGATTTGAGGTGGGCAGACAATCACACAAAATAAGTCTATTCGCAGACGATGTAATTCTCATGATCACAAATCCTACTTCCTCACTAGCAGAAGTACAGAACACACTTCAGTGGTTTAGCAAAATCTCCTATTACAGAGTAAACGCAACTAAATCATATATACTAGATCTAGGAATAGACGCCACCTCAAGAAACTTACTCCAAACCCAATTCCCCTTCACGTGGGCAGCTCACAGTATCATGTATCTAGGGATTCAGCTGACAAGATCAACAAAAAATTTATACAGTAGCAACTTTATACCATTCATTAGCAAACTCCAAACCGAGGTCCAAAAACTGGCTAAACACGAACTATCGTGGACAGGTAGACTCGCCGCGTTCAAAATGCTACATCTTCCCCAACTACTCTACCTCTTTAGGACCATACCCATACCCATCCCGGCATCATACTTCAAATCTCTCCAAACACTCCTCAACAAATTTCTATGGCAAGGAAAGACCCCTAGATGCGCGAAACACATTCTAATCAAACACAAACTAGCAGGGGGGTCAGGGTTAATAGAATTCGAAGACTACTACTGGGCAACGCTACTGACACAATTACAAGACTGGTTCCACGACTCTCCACGCACTCTCTGGGGACACTTAGAAGCCTCATGGTTTAAAAACCGCACCTTAAAAAGCTGGCTACTGGGAACCCCCCACGTCACCCCAATATCCAAAACTCTACCCCCCACAATCAGAGCCTCCGCCCTAGCCTGGAAGAAAATAGTGGCCCAAGGGACAAACGCGGACTACTCATTCTCTCCTCCACTGCCGCTCGACGCACTTTGCCATTATACTACTGATCTCTCTCTAAAGCACTGGGCAGCTAAAGGTATCAACCATATACAGGACTTACTCTCAGGAGACATCCTATTGACATTTCAACAGCTACAATTAAAGTTTGACCTCCATGCCACTGAACTCTTTACCTACATTCGAATCAAACACTGCTTATCACAACCAAACAACATATTTTACAAACTTCCCCCTAAAGTGTGGACATACTTGACAAACCCCCCCTCAAAGAAAAGTGGTATCTCCCTCTTTTACAACATTTTCCATCAGAAACAGAAGTTTACTAAATCCAAACACCACCTTCACTGGGACAAGGATCTTGGGAGAACATTCACAGACACTCAATGGTGCACAGCCTTACGTTCTATATACAAAGCTACCCAAAACTCAGCACTCTGGGAACTCACACAAAAAATATCTCTAAGGTGGTACCTCACACCCACAAAACTTGCCTCATTTAACATTTCCGCCCCCGATACATGCTGGAGATGTAACTCAGAGAGAGGTGACCTATTACACATTCTCTGGGCCTGCCCCTCCATAAAATCATACTGGACAAACATCTTCCGTATCCTGTCAGACATCACAAAAGAACACATAACACCATCACCGGCACTAGCACTGCTCAATCTGACAATCGAACAAATCCCAGGACCGTCAAGATTAGTCACAACCAACATCCTCCTAGCAGCTAGAATTAGCTTGACCAGATTATGGAAGAACACCCATTTGCCCACGATAGAAAACACTCTAGATCTAGTAAATTTGCATTTCAACTATGAACTTACAATGGCATCCAGCAGAGGCCTAATCATGAAAACAAAACAAAAATGGGAGCCCTGGGCTAACTGGGAAAGAGCAGAACTGTTTATATGAACCATCAATCCAGATAGTATACCCCAAAACTGGCAATTAAACTTTCATCACATTATGTCAGTGAAATATGCTGTTATGTTTACAAGTACGAACCAACTTACTTTTATTACTTATGTTTTCCTTGGCTAAAAGAAAGAATGTAACCTTTGTGCTGTAAATGTGGTATAACCTGAAACGGAATTGGAACGCAACATGTATAATTTCCATGTCATATGTTTGAAAAACCAATAAAAATCTATTGATAAAAAAAAAAAAAGAAATCTTTTAAAAGGGCTACTCTTAAATCTAGGGACCAACTTCTGACAAAAAAACAACCGAGTATTAAACCCGATAATCCTGACTCCAATACTGTACGCATTATTACTAAATTCAACAGACAAAGTGAACAGGTCAGAAAAATTGTTTTTAGATACTGGCACCTTCTGCAGATTGATCCATCATTAGCCCCATTTGTATCGGCTCAACCGTTAATCACCTATCGGAAGGCCAAGTCAATCAAGGACAACTTGATACAAAGCGAATACACGGGTGAATTTCGTGTTGACCCATGTAGGCGACCAGGTACATATCGATGTGGAGGCTGCAATCTGTGCCAGTACATGAACATTGACCCTGCAGCATTATTACCCAATGGTAAAATCTTTAAACCTACCCACTTTGCGAATTGCAAAACAGAAGGAGTTGTTTATTTACTCACGTGCCAGTGTGGATCATACTACATTGGCAAAACCAAACAGCCATTCTTTAAACGAGCGGCTAGACATATCAACTGCATGAAAAAATGTGATCCTGATCTTCCCCTTGGACGACATACAAAAGATGTCCACAATGGTAGAATTCCTAGAATAAAATTTCTGATCTTGGATAGGATACACCCCAATAACAGGGGAGGAGATTGGAATAGAACACTCTTACAAAGAGAGACTCGATGGATTTTTTCCCTAAATGCCACCATGCCTCCAGGACTGAACGACCTTATTAGTTATCGTCCATTCCTGGAGGGTTTCTCTTCATGTGGGTGGGAAGAGTGAACACACAAGGGACACGATATACCCTCTATCATGTATAGATATTGTCTATTTATGTATAGTATGTAATCAGAAATTTGTATATGGAATTTTATAGAATGTTTTTCTTTTTCCCTCCCCCTTTCTTCCCTCCCCTTCTCCCCCCCCTTTTTTTTTTTTCTTCCCCCATTTTGATGCACCGATGACATGCATACACGTGCATTTTGGAGCTCCCCTTTGGGTCCTTTTTGCCTCACACGGCGCACATAGGGAGTGAACCATATCGCCCGGCTCTGTGCCGGGGCGGTCTGGTTATTTTTCTCCCTTTTATATGCATTCATTTGCATTTGTGCGTCGGCGTGCGTCATGTGCCGGCTGTTGTCACTTGGGGCGGCGACCGGCAGATGTCGCACGGGGGTCCCCTAGTGGTGATTAAATTTTGGATTCAAATCCTTCTTGTCCATCTGCCACAATAAATAATACAAATAACAAAAAAAACCCTTCCCCCTTTCTTCTTTTTTATACTTATAACACTCACTACACTTGAGGGAGGATTGTTCTTTGGGGTTTTTTTTTGTTTGTTTTTGTTTTACTGTTTTGTTTTTGGAAAGTGCGCCTATTTTTTATACACATCCTCTGTTTCAGATGCTTGTTTAGAGCGTCATGGAGATGCGACGGACGACGTGACGATGTCATTGCTTTGACACCCGTCTTGACGCTTTTTTGACGCATGCGCAGATGGTCTATATAGGCCCTCTAGCTATGGATCTGTTTAGAGACAGCATGGATGTGTAGCGGAGGACGTAGTGACGTCACCGCGTCGGCGCCGCTCACGGCGTCTTTTGACGCATGTGCAGATGCCCTTTTAACGCCATTTAAAGCCTCCATGGTCTTAGTACAGTCCACATGAGGCATCATATGCAGGGATCTCAGCAGCTCTCAGTGTCCATACAGGTAATCTCCTTATAGGACACAATCTTTGGCAATCTTATATTCAAACTATTTGCCCTGGACTAATGTATGACCATCCTTTTTTCCATCTATGTTTTACTTCTTAGAATTTATACTAGAAGATTGGAACCACACATAGATTTGCTTCACGGCCATAATTAATGTATATTCAATGCAATATGGTGTGTTGAGGACACCCTCTATTTTTGAAGCAGTTCCTTTTGTCTACCTGATACTTTTTTGATTTGGAATATCTCTCCATACTGGTATGTTGTCCTTGGATATATACACATATATATGATGGGTTAACTTATACTTGTATATACCGTACCCATATACATTTTCTTATGTTTTTCTTTAGAGAGCTGCCTTGGGGGACTCTTTTGAGTTTCTCCTGATTTCCCTGCGTGTTTCCACCTGGGGACCCTCGTTTGAGGTCTACTGGATCCCCTTCATCTCGGAGCTCCCCACACAGGTGGGGTGCGACTTTGTGCCTCATCCTGTGTTCTCTGACGTGCGTGTAGTTCCTTGGTGCACTGAATGCTGACCCCCCTTTTTTGACAAATTACTGTAAGCACATTTTTATTATTTATTTTCCATTTTTACTTTTATTTATGTGCATAAATGCACTGTGAAATTTGTAATTTATATCATATTGTATATTCAACAGAATCTGTTTGTCTACAAATCTGAATATTTTTTGTCTACAAATCCCCCGAAGAAGGGTATAACCGAAACAGCTGTCGGGTTTGACAATTAATAATATATGTTTAAATTTCTTCTTTTTGTATTATGTTAATTTCCAGTTTGGATTTGCATAATCCATGTGATCTACATCAATTTGTCTTTTTGTAACTATTTATTAAAAATTTATATATTTTCTACATATTCTGATGTGTGTTTTTCAGTCACTTTTAAAGTCCCACCTCGTAGGGGGGTTTTTTGTTTTATTTCCTTATTTTTGGGATGTGGTGACTGTTAAACAAATACAATCTTGCAGATGTCGGTCCTCTTTGTCTTTTAGAGAACATAGGGAAGGGTTATCACCCCTGAAACATTTGTTTTGCTGTCTGTGCACCTGTTCAGAACATTTCACCTCACTTTCCGTCCCAATGACAAATGTTTTTGGAATTTTTTTTTTTTTATTGAAATAAGGATTGGTGATAAAGCATCAGTAGAGAGGAGACACTGTTTTTCCCATATTAACTCTCACAGGAGAGAATTTCCCTTCCTAGGGGTAGATTTCCTCTCACTTCCTGTTGTCTCCTTCCATTTGCAAGTAGGAGTCATTTGTAAGTTGGATGTTTGAAAGTAGGGGCCTGCCGTATATACTCTGCAGAAATTTGCTCCTTAGGTGTTGGTGTTGCCACAACACTGTAAGCCCTCACAGTTACTCTTGGTGGGCGCTGGAATGCCCTGCTGTGAACTATATCAGGAATTGTAATTACATGCCATTGTTGAACAGTGGTAGGAAAAAATTGGGCCTTTGGTGGTGTTGCTGGTGCCACAACACTGTAAGCCCTCACAGTATCTCTTGGTGGGCGCATGAATGGGCCCTGCTGTGAAATATTAGATCAAGAATTGTAATTACATGCCCCTGTTGAACAGGGGCAGAAAAACTGGGCCTTTGGTGGTGGTGGTGGTGCCACAAGACTGTAAGTCCTCAAGTTACTCTTGGTGGGTGCAGGAATGGGCCCAGCTGTGAAATATTAGATCAAGATTTGTAATTACATGCCCCTGTTAAACAGGGGCAGAAAAATTGGGCCTTAGGCACTGGTGCCACAACACTGCAACCCCTCATAGATACTGTACTTGGAGCGCAGCAATGAGACCTACTGCAAAGCATTGCATAAAAAATTGTAAATTCACGCCCCTGTTAAACAGGGGCTGAAAAATTGGGCCTTAGGCACTGGTGCTGGTGCCACAACTCCTCACAGATACTGTAGTTGGAGCACAGCAATGAGCCCTGCTGCAAAGCATTGCATCAAAAATTGTAAATACACGCTCCTGTTAAACAGGGGCTGAAAAATTGGGCCTTAGCCACTGGTGGCGGTGCCCAGAACCAAAAATGTTCTTTCAAGCTATCAGCATGATTATTGAGGAGGAAGAGTAAAGTCACTCAGCATAACAGGATAGTCACTCTGCATCAGCATAGGCAGTAGGGATGAGCTCGGTGTTCGAGTCGAACATACGCTCGACTCGAACATCGGCTGTTCGATCGTTTGGCGAAAATCGAACGATTTGGGCCGTTCGCGCCAAATTCGAGTGATGCGAACGGCCCACAATACACTGCGCCATCGCAGTGCAATCCCAGCGCTGTGATTGGCCAAGCATGCACTGTGACCCCGCATGCTTGGCCAATCACAGAGCCGGCAACTAGGAGAGCCATAATTGGCCACAGGCAGGTTGCCTGTGGCCAATTATAGCTCAGGGGGTTTAGCACACGTCCCACACTATATAAGGCCGCCAGCGCAGCGGCCTTGTGTAGTGTGTTCCGGCGCAGCGAAATAGAAGGATAGGCAGGGAAAGTGTGATATTCTTTGTGCTATTCTTGTGTGCAGGGAGAGAGAAGGATAGGCAGGGAGAGTGTCAGTGTCATATTCTTTGCTAAACCTTGCGTGCAGGGAGAGAGAAGGATAGGCAGGGGACAGTGTCAGTGTCATATTCTTTGCTAAACCTTGTGTGCAGGGAGAGAGAAGCATAGGCAGGGAGAGTGTCAGTGTCATATTCTTTGCTAAACCTTGTGTGCAGGGAGAGAGTAGGATAGGCAGGGGACAGTGTCAGTGTCATATTCTTTGCTAAACCTTGTGTGCAGGGAGAAAGAAGGATAGGCAGGGAGAGTGTCAGTGTCATATTCTTTGATACACCTTGTGTGCAGGGAGAGAGAAGGATAGGCAGGGGACAGTGTCAGTGTCATTGTTGCTAAGCCCCCTGCACAGTATACACCTGAAGCTAGCCCTTATTGCTGTGTTTTCCTGGTGCGTTACACTAACAGGCATTTGCAGCACTTACAGCGGGCGGAGTGTGCCTCCTGCACATTATACACCTGAAGCTAGCCCGTATTGCTGTGTTTTCCTGGTGTGTTACACCAACAGGCATTTGCAGCACTTACAGCAGGCGTAGTGTGATTCCTGCAAAATATACTCCTGAAGCTAGGCCTTATTGCTGTTTTCCTAGTGTGTTACACCAACAGGCATTTGCAGCACTTACAGCAGGCGTAGTGTGATTCCTGCAAAATATACTCCTGAAGCTAGGCCTTATTGCTGTGTTTTCCTAGTGTGTTACACCAACAGGCATTTGCAGCACTTACAGCAGGCGTAGTGTGATTCCTGCAAAATATACTCCTGAAGCTAGGCCTTATTGCTGTGTTTTCCTAGTGTGTTACACCAACAGGCATTTGCAGCACTTACAGCAGGCGTAGTGTGATTCCTGCAAAATATACTCCTGAAGCTAGGCCTTATTGCTGTGTTTTCCTAGTGTGTTACACCAACAGGCATTTGCAGCACTTACAGCAGGCGTAGTGTGCTTCCTGCAAAATATACACCTGAAGCTAGCCCGTATTGCTGTGTTTTCCTGGTGTGTTACACCAACAGGCATTTGCAGCACTTACAGCGGGCGTAGTGTGCTTCCTGCAAAATATACTCCTGAAGCTAGGCCTTATTGCTGGTTTTCCCATCTCCCTGCAGGCCATTAGAATGTCTGGAAGGCAAACAAGGAGAGGCAGACAGTCAGGAGCCAATAAAAGAGGGCAAGCAGGCTCTGTGTCTAGAGACAACAGTGCTGGTCGTGGACGCGGTGCATCGCCATAAGCACGTGGCCATGGGACACACTTGTCCTTCTTTTCGGCAGCTGGACGTGTTGAGCTGCATCATGCCGAAGACTTGGAAGAGTGGATGACCAAGCCCTCCTCATCCTCCTCATCCTCTCTCACCCAGGCTCAGGGTACTGGCAAAGCAGCTGCCAAAGCGTCCTCTTCCCTGGTATCAATGTCATCATCAGTCACTCCTTCCCTAGACCCACCATGTCCTCCTGAGGAGTCCCCCGAACTGTTTGAGCACAATGTTGGGTACATGCTCCAGGAGGATGCCCAGCGTTTCGAAGGGTCTGATAATGATACCCAGCTAGAGGAAGGCAGTAGCGTGAGAGCAGAGACAGGGGATGCTCAAGAAGGACACCAATCTGGCAGTCATGTTCCAGCAGCTACAGCATACTGCCAGATTGGCTCCAGTGATGAGGAGGGAGGGGATGATGAGGTCACTAACTCCACGTGGGTGCCTAATAGGAGAGAGGAGGAGGATGAGGAGGAGGCACATCTCCAACGAGGCAGGATGCCCTCGGGGGGCCAGCGTAAGGGCAGCACACCGACGGAATCACACCGCAGAGCTCTGCCTGTGCAGGGCGCTGCCTCTGCCCATTATTCAAAAAGTTCTTTGGTGTGGGCCTTTTTTGAGTCGAGTGCATCAGATCGCACAGCTGCTGTTTGCAACATATGTCTCAAGCGTATATCGCGTGGCCAAAACATCAGCCGCTTGGGCACCACATGCTTGACCAGACATATGTTGACCTGCCATGCAGCTCGTTGGTAAGCCTACCTTAAAGACCCACACCAAAGAACAAAGCGGACCTCTCCTTGCACCGCATCAGCTGGGATCTCCAACCCCACTATACCTTCAGTCCTCTCTGAAACCTGCACTGAGAGGAATGAAGGTGTAGAATTAGGTGTGTCACAGCCAAGTACTTGCGGGCACTCTGCTAGCAGTACACCGATGTCCGATTCTAGCAGGCAAATTTCCCTGCCCCAGCTGCTGGACCGTCGAAAGAAGTTCACTCCCAGCCATCCACATGCCCAGCGGTTGAATGCTAGCTTGGCTAAATTGCTAGCGCTTCAACTGCTGCCTTTTCAGTTGGTAGACTCTGCCCCCTTCCGTGAGTTTGTGCAATGTGCGGTTCCTCAGTGGCAGGTTCCCAAACGCCACTTTTTCTCACGGAAGGCGATTCCGGCTCTCTACCAGCATGTGGAAGGCAATGTCTTGGCCTCGCTGGACAGGGCGGTCAGTGGTAAGGTGCATATTACCGCTGACTCATGGTCCAGCAGGCATGGACAGGGACGTTACCTTTCTTTCACGGCCCATTGGGTCACTCTTTTGCCAGCTGGGAAGGATGCAGGACAAGGTGCAGTAGTGTTGGAGGTTGTTCCGCCGCCACGCCTCCAAAATGCTACTACTGGTTGTGACACACCTCTCTCCTCCACCCCCTTCTCTTCTTCTTCCTCCATGGCCTCTTCCTGTGCTTTGTCCTCGGAACCAGCGGTGCTCCGTAGGCGTTCAAGAGGCTACGCAAGTACGCAGGCAAAAAGATGCCATGCCATGCTTGCGCTGGTGTGTTTGGGGGACAGGAGCCACACTGGGGCAGAGGTTCTGTCTGCTCTGCAGGGGCAGGCCGAGAGGTGGTTGACGCCACGCCAGCTTAAGCCAGGAATGGTGGTTTGCGACAATGGCCTCTCCTCTCTCCTTTTACAGGGACAACTGACCCATGTGCCCTGTGTGGCTCACATCCTTAACCTGGTGGTGCAGCGGTTCTTGGGCAGGTACCCGGGCTTACAGGATGTCCTGAGGCAGGCCAGGAAAGTCTGTGTGCATTTCCGCAGATCTTATAATGCCAGTGCTCGCCTGGCTGAGCTGCAAAAGGAGTTGAACCTGCCCAAGAACCGTCTTATATGTGACATGCCCACCAGGTGGAACTCAACGTTGGCCATGCTGCAGCGGCTGCACACGCAGCAGAGGGCCATCAATGAGTACCTGTGCGACTACGGCACCAGGACAGGGTCAGGGGAGCTCAGGTTTTTTTCACCACGCCAGTGGGACATGATCAGGGATGCATGCACTGTCCTGGCACCATTTGAGGAGGCCACGAGGATGGTGAGCAGTGACAGTGCATGCATCAGTGACACTGTACCTCTTGTCCACCTGTTGGAACATACGCTGCGTGGAATAATGGACAGGGCACTTGAGGCAGAACAGAGGCAGGAAGAGGAGGACTTCCTTGCCTCTCAAGGCCCCCTTTACCCAGACAGTGTTCCTTCTGTCCCACCCATCGCACAGGAAGAGGAGGAGGAGAAGGAGGAGGAGGAGGAGGATTGTGTCAGCATGGAGGTGGAGCCTGGGACTCAGCATCATCAGCAGCAGTCTTTTAGGGATGATTTACAGTCACAAGAAACCCGTGGACTTGTACGTGGCTGGGAGGAGGTGGCTGCGAATCATGTCGTCCTTAGTGACCCAGAGGACTCCGGACCGAATGCCTCAGCTAACCTACGCTGCATTGCCTCCCTGATCCTGCAAAGTCTGCGGAAGGATCCTCGTATTCTTCAGATCAAGGAGAGGGACCATTACTGGCTGGCCACTCTCCTTGATCCACGGTACAAGGGTAAGGTTGCGGACCTTATCTTACCATCGCAGAGGGAGCAGAGGATGAGACAACTCCGGGAGGCCTTGCAGAAAGGTCTGTGCAACGCGTTCCCAGAGACTGGGAGGTTACAAACTCCTGGTCCTGGACAACGAGTTGCTGAGGCTTCGGTCAGTCAAAGAAGGAGCGGTGGGGAAGGTGGCCGTCTGACCGATGCGTTCAGACAATTCTTTAGTCCGCAGCCCCAAGGTATGATCGGTTCCAGCAACCATCGCCAGCGTCTGATATACATGGTGCAGGAATACCTCTCGCTCCCGCACCGCCACTGAAAGACAATACACAGATTCATGCATTGCATGAATCTGGGTATTGTCACCGCTGCCGCGCTGCCCACTATTCATATGGCCGGCCTCCTGGTGAGCGCCGGCCATATGAATTAGAGCGGTGGCCGGCGGTGGTTGTGTTCTGGAAGTGTCTATCAGAGCCAGCGGCTCTGATAGGCTTTCCGATTACAGCTCTCAGGCTGTAATCGGCTTCCAAAAACTCCTCCCAGGTACGCACGGGGGTGCGTTCCTTGGAGAAGACTGTGGAGGTTTCAGCCAATCAGGTTCACCGGATCTGGTTACAGGTAACCTGATTGGCTGAAGCGACATCGAGGGCGGGAGAACACATCGAGGATGGCGCGGACCGAGGAAGGTAAGTGCAGGGCTGGGGGGGAACAGGCTGCATTTGGGGGGAACTGGCTGTATATGGGGGACAAACTGGCTGCATTTAGGGGGAACTGGCTGTATATGGGGGACAAACTGGCTGCATTTGGGGGGAACTGGCTGTATATGGGGGACGAACTGGCTGCATTTGGGGGGGGGGCTGGCTGTATATGGGGGGAACTGGCTGTATATGGGGGACAAACTGGCTGCATTTGGGGGGGACTGGCTGTATATGGGGGACAAACTGGCTGCATTTGGGGGGAACTGGCTGTATATGGGGGCACACTGGCTGTATATGGGGGCATATTGGCTGTATATGGGGGCAAACTGGCTGTATATGGGGGCACATTAGCTGTATATGGGATCACATTGGCTGTATATGGGAGCACATTTGCTGTATATGGGGCAAACTGGCTGTATATGGGGGCACACTGGCTATATTTATGGGGGCACACTGGCAGTATATGGGGGCACACTGGCTGTATATGGGGGCACACTGGCTGTATATGGGGGCACACTGGCTATATATATATGGGGGCACACTGGCTGTATATGGGGGCACACTGGCTGTATATGGGGGCACACTGGCTATATATATGGGGGCACACTGGCTGTATATGGGGGCACACTGGCTGTATATGGGGGCACACTGGCTATATATATGGGGGCACACTGGCTGTATATGGGGGCACACTGGCTGTATATGGGGGCACACTGGCTATATATGGGGGAAAACTGGCTGTATATGGGGGCACACTGGCTGTATATGGGGCACACTGGCTATATATGGGGGCAAACTGGCTGTATATGGGGACACACTGGCTGTATATGGGGGAACACTGGCTATATATGGGGGCAAACTGGCTGTATATGGGGGCAAACTGGCTGTATATAGGGGAAAACTGGCTGTATATGGGGGCACACTGGCTGTATATGGGGGCACACTGGCTGTATATGGGGGGCACACTGGCTGTATATGGGGGGCACACTGGCTGTATATATGGGGGCACACTGGTTATATATATATGGGGGCACACTGGTTATATATATATATGGGGGCACACTGGCTGTATATGGGGACAAACTGGCTGTATATGGAAACAAACTGGTGGCGTTTGGGCACAGTGGCTGCGTTTAATGGGCACAGTGGCGGCAATTGATTTATTTATTTTTTCAGTTTGTTTGCGCCCCCCCCCCAAAATTTTGAGCACCAGCCGCCACTGCCTAGGGGCAAGGTCAGACTTGGACACCTTCCCCACCGAAAATCCTCTGGCTCACTGGGTCTTGAGGATGGATCACTGGCCAGAGCTTGCACAGTATGCAATTGAGCTACTGGCCTGTCCTGCATCCAGCGTTCTTTCAGAACGCACATTCAATGCTGCTGGAGGATTTGTCACCGACTCGGTTGATCGACTGACCTTCATAAAGATGAACCAGTCTTGGATCACCACCAGGTACCAAACACCTGAAGATGATATAACAGACTAATTTATTTTCAAATGTCACATACCTTCAAGACTGATGCTGATGCTGAGTGACTGTCCTGTTATGTTGACTGACTATCCTCCTCCTCCTCAATGATCCGATTGATGATGATAGCTTGGAAGAACATTTTTGTTTCTGGGTGCCGCCACCAGTGGCTAAGGCCCAACTTTTCAGCCCCTGTTTAACAGGGGCATGTAATTACAATTTTTTATGCAATGCTTTGCAGCAGGGCTCATTCCTGCACTCCAACTAGAGTATCTGGGAGAGGTTGCAGTGTCGTGGCACCAGCACCAGTGCCTAAGGCCCAATTTTTCTGCCCCTGTTTAACAGGGGCGTGTAATTAAAATTTTTGATGCAATACTTTGCAACAGGGCTCATTGCTGTGCTCCATGTACAGTATCTGTGAGGGGTTGCAGTGTTGTGGCACCAGTGCCTAAGGCCCAGTTTTTCAGCCCCTGTTTAACAGGGGCGTGTAATTACAATTTTTGATGCAATACTTTGCAACAGGGCTCATTGCTGTGCTCCAAGTACAGTATCTGTGAGGGGTTGCAGTGTTGTGGCACCAGCACCAGTGCCTAAGGCCCAATTTTTCTGCCCATGTTTAACAGGGGCGTGTAATTAAAAATTTTGATGCAATACTTTGCAACAGGGCTCATTGCTGTGCTCCAAGTACAGTATCTGCGAGGGGTTGCAGTGTTGTGGCACCAGCACCAGTGCCTAAGGCCCAATTTTTCAGCCCCTGTTTAACAGGGGCGTGTAATTACAATTCTTGATCTAATAATTCACAGCAGGGCCCATTCCTGCGCCCACCAAGAGTAACTGTGAGGCCTTACAGTGTTGTGTCAACACCACCACCACCACCACCAAAGGTCCAATTTTTCAGCCCCTGTTCAACAGGGGCTGCAATTACAATTCTTGATCTAATAATTCACAGCAGGGCCCATTCATGCGCCCACCAAGAGTAAAGCCTCGTACACACGGCCGAGAATCTCGTCGTAAAAAACACGTTGTTTTTTTCGACGAGATCCTTGGACAAGAAACTTTTCCCGGCCGAGTGTACACACGCTCATTTCAAAGAACCCGCGGTTCTTTTAAGGGAGCGAACGCGGTGACGTAGTGAATACGACGAGCATGCGCTCGTCACATTCGATGCCATCGCCGCCATCTTTGTACACCCTATCCTATGCCTAGGAAGCTACCGCGCATGCGTCAAAGTCATTTCGAGCATGCGCGGGCTTCCCGGAGGACAGGTAAGTGTACACACACACAATTTTCTCGTCGAGAAACAGGCTGACGAGAATCTCGACGAGAAAATAGAGAGCAGGTTCTCTATTTTCTCGTCGAGATTCTAGTCGGTTTTCTTGACGAGAAACCATACACACGAACGAATTTCTCGGCAAGAAATCTCTGCCAGCAAGTTTCTTGCTGGTTCTTGCCGAGAAACTCGGTCGTGTGTACGAGGCTTAACTGTGAGGGCTTACAGTGTTGTGGCAACACCAACGCCTAAGGGGCAAATTTCTGCAGAGTATATACGGCAGGCCCCTACTTTCAAACATCCAACTTACAAACGACTCCTCCTTGCAAACGGAAGGATACAACAGGAAGTGAGAGGAAATCTACCCCTAGGAAGGCAAATTCTCTCCTGTAAGAGTTAATATGGGAAAAAAAGTGTCTCCTCTCCACTGATGCTTTATCACCAATTCTTGTTTCAATAAAAACCTCAAATTTTCAAAAAACATTTGTCATTAGGACGGAAAGTGAGGTGAACTGTTCTGAACAGGTGCACACTGCACAGACAGCAAAACAAATGTTACAGGGGTGATAACTAGGGTTGAGCGAACCTCCGAGGACAAAATGGTCCATGAATCCTACAGAATTAGGGTGTTTGAGCCTATTTACCACTCAAACACTTCCCTTAAATTTAGCACCCCGCTACATTTTTATTTCAAAGTATTTTATTTTCCCACTAGCTTATCCATTAAATTGAATAATTTATTCCAGAAAGGGCGTATTCTGGGGCATTCCCACCATATGTGTGGCATCGTGCCGTTGAGTTTCTGAGGTTCTTAATGACTTCCTGTACCTCTTCTGCTGAAAAGGGGGCCTCCAGCATATTTTTTATTTTTTCATTTTATTTTTTTTATGTTATTTTAAGTTATTTCCCTATCCACATTTGTTTGCAGAGCACTTGCCATGCTCTTAACAACATTTTGCTGCCATTTGCAGCCCTCTAGCCCTTTCCATTACTTTTTTAGAGCCTTTTTAGTCCTTAGAAGTCCGGGTCCCTATTGACTTTAATGGGGTTCTGGTTAAAGTTCGGTCCTGAACCCGAACTTTTTTCCGAAGTTCGGCCGAACCCGTCGAACCCGAACATCCAGGTGTCCGCTCAACTCTAGTGATAACCCTTCCCTATGTTTTCCAAAAAGCCTAAAAATAGATTTTTTGGCTGGAGCTACACTTAAACAATGTACCTGTTCAAAATTACAAACAGATTCTACATAAGAACAAACCTACAGTCCCTGTCTTGTATGCACCGCCTGTATACGGCTGTTCAGAGTATATAGGGCCTTTTTTATTTTGTGTGCGGGGTTCCCCTTAATATCCATACAAGACCCAAAGGGGCTGGTAATGGGCTGGGGTGGGGGGTGATGGGGTAGCTATGCCATTTTTCTTAAAGATTTTCATCCATATTACCGGGACCAGACATTACATTAAAGCCGCAAGCAGTTTTAAATGGCTTTTTTTCCTTTAGAAATGTAATTTTGTGCAGGGACAGTTCTAAACACGGGAAACACTTGACACTTTACAGGCATACTTTAGACACCCCCATGTACGATATTTAAAGGAATATTTGACTATTTGTTTTCACTTTATGCATCATTAAAATGACTGCTCCCGAAAAACGGCCGTTTTTAAAACTTCTTTTTGCATTGATACATGTCCCCTGGTGCAGAACCCGGGTTCCCAAACCCTTTTTAGGACAATAACATGCATAATAGTCGTTATAATTAGCACTTTAAATTTCGAACGTTCGCATCCATTGTATTTAATAGGGTTCTAACGTTCGTGCGACATTTTGGTCCGTTCGCGGGTTCTGGTGCAAACCGAACTCGGGGGTGTTCGGCTCATCCCTAATAGGCAGTCTTGAAGGGATCTGACATTTCAAAGAAAATTATTCTGTTACATCAGCATCAGGTGCTTGGTAGCTGGTGGTGATCCAAGACTGATTAATTTTTATGAAGGTCAGTCGATCGACCGAGTCGGTTGACAAGCGCACCCTGTGATCAGTTACAAAGCCTCCAGCAGCACTGAATGTGCGTTCCGAAAGAACGCTGGATGCAGGACAGGCGAGTATCTCAATTGCATACTGTGCAAGCTCTGGCCAGTGATCCATCCTCAAGACCCAGTAACCCAGAGGATTTTCAGTAGGAAAGGTGTCCAAGTCTGATCTTGCCCCTAGGTATTCCTGCACCATGTAAACCAGACGCTGGCAATGGTTGCTGGAACCGATCATACCTTGGGGCTGCGGACAAAAAAGTTTTCTGAACGTATCGGTCAGACGGCCACCTTCTCCACCGCTCCTTCTTTGACTGACCGAAGCCTCAGCAACACGTTGTCTAGGACCAGGAATTTGTAACCTCCCAGTCTCTGGGAACGTGTTGCACAGACCTTTCTGCAAGGCCTCCCAAAGATGCCTAATCCTCTGCTCCCTCTGCGACGGCAAGATAAGGTCCACAACCTTACCCTTGTAACTTAGATCAAGGAGGGTTGCCAGCCAGTAATGATCCCTCTCCTTGATCACAGGAATACGAGGATCCTTACGCAGGCTTTGCAGGATCAGGGAGGCCATGCAGCGTAGGTTTGCTGAGGCATTCGGTGCTGCATCCTCTGGGTCACTGAGGACGACATGATCCGCAGCCACCTCCTCCCAGCCATGTACAAGTCCATGGGTGTCTTGGGACTGTAATTGATCCCTTGAAGACTGCTGCTGATGCTGAGTACTAGTCACCACCTCCATGCTGACACAATCCTCCTCCTCCTCCTCATCCTCTTCCTGTGTGATAGCCGGGCCAGCAGGAACACTGTCTGGATAAAGGGGGCCTTGAGAGTTAAGGATGTCCTCCTCTTCCTCCCTCTTTTCTGCCTCAAGTGCCATGCCCATTATTCCACGCAGCGTGTGCTCCAACAGGTGGACAAGAGGGACAGTGTCACTGATGCATGCACTATCACTGCTCACCATCCTTGTGGCCTCCTCAAATGATGCCAGGATAGTGCATGCATCCCTGATCATGGCCCACTGGCGTGGGGAAAAAATCAAAGCTCCCCTGACTCTGTCCTGGTGCCATATTGCAACAGATACTCATTGATGGCCCTCTGCTGCATGTGCAGCCGCTGCAGCATGGCCAATGTAGAGTTCCACCTGGTGGGCATGTCACAGATTAGGCGGTTCTTGGGCAGGTTGTAATCCTTATGCAGCTCAGCCAGCCGAGCACTGGCATTATATGACCGGCGGAAATGCACACAGAGTTTCCTGGCCTGCTTCAGGACCTCCTGTAAGCCTGGGTACCTGCCCAAGAACCACTGCACCACCAAGTTAAGGACGTGAGCCAAACAGGGCACATGAGTCAGTTGTCCCTGTCGGAGGGCGGAGAGGAGGTTGGTGCCATTGTCGGAAACCACTTTTCCTGGCTTAAGCTGGCGTGGCGTCAACCACCTCTGAGCCTGCCCCTGCAGAGCTGACAGAATCTCTGCCCCAGTGTGGCTCCTGTCCCCCAAGCACACCAGCTCAAGCACCGCATGGCATCTTTTTGCCTGCGTACTGGCGTAGCCCCTTGAACGCCTACAGAGCACCGCTGGTTCCGAGGACAAATCAGCACAGGAAGAGGCCATGGAGAAAGAAGAAGAGAAGGGGTGGAGGAGAGAGGTGTGTCAGAATCACCAGTAGCAGGGATGAGCCGAACACCCCCCTGTTCGGTTCGCACCAGAACCTGCGAACAGACAAAATGTTTGTGTAAACTTTAGAACCCTATTAAATACAATGGACTCGAACGTTCGAAATCTAAAGTGTTAATTATAAAGGCTAATATGCAAGTTATTGTCCTAAAAAGTGTTTGGGGACCTGGGTCCTGCCCCAGGGGACATGTATCAATGCAAAAAGAAGTTTTAAAAACGGCCGTTTTTTCGGGAGCAGTGATTTTAATAATGCTTAAAATGAAAAAAATAAAAGTGAAATATTCCTTTAAATTTCGTACCTGGGGGGGTGTGTATGATATTCATGTAAAGTGGCGCATGTTTCCCGTGCTTAGAACTGTCCCTGCAAAAAATGTCATTTTTGAAAGAAAAAAATGCATTTAAAACTGACTCGCGGCTATTAATGAATTGTCGGCTCCCGGCAATACATACAAAAGTCATTGATAAAAAAAAAAAAGCGTGGGGGTTCCCCAGAATTCAATTACCAGGCCCTTCAGGTCTGGAATGGATATTAAGGGGAACCCCGCCGCAAATTTAAAAAAAAATTGACGTGGGGTTCCCCCAAATATCCATTCCAGGCCCTTCAGATCTGGCATGGATTTTAAGGGGAACTCCACCCCAAATTTAAAAAAAAAATGGCGTGGAGTCCCCCTAAAAATCCATACCAGACCCCTTATCCGAGCACGCAACCTGGCCGGCCGCAGGGGAAAAGGGGGGGACGAGAGAGCGGCCCCCCCTCCCTCCTGAACCGTACCAAGCCACATGCCCTCAACATGGGGAGGATGTCCCCATGTTGATGGGGACAAGGGCCTCATCCCCACAACCCTTGCCCGGTGGTTGTGGGGGTCTGCGGGCGGGGGGCTTATCGGAATCTGGAAGACCCCTTTAACAAAGGGGACCCCCAGATCCCGCCCCCCCCTATGTGAATTGGTAAGGGGTACATTGTACCCCTACCATTTCATGAAGAAAGCGTAAAAAAATGTTTAAAAAAAACACACAAACACCTTGAAAAAGTCCTTTATTAAAAAAAAACAAAAAAACATTCCAGCGGTGAAATCCAGTGTCCCGCGGCGATCCCAATGTCCAGCGCTGTCCTTCATTGGTTGTGCCTGAGCAGACCTGATGGGGAACTCCCTCTCAGTATTTTAAATGTATAGACCCGCCCCTTCTAAAGTTCCCCATCAGGTCCGCTCAGCGGACCAGATGCGGAACATGAGAAGGGGCGGGTCTATACATGTATTACCAAAGTGAAAGCAGTTCCCCATCAGGTCCGCCCCCTCGGTATGTCGGACCCGCCTACGTCATTGGCTTGAGCGGGGAACTTCCTTCACTATGTAAATTTAAATTACACAGTGAAGCTAGTTCCCCGCTCAAGCCAATGACGTAGGCGGGTCCGACATACAGAGGGGGCGGACCTGATGGGGAACTGCTCTCACTTTGGTAATACATGTATAGACCCGCCCCTTCTCATGTTCCGCATCTGGTCCGCTGAGCGGACCTGATGGGGAACATGAGAAGGGGCGGGTCTATACATTTAAAATACGCTTTCTTCGTGAAATGGTAGGGGTACAATGTACCCCTTACCAATTCACATAGGGGGGGGGGCGGGATCTGGGGGTCCCCTTTGTTAAAGGGGTCTTCCAGATTCCGATAAGCCCCCCGCCTGCAGACCCCCACAACCACCGGGCAAGGGTTGTGGGGATGAGGCCCTTGTCCCCATCAACATGGGGACATCCTCCCCATGTTGAGGGCATGTGGCCTGGTACGGTTCAGGAGGGAGGGGGGGCCGCTCTCTTGTCCCCCCCTTTTCCCCTGCGGCCGGCCAGGTTGCGTGCTCGGATAAGGGGTCTGGTATGGATTTTTAGGGGGACTCCACGCCATTTTTTTTTAAATTTGGGGTGGAGTTCCCCTTAAAATCCATGCCAGATCTGAAGGGCCTGGAATGGATATTTGGGGGAACCCCACGTCATTTTTTTTTAAATTTGCGGCGGGGTTCCCCTTAATATCCACTCCAGACCTGAAGGGCCTGGTAATTGAATTCTGGGGAACCCCCACGCTTTTTTTTTTTTTTTTATCAATGACTTTTGTATGTATTGCCGGGAGCCGACAATTCATTAATAGCCGCGAGTCAGTTTTAAATGCATTTTTTTCTTTCAAAAATGTCATTTTTTGCAGGGACAGTTCTAAGCATGGGAAACATGCGCCACTTTACATGCATATCATACACACCCCCCATGTATGAAATTTAAAGGAATATTTCACTTTTATTTTTTCATTTTAAGCATTATTAAAATCACTGCTCCCGAAAAAACGGCCGTTTTTAAAACTTCTTTTTGCATTGATACATGTCCCCGGTCCCCAAACACCTTTTAGGACAATAACTTGCATATAAGCCTTTATAATTAGCACTTTAGATTTCTCCCATAGATTTTTCGAATTTGCCGCGAACACCCCAATTTGTTCACTGTTCGGCGAACGGGCGAACAGGCAATGTTGAGTCGAACATGAGTTCGACTCGAACTCGAAGCTCATCCCTAACCAGTAGTAACATTTTGGAGGCGTGGTGGCGGAACAACCTCCAACACTACTTCACCTTGTCCTGCATCCTTCCCAGCTGCCAGCAGAGTCACCCAATGCACTGTGAAAGATAGGTAACGTCCCTGTCCATGCCTGCTGGACCATGAGTCAGCAGTTATATGCACCTTACCGCTGACCGCTCTGTCCAGCGAGGCCAAGACATTGTCTTCCACATGCCGGTAGAGAGCCAGAATAGCCTTCTGTGAGAGAAAGTGGCGTTTGGGAACCTGCCACTGAGGAACCGCACATTCCAAAAACTCACGGAAATGGGCAGAGTCTACCAACTGAAAAGGCAGCAGTTGAAGTGCTAGCAATTTAGCCAAGCTAGCATTCAACCGCTGGGCATGTGGATGGCTGGGAGTGAACTTCTTTCGGCGGTGCAGCAGCTGGGGCAGGGAAATTTGCCTGGTAAAATTGGACGTTGGTGTACCGATAGCAGATTGCCCGCAAGTACTTGGCTGTGACACACCTAATTCTACACCTTCATTCCTCTCAGTGCAGGTTTCAGAGAGGACTGAAGGTATAGTGGGGTTGGAGATCCCAGCTGATGAGGAGCAAGGAGAGGTCCGCTGTCAGGGTCACCTGTGGCCAGGTGACAGATGCACACCGTAGGGGGACAGGAGTGCACCGCGAGGTAGTGAACCCTATGGCTGGCTTTAGCGGATAGGAAACTGGGTGGTTGTGGAAAGCGGGACCAGAGGAGCACAACCGGGATCCCAACGGAAGCGAGAGCCAAGATTCCCCAGGGCGCGGAGTCTAAGACCCAGCTGGTCTTCTCCAGGGCCTCTAGTGGTGAGGATGTTACGCTGCAGGCTGGGACCAGGTCGCGGCCCCTGGAGTTTCCTAGCTCACGCCCCGTAGGATAAGGGGAAAAGAGGGGAAGCAGCAGCACACGATAGAGAGAACCGAATAACAAGCTGAAGGTCAGGGGCCACAAGCAGACAAGGATAACGAAGAACGAGCCGAAGGTCAAGGGTCATGAGCAGACAGGGATAGTCGGGGACAAGCCAATAACGTAACAGAGAGACAGACGTAGCACACGGCAGGCAGGAACCCAAACACACAATGCCTAACAAACACGTTGATCAGCAAAGCAGGCTTGCAGTGCACAGGTTAATATAGTGTTCAGTGATAGGGTCTGGGGTGGAGTCAGGCTGGGAGGAGATTATAAAGGAAGCCAGGTGAAAGGGCTCAGGCCTCTAAGATGAACACATGGGAAGGAAGGTAAGCTGACAGACAAACACTACTGCATATCCATGACAGTACCCTCCCTCTTATGGGCCCTCCCCCGCCTGGACCCAGGCTTAAAGGGAAATCTCTGATGAAACCTTCTCAACAGATGAGGTGCAGCGACATCAGATGCAGCGATCCAAGACGCTTCCTCAGGACCAAAACCTCTCCAATGCACAAGGTACTGAAGAATGCCTCTGCAGAGCCAAAAATCCAGAACTTGTCTAACCTCGTACTTAAGATTATCCTCAGAGACCGAAAACGAGGTAGGGAGATGACAAGAAGATCTATTGAGGACCAAAGGCTCTCTAGGAATAAGCAAGGGCATGAGAGGATCAACAGGAATCTGAGGAGGGTCCCCTAGACCCTTAAAGGGGAACTGGTCATCTTGCACAGGACCATCAGACTGGGCAGATGTCAGTGGAACCCTGAAGTCAGGTTGGTTAGAAGGTGACATGTCACCGGAGTCAAGCTGAATAGCTGAAGGACAAGCAGAATGTCCCAAACAAGAAAAAGTAGGAGGCTCACTGGGCATGGGCTGGACTGGCATAACTAGTACAGAGGCAGAGTGAATAGCTGAGTCAGGTGTAGCGACTACCTGAATCGCATCGCAAGACGTAGCGACTGCAGGACTTGTAGACAAGCTAGCCTGGCTGTGCGTCCAAGGGTGGTTAGGGACAGAGAAATGTAAATGGTTATGCAACCTGGAATGAATGACCAGCTCAGATTCACAGGGGGCAACCTTGGGTAGGCAGGACGAGGAACAGGAGGGACCCCAAGCCAGGATCTGTCCAGTAGTCCAGTCCACATGAGGAGAATGGAGCTGTAACCATGGGAGACCCAAAATTATAGGCGTTGAGGCCTTGGGTAAGATAAGGAAGGATATCCACTCCTGGTGGAGTGTCCCTACCGACATCTTAACAGGGAGGGTCTGGAAGCGGATAGGTCCCCCTGGGAGAACAGTACCATCAATCGCCAAGACCACCAATGGCGTGGTGAGGGGCAAAAGAGTAAGTCTCATGGACGATGCGATTTCCCAGTCCATGAAATTACCAGCGGCTCCGGAATCCAGATATGCTGAGACCGAATGAGAAGAAGCACCAACATGAAGGAACACAGAAAGCAGAAGACGAGAAGGGGAAGGTGATATTTCTGGGTCCAATACTCCACTTTCCAGATGAAGTGGACCCGAACGTTTTTCTGGACAAAGAGAGCAAGTGTCACAAAAATGACCTTTGCCCCCACAGTAAAGACACAGACCAAGAGTTCTGCGCCTAGCACGTTCCTCGGGGGATAGCCTGGTCCGACCCAGCTGCATGGGTTCCTCAGCTGGTAGGAGATGCTCTACGGGTCGAAGAGAGGGGAGCTCAGGCTGACTAAGAACCAAGGAGTGCTGGCGTTGCTTTTCTAAGGTCCTCTCCTGAAAGCGAATATCGATCTGGTTACACAAGGAGATAACGCCGGCCAGATCAGTGGGGATGGTTCTTCCTGCTAATTCATCCTTCACTCTATCAGACAGGCCATGCAAAAAGGTTGCGACTAAGGCCTCATTGTTCCAGCTCAACTCAGCCGACAGTATGCAGAAATGAAGGGCATACTGTCCCACGGAAGCAGACTCTTGGCGGAGACGTAAAAGGGCGCTGGCCGCTGAAGAGACACGAGCCGGTTCTTCGAAGATATTCCAAAAAAGTTTCAAGAAGCCAGACAGGCTAGAAACCACTGGATCATTCAGTTCCCACAGAGGGGCTGCCCAGGCTAAAGCTTCACCAGAGAGGAGGGAAATGATATAGGCTACCTTAGCCCGATCAGACAGGAAGTTTTGGGGCTGGAGCTCAAAATGAATCGTGCATTGGCTAAGGAACCCCCTGCAAGCCTTGGAGTCCCCAGAGAAACGGGACGGAGCTGGCAGTTGTAGCGAGTGTGTGGCTGCGACTGGTGCAATAGGTGCAGCCGCTGATTGTATTTGAGGTTGCGGATTCGGGGTTCCCAAGGAGACCTGAAGCTGCTCGAAGCGAGAAGCCAGATCCTGGAGGAATCGCATCACCTGAGTCTGATTCGATTCCTGGGTTTCAAGTCTGCAAACTATGCCCTGCAATGGATCATCCGCGGGTAGCGGGATGTCAGCCGGGTTCATGGCTGATCAAACTGCCAGGGTCACTTGTGGCCAGGTGACAGATGCACACCGTAGGGGGACAGGAGTGCACCGCGAGGTAGTGAACCCTATGGCTGGCTTTAGCGGATAGGAAACTGGGTGGTTGTGGAAAGTGGGACCAGAGGAGCACAACCGGGATCCCAACGGAAGCGAGAGCCAAGATTCCCCAGGGCGCGGAGTCTAAGACCCAGCTGGTCTTCTCCAGGGCCTCTAGTGGTGAGGATGTTACGCTGCAGGCTGGGACCAGGTCGCGGCCCCTGGAGTTTCCTAGCTCACGCCCCGTAGGATAAGGGGAAAAGAGGGGAAGCAGCAGCACACGATAGAGAGAACCGAATAACAAGCTGAAGGTCAGGGGCCACAAGCAGACAAGGATAACGAAGAACGAGCCGAAGGTCAAGGGTCACGAGCAGACATGGATAGTCGGGGACAAGCCAATAACGTAACAGAGAGACAGACGTAGCACACGGCAGGCAGGAACCCAAACACACAATGCCTAACAAACACGTTGATCAGCAAAGCAGGCTTGCAGTGCACAGGTTAATATAGTGTTCAGTGATAGGGTCTGGGGTGGAGTCAGGCTGGGAGGAGATTATAAAGGAAGCCAGGTGAAAGGGCTCAGGCCTCTAAGATGAACACATGGGAAGGAAGGTAAGCTGACAGACAAACACTACTGCATATCCATGACATCCGCCTTGTTCATTGGTGTGGGTCTTTTAGGTGTGCTTGCCAATGGACTGCATGGCAGGTCAACATATGTCTGGTCAAGCACGTGGTGCCCAAGCGGCTGATGTTTTGGCCACGCGAGATACGCTTTAGACATATGTTGCAAATGGCAACGGTGCGAACTGCTGCACAAGTCTGAAAAAAGTCCCACACCAAAGAACTTTTTGAATAACGCGCAGACAGCAGTGCCCTGCACATGCGGAGCTCTGCGGTGTGCTGCCCTTAAGCTGGACCCTGGAGATGTGCCTCCTCCTCCTCCTCTCTCCTATCAGGCACCCACATGGAGTCAGTGGCCACATCATCCCCTCCCTCCGCATCACTGGAGCCAATCTGGCAGTATGGTGCAGCTGGGGGAACATGACTGCCAGGTAGCTGACCTTGTTGGGCACCCCCTCTCTCTGGGCTCACGTTACTACCCCCTCTCTCTGAGCTCACGTTACTGCCTTCCTCCAGCTGGGTTCCATCATCGGAGCCTTCAAAACACTGGGCATCCTCTTGGAGCATGTACCCAACACTGTGCTCAAACAGTTCGGGGGACTCCTCAGGAGGACATGGTGGGGCTAGGGAAGAAGTGACTGATGCCATTGAGCCGAGGGAAGAGGCCGCTTTGGCAGCTGCTTTGCCAGACAAAGTACCCTGAGCCTGGGTGAGAGAGGATAAGGAGGAGGAGGAGGACGGCTTGGTCATCCACTCTACCAAGTCTTGGGCATGTTGCGGCTCAACGTGGCCAGCTGCCGAAAGGAAGGACAAGCGTGTCCCACGGCCACGTGCTGATGAGGATGCACCGTGTCCATGACCAGCAGCACTGTTGCCTCTAGACACAGAGCCTGCTTGCCCTCTTTTATTGCCTTGTGACTGTCTGCCTCTCATTGTTTGCCTTCCAGACATACTAATGGCCTGCTTTGGTGTTAGTATGGGAAAAGCAGCAATTGTTTTCAGTTAGTTTTAGGTGAAAACTGTGCAGAGGACACAGTACACTGAAAATACTTGCAGCTCTCTGCTTGTGGTTTTATTATGAGAACACCACTATAATAGTCACTAACCTGTATTCCGGTGAGCTTTAGGTGAACGCTATGAAAGGCACTCAGTAGTACACTAAGTGAAACACTGACTGTCTGCAGCTAGCACAATCACCGGCCTGCTTGTCACAGTATAGAGAATAACTGTATTCAGGTGAGATTTAGGTGAACGCTATACAAAGCACACAGTAGTACACTAAGTGAAACACTGACTGTCTGCAGCTAGCACAATCACCTGCCTGCCTGTCACAGTATAGAGACTAACAGGAACGGATCAAGCTAAACTGAATACAGTGTATAAATATATATACAACACCTAGGATGCATATATATCCTCTTCACACTGTAACAGCAGCTAACTGACTCGCCTGCCTGCTCTATCTAACTCAATATAAATGACACTGTCTCTCTCTCTGTAACTCTCTCTTTTACAAACGCCAACACACTACACAAGGCCGACTTCCAGGCGACCTTATATAGTGTGGGGCGTGTACCTACTCCTCTGAGCCATGATTGGCCAAGCCACCCTGGCTTTGGCCAATTACGGCTCTCTGTACAGATGGCGCTGTGATTGGCCAAGCATGCAGGTCATAGTGCATGCTTGGCCAATCATCAGCCAGCAATGCACTGTGATGCCGCAGTGAATTATGGGCCGTGACAAGCCACTCGAATTTGGTGCGAACGGCCCATAATGTTCGATCTTTGTCGAACGATCGAACAGCCGATATTCGAGTCGAACATGGGTTCGACTCGAATACGAAGCTCATCCCTACTTATCACACAGGAGACCAATCCCATACTGACCACCACAGACTCTGGTCACCAGGAGCTTCTGCGCTTTGATCTCATCCCTTCTCCTATGTTCCCCATCATTTTGGGGCTCCCCTGGCTGCAGGCCCACAAACCCCAAATAAATTGGAACAATAAAGTGGTCTCCTTCTCTTCCCATTACTGTTCTCAGTATTGTGGTACTCCGGTTCCCACTGCCTGCCTAACGGTCTCCCCCGCACCTGACAACCTTCAACATGTTTCCTCTGTATACCTTGAGTTCAGAGATGTTTTCGACAAACAACAGGCTGACGTCTACCACCTCATCAGCCTTATTACTGCCCCATTGACTTGTTACCCGGCTCTGAGGTCCCTTTTGGCCGCATTTTTCCACTGTCCGAGACGGAGTTGAAAGCCCTTAGAACCTACATAGATGAGAACCTGGGGAAGGGTTTCATCCGTCCTTCCTCCTCACCAACTGAAACTGGTCTCTTTTTTGTGGAAAAAAAAAGACGATTCTCTGAGGCCATGCATTGATTACCGGGAATTAAATAAATCCCGGAGTTATTTCAGCGTTTCCGATCCGCCCGAATCTTCTCCAAACTTGACCTGCGAGGAGCCTACAACCTCATTCAGGCTGGGAATGGGTGGAAGACCGCTTTCAGATCCAGGTTTGGACATTACGAATACCTGGTAATGTCATTTGGATTGTGCAACGCCCCGGCCACTTTCTAGCATCTACTGAATTATATTTTCCGAGAGTACCTTGACAATTTCCTAGCAGTGTATCTGGATGACATCCTCATTTTCTCCTTCACCATTGAGTTGCACCGAGTCCATGTCAAAAAAGTTCTTGCCATCCTCAGAGCACATAAATTATACCTCAAGGCGGAAAAATGTGACTTTGAAAAAACTGTTGTGCAGTTCCTGGGGTTCATCATCTCCACCAACGGGGTTGCAATGGACCCACAAAAGGTCAAGGCAATTCAGGAGTGGCCGGCCCCAAGGGAGTTCAACGGTTTATAGGTTTTGCTAACTTTTACAGGCGATTCATTGTTGGCTTTTCAGCAATTGTGGCACTTATTACCCAACTTACACGCCAACACAACCATTTCCAGTGGTCTCAGGAAGCCCAGGAAGCCTATTCAAAACTAAAAACTCTGTTTATCTCTGCACCAATTTTACGGCACCCAGACCCAGCCCTGCCATTTGTACTGGAAGTTGATGCCTCCGAAACAACCACGGGGGCCATTCTTTCCCAGAGACATGGTCCCAAGGCCCTTTTACATCCCGTGGCTTTCGCATCTCGAAAATTAAGTTCGCCTGAAAGGAACTACGATGTAGGTGACAGAGAATTACTGGCCATTAAGTTCGCCTTGGAAGAATGGAGGTATTTGCTGGAGGGCGCTTCTCATCCCATTATGATCTTTACTGATCATAAAAACCTGGAGTACCTCAGGTCAGCCAAATGTTTAAGACCCAGACAAGCCCGCTGGGCTCTCTTCTTCTCCAGGTTCAATTTCCACATATCCTAAAGACCCGGCTCCAAAAACCTAAATGTACATGCCCTCTCTCGGATGTTCCTCGAAACACCTCAGGTATCCGAACCTAGCACCATCTTGTCTCCGCAATTTTTTTTCTTAATTACCCAAACTGACCTGATAAATTATATCAAATCAACTTCCAGTCATTATACAGACTCAGAAGTACCCTCTCTGGAAAGTCACGATGATCTGCTCTGGGCTCATGGAAAAATTTTTGTCCCACAGGAAGCGAGATTCCTGACCCTAAAAACCTTCCATGATCACAAGTTGGCAGGCCACTTCGGAACCCAGAAGACTGCCGAATTGATCCCCCGTTCTTTCTGGTGGCTAGGTTGGAAACAGGACTGTAAGGACTTTGTCTCGTTTTGCACTCTTTGCCAACGCAGCAAGGGACCCAAAACCAAGACCTGGGGTTTACTTAAACCTTTATCTGTCCTGGAACGGCCATGGGCAGAAGTCTCCATGGACTTCATTGTTGACTTACCTCCTTTGGGGGGATTCACCACTATCCTGGTCGTTGTCGACCGCCTTTCTAAAATGGCCCACTTCCTGCCCATGGTGGGTACTCCCTCTGCTTCCGACATGGCCAATGCCTTCTTCAGAGAAGTAGTAAGATTTCATGGTGTACTCAAGAGCATCGTCTTGGATAGAGGTGTCCAATTTACCTCCAAGTTTTGGAAGGAACTCTGCAAATCCTTGGAAATAAAGATTTGTTTCTCCTCGGCCTACCATCCTCAAAGCAACGGCCAGACGGAGAGAACGAATCAGACGTTGGAGCAGTATCTCTGTTGTTTTTATTCTGGCTCCCAAGACGACTGGTCTACTTTCCTGTCTTACGCTGAGTTTGCGTATAATAACTCTATTCACTCAGCTACCAACCAGTCACCCTTCTGGGAGAAATTTTTTTCTTTCTCCCCGACACCTTCCCCGACATATCTGTCCCTGCTGTACAGGACCGGATAGCTTCTATCCAGCAGAACTTTGTGAAGATTCAGGAAAACATGCAAAAGTCCCAGGACAACTACAAAAGGTATTATGACAAAGGAAGGAAGGAGAATCCGGGGGGGCACTATCAGGGAAACATATTATACATTGAACACTAGATGGCAGCAAACAAGCTGTCAGAGAAACACTCAGCTGCTTAGTGCACACATCACATGACTTCCTGGCTGTCTATAAAAGCTGAGCAAGTGCTCAGAGGAATTGCTGGTTTGTCTTCAGCTTCCTGTTGTGTTCTGCTTCCTGTTTCCTGCATCTGATTACCTGTTGTGACCCGGATTGACCTTGACCATTCTGCTCTTCTCCTGCACCGACCTCTGGCTTGCCTACGGACTCCGCCTTGTCTCCAGTGTTTGACCCTCTGCCTGTGACCCGGACCTGTCTCCTGTCTCCAGTGCTTGACCTCCTGCCTGTGACCCGGACCAGCCTCTTGTCTCCAGTCCTTGACCCTCAGCCTTTACCGGGATCTGCCTTCGGCCTCCTGTGTTTGATCCTCGGTCTGTTCTGGGCTTTCTGTGGAACTCTTGTCCTGCTGGTCTTGCGACCCCCAGTCATCGCACAGCTGCCTTTCTCTACAGAGGACCTCTACGCAAGTCTTCCTTCTGTAGTAGCCTGTGCCTCTTCGTGCCATCCTCTCCCTGTCTCACCTCCAGGGTGCGGAGTGCGCCTAGTCGCAAGTGTGAACCGCTCTCGGCATCTCGGCCTCGGTAAGTACTCTCCTGACACTGTAAGGGTTCAAGAAGATTGTTCTCAGTGAGGTAAGTGCTCAGATGGTTGTAGACTAGGCATTCTAAAAGTAAGGTAAATAAGAGCGAGTAGATAGGTCTTAGGTTGTTCAGGTTGGTGGGGCCCAGTGAGGGCTTTTCAAGTATGAGGGTGATCTGTGCATGTTTTAGAGGTGAGGGTAAGGTGCCAGTAGAAAGGGAGATATTGAAGATGTGAGTGAGAGAGTATAGGATAGCAGAAGAGTGTGACACAGGGACAATTGGTTAGGCGGGTATCTAAAAAAAGTTTGGTAACCTCTTAAATAGTAGCCAGGTCAAATGAGGAACGTATTGAATGTGCTGTTAGACAGGGTATGTTAAATGGGGAAGAAGTCCTCATGAATTGCATTAATCTTGTTTTTAAAGTGCTTGAAAATCTCTTGGGCAGTGAGTAAGTCAGTGGGTGGAGGTGGTGGGGGACAAAATAGAGAGTTTAAGCAGTAATAAACCCAAAATAAAACACTTATTTTGCAGCTTTACAATTCTTATATGTGATGGCTGTATTAGTTTTCTTTCCTTCTTCAATTTTCATCTAGCCAGCAAGTCTATTTTTTTCACAAGCACAAGATCTCCGCAGAATGTATCAGTTTACAAGGATGAGACAAACCACTTAACACTGCCAGGGATGATTAAAATTATTAGCTTTTATTTATTCATTCCAAAAATAGAATATAATTGTTTCCTGTATTTATAAAGTGTGAAGTAGAGTTTTGTTTCAATTTGTTAGTGTATTTAAATCTGCTAAAACATTGAACACTACCTTTCTCCCCAGACAATTCTGCTGTCTGCTGCGCCTCCTTTTCTCATTCATCCAGAGTTGTGTTTCACTAATACAAGAGGTTTATAGACGCCTCTTGAGAATGTCTTGATGATGAAACACGTTGGTACACGACTGGATGTGACGCACTCATGCTCGCTACATCCGGAAGTGAAGCTCAGTACACCCGGGAGATAGGAGACAGGAGCCGGTGATACAGGCATTGGCTCCATACATCATACACGTTATGACCTATAAATGTGAGTAAGCATTTTAATTGTTTTTAACAATACATTGTGGAAGGTTTTACACTATGTAGGCCCCTTTTTACTTCCTTATGTGATGGCCAACTGGCCTGATAGAGATAACTTTGCTGGTTAATCATTTGGGACCGATTGGGAGCTCAGCTGTATTTTTAATGCCTTACATGACTCTGTAGCGGGTAGTCATGGGAATCTGGTGAATTCTCCTGTGTGTTTTAAGTTGGTGGGAGTATTGAAACACACCATAGAAGGATTGATTGCACATTTGAATTATTATCTACACAGCCGGGTGGCATTTTATTAAGAAGTAGTTCTACATTCATATTGAGGATTTTTGATGAACTATTAGACATGTGCACACTGAAATATTTCGTTTCGGAATTTCGTTTTCGTCCGAAAAATAAATTTATTTAGTTACTCCCGAAATTCGTTTTTATTTATTTCGTTTTTCGTTAGAAATTGCATTCGTCCGAAAATCTGAATTAATTAAGGTCGAATCTGTCATTGAAGGCTTATGGTGTCTGTCGAATGTTCAAAGAAGATTCGACGGAGCAGTGAAACTGTACGACGCTGCAATCATACATTTCCGGTCGAATGTTCCGCCCACAAGCTATAGAAGAATTCTAATGTTGTATGACTAGTAATAATTATATTTATTCATTACTATTACTAGTCAATCAACATTAGAATTCTTCTATAGCCTATGGGCAGATGCATTTGACCGGAAATGTACGATTGCAGCGTCGTACAGTTTTGCTGCACCGTCGAATCTTCTAACTTTCGATGCTTTGTCGAATCTTCGTCATTCTAGCTATTTTACTGCTCCTCCTCTTTGGTTACAATCAGCCAATAACATTCATCATCAACTTTATTTTTATTTTACTTCCCCCACCCAATTCCAGCAGTGATCTTTTCTCTCTATGTCGAATCTTTTCTCTCTATAATAACAAATCTTTTCTCTCCTATGTCGAATCTTTTCTCTTCTATGTCGAATCTTTTCTCTCCTATGTCGAATCTTTTCTCTCCTATGTCGAATCTTTTCTCTCCTATGTCGAATCTTTTCTCTCTATAATGTCGAATCTTTTCTCTCCTATGTTGAATCGTTTCTCTCCTATGTCGAAACTTTTCTCTCCTATGTCGAATCTTTTCTCTCCTATGTCGAATCTTTTCTCTCCTATGTCGAATCTTTTCTCTCCTATGTCGAATCTTTCTCTCCTATGTCGAATCTTTCTCTCCTATGTTGAATCTTTTCTCTCTATAATAACAAATATTTTCTCTCCTATGTCGAATCTTTTCTCTCCTATGTCGAATCTTTTCTCTCCTATGTCGAATCTTTTCTCTCCTATGTCGAATCTTTTCTCTCCTATGTCGAAACTTTTCTCTCTTATGTCGAAACTTTTCTCTCTTATGTCGAATCTTTTCTCTCCTATGTCGAATCTTTTCTCTCCTATGTCGAATCTTTTCTCTCCTATGTCGAATCTTTTCTCTCCTATGTCGAATCTTTCTCTCCTATGTCAAATCTTTTCTCTCTATAATGTCGAATCTTTTCTCTCCTATGTAGAATAATCTTGGACTAATAGAGTTAAGGTTAGGCACATTCGACCACAGGTTCGATAGACACAGATTGTTATTGTCAGCGTCACGTCAAATCTCCTATCTATATCGAACTGTTGTAGCAACGAAAATGAAAATAAAGCATTTGTTTATGTCGGATCTTTCGGTTTTCGGATTCTGTGCTTTCGTTTTCGTTTGTTAAAACGATAACGAAAATAGCTGAAATTCGGACGAAAATGCATTCGGACGAAAACGAATGCACATGTCTATGAACTATCATAATATTGGTTAATGAATCCTTTAAATGAACAGAATACCTTTTTCCACATAGCACTGTGACAATTTATTGATTGAACTTTCACTGATCAATGGGCTTTTGCATTTTGTTATGAAACTTTTTTTAAATATGTTGTTTTTCTAGATTAAGCACTTTGTTGTTTTTCACATTTTGCACTAAATTAAGGATTTTGGTAGTTGGAACAAGGGAATACACAGGGTTGCTTGCTACATAGGGGAGTTGAAGGTTAGCGCTGTATATAAATTCACTAAAAATACAGGAGGTGTGTTACGGGCGAGATTACCAGGTGAAACAGAGGAGAAAAAGTCTAAGAAAAAAGATGCAGCCACCATATCTAACGATTGGTAAGCTGCAATATAATACATTTTCTAGAAAAAGGGGACAAGGAGTGACCCCATTGGACCCAACCAGAATGTATCATAGACATGCCTCCATCCCTATGTATATATCTGGAAAAGGAAGGGAAGGGTTTGGGACTTTACATGAGGCATGTATATGTGCATAATGAAGAGGACGAGTATCTGGTTGTACATGGGCTACATGTCATAAATCCCTCTGGGAGTAGGCATGTAGCCATGGAATAATAAGTAAAAATTAATAGAACCAATCAGTAAAATGCAACCAATATAAACACTACATAAAATGCTATAAATTGTATCGTATAGATAATATACGTTACATGATTTCCACAAAAATGAATATAATCAATAAGTTATAACATATTTAATGTCTTTGATATACATAATTGGTACAGGCAAAAGCAATTAATGAATGAATTTGATACATATACAGGTCCAATAAATGATAATAATCATAATAAATATAAAAATTCAATAAAAACTGTAAGAATTCAAGATATGTAAACAAGCTTGGCCTGGCATCCTAGAATCAAGACTCTACGCATTTTGTGGCATTATCAGCCACTCTTAAGGAGTAGGGATGCATAGATTTAGGCTATAAGGTAAGATAGAAAAATAAGTAAATGGATGGATCAGATCTTGTTGGGTATACCATAGACTCTATAAGAGGGAACTGAGATCTTATACGTTACCTAGGGTAGAACCCATGTATACATAGTTAACCCAGCAGTTGCCCAAGATGTATAGGGACGGTGGCTCTGAAGAAGCTGTCTCAGCACAGCCCCCCCCTCCAGAAAAAACATGGAATTCAGGGGGAGCCATAGAGGAGCCATGGACAAATACAGCCAAGGAGCAGATCGGGTAGCCACGACACACCGCCAGAGAGAGGGTGGACCCATCAAACAAACATCAGGCCCTAGGGGGGAGGAAAGAGGAAAAGAAAATAATAAATAAGGGAGTGATATTAATGTGAGGCATATATGTAAAAGAAGATAGGCTGTAAGGTGTAAAATGATGAGTGAGAAACAAAGGATGAGAAATGAGTGCCACCAAAGACTAAAAATAAACCTTGGTGTGTCATCAGTGATGTATGTGCAGTATAGAAATGCGAGTACTACTACGCATAGGGGTTACACTATTGTTTAAAATAAATGTTGGCAGGAAAAATAAATATAATAAAATGAATAAACATGACCATCAGATTGGTCAATGGTAAAATACCAATGCATATTGTGAGGGGGTTAGCTTGGCAGCGGGTGTGTGTGACCCCCGGGATGGGCTCCCCACACAAAAACAGGCCCAGCAAACGGAGGTTGTGGTTTTCAAAATCAAAAAAAGGTGCGGTTTATTTTCTATTTACAGTGACAAAACACAGCAAAGCAAAAGAAACATAACCAAAATAAATCCTGGTCAAGTTGACCTCTGACTAAACATACAGGTTTCCTAACTAACAACTGGGATCAGCCTAGTGCTGTCCTAGTCCCTAAGTCCCTGGTTAAGTAAAAGTCCAAACAAATAGCCACACAGGCTTTGCCTCACCGCACAGGGGTTCACTCTCCCTAGACAGTCCACACAGGTCTGGTTCCAGGCATGAGCTAACATCTAATGAAGCTGGGAGTTCTTATAGAGGCCTAAATGAGCTGACAAGCTTCAGCTGGCCTCATCAACTCCCTGTCTGTACGACGCCCAGCCCTCTCCCTAGAGGTATGAGTCATCCATGAGCCCACTAGCCTTATACAACTCTCCACCTAGTTGTATAAGTCGGCGTAAAGCCTGAATCTGGGCAAAATATATCTACCCCCCTGGATGCAACCAGGTGACTTTACCTTCCTGCTGTCACATACCCCCCCCTCTTGTTTTAACCTCGGGGTTGGAACACCAGCAATCAGGCATTCATGTACTCGAGACAAAGCATCCACATTCCCCATTTGAACGCCAGGGCGATGCTTTACTGTGAAGTTGAATTCCTGGAGGGCCAGGAACCACCTATTCACTCTTCTATTTGTTTCCTTGTTTTGAGCCATCCACTTTAACGGAGCGTGATCCGTAACCATGTCAAAGTGCCTACCTAGCAGGTAGTACCGAAGGGAATCTAGAGCCCACTTCACCGCTAAACACTCCTTTTCAACGGTGGCGTAATTTACCTCATGGGACTTCAACTTCCTGCTGAGGTAAATGACTGGGTGCTCTTCCCCGTTCCAGACCTGGGACAATACTGCTCCTAACCCCACATCTGACGCATCACTTTGTACGACAAAGTCTTTAGAGAAGTCGGGTGAGTACAACACTGGCTGGCTACATAAGTCTTGTTTCAAGAATTGGAATGCTGCCTCAGCCTCGGGGGTCCATTTAATCATGACCGACCCTTTCCCCTTCGTTAGGTTGGTTAGGGGCACAGCCTTAGAGGCAAAGTGGGGAATGAATCGCCGATAATACCCAGCGATTCCCAGAAAGGCTCGTACCTGCTTCTTGCTGTTGGGACGTGGCCAACTCTGGATGGCCTCGACTTTGTTGAGTTGGGGTTTTATTACTCCCCTCCCAATGGTGTACCCAAGATATTTGGCCTCCTCCTGCCCAATGGTACACTTCTTGGGGTTAGCCGTAAACCCCGCTTCCCGAACAGAGTCCAGGACTGCTTGCACTTTTGGCAGATGTGAGGCCCAATCTGTGCTATGGACAATTACGTCATCCAGGTAAGCCGCAGCATACTTCCGATGGGGCCTCAGCATCTGGTCCATTTTCCGCTGGAATGTGGCCGGCGCATTCTGTAACCCGAACGGCATTCTTTTATATTGGAACGCCCCGTCTGGGGTTACAAATGCGGTTTTCTCTTTGGCCAATTTGGCCAGGGGGATTTGCCAATACCCTTTTGTGAGGTCAAGAGTCGTCATGTATCGGGCTGTTCCCAGCCGGTCGATCAACTCATCTATACGTGGCATGGGGTAGGTGTCAAATTTTGTAACTTTGTTCAACTGACGAAAATCGTTACAAAATCGCCAGCTCCCATCCGGTTTAGGCACCAACACAATGGGACTAGACCAATCACTTTGGGACTCCTCTATCACCCCTAAGTTCAGCATTTTCTGTACTTCCTCCCGTATTGCCTCCCGTCGGGCCTCTGGGATCCGATAGGGTTTTAACTTCACCCTTTCACCGGGCGGGGTAATGATGTCATGCTCTACCCCAGATGTTTGTCCCGGCAGCTCAGAGAATACCTCCTTGTTGCGAAGCACAAACTCCTTAACCTCCTGTTGTTGGGGTTGTGACAAGGTGGCTGCTATTCCAACCTCAGGAATCACGCAACCAGTTTGAGCTGGTGACCAAGTGTCTGCGACTAGGGACTCTCTATCCCTCCAGGCTTTCAACAGATTAACGTGATAGATCTGTTCGGGCTTTCGCCTTCCTGGTTGTCTGACCTTGTAATTCACTTCGCTCACTTTTTCCATTATCTCGTAGGGGCCTTGCCATTTGGCAAGGAATTTACTTTCAACCGTAGGGACAAGTACCAGTATCCTATCCCCCGGGGAAAAGGTACGGGTCTTGGCTCCACGGTTGTACACTCTCTGCTGTGCTAACTGCGCTTGGGCCAAATGTTCCTTCACGATGGGCATTACCTGTGCAATTCGGTCTTGCATCAGGGCGACATGCTCAATCACACTCCTGTGGGGAGAACTCTCACTTTCCCAAGTTTCCTTGGCAATATCCAACAGCCCTCTTGGGTGTCTCCCATACAGTAACTCAAAGGGGGAGAATCCCGTAGAGGATTGGGGCACCTCCCTAATAGCAAACATCAGATAAGGAAGTAGACAGTCCCAATCCTTTCCATCTCTATCCACCACTTTCTTCAACATTTGCTTTAGGGTTTTGTTGAATCTTTCAACCAGCCCATCGGTTTGGGGGTGATACACAGATGTACGTAATTGCGTCACTTTGAACAATTTACACAGCTCCTTCATAACCCGGGACATAAAGGGTGTACCTTGGTCCGTAAGCAGTTCTTTACAAATACCCACCCGGCTAAAAACAAGAGATAGCTCTTTGGCTATGGTTTTGGCCGAGGTATTTCTGAGAGGGATCGCTTCTGGATAACGGGTGGCATAGTCCATTATAACCAATATGTACTGGTGCCCCCTAGCGGACTTGATTATAGGACCTACCAAATCCATGGCGATCCTCTCAAACGGGACCTCAATGATGGGTAGAGGGACCAGCGGGCTACGGAAATGTGGCATCGGGGCCGACCTCTGACACACAGGGCAGGAGGAACAATAATTTTCTATGTCCTTTATCACCCCCGGCCAATAGAATCTCTGTAATACCCTCTCTCGGGTTTTCTCTGTCCCCAGATGACCTCCAAGAATGTGCCCATGGGCCAACTCCAACACCAACTTCCTGTAAGATTTGGGCACCACAAGCTGCTCAACGGTTTCTTCTGCCCTTTTTGCCACCCGATACAGTAGGTCCTTCTCTACGCTGAAGTATGGGTAAGTGCAGGTATTATCTGGGTTCACTAACTCGCCATCTATTTTCACTACGTTTTCCCGTGCCTTTATTAGGGCGGGGTCTTTCAACTGTTCTGTGGCAAAGTTTTCCCTGTGAACCTCAAGATCAGAAAACTCCACAGACGGTAGGTTTTCGTCTGAGGAGGTGGGCTCCTCTCCAGTTTCTTGAGTCTCCCCTGCCAATACTGATAAGGGAAATTCCGGAGAGTCCTCACCACTCTCAGGGGAGTTCTGGCTATCCCATTCCTGGTACATAGGGGCACCAGTGGGGGGCTCAGGGTCATCCCGCAGTTCCCAGAACTTCGGAAAATCCCTTCCCACAATGGCGTCATGCGGTAACTGAGATACTAAGCCCACTGGATGAGAGAGGGTACCTTTGGGGGTCTCGAAACACACTGTAGTCACTGGATACTCTCGGGTGTCCCCATGCACACAAATAACAGCTACCTTGCTATTCCCAGAGACCTCTGTTTTAACTAACTCAGCCTTTATCAGGGTCACAAGGCTACCTGAATCCAGCAATACCACAACATTTCTACCATTAACACACATTTTGCATAAATGTTTCTCAGTTCCTCGAATGGCAGTGCATGCGACTGTCGCACACAGCGACTGACGTCTGCCCATCAGAAAGTCACACTGCATGGGTTCCTCCACAACCGGGCAATTGGCTGCAATATGTCCCGCTTGCCGGCAGCGGTAGCAAACGATCCTTCTTGCCGCCTCTTGAGCCGCTGATTTCCCAGGCTGTTCTCGCCAAACTTGGGGTAGAGCTCCCACCCTCTCACTCTCTCCACCCTCACCCCTTGGAATCCTCTTATCTGCCCCTGGGGATGGTCTGGTCTTAGGGTGGAAAGTCCGAGTGTCTCTGGAAGAGGCCGTCAGGTTCTCTGTAGCCAAGTATTTCTCCACACGATCCACAAGACCATCGGCCGTCTCTGGGTCTCCATGGCTTACCCACTTTTGGATGGCAGTAGGAAGAGCTCTCAAAAACCGATCCATTACAACACGTTCCACAATCTTTGGTGCGGACAAAGTCTCTGGCTGTAGCCACTTTCTGCTCAGGTGAATGAGATCATACATTTGAGACCTGGGGGGTTTTCCAAGCTGGAAAGTCCAGTTATGCACACGCTGAGCCCGGACAGCCTGGGTGACACCCAGCCTTGCCAATATTTCAGCTTTTAGCATCACATAGTCTTTTGCTTGGTCAGGCTCTAGGTCATAGTAAGCCTTCTGCGATTCACCAGTTAACAGAGGAGCCACCAGTCCAGCCCACTGCTCCTCAGGCCACTTTTCTCTTTCAGCAGTCCTTTCAAATGTGGTCAAAAATACCTCTGGATCATCCTCTCTATTCATTTTTGTCAATAAACGACTCACCCCAAAGGACGCGGTATTAGTGGGACGGCTTTCCTCACTGGTCTGCGGACGTTGCTGCATTACTGCTTCCATTTGTTGTAGTCTCTGCTCTTGCTTCTGTAACAGGTCTATGAAGCGGGCCTCAGATTGCTGCTGGGCTTGTTGCTGAGCTTCCAGACTCTGTTGGTGAGCTTGCTGCTGGGCTGCGAAGTTCTGTTGTTGAGCTGCAAGGCTCTTTTGCAAACCTGCATTTGTCTGCTGTTGATTGGCATTTGCTAGAGCCAGCTGCTTCAGTATCTCCTCCATGCTGGCTTAAAAAAAAACTGCCACTGGTTCTCCACCAACTGTGAGGGGGTTAGCTTGGCAGCGGGTGTGTGTGACCCCCGGGATGGGCTCCCCACACAAAAACAGGCCCAGCAAACGGAGGTTGTGGTTTTCAAAATCAAAAAAAGGTGCGGTTTATTTTCTATTTACAGTGACAAAACACAGCAAAGCAAAAGAAACATAACCAAAATAAATCCTGGTCAAGTTGACCTCTGACTAAACATACAGGTTTCCTAACTAACAACTGGGATCAGCCTAGTGCTGTCCTAGTCCCTAAGTCCCTGGTTTAGTAAAAGTCCAAACAAATAGCCACACAGGCTTTGCCTCACCGCACAGGGGTTCACTCTCCCTAGACAGTCCACACAGGTCTGGTTCCAGGCATGAGCTAACATCTAATGAAGCTGGGAGTTCTTATAGAGGCCTAAATGAGCTGACAAGCTTCAGCTGGCCTCATCAACTCCCTGTCTGTACGAAGCCCAGCCCTCTCCCTAGAGGTATGAGTCATCCATGAGCCCACTAGCCTTATACAACTCTCCACCTAGTTGTATAAGTCGGCGTAAAGCCTGAATCTGGGCGAAATATATCTACCCCCCTGGATGCAACCAGGTGACTTTACCTTCCTGCTGTCACAATATTAATAATACAAGTGTAGAAAAAGATGGATATATTAATGTGTGTGTGTGTGCAAACAAATGCCTATATATATATGTGTGCATATATATGTATGTGAGTGTGTGTGGGAGTGAATGTCTGTATGTGTGTGTGAATGGGTGTATATGTGCTGGTGGATGTGATCAGAAGAAACCCCTAGGTTACCTGAAATGCAGATGACTGGTCACCAAAATCTCTCCCTGGGATGACTAGGTGTGGAGTGAGCCGCCAGCTTGTCCCAGCTATAAGTACCCACAGCTGGGGGCAGGTCCCCGCCAGCGTCATGCATTGACGAGATGACCAAAAAGGGGACGGAACAAGTCCCCGCCTCCGGCAAATGAAATCAGAGCGGGAGCTCATCTATCCCCCAGCACATCGTCAGATGGGTTATCACAGACACGCAAATGGCGTCCGAAGACGCCGCACGTGCCGTGCGTAGGACATGACGCCAATGCATCAAGGTCAAGCCCCGCCCCCACCACCCCTCAAGGTAAGGGGGGGGCAAGACCTGGACGCATCGCAACCCCGGGACGATAACATCATATGACAGAGCCCATCCCCAGTGGGCGAGGCTGGCCATTAAGATGGAAAAAAGAGTACGGATCTATTTAAAACAACTTAAGCCCACAAGAAAAATCAAGCTAAATAGCAATAAATGTATTGGTATATAGGTGTAAGGGGGTGCCAGCTTCTATATAGATGGTCTGGGAATTCTGCAAATAATAAAATAGAGAAAGGAGAATATGTTGGGTATGTGTGGTCACTGAAGGAGCGGGTGTCTGCCACCCAAATATATGCAAGAAAAAGAGGACAAGGAGTGACCCCATTGGACCCAACCAAAATGTATCATAGACATGCCTCCATCCCCATGTATATATCTGGAAAAGGAAGGGAAGGGTTTGGGACTTTACATGAGGAATGTATATGTGCATAATGAAGAGGACGAGTATCTAGTTGTGCATGGGCTACATGTCATAAATCCCTATGGGAGTAGGCATGTAGCCATGGAATAATAAGTAAAAATTAATAGAACCAATCAGTAAAATGCAACCAATATAAACACTACATAAAATGCTATAAATTGTATCGTATAGATAATATACGTTACATGATTTCCACAAAAATTAATATAATCAATAAGTTATAACATATTTAATGTCTTTGATATACATAATTGGTACAGGCAAAAGCAATTAATGAATGAATTTGATACATATACAGGTCCAATAAACTATAATCATCATAATAAATATAAAAATTCAATAAAAACTGTAATAATTCATGATATGTAAACAAGCTTGGCCTGGCATCCTAGAATCAAGACTTGACGCGTTTCGTGGCATTATCAGCCACTCATCAGGAGTAGGGATGCATAGATTTAGGCTATAAGGTAAGATAGAAAAATAAGTAAATGGATCAGATCTTGTTGGGTATACCATAGACTCTTTAAGAGGGAACTGAGATCTTATACGTTACCTAGGGTAGAACCCATGTATACATAGTTAACCCAGCAGTTGCCCAAGATGCATAGGGACGGTGGCTCTGAAGAAGCTGTCTCACCCGGGGTTGAGGCGGGGGCACAGCCCCCCCCAGAAAAACATGGAATTCAGAGGGAGCCATAGAGGAGCCAAGGAGCGGATCGGGTATCTACGACACACCGCCAGAGAGAGGGTGGACCCATCAAACAAACATCAGGCCCTGGGGGGGGAGAGGAAAAGAAAATAATAAATAAGGGAGTGATGTTAATGTGAGGCATATATGTAGAAGAAGATAGGCTGTAAGGTGTATAATGATGAGTGAGAAACAAAGGATGAGAAATGAGTGGCAGCAAAGACTAAACTCATTTTTTCAAACTCCTTATTTATTTCATTGGCCAGATTTTTTTTATTCTGGCCATTAAAATAAATAAACGCTAAAGTGCTAAACATGCCTAGCGTTTAGGCGCATTTAGACACTCCTCTCCTGTACATACCGCCCACTGTCATATCCCCCACACTCCTCTCCTGTACAGACTGACCACTGTCATACCCCCTCACTCCTCTCCTGTACATACTGCCCACTGTCATACCTCAACACTCCTCTCCTATACATTCTTCCCACTGTCATACCCTCCACGCTAATTTCCTGTACATACATACTGCTCACTGTCATATTTTCACACTCCTCCCCTGTACATACTGTCCACTGTCATACCCTACACACTCCTCTCCTGTACATACTGCCCCATCATACCCGCCACACTCCTCTCCTGTACATACTGCCCACTGCCATACCCCCCACACTCCTCTCCTGTTACTACTGCTCACTTTAATACCTCCATACCCCTCTCATATAGCTACTGCCCACTGTCATTCCTCCATACTCCTCTCCTGTACATACTGCCCACTGCCATACCCTCCACTCTCCTCTCTTATAAATACTGCCCACCGTCATACCCTCCACACTTCTCTCCTGTTACTACTGCTCACTTTAATACCTCCATACTCCTCTCCTGTACATACAGCCCACTGTCATATCCTCCACCCTCCTCTCCTGTATATACTGCCCACTGTGATACCCTCCACTCTTCTCTCCTGTACATACTAAATGTGTCCTCAGTGCATCAAAAGTGAGACTTCAGGGTCTGTTTAGACCCCTGATATCTCACCATCACCCCTCCCCCAACAGTGTTGTGAAAAAAATAAAAATAAAATATTCAATTAAAATAATTTTAATATAATTAAAAATAAGTTTAAAATTGTAAAAAATAAAAAAAAGGGTAAAAAATTCTGTCATTTTGCATAATTTAGCCACGCCCACTATGTGCCGCAGCGTGCTATGACATCTCTCTGGTAGAGGCTCCAGAGCATGACTTTGACCAGGAGCCCATAATGCTGTTAAGGTGCCACTGCCCATGAGAGGCTCCTGGTACCTTTATTGGGTTGCCCACTATAAGTATCCTGCCACTCTGCATGTTGCTGAGCTCGGTGCACCTCATCTTGGGCCTGCCACATTAATGTTGCATCATAAAGATTGCTGCCACATGGCAACCATGTTCAAACCTGGAGGCCCCATGATCTCTAATTGCCTGGGGGCCCCATGAGTTGTCAGTCCGCCCATGATAGCGCGGCAACTGGAAAAAGTGGTGATTGAGGCGTGCCAGAGTTTTCCATTGCTGTTGTGTTAGGCCCCGTTCACATCTAGCGATTTGGGATCATGTGTGGAATTGCCATGATTCTGTTCACAATTCCAAATCGCATTGCAATGCTGGCAAAACTTAGCACGTGTGTTTGAGTTCCATTAATTTTTAGTGGCACTAAAACACAGTGGGGTTTTGCTGTGATTGTTGAGCGATTAATCACACAACAAACATCCAAAACCACACTGCATTTTAGGTGGCACTAAAAATGAATGGAAAACAAACATGTGCGTTGCGTTTTGCCAGCATTGCAGGACGATTTTGAATTGTGTGTGTTAGTACAGTGATCTGTTTTTGTTTTGTTAATTTAGTCCAGCATACAGTGTGTACAAGGCTTTAGACTGGACAATAGTCAACCTTACTGGGCAACGTTCATATAAACTGGAAGATGTAAAAGCTGAAATTGGGCTAAACTTTCAAGAGGATATAAGAAAATAAAATTAAGGATGTGATTGCTTACTATGAGCAACACATAGTTTTTTGTTTTTCCAGTATTTATGAATTTGGCAAAACTTTTTTTTATTTAAGAAGACTTTTACTTAGTACCTGCTATTAACCCCCCCCCCCCCCAACCACACACACACACATACACAAACCAAAAAATTACCTACGGCCCTGAGTGAAAAGGTTAATGAAATATTTAAGCTACCTAACTTTTCACATTCCTGATATGTGCCTACTGTACCATGTAGTTGTATGAAAATTTATCAAACTGACCACACTGGGCATGACAGCACGGCATGGTCAGCTTTCTGGCTGTGCTGGGAACTCAGCCTGTTCTCCTACAATGATCAGACTTGAGCTGACACGTACCAACCACCCCCACACACACACACACACATACACACACACACACACCTTCCGCACAGGTATTCACTGGGAAGAATAGTGTGCTGCTGTTTCTCCTCCCCTTAACTGAATGGGTTGTTTTACAAGGTAAAGGTTCACCTAAACTTTAACCCTATTTTCAATAAAATAACTCTCTGTGCCTGCTATGTGGCCCATGCCACTGTTTGTCCAGCTGCTACAACCTAGTCTTGGTCGGTCACTCTGACCCTAGTGGGAGCAGATTCCCAATCCATGACAATTTTTTCTTTTGGGCTTTCATATCTTTGTTTCTTTATTTGATTGTAATTTGTGAAGATATATCTACCTCTAATTTATATTCTTGTCCATTTGTTATTAAAGAGTTCACTTTACTTTCTATCTGTCAAAATGTCTTCAACAGGACAGAAATTGTGGTAAAATGTATTTTACTGAGCCATGCATAGCAGTAAAAACCAGGCAGGGGGTTTTATCCTTTGCTCACTTCAACCCAAACTAAGGCAAAAAACATTTGGCTGGACATACACTAACTATTACATTTTTGCCCCAATTAACACTGCCATGTACCACATATAAAGGTTGCTGGGGCACCATCTAATTCCTACTATGACACACCATTAATTCTAGTTATCCTCCTGCTGGTAGTGATTTGCTAAATGAATAAAACATTTACTTTGTAAAGTGATTTTTTTTTATCTTAGTTAAAAATGTTTGCAATAACATTACAGTTTAGAACCAGTGATGTAGAAGGTGATCGAAGTTAGCAAAAAAAAAATGCTTATTCTCGAACCTAAGAAAAATTGCAATTAGCTTAGTGAATGAGGTGAAGCTGTGCTGACCTCAGTCTTACAGTAATGTGATAGCACTAATTGTTGTTAACTTTTCCTTGATTATGATTGGCTATTATTTGCAGCGAGTTTTAACTTTGTTTCTAAAAATTCACTAAGCTAAGTGAAAACCAACTTTAAAACTGAACTTGCACTAATCCATTAGTAAATAAACTCCATTGAACCTTTCTATTTGAAAAAAAAAGAGACACCATACACAAGTTAGGTGAATGTGTAAAGGAGGTTTGTTTACATAATTCAACATATAAAAATGATTATATGTGTGAAAAATAACCAATAAAGCAAAACAACTAAAAACATGAATGTGTAGTTGGAAGATGGAACAGTGAGTGACAGAGTTGGTGACAGAGAAGAGTGTACCAGAGAAGGGTTTGGCAGAAAAGGAAAATGTCGGGAACATGATATAGTGAGTGACCTAAGGAGAGGGAGAAGTGTGGGAAATTGTGGAAGGGGGCAGAGGGGGAGTGGTGGCTAAAGGAAGCAAGGATTGTGAATCTGGTAATGGTCAGTGTCAGGTAGGGAATAATGGAGATTGTGGAAAGGATTTTGGGGTGTTGTTAATAATTTGTGGGGTAAAAATAAGCAAATAAAGTTAATTTGGTAGCAATATTGTTGGGGGGTAAAAGGGTTTGGGGATGGTTGGAGCATAAAGTGTGAGTCAAGTGAGGCAGGTAATAAGGAGGTAAAGAAGTGTGAGGATTGTGGAAATTACAGTCTGGTCTTTTGCCACTCTTTTATACAGTACTTGTTGAGTCTGGGTCTGCACACCTAAGGTTTAAAAACTCCCTGGAAAAATAGGTTGTTTTGTTGCAACATTACACGATACAGATATTGGAGATCTGATGAGTGCACCCTTGCATTGTTTTTTGTTTTGTTTTTAAATATGTTTATTGAGTATTTATTTTCAAAGAGTTGCTGTATTTCAGTGTAGCATTAAGTGCATTATTAACAAATGCATTGCCAACATGTCTTTCAAGTGTTGGTGATTCCTATACAATCCAGCCTCAAATTTCTGAGAGTTTCCTATTGGAGCTCCATCCATGCTAATGAGATTCATTTGATGGACTCATCTGCTCCAGTAATAAATGACAATGCACAGACAGTCTTTCACTTATTTTTAAAAGCAGGCTGCACATGCATTGGTAAGCAGAACAAACTGCATCCAATGTGGGTTAAAAGGTAAAGAAAAATGTATATTAATGTAAATTTCTTTGGACACATCACAAGTAGAGTTGAGCAGACACCTGGATGTTTGGGTTCGACGGGTTCGGCCGAACTTCGGAAAAAAGTTCGGGTTCGGGACCGAACTTTAACCCGAATCCGAACCCGAACCTGAACCCTATTAAAGTCAATGGAGACCCGGACTTCTAAGGACTAAAAAGGCTCTAAAAAAGTAATGGAAAGGGCTAGAGGGCTGCAAATGGCAGCAACATGTTGTTAAGAGCATGGCAAGTGCTCTGCAAACAAATGTGGATAGGGAAATAACTTAAAATAACATAAAAAAAATAAAATGAAAAAATAAAAAAATATGCTGGAGGCCCCCTTTTCAGCAGAAGAGGTACAGGAAGTCATTAAGAACCTCAGAAACTCAACGGCACGATGCCACACATATGGTGGGAATGCCCCAGAATACGCCCTTTCTGGAATAAATTATTCATTTTAATGGATAAGCTAGTGGGAAAATAAAATACTTTGAAATAAAAATGTAGCGGGGTGCTAAATTTAAGGGAAGTGTTTGAGTGGTAAATAGGCTCAAACACCCTAATTCTGTAGGATTCATGGACCATTTTGTCCTCGGGGGACAGTATTGGTGTGCAGTTCCCTGCGGCCTACAGGTGGCACTGCCATGGTAGGCTAGGGTTGAACCGCCGATACAGTGCTGTGCCTTTTGTGTCCCCTCTTGGCAGTAGTACAGCGGGGCGGGGAACCTGCTGTGCATGCCGGGAGAGCATATAAAAGGGGCAGACCTTTGGCCTGGGGGCTGATGTCCAGTGGGGTCCGCGCCCAGGTGCCTTCGGCCTGGGTGCATGTGTTCCTGTTCCATCTCGGGCACCTTTAGCCTGGGGTGAGGTACTATCCTGGAGTTCCTGCTGCCCTGGGTATGGAGGCCTAGGGGCGGGAGTAAAGCCTGGAGTCCAGAGCCTTCGTCTGGAGTCCGCTAAGGGTCGAGGAGTCTTAGGGTGCCGCCTCGTGTAGGGGACCCTGTTCCAGGGAAGGGAGGATAATTCTGATGGACCGATGCGGGATTCACGGTGAAGTAAGGGTCTGTTGACTCCCTGGAGAGATGTCTTCCCCTTGATATGGGCTAGGTTCGTAGAAGGAGAAGCTCAAGGTCATCTTGACTGTATAAGAGGCCTTATTCACCCAGCCCGTGGCAGAGGCCTTATACACCCTGGTCTGTGGCAGAGACCAAAGTTCTCCAGGTCCGTGGCAGGGGCCTTGTACACCCGGTCTGTGGCAGAGACCAACCTCAAGGTCTGTGGCAGAGACCGTGCACCTAAAACTGTTTGAGAAACCTAAGTTGTGAAGTGAATGTGCTACATTTGTGCCTGGACCTCCTCCACACCTTAAGCTGTCCTGTTTCTTTGCTCTAACCTTTTCTATCCGAGTAGAGTTTATTTTGCCATGAGAGAATAAGAGTTGTAGTTTCAGCTGGTGTGGACATTGGCTTTACTGGGAATTAAAGGACTTGCCTCTACCTACAGTAGAGGTGAGAATCATCCTCTGGAGGAGTTTTGACTCCGGCTGTGGACACGTCCCGTCAAGTACACCACTCAACCTCTTTATATAAGAGGGTACGGGCTGGTAGTGCGGTGTGCCTTTCTCCCTCCTGCGAGGAGCCAACAACATAAAGGCAGGTAAGGGGGAAAGGATCTGTGCGCTACAAAAAAATAAAATAAAAATTATAATCTTGACCTAGGAGGACGAGGTCCATATGGAGTAGGAGGTTGAGGTGGCGACGGATGTGGCTGTGTAGGTGGAAGCGGCGGTGGAGGAGGACGAGGTAGCCAACACTAGTTCAAAAATACAACAATGGCTGGGTAAGGCCGGTGATGTGTCGAATTCTGTCCCCCGTCGAATAGTGTCCACCCTGTACTGCGCTTGCTCAGTATGTAGGACAAGGGGATTTCGAAAATCTCCCAAGACGAACGGTGCCTGCTTGGTGAGTTCAGGTGAAGGCCACACCATCCGTGGTTCAAGCCGAGCCAAGTGAGGCCGTGCCCGAAGCGTGGCGCTCGAAGCGAGCCCGTGAGGGGCCCTGTTACTATGTGCTACCGTATGTCCACTTGGATGGTGGGGCTTGAACCTGCACTCACGGCGCAGGCGCCGTTCATCTTCGGAGATTTTGTGAACCTCCTTGTCCTCTGTACTGCGCAAGCACTGCGCCTTCGCAGTACGGGCCGGACACAATCCGATGGCCGGACAGTTTTTGTCACAACACCGGTATACATGTCTATTCTGCAGAAGGTACGGACAAGTCCTGTGGGATCCATGCCTGGTTCATTTTAATGAACGTGAGCTTGTCCACATTGGCTCTGGACAGGCGGCTGCGCTTGTCTGTGATAACGCCCCCTGCCGTGCTAAATACACGTTCAGATAATACACTGGCTGCAGTGCAGGCCAGCACCTCCAAGGCATAAAGGGCAAGCTCAGGCCATGTGCCCAATTTGGAGACCCAGAAGTTAAAGGGGGCAGACCCGTCATCCAGTACGTGTAGGCCTGTGGACACATACTGCTCAACCATGTTGGTGAAATGCTGCCTCCTGCTAAGACGTTCCATCTCAGCTGGTGGTGCTGGTTGTTGTGGCGTGCTGACAAAGCTTTTCCACATTTCGGCCATGCTAACCCTGCCTTCTGAGGTGCTGCCGGTGCCCCGACTGTGTTGGCGACCTCTTCCTCCTCCTCTGCCTTCGCCTTGTGCTTCCACCGTATGCCCGCTGTCAGGTGGGAATGCCACCAGCAGCGCGTCTACCAGCATGCGCTAGTAGTCGCGCATCTTACGATCCCGCTCCAGTGAGGGAATTAAGGACGGTACGTTGTCCTTGTAACGGGAGTCCAGCAGGGTGGCCACCCAGTAATCAGCACCAGTTAAAATGTGGGCAACTCGGCGGTCATTGCGGAAACACTGCAGCATGTAATCGCTCATGTGTGCCAGGCTGCCCCGAGGCAAAGAAAAGCTTTCTTCTGTGGGAGGTGTATCGTCTGTGTCCTCTGTATCCCCCAGCCACGCACCAGTGATGGCCACGAGCTGGTCTGGGTGCCACCCTGCTGTGAACATGGCTCCTCCTCTTCCTCCTCCTCCTCCTCCTCCTCCATCTCCTCCTCCACCTCGTCATCCTCCAGAACTGTGCCCTTTCTGCTGGACAATTGTGTACCTGGCGTTTGTTGGTGCAGGAACCCACCCTCGGAGCCACTTGTGAAAGACTGCCCTGAAAGCCTTTGAAATTATCCCGCTTCCTCCTCCTCCTCCTCATCCTCCTGTGCCACATCCTCTTCCATCATCGCCCGAAGCGTTTTTTCAAGGAGGCATAGAACTGGGATAGTAACGCTGAGAACGGCGTCATTGGCACTGGCCATGTTGGTGGAGTACTCGAAACAGCGCAACAAGGCACACAGGTCTCGCATGGAGGCCCAGTTATTGGTGGTGAAGTGGTGCTGTTCCGCAGAGCGACTCACGCGTGATTGCTGCAGCTGAAACTCCACTATCGCCTGCTGCTGCTCGCACAGTCTGGCCAGCATGTGCAAGGTGGGGTTCCACCTTGTGGGCACGTCACATATGAGGCGGTGAGCGGGAAGGCCGAAGTTACGCTGCAGCGCTGACAGGCGAGCAGCAGCAGGGTGAGAACGCCGAAAGTGCGCACAGACAGCCGCACTTTCTGCAGCAGCTCTGGCATATTGGGGTAATTTTTAAGGAACCTCTGGACCACCAAGTTCAGCACATGCGCCAGGCAAGGGATGTGCGTCAAACCGGCTAGGCCCAGAGCTGCTACGAGATTTCGCCCATTATCGCACACCACCAGGCCGGGCTTGAGGCTTACTAACAGCAACCACTCATTGGTCTGTTGTTCCATGTCCCTCCACAACTCCTGCACGGTGTGGGGTTTTACCCCCAAACAGGAAAGTTTTAAAACTGCCTGCTGTCGTTTACCCCTGGCTGTGCTGAAGTTGGTGGTGAAGGTGTTACGCTGACCGGATGAGGAGGCGGTAGAGGATGAGGAAGCAGAGTAGGAGGAGTTAGCAACAGGAGGCAAACTGAAGCGCCCTGCAATCCTTGGTGGTGGAAGGACATGCGCCAAACTGCTATCTGCCTCAGGCCCAGCCGCCACTGCATTTACCCAGTGTGCTGTTAGGGATATATAATGTCCCTGACCGTGCTTACTGGTCCACGCATCCGTAGTTAGGTGGACCTTGCCACAGATGGTGTTGCGCAGTGCACACCTGATTTTGTCCCCCACTCGGTTGTGCAGGGAAGGCATGGCTCGCCTGGAAAAGTAGTGGCGGCTGGGCACGACGTACTGTGGGACAGCCAATGCCATCAGGTTTTTAAAACTCTGCGTCTCCACCAGACGGAATGACAGCATTTCAAAGGCCAGGAGTTTTGAAATGCTGGCATTCAGGGCCAGGGATCGCGGGTGGCTAGGGGGTACTTCCTCTTCCACTCCAATGTTTGGGAGATAGAGAGCTGAACGCTTCCATGGGACATTGTGGAGATGGTTGGTGACCCAGGTGGTAGTGTTGCTGGCAGATCCTCTCTTTGCGGGGTGGCAGTTGCCACTGTCACTACAGAGGTGGATGAAGAGGCCGAGACTGCAGCAGAAGAGGAAGCAGGAGGAGCCAGAGACCTTTCTTGATTTTTGAGGTGTCTACTCCACTGCAGCTCGTGCTTTGCACTTAGATGCCTGGTCATGAGGGTTGTGCTCAGGTTGAGAACTTTTATGCCTCGCTTCAGGCTCTGATTGCACAGCGTGCAAACCACTCGTGTCTTGTCATCAGCACATTGTGTGAAGAACTGCCACGCTAGGGAACTCCTTGGACCTGGCTTTGGTGTGCTCGGTCCCTTGCTGCGTTGGGCAGTAGCAGACGTACTGTCTAGGGGACGGACACTCTGCTTTTGCACCCTGCTCCCTCTTCTGCTGTGCTGGTGGCTCTGTGTGACCACCGCCTCTTCCTCCAAACTACACTGGTCACCTGCATAACGTTGATTCCATGTGGGGTCGAGGACCTCATCGTCCTCCACATCATCTTCCACCCAGTCTTCACCCCTGCCCTCCTTGTCTGTCTGCACAATTGCGAAAGCAGCGGCAGTTGGCACCTGTGTTTCGTCATCATCCGAGACGTGCTGCGATGGTCCTCCCATGTACTCATCATGTAACATAAGTGGTTGGGCATCGGTGCACTCAATCTCTTCTACTTCTGGGGCAGGGCTAGGTGGATGGCCCTGGGAAACCCTGCTAACAGAGTCATCGAAAAGCAGAAGAGACTGCTGCATGATTTGGGGCTCAGACTGCTTGGCTGATTTGCAAGGGGGTGAGGTGAAAGACTGATGGACATGAGTTTCAGGTGCCAACTCTGATCTTTCATCAGAAGAGTGGGTGGGAGACAATGTGAAGGAACCCGAGGCACTGTCAGCAACCCAATCTACTATCGCCTGTACTTGTCCTGGCCTAAACATTCGTAAAGCCTCATTAGGCGCGACAAAATACAGCCGCAGGCTCGGTCGCCTACTCGCACCTGAGGAAGGTGTTTCACTTGTGCGTGTAGTTGGCACAGATCCACCACGTCCTCTCCCTGCAACAGGAGCTCCACCAGCAGCACCACGACCGGGGCCACCACGTCCCTTTGACCTTCTCCTCATATTTTCCAAATTTAAATGGGTGTTTTTGGAAGAGCAGAACACACCCACAGTATGTAACCGCTGAATTGCACAGCTACAGAACTGTAGAAAATGCTATTCCAAAAAAAAAAAATTTTAGTATAGCACAGTAGAAGAAAAATATATAGAAATTGTTTATTTCACACACCTCCACATATGTATAACACACTGCAAAATATTTTTTGTGGCCCTAAATGGCGTTTTTTGGAAGACCACAAAACACCCACAGTACGTAACCGCTGAATCGCAGAGCTACAGAACTGCAGAAAATGCTATTCAAAAAAAATTTTGTTTTTTTAGTATAGCACAGTAGAAGACAAATATATAGAAATTGTTTATTTCACACACCTCCACATATGTATAACACACTGCAAAATATTTTTTGTGGCCCTAAATGGCGTTTTTTGGAAGACCACAACACACCCACAGTACGTAACCGCTGAATCGCAGAGCTACAGAACTGCAGAAAATGCTATTCAAAAAAAATTTTGTTTTTTTAGTATAGCACAGTAGAAGACAAATATATAGAAATTGCCTATTTCACACACCTCCACATATGTATAACACACTGCAAAATATTTTTTGTGGCCTTAAATGGCGTTTTTTGGAAGACCACAACACACCCACAGTACGTAACCGCTGAATCGCAGAGCTACAGAACTGCAGAAAATGCTATTCAAAAAAAAAGTTGTTTTTTTAGTAGAGCACAGTAGAAGACAAATATATAGAAATTGTTTATTTCACACACATCCACATATGTATAACACACTGCAAAATATTTTTTTGGCCCTAAATGGCGTTTTTTGGAAGACCACAACACACCCACAGTACGTAACCACTGAATCGCAGAGCTACAGAACTGCAGAAAATGCTATTCAAAATTTTTTTTGTTTTTTAGTATAGCACAATAGAAGACAAATATATAGAAATTGTTTATTTCACACACCTCCACATATGTATAACACACTGCAAAATATTTTTTGTGGCCCTAAATGGCGTTTTTTGGAAGACCACAACACACCCACAGTACGTAACCGCTGAATCGCACAGCTACAGAACTGCAGAAAATGCTATTCAAAAAAAAAATCGTTTTTTTAGTATAGCACAGTAGAAGACAAATATATAGAAATTGTTTATTTCACACACCTCCACATATGTATAACACACTGCAAAATATTTTTTTGGCCCTAAATGGCGTTTTTTGGAAGACCACAACACACCCACAGTACGTAACCGCTGAATCGCAGAGCTACAGAACTGCAGAAAATGCTATTCAAAAAAAATGTTTTTTTTTTAGTATAGCACAGTAGAAGACAAATATATAGAAATTGTTTATTTCACACACCTCCACATATGTATAACACACTGCAAAATATTTTTTGTGGCCCTAAATGGCATTTTTTGGAAGACCACAACACACCCACAGTACGTAACCGCTGAATCGCAGAGCTACAGAACTGCAGAAAATGCTATTAATAAAAAAAGTTGTTTTTTTAGTAGAGCACAGTAGAAGACAAATATATAGAAATTGTTTATTTCACACACCTCCACATATGTATAACACACTGCAAAATATTTTTTTGGCCCTAAATGGCGTTTTTTGGAAGACCACAACACACCCACAGTACGTAACCACTGAATCGCAGAGCTACAGAACTGCAGAAAATGCTATTAAAAAAAATGTTTTTTTTTAGTATAGCACAGTAGAAGACAAATATATAGAAATTGTTTATTTCACACACCTCCACATATGTATAACACACTGCAAAATATTTTTTGTGGTCCTAAATGGCGTTTTTTGGAAGACCACAACACACCCACAGCACGTAACCACTGAATCGCAGAGCTACAGAACTGCAGAAAATGCTATTAAAAAAAATGTTTTTTTTTAGTATAGCACAGTAGAAGACAAATATATAGAAATTGTTTATTTCACACACCTCCACATATGTATAACACACTGCAAAATATTTTTTGTGGCCCTAAATGGCGTTTTTTGGAAGACCACAACACACCCACAGTACGTAACCGCTGAATCGCAGAGCTACAGAACTGCAGAAAATGCTATTTAAAAAAATGTTTTCTTTTAGTATAGCACAGTAGAAGACAAATATATAGAAATTGTTTATTTCACACACCTCCACATATGTATAACACACTGCAAAATATTTTTTGGCCCTAAATGGCATTTTTTGGAAGACCACAACACACCCACAGTACGTAACCGCTGAATCGCAGAGCTACAGAACTGCAGAAAATGCTATTAAAAAAAATGTTTTTTTTTAGTATAGCACAGTAGAAGACAAATATATAGAAATTGTTTATTTCACACACCACCACATATGTATAACACACTGCAAAATATTTTTTGTGGCCCTAAATGGCGTTTTTTGGAAGACCACAACACACCCACAGCACGTAACCACTGAATCGCAGAGCTACAGAACTGCAGAAAATGCTATTCAAAAAAATGTTTTTTTTTAGTATAGCACAGTAGAAGACAAATATATAGAAATTGTTTATTTCACACACCTCCACATATGTATAACACACTGCAAAATATTTTTTGTGGCCCTAAATGGCATTTTTTGGAAGACCACAACACACCCACAGTACGTAACCGCTGAATCGCAGAGCTACAGAACTGCAGAAAATGCTATTAAAAAATTTTTTTTTTTTAGTATAGCACAGTATAAGACAAATATATAGAAATTGTTTATTTCACACACCTCCACATATGTATAACACACTGCAAAATATTTTTTGTGGCCCTAAATGGCGTTTTTTGGAAGACCACAACACACCCACAGTACGTAACCGCTGAATCGCAGAGCTACAGAACTGCAGAAAATGCTATTAAAAAAAATGTTTTTTTTTAGTATAGCACAGTAGAAGACAAATATATAGAAATTGTTTATTTCACACACCTCCACATATGTATAACACACTGCAAAATATTTTTTGTGGCCCTAAATGGCGTTTTTTGGAAGACCACAACACACCCACAGCACGTAACCACTGAATCGCAGAGCTACAGAACTGCAGAAAATGCTATTCAAAAAAATGTTTTTTTTAGTATAGCACAGTAGAAGACAAATATATAGAAATTGTTTATTTCACACACCTCCACATATGTATAACACACTGCAAAATATTTTTTGTGGCCCTGAATGGCATTTTTTGGAAGACCACAACACACCCACAGTACGTAACCGCTGAATCGCAGAGCTACAGAACTGCAGAAAATGCTATTAAAAAAAATGTTTTTTTTTAGTATAGCACAGTAGAAGACAAATATATAGAAATTGTTTATTTCACACACCTCCACATATGTATAACACACTGCAAAATATTTTTTGTGGCCCTAAATGGCGTTTTTTGGAAGACCACAACACACCCACAGTACGTAACCGCTGAATCGCAGAGCTACAGAACTGCAGAAAATGCTATTTAAAAAAATGTTTTCTTTTAGTATAGCACAGTAGAAGACAAATATATAGAAATTGTTTATTTCACACACCTCCACATATGTATAAAACACTGCAAAATATTTTTTTGGCCCTAAATGGCATTTTTTGGAAGACCACAACACACCCACAGTACGTAACCGCTGAATCGCAGAGCTACAGAACTGCAGAAAATGCTATTAAAAAAAATGTTTTTTTAGTATAGCACAGTAGAAGACAAATATATAGAAATTGTTTATTTCACACACCTCCACATATGTATAACACACTGCAAAATATTTTTTGTGGCCCTAAATGGCGTTTTTTGGAAGACCACAACACACCCACAGCACGTAACCACTGAATCGCAGAGCTACAGAACTGCAGAAAATGCTATTAAAAAAAATGTTTTTTTTAGTATAGCACAGTAGAAGACAAATATATAGAAATTGTTTATTTCACACACCTCCACATATGTATAACACACTGCAAAATATTTTTTGTGGCCCTAAATGGCATTTTTTGGAAGACCACAACATACCCACAGTACGTAACCGCTGAATCGCAGAGCTACAGAACTGCAGAAAATGCTATTAAAAAAAATGTTTTTTTTTTAGTATAGCACAGTATAAGACAAATATATAGAAATTGTTTATTTCACACACCTCCACATATGTATAACACACTGCAAAATATTTTTTGTGGCCCTAAATGGCGTTTTTTGGAAGACCACAACACACCCACAGTACGTAACCGCTGAATCGCAGAGCTACAGAACTGCAGAAAATGCTATTAAAAAAAATGTTTTTTTTTTAGTATAGCACAGTAGAAGACAAATATATAGAAATTGTTTATTTCACACACCTCCACATATGTATAACACACTGCTAAATATTTTTTGTGGCCCTAAATGGCGTTTTTTGGAAGACCACAACACACCCACAGCACGTAACCACTGAATCGCAGAGCTACAGAACTGCAGAAAATGCTATTCAAAAAAATGTTGTTTTTTTAGTATAGCACAGTAGAAGACAAATATATAGAAATTGTTTATTTCACACACCTCCACATATGTATAACACACTGCAAAATATTTTTTGTGGCCCTAAATGGCATTTTTTGGAAGACCACAACACACCCACAGTACGTAACCGCTGAATCGCACAGCTACAGAACTGCAGAAAATGCTATTAAAAAAAAATGTTGTTTTTTTAGTAGAGCACAGTAGAAGACAAATATATAGAAATTGTTTATTTCACACACCTCCACATATGTATAACACACTGCAAAATATTTTTTGTGGCCCTAAATGGCGTTTTTTGGAAGACCACAACACACCCACAGTATGTAACCGCTGAATTGCAGAGCTACAGAACTGCAGAAAATGCTATTAAAAAAAAAGTTGTTTTTTTAGTAGAGCACAGTAGAAGACAAATATATAGAAATTGTTTATTTCACACACCTCCACATATGTATAACACACTGCAAAATATTTTTTGGCCCTAAATGGCATTTTTTGGAAGACCACAACACACCCACAGTACGTAACCGCTGAATCGCAGAGCTACAGAACTGCAGAAAATGCTATTAAAAAAATGTTTTTTTTTTTAGTATAGCACAGTAGAAGACAAATATATAGAAATTGTTTATTTCACACACCTCCACATATGTATAACACACTGCAAAATATTTTTTGTGGCCCTAAATGGCATTTTTTGGAAGACCACAACACACCCACAGTACGTAACCGCTGAATCTCAGAGCTACAGAACTGCAGAAAATGCTATTCAAAAAAAATGTTTTTTTTTTAGTATAGCACAGTAGAAGACAAATATATAGAAATTGTTTATTTCACACACCTCCACATATGTATAACACACTGCAAAATATTTTTTGGGGCCCTAAATGGCGTTTTTTGGAAGACCACAACACACCCACAGTACGTAACCGCTGAATTGCAGAGCTACAGAACTGCAGAAAATGCTATTAAAAAAAAAAGTTGTTTTTTTAGTAGAGCACAGTAGAAGACAAATATATAGAAATTGTTTATTTCACACACCTCCACATATGTATAACACACTGCAAAATATTTTTTTGGCCCTAAATGGCGTTTTTTGGAAGACCACAACACACCCACAGTACATAACCGCTGAATCGCAGAGCTACAGAACTGCAGAAAATGCTATTAAAAAAAATGTTGTTTTTTTAGTATAGCACAGTAGAAGACAAATATATAGAAATTGTTTATTTCACACACCTCCACATATGTATAACACACTGCTAAATATTTTTTGTGGCCCTAAATGGCGTTTTTTGGAAGACCACAACACACCCACAGCACGTAACCACTGAATCGCAGAGCTACAGAACTGCAGAAAATGCTATTCAAAAAAAATGTTGTTTTTTTAGTATAGCACAGTAGAAGACAAATATATAGAAATTGTTTATTTCACACACCTCCACATATGTATAACACACTGCAAAATATTTTTTGTGGCCCTAAATGGCATTTTTTGGAAGACCACAACACACCCACAGTACGTAACCGCTGAATCGCACAGCTACAGAACTGCAGAAAATGCTATTAAAAAAAATGTTTTTTTTTTAGTATAGAACAGTAGAAGACAAATATATAGAAATTGTTTATTTCACACACCTCCACATATGTATAACACACTGCAAAATAATTTTTGTGACCCTAAATGGCGTTTTTTGGAAGACCACAACACACCCACAGTATGTAACCGCTGAATTGCAGAGCTACAGAACTGCAGAAAATGCTATTAAAAAAAAAGTTGTTTTTTTAGTAGAGCACAGTAGAAGACAAATATATAGAAATTGTTTATTTCACACACCTCCACATATGTATAACACACTGCAAAATATTTTTTGTGGCCCTAAATGGCATCTTTTGGAAGACCACAACACACCCACAGCACGTAACCACTGAATCGCACAGCTACAGAACTGCAGAAAATGCTATTAAAAAAAATGTTTTTTTTTAGTATAGCACAGTAGAAGACAAATATATAGAAATTGTTTATTTCACACACCTCCACATATGTATAACACACTGCAAAATATTTTTTGTGGCCCTAAATGGCATTTTTTGGAAGACCACAACATACCCACAGTACGTAACCGCTGAATCGCAGAGCTACAGAACTGCAGAAAATGCTATTAAAAAAAATGTTTTTTTTTTAGTATAGCACAGTATAAGACAAATATATAGAAATTGTTTATTTCACACACCTCCACATATGTATAACACACTGCAAAATATTTTTTGTGGCCCTAAATGGCGTTTTTTGGAAGACCACAACACACCCACAGTACGTAACCGCTGAATCGCAGAGCTACAGAACTGCAGAAAATGCTATTAAAAAAAATGTTTTTTTTTAGTATAGCACAGTAGAAGACAAATATATAGAAATTGTTTATTTCACACACCTCCACATATGTATAACACACTGCTAAATATTTTTGTGGCCCTAAATGGCGTTTTTTGGAAGACCACAACACACCCACAGCACGTAACCACTGAATCGCAGAGCTACAGAACTGCAGAAAATGCTATTCAAAAAAATGTTGTTTTTTTAGTATAGCACAGTAGAAGACAAATATATAGAAATTGTTTATTTCACACACCTCCACATATGTATAACACACTGCAAAATATTTTTTGTGGCCCTAAATGGCATTTTTTGGAAGACCACAACACACCCACAGTACGTAACCGCTGAATCGCACAGCTACAGAACTGCAGAAAATGCTATTAAAAAAAAATGTTGTTTTTTTAGTATAGCACAGTAGAAGACAAATATATAGAAATTGTTTATTTCACACACCTCCACATATGTATAACACACTGCAAAATATTTTTTGTGGCCCTAAATGGCGTTTTTTGGAAGACCACAACACACCCACAGTATGTAACCGCTGAATTGCAGAGCTACAGAACTGCAGAAAATGCTATTAAAAAAAAAAGTTGTTTTTTTAGTAGAGCACAGTAGAAGACAAATATATAGAAATTGTTTATTTCACACACCTCCACATATGTATAACACACTGCAAAATATTTTTTGGCCCTAAATGGCATTTTTTGGAAGACCACAACACACCCACAGTACGTAACCGCTGAATCGCAGAGCTACAGAACTGCAGAAAATGCTATTAAAAAAATGTTTTTTTTTTAGTATAGCACAGTAGAAGACAAATATATAGAAATTGTTTATTTCACACACCTCCACATATGTATAACACACTGCAAAATATTTTTTGTGGCCCTAAATGGCATTTTTTGGAAGACCACAACACACCCACAGTACGTAACCGCTGAATCTCAGAGCTACAGAACTGCAGAAAATGCTATTCAAAAAAAATGGTTTTTTTTTAGTATAGCACAGTAGAAGACAAATATATAGAAATTGTTTATTTCACACACCTCCACATATGTATAACACACTGCAAAATATTTTTTGTGGCCCTAAATGGCGTTTTTTGGAAGACCACAACACACCCACAGTACGTAACCGCTGAATTGCAGAGCTACAGAACTGCAGAAAATGCTATTAAAAAAAAATGTTGTTTTTTTAGTAGAGCACAGTAGAAGACAAATATATAGAAATTGTTTATTTCACACACCTCCACATATGTATAACACACTGCAAAATATTTTTTTGGCCCTAAATGGCGTTTTTTGGAAGACCACAACACACCCACAGTACGTAACCGCTGAATCGCAGAGCTACAGAACTGCAGAAAATGCTATTAAAAAAAATGTTGTTTTTTTAGTATAGCACAGTAGAAGACAAATATATAGAAATTGTTTATTTCACACACCTCCACATATGTATAACACACTGCTAAATATTTTTTGTGGCCCTAAATGGCGTTTTTTGGAAGACCACAACACACCCACAGCACGTAACCACTGAATCGCAGAGCTACAGAACTGCAGAAAATGCTATTCAAAAAAAATGTTGTTTTTTTAGTATAGCACAGTAGAAGACAAATATATAGAAATTGTTTATTTCACACACCTCCACATATGTATAACACACTGCAAAATATTTTTTGTGGCCCTAAATGGCATTTTTTGGAAGACCACAACACACCCACAGTACGTAACCGCTGAATCGCACAGCTACAGAACTGCAGAAAATGCTATTAAAAAAAATGTTTTTTTTTTAGTATAGCACAGTAGAAGACAAATATATAGAAATTGTTTATTTCACACACCTCCACATATGTATAACACACTGCAAAATAATTTTTGTGGCCCTAAATGGCGTTTTTTGGAAGACCACAACACACCCACAGTATGTAACCGCTGAATTGCAGAGCTACAGAACTGCAGAAAATGCTATTAAAAAAAAAGTTGTTTTTTTAGTAGAGCACAGTAGAAGACAAATATATAGAAATTGTTTATTTCACACACCTCCACATATGTATAACACACTGCAAAATATTTTTTGTGGCCCTAAATGGCATCTTTTGGAAGACCACAACACACCCACAGCACGTAACCACTGAATCGCACAGCTACAGAACTGCAGAAAATGCTATTAAAAAAAAATGTTTTTTTTTTAGTATAGCACAGTAGAAGACAAATATATAGAAATTGTTTATTTCACACACCTCCACATATGTATAACACACTGCAAAAGATTTTTTGTGGCCCTAAATGGCATTTTTTGGAAGACCACAACACACCCACAGTACGTAACCGCTGAATCGCAGAGCTACAGAACTGCAGAAAATGCTATTAAAAAAAGTTCTTTTTTTAGTAGAGCACAGTAGAAGACAAATATATAGAAATTGTTTATTTCACACACCTCCACATATGTATAACACACTGCAAAATATTTTTTTGGCCCTAACTGGCGTTTTTTGGAAGACCACAACACACCCACAGTACGTAACCGCTGAATCGCAGAGCTACAAAACTGCAGAAAATGCTATTAAAAAAAAATGTTTTTTTTAGTATAGCACAGTAGAAGACAAATATATAGAAATTGTTTATTTCACACACCTCCACATATGTATAACACACTGCAAAATATTTTTTGTGGCCCTAAATGGCGTTTTTTGGAAGACCACAACACACCCACAGCACGTAACCACTGAATCGCAGAGCTACAGAACTGCAGAAAATGCTATTCAAAAAAAATGTTTTTTTTTAGTATAGCACAGTAGAAGACAAATATATAGAAATTGTTTATTTCACACACCTCCACATATGTATAACACACTGCAAAATATTTTTTGTGGCCCTAAATGGCATTTTTTGGAAGACCACAACACACCCACAGTATGTAACCGCTGAATCGCAGAGCTACAGAACTGCAGAAAATGCTATTAAAAAAATGTTTTTTTAGTATAGCACAGTAGAAGACAAATATATAGAAATTGTTTATTTCACACACCTCCACATATGTATAACACACTGCAAAATATTTTTTGTGGCCCTAAATGGCATTTTTTGGAAGACCACAACACACCCACAGTACGTAACCGCTGAATCGCACAGCTACAGAACTGCAGAAAATGCTATTCAAAAAAAATGTTTTTTTTTTTTAGTATAGCACAGTAGAAGACAAATATATAGAAATTGTTTATTTCACACACCTCCACATATGTATAACACACTGCAAAATATTTTTTGTGGCCCTAAATGGCATTTTTTGGAAGACCACAACACACACACAGTACGTAACCGCTGAATCGCAGAGCTACAGAACTGCAGAAAATGCTATTCAAAAAAAAATGTTTTTTTTTTAGTATAGCACAGTAGAAGACAAATATATAGAAATTGTTTATTTCACACACCTCCACATATGTATAACACACTGCAAAATATTTTTTGTGGCCCTAAATGGCGTTTTTTGGAAGACCACAACACACCCACAGTACGTAACCGCTGAATTGCAGAGCTACAGAACTGCAGAAAATGCTATTAAAAAAAAAGCTGTTTTTTTAGTAGAGCACAGTAGAAGACAAATATATAGAAATTGTTTATTTCACACACCTCCACATATGTATAACACACTGCAAAATATTTTTTTGGCCCTAAATGGCGTTTTTTGGAAGACCACAACACACCCACAGTACGTAACCGCTGAATTGCAGAGCTACAGAACTGCAGAAAATGCTATTAAAAAAAAAATGTTGTTTTTTTAGTATAGCACAGTAGAAGACAAATATATAGAAATTGTTTATTTCACACACCTCCACATATGTATAACACACTGCAAAATATTTTTTGGCCCTAAATGGCGTTTTTTGGAAGACCACAACACACCCACAGTACGTAACCGCTGAATCGCAGAGCTACAGAACTGCAGAAAATGCTATTAAAAAAATGTTTTTTTTTTAGTATAGCACAGTAGAAGACAAATATATAGAAATTGTTTATTTCACACACCTCCACATATGTATAACACACTGCAAAATATTTTTTGTGGCCCTAAATGGCATTTTTTGGAAGACCACAACACACCCACAGTACGTAACCGCTGAATCTCAGAGCTACAGAACTGCAGAAAATGCTATTAAAAAAAAATGGGTTTTTTTTAGTATAGCACAGTAGAAGACAAATATATAGAAATTGTTTATTTCACACACCTCCACATATGTATAACACACTGCAAAATATTTTTTGTGGCCCTAAATGGCATTTTTTGGAAGACCACAACACACCCACAGTACGTAACCGCTGAATCGCACAGCTACAGAACTGCAGAAAATGCTATTAAAAAAAATGTTGTTTTTTTAGTATAGCACAGTAGAAGACAAATATATAGAAATTGTTTATTTCACACACCTCCACATATGTATAACACACTGCAAAATAATTTTTGTGGCCCTAAATGGCGTTTTTTGGAAGACCACAACACACCCACAGTATGTAACCGCTGAATTGCAGAGCTACAGAACTGCAGAAAATGCTATTAAAAAAAAGTTGTTTTTTTAGTAGAGCACAGTAGAAGACAAATATATAGAAATTGTTTATTTCACACACCTCCACATATGTATAACACACTGCAAAATATTTTTTGTGGCCCTAAATGGCATTTTTTGGAAGACCACAACACACCCACAGTACGTAACCGCTGAATCGCAGAGCTACAGAACTGCAGAAAATGCTATTAAAAAAAGTTCTTTTTTTAGTAGAGCACAGTAGAAGACAAATATATAGAAATTGTTTATTTCACACACTTCCACATATGTATAACACACTGCAAAATATTTTTTGGCCCTAAATGGCGTTTTTTGGAAGACCACAACACACCCACAGTACGTAACCGCTGAATCGCAGAGCTACAAAACTGCAGAAAATGCTATTAAAAAAAAAAATTTTTTTTAGTATAGCACAGTAGAAGACAAATATATAGAAATTGTTTATTTCACACACCTCCACATATGTATAACACACTGCAAAATATTTTTTGTGGCCCTAAATGGCGTTTTTTGGAAGACCACAACACACCCACAGCACGTAACCACTGAATCGCAGAGCTACAGAACTGCAGAAAATGCTATTCAAAAAAAATGTTTTTTTTTAGTATAGCACAGTAGAAGACAAATATATAGAAATTGTTTATTTCACACACCTCCACATATGTATAACACACTGCAAAATATTTTTTGTGGCCCTAAATGGCATTTTTTGGAAGACCACAACACACCCACAGTATGTAACCGCTGAATCGCAGAGCTACAGAACTGCAGAAAATGCTATTAAAAAAATGTTTTTTTAGTATAGCACAGTAGAAGACAAATATATAGAAATTGTTTATTTCACACACCTCCACATATGTATAACACACTGCAAAATATTTTTTGTGGCCCTAAATGGCATTTTTTGGAAGACCACAACACACCCACAGTACGTAACCGCTGAATCGCACAGCTACAGAACTGCAGAAAATGCTATTAAAAAAAATGTTTTTTTTTAGTATAGCACAGTAGAAGACAAATATATAGAAATTGTTTATTTCACACACCTCCACATATGTATAACACACTGCAAAATATTTTTTGTGGCCCTAAATGGCGTTTTTTGGAAGACCACAACACACCCACAGTATGTAACCGCTGAATTGCAGAGCTACAGAACTGCAGAAAATGCTATTAAAAAAAAAAGTTTTTTTTTAGTAGAGCACAGTAGAAGACAAATATATAGAAATTGTTTATTTCACACACCTCCACATATGTATAACACATTGCAAAATATTTTTTTGGCCCTAAATGGCGTTTTTTGGAAGACCACAACACACCCACAGTACGTAACCGCTGAATCGCAGAGCTACAGAACTGCAGAAAATGCTATTAAAAAAAATGTTTTTTTTTTAGTATAGCACAGTAGAAGACAAATATATAGAAATTGTTTATTTCACACACCTCCACATATGTATAACACACTGCAAAATATTTTTTGTGGCCCTAAATGGCGTCTTTTGGAAGACCACAACACACCCACAGCACGTAACCACTGAATCGCAGAGCTACAGAACTGCAGAAAATGCTATTCAAAAAAAATGTTTTTTTTTTAGTATAGCACAGTAGAAGACAAATATATAGAAATTGTTTATTTCACACACCTCCACATATGTATAACACACTGCAAAATATTTTTTGTGGCCCTAAATGGCATTTTTTGGAAGACCACAACACACACACAGTACGTAACCGCTGAATCGCAGAGCTACAGAACTGCAGAAAATGCTATTCAAAAAAAAATGTTTTTTTTTTAGTATAGCACAGTAGAAGACAAATATATAGAAATTGTTTATTTCACACACCTCCACATATGTATAACACACTGCAAAATATTTTTTGTGGCCCTAAATGGCGTTTTTTGGAAGACCACAACACACCCACAGTACGTAACCGCTGAATTGCAGAGCTACAGAACTGCAGAAAATGCTATTAAAAAAAAAAAGCTGTTTTTTTAGTAGAGCACAGTAGAAGACAAATATATAGAAATTGTTTATTTCACACACCTCCACATATGTATAACACACTGCAAAATATTTTTTTGGCCCTAAATGGCGTTTTTTGGAAGACCACAACACACCCACAGTACGTAACCGCTGAATCGCAGAGCTACAGAACTGCAGAAAATGCTATTAAAAAAAAAATTTTGTTTTTTTAGTATAGCACAGTAGAAGACAAATATATAGAAATTGTTTATTTCACACACCTCCACATATGTATAACACACTGCTAAATATTTTTTGTGGCCCTAAATGGCGTTTTTTGGAAGACCACAACACACCCACCGCACGTAACCACTGAATCGCAGAGCTACAGAACTGCAGAAAATGCTATTAAAAAAAAATGTTTTTTTTTTAGTATAGCACAGTAGAAGACAAATATATAGAAATTGTTTATTTCACACACCTCCACATATGTATAACACACTGCAAAATATTTTGTGTGGCCCTAAATGGCATTTTTTGGAAGACCACAACACACCCACAGTACGTAACCGCTGAATCGCACAGCTACAGAACTGCAGAAAATGCTATTAAAAAAAAATGTTGTTTTTTTAGTATAGCACAGTAGAAGACAAATATATAGAAATTGTTTATTTCACACACCTCCACATATGTATAACACACTGCAAAATATTTTTTGTGGCCCTAAATGGCGTTTTTTGGAAGACCACAACACACCCACAGTATGTAACCGCTGAATTGCAGAGCTACAGAACTGCAGAAAATGCTATTAAAAAAAAAGTTGTTTTTTTAGTAGAGCACAGTAGAAGACAAATATATAGAAATTGTTTATTTCACACACCTCCACATATGTATAACACACTGCAAAATATTTTTTTGGCCCTAAATGGCGTTTTTTGGAAGACCACAACACACCCACAGTACGTAACCGCTGAATCGCAGAGCTACAGAACTGCAGAAAATGCTATTAAAAAAAAAAAGTTTTTTTTTTAGTATAGCACAGTAGAAGACAAATATATAGAAATTGTTTATTTCACACACCTCCACATATGTATAACACACTGAAAAATATTTTTTGTGGCCCTAAATGGCATCTTTTGGAAGACCACAACACACCCACAGCACGTAACCACTGAATCGCACAGCTACAGAACTGCAGAAAATGCTATTAAAAAAAAATGTTTTTTTTTTTGTATAGCACAGTAGAAGACAAATATATAGAAATTGTTTATTTCACACACCTCCACATATGTATAACACACTGCAAAATATTTTTTGTGGCCCTAAATGGCATTTTTTGGAAGACCACAAAACACCCACAGTACGTAACCGCTGAATCGCAGAGCTACAGAACTGCAGAAAATGCTATTAAAAAAAAGTTGTTTTTTTAGTAGAGCACAGTAGAAGACAAATATATAGAAATTGTTTATTTCACACACCTCCACATATGTATAACACACTGCAAAATATTTTTTTGGCCCTAAATGGCGTTTTTTGGAAGACCACAACACACCCACAGTACGTAACCGCTGAATCGCAGAGCTACAGAACTGCAGAAAATGCTATATAAAAAAATGTTTTTTTTAGTATAGCACAGTAGAAGACAAATATATAGAAATTGTTTATTTCACACACCTCCACATATGTATAACACACTGCAAAATATTTTTTGTGGCCCTAAATGGCGTTTTTTGGAAGACCACAACACACCCACAGCACGTAACCACTGAATCGCAGAGCTACAGAACTGCAGAAAATGCTATTAAAAAAAAATGTTTTTTTTTAGTATAGCACAGTAGAAGACAAATATATAGAAATTGTTTATTTCACACACCTCCACATATGTATAACACACTGCAAAATATTTTTTGTGGCCCTAAATGGCGTTTTTTGGAAGACCACAACACACCCACAGTACGTAACCGCTGAATCGCAGAGCTACAGAACTGCAGAAAATGCTATTAAAAAAATGTTTTTTTTTTTAGTATAGCACAGTAGAAGACAAATATATAGAAATTGTTTATTTCACACACCTCCACATATGTATAACACACTGCAAAATATTTTTTTGGCCCTAAATGGCGTTTTTTGGAAGACCACAACACACCCACAGTACGTAACCGCTGAATCGCACACCTACAGAACTGCAGAAAATGCTATTAAAAAAATGTTTTTTTTTAGTATAGCACAGTAGAAGACAAATATATAGAAATTGTTTATTTCACACACCTCCACATATGTATAACACACTGCAAAATAATTTTTGTGGCCCTAAATGGCGTCTTTTGGAAGACCACAACACACCCACAGCACGTAACCACTGAATCGCAGAGCTACAGAACTGCAGAAAATGCTATTCAAAAAAAATGTTTTTTTTTAGTATAGCACAGTAGAAGACAAATATATAGAAATTGTTTATTTCACACACCTCCACATATGTATAACACACTGCAAAATATTTTTTGTGGCCCTAAATGGCGTCTTTTGGAAGACCACAACACACCCACAGTACGTAACCGCTGAATCGCAGAGCTACAGAACTGCAGAAAATGCTATTAAAAAAAATGTTTTTTTTAGTATAGCACAGTAGAAGACAAATATATAGAAATTGTTTATTTCACACACCTCCACATATGTATAACACACTGCAAAATATTTTTTGTGGCCCTAAATGGCGTTTTTTGGAAGACCACAACACACCCACAGCACGTAACCGCTGAATCGCAGAGCTACAGAACTGCAGAAAATGCTATTAAAAAAAAATGTTTTTTTTAGTATAGCACAGTAGAAGACAAATATATAGAAATTGTTTATTTCACACACCTCCACATATGTATAACACACTGCAAAATATTTTTTGTGGCCCTAAATGGCATTTTTTGGAAGACCACAACACACCCACAGTACGTAACCGCTGAATCGCACAGCTACAGAACTGCAGAAAATGCTATTAAAAAAAATGTTGTTTTTTTAGTATAGCACAGTAGAAGACAAATATATAGAAATTGTTTATTTCACACACCTCCACATATGTATAACACACTGCAAAATAATTTTTGTGGCCCTAAATGGCGTTTTTTGGAAGACCACAACACACCCACAGTATGTAACCGCTGAATTGCAGAGCTACAGAACTGCAGAAAATGCTATTAAAAAAAAGTTGTTTTTTTAGTAGAGCACAGTAGAAGACAAATATATAGAAATTGTTTATTTCACACACCTCCACATATGTATAACACACTGCAAAATATTTTTTGTGGCCCTAAATGGCATTTTTTGGAAGACCACAACACACCCACAGTACGTAACCGCTGAATCGCAGAGCTACAGAACTGCAGAAAATGCTATTAAAAAAAGTTCTTTTTTTAGTAGAGCACAGTAGAAGACAAATATATAGAAATTGTTTATTTCACACACTTCCACATATGTATAACACACTGCAAAATATTTTTTGGCCCTAAATGGCGTTTTTTGGAAGACCACAACACACCCACAGTACGTAACCGCTGAATCGCAGAGCTACAAAACTGCAGAAAATGCTATTAAAAAAAATTTTTTTTTTTAGTATAGCACAGTAGAAGACAAATATATAGAAATTGTTTATTTCACACACCTCCACATATGTATAACACACTGCAAAATATTTTTTGTGGCCCTAAATGGCGTTTTTTGGAAGACCACAACACACCCACAGCACGTAACCACTGAATCGCAGAGCTACAGAACTGCAGAAAATGCTATTCAAAAAAAATGTTTTTTTTTAGTATAGCACAGTAGAAGACAAATATATAGAAATTGTTTATTTCACACACCTCCACATATGTATAACACACTGCAAAATATTTTTTGTGGCCCTAAATGGCATTTTTTGGAAGACCACAACACACCCACAGTATGTAACCGCTGAATCGCAGAGCTACAGAACTGCAGAAAATGCTATTAAAAAAAATGTTTTTTTAGTATAGCACAGTAGAAGACAAATATATAGAAATTGTTTATTTCACACACCTCCACATATGTATAACACACTGCAAAATATTTTTTGTGGCCCTAAATGGCATTTTTTGGAAGACCACAACACACCCACAGTACGTAACCGCTGAATCGCACAGCTACAGAACTGCAGAAAATGCTATTAAAAAAAAATGTTTTTTTTTAGTATAGCACAGTAGAAGACAAATATATAGAAATTGTTTATTTCACACACCTCCACATATGTATAACACACTGCAAAATATTTTTTGTGGCCCTAAATGGCGTTTTTTGGAAGACCACAACACACCCACAGTATGTAACCGCTGAATTGCAGAGCTACAGAACTGCAGAAAATGCTATTAAAAAAAAAAGTTTTTTTTTAGTAGAGCACAGTAGAAGACAAATATATAGAAATTGTTTATTTCACACACCTCCACATATGTATAACACATTGCAAAATATTTTTTTGGCCCTAAATGGCGTTTTTTGGAAGACCACAACACACCCACAGTACGTAACCGCTGAATCGCAGAGCTACAGAACTGCAGAAAATGCTATTAAAAAAAATGTTTTTTTTTTTAGTATAGCACAGTAGAAGACAAATATATAGAAATTGTTTATTTCACACACCTCCACATATGTATAACACACTGCAAAATATTTTTTGTGGCCCTAAATGGCGTCTTTTGGAAGACCACAACACACCCACAGCACGTAACCACTGAATCGCAGAGCTACAGAACTGCAGAAAATGCTATTCAAAAAAAATGTTTTTTTTTTAGTATAGCACAGTAGAAGACAAATATATAGAAATTGTTTATTTCACACACCTCCACATATGTATAACACACTGCAAAATATTTTTTGTGGCCCTAAATGGCGTTTTTTGGAAGACCACAACACACCCACAGTACGTAACCGCTGAATCGCAGAGCTACAGAACTGCAGAAAATGCTATTAAAAAAATGTTTTTTTTTTAGTATAGCACAGTAGAAGACAAATATATAGAAATTGTTTATTTCACACACCTCCACATATGTATAACACACTGCAAAATATTTTTTTGGCCCTAAATGGCGTTTTTTGGAAGACCACAACACACCCACAGTACGTAACCGCTGAATCGCACACCTACAGAACTGCAGAAAATGCTATTAAAAAAATGTTTTTTTTTAGTATAGCACAGTAGAAGACAAATATATAGAAATTGTTTATTTCACACACCTCCACATATGTATAACACACTGCAAAATAATTTTTGTGGCCCTAAATGGCGTCTTTTGGAAGACCACAACACACCCACAGCACGTAACCACTGAATCGCAGAGCTACAGAACTGCAGAAAATGCTATTCAAAAAAAATGTTTTTTTTTAGTATAGCACAGTAGAAGACAAATATATAGAAATTGTTTATTTCACACACCTCCACATATGTATAACACACTGCAAAATATTTTTTGTGGCCCTAAATGGCGTCTTTTGGAAGACCACAACACACCCACAGTACGTAACCGCTGAATCGCAGAGCTACAGAACTGCAGAAAATGCTATTAAAAAAAATGTTTTTTTTTAGTATAGCACAGTAGAAGACAAATATATAGAAATTGTTTATTTCACACACCTCCACATATGTATAACACACTGCAAAATATTTTTTGTGGCCCTAAATGGCGTTTTTTGGAAGACCACAACACACCCACAGCACGTAACCGCTGAATCGCAGAGCTACAGAACTGCAGAAAATGCTATTAAAAAAAATGTTTTTTTTAGTATAGCACAGTAGAAGACAAATATATAGAAATTGTTTATTTCACACACCTCCACATATGTATAACACACTGCAAAATATTTTTTGTGGCCCTAAATGGCATTTTTTGGAAGACCACAACACACCCACAGTACGTAACCGCTGAATCGCACAGCTACAGAACTGCAGAAAATGCTATTAAAAAAAATGTTGTTTTTTTAGTATAGCACAGTAGAAGACAAATATATAGAAATTGTTTATTTCACACACCTCCACATATGTATAACACACTGCAAAATAATTTTTGTGGCCCTAAATGGCGTTTTTTGGAAGACCACAACACACCCACAGTATGTAACCGCTGAATTGCAGAGCTACAGAACTGCAGAAAATGCTATTAAAAAAAAGTTGTTTTTTTAGTAGAGCACAGTAGAAGACAAATATATAGAAATTGTTTATTTCACACACCTCCACATATGTATAACACACTGCAAAATATTTTTTGTGGCCCTAAATGGCATTTTTTGGAAGACCACAACACACCCACAGTACGTAACCGCTGAATCGCAGAGCTACAGAACTGCAGAAAATGCTATTAAAAAAAGTTCTTTTTTTAGTAGAGCACAGTAGAAGACAAATATATAGAAATTGTTTATTTCACACACTTCCACATATGTATAACACACTGCAAAATATTTTTTGGCCCTAAATGGCGTTTTTTGGAAGACCACAACACACCCACAGTACGTAACCGCTGAATCGCAGAGCTACAAAACTGCAGAAAATGCTATTAAAAAAAAATTTTTTTTTAGTATAGCACAGTAGAAGACAAATATATAGAAATTGTTTATTTCACACACCTCCACATATGTATAACACACTGCAAAATATTTTTTGTGGCCCTAAATGGCGTTTTTTGGAAGACCACAACACACCCACAGCACGTAACCACTGAATCGCAGAGCTACAGAACTGCAGAAAATGCTATTCAAAAAAAATGTTTTTTTTTAGTATAGCACAGTAGAAGACAAATATATAGAAATTGTTTATTTCACACACCTCCACATATGTATAACACACTGCAAAATATTTTTTGTGGCCCTAAATGGCATTTTTTGGAAGACCACAACACACCCACAGTATGTAACCGCTGAATCGCAGAGCTACAGAACTGCAGAAAATGCTATTAAAAAAAATGTTTTTTTAGTATAGCACAGTAGAAGACAAATATATAGAAATTGTTTATTTCACACACCTCCACATATGTATAACACACTGCAAAATATTTTTTGTGGCCCTAAATGGCATTTTTTGGAAGACCACAACACACCCACAGTACGTAACCGCTGAATCGCACAGCTACAGAACTGCAGAAAATGCTATTAAAAAAAAATGTTTTTTTTTAGTATAGCACAGTAGAAGACAAATATATAGAAATTGTTTATTTCACACACCTCCACATATGTATAACACACTGCAAAATATTTTTTGTGGCCCTAAATGGCGTTTTTTGGAAGACCACAACACACCCACAGTATGTAACCGCTGAATTGCAGAGCTACAGAACTGCAGAAAATGCTATTAAAAAAAAAAGTTTTTTTTTAGTAGAGCACAGTAGAAGACAAATATATAGAAATTGTTTATTTCACACACCTCCACATATGTATAACACATTGCAAAATATTTTTTTGGCCCTAAATGGCGTTTTTTGGAAGACCACAACACACCCACAGTACGTAACCGCTGAATCGCAGAGCTACAGAACTGCAGAAAATGCTATTAAAAAAAATGTTTTTTTTTTAGTATAGCACAGTAGAAGACAAATATATAGAAATTGTTTATTTCACACACCTCCACATATGTATAACACACTGCAAAATATTTTTTGTGGCCCTAAATGGCGTCTTTTGGAAGACCACAACACACCCACAGCACGTAACCACTGAATCGCAGAGCTACAGAACTGCAGAAAATGCTATTCAAAAAAAATGTTTTTTTTTTAGTATAGCACAGTAGAAGACAAATATATAGAAATTGTTTATTTCACACACCTCCACATATGTATAACACACTGCAAAATATTTTTTGTGGCCCTAAATGGCATTTTTTGGAAGACCACAACACACACACAGTACGTAACCGCTGAATCGCAGAGCTACAGAACTGCAGAAAATGCTATTAAAAAAAAAATGTTTTTTTTTTAGTATAGCACAGTAGAAGACAAATATATAGAAATTGTTTATTTCACACACCTCCACATATGTATAACACACTGCAAAATATTTTTTGTGGCCCTAAATGGCGTTTTTTGGAAGACCACAACACACCCACAGTACGTAACCGCTGAATTGCAGAGCTACAGAACTGCAGAAAATGCTATTAAAAAAAAAAAGCTGTTTTTTTAGTAGAGCACAGTAGAAGACAAATATATAGAAATTGTTTATTTCACACACCTCCACATATGTATAACACACTGCAAAATATTTTTTTGGCCCTAAATGGCGTTTTTTGGAAGACCACAACACACCCACAGTACGTAACCGCTGAATCGCAGAGCTACAGAACTGCAGAAAATGCTATTAAAAAAAAAAATTTGTTTTTTTAGTATAGCACAGTAGAAGACAAATATATAGAAATTGTTTATTTCACACACCTCCACATATGTATAACACACTGCTAAATATTTTTTGTGGCCCTAAATGGCGTTTTTTGGAAGACCACAACACACCCACCGCACGTAACCACTGAATCGCAGAGCTACAGAACTGCAGAAAATGCTATTAAAAAAAAATGTTTTTTTTTTAGTATAGCACAGTAGAAGACAAATATATAGAAATTGTTTATTTCACACACCTCCACATATGTATAACACACTGCAAAATATTTTGTGTGGCCCTAAATGGCATTTTTTGGAAGACCACAACACACCCACAGTACGTAACCGCTGAATCGCACAGCTACAGAACTGCAGAAAATGCTATTAAAAAAAAATGTTGTTTTTTTAGTATAGCACAGTAGAAGACAAATATATAGAAATTGTTTATTTCACACACCTCCACATATGTATAACACACTGCAAAATATTTTTTGTGGCCCTAAATGGCGTTTTTTGGAAGACCACAACACACCCACAGTATGTAACCGCTGAATTGCAGAGCTACAGAACTGCAGAAAATGCTATTAAAAAAAAAGTTGTTTTTTTAGTAGAGCACAGTAGAAGACAAATATATAGAAATTGTTTATTTCACACACCTCCACATATGTATAACACACTGCAAAATATTTTTTTGGCCCTAAATGGCGTTTTTTGGAAGACCACAACACACCCACAGTACGTAACCGCTGAATCGCAGAGCTACAGAACTGCAGAAAATGCTATTAAAAAAAAAAAGTTTTTTTTTTAGTATAGCACAGTAGAAGACAAATATATAGAAATTGTTTATTTCACACACCTCCACATATGTATAACACACTGAAAAATATTTTTTGTGGCCCTAAATGGCATCTTTTGGAAGACCACAACACACCCACAGCACGTAACCACTGAATCGCACAGCTACAGAACTGCAGAAAATGCTATTAAAAAAAAATGTTTTTTTTTTGTATAGCACAGTAGAAGACAAATATATAGAAATTGTTTATTTCACACACCTCCACATATGTATAACACACTGCAAAATATTTTTTGTGGCCCTAAATGGCATTTTTTGGAAGACCACAAAACACCCACAGTACGTAACCGCTGAATCGCAGAGCTACAGAACTGCAGAAAATGCTATTAAAAAAAAGTTGTTTTTTTAGTAGAGCACAGTAGAAGACAAATATATAGAAATTGTTTATTTCACACACCTCCACATATGTATAACACACTGCAAAATATTTTTTTGGCCCTAAATGGCGTTTTTTGGAAGACCACAACACACCCACAGTACGTAACCGCTGAATCGCAGAGCTACAGAACTGCAGAAAATGCTATATAAAAAAATGTTTTTTTTAGTATAGCACAGTAGAAGACAAATATATAGAAATTGTTTATTTCACACACCTCCACATATGTATAACACACTGCAAAATATTTTTTGTGGCCCTAAATGGCGTTTTTTGGAAGACCACAACACACCCACAGCACGTAACCACTGAATCGCAGAGCTACAGAACTGCAGAAAATGCTATTAAAAAAAAATGTTTTTTTTTAGTATAGCACAGTAGAAGACAAATATATAGAAATTGTTTATTTCACACACCTCCACATATGTATAACACACTGCAAAATATTTTTTGTGGCCCTAAATGGCGTTTTTTGGAAGACCACAACACACCCACAGTACGTAACCGCTGAATCGCAGAGCTACAGAACTGCAGAAAATGCTATTAAAAAAATGTTTTTTTTTTAGTATAGCACAGTAGAAGACAAATATATAGAAATTGTTTATTTCACACACCTCCACATATGTATAACACACTGCAAAATATTTTTTTGGCCCTAAATGGCGTTTTTTGGAAGACCACAACACACCCACAGTACGTAACCGCTGAATCGCACACCTACAGAACTGCAGAAAATGCTATTAAAAAAATGTTTTTTTTTTAGTATAGCACAGTAGAAGACAAATATATAGAAATTGTTTATTTCACACACCTCCACATATGTATAACACACTGCAAAATAATTTTTGTGGCCCTAAATGGCGTCTTTTGGAAGACCACAACACACCCACAGCACGTAACCACTGAATCGCAGAGCTACAGAACTGCAGAAAATGCTATTCAAAAAAAATGTTTTTTTTTAGTATAGCACAGTAGAAGACAAATATATAGAAATTGTTTATTTCACACACCTCCACATATGTATAACACACTGCAAAATATTTTTTGTGGCCCTAAATGGCGTCTTTTGGATGACCACAACACACCCACAGTACGTAACCGCTGAATCGCAGAGCTACAGAACTGCAGAAAATGCTATTAAAAAAAATGTTTTTTTTTAGTATAGCACAGTAGAAGACAAATATATAGAAATTGTTTATTTCACACACCTCCACATATGTATAACACACTGCAAAATATTTTTTGTGGCCCTAAATGGCGTTTTTTGGAAGACCACAACACACCCACAGCACGTAACCGCTGAATCGCAGAGCTACAGAACTGCAGAAAATGCTATTAAAAAAAAATGTTTTTTTTAGTATAGCACAGTAGAAGACAAATATATAGAAATTGTTTATTTCACACACCTCCACATATGTATAACACACTGCAAAATATTTTTTGTGGCCCTAAATGGCGTTTTTTGGAAGACCACAACACACCCACAGTATGTAACCGCTGAATTGCAGAGCTACAGAACTGCAGAAAATGCTATTCAAAAAAAAGTTGTTTTTTTAGTAGAGCACAGTAGAAGACAAATATATAGAAATTGTTTATTTCACACACCTCCACATATGTATAACACACTGCAAAATATTTTTTTGGCCCTAAATGGCGTTTTTTGGAAGACCACAACACACCCACAGTACGTAACCGCTGAATCGCAGAGCTACAGAACTGCAGAAAATGCTATTAAAAAAAAAGTTTTTTTTTTAGTATAGCACAGTAGAAGACAAATATATAGAAATTGTTTATTTCACACACCTCCACATATGTATAACACACTGAAAAATATTTTTTGTGGCCCTAAATGGCATCTTTTGGAAGACCACAACACACCCACAGCACGTAACCACTGAATCGCACAGCTACAGAACTGCAGAAAATGCTATTAAAAAAAAATGGTTTTTTTTTTGTATAGCACAGTAGAAGACAAATATATAGAAATTGTTTATTTCACACACCTCCACATATGTATAACACACTGCAAAATATTTTTTGTGGCCCTAAATGGCATTTTTTGGAAGACCACAAAACACCCACAGTACGTAACCGCTGAATCGCAGAGCTACAGAACTGCAGAAAATGCTATTAAAAAAATGTTTTTTTTTTAGTATAGCACAGTAGAAGACAAATATATAGAAATTGTTTATTTCACACACCTCCACATATGTATAACACACTGCAAAATATTTTTTGTGGCCCTAAATGGCGTCTTTTGGAAGACCACAACACACCCACAGCACGTAACCACTGAATCGCAGAGCTACAGAACTGCAGAAAATGCTATTCAAAAAAAATTTTTTTTTTTAGTATAGCACAGTAGAAGACAAATATATAGAAATTGTTTATTTCACACACCTCCACATATGTATAACACACTGCAAAATATTTTTTGTGGCCCTAAATGACGTCTTTTGGAAGACCACAACACACCCACAGTACGTAACCGCTGAATCGCAGAGCTACAGAACTGCAGAAAATGCTATTAAAAAAAATGTTTTTTTTTAGTATAGCACAGTAGAAGACAAATATATAGAAATTGTTTATTTCACACACCTCCACATATGTATAACACACTGCAAAATATTTTTTGTGGCCCTAAATGGCGTTTTTTGGAAGACCACAACACACCCACAGCACGTAACCGCTGAATCGCAGAGCTACAGAACTGCAGAAAATGCTATTAAAAAAAAATGTTTTTTTTAGTATAGCACAGTAGAAGACAAATATATAGAAATTGTTTATTTCACACACCTCCACATATGTATAACACACTGCAAAATATTTTTTGTGGCCCTAAATGGCATTTTTTGGAATACCACAACACACCCACAGTACGTAACCGCTGAATCGCAGAGCTACAGAACTGCAGAAAATGCTATTAAAAAAATATGTTTTTTTTTTAGTATAGCACAGTAGAAGACAAATATATAGAAATTGTTTATTTCACACACCTCCACATATGTATAACACACTGCAAAATATTTTTTGTGGCCCTAAATGGCGTTTTTTGGAAGACCACAACACACCCACAGCACGTAACCACTGAATCGCAGAGCTACAGAACTGCAGAAAATGCTATTCAAAAAACATTTTTTTTTAGTATAGCACAGTAGAAGACAAATATATAGAAATTGTTTATTTCACACACGTCCACATATGTATAACACACTGCAAAATATTTTTTGTGGCCCTAAATGGCATTTTTTGGAAGACCACAACACACCCACAGTACGTAACCGCTGAATCGCAGAGCTACAGAACTGCAGAAAATGCTATTCAAAAAAAATGTTTTTTTTTAGTATAGCACAGTAGAAGACAAATATATAGAAATTGTTTATTTCACACACCTCCACATATGTATAACACACTGCAAAATAATTTTTGTGGCCCTAAATGGCGTTTTTTGGAAGACCACAACACACCCACAGTACGTAACCGCTGAATCGCAGAGCTACAGAACTGCAGAAAATGCTATTAAAAAAATGTTTTTTTTTAGTATAGCACAGTAGAAGACAAATATATAGAAATTGTTTATTTCACACACCTCCACATATGTATAACACACTGCAAAATATTTTTTGTGGCCCTAAATGGCATTTTTTGGAATACCACAACACACCCACAGTACGTAACCGCTGAATCGCAGAGCTACAGAACTGCAGAAAATGCTATTAAAAAAATATGTTTTTTTTTTAGTATAGCACAGTAGAAGACAAATATATAGAAATTGTTTATTTCACACACCTCCACATATGTATAACACACTGCAAAATATTTTTTGTGGCCCTAAATGGCGTTTTTTGGAAGACCACAACACACCCACAGCACGTAACCACTGAATCGCAGAGCTACAGAACTGCAGAAAATGCTATTCAAAAAACATTTTTTTTTAGTATAGCACAGTAGAAGACAAATATATAGAAATTGTTTATTTCACACACGTCCACATATGTATAACACACTGCAAAATATTTTTTGTGGCCCTAAATGGCATTTTTTGGAAGACCACAACACACCCACAGTACGTAACCGCTGAATCGCAGAGCTACAGAACTGCAGAAAATGCTATTCAAAAAAAATGTTTTTTTTTAGTATAGCACAGTAGAAGACAAATATATAGAAATTGTTTATTTCACACACCTCCACATATGTATAACACACTGCAAAATAATTTTTGTGGCCCTAAATGGCGTTTTTTGGAAGACCACAACACACCCACAGTACGTAACCGCTGAATCGCAGAGCTACAGAACTGCAGAAAATGCTATTAAAAAAATGTTTTTTTTTAGTATAGCACAGTAGAAGACAAATATATAGAAATTGTTTATTTCACACACCTCCACATATGTATAACACACTGCAAAATATTTTTTTGGCCCTAAATGGCGTTTTTTGGAAGACCACAACACACCCACAGTACGTAACCGCTGAATCGCAGAGCTACAGAACTGCAGAAAATGCTATTAAAAAAAAAAGTTTTTTTTTAGTATAGCACAGTAGAAGACAAATATATAGAAATTGTTTATTTCACACACCTCCACATATGTATAACACACTGAAAAATATTTTTTGTGGCCCTAAATGGCATCTTTTGGAAGACCACAACACACCCACAGCACGTAACCACTGAATCGCACAGCTACAGAACTGCAGAAAATGCTATTAAAAAAAAATGTTTTTTTTTTGTATAGCACAGTAGAAGACAAATATATAGAAATTGTTTATTTCACACACCTCCACATATGTATAACACACTGCAAAATATTTTTTGTGGCCCTAAATGGCATTTTTTGGAAGACCACAACACACCCACAGTACGTAACCGCTGAATCGCAGAGCTACATAACTGCAGAAAATGCTATTAAAAAAATGTTTTTTTTTTAGTATAGCACAGTAGAAGACAAATATATAGAAATTGTTTATTTCACACACCTCCACATATGTATAACACACTGCAAAATATTTTTGTGGCCCTAAATGGCGTTTTTTGGAAGACCACAACACACCCACAGCACGTAACCGCTGAATCGCAGAGCTACAGAACTGCAGAAAATGCTATTCAAAAAAAATGTTTTTTTTAGTATAGCACAGTAGAAGACAAATATATAGAAATTGTTTATTTCACACACCTCCACATATGTATAACACACTGCAAAATATTTTTTGTGGCCCTAAATGGCGTTTTTTGGAAGACCACAACACACCCACAGTACGTAACCGCTGAATCGCAGAGCTACAGAACTGCAGAAAATGCTATTAAAAAAATGTTTTTTTTTAGTATAGCACAGTAGAAGACAAATATATAGAAATTGTTTATTTCACACACCTCCACATATGTATAACACACTGCAAAATATTTTTTTGGCCCTAAATGGCGTTTTTTGGAAGACCACAACACACCCACAGTACGTAACCGCTGAATCGCAGAGCTACAGAACTGCAGAAAATGCTATTAAAAAAATGTTTTTTTTTAGTATAGCACAGTAGAAGACAAATATATAGAAATTGTTTATTTCACACACCTCCACATATGTATAACACACTGCAAAATATTTTTTGTGGCCCTAAATGGCGTCTTTTGGAAGACCACAACACACCCACAGCACGTAACCACTGAATCGCAGAGCTACAGAACTGCAGAAAATGCTATTCAAAAAAAATGTTTTTTTTTTTAGTATAGCACAGTAGAAGACAAATATATAGAAATTGTTTATTTCACACACCTCCACATATGTATAACACACTGCAAAATATTTTTTGTGGCCCTAAATGGCGTCTTTTGGAAGACCACAACACACCCACAGTACGTAACCGCTGAATCGCAGAGCTACAGAACTGTAGAAAATGCTATTAAAAAAAATGTTTTTTTTAGTATAGCACAGTAGAAGACAAATATATAGAAATTGTTTATTTCACACACCTCCACATATGTATAACACACTGCAAAATATTTTTGTGGCCCTAAATGGCGTTTTTTGGAAGACCACAACACACCCACAGCACGTAACCGCTGAATCGCAGAGCTACAGAACTGCAGAAAATGCTATTCAAAAAAAATGTTTTTTTTAGTATAGCACAGTAGAAGACAAATATATAGAAATTGTTTATTTCACACACCTCCACATATGTATAACACACTGCAAAATATTTTTTGTGGCCCTAAATGGCATTTTTTGGAAGACCACAACACACCCACAGTACGTAACCGCTGAATCGCAGAGCTACAGAACTGCAGAAAATGCTATTAAAAAAATGTTTTTTTTTAGTATAGCACAGTAGAAGACAAATATATAGAAATTGTTTATTTCACACACCTCCACATATGTATAACACACTGCAAAATATTTTTTTGGCCCTAAATGGCGTTTTTTGGAAGACCACAACACACCCACAGTACGTAACCGCTGAATCGCAGAGCTACAGAACTGCAGAAAATGCTATTAAAAAAATGTTTTTTTTTTAGTATAGCACAGTAGAAGACAAATATATAGAAATTGTTTATTTCACACACCTCCACATATGTATAACACACTGCAAAATATTTTTTGTGGCCCTAAATGGTGTCTTTTGGAAGACCACAACACACCCACAGCACGTAACCACTGAATCGCAGAGCTACAGAACTGCAGAAAATGCTATTCAAAAAAAATGTTTTTTTTTTTAGTATAGCACAGTAGAAGACAAATATATAGAAATTGTTTATTTCACGCACCTCCACATATGTATAACACACTGCAAAATATTTTTTGTGGCCCTAAATGGCGTCTTTTGGAAGACCACAACACACCCACAGTACGTAACCGCTGAATCGCAGAGCTACAGAACTGCAGAAAATGCTATTAAAAAAAATGTTTTTTTTTAGTATAGCACAGTAGATGACAAATATATAGAAATTGTTTATTTCACACACCTCCACATATGTATAACACACTGCAAAATATTTTTTGTGGCCCTAAATGGCGTTTTTTGGAAGACCACAACACACCCACAGCACGTAACCGCTGAATCGCAGAGCTACAGAACTGCAGAAAATGCTATTAAAAAAAAATGTTTTTTTTTAGTATAGCACAGTAGAAGACAAATATATAGAAATTGTTTATTTCACACACCTCCACATATGTATAACACACTGCAAAATATTTTTTGTGGCCCTAAATGGCATTTTTTGGAAGACCACAACACACCCACAGTACGTAACCGCTGAATCGCAGAGCTACAGAACTGCAGAAAATGCTATTAAAAAAATATGTTTTTTTTTTAGTATAGCACAGTAGAAGACAAATATATAGAAATTGTTTATTTCACACACCTCCACATATGTATAACACACTGCAAAATATTTTTTGTGGCCCTAAATGGCGTTTTTTGGAAGACCACAACACACCCACAGTACAAAAACCGCTGAATCGCAGAGCTACAGAACTGCAGAAAATGCTATTAAAAAAATGTTTTTTTTTTAGTATAGCACAGTAGAAGACAAATATATAGAAATTGTTTATTTCACACACCTCCACATATGTATAACACACTGCAAAATATTTTTTGTGGCCCTAAATGGCGTCTTTTGGAAGACCACAACACACCCACAGCACGTAACCACTGAATCGCAGAGCTACAGAACTGCAGAAAATGCTATTCAAAAAAAATGTTTTTTTTTTTAGTATAGCACAGTAGAAGACAAATATATAGAAATTGTTTATTTCACACACCTCCACATATGTATAACACACTGCAAAATATTTTTTGTGGCCCTAAATGGCGTCTTTTGGAAGACCACAACACACCCACAGTACGTAACCGCTGAATCGCAGAGCTACAGAACTGTAGAAAATGCTATTAAAAAAAATGTTTTTTTTAGTATAGCACAGTAGAAGACAAATATATAGAAATTGTTTATTTCACACACCTCCACATATGTATAACACACTGCAAAATATTTTTGTGGCCCTAAATGGCGTTTTTTGGAAGACCACAACACACCCACAGCACGTAACCGCTGAATCGCAGAGCTACAGAACTGCAGAAAATGCTATTCAAAAAAAATGTTTTTTTTAGTATAGCACAGTAGAAGACAAATATATAGAAATTGTTTATTTCACACACCTCCACATATGTATAACACACTGCAAAATATTTTTTGTGGCCCTAAATGGCATTTTTTGGAAGACCACAACACACCCACAGTATGTAACCGCTGAATCGCAGAGCTACAGAACTGCAGAAAATGCTATTAAAAAAATATGTTTTTTTTTTAGTATAGCACAGTAGAAGACAAATATATAGAAATTGTTTATTTCACACACCTCCACATATGTATAACACACTGCAAAATATTTTTTGTGGCCCTAAATGGCGTTTTTTGGAAGACCACAACACACCCACAGCACGTAACCACTGAATCGCAGAGCTACAGAACTGCAGAAAATGCTATTCAAAAAACATTTTTTTTTAGTATAGCACAGTAGAAGACAAATATATAGAAATTGTTTATTTCACACACATCCACATATGTATAACACACTGCAAAATATTTTTTGTGGCCCTAAATGGCATTTTTTGGAAGACCACAACACACCCACAGTACGTAACCGCTGAATCGCAGAGCTACAGAACTGCAGAAAATGCTATTCAAAAAAAATGTTTTTTTTTAGTATAGCACAGTAGAAGACAAATATATAGAAATTGTTTATTTCACACACCTCCACATATGTATAACACACTGCAAAATATTTTTCGTGGCCCTAAATGGCGTTTTTTGGAAGACCACAACACACCCACAGTACGTAACCGCTGAATCGCAGAGCTACAGAACTGCAGAAAATGCTATTAAAAAAAATGTTTTTTTTTTAGTATAGCACAGTAGAAGACAAATATATAGAAATTGTTTATTTCACACACCTCCACATATGTATAACACACTGCAAAATATTTTTTGTGGCCCTAAATGGCGTTTTTTGGAAGACCACAACACACCCACAGCACGTAACCACTGAATCGCAGAGCTACAGAACTGCAGAAAATGCTATTAAAAAAAATGTTTTTTTTTAGTATAGCACAGTAGAAGACAAATATATAGAAATTGTTTATTTCACACACCTCCACATATGTATAACACACTGCAAAATATTTTTTGTGGCCCTAAATGGCGTTTTTTGGAAGACCACAACACACCCACAGCACGTAACCACTGAATCGCAGAGCTACAGAACTGCAGAAAATGCTATTCAAAAAAAATGTTTTTTTTTAGTATAGCACAGTAGAAGACAAATATATAGAAATTGTTTATTTCACACACCTCCACATATGTATAACACACTGCAAAATATTTTTTGTGGCCCTAAATGGCATTTTTTGGAAGACCACAACACACCCACAGTACGTAACCGCTGAATCGCAGAGCTACAGAACTGCAGAAAATGCTATTAAAAAAAATGTTTTTTTTTTAGTATAGCACAGTAGAAGACAAATATATAGAAATTGTTTATTTCACACACCTCCACATATGTATAACACACTGCAAAATATTTTTTGTGGCCCTAAATGGCGTTTTTTGGAAGACCACAACACACCCACAGCACGTAACCACTGAATCACAGAGCTACAGAACTGCAGAAAATGCTATTCAAAAAAATGTTTTTTTTTTAGTAAAGCACAGTAGAAGACAAATATATGGAAATTGTTTATTTCACACACCTCCACATATGTATAACACACTGCAAAATATTTTTTGTGGCCCTAAATGGCGTTTTTTGGAAGACCACAACACACCCACAGTACGTAACCGCTGAATCGCAGAGCTACAGAACTGCAGAAAATGCTATTAAAAAAAAATGTTTTTTTTTTAGTATAGCACAGTAGAAGACAAATATATAGAAATTGTTTATTTCACACACCTCCACATATGTATAACACACTGCAAAATATTTTTTGTGGCCCTAAATGGCGTTTTTTGGAAGACCACAACACACCCACAGCACGTAACCACTGAATCACAGAGCTACAGAACTGCAGAAAATGCTATTCAAAAAATGTTTTTTTTTTAGTAAAGCACAGTAGAAGACAAATATATGGAAATTGTTTATTTCACACACCTCCACATATGTATAACACACTGCAAAATATTTTTTGTGGCCCTAAATGGCGTTTTTTGGAAGACCACAACACACCCACAGTACGTAACCGCTGAATCGCAGAGCTACAGAACTGCAGAAAATGCTATTAAAAAAAAATGTTTTTTTTAGTATAGCACAGTAGAAGACAAATATATAGAAATTGTTTATTTCACACACCTCCACATATGTATAACACACTGCAAAATATTTTTTGTGGCCCTAAATGGCGTTTTTTGGAAGACCACAACACACCCACAGCACGTAACCACTGAATCGCAGAGCTACAGAACTGCAGAAAATGCTATTCAAAAAAAATGTTTTTTTTTAGTATAGCACAGTAGAAGACAAATATATAGAAATTGTTTATTTCACACACCTCCACATATGTATAACACACTGCAAAATATTTTTTGTGGCCCTAAATGGCATTTTTTGGAAGACCACAACACACCCACAGTACGTAACCGCTGAATCGCAGAGCTACAGAACTGCAGAAAATGCTATTAAAAAAAATGTTTTTTTTTAGTATAGCACAGTAGAAGACAAATATATAGAAATTGTTTATTTCACACACCTCCACATATGTATAACACACTGCAAAATATTTTTTGTGGCCCTAAATGGCGTTTTTTGGAAGACCACAACACACCCACAGCACGTAACCACTGAATCACAGAGCTACAGAACTGCAGAAAATGCTATTCAAAAAAATGTTTTTTTTTTAGTAAAGCACAGTAGAAGACAAATATATGGAAATTGTTTATTTCACACACCTCCACATATGTATAACACACTGCAAATTATTTTTTGTGGCCCTAAATGGCGTTTTTTGGAAGACCACAACACACCCACAGTACGTAACCGCTGAATCGCAGAGCTACAGAACTGCAGAAAATGCTATTAAAAAAAAATGTTTTTTTTTTAGTATAGCACAGTAGAAGACAAATATATAGAAATTGTTTATTTCACACACCTCCACATATGTATAACACACTGCAAAATATTTTTTGTGGCCCTAAATGGCGTTTTTTGGAAGACCACAACACACCCACAGCACGTAACCGCTGAATCGCAGAGCTACAGAACTGCAGAAAATGCTATTAAAAAAAAATGTTTTTTTTTTTAGTATAGCACAGTAGAAGACAAATATATAGAAATTGTTTATTTCACACACCTCCACATATGTATAACACACTGCAAAATATTTTTTGTGGCCCTAAATGGCGTTTTTTGGAAGACCACAACACACCCACAGCACGTAACCACTGAATCGCAGAGCTACAGAACTGCAGAAAATGCTATTCAAAAAAAATGTTTTTTTTTAGTATAGCACAGTAGAAGACAAATATATAGAAATTGTTTATTTCACACACCTCCACATATGTATAACACACTGCAAAATATTTTTTGTGGCCCTAAATGGCATTTTTTGGAAGACCACAACACACCCACAGTACGTAACCGCTGAATCGCAGAGCTACAGAACTGCAGAAAATGCTATTAAAAAAAATGTTTTTTTTTTAGTATAGCACAGTAGAAGACAAATATATAGAAATTGTTTATTTCACACACCTCCACATATGTATAACACACTGCAAAATATTTTTTGTGGCCCTAAATGGCGTTTTTTGGAAGACCACAACACACCCACAGCACGTAACCACTGAATCACAGAGCTACAGAACTGCAGAAAATGCTATTCAAAAAAATGTTTTTTTTTTAGTAAAGCACAGTAGAAGACAAATATATGGAAATTGTTTATTTCACACACCTCCACATATGTATAACACACTGCAAAATATTTTTTGTGGCCCTAAATGGCGTTTTTTGGAAGACCACAACACACCCACAGTACGTAACCGCTGAATCGCAGAGCTACAGAACTGCAGAAAATGCTATTAAAAAAAAATGTTTTTTTTTTAGTATAGCACAGTAGAAGACAAATATATAGAAATTGTTTATTTCACACACCTCCACATATGTATAACACACTGCAAAATATTTTTTGTGGCCCTAAATGGCGTTTTTTGGAAGACCACAACACACCCACAGCACGTAACCACTGAATCACAGAGCTACAGAACTGCAGAAAATGCTATTCAAAAAAATGTTTTTTTTTTAGTAAAGCACAGTAGAAGACAAATATATGGAAATTGTTTATTTCACACACCTCCACATATGTATAACACACTGCAAAATATTTTTTGTGGCCCTAAATGGCGTTTTTTGGAAGACCACAACACACCCACAGTACGTAACCGCTGAATCGCAGAGCTACAGAACTGCAGAAAATGCTATTAAAAAAAAATGTTTTTTTTTTAGTATAGCACAGTAGAAGACAAATATATAGAAATTGTTTATTTCACACACCTCCACATATGTATAACACACTGCAAAATATTTTTTGTGGCCCTAAATGGCATTTTTTGGAAGACCACAACACACCCACAGCACGTAACCACTGAATCACAGAGCTACAGAACTGCAGAAAATGCTATTCAAAAAATGTTTTTTTTTTAGTAAAGCACAGTAGAAGACAAATATATGGAAATTGTTTATTTCACACACCTCCACATATGTATAACACACTGCAAAATATTTTTTGTGGCCCTAAATGGCGTTTTTTGGAAGACCACAACACACCCACAGTACGTAACCGCTGAATCGCAGAGCTACAGAACTGCAGAAAATGCTATTAAAAAAAAAAGTTTTTTTTTAGTATAGCACAGTAGAAGACAAATATATAGAAATTGTTTATTTCACACACCTCCACATATGTATAACACACTGCAAAATATTTTTTGTGGCCCTAAATGGCGTTTTTTGGAAGACCACAACACACCCACAGCACGTAACCGCTGAATCGCAGAGCTACAGAACTGCAGAAAATGCTATTAAAAAAAAATGTTTTTTTTTTAGTATAGCACAGTAGAAGACAAATATATAGAAATTGTTTATTTCACACACCTCCACATATGTATAACACACTGCAAAATATTTTTTGTGGCCCTAAATGGCGTTTTTTGGAAGACCACAACACACCCACAGCACGTAACCACTGAATCGCAGAGCTACAGAACTGCAGAAAATGCTATTCAAAAAAAATGTTTTTTTTTAGTATAGCACAGTAGAAGACAAATATATAGAAATTGTTTATTTCACACACCTCCACATATGTATAACACACTGCAAAATATTTTTTGTGGCCCTAAATGGCATTTTTTGGAAGACCACAACACACCCACAGTACGTAACCGCTGAATCGCAGAGCTACAGAACTGCAGAAAATGCTATTAAAAAAAATGTTTTTTTTTTAGTATAGCACAGTAGAAGACAAATATATAGAAATTGTTTATTTCACACACCTCCACATATGTATAACACACTGAAAAATATTTTTTGTGGCCCTAAATGGCGTTTTTTGGAAGACCACAACACACCCACAGCACGTAACCACTGAATCACAGAGCTACAGAACTGCAGAAAATGCTATTCAAAAAAATGTTTTTTTTTAGTAAAGCACAGTAGAAGACAAATATATGGAAATTGTTTATTTCACACACCTCCACATATGTATAACACACTGCAAAATATTTTTTGTGGCCCTAAATGGCGTTTTTTGGAAGACCACAACACACCCACAGTACGTAACCGCTGAATCGCAGAGCTACAGAACTGCAGAAAATGCTATTAAAAAAAATGTTTTTTTTTAGTATAGCACAGTAGAAGACAAATATATAGAAATTGTTTATTTCACACACCTCCACATATGTATAACACACTGCAAAATATTTTTTGTGGCCCTAAATGGCGTTTTTTGGAAGACCACAACACACCCACAGCACGTAACCGCTGAATCGCAGAGCTACAGAACTGCAGAAAATGCTATTAAAAAAAAATGTTTTTTTTTTTAGTATAGCACAGTAGAAGACAAATATATAGAAATTGTTTATTTCACACACCTCCACATATGTATAACACACTGCAAAATATTTTTTGTGGCCCTAAATGGCGTTTTTTGGAAGACCACAACACACCCACAGCACGTAACCACTGAATCACAGAGCTACAGAACTGCAGAAAATGCTATTCAAAAAAATGTTTTTTTTTAGTAAAGCACAGTAGAAGACAAATATATGGAAATTGTTTATTTCACACACCTCCACATATGTATAACACACTGCAAAATATTTTTTGTGGCCCTAAATGGCGTTTTTTGGAAGACCACAACACACCCACAGTACGTAACCGCTGAATCGCAGAGCTACAGAACTGCAGAAAATGCTATTAAAAAAAAAAGTTTTTTTTTAGTATAGCACAGTAGAAGACAAATATATAGAAATTGTTTATTTCACACACCTCCACATATGTATAACACACTGCAAAATATTTTTTGTGGCCCTAAATGGCGTTTTTTGGAAGACCACAACACACCCACAGCACGTAACCGCTGAATCGCAGAGCTACAGAACTGCAGAAAATGCTATTAAAAAAAAATGTTTTTTTTTTAGTATAGCACAGTAGAAGACAAATATATAGAAATTGTTTATTTCACACACCTCCACATATGTATAACACACTGCAAAATATTTTTTGTGGCCCTAAATGGCGTTTTTTGGAAGACCACAACACACCCACAGCACGTAACCACTGAATCGCAGAGCTACAGAACTGCAGAAAATGCTATTCAAAAAAAATGTTTTTTTTTAGTATAGCACAGTAGAAGACAAATATATAGAAATTGTTTATTTCACACACCTCCACATATGTATAACACACTGCAAAATATTTTTTGTGGCCCTAAATGGCATTTTTTGGAAGACCACAACACACCCACAGTACGTAACCGCTGAATTGCAGAGCTACAGAACTGCAGAAAATGCTATTAAAAAAATGTTTTTTTTTTAGTATAGCACAGTAGAAGACAAATATATAGAAATTGTTTATTTCACACACCTCCACATATGTATAACACACTGCAAAATATTTTTTGTGGCCCTAAATGGCATTTTTTGGAAGACCACAACACACCCACAGTACGTAAGCGCTGAATCGCAGAGCTACAGAACTGCAGAAAATGCTATTAAAAAAAATGTTTTTTTTTAGTATAGCACAGTAGAAGACAAATATATAGAAATTGTTTATTTCACACACCTCCACATATGTATAACACACTGCAAAATATTTTTTGTGGCCCTAAATGGCGTTTTTTGGAAGACCACAACACACCCACAGCACGTAACCACTGAATCGCAGAGCTACAGAACTGCAGAAAATGCTATTCAAAAAACATTTTTTTTAGTATAGCACAGTAGAAGACAAATATATAGAAATTGTTTATTTCACACACGTCCACATATGTATAACACACTGCAAAATATTTTTTGTGGCCCTAAATGGCATTTTTTGGAAGACCACAACACACCCACAGTACGTAACCGCTGAATCGCAGAGCTACAGAACTGCAGAAAATGCTATTCAAAAAAAATGTTTTTTTTTAGTATAGCACAGTAGAAGACAAATATATAGAAATTGTTTATTTCACACACCTCCACATATGTATAACACACTGCAAAATATTTTTTGTGGCCCTAAATGGCGTTTTTTGGAAGACCACAACACACCCACAGCACGTAACCACTGAATCGCAGAGCTACAGAACTGCAGAAAATGCTATTCAAAAAACATTTTTTTTTAGTATAGCACAGTAGAAGACAAATATATAGAAATTGTTTATTTCACACACGTCCACATATGTATAACACACTGCAAAATATTTTTTGTGGCCCTAAATGGCATTTTTTGGAAGACCACAACACACCCACAGTACGTAACCGCTGAATCGCAGAGCTACAGAACTGCAGAAAATGCTATTCAAAAAAAATGGTTTTTTTTAGTATAGCACAGTAGAAGACAAATATATAGAAATTGTTTATTTCACACACCTCCACATATGTATAACACACTGCAAAATATTTTTCGTGGCCCTAAATGGCGTTTTTTGGAAGACCACAACACACCCACAGTACGTAACCGCTGAATCGCAGAGCTACAGAACTGCAGAAAATGCTATTAAAAAAAATGTTTTTTTTTTAGTATAGCACAGTAGAAGACAAATATATAGAAATTGTTTATTTCACACACCTCCACATATGTATAACACACTGCAAAATATTTTTTGTGGCCCTAAATGGCGTTTTTTGGAAGACCACAACACACCCACAGCACGTAACCACTGAATCACAGAGCTACAGAACTGCAGAAAATGCTATTAAAAAAAATGTTTTTTTTTTTAGTAAAGCACAGTAGAAGACAAATATATGGAAATTGTTTATTTCACACACCTCCACATATGTATAACACACTGCAAAATATTTTTTGTGGCCCTAAATGGCGTTTTTTGGAAGACCACAACACACCCACAGTACGTAACCGCTGAATCGCACAGCTACAGAACTGCAGAAAATGCTATTCAAAAAAAATGTTGTTTTTTTAGTATAGCACAGTAGAAGACAAATATATAGAAATTGTTTATTTCACACACCTCCACATATGTATAACACACTGCAAAATATTTTTTGTGGCCCTAAATGGCGTTTTTTGGAAGACCACAACACACCCACAGTACGTAACCGCTGAATTGCAGAGCTACAGAACTGCAGAAAATGCTATTAAAAAAATGTTTTTTTTTTAGTATAGCACAGTAGAAGACAAATATATAGAAATTGTTTATTTCACACACCTCCACATATGTATAACACACTGCAAAATATTTTTTGTGGCCCTAAATGGCGTTTTTGGAAGACCACAACACACCCACAGTACGTAACCGCTGAATTGCAGAACTACAGAACTGCAGAAAATGCTATTCAAAAAAAGTTGTTTTTTTAGTAGAGCACAGTAGAAGACAAATATATAGAAATTGTTTATTTCACACACCTCCACATATGTATAACACACTGCAAAATATTTTTTGTGGCCCTAAATGGCGTTTTTTGGAAGACCACAACACACCCACAGCACGTAACCACTGAATCGCAGAGCTACAGAACTGCAGAAAATGCTATTAAAAAAAAAATGTTTTTTTTAGTATAGCACAGTAGAAGACAAATATATAGAAATTGTTTATTTCACACACCTCCACATATGTATAACACACTGCAAAATATTTTTTGTGGCCCTAAATGGCGTTTTTTGGAAGACCACAACACACCCACAGTACGTAACCGCTGAATCGCAGAGCTACAGAACTGCAGAAAATGCTATTAAAAAAAAATGTTTTTTTTAGTATAGCACAGTAGAAGACAAATATATAGAAATTGTTTATTTCACACACCTCCACATATGTATAACACACTGCAAAATATTTTTTGTGGCCCTAAATGGCGTTTTTTGGAAGACCACAACACACCCACAGCACGTAACCACTGAATCGCAGAGCTACAGAACTGCAGAAAATGCTATTAAAAAAAAATGTTTTTTTTTAGTATAGCACAGTAGAAGACAAATATATAGAAATTGTTTATTTCACACACCTCCACATATGTATAACACACTGCAAAATATTTTTTGTGGCCCTAAATGGCATTTTTTGGAAGACCACAACACACCCACAGTACGTAACCGCTGAATCGCAGAGCTACAGAACTGCAGAAAATGCTATTAAAAAAAATGTTTTTTTTTAGTATAGCACAGTAGAAGACAAATATATAGAAATTGTTTATTTCACACACCTCCACATATGTATAACACACTGCAAAATATTTTTTGTGGCCCTAAATGGCATTTTTTGGAAGACCACAACACACCCACAGTACGTAACCGCTGAATCGCAGAGCTACAGAACTGCAGAAAATGCTATTAAAAAAATATGTTTTTTTTAGTATAGCACAGTAGAAGACAAATATATAGAAATTGTTTATTTCACACACCTCCACATATGTATAACACACTGCAAAATATTTTTTGTGGCCCTAAATGGCATTTTTTGGAAGACCACAACACACCCACAGTACGTAACCGCTGAATCGCAGAGCTACAGAACTGCAGAAAATGCTATTCAAAAAAAATGTTTTTTTTAGTATAGCACAGTAGAAGACAAATATATAGAAATTGTTTATTTCACACACCTCCACATATGTATAACACACTGCAAAATATTTTTTGTGGCCCTAAATGGCGTTTTTTGGAAGACCACAACACACCCACAGTACGTAACCGCTGAATCGCAGAGCTACAGAACTGCAGAAAATGCTATTAAAAATTTTTTTTTTTTTTTAGTATAGCACAGTAGAAGACAAATATATAGAAATTGTTTATTTCACACACCTCCACATATGTATAACACACTGCAAAATATTTTTTGTGGCCCTAAATGGCGTTTTTTGGAAGACCACAACACACCCACAGCACGTAACCACTGAATCACAGAGCTACAGAACTGCAGAAAATGCTATTAAAAAAAATGTTTTTTTTTTTAGTATAGCACAGTAGAAGACAAATATATGGAAATTGTTTATTTCACACACCTCCACATATGTATAACACACTGCAAAATATTTTTTGTGGCCCTAAATGGCGTTTTTTGGAAGACCACAACACACCCACAGTACGTAACCGCTGAATTGCAGAGCTACAGAACTGCAGAAAATGCTATTAAAAAAATGTTTTTTTTTTAGTATAGCACAGTAGAAGACAAATATATAGAAATTGTTTATTTCACACACCTCCACATATGTATAACACACTGCAAAATATTTTTTGTGGCCCTAAATGGCGTTTTTGGAAGACCACAACACACCCACAGTACGTAACCGCTGAATTGCAGAACTACAGAACTGCAGAAAATGCTATTCAAAAAAAGTTGTTTTTTTAGTAGAGCACAGTAGAAGACAAATATATAGAAATTGTTTATTTCACACACCTCCACATATGTATAACACACTGCAAAATATTTTTTGTGGCCCTAAATGGCGTTTTTTGGAAGACCACAACACACCCACAGCACGTAACCACTGAATCGCAGAGCTACAGAACTGCAGAAAATGCTATTCAAAAAAAAATGTTTTTTTTAGTATAGCACAGTAGAAGACAAATATATAGAAATTGTTTATTTCACACACCTCCACATATGTATAACACACTGCAAAATATTTTTTGTGGCCCTAAATGGCGTTTTTTGGAAGACCACAACACACCCACAGTACGTAACCGCTGAATCGCAGAGCTACAGAACTGCAGAAAATGCTATTAAAAAAAAATGTTTTTTTTAGTATAGCACAGTAGAAGACAAATATATAGAAATTGTTTATTTCACACACCTCCACATATGTATAACACACTGCAAAATATTTTTTGTGGCCCTAAATGGCGTTTTTTGGAAGACCACAACACACCCACAGCACGTAACCACTGAATCGCAGAGCTACAGAACTGCAGAAAATGCTATTAAAAAAAAATGTTTTTTTTAGTATAGCACAGTAGAAGACAAATATATAGAAATTGTTTATTTCACACACCTCCACATATGTATAACACACTGCAAAATATTTTTTGTGGCCCTAAATGGCGTTTTTTGGAAGACCACAACACACCCACAGCACGTAACCACTGAATCGCAGAGCTACAGAACTGCAGAAAATGCTATTAAAAAAAAATGTTTTTTTTTAGTATAGCACAGTAGAAGACAAATATATAGAAATTGTTTATTTCACACACCTCCACATATGTATAACACACTGCAAAATATTTTTTGTGGCCCTAAATGGCATTTTTTGGAAGACCACAACACACCCACAGTACGTAACCGCTGAATCGCAGAGCTACAGAACTGCAGAAAATGCTATTAAAAAAATGTTTTTTTTTAGTATAGCACAGTAGAAGACAAATATATAGAAATTGTTTATTTCACACACCTCCACATATGTATAACACACTGCAAAATATTTTTTGTGGCCCTAAATGGCATTTTTTGGAAGACCACAACACACCCACAGTACGTAACCGCTGAATCGCAGAGCTACAGAACTGCAGAAAATGCTATTAAAAAAATATGTTTTTTTTAGTATAGCACAGTAGAAGACAAATATATAGAAATTGTTTATTTCACACACCTCCACATATGTATAACACACTGCAAAATATTTTTTGTGGCCCTAAATGGCATTTTTTGGAAGACCACAACACACCCACAGTACGTAACCGCTGAATCGCAGAGCTACAGAACTGCAGAAAATGCTATTCAAAAAAAATGTTTTTTTTAGTATAGCACAGTAGAAGACAAATATATAGAAATTGTTTATTTCACACACCTCCACATATGTATAACACACTGCAAAATATTTTTTGTGGCCCTAAATGGCGTTTTTTGGAAGACCACAACACACCCACAGTACGTAACCGCTGAATCGCAGAGCTACAGAACTGCAGAAAATGCTATTAAAAAAAATGTTTTTTTTTTAGTATAGCACAGTAGAAGACAAATATATAGAAATTGTTTATTTCACACACCTCCACATATGTATAACACACTGCAAAATATTTTTTGTGGCCCTAAATGGCGTTTTTTGGAAGACCACAACACACCCACAGCACGTAACCACTGAATCACAGAGCTACAGAACTGCAGAAAATGCTATTCAAAAAAATGTTTTTTTTTTAGTAAAGCACAGTAGAAGACAAATATATGGAAATTGTTTATTTCACACACCTCCACATATGTATAACACACTGCAAAATATTTTTTGTGGCCCTAAATGGCGTTTTTTGGAAGACCACAACACACCCACAGTACGTAACCGCTGAATCGCAGAGCTACAGAACTGCAGAAAATGCTATTAAAAAAAATGTTTTTTTTTAGTATAGCACAGTAGAAGACAAATATATAGAAATTGTTTATTTCACACACCTCCACATATGTATAACACACTGCAAAATATTTTTTGTGGCCCTAAATGGCGTTTTTTGGAAGACCACAACACACCCACAGCACGTAACCGCTGAATCGCAGAGCTACAGAACTGCAGAAAATGCTATTAAAAAAAAATGTTTTTTTTTTAGTATAGCACAGTAGAAGACAAATATATAGAAATTGTTTATTTCACACACCTCCACATATGTATAACACACTGCAAAATATTTTTTGTGGCCCTAAATGGCGTTTTTTGGAAGACCACAACACACCCACAGCACGTAACCACTGAATCACAGAGCTACAGAACTGCAGAAAATGCTATTCAAAAAAATGTTTTTTTTTAGTAAAGCACAGTAGAAGACAAATATATGGAAATTGTTTATTTCACACACCTCCACATATGTATAACACACTGCAAAATATTTTTTGTGGCCCTAAATGGCGTTTTTTGGAAGACCACAACACACCCACAGTACGTAACCGCTGAATCGCAGAGCTACAGAACTGCAGAAAATGCTATTAAAAAAAAAAGTTTTTTTTTAGTATAGCACAGTAGAAGACAAATATATAGAAATTGTTTATTTCACACACCTCCACATATGTATAACACACTGCAAAATATTTTTTGTGGCCCTAAATGGCGTTTTTTGGAAGACCACAACACACCCACAGCACGTAACCGCTGAATCGCAGAGCTACAGAACTGCAGAAAATGCTATAAAAAAAAATGTTTTTTTTTTAGTATAGCACAGTAGAAGACAAATATATAGAAATTGTTTATTTCACACACCTCCACATATGTATAACACACTGCAAAATATTTTTTGTGGCCCTAAATGGCGTTTTTTGGAAGACCACAACACACCCACAGCACGTAACCACTGAATCGCAGAGCTACAGAACTGCAGAAAATGCTATTCAAAAAAAATGTTTTTTTTTAGTATAGCACAGTAGAAGACAAATATATAGAAATTGTTTATTTCACACACCTCCACATATGTATAACACACTGCAAAATATTTTTTGTGGCCCTAAATGGCATTTTTTGGAAGACCACAACACACCCACAGTACGTAACCGCTGAATTGCAGAGCTACAGAACTGCAGAAAATGCTATTAAAAAAATGTTTTTTTTTTAGTATAGCACAGTAGAAGACAAATATATAGAAATTGTTTATTTCACACACCTCCACATATGTATAACACACTGCAAAATATTTTTTGTGGCCCTAAATGGCATTTTTTGGAAGACCACAACACACCCACAGTACGTAAGCGCTGAATCGCAGAGCTACAGAACTGCAGAAAATGCTATTAAAAAAAATGTTTTTTTTTTAGTATAGCACAGTAGAAGACAAATATATAGAAATTGTTTATTTCACACACCTCCACATATGTATAACACACTGCAAAATATTTTTTGTGGCCCTAAATGGCGTTTTTTGGAAGACCACAACACACCCACAGCACGTAACCACTGAATCGCAGAGCTACAGAACTGCAGAAAATGCTATTCAAAAAACATTTTTTTTAGTATAGCACAGTAGAAGACAAATATATAGAAATTGTTTATTTCACACACGTCCACATATGTATAACACACTGCAAAATATTTTTTGTGGCCCTAAATGGCATTTTTTGGAAGACCACAACACACCCACAGTACGTAACCGCTGAATCGCAGAGCTACAGAACTGCAGAAAATGCTATTCAAAAAAAATGTTTTTTTTTTAGTATAGCACAGTAGAAGACAAATATATAGAAATTGTTTATTTCACACACCTCCACATATGTATAACACACTGCAAAATATTTTTTGTGGCCCTAAATGGCGTTTTTTGGAAGACCACAACACACCCACAGCACGTAACCACTGAATCGCAGAGCTACAGAACTGCAGAAAATGCTATTCAAAAAACATTTTTTTTTAGTATAGCACAGTAGAAGACAAATATATAGAAATTGTTTATTTCACACACGTCCACATATGTATAACACACTGCAAAATATTTTTTGTGGCCCTAAATGGCATTTTTTGGAAGACCACAACACACCCACAGTACGTAACCGCTGAATCGCAGAGCTACAGAACTGCAGAAAATGCTATTCAAAAAAAATGGTTTTTTTTAGTATAGCACAGTAGAAGACAAATATATAGAAATTGTTTATTTCACACACCTCCACATATGTATAACACACTGCAAAATATTTTTCGTGGCCCTAAATGGCGTTTTTTGGAAGACCACAACACACCCACAGTACGTAACCGCTGAATCGCAGAGCTACAGAACTGCAGAAAATGCTATTAAAAAAAATGTTTTTTTTTTAGTATAGCACAGTAGAAGACAAATATATAGAAATTGTTTATTTCACACACCTCCACATATGTATAACACACTGCAAAATATTTTTTGTGGCCCTAAATGGCGTTTTTTGGAAGACCACAACACACCCACAGCACGTAACCACTGAATCACAGAGCTACAGAACTGCAGAAAATGCTATTAAAAAAAATGTTTTTTTTTTTTAGTAAAGCACAGTAGAAGACAAATATATGGAAATTGTTTATTTCACACACCTCCACATATGTATAACACACTGCAAAATATTTTTTGTGGCCCTAAATGGCGTTTTTTGGAAGACCACAACACACCCACAGTACGTAACCGCTGAATCGCACAGCTACAGAACTGCAGAAAATGCTATTCAAAAAAAATGTTGTTTTTTTAGTATAGCACAGTAGAAGACAAATATATAGAAATTGTTTATTTCACACACCTCCACATATGTATAACACACTGCAAAATATTTTTTGTGGCCCTAAATGGCGTTTTTTGGAAGACCACAACACACCCACAGTACGTAACCGCTGAATTGCAGAGCTACAGAACTGCAGAAAATGCTATTAAAAAAATGTTTTTTTTTTAGTATAGCACAGTAGAAGACAAATATATAGAAATTGTTTATTTCACACACCTCCACATATGTATAACACACTGCAAAATATTTTTTGTGGCCCTAAATGGCGTTTTTGGAAGACCACAACACACCCACAGTACGTAACCGCTGAATTGCAGAACTACAGAACTGCAGAAAATGCTATTCAAAAAAAGTTGTTTTTTTAGTAGAGCACAGTAGAAGACAAATATATAGAAATTGTTTATTTCACACACCTCCACATATGTATAACACACTGCAAAATATTTTTTGTGGCCCTAAATGGCGTTTTTTGGAAGACCACAACACACCCACAGCACGTAACCACTGAATCGCAGAGCTACAGAACTGCAGAAAATGCTATTAAAAAAAAAATGTTTTTTTTAGTATAGCACAGTAGAAGACAAATATATAGAAATTGTTTATTTCACACACCTCCACATATGTATAACACACTGCAAAATATTTTTTGTGGCCCTAAATGGCGTTTTTTGGAAGACCACAACACACCCACAGTACGTAACCGCTGAATCGCAGAGCTACAGAACTGCAGAAAATGCTATTAAAAAAAAATGTTTTTTTTAGTATAGCACAGTAGAAGACAAATATATAGAAATTGTTTATTTCACACACCTCCACATATGTATAACACACTGCAAAATATTTTTTGTGGCCCTAAATGGCGTTTTTTGGAAGACCACAACACACCCACAGCACGTAACCACTGAATCGCAGAGCTACAGAACTGCAGAAAATGCTATTAAAAAAAAATGTTTTTTTTTAGTATAGCACAGTAGAAGACAAATATATAGAAATTGTTTATTTCACACACCTCCACATATGTATAACACACTGCAAAATATTTTTTGTGGCCCTAAATGGCATTTTTTGGAAGACCACAACACACCCACAGTACGTAACCGCTGAATCGCAGAGCTACAGAACTGCAGAAAATGCTATTAAAAAAAATGTTTTTTTTTAGTATAGCACAGTAGAAGACAAATATATAGAAATTGTTTATTTCACACACCTCCACATATGTATAACACACTGCAAAATATTTTTTGTGGCCCTAAATGGCATTTTTTGGAAGACCACAACACACCCACAGTACGTAACCGCTGAATCGCAGAGCTACAGAACTGCAGAAAATGCTATTAAAAAAATATGTTTTTTTTAGTATAGCACAGTAGAAGACAAATATATAGAAATTGTTTATTTCACACACCTCCACATATGTATAACACACTGCAAAATATTTTTTGTGGCCCTAAATGGCATTTTTTGGAAGACCACAACACACCCACAGTACGTAACCGCTGAATCGCAGAGCTACAGAACTGCAGAAAATGCTATTCAAAAAAAATGTTTTTTTTAGTATAGCACAGTAGAAGACAAATATATAGAAATTGTTTATTTCACACACCTCCACATATGTATAACACACTGCAAAATATTTTTTGTGGCCCTAAATGGCGTTTTTTGGAAGACCACAACACACCCACAGTACGTAACCGCTGAATCGCAGAGCTACAGAACTGCAGAAAATGCTATTAAAAAATTTTTTTTTTTTTTAGTATAGCACAGTAGAAGACAAATATATAGAAATTGTTTATTTCACACACCTCCACATATGTATAACACACTGCAAAATATTTTTTGTGGCCCTAAATGGCGTTTTTTGGAAGACCACAACACACCCACAGCACGTAACCACTGAATCACAGAGCTACAGAACTGCAGAAAATGCTATTAAAAAAAATGTTGTTTTTTTTAGTATAGCACAGTAGAAGACAAATATATGGAAATTGTTTATTTCACACACCTCCACATATGTATAACACACTGCAAAATATTTTTTGTGGCCCTAAATGGCGTTTTTTGGAAGACCACAACACACCCACAGTACGTAACCGCTGAATTGCAGAGCTACAGAACTGCAGAAAATGCTATTAAAAAAATGTTTTTTTTTTAGTATAGCACAGTAGAAGACAAATATATAGAAATTGTTTATTTCACACACCTCCACATATGTATAACACACTGCAAAATATTTTTTGTGGCCCTAAATGGCGTTTTTGGAAGACCACAACACACCCACAGTACGTAACCGCTGAATTGCAGAACTACAGAACTGCAGAAAATGCTATTCAAAAAAAGTTGTTTTTTTAGTAGAGCACAGTAGAAGACAAATATATAGAAATTGTTTATTTCACACACCTCCACATATGTATAACACACTGCAAAATATTTTTTGTGGCCCTAAATGGCGTTTTTTGGAAGACCACAACACACCCACAGCACGTAACCACTGAATCGCAGAGCTACAGAACTGCAGAAAATGCTATTCAAAAAAAAATGTTTTTTTTAGTATAGCACAGTAGAAGACAAATATATAGAAATTGTTTATTTCACACACCTCCACATATGTATAACACACTGCAAAATATTTTTTGTGGCCCTAAATGGCGTTTTTTGGAAGACCACAACACACCCACAGTACGTAACCGCTGAATCGCAGAGCTACAGAACTGCAGAAAATGCTATTAAAAAAAAATGTTTTTTTTAGTATAGCACAGTAGAAGACAAATATATAGAAATTGTTTATTTCACACACCTCCACATATGTATAACACACTGCAAAATATTTTTTGTGGCCCTAAATGGCGTTTTTTGGAAGACCACAACACACCCACAGCACGTAACCACTGAATCGCAGAGCTACAGAACTGCAGAAAATGCTATTAAAAAAAAATGTTTTTTTTAGTATAGCACAGTAGAAGACAAATATATAGAAATTGTTTATTTCACACACCTCCACATATGTATAACACACTGCAAAATATTTTTTGTGGCCCTAAATGGCGTTTTTTGGAAGACCACAACACACCCACAGCACGTAACCACTGAATCGCAGAGCTACAGAACTGCAGAAAATGCTATTAAAAAAAAATGTTTTTTTTTAGTATAGCACAGTAGAAGACAAATATATATAAATTGTTTATTTCACACACCTCCACATATGTATAACACACTGCAAAATATTTTTTGTGGCCCTAAATGGCATTTTTTGGAAGACCACAACACACCCACAGTACGTAACCGCTGAATCGCAGAGCTACAGAACTGCAGAAAATGCTATTAAAAAAATGTTTTTTTTTAGTATAGCACAGTAGAAGACAAATATATAGAAATTGTTTATTTCACACACCTCCACATATGTATAACACACTGCAAAATATTTTTTGTGGCCCTAAATGGCATTTTTTGGAAGACCACAACACACCCACAGTACGTAACCGCTGAATCGCAGAGCTACAGAACTGCAGAAAATGCTATTCAAAAAAAATGTTTTTTTTAGTATAGCACAGTAGAAGACAAATATATAGAAATTGTTTATTTCACACACCTCCACATATGTATAACACACTGCAAAATATTTTTTGTGGCCCTAAATGGCGTTTTTTGGAAGACCACAACACACCCACAGTACGTAACCGCTGAATCGCAGAGCTACAGAACTGCAGAAAATGCTATTAAAAAAAATGTTTTTTTTTTAGTATAGCACAGTAGAAGACAAATATATAGAAATTGTTTATTTCACACACCTCCACATATGTATAACACACTGCAAAATATTTTTTGTGGCCCTAAATGGCGTTTTTTGGAAGACCACAACACACCCACAGCACGTAACCACTGAATCACAGAGCTACAGAACTGCAGAAAATGCTATTCAAAAAAATTTTGTTTTTTTTAGTATAGCACAGTAGAAGACAAATATATGGAAATTGTTTATTTCACACACCTCCACATATGTATAACACACTGCAAAATATTTTTTGTGGCCCTAAATGGCGTTTTTTGGAAGACCACAACACACCCTCAGTACGTAACCGCTGAATCGCACAGCTACAGAACTGCAGAAAATGCTATTCAAAAAAATGTTGTTTTTTTAGTATAGCACAGTAGAAGACAAATATATAGAAATTGTTTATTTCACACACCTCCACATATGTATAACACACTGCAAAATATTTTTTGTGGCCCTAAATGGCGTTTTTTGGAAGACCACAACACACCCACAGCACGTAACCACTGAATCACAGAGCTACAGAACTGCAGAAAATGCTATTCAAAAAAATGTTGTTTTTTTAGTATAGCACAGTAGAAGACAAATATATGGAAATTGTTTATTTCACACACCTCCACATATGTATAACACACTGCAAAATATTTTTTGTGGCCCTAAATGGCGTTTTTTGGAAGACCACAACACACCCACAGTACGTAACCGCTGAATCGCACAGCTACAGAACTGCAGAAAATGCTATTCAAAAAAATGTTGTTTTTTTTAGTATAGCACAGTAGAAGACAAATATATGGAAATTGTTTATTTCACACACCTCCACATATGTATAACACACTGCAAAATATTTTTTGTGGCCCTAAATGGCGTTTTTTGGAAGACCACAACACACCCACAGTACGTAACCGCTGAATTGCAGAGCTACAAAACTGCAGAAAATGCTATTCAAAAAAAAAGTTGTTTTTTTAGTATAGCACAGTAGAAGACAAATATATAGAAATTGTTTATTTCACACACCTCCACATATGTATAACACACTGCAAAATATTTTTTGTGGCCCTAAATGGCGTTTTTTGGAAGACCACAACACACCCACAGTACGTAACCGCTGAATCGCAGAGCTACAGAACTGCAGAAAATGCTATTAAAAAAATGTTTTTTTTTAGTATAGCACAGTAGAAGACAAATATATAGAAATTGTTTATTTCACACACCTCCACATATGTATAACACACTGCAAAACATTTTTTGTGGCCCTAAATGGCGTTTTTTGGAAGACCACAACACACCCACAGCACGTAACCACTGAATCACAGAGCTACAGAACTGCAGAAAATGCTATTCAAAAAAAATATTTTTTTTAGTATAGCACAGTAGAAGACAAATATATAGAAATTGTTTATTTCACACACCTCCACATATGTATAACACAATGCAAAATATTTTTTGTGGCCCTAAATGGCATTTTTTGGAAGACCACAACACACCCACAGTACGTAACCGCTGAATCGCAGAGCTACAGAACTGCAGAAAATGCTATTAAAAAAATGTTGTTTTTTTAGTATAGCACAGTAGAAGACAAATATATAGAAATTGTTTATTTCACACACCTCCACATATGTATAACACACTGCAAAATATTTTTTGTGGCCCTAAATGGCGTTTTTTGGAAGACCACAACACACCCACAGTACGTAACTGCTGAATCGCAGAGCTACAGAACTGCAGAAAATGCTATTAAAAAAATGTTTTTTTTTAGTATAGCACAGTAGAAGACAAATATATAGAAATTGTTTATTTCACACACCTCCACATATGTATAACACACTGCAAAATATTTTTTGTGGCCCTAAATGGCGTTTTTTGGAAGACCACAACACACCCACAGCACGTAACCACTGAATCGCAGAGCTACAGAACTGCAGAAAATGCTATTCAAAAAAAATGTTGTTTTTTTAGTATAGCACAGTAGAAGACAAATATATGGAAATTGTTTATTTCACACACCTCCACATATGTATAACACACTGCAAAATATTTTTTGTGGCCCTAAATGGCGTTTTTTGGAAGACCACAACACACCCACAGTACGTAACCACTGAATCGCAGAGCTACAGAACTGCAGAAAATGCTATTAAAAAAAAAATATTTTTTTTTAGTATAGCACAGTAGAAGACAAATATATAGAAATTGTTTATTTCACACACCTCCACATATGTATAACACAATGCAAAATATTTTTTGTGGCCCTAAATGGCATTTTTTGGAAGACCACAACACACCCACAGTACGTAACCGCTGAATCGCAGAGCTACAGAACTGCAGAAAATGCTATTAAAAAAATGTTTTTTTTTTAGTATAGTACAGTAGAAGACAAATATATAGAAATTGTTTATTTCACACACCTCCACATATGTATAACACACTGCAAAATATTTTTTGTGGCCCTAAATGGCGTTTTTTGGAAGACCACAACACACCCACAGCACGTAACCACTGAATCGCAGAGCTACAGAACTGCAGAAAATGCTATAAAAAAAAAATGTTGTTTTTTTAGTATAGCACAGTAGAAGACAAATATATGGAAATTGTTTATTTCACACACCTCCACATATGTATAACACACTGCAAAATATTTTTTGTGGCCCTAAATGGCGTTTTTTGGAAGACCACAACACACCCACAGTACGTAACCGCTGAATTGCAGAGCTACAGAACTGCAGAAAATGCTATTAATTTTTTTTTTTTTTTTTTTTTTAGTATAGCACAGTAGAAGACAAATATATAGAAATTGTTTATTTCACACACCTCCACATATGTATAACACACTGCAAACTATTTTTTGTGGCCCTAAATGGCGTTTTTTGGAAGACCACAACACACCCACAGCACGTAACCACTGAATCGCAGAGCTACAGAACTGCAGAAAATGCTATTCAAAAAAAATTTTGTTTTTTTAGTATAGCACAGTAGAAGACAAATATATGGAAATTGTTTATTTCACACACCTCCACATATGTATAACACACTGCAAAATATTTTTTGTGGCCCTAAATGGCGTTTTTTGGAAGACCACAACACACCCACAGTACGTAACCACTGAATCGCAGAGCTACAGAACTGCAGAAAATGCTATTAAAAAAAAAATTTTTTTTTTTAGTATAGCACAGTAGAAGACAAATATATAGAAATTGTTTATTTCACACACCTCCACATATGTATAACACAATGCAAAATATTTTTTGTGGCCCTAAATGGCATTTTTTGGAAGACCACAACACACCCACAGTACGTAACCGCTGAATCGCAGAGCTACAGAACTGCAGAAAATGCTATTAAAAAAATGTTTTTTTTTAGTATAGTACAGTAGAAGACAAATATATAGAAATTGTTTATTTCACACACCTCCACATATGTATAACACACTGCAAAATATTTTTTGTGGCCCTAAATGGCGTTTTTTGGAAGACCACAACACACCCACAGCACGTAACCACTGAATCGCAGAGCTACAGAACTGCAGAAAATGCTATTTAAAAAAAAATGTTGTTTTTTTAGTATAGCACAGTAGAAGACAAATATATGGAAATTGTTTATTTCACACACCTCCACATATGTATAACACACTGCAAAATATTTTTTGTGGCCCTAAATGGCGTTTTTTGGAAGACCACAACACGCCCACAGTACGTAACCGCTGAATCGCACAGCTACAGAACTGTAGAAAATGCTATTCAAAAAAAATGTTGTTTTTTTAGTATAGCACAGTAGAAGACAAATATATAGAAATTGTTTATTTCACACACCTCCACATATGTATAACACACTGCAAAATATTTTTTGTGGCCCTAAATGGCGTTTTTTGGAAGACCACAACACACCCACAGCACGTAACCACTGAATCACAGAGCTACAGAACTGCAGAAAATGCTATTAAAAAAAAAATGTTTTTTTTTTAGTATAGCACAGTAGAAGACAAATATATAGAAATTGTTTATTTCACACACCTCCACATATGTATAACACACTGCAAAATATTTTTTGTGGCCCTAAATGGCGTTTTTGGAAGACCACAACACACCCACAGTACGTAACCGCTGAATTGCAGAGCTACAGAACTGCAGAAAATGCTATTCAAAAAAAAAAGTTGTTTTTTTAGTAGAGCACAGTAGAAGACAAATATATAGAAATTGTTTATTTCACACACCTCCACATATGTATAACACACTGCAAAATATTTTTTGTGGCCCTAAATGGCGTTTTTTGGAAGACCACAACACACCCACAGCACGTAACCACTGAATCACAGAGCTACAGAACTGCAGAAAATGCTATTCCAAAAAATGTTGTTTTTTTAGTATAGCACAGTAGAAGACAAATATATAGAAATTGTTTATTTCACACACCTCCACATATGTATAATACACTGCAAAATATTTTTTGTGGCCCTAAATGGCGTTTTTTGGAAGACCACAACACACCCACAGTACGTAACCGCTGAATTGCAGAGCTACAAAACTGCAGAAAATGCTATTCAAAAAAAAAAGTTGTTTTTTTAGTATAGCACAGTAGAAGACATATATATAGAAATTGTTTATTTCACACACCTCCACATATGTATAACACACTGCAAAATATTTTTTGTGGCCCTAAATGCCGTTTTTTGGAAGACCACAACACACCCACAGTACGTAACCGCTGAATTGCAGAGCTACAAAACTGCAGAAAATGCTATTCAAAAAAAAAGTTGTTTTTTTAGTATAGCACAGTAGAAGACAAAAATATAGAAATTGTTTATTTCACACACCTCCACATATGTATAACACACTGCAAAATATTTTTTGTGGCCCTAAATGGCGTTTTTTGGAAGACCACAACACACCCACAGCACGTAACCACTGAATCGCAGAGCTACAGAACTGCAGAAAATGCTATTCCAAAAAAATGTTTTTTTTTAGTATAGCACAGTAGAAGACAAATATATAGAAATTGTTTATTTCACACACCTCCACATATGTATAACACACTGCAAAATATTTTTTGTGGCCCTAAATGGCATTTTTTGGAAGACCACAACACACCTACAGTACGTAACCGCTGAATCGCAGAGCTACAGAACTGCAGAAAATGCTATTCAAAACAAATGTTTTTTTTTAGTATAGCACAGTAGAAGACAAATATATAGAAATTGTTTATTTCACACACCTCCACATATGTATAACACACTGCAAAATATTTTTTGTGGCCCTAAATGGCGTTTTTTGGAAGACCACAACACACCCACAGTACGTAACCGCTGAATCGCAGAGCTACAGAACTGCAGAAAATGCTATTAAAAAAAAATGTTTTTTTTTAGTATAGCACAGTAGAAGACAAATATATAGAAATTGTTTATTTCACACACCTCCACATATGTATAACACACTGCAAAATATTTTTTGTGGCCCTAAATGGCGTTTTTTGGAAGACCACAACACACCCACAGCACGTAACCACTGAATCGCAGAGCTACAGAACTGCAGAAAATGCTATTCAAAAAAATGTTGTTTTTTTAGTATAGCACAGTAGAAGACAAATATATGGAAATTGTTTATTTCACACACCTCCACATATGTATAACACACTGCAAAATATTTTTTGTGGCCATAAATGGCGTTTTTTGGAAGACCACAACACACCCACAGTACGTAACCGCTGAATCGCACAGCTACAGAACTGCAGAAAATGCTGTTCAAAAAAAATGTTTTTTTTTAGTATAGCACAGTAGAAGACAAATATATAGAAATTGTTTATTTCACACACCTCCACATATGTATAACACACTGCAAAATATTTTTTGTGGCCCTAAATGGCGTTTTTGGAAGACCACAACACACCCACAGTACGTAACCGCTGAATTGCAGAGCTACAGAACTGCAGAAAATGCTATTAAAAAAAAAAGTTGTTTTTTTAGTAGAGCACAGTAGAAGACAAATATATAGAAATTGTTTATTTAACACACCTCCACATATGTATAACACACTGCAAAATATTTTTTTGGCCCTAAATGGCGTTTTTTGGAAGACCACAACACACCCACAGCACGTAACCACTGAATCGCAGAGCTACAGAACTGCAGAAAATGCTATTCAAAAAAAATGTTGTTTTTTTAGTATAGCACAGTAGAAGACAAATATATAGAAATTGTTTATTTCACACACCTCCACATATGTATAACACACTGCAAAATATTTTTTGTGGCCCTAAATGGCGTTTTTTGGAAGACCACAACACACCCACAGTACGTAACCGCTGAATTGCAGAGCTACAAAACTGCAGAAAATGCTATTCAAAAAAAAAGTTGTTTTTTTAGTATAGCACAGTAGAAGACAAATATATAGAAATTGTTTATTTCACACACCTCCACATATGTATAACACACTGCAAAATATTTTTTGTGGCCCTAAATGGCGTTTTTTGGAAGACCACAACACACCCACAGTACGTAACCGCTGAATCGCAGAGCTACAGAACTGCAGAAAATGCTATTAAAAAAATGTTTTTTTTTAGTATAGCACAGTAGAAGACAAATATATAGAAATTGTTTATTTCACACACCTCCACATATGTATAACACACTGCAAAACATTTTTTGTGGCCCTAAATGGCGTTTTTTGGAAGACCACAACACACCCACAGTACGTAACCGCTGAATCGCAGAGCTACAGAACTGCAGAAAATGCTATTAAAAAAATGTTGTTTTTTTAGTATAGCACAGTAGAAGACAAATATATAGAAATTGTTTATTTCACACACCTCCACATATGTATAACACACTGCAAAATATTTTTTGTGGCCCTAAATGGCGTTTTTTGGAAGACCACAACACACCCACAGTACGTAACCGCTGAATCGCAGAGCTACAGAACTGCAGAAAATGCTATTAAAAATTTTTTTTTTTTAGTATAGCACAGTAGAAGACAAATATATAGAAATTGTTTATTTCACACACCTCCACATATGTATAACACACTGCAAAATATTTTTTGTGGCCCTAAATGGCGTTTTTTGGAAGACCACAACACACCCACAGCACGTAACCACTGAATCGCAGAGCTACAGAACTGCAGAAAATGCTATTCAAAAAAAATGTTGTTTTTTTAGTATAGCACAGTAGAAGACAAATATATGGAAATTGTTTATTTCACACACCTCCACATATGTATAACACACTGCAAAATATTTTTTGTGGCCCTAAATGGCGTTTTTTGGAAGACCACAACACACCCACAGTACGTAACCACTGAATCGCAGAGCTACAGAACTGCAGAAAATGCTATTAAAAAAAATATATTTTTTTTTAGTATAGCACAGTAGAAGACAAATATATAGAAATTGTTTATTTCACACACCTCCACATATGTATAACACAATGCAAAATATTTTTTGTGGCCCTAAATGGCATTTTTTGGAAGACCACAACACACCCACAGTACGTAACCGCTGAATCGCAGAGCTACAGAACTGCAGAAAATGCTATTAAAAAAATGTTGTTTTTTTAGTATAGCACAGTAGAAGACAAATATATAGAAATTGTTTATTTCACACACCTCCACATATGTATAACACACTGCAAAATATTTTTTGTGGCCCCAAATGGCGTTTTTTGGAAGACCACAACACACCCACAGTACGTAACCGCTGAATCGCAGAGCTACAGAACTGCAGAAAATGCTATTCAAAAAAAATATTTTTTTTAGTATAGCACAGTAGAAGACAAATATATAGAAATTGTTTATTTCACACACCTCCACATATGTATAACACAATGCAAAATATTTTTTGTGGCCCTAAATGGCATTTTTTGGAAGACCACAACACACCCACAGTACGTAACCGCTGAATCGCAGAGCTACAGAACTGCAGAAAATGCTATTAAAAAAATTTTGTTTTTTTAGTATAGCACAGTAGAAGACAAATATATAGAAATTGTTTATTTCACACACCTCCACATATGTATAACACACTGCAAAATATTTTTTGTGACCCTAAATGGCGTTTTTTGGAAGACCACAACACACCCACAGTACGTAACTGCTGAATCGCAGAGCTACAGAACTGCAGAAAATGCTATTAAAAAAATGTTTTTTTTTAGTATAGCACAGTAGAAGACAAATATATAGAAATTGTTTATTTCACACACCTCCACATATGTATAACACACTGCAAAATATTTTTTGTGGCCCTAAATGGCGTTTTTTGGAAGACCACAACACACCCACAGCACGTAACCACTGAATCGCAGAGCTACAGAACTGCAGAAAATGCTATTCAAAAAAAATGTTGTTTTTTTAGTATAGCACAGTAGAAGACAAATATATGGAAATTGTTTATTTCACACACCTCCACATATGTATAACACACTGCAAAATATTTTTTGTGGCCCTAAATGGCGTTTTTTGGAAGACCACAACACACCCACAGTACGTAACCACTGAATCGCAGAGCTACAGAACTGCAGAAAATGCTATTAAAAAAAAAATATTTTTTTTTAGTATAGCACAGTAGAAGACAAATATATAGAAATTGTTTATTTCACACACCTCCACATATGTATAACACAATGCAAAATATTTTTTGTGGCCCTAAATGGCATTTTTTGGAAGACCACAACACACCCACAGTACGTAACCGCTGAATCGCAGAGCTACAGAACTGCAGAAAATGCTATTAAAAAATGTTTTTTTTTTAGTATAGTACAGTAGAAGACAAATATATAGAAATTGTTTATTTCACACACCTCCACATATGTATAACACACTGCAAAATATTTTTTGTGGCCCTAAATGGCGTTTTTTGGAAGACCACAACACACCCACAGCACGTAACCACTGAATCGCAGAGCTACAGAACTGCAGAAAATGCTATTAAAAAAAAATGTTGTTTTTTTAGTATAGCACAGTAGAAGACAAATATATGGAAATTGTTTATTTCACACACCTCCACATATGTATAACACACTGCAAAATATTTTTTGTGGCCCTAAATGGCGTTTTTTGGAAGACCACAACACACCCACAGTACGTAACCGCTGAATTGCAGAGCTACAGAACTGCAGAAAATGCTATTAAATTTTTTTTTATTTTTTTTAGTATAGCACAGTAGAAGACAAATATATAGAAATTGTTTATTTCACACACCTCCACATATGTATAACACACTGCAAAATATTTTTTGTGGCCCTAAATGGCGTTTTTGGAAGACCACAACACACCCACAGTACGTAACCGCTGAATTGCAGAGCTACAGAACTGCAGAAAATGCTATTAAAAAAAAAAGTTGTTTTTTTAGTAGAGCACAGTAGAAGACAAATATATAGAAATTGTTTATTTCACACACCTACACATATGTATAACACACTGCAAAATATTTTTTTGGCCCTAAATGGCGTTTTTTGGAAGACCACAACACACCCACAGTACGTAACCGCTGAATCGCAGAGCTACAGAACTGCAGAAAATGCTATTCAAAAAAATGTTGTTTTTTTAGTATAGCACAGTAGAAGACAAATATATAGAAATTGTTTATTTCACACACCTCCACATATGTATAACACACTGCAAAATATTTTTTGTGGCCCTAAATGGCGTTTTTTGGAAGACCACAACACACCCACAGCACGTAACCACTGAATCGCAGAGCTACAGTACTGCAGAAAATGCTATTAAAAAAAAATGTTGTTTTTTTAGTATAGCACAGTAAAAGACAAATATATAGAAATTGTTTATTTCACACACCTCCACATATGTATAACACACTGCAAAATATTTTTTGTGGCCCTAAATGGCATTTTTTGGAAGACCACAACACACCCACAGTACGTAACCGCTGAATCGCAGAGCTACAGAACTGCAGAAAATGCTATTCAAATTTTTTTTAGTTTTTTTAGTATAGCACAATAGAAGACAAATATATAGAAATTGTTTATTTCACACACCTCCACATATGTATAACACACTGCAAAATATTTTTTGTGGCCCTAAATGGCGTTTTTTGGAAGACCACAACACACCCACAGTACGTAACCGCTGAATCGCAGAGCTACAGAACTGCAGAAAATGCTATTAAAAAAAAATGTTTTTTTTTAGTGTAGCACAGTAGAAGACAAATATATAGAAATTGTTTATTTCACACACCTCCACATATGTATAACACACTGCAAACTATTTTTTGTGGCCCTAAATGGCGTTTTTTGGAAGACCACAACACACCCACAGCACGTAACCACTGAATCGCAGAGCTACAGAACTGCAGAAAATGCTATTTAAAAAAAAATGTTGTTTTTTTAGTATAGCACAGTAGAAGACAAATATATGGAAATTGTTTATTTCACACACCTCCACATATGTATAACACACTGCAAAATATTTTTTGTGGCCCTAAATGGCGTTTTTTGGAAGACCACAACACGCCCACAGTACGTAACCGCTGAATCGCACAGCTACAGAACTGTAGAAAATGCTATTCAAAAAAAATGTTGTTTTTTTAGTATAGCACAGTAGAAGACAAATATATAGAAATTGTTTATTTCACACACCTCCACATATGTATAACACACTGCAAAATATTTTTTGTGGCCCTAAATGGCGTTTTTTGGAAGACCACAACACACCCACAGCACGTAACCACTGAATCACAGAGCTACAGAACTGCAGAAAATGCTATTAAAAAAAAAATGTTTTTTTTTAGTATAGCACAGTAGAAGACAAATATATAGAAATTGTTTATTTCACACACCTCCACATATGTATAACACACTGCAAAATATTTTTTGTGGCCCTAAATGGCGTTTTTGGAAGACCACAACACACCCACAGTAAGTAACCGCTGAATTGCAGAGCTACAGAACTGCAGAAAATGCTATTCAAAAAAAAAGTTGTTTTTTTAGTAGAGCACAGTAGAAGACAAATATATAGAAATTGTTTATTTCACACACCTCCACATATGTATAACACACTGCAAAATATTTTTTGTGGCCCTAAATGGCGTTTTTTGGAAGACCACAACACACCCACAGCACGTAACCACTGAATCACAGAGCTACAGAACTGCAGAAAATGCTATTCCAAAAAATGTTGTTTTTTTAGTATAGCACAGTAGAAGACAAATATATAGAAATTGTTTATTTCACACACCTCCACATATGTATAATACACTGCAAAATATTTTTTGTGGCCCTAAATGGCGTTTTTTGGAAGACCACAACACACCCACAGTACGTAACCGCTGAATTGCAGAGCTACAAAACTGCAGAAAATGCTATTCAAAAAAAAAAGTTGTTTTTTTAGTATAGCACAGTAGAAGACATATATATAGAAATTGTTTATTTCACACACCTCCACATATGTATAACACACTGCAAAATATTTTTTGTGGCCCTAAATGCCATTTTTTGGAAGACCACAACACACCCACAGTACGTAACCGCTGAATTGCAGAGCTACAAAACTGCAGAAAATGCTATTCAAAAAAAAAGTTGTTTTTTTAGTATAGCACAGTAGAAGACAAAAATATAGAAATTGTTTATTTCACACACCTCCACATATGTATAACACACTGCAAAATATTTTTTGTGGCCCTAAATGGCGTTTTTTGGAAGACCACAACACACCCACAGCACGTAACCACTGAATCGCAGAGCTACAGAACTGCAGAAAATGCTATTCCAAAAAAATGTTTTTTTTTAGTATAGCACAGTAGAAGACAAATATATAGAAATTGTTTATTTCACACACCTCCACATATGTATAACACACTGCAAAATATTTTTTGTGGCCCTAAATGGCATTTTTTGGAAGACCACAACACACCTACAGTACGTAACCGCTGAATCGCAGAGCTACAGAACTGCAGAAAATGCTATTCAAAACAAATGTTTTTTTTTAGTATAGCACAGTAGAAGACAAATATATAGAAATTGTTTATTTCACACACCTCCACATATGTATAACACACTGCAAAATATTTTTTGTGGCCCTAAATGGCGTTTTTTGGAAGACCACAACACACCCACAGTACGTAACCGCTGAATCGCAGAGCTACAGAACTGCAGAAAATGCTATTAAAAAAAAATGTTTTTTTTTAGTATAGCACAGTAGAAGACAAATATATAGAAATTGTTTATTTCACACACCTCCACATATGTATAACACACTGCAAAATATTTTTTGTGGCCCTAAATGGCGTTTTTTGGAAGACCACAACACACCCACAGCACGTAACCACTGAATCGCAGAGCTACAGAACTGCAGAAAATGCTATTCAAAAAAATGTTGTTTTTTTAGTATAGCACAGTAGAAGACAAATATATGGAAATTGTTTATTTCACACACCTCCACATATGTATAACACACTGCAAAATATTTTTTGTGGCCATAAATGGCGTTTTTTGGAAGACCACAACACACCCACAGTACGTAACCGCTGAATCGCACAGCTACAGAACTGCAGAAAATGCTGTTCAAAAAAAATGTTTTTTTTTTAGTATAGCACAGTAGAAGACAAATATATAGAAATTGTTTATTTCACACACCTCCACATATGTATAACACACTGCAAAATATTTTTTGTGGCCCTAAATGGCGTTTTTGGAAGACCACAACACACCCACAGTACGTAACCGCTGAATTGCAGAGCTACAGAACTGCAGAAAATGCTATTAAAAAAAAAAGTTGTTTTTTTAGTAGAGCACAGTAGAAGACAAATATATAGAAATTGTTTATTTAACACACCTCCACATATGTATAACACACTGCAAAATATTTTTTTGGCCCTAAATGGCGTTTTTTGGAAGACCACAACACACCCACAGCACGTAACCACTGAATCGCAGAGCTACAGAACTGCAGAAAATGCTATTCAAAAAAAAATTTGTTTTTTTAGTATAGCACAGTAGAAGACAAATATATAGAAATTGTTTATTTCACACACCTCCACATATGTATAACACACTGCAAAATATTTTTTGTGGCCCTAAATGGCGTTTTTTGGAAGACCACAACACACCCACAGTACGTAACCGCTGAATTGCAGAGCTACAAAACTGCAGAAAATGCTATTCAAAAAAAAAGTTGTTTTTTTAGTATAGCACAGTAGAAGACAAATATATAGAAATTGTTTATTTCACACACCTCCACATATGTATAACACACTGCAAAATATTTTTTGTGGCCCTAAATGGCGTTTTTTGGAAGACCACAACACACCCACAGTACGTAACCGCTGAATCGCAGAGCTACAGAACTGCAGAAAATGCTATTAAAAAAATGTTTTTTTTTAGTATAGCACAGTAGAAGACAAATATATAGAAATTGTTTATTTCACACACCTCCACATATGTATAACACACTGCAAAACATTTTTTGTGGCCCTAAATGGCGTTTTTTGGAAGACCACAACACACCCACAGTACGTAACCGCTGAATCGCAGAGCTACAGAACTGCAGAAAATGCTATTAAAAAAATGTTGTTTTTTTAGTATAGCACAGTAGAAGACAAATATATAGAAATTGTTTATTTCACACACCTCCACATATGTATAACACACTGCAAAATATTTTTTGTGGCCCTAAATGGCGTTTTTTGGAAGACCACAACACACCCACAGTACGTAACCGCTGAATCGCAGAGCTACAGAACTGCAGAAAATGCTATTAAAATTTTTTTTTTTTTAGTATAGCACAGTAGAAGACAAATATATAGAAATTGTTTATTTCACACACCTCCACATATGTATAACACACTGCAAAATATTTTTTGTGGCCCTAAATGGCGTTTTTTGGAAGACCACAACACACCCACAGCACGTAACCACTGAATCGCAGAGCTACAGAACTGCAGAAAATGCTATTCAAAAAAAATGTTGTTTTTTTAGTATAGCACAGTAGAAGACAAATATATGGAAATTGTTTATTTCACACACCTCCACATATGTATAACACACTGCAAAATATTTTTTGTGGCCCTAAATGGCGTTTTTTGGAAGACCACAACACACCCACAGTACGTAACCACTGAATCGCAGAGCTACAGAACTGCAGAAAATGCTATTAAAAAAAATATATTTTTTTTTAGTATAGCACAGTAGAAGACAAATATATAGAAATTGTTTATTTCACACACCTCCACATATGTATAACACAATGCAAAATATTTTTTGTGGCCCTAAATGGCATTTTTTGGAAGACCACAACACACCCACAGTACGTAACCGCTGAATCGCAGAGCTACAGAACTGCAGAAAATGCTATTAAAAAAATGTTGTTTTTTTAGTATAGCACAGTAGAAGACAAATATATAGAAATTGTTTATTTCACACACCTCCACATATGTATAACACACTGCAAAATATTTTTTGTGGCCCCAAATGGCGTTTTTTGGAAGACCACAACACACCCACAGTACGTAACCGCTGAATCGCAGAGCTACAGAACTGCAGAAAATGCTATTAAAAAAATGTTTTTTTTTTTTAGTATAGTACAGTAGAAGACAAATATATAGAAATTGTTTATTTCACACACCTCCACATATGTATAACACACTGCAAAATATTTTTTGTGGCCCTAAATGGCGTTTTTTGGAAGACCACAACACACCCACAGCACGTAACCACTGAATCGCAGAGCTACAGAACTGCAGAAAATGCTATTAAAAAAAATGTTGTTTTTTTAGTATAGCACAGTAGAAGACAAATATATGGAAATTGTTTATTTCACACACCTCCACATATGTATAACACACTGCAAAATATTTTTTGTGGCCCTAAATGGCGTTTTTTGGAAGACCACAACACACCCACAGTACGTAACCGCTGAATTGCAGAGCTACAGAACTGCAGAAAATGCTATTAAATTTTTTTTTATTTTTTTTAGTATAGCACAGTAGAAGACAAATATATAGAAATTGTTTATTTTACACACCTCCACATATGTATAACACACTGCAAAATATTTTTTGTGGCCCTAAATGGCGTTTTTGGAAGACCACAACACACCCACAGTACGTAACCGCTGAATTGCAGAGCTACAGAACTGCAGAAAATGCTATTCAAAAAAAAAGTTGTTTTTTTAGTAGAGCACAGTAGAAGACAAATATATAGAAATTGTTTATTTCACACACCTACACATATGTATAACACACTGCAAAATATTTTTTTGGCCCTAAATGGCGTTTTTTGGAAGACCACAACACACCCACAGTACGTAACCGCTGAATCGCAGAGCTACAGAACTGCAGAAAATGCTATTCAAAAAAAATGTTGTTTTTTTAGTATAGCACAGTAGAAGACAAATATATAGAAATTGTTTATTTCACACACCTCCACATATGTATAACACACTGCAAAATATTTTTTGTGGCCCTAAATGGCGTTTTTTGGAAAACCACAACACACCCACAGCACGTAACCACTGAATCGCAGAGCTACAGAACTGCAGAAAATGCTATTCAAAAAAAATGTTGTTTTTTTAGTATAGCACAGTAAAAGACAAATATATAGAAATTGTTTATTTCACACACCTCCACATATGTATAACACACTGCAAAATATTTTTTGTGGCCCTAAATGGCATTTTTTGGAAGACCACAACACACCCACAGTACGTAACCGCTGAATCGCAGAGCTACAGAACTGCAGAAAATGCTATTCAAATTTTTTTTAGTTTTTTTAGTATAGCACAGTAGAAGACAAATATATAGAAATTGTTTATTTCACACACCTCCACATATGTATAACACACTGCAAAATATTTTTTGTGGCCCTAAATGGCGTTTTTTGGAAGACCACAACACACCCACAGTACGTAACCGCTGAATCGCAGAGCTACAGAACTGCAGAAAATGCTATTAAAAAAAATGTTTTTTTTTAGTGTAGCACAGTAGAAGACAAATATATAGAAATTGTTTATTTCACACACCTCCACATATGTATAACACACTGCAAAATATTTTTTGTGGCTCTAAATGGCGTTTTTTGGAAGACCACAACACACCCACAGCACGTAACCACTGAATCGCAGAGCTACAGAACTGCAGAAAATGCTATTTAAAAAAAATGTTGTTTTTTTAGTATAGCACAGTAGAAGACAAATATATGGAAATTGTTTATTTCACACACCTCCACATATGTATAACACACTGCAAAATATTTTTTGTGGCCCTAAATGGCGTTTTTTGGAAGACCACAACACACCCACAGCACGTAACCACTGAATCACAGAGCTACAGAACTGCAGAAAATGCTATTAAAAAAAAAAGTTTTTTTTTTTTAGTATAGCACAGTAGAAGACAAATATATAGAAATTGTTTATTTCACACACCTCCACATATGTATAACACACTGCAAAATATTTTTTGTGGCCCTAAATGGCATTTTTGGAAGACCACAACACACCCACAGTACGTAACCGCTGAATTGCAGAGCTACAGAACTGCAGAAAATGCTATTCAAAAAAAAAGTTGTTTTTTTAGTAGAGCACAGTAGAAGACAAATATATAGAAATTGTTTATTTCACACACCTCCACATATGTATAACACACTGCAAAATATTTTTTGTGGCCCTAAATGGCGTTTTTTTGGAAGACCACAACACACCCACAGCACGTAACCACTGAATCACAGAGCTACAGAACTGCAGAAAATGCTATTCAAAAAAATGTTGTTTTTTTAGTATAGCACAGTAGAAGACAAATATATAGAAATTGTTTATTTCACACACCTCCACATATGTATAATACACTGCAAAATATTTTTTGTGGCCCTAAATGGCGTTTTTTGGAAGACCACAACACACCCACAGTACGTAACCGCTGAATTGCAGAGCTACAAAACTGCAGAAAATGCTATTCAAAAAAAAAAGTTGTTTTTTTAGTATAGCACAGTAGAAGACATATATATAGAAATTGTTTATTTCACACACCTCCACATATGTATAACACACTGCAAAATATTTTTTGTGGCCCTAAATGCCGTTTTTTGGAAGACCACAACACACCCACAGTATGTAACCGCTGAATTGCAGAGCTACAAAACTGCAGAAAATGCTATTCAAAAAAAAAGTTGTTTTTTTAGTATAGCACAGTAGAAGACAAATATATAGAAATTGTTTATTTCACACACCTCCACATATGTATAACACACTGCAAAATATTTTTTGTGGCCCTAAATGGCGTTTTTTGGAAGACCACAACACACCCACAGCACGTAACCACTGAATCGCAGAGCTACAGAACTGCAGAAAATGCTATTCAAAAAAAATGTTTTTTTTTAGTATAGCACAGTAGAAGACAAATATATAGAAATTGTTTATTTCACACACCTCCACATATGTATAACACACTGCAAAATATTTTTTGTGGCCCTAAATGGCATTTTTTGGAAGACCACAACACACCTACAGTACGTAACCGCTGAATCGCAGAGCTACAGAACTGCAGAAAATGCTATTCAAAACAAATGTTTTTTTTTAGTATAGCACAGTAGAAGACAAATATATAGAAATCGTTTATTTCACACACCTCCACATATGTATAACACACTGCAAAATATTTTTTGTGGCCCTAAATGGCGTTTTTTGGAAGACCACAACACACCCACAGTACGTAACCGCTGAATCGCAGAGCTACAGAACTGCAGAAAATGCTATTAAAAAAAATGTTTTTTTTAGTATAGCACAGTAGAAGACAAATATATAGAAATTGTTTATTTCACACACCTCCACATATGTATAACACACTGCAAAATATTTTTTGTGGCCCTAAATGGCGTTTTTTGGAAGACCACAACACACCCACAGCACGTAACCACTGAATCGCAGAGCTACAGAACTGCAGAAAATGCTATTCAAAAAAATGTTGTTTTTTTAGTATAGCACAGTAGAAGACAAATATATGGAAATTGTTTATTTCACACACCTCCACATATGTATAACACACTGCAAAATATTTTTTGTGGCCATAAATGGCGTTTTTTGGAAGACCACAACACACCCACAGTACGTAACCGCTGAATCGCACAGCTACAGAACTGCAGAAAATGCTGTTCAAAAAAAATGTTGTTTTTTTAGTATAGCACAGTAGAAGACAAATATATAGAAATTGTTTATTTCACACACCTCCACATATGTATAACACACTGCAAAATATTTTTTGTGGCCCTAAATGGCGTTTTTTGGAAGACCACAACACACCCACAGTACGTAACCGCTGAATTGCAGAGCTACAGAACTGCAGAAAATGCTATTAAAAAAAATGTTTTTTTTTAGTATAGCACAGTAGAAGACAAATATATAGAAATTGTTTATTTCACACACCTCCACATATGTATAACACACTGCAAAATATTTTTTGTGGCCCTAAATGGCGTTTTTGGAAGACCACAACACACCCACAGTACGTAACCGCTGAATTGCAGAGCTACAGAACTGCAGAAAATGCTATTAAAAAAAAGTTGTTTTTTTAGTAGAGCACAGTAGAAGACAAATATATAGAAATTGTTTATTTAACACACCTCCACATATGTATAACACACTGCAAAATATTTTTTTGGCCCTAAATGGCGTTTTTTGGAAGACCACAACACACCCACAGCACGTAACCACTGAATCGCAGAGCTACAGAACTGCAGAAAATGCTATTCAAAAAAAATGTTGTTTTTTTAGTATAGCACAGTAGAAGACAAATATATAGAAATTGTTTATTTCACACACCTCCACATATGTATAACACACTGCAAAATATTTTTTGTGGCCCTAAATGGCATTTTTTGTAAGACCACAACACACCCACAGTACGTAACCGCTGAATTGCAGAGCTACAAAACTGCAGAAAATGCTATTAAAAAAAAAAGTTGTTTTTTTAGTATAGCACAGTAGAAGACAAATATATAGAAATTGTTTATTTCACACACCTCCACATATGTATAACACACTGCAAAATATTTTTTGTGGCCCTAAATGGCGTTTTTTGGAAGACCACAACACACCCACAGTACGTAACCGCTGAATCGCAGAGCTACAGAACTGCAGAAAATGCTATTAAAAAAATGTTTTTTTTTAGTATAGCACAGTAGAAGACAAATATATAGAAATTGTTTATTTCACACACCTCCACATATGTATAACACACTGCAAAACATTTTTTGTGGCCCTAAATGGCGTTTTTGGAAGACCACAACACACCCACAGCACGTAACCACTGAATCGCAGAGCTACAGAACTGCAGAAAATGCTATTCAAAAAAATTTTTTTTTTTTAAGTATAGCACAGTAGAAGACAAATATATAGAAATTGTTTATTTCACACACCTCCACATATGTATAACACACTGCAAAATATTTTTTGTGGCCCTAAATGGCGTTTTTTGGAAGACCACAACACACCCACAGTACGTAACCGCTGAATCGCAGAGCTACAGAACTGCAGAAAATGCTATTAAAAAAATGTTTATTTTTAGTATAGCACAGTAGAAGACAAATATATAGAAATTGTTTATTTCACACACCTCCACATATGTATAACACACTGCAAAATATTTTTTGTGGCCCTAAATGGCGTTTTTTGGAAGACCACAACACACCCACAGTACGTAACCGCTGAATCGCAGAGCTACAGAACTGCAGAAAATGCTATTAAAAAAATGTTTTTTTTTTAGTATAGCACAGTAGAAGACAAATATATAGAAATTGTTTATTTCACACACCTCCACATATGTATAACACACTGCAAAATATTTTTTGTGGCCCTAAATGGCGTTTTTTGGAAGACCACAACACACCCACAGCACGTAACCACTGAATCGCAGAGCTACAGAACTGCAGAAAATGCTATTCAAAAAAAATGTTGTTTTTTTAGTATAGCACAGTAGAAGACAAATATATGGAAATTGTTTATTTCACACACCTCCACATATGTATAACACACTGCAAAATATTTTTTGTGGCCCTAAATGGCGTTTTTTGGAAGACCACAACACACCCACAGTACGTAACCGCTGAATTGCAGAGCTGCAGAACTGCAGAAAATGCTATTAATTTTTTTTTTTTTTAGTATAGCACAGTAGAAGACAAATATATAGAAATTGTTTATTTCACACACCTACACATATGTATAACACACTGCAAAATATTTTTTGTGGCCCTAAATGGCGTTTTTGGAAGACCACAACACACCCACAGTACGTAACCGCTGAATTGCAGAGCTACAGAACTGCAGAAAATGCTATTAAAAAAAAAAGTTGTTTTTTTAGTAGAGCACAGTAGAAGACAAATATATAGAAATTGTTTATTTCACACACCTACACATATGTATAACACACTGCAAAATATTTTTTGGCCCTAAATGGCGTTTTTTGGAAGACCACAACACACCCACAGTACGTAACCGCTGAATCACAGAGCTACAGAACTGCAGAAAATGCTATTCAAAAAAAATTTTGTTTTTTTAGTATAGCACAGTAGAAGACAAATATATAGAAATTGTTTATTTCACACACCTCCACATATGTATAACACACTGCAAAATATTTTTTGTGGCCCTAAATGGCGTTTTTTGGAAGACCACAACACACCCACAGCACGTAACCACTGAATCGCAGAGCTACAGAACTGCAGAAAATGCTATTCAAAAAAAATGTTTTTTTTAGTATAGCACAGTAGAAGACAAATATATAGAAATTGTTTATTTCACACACCTCCACATATGTATAACACACTGCAAAATATTTTTTGTGGCCCTAAATGGCATTTTTTGGAAGACCACAACACACCCACAGTACGTAACCGCTGAATCGCAGAGCTACAGAACTGCAGGAAATGCTATTCAAAAAAAATGTTGTTTTTTTAGTATAGCACAGTAGAAGACAAATATATAGAAATTGTTTATTTCACACACCTCCACATATGTATAACACACTGCAAAATATTTTTTGTGGCCCTAAATGGCGTTTTTTGGAAGACCACAACACACCCACAGTACGTAACCGCTGAATCGCAGAGCTACAGAACTGCAGAAAATGCTATTTAAAAAAATGTTTTTTTTTTAGTATAGCACAGTAGAAGACAAATATATAGAAATTGTTTATTTCACACACCTCCACATATGTATAACACACTGCAAAATATTTTTTGTGGCCCTAAATGGCGTTTTTTGGAAGACCACAACACACCCACAGCACATAACCACTGAATCGCAGAGCTACAGAACTGCAGAAAATGCTATTCAAAAAAAATGTTGTTTTTTTAGTATAGCACAGTAGAAGACAAATATATGAAAATTGTTTATTTCACACACCTCCACATATGTATAACACACTGCAAAATATTTTTTGTGGCCCTAAATGGCGTTTTTTGGAAGACCACAACACACCCACAGCACGTAACCACTGAATCGCAGAGCTACAGAACTGCAGAAAATGCTATTCAAAAAAAATGTTGTTTTTTTAGTATAGCACAGTAGAAGACAAATATATGGAAATTGTTTATTTCACACACCTCCACATATGTATAACACACTGCAAAATATTTTTTGTGGCCCTAAATGGCGTTTTTGGAAGACCACAACACACCCACAGTACGTAACCGCTGAATTGCAGAGCTGCAGAACTGCAGAAAATGCTATTAATTTTTTTTTTTTTAGTATAGCACAGTAGAAGACAAATATATAGAAATTGTTTATTTCACACACCTCCACATATGTATAACACACTGCAAAATATTTTTTGTGGCCCTAAATGGCGTTTTTGGAAGACCACAACACACCCACAGTACGTAACCGCTGAATTGCAGAGCTACAGAACTGCAGAAAATGCTATTCAAAAAAAAAGTTGTTTTTTTAGTAGAGCACAGTAGAAGACAAATATATAGAAATTGTTTATTTCACACACCTCCACATATGTATAACACACTGCAAAATATTTTTTTGGCCCTAAATGGCGTTTTTTGGAAGACCACAACACACCCACAGTACGTAACCGCTGAATCACAGAGCTACAGAACTGCAGAAAATGCTATTCAAAAAAAAATTTGTTTTTTTAGTATAGCACAGTAGAAGACAAATATATAGAAATTGTTTATTTCACACACCTCCACATATGTATAACACACTGCAAAATATTTTTTGTGGCCCTAAATGGCGTTTTTTGGAAGACCACAACACACCCACAGCACGTAACCACTGAATCGCAGAGCTACAGAACTGCAGAAAATGCTATTCAAAAAAAATGTTTTTTTTTAGTATAGCACAGTAGAAGACAAATATATAGAAATTGTTTATTTCACACACCTCCACATATGTATAACACACTGCAAAATATTTTTTGTGGCCCTAAATGGCATTTTTTGGAAGACCACAACACACCCACAGTACGTAACCGCTGAATCGCAGAGCTACAGAACTGCAGGAAATGCTATTCAAAAAAAATGTTGTTTTTTTAGTATAGCACAGTAGAAGACAAATATATAGAAATTGTTTATTTCACACACCTCCACATATGTATAACACACTGCAAAATATTTTTTGTGGCCCTAAATGGCGTTTTTTGGAAGACCACAACACACCCACAGTACGTAACCGCTGAATCGCAGAGCTACAGAACTGCAGAAAATGCTATTTAAAAAAATGTTTTTTTTTTAGTATAGCACAGTAGAAGACAAATATATAGAAATTGTTTATTTCACACACCTCCACATATGTATAACACACTGCAAAATATTTTTTGTGGCCCTAAATGGCGTTTTTTGGAAGACCACAACACACCCACAGCACATAACCACTGAATCGCAGAGCTACAGAACTGCAGAAAATGCTATTCAAAAAAAATGTTGTTTTTTTAGTATAGCACAGTAGAAGACAAATATATGAAAATTGTTTATTTCACACACCTCCACATATGTATAACACACTGCAAAATATTTTTTGTGGCCCTAAATGTCGTTTTTTGGAAGACCACAACACGCCCACAGTACGTAACCGCTGAATCGCACAGCTACAGAACTGCAGAAAATGCTATTAAAAAAAAATGTTGTTTTTTTAGTATAGCACAGTAGAAGACAAATATATAGAAATTGTTTATTTCACACACCTCCACATATGTATAACACACTGCAAAATATTTTTTGTGGCCCTAAATGGCGTTTTTTGGAAGACCACAACACACCCACAGTACGTAACCGCTGAATTGCAGAGCTACAGAACTGCAGAAAATGCTATTAAAAAAAATGTTTTTTTTTTAGTATAGCACAGTAGAAGACAAATATATAGAAATTGTTTATTTCACACACCTCCACATATGTATAACACACTGCAAAATATTTTTTGTGGCCCTAAATGGCGTTTTTGGAAGACCACAACACACCCACAGTACGTAACCGCTGAATTGCAGAGCTACAGAACTGCAGAAAATGCTATTCAAAAAAAAAAGTTGCTTTTTTAGTAGAGCACAGTAGAAGACAAATATATAGAAATTGTTTATTTCACACACCTCCACATATGTATAACACACTGCAAAATATTTTTTGTGGCCCTAAATGGCGTTTTTTGGAAGACCACAACACACCCACAGCACGTAACCACTGAATCGCAGAGCTACAGAACTGCAGAAAATGCTATTCAAAAAAAATGTTGTTTTTTTAGTATAGCACAGTAGAAGACAAATATATAGAAATTGTTTATTTCACACACCTCCACATATGTATAACACACTGCAAAATATTTTTTGTGGCCCTAAATGGCGTTTTTTGGAAGACCACAACACACCCACAGTACGTAACCGCTGAATTGCAGAGCTACAAACTGCAGAAAATGCTATTCAAAAAAAAAGTTGTTTTTTTAGTATAGCACAGTAGAAGACAAATATATAGAAATTGTTTATTTCACACACCTCCACATATGTATAACACACTGCAAAATATTTTTTGTGGCCCTAAATGGCGTTTTTTGGAAGACCACAACACACCCACAGCACGTAACCACTGAATCGCAGAGCTACAGAACTGCAGAAAATGCTATTCAAAAAAAATGTTGTTTTTTAGTATAGCACAGTAGAAGACAAATATATAGAAATTGTTTATTTCACACACCTCCACATATGTATAACACACTGCAAAATATTTTTTGTGGCCCTAAATGGCGTTTTTTGGAAGACCACAACACACCCACAGTACGTAACCGCTGAATTGCAGAGCTACAAAACTGCAGAAAATGCTATTCAAAAAAAAAGTTGTTTTTTTAGTATAGCACAGTAGAAGACAAATATATAGAAATTGTTTATTTCACACACCTCCACATATGTATAACACACTGCAAAATATTTTTTGTGGCCCTAAATGGCGTTTTTTGGAAGACCACAACACACCCACAGTACGTAACCGCTGAATTGCAGAGCTACAAAACTGCAGAAAATGCTATTAAAAAAAAAGTTGTTTTTTTAGTATAGCACAGTAGAAGACAAATATATAGAAATTGTTTATTTCACACACCTCCACATATGTATAACACACTGCAAAATATTTTTTGTGGCCCTAAATGGCGTTTTTTGGAAGACCACAACACACCCACAGTACGTAACCGCTGAATCGCAGAGCTACAAACTGCAGAAAATGCTATTAAAAAAATGTTGTTTTTTTAGTATAGCACAGTAGAAGACAAATATATAGAAATTGTTTATTTCACACACCTCCACATATGTATAACACACTGCAAAATATTTTTTGTGGCCCTAAATGGCGTTTTTTGGAAGACCACAACACACCCACAGCACGTAACCACTGAATCGCAGAGCTACAGAACTGCAGAAAATGCTATTCAAAAAAAATGTTGTTTTTTTAGTATAGCACAGTAGAAGACAAATATATGGAAATTGTTTATTTCACACACCTCCACATATGTATAACACACTGCAAAATATTTTTTGTGGCCCTAAATGGCGTTTTTTGGAAGACCACAACACACCCACAGTACGTAACCGCTGAATTGCAGAGCTACAGAACTGCAGAAAATGCTATTAATTTTTTTTTTTTAGTATAGCACAGTAGAAGACAAATATATAGAAATTGTTTATTTCACACACCTCCACATATGTATAACACACAGCAAAATATTTTTTGTGGCCCTAAATGGCGTTTTTGGAAGACCACAACACACCCACAGTACGTAACCGCTGAATCACAGAGCTACAGAACTGCAGAAAATGCTATTCAAAAAAAATTTTGTTTTTTTAGTATAGCACAGTAGAAGACAAATATATAGAAATTGTTTATTTCACACACCTCCACATATGTATAACACACTGCAAAATATTTTTTGTGGCCCTAAATGGCGTTTTTTGGAAGACCACAACACACCCACAGTACGTAACCGCTGAATCGCAGAGCTACAGAACTGCAGAAAATGCTATTAAAAAAATGTTTTTTTTTTAGTATAGCACAGTAGAAGACAAATATATAGAAATTGTTTATTTCACACACCTCCACATATGTATAACACACTGCAAAATAATTTTTGTGGCCCTAAATGGCGTTTTTTGGAAGACCACAACACACCCACAGCACATAACCACTGAATCGCAGAGCTACAGAACTGCAGAAAATGCTATTCAAAAAAATGTTGTTTTTTTAGTATAGCACAGTAGAAGACAAATATATGAAAATTGTTTATTTCACACACCTCCACATATGTATAACACACTGCAAAATATTTTTTGTGGCCCTAAATGGCGTTTTTTGGAAGACCACAACACGCCCACAGTACGTAACCGCTGAATCGCACAGCTACAGAACTGCAGAAAATGCTATTCAAAAAAAATGTTGTTTTTTTAGTATAGCACAGTAGAAGACAAATATATAGAAATTGTTTATTTCACACACCTCCACATATGTATAACACACTGCAAAATATTTTTTGTGGCCCTAAATGGCGTTTTTTGGAAGACCACAACACACCCACAGTACGTAACCGCTGAATTGCAGAGCTACAGAACTGCAGAAAATGCTATTAAAAAAAATGTTTTTTTTTTAGTATAGCACAGTAGAAGACAAATATATAGAAATTGTTTATTTCACACACCTCCACATATGTATAACACACAGCAAAATATTTTTTGTGGCCCTAAATGGCGTTTTTGGAAGACCACAACACACCCACAGTACGTAACCGCTGAATTGCAGAGCTACAGAACTGCAGAAAATGCTATTCAAAAAAAAAAGTTGTTTTTTTAGTAGAGCACAGTAGAAGACAAATATATAGAAATTGTTTATTTCACACACCTACACATATGTATAACACACTGCAAAATATTTTTTTGGCACTAAATGGCGTTTTTTGGAAGACCACAACACACCCACAGTACGTAACCGCTGAATCACAGAGCTACAGAACTGCAGAAAATGCTATTCAAAAAAAAATTTGTTTTTTTAGTATAGCACAGTAGAAGACAAATATATAGAAATTGTTTATTTCACACACCTCCACATATGTATAACACACTGCAAAATATTTTTTGTGGCCCTAAATGGCGTTTTTTGGAAGACCACAACACACCCACAGTACGTAACCGCTGAATCGCAGAGCTACAGAACTGCAGAAAATGCTATTAAAAAAATGTTTTTTTTTTTAGTATAGCACAGTAGAAGACAAATATATAGAAATTGTTTATTTCACACACCTCCACATATGTATGACACACTGCAAAATAATTTTTGTGGCCCTAAATGGCGTTTTTTGGAAGACCACAACACACCCACAGCACATAACCACTGAATCGCAGAGCTACAGAACTGCAGAAAATGCTATTCAAAAAAATGTTGTTTTTTTAGTATAGCACAGTAGAAGACAAATATATGAAAATTGTTTATTTCACACACCTCCACATATGTATAACACACTGCAAAATATTTTTTGTGGCCCTAAATGGCGTTTTTTGGAAGACCACAACACGCCCACAGTACGTAACCGCTGAATCGCACAGCTACAGAACTGCAGAAAATGCTATTCAAAAAAAATGTTGTTTTTTTAGTATAGCACAGTAGAAGACAAATATATAGAAATTGTTTATTTCACACACCTCCACATATGTATAACACACTGCAAAATATTTTTTGTGGCCCTAAATGGCGTTTTTTGGAAGACCACAACACACCCACAGTACGTAACCGCTGAATTGCAGAGCTACAGAACTGCAGAAAATGCTATTAAAAAAAATGTTTTTTTTTTAGTATAGCACAGTAGAAGACAAATATATAGAAATTGTTTATTTCACACACCTCCACATATGTATAACACACTGCAAAATATTTTTTGTGGCCCTAAATGGCGTTTTTGGAAGACCACAACACACCCACAGTAAGTAACCGCTGAATTGCAGAGCTACAGAACTGCAGAAAATGCTATTCAAAAAAAAAAGTTGTTTTTTTAGTAGAGCACAGTAGAAGACAAATATATAGAAATTGTTTATTTCACACACCTCCACATATGTATAACACACTGCAAAATATTTTTTGTGGCCCTAAATGGCGTTTTTTGGAAGACCACAACACACCCACAGTACGTAACCGCTGAATTGCAGAGCTACAAAACTGCAGAAAATGCTATTCAAAAAAAAAGTTGTTTTTTTAGTATAGCACAGTAGAAGACAAATATATAGAAATTGTTTATTTCACACACCTCCACATATGTATAACACACTGCAAAATATTTTTTGTGGCCCTAAATGGCGTTTTTTGGAAGACCACAACACACCCACAGTACGTAACCGCTGAATCGCAGAGCTACAGAACTGCAGAAAATGCTATTAAAAAAATGTTTTTTTTTAGTATAGCACAGTAGAAGACAAATATATAGAAATTGTTTATTTCACAAACCTCCACATATGTATAACACACTGCAAAATATTTTTTGTGGCCCTAAATGGCGTTTTTTGGAAGACCACAACACACCCACAGCACGTAACCACTGAATCACAGAGCTACAGAACTGCAGAAAATGTTATTAAAAAAAAGTAGTTTTTTTAGTAGAGCACAGTAGAAGAAAAATATATAGAAATTGTTTATTTCACACACCTCCACATATGTATAACACACTGCAAAATATTTTTTGTGGCCCTAAATGGCGTTTTTGGAAGACCACAACACACCCACAGTACGTAACCGCTGAATTGCAGAGCTACAGAACTGCAGAAAATGCTATTCAAAAAAAAAGTTGTTTTTTTAGTATAGCACAGTAGAAGACAAATATATAGAAATTGTTTATTTCACACACCTCCACATATGTATAACACACTGCAAAATATTTTTTGTGGCCCTAAATGGCGTTTTTTGGAAGACCACAACACACCCACAGTACATAACCGCTGAATTGCAGAGCTACAAACTGCAGAAAATGCTATTCAAAAAAAAAGTTTTTTTTTAGTATAGCACAGTAGAAGACAAATATATAGAAATTGTTTATTTCACACACCTCCACATATGTATAACACACTGCAAAATATTTTTTGTGGCCCTAAATGGCGTTTTTTGGAAGACCACAACACACCCACAGTACATAACCGCTGAATTGCAGAGCTACAAAACTGCAGAAAATGCTATTCAAAAAAAAAGTTGTTTTTTTAGTATAGCACAGTAGAAGACAAATATATAGAAATTGTTTATTTCACACACCTCCACATATGTATAACACACTGCAAAATATTTTTTGTGGCCCTAAATGGCGTTTTTTGGAAGACCACAACACACCCACAGTACGTAACCGCTGAATTGCAGAGCTACAAAACTGCAGAAAATGCTATTCAAAAAAAAGTTGTTTTTTTAGTATAGCACAGTAGAAGACAAATATATAGAAATTGTTTATTTCACACACCTCCACATATGTATAACACACTGCAAAATATTTTTTGTGGCCCTAAATGGCGTTTTTTGGAAGACCACAACACACCCACAGTACGTAACCGCTGAATCGCAGAGCTACAGAACTGCAGAAAATGCTATTAAAAAAATGTTTTTTTTAGTATAGCACAGTAGAAGACAAATATATAGAAATTGTTTATTTCACACACCTCCACATATGTATAACACACTGCAAAATATTTTTTGTGGCCCTAAATGGCGTTTTTTGGAAGACCACAACACACCCACAGCACGTAACCACTGAATCGCAGAGCTACAGAACTGCAGAAAATGCTATTCAAAATTTTTTTTTTTTTAGTATAGCACAGTAGAAGACAAATATATAGAAATTGTTTATTTCACACACCTCCACATATGTATAACACAATGCAAAATATTTTTTGTGGCCCTAAATGGCATTTTTTGGAAGACCACAACACACCCACAGTACGTAACCGCTGAATCGCAGAGCTACAGAACTGCAGAAAATGCTATTAAAAAAATGTTGTTTTTTTAGTATAGCACAGTAGAAGACAAATATATAGAAATTGTTTATTTCACACACCTCCACATATGTATAACACACTGCAAAATATTTTTTGTGGCCCTAAATGGCGTTTTTTGGAAGACCACAACACACCCACAGCACGTAACCACTGAATCGCAGAGCTACAGAACTGCAGAAAATGCTATTAAAAAAAAGTAGTTTTTTTAGTAGAGCACAGTAGAAGACAAATATATAGAAATTGTTTATTTCACACACCTCCACATATGTATAACACACTGCAAAATATTTTTTGTGGCCCTAAATGGCGTTTTTTGGAAGACCACAACACACCCACAGCACGTAACCACTGAATCGCAGAGCTACAGAACTGCAGAAAATGCTATTCAAAAAAATGTTGTTTTTTTAGTATAGCACAGTAGAAGACAAATATATAGAAATTGTTTATTTCACACACCTCCACATATGTATAACACACTGCAAAATATTTTTTGTGGCCTTAATGGCATTTTTTGGAAGACCACAACACACCCACAGTACGTAACCGCTGAATCGCAGAGCTACAGAACTGCAGAAAATGCTATTAATTTTTTTTTTTTTTAGTATAGCACAGTAGAAGACAAATATATAGAAATTGTTTATTTCACACACCTCCACATATGTATAACACACTGCAAAATATTTTTTGTGGCCCTAAATGGCGTTTTTGGAAGACCACAACACACCCACAGTACGTAACCACTGAATTGCAGAGCTACAGAACTGCAGAAAATGCTATTCAAAAAAAAAAGTTGTTTTTTTAGTAGAGCACAGTAGAAGACAAATATATAGAAATTGTTTATTTCACACACCTCCACATATGTATAACACACTGCAAAATATTTTTTGTGGCCCTAAATGGCGTTTTTGGAAGACCACAACACACCCACAGTACGTAACCGCTGAATTGCAGAGCTACAGAACTGCAGAAAATGCTATTAAAAAAAAAAAGTTGTTTTTTTAGTAGAGCACAGTAGAAGACAAATATATAGAAATTGTTTATTTCACACACCTCCACATATGTATAACACACTGCAAAATATTTTTTGTGGCCCTAAATGGCGTTTTTTGGAAGACCACAACACACCCACAGCACGTAACCACTGAATCACAGAGCTACAGAACTGCAGAAAATGCTATTAAAAAAAATATTTTTTTTTAGTATAGCACAGTAGAAGACAAATATATAGAAATTGTTTATTTCACACACCTCCACATATGTATAACACACTGCAAAATATTTTTTGTGGCCCTAAATGGCGTTTTTGGAAGACCACAACACACCCACAGTACGTAACCGCTGAATTGCAGAGCTACAGAACTGCAGAAAATGCTATTCAAAAAAAAAAAGTTGTTTTTTTAGTAGAGCACAGTAGAAGACAAATATATAGAAATTGTTTATTTCACACACCTCCACATATGTATAACACACTGCAAAATATTTTTTGTGGCCCTAAATGGCATTTTTTGGAAGACCACAACACACCCACAGCACGTAACCACTGAATCACAGAGCTACAGAACTGCAAAAAATGCTATTCAAAAAAATGTTGTTTTTTTAGTATAGCACAGTAGAAGACAAATATATAGAAATTGTTTATTTCACACACCTCCACATATGTATAATACACTGCAAAATATTTTTTGTGGCCCTAAATGGCGTTTTTTGGAAGACCACAACACACCCACAGTACGTAACCGCTGAATTGCAGAGCTACAAAACTGCAGAAAATGCTATTAAAAAAAAAAGTTGTTTTTTTAGTATAGCACAGTAGAAGACATATATATAGAAATTGTTTATTTCACACACCTCCACATATGTATAACACACTGCAAAATATTTTTTGTGGCCCTAAATGCCGTTTTTTGGAAGACCACAACACACCCACAGTACGTAACCGCTGAATTGCAGAGCTACAAAACTGCAGAAAATGCTATTCAAAAAAAAAGTTGTTTTTTTAGTATAGCACATTAGAAGACAAATATATAGAAATTGTTTATTTCACACACCTCCACATATGTATAACACACTGCAAAATATTTTTTGTGGCCCTAAATGGCATTTTTTGGAAGACCACAACACACCCACAGCACGTAACCACTGAATTGCAGAGCTACAGAACTGCAGAAAATGCTATTCAAAAAAAATGTTTTTTTTTAGTATAGCACAGTAGAAGACAAATATATAGAAATTGTTTATTTCACACACCTCCACATATGTATAACACACTGCAAAATATTTTTTGTGGCCCTAAATGGCATTTTTTGGAAGACCACAAAACACCTACAGTACGTAACCGCTGAATCGCAGAGCTACAGAACTGCAGAAAATGCTATTCAAAACAAATGTTTTTTTTTAGTATAGCACAGTAGAAGACAAATATATAGAAATTGTTTATTTCACACACCTCCACATATGTATAACACACTGCAAAATATTTTTTGTGGCCCTAAATGGCGTTTTTTGGAAGACCACAACACACCCACAGTACGTAACCGCTGAATCGCAGAGCTACAGAACTGCAGAAAATGCTATTAAAAAAAATGTTTTTTTTTTAGTATAGCACAGTAGAAGACAAATATATAGAAATTGTATATTTCACACACCTCCACATATGTATAACACACTGCAAAATATTTTTTGTGGCCCTAAATGGCGTTTTTTGGAAGACCACAACACACCCACAGCACGTAACCGCTGAATCGCAGAGCTACAGAACTGCAGAAAATGCTATTCAAAAAAATGTTGTTTTTTTAGTATAGCACAGTAGAAGACAAATATATGGAAATTGTTTATTTCACACACCTCCACATATGTATAACACACTGCAAAATATTTTTTGTGGCCATAAATGGCGTTTTTTGGAAGACCACAACACACCCACAGTACGTAACCGCTGAATCGCACAGCTACAGAACTGCAGAAAATGCTGTTCAAAAAAAATGTTGTTTTTTTAGTATAGCACAGTAGAAGACAAATATATAGAAATTGTTTATTTCACACACCTCCACATATGTATAACACACTGCAAAATATTTTTTGTGGCCCTAAATGGCGTTTTTTGGAAGACCACAACACACCCACAGTACGTAACCGCTGAATTGCAGAGCTACAGAACTGCAGAAAATGCTATTAAAAAAAATGTTTTTTTTTTAGTATAGCACAGTAGAAGACAAATATATAGAAATTGTTTATTTCACACACCTCCACATATGTATAACACACTGCAAAATATTTTTTGTGGCCCTAAATGGCGTTTTTGGAAGACCACAACACACCCACAGTACGTAACCGCTGAATTGCAGAGCTACAGAACTGCAGAAAATGCTATTAAAAAAAAAGTTGTTTTTTTAGTAGAGCACAGTAGAAGACAAATATATAGAAATTGTTTATTTAACACACCTCCACATATGTATAACACACTGCAAAATATTTTTTTGGCCCTAAATGGCGTTTTTTGGAAGACCACAACACACCCACAGCACGTAACCACTGAATCGCAGAGCTACAGAACTGCAGAAAATGCTATTCAAAAAAAATGTTGTTTTTTTAGTATAGCACAGTAGAAGACAAATATATAGAAATTGTTTATTTCACACACCTCCACATATGTATAACACACTGCAAAATATTTTTTGTGGCCCTAAATGGCATTTTTTGGAAGACCACAACACACCCACAGTACGTAACCGCTGAATTGCAGAGCTACAAAACTGCAGAAAATGCTATTAAAAAAAAAGTTGTTTTTTTAGTATAGCACAGTAGAAGACAAATATATAGAAATTGTTTATTTCACACACCTCCACATATGTATAACACACTGCAAAATATTTTTTGTGGCCCTAAATGGCGTTTTTTGGAAGACCACAACACACCCACAGTACGTAACCGCTGAATCGCAGAGCTACAGAACTGCAGAAAATGCTATTAAAAAAATGTTTTTTTTTAGTATAGCACAGTAGAAGACAAATATATAGAAATTGTTTATTTCACACACCTCCACATATGTATAACACACTGCAAAACATTTTTTGTGGCCCTAAATGGCGTTTTTTGGAAGACCACAACACACCCACAGCACGTAACCACTGAATCGCAGAGCTACAGAACTGCAGAAAATGCTATTCAAAAAAATTTTTTTTTTTTAAGTATAGCACAGTAGAAGACAAATATATAGAAATTGTTTATTTCACACACCTCCACATATGTATAACACAATGCAAAATACTTTTTGTGGCCCTAAATGGCATTTTTTGGAAGACCACAACACACCCACAGTACGTAACCGCTGAATCGCAGAGCTACAGAACTGCAGAAAATGCTATTAAAAAAATGTTGTTTTTTTAGTATAGCACAGTAGAAGACAAATATATAGAAATTGTTTATTTCACACACCTCCACATATGTATAACACACTGCAAAATATTTTTTGTGGCCCTAAATGGCGTTTTTGGAAGACCACAACACACCCACAGTACGTAACCACTGAATTGCAGAGCTACAGAACTGCAGAAAATGCTATTCAAAAAAAAAAAGTTGTTTTTTTAGTAGAGCACAGTAGAAGACAAATATATAGAAATTGTTTATTTCACACACCTACACATATGTATAACACACTGCAAAATATTTTTTGTGGCCCTAAATGGCGTTTTTGGAAGACCACAACACACCCACAGTACGTAACCGCTGAATTGCAGAGCTACAGAACTGCAGAAAATGCTATTCAAAAAAAAAAGTTGTTTTTTTAGTAGAGCACAGTAGAAGACAAATATATAGAAATTGTTTATTTCACACACCTCCACATATGTATAACACACTGCAAAATATTTTTTGTGGCCCTAAATGGCATTTTTTGGAAGACCACAACACACCCACAGCACGTAACCACTGAATCACAGAGCTACAGAACTGCAGAAAATGCTATTAAAAAAAAATGTTTTTTTTTTAGTATAGCACAGTAGAAGACAAATATATAGAAATTGTTTATTTCACACACCTCCACATATGTATAACACACTGCAAAATATTTTTTGTGGCCCTAAATGGCGTTTTTGGAAGACCACAACACACCCACAGTACGTAACCGCTGAATTGCAGAGCTACAAAACTGCAGAAAATGCTATTCAAAAAAAAAAGTTGTTTTTTTAGTATAGCACAGTAGAAGACATATATATAGAAATTGTTTATTTCACACACCTCCACATATGTATAACACACTGCAAAATATTTTTTGTGGCCCTAAATGCCGTTTTTTGGAAGACCACAACACACCCACAGTACGTAACCGCTGAATTGCAGAGCTACAAAACTGCAGAAAATGCTATTCAAAAAAAAAGTTGTTTTTTTAGTATAGCACATTAGAAGACAAATATATAGAAATTGTTTATTTCACACACCTCCACATATGTATAACACACTGCAAAATATTTTTTGTGGCCCTAAATGGCGTTTTTTGGAAGACCACAACACACCCACAGCACGTAACCACTGAATCGCAGAGCTACAGAACTGCAGAAAATGCTATTCAAAAAAAATGTTTTTTTTAGTATAGCACAGTAGAAGACAAATATATAGAAATTGTTTATTTCACACACCTCCACATATGTATAACACACTGCAAAATATTTTTTGTGGCCCTAAATGGCATTTTTTGGAAGACCACAACACACCTACAGTACGTAACCGCTGAATCGCAGAGCTACAGAACTGCAGAAAATGCTATTCAAAACAAATGTTTTTTTTTAGTATAGCACAGTAGAAGACAAATATATAGAAATTGTTTATTTCACACACCTCCACATATGTATAACACACTGCAAAATATTTTTTGTGGCCCTAAATGGCGTTTTTTGGAAGACCACAACACACCCACAGTACGTAACCGCTGAATCGCAGAGCTACAGAACTGCAGAAAATGCTATTAAAAAAAATGTTTTTTTTTTAGTATAGCACAGTAGAAGACAAATATATAGAAATTGTTTATTTCACACACCTCCACATATGTATAACACACTGCAAAATATTTTTTGTGGCCCTAAATGGCGTTTTTTGGAAGACCACAACACACCCACAGCACGTAACCGCTGAATCGCAGAGCTACAGAACTGCAGAAAATGCTATTCAAAAAAATGTTGTTTTTTTAGTATAGCACAGTAGAAGACAAATATATGGAAATTGTTTATTTCACACACCTCCACATATGTATAACACACTGCAAAATATTTTTTGTGGCCATAAATGGCGTTTTTTGGAAGACCACAACACACCCACAGTACGTAACCGCTGAATCGCACAGCTACAGAACTGCAGAAAATGCTGTTCAAAAAAAATGTTGTTTTTTTAGTATAGCACAGTAGAAGACAAATATATAGAAATTGTTTATTTCACACACCTCCACATATGTATAACACACTGCAAAATATTTTTTGTGGCCCTAAATGGCGTTTTTTGGAAGACCACAACACACCCACAGTACGTAACCGCTGAATTGCAGAGCTACAGAACTGCAGAAAATGCTATTAAAAAAAATGTTTTTTTTAGTATAGCACAGTAGAAGACAAATATATAGAAATTGTTTATTTCACACACCTCCACATATGTATAACACACTGCAAAATATTTTTTGTGGCCCTAAATGGCGTTTTTGGAAGACCACAACACACCCACAGTACGTAACCGCTGAATTGCAGAGCTACAGAACTGCAGAAAATGCTATTAAAAAAAAAGTTGTTTTTTTAGTAGAGCACAGTAGAAGACAAATATATAGAAATTGTTTATTTAACACACCTCCACATATGTATAACACACTGCAAAATATTTTTTTGACCCTAAATGGCGTTTTTTGGAAGACCACAACACACCCACAGCACGTAACCACTGAATCGCAGAGCTACAGAACTGCAGAAAATGCTATTCAAAAAAAATGTTGTTTTTTTAGTATAGCACAGTAGAAGACAAATATATAGAAATTGTTTATTTCACACACCTCCACATATGTATAACACACTGCAAAATATTTTTTGTGGCCCTAAATGGCATTTTTTGGAAGACCACAACACACCCACAGTACGTAACCGCTGAATTGCAGAGCTACAAAACTGCAGAAAATGCTATTAAAAAAAAAGTTGTTTTTTTAGTATAGCACAGTAGAAGACAAATATATAGAAATTGTTTATTTCACACACCTCCACATATGTATAACACACTGCAAAATATTTTTTGTGGCCCTAAATGGCGTTTTTTGGAAGACCACAACACACCCACAGTACGTAACCGCTGAATCGCAGAGCTACAGAACTGCAGAAAATGCTATTAAAAAAATGTTTTTTTTTAGTATAGCACAGTAGAAGACAAATATATAGAAATTGTTTATTTCACACACCTCCACATATGTATAACACACTGCAAAACATTTTTTGTGGCCCTAAATGGCGTTTTTTGGAAGACCACAACACACCCACAGCACGTAACCACTGAATCGCAGAGCTACAGAACTGCAGAAAATGCTATTCAAAAAAAATTTTTTTTTTTAAGTATAGCACAGTAGAAGACAAATATATAGAAATTGTTTATTTCACACACCTCCACATATGTATAACACAATGCAAAATACTTTTTGTGGCCCTAAATGGCATTTTTTGGAAGACCACAACACACCCACAGTACGTAACCGCTGAATCGCAGAGCTACAGAACTGCAGAAAATGCTATTAAAAAAATGTTGTTTTTTTTAGTATAGCACAGTAGAAGACAAATATATAGAAATTGTTTATTTCACACACCTCCACATATGTATAACACACTGCAAAATATTTTTTGTGGCCCTAAATGGCGTTTTTTGGAAGACCACAACACACCCACAGTACGTAACCGCTGAATCGCAGAGCTACAGAACTGCAGAAAATGCTATTAAAAAAATGTTTTTTTTTTACTATAGCACAGTAGAAGACAAATATATAGAAATTGTTTATTTCACACACCTCCACATATGTATAACACACTGCAAAATATTTTTTGTGGCCCTAAATGGCGTTTTTTGGAAGACCACAACACACCCACAGCACGTAACCACTGAATCGCAGAGCTACAGAACTGCAGAAAATGCTATTCAAAAAAAATGTTGTTTTTTTAGTATAGCACAGTAGAAGACAAATATATGGAAATTGTTTATTTCACACACCTCCACATATGTATAACACACTGCAAAATATTTTTTGTGGCCCTAAATGGCGTTTTTTGGAAGACCACAACACACCCACAGTACGTAACCGCTGAATTGCAGAGCTGCAGAACTGCAGAAAATGCTATTAATTTTTTTATTTTTTAGTATAGCACAGTAGAAGACAAATATATAGAAATTGTTTATTTCACACACCTCCACATATGTATAACACACTGCAAAATATTTTTTGTGGCCCTAAATGGCGTTTTTGGAAGACCACAACACACCCACAGTACGTAACCGCTGAATTGCAGAGCTACAGAACTGCAGAAAATGTTATTCAAAAAAAAAAGTTGTTTTTTTAGTAGAGCACAGTAGAAGACAAATATATAGAAATTGTTTATTTCACACACCTACACATATGTATAACACACTGCAAAATATTTTTTGGCCCTAAATGGCGTTTTTTGGAAGACCACAACACACCCACAGTACGTAACCGCTGAATCACAGAGCTACAAAACTGCAGAAAATGCTATTCAAAAAAAAAGTTGTTTTTTTAGTATAGCACAGTAGAAGACATATATATAGAAATTGTTTATTTCACACACCTCCACATATGTATAACACACTGCAAAATATTTTTTGTGGCCCTAAATGCCGTTTTTTGGAAGACCACAACACACCCACAGTACGTAACCGCTGAATTGCAGAGCTACAAAACTGCAGAAAATGCTATTCAAAAAAAAAGTTGTTTTTTTTAGTATAGCACATTAGAAGACAAATATATAGAAATTGTTTATTTCACACACCTCCACATATGTATAACACACTGCAAAATATTTTTTGTGGCCCTAAATGGCGTTTTTTGGAAGACCACAACACACCCACAGCACGTAACCACTGAATTGCAGAGCTACAGAACTGCAGAAAATGCTATTCAAAAAAAATGTTTTTTTTTTAGTATAGCACAGTAGAAGACAAATATATAGAAATTGTTTATTTCACACACCTCCACATATGTATAACACACTGCAAAATATTTTTTGTGGCCCTAAATGGCGTTTTTTGGAAGACCACAACACACCCACAGTACGTAACCGCTGAATCGCAGAGCTACAGAACTGCAGAAAATGCTATTAAAAAAAAATGTTTTTTTTAGTATAGCACAGTAGAAGACAAATATATAGAAATTGTTTATTTCACACACCTCCACATATGTATAACACACTGCAAAATATTTTTTGTGGCCCTAAATGGCGTTTTTTGGAAGACCACAACACACCCACAGCACGTAACCGCTGAATCGCAGAGCTACAGAACTGCAGAAAATGCTATTCAAAAAAATGTTGTTTTTTTAGTATAGCACAGTAGAAGACAAATATATGGAAATTGTTTATTTCACACACCTCCACATATGTATAACACACTGCAAAATATTTTTTGTGGCCATAAATGGCGTTTTTTGGAAGACCACAACACACCCACAGTACGTAACCGCTGAATCGCACAGCTACAGAACTGCAGAAAATGCTGTTCAAAAAAAATGTTGTTTTTTTAGTATAGCACAGTAGAAGACAAATATATAGAAATTGTTTATTTCACACACCTCCACATATGTATAACACACTGCAAAATATTTTTTGTGGCCCTAAATGGCGTTTTTTGGAAGACCACAACACACCCACAGTACGTAACCGCTGAATCGCAGAGCTACAGAACTGCAGAAAATGCTATTAAAAAAAATGTTTTTTTTTTAGTATAGCACAGTAGAAGACAAATATATAGAAATTGTTTATTTCACACACCTCCACATATGTATAACACACTGCAAAATATTTTTTGTGGCCCTAAATGGCGTTTTTTGGAAGACCACAACACACCCACAGCACGTAACCGCTGAATCGCAGAGCTACAGAACTGCAGAAAATGCTATTCAAAAAAATGTTGTTTTTTTAGTATAGCACAGTAGAAGACAAATATATGGAAATTGTTTATTTCACACACCTCCACATATGTATAACACACTGCAAAATATTTTTTGTGGCCATAAATGGCGTTTTTTGGAAGACCACAACACACCCACAGTACGTAACCGCTGAATCGCACAGCTACAGAACTGCAGAAAATGCTGTTCAAAAAAAATGTTGTTTTTTTAGTATAGCACAGTAGAAGACAAATATATAGAAATTGTTTATTTCACACACCTCCACATATGTATAATACACTGCAAAATATTTTTTGTGGCCCTAAATGGCGTTTTTGGAAGACCACAACACACCCACAGTACGTAACCGCTGAATTGCAGAGCTACAGAACTGCAGAAAATGCTATTAAAAAAAAAGTTGTTTTTTTAGTAGAGCACAGTAGAAGACAAATATATAGAAATTGTTTATTTAACACACCTCCACATATGTATAACACACTGCAAAATATTTTTTTGACCCTAAATGGCGTTTTTTGGAAGACCACAACACACCCACAGCACGTAACCACTGAATCGCAGAGCTACAGAACTGCAGAAAATGCTATTCAAAAAAAATGTTGTTTTTTTAGTATAGCACAGTAGAAGACAAATATATAGAAATTGTTTATTTCACACACCTCCACATATGTATAACACACTGCAAAATATTTTTTGTGGCCCTAAATGGCATTTTTTGGAAGACCACAACACACCCACAGTACGTAACCGCTGAATTGCAGAGCTACAAAACTGCAGAAAATGCTATTAAAAAAAAAAGTTGTTTTTTTAGTATAGCACAGTAGAAGACAAATATATAGAAATTGTTTATTTCACACACCTCCACATATGTATAACACACTGCAAAATATTTTTTGTGGCCCTAAATGGCGTTTTTTGGAAGACCACAACACACCCACAGTACGTAACCGCTGAATCGCAGAGCTACAGAACTGCAGAAAATGCTATTAAAAAATGTTTTTTTTTAGTATAGCACAGTAGAAGACAAATATATAGAAATTGTTTATTTCACACACCTCCACATATGTATAACACACTGCAAAACATTTTTTGTGGCCCTAAATGGCGTTTTTTGGAAGACCACAACACACCCACAGCACGTAACCACTGAATCGCAGAGCTACAGAACTGCAGAAAATGCTATTCAAAAAAAAAAAAATTTTTTAAGTATAGCACAGTAGAAGACAAATATATAGAAATTGTTTATTTCACACACCTCCACATATGTATAACACAATGCAAAATACTTTTTGTGGCCCTAAATGGCATTTTTTGGAAGACCACAACACACCCACAGTACGTAACCGCTGAATCGCAGAGCTACAGAACTGCAGAAAATGCTATTAAAAAAATGTTGTTTTTTTAGTATAGCACAGTAGAAGACAAATATATAGAAATTGTTTATTTCACACACCTCCACATATGTATAACACACTGCAAAATATTTTTTGTGGCCCTAAATGGCGTTTTTTGGAAGACCACAACACACCCACAGTACGTAACCGCTGAATCGCAGAGCTACAGAACTGCAGAAAATGCTATTAAAAAAATGTTTTTTTTTTACTATAGCACAGTAGAAGACAAATATATAGAAATTGTTTATTTCACACACCTCCACATATGTATAACACACTGCAAAATATTTTTTGTGGCCCTAAATGGCGTTTTTTGGAAGACCACAACACACCCACAGCACGTAACCACTGAATCGCAGAGCTACAGAACTGCAGAAAATGCTATTAAAAAAAAATGTTGTTTTTTTAGTATAGCACAGTAGAAGACAAATATATGGAAATTGTTTATTTCACACACCTCCACATATGTATAACACACTGCAAAATATTTTTTGTGGCCCTAAATGGCGTTTTTTGGAAGACCACAACACACCCACAGTACGTAACCGCTGAATTGCAGAGCTGCAGAACTGCAGAAAATGCTATTAATTTTTTTATTTTTTAGTATAGCACAGTAGAAGACAAATATATAGAAATTGTTTATTTCACACACCTCCACATATGTATAACACACTGCAAAATATTTTTTGTGGCCCTAAATGGCGTTTTTGGAAGACCACAACACACCCACAGTACGTAACCGCTGAATTGCAGAGCTACAGAACTGCAGAAAATGTTATTCAAAAAAAAAAGTTGTTTTTTTAGTAGAGCACAGTAGAAGACAAATATATAGAAATTGTTTATTTCACACACCTACACATATGTATAACACACTGCAAAATATTTTTTGGCCCTAAATGGCGTTTTTTGGAAGACCACAACACACCCACAGTACGTAACCGCTGAATCACAGAGCTACAAAACTGCAGAAAATGCTATTCAAAAAAAAAGTTGTTTTTTTAGTATAGCACAGTAGAAGACATATATATAGAAATTGTTTATTTCACACACCTCCACATATGTATAACACACTGCAAAATATTTTTTGTGGCCCTAAATGCCGTTTTTTGGAAGACCACAACACACCCACAGTACGTAACCGCTGAATTGCAGAGCTACAAAACTGCAGAAAATGCTATTCAAAAAAAAAGTTGTTTTTTTTAGTATAGCACATTAGAAGACAAATATATAGAAATTGTTTATTTCACACACCTCCACATATGTATAACACACTGCAAAATATTTTTTGTGGCCCTAAATGGCGTTTTTTGGAAGACCACAACACACCCACAGCACGTAACCACTGAATTGCAGAGCTACAGAACTGCAGAAAATGCTATTCAAAAAAAATGTTTTTTTTTAGTATAGCACAGTAGAAGACAAATATATAGAAATTGTTTATTTCACACACCTCCACATATGTATAACACACTGCAAAATATTTTTTGTGGCCCTAAATGGCGTTTTTTGGAAGACCACAACACACCCACAGTACGTAACCGCTGAATCGCAGAGCTACAGAACTGCAGAAAATGCTATTAAAAAAATGTTTTTTTTTTAGTATAGCACAGTAGAAGACAAATATATAGAAATTGTTTATTTCACACACCTCCACATATGTATAACACACTGCAAAATATTTTTTGTGGCCCTAAATGGCGTTTTTTGGAAGACCACAACACACCCACAGCACGTAACCACTGAATCGCAGAGCTACAGAACTGCAGAAAATGCTATTCAAAAAAAATGTTGTTTTTTTAGTATAGCACAGTAGAAGACAAATATATGGAAATTGTTTATTTCACACACCTCCACATATGTATAACACACTGCAAAATATTTTTTGTGGCCCTAAATGGCGTTTTTTGGAAGACCACAACACACCCACAGTACGTAACCGCTGAATTGCAGAGCTGCAGAACTGCAGAAAATGCTATTAATTTTTTTATTTTTTAGTATAGCACAGTAGAAGACAAATATATAGAAATTGTTTATTTCACACACCTCCACATATGTATAACACACTGCAAAATATTTTTTGTGGCCCTAAATGGCGTTTTTGGAAGACCACAACACACCCACAGTACGTAACCGCTGAATTGCAGAGCTACAGAACTGCAGAAAATGTTATTCAAAAAAAAAAGTTGTTTTTTTAGTAGAGCACAGTAGAAGACAAATATATAGAAATTGTTTATTTCACACACCTACACATATGTATAACACACTGCAAAATATTTTTTGGCCCTAAATGGCGTTTTTTGGAAGACCACAACACACCCACAGTACGTAACCGCTGAATCACAGAGCTACAAAACTGCAGAAAATGCTATTCTAAAAAAAAGTTGTTTTTTTAGTATAGCACAGTAGAAGACATATATATAGAAATTGTTTATTTCACACACCTCCACATATGTATAACACACTGCAAAATATTTTTTGTGGCCCTAAATGCCGTTTTTTGGAAGACCACAACACACCCACAGTACGTAACCGCTGAATTGCAGAGCTACAAAACTGCAGAAAATGCTATTCAAAAAAAAAGTTGTTTTTTTTAGTATAGCACATTAGAAGACAAATATATAGAAATTGTTTATTTCACACACCTCCACATATGTATAACACACTGCAAAATATTTTTTGTGGCCCTAAATGGCGTTTTTTGGAAGACCACAACACACCCACAGCACGTAACCACTGAATTGCAGAGCTACAGAACTGCAGAAAATGCTATTCAAAAAAAATGTTTTTTTTTAGTATAGCACAGTAGAAGACAAATATATAGAAATTGTTTATTTCACACACCTCCACATATGTATAACACACTGCAAAATATTTTTTGTGGCCCTAAATGGCGTTTTTTGGAAGACCACAACACACCCACAGCACGTAACCGCTGAATCGCAGAGCTACAGAACTGCAGAAAATGCTATTCAAAAAAATGTTGTTTTTTTAGTATAGCACAGTAGAAGACAAATATATGGAAATTGTTTATTTCACACACCTCCACATATGTATAACACACTGCAAAATATTTTTTGTGGCCATAAATGGCGTTTTTTGGAAGACCACAACACACCCACAGTACGTAACCGCTGAATCGCACAGCTACAGAACTGCAGAAAATGCTGTTCAAAAAAAATGTTGTTTTTTTAGTATAGCACAGTAGAAGACAAATATATAGAAATTGTTTATTTCACACACCTCCACATATGTATAACACACTGCAAAATATTTTTTGTGGCCCTAAATGGCGTTTTTTGGAAGACCACAACACACCCACAGTACGTAACCGCTGAATTGCAGAGCTACAGAACTGCAGAAAATGCTATTAAAAAAAATGTTTTTTTTTTAGTATAGCACAGTAGAAGACAAATATATAGAAATTGTTTATTTCACACACCTCCACATATGTATAACACACTGCAAAATATTTTTTGTGGCCCTAAATGGCGTTTTTGGAAGACCACAACACACCCACAGTACGTAACCGCTGAATTGCAGAGCTACAGAACTGCAGAAAATGCTATTAAAAAAAAAGTTGTTTTTTTAGTAGAGCACAGTAGAAGACAAATATATAGAAATTGTTTATTTAACACACCTCCACATATGTATAACACACTGCAAAATATTTTTTTGGCCCTAAATGGCGTTTTTTGGAAGACCACAACACACCCACAGCACGTAACCACTGAATCGCAGAGCTACAGAACTGCAGAAAATGCTATTAAAAAAAAATGTTGTTTTTTTAGTATAGCACAGTAGAAGACAAATATATAGAAATTGTTTATTTCACACACCTCCACATATGTATAACACACTGCAAAATATTTTTTGTGGCCCTAAATGGCATTTTTTGGAAGACCACAACACACCCACAGTACGTAACCGCTGAATTGCAGAGCTACAAAACTGCAGAAAATGCTATTAAAAAAAAAAGTAGTTTTTTTAGTATAGCACAGTAGAAGACAAATATATAGAAATTGTTTATTTCACACACCTCCACATATGTATAACACACTGCAAAATATTTTTTGTGGCCCTAAATGGTGTTTTTTGGAAGACCACAACACACCCACAGTACGTAACCGCTGAATCGCAGAGCTACAGAACTGCAGAAAATGCTATTAAAAAAATGTTTTTTTTTAGTATAGCACAGTAGAAGACAAATATATAGAAATTGTTTATTTCACACACCTCCACATATGTATAACACACTGCAAAACATTTTTTGTGGCCCTAAATGGCGTTTTTTGGAAGACCACAACACACCCACAGCACGTAACCACTGAATCGCAGAGCTACAGAACTGCAGAAAATGCTATTCAAAAATTTTTTTTTTTTTTTAAGTATAGCACAGTAGACGACAAATATATAGAAATTGTTTATTTCACACACCTCCACATATGTATAACACAATGCAAAATACTTTTTGTGGCCCTAAATGGCATTTTTTGGAAGACCACAACACACCCACAGTACGTAACCGCTGAATCGCAGAGCTACAGAACTGCAGAAAATGCTATTAAAAAAATGTTGTTTTTTTAGTATAGCACAGTAGAAGACAAATATATAGAAATTGTTTATTTCACACACCTCCACATATGTATAACACACTGCAAAATATTTTTTGTAACCCAAATGGCGTTTTTGGAAGACCACAACACACCCACAGTACGTAACCACTGAATTGCAGAGCTACAGAACTGCAGAAAATGCTATTCAAAAAAAAAAAGTTGTTTTTTTAGTAGAGCACAGTAGAAGACAAATATATAGAAATTGTTTATTTCACACACCTACACATATGTATAACACACTGCAAAATATTTTTTGTGGCCCTAAATGGCGTTTTTGGAAGACCACAACACACCCACAGTACGTAACCGCTGAATTGCAGAGCTACAGAACTGCAGAAAATGCTATTCAAAAAAAAAAGTTGTTTTTTTAGTAGAGCACAGTAGAAGACAAATATATAGAAATTGTTTATTTCACACACCTCCACATATGTATAACACACTGCAAAATATTTTTTGTGGCCCTAAATGGCGTTTTTTGGAAGACCACAACACACCCACAGCACATAACCACTGAATCACAGAGCTACAGAACTGCAGAAAATGCTATTAAAAAAAAAATGTTTTTTTTTAGTATAGCACAGTAGAAGACAAATATATAGAAATTGTTTATTTCACACACCTCCACATATGTATAACACACTGCAAAATATTTTTTGTGGCCCTAAATGGCGTTTTTGGAAGACCACAACACACCCACAGTACGTAACCGCTGAATTGCAGAGCTACAGCACTGCAGAAAATGCTATTCAAAAAAAAAAGTTGTTTTTTTAGTAGAGCACAGTAGAAGACAAATATATAGAAATTGTTTATTTCACACACCTCCACATATGTATAACACACTGCAAAATATTTTTTGTGGCCCTAAATGGCATTTTTTGGAAGACCACAACACACCCACAGCACGTAACCACTGAATCACAGAGCTACAGAACTGCAGAAAATGCTATTCAAAAAAATGTTGTTTTTTTAGTATAGCACAGTAGAAGACAAATATATAGAAATTGTTTATTTCACACACCTCCACATATGTATAATACACTGCAAAATATTTTTTGTGGCCCTAAATGGCGTTTTTTGGAAGACCACAACACACCCACAGTACGTAACCGCTGAATTGCAGAGCTACAAAACTGCAGAAAATGCTGTTCAAAAAAAAGTTGTTTTTTTAGTATAGCACAGTAGAAGACATATATATAGAAATTGTTTATTTCACACACCTCCACATATGTATAACACACTGCAAAATATTTTTTGTGGCCCTAAATGCCGTTTTTTGGAAGACCACAACACACCCACAGTACGTAACCGCTGAATTGCAGAGCTACAAAACTGCAGAAAATGCTATTCAAAAAAAGTTGTTTTTTTAGTATAGCACATTAGAAGACAAATATATAGAAATTGTTTATTTCACACACCTCCACATATGTATAACACACTGCAAAATATTTTTTGTGGCCCTAAATGGCGTTTTTTGGAAGACCACAACACACCCACAGCACGTAACCACTGAATCGCAGAGCTACAGAACTGCAGAAAATGCTATTCAAAAAAAATGTTTTTTTTTAGTATAGCACAGTAGAAGACAAATATATAGAAATTGTTTATTTCACACACCTCCACATATGTATAACACACTGCAAAATATTTTTTGTGGCCCTAAATGGCATTTTTTGGAAGACCACAACACACCTACAGTACGTAACCGCTGAATCGCAGAGCTACAGAACTGCAGAAAATGCTATTCAAAACAAATGTTTTTTTTTAGTATAGCACAGTAGAAGACAAATATATAGAAATTGTTTATTTCACACACCTCCACATATGTATAACACACTGCAAAATATTTTTTGTGGCCCTAAATGGCGTTTTTTGGAAGACCACAACACACCCACAGTACGTAACCGCTGAATCGCAGAGCTACAGAACTGCAGAAAATGCTATTAAAAAAAATGTTTTTTTTTTAGTATAGCACAGTAGAAGACAAATATATAGAAATTGTTTATTTCACACACCTCCACATATGTATAACACACTGCAAAATATTTTTTGTGGCCCTAAATGGCGTTTTTTGGAAGACCACAACACACCCACAGCACGTAACCGCTGAATCGCAGAGCTACAGAACTGCAGAAAATGCTATTCAAAAAAATTTTGTTTTTTTAGTATAGCACAGTAGAAGACAAATATATGGAAATTGTTTATTTCACACACCTCCACATATGTATAACACACTGCAAAATATTTTTTGTGGCCATAAATGGCGTTTTTTGGAAGACCACAACACACCCACAGTACGTAACCGCTGAATCGCACAGCTACAGAACTGCAGAAAATGCTGTTCAAAAAAAATGTTGTTTTTTTAGTATAGCACAGTAGAAGACAAATATATAGAAATTGTTTATTTCACACACCTCCACATATGTATAACACACTGCAAAATATTTTTTGTGGCCCTAAATGGCGTTTTTTGGAAGACCACAACACACCCACAGTACGTAACCGCTGAATCGCAGAGCTACAGAACTGCAGAAAATGCTATTAAAAAAATGTTTTTTTTTAGTATAGCACAGTAGAAGACAAATATATAGAAATTGTTTATTTCACACACCTCCACATATGTATAACACACTGCAAAACATTTTTTGTGGCCCTAAATGGCGTTTTTTGGAAGACCACAACACACCCACAGCACGTAACCACTGAATCGCAGAGCTACAGAACTGCAGAAAATGCTATTCAAAAAAATTTTTTTTTTTTAAGTATAGCACAGTAGAAGACAAATATATAGAAATTGTTTATTTCACACACCTCCACATATGTATAACACAATGCAAAATACTTTTTGTGGCCCTAAATGGCATTTTTTGGAAGACCACAACACACCCACAGTACGTAACCGCTGAATCGCAGAGCTACAGAACTGCAGAAAATGCTATTAAAAAAATGTTGTTTTTTTAGTATAGCACAGTAGAAGACAAATATATAGAAATTGTTTATTTCACACACCTCCACATATGTATAACACACTGCAAAATATTTTTTGGGCCCTAAATGGCGTTTTTTGGAAGACCACAACACACCCACAGTACGTAACCGCTGAATCGCAGAGCTACAGAACTGCAGAAAATGCTATTAAAAAAATGTTTTTTTTTTAGTATAGCACAGTAGAAGACAAATATATAGAAATTGTTTATTTCACACACCTCCACATATGTATAACACACTGCAAAATATTTTTTGTGGCCCTAAATGGCGTTTTTTGGAAGACCACAACACACCCACAGCACGTAACCACTGAATCGCAGAGCTACAGAACTGCAGAAAATGCTATTCAAAAAAAATGTTGTTTTTTTAGTATAGCACAGTAGAAGACAAATATATGGAAATTGTTTATTTCACACACCTCCACATATGTATAACACACTGAAAAATATTTTTTGTGGCCCTAAATGGCGTTTTTTGGAAGACCACAACACACCCACAGTACGTAACCGCTGAATTGCAGAGCTGCAGAACTGCAGAAAATGCTATTAATTTTTTTTTTTTTTAGTATAGCACAGTAGAAGACAAATATATAGAAATTGTTTATTTCACACACCTCCACATATGTATAACACACTGCAAAATATTTTTTGTGGCCCTAAATGGCGTTTTTGGAAGACCACAACACACCCACAGTACGTAACCGCTGAATTGCAGAGCTACAGAACTGCAGAAAATGCTATTCAAAAAAAAAGTTGTTTTTTTAGTAGAGCACAGTAGAAGACAAATATATAGAAATTGTTTATTTCACACACCTACACATATGTATAACACACTGCAAAATATTTTTTGGCCCTAAATGGCGTTTTTTGGAAGACCACAACACACCCACAGTACGTAACCGCTGAATCACAGAGCTACAGAACTGCAGAAAATGCTATTCAAAAAAAATTTTGTTTTTTTAGTATAGCACAGTAGAAGACAAATATATAGAAATTGTTTATTTCACACACCTCCACATATGTATAACACACTGCAAAATATTTTTTGTGGCCCTAAATGGCGTTTTTTGGAAGACCACAACACACCCACAGCACGTAACCACTGAATCGCAGAGCTACAGAACTGCAGAAAATGCTATTCAAAAAAAAATGTTTTTTTTTAGTATAGCACAGTAGAAGACAAATATATAGAAATTGTTTATTTCACACACCTCCACATATGTATAACACACTGCAAAATATTTTTTGTGGCCCTAAATGGCATTTTTTGGAAGACCACAACACACCCACAGTACGTAACCGCTGAATCGCAGAGCTACAGAACTGCAGGAAATGCTATTCAAAAAAAAATGTTGTTTTTTTAGTATAGCACAGTAGAAGACAAATATATAGAAATTGTTTATTTCACACACCTCCACATATGTATAACACACTGCAAAATATTTTTTGTGGCCCTAAATGGCGTTTTTTGGAAGACCACAACACACCCACAGTACGTAACCGCTGAATCGCAGAGCTACAGAACTGCAGAAAATGCTATTTAAAAAAATGTTTTTTTTTTAGTATAGCACAGTAGAAGACAAATATATAGAAATTGTTTATTTCACACACCTCCACATATGTATAACACACTGCAAAATATTTTTTGTGGCCCTAAATGGCGTTTTTTGGAAGACCACAACACACCCACAGCACATAACCACTGAATCGCAGAGCTACAGAACTGCAGAAAATGCTATTCAAAAAAAATGTTGTTTTTTTAGTATAGCACAGTAGAAGACAAATATATGAAAATTGTTTATTTCACACACCTCCACATATGTATAACACACTGCAAAATATTTTTTGTGGCCCTAAATGGCGTTTTTTGGAAGACCACAACACGCCCACAGTACGTAACCGCTGAATCGCACAGCTACAGAACTGCAGAAAATGCTATTCAAAAAAAATGTTGTTTTTTTAGTATAGCACAGTAGAAGACAAATATATAGAAATTGTTTATTTCACACACCTCCACATATGTATAACACACTGCAAAATATTTTTTGTGGCCCTAAATGGCGTTTTTTGGAAGACCACAACACACCCACAGTACGTAACCGCTGAATTGCAGAGCTACAGAACTGCAGAAAATGCTATTAAAAAAAATGTTTTTTTTTTAGTATAGCACAGTAGAAGACAAATATATAGAAATTGTTTATTTCACACACCTCCACATATGTATAACACACTGCAAAATATTTTTTGTGGCCCTAAATGGCGTTTTTGGAAGACCACAACACACCCACAGTACGTAACCGCTGAATTGCAGAGCTACAGAACTGCAGAAAATGCTATTCAAAAAAAAAAGTTGCTTTTTTAGTAGAGCACAGTAGAAGACAAATATATAGAAATTGTTTATTTCACACACCTCCACATATGTATAACACACTGCAAAATATTTTTTGTGGCCCTAAATGGCGTTTTTTGGAAGACCACAACACACCCACAGCACGTAACCACTGAATCGCAGAGCTACAGAACTGCAGAAAATGCTATTCAAAAAAAATGTTGTTTTTTTAGTATAGCACAGTAGAAGACAAATATATAGAAATTGTTTATTTCACACACCTCCACATATGTATAACACACTGCAAAATATTTTTTGTGGCCCTAAATGGCGTTTTTTGGAAGACCACAACACACCCACAGTACGTAACCGCTGAATTGCAGAGCTACAAAACTGCAGAAAATGCTATTCAAAAAAAAAGTTGTTTTTTTAGTATAGCACAGTAGAAGACAAATATATAGAAATTGTTTATTTCACACACCTCCACATATGTATAACACACTGCAAAATATTTTTTGTGGCCCTAAATGGCGTTTTTTGGAAGACCACAACACACCCACAGTACGTAACCGCTGAATTGCAGAGCTACAAACTGCAGAAAATGCTATTCAAAAAAAAAGTTGTTTTTTTAGTATAGCACAGTAGAAGACAAATATATAGAAATTGTTTATTTCACACACCTCCACATATGTATAACACACTGCAAAATATTTTTTGTGGCCCTAAATGGCGTTTTTTGGAAGACCACAACACACCCACAGCACGTAACCACTGAATCGCAGAGCTACAGAACTGCAGAAAATGCTATTCAAAAAAAATGTTGTTTTTTTAGTATAGCACAGTAGAAGACAAATATATAGAAATTGTTTATTTCACACACCTCCACATATGTATAACACACTGCAAAATATTTTTTGTGGCCCTAAATGGCGTTTTTTGGAAGACCACAACACACCCACAGTACGTAACCGCTGAATCGCAGAGCTACAGAACTGCAGAAAATGCTATTAAAAAAATGTTTTTTTTAGTATAGCACAGTAGAAGACAAATATATAGAAATTGTTTATTTCACAAACCTCCACATATGTATAACACACTGCAAAACATTTTTTGTGGCCCTAAATGGCGTTTTTTGGAAGACCACAACACACCCACAGCACGTAACCACTGAATCGCAGAGCTACAGAACTGCAGAAAATGCTATTCAAAAAAAATTTTTTTTTTTAAGTATAGCACAGTAGAAGACAAATATATAGAAATTGTTTATTTCACACACCTCCACATATGTATAACACAATGCAAAATACTTTTTGTGGCCCTAAATGGCATTTTTTGGAAGACCACAACACACCCACAGTATGTAACCGCTGAATCGCAGAGCTACAGAACTGCAGAAAATGCTATTAAAAAAATGTTGTTTTTTTAGTATAGCACAGTAGAAGACAAATATATAGAAATTGTTTATTTCACACACCTCCACATATGTATAACACACTGCAAAATATTTTTTGTGGCCCTAAATGGCGTTTTTTGGAAGACCACAACACACCCACAGTACGTAACCGCTGAATCGCAGAGCTACAGAACTGCAGAAAATGCTATTAAAAAAATGTTTTTTTTTTTAGTATAGCACAGTAGAAGACAAATATATAGAAATTGTTTATTTCACACACCTCCACATATGTATAACACACTGCAAAATATTTTTTGTGGCCCTAAATGGCGTTTTTTGGAAGACCACAACACACCCACAGCACGTAACCACTGAATCGCAGAGCTACAGAACTGCAGAAAATGCTATTAAAAAAAAATGTTGTTTTTTTAGTATAGCACAGTAGAAGACAAATATATGGAAAATGTTTATTTCACACACCTCCACATATGTATAACACACTGCAAAATATTTTTTGTGGCCCTAAATGGCGTTTTTTGGAAGACCACAACACACCCACAGTACGTAACCGCTGAATTGCAGAGCTGCAGAACTGCAGAAAATGCTATTAATTTTTTTTTTTTTTTAGTATAGCACAGTAGAAGACAAATATATAGAAATTGTTTATTTCACACACCTCCACATATGTATAACACACTGCAAAATATTTTTTGTGGCCCTAAATGGCGTTTTTGGAAGACCACAACACACCCACAGTACGTAACCGCTGAATTGCAGAGCTACAGAACTGCAGAAAATGCTATTCAAAAAAAAAAGTTGTTTTTTTAGTAGAGCACAGTAGAAGACAAATATATAGAAATTGTTTATTTCACACACCTACACATATGTATAACACACTGCAAAATATTTTTTGGCCCTAAATGGCGTTTTTTGGAAGACCACAACACACCCACAGTACGTAACCGCTGAATCACAGAGCTACAGAACTGCAGAAAATGCTATTCAAAAAAAAATTAGTTTTTTTAGTATAGCACAGTAGAAGACAAATATATAGAAATTGTTTATTTCACACACCTCCACATATGTATAACACACTGCAAAATATTTTTTGTGGCCCTAAATGGCGTTTTTTGGAAGACCACAACACACCCACAGCACGTAACCACTGAATCGCAGAGCTACAGAACTGCAGAAAATGCTATTCAAAAAAAAATGTTTTTTTTTAGTATAGCACAGTAGAAGACAAATATATAGAAATTGTTTATTTCACACACCTCCACATATGTATAACACACTGCAAAATATTTTTTGTGGCCCTAAATGGCGTTTTTTGGAAGACCACAACACACCCACAGCACATAACCACTGAATCGCAGAGCTACAGAACTGCAGAAAATGCTATTCAAAAAAAATGTTGTTTTTTTAGTATAGCACAGTAGAAGACAAATATATGAAAATTGTTTATTTCACACACCTCCACATATGTATAACACACTGCAAAATATTTTTTGTGGCCCTAAATGGCGTTTTTTGGAAGACCACAACACGCCCACAGTACGTAACCGCTGAATCGCACAGCTACAGAACTGCAGAAAATGCTATTCAAAAAAAATGTTGTTTTTTTAGTATAGCACAGTAGAAGACAAATATATAGAAATTGTTTATTTCACACACCTCCACATATGTATAACACACTGCAAAATATTTTTTGTGGCCCTAAATGGCGTTTTTTGGAAGACCACAACACACCCACAGTACGTAACCGCTGAATTGCAGAGCTACAGAACTGCAGAAAATGCTATTAAAAAAAAATGTTTTTTTTTTAGTATAGCACAGTAGAAGACAAATATATAGAAATTGTTTATTTCACACACCTCCACATATGTATAACACACTGCAAAATATTTTTTGTGGCCCTAAATGGCGTTTTTGGAAGACCACAACACACCCACAGTACGTAACCGCTGAATTGCAGAGCTACAGAACTGCAGAAAATGCTATTCAAAAAAAAAAGTTGCTTTTTTAGTAGAGCACAGTAGAAGACAAATATATAGAAATTGTTTATTTCACACACCTCCACATATGTATAACACACTGCAAAATATTTTTTGTGGCCCTAAATGGCGTTTTTTGGAAGACCACAACACACCCACAGCACGTAACCACTGAATCGCAGAGCTACAGAACTGCAGAAAATGCTATTAAAAAAAAATGTTGTTTTTTTAGTATAGCACAGTAGAAGACAAATATATAGAAATTGTTTATTTCACACACCTCCACATATGTATAACACACTGCAAAATATTTTTTGTGGCCCTAAATGGCGTTTTTTGGAAGACCACAACACACCCACAGTACGTAACCGCTGAATTGCAGAGCTACAAAACTGCAGAAAATGCTATTCAAAAAAAAAGTTGTTTTTTTAGTATAGCACAGTAGAAGACAAATATATAGAAATTGTTTATTTCACACACCTCCACATATGTATAACACACTGCAAAATATTTTTTGTGGCCCTAAATGGCGTTTTTTGGAAGACCACAACACACCCACAGTACATAACCGCTGAATTGCAGAGCTACAAACTGCAGAAAATGCTATTAAAAAAAAAAGTTGTTTTTTTAGTATAGCACAGTAGAAGACAAATACATAGAAATTGTTTATTTCACACACCTCCACATATGTATAACACACTGCAAAATATTTTTTGTGGCCCTAAATGATGTTTTTTGGAAGACCACAACACACCCACAGCACGTAACCACTGAATCGCAGAGCTACAGAACTGCAGAAAATGCTATTCAAAAAAAATGTTGTTTTTTAGTATAGCACAGTAGAAGACAAATATATAGAAATTGTTTATTTCACACACCTCCACATATGTATAACACACTGCAAAATATTTTTTGTGGCCCTAAATGGCGTTTTTTGGAAGACCACAACACACCCACAGTACGTAACCGCTGAATTGCAGGGCTACAAAACTGCAGAAAATGCTATTCAAAAAAAAAGTTTTTTTTTAGTATAGCACAGTAGAAGACAAATATATAGAAATTGTTTATTTCACACACCTCCACATATGTATAACACACTGCAAAATATTTTTTGTGGCCCTAAATGGCGTTTTTTGGAAGACCACAACACACCCACAGTACGTAACCGCTGAATTGCAGAGCTACAAAACTGCAGAAAATGCTATTCAAAAAAAAGTTGTTTTTTTAGTATAGCACAGTAGAAGACAAATATATAGAAATTGTTTATTTCACACACCTCCACATATGTATAACACACTGCAAAATATTTTTTGTGGCCCTAAATGGCGTTTTTTGGAAGACCACAACACACCCACAGTACGTAACCGCTGAATTGCAGAGCTACAAACTGCAGAAAATGCTATTAAAAAAATGTTGTTTTTTTAGTATAGCACAGTAGAAGACAAATATATAGAAATTGTTTATTTCACACACCTCCACATATGTATAACACACTGCAAAATATTTTTTGTGGCCCTAAATGGCGTTTTTTGGAAGACCACAACACACCCACAGCACGTAACCACTGAATCGCAGAGCTACAGAACTGCAGAAAATGCTATTCAAAAAAAATGTTGTTTTTTTAGTATAGCACAGTAGAAGACAAATATATGGAAATTGTTTATTTCACACACCTCCACATATGTATAACACACTGCAAAATATTTTTTGTGGCCCTAAATGGCGTTTTTTGGAAGACCACAACACACCCACAGTACGTAACCGCTGAATTGCAGAGCTACAGAACTGCAGAAAATGCTATTAATTTTTTTTTTTTTTTAGTATAGCACAGTAGAAGACAAATATATAGAAATTGTTTATTTCACACACCTCCACATATGTATAACACACTGCAAAATATTTTTTGTGGCCCTAAATGGCGTTTTTGGAAGACCACAACACACCCACAGTACGTAACCGCTGAATTGCAGAGCTACAGAACTGCAGAAAATGCTATTCAAAAAAAATTTTGTTTTTTTAGTATAGCACAGTAGAAGACAAATATATAGAAATTGTTTATTTCACACACCTCCACATATGTATAACACACTGCAAAATATTTTTTGTGGCCCTAAATGGCGTTTTTTGGAAGACCACAACACACCCACAGTACGTAACCGCTGAATTGCAGAGCTACAAACTGCAGAAAATGCTATTAAAAAAATGTTGTTTTTTTAGTATAGCACAGTAGAAGACAAATATATTTAGAAATTGTTTATTTCACACACCTCCACATATGTATAACACACTGCAAAATATTTTTTGTGGCCCTAAATGGCGTTTTTTGGAAGACCACAACACACCCACAGCACGTAACCACTGAATCGCAGAGCTACAGAACTGCAGAAAATGCTATTCAAAAAAAATGTTGTTTTTTTAGTATAGCACAGTAGAAGACAAATATATGGAAATTGTTTATTTCACACACCTCCACATATGTATAACACACTGCAAAATATTTTTTGTGGCCCTAAATGGCGTTTTTTGGAAGACCACAACACACCCACAGTACGTAACCGCTGAATTGCAGAGCTACAGAACTGCAGAAAATGCTATTAATTTTTTTTTTTTTTTAGTATAGCACAGTAGAAGACAAATATATAGAAATTGTTTATTTCACACACCTCCACATATGTATAACACACTGCAAAATATTTTTTGTGGCCCTAAATGGCGTTTTTGGAAGACCACAACACACCCACAGTACGTAACCGCTGAATTGCAGAGCTACAGAACTGCAGAAAATGCTATTCAAAAAAAATTTTGTTTTTTTAGTATAGCACAGTAGAAGACAAATATATAGAAATTGTTTATTTCACACACCTCCACATATGTATAACACACTGCAAAATATTTTTTGTGGCCCTAAATGGCGTTTTTTGGAAGACCACAACACACCCACAGCACGTAACCACTGAATCGCAGAGCTACAGAACTGCAGAAAATGCTATTCAAAAAAAATGTTTTTTTTTAGTATAGCACAGTAGAAGACAAATATATAGAAATTGTTTATTTCACACACCTCCACATATGTATAACACACTGCAAAATAATTTTTGTGGCCCTAAATGGCGTTTTTTGGAAGACCACAACACACCCACAGCACATAACCACTGAATCGCAGAGCTACAGAACTGCAGAAAATGCTATTCAAAAAAATGTTGTTTTTTTAGTATAGCACAGTAGAAGACAAATATATGAAAATTGTTTATTTCACACACCTCCACATATGTATAACACACTGCAAAATATTTTTTGTGGCCCTAAATGGCGTTTTTTGGAAGACCACAACACGCCCACAGTACGTAACCGCTGAATCGCACAGCTACAGAACTGCAGAAAATGCTATTCAAAAAAAATGTTGTTTTTTTAGTATAGCACAGTAGAAGACAAATATATAGAAATTGTTTATTTCACACACCTCCACATATGTATAACACACTGCAAAATATTTTTTGTGGCCCTAAATGGCGTTTTTTGGAAGACCACAACACACCCACAGTACGTAACCGCTGAATTGCAGAGCTACAGAACTGCAGAAAATGCTATTAAAAAAAAATGTTTTTTTTTAGTATAGCACAGTAGAAGACAAATATATAGAAATTGTTTATTTCACACACCTCCACATATGTATAACACACTGCAAAATATTTTTTGTGGCCCTAAATGGCGTTTTTGGAAGACCACAACACACCCACAGTACGTAACCGCTGAATTGCAGAGCTACAGAACTGCAGAAAATGCTATTCAAAAAAAAAAGTTGTTTTTTTAGTAGAGCACAGTAGAAGACAAATATATAGAAATTGTTTATTTCACACACCTCCACATATGTATAACACACTGCAAAATATTTTTTGTGGCCCTAAATGGCGTTTTTTGGAAGACCACAACACACCCACAGTACGTAACCGCTGAATTGCAGAGCTACAAACTGCAGAAAATGCTATTCAAAAAAAAAGTTGTTTTTTTAGTATAGCACAGTAGAAGACAAATATATAGAAATTGTTTATTTCACACACCTCCACATATGTATAACACACTGCAAAATATTTTTTGTGGCCCTAAATGGTGTTTTTTGGAAGACCACAACACACCCACAGCACGTAACCACTGAATCGCAGAGCTACAAAACTGCAGAAAATGCTATTCAAAAAAAATTTTGTTTTTTTAGTATAGCACAGTAGAAGACAAATATATAGAAATTGTTTATTTCACACACCTCCACATATGTATAACACACTGCAAAATATTTTTTGTGGCCCTAAATGGCGTTTTTTGGAACACCACAACACACCCACAGTACGTAACCGCTGAATTGCAGAGCTACAAAACTGCAGAAAATGCTATTCAAAAAAAAAGTTGTTTTTTTAGTATAGCACAGTAGAAGACAAATATATAGAAATTGTTTATTTCACACACCTCCACATATGTATAACACACTGCAAAATATTTTTTGTGGCCCTAAATGGCGTTTTTTGGAAGACCACAACACACCCACAGTACGTAACCGCTGAATTGCAGAGCTACAAAACTGCAGAAAATGCTATTCAAAAAAAAGTTGTTTTTTTAGTATAGCACAGTAGAAGACAAATATATAGAAATTGTTTATTTCACACACCTCCACATATGTATAACACACTGCAAAATATTTTTTGTGGCCCTAAATGGCGTTTTTTGGAAGACCACAACACACCCACAGTACGTAACCGCTGAATCGCAGAGCTACAGAACTGCAGAAAATGCTATTAAAAAAATGTTTTTTTTTAGTATAGCACAGTAGAAGACAAATATATAGAAATTGTTTATTTCACACACCTCCACATATGTATAACACACTGCAAAATATTTTTTGTGGCCCTAAATGGCGTTTTTTGGAAGACCACAACACACCCACAGCACGTAACCACTGAATCGCAGAGCTACAGAACTGCAGAAAATGCTATTAAAAAAAAGTAGTTTTTTTAGTAGAGCACAGTAGAAGACAAATATATAGAAATTGTTTATTTCACACACCTCCACATATGTATAACACACTGCAAAATATTTTTTGTGGCCCTAAATGGCATTTTTGGAAGACCACAACACACCCACAGTACGTAACCGCTGAATTGCAGAGCTACAGAACTGCAGAAAATGCTATTCAAAAAAAAAGTTGTTTTTTTAGTAGAGCACAGTAGAAGACAAATATATAGAAATTGTTTATTTCACACACCTCCACATATGTATAACACACTGCAAAATATTTTTTGTGGCCCTAAATGGCGTTTTTTGGAAGACCACAACACACCCACAGTACGTAACCGCTGAATTGCAGAGCTACAAAACTGCAGAAAATGCTATTAAAAAAATGTTTTTTTAGTATAGCACAGTAGAAGACAAATATATAGAAATTGTTTATTTCACACACCTCCACATATGTATAACACACTGCAAAATATTTTTTGTGGCCCTAAATGGCGTTTTTTGGAAGACCACAACACACCCACAGCACGTAACCACTGAATCGCAGAGCTACAGAACTGCAGAAAATGCTATTCAAAAAAAATGTTGTTTTTTTAGTATAGCACAGTAGAAGACAAATATATGGAAATTGTTTATTTCACACACCTCCACATATGTATAACACACTGCAAAATATTTTTTGTGGCCCTAAATGGCGTTTTTTGGAAGACCACAACACACCCACAGTACGTAACCGCTGAATTGCAGAGCTACAGAACTGCAGAAAATGCTATTAATTTTTTTTTTTTTAGTATAGCACAGTAGAAGACAAATATATAGAAATTGTTTATTTCACACACCTCCACATATGTATAACACACTGCAAAATATTTTTTGTGGCCCTAAATGGCGTTTTTGGAAGACCACAACACACCCACAGTACGTAACCGCTGAATTGCAGAGCTACAGAACTGCAGAAAATGCTATTCAAAAAAAAAAGTTGTTTTTTTAGTAGAGCACAGTAGAAGACAAATATATAGAAATTGTTTATTTCACACACCTCCACATATGTATAACACACTGCAAAATATTTTTTGTGGCCCTAAATGGCGTTTTTTGGAAGACCACAACACACCCACAGTACGTAACCGCTGAATTGCAGAGCTACAGAACTGCAGAAAATGCTATTAAAAAAATGTTTTTTTAGTATAGCACAGTAGAAGACAAATATATAGAAATTGTTTATTTCACACACCTCCACATATGTATAACACACTGCAAAATATTTTTTGTGGCCCTAAATGGCGTTTTTTGGAAGACCACAACACACCCACAGCACGTAACCACTGAATCGCAGAGCTACAGAACTGCAGAAAATGCTATTCAAAAAAAATGTTGTTTTTTTAGTATAGCACAGTAGAAGACAAATATATGGAAATTGTTTATTTCACACACCTCCACATATGTATAACACACTGCAAAATATTTTTTGTGGCCCTAAATGGCGTTTTTTGGAAGACCACAACACACCCACAGTACGTAACCGCTGAATTGCAGAGCTACAGAACTGCAGAAAATGCTATTAATTTTTTTTTTTTTTAGTATAGCACAGTAGAAGACAAATATATAGAAATTGTTTATTTCACACACCTCCACATATGTATAACACACTGCAAAATATTTTTTGTGGCCCTAAATGGCGTTTTTGGAAGACCACAACACACCCACAGTACGTAACCGCTGAATTGCAGAGCTACAGAACTGCAGAAAATGCTATTCAAAAAAAAAAGTTGTTTTTTTAGTAGAGCACAGTAGAAGACAAATATATAGAAATTGTTTATTTCACACACCTCCACATATGTATAACACACTGCAAAATATTTTTTGTGGCCCTAAATGGCGTTTTTTGGAAGACCACAACACACCCACAGTACGTAACCGCTGAATTGCAGAGCTACAAAACTGCAGAAAATGCTATTCAAAAAAAAAGTTGTTTTATTAGTATAGCACAGTAGAAGACAAATATATATAAATTGTTTATTTCACACACCTCCACATATGTATAACACACTGCAAAATATTTTTTGTGGCCCTAAATGGCGTTTTTTGGAAGACCACAACACACCCACAGTACATAACCGCTGAATTGCAGAGCTACAAACTGCAGAAAATGCTATTCAAAAAAAAAGTTGTTTTTTTAGTATAGCACAGTAGAAGACAAATATATAGAAATTGTTTATTTCACACACCTCCACATATGTATAACACACTGCAAAATATTTTTTGTGGCCCTAAATGGCATTTTTTGGAAGACCACAACACACCCACAGTACGTAACCGCTGAATTGCAGAGCTACAGAACTGCAGAAAATGCTATTAAAAAAATGTTTTTTTAGTATAGCACAGTAGAAGACAAATATATAGAAATTGTTTATTTCACACACCTCCACATATGTATAACACACTGCAAAATATTTTTTGTGGCCCTAAATGGCGTTTTTTGGAAGACCACAACACACCCACAGCACGTAACCACTGAATCGCAGAGCTACAGAACTGCAGAAAATGCTATTAAAAAAAAATGTTGTTTTTTTAGTATAGCACAGTAGAAGACAAATATATGGAAATTGTTTATTTCACACACCTCCACATATGTATAACACACTGCAAGATATTTTTTGTGGCCCTAAATGGCGTTTTTTGGAAGACCACAACACACCCACAGTACGTAACCGCTGAATTGCAGAGCTACAGATCTGCAGAAAATGCTATTAATTATTTTTTTTTTTTAGTATAGCACAGTAGAAGACAAATATATAGAAATTGTTTATTTCACACACCTCCACATATGTATAACACACTGCAAAATATTTTTTGTGGCCCTAAATGGCATTTTTTGGAAGACCACAACACACCCACAGTACGTAACCGCTGAATTGCAGAGCTACAGAACTGCAGAAAATGCTATTAAAAAAATGTTTTTTTAGTATAGCACAGTAGAAGACAAATATATAGAAATTGTTTATTTCACACACCTCCACATATGTATAACACACTGCAAAATATTTTTTGTGGCCCTAAATGGCGTTTTTTGGAAGACCACAACACACCCACAGCACGTAACCACTGAATCGCAGAGCTACAGAACTGCAGAAAATGCTATTAAAAAAAAATGTTGTTTTTTTAGTATAGCACAGTAGAAGACAAATATATGGAAATTGTTTATTTCACACACCTCCACATATGTATAACACACTGCAAAATATTTTTTGTGGCCCTAAATGGCATTTTTTGGAAGACCACAACACACCCACAGTACGTAACCGCTGAATTGCAGAGCTACAGAACTGCAGAAAATGCTATTATTTTTTTTATTTTTTTAGTATAGCACAGTAGAAGACAAATATATAGAAATTGTTTATTTCACACACCTCCACATATGTATAACACACTGCAAAATATTTTTTGTGGCCCTAAATGGCGTTTTTGGAAGACCACAACACACCCACAGTACGTAACCGCTGAATTGCAGAGCTACAGAACTGCAGAAAATGCTATTCAAAAAAAAAAGTTGTTTTTTTAGTAGAGCACAGTAGAAGACAAATATATAGAAATTGTTTATTTCACACACCTACACATATGTATAACACACTGCAAAATATTTTTTTGGCCCTAAATGGCGTTTTTTGGAAGACCACAACACACCCACAGTACGTAACCGCTGAATCACAGAGCTACAGAACTGCAGAAAATGCTATTCAAAAAAAATGTTTTTTTTTTAGTATAGCACAGTAGAAGACAAATATATAGAAATTGTTTATTTCACACACCTCCACATATGTATAACACACTGCAAAATATTTTTTGTGGCCCTAAATGGCGTTTTTTGGAAGACCACAACACACCCACAGCACGTAACCACTGAATCGCAGAGCTACAGAACTGCAGAAAATGCTATTCAAAAAAATGTTTTTTTTTAGTATAGCACAGTAGAAGACAAATATATAGAAATTGTTTATTTCACACACCTCCACATATGTATAACACACTGCAAAATAATTTTTGTGGCCCTAAATGGCGTTTTTTGGAAGACCACAACACACCCACAGCACATAACCACTGAATCGCAGAGCTACAGAACTGCAGAAAATGCTATTCAAAAAAATGTTGTTTTTTTAGTATAGCACAGTAGAAGACAAATATATGAAAATTGTTTATTTCACACACCTCCACATATGTATAACACACTGCAAAATATTTTTTGTGTCCCTAAATGGCGTTTTTTGGAAGACCACAACACGCCCACAGTACGTAACCGCTGAATCGCACAGCTACAGAACTGCAGAAAATGCTATTAAAAAAAAATGTTGTTTTTTTAGTATAGCACAGCAGAAGACAAATATATAGAAATTGTTTATTTCACACACCTCCACATATGTATAACACACTGCAAAATATTTTTTGTGGCCCTAAATGGCGTTTTTTGGAAGACCACAACACACCCACAGTACGTAACCGCTGAATTGCAGAGCTACAGAACTGCAGAAAATGCTATTAAAAAAAAATGTTTTTTTTTAGTATAGCACAGTAGAAGACAAATATATAGAAATTGTTTATTTCACACACCTCCACATATGTATAACACACTGCAAAATATTTTTTGTGGCCCTAAATGGCGTTTTTGGAAGACCACAACACACCCACAGTACGTAACCGCTGAATTGCAGAGCTACAGAACTGCAGAAAATGCTATTCAAAAAAAAAGTTGTTTTTTTAGTAGAGCACAGTAGAAGACAAATATATAGAAATTGTTTATTTCACACACCTCCACATATGTATAACACACTGCAAAATATTTTTTGTGGCCCTAAATGGCGTTTTTTGGAAGACCACAACACACCCACAGTACGTAACCGCTGAATTGCAGAGCTACAAACTGCAGAAAATGCTATTTAAAAAAAAAGTTGTTTTTTTAGTATAGCACAGTAGAAGACAAATATATAGAAATTGTTTATTTCACACACCTCCACATATGTATAACACACTGCAAAATATTTTTTGTGGCCCTAAATGGCGTTTTTTGGAAGACCACAACACACCCACAGTACGTAACCGCTGAATTGCAGAGCTACAAAACTGCAGAAAATGCTATTCAAAAAAAAGTTGTTTTTTTAGTATAGCACAGTAGAAGACAAATATATAGAAATTGTTTATTTCACACACCTCCACATATGTATAACACACTGCAAAATATTTTTTGTGGCCCTAAATGGCGTTTTTTGGAAGACCACAACACACCCACAGCACGTAACCACTGAATCGCAGAGCTACAGAACTGCAGAAAATGCTATTAAAAAAAATGTTGTTTTTTTAGTATAGCACAGTAGAAGACAAATATATGGAAATTGTTTATTTCACACACCTCCACATATGTATAACACACTGCAAAATATTTTTTGTGGCCCTAAATGGCGTTTTTTGGAAGACCACAACACACCCACAGTACGTAACCGCTGAATTGCAGAGCTACAGAACTGCAGAAAATGCTATTAAAAAAATGTTTTTTTTAGTATAGCACAGTAGAAGACAAATATATAGAAATTGTTTATTTCACACACCTCCACATATGTATAACACACTGCAAAATATTTTTTGTGGCCCTAAATGGCGTTTTTTGGAAGACCACAACACACCCACAGCACGTAACCACTGAATCGCAGAGCTACAGAACTGCAGAAAATGCTATTAAAAAAAAGTAGTTTTTTTAGTAGAGCACAGTAGAAGACAAATATATAGAAATTGTTTATTTCACACACCTCCACATATGTATAACACACTGCAAAATATTTTTTGTGGCCCTAAATGGCGTTTTTGGAAGACCACAACACACCCACAGTACGTAACCGCTGAATTGCAGAGCTACAGAACTGCAGAAAATGCTATTAAAAAAAAAAGTTGTTTTTTTAGTAGAGCACAGTAGAAGACAAATATATAGAAATTGTTTATTTCACACACCTCCACATATGTATAACACACTGCAAAATATTTTTTGTGGCCCTAAATGGCGTTTTTTGGAAGACCACAACACACCCACAGTACGTAACCGCTGAATTGCAGAGCTACAAAACTGCAGAAAATGCTATTCAAAAAAAAAGTTGTTTTATTAGTATAGCACAGTAGAAGACAAATATATAGAAATTGTTTATTTCACACACCTCCACATATGTATAACACACTGCAAAATATTTTTTGTGGCCCTAAATGGCGTTTTTTGGAAGACCACAACACACCCACAGTACATAACCGCTGAATTGCAGAGCTACAAACAGCAGAAAATGCTATTCAAAAAAAAAGTTGTTTTTTTAGTATAGCACAGTAGAAGACAAATATATAGAAATTGTTTATTTCACACACCTCCACATATGTATAACACACTGCAAAATATTTTTTGTGGCCCTAAATGGCGTTTTTTGGAAGACCACAACACACCCACAGCACGTAACCACTGAATCGCAGAGCTACAGAACTGCAGAAAATGCTATTCAAAAAAAATGTTGTTTTTTTAGTATAGCACAGTAGAAGACAAATATATAGAAATTGTTTATTTCACACACCTCCACATATGTATAACACACTGCAAAATATTTTTTGTGGCCCTAAATGGCGTTTTTTGGAAGACCACAACACACCCACAGTACGTAACCGCTGAATTGCAGAGCTACAAAACTGCAGAAAATGCTATTCAAAAAAAAAGTTGTTTTTTTAGTAGAGCACAGTAGAAGACAAATATATAGAAATTGTTTATTTCACACACCTCCACATATGTATAACACACTGCAAAATATTTTTTGTGGCCCTAAATGGCGTTTTTTGGAAGACCACAACACACCCACAGTACGTAACCGCTGAATTGCAGAGCTACAAAACTGCAGAAAATGCTATTCAAAAAAAAAGTTGTTTTATTAGTATAGCACAGTAGAAGACAAATATATAGAAATTGTTTATTTCACACACCTCCACATATGTATAACACACTGCAAAATATTTTTTGTGGCCCTAAATGGCGTTTTTTGGAAGACCACAACACACCCACAGTACATAACCGCTGAATTGCAGAGCTACAAACAGCAGAAAATGCTATTCAAAAAAAAAGTTGTTTTTTTAGTATAGCACAGTAGAAGACAAATATATAGAAATTGTTTATTTCACACACCTCCACATATGTATAACACACTGCAAAATATTTTTTGTGGCCCTAAATGGCGTTTTTTGGAAGACCACAACACACCCACAGCACGTAACCACTGAATCGCAGAGCTACAGAACTGCAGAAAATGCTATTCAAAAAAAATGTTGTTTTTTTAGTATAGCACAGTAGAAGACAAATATATAGAAATTGTTTATTTCACACACCTCCACATATGTATAACACACTGCAAAATATTTTTTGTGGCCCTAAATGGCGTTTTTTGGAAGACCACAACACACCCACAGTACGTAACCGCTGAATTGCAGAGCTACAGAACTGCAGAAAATGCTATTCAAAAAAAAAGTTGTTTTTTTAGTATAGCACAGTAGAAGACAAATATATAGAAATTGTTTATTTCACACACCTCCACATATGTATAACACACTGCAAAATATTTTTTGTGGCCCTAAATGGCGTTTTTTGGAAGACCACAACACACCCACAGTACGTAACCGCTGAATTGCAGAGCTACAAAACTGCAGAAAATGCTATTAAAAAAAAAGTTGTTTTTTTAGTATAGCACAGTAGAAGACAAATATATAGAAATTGTTTATTTCACACACCTCCACATATGTATAACACACTGCAAAATATTTTTTGTGGCCCTAAATGGCGTTTTTTGGAAGACCACAACACACCCACAGTACGTAACCGCTGAATCGCAGAGCTACAGAACTGCAGAAAATGCTATTAAAAAATGTTTTTTTTAGTATAGCACAGTAGAAGACAAATATATAGAAATTGTTTATTTCACACACCTCCACATATGTATAACACACTGCAAAATATTTTTTGTGGGCCTAAATGGCGTTTTTTGGAAGACCACAACACACCCACAGCACGTAACCACTGAATCGCAGAGCTACAGAACTGCAGAAAATGCTATTCAAAAAAATTTTTTTTTTTTTTAGTATAGCACAGTAGAAGACAAATATATAGAAATTGTTTATTTCACACACCTCCACATATGTATAACACAATGCAAAATATTTTTTGTGGCCCTAAATGGCATTTTTTGGAAGACCACAACACACCCACAGTACGTAACCGCTGAATCGCAGAGCTACAGAACTGCAGAAAATGCTATTAAAAAAATGTTGTTTTTTTAGTATAGCACAGTAGAAGACAAATATATAGAAATTGTTTATTTCACACACCTCCACATATGTATAACACACTGCAAAATATTTTTTGTGGCCCTAAATGGCGTTTTTTGGAAGACCACAACACACCCACAGCACGTAACCACTGAATCGCAGAGCTACAGAACTGCAGAAAATGCTATTAAAAAAAGTAGTTTTTTTAGTAGAGCACAGTAGAAGACAAATATATAGAAATTGTTTATTTCACACACCTCCACATATGTATAACACACTGCAAAATATTTTTTGTGGCCCTAAATGGCGTTTTTTGGAAGACCACAACACACCCACAGCACGTAACCACTGAATCGCAGAGCTACAGAACTGCAGAAAATGCTATTCAAAAAAATGTTGTTTTTTTAGTATAGCACAGTAGAAGACAAATATATAGAAATTGTTTATTTCACACACCTCCACATATGTATAACACACTGCAAAATATTTTTTGTGGCCTTAATGGCATTTTTTGGAAGACCACAACACACCCACAGTACGTAACCGCTGAATCGCAGAGCTACAGAACTGCAGAAAATGCTATTATTTTTTTTTTTTTTAGTATTGCACAGTAGAAGACAAATATATAGAAATTGTTTATTTCACACACCTCCACATATGTATAACACACTGCAAAATATTTTTTGTGGCCCTAAATGGCATTTTTGGAAGACCACAACACACCCACAGTACGTAACCACTGAATTGCAGAGCTACAGAACTGCAGAAAATGCTATTAAAAAAAAAAAAGTTGTTTTTTTAGTAGAGCACAGTAGAAGACAAATATATAGAAATTGTTTATTTCACACACCTACACATATGTATAACACACTGCAAAATATTTTTTTGGCCCTAAATGGCGTTTTTTGGAAGACCACAACACACCCACAGTACGTAACCGCTGAATCGCAGAGCTACAGAACTGCAGAAAATGCTATTAAAAAAAAATGTTGTTTTTTTAGTATAGCACAGTAGAAGACAAATATATAGAAATTGTTTATTTCACACGCCTCCACATATGTATAACACACTGCAAAATATTTTTTGTGGCCCTAAATGGCATTTTTTGGAAGACCACAACACACCCACAGTACGTAACCGCTGAATCGCAGAGCTACAGAACTGCAGAAAATGCTATTCAAAAAAATGTTGTTTTTTTAGTATAGCACAGTAGAAGACAAATATATAGAAATTGTTTATTTCACACACCTCCACATATGTATAACACACTGCAAAATATTTTTTGTGGCCCTAAATGGCGTTTTTTGGAAGACCACAACACACCCACAGTACGTAACCGCTGAATCGCAGAGCTACAGAACTGCAGAAAATGCTATTAAAAAAAATGTTTTTTTTTAGTATAGCACAGTAGAAGACAAATATATAGAAATTGTTTATTTCACACACCTCCACATATGTATAACACACTGCAAAATATTTTTTGTGGCCACAAATGGCGTTTTTTGGAAGACCACAACACACCCACAGCACGTAACCACTGAATCGCAGAGCTACAGAACTGCAGAAAATGCTATTCAAAAAAAATGTTGTTTTTTTAGTATAGCACAGTAGAAGACAAATATATGGAAATTGTTTATTTCACACACCTCCACATATGTATAACACACTGCAAAATATTTTTTGTGGCCTTAAATGGCGTTTTTTGGAAGACCACAACACACCCACAGTACGTAACCGCTGAATCGCACAGCTACAGAACTGCAGAAAATGCTATTCAAAAAAATGTTGTTTTTTTAGTATAGCACAGTAGAAGACAAATATATAGAAATTGTTTATTTCACACACCTCCACATATGTATAACACACTGCAAAATATTTTTTGTGGCCCTAAATGGTGTTTTTTGGAAGACCACAACACACCCACAGTACGTAACCGCTGAATTGCAGAGCTACAGAACTGCAGAAAATGCTATTAAAAAAAAATGTTTTTTTTTTAGTATAGCACAGTAGAAGACAAATATATAGAAATTGTTTATTTCACACACCTCCACATATGTATAACACACTGCAAAATATTTTTTGTGGCCCTAAATGGCGTTTTTTGGAAGACCACAACACACCCACAGTACGTAACCGCTGAATTGCAGAGCTACAGAACTGCAGAAAATGCTATTCAAAAAAAATGTTTTTTTTTAGTATAGCACAGTAGAAGACAAATATATAGAAATTGTTTATTTCACACACCTCCACATATGTATAACACACTGCAAAATATTTTTTGTGGCCCTAAATGGCATTTTTTGGAAGACCACAACACACCCACAGTACGTAACCGCTGAATCGCAGAGCTACAGAACTGCAGGAAATGCTATTCAAAAAAAATGTTGTTTTTTTAGTATAGCACAGTAGAAGACAAATATATAGAAATTGTTTATTTCACACACCTCCACATATGTATAACACACTGCAAAATATTTTTTGTGGCCCTAAATGGCGTTTTTTGGAAGACCACAACACACCCACAGTACGTAACCGCTGAATCGCAGAGCTACAGAACTGCAGAAAATGCTATTTAAAAAAATGTTTTTTTTTAGTATAGCACAGTAGAAGACAAATATATAGAAATTGTTTATTTCACACACCTCCACATATGTATAACACACTGCAAAATATTTTTTGTGGCCCTAAATGGCGTTTTTTGGAAGACCACAACACACCCACAGCACATAACCACTGAATCGCAGAGCTACAGAACTGCAGAAAATGCTATTCAAAAAAAATGTTGTTTTTTTAGTATAGCACAGTAGAAGACAAATATATGAAAATTGTTTATTTCACACACCTCCACATATGTATAACACACTGCAAAATATTTTTTGTGGCCCTAAATGGCGTTTTTTGGAAGACCACAACACGCCCACAGTACGTAACCGCTGAATCGCACAGCTACAGAACTGCAGAAAATGCTATTCAAAAAAAATGTTGTTTTTTTAGTATAGCACAGTAGAAGACAAATATATAGAAATTGTTTATTTCACACACCTCCACATATGTATAACACACTGCAAAATATTTTTTGTGGCCCTAAATGGCGTTTTTTGGAAGACCACAACACACCCACAGTACGTAACCACTGAATCGCAGAGCTACAGAACTGCAGAAAATGCTATTCAAAAAAAATGTTGTTTTTTTAGTATAGCACAGTAGAAGACAAATATATAGAAATTGTTTATTTGACACACCTCCACATATGTATAACACACTGCAAAATATTTTTTGTGGCCCTAAATGGCGTTTTTTGGAAGACCACAACACACCCACAGTACGTAACCGCTGAATTGCAGAGCTACAAAACTGCAGAAAATGCTATTCAAAAAAAATGTTGTTTTTTTAGTATAGCACAGTAGAAGACAAATATATAGAAATTGTTTATTTCACACACCTCCACATATGTATAACACACTGCAAAATATTTTTTGTGGCCCTAAATGGCGTTTTTTGGAAGACCACAACACACCCACAGTACGTAACCGCTGAATTGCAGAGCTACAAAACTGCAGAAAATGCTATTCAAAAAAAAAGTTGTTTTTTTAGTATAGCACAGTAGAAGACAAATATATAGAAATTGTTTATTTCACACACCTCCACATATGTATAACACACTGCAAAATATTTTTTGTGGCCCTAAATGGCGTTTTTTGGAAGACCACAACACACCCACAGTACGTAACCGCTGAATTGCAGAGCTACAAACTGCAGAAAATGCTATTAAAAAAAAAGTTGTTTTTTTAGTATAGCACAGTAGAAGACAAATATATAGAAATTGTTTATTTCACACACCTCCACATATGTATAACACACTGCAAAATATTTTTTGTGGCCCTAAATGGCGTTTTTGGAAGACCACAACACACCCACAGTACGTAACCACTGAATTGCAGAGCTACAGAACTGCAGAAAATGCTATTAAAAAAAAAAAAGTTGTTTTTTTAGTAGAGCACAGTAGAAGACAAATATATAGAAATTGTTTATTTCACACACCTACACATATGTATAACACACTGCAAAATATTTTTTTGGCCCTAAATGGCGTTTTTTGGAAGACCACAACACACCCACAGTACGTAACCGCTGAATCGCAGAGCTACAGAACTGCAGAAAATGCTATTAAAAAAAAATGTTGTTTTTTTAGTATAGCACAGTAGAAGACAAATATATAGAAATTGTTTATTTCACACACCTCCACATATGTATAACACACTGCAAAATATTTTTTGTGGCCCTAAATGGCATTTTTTGGAAGACCACAACACACCCACAGTACGTAACCGCTGAATCGCAGAGCTACAGAACTGCAGAAAATGCTATTCAAAAAAATGTTGTTTTTTTAGTATAGCACAGTAGAAGACAAATATATAGAAATTGTTTATTTCACACACCTCCACATATGTATAACACACTGCAAAATATTTTTTGTGGCCCTAAATGGCGTTTTTTGGAAGACCACAACACACCCACAGTACGTAACCGCTGAATCGCAGAGCTACAGAACTGCAGAAAATGCTATTAAAAAAAATGTTTTTTTTTAGTATAGCACAGTAGAAGACAAATATATAGAAATTGTTTATTTCACACACCTCCACATATGTATAACACACTGCAAAATATTTTTTGTGGCCACAAATGGCGTTTTTTGGAAGACCACAACACACCCACAGCACGTAACCACTGAATCGCAGAGCTACAGAACTGCAGAAAATGCTATTCAAAAAAAATGTTGTTTTTTTAGTATAGCACAGTAGAAGACAAATATATGGAAATTGTTTATTTCACACACCTCCACATATGTATAACACACTGCAAAATATTTTTTGTGGCCTTAAATGGCGTTTTTTGGAAGACCACAACACACCCACAGTACGTAACCGCTGAATCGCACAGCTACAGAACTGCAGAAAATGCTATTCAAAAAAATGTTGTTTTTTTAGTATAGCACAGTAGAAGACAAATATATAGAAATTGTTTATTTCACACACCTCCACATATGTATAACACACTGCAAAATATTTTTTGTGGCCCTAAATGGTGTTTTTTGGAAGACCACAACACACCCACAGTACGTAACCGCTGAATTGCAGAGCTACAGAACTGCAGAAAATGCTATTAAAAAAAATGTTTTTTTTTTAGTATAGCACAGTAGAAGACAAATATATAGAAATTGTTTATTTCACACACCTCCACATATGTATAACACACTGCAAAATATTTTTTGTGGCCCTAAATGGCGTTTTTTGGAAGACCACAACACACCCACAGTACGTAACCGCTGAATTGCAGAGCTACAGAACTGCAGAAAATGCTATTCAAAAAAAATGTTTTTTTTTAGTATAGCACAGTAGAAGACAAATATATAGAAATTGTTTATTTCACACACCTCCACATATGTATAACACACTGCAAAATATTTTTTGTGGCCCTAAATGGCATTTTTTGGAAGACCACAACACACCCACAGTACGTAACCGCTGAATCGCAGAGCTACAGAACTGCAGGAAATGCTATTCAAAAAAAATGTTGTTTTTTTAGTATAGCACAGTAGAAGACAAATATATAGAAATTGTTTATTTCACACACCTCCACATATGTATAACACACTGCAAAATATTTTTTGTGGCCCTAAATGGCGTTTTTTGGAAGACCACAACACACCCACAGTACGTAACCGCTGAATCGCAGAGCTACAGAACTGCAGAAAATGCTATTTAAAAAAATGTTTTTTTTTAGTATAGCACAGTAGAAGACAAATATATAGAAATTGTTTATTTCACACACCTCCACATATGTATAACACACTGCAAAATATTTTTTGTGGCCCTAAATGGCGTTTTTTGGAAGACCACAACACACCCACAGCACGTAACCACTGAATCGCAGAGCTACAGAACTGCAGAAAATGCTATTCAAAAAAAATGTTGTTTTTTTAGTATAGCACAGTAGAAGACAAATATATGAAAATTGTTTATTTCACACACCTCCACATATGTATAACACACTGCAAAATATTTTTTGTGGCCCTAAATGGCGTTTTTTGGAAGACCACAACACGCCCACAGTACGTAACCGCTGAATCGCACAGCTACAGAACTGCAGAAAATGCTATTCAAAAAAAATGTTGTTTTTTTAGTATAGCACAGTAGAAGACAAATATATAGAAATTGTTTATTTCACACACCTCCACATATGTATAACACACTGCAAAATATTTTTTGTGGCCCTAAATGGCGTTTTTTGGAAGACCACAACACACCCACAGTACGTAACCACTGAATCGCAGAGCTACAGAACTGCAGAAAATGCTATTCAAAAAAAATGTTGTTTTTTTAGTATAGCACAGTAGAAGACAAATATATAGAAATTGTTTATTTGACACACCTCCACATATGTATAACACACTGCAAAATATTTTTTGTGGCCCTAAATGGCGTTTTTTGGAAGACCACAACACACCCACAGTACGTAACCGCTGAATTGCAGAGCTACAAAACTGCAGAAAATGCTATTCAAAAAAAATGTTGTTTTTTTAGTATAGCACAGTAGAAGACAAATATATAGAAATTGTTTATTTCACACACCTCCACATATGTATAACACACTGCAAAATATTTTTTGTGGCCCTAAATGGCGTTTTTTGGAAGACCACAACACACCCACAGTACGTAACCGCTGAATTGCAGAGCTACAAAACTGCAGAAAATGCTATTCAAAAAAAAAGTTGTTTTTTTAGTATAGCACAGTAGAAGACAAATATATAGAAATTGTTTATTTCACACACCTCCACATATGTATAACACACTGCAAAATATTTTTTGTGGCCCTAAATGGCGTTTTTTGGAAGACCACAACACACCCACAGTACGTAACCGCTGAATTGCAGAGCTACAAACTGCAGAAAATGCTATTAAAAAAAAAAGTTGTTTTTTTAGTATAGCACAGTAGAAGACAAATATATAGAAATTGTTTATTTCACACACCTCCACATATGTATAACACACTGCAAAATATTTTTTGTGGCCCTAAATGGCGTTTTTTGGAAGACCACAACACACCCACAGCACGTAACCACTGAATCGCAGAGCTACAGAACTGCAGAAAATGCTATTCAAAAAAAATGTTGTTTTTTTAGTATAGCACAGTAGAAGACAAATATATAGAAATTGTTTATTTCACACACCTCCACATATGTATAACACACTGCAAAATATTTTTTGTGGCCCTAAATGGCGTTTTTTGGAAGACCACAACACACCCACAGTACGTAACCGCTGAATTGCAGAGCTACAAAACTGCAGAAAATGCTATTCAAAAAAAAAGTTGTTTTTTTAGTATAGCACAGTAGAAGACAAATATATAGAAATTGTTTATTTCACACACCTCCACATATGTATAACACACTGCAAAATATTTTTTGTGGCCCTAAATGGCGTTTTTTGGAAGACCACAACACACCCACAGTACGTAACCGCTGAATTGCAGAGCTACAAAACTGCAGAAAATGCTATTCAAAAAAAAAGTTTTTTTTTAGTATAGCACAGTAGAAGACAAATATATAGAAATTGTTTATTTCACACACCTCCACATATGTATAACACACTGCAAAATATTTTTTGTGGCCCTAAATGGCGTTTTTTGGAAGACCACAACACACCCACAGCACGTAACCACTGAATCGCAGAGCTACAGAACTGCAGAAAATGCTATTCAAAAAAAATGTTGTTTTTTTAGTATAGCACAGTAGAAGACAAATATATAGAAATTGTTTATTTCACACACCTCCACATATGTATAACACACTGCAAAATATTTTTTGTGGCCCTAAATGGCGTTTTTTGGAAGACCACAACACACCCACAGTACGTAACCGCTGAATTGCAGAGCTACAAAACTGCAGAAAATGCTATTCAAAAAAAAAGTTGTTTTTTTAGTATAGCACAGTAGAAGACAAATATATAGAAATTGTTTATTTCACACACCTCCACATATGTATAACACACTGCAAAATATTTTTTGTGGCCCTAAATGGCGTTTTTTGGAAGACCACAACACACCCACAGTACGTAACCGCTGAATTGCAGAGCTACAAAACTGCAGAAAATGCTATTCAAAAAAAAGTTGTTTTTTTAGTATAGCACAGTAGAAGACAAATATATAGAAATTGTTTATTTCACACACCTCCACATATGTATAACACACTGCAAAATATTTTTTGTGGCCCTAAATGGCGTTTTTTGGAAGACCACAACACACCCACAGTACGTAACCGCTGAATCGCAGAGCTACAGAACTGCAGAAAATGCTATTAAAAAAATGTTTTTTTTAGTATAGCACAGTAGAAGACAAATATATAGAAATTGTTTATTTCACACACCTCCACATATGTATAACACACTGCAAAATATTTTTTGTGGCCCTAAATGGCGTTTTTTGGAAGACCACAACACACCCACAGCACGTAACCACTGAATCGCAGAGCTACAGAACTGCAGAAAATGCTATTCAAAATTTTTTTTTTTTTTTTAGTATAGCACAGTAGAAGACAAATATATAGAAATTGTTTATTTCACACACCTCCACATATGTATAACACAATGCAAAATATTTTTTGTGGCCCTAAATGGCATTTTTTGGAAGACCACAACACACCCACAGTACGTAACCGCTGAATCGCAGAGCTACAGAACTGCAGAAAATGCTATTAAAAAAATTTTGTTTTTTTAGTATAGCACAGTAGAAGACAAATATATAGAAATTGTTTATTTCACACACCTCCACATATGTATAACACAATGCAAAATATTTTTTGTGGCCCTAAATGGCATTTTTTGGAAGACCACAACACACCCACAGCACGTAACCACTGAATCGCAGAGCTACAGAACTGCAGAAAATGCTATTAAAAAAAAAGTTGTTTTTTTAGTATAGCACAGTAGAAGACAAATATATAGAAATTGTTTATTTCACACACCTCCACATATGTATAACACACTGCAAAATATTTTTTGTGGCCCTAAATGGCGTTTTTGGAAGACCACAACACACCCACAGTACGTAACCACTGAATTGCAGAGCTACAGAACTGCAGAAAATGCTATTAAAAAAAAAAAAGTTGTTTTTTTAGTAGAGCACAGTAGAAGACAAATATATAGAAATTGTTTATTTCACACACCTACACATATGTATAACACACTGCAAAATATTTTTTTGGCCCTAAATGGCGTTTTTTGGAAGACCACAACACACCCACAGTACGTAACCGCTGAATCGCAGAGCTACAGAACTGCAGAAAATGCTATTAAAAAAAATGTTGTTTTTTTAGTATAGCACAGTAGAAGACAAATATATAGAAATTGTTTATTTCACACACCTCCACATATGTATAACACACTGCAAAATATTTTTTGTGGCCCTAAATGGCATTTTTTGGAAGACCACAACACACCCACAGTACGTAACCGCTGAATCGCAGAGCTACAGAACTGCAGAAAATGCTATTCAAAAAAATGTTGTTTTTTTAGTATAGCACAGTAGAAGACAAATATATAGAAATTGTTTATTTCACACACCTCCACATATGTATAACACACTGCAAAATATTTTTTGTGGCCCTAAATGGCGTTTTTTGGAAGACCACAACACACCCACAGTACGTAACCGCTGAATCGCAGAGCTACAGAACTGCAGAAAATGCTATTAAAAAAAATGTTTTTTTTTAGTATAGCACAGTAGAAGACAAATATATAGAAATTGTTTATTTCACACACCTCCACATATGTATAACACACTGCAAAATATTTTTTGTGGCCACAAATGGCGTTTTTTGGAAGACCACAACACACCCACAGCACGTAACCACTGAATCGCAGAGCTACAGAACTGCAGAAAATGCTATTCAAAAAAAATGTTGTTTTTTTAGTATAGCACAGTAGAAGACAAATATATGGAAATTGTTTATTTCACACACCTCCACATATGTATAACACACTGCAAAATATTTTTTGTGGCCTTAAATGGCGTTTTTTGGAAGACCACAACACACCCACAGTACGTAACCGCTGAATCGCACAGCTACAGAACTGCAGAAAATGCTATTCAAAAAAATGTTGTTTTTTTAGTATAGCACAGTAGAAGACAAATATATAGAAATTGTTTATTTCACACACCTCCACATATGTATAACACACTGCAAAATATTTTTTGTGGCCCTAAATGGTGTTTTTTGGAAGACCACAACACACCCACAGTACGTAACCGCTGAATTGCAGAGCTACAGAACTGCAGAAAATGCTATTAAAAAAAAATGTTTTTTTTTTAGTATAGCACAGTAGAAGACAAATATATAGAAATTGTTTATTTCACACACCTCCACATATGTATAACACACTGCAAAATATTTTTTGTGGCCCTAAATGGCGTTTTTTGGAAGACCACAACACACCCACAGTACGTAACCGCTGAATTGCAGAGCTACAGAACTGCAGAAAATGCTATTCAAAAAAAATGTTTTTTTTTAGTATAGCACAGTAGAAGACAAATATATAGAAATTGTTTATTTCACACACCTCCACATATGTATAACACACTGCAAAATATTTTTTGTGGCCCTAAATGGCATTTTTTGGAAGACCACAACACACCCACAGTACGTAACCGCTGAATCGCAGAGCTACAGAACTGCAGGAAATGCTATTCAAAAAAAATGTTGTTTTTTTAGTATAGCACAGTAGAAGACAAATATATAGAAATTGTTTATTTCACACACCTCCACATATGTACAACACACTGCAAAATATTTTTTGTGGCCCTAAATGGCGTTTTTTGGAAGACCACAACACACCCACAGTACGTAACCGCTGAATCGCAGAGCTACAGAACTGCAGAAAATGCTATTTAAAAAAATGTTTTTTTTTAGTATAGCACAGTAGAAGACAAATATATAGAAATTGTTTATTTCACACACCTCCACATATGTATAACACACTGCAAAATATTTTTTGTGGCCCTAAATGGCGTTTTTTGGAAGACCACAACACACCCACAGCACGTAACCACTGAATCGCAGAGCTACAGAACTGCAGAAAATGCTATTCAAAAAAAATGTTGTTTTTTTAGTATAGCACAGTAGAAGACAAATATATGAAAATTGTTTATTTCACACACCTCCACATATGTATAACACACTGCAAAATATTTTTTGTGGCCCTAAATGGCGTTTTTTGGAAGACCACAACACGCCCACAGTACGTAACCGCTGAATCGCACAGCTACAGAACTGCAGAAAATGCTATTCAAAAAAAATGTTGTTTTTTTAGTATAGCACAGTAGAAGACAAATATATAGAAATTGTTTATTTCACACACCTCCACATATGTATAACACACTGCAAAATATTTTTTGTGGCCCTAAATGGCGTTTTTTGGAAGACCACAACACACCCACAGTACGTAACCACTGAATCGCAGAGCTACAGAACTGCAGAAAATGCTATTCAAAAAAAATGTTGTTTTTTTAGTATAGCACAGTAGAAGACAAATATATAGAAATTGTTTATTTGACACACCTCCACATATGTATAACACACTGCAAAATATTTTTTGTGGCCCTAAATGGCGTTTTTTGGAAGACCACAACACACCCACAGTACGTAACCGCTGAATTGCAGAGCTACAAAACTGCAGAAAATGCTATTCAAAAAAAATGTTGTTTTTTTAGTATAGCACAGTAGAAGACAAATATATAGAAATTGTTTATTTCACACACCTCCACATATGTATAACACACTGCAAAATATTTTTTGTGGCCCTAAATGGCGTTTTTTGGAAGACCACAACACACCCACAGTACGTAACCGCTGAATTGCAGAGCTACAAAACTGCAGAAAATGCTATTAAAAAAAAAAGTTGTTTTTTTAGTATAGCACAGTAGAAGACAAATATATAGAAATTGTTTATTTCACACACCTCCACATATGTATAACACACTGCAAAATATTTTTTGTGGCCCTAAATGGCGTTTTTTGGAAGACCACAACACACCCACAGTACGTAACCGCTGAATTGCAGAGCTACAAACTGCAGAAAATGCTATTAAAAAAAAAAGTTGTTTTTTTAGTATAGCACAGTAGAAGACAAATATATAGAAATTGTTTATTTCACACACCTCCACATATGTATAACACACTGCAAAATATTTTTTGTGGCCCTAAATGGCGTTTTTTGGAAGACCACAACACACCCACAGCACGTAACCACTGAATCGCAGAGCTACAGAACTGCAGAAAATGCTATTCAAAAAAAATGTTGTTTTTTTAGTATAGCACAGTAGAAGACAAATATATAGAAATTGTTTATTTCACACACCTCCACATATGTATAACACACTGCAAAATATTTTTTGTGGCCCTAAATGGCGTTTTTTGGAAGACCACAACACACCCACAGTACGTAACCGCTGAATTGCAGAGCTACAAAACTGCAGAAAATGCTATTCAAAAAAAAAGTTGTTTTTTTAGTATAGCACAGTAGAAGACAAATATATAGAAATTGTTTATTTCACACACCTCCACATATGTATAACACACTGCAAAATATTTTTTGTGGCCCTAAATGGCGTTTTTTGGAAGACCACAACACACCCACAGTACGTAACCGCTGAATTGCAGAGCTACAAAACTGCAGAAAATGCTATTCAAAAAAAAAGTTTTTTTTTAGTATAGCACAGTAGAAGACAAATATATAGAAATTGTTTATTTCACACACCTCCACATATGTATAACACACTGCAAAATATTTTTTGTGGCCCTAAATGGCGTTTTTTGGAAGACCACAACACGCCCACAGTACGTAACCGCTGAATCGCACAGCTACAGAACTGCAGAAAATGCTATTCAAAAAAAATGTTGTTTTTTTAGTATAGCACAGTAGAAGACAAATATATAGAAATTGTTTATTTCACACACCTCCACATATGTATAACACACTGCAAAATATTTTTTGTGGCCCTAAATGGCGTTTTTTGGAAGACCACAACACACCCACAGTACGTAACCGCTGAATTGCAGAGCTACAGAACTGCAGAAAATGCTATTCAAAAAAAATGTTTTTTTTTAGTATAGCACAGTAGAAGACAAATATATAGAAATTGTTTATTTCACACACCTCCACATATGTATAACACACTGCAAAATATTTTTTGTGGCCCTAAATGGCATTTTTTGGAAGACCACAACACACCCACAGTACGTAACCGCTGAATCGCAGAGCTACAGAACTGCAGGAAATGCTATTCAAAAAAAATGTTGTTTTTTTAGTATAGCACAGTAGAAGACAAATATATAGAAATTGTTTATTTCACACACCTCCACATATGTACAACACACTGCAAAATATTTTTTGTGGCCCTAAATGGCGTTTTTTGGAAGACCACAACACACCCACAGTACGTAACCGCTGAATCGCAGAGCTACAGAACTGCAGAAAATGCTATTTAAAAAAATGTTTTTTTTTAGTATAGCACAGTAGAAGACAAATATATAGAAATTGTTTATTTCACACACCTCCACATATGTATAACACACTGCAAAATATTTTTTGTGGCCCTAAATGGCGTTTTTTGGAAGACCACAACACACCCACAGCACGTAACCACTGAATCGCAGAGCTACAGAACTGCAGAAAATGCTATTCAAAAAAAATGTTGTTTTTTTAGTATAGCACAGTAGAAGACAAATATATGAAAATTGTTTATTTCACACACCTCCACATATGTATAACACACTGCAAAATATTTTTTGTGGCCCTAAATGGCGTTTTTTGGAAGACCACAACACGCCCACAGTACGTAACCGCTGAATCGCACAGCTACAGAACTGCAGAAAATGCTATTCAAAAAAAATGTTGTTTTTTTAGTATAGCACAGTAGAAGACAAATATATAGAAATTGTTTATTTCACACACCTCCACATATGTATAACACACTGCAAAATATTTTTTGTGGCCCTAAATGGCGTTTTTTGGAAGACCACAACACACCCACAGTACGTAACCACTGAATCGCAGAGCTACAGAACTGCAGAAAATGCTATTCAAAAAAAATGTTGTTTTTTTAGTATAGCACAGTAGAAGACAAATATATAGAAATTGTTTATTTGACACACCTCCACATATGTATAACACACTGCAAAATATTTTTTGTGGCCCTAAATGGCGTTTTTTGGAAGACCACAACACACCCACAGTACGTAACCGCTGAATTGCAGAGCTACAAAACTGCAGAAAATGCTATTCAAAAAAAATGTTGTTTTTTTAGTATAGCACAGTAGAAGACAAATATATAGAAATTGTTTATTTCACACACCTCCACATATGTATAACACACTGCAAAATATTTTTTGTGGCCCTAAATGGCGTTTTTTGGAAGACCACAACACACCCACAGTACGTAACCGCTGAATTGCAGAGCTACAAAACTGCAGAAAATGCTATTAAAAAAAAAAGTTGTTTTTTTAGTATAGCACAGTAGAAGACAAATATATAGAAATTGTTTATTTCACACACCTCCACATATGTATAACACACTGCAAAATATTTTTTGTGGCCCTAAATGGCGTTTTTTGGAAGACCACAACACACCCACAGTACGTAACCGCTGAATTGCAGAGCTACAAACTGCAGAAAATGCTATTAAAAAAAAAAGTTGTTTTTTTAGTATAGCACAGTAGAAGACAAATATATAGAAATTGTTTATTTCACACACCTCCACATATGTATAACACACTGCAAAATATTTTTTGTGGCCCTAAATGGCGTTTTTTGGAAGACCACAACACACCCACAGCACGTAACCACTGAATCGCAGAGCTACAGAACTGCAGAAAATGCTATTCAAGAAAAATGTTGTTTTTTTAGTATAGCACAGTAGAAGACAAATATATAGAAATTGTTTATTTCACACACCTCCACATATGTATAACACACTGCAAAATATTTTTTGTGGCCCTAAATGGCGTTTTTTGGAAGACCACAACACACCCACAGTACGTAACCGCTGAATTGCAGAGCTACAAAACTGCAGAAAATGCTATTCAAAAAAAAAGTTGTTTTTTTAGTATAGCACAGTAGAAGACAAATATATAGAAATTGTTTATTTCACACACCTCCACATATGTATAACACACTGCAAAATATTTTTTGTGGCCCTAAATGGCGTTTTTTGGAAGACCACAACACACCCACAGTACGTAACCGCTGAATTGCAGAGCTACAAAACTGCAGAAAATGCTATTCAAAAAAAAAGTTTTTTTTTAGTATAGCACAGTAGAAGACAAATATATAGAAATTGTTTATTTCACACACCTCCACATATGTATAACACACTGCAAAATATTTTTTGTGGCCCTAAATGGCGTTTTTTGGAAGACCACAACACACCCACAGCACGTAACCACTGAATCGCAGAGCTACAGAACTGCAGAAAATGCTATTCAAAAAAAATGTTGTTTTTTTAGTATAGCACAGTAGAAGACAAATATATAGAAATTGTTTATTTCACACACCTCCACATATGTATAACACACTGCAAAATATTTTTTGTGGCCCTAAATGGCGTTTTTTGGAAGACCACAACACACCCACAGTACGTAACCGCTGAATTGCAGAGCTACAAAACTGCAGAAAATGCTATTCAAAAAAAAAGTTGTTTTTTTAGTATAGCACAGTAGAAGACAAATATATAGAAATTGTTTATTTCACACACCTCCACATATGTATAACACACTGCAAAATATTTTTTGTGGCCCTAAATGGCGTTTTTTGGAAGACCACAACACACCCACAGTACGTAACCGCTGAATTGCAGAGCTACAAAACTGCAGAAAATGCTATTCAAAAAAAAGTTGTTTTTTTAGTATAGCACAGTAGAAGACAAATATATAGAAATTGTTTATTTCACACACCTCCACATATGTATAACACACTGCAAAATATTTTTTGTGGCCCTAAATGGCGTTTTTTGGAAGACCACAACACACCCACAGTACGTAACCGCTGAATCGCAGAGCTACAGAACTGCAGAAAATGCTATTAAAAAAATGTTTTTTTTAGTATAGCACAGTAGAAGACAAATATATAGAAATTGTTTATTTCACACACCTCCACATATGTATAACACACTGCAAAATATTTTTTGTGGCCCTAAATGGCGTTTTTTGGAAGACCACAACACACCCACAGCACGTAACCACTGAATCGCAGAGCTACAGAACTGCAGAAAATGCTATTCAAAATTTTTTTTTTTTTTTTAGTATAGCACAGTAGAAGACAAATATATAGAAATTGTTTATTTCACACACCTCCACATATGTATAACACAATGCAAAATATTTTTTGTGGCCCTAAATGGCATTTTTTGGAAGACCACAACACACCCACAGTACGTAACCGCTGAATCGCAGAGCTACAGAACTGCAGAAAATGCTATTAAAAAAATTTTGTTTTTTTAGTATAGCACAGTAGAAGACAAATATATAGAAATTGTTTATTTCACACACCTCCACATATGTATAACACACTGTAAAATATTTTTTGTGGCCCTAAATGGCGTTTTTTGGAAGACCACAACACACCCACAGCACGTAACCACTGAATCGCAGAGCTACAGAACTGCAGAAAATGCTATTAAAAAAAAGTAGTTTTTTTAGTAGAGCACAGTAGAAGACAAATATATAGAAATTGTTTATTTCACACACCTCCACATATGTATAACACACTGCAAAATATTTTTTGTGGCCCTAAATGGCGTTTTTTGGAAGACCACAACACACCCACAGCACGTAACCACTGAATCGCAGAGCTACAGAACTGCAGAAAATGCTATTCAAAAAATGTTGTTTTTTTAGTATAGCACAGTAGAAGACAAATATATAGAAATTGTTTATTTCACACACCTCCACATATGTATAACACACTGCAAAATATTTTTTGTGGCCTTAATGGCATTTTTTGGAAGACCACAACACACCCACAGTACGTAACCGCTGAATCGCAGAGCTACAGAACTGCAGAAAATGCTATTATTTTTTTTTTTTTTTTTAGTATAGCACAGTAGAAGACAAATATATAGAAATTGTTTATTTCACACACCTCCACATATGTATAACACACTGCAAAATATTTTTTGTGGCCCTAAATGGCGTTTTTGGAAGACCACAACACACCCACAGTACGTAACCACTGAATTGCAGAGCTACAGAACTGCAGAAAATGTTATTCAAAAAAAAAAAGTTGTTTTTTTAGTAGAGCACAGTAGAAGACAAATATATAGAAATTGTTTATTTCACACACCTACACATATGTATAACACACTGCAAAATATTTTTTTGGCCCTAAATGGCGTTTTTTGGAAGACCACAACACACCCACAGTACGTAACCGCTGAATCGCAGAGCTACAGAACTGCAGAAAATGCTATTAAAAAAAATGTTGTTTTTTTAGTATAGCACAGTAGAAGACAAATATATAGAAATTATTTATTTCACACACCTCCACATATGTATAACACACTGCAAAATATTTTTTGTGGCCCTAAATGGCATTTTTTGGAAGACCACAACACACCCACAGTACGTAACCGCTGAATCGCAGAGCTACAGAACTGCAGAAAATGCTATTCAAAAAAATGTTGTTTTTTTAGGATAGCACAGTAGAAGACAAATATATAGAAATTGTTTATTTCACACACCTCCACATATGTATAACACACTGCAAAATATTTTTTGTGGCCCTAAATGGCGTTTTTTGGAAGACCACAACACACCCACAGTACGTAACCGCTGAATCGCAGAGCTACAGAACTGCAGAAAATGCTATTAAAAAAAATGTTTTTTTTTAGTATAGCACAGTAGAAGACAAATATATAGAAATTGTTTATTTCACACACCTCCACATATGTATAACACACTGCAAAATATTTTTTGTGGCCACAAATGGCGTTTTTTGGAAGACCACAACACACCCACAGCACGTAACCACTGAATCGCAGAGCTACAGAACTGCAGAAAATGCTATTCAAAAAAAATGTTGTTTTTTTAGTATAGCACAGTAGAAGACAAATATATGGAAATTGTTTATTTCACACACCTCCACATATGTATAACACACTGCAAAATATTTTTTGTGGCCTTAAATGGCGTTTTTTGGAAGACCACAACACACCCACAGTACGTAACCGCTGAATCGCACAGCTACAGAACTGCAGAAAATGCTATTCAAAAAAAATGTTGTTTTTTTAGTATAGCACAGTAGAAGACAAATATATAGAAATTGTTTATTTCACACACCTCCACATATGTATAACACACTGCAAAATATTTTTTGTGGCCCTAAATGGCGTTTTTTGGAAGACCACAACACACCCACAGTACGTAACCGCTGAATTGCAGAGCTACAGAACTGCAGAAAATGCTATTAAAAAAAATGTTTTTTTTTTAGTATAGCACAGTAGAAGACAAATATATAGAAATTGTTTATTTCACACACCTCCACATATGTATAACACACTGCAAAATATTTTTTGTGGCCCTAAATGGCGTTTTTTGGAAGACCACAACACACCCACAGTACGTAACCGCTGAATCGCAGAGCTACAGAACTGCAGAAAATGCTATTCAAAAAAATGTTGTTTTTTTAGTATAGCACAGTAGAAGACAAATATATAGAAATTGTTTATTTCACACACCTCCACATATGTATAACACACTGCAAAATATTTTTTGTGGCCCTAAATGGCGTTTTTTGGAAGACCACAACACACCCACAGTACGTAACCGCTGAATCGCAGAGCTACAGAACTGCAGAAAATGCTATTAAAAAAAATGTTTTTTTTTAGTATAGCACAGTAGAAGACAAATATATAGAAATTGTTTATTTCACACACCTCCACATATGTATAACACACTGCAAAATATTTTTTGTGGCCACAAATGGCGTTTTTTGGAAGACCACAACACACCCACAGCACGTAACCACTGAATCGCAGAGCTACAGAACTGCAGAAAATGCTATTCAAAAAAAATGTTGTTTTTTTAGTATAGCACAGTAGAAGACAACTATATGGAAATTGTTTATTTCACACACCTCCACATATGTATAACACACTGCAAAATATTTTTTGTGGCCTTAAATGGCGTTTTTTGGAAGACCACAACACACCCACAGTACGTAACCGCTGAATCGCACAGCTACAGAACTGCAGAAAATGCTATTCAAAAAAATGTTGTTTTTTTAGTATAGCACAGTAGAAGACAAATATATAGAAATTGTTTATTTCACACACCTCCACATATGTATAACACACTGCAAAATATTTTTTGTGGCCCTAAATGGTGTTTTTTGGAAGACCACAACACACCCACAGTACGTAACCGCTGAATTGCAGAGCTACAGAACTGCAGAAAATGCTATTAAAAAAAAATGTTTTTTTTTTAGTATAGCACAGTAGAAGACAAATATATAGAAATTGTTTATTTCACACACCTCCACATATGTATAACACACTGCAAAATATTTTTTGTGGCCCTAAATGGCGTTTTTTGGAAGACCACAACACACCCACAGTACGTAACCGCTGAATTGCAGAGCTACAGAACTGCAGAAAATGCTATTCAAAAAAAATGTTTTTTTTTAGTATAGCACAGTAGAAGACAAATATATAGAAATTGTTTATTTCACACACCTCCACATATGTATAACACACTGCAAAATATTTTTTGTGGCCCTAAATGGCATTTTTTGGAAGACCACAACACACCCACAGTACGTAACCGCTGAATCGCAGAGCTACAGAACTGCAGGAAATGCTATTCAAAAAAAATTTTGTTTTTTTAGTATAGCACAGTAGAAGACAAATATATAGAAATTGTTTATTTCACACACCTCCACATATGTATAACACACTGCAAAATATTTTTTGTGGCCCTAAATGGCGTTTTTTGGAAGACCACAACACACCCACAGTACGTAACCGCTGAATCGCAGAGCTACAGAACTGCAGAAAATGCTATTTAAAAAAATGTTTTTTTTTTAGTATAGCACAGTAGAAGACAAATATATAGAAATTGTTTATTTCACACACCTCCACATATGTATAACACACTGCAAAATATTTTTTGTGGCCCTAAATGGCGTTTTTTGGAAGACCACAACACACCCACAGCACGTAACCACTGAATCGCAGAGCTACAGAACTGCAGAAAATGCTATTCAAAAAAAATGTTGTTTTTTTAGTATAGCACAGTAGAAGACAAATATATGAAAATTGTTTATTTCACACACCTCCACATATGTATAACACACTGCAAAATATTTTTTGTGGCCCTAAATGGCGTTTTTTGGAAGACCACAACACGCCCACAGTACGTAACTGCTGAATCGCACAGCTACAGAACTGCAGAAAATGCTATTCAAAAAAAATGTTGTTTTTTTAGTATAGCACAGTAGAAGACAAATATATAGAAATTGTTTATTTCACACACCTCCACATATGTATAACACACTGCAAAATATTTTTTGTGGCCCTAAATGGCGTTTTTTGGAAGACCACAACACACCCACAGTACGTAACCACTGAATCGCAGAGCTACAGAACTGCAGAAAATGCTATTCAAAAAAAATGTTGTTTTTTTAGTATAGCACAGTAGAAGACAAATATATAGAAATTGTTTATTTGACACACCTCCACATATGTATAACACACTGCAAAATATTTTTTGTGGCCCTAAATGGCGTTTTTTGGAAGACCACAACACACCCACAGTACGTAACCGCTGAATTGCAGAGCTACAAAACTGCAGAAAATGCTATTCAAAAAAAATGTTGTTTTTTTAGTATAGCACAGTAGAAGACAAATATATAGAAATTGTTTATTTCACACACCTCCACATATGTATAACACACTGCAAAATATTTTTTGTGGCCCTAAATGGCGTTTTTTGGAAGACCACAACACACCCACAGTACGTAACCGCTGAATTGCAGAGCTACAAACTGCAGAAAATGCTATTAAAAAAAAAAGTTGTTTTTTTAGTATAGCACAGTAGAAGACAAATATATAGAAATTGTTTATTTCACACACCTCCACATATGTATAACACACTGCAAAATATTTTTTGTGGCCCTAAATGGCGTTTTTTGGAAGACCACAACACACCCACAGCACGTAACCACTGAATCGCAGAGCTACAGAACTGCAGAAAATGCTATTCAAAAAAAATGTTGTTTTTTTAGTATAGCACAGTAGAAGACAAATATATAGAAATTGTTTATTTCACACACCTCCACATATGTATAACACACTGCAAAATATTTTTTGTGGCCCTAAATGGCGTTTTTTGGAAGACCACAACACACCCACAGTACGTAACCGCTGAATTGCAGAGCTACAAAACTGCAGAAAATGCTATTCAAAAAAAAAGTTGTTTTTTTAGTATAGCACAGTAGAAGACAAATATATAGAAATTGTTTATTTCACACACCTCCACATATGTATAACACACTGCAAAATATTTTTTGTGGCCCTAAATGGCGTTTTTTGGAAGACCACAACACACCCACAGTACGTAACCGCTGAATTGCAGAGCTACAAAACTGCAGAAAATGCTATTCAAAAAAAAAGTTTTTTTTTAGTATAGCACAGTAGAAGACAAATATATAGAAATTGTTTATTTCACACACCTCCACATATGTATAACACACTGCAAAATATTTTTTGTGGCCCTAAATGGCGTTTTTTGGAAGACCACAACACACCCACAGCACGTAACCACTGAATCGCAGAGCTACAGAACTGCAGAAAATGCTATTCAAAAAAAATGTTGTTTTTTTAGTATAGCACAGTAGAAGACAAATATATAGAAATTGTTTATTTCACACACCTCCACATATGTATAACACACTGCAAAATATTTTTTGTGGCCCTAAATGGCGTTTTTTGGAAGACCACAACACACCCACAGTACGTAACCGCTGAATTGCAGAGCTACAAAACTGCAGAAAATGCTATTCAAAAAAAAAGTTGTTTTTTTAGTATAGCACAGTAGAAGACAAATATATAGAAATTGTTTATTTCACACACCTCCACATATGTATAACACACTGCAAAATATTTTTTGTGGCCCTAAATGGCGTTTTTTGGAAGACCACAACACACCCACAGTACGTAACCGCTGAATTGCAGAGCTACAAAACTGCAGAAAATGCTATTCAAAAAAAAGTTGTTTTTTTAGTATAGCACAGTAGAAGACAAATATATAGAAATTGTTTATTTCACACACCTCCACATATGTATAACACACTGCAAAATATTTTTTGTGGCCCTAAATGGCGTTTTTTGGAAGACCACAACACACCCACAGTACGTAACCGCTGAATCGCAGAGCTACAGAACTGCAGAAAATGCTATTAAAAAAATGTTTTTTTTAGTATAGCACAGTAGAAGACAAATATATAGAAATTGTTTATTTCACACACCTCCACATATGTATAACACACTGCAAAATATTTTTTGTGGCCCTAAATGGCGTTTTTTGGAAGACCACAACACACCCACAGCACGTAACCACTGAATCGCAGAGCTACAGAACTGCAGAAAATGCTATTCAAAATTTTTTTTTTTTTTTTAGTATAGCACAGTAGAAGACAAATATATAGAAATTGTTTATTTCACACACCTCCACATATGTATAACACAATGCAAAATATTTTTTGTGGCCCTAAATGGCATTTTTTGGAAGACCACAACACACCCACAGTACGTAACCGCTGAATCGCAGAGCTACAGAACTGCAGAAAATGCTATTAAAAAAAATTTGTTTTTTTAGTATAGCACAGTAGAAGACAAATATATAGAAATTGTTTATTTCACACACCTCCACATATGTATAACACACTGTAAAATATTTTTTGTGGCCCTAAATGGCGTTTTTTGGAAGACCACAACACACCCACAGCACGTAACCACTGAATCACAGAGCTACAGAACTGCAGAAAATGCTATTAAAAAAAAGTAGTTTTTTTAGTAGAGCACAGTAGAAGACAAATATATAGAAATTGTTTATTTCACACACCTCCACATATGTATAACACACTGCAAAATATTTTTTGTGGCCCTAAATGGCGTTTTTTGGAAGACCACAACACACCCACAGCACGTAACCACTGAATCGCAGAGCTACAGAACTGCAGAAAATGCTATTCAAAAAATGTTGTTTTTTTAGTATAGCACAGTAGAAGACAAATATATAGAAATTGTTTATTTCACACACCTCCACATATGTATAACACACTGCAAAATATTTTTTGTGGCCTTAATGGCATTTTTTGGAAGACCACAACACACCCACAGTACGTAACCGCTGAATCGCAGAGCTACAGAACTGCAGAAAATGCTATTATTTTTTTTTTTTTTTTTAGTATAGCACAGTAGAAGACAAATATATAGAAATTGTTTATTTCACACACCTCCACATATGTATAACACACTGCAAAATATTTTTTGTGGCCCTAAATGGCGTTTTTGGAAGACCACAACACACCCACAGTACGTAACCACTGAATTGCAGAGCTACAGAACTGCAGAAAATGTTATTCAAAAAAAAAAAGTTGTTTTTTTAGTAGAGCACAGTAGAAGACAAATATATAGAAATTGTTTATTTCACACACCTACACATATGTATAACACACTGCAAAATATTTTTTTGGCCCTAAATGGCGTTTTTTGGAAGACCACAACACACCCACAGTACGTAACCGCTGAATCGCAGAGCTACAGAACTGCAGAAAATGCTATTAAAAAAAATGTTGTTTTTTTAGTATAGCACAGTAGAAGACAAATATATAGAAATTATTTATTTCACACACCTCCACATATGTATAACACACTGCAAAATATTTTTTGTGGCCCTAAATGGCATTTTTTGGAAGACCACAACACACCCACAGTACGTAACCGCTGAATCGCAGAGCTACAGAACTGCAGAAAATGCTATTCAAAAAAATGTTGTTTTTTTAGGATAGCACAGTAGAAGACAAATATATAGAAATTGTTTATTTCACACACCTCCACATATGTATAACACACTGCAAAATATTTTTTGTGGCCCTAAATGGCGTTTTTTGGAAGACCACAACACACCCACAGTACGTAACCGCTGAATCGCAGAGCTACAGAACTGCAGAAAATGCTATTAAAAAAAATGTTTTTTTTTAGTATAGCACAGTAGAAGACAAATATATAGAAATTGTTTATTTCACACACCTCCACATATGTATAACACACTGCAAAATATTTTTTGTGGCCCTAAATGGCGTTTTTTGGAAGACCACAACACACCCACAGTACGTAACCGCTGAATCGCAGAGCTACAGAACTGCAGAAAATGCAATAAAAAAAAATGTTTTTTTTTAGTATAGCACAGTAGAAGACAAATATATAGAAATTGTTTATTTCACACACCTCCACATATGTATAACACACTGCAAAATATTTTTTGTGGCCACAAATGGCGTTTTTTGGAAGACCACAACACACCCACAGCACGTAACCACTGAATCGCAGAGCTACAGAACTGCAGAAAATGCTATTCAAAAAAAATGTTGTTTTTTTAGTATAGCACAGTAGAAGACAAATATATGGAAATTGTTTATTTCACACACCTCCACATATGTATAACACACTGCAAAATATTTTTTGTGGCCTTAAATGGCGTTTTTTGGAAGACCACAACACACCCACAGTACGTAACCGCTGAATCGCACAGCTACAGAACTGCAGAAAATGCTATTCAAAAAAAATGTTGTTTTTTTAGTATAGCACAGTAGAAGACAAATATATAGAAATTGTTTATTTCACACACCTCCACATATGTATAACACACTGCAAAATATTTTTTGTGGCCCTAAATGGCGTTTTTTGGAAGACCACAACACACCCACAGTACGTAACCGCTGAATTGCAGAGCTACAGAACTGCAGAAAATGCTATTCAAAAAAAATGTTTTTTTTTAGTATAGCACAGTAGAAGACAAATATATAGAAATTGTTTATTTCACACACCTCCACATATGTATAACACACTGCAAAATATTTTTTGTGGCCCTAAATGGCATTTTTTGGAAGACCACAACACACCCACAGTACGTAACCGCTGAATCGCAGAGCTACAGAACTGCAGGAAATGCTATTCAAAAAAAATGTTGTTTTTTTAGTATAGCACAGTAGAAGACAAATATATAGAAATTGTTTATTTCACACACCTCCACATATGTATAACACACTGCAAAATATTTTTTGTGGCCCTAAATGGCGTTTTTTGGAAGACCACAACACACCCACAGTACGTAACCGCTGAATCGCAGAGCTACAGAACTGCAGAAAATGCTATTTAAAAAAATGTTTTTTTTTAGTATAGCACAGTAGAAGACAAATATATAGAAATTGTTTATTTCACACACCTCCACATATGTATAACACACTGCAAAATATTTTTTGTGGCCCTAAATGGCGTTTTTTGGAAGACCACAACACACCCACAGCACATAACCACTGAATCGCAGAGCTACAGAACTGCAGAAAATGCTATTAAAAAAAAATGTTGTTTTTTTAGTATAGCACAGTAGAAGACAAATATATGAAAATTGTTTATTTCACACACCTCCACATATGTATAACACACTGCAAAATATTTTTTGTGGCCCTAAATGGCGTTTTTTGGAAGACCACAACACGCCCACAGTACGTAACCGCTGAATCGCACAGCTACAGAACTGCAGAAAATGCTATTCAAAAAAAATGTTGTTTTTTTAGTATAGCACAGTAGAAGACAAATATATAGAAATTGTTTATTTCACACACCTCCACATATGTATAACACACTGCAAAATATTTTTTGTGGCCCTAAATGGCGTTTTTTGGAAGACCACAACACACCCACAGTACGTAACCGCTGAATTGCAGAGCTACAGAACTGCAGAAAATGCTATTAAAAAAAAATGTTTTTTTTTAGTATAGCACAGTAGAAGACAAATATATAGAAATTGTTTATTTCACACACCTCCACATATGTATAACACACTGCAAAATATTTTTTGTGGCCCTAAATGGCGTTTTTGGAAGACCACAACACACCCACAGCACGTAACCACTGAATCGCAGAGCTACAGAACTGCAGAAAATGCTATTCAAAAAAAATGTTGTTTTTTTAGTATAGCACAGTAGAAGACAAATATATAGAAATTGTTTATTTCACACACCTCCACATATGTATAACACACTGCAAAATATTTTTTGTGGCCCTAAATGGCGTTTTTTGGAAGACCACAACACACCCACAGCACGTAACCACTGAATCGCAGAGCTACAGAACTGCAGAAAATGCTATTCAAAAAAAATTTTGTTTTTTTAGTATAGCACAGTAGAAGACAAATATATAGAAATTGTTTATTTGACACACCTCCACATATGTATAACACACTGCAAAATATTTTTTGTGGCCCTAAATGGCGTTTTTTGGAAGACCACAACACACCCACAGTACGTAACCGCTGAATTGCAGAGCTACAAAACTGCAGAAAATGCTATTAAAAAAAAAGTAGTTTTTTTAGTATAGCACAGTAGAAGACAAATATATAGAAATTGTTTATTTCACACACCTCCACATATGTATAACACACTGCAAAATATTTTTTGTGGCCCTAAATGACGTTTTTTGGAAGACCACAACACACCCACAGTACGTAACCGCTGAATTGCAGAGCTACAAAACTGCAGAAAATGCTATTCAAAAAAAAAGTTGTTTTTTTAGTATAGCACAGTAGAAGACAAATATATAGAAATTGTTTATTTCACACACCTCCACATATGTATAACACACTGCAAAATATTTTTTGTGGCCCTAAATGGCGTTTTTTGGAAGACCACAACACACCCACAGTACGTAACCGCTGAATCGCAGAGCTACAGAACTGCAGAAAATGCTATTAAAAAATGTTTTTTTTTAGCATAGCACAGTAGAAGACAAATATATAGAAATTGTTTATTTCACACACCTCCACATATGTATAACACACTGCAAAATATTTTTTGTGGCCCTAAATGACGTTTTTTGGAAGACCACAACACACCCACAGTACGTAACCGCTGAATTGCAGAGCTACAAAACTGCAGAAAATGCTATTCAAAAAAAATGTTGTTTTTTTAGTATAGCACAGTAGAAGACAAATATATAGAAATTGTTTATTTCACACACCTCCACATATGTATAACACACTGCAAAATATTTTTTGTGGCCCTAAATGGCGTTTTTTGGAAGACCACAACACACCCACAGTACGTAACCGATGAATTGCAGAGCTACAGAACTGCAGAAAATGCTATTAAAAAAAAAATGTTTTTTTTTAGTATAGCACAGTAGAAGACAAATATATAGAAATTGTTTATTTCACACACCTCCACATATGTATAACACACTGCAAAATATTTTTTGTGGCCCTAAATGGCGTTTTTGGAAGACCACAACACACCCACAGTACGTAACCGCTGAATTGCAGAGCTACAGAACTGCAGAAAATGCTATTCAAAAAAAAAAGTTGTTTTTTTAGTAGAGCACAGTAGAAGACAAATATATAGAAATTGTTTATTTCACACACCTCCACATATGTATAACACACTGCAAAATATTTTTTGTGGCCCTAAATGGCGTTTTTTGGAAGACCACAACACACCCACAGCACGTAACCACTGAATCGCAGAGCTACAGAACTGCAGAAAATGCTATTCAAAAAAAATTTTGTTTTTTTAGTATAGCACAGTAGAAGACAAATATATAGAAATTGTTTATTTGACACACCTCCACATATGTATAACACACTGCAAAATATTTTTTGTGGCCCTAAATGGCGTTTTTTGGAAGACCACAACACACCCACAGTACGTAACCGCTGAATTGCAGAGCTACAAAACTGCAGAAAATGCTATTCAAAAAAAAAGTTGTTTTTTTAGTATAGCACAGTAGAAGACAAATATATAGAAATTGTTTATTTCACACACCTCCACATATGTATAACACACTGCAAAATATTTTTTGTGGCCCTAAATGGCGTTTTTTGGAAGACCACAACACACCCACAGTACGTAACCGCTGAATTGCAGAGCTACAAACTGCAGAAAATGCTATTAAAAAAAAAAGTTGTTTTTTTAGTATAGCACAGTAGAAGACAAATATATAGAAATTGTTTATTTCACACACCTCCACATATGTATAACACACTGCAAAATATTTTTTGTGGCCCTAAATGGCGTTTTTTGGAAGACCACAACACACCCACAGCACGTAACCACTGAATCGCAGAGCTACAGAACTGCAGAAAATGCTATTCAAAAAAAAAGTTGTTTTTTTAGTATAGCACAGTAGAAGACAAATATATAGAAATTGTTTATTTCACACACCTCCACATATGTATAACACACTGCAAAATATTTTTTGTGGCCCTAAATGGCGTTTTTTGGAAGACCACAACACACCCACAGTACGTAACCGCTGAATTGCAGAGCTACAAAACTGCAGAAAATGCTATTCAAAAAAAAGTTGTTTTTTTAGTATAGCACAGTAGAAGACAAATATATAGAAATTGTTTATTTCACACACCTCCACATATGTATAACACACTGCAAAATATTTTTTGTGGCCCTAAATGGCGTTTTTTGGAAGACCACAACACACCCACAGTACATAACCGCTGAATTGCAGAGCTACAAAACTGCAGAAAATGCTATTCAAAAAAAAGTAGTTTTTTTAGTATAGCACAGTAGAAGACAAATATATAGAAATTGTTTATTTCACACACCTCCACATATGTATAACACACTGCAAAATATTTTTTGTGGCCCTAAATGGCGTTTTTTGGAAGACCACAACACACCCACAGTACGTAACCGCTGAATTGCAGAGCTACAAACTGCAGAAAATGCTATTAAAAAAATGTTGTTTTTTTAGTATAGCACAGTAGAAGACAAATATATAGAAATTGTTTATTTCACACACCTCCACATATGTATAACACACTGCAAAATATTTTTGTGGCCCTAAATGGCGTTTTTTGGAAGACCACAACACACCCACAGTACGTAACCGCTGAATCGCAGAGCTACAGAACTGCAGAAAATGCTATTAAAAAATGTTTTTTTTTAGCATAGCACAGTAGAAGACAAATATATAGAAATTGTTTATTTCACACACCTCCACATATGTATAACACACTGCAAAATATTTTTTGTGGCCCTAAATGGCGTTTTTTGGAAGACCACAACACACCCACAGCACGTAACCACTGAATCGCAGAGCTACAGAACTGCAGAAAATGCTATTCAAAAAAAATGTTGTTTTTTTAGTATAGCACAGTAGAAGACAAATATATGGAAATTGTTTATTTCACACACCTCCACATATGTATAACACACTGCAAAATATTTTTTGTGGCCCTAAATGGCGTTTTTTGGAAGACCACAACACACCCACAGTACATAACCGCTGAATTGCAGAGCTACAAAACTGCAGAAAATGCTATTCAAAAAAAAGTAGTTTTTTTAGTATAGCACAGTAGAAGACAAATATATAGAAATTGTTTATTTCACACACCTCCACATATGTATAACACACTGCAAAATATTTTTTGTGGCCCTAAATGGCATTTTTTGGAAGACCACAACACACCCACAGTACGTAACCGCTGAATTGCAGAGCTACAAACTGCAGAAAATGCTATTAAAAAAATGTTGTTTTTTTAGTATAGCACAGTAGAAGACAAATATATAGAAATTGTTTATTTCACACACCTCCACATATGTATAACACACTGCAAAATATTTTTTGTGGCCCTAAATGGCGTTTTTTGGAAGACCACAACACACCCACAGTACGTAACCGCTGAATCGCAGAGCTACAGAACTGCAGAAAATGCTATTAAAAAATGTTTTTTTTTAGCATAGCACAGTAGAAGACAAATATATAGAAATTGTTTATTTCACACACCTCCACATATGTATAACACACTGCAAAATATTTTTTGTGGCCCTAAATGGCGTTTTTTGGAAGACCACAACACACCCACAGCACGTAACCACTGAATCGCAGAGCTACAGAACTGCAGAAAATGCTATTCAAAAAAAATGTTGTTTTTTTAGTATAGCACAGTAGAAGACAAATATATGGAAATTGTTTATTTCACACACCTCCACATATGTATAACACACTGCAAAATATTTTTTGTGGCCCTAAATGGCGTTTTTTGGAAGACCACAACACACCCACAGTACGTAACTGCTGAATTGCAGAGCTACAGAACTGCAGAAAATGCTATTAATTTTTTTTTTTTTTAGTATAGCACAGTAGAAGACAAATATATAGAAATTGTTTATTTCACACACCTCCACATATGTATAACACACTGCAAAATATTTTTTGTGGCCCTAAATGGCGTTTTTTGGAAGACCACAACACACCCACAGCACGTAACCACTGAATCGCAGAGCTACAGAACTGCAGAAAATGCTATTAAAAAAAAATGTTTTTTTTTAGTATAGCACAGTAGAAGACAAATATATAGAAATTGTTTATTTCACACACCTCCACATATGTATAACACACTGCAAAATATTTTTTGTGGCCCTAAATGGCATTTTTTGGAAGACCACAACACACCCACAGTACGTAACCGCTGAATCGCAGAGCTACAGAACTGCAGGAAATGCTATTCAAAAAAAATGTTGTTTTTTTAGTATAGCACAGTAGAAGACAAATATATAGAAATTGTTTATTTCACACACCTCCACATATGTATAACACACTGCAAAATATTTTTTGTGGCCCTAAATGGCGTTTTTTGGAAGACCACAACACACCCACAGTACGTAACCGCTGAATCGCAGAGCTACAGAACTGCAGAAAATGCTATTAAAAAAATGTTTTTTTTTAGTATAGCACAGTAGAAGACAAATATATAGAAATTGTTTATTTCACACACCTCCACATATGTATAACACACTGCAAAATAATTTTTGTGGCCCTAAATGGCGTTTTTTGGAAGACCACAACACACCCACAGCACATAACCACTGAATCGCAGAGCTACAGAACTGCAGAAAATGCTATTCAAAAAAAATGTTGTTTTTTTAGTATAGCACAGTAGAAGACAAATATATGAAAATTGTTTATTTCACACACCTCCACATATGTATAACACACTGCAAAATATTTTTTGTGGCCCTAAATGGCGTTTTTTGGAAGACCACAACACGCCCACAGTACGTAACCGCTGAATCGCACAGCTACAGAACTGCAGAAAATGCTATTCAAAAAAAATGTTGTTTTTTTAGTATAGCACAGTAGAAGACAAATATATAGAAATTGTTTATTTCACACACCTCCACATATGTATAACACACTGCAAAATATTTTTTGTGGCCCTAAATGGCGTTTTTTGGAAGACCACAACACACCCACAGTACGTAACCGCTGAATTGCAGAGCTACAAACTGCAGAAAATGCTATTAAAAAAAAAAGTTGTTTTTTTAGTATAGCACAGTAGAAGACAAATATATAGAAATTGTTTATTTCACACACCTCCACATATGTATAACACACTGCAAAATATTTTTTGTGGCCCTAAATGGCGTTTTTTGGAAGACCACAACACACCCACAGCACGTAACCACTGAATCGCAGAGCTACAGAACTGCAGAAAATGCTATTCAAAAAAAATGTTTTTTTTTTAGTATAGCACAGTAGAAGACAAATATATAGAAATTGTTTATTTCACACACCTCCACATATGTATAACACACTGCAAAATATTTTTTGTGGCCCTAAATGGCGTTTTTTGGAAGACCACAACACACCCACAGTACGTAACCGCTGAATTGCAGAGCTACAAAACTGCAGAAAATGCTATTCAAAAAAAAAGTTGTTTTTTTAGTATAGCACAGTAGAAGACAAATATATAGAAATTGTTTATTTCACACACCTCCACATATGTATAACACACTGCAAAATATTTTTTGTGGCCCTAAATGGCGTTTTTTGGAAGACCACAACACACCCACAGTACGTAACCACTGAATTGCAGAGCTACAAAACTGCAGAAAATGCTATTCAAAAAAAAAGTTGTTTTTTTAGTATAGCACAGTAGAAGACAAATATATAGAAATTGTTTATTTCACACACCTCCACATATGTATAACACACTGCAAAATATTTTTTGTGGCCCTAAATGGCGTTTTTTGGAAGACCACAACACACCCACAGTACGTAACCGCTGAATTGCAGAGCTACAAAACTGCAGAAAATGCTATTAAAAAAAAGTAGTTTTTTTAGTATAGCACAGTAGAAGACAAATATATAGAAATTGTTTATTTCACACACCTCCACATATGTATAACACACTGCAAAATATTTTTTGTGGCCCTAAATGGCGTTTTTTGGAAGACCACAACACACCCACAGTACGTAACCGCTGAATTGCAGAGCTACAAACTGCAGAAAATGCTATTAAAAAAATGTTGTTTTTTTAGTATAGCACAGTAGAAGACAAATATATAGAAATTGTTTATTTCACACACCTCCACATATGTATAACACACTGCAAAATATTTTTTGTGGCCCTAAATGGCGTTTTTTGGAAGACCACAACACACCCACAGTACGTAACCGCTGAATCGCAGAGCTACAGAACTGCAGAAAATGCTATTAAAAAATGTTTTTTTTTAGCATAGCACAGTAGAAGACAAATATATAGAAATTGTTTATTTCACACACCTCCACATATGTATAACACACTGCAAAATATTTTTGTGGCCCTAAATGGCGTTTTTTGGAAGACCACAACACACCCACAGCACGTAACCACTGAATCGCAGAGCTACAGAACTGCAGAAAATGCTATTCAAAAAAAATGTTGTTTTTTTAGTATAGCACAGTAGAAGACAAATATATGGAAATTGTTTATTTCACACACCTCCACATATGTATAACACACTGCAAAATATTTTTTGTGGCCCTAAATGGCGTTTTTTGGAAGACCACAACACACCCACAGTACGTAACCGCTGAATTGCAGAGCTACAGAACTGCAGAAAATGCTATTAATTTTTTTTTTTTAGTATAGCACAGTAGAAGACAAATATATAGAAATTGTTTATTTCACACACCTCCACATATGTATAACATACTGCAAAATATTTTTTGTGGCCCTAAATGGCGTTTTTGGAAGACCACAACACACCCACAGTACGTAACCGCTGAATTGCAGAGCTACAGAACTGCAGAAAATGCTATTCAAAAAAAAAGTTGTTTTTTTAGTAGAGCACAGTAGAAGACAAATATATAGAAATTGTTTATTTCACACACCTACACATATGTATAACACACTGCAAAATATTTTTTTGGCCCTAAATGGCATTTTTTGGAAGACCACAACACACCCACAGTACGTAACCGCTGAATCACAGAGCTACAGAACTGCAGAAAATGCTATTCAAAAAAAATTTTGTTTTTTTAGTATAGCACAGTAGAAGACAAATATATAGAAATTGTTTATTTCACACACCTCCACATATGTATAACACACTGCAAAATATTTTTTGTGGCCCTAAATGGCGTTTTTTGGAAGACCACAACACACCCACAGCACGTAACCACTGAATCGCAGAGCTACAGAACTGCAGAAAATGCTATTCAAAAAAAATGTTTTTTTTTAGTATAGCACAGTAGAAGACAAATATATAGAAATTGTTTATTTTACACACCTCCACATATGTATAACACACTGCAAAATATTTTTTGTGGCCCTAAATGGCATTTTTTGGAAGACCACAACACACCCACAGTACGTAACCGCTGAATCGCAGAGCTACAGAACTGCAGGAAATGCTATTCAAAAAAAATGTTGTTTTTTTAGTATAGCACAGTAGAAGACAAATATATAGAAATTGTTTATTTCACACACCTCCACATATGTATAACACACTGCAAAATATTTTTTGTGGCCCTAAATGGCGTTTTTTGGAAGACCACAACACACCCACAGTACGTAACCGCTGAATCGCAGAGCTACAGAACTGCAGAAAATGCTATTAAAAAAATGTTTTCTTTTAGTATAGCACAGTAGAAGACAAATATATAGAAATTGTTTATTTCACACACCTCCACATATGTATAACACACTGCAAAATAATTTTTGTGGCCCTAAATGGCGTTTTTTGGAAGACCACAACACACCCACAGCACATAACCACTGAATCGCAGAGCTACAGAACTGCAGAAAATGCTATTCAAAAAAAATGTTGTTTTTTTAGTATAGCACAGTAGAAGACAAATATATGAAAATTGTTTATTTCACACACCTCCACATATGTATAACACACTGCAAAATATTTTTTGTGGCCCTAAATGGCGTTTTTTGGAAGACCACAACACACCCACAGTACGTAACCGCTGAATTGCAGAGCTACAAACTGCAGAAAATGCTATTAAAAAAAAAAGTTGTTTTTTTAGTATAGCACAGTAGAAGACAAATATATAGAAATTGTTTATTTCACACACCTCCACATATGTATAACACACTGCAAAATATTTTTTGTGGCCCTAAATGGCGTTTTTTGGAAGACCACAACACACCCACAGCACGTAACCACTGAATCGCAGAGCTACAGAACTGCAGAAAATGCTATTCAAAAAAAATGTTGTTTTTTTAGTATAGCACAGTAGAAGACAAATATATAGAAATTGTGTATTTCACACACCTCCACATATGTATAACACACTGCAAAATATTTTTTGTGGCCCTAAATGGCGTTTTTTGGAAGACCACAACACACCCACAGTACGTAACCGCTGAATTGCAGAGCTACAAAACTGCAGAAAATGCTATACAAAAAAAAGTTGTTTTTTTAGTATAGCACAGTAGAAGACAAATATATAGAAATTGTTTATTTCACACACCTCCACATATGTATAACACACTGCAAAATATTTTTTGTGGCCCTAAATGGCGTTTTTTGGAAGACCACAACACACCCACAGTACGTAACCGCTGAATTGCAGAGCTACAAAACTGCAGAAAATGCTATTCAAAAAAAAAGTTGTTTTTTTAGTATAGCACAGTAGAAGACAAATATATAGAAATTGTTTATTTCACACACCTCCACATATGTATAACACACTGCAAAATATTTTTTGTGGCCCTAAATGGCGTTTTTTGGAAGACCACAACACACCCACAGTACGTAACCGCTGAATTGCAGAGCTACAAACTGCAGAAAATGCTATTAAAAAATGTTGTTTTTTTAGTATAGCACAGTAGAAGACAAATATATAGAAATTGTTTATTTCACACACCTCCACATATGTATAACACACTGCAAAATATTTTTTGTGGCCCTAAATGGCGTTTTTTGGAAGACCACAACACACCCACAGTACGTAACCGCTGAATTGCAGAGCTACAAAACTGCAGAAAATGCTATTCAAAAAAAAAGTTGTTTTTTTAGTATAGCACAGTAGAAGACAAATATATAGAAATTGTTTATTTCACACACCTCCACATATGTATAACACACTGCAAAATATTTTTTGTGGCCCTAAATGGCGTTTTTTGGAAGACCACAACACACCCACAGTACGTAACCGCTGAATTGCAGAGCTACAAACTGCAGAAAATGCTATTAAAAAAATGTTGTTTTTTTAGTATAGCACAGTAGAAGACAAATATATAGAAATTGTTTATTTCACACACCTCCACATATGTATAACACACTGCAAAATATTTTTTGTGGCCCTAAATGGCGTTTTTTGGAAGACCACAACACACCCACAGTACGTAACCGCTGAATCGCAGAGCTACAGAACTGCAGAAAATGCTATTAAAAAATGTTTTTTTTTAGTATAGCACAGTAGAAGACAAATATATAGAAATTGTTTATTTCACACACCTCCACATATGTATAACACACTGCAAAATATTTTTTGTGGCCCTAAATGGCGTTTTTTGGAAGACCACAACACACCTACAGTACGTAACCGCTGAATTGCAGAGCTACAGAACTGCAGAAAATGCTATTAATTTTTTTTTTTTTTTAGTATAGCACAGTAGAAGACAAATATATAGAAATTGTTTATTTCACACACCTCCACATATGTATAACACACTGCAAAATATTTTTTGTGGCCCTAAATGGCGTTTTTGGAAGACCACAACACACCCACAGTACGTAACCGCTGAATTGCAGAGCTACAGAACTGCAGAAAATGCTATTCAAAAAAAAAAGTTGTTTTTTTAGTAGAGCACAGTAGAAGACAAATATATAGAAATTGTTTATTTCACACACCTACACATATGTATAACACACTGCAAAATATTTTTTTGGCCCTAAATGGCGTTTTTTGGAAGACCACAACACACCCACAGTACGTAACCGCTGAATCACAGAGCTACAGAACTGCAGAAAATGCTATTCAAAAAAAATGTTGTTTTTTTAGTATAGCACAGTAGAAGACAAATATATAGAAATTGTTTATTTCACACACCTCCACATATGTATAACACACTGCAAAATATTTTTTGTGGCCCTAAATGGCGTTTTTTGGAAGACCACAACACACCCACAGTACGTAACCGCTGAATTGCAGAGCTACAAAACTGCAGAAAATGCTATTCAAAAAAAAAGTTGTTTTTTTAGTATAGCACAGTAGAAGACAAATATATAGAAATTGTTTATTTCACACACCTCCACATATGTATAACACACTGCAAAATATTTTTTGTGGCCCTAAATGGCGTTTTTTGGAAGACCACAACACACCCACAGTACGTAACCGCTGAATTGCAGAGCTACAAACTGCAGAAAATGCTATTAAAAAAATGTTGTTTTTTTAGTATAGCACAGTAGAAGACAAATATATAGAAATTGTTTATTTCACACACCTCCACATATGTATAACACACTGCAAAATATTTTTTGTGGCCCTAAATGGCGTTTTTTGGAAGACCACAACACACCCACAGTACGTAACCGCTGAATCGCAGAGCTACAGAACTGCAGAAAATGCTATTAAAAAATGTTTTTTTTTAGTATAGCACAGTAGAAGACAAATATATAGAAATTGTTTATTTCACACACCTCCACATATGTATAACACACTGCAAAATATTTTTTGTGGCCCTAAATGGCGTTTTTTGGAAGACCACAACACACCTACAGTACGTAACCGCTGAATTGCAGAGCTACAGAACTGCAGAAAATGCTATTAATTTTTTTTTTTTTTTAGTATAGCACAGTAGAAGACAAATATATAGAAATTGTTTATTTCACACACCTCCACATATGTATAACACACTGCAAAATATTTTTTGTGGCCCTAAATGGCGTTTTTGGAAGACCACAACACACCCACAGTACGTAACCGCTGAATTGCAGAGCTACAGAACTGCAGAAAATGCTATTCAAAAAAAAAAGTTGTTTTTTTAGTAGAGCACAGTAGAAGACAAATATATAGAAATTGTTTATTTCACACACCTACACATATGTATAACACACTGCAAAATATTTTTTTGGCCCTAAATGGCGTTTTTTGGAAGACCACAACACACCCACAGTACGTAACCGCTGAATCACAGAGCTACAGAACTGCAGAAAATGCTATTCAAAAAAAATTTTGTTTTTTTAGTATAGCACAGTAGAAGACAAATATATAGAAATTGTTTATTTCACACACCTCCACATATGTATAACACACTGCAAAATATTTTTTGTGGCCCTAAATGGCGTTTTTTGGAAGACCACAACACACCCACAGCACGTAACCACTGAATCGCAGAGCTACAGAACTGCAGAAAATGCTATTCAAAAAAAATGTTTTTTTTAGTATAGCACAGTAGAAGACAAATATATAGAAATTGTTTATTTCACACACCTCCACATATGTATAACACACTGCAAAATATTTTTTGTGGCCCTAAATGGCGTTTTTGGAAGACCACAACACACCCACAGTACGTAACCGCTGAATTGCAGAGCTACAGAACTGCAGAAAATGCTATTCAAAAAAAAAAGTTGTTTTTTTAGTATAGCACAGTAGAAGACAAATATATAGAAATTGTTTATTTCACACACCTCCACATATGTATAACACACTGCAAAATATTTTTTGTGGCCCTAAATGGCGTTTTTTGGAAGACCACAACACACCCACAGCACGTAACCACTGAATCGCAGAGCTACAGAACTGCAGAAAATGCTATTCAAAAAAAATGTTGTTTTTTTAGTATAGCACAGTAGAAGACAAATATATAGAAATTGTTTATTTCACACACCTCCACATATGTATAACACACTGCAAAATATTTTTTGTGGCCCTAAATGGCGTTTTTTGGAAGACCACAACACACCCACAGTACGTAACCGCTGAATTGCAGAGCTACAAAACTGCAGAAAATGCTATACAAAAAAAAAGTTGTTTTTTTAGTATAGCACAGTAGAAGACAAATATATAGAAATTGTTTATTTCACACACCTCCACATATGTATAACACACTGCAAAATATTTTTTGTGGCCCTAAATGGCGTTTTTTGGAAGACCACAACACACCCACAGTACGTAACCGCTGAATTGCAGAGCTACAAAACTGCAGAAAATGCTATTCAAAAAAAAAGTTGTTTTTTTAGTATAGCACAGTAGAAGACAAATATATAGAAATTGTTTATTTCACACACCTCCACATATGTATAACACACTGCAAAATATTTTTTGTGGCCCTAAATGGCGTTTTTTGGAAGACCACAACACACCCACAGTACGTAACCGCTGAATTGCAGAGCTACAAACTGCAGAAAATGCTATTAAAAAAATGTTGTTTTTTTAGTATAGCACAGTAGAAGACAAATATATAGAAATTGTTTATTTCACACACCTCCACATATGTATAACACACTGCAAAATATTTTTTGTGGCCCTAAATGGCGTTTTTTGGAAGACCACAACACACCCACAGCACGTAACCACTGAATCGCAGAGCTACAGAACTGCAGAAAATGCTATTCAAAAAAAATGTTGTTTTTTTAGTATAGCACAGTAGAAGACAAATATATAGAAATTGTTTATTTCACACACCTCCACATATGTATAACACACTGCAAAATATTTTTTGTGGCCCTAAATGGCGTTTTTTGGAAGACCACAACACACCCACAGTACGTAACCGCTGAATTGCAGAGCTACAAAACTGCAGAAAATGCTATACAAAAAAAAAGTTGTTTTTTTAGTATAGCACAGTAGAAGACAAATATATAGAAATTGTTTATTTCACACACCTCCACATATGTATAACACACTGCAAAATATTTTTTGTGGCCCTAAATGGCGTTTTTTGGAAGACCACAACACACCCACAGTACGTAACCGCTGAATTGCAGAGCTACAAAACTGCAGAAAATGCTATTCAAAAAAAAAGTTGTTTTTTTAGTATAGCACAGTAGAAGACAAATATATAGAAATTGTTTATTTCACACACCTCCACATATGTATAACACACTGCAAAATATTTTTTGTGGCCCTAAATGGCGTTTTTTGGAAGACCACAACACACCCACAGTACGTAACCGCTGAATTGCAGAGCTACAAACTGCAGAAAATGCTATTAAAAAAATGTTGTTTTTTTAGTATAGCACAGTAGAAGACAAATATATAGAAATTGTTTATTTCACACACCTCCACATATGTATAACACACTGCAAAATATTTTTTGTGGCCCTAAATGGCGTTTTTTGGAAGACCACAACACACCCACAGTACGTAACCGCTGAATTGCAGAGCTACAAAACTGCAGAAAATGCTATTCAAAAAAAAGTTGTTTTTTTAGTATAGCACAGTAGAAGACAAATATATAGAAATTGTTTATTTCACACACCTCCACATATGTATAACACACTGCAAAATATTTTTTGTGGCCCTAAATGGCGTTTTTTGGAAGACCACAACACACCCACAGTACGTAACCGCTGAATTGCAGAGCTACAAACTGCAGAAAATGCTATTAAAAAAATGTTGTTTTTTTAGTATAGCACAGTAGAAGACAAATATATAGAAATTGTTTATTTCACACACCTCCACATATGTATAACACACTGCAAAATATTTTTTGTGGCCCTAAATGGCGTTTTTTGGAAGACCACAACACACCCACAGTACGTAACCGCTGAATCGCAGAGCTACAGAACTGCAGAAAATGCTATTAAAAATGTTTTTTTTTAGTATAGCACAGTAGAAGACAAATATATAGAAATTGTTTATTTCACACACCTCCACATATGTATAACACACTGCAAAATATTTTTTGTGGCCCTAAATGGCGTTTTTTGGAAGACCACAACACACCCACAGCACGTAACCACTGAATCGCAGAGCTACAGAACTGCAGAAAATGCTATTAAAAAAAAATGTTGTTTTTTTAGTATAGCACAGTAGAAGACAAATATATGGAAATTGTTTATTTCACACACCTCCACATATGTATAACACACTGCAAAATATTTTTTGTGGCCCTAAATGGCGTTTTTTGGAAGACCACAACACACCTACAGTACGTAACCGCTGAATTGCAGAGCTACAGAACTGCAGAAAATGCTATTAATTTTTTTTTTTTTTTAGTATAGCACAGTAGAAGACAAATATATAGAAATTGTTTATTTCACACACCTCCACATATGTATAACACACTGCAAAATATTTTTTGTGGCCCTAAATGGCGTTTTTGGAAGACCACAACACACCCACAGTACGTAACCGCTGAATTGCAGAGCTACAGAACTGCAGAAAATGCTATTCAAAAAAAAAAGTTGTTTTTTTAGTAGAGCACAGTAGAAGACAAATATATAGAAATTGTTTATTTCACACACCTACACATATGTATAACACACTGCAAAATATTTTTTTGGCCCTAAATGGCGTTTTTTGGAAGACCACAACACACCCACAGTATGTAACCGCTGAATCACAGAGCTACAGAACTGCAGAAAATGCTATTCAAAAAAAATGTTGTTTTTTTAGTATAGCACAGTAGAAGACAAATATATAGAAATTGTTTATTTCACACACCTCCACATATGTATAACACACTGCAAAATATTTTTTGTGGCCCTAAATGGCGTTTTTTGGAAGACCACAACACACCCACAGCACGTAACCACTGAATCGCAGAGCTACAGAACTGCAGAAAATGCTATTCAAAAAAAATGTTTTTTTTTAGTATAGCACAGTAGAAGACAAATATATAGAAATTGTTTATTTCACACACCTCCACATATGTATAACACACTGCAAAATATTTTTTGTGGCCCTAAATGGCGTTTTTGGAAGACCACAACACACCCACAGTACGTAACCGCTGAATTGCAGAGCTACAGAACTGCAGAAAATGCTATTCAAAAAAAAAAGTTGTTTTTTTAGTAGAGCACAGTAGAAGACAAATATATAGAAATTGTTTATTTCACACACCTACACATATGTATAACACACTGCAAAATATTTTTTTGGCCCTAAATGGCGTTTTTTGGAAGACCACAACACACCCACAGTACGTAACCGCTGAATCACAGAGCTACAGAACTGCAGAAAATGCTATTCAAAAAAAATTTTGTTTTTTTAGTATAGCACAGTAGAAGACAAATATATAGAAATTGTTTATTTCACACACCTCCACATATGTATAACACACTGCAAAATATTTTTTGTGGCCCTAAATGGCGTTTTTTGGAAGACCACAACACACCCACAGCACGTAACCACTGAATCGCAGAGCTACAGAACTGCAGAAAATGCTATTCAAAAAAATGTTTTTTTTTAGTATAGCACAGTAGAAGACAAATATATAGAAATTGTTTATTTCACACACCTCCACATATGTATAACACACTGCAAAATAATTTTTGTGGCCCTAAATGGCGTTTTTTGGAAGACCACAACACACCCACAGCACATAACCACTGAATCGCAGAGCTACAGAACTGCAGAAAATGCTATTCAAAAAAAATGTTGTTTTTTTAGTATAGCACAGTAGAAGACAAATATATGAAAATTGTTTATTTCACACACCTCCACATATGTATAACACACTGCAAAATATTTTTTGTGGCCCTAAATGGCGTTTTTTGGAAGACCACAACACGCCCACAGTACGTAACTGCTGAATCGCACAGCTACAGAACTGCAGAAAATGCTATTCAAAAAAAATGTTGTTTTTTTAGTATAGCACAGTAGAAGACAAATATATAGAAATTGTTTATTTCACACACCTCCACATATGTATAACACACTGCAAAATATTTTTTGTGGCCCTAAATGGCGTTTTTTGGAAGACCACAACACACCCACAGTACGTAACCGCTGAATTGCAGAGCTACAGAACTGCAGAAAATGCTATTAAAAAAATGTTTTTTTTTTAGTATAGCACAGTAGAAGACAAATATATAGAAATTGTTTATTTCACACACCTCCACATATGTATAACACACTGCAAAATATTTTTTGTGGCCCTAAATGGCGTTTTTGGAAGACCACAACACACCCACAGTACGTAACCGCTGAATTGCAGAGCTACAGAACTGCAGAAAATGCTATTCAAAAAAAAAAGTTGTTTTTTTAGTAGAGCACAGTAGAAGACAAATATATAGAAATTGTTTATTTCACACACCTCCACATATGTATAACACACTGCAAAATATTTTTTGTGGCCCTAAATGGCGTTTTTTGGAAGACCACAACACACCCACAGTACGTAACCGCTGAATTGCAGAGCTACAAAACTGCAGAAAATGCTATTCAAAAAAAAAATGTGTTTTTTTAGTATAGCACAGTAGAAGACAAATATATAGAAATTGTTTATTTCACACACATCCACATATGTATAACACACTGCAAAATATTTTTTGTGGCCCTAAATGGCGTTTTTTGGAAGACCACAACACACCCACAGTACGTAACCGCTGAATTGCAGAGCTACAAACTGCAGAAAATGCTATTCAAAAAAAAAGTTGTTTTTTTAGTATAGCACAGTAGAAGACAAATATATAGAAATTGTTTATTTCACACACCTCCACATATGTATAACACACTGCAAAATATTTTTTGTGGCCCTAAATGGCGTTTTTTGGAAGACCACAACACACCCACAGCACGTAACCACTGAATCGAAGAGCTACAGAACTGCAGAAAATGCTATTAAAAAAAATGTTGTTTTTTTAGTATAGCACAGTAGAAGACAAATATATAGAAATTGTTTATTTCACACACCTCCACATATGTATAACACACTGCAAAATATTTTTTGTGGCCCTAAATGGCGTTTTTTGGAAGACCACAACACACCCACAGTACGTAACCGCTGAATTGCAGAGCTACAAAACTGCAGAAAATGCTATTCAAAAAAAAAGTTGTTTTTTTAGTATAGCACAGTAGAAGACAAATATATAGAAATTGTTTATTTCACACACCTCCACATATGTATAACACACTGCAAAATATTTTTTGTGGCCCTAAATGGCGTTTTTTGGAAGACCACAACACACCCACAGTACGTAACCGCTGAATTGCAGAGCTACAAAACTGCAGAAAATGCTATTCAAAAAAAAGTTGTTTTTTTAGTATAGCACAGTAGAAGACAAATATATAGAAATTGTTTATTTCACACACCTCCACATATGTATAACACACTGCAAAATATTTTTTGTGGCCCTAAATGGCGTTTTTTGGAAGACCACAACACACCCACAGTACGTAACCGCTGAATCGCAGAGCTACAGAACTGCAGAAAATGCTATTAAAAAAATGGTTTTTTTTAGTATAGCACAGTAGAAGACAAATATATAGAAATTGTTTATTTCACACACCTCCACATATGTATAACACACTGCAAAATATTTTTGGTGGCCCTAAATGGCGTTTTTTGGAAGACCACAACACACCCACAGCACGTAACCACTGAATCGCAGAGCTACAGAACTGCAGAAAATGCTATTAAAAAAAAGTAGTTTTTTTAGTAGAGCACAGTAGAAGACAAATATATAGAAATTGTTTATTTCACACACCTCCACATATGTATAACACACTGCAAAATATTTTTTGTGGCCCTAAATGGCGTTTTTGGAAGACCACAACACACCCACAGTACGTAACCGCTGAATTGCAGAGCTACAGAACTGCAGAAAATGCTATTCAAAAAAAAAAGTTGTTTTTTAGTAGAGCACAGTAGAAGACAAATATATAGAAATTGTTTATTTCACACACCTCCACATATGTATAACACACTGCAAAATATTTTTTGTGGCCCTAAATGGCGTTTTTTGGAAGACCACAACACACCCACAGTACGTAACCGCTGAATTGCAGAGCTACAAAACTGCAGAAAATGCTATTCAAAAAAAAAGTTGTTTTTTTAGTATAGCACAGTAGAAGACAAATATATAGAAAGTGTTTATTTCACACACCTCCACATATGTATAACACACTGCAAAATATTTTTTGTGGCCCTAAATGGCATTTTTTGGAAGACCACAACACACCCACAGTACGTAACCGCTGAATTGCAGAGCTACAAACTGCAGAAAATGCTATTCAAAAAAAAGTTGTTTTTTTAGTATAGCACAGTAGAAGACAAATATATAGAAATTGTTTATTTCACACACCTCCACATATGTATAACACACTGCAAAATATTTTTTGTGGCCCTAAATGGCGTTTTTTGGAAGACCACAACACACCCACAGCACGTAACCACTGAATCGCAGAGCTACAGAACTGCAGAAAATGCTATTAAAAAAAAATGTTGTTTTTTTAGTATAGCACAGTAGAAGACAAATATATAGAAATTGTTTATTTCACACACCTCCACATATGTATAACACACTGCTAAATATTTTTTGTGGCCCTAAATGGCGTTTTTTGGAAGACCACAACACACCCACAGTACGTAACCGCTGAATTGCAGAGCTACAAAACTGCAGAAAATGCTATTCAAAAAAAAAGTTGTTTTTTTAGTATAGCACAGTAGAAGACAAATATATAGAAATTGTTTATTTCACACACCTCCACATATGTATAACACACTGCAAAATATTTTTTGTGGCCCTAAATGGCGTTTTTTGGAAGACCACAACACACCCACAGTACGTAACCGCTGAATTGCAGAGCTACAAAACTGCAGAAAATGCTATTAAAAAAAAGTTGTTTTTTTAGTATAGCACAGTAGAAGACAAATATATAGAAATTGTTTATTTCACACACCTCCACATATGTATAACACACTGCAAAATATTTTTTGTGGCCCTAAATGGCGTTTTTTGGAAGACCACAACACACCCACAGTACGTAACCGCTGAATCGCAGAGCTACAGAACTGCAGAAAATGCTATTAAAAAAATGTTTTTTTTAGTATAGCACAGTAGAAGACAAATATATAGAAATTGTTTATTTCACACACCTCCACATATGTATAACACACTGCAAAATATTTTTTGTGGCCCTAAATGGCGTTTTTTGGAAGACCACAACACACCCACAGCACGTAACCACTGAATCGCAGAGCTACAGAACTGCAGAAAATGCTATTCAAAAATTTTTTTTTTTTTTTAGTATAGCACAGTAGAAGACAAATATATAGAAATTGTTTATTTCACACACCTCCACATATGTATAACACAATGCAAAATATTTTTTGTGGCCCTAAATGGCATTTTTTGGAAGACCACAACACACCCACAGTACGTAACCGCTGAATCGCAGAGCTACAGAACTGCAGAAAATGCTATTAAAAAATGTTGTTTTTTTAGTATAGCACAGTAGAAGACAAATATATAGAAATTGTTTATTTCACACACCTCCACATATGTATAACACACTGCAAAATATTTTTTGTGGCCCTAAATGGCGTTTTTTGGAAGACCACAACACACCCACAGCACGTAACCACTGAATCGCAGAGCTACAGAACTGCAGAAAATGCTATTAAAAAAAGTAGTTTTTTTAGTAGAGCACAGTAGAAGACAAATATATAGAAATTGTTTATTTCACACACCTCCACATATGTATAACACACTGCAAAATATTTTTTGTGGCCCTAAATGGCGTTTTTTGGAAGACCACAACACACCCACAGCACGTAACCACTGAATCGCAGAGCTACAGAACTGCAGAAAATGCTATTCAAAAAAATGTTGTTTTTTTAGTATAGCACAGTAGAAGACAAATATATAGAAATTGTTTATTTCACACACCTCCACATATGTATAACACACTGCAAAATATTTTTTGTGGCCCTAAATGGCGTTTTTTGGAAGACCACAACAGACCCACAGTACGTAACCGCTGAATCGCAGAGCTACAGAACTGCAGAAAATGCTATTAAAAAAATGTTTTTTTTTAGTATAGCACAGTAGAAGACAAATATATAGAAATTGTTTATTTCACACACCTCCACATATGTATAACACACTGCAAAATATTTTTTGTGGCCCTAAATGGCGTTTTTTGGAAGACCACAACACACCCACAGCACGTAACCACTGAATCGCAGAGCTACAGAACTGCAGAAAATGCTATTCAAATTTTTTTTTTTTTTTAGTATAGCACAGTAGAAGACAAATATATAGAAATTGTTTATTTCACACACCTCCACATATGTATAACACAATGCAAAATATTTTTTGTGGCCCTAAATGGCATTTTTTGGAAGACCACAACACACCCACAGTACGTAAACGCTGAATCGCAGAGCTACAGAACTGCAGAAAATGCTATTAAAAAATGTTGTTTTTTTAGTATAGCACAGTAGAAGACAAATATATAGAAATTGTTTATTTCACACACCTCCACATATGTATAACACACTGCAAAATATTTTTTGTGGCCCTAAATGGCGTTTTTTGGAAGACCACAACACACCCACAGCACGTAACCACTGAATCGCAAAGCTACAGAACTGCAGAAAATGCTATTAAAAAAAGTAGTTTTTTTAGTAGAGCACAGTAGAAGACAAATATATAGAAATTGTTTATTTCACACACCTCCACATATGTATAACACACTGCAAAATATTTTTTGTGGCCCTAAATGGCGTTTTTTGGAAGACCACAACACACCCACAGCACGTAACCACTGAATCGCAGAGCTACAGAACTGCAGAAAATGCTATTCAAAAAAATGTTGTTTTTTTACTATAGCACAGTAGAAGACAAATATATAGAAATTGTTTATTTCACACACCTCCACATATGTATAACACACTGCAAAATATTTTTTGTGGCCCTAAATGGCGTTTTTGGAAGACCACAACACACCCACAGTACGTAACCACTGAATTGCAGAGCTACAGAACTGCAGAAAATGCTATTCAAAAAAAAAAGTTGTTTTTTTAGTAGAGCACAGTAGAAGACAAATATATAGAAATTGTTTATTTCACACACCTACGCATATGTATAACACACTGCAAAATATTTTTTTGGCCCTAAATGGCGTTTTTTGGAAGACCACAACACACCCACAGTACGTAACCGCTGAATCGCAGAGCTACAGAACTGCAGAAAATGCTATTAAAAAAAAATGTTGTTTTTTTAGTATAGCACAGTAGAAGACAAATATATAGAAATTGTTTATTTCACACACCTCCACATATGTATAACACACTGCAAAATATTTTTTGTGGCCCTAAATGGCATTTTTTGGAAGACCACAACACACCCACAGTACGTAACCGCTGAATCGCAGAGCTACAGAACTGCAGAAAATGCTATTCAAAAAAATGTTGTTTTTTTAGTATAGCACAGTAGAAGACAAATATATAGAAATTGTTTATTTCACACACCTCCACATATGTATAACACACTGCAAAATATTTTTGGTGGCCCTAAATGGCGTTTTTTGGAAGACCACAACACACCCACAGCACGTAACCACTGAATCGCAGAGCTACAGAACTGCAGAAAATGCTATTAAAAAAAAGTAGTTTTTTTAGTAGAGCACAGTAGAAGACAAATATATAGAAATTGTTTATTTCACACACCTCCACATATGTATAACACACTGCAAAATATTTTTTGTGGCCCTAAATGGCGTTTTTGGAAGACCACAACACACCCACAGTACGTAACCGCTGAATTGCAGAGCTACAGAACTGCAGAAAATGCTATTCAAAAAAAAAAGTTGTTTTTTTAGTAGAGCACAGTAGAAGACAAATATATAGAAATTGTTTATTTCACACACCTCCACATATGTATAACACACTGCAAAATATTTTTTGTGGCCCTAAATGGCGTTTTTTGGAAGACCACAACACACCCACAGTACGTAACCACTGAATTGCAGAGCTACAAAACTGCAGAAAATGCTATTCAAAAAAAAAGTTGTTTTTTTAGTATAGCACAGTAGAAGACAAATATATAGAAAGTGTTTATTTCACACACCTCCACATATGTATAACACACTGCAAAATATTTTTTGTGGCCCTAAATGGCATTTTTTGGAAGACCACAACACACCCACAGTACGTAACCGCTGAATTGCAGAGCTACAAACTGCAGAAAATGCTATTCAAAAAAAAGTTGTTTTTTTAGTATAGCACAGTAGAAGACAAATATATAGAAATTGTTTATTTCACACACCTCCACATATGTATAACACACTGCAAAATATTTTTTGTGGCCCTAAATGGCGTTTTTTGGAAGACCACAACACACCCACAGCACGTAACCACTGAATCGCAGAGCTACAGAACTGCAGAAAATGCTATTAAAAAAAAATGTTGTTTTTTTAGTATAGCACAGTAGAAGACAAATATATAGAAATTGTTTATTTCACACACCTCCACATATGTATAACACACTGCTAAATATTTTTTGTGGCCCTAAATGGCGTTTTTTGGAAGACCACAACACACCCACAGTACGTAACCGCTGAATTGCAGAGCTACAAAACTGCAGAAAATGCTATTCAAAAAAAAAGTTGTTTTTTTAGTATAGCACAGTAGAAGACAAATATATAGAAATTGTTTATTTCACACACCTCCACATATGTATAACACACTGCAAAATATTTTTTGTGGCCCTAAATGGCGTTTTTTGGAAGACCACAACACACCCACAGTACGTAACCGCTGAATTGCAGAGCTACAAAACTGCAGAAAATGCTATTAAAAAAAAGTTGTTTTTTTAGTATAGCACAGTAGAAGACAAATATATAGAAATTGTTTATTTCACACACCTCCACATATGTATAACACACTGCAAAATATTTTTTGTGGCCCTAAATGGCGTTTTTTGGAAGACCACAACACACCCACAGTACGTAACCGCTGAATCGCAGAGCTACAGAACTGCAGAAAATGCTATTAAAAAAATGTTTTTTTTTAGTATAGCACAGTAGAAGACAAATATATAGAAATTGTTTATTTCACACACCTCCACATATGTATAACACACTGCAAAATATTTTTTGTGGCCCTAAATGGCGTTTTTTGGAAGACCACAACACACCCACAGCACGTAACCACTGAATCGCAGAGCTACAGAACTGCAGAAAATGCTATTCAAAAATTTTTTTTTTTTTTTAGTATAGCACAGTAGAAGACAAATATATAGAAATTGTTTATTTCACACACCTCCACATATGTATAACACAATGCAAAATATTTTTTGTGGCCCTAAATGGCATTTTTTGGAAGACCACAACACACCCACAGTACGTAACCGCTGAATCGCAGAGCTACAGAACTGCAGAAAATGCTATTAAAAAATGTTGTTTTTTTAGTATAGCACAGTAGAAGACAAATATATAGAAATTGTTTATTTCACACACCTCCACATATGTATAACACACTGCAAAATATTTTTTGTGGCCCTAAATGGCGTTTTTTGGAAGACCACAACACACCCACAGCACGTAACCACTGAATCGCAGAGCTACAGAACTGCAGAAAATGCTATTAAAAAAAGTAGTTTTTTTAGTAGAGCACAGTAGAAGACAAATATATAGAAATTGTTTATTTCACACACCTCCACATATGTATAACACACTGCAAAATATTTTTTGTGGCCCTAAATGGCGTTTTTTGGAAGACCACAACACACCCACAGCACGTAACCACTGAATCGCAGAGCTACAGAACTGCAGAAAATGCTATTCAAAAAAATGTTGTTTTTTTAGTATAGCACAGTAGAAGACAAATATATAGAAATTGTTTATTTCACACACCTCCACATATGTATAACACACTGCAAAATATTTTTTGTGGCCCTAAATGGCGTTTTTTGGAAGACCACAACAGACCCACAGTACGTAACCGCTGAATCGCAGAGCTACAGAACTGCAGAAAATGCTATTAAAAAAATGTTTTTTTTTAGTATAGCACAGTAGAAGACAAATATATAGAAATTGTTTATTTCACACACCTCCACATATGTATAACACACTGCAAAATATTTTTTGTGGCCCTAAATGGCGTTTTTTGGAAGACCACAACACACCCACAGCACGTAACCACTGAATCGCAGAGCTACAGAACTGCAGAAAATGCTATTCAAATTTTTTTTTTTTTTTTAGTATAGCACAGTAGAAGACAAATATATAGAAATTGTTTATTTCACACACCTCCACATATGTATAACACAATGCAAAATATTTTTTGTGGCCCTAAATGGCATTTTTTGGAAGACCACAACACACCCACAGTACGTAACCGCTGAATCGCAGAGCTACAGAACTGCAGAAAATGCTATTAAAAAATGTTGTTTTTTTAGTATAGCACAGTAGAAGACAAATATATAGAAATTGTTTATTTCACACACCTCCACATATGTATAACACACTGCAAAATATTTTTTGTGGCCCTAAATGGCGTTTTTTGGAAGACCACAACACACCCACAGCACGTAACCACTGAATCGCAAAGCTACAGAACTGCAGAAAATGCTATTAAAAAAAGTAGTTTTTTTAGTAGAGCACAGTAGAAGACAAATATATAGAAATTGTTTATTTCACACACCTCCACATATGTATAACACACTGCAAAATATTTTTTGTGGCCCTAAATGGCGTTTTTTGGAAGACCACAACACACCCACAGCACGTAACCACTGAATCGCAGAGCTACAGAACTGCAGAAAATGCTATTCAAAAAAATGTTGTTTTTTTAGTATAGCACAGTAGAAGACAAATATATAGAAATTGTTTATTTCACACACCTCCACATATGTATAACACACTGCAAAATATTTTTTGTGGCCCTAAATGGCGTTTTTGGAAGACCACAACACACCCACAGTACGTAACCACTGAATTGCAGAGCTACAGAACTGCAGAAAATGCTATTCAAAAAAAAAAGTTGTTTTTTTAGTAGAGCACAGTAGAAGACAAATATATAGAAATTGTTTATTTCACACACCTACGCATATGTATAACACACTGCAAAATATTTTTTTGGCCCTAAATGGCGTTTTTTGGAAGACCACAACACACCCACAGTACGTAACCGCTGAATCGCAGAGCTACAGAACTGCAGAAAATGCTATTAAAAAAAAATGTTGTTTTTTTAGTATAGCACAGTAGAAGACAAATATATAGAAATTGTTTATTTCACACACCTCCACATATGTATAACACACTGCAAAATATTTTTTGTGGCCCTAAATGGCATTTTTTGGAAGACCACAACACACCCACAGTACGTAACCGCTGAATCGCAGAGCTACAGAACTGCAGAAAATGCTATTCAAAAAAATGTTGTTTTTTTAGTATAGCACAGTAGAAGACAAATATATAGAAATTGTTTATTTCACACACCTCCACATATGTATAACACACTGCAAAATATTTTTTGTGGCCCTAAATGGCGTTTTTTGGAAGACCACAACACACCCACAGTACGTAACCGCTGAATCGCAGAGCTACAGAACTGCAGAAAATGCTATTAAAAAAAATGTTTTTTTTTAGTATAGCACAGTAGAAGACAAATATATAGAAATTGTTTATTTCACACACCTCCACATATGTATAACACACTGCAAAATATTTTTTGTGGCCCTAAATGGCGTTTTTTGGAAGACCACAACACACCCACAGCACGTAACCACTGAATCGCAGAGCTACAGAACTGCAGAAAATGCTATTAAAAAAAAATGTTGTTTTTTTAGTATAGCACAGTAGAAGACAAATATATGGAAATTGTTTATTTCACACACCTCCACATATGTATAACACACTGCAAAATATTTTTTGTGGCCTTAAATGGCGTTTTTTGGAAGACCACAACACACCCACAGTACGTAACCGCTGAATCGCACAGCTACATAACTGCAGAAAATGCTATTCAAAAAAAATGTTGTTTTTTTAGTATAGCACAGTAGAAGACAAATATATAGAAATTGTTTATTTCACACACCTCCACATATGTATAACACACTGCAAAATATTTTTTGTGGCCCTAAATGGCGTTTTTTGGAAGACCACAACACACCCACAGTACGTAACCGCTGAATTGCAGAGCTACAGAACTGCAGAAAATGCTATTAAAAAAAAAATGTTTTTTTTTTAGTATAGCACAGTAGAAGACAAATATATAGAAATTGTTTATTTCACACACCTCCACATATGTATAACACACTGCAAAATATTTTTTGTGGCCCTAAATGGCGTTTTTTGGAAGACCACAACACACCCACAGCACGTAACCACTGAATCGCAGAGCTACAGAACTGCAGAAAATGCTATTAAAAAAAATGTTTTTTTTTTAGTATAGCACAGTAGAAGACAAATATATAGAAATTGTTTATTTCACACACCTCCACATATGTATAACACACTGCAAAATATTTTTTGTGGCCCTAAATGGCGTTTTTTGGAAGACCACAACACACCCACAGCACGTAACCACTGAATCGCAGAGCTACAGAACTGCAGAAAATGCTATTAAAAAAATGTTTTTTTTTTAGTATAGCACAGTAGAAGACAAATATATAGAAATTGTTTATTTCACACACCTCCACATATGTATAACACACTGCAAAATATTTTTTGTGGCCCTAAATGGCGTTTTTTGGAAGACCACAACACACCCACAGTACGTAACCGCTGAATCGCAGAGCTACAGTACTGCAGAAAATGCTATTAAAAAAATGTTTTTTTTTTTTAGTATAGCACAGTAGAAGACAAATATATAGAAATTGTTTATTTCACACACCTCCACATATGTATAACACACTGCAAAATATTTTTTGTGGCCCTAAATGGCGTTTTTTGGAAGACCACAACACACCCACAGCACGTAACCACTGAATCGCAGAGCTACAGAACTGCAGAAAATGCTATTCAAAAAAAAATGTGTTTTTTTAGTATAGCACAGTAGAAGACAAATATATGGAAATTGTTTATTTCACACACCTCCACATATGTATAACACACTGCAACATATTTTTTGTGGCCCTAAATGGCGTTTTTTGGAAGACCACAACACACCCACAGTACGTAACCGCTGAATTGCAGAGCTACAGAACTGCAGAAAATGCTATTAATTTTTTTTTTTTAGTATAGCACAGTAGAAGACAAATATATAGAAATTGTTTATTTCACACACCTCCACATATGTATAACACACTGCTAAATATTTTTTGTGGCCCTAAATGGCGTTTTTTGGAAGACCACAACACACCCACAGCACGTAACCACTGAATCGCAGAGCTACAGAACTGCAGAAAATGCTATTAATTTTTTTTTTTGTTTTTTTAGTATAGCACAGTAGAAGACAAATATATAGAAATTGTTTATTTCACACACCTCCACATATGTATAACACACTGCAAAATATTTTTTGTGGCCCTAAATGGCGTTTTTTGGAAGACCACAACACACCCACAGCACGTAACCACTGAATCGCAGAGCTACAGAACTGCAGAAAATGATATTAAAAAAATGTTTTTTTTTTAGTATAGCACAGTAGAAGACAAATATATAGAAATTGTTTATTTCACACACCTCCACATATGTATAACACACTGCAAAATATATTTTGTGGCCCTAAATGGCGTTTTTTGGAAGACCACAACACACCCACAGCACGTAACCACTGAATCGCAGAGCTACAGAACTGCAGAAAATGCTATTAAAAAAATGTTTTTTTTTTAGTATAGCACAGTAGAAGACAAATATATAGAAATTGTTTATTTCACACACCTCCACATATGTATAACACACTGCAAAATATTTTTTGTGGCCCTAAATGGCGTTTTTTGGAAGACCACAACACACCCACAGTACGTAACCGCTGAATTGCAGAGCTACAGAACTGCAGAAAATGCTATTAATTTTTTTTTTTTTTAGTATAGCACAGTAGAAGACAAATATATAGAAATTGTTTATTTCACACACCTCCACATATGTATAACACACTGCTAAATATTTTTTGTGGCCCTAAATGGCGTTTTTTGGAAGACCACAACACACCCACAGCACGTAACCACTGAATCGCAGAGCTACAGAACTGCAGAAAATGCTATTAAATTTTTTTTTTGTTTTTTTAGTATAGCACAGTAGAAGACAAATATATAGAAATTGTTTATTTCACACACCTCCACATATGTATAACACACTGCAAAATATTTTTTGTGGCCCTAAATGGCGTTATTTGGAAGACCACAACACACCCACAGTACGTAACCGCTGAATCGCACAGCTACAGAACTGCAGAAAATGCTATTCAAAAAAAATGTTGTTTTTTTAGTATAGCACAGTAGAAGACAAATATATAGAAATTGTTTATTTCACACACCTCCACATATGTATAACACACTGCAAAATATTTTTTGTGGCCCCAAATGGCGTTTTTTGGAAGACCACAACACACCCACAGTACGTAACCGCTGAATCGCAGAGCTACAGAACTGCAGAAAATGCTATTAAAAAAAAATGTTTATTTTTTTAGTATAGCACAGTAGAAGACAAATATATAGAAATTGTTTATTTCACACACCTCCACATATGTATAACACACTGCAAAATATTTTTTGTGGCCCTAAATGGCGTTTTTGGAAGACCACAACACACCCACAGTACGTAACCGCTGAATTGCAGAGCTACAGAACTGCAGAAAATGCTATTAAAAAAAAAAGTTGTTTTTTTAGTAGAGCACAGTAGAAGACAAATATATAGAAATTTTTTATTTCACACACCTCCACATATGTATAACACACTGCAAAATATTTTTTGTGGCCCTAAATGGCGTTTTTTGGAAGACCACAACACACCCACAGTACGTAACCGCTGAATTGCAGAGCTACAGAACTGCAGAAAATGCTATTAATTTTTTTTTTTTTAGTATAGCACAGTAGAAGACAAATATATAGAAATTGTTTATTTCACACACCTCCACATATGTATAACACACTGCTAAATATTTTTTGTGGCCCTAAATGGCGTTTTTTGGAAGACCACAACACACCCACAGCACGTAACCACTGAATCGCAGAGCTACAGAACTGCAGAAAATGCTATTAAATTTTTTTTTTTTTTTTTAGTATAGCACAGTAGAAGACAAATATATAGAAATTGTTTATTTCACACACCTCCACATATGTATAACACACTGCAAAATATTTTTTGTGGCCCTAAATGGCGTTATTTGGAAGACCACAACACACCCACAGTACGTAACCGCTGAATCGCACAGCTACAGAACTGCAGAAAATGCTATTCAAAAAAAATGTTGTTTTTTTAGTATAGCACAGTAGAAGACAAATATATAGAAATTGTTTATTTCACACACCTCCACATATGTATAACACACTGCAAAATATTTTTTGTGGCCCCAAATGGCGTTTTTTGGAAGACCACAACACACCCACAGTACGTAACCGCTGAATCGCAGAGCTACAGAACTGCAGAAAATGCTATTAAAAAAAAATGTTTATTTTTTTAGTATAGCACAGTAGAAGACAAATATATAGAAATTGTTTATTTCACACACCTCCACATATGTATAACACACTGCAAAATATTTTTTGTGGCCCTAAATGGCGTTTTTGGAAGACCACAACACACCCACAGTACGTAACCGCTGAATTGCAGAGCTACAGAACTGCAGAAAATGCTATTAAAAAAAAAAGTTGTTTTTTTAGTAGAGCACAGTAGAAGACAAATATATAGAAATTGTTTATTTCACACACCTCCACATATGTATAACACACTGCAAAATATTTTTTGTGGCCCTAAATGGCGTTTTTTGGAAGACCACAACACACCCACAGCACGTAACCACTGAATCGCAGAGCTACAGAACTGCAGAAAATGCTATTAAAAAAATGTTTTTTTTAGTATAGCACAGTAGAAGACAAATATATAGAAATTGTTTATTTCACACACCTCCACATATGTATAACACACTGCAAAATATTTTTTGTGGCCCTAAATGGCGTTTTTTGGAAGACCACAACACACCCACAGTACGTAACCGCTGAATCGCAGAGCTACAGTACTGCAGAAAATGCTATTAAAAAAAATGTTTTTTTTTTAGTATAGCACAGTAGAAGACAAATATATAGAAATTGTTTATTTCACACACCTCCACATATGTATAACACACTGCAAAATATTTTTTGTGGCCCTAAATGGCGTTTTTTGGAAGACCACAACACACCCACAGCACGTAACCACTGAATCGCAGAGCTACAGAACTGCAGAAAATGCTATTAAAAAAAAAATGTGTTTTTTTAGTATAGCACAGTAGAAGACAAATATATGGAAATTGTTTATTTCACACACCTCCACATATGTATAACACACTGCAAAATATTTTTTGTGGCCCTAAATGGCGTTTTTTGGAAGACCACAACACACCCACAGTACGTAACCGCTGAATTGCAGAGCTACAGAACTGCAGAAAATGCTATTAATTTTTTTTTTTTTTTAGTATAGCACAGTAGAAGACAAATATATATAAATTGTTTATTTCACACACCTCCACATATGTATAACACACTGCTAAATATTTTTTGTGGCCCTAAATGGCGTTTTTTGGAAGACCACAACACACCCACAGCACGTAACCACTGAATCGCAGAGCTACAGAACTGCAGAAAATGCTATTAAATTTTTTTTTTTTTTTTAGTATAGCACAGTAGAAGACAAATATATAGAAATTGTTTATTTCACACACCTCCACATATGTATAACACACTGCAAAATATTTTTTGTGGCCCTAAATGGCGTTATTTGGAAGACCACAACACACCCACAGTACGTAACCGCTGAATCGCACAGCTACAGAACTGCAGAAAATGCTATTCAAAAAAAATGTTGTTTTTTTAGTATAGCACAGTAGAAGACAAATATATAGAAATTGTTTATTTCACACACCTCCACATATGTATAATACACTGCAAAATATTTTTTGTGGCCCCAAATGGCGTTTTTTGGAAGACCACAACACACCCACAGTACGTAACCGCTGAATCGCAGAGCTACAGAACTGCAGAAAATGCTATTCAAAAAAAATGTTTATTTTTCTAGTATAGCACAGTAGAAGACAAATATATAGTAATTGTTTATTTCACACACCTCCACATATGTATAACACACTGCAAAATATTTTTTTTGGCCCTAAATGGCGTTTTTTGGAAGACCACAACACACCCACAGTACGTAACCACTGAATCGCAGAGCTACAGAACTGCAGAAAATGCTATTAAATTTTTTTTTTGTTTTTTTAGTATAGCACAGTAGAAGACAAATATATAGAAATTGTTTATTTCACACACCTCCACATATGTATAACACACTGCAAAATATTTTTTTGGCCCTAAATGGCGTTTTTTTGAAGACCACAACACACCCACAGTACGTAACCGCTGAACCGCAGAGCTACAAAACTGCAGAAAATGCTATTAAAAAAAAAGTTGTTTTTTTAGTAGAGCACAGTAGAAGACAAATATATAGAAATTGTTTATTTCACACACCTCCACATATGTATAACACACTGCAAAATATTTTTTTGGCCCTAAATGGCGTTTTTTGGAAGACCACAACACACCCACAGTACGTAACCGCTGAACCGCAGAGCTACAGAACTGCAGAAAATGCTATTAAAAAAAAATGTTGTTTTTTTAGTATAGCACAGTAGAAGACAAATATATAGAAATAGTTTATTTCACACACCTCCACATATGTATAACACACTGCTAAATATTTTTTGTGGCCCTAAATGGCGTTTTTTGGAAGACCACAACACACCCACAGCACGTAACCACTGAATCGCAGAGCTACAGAACTGCAGAAAATGCTATTAAAAAAAAATGTTGTTTTTTTAGTATAGCACAGTAGAAGACAAATATATAGAAATTGTTTATTTCACACACCTCCACATATGTATAACACACTGCAAAATATTTTTTGTGGCCCTAAATGGCGTTTTTTGGAAGACCACAACACACCCACAGTACATAACCGCTGAATCGCAGAGCTACAGAACTGCAGAAAATGCTATTCAAAAAAAATGTTGTTTTTTTAGTATAGCACAGTAGAAGACAAATATATAGAAATTGTTTATTTCACACACCTCCACATATGTATAACACACTGCAAAATATTTTTTTTGGCCCTAAATGGCGTTTTTTGGAAGACCACAACACACCCACAGTACGTAACCGCTGAATTGTAGAGCTGCAGAACTGCAGAAAATGCTATTAAAAAAAAGTTGTTTTTTTAGTAGAGCACAGTAGAAGACAAATATATAGAAATTGTTTATTTCACACACCTCCACATATGTATAACACACTGCAAAATATTTTTTTTGGCCCTAAATGGCGTTTTTTGGAAGACCACAACACACCCACAGTACGTAACCGCCGAATCGCACAGCTACAGAACTGCAGAAAATGCTATTCAAAAATGTTTTAGTTTTTTTAGTATAGCACAGTAGAAGACAAATATATAGAAATTGTTTGTTTCACACACCTCCACATATGTATAACATACTGCAAAATATTTTTTGTGGCCCTAAATGGCGTTTTTTGGAAGACCACAACACACCCACAGTACGTAACCGCTGAATCGCAGAGCTACAGAACTGCAGAAAATGCTATTAAAAAAAAAAAGTTGTTTTTTTAGTAGAGCACAGTAGAAGACAAATATATAGAAATTGTTTATTTCACACACCTCCACATATGTATAACACACTGCAAAATATTTTTTTGGCCCTAAATGGCGTTTTTTGGAAGACCACAACACACCCAGAGTACGTAAACGCTGAATCGCAGAGCTACAGAGCTGCAGAAAATGCTTTTAAAAAAAAAAAGTTGTTTTTTTAGTAGAGCACAGTAGAAGACAAATATATAGAAATTGTTTATTTCACACACCTCCACATATGTATAACACACTGCAAAATACTTTTTTTGGCCCTAAATGGCGTTTTTTGGAAGACCACAACACACCCACAGTATGTAACCGCTGAATCGCAGAGCTACAGAACTGCAGAAAATGCTATTCAAAAAAAATGTTTTTTTTTTTAGTATAGCACAGTAGAAGACAAATATATAGAAATTGTTTATTTCACACACCTCCACATATGTATAACACACTGCAAAATATTTTTTGTGGCCCCAAATGGCGTTTTTTGGAAGACCACAACACACCCACAGCACATAACCACTGAATCGCAGAGCTACAGAACTGCAGAAAATGCTATTAAAATTTTTTTTTGTTTTTTTAGTATAGCACAGTAGAAGACAAATATATAGAAATTGTTTATTTCACACACCTCCACATATGTATAACACACTGCAAAATATTTTTTTGGCCCTAAATGGCGTTTTTTGGAAGACCACAACACACCCACAGTACGTAACCGCTGAACCGCAGAGCTACAAAACTGCAGAAAATGCTATTCAAAAAAAAAGTTGTTTTTTTAGTAGAGCACAGTAGAAGACAAATATATAGAAATTGTTTATTTCACACACCTCCACATATGTATAACACACTGCAAAATATTTTTTTGGCCCTAAATGGTGTTTTTTGGAAGACCACAACACACCCACAGTACGTAACCGCTGAACCGCAGAGCTACAGAACTGCAGAAAATGCTATTAAAAAAATGTTGTTTTTTTAGTATAGCACAGTAGAAGACAAATATATAGAAATAGTTTATTTCACACACCTCCACATATGTATAACACACTGCTAAATATTTTTTGTGGCCCTAAATGGCGTTTTTTGGAAGACCACAACACACCCACAGCACGTAACCACTGAATCGCAGAGCTACAGAACTGCAGAAAATGCTATTCAAAAAAAATGTTGTTTTTTTAGTATAGCACAGTAGAAGACAAATATATAGAAATTGTTTATTTCACACACCTCCACATATGTATAACACACTGCAAAATATTTTTTGTGGCCCTAAATGGCGTTTTTTGGAAGACCACAACACACCCACAGTACATAACCGCTGAATCGCAGAGCTACAGAACTGCAGAAAATGCTATTCAAAAAAAATGTTGTTTTTTTAGTATAGCACAGTAGAAGACAAATATATAGAAATTGTTTATTTCACACACCTCCACATATGTATAACACACTGCAAAATATTTTTTTGGGCCCTAAATGGCGTTTTTTGGAAGACCACAACACACCCACAGTACGTAACCGCTGAATTGTAGAGCTGCAGAACTGCAGAAAATGCTATTAAAAAAAAAGTTGTTTTTTTAGTAGAGCACAGTAGAAGACAAATATATAGAAATTGTTTATTTCACACACCTCCACATATGTATAACACACTGCAAAATATTTTTTTTGGCCCTAAATGGCGTTTTTTGGAAGACCACAACACACCCACAGTACGTAACCGCCGAATCGCACAGCTACAGAACTGCAGAAAATGCTATTCAAAAAATTTTTAGTTTTTTTAGTATAGCACAGTAGAAGACAAATATATAGAAATTGTTTATTTCACACACCTCCACATATGTATAACATACTGCAAAATATTTTTTGTGGCCCTAAATGGCGTTTTTTGGAAGACCACAACACACCCACAGTACGTAACCGCTGAATCGCAGAGCTACAGAACTGCAGAAAATGCTATTCAAAAAAAAAAGTTGTTTTTTTAGTAGAGCACAGTAGAAGACAAATATATAGAAATTGTTTATTTCACACACCTCCACATATGTATAACACACTGCAAAATATTTTTTTGGCCCTAAATGGCGTTTTTTGGAAGACCACAACACACCCAGAGTACGTAAACGCTGAATCGCAGAGCTACAGAGCTGCAGAAAATGCTTTTAAAAAAAAAAAGTTGTTTTTTTAGTAGAGCACAGTAGAAGACAAATATATAGAAATTGTTTATTTCACACACCTCCACATATGTATAACACACTGCAAAATATTTTTTTGGCCCTAAATGGCGTTTTTTGGAAGACCACAACACACCCACAGTACGTAACCGCTGAACCGCAGAGCTACAGAACTGCAGAAAATGCTATTAAAAAAAATGTTGTTTTTTTAGTATAGCACAGTAGAAGACAAATATATAGAAATAGTTTATTTCACACACCTCCACATATGTATAACACACTGCTAAATATTTTTTGTGGCCCTAAATGGCGTTTTTTGGAAGACCACAACACACCCACAGCACGTAACCACTGAATCGCAGAGCTACAGAACTGCAGAAAATGCTATTCAAAAAAAATGTTGTTTTTTTAGTATAGCACAGTAGAAGACAAATATATAGAAATTGTTTATTTCACACACCTCCACATATGTATAACACACTGCAAAATATTTTTTGTGGCCCTAAATGGCGTTTTTTGGAAGACCACAACACACCCACAGTACATAACCGCTGAATCGCAGAGCTACAGAACTGCAGAAAATGCTATTCAAAAAAAATGTTGTTTTTTTAGTATAGCACAGTAGAAGACAAATATATAGAAATTGTTTATTTCACACACCTCCACATATGTATAACACACTGCAAAATATTTTTTTTGGCCCTAAATGGCGTTTTTTGGAAGACCACAACACACCCACAGTACGTAACCGCTGAATTGTAGAGCTGCAGAACTGCAGAAAATGCTATTAAAAAAAAAGTTGTTTTTTTAGTAGAGCACAGTAGAAGACAAATATATAGAAATTGTTTATTTCACACACCTCCACATATGTATAACACACTGCAAAATATTTTTTTTGGCCCTAAATGGCGTTTTTTGGAAGACCACAACACACCCACAGTACGTAACCGCCGAATCGCACAGCTACAGAACTGCAGAAAATGCTATTCAAAAAATTTTTAGTTTTTTTAGTATAGCACAGTAGAAGACAAATATATAGAAATTGTTTATTTCACACACCTCCACATATGTATAACATACTGCAAAATATTTTTTGTGGCCCTAAATGGCGTTTTTTGGAAGACCACAACACACCCACAGTACGTAACCGCTGAATCGCAGAGCTACAGAACTGCAGAAAATGCTATTCAAAAAAAAAAGTTGTTTTTTTAGTAGAGCACAGTAGAAGACAAATATATAGAAATTGTTTATTTCACACACCTCCACATATGTATAACACACTGCAAAATATTTTTTTGGCCCTAAATGGCGTTTTTTGGAAGACCACAACACACCCAGAGTACGTAAACACTGAATCGCAGAGCTACAGAGCTGCAGAAAATGCTTTTAAAAAAAAAAAGTTGTTTTTTTAGTAGAGCACAGTAGAAGACAAATATATAGAAATTGTTTATTTCACACACCTCCACATATGTATAACACACTGCAAAATACTTTTTTTGGCCCTAAATGGCGTTTTTTGGAAGACCACAACACACCCACAGTATGTAACCGCTGAATCGCAGAGCTACAGAACTGCAGAAAATGCTATTCAAAAAAAATGTTTTTTTTTTTAGTATAGCACAGTAGAAGACAAATATATAGAAATTGTTTATTTCACACACCTCCACATATGTATAACACACTGCAAAATATTTTTTGTGGCCCCAAATGGCGTTTTTTGGAAGACCACAACACACCCACAGCACATAACCACTGAATCGCAGAGCTACAGAACTGCAGAAAATGCTATTAAAATTTTTTTTTGTTTTTTTAGTATAGCACAGTAGAAGACAAATATATAGAAATTGTTTATTTCACACACCTCCACATATGTATAACACACTGCAAAATATTTTTTTGGCCCTAAATGGCGTTTTTTGGAAGACCACAACACACCCACAGTACGTAACCGCTGAACCGCAGAGCTACAAAACTGCAGAAAATGCTATTCAAAAAAAAAGTTGTTTTTTTAGTAGAGCACAGTAGAAGACAAATATATAGAAATTGTTTATTTCACACACCTCCACATATGTATAACACACTGCAAAATATTTTTTTGGCCCTAAATGGCGTTTTTTGGAAGACCACAACACACCCACAGTACGTAACCGCTGAACCGCAGAGCTACAGAACTGCAGAAAATGCTATTAAAAAAAATGTTGTTTTTTTAGTATAGCACAGTAGAAGACAAATATATAGAAATAGTTTATTTCACACACCTCCACATATGTATAACACACTGCTAAATATTTTTTGTGGCCCTAAATGGCGTTTTTTGGAAGACCACAACACACCCACAGCACGTAACCACTGAATCGCAGAGCTACAGAACTGCAGAAAATGCTATTCAAAAAAAATGTTGTTTTTTTAGTATAGCACAGTAGAAGACAAATATATAGAAATTGTTTATTTCACACACCTCCACATATGTATAACACACTGCAAAATATTTTTTGTGGCCCTAAATGGCGTTTTTTGGAAGACCACAACACACCCACAGTACATAACCGCTGAATCGCAGAGCTACAGAACTGCAGAAAATGCTATTCAAAAAAAATGTTGTTTTTTTTAGTATAGCACAGTAGAAGACAAATATATAGAAATTGTTTATTTCACACACCTCCACATATGTATAACACACTGCAAAATACTTTTTTTGGCCCTAAATGGCGTTTTTTGGAAGACCACAACACACCCACAGTATGTAACCGCTGAATCGCAGAGCTACAGAACTGCAGAAAATGCTATTCAAAAAAAATGTTTTTTTTTTTAGTATAGCACAGTAGAAGACAAATATATAGAAATTGTTTATTTCACACACCTCCACATATGTATAACACACTGCAAAATATTTTTTGTGGCCCCAAATGGCGTTTTTTGGAAGACCACAACACACCCACAGCACATAACCACTGAATCGCAGAGCTACAGAACTGCAGAAAATGCTATTAAAATTTTTTTTTGTTTTTTTAGTATAGCACAGTAGAAGACAAATATATAGAAATTGTTTATTTCACACACCTCCACATATGTATAACACACTGCAAAATATTTTTTTGGCCCTAAATGGCGTTTTTTGGAAGACCACAACACACCCACAGTACGTAACCGCTGAACCGCAGAGCTACAAAACTGCAGAAAATGCTATTCCAAAAAAAAGTTGTTTTTTTAGTAGAGCACAGTAGAAGACAAATATATAGAAATTGTTTATTTCACACACCTCCACATATGTATAACACACTGCAAAATATTTTTTTGGCCCTAAATGGCGTTTTTTGGAAGACCACAACACACCCACAGTACGTAACCGCTGAACCGCAGAGCTACAGAACTGCAGAAAATGCTATTAAAAAAAATGTTGTTTTTTTAGTATAGCACAGTAGAAGACAAATATATAGAAATAGTTTATTTCACACACCTCCACATATGTATAACACACTGCTAAATATTTTTTGTGGCCCTAAATGGCGTTTTTTGGAAGACCACAACACACCCACAGCACGTAACCACTGAATCGCAGAGCTACAGAACTGCAGAAAATGCTATTCAAAAAAAATGTTGTTTTTTTAGTATAGCACAGTAGAAGACAAATATATAGAAATTGTTTATTTCACACACCTCCACATATGTATAACACACTGCAAAATATTTTTTGTGGCCCTAAATGGCGTTTTTTGGAAGACCACAACACACCCACAGTACATAACCGCTGAATCGCAGAGCTACAGAACTGCAGAAAATGCTATTCAAAAAAAATGTTGTTTTTTTAGTATAGCACAGTAGAAGACAAATATATAGAAATTGTTTATTTCACACACCTCCACATATGTATAACACACTGCAAAATATTTTTTTTGGCCCTAAATGGCGTTTTTTGGAAGACCACAACACACCCACAGTACGTAACCGCTGAATTGTAGAGCTGCAGAACTGCAGAAAATGCTATTAAAAAAAAAGTTGTTTTTTTAGTAGAGCACAGTAGAAGACAAATATATAGAAATTGTTTATTTCACACACCTCCACATATGTATAACACACTGCAAAATATTTTTTTTGGCCCTAAATGGCGTTTTTTGGAAGACCACAACACACCCACAGTACGTAACCGCCGAATCGCACAGCTACAGAACTGCAGAAAATGCTATTCAAAAATTTTTTAGTTTTTTTAGTATAGCACAGTAGAAGACAAATATATAGAAATTGTTTATTTCACACACCTCCACATATGTATAACACACTGCAAAATATTTGTTGTGGCCCTAAATGGCGTTTTTTGGAAGACCACAACACACCCACAGTACGTAACCGCTGAATCGCACAGCTACAGAACTGCAGAAAATGCTATTCCAAAAAAAATGTTTTTTTTTAGTATAGCACAGTAGAAGACAAATATATAGAAATTGTTTATTTCACACACCTCCACATATGTATAACACACTGCAAAATATTTTTTGTGGCCCTAAATGGCGTTTTTTGGAAGACCACAACACACCCACAGTACGTAACCGCTGAATCGCACAGCTACAGAACTGCAGAAAATGCTATTCAAAAAAAATTTAGTTTTTTTAGTATAGCACAGTAGAAGACAAATATATAGAAATTGTTTATTTCACACACCTCCACATATGTATAACACACTGCAAAATATTTTTTGTGGCCCTAAATGGCGTTTTCTGGAAGACCACAACACACCCACAGTACGTAACCGCTGAATCGCACAGCTACAGAACTGCAGAAAATGCTATTCCAAAAAAATGTTGTTTTTTTAGTATAGCACAGTAGAAGACAAATATATAGAAATTGTTTATTTCACACACCTCCACATATGTATAACACACTGCAAAATATTTTTTTGGCCCTAAATGGCGTTTTTTGGAAGACCACAACACACCCACAGCACGTAACCACTGAATCGCAGAGCTACAGAACTGCAGAAAATGCTATTCAAAAAAAAAGTTTTTTTTTTAGTATAGCACAGTAGAAGACAAATATATAGAAATTGTTTATTTCACACACCTCCACATATGTATAACACACTGCAAAATATTTTTTGTGGCCCTAAATGGCGTTTTTTGGAAGACCACAACACACCCACAGTACGTAACCGCTGAATCGCAGAGCTACAGAACTGCAGAAAATGCTATTCCAAAAAAATGTTTTTTTTTTTAGTATAGCACAGTAAAAGACAAATATATAGAAATTGTTTATTTCACACACCTCCACATATGTATAACACACTGCAAAATATTTTTTGGGCCCTAAATGGCATTTTTTGGAAGACCACAACACACCCACAGTACGTAACCGCTGAATCGCACAGCTACAGAACTGCAGAAAATGCTATTCAAAAAAAATGCTGTTTTTTTAGTATAGCACAGTAGAAGACAAATATATAGAAATTGTTTATTTCACACACCTCCACATATGTATAACACACTGCAAAATATTTTTGTGGCCCTAAATGGCGTTTTTTGGAAGACCACAACACACACTCTAAAAAATAATGTCTTGGCTCAACAAAAAAAATCAACGCAACTGTTTGCATCAAGCTTTTTAAGTTATGACAATGTCAGGTAAAATTAAGTGGAAGCAACAACCTACATTGTGTTGAGGTAATTAGCTTTTCTGCTAGATATAAATGCATTTTTATTTACCACCCACTTAATTACTGGCATTATAAACACATGTTTTTAAGTTGAGTACTCAACAATATTAAGTTGCCCAAATTCGTTTTTCCAGTTTCTACAAGAATTTTTTTAAGTCACATGTACTTAATTGCTACAATTATGAGCAAACTTTCTTTAGGTTAATAAACAGCTAAAATCAAGTTGGTCCAAAGTTATTTTTTGTATTAGTGTTTAGCTTTGTTTTTATACTAGCTTTCAAAAATGAATTCATTCAACAACACAATTGTTAAACAATTAACTTTATTACACAAAAAAGTAGTTTTTTAACATAAATATTAAAGTTAACATAAATAGAAAATAAGTTTCAAACATGAAGATTTGTACCACGTATCAGGCCTAATATATCTAAAACCACAGTGCCAAATCTAAACTTAGGACCGTCTTACACCGAAAATTGCACAGGAATGCACTGGATGTTCACATGCAATTCACATGCAGTTCTGTGTGGTGCGATTTCAGCCCATTCATTTTGGATGGGCTGAAATTGCACTGCACTTAAAGTAGTGTATCTACAATTGGAAACTCATTGCAAACGGATCATATGGTACTTCTGTACCATGCGATCCAGTGCGATCAAACACACTGCGTTTGTGATCTGTATTTGGGGTGTCATTAGCTTAAGATTGACACCCACTGCAGAACACAGCTGCAATGCATTTTGAACATGGTGTGGCAAATGCTCATGGAACGTGGGTTTCCTGCACTGTGAACTGGCCCCAAAAGCACATCATTTTTTTTTATATATTTTTGTTTTATCAGTATACAAACAATAAAATAATATTATCAACATACATTTCCATAAGAAGGCAACAAGGCAAGTCATAATGAAGCAATGTTTTGGTTTTACAAAGCAGGATGGGAAAATACTAATACCATCATACATATCAAAGGGAAATGTACAGAGCCCATCATATACATACATGCAAAGGGGAACATAAGGCTACTTTCACACTGAGGCTCTTTGCAGGCGCTATAGCCCTAAAAATAGCGCCTGGAAAGCGCCCTGATAGAGCCTCTCCTTTCACTCCAGTGTGAAAGCCCAAGGGCTTTCACACTGGAGCAGTGCGCTGGCAGGACGGTAAAAAAGTCCTTCTAGCCGCATCTTTGAGGCACTGTAGGAGCGGTGCAGTGCTACAGCGGCGCTTTGCCAGCGGTTTTAGCCCATTTTTAGCCTGCTAGTGGTTGTTAAAAGCACCCGCTAGCAGCCGAATAGCACTGCCAAAAGGACGGTAAAGCGCGGCTAAAAATAGCGGTGCTTTAATGCCGATGCCGCCTGAGTGTGAAAGCGGCCTTAGGGCAAGTATGAAGAGAGAAGAGGGAGCTGATAAGGGGGAAAAGCATCAAACAAAAAAACAGACAAATAGAAATACCACAATAGTGGCCATAGGTTGGAGGGGAGAGAGGAAAACTGTCCCTCCGACTCCAAGGAAAGAACACAATAAACAGCCTATGGGGTTTATTTAATAAAGGCAAATCAACTTTGCACTTCAAGTGCACTTGCTGTAGAACTAAGGGAAAGATCTGAAATGAGGGGAATCTCTGCTGATTTTATTATCCAATCATGTGCAAGCTAAAATGCTGTTTTTTTTTATTTTCCTTGCATGTCCCCTTAGGATCTACAGAGACTACACTTGCAGTACAAAGTGGATTTGCCTTTAGCAAATGAACCCCCGTTTACTGCAAACACAGGGGGTTATTTTTCTAAAGGCAAATCAACTTTGCACTACAAGTGTAGTCTCTGTAGATCTGAGGGGGACATGCAAGGAAAAAAAAAAAAAACAGCATTTTTGCTTGTACATGATTGGATGATAAAATCAGCAGCGATTCCCTTCGTTTCAGAGCTTCCCCTCAGATCTACAGCGACTGCACTTCCAAGTGCATATGTGCAAAAATCTTTATTTTGACTGAAAAAAAAAAACTATTTCAAATACAAAATGCCATCAGAGAACAATATGACAATGTTGTGGAATGCATAGGTTCTTCAGAAAATACTATGCTTGAGACTCATTACTTTAGAACAGGCTTTTAGTCCATCAAGTTCAAGAAACAGTTTCTGAAACACTTCAAACGTGTATTTAAGTTCCTTGGGATAGCAGAGATTCATAGCATATATTATGCCCATCAGCATAGCACAGCATCTTGGGATGTTATATCTCTCCAGGATTTTGGTTCCCTCAACCAGAATGGTTGCTGTCTTGTAGTCATATCCTGAGGTGGGCTGGTTACCGATGATAGCAATTTTCATAATTTGCATGTCTAGGTCTGCTTCAAAGGTTTCCAAGTCCTTTTAAAAGGAATTAAAACAAAGGTTAGCTTGTTAAAGATAATAAATTGGATAATTACTGCTGACTTTTTTGTTCAAATGAAACACCGGTTATTCTATTGTAAGTCTTAAGTCAGCCATAGAAATTTCAAATCTTGTCCAAATTAGCAGGAACTAGCTGAGATTCAAATAATCTATGGGCAGGCTGAATGTACCAAAGACAAGTCTTCGATCGACCTGAGGACAACCAGCATGTTGGATTTTTACATGCGATTACTGCCAGCAGCTTTAGCCACTATGAATAATCACTGTGTTCTCCCAGCAGTTGCCCTGCGTCCCCACCAACAACTCCTCTTCCCCGCTGGGAAAATACAATACCTCTGCGGAAGGGAAGCAGGAAAAAAAAATCATTCTCTATGGTCTGCTTTAGACCAGCACACACAAACACATGCACAGTTATTCAAATTGGCTAAATAAACAGATTGCATCAATATATATGTGGGGAAAAAAACTGTAACACAAACATCAGCTAAGTCACAAATATAGACAAACACACAGGGGTTGATTTACTAAAACCGGAGAGTGCAAAATATGATGCATCTCCTGCTTAATTGAAGCTGAAATTAGAAGCTGATTGGCTACCATGCAGAGCTGCACCAGATTCTGCCCTCTCCAGTAAATCAACCCAAAAAGGTGAAGCTGGGCTCATTTTATATACCCAATCATGTGCCAGTGAAATTAAAAATGTACAATTTATGCCTGCCTATGATTGGAGTGAGCACAGCTCACTCTCTGGTTTTAGTAAATCCACCCCAATGTGCTTAAGCTAATACAGCACAAATAATTATACATTTTATTCTCTTCATTAAACAGTCAAAGGTGCAAAAAGTAAGTGAACCCTTTGATCATCTAATAACTAGTTGAAGCTACCTTGGCATTGTTAACGTTAAACAATTTCTTCCAGTATCTATGGATCAGACCTGCATATTGTTCAGGAAGACCATTCTTCCTCACAGAGCAGCTTCAGCTCAGCCATATATATTCTTAGGATGTCTGCTGTCAATGGTTTCTTGAAGCCCCTGGAATGCCACAGCTTCTCTGTTGGGTATTAGCCTAAGCACATTGTGTTTGCCTATACTTGTGACTAAAGCTTCGTTCATACACACGATCAGATTTTTCGCAGACAAAGCGTCAGACTTTTGTCCAAAGGGCATTGGCCAGGAACTTGTCTTGCATACAAACGGCACACAATTGTCTGCCAACAAACACGAATGTAGTGGCGTACTACGTGGTTTTTCAGCTCTTTAGCGCCACCCTTTGGGCACCTTCTGCTAATGTTGTGTTTGATGAGTATTGCTTCCGAGCATGCGTGTTTTTACTTTGGACTTTTGTCTGACGGACTTATGTACACACGATAGGAAAATCTGACAACAGACCATTGTCCGCAGAAAATCTTTAAGCCTGCCATCCAACATTTTTTGGCGGAAAGTTGGACAACAATTGTCTGATGGAGCGTACAAACGGTCAGATTTTAGGCCAACAGTCTGTCATCACACAATTCCCTTCGGAAAATCTGATCATGTGTACGAGGCTTTAGATAAAGATTGTATTACATTATATGACCTATTTTTGTAGAAAACCAAGCCATTTCAAATGGTTCTTAAGTCCCATACACACTGTTAGATTTTCTGCAGATTTTTGTCCTCAGATTTGCCAAAACCATGTAGTGGAAGGGCCGGCCTGATTGCATACAAATTGAAACGCTTAAGGTTTGACCTCATATGGTTTTGGTAAATCGGAAGACAAAATTTGGCAGAAAATCTAATAGTGTGTATAGGGGCCTCACTTTTTCTTTTGACTGTATATACTGTGTTTTGATGGTTAATGCCTATAATTTACTCTGCTGACAAGTTCATATCTAAACCACATTTGCATTAGATGGAATTGATGGTTTATCCCAAAGTCTTAGTTTTGAAGTTTTGCCCATAATTATCATTATTTGCCAAAAAGTACTCAGGCAACTAAAAAAATATGAAACAACAGTCACTTCCAGCGCTAAGGGGTCTCCTGAGGTGAAGGGTAACAGGGCCAAAGGTATCCCAAGACTGGGTGGATGCTGCCTTCCTCAGAAGGGTGACCCAAAGGAAACAATGGAAAAGACAAAAATGGAAGGCACACACACCTAGTGCATTACTAACAACAATTTAATTAATAAAAATCCATAAAAAGTCACAAAGCACAAATCAATCAATCTCAATTGAGCCATAAAAACACACACAGTGTGAACATGTGCAGGAACACAACACAGGGTATAGCTGACACGTTTCGGGGGGACACCCCTTTTACTCAGAGCTAGGCTGAGGAAGGGGGGTGCCCCTGAAACGCATCAGCACATGTCTACTCACCATTTTTTTGGCTCAATTGAGATTTTTGCTTTGTGCGTACCCACTTTTTATGGATTTTTAGGAATTAAATTGTCATTGGTAATGCACTAGGTGTGCGTGCCTTCCATTTTTGTCTTTTTCATAACTAGAAAAAAATATTTAAAGTAATCAATAATTATCAGCTTAAGTTTAATAATTGAATATTTGAATAGATACAGAGACTACAGAGAGCGGTTCTTATACTGCATGTTTCAGTGTTTTCGCAATATGTTCTGTTTACTTACGCTAAACTCTTTGAAAAGGTCTTCCTCCCTCTCTCCAAGGTACACGATAAGGCAGCGGATGGCTACTTCTCTGCGTGTTTCAATTGTATTGTGCTAATGAAGAAAAATGGTGTAAAAACAATCAGTGGAAAGTCCCTTAAAGTAATTGGACAGCTAAAATGTTTACATTTTTAAAATACTGTAACAAACATGTTATACTTACCTGCTCTGTTAAAGGATTTTGCATAGCGTAGCCCCAATCCTCCTATTCTGGGGTCCCCAGCTGAAGCTACCGGCTCCTTCCCCCCTTCTGAATGCCCCCATAGTAAAACCACTAGCTATGGGGGCACTCGTGTGGGCTCGCTCCCAAGCCGGGCTCTGTGCGTCCATTGACACACGACTCGGCCCTGTCCCCAGTCTCTTCTCACTGGCTGTGACTGACTATAGTGGCAGCCAATGGCTCCCGCTGCTGTCAGGGAGCCAGTGAAGAGAGAGATAGAGAGTAGCCATGCTGCTCTCACGCACAGTGCTGGATCAAAATTGGGCTGAGGTAAGTATTTGGGGGGGACTGAAGAGGGGATCTCATGCATGCAAGGTTATTTTGTACCTTAAAGCGGAGTTCCACGAAAAAATGGAACTTCTGCTTTTCGGAACCCTCCCCCCCTCCGGTGTCACATTTGGCACATTTTAGGGGGAAGCAGATACCTGTTTAATACAGGTATTTGCTCCCACTTCCGTGCATAGATAGACACATTATCTGCGGGTATCTACGCCACGTCCGACACCTCCTCCGCCCCCACCCTTGCTGTCTTCTGGGAGACACACAGGTCCCAGAAGACAGCAGGGACTATTGGGTTCGCGCAGCGCGACTCGCACATGAGCAGTAGGGAACCAGGAAGTGAAGCTGCAAGGCTTCACTTCCTGATTCCCTTACTGAAGATGGCGGGGGCAGAATCCAAAAGCCGAAGGAGAGATCGGCTTTGGGTGCCGACATCGTGGGCGCCCTGGATAGGTAAGTGTCCTTATTTTAAAAGTCAGAAGTTGCAGTATTTGTAGCTGCTGACTTTTAAAAAAATAAAAATTTGGTGGACCTCCACTTTAATGCAGACAATGCAGAAAGGTGAAAAACCTTCTGCCTTTAAAACCACTTTAATCAATATAATCTGAATGGGTGGCAACCAACAACCTTCAAGTAATAAAGACTATGAAAAAAAAAAAAGTTTCCCCCTGCAAGGCAATATCAAAATGTGGTAGTATGTACTGAATACTAGCACATTATGAAAGACTTACCTTAAAAAAAGTCCTCCAGCGATGTGCTGTAAATGCTATAAATGCTTCCATCTTCACCCGGTCTTCCTTCCTGATTCCCAAACCCCAGCCGTCTGACTGGCCAAGCCGCCATGATATCACTCCCACGCACGTTTAGGAGATATTAATTTTACCTATAGGTAAGCTTTATTATAAGCCTACTTTGTAGGTAAAAATAAACAACAAGCATTTACTATTACTTTAATTTAAAAGATATATCTAAACAATTGTCATACCAGAAGAAGCATGTCTTTGATCTGCTTGATTCTCATTCCAGCAGCTCCTCCTCGCGATGATACTATGTTCATCAGTTTTGGGGTGCAATAGTCAAGTTTTGCCATAAAGGTGGACTCAAGGCTTGTGGCCGTAATTCTCTTGAATTCCTCATTTATCTGTTGGGTACAAAAGTGGAATAATTTAATGTTCCGGATCATTAGCTGTACACCACAAATTCATATCACAGCACAAGAGCTAAGGAGAAACAGCCCTTAAAGTGTTAAACTCTTTTTTTTATTATTATTAAAATAACAAACATGTCATACTTACCTGCTCTGTGCAGTGGTATTGCTCAGCGCGGCCATGGTCCTCCTCTACTGGGGTCCCCGGCAGCGATCTTAGCTCCTCCTCTTTTTCTGCGGGACTACCATAACCAGCTACTGGCTATGGGAGAGGTAGTCCCTGCGCTCCACTTCCTCTGATTGACAGCAGCAAGAGCCAAAGGCCTGCTGCTGCTCGAATGCAGTGTAAAGAGGAAGTAGGTGGAGAAAAGATGCAGCTGTGAAAGGGAAGGGGGGCACAGGGAAACTGAAAACGTTTTCTACCTTAATGCAAGCAAGCCATTAAGGTAAAAAAATGTTTTTAGGTTTAGTAATAGTTTAAATCTGTGTGAGCTCTTACACAAACTAAGTAGGGGACCAAAATGACTCCTTGTTATTTCCTGGCGAAGAGGTCAACACAGACGTTGACCTACAACCATTTAATTTAAATCTATGCATGCTGAAATATTATTACTTGCATGTATGAGCATTGTTATTACAAAACGAAGAATTATTACCGAACAAATGAGGAAATAAACACATTAGGTAAATGTGTAAACATTTACTGTGATGAATTACTTATCTGTATTTTTGAGTATTTCCAATCTAATGTAATAAAAGTCTGATTGTGTAAACAATGACTGCCTACAGATGTGGAAATCAACATCAAATTTTAACTTAAAAATAGCAGAACTTTTTTTTACCTGGGTAGCATCGAATAATGCAGGCCAGCGTTCCTTGAAATCCTTTATGGTAGGTTCCTCACAAATGACTTCTTGTCTGTGAAGAGAGAAAGTCTTGGCCATCTTCTCAGCAACCACCTGGCAATTATCTCTTTTTGTCACTTCATGTAGGAGGTCCACTCTTTCTCTTTCCAAACTATCAGTGGTTTCTCCTTTTGGATGAGGAGGTAGGTAGTTCACTTCAGCCTTTCTAGGTTTTTTAACATTTTTGGCAGGTGTTCGGTCATGTGCTTGTTTTCTCTTGAGTGAGTTCACCTCAAGTTCTGGGCAACCAAGGCCTCGAAGTTTGGACCTGAAGTTGTTCATTTTGTACTTGAGTCTCTGTATCCATCCATAACATCCATTAAAAGATCCTGGTTCTTTAAGGCAGGGATGTGTTTTGACCAAAGTCTCTGCTACTTGGCTTAGTTGAGCACTTGAAGGATAGGCAGTGTACTCATAAATTACCTCAGCTAATCTTCCAAGAATGTCTGGCAGTAGTGATATGAGATCTTTGATGCTGAAAAGAGTCCCAGACTTACTAAAGTTTTCATTGCCAGACTGAAGTAGCAACTCTGTACTGTGAGAGAAACGGGGAATTGTAAATTCTAAGGGCCAACCCTTTAACCGCTGGGCTAGGTTTTCTTTCATTGGTTCTGGAGAAAGAATCAAAGTATCATTGGAGGACACCACTGAGCAGCTATCATCAGAAGCCTGAAGAGAACCCTCAATAATGCTTGAGAAGGAGTCATCTAATACTGTCAAAGTTACTGTAGTGGGTGGCTGGATATACACAACCTTGATGGTGTCCTTATCCTTGATGTCAGTGGTTGAGAGCAAGGAGAAAAAGTCATTACCAAAATCTGCATCCTTAAAATGCAAACAGAAATCGTCAGTAAGTCCAAATGTGTTTCTAACCACTAATTGAAGTTCTCCAACTGTCTCAGGAATTCCAGATGGTAATGTCAGTTTCTGGACATCATGGTCCGATAGTATTACTCGTAGATGGGCTGGCTGTGACATTGATCAAGCTGTAATGAACAAAATGTTCAAAATATTTTAGCGAGTATCATAACTACAAATGTTGGTAAACCATGCGGAGAAGTATTATCTTATTCTTTTAAACACGACTCAGTTTGACAAGTCAAGAATATGTTCACAATCTATGGAACATAAATGAAGCGTTTTAGGGTTACTATGCTTTTTCCACCAACAGTATATGGTGTTAAAGGTAATATATCTGACAGTTCTGTGGGATCTATAACTTTCACAGTGCGAGTTTTCTCTAGGACATAGATCCTGAGATGCTCAACTGACCAAGCACTTAAGCATTTCACAATGAATGCAAGAGAACCCTTCACAACAACAATTTGGATCAATTCTCCGAACTCTGTCAGAACACCAGTTGAGCCATTAGCCAAAATCATTCCAATTGCATACTTTGTGCCATTGTAATACACATTGTTGGCTATTTGAATACTTTTCTGGTCAGGGAATTTAGCTTGCAGGCCTTCCTGGATGTCTTCTGTTAACAGAGTAACATCAACAGTAGACAGTTTTGAGGACTGCAAGACAGGTTTCACAACACTGTGACCATGCTGGTGATATGCAAGCATCAGCTGATGCTTCATAGAAAGTGACAGTAGAATATTTCGAAAGCTGTGAGTATGTCTAACAACACGCTTAAAAAAACTGTGTTTGGCTTCAAACCGCATAGTCCACAGTAACACCAAGGGACCAAAAGCTCTGATGAGTTGTGGATAATGTTCCAGATAATGATGTTTAGGGATAAGTTTTTCCTGAGGGAAAACCTGGAGAAATCTGTGCCTGTGTTCTGAGATTTTACTATCTAGGTAGCAAATAGTCTCCTCTGTGTGAACATGACTTACAGCAAGCTCAACAATGTCTTTAAGGACTAGAAGTAGTTCCCATGCCGGTTCACCTTCTGGGATTTTTGTTCCAATTAAGAGGGGCAAAAATCGCAGCAGTGACCAGTTTTCATGAGCATTCCCTCCAATACTTTTCCGTGCTGCAAAATTCAAAGGGACTTGTTGTGGAGCATCTGTGTTGTCTGACCATTTGTAGGGGAATGTTTTGATGCGTTTGTTGAGTTGATCAAGGGTAAAGTATTTACTCTTGATAAACATTTGAAGACACAGGGCCAATTCAAGGGGCACTATACCCTCAAACAAATCATGCAGTACATCCGGTGGGTAACCTGACAAAACATTGAAATATTTCAGATTTTTTGTAAGTGCACACTGCTTCTTGACTCCACAGACATGAGTCAAAGCAGCATTTTGCTGCACGGCTTGGATATGCATGTCATGCTGTTCTTTGGTTCTGAATTGGAAAGCTCCTGATCTCACTTCTTTTACCTGAAACTCTGAGTGCTCACCCTGACAAAATCTACACACATGAGAACTGGAGAAGCTTTCTACAAACCCACCGAGAGAATGGGCCCCAAGATTATCTGCAACAACACTAAAGACTGTTCCTTTCACCCTTTTTCCTAATGTGGGGACATACAGGCCCTCCTCCTCCAAGCTCACAAGATCTTTAAGCAGTGGCTCCAGTACAGTACTGTAACCAAATCTCTTCACATCCTCTGCCCTGCAGAGTATTGCTAAGAAGATGGATGTAAGTGAAGATCTGAGCAGTGCAGGAACATCAGCCAACACCCAGTACACAGCTGTGATTTTGTGTTTTTTCCTGGACGTGCCCAGAGGATTGCATATCTCAAAGTCATCAACATAGAGAATGAGAGCAATTGTAGGATCACTTCCGGAAAACAATGTATTTGTTTTATAATAAAAGCCATCAGAAAATGCCCTATATTGAGTTTCACCATTTTTTTGAGCTACCATCTCATGCAATATAAAATCAAGGATCTCTTTCTGGTTTAAAATCTGAAGCAGTGACTTCAGGATTGGGACATACTGGAAGCTTCTGTCTTCTTCCTTACTGAGTACATACCCTACTGGTTCCACCACAGAAAACTGTTCCTTAAAGTAAGCCCTTCTCTTGTAGGCAGAAGAAAGTGGTCCACCACTGTTCAAGGCAGAGGTAAATGGATTGCCATCACAAAGATTTGTCACTATGTCTGACACAACAGCCTCATCGATCTCACAGTTATGCCTTTTCATACAGGACTGTAGAATATCTTTAATGATGGGACCTGCTGCTGAATGAGAGATAAAATTTAATTCTTCTACCACCTCATCAATGCACCTGTTTGACACATTAAACATACTCTCCAGTTTTAAAAATAACAAAGCCAAGTTTTTTTCAATGAGATTTGGTTGATCTCTCACATCATTATCATCTTGACCATCATTAGCAGATAGTTCACAATCCTGAACATCCTTATCACTGCAATCATCTATATTTAAATAACTTATAAACCTTTTTAGAAGGTCTTCTTTAAAATCTTGCAGTGAGTGAGGAGTATGCTTTCTACTTCTGTGGGAGGCAAAAGTTCCATAAATGTTAGTGCTAAAATTGCAGTTCTTAAAAACACAGATGACAGTCTCATTTTTTTTCAAATGTTGACCAAGGTGTTCAAAGAACTCTCTTTCTGTTAATAAGGTGCTTGCACCACAACACTTGCAAGTAAAAGAGAGAATTTCAGCAGATTGGGCTCTTTCCATACTTTCCTGAGAATGATTTCTGGATAGATGTGATTTAAGACTACCCCATGTTTTGAAGGAAGAAAAGCAGTCATGGTAAAGACATGGCAAAGGTTGCCCACCATGATTATGGTGCAGCCTGTAATGTTTTAGAAGCATTGCTTTTGTAGAAGTTGTAAATTTACATATTTTGCAGGCCCAGTGCATGTTGCTGAATAACAGGACTATTAAAAAAAAAAACTCTAATCAGACATATCCTCTAAGTGTAGATCATGTAGGGATGGGAAATACAATTATATGATATAATAATTCATACCTTCTCCTGCAGCAGTTTTTTTTTGTCACAAAAGAAACACTGGAGAAACTAACAAGAGATCTGTGGAAAAATAATTGGCAGTTATTTTATGCATTACACAGATATATCCCTGTCCAAAATACAATTGAATTTGGTCAATAGCACTTTGGGGTTGATTTACTAAAGGCAAATCCACTGCACTACAAGTGCACTTGTAAGTGCAGTCACTGTAGATCTGAGAGGAAGCTCTGAAACGAGGGGAAGCTCTGCTGATTTTAAACATCCAATCATGTGCAAGCTAAAATGCTGTTTTTTTCCTTGCATGTCCCCCTCAGATCTACAGCGACTGCACTGCACTTCCAAGTGCACTTGCAGTGCACTTTTTGTGCAAAGTGGATTTGCCTTTAGTAACCACTTCCCTACCGTGCACGAAAACCCCCTTCCTGCCCAAGCCATTTTTCAGCTTTCAGCGCTGTCACACTTTGAATGACAATTGCGTCCTTTTTTTCCCACAAATAGAGCTTTCTTTCTTTTGGTGGTATTTGATCACCTCTGCGGTTTTTTTTTGCGCTATAAACAAAAGAAGAGCGTCCAGTTTGGAAAAAAAACAAAATTTTTTACTTTTTGCTATAATAAATACCCATTTTTTTTTAAATAAAATTTTCCTCAGTTTAGGCCCATACGTATTCTTCTACATATTTTTGGTAAAAAAAAAAATCGCAATAAGCGCGTATTGATTGGTTTGCGCAAAAGTTATAGCTTTTACAAAATAGGGGATAGATTTATAGCATTTTTTTTATTAGTAATGGCGGCGATCTGCGATTTTTATTGTGACTGCGATATTGCGGCAGACACATCGGACACTTTTGACACATTTTTGGGACCATTCACATTTATACAGCGATCCCTGCTATAAAAATGCATTGATTACTGTATAAATGACACTGGCAGGGAAGGGGTTAACCACTAGGGGGCGGGAAGGGGTTAAATATGTTCCCTCAATGTGTTCTTACTGTGGGGGGAGGGGACTGACTGGGGGAGGTGACCGATGGTTGTCCCTATGTACAAGGGATACACCATCGGTCCCCTCTCCCTCACAGGACGTGGATCTCTGTGTTTACACACAGAGATCCACTTTCCTGCTCGTTTCCCGGGCAATCGCGGGTGCCCGGCGGCAATCGCGGCCGCCGGGCATGCGCATCGGGGCCTTGTGAATGCGGCGCGCGCCTCCTAGCTCATTTTAAAGGGAGGATGTCATATGACGTCCTCCCAGAACGAGAGTGTCCTCCGCCCGCTGTCTATTGACAGTGGGCGGGGGACAAGTGGGTAAATAACCCCGTTGTCTAAATTTAAAAACATGGTAATCTATGTGAATAACAGCAAATTTTCAACAAACCATGAAGTCTTAAATGTAGTTTGCCATAGAAGCTAAAATCTATAATACACTGACTCCCCTGGCACAAAAAAAAAACCTTTTTCAAGCTTAGCAGATTTCAAAAATGTCACACTACCGATCCTATCCACTGACATGAGGCAATGATGGTTAGTTCACAAGGCCAAATACAACCCACACCATATTAGGACAACGTTTGTTAGTTGATGTTGCCTTTTAACCCCTAATTCTCTAGCTATAAGGGATTACAAATAGTAATAGTTTCAAAATTCTTTGTAAAGCAAATTATTCTCACCTTTAAAAATGACTTTTATATCTCTGTGCAGCAGGTCTTCCTTCCAACATGCCTCGACTTGTTCTGTGTTAAGTTGGATGGGGGAGGAGACTTGCAATAACTCAAGGTAGAAAGAAATTGAGTTACCAAGTCCATTTTATTAAGTTACCACAACTTAAATTTCCTTTTACATCAATGAATGCAGAAATGGGACTGTACACGACACACAAAATTAAGTTGCTGTAATTTCCAACATTATCATATCAACACAACTTAATAAAATAGGTTTTCAATGTAAAAAGTTTATTTAAAACAATAAATTAGAATTTTTATCTTGGAAATATGCATTTAATTAAGTGGTGGTAACAGGTCTCTTGAATTACTTTTTAGAGTGCACCCACAGTACGTAACCGCTGAATCGCAGAGCTACAGAACTGCAGAAAATGCTATTCAAAAAAATGTTGTTTTTTTTGTATAGCACAGTAGAAGACAAATATATAGAAATTGTTTATTTCACACACCTCCACATATGTATAACACACTGCAAAATATTTTTTGTGGCCCTAAATGGCGTTTTTTGGAAGACCACAACACACCCACAGTATGTAACCGCTGAATCGCAGAGCTACAGAACTGCAGAAAATGCTATTCCAAAAAAATGTTGTTTTTTTTAGTATAGCACAGTAGAAGACAAATATATAGAAATTGTTTATTTCACACACCTCCACATATGTATAACACACTGCAAAATATTTTTTGTGGCTCTAAATGGCATTTTTTGGAAGACCACAACACACCCACAGTACGTAACCGCTGAATCGCAGAGCTACAGTACTGCAGAAAATGCTATTAAAAAAAATGTTTTTTTTTTAGTATAGCACAGTAGAAGACAAATATATATAAATTGTTTATTTCACACACCTCCACATATGTATAACACACTGCAAAATATTTTTTGTGGCCCTAAATGGCGTTTTTTGGAAGACCACAACACACCCACAGCACGTAACCACTGAATCGCAGAGCTACAGAACTGCAGAAAATGCTATTAAAAAAAATTGTTTTTTTAGTATAGCACAGTAGAAGACAAATATATGGAAATTGTTTATTTCACACACCTCCACATATGTATAACACACTGCAAAATATTTTTGTGGCCCTAAATGGTGTTTTTTGGAAGACCACAACACACCCACAGTACGTAACCGCTGAATTGCAGAGCTACAGAACTGCAGAAAATGCTATTATTTTTTTTTTTTTTTTTAGTATAGCACAGTAGAAGACAAATATATAGAAATTGTTTATTTCACACACCTCCACATATGTATAACACACTGCAAAATATTTTTTGTGGCCCTAAATGGCGTTTTTGGAAGACCACAACACACCCACAGTACGTAACCGCTGAATTGCAGAGCTACAGAACTGCAGAAAATGCTATTCAAAAAAAAAAAGTTGTTTTTTTAGTAGAGCACAGTAGAAGACAAATATATAGAAATTGTTTATTTCACACACCTCCACATATGTATAACACACTGCAAAATATTTTTTGTGGCCCTAAATGGCGTTTTTTGGAAGACCACAACACACCCACAGTACGTAACCGCTGAATCGCACAGCTACAGAACTGCAGAAAATGCTATTAAAATTTGTTTTAGTTTTTTTAGTATAGCACAGTAGAAGACAAATATATAGAAATTGTTTATTTCACACACCTCCACATATGTATAACATACTGCAAAATATTTTTTGTGGCCCTAAATGGCGTTTTTTGGAAGACCACAACACACCCACAGTACGTAACCGCTGAATCGCAGAGCTACAGAACTGCAGAAAATGCTATTAAAAAAAAAAAGTTGTTTTTTTAGTAGAGCACAGTAGAAGACAAATATATAGAAATTGTTTATTTCACACACCTCCACATATGTATAACACACTGCAAAATATTTTTTTGGCCCTAAATGGCGTTTTTTGGAAGACCACAACACACCCACAGTACGTAACCGCTGAATCGCAGAGCTACAGAACTGCAGAAAATGGTATTCAATTTTTTTTTTGTTTTTTTAGTATAGCACAGTAGAAGACAAATATATAGAAATTGTTTATTTCACACACCTCCACATATGTATAACACACTGCAAAATATTTTTTGTGGCCCTAAATGGCGTTTTTTGGAAGACCACAACACACCCACAGTATGTAACCCCTGAATTGCAGAGCTACAAAACTGCAGAAAATGCTATTCAAAAAAAAAAGTTGTTTTTTTAGTAGAGCACAGTAGAAGACAAATATATAGAAATTGTTTATTTCACACACCTCCACATATGTATAACACACTGCAAAATATTTTTTGTGGCCCTAAATGGCGTTTTTTGGAAGACCACAACACACCCACAGCACGTAACCACTGAATCGCAGAGCTACAGAACTGCAGAAAATGCTATTAAAAAAAAATTGTTTTTTTAGTATAGCACAGTAGAAGACAAATATATGGAAATTGTTTATTTCACACACCTCCACATATGTATAACACACTGCAAAATATTTTTTGTGGCCCTAAATGGCGTTTTTTGGAAGACCACAACACACCCACAGTACGTAACCGCTGAATTGCAGAGCTACAGAACTGCAGAAAATGCTATTAAATTTTTTTTTTTTTAGTATAGCACAGTAGAAGACAAATATATAGAAATTGTTTATTTCACACACCTCCACATATGTATAACACACTGCAAAATATTTTTTGTGGCCCTAAATGGCGTTTTTGGAAGACCACAACACACCCACAGTACGTAACCGCTGAATTGCAGAGCTACAGAACTGCAGAAAATGCTATTCAAAAAAAAAAGTTGTTTTTTTAGTAGGGCACAGTAGAAGACAAATATATAGAAATTGTTTATTTCACACACCTCCACATATGTATAACACACTGCAAAATATTTTTTGTGGCCCTAAATGGCGTTTTTTGGAAGACCACAACACACCCACAGTACGTAACCGCTGAATCGCACAGCTACAGAACTGCAGAAAATGCTATTAAATTTTTTTTTAGTTTTTTTAGTATAGCACAGTAGAAGACAAATATATAGAAATTGTTTATTTCACACACCTCCACATATGTATAACATACTGCAAAATATTTTTTGTGGCCCTAAATGGCGTTTTTTGGAAGACCACAACACACCCACAGTACGTAACCGCTGAATCGCAGAGCTACAGAACTGCAGAAAATGCTATTCAAAAAAAAAGTTGTTTTTTTAGTAGAGCACAGTAGAAGACAAATATATAGAAATTGTTTATTTCACACACCTCCACATATGTATAACACACTGCAAAATATTTTTTTGGCCCTAAATGGCGTTTTTTGGAAGACCACAACACACCCACAGTACGTAACCGCTGAATCGCAGAGCTACAGAACTGCAGAAAATGCTATTCAAAAAAAATGTTGTTTTTTTAGTATAGCACAGTAGAAGACAAATATATAGAAATTGTTTATTTCACACACCTCCACATATGTATAACACACTGCTAAATATTTTTTGTGGCCCTAAATGGCATTTTTTGGAAGACCACAACACACCCACAGCACGTAACCACTGAATCGCAGAGCTACAGAACTGCAGAAAATGCTATTCAAAAAAAATGTTGTTTTTTTAGTATAGCACAGTAGAAGACAAATATATAGAAATTGTTTATTTCACACACCTCCACATATGTATAACATACTGCAAAATATTTTTTGTGGCCCTAAATGGCGTTTTTTGGAAGACCACAACACACCCACAGTACGTAACCGCTGAATCGCAGAGCTACAGAACTGCAGAAAATGCTTTTAAAAAAAAAAAGTTGTTTTTTTAGTATAGCACAGTAGAAGACAAATATATAGAAATTGTTTATTTCACACACCTCCACATATGTATAACACACTGCAAAATACTTTTTTTTGGCCCTAAATGGCGTTTTTTGGAAGACCACAACACACCCACAGTATGTAACCGCTGAATCGCAGAGCTACAGAACTGCAGAAAATGCTATTCCAAAAAAAATGTTTTTTTTTAGTATAGCACAGTAGAAGACAAATATATAGAAATTGTTTATTTCACACACCTCCACATATGTATAACACACTGCAAAATATTTTTTGTGGCCCTAAATGGCGTTTTTTGGAAGACCACAACACACCCACAGTACGTAACCGCTGAATCGCACAGCTACAGAACTGCAGAAAATGCTATTCAAAAAAAATTTAGTTTTTTTAGTATAGCACAATAGAAGACAAATATATATATAAATTGTTTATTTCACACACATCCACATATGTATAACATACTGCAAAATATTTTTTGTGGCCCTAAATGGCGTTTTTTGGAAGACCACAACACACCCACAGTACGTAACCGCTGAATCGCAGAGCTACAGAACTGCAGAAAATGCTATTCAAAAAAAAAAGTTGTTTTTTTAGTAGAGCACAGTAGAAGACAAATATATAGAAATTGTTTATTTCACACACCTCCACATATGTATAACACACTGCAAAATATTTTTTTGGCCCTAAATGGCGTTTTTTGGAAGACCACAACACACCCACAGTACGTAACCGCTGAATCGCAGAGCTACAGAACTGCAGAAAATGCTTTTCAAAAAAAAAAGTTGTTTTTTTAGTAGAGCACAGTAGAAGACAAATATATAGAAATTGTTTATTTCACACACCTCCACATATGTATAACACACTGCAAAATACTTTTTTTTGGCCCTAAATGGCGTTTTTTGGAAGACCACAACACACCCACAGTATGTAACCGCTGAATCGCAGAGCTACAGAACTGCAGAAAATGCTATTTAAAAAAAAAAATTTTTTTTTTTAGTATAGCACAGTAGAAGACAAATATATAGAAATTGTTTATTTCACACACCTCCACATATGTATAACACACTGCAAAATATTTTTTGTGGCCCTAAATGGCGTTTTTTGGAAGACCACAACACACCCACAGTACGTAACCGCTGAATCGCACAGCTACAGAACTGCAGAAAATGCTATTCCAAAAAAATGTTGTTTTTTTAGTATAGCACAGTAGAAGACAAATATATAGAAATTGTTTATTTCACACACCTCCACATATGTATAACACACTGCAAAATATTTTTTTGGCCCTAAATGGCATTTTTTGGAAGACCACAACACACCCACAGTACGTAACTGCTGAATCGCAGAGCTACAGAACTGCAGAAAATGCTATTAAAAAAATGTTTTTTTTTTAGTATAGCACAGTAGAAGACAAATATATAGAAATTGTTTATTTCACACACCTCCACATATGTATAACACACTGCAAAATATTTTTTGTGGCCCTAAATGGCGTTTTTTGGAAGACCACAACACACCCACAGTACGTAACCGCTGAATCGCACAGCTACAGAACTGCAGAAAATGCTATTCAAAAAAAAAATAGTTTTTTTAGTATAGCACAGTAGAAGACAAATATATAGAAATTGTTTATTTCACACACCTCCACATATGTATAACATACTGCAAAATATTTTTTGTGGCCCTAAATGGCATTTTTTGGAAGACCACAACACACCCACAGTACGTAACCGCTGAATCGCAGAGCTACAGAACTGCAGAAAATGCTATTCAAAAAAAAAAAGTTGTTTTTTTTAGTAGAGCACAGTAGAAGACAAATATATAGAAATTGTTTATTTCACACACCTCCACATATGTATAACACACTGCAAAATATTTTTTTGGCCCTAAATGGCGTTTTTTGGAAGACCACAACACACCCACAGTACGTAACCGCTGAATCGCAGAGCTACAGAACTGCAGAAAATGCTTTTCAAAAAAAAAAGTTGTTTTTTTAGTTGAGCACAGTAGAAGACAAATATATAGAAATTGTTTATTTCACACACCTCCACATATGTATAACACACTGCAAAATACTTTTTTTTGGCCCTAAATGGCGTTTTTTGGAAGACCACAACACACCCACAGTACGTAACCGCTGAATCGCACAGCTACAGAACTGCAGAAAATGCTATTCCAAAAAAATGTTGTTTTTTTAGTATAGCACAGTAGAAGACAAATATATAGAAATTGTTTATTTCACACACCTCCACATATGTATAACACACTGCAAAATATTTTTTTGGCCCTAAATGGCGTTTTTTGGAAGACCACAACACACCCACAGTACGTAACCGCTGAATCGCAGAGCTACAGAACTGCAGAAAATGCTATTAAAAAAAAAAATGTTTTTTTTAGTATAGCACAGTAGAAGACAAATATATGGAAATTGTTTATTTCACACACCTCCACATATGTATAACACACTGCAAAATATTTTTTGTGGCCCTAAATGGCGTTTTTTGGAAGACCACAACACACCCACAGTACGTAACCGCTGAATTGCAGAGCTACAGAACTGCAGAAAATGCTATTAATTTTTTTTTTTTTAGTATAGCACAGTAGAAGACAAATATATAGAAATTGTTTATTTCACACACCTCCACATATGTATAACACACTGCAAAATATTTTTTGTGGCCCTAAATGGCGTTTTTGGAAGACCACAACACACCCACAGTACGTAACCGCTGAATTGCAGAGCTACAGAACTGCAGAAAATGCTATTCAAAAAAAAATGTTGTTTTTTTAGTAGAGCACAGTAGAAGACAAATATATAGAAATTGTTTATTTCACACACCTCCACATATGTATAACACACTGCAAAATATTTTTTGTGGCCCTAAATGGCGTTTTTTGGAAGACCACAACACACCCACAGTACGTAACCGCTGAATCGCACAGCTACAGAACTGCAGAAAATGCTATTCAAATTTTTTTTAGTTTTTTTAGTATAGCACAGTAGAAGACAAATATATAGAAATTGTTTATTTCACACACCTCCACATATGTATAACATACTGCAAAATATTTTTTGTGGCCCTAAATGGCGTTTTTTGGAAGACCACAACACACCCACAGTACGTAACCGCTGAATCGCAGAGCTACAGAACTGCAGAAAATGCTATTCAAAAAAAAAAGTTGTTTTTTTAGTAGAGCACAGTAGAAGACAAATATATAGAAATTGTTTATTTCACACACCTCCACATATGTATAACACACTGCAAAATATTTTTTTGGCCCAAAATGGCGTTTTTTGGAAGACCACAACACACCCACAGTACGTAACCGCTGAATCGCAGAGCTACAGAACTGCAGAAAATGGTATTCAAATTTTTTTTTTTTTTTTTAGTATAGCACAGTAGAAGACAAATATATAGAAATTGTTTATTTCACACACCTCCACATATGTATAACACACTGCAAAATATTTTTTGTGGCCCTAAATGGCGTTTTTTGGAAGACCACAACACACCCACAGTACGTAACCCCTGAATTGCAGAGCTACAAAACTGCAGAAAATGCTATTCAAAAAAAAAAGTTGTTTTTTTTAGTAGACCACAGTAGAAGACAAATATATAGAAATTGTTTATTTCACACACCTCCACATATGTATAACACACTGCAAAATATTTTTTTGGCCCTAAATGGCATTTTTTGGAAGACCACAACACACCCACAGTACGTAACCGCTGAATCGCAGAGCTACAGAACTGCAGAAAATGCTATTAAAAAAAAAATGTTGTTTTTTTAGTATAGCACAGTAGAAGACAAATATATAGAAATTGTTTATTTCACACACCTCCACATATGTATAACACACTGCTAAATATTTTTTGTGGCCCTAAATGGCGTTTTTTGGAAGACCACAACACACCCACAGCACGTAACCACTGAATCGCAGAGCTACAGAACTGCAGAAAATGCTATTCAAAAAAAATGTTGTTTTTTTAGTATAACACAGTAGAAGACAAATATATAGAAATTGTTTATTTCACACACCTCCACATATGTATAACATACTGCAAAATATTTTTTGTGGCCCTAAATGGCGTTTTTTGGAAGACCACAACACACCCACAGTACGTAACTGTTGAATCGCAGAGCTACAGAACTGCAGAAAATGCTATTCAAAAAAAAAAGTTGTTTTTTTAGTAGAGCACAGTAGAAGACAAATATATAGAAATTGTTTATTTCACACACCTCCACATATGTATAACACACTGCAAAATATTTTTTTGGCCCTAAATGGCGTTTTTTGGAAGACCACAACACACCCACAGTACGTAACCGCTGAATCGCAGAGCTACAGAACTGCAGAAAATGCTTTTAAAAAAAAAAAAGTTGTTTTTTTAGTAGAGCACAGTAGAAGACAAATATATAGAAATTGTTTATTTCACACACCTCCACATATGTATAACACACTGCAAAATACTTTTTTTTGGCCCTAAATGGCGTTTTTTGGAAGACCACAACACACCCACAGTATGTAACCGCTGAATCGCAGAGCTACAGAACTGCAGAAAATGCTATTCCAAAAAAAATGTTTTTTTTTAGTATAGCACAGTAGAAGACAAATATATAGAAATTGTTTATTTCACACACCTCCACATATGTATAACACACTGCAAAATATTTTTTGTGGCCCTAAATGGCGTTTTTTGGAAGACCACAACACACCCACAGTACGTAACCGCTGAATCGCACAGCTACAGAACTGCAGAAAATGCTATTCAAAAAAAAAATAGTTTTTTTAGTATAGCACAATAGAAGACAAATATATATAAATTGTTTATTTCACACACATCCACATATGTATAACATACTGCAAAATATTTTTTGTGGCCCTAAATGGCGTTTTTTGGAAGACCACAACACACCCACAGTACGTAACCGCTGAATCGCAGAGCTACAGAACTGCAGAAAATGCTATTCAAAAAAAAAAAGTTGTTTTTTTAGTAGAGCACAGTAGAAGACAAATATATAGAAATTGTTTATTTCACACACCTCCACATATGTATAACACACTGCAAAATATTTTTTTGGCCCTAAATGGCGTTTTTTGGAAGACCACAACACACCCACAGTACGTAACCACTGAATCGCAGAGCTACAGAACTGCAGAAAATGCTTTTCAAAAAAAAAAGTTGTTTTTTTAGTAGAGCACAGTAGAAGACAAATATATAGAAATTGTTTATTTCACACACCTCCACATATGTATAACACACTGCAAAATACTTTTTTTTGGCCCTAAATGGCGTTTTTTGGAAGACCACAACACACCCACAGTATGTAACCGCTGAATCGCAGAGCTAAAGAACTGCAGAAAATGCTATTAAAAAAAAAATGTTTTTTTTTAGTATAGCACAGTAGAAGACAAATATATAGAAATTGTTTATTTCACACACCTCCACATATGTATAACACACTGCAAAATATTTTTTGTGGCCCTAAATGGCGTTTTTTGGAAGACCACAACACACCCACAGTACGTAACCGCTGAATCGCACAGCTACAGAACTGCAGAAAATGCTATTCCAAAAAAATGTTGTTTTTTTAGTATAGCACAGTAGAAGACAAATATATAGAAATTGTTTATTTCACACACCTCCACATATGTATAACACACTGCAAAATATTTTTTTGGCCCTAAATGGCATTTTTTGGAAGACCACAACACACCCACAGTACGTAACCGCTGAATCGCAGAGCTACAGAACTGCAGAAAATGCTATTAAAAAAATGTTTTTTTTTTAGTATAGCACAGTAGAAGACAAATATATAGAAATTGTTTATTTCACACACCTCCACATATGTATAACACACTGCAAAATATTTTTTGTGGCCCTAAATGGCGTTTTTTGGAAGACCACAACACACCCACAGTATGTAACCGCTGAATCGCACAGCTACAGAACTGCAGAAAATGCTATTCAAAAAAAAATTAGTTTTTTTAGTATAGCACAGTAGAAGACAAATATATAGAAATTGTTTATTTCACACACCTCCACATATGTATAACATACTGCAAAATATTTTTTGTGGCCCTAAATGGCATTTTTTGGAAGACCACAACACACCCACAGTACGTAACCGCTGAATTGCAGAGCTACAGAACTGCAGAAAATGCTATTAAAATTTTTTTTTTTTAGTATAGCACAGTAGAAGACAAATATATAGAAATTGTTTATTTCACACACCTCGACATATGTATAACACACTGCAAAATATTTTTTGTGGTCCTAAATGGCGTTTTTGGAAGACCACAACACACCCACAGTATGTAACCGCTGAATTGCAGAGCTACAGAACTGCAGAAAATGCTATTCAAAAAAAAAAGTTGTTTTTTTAGTAGAGCACAGTAGAAGACAAATATATAGAAATTGTTTATTTCACACACCTCCACATATGTATAACACACTGCAAAATATTTTTTGTGGCCCTAAATGGCATTTTTTGGAAGACCACAACACACCCACAGTACGTAACCGCTGAATCGCACAGCTACAGAACTGCAGAAAATGCTATTAATTTTTTTTTTAGTTTTTTTAGTATAGCACAGTAGAAGACAAATATATAGAAATTGTTTATTTCACACACCTCCACATATGTATAACATACTGCAAAATATTTTTTGTGGCCCTAAATGACGTTTTTTGGAAGACCACAACACACCCACAGTACGTAACCGCTGAATCGCAGAGCTACAGAACTGCAGAAAATGCTATTCAAAAAAAAAAGTTGTTTTTTTAGTAGAGCACAGTAGAAGACAAATATATAGAAATTGTTTATTTCACACACCTCCACATATGTATAACACACTGCAAAATATTTTTTTGGCCCTAAATGGCGTTTTTTGGAAGACCACAACACACCCACAGTACGTAACCGCTGAATCGCAGAGCTACAGAACTGCAGAAAATGGTATTCAAATTTTTTTTTGTTTTTTTAGTATAGCACAGTAGAAGACAAATATATAGAAATTGTTTATTTCACACACCTCCACATATGTATAACACACTGCAAAATATTTTTTGTGGCCCTAAATGGCGTTTTTTGGAAGACCACAACACACCCACAGTACGTAACCCCTGAATTGCAGAGCTACAAAACTGCAGAAAATGCTATTCAAAAAAAAAAGTTGTTTTTTTAGTAGAGCACAGTAGAAGACAAATATATAGAAATTGTTTATTTCACACACCTCCACATATGTATAACACACTGCAAAATATTTTTTTGGCCCTAAATGGCGTTTTTTGGAAGACCACAACACACCCACAGTACGTAACCGCTGAATCGCAGAGCTACAGAACTGCAGAAAATGCTATTCAAAAAAAATGTTGTTTTTTTAGTATAGCACAGTAGAAGACAAATATATAGAAATTGTTTATTTCACACACCTCCACATATGTATAACACACTGCTAAATATTTTTTGTGGCCCTAAATGGCGTTTTTTGGAAGACCACAACACACCCACAGCACGTAACCACTGAATCGCAGAGCTACAGAACTGCAGAAAATGCTATTCAAAAAAATGTTGTTTTTTTAGTATAGCACAGTAGAAGACAAATATATAGAAATTGTTTATTTCACACACCTCCACATATGTATAACATACTGCAAAATATTTTTTGTGGCCCTAAATGGCGTTTTTTGGAAGACCACAACACACCCACAGTACGTAACCGCTGAATCGCAGAGCTACAGAACTGCAGAAAATGCTTTTCAAAAAAAAAAGTTGTTTTTTTAGTAGAGCACAGTAGAAGACAAATATATAGAAATTGTTTATTTCACACACCTCCACATATGTATAACACACTGCAAAATATTTTTGTGGCCCTAAATGGCGTTTTTTGGAAGACCACAACACACCCACAGTACGTAACCGCTGAATCGCAGAGCTACAGAACTGCAGAAAATGCTATTCAAAAAAAAAAGTTGTTTTTTTAGTAGAGCACAGTAGAAGACAAATATATAGAAATTGTTTATTTCACACACCTCCACATATGTATAACACACTGCAAAATATTTTTGTGGCCCTAAATGGCGTTTTTTGGAAGACCACAACACACCCACAGTACGTAACCGCTGCATCGCAGAGCTACAGAACTGCAGAAAATGCTTTTCAAAAAAAAAAGTTGTTTTTTTAGTAGAGCACAGTAGAAGACAAATATATAGAAATTGTTTATTTCACACACCTCCACATATGTATAACACACTGCAAAATACTTTTTTTTGGCCCTAAATGGCGTTTTTTGGAAGACCACAACACATCCACAGTATGTAACCGCTGAATCGCAGAGCTACAGAACTGCAGAAAATGCTATTAAAAAAAAATGTTTTTTTTTTTAGTATAGCACAGTAGAAGACAAATATATAGAAATTGTTTATTTCACACACCTCCACATATGTATAACACACTGCAAAATATTTTTTGTGGCCCTAAATGGCATTTTTTGGAAGACCACAACACACCCACAGTACGTAACCGCTGAATCGCACAGCTACAGAACTGCAGAAAATGCTATTCCAAAAAAATTTTGTTTTTTTAGTATAGCACAGTAGAAGACAATATATATAGAAATTGTTTATTTCACACACCTCCACATATGTATAACACACTGCAAAATATTTTTTTGGCCCTAAATGGCATTTTTTGGAAGACCACAACACACCCACAGTACGTAACCGCTGAATCGCAGAGCTACAGAACTGCAGAAAATGCTATTAAAAAAATGTTTTTTTTTTAGTATAGCACAGTAGAAGACAAATATATAGAAATTGTTTATTTCACACACCTCCACATATGTATAACACACTGCAAAATATTTTTTGTGGCCCTAAATGGCGTTTTTTGGAAGACCACAACACACCCACAGTACGTAACCGCTGAATCGCACAGCTACAGAACTGCAGAAAATGCTATTCAAAAAAAAAATAGTTTTTTTAGTATAGCATAGTAGAAGACAAATATATAGAAATTGTTTATTTCACACACCTCCACATATGTATAACATACTGCAAAATATTTTTTGTGGCCCTAAATGGCATTTTTTGGAAGACCACAACACACCCACAGTACGTAACCGCTGAATCGCAGAGCTACAGAACTGCAGAAAATGCTATTCAAAAAAAAAAGTTGTTTTTTTTAGTAGAGCACAGTAGAAGACAAATATATAGAAATTGTTTATTTCACACACCTCCACATATGTATAACACACTGCAAAATATTTTTTTGGCCCTAAATGGCGTTTTTTGGAAGACCACAACACACCCACAGTACGTAACCGCTGAATCGCAGAGCTACAGAACTGCAGAAAATGCTTTTCAAAAAAAAAAGTTGTTTTTTTAGTAGAGCACAGTAGAAGACAAATATATAGAAATTGTTTATTTCACACACCTCCACATATGTATAACACACTGCAAAATACTTTTTTTTGGCCCAAAATGGCGTTTTTTGGAAGACCACAACACACCCACAGTACGTAACCGCTGAATCGCACAGCTACAGAACTGCAGAAAATGCTATTCCAAAAAAATGTTGTTTTTTTAGTATAGCACAGTAGAAGACAAATATATAGAAATTGTTTATTTCACACACCTCCACATATGTATAACACACTGCAAAATATTTTTTGTGGCCCTAAATGGCGTTTTTTGGAAGACCACAACACACCCACAGTACGTAACCGCTGAATCGCAGAGCTACAGAACTGCAGAAAATGCTTATTCAAAAAAAAATGTTGTTTTTTTAGTATAGCACAGTAGAAGACAAATATATAGAAATTGTTTATTTCACACACCTCCACATATGTATAACACACTGCAAAATATTTTTGTGGCCCTAAATGGCGTTTTTTGGAAGACCACAACACACCCACAGTACGTAACCGCTGAATCGCAGAGCTACAGAACTGCAGAAAATGCTATTCCAATTTTTTTTCTGTTTTTTAGTATAGCACAGTAGAAGACAAATATATAGAAATTGTTTATTTCACACACCTCCACATATGTATAACACACTGCAAAAAAAAATTTGTGGCCCTAAATGGCGTTTTTTGGAAGACCACAACACACCCACAGTACGTAACCGCTGAATTGCAGAGCTACAGAACTGCAGAAAATGCTATTAAAAAAAAGTTGTTTTTTTAGTATAGCACAGTAGAAGACAAATATATAGAAATTGTTTATTTCACACACCTCCACATATGTATAACACAGTGCAAAATATTTTTTGTGGCCCTAAATGGCGTTTTTTGGAAGACCACAACACACCCACAGTACGTAACCGCTGAATCGCAGAGCTACAGAACTGCAGAAAATGCTATTCAAAAAAAATGTTGTTTTTTTAGTATAGCACAGTAGAAGACAAATATATAGAATTTGTTTATTTCACACACCTCCACATATGTATAACACACTGCAAAATGTTTTTTGTGGCCCTAAATGGCGTTTTTTGGAAGACCACAACACACCCACAGCACGTAACCACTGAATCGCAGAGCTACAGAACTGCAGAAAATGCTATTCAAAAAAAAAAATAGTTTTTTAGTATAGCACAGTAGAAGACAAATATATAGAAATTGTTTATTTCACACACCTCCACATATGTATAACACACTGCAAAATATTTTTTGTGGCCCTAAATGGCATTTTTTGGAAGACCACAACTCACCCACAGTACGTAACCGCTGAATTGCAGAGCTACAGAACTGCAGAAAATGCTATTAAAAAAAAAAGTAGTTTTTTTAGTAGAGCACAGTAGAAGACAAATATATAGAAATTGTTTATTTCACACACCTCCACATATGTATAACACACTGCAAAATATTTTTTTGGCCCTAAATGGCATTTTTTGGAAGACCACAACACACCCACAGTACGTAACCGCTGAATCGCAGAGCTACAGAACTGCAGAAAATGCTATTCAAAAAAAATGTTGTTTTTTTAGTATAGCACAGTAGAAGACAAATATATAGAAATTGTTTATTTCACACACCTCCACATATGTATAACACACTGCAAAATGTTTTTTGTGGCCCTAAATGGCGTTTTTTGGAAGACCACAACACACCCACAGCACGTAACCACTGAATCGCAGAGCTACAGAACTGCAGAAAATGCTATTCAAAAAAAAAATTAGTTTTTTTTAGTATAGCACAGTAGAAGACAAATATATAGAAATTGTTTATTTCACACACCTCCACATATGTATAACACAATGCAAAATATTTTTGTGGCCCTAAATGGCGTTTTTTGGAAGACCACAACACACGCACAGTACGTAACCGCTGAATCGCACAGCTACAGAACTGCAGAAAATGTTATTCAAAAAAAATTTTGTTTTTTTAGTATAGCACAGTAGAAGACAAATATATAGAAATTGTTTATTTCACACACCTCCGCATATGTATAACACACTGCAAAATATTTTTTGTGGCCCTAAATGGTGTTTTTTGGAAGACCACAACACACCCACAGTACGTAACCGCTGAATCGCAGAGCTACAGAACTGCAGAAAATGCTATTCAAATTTTTTTTTGTTTTTTTAGTATAGCACAGTAGAAGACAAATATATAGAAATTGTTTATTTCACACACCTCCACATATGTATAACACACTGCAAAATATTTTTTGTGGCCCTAAATGGCGTTTTTTGGAAGACCACAACACACCCACAGTACGTAACCGCTGAATTGCAGAGCTACAGAACTGCAGAAAATGCTATTAAAAAAAAGTAGTTTTTTTAGTAGAGCACAGTAGAAGACAAATATATAGAAATTGTTTATTTCACACACCTCCACATATGTATAACACACTGCAAAATATTTTTTTGGCCCTAAATGGCGTTTTTTGGAAGACCACAACACACCCACAGTACGTAACCGCTGAATCGCAGAGCTACAGAACTGCAGAAAATGCTATTCCAAAAAAATGTTTTTTTTTAGTATAGCACAGTAGAAGACAAATATATAGAAATTGTTTATTTCACACACCTCCACATATGTATAACACACTGCAAAATCTTTTTTGTGGCCCTAAATGGCGTTTTTTGGAAGAACACAACACACCCACAGCACGTAACCACTGAATCGCAGAGCTACAGAACTGCAGAAAATGCTATTCAAAAAAAATGTTGTTTTTTTCAGTATAGCACAGCAGAAGACAAATATATAGAAATTGTTTATTTCACACACCTCCACATATGTATAACACACTGCAAAATATTTTTTGTGGCCCTAAATGGCGTTTTTTGGAAGACCACAACACACCCACAGTACGTAACCGCTGAATCGCAGAGCTACAGAACTGCAGAAAATGCTATTCAAAAAAAATGTTTTTTTTTTAGTATAGCACAGTAGAAGACAAATATATAGAAATTGTTTATTTCACACACCTCCACATATGTATAACACACTGCAAAATATTTTTTGTGGCCCTAAATGGCGTTTTTTGGAAGACCACAACACACCCACAGTACGTAACCGCTGAATCGCAGAGCTACAGAACTGCAGAAAATGCTATTCAAAAAAAATGTTGTTTTTTTAGTATAGCACAGTAGAAGACAAATATATAGAAATTGTTTATTTCACACACCTCCACATATGTATAACATACTGCAAAATATTTTTTGTGGCCCTAAATGGCATTTTTTGGAAGACCACAACACACCCACAGTACGTAACCGCTGAATCGCAGAGCTACAGAACTGCAGAAAATGCTATTCAAAAAAAAAAAGTTGTTTTTTTTAGTAGAGCACAGTAGAAGACAAATATATAGAAATTGTTTATTTCACACACCTCCACATATGTATAACACACTGCAAAATATTTTTTTGGCCCTAAATGGCGTTTTTTGGAAGACCACAACACACCCACAGTACGTAACCGCTGAATCGCAGAGCTACAGAACTGCAGAAAATGCTTTTCAACAAAAAAAGTTGTTTTTTTAGTAGAGCACAGTAGAAGACAAATATATAGAAATTGTTTATTTCACACACCTCCACATATGTATAACACACTGCAAAATACTTTTTTTTGGCCCTAAATGGCGTTTTTTGGAAGACCACAACACACCCACAGTACGTAACCGCTGAATCGCACAGCTACAGAACTGCAGAAAATGCTATTCCAAAAAAATGTTGTTTTTTTAGTATAGCACAGTAGAAGACAAATATATAGAAATTGTTTATTTCACACACCTCCACATATGTATAACACACTGCAAAATATTTTTTTGGCCCTAAATGGCGTTTTTTGGAAGACCACAACACACCCACAGTACGTAACCGCTGAATCGCAGAGCTACAGAACTGCAGAAAATGCTTTTCAAAAAAAAGTTGTTTTTTTAGTATAGCACAGTAGAAGACAAATATATAGAAATTGTTTATTTCACACACCTCCACATATGTATAACACACTGCAAAATATTTTTTGTGGCCCTAAATGACGTTTTTTGGAAGACCACAACACACCCACAGTACGTAACCGCTGAATCGCACAGCTACAGAACTGCAGAAAATGCTATTCCAAAAAAATGTTGTTTTTTTAGTATAGCACAGTAGAAGACAAATATATAGAAATTGTTTATTTCACACACCTCCACATATGTATAACACACTGCAAAATATTTTTTGTGGCCCTAAATGGCGTTTTTTGGAAGACCACAACACACCCACAGTACGTAACCGCTGAATCGCAGAGCTACAGAACTGCAGAAAATGCTTATTCAAAAAAAAATGTTGTTTTTTTAGTATAGCACAGTAGAAGACAAATATATAGAAATTGTTTATTTCACACACCTCCACATATGTATAACACACTGCAAAATATTTTTGTGGCCCTAAATGGCGTTTTTTGGAAGACCACAACACACCCACAGTACGTAACCGCTGAATCGCAGAGCTACAGAACTGCAGAAAATGCTATTCAAAATTTTTTTTGTTTTTTAGTATAGCACAGTAGAAGACAAATATATAGAAATTGTTTATTTCACACACCTCCACATATGTATAACACACTGCAAAAAAAAAATTGTGGCCCTAAATGGAGTTTTTTGGAAGACCACAACACACCCACAGTACGTAACCGCTGAATTGCAGAGCTACAGAACTGCAGAAAATGCTATTAAAAAAAAAGTTGTTTTTTTAGTATAGCACAGTAGAAGACAAATATATAGAAATTGTTTATTTCACACACCTCCACATATGTATAACACAGTGCAAAATATTTTTTGTGGCCCTAAATGGCGTTTTTTGGAAGACCACAACACACCCACAGTACGTAACCGCTGAATCGCACAGCTACAGAACTGCAGAAAATGCTATTCAAAAAAATGTTTTTTTTTTAGTATAGCACAGTAGAAGACAAATATATAGAAATTGTTTATTTCACACACCTCCACATATGTATAACACACTGCAAAAGATTTTTTTGGCCCTAAATGGCGTTTTTTGGAAGACCACAACACACCCACAGTACGTAACCGCTGAATCGCAGAGCTACAGAACTGCAGAAAATGCTATTCAAAAAAAATGTTGTTTTTTTAGTATAGCACAGTAGAAGACAAATATATAGAAATTGTTTATTTCACACACCTCCACATATGTATAACACACTGCAAAATGTTTTTTGTGGCCCTAAATGGCGTTTTTTGGAAGACCACAACACACCCACAGCACGTAACCACTGAATCGCAGAGCTACAGAACTGCAGAAAATGCTATTCAAAAAAAAAATAGTTTTTTTAGTATAGCACAGTAGAAGACAAATATATAGAAATTGTTTATTTCACACACCTCCACATATGTATAACACAATGCAAAATATTTTTGTGGCCCTAAATGGCGTTTTTTGGAAGACCACAACACACCCACAGTACGTAACCGCTGAATCGCACAGCTACAGAACTGCAGAAAATGTTATTCAAAAAAAAATTTGTTTTTTTAGTATAGCACAGTAGAAGACAAATATATAGAAATTGTTTATTTCACACACCTCCGCATATGTATAACACACTGCAAAATATTTTTTGTGGCCCTAAATGGTGTTTTTTGGAAGACCACAACACACCCACAGTACGTAACCGCTGAATCGCAGAGCTACAGAACTGCAGAAAATGCTATTCAAATTTTTTTTTGTTTTTTTAGTATAGCACAGTAGAAGACAAATATATAGAAATTGTTTATTTCACACACCTCCACATATGTATAACACACTGCAAAATATTTTTTGTGGCCCTAAATGGCGTTTTTTGGAAGACCACAACACACCCACAGTACGTAACCGCTGAATTGCAGAGCTACAGAACTGCAGAAAATGCTATTAAAAAAAAAGTAGTTTTTTTAGTAGAGCACAGTAGAAGACAAATATATAGAAATTGTTTATTTCACACACCTCCACATATGTATAACACACTGCAAAATATTTTTTTGGCCCTAAATGGCGTTTTTTGGAAGACCACAACACACCCACAGTACGTAACCGCTGAATCGCAGAGCTACAGAACTGCAGAAAATGCTATTCCAAAAAAATGTTTTTTTTTAGTATAGCACAGTAGAAGACAAATATATAGAAATTGTTTATTTCACACACCTCCACATATGTATAACACACTGCAAAATCTTTTTTGTGGCCCTAAATGGCGTTTTTTGGAAGAACACAACACACCCACAGCACGTAACCACTGAATCGCAGAGCTACAGAACTGCAGAAAATGCTATTCAAAAAAAATGTTGTTTTTTTCAGTATAGCACAGCAGAAGACAAATATATAGAAATTGTTTATTTCACACACCTCCACATATGTATAACACACTGCAAAATATTTTTTGTGGCCCTAAATGGCGTTTTTTGGAAGACCACAACACACCCACAGTACGTAACCGCTGAATCGCAGAGCTACAGAACTGCAGAAAATGCTATTCAAAAAAAATGTTGTTTTTTTAGTATAGCACAGTAGAAGACAAATATATAGAAATTGTTTATTTCACACACCTCCACATATGTATAACACACTGCAAAATATTTTTTGTGGCCCTAAATGGCGTTTTTTGGAAGACCACAACACACCCACAGTACGTAACCTCTGAATCGCAGAGCTACAGAACTGCAGAAAATGCTATTCAAAAAAAATGTTGTTTTTTTAGTATAGCACAGTAGAAGACAAATATATAGAAATGGTTTATTTCACACACCTCCACATATGTATAACACACTGCAAAATATTTTTTGTGGCCCTAAATGGCGTTTTTTGGAAGACCACAACACACCCACAGTACGTAACCGCTGAATTGTAGAGCTGCAGAACTGCAGAAAATGCTATTAAAAAAAAAGTTGTTTTTTTAGTATAGCACAGTAGAAGACAAATATATAGAAATTGTTTATTTCACACACCTCCACATATGTATAACACACTGCAAAATATTTTTTTGGCCCTAAATGGCATTTTTTGGAAGACCACAACACACCCACAGTACGTAACCGCTGAATCGCAGAGCTACAGAACTGCAGAAAATGCTATTCAAAAAAAAAGTTTTTATTTTAGTATAGCACAGTAGAAGACAAATATATAGAAATTGTTTATTTCACACACCTCCACATATGTATAACACACTGCAAAATATTTTTTGTGGCCCTAAATGGCGTTTTTTGGAAGACCACAACACACCCACAGTACGTAACCGCTGAATCGCACAGCTACAGAACTGCAGAAAATGCTATTCAAAAAAAATTTAGTTTTTTTAGTATAGCACAGTAGAAGACAAATATATAGAAATTGTTTATTTCACACACCTCCACATATGTATAACACACTGCAAAATACTTTTTTTTGGCCCTAAATGGCGTTTTTTGGAAGACCACAAAACACCCACAGTATGTAACCACTGAATCGCAGAGCTACAGAACTGCAGAAAATGCTATTAAAAAAAATATGTTTTTTTTTTAGTATAGCACAGTAGAAGACAAATATATAGAAATTGTTTATTTCACACACCTCCACATATGTATAACACACTGCAAAATATTTTTTGTGGCCCTAAATGGCGTTTTTTGGAAGACCACAACACACCCACAGTACGTAACCGCTGAATCGTACAGCTACAGAACTGCAGAAAATGCTATTCCAAAAAAATGTTGTTTTTTTAGTATAGCACAGTAGAAGACAAATATATAGAAATTGTTTATTTCACACACCTCCACATATGTATAACACACTGCAAAATATTTTTTGTGGCCCTAAATGGTGTTTTTTGGAAGACCACAACACACCCACAGTACGTAACCGCTGAATCGCAGAGCTACAGAACTGCAGAAAATGCTATTCAAATTTTTTTTTGTTTTTTTAGTATAGCACAGTAGAAGACAAATATATAGAAATTGTTTATTTCACACACCTCCACATATGTATAACACACTGCAAAATATTTTTTGTGGCCCTAAATGGCGTTTTTTGGAAGACCACAACACACCCACAGTACGTAACCGCTGAATTGCAGAGCTACAGAACTGCAGAAAATGCTATTAAAAAAAAAAGTAGTTTTTTTAGTAGAGCACAGTAGAAGACAAATATATAGAAATTGTTTATTTCACACACCTCCACATATGTATAACACACTGCAAAATATTTTTTTGGCCCTAAATGGTGTTTTTTGGAAGACCACAACACACCCACAGTACGTAACCGCTGAATCGCAGAGCTACAGAACTGCAGAAAATGCAATTCCAAAAAAATGTTTTTTTTTAGTATAGCACAGTAGAAGACAAATATATAGAAATTGTTTATTTCACACACCTCCACATATGTATAACACACTGCAAAATATTTTTTGTGGCCCTAAATGGCGTTTTTTGGAAGAACACAACACACCCACAGCACGTAACCACTGAATCGCAGAGCTACAGAACTGCAGAAAATGCTATTCAAAAAAAATGTTGTTTTTTTAGTATAGCACAGTAGAAGACAAATATATAGAAATTGTTTATTTCACACACCTCCACATATGTATAACACACTGCTAAATATTTTTTGTGGCCCTAAATGGCGTTTTTTGGAAGACCACAACACACCCACAGCACGTAACCACTGAATCGCAGGGCTACAGAACTGCAGAAAATGCTATTAAAAAAAAATGTTGTTTTTTTAGTATAGCACAGTAGAAGACAAATATATAGAAATTGTTTATTTCACACACCTCCACATATGTATAACACACTGCAAAATATTTTTTGTGGCCCTAAATGGCGTTTTTTGGAAGACCACAACACACCCACAGTACGTAACCGCTGAATCGCAGAGCTACAGAACTGCAGAAAATGCTATTCAAAAAAAAAGTTGTTTTTTTAGTATAGCACAGTAGAAGACAAATATATAGAAATTGTTTATTTCACACACCTCCACATATGTATAACACACTGCAAAATATTTTTTGTGGCCCTAAATGGCGTTTTTTGGAAGACCACAACACACCCACAGTACGTAACCGCTGAATTGTAGAGCTACAGAACTGCAGAAAATGCAATTCCAAAAAAATGTTTTTTTTTAGTATAGCACAGTAGAAGACAAATATATAGAAATTGTTTATTTCACACACCTCCACATATGTATAACACACTGCAAAATATTTTTTGTGGCCCTAAATGGCGTTTTTTGGAAGAACACAACACACCCACAGCACGTAACCACTGATTCACAGAGCTACAGAACTGCAGAAAATGCTATTCAAAAAAAATGTTGTTTTTTTAGTATAGCACAGTAGAAGACAAATATATAGAAATTGTTTATTTCACACACCTCCACATATGTATAACACACTGCTAAATATTTTTTGTGGCCCTAAATGGCGTTTTTTGGAAGACCACAACACACCCACAGCACGTAACCACTGAATCGCAGAGCTACAGAACTGCAGAAAATGCTATTCAAAAAACATGTTGTTTTTTTAGTATAGCACAGTAGAAGACAAATATATAGAAATTGTTTATTTCACACACCTCCACATATGTATAACACACTGCAAAATATTTTTTGTGGCCCTAAATGGCGTTTTTTGGAAGACCACAACACACCCACAGTACGTAACCGCTGAATCGCAGAGCTACAGAACTGCAGAAAATGCTATTCAAAAAAAAAGTTGTTTTTTTAGTATAGCACAGTAGAAGACAAATATATAGAAATTGTTTATTTCACACACCTCCACATATGTATAACACACTGCAAAATATTTTTTGTGGCCCTAAATGGCGTTTTTTGGAAGACCACAACACACCCACAGTACGTAACCGCTGAATTGTAGAGCTGCAGAACTGCAGAAAATGCTATTTAAAAAAAGTTGTTTTTTTAGTAGAGCACAGTAGAAGACAAATATATAGAAATTGTTTATTTCACACACCTCCACATATGTATAACACACTGCAAAATATTTTTTTGGCCCTAAATGGCGTTTTTTGGAAGACCACAACACACCCACAGTACGTAACCGCTGAATCGCAGAGCTACAGAACTGCAGAAAATGCTATTCAAAAAAAATGTTTTTATTTTAGTATAGCACAGTAGAAGACAAATATATAGAAATTGTTTATTTCACACACCTCCACATATGTATAACACACTGCAAAATATTTTTTGTGGCCCTAAATGGCGTTTTTTGGAAGACCACAACACACCCACAGTACGTAACCGCTGAATCGCACAGCTACAGAACTGCAGAAAATGCTATTCAAAAAAAAATGTTGTTTTTTTAGTAGAGCACAGTAGAAGACAAATATATAGAAATTGTTTATTTCACACACCTCCACATATGTATAACACACTGCAAAATATTTTTTGGCCCTAAATGGCGTTTTTTGGAAGACCACAACACACCCACAGTATGTAACAGCTGAATCGCAGAGCTACAGAACTGCAGAAAATGCTATTAAAAAAAAAAATGTTTTTTTTAATATAGCACAGTAGAAAACAAATATATAGAAATTGTTTATTTCACACACCTCCACATATGTATAACACACTGCAAAATATTTTTTGTGGCCCTAAATGGCGTTTTTTGGAAGACCACAACACACCCACAGCACGTAACCGCTGAATCGCACAGCTACAGAACTGCAGAAAATGCTATTCCAAAAAAAATGTTTTTTTTTTAGTATAGCACAGTAGAAGACAAATATATAGAAATTGTTTATTTCACACACCTCCACATATGTATAACACACTGCAAAATATTTTTTGTGGCCCTAAATGGCGTTTTTTGGAAGACCACAACACACCCACAGTACATAACCGCTTAATCGCACAGCTACAGAACTGCAGAAAATGCTATTCCAAAAAAATGTTGTTTTTTTAGTATAGCACAGTAGAAGACAAATATATAGAAATTGTTTATTTCACACACCTCCACATATGTATAACACACTGCAAAATATTTTTTTGTGGCCCTAAATGGCGTTTTTTGGAAGACCACAACACACCCACAGTACGTAACCGCTGAATCGCACAGCTACAGAACTGCAGAAAATGCTATTCAAAAAAAATGTTGTTTTTTTAGTATAGCACAGTAGAAGACAAATATATAGAAATTGTTTATTTCACACACCTCCACATATGTATAACATACTGCAAAATATTTTTTGTGGCCCTAAATGGCATTTTTTGGAAGACCACAACACACCCACAGTACGTAACCGCTGAATCGCAGAGCTACAGAACTGCAGAAAATGCTATTCAAAAAAAAAAGTTGTTTTTTTAGTAGAGCACAGTAGAAGACAAATATATAGAAATTGTTTATTTCACACACCTCCACATATGTATAACACACTGCAAAATATTTTTTTGGCCCTAAATGGCGTTTTTTGGAAGACCACAACACACCCACAGTACGTAACCACTGAATCGCAGAGCTACAGAACTGCAGAAAATGCTTTTCAAAAAAAATGTTGTTTTTTTAGTAGAGCACAGTAGAAGACAAATATATAGAAATTGTTTATTTCACACACCTCCACATATGTATAACACACTGCAAAATACTTTTTTTGGCCCTAAATGGCGTTTTTTGGAAGACCACAACACACCCACAGTATGTAACCGCTGAATCGCAGAGCTACAGAACTGCAGAAAATGCTATTCAAAAAAAAATGTTTTTTTTTTTAGTATAGCACAGTAGAAGACAAATATATAGAAATTGTTTATTTCACACACCTCCACATATGTATAACACACTGCAAAATATTTTTTGTGGCCCTAAATGGCGTTTTTTGGAAGACCACAACACACCCACAGTACGTAACCGCTGAATCGCACAGCTACAGAACTGCAGAAAATGCTATTCCAAAAAAATGTTGTTTTTTTAGTATAGCACAGTAGAAGACAAATATATAGAAATTGTTTATTTCACACACCTCCACATATGTATAACACACTGCAAAATATTTTTTGTGGCCCTAAATGGCGTTTTTTGGAAGACCACAACACACCCACAGTATGTAACCGCTGAATCGCAGAGCTACAGAACTGCAGGAAATGCTATTCAAAAAAAATGTTTTTTTTTTAGTATAGCACAGTAGAAGACAAATATATAGAAATTGTTTATTTCACACACCTCCACATATGTATAACACACTGCAAAATATTTTTGTGGCCCTAAATGGCGTTTTTTGGAAGACCACAACACACCCACAGTACGTAACCGCTGAATTGTAGAGCTGCAGAACTGCAGAAAATGCTATTAAAAAAAAAGTTGTTTTTTTAGTAGAGCACAGTAGAAGACAAATATATAGAAATTGTTTATTTCACACACCTCCACATATGTATAACACACTGCAAAATATTTTTTGGCCCTAAATGGCGTTTTTTGGAAGACCACAACACACCCACAGTATGTAACAGCTGAATCGCAGAGCTAGAGAACTGCAGAAAATGCTATTAAAAAAAAAAATGTTTTTTTTTTAATATAGCACAGTAGAAAACAAATATATAGAAATTGTTTATTTCACACACCTCCACATATGTATAACACACTGCAAAATATTTTTTGTGGCCCTAAATGGCGTTTTTTGGAAGACCACAACACACCCACAGCACGTAACCGCTGAATCGCACAGCTACAGAACTGCAGAAAATGCTATTCCAAAAAAAATGTTTTTTTTTTAGTATAGCACAGTAGAAGACAAATATATAGAAATTGTTTATTTCACACACCTCCACATATGTATAACACACTGCAAAATATTTTTTGTGGCCCTAAATGGCGTTTTTTGGAAGACCACAACACACCCACAGTACATAACCGCTTAATCGCACAGCTACAGAACTGCAGAAAATGCTATTCCAAAAAAATGTTGTTTTTTTAGTATAGCACAGTAGAAGACAAATATATAGAAATTGTTTATTTCACACACCTCCACATATGTATAACACACTGCAAAATATTTTTTTGTGGCCCTAAATGGCGTTTTTTGGAAGACCACAACACACCCACAGTACGTAACCGCTGAATCGCACAGCTACAGAACTGCAGAAAATGCTATTCAAAAAAAATGTTGTTTTTTTAGTATAGCACAGTAGAAGACAAATATATAGAAATTGTTTATTTCACACACCTCCACATATGTATAACATACTGCAAAATATTTTTTGTGGCCCTAAATGGCATTTTTTGGAAGACCACAACACACCCACAGTACGTAACCGCTGAATCGCAGAGCTACAGAACTGCAGAAAATGCTATTCAAAAAAAAAAGTTGTTTTTTTAGTAGAGCACAGTAGAAGACAAATATATAGAAATTGTTTATTTCACACACCTCCACATATGTATAACACACTGCAAAATATTTTTTTGGCCCTAAATGGCGTTTTTTGGAAGACCACAACACACCCACAGTACGTAACCGCTGAATCGCAGAGCTACAGAACTGCAGAAAATGCTTTTCAAAAAAAATGTTGTTTTTTTAGTAGAGCACAGTAGAAGACAAATATATAGAAATTGTTTATTTCACACACCTCCACATATGTATAACACACTGCAAAATACTTTTTTTGGCCCTAAATGGCGTTTTTTGGAAGACCACAACACACCCACAGTATGTAACCGCTGAATCGCAGAGCTACAGAACTGCAGAAAATGCTATTCAAAAAAAAATGTTTTTTTTTTTAGTATAGCACAGTAGAAGACAAATATATAGAAATTGTTTATTTCACACACCTCCACATATGTATAACACACTGCAAAATATTTTTTGTGGCCCTAAATGGCGTTTTTTGGAAGACCACAACACACCCACAGTACGTAACCGCTGAATCGCACAGCTACAGAACTGCAGAAAATGCTATTCCAAAAAAATGTTGTTTTTTTAGTATAGCACAGTAGAAGACAAATATATAGAAATTGTTTATTTCACACACCTCCACATATGTATAACACACTGCAAAATATTTTTTGTGGCCCTAAATGGCGTTTTTTGGAAGACCACAACACACCCACAGTATGTAACCGCTGAATCGCAGAGCTACAGAACTGCAGGAAATGCTATTCAAAAAAAATGTTTTTTTTTTAGTATAGCACAGTAGAAGACAAATATATAGAAATTGTTTATTTCACACACCTCCACATATGTATAACACACTGCAAAATATTTTTGTGGCCCTAAATGGCGTTTTTTGGAAGACCACAACACACCCACAGTACGTAACCGCTGAATTGTAGAGCTGCAGAACTGCAGAAAATGCTATTAAAAAAAAAGTTGTTTTTTTAGTAGAGCACAGTAGAAGACAAATATATAGAAATTGTTTATTTCACACACCTCCACATATGTATAACACACTGCAAAATATTTTTGTGGCCCTAAATGGCGTTTTTTGGAAGACCACAACACACCCACAGTACGTAACCGCTGAATTGTAGAGCTGCAGAACTGCAGAAAATGCTATTAAAAAAAAGTTGTTTTTTTAGTAGAGCACAGTAGAAGACAAATATATAGAAATTGTTTATTTCACACACCTCCACATATGTATAACACACTGCAAAATATTTTTTTGGCCCTAAATGGCGTTTTTTGGAAGACCACAACACACCCACAGTACGTAACCGCTGAATCGCAGAGCTACAGAACTGCAGAAAATGCTATTCAAAAAAAATGTTTTTATTTTAGTATAGCACAATAGAAGTCAAATATATAGAAATTGTTTATTTCACACACCTCCACATATGTATAACACATTGCAAAATATTTTTTGTGGCCCTAAATGGCGTTTTTTGGAAGACCACAACACACCCACAGTACGTAACCGCTGAATCGCACAGCTACAGAACTGCAGAAAATGCTATTTAAAAAAAATTTTGTTTTTTTAGTATAGCACAGTAGAAGACAAATATATAGAAATTGTTTATTTCACACAACTCCACATATGTATAACACACTGCAAAATATTTTTTGTGGCCCTAAATGGCGTTTTTTGGAAGACCACAACACACCCACAGTACGTAACCGCTGAATTGCAGAGCTACAGAACTGCAGAAAATGCTATTAAAAAAAATGTTTTTTTTTTAGTATAGCACAGTAGAAGACAAATATATAGAAATTGTTTATTTCACACACCTCCACATATGTATAACACAATGCAAAATATTTTTGTGGCCCTAAATGGCGTTTTTTGGAAGACCACAACACACCCACAGTACGTAACCGCTGAATCGCACAGCTACAGAACTGCAGAAAATGTTATTAAAAAAAAATGTTGTTTTTTTAGTATAGCACAGTAGAAGACAAATATATAGAAATTGTTTATTTCACACACCTCCGCATATGTATAACACACTGCAAAATATTTTTTGTGGCCCTAAATGGTGTTTTTTGGAAGACCACAACACACCCACAGTACGTAACCGCTGAATCGCAGAGCTACAGAACTGCAGAAAATGCTATTCAAATTTTTTTTTGTTTTTTTAGTATAGCACAGTAGAAGACAAATATATAGAAATTGTTTATTTCACACACCTCCACATATGTATAACACACTGAAAAATATTTTTTGTGGCCCTAAATGGTGTTTTTTGGAAGACCACAACACACCCACAGTACGTAACCGCTGAATTGCAGAGCTACAGAACTGCAGAAAATGCTATTAAAAAAAAGTAGTTTTTTTAGTAGAGCACAGTAGAAGACAAATATATAGAAATTGTTTATTTCACACACCTCCACATATGTATAACACACTGCAAAATATTTTTTTGGCCCTAAATGGCGTTTTTTGGAAGACCACAACACACCCACAGTACGTAACCGCTGAATCGCAGAGCTACAGAACTGCAGAAAATGCTATTCCAAAAAAATGTGTTTTTTTAGTATAGCACAGTAGAAGACAAATATATAGAAATTGTTTATTTCACACACCTCCACATATGTATAACACACTGCAAAATCTTTTTTGTGGCCCTAAATGGCGTTTTTTGGAAGAACACAACACACCCACAGCACGTAACCACTGAATCGCAGAGCTACAGAACTGCAGAAAATGCTATTCAAAAAAAATGTTGTTTTTTTCAGTATAGCACAGCAGAAGACAAATATATAGAAATTGTTTATTTCACACACCTCCACATATGTATAACACACTGCAAAATATTTTTTGTGGCCCTAAATGGCGTTTTTTGGAAGACCACAACACACCCACAGTACGTAACCGCTGAATCGCAGAGCTACAGAACTGCAGAAAATGCTATTCAAAAAAAATGTTGTTTTTTTAGTATAGCACAGTAGAAGACAAATATATAGAAATTGTTTATTTCACACACCTCCACATATGTATAACACACTGCAAAATATTTTTTGTGGCCCTAAATGGCGTTTTTTGGAAGACCACAACACACCCACAGTACGTAACCGCTGAATCGCAGAGCTACAGAACTGCAGAAAATGCTATTCAAAAAAAATGTTGTTTTTTTAGTATAGCACAGTAGAAGACAAATATATAGAAATTGTTTATTTCACACACCTCCACATATGTATAACACACTGCAAAATATTTTTTGTGGCCCTAAATGGCGTTTTTTGGAAGACCACAACACACCCACAGTACGTAACCGCTGAATCGCAGAGCTACAGAACTGCAGAAAATGCTATTAAAAAAAATGTTGTTTTTTTAGTATAGCACAGTAGAAGACAAATATATAGAAATGGTTTATTTCACACACCTCCACATATGTATAACACACTGCAAAATATTTTTTGTGGCCCTAAATGGCGTTTTTGGAAGACCACAACACACCCACAGTACGTAACCGCTGAATTGTAGAGCTGCAGAACTGCAGAAAATGCTATTAAAAAAAAAAGTTGTTTTTTTAGTAGAGCACAGTAGAAGACAAATATATAGAAATTGTTTATTTCACACACCTCCACATATGTATAACACACTGCAAAATATTTTTTTGGCCCTAAATGGCATTTTTTGGAAGACCACAACACACCCACAGTACGTAACCGCTGAATCGCAGAGCTACAGAACTGCAGAAAATGCTATTCAAAAAAAATTTAGTTTTTTTTAGTATAGCACAGTAGAAGACAAATATATAGAAATTGTTTATTTCACACACCTCCACATATGTATAACACACTGCAAAATACTTTTTTTTGGCCCTAAATGGCGTTTTTTGGAAGACCACAAAACACCCACAGTATGTAACCACTGAATCGCAGAGCTACAGAACTGCAGAAAATGCTATTAAAAAAAAAATGTTTTTTTTTTTAGTATAGCACAGTAGAAGACAAATATATAGAAATTGTTTATTTCACACACCTCCACATATGTATAAAACACTGCAAAATATTTTTTGTGGCCCTAAATGGCGTTTTTTGGAAGACCACAACACACCCACAGTACGTAACCGCTGAATCGCACAGCTACAGAACTGCAGAAAATGCTATTCCAAAAAAATTTTGTTTTTTTAGTATAGCACAGTAGAAGACAAATATATAGAAATTGTTTATTTCACATACCTCCACATATGTATAACACACTGCAAAATATTTTTTGTGGCCCTAAATGGCGTTTTTTGGAAGACCACAACACACCCACAGCACGTAACCACTGAATCGCAGAGCTACAGAACTGCAGAAAATGCTATTCAAAAAAAAAATTAGTTTTTTTAGTATAGCACAGTAGAAGACAAATATATAGAAATTGTTTATTTCACACACCTCCACATATGTATAACACAATGCAAAATATTTTTGTGGCCCTAAATGGCGTTTTTTGGAAGACCACAACACACCCACAGTACGTAACCGCTGAATCGCACAGCTACAGAACTGCAGAAAATGTTATTAAAAAAAATGTTGTTTTTTTAGTATAGCACAGTAGAAGACAAATATATAGCAATTGTTTATTTCACACACCTCCGCATATGTATAATACACTGAAAAATATTTTTTGTGGCCCTAAATGGTGTTTTTTGGAAGACCACAACACACCCACAGTACGTAACCGCTGAATCGCAGAGCTACAGAACTGCAGAAAATGCTATTCAAATTTCTTTTTGTTTTTTTAGTATAGCACAGTAGAAGACAAATATATAGAAATTGTTTATTTCACACACCTCCACATATGTATAACACACTGCAAAATATTTTTTGTGGCCCTAAATGGCATTTTTTGGAAGACCACAACACACCCACAGTACGTAACCGCTGAATTGCAGAGCTACAGAACTGCAGAAAATGCTATTAAAAAAAAAGTAGTTTTTTTAGTAGAGCACAGTAGAAGACAAATATATAGAAATTGTTTATTTCACACACCTCCACATATGTATAACACACTGCAAAATATTTTTTTGGCCCTAAATGGCGTTTTTTGGAAGACCACAACACACCCACAGTACGTAACCGCTGAATCGCAGAGCTACAGAACTGCAGAAAATGCAATTCCAAAAAAATGTTTTTTTTTAGTATAGCACAGTAGAAGACAAATATATAGAAATTGTTTATTTCACACACCTCCACATATGTATAACACACTGCAAAATATTTTTTGTGGCCCTAAATGGCGTTTTTTGGAAGAACACAACACACCCACAGCACGTAACCACTGAATCGCAGAGCTACAGAACTGCAGAAAATGCTATTCAAAAAAAATGTTGTTTTTTTAGTATAGCACAGTAGAAGACAAATATATAGAAATTGTTTATTTCACACACCTCCACATATGTATAACACACTGCTAAATATTTTTTGTGGCCCTAAATGGCGTTTTTTGGAAGACCACAACACACCCACAGCACGTAACCACTGAATCGCAGAGCTACAGAACTGCAGAAAATGCTATTCAAAAAAAATGTTGTTTTTTTAGTATAGCACAGTAGAAGACAAATATATAGAAATTGTTTATTTCACACACCTCCACATATGTATAACACACTGCAAAATACTTTTTTTGGCCCTAAATGGTGTTTTTTGGAAGACCACAACACACCCACAGTATGTAACCGCTGAATCGCAGAGCTACAGAACTGCAGAAAATGCTATTCAAAAAAAAATGTTTTTTTTTTTAGTATAGCACAGTAGAAGACAAATATATAGAAATTGTTTATTTCACACACCTCCACATATGTATAACACACTGCAAAATATTTTTTGTGGCCCTAAATGGCGTTTTTTGGAAGACCACAACACACCCACAGTACGTAACCGCTGAATCGCACAGCTACAGAACTGCAGAAAATGCTATTCCAAAAAAATGTTGTTTTTTTAGTATAGCACAGTAGAAGACAAATATATAGAAATTGTTTATTTCACACACCTCCACATATGTATAACACACTGCAAAATATTTTTTGTGGCCCTAAATGGTGTTTTTTGGAAGACCACAACACACCCACAGTATGTAACCGCTGAATCGCAGAGCTACAGAACTGCAGAAAATGCTATTCAAAAAAAATGTTTTTTTTTTTAGTATAGCACAGTAGAAGACAAATATATAGAAATTGTTTATTTCACACACCTCCACATATGTATAACACACTGCAAAATATTTTTGTGGCCCTAAATGGCGTTTTTTGGAAGACCACAACACACCCACAGTACGTAACCGCTGAATTGTAGAGCTGCAGAACTGCAGAAAATGCTATTAAAAAAAAAAGTTGTTTTTTTAGTAGAGCACAGTAGAAGACAAATATATAGAAATTGTTTATTTCACACACCTCCACATATGTATAACACACTGCAAAATATTTTTTTGGCCCTAAATGGCGTTTTTTGGAAGACCACAACACACCCACAGTACGTAACCGCTGAATCGCAGAGCTACAGAACTGCAGAAAATGCTATTAAAAAAAAATTTTTTTATTTTAGTATAGCACAATAGAAGACAAATATATAGAAATTGTTTATTTCACACACCTCCACATATGTATAACACATTGCAAAATATTTTTTGTGGCCCTAAATGGCGTTTTTTGGAAGACCACAACACACCCACAGTACGTAACCGCTGAATCGCACAGCTACAGAACTGCAGAAAATGCTATTTAAAAAAAATTTTGTTTTTTTAGTATAGCACAGTAGAAGACAAATATATAGAAATTGTTTATTTCACACAACTCCACATATGTATAACACACTGCAAAATATTTTTTGTGGCCCTAAATGGCGTTTTTTGGAAGACCACAACACACCCACAGTACGTAACCGCTGAATTGCAGAGCTACAGAACTGCAGAAAATGCTATTAAAAAAAATGTTTTTTTTTTAGTATAGCACAGTAGAAGACAAATATATAGAAATTGTTTATTTCACACACCTCCACATATGTATAACACAATGCAAAATATTTTTGTGGCCCTAAATGGCGTTTTTTGGAAGACCACAACACACCCACAGTACGTAACCGCTGAATCGCACAGCTACAGAACTGCAGAAAATGTTATTAAAAAAAATGTTGTTTTTTTAGTATAGCACAGTAGAAGACAAATATATAGAAATTGTTTATTTCACACACCTCCGCATATGTATAACACACTGCAAAATATTTTTTGTGGCCCTAAATGGTGTTTTTTGGAAGACCACAACACACCCACAGTACGTAACCGCTGAATCGCAGAGCTACAGAACTGCAGAAAATGCTATTCAAATTTTTTTTTGTTTTTTTAGTATAGCACAGTAGAAGACAAATATATAGAAATTGTTTATTTCACACACCTCCACATATGTATAACACACTGAAAAATATTTTTTGTGGCCCTAAATGGCGTTTTTTGGAAGACCACAACACACCCACAGTACGTAACCGCTGAATTGCAGAGCTACAGAACTGCAGAAAATGCTATTAAAAAAAAAGTAGTTTTTTTAGTAGAGCACAGTAGAAGACAAATATATAGAAATTGTTTATTTCACACACCTCCACATATGTATAACACACTGCAAAATATTTTTTTGGCCCTAAATGGCGTTTTTTGGAAGACCACAACACACCCACAGTACGTAACCGCTGAATCGCAGAGCTACAGAACTGCAGAAAATGCTATTCCAAAAAAATGTTTTTTTTTAGTATAGCACAGTAGAAGACAAATATATAGAAATTGTTTATTTCACACACCTCCACATATGTATAACACACTGCAAAATCTTTTTTGTGGCCCTAAATGGCGTTTTTTGGAAGAACACAACACACCCACAGCACGTAACCACTGAATCGCAGAGCTACAGAACTGCAGAAAATGCTATTCAAAAAAAATGTTGTTTTTTTCAGTATAGCACAGCAGAAGACAAATATATAGAAATTGTTTATTTCACACACCTCCACATATGTATAACACACTGCAAAATATTTTTTGTGGCCCTAAATGGCGTTTTTTGGAAGACCACAACACACCCACAGTACGTAACCGCTGAATCGCAGAGCTACAGAACTGCAGAAAATGCTATTCAAAAAAAATGTTGTTTTTTTAGTATAGCACAGTAGAAGACAAATATATAGAAATTGTTTATTTCACACACCTCCACATATGTATAACACACTGCAAAATATTTTTTTGGCCCTAAATGGCGTTTTTTGGAAGACCACAACACACCCACAGTACGTAACCGCTGAATCGCAGAGCTACAGAACTGCAGAAAATGCAATTCCAAAAAAATGTTTTTTTTTAGTATAGCACAGTAGAAGACAAATATATAGAAATTGTTTATTTCACACACCTCCACATATGTATAACACACTGCAAAATATTTTTTGTGGCCCTAAATGGCGTTTTTTGGAAGAACACAACACACCCACAGCACGTAACCACTGAATCGCAGAGCTACAGAACTGCAGAAAATGCTATTCAAAAAAAATGTTGTTTTTTTAGTATAGCACAGTAGAAGACAAATATATAGAAATTGTTTATTTCACACACCTCCACATATGTATAACACACTGCTAAATATTTTTTGTGGCCCTAAATGGCGTTTTTTGGAAGACCACAACACACCCACAGCACGTAACCACTGAATCGCAGAGCTACAGAACTGCAGAAAATGCTATTCAAAAAAAATGTTGTTTTTTTAGTATAGCACAGTAGAAGACAAATATATAGAAATTGTTTATTTCACACACCTCCACATATGTATAACACACTGCAAAATATTTTTTGTGGCCCTAAATGGCGTTTTTTGGAAGACCACAACACACCCACAGTACGTAACCGCTGAATCGCAGAGCTACAGAACTGCAGAAAATGCTATTCAAAAAAAAAGTTGTTTTTTTAGTATAGCACAGTAGAAGACAAATATATAGAAATTGTTTATTTCACACACCTCCACATATGTATAACACACTGCAAAATATTTTTTGTGGCCCTAAATGGCGTTTTTTGGAAGACCACAACACACCCACAGTACGTAACCGCTGAATTGTAGAGCTGCAGAACTGCAGAAAATGCTATTAAAAAAAAGTTGTTTTTTTAGTAGAGCACAGTAGAAGACAAATATATAGAAATTGTTTATTTCACACACCTCCACATATGTATAACACACTGCAAAATATTTTTTTGGCCCTAAATGGCGTTTTTTGGAAGACCACAACACACCCACAGTACGTAACCGCTGAATCGCAGAGCTACAGAACTGCAGAAAATGCTATTCAAAAAAAATGTTTTTATTTTAGTATAGCACAGTAGAAGACAAATATATAGAAATTGTTTATTTCACACACCTCCACATATGTATAACACACTGCAAAATATTTTTTGTGGCCCTAAATGGCGTTTTTTGGAAGACCACAACACACCCACAGTACGTAACCACTGAATCGCACAGCTACAGAACTGCAGAAAATGCTATTCAAAAAAAAAGTTGTTTTTTTAGTAGAGCACAGTAGAAGACAAATATATAGAAATTGTTTATTTCACACACCTCCACATATGTATAACACACTGCAAAATACTTTTTTTGGGCCCTAAATGGCGTTTTTTGGAAGACCACAACACACCCACAGTATGTAACAGCTGAATCGCAGAGCTACAGAACTGCAGAAAATGCTATTAAAAAAAAATGTTTTTTTTTTAATATAGCACAGTAGAAAACAAATATATAGAAATTGTTTATTTCACACACCTCCACATATGTATAACGTACTGCAAAATATTTTTTGTGGCCCTAAATGGCGTTTTTTGGAAGACCACAACACACCCACAGCACGTAACCGCTGAATCGCACAGCTACAGAACTGCAGAAAATGCTATTCCAAAAAAAAATGTTTTTTTTTTAGTATAGCACAGTAGAAGACAAATATATAGAAATTGTTTATTTCACACACCTCCACATATGTATAACACACTGCAAAATATTTTTTGTGGCCCTAAATGGCGTTTTTTGGAAGACCACAACACACCCACAGCACGTAACCGCTGAATCGCACAGCTACAGAACTGCAGAAAATGCTATTCCAAAAAAAATGTTTTTTTTTAGTATAGCACAGTAGAAGACAAATATATAGAAATTGTTTATTTCACACACCTCCACATATGTATAACACACTGCAAAATATTTTTTGTGGCCCTAAATGGCGTTTTTTGGAAGACCACAACACACCCACAGTACATAACCGCTTAATCGCACAGCTACAGAACTGCAGAAAATGCTATTCCAAAAAAATGTTGTTTTTTTAGTATAGCACAGTAGAAGACAAATATATAGAAATTGTTTATTTCACACACCTCCACATATGTATAACACACTGCAAAATATTTTTTTGTGGCCCTAAATGGCGTTTTTTGGAAGACCACAACACACCCACAGTACGTAACCGCTGAATCGCACAGCTACAGAACTGCAGAAAATGCTATTCAAAAAAAAAAGTTGTTTTTTTAGTAGAGCACAGTAGAAGACAAATATATAGAAATTGTTTATTTCACACACCTCCACATATGTATAACACACTGCAAAATATTTTTTTGGCCCTAAATGGCGTTTTTTGGAAGACCACAACACACCCACAGTACGTAACCGCTGAATCGCAGAGCTACAGAACTGCAGAAAATGCTTTTCAAAAAAAAAGTTGTTTTTTTAGTAGAGCACAGTAGAAGACAAATATATAGAAATTGTTTATTTCACACACCTCCACATATGTATAACACACTGCAAAATATTTTTTTGGCCCTAAATGGCGTTTTTGGAAGACCACAACACACCCACAGTATGTAACCGCTGAATCGCAGAGCTACAGAACTGCAGAAAATGCTATTAAAAAAAATGTTTTTTTTTTTAGTATAGCACAGTAGAAGACAAATATATAGAAATTGTTTATTTCACACACCTCCACATATGTATAACACACTGCAAAATATTTTTTGTGGCCCTAAATGGCGTTTTTTGGAAGACCACAACACACCCACAGTACGTAACCGCTGAATCGCACAGCTACAGAACTGCAGAAAATGCTATTCCAAAAAAATGTTGTTTTTTTAGTATAGCACAGTAGAAGACAAATATATAGAAATTGTTTATTTCACACACCTCCACATATGTATAACACACTGCAAAATATTTTTTGTGGCCCTAAATGGCGTTTTTTGGAAGACCACAACACACCCACAGTATGTAACCGCAGAATCGCAGAGCTACAGAACTGCAGAAAATGCTATTCAAAAAAAATGTTTTTTTTTAGTATAGCACAGTAGAAGACAAATATATAGAAATTGTTTATTTCACACACCTCCACATATGTATAACACACTGCAAAATATTTTTGTGGCCCTAAATGGCGTTTTTTGGAAGACCACAACACACCCACAGTACGTAACCGCTGAATCGCAGAGCTACAGAACTGCAGAAAATGCTATTCAAAAATTTTTTTGTTTTTTAGTATAGCACAGTAGAAGACAAATATATAGAAATTGTTTATTTCACACACCTCCACATATGTATAACACACTGCAAAAAAAATTTTGTGGCCCTAAATGGAGTTTTTTGGAAGACCACAACACACCCACAGTACGTAACCGCTGAATCGCACAGCTACAGAACTGCAGAAAATGCTATTCCAAAAAAATGTTGTTTTTTTAGTATAGCACAGTAGAAGACAAATATATAAAAATTGTTTATTTCACACACCTCCACATATGTATAACACAATGCAAAATATTTTTTGTGGCCCTAAATGGCGTTTTTTGGAAGACCACAACACACCCACAGTACGTAACCGCTGAATTGTAGAGCTGCAGAACTGCAGAAAATGCTATTAAAAAAAAAAAGTTGTTTTTTTAGTAGAGCACAGTAGAAGACAAATATATAGAAATTGTTTATTTCACACACCTCCACATATGTATAACACACTGCAAAATATTTTTTTGGCCCTAAATGGCGTTTTTTGGAAGACCACAACACACCCACAGTACATAACCGCTGAATCGCAGAGCTACAGAACTGCAGAAAATGCTATTCAAAAAAAATGTTTTTATTTTAGTATAGCACAATAGAAGACAAATATATATAAATTGTTTATTTCACACACCTCCACATATGTATAACACACTGCAAAATATTTTTTGTGGCCCTAAATGGTGTTTTTTGGAAGACCACAACACACCCACAGTACGTAACCGCTGAATCGCACAGCTACAGAACTGCAGAAAATGCTATTCAAAAAAAAAGTTGTTTTTTTAGTAGAGCACAGTAGAAGACAAATATATAGAAATTGTTTATTTCACACACCTCCACATATGTATAACACAATGCAAAATATTTTTTGTGGCCCTAAATGGCGTTTTTTGGAAGACCACAACACACCCACAGTACGTAACCGCTGAATTGTAGAGCTGCAGAACTGCAGAAAATGCTATTAAAAAAAAAAGTTGTTTTTTTAGTAGAGCACAGTAGAAGACAAATATATAGAAATTGTTTATTTCACACACCTCCACATATGTATAACACACTGCAAAATATTTTTTTGGCCCTAAATGGCGTTTTTTGGAAGACCACAACACACCCACAGTACGTAACCGCTGAATCGCAGAGCTACAGAACTGCAGAAAATGCTATTCAAAAAAAATGTTTTTATTTTAGTATAGCACAATAGAAGACAAATATATAGAAATTGTTTATTTCACACACCTCCACATATGTATAACACACTGCAAAATATTTTTTGTGGCCCTAAATGGCGTTTTTTGGAAGACCACAACACACCCACAGCACGTAACCGCTGAATCGCACAGCTACAGAACTGCAGAAAATGCTATTCCAAAAAAAATGTTTTTTTTTAGTATAGCACAGTAGAAGACAAATATATAGAAATTGTTTATTTCACACACCTCCACATATGTATAACACACTGCAAAATATTTTTTGTGGCCCTAAATGGCGTTTTTTGGAAGACCACAACACACCCACAGTACATAACCGCTTAATCGCACAGCTACAGAACTGCAGAAAATGCTATTCCAAAAAAATGTTGTTTTTTTAGTATAGCACAGTAGAAGACAAATATATAGAAATTGTTTATTTCACACACCTCCACATATGTATAACACACTGCAAAATATTTTTTTGTGGCCCTAAATGGCGTTTTTTGGAAGACCACAACACACCCACAGTACGTAACCGCTGAATCGCACAGCTACAGAACTGCAGAAAATGCTATTCAAAAAAAAAAGTTGTTTTTTTAGTAGAGCACAGTAGAAGACAAATATATAGAAATTGTTTATTTCACACACCTCCACATATGTATAACACACTGCAAAATATTTTTTTGGCCCTAAATGGCGTTTTTTGGAAGACCACAACACACCCACAGTACGTAACCGCTGAATCGCAGAGCTACAGAACTGCAGAAAATGCTTTTCAAAAAAAAAGTTGTTTTTTTAGTAGAGCACAGTAGAAGACAAATATATAGAAATTGTTTATTTCACACACCTCCACATATGTATAACACACTGCAAAATATTTTTTGGCCCTAAATGGCGTTTTTGGAAGACCACAACACACCCACAGTATGTAACCGCTGAATCGCAGAGCTACAGAACTGCAGAAAATGCTATTAAAAAAATGTTTTTTTTTTTTAGTATAGCACAGTAGAAGACAAATATATAGAAATTGTTTATTTCACACACCTCCACATATGTATAACACACTGCAAAATATTTTTTGTGGCCCTAAATGGCGTTTTTTGGAAGACCACAACACACCCACAGTACGTAACCGCTGAATCGCACAGCTACAGAACTGCAGAAAATGCTATTCCAAAAAAATGTTGTTTTTTTAGTATAGCACAGTAGAAGACAAATATATAGAAATTGTTTATTTCACACACCTCCACATATGTATAACACACTGCAAAATATTTTTTGTGGCCCTAAATGGTGTTTTTTGGAAGACCACAACACACCCACAGTATGTAACCGCAGAATCGCAGAGCTACAGAACTGCAGAAAATGCTATTCAAAAAAAATGTTTTTTTTTAGTATAGCACAGTAGAAGACAAATATATAGAAATTGTTTATTTCACACACCTCCACATATGTATAACACACTGCAAAATATTTTTGTGGCCCTAAATGGCGTTTTTTGGAAGACCACAACACACCCACAGTACGTAACCGCTGAATCGCAGAGCTACAGAACTGCAGAAAATGCTATTCAAAAATTTTTTTGTTTTTTAGTATAGCACAGTAGAAGACAAATATATAGAAATTGTTTATTTCACACACCTCCACATATGTATAACACACTGCAAAAAAAAATTTTGTGGCCCTAAATGGAGTTTTTTGGAAGACCACAACACACCCACAGTACGTAACCGCTGAATCGCACAGCTACAGAACTGCAGAAAATGCTATTCCAAAAAAATGTTGTTTTTTTAGTATAGCACAGTAGAAGACAAATATATAAAAATTGTTTATTTCACACACCTCCACATATGTATAACACAATGCAAAATATTTTTTGTGGCCCTAAATGGCGTTTTTTGGAAGACCACAACACACCCACAGTACGTAACCGCTGAATTGTAGAGCTGCAGAACTGCAGAAAATGCTATTAAAAAAAAAAAGTTGTTTTTTTAGTAGAGCACAGTAGAAGACAAATATATAGAAATTGTTTATTTCACACACCTCCACATATGTATAACACACTGCAAAATATTTTTTTGGCCCTAAATGGCGTTTTTTGGAAGACCACAACACACCCACAGTACATAACCGCTGAATCGCAGAGCTACAGAACTGCAGAAAATGCTATTCAAAAAAAATGTTTTTATTTTAGTATAGCACAATAGAAGACAAATATATATAAATTGTTTATTTCACACACCTCCACATATGTATAACACACTGCAAAATATTTTTTGTGGCCCTAAATGGTGTTTTTTGGAAGACCACAACACACCCACAGTACGTAACCGCTGAATCGCACAGCTACAGAACTGCAGAAAATGCTATTCAAAAAAAAAGTTGTTTTTTTAGTAGAGCACAGTAGAAGACAAATATATAGAAATTGTTTATTTCACACACCTCCACATATGTATAACACAATGCAAAATATTTTTTGTGGCCCTAAATGGCGTTTTTTGGAAGACCACAACACACCCACAGTACGTAACCGCTGAATTGTAGAGCTGCAGAACTGCAGAAAATGCTATTAAAAAAAAAAGTTGTTTTTTTAGTAGAGCACAGTAGAAGACAAATATATAGAAATTGTTTATTTCACACACCTCCACATATGTATAACACACTGCAAAATATTTTTTTGGCCCTAAATGGCGTTTTTTGGAAGACCACAACACACCCACAGTACGTAACCGCTGAATCGCAGAGCTACAGAACTGCAGAAAATGCTATTCAAAAAAAATGTTTTTATTTTAGTATAGCACAATAGAAGACAAATATATAGAAATTGTTTATTTCACACACCTCCACATATGTATAACACACTGCAAAATATTTTTTGTGGCCCTAAATGGCGTTTTTTGGAAGACCACAACACACCCACAGTACGTAACCGCTGAATCGCACAGCTACAGAACTGCAGAAAATGCTATTCAAAAAAAAAAGTAGTTTTTTTAGTAGAGCACAGTAGAAGACAAATATATAGAAATTGTTTATTTCACACACCTCCACATATGTATAACACACTGCAAAATACTTTTTTTTGGCCCTAAATGGCGTTTTTTGGAAGACCACAACACACCCACAGTATGTAACCGCTGAATCGCAGAGCTACAGAACTGCAGAAAATGCTATTAAAAAAAAATGGTTTTTTTTTTTAGTATAGCACAGTAGAAAACAAATATATAGAAATTGTTTATTTCACACACCTCCACATATGTATAACACACTGCAAAATATTTTTTGTGGCCCTAAATGGCGTTTTTTGGAAGACCACAACACACCCACAGTACGTAACCGCTGAATCGCACAGCTACAGAACTGCAGAAAATGCTATTCCAAAAAAATGTTTTTTTTTTAGTATAGCACAGTAGAAGACAAATATATAGAAATTGTTTATTTCACACACCTCCACATATGTATAACACACTGCAAAATATTTTTTTGTGGCCTAAATGGCGTTTTTTGGAAGACCACAACACACCCACAGTACGTAACCGCTGAATCGCACAGCTACAGAACTGCAGAAAATGCTATTCAAAAAAAAAAGTTGTTTTTTTAGTAGAGCACAGTAGAAGACAAATATATAGAAATTGTTTATTTCACACACCTCCACATATGTATAACACACTGCAAAATATTTTTTTGGCCCTAAATGGCGTTTTTTGGAAGACCACAACACACCCACAGTACGTAACCGCTGAATCGCAGAGCTACAGAACTGCAGAAAATGCTTTTAAAAAAAAAAGTTGTTTTTTTAGTAGAGCACAGTAGAAGACAAATATATAGAAATTGTTTATTTCACACACCTCCACATATGTATAACACACTGCAAAATATTTTTTTGGCCCTAAATGGCGTTTTTGGAAGACCACAACACACCCACAGTATGTAACCGCTGAATCGCAGAGCTACAGAACTGCAGAAAATGCTATTAAAAAAAAATGTTTTTTTTTTAGTATAGCACAGTAGAAGACAAATATATAGAAATTGTTTATTTCACACACCTCCACATATGTATAACACACTGCAAAATATTTTTTGTGGCCCTAAATGGCGTTTTTTGGAAGACCACAACACACCCACAGTACGTAACCGCTGAATCGCACAGCTACAGAACTGCAGAAAATGCTATTCCAAAAAAATGTTGTTTTTTTAGTATAGCACAGTAGAAGACAAATATATAGAAATTGTTTATTTCACACACCTCCACATATGTATAACACACTGCAAAATATTTTTTGTGGCCCTAAATGGCGTTTTTTGGAAGACCACAACACACCCACAGTATGTAACCGCTGAATCGCAGAGCTACAGAACTGCAGAAAATGCTATTCAAAAAAAATGTTTTTTTTTTAGTATAGCACAGTAGAAGACAAATATATAGAAATTGTTTATTTCACACACCTCCACATATGTATAACACACTGCAAAATATTTTTGTGGCCCTAAATGGCGTTTTTTGGAAGACCACAACACACCCACAGTACGTAACCGCTGAATCGCAGAGCTACAGAACTGCAGAAAATGCTATTCAAAAATTTTTTTGTTTTTTAGTATAGCACAGTAGAAGACAAATATATAGAAATTGTTTATTTCACACACCTCCACATATGTATAACACACTGCAAAAAAAAATTTTGTGGCCCTAAATGGAGTCTTTTGGAAGACCACAACACACCCACAGTACGTAACCGCTGAATCGCAGAGCTACAGAACTGCAGAAAATGCTATTCAAAAATTTTTTTGTTTTTTAGTATAGCACAGTAGAAGACAAATATATAAAAATTGTTTATTTCACACACCTCCACATATGTATAACACAATGCAAAATATTTTTTGTGGCCCTAAATGGCGTTTTTTGGAAGACCACAACACACCCACAGTACGTAACCGCTGAATTGTAGAGCTGCAGAACTGCAGAAAATGCTATTAAAAAAAAAAGTTGTTTTTTTAGTAGAGCACAGTAGAAGACAAATATATAGAAATTGTTTATTTCACACACCTCCACATATGTATAACACACTGCAAAATATTTTTTTGGCCCTAAATGGCGTTTTTTGGAAGACCACAACACACCCACAGTACGTAACCGCTGAATCGCAGAGCTACAGAACTGCAGAAAATGCTATTCATAAAAAATGTTTTTATTTTAGTATAGCACAATAGAAGACAAATATATAGAAATTGTTTATTTCACACACCTCCACATATGTATAACACACTGCAAAATATTTTTTGTGGCCCTAAATGGCGTTTTTTGGAAGACCACAACACACCCACAGTACGTAACCGCTGAATCGCACAGCTACAGAACTGCAGAAAATGCTATTCAAAAAAAAAAGTAGTTTTTTTAGTAGAGCACAGTAGAAGACAAATATATAGAAATTGTTTATTTCACACACCTCCACATATGTATAACACACTGCAAAATACTTTTTTTTGGCCCTAAATGGCGTTTTTTGGAAGACCACAACACACCCACAGTATGTAACCGCAGAATCGCAGAGCTACAGAACTGCAGAAAATGCTATTCAAAAAAAATGTTTTTTTTTAGTATAGCACAGTAGAAGACAAATATATAGAAATTGTTTATTTCACACACCTCCACATATGTATAACACACTGCAAAATATTTTTGTGGCCCTAAATGGCGTTTTTTGGAAGACCACAACACACCCACAGTACGTAACCGCTGAATCGCAGAGCTACAGAACTGCAGAAAATGCTATTCAAAAATTTTTTTGTTTTTTAGTATAGCACAGTAGAAGACAAATATATAGAAATTGTTTATTTCACACACCTCCACATATGTATAACACACTGCAAAAAAAAATTTTGTGGCCCTAAATGGAGTTTTTTGGAAGACCACAACACACCCACAGTACGTAACCGCTGAATCGCACAGCTACAGAACTGCAGAAAATGCTATTCCAAAAAAATGTTGTTTTTTTAGTATAGCACAGTAGAAGACAAATATATAAAAATTGTTTATTTCACACACCTCCACATATGTATAACACAATGCAAAATATTTTTTGTGGCCCTAAATGGCGTTTTTTGGAAGACCACAACACACCCACAGTACGTAACCGCTGAATTGTAGAGCTGCAGAACTGCAGAAAATGCTATTAAAAAAAAAAAGTTGTTTTTTTAGTAGAGCACAGTAGAAGACAAATATATAGAAATTGTTTATTTCACACACCTCCACATATGTATAACACACTGCAAAATATTTTTTTGGCCCTAAATGGCGTTTTTTGGAAGACCACAACACACCCACAGTACATAACCGCTGAATCGCAGAGCTACAGAACTGCAGAAAATGCTATTCAAAAAAAATGTTTTTATTTTAGTATAGCACAATAGAAGACAAATATATATAAATTGTTTATTTCACACACCTCCACATATGTATAACACACTGCAAAATATTTTTTGTGGCCCTAAATGGTGTTTTTTGGAAGACCACAACACACCCACAGTACGTAACCGCTGAATCGCACAGCTACAGAACTGCAGAAAATGCTATTCAAAAAAAAAGTTGTTTTTTTAGTAGAGCACAGTAGAAGACAAATATATAGAAATTGTTTATTTCACACACCTCCACATATGTATAACACAATGCAAAATATTTTTTGTGGCCCTAAATGGCGTTTTTTGGAAGACCACAACACACCCACAGTACGTAACCGCTGAATTGTAGAGCTGCAGAACTGCAGAAAATGCTATTAAAAAAAAAAGTTGTTTTTTTAGTAGAGCACAGTAGAAGACAAATATATAGAAATTGTTTATTTCACACACCTCCACATATGTATAACACACTGCAAAATATTTTTTTGGCCCTAAATGGCGTTTTTTGGAAGACCACAACACACCCACAGTACGTAACCGCTGAATCGCAGAGCTACAGAACTGCAGAAAATGCTATTCAAAAAAAATGTTTTTATTTTAGTATAGCACAATAGAAGACAAATATATAGAAATTGTTTATTTCACACACCTCCACATATGTATAACACACTGCAAAATATTTTTTGTGGCCCTAAATGGCGTTTTTTGGAAGACCACAACACACCCACAGTACGTAACCGCTGAATCGCACAGCTACAGAACTGCAGAAAATGCTATTCAAAAAAAAAAGTAGTTTTTTTAGTAGAGCACAGTAGAAGACAAATATATAGAAATTGTTTATTTCACACACCTCCACATATGTATAACACACTGCAAAATACTTTTTTTTGGCCCTAAATGGCGTTTTTTGGAAGACCACAACACACCCACAGTATGTAACCGCTGAATCGCAGAGCTACAGAACTGCAGAAAATGCTATTAAAAAAAAAATGGTTTTTTTTTTTAGTATAGCACAGTAGAAAACAAATATATAGAAATTGTTTATTTCACACACCTCCACATATGTATAACACACTGCAAAATATTTTTTGTGGCCCTAAATGGCGTTTTTTGGAAGACCACAACACACCCACAGTACGTAACCGCTGAATCGCACAGCTACAGAACTGCAGAAAATGCTATTCCAAAAAAATGTTTTTTTTTTAGTATAGCACAGTAGAAGACAAATATATAGAAATTGTTTATTTCACACACCTCCACATATGTATAACACACTGCAAAATATTTTTTTGTGGCCTAAATGGCGTTTTTTGGAAGACCACAACACACCCACAGTACGTAACCGCTGAATCGCACAGCTACAGAACTGCAGAAAATGCTATTCAAAAAAAAAAGTTGTTTTTTTAGTAGAGCACAGTAGAAGACAAATATATAGAAATTGTTTATTTCACACACCTCCACATATGTATAACACACTGCAAAATATTTTTTTGGCCCTAAATGGCGTTTTTTGGAAGACCACAACACACCCACAGTACGTAACCGCTGAATCGCAGAGCTACAGAACTGCAGAAAATGCTTTTAAAAAAAAAAGTTGTTTTTTTAGTAGAGCACAGTAGAAGACAAATATATAGAAATTGTTTATTTCACACACCTCCACATATGTATAACACACTGCAAAATATTTTTTTGGCCCTAAATGGCGTTTTTGGAAGACCACAACACACCCACAGTATGTAACCGCTGAATCGCAGAGCTACAGAACTGCAGAAAATGCTATTAAAAAAAAATGTTTTTTTTTTAGTATAGCACAGTAGAAGACAAATATATAGAAATTGTTTATTTCACACACCTCCACATATGTATAACACACTGCAAAATATTTTTTGTGGCCCTAAATGGCGTTTTTTGGAAGACCACAACACACCCACAGTACGTAACCGCTGAATCGCACAGCTACAGAACTGCAGAAAATGCTATTCCAAAAAAATGTTGTTTTTTTAGTATAGCACAGTAGAAGACAAATATATAGAAATTGTTTATTTCACACACCTCCACATATGTATAACACACTGCAAAATATTTTTTGTGGCCCTAAATGGCGTTTTTTGGAAGACCACAACACACCCACAGTATGTAACCGCTGAATCGCAGAGCTACAGAACTGCAGAAAATGCTATTCAAAAAAAATGTTTTTTTTTTAGTATAGCACAGTAGAAGACAAATATATAGAAATTGTTTATTTCACACACCTCCACATATGTATAACACACTGCAAAATATTTTTGTGGCCCTAAATGGCGTTTTTTGGAAGACCACAACACACCCACAGTACGTAACCGCTGAATCGCAGAGCTACAGAACTGCAGAAAATGCTATTCAAAAATTTTTTTGTTTTTTAGTATAGCACAGTAGAAGACAAATATATAGAAATTGTTTATTTCACACACCTCCACATATGTATAACACACTGCAAAAAAAAATTTTGTGGCCCTAAATGGAGTCTTTTGGAAGACCACAACACACCCACAGTACGTAACCGCTGAATCGCAGAGCTACAGAACTGCAGAAAATGCTATTCAAAAATTTTTTTGTTTTTTAGTATAGCACAGTAGAAGACAAATATATAAAAATTGTTTATTTCACACACCTCCACATATGTATAACACAATGCAAAATATTTTTTGTGGCCCTAAATGGCGTTTTTTGGAAGACCACAACACACCCACAGTACGTAACCGCTGAATTGTAGAGCTGCAGAACTGCAGAAAATGCTATTAAAAAAAAAAGTTGTTTTTTTAGTAGAGCACAGTAGAAGACAAATATATAGAAATTGTTTATTTCACACACCTCCACATATGTATAACACACTGCAAAATATTTTTTTGGCCCTAAATGGCGTTTTTTGGAAGACCACAACACACCCACAGTACGTAACCGCTGAATCGCAGAGCTACAGAACTGCAGAAAATGCTATTCATAAAAAATGTTTTTATTTTAGTATAGCACAATAGAAGACAAATATATAGAAATTGTTTATTTCACACACCTCCACATATGTATAACACACTGCAAAATATTTTTTGTGGCCCTAAATGGCGTTTTTTGGAAGACCACAACACACCCACAGTACGTAACCGCTGAATCGCACAGCTACAGAACTGCAGAAAATGCTATTCAAAAAAAAAAGTAGTTTTTTTAGTAGAGCACAGTAGAAGACAAATATATAGAAATTGTTTATTTCACACACCTCCACATATGTATAACACACTGCAAAATACTTTTTTTTGGCCCTAAATGGCGTTTTTTGGAAGACCACAACACACCCACAGTATGTAACCGCTGAATCGCAGAGCTACAGAACTGCAGAAAATGCTATTAAAAAAAAAATGGTTTTTTTTTTTAGTATAGCACAGTAGAAAACAAATATATAGAAATTGTTTATTTCACACACCTCCACATATGTATAACACACTGCAAAATATTTTTTGTGGCCCTAAATGGCGTTTTTTGGAAGACCACAACACACCCACAGTACGTAACCGCTGAATCGCACAGCTACAGAACTGCAGAAAATGCTATTCCAAAAAAAATGTTTTTTTTTAGTATAGCACAGTAGAAGACAAATATATAGAAATTGTTTATTTCACACACCTCCACATATGTATAACACACTGCAAAATATTTTTTGTGGCCCTAAATGGCGTTTTTTGGAAGACCACAACACACCCACAGTACATAACCGCTTAATCGCACAGCTACAGAACTGCAGAAAATGCTATTCAAATTTTTTTTTGTTTTTTAGTATAGCACAGTAGAAGACAAATATATAGAAATTGTTTATTTCACACACCTCCACATATGTATAACACACTGCAAAAAATTTTTTTGTGGCCCTAAATGGAGTTTTTTGGAAGACCACAACACACCCACAGTACGTAACCGCTGAATCGCACAGCTACAGAACTGCAGAAAATGCTATTCCAAAAAAATGTTGTTTTTTTAGTATAGCACAGTAGAAGACAAATATATAAAAATTGTTTATTTCACACACCTCCACATATGTATAACACACTGCAAAATATTTTTGTGGCCCTAAATGGTGTTTTTTGAAGACCACAACACACCCACAGTACGTAACCGCTGAATTGCAGAGCTACAGAACTGCAGAAAATGCTATTAAAAAAAAAAGTTGTTTTTTTAGTAGAGCACAGTAGAAGACAAATATATAGAAATTGTTTATTTCACACACCTCCACATATGTATAACACACTGCAAAATATTTTTTGTGGCCCTAAATGGCGTTTTTTGGAAGACCACAACACACCCACAGTACGTAACCGCTGAATCGCAGAGCTACAGAACTGCAGAAAATGCTATTCAAAAAAAATGTTGTTTTTTTAGTATAGCACAGTAGAAGACAAATATATAGAAATTGTTTATTTCACACACCTCCACATATGTATAACACGCTGCAAAATATTTTTTGTGGCCCTAAATGGCGTTTTTTGGAAGACCACAACACACCCACAGTACGTAACCGCTGAATCGCAGAGCTACAGAACTGCAGAAAATGCTATTAAAAAAAAATGTTGTTTTTTTAGTATAGCACAGTAGAAGACAAATATATAGAAATGGTTTATTTCACACACCTCCACATATGTATAACACACTGCAAAATATTTTTTGTGGCCCTAAATGGCGTTTTTTGGAAGACCACAACACACCCACAGTACGTAACCGCTGAATTGTAGAGCTGCAGAACTGCAGAAAATGCTATTAAAAAAAAAAGTTGTTTTTTTAGTAGAGCACAGTAGAAGACAAATATATAGAAATTGTTTATTTCACACACCTCCACATATGTATAACACACTGCAAAATATTTTTTTGGCCCTAAATGGCATTTTTTGGAAGACCACAACACACCCACAGTACGTAACCGCTGAATCGCAGAGCTACAGAACTGCAGAAAATGCTATTCAAAAAAAAAGTTTTTATTTTAGTATAGCACAGTAGAAGACAAATATATAGAAATTGTTTATTTCACACACCTCCACATATGTATAACACACTGCAAAATATTTTTTGTGGCCCTAAATGGCGTTTTTTGGAAGACCACAACACACCCACAGTACGTAACCGCTGAATCGCACAGCTACAGAACTGCAGAAAATGCTATTCAAAAAAAATTTAGTTTTTTTAGTATAGCACAGTAGAAGACAAATATATAGAAATTGTTTATTTCACACACCTCCACATATGTATAACACACTGCAAAATACTTTTTTTGGCCCTAAATGGCGTTTTTTGGAAGACCACAAAACACCCACAGTATGTAACCACTGAATCGCAGAGCTACAGAACTGCAGAAAATGCTATTAAAAAAAAAATGTTTTTTTTTTTAGTATAGCACAGTAGAAGACAAATATATAGAAATTGTTTATTTCACACACCTCCACATATGTATAACACACTGCAAAATATTTTTTGTGGCCCTAAATGGCGTTTTTTGGAAGACCACAACACACCCACAGTACGTAACCGCTGAATCGCACAGCTACAGAACTGCAGAAAATGCTATTCCAAAAAAATGTTGTTTTTTTAGTATAGCACAGTAGAAGACAAATATATAGAAATTGTTTATTTCACACACCTCCACATATGTATAACACACTGCAAAATATTTTTTGTGGCCCTAAATGGCGTTTTTTGGAAGACCACAACACACCCACAGCACGTAACCACTGAATCGCAGAGCTACAGAACTGCAGAAAATGCTATTCAAAAAAAATTTAGTTTTTTTAGTATAGCACAGTAGAAGACAAATATATAGAAATTGTTTATTTCACACACCTCCACATATGTATAACACAATGCAAAATATTTTTGTGGCCCTAAATGGCGTTTTTTGGAAGACCACAACACACCCACAGTACGTAACCGCTGAATCGCACAGCTACAGAACTGCAGAAAATGTTATTCAAAAAAAATGTTGTTTTTTTAGTATAGCACAGTAGAAGACAAATATATAGCAATTGTTTATTTCACACACCTCCGCATATGTATAATACACTGAAAAATATTTTTTGTGGCCCTAAATGGTGTTTTTTGGAAGACCACAACACACCCACAGTACGTAACCGCTGAATCGCAGAGCTACAGAACTGCAGAAAATGCTATTCAAATTTCTTTTTGTTTTTTTAGTATAGCACAGTAGAAGACAAATATATAGAAATTGTTTATTTCACACACCTCCACATATGTATAACACACTGCAAAATATTTTTTGTGGCCCTAAATGGCATTTTTTGGAAGACCACAACACACCCACAGTACGTAACCGCTGAATTGCAGAGCTACAGAACTGCAGAAAATGCTATTAAAAAAAAAGTAGTTTTTTTAGTAGAGCACAGTAGAAGACAAATATATAGAAATTGTTTATTTCACACACCTCCACATATGTATAACACACTGCAAAATATTTTTTTGGCCCTAAATGGCGTTTTTTGGAAGACCACAACACACCCACAGTACGTAACCGCTGAATCGCAGAGCTACAGAACTGCAGAAAATGCAATTCCCAAAAAATGTTTTTTTTTAGTATAGCACAGTAGAAGACAAATATATAGAAATTGTTTATTTCACACACCTCCACATATGTATAACACACTGCAAAATATTTTTTGTGGCCCTAAATGGCGTTTTTTGGAAGAACACAACACACCCACAGCACGTAACCACTGAATCGCAGAGCTACAGAACTGCAGAAAATGCTATTCAAAAAAAATGTTGTTTTTTTAGTATAGCACAGTAGAAGACAAATATATAGAAATTGTTTATTTCACACACCTCCACATATGTATAACACACTGCTAAATATTTTTTGTGGCCCTAAATGGCGTTTTTTGGAAGACCACAACACACCCACAGCACGTAACCACTGAATCGCAGAGCTACAGAACTGCAGAAAATGCTATTCAAAAAAAATGTTGTTTTTTTAGTATAGCACAGTAGAAGACAAATATATAGAAATTGTTTATTTCACACACCTCCACATATGTATAACACACTGCAAAATATTTTTTGTGGCCCTAAATGGCGTTTTTTGGAAGACCACAACACACCCACAGTACGTAACCGCTGAATCGCAGAGCTACAGAACTGCAGAAAATGCTATTCAAAAAAAAAGTTGTTTTTTTAGTATAGCACAGTAGAAGACAAATATATAGAAATTGTTTATTTCACACACCTCCACATATGTATAACACACTGCAAAATATTTTTTGTGGCCCTAAATGGCGTTTTTTGGAAGACCACAACACACCCACAGTATGTAACCGCTGAATTGTAGAGCTGCAGAACTGCAGAAAATGCTATTAAAAAAAAGTTGTTTTTTTAGTAGAGCACAGTAGAAGACAAATATATAGAAATTGTTTATTTCACACACCTCCACATATGTATAACACACTGCAAAATATTTTTTTGGCCCTAAATGGCGTTTTTTGGAAGACCACAACACACCCACAGTACGTAACCGCTGAATCGCAGAGCTACAGAACTGCAGAAAATGCTATTCAAAAAAAATGTTTTTATTTTAGTATAGCACAGTAGAAGACAAATATATAGAAATTGTTTATTTCACACACCTCCACATATGTATAACACACTGCAAAATATTTTTTGTGGCCCTAAATGGCGTTTTTTGGAAGACCACAACACACCCACAGTACGTAACCGCTGAATCGCACAGCTACAGAACTGCAGAAAATGCTATTCAAAAAAAAAGTTGTTTTTTTTAGTAGAGCACAGTAGAAGACAAATATATAGAAATTGTTTATTTCACACACCTCCACATATGTATAACACACTGCAAAATACTTTTTTTGGGCCCTAAATGGCGTTTTTTGGAAGACCACAACACACCCACAGTATGTAACAGCTGAATCGCAGAGCTACAGAACTGCAGAAAATGCTATTAAAAAAAAAATGTTTTTTTTTTAATATAGCACAGTAGAAAACAAATATATAGAAATTGTTTATTTCACACACCTCCACATAAGTATAACGTACTGCAAAATATTTTTTGTGGCCCTAAATGGCGTTTTTTGGAAGACCACAACACACCCACAGCACGTAACCGCTGAATCGCACAGCTACAGAACTGCAGAAAATGCTATTCCAAAAAAAAATGTTTTTTTTTTAGTATAGCACAGTAGAAGACAAATATATAGAAATTGTTTATTTCACACACCTCCACATATGTATAACACACTGCAAAATATTTTTTGTGGCCCTAAATGGCGTTTTTTGGAAGACCACAACACACCCACAGCACGTAACCGCTGAATCGCACAGCTACAGAACTGCAGAAAATGCTATTCCAAAAAAAATGTTTTTTTTTAGTATAGCACAGTAGAAGACAAATATATAGAAATTGTTTATTTCACACACCTCCACATATGTATAACACACTGCAAAATATTTTTTGTGGCCCTAAATGGCGTTTTTTGGAAGACCACAACACACCCACAGTACATAACCGCTTAATCGCACAGCTACAGAACTGCAGAAAATGCTATTCAAAAAAAATTTAGTTTTTTTAGTATAGCACAGTAGAAGACAAATATATAGAAATTGTTTATTTCACACACCTCCACATATGTATAACACAATGCAAAATATTTTTGTGGCCCTAAATGGCGTTTTTTGGAAGACCACAACACACCCACAGTACGTAACCGCTGAATCGCACAGCTACAGAACTGCAGAAAATGTTATTCAAAAAAAATGTTGTTTTTTTAGTATAGCACAGTAGAAGACAAATATATAGCAATTGTTTATTTCACACACCTCCGCATATGTATAATACACTGAAAAATATTTTTTGTGGCCCTAAATGGTGTTTTTTGGAAGACCACAACACACCCACAGTACGTAACCGCTGAATCGCAGAGCTACAGAACTGCAGAAAATGCTATTCAAATTTCTTTTTGTTTTTTTAGTATAGCACAGTAGAAGACAAATATATAGAAATTGTTTATTTCACACACCTCCACATATGTATAACACACTGCAAAATATTTTTTGTGGCCCTAAATGGCATTTTTTGGAAGACCACAACACACCCACAGTACGTAACCGCTGAATTGCAGAGCTACAGAACTGCAGAAAATGCTATTAAAAAAAAAGTAGTTTTTTTAGTAGAGCACAGTAGAAGACAAATATATAGAAATTGTTTATTTCACACACCTCCACATATGTATAACACACTGCAAAATATTTTTTTGGCCCTAAATGGCGTTTTTTGGAAGACCACAACACACCCACAGTACGTAACCGCTGAATCGCACAGCTACAGAACTGCAGAAAATGCAATTCCCAAAAAATGTTTTTTTTTAGTATAGCACAGTAGAAGACAAATATATAGAAATTGTTTATTTCACACACCTCCACATATGTATAACACACTGCAAAATATTTTTTGTGGCCCTAAATGGCGTTTTTTGGAAGAACACAACACACCCACAGCACGTAACCACTGAATCGCAGAGCTACAGAACTGCAGAAAATGCTATTCAAAAAAAATGTTGTTTTTTTAGTATAGCACAGTAGAAGACAAATATATAGAAATTGTTTATTTCACACACCTCCACATATGTATAACACACTGCTAAATATTTTTTGTGGCCCTAAATGGCGTTTTTTGGAAGACCACAACACACCCACAGCACGTAACCACTGAATCGCAGAGCTACAGAACTGCAGAAAATGCTATTCAAAAAAAATGTTGTTTTTTTAGTATAGCACAGTAGAAGACAAATATATAGAAATTGTTTATTTCACACACCTCCACATATGTATAACACACTGCAAAATATTTTTTGTGGCCCTAAATGGCGTTTTTTGGAAGACCACAACACACCCACAGTACGTAACCGCTGAATCGCAGAGCTACAGAACTGCAGAAAATGCTATTCAAAAAAAAAGTTGTTTTTTTAGTATAGCACAGTAGAAGACAAATATATAGAAATTGTTTATTTCACACACCTCCACATATGTATAACACACTGCAAAATATTTTTTGTGGCCCTAAATGGCGTTTTTTGGAAGACCACAACACACCCACAGTACGTAACCGCTGAATTGTAGAGCTGCAGAACTGCAGAAAATGCTATTAAAAAAAAGTTGTTTTTTTAGTAGAGCACAGTAGAAGACAAATATATAGAAATTGTTTATTTCACACACCTCCACATATGTATAACACACTGCAAAATATTTTTTTGGCCCTAAATGGCGTTTTTTGGAAGACCACAACACACCCACAGTACGTAACCGCTGAATCGCAGAGCTACAGAACTGCAGAAAATGCTATTCAAAAAAAATGTTTTTATTTTAGTATAGCACAGTAGAAGACAAATATATAGAAATTGTTTATTTCACACACCTCCACATATGTATAACACACTGCAAAATATTTTTTGTGGCCCTAAATGGCGTTTTTTGGAAGACCACAACACACCCACAGTACGTAACCGCTGAATCGCACAGCTACAGAACTGCAGAAAATGCTATTCAAAAAAAAAGTTGTTTTTTTTAGTAGAGCACAGTAGAAGACAAATATATAGAAATTGTTTATTTCACACACCTCCACATATGTATAACACACTGCAAAATACTTTTTTTGGGCCCTAAATGGCGTTTTTTGGAAGACCACAACACACCCACAGTATGTAACAGCTGAATCGCAGAGCTACAGAACTGCAGAAAATGCTATTAAAAAAAAAATGTTTTTTTTTTAATATAGCACAGTAGAAAACAAATATATAGAAATTGTTTATTTCACACACCTCCACATAAGTATAACGTACTGCAAAATATTTTTTGTGGCCCTAAATGGCGTTTTTTGGAAGACCACAACACACCCACAGCACGTAACCGCTGAATCGCACAGCTACAGAACTGCAGAAAATGCTATTCCAAAAAAAAATGTTTTTTTTTTAGTATAGCACAGTAGAAGACAAATATATAGAAATTGTTTATTTCACACACCTCCACATATGTATAACACACTGCAAAATATTTTTTGTGGCCCTAAATGGCGTTTTTTGGAAGACCACAACACACCCACAGCACGTAACCGCTGAATCGCACAGCTACAGAACTGCAGAAAATGCTATTCCAAAAAAAATGTTTTTTTTTAGTATAGCACAGTAGAAGACAAAAATATAGAAATTGTTTATTTCACACACCTCCACATATGTATAACACACTGCAAAATATTTTTTGTGGCCCTAAATGGCGTTTTTTGGAAGACCACAACACACCCACAGTACATAACCGCTTAATCGCACAGCTACAGAACTGCAGAAAATGCTATTCAAAAAAAATTTTGTTTTTTTAGTATAGCACAGTAGAAGACAAATATATAGAAATTGTTTATTTCACACACCTCCACATATGTATAACACAATGCAAAATATTTTTGTGGCCCTAAATGGCGTTTTTTGGAAGACCACAACACACCCACAGTACGTAACCGCTGAATCGCACAGCTACAGAACTGCAGAAAATGTTATTCAAAAAAAATGTTGTTTTTTTAGTATAGCACAGTAGAAGACAAATATATAGCAATTGTTTATTTCACACACCTCCGCATATGTATAATACACTGAAAAATATTTTTTGTGGCCCTAAATGGTGTTTTTTGGAAGACCACAACACACCCACAGTACGTAACCGCTGAATCGCAGAGCTACAGAACTGCAGAAAATGCTATTCAAATTTCTTTTTGTTTTTTTAGTATATAACACAGTAGAAGACAAATATATAGAAATTGTTTATTTCACACACCTCCACATATGTATAACACACTGCAAAATATTTTTTGTGGCCCTAAATGGCATTTTTTGGAAGACCACAACACACCCACAGTACGTAACCGCTGAATTGCAGAGCTACAGAACTGCAGAAAATGCTATTAAAAAAAAAGTAGTTTTTTTAGTAGAGCACAGTAGAAGACAAATATATAGAAATTGTTTATTTCACACACCTCCACATATGTATAACACACTGCAAAATATTTTTTTGGCCCTAAATGGCGTTTTTTGGAAGACCACAACACACCCACAGTACGTAACCGCTGAATCGCAGAGCTACAGAACTGCAGAAAATGCAATTCCCAAAAAATGTTTTTTTTTAGTATAGCACAGTAGAAGACAAATATATAGAAATTGTTTATTTCACACACCTCCACATATGTATAACACACTGCAAAATATTTTTTGTGGCCCTAAATGGCGTTTTTTGGAAGACCACAACACACCCACAGTACGTAACCGCTGAATCGCACAGCTACAGAACTGCAGAAAATGCTATTCCAAAAAAATGTTGTTTTTCTAGTATAGCACAGTAGAAGACAAATATATAGAAATTGTTTATTTCACACACCTCCACATATGTATAACACACTGCAAAATATTTTTTGTGGCCCTAAATGGCGTTTTTTGGAAGACCACAACACACCCACAGCACGTAACCACTGAATCGCAGAGCTACAGAACTGCAGAAAATGCTATTCAAAAAAAATTTAGTTTTTTTAGTATAGCACAGTAGAAGACAAATATATAGAAATTGTTTATTTCACACACCTCCACATATGTATAACACACTGCTAAATATTTTTTGTGGCCCTAAATGGCCTTTTTTGGAAGACCACAACACACCCACAGCACGTAACCACTGAATCGCAGAGCTACAGAACTGCAGAAAATGCTATTCAAAAAAAATGTTGTTTTTTTAGTATAGCACAGTAGAAGACAAATATATAGAAATTGTTTATTTCACACACCTCCACATATGTATAACACACTGCAAAATATTTTTTGTGGCCCTAAATGGCGTTTTTTGGAAGACCACAACACACCCACAGTACGTAACCGCTGAATCGCAGAGCTACAGAACTGCAGAAAATGCTATTCAAAAAAAAAGTTGTTTTTTTAGTATAGCACAGTAGAAGACAAATATATAGAAATTGTTTATTTCACACACCTCCACATATGTATAACACACTGCAAAATATTTTTTGTGGCCCTAAATGGCGTTTTTTGGAAGAGCACAACACACCCACAGTACGTAACCGCTGAATTGTAGAGCTGCAGAACTGCAGAAAATGCTATTAAAAAAAAGTTGTTTTTTTAGTAGAGCACAGTAGAAGACAAATATATAGAAATTGTTTATTTCACACACCTCCACATATGTATAACACACTGCAAAATATTTTTTTGGCCCTAAATGGCGTTTTTTGCAAGACCACAACACACCCACAGTACGTAACCGCTGAATCGCAGAGCTACAGAACTGCAGAAAATGCTATTCAAAAAAAATGTTTTTATTTTAGTATAGCACAGTAGAAGACAAATATATAGAAATTGTTTATTTCACACACCTCCACATATGTATAACACACTGCAAAATATTTTTTGTGGCCCTAAATGGCGTTTTTTGGAAGACCACAACACACCCACAGTACGTAACCGCTGAATCGCACAGCTACAGAACTGCAGAAAATGCTATTCAAAAAAAAAGTTGTTTTTTTAGTAGAGCACAGTAGAAGACAAATATATAGAAATTGTTTATTTCACACACCTCCACATATGTATAACACACTGCAAAATACTTTTTTTGGGCCCTAAATGGCGTTTTTTGGAAGACCACAACACACCCACAGTATGTAACAGCTGAATCGCAGAGCTACAGAACTGCAGAAAATGCTATTAAAAAAAAATGTTTTTTTTTTTAATATAGCACAGTAGAAAACAAATATATAGAAATTGTTTATTTCACACACCTCCACATAAGTATAACGTACTGCAAAATATTTTTTGTGGCCCTAAATGGCGTTTTTTGGAAGACCACAACACACCCACAGCACGTAACCGCTGAATCGCACAGCTACAGAACTGCAGAAAATGCTATTCCAAAAAAAAATGTTTTTTTTTTAGTATAGCACAGTAGAAGACAAATATATAGAAATTGTTTATTTCACACACCTCCACATATGTATAACACACTGCAAAATATTTTTTGTGGCCCTAAATGGCGTTTTTTGGAAGACCACAACACACCCACAGCACGTAACCGCTGAATCGCACAGCTACAGAACTGCAGAAAATGCTATTCCAAAAAAAATGTTTTTTTTTAGTATAGCACAGTAGAAGACAAATATATAGAAATTGTTTATTTCACACACCTCCACATATGTATAACACACTGCAAAATATTTTTTGTGGCCCTAAATGGCGTTTTTTGGAAGACCACAACACACCCACAGTACATAACCGCTTAATCGCACAGCTACAGAACTGCAGAAAATGCTATTCCAAAAAAATGTTGTTTTTTTAGTATAGCACAGTAGAAGACAAATATATAGAAATTGTTTATTTCACACACCTCCACATATGTATAACACACTGCAAAATATTTTTTTGTGGCCCTAAATGGCGTTTTTTGGAAGACCACAACACACCCACAGTACGTAACCGCTGAATCGCACAGCTACAGAACTGCAGAAAATGCTTTTCAAAAAAAAAGTTGTTTTTTTAGTAGAGCACAGTAGAAGACAAATATATAGAAATTGTTTATTTCACACACCTCCACATATGTATAACACACTGCAAAATATTTTTTTGGCCCTAAATGGCGTTTTTGGAAGACCACAACACACCCACAGTATGTAACCGCTGAATCGCAGAGCTACAGAACTGCAGAAAATGCTATTAAAAAAAAATGTTTTTTTTTTTAGTATAGCACAGTAGAAGACAAATATATAGAAATTGTTTATTTCACACACCTCCACATATGTATAACACACTGCAAAATATTTTTTGTGGCCCTAAATGGCGTTTTTTGGAAGACCACAACACACCCACAGTACGTAACCGCTGAATCGCACAGCTACAGAACTGCAGAAAATGCTATTCCAAAAAAATGTTGTTTCTTTAGTATAGCACAGTAGAAGACAAATATATAGAAATTGTTTATTTCACACACCTCCACATATGTATAACACACTGCAAAATATTTTTTGTGGCCCTAAATGGCGTTTTTTGGAAGACCACAACACACCCACAGTATGTAACCGCTGAATCGCAGAGCTACAGAACTGCAGAAAATGCTATTCAAAAAAAATGTTTTTTTTTTAGTATAGCACAGTAGAAGACAAATATATAGAAATTGTTTATTTCACACACCTCCACATATGTATAACACACTGCAAAATATTTTTGTGGCCCTAAATGGCGTTTTTTGGAAGACCACAACACACCCACAGTACGTAACCGCTGAATCGCAGAGCTACAGAACTGCAGAAAATGCTATTCAAAAATTTTTTTGTTTTTTAGTATAGCACAGTAGAAGACAAATATATAGAAATTGTTTATTTCACACACCTCCACATATGTATAACACACTGCAAAAAAAATTTTGTGGCCCTAAATGGAGTTTTTTGGAAGGCCACAACACACCCACAGTACGTAACCGCTGAATCGCACAGCTACAGAACTGCAGAAAATGCTATTCCAAAAAAATGTTGTTTTTTTAGTATAGCACAGTAGAAGACAAATATATAAAAATTGTTTATTTCACACACCTCCACATATGTATAACACAATGCAAAATATTTTTTGTGGCCCTAAATGGCGTTTTTTGGAAGACCACAACACACCCACAGTACGTAACCGCTGAATTGTAGAGCTGCAGAACTGCAGAAAATGCTATTAAAAAAAAAAAGTTGTTTTTTTAGTAGAGCACAGTAGAAGACAAATATATAGAAATTGTTTATTTCACACACCTCCACATATGTATAACACACTGCAAAATATTTTTTTGGCCCTAAATGGCGTTTTTTGGAAGACCACAACACACCCACAGTACATAACCGCTGGATCGCAGAGCTACAGAACTGCAGAAAATGCTATTCAAAAAAAATGTTTTTATTTTAGTATAGCACAATAGAAGACAAATATATATAAATTGTTTATTTCACACACCTCCACATATGTATAACACACTGCAAAATATTTTTTGTGGCCCTAAATGGCGTTTTTTGGAAGACCACAACACACCCACAGTACGTAACCGCTGAATCGCACAGCTACAGAACTGCAGAAAATGCTATTCAAAAAAAAAAGTTGTTTTTTTAGTAGAGCACAGTAGAAGACAAATATATAGAAATTGTTTATTTCACACACCTCCACATATGTATAACACAATGCAAAATAATTTTTGTGGCCCTAAATGGCGTTTTTTGGAAGACCACAACACACCCACAGTACGTAACCGCTGAATTGTAGAGCTGCAGAACTGCAGAAAATGCTATTAAAAAAAAAAGTTGTTTTTTTAGTAGAGCACAGTAGAAGACAAATATATAGAAATTGTTTATTTCACACACCTCCACATATGTATAACACACTGCAAAATATTTTTTTGGCCCTAAATGCCGTTTTTTGGAAGACCACAACACACCCACAGTACGTAACCGCTGAATCGCAGAGCTACAGAACTGCAGAAAATGCTATTCAAAAAAAATGTTTTTATTTTAGTATAGCACAATAGAAGACAAATATATAGAAATTGTTTATTTCACACACCTCCACATATGTATAACACACTGCAAAATATTTTTTGTGGCCCTAAATGGTGTTTTTTGGAAGACCACAACACACCCACAGTACGTAACCGCTGAATCGCACAGCTACAGAACTGCAGAAAATGCTATTAAAAAAAAAAAGTAGTTTTTTTAGTAGAGCACAGTAGAAGACAAATATATAGAAATTGTTTATTTCACACACCTCCACATATGTATAACACACTGCAAAATACTTTTTTTTGGCCCTAAATGGCGTTTTTTGGAAGACCACAACACACCCACAGTATGTAACCGCTGAATCGCAGAGCTACAGAACTGCAGAAAATGCTATTAAAAAAAAAATGGTTTTTTTTTTCAGTATAGCACAGTAGAAAACAAATATATAGAAATTGTTTATTTCACACACCTCCACATATGTATAACACACTGCAAAATATTTTTTGTGGCCCTAAATGGCGTTTTTTGGAAGACCACAACACACCCACAGTACGTAACCGCTGAATCGCACAGCTACAGAACTGCAGAAAATGCTATTCCAAAAAAAATGGTTTTTTTTTAGTATAGCACAGTAGAAGACAAATATATAGAAATTGTTTATTTCACACACCTCCACATATGTATAACACACTGCAAAATATTTTTTGTGGCCCTAAATGGCGTTTTTTGGAAGACCACAACACACCCACAGTACATAACCGCTTAATCGCACAGCTACAGAACTGCAGAAAATGCTTTTCAAATTTTTTTTTGTTTTTTAGTATAGCACAGTAGAAGACAAATATATAGAAATTGTTTATTTCACACACCTCCACATATGTATAACACACTGCAAAAAAATTTTTTGTGGCCCTAAATGGAGTTTTTTGGAAGACCACAACACACCCACAGTACGTAACCGCTGAATCGCACAGCTACAGAACTGCAGAAAATGCTATTCCAAAAAAATGTTGTTTTTTTAGTATAGCACAGTAGAAGACAAATATATAAAAATTGTTTATTTCACACACCTCCACATATGTATAACACACTGCAAAATATTTTTGTGGCCCTAAATGGTGTTTTTTGAAGACCACAACACACCCACAGTACGTAACCGCTGAATTGCAGAGCTACAGAACTGCAGAAAATGCTATTAAAAAAAAAGTTGTTTTTTTAGTAGAGCACAGTAGAAGACAAATATATAGAAATTGTTTATTTCACACACCTCCACATATGTATAACACAGTGCAAAATATTTTTGTGGCCCTAAATGGTGTTTTTTGGAAGACCACAACACACCCACAGTACGTAACCGCTGAATCGCACAGCTACAGAACTGCAGAAAATGCTATTAAAAAAAAAAGTTGTTTTTTTAGTATAGCACAGTAGAAGACAAATATATAAAAATTGTTTATTTCACACACCTCCACATATGTATAACACACTGCAAAATATTTTTGTGGCCCTAAATGGTGTTTTTTGAAGACCACAACACACCCACAGTACGTAACCGCTGAATTGCAGAGCTACAGAACTGCAGAAAATGCTATTAAAAAAAAAGTTGTTTTTTTAGTAGAGCACAGTAGAAGACAAATATATAGAAATTGTTTATTTCACACACCTCCACATATGTATAACACACTGCAAAATATTTTTTTGGCCCTAAATGGCGTTTTTTGGAAGACCACAACACACCCACAGCACGTAACCGCTGAATCGCAGAGCTACAGAACTGCAGAAAATGCTATTAAAAAAAAATGTTTTTTTTAGTATAGCACAGTAGAAGACAAATATATAGAAATTGTTTATTTCACACACCTCCACATATGTATAACACACTGCAAAATATTTTTGTGGCCCTAAATGGCGTTTTTTGGAAGACCACAACACACCCACAGCACGTAACCACTGAATCGCTGAGCTACAGAACTGCAGAAAATGCTATTAAAAAAAATGTTTTTTTTTTAGTATAGCACAGTAGAAGACAAATATATAGAAATTGTTTATTTCACACACCTCCACATATGTATAACACACTGCAAAAGATTTTTTTGGCCCTAAATGGCGTTTTTTGGAAGACCACAACACACCCACAGTACGTAACCGCTGAATCGCAGAGCTACAGAACTGCAGAAAATGCTATTCAAAAAAAATGTTGTTTTTTTAGTATAGCACAGTAGAAGACAAATATATAGAAATTGTTTATTTCACACACCTCCACATATGTATAACACACTGCAAAATATTTTTTGTGGCCCTAAATGGCGTTTTTTGGAAGACCACAACACACCCACAGCACGTAACCACTGAATCGCAGAGCTACAGAACTGCAGAAAATGCTATTCAAAAAAAAAATTAGTTTTTTTAGTATAGCACAGTAGAAGACAAATATATAAAAATTGTTTATTTCACACACCTCCACATATGTATAACACACTGCAAAATATTTTTGTGGCCCTAAATGGTGTTTTTTGGAAGACCACAACACACCCACAGTACGTAACCGCTGAATTGCAGAGCTACAGAACTGCAGAAAATGGTATTAAAAAAAAAGTTGTTTTTTTAGTAGAGCACAGTAGAAGACAAATATATAGAAATTGTTTATTTCACACACCTCCACATATGTATAACACACTGCAAAATATTTTTTTGGCCCTAAATGGCGTTTTTTGGAAGACCACAACACACCCACAGTACGTAACCGCTGAATCGCAGAGCTACAGAACTGCAGAAAATGCTATTAAAAAAAAAATGTTTTTTTTTTAGTATAGCACAGTAGAAGACAAATATATAGAATTTTTTTATTTCACACACCTCCACATATGTATAACACACTGCAAAATATTTTTGTGGCCCTAAATGGCGTTTTTTGGAAGACCACAACACACCCACAGCACGTAACCACTGAATCGCAGAGCTACAGAACTGCAGAAAATGCTATTAAAAAAAAATGTTGTTTTTTTAGTATAGCACAGTAGAAGACAAATATATAGAAATTGTTTATTTCACACACCTCCACATATGTATAACACAGTGCAAAATATTTTTTGTGGCCCTAAATGGCGTTTTTTGGAAGACCACAACACACCCACAGTACGTAACCGCTGAATCGCACAGGTACAGAACTGCAGAAAATGCTATTCAAAAAAAATGTTTTTTTTTTAGTATAGCACAGTAGAAGACAAATATATAGAAATTGTTTATTTCACACACCTCCACATATGTATAACACACTGCAAAATATTTTTTTGGCCCTAAATGGCGTTTTTTGGAAGACCACAACACACCCACAGTACGTAACCGCTGAATCGCAGAGCTACAGAACTGCAGAAAATGCTATTCAAAAAAAATTTTGTTTTTTTAGTATAGCACAGTAGAAGACAAATATATAGAAATTGTTTATTTCACACACCTCCACATATGTATAACACACTGCAAAATATTTTTTGTGGCCCTAAATGGCATTTTTTGGAAGACCACAACACACCCACAGCACGTAACCACTGAATCGCAGAGCTACAGAACTGCAGAAAATGCTATTCAAAAAAAAATTTTGTTTTTTTAGTATAGCACAGTAGAAGACAAATATATAGAAATTGTTTATTTCACACACCTCCACATATGTATAACACACTGCAAAATATTTTTTGTGGCCCTAAATGGCGTTTTTTGGAAGACCACAACACACCCACAGCACGTAACCACTGAATCGCAGAGCTACAGAACTGCAGAAAATGCTTTTCAAAAAAAATTTTAGTTTTTTTAGTATAGCACAGTAGAAGACAAATATATAGAAATTGTTTATTTCACACACCTCCACATATGTATAACACAATGCAAAATATTTTTGTGGCCCTAAATGGCGTTTTTTGGAAGACCACAACACACCCACAGTACGTAACCGCTGAATCGCACAGGTACAGAACTGCAGAAAATGCTATTCAAAAAAAATGTTTTTTTTTTTAGTATAGCACAGTAGAAGACAAATATATAGAAATTGTTTATTTCACACACCTCCACATATGTATAACACACTGCAAAAGATTTTTTTGGCCCTAAATGGCGTTTTTTGGAAGACCACAACACACCCACAGTACGTAACCGCTGAATCGCAGAGCTACAGAACTGCAGAAAATGCTATTCAAAAAAAAATTTAGTTTTTTTAGTATAGCACAGTAGAAGACAAATATATAGAAATTGTTTATTTCACACACCTCCACATATGTATAACACAATGCAAAATATTTTTGTGGCCCTAAATGGTGTTTTTTGGAAGACCACAACACACCCACAGTATGTAACCGCTGAATCGCAGAGCTACAGAACTGCAGAAAATGCTATTCAAATTTTTTTTTGTTTTTTTAGTATAGCACAGTAGAAGACAAATATATAGAAATTGTTTATTTCACACACCTCCACATATGTATAACACACTGCAAAATATTTTTTGTGGCCCTAAATGGCGTTTTTTGGAAGACCACAACACACCCACAGTACGTAACCGCTGAATTGCAGAGCTACAGAACTGCAGAAAATGCTATTAAAAAAAAGTAGTTTTTTTAGTAGAGCACAGTAGAAGACAAATATATAGAAATTGTTTATTTCACACACCTCCACATATGTATAACACACTGCAAAATATTTTTTTGGCCCTAAATGGCGTTTTTTGGAAGACCACAACACACCCACAGTACGTAACCGCTGAATCGCAGAGCTACAGAACTGTAGAAAATGCTATTCCAAAAAAATGTTTTTTTTTAGTATAGCACAGTAGAAGACAAATATATAGAAATTGTTTATTTCACACACCTCCACATATGTATAACACACTGCAAAATATTTTTGTGGCCCTAAATGGCGTTTTTTGGAAGACCACAACACACCCACAGCACGTAACCACTGAATCGCAGAGCTACAGAACTGCAGAAAATGCTATTAAAAAAAATGTTGTTTTTTTAGTATAGCACAGTAGAAGACAAATATATAGAAATTGTTTATTTCACACACCTCCACATATGTATAACACAGTGCAAAATATTTTTTGTGGCCCTAAATGGCGTTTTTTGGAAGACCACAACACACCCACAGTACGTAACCGCTGAATCGCACAGCTACAGAACTGCAGAAAATGTTATTCAAAAAAAATGTTTTTTTTTTTAGTATAGCACAGTAGAAGACAAATATATATAAATTGTTTATTTCACACACCTCCACATATGTATAACACACTGCAAAAGATTTTTTTGGCCCTAAATGGCGTTTTTTGGAAGACCACAACACACCCACAGTACGTAACCGCTGAATCGCAGAGCTACAGAACTGCAGAAAATGCTATTCAAAAAAAATGTTGTTTTTTTAGTATAGCACAGTAGAAGACAAATATATAGAAATTGTTTATTTCACACACCTCCACATATGTATAACACACTGCAAAATATTTTTTGTGGCCCTAAATGGCGTTTTTTGGAAGACCACAACACACCCACAGTACGTAACCGCTGAATTGCAGAGCTACAGAACTGCAGAAAATGCTATTAAAAAAAAGTAGTTTTTTTAGTAGAGCACAGTAGAAGACAAATATATAGAAATTGTTTATTTCACACACCTCCACATATGTATAACACACTGCAAAATATTTTTTTGGCCCTAAATGGCGTTTTTTGGAAGACCACAACACACCCACAGTACGTAACCGCTGAATCGCAGAGCTACAGAACTGTAGAAAATGCTATTCCAAAAAAATGTTTTTTTTTAGTATAGCACAGTAGAAGACAAATATATAGAAATTGTTTATTTCACACACCTCCACATATGTATAACACACTGCAAAATATTTTTGTGGCCCTAAATGGCGTTTTTTGGAAGACCACAACACACCCACAGCACGTAACCACTGAATCGCAGAGCTACAGAACTGCAGAAAATGCTATTAAAAAAAATGTTGTTTTTTTAGTATAGCACAGTAGAAGACAAATATATAGAAATTGTTTATTTCACACACCTCCACATATGTATAACACAGTGCAAAATATTTTTTGTGGCCCTAAATGGCGTTTTTTGGAAGACCACAACACACCCACAGTACGTAACCGCTGAATCGCACAGCTACAGAACTGCAGAAAATGTTATTCAAAAAAAATGTTTTTTTTTTTAGTATAGCACAGTAGAAGACAAATATATATAAATTGTTTATTTCACACACCTCCACATATGTATAACACACTGCAAAAGATTTTTTTGGCCCTAAATGGCGTTTTTTGGAAGACCACAACACACCCACAGTACGTAACCGCTGAATCGCAGAGCTACAGAACTGCAGAAAATGCTATTCAAAAAAAATGTTGTTTTTTTAGTATAGCACAGTAGAAGACAAATATATAGAAATTGTTTATTTCACACACCTCCACATATGTATAACACACTGCAAAATATTTTTTGTGGCCCTAAATGGCGTTTTTTGGAAGACCACAACACACCCACAGTACGTAACCGCTGAATCGCACAGCTACAGAACTGCAGAAAATGTTATTCAAAAAAAATGTTGTTTTTTTAGTATAGCACAGTAGAAGACAAATATATAGAAATTGTTTATTTCACACACCTCCGCATATGTATAACACACTGCAAAATAATTTTTGTGGCCCTAAATGGTGTTTTTTGGAAGACCACAACACACCCACAGTACGTAACCGCTGAATCGCAGAGCTACAGAACTGCAGAAAATGCTATTCAAATTTTTTTTTGTTTTTTTATTATAGCACAGTAGAAGACAAATATATAGAAATTGTTTATTTCACACACCTCCACATATGTATAACACACTGCAAAATATTTTTTGTGGCCCTAAATGGCGTTTTTTGGAAGACCACAACACACCCACAGTACGTAACCGCTGAATTGCAGAGCTACAGAACTGCAGAAAATGCTATTAAAAAAAAGTAGTTTTTTTAGTAGAGCACAGTAGAAGACAAATATATAGAAATTGTTTATTTCACACACCTCCACATATGTATAACACACTGCAAAATATTTTTTTGGCCCTAAATGGCGTTTTTTGGAAGACCACAACACACCCACAGTACGTAACCGCTGAATCGCAGAGCTACAGAACTGCAGAAAATGCTATTCCAAAAAAATGTTTTTTTTTAGTATAGCACAGTAGAAGACAAATATATAGAAATTGTTTATTTCACACACCTCCACATATGTATAACACACTGCAAAATATTTTTTGTGGCCCTAAATGGCGTTTTTTGGAAGAACACAACACACCCACAGCACGTAACCACTGAATCGCAGAGCTACAGAACTGCAGAAAATGCTATTCAAAAAAAATGTTGTTTTTTTCAATATAGCACAGCAGAAGACAAATATATAGAAATTGTATATTTCACACACCTCCACATATGTATAACACACTGCAAAATATTTTTTGTGGCCCTAAATGGCGTTTTTTGGAAGACCACAACACACCCACAGTACGTAACCGCTGAATCGCAGAGCTACAGAACTGCAGAAAATGCTATTCAAAAAAAATTTTGTTTTTTTAGTATAGCACAGTAGAAGACAAATATATAGAAATTGTTTATTTCACACACCTCCACATATGTATAACACACTGCTAAATATTTTTTGTGGCCCTAAATGGCATTTTTTGGAAGACCACAACACACCCACAGCACGTAACCACTGAATCACAGAGCTACAGAACTGCAGAAAATGCTATTCAAAAAAAATGTTGTTTTTTTAGTATAGCACAGTAGAAGACAAATATATAGAAATTGTTTATTTCACACACCTCCACATATGTATAACACACTGCAAAATATTTTTTGTGGCCCTAAATGGCGTTTTTTGGAAGACCACAACACACCCACAGTACGTAACCGCTGAATCGCACAGCTACAGAACTGCAGAAAATGCTATTCAAAAAAAATGTTGTTTTTTTAGTATAGCACAGTAGAAGACAAATATATAGAAATTGTTTATTTCACACACCTCCACATATGTATAACACACTGCAAATTTTTTTTTGTGGCCCTAAATGGCGTTTTTTGGAAGACCACAACACACCCACAGTACGTAACCGCTGAATTATAGAGCTGCAGAACTGCAGAAAATGCTATTAAAAAAAAAGTTGTTTTTTTAGTAGAGCACAGTAGAAGACAAATATATAGAAATTGTTTATTTCACACACCTCCACATATGTATAACACACTGCAAAATATTTTTTTGGCCCTAAATGGCGTTTTTTGGAAGACCACAACACACCCACAGTACGTAACCGCTGAATCGCAGAGCTACAGAACTGCAGAAAATGCTATTCAAAAAAAATGTTTTTATTTTAGTATAGCACAGTAGAAGACAAATATATAGAAATTGTTTATTTCACACACCTCCACATATGTATAACACACTGCAAAATATTTTTTGTGGCCCTAAATGGTGTTTTTTGGAAGACCACAACACACCCACAGTACGTAACCGCTGAATCGCAGAGCTACAGAACTGCAGAAAATGCTATTCAAAAAAAATTTTGTTTTTTTAGTATAGCACAGTAGAAGACAAATATATAGAAATTGTTCATTTCACACACCTCCACATATGTATAACACACTGCTAAATATTTTTTGTGGCCCTAAATGGCGTTTTTTGGAAGACCACAACACACCCACAGCACGTAACCACTGAATCACAGAGCTACAGAACTGCAGAAAATGCTATTCAAAAAAAATGTTGTTTTTTTAGTATAGCACAGTAGAAGACAAATATATAGAAATTGTTTATTTCACACACCTCCACATATGTATAACACACTGCAAAATATTTTTTGTGGCCCTAAATGGCGTTTTTTGGAAGACCACAACACACCCACAGTACGTAACCGCTGAATCGCAGAGCTACAGAACTGCAGAAAATGCTATTCAAAAAAAATGTTGTTTTTTTAGTATAGCACAGTAGAAGACAAATATATAGAAATTGTTTATTTCACACACCTCCACATATGTATAACACACTGCAAATTTTTTTTTGTGGCCCTAAATGGCGTTTTTTGGAAGACCACAACACACCCACAGTACGTAACCGCTGAATTGTAGAGCTGCAGAACTGCAGAAAATGCTATTAAAAAAAAAGTTGTTTTTTTAGTAGAGCACAGTAGAAGACAAATATATAGAAATTGTTTATTTCACACACCTCCACATATGTATAACACACTGCAAAATATTTTTTTGGCCCTAAATGGCGTTTTTTGGAAGACCACAACACACCCACAGTACGTAACCGCTGAATCGCAGAGCTACAGAACTGCAGAAAATGCTATTAAAAAAAATGTTTTTATTTTAGTATAGCACAGTAGAAGACAAATATATAGAAATTGTTTATTTCACACACCTCCACATATGTATAACACACTGCAAAATATTTTTTGTGGCCCTAAATGGCGTTTTTTGGAAGACCACAACACACCCACAGTACGTAACCGCTGAATCGCACAGCTACAGAACTGCAGAAAATGCTATTCAAAATTTTTTTAGTTTTTTTAGTATAGCACAGTAGAAGACAAATATATAGAAATTGTTTATTTCACACACCTCCACATATGTATAACATACTGAAAAATATTTTTTGTGGCCCTAAATGGCGTTTTTTGGAAGACCACAACACACCCACAGTACGTAACCGCTGAATCGCAGAGCTACAGAACTGCAGAAAATGCTATTCAAAAAAAAAGTTGTTTTTTTAGTAGAGCACAGTAGAAGACAAATATATAGAAATTGTTTATTTCACACACCTCCACATATGTATAACACACTGCAAAATATTTTTTTGGCCCTAAATGGCATTTTTTGGAAGACCACAACACACCCACAGTACGTAACCGCTGAATCGCAGAGCTACAGAACTGCAGAAAATGCTTTTCAAAAAAAAAAGTTGTTTTTTTAGTAGAGCACAGTAGAAGACAAATATATAGAAATTGTTTATTTCACACACCTCCACATATGTATAACACACTGCAAAATACTTTTTTTGGCCCTAAATGGCGTTTTTTGGAAGACCACAACACACCCACAGTATGTAACCGCTGAATCGCAGAGCTACAGAACTGCAGAAAATGCTGTTAAAAAAAATGTTTTTTTTTTAGTATAGCACAGTAGAAGACAAATATATAGAAATTGTTTATTTCACACACCTCCACATATGTATAACACACTGCAAAATATTTTTTGTGGCCCTAAATGGCGTTTTTTGCAAGACCACAACACACCCACAGTACGTAACCGCTGAATCGCAGAGCTACAGAACTGCAGAAAATGCTATTCCAAAAAAAATGTTTTTTTTTAGTATAGCACAGTAGAAGACAAATATATAGAAATTCTTTATTTCACACACCTCCACATATGTATAACACACTGCAAAATATTTTTTTGGCCCTAAATGGCGTTTTTTGGAAGACCACAACACACCCACAGTACGTAACCGCTGAATCGCAGAGCTACAGAACTGCAGAAAATGCTATTTTAAAAAAAAATGTTGTTTTTTTAGTATAGCCCAGTAGAAGACAAATATATAGAAATTGTTTATTTCACACACCTCCACATATGTATAACACACTGCAAAATATTTTTGTGGCCCTAAATGGCGTTTTTTGGAAGACCACAACACACCCACAGCACGTAACCACTGAATCGCAGAGCTACAGAACTGCAGAAAATGCTATTAAAAAAAAATGTTGTTTTTTTAGTATAGCACAGTAGAAGACAAATATATAGAAATTGTTTATTTCACACACCTCCACATATGTATAACACAGTGCAAAATATTTTTTGTGGCCCTAAATGGCGTTTTTTGGAAGACCACAACACACCCACAGTACGTAACCGCTGAATCGCACAGCTACAGAACTGCAGAAAATGCTATTAAAAAAAAATGTTTTTTTTTTTAGTATAGCACAGTAGAAGACAAATATATAGAAATTGTTTATTTCACACACCTCCACATATGTATAACACACTGCAAAATATTTTTTTGGCCCTAAATGGCGTTTTTTGGAAGACCACAACACACCCACAGTACGTAACCGCTGAATCGCACAGCTACAGAACTGCAGAAAATGCTATTCAAAATTTTTTTAGTTTTTTTAGTATAGCACAGTAGAAGACAAATATATAGAAATTGTTTATTTCACACACCTCCACATATGTATAACATACTGAAAAATATTTTTTGTGGCCCTAAATGGCGTTTTTTGGAAGACCACAACACACCCACAGTACGTAACCGCTGAATCGCAGAGCTACAGAACTGCAGAAAATGCTATTCAAAAAAAAAGTTGTTTTTTTAGTAGAGCACAGTAGAAGACAAATATATAGAAATTGTTTATTTCACACACCTCCACATATGTATAACACACTGCAAAATATTTTTTTGGCCCTAAATGGCATTTTTTGGAAGACCACAACACACCCACAGTACGTAACCGCTGAATCGCAGAGCTACAGAACTGCAGAAAATGCTTTTCAAAAAAAAAAGTTGTTTTTTTAGTAGAGCACAGTAGAAGACAAATATATAGAAATTGTTTATTTCACACACCTCCACATATGTATAACACACTGCAAAATACTTTTTTTGGCCCTAAATGGCGTTTTTTGGAAGACCACAACACACCCACAGTATGTAACCGCTGAATCGCAGAGCTACAGAACTGCAGAAAATGCTGTTAAAAAAAATGTTTTTTTTTAGTATAGCACAGTAGAAGACAAATATATAGAAATTGTTTATTTCACACACCTCCACATATGTATAACACACTGCAAAATATTTTTTGTGGCCCTAAATGGCGTTTTTTGCAAGACCACAACACACCCACAGTACGTAACCGCTGAATCGCAGAGCTACAGAACTGCAGAAAATGCTATTCCAAAAAAAATGTTTTTTTTTAGTATAGCACAGTAGAAGACAAATATATAGAAATTCTTTATTTCACACACCTCCACATATGTATAACACACTGCAAAATATTTTTTTGGCCCTAAATGGCGTTTTTTGGAAGACCACAACACACCCACAGTACGTAACCGCTGAATCGCAGAGCTACAGAACTGCAGAAAATGCTATTTTAAAAAAAAATGTTGTTTTTTTAGTATAGCCCAGTAGAAGACAAATATATAGAAATTGTTTATTTCACACACCTCCACATATGTATAACACACTGCAAAATATTTTTGTGGCCCTAAATGGCGTTTTTTGGAAGACCACAACACACCCACAGCACGTAACCACTGAATCGCAGAGCTACAGAACTGCAGAAAATGCTATTAAAAAAAAATGTTGTTTTTTTAGTATAGCACGGTAGAAGACAAATATATAGAAATTGTTTATTTCACACACCTCCACATATGTATAACACAGTGCAAAATATTTTTTGTGGCCCTAAATGGCGTTTTTTGGAAGACCACAACACACCCACAGTACGTAACCGCTGAATCGCACAGCTACAGAACTGCAGAAAATGCTATTAAAAAAAAATGTTTTTTTTTTTAGTATAGCACAGTAGAAGACAAATATATAGAAATTGTTTATTTCACACACCTCCACATATGTATAACACACTGCAAAATATTTTTTTGGCCCTAAATGGCGTTTTTTGGAAGACCACAACACACCCACAGTACGTAACCGCTGAATCGCACAGCTACAGAACTGCAGAAAATGCTATTAAAAAAAAAATGTTTTTTTTTTAGTATAGCACAGTAGAAGACAAATATATAGAAATTGTTTATTTCACACACCTCCACATATGTATAACACACTGCAAAATATTTTTGTGGCCCTAAATGGCGTTTTTTGGAAGACCACAACACACCCACAGCACGTAACCACTGAATCGCAGAGCTACAGAACTGCAGAAAATGCTATTAAAAAAAAATGTTGTTTTTTTAGTATAGCACAGTAGAAGACAAATATATAGAAATTGTTTATTTCACACACCTCCACATATGTATAACACAGTGCAAAATATTTTTTGTGGCCCTAAATGGCGTTTTTTGGAAGACCACAACACACCCACAGTACGTAACCGCTGAATCGCACAGGTACAGAACTGCAGAAAATGCTATTCAAAAAAATTTTTTTTTTTTAGTATAGCACAGTAGAAGACAAATTTATAGAAATTGTTTATTTCACACACCTCCACATATGTATAACACACTGCAAAATATTTTTTTGGCCCTAAATGGCGTTTTTTGGAAGACCACAACACACCCACAGTACGTAACCGCTGAATCGCAGAGCTACAGAACTGCAGAAAATGCTATTCAAAAAAAATTTTGTTTTTTTAGTATAGCACAGTAGAAGACAAATATATAGAAATTGTTTATTTCACACACCTCCACATATGTATAACACACTGCAAAATATTTTTTGTGGCCCTAAATGGCGTTTTTTGGAAGACCACAACACACCCACAGCACGTAACCACTGAATCGCAGAGCTACAGAACTGCAGAAAATGCTATTCAAAAAAAAAATTTGTTTTTTTAGTATAGCACAGTAGAAGACAAATATATAGAAATTGTTTATTTCACACACCTCCACATATGTATAACACACTGCAAAATATTTTTTGTGGCCCTAAATGGCGTTTTTTGGAAGACCACAACACACCCACAGCACGTAACCACTGAATCGCAGAGCTACAGAACTGCAGAAAATGCTATTCAAAAAAAAATTTAGTTTTTTTAGTATAGCACAGTAGAAGACAAATATATAGAAATTGTTTATTTCACACACCTCCACATATGTATAACACAATGCAAAATATTTTTGTGGCCCTAAATGGCGTTTTTTGGAAGACCACAACACACCCACAGTACGTAACCGCTGAATCGCACAGGTACAGAACTGCAGAAAATGCTATTAAAAAAAATGTTTTTTTTTTTAGTATAGCACAGTAGAAGACAAATATATAGAAATTGTTTATTTCACACACCTCCACATATGTATAACACACTGCAAAAGATTTTTTTGGCCCTAAATGGCATTTTTTGGAAGACCACAACACACCCACAGTACGTAACCGCTGAATCGCAGAGCTACAGAACTGCAGAAAATGCTATTCAAAAAATTTTTTAGTTTTTTTAGTATAGCACAGTAGAAGACAAATATATAGAAATTGTTTATTTCACACACCTCCACATATGTATAACACAATGCAAAATATTTTTGTGGCCCTAAATGGTGTTTTTTGGAAGACCACAACACACCCACAGTATGTAACCGCTGAATCGCAGAGCTACAGAACTGCAGAAAATGCTATTCAAAATTGTTTTTGTTTTTTTAGTATAGCACAGTAGAAGACAAATATATAGAAATTGTTTATTTCACACACCTCCACATATGTATAACACACTGCAAAATATTTTTTGTGGCCCTAAATGGCGTTTTTTGGAAGACCACAACACACCCACAGTACGTAACTGCTGAATTGCAGAGCTACAGAACTGCAGAAAATGCTATTAAAAAAAAAGTAGTTTTTTTAGTAGAGCACAGTAGAAGACAAATATATAGAAATTGTTTATTTCACACACCTCCACATATGTATAACACACTGCAAAATATTTTTTTGGCCCTAAATGGCGTTTTTTGGAAGACCACAACACACCCACAGTACGTAACCGCTGAATCGCAGAGCTACAGAACTGTAGAAAATGCTATTCCAAAAAAATGTTTTTTTTTAGTATAGCACAGTAGAAGACAAATATATAGAAATTGTTTATTTCACACACCTCCACATATGTATAACACACTGCAAAATATTTTTGTGGCCCTAAATGGCGTTTTTTGGAAGACCACAACACACCCACAGCACGTAACCACTGAATCGCAGAGCTACAGAACTGCAGAAAATCCTATTAAAAAAAATGTTGTTTTTTTAGTATAGCACAGTAGAAGACAAATATATAGAAATTGTTTATTTCACACACCTCCACATATGTATAACACAGTGCAAAATATTTTTTGTGGCCCTAAATGGCGTTTTTTGGAAGAGCACAACACACCCACAGTACGTAACCGCTGAATCGCACAGCTACAGAACTGCAGAAAATGCTATTCAAAAAAAATGTTTTTTTTTTTAGTATAGCACAGTAGAAGACAAATATATATAAATTGTTTATTTCACACACCTCCACATATGTATAACACACTGCAAAAGATTTTTTTGGCCCTAAATGGCGTTTTTTGGAAGACCACAACACACCCACAGTACGTAACCGCTGAATCGCAGAGCTACAGAACTGCAGAAAATGCTATTCAAAAAAAATGTTGTTTTTTTAGTATAGCACAGTAGAAGACAAATATATAGAAATTGTTTATTTCACACACCTCCACATATGTATAACACACTGCAAAATATTTTTTGTGGCCCTAAATGGCGTTTTTTGGAAGACCACAACACACCCACCGCACGTAACCACTGAATCGCAGAGCTACAGAACTGCAGAAAATGCTATTCAAAAAAAAAATTAGTTTTTTTAGTATAGCACAGTAGAAGACAAATATATAGAAATTGTTTATTTCACACACCTCCACATATGTATAACACAATGCAAAATATTTTTGTGGCCCTAAATGGCGTTTTTTGGAAGACCACAACACACCCACAGTACGTAACCGCTGAATCGCACAGCTACAGAACTGCAGAAAATGTTATTCAAAAAAAATGTTGTTTTTTTAGTATAGCACAGTAGAAGACAAATATATAGAAATTGTTTATTTCACACACCTCCGCATATGTATAACACACTGCAAAATAATTTTTGTGGCCCTAAATGGTGTTTTTTGGAAGACCACAACACACCCACAGTACGTAACCGCTGAATCGCAGAGCTACAGAACTGCAGAAAATGCTATTCAAATTTTTTTTTGTTTTTTTATTATAGCACAGTAGAAGACAAATATATAGAAATTGTTTATTTCACACACCTCCACATATGTATAACACACTGCAAAATATTTTTTGTGGCCCTAAATGGCGTTTTTTGGAAGACCACAACACACCCACAGTACGTAACCGCTGAATTGCAGAGCTACAGAACTGCAGAAAATGCTATTAAAAAAAAGTAGTTTTTTTAGTAGAGCACAGTAGAAGACAAATATATAGAAATTGTTTATTTCACACACCTCCACATATGTATAACACACTGCAAAATATTTTTTTGGCCCTAAATGGCGTTTTTTGGAAGACCACAACACACCCACAGTACGTAACCGCTGAATCGCAGAGCTACAGAACTGCAGAAAATGCTATTCCAAAAAAATGTTTTTTTTTAGTATAGCACAGTAGAAGACAAATATATAGAAATTGTTTATTTCACACACCTCCACATATGTATAACACACTGCAAAATATTTTTTGTGGCCCTAAATGGCGTTTTTTGGAAGAACACAACACACCCACAGCACGTAACCACTGAATCGCAGAGCTACAGAACTGCAGAAAATGCTATTCAAAAAAAATGTTGTTTTTTTCAATATAGCACAGCAGAAGACAAATATATAGAAATTGTTTATTTCACACACCTCCACATATGTATAACACACTGCAAAATATTTTTTGTGGCCCTAAATGGCGTTTTTTGGAAGACCACAACACACCCACAGTACGTAACCGCTGAATCGCAGAGCTACAGAACTGCAGAAAATGCTATTCAAAAAAAATTTTGTTTTTTTAGTATAGCACAGTAGAAGACAAATATATAGAAATTGTTTATTTCACACACCTCCACATATGTATAACACACTGCTAAATATTTTTTGTGGCCCTAAATGGCGTTTTTTGGAAGACCACAACACACCCACAGCACGTAACCACTGAATCACAGAGCTACAGAACTGCAGAAAATGCTATTCAAAAAAAATGTTGTTTTTTTAGTATAGCACAGTAGAAGACAAATATATAGAAATTGTTTATTTCACACACCTCCACATATGTATAACACACTGCAAAATATTTTTTGTGGCCCTAAATGGCGTTTTTTGGAAGACCACAACACACCCACAGTACGTAACCGCTGAATCGCAGAGCTACAGAACTGCAGAAAATGCTATTCAAAAAAAATGTTGTTTTTTTAGTATAGCACAGTAGAAGACAAATATATAGAAATTGTTTATTTCACACACCTCCACATATGTATAACACACTGCAAATTTTTTTTTGTGGCCCTAAATGGCGTTTTTTGGAAGACCACAACACACCCACAGTACGTAACCGCTGAATTGTAGAGCTGCAGAACTGCAGAAAATGCTATTAAAAAAAAAGTTGTTTTTTTAGTAGAGCACAGTAGAAGACAAATATATAGAAATTGTTTATTTCACACACCTCCACATATGTATAACACACTGCAAAATATTTTTTTGGCCCTAAATGGCGTTTTTTGGAAGACCACAACACACCCACAGTACGTAACCGCTGAATCGCAGAGCTACAGAACTGCAGAAAATGCTATTCAAAAAAAATGTTTTTATTTTAGTATAGCACAGTAGAAGACAAATATATAGAAATTGTTTATTTCACACACCTCCACATATGTATAACACACTGCAAAATATTTTTTGTGGCCCTAAATGGCGTTTTTTGGAAGACCACAACACACCCACAGTACGTAACCGCTGAATCGCACAGCTACAGAACTGCAGAAAATGCTATTCAAAAATTTTTTAGTTTTTTTAGTATAGCACAGTAGAAGACAAATATATAGAAATTGTTTATTTCACACACCTCCACATATGTATAACATACTGAAAAATATTTTTTGTGGCCCTAAATGGCGTTTTTTGGAAGACCACAACACACCCACAGTACGTAACCGCTGAATCGCAGAGCTACAGAACTGCAGAAAATGCTATTCAAAAAAAAGTTGTTTTTTTAGTAGAGCACAGTAGGACAAATATATAGAAATTGTTTATTTCACACACCTCCACATATGTATAACACACTGCAAAATATTTTTTTGGCCCTAAATGGCATTTTTTGGAAGACCACAACTCACCCACAGTACGTAACCGCTGAATCGCAGAGCTACAGAACTGCAGAAAATGCTTTTCAAAAAAAAAAGTTGTTTTTTTAGTAGAGCACAGTAGAAGACAAATATATAGAAATTGTTTATTTCACACACCTCCACATATGTATAACACACTGCAAAATACTTTTTTTGGCCCTAAATGGCGTTTTTTGGAAGACCACAACACACCCACAGTATGTAACCGCTGAATCGCAGAGCTACAGAACTGCAGAAAATGCTGTTAAAAAAAATGTTTTTTTTTAGTATAGCACAGTAGAAGACAAATATATAGAAATTGTTTATTTCACACACCTCCACATATGTATAACACACTGCAAAATATTTTTTGTGGCCCTAAATGGCGTTTTTTGGAAGACCACAACACACCCACAGTACGTAACCGCTGAATCGCACAGCTACAGAACTGCAGAAAATGCTATTCCAAAAAAAATGTTTTTTTTTAGTATAGCACAGTAGAAGACAAATATATAGAAATTCTTTATTTCACACACCTCCACATATGTATAACACACTGCAAAATATTTTTTTGGCCCTAAATGGCGTTTTTTGGAAGACCACAACACACCCACAGTACGTAACCGCTGAATCGCAGAGCTACAGAACTGCAGAAAATGCTATTTTAAAAAAAAATGTTGTTTTTTTAGTATAGCACAGTAGAAGACAAATATATAGAAATTGTTTATTTCACACACCTCCACATATGTATAACACACTGCAAAATATTTTTGTGGCCCTAAATGGCGTTTTTTGGAAGACCACAACACACCCACAGCACGTAACCACTGAATCGCAGAGCTACAGAACTGCAGAAAATGCTATTAAAAAAAAATGTTGTTTTTTTAGTATAGCACAGTAGAAGACAAATATATAGAAATTGTTTATTTCACACACCTCCACATATGTATAACACAGTGCAAAATATTTTTTGTGGCCCTAAATGGCGTTTTTTGGAAGACCACAACACACCCACAGTACGTAACCGCTGAATCGCACAGCTACAGAACTGCAGAAAATGCTATTAAAAAAAATGTTTTTTTTTTTAGTATAGCACAGTAGAAGACAAATATATAGAAATTGTTTATTTCACACACCTCCACATATGTATAACACACTGCAAAAGATTTTTTTGGCCCTAAATGGCGTTTTTTGGAAGACCACAACACACCCACAGTACGTAACCGCTGAATCGCAGAGCTACAGAACTGCAGAAAATGCTATACAAAAAAAATGTTGTTTTTTTAGTATAGCACAGTAGAAGACAAATATATAGAAATTGTTTATTTCACACACCTCCACATATGTATAACACAGTGCAAAATATTTTTTGTGGCCCTAAATGGCGTTTTTTGGAAGACCACAACACACCCACAGTACGTAACCGCTGAATCGCACAGCTACAGAACTGCAGAAAATGCTATTAAAAAAAATGTTTTTTTTTTTAGTATAGCACAGTAGAAGACAAATATATAGAAATTGTTTATTTCACACACCTCCACATATGTATAACACACTGCAAAAGATTTTTTTGGCCCTAAATGGCGTTTTTTGGAAGACCACAACACACCCACAGTACGTAACCGCTGAATCGCAGAGCTACAGAACTGCAGAAAATGCTATACAAAAAAAATGTTGTTTTTTTAGTATAGCACAGTAGAAGACAAATATATAGAAATTGTTTATTTCACACACCTCCACATATGTATAACACACTGCAAAAGATTTTTTTGGCCCTAAATGGCGTTTTTTGGAAGACCACAACACACCCACAGCACGTAACCACTGAATCACAGAGCTACAGAACTGCAGAAAATGCTATTCAAAAAAAATGTTGTTTTTTTAGTATAGCACAGTAGAAGACAAATATATAGAAATTGTTTATTTCACACACCTCCACATATGTATAACACACTGCAAAATATTTTTTGTGGCCCTAAATGGCGTTTTTTGGAAGACCACAACACACCCACAGTACGTAACCGCTGAATCGCAGAGCTACAGAACTGCAGAAAATGCTATTCAAAAAAAATGTTGTTTTTTTAGTATAGCACAGTAGAAGACAAATATATAGAAATTGTTTATTTCACACACCTCCACATATGTATAACACACTGCAAAAAAATTTTTGTGGCCCTAAATGGCGTTTTTTGGAAGACCACAACACACCCACAGTACGTAACCGCTGAATTGTAGAGCTGCAGAACTGCAGAAAATGCTATTAAAAAAAAAAGTTGTTTTTTTAGTAGAGCACAGTAGAAGACAAATATATAGAAATTGTTTATTTCACACACCTCCACATATGTACAACACACTGCAAAATATTTTTTTGGCCCTAAATGGCGTTTTTTGGAAGACCACAACACACCCACAGTACGTAACCGCTGAATCGCAGAGCTACAGAACTGCAGAAAATGCTATTCAAAAAAATGTTTTTATTTTAGTATAGCACAGTAGAAGACAAATATATAGAAATTGTTTATTTCACACACCTCCACATATGTATAACACACTGCAAAATATTTTTTGTGGCCCTAAATGGCGTTTTTTGGAAGACCACAACACACCCACAGTACGTAACCGCTGAATCGCACAGCTACAGAACTGCAGAAAATGCTATTCAAAATTTTTTTAGTTTTTTTAGTATAGCACAGTAGAAGACAAATATATAGAAATTGTTTATTTCACACACCTCCACATATGTATAACATACTGAAAAATATTTTTTGTGGCCCTAAATGGCGTTTTTTGGAAGACCACAACACACCCACAGTACGTAACCGCTGAATCGCAGAGCTACAGAACTGCAGAAAATGCTATTCAAAAAAAAAGTTGTTTTTTTAGTAGAGCACAGTAGAAGACAAATATATAGAAATTGTTTATTTCACACACCTCCACATATGTATAACACACTGCAAAATATTTTTTTGGCCCTAAATGGCATTTTTTGGAAGACCACAACACACCCACAGTACGTAACCGCTGAATCGCAGAGCTACAGAACTGCAGAAAATGCTTTTAAAAAAAAAAAGTTTTTTTTTAGTATAGCACAGTAGAAGACAAATATATAGAAATTCTTTATTTCACACACCTCCACATATGTATAACACACTGCAAAATATTTTTTTGGCCCTAAATGGCGTTTTTTGGAAGACCACAACACACCCACAGTACGTAACCGCTGAATCGCAGAGCTACAGAACTGCAGAAAATGCTATTTTAAAAAAAATGTTGTTTTTTTAGTATAGCACAGTAGAAGACAAATATATAGAAATTGTTTATTTCACACACCTCCACATATGTATAACACACTGCAAAATATTTTTGTGGCCCTAAATGGCATTTTTTGGAAGACCACAACACACCCACAGCACGTAACCACTGAATCGCAGAGCTACAGAACTGCAGAAAATGCTATTAAAAAAAAATGTTGTTTTTTTAGTATAGCACAGTAGAAGACAAATATATAGAAATTGTTTATTTCACACACCTCCACATATGTATAACACAGTGCAAAATATTTTTTGTGGCCCTAAATGGCGTTTTTTGGAAGACCACAACACACCCACAGTACGTAACCGCTGAATCGCACAGCTACAGAACTGCAGAAAATGCTATTAAAAAAAATGTTTTTTTTTTTAGTATAGCACAGTAGAAGACAAATATATAGAAATTGTTTATTTCACACACCTCCACATATGTATAACACACTGCAAAAGATTTTTTTGGCCCTAAATGGCGTTTTTTGGAAGACCACAACACACCCACAGTACGTAACCGCTGAATCGCAGAGCTACAGAACTGCAGAAAATGCTATTCAAAAAAAATGTTGTTTTTTTAGTATAGCACAGTAGAAGACAAATATATAGAAATTGTTTATTTCACACACCTCCACATATGTATAACACACTGCAAAATATTTTTTGTGGCCCTAAATGGCGTTTTTTGGAAGACCACAACACACCCACAGCACGTAACCACTGAATCGCAGAGCTACAGAATTGCAGAAAATGCTATTCAAAAAAAAAAGTTGTTTTTTTAGTATAGCACAGTAGAAGACAAATATATAGAAATTGTTTATTTCACACACCTCCACATATGTATAACACAATGCAAAATATTTTTGTGGCCCTAAATGGCGTTTTTTGGAAGACCACAACACACCCACAGTACGTAACCACTGAATCGCACAGCTACAGAACTGCAGAAAATGTTATTAAAAAAAATGTTGTTTTTTTAGTATAGCACAGTAGAAGACAAATATATAGAAATTGTTTATTTCACACACCTCCACACATGTATAACACACTGCAAAATATTTTTTGTGGCCCTAAATGGCGTTTTTTGGAAGACCACAACACACCCACAGTACGTAACCGCTGAATCGCAGAGCTACAGAACTGCAGAAAATGCTATTCAAAAAAATTTTTGTTTTTTTAGTATAGCACAGTAGAAGACAAATATATAGAAATTGTTTATTTCACACACCTCCACATATGTATAACACACTGCAAAATATTTTTTGTGGCCCTAAATGGCGTTTTTTGGAAGACCACAACACACCCACAGTACGTAACCGCTGAATTGCAGAGCTACAGAACTGCAGAAAATGCTATTAAAAAAAAAGTAGTTTTTTTAGTAGAGCACAGTAGAAGACAAATATATAGAAATTGTTTATTTCACACACCTCCACATATGTATAACACACTGCAAAATATTTTTTTGGCCCTAAATGGCGTTTTTTGGAAGACCACAACACACCCACAGTACGTAACCGCTGAATCGCAGAGCTACAGAACTGCAGAAAATGCTATTCCAAAAAAATGTTTTTTTTTTAGTATAGCACAGTAGAAGACAAATATATAGAAATTGTTTATTTCACACACCTCCACATATGTATAACACACTGCAAAATATTTTTTGTGGCCCTAAATGGCGTTTTTTGGAAGAACACAACACACCCACAGCACGTAATCACTGAATCGCAGAGCTACAGAACTGCAGAAAATGCTATTCAAAAAAATTTTGTTTTTTTCAGTATAGCACAGCAGAAGACAAATATATAGAAATTGTTTATTTCACACACCTCCACATATGTATAACACACTGCAAAATATTTTTTGTGGCCCTAAATGGCGTTTTTTGGAAGACCACAACACACCCACAGTACGTAACCGCTGAATCGCAGAGCTACAGAACTGCAGAAAATGCTATTCAAAAAATGTTTTGTTTTTTGGGGGGGCGGAGCCGGCAGCCAGAGCTGATGGATGTGTGTTAGGTGAGCTCTGACACACCGGGTGTACTAACGCGGCTCACAGCGGTACAGGCATCACAAAAAACATATCGATCGACTGGGAAAGACGAGGGGTACAGTGTGGCAACAATGCTGAAATGCAAGGAGAGAGAGGGACCCCGAAAACTAACGGATTTCTTCCCTCCATTAGCGGGCCGAGAAATCCAAGATGGCGCCCGCGCCGGGAGCCGTTCCTCAGCCTCCATGATGCAGCCTTCCAGCAATCCACTGCAATCCTCGGGTGAGTCACATCCCCAATCCCTTAATACAGCATCATCACCTTTTAATAGCCCTGCTAAACAAAAGAGAAGGGTGGGGGATGGAGGGGAGCCTCTGAATGACACGGAAACTGCAGGGGAAGAAATGGAGGAATCCTCCAACTATAATCAACAGCTGGATGCATTTCCCACCTCAGGAATGCCCATTATAGATACCACAATGAAAGAAATGCTGCAAACCCTGCGGGGGGCCCTCCAACATGACATGGCAGCGTTTATGCATATCACACAAAAAGAAGTTGCTGCGGTGGCTAGCAGGGTAGAATATGTGGAAAAAAAATGGAGGATTTTACATTGGCACACAATGAGCTTGTTGATGCTCACTTTGAGGTGGAAGATGAGATTAAAGCTATGCGCCTTAAAATGGCTGACCTTGAGGACAGGGCAAGGAGGAATAATATTAAATTTAGAGGAAACCCTGAGACAGTCAAGCCTGCTGAACTCACAGCGTACCTGCAAAAGCTTATGCTGACAGCCCTTCCGTCATTGAGTTCAGCAGACATCACCATTGACAGGGCCCACAGACTGCCTAAACCCTCTTTCCTGCCCGATCAAATCCCCCGTGATGTTATTGCAAGAATACATTTTTACCATGTAAAGGATCAGCTCATGCGTTTTGCAAGACAACACCCTGCTCTCCCTGATCCATTTTCTGGAATTGCACTTTATGCTGACTTGTCGCAGGCTACCCTGTCCGCCAGGCGAGACCTGGTTCCGATTACCAAAATGCTGCGCAATCATAAAATCCTCTACAAATGGGGCTTCCCGGCTAAATTGCTAGTGGACATGAATAATGTATCGCATACAATTGCGACTCTGGAAAAAGGGCTAGAGCTTCTCCGTAAATGGCATCTTCTACCCGCGGATGGAATCCCTGCGGACATGAATCCTCCACGCCAAAGCCGCAACAACTCTCGCCAGAACAAGGGTAAATAACCACTGTATTCAAGCTTGTCATGATGTCCAGTGTCTCTCTTAGACTGCCTTTTCCTCTCTCCCAGGGACACTGCACGCCTGATACCTTTTGACCTTCTCATATTCTATGAGTGACTAATCAATACGCCCGATGTTCAGCTGTATGGTTGAATGTCTATTCACCTTTTCCCCCACATAAGTTACGAGATGCCTTCCGTAACCTGTTTGCCGCATACCAAGCGGCCTATCCTTTCTGACGCATGTACAGTTTTTCTTCAGTTGACTCTGATTCGTTTTTTTGTTACTTCTCAAGTTACGAAACAGTTTTACGTTTCTCTTTTTCGGATCACAAGCATTCTGAACATACCTGGAATAAGGATACTACTAATAGGTCCAACCACTAGATGGCAGCAATGCGCAACACTTCAATGGAATGACCCTTAAGCTTATGTCATATAATGTGAGGGGGTTGAACAGCCCGCATAAAAGGAGAGCCCTCTGGAAATCCGCCATGGACTCACAGTGTGAGATCTTATGTGTACAAGAGACTCATTTTTCTAGTGTGAACCCCCCAAAATGTACACACGTCAGATTCCCACATATCTTTACTGCCAAAAGCTCTACAAAAAAGAATGGGGTAATGACTGCTTTCAAGGACACATTAACCTTTTCTCTTTTACAGGAACATGCTGACCCCCTTGGACGCTACCTTATATTAGTAGTTGAAGTGAACCGAACCATCTACACATTAGTGAATGTTTATGCGCCCAATGTAAGACCTTTGAAATTTATTCGCAAGATTATTAAGCTGGCTAAGAAGCTACAAAAGGGTGGTCTGATATTATGTGGTGATCTCAATATAGTTATGAACGAAGAATTAGACGTGTCTTCAGTAGCCCGTAGGCGTAGGCCCTCATTAGGATCATTGTGCCATGAAGAACGGCTCTTTGATCCATGGCGCTGCCTTAGGTCTAATGAAAGAGACTATACGTATTATTCAACGGTACATGATAGCTATTCAAGAATTGATCTCTTCCTAACTGATATACACACATTGCAAAATGTCCAAACTGCTGACATCCATAATATCACATGGTCGGACCATGCGCCAGTGACTATTGGGATTGTGGATACCGGCAAATTCTCTCACAGGCCTCTGTGGCGTAATAATACCTTCCTCCTGTCGCACCCCAAGATCAGAGATGAGATAGAGGGAAGGTTGACAGAATATTTTAAGATCAATGATAATGGGGAATGCTCCCCTATGACCACCTGGTGTGCACACAAAGCTTTTGCTAGGGGTACTCTTATCCAAATTGCCTCCAGGGAAAAGAGGAAAAAATTACAACGCATGACACAGCTACAGGAATCCATAGCAGATTTAGAAACACAGCACAAAAACACAGACACCAAATCTGACAATATCCTTAAACGCCATACTGCCTGCCGTGAGGATCTAAGACAGGAAATTAGAGCAGATTATGACACTTACTTTAAAAGATTGAAAGTTTCATACTATTCTCAAAATAATAAAGCGGGTAAAATCCTAGCCTCCCAACTTAAGAAACGACAGGTACGCTCCAATCTTAAGCACATCAAGCACCACGTCTCCAAGGAGTCGCTTAGCAATCCTAAAGATATTGCCAATGCGTTTAAGGACTATTATGAGTCCTTGTACAATCTTAATGTAGATTCATCTATTCATCAACCTTCAGACAAAGAGATTGATGACTTTTTAAGTAGTGTACACCTTCCGTGTATAGAGCCAATTTACCTGCAAAAACTGAATGCTCCCATTTCCACCCAGGAAGTTGAGGATGTTATTACATCACTACCCATGCATAAATCTCCAGGCGCAGACGGCTTCTCAGCTGAGTATTATAAAGCGTTTTCTTCGCTCCTAACACCTGAACTAGTGAAAATTTTTAACATTGCAGCTTCATCAGGCTCCTTCCCGAATGAAATGCTCCAAGCGATAATAGTTACATTACCAAAACCTGGCAAAGACTCGTCGCTGCCACAAAATTTTAGGCCTATATCACTGTTAAACTCCGACCTGAAAATATATGCCAAAATTCTAGCAAATAGACTGATGGATGTAACTACCTCTCTTATAGGTTTGGATCAAGTTGGCTTTGTGAAAGGTAGGCAAGCCCCAGATAGCACTAGACGAATGCTAAACCTTCTACGCTTAGCAGAGGTCACGCGAACACCTAGTACCTTCCTAGCTCTTGACGCAGAAAAGGCCTTTGACAGGGTCCATTGGGGATATCTGTCAAAGACTCTACACAAATTCGGAATATCAGGTCCAATTCACATGGCCATAATGTCCCTATATTCTAACCCTACTGCCAGAGTATACACGTCCAGTATGCTCTCTGACACCTTTAAATTATCAAATGGCACCCGACAAGGATGTCCACTATCCCCAATTATCTTCTCCCTAGTTATAGAACCTCTAGCGGAATCAATCAGGTCCAATGTAGAAATCACAGGCATAGAATCTGGTTCTGGAGCCCATAAAATAGGACTTTTCGCGGATGACATCATTCTCACTGTCTCCAACCCATCGACATCTCTACCAGCCATCCAAAATATATTATACAAATTTGGGCAGATCTCCTTTTACAAAGTCAACACATCTAAATGCTACGCTCTAACACTTAACATCCCAAGCGAAGAAAAAACTAGATTACAAACCATATTCCCTTGCAACTGGGATCCCCCGGCTATCACATACTTGGGTGTGCAGCTAACCTCATCATCCGCCAAAATCTACCCGACTAACTACCCCCCGCTACTGAGTAGAATAGATGCGGAACTTACTCAAATCGGCACCCTACATCTCACTTGGCTGGGGAGGATAGCCGCGTACCAAATGCAGGTATTGCCTAAACTCCTTTACTACTTCAGGACACTGCCCATCCCAGTACCCCAAAAATTCTTTACGCAATTAGAGGCATCTCTGAAAAAGTTTATTTGGGGGGGTAAAAAAACAAGAGTTGCACTAGCACAGCTTTACAAACCTAAGCATCTTGGAGGGGTGGGATTGCCGAATGCCCAACTATACTATAGGGCTGCAATTTTAGATCAATTAAGATACTGGTTCTCCTGCCAAACAGACAACCGATGGTCAGACATTGAAAGCACAGTCACACCTGGTCATAATCTTCCGGCATTAGCTTTTGCTGCCAGCATTAATCATAGAACCATCGCTCCATCGTACCCAACTATACAAGCATCCATAGATGCTTGGTCCTCCCTAACCAATACCCGCTTCACTGATACCCCCACCCACAAACTAATTCTCCCACTTGCATCCTATGAATATCTAATACCTAACTTCTCGGCACAATCTTGGAGAAAGGTGGGAATGCACTTCACAGTCCCAACCTTGAATGCAAAGAGTGTAATAGATAACTACAGGACCTTCCAGATACATCATTATTGGCGTAGTACACCAATTAAAACAATAGAAATCCCGCAGAGACTGTGGGATTTTCTTATGAGCAAACCCCCAAATAACCTCAAAGGTATATCCCTCTTTTACAAATACGCGTCCCCACTCTATGTCCAAACTAAGCTCCCATGTATGCATAAATGGGAACAAGAACTTCAGAAAGAATTCCCTTTACACCAGTGGCATAAAGCAATACAATACAACAGTAAATCTTCGGCATGCGTGGACCACTGGGATAATGCTCAAAAACTCCTACACAGATGGTACTTTACCCCGGCCCGCCTTAATAAAATTAACTCTGATACTTCGCCTTTATGCTGGAGAAATTGCAAATCCACAGGTAGTCTAATCCATATATTCTGGAGTTGTGATGTTCTACACACATTCTGGTTAAAAGTGCAATCACTCGTTCGGAAAATCTCCGGAATAGATTATACTATTAACGCTGCACTTGCAATATTGAACCTTGGTATAGAAAACTTCCCTCCTCTAATGAGAAAAGTGGTCACTCACGTCATGTTCGCAGCGCGCATATCGATTGCAAAAGAATGGCGCTCCCAAGCGCCTCCCAATATCTCAGTAGTCATAGCTAGAGTAAATTCACAATATACTATGGAAAGGATGCTTGCTTATACCGAAAGATGTTCCCTAAACTTCCATAGAAACTGGGAAATATGGAAAACATCCAAATACGCCCTCTCACAAATATGACAGAATATGCTATGTTATGATTTGATGAATGATCTCCATCAACGTCTAGTGGTATGAACGAACTATCTAATAGTAAGGTATGACTAGGAATGCTTGTCAAAATGTGCTTACCCACATAGCTTAGACTTATCCTTGTTTAATATTGGTTACAGTTTAAGCGTTCCTGATCCTAATGTTTAACTGAAATCCTTGGACCCTCATTAAGGTCCGGGACGAACTACACAGCATCGTACATACAAGTAGCCTGCTCACAGTGTGAACCCTAAAGGGGTGACAGGCTTATCCTCCTAGTGAGGCCTATGCTAATCCCTACTTGTGTAGTTCCATACATAACTTGCAGGTTATATTCCTCCCCTTAGGATCTATACTTGTTAATCACATTGTATGACTCTGTAATGTATAATGTATCATATATTCTGTATACACCGTGAAAAAAAAAGAAAGAAAAACCAATAAAAATCTATGGTTTAAAAAAAAAAAATGTTTTGTTTTTTTAGTATAGCACAGTAGAAGACAAATATATAGAAATTGTTTATTTCACACACCTCCACATATGTATAACACACTGCAAAATATTTTTTGTGGCCCTAAATGGCGTTTTTTGGAAGACCACAACACACCCACAGTACATAACCGCTGAATTGCAGAGCTACAGAACTGCAGAAAATGCTATTCAAAAAAAAAAAAGTTGTTCTTTTAGTAGAGCACAGTAGAAGACAAATATATAGAAATTGTTTATTTCACACACCTCCACATATGTATAACACACTGCAAAATATTTTTTTGGCCCTAAATGGCGTTTTTTTGGAAGACCACAACACACCCACAGTACGTAACCACTGAATCGCAGAGCTACAGAACTGCAGAAAATGCTATTCAAAAAAAATAGTTGTTTTTTTAGTAGAGCACAGTAGAAGACAAATATATAGAAATTGTTTATTTCACACACCTCCACATATGTATAACACACTGCAAAATATTTTTTGTGGCCCTAAATGGCGTTTTTTGGAAGACCACAACACACCCACAGTACGTAACCGCTGAATCGCACAGCTACAGAACTGAAGAAAATGTTATTCAAAAAAAATGTTGTTTTTTTAGTATAGCACAGTAGAAGACAAATATATAGAAATTGTTTATTTCACACACCTTCACATATGTATAACACACTGCAAAATATTTTTTGTGGCCCTAAATGGTGTTTTATGGAAGACCACAACACACCCACAGTACGTAACCGCTGAATCGCAGAGCTACAGAACTGCAGAAAATGCTATTCAAAAAATGTTTTGTTTTTTTAGTATAGCACAGTAGAAGACAAATATATAGAAATTGTTTATTTCACACACCTCCACATATGTATAACACACTGCAAAATATTTTTTGTGGCCCTAAATGGCATTTTTTGGAAGACCACAACACACCCACAGTACGTAACCGCTGACTTGCAGAGCTACAGAACTGCAGAAAATGCTATTAAAAAAAAAAGTTGTTTTTTTAGTAGAGCACAGTAGAAGACAAATATATAGAAATTGTTTATTTCACACACCTCCACATATGTATAACACACTGCAAAATATTTTTTTGGCCCTAAATGGCATTTTTTTGGAAGACCACAACACACCCACAGTACGTAACCACTGAATCGCAGAGCTACAGAACTGCAGAAAATGCTATTCAAAAAAAATAGTTGTTTTTTTAGTAGAGCACAGTAGAAGACAAATATATAGAAATTGTTTATTTCACACACCTCCACATATGTATAACATACTGAAAAATATTTTTTGTGGCCCTAAATGGCGTTTTTTGGAAGACCACAACACACCCACAGTACGTAACCGCTGAATCGGACAGCTACAGAACTGCAGAAAATGCTATTCAAAAAAATGTTGTTTTTTTAGTATAGCACAGTAGAAGACAAATATATAGAAATTGTTTATTTCACACACCTCCACATATGTATAACACACTGCAAAATATTTTTTGTGGCCCTAAATGGCGTTTTTTGGAAGAACACAACACACCCACAGCACGTAACCACTGAATCGCAGAGCTACAGAACTGCAGAAAATGCTATTCAAAAAAAATGTTGTTTTTTTCAGTATAGCACAGCAGAAGACAAATGTATAGAAATTGTTTATTTCACACACCTCCACATATGTATAACACACTGCAAAATATTTTTTGTGGCCCTAAATGGCGTTTTTTGGAAGACCACAACACACCCACAGTACGTAACCGCTGAATCGCAGAGCTACAGAACTGCAGAAAATGCTATTCAAAAAAAATTTTGTTTTTTTAGTATAGCACAGTAGAAGACAAATATATAGAAATTGTTTATTTCACACACCTCCACATATGTATAACACACTGCAAAATATTTTTTGTGGCCCTAAATGGCGTTTTTTGGAAGACCACAACACACCCACAGTACATAACCGCTGAATTGCAGAGCTACAGAACTGCAGAAAATGCTATTCAAAAAAAAAAGTAGTTTTTTTAGTAGAGCACAGTAGAAGACAAATATATAGAAATTGTTTATTTCACACACCTCCACATATGTATAACACACTGCAAAATATTTTTTTGGCCCTAAATGGCATTTTTTTGGAAGACCACAACACACCCACAGTACGTAACCACTGAATCGCAGAGCTACAGAACTGCAGAAAATGCTATTCAAAAAAATTGTTGTTTTTTTAGTAGAGCACAGTAGAAGACAAACATATAGAAATTGTTTATTTCACACACCTCCACATATGTATAACACACTGCAAAATATTTTTTTGGCCCTAAATGGCATTTTTTTGGAAGACCACAACACACCCACAGTACGTAACCACTGAATCGCAGAGCTACAGAACTGCAGAAAATGGTATTAAAAAAAAATAGTTGTATTTTTAGTAGAGCACATTAGAAGACAAATATATAGAAATTGTTTATTTCACACACCTCCACATATGTATAACACACTGCAAAATATTTTTTGTGGCCCTAAATGGTGTTTTTTGGAAGACCACAACACACCCACAGTACGTAACCGCTGAATCGCAGAGCTACAGAACTGCAGAAAATGCTATTCAAAAAAAAATGTTTTTTTAGTATAGCACAGTAGAAGACAAATATATAGAAATTGTTTATTTCACACACCTCCACATATGTATAACACACTGCAAAATATTTTTTGTGGCCCTAAATGGCGTTTTTTTGAAGACCACAACACACCCACAGTACGTAACCGCTGAATTGCAGAGCTACAGAACTGCAGAAAATGCTATTAAAAAAAAAAGTTGTTTTTTTAGTAGAGCACAGTAGAAGACAAATATATAGAAATTGTTTATTTCACACACCTCCACATATGTATAACACACTGCAAAATATTTTTTTGGCCCTAAATGGCGTTTTTTTGGAAGACCACAACACACCCACAGTACGTAACCACTGAATCGAAGAGCTACAGAACTGCAGAAAATGCTATTCAAAAAAAATAGTTGTTTTTTTAGTAGAGCACAGTAGAAGACAAATATATAGAAATTGTTTATTTCACACACCTCCACATATGTATAACACACTGCAAAATATTTTTTGTGGCCCTAAATGGCGTTTTTTGGAAGACCACAACACACCCACAGTACGTAAACGCTGAATCGGACAGCTACAGAACTGCAGAAAATGCTATTCAAAAAAATGTTGTTTTTTTAGTATAGCACAGTAGAAGACAAATATATAGAAATTGTTTATTTCACACACCTCCACATATGTATAACACACTGCAAAATATTTTTTGTGGCCCTAAATGGCGTTTTTTGGAAGAACACAACACACCCACAGCACGTAACCACTGAATCGCAGAGCTACAGAACTGCAGAAAATGCTATTCAAAAAAAATGTTGTTTTTTTCAGTATAGCACAGCAGAAGACAAATGTATAGAAATTGTTTATTTCACACACCTCCACATATGTATAACACACTGCAAAATATTTTTTGTGGCCCTAAATGGCGTTTTTTGGAAGACCACAACACACCCACAGTACGTAACCGCTGAATCGCAGAGCTACAGAACTGCAGAAAATGCTATTCAAAAAAAATTTTGTTTTTTTAGTATAGCACAGTAGAAGACAAATATATAGAAATTGTTTATTTCACACACCTCCACATATGTATAACACACTGCAAAATATTTTTTGTGGCCCTAAATGGCGTTTTTTGGAAGACCACAACACACCCACAGTACATAACCGCTGAATTGCAGAGCTACAGAACTGCAGAAAATGCTATTCAAAAAAAAAAGTAGTTTTTTTAGTAGAGCACAGTAGAAGACAAATATATAGAAATTGTTTATTTCACACACCTCCACATATGTATAACACACTGCAAAATATTTTTTTGGCCCTAAATGGCATTTTTTTGGAAGACCACAACACACCCACAGTACGTAACCACTGAATCGCAGAGCTACAGAACTGCAGAAAATGCTATTCAAAAAAATTGTTGTTTTTTTAGTAGAGCACAGTAGAAGACAAACATATAGAAATTGTTTATTTCACACACCTCCACATATGTATAACACACTGCAAAATATTTTTTTGGCCCTAAATGGCATTTTTTTGGAAGACCACAACACACCCACAGTACGTAACCACTGAATCGCAGAGCTACAGAACTGCAGAAAATGGTATTAAAAAAAAATAGTTGTATTTTTAGTAGAGCACATTAGAAGACAAATATATAGAAATTGTTTATTTCACACACCTCCACATATGTATAACACACTGCAAAATATTTTTTGTGGCCCTAAATGGTGTTTTTTGGAAGACCACAACACACCCACAGTACGTAACCGCTGAATCGCAGAGCTACAGAACTGCAGAAAATGCTATTCAAAAAAAAATGTTTTTTTAGTATAGCACAGTAGAAGACAAATATATAGAAATTGTTTATTTCACACACCTCCACATATGTATAACACACTGCAAAATATTTTTTGTGGCCCTAAATGGCGTTTTTTTGAAGACCACAACACACCCACAGTACGTAACCGCTGAATTGCAGAGCTACAGAACTGCAGAAAATGCTATTAAAAAAAAAAGTTGTTTTTTTAGTAGAGCACAGTAGAAGACAAATATATAGAAATTGTTTATTTCACACACCTCCACATATGTATAACACACTGCAAAATATTTTTTTGGCCCTAAATGGCGTTTTTTTGGAAGACCACAACACACCCACAGTACGTAACCACTGAATCGAAGAGCTACAGAACTGCAGAAAATGCTATTCAAAAAAAATAGTTGTTTTTTTAGTAGAGCACAGTAGAAGACAAATATATAGAAATTGTTTATTTCACACACCTCCACATATGTATAACACACTGCAAAATATTTTTTGTGGCCCTAAATGGCGTTTTTTGGAAGACCACAACACACCCACAGTACGTAAACGCTGAATCGGACAGCTACAGAACTGCAGAAAATGCTATTCAAAAAAATTTTGTTTTTTTAGTATAGCACAGTAGAAGACAAATATATAGAAATTGTTTATTTCACACACCTCCACATATGTATAACACACTGCAAAATATTTTTTGTGGCCCTAAATGGCGTTTTTTGGAAGACCACAACACACCCACAGTACGTAACCGCTGAATTGCAGAGCTACAGAACTGCAGAAAAAGCTATTAAAAAAAAAGTTGTTTTTTTAGTAGAGCACAGTAGAAGACAAATATATAGAAATTGTTTATTTCACACACCTCCACATATGTATAACACACTGCAAAATATTTTTTGGCCCTAAATGGCGTTTTTTGGAAGACCACAACACACCCACAGTACTTAACCGCTGAATCGCAGAGCTACAGAACTGCAGAAAATGCTATTCCAAAAAAAAAATGTTTTTTTAGTATAGCACAGTAGAAGACAAATATATAGAAATTGTTTATTTCACACACCTCCACATATGTATAACACACTGCAAAATATTTTTTGTGGCCCTAAATGGTGTTTTTTGGAAGACCACAACACACCCACAGTACGTAACCGCTGAATTGCAGAGCTACAGAACTGCAGAAAAAGCTATTAAAAAAAAAGTTGTTTTTTTAGTAGAGCACAGTAGAAGACAAATATATAGAAATTGTTTATTTCACACACCTCCACATATGTATAACACACTGCAAAATATTTTTTTGGCCCTAAATGGCATTTTTTGGAAGACCACAACACACCCACAGTACTTAACCGCTGAATCGCAGAGCTACAGAACTGCAGAAAATGCTATTCCAAAAAAATGTTGTTTTTTTAGTATAGCACAGTAGAAGACAAATATATAGAAATTGTTTATTTCACACACCTCCACATATGTATAACACACTGCAAAATATTTTTTTGGCCCTAAATGGTGTTTTTTGGAAGACCACAACACACCCACAGTACTTAACCGCTGAATCGCAGAGCTACAGAGCTGCAGAAAATGCTATTCCAAAAAAGTTGTTTTTTTAGTATAGCACAGTAGAAGACAAATATATAGAAATTGTTTATTTCACACACCTCCACACATGTATAACACACTGCAAAATATTTTTTGTGGCCCTAAATGGCGTTTTTTGGAAGACCACAACACACCCACAGTACGTAACCGCTGAATCGCAGAGCTACAGAGCTGCAGAAAATGCTATTCCAAAAAAGTTGTTTTTTTAGTATAGCACAGTAGAAGACAAATATATAGAAATTGTTTATTTCACACACCTCCACATATGTATAACACACTGCAAAATATTTTTTGTGGCCCTAAATGGCGTTTTTTGGAAGACCACAACACACCCACAGCACGTAACCACTGAATCGCAGAGCTACAGAACTGCAGAAAATGCTATTCAAAAAAAATGTTTTTTTTTAGTATAGCACAGTAGAAGACAAATATATAGAAATTGTTTATTTCACACACCTCCACATATGTATAACACACTGCAAAATATTTTTTGTGGCCCTAAATGGCGTTTTTTGGAAGACCACAACACACCCACAGTACGTAACCGCTGAATCGCAGAGCTACAGAACTGCAGAAAATGCTATTCCAAAAAAATGTTGTTTTTTTAGTATAGCACAGTAGAAGACAAATATATAGAAATTGTTTATTTCACACACCTCCACATATGTATAACACACTGCAAAATATTTTTTGTGGCTCTAAATGGCATTTTTTGGAAGACCACAACACACCCACAGTACGTAACCGCTGAATCGCAGAGCTACAGAACTGCAGAAAATGCTATTCCAAAAAAATGTTGTTTTTTTAGTATAGCACAGTAGAAGACAAATATATAGAAATTGTTTATTTCACACACCTCCACATATGTATAACACACTGCAAAATATTTTTTGTGGCCCTAAATGGCGTTTTTTGGAAGACCACAACACACCCACAGTACGTAACCGCTGAATCGCACAGCTACAGAACTGCAGAAAATGCTATTCAAAAAAATGTTGTTTTTTTAGTATAGCACAGTAGAAGACAAATATATAGAAATTGTTTATTTCACACACCTCCACATATGTATAACACACTGCAAAATATTTTTTGTGGCCCTAAATGGCGTTTTTTGGAAGACCACAACACACCCACAGTACGTAACCGCTGAATCGCAGAGCTACAGAACTGCAGAAAATGCTATTCAAAAAAAATGTTGTTTTTTTCAGTATAGAACAGCAGAAGACAAATATATAGAAATTGTTTATTTCACACACCTCCACATATGTATAACACACTGCAAAATATTTTTTGTGGCCCTAAATGGCGTTTTTTGGAAGACCACAACACACCCACAGTACGTAACCGCTGAATCGCAGAGCTACAGAACTGCAGAAAATGCTATTCAAAAAAAAATTTGTTTTTTTAGTATAGCACAGTAGAAGACAAATATATAGAAATTGTTTATTTCACACACGTCCACATATGTATAACACACTGCAAAATATTTTTTGTGGCCCTAAATGGCGTTTTTTGGAAGACCACAACACACCCACAGTACATAACCGCTGAATTGCAGAGCTACAGAACTGCAGAAAATGCTATTCAAAAAAAAAGTTGTTTTTTTAGTAGAGCACAGTAGAAGACAAATATATAGAAATTGTTTATTTCACACACCTCCACATATGTATAACACACTGCAAAATATTTTTTTGGCCCTAAATGGCGTTTTTTTGGAAGACCACAACACACCCACAGTACGTAACCACTGAATCGCAGAGCTACAGAACTGCAGAAAATGCTATTCAAAAAAATTGTTGTTTTTTTAGTAGAGCACAGTAGAAGACAAATATATAGAAATTGTTTATTTCACACACCTTCACATATCTATAACACACTGCAAAATATTTTTTGTGGCCCTAAATGGCGTTTTTTGGAAGACCACAACACACCCACAGTACGTAACCGCTGAATCGCACAGCTACAGAACTGCAGAAAATGTTATTCAAAAAAAAATGTTGTTTTTTTAGTATAGCACAGTAGAAGACAAATATATAGAAATTGTTTATTTCACACACCTCCACATATGTATAACACACTGCAAAATATTTTTTGTGGCCCTAAATGGTGTTTTTTGGAAGACCACAACACACCCACAGTACGTAACCGCTGAATCGCAGAGCTACAGAACTGCAGAAAATGCTATTGAAAAAAAAAATTGTTTTTTTAGTATAGCACAGTAGAAGACAAATATATAGAAATTGTTTATTTCACACACCTCCACATATGTATAACACACTGCAAAATATTTTTTGTGGCCCTAAATGGCATTTTTTGGAAGACCACAACACACCCACAGTACGTAACCGCTGAATTGCAGAGCTACAGAACTGCAGAAAATGCTATTAAAAAAAAAAAGTTGTTTTTTTAGTAGATTACAGTAGAAGACAAATATATAGAAATTGTTTATTTCACACACCTCCACATATGTATAACACACTGCAAAATATTTTTTTGGCCCTAAATGGCGTTTTTTGGAAGACCACAACACACCCACAGTACGTAATCGCTGAATCGCAGAGCTACAGAACTGCAGAAAATGCTATTCCAAAAAAGTTTTTTTTTTTAGTATAGCACAGTAGAAGACAAATATATAGAAATTGTTTATTTCACACACCTCCACATATGTATAACACACTGCAAAATAATTTTTGTGGCCCTAAATGGCTTTTTTTGGAAGAACACAACACACCCACAGCACGTAACCACTGAATCGCAGAGCTACAGAACTGCAGAAAATGCTATTCAAAAAAAATGTTGTTTTTTTCAGTATAGCACAGCAGAAGACAAATATATAGAAATTGTTTATTTCACACACCTCCACATATGTATAACACACTGCAAAATATTTTTTGTGGCCCTAAATGGCGTTTTTTGGAAGACCACAACACACCCACAGTACGTAACCGCTGAATCGCAGAGCTAAATAACTGCAGAAAATGCTATTCAAAAAAATTTTGTTTTTTTAGTATAGCACAGTAGAAGACAAATATATAGAAATTGTTTATTTCACACACCTCCACATATGTATAACACACTGCAAAATATTTTTTTGGCCCTAAATGGTGTTTTTTGGAAGACCACAACACACCCACAGTACTTAACCGCTGAATCGCAGAGCTACAGAGCTGCAGAAAATGCTATTCCAAAAAAGTTGTTTTTTTAGTATAGCACAGTAGAAGACAAATATATAGAAATTGTTTATTTCACACACCTCCACACATGTATAACATACTGCAAAATATTTTTTGTGGCCCTAAATGGCGTTTTTTGGAAGACCACAACACACCCACAGTACGTAACCGCTGAATCGCAGAGCTACAGAGCTGCAGAAAATGCTATTCCAAAAAAGTTGTTTTTTTAGTATAGCACAGTAGAAGACAAATATATAGAAATTGTTTATTTCACACACCTCCACATATGTATAACACACTGCAAAATATTTTTTGTGGCCCTAAATGGCGTTTTTTGGAAGACCACAACACACCCACAGCACGTAACCACTGAATCGCAGAGCTACAGAACTGCAGAAAATGCTATTCAAAAAAAATGTTTTTTTTTAGTATAGCACAGTAGAAGACAAATATATAGAAATTGTTTATTTCACACACCTCCACATATGTATAACACACTGCAAAATATTTTTTGTGGCCCTAAATGGCGTTTTTTGGAAGACCACAACACACCCACAGTACGTAACCGCTGAATCGCAGAGCTACAGAACTGCAGAAAATGCTATTCCAAAAAAATGTTGTTTTTTTAGTATAGCACAGTAGAAGACAAATATATAGAAATTGTTTATTTCACACACCTCCACATATGTATAACACACTGCAAAATATTTTTTGTGGCTCTAAATGGCATTTTTTGGAAGACCACAACACACCCACAGTACGTAACCGCTGAATCGCAGAGCTACAGAACTGCAGAAAATGCTATTCCAAAAAAATGTTGTTTTTTTAGTATAGCACAGTAGAAGACAAATATATAGAAATTGTTTATTTCACACACCTCCACATATGTATAACACACTGCAAAATATTTTTTGTGGCCCTAAATGGCGTTTTTTGGAAGACCACAACACACCCACAGTACGTAACCGCTGAATCGCACAGCTACAGAACTGCAGAAAATGCTATTCAAAAAAATGTTGTTTTTTTAGTATAGCACAGTAGAAGACAAATATATAGAAATTGTTTATTTCACACACCTCCACATATGTATAACACACTGCAAAATATTTTTTGTGGCCCTAAATGGCGTTTTTTGGAAGACCACAACACACCCACTGTACGTAACCGCTGAATCGCAGAGCTACAGAACTGCAGAAAATGCTATTCAAAAAAAAATTTGTTTTTTTAGTATAGCACAGTAAAAGACAAATATATAGAAATTGTTTATTTCACACACGTCCACATATGTATAACACACTGCAAAATATTTTTTGTGGCCCTAAATGGCGTTTTTTGGAAGACCACAACACACCCACAGTACATAACCGCTGAATTGCAGAGCTACAGAACTGCAGAAAATGCTATTCAAAAAAAAAGTTGTTTTTTTAGTAGAGCACAGTAGAAGACAAATATATAGAAATTGTTTATTTCACACACCTCCACATATGTATAACACACTGCAAAATATTTTTTTGGCCCTAAATGGCGTTTTTTTGGAAGACCACAACACACCCACAGTACGTAACCACTGAATCGCAGAGCTACAGAACTGCAGAAAATGCTATTCAAAAAAATTGTTGTTTTTTTAGTAGAGCACAGTAGAAGACAAATATATAGAAATTGTTTATTTCACACACCTTCACATATCTATAACACACTGCAAAATATTTTTTGTGGCCCTAAATGGTGTTTTTTGGAAGACCACAACACACCCACAGTACGTAACCGCTGAATCGCAGAGCTACAGAACTGCAGAAAATGCTATTGAAAAAAAAAATAGTTTTTTTAGTATAGCACAGTAGAAGACAAATATATAGAAATTGTTTATTTCACACACCTCCACATATGTATAACACACTGCAAAATATTTTTTGTGGCCCTAAATGGCATTTTTTGGAAGACCACAACACACCCACAGTACGTAACCGCTGAATTGCAGAGCTACAGAACTGCAGAAAATGCTATTAAAAAAAAAAGTTGTTTTTTTAGTAGATTACAGTAGAAGACAAATATATAGAAATTGTTTATTTCACACACCTCCACATATGTATAACACACTGCAAAATATTTTTTGTGGCCCTAAATGGCGTTTTTTGGAAGACCACAACACACCCACAGTACGTAATCGCTGAATCGCAGAGCTACAGAACTGCAGAAAATGCTATTCCAAAAAAGTTTTTTTTTTAGTATAGCACAGTAGAAGACAAATATATAGAAATTGTTTATTTCACACACCTCCACATATGTATAACACACTGCAAAATAATTTTTGTGGCCCTAAATGGCTTTTTTTGGAAGAACACAACACACCCACAGCACGTAACCACTGAATCGCAGAGCTACAGAACTGCAGAAAATGCTATTCAAAAAAAATGTTGTTTTTTTCAGTATAGCACAGCAGAAGACAAATATATAGAAATTGTTTATTTCACACACCTCCACATATGTATAACACACTGCAAAATATTTTTTGTGGCCCTAAATGGCGTTTTTTGGAAGACCACAACACACCCACAGTACGTAACCGCTGAATCGCAGAGCTACAGAACTGCAGAAAATGCTATTCAAAAAAAATTTGTTTTTTTAGTATAGCACAGTAGAAGACAAATATATAGAAATTGTTTATTTCACACACCTCCACATATGTATAACACACTGCAAAATATTTTTTGTGGCCCTAAATGGCGTTTTTTGGAAGACCACAACACACCCACAGTACATAACCGCTGAATTGCAGAGCTACAGAACTGCAGAAAATGCTATTCAAAAAAAAAAGTTGTTTTTTTAGTAGAGCACAGTAGAAGACAAATATATAGAAATTGTTTATTTCACACACCTCCACATATGTATAACACACTGCAAAATATTTTTTTGGCCCTAAATGGCGTTTTTTTGGAAGACCACAATACACCCACAGTACGTAACCACTGAATCGAAGAGCTACAGAACTGCAGAAAATGCTATTCAAAAAAAATAGTTGTTTTTTTAGTAGAGCACAGTAGAAGACAAATATATAGAAATTGTTTATTTCACACACCTCCACATATGTATAACACACTGCAAAATATTTTTTGTGGCCCTAAATGGCGTTTTTTGGAAGACCACAACACACCCACAGTACATAACCGCTGAATCGGACAGCTACAGAACTGCAGAAAATGCTATTCAAAAAAATGTTGTTTTTTTAGTATAGCACAGTAGAAGACAAATATATAGAAATTGTTTATTTCACACACCTCCACATATGTATAACACACTGCAAAATATTTTTTGTGGCCCTAAATGGCGTTTTTTGGAAGACCACAACACACCCACAGTACGTAACCGCTGAATTGCAGAGCTACAGAACTGCTGAAAAAGCTATTAAAAAAAGTTGTTTTTTTAGTAGAGCACAGTAGAAGACAAATATATAGAAATTGTTTATTTCACACACCTCCACATATGTATAACACACTGCAAAATCTTTTTTTGGCCCTAAATGGCATTTTTTGGAAGACCACAACACACCCACAGTACTTAACCGCTGAATCGCAGAGCTACAGAACTGCAGAAAATGCTATTCCAAAAAAATTTTGTTTTTTTAGTATAGCACAGTAGAAGACAAATATATAGAAATTGTTTATTTCACACACCTCCACATATGTATAACACACTGCAAAATATTTTTTTGGCCCTAAATGGCATTTTTTTGGAAGACCACAATACACCCACAGTACGTAACCACTGAATCGAAGAGCTACAGAACTGCAGAAAATGCTATTCAAAAAAAATAGTTGTTTTTTTAGTAGAGCACAGTAGAAGACAAATATATAGAAATTGTTTATTTCACACACCTCCACATATGTATAACACACTGCAAAATATTTTTTGTGGCCCTAAATGGCGTTTTTTGGAAGACCACAACACACCCACAGTACGTAACCGCTGAATCGGACAGCTACAGAACTGCAGAAAATGCTATTCAAAAAAATGTTGTTTTTTTAGTATAGCACAGTAGAAGACAAATATATAGAAATTGTTTATTTCACACACCTCCACATATGTATAACACACTGCAAAATATTTTTTGTGGCCCTAAATGGCGTTTTTTGGAAGACCACAACACACCCACAGTACGTAACCGCTGAATTGCAGAGCTACAGAACTGCTGAAAAAGCTATTAAAAAAAAGTTGTTTTTTTAGTAGAGCACAGTAGAAGACAAATATATAGAAATTGTTTATTTCACACACCTCCACATATGTATAACACACTGCAAAATCTTTTTTTGGCCCTAAATGGCATTTTTTGGAAGACCACAACACACCCACAGTACTTAACCGCTGAATCGCAGAGCTACAGAACTGCAGAAAATGCTATTCCAAAAAAATGTTGTTTTTTTAGTATAGCACAGTAGAAGACAAATATATAGAAATTGTTTATTTCACACACCTCCACATATGTATAACACACTGCAAAATATTTTTTTGGCCCTAAATGGTGTTTTTTGGAAGACCACAACACACCCACAGTACTTAACCGCTGAATCGCAGAGCTACAGAGCTGCAGAAAATGCTATTCCAAAAAAGTTGTTTTTTTAGTATAGCACAGTAGAAGACAAATATATAGAAATTGTTTATTTCACACACCTCCACACATGTATAACACACTGCAAAATATTTTTTGTGGCCCTAAATGGCGTTTTTTGGAAGACCACAACACACCCACAGTACGTAACCGCTGAATCGCAGAGCTACAGAACTGCAGAAAATGCTATTCAAAAAATGTTTTGTTTTTTTAGTATAGCACAGTAGAAGACAAATATATAGAAATTGTTTATTTCACACACCTCCACATATGTATAACACACTGCAAAAAAATTTTTGTGGCCCTAAATGGAGTTTTTTGGAAGACCACAACACACCCACAGTACGTAACCGCTGAATCGCACAGCTACAGAACTGCAGAAAATGCTATTAAAAAAATGTTTTTTTTTAGTATAGCACAGTAGAAGACAAATATATAGAAATTGTTTATTTCACACACCTCCACATATGTATAACACACTGTAAAATATTTTTTGTGGCCCTAAATGGCGTTTTTTGGAAGACCACAACACACCCACAGCACGTAACCACTGAATCGCAGAGCTACAGAACTGCAGAAAATGCTATTCAAAAAAAATGTTTTTTTTTTAGTATAGCACAGTAGAAGACAAATATATAGAAATTGTTTATTTCACACACCTCCACATATGAATAACACACTGCAAAATATTTTTTGTGGCCCTAAATGGCGTTTTTTGGAAGACCACAACACACCCACAGTACGTAACCGCTGAATCGCCGAGCTACAGAACTGCAGAAAATGCTATTCCAAAAAAATGTTGTTTTTTTAGTATAGCACAGTAGAAGACAAATATATAGAAATTGTTTATTTCACACACCTCCACATATGTATAACACACTGCAAAATATTTTTTGTGGCTCTAAATGGCATTTTTTGGAAGACCACAACACACCCACAGTACGTAACCGCTGAATCGCAGAGCTACAGAACTGCAGAAAATGCTATTCCAAAAAAAATTTGTTTTTTTTAGTATAGCACAGTAGAAGACAAATATATAGAAATTGTTTATTTCACACACCTCCACATATGTATAACACACTGCAAAATATTTTTTGTGGCCCTAAATGGCGTTTTTTGGAAGACCACAACACACCCACAGTACGTAACCGCTGAATCGCAGAGCTACAGAACTGCAGAAAATGCTATTAAAAAAAAAGTTTTTTTTTTAGTATAGCACAGTAGAAGACAAATATATAGAAATTGTTTATTTCACACACCTCCACATATGTATAACACACTGCAAAATATTTTTGTGGCCCTAAATGGCGTTTTTTGGAAGACCACAACACACCCACAGCACGTAACCACTGAATCGCAGAGCTACAGAACTGCAGAAAATGCTATTCAAAAAAAATAATTGTTTTTTTAGTATAGCACAGTAGAAGACAAATATAAGGAAATTGTTTATTTCACACACCTCCACATATGTATAACACACTGCAAAATATTTTTTGTGGCCCTAAATGGCGTTTTTTGGAAGACCACAACACACCCACAGTACGTAACCGCTGAATCGCACAGCTACAGAACTGCAGAAAATGCTATTTAAAAAAAAATGTTGTTTTTTTAGTATAGCACAGTAGAAGACAAATATATAGAAATTGTTTATTTCACACACCTCCACATATGTATAACACACTGCAAAATATTTTTTGTGGCCCTAAATGGCGTTTTTTGGAAGACCACAACACACCCACAGTACGTAACCGCTGAATTGCAGAGCTACAGAACTGCAGAAAATGCTATTAAAAAAAATGTTTTTTTTTAGTATAGCACAGTAGAAGACAAATATATAGAAATTGTTTATTTCACACACCTCCACATATGTATAACACACTGCAAAATATTTTTTGGGCCCTAAATGGCATTTTTTGGAAGACCACAACACACCCACAGTACTTAACCGCTGAATCGCAGAGCTACAGAACTGCAGAAAATGCTATTCCAAAAAAATGTTGTTTTTTTAGTATAGCACAGTAGAAGACAAATATATAGAAATTGTTTATTTCACACACCTCCACATATGTATAACACACTGCAAAATATTTTTGTGGCCCTAAATGGCGTTGTTTGGAAGACCACACCACACCCACAGCACGTAACCACTGAATCGCAGAGCTACAGAACTGCAGAAAATGCTATTCAAAAAAAAATTGTTTTTTTAGTATAGCACAGTAGAAGACAAATATATGGAAATTGTTTATTTCACACACCTCCACATATGTATAACACACTGCAAAATATTTTTTGTGGCCCTAAATGGCGTTTTTTGGAAGACCACAACACACCCACAGTACGTAACCGCTGAATCGCACAGCTACAGAACTGCAGAAAATGCTATTTAAAAAAAATGTTGTTTTTTTAGTATAGCACAGTAGAAGACAAATATATAGAAATTGTTTATTTCACACACCTCCACATATGTATAACACACTGCAAAATATTTTTTGTGGCCCTAAATGGCGTTTTTTGGAAGACCACAACACACCCACAGTACGTAACCGCTGAATTGCAGAGCTACAGAACTGCAGAAAATGCAATTAAAAAAAATGTTTTTTTTTTAGTATAGCACAGTAGAAGACAAATATATAGAAATTGTTTATTTCACACACCTCCACATATGTATAACACACTGCAAAATATTTTTTGTGGCCCTAAATGGCGTTTTTTGGAAGACCACAACACACCCACAGTACGTAACCGCTGAATTGCAGAGCTACAGAACTGCTGAAAAAGCTATTAAAAAAAAAGTTGTTTTTTTAGTAGAGCACAGTAGAAGACAAATATATAGAAATTGTTTATTTCACACACCTCCACATATGTATAACACACTGCAAAATATTTTTTTGGCCCTAAATGGCATTTTTTGGAAGACCACAACACACCCACAGTACTTAACCGCTGAATCGCAGAGCTACAGAACTGCAGAAAATGCTATTCCAAAAAAATTTTGTTTTTTTAGTATAGTACAGTAGAAGACAAATATATAGAAATTGTTTATTTCACACACCTCCACATATGTATAACACACTGCAAAATATTTTTTTGGCCCTAAATGGTGTTTTTTGGAAGACCACAACACACCCACAGTACTTAACCGCTGAATCGCAGAGCTACAGAGCTGCAGAAAATGCTATTCCAAAAAAGTTGTTTTTTTAGTATAGCACAGTAGAAGACAAATATATAGAAATTGTTTATTTCACACACCTCCACACATGTATAACACACTGCAAAATATTTTTTGTGGCCCTAAATGGCGTTTTTTGGAAGACCACAACACACCCACAGTACGTAACCGCTGAATCGCAGAGCTACAGAACTGCAGAAAATGCTATTCAAAAAATGTTTTTTTTTTTAGTATAGCACAGTAGAAGACAAATATATAGAAATTGTTTATTTCACACACCTCCACATATGTATAACACACTGTAAAATATTTTTTGTGGTACTAAATGGCGTTTTTTGGAAGACCACAACACACCCACAGCACGTAACCACTAAATCGCAGAGCTACAGAACTGCAGAAAATGCTATTCAAAAAAAATGTTTTTTTTTTAGTATAGCACAGTAGAAGACAAATATATAGAAATTGTTTATTTCACACACCTCCACATATGAATAACACACTGCAAAATATTTTTTGTGGCCATAAATGGTGTTTTTTGGAAGACCACAACACACCCACAGTACGTAACCGCTGAATCGCCGAGCTACAGAACTGCAGAAAATGCTATTCCAAAAAAATGTTGTTTTTTTAGTATAGCACAGTAGAAGACAAATATATAGAAATTGTTTATTTCACACACCTCCACATATGTATAACACACTGCAAAATATTTTTTGTGGCTCTAAATGGCATTTTTTGGAAGACCACAACACACCCACAGTACGTAACCGCTGAATCGCAGAGCTACAGAACTGCAGAAAATGCTATTCCAAAAAAATGTTGTTTTTTTAGTATAGCACAGTAGAAGACAAATATATAGAAATTGTTTATTTCACACACCTCCACATATGTATAACACACTGCAAAATATTTTTTGTGGCCCTAAATGGCGTTTTTTGGAAGACCACAACACACCCACAGTACGTAACCGCTGAATCGCAGAGCTACAGAACTGCAGAAAATGCTATTCCAAAAAAAAATTGTTTTTTTTAGTATAGCACAGTAGAAGACAAATATATAGAAATTGTTTATTTCACACACCTCCACATATGTATAACACACTGCAAAATATTTTTTGTGGCCCTAAATGGCGTTTTTTGGAAGACCACAACACACCCACAGTACGTAACCGCTGAATCGCAGAGCTACAGAACTGCAGAAAATGCTATTAAAAAAAATGTTTTTTTTTAGTATAGCACAGTAGAAGACAAATATATAGAAATTGTTTATTTCACACACCTCCACATATGTATAACACACTGCAAAATATTTTTGTGGCCCTAAATGGCATTTTTTGGAAGACCACAACACACCCACAGCACGTAACCACTGAATCGCAGAGCTACAGAACTGCAGAAAATGCTATTCAAAAAAAATAATTGTTTTTTTAGTATAGCACAGTAGAAGACAAATATAAGGAAATTGTTTATTTCACACACCTCCACATATGTATAACACACTGCAAAATATTTTTTGTGGCCCTAAATGGCGTTTTTTGGAAGACCACAACACACCCACAGTACGTAACCGCTGAATCGCACAGCTACAGAACTGCAGAAAATGCTATTAAAAAAAATGTTGTTTTTTTAGTATAGCACAGTAGAAGACAAATATATAGAAATTGTTTATTTCACACACCTCCACATATGTATAACACACTGCAAAATATTTTTTGTGGCCCTAAATGGCGTTTTTTGGAAGACCACAACACACCCACAGTACGTAACCGCTGAATCGCACAGCTACAGAACTGCAGAAAATGCTATTTAAAAAAAATGTTGTTTTTTTAGTATAGCACAGTAGAAGACAAATATATAGAAATTGTTTATTTCACACACCTCCACATATGTATAACACACTGCAAAATATTTTTTGTGGCCCTAAGTGGCGTTTTTTGGAAGACCACAACACACCCACAGTACGTAACCGCTGAATTGCAGAGCTACAGAACTGCAGAAAATGCTATTAAAAAAAATGTTTTTTTTTTAGTATAGCACAGTAGAAGACAAATATATAGAAATTGTTTATTTCACACACCTCCACATATGTATAACACACTGCAAAATATTTTTTGTGGCCCTAAATGGCATTTTTTGGAAGACCACAACACACCCACAGTACGTAACCGCTGAATCGCCGAGCTACAGAACTGCAGAAAATGCTATTCCAAAAAAATGTTGTTTTTTTAGTATAGCACAGTAGAAGACAAATATATAGAAATTGTTTATTTCACACACCTCCACATATGTATAACACACTGCAAAATATTTTTTGTGGCTCTAAATGGCATTTTTTGGAAGACCACAACACACCCACAGTACGTAACCGCTGAATCACAGAGCTACAGAACTGCAGAAAATGCTATTCCAAAAAAATGTTGTTTTTTTAGTATAGCACAGTAGAAGACAAATATATAGAAATTGTTTATTTCACACACCTCCACATATGTATAACACACTGCAAAATATTTTTTGTGGCCCTAAATGGCGTTTTTTGGAAGACCACAACACACCCACAGTACGTAACCGCTGAATCGCAGAGCTACAGAACTGCAGAAAATGCTATTCCAAAAAAAAATTGTTTTTTTTAGTATAGCACAGTAGAAGACAAATATATAGAAATTGTTTATTTCACACACCTCCACATATGTATAACACACTGCAAAATATTTTTTGTGGCCCTAAATGGCGTTTTTTGGAAGACCACAACACACCCACAGTACGTAACCGCTGAATCGCAGAGCTACAGAACTGCAGAAAATGCTATTAAAAAAAATGTTTTTTTTTTAGTATAGCACAGTAGAAGACAAATATATAGAAATTGTTTATTTCACACACCTCCACATATGTATAACACACTGCAAAATATTTTTGTGGCCCTAAATGGCGTTTTTTGGAAGACCACAACACACCCACAGCACGTAACCACTGAATCGCAGAGCTACAGAACTGCAGAAATTGCTATTCAAAAAAAATAATTGTTTTTTTAGTATAGCACAGTAGAAGACAAATATAAGGAAATTGTTTATTTCACACACCTCCACATATGTATAACACACTGCAAAATATTTTTTGTGGCCCTAAATGGCGTTTTTTGGAAGACCACAACACACCCACAGTACGTAACCGCTGAATCGCACAGCTACAGAACTGCAGAAAATGCTATTAAAAAAAATGTTGTTTTTTTAGTATAGCACAGTAGAAGACAAATATATAGAAATTGTTTATTTCACACACCTCCACATATGTATAACACACTGTAAAATATTTTTTGTGGCCCTAAATGGTGTTTTTTGGAAGACCACAACACACCCACAGTACGTAACCGCTGAATCGCAGAGCTACAGAACTGCAGAAAATGCTATTCCAAAAAAATGTTGTTTTTTTAGTATAGCACAGTAGAAGACAAATATATAGAAATTGTTTATTTCACACACCTCCACATATGTATAACACACTGCAAAATATTTTTTGTGGCCCTAAATGGCGTTTTTTGGAAGACCACAACACACCCACAGTACGTAACCGCTGTATCGCACAGCTACAGAACTGCAGAAAATGCTATTTAAAAAAAATGTTGTTTTTTTAGTATAGCACAGTAGAAGACAAATATATAGAAATTGTTTATTTCACACACCTCCACATATGTATAACACACTGCAAAATATTTTTTGTGGCCCTAAATGGCGTTTTTTGGAAGACCACAACACACCCACAGTACGTAACCGCTGAATCGCAGAGCTACAGAACTGCAGAAAATGCTATTAAAAAAAATGTTTTTTTTTAGTATAGCACAGTAGAAGACAAATATATAGAAATTGTTTATTTCACACACCTCCACATATGTATAACACACTGCAAAATATTTTTGTGGCCCTAAATGGCATTTTTTGGAAGACCACAACACACCCACAGCACGTAACCACTGAATCGCAGAGCTACAGAACTGCAGAAAATGCTATTCAAAAAAAATAATTGTTTTTTTAGTATAGCACAGTAGAAGACAAATATAAGGAAATTGTTTATTTCACACACCTCCACATATGTATAACACACTGCAAAATATTTTTTGTGGCCCTAAATGGCGTTTTTTGGAAGACCACAACACACCCACAGTACGTAACCGCTGAATCGCACAGCTACAGAACTGCAGAAAATGCTATTAAAAAAAAATGTTGTTTTTTTAGTATAGCACAGTAGAAGACAAATATATAGAAATTGTTTATTTCACACACCTCCACATATGTATAACACACTGCAAAATATTTTTTGTGGCCCTAAATGGCGTTTTTTGGAAGACCACAACACACCCACAGTACGTAACCGCTGAATCGCACAGCTACAGAACTGCAGAAAATGCTATTTAAAAAAAATGTTGTTTTTTTAGTATAGCACAGTAGAAGACAAATATATAGAAATTGTTTATTTCACACACCTCCACATATGTATAACACACTGCAAAATATTTTTTGTGGCCCTAAGTGGCGTTTTTTGGAAGACCACAACACACCCACAGTACGTAACCGCTGAATTGCAGAGCTACAGAACTGCAGAAAATGCTATTAAAAAAAATGTTTTTTTTTTAGTATAGCACAGTAGAAGACAAATATATAGAAATTGTTTATTTCACACACCTCCACATATGTATAACACACTGCAAAATATTTTTTGTGGCCCTAAATGGCATTTTTTGGAAGACCACAACACACCCACAGTACGTAACCGCTGAATCGCCGAGCTACAGAACTGCAGAAAATGCTATTCCAAAAAAATGTTGTTTTTTTAGTATAGCACAGTAGAAGACAAATATATAGAAATTGTTTATTTCACACACCTCCACATATGTATAACACACTGCAAAATATTTTTTGTGGCTCTAAATGGCATTTTTTGGAAGACCACAACACACCCACAGTACGTAACCGCTGAATCGCAGAGCTACAGAACTGCAGAAAATGCTATTCCAAAAAAATGTTGTTTTTTTAGTATAGCACAGTAGAAGACAAATATATAGAAATTGTTTATTTCACACACCTCCACATATGTATAACACACTGCAAAATATTTTTTGTGGCCCTAAATGGCGTTTTTTGGAAGACCACAACACACCCACAGTACGTAACCGCTGAATCGCAGAGCTACAGAACTGCAGAAAATGCTATTCCAAAAAAAAAATTGTTTTTTTTAGTATAGCACAGTAGAAGACAAATATATAGAAATTGTTTATTTCACACACCTCCACATATGTATAACACACTGCAAAATATTTTTTGTGGCCCTAAATGGCGTTTTTTGGAAGACCACAACACACCCACAGTACGTAACCGCTGAATCGCAGAGCTACAGAACTGCAGAAAATGCTATTAAAAAAAATGTTTTTTTTTTAGTATAGCACAGTAGAAGACAAATATATAGAAATTGTTTATTTCACACACCTCCACATATGTATAACACACTGCAAAATATTTTTGTGGCCCTAAATGGCGTTTTTTGGAAGACCACAACACACCCACAGCACGTAACCACTGAATCGCAGAGCTACAGAACTGCAGAAATTGCTATTCAAAAAAAATAATTGTTTTTTTAGTATAGCACAGTAGAAGACAAATATAAGGAAATTGTTTATTTCACACACCTCCACATATGTATAACACACTGCAAAATATTTTTTGTGGCCCTAAATGGCGTTTTTTGGAAGACCACAACACACCCACAGTACGTAACCGCTGAATCGCACAGCTACAGAACTGCAGAAAATGCTATTAAAAAAAATGTTGTTTTTTTAGTATAGCACAGTAGAAGACAAATATATAGAAATTGTTTATTTCACACACCTCCACATATGTATAACACACTGTAAAATATTTTTTGTGGCCCTAAATGGTGTTTTTTGGAAGACCACAACACACCCACAGTACGTAACCGCTGAATCGCAGAGCTACAGAACTGCAGAAAATGCTATTCCAAAAAAATGTTGTTTTTTTAGTATAGCACAGTAGAAGACAAATATATAGAAATTGTTTATTTCACACACCTCCACATATGTATAACACACTGCAAAATATTTTTTGTGGCCCTAAATGGCGTTTTTTGGAAGACCACAACACACCCACAGTACGTAACCGCTGTATCGCACAGCTACAGAACTGCAGAAAATGCTATTTAAAAAAAATGTTGTTTTTTTAGTATAGCACAGTAGAAGACAAATATATAGAAATTGTTTATTTCACACACCTCCACATATGTATAACACACTGCAAAATATTTTTTGTGGCCCTAAATGGCGTTTTTTGGAAGACCACAACACACCCACAGTACGTAACCGCTGAATTGCAGAGCTACAGAACTGCAGAAAATGCTATTAAAAAAAATGTTTTTTTTTAGTATAGCACAGTAGAAGACAAATATATAGAAATTGTTTATTTCACACACCTCCACATATGTATAACACACTGCAAAATATTTTTTTGGCCCTAAATGGCATTTTTTGGAAGACCACAACACACCCACAGTACTTAACCGCTGAATCGCAGAGCTACAGAACTGCAGAAAATGCTATTCCAAAAAAATGTTGTTTTTTTAGTATAGCACAGTAGAAGACAAATATATAGAAATTGTTTATTTCACACACCTCCACATATGTATAACACACTGCAAAATATTTTTTTGGCCCTAAATGGTGTTTTTTGGAAGACCACAACACACCCACAGTACTTAACCGCTGAATCGCAGAGCTACAGAGCTGCAGAAAATGCTATTCCAAAAAAGTTGTTTTTTTAGTATAGCACAGTAGAAGACAAATATATAGAAATTGTTTATTTCACACACCTCCACACATGTATAACACACTGCAAAATATTTTTTGTGGCCCTAAATGGCGTTTTTTGGAAGACCACAACACACCCACAGTACGTAACCGCTGAATCGCAGAGCTACAGAACTGCAGAAAATGCTATTCAAAAAATGTTTTGTTTTTTTAGTATAGCACAGTAGAAGACAAATATATAGAAATTGTTTATTTCACACACCTCCACATATGTATAACACACTGCAAAAAAAATTTTGTGGCCCTAAATGGAGTTTTTTGGAAGACCACAACACACCCACAGTACGTAACCGCTGAATCGCACAGCTACAGAACTGCAGAAAATGCTATTAAAAAAATGTTTTTTTTTAGTATAGCACAGTAGAAGACAAATATATAGAAATTGTTTATTTCACACACCTCCACATATGTATAACACACTGTAAAATATTTTTTGTGGCCCTAAATGGCGTTTTTTGGAAGACCACAACACACCCACAGCACGTAACCACTGAATCGCAGAGCTACAGAACTGCAGAAAATGCTATTAAAAAAAAAAATTATTTTTTTAGTATAGCACAGTAGAAGACAAATATATGGAAATTGTTTATTTCACACACCTCCACATATGTATAACACACTGCAAAATATTTTTTGTGGCCCTAAATGGCGTTTTTTGGAAGACCACAACACACCCACAGTACGTAACCGCTGAATCGCACAGCTACAGAACTGCAGAAAATGCTATTTAAAAAAAAATGTTGTTTTTTTAGTATAGCACAGTAGAAGACAAATATATAGAAATTGTTTATTTCACACACCTCCACATATGTATAACACACTGCAAAATATTTTTTGTGGCCCTAAATGGCGTTTTTTGGAAGACCACAACACACCCACAGTACGTAACCGCTGAATTGCAGAGCTACAGAACTGCAGAAAATGCTATTAAAAAAATGTTTTTTTTTAGTATAGCACAGTAGAAGACAAATATAAAGAAATTGTTTATTTCACACACCTCCACATATGTATAACACACTGCAAAATATTTTTTGTGGCCCTAAATGGCGTTTTTGGAAGACCACAACACACCCACAGTACGTAACCGCTGAATTGCAGAGCTACAGAACTGCAGAAAATGCTATTAAAAAAAAAAGTTGTTTTTTTAGTAGAGCACAGTAGAAGACAAATATATAGAAATTGTTTATTTCACACACCTCCACATATGTATAACACACTGCAAAATATTTTTTTGGCCCTAAATGGTGTTTTTTGGAAGACCACAACACACCCACAGCACGTAACCACTGAATCGCAGAGCTACAGAACTGCAGAAAATGCTATTAAAATTTGTTTTTGTTTTTTTAGTCTAGCACAGTAGAAGACAAATATGTAGAAATTGTTTATTTCACACACCTCCACATATGTATAACACACTGCAAAATATTTTTTGTGGCCCTAAATGGCGTTTTTTGGAAGACCATAACACACCCACAGTACGTAACCGCTGAATCGCACAGCTACAGAACTGCAGAAAATGCTATTCAAAAAAAATGTTGTTTTTTTTTAGTATAGCACAGTAGAAGACAAATATATATAAATTGTTTATTTCACACACCTCCCACATATGTATAACACACTGCAAAATATTTTTGTGGCCCTAAATGGCATTTTTTGGAAGACCACAACACACCCACAGCACGTAACCACTGAATCGCAGAGCTACAGAACTGCAGAAAATGCTATTAAATTTTTTTTTGTTTTTTTAGTATAGCACAGTAGAAGACAAATATATAGAAATTGTTTATTTCACACACCTCCACATATGTATAACACACTGCAAAATATTTTTTGTGGCCCTAAATGGCGTTTTTTGGAAGACCACAACACACCCACAGTATGTAACCGCTGAATCGCACAGCTACAGAACTGCAGATAATGCTATTCAAAAAAAATGTTGTTTTTTTAGTATAGCACAGTAGAAGACAAATATATAGTAATTGTTTATTTCACACACCTCCACATATGTATAACACACTGCAAAATATTTTTTGTGGCCCTAAATGGCGTTTTTTGGAAGACCACAACACACCCACAGTACGTAACCGCTGAATCGCAGAGCTACAGAACTGCAGAAAATGCTATTCCAAAAAAATGTTGTTTTTTTTAGTATAGCACAGTAGAAGACAAATATATAGAAATTGTTTATTTCACACACCTCCACATATGTATAACACACTGCAAAATATTTTTTGTGGCCCTAAATGGCGTTTTTTGGAAGACCACAACACACCCACAGTACGTAACCGCTGAATCGCAGAGCTACAGAACTGCAGAAAATGCTATTCCAAAAAAATTGTTTTTTTTTAGTATAGCACAGTAGAAGACAAATATATAGAAATTGTTTATTTCACACACCTCCACATATGTATAACACACTGCAAAATATTTTTTGTGGCCCTAAATGGCGTTTTTTGGAAGACCACAACACACCCACAGTACGTAACCGCTGAATCGCACAGCTACAGAACTGCAGAAAATGCTATTCAAAAAAAAATTTGTTTTTTTAGTATAGCACAGTAGAAGACAAATATATAGAAATTGTTTATTTCACACACCTCCACATATGTATAACACACTGCAAAATATTTTTTGTGGCCCCAAATGGCATTTTTTGGAAGACCACAACACACCCACAGTACGTAACCGCTGAATCGCAGAGCTACAGAACTGCAGAAAATGCTATTCAAATAAAATGTTTTTTTTTTTTAGTATAGCACAGTAGAAGACAAATATATAGTAATTGTTTATTTCACACACCTCCACATATGTATAACACACTGCAAAATATTTTTTGTGGCCCTAAATGGCGTTTTTTGGAAGACCACAACACACCCACAGTACGTAACCACTGAATCGCAGAGCTAGAGAACTGCAGAAAATGCTATTACAATTTTTTTTTGTTTTTTTAGTATAGCACAGTAGAAGACAAATATACAGAAATTGTTTATTTCACACACCTCCACATATGTATAACACACTGCAAAATATTTTTTGTGGCCCTAAATGGCGTTTTTTGGAAGACCACAACACACCCACAGCACGTAACCGCTGAATCGCAGAGCTACAGAACTGCAGAAAATGCTATTCCAAAAAAATGTTTTTTTTTTAGTATAGCACAGTAGAAGACAAATATATAGAAATTGTTTATTTCACACACCTCCACATATGTATAACACACTGCAAAATATTTTTTGTGGCCCTAAATGGCGTTTTTTGGAAGACCACAACACACCCACAGTACGTAAACGCTGAATCGCAGAGCTACAGTACTGCAGAAAATGCTATTAAAAAATTTTTTTTTTTTTTTAGTATAGCACAGTAGAAGACAAATATATAGAAATTGTTTATTTCACACACCTCCACATATGTATAACACACTGCAAAATATTTTTTGTGGCCCTAAATGGCGTTTTTTGGAAGACCACAACACACCCACAGTACGTAACCGCTGAATCGCACAGCTACAGAACTGCAGAAAATGCTATTAAAAAAAAATGTTTTTTTTTTTAGTATAGTACAGTAGAAGACAAATATATAGAAATTGTTTATTTCACACACCTCCACATATGTATAACACACTGCAAAATATTTTTTGTGGCCCTAAATGGCGTTTTTTGGAAGACCACAACACACCCACAGTACGTAACCGCTGAATTGCAGAGCTACAGAACTGCAGAAAATGCTATTAAAAAAAATGTTTTTTTTTTAGTATAGCACAGTAGAAGACAAATATATAGAAATTGTTTATTTCACACACCTCCACATATGTATAACACACTGCAAAATATTTTTGTGGCCCTAAATGGCGTTTTTGGAAGACCACAACACACCCACAGTACGTAACCGCTGAATTGCAGAGCTACAGAACTGCAGAAAATGCTATTCAAAAAAAAAAGTTGTTTTTTTAGTAGAGCACAGTAGAAAACAAATATATAGAAATTGTTTATTTCACACACCTTCACATATGTATAACACACTGCAAAATATTTTTTTGGCCCTAAATGGCGTTTTTTGGAAGACCACAACACACCCACAGTACGTAACCGCTGAATCGCAGAGCTACAGAACTGCAGAAAATGCTATTCAAAAAAAATGTTTTTTTTTTTAGTATAGCACAGTAGAAGACAAATATATATAAATTGTTTATTTCACACACCTCCCACATATGTATAACACACTGCAAAATATTTTTGTGGCCCTAAATGGCGTTTTTTGGAAGACCACAACACACCCACAGCACGTAACCACTGAATCGCAGAGCTACAGAACTGCAGAAAATGCTATTAAATTTTTTTTTTTTTTTTAGTATAGCACAGTAGAAGACAAATATATAGAAATAGTTTATTTCACACACCTCCACATATGTATAACACACTGCAAAATATTTTTTGTGGCCCTAAATGGCGTTTTTTGGAAGACCACAACACACCCACAGTACGTAACCGCTGAATCGCACAGCTACAGAACTGCAGAAAATGCTATTCAAAAAAAATGTTGTTTTTTTAGTATAGCACAGTAGAAGACAAATATATAGAAATTGTTTATTTCACACACCTCCACATATGTATAACACACTGCAAAATATTTTTTGTGGCCCCAAATGGCGTTTTTTGGAAGACCACAACACACCCACAGTACGTAACCGCTGAATCGCAGAGCTACAGAACTGCAGAAAATGCTATTCAAATAAAATGTTTTTTTTTAGTATAGCACAGTAGAAGACAAATATATAGTAATTGTTTATTTCACACACCTCCACATATGTATAACACACTGCAAAATATTTTTTGTGGCCCTAAATGGCGTTTTTTGGAAGACCACAACACACCCACAGTACGTAACCACTGAATCGCAGAGCTACAGAACTGCAGAAAATGCTATTAATTTTTTTTTTGTTTTTTTAGTATAGCACAGTAGAAGACAAATATATAGAAATTGTTTATTTCACACACCTCCACATATGTATAACACACTGCAAAATATTTTTTGTGGCCCTAAATGGCGTTTTTTGGAAGACCACAACACACCCACAGTACGTAACCGCTGAATTGCAGAGCTACAAAACTGCAGAAAATGCTATTAAAAAAAAAAGTTGTTTTTTTAGTAGAGCACAGTAGAAGACAAATATATAGAAATTGTTTATTTCACACACCTCCACATATGTATAACACACTGCAAAATATTTTTTTGGCCCTAAATGGCGTTTTTTGGAAGACCACAACACACCCACAGTACGTAACCGCTGAATCGCAGAGCTACAGAACTGCAGAAAATGCTATTCAAAAAAAATGTTTTTTTTTTTAGTATAGCACAGTAGAAGACAAATATATATAAATTGTTTATTTCACACACCTCCCACATATGTATAACACACTGCAAAATATTTTTGTGGCCCTAAATGGCGTTTTTTGGAAGACCACAACACACCCACAGCACGTAACCACTGAATCGCAGAGCTACAGAACTGCAGAAAATGCTATTAATTTTTTTTTTTTTTTTTAGTATAGCACAGTAGAAGACAAATATATAGTAATTGTTTATTTCACACACCTCCACATATGTATAACACACTGCAAAATATTTTTTGTGGCCCTAAATGGCGTTTTTTGGAAGACCACAACACACCCACAGTACGTAACCACTGAATCGCAGAGCTACAGAACTGCAGAAAATGCTATTAATTTTTTTTTTGTTTTTTTAGTATAGCACAGTAGAAGACAAATATATAGAAATTGTTTATTTCACACACCTCCACATATGTATAACACACTGCAAAATATTTTTTGTGGCCCTAAATGGCGTTTTTTGGAAGACCACAACACACCCACAGTACGTAACCGCTGAATTGCAGAGCTACAAAACTGCAGAAAATGCTATTAAAAAAAAAAGTTGTTTTTTTAGTAGAGCACAGTAGAAGACAAATATATAGAAATTGTTTATTTCACACACCTCCACATATGTATAACACACTGCAAAATATTTTTTGTGGCCCCAAATGGCGTTTTTTGGAAGACCACAACACACCCACAGTACGTAACCGCTGAATCGCACAGCTACAGAACTGCAGAAAATGCTATTCAAAAAAAATGTTGTTTTTTTAGTATAGTACAGTAGAAGACAAATATATAGAACTTGTTTATTTCACACACCTCCACATATGTATAACACACTGCAAAATATTTTTTGTGGCCCTAAATGGCGTTTTTTGGAAGACCACAACACACCCACAGTACGTAACCACTGAATCGCAGAGCTACAGAACTGCAGAAAATGCTATTAAATTTTTTTTTTGTTTTTTTAGTATAGCACAGTAGAAGACAAATATATAGAAATTGTTTATTTCACACACCTCCACATATGTATAACACACTGCAAAATATTTTTTGTGGCCCTAAATGGCGTTTTTTGGAAGACCACAACACACCCACAGCACGTAACCGCTGAATCGCAGAGCTACAGAACTGCAGAAAATGCTATTCCAAAAAAATGTTTTTTTTTTTAGTATAGCACAGTAGAAGACAAATATATAGAAATTGTTTATTTCACACACCTCCACATATGTATAACACACTGCAAAATATTTTTTGTGGCCCTAAATGGCGTTTTTTGGAAGACCACAACACACCCACAGTACGTAACCGCTGAATCGCAGAGCTACAGTACTGCAGAAAATGCTATTAAAAAAAATGTTTTTTTTTTAGTATAGCACAGTAGAAGACAAATATATAGAAATTGTTTATTTCACACACCTCCACATATGTATAACACACTGCAAAATATTTTTGTGGCCCTAAATGGTGTTTTTTGGAAGACCACAACACACCCACAGCACGTAACCACTGAATCGCAGAGCTACAGAACTGCAGAAAATGCTATTCAAAAAAAATATTGTTTTTTTAGTATAGCACAGTAGAAGACAAATATATGGAAATTGTTTATTTCACACACCTCCACATATGTATAACACACTGCAAAATATTTTTTGTGGCCCTAAATGGCGTTTTTTGGAAGACCACAACACACCCACAGTACGTAACCGCTGAATCGCACAGCTACAGAACTGCAGAAAATGCTATTAAAAAAAATGTTGTTTTTTTAGTATAGCACAGTAGAAGACAAATATATAGTAATTGTTTATTTCACACACCTCCACATATGTATAACACACTGCAAAATATTTTTTGTGGCCCTAAATGGCGTTTTTTGGAAGACCACAACACACCCACAGTACGTAACCACTGAATCGCAGAGCTACAGAACTGCAGAAAATGCTATTAATTTTTTTTTTGTTTTTTTAGTATAGCACAGTAGAAGACAAATATATAGAAATTGTTTATTTCACACACCTCCACATATGTATAACACACTGCAAAATATTTTTTGTGGCCCTAAATGGCGTTTTTTGGAAGACCACAACACACCCACAGTACGTAACCGCTGAATTGCAGAGCTACAAAACTGCAGAAAATGCTATTAAAAAAAAAAGTTGTTTTTTTAGTAGAGCACAGTAGAAGACAAATATATAGAAATTGTTTATTTCACACACCTCCACATATGTATAACACACTGCAAAATATTTTTTGTGGCCCCAAATGGCGTTTTTTGGAAGACCACAACACACCCACAGTACGTAACCGCTGAATCGCACAGCTACAGAACTGCAGAAAATGCTATTAAAAAAAAATGTTGTTTTTTTAGTATAGCACAGTAGAAGACAAATATATAGAAATTGTTTATTTCACACACCTCCACATATGTATAACACACTGCAAAATATTTTTTGTGGCCCTAAATGGCGTTTTTTGGAAGACCACAACACACCCACAGTACGTAACCGCTGAATCGCACAGCTACAGAACTGCAGAAAATGCTATTCAAAAAAAAAAGTTGTTTTTTTTAGTAGAGCACAGTAGAAAACAAATATATAGAAATTGTTTATTTCACACACCTCCACATATGTATAACACACTGCAAAATATTTTTTTGGCCCTAAATGGCGTTTTTTGGAAGACCACAACACACCCACAGTACGTAACCGCTGAATCGCAGAGCTACAGAACTGCAGAAAATGCTATTCAAAAAAAATGTTTTTTTTTTAGTATAGCACAGTAGAAGACAAATATATATAAATTGTTTATTTCACACACCTCCCACATATGTATAACACACTGCAAAATATTTTTGTGGCCCTAAATGGCGTTTTTTGGAAGACCACAACACACCCACAGCACGTAACCACTGAATCGCAGAGCTACAGAACTGCAGAAAATGCTATTAAATATTTTTTTTTTTTTTAGTATAGCACAGTAGAAGACAAATATATAGAAATTGTTTATTTCACACACCTCCACATATGTATAACACACTGCAAAATATTTTTTGTGGCCCTAAATGGCGTTTTTTGGAAGACCACAACACACCCACAGTACGTAACCGCTGAATCGCACAGCTACAGAACTGCAGAAAATGCTATTCAAAAAAAATGTTGTTTTTTTAGTATAGCACAGTAGAAGACAAATATATAGAAATTGTTTATTTCACACACCTCCACATATGTATAACACACTGCAAAATATTTTTTGTGGCCCCAAATGGCGTTTTTTGGAAGACCACAACACACCCACAGTACGTAACCGCTGAATCGCAGAGCTACAGAACTGCAGAAAATGCTATTCAAATAAAATGTTTTTTTTTTAGTATAGCACAGTAGAAGACAAATATATAGTAATTGTTTATTTCACACACCTCCACATATGTATAACACACTGCAAAATATTTTTTGTGGCCCTAAATGGCGTTTTTTGGAAGACCACAACACACCCACAGTACGTAACCACTGAATCGCAGAGCTACAGAACTGCAGAAAATGCTATTAATTATTTTTTTTGTTTTTTTAGTATAGCACAGTAGAAGACAAATATATAGAAATTGTTTATTTCACACACCTCCACATATGTATAACACACTGCAAAATATTTTTTGTGGCCCTAAATGGCGTTTTTTGGAAGACCACAACACACCCACAGTACGTAACCGCTGAATTGCAGAGCTACAAAACTGCAGAAAATGCTATTAAAAAAAAAAGTTGTTTTTTTAGTAGAGCACAGTAGAAGACAAATATATAGAAATTGTTTATTTCACACACCTCCACATATGTATAACACACTGCAAAATATTTTTTTGGCCCTAAATGGCGTTTTTTGGAAGACCACAACACACCCACAGTACGTAACCGCTGAATCGCAGAGCTACAGAACTGCAGAAAATGCTATTCAAAAAAAATGTTTTTTTTTTTAGTATAGCACAGTAGAAGACAAATATATATAAATTGTTTATTTCACACACCTCCCACATATGTATAACACACTGCAAAATATTTTTGTGGCCCTAAATGGCGTTTTTTGGAAGACCACAACACACCCACAGCACGTAACCACTGAATCGCAGAGCTACAGAACTGCAGAAAATGCTATTAAATTTTTTTTATTTTTTTTTAGTATAGCACAGTAGAAGACAAATATATAGAAATTGTTTATTTCACACACCTCCACATATGTATAACACACTGCAAAATATTTTTTGTGGCCCTAAATGGCGTTTTTTGGAAGACCACAACACACCCACAGTACGTAACCGCTGAATCGCACAGCTACAGAACTGCAGAAAATGCTATTCAAAAAAAATGTTGTTTTTTTAGTATAGCACAGTAGAAGACAAATATATAGAAATTGTTTATTTCACACACCTCCACATATGTATAACACACTGCAAAATATTTTTTGTGGCCCCAAATGGCGTTTTTTGGAAGACCACAACACACCCACAGTACGTAACCGCTGAATCGCAGAGCTACAGAACTGCAGAAAATGCTATTCAAATAAAATGTTTTTTTTTTAGTATAGCACAGTAGAAGACAAATATATAGTAATTGTTTATTTCACACACCTCCACATATGTATAACACACTGCAAAATATTTTTTGTGGCCCTAAATGGCGTTTTTTGGAAGACCACAACACACCCACAGTACGTAACCACTGAATCGCAGAGCTACAGAACTGCAGAAAATGCTATTAATTATTTTTTTTGTTTTTTTAGTATAGCACAGTAGAAGACAAATATATAGAAATTGTTTATTTCACACACCTCCACATATGTATAACACACTGCAAAATATTTTTTGTGGCCCTAAATGGCGTTTTTTGGAAGACCACAACACACCCACAGTACGTAACCGCTGAATTGCAGAGCTACAAAACTGCAGAAAATGCTATTAAAAAAAAAAGTTGTTTTTTTAGTAGAGCACAGTAGAAGACAAATATATAGAAATTGTTTATTTCACACACCTCCACATATGTATAACACACTGCAAAATATTTTTTTGGCCCTAAATGGCGTTTTTTGGAAGACCACAACACACCCACAGTACGTAACCGCTGAATCGCAGAGCTACAGAACTGCAGAAAATGCTATTCAAAAAAAATGTTTTTTTTTTTAGTATAGCACAGTAGAAGACAAATATATATAAATTGTTTATTTCACACACCTCCCACATATGTATAACACACTGCAAAATATTTTTGTGGCCCTAAATGGCGTTTTTTGGAAGACCACAACACACCCACAGCACGTAACCACTGAATCGCAGAGCTACAGAACTGCAGAAAATGCTATTAAATTTTTTTTATTTTTTTTTAGTATAGCACAGTAGAAGACAAATATATAGAAATTGTTTATTTCACACACCTCCACATATGTATAACACACTGCAAAATATTTTTTGTGGCCCTAAATGGCGTTTTTTGGAAGACCACAACACACCCACAGTACGTAACCGCTGAATCGCACAGCTACAGAACTGCAGAAAATGCTATTCAAAAAAAATGTTGTTTTTTTAGTATAGCACAGTAGAAGACAAATATATAGAAATTGTTTATTTCACACACCTCCACATATGTATAACACACTGCAAAATATTTTTTGTGGCCCCAAATGGCGTTTTTTGGAAGACCACAACACACCCACAGTACGTAACCGCTGAATCGCAGAGCTACAGAACTGCAGAAAATGCTATTCAAATAAAATGTTTTTTTTTAGTATAGCACAGTAGAAGACAAATATATAGTAATTGTTTATTTCACACACCTCCACATATGTATAACACACTGCAAAATATTTTTTGTGGCCCTAAATGGCGTTTTTTGGAAGACCACAACACACCCACAGTACGTAACCACTGAATCGCAGAGCTACAGAACTGCAGAAAATGCTATTAATTTTTTTTTTGTTTTTTTAGTATAGCACAGTAGAAGACAAATATATAGAAATTGTTTATTTCACACACCTCCACATATGTATAACACACTGCAAAATATTTTTTGTGGCCCTAAATGGCGTTTTTTGGAAGACCACAACACACCCACAGTACGTAACCGCTGAATTGCAGAGCTACAAAACTGCAGAAAATGCTATTAAAAAAAAAAGTTGTTTTTTTAGTAGAGCACAGTAGAAGACAAATATATAGAAATTGTTTATTTCACACACCTCCACATATGTATAACACACTGCAAAATATTTTTTGTGGCCCCAAATGGCGTTTTTTGGAAGACCACAACACACCCACAGTACGTAACCGCTGAATCGCACAGCTACAGAACTGCAGAAAATGCTATTCAAAAAAAATGTTGTTTTTTTAGTATAGTACAGTAGAAGACAAATATATAGAAATTGTTTATTTCACACACCTCCACATATGTATAACACACTGCAAAATATTTTTTGTGGCCCTAAATGGCGTTTTTTGGAAGACCACAACACACCCACAGTACGTAACCACTGAATCGCAGAGCTACAGAACTGCAGAAAATGCTATTAAATTTTTTTTTTGTTTTTTTAGTATAGCACAGTAGAAGACAAATATATAGAAATTGTTTATTTCACACACCTCCACATATGTATAACACACTGCAAAATATTTTTTGTGGCCCTAAATGGCGTTTTTTGGAAGACCACAACACACCCACAGCACGTAACCGCTGAATCGCAGAGCTACAGAACTGCAGAAAATGCTATTCCAAAAAAATGTTTTTTTTTTTAGTATAGCACAGTAGAAGACAAATATATAGAAATTGTTTATTTCACACACCTCCACATATGTATAACACACTGCAAAATATTTTTTGTGGCCCTAAATGGCGTTTTTTGGAAGACCACAACACACCCACAGTACGTAACCGCTGAATCGCAGAGCTACAGTACTGCAGAAAATGCTATTAAAAAAAATGTTTTTTTTTTAGTATAGCACAGTAGAAGACAAATATATAGAAATTGTTTATTTCACACACCTCCACATATGTATAACACACTGCAAAATATTTTTGTGGCCCTAAATGGTGTTTTTTGGAAGACCACAACACACCCACAGCACGTAACCACTGAATCGCAGAGCTACAGAACTGCAGAAAATGCTATTCAAAAAAAATATTGTTTTTTTAGTATAGCACAGTAGAAGACAAATATATGGAAATTGTTTATTTCACACACCTCCACATATGTATAACACACTGCAAAATATTTTTTGTGGCCCTAAATGGCGTTTTTTGGAAGACCACAACACACCCACAGTACGTAACCGCTGAATCGCACAGCTACAGAACTGCAGAAAATGCTATTAAAAAAAATGTTGTTTTTTTAGTATAGCACAGTAGAAGACAAATATATAGAAATTGTTTATTTCACACACCTCCACATATGTATAACACACTGCAAAATATTTTTTGTGGCCCTAAATGGCGTTTTTTGGAAGACCACAACACACCCACAGTACGTAACCGCTGAATTGCAGAGCTACAGAACTGCAGAAAATGCTATTAAAAAAAAATGTTTTTTTTTTAGTATAGCACAGTAGAAGACAAATATATAGTAATTGTTTATTTCACACACCTCCACATATGTATAACACACTGCAAAATATTTTTTGTGGCCCTAAATGGCGTTTTTTGGAAGACCACAACACACCCACAGTACGTAACCACTGAATCGCAGAGCTACAGAACTGCAGAAAATGCTATTAATTTTTTTTTTGTTTTTTTAGTATAGCACAGTAGAAGACAAATAGATAGAAATTGTTTATTTCACACACCTCCACATATGTATAACACACTGCAAAATATTTTTTGTGGCCCTAAATGGCGTTTTTTGGAAGACCACAACACACCCACAGTACGTAACCGCTGAATTGCAGAGCTACAAAACTGCAGAAAATGCTATTAAAAAAAAAAAGTTGTTTTTTTAGTAGAGCACAGTAGAAGACAAATATATAGAAATTGTTTATTTCACACACCTCCACATATGTATAACACACTGCAAAATATTTTTTGTGGCCCCAAATGGCGTTTTTTGGAAGACCACAACACACCCACAGTACGTAACCGCTGAATCGCACAGCTACAGAACTGCAGAAAATGCTATTCAAAAAAAATGTTGTTTTTTTAGTATAGCACAGTAGAAGACAAATATATAGAAATTGTTTATTTCACACACCTCCACATATGTATAACACACTGCAAAATATTTTTTGTGGCCCTAAATGGCGTTTTTTGGAAGACCACAACACACCCACAGTACGTAACCACTGAATCGCAGAGCTACAGAACTGCAGAAAATGCTATTAAATTTTTTTTTGTTTTTTTAGTATAGCACAGTAGAAGACAAATATATAGAAATTGTTTATTTCACACACCTCCACATATGTATAACACACTGCAAAATATTTTTTGTGGCCCTAAATGGCATTTTTTGGAAGACCACAACACACCCACAGCACGTAACCGCTGAATCGCAGAGCTACAGAACTGCAGAAAATGCTATTCCAAAAAAATGTTTTTTTTTTTTAGTATAGCACAGTAGAAGACAAATATATAGAAATTGTTTATTTCACACACCTCCACATATGTATAACACACTGCAAAATATTTTTTGTGGCCCTAAATGGCGTTTTTTGGAAGACCACAACACACCCACAGTACGTAACCGCTGAATCGCAGAGCTACAGTACTGCAGAAAATGCTATTAAAAAAAATGTTTTTTTTTTTGTATAGCACAGTAGAAGACAAATATATAGAAATTGTTTATTTCACACACCTCCACATATGTATAACACACTGCAAAATATTTTTGTGGCCCTAAATGGTGTTTTTTGGAAGACCACAACACACCCACAGCACGTAACCACTGAATCGCAGAGCTACAGAACTGCAGAAAATGCTATTCAAAAAAAATATTGTTTTTTTAGTATAGCACAGTAGAAGACAAATATATGGAAATTGTTTATTTCACACACCTCCACATATGTATAACACACTGCAAAATATTTTTTGTGGCCCTAAATGGCGTTTTTTGGAAGACCACAACACACCCACAGTACGTAACCGCTGAATCGCACAGCTACAGAACTGCAGAAAATGCTATTCAAAAAAATGTTGTTTTTTTAGTATAGCACAGTAGAAGACAAATATATAGAAATTGTTTATTTCACACACCTCCACATATGTATAACACACTGCAAAATATTTTTTGTGGCCCTAAATGGCGTTTTTTGGAAGACCACAACACACCCACAGTACGTAACCGCTGAATTGCAGAGCTACAGAACTGCAGAAAATGCTATTAAAAAAAATGTTTTTTTTTAGTATAGCACAGTAGAAGACAAATATATAGTAATTGTTTATTTCACACACCTCCACATATGTATAACACACTGCAAAATATTTTTTGTGGCCCTAAATGGCGTTTTTTGGAAGACCACAACACACCCACAGTACGTAACCACTGAATCGCAGAGCTACAGAACTGCAGAAAATGCTATTACATTTTTTTTTTTTTTTTTTTAGTATAGCACAGTAGAAGACAAATATATAGAAATTGTTTATTTCACACACCTCCACATATGTATAACACACTGCAAAATATTTTTTGTGGCCCTAAATGGCGTTTTTTGGAAGACCACAACACACCCACAGTACGTAACCGCTGAATTGCAGAGCTACAAAACTGCAGAAAATGCTATTAAAAAAATAGTTGTTTTTTTAGTAGAGCACAGTAGAAGACAAATATATAGAAATTGTTTATTTCACACACCTCCACATATGTATAACACACTGCAAAATATTTTTTGTGGCCCCAAATGGCGTTTTTTGGAAGACCACAACACACCCACAGTACGTAGCCGCTGAATCGCACAGCTACAGAACTGCAGAAAATGCTATTCAAAAAAAATGTTGTTTTTTTAGTATAGCACAGTAGAAGACAAATATATAGAAATTGTTTATTTCACACACCTCCACATATGTATAACACACTGCAAGATATTTTTTGTGGCCCTACATGGCGTTTTTTGGAAGACCACAACACACCCACAGTACGTAACCGCTGAATCGCACAGCTACAGAACTGCAGAAAATGCTATTAAAAAAAATGTAGTTTTTTTAGTATAGCACAGTAGAAGACAAATATATGGAAATTGTTTATTTCACACACCTCCACATATGTATAACACACTGCAAAATATTTTTTGTGGCCCTAAATGGCGTTTTTTGGAAGACCACAACACACCCACAGTACGTAACCGCTGAATCGCACAGCTACAGAACTGCAGAAAATGCTATTCAAAAAAATGTTGTTTTTTTAGTATAGCACAGTAGAAGACAAATATATAGAAATTGTTTATTTCACACACCTCCACATATGTATAACACACTGCAAAATATTTTTTGTGGCCCTAAATGGCGTTTTTTGGAAGACCACAACACACCCACAGTACGTAACCGCTGAATTGCAGAGCTACAGAACTGCAGAAAATGCTATTAAAAAAAATGTTTTTTTTTAGTATAGCACAGTAGAAGACAAATATATAGTAATTGTTTATTTCACACACCTCCACATATGTATAACACACTGCAAAATATTTTTTGTGGCCCTAAATGGTGTTTTTTGGAAGACCACAACACACCCACAGTACGTAACCACTGAATCGCAGAGCTACAGAACTGCAGAAAATGCTATTACATTTTTTTTTGTTTTTTTAGTATAGCACAGTAGAAGACAAATATATAGAAATTGTTTATTTCACACACCTCCACATATGTATAACACACTGCAAAATATTTTTTGTGGCCCTAAATGGCGTTTTTTGGAAGACCACAACACACCCACAGTACGTAACCGCTGAATTGCAGAGCTACAAAACTGCAGAAAATGCTATTAAAAAAAAAGTTGTTTTTTTAGTAGAGCACAGTAGAAGACAAATATATAGAAATTGTTTATTTCACACACCTCCACATATGTATAACACACTGCAAAATATTTTTTGTGGCCCCAAATGGCGTTTTTTGGAAGACCACAACACACCCACAGTACGTAGCCGCTGAATCGCACAGCTACAGAACTGCAGAAAATGCTATTCAAAAAAAATGTTGTTTTTTTAGTATAGCACAGTAGAAGACAAATATATAGAAATTGTTTATTTCACACACCTCCACATATGTATAACACACTGCAAGATATTTTTTGTGGCCCTACATGGCGTTTTTTGGAAGACCACAACACACCCACAGTACGTAACCGCTGAATCGCACAGCTACAGAACTGCAGAAAATGCTATTAAAAAAAATGTTGTTTTTTTAGTATAGCACAGTAGAAGACAAATATACAGAAATTGTTTATTTCACACACCTCCACATATGTATAACACACTGCAAAATATTTTTTGTGGCCCTAAATGGCGTTTTTTGGAAGACCACAACACACCCACAGTACGTAACCGCTGAATTGCAGAGCTACAGAACTGCAGAAAATGCTATTAAAAAAAATGTTTTTTTTTTTTAGTATAGCACAGTAGAAGACAAATATATAGTAATTGTTTATTTCACACACCTCCACATATGTATAACACACTGCAAAATATTTTTTGTGGCCCTAAATGGCGTTTTTTGGAAGACCACAACACACCCACAGTACGTAACCACTGAATCGCAGAGCTACAGAACTGCAGAAAATGCTATTACTTTTTTTTTTTGTTTTTTTAGTATAGCACAGTAGAAGACAAATATATAGAAATTGTTTATTTCACACACCTCCACATATGTATAACACACTGCAAAATATTTTTTGTGGCCCTAAATGGCGTTTTTTGGAAGACCACAACACACCCACAGTACCTAACCGCTGAATTGCAGAGCTACATAACTGCAGAAAATGCTATTAAAAAAAAAAGTTGTTTTTTTAGTAGAGCACAGTAGAAGACAAATATATAGAAATTGTTTATTTCACACACCTCCACATATGTATAACACACTGCAAAATATTTTTTGTGGCCCCAAATGGCGTTTTTTGGAAGACCACAACACACCCACAGTACGTAGCCGCTGAATCGCACAGCTACAGAACTGCAGAAAATGCTATTCAAAAAAAATGTTGTTTTTTTAGTATAGCACAGTAGAAGACAAATATATAGAAATTGTTTATTTCACACACCTCCACATATGTATAACACACTGCAAAATATTTTTTGTGGCCCTAAATGGCGTTTTTTGGAAGACCACAACACACCCACAGTACGTAACCACTGAATCGCAGAGCTACAGAACTGCAGAAAATGCTATTAATTTTTTTTTTTGTTTTTTTAGTATAGCACAGTAGAAGACAAATATATAGAAATTGTTTATTTCACACACCTCCACATATGTATAACACACTGCAAAATATTTTTTGTGGCCCTAAATGGCGTTTTTTGGAAGACCACAACACACCCACAGCACGTAACCGCTGAATCGCAGAGCTACAGAACTGCAGAAAATGCTATTCCAAAAAAATGTTTTTTTTTTTAGTATAGCACAGTAGAAGACAAATATATAGAAATTGTTTATTTCACACACCTCCACATATGTATAACACACTGCAAAATATTTTTTGTGGCCCTAAATGGCGTTTTTTGGAAGACCACAACACACCCACAGTACGTAACCGCTGAATCGCAGAGCTACAGTACTGCAGAAAATGCTATTAAAAAAATGTTTTTTTTTTTAGTATAGCACAGTAGAAGACAAATATATAGAAATTGTTTATTTCACACACCTCCACATATGTATAACACACTGCAAAATATTTTTGTGGCCCTAAATGGTGTTTTTTGGAAGACCACAACACACCCACAGCACGTAACCACTGAATCGCAGAGCTACAGAACTGCAGAAAATGCTATTCAAAAAAAATATTGTTTTTTTAGTATAGCACAGTAGAAGACAAATATATGGAAATTGTTTATTTCACACACCTCCACATATGTATAACACACTGCAAAATATTTTTTGTGGCCCTAAATGGCGTTTTTTGGAAGACCACAACACACCCACAGTACGTAACCGCTGAATTGCAGAGCTACAGAACTGCAGAAAATGCTATTAAAAAAAATGTTTTTTTTTTAGTATATTACAGTAGAAGACAAATGTATAGTAATTGTTTATTTCACACACCTCCACATATGTATAACACACTGCAAAATATTTTTTGTGGCCCTAAATGGCGTTTTTTGGAAGACCACAACACACCCACAGTACGTAACCACTGAATCGCAGAGCTACAGAACTGCAGAAAATGCTATTAAATTTTTTTTTTGTTTTTTTAGTATAGCACAGTAGAAGACAAATATATAGAAATTGTTTATTTCACACACCTCCACATATGTATAACACACTGCAAAATATTTTTTGTGGCCCTAAATGGCGTTTTTTGGAAGACCACAACACACCCACAGTACGTAACCGCTGAATTGCAGAGCTACAAAACTGCAGAAAATGCTATTAAAAAAAAAAAGTTGTTTTTTTAGTAGAGCACAGTAGAAGACAAATATATAGAAATTGTTTATTTCACACACCTCCACATATGTATAACACACTGCAAAATATTTTTTGTGGCCCCAAATGGCGTTTTTTGGAAGACCACAACACACCCACAGTACGTAACCGCTGAATCACACAGCTACAGAACTGCAGAAAATGCTATTCAAAAAAAATGTTGTTTTTTTAGTATAGCACAGTAGAAGACAAATATATAGAAATTGTTTATTTCACACACCTCCACATATGTATAACACACTGCAAAATATTTTTTGTGGCCCTAAATGGCGTTTTTTGGAAGACCACAACACACCCACAGTACGTAACCACTGAATCGCAGAGCTACAGAACTGCAGAAAATGCTATTAATTTTTTTTTTTGTTTTTTTAGTATAGCACAGTAGAAGACAAATATATAGAAATTGTTTATTTCACACACCTCCACATATGTATAACACACTGCAAAATATTTTTTGTGGCCCTAAATGGCGTTTTTTGGAAGACCACAACACACCCACAGCACGTAACCGCTGAATCGCAGAGCTACAGAACTGCAGAAAATGCTATTCCAAAAAAATGTTTTTTTTTTAGTATAGCACAGTAGAAGACAAATATATAGAAATTGTTTATTTCACACACCTCCACATATGTATAACACACTGCAAAATATTTTTTGTGGCCCTAAATGGCGTTTTTTGGAAGACCACAACACACCCACAGTACGTAACCACTGAATCGCAGAGCTACAGTACTGCAGAAAATGCTATTAAAAAAAATGTTTTTTTTTTTAGTATAGCACAGTAGAAGACAAATATATAGAAATTGTTTATTTCACACACCTCCACATATGTATAACACACTGCAAAATATTTTTGTGGCCCTAAATGGTGTTTTTTGGAAGACCACAACACACCCACAGCACGTAACCACTGAATCGCAGAGCTACAGAACTGCAGAAAATGCTATTCAAAAAAAATATTGTTTTTTTAGTATAGCACAGTAGAAGACAAATATATGGAAATTGTTTATTTCACACACCTCCACATATGTATAACACACTGCAAAATATTTTTTGTGGCCCTAAATGGCATTTTTTGGAAGACCACAACACACCCACAGTACGTAACCACTGAATCGCACAGCTACAGAACTGCAGAAAATGCTATTAAAAAAATGTTTTTTTTTTAGTATAGCACAGTAGAAGACAAATATATAGAAATTGTTTATTTCACACACCTCCACATATGTATAACACACTGCAAAATATTTTTTGTGGCCCTAAATGGCGTTTTTTGGAAGACCACAACACACCCACAGTACGTAACCGCTGAATTGCAGAGCTACAGAACTGCAGAAAATGCTATTAAAAAAAATGTTTTTTTTTTAGTATAGCACAGTAGAAGACAAATATATAGTAATTGTTTATTTCACACACCTCCACATATGTATAACACACTGCAAAATATTTTTTGTGGCCCTAAAAGGCGTTTTTTGGAAGACCACAACACACCCACAGTACGTAACCGCTGAATCGCACAGCTACAGAACTGCAGAAAATGCTATTCAAAAAAAATGTTGTTTTTTTAGTATAGCACAGTAGAAGACAAATATATAGAAATTGTTTATTTCACACACCTCCACATATGTATAACACACTGCAAAATATTTTTTGTGGCCCTAAATGGCGTTTTTTGGAAGACCACAACACACCCACAGTACGTAACCACTGAATCGCAGAGCTACAGAACTGCAGAAAATGCTATTAATTTTTTTTTTGTTTTTTTAGTATAGCACAGTAGAAGACAAATATATAGAAATTGTTTATTTCACACACCTCCACATATGTATAACACACTGCAAAATATTTTTTGTGGCCCTAAATGGCGTTTTTTGGAAGACCACAACACACCCACAGCACGTAACCGCTGAATCGCAGAGCTACAGAACTGCAGAAAATGCTATTCCAAAAAAATGTTTTTTTTTTTTAGTATAGCACAGTAGAAGACAAATATATAGAAATTGTTTATTTCACACACCTCCACATATGTATAACACACTGCAAAATATTTTTGTGGCCCTAAATGGTGTTTTTTGGAAGACCACAACACACCCACAGCACGTAACCACTGAATCGCAGAGCTACAGAACTGCAGAAAATGCTATTCAAAAAAAATATTGTTTTTTTAGTATAGCACAGTAGAAGACAAATATATGGAAATTGTTTATTTCACACACCTCCACATATGTATAACACACTGCAAAATATTTTTTGTGGCCCTAAATGGCATTTTTTGGAAGACCACAACACACCCACAGTACGTAACCGCTGAATCGCACAGCTACAGAACTGCAGAAAATGCTATTAAAAAAATGTTTTTTTTTTAGTATAGCACAGTAGAAGACAAATATATAGAAATTGTTTATTTCACACACCTCCACATATGTATAACACACTGCAAAATATTTTTTGTGGCCCTAAATGGCGTTTTTTGGAAGACCACAACACACCCACAGTACGTAACCGCTGAATTGCAGAGCTACAGAACTGCAGAAAATGCTATTAAAAAAAATGTTTTTTTTTTAGTATAGCACAGTAGAAGACAAATATATAGTAATTGTTTATTTCACACACCTCCACATATGTATAACACACTGCAAAATATTTTTTGTGGCCCTAAAAGGCGTTTTTTGGAAGACCACAACACACCCACAGTACGTAACCACTGAATCGCTGAGCTACAGAACTGCAGAAAATGCTATTAAATTTTTTTTTTGTTTTTTTAGTATAGCACAGTAGAAGACAAATATATAGAAATTGTTTATTTCACACACCTCCACATATGTATAACACACTGCAAAATATTTTTTGTGGCCCTAAATGGCGTTTTTTGGAAGACCACAACAAACCCACAGTACGTAACCGCTGAATTGCAGAGCTACAAAACTGCAGAAAATGCTATTAAAAAAAAAAGTTGTTTTTTTAGTAGAGCACAGTAGAAGACAAATATATAGAAATTGTTTATTTCACACACCTCCACATATGTATAACACACTGCAAAATATTTTTTGTGGCCCCAAATGGCGTTTTTTGGAAGACCACAACACACCCACAGTACGTAACCGCTGAATCGCACAGCTACAGAACTGCAGAAAATGCTATTCAAAAAAAATGTTGTTTTTTTAGTATAGCACAGTAGAAGACAAATATATAGAAATTGTTTATTTCACACACCTCCACATATGTATAACACACTGCAAAATATTTTTTGTGGCCCTAAATGGCGTTTTTTGGAAGACCACAACACACCCACAGTACGTAACCACTGAATCGCAGAGCTACAGAACTGCAGAAAATGCTATTAATTTTTTTTTTTGTTTTTTTAGTATAGCACAGTAGAAGACAAATATATAGAAATTGTTTATTTCACACACCTCCACATATGTATAACACACTGCAAAATATTTTTGTGGCCCTAAATGGTGTTTTTTGGAAGACCACAACACACCCACAGCACGTAACCAGTGAATCGCAGAGCTACAGAACTGCAGAAAATGCTATTCAAAAAAAATATTGTTTTTTTAGTATAGCACAGTAGAAGACAAATATATGGAAATTGTTTATTTCACACACCTCCACATATGTATAACACACTGCAAAATATTTTTTGTGGCCCTAAATGGCGTTTTTTGGAAGACCACAACACACCCACAGTACGTAACCGCTGAATCGCACAGCTACAGAACTGCAGAAAATGCTATTAAAAAAAATGTTTTTTTTTTAGTATAGCACAGTAGAAGACAAATATATAGAAATTGTTTATTTCACACACCTCCACATATGTATAACACACTGCAAAATATTTTTTGTGGCCCTAAATGGCGTTTTTGGAAGACCACAACACACCCACAGTACGTAACCGCTGAATTGCAGAGCTACAGAACTGCAGAAAATGCTATTCAAAAAAAAGTTGTTTTTTTAGTAGAGCACAGTAGAAAACAAATATATAGAAATTGTTTATTTCACACACCTCCACATATGTATAACACACTGCAAAATATTTTTTTGGCCCTAAATGGCGTTTTTTGGAAGACCACAACACACCCACAGTACGTAACCGCTGAATCGCAGAGCTACAGAACTGCAGAAAATGCTATTCAAAAAAAATGTTTTTTTTTTTAGTATAGCACAGTAGAAGACAAATATATATAAATTGTTTATTTCACACACCTCCCACATATGTATAACACACTGCAAAATATTTTTGTGGCCCTAAATGGCGTTTTTTGGAAGACCACAACACACCCACAGCACGTAACCACTGAATCGCAGAGCTACAGAACTGCAGAAAATGCTATTATTTTTTTTTTTGTTTTTTTAGTATAGCACAGTAGAAGACAAATATATAGAAATTGTTTATTTCACACACCTCCACATATGTATAACACACTGCAAAATATTTTTTGTGGCCCTAAATGGCGTTTTTTGGAAGACCACAACACACCCACAGTACGTAACCGCTGAATTGCAGAGCTACAGAACTGCAGAAAATGCTATTAAAAAAAATGTTGTTTTTTTAGTATAGCACAGTAGAAGACAAATATATAGAAATTGTTTATTTCACACACCTCCACATATGTATAACACACTGCAAAATATTTTTTGTGGCCCTAAATGGCGTTTTTGGAAGACCACAACACACCCACAGTACGTAACCGCTGAATTGCAGAGCTACAGAACTGCAGAAAATGCTATTCAAAAAAAAAGTTGTTTTTTTAGTAGAGCACAGTAGAAAACAAATATATAGAAATTGTTTATTTCACACACCTCCACATATGTATAACACACTGCAAAATATTTTTTTGGCCCTAAATGGCGTTTTTTGGAAGACCACAACACACCCACAGTACATAACCGCTGAATCGCAGAGCTACAGAACTGCAGAAAATGCTATTCAAAAAAAATGTTTTTTTTTTAGTATAGCACAGTAGAAGACAAATATATATAAATTGTTTATTTCACACACCTCCCACATATGTATAACACACTGCAAAATATTTTTGTGGCCCTAAATGGCGTTTTTTGGAAGACCACAACACACCCACAGCACGTAACCACTGAATCGCAGAGCTACAGAACTGCAGAAAATGCTATTAATTTTTTTGTTTGTTTTTTTAGTATAGCACAGTTGAAGACAAATATATAGAAATTGTTTATTTCACACACCTCCACATATGTATAACACACTGCAAAATATTTTTTGTGGCCCTAAATGGCGTTTTTTGGAAGACCACAACACACCCACAGTACGTAACCGCTGAATTGCAGAGCTACAAAACTGCAGAAAATGCTATTAAAAAAAAAGTTGTTTTTTTAGTAGAGCACAGTAGAAGACAAATATATAGAAATTGTTTATTTCACACACCTCCACATATGTATAACACACTGCAAAATATTTTTTTGGCCCTAAATGGCGTTTTTTGGAAGACCACAACACACCCACAGTACGTAACCGCTGAATCGCAGAGCTACAGAACTGCAGAAAATGCTATTCAAAAAAAATGTTTTTTTAGTATAGCACAGTAGAAGACAAATATATAGAAATTGTTTATTTCACACACCTCCACATATGTATAACACACTGCTAAATATTTTTTGTGGCCCTAAATGGTGTTTTTTGGAAGACCACAACACACCCACAGCACGTAACCACTGAATCGCAGAGCTACAGAACTGCAGAAAATGCTATTAAAAAAAAAATGTTGTTTTTTTAGTATAGCACAGTAGAAGACAAATATATAGAAATTGTTTATTTCACACACCTCCACATATGTATAACACACTGCAAAATATTTTTTGTGGCCCTAAATGGCATTTTTTGGAAGACCACAACACACCCACAGTACGTAACCGCTGAATCGCAGAGCTACAGAACTGCAGAAAATGCTATTAAAAAAAATGTTGTTTTTTTAGTATAGCACAGTGGAAGACAAATATATAGAAATTGTTTATTTCACACACCTCCACATATGTATAACACACTGCAAAATATTTTTTGTGGCCCTAAATGGCGTTTTTTGGAAGACCACAACACACCCACAGTACGTAACCGCTCAATTGCAGAGCTACAGAACTGCAGAAAATGCTATTAAAAAAAGTTTTTTTTTTAGTAGAGCACAGTAGAAGACAAATATATAGAAATTGTTTATTTCACACACCTCCACATATGTATAACACACTGCAAAATATTTTTTTGGCCCTAAATGGCGTTTTTTGGAAGACCACAACACAAACACAGTACGTAACCGCTGAATCGCAGAGCTACAGAACTGCAGAAAATGCTATTCAAAAAAAAATTTGTTTTTTTAGTATAGCACAGTAGAAGACAAATATATAGAAATTGTTTATTTCACACACCTCCACATATGTATAACATACTGCAAAATATTTTTTGTGGCCCTAAATAGCGTTTTTTGGAAGACCACAACACACCCACAGTACGTAACCGCTGAATCGCAGAGCTACAGAACTGCAGAAAATGCTATTCAAAAAAAAAGTTGTTTTTTTAGTAGAGCACAGTAGAAGACAAATATATAGAAATTGTTTATTTCACACACCTCCACATATGTATAACACACTGCAAAATATTTTTTTGGCCCTAAATGGCGTTTTTTGGAAGACCACAACACACCCACAGTACGTAACCGCTGAATCGCAGAGCTACAGAACTGCAGAAAATGCTATTAAAAAAAAAAGTTGTTTTTTTAGTAGAGCACAGTAGAAGACAAATATATAGAAATTGTTTATTTCACACACCTCCACATATGTATAACACACTGCAAAATACTTTTTTTGGCCCTAAATGGCGTTTTTTGGAAGACCACAACACACCCACAGTACATAACCGCTGAATCGCACAGCTACAGAACTGCAGAAAATGCTATTAAAAAAAAAATGTTTTTTTTTTAGTATAGCACAGTAGAAGACAAATATATAGAAATTGTTTATTTCACACACCTCCACATATGTATAACACACTGCAAAATATTTTTTGTGGCCCTAAATGGCGTTTTTTGGAAGACCACAACACACCCACAGTACGTAACCGCTGAATCGCACAGCTACAGAACTGCAGAAAATGCTATTCAAAAAAATGTTTTTTTTTTAGTATAGCACAGTAGAAGACAAATATATAGAAATTGTTTATTTCACACACCTCCACATATGTATAACACACTGCAAAATATTTTTGTGGCCCTAAATGGTGTTTTTTGGAAGACCACAACACACCCACAGTACGTAACCGCTGAATCGCAGAGCTACAGAACTGCAGAAAATGCTATTCAAAAAAAATGTTGTTTTTTTAGTATAGCACAGTAGAAGACAAATATATAGAAATTGTTTATTTCACACACCTCCACATATGTATAACACACTGCAAAATATTTTTTGTGGCCCTAAATGGCGTTTTTTGGAAGACCACAACACACCCACAGTACGTAACCGCTGAATCGCAGAGCTACAGAACTGCAGAAAATGCTATTCCAAAAATTTTTTGTTTTTTAGTATAGCACAGTAGAAGACAAATATATAGAAATTGTTTATTTCACACACCTCCACATATGTATAACACACTGCAAAAAAAATTTGTGGCCCTAAATTGAGTTTTTTGGAAGACCACAACACACCCACAGTACGTAACCGCTGAATCGCACAGCTACAGAACTGCAGAAAATGCTATTCAAAAAAAAATGTTGTTTTTTTAGTATAGCACAGTAGAAGACAAATATATAGAAATTGTTTATTTCACACACCTCCACATATGTATAACACACTGCAAAATATTTTTTGTGGCCCTAAATGGCGTTTTTTGGAAGACCACAACACACCCACAGTACGTAACCGCTGAATCGCAGAGCTACAGAACTGCAGAAAATGCTATTCCAAGAAAATGTTTTTTTAGTATAGCACAGTAGAAGACAAATATATAAAAATTGTTTATTTCACACACCTCCACATATGTATAACACACTGCAAAATATTTTTTGTGGCCCTAAATGGTGTTTTTTGGAAGACCACAACACACCCACAGTACGTAGCCGCTCAATTGCAGAGCTACAGAACTGCAGAAAATGCTATTAAAAAAAAGTTTTTTTTTTAGTAGAGCACAGTAGAAGACAAATATATAGAAATTGTTTATTTCACACACCTCCACATATGTATAACACACTGCAAAATATTTTTTTGGCCCTAAATGGCGTTTTTTGGAAGACCACAACACAAACACAGTACGTAACCGCTGAATCGCAGAGCTACAGAACTGCAGAAAATGCTATTCAAAAAAAAAATTGTTTTTTTAGTATAGCACAGTAGAAGACAAATATATAGAAATTGTTTATTTCACACACCTCCACATATGTATAACATACTGCAAAATATTTTTTGTGGCCCTAAATAGCGTTTTTTGGAAGACCACAACACACCCACAGTACGTAACCGCTGAATCGCAGAGCTACAGAACTGCAGAAAATGCTATTCAAAAAAAAAAGTTGTTTTTTTAGTAGAGCACAGTAGAAGACAAATATATAGAAATTGTTTATTTCACACACCTCCACATATGTATAACACACTGCAAAATATTTTTTTGGCCCTAAATGGCGTTTTTTGGAAGACCACAACACACCCACAGTACGTAACCGCTGAATCGCAGAGCTACAGAACTGCAGAAAATGCTATTAAAAAAAAAGTTGTTTTTTTAGTAGAGCACAGTAGAAGACAAATATATAGAAATTGTTTATTTCACACACCTCCACATATGTATAACACACTGCAAAATACTTTTTTTGGCCCTAAATGGCGTTTTTTGGAAGACCACAACACACCCACAGTATGTAACCGCTGAATCGCTGAGCTACAGAACTGCAGAAAATGCTATTAAAAAAAAAATGTTTTTTTTTAGTATAGCACAGTAGAAGACAAATATATAGAAATTGTTTATTTCACACACATCCACATATGTATAACACACTGCAAAATATTTTTTGTGGCCCTAAATGGCGTTTTTTGGAAGACCACAACACACCCACAGTACGTAACCGCTGAATCGCACAGCTACAGAACTGCAGAAAATGCTATTCAAAAAAATGTTTTTTTTTTAGTATAGCACAGTAGAAGACAAATATATAGAAATTGTTTATTTCACACACCTCCACATATGTATAACACACTGCAAAATATTTTTGTGGCCCTAAATGGTGTTTTTTGGAAGACCACAACACACCCACAGTACGTAACCGCTGAATCACAGAGCTACAGAACTGCAGAAAATGCTATTCAAAAAAAATGTTGTTTTTTTAGTATAGCACAGTAGAAGACAAATATATAGAAATTGTTTATTTCACACACCTCCACATATGTATAACACACTGCAAAATATTTTTTGTGGCCCTAAATGGCATTTTTTGGAAGACCACAACACACCCACAGTACGTAATCGCTGAATCGCAGAGCTACAGAACTGCAGAAAATGCTATTCCAAAACATTTTTGTTTTTTAGTATAGCACAGTAGAAGACAAATATATAGAAATTGTTTATTTCACACACCTCCACATATGTATAACACACTGCAAAAAAAATTTGTGGCCCTAAATTGAGTTTTTTGGAAGACCACAACACACCCACAGTACGTAACCGCTGAATCGCACAGCTACAGAACTGCAGAAAATGCTATTCAAAAAAAATGTTGTTTTTTTAGTATAGCACAGTAGAAGACAAATATATAGAAATTGTTTATTTCACACACCTCCACATATGTATAACACACTGCAAAATATTTTTTGTGGCCCTAAATGGCGTTTTTTGGAAGACCACAACACACCCACAGTACGTAACCGCTGAATCGCAGAGCTACAGAACTGCAGAAAATGCTATTCCAAGAAAATGTTTTTTTAGTATAGCACAGTAGAAGACAAATATATAAAAATTGTTTATTTCACACACCTCCACATATGTATAACACACTGCAAAATATTTTTTGTGGCCCTAAATGGCGTTTTTTGGAAGACCACAACACACCCACAGTACGTAACCGCTGAATTGCAGAGCTACATAACTGCAGAAAATGCTATTCAAAAAAAATTTTGTTTTTTTAGTATAGCACAGTAGAAGACAAATATATAGAAATTGTTTATTTCACACACCTCCACATATGTATAACACAGTGCAAAATATTTTTTGTGGCCCTAAATGGCGTTTTTTGGAAGACCACAACACACCCACAGTACGTAACCGCTGAATCGCACAGCTACAGAACTGCAGAAAATGCTATTAAAAAAAAATGTTGTTTTTTTAGTATAGCACAGTAGAAGACAAATATATAGAAATTGTTTATTTCACACACCTCCACATATGTATAACACACTGCAAAATATTTTTTTGGCCCTAAATGGCGTTTTTTGGAAGACCACAACACACCCACAGTACGTAACCGCTGAATCGCAGAGCTACAGAACTGCAGAAAATGCTATTAAAAAAAAAGTTGTTTTTTTAGTAGAGCACAGTAGAAGACAAATATATAGAAATTGTTTATTTCACACACCTCCACATATGTATAACACACTGCAAAATACTTTTTTTGGCCCTAAATGGCGTTTTTTGGAAGACCACAACACACCCACAGTATGTAACCGCTGAATCGCTGAGCTACAGAACTGCAGAAAATGCTATTCAAAAAAAAATGTTTTTTTTTTAGTATAGCACAGTAGAAGACAAATATATAGAAATTGTTTATTTCACACACCTCCACATATGTATAACATACTGCAAAATATTTTTTGTGGCCCTAAATAGCGTTTTTTGGAAGACCACAACACACCCACAGTACGTAACCGCTGAATCGCAGAGCTACAGAACTGCAGAAAATGCTATTCAAAAAAAAAGTTGTTTTTTTAGTAGAGCACAGTAGAAGACAAATATATAGAAATTGTTTATTTCACACACCTCCACATATGTATAACACACTGCAAAATATTTTTTTGGCCCTAAATGGCGTTTTTTGGAAGACCACAACACACCCACAGTACGTAACCGCTGAATCGCAGAGCTACAGAACTGCAGAAAATGCTATTAAAAAAAAAAGTTGTTTTTTTAGTAGAGCACAGTAGAAGACAAATATATAGAAATTGTTTATTTCACACACCTCCACATATGTATAACACACTGCAAAATACTTTTTTTGGCCCTAAATGGCGTTTTTTGGAAGACCACAACACACCCACAGTACATAACCGCTGAATCGCACAGCTACAGAACTGCAGAAAATGCTATTAAAAAAAAAATGTTTTTTTTTTAGTATAGCACAGTAGAAGACAAATATATAGAAATTGTTTATTTCACACACCTCCACATATGTATAACACACTGCAAAATATTTTTTGTGGCCCTAAATGGCGTTTTTTGGAAGACCACAACACACCCACAGTACGTAACCGCTGAATCGCACAGCTACAGAACTGCAGAAAATGCTATTCAAAAAAATGTTTTTTTTTTAGTATAGCACAGTAGAAGACAAATATATAGAAATTGTTTATTTCACACACCTCCACATATGTATAACACACTGCAAAATATTTTTGTGGCCCTAAATGGTGTTTTTTGGAAGACCACAACACACCCACAGTACGTAACCGCTGAATCGCAGAGCTACAGAACTGCAGAAAATGCTATTCAAAAAAAATGTTGTTTTTTTAGTATAGCACAGTAGAAGACAAATATATAGAAATTGTTTATTTCACACACCTCCACATATGTATAACACACTGCAAAATATTTTTTGTGGCCCTAAATGGCGTTTTTTGGAAGACCACAACACACCCACAGTACGTAACCGCTGAATCGCAGAGCTACAGAACTGCAGAAAATGCTATTCCAAAAATTTTTTGTTTTTTAGTATAGCACAGTAGAAGACAAATATATAGAAATTGTTTATTTCACACACCTCCACATATGTATAACACACTGCAAAAAAAATTTGTGGCCCTAAATTGAGTTTTTTGGAAGACCACAACACACCCACAGTACGTAACCGCTGAATCGCACAGCTACAGAACTGCAGAAAATGCTATTCAAAAAAAAATGTTGTTTTTTTAGTATAGCACAGTAGAAGACAAATATATAGAAATTGTTTATTTCACACACCTCCACATATGTATAACACACTGCAAAATATTTTTTGTGGCCCTAAATGGCGTTTTTTGGAAGACCACAACACACCCACAGTACGTAACCGCTGAATCGCAGAGCTACAGAACTGCAGAAAATGCTATTCCAAGAAAATGTTTTTTTAGTATAGCACAGTAGAAGACAAATATATAAAAATTGTTTATTTCACACACCTCCACATATGTATAACACACTGCAAAATATTTTTTGTGGCCCTAAATGGTGTTTTTTGGAAGACCACAACACACCCACAGTACGTAGCCGCTCAATTGCAGAGCTACAGAACTGCAGAAAATGCTATTAAAAAAAAGTTTTTTTTTTAGTAGAGCACAGTAGAAGACAAATATATAGAAATTGTTTATTTCACACACCTCCACATATGTATAACACACTGCAAAATATTTTTTTGGCCCTAAATGGCGTTTTTTGGAAGACCACAACACAAACACAGTACGTAACCGCTGAATCGCAGAGCTACAGAACTGCAGAAAATGCTATTCAAAAAAAAAATTGTTTTTTTAGTATAGCACAGTAGAAGACAAATATATAGAAATTGTTTATTTCACACACCTCCACATATGTATAACATACTGCAAAATATTTTTTGTGGCCCTAAATAGCGTTTTTTGGAAGACCACAACACACCCACAGTACGTAACCGCTGAATCGCAGAGCTACAGAACTGCAGAAAATGCTATTCAAAAAAAAAAGTTGTTTTTTTAGTAGAGCACAGTAGAAGACAAATATATAGAAATTGTTTATTTCACACACCTCCACATATGTATAACACACTGCAAAATATTTTTTTGGCCCTAAATGGCGTTTTTTGGAAGACCACAACACACCCACAGTACGTAACCGCTGAATCGCAGAGCTACAGAACTGCAGAAAATGCTATTAAAAAAAAAGTTGTTTTTTTAGTAGAGCACAGTAGAAGACAAATATATAGAAATTGTTTATTTCACACACCTCCACATATGTATAACACACTGCAAAATACTTTTTTTGGCCCTAAATGGCGTTTTTTGGAAGACCACAACACACCCACAGTATGTAACCGCTGAATCGCTGAGCTACAGAACTGCAGAAAATGCTATTCAAAAAAAAATGTTTTTTTTTTAGTATAGCACAGTAGAAGACAAATATATAGAAATTGTTTATTTCACACACATCCACATATGTATAACACACTGCAAAATATTTTTTGTGGCCCTAAATGGCGTTTTTTGGAAGACCACAACACACCCACAGTACGTAACCGCTGAATCGCACAGCTACAGAACTGCAGAAAATGCTATTCAAAAAAATGTTTTTTTTTTAGTATAGCACAGTAGAAGACAAATATATAGAAATTGTTTATTTCACACACCTCCACATATGTATAACACACTGCAAAATATTTTTGTGGCCCTAAATGGTGTTTTTTGGAAGACCACAACACACCCACAGTACGTAACCGCTGAATCACAGAGCTACAGAACTGCAGAAAATGCTATTCAAAAAAAATGTTGTTTTTTTAGTATAGCACAGTAGAAGACAAATATATAGAAATTGTTTATTTCACACACCTCCACATATGTATAACACACTGCAAAATATTTTTTGTGGCCCTAAATGGCATTTTTTGGAAGACCACAACACACCCACAGTACGTAATCGCTGAATCGCAGAGCTACAGAACTGCAGAAAATGCTATTCCAAAACATTTTTGTTTTTTAGTATAGCACAGTAGAAGACAAATATATAGAAATTGTTTATTTCACACACCTCCACATATGTATAACACACTGCAAAAAAAATTTGTGGCCCTAAATTGAGTTTTTTGGAAGACCACAACACACCCACAGTACGTAACCGCTGAATCGCACAGCTACAGAACTGCAGAAAATGCTATTCAAAAAAAATGTTGTTTTTTTAGTATAGCACAGTAGAAGACAAATATATAGAAATTGTTTATTTCACACACCTCCACATATGTATAACACACTGCAAAATATTTTTTGTGGCCCTAAATGGCGTTTTTTGGAAGACCACAACACACCCACAGTACGTAACCGCTGAATCGCAGAGCTACAGAACTGCAGAAAATGCTATTCCAAGAAAATGTTTTTTTAGTATAGCACAGTAGAAGACAAATATATAAAAATTGTTTATTTCACACACCTCCACATATGTATAACACACTGCAAAATATTTTTTGTGGCCCTAAATGGCGTTTTTTGGAAGACCACAACACACCCACAGTACGTAACCGCTGAATTGCAGAGCTACATAACTGCAGAAAATGCTATTCAAAAAAAATTTTGTTTTTTTAGTATAGCACAGTAGAAGACAAATATATAGAAATTGTTTATTTCACACACCTCCACATATGTATAACACAGTGCAAAATATTTTTTGTGGCCCTAAATGGCGTTTTTTGGAAGACCACAACACACCCACAGTACGTAACCGCTGAATCGCACAGCTACAGAACTGCAGAAAATGCTATTAAAAAAAAATGTTGTTTTTTTAGTATAGCACAGTAGAAGACAAATATATAGAAATTGTTTATTTCACACACCTCCACATATGTATAACACACTGCAAAATATTTTTTTGGCCCTAAATGGCGTTTTTTGGAAGACCACAACACACCCACAGTACGTAACCGCTGAATCGCAGAGCTACAGAACTGCAGAAAATGCTATTAAAAAAAAAGTTGTTTTTTTAGTAGAGCACAGTAGAAGACAAATATATAGAAATTGTTTATTTCACACACCTCCACATATGTATAACACACTGCAAAATACTTTTTTTGGCCCTAAATGGCGTTTTTTGGAAGACCACAACACACCCACAGTATGTAACCGCTGAATCGCTGAGCTACAGAACTGCAGAAAATGCTATTCAAAAAAAAATGTTTTTTTTTTAGTATAGCACAGTAGAAGACAAATATATAGAAATTGTTTATTTCACACACATCCACATATGTATAACACACTGCAAAATATTTTTTGTGGCCCTAAATGGCGTTTTTTGGAAGACCACAACACACCCACAGTACGTAACCACTGAATCGCACAGCTACAGAACTGCAGAAAATGCTATTCAAAAAAATGTTTTTTTTTTAGTATAGCACAGTAGAAGACAAATATATAGAAATTGTTTATTTCACACACCTCCACATATGTATAACACACTGCAAAATATTTTTGTGGCCCTAAATGGTGTTTTTTGGAAGACCACAACACACCCACAGTACGTAACCGCTGAATCACAGAGCTACAGAACTGCAGAAAATGCTATTCAAAAAAAATGTTGTTTTTTTAGTATAGCACAGTAGAAGACAAATATATAGAAATTGTTTATTTCACACACCTCCACATATGTATAACACACTGCAAAATATTTTTTGTGGCCCTAAATGGCATTTTTTGGAAGACCACAACACACCCACAGTATGTAATCGCTGAATCGCAGAGCTACAGAACTGCAGAAAATGCTATTCCAAAACATTTTTGTTTTTTAGTATAGCACAGTAGAAGACAAATATATAGAAATTGTTTATTTCACACACCTCCACATATGTATAACACACTGCAAAAAAAATGTGTGGCCCTAAATTGAGTTTTTTGGAAGACCACAACACACCCACAGTACGTAACCGCTGAATCGCACAGCTACAGAACTGCAGAAAATGCTATTCAAAAAAAATGTTGTTTTTTTAGTATAGCACAGTAGAAGACAAATATATAGAAATTGTTTATTTCACACACCTCCACATATGTATAACACACTGCAAAATATTTTTTGTGGCCCTAAATGGCGTTTTTTGGAAGACCACAACACACCCACAGTACGTAACCGCTGAATCGCAGAGCTACAGAACTGCAGAAAATGCTATTCCAAGAAAATGTTTTTTTAGTATAGCACAGTAGAAGACAAATATATAAAAATTGTTTATTTCACACACCTCCACATATGTATAACACACTGCAAAATATTTTTTGTGGCCCTAAATGGCGTTTTTTGGAAGACCACAACACACCCACAGTACGTAACCGCTGAATTGCAGAGCTACATAACTGCAGAAAATGCTATTAAAAAAATAAGTTGTTTTTTTAGTAGAGCACAGTAGAAGACAAATATATAGAAATTGTTTATTTCACACACCTCCACATATGTATAACACACTGCAAAATATTTTTGTGGCCCTAAATGGCGTTTTTTGGAAGACCACAACACACCCACAGCACGTAACCACTGAATCGCAGAGCTACAGAACTGCAGAAAATGCTATTCAAAAAAAATGTTGTTTTTTAGTATAGCACAGTAGAAGACAAATATATAGAAATTGTTTATTTCACACACCTCCACATATGTATAACACAGTGCAAAATATTTTTTGTGGCCCTAAATGGCGTTTTTTGGAAGACCACAACACACCCACAGTACGTAACCGCTGAATCGCACAGCTACAGAACTGCAGAAAATGCTATTAAAAAAAAAATGTTTTTTTTTTTTAGTATAGCACAGTAGAAGACAAATATATAGAAATTGTTTATTTCACACACCTCCACATATGTATAACACACTGCAAAATATTTTTTGGCCCTAAATGGCGTTTTTTGGAAGACCACAACACACCCACAGTACGTAACCGCTGAATCGCAGAGCTACAGAACTGCAGAAAATGCTATTAAAAAAAAATGTTGTTTTTTTAGTATAGCACAGTAGAAGACAAATATATAGAAATTGTTTATTTCACACACCTCCACATATGTATAACACACTGCAAAATATTTTTTGTGGCCCTAAATGGCGTTTTTTGGAAGACCACAACACACCCACAGCACGTAACCACTGAATCGCAGAGCTACAGAACTGCAGAAAATGCTATTCAAAAAAAAAATTGTTTTTTTAGTATAGCACAGTAGAAGACAAATATATAGAAATTGTTTATTTCACACACCTCCACATATGTATAACACACTGCAAAATATTTTTTGTGGCCCTAAATGGCGTTTTTTGGAAGACCACAACACACCCACAGTACATATCCGCTGAATTGCAGAGCTACAGAACTGCAGAAAATGCTATTCAAAAAAAAAAGTTGTTTTTTTAGTAGAGCACAGTAGAAGACAAATATATAGAAATTGTTTATTTCACACACCTCCACATATGTATAACACACTGCAAAATATTTTTTTGGCCCTAAATGGCGTTTTTTTGGAAGACCACAACACACCCACAGTACGTAACCACTGAATCGCAGAGCTACAGAACTGCAGAAAATGCTATTAAAAAAAATAGTTGTTTTTTTAGTAGAGCACAGTAGAAGACAAATATATAGAAATTGTTTATTTCACACACCTCCACATATGTATAACACACTGCAAAATATTTTTTGTGGCCCTAAATGGCGTTTTTTGGAAGACCACAACACACCCACAGTACGTAACCGCTGAATCGGACAGCTACAGAACTGCAGAAAATGCTATTCAAAAAAATGTTGTTTTTTTAGTATAGCACAGTAGAAGACAAATATATAGAAATTGTTTATTTCACACACCTCCACATATGTATAACACACTGCAAAATATTTTTTGTGGCCCTAAATGGCGTTTTTTGGAAGACCACAACACACCCACAGTACGTAACCGCTGAATCGCACAGCTACAGAACTGCAGAAAATGTTATTCAAAATAAAATGTTTTTTTTTTAGTATAGCACAGTAGAAGACAAATATATAGAAATTGTTTATTTCACACACCTCCACATATGTATAACACACTGCAAAATATTTTTTGTGGCCCTAAATGGTGTTTTTTGGAAGACCACAACACACCCACAGTACGTAACCGCTGAATCGCAGAGCTACAGAACTGCAGAAAATGCTATTAAAAAAAAAATAGTTTTTTTAGTATAGCACAGTAGAAGACAAATATATAGAAATTGTTTATTTCACACACCTCCACATATGTATAACACACTGCAAAATATTTTTTGTGGCCCTAAATGGCGTTTTTTGGAAGAACACAACACACCCACAGCACGTAACCACTGAATCACAGAGCTACAGAACTGCAGAAAATGCTATTCAAAAAAAATAGTTGTTTTTTAGTAGAGCACAGTAGAAGACAAATATATAGAAATTGTTTATTTCACACACCTCCACATATGTATAACACACTGCAAAATATTTTTTGTGGCCCTAAATGGCGTTTTTTGGAAGACCACAACACACCCACAGTACGTAACCGCTGAATCGGACAGCTACAGAACTGCAGAAAATGCTATTAAAAAAAAATAGTTGTTTTTTAGTATAGCACAGTAGAAGACAAATATATAGAAATTGTTTATTTCACACACCTCCACATATGTATAACACACTGCAAAATTTTTTTTGTGGTCCTAAATGGCGTTTTTTGGAAGACCACAACACACCCACAGTACGTAACCGCTGAATTGCAGAGCTACAGAACTGCAGAAAAAGCTATTAAAAGAAAAGTTGTTTTTTTAGTAGAGCACAGTAGAAGACAAATATATAGAAATTGTTTATTTCACACACCTCCACATATGTATAACACACTGCAAAATATTTTTTTGGCCCTAAATGGCGTTTTTTGGAAGACCACAACACACCCACAGTACTTAACCGCTGAATCGCAGAGCTACAGAACTGCAGAAAATGCTATTCCAAAAAAATGTTGTTTTTTTAGTATAGCACAGTAGAAGACAAATATATAGAAATTGTTTATTTCACACACCTCCACATATGTATAACACACTGCAAAATATTTTTTGGCCCTAAATGGTGTTTTTTGGAAGACCACAACACACCCACAGTACTTAACCGCTGAATCGCAGAGCTACAGAGCTGCAGAAAATGCTATTCCAAAAAAGTTGTTTTTTTTAGTATAGCACAGTAGAAGACAAATATATAGAAATTGTTTATTTCACACACCTCCACACATGTATAACACACTGCAAAATATTTTTTGTGGCCCTAAATGGCGTTTTTTGGAAGACCACAACACACCCACAGTACGTAACCGCTGAATCGCAGAGCTACAGAACTGCAGAAAAAGCTATTCAAAAATGTTTTTGTTTTTTTAGTATAGCACAGTAGAAGACAAATATATAGAAATTGTTTATTTCACACACCTTCACATATGTATAACACACTGCAAAAAAAAATTGTGGCCCTAAATGGAGTTTTTTGGAAGACCACAACACACCCACAGTACGTAACCGCTGAATCGCAGAGCTACAGAACTGCAGAAAATGCTATTCCAAAAAAAATATTGTTTTTTTAGTATAGCACAGTAGAAGACAAATATATAAAAATTGTTTATTTCACACACCTCCACATATGTATAACACACTGCAAAATATTTTTTGTGGCCCTAAATGGCGTTTTTTGGAAGACCACAACACACCCACAGTACGTAACCGCTGAATCGCAGAGCTACAGAACTGCAGAAAATGCTATTCCAAAAAAATTAGTTTTTTTAGTATAGCACAGTAGAAGACAAATATATAAAAATAGTTTATTTCACACACCTCCACATATGTATAACACACTGCAAAATATTTTTTGTGGCCCTAAATGGCGTTTTTTGGAAGACCACAACACACCCACAGCACATAACCACTGAATCGCAGAGCTACAGAACTGCAGAAAATGCTATTCAAAAAAAATTTTGTTTTTTTAGTATAGCACAGTAGAAGACAAATATATAGAAATTGTTTATTTCACACACCTCCACATATGTATAACACACTGCAAAATATTTTTTGTGGCCCTAAATGGCGTTTTTTGGAAGACCACAACACACCCACAGTATGTAACCGCTGAATCGCACAGCTACAGAACTGCAGAAAATGCTATTAAAAAAAAATGTTGTTTTTTTAGTATAGCACAGTAGAAGACAAATATATAGAAATTGTTTATTTCACACACCTCCACATATGTATAACACACTGCAAAATATTTTTTGTGGCCCTAAATGGCATTTTTTGGAAGACCACAACACACCCACAGTACATAACCGCTGAATTGCAGAGCTACAGAACTGCAGAAAATGCTATTCAAAAAAAAAAGTAGTTTTTTTAGTAGAGCACATTAGAAGACAAATATATAGAAATTGTTTATTTCACACACCTCCACATATGTATAACACACTGCAAAATATTTTTTTGGCCCTAAATGGCGTTTTTTTGGAAGACCACAGCACACCCACAGTATGTAACCACTGAATCGCAGAGCTACAGAACTGCAGAAAATGCTATTCAAAAAAAATAGTTGTTTTTTAGTAGAGCACAGTAGAAGACAAATATATAGAAATTGTTTATTTCACACACCTCCACATATGTATAACACACTGCAAAATATTTTTTGTGGCCCTAAATGGCGTTTTTTGGAAGACCACAACACACCCACAGTACGTAACCGCTGAATCGGACAGCTACAGAACTGCAGAAAATGCTATTCAAAAAAATGTTGTTTTTTTAGTATAGCACAGTAGAAGACAAATATATAGAAATTGTTTATTTCACACACCTCCACATATGTATAACACACTGCAAAATATTTTTTGTGGCCCTAAATGGCGTTTTTTGGAAGACCACAACACACCCACAGTACATAACCGCTGAATTGCAGAGCTACAGAACTGCAGAAAAAGCTATTAAAAAAAAAGTTGTTTTTTTAGTAGAGCGCAGTAGAAGACAAATATATAGAAATTGTTTATTTCACACACCTCCACATATGTATAACACACTGCAAAATATTTTTTTGGCCCTAAATGGCGTTTTTTGGAAGACCACAACACACCCACAGTACTTAACCGCTGAATCGCAGAGCTACAGAACTGCAGAAAATGCTATTCCAAAAAAATGTTGTTTTTTTAGTATAGCACAGTAGAAGACAAATATATAGAAATTGTTTATTTCACACACCTCCACATATGTATAACACACTGCAAAAAAAAAATTGTGGCCCTAAATGGAGTTTTTTGGAAGACCACAACACACCCACAGTACGTAACCGCTGAATCGCAGAGCTACAGAACTGCAGAAAATGCTATTCCAAAAAAAAAATTGTTTTTTTAGTATAGCACAGTAGAAGACAAATATATAAAAATTGTTTATTTCACACACCTCCACATATGTATAACACACTGCAAAATATTTTTTGTGGCCCTAAATGGCGTTTTTTGGAAGACCACAACACACCCACAGTACGTAACCGCTGAATCGCACAGCTACAGAACTGCAGAAAATGTTATTCAAAATAAAATGTTGTTTTTTTAGTATAGCACAGTAGAAGACAAATATATAGAAATTGTTTATTTCACACACCTCCACATATGTATAACACACTGCAAAATATTTTTTGTGGCCCTAAATGGTGTTTTTTGGAAGACCACAACACACCCACAGTACGTAACCGCTGAATCGCAGAGCTACAGAACTGCAGAAAATGCTATTAAAAAAAAAATAGTTTTTTTAGTATAGCACAGTAGAAGACAAATATATAGAAATTGTTTATTTCACACACCTCCACATATGTATAACACACTGCAAAATATTTTTTGTGGCCCTAAATGGCGTTTTTTGGAAGAACACAACACACCCACAGCACGTAACCACTGAATCACAGAGCTACAGAACTGCAGAAAATGCTATTCAAAAAAAATAGTTGTTTTTTAGTAGAGCACAGTAGAAGACAAATATATAGAAATTGTTTATTTCACACACCTCCACATATGTATAACACACTGCAAAATATTTTTTGTGGCCCTAAATGGCGTTTTTTGGAAGACCACAACACACCCACAGTACGTAACCGCTGAATCGGACAGCTACAGAACTGCAGAAAATGCTATTAAAAAAAAATAGTTGTTTTTTAGTATAGCACAGTAGAAGACAAATATATAGAAATTGTTTATTTCACACACCTCCACATATGTATAACACACTGCAAAATTTTTTTTGTGGCCCTAAATGGCGTTTTTTGGAAGACCACAACACACCCACAGTACGTAACCGCTGAATTGCAGAGCTACAGAACTGCAGAAAAAGCTATTAAAAGAAAAGTTGTTTTTTTAGTAGAGCACAGTAGAAGACAAATATATAGAAATTGTTTATTTCACACACCTCCACATATGTATAACACACTGCAAAATATTTTTTTGGCCCTAAATGGCGTTTTTTGGAAGACCACAACACACCCACAGTACTTAACCGCTGAATCGCAGAGCTACAGAACTGCAGAAAATGCTATTCCAAAAAAATGTTGTTTTTTTAGTATAGCACAGTAGAAGACAAATATATAGAAATTGTTTATTTCACACACCTCCACATATGTATAACACACTGCAAAATATTTTTTGGCCCTAAATGGTGTTTTTTGGAAGACCACAACACACCCACAGTACTTAACCGCTGAATCGCAGAGCTACAGAGCTGCAGAAAATGCTATTCCAAAAAAGTTGTTTTTTTTAGTATAGCACAGTAGAAGACAAATATATAGAAATTGTTTATTTCACACACCTCCACACATGTATAACACACTGCAAAATATTTTTTGTGGCCCTAAATGGCGTTTTTTGGAAGACCACAACACACCCACAGTACGTAACCGCTGAATCGCAGAGCTACAGAACTGCAGAAAAAGCTATTCAAAAATGTTTTTGTTTTTTTAGTATAGCACAGTAGAAGACAAATATATAGAAATTGTTTATTTCACACACCTTCACATATGTATAACACACTGCAAAAAAAAATTGTGGCCCTAAATGGAGTTTTTTGGAAGACCACAACACACCCACAGTACGTAACCGCTGAATCGCAGAGCTACAGAACTGCAGAAAATGCTATTCCAAAAAAAATATTGTTTTTTTAGTATAGCACAGTAGAAGACAAATATATAAAAATTGTTTATTTCACACACCTCCACATATGTATAACACACTGCAAAATATTTTTTGTGGCCCTAAATGGCGTTTTTTGGAAGACCACAACACACCCACAGTACGTAACCGCTGAATCGCAGAGCTACAGAACTGCAGAAAATGCTATTCCAAAAAAAATAGTTTTTTTAGTATAGCACAGTAGAAGACAAATATATAAAAATAGTTTATTTCACACACCTCCACATATGTATAACACACTGCAAAATATTTTTTGTGGCCCTAAATGGCGTTTTTTGGAAGACCACAACACACCCACAGCACATAACCACTGAATCGCAGAGCTACAGAACTGCAGAAAATGCTATTCAAAAAAAATTTTGTTTTTTTAGTATAGCACAGTAGAAGACAAATATATAGAAATTGTTTATTTCACACACCTCCACATATGTATAACACACTGCAAAATATTTTTTGTGGCCCTAAATGGCGTTTTTTGGAAGACCACAACACACCCACAGTATGTAACCGCTGAATCGCACAGCTACAGAACTGCAGAAAATGCTATTAAAAAAAAATGTTGTTTTTTTAGTATAGCACAGTAGAAGACAAATATATAGAAATTGTTTATTTCACACACCTCCACATATGTATAACACACTGCAAAATATTTTTTGTGGCCCTAAATGGCATTTTTTGGAAGACCACAACACACCCACAGTACATAACCGCTGAATTGCAGAGCTACAGAACTGCAGAAAATGCTATTCAAAAAAAAAAGTAGTTTTTTTAGTAGAGCACATTAGAAGACAAATATATAGAAATTGTTTATTTCACACACCTCCACATATGTATAACACACTGCAAAATATTTTTTTGGCCCTAAATGGCGTTTTTTTGGAAGACCACAGCACACCCACAGTATGTAACCACTGAATCGCAGAGCTACAGAACTGCAGAAAATGCTATTCAAAAAAAATAGTTGTTTTTTAGTAGAGCACAGTAGAAGACAAATATATAGAAATTGTTTATTTCACACACCTCCACATATGTATAACACACTGCAAAATATTTTTTGTGGCCCTAAATGGCGTTTTTTGGAAGACCACAACACACCCACAGTACGTAACCGCTGAATCGGACAGCTACAGAACTGCAGAAAATGCTATTCAAAAAAATGTTGTTTTTTTAGTATAGCACAGTAGAAGACAAATATATAGAAATTGTTTATTTCACACACCTCCACATATGTATAACACACTGCAAAATATTTTTTGTGGCCCTAAATGGCGTTTTTTGGAAGACCACAACACACCCACAGTACATAACCGCTGAATTGCAGAGCTACAGAACTGCAGAAAAAGCTATTAAAAAAAAAGTTGTTTTTTTAGTAGAGCGCAGAAGAAGACAAATATATAGAAATTGTTTATTTCACACACCTCCACATATGTATAACACACTGCAAAATATTTTTTTGGCCCTAAATGGCGTTTTTTGGAAGACCACAACACACCCACAGTACTTAACCGCTGAATCGCAGAGCTACAGAACTGCAGAAAATGCTATTCCAAAAAAATGTTGTTTTTTTAGTATAGCACAGTAGAAGACAAATATATAGAAATTGTTTATTTCACACACCTCCACATATGTATAACACACTGCAAAAAAAAAATTGTGGCCCTAAATGGAGTTTTTTGGAAGACCACAACACACCCACAGTACGTAACCGCTGAATCGCAGAGCTACAGAACTGCAGAAAATGCTATTCCAAAAAAAAAATTGTTTTTTTAGTATAGCACAGTAGAAGACAAATATATAAAAATTGTTTATTTCACACACCTCCACATATGTATAATACACTGCAAAATATTTTTTGTGGCCCTAAATGGCGTTTTTTGGAAGACCACAACACACCCACAGTACGTAACCGCTGAATTGCAGAGCTACAGAACTGCAGGAAATGCTATTAAAAAAAAAAGTTGTTTTTTTAGTAGAGCACAGTAGAAGACAAATATATAGAAATTGTTTATTTCACACACCTCCACATATGTATAACACACTGCAAAATATTTTTGTGGCCCTAAATGGCGTTTTTTGGAAGACCACAACACACCCACAGCACGTAACCACTGAATCGCAGAGCTACAGAACTGCAGAAAATGCTATTAAAAAAAAATGTTGTTTTTTTAGTATAGCACAGTAGAAGACAAATATATAGAAATTGTTTATTTCACACACCTCCACATATGTATAACACACTGCAAAATATTTTTTGTGGCCCTAAATGGCGTTTTTTGGAAGACCACAACACACCCACAGTACGTAACCGCTGAATCGCAGAGCTACAGAACTGCAGAAAATGCTATTCCAAAAAAATTAGTTTTTTTAGTATAGCACAGTAGAAGACAAATATATAAAAATAGTTTATTTCACACACCTCCACATATGTATAACACACTGCAAAATATTTTTTGTGGCCCTAAATGGCATTTTTTGGAAGACCACAACACACCCACAGTACATAACCGCTGAATTGCAGAGCTACAGAACTGCAGAAAATGCTATTCAAAAAAAAAAGTAGTTTTTTTAGTAGAGCACAGTAGAAGACAAATATATAGAAATTGTTTATTTCACACACCTCCACATATGTATAACACACTGCAAAATATTTTTTTGGCCCTAAATGGCGTTTTTTTGGAAGACCACAGCACACCCACAGTATGTAACCACTGAATCGCAGAGCTACAGAACTGCAGAAAATGCTATTCAAAAAAAATAGTTGTTTTTTAGTAGAGCACAGTAGAAGACAAATATATAGAAATTGTTTATTTCACACACCTCCACATATGTATAACACACTGCAAAATATTTTTTGTGGCCCTAAATGGCGTTTTTTGGAAGACCACAACACACCCACAGTACGTAACCGCTGAATCGGACAGCTACAGAACTGCAGAAAATGCTATTCAAAAAAATGTTGTTTTTTTAGTATAGCACAGTAGAAGACAAATATATAGAAATTGTTTATTTCACACACCTCCACATATGTATAACACACTGCAAAATATTTTTTGTGGCCCTAAATGGCGTTTTTTGGAAGACCACAACACACCCACAGTACATATCCGCTGAATTGCAGAGCTACAGAACTGCAGAAAATGCTATTCAAAAAAAAAAGTTGTTTTTTTAGTAGAGCACAGTAGAAGACAAATATATAGAAATTGTTTATTTCACACACCTCCACATATGTATAACACACTGCAAAATATTTTTTGTGGCCCTAAATGGCGTTTTTTGGAAGACCACAACACACCCACAGTACGTAACCGCTGAATCGGACAGCTACAGAACTGCAGAAAATGCTATTCAAAAAAATGTTGTTTTTTTAGTATAGCACAGTAGAAGACAAATATATAGAAATTGTTTATTTCACACACCTCCACATATGTATAACACACTGCAAAATATTTTTTGTGGCCCTAAATGGCGTTTTTTGGAAGACCACAACACACCCACAGTACGTAACCGCTGAATCGCACAGCTACAGAACTGCAGAAAATGTTATTCAAAATAAAATGTTGTTTTTTTAGTATAGCACAGTAGAAGACAAATATATAGAAATTGTTTATTTCACACACCTCCACATATGTATAACACACTGCAAAATATTTTTTGTGGCCCTAAATGGCGTTTTTTGGAAGAACACAACACACCCACAGCACGTAACCACTGAATCACAGAGCTACAGAACTGCAGAAAATGCTATTCAAAAAAAATAGTTGTTTTTTAGTAGAGCACAGTAGAAGACAAATATATAGAAATTGTTTATTTCACACACCTCCACATATGTATAACACACTGCAAAATATTTTTTGTGGCCCTAAATGGCATTTTTTGGAAGACCACAACACACCCACAGTACGTAACCGCTGAATCGGACAGCTACAGAACTGCAGAAAATGCTATTAAAAAAAAATAGTTGTTTTTTAGTATAGCACAGTAGAAGACAAATATATAGAAATTGTTTATTTCACACACCTCCACATATGTATAACACACTGCAAAAAATTTTTTGTGGCCCTAAATGGCGTTTTTTGGAAGACCACAACACACCCACAGTACGTAACCGCTGAATTGCAGAGCTACAGAACTGCAGAAAAAGCTATTAAAAGAAAAGTTGTTTTTTTAGTAGAGCACAGTAGAAGACAAATATATAGAAATTGTTTATTTCACACACCTCCACATATGTATAACACACTGCAAAATATTTTTTTGGCCCTAAATGGCGTTTTTTGGAAGACCACAACACACCCACAGTACTTAACCGCTGAATCGCAGAGCTACAGAACTGCAGAAAATGCTATTCCAAAAAAATGTTGTTTTTTTAGTATAGCACAGTAGAAGACAAATATATAGAAATTGTTTATTTCACACACCTCCACATATGTATAACACACTGCAAAATATTTTTTGGCCCTAAATGGTGTTTTTTGGAAGACCACAACACACCCACAGTACTTAACCGCTGAATCGCAGAGCTACAGAGCTGCAGAAAATGCTATTCCAAAAAAGTTGTTTTTTTTAGTATAGCACAGTAGAAGACAAATATATAGAAATTGTTTATTTCACACACCTCCACACATGTATAACACACTGCAAAATATTTTTTGTGGCCCTAAATGGCGTTTTTTGGAAGACCACAACACACCCACAGTACGTAACCGCTGAATCGCAGAGCTACAGAACTGCAGAAAAAGCTATTCAAAAATGTTTTTGTTTTTTTAGTATAGCACAGTAGAAGACAAATATATAGAAATTGTTTATTTCACACACCTTCACATATGTATAACACACTGCAAAAAAAAATTTGTGGCCCTAAATGGAGTTTTTTGGAAGACCACAACACACCCACAGTACGTAACCGCTGAATCGCAGAGCTACAGAACTGCAGAAAATGCTATTCCAAAAAAAATATTGTTTTTTTAGTATAGCACAGTAGAAGACAAATATATAAAAATTGTTTATTTCACACACCTCCACATATGTATAACACACTGCAAAATATTTTTTGTGGCCCTAAATGGCGTTTTTTGGAAGACCACAACACACCCACAGTACGTAACCGCTGAATCGCAGAGCTACAGAACTGCAGAAAATGCTATTCCAAAAAAATTAGTTTTTTTAGTATAGCACAGTAGAAGACAAATATATAAAAATAGTTTATTTCACACACCTCCACATATGTATAACACACTGCAAAATATTTTTTGTGGCCCTAAATGGCGTTTTTTGGAAGACCACAACACACCCACAGCACATAACCACTGAATCGCAGAGCTACAGAACTGCAGAAAATGCTATTCAAAAAAAATTTTGTTTTTTTAGTATAGCACAGTAGAAGACAAATATATAGAAATTGTTTATTTCACACACCTCCACATATGTATAACACACTGCAAAATATTTTTTGTGGCCCTAAATGGCGTTTTTGGAAGACCACAACACACCCACAGTATGTAACCGCTGAATCGCACAGCTACAGAACTGCAGAAAATGCTATTAAAAAAAAATGTTGTTTTTTTAGTATAGCACAGTAGAAGACAAATATATAGAAATTGTTTATTTCACACACCTCCACATATGTATAACACACTGCAAAATATTTTTTGTGGCCCTAAATGGCATTTTTTGGAAGACCACAACACACCCACAGTACATAACCGCTGAATTGCAGAGCTACAGAACTGCAGAAAATGCTATTCAAAAAAAAAGTAGTTTTTTTAGTAGAGCACATTAGAAGACAAATATATAGAAATTGTTTATTTCACACACCTCCACATATGTATAACACACTGCAAAATATTTTTTTGGCCCTAAATGGCGTTTTTTTGGAAGACCACAGCACACCCACAGTATGTAACCACTGAATCGCAGAGCTACAGAACTGCAGAAAATGCTATTCAAAAAAAATAGTTGTTTTTTAGTAGAGCACAGTAGAAGACAAATATATAGAAATTGTTTATTTCACACACCTCCACATATGTATAACACACTGCAAAATATTTTTTGTGGCCCTAAATGGCGTTTTTTGGAAGACCACAACACACCCACAGTACGTAACCGCTGAATCGGACAGCTACAGAACTGCAGAAAATGCTATTCAAAAAAATGTTGTTTTTTTAGTATAGCACAGTAGAAGACAAATATATAGAAATTGTTTATTTCACACACCTCCACATATGTATAACACACTGCAAAATATTTTTTGTGGCCCTAAATGGCGTTTTTTGGAAGACCACAACACACCCACAGTACATAACCGCTGAATTGCAGAGCTACAGAACTGCAGAAAAAGCTATTAAAAAAAAAGTTGTTTTTTTAGTAGAGCGCAGTAGAAGACAAATATATAGAAATTGTTTATTTCACACACCTCCACATATGTATAACACACTGCAAAATATTTTTTTGGCCCTAAATGGCGTTTTTTGGAAGACCACAACACACCCACAGTACTTAACCGCTGAATCGCAGAGCTACAGAACTGCAGAAAATGCTATTCCAAAAAAATGTTGTTTTTTTAGTATAGCACAGTAGAAGACAAATATATAGAAATTGTTTATTTCACACACCTCCACATATGTATAACACACTGCAAAAAAAAAATTGTGGCCCTAAATGGAGTTTTTTGGAAGACCACAACACACCCACAGTACGTAACCGCTGAATCGCAGAGCTACAGAACTGCAGAAAATGCTATTCCAAAAAAAAAAATGTTTTTTTAGTATAGCACAGTAGAAGACAAATATATAAAAATTGTTTATTTCACACACCTCCACATATGTATAATACACTGCAAAATATTTTTTGTGGCCCTAAATGGCGTTTTTTGGAAGACCACAACACACCCACAGTACGTAACCGCTGAATTGCAGAGCTACAGAACTGCAGGAAATGCTATTAAAAAAAAAAGTTGTTTTTTTAGTAGAGCACAGTAGAAGACAAATATATAGAAATTGTTTATTTCACACACCTCCACATATGTATAACACACTGCAAAATATTTTTGTGGCCCTAAATGGCGTTTTTTGGAAGACCACAACACACCCACAGCACGTAACCACTGAATCGCAGAGCTACAGAACTGCAGAAAATGCTATTAAAAAAAAATGTTGTTTTTTTAGTATAGCACAGTAGAAGACAAATATATAGAAATTGTTTATTTCACACACCTCCACATATGTATAACACACTGCAAAATATTTTTTGTGGCCCTAAATGGCGTTTTTTGGAAGACCACAACACACCCACAGTACGTAACCGCTGAATCGCAGAGCTACAGAACTGCAGAAAATGCTATTCCAAAAAAATTAGTTTTTTTAGTATAGCACAGTAGAAGACAAATATATAAAAATAGTTTATTTCACACACCTCCACATATGTATAACACACTGCAAAATATTTTTTGTGGCCCTAAATGGCGTTTTTTGGAAGACCACAACACACCCACAGCACGTAACCACTGAATCGCAGAGCTACAGAACTGCAGAAAATGCTATTCAAAAAAAAATTTGTTTTTTTAGTATAGCACAGTAGAAGACAAATATATAGAAATTGTTTATTTCACACACCTCCACATATGTATAACACACTGCAAAATATTTTTTGTGGCCCTAAATGGCGTTTTTTGGAAGACCACAACACACCCACAGTATGTAACCGCTGAATCGCACAGCTACAGAACTGCAGAAAATGCTATTAAAAAAAAATGTTGTTTTTTTAGTATAGCACAGTAGAAGACAAATATATAGAAATTGTTTATTTCACACACCTCCACATATGTATAACACACTGCAAAATATTTTTTGTGGCCCTAAATGGCATTTTTTGGAAGACCACAACACACCCACAGTACATAACCGCTGAATTGCAGAGCTACAGAACTGCAGAAAATGCTATTCAAAAAAAAAAGTAGTTTTTTTAGTAGAGCACAGTAGAAGACAAATATATAGAAATTGTTTATTTCACACACCTCCACATATGTATAACACACTGCAAAATATTTTTTTGGCCCTAAATGGCGTTTTTTTGGAAGACCACAGCACACCCACAGTATGTAACCACTGAATCGCAGAGCTACAGAACTGCAGAAAATGCTATTCAAAAAAAATAGTTGTTTTTTAGTAGAGCACAGTAGAAGACAAATATATAGAAATTGTTTATTTCACACACCTCCACATATGTATAACACACTGCAAAATATTTTTTGTGGCCCTAAATGGCGTTTTTTGGAAGACCACAACACACCCACAGTACGTAACCGCTGAATCGGACAGCTACAGAACTGCAGAAAATGCTATTCAAAAAAATGTTGTTTTTTTAGTATAGCACAGTAGAAGACAAATATATAGAAATTGTTTATTTCACACACCTCCACATATGTATAACACACTGCAAAATATTTTTTGTGGCCCTAAATGGCGTTTTTTGGAAGACCACAACACACCCACAGTACGTAACCGCTGAATTGCAGAGCTACAGAACTGCAGAAAAAGCTATTAAAAAAAAAAGTTGTTTTTTTAGTAGAGCACAGTAGAAGACAAATATATAGAAATTGTTTATTTCACACACCTCCACATATGTATAACACACTGCAAAATATTTTTTGGCCCTAAATGGCGTTTTTTGGAAGACCACAACACACCCACAGTACTTAACCGCTGAATCGCAGAGCTACAGAACTGCAGAAAATGCTATTCCAAAAAAATGTTGTTTTTTTAGTATAGCACAGTAGAAGACAAATATATAGAAATTGTTTATTTCACACACCTCCACATATGTATAACACACTGCAAAATATTTTTTTGGCCCTAAATGGTGTTTTTTGGAAGACCACAACACACCCACAGTACTTAACCGCTGAATCGCAGAGCTACAGAGCTGCAGAAAATGCTATTCCAAAAAAGTTGTTTTTTTTAGTATAGCACAGTAGAAGACAAATATATAGAAATTGTTTATTTCACACACCTCCACACATGTATAACACACTGCAAAATATTTTTTGTGGCCCTAAATGGCGTTTTTTGGAAGACCACAACACACCCACAGTACGTAACCGCTGAATCGCAGAGCTACAGAACTGCAGAAAAAGCTATTCAAAAATGTTTTTGTTTTTTTAGTATAGCACAGTAGAAGACAAATATATAGAAATTGTTTATTTCACACACCTTCACATATGTATAACACACTGCAAAAAAAAATTTGTGGCCCTAAATGGAGTTTTTTGGAAGACCACAACACACCCACAGTACGTAACCACTGAATCGCAGAGCTACAGAACTGCAGAAAATGCTATTCCAAAAAAAAAATTGTTTTTTTAGTATAGCACAGTAGAAGACAAATATATAAAAATTGTTTATTTCACACACCTCCACATATGTATAACACACTGCAAAATATTTTTTGTGGCCCTAAATGGCGTTTTTTGGAAGACCACAACACACCCACAGTACGTAACCGCTGAATTGCAGAGCTACAGAACTGCAGAAAATGCTATTAAAAAAAAAGTTGTTTTTTTAGTAGAGCACAGTAGAAGACAAATATATAGAAATTGTTTATTTCACACACCTCCACATATGTATAACACACTGCAAAATATTTTTGTGGCCCTAAATGGCGTTTTTTAGAAGACCACAACACACCCACAGCACGTAACCACTGAATCGCAGAGCTACAGAACTGCAGAAAATGCTATTAAAAAAAAATGTTGTTTTTTTAGTATAGCACAGTAGAAGACAAATATATAGAAATTGTTTATTTCACACACCTCCACATATGTATAACACACTGCAAAATATTTTTTGTGGCCCTAAATGACGTTTTTTGGAAGACCACAACACACCCACAGTACGTAACCGCTGAATCGCAGAGCTACAGAACTGCAGAAAATGCTATTCCAAAAAAAATAGTTTTTTTAGTATAGCACAGTAGAAGACAAATATATAAAAATAGTTTATTTCACACACCTCCACATATGTATAACACACTGCAAAATATTTTTTGTGGCCCTAAACGGCGTTTTTTGGAAGACCACAACACACCCACAGCACGTAACCACTGAATCGCAGAGCTACAGAACTGCAGAAAATGCTATTCAAAAATTTTTTTGTTTTTTTAGTATAGCACAGTAGAAGACAAATATATAGAAATTGTTTATTTCACACACCTCCACATATGTATAACACACTGCAAAATATTTTTTGTGGCCCTAAATGGCGTTTTTTGGAAGACCACAACACACCCACAGTATGTAACCGCTGAATCGCACAGCTACAGAACTGCAGAAAATGCTATTAAAAAAAATGTTGTTTTTTTAGTATAGCACAGTAGAAGACAAATATATAGAAATTGTTTATTTCACACACCTCCACATATGTATAACACACTGCAAAATATTTTTTGTGGCCCTAAATGGCATTTTTTGGAAGACCACAACACACCCACAGTACATAACCGCTGAATTGCAGAGCTACAGAACTGCAGAAAATGCTATTAAAAAAAAAGTAGTTTTTTTAGTAGAGCACAGTAGAAGACAAATATATAGAAATTGTTTATTTCACACACCTCCACATATGTATAACACACTGCAAAATATTTTTTTGGCCCTAAATGGCGTTTTTTTGGAAGACCACAGCACACCCACAGTATGTAACCACTGAATCGCAGAGCTACAGAACTGCAGAAAATGCTATTCAAAAAAAATAGTTGTTTTTTAGTAGAGCACAGTAGAAGACAAATATATAGAAATTGTTTATTTCACACACCTCCACATATGTATAACACACTGCAAAATATTTTTTGTGGCCCTAAATGGCGTTTTTTGGAAGACCACAACACACCCACAGTACGTAACCGCTGAATCGGACAGCTACAGAACTGCAGAAAATGCTATTCAAAAAAATGTTGTTTTTTTAGTATAGCACAGTAGAAGACAAATATATAGAAATTGTTTATTTCACACACCTCCACATATGTATAACACACTGCAAAATATTTTTTGTGGCCCTAAATGGCGTTTTTTGGAAGACCACAACACACCCACAGTACGTAACCGCTGAATTGCAGAGCTACAGAACTGCAGAAAAAGCTATTAAAAAAAAAGTTGTTTTTTTAGTAGAGCACAGTAGAAGACAAATATATAGAAATTGTTTATTTCACACACCTCCACATATGTATAACACACTGCAAAATATTTTTTTGGCCCTAAATGGCGTTTTTTGGAAGACCACAACACACCCACAGTACTTAACCGCTGAATCGCAGAGCTACAGAACTGCAGAAAATGGTATTCCAAAAAAATTTTGTTTTTTTAGTATAGCACAGTAGAAGACAAATATATAGAAATTGTTTATTTCACACACCTCCACACATGTATAACACACTGCAAAATATTTTTTGTGGCCCTAAATGGCGTTTTTTGGAAGACCACAACACACCCACAGTACGTAACCGCTGAATCGCAGAGCTACAGAACTGCAGAAAATGCTATTCAAATTTTTTTTTGTTTTTTTAGTATAGCACAGTAGAAGACAAATATATAGAAATTGTTTATTTCACACACCTTCACATATGTATAACACACTGCAAAAAAAAATTTGTGGCCCTAAATGGAGTTTTTTGGAAGACCACAACACACCCACAGTACGTAACCGCTGAATCGCAGAGCTACAGAACTGCAGAAAATGCTATTCCAATAAAAATTTGTTTTTTTAGTATAGCACAGTAGAAGACAAATATATAAAAATTGTTTATTTCACACACCTCCACATATGTATAACACACTGCAAAATATTTTTTGTGGCCCTAAATGGCGTTTTTTGGAAGACCACAACACACCCACAGTACGTAGCCGCTGAATTGCAGAGCTACAGAACTGCAGAAAATGCTATTAAAAAATAAAAAGTTGTTTTTTTAGTAGAGCACAGTAGAAGACAAATATATAGAAATTGTTTATTTCACACACCTCCACATATGTATAACACACTGCAAAATATTTTTGTGGCCCTAAATGGCGTTTTTTGGAAGACCACAACACACCCACAGCACGTAACCACTGAATCGCAGAGCTACAGAACTGCAGAAAATGCTATTAAAAAAAATGTTGTTTTTTTAGTATAGCACAGTAGAAGACAAATATATAGAAATTGTTTATTTCACACACCTCCACATATGTATAACACACTGCAAAATATTTTTTGTGGCCCTAAATGGCGTTTTTTGGAAGACCACAACACACCCACAGTACGTAACCGCTGAATCGCAGAGCTACAGAACTGCAGAAAATGCTATTCCAAAAAAAATTAGTTTTTTTAGTATAGCACAGTAGAAGACAAATATATAAAAATTGTTTATTTCACACACCTCCACATATGTATAACACACTGCAAAATATTTTTTGTGGCCCTAAATGGCGTTTTTTGGAAGACCACAACACACCCACAGTACGTAACCGCTGAATTGCAGAGCTACAGAACTGCAGAAAATGCTATTAAAAAAAAAAGTTGTTTTTTAGTAGAGCACAGTAGAAGACAAATATATAGAAATTGTTTATTTCACACACCTCCACATATGTATAACACACTGCAAAATATTTTTGTGGCCCTAAATGGCGTTTTTTGGAAGACCACAACACACCCACAGCACATAACCACTGAATCACAGAGCTACAGAACTGCAGAAAATGCTATTCAAAAAAAAATTAGTTTTTTAGTATAGCACAGTAGAAGACAAATATATAGAAATTGTTTATTTCACACACCTCCACATATGTATAACACACTGCAAAATATTTTTTGTGGCCCTAAATGGCGTTTTTTGGAAGACCACAACACACCCACAGTACGTAACCGCTGAATCGCACAGCTACAGAACTGCAGAAAATGCTATTAAAAAAAATGTTGTTTTTTTAGTATAGCACAGTAGAAGACAAATATATAGAAATTGTTTATTTCACACACCTCCACATATGTATAACACACTGCAAAATATTTTTTGTGGCCCTAAATGGCGTTTTTTGGAAGACCACAACACACCCACAGTACGTAACCGCTGAATCGCAGAGCTACAGAACTGCAGAAAATGCTATTAAAAAAATGTTTTTTTTTTTAGTATAGCACAGTAGAAGACAAATATATAGAAATTGTTTATTTCACACACCTCCACATATGTATAACACACTGCAAAATATTTTTTGTGGCCCTAAATGGCGTTTTTTGGAAGACCACAACACACCCACAGTACGTAACCGCTGAATCGCAGAGCTACAGAACTGCAGAAAATGCTATTAAAAAAATGTTTTTTTTTTTAGTATAGCACAGTAGAAGACAAATATATAGAAATTGTTTATTTCACACACCTCCACATATGTATAACACACTGCAAAATATTTTTTGTGGCCCTAAATGGCGTTTTTTGGAAGACCACAACACACCCACAGTACGTAACCGCTGAATCGCAGAGCTACAGAACTGCAGAAAATGCTATTAAAAAAATGTTTTTTTTTTAGTATAGCACAGTAGAAGACAAATATATAGAAATTGTTTATTTCACACACCTCCACATATGTATAACACACTGCAAAATATTTTTTGTGGCCCTAAATGGCGTTTTTTGGAAGACCACAACACACCCACAGTAAGTAACCGCTGAATCGCAGAGCTACAGAACTGCAGAAAATGCTATTAAAAAAAATGTTTTTTTTTTAGTATAGCACAGTAGAAGACAAATATATAGAAATTGTTTATTTCACAAACCTCCACATATGTATAACACACTGCAAAATATTTTTTGTGGCCCTAAATGGCGTTTTTTGGAAGACCACAACACACCCACAGCACGTAACCACTGAATCGCAGAGCTACAGAACTGCAGAAAATGCTATTCAAAAAAAAAATTGTTTTTTTAGTATAGCACAGTAGAAGACAAATATATAGAAATTGTTTATTTCACACACCTCCACATATGTATAACACACTGCAAAATATTTTTTGTGGCCCTAAATGGCGTTTTTTGGAAGACCACAACACACTCACAGTACATAACCGCTGAATTGCAGAGCTACAGAACTGCAGAAAATGCTATTAAAAAAAAAGTAGTTTTTTTAGTAGAGCACAGTAGAAGACAAATATATAGAAATTGTTTATTTCACACACCTCCACATATGTATAACACACTGCAAAATATTTTTTTGGCCCTAAATGGCATTTTTTTGGAAGACCACAACACACCCACAGTACGTAACCACTGAATCGCAGAGCTACAGAACTGCAGAAAATGCTATTCAAAAATTTTTTTGTTTTTTTTAGTATAGCACAGTAGAAGACAAATATATAGAAATTGTTTATTTCACACACCTCCACATATGTATAACACACTGCAAAAAAAATTTTGTGGCCCTAAATGGAGTTTTTTGGAAGACCACAACACACCCACAGTACGTAACCGCTGAATCGCACAGCTACAGAACTGCAGAAAATGCTATTAAAAAAATGTTGTTTTTTTAGTATAGCACAGTAGAAGACAAATATATAGAAATTGTTTATTTCACACACCTCCACATATGTATAACACACTGCAAAATATTTTTTGTGGCCCTAAATGGCGTTTTTTGGAAGACCACAACACACCCACAGTACGTAACCGCTGAATCGCAGAGCTACAGAACTGCAGAAAATGCTATTCCAAAAAAAATTGTTTTTTTAGTATAGCACAGTAGAAGACAAATATATAAAAATTGTTTATTTCACACACCTCCACATATGTATAACACACTGCAAAATATTTTTTGTGGCCCTAAATGGCGTTTTTTGGAAGACCACAACACACCCACAGTACGTAACCGATGAATCGCAGAGCTACAGAACTGCAGAAAATGCTATTCAAATTTTTTTTCGTTTTTTTAGTATAGCACAGTAGAAGACAAATATATAGAAATTGTTAATTTCACACACCTCCACATATGTATAACACACTGCAAAAAAAAAATTGTGGCCCTAAATGGAGTTTTTTGGAAGACCACAACACACCCACAGTACGTAACCGCTGAATCGCACAGCTACAGAACTGCAGAAAATGCTATTCAAAAAAAATGTTGTTTTTTTAGTATGGCACAGTAGAAGACAAATATATAGAAATTGTTTATTTCACACACCTCCACATATGTATAACACACTGCAAAATATTTTTTGTGGCCCTAAATGGCGTTTTTTGGAAGACCACAACACACCCACAGTACGTAACCGCTGAATCGCACAGCTACAGAACTGCAGAAAATGCTATTTAAAAAATGTTGTTTTTTTAGTATAGCACAGTAGAAGACAAATATATAGAAATTGTTTATTTCACACACCTCCACATATGTATAACACACTGCAAAATATTTTTTGTGGCCCTAAATGGCGTTTTTTGGAAGACCACAACACACCCACAGTACGTAACCGCTGAATCGCAGAGCTACAGAACTGCAGAAAATGCTATTAAAAAAAAATGTTGTTTTTTTAGTATAGCACAGTAGAAGACAAATATATAGAAATTGTTTATTTCACACACCTCCACATATGTATAACACACTGCAAAATATTTTTTGTGGCCCTAAATGGCGTTTTTTGGAAGACCACAACACACCCACAGTACGTAACCGCTGAATCGCACAGCTACAGAACTGCAGAAAATGCTATTCAAAAAAAATGTTGTTTTTTTAGTATGGCACAGTAGAAGACAAATATATAGAAATTGTTTATTTCACACACCTCCACATATGTATAACACACTGCAAAATATTTTTTGTGGCCCTAAATGGCGTTTTTTGGAAGACCACAACACACCCACAGTACGTAACCACTGAATCGCACAGCTACAGAACTGCAGAAAATGCTATTAAAAAAATGTTGTTTTTTTAGTATAGCACAGTAGAAGACAAATATATAGAAATTGTTTATTTCACACACCTCCACATATGTATAACACACTGCAAAATATTTTTTGTGGCCCTAAATGGCGTTTTTTGGAAGACCACAACACACCCACAGTACGTAACCGCTGAATCGCAGAGCTACAGAACTGCAGAAAATGCTATTCAAAAAAAATGTTGTTTTTTTAGTATAGCACAGTAGAAGACAAATATATAGAAATTGTTTATTTCACACACCTCCACATATGTATAACACACTGCAAAATATTTTTTGTGGCCCTAAATGGCGTTTTTTGGAAGACCACAACACACCCACAGCACGTAACCACTGAATCGCAGAGCTACAGAACTGCAGAAAATGCTATTCAAAAAAAAATTAGTTTTTTTAGTATAGCACAGTAGAAGACAAATATATAGAAATTGTTTATTTCACACACCTCCACATATGTATAACACAATGCAAAATATTTTTGTGGCCCTAAATGGCGTTTTTTGGAAGACCACAACACACCCACAGTACGTAACCGCTGAATCGCACAGCTACAGAACTGCAGAAAATGTTATTCAAAAAAAATGTTGTTTTTTTAGTATAGCACAGTAGAAGACAAATATATAGAAATTGTTTATTTCACACACCTCCACATATGTATAACACACAGCAAAATATTTTTGTGGCCCTAAATGGCGTTTTTTGGAAGACCACAACACACCCACAGTACGTAACCGCTGAATCGCAGAGCTACAGAACTGCAGAAAATGCTATTCCAAAAAAAATTGTTTTTTTAGTATAGCACAGTAGAAGACAAATATATAAAAATTGTTTATTTCACACACCTCCACATATGTATAACACACTGCAAAATATTTTTTGTGGCCCTAAATGGCGTTTTTTGGAAGACCACAACACACCCACAGTACGTAACCGCTGAATTGCAGAGCTACAGAACTGCAGAAAATGCTATTAAAAAAAAAAGTTGTTTTTTTAGTAGAGCACAGTAGAAGACAAATATATAGAAATTGTTTATTTCACACACCTCCACATATGTATAACACACTGCAAAATATTTTTGTGGCCCTAAATGGCGTTTTTTGGAAGACCACAACACACCCACAGCACGTAACCACTGAATCGCAGAGCTACAGAACTGCAGAAAATGCTATTCAAAAAAAATGTTGTTTTTTTTAGTATAGCACAGTAGAAGACAAATATATAGAAATTGTTTATTTCACACACCTCCACATATGTATAACACACTGCAAAATATTTTTTGTGGCCCTAAATGGCGTTTTTTGGAAGACCACAACACACCCACAGTACGTAACCGCTGAATCGCACAGCTACAGAACAGCAGAAAATGCTATTAAAAAAATTTTGTTTTTTTAGTATAGCACAGTAGAAGACAAATATATAGAAATTGTTTATTTCACACACCTCCACATATGTATAACACACTGCAAAATATTTTTTGTGGCCCTAAATGGTGTTTTTTGGAAGACCACAACACACCCACAGTACGTAACCGCTGAATCGCAGAGCTACAGAACTGCAGAAAATGCTATTCAAAAAAAATGTTGTTTTTTTAGTATAGCACAGTAGAAGACAAATATATAGAAATTGTTTATTTCACACACCTCCACATATGTATAACACACTGCAAAATATTTTTTGTGGCCCTAAATGGCGTTTTTTGGAAGACCACAACACACCCACAGTACGTAACCGCTGAATCGCACAGCTACAGAACTGCAGAAAATGCTATTCAAAAAAAATGTTTTTTTTTAGTATAGCACAGTAGAAGACAAATATATAGAAATTGTTTATTTCACACACCTCCACATATGTATAACACACTGCAAAATATTTTTTGTGGCCCTAAATGGCGTTTTTTGGAAGACCACAACACACCCACAGTACGTAACCGCTGAATCGGACAGCTACAGAACTGCAGAAAATGCTATTCAAAAAATTTTTGTTTTTTTAGTATAGCACAGTAGAAGACAAATATATAGAAATTGTTTATTTCACACACCTCCACATATGTATAACACACTGCAAAATATTTTTTGTGGCCCTAAATGGCGTTTTTTGGAAGACCACAACACACCCACAGTACGTAACCGCTGAATTGCAGAGCTACAGAACTGCAGAAAAAGCTATTAAAAAAAGTTGTTTTTTTAGTAGAGCACAGTAGAAGACAAATATATAGAAATTGTTTATTTCACACACCTCCACATATGTATAACACACTGCAAAAAAAAAATTGTGGCCCTAGATGGAGTTTTTTGGAAGACCACAACACACCCACAGAACGTAACCGCTGAATCGCACAGCTACAGAACTGCAGAAAATGCTATTCAAAAAAATGTTGTTTTTTTAGTATAGCACAGTAGAAGACAAATATATAGAAATTGTTTATTTCACACACCTCCACATATGTATAACACACTGCAAAATATTTTTTGTGGCCCTAAATGGCGTTTTTTGGAAGTCCACAACACACCCACAGTACGTAACCGCTGAATCGCAGAGCTACAGAACTGCAGAAAATGCTATTCAAAAAAAATGTTGTTTTTTTTAGTATAGCACAGTAGAAGACAAATATATAGAAATTGTTTATTTCACACACCTCCACATATGTATAACACACTGCAAAATATTTTTTTGGCCCTAAATGGCGTTTTTTTGGAAGACCACAACACACCCACAGTACGTAACCTCTGAATCGCAGAGCTACAGAACTGCAGAAAATGCTATTCAAAAAAAATGTTTTTTTTTAGTATAGCACAGTAGAAGACAAATATATAGAAATTGTTTATTTCACACACCTCCACATATGTATAACACACTGCAAAATATTTTTTGTGGCCCTAAATGGCGTTTTTTGGAAGACCACAACACACCCACAGCACGTAACCACTGAATCGCAGAGCTACAGAACTGCAGAAAATGCTATTCAAAAAAAAAATTGTTTTTTTTAGTATAGCACAGTAGAAGACAAATATATAGAAATTGTTTATTTCACACTCCTCCACATATGTATAACACAATGCAAAATATTTTTGTGGCCCTAAATGGCGTTTTTAGGAAGACCACAACACACCTACAGTACGTAACCGCTGAATCGCACAGCTACAGAACTGCAGAAAATGCTATTCAAAAAAAAATTTGTTTTTTTCAGTATAGCACAGCAGAAGACAAATATATAGAAATTGTTTATTTCACACACCTCCACATATGTATAACACACTGCAAAATATTTTTTGTGGCCCTAAATGGCCTTTTTTTTAAGACCACAACACACCCACAGTACGTAACCGCTGAATCGCAGAGCTACAGAACTGCAGAAAATGCTATTCAAAAATTTTTTTGTTTTTTTAGTATAGCACAGTAGAAGACAAATATATAGAAATTGTTTATTTCACACACCTCCACATATGTATAACACACTGCAAAATATTTTTTGTGGCCCTAAATGGCGTTTTTTGGAAGACCACAACACACCCACAGTACGTAACCGCTGAATCGCACAGCTACAGAACAGCAGAAAATGCTATTAAAAAAAAATGTTGTTTTTTTAGTATAGCACAGTAGAAGACAAATATATAGAAATTGTTTATTTCACACACCTCCACATATGTATAACACACTGCAAAATATTTTTTGTGGCCCTAAATGGCGTTTTTTGGAAGACCACAACACACCCACAGTACGTAACCGCTGAATCGCAGAGCTACAGAACTGCAGAAAATGCTATTCAAAAAAAATGTTGTTTTTTTAGTATAGCACAGTAGAAGACAAATATATAGAAATTGTTTATTTCACACACCTCCACATATGTATAACACACTGCAAAATATTTTTTGTGGCCCTAAATGGCGTTTTTTGGAAGACCACAACACACCCACAGTACGTAACCGCTGAATCGCACAGCTACAGAACTGCAGAAAATGCTATTCAAAAAAAATGTTTTTTTTAGTATAGCACAGTAGAAGACAAATATATAGAAATTGTTTATTTCACACACCTCCACATATGTATAACACACTGCAAAATATTTTTTTGGCCCTAAATGGCGTTTTTTGGAAGACCACAACACACCCACAGTACGTAACCTCTGAATCGCAGAGCTACAGAACTGCAGAAAATGCTATTAAAAAAAAATGTTTTTTTTAGTATAGCACAGTAGAAGACAAATATATAGAAATTGTTTATTTCACACACCTCCACATATGTATAACACACTGCAAAATATTTTTTGTGGCCCTAAATGGCGTTTTTTGGAAGACCACAACACACCCACAGCACGTAACCACTGAATCGCAGAGCTACAGAACTGCAGAAAATGCTATTCAAAAAAAAATAGTTTTTTTTAGTATAGCACAGTAGAAGACAAATATATAGAAATTGTTTATTTCACACACCTCCACATATGTATAACACAATGCAAAATATTTTTGTGGCCCTAAATGGCGTTTTTAGGAAGACCACAACACACCTACAGTACGTAACCGCTGAATCGCACAGCTACAGAACTGCAGAAAATGCTATTCAAAAAAAAAATTGTTTTTTTCAGTATAGCACAGCAGAAGACAAATATATAGAAATTGTTTATTTCACACACCTCCACATATGTATAACACACTGCAAAATATTTTTTGTGGCCCTAAATGGCATTTTTTGGAAGACCACAACACACCCACAGTACGTAACCGCTGAATCGCAGAGCTACAGAACTGCAGAAAATGCTATTCAAAAAAAATTTTGTTTTTTTAGTATAGCACAGTAGAAGACAAATATATAGAAATTGTTTATTTCACACACCTCCACATATGTATAACACACTGCAAAATATTTTTTGTGGCCCTAAATGGCGTTTTTTGGAAGACCACAACACACCCACAGTACATAACCGCTGAATTGCAGAGCTACAGAACTTCAGAAAATGCTATTCAAAAAAAAAAAGTTGTTTTTTTAGTAGAGCACAGTAGAAGACAAATATATAGAAATTGTTTATTTCACACACCTCCACATATGTATAACACACTGCAAAATATTTTTTTGGCCCTAAATGGCGTTTTTTTGGAAGACCACAACACACCCACAGTACATAACCGCTGAATTGCAGAGCTACAGAACTGCAGAAAATGCTATTCAAAAAAAAAAGTTGTTTTTTTAGTAGAGCACAGTAGAAGACAAATATATAGAAATTGTTTATTTCACACACCTCCACATATGTATAACACACTGCAAAATATTTTTTGTGGCCCTAAATGGCGTTTTTTGGAAGACCACAACACACCCACAGTACGTAACCGCTGAATCGGACAGCTACAGAACTGCAGAAAATGCTATTCAAAAAAATTTTGTTTTTTTAGTATAGCACAGTAGAAGACAAATATATAGAAATTGTTTATTTCACACACCTCCACATATGTATAACACACTGCAAAATATTTTTTGTGGCCCTAAATGGCGTTTTTTGGAAGACCACAACACACCCACAGTACGTAACCGCTGAATTGCAGAGCTACAGAACTGCAGAAAAAGCTATTAAAAAAAGTTGTTTTTTTAGTAGAGCACAGTAGAAGACAAATATATAGAAATTGTTTATTTCACACACCTCCACATATGTATAACACACTGCAAAAAAAAAATTGTGGCCCTAGATGGAGTTTTTTGGAAGACCACAACACACCCACAGTACGTAACCGCTGAATCGCACAGCTACAGAACTGCAGAAAATGCTATTCAAAAAAATGTTGTTTTTTTAGTATAGCACAGTAGAAGACAAATATATAGAAATTGTTTATTTCACACACCTCCACATATGTATAACACACTGCAAAATATTTTTTGTGGCCCTAAATGGCGTTTTTTGGAAGTCCACAACACACCCACAGTACGTAACCGCTGAATCGCAGAGCTACAGAACTGCAGAAAATGCTATTCCAAAAAAATGTTGTTTTTTTAGTATAGCACAGTAGAAGACAAATATATAGAAATTGTTTATTTCACACACCTCCACATATGTATAACACACTGCAAAATATTTTTTGTGGCCCTAAATGGCGTTTTTTGGAAGACCACAACACACCCACAGTACGTAACCGCTGAATCGCACAGCTACAGAACTGCAGAAAATGCTATTCAAAAAAAATGTTTTTTTTTAATATAGCACAGTAGAAGACAAATATATAGAAATTGTTTATTTCACACACCTCCACATATGTATAACACACTGCAAAATATTTTTTTGGCCCTAAATGCCGTTTTTTGGAAGACCACAACACACCCACAGTACGTAACCGCTGAATCGCAGAGCTACAGAACTGCAGAAAATGCTATTAAAAAAAAATGTTTTTTTTTAGTATAGCACAGTAGAAGACAAATATATAGAAATTGTTTATTTCACACACCTCCACATATGTATAACACACTGCAAAATATTTTTTGTGGCCCTAAATGGCGTTTTTTGGAAGACCACAACACACCCACAGTACGTAACCGCTGAATCGCACAGCTACAGAACTGCAGAAAATGCTATTCCAAAAAAATGTTTTTTTTAGTATAGCACAGTAGAAGACAAATATATAGAAATTGTTTATTTCACACACCTCCACATATGTATAACACACTGCAAAATATTTTTTGTGGCCCTAAATGGCGTTTTTTGGAAGAACACAACACACCCACAGCACGTAACCACTGAATCGCAGAGCTACAGAACTGCAGAAAATGCTATTCAAAAAAAATGTTGTTTTTTTAGTATAGCACAGTAGAAGACAAATATAAAGAAATTGTTTATTTCACACACCTCCACATATGTATAACACACTGCAAAATATTTTTTGTGGCCCTAAATGGCGTTTTTTGGAAGACCACAACACACCCACAGTACGTAACCGCTGAATCGCACAGCTACAGCACTGCAGAAAATGCTATTCAAAAAAAATGTTGTTTTTTTAGTATAGCACAGTAGAAGACAAATATATAGAAATCGTTTATTGCACACACCTCCACATATGTATAACAAACTGCAAAATATTTTTTGTGGCCCTAAATGGCGTTTTTTGGAAGACCACAACACACCCACAGTACGTAACCGCTGAATCGCAGAGCTACAGAACTGCAGAAAATGCTATTAAAAAAAAATGTTGTTTTTTTAGTATAGCACAGTAGAAGACAAATATATAGAAATTGTTTATTTCACACGCCTCCACATATGTATAACACACTGCAAAATATTTTTTGTGGCCCTAAATGGCATTTTTTGGAAGACCACAACACACCCACAGTACGTAACCGCTGAATTGCAGAGCTACAGAACTGCAGAAAATGCTATTCAAAAAAAAAAGGAGTTTTTTTTAGTAGAGCACAGTAGAAGACAAATATATAGAAATTGTTTATTTCACACACCTCCACATATGTATAACACACTGCAAAATATTTTTTTGGCCCTAAATGGTATTTTTTGGAAGACCACAACACACCCACAGTACGTAACCGCTGAATCGCAGAGCTACAGAACTGCAGAAAATGCTATTCAAAAAAAATAGTTGTTTTTTTAGTAGAGCACAGTAGAAGACAAATATATAGAAATTGTTTATTTCACACACCTCCACATATGTATAACACACTGCAAAATATTTTTTGTGGCCCTAAATGGCGTTTTTGGAAGACCACAACACACCCACAGTACGTAACCGCTGAATCGCAGAGCTACAGAACTGCAGAAAATGCTATTCAAAAAAAAATTTGTTTTTTTAGTATAGCACAGTAGAAGACAAATATATAGAAATTGTTTATTTCACACACCTCCACATATGTATAAGAAACTGCAAAATATTTGTTGTGGCCCTCAATGGCGTTTTTTGGAAGACCACAACACACCCACAGTACGTAACCGCTGAATTGCAGAGCTACAGAACTGCAGAAAATGCATTTAAAAAAAAGTTGTTTTTTTAGTAGAGCACAGTAGAAGACAAATATATAGAAATTATTTATTTCACACACCTCCACATATGTATAACACACTGCAAAATATTTTTTTGGCCCTAAATGGCGTTTTTTGGAAGACCACAACACACCCACAGTACGTAACCGCTGAATCGCAGAGCTACAGAACTGCAGAAAATGCTATTAAAAAAAATGTTGTTTTTTTAGTATAGCAAAGTAGAAGACAAATATATAGAAATTGTTTATTTCACACACCTCCACATATGTATAACACACTGCAAAACATTTTTGTGGCCCTAAATGGCATTTTTTGGAAGACCACACCACACCCACAGTACGTAACCGCTGAATCGCACAGCTACAGAACTGCAGAAAATGCTATTAAAAAAAAATGTTTTTTTTTAGTATAGCACAGTAGAAGACAAATATATAGAAATTGTTTATTTCACACACCTCCACATATGTATAACACACTGCAAAATATTTTTTTGGCCCTAAATGGCATTTTTTGGAAGACCACAACACACCCACAGTACGTAACCGCTGAATCGCAGAGCTACAGAACTGCAGAAAATGCTATTCCAATTTTTTTTTTTTTTAATATAGCACAGTAGAAGACAAATATATAGAAATTGTTTATTTCACACACCTCCACATATGTATAACACACTGCAAAATATTTTTTGTGGCCCTAAATGGCGTTTTTTGGAAGAACACAACACACCCACAGTACGTAACCGCTGAATCGCACAGCTACAGAACTGCAGAAAATGCTATTCAAAAAAAATGTTTTTTTTAGTATAGCACAGTAGAAGACAAATATATAGAAATTGTTTATTTCACACACCTCCACATATGTATAACAAACTGCAAAATATTTTTTGTGGCCCTAAATGGCGTTTTTTGGAAGACCACAACACACCCACAGTACGTAACCGCTGAATCGCAGAGCTACAGAACTGCAGAAAATGCTATTCAAAAAAAATGTTGTTTTTTTAGTATAGCACAGTAGAAGACAAATATATAGAAATTGTTTATTTCACACACCTCCACATATGTATAACACACTGCAAAATATTTTTTGTGGCCCTAAATGGCGTTTTTTGGAAGACCACAACACACCCACAGTACGTAACCGCTGAATTGCAGAGCTACAGAACTGCAGAAAATGCTATTCAAAAAAAAAAGTAGTTTTTTTAGTAGAGCACAGTAGAAGACACATATATAGAAATTGTTTATTTCACACACCTCCACATATGTATAACACACTGCAAAATATTTTTTTGGCCCTAAATGGTATTTTTTGGAAGACCACAACACACCCACAGTACGTAACCGCTGAATCGCAGAGCTACAGAACTGCAGAAAATGCTATTCAAAAAAATAGTTGTTTTTTTAGTAGAGCACAGTAGAAGACAAATATATAGAAATTGTTTATTTCACACACCTCCACATATGTATAACACACTGCAAAATATTTTTTGTGGCCCTAAATGGCGTTTTTTGGAAGACAACAACACACCCACAGTACGTAACCGCTGAATCGCACAGCTACAGAACTGCAGAAAATGCTATTCAAAAAAATGTTGTTTTTTTAGTATAGCACAGTAGAAGACAAATATATAGAAATTGTTTATTTCACACACCTCCACATATGTATAACACACTGCAAAATATTTTTTGTGGCCCTAAATGGCGTTTTTTGGAAGACCACAACACACCCACAGTATGTAACCGCTGAATCGCAGAGCTACAGAACTGCAGAAAATGCTATTCAAAAATTTTTTTGTTTTTTTAGTATAGCACAGTAGAAGACAAATATATAGAAATTGTTTATTTCACACACCTCCGCATATGTATAACAAACTGCAAAATATTTTTTGTGGCCCTAAATGGCGTTTTTTGGAAGACCACAACACACCCACAGTACGTAACCGCTGAATTGCAGAGCTACAGAACTGCAGAAAATGCATTTTAAAAAAAAGTTTTTTTTTTAGTAGAGCACAGTAGAAGACAAATATATAGAAATCGTTTATTTCACACACCTCCACATATGTATAACACACTGCAAAATATTTTTTGTGGCCCTAAATGGCGTTTTTTTGAAGACCACAACACACCCACAGTACGTAACCGCTGAATCGCACAGCTACAGCACTGCAGAAAATGCTATTCAAAAAAATGTTGTTTTTTTAGTATAGCACAGTAGAAGACAAATATATAGAAATTGTTTATTTCACACACCTCCACATATGTATAACACAATGCAAAATATTTTTGTGGCCCTAAATGGCGTTTTTAGGAAGACCACAACACACCTACAGTACGTAACCGCTGAATCGCACAGCTACAGAACTGCAGAAAATGCTATTCAAAAAAAAAAGTAGTTTTTTTTAGTAGAGCACAGTAGAAGACAAATATATAGAAATTGTTTATTTCACACACCTCCACATATGTATAACACACTGCAAAATATTTTTTTGGCCCTAAATGGTATTTTTTGGAAGACCACAACACACCCACAGTATGTAACCGCTGAATCGCACATCTACAGAACTGCAGAAAATGCTATTAAAAAAAATGTTGTTTTTTTAGTAGAGCACAGTAGAAGACAAATATATAGAAATTGTTTATTTCACACACCTCCACATATGTATAACACACTGCAAAATATTTTTTGTGGCCCTAAATGGCGTTTTTTGGAAGACCACAACACACCCACAGTACGTAACCGCTGAATCGCAGAGCTACAGAACTGCAGAAAATGCTATTCAAAAAAAATTTTGTTTTTTTAGTATAGCACAGTAGAAGACAAATATATAGAAATTGTTTATTTCACACACCTCCACATATGTATAACACACTGCAAAATATTTTTTGTGGCCCTAAATGGCGTTTTTGGAAGACCACAACACACCCACAGTACGTAACCGCTGAATCGCAGAGCTACAGAACTGCAGAAAATGCTATTCAAAAAAAATTTTGTTTTTTTAGTATAGCACAGTAGAAGACAAATATATAGAAATTGTTTATTTCACACACCTCCACATATGTATAAGAAACTGCAAAATATTTTTTGTGGCCCTCAATGGCGTTTTTTGGAAGACCACAACACACCCACAGTACGTAACCGCTGAATCGCAGAGCTACAGAACTGCAGAAAATGCTATTAAAAAAAATGTTGTTTTTTTAGTATAGCAAAGTAGAAGACAAATATATAGAAATTGTTTATTTCACACACCTCCACATATGTATAACACACTGCAAAACATTTTTGTGGCCCTAAATGGCATTTTTTGGAAGACCACACCACACCCACAGTACGTAACCGCTGAATCGCACAGCTACAGAACTGCAGAAAATGCTATTAAAAAAAAATGTTTTTTTTTAGTATAGCACAGTAGAAGACAAATATATAGAAATTGTTTATTTCACACACCTCCACATATGTATAACACACTGCAAAATATTTTTTTGGCCCTAAATGGCATTTTTTGGAAGACCACAACACACCCACAGTACGTAACCGCTGAATCGCAGAGCTACAGAACTGCAGAAAATGCTATTCCAATTTTTTTTTTTTTTTTAATATAGCACAGTAGAAGACAAATATATAGAAATTGTTTATTTCACACACCTCCACATATGTATAACACACTGCAAAATATTTTTTGTGGCCCTAAATGGCGTTTTTTGGAAGACAACAACACACCCACAGTACGTAACCGCTGAATCGCACAGCTACAGAACTGCAGAAAATGCTATTCAAAAAAATGTTGTTTTTTTAGTATAGCACAGTAGAAGACAAATATATAGAAATTGTTTATTTCACACACCTCCACATATGTATAACACACTGCAAAATATTTTTTGTGGCCCTAAATGGCGTTTTTTGGAAGACCACAACACACCCACAGTATGTAACCGCTGAATCGCAGAGCTACAGAACTGCAGAAAATGCTATTAAAAAAAATGTTGTTTTTTTAGTATAGCAAAGTAGAAGACAAATATATAGAAATTGTTTATTTCACACACCTCCACATATGTATAACACACTGCAAAACATTTTTGTGGCCCTAAATGGCATTTTTTGGAAGACCACACCACACCCACAGTACGTAACCGCTGAATCGCACAGCTACAGAACTGCAGAAAATGCTATTAAAAAAAAATGTTTTTTTTTAGTATAGCACAGTAGAAGACAAATATATAGAAATTGTTTATTTCACACACCTCCACATATGTATAACACACTGCAAAATATTTTTTTGGCCCTAAATGGCATTTTTTGGAAGACCACAACACACCCACAGTACGTAACCGCTGAATCGCAGAGCTACAGAACTGCAGAAAATGCTATTCCAATTTTTTTTTTTTTTTTAATATAGCACAGTAGAAGACAAATATATAGAAATTGTTTATTTCACACACCTCCACATATGTATAACACACTGCAAAATATTTTTTGTGGCCCTAAATGGCGTTTTTTGGAAGACAACAACACACCCACAGTACGTAACCGCTGAATCGCACAGCTACAGAACTGCAGAAAATGCTATTCAAAAAAATGTTGTTTTTTTAGTATAGCACAGTAGAAGACAAATATATAGAAATTGTTTATTTCACACACCTCCACATATGTATAACACACTGCAAAATATTTTTTGTGGCCCTAAATGGCGTTTTTTGGAAGACCACAACACACCCACAGTATGTAACCGCTGAATCGCAGAGCTACAGAACTGCAGAAAATGCTATTCAAAAATTTTTTTGTTTTTTTAGTATAGCACAGTAGAAGACAAATATATAGAAATTGTTTATTTCACACACCTCCGCATATGTATAACAAACTGCAAAATATTTTTTGTGGCCCTAAATGGCGTTTTTTGGAAGACCACAACACACCCACAGTACGTAACCGCTGAATTGCAGAGCTACAGAACTGCAGAAAATGCATTTTAAAAAAAAGTTTTTTTTTTAGTAGAGCACAGTAGAAGACAAATATATAGAAATTGTTTATTTCACACACCTCCACATATGTATAACACACTGCAAAATATTTTTTGTGGCCCTAAATGGCGTTTTTTTGAAGACCACAACACACCCACAGTACGTAACCGCTGAATCGCACAGCTACAGCACTGCAGAAAATGCTATTCAAAAAAATGTTGTTTTTTTAGTATAGCACAGTAGAAGACAAATATATAGAAATTGTTTATTTCACACACCTCCACATATGTATAACACAATGCAAAATATTTTTGTGGCCCTAAATGGCGTTTTTAGGAAGACCACAACACACCTACAGTACGTAACCGCTGAATCGCACAGCTACAGAACTGCAGAAAATGCTATTCAAAAAAAAAAGTAGTTTTTTTTAGTAGAGCACAGTAGAAGACAAATATATAGAAATTGTTTATTTCACACACCTCCACATATGTATAACACACTGCAAAATATTTTTTTGGCCCTAAATGGTATTTTTTGGAAGACCACAACACACCCACAGTATGTAACCGCTGAATCGCACATCTACAGAACTGCAGAAAATGCTATTAAAAAAAATGTTGTTTTTTTAGTAGAGCACAGTAGAAGACAAATATATAGAAATTGTTTATTTCACACACCTCCACATATGTATAACACACTGCAAAATATTTTTTGTGGCCCTAAATGGCGTTTTTTGGAAGACCACAACACACCCACAGTACGTAACCGCTGAATCGCAGAGCTACAGAACTGCAGAAAATGCTATTCAAAAAAAATTTTGTTTTTTTAGTATAGCACAGTAGAAGACAAATATATAGAAATTGTTTATTTCACACACCTCCACATATGTATAACAAACTGCAAAATATTTTTTGTGGCCCTAAATGGCGTTTTTTGGAAGACCACAACACACCCACAGTACGTAACCACTGAATTGCAGAGCTACAGAACTGCAGAAAATGCATTTAAAAAAAGTTTTTTTTTTAGTAGAGCACAGTAGAAGACAAATATATAGAAATTATTTATTTCACACACCTCCACATATGTATAACACACTGCAAAATATTTTTTGGCCCTAAATGGCGTTTTTTGGAAGACCACAACACACCCACAGTACGTAACCGCTGAATCGCACAGCTACAGAACTGCAGAAAATGCTATTCAAAAAAAATGTTTGTTTTTAGTATAGCACAGTAGAAGACAAATATATAGAAATTGTTTATTTCACACACCTCCACATATGTATAACACACTGCAAAATATTTTTTGTGGCCCTAAATGGCGTTTTTTGGAAGAACACAACACACCCACAGTACGTAACCGCTGAATCGCACAGCTACAGAACTGCAGAAAATGCTATTCAAAAAAAATGTTTTTTTTAGTATAGCACAGTAGAAGACAAATATATAGAAATTGTTTATTTCACACACCTCCACATATGTATAACAAACTGCAAAATATTTTTTTGGCCCTAAATGGCGTTTTTTGGAAGACCACAACACACCCACAGTACGTAACCGCTGAATCGCAGAGCTACAGAACTGCAGAAAATGCTATTCAAAAAATTTTTTGTTTTTTTAGTATAGCACAGTAGAAGACAAATATATAGAAATTGTTTATTTCACACACCTCCACATATGTATAACAAACTGCAAAATATTTTTTGTGGCCCTAAATGGCGTTTTTTGGAAGACCACAACACACCCACAGTACGTAACCGCTGAATTGCAGAGCTACAGAACTGCAGAAAGTGCATTTAAAAAAAGTTGTTTTTTTAGTAGAGCACAGTAGAAGACAAATATATAGAAATTGTTTATTTCACACACCTCCACATATGTATAACACACTGCAAAATATTTTTTGTGGCCCTAAATGGCGTTTTTTGGAAGAACACAACACACCCACAGTACGTAACCGCTGAATCGCACAGCTACAGAACTGCAGAAAATGCTATTCAAAAAAAATGTTTTTTTTTAGTATAGCACAGTAGAAGACAAATATATAGAAATTGTTTATTTCACACACCTCCACATATGTATAACAAACTGCAAAATATTTTTTTGGCCCTAAATGGCGTTTTTTGGAAGACCACAACACACCCACAGTACGTAACCGCTGAATCGCAGAGCTACAGAACTGCAGAAAATTCTATTCCAAAAAAATGTTTTTTTTCAGTATAGCACAGTAGAAGACAAATATATAGAAATTGTTTATTTCACACACCTCCACATATGTATAACACACTGCAAAATATTTTTTGTGGCCCTAAATGGCGTTTTTTGGAAGAACACAACACACCCACAGCATGTAACCACTGAATCGCAGAGCTACAGAACTGCAGAAAATGCTATTAAAAAAAAATGTTTATTTTTTTAGTATAGCACAGTAGAAGACAAATATATAGAAATTGGTAATTTCACACACCTCCACATATGTATAACACACTGCAAAATATTTTTTGTGGCCCTAAATGGCGTTTTTTGGAAGACCACAACACACCCACAGTACGTAACCGCTGAATCGACAGCTACAGCACTGCAGAAAATGCTATTCAAAAAAAATGTTTTTTTTTTACTATAGCACAGTAGAAGACAAATATATAGAAATTGTTTATTTCACACACCTCCACATATGTATAACACACTGCAAAATATTTTTTGTGGCCCTAAATGGCGTTTTTTGGAAGACCACAACACACCCACAGTACGTAATTGCTGAATCGCAGAGCTACAGAACTGCAGAAAATGCTATTCAAAAAAAATGTTGTTTTTTTAGTATAGCACAGTAGAAGACAAATATATAGAAATTGTTTATTTCACACACCTCCACATATGTATAACACACTGCAAAATATTTTTTGTGGCCCTAAATGGCGTTTTTTGGAAGACCACAACACACCCACAGTACGTAACCGCTGAATTGCAGAGCTACAGAACTGCAGAAAATGCTATTCAAAAAAAATGTTTATTTTTTTAGTATAGCACAGTAGAAGACAAATATATAGAAATTGGTAATTTCACACACCTCCACATATGTATAACACACTGCAAAATATTTTTTGTGGCCCTAAATGGTGTTTTTTGGAAGACCACAACACACCCACAGTACGTAACCGCTGAATCGCACAGCTACAGCACTGCAGAAAATGCTATTCAAAAAAAATGTTGTTTTTTTAGTATAGCACAGTAGAAGACAAATATATAGAAATTGTTTATTTCACACACCTCCACATATGTATAACACACTGCAAAATATTTTTTGTGGCCCTAAATGGCGTTTTTTGGAAGACCACAACACACCCACAGTACGTAATTGCTGAATCGCAGAGCTACAGAACTGCAGAAAATGCTATTCAAAAAAAATTTTGTTTTTTTAGTATAGCACAGTAGAAGACAAATATATAGAAATTGTTTATTTCACACACCTCCACATATGTATAACACACAGCAAAATATTTTTTGTGGCCCTAAATGGCGTTTTTTGGAAGACCACAACACACCCACAGTACGTAACCGCTGAATTGCAGAGCTACAGAACTGCAGAAAATGCTATTCAAAAAAAAAAGTAGTTTTTTTAGTAGAGCACAGTAGAAGACACATATATAGAAATTATTTATTTCACACACCTCCACATATGTATAACACACTGCAAAATATTTTTTGGCCCTAAATGGCGTTTTTTGGAAGACCACAACACACCCACAGTACGTAACCGCTGAATCGCACAGCTACAGAACTGCAGAAAATGCTATTCAAAAAAAATGTTTGTTTTTAGTATAGCACAGTAGAAGACAAATATATAGAAATTGTTTATTTCACACACCTCCACATATGTATAACAAACTGCAAAATATTTTTTTGGCCCTAAATGGCGTTTTTTGGAAGACCACAACACACCCACAGTACGTAACCGCTGAATCGCAGAGCTACAGAACTGCAGAAAATGCTATTCAAAAAAAATTTTGTTTTTTTAGTATAGCACAGTAGAAGACAAATATATAGAAATTGTTTATTTCACACACCTCCACATATGTATAACAAACTGCAAAATATTTTTTGTGGCCCTAAATGGCGTTTTTTGGAAGACCACAACACACCCACAGTACGTAACCGCTGAATTGCAGAGCTACATAACTGCAGAAAATGCATTTAAAAAAAGTTGTTTTTTTAGTAGAGCACAGTAGAAGACAAATATATAGAAATTGTTTATTTCACACACCTCCACATATGTATAACACACTGCAAAATATTTTTTGTGGCCCTAAATGGCGTTTTTTGGAAGAACACAACACACCCACAGTACGTAACCGCTGAATCGCACAGCTACAGAACTGCAGAAAATGCTATTCAAAAAAAATGTTTTTTTTTAGTATAGCACAGTAGAAGACAAATATATAGAAATTGTTTATTTCACACACCTCCACATATGTATAACAAACTGCAAAATATTTTTTTGGCCCTAAATGGCGTTTTTTGGAAGACCACAACACACCCACAGTACGTAACCGCTGAATCGCAGAGCTACAGAACTGCAGAAAATTCTATTCCAAAAAAATGTTTTTTTTTCAGTATAGCACAGTAGAAGACAAATATATAGAAATTGTTTATTTCACACACCTCCACATATGTATAACACACTGCAAAATATTTTTTGTGGCCCTAAATGGCGTTTTTTGGAAGAACACAACACACCCACAGCATGTAACCACTGAATCGCAGAGCTACAGAACTGCAGAAAATGCTATTAAAAAAAAATGTTTATTTTTTTAGTATAGCACAGTAGAAGACAAATATATAGAAATTGGTAATTTCACACACCTCCACATATGTATAACACACTGCAAAATATTTTTTGTGGCCCTAAATGGCATTTTTTGGAAGACCACAACACACCCACAGTACGTAACCGCTGAATCGACAGCTACAGCACTGCAGAAAATGCTATTCAAAAAAAATGTTGTTTTTTTACTATAGCACAGTAGAAGACAAATATATAGAAATTGTTTATTTCACACACCTCCACATATGTATAACACACTGCAAAATATTTTTTGTGGCCCTAAATGGCGTTTTTTGGAAGACCACAACACACCCACAGTACGTAATTGCTGAATCGCAGAGCTACAGAACTGCAGAAAATGCTATTCAAAAAAAATGTTGTTTTTTTAGTATAGCACAGTAGAAGACAAATATATAGAAATTGTTTATTTCACACACCTCCACATATGTATAACACACTGCAAAATATTTTTTGTGGCCCTAAATGGCGTTTTTTGGAAGACCACAACACACCCACAGTACGTAACCGCTGAATTGCAGAGCTACAGAACTGCAGAAAATGCTATTCAAAAAAAATGTTTATTTTTTTAGTATAGCACAGTAGAAGACAAATATATAGAAATTGGTAATTTCACACACCTCCACATATGTATAACACACTGCAAAATATTTTTTGTGGCCCTAAATGGTGTTTTTTGGAAGACCACAACACACCCACAGTACGTAACCGCTGAATCGCACAGCTACAGCACTGCAGAAAATGCTATTCAAAAAAAATGTTGTTTTTTTAGTATAGCACAGTAGAAGACAAATATATAGAAATTGTTTATTTCACACACCTCCACATATGTATAACACACTGCAAAATATTTTTTGTGGCCCTAAATGGCGTTTTTTGGAAGACCACAACACACCCACAGTACGTAATTGCTGAATCGCAGAGCTACAGAACTGCAGAAAATGCTATTCAAAAAAAATTTTGTTTTTTTAGTATAGCACAGTAGAAGACAAATATATAGAAATTGTTTATTTCACACACCTCCACATATGTATAACACACAGCAAAATATTTTTTGTGGCCCTAAATGGCGTTTTTTGGAAGACCACAACACACCCACAGTACGTAACCGCTGAATTGCAGAGCTACAGAACTGCAGAAAATGCTATTCAAAAAAAAAAGTAGTTTTTTTAGTAGAGCACAGTAGAAGACACATATATAGAAATTGTTTATTTCACACACCTCCACATATGTATACCACACTGCAAAATATTTTTTTGGCCCTAAATGGTATTTTTTGGAAGACCACAACACACCCACAGTACGTAACCGCTGAATCGCAGAGCTACAGAACTGCAGAAAATGCTATTCAAAAAAAATAGTTGTTTTTTTAGTAGAGCACAGTAGAAGACAAATATATAGAAATTGTTTATTTCACACACCTCCACATATGTATAACACACTGCAAAATATTTTTTGTGGCCCTAAATGGCGTTTTTTGGAAGACCACAACACACCAACAGTACGTAACCGCTGAATCGCACAGCTACAGAACTGCAGAAAATGCTATTCAAAAAAATGTTGTTTTTTTAGTATAGCACAGTAGAAGACAAATATATAGAAATTGTTTATTTCACACACCTCCACATATGTATAACACACTGCAAAATATTTTTTGTGGCCCTAAATGGCGTTTTTTGGAAGACCACAACACACCCACAGTATGTAACCGCTGAATCGCAGAGCTACAGAACTGCAGAAAATGCTATTCAAAAAATGTTTTTTTTTTTAGTATAGCACAGTAGAAGACAAATATATAGAAATTGTTTATTTCACACACCTCCACATATGTATAACAAACTGCAAAATATTTTTTGTTGCCCTAAATGGCATTTTTTGGAAGACCACAACACACCCACAGTACGTAACTGCTGAATTGCAGAGCTACAGAACTGCAGAAAATGCATTTAAAAAAAAAGTTTTTTTTTTAGTAGAGCACAGTAGAAGACAAATATATAGAAATTGTTTATTTCACACACCTCCACATATGTATAAGACACTGCAAAATATTTTTTTGGCCCTAAATGGCGTTTTTTGGAAGACCACAACACACCCACAGTACGTAACCGCTGAATCGCACAGCTACAGAACTGCAGAAAATGCTATTCAAAAAAAATGTTTTTTTTTAGTATAGCACAGTAGAAGACAAATATATAGAAATTGTTTATTTCACACACCTCCACATATGTATAACACACTGCAAAATATTTTTTTGGCCCTAAATGGCGTTTTTTGGAAGACCACAACACACCCACAGTACGTAACCGCTGAATCGCAGAGCTACAGAACTGCAGAAAATGCTATTCAAAAAAAATGTTGTTTTTTTAGTATAGCACAGTAGAAGACAAATATATAGAAATTGTTTATTTCACACACCTCCACACATGTATAACACACTGCAAAATATTTTTGTGGCCCTATTTGGCGTTTTTTGGAAGACCACAACACACCCACAGTACATAACCGCTTAATCGCACAGCTACAGAACTGCAGAAAATGCTATTCAAAAAATGTTTTTGTTTTTTTAGTATAGCACAGTAGAAGACAAATATATAGAAATTGTTTATTTCACACACCTCCACATATGTATAACACACTGCAAAATATTTTTTGTGGCCCTAAATGGCATTTTTTGGAAGACCACAACACACCCACAGTACGTAATTGCTGAATCGCAGAGCTACAGAACTGCAGAAAATGCTATTCAAAAAAAATGTTGTTTTTTTAGTATAGCACAGTAGAAGACAAATATATAGAAATTGTTTATTTCACACACCTCCACATATGTATAACACACTGCAAAATATTTTTTGTGGCCCTAAATGGCGTTTTTTGGAAGACCACAACACACCCACAGTACGTAACCGCTGAATTGCAGAGCTACAGAACTGCAGAAAATGCTATTCAAAAAAAAAAGTAGTTTTTTTAGTAGAGCACAGTAGAAGACACATATATAGAAATTGTTTATTTCACACACCTCCACATATGTATACCACACTGCAAAATATTTTTTTGGCCCTAAATGGTATTTTTTGGAAGACCACAACACACCCACAGTACGTAACCGCTGAATCGCAGAGCTACAGAACTGCAGAAAATGCTATTCAAAAAAAATAGTTGTTTTTTTAGTAGAGCACAGTAGAAGACAAATATATAGAAATTGTTTATTTCACACACCTCCACATATGTATAACACACTGCAAAATATTTTTTGTGGCCCTAAATGGCGTTTTTTGGAAGACCACAACACACCCACAGTACGTAACCGCTGAATCGCACAGCTACAGAACTGCAGAAAATGCTATTCAAAAAAATGTTGTTTTTTTAGTATAGCACAGTAGAAGACAAATATATAGAAATTGTTTATTTCACACACCTCCACATATGTATAACACACTGCAAAATATTTTTTGTGGCCCTAAATGGCGTTTTTTGGAAGACCACAACACACCCACAGTATGTAACCGCTGAATCGCAGAGCTACAGAACTGCAGAAAATGCTATTCAAAAAATGTTTTGTTTTTTTAGTATAGCACAGTAGAAGACAAATATATAGAAATTGTTTATTTCACACACCTCCACATATGTATAACAAACTGCAAAATATTTTTTGTGGCCCTAAATGGCGTTTTTTGGAAGACCACAACACACCCACAGTACGTAACCGCTGAATTGCAGAGCTACAGAACTGCAGAAAATGCATTTAAAAAAAAAGTTTTTTTTTTAGTAGAGCACAGTAGAAGACAAATATATAGAAATTGTTTATTTCACACACCTCCACATATGTATAACACACTGCAAAATATTTTTTTGGCCCTAAATGGCGTTTTTTGGAAGACCACAACACACCCACAGTACGTAACCGCTGAATCGCAGAGCTACAGAACTGCAGAAAATGCTATTAAAAAAAAAATGTTTTTTTTTTAGTATAGCAAAGTAGAAGACAAATATATAGAAATTGTTTATTTCACACACCTCCACATATGTATAACACACTGCAAAACATTTTTGTGGCCCTAAATGGCGTTTTTTGGAAGACCACACCACACCCACAGTACGTAACCGCTGAATCGCACAGCTACAGAACTGCAGAAAATGCTATTCAAAAAAAATGTTTTTTTTTAGTATAGCACAGTAGAAGACAAATATATAGAAATTGTTTATTTCACACACCTCCACATATGTATAACACACTGCAAAATATTTTTTTGGCCCTAAATGGCATTTTTTGGAAGACCACAACACACCCACAGTACGTAACCGCTGAATCGCAGAGCTACAGAACTGCAGAAAATGCTATTCAAAAAAAATGTTGTTTTTTTAGTATAGCACAGTAGAAGACAAATATATAGAAATTGTTTATTTCACACACCTCCACATATGTATAACACACTGCAAAATATTTTTGTGGCCCTAAATGGCGTTTTTTGGAAGACCACAACACACCCACAGTACATAACCGCTTAATCGCACAGCTACAGAACTGCAGAAAATGCTATTCAAAAAATGTTTTTGTTTTTTTAGTATAGCACAGTAGAAGACAAATATATAGAAATTGTTTATTTCACACACCTCCACATATGTATAACACACTGCAAAATATTTTTTGTGGCCCTAAATGGCATTTTTTGGAAGACCACAACACACCCACAGTACGTAACCGCTGAATCGCACAGCTACAGAACTGCAGAAAATGCTATTCAAAAAAAAAAGTTGTTTTTTTAGTAGAGCACAGTAGAAGACAAATATATAGAAATTGTTTATTTCACACACCTCCACATATGTATAACACACTGCAAAATATTTTTGGTGGCCCTAAATGGTGTTTTTTGGAAGACCACAACACACCCACAGCACGTAACCACTGAATCGCAGAGCTACAGAACTGCAGAAAATGCTATTCAAAAAAAAATGTTGTTTTTTTAGTATAGCACAGTAAAAGACAAATATATAGAAATTGTTTATTTCACACACCTCCACATATGTATAACACACTGCAAAATATTTTTTGTGGCCCTAAATGGCGTTTTTTGGAAGGCCACAACACACCCACAGTACGTAACCGCTGAATCGCACAGCTACAGAACTGCAGAAAATGCTATTCAAAAAAAAATTGTTTTTTTAGTATAGCACAGTAGAAGACAAATATATAGAAATTGTTTATTTCACACACCTCCACATATGTATAACACACTGCAAAATATTTTTGTGGCCCTAAATGGCATTTTTTGGAAGACCACAACACACCCACAGTACGTAACCGCTGAATTGCAGAGCTACAGAACTGCAGAAAATGCTATTAAAAAATAGTTGTTTTTTTAGTATAGCACAGTAGAAGACAAATATATAGAAATTGTTTATTTCACACACCTCCACATATGTATAACACACTGCAAAATATTTTTTGTGGCCCTAAATGGCGTTTTTTGGAAGACCACAACACACCCACAGGACGTAACCGCTGAATCGCAGAGCTACAGAACTGCAGAAAATGCTATTTAAAAAAAATGTTGTTTTTTTAGTATAGCACAGTAGAAGACAAATATATAGAAATTGTTTATTTCACACACCTCCACATATGTATAACACACTGCAAAATATTTTTTTGGCCCTAAATGGCGTTTTTTGGAAGACCACGACACACCCACAGTACGTAACCGCTGAATCGCAGAGCTACAGAACTGCAGAAAATGCAATTCCAAAAAAATGTTGTTTTTTTAGTATAGCACAGTAGAAGACAAATATATAGAAATTGTTTATTTCACACACCTCCACATATGTATAACACACTGCAAAATATTTTTTGTGGCCCTAAATGGCGTTTTTTGGAAGACCACAACACACCCACAGCACGTAACCACTGAATCGCAGAGCTACAGAACTGCAGAAAATGCTATTAAAAAAAAATGTTGTTTTTTTAGTATAGCACAGTAGAAGACAAATATATAGAAATTGTTTATTTCACACACCTCCACATATGTATAACACACTGCAAAATATTTATTGTGGCCCTAAATGGCGTTTTTTGGAAGACCACAACACACCCACAGCACGTAACCACTGAATCGCAGAGCTACGGAACTGCAGAAAATGCTATTCAAAAAAATGTTTTTTTTTAGTATAGCACAGTAGAAGACAAATATATAGAAATTGTTTATTTCACACACCTCCACATATGTATAACACACTGCAAAATATTTTTTGTGGCCCTAAATGGCGTTTTTTGGAAGACCACAACACACCCACAGTACGTAACCGCTGAATCGCACAGCTGCAGAACTGCAGAAAATGCTATTAAAAAAAATGATTTTTTTTAGTATAGCACAGTAGAAGACAAATATATAGAAATTGTTTATTTCACACACCTCCACATATGTATAACACACTGCAAAATATTTTTGTGGCCCTAAATGGCGTTTTTTGGAAGACCACAACACACCCACAGTACGTAACCGCTGAATCGCAGAGCTACAGATCTGCAGAAAATGCTATTCAAAAAAAATGTTGTTTTTTTAGTATAGCACAGTAGAAGACAAATATATAGAAATTGTTTATTTCACACACCTCCACATATGTATAACACACTGCAAAATATTTCTGTGTCCCTAAAAGGCGTTTTTTGGAAGACCACACCACACCCACAGTACGTAACCGCTGAATCGCACAGCTACAAGACTGCAGAAAATGCTATTCAAAAAAAATGTTGTTTTTTAGTATAGCACAGTAGAAGACAAATATACAGAAATTCTTTATTTCACACACCTCCACATATGTATAACACACTGCAAAATATTTTTTGTGGCCCTAAATGGCGTTTTTTTGGAAGACCACAACACACCCACAGTACGTAACCGCTGAATCGCAGAGCTACAGAACTGCAGAAAATGCTATTAAAAAAAAGTAGTTTTTTTAGTATAGCACAGTAGAAGACAAATATATAGAAATTGTTTATTTGACACACCTCCACATATGTATAACACACTGCAAAATATTTTTTGTGGCCCTAAATGGCATTTTTTGTAAGACCACAACACACCCACAGTACGTAACCGCTGAATCGCACAGCTACAGAACTGCAGAAAATGCTATTAAAAAAAATGTTTTTTTTTAGTATAGCACAGTAGAAGACAAATATATAGAAATTGTTTATTTCACACACCTCCACATATGTATAACACACTGCAAAATATTTTTGTGGCCCTAAATGGTGTTTTTTGGAAGACCACAACACACCCACAGTACGTAATTGCTGAATCGCAGAGCTACAGAACTGCAGAAAATGCTATTTAAAAAATGTTGTTTTTTTAGTATAGCACAGTAGAAGACAAATATATAGAAATTGTTTATTTCACACACCTCCACATATGTATAACACACGGCAAAATATTTTTTGTGGCCCTAAATGGCATTTTTTGGAAGACCACAACACACCCACAGTACGTAACCGCTGAATCGCAGAGCTACAGATCTGCAGAAAATGCTATTCAAAAAAAATGTTGTTTTTTTAGTATAGCACAGTAGAAGACAAATATATAGAAATTGTTTATTTCACACACCTCCACATATGTATAACACACTGCAAAATATTTTTGTGTCCCTAAAAGGTGTTTTTTGGAAGACCACACCACACCCACAGTACGTAACCGCTGAATCGCACAGCTACAAGACTGCAGAAAATGCTATTCAAAAAAAATGTTGTTTTTTAGTATAGCACAGTAGAAGACAAATATATAGAAATTGTTTATTTCACACACCTCCACATATGTATAACACACTGCAAAATATTTCTGTGTCCCTAAAAGGCGTTTTTTGGAAGACCACACCACACCCACAGTACGTAACCGCTGAATCGCACAGCTACAAGACTGCAGAAAATGCTATTCAAAAAAAAGTTGTTTTTTAGTATAGCACAGTAGAAGACAAATATACAGAAATTCTTTATTTCACACACCTCCACATATGTATAACACACTGCAAAATATTTTTTGTGGCCCTAAATGGCGTTTTTTTGGAAGACCACAACACACCCACAGTACGTAACCGCTGAATCGCAGAGCTACAGAACTGCAGAAAATGCTATTAAAAAAAAAGTTGTTTTTTTAGTATAGCACAGTAGAAGACAAATATATAGAAATTGTTTATTTGACACACCTCCACATATGTATAACACACTGCAAAATATTTTTTGTGGCCCTAAATGGCATTTTTTGTAAGACCACAACACACCCACAGTATGTAACCGCTGAATCGCACAGCTACAGAACTGCAGAAAATGCTATTAAAAAAAATGTTTTTTTTTAGTATAGCACAGTAGAAGACAAATATATAGAAATTGTTTATTTCACACACCTCCACATATGTATAACACACTGCAAAATATTTTTGTGGCCCTAAATGGTGTTTTTTGGAAGACCACAACACACCCACAGTACGTAATTGCTGAATCGCAGAGCTACAGAACTGCAGAAAATGCTATTTAAAAAATGTTGTTTTTTTAGTATAGCACAGTAGAAGACAAATATATAGAAATTGTTTATTTCACACACCTCCACATATGTATAACACACGGCAAAATATTTTTTGTGGCCCTAAATGGCATTTTTTGGAAGACCACAACACACCCACAGTACGTAACCGCTGAATCGCAGAGCTACAGATCTGCAGAAAATGCTATTCAAAAAAAATGTTGTTTTTTTAGTATAGCACAGTAGAAGACAAATATATAGAAATTGTTTATTTCACACACCTCCACATATGTATAACACACTGCAAAATATTTTTGTGTCCCTAAAAGGTGTTTTTTGGAAGACCACACCACACCCACAGTACGTAACCGCTGAATCGCACAGCTACAAGACTGCAGAAAATGCTATTAAAAAAAAATGTTGTTTTTTAGTATAGCACAGTAGAAGACAAATATATAGAAATTGTTTATTTCACACACCTCCACATATGTATAACACACTGCAAAATATTTTTTGTGGCCCTAAATGGCGTTTTTTGGAAGACCACAACACACCCACAGTACGTAACCGCTGAATCGCACAGCTACAGAACTGCAGAAAATGCTATTAAAAAAAATGTTGTTTTTTTAGTATAGCACAGTAGAAGACAAATATACAGAAATTGTTTATTTCACACACCTCCACATATGTATAACACACTGCAAAATATTTTTTGTGGCCCTAAATGGCGTTTTTTTGGAAGACCACAACACACCCACAGTACGTAATGGCTGAATCGCAGAGCTACAGAACTGCAGAAAATGCTATTAAAAAAAAGTTGTTTTTTTAGTATAGCACAGTAGAAGACAAATATATAGAAATTGTTTATTTGACACACCTCCACATATGTATAACACACTGCAAAATATTTTTTGTGGCCCTAAATGGCATTTTTTGGAAGACCACAACACACCCACAGTACGTAACCGCTGAATCGCACAGCTACAGAACTGCAGAAAATGCTATTAAAAAAAATGTTTTTTTTTAGTATAGCACAGTAGAAGACAAATATATAGAAATTGTTTATTTCACACACCTCCACATATGTACAACACACTGCAAAATATTTTTTGTGGACCTAAATGGCGTTTTTTGGAAGACCACAACACACCCACAGTACGTAACCGCTGAATCGCAGAGCTACAGAACTGCAGAAAATGCTATTCAAAAAAAATGTTGTTTTTTTAGTATAGCACAGTAGAAGACAAATATATAGAAATTGTTTATTTCACACACCTCCACATATGTATAACACACTATAAAATATTTTTTGTGGCCCTAAAAGGCGTTTTTTGGAAGAGCACAACACACCCACAGTACGTAACCGCTGAATCGCAGAGCTACAAAACTGCAGAAAATGCTATTCAAAAAAAATGTTGTTTTTTTAGTATAGCACAGTAGAAGACAAATATATAGAAATTGTTTATTTCACACACCTCCACATATGTATAACACACTGCAAAATGTTTTTGTGGCCCTAAATGGCGTTTTTTGGAAGACCACACCACACCCACAGTACGTAACAGCTGAATCGCACAGCTACAGAACTGCAGAAAATGCTATTAAAAAAAATGTTTTTTTTTGTATAGCACAGTAGAAGACAAATATATAGAAATTGTTTATTTCACACACCTCCACATATGTATAACACACTGCAAAATATTTTTGTGGCCCTAAATGGCGTTTTTTGGAAGACCACAACACACCCACAGTACGTAACCGCTGAATCGCACAGCTACAGAACTGCAGAAAATGCTATTCAAATTTTTTTTCGTTTTTTTAGTATAGCACAGTAGAAGACAAATATATAGAAATTGTTTATTTCACACACCTCCACATATGTATAACACACTGCAAAATATTTTTTGTGGCCCTAAATGGCGTTTTTTGGAAGACCACAACACACCCACAGCACGTAACCACTGAATCGCAGAGCTACAGAACTGCAGAAAATGCTATTAAAAAAAATAGTTTTTTTAATATAGCACAGTAGAAGACAAATATATGGAAATTGTTTATTTCACACACCTCCACATATGTATAACACACTGCAAAATATTTTTTGTGGCCCTAAATGGCGTTTTTTGGAAGACCACAACACACCCACAGTACGTAACCGCTGAATCGCAGAGCTACAGAACTGCAGAAAATGCTATTCAAAAAAAAATTGTTTTTTTAGTAGAGCACAGTAGAAGACAAATATATAGAAATTGTTTATTTCACACACCTCCACATATGTATAACACACTGCAAAATATTTTTTTGGCCCTAAATGGCGTTTTTTGGAAGACCACAACACACCCACAGTACGTAACCACTGAATCGCAGAGCTACAGAACTGCAGAAAATGCTATTCCAAAAAAATGTTGTTTTTTTAATATAGCACAGTAGAAGACAAATATATATAGAAATTGTTTATTTCACATACCTCCACATATGTATAACACACTGCAAAATATTTTTTTGGCCCTAAATGGCGTTTTTTGGAAGACCACAACACACCCACAGTACATAACCGCTGAATCGCACAGCTACAGAACTGCAGAAAATGCTATTCAAAAAATGTTTTTGTTTTTTTAGTATAGCACAGTAGAAGACAAATATATAGAAATTGTTTATTTCACACACCTCCACATATGTATAACACACTGCAAAATATTTTTTGTGGCCCTAAATGGAATTTTTTGGAAGACCACAACACACCCACAGTACGTAACCGCTGAATCGCACAGCTACAGAACTGCAGAAAATGCTATTAAAAAAAATGTTGTTTTTTTAGTATAGCACAGTAGAAGACAAATATATAGAAATTGTTTATTTCACACACCTCCACATATGTATAACACACTGCAAAATATTTTTTGGCCCTAAATGGCGTTTTTTGGAAGACCACAACACACCCACAGTACGTAACCGCTGAATCGCAGAGCTACAGAACTGCAGAAAATGCTATTCAAAAAAAAAGTTGTTTTTTTAGTAGAGCACAGAAGAAGACAAATATATAGAAATTGTTTATTTCACACACCTCCACATATGTATAACACACTGCAAAATATTTTTTTGGCCCTAAATGGCATTTTTGGAAGACCACAACACACCCACAGTACGTAACCGCTGAATCGCACAGTTACAGAACTGCAGAAAATGCTATTCAAAAAAATAGTTGTTTTTTTAGTAGAGCAAGGTAGAAGACAAATATATAGAAATTGTTTATTTCACACACCTCCACATATGTATAACACACTGCAAAATATTTTTGGTGGCCCTAAATGGTGTTTTTTGGAAGACCACAACACACCCACAGCACGTAACCACTGAATCGCAGAGCTACAGAACTGCAGAAAATGCTATTAAAAAAAAAATGTTGTTTTTTTAGTATAGCACAGTAGAAGACAAATATATAGAAATTGTTTATTTCACACACCTCCACATATGTATAACACACTGCAAAATATTTTTTGTGGCCCTAAATGGCGTTTTTTGGAAGGCCACAACACACCCACAGTACGTAACCGCTGAATCGCAGAGCTACAGAACTGCAGAAAATGCTATTCAAAAAAAAAGTTGTTTTTTTAGTAGAGCACAGTAGAAGACAAATATATAGAAATTGTTTATTTCACACACCTCCACATATGTATAACACACTGCAAAATATTTTTTTGGCCCTAAATGGCATTTTTGGAAGACCACAACACACCCACAGTACGTAACCGCTGAATCGCACAGTTACAGAACTGCAGAAAATGCTATTCAAAAAAATAGTTGTTTTTTTAGTAGAGCAAGGTAGAAGACAAATATATAGAAATTGTTTATTTCACACACCTCCACATATGTATAACACACTGCAAAATATTTTTGGTGGCCCTAAATGGTGTTTTTTGGAAGACCACAACACACCCACAGCACGTAACCACTGAATCGCAGAGCTACAGAACTGCAGAAAATGCTATTCAAAAAAAATGTTGTTTTTTTAGTATAGCACAGTAGAAGACAAATATATAGAAATTGTTTATTTCACACACCTCCACATATGTATAACACACTGCAAAATATTTTTTGTGGCCCTAAATGGCGTTTTTTGGAAGACCACAACACACCCACAGTACGTAACCGCTGAATCGCACAGCTGCAGAACTGCAGAAAATGCTATTAAAAAAAATGATTTTTTTTTAGTATAGCACAGTAGAAGACAAATATATAGAAATTGTTTATTTCACACACCTCCACATATGTATAACACACTGCAAAATATGTTTGTGGCCCTAAATGGCGTTTTTTGGAAGACCACAACACACCAACAGTACGTAACCGCTGAATCGCAGAGCTACAGATCTGCAGAAAATGCTATTAAAAAAAAATGTTGTTTTTTTAGTATAGCACAGTAGAAGACAAATATATAGAAATTGTTTATTTCACACACCTCCACATATGTATAACACACTGCAAAATATTTCTGTGTCCCTAAAAGGCGTTTTTTGGAAGACCACACCACACCCACAGTACGTAACCGCTGAATCGCACAGCTACAAGACTGCAGAAAATGCTATTCAAAAAAATGTTGTTTTTTAGTATAGCACAGTAGAAGACAAATATACAGAAATTCTTTATTTCACACACCTCCACATATGTATAACACACTGCAAAATATTTTTTGTGGCCCTAAATGGCATTTTTTTGGAAGACCACAACACACCCACAGTACGTAACCGCTGAATCGCAGAGCTACAGAACTGCAGAAAATGCTATTAAAAAAAAAGTTGTTTTTTTAGTATAGCACAGTAGAAGACAAATATATAGAAATTGTTTATTTGACACACCTCCACATATGTATAACACACTGCAAAATATTTTTTGTGGCCCTAAATGGCATTTTTTGTAAGACCACAACACACCCACAGTACGTAACCGCTGAATCGCACAGCTACAGAACTGCAGAAAATGCTATTAAAAAAAAATGTTTTTTTTTAGTATAGCACAGTAGAAGACAAATATATAGAAATTGTTTATTTCACACACCTCCACATATGTATAACACACTGCAAAATATTTTTGTGGCCCTAAATGGCGTTTTTTGGAAGACCACAACACACCCACAGTACGTAATTGCTGAATCGCAGAGCTACAGAACTGCAGAAAATGCTATTCAAAAAAAATGTTGTTTTTTTAGTATAGCACAGTAGAAGACAAATATATAGAAATTGTTTATTTCACACACCTCCACATATGTATAACACACTGCAAAATATTTTTGTGTCCCTAAAAGGCGTTTTTTGGAAGACCACACCACACCCACAGTACGTAACCGCTGAATCGCACAGCTACAAGACTGCAGAAAATGCTATTCCAAAAAAATGTTGTTTTTTAGTATAGCACAGTAGAAGACAAATATATAGAAATTGTTTATTTCACACACCTCCACATATGTATAACACACTGCAAAATATTTTTTGTGGCCCTAAATGGCGTTTTTTGGAAGACCACAACACACCCACAGTACGTAACCGCTGAATCGCACAGCTACAGAACTGCAGAAAATGCTATTAAAAAAATGTTGTTTTTTTAGTATAGCACAGTAGAAGACAAATATACAGAAATTGTTTATTTCACACACCTCCACATATGTATAACACACTGCAAAATATTTTTTGTGGCCCTAAATGGCGTTTTTTTGGAAGACCACAACACACCCACAGTACGTAACCGCTGAATCGCACAGTTACAGAACTGCAGAAAATGCTATTCAAAATTTTTTTCGTTTTTTTAGTATAGCACAGTAGAAGACAAATATATAGAAATTGTTTATTTCACACACCTCCACATATGTATAACACACTGTAAAATATTTTTTGTGGCCCTAAATGGCGTTTTTTGGAAGACCACAACACACCCACAGCACGTAACCACTGAATCGCAGAGCTACAGAACTGCAGAAAATGCTATTAAAAAAAAATAGTTTTTTTAGTATAGCACAGTAGAAGACAAATATATGGAAATTGTTTATTTCACACACCTCCACATATGTATAACACACTGCAAAATATTTTTTGTGGCCCTAAATGGCGTTTTTTGGAAGACCACAACACACCCACAGTACGTAACCGCTGAATCGCAGAGCTACAGAACTGCAGAAAATGCTATTCAAAAAAAAAATTGTTTTTTTAGTAGAGCACAGTAGAAGACAAATATATAGAAATTGTTTATTTCACACACCTCCACATATGTATAACACACTGCAAAATATTTTTTTGGCCCTAAATGGCGTTTTTTGGAAGACCACAACACACCCACAGTACGTAACCACTGAATCGCAGAGCTACAGAACTGCAGAAAATGCTATTCAAAAAAAATGTTGTTTTTTTAATATAGCACAGTAGAAGACAAATATATATAGAAATTGTTTATTTCACATACCTCCACATATGTATAACACACTGCAAAATATTTTTTTGGCCCTAAATGGCGTTTTTTGGAAGACCACAACACACCCACAGTACATAACCGCTGAATCGCACAGCTACAGAACTGCAGAAAATGCTATTCAAAAAATGTTTTTGTTTTTTTAGTATAGCACAGTAGAAGACAAATATATAGAAATTGTTTATTTCACACACCTCCACATATGTATAACACACTGCAAAATATTTTTTGTGGCCCTAAATGGAATTTTTTGGAAGACCACAACACACCCACAGTACGTAACCGCTGAATCGCACAGCTACAGAACTGCAGAAAATGCTATTAAAAAAAATGTTGTTTTTTTAGTATAGCACAGTAGAAGACAAATATATAGAAATTGTTTATTTCACACACCTCCACATATGTATAACACACTGCAAAATATTTTTTGGCCCTAAATGGCGTTTTTTGGAAGACCACAACACACCCACAGTACGTAACCGCTGAATCGCAGAGCTACAGAACTGCAGAAAATGCTATTCAAAAAAAAAGTTGTTTTTTTAGTAGAGCACAGTAGAAGACAAATATATAGAAATTGTTTATTTCACACACCTCCACATATGTATAACACACTGCAAAATATTTTTTTGGCCCTAAATGGCATTTTTGGAAGACCACAACACACCCACAGTACGTAACCGCTGAATCGCACAGTTACAGAACTGCAGAAAATGCTATTCAAAAAAATAGTTGTTTTTTTAGTAGAGCAAGGTAGAAGACAAATATATAGAAATTGTTTATTTCACACACCTCCACATATGTATAACACACTGCAAAATATTTTTGGTGGCCCTAAATGGTGTTTTTTGGAAGACCACAACACACCCACAGCACGTAACCACTGAATCGCAGAGCTACAGAACTGCAGAAAATGCTATTAAAAAAAAAATGTTGTTTTTTTAGTATAGCACAGTAGAAGACAAATATATAGAAATTGTTTATTTCACACACCTCCACATATGTATAACACACTGCAAAATATTTTTTGTGGCCCTAAATGGCGTTTTTTGGAAGGCCACAACACACCCACAGTACGTAACCGCTGAATCGCAGAGCTACAGAACTGCAGAAAATGCTATTCAAAAAAAAAGTTGTTTTTTTAGTAGAGCACAGTAGAAGACAAATATATAGAAATTGTTTATTTCACACACCTCCACATATGTATAACACACTGCAAAATATTTTTTTGGCCCTAAATGGCATTTTTGGAAGACCACAACACACCCACAGTACGTAACCGCTGAATCGCACAGTTACAGAACTGCAGAAAATGCTATTCAAAAAAATAGTTGTTTTTTTAGTAGAGCAAGGTAGAAGACAAATATATAGAAATTGTTTATTTCACACACCTCCACATATGTATAACACACTGCAAAATATTTTTGGTGGCCCTAAATGGTGTTTTTTGGAAGACCACAACACACCCACAGCACGTAACCACTGAATCGCAGAGCTACAGAACTGCAGAAAATGCTATTCAAAAAAAATGTTGTTTTTTTAGTATAGCACAGTAGAAGACAAATATATAGAAATTGTTTATTTCACACACCTCCACATATGTATAACACACTGCAAAATATTTTTTGTGGCCCTAAATGGCGTTTTTTGGAAGGCCACAACACACCCACAGTACGTAACCGCTGAATCGCACAGCTACAGAACTGCAGAAAATGCTATTCAAAAAAAAATTGTTTTTTTAGTATAGCACAGTAGAAGACAAATATATAGAAATTGTTTATTTCACACACCTCCACATATGTATAACACACTGCAAAATATTTTTTGTGGCCCTAAATGGCGTTTTTTGGGAGACCACAACACACCCACAGCACGTAACCACTGAATCGCAGAGCTACAGAACTGCAGAAAATGCTATTCAAAAAAATGTTTTTTTTTAGTATAGCACAGCAGAAGACAAATATATAGAAATTGTTTATTTTACACACCTCCACATATGTATAACACACTGCAAAATATTTTTTGTGGCCCTAAATGGCGTTTTTTGGAAGACCACAACACACCCACAGTACGTAACCGCTGAATCGCACAGCTACAGAACTGCAGAAAATGCTATTCAAAAAAATGTTGTTTTGTTAGTATAGCACAGTAGAAGACAAATATATAGAAATTGTTTATTTCACACACCTCCACATATGTATAACACACTGCAAAATATTTTTGTGGCCCTAAATGGCGTTTTTTGGAAGACCACAACACACCCACAGTACGTAATTGCTGAATCGCAGAGCTACAGAACTGCAGAAAATGCTATTCAAAAAAAATGTTGTTTTTTTAGTATAGCACAGTAGAAGACAAATATATAGAAATTGTTTATTTCACACACCTCCACATATGTATAACACACTGCAAAATATTTTTGTGTCCCTAAAAGGCGTTTTTTGGAAGACCACACCACACCCACAGTACGTAACCGCTGAATCGCACAGCTACAAGACTGCAGAAAATGCTATTCAAAAAAAATGTTGTTTTTTAGTATAGCACAGTAGAAGACAAATATATAGAAATTGTTTATTTCACACACCTCCACATATGTATAACACACTGCAAAATATTTTTTGTGGCCCTAAATGGCGTTTTTTGGAAGACCACAACACACCCACAGTACGTAACCGCTGAATCGCACAGCTACAGAACTGCAGAAAATGCTATTAAAAGAAATGTTGTTTTTTTAGTATAGCACAGTAGAAGACAAATATACAGAAATTGTTTATTTCACACACCTCCACATATGTATAACACACTGCAAAATATTTTTTGTGGCCCTAAATGGCGTTTTTTTGGAAGACCACAACACACCCACAGTACGTAATGGCTGAATCGCAGAGCTACAGAACTGCAGAAAATGCTATTAAAAAAAAGTTGTTTTTTTAGTATAGCACAGTAGAAGACAAATATATAGAAATTGTTTATTTGACACACCTCCATATATGTATAACACACTGCAAAATATTTTTTGTGGCCCTAAATGGCATTTTTTGGAAGACCACAACACACCCACAGTACGTAACCGCTGAATCGCACAGCTACAGAACTGCAGAAAATGCTATTAAAAAAAATGTTTTTTTTTAGTATAGCACAGTAGAAGACAAATATATAGAAATTGTTTATTTCACACACCTCCACATATGTACAACACACTGCAAAATATTTTTTGTGGACCTAAATGGCGTTTTTTGGAAGACCACAACACACCCACAGTACGTAACCGCTGAATCGCAGAGCTACAGAACTGCAGAAAATGCTATTCAAAAAAAATGTTGTTTTTTTAGTATAGCACAGTAGAAGACAAATATATAGAAATTGTTTATTTCACACACCTCCACATATGTATAACACACTATAAAATATTTTTTGTGGCCCTAAAAGGCGTTTTTTGGAAGAGCACAACACACCCACAGTACGTAACCGCTGAATCGCAGAGCTACAAAACTGCAGAAAATGCTATTCAAAAAAAATGTTGTTTTTTTAGTATAGCACAGTAGAAGACAAATATATAGAAATTGCTTATTTCACACACCTCCACATATGTATAACACACTGCAAAATGTTTTTGTGGCCCTAAATGGCGTTTTTTGGAAGACCACACCACACCCACAGTACGTAACAGCTGAATCGCACAGCTACAGAACTGCAGAAAATGCTATTAAAAAAAATGTTTTTTTGTATAGCACAGTAGAAGACAAATATATAGAAATTGTTTATTTCACACACCTCCACATATGTATAACACACTGCAAAATATTTTTGTGGCCCTAAATGGCGTTTTTTGGAAGACCACAACACACCCACAGTACGTAACTGCTGAATCGCACAGCTACAGAACTGCAGAAAATGCTATTCAAAAATGTTTTCGTTTTTTTAGTATAGCACAGTAGAAGACAAATATATAGAAATTGTTTATTTCACACACCTCCACATATGTATAACACACTGCAAAATATTTTTTGTGGCCCTAAATGGCGTTTTTTGGAAGACCACAACACACCCACAGCACGTAACCACTGAATCGCAGAGCTACAGAACTGCAGAAAATGCTATTAAAAAAAATAGTTTTTTTAGTATAGCACAGTAGAAGACAAATATATGGAAATTGTTTATTTCACACACCTCCACATATGTATAACACACTGCAAAATATTTTTTGTGGCCCTAAATGGCGTTTTTTGGAAGACCACAACACACCCACAGTACGTAACCGCTGAATTGCAGAGCTACAGAACTGCAGAAAATGCTATTCAAAAAAAAAGTTGTTTTTTTAGTAGAGCACAGTAGAAGACAAATATATATAAATTGTTTATTTCACACACCTCCACATATGTATAACACACTGCAAAATATTTTTTTGGCCCTAAATGGCGTTTTTTGGAAGACCACAACACACCCACAGTACGTAACCGCTGAATCGCACAGCTACAAGACTGCAGAAAATGCTATTCAAAAAAAATGTTGTTTTTTAGTATAGCACAGTAGAAGACAAATATATAGAAATTGTTTATTTCACACACCTCCACATATGTATAACACACTGCAAAATATTTTTTGTGGCCCTAAATGGCGTTTTTTGGAAGACCACAACACATCCACAGTACGTAACTGCTGAATCGCAGAGCTACAGAACTGCAGAAAATGCTATTAAAAAAAATGTTGTTTTTTTAGTATAGCACAGTAGAAGACAAATATATAGAAATTGTTTGTTTCACACACCTCCACATATGTATAACACACTGTAAAATATTTTTTGTGGCCCTAAAAGGCATTTTTTGGAAGAGCACAACACACCCACAGTACGTAACCGCTGAATCGCAGAGCTACAAAACTGCAGAAAATGCTATTAAAAAAAATGTTGTTTTTTTAGTATAGCACAGTAGAAGACAAATATATAGAAATTGTTTATTTCACACACCTCCACATATGTATAACACACTGCAAAATATTTTTGTGGCCCTAAATGGCGTTTTTTGGAAGACCACACCACACCCACAGTACGTAACAGCTGAATCGCACAGCTACAGAACTGCAGAAAATGCTATTAAAAAAAATGTTTTTTTTTTGTATAGCACAGTAGAAGACAAATATATAGAAATTGTTTATTTCACACACCTCCACATATGTATAACACACTGCAAAATATTTTTGTGGCCCTAAATGGCGTTTTTTGGAAGACCACAACACACCCACAGTACGTAACCGCTGAATCGCACAGCTACAGAACTGCAGAAAATGCTATTAAAAAAAATGTTTTTTTTTAGTATAGCACAGTAGAAGACAAATATACAGAAATTGTTTATTTCACACACCTCCACATATGTATAACACACTGCAAAATATTTTTTGTGGCCCTAAATGGCGTTTTTTGGAAGACCACAACACACCCACAGTACGTAACCGCTGAATCGCAGAGCTACAGAACTGCAGAAAATGCTATTCAAAAAAAAGATTTTTTTTAGTATAGCACAGTAGAAGACAAATATATAGAAATTGTTTATTTGACACACCTCCACATATGTATAACACACTGCAAAATATTTTTTGTGGCCCTAAATGGCATTTTTTGGAAGACCACAACACACCCACAGTACGTAACCGCTGAATCGCACAGCTACAGAACTGCAGAAAATGCTATTAATTTTTTTTTTTTAATATAGCACAGTAGAAGACAAATATATAGAAATTGTTTATTTCACACACCTCCACATATGTATAACACACTGCAAAATATTTTTTGTGGCCCTAAATGGTGTTTTTTGGAAGACCACAACACACCCACAGTACGTAACCGCTGAATCGCAGAGCTACAGATCTGCAGAAAATGCTATTCAAAAAAAATTTTGTTTTTTTAGTATAGCACAGTAGAAGACAAATATATAGAAATTGTTTATTTCACACACCTCCACATATGTATAACACACTGCAAAATATTTTTGTGTCCCTAAAAGGCGTTTTTTGGAAGACCACACCACACCCACAGTACGTAACCGCTGAATCGCACAGCTACAAGACTGCAGAAAATGCTATTCAAAAAAAATGTTGTTTTTTAGTATAGCACAGTAGAAGACAAATATATAGAAATTGTTTATTTCACACACCTCCACATATGTATAACACACTGCAAAATATTTTTTGTGGCCCTAAATGGCGTTTTTTGGAAGACCACAACACACCCACAGTACGTAATGGCTGAATCGCAGAGCTACAGAACTGCAGAAAATGCTATTAAAAAAAAAGTTGTTTTTTTAGTATAGCACAGTAGAAGACAAATATATAGAAATTGTTTATTTCACACACCTCCACATATGTATAACACACTGCAAAATATTTATTGTGGCCCTAAATGGCGTTTTTTGGAAGACCACAACACACCCACAGCACGTAACCACTGAATCGCAGAGCTACAGAACTGCAGTAAATGCTATTAAAAAAAATGGTTTTTTTTAGTATAGCACAGTAGAAGACAAATATATAGAAATTGTTTATTTCACACACCTCCACATATGTATAACACACTGCAAAATATTTTTTGTGGCCCTAAATGGCGTTTTTTGGAAGACCACAACACACCCACAGTACGTAACCGCTGAATCGCACAGCTACAGAACTGCAGAAAATGCTATTCAAAAAAATGTTGTTTTGTTAGTATAGCACAGTAGAAGACAAATATATAGAAATTGTTTATTTCACACACCTCCACATATGTATAACACACTGCAAAATATTTTTTGTGGCCCTAAATGGCGTTTTTTGGAAGACCACAACACACCCACAGTACGTAACCGCTGAATCGCACAGCTGCAGAACTGCAGAAAATGCTATTAAAATTTTTTTTTTTTTTTAGTATAGCACAGTAGAAGACAAATATATAGAAATTGTTTATTTCACACACCTCCACATATGTATAACACACTGCAAAATATTTTTGTGTCCCTAAAAGGCGTTTTTTGGAAGACCACACCACACCCACAGTACGTAACCGCTGAATCGCACAGCTACAAGACTGCAGAAAATGCTATTCAAAAAAAAATTTGTTTTTTAGTATAGCACAGTAGAAGACAAATATATAGAAATTGTTTATTTGACACACCTCCACATATGTATAACACACTGCAAAATATTTTTTGTGGCCCTAAATGGCGTTTTTTGGAAGACCACAACACACCCACAGTACATAATGGCTGAATCGCAGAGCTACAGAACTGCAGAAAATGCTATTAAAAAAAAGTTGTTTTTTTAGTATAGCACAGTAGAAGACAAATATATAGAAATTGTTTATTTGACACACCTCCACATATGTATAACACACTGCAAAATATTTTTTGTGGCCCTAAATGGCATTTTTTGGAAGACCACAACACACCCACAGTACGTAACTGCTGAATCGCACAGCTACAGAACTGCAGAAAATGCTATTAAAAACAAATTTTTTTTTTTAATATAGCACAGTAGAAGACAAATATATAGAAATTGTTTATTTCACACACCTCCACATATGTATAACACACTGCAAAATATTTTTTGTGGCCCTAAATGGTGTTTTTGGAAGACCACAACACACCCACAGTACGTAACCGCTGAATCGCAGAGCTACAGATCTGCAGAAAATGCTATTCAAAAAAAATGTTGTTTTTTTAGTATAGCACAGTAGAAGACAAATATATAGAAATTGTTTATTTCACACACCTCCACATATGTATAACACACTGCAAAATATTTTTGTGTCCCTAAAAGGCGTTTTTTGGAAGACCACACCACACCCACAGTACGTAACCGCTGAATCGCACAGCTACAAGACTGCAGAAAATGCTATTCAAAAAAAATGTTGTTTTTTAGTATAGCACAGTAGAAGACAAATATATAGAAATTGTTTATTTCACACACCTCCACATATGTATAACACACTGCAAAATATTTTTTGTGGCCCTAAATGGCGTTTTTTGGAAGACCACAACACACCCACAGTACGTAATGGCTGAATCGCAGAGCTACAGAACTGCAGAAAATGCTATTAAAAAAAAGTTTTTTTTTTAGTATAGCACAGTAGAAGACAAATATATAGAAATTGTTTATTTCACACACCTCCACATATGTATAACACACTGCAAAATATTTTTGTGTCCCTAAAAGGCGTTTTTTGGAAGACCACACCACACCCACAGTACGTAACCGCTGAATCGCACAGCTACAAGACTGCAGAAAATGCTATTCAAAAAAAATGTTGTTTTTTAGTATAGCACAGTAGAAGACAAGTATATAGAAATTGTTTATTTCACACACCTCCACATATGTATAACACACTGCAAAATATTTTTTGTGGCCCTAAATGGCGTTTTTTGGAAGACCACAACACACCCACAGTACGTAATGGCTGAATCGCAGAGCTACAGAACTGCAGAAAATGCTATTAAAAAAAAGTTGTTTTTTTAGTATAGCACAGTAGAAGACAAATATATAGAAATTGTTTATTTCACACACCTCCACATATGTATAACACACTGCAAAATATTTATTGTGGCCCTAAATGGCGTTTTTTGGAAGACCACAACACACCCACAGCACGTAACCACTGAATCGCAGAGCTACAGAACTGCAGAAAATGCTATTCAAAAAAATGTTTTTTTTTTTAGTATAGCACAGTAGAAGACAAATATATAGAAATTGTTTATTTCACACACCTCCACATATGTATAACACACTGCAAAATATTTTTTGTGGCCCTAAATGGCGTTTTTTGGAAGACCACAACACACCCACAGTACGTAACCGCTGAATTGCACAGCTACAGAACTGCAGAAAATGCTATTCAAAAAAATGTTGTTTTGTTAGTATAGCACAGTAGAAGACAAATATATAGAAATTGTTTATTTCACACACCTCCACATATGTATAACACACTGCAAAATATTTTTTGTGGCCCTAAATGGCGTTTTTTGGAAGACCACAACACACCCACAGTACGTAACCGCTGAATCGCACAGCTGCAGAACTGCAGAAAATGCTATTAAAAAAAATGATTTTTTTTAGTATAGCACAGTAGAAGACAAATATATAGAAATTGTTTATTTCACACACCTCCACATATGTATAACACACTGCAAAATATTTTTGTGGCCCTAAATGGCGTTTTTTGGAAGACCACAACACACCCACAGTACGTAACCGCTGAATCGCAGAGCTACAGATCTGCAGAAAATGCTATTCAAAAAAAATGTTGTTTTTTTAGTATAGCACAGTAGAAGACACATATATAGAAATTGTTTATTTCACACACCTCCACATATGTATAACACACTGCAAAATATTTTTGTGTCCCTAAAAGGCGTTTTTTAGAAGACCACACCACACCCACAGTACGTAACCGCTGAATCGCACAGCTACAAGACTGCAGAAAATGCTATTCAAAAAAAATGTTGTTTTTAGTATAGCACAGTAGAAGACAAATACACAGAAATTCTTTATTTCACACACCTCCACATATGTATAACACACTGCAAAATATTTTTTGTGGCCCTAAATGGCGTTTTTTTGTAAGACCACAACACACCCACAGTACGTAACCGCTGAATCGCACAGCTACAGAACTGCAGAAAATGCTATTAAAAAAAATGTTTTTTTTTAGTATAGCACAGTAGAAGACAAATATATAGAAATTGTTTATTTCACACACCTCCACATATGTATAACACACTGCAAAATATTTTTTGTGGCCCTAAATGGCGTTTTTTGGAAGACCACAACACACCCACAGTACGTAACCGCTGAATCGCAGAGCTACAGAACTGCAGAAAATGCTATTTAAAAAAATGTTTTTTTTTAGTATAGCACAGTAGAAGACAAATATATAGAAATTGTTTATTTCACACACCTCCACATATGTATAACACACGGCAAAATATTTTTTGTGGCCCTAAATGGCATTTTTTGGAAGACCACAACACACCCACAGTACGTAACCGCTGAATCGCACAGCTGCAGAACTGCAGAAAATGCTATTAAAAAAATGATTTTTTTTAGTATAGCACAGTAGAAGACAAATATATAGAAATTGTTTATTTCACACACCTCCACATATGTATAACACACTGCAAAATATTTTTGTGGCCCTAAATGGCGTTTTTTGGAAGACCACAACACACCCACAGTACGTAACCGCTGAATCGCAGAGCTACAGATCTGCAGAAAATGCTATTCAAAAATTTTTTTGTTTTTTTAGTATAGCACAGTAGAAGACAAATATATAGAAATTGTTTATTTCACACACCTCCACATATGTATAACACACTGCAAAATATTTTTTGTGGCCCTAAATGGCATTTTTTGGAAGACCACAACACACCCACAGTACGTAACCGCTGAATCGCACAGCTACAGAACTGCAGAAAATGCTATTAAATTTTTTTTTTTTTAATATAGCACAGTAGAAGACAAATATATAGAAATTGTTTATTTCACACACCTCCACATATGTATAACACACTGCAAAATATTTTTTGTGGCCCTAAATGGTGTTTTTTGGAAGACCACAACACACCCACAGTACGTAACCGCTGAATCGCAGAGCTACAGATCTGCAGAAAATGCTATTCAAAAAAAAATTTGTTTTTTTAGTATAGCACAGTAGAAGACAAATATATAGAAATTGTTTATTTCACACACCTCCACATATGTATAACACACTGCAAAATATTTTTGTGTCCCTAAAAGGCGTTTTTTGGAAGACCACACCACACCCACAGTACGTAACCGCTGAATCGCACAGCTACAAGACTGCAGAAAATGCTATTCAAAAAAATGTTGTTTTTTAGTATAGCACAGTAGAAGACAAATATATAGAAATTGTTTATTTCACACACCTCCACATATGTATAACACACTGCAAAATATTTTTTGTGGCCCTAAATGGCGTTTTTTGGAAGACCACAACACACCCACAGTACGTAACCGCTGAATCGCACAGCTGCAGAACTGCAGAAAATGCTATTAAAAAAAATGATTTTTTTTAGTATAGCACAGTAGAAGACAAATATATAGAAATTGTTTATTTCACACACCTCCACATATGTATAACACACTGCAAAATATTTTTGTGTCCCTAAAAGGCGTTTTTTGGAAGACCACACCACACCCACAGTACGTAACCGCTGAATCGCACAGCTACAAGACTGCAGAAAATGCTATTCAAAAAAAATTTTGTTTTTTAGTATAGCACAGTAGAAGACAAATATATAGAAATTGTTTATTTGACACACCTCCACATATGTATAACACACTGCAAAATATTTTTTGTGGCCCTAAATGGCATTTTTTGGAAGACCACAACACACCCACAGTACGTAACCGCTGAATCGCACAGCTACAGAACTGCAGAAAATGCTATTAAATTTTTTTTTTTTTTTAATATAGCACAGTAGAAGACAAATATATAGAAATTGTTTATTTCACACACCTCCACATATGTATAACACACTGCAAAATATTTTTGTGGCCCTAAATGGTGTTTTTGGAAGACCACAACACACCCACAGTACGTAACCGCTGAATCGCAGAGCTACAGATCTGCAGAAAATGCTATTCAAAAAAAATGTTGTTTTTTTAGTATAGCACAGTAGAAGACAAATATATAGAAATTGTTTATTTCACACACCTCCACATATGTATAACACACTGCAAAATATTTTTTGTGGCCCTAAATGGCATTTTTTGGAAGACCACAACACACCCACAGTACGTAATGGCTGAATCGCAGAGCTACAGAACTGCAGAAAATGCTATTAAAAAAAAGTTGTTTTTTTAGTATAGCACAGTAGAAGACAAATATATAGAAATTGTTTATTTCACACACCTCCACATATGTATAACACACTGCAAAATATTTTTGTGTCCCTAAAAGGCGTTTTTTGGAAGACCACACCACACCCACAGTACGTAACCGCTGAATCGCACAGCTACAAGACTGCAGAAAATGCTATTCAAAAAAAATGTTGTTTTTTAGTATAGCACAGTAGAAGACAAATATATAGAAATTGTTTATTTCAAACACCTCCACATATGTATAACACACTGCAAAATATTTTTTGTGGCCCTAAATGGCGTTTTTTGGAAGACCACAACACACCCACAGTACGTAATGGCTGAATCGCAGAGCTACAGAACTGCAGAAAATGCTATTAAAAAAAAGTTGTTTTTTTAGTATAGCACAGTAGAAGACAAATATATAGAAATTGTTTATTTCACACACCTCCACATATGTATAACACACTGCAAAATATTTATTGTGGTCCTAAATGGCGTTTTTTGGAAGACCACAACACACCCACAGCACGTAACCACTGAATCGCAGAGCTACAGAACTGCAGAAAATGCTATTCAAAAAAATGTTTTTTTTTAGTATAGCACAGTAGAAGACAAATATATAGAAATTGTTTATTTCACACACCTCCACATATGTATAACACACTGCAAAATATTTTTTGTGGCCCTAAATGGCGTTTTTTGGAAGACCACAACACACCCACAGTACGTAACCGCTGAATTGCACAGCTACAGAACTGCAGAAAATGCTATTCAAAAAAATGTTGTTTTGTTAGTATAGCACAGTAGAAGACAAATATATAGAAATTGTTTATTTCACACACCTCCACATATGTATAACACACTGCAAAATATTTTTTGTGGCCCTAAATGGCGTTTTTTAGAAGACCACACCACACCCACAGTACGTAACCGCTGAATCGCACAGCTACAAGACTGCAGAAAATGCTATTCAAAAAAAATGTTGTTTTTTAGTATAGCACAGTAGAAGACAAATACACAGAAATTCTTTATTTCACACACCTCCACATATGTATAACACACTGCAAAATATTTTTTGTGGCCCTAAATGGTGTTTTTTTGTAAGACCACAACACACCCACAGTACGTAACCGCTGAATCGCACAGCTACAGAACTGCAGAAAATGCTATTAAAAAAAAATGTTTTTTTTTAGTATAGCACAGTAGAAGACAAATATATAGAAATTGTTTATTTCACACACCTCCACATATGTATAACACACTGCAAAATATTTTTTGTGGCCCTAAATGGCGTTTTTTGGAAGACCACAACACACCCACAGTACGTAATTGCTGAATCGCAGAGCTACAGAACTGCAGAAAATGCTATTTAAAAAAATGTTGTTTTTTTAGTATAGCACAGTAGAAGACAAATATATAGAAATTGTTTATTTCACACACCTCCACATATGTATAACACACGGCAAAATATTTTTTGTGGCCCTAAATGGCATTTTTTGGAAGACCACAACACACCCACAGTACGTAACCGCTGAATTGCACAGCTGCAGAACTGCAGAAAATGCTATTAAAAAAATGATTTTTTTTAGTATAGCACAGTAGAAGACAAATATATAGAAATTGTTTATTTCACACACCTCCACATATGTATAACACACTGCAAAATATTTTTGTGGCCCTAAATGGCGTTTTTGGAAGACCACAACACACCCACAGTACGTAACCGCTGAATCGCAGAGCTACAGATCTGCAGAAAATGCTATTCAAAAAATTTTTTGTTTTTTTAGTATAGCACAGTAGAAGACAAATATATAGAAATTGTTTATTTCACACACCTCCACATATGTATAACACACTGCAAAATATTTTTTGTGGCCCTAAATGGCATTTTTTGGAAGACCACAACACACCCACAGTACGTAACCGCTGAATCGCACAGCTACAGAACTGCAGAAAATGCTATTAAATTTTTTTTTTTTTAATATAGCACAGTAGAAGACAAATATATAGAAATTGTTTATTTCACACACCTCCACATATGTATAACACACTGCAAAATATTTTTTGTGGCCCTAAATGGTGTTTTTTGGAAGACCACAACACACCCACAGTACGTAACCGCTGAATCGCAGAGCTACAGATCTGCAGAAAATGCTATTCAAAAAAAATTTTGTTTTTTAAGTATAGCACAGTAGAAGACAAATATATAGAAATTGTTTATTTCACACACCTCCACATATGTATAACACACTGCAAAATATTTTTGTGTCCCTAAAAGGCGTTTTTTGGAAGACCACACCCACAGTACGTAACCGCTGAATCGCACAGCTACAAGACTGCAGAAAATGCTATTCAAAAAAATGTTGTTTTTTAGTATAGCACAGTAGAAGACAAATATATAGAAATTGTTTATTTCACACACCTCCACATATGTATAACACACTGCAAAATATTTTTTGTGGCCCTAAATGGCGTTTTTTGGAAGACCACAACACACCCACAGTACGTAACCGCTGAATCGCACAGCTGCAGAACTGCAGAAAATGCTATTAAAAAAAATGATTTTTTTTAGTATAGCACAGTAGAAGACAAATATATAGAAATTGTTTATTTCACACACCTCCACATATGTATAACACACTGCAAAATATTTTTGTGTCCCTAAAAGGCGTTTTTTGGAAGACCACACCACACCCACAGTACGTAACCGCTGAATCGCACAGCTACAAGACTGCAGAAAATGCTATTCAAAAAAATTTTTGTTTTTTAGTATAGCACAGTAGAAGACAAATATATAGAAATTGTTTATTTGACACACCTCCACATATGTATAACACACTGCAAAATATTTTTTGTGGCCCTAAATGGCATTTTTTGGAAGACCACAACACACCCACAGTACGTAACCGCTGAATCGCACAGCTACAGAACTGCAGAAAATGCTATTACATTTTTTTTTTTTTTAATATAGCACAGTAGAAGACAAATATATAGAAATTGTTTATTTCACACACCTCCACATATGTATAACACACTGCAAAATATTTTTGTGGCCCTAAATGGTGTTTTTGGAAGACCACAACACACCCACAGTACGTAACCGCTGAATCGCAGAGCTACAGATCTGCAGAAAATGCTATTCAAAAAAAATGTTGTTTTTTTAGTATAGCACAGTAGAAGACAAATATATAGAAATTGTTTATTTCACACACCTCCACATATGTATAACACACTGCAAAATATTTTTGTGTCCCTAAAAGGCGTTTTTTGGAAGACCACACCACACCCACAGTACGTAACCGCTGAATCGCACAGCTACAAGACTGCAGAAAATGCTATTCAAAAAAAATGTTGTTTTTTAGTATAGCACAGTAGAAGACAAATATATAGAAATTGTTTATTTCACACACCTCCACATATGTATAACACACTGCAAAATATTTTTTGTGGCCCTAAATGGCATTTTTTGGAAGACCACAACACACCCACAGTACGTAATGGCTGAATCGCAGAGCTACAGAACTGCAGAAAATGCTATTAAAAAAAAGTTGTTTTTTTAGTATAGCACAGTAGAAGACAAATATATAGAAATTGTTTATTTCACACACCTCCACATATGTATAACACACTGCAAAATATTTTTGTGTCCCTAAAAGGCGTTTTTTGGAAGACCACACCACACCCACAGTACGTAACCGCTGAATCGCACAGCTACAAGACTGCAGAAAATGCTATTCAAAAAAAATGTTGTTTTTTAGTATAGCACAGTAGAAGACAAATATATAGAAATTGTTTATTTCACACACCTCCACATATGTATAACACACTGCAAAATATTTTTTGTGGCCCTAAATGGCGTTTTTTGGAAGACCACAACACACCCACAGTACGTAATGGCTGAATCGCAGAGCTACAGAACTGCAGAAAATGCTATTAAAAAAAAGTTGTTTTTTTAGTATAGCACAGTAGAAGACAAATATATAGAAATTGTTTATTTCACACACCTCCACATATGTATAACACACTGCAAAATATTTATTGTGGCCCTAAATGGCGTTTTTTGGAAGACCACAACACACCCACAGCACGTAACCACTGAATCGCAGAGCTACAGAACTGCAGAAAATGCTATTCAAAAAAATGTTTTTTTTTAGTATAGCACAGTAGAAGACAAATATATAGAAATTGTTTATTTCACACACCTCCACATATGTATAACACACTGCAAAATATTTTTTGTGGCCCTAAATGGCGTTTTTTGGAAGACCACAACACACCCACAGTACGTAACCGCTGAATTGCACAGCTACAGAACTGCAGAAATTGCTATTCAAAAAAATGTTGTTTTGTTAGTATAGCACAGTAGAAGACAAATATATAGAAATTGTTTATTTCACACACCTCCACATATGTATAACACACTGCAAAATATTTTTTGTGGCCCTAAATGGCGTTTTTTGGAAGACCACAACACACCCACAGTACGTAACCGCTGAATCGCACAGCTGCAGAACTGCAGAAAATGCTATTAAAAAAATGATTTTTTTTAGTATAGCACAGTAGAAGACAAATATATAGAAATTGTTTATTTCACACACCTCCACATATGTATAACACACTGCAAAATATTTTTGTGGCCCTAAATGGCGTTTTTTGGAAGACCACAACACACCCACAGTACGTAACCGCTGAATCGCAGAGCTACAGATCTGCAGAAAATGCTATTCAAAAAAAATGTTGTTTTTTTAGTATAGCACAGTAGAAGACACATATATAGAAATTGTTTATTTCACACACCTCCACATATGTATAACACACTGCAAAATATTTTTGTGTCCCTAAAAGGCGTTTTTTAGAAGACCACACCACACCCACAGTACGTAACCGCTGAATCGCACAGCTACAAGACTGCAGAAAATGCTATTCAAAAAAAATGTTGTTTTTTAGTATAGCACAGTAGAAGACAAATACACAGAAATTCTTTATTTCACACACCTCCACATATGTATAACACACTGCAAAATATTTTTTGTGGCCCTAAATGGTGTTTTTTTGTAAGACCACAACACACCCACAGTACGTAACCGCTGAATCGCACAGCTACAGAACTGCAGAAAATGCTATTAAAAAAAAATGTTTTTTTTTAGTATAGCACAGTAGAAGACAAATATATAGAAATTGTTTATTTCACACACCTCCACATATGTATAACACACTGCAAAATATTTTTTGTGGCCCTAAATGGCGTTTTTTGGAAGACCACAACACACCCACAGTACGTAATTGCTGAATCGCAGAGCTACAGAACTGCAGAAAATGCTATTTAAAAAAATGTTGTTTTTTTAGTATAGCACAGTAGAAGACAAATATATAGAAATTGTTTATTTCACACACCTCCACATATGTATAACACACTGCAAAATATTTTTTGTGGCCCTAAATGGCGTTTTTTGGAAGACCACAACACACCCACAGTACGTAATGGCTGAATCGCAGAGCTACAGAACTGCAGAAAATGCTATTAAAAAAAAGTTTTTTTTTTAGTATAGCACAGTAGAAGACAAATATATAGAAATTGTTTATTTCACACACCTCCACATATGTATAACACACTGCAAAATATTTTTGTGTCCCTAAAAGGCGTTTTTTGGAAGACCACACCACACCCACAGTACGTAACCGCTGAATCGCACAGCTACAAGACTGCAGAAAATGCTATTCAAAAAAAATGTTGTTTTTTAGTATAGCACAGTAGAAGACAAGTATATAGAAATTGTTTATTTCACACACCTCCACATATGTATAACACACTGCAAAATATTTTTTGTGGCCCTAAATGGCGTTTTTTGGAAGACCACAACACACCCACAGTACGTAATGGCTGAATCGCAGAGCTACAGAACTGCAGAAAATGCTATTAAAAAAAAGTTGTTTTTTTAGTATAGCACAGTAGAAGACAAATATATAGAAATTGTTTATTTCACACACCTCCACATATGTATAACACACTGCAAAATATTTATTGTGGCCCTAAATGGCGTTTTTTGGAAGACCACAACACACCCACAGCACGTAACCACTGAATCGCAGAGCTACAGAACTGCAGAAAATGCTATTCAAAAAAATGTTTTTTTTTTTAGTATAGCACAGTAGAAGACAAATATATAGAAATTGTTTATTTCACACACCTCCACATATGTATAACACACTGCAAAATATTTTTTGTGGCCCTAAATGGCGTTTTTTGGAAGACCACAACACACCCACAGTACGTAACCGCTGAATTGCACAGCTACAGAACTGCAGAAAATGCTATTCAAAAAAATGTTGTTTTGTTAGTATAGCACAGTAGAAGACAAATATATAGAAATTGTTTATTTCACACACCTCCACATATGTATAACACACTGCAAAATATTTTTTGTGGCCCTAAATGGCGTTTTTTGGAAGACCACAACACACCCACAGTACGTAACCGCTGAATCGCACAGCTGCAGAACTGCAGAAAATGCTATTAAAAAAAATGATTTTTTTTAGTATAGCACAGTAGAAGACAAATATATAGAAATTGTTTATTTCACACACCTCCACATATGTATAACACACTGCAAAATATTTTTGTGGCCCTAAATGGCGTTTTTTGGAAGACCACAACACACCCACAGTACGTAACCGCTGAATCGCAGAGCTACAGATCTGCAGAAAATGCTATTCAAAAAAAATGTTGTTTTTTTAGTATAGCACAGTAGAAGACACATATATAGAAATTGTTTATTTCACACACCTCCACATATGTATAACACACTGCAAAATATTTTTGTGTCCCTAAAAGGCGTTTTTTAGAAGACCACACCACACCCACAGTACGTAACCGCTGAATCGCACAGCTACAAGACTGCAGAAAATGCTATTCAAAAAAAATGTTGTTTTTAGTATAGCACAGTAGAAGACAAATACACAGACATTCTTTATTTCACACACCTCCACATATGTATAACACACTGCAAAATATTTTTTGTGGCCCTAAATGGCGTTTTTTTGTAAGACCACAACACACCCACAGTACGTAACCGCTGAATCGCACAGCTACAGAACTGCAGAAAATGCTATTAAAAAAAATGTTTTTTTTTAGTATAGCACAGTAGAAGACAAATATATAGAAATTGTTTATTTCACACACCTCCACATATGTATAACACACTGCAAAATATTTTTTGTGGCCCTAAATGGCGTTTTTTGGAAGACCACAACACACCCACAGTACGTAACCGCTGAATCGCAGAGCTACAGAACTGCAGAAAATGCTATTTAAAAAAATGTTTTTTTTTAGTATAGCACAGTAGAAGACAAATATATAGAAATTGTTTATTTCACACACCTCCACATATGTATAACACACTGCAAAATATTTTTTGTGGCCCTAAATGGCATTTTTTGGAAGACCACAACACACCCACAGTACGTAACCGCTGAATCGCACAGCTACAGAACTGCAGAAAATGCTATTAAATTTTTTTTTTTAATATAGCACAGTAGAAGACAAATATATAGAAATTGTTTATTTCACACACCTCCACATATGTATAACACACTGCAAAATATTTTTTGTGGCCCTAAATGGTGTTTTTTGGAAGACCACAACACACCCACAGTACGTAACCGCTGAATCGCAGAGCTACAGATCTGCAGAAAATGCTATTCAAAAAAAAATTTGTTTTTTTAGTATAGCACAGTAGAAGACAAATATATAGAAATTGTTTATTTCACACACCTCCACATATGTATAACACACTGCAAAATATTTTTGTGTCCCTAAAAGGCGTTTTTTGGAAGACCACACCACACCCACAGTACGTAACCGCTGAATCGCACAGCTACAAGACTGCAGAAAATGCTATTCAAAAAAATGTTGTTTTTTAGTATAGCACAGTAGAAGACAAATATATAGAAATTGTTTATTTCACACACCTCCACATATGTATAACACACTGCAAAATATTTTTTGTGGCCCTAAATGGCGTTTTTTGGAAGACCACAACACACCCACAGTACGTAACCGCTGAATCGCACAGCTGCAGAACTGCAGAAAATGCTATTAAAAAAAATGATTTTTTTTAGTATAGCACAGTAGAAGACAAATATATAGAAATTGTTTATTTCACACACCTCCACATATGTATAACACACTGCAAAATATTTTTGTGTCCCTAAAAGGCGTTTTTTGGAAGACCACACCACACCCACAGTACGTAACCGCTGAATCGCACAGCTACAAGACTGCAGAAAATGCTATTCAAAAAAAATTTTGTTTTTTAGTATAGCACAGTAGAAGACAAATATATAGAAATTGTTTATTTGACACACCTCCACATATGTATAACACACTGCAAAATATTTTTTGTGGCCCTAAATGGCATTTTTTGGAAGACCACAACACACCCACAGTACGTAACCGCTGAATCGCACAGCTACAGAACTGCAGAAAATGCTATTAATTTTTTTTTTTTTTTTAATATAGCACAGTAGAAGACAAATATATAGAAATTGTTTATTTCACACACCTCCACATATGTATAACACACTGCAAAATATTTTTGTGGCCCTAAATGGTGTTTTTGGAAGACCACAACACACCCACAGTACGTAACCGCTGAATCGCAGAGCTACAGATCTGCAGAAAATGCTATTCAAAAAAAATGTTGTTTTTTTAGTATAGCACAGTAGAAGACAAATATATAGAAATTGTTTATTTCACACACCTCCACATATGTATAACACACTGCAAAATATTTTTTGTGGCCCTAAATGGCATTTTTTGGAAGACCACAACACACCCACAGTACGTAATGGCTGAATCGCAGAGCTACAGAACTGCAGAAAATGCTATTAAAAAAAAGTTGTTTTTTTAGTATAGCACAGTAGAAGACAAATATATAGAAATTGTTTATTTCACACACCTCCACATATGTATAACACACTGCAAAATATTTTTGTGTCCCTAAAAGGCGTTTTTTGGAAGACCACACCACACCCACAGTACGTAACCGCTGAATCGCACAGCTACAAGACTGCAGAAAATGCTATTCAAAAAAAATGTTGTTTTTTAGTATAGCACAGTAGAAGACAAATATATAGAAATTGTTTATTTCAAACACCTCCACATATGTATAACACACTGCAAAATATTTTTTGTGGCCCTAAATGGCGTTTTTTGGAAGACCACAACACACCCACAGTACGTAATGGCTGAATCGCAGAGCTACAGAACTGCAGAAAATGCTATTAAAAAAAAGTTGTTTTTTTAGTATAGCACAGTAGAAGACAAATATATAGAAATTGTTTATTTCACACACCTCCACATATGTATAACACACTGCAAAATATTTATTGTGGTCCTAAATGGCGTTTTTTGGAAGACCACAACACACCCACAGCACGTAACCACTGAATCGCAGAGCTACAGAACTGCAGAAAATGCTATTCAAAAAAATGTTTTTTTTTAGTATAGCACAGTAGAAGACAAATATATAGAAATTGTTTATTTCACACACCTCCACATATGTATAACACACTGCAAAATATTTTTTGTGGCCCTAAATGGCGTTTTTTGGAAGACCACAACACACCCACAGTACGTAACCGCTGAATTGCACAGCTACAGAACTGCAGAAAATGCTATTCAAAAAAATGTTGTTTTGTTAGTATAGCACAGTAGAAGACAAATATATAGAAATTGTTTATTTCACACACCTCCACATATGTATAACACACTGCAAAATATTTTTTGTGGCCCTAAATGGCGTTTTTTAGAAGACCACACCACACCCACAGTACGTAACCGCTGAATCGCACAGCTACAAGACTGCAGAAAATGCTATTCAAAAAAAATGTTGTTTTTTAGTATAGCACAGTAGAAGACAAATACACAGAAATTCTTTATTTCACACACCTCCACATATGTATAACACACTGCAAAATATTTTTTGTGGCCCTAAATGGTGTTTTTTTGTAAGACCACAACACACCCACAGTACGTAACCGCTGAATCGCACAGCTACAGAACTGCAGAAAATGCTATTAAAAAAAAATGTTTTTTTTTAGTATAGCACAGTAGAAGACAAATATATAGAAATTGTTTATTTCACACACCTCCACATATGTATAACACACTGCAAAATATTTTTTGTGGCCCTAAATGGCGTTTTTTGGAAGACCACAACACACCCACAGTACGTAATTGCTGAATCGCAGAGCTACAGAACTGCAGAAAATGCTATTTAAAAAAATGTTGTTTTTTTAGTATAGCACAGTAGAAGACAAATATATAGAAATTGTTTATTTCACACACCTCCACATATGTATAACACACGGCAAAATATTTTTTGTGGCCCTAAATGGCATTTTTTGGAAGACCACAACACACCCACAGTACGTAACCGCTGAATTGCACAGCTGCAGAACTGCAGAAAATGCTATTAAAAAAATGATTTTTTTTAGTATAGCACAGTAGAAGACAAATATATAGAAATTGTTTATTTCACACACCTCCACATATGTATAACACACTGCAAAATATTTTTGTGGCCCTAAATGGCGTTTTTTGGAAGACCACAACACACCCACAGTACGTAACCGCTGAATCGCAGAGCTACAGATCTGCAGAAAATGCTATTCAAAAATTTTTTTGTTTTTTTAGTATAGCACAGTAGAAGACAAATATATAGAAATTGTTTATTTCACACACCTCCACATATGTATAACACACTGCAAAATATTTTTTGTGGCCCTAAATGGCATTTTTTGGAAGACCACAACACACCCACAGTACGTAACCGCTGAATCGCACAGCTACAGAACTGCAGAAAATGCTATTAATTTTTTTTTTTTTAATATAGCACAGTAGAAGACAAATATATAGAAATTGTTTATTTCACACACCTCCACATATGTATAACACACTGCAAAATATTTTTTGTGGCCCTAAATGGTGTTTTTTGGAAGACCACAACACACCCACAGTACGTAACCGCTGAATCGCAGAGCTACAGATCTGCAGAAAATGCTATTCAAAAAAAATTTTGTTTTTTTAGTATAGCACAGTAGAAGACAAATATATAGAAATTGTTTATTTCACACACCTCCACATATGTATAACACACTGCAAAATATTTTTGTGTCCCTAAAAGGCGTTTTTTGGAAGACCACACCACACCCACAGTACGTAACCGCTGAATCGCACAGCTACAAGACTGCAGAAAATGCTATTCAAAAAAATGTTGTTTTTTAGTATAGCACAGTAGAAGACAAATATATAGAAATTGTTTATTTCACACACCTCCACATATGTATAACACACTGCAAAATATTTTTTGTGGCCCTAAATGGCGTTTTTTGGAAGACCACAACACACCCACAGTACGTAACCGCTGAATCGCACAGCTGCAGAACTGCAGAAAATGCTATTAAAAAAAATGTTTTTTTTTAGTATAGCACAGTAGAAGACAAATATATAGAAATTGTTTATTTCACACACCTCCACATATGTATAACACACTGCAAAATATTTTTGTGTCCCTAAAAGGCGTTTTTTGGAAGACCACACCACACCCACAGTACGTAACCGCTGAATCGCACAGCTACAAGACTGCAGAAAATGCTATTCAAAAAAAATTTTGTTTTTTAGTATAGCACAGTAGAAGACAAATATATAGAAATTGTTTATTTGACACACCTCCACATATGTATAACACACTGCAAAATATTTTTTGTGGCCCTAAATGGCATTTTTTGGAAGACCACAACACACCCACAGTACGTAACCGCTGAATCGCACAGCTACAGAACTGCAGAAAATGCTATTACATTTTTTTTTTTTTTAATATAGCACAGTAGAAGACAAATATATAGAAATTGTTTATTTCACACACCTCCACATATGTATAACACACTGCAAAATATTTTTGTGGCCCTAAATGGTGTTTTTGGAAGACCACAACACACCCACAGTACGTAACCGCTGAATCGCAGAGCTACAGATCTGCAGAAAATGCTATTCAAAAAAAATGTTGTTTTTTTAGTATAGCACAGTAGAAGACAAATATATAGAAATTGTTTATTTCACACACCTCCACATATGTATAACACACTGCAAAATATTTTTGTGTCCCTAAAAGGCGTTTTTTGGAAGACCACACCACACCCACAGTACGTAACCGCTGAATCGCACAGCTACAAGACTGCAGAAAATGCTATTCAAAAAAAATGTTGTTTTTTAGTATAGCACAGTAGAAGACAAATATATAGAAATTGTTTATTTCACACACCTCCACATATGTATAACACACTGCAAAATATTTTTTGTGGCCCTAAATGGCATTTTTTGGAAGACCACAACACACCCACAGTACGTAATGGCTGAATCGCAGAGCTACAGAACTGCAGAAAATGCTATTAAAAAAAAGTTGTTTTTTTAGTATAGCAGAGTAGAAGACAAATATATAGAAATTGTTTATTTCACACACCTCCACATATGTATAACACACTGCAAAATATTTTTGTGTCCCTAAAAGGCGTTTTTTGGAAGACCACACCACACCCACAGTACGTAACCGCTGAATCGCACAGCTACAAGACTGCAGAAAATGCTATTCAAAAAAAATGTTGTTTTTTAGTATAGCACAGTAGAAGACAAATATATAGAAATTGTTTATTTCACACACCTCCACATATGTATAACACACTGCAAAATATTTTTTGTGGCCCTAAATGGCGTTTTTTGGAAGACCACAACACACCCACAGTACGTAATGGCTGAATCGCAGAGCTACAGAACTGCAGAAAATGCTATTAAAAAAAAGTTGTTTTTTTAGTATAGCACAGTAGAAGACAAATATATAGAAATTGTTTATTTCACACACCTCCACATATGTATAACACACTGCAAAATATTTATTGTGGCCCTAAATGGCGTTTTTTGGAAGACCACAACACACCCACAGCACGTAACCACTGAATCGCAGAGCTACAGAACTGCAGAAAATGCTATTCAAAAAAATGTTTTTTTTTAGTATAGCACAGTAGAAGACAAATATATAGAAATTGTTTATTTCACACACCTCCACATATGTATAACACACTGCAAAATATTTTTTGTGGCCCTAAATGGCGTTTTTTGGAAGACCACAACACACCCACAGTACGTAACCGCTGAATTGCACAGCTACAGAACTGCAGAAATTGCTATTCAAAAAAATGTTGTTTTGTTAGTATAGCACAGTAGAAGACAAATATATAGAAATTGTTTATTTCACACACCTCCACATATGTATAACACACTGCAAAATATTTTTTGTGGCCCTAAATGGCGTTTTTTGGAAGACCACAACACACCCACAGTACGTAACCGCTGAATCGCACAGCTGCAGAACTGCAGAAAATGCTATTAAAAAATGATTTTTTTTAGTATAGCACAGTAGAAGACAAATATATAGAAATTGTTTATTTCACACACCTCCACATATGTATAACACACTGCAAAATATTTTTGTGGCCCTAAATGGCGTTTTTTGGAAGACCACAACACACCCACAGTACGTAACCGCTGAATCGCAGAGCTACAGATCTGCAGAAAATGCTATTCAAAAAAAATGTTGTTTTTTTAGTATAGCACAGTAGAAGACACATATATAGAAATTGTTTATTTCACACACCTCCACATATGTATAACACACTGCAAAATATTTTTGTGTCCCTAAAAGGCGTTTTTTAGAAGACCACACCACACCCACAGTACGTAACCGCTGAATCGCACAGCTACAAGACTGCAGAAAATGCTATTCAAAAAAAATGTTGTTTTTTAGTATAGCACAGTAGAAGACAAATACACAGAAATTCTTTATTTCACACACCTCCACATATGTATAACACACTGCAAAATATTTTTTGTGGCCCTAAATGGTGTTTTTTTGTAAGACCACAACACACCCACAGTACGTAACCGCTGAATCGCACAGCTACAGAACTGCAGAAAATGCTATTAAAAAAAAATGTTTTTTTTTAGTATAGCACAGTAGAAGACAAATATATAGAAATTGTTTATTTCACACACCTCCACATATGTATAACACACTGCAAAATATTTTTTGTGGCCCTAAATGGCGTTTTTTGGAAGACCACAACACACCCACAGTACGTAATTGCTGAATCGCAGAGCTACAGAACTGCAGAAAATGCTATTTAAAAAAATGTTGTTTTTTTAGTATAGCACAGTAGAAGACAAATATATAGAAATTGTTTATTTCACACACCTCCACATATGTATAACACACGGCAAAATATTTTTTGTGGCCCTAAATGGCATTTTTTGGAAGACCACAACACACCCACAGTACGTAACCGCTGAATTGCACAGCTGCAGAACTGCAGAAAATGCTATTAAAAAAATGATTTTTTTTAGTATAGCACAGTAGAAGACAAATATATAGAAATTGTTTATTTCACACACCTCCACATATGTATAACACACTGCAAAATATTTTTGTGGCCCTAAATGGAGTTTTTTGGAAGACCACAACACACCCACAGTACGTAACCGCTGAATCGCAGAGCTACAGATCTGCAGAAAATGCTATTCAAATAAAATGTTTTTTTTTTAGTATAGCACAGTAGAAGACAAATATATAGAAATTGTTTATTTCACACACCTCCACATATGTATAACACACTGCAAAATATTTTTGTGTCCCTAAAAGGCGTTTTTTGGAAGACCACACCACACCCACAGTACGTAACCGCTGAATCGCACAGCTACAAGACTGCAGAAAATGCTATTCAAAAAAAATGTTGTTTTTTAGTATAGCACAGTAGAAGACAAATATACAGAAATTGTTTATTTCACACACCTCCACATATGTATAACACACTGCAAAATATTTTTTGTGGCCCTAAATGGTGTTTTTTTGGAAGACCACAACACACCCACAGTACGTAATGGCTGAATCGCAGAGCTACAGAACTGCAGAAAATGCTATTAAAAAAAAAGTTGTTTTTTTAGTATAGCACAGTAGAAGACAAATATATAGAAATTGTTTATTTGACACACCTCCACATATGTATAACACACTGCAAAATATTTTTTGTGGCCCTAAATGGCATTTTTTGGAAGACCACAACACACCCACAGTACGTAACCGCTGAATCGCACAGCTACAGAACTGCAGAAAATGCTATTAAAAAAAATGTTTTTTTTTTTAGTATAGCACAGTAGAAGACAAATATATAGAAATTGTTTATTTCACACACCTCCACATATGTACAACACACTGCAAAATATTTTTTGTGGACCTAAATGGCGTTTTTTGGAAGACCACAACACACCCACAGTACGTAACCGCTGAATCGCAGAGCTACAGAACTGCAGAAAATGCTATTCAAAAAAAATGTTGTTTTTTTAGTATAGCACAGTAGAAGACAAATATATAGAAATTGTTTATTTCACACACCTCCACATATGTATAACACACTGTAAAATATTTTTTGTGGCCCTAAAAGGCGTTTTTTGGAAGAGCACAACACACCCACAGTACGTAACCGCTGAATCGCAGAGCTACAAAACTGCAGAAAATGCTATTCAAAAAAAATGTTGTTTTTTTAGTATAGCACAGTAGAAGACAAATATATAGAAATTGTTTATTTCACACACCTCCACATATGTATAACACACTGCAAAATATTTTTGTGGCCCTAAATGGCGTTTTTTGGAAGACCACACCACACCCACAGTACGTAACAGCTGAATCGCACAGCTACAGAACTGCAGAAAATGCTATTAAAAAAAATGTTTTTTTTTTGTATAGCACAGTAGAAGACAAATATATAGAAATTGTTTATTTCACACACCTCCACATATGTATAACACACTGCAAAATATTTTTGTGGCCCTAAATGGCGTTTTTTGGAAGACCACAACACACCCACAGTACGTAACCGCTGAATTGCAGAGCTACAGAACTGCAGAAAATGCTATTCAAAAAAAAGTTGTTTTTTTAGTAGAGCACAGTAGAAGACAAATATATAGAAATTGTTTATTTCACACACCTCCACATATGTATAACACACTGCAAAATATTTTTTGTGGCCCTAAATGGCGTTTTTTGGAAGACCACAACACACCCACAGTACGTAACCGCTGAATTGCAGAGCTACAGAACTGCAGAAAATGCTATTCAAAAAAAAAAGTTGTTTTTTTAGTAGAGCACAGTAGAAGACAAATATATAGAAATTGTTTATTTCACACACCTCCACATATGTATAACACACTGCAAAATATTTTTTGGCCCTAAATTGCGTTTTTTGGAAGACCACAACACACCCACAGTACGTAACCACTGAATCGCAGAGCTACAGAACTGCAGAAAATGCTATTCAAAAAAATGTTGTTTTTTTAATATAGCACAGTAGAAGACAAATATATATAGAAATTGTTTATTTCACATACCTCCACATATGTATAACACACTGCAAAATATTTTTTGTGGCCCTAAATGGCATTTTTTGGAAGACCACAACACACCCACAGTACGTAACCGCTGAATCGCACAGCTACAAGACTGCAGAAAATGCTATTCAAAAAAAATGTTGTTTTTTAGTATAGCACAGTAGAAGACAAATATATAGAAATTGTTTATTTCACACACCTCCACAAATGTATAACACACTGCAAAATATTTTTTGTGGCCCTAAATGGCGTTTTTTGGAAGACCACAACACACCCACAGTACGTAACCGCTGAATCGCACAGCTACAGAACTGCAGAAAATGCTATTAAAAAAAATGTTGTTTTTTTAGTATAGCACAGTAGAAGACAAATATACAGAAATTGTTTATTTCACACACCTCCACATATGTATAACACACTGCAAAATATTTTTTGTGGCCCTAAATGGCGTTTTTTAGAAGACCACAACACACCCACAGTACGTAACCGCTGAATCGCAGAGCTACAGAACTGCAGAAAATGCTATTAAAAAAAAAGTTGTTTTTTTAGTATAGCACAGTAGAAGACAAATATATAGAAATTGTTTATTTGACACACCTCCACATATGTATAACACACTGCAAAATATTTTTTGTGGCCCTAAATGGCATTTTTTGGAAGACCACAACACACCCACAGTACGTAACCGCTGAATCGCACAGCTACAGAACTGCAGAAAATGCTATTAAAAAAATGTTTTTTTTAGTATAGCACAGTAGAAGACAAATATATAGAAATTGTTTATTTCACACACCTCCACATATGTATAACACACTGCAAAATATTTTTTGTGGCCCTAAATGGCGTTTTTTGGAAGACCACAACACACCCACAGTACGTAACCGCTGAATCGCAGAGCTACAGAACTGCAGAAAATGCTATTCAAAAAAAATGTTGTTTTTTTAGTATAGCACAGTAGAAGACAAATATATAGAAATTGTTTATGTATTTCACACACCTCCACATATGTATAACACACTGCAAAATATTTTTGTGGCCCTAAATGGCGTTTTTTGGAAGACCACACCACACCCACAGTACGTAACAGCTGAATCGCACAGCTACAGAACTGCAGAAAATGCTATTAAAAAAATGATTTTTTTTTGTATAGCACAGTAGAAGACAAATATATAGAAATTGTTTATTTCACACACCTCCACATATGTATAACACACTGCAAAATATTTTTGTGGCCCTAAATGGCGTTTTTTGGAAGACAACAACACACCCACAGTACGTAACCGCTGAATCGCACAGCTACAGAACTGCAGAAAATGCTATTAAAAAAAATGTTGTTTTTTTAGTATAGCACAGTAGAAGACAAATATACAGAAATTGTTTATTTCACACACCTCCACATATGTATAACACACTGCAAAATATTTTTTGTGGCCCTAAATGGCGTTTTTTGGAAGACCACAACACACCCACAGTACGTAACCGCTGAATCGCAGAGCTACAGAACTGCAGAAAATGCTATTCAAAAAAAAGTTGTTTTTTTAGTATAGCACAGTAGAAGACAAATATATAGAAATTGTTTATTTGACACACCTCCACATATGTATAACACACTGCAAAATATTTTTTGTGGCCCTAAATGGCATTTTTTGGAAGACCACACCACACCCACAGTACGTAACCGCTGAATCGCACAGCTACAAGACTGCAGAAAATGCTATTCAAAAAAAATGTTGTTTTTTAGTATAGCACAGTAGAAGACAAATATATAGAAATTGTTTATTTCACACACCTCCACATATGTATAACACACTGCAAAATATTTTTTGTGGCCCTAAATGGCGTTTTTTGGAAGACCACAACACACCCACAGTACGTAATGGCTGAATCGCAGAGCTACAGAACTGCAGAAAATGCTATTAAAAAAAAAGTTGTTTTTTTAGTATAGCACAGTAGAAGACAAATATATAGAAATTGTTTATTTGACACACCTCCACATATGTATAACACACTGCAAAATATTTTTTGTGGCCCTAAATGGCATTTTTTGGAAGACCACAACACACCCACAGTACGTAACCGCTGAATCGCACAGCTACAGAACTGCAGAAAATGCTATTAAAAAAAATGTTGTTTTTTTAGTATAGCACAGTAGAAGACAAATATATAGAAATTGTTTATTTCATACACCTCCACATATGTATAACACACTGTAAAATATTTTTTGTGGCCCTAAAAGGCGTTTTTTGGAAGAGCACAACACACCCACAGTACGTAACCGCTGAATCGCAGAGCTACAAAACTGCAGAAAATGGTATTCAAAAAAAATGTTGTTTTTTTAGTATAGCACAGTAGAAGACAAATATATAGAAATTGTTTATTTCACACACCTCCACATATGTATAACACACTGCAAAATATTTTTGTGGCCCTAAATGGCGTTTTTTGGAAGACCACACCACACCCACAGTACGTAACAGCTGAATCGCACAGCTACAGAACTGCAGAAAATGCTATTAAAAAAAAATGTTTTTTTTTTTGTATAGCACAGTAGAAGACAAATATATAGAAATTGTTTATTTCACACACCTCCACATATGTATAACACACTGCAAAATATTTTTGTGGCCCTAAATGGCGTTTTTTGGAAGACCACAACACACCCACAGTACGTAACCGATGAATCGCACAGCTACAGAACTGCAGAAAATGCTATTCAATTTTTTTTTCGTTTTTTTAGTATAGCACAGTAGAAGACAAATATATAGAAATTGTTTATTTCACACACCTCCACATATGTATAACACACTGCAAAATATTTTTTGTGGCCCTAAATGGCGTTTTTTGGAAGACCACAACACACCCACAGCACGTAACCACTGAATCGCAGAGCTACAGAACTGCAGAAAATGCTATTAAAAAAAATAGTTTTTTTAGTATAGCACAGTAGAAGACAAATATATAGAAATTGTTTATTTCACACACCTCCACATATGTATAACACACTGCAAAATATTTTTTGTGGCCCTAAATGGCGTTTTTTGGAAGACCACAACACACCCACAGTACGTAACCGCTGAATCGCAGAGCTACAGAACTGCAGAAAATGCTATTCAAAAAAAATGTTGTTTTTTTAGTATAGCACAGTAGAAGACAAATATATAGAAATTGTTTATTTCACACACCTCCACATATGTATAACACACTGTACAATATTTTTTGTGGCCCTAAAAGGCATTTTTTGGAAGAGCACAACACACCCACAGTACGTAACCGCTGAATCGCAGAGCTACAAAACTGCAGAAAATGCTAATAAAAAAAAATGTTGTTTTTTTAGTATAGCACAGTAGAAGACAAATATATAGAAATTGTTTATTTCACACACCTCCACATATGTATAACACACTGCAAAATATTTTTGTGGCCCTAAATGGCGTTTTTTGGAAGACCACACCACACCCACAGTACGTAACAGCTGAATCGCACAGCTACAGAACTGCAGAAAATGCTATTAAAAAATGTTTTTTTTTGTATAGCACAGTAGAAGACAAATATATAGAAATTGTTTATTTCACACACCTCCACATATGTATAACACACTGCAAAATATTTTTGTGGCCCTAAATGGCGTTTTTTGGAAGGCCACAACACACCCACAGTACGTAACCGCTGAATCGCACAGCTACAGAACTGCAGAAAATGCTATTAAAAAAAATGTTGTTTTTTTAGTATAGCACAGTAGAAGACAAATATACAGAAATTGTTTATTTCACACACCTCCACATATGTATAACACACTGCAAAATATTTTTTGTGGCCCTAAATGGCGTTTTTTGGAAGACCACAACACACCCACAGTACGTAACCGCTGAATCGCAGAGCTACAGAACTGCAGAAAATGCTATTCAAAAAAAAGTTGTTTTTTTAGTATAGCACAGTAGAAGACAAATATATAGAAATTGTTTATTTGACACACCTCCACATATGTATAACACACTGCAAAATATTTTTTGTGGCCCTAAATGGCATTTTTTGGAAGACCACACCACACCCACAGTACGTAACCGCTGAATCGCACAGCTACAAGACTGCAGAAAATGCTATTCAAAAAAAATGTTGTTTTTTAGTATAGCACAGTAGAAGACAAATATATAGAAATTGTTTATTTCACACACCTCCACATATGTATAACACACTGCAAAATATTTTTTGTGGCCCTAAATGGCGTTTTTTGGAAGACCACAACACACCCACAGTACGTAATGGCTGAATCGCAGAGCTACAGAACTGCAGAAAATGCTATTAAAAAAAAAGTTGTTTTTTTAGTATAGCACAGTAGAAGACAAATATATAGAAATTGTTTATTTGACACACCTCCACATATGTATAACACACTGCAAAATATTTTTTGTGGCCCTAAATGGCATTTTTTGGAAGACCACAACACACCCACAGTACGTAACCGCTGAATCGCACAGCTACAGAACTGCAGAAAATGCTATTAAAAAAAATGTTTTTTTTTAGTATAGCACAGTAGAAGACAAATATATAGAAATTGTTTATTTCACACACCTCCACATATGTACAACACACTGCAAAATATTTTTTGTGGCCCTAAATGGCGTTTTTTGGAAGACCACAACACACCCACAGTACGTAACCGCTGAATCGCAGAGCTACAGAACTGCAGAAAATGCTATTCAAAAAAAATGTTGTTTTTTTAGTATAGCACAGTAGAAGACAAATATATAGAAATTGTTTATTTCATACACCTCCACATATGTATAACACACTGTAAAATATTTTTTGTGGCCCTAAAAGGCGTTTTTTGGAAGAGCACAACACACCCACAGTACGTAACCGCTGAATCGCAGAGCTACAAAACTGCAGAAAATGCTATTCAAAAAAAATGTTGTTTTTTTAGTATAGCACAGTAGAAGACAAATATATAGAAATTGTTTATTTCACACCCCTCCACATATGTATAACACACTGCAAAATATTTTTGTGGCCCTAAATGGCGTTTTTTGGAAGACCACACCACACCCACAGTACGTAACAGCTGAATCGCACAGCTACAGAACTGCAGAAAATGCTATTAAAAAAATGTTTTTTTTTTTGTATAGCACAGTAGAAGACAAATATATAGAAATTGTTTATTTCACACACCTCCACATATGTATAACACACTGCAAAATATTTTTGTGGCCCTAAATGGCGTTTTTTGGAAGACCACAACACACCCACAGTACGTAACCGCTGAATCGCACAGCTACAGAACTGCAGAAAATGCTATTAAAAAAAATGTTGTTTTTTTAGTATAGCACAGTAGAAGACAAATATACAGAAATTGTTTATTTCACACACCTCCACATATGTATAACACACTGCAAAATATTTTTTGTGGCCCTAAATGGCGTTTTTTGGAAGACCACAACACACCCACAGTACGTAACCGCTGAATCGCAGAGCTACAGAACTGCAGAAAATGCTATTAAAAAAAAAGTTGTTTTTTTAGTATAGCACAGTAGAAGACAAATATATAGAAATTGTTTATTTGACACACCTCCACATATGTATAACACACTGCAAAATATTTTTTGTGGCCCTAAATGGCATTTTTTGGAAGACCACAACACACCCACAGTACGTAACCGCTGAATCGCACAGCTACATAACTGCAGAAAATGCTATTAAAAAAAATGTTTTTTTTTAGTATAGCACAGTAGAAGACAAATATATAGAAATTGTTTATTTCACACACCTCCACATATGTACAACACACTGCAAAATATTTTTTGTGGCCCTAAATGGTGTTTTTTGGAAGACCACAACACACCCACAGTACGTAACCGCTGAATCGCAGAGCTACAGAACTGCAGAAAATGCTATTCAAAAAAAATGATGTTTTTTTAGTATAGCACAGTAGAAGACAAATATATAGAAATTGTTTATTTCATACACCTCCACATATGTATAACACACTGTAAAATATTTTTTGTGGCCCTAAAAGGCGTTTTTTGGAAGAGCACAACACACCCACAGTACGTAACCGCTGAATCGCAGAGCTACAAAACTGCAGAAAATGCTATTCAAAAAAAATGTTGTTTTTTTAGTATAGCAGAGTAGAAGACAAATATATAGAAATTGTTTATTTCACACACCTCCACATATGTATAACACACTGCAAAATATTTTTGTGGCCCTAAATGGCGTTTTTTGGAAGACCACACCACACCCACAGTACGTAACAGCTGAATCGCACAGCTACAGAACTGCAGAAAATGCTATTAAAAAAAATGGGTTTTTTTGTATAGCACAGTAGAAGACAAATATATAGAAATTGTTTATTTCACACACCTCCACATATGTATAACACACTGCAAAATATTTTTGTGGCCCTAAATGGCGTTTTTTGGAAGACCACAACACACCCACAGTACGTAACCGCTGAATCGCACAGCTACAGAACTGCAGAAAATGCTATTCAATTTTTTTTTTCGTTTTTTTAGTATAGCACAGTAGAAGACAAATATATAGAAATTGTTTATTTCACACACCTCCACATATGTATAACACACTGCAAAATATTTTTTGTGGCCCTAAATGGCGTTTTTTGGAAGACCACAACACACCCACAGCACGTAACCACTGAATCGCAGAGCTACAGAACTGCAGAAAATGCTATTAAAAAAAAATAGTTTTTTTAGTAGAGCACAGTAGAAGACAAATATATAGAAATTGTTTATTTCACACACCTCCACATATGTATAACACACTGCAAAATATTTTTTTGGCCCTAAATGGCGTTTTTTGGAAGACCACAACACACCCACAGTACGTAACCGCTGAATTGCAGAGCTACAGAACTGCAGAAAATGCTATTCAAAAAAAAGTTGTTTTTTTAGTAGAGCACAGTAGAAGACAAATATATAGAAATTGTTTATTTCACACACCTCCACATATGTATAACACACTGCAAAATATTTTTTTGGCCCTAAATGGCGTTTTTTGGAAGACCACAACACACCCACAGTACGTAACCACTGAATCGCAGAGCTACAGAACTGCAGAAAATGCTATTCAAAAAAAATGTTTTTTTTTTAATATAGCACAGTAGAAGACAAATATATATAGAAATTGTTTATTTCACATACCTCCACATATGTATAACACACTGCAAAATATTTTTTGTGGCCCTAAATGGCATTTTTTGGAAGACCACAACACACCCACAGTACGTAACCGCTGAATCGCACAGCTACAAGACTGCAGAAAATGCTATTCAAAAAAATGTTGTTTTTTAGTATAGCACCGTAGAAGACAAATATATAGAAATTGTTTATTTCACACACCTCCACAAATGTATAACACACTGCAAAATATTTTTTGTGGCCCGAAATGACGTTTTTTGGAAGACCACAACACACCCACAGTACGTAACCGCTGAATCGCACAGCTACAGAACTGCAGAAAATGCTATTAAAAAAATGTTGTTTTTTTAGTATAGCACAGTAGAAGACAAATATACAGAAATTGTTTATTTCACACACCTCCACATATGTATAACACACTGCAAAATATTTTTTGTGGCCCTAAATGGCGTTTTTTGGAAGACCACAACACACCCACAGTACGTAACCGCTGAATCGCAGAGCTACAGAACTGCAGAAAATGCTATTCAAAAAAAATGTTGTTTTTTTAGTATAGCACAGTAGAAGACAAATATATAGAAATTGTTTATTTCACACACCTCCACATATGTATAACACACTGTAAAATATTTTTGTGGCCCTAAAAGGCATTTTTTGGAAGAGCACAACACACCCACAGTGCGTAACCGCTGAATCGCAGAGCTACAAAACTGCAGAAAATGCTATTCAAAAAAAATGTTGTTTTTTTAGTATAGCACAGTAGAAGACAAATATATAGAAATTGTTTATTTCACACACCTCCACATATGTATAACACACTGCAAAATATTTTTGTGGCCCTAAATGGCGTTTTTTGGAAGACCACAACACACCCACAGTACGTAACCGCTGAATCGCACAGCTACAGAACTGCAGAAAATGCTATTCAAAAATGTTTTCGTTTTTTTAGTATAGCACAGTAGAAGACAAATATATAGAAATTGTTTATTTCACACACCTCCACATATGTATAACACACTGCAAAATATTTTTTGTGGCCCTAAATGGCGTTTTTTGGAAGACCACAACACACCCACAGTACGTAACCGCTGAATCGCAGAGCTACAGAACTGCAGAAAATGCTATTAAAAAAAAGTAGTTTTTTTAGTATAGCACAGTAGAAGACAAATATATAGAAATTGTTTATTTGACACACCTCCACATATGTATAACACACTGCAAAATATTTTTTGTGGCCCTAAATGGCATTTTTTGGAAGACCACAACACACCCACAGTACGTAACCGCTGAATCGCACAGCTACAGAACTGCAGAAAATGCTATTAAATTTTTTTTTTTTTAGTATAGCACAGTAGAAGACAAATATATAGAAATTGTTTATTTCACACACCTCCACATATGTATAACACACTGTAAAATATTTTTTGTGGCCCTAAAAGGCATTTTTTGGAAGAGCACAACACACCCACAGTACGTAACCGCTGAATCGCAGAGCTACAAAACTGCAGAAAATGCTATTCAAAAAAAATGTTGTTTTTTTAGTATAGCACAGTAGAAGACAAATATATAGAAATTGTTTATTTCACACACCTCCACATATGTATAACACACTGCAAAATATTTTTGTGGCCCTAAATGGCGTTTTTTGGAAGACCACACCACACCCACAGTACGTAACAGCTGAATCGCACAGCTACAGAACTGCAGAAAATGCTATTAAAAAAAATGTTTTTTTTTTGTATAGCACAGTAGAAGACAAATATATAGAAATTGTTTATTTCACACACCTCCACATATGTATAACACACTGCAAAATATTTTTGTGGCCCTAAATGGCAATTTTTGGAAGACCACAACACACCCACAGTACGTAACGGCTGAATCGCACAGCTACAGAACTGCAGAAAATGCTATTCAAAAATTTTTTCGTTTTTTTAGTATAGCACAGTAGAAGACAAATATATAGAAATTGTTTATTTCACACACCTCCACATATGTATAACACACTGCAAAATATTTTTTGTGGCCCTAAATGGCGTTTTTTGGAAGACCACAACACACCCACAGCACGTAACCACTGAATCGCAGAGCTACAGAACTGCAGAAAATGCTATTAAAAAAAATTGTTTTTTTAGTATAGCACAGTAGAAGACAAATATATAGAAATTGTTTATTTCACACACCTCCACATATGTATAACACACTGCAAAATATTTTTTGTGGCCCTAAATGGCGTTTTTTGGAAGACCACAACACACCCACAGTACGTAACCGCTGAATCGCAGAGCTACAGAACTGCAGAAAATGCTATTAAAAAAAATGTTGTTTTTTTAGTATAGCACAGTAGAAGACAAATATACAGAAATTGTTTATTTCACACACCTCCACATATGTATAACACACTGCAAAATATTTTTTGTGGCCCTAAATGGCGTTTTTTGGAAGACCACAACACACCCACAGTACGTAACCGCTGAATCGCAGAGCTACAGAACTGCAGAAAATGCTATTAAAAAAAGGTGTTTTTTTAGTATAGCACAGTAGAAGACAAATATATAGAAATTGTTTATTTGACACACCTCCACATATGTATAACACACTGCAAAATATTTTTTGTGGCCCTAAATGGCATTTTTTGGAAGACCACAACACACCCACAGTACGTAACCGCTGAATCGCACAGCTACAGAACTGCAGAAAATGCTATTAATTTTTTTTTTTTTTTAGTATAGCACAGTAGAAGACAAATATATAGAAATTGTTTATTTCACACACCTCCACATATGTATAACACACTGCAAAATATTTTTGTGGCCCTAAATGGCGTTTTTTGGAAGACCACAACACACCCACAGTACGTAACCGCTGAATCGCAGAGCTACAGAACTGCAGAAAATGCTATTCAAAAAAAAGTTGTTTTTTTAGTATAGCACAGTAGAAGACAAATATATAGAAATTGTTTATTTCACACACCTCCACATATGTATAACACACTGTAAAATATTTTTTGTGGCCCTAAAAGGCATTTTTTGGAAGAGCACAACACACCCACAGTACGTAACCGCTGAATCGCAGAGCTACAAAACTGCAGAAAATGCTATTCAAAAAAAATGTTGTTTTTTAGTATAGCACAGTAGAAGACAAATATATAGAAATTGTTTATTTCACACACCTCCACATATGTATAACACACTGCAAAATATTTTTGTGGCCCTAAATGGCGTTTTTTGGAAGACCACACCACACCCACAGTACGTAACAGCTGAATCGCACAGCTACAGAACTGCAGAAAATGCTATTAAAAAAAATGTTTTTTTTGTATAGCACAGTAGAAGACAAATATATAGAAATTGTTTATTTCACACACCTCCACATATGTATAACACACTGCAAAATATTTTTGTGGCCCTAAATGGCAATTTTTGGAAGACCACAACACACCCACAGTACGTAACGGCTGAATCGCACAGCTACAGAACTGCAGAAAATGCTATTCAATTTTTTTTTCGTTTTTTTAGTATAGCACAGTAGAAGACAAATATATAGAAATTGTTTATTTCACACACCTCCACATATGTATAACACACTGCAAAATATTTTTTGTGGCCCTAAATGGCGTTTTTTGGAAGACCACAACACACCCACAGCACGTAACCACTGAATCGCAGAGCTACAGAACTGCAGAAAATGCTATTAAAAAAAAATAGTTTTTTTAGTATAGCACAGTAGAAGACAAATATATAGAAATTGTTTATTTCACACACCTCCACATATGTATAACACACTGCAAAATATTTTTTGTGGCCCTAAATGGCGTTTTTTGGAAGACCACAACACACCCACAGTACGTAACCGCTGAATTGCAGAGCTACAGAACTGCAGAAAATGCTATTCAAAAAAAAGTTGTTTTTTTAGTAGAGCACAGTAGAAGACAAATATATAGAAATTGTTTATTTCACACACCTCCACATATGTATAACACACTGCAAAATATTTTTTTGGCCCTAAATGGCGTTTTTTGGAAGACCACAACACACCCACAGTACGTAACCGCTGAATCGCAGAGCTACAGAACTGCAGAAAATGCTATTAAAAAAAATGTTTTTTTTTTAGTATAGCACAGTAGAAGACAAATATACAGAAATTGTTTATTTCACACACCTCCACATATGTATAACACACTGCAAAATATTTTTTGTGGCCCTAAATGGCGTTTTTTGGAAGACCACAACACACCCACAGTACGTAACCGCTGAATCGCAGAGCTACAGAACTGCAGAAAATGCTATTAAAAAAAGTTGTTTTTTTAGTATAGCACAGTAGAAGACAAATATATAGAAATTGTTTATTTGACACACCTCCACATATGTATAACACACTGCAAAATATTTTTTGTGGCCCTAAATGGCATTTTTTGGAAGACCACAACACACCCACAGTACGTAACCGCTGAATCGCACAGCTACAGAACTGCAGAAAATGCTATTAATTTTTTTTTTTTTTTTAGTATAGCACAGTAGAAGACAAATATATAGAAATTGTTTATTTCACACACCTCCACATATGTATAACACACTGCAAAATATTTTTTGTGGCCCTAAATGGCGTTTTTTGGAAGACCACAACACACCCACAGTACGTAACCGCTGAATCGCAGAGCTACAGAACTGCAGAAAATGCTATTCAAAAAAAATGTTGTTTTTTTAGTATAGCACAGTAGAAGACAAATATATAGAAATTGTTTATTTCACACACCTCCACATATGTATAACACACTGTAAAATATTTTTTGTGGCCCTAAAAGGCATTTTTTGGAAGAGCACAACACACCCACAGTACGTAACCGCTGAATCGCAGAGCTACAAAACTGCAGAAAATGCTATTCAAAAAAAATGTTGTTTTTTAGTATAGCACATTAGAAGACAAATATATAGAAATTGTTTATTTCACACACCTCCACATATGTATAACACACTGCAAAATATTTTTGTGGCCCTAAATGGCGTTTTTTGGAAGACCACACCACACCCACAGTACGTAACAGCTGAATCGCACAGCTACAGAACTGCAGAAAATGCTATTAAAAAAAATGTTTTTTTTGTATAGCACAGTAGAAGACAAATATATAGAAATTGTTTATTTCACACACCTCCACATATGTATAACACACTGCAAAATATTTTTGTGGCCCTAAATGGCAATTTTTGGAAGACCACAACACACCCACAGTACGTAACGGCTGAATCGCACAGCTACAGAACTGCAGAAAATGCTATTCCAATTTTTTTTCGTTTTTTTAGTATAGCACAGTAGAAGACAAATATATAGAAATTGTTTATTTCACACACCTCCACATATGTATAACACACTGCAAAATATTTTTGTGGCCCTAAATGGCGTTTTTTGGAAGACCACAACACACCCACAGCACGTAACCACTGAATCGCAGAGCTACAGAACTGCAGAAAATGCTATTAAAAAAAAATAGTTTTTTTAGTATAGCACAGTAGAAGACAAATATATAGAAATTGTTTATTTCACACACCTCCACATATGTATAACACACTGCAAAATATTTTTTGTGGCCCTAAATGGCGTTTTTTGGAAGACCACAACACACCCACAGTACGTAACCGCTGAATTGCAGAGCTACAGAACTGCAGAAAATGCTATTCAAAAAAAAAGTTGTTTTTTTAGTAGAGCACAGTAGAAGACAAATATATAGAAATTGTTTATTTCACACACCTCCACATATGTATAACACACTGCAAAATATTTTTTTGGCCCTAAATGGCGTTTTTTGGAAGACCACAACACACCCACAGTACGTAACCACTGAATCGCAGAGCTACAGAACTGCAGAAAATGCTATTCAAAAAAAATGTTGTTTTTTTAATATAGCACAGTAGAAGACAAATATATATAGAAATTGTTTATTTCACATACCTCCACATATGTATAACACACTGCAAAATATTTTTGTGGCCCTTAATGGCGTTTTTTGGAAGACCACAACACACCCACAGTACATAACTGCTTAATCGCACAGCTACAGAACTGCAGAAAATGCTATTCAAAAATTGTTTTGTTTTTTTAGTATAGCACAGTAGAAGACAAATATATAGAAATTGTTTATTTCACACACCTCCACATATGTATAACACACTGCAAAATATTTTTTGTGGCCCTAAATGGCATTTTTTGGAAGACCACAACACACCCACAGTACGTAACCGCTGAATCGCACAGCTACAGAACTGCAGAAAATGCTATTAAAAAAAATGTTGTTTTTTTAGTATAGCACAGTAGAAGACAAATATACAGAAATTGTTTATTTCACACACCTCCACATATGTATAACACACTGCAAAATATTTTTTGTGGCCCTAAATGGCGTTTTTTGGAAGACCACAACACACCCACAGTACGTAACCGCTGAATCGCAGAGCTACAGAACTGCAGAAAATGCTATTAAAAAAAAGTTGTTTTTTTAGTATAGCACAGTAGAAGACAAATATATAGAAATTGTTTATTTGACACACCTCCACATATGTATAACACACTGCAAAATATTTTTTGTGGCCCTAAATGGCATTTTTTGGAAGACCACAACACACCCACAGTACGTAACCGCTGAATCGCACAGCTACAGAACTGCAGAAAATGCTATTAATTTTTTTTTTTTTTTTTAGTATAGCACAGTAGAAGACAAATATATAGAAATTGTTTATTTCACACACCTCCACATATGTATAACACACTGCAAAATATTTTTTGTGGCCCTAAATGGCGTTTTTTGGAAGACCACAACACACCCACAGTACGTAACCGCTGAATCGCAGAGCTACAGAACTGCAGAAAATGCTATTCAAAAAAAATGTTGTTTTTTTAGTATAGCACAGTAGAAGACAAATATATAGAAATTGTTTATTTCACACACCTCCACATATGTATAACACACTGTAAAATATTTTTTGTGGCCCTAAAAGGCATTTTTTGGAAGAGCACAACACACCCACAGTACGTAACCGCTGAATCGCAGAGCTACAAAACTGCAGAAAATGCTATTCAAAAAAAATGTTGTTTTTTTAGTATAGCACAGTAGAAGACAAATATATAGAAATTGTTTATTTCACACACCTCCACATATGTATAACACACTGCAAAATATTTTTGTGGCCCTAAATGGCGTTTTTTGGAAGACCACACCACACCCACAGTACGTAACAGCTGAATCGCACAGCTACAGAACTGCAGAAAATGCTATTAAAAAAAATGTTTTTTTTTGTATAGCACAGTAGAAGACAAATATATAGAAATTGTTTATTTCACACACCTCCACATATGTATAACACACTGCAAAATATTTTTGTGGCCCTAAATGGCAATTTTTGGAAGACCACAACACACCCACAGTACGTAACGGCTGAATCGCACAGCTACAGAACTGCAGAAAATGCTATTCAAAAATTTTTTCGTTTTTTTAGTATAGCACAGTAGAAGACAAATATATAGAAATTGTTTATTTCACACACCTCCACATATGTATAACACACTGCAAAATATTTTTTGTGGCCCTAAATGGCGTTTTTTGGAAGACCACAACACACCCACAGCACGTAACCACTGAATCACAGAGCTACAGAACTGCAGAAAATGCTATTAAAAAAAAAATAGTTTTTTTTAGTATAGCACAGTAGAAGACAAATATATAGAAATTGTTTATTTCACACACCTCCACATATGTATAACACACTGCAAAATATTTTTGTGGCCCTTAATGGCGTTTTTTGGAAGACCACAACACACCCACAGTATGTAACCGCTGAATCGCACAGCTACAGAACTGCAGAAAATGCTATTAAAAAAAAATGTTGTTTTTTTAGTATAGCACAGTAGAAGACAAATATATAGAAATTGTTTATTTCACATACCTCCACATATGTATAACACACTGCAAAATATTTTTGTGGCCCTTAATGGCGTTTTTTGGAAGACCACAACACACCCACAGTACATAACTGCTTAATCGCACAGCTACAGAACTGCAGAAAATGCTATTCAAAAATTGTTTTGTTTTTTTAGTATAGCACAGTAGAAGACAAATATATAGAAATTGTTTATTTCACACACCTCCACATATGTATAACACACTGCAAAATATTTTTTGTGGCCCTAAATGGCATTTTTTGGAAGACCACAACACACCCACAGTACGTAACCGCTGAATCGCACAGCTACAGAACTGCAGAAAATGCTATTCAAAAAAAAAGTTGTTTTTTTAGTATAGCACAGTAGAAGACAAATATATAGAAATTGTTTATTTCACACACCTCCACATTTGTATAACACACTGCAAAATATTTTTTGGTGGCCCTAAATGGCGTTTTTTGGAAGACCACAACACACCCACAGTATGTAACCGCTGAATCGCACAGCTACAGAACTGCAGAAAATGCTATTAAAAAAAAATGTTGTTTTTTTAGTATAGCACAGTAGAAGACAAATATATAGAAATTGTTTATTTCACACACCTCCACATATGTATAACACACTGCAAAATATTTTTTTGGCCCTAAATGGCGTTTTTTGGAAGACCACAACACACCCACAGTACGTAACCGCTGAATCGCAGAGCTACAGAACTGCAGAAAATGCTATTCAAAAAAAAAAGTTGTTTTTTTAGTAGAGCACAGTAGAAGACAAATATATAGAAATTGTTTATTTCACACACCTCCACATATGTATAACACACTGCAAAATATTTTTTTGGCCCTAAATGGCGTTTTTTGGAAGACCACAACACACCCACAGTACGTAACCGCTGAATCGCAGAGCTACAGAACTGCAGAAAATGCTATTCAAAAAAATTGTTGTTTTTTTAGTAGAGCAAGGTAGAAGACAAATATATAGAAATTGTTTATTTCACACACCTCCACATATGTATAACACACTGCAAAATATTTTTTGTGGCCCTAAATGGCATTTTTTGGAAGACCACAACACACCCACAGTACGTAACCGCTGAATCGCACAGCTACAAGACTGCAGAAAATGCTATTCAAAAAAAATTTTGTTTTTTAAGTATAGCACAGTAGAAGACAAATATATAGAAATTGTTTATTTCACACACCTCCACATATGTATAACACACTGCAAAATATTTTTTGTGGCCCTAAATGGCGTTTTTTGGAAGACCACAACACACCCACAGTACGTAACCGCTGAATCGCACAGCTACAGAACTGCAGAAAATGCTATTAAAAAAATGTTGTTTTTTTAGTATAGCACAGTAGAAGACAAATATACAGAAATTGTTTATTTCACACACCTCCACATATGTATAACACACTGCAAAATATTTTTTGTGGCCCTAAATGGCGTTTTTTGGAAGACCACAACACACCCACAGTACGTAACCGCTGAATCGCAGAGCTACAGAACTGCAGAAAATGCTATTAAAAAAAAGTTGTTTTTTTAGTATAGCACAGTAGAAGACAAATATATAGAAATTGTTTATTTGACACACCTCCACATATGTATAACACACTGCAAAATATTTTTTGTGGCCCTAAATGGCATTTTTTGGAAGACCACAACACACCCACAGTACGTAACCGCTGAATCGCACAGCTACAGAACTGCAGAAAATGCTATTAAAAAAAATGTTTTTTTTTAGTATAGCACAGTAGAAGACAAATATATAGAAATTGTTTATTTGACACACCTCCACATATGTATAACACACTGCAAAATATTTTTTGTGGCCCTAAATGGCATTTTTTGGAAGACCACAACACACCCACAGTACGTAACCGCTGAATCGCACAGCTACAGAACTGCAGAAAATGCTATTAAAAAAAATGTTTTTTTTTAGTATAGCACAGTAGAAGACAAATATATAGAAATTGTTTATTTCACACACCTCCACATATGTATAACACACTGCAAAATATTTTTTGTGGCCCTAAATGGCGTTTTTTGGAAGACCACAACACACCCACAGTACGTAACCGCTGAATCGCACAGCTACAGAACTGCAGAAAATGCTATTCAAAAAAAATGTTTTTTTTTTAGTATAGCACAGTAGAAGACAAATATATAGAAATTGTTTATTTCACACACCTCCACATATGTATAACACACTGTAAAATATTTTTTGTGGCCCTAAAAGGCATTTTTTGGAAGAGCACAACACACCCACAGTACGTAACCGCTGAATCGCAGAGCTACAAAACTGCAGAAAATGCTATTCAAAAAAAATGTTGTTTTTTTAGTATAGCACAGTAGAAGACAAATATATAGAAATTGTTTATTTCACACACCTCCACATATGTATAACACACTGCAAAATATTTTTGTGGCCCTAAATGGCGTTTTTTGGAAGACCACACCACACCCACAGTACGTAACAGCTGAATCGCACAGCTACAGAACTGCAGAAAATGCTATTAAAAAAAATGTTTTTTTTGTATAGCACAGTAGAAGACAAATATATAGAAATTGTTTATTTCACACACCTCCACATATGTATAACACACTGCAAAATATTTTTTGGGCCCTAAATGGCGTTTTTTGGAAGACCACAACACACCCACAGTACGTAACCACTGAATCGCAGAGCTACAGAACTGCAGAAAATGCTATTCAAAAAAAATGTTGTTTTTTTAATATAGCACAGTAGAAGACAAATATATATAGAAATTGTTTATTTCACATACCTCCACATATGTATAACACACTGCAAAATATTTTTGTGGCCCTTAATGGCGTTTTTTGGAAGACCACAACACACCCACAGTACATAACCGCTTAATCGCACAGCTACAGAACTGCAGAAAATGCTATTCAAAAAAAATTTTGTTTTTTTAGTATAGCACAGTAGAAGACAAATATATAGAAATTGTTTATTTCACACACCTCCACATATGTATAACACACTGCAAAATATTTTTTGTGGCCCTAAATGGCATTTTTTGGAAGACCACAACACACCCACAGTACGTAACCGCTGAATCGCACAGCTACAGAACTGCAGAAAATGCTATTCAAAAAAAAAGTTTTTTTTTTAGTATAGCACAGTAGAAGACAAATATATAGAAATTGTTTATTTCACACACCTCCACATATGTATAACACACTGCAAAATATTTTTTGTGGCCCTAAATGGCGTTTTTTGGAAGACCACAACACACCCACAGTATGTAACCGCTGAATCGCACAGCTACGGAACTGCAGAAAATGCTATTCAAAAAAAAATTTGTTTTTTTAGTATAGCACAGTAGAAGACAAATATATAGAAATTGTTTATTTCACACACCTTCACATATGTATAACACAATGCAAAATATTTTTTTGGCCCTAAATGGCGTTTTTCGGAAGACCACAACACACCCACAGTACGTAACCGCTGAATCGCAGAGCTACAGAACTGCAGAAAATGCTATTAAAAAAAAAAAGTTGTTTTTTTAGTAGAGCACAGTAGAAGACAAATATATAGAAATTGTTTATTTCACACACCTCCACATATGTATAACACACTGCAAAATATTTTTTTGGCCCTAAATGGCGTTTTTTGGAAGACCACAACACACCCACAGTACGTAACCGCTGAATCGCACAGCTACAGAACTGCAGAAAATGCTATTCAAAAAAAATAGTTGTTTTTTTAGTAGAGCAAGGTAGAAGACAAATATATAGAAATTGTTTATTTCACACACCTCCACATATGTATAACACACTGCAAAATATTTTTTGTGGCCCTAAATGGTGTTTTTTGGAAGACCACAACACACCCACAGCACGTAACCACTGAATCGCAGAGCTACAGAACTGCAGACAATGCTATTCAAAAAAAAATGTTGTTTTTTTAGTATAGCACAGTAGAAGACAAATATATAGAAATTGTTTATTTCACACACCTCCACATATATATAACACACTGCAAAATATTTTTTGTGGCCCTAAATGGCGTTTTTTGGAAGGCCACAACACACCCACAGTATGTAACCGCTGAATCGCACAGCTACAGAACTGCAGAAAATGCTATTCAAAAAAAATTTGTTTTTTTAGTATAGCACAGTAGAAGACAAATATATAGAAATTGTTTATTTCACACACCTCCACATATGTATAACACACTGCAAAATATTTTTTGTGGCCCTAAATGGCGTTTTTTGGAAGACCACAACACACCCACAGTACGTAACCGCTGAATTGCAGAGCTACAGAACTGCAGAAAATGCTATTCAAAAAAAAATAGTTGTTTTTTTAGTATAGCACAGTAGAAGACAAATATATAGTAATTGTTTATTTCACACACCTCCACATATGTATAACACACTGCAAAATATTTTTTGTGGCCCTAAATGGTGTTTTTTGGAAGACCACAACACACCCACAGCACGTAACCACTGAATCGCAGAGCTACAGAACTGCAGAGAATGCTGTTCAAGAAAAATGTTGTTTTTTTTAGTATAGCACAGTAGAAGACAAATATATAGAAATTGTTTATTTCACACACCTCAACATATGTATAACACACTGCAAAATATTTTTTGTGGCCCTAAATGGCGTTTTTTGGAATACCACAACACACCCACAGTACATAACCGCTGAATCGCACAGCTACAGAACTGCAGAAAATGCTATTCAAAAAAATGTTGTTTTTTTAGTATAGCACAGTAGAAGACAAATATATAGAAATTGTATATTTCACACATCTCCACATATGTATAACACACTGCAAAATATTTTTTGTGGCCCTAAATGGCGTTTTTTGGAAGACCACAACACACCCACAGTACGTAACCGCTGAATCGCAGAGCTACAGAACTGCAGAAAATGCTATTCAAAAAAAATGGTTTTTTTTTAGTATAGCACAGTAGAAGACAAATATATAGAAATTGTTTATTTCACACACCTCCACATATGTATAACACACTGCAAAATATTTTTTTGGCCCTAAATGGCGTTTTTTGGAAGACCACAACACACCCACAGTACGTAACCGCTGAATCGCACAGCTACAGAACTGCAGAAAATGCTATTCAAAAAAAATAGTTGTTTTTTTAGTAGAGCAAGGTAGAAGACAAATATATAGAAATTGTTTATTTCACACACCTCCACATATGTATAACACACTGCAAAATATTTTTTGTGGCCCTAAATGGTGTTTTTTGGAAGACCACAACACACCCACAGCACGTAACCACTGAATCGCAGAGCTACAGAACTGCAGAAAATGCTATTCAAAAAAAAATGTTGTTTTTTTAGTATAGCACAGTAGAAGACAAATATATAGAAATTGTTTATTTCACACACCTCCACATATATATAACACACTGCAAAATATTTTTTGTGGCCCTAAATGGCGTTTTTTGGAAGGCCACAACACACCCACAGTATGTAACCGCTGAATCGCACAGCTACAGAACTGCAGAAAATGCTATTCAAAAAAAATTTGTTTTTTTAGTATAGCACAGTAGAAGACAAATATATAGAAATTGTTTATTTCACACACCTCCACATATGTATAACACACTGCAAAATATTTTTTGTGGCCCTAAATGGCGTTTTTTGGAAGACCACAACACACCCACAGTACGTAACCGCTGAATTGCAGAGCTACAGAACTGCAGAAAATGCTATTCAAAAAAAAATAGTTGTTTTTTTAGTATAGCACAGTAGAAGACAAATATATAGTAATTGTTTATTTCACACACCTCCACATATGTATAACACACTGCAAAATATTTTTTGTGGCCCTAAATGGTGTTTTTTGGAAGACCACAACACACCCACAGCACGTAACCACTGAATCGCAGAGCTACAGAACTGCAGAGAATGCTGTTCAAGAAAAATGTTGTTTTTTTTAGTATAGCACAGTAGAAGACAAATATATAGAAATTGTTTATTTCACACACCTCAACATATGTATAACACACTGCAAAATATTTTTTGTGGCCCTAAATGGCGTTTTTTGGAATACCACAACACACCCACAGTACATAACCGCTGAATCGCACAGCTACAGAACTGCAGAAAATGCTATTCAAAAAAATGTTGTTTTTTTAGTATAGCACAGTAGAAGACAAATATATAGAAATTGTATATTTCACACATCTCCACATATGTATAACACACTGCAAAATATTTTTTGTGGCCCTAAATGGCGTTTTTTGGAAGACCACAACACACCCACAGTACGTAACCGCTGAATCGCAGAGCTACAGAACTGCAGAAAATGCTATTCAAAAAAAATGTTTTTTTTTTTAGTATAGCACAGTAGAAGACAAATATATAGAAATTGTTTATTTCACACACCTCCACATATGTATAACAAACTGCAAAATATTTTTTGTGGCCCTAAATGGCGTTTTTTGGAAGACCACAACACACCCACAGTACGTAACCGCTGAATTGCAGAGCTACAGAACTGCAGAAAATGCTATTTAAAAAAAAGTTGTTTTTTTAGTAGAGCACAGTAGAAGACAAATATATAGAAATTGTTTATTTCACACACCTCCACATATGTATAACACACTGCAAAATATTTTTTTGGCCCTAGATGGCGTTTTTTGGAAGACCACAACACACCCACAGTACTTAACCGCTGAATCGCAGAGCTACAGAACTGCAGAAAATGCTATTAAAAAAATGTTGTTTTTTTAGTATAGCACAGTAGAAGACAAATATATAGAAATTGTTTATTTCACACACCTCCACATATGTATAACACACTGCAAAATATTTTTGTGGCCCTAAATGGCATTTTTTGGAAGACCACAACACACCCACAGTACGTAACCGCTGAATCGCACAGCTACAGAACTGCAGAAAATGCTATTAAAAAAAATGTTGTTTTTTTAGTATAGCACAGTAGAAGACAAATATACAGAAATTGTTTATTTCACACACCTCCACATATGTATAACACACTGCAAAATATTTTTTGTGGCCCTAAATGGCGTTTTTTGGAAGACCACAACACACCCACAGTACGTAACCGCTGAATCGCAGAGCTACAGAACTGCAGAAAATGCTATTAAAAAAAAGTTGTTTTTTTAGTATAGCACAGTAGAAGACAAATATATAGAAATTGTTTATTTGACACACCTCCACATATGTATAACACACTGCAAAATATTTTTTGTGGCCCTAAATGGCATTTTTTGGAAGACCACAACACACCCACAGTATGTAACCGCTGAATCGCACAGCTACAGAACTGCAGAAAATGCTATTAATTTTTTTTTTTTTTTTTAGTATAGCACAGTAGAAGACAAATATATAGAAATTGTTTATTTCACACACCTCCACATATGTATAACACACTGCAAAATATTTTTTGTGGCCCTAAATGGCGTTTTTTGGAAGACCACAACACACCCACAGTACGTAACCGCTGAATCGCAGAGCTACAGAACTGCAGAAAATGCTATTCAAAAAAAATGTTGTTTTTTTAGTATAGCACAGTAGAAGACAAATATATAGAAATTGTTTATTTCACACACCTCCACATATGTATAACACACTGTAAAATATTTTTTGTGGCCCTAAAAGGCATTTTTTGGAAGAGCACAACACACCCACAGTACGTAACCGCTGAATCGCAGAGCTACAAAACTGCAGAAAATGCTATTCAAAAAAAATGTTGTTTTTTTAGTATAGCACAGTAGAAGACAAATATATAGAAATTGTTTATTTCACACACCTCCACATATGTATAACACACTGCAAAATATTTTTGTGGCCCTAAATGGCGTTTTTTGGAAGACCACACCACACCCACAGTACGTAACAGCTGAATCGCACAGCTACAGAACTGCAGAAAATGCTATTAAAAAAAATGTTTTTTTTTGTATAGCACAGTAGAAGACAAATATATAGAAATTGTTTATTTCACACACCTCCACATATGTATAACACACTGCAAAATATTTTTGTGGCCCTAAATGGCAATTTTTGGAAGACCACAACACACCCACAGTACGTAACGGCTGAATCGCACAGCTACAGAACTGCAGAAAATGCTATTCAAATTTTTTTTCGTTTTTTTAGTATAGCACAGTAGAAGACAAATATATAGAAATTGTTTATTTCACACACCTCCACATATGTATAACACACTGCAAAATATTTTTTGTGGCCCTAAATGGCGTTTTTTGGAAGACCACAACACACCCACAGCACGTAACCACTGAATCGCAGAGCTACAGAACTGCAGAAAATGCTATTAAAAAAAATAGTTTTTTTAGTATAGCACAGTAGAAGACAAATATATAGAAATTGTTTATTTCACACACCTCCACATATGTATAACACACTGCAAAATATTTTTTGTGGCCCTAAATGGCGTTTTTTGGAAGACCACAACACACCCACAGTACGTAACCGCTGAATTGCAGAGCTACAGAACTGCAGAAAATGCTATTAAAAAAAAAAGTTTTTTTTTAGTAGAGCACAGTAGAAGACAAATATATAGAAATTGTTTATTTCACACACCTCCACATATGTATAACACACTGCAAAATATTTTTTTGGCCCTAAATGGCGTTTTTTGGAAGACCACAACACACCCACAGTACGTAACCACTGAATCGCAGAGCTACAGAACTGCAGAAAATGCTATTCAAAAAAAATGTTGTTTTTTTAATATAGCACAGTAGAAGACAAATATATATAGAAATTGTTTATTTCACATACCTCCACATATGTATAACACACTGCAAAATATTTTTGTGTCCCTTAATGGCGTTTTTTGGAAGACCACAACACACCCACAGTACATAACTGCTTAATCGCACAGCTACAGAACTGCAGAAAATGCTATTCAAAAATTGTTTTGGTTTTTTAGTATAGCACAGTAGAAGACAAATATATAGAAATTGTTTATTTCACACACCTCCACATATGTATAACACACTGCAAAATATTTTTTGTGGCCCTAAATGGCATTTTTTGGAAGACCACAACACACCCACAGTACGTAACCGCTGAATCGCACAGCTACAGAACTGCAGAAAATGCTATTCAAAAAAAAAGTTGTTTTTTTAGTATAGCACAGTAGAAGACAAATATATAGAAATTGTTTATATCACACACCTCCACATATGTATAACACACTGCAAAATATTTTTTTGTGGCCCTAAATGGCGTTTTTTGGAAGACCACAACACACCCACAGTATGTAACCGCTGAATCGCACAGCTACAGAACTGCAGAAAATGCTATTAAAAAAAAATGTTGTTTTTTTAGTATAGCACAGTAGAAGACAAATATATAGAAATTGTTTATTTCACACACCTCCACATATGTATAACACACTGCAAAATATTTTTTTGGCCCTAAATGGCGTTTTTTGGAAGACCACAACACACCCACAGTACGTAACCGCTGAATCGCAGAGCTACAGAACTGCAGAAAATGCTATTCAAAAAAAAAAGTTGTTTTTTTAGTAGAGCACAGTAGAAGACAAATATATAGAAATTGTTTATTTCACACACCTCCACATATGTATAACACACTGCAAAATATTTTTTTGGCCCTAAATGGCGTTTTTTGGAAGACCACAACACACCCACAGTACGTAACCGCTGAATCGCAGAGCTACAGAACTGCAGAAAATGCTATTCAAAAAAATTGTTGTTTTTTTAGTAGAGCAAGGTAGAAGACAAATATATAGAAATTGTTTATTTCACACACCTCCACATATGTATAACACACTGCAAAATATTTTTTGTGGCCCTAAATGGCATTTTTTGGAAGACCACAACACACCCACAGTACGTAACCGCTGAATCGCACAGCTACAAGACTGCAGAAAATGCTATTCAAAAAAAATTTTGTTTTTTAAGTATAGCACAGTAGAAGACAAATATATAGAAATTGTTTATTTCACACACCTCCACATATGTATAACACACTGCAAAATATTTTTTGTGGCCCTAAATGGCGTTTTTTGGAAGACCACAACACACCCACAGTACGTAACCGCTGAATCGCACAGCTACAGAACTGCAGAAAATGCTATTCAAAAAAAAGTTGTTTTTTTAGTAGAGCACAGTAGAAGACAAATATATAGAAATTGTTTATTTCACACACCTCCACATATGTATAACACACTGCAAAATATTTTTTTGGCCCTAGATGGCGTTTTTTGGAAGACCACAACACACCCACAGTACTTAACCGCTGAATCGCAGAGCTACAGAACTGCAGAAAATGCTATTAAAAAAATGTTGTTTTTTTAGTATAGCACAGTAGAAGACAAATATATAGAAATTGTTTATTTCACACACCTCCACATATGTATAACACACTGCAAAATATTTTTGTGGCCCTAAATGGCATTTTTTGGAAGACCACAACACACCCACAGTACGTAACCGCTGAATCGCACAGCTACAGAACTGCAGAAAATGCTATTAAAAAAAATGTTGTTTTTTTAGTATAGCACAGTAGAAGACAAATATACAGAAATTGTTTATTTCACACACCTCCACATATGTATAACACACTGCAAAATATTTTTTGTGGCCCTAAATGGCGTTTTTTGGAAGACCACAACACACCCACAGTACGTAACCGCTGAATCGCAGAGCTACAGAACTGCAGAAAATGCTATTAAAAAAAAGTTGTTTTTTTAGTATAGCACAGTAGAAGACAAATATATAGAAATTGTTTATTTGACACACCTCCACATATGTATAACACACTGCAAAATATTTTTTGTGGCCCTAAATGGCATTTTTTGGAAGACCACAACACACCCACAGTATGTAACCGCTGAATCGCACAGCTACAGAACTGCAGAAAATGCTATTAATTTTTTTTTTTTTTTTTAGTATAGCACAGTAGAAGACAAATATATAGAAATTGTTTATTTCACACACCTCCACATATGTATAACACACTGCAAAATATTTTTTGTGGCCCTAAATGGCGTTTTTTGGAAGACCACAACACACCCACAGTACGTAACCGCTGAATCGCAGAGCTACAGAACTGCAGAAAATGCTATTCAAAAAAAATGTTGTTTTTTTAGTATAGCACAGTAGAAGACAAATATATAGAAATTGTTTATTTCACACACCTCCACATATGTATAACACACTGTAAAATATTTTTTGTGGCCCTAAAAGGCATTTTTTGGAAGAGCACAACACACCCACAGTACGTAACCGCTGAATCGCAGAGCTACAAAACTGCAGAAAATGCTATTCAAAAAAAATGTTGTTTTTTTAGTATAGCACAGTAGAAGACAAATATATAGAAATTGTTTATTTCACACACCTCCACATATGTATAACACACTGCAAAATATTTTTGTGGCCCTAAATGGCGTTTTTTGGAAGACCACACCACACCCACAGTACGTAACAGCTGAATCGCACAGCTACAGAACTGCAGAAAATGCTATTAAAAAAAATGTTTTTTTTTGTATAGCACAGTAGAAGACAAATATATAGAAATTGTTTATTTCACACACCTCCACATATGTATAACACACTGCAAAATATTTTTGTGGCCCTAAATGGCAATTTTTGGAAGACCACAACACACCCACAGTACGTAACGGCTGAATCGCACAGCTACAGAACTGCAGAAAATGCTATTCAAATTTTTTTTCGTTTTTTTAGTATAGCACAGTAGAAGACAAATATATAGAAATTGTTTATTTCACACACCTCCACATATGTATAACACACTGCAAAATATTTTTTGTGGCCCTAAATGGCGTTTTTTGGAAGACCACAACACACCCACAGCACGTAACCACTGAATCGCAGAGCTACAGAACTGCAGAAAATGCTATTAAAAAAAATAGTTTTTTTAGTATAGCACAGTAGAAGACAAATATATAGAAATTGTTTATTTCACACACCTCCACATATGTATAACACACTGCAAAATATTTTTTGTGGCCCTAAATGGCGTTTTTTGGAAGACCACAACACACCCACAGTACGTAACCGCTGAATTGCAGAGCTACAGAACTGCAGAAAATGCTATTAAAAAAAAAAGTTTTTTTTTAGTAGAGCACAGTAGAAGACAAATATATAGAAATTGTTTATTTCACACACCTCCACATATGTATAACACACTGCAAAATATTTTTTTGGCCCTAAATGGCGTTTTTTGGAAGACCACAACACACCCACAGTACGTAACCACTGAATCGCAGAGCTACAGAACTGCAGAAAATGCTATTCAAAAAAAATGTTGTTTTTTTAATATAGCACAGTAGAAGACAAATATATATAGAAATTGTTTATTTCACATACCTCCACATATGTATAACACACTGCAAAATATTTTTGTGTCCCTTAATGGCGTTTTTTGGAAGACCACAACACACCCACAGTACATAACTGCTTAATCGCACAGCTACAGAACTGCAGAAAATGCTATTCAAAAATTGTTTTGGTTTTTTAGTATAGCACAGTAGAAGACAAATATATAGAAATTGTTTATTTCACACACCTCCACATATGTATAACACACTGCAAAATATTTTTTGTGGCCCTAAATGGCATTTTTTGGAAGACCACAACACACCCACAGTACGTAACCGCTGAATCGCACAGCTACAGAACTGCAGAAAATGCTATTCAAAAAAAAAGTTGTTTTTTTAGTATAGCACAGTAGAAGACAAATATATAGAAATTGTTTATATCACACACCTCCACATATGTATAACACACTGCAAAATATTTTTTTGTGGCCCTAAATGGCGTTTTTTGGAAGACCACAACACACCCACAGTATGTAACCGCTGAATCGCACAGCTACAGAACTGCAGAAAATGCTATTAAAAAAAAATGTTGTTTTTTTAGTATAGCACAGTAGAAGACAAATATATAGAAATTGTTTATTTCACACACCTCCACATATGTATAACACACTGCAAAATATTTTTTTGGCCCTAAATGGCGTTTTTTGGAAGACCACAACACACCCACAGTACGTAACCGCTGAATCGCAGAGCTACAGAACTGCAGAAAATGCTATTCAAAAAAAAAAGTTGTTTTTTTAGTAGAGCACAGTAGAAGACAAATATATAGAAATTGTTTATTTCACACACCTCCACATATGTATAACACACTGCAAAATATTTTTTTGGCCCTAAATGGCGTTTTTTGGAAGACCACAACACACCCACAGTACGTAACCGCTGAATCGCAGAGCTACAGAACTGCAGAAAATGCTATTCAAAAAAATTGTTGTTTTTTTAGTAGAGCAAGGTAGAAGACAAATATATAGAAATTGTTTATTTCACACACCTCCACATATGTATAACACACTGCAAAATATTTTTTGTGGCCCTAAATGGCATTTTTTGGAAGACCACAACACACCCACAGTACGTAACCGCTGAATCGCACAGCTACAAGACTGCAGAAAATGCTATTCAAAAAAAATTTTGTTTTTTAAGTATAGCACAGTAGAAGACAAATATATAGAAATTGTTTATTTCACACACCTCCACATATGTATAACACACTGCAAAATATTTTTTGTGGCCCTAAATGGCGTTTTTTGGAAGACCACAACACACCCACAGTACGTAACCGCTGAATCGCACAGCTACAGAACTGCAGAAAATGCTATTAAAAAAATGTTGTTTTTTTAGTATAGCACAGTAGAAGACAAATATACAGAAATTGTTTATTTCACACACCTCCACATATGTATAACACACTGCAAAATATTTTTTGTGGCCCTAAATGGCGTTTTTTGGAAGACCACAACACACCCACAGTACGTAACCGCTGAATCGCAGAGCTACAGAACTGCAGAAAATGCTATTAAAAAAAGTTGTTTTTTTAGTATAGCACAGTAGAAGACAAATATATAGAAATTGTTTATTTGACACACCTCCACATATGTATAACACACTGCAAAATATTTTTTGTGGCCCTAAATGGTGTTTTTTGGAAGACCACAACACACCCACAGCACGTAACCACTGAATCGCAGAGCTACAGAACTGCAGAGAATGCTGTTCAAGAAAAATGTTGTTTTTTTTAGTATAGCACAGTAGAAGACAAATATATAGAAATTGTTTATTTCACACACCTCAACATATGTATAACACACTGCAAAATATTTTTTGTGGCCCTAAATGGCGTTTTTTGGAATACCACAACACACCCACAGTACATAACCGCTGAATCGCACAGCTACAGAACTGCAGAAAATGCTATTCAAAAAAATGTTGTTTTTTTAGTATAGCACAGTAGAAGACAAATATATAGAAATTGTATATTTCACACACCTCCACATATGTATAACACACTGCAAAATATTTTTTGTGGCCCTAAATGGCGTTTTTTGGAAGACCACAACACACCCACAGTACGTAACCGCTGAATCGCAGAGCTACAGAACTGCAGAAAATGCTATTCAAAAAAATGTTTTTTTTTTAGTATAGCACAGTAGAAGACAAATATATAGAAATTGTTTATTTCACACACCTCCACATATGTATAACAAACTGCAAAATATTTTTTGTGGCCCTAAATGGCGTTTTTTGGAAGACCACAACACACCCACAGTACGTAACCGCTGAATTGCAGAGCTACAGAACTGCAGAAAATGCTATTTAAAAAAAAGTTGTTTTTTTAGTAGAGCACAGTAGAAGACAAATATATAGAAATTGTTTATTTCACACACCTCCACATATGTATAACACACTGCAAAATATTTTTTTGGCCCTAGATGGCGTTTTTTGGAAGACCACAACACACCCACAGTACTTAACCGCTGAATCGCAGAGCTACAGAACTGCAGAAAATGCTATTAAAAAAAATGTTGTTTTTTTAGTATAGCACAGTAGAAGACAAATATATAGAAATTGTTTATTTCACACACCTCCACATATGTATAACACACTGCAAAATATTTTTTGTGGCCCTAAATGGCATTTTTTGGAAGACCACAACACACCCACAGTACGTAACCGCTGAATCGCACAGCTACAGAACTGCAGAAAATGCTATTAAAAAAATGTTGTTTTTTTAGTATAGCACAGTAGAAGACAAATATACAGAAATTGTTTATTTCACACACCTCCACATATGTATAACACACTGCAAAATATTTTTTGTGGCCCTAAATGGCGTTTTTTGGAAGACCACAACACACCCACAGTACGTAACCGCTGAATCGCAGAGCTACAGAACTGCAGAAAATGCTATTAAAAAAAAGTTGTTTTTTTAATATAGCACAGTAGAAGACAAATATATAGAAATTGTTTATTTGACACACCTCCACATATGTATAACACACTGCAAAATATTTTTTGTGGCCCTAAATGGCATTATTTGGAAGACCACAACACACCCACAGTACGTAACCGCTGAATCGCACAGCTACAGAACTGCAGAAAATGCTATTAATTTTTTTTTTTTTTTTAGTATAGCACAGTAGAAGACAAATATATAGAAATTGTTTATTTCACACACCTCCACATATGTATAACACACTGCAAAATATTTTTTGTGGCCCTAAATGGCGTTTTTTGGAAGACCACAACACACCCACAGTACGTAACCGCTGAATCGCAGAGCTACAGAACTGCAGAAAATGCTATTAAAAAAAAATGTTGTTTTTTTAGTATAGCACAGTAGAAGACAAATATATAGAAATTGTTTATTTCACACACCTCCACATATGTATAACACACTGTAAAATATTTTTTGTGGCCCTAAAAGGCATTTTTTGGAAGAGCACAACACACCCACAGTACGTAACCGCTGAATCGCAGAGCTACAAAACTGCAGAAAATGCTATTCAAAAAAAATGTTGTTTTTTTAGTATAGCACAGTAGAAGACAAATATATAGAAATTGTTTATTTCACACACCTCCACATATGTATAACACACTGCAAAATATTTTTGTGGCCCTAAATGGCGTTTTTTGGAAGACCACACCACACCCACAGTACGTAACAGCTGAATCGCACAGCTACAGAACTGCAGAAAATGCTATTAAAAAAAATGTTTTTTTTTGTATAGCACAGTAGAAGACAAATATATAGAAATTGTTTATTTCACACACCTCCACATATGTATAACACACTGCAAAATATTTTTGTGGCCCTAAATGGCAATTTTTGGAAGACCACAACACACCCACAGTACGTAACGGCTGAATCGCACAGCTACAGAACTGCAGAAAATGCTATTCAAAATTTTTTTCGTTTTTTTAGTATAGCACAGTAGAAGACAAATATATAGAAATTGTTTATTTCACACACCTCCACATATGTATAACACACTGCAAAATATTTTTTGTGGCCCTAAATGGCGTTTTTTGGAAGACCACAACACACCCACAGCACGTAACCACTGAATCGCAGAGCTACAGAACTGCAGAAAATGCTATTAAAAAAAAATAGTTTTTTTAGTATAGCACAGTAGAAGACAAATATATAGAAATTGTTTATTTCACACACCTCCACATATGTATAACACAATGCAAAATATTTTTTGTGGCCCTAAATGGCGTTTTTTGGAAGACCACAACACACCCACAGTACGTAACCACTGAATCGCAGAGCTACAGAACTGCAGAAAATGCTATTCAAAAAAAAAGTTGTTTTTTTAGTATAGCACAGTAGAAGACAAATATATAGAAATTGTTTATTTCACACACCTCCACATATGTATAACACACTGCAAAATATTTTTTTGTGGCCCTAAATGGCGTTTTTTGGAAGACCACAACACACCCACAGTATGTAACCGCTGAATCGCACAGCTACAGAACTGCAGAAAATGCTATTAAAAAAAAATGTTGTTTTTTTAGTATAGCACAGTAGAAGACAAATATATAGAAATTGTTTATTTCACACACCTCCACATATGTATAACACACTGCAAAATATTTTTTTGGCCCTAAATGGCGTTTTTTGGAAGACCACAACACACCCACAGTACGTAACCGCTGAATCGCAGAGCTACAGAACTGCAGAAAATGCTATTCAAAAAAAAAAGTTGTTTTTTTAGTAGAGCACAGTAGAAGACAAATATATAGAAATTGTTTATTTCACACACCTCCACATATGTATAACACACTGCAAAATATTTTTTTGGCCCTAAATGGCGTTTTTTGGAAGACCACAACACACCCACAGTACGTAACCGCTGAATCGCAGAGCTACAGAACTGCAGAAAATGCTATTCAAAAAAATTGTTGTTTTTTTAGTAGAGCAAGGTAGAAGACAAATATATAGAAATTGTTTATTTCACACACCTCCACATATGTATAACACACTGCAAAATATTTTTGTGGCCCTAAATGGCATTTTTTGGAAGACCACAACACACCCACAGTACGTAACCGCTGAATCGCACAGCTACAAGACTGCAGAAAATGCTATTCAAAAAAAATTTTGTTTTTTAAGTATAGCACAGTAGAAGACAAATATATAGAAATTGTTTATTTCACACACCTCCACATATGTATAACACACTGCAAAATATTTTTTGTGGCCCTAAATGGCGTTTTTTGGAAGACCACAACACACCCACAGTACGTAACCGCTGAATCGCACAGCTACAGAACTGCAGAAAATGCTATTAAAAAAATGTTGTTTTTTTAGTATAGCACAGTAGAAGACAAATATATAGAAATTGTTTATTTCACACACCTCCACATATGTATAACACAATGCAAAATATTTTTTGTGGCCCTAAATGGCGTTTTTTGGAAGACCACAACACACCCACAGTACGTAACCACTGAATCGCAGAGCTACAGAACTGCAGAAAATGCTATTCAAAAAAAAAGTTGTTTTTTTAGTATAGCACAGTAGAAGACAAATATATAGAAATTGTTTATTTCACACACCTCCACATATGTATAACACACTGCAAAATATTTTTTTGTGGCCCTAAATGGCGTTTTTTGGAAGACCACAACACACCCACAGTATGTAACCGCTGAATCGCACAGCTACAGAACTGCAGAAAATGCTATTAAAAAAAATGTTGTTTTTTTAGTATAGCACAGTAGAAGACAAATATATAGAAATTGTTTATTTCACACACCTCCACATATGTATAACACACTGCAAAATATTTTTTTGGCCCTAAATGGCGTTTTTTGGAAGACCACAACACACCCACAGTACGTAACCGCTGAATCGCAGAGCTACAGAACTGCAGAAAATGCTATTCAAAAAAAAAAGTTGTTTTTTTAGTAGAGCACAGTAGAAGACAAATATATAGAAATTGTTTATTTCACACACCTCCACATATGTATAACACACTGCAAAATATTTTTTTGGCCCTAAATGGCGTTTTTTGGAAGACCACAACACACCCACAGTACGTAACCGCTGAATCGCAGAGCTACAGAACTGCAGAAAATGCTATTCAAAAAAATTGTTGTTTTTTTAGTAGAGCAAGGTAGAAGACAAATATATAGAAATTGTTTATTTCACACACCTCCACATATGTATAACACACTGCAAAATATTTTTGTGGCCCTAAATGGCATTTTTTGGAAGACCACAACACACCCACAGTACGTAACCGCTGAATCGCACAGCTACAAGACTGCAGAAAATGCTATTCAAAAAAAATTTTGTTTTTTAAGTATAGCACAGTAGAAGACAAATATATAGAAATTGTTTATTTCACACACCTCCACATATGTATAACACACTGCAAAATATTTTTTGTGGCCCTAAATGGCGTTTTTTGGAAGACCACAACACACCCACAGTACGTAACCGCTGAATCGCACAGCTACAGAACTGCAGAAAATGCTATTAAAAAAATGTTGTTTTTTTAGTATAGCACAGTAGAAGACAAATATACAGAAATTGTTTATTTCACACACCTCCACATATGTATAACACACTGCAAAATATTTTTTGTGGCCCTAAATGGCGTTTTTTGGAAGACCACAACACACCCACAGTACGTAACCGCTGAATCGCAGAGCTACAGAACTGCAGAAAATGCTATTAAAAAAAGTTGTTTTTTTAGTATAGCACAGTAGAAGACAAATATATAGAAATTGTTTATTTGACACACCTCCACATATGTATAACACACTGCAAAACATTTTTTGTGGCCCTAAATGGCATTTTTTGGAAGACCACAACACACCCACAGTACGTAACCGCTGAATCGCACAGCTACAGAACTGCAGAAAATGCTATTCAAAAAAAATGTTTTTTTTTAGTATAGCACAGTAGAAGACAAATATATAGATATTGTTTATTTCACACACCTCCACATATGTATAACACACTGTAAAATATTTTTTGTGGCCCTAAAAGGCATTTTTTGGAAGAGCACAACACACCCACAGAACGTAACCGCTGAATCGCAGAGCTACAAAACTGCAGAAAATGCTATTCAAAAAAAATGTTGTTTTTTTAGTATAGCACAGTAGAAGACAAATATATAGAAATTGTTTATTTCACACACCTCCACATATGTATAACACACTGCAAAATATTTTTGTGGCCCTAAATGGCGTTTTTTGGAAGACCACACCACACCCACAGTACGTAACAGCTGAATCGCACAGCTACAGAACTGCAGAAAATGCTATTAAAAAAATGTTTTTTTTTTGTATTGCACAGTAGAAGACAAATATATAGAAATTGTTTATTTCACACACCTCCACATATGTATAACACACTGCAAAATATTTTTGTGGCCCTAAATGGCGTTTTTTGGAAGACCACAACACACCCACAGTACGTAACCACTGAATCGCAGAGCTACAGAACTGCAGAAAATGCTATTCAAAAAAAATGTTGTTTTTTTAATATAGCACAGTAGAAGACAAATATATATAGAAATTGTTTATTTCACATACCTCCACATATGTATAACACACTGCAAAATATTTTTGTGGCCCTTAATGGCGTTTTTTGGAAGACCACAACACACCCACAGTACATAACCGCTTAATCGCACAGCTACAGAACTGCAGAAAATGCTATTCAAAAAAAATTTTGTTTTTTTAGTATAGCACAGTAGAAGACAAATATATAGAAATTGTTTATTTCACACACCTCCACATATGTATAACACACTGCAAAATATTTTTTGTGGCCCTAAATGGCATTTTTTGGAAGACCACAACACACCCACAGTACGTAACCGCTGAATCGCACAGCTACAGAACTGCAGAAAATGCTATTCAAAAAAAAAGTTTTTTTTTTTAGTTTAGCACAGTAGAAGACAAATATATAGAAATTGTTTATTTCACACACCTCCACATATGTATAACACACTGCAAAATATTTTTTGTGGCCCTAAATGGCGTTTTTTGGAAGACCACAACACACCCACAGTATGTAACCGCTGAATCGCACAGCTACAGAACTGCAGAAAATGCTATTCAAAAAAAATTTTGTTTTTTTAGTATAGCACAGTAGAAGACAAATATATAGAAATTGTTTATTTCACACACCTCCACATATGTATAACACACTGCAAAATATTTTTTTGGCCCTAAATGGCGTTTTTTGGAAGACCACAACACACCCACAGTACGTAACCGCTGAATCGCAGAGCTACAGAACTGCAGAAAATGCTATTCAAAAAAAATAGTTGTTTTTTTAGTAGAGCAAGGTAGAAGACAAATATATAGAAATTGTTTATTTCACACACCTCCACATATGTATAACACACTGCAAAATATTTTTTGTGGCCCTAAATGGTGTTTTTTGGAAGACCACAACACACCCACAGCACGTAACCACTGAATCGCAGAGCTACAGAACTGCAGAAAATGCTATTCAAAAAAAAATGTTGTTTTTTTAGTATAGCACAGTAGAAGACAAATATATAGAAATTGTTTATTTCACACACCTCCACATATATATAACACACTGCAAAATATTTTTTGTGGCCCTAAATGGTGTTTTTTGGAAGGCCACAACACACCCACAGTACGTAACCGCTGAATCGCAGAGCTACAGAACTGCAGAAAATGCTATTAAAAAAAGTTGTTTTTTTAGTATAGCACAGTAGAAGACAAATATATAGAAATTGTTTATTTGACACACCTCCACATATGTATAACACACTGCAAAATATTTTTTGTGGCCCTAAATGGCATTTTTTGGAAGACCACAACACACCCACAGTACGTAACCGCTGAATCGCACAGCTACAGAACTGCAGAAAATGCTATTAAAAAAAATATGTTTTTTTTTAGTATAGCACAGTAGAAGACAAATATATAGAAATTGTTTATTTCACACACCTCCACATATGTATAACACACTGCAAAATATTTTTTGTGGCCCTAAATGGCGTTTTTTGGAAGACCACAACACACCCACAGTACGTAACCGCTGAATCGCACAGCTACAGAACTGCAGAAAATGCTATTCAAAAAAAATGTTTTTTTTTTAGTATAGCACAGTAGAAGACAAATATATAGAAATTGTTTATTTCACACACCTCCACATATGTATAACACACTGTAAAATATTTTTTGTGGCCCTAAAAGGCATTTTTTGGAAGAGCACAACACACCCACAGTACGTAACCGCTGAATCGCAGAGCTACAAAACTGCAGAAAATGCTATTCAAAAAAAATGTTTTTTTAGTATAGCACAGTAGAAGACAAATATATAGAAATAGTTTATTTCACACACCTCCACATATGTATAACACACTGCAAAATATTTTTGTGGCCCTAAATGGCGTTTTTTGGAAGACCACACCACACCCACAGTACGTAACAGCTGAATCGCACAGCTACAGAACTGCAGAAAATGCTATTAAAAAAAATGTTTTTTTTTGTATAGCACAGTAGAAGACAAATATATAGAAATTGTTTATTTCACACACCTCCACATATGTATAACACACTGCAAAATATTTTTTGGGCCCTAAATGGCGTTTTTTGGAAGACCACAACACACCCACAGTACGTAACCACTGAATCGCAGAGCTACAGAACTGCAGAAAATGCTATTCAAAAAAAATGTTGTTTTTTTAATATAGCACAGTAGAAGACAAATATATATAGAAATTGTTTATTTCACATACCTCCACATATGTATAACACACTGCAAAATATTTTTGTGGCCCTTAATGGCGTTTTTTGGAAGACCACAACACACCCACAGTACATAACCGCTTAATCGCACAGCTACAGAACTGCAGAAAATGCTATTCAAAAAAATTTTTGTTTTTTTAGTATAGCACAGTAGAAGACAAATATATAGAAATTGTTTATTTCACACACCTCCACATATGTATAACACACTGCAAAATATTTTTTGTGGCCCTAAATGGCATTTTTTGGAAGACCACAACACACCCACAGTACGTAACCGCTGAATCGCACAGCTACAGAACTGCAGAAAATGCTATTCAAAAAAAAAGGGTTTTTTTTAGTATAGCACAGTAGAAGACAAATATATAGAAATTGTTTATTTCACACACCTCCACATATGTATAACACACTGCAAAATATTTTTTGTGGCCCTAAATGGCGTTTTTTGGAAGACCACAACACACCCACAGTATGTAACCGCTGAATCGCACAGCTACAGAACTGCAGAAAATGCTATTCAAAAAAATTTTTGTTTTTTTAGTATAGCACAGTAGAAGACAAATATATAGAAATTGTTTATTTCACACACCTTCACATATGTATAACACACTGCAAAATATTTTTTTGGCCCTAAATGGCGTTTTTCGGAAGACCACAACACACCCACAGTACGTAACCGCTGAATCGCAGAGCTACAGAACTGCAGAAAATGCTATTCAAAAAAAAAAGTTGTTTTTTTAGTAGAGCACAGTAGAAGACAAATATATAGAAATTGTTTATTTCACACACCTCCACATATGTATAACACACTGCAAAATATTTTTTTGGCCCTAAATGGCGTTTTTTGGAAGACCACAACACACCCACAGTACGTAACCGCTGAATCGCAGAGCTACAGAACTGCAGAAAATGCTATTCAAAAAAAATAGTTGTTTTTTTAGTAGAGCAAGGTAGAAGACAAATATATAGAAATTGTTTATTTCACACACCTCCACATATGTATAACACACTGCAAAATATTTTTTGTGGCCCTAAATGGTGTTTTTTGGAAGACCACAACACACCCACAGCACGTAACCACTGAATCGCAGAGCTACAGAACTGCAGAAAATGCTATTCAAAAAAAATGTTGTTTTTTTAGTATAGCACAGTAGAAGACAAATATATAGAAATTGTTTATTTCACACACCTCCACATATATATAACACACTGCAAAATATTTTTTGTGGCCCTAAATGGCGTTTTTTGGAAGGCCACAACACACCCACAGTATGTAACCGCTGAATCGCACAGCTACAGAACTGCAGAAAATGCTATTCAAAAAAAATTGTTTTTTTTAGTATAGCACAGTAGAAGACAAATATATAGAAATTGTTAATTTCACACACCTCCACATATGTATAACACACTGCAAAATATTTTTTGTGGCCCTAAATGGCTGTCAGGGTCACCTGTGGCCAGGTGACAGATGCACACCGTAGGGGGACAGGAGTGCACCGCGAGGTAGTGAACCCTATGGCTGGCTTCTGTGGATAGGAAACTGGGTGGTTGTGGAAAGCGGGACCAGAGGAGCACAACCGGGATCCCAACGGAAGCGAGAGCCAAGATTCCCCAGGGCGCGGAGTCTAAGACCCAGCTGGTCTTCTCCAGGGCCTCTAGTGGTGAGGATGTTACGCTGCAGGCTGGGACCAGGTCGCGGCCCCTGGAGTTTCCTAGCTCACGCCCCGTAGGATAAGGGGAAGCAGCAGCACACGATAGAGAGAACCGAATAACAAGCCGAAGGTCAGGGGCCACAAGCAGACAAGGATAACGAAGAACGAGCCGAAGGTCAAGGGTCACGAGCAGACAGGGATGGTCGGGGACAAGCCAATAACGTAACAGAGAGACAGACATAGCACACGGCAGGCAGGAACCCAAACACACAATGCCTAACAAACACGTTGATCAGCAAAGCAGGCTTGCAGTGCACAGGTTAATATAGTGTTCAGTGATAGGGCCTGGGGTGGAGTCAGGCTGGGAGGAGATTATAAAGGAAGCCAGGTGAAGGAGGTCTGGTCTCTAGATGAACACATGAGGAGGAAGGTAAGATGGCAGACAGACATTAATGCATATCCATGACAGTACCCTCCCTCTTACGAGGCCTCCCCCTTCCCCGCCTGGGCCCAGGTTTAGAGGGAAACTTCAGATGAAACTCCTTTAACAGACGAGGTGCAAAGACCTCAGATGCAGTGATCCAAGACCTCTCCTCAGGACCAAACCCTTTCCAATGAACGAGGTACTGAAGAACGCCTTTACAGAGTCGGGAGTCCAGAATTTGACTGATCTCGTACTCCTGATTATCCTCAGAGACAGGCGCCACGGTAGGAAGAGGACGAGAGAATTTATTGAGGACTAAAGGCTTTAGAAGAGCAACATGAAAGGAGTTAGTGATTTTAAGGCTCTTAGGAATCTGGAGTTTGAAACAAACCGGATTCAGTTTAGCAGTTACCGTGTATGGACCGATGAATCGTGGAGCAAACTTCAGAGAAGGAACTCGGAGCTTGATGTTCCTGGTAGAGAGCCAGACTTTGTCCCCTGGCTGAAGAGAAGGCGGTTTACGCCTGCGGCGGTCGGCAAAGCCTTTGAATTTTTCAGCAGCTGCCCGGAGGGAATCATGAACGTGACCCCAAACGGAATTGAGAGACTCCTGAACCGAAGCCAAAGCTGGAATGTCTGGAGAACAGATCATAGGAAGAGGAAGTTGAGGGTGTTTTCCATAAACTGTGAAAAAGGGTGTCTTCTGCGAACTGGTATTCACATGATTGTTATGGGAGAATTCTGCCCACGGGAGTAGAGAGGACCAATCGTCATGGTGAGAAGACACAAAGGTGCGAAGAAAGACCTCTAACTCCTGATTAACCCTCTCAGTCTGTCCATTGGATTGGGGATGGTAAGAAGAAGAAAAATCCAAGACAATATTGAGGGATTTGCAAAAGGCTCTCCAAAAACGAGACGTGAATTGGACTCCCCTGTCGGAAACAATATGAGAAGGGACCCCATGTAGGCGGAGAATTTCTCGAATGAAAATGGGAACCAAGGCAGGGGCAGAAGGAAGACCAGGAAGAGGAACAAAATGAGCCATCTTGGAGAATCGATCGATTACCACCCAAATGACTGTATTATTCTCAGACAGTGGGAGATCGGTGATAAAATCCATGGCAATATGGGCCCAGGGTTCCTTAGGAATAGGCAAGGGCATGAGGAGACCAGCAGGAGCTTGTGTGGAGGATTTGGACTGAGCACAGACATGACAAGCTTTAACGTAGTCTTTGACGTCTGAGCGGAGATTAGGCCACCAGTAGTGACGACTGATGAGTAGGAAGGATCGGAGGAATCCAGAATGCCCTGCCACCTTGGAATCATGTCCCCAACGAAGGATCTTAGCTCTTAGCTCAGTGGGGACAAAGGTCTTACCAGGCGGAATTTTAGACTTCAGGGTGGTAGAGTGGGCAACAATGCATGAGGTGGGAATGATCGGCTCAGGTTCAGGGGCGGACTCCTCGTCCAAAGTGTCAAATGACCTAGAGAGCGCATCAGCCCGACCGTTGCAGGAACCAGGTTTGTAGGTAATCGTGAAATTAAAACGGGCAAAGAAGAGACTCCACCTGGCCTGTCTAGGATTCAGACGTTTAGCATTCTGTAGATACTGTAAATTCTTGTGATCGGTAAAGATCGTTATGGAGTGAGGGGAACCCTCCAAGAGATGACGCCACTCCTCTAACGCCAATTTAATTGCGAGAAGTTCCCGATCACCGATGGCATAATTCCTCTCTGCCTGAGAATTTTTTTTGGAGAAGAACGCACATGGTTGGCGTCTCTTCTCAAAGATTTGAAGAAGCACAGCTCCCACCCCCATTGAGGAAGCGTCCACTTCAATAAAAAATGCATTCCCAGGATTTGGTCTCCTCAAGAGGGGGCCAGAAACAAAGGCCTGTTTCAGGTTGTGAAATGCAGAGACAGCTTCGGGAGGCCAGTCTCTGGCATTCACACCCTTCTTGGTCAAAGCGATAATAGGCGCGGCAATGGAAGAGTAATTCCTTATGAACTGCCTATAATAATTAGTGAAGCCAAGAAAGCGCTGTGTGGCCTTGAGGCTAGCAGGAAGAGGCCAGTTGGTGATAGCCAAGACCTTCCCAGGGTCCATACGAAGCCCCGAACATGAGACAAAGCACCCCAAAAACAGGACCTCAGAACATTCAAAGGAACATTTCTCCAGCTTGGCATAGAGATTGTTCTCTCTAAGACGTTGAAGTACAGTGCGGACATGGTTTCTGTGGACGAGCAGATTTTCAGAAAAGATCAGAATGTCATCCAGATAGATGACAACAAACTGGTACAGCAGATCTCTGAAGATTTCATTGACAAAGTTTTGAAACACGGCTGGAGCATTACACAGACCAAAAGGCATCACCAGATATTCGTAATGCCCGTCTCTAGTGTTAAATGCAGTCTTCCATTCGTCACCCTCCCGTATTCGAATGAGATTGTAAGCGCCTCTGAGATCCAACTTGGTGAAAATGGAGGCACCCTTCAACCTATCGAATAGCTCAGATATTAAGGGTAAGGGGTATCGATTTTTAATAGTAACCGCATTTAAACCCCGATAATCGATGCAGGGTCTTAAGGTACCATCCTTTTTGGCAACAAAAAAGAACCCTGCCCCTGCAGGCGATGAGGATTTCTGGATGAACCCTCTCTCCAGATTCTCTGCTACATACTCCGACATGGCCTGGGTCTCTGGGATGGACAGAGGGTAGGTACGACCCCTGGGTAGAGTTGCTCCGGGGACAAGATCAATAGCACAGTCAAAAGACCTGTGGGGAGGAAGCACCTCAGCTGATTTTTTACAGAACACATCCCGGTAATCGCTGTATGCGGCGGGAAGATCAGAAGAAACAGAAGTGGCAGCAACCGGAAGACTCTCCTTGGGGGTCACCTTGAGAAGACACAACGAGAAACATGAGGAACCCCAGGCCAGGATCTGCCCAGAGACCCAGTCCACATGTGGAGAGTGGAGCTGTAGCCAAGGGAGGCCCAATACAACTGGGGTAGAGGCCTTGGGTAGAATAAGAAAGGATATCCACTCCTGGTGGAGAATCCCTACCGACATCCTAATGGGTAGCGTCTGGAAGCGAATAGGGCCCCCTGGGAGAACAGTGCCATCAATTGCCGAGACTACCAATGGGGTAGTGAGAGGTGAAAGGGTAAGCTTCATAGAAGAAGCAGTTCTCCAATCCATGAAATTGCCGGCAGCCCCGGAATCCAGGTATGCAAGGGTTGACTGAGGAGAAGTGCCTACATGAAGGGACACCGGCAAGAGCAGGCGAGAAGGTGATGTTTCTGGGTCCAATACTCCACCTTCCAAATGTATTAGACCCGAGCGTTTCCCGGACGAAGCGAGCAGGAGTCACGAAAATGACCCTTGCCCCCACAATAGAGGCACAAGCCCAGAGTTCTGCGCCTAGCACGTTCTTCGGGGATTAGTCTGGTCCGGCCCAGCTGCATAGGTTCTTCAGCAGGTAGAGGATGCTCCACGGAATGAAGGGAGGGGAGCTCAGACTGGCTAGGACCCAGAGAGTGCTGGCGTCTTTTTTCTAAGGACCTCTCTTGAAAACGAATGTCGATCTGGTTGCATAATGAAATTACATCGTCCAGACCGACGGGAATGGCTCTTCCCGCTAATTCGTCTTTCACTCGGTCAGAGAGGCCATGTAAAAAGGTAGCGACCAGGGCCTCATTATTCCAGCTCAATTCAGCTGTGTGGATACGGAACTGAAGAGCATATTGCCCCACTGAACTAGATTCTTGGCGAAGACGTAAGACAGCACTAGCCGCTGAAGAAGCCCGAGCCGGCTCTTCGAAGATATTACGAAAGAGCTTCAAGAATTCGGACAGACTGGAAACCACCGGATCGTTCCTCTCCCACAGGGGGGCAGCCCAGGCCAAAGCTTCACCGGAGAGGAGGGAAATGATATAGGCTACCTTAGCCCGGTCAGATAGGAAGCTTTGAGGCTGAAGCTCAAAATGAATAGTGCATTGGCTGAGAAACCCCCTGCAGGCCTTGGAGTCCCCAGAGAAACGGAACGGAGCTGGCAATCTTAGTGAGTGTGAGGCTGCGACTGGTGCGATAGGTACAGCCGCTGGTTGTACTTGGGGTTGCGGATTCGGGGTTCCCAAGGAGACCTGAAGCTGCTCGAATCGAGAAGCCAGATCCTGGAGGAATCGCATCACCTGGGTCTGATTTGATTCCTGGGTCTCAAGTCTGCGAACTATGCCCTGCAATGGATCATCCGCGGGAAGCGGGATGTCAGCCGGGTTCATGGCTGATCAAACTGTCAGGGTCACCTGTGGCCAGGTGACAGATGCACACCGTAGGGGGACAGGAGTGCACCGCGAGGTAGTGAACCCTATGGCTGGCTTCTGTGGATAGGAAACTGGGTGGTTGTGGAAAGCGGGACCAGAGGAGCACAACCGGGATCCCAACGGAAGCGAGAGCCAAGATTCCCCAGGGCGCGGAGTCTAAGACCCAGCTGGTCTTCTCCAGGGCCTCTAGTGGTGAGGATGTTACGCTGCAGGCTGGGACCAGGTCGCGGCCCCTGGAGTTTCCTAGCTCACGCCCCGTAGGATAAGGGGAAGCAGCAGCACACGATAGAGAGAACCGAATAACAAGCCGAAGGTCAGGGGCCACAAGCAGACAAGGATAACGAAGAACGAGCCGAAGGTCAAGGGTCACGAGCAGACAGGGATGGTCGGGGACAAGCCAATAACGTAACAGAGAGACAGACGTAGCACACGGCAGGCAGGAACCCAAACACACAATGCCTAACAAACACGTTGATCAGCAAAGCAGGCTTGCAGTGCACAGGTTAATATAGTGTTCAGTGATAGGGCCTGGGGTGGAGTCAGGCTGGGAGGAGATTATAAAGGAAGCCAGGTGAAGGAGGTCTGGTCTCTAGATGAACACATGAGGAGGAAGGTAAGATGGCAGACAGACATTAATGCATATCCATGACAATGGCGTTTTTTGGAAGACCACAACACACCCACAGTACGTAACCGCTGAATTGCAGAGCTACAGAACTGCAGAAAATG